>OX411732.1:11803500-21803500 GCA_948252095.1 Dicycla oo
GTGGTCTGTATCCGGTTTCGCATTTTCGTAGGTAAATAATAATGAGAAATATTTTATGATTTTACCTTAATTTGGTGGATATTTCATCAAAACAGCAGTTATTTGGGTCATATTTTATTAACGTGGATTGCGTTGGGTCATTTTAGGCAATAACTTGCTACGGCACCCTCTACGATTACTGCTCGTAGACTGCGCGTAGCAAAGAATCGTAGCCTTGTAGATTTTTATGTCTTGAACTTGAGCCACAGTATTATAATAGGTTGGGGAAAAGGTTTCTTCGCATTTTTTAAGAAAATTCAAAACATTTTTTAATATAGTTTATTTACATTTAACTAAAGTATGTAGGTACCATTTTGTTCGATAACTTTTTGCCATTTTGTAGGTAGGGACATGATCCCATTGCTATAGAAATTTTGGGACTTCTGGTCAAAATACCGCGACAAGTGGTTTTGGCAGTCCTCTCGTGATGTTAACCTGACACTGCCTAAAGAATTCTGAAGAGACCGAAACAGGTGGAAATCTGAAGGTGCAAGGTCAGGACTATACGGCGGATGCATTAACACCTCCCAGCCAAACTGTCTTAATTTTTGCTGAGTGGCTAAAGATGTGTGAGGTCTAGCGTTATCATGATGAAAAACCACACCCCTTCTGTTGATTAATTCCGGCCGCTTTCTCTCAACTTCTTGCTTTAATCTCATCAGTTGTTCGCAGTAGAGTTCAGAATCGATGGTCCTGCCTGGTGGTAACAGCTCATAATGAATAATGCCCTTCCAATCCCACCACACACACAGGCATCACCTTGTTGCGAGTTAACCCGGGTTTCGCCACAGTCTGTGAAGCCTGACCGGCCTTTGACCACGACCTTTTTCGCACGTTTTTATCATACCTACGTAATCCACTTTTCATCACCAGTTATCAGCTTCTTCAAAAATGGTTCGGTTTCATTACGTCGTAATAAAGAATCACAAATGAGTACACGGTTCATTAGGTTTCTTTCAGTGAGCTCGTGAGGTACCCAAATGTCGAGCTTTTTTGTGTACCCAGTTTTTTTCAAATGCGCCAAAACTGTTTTGTGGTCAATTTCCAGTTCTTCAGCTACGTCGTAACTACTGATATGCCGATCTTGCTCCACTTTTTCAAAAATGGCATCTATTTTATCCGTAATAGGGCGACCAGAGCGACGTGCATCTTTGACATCAAAATTTCCGGATTGAAAACGCTTAAACCAAATTTGTGCTACTCTCACAGACACTACACTAGGTCCATAAACATCGCAAATTTTTTTCGCGGCTTGCGTTGCATTTTTACCTTTTTTGTAGTAAAATTTTAAAATGTATCGAATTTCTTCATTAGATTCACTCATCTTGACGGTACGAAAAACAAATGAAAATCACACATTTTCCTAATTTGAATTTGGAATTATGTTCTTTAAAATTTAAACTTTCAATGATACCAAAACCAGCCAGATACAAATAGTATAGCCAAAGAGATTTTATTACAAGTTCATACATACTATAATGCGAAAAGACTTTTTCCCCAACTTAATAGTTAAAACGCAAAGTTAGCATTCTCTATGCTAGCATGTGATAACGGAAATATCAGTTTTAAGTTATAGCTAATGCTATGCACACAAAAAGAAAACTCCTTAACATAATTGCTATTTGACCTATAATATTATTGCAGATAAAGAAAACGTTAAAAAACCTTAAGGCATAACATAAAAGATGCGAGATGTAATGAGCTATAGCACAAATGGAAAACTACTAAGGGGTACCATCATTTAAAATTGGAATGAAGCGAGAATTTCCCATTTAATCAATTAGGACTTTCTTTTAATCCTCCTAACGTAAAATCTGTAGAATCAAATTAGCAGAATAACAGGAAATATCCATCAGTGATCAAACGTAAATCAAATCATTAGATGCATCCACCCATTTCTAACTAGTACCTACGTTAGGGCTAGGGTTGCTACACGCAATATTTGATTAGCTACTACTGTAACAATTCTTAGTATACACAAATAAATCAACTTCAAATAAATAATTTGATTTAATTTCATTTCGCAATGCACAGGCACAAACATCCTTACACGCACACACACACACACAAGCGCGCACACGTATACATACAGAACAGTAAATTAAAAAGAAAGGGTCTAGTAATAAAATTCATTTCGCAGAAAATTGTCTGGCATACACTAATTTATCATACATTGAAAACTCATAATTTTGTAAGTCAGAATCATCTTTAGGCATAAATTTGATATCCATAATAATGAAAAAGTAGAACCATCATTTCACAGAAAGTTCACAATCAGAATCGTCTTCTGGCATACATTTCATATCGATAGTCATTAAAAGCCAGAACTATCATACAAGTATGCAAACCAGCATACACCATGCATGCAGCAAGCATGCAGCATACAAACACGCAAACAAGCATATACCATGCATGCAAGCAAGCTTGCAGCATGCAAGCGAACATGCAGCATGCAAGTGAGCATGCAGCATGTAAGCGAGCATGCAACATGCAGCAGGCTTCTGTAACAGCTCCGGCGCTGCGGGGCTCCGGCGGTCCCACGCGAGCTTATCGTCGTAGATGGTTTAATGCTCACCACCTACTCCTCAGCTTGCGGGCCGCCATGCCCCTCCGTGCCTACGCTGGCTTAAATTACACTCTAGGGGTAGGGCAGACAAGACTACGTGGAGTCGGTTTTGCAGCGATTCGTTTCTGTCACTAACTTTTGTAGCACAACCAATATTTTAACTTTAAATAATCGTCGCTCTAAATCGATATGCTGAACGAAATTATGCGGAATTTTAACTTTGCCACAGGTAATTATACCAAATAAAATTCTGCCATCTTAAGAGTAGGTATGCCATTTTAAATTCGTGCGTAGGGTAAGATTAGGTGCAAAGTTCGTGCATTTACCGACGGCCATAAAGACCATGTACTCACTTTAATGTTGTATACGAGTTCACGTGCAGCAGCATAGTCCTCGCATACTTTTAACTTCTCTGCAATAGATCCTGCAGTCAGTTTCGGTATGGCCGGATACAAGACGCACTCGAGTTTGGAGGACCTCTGAACGTCAAGAACGTTTGAAATTTTGTCAGGAAGTTCATATGGAGGGGGAACAATAATGGTTTAAAAAAAAAGGATAAATGCATTCACCGCATTGGGTTATTCTGTAAGGGTAAATGTAGTAAGAAGATAAATAAATAAATAAATATTTATGGTCCTCGCATATTAATCTAGCAAGTTTGTCTAATTGGATTTTAATGCGTTTTTCGCAAAAGAACATCAATCAAGATTTTTATTATAATCGTACGATTTTAACCAGATAATTTCATAACTGACTTCATAAATTCAACGTAAGACACCCCTAGTTCCCAGGTTTCACGTTGTAAGAGATACGGTCAGCAGATTGCATCTGCATATTTGAATGCATAAAAATCTGCCGTTTAGTTCCCCCTACCTGTACCCCCTAGTATTCGGTAGACAATTTTAGATGCGTCCCAAATCGAGTTTGCTCTTTGAAATATTTGTTGACTTTGAAACAACGAATTTCTGGATGCATTGTTTTGAATTTGCTTTACGTAACATGTCAGGAATATGTTAGGTTGGATGCAGTTTAAGGGGAAAGCAGACCCGTGGGAAAATGTTACCTGAAGTAGAAAATAACAATAGGTAACTCTTACTGAGAAGATGTCTGTGTCCAGTCGGTACATTGATTTTATGCTTTGTTTTGCTAACAATGCATTCTTCATTCAACATCATAATTTCATTCAACCTTTATACAGAAATAACAAAGAAAAGCAAACAGATCTCTCTTTCAGTTTTTAATTCAAAGGCAAATTCTCGTTTGCAAAGCTTAATTTAAATATTATCTCCTTAGTATTATCATACTTTGTAAGGTAAGAGATTACTAGTTTGTGCCAAAGCTGTACAGGTCGGTGAACCACAATGCATAAGACAGGTAATTAGGGTGATGAAGAAACTTGGCTTGGCCCGAGGCACAGAACTCCTAACTTTATAATGTGCCAAGCGGTGCGGCAAGATAATGTGCGGACAGCCGCCATCTTGGAATACGGATTTTTGAAAAGAGAATTTTTCGGCTTTTTTCGTCTTCTTGGGTTAGTTATGAGAGCCAACGTTTCAATTATGATGTTGTTCTGTTTAAGAGGGTTCACGCCGCGCGGGCTGGCAACGTCGCATTTCTAGAGGATTTTGTGATAATTTTATTACATTTAAGACAAAGTACTATTTTTTTAAGTCAATTAACTAGATCGTTGTATTTTATAGTTATGTATAACATTTACTCTATTTTCTGTAACATTATAAAGAGGAAAGATTTTTATTTTTGTATGTTTGTAACGAATAAACTCAAGAACTACTGGTCATATTACAAAAATTCTTTCACGATTAGAATGCTACGTTATCTTTGAGTAACATAGGCTATATTTATTTCTAGAAAAATTAGGGATCCCTACTAAAACTTCAATAATGTTACATATGGAAACAATCGCGTCGGAAAGAAATACCTCTGTAACCTTACAAAAAACCGGTCAAGTGCGTGTCGGACCACGCACAATGAAGGGTTCCGTAGTTGGGATGAATTTATCCCAAGAACAAACTTAACATTGTAGTTGAAAAACATGTTCTCCCATACATTCCAACTACAAATGTCCATAGTTAAAAAGAATCCAACCCACATTACACCTAATGTGGGTTGGATCCTTTTTGTTTAACTATGGACAAATTTTAATATAAGTTGGTACGCACAATATTGAGAGATTTACCATGTTATTTTAAGACCATAGGACTTCTTATAGGTTTTTCTGTAATCTGTAGCTATAGAATTATTTGTATTATTTCGCACGGTACAGTTTGCACATATGTTTTTTTTTTATTTGCCGCCCAAAATTGACCCCCAAATTTGGTATTCAAAATTCTTTATTTTACATTACACGTCCGTGTTTGGGTCACAGAAATGTATACGTGTACCAAATTTAAACTTAATTGGTCCATTAGATTCGGAGCAAATTGTCTGTGACAGACGGACAGACAAACAGACACATGAATGATCCTACAAGGGTTCCGTTTTTTTCCTTTTGAGGTACGGAATCCTAAAAAATACACAATTTCTAAGCTGTAAACCTAACAAAAAGTAATAGGCTTGCATGAATTAAGGATAATATATTCTTCTAATAGGATTTATATGATGGCACACAGGTAGTTTATACATAGAGTACTTTTTATCCCAGTAGTACGTTTCCGTGGGTTAATTACCGACTTCGACGCGGGTGAAGCGGCTGGGAAAAGCAAGATAGGAAAATAGAAAGTTTGAATCCCCGTAACGATATTAAGAAATTTTAACCCACCAAGCCTGTGTAACACAAGAGTTTAAATGAAAGAACTTCGAGATAACTTTATTGTAGCCACCATCATTACCGTGCCCGTAGCGGAACAGCTCGCACACATTTCGCGTATTCCAATGATACCGACGGATTTGCCTATATCATTTAAGAGGCTTCAGTTCCCGGATATTTTCACTAACAATTAATAAGAGTCACGGGGACAAACATTTTCACCGGTCATCATCGACTTAAGAAGAGAGTGCTTTTCCCATGGGCCTCATGGGCCTCATGGCGTTAGCCTGTCTCACGTGGGATCTCAGGAAAATCAATTTATTTTGCTTCAAACGAATAGCAATTCAAATATAGTTTACAGAGAAGCCTTGCAATGATTCGTTATAGGTTTTTTACCAGACTGCGGATAGGTTATAATTTATTTAGTTTCCTGCATCCAATATGTAAATGAAATACTAGCAGTGAAACGTTTTATTACCGTGTAGGATTAATCAAATCCTACTCTAATTGTGAAAGTTTGTGTTAGTAAGTATGTACCTATATAATATGTTTGTTACATCTTCACGCAAAAACTAATGAAGCGATTGCGATGAAACTTGTTAGGTACATAGCCACAGCTATTACCTATAGCTGTTACTTTTTATTCCAATATTCCCATTCCCACGGAATTGAAACTTACGCGGGTGAAACCGCGGGGCGCAGCTTAGGACGTATAAGTTGCCTTCAAATTTGACATGCAAGTTGGATTCCCGGCCACCGTAGGCGCGGGCTTGCGGATGGCGAGCAATGGGTAGCTCGCCGTCCGGTAAGGACCAGGCCTGGGTCGACGCGTTGTTTCCCACGCGCGCCTCAAAGAGATGTCAGCACTAGCTGAAGGGGTCCGCTAGGTCCGATGCCCGCCAGGGTTGCGGGTTGTTTGAAGAGATACCGTGGCCCTGGCACAAGCAACTGAAGGAACACGGGTGGGTTTTAGTCAGTAGAAGTCTGACACGCCCTCCCGCTCCACCCAGAGCGGGAGAAGTTATTTGATGATTTCCCATCCAAAAAAAATAGTTGGTAATTTTCCGTTTCGTTATATATTCGTTATATATTACTATTTTTAGGTTTTAGGATTTTTTATCCTCCAGCAATCATGTATCAATCCGCGCGCCGCTCCTCGGATACTATCATATATAAACAGTGCGTGATGACATTGTTTACCTGGATTAACGCATAGAGTACTTTTAATCCCGGTAGTACGCTTCCGTAGGATATTTTCCGACATCTACGCGAGCGAAGCCGAGGGCAAAAGCTAGTAGTAAATAAAAATATTTAATCGTAATACTGCAAATAGAAAATAATTGACAATAATGTAAATTTTTATGAGTAAACACCAAAATAACTATCAAAAAAATGTATACATAATAGCATACCAACGATCTAGTTACTTGACTGAGAAAATTGTACTTTGATTTAAATTTAATACAATAATCACTTTCACATTATAGAAATGCGACGTTTCCAGCCCGCGCGGCGTAAACGTTCTTATGCCAATTTAATAATGGTGCATGCTTGTTTGGTTTCTATGATTAAAAAAAAAGAGACTTCATTTATAAAATACGTTCAACGCATCTGTAAGTAGATCTCATTTTTCATCATACGACAAGAAATGTTGAAATGTTTTGTATTGAAATGTTTATTTCTGAATAGAATTTCTTAACTACAAAGCAAAAACCCATGTTATTGAACGGCAGTCGAAGTCAGACGAATTAGTTTAATCGAATACGATTTCTTATGAATTTCTTCGCAATAAAATTGAATGTAGACTGTGCTTAGTTTGATTGGTGGTTGTCAACGAGAATGCTGAGTATGGGTTCCTCCTGGGTTTGACTTTGATTCGATCCCGAGGTCTGGCCGTGTAGTAAGTAGGTATTCGGTTTTTACTTTAGGAAATTCTCAGAAGCTAGCAGCCCGGAGTCTGGATTTTTATGTGTCCGGTTGAATACTAATAAGTTTGCCTTCTTATGCCTCGGTCCCACGGCTCGCTTTCTCACAAGCCGTGGGAACAGTTTGCCTGCGGTGACCTGTCGCCCGTCCGATCGAATGAATGAGATATTCCGTAGAATGCTCGACACGGGCTGCGGCAGGCCTCGACGGAACGCGGCATTACACAGAACTTGTTAAAATGAGTATATCTATTCATATTCATATTCATTTATTGCATGCATGCATGCATACCATAGTGTTTATAAGATGTTACTTAAGGCTTCAAGCTAAAGTACATTATGGACACATTATTATTAGGGCACAGCAATATAGGTAGTATTACTTACAATTAAACATTAACACTCAAATATCAAAAAAAAAATAAAATAACAATTCTTTTATAATTATGTAACCTTATAAATTACGATTAGTAGTTATAATTGTAGAGATAATATCAATGTTTGTGTTAAGTACTAATAATATTGTTAAATTTAAAATAACTACAAATAGAAGTGAGTAAATAAAAAAGATAAAGTTAGAATTAAAATGGTAAAAGTCAGAATAATGTTACAATCAAATAAATGAAACATGTATATCACATATTGCAATAAAAAAATATACAACATAATAATGAATTGACACACATTCCAAAGAAGAAAAGAAAAAAAAAGAAGAAGAATACAATTTATTTTATTTTATTGAGATCATGTATAGTTATTAATTTTTTTTCTACGTACGATACACATTTGTCTACCCTTCATCTTACACCCTGTATTCGTGTGATGCTATTTTATGTTATTTTTACGGTTCCGTGCCTCAAACGGAAAAAGAACGGAGCCCATACAGGATCACTCTTGTGTCTGTCTGTCCATTTGTCTCAGCCAATTTGCTCCGAATGTAATGGACCTATTAAGTTGAAATTTGGTACACTTATGAATTTCTGTGACCCAAACACGGACATATAAAGTAAATAAATGCATTTTGAATATGGGGTTCAATTTCGGGGGGCAAATAAGAAAATAAAAAAAAATTGCAAACTGTACCGTGTGATATATGAAATAAAAGGGCTTAGGTACCTCTAATATATATTTTTTAATAATTAAACAAAATATATATTTTATAATAAATAGTTTTAAAGATATTTAAGAAAATAGACGAAAATTGAACTCACCTTATCTCCAAAACTACTAAGCCTACAATTTTGAAAAAAAAAAAAATCAGTAAATAGTTCTATACCTATAGACTACAGGAAAACCTATAAGAAGTCTATGGTCTTAAAATACCAGTCATGGTTAATCTCTCAATATTGTGCGTATAAACTTACATTTGCAGTTGGAATGTATGGTAAAACATGTTTTTCAACTAATACAATGTTAAGTTTGTTCTTGGGATAAATTCATCCCCGGTACTTGGTCGGTTTTTACCATAATAACTATACGTATAGTTATAGGTACACCACCTATATACCTGCCCCATACGGTTTGCATGTTCCACTACTTCCTTGCAGGCTATTCATTACAGAGAAACGCTTTTAGAATTTCAATAGGCAGACGTTTAACACATAGATATGATCTAACGGCTATAGATCGACGATAGTATTGTGTATTACCCCCGACCCAGTTCACACCAGTTGGTACTAGGGTTATTCACATCATGAGCTACGAATATTATGGAATAGAGTATGTAAGATTTAAGCTAAATAAGGACTATCTAGGCTGTTATTTGGCTATAAGAATAGGGGAAGACCAAAGAAACGATGTATGCACTATGCGAAAGATGAAATGGCTGGTAAGGGGGTGACTACCGAGACGAATCTATTATAATTATTTATTCAGGAAAAGTTTTTAAGCAGTGCGCAAATTTTCACAGAGTGTTCTACCCATGAATATTTTGGTCGAGTAGGTATTGAACTTTTTTATGAAACATCTGATTTTTTTTCGTGATTTCAGAGTTGGTCCCATTGTGAAAGTTGTTTATATTCATGGGTAGAATTCCCTCTGAAAATTTTGCTAGCGATTTAAAAATAGCCCTGTACGAGTATATACCTAGTCTTGCCATAAATACTGTCACGAAGAAAAAAAAATTATTGCAAATAATATTGATTACTTTTACAGCGTGTTAGTTTAATACATAAATATAAAAGAATTTGAAATATAAAAAGCTTATTCGAAGTGGTCTCCATTGGCTACAATACAGTCCTTTAAACGTTGAGGCCAGTTATCAATAGAAGCACGCAGTCCTTCCATGGGAAAATTCTTCACTGCCAATCGTATGGATTGTTTTAGGGACTCCAAATTATCATGGCGTTTAGAGCAAGCCGTACTCTAAAACTGACCATAAATCATAATCCAGCGGATTAAGATCGGGACTAGACGACGGCCAGTCTTCAGCTCTGATGAAGTCCGAAACGTTCACTTCCAACCAAGACTGCGTGTACCGAGCTTAAACTTACTTATATACATATTTATACATATTATATACAAACGTGTGTCAATAAATAAGGTCCTTTATACAATACGATACTCAGAAGAGACGATACAATAGTCGCATACCAATAAAATACTTGTTCGTACATTACGCTACTAAAAACAAAGAAAATTTCATCACATTGACACTCTATCTAGACATACATAGTCAAAGAGACATAAATTAAGAGGATGTGAAATCTGATAACTTCAAATACTATATTTTAATTTATAGTAGTAGTAAAAAACCATTTTATCTTTAAATACAAATTACGTTAAGTCGGAAAATTATGAAGGCATTATTATATTCACAATAACAATGCAGATAAAACAATGGTCTATTCGTAATAGTTAATTAACTTTAATTGCACATTTATATGATTTTAAAAACCAATTATGAATTTAATAATATGTAAAACAAATGTCGATGGCCCAGTGGTGAAGGCCTCGCCTCTTAAACAAGAGGTTGTGGGTTCAAATCCGGGCAAGTACCAATGTTACTTTTTCGATTCATACGTACTTTATAAGTTTATTTTAGACATTACTCACGTCGGTGAAGGAAAAAACATCGTGAGGCAACCTTTATCGTACTAATATTATAAATGCGAAAGTTTGTGAGGATGGATGGATGTTTGTTACTCTTTCCCGCAAAAACTACTGAACGGATTTTGATGAAATTTGGCTCACAGATAGTTTATAACGCGGATTAACACACAGGATACTTTTATCCCCATAGCCATAGCATACGGGTTCGAGACTTACGCGGATGAAACTGCCGAGCGCTGCTAGTAGTTAATATAAGTCTGGAATCGCCAACCCATCTTGAGCAAGCGTGGTGATTAATGCTCGTGCCTTCTTTATATGAGAAGAGACCTCAAACCCTGCAGTGGGACAATAATAAGCTGCTATAATTAGGTATACTGACAAGGAAAATATTACAATATTATGTTAGGATGTTTATTATTTCTGATGGATATACAAATGAGAAGAAAAGGGTAAGTATAGAAAATTGTAATCAGTAATTAATTTATTAAATTATTACACGATTTTTCGGGCCCTACTCACAGTGACAGGGTAGTGAGGGTAGAGTAATAAGAAATGGAGTCCCTAAACAGGGCGACCGAGTGGTTACACCCGTCCTGCTTCCCTGCCGCGCTGTCGATCGTGTAGTAGTGTAAGAAGAGACAGGAAAACAGGGAGGTCAGTTGCGTTGCCGCAAATGCAGAGTTCACATGCGTATTTTAAACTTCTGGTGCGTATATCTAGGTGAGGTCTAGGTGAGGCCTCTCGTAACTATGTCGTGTCGTGCGTTAAAGAAAAAGATATACAAGGTGTACTTAAATAACGCACAACCTGTAAAGGGTTCATTTTACTCATCATTGTTAACAACTTTTACTATAGGACCAAACTAGAAAACGCGAAACAAAAATCAGCTGTTCCCTACATTTATCAGCCTTTCCCTACATTTATTTATGTTCGCAAAACTCGTCAAAATGTGAGTGAGTTTAGGCAGGAAGCGATTTCTAGCGTAACTGGTAGGCAGGGCTCACGACTGGCCCATAAGTTTGTTATAACAGATTTTCAAACACATTTTCAGAAATAATGTGTAGTATCTAACCATTTTTTATTGGATTTAGACTAAAATTTGACCTACATTTCAAAGCATATTCTTTCAGTTAAACTTACTTTCTCCATAATTTCCTAGCTCCACGTCGCCTGAGCATTCCGGAACACACGTCGTCGTTTCATTCCTGAACGTGTCGGACGCTGCACCCACACGTGCCGACTCGTCGCACTACATTTACCTGACCAGTGTGATGTGAGTGAGTTCTATGGATTGTAGTGATGTCTATTGTTTGGTGAATAGGGGTAGTTTGAAGATAGCTCTTGTAATACTATGCCTCGTAACCTCGTAAAGAGGGGTTACGTCGATGAAACGGCAGCAGGGTGTGGATGTGGAGCTGCATCACAAACTATTCTCCATTCTATCCTGCCCTCTGTGCCCCAAAACATGCAGCCAAAATGACCTCTGCGCTGTCACCCACAGATAACGCCGTGGAACTAGCAAAGTTTTGGTCCAACAAAATTTGAATAACTGTCGTACCAACGACACGTAGAGGAATAATATGACTTGTTAGCCTCCGCAATCTCAGCGTAATAATAGGTTGGGGAAAAAGTTTCTTCGCATTTTTTAAGAAAATTTAAAACATTTTTTAATATAGTTTATTTACATTTAACTAAAGTATGTAGGTACCATTTTGTTCGATAACTTTTTGCCATCTTGTAGGTAGGGACATGATCCCATTGCTATAGAAATTTTGGGACTTCTGGTCAAAATACCGCGACAAGTGGTTTTGGCAGTCCTCTCGTGATGTTAACCTGACACTGCCTAAAGAATTCTGAAGAGACCGAAACAGGTGGAAATCTGAAGGTGCAAGGTCAGTACTATACGGCGGACACATTAACACCTCCCAGCCAAACTCTCTTAATTTTTGCTGAGTGGCTAAAGATGTGTGAGATCTAGCGTTATCATGATGAAAAACCACACCCCTTCTGTTGATTAATTCCGGCCGCTTTCTCTCAACTTCTTGCTTTAATCTCATCAGTTGTTCGCAGTAGAGTTCAGAATCGATGGTCCTGCCTGGTGGTAACAGCTCATAATGAATAATGCCCTTCCAATCCCACCACACACACAGCATCACCTTGTTGCGAGTTAACCCGGGTTTCGCCACAGTCTGTGAAGCCTGACCGGCCTTTGACCACGACCTTTTTCGCACGTTCTTGTCATACGTGATCCACTTTTCATCATCAGCTTCCTCAAAAATGGTTCGGTTTCATTACGTCGTAATAAAGAATCACAAATGAGTACACGGTTCATTAGGTTTCTTTCAGTGAGCTCGTGAGGTACCCAAATGTCGAGCTTTTTTGTGTACCCAGTTTTTTTCAAATGCGCCAAAACTGTTTTGTGGTCAATTTCCAGTTCTTCAGCTACGTCGTAACTACTAATATGCCGATCTTGCTCCACTTTTTCAAAAATGGCATCCATTTTATCCGTAATAGGGCGACCAGAGCGACGTGCATCTTTGACATCAAAATTTCCGGATTGAAAACGCTTAAACCAAATTTGTGCTACTCTCACAGACACTACACTAGGTCCATAAACATCGCAAATTTTTTTCGCGGCTTGCGTTGCATTTTTACCTTTTTTGTAGTAAAATTTTAAAATGTATCGAATTTCTTCATTAGATTCACTCATCTTGACGGTACGAAAAACAAATGAAAATCACACATTTTCCTAATTTGAATTTGGAATTATGTTCTTTAAAATTTAAACTTTCAATGATACCAAAACCAGCCAGATACAAATAGTATAGCCAAAGAGATTTTATTACAAGCTCATACATACTATAATGCGAAAAGACTTTTTCCCCAACCTAATACAATTTCGTTTATTAATCATTGGTCGTGACTATTTATTTATTTATTAAAACTTAATGCACAAGTAAAAACAAATTCCGTACAAAGGCGGACTTAGTGCCTGAGGCATTTTCTACCAGTCAACCTTAGGGTGACAGAAAACCTGGTAGGTGCAATATAAAGGACAGATAACACGAAAATAACTATAAACATACATACATAATATACATACACATAAACAAAATAAATTTTGTGTCAGGAGAAATAACAATCAGTAGAGGAGAAAATGAATCCAGCAAATCGGCGCTGGGATTATTCTGCCAACTTCTTACGTATAATTATGCTCACTTTAAGAGACAACCGATTGGTTACCGTCCTGATGTTCAGAGGGAGCGCATTCCAAATAAAGACCGCCTGGACAAAGAAAGACAATTGATTTTGAGGTCCTTTTTTTTCGTGGAGAAATGCTCATGCATACTGCACTATCACCCCGTGGTAGTGACCACGGGGTGATAGTGCAGTTATGTGGGACTCCAACCCACTAAAACTCCACGGTGTCCTCCTCTGCCGATTGTGGCAGGAACACGGGCACTCATTAGCACTCACCGCGAACCCGCCGCGGCTGTCCGTCACCGGAACCCTCCTCTGGGGAGTACCTCCATCACCGGCGCACCAGAACACATTCTACGCTGTGACCACCCCTGGGACCACCCCTGGGATCTTCTGAATAGCAGCCTGGATTTTTGCCCGGTTACAGATACTTACCTAATTATAATATCGAAGCCGAGTGGACCGCCTTAAGTTGCTGTATGAACTAAAGTATCAAACCTCTCTGAAACATTTTAGAAGCAACTTAAAAAATGTTAATATCACATCATTAATTCGTCAGGTCAGGTACGTAGTACTCCCAATCGAGCGAGCGTGCATGAACGTAAACAAAGTAAAAGGCGTATGTAAGGATCGTAGCAAGTGGCGTTCTGTAGTTTCTGCCTACCCCCATGGGAAGCAGGCGTGAGCTTGTGTATTTATGTATATGTAATTCATACGGTGATTTTACTGATGGCCTCTAGGCAGAAATGGTAAAAAATCCAAGAAGAGGTACCAGGGGGGCTAAAAGTTTTGAGCCTAAGTACCTTCAAGTGTCATTATTGTCTCGCGCTGTATATTACTAATTTGCGAATATCCTCTTTAGTATAAATACAGAGTTTCTTGTCATTAGCATCATTACGCTTTTAGTAAAATCAATCTGCCTAGCCTTTTCCTAACTATGCTGGGGTCGGCTTCCAGTCTAACCGGATGCAGCTGAATACCAGTATTTTACATGGAGCGACTACCTATCTGACCTCCACAACCCAGTTACTGGGTAATACGATACCCCTTGGTAAGACTGGCTGTCAGACTTTCGGGCTTCTGACGACCCGTAACGACTGTCAAAGATCCACGAATGACAGCCGGGACCAACGGCTTAACGTGCTTTCCGAGGCACGGAAGAGTCTCGGTATGAAAAGATCCACGGACCAACCCCGGCAAGCGTAGCTTAACCTGATGGATCGACCCGTGCGGCTGTTTTTACTTGGCCACGAACTCCTCCTTCTTTACGCTTTTAGTAATTAATCTGTAAACATCCTGTGTCAGTCATCCGCGGCGATGCCTAGGTTCAAACCTTTTCAGCCCCGCTGGTATTAGTTAAGCCTGCATAATTATTATTTTAACTCTTGTTATATTGCCCGAGTTCAATTCCCAGGTCGAACATTGTTATTGGGTTTTTCCAAATGGAATTTCTTAGTAGCAGCTCGGAGTCTGTATTTGTGCCCGGTTGATTGCAATAGGCTTCTCCCTATTACATGACATAACCGGCGTAACGTGGTTGTACTATAGGTACACCTCTGCCTAACGTTTCGAGGATTACAGACGTGATTTTATATTATGTCGTTATATTGCGGACTTTTATGTTATGTCGTTATATTGCGGACTTTTATGTTATGTCGTTATATTGCGGGCTTTTATGTTATGTCTTTATATTGAGGACTTTTATGTTATGTCGTTATATTACGGACTTTTATGTTATGTCGTTATATTGCGGACTTTTATGTTATGTTGTTATATTGAGGACTTTTATGTTATGTCGTTATATTGAGGACTTTTATGTTATGTCGTTATATTGAGGACTTTTATGTTATGTCGTTATATTGAGGACTGTTATGTTATGTCGTTATATTGAGGACTTTTATGTTATGTCGTTATATTGCGGACTTTTATGTTATGTCGTTATATTGCGGACTTTTATGTTATGTCGTTATATTGATGACTTTTATGTTATGTCGTTATATTGCGGACTTTTATGTTATATTGTTATATTGAGGACTTTTATGTTATGTCGTTATATTGCGGACTTTTATGTTATGTCGTTATATTGAGAACTTTTATGTTATGTCGTTATATTGAGGACTTTTATGTTATGTCGTTATATTGCGGACTTTTATATTAAGTCGTTATATTGCGGACTTTTATGTTATGTCGTTATATTGAGGACTTTTATGTTATGTCGTTATATTGAGGACTTTTATGTTATGTCGTTATATTGAGGACTTTTATGTTATGTCGTTATATTACGGACTTTTATGTTATATCCTTATATTGCGGACTTTTATGTTATGTCGTTATATTGAGGACTGTTATGTTATATCCTTATATTGCGGACTTTTATGTTATGTCGTTATATTGAGGACTTTTATGTTATGTCGTTATATTGCGGACTTTTATATTAAGTCGTTATATTGAGGACTTTTATGTTATGTCGTTATATTGCGGACTTTTATGTTATGTCGTTATATTGAGAACTTTTATGTTATGTCGTTATATTGAGGACTTTTTTGTTATGTCGTTATATTGCGGACTTTTATGTTATGTCGTTGTATTGAGGACTTTTATCTTATGTCGTTATATTGCGGACTTTTATGTTATGTCGTTATATTGAGGACTTTTATGTTATGTCGTTATATTGAGGACTTTTATGTTATGTCGTTATATTACGGACTTTTATGTTATATCCTTATATTGCGGACTTTTATGTTATGTCGTTATATTACGGAATTTTATGTTATATCCTTATATTGCGGACTTTTATGTTATGTCGTTATATTGAGGACTTTTATGTTATGTCGTTATATTGAGGACTTTTATGTTATGTCGTTATATTACGGACTTTTATGTTATGTCCTTATATTGCGGACTTTTATGTTATGCCGTTTTATGCGGACTTTTATGTTATGTCCTTATATTGCAGACTTTTATGTTATGTCGTTATATCCGGATTTTTATGTTATGTCGTTATATTGCGGACTTTTATGTTAAGTCGTTATATTGCGGACTTTTACTCTAAGAGACTTTTTAATTAAGAGTTCTTTTTGACTTTTAAATAGTCTCATCTAATACCCCTATAATAACGGCCAGGTGCGGCCAAGTTACGCAAAAACTTTAACAATATAAGGGATTATACCTTCCTTTGTGTTGCACCCATCGATCACTAATAAACAACTAGATGCACAATGGCATACAAAAATTATCTTAAAACGGTCGCCAATTGTCTTTACCTACTTCTAGTTGAAATAAATATACGTTAATGTAAATTCAACCATAAGTGCAATGCTTAAAGTTGTATTCACAAAGCCGTTACGACCGGTGCTTGCTAGTCAACATACATCAAAACAAATTCAACCTTACTTACAATGTTTTAAAATCAGATTACAGTGCGAAAAAAAAAACAATAGATTTTACGACCGAGGCTCACCGCTAGGACAAAGGAATGAGTAGAGTCGAATTGTCCAATATTTTTTTGTTTATATATTATTATAAAGGTATTTTTTTTAAAGCTTGTTGAGCTTAATGTATTAAAAAAGTGTACGTAATAAAACACATTTTATTCTCTTCTTTGGTGTATATGTGTAATCATTATATTATAATTTACCTGAATGGATCGATCACTAATAAAGAACTAGATACACAATCAGCGCAAAAAAGGTCCTTACCGAATGAATGCCCACTTGGACGGGTACGTTTGAATTACATTAACGTATATTTATTTCAACTACAATTACGTAAACACAATTGGCGACGAGAACTTTTGCATGGGATTGTGTTACTATAATATTTATAGAAACAGTAAACAGGTCTCATTAAACAAAAAAAAAAAAACAAAAAAATCATAAGTAACTTTAATAATAATAAAAATAATAATAATAATAATAATAATAATAATATTCCACAACTATCACACAACGCCGTCTAGCCTCAAGCTAAGCAGAGCTTGTGTTATGAGTACTAGACAACTGATAAACATACTTATATATTTCTAAATACATACATATATAGATAAATTACACCCAGACACAGAACAAATGATCATGCTCATCACACAAACATTTGTCCTGGGTGGGAATCGAACCCACGACCTCCGGCATAGCAGTCAGGGCCACTAACCACTAGACCAACAGGCCAGTCCGACAACAGGACAGTTAAAAAAGAAACAATAGCGTCTCCACAAATGGAACAGAATCAACAAACATAACCCGAACAATTTAAGCGGGCATGCGATAGTATGATTGCTACGTTTACTGAGAGTCTTTACAATTGAGATGCTTTATAACTCCTCCTGTTTATTACAACATACTTAAAAAAATGTTTTTACGACGATTTCCTGAGAAAATATCAGTATTTACAATACAGTGATAACAATTATATATTGATAATATTAATAGTTACCGAAAATATGAAACTCCATCTTTTTTTTGCGTCCTGGAAGTGTGATTTTCGCACTTTTTAAACGAGCACTGAGTCATGCTTACTGTCGGATCGTTCAAATGCTACTAGAGTAAAAGTCCACCAAATGTTAAATTTGGTGGACTTTCGGTGAGGACATTTTTTGCCGCTGATTATGTATCTAGTTGTTAATTAGAGATCGATGGTTGCACCGGATGTGAGGCAACTGGAAGTGGCAGGGCAGGAAGTGACGCACGTACGCACCCAGCCATTATGGCGTTGCCGTATCTAGGTTAAGATTGAACTGGTTTTTAGGGTTTAAATTATTCAAGTTACAAAGGGCTTCCTGGGTAATCTAGTTTTTAGACAATTTGCTTATTAATGAGCAATAATTGATTTAGTCAATGACTGACTGAGGTACAGTCACGAACCGGAGCCACTAGCTTATCATCTTAACTTGGCCGTGTTACACGAATGCCGCCCGGTTTTCGTTATTAAAATGTCACATGTCAAATTTCACGGGCGACATTCGTGTAACACAACCAAGTTAAGATGAAAAGCTAGTGGCTCACCAATTTCGGTCCGTGACTGTACCTATTCAGTTTTGGACAAAATGTAAGAATTTTAAATATTTTCGAAAACATCCTCCGTACGCTCATAAAGAGGTGATTTTATTTACTTCACAGCTGTGGAAATGTGGGTGTATTTTGTATTATCGAAGAAACTTACATCTGGCAAATTTGAAAACAAGATCCCGTGCACACGATGACCATATCTGTTAGCAAGCGTTACTATAGCGGCCAAGTGCTGCAAGCAAGATTAGTCCTTACGGTGTATAGGTGTTTGTTTCTCCGATAGTACATCTCTGCCCTATCCTTCGGGTAAAATAGGCGTGAAGTTATGTTATTTAAGAAAATCAGAAGTAACAATTATTGTGAACATTTCAATTATCAATAATAATAACCAAAAATAGACACATTGGCAATTCAACACCTTTTTCTGATCAATTTACATACTAATCCCCATTTATTCAGTCAATGAATAAAACGTTATCATAGCTTAATACAATTTATTATTCCACTGTCGTTTTGAAGCTTTTGAGCTTACAGTCAATGTCTTCAAAGCATAAGGACTGAGACACACTAGTATGTCATAATATACTCGTAAATAAACTCATAAGTCGTTTTATTACATTATTTTTAGCTTAATAAATAAATAAATATTAATATTATTTAAATAAAGAACATAATGAAGCGGCTTTTAAAACACATTCACAGCCTCGAGCGATGCGACTTGCGCCATGAGACAAACGCGTGCGTCATGGCGCGTCATCGTGGCGACTAAAGTGGCATGCTCTAAACAACTTCTTTCATCAAGCCCGGTAAGCCTAAGGCTGAGCCCTCTAGTTACCGCCCCATCAGTCTGCTCAATGTGCTCGGCAAAATCTATGAGAAGCTTATTTATAAGCGACTCAGAGACTATGCCGAGACAAAGGGTCTCATCCCTAACGAGCAGTTTGGTTTCCGAACGCAGCATTCCTGCGTTCATCAGGTCCACCGCATCATCGAACACATAAGCGTTTCCTTCCAACGTGGTTTGATGACGGGTGCTGTCTTCTTTGATATAGCGAAAGCGTTCGACAAAGTCTGGCACAACGGCTTATTATACTATAAGCTCTACCAACTTGGCGTGCCGGATCGTCTCGTACTCATCTTACGAAACTTTTTGTCGAATCGCACCTTTCGCTATCGCATAGAAGGAGCGCTATCCTCCACCCATCCCATCCGTGCAGGAGTCCCACAGGGCTCTGTGCTCGCTCCCCTCATCTTCACGCTGTTCACCAGCGATATCCCGAAAAGTAAAATGGCGCAGTTAGCTCTGTTCGCAGACGACACGGCCATTTACTACTCGGGCAGGGACCAACACCCGATATCTCGCACTCTCCAAACCGCAGTCGATAACCTCGGCGCCTGGTTTAGGAAGTGGCGAATCGAGAACAATCCCGACAAGAGTCAAGCGGTCCTCTTTCTGAGACCGTGTCGCACTCGACTCCCCAGACCGATCACCATGTTCGGCAAGCCGATCCCTTTGGAGACGCGAGCCAAATACCTCGTTGTGACCCTCGACCACCACCTCTCCTTCGCTGAGCACATAAAGCACGTGCGTTCGCGCGCCGCTTTCGCTCTCGGTAGACTCCACTCCGTTCTGAATGCACGTAGCAAATTGTCACTTAGGTGCAAATTGCGCATTTATACAGCGTGCGTTCGCCCCATCATGACCTATGCGGGTTCAGTGTTTGCGCACGCAAAACCTCACCTCATTCATAGGATGCAGGCCCTCCAAAACCGTTTCCTCCGAAAGGCAACGGGAGCCCCTTGGTTCGTTCGGAACGAAATCCTCCACGTAGATCTCGACATTGCCACCATCTCCCAGTTCTTGAAACGCAATTCCAAGCGTTTCTTCGACTCAGCCACCAACCATCGCAACACTCTGGTTGTCGACGCGGCTAGCTATGTCCCCTCTCGTATTAGTAAGGTCCGCCGCCCTAGGATTGTCCTCTCAGATCCCGACGACCCCATAACTCTTCTCCAGGAGAGCAGTAGGGACCGTAGGAACAA
This sequence comes from Dicycla oo, assembly GCA_948252095.1. Classification (NCBI taxonomy): domain Eukaryota; kingdom Metazoa; phylum Arthropoda; class Insecta; order Lepidoptera; family Noctuidae; genus Dicycla; species Dicycla oo. Next base: position 11,824,096 of record OX411732.1, read on the forward strand.
ACACAAATCGACATTCCGACCTCGCCGCCGAGGTCCCTCGCGACGACCCTGTAATAATCGTCCAATAAGCTGAGCCAGTAGCTTTAAACTCCCCTGACAATAATAATCATTCAAATCTGATCCAGCCTGTCCCATCTTGCTGTCCTCCCCCCAGCGACGCCCTAAGCCGAGGCCCGTTCCCCACAGGGGGAGCCCTTAGCGTGTAGTCGCTTAGTCTGTAAGTTTTATGCCCCTGGCTGGAGGCTTTGAGTTATCTTAAGGCAGCCACAGGATAGTCCGGTTAAGTAGTCACGGCCTCTCTAGGTCAACTACGAGATGCCATACATAAAAAAAAAACTTCTTTCATTTGTTATCTCCGCAGCCGCTGTCGAAAGACAAGTGTCGCATGAGCGTGTAGCTCGTGGCCACGGGGTTAGCGATTCTTAGTCAAAATGAGAGAACTTTGTTGAAGTTTCTTAGGTCTTTCTCTCAGTTTTATTTTGAATCTAGTTGGCTGAAAGGAAAGTTATGAGCGTTTTTTTTTTCTGGAATATCTGCTTTTTTCAAGAAGTAGTCTAGAACTGTCATTGAGTGTATTGTTTAAGGTAGGAGGGGTTGACTATATAAATACGTATACGTGTACATTATTAGTTATCCTTTGAAAAATAGAAGCGACGAAGGAGCACGTACGTCAGTCTTTTATTCATTTAGGAAAATTCAATTTCTTTTAGATCTTGAGAAACGAGGCATGTTATTCTTTTGACGCAAATTGAGCACCTGGCAGGTCATATTGTTTGGCAGTCCTTGTTTTTGTTAGATTGGCTCACACAGTGCAACGACAGAGCCAGTCCCTAAATAGTGTAGGAATGTAGATATTTAATCTAGCGTTATATTTCGTCGAAACCAATTTAGGTAGGTACCTAAATAGTGAACTATGATCATTCTACCAAAATAAATCAAGAAATAAACAACGGATTGTTCAGTATGTGGTGAGTAGGTATACTCGTCCTATACTGCCGTCGTAAGAAAAAAGGGCACAACTAACATTTAAAAAAAAATTGAGTTACATACATATTTAGAATCAGAAAAAAAAGGCTAATCTGCTCAATTTTTTGTAGATTTTTTTTAAATGTTAGTTGTGCCCTTTTTTCTTACGACGGCAGTATAAAGCTTGTAAATTTGCAAAATCCAATATCAAGCGGGCTGGCTGAAACATGATTCTGCTTGGATTCAAGCTCTCAAGCGATTTAAGATTTTGTCTAAAAATGATAAAAGAAGCGTTCGTATTATTGTAAGACAGAATGGTTTTAGTAGCGAAAAGTCAATACGTCCTCTTGAAAATAAATATATAATTCGAAATTATTGCTAAAGAGTGGGATACCGTAGATATCTAGTACAATGTAAAATAAAGCAAAAATACCGACTTTTGTATAAATACTGTGTGTGTCCAAACCCTTACACAAAAGTGTTCGAAGCTCGCTTAAAAATATGATTTATTTTCGTTATTCAAAATGAATCATGAACTTTTCAATTCGTTTCAAATGAATGAGAAGTCCAAAGTCATTCTAGTTAAATGACTTATGATTAACGATACTTCTAGCTTACAAACTACCAGTTTAACTTGGCCCGTGGCGAAATTATGAACTAGTATAATAAACCGGTCAAAAGCGAGTCCGACTCGCGCACCGAGGGTTCCGTACCATCATATACAGGGTTATTGGTAAAACACTAACAAGCTCTTAAGGGGTCCTTGTACTCATCATTATGAACAACTTTTACTATGGGACCAAACCTGAAATCGCGAAAAAAAATCAGCCGATCAGTACATTTATGTTCGCATAATTCTTCAAAATGATGAGTACAATGACCCCTTAAGAGGATTGTGAAGTGCCGATACGCGGCGCGAGTTTTGGAGGCAATTACCTACGTTTCATACAATTATTTACATAAATATTGTTTCGGGCGATAACGTTTTGTCTCCTCTAAACCTTTACAAAATGATACAATTTTGATTTCATTACATTCAGTGCACTTTAATCTAGGTCTGTACGTTTTTCTTTTTTAGTAATTCTATTTAATTTAATTTTAAAAAATAAAATCGCTCGAGGAAGTTTTTATGTCATAAATACAGATATTTAGATGCTAATAACTTATATCGTATACAATATGTCTTTATAATAAAAACGTACGGACCTAGTTTTTCATTATACCTACAACATTTCCAAAAATTATGAAAATTAGATTATGTTTACGGGGAGAAAAACGTTATCGCTTTTTGTATGAAAATTTACAGCTTCACAATCCTCTTAAGAGATTATTTGTGTTTTACCATTAACCGTGTATAAAAAAGTGTGCTATTTAGAGACATCGTTTTACTTTTCCTGTAATTTCTACATAAACTGCTATCACACAGAATAATTTCAGATTTTTCTCTATGCAAACTTCGGACATAAGGTACGAACGAGGACGGAACGCGGTGAGGTAGGAACGGTATTTTTTTTAGATTTTTCATCAAAGTTGAAAACTATGCGGCCTAAAAAAAATGTTTGAAAATGTGCAAACAGCGCTCTTTCATATGATTCAGATGACACTTCGAATTTATAAGACCCCTTTTAGCCACTGTTGCAAAAAAAAAAGTCTTTTTATTTCTTTCTTATTTGCATAATAGTTGGCAAACGTCGTCTAAAACTATTCCAAAATTCAAGTTGATAGCATTAGTAGTTCTTGAGATATCCAGCTGTGACAGACAGACACTGAGTCACACTAGAAGGGTTCCTTTTAACCATTTTGGTACGGAACCCTAAAAATGAACGGGACTGAATGAACTCTTTGAAGCATTAAATCAGAAATGAAACTTCATTTCTTCGGATAACTATCCGAAAAAGAACCGCAGTTACCGACATAGCTTGCAGAGTAAGCAAGCTGAAATGGCAGTGGGTTGGCCATGTTTGTCGACGGACTGATGGCCGGTGGAGCAGTGCTGAGAGTCCTGGAGAGTCCTCCAGAGTCCTGGAGTGGAGACCGGGTATGGCAAGCGTAGTGTGGGAGGCCCTCCAGATAGATTGACTTTAAGAAGAAACTTTAAGATTCAGTACATTTATGTTCACATAATTCGTCAAAATGTACCGAACAGCTGATTTTTTTTCGCGATTTCAGGTTTGGTACCATAGTAAAAGTTGTTCATAATGAGTACAATGACACTTTAAGACGTTGCTGATGTTTTACCAATAACCCTGTATAATATACTACGCGCTACACATCTCGTTGTTGACAAAGATAATAAGTGATAAATGATAAATGATTTTTATTTCTGTAAGTAGGTTTGTACAAACACTTTTACAAGTCAATATTTTTGTTTTAAACTAGATGAGGTCGGCGTTTCCTAACTGACTACTCTGAGAAGAAAGGCCGAAACAAACTCAGAGGTCACAGTCTCTTATAAAGTCCAGACATAATCTTGGTCACTTCATGTGAAGACCATGTAGATTGGTGTCTGAAATGGTCTTTTGAAGAAAGAACCACACAGATTGAGAGGACCTGTCCAGTCAGTGCACGCATTTGTCAGTAATCGCGCAGCTCAACTCAGAACTTAAGGAGCTCAACGGTTCGACGAACAATACCAAAGAAAGGACATTGGGGTAGGCCGCATAAATTACTCAAACTGCCAGACGATGATTAAAAATAACTGAGAGAAAAAATAAAACAAACAAAAAAAGCAATGACCTACATAGTCTTCACATTCACAATAAATTAAAATAATATGATAATATTAATAGTATTAATAGTGATTTTCAGATTCCCATAATGACAGTGCCTGCGTGTGTGTATCAGACACCACAGTTTAGTTATAATATTATACACAGATAACAGATTTGACAGATTTAGTAAAATAGGTTAAACACTTGACAAAATCCGAAAAACATGTCTTGTAGTGACGGTACGCCACTTCACAACAAAGAACACTACATAAAGGACAGACAAAGTTACCAAACGTTCCATAAAGTTGTGAATTCTCGCTTTTCTCTTCTCCAAGTCAGAGTAGTTCTCCGCAAATCACTAAAATAGGGTTCCCACCATTAGTTTTACGCTAGTGCGTACATCAAGAATTCAAGATGGCGGCGAAAACTCTGACACTTAGTGAAACCGTTAGTCAGACCCTATGCGAATTATTAATAAGACTAGCACATCATTGAGCGTTATTTTTTCTTTGTTTCTATACATTACCTATTCCTAGTATCACAGTCTGTTAAGGATAATAGGATGTTTAGTCTTGGATAAAAACCTTTTTTATGTGAGGTAACAGGTGTTTGTCTGAAAATTCAGGCTTAAAGTTGAAATAGTGAAAATGTGCTGTAATATTGAGAAGGGATGAGTTTCCTTTTGTTAGTCTAAAGAAAAATTGGTTTCTGAATGTTGCTTTTGCTCTTGTCAAGGCGAATTGGTTTGTAGTGTTTCATTTTCATAAAGAAAGAAAAATAAAAGTTGGCTCCTTTAAAATATAAATAAGGTGGATCAATACATATACAATTAAGTCTATGTTAATCACAAAAACTATTAAATTAAAACTCAATAGACACTAATAACATTAAAAACGATTAATCCGTAAACGATTTCGCAGCTCAAAATAATCAGTATTAATCAGATTATGATAATAAGCATTGACAACACAACTGATACCTCAGACAAAGAATAAATAGTACAGAAGGACGACTAAATACATAGACACTCGCACGCACACATAAACACGCTTCAAGTACAGCGAGTGCAATCGCACTCGCGACTGGCATTCAGCTGAGATCGCCATACGTATGGTCTGTTCCAAACGTATGACATGAAAATGTCAACAAACCCTGTTCAGGTAAAATTCTTAGTACTCGTACTCAATTACTCGCTAAAGGGACGAAACACATTTATGAGTATAATTTAAAAGGTGTCAACTTTAAAATCTCACCAGTTTTTCCAACAATTACTATTTGAAGAATATTATTACAGTAATTGAAAAATCATCTAAAAAAGTTGAGGCTATAAAAGTAACTTTCATTGCCACATGAAAAACAACTTTAAGGTGATTTAAAACAAGAATTTCGGTTTTAAGTATTCAAATAATTATAATTTATCAAATCAAAGCACTCAATTTGAAGGGTGGCACTACAAATTGACAAGCACAGAAACATTTTCTGATCCAGGCGTTTATACAGTACGTTAGTTTAAACGAGGGACGTATTCAAACCCACAATCGTTCATGCTTACATGATACTAATAAAAATATGAACAAAAATAAAAATATTTACGTTGCCTTAGATCAATGACAGGTCTTAAGTCCAGAAAGTTGTCAACCAGTATTTAAATCCCTAAAAATTCTTACATTACCTTGTTTGTATGTACTAGAAGTTGCCCTATTTGTTACATTAAACAAACACTTGTTTACCTCAATGGTTGATATAAGACAACGCACAGTGCTATTAAGGTCCCAGTACAAAAACCAATTATACACAGGTGGATATAAAGCAGCCCTATTAAAAAACAATATATTATCCATGGGACCATTATCCATTTGTATGATTTTCATTTATTAATATCTCGATATTAATCATATTGACATTACCTATTTTATGTGATTGTTATCAATGTACCGCAATATTTTGACATCAAACTATTTGACAATACACATTTTAGCAATTATTTGACATTATTTCTTATTTATAATAAATTGCCTAAAAAATTTAAAGAAATACCTATAAAATAGTTTAAAAACCAATTAACAAAATTACTGCTGGACAAATGTTATTACACAATTAAAGATTTTCTGAATGACAAAACTGTATAGTGAAACGTTGACAATTTTTTTATACCGATTTATTTAAAAATTTCAAATGTTTATAATTATTATAATGACATAGTTTAGTGAATGTTGTATGATTTTCATTTATTAATATCTCGATATTAATCATATTGACATTACCTATTTTATGTGATGGTTATCAATGTACCGCAATATTTTGACATCAAACTATTTGACAATACACATTTTAGCAATTATTTGACATTATGATATTACCTATCGGGTTGGCTAATAAGTAATGAGCGTTTTAGTTTTTAATTTCTAGAACTTTCGGAAAGGTTCGAGAACGTTCTGTAGCAGAGGGTATATAAAGAGCGAGTCGCGCTCATGCGCGTTCCCCCCCCCGTCCCTTGCTCGGGTATGAAGTGCCAGCTGGTGGCGTAGCTGAGGCAGTAGCTTTAAACTCCCCTGACAATAATAATCATTCTAATCTGATCTAGCCTGTCCCATCTTGCTGTCCTCCCCCCAGCGACGCCCTAAGCCGAGGCCCGTTCCCCACAGGGGGAGCCCTTAGCGTGTAGTCGCTTAGTCTGTAAGTTTTATGCCCCTGGCTGGAGGCTTTGAGTTATCTTAAGGCAGCCACAGGATAGTCCGGTTAAGTAGTCACGGCCACTCTAGGTCAACTACGAGATGCCATACATAAAAAAAAAAAACTTCTTTCATTTGTTATCTCCGCAGCCGCTGTCGAAAGACAAGTGTCGCATGAGCGTGTAGCTCGTGGCCACGGGGTTAGCGATTCTTAGTCAACGGGAGCCCTTTGGTTCGTTCGGAACGAAATCCTCCACGTAGATCTCGACATTCCCACCATCTCCCAGTTCTTGAAACGCAATTCCAAGCGTTTCTTCGACTCAGCCACCAACCATCGCAACCCTCTGGTTGTCGAGGCGGCTAGCTATGTCCCCTCTCGTATTAGTAAGGTCCGCCGCCCTAGGCTTGTCCTCTCAGATCCCGACGACCCCATAACTCTTCTCCAGGAGAGCAGTAGTGGCCGTAGGAACAAACACAAATCGACATTCCGACCTCGCCGCCGAGGTCCCTCGCGACGACCCCGTAATAATCGTCCTTCCCCCGTCCCTTGCTCGGGTATGAAGTGCCAGCTGGTGGCGTAGCTGAGCCAGTAGCTTTAAACTCCCCTGACAATAATAATCATTCAAATCTGATCCAGCCTGTCCCATCTTGTTGTCCTCCCCCCAGCGACGCCCTAAGCCGAGGCCCGTTCCCCACAGGGGGAGCCCTTAGCGTGTAGTCGCTTAGTCTGTAAGTTTTATGCCCCTGGCTGGAGGCTTTGAGTTATCTTAAGGCAGCCACAGGATAGTCCGGTTAAGTAGTCACGGCCTCTCTAGGTCAACTACGAGATGCCATACACAAAAAAAAAATCATGCGCGTTATTGATAGTTTGGCTGTTAGTGCGTTAAAGTTCACAAAGTAATGAGTGATATTAAAACCCACGTACGACATTGTTTATCATATAAGTTTCAATCTGGGCATTCTGCTGCAGAAGCTTCACGTAATATATGTCAAAGGATAGCTCTCGATGCAGTCTCCGAAGCAACAGCAAAGCGCTGGTTCCAACGGTTCCGCAATTACGATTTTTCCCGAACCGATCAACCAAGGTCTGGGCGCCCCGTGGAAATAGATATCGATAAATTAAATTATTAATCGAAAAACTACACGTGATTTGGCTGTTCAGCTCGAGTTCTCTCATGGCACCATAGAAAATCATTTACATGGTTTGGGAAAGACTTACAAATATAGTGTTTGGGTACCCCATCAATTAAGTAAAGCTCAGCTGACCTACCGAGCTGAGATTTGTGTACAACTTTTATCTTTTCGCCGCACATTTAATTGGTTAGATCATCTTGTCACTGGAGATGAAAAGTGGGTTCTCTATGTTAATCACACACGCAAGCGCCTGTGGCTGGGATGTAAAGAACAGGGAAAACCAACATCAAAAGGTGATCTTCATCCTCGCAAGGTAATGCTTTCTGTCTGGATATACATGGAGTAATAAGCTGGGAATTCCTTCCTACTAATACTACGATTACAGCAACAGTATATTGTGATCAACTCGAAAAACTGTAGTTTGACATCCATCGCAAACGTCCACAACACGACGAAATAATTTTCCTGCACGACAATGCCCGGCCGCATATTGCTAAGAGTACCAGGCTAAAACTATTGGAGCTTAATTGGGAAATAATACCCCACCCTCCATATTTGCCGGACTTAGCACCAACTGATTTCTGCTTGTTCCGATCACTTAGTAATAATTTACGGGGAAAAAGCTTTGACGATGAACCACACTTGAAACAATACATAGATGACTTCTTCAATTCAAAACGAACGAAGTTCTATGCGGACGCCATTCACTCTTTGCCAGATCGATGGCGAATAGTAGTAGAAAACGACGGTGAATATATTATTAATGATTAACAATTATTCATTTAATAAATAAATACAAATAAAATAGTTGTATGTCGCTCATTACTTATTAGCCAACCCAATATTTTATACATGAAACACTGATAAACAACAGACAGAACTAATCAAACATACACCCTTGCGCTAGCGATCGCAGAACTAGGAATTTTTATTACTCCACCAATCTTCTGTATGCACATTAAATATCCCCATTCCTGTAAATGTGGTTTCATCAGTAAATAAAATGTTTTTGTCTAAATTAGACAAAAACCAGCGGCAAAAACTCACACGTGGCTCGTGGTCTTTGACCCCGAGTTCTTGAACGGTTCTAAAATGGTATGGGTGCATTCCTTCTTCATGCACCAGCTTCCACATAGTCCAATGCGATACATCGAACCGTCTTGCAGCATTTTGAAACATCTCTCGGTACAAATTAATGGCTCCTCGCACACTATCATTAGATAACGCGTAGGCACGAACCATATCCCAATATTCTTCATTGGAATATTAATAACACGTCATTTTTGTGTATTCAACAACACGTTTACAGGATACATTTATCGCGAAGTAAGCGGGGTCGTTTAAACGATACGCAGAAGCGCAATTCGACATGCTGAAATAGCGGCGCACTCGCATAGACTGCGGACTGGGAGTGTGTCCTGTTGGTGCATCGGAGACAACACAAAGGAAAGGGGTGGCGTTTGCGCACGGACAGGCTTGCTTTTCGGCTGGATTGGCACGTGTTTTGCCGCGTGGCTACTTTACTGTTTACAAGTTCTCTTCGTGAGCGCTCAGTGTATTTTATTGGACAAGTAAGTCACAAACTAAGCTTATAGATTTTTCGCATATTTGGGACAAGATTCGAATACTGAATACCCTCCCTCAATATGTCCCACGTTTAACCTAACATACTATTTTTAACAGATAGTCTTGCAACAGACTAGACGCGTAGTTTCGCTGTATAGACCCAACCTTCTGTAATCTGTGCTATTCTGTGCCCCAAGTGATAAAGATATTTTAAATTATTATGTTCGATATTAATGGGATAAAGTTTCATTACTGGATGTAATTATTTCAGTTGTTTGTTGTTTATTTAGTGTTTGATAACGAGCAACATGAAAAGCAGTAGCGAGAATATAGGTATATTGTGTAAAATTTTATGGATGAAAATAGTTTTTATTAGCTATTTTTTTCCCCTCATGATGACGAGATATATAGGGTGACTGGTAATTAGTGACAGAAAGATTAACACATGATTGTATCCGTGATAACAAACAACTTTTACTATGGGAACAAACCTGAAATCGCGAAAAAAGAATCAGCTGTTCCCAACATTTTGGCGAGTGATGGGAACATAAATGTAGGGCGCAGCTGATTTTTTTTTTCGCGACTTCTGGTTTGGTCCCATGTAAAAGTTGTTTGTTATCATGAGCTCAATCATGTATTAAAGTATCGGTCACTAATTACCAGTCACCCTATATACTTTGAAACTATGAAATAAATATAATTAGTATAAATTCTTTCACGAAAATCACAAGCAAATCTTATGAGTAAAATTATCTTAGTGTACGTCATAGCCTACTTGCAAAGTAATTCAACGATAAAAAGCAATAAAATACCAATATTTTCTCTCAATTTCTTTCACAAAAATTTATTTGTCCCTAACCAAAATAATAAAATTTATTACTTTTAGTAAGTGATTGCAGAAAAGTCATTATTATTTTTCATTTTGAAAACAATTTGTTTTTCTTGAAATTTTCCTTCTACACACGATCAATTCATTATTTTCATTTCAGATAATATCTTTTAAAATAAGAAATAGCAACATTAAAGTGAATTGTATTCCATGAATCAACCGTCGACATTTTGAATGTATTCTCTACGTGCAACCTTTACAATAAAAATGAATAGAATTTTAAACACTATTTTATACAATGAAAGGTCTTTTGTAAACACTGCTGAATTTAATTTTTATGTTAGAAATTATTTAAAATTATTTTAAAAAGTTTGTTGTATGGCCAAGTCGCGTTATTTGAGTTCAACGATTAAAAACAGTAGTAATGTAATTAAAACGACTTGGAGTATTATTAATAGTGAAACGGGAAGGTCTAATAACCGAAGTGCTTGCTTGCTTGCCTTTCTATTAATGACAACATAATAAAATCAGACTCACAAGTCGCCGCGGCCTTTGAAAATTTCTTTTCAGATATTCCCGTTTCAACTAATAAATCCCTAAACTCCTCAACTTCAGTTGCTGAGGCTTTGCTTAAGGAAAATGTTAATGCTTGTACAGATATAATTAAAACCTTTCACACGTTAAATGTAAAAGAGGCAGCAGATCTGTGGGGTAATTCTGTAGAAGTTGGTAAGTCTATTATTGACATTGTAGCACCTACTTTAGATCTTATCTTTAATAACTGTAACGACTGTGGGGAGTTTCCTGACTTTATGAAATATAGTAAAATAATACCTTTGTTTAAATCAGGTAGTACATCAGACCCCGCAAATTATAGACCTATTTCAGTACTACCTACGTTTAGTAAAATTTTTGAGAAATACATTTTAGACCAATTGCAAAGATTTTTTAATAAACATAAATTATTACATAACAAGCAGTTCGGTTTTACAAAGGGTCGTTCAACTACTGATAATAATAATAATAATAAATCATTTATTATCAGGCTACAATGGCCCATCGATACATACCTTACAAAGTAACATATATAAAGTATAAAACAAAACTTGTGTTAATAAATATAGCTTAAAACTATGTTAGTAGCACTTCACTTCACTAGCTTGTTCTTGAGCTGTACTGTGGCACTTATCCGCGGAAGCAACGGAGCACCACGTCTTGTGACCAGAAGTCTTCTTCCATGACGACGGGCAGGTAACAACTCGGTACTCGCACCACGAACGCCTTGAAATTGACGTTGCGGCGCGACTCCAGTAACTGCACCCGCGGCATGTACCTTGTCTTCTGGCACACGTACTCCACGATGTCCTCCGCCTTAGTGCTGTAGTGCAGGCGGGAGATGTACTCGTATTGGCGTATTCGGTTTTGCGGCATGCAAGCTGCCGGTGTTGAACTTTTAGGACATATTTATAATGCATGGGATGACAAATGCGATGTCTTCGGCATCTTTTGTGATTTGTCCAAGGCATTCGATTGCGTTCTTCATGAAAAGTTAATCAGGAAACTCCGCCATTACGGGAGCAGGAACACCGCTCTTCATACTTTAGTAATAGTATTCAGAGCGTTGACGTTAAAATGGAAAAAGATCGCCCGGATCTATAGTAACAATGGGGGTCCCACAGGGCTCAATTCTTGGTCCTTTCTTGTTTCTTGTTTATATTAACGACCTGCCCTACCTCATAAAGAATAATCATCATATAGTTTTGTTTGCGGATGATACTTCACTTTTGTTTAAAATTAAAAGTCAGCAGCTGGTTACTGACGTAAACAGAGCGATCTCAAAGGTAGTTCACTGGTTCAATGTCAATAACTTACTCCTTAATAAATAAAAAAAAACCAAATGCATTAAGTTTACGCTACCTCACGTTAGGCAGGTGAAAACTAACGTGTTGATAAAGGGCGAAGAATTGAATCCTGAAGATAGCACAGTATTCTTGGGCTTAACTTTGGATGCTAAGCTTCAGTGGGGCCCACATAAAGATAAATTGTCAAAAAAGCTAAGCTCCGCAGCAGACGCTGTTAGAAAAATTCTTAACTTAACCAGCATAGAGACAGGAAATAGCTAAAGTACACTAAACGTGTACTTTAGCTATTTTCATAGTGTAATGTCGTACGGTATTCTGTTGTGGGGAAATGCAGCCGACATTCAGACTATCTTTGTTTTGCAGAAAAGAGCTGTTCGATGCATTTATAAATTAAGTCCGAGACAATCTCTCAGAGAGAAATTTAAGGAGATTAATATAATATCTGTGCCTACTCAGTACATTTTTGAAAATCTTTTATATGCCCATAAAAACATTAAATTGTTTGAAAAATACAGTAATATCCACAATATAAATACTAGGAACAAACACAAATTTGTTGTACAGTCGCGACCAAAAGTCGATAAGCAAACTCACAAAGCAATAGCTTGGCGTTTAGTTTGACTTAAGACCTTCTATTTCCAAGAGCATAAACATGCGTCGTCAACAACTGATTGTAGTTCATAATTTCAAAGTTATAACATGTGTAAAGATGACCTAGCGGTTAAGCGCGTGCAGATAGATTCGTGGATCAGTGAGCCGTGAGTTCAAATCTCACGCAGTACTTGACTTTTTGTAAGTTTTTACTTGATTGGAAGTAATGGGACATAAATATAATATTCTTTATCTTGTTCGCTTGGTCACTCATTTCGTAAAGTTAGAAAGGTAGAACATAGAAAACTAAATAGGTATTGACAATTATATATGTGTTATTAGAATATCATTTCTTTGTTATGTTAATATGAATTGACTAAGTGGGTATACAACAAAAAATCCTATGAACGGTTAAAAAAAAAGTTCTTTTATCTAGTAGGAATGTAACGTCACAATTCTCTTAAGTTTCTTAATTTTATAAATAACTAAATAAAACGAATAAACATTTTTGTTACCATTCAGCACGACTTTTTTATTTCAACCTTCCAACACCGAAAGATAAATTAAAAATCACAAAAATAGTTAAATAATAATACAATAACTAATATTTAACTTCTTATAAAAATAAATAATAAATTAACATAAAAATCAAAAGTTTTTGCTTAAAATAGGAATATATTATTATGGTTCCAAAGAAACAAAAAACAGTCCAACATTGTGATTAAGATTCGAACTCAGACTTCATTGATCGTGAAACCATTGCTTAGCCCAAACAGTTACCAGCACATGTTATGTTTATGCGAATTTTAGCAATGCAATGGTAAGAACAGGTCGCCACTATGACGATTATTCTAAATTCAACAGAAATATAATGTTATTTCGCGTAGTACGACGACATGCGACAATTCATTAGTGTGTGTTATCTGCGGAATGTTGGCTCATACACGCACACGTACTAGTTCGTGCCCGCACAGTTCATAGCAATGTAATCCTTAGCATGCTTATGGACTTTTGAGCGTTTACTGGATCTCCAACAAGGCTCAAGAAAATAGGTGGCTCATTCAGGTGTCAATGTATACGCTTTTATAATAAACTTCCAAGCCAAGTTCAAGATCTAAGCCTTAATAAATTCAAATCATTCATTAAACATTCAAGTTGTGTCAGAAAGCTCTTTATACCGTTAAAGATTATATTGAGGACAAAAAGGCTTGGGATTGAACTGCTCCAAATTTTCTTTTTTCTCTATTTATGTTTGCATCCTGAATGTTAACATGAATATTTACTTTGTAAAGCATTATATTATTTTAATTGTTGTGAATGTGAAGACTACTCGTATGTAGGTCATTGCTTTTTTTGTTTGTTTTATTTTTTCTCTCAGTTATTTTTAACCATGGTCTGGCAGTTTGAGTAATTTATGCGGCTTACCCAAATGTCCTTTCTTTGTTCATCGAATCGTTGAGCTCCTTAAGTTGAGGTCCTAAAACTGCGACCAACTTGCCCACCTTGACTTGCCCACGCTTGACCCACCGTCACTGTTCTTACCTAACCTGACTGATTTGGACGGGGTACCCTAGCTTAAATACTGCAACAAACTGTGAGAAAAGCCAGACAGTCAAAAAGATGCTCAGTTATTAAAAATATGTGCATCATTGGAAGCGCAAAAAGTTTTTTGAGGTTCATTAGTTCCTTCACTAGAAGGTCAATAAGTTTTTAGAGGATCAGTTAAATATTTCCCTTTTTAGGGTTCCGTAGCCAACAAGGAACCCTTATAGTTTCGCCATGTCCGTCTGTCCGTCCGTCCGCAGTTGAAAGCTATAATTTGGCATGGATATACTCGTACATTATTTAAGCTATTCAAAAATATTACAGGTCCGTGAAAACCATTTTTTGATTCAAGGATCCGTTTGCGTAAGATTAAGTTTTAAATTGCAAATTTTTGTTAGAGTCAAGTGTCACCTCCCTCCCCTCCCCCCTCCTCCGCCCGCCAGCTAAATCACGGCAGTAGTATATATATTATAATGAAATTTAAAGGATATACATATATCACAGCTAAGTAGGCTTTACAAGTTTACGAGTAAGAGGCGACCAACTTATATTTGCAGTGAACGTATGGGAGAACATGATTTTCAACTACGTACTCGTATATCTCAACTACGGAACCCTTCATTGTGCGTGGTCCAAATTCAAATAAATTGTATAATATAGCATGACATTAAAAAAAAACATTTGTTCATTTGTTTTCCCGCCGTTCGATTTTTCTTTGATATCAATGTTTCTGTAACCATGGAAAACTAATAATTGCGCGCTATTTTCGAATACGAGTTCCGTCGTGGCACCAACGCAACACAGACAGCATGCAATTTTAACGACGTGCAAGGACAAGGTACCGCAAGTGAATGCACGGTGCGTTTTTGGTTTGATAGCTTCCGTTCTAGAAATGTTGATCTCAACAATGAGCCCTGGGGGAAATTTTCAAATCCTACGAGGCGGTAAAAAACGCTTTTTAGAAGTTATCGATTACCGTTCCCAGGATATCTGTAGAAGTGCATCGACAATATTTCTTTTTAAAAAATTGTTTGAATTTTTCTATCTTTCTTAAATTAGGCATGATAGTCCCGATATGTGAAAAAAAATGTATTAAAAACAGCCCCCACTTAACTTCTAAGTCACTATCTTAGTCCCAAATGTTTGTTTACAATAAAAGAACAAGTAAAAAAACACACTTTACTAAGACATCTGCCATAAATTCATCTAGAATTGCAAGACGTTATAACAGAAAACTGTCACGTTCTTTCTTGACGAGAATCTGATATAATATCAGAAGTATGGATATTAATCATTGGCGTAAAAGAGCTTGTGAGCTGAAAAGTGAGGATCTGCTGAAAATTATTGAGCGATAAAATATAAAAGTTTAGAGATGACACGGAATAAATGAAGATAAATGACAGTGTGGTGACGTAATTACCTCGATGATGATGCTAGAATGTCATGGCACAACTCCGGACATATCAGTTGACATCAAATGCATTAGCATGAGTTCATGATGATAGATATAATCCAGACATTATCCTCACTTAGTACGTGGAAGACGGATTAAGAAATTAAGAATATACTTTCCCTAGGTCCTGTAAGAGAGTCATAAGAGGTGACGAATCTTGTGCCCGAAAAATGACAACAGGCTCGCGACACTTTACAATGTGACATGGGATGTGGGTGTACCAACTTCTGTAAAAGGAAAACGGCGTAACTGGCTTAGCTCGGACGCTGAGCACGTCATTGCTGCGATACTAATACAACCACTATGACGTACTTGGAATCACTCCTAGTACGATGCAGAGCGATATCAAACCTGCATATTACAAATTGTCAAAGATTTACCACCCGGATAAAACTAATAACGATGAAGCAGCAGCAAAAAAGTTTAGAGCCGTTTCCGAAGCATATGAGGTGTTAGGAAATATACAATTTAAAAAGACGTATGGTAAAAGATTGCTAGGAGGAAGGATTATTAAGTCAATAGTAGAATATCAGCCAGACCCTGAGCCAACAGACCCTACACTGAAGTCCTATAAGTCACGCACACACCGCAAGGCCATGCCAACCATAGATGGTAGACAACCTATTTATATAATAATATAATAATAATAATAAATTTCTTTATTTATCCAAAATAAATATACACAGACACAGTTCAGAACAAATCAATACCTACAATAGAATAAGCATAAAACATAGCTTGTGAGCAAGAGATTTAGGTTTACAAAAAAAAGAGAAAAAAAAAAAAAAAAAAAGGTCTATGCATACAAAAAATAATGAACCCTGTCTCTTAAACTATTTATGACTTTGATACATGGTCTAAGAGCCACTATGGAGATTTATTTGAAAAGGCTAAATATGAAGAAGAATTTCTGAGGAAACAACGTGAGAAGCAAAAAGATGCGGACCATTCAAATAGGCAAGAAGCTTTCATCTACATTATGATGGGTCTAGTAGGGCTGTTTATGTTTCTGATATCTAAAGGCACCGACAATTATGATTTAGACAAAACTGCACTAAAACACAAGGACTTAGACACGCAAACACAACCGAAAGACTAGAGCTATTAAAATTATTGAAGCAGTTTCGTCTGAGCTCGTAATTTATTAGAAAAATCTTAGTTAGCATAAGAAAATTATTTTTTGTTGTAATTGGACCATTAAAATATTCAGCTACCTACTTATATTTTATCATAATAATAGTATATTGTATATAATGTACATACATTATTTATGAAAAAACAACATTAGGTATAGATAAAATGTGATAACAGATTAAAAAATATACTAGAATCAAATAAAAAAAGAGATAGCTATATACGGGCGCAAGAAGTCGAATGTCAGCCAGTACAACATAAGGTTAAGGTCCATCGCATGGAACATTTACAGTACTTATCTTGCTCTCAGTAAAAGATTAAGATTTAAAATTATTTTATTTGCATACTAGCCTTTGCCCGCGACTTCACCCGCGTGGATATCGGAAATTATCCCACGGGAACGTACTACTGGCATAAAAAGTATCCTATGTCCTAATCCAAGTCATGGTCTACATGTGTGCCAAATTTTATCCAAATCCGTTCAGCCGTTTTAGCGTGCAAGCGTGAAAGCGTAACCAACAAACAAAGTCACTTTAGCATCTATAATTATTATATAATTATTTAGTCAATATCAATATCAATATCAATATTATATAATAATTATCTAAGTTACCTATTGCATGGTTAAAGAATTATACAAGAAGTAGTCAAGAAAATGCAATCAAGGAAATGCTTCTTTTCACGATAAGAACGTGTTAAAATCAACACGACAGCCGAGAAACAAAGAACTTCTCTTTAACTTATAAAACGTTTGCTTAAGTAGTAAAACACACGCTAATTTAATCTGATTTCAACTCAAGCAGTAACATTCCGTACAAGCGTCTCAAGTTTGAATTGAAACAAAGAGTATTAAGTAACTGGAGAAAGCAAAACGAGCAAGCTTATTTGGACTGCATCGTCAACGAAACAAAAGCATGGTTGAACAGCTCAAGAATTTTATTATTCTGACAATATAAAAAAAAAACCGGCCAAGTGCGTGTCAATGACACACAATGAAGGGTTCCGTAGTTGGGATGTAGAAAGAAGAGAAATAATTATCTCAAGAATAAACACACCATTGTACATTCCAACTACAAATCTAAATTTGTACGTACAATATTGAGATAATTTACCGCGTTATTATTTATTTGTTGTTGTTTTAAGACCACAACTTTCTGATAAAATTTTCTGCAATCTATAGGTATTATAGAACTATTTTCTGTATTATTTTTTTAAGTTTTAGGCTTAGTAGTTTCAGAGATAAGGGGGGAATGGTAAATTTTCGTCTATATTCTATAACTTTAAAACTATTTATATTGAAACTATAAAAAAATAATATATTTGTTTAATTTAAGTCCCTCACAATCAGCCCTTTCATTTGATATATAACTCGGTACGTTACAGTTTCATGTTCGCAGCACAGAAATTCACATGTGTACCCAACATAATCGTTCCATTAGATTCGGAGCAAATTGGCTGTGACATACGGACAGACAGACAGATACACGAGTGATTCTATAAGGGTTCCGCTTTTTCGTTTTAGGTACGGAACTCTAAAAATTTAGTTTAAAAATATTCATATTATTGTTCGCATGTACATGATATTATTTATTTAAGGAAGCCACCTCTGCGCCGTAGGCCTCCCCAATATTCTCCATTTTTCCGATTAACACATTCTCTGCTGAATTCTTTATGCAAACGCTTCTTTATGCTACACCCTTACCAACCTTTTTTTTTACGATGTTTTCGAAACAATAGAGATGCACAACGAACACACATGTGCGCCGCGCCGCACTCGAAGAAAGTTATGAAAACGCGCATGTGTGTCTGCCGCACTGAATGTGTTAACCAAATCGATTCGTTTTAGTTGACAGGCGCAGAAGTAAAGAATATGGCTGACATTTAATGATTCACACACAATGATGAATTAACCTAATCCGATCCAGGCACATCCAAATTAAAAGGAAAAATATGACAGTTTATATAGTCTTCAATTTTTCATTTATTCATATCAGCTCTCCATTTTTGTCCTACTCCGTGGTTTCATACTAGCACTTTAATGTTTTAAATGAAAACACATAGGCAAGTGTTGAATGTTGCTAAGTATGCATGAATACACGAACATAATATTTGCATGCATGTCGAGTTCATAATTTGCAAGCGTTAGAAATTTCTTGTGATATAAGTTCTTTAGACTTCGTATGAAATACTGAATGTTGAAACTATGTGTATGGCGTTTAAATCTGACGTTTGAATTAATTAACTAAACGTTTCTCCGGACTGAGTTGTTTTGCGTCGAGTTAATATTATTGTTCATTGTTAAAAATGAATAGAATTTCTAACGTTCCTACGAATGTTTATTTTGTACTCGCTTTTATTTTCATGAAATATCCTTGTAATATAACTCACACATAAATAATAAAAACCGGCCAAGTGCGAGTCGGACCTGCAGTCCGACTCGCACTGACTTGCTACACTGTCAAAGTTTCGCGTTATTTATCTATTATTTATGTGAGGTGTGGAGCTCGTGGCTAAATAATAACAGTCGCAACGGTCGATCCGTCAGGTTAAGCTACGTTTGCCGGGGTTGGTCCGTAGATGGGTGACCATCTATACATACCGAGACTCCTCCGTGCCTCGGAAAGCACGTTAAGCCGTTGGTCCCGGCTGTCATTCGTGGATCTTTGGCAGTCGTTACGGGTCGTCAGAAGCCCGAATGTCTAACAACCAGTCTTACCAAGGGGTATCGTATTACCCAATAACTGGGTTGTGGAGGTCAGATAGGCAGTCGCTCCATGTAAAATACTGGTATTAAGCTGCTTCCGGTTAGACTGGAAGCCGACCCCAACATAGTTGGGAAAAGGCTAGGCAGATTGATTTTATTTATGTGAGGTGTCGGGATCGGGATTATTTGACTCAAATTAAGCCATGAGACATATCGACAAGTCCCTCAAACATTTCCAGACAGCTCAGATAATTGCTCGTGCAAATTTTCAAATTTATTAATCAAAGGAATAAGATTTTTACAATTATTATATAAACTGTATCCGTTCTTTTTACCCCCCCCCCCCCCCAGGTGTGGAATTTTTAAAACTCATTTGGGAAGTTTCCATAAGTTTACTCAAAGATTATTTATTTATACCATGTTTTGAGTTAGTAAAGCCACGCAGTAAAATCCTCCCTTTAAAAATTGGATTTCCCCTTTTTGCCCCTTCAGGGATCGACTTTCCTTCGGGATCAACATTCGAAAAACCCAAAAACGAATTATTGTTTATTTTCTGTTAAAAGTATAAATAATGAGTTTCGAACTATTCGGTACCGCGCTTTAAAATTCTCCCATACAAACTTTAACATCCCTAAACCCCCTTTGAGGTGTAGTTTTGAAAAAATAATAATGACTAACTTATTACTTACTTAGGCAAAGTTTCAAACGAATAAGATTTTTCATATAAACTGTATTCCCTGTTTTCCAAATCCTAACGACTTATTAAAATTCCACCCCTGTGGAATCACATCCACTAAACCCGCCCCAATCCCCCTTAGGGGGAGGTTTAGGAAAACTAAAAATGTCAAACTTTATAATCTACCTAGGTAACAAGTCTAGTAACTCAAGGAATAGGATTTTTCATGCAAACTTTCTTGTGTGTGTGTGTGTGTGTGTGTGTGTGTGTGTGTGTGTGTGGTGCGGTGCGTGTGTGTGTGTGTGTGACGGGCGGCAGTAGAGGCTTAGAGTATTATATTTACTTGAATACAAAATCTCATCCCCCTTTTCACCCTCTAAATGGTTGAAATTCCAACAACACCGATATATGCGTTGCGATAAAGATTACTAGCAATCTAGGTCAGTGAGGAGCTCGTGCCTAAGTAATAACAGCTGCACGGGTCGATCCATCAGGTTAAGCTACTCGTACGCTTGCCGGGGTTGGTCCGTAGATGGTTGACCATCTTTTCATACCGAGACTCCTCCGTGCCTCGGAAAGCACTTTAAGCCGTTGGTCCCGGCTGTCATTCGAGGATCTTTGACAGTCGTTACGGGTCGTCAGAAGCCCGAAAGTCTGACAACCAGTCTTACCAAGGGGTATCGTATTACCCAGTAACTGGGTTGTGGAGGTCAGATAGGCAGTCGCTCCAGGTAAAATACTGGTATTCAGCTGCATCTGGTTACACTGGAAGCCGACCCCAACATAGTTGGGAAAAGGCTAGGCAGAATGATAACAATGTAGGTCAGTAGGTTATCATTTACTGGAAAAGGAATCAATTAATAATAGAAATCAATTAATGATAGAAATACTAAGAAGTCTAGTCGCGTACAATAAGCTTAAAACAGTGAAACAAAGTTTGTAGTGGACGGATTTTCACGGGATTTCTTTGTCGAGTTCCTAGAATTGAGGAAAACAAAGTTAAAATAAAAATTCGTCGATTTCAGTTGAAACAGACTTCTAAAAAGAAATGTGTTTATAGAAGTACTAGAACACACGAAGAAAAGAGTGTCCGTGGAGTTTCTTGCCCATTCTTCTCCATAGAAACGTACTACGTTTTGGAATGGACAACTACACTTGCGTGCAAAAAAATTGGCCCACCCCATGCTTTCTATCTGTGGGACGATATCTCATTTTTATTTTAAATTTATATTTAAATTATTATACAAGATTGATATGAGCGAGAGGCATTTAATCAAACCAAATATATTTTGTATGATTTTCAGCATCTACATTAAAAATCAGATATATTGAAGCAATAGTTTAGTCACAGGATCATTTTTAGTTTTTTCTTTGTTGAAACACGATGTTGCTGCCCTATCAACTGACTAAGTACCTACACATAGTTATCTAGGATCATACACCTTAAAACGACAGAATTTTTTCGTCGTTGTCGCTCTGCATCATAGGTAAACAATACAAACAAGGGAGCAATAAATACACACATTTGCACTCTCATTAAAAGAGAGTAACCGATCATGCTAAACGTCGCCCTCTAGCGGGTAGCTGGTACTTGTAAGTAGGTAATGTTTAAAAAGTTTACTTTTTAGGGTTATGTACAGTAAACGCTCAAAAGTCCATAAGCGTGCTAAGGATTACATTGCTATGAACTGTGCGTGTGCCTGTGTGAGCGATGTCTCACTCAACATTCCGCAGATAACACACACTAATGAATTGTCGCATGTCGTCGTACTACGCGAAATAACATTATATTTATGTTGCATTTAGAATACGCGTCATAGTGGCGACGTGTTCTTACCATTGCATTGCTAAAATTCGCATAAACATAACATGTGCTGGTAGCTGTTTGGGCTAAGCAATGGTTTCACGATCAATGAAGTCTGAATGAGTTCGAATCTTAATCACAATGTGGGACTGTTTTTTGTTTCTTTGGAACCATAATAATATATTTGTACTATTTTAAGCAAAAACTTGTTAGATGTTTTAAATGTTCATTTATTATTTATTTTTATAAGAAGTTAAATATTAGTTATTGTATTATTATTTAACTATTTATGTGATTTTTAATTTATCTTTTCGGTGTTGGAAGGTTGAAATAAAAAAGTCGTGCTGAATGGTAACAAAAATGTTTATTCGTTTTATTTACTTATTTATAAAATTAACAAACTTAAGAGAATTGTGACGTTACATTCCTACTAGATAAAAGAAGTTTTTTTGGAACCGTTCATAGGATTTTTTGTTGTATACCCACTTAGTCAATTCATAATAACATAACAAAGAAAGGATATTCTAATAACACATATATAATTGTCAATACCCAGATATGGGTATCTGGGTCAGCAGAGTTTATTCAAAACTAGTCTATGATTTAGACGTTATGAACATGTTTTTTTAATGTAACGTCACTATGAATGTATCGAGGTTATAGCTTAAGTGTTCATTTTCTTGACGAAAAGAAGATTGAAACTAAACCTCAATTTAAGATCATTAAATAATTACGGATATGTCAATATTACTAAATATTCAGCTACACCGTCTAATTAAAAAAAAAAATCTAGGTATTAATATTTTGTATTACCCCCATTATTTTCAATACAGTCAAGTAGGCGTTTGCGCATGGACCCTACAATATTACCACATATTTCGGTTCCTCTTAAATTTTCCCATACCTCCATGCAATGGATTTTTAATTGTTCTATACACCTTTCATCCCGTGACTCCCACCTTTGGACCATCAAACCCCATAGATTTTCTATGGGGTTGAGATCGGGTGATCGCGCTGGCCATGGAACAACAATTATCTCCGGGTGATTTTGTTGTTGTTGTTGTTTATGTCTTTCTGTCAAGAAGGGCTTTTTAGCTGGTCTTCTATGATGCAAGCCTTCAGCGTGGAGAGCACGGCGAACAGTTTGCAATGAGGTATCGAATAATTCCGCAAAGTGTCTCGTTGGTTTGAAACCATTTGATTCATACTCGCCCACCATATGAATTCGCTGCGCCTCGCTAATAAGCGACGGCCTTCCACTTCGCTGTCGACTAGCAAGGCTACCCTCTTCCTCATATCTTTTGATCCAGAGACTTACAGTATTCCTCTAAAACAAAAATAAAGTAATATTAGGCAGCTATAACAAAATACTAATATATATATATATATATAATATCTATAGTATATAAAAGTTGAGTCTTTGTTGATTGTTGTTGTTTGAGTTGATTTAATATAATAAAATACAAAATACTCTGCATTTAAAAATCCAATAATAAACACAAATTATTTATTTTATAGACCTCATGATGGATTTAAAAAACAATAAAAAGAATTAATCCATATGTCACCAAATAATCTTAGGTATAAATTTCAAATAAAAGATACAATTCAATACTCACATTCAGTCCAGTTTCATTAGATATTTGTGTTCTATTAAGACCACTTTTATGCAGCGCAATAATAGTCGCCCTCGTCTCAATATTAATATTTGCCTGCATTTTGAGAATAACTGCTAACCGCCATCTATTAAACCACACGTCACTAACCAACAACTACAACCAACCGACAACGTTCATTCGGATCAAGTTAAATATTCCTAAAACTCATGTCTACCTCACAGAAATCGAAATTATTTATTTAGTTTTCTATGATCTACCTTTCTAACTTTACGAAATGAGTGACCAAGCGAACAAGATAAAGAATATTATATTTCTGTCCCATTACTTCCAATCAAGTAAAAACTTACAAAAAGTCAAGTACTGCGTGAGATTTGAACTCACGGCTCACTGATTCACGCATCTATCTGCACGCGCTTAACCGCTAGGTCATCTGTACACATGTTATAACTTTGAAATTATGAACTACAATCAGTTGTTGACGACAATAATTATGCATGTTTATATTCTTGGAAATAGAAGGTCTTAAGTCAAACTAAACGCCAAGCTATAGCTTTGTGAGTTTGCTTATCGACTTTTGGTCGCGACTGTACCTCAAAAGGAAAAAACGGAATCCTTATAGGATCAGTCGTGTGTCTGTCTGTCTGTCCGTCTGTCACAGCCGATTTGCTCCGAATCTAAGGGTCCGATTAAGTTGAAATTTGGTACACGTATGTGTTTTGTGACCCAAACACGGACGTGGAACGTAAATAAATGAATTTTGAATATGAGAGTAAATTTTGGGGGCAAAGAAGAAAATAAAAATAAAAGTTTTGCAAACTGTACAGTTGATATATTAAATGAAAGGGCTTACCGTGAGGGTCTCAAATATATTCTTTTTATTATTTTAAAATAAATCCTTTTAAAGTTTTAAAAAAAAAAATTGACGAAAATTGACAGTTCCCCCCACTTATCTCCGAAAGTACTAAGCCCAGAATTTTGAAAAAAGTAAAGAAAATATTTCAATACCTATAGAATACAGGAAAACTTATAAGAAGTCTATGTTCTTAAAACAACAATCTCTTCAATATTGTGCATACGAACTTAGATTTGCAGTTGGAATGTATGGGAGAACATGTTTTTCAACTATAATGTTAAGTTTGTTCTTAGGATTGATCCCAACTACGGAACTCTTCATTGTGCGTGGTCCGACACGAACTTGGCCGGTTTTTTTTAGATGCGACGACGTAAGTCATCCGGGGCATTCCGGGGTGCATGTTACGTAACACGAAAGTGCCGAATGCTGCTGCGCTGCGCGCGGTTATTGTCGCGTACGCGCCATTTTGTCAGTGTTTGTTTGTTAGGTAGGACACTGAATTTAGGACTATTTGTAGTGATAATGCTTATTTTGTGTTGTTTATTGATTTACAGTAATTATGGAATACGAGTTCCGTCGCGGTAGCAATGGCCCACAAACGGCTCGCAACATTAATTACGTGTACGGAGTGAACACTATAAACGAACGCACGACTTGTTATTGGTTTGAACGCTTCCGACATGGAAATTTTGATCTAAAAAATGAACCCTATGGTCGCCCGAAAACTATAGTCAGCAACGACGAATTAAAAGCGATAGTGGGAGCTGTCGATACTCAATCTACGGCTGAGTTAGAAGCAGCTTTCAACGTTAGCATCAAAACAATATTTGTCCATTTGCGTCAAATTGGCAAGGTAAAAAAACTTGATAAGTGGGTGCCGCACGAACTGAACGATCGCCAACGCGATGAACGTGTTGAGGTATGCCTTATGTTGCTTAACAGACACAGAAACGAAGGTATTTTGAACCGCATTGTCATTTGCGATGAAAAATGAATTATTTTTTTTAATCGTAGGTAAGCTGTCATCGTGTTGGTTAGACCCTGGTTCAGCGCCTAAGCAATGCCCCAAACGAAAACGTACCCTTGTAATTGTAGTTTTGGTTCACTATTGTGTATTCGGGAAACTTGTAGAAAATCACAAATGCGTCTGTCTTCGAATGGTGTTTATTAGCGACTGATGTACAGGTTCTTACGCAGCTACTTAAATATATGAAATGATGAAGCTAACGACGCAACAACCCCTAAAAGTCATGGTCACTGTTTGGTGGTCTAGTGCTGGTATAATTCATCACAGCGTCTTACCAAATGACACCAGCATTACTGCGGATGTGTACTGTGAGGAACTGGACACAATGATGGAGGAGCTCGCAAATCTCCGGCCAGCCTTGGTTAATTACTCGTCCCCGCTGCTCCTACACGACAACGCTCGACCTCTTATAGCACAACAGACGGTCTCTAAGCTACAAGAGCTAGGGTTGGAAGCTTTACGTGATCCATCGTACTCACCAGACCTTGCGCCGGCAGACTTCTACATTTTCCAAAATTTGGACAACTCCTTGGCAGGGAAAAAATTCAATACCCGAGAGGCAGTACAAAATGCCTTTGAAGAGTTTGTTAGCTCCCGTGCACCTGACTTCTTCAAAAAGGGCATTGAAAAATTACCACTGCGCTGGCAGAGAAGCATCGATAACATGGGTGCATATTTTGATTGGAAGAAATAAAAAATATTTATTTAAAAATGACTTTAACTTTCTGCATACTAAACGGCAATTTCATGTGTAGAGACCTAATATTAGGTTATTGTTAATTAAAGTTGATGAATTATCTTATTTCAATTCGAAGACAACGGGGTGGATCGATCTTTTGCACGCAAGTGTAGCTTAATTTTGTAGCTTAATTTTTCTGACTGACAATTCAATAGTGCCTGTAATTGGCTTAACTGAAATAAATGTTTTAAGTTTGGAGTTTCAGTTTGACTAAAACCAACTTTAGAACAAGAAATATTCTCCGAATTGTTTTACTACGACCGTTGTTAGCTAGAACCATTTGTCTGTCAAGTAAATTAACATTTACTGTTTTCTTTGCACGTTTGCGTAGGCTGCGGTTTCTCTGAGCCGATTACAGAGTATTGGGTCTTTCATTTGGTCAGGATTCAACCCCATGATAAGGGTGCGTTTCCACTGACACGGAGCTGGGTAGATTGGAGAGAAACGAACTGTGAATTGATCAATCACAGTTTTTTTTATTTTTTTTTATTTGTGATGGGTTTGCTCTTGACTCTAGTCTAGGTCAGAGGTGACAAAAACAAAGTCGACGATGGAGTGAGCTTACCCAGAAGAAGCCTGTTCACTCTAACTTTGAAAATATTAGGGTTGTATGCGTTCGGAAACACAGACGCAGGTAGTGAGATCCACTCCTTTGCTGTGCGCTTTATAAAAGACATTTGGAAGCGCTTAGTGCGAATTGGTGGAATAGCAACCAGGTAGGGATGGTAACTGGCAGTGCGTCTAGATGTCCGATGGTTGAAGGGGGCCGGTGGAATGAGGTCGTCGAGTTCTCGGGCACACTCTCCGAAGTACAATCTGTAGAAGACCGACAAGCAGGCAACCTTGCGGCGATGAGCCAAGCTATGAAGCTTGGCATCCACCAATTTTACGTCGCCAATGAGCCTCTTAGCTCTGCGTTCCACTGAGTCAAGCGCAGCTAGTTGGTACTTGGCTGACCCATCCCAAAGGTGACTGCAATACTCCATGCAGGATCGGACTTGCGCTTTGTAAAGGGTTAAAAGCTGTCCAGGCGTAAAGTATCGCTTCACCCTATTTAGGATGCCCAGTTTCTTGGCCGCAGTTTGGGCCTTGTATTCGATGGTGGCTCCGAAGTTGAGACCAGATGTCAACTCCATGCCTAGGAGCTCAAGTCGATCAGTTACAGGAACAGATGTTCCCCGTGTCAATACAGGAGACAGTTCAGGCGCACACTGCCTCAACACTCTCACTGGAAAACTCAACACAGTGCTCGAATTCTCCACTCCACGTCAGTGGATATAGTGTAAGTGGAGCGGAGCGGACTTTCAAATAAATTATTTGAACACACGGCCCCGAGTCGGACAGAACGGAGTCGGGCAGAGCAGTCCGACCATTCACAGTGCTTGAAATCTCCACTCCGCTCCGCTCCGCTACAGTGAAAACACTGGCCACTTTTCACTGCTCTTCTCCGCTCCACTTCGTCCATCTCCGCGTCAGTAGAAACGCACCCTAAGACCGGCCATAGAAAGGGTTAATAAAACATTTGAATGGGCTTTAAGAGCTACTTTGGAGAACTATTCTGCCCACAATGTTTTGGTGGTGGTAAAAGGCAATAAAAGTTTGCCAAAAAATTGGCCAATATTTGTTAGGTAAGTACTTAAACCCCATTCCAAAACTTTTTACCTAATTATTCATTGTTTTATCTACGGAAACTACTGCAAGAAATATGTCACCGTATAATTATGAACTTCGTCAATTTATAATAATAATAGGAGGAGGAGGAGGAGGTTCCTATCTCTGCAGCCATAACGACCGGTAGCTTTTACCCTGCTCCCGACACTACTACTATTTTATACAGGGTTATTGGTAAAACACCAACAACCTCTTAAGGGGTCGTTGTGCTCATCATTATGAACCACTTTTACTATGGGACTAAACCTAAAATTGCGAAAAAAAAATCAGCTGTTCAGTACATTTTGACGAATTATGCGAACATAAATGTAATGAACAGCAGATATTTTTGTTCGCGATTTCAGGTTTGGTCCCACAGTAAAAGTTGTTCATAATGATGAGTACAATGACCCCTTAAGAGGTTGTTGGTGTGTTACCAATAACCCTGTATATCAAATGAATGGGCTTACTGTGAGGACTTATATATCTCGGCACAATTACAAGCGACACAAGGGTGGCGACGGCGAAGCAAATAGTGTGGGTCTGTGCAAATATTAGAATACAACTTGTGCGCACATCCGAATGTTATTTACCCCTGCATCGAGCACTGACCGAGTTGACCGAGTTTGAAAGAAGAGACCATAGAAATTAGTTTGAGGGCTAATTTTTCAATCCACAGATAACTTTTATTTATGGAATAATATGGCGGTTTGACAGCTTTCGTATAAAAAATATGTCAAACTGTCATATTTATTCTTCAGATAAAAGTTATCTGACTACTGAAAAATCAGCCCTTATTAAGAAGACAGTTTACGGTCTTCAAAAAAGGTAAAGGTTCCATAATGAACCGTTTTTCGCAATATAAATCATCATCATTCTCCTGCCATTGTCCCTATTTATTTGAGGTCGTCGCGACATGTCTTTTTCTTCCATAATTCTCTATTAGTCGTCATCACGTGAACACGTTCCGCTCAGTAGCTATGTATGAAATTGTAACAGATTAATAACTGCGAGGGCCCACAAGTTTAATCTTAATTTGGGTACCAGAGTTCAACAAAAGTAGCATTTAAATAGTCTTCTGTGTAATGCTTGTGTTTTTATGTGTGTATTTGACTGCAATAAATAAATATTATTATTATTATTATTATTATCACCGTAGCCACTCCAAATATGAATGAATTCTAACTAATATTATAAAATAATGCGAAAGTGAGTTCTGTTTGTTACGTCCGTTTTCATGCTAAAACGGCTGAACGGATATGAATGTAATTTGGCACATGGGTAGACCATGACCTGGGTTAGGACACAGGATACTTCTATCCCAGTAATACGTTCTCGTGGGATAGTTTCGGAACTACACGCGGGCGATGCCGCGGGTAAAAGGTAGTTACCGAACAAAGGGCCTGCAAACCCCGAAGGGCTAGGCAGAGGTATAAAGTAAATCGGCATTTGTTTAATTTCCACGTAATAAAGGCGAGCCTATAAACCGGGCACAAATCCTGACCCCAGGCTGCTATTGAAGAAATTCGAGGAAAAACAGAAGTACCTAACTAAAATGAAAATATAAATAAATAAATAAATAGAAACCACACCCGCTTAAGGCGTTATATCCGTACTATAAATGTGAAATTATATTTGAGTCATGAAATTTGATGTGGCGTATATTTTGAGAAAGCCATCTCGACAAGTCTTTATAGTGCTATACTGTTGCATTTCGCTGTACAGCGCAAGATTACTCCGGTCTGTGTCAAAAGTAATACACAGGCCAGCTGGCGTGGTTGGTTAACATACCGCCTATCATGTCGCAGGTCGTGGGTTCGATTCCCATCCAGGACAAACATTTGTGGGCATGATGCAACATGTCTGTTTGTCCTGAGTCTGGGTGTAAATATCTATATAAGTATGTATTTACAAAAAAAAAAGTAGTGTATGTAGTATATCAGTTATCTGGTTTTACAAGCTCTGCTTAGTTTGGGATCAGATGACCGTGTGTGAAATGTCCAAGGTTATTATTATTATCTTTATTCAACTTTTTTGCATATAAGTTATATTTTTAAATATTAGAGTTAAAAAAAACATTTAAAAATATAAAAAATAGAAATCCATCGGCATGGGGAACAGGGTCCAAGCTACCGGTGGTTAGGGTCCCAGAGACAGGAACCTCCTCACAATACGCGCCGTATCAAGGAGTACTGCCTTCTGAATCAGGCCTTTCACCCAGCCACCCAACGAGAGCCTCTTGAGATGTTGGTCGAGGCTCTTAGCGATAAGGCCATTGACCGTAACGACTATCGGCACAATGATTTCCGAGTCCACATTCCACATAGCGACAACCTCGTGGGCTAAGTCGAGATACTTCAATTGTTTCTCCTTCTCAGCCTTCACGAGGTTCTCGTCATGCGGGATAGTGACATCGATTATCATTGTGCGGCGCACTGATCGATCTATTACCACTATATCAGGCTTATTGGCTACAATAGTCCTGTCAGTGATAATAGATCGATCCCAGTATAACGTGACATGGTCATTCTCGAGAACTGGGTCGGGCACATACCTGTAATACGGTACCTCAGAGTCCACAAGGCCGTATTTCAGAGCAAGTTGCTGGTGGATAATCCTGGCTACTTGATTATGCCTGTGCAAATACTCGCCGTTAGCTAAACGAGAACACCCAGAAGTAATATGTCTGATAGACTCACCGGGACAATGGCATGCCCGACATATGTCGATCGTCCCGTCTTTCATTATATACTTCCGGTAGTTATTCGTTATATTATTATTATATTATTATTATTATTATAGGTACGAGGAGAAAAAAGAGAGGAACTCTTGGCTAAGTAATAACACCTACATGGGTTAAGCTACGCTCTCCGCAGTTGGTTCGTGGATAGATGACCATCTTTACTTATCGAGACTCCTCCGTGCGTCGGTAAGCACGTTGAGCCGTTGGTCTCGGCTGTCATTCGTGGATCTTTGACAGTCGTTACGGGTCGTCAGAAGCCTGAAAGTCTGACAACCAGTCTTACCAAGGGGTATCGAATTAAAAAGTTACTGGGTTGTCAGATAGGCAGTCGTTCCATGTAAAATACTGGTATTCAGCTAAATCCGGTTAGTCTGGAAGCCGACCCCAACATAGTTGAGAAAGGCTAGGCAGATTGATTTTTGAGGTACGAGGAGAAATTATTGGTAAGCAAGTGCCTAATTATTATTGTTATCTTGTAACGCTTTAAAAACTTAGTCTTCAATCTACATTAATATGATTTTATTTATTTATATAACAAGTTTAAAAGCAGGCGACAGTGCAACTAATATAACGGGCGTCTAAAGACATATTCAACTCGACAATGGGTTTTCAATGATTTGCCTTTGGGATAAAGTAATATTTACTTAAGGGGATAAAGCAGTGTCTTATATCAGAGGCCTAGTTTCGAGCTCTCCCAAGACGACTTCTTTATCCTAGAGGACAATACTCTACTTTTCACACCTTCTGCGAGGTAATAAAAAGCAATTCGATTTTCGAATACTTTTTTTAAGTTTTCATAAGAATTTTTAGTTAATGTTTTAATTTCAAATGACAATACATATTGACTAGTGGGTTTTAATGAACTTCTGTATAATATTATTGCGCGGCTAGAACACAGGCTTATTACTTTCAGGCAACTGTAGGAACACGGTGGGTATTAGTCAGTAGAAGAATGACACGCCCTCCCGCTCGCCCAGAGCGGGAGAAGTTATTTGAGAATTTCCCATAAAAAAAGGCTTATTACTTTAAGTCAGGTCTGCATGACCTAAAGGACGTTTAACATTATCGAGCAAGTCGTGTGAAAAGCATAAAAAGAAATACAGCCTCCAAAAAGAAATACAGCAATAATCATTGACAGAAAAAATATAATTAGGTATGGCCGTTTCGGAACTCACGAAATACGCGAGAGAAAATCCTACCACTAAACTTTAAACCACTTTAATAACTTTCTTTTTTTACGTTGAAAGGAAAACATGGACCTGAGGAGCGGTTTGCTGTATCCAATCTACACGTTGATAGAGGTGGCCGGGCTTATGAATATAAATGGAGAAGGATGACCAATTACAACGCCTCGTTTTAGACACGAAACTACTTACTAATCACTCCACGGCTTTTAACTACATTGTTGGAAAGCGTAGCTTTGACTAAAAGATAAATAAATTACGGGAAACATTAATGAGTTGATAAATGAATTTATTTTTTTAATCAACTTTCTAACTTTTTGCACTACTACTACCAATATCAAAATCAGACCTAGAAAAGAGCTACTTTTTTTAATTTTAGAGTTTACTCCTTATGAATCTTTCATATTAGGCCCCCGCAATGGAATTCAATGAGTAGTGAAATACTAGTGTTAACTCAAAAGCGTTACTTTTTTCTGCGCAACTTAAAACAAAACGAAAGCCTTTACACCTAAAAGTTGCTTTTTGTATAGCACTGATTCATTGAAGAATCCCTGCCGCTATGGCCCTTTGTTTTCGTCCAACAATAGAAAGTCGAACAGCACAAAAAACAGAAGTAAACTCCAGTCGTGCATCGGACACATTGACACACACACACACTTTTTTACTGTAGGTACAGGAAAAATGAAAAAAAGAAGCTCATCTCCTTAACCTGGGGCAATATAGGTAGGTACATTACTTCATTGGTTAACACATTAGGTGCGGCAGACGCACATGCGCGTTTTCATAACTTTCTTCGAGTGCGGCGCGGCGCACATGTGCGTTCGTTGTGCATCTCTATTGTTTCGAAAACATCGTAAAAAAAAGGGTCGGTAAGGGTGTAGCATAAAGAAGCGTATGCATAAAAAATTCAGCAGAGAATGTGTTAAGGACAGCCGAGTGTGAAGACCTGAATTTAGTTATCTGGGTCAGGCAGTTATAGTGTGTTTTTCATGAGGAAATTCTCAATGGATCCTTTTACCGCCGAAATGTCGGCGTAGCTGTCAATAGGATGTTTTTTTAGAGGGTTGAACTTTAAATTGAAATAAAACACAAACAAAAATGTTTTTAATATCCATGAAATTGGCTTTATTTGATAGAGAATATATTATGGCAGTAATATAAGAACATGATTCCGGGCATTTGGCTACACAGAGTTATTGGTAAAACACCAACAACCTCTTAAGGGGTCATTGTACTCATCATTATGAACAACTTTTACTTGAAAACTTGAAATCGCGAAAAAAAATCAGCTGTTCAGTACATTTTGACGAATTATGCGAACATAAATGTACTGAACAGCTGACTTTTTTCCCGATTTCAGGTTTCCAACCAAATCCGTTCAGCCGTTTTTGCGTGATTGAGTAACAAACATCCAAACATACAAACTTTCACATTTATGATATTAGTATTTTTGATATTATTTATGATATCAGTTATCCGGTATATCAGGTTTCCATAGTACAAGCTCTGCTTAGTTTGGGATCAGATGACCGTGTGTGTCCCAGGTTATTATTATTATAACTTTGACTTATTATGTGGTGGAGAATAGTTATTGGTAATTTATGGCGGCCTCGCTTTTTGCAATATTTTCTTATTTATTTATATAAAGGCAAAATTCCGAAGCAAGTTTTCCTTGAAATGCGCAACAGCATTTTTTTGAGCTCGTGGATAGAACTTCTTACATAAGAAAATGAAATGAAAAATATATAACAATATCTCTTAAATTGAGGGAGGTCAAAAAAAAGATGGATGGATTGTGTGAGGAAAGATATGAAAGAGAAGGGAGTGTATGATAGCGTGACGGTTGACAGGGGAGAATGGAAGAAGAAAACGTGTTGCGCCGACCCCACGTAACATGGGATAAGGGCAGGAAGATGATGATGATCTCTTAAATAGAAACCCTCTGAACATCAAGATGGCAACCAATCGGTTGTCTTTTAAAGTGAGGATACGTGAGCATATATGTAAGAAGTTGGCAGAAACATCCCTGCGCTGATTTGTTGGATTCAGTTTCTCCTCTACTGATTGTTATTTCTCCTGACAAAGTTTATTCTTTTTATATATGGATGTTTGGTGTTTTTGAATGCTTTGCATGTGTGTAATTACTTATTAACGTCTGTTTTTTTTGTAATGTGCATTTTGTTTGTGCAGAATAAACATTTTTTCTTTCTTTCTTTCTTTTATTTCTTTATGTATATATTTATTTATGTATGTATATATTGATGTATTTTTTCTTGTATTTTAAAGTTATTTTCGTGTTATCTATCCTTTATATTGCACCTGCCATGTTTTCTCTGTACATCACACTAAAATTGACTGGTAGAAAATGGCTCAGGCACTAATTCCGCCTTTGTACTCTATTTTATTTTTTACATGTGCATAAACTTTTAGGCCGAGCCATCCGGAGTATACAATCGTAAATTGCTCGACGTACAAGCGAGCATTACAAGCGTAATATTATGTTTAAAAAAAGATTCATGTGAAGATAATCCTTATCCACAATTTTTCCTAATAGCCAAAAAAACGAAAACAAACGATCATTCTTCATATTTCTATTCAAATATTCATTTAACGACCACGTCTCCGTTCCAAAATATATGAGAGATATAATATATGCCACGAAAACATCGTATATCGTGTAGAATAGTCCTATTTACTGGACAAGCGTTCTATGATATGGACTTAAGGCTGCCCGCACATGGAAAGCTAATTAGAATGGGCAAACTGCGTCAGTCTGGCCTGATACGAGTTTCAAGTTCAGTTATGCTTCAAGAAGTGCTCGCTCTGGTCGCAATACGCACACAGGTCTTGACACATGAAACCTATTTTTAAGAGGTGAGGTACAACTGAAGGAGAAGTCTTACAATAAATAAAACATAATTTAAGTCTCAGCAGCTAAAAGGATATCTACTACAGTTTCTCCTCCATTATTTATGATTACTTTTCATTGTCACTTGTCAGTGATATTGTAGTTACGCGGATGATATGGTGTTGCTGAGCCCATCGATCAGTGCGTTAAGAAAGCTCCTCCGAATCTGTGACTCATGATCTCAGGTACAACTCAACCAAAAGCGAGCTCTTAGTGTTTAGGGCGCAAAATATGTAAAATATGTGACATTGTTCCACCGGTTACCTTGGGCAGCGTTCCACTGAAAAGAGTCACTCGTTTTAAATACCTGGGGCACTGGGTCACTGATAGGCTGTCGGATGACCACGATTTATAGAGGGAACGTAGAGCATTGGCTGTCAGGTGTAACATGCTGGCCCGCTGGTTCGCATGGTGTACGCGAGAGGTTAAAATAACATTGTTCAGGACTTACTGCCAGTCGCTGTATGCGTGCGCCTTGTGGGTCAGTTATACACAGGGCTCGTACAATGCTCTACGAATCCAGTATAATAACGCGTTCCGGGTAATGCTGGGGTTGCTGCGCGTCGGGGATGTTCGCGGACGCACGCGTTCCGGATTTCGGCTTGCTGCTGCGTCTGCGAATTGCATCACTGATGCGTCGGGTGCGCGACAGCTCAACAGCCTCGTGGCTACTGTAGCCGGCAGGGTGGATGGCCAAATAATCACTGGATGGCGGCTCATAGACCTTCATTCAGATATGTGAAATAAGTCTATTTAATGTGTTTTAGCCAGTAAGTGCCAAATCATATTTTATATATTATTGACCTCTGGTCTGAAAATAAAGATTTATTTATTTATTTATTATTGCCCGATTTGTGAAACACTAATAAAAACAACATTTTTGGGGCACAGTTCGAGTCCGCACCGTTTGTTTTTGTGAAAACCGATTGAAATTGAACAATAAATAGAAAGAACTTTTTAAAATTAAAAGTGAGTTGTTGAAGCGTTTTTCAAGTTTTAGGTGAATGGAACTGAAACTGAAGTTCGAGATGATCATGTACGGTAGTCATAAGTGATGTTAACCGAAGCACCCGTCACAGTAGACAGAGACAAATCACTTGACGTACAAAGAAATAACTCGAATATTTGGGCAAAATATTATGTCATTACATTTTTTGACCGTCAAGATGTGTTGTAAGTACCTACTAACTGTGCGTGGTTTGAATACCAATGGGGAAATAATATATTGAAAATGTGTTGGACTTTCCTTTAACTAGCATGATTGATTATTTTGAAATTTGTTTTTCTAAAGAACGTTGCGTTACCTTTTCATGGGAGCGCCAACCTCCTCTCCTCTCCACCGCCCCAACCTAGTCCTCCTGCCAAACGATGCTAAATTTTTGCCAAAAAATTAACAAAATATAACCTCAAAAAAAGATTTTTTTTTAATTCTTTAAATAAAAGCTATGCTTTTCAAACTTCCTTCAACCGGGGGGAGGGGTCTCCCCCTCCCCTACCCTCCTCAAATATACCTACCCTTAAATAAAAGACCTTCCCTATAATTTTGTTAGTGTTAGTAACAGAGCTTAGGGTTTGTATTGTTCGTTTTTACATGTCAATTATTTATTCAAGCCTATGGCTGTCCCCACCCTGTGTCCTTGAAAGGGACAATCCGCTCTGGCAGCGATAATAAGTAGGTATCTTTCGGAACTAGCAATGACGATAATAGTAAAAAAATAATCGGAAAACAATTTGCCGCGGACACAGCTTATATCTAATACTAGCTTTTGCCAGCGGCTTCGCCCACGTGGATGTTGGAAATTATCCCACGAGAACCATACATTTTTCCGGGATAAAAAGTATCCTATGTGCTATTATATGTAGCAAAGACACATATAGTACATCTATTTGTTATAAATATTAATACATATATGTATATATTAGGTTGGGGAAAAAGTCTTTTCGCATTATAGTATGTATGAACTTGTAATAAAATCTCTTTGGCTATACTATTTGTATCTGGCTGGTTTTGGTATCATTGAAAGTTTAAATTTTAAAGAACATATAATAATTCCAAATTAAAATTAGGAAAATGTGTGATTTTCATTTGTTTTTCGTACCGTCAAGATGAATGAATCTAATGAAGAAATTCGATAGGTACATTTTAAAATTTTACTACAAAAAAGGTAAAAATGCAACGCAAGCCGCGAAAAAAAATTGCGATGTTTATGGACCTAGTGTAGTGTCTGTGAGAGTAGCACAAATTTGGTTTAAGCGTTTTCAATCCGGAAATTTTGATGTCAAAGATGCACGTCGCTCTGGTCGCCCTATTACGGATAAAATGGATGCCATTTTTGAAAAAGTGGTGCAAGATCGGCATATCAGTAGTTACGACGTAGCTGAAGAACTGGAAATTGACCACAAAACAGTTTTGGCGCATTTGAAAAAAACTGGGTACACAAAAAAGCTCGACATTTGGGTACCTCACGAGCTCACTGAAAGAAACCTAATGAACCGTGTACTCATTTGTGATTCTTTATTACGACGTAATGAAACCGAACCATTTTTGAAGAAGCTGATAACTGGTGATGAAAAGTGGATCACGTATGACAAGAACGTGCGAAAAAGGTCGTGGTTAAAGGCCGGTCAGGCTTCACAGACTGTGGCGAAACCCGGGTTAACTCGCAACAAGGTGATGCTGTGTGTGTGGTGGGATTGGAAGGGCATTATTCATTATGAGCTGTTACCACCAGGCAGGACCATCGATTCTGAACTCTACTGCGAACAACTGATGTGATTAAAGCAAGAAGTTGAGAGAAAGCGGCCGGAATTAATCAACAGAAGGGGTGTGGTTTTTCATCATGATAACGCTAGACCTCGCACATCTTTAGCCACTCAGCAAAAATTAAGAGAGTTTGGCTGGGAGGTGTTAATGCATCCGCCGTATAGTCCTGATCTTGCACCTTCAGATTTCCACCTGTTTTGGTCTCTTCAGAATTCTTTAGGCAGTGTCAGGTTAACATCACGAGAGGACTGCCAAAACCACTTGTCGCGGTATTTTGACCAGAAGTCCCAAAATTTCTATAGCAATGGGATCTTGTCCCTACCTACAAGATGGCAAAAAGTTATCGAACAAAATGGTACCTACATACTTTAGTTAAATGTAAATAAAGTATATTAAAAAATGTTTTGAATTTTCTTAAAAAATGCGAAGAAACTTTTTCCCCAACCTATTATATTGTTGTAGTACGTAAGTGCAATTTAATATTGTAATTTTAAGGGTGTGAGCCTGGAGATCTGTAATACAGGCACCGAGCCCAGTATAGACTCCAGCTCTCACTAAGGTTTGATTCTGCATGTAACTTTGATACTATGTACCTTTTTGAGAGAAAATAAATTACTATTATTACTATTATTATTATTATATCTATCTCTGTGCTAAATTTCATCCAGATCCGTTCAGCCGTTCTGGCGTGATTGAGTAACAAACATCTTCACAAATTTTCACATTTATAATATTAGTAGGATTACCTATAAACAACAATTTTCTATAGCAAAACCAGATTTATCAAACCAGATTTACTTAACATTAACATTTCAATGTTATTTTCCAACATTTGCCGTCAGCGGCAACTGCGGTCGCAGGTGGAAATATCTCACTGTTAGTTTTCATAAGAGCTTCCGCAAACATAGAGGTTGATAAATATAACTAAAAATAAATGACAAAGAGATGTTTAATGTTAAAGAGATGATTAATTGTTTACCTATATTAAATCTAGAAAAAGATGTAGTAAATAGGATTTTTGTAAACTCTTTCAAAAAGCACTGACTTAAGGCTGTGCAGTCTGAAAATTGCCAACGTCTCAAATAGCTCCAAAATAACTACTTATTTTGATTAACTTATAAAAGTAATATCGCTCTATAGCACTTATATATTGATTATAAAATGCAATCGTTTATGAATATTTAGTTTAAGATGTAAAAAAAAGCATTTAGAAACATTCTAAATGCCCTTTTTACACCTAAAACTATTACAGCACTTAATATAGTGTTATTATTGCAATTCATAATTATTATTTTAGACTGATATTTCATATTAAAATTTTATTACCTGCAGTATTAGTATAACTATTATTTTTATTATTTATTATTTTTGTAGATGCACCTAACCTCTGTCTAACCTTTGGGGGAATACAGACAGGATGTTATGTAATATAAATAAAAATAGATAAATATTTAACAGCTATTTACCAAGTTGCTAAATTTAGAATGCAGCGCGTTTTAAAGTAAATTATATATACATAAATAAGTTTATCGAAACTCATAACGTAAAGTTCTGATTATGAATTCAAAAATAGTACCTTAATGACAGACTGTATTACTTGATCAAAACAATTAGGCGCATGACAGGAATTTGGTTTCGGCGCCCGTACCCCGCACCTATCCCCGTGCTTTCTGTAGTGACGTGCAGTGGTATACTCGCTCTCGGCAGTGATGATAATACGAACTAGGGAGGGAACACCGTAACCGTGATTGATTCACGGTTACGGTGTTCCCTCCCTAGTTCGAATAACTTCATAGCTGCCATGCGCCTAATTGTTTTGGTCACGTAGTGTGTATGTACAACTCAATCAAAATTAAAAAGTTCTATTATGATACAGATTTCTTAACAAAATAATGCTATAAAATAACTATTTTTTGTATTAAAGTACACTTTCAATCTTTGCTTATAGGGACCGTGTTATGGCGCATGCGCGGTTACCTAATCCAAGTTACTATGGTTTCGGCACCATTATACGTAGTATCTCTATGTAGTCTGTGGAGCCATTATTGTTTTTGTTTAGATTTTGCTAACTTTGTTTTTTTTTAATTTAAATAGGTAATTACCTAGTGCGTATTAAAACACTCGTGTGATACTAATAAATACCAAGCCGACACTCGTGTATTAATACCCCTCATTATGCAACAGTTTCATAAACTATTATTACCTAACACCTACCCAATCTTTATTAAAGCAACCTATATAATAATACCAAGTAATTCTAAACGTAAATACAGAATCGAATACTTACAAGATATCGTCGATGTTTTTCCCGCAGCGCTCTCGTTACGAGGGTCTCAGATTTTAGGGAAGACTCCATCATTATAACCGTTCTAATAATAGATGGATGGTCCGTGTATTTGATACCATGTTGGATTTATGTTTCGTTTTTGCGGGTAAAAATATTGCTTTGCTCTGTGGCAGAGGACTTTGAGAGAAATACCAGAACACCAGTGCTGCGGTATTTGTTTTTTTTTTTACAAACATCGCAGCATCATGCTGAGATAGGAGCCTTTTTGGCATCGCACAGGTCTTCTTTTTTAACCGACTTCAAAAAAGCGGAGGTTCCTAATTCGTCTATATGTTTTTTTTTTTTGTATGTGCGTTACGCGATTACTCAAAGACGGATGGACCGATTATACCGAGTATACATTTTATTAACTTTGCTTGGGTAGTTTTTGAGTTAGCTTCAATAATGCATATTTTTCCCACTTAGTTTATCTGGATGATGTTTTAATAACTTCCTGTCACTGTTATTTACATAGCAGGTAGTGGTATTCGAATTCGTGTGGAGTAGATACCACAACAAAAAAATGAGAAAAATAAAAACTTTTTAGCAAAAAATAAAACCGACTTCCAAAACAAAACACTACAAAGTGAAAAATAACTTTAATTTCGGAAGTCGGTGTCAAAAAACGAAAACACAAAAGCAAAGATACCGACTACCGAAATTAAAGTTATTTTTCACTTTGTAGTGTTTTGTTTTGGAAAAAAAGTTTTTCCCTCTTAGTTTATGTGGATGATGTTTTAATATATGCGGATGATGTTCTAATAACTTCCTATCACCATTATTTACATAGCAGGTACTGGTATTCGAATTTGTGTGCGGTATGCGGTAAAGTTTTTATTTTTCACTTTTTACCAAAAAATAAAACCGACGTCCAAAACAAAACACTACAAAGTGAAAAATAACTTTAATTTCGGTAGTCGGTGGCAAACGAAAATACAAAACCAAATACTACCGAAATTAAAGTTATTTTTCACTTTGTAGAGTTTTGTTTTGGAAGTCAGTTTTATTTTTTACTAAAAAGTTTTTTTTATTGTTGTATTTCCTGTGCGTGTCGTAAATAAAATATTTTTCTTTATATCTTTCTTTCCTTTAAATTAATTGTTGGTGTAAAATAATATTTTGTTTAAGTTTAATGTTATCATTTAAATCAGTCCATCGCAGTCCACTACTGGCTCCTTAAGTGGCAATATTAATGGGTCTCCGCCTTCCGCATCCAGGCTATTTGGTTAGCGGTCCATTTGGATGACATTAGGCCATTGCCTAATAAGGAAGGTAGTTCCAAAAAAAAATACTTTGATTTGAGTGAGTTACTGGTTAGTGTCGCCTGCCGGTAACATGTTCATACATGTCATATTAGATAACCTACTTTAGACAAAATAATATCTTCATCAGTAATGAAACCTTCAAATAAACAAAAGCAAACAAAAAGCAAAGCATTCATTCAATCAATCAATCATTTAATTTTTCACTCCATTTTTTTTTGTTCACACACGGTCATCTGATCCCAAACTAAGCAGAGCTTGTACTATGGAAACCAGATAACTGATATACTACATACACTACTTTTTTTTTGTAAATACATACTTACATAGATAATTACACCCAGACTCAAACAGACATGTTCATGCACACAAATGTTTGTCCTGGATGGGAATCGAACCCACGACCTGCGACATGATAGGCGGTAGGGTGAATATTTGACCTTTTAACCGCCCGTCATTACCTTCCGCCAAAAGTTGATGAAGGAGAATATATTTAATGAAATATTTCAGCAATTCCTGATTCTGGTCCTTAAGCAGATTCTGGGAATTGATGAAATATTTCATTAACGATGTTCTCCTTCATCAACTTTTGGCGGAAGGTAATGACGGCGGTTAAAAGGTCAAATATTCACCCGGTAACTTAACCAACCACGCCAGCTGGCCTGCTTAAGTATTCTGTTTTTATTTTTATCTCACGTAGCATTAACAATTAATAAATTAGTAATAAGTGGGTAGTAGTAGTACGATAAGTATTTTGTTTAATTAGTAAGATAGTATGTATAACATTTAATTGTATTCCTGGTTTTATCCAGAAATAAAATAAAATCGATACACAGCAATGTTTCGGAGAGAATAAGTAGATATGAAGTTTTCATAACGATCCACCTGAAAGCCACCTTATTTTAATTATTTTATTTTATTAATTTTAGGAAAACTTACAGCTAATACATTTCAATATCAAGTACAATGTGTAAAAGATGGCCAATTACAAGTTTCCACTAACGATTAATGTGAGAATTATTAACAAATACGCGAAAACAGCGACGTAAGACAAAGGTACGCAAATCAGTTGTCGCACGCTCAAAAAATACAATAATGTAAGAGACGAAAAAAACGGTTATAATAATCAGAAAAGCAATTATTCATAATTTAATTTAATTGTATCACAGAATACTGAAATAAACAAATTAATTCTTCAATATTTTCCACGAACTGTCATCGCCAGATCCCTAGATTAGCATTCTTGGAATATCCGCCGGCCAGTAGCATTGTTGGCATCACATCAAAGTTGTACATATGCATGGCACTGTGCACTGAGGCGTTCAGCGTGACTGACTGGTTCACAGGAACTGCGAATAAAGGAGAAGTAAGCTATCATGACCTTCTTCTACCTGCAGAATATACCTAAGCGTTTACCATATAGGGATTGTTTTTCCCTGTTATAATAAAGCATGGTGTAATACACCCACACCACATGTTATATAGGTGGGGAGGCTGTTGCCACCAATTGGGCACTAAAAGAGCAGTGGTGGCCCAGTGGTGACAGCCGCGACTATACGAGTTGTATTTCGTAGATTCGAACCCCGACAGGCGCTTTACTTTGTGCAAATTATTTCATAGGAAAACATCGTGAGGAAACTGGCATGTCTTAGAACCAACAATATGAAAACATGTGACATCTACCAGCCCGCACTAGGCCCGCGTGCGTATTTACAGCCCACTCCCTCTCGAGGAGACCTGTGTCCCAACACAACAGCAGGACGTTATAGGCTGATTATGCTATGGGCACAAATCTAGACTCTGGCTGCTACTATAATATGAAAAGGACACACTTTCTATCATCATCTTCTGCCTAGCCTTTTCCCAACGATGTTGGGGTCGGCTTCAAGTCTAACCGGACGCAGCTGAATACCAGTATTTCACATGGAGCGACTGTCTATCTGACCTCCACAACCTAGTTACTTGGTAATACGATACCCCTTGGTAGGACTGGTTGTCATACTTTCGGGCTTCAGACGTTCCGTAACGACTGTCAAAGATCCACAAATGACAGCCGGGACCAACGGCTTAACGTACTTTCCGAGTCCCATCCACGCACTAACCGCGACAAGCGTAGCTTAACCTGATCGATCGATCCATGCGGCTGTAATTACTTAGCCACAAGCCCCTCTAAAGTGCTGTCCATATGGACCAATATAGGGGCCATAGTAATAAATTAAACTCCAAATCAACCCTAAAGAACCCTAAAGGAAATAATTGTTTTGGAGGAAATAATTAAATACACTGCCACAGTAAATTCCAACCACTTGCATACACGATGATATCATTTTGCTTCCTAAATGTCCTTTCACATTAGTATTCACAGATTATGCACTAACATTCTGGCTGGAGCACAGAGCCAAGAATATTGTAGCTATAGTCGACAGATTAAACAGAAATAATATTGTGCGAAAACAGCTGATGTTTTTGTGTAGGTTTTAGTGTAGGGGCTCGTGACTATGATATAACAATACATGATTATAACCACACGGGTCGATCGAAGGTTAAGCTACGCTTGCCGCAGTTGATTCATGGATGGGTAACGATGCATTATATATTAAGACCCCTCCGTGCCTCGGAAAGAACATCAAGCCGTTGATCCCACCTGTCATTCGTTGATCTTTGACAGTCGTTACGGATCGGTCTTACCAAAAGATATCGTGTTACCCAGGGTTGTGAAGGTCAGACAGGCAGTCGCTCTATGAAAAATATTGGTATTCCGCTGCATCGAGTTAAACTGGAAGCCGACCCCAACATAGTTGGGAAAAGGCTAGGCGGATTGACTGATTTATTTGGTTTTAGTGTAGGCAAGGGTTTCTTTTAAGTGATACTTAAGGCAGTAATGGTGTGTTAAAGATAGATAAAAAGATAGAATACCGTTTACTATGTAGGTATACCATGAAAAATACAGATATAAATTGTATAAAATTTACATAGGGTGACAAAATGGGCGGTCTTACTGTCGTAAATAAGGAGAATAACAAAAACAAAGTATTATTAAAAATAATATTTGACAAATTTTTCAACTGCTGGGACTTAAGCCACGCGGACCCAGTGCGTCTTAGATTTTGTTTTCTAAGGAAGCCTAACCTCTCATGTTTTAAGAACAGTGATTAAATAAATTGCACTAAGTTAAGTGTATGCCAGCCTGGGTTTATTAAACCCACAACCACCTCTCTTAGGTTGGGGCCATTGCCAATAGGCCACCACTGATCATACACCTGTTACCTAAAATAATATGTACTACATTGCTCGCCTAACATCAACAGATTCTCTAGCCCAAGTAGAAAAGCATTCAAACAACAAAAAGCAATAACTCCATGTTAGTCAAATATTTTTATATATAGTTTCCGAACAGGTCTGAAGTCACTATTTCAAATTCAAAATCGAATATCTCCTGTGTCCGTCAATTATACTGGATATGGATATTGGATATCAACAAATATCACGAATATCGGTGCATCGGCATCGTACCAAATAATGGCTTTCAAAAACAGGTGTGTGCCTACAATGGAATCGTGATTTATCTCACTCGAGATTTGCATTTTTAGTGTGGAAATACTCATGATTTTCAAACCCAATGCATTTGTTCATTAAGCCACTTATAGGCACTTTTAAATTAACAAGGAGTCGGTCCAGCATAGTCTAGTTGCCCATTCCAGTTGGTTCCTATGGAGAAGAACAGGTAAGAAACTCTCTGAATGGATTATCTTTTAAATCAAAATATAGATCCTACGTTTTGACTGGGTTTATCAAATCAAATAGAAAATATAAAAAAAAAACTAATTTACTTTCTCTCAAAAAAACTGAATAGTGCAAAAAAAAAACAAAGTCAACCGTACCAAACCATCGGGGCTTGAGAGGTAGGTTTTCAGAAATATAATGAAAAAAATAATAACTAATGACCCAGTCATAGAACTCGTTATAATCTAAGAAATCTCTGGAACTAAAGGTCTTGTCAAAACAATGAGTCAGGATGACTTATAGATCCGTCCAAGTAACGGATGAGACAGAATTTAGTCTATGAATAATGTGTAAAATTCTAGACTGAACACAAACGAGTGCCTGATTAAT
Source organism: Dicycla oo (assembly GCA_948252095.1). Lineage (NCBI taxonomy): Eukaryota > Metazoa > Arthropoda > Insecta > Lepidoptera > Noctuidae > Dicycla > Dicycla oo. The sequence goes on from OX411732.1 coordinate 11,868,931, forward strand.
GTCCCGCTCACCCTGTTAACGAGGCTGTGGGGAGAGGTATGGAGATAGGAAACAGGGAGACGTGGCAATATTATGGAACTGAATTAAAGGAAATTTTTTACGGAATGCTACGTATTGGTTGGCAGACAAGACAACGCGGTGTCAATCAAAATGCAGTGCAGGTATTAAGTATAATGGTGTAGAATTATCATCATTTGCCTAACCTTTTCCCATCTATGTTGAGGTTGGCTTCAAGTCTAACCAGATGCAGCTGAATACCAGTATTTCACATGGGGCGGCTACCTATCTGACCTCCACAAACCAGTTACTGGGTAATACGATACCCCTTGGTAAGACTGGTTCTAAGACTTATAATGGTGTAGCATTATAAGACGTGCGCATATTAGGAAAACTATGAAGCCTTGACTGAGACACAATAAATTAATAACAGTTATTTAAGAATCCGATTCCCTTGGGAGTCTTAGGTGGTATTGAAAATCGGCTAGAAAATTTACTGAAAATCTTGAGAAATTAATTTTGGGCTAAATATATGAAAGTGCTGGACCAAACAAAAACAAGTGATATTCCGTTAGAACATGTTATTTTCTTCATTTTTCACTATGGGACCAAATCTGAAGGGCCATTCCCTGAGCTGTTATACAATTTTGGAAAATACTGCTTTCAGTACCTATGCATTAGTTAAAACAATAATAGTAAGAAAAATAAATAAATAAAAGAAAAACAGAAATAAATAGAGAAAAACGTATTCTTTCGGAAAATAGCTTTTTTTTACTCAAAAATTTTTTTAGCCCAAAAATTTAAATCTTTAACCTACGCCAAATTTAACTCACCTAAGTGTGAATCATTGCTGTACTAACTATACGTACTTTTTGGCAATTACCAAAAAAGCTAGTACCTTTTTTTTGCGTAGAGAAATATTCATGCATACTGCACTACTACGGGGAGATAGTGCAGTTATGTGGGACTCTAACCCACTAAAATTCCACGGTGTCCTCCTCTGCCGCTTGTGGTGGGAACACGGGCACGCGTCAGGACTCACCGCGGACCGGCCGCGGCTGTCCGTCACCGGACCCTTCTCTGGGGAGTACCCCCCATCACCGGCGCACCAGAACACATTGCACGCCGTGACTATTCCTGGGATCAAACCAGCACAATGAACGCTAGACGACCCCGTGTCACCCTTGGTCCTCCAGCGACCGGTCATGTCTGTGGCCCGGCCGCCTACTACTTTTCGGCCGAGCGATAGGGAGAGCGGCTAATGAAATACCGATAATCCTCCTCCCCTGCGGCCGCGGAAAGTAGGGAGAGCGGCGCACCGCAATACCTCTCCACCTCTCCCGCCGCGGCCTCCAACCCTCAGCCGTGATGCCTCCCATACGACATCGCGGCCCGCCTTAGTTGCGATATCACCCAAGCGGCACCGCAACCTACTTGTTGGCCGCTACGTCGTCGGCAGCCTGGGAAAAGCCCTGACAAGCGGCCCCTCCTCGGGTTCCTCTTCGCTTCACCATGGGTGACCAAGCCACGGCTACTGAGCCGACAGTGCGAAAACCCACCGGGGGGAAAAAACTAGTACCTAATCTAGTAAAATTATTTGTGATAATAAACATGCTTCGTTTGGTTTGTCTAGCTAGTTAAGCCAAGTTTGTGCATATTGTGATGTCAGAAATGGCTTTGGTTACATCTCGATTCTTCAATCAAAGTCTTTGATAGTTTTTTTCCTCAAGTACTCTAATGGAGCGGTTTAGTGCTGGTACGTGCTTTATAACAAAGTAAAGAATTTTCATTCTTAGTTTGCATTTGCATTAAGTTTACTACCCTTCGCATAATTATGCCATCTTTATGAAGATTTTTAATCTACCTAATTGAAAACTTGAAAGTTTCTTAAAAGTGGAGGAAAACGAAGAAAGATTCATACATCAATATGAATTATTTCATATTCATCCTTTTTTGTTCTCAAACTTATAAACTAGATCGTTGTGGACTTCGCTTCATACCTAAACTGCAACGGTGACGGCGAAGAGATTCGTTTATTAATTTTAAAAAAACGTTTGATTAATTGCAGCACTCTTGTGAAGTGAGTTCTTTTTTGGATATCACGTTACGTTCGTTGTTTGTTTACCTATATTGTGACCGTCCATTTGCAGATTGTTTTAAGCCCCAAAAGGACGGCTGTAGGGGTATCTCTTTAAAGATATTTGCCGGCGGCTCTTTTGTTGATTTATGGGAAATAACTTGTAGGTACTTCGCTATTCACAAGGCCAATTAATCTGGCATAGGTACCTATGCTCGTGGCTAAGTATTAACAGCCGCACGGATCGATCCATCAGGTTAAGCTACGCTTGCCGGGGTTGGTCTGTGGATGGGTGGCCATCTTTTCATACCGAGACCTCCTCCGTGCCTCGGAAATCACGTTAAGCCGTTGGTCCCGGCTGTCATTCGAGGATCTTTGACAGTTGTTACGGGTCGTCAGAAGCCCGAAAGTCTGACAACGAGTCTTACCAAGGGGTATCGTATTACCCAGTAACTGGGTTGTGGAGGTCAGAGCTCCATGTAAAATACTGGTATTCAGCTGCATCCGGTTAAACTGGAAGCCGACCCCAACATAGTTGGGAAAAGGCTAGGCAGATTGAGGTACCTATGCCAGATTAATTGGCCTTGTGAATAGCGAGGTCAACTTATGAATAATGACATAACATCATACCTACCTGTATTTCCCTGAGGAAAATAAAGTAGTCGGATTGAGGTGGCTAGCATATACCTACATTTTGCTAGTTGTGTTTAATTCACATGGAATAGGGGTCGAGTTTGTGGGTTCTTTTGACTTTTCAATTCATATGTAGGTACTTTCTAAATTTCTCTTGAACATTACTGACATCGGTGATGAAAACATCGTGAGGAAACCTGGAATTAGTGTCTGAAATCGCCAACCTGTCTTGAGCAAGCATGGTGGTGGATGCTCATGCCTTCTCTGTATGAGAAGAGGCCTTTACCCTGCAACAGTAGTAGGCTGCTATCATTATTATTATAGGAGGTGAGCTTATTGTCTTTAATCTGGCACAAATTCAGAATCCTGGCTGCTACAAAAAATCTAGAAGGAAGAAACAAAACATTTATGTAATACTTTATGTAATTTGTACCACCTGTTATGTAACATATGGAATGCTAATAAATATTTGAGTATTGAGTATTGAGTATTTTGTCTGACCAGCATCCTAATTGCGTGACACACTATCGATCGGAATCTGAATAATTTTTAAGCAAATTGCTAATCCATTGTTTTATATGTTCGAAAAATTTGTTTTCTCAACACCGTAAATAACGCAATGAATGTTGTTGAACTGTCAAAATGAAACCGATTCCGAGTGATAGTGTGCTACGCAATTAGGGTACTGGGAACCGAACGCAGGACGCCCACATTTAGACAAGAGATCAGTTATTTGAAAATATTTTCTCTCTACATTAAAAACGAATTTTATTTTAATAACATTCCCATTTCCTGCCAATATTATAAAACGCTTTACATAATAATGAGCATCCATACTGTATAACAATGCATCAGCCGCCTTCAACACAATAGCACGACGCTTGCCAAATTGGAATTGTTCCACAAAATTTCGCTTTTCAACCAAATCCGTGTCTGTTTCGGGTCATTAGATATTATTTGTCGTATCGGAGGTCGACACCCGTCCATTGTTCGGGAAAGCACTCAATCTGATGACCTCGTGAAGTGACCTTGATCGTGGGTAATTAGGAATATCGCGTTAGAATTTTTCCTCGATCCGTAGCTTGAAAGGGATGATATGACCTTGTGGCAGCGGCTTGATGATAAGCGAAAATGAACAAAAGTGTTTGAATGTCAGTGCTTAGTTTATTTTTCTTTTAGTAAGTATCTTTTTTCTATTACTTGACATAAATCTGTTAACCGTTAATGCCTGTGGACATAGTAACATATTAAGGCGTATGCGCCAGGGTAGCCTGCGAAATTTGTTCTTACGTTTTTTGATATTAGCAAGTATGTTTATTAAAGTATGATTCGCGACCGTAACTAATATGTATTTACAGAATCATAATAATTAAAGTCATCAATACAACTCTTTAAGACCAGGTAATCCTATTGATTGACTTGCAAATTACAAAAAAAAAAAAGTTAGAAAATTTGAATTTCGCGGGGTACCCTGGCGCTTTTGCCATAATTTAAATGACTGACTGCTTAAGAAAATACTGATTTGATGTAAGTTACACAACAACAGTGCTACCAACATACATAGTTTAATCACTGTGTTACATAAAAATATATTTTAAACATAACTATTAAGAAATAAACAACAGCTGAACCTAAAAATGTATGTTGCACATTGGCATTGTTATGTCACATTATGTTTTCTCTTTCAATAATACTGAAAGTGAGTGCAACATTCTGAATTCATTCTGTCATCATTAGCAGTTTACACGAATAACAACGTCGCGTGCTATAGAGCGAGCTATGCTCGGAGTTTCCTTACAGCATCAGAATTTACCGACATACGAGTAGCTTGTAGAGTAAGCAAAATTGAAGTGGTCGAAGGACTGATGACCATTGGAAATGAGGAGTCTAGACTCCTCATTTCCAATGGATACCGCGAATCGCTGAAAGGATAGTCGACCTCAAAAAGATGGCATAATTACCTATTGGCGCCGATTCCCGTGTTCTCAAACTAAACATAATTTAAGTTCAGTGCATCTTTTTCTTTCTATTTCATTAAGAAAGGGACAGATGATAAATATTAGCTTAGTCCTGTCAAATTAAGATACTCCATAGACAAGTTTAGACGTGATTAAAAAATTGCCTACCAAAAATACGTCAATTTACGTCATGCGCTGACTAATTTGACAGGACTAAACTAATAGTACCTATTTATCTTCTGTCCTTTTCTTAATAAAATAGAAAGAAAAAGGTGCACTGAATTTAAATTTAGTTTGTGAACAAGGGAATCGGCGCCAATATCAGATTAATATAATAATTAGGTATAGTTTTTACAGTAGCAAAATAGCTCCTAAGTGTGAGTGAGTGTGAGTACTGTGTGAGTTCTTTTTAGTGGCTTCTCTGTTATTAGTGTGGCGGAGCGGAGTGAAACTCTAGTACCTTTATACTATCATCGGACTTGGCAACATTTAGAAAGTGAAAGAAATATTTGCCACTTAGTTTCGCATTTTTAAATACAAGAACACAAAATTAGTCCGATTACTTTTTCAAATGGCTAGCTGTCAGATATTGCATTAGGAATAGCGCTTAGCAACGAAATGTTTTTAAAATTCGGCGTTGCTTTGTTTCAAGCCAGCGTTTTTCTTTTTAGGGTTCCATACCCAAAGGGTAAAACGGGACCCTATTACTAAGACTCCGCTGTCCGTCTGTCTGCCCGTCTGTCACCAGACTTTATCTCATGAACCGTGATAGACAAATGAAGTTTTCACAGACGATGTATTTCTGTTGCCGCTATAACAACAAATACTAAAAAACAGAATAAAATAAATATTTAAGGGGGCTCCCATACAATAAAACGTGATTTTTTTGACGTTTTTATAGATACGGAACCCTTAGTGCGCGAGTGTTTTTTTTAATTCTAAACGATTTTTTTAAGTCAATCAATCTGCCTAGCCTTTTCCCAACTATGTTGGGGTCGGCTTCCAGTCTAACCGGATGCAGCTGAATACCAGTATATTACATGGAGCGACTTCCTATCCGACCTCCACAACCCAGTTACTGGGTAATACGATACTCCTTGGTAAGACTGGTTGTCAGACTTTCGGGCTTCTGGCGACCCGTAACGACTGTCAAAGATCCACGAATGACAGCCGGGACTAACGGCTTAACGTGCTTTCCGAGGCACGGAGGAGTCTCGATATGAAAAGATGGTCACCCATCCACAGACCAACTGCGGCAAGCGTAGCTTAACCTGATGGATCGACCCGTGCGGCTGTTATTACTTAGCCACGAGCTCCTAGTTAATAATACGATTATGTCCTTCCTTGTGTTAAGTTTAAGTTTGCTTTGATAAAGGTACTGTGAAGGCTCAAACTCTACATGGGGAAGTTGAACTATTAAATGATAGACGGTAGAGCAATTGTCCATAGTTAAACGAAAAGAATCCAACCTACATTAAGTGTAATTTGGGTTGGATCCTTTTCGTTTAACTATGGACAATTAGGAATTATATTTTATATTGAAGAAATACCATCGTTTAGACGATAATCGCGCACTTCTTAAAGCGAACCTGTCTTCTGTCTTGTTCTGTCTGCCTAACTCCTAAAACAAAACTAGGACTACATTTTTATTAAAAAAAATTGCTGACATTCTATCGCTCAAGCAAATATCGAATTTGCTTCAGTGATAGAATGTCAGCCAGTAAAATATAAGGTTGCCCATTGCATGAAACCTTTACATTCCTATTCTTATCATTTTAGTTTGATTTTGATTGAGTGTATTGATCGCTGTTTTAAAATGAGACTACGGGAAAATTCAAGAAGATGGGCATCAGCATACTCCTTATCCATGTAAACGTAGAATCTATGTCAATCTTTTCTCATGAGACGTTTCAAAGATGACACCAAGCTCACCTGGTAAGAAGAAATACAACTTTTTCAAGATCATATTTGTGAAATGAAGAAAAACTGTTAAAAATCACAGGCTGTTTCTACTTCTGGACACATCTATTGGCCCACCTTGTATTTTCAGTTTCGTTTGGTCCTAGCTAAAATTTTATATTAGGTCGAGCAAAAAGTTTTTATGCAGTTTTGAACCTGGGACATTCACAATTTCATTCAATAGTCTTTTTTTGAATTTCGAACACAGAATTTAAAGAAACAAAAGACAATTTGGAGCCTGTTTGTTGATATCAAACAATCGAATACTAAGAAAACTTGGTTTTATTGGTTTACTTGGATTTAATTCTTGAAAAAGTGATTGATATCTTTGGTTTTGCAACAAACATTACTTATTCTTAACATTAAGGTGAGGTTCTATCAATAATCTATGGATATTTCACCTGAAGTCGCCGCCCAAGCTGTGGCACTTATTCAGGCCGGACACAGCCAAAGAAACGTGAGTGCTCAACTTAATTTAAGTCGATCTGCGGTCCGAAATGTTTATCGGAGGTACCTAGAGACTAGCGGCTTTGTTCGTCGCCAAGGAAGGCCACGATCTCGGGTTACAACTGAAAGGCAGGATCGATTCATCGTGACGACCAGCTTGAGAAATCGTCACCTTACCTCCATTGAGATACAAAACCAACTTCGCGACTTCCACGGAGTATCTGTGAGGGCTCGAACTGTTCGGAGAAGGTTAAAAGAACGCGATATGGTACCACACAAGCCAGCTAATGGGCCCAAACTAACGCGAGCCCACCGAACAGCGCGCCTTCATTTCGCACGCAGTCATTTAAATTGGACACAGCAAGATTGGAGCCGTGTACTCTTTTCTGATGAGTCTAAAATTGTGTTACATGGCAATGATGGAAGGAAGAAGGTCTACCGACGTAAGGGAGAGCGTTTCGCACAATGCTGCTTTGAAGAGAGGGTTTCTTATGGCGGTGGCTCATGGACTGTCTGGGGCGGTATATCCGCGAGCGGCAAAACTCAACTTGAGGTTGTTACAGGACCACGGCTGCCAACATTAAATGCTGAAAGGTACATTCGTGAGTGCTTAGAACCTCACGTGATACCATACGCGGACTATGTGGGCCCAAATTTCCTTTTTATGCATGATAATGCAAGAGCCCATGCGGCCGGCATCGTCAGGGAATATCTTCGGGATGTGAACATCACATTTATGGACTGGCCAGCCAGAAGCCCAGACATGAACCCCATTGAGCACATGTGGGACGAGCTAAAAAGACGTGTTAGGGCTCGTCAGCCAGTTGCCCAGACGATGCAGGGGTTGAAAACTGCCATAGAAGAGGAATGGGAGATGAACCCTCAAAATTTCATAGAGCGGTTGATAAACTCTATGCCTAATCGTATGAGAGCTGTGGTAGATGCCCATGGAGGCAACACGCGTTATTAAATTAAACCTTTATTTGATAAAACATGTTTTTTATTCAAAAATCAATTGCCTTTAACAAGGCGCATATCCGACTTGTTAGGCGTAGCTCCATGTCGTATGGTATTCTGAATTCAAATTTAAAACAATACGATCGAAAAAGATGGTAAAATGTATCAGGTTTAAAACTGCATCAACAGTTTTTGTTCAATCTAGCAATCATATTTCGGTAGGGGCCATCGAAACCTAAACTCTAAGGTGGGCCAATAGATGTGTCCAGAAGTGTACTTTTATTAATTTATATTGGTTTAACTTTTACAACTACATTCAAGCAAATTTAATTCAATACCACACAAACATAGACTCATACACACATACATAGACTTTACTGACACGTAGAACCATAGTACGTTAAGGCGAAAGCGTCAGGGTAGTCCGCGGAATTCAATTTTTCTTACGTTTTTTGCAATTTATAAGTCGGTATTAGGTTGTATGTTGACTTAAACATAATTTGCGACCGTAACAGATCTGTATTTATATAATTATAACCATTAAAATTAACAATACAGTTATCTAAGTTCATATAACTCTACTGAATGACTATTTCATGAAATCTTGACATTTGAGGTCTTTTCTAACTTATGAAGTTGAATCACTGATTCTAATGATTATTATTCTGTAAATATATGATTGTTACGGTCGCGAATTGTATTTGAATCATCATTAAACTGACCTACAAATTGCAAAAACGTAAGAATATTTGAATTTCGCGGGCTACCTTAGCGCTTTCCCTTAAGTAAATACATACATCTTAATTACCAGATCAAATTGCCAGTAAATTGTTCTCATGATAAACTTGCCAAATGCACACTGACCGATTACGGTGAACAATGCGATGCTATCGTCGGTAATTCGAATTGATGCTTCGATATTGATCTGCGTTTGCACCTGGGTAGAAACAATAGTGGTACTGAGTGGATCTAAACTAAATCGCTTACGTGGTCAATCAATTACTAACCACGCCAGATATTGACGCAACACAGAGGCAATGTAAATTGTCTTTGGTCCCTGGCCCTAACATACCTAACAAGTAATGGACAAATATTGTCAACTTATAGGCTGCTTGAATACGAGGCTTTTGCCTGCTTTGCATGTTTGTTTTTTTTTAACGTGCGTTTTGTTTGTGCAGAATAAACTTTTTTTCTTACTTCTTTTCTTTTTTCATTACATTGCTGTATATTGTTAGACTTACATACGGTTTGTTCTCCAAAATCAGATAATTTGATTGATCACTCTAATGCTTTTCAGGGTTCCGTAGCCAAATGACAAAAATGGAACCCTTACAGTTTCGTCATGTCTGTCTGTCAGTCTGTCCCTCTGTTCGGATGTGACAGTAATTTTACTCGAAATTTTATATCGATGATGAAAATTGGAAAGATTTTATTCTGTGTACCGCTAAAGAATGGTGTAGTGAAATAATGAAAAAATATCATAATTAGGGGTGCCTCATGTAACCGAGGGATCTCCTCTTCTTCATTGGCCTCGCCTTTTCCCGTTACACAAGGTCAGCTTTCCCAATCATGGGACGCCATTAATTTCGCTCTTGTGCCTCATCTACCGTAAGTCCCATCTCTCTCATGTCCTTTAGCCAAGCTGTAACCGAGGGATATTTTTTTTATCTATTGGTATTTACGGTGTTCAGTATTTTGCTTCGAAAAGATGGTGTCTAAATAAACCTGTTTTTACATTGGCCTCAATTTTAACTAGTGATTTTTGGAAATAGTTACGTTTCAAATTTTCGAGACCAGTGCGATCAATTTTTATTTTGGAGAATTAACTATTGGAACTTAATGTTTGGGCTTTAAAATAGTCCTTGATCTCTTTGTAAGTGTCTCAGTGTTTCTTTACAAAACAGCAAGGAAATATAGGTCTTATCTAGTTCAAAATTAGTAATGTGCTAGTTTACTAAAAATAAATATAATTTATTTAAAGAGATGGTAGACGTGAGTAGGATATTATTGGGCATTCTACCCCACCTTCCGTTCCATCGGCTCACTCCGTTCGCCTCGTCACTCTCGGTGGAGTAGAATGCCCAATAATATAAATGAAATCCACTGGTTCGGCGCCTATTCCACCCGATGGAATGATCATCTCCGTCACTCTCGGTGCAGTAAAATGTCTAATACTGGTTCGGCGCCTATTCCACCCGATGAAACGGAAGGTGGAGTATGAATTCCTACATAGTGCAGTAAAATACTGGTTCGGCGCCTATTCCACACCAAAAGTGCGCACCGTGACTTACAGCTTAGTACGGCCGTTATTCTAAGTGCGTACGATGTGGCTATGTAGCCCCCTAGTTATCCTAACGCCCTAGCCTACCATACAAACCACACCAAACGTAGGTTACGTTGGTTTTACGTGAGGGAAGTCTGTTACCAGGAGACCTACGGGAACAGACGGAACTTGGGTAGGAATAGGGGTTTGTGTACGTCGTGCAATGTACACAGGAAATGGTTTTCTCACCGCCGATCCCACAGACTCATAGGATCGATGACGGCTAAAGGTGTCTTGGCCACAGTGAGAGGAACACTTTATTTCTAAAACTCAATATTAACTTACCGCGTTACCGTTATTTTAATTAAGTCATTCAGTCGACACTAGTTTACTTATTAACAAATAAGGGTGCTCGCTACTTGAACTGGTAGCCTAAAATTCAGGACAGATTGTCACATGTCTCTCCACAAAATTAGAGGTAGCTCATAACCTTAATAGGCTACACACTTACTCCGCTTAAGTGACCAGATTGGCTCGAGGATCATCTGAACTTTAAGTTACCCTACATTAAACTAAAATCCAGGACAGATTGTCTTATGTCTCTCCACAAAAGTAAGAAATAGTGCATACCCGGAGGCACCCACACATTCTATTTTCTGTGACCAGATTGGCTCGAGGACATCCAAATTTTAATTTAATTAATTCAAACAGAGAGCACTACCTTGCTCCACTTCCCTACTAACTGTTACTAACTAACAATATATCGCTTTGTAATCGACACCAGCAGTTAGCAAGGTACCTTTACACTCGACGATACCCGCGCCGTTCTCAGTTGCGAACCGCCTGACGGCAGCGTCGGAAACCGTGATCAGTTAGTCAGCCTAATAAAAACAAGTAATACTGTGTATGCTGCGTGTGCAACACGTTTTCACAGTCGTTCTCAAAACAGTACACACGTATTGTCCGGCGTCACCGCACCGTTCTTTATCCTGAACGCTTTCATCAGACAGTTGTAACCACGTAGTGTAAATGGTATTTTATATGTGCAAGGCTGCAATCTTGCAACATGCAGTCTAAGCAGTTTTGAACTTCATTGCATCTTGAGTAGGTATGTGTGTGTGTTAAAAGAATTATAATGTTGAATGTAACATGATCGTCGTTCACGTTGTAGTATTTAATTAAATTTAGGTTTATACAGAATTGTCTAGGTACTTCACATACCTACTATGTCTTACCTAGATTTGTTGTAATCTAGTTTATATAAACTATAATAAAATAATACTTATACCTTCTTATTCTTAATAAATCTTCACTGAATTCGTCTTTTATAGAACTTCCTAAATATTGTTTTCGTATTTATATTTGAAGTTTGTAATCGCTTCTAATTTATTGTGTTTCATTCTTCTAGGTAATAAGATTATATAATCTTATTTATATGAATATTTATATGATATATTTTTTATCAAGTACAACATGTATTATTGGTTGAACCATTACCCACTTCGATCGGGCGCGATTTTAACTTAGATAAAAGAGAACCCTGTGCACAACAAGATTATTTGGGAGCATTATAATAGTACCTATGCTAAAGTTAAACTAAAGTTATTATCGATAAATTAGACAACTATAAAACCATAACTCAAACATGTGTGTTCGATTCCCACACGATACAGTTTCTTGGATTCTTTAATTGTGGGTTTAAGTGATTATTTAATAATACGAATTAAAATTTTATTTGTGAGTATTTTTAAATGAACTTATTCCACAGTAGTATTTTTATGTGATTATAATATTAGTCCCGAGTTTAACTGCAACTTAACATTAACAACCACACGGATTGGTTTGTGCGTATTACAAAATGGTTTATTATCAAAATAGTTACGATTATTTTCAACTACCTACTTACTTCTTGAGTCAACTATGCTCACAAAATTTACTTTCAACGACGCGATCTACCTACGAGTTTCACCTCTCGCATAAACGTAATTGTGATGATAAAAATTCTCAACAAACATACATCAATTATTCAATTAATTATACATATTAATTCAGTATTGAGTCATAAAGAATAACAGGGATCGGGTTCACTTTGTCGGCTTTATTTTGCGGTTCTCATGAACAAATTGCAATTTAGCGAAATTGGTATGCGATCAATATGGTTCAATATGACATAAACGACATATTTTTTTATACAACTGTAAGACATGTACTTAGAGTTTAAAATTGAAACGATCTATTTTATGCTTAAATTGTATTTTTTGTGAATATAAACGAATTAATTTCAATCAATAAATTACATTCGCTCCAGAATCTTCAAAGTGACAAGTAGTACTAGCAGTACTTTAAAATCAACTTTAAAACATGTAAGTGAGTACTTCTTAATTTTAAATTTGTAGTCATAATGCACAGCTACGGACCTGGTTTTTGCCTGCCGGCTGTTGTAATTAACATGTTATATCTATCCATCGTGATTGCTACTCAGCTACGGACCTGGTTTTTGCCTGCCGGCTGTTGTAATTATCATGTTCTATCTATCCATAGTGACTGTTACTTAGCTACGGACCTGGTTTCTGCCTGCCGGCTGATGTAACTGTTCTCATCCTGTCATAAATTGATTATTGTATCTCAAAAAAAGACCTTAAACGGTTATTTGTTTTGTTATATAAAATATTAAGTACTTTTTATCTTGTGTAATAGGTCTGACTCCGACGTTTCCCGTGTGTCCGACTACATAAAGAGCCCGCCGACTGCTACAAAGGTCGTGCCGAGCAAGAGCCAGCCTACGAAAAAAACAACAAAGCGCAAAGCTTCCTCGGTCGTGGAATTAGGATCAAGGTAGTTTATGACTATTTTTATTTTCTAAGTTATTACTTTCACATATTCTAATATAAAGTAGATTTCAATAGAGAACTTTGATTTGCAAAAATAATTTTAAGTACATACTTATTTTTCTCTCATCATAAGTTTGTATCTAGAAAAGTGTTTCTTCTAGATTATTAAAATAAAATTTAATTTGTTTACAGTAACAAGAAACCAGGGAGCACCGATCTTTTCGGTTTGGAAGACTTAGATGGCCTTCCTCCGCAGTCGGAGTTAGGTTCATCCTTGCTGTCCCGCGTCGCCAACGGGAAGGTACGACGGACAGCGGATCTAAGGGGTGCCTTCTTTGTGGAACTGAAGGTGTACCATAAAGAAGACATCATCTCCACTGCTCCTGAGGAGCGTTGGAAGAAGTCCCAAGTTGCATTAAAACTGCAATTGGATAAAGGTAGCTCGCAGTGGAACTCACTACAAAAATTCATGCATAAGGCTCACGAGTTGTTCAATGACTCAGAGCCGGTATATTATAGCGATAAGATACATTTTAAATAAGTTACACTATTAATTTATAATTTTAATTTGAGGCATCCACAATAAAGATTAAAACTGCAACTGGATAAAGGTAACTCGCAGTGGAACTCACTACAAAAATTCATGCATAAGGCTCACGAGTTGTTCGATGACTCAGAGCCCGTATTTATAGTGATAAGATACATTTTAAATAAGTTACATTATTCATTTAAAATTTAAATTTGGGGCATCCAAAATAAATCTTTATTTTTAAACTTAGCAAGTAATTAATTACGATAGAATGCCTTTCTGCACTGTTTGTAACATATCTGTTGAGCGCAGTCATTGGACAGGTCATCTACGCAGTACCGATCATAAAAATAAAAATATTTCATACGTTTGCGAAGGTGTTGAATTAATTCATTCTGCATTTCTAAATCGTATAGCTTCTTATAGAATTATTGATACTAATGAAAATTATTCTTTAGATTCGTTTTTTAATAACAGTCAAGAAAAAATCAAGACATTAATAAACAAATCTCTTAAGGATCATATCTGTCTAAAAATTAATTTTGAATATTTTGCTTTGTTTTTGATGGTTAAAAATGATAGTCAGGAGATGAAATCATTTGCTACAAAGAATTATGTAGTACATCAGAATTATGATTATGATTCATTAGCATCTCAGGTTAGAAACACGTTGAAAAAAAAGATAGAAGAATTTCAAGATCGTGACAGTGGGTGGACATTTTTAAACAGTTCGTATTTGGAAGTTAATGTTAACAAATACCAACCTTTGCGCGGCTCAAGCTTTATCGAGTTGCCGACATCAATTAAATCAAAAAAAGCATGTATTAATATTCATAATAAAGATAATTATTGCTTTTTATGGTCAGTTGTTGCTGCTTTATATCCAGCTAAAACTCATCCTGAAAGAGTATCATCTTACCCCCATTTTCAAAGCGTGTTAAATATAAAAGACATTCAATTTCCATTGAGTTTCTCAGATATTGCTCGATTCGAATTAAATAACCCTGAAATTTGTATATATATATATATATGGCTTTAAAAATAATTCCGTGATTGGACCGTTTTATAAACCAAAATCTTTGAAGAGAAAAGTGATTCATTTACTTTACTTAGAAAAAGATGATTTATCACATTACTGTCTCATTAAGGATTTACCTCGTCTTGTTAAAAATCAAATAACAAGACACCACAGTAAATTATACTTTTGTGAGGTTTGTTTAATGTTCTTTGATTCATGTGATGATCTGAATTCACACAGTTGTGGAGGAGTTGCTACTGAACTACCTCCAAAGGGTTCTTTCATTCAGTTTGAAAATTATGGTAGAAAGCAATTTGTGCCATTCGTTATATATGCAGATTTTGAAACAATGCTAGAGCGGTACGACTCCTGCGAACCTGACCCAACTCAGGCGAGCACCGTTACGAGACAGCGACATGTGCCCATCGCTTTCGCTTATCATATTACATGCACTCTAGATGAAACCTATAATCGTTACGTTTCGTATCGTGGTTTGGATTGCGTTTCGAAATTTGTGAAGTCTATCTATAAAGACGCTAAAAAGCTTTATAGAATTTTAAATAATACCATTCCTATGATTTACAAGAATGAGAATTTTCTCGACTTTGAAAACTCTGATACATGTCATATTTGCGAGAATTTCTTGTTTGGTGATAGGGTTCGCGATCATTGTCATTTGACTGGTAAATACCGTGGCGCAGCTCACAGTTACTGTAACCTACAATATAAAATGCCTAAGTTTCTGCCTGTATTTTTTCATAACTTATCGGGTTATGATTGCCACCTTTTCATAAAAGAATTAGGTAAAGCTCCAGGATCTATTAAAGTCATACCTAAAACAAAAGAAAATTATATTTCTTTCACGAAGTATATTCCGATTTCCGATAATGAAAGCATACAGGTACGATTTGTAGATTCTTTCAAGTTTTTAGGAACAAGCTTAGAAAAGTTGGTTAGTACAATGAAAAAACAAGAATTTAAACAATTAAAATTTTATTTTCCCGAAAAAACACAATTCGATCTACTTACCCGTAAAGGAGTTTATCCGTACGACTATATGTCTCAATGGAAACTTTACGAAGATACGTGTTTACCCTCCAAAAAATGTTTTTTTAACTCTTTAACTAATGAGTCAATTACTGATGAAGACTATGAACACGCTCAGTCCGTTTGGTCAGTATTTAATATTCGTAACATGGGTATGTATACAGATTTATACCTTAAAACCGACGTTCTTTTGCTTACAGACGTGTTTGAAAGTTTTAGAAAAACATGTAAACGACATTACAATCTGGATCCCGCGTTCTATCTTACAGCACCAAGTCTATCATTCGATGCAATGCTTTTGAAAACTAGAATTAAATTAGAATTGATAAGTGATGTTCAAATTTATAGGATGATACAAACAGGTATTAGAGGAGGTATTTGTATGTGTTCCAGAAGACATGCCCAAGCCAATCATAAATACTTGGATTCTTACGACCCATCCCTTCCGAATTCATTTATTATTTATTTAGATTGTAACAATTTATATGGCTATAGCATGTGTCAATATTTGCCTCATTCGGATTTTAGATTCATGAGTAGACAGGAAATAGATGATTTGCAGTTGAACTTAATAGATATAAGCGATACTGCGGAAAACGGTTATATTCTTGAAGTTGATTTATTATATCCTACAACATTGCACATTGAACATAATGACTTTCCATTTTGCTCAGAAAAATTCGTCCCACCCGGTGGTAAGAATAAAAAATTAATACCGAATTTGTATGACAAATACCACTATATTATTCATTACATACATTTAAAAAAATGCTTGCAACACGGATTGGTATTACGAAGGATTCATCGTGCAATTGTTTTCAAGCAAAGCTGTTTTTTAAAACAATATATTGATATTAACACCCAGTTACGTCAAAAAGCAGAGTCAACGTTTGAACAAGATTTTTTCAAATTATTGAACAATAGTATTTTTGGAAAGACTCTTTAAAATAATGAGCATCGAATAGATGTTAAGTTAGCAAACAAGTGGTGTGACTTGAACAATAAAACAAAAAAGACTACTTGTGCTGAGAAATTGATCGGCAGTCCATATTTTCATAGCGCCTCAGTATTTTCTGATGATCTAGTGGCAATCCAAATGAAGCCTTCTCGCGTTATTCTTAATAAACCAATATATATAGGATTTACTGTATTGGAATTATCTAAGAGTCACATGTATGACTTCCATTATTCAATCATAAAGCCTTTTTATGGTAACCGAATTGAATTGTGTTATACTGATACGGATAGTTTGGTTTATGATGTAAATACTGATGACATTTATCAAGATATCAATGAACATTTTCTAAAATATTTTGATACCAGCAACTACGACTTAAACAACGAATTTAACTTACCAATTATTAATAAGAAGGTTCCAGGGTTATTTAAAGATGAAATGGGTGGTAAAATTATCAAAGAATTCGTAGGACTGCGCTCAAAGCTTTATTGTATTAAAACTTTAGACAAAACAATAAAGAAAGCAAAAGGTATAAAAAAATGTGTTACGAAAAATTTAAATATGTTAGATTATAAAAAACGTTTTGTACAATTGTAACGTCATTCGCAAAAAAAATGTTTTGTTTAAGTCGATAAAACATGAAATTTTCACTCAGGATGTAAATAAAGTAGCACTTTCAAGCAATGATGATAAGCGGTTGTTATCGATTGATAAGGTATCTACTTTAGCTTGGGGTAATGCAACTATATTTAAGTAATGAATTGCCATTATTTTTAATGTAAGTAATTACAGTAGATACATTTTTTACAATGTATTTAGATAACGTTCAAATGTAATGATAATTACCTAAAGTAAGGTCAAATAATGTGTAATGTAATTGTAAAAATTTAAATTTTCTTGGTGCCTCAAATAGATATTATTATTTTAACTGTTACTTATAACAAAATATGTATAAACTTTAGAACTTAGTAAGTACTTAATTAGTTTTAAGAGCATTTACGCGACACAGCATTTCGTAAAATTCCTAAAATATAATCTACTAACTTTTTGTGACGTATCCTGCTTAGACGTATCAAGTTTTATTAAATCATATTATTCATTTCCAAAACTTCGGACTTAAGTTTGTATGAAATGCCATGTCGCTATGTGATAAGTTTTCTTATATTGGTAGTAAATAAATAAATAGTATTTAATGGTTATAATTATATCTGTTTTATTTCCATTCCTGATTGATTACAAAGCACACAGGTTCCAACTTGATAAACATATAATGTTCATTTTTGATGACAAAGGACTCGTGCCTCGAAGTTCGCACGCGCATTGTAGAATTTGACACCGAACAGGTGCTCGGACATGTTGAAACATGAAATTGATTCACAGCGTATGGTTTTATGGAGTCTAATTACATATTAGTCACGTTCCACAGTAATATTATTGTGTAGAACGTCATTCTATCATTACACAGTCGGCCGGAGCGGTCATATCACGTTGAATAAAAACAAAACAAATTGTAAGTATTGCACAAGCTTATACGTATTTATAAAATTATTTCATAAGCTGTTAAACATAATTGTTATCAATAATTATAACTTTGTTTGTTTCAGATCATCAATAATGTGCGATTCTCCTGATTTTATCTTCTCACAATATGGTCAAGGTTGGCCAACTCCAAGTTTAAGCTGGCATGTTCCAGAGCAACAAAGACCTGAACCAACCAACAAAAAGCCTAGACCAAGACGGGAGGGTTTAAAACGGAAGGCACCTGAACAATCTATAAGTCAATCGTTCGTTATAAACAACGAAAAGAAAAAAGGTTTACGACTGATCCAGATACAAGTATTAGACATCAGTGAGCGACAAGAAGCAAGTGTTGCAAGTTCAAGTGACAATGAGAACGTGGTATTGTTAAGTGCACAATATGTAGTTAGTGAACCGGTGGACAATGTTATGGAAGAGACACAATCATTGATAAATAAAATTTCAAAGAAACTTTGTGGTGATGATTATTATTAGTAAGTAAGTAATGTATCTACCTAGTTTGTATATTCAGTAGAAATAAATAATTAGTTTAATATTGATATTATAAATTCATTTGTTAATCTGTTAGTGTAATAAAATGATTCCACATAGATCATCACAATTTGTAAATAAAAAATAAAATATTAAGAAAACTTTAAGCCCTTAGTTAGGTTCTTAGTTAAGGTTTTTAGTTAATATGTAAGTTTAATGTATAAATAAATGAAATATCTAAGGTGTAAGTTTTATTGTAATTAGAGAGAATAAGTTAGAAGAAATAAAATAATTTATTTGTTAATGTAGTAGTGTATTAAAATTCTCAAAATACATCATAGTTCATAGTAGATAAGTTTCATGTACATACATAAAATATTAAATAACAAGGACAAGTGTATTTAGTTTGTAATTGTAAATAATGTGAAAACTAAATAAATAATATATTTATAATTTAAATTATCTTTTATTGACGTTATAATCATACTCCCACTTTAAATTAGCTCTAAAGAAATGTTCTCATTATAGGTTTTAATTATGTTTTCAATATTTTAAAATTAATAGAATACTTACTCAATTAAATTCATTTTATTAGAGCTAATTTTAAGTTTGTTATGTAGGTTACCCAGATTATATTATTAAATAAAACAACCTTATGTACATAATCATTTTTATTAACTGAACATTACAAAATAATTTAAAATAGATTAAATATAGACATATTATTATCAAGATACCATTTTCTAATACACACCGCATTATTTAATGCACAATTCACTTTATGGTTCACACAATTAAAATCAGTTTTATTTTTACAGAACTTTTTTTTTAATGTCGCAAAATTAGGACACCCTTTCTCACCTATATCAATCACTTCACAGTTTGCACATAACTCTTTAATCCACTTAATCTTTTCCAAACCCTTTGTAATAATTTTTTTATTTTCTAAATACGGTACGATGACATGTTGAAACTCTCTGTAGTCTATAAAGCCCTCACTCCAGAAAATTCCACGATTTCTTTCCAACCACCGCACCTGCTTCTTTTCTTCTTGAGTTAAGTAATAAAACGTATGCGGTGGTTTAACCAAGAACGTCTGTGTGTGCTCATTACTTACGATAGCCACTTCTTTGATAATAAAGTTATTGTCTAAATATTTAAATCCTTGGAGTTCGACAATGATAATATCCGCGTTCATGATAACTTCTTCACTGTGTTGCTTAGTGGCTTGTATTCAACAATGCAATCGTTAAGAATGAGACAGTATGCTGAAGTTTGATCTGGTATTTCTGAATCACTCTCAATTTCTACCCTTACATCCACAACTGGTCCAGTCTTCAGATTATCGATCTGTCTAGAGCAATCGATAACAAACAACGGTGCTAATTCTTTAAATTGTTTCTCGCTTAACCCGTGAGAAGGCGCGCTATGAGCAATTTGCTCACACAAAAATCTAATTCAAAAATTTTTTGTCTTTCCCATGCCACACCAATTCAAGCACTTAAGTACCTTCCTTATATTCACCCCCTCTCCCCTGACGCAATTCTCGATCCGCTCAGTGGCGTTGCGACCGCGCAGCAAGGCGTTTGTGGAGGCCGTGTACCAACGTGCGGCAATTTGCTCATCACGCGCCCATCCGTGTAAGTATTTATTTTTGTGGTTTAAAAAAGTTAGATTGTTATTTCTGCCATATTATTTCATTTGTTTGATTTATATTAGTTGATTATCATGTAAAAACTCTTTAGTAATAATGTTATTGTTTTTATTTTTCTTCTAGCTACACTACAGATACAAAATGGACGATCGAATGCACGCACAAATTTGTTCGTGGTTGGAAGAGGATTCTGGTGATAAATTGGATGCAGATCTTGAAAATGGGGAACAATATCGTGTTGACACCATAGAAAGCGATAGTTCTGTCATCCGTAGTCCTCACGAAACTGATACGGAGCAATCGTCGGATTTTGTGCAATATGTCCTAGACGTAAAAATAGAAGGTCAAAAAAACCATGTACTTCGTGCAAGCAATTACTTTGCACCGAACATGTAAAATACATGTGTTCAGTGTGTTTCGAGAGGCACATTAGTGTAGATTTAATGGATGAATAACACTTTTTAGTTTTTGTTATGTAACAGTTTTTATTGTGATTTTTATGAAACGTGCCAAAAAAATTAATTAATACTAGGTTGTTTTGTTATTTGCGTTAGAAGTTGCTATTATGTTTAATAGTTTTGATTAAAATACTTGTTTTCTTACTTACTAAACCTTGTGTTATTTATTTAAGTACATTATAAGCCAATAAATATAGAAACACTAAAAATATAAACATTTATGATAGTGTGAGCAATTTGCTCGCACGCGCCTACTCGTGTAAGAAAATTAGGCGCGCCTTCTCACGGGTTAATAAAGACTCCGAACAACGGTCGTAATACGACTGCTGAAATCAGATGTATTGCTCGTATAATAAAGCAATTCTGTTATTAGCGAAGTTCACATTGAGGCTTTCATACGGGAAATATGTTGAATTAAGGTACACTCGAACATCACGAACATAGCAGTGATCAAACTGCGACATGTCAGAACTTGCATTATTTTTTCTACTTGTTTGTAGTCCGATTATTACATATCGCGGTTTTTCTATTTGAGATGATGTTTTGATAGACCAGGTGTGCTTTGTAGTTCTAGGTAAAGTGGGATATTCGTATAGATCCCAGTTTCTAAATATCATCTGGAGCGGTCGATCTTTTTCCAACAGTTTTAATAAACTTATTTTTTCTTTGTCCGATACTTTCACATGGGGTACGCGCCATATGATTTTATTGATTTGAATGTCTTCCACTATTTCTCCGGTATTCAATTTTACAGCGTTCAAATTAGTGTTGCTTCGTAACAATATTAGTTCATGTCTACTATTTATTACAACTTTTTTAAAATCTTCTGCGAAACCGATGATATTCCGAAGTGGTATAGACGCAGAAAAACTTCCCCCATTAATATTTTTTATACCATCGATACTCCAACCCCAAGCTCTAGCTACTTTTGATTCATTCTCATTCATTGATATTAACGATTTCATGGTTGTAGTTATACCAGCATTTTTTATTTTATCAATCTCCACTCCGTTTAGTTCGTACCTAATATCTTGGAACAAGAAGAGTAGTCCATTGTTCGTAAAATTAACACTAGTAGCTTTCTCTTTTGAATCTTTTTTGCTAACGATAACGGTTCCTTCCAAATACAGAGTGCTGGCTGATGGTAATATGTAAAGATCCTGTTGGTTGATAGGTATGCGTATTTCATCGTTCCTGTTGAAACTTGTTACATAAGGTTTGTACGAATGAAATTCGATTCCTTCTATACTGTTGTCGTAAGTCGGAGTGGATAAAACGTCTAAGATATTCATTTTAACAATCCGATCGCTTTGAGAAATATCTTATTGTCTTTAGTTAATTTTATTTTGCTCTTAGAACGACGTCTTATTTGGTAGGTAGCTTGAGTAGAACTGGTATTTTTAATTTGTTGAGACATATATTTATTGTAGTCAATCATTTTTTCTTCTAAGATGTAAATACAGCTGCACTTCTTCACCACGCAAGTTAATTAAGCGATTGTTTATATCTAGTAGTCGGATATGTATGCAGCTTATGTTGTTTTGATTGATTGGAAAATATATTGCGTTCTTCGGGATTTCTATGATTCTGTAACCAGGTGGTACGTTGAGTGCGAATTCATGAATTATGTGACTTGGTTCACCGTTTATGTAAGAGCCGCTCACAATGTCACATTCGATCCTTACCACAGTCGTCGGTAAAATGTTGACTGGATGCTGTGACACATGCCATTTATTTGCTTTTAAGACCTGCTTATCAAACCCTAACAGTCTACTGAAAGAGTATTCTTTCTTTAAATTAACGTCTTTTGAACAATATATGGCAGTTTTTAAAGTATTGTTATTGCATTGTAATTTAATTGAGGCATCTTTTATTTCGGATTTTAAATAATCATAAATATCTTGCAATTCATAGGTGCCTTCCGGTATTTCAATAACTTCGTTTGAACCATAATAGAACTTGTTATTACTTTTATCAATATTTGGTATAGAATTAAATGTTGAAAAATGCAATAAAGCACACTCATATTCTCCATTTAGTTGCAACGTATTAGGATAGTACGTAGATAAAATTGATGAGTTTCCAGTTATCGACAAAGTGAGTGACATCTTGCAAATGATTGAAATAAAATAAAATCATTTATTTTATACATTTTTATTCCAAAAAGTCCTCAAATATTTTAAACATAAATGACCACAGTTCACAGTGTTAAATTTTTGATATCTTGTGTAGTTATATGAAACTTTACAATTCTTAAAATATCGTAACAGTTCTAATGGAGGTTTTAAATTTCCATAGCTATCAAAATAATCACAATAGTCATATACTTTTACATAAGCTACCCAATGCGTTCCTTCGTTTTTAGAATCGTCTAAGTTAACAATACCACATTCCATACGTTTCGGCTTCCTTGGCAATTGATCTTTCATATATACTCCTCGGAAATATGGGATGTCTCTTGCGTAGTATTGGATGTCTACATTAGTTAGTGCGCGATTTGGTAGCTTCTTGTTCAGTTTTTTGTTGATTTTATAAACAATCCTTTACCGTTTTTATAAGGTTTTATGTATAAACCCTTACCCACTGCTAAACCCTCCATAGTTCTATTATGTCGTTCCGTCTCTCGCAAGTTTTGTTGAGCAGATTTATAATCATTCACCGTTTTTGCAATTCCAGCTGCACCACCAGCTAAAGCTCCTAAAGCTGATAAGCCAGCAAAAATTGGAATTAAAGGTAGAACTCCACCAGTCTTCGGTATGGGGATCACTCTCGGTACTCTGATTTGGTGTAATTTGGGACATAACTTTTTTGCAGCTAAGTAAGCCAAGTTTATTAAAGACTTACTATCCTTGGGTTTTAGCTTTTTTATTTTAGATTTTATTTTTGATACTAAACTTTTAAATGTTTTGGCACCAGAACCAGATTTCAATTTGGCTTTCATGACTTTGCTTACTAACCATGAGCTTAATTTTTCACCTTTTCCTGCATCTTTTGATTTTAGTCTCTGTTTATCCATGTTCAAAAGCTGTAAGTCGGCTTTGTGACGATTAGGTAAATCTGTATGATTTTCATATGCTATATCGTGGTGCATACAAGCTTCGTCTAGTTTATTCACACCTCGATCGCCTCGCAACAAACGTTTATGAAGTTTAGTTCCTGGTCCGCAATAATTGTATCCAGGCAAATGAGCTTCGAACGGTAGATTATTAATTATACTGTTAACTAGTCCACCACCTTGCATTACTTAAATAATAATGATATAAATTTCACAAAGTATTTCTTTTATATCTTAATTTATTAATGAGGATTTATCAATCCAACTGTTTTCATCATTATTGAGACCTAACCATTTAACGAATAGTTTCTTTCCTTTCTTTTTTCTACTAAATAAACACCAGGATAGTTAGATTTTTGAAGTTCTTGCTCGTAAAAAGTTCCTAATATATCTTGCTTTCGTTGATCTTCTATGTGGTATGTTACTGGTATAGTTTTATTAATCTTTTTTATCGTAAAGAGTTCAGTTGACCAATTAGGAGTATAACCTTTCTCGAAATTGTGTTTGTATTTACTGATACGAACACAGTCACCTTTTTTGAACTTAGGCTTCCGCTGGATGGATACATGATTACATATGTTTTTAATATTCTCTTTTACGATGGGTTCATTCGATTTATTAACATCATTCGGTTTAATTTTAATAGTACGATGTTTTGTGTTATTATATGTATTAAATAAATCTTCTAAAGGTGTTCCTAACCACTTATAATTTCCAACGAGATTAAAATATTTGTACAAATTATTTTTAACAGTTTTAATTAGTCGCTCTACAATTGAAGCTTTTTTAGTAGAGAAAGATGAGTAATGGTTTATGCGGTACTTCTTCATTAGCGTTTGGAATGTGTTGTTATAAAACTCTGTGCCCATATCAGTTTGTAAATTAACAGGATTTTTATTGCTGCTTAGTAGTATTCGTTCAAAAGCTCGAGTTACTTCAGATTTATTTTTAGATTTTAACGGTTCTGCCCAGGCATACTTTGAGAAGCAGTCAATCACCACTAAAATGAAATTGTAACCTTTGTTATACTTTCTTAGGTTTTGCATGTCCATTAGATCTGCTTGCCACAAATCATCGATCCCTTTGAGAATAACAGAACGTCGAAGGAAGTTTCTTCGTGCCGCTTTGTGTATTTCATTTACTATTTGTTGTTTTGCCATTACTGAGATTTTCAAGTAATTTGTCTATATCTGCTTTGGAGTAAAACTTCTCTTCCAAATGAATCAAAACCTCAGGTTCCTTTACTTTTAAAGTAGTCTGAATAGACTTTTGTGCATCTAATATGATTTGAGCACGCAATGATGCAATCAGCTTATTAAATTGTTTTATCGTATCAGCACACATTCGATCTACATAATCCTTGTTCACAGCATCGTCTGATTCTAATGGATGTCTAATTCCTCTCAATCTAGAAGACTTTAAATCAAAATCTCCACTTTCTGATTTTAACAACGCGTTATCATTGAAATTAATCAGTTCTGACAAACGCATTCTTTTATGAATAAAATGTCCAAATTTATCTATATTCATGTTTAAGGTGTACTTTATGTAAAGGCTGATGATGAACTAAACAATAGTTAATTTTACACCTATTTATTTATAAGTTTACTTTCACGTAATTCTTCAATAATGGATATTATTTCATTATCTAATCCTGTGTTGCCGGCATCTCGAGATGCTATTAATAACTTTAACCTTTCCACCAAGTCATTAGGATCATCCCAATACACAAAATCTACGTTATTTTTCCAGATTTTTGTTAATGGTAGTCCTTTACCTTTCGAATGATGACCCTGAAGCGTACTTTGCAGATTAAAAAGAGGTTTAATAACTTGTAAATATTTTTGTCCCTTATTACTTTTTATTGGTTTACTTGGGTCATTATCACGACGATGTGCATTTGTATCAAGTAACATTTTCTTATAATATTGCAAGTCATTTTCAGTAACCAAACTTAAATCAATATCTTTCTTAAGCAGTAGTTGTTTTAAACCAGGCGTATGTTTGTATTTATGACCAGCCACGATGATATAACTATCGTCGATTGTTATATGAGCAGAACCTAACATCAATTTTCCGCGTTCTACTCTGACACCAAATGGAATGTCTGTTAACGCTTCTGAAGACACTGACCAGGATGATGTATCACGACCTTCACTTTTTTCAACTGATTTATACGAAGATTCACTGTTGGTGTCAGACTCCTCTACATCACTACCAATTGCGACTTTTTGCAACGTTTCGTCTCTTATCAGATCTTTAGATTCTTCATCTTCATTACTATACAGCAAAGGAGTTTGCATACTGGCTGTAGCAATTTGGTTGAGAGGCTCTGTTACAGGTTTAAAAACTGTTTCCAAGGCTTGCTTACTCTCATTCTCAACATCTCGCATTTTTCGCACCTTCTTCTTTACAGCTGCTGCAGCATCAACAATTTGTCTCTTTAAAGATTTTTCCATAATTGTTAAATGTATTGTAACCGGTTAAGCTCTGTTTGTAGAGTAATGTAAATTCAACGGTGACGTCTTAATATATACTCGTGCTCTTAATCAAAAATTACAAACGTGTCAAATTTATTTCTATAACATCCTTTATTTTTTGCACAATCTTTATTAATTACAACATAACTGAAGGGCTCACTCCATATTTTTGAACACATTTCACGAAATTCAAGCCATGTCATGTCAGTGTTGACGTGTTCTTCATAAACATGTCTCATATTTCTTTCATCTTGTTTAAAAAGTATGATTAGGTTTGCGTTGTCTCTTACTAACTGCTTAGGGATTTTACTATACGTCTGATTTAGATAAAAACAATCGATGAACTTGTGTCTCCCCATAGCAAAATAATCACGCATACCACTTTGATTTTCACAAGCAACATCGTCAAATATAATTACAGAATTCGGTTTTGCGGTCTGAACACTCAGTACTTGCTCATTTTCATGATATTTCTGAAATGAAATGCCTGGTACCCGTTGCAAGACTTTTTCTAAAAAAACGTACTTGGGCTGTTGCAAGGTTTTCGAATAAACATAAACATTTTGAAATCTTAAACCATTCTCGTGTATAAGAAGACCGATTAATAAATTAGTTTTTCCACAATTTGACGGTCCGCAAATGATGCATCGTACCGATTTAGGTAATAATTCTCCATGGCGAAAACCAGTCTCCTGAGACTGAATACAAAGTTTGTTTACATGTAACGATTGCGGTTGTTTTACAAATTTCATGACGACTCCTTGCAACGGTTATATTAATAATGAGTCAATTAATGTATTACATCGACATTTATAACTCATTGTCGCTAACTCAATCAAATGTTTCAACCTAGTGGAATAGGCGCCGAACCAGTATTTTACTGCACTATGTAGGAATTCATACTCCACCTTCCGTTTCATCGGGTGGAATAGGCGCCGAACCAGTATTAGACATTTTACTGCACCGAGAGTGACGGAGATGATCATTCCATCAGGTGGAATAGGCGCCGAACCAGTGGATTTCATTTATATTATTGGGCATTCTACTCCACCGAGAGTGACGAGGCGAACGGAGTGAGCCGATGGAACGGAAGGTGGGGTAGAATGCCCAATAATATCCTACTGACGTGATATTATACAATTGGATCAGTTTATTACAACTGCAAATCTTTGCATTGTGCTATCTTTCAATAAGTTAATCTTCTTTCCATCTAGATAGAACAGAAAATAAAGTTAAAAAGTACAGCCTGTGAAATTAATTGCTTATCACACACATACACACACACACTACGTCATTTTGGTATTCTATAGCCATTTGATACAACTGTCAAAGAATAATAGTTTTGATTTGATTATACGGACAATTTTAGGGGTCGGCTTCCAGTCTAACCGGATGCAGCTGAATACCAGTATTTTACATGGAGTGACTTCCTATCTGGCCTCCACAACCCAGTAATCTAATACATAAGTGCTATTATTCTATACTAGCAGCGTCCCGCGGTTTCACCCACGTAAGTCTCCAACCCGTAAGAATATCGTGATAAAAAGTATCCTATATATTAATTTAAGTTATAAACTATCTGTGTGCCAAATTTCATCAAAACCTGTTCAGTAGTTTTTGCTTGAAAGAATAACAAACATCTATCCAACCTCATTAACTTTCGCATTTATAGTATTACTAACTTTTGCCAGCGGCTTCGCCCGCTTTGATGTTGGAAATTATCCCACGGGAACAGTACATTTTTCCGGGATAAAATCGTATGTGCTATTCCAGACTATAATCTATCTCTGTGCCAAATTTCATCCAGATCCGTTCAGGCGTTCTGGCGTGATTGAGTAACAAACATCCATCCGTCCATCCATCCATCCAAACTTTCACATTTATAATATTAGTAGGAAGTAGGATTAAGTAGGATACATTGTTTTAGCAGATAAACTATAGTCTCGTTGTTGTTAAATACAATACAATACAATACAATACAATACAAATACGTTTATTGGCTCAAAAAAATAATAAGGATACAACACCACTGACTCTGTCACTTAAAAATAGGATTCCCTGTGCTATAAGTGACAGTAGGGATCGCAGTTGGCCTAATTTACAATTATAGTTTATCAGTCGGTATTTATATGATTTAATTATAATGCAGATAATAAATACATATAATAAATATTTTTGACATGTTATTTTATTGTTTAAATAGCTATCTTTAGATTGATTAGAATGCAGAATTTAATACTAACACCTGTGAAATTAGATATAGTATTACTTATAATTACAAATTTTTGCATGCCAAATGGTAGAATGTGCAGACGCCAGCACATCAAGCTACTACAATCTGTCAAATTTCTTTAATAGATTTTCAACTTTATCGCTAAAGCTTTAGGTTCAAAGTTGATTGGGAGAATTTGACAGTTTCGGGTAGCTTGACCTGCTGGCGTCTGTACCTACCTGGAAATCAACATCATTTTGCAACAACTCGCCAGGTATACTTTAGGGTTCCGGACCTCAAAATGAAAAAACCGAACCCTTATAGGATCACTCGTGAGTCTGTCTGTCCGTTTATCACAGCCAATTTGCTCCGAAACTAATGGACCGACTAAGTTGAAATTTGGTACACGTATGAATTTTTGTGACCTAAACACGGCCGTGTGACGTAAATTAATAAATTTTGAATATGCAGGTCACTTTTGGGGGGCAAATAAGAAAATGAAAAATAAAATTTGTAGCAGGGCAGTCAAAATAACGCTTTGTAAAGCTTATTGCCAAGTGTTTTACACGTGCAGTCTGTGGACCTCCAGTATAATAACGGGTTCAGGATGTTGATGGGGCTGCCCCATTTCTGCTGTGCATCAGGTATGTTTGCACAAGCACACGTCGATGGCTTCCACGCCATCGTCAGACAGAAATCTGCCTCTTTGCTCTGCAGAGTGCGGGAGAGCTCCAACTCCATCCTGAAGACCATAGCGGGGAGGTGCGAGTCTCCCTTATTAGGTAACGTTGTTCGAACAACAGCCTTGTTTCCAAATACATTATAAGTTTACTAACATAGTTTTAAGTTATCTTTTTTGGTTTTTTGTTTACTAACCCATATGGATGTTGCTTATCCGATTTTTTTTTTTTGCGAACTGTACCGTGTGACATATCAAATGAAAGGGCTTACTGTAAGTCTCAAATATATACAGGGTGTCTGTTTACGGTGTAGCGAAAATTAAGGGTGTGGTACAGACCATCAAACTGAACAACTTTTTCCCGGGGACCAACATCGTAACCATGAAAAAAAAATTAGTCGTCTCATACAAAACTTTAATACCTACTTGACCAAATATATGGGTCGACAGATTTTTTTTTCACGATTACGATGTTGGTCCCGGGGAAAAAGTTGTTCAGTTTGATGGTCTGTACCACACCCTTAAGTTTCGCTACACCGTAAACGGACACCCTGTATTTTTATAATTTTTAAATAAATGGTTTTAAAGTTGTTTAACCTTTTGAGCGCCACGGTCTTCTATAGAAGGCAAATTACCCTCATCACTATTGTTAACTATAGATACGTTACACATTTATAGCTTGGCGCTGGGCGATACATCGCGTTCGGTCTGCTTGACGCTCAAAAGGTTAGGAAAATTGATGAAAATTGACCATTCCCCAAATTGGCTCCGTAGTTTCGAAGATAAGGATTTTCGAAACTACTGAGCCTAAAATTTTGAAAAAAAAATACAGAAAATAGTTCTATAGCTATAGATCCTATAAGAAGTCTAAGGTCTTAATATAACTTGGTAAATCTCTCAATATTGTGCGTACAAACATACATTTGCAGTTGGAACGTATGGGAGAACATGTTTTTCAACTACAATGTTAAGTTTGTTTTTGGGATAAATTGTTCCAACTACGGAACCCTTCATTGTGCGTGGCTCGACATGCACTTGGCCACTTTTTATTCAAAGTGTGAGAGTTTACTGACCTAAATTACCAAGAAAAAGAGGGTTTTCCGTACCAAAACGTGGACTATGGATAAAAAAAAATTGAGAAGGCTTTGAAAGGACTTTATGAGTTAGGTTAATAATTTATTTCAACACAAACCACAAAATAAAACCGGTCAAGAGCGAGTCGGACTGGCGCACCGAGGGTTCCGTACTATCCTACTTCCTATCCTACTAATATTATAAATGTGAAAGTTTGGATGGATGCTTGTTACTCAATCACGTCAGAAAGGCTGTACGGATCTGGATGAAATTTGGCACAGAGATAGATTATAGTCTGGAATAACTCACAGGATACTTTTTATTCCGGAAAATGAACGGTCCCCGTGGGATAACTTCCAACATCCAAGCGGGCGAAGCCGCTGGCAAAAGCTAGTAATATTACGTATATAAATGCGAAAGTTTGTGAGGATGGATGGATGTTTGTTACTCTTTCACGCAAAAACTACTGAACGGATATTCATAAAATTTGACACACAGATAGTATATAACCTAGATTAACATATAGGATACTTTTTATCCCGATATTATTACATGTTCGAGACTTACGCGGATGAAACCGCGGGGCGCTGCTAGTCATATATAAAATAGTGTGCTATTTCCAGACATCGATTTATTTTTCCTGTAATCTTTACATAAATTTCTATCACTCTTCAATCTTCGGTGATAAGGGGGGGGGGGGGTCGTTATTTTTATTTACTTTACATTTTTCATCAAAGTCAAAAACTAAGAAAACATCTATGATGTTGTATTAAGCGACATCCTGGCGATATTGAGTTATTATCATATCTACCTTTCCGAATAATGAAACTTTGAATTGCTCTCCTGTAAAGTTCCAATCATGTCGCTTAATACAAATAGCCCGTGAACCCTTGATATGATACCCCACATGCCCTAGAAGCCCGACTTCAAATTTTTAAGGGGTCTCAGACCCTGTTGAAAAAAAAATTATTCATTTTTATTTCTTTCTTATTTGCAGGGCAACAGGTCAACTATTTCAAAATTCAAGTTGATATCATAAGTAGTTTTGAGATATCTAGCTATGACAGACATACAGACTGAGTCGCACCATAAGCGCACCATTTTGGTACGGAACCCTAAAAAACAGAAATAGCCTTTTCAGCACAAATTATTCCGCCTCCGCTATAAGAGATTGACATGTAAAAATGTTCTTTGTGGCTTAGAATTTCAAATGCCTCAATATCTTTTCAAATTCAAATATTTTTTGGCTTCATATCTTAGCTACACTTTTTCCACGAAGATTTATATAACAAACTAGCTTTCGCCCGCGGCTTCGCCCGCGTTAAAGTCGAAAATTATCCCAGGGGAACGTACTACCACAATAAAAATTATCCTATGTCCGAACCAAGGTTTTGGCCTATACGTTGAGGCATGAAATGGTAACAAATTTTGACAGGCCAGATGGCATGGTTGGTTAAGCCACCACCTACCATGCCGCTGGTCGTGGGTTCGATTCCCATCCAGGACAAACATTTGTGTACATGAACATGTGTGTTTGTCCTGACTCTGGGTGTAATTATCTATATAAGTATGTATTTACAAAAAAAAAGTAGTTTATGTAGTATATCAGTTACTCGTATCTGGTTTCCATAGTACAAGCTCTGCTTAGTTTGGGATCAGATGACCGTGTGTGAACAATGTCCTAGGATATTATTATTATTATTAAATAGACATACAGACAAATAATAAATTCAAATAATGTTTTGTATTATTGTTTAATAGCAAACGAAATCGCGGCAGGTCCAAACGGAGATGCTGGGATGAGCTGGACTCCTTTAATAAAGATTGGTCCTTAGCAGCTCTGGACAGAGAGATGTGGAAAGAGAGTATGGAGGCCTTTGCCCAGCAATGGCAATACAATGACAATAAAGGCTAATAATAAATAAATCTTTTGTATACATAAAACAGGTTTTTATGATTCCAAGGCCCGTTTGCACCAAAAACCTGAATTCATTTAGCTCTGAACATGTTTAAAACATCATTCCATCCCTGACAACTTCAAACAATTGACAGAAATAGACCAATGTTTTAAATTCGTTTAGAGCTCAACGCATTTAGTGATTTGTGGTGCTAGTGGGCCTAAACCTAAATGTCTAACAACCAACCAATAATTTGTTTGATTGACCTCGTCAGTGAATGTGAAAGTGTTAGCCAAGTTATTTTTATGACTTGAAATTAATATAATAATAATAATAATATCCTGGGACATTTTTCACACACGGTCGTCTGGTCCCAAACTAAGCAGAGCTTGTACTATGGAAACCAGATAACTGATATACTACATATACTACTTTTTTTTTGTAAATACATACTTATATAGATAATTACACCCAGACTCAGGACAAAAAGACATGTTCATGCACACAAATGTTTGTCCTGGATGGGAATCGAACCGACGACCTGCGGCGTGATAGGTGGTATCTTAACCAACCACGCCAACTGGCCTGTCAATTGTAGTAACTTTTGACGAGTACACTGATTTTTATGAAAGAAAGACTAAAATGTTATCTCAAGCTACGGACTATGACTATATTTCTTAACCCTGAAAAAGAAATACAAAAAATTATCAATATTACAGGTGAATTTTAAAATTATACCTTATTTTATCCTCTTCAAGAAACCCTGACGCACGTTAGTCTTTATTTCTCATAACAAGCTTATTATTTGAATTTTTAATCCCTAACCTAAGAAATGCTAGGTTTCCCATACAAACTTTCATCCCTTATAACACCCTATGTCCTTCCCCATGATGCCGTCTATCTATTTGTCAAATTTTATCGAAATCCGCTCAGTGGTTTAGGCGTGAAAGGTTCAGGCAGACAGAGTTACTTTCGAATATATGATATTAGTATGAATTTATAATGAAGTTTATTCTGTAAACAGGATATCGGAATCACATTTGAACGTCACATTAATAAAAGCTAAATATTGAGTCGAGATGTATCTGCCTATCCATGAGAAGAAATGGCGAAACAAAGTCAGGGGTCACAGTCTCTTATAAAGTTCGGACATAATCATGGCCAGATCATATGAGGACCATGTAGGTTAGCGACTGAAATGGTCTTTTGAGAAAAGGATCACACAGATTTGATTGGACCTATCCAGCCAGTGCAAGCATTTGCTGGTAATCGTATAGCTCAACTCAGTACCTAAGGAGCTTAACTACTCGACGGACAATATCAAAGAAAGGAGATGTGGATAGGCCGCATAAAGTACTCAAACTGCCAGACTATATTAGTACCGAGTTTCGAGTTAATCCGACAGCGCGTTAAAATTTTTCCTTACTAACTTTGACACCATAAAATATCCTCTGTAAGGGGTTGTTTTAAAGAACTAAAAGTGTCAATCTTTATCATTTACTAACGCAAATATTGCCAAGTTTCAAGTTTATTAACCAAATGAATTAGATTTTTCATATTAAATGTATCCCCTCTTTTCACCCTCACCGGGGTGGATTTTTTAAAAATTCGTTTAGGATGTTTCAATAACTTGAATCAAAGATTATTTACGTATATATTTTTTTGTAGTTTATCAAGCCACGCAGTAAAATCCTTCCCTTAAAAATTTAATTACCCCTTTTAGCCCCTTCAGGGAACGATTTTCGAGAACTCAAAACCTTATTTATGTTTATTTTCTGTCAAACTATCTATAAATACTGAGTTTTGAGGTAAAATTCTTCACATACAATCTTTAACATCCGTACACGTGACTAAAACTAATTTCATAAATATAGAGAATTATAGATAGATAATAAATATCCTCCCGACCGAATGTCAAGCTACAATCGGAGATTAGCCAAGTAGATACGCAGGGTATATTTATATTGCACAGGTGTGTGCGTGAATACATGTGTACTCGCTGTTCCTTTTACGATAAAATACGTTGAGAGTTTTACCGTAAAAGGCGGACTTAATGTCATAGGCATTTTCTACCAGTCAACCTTTGGGTGATGCAGAGACAAGCAGTGATAGGTGCAGTTACGAAAAATTTGGGAATGAATTTTATTTAAATACAAAGATACACATATACCTATTACAAACTATAAATAGAATAACATTACCTAATTCGACAAATAAATATACACAAATACATGAATATACTAAGACAAATAAGACAAACAATGGGAAAACATTAACGTTGTGATGATACTGCCAGTCTGCTAGCTTCTTACGAATGTGCTCACGCACTTTTACTTTAAAGGATTATCGAATACACTAGAACCTCCTCTTTTCCCCATATTTGTGATGTGCATGCATGCCTTAATATAATGTATATCAAAGATATTATACAGGGGTGTAAGGGATAGCCCTCCACAAACTAACAGGGTGCATTCAGCTCCTAATTTTGAATCATATTCCACCGGAAAATTTCTCAGGGTTACTATTCCTTTATTGCAAAGTAAAATTACATTCTCTGTACGCAGCACTTCATTTATTTAAAAAAAAGCTGAAAAAATCAGCGATGGATGTTGAAATACTCTATCGAACGACGCGTGAAATCAGCTGCTCACTTTCTGCCAAACTACAGAGTTCATCGAACTCACCGTGTAGTTTCTACCTACCCCTCCCAACCAGTTACAGACGCTATGATTTGTGCACAAAACCCTTAACAAATCAGGTTTATTGGATTCCCATAACGTTCCTGAATTAATTTCATGTAGCGGTCATCTTAGTATGATATTCTGAATTCACCCTATTAGTCTGCGGAGGGTTGTCCCTTACACCATGTATATAAAAAAACTGCCCAAGTGCATCTCGGACTACGCACAATGAAGGGTTCCGTAGTTGAATAGAATTTATCCCAAAATCAGACTTAACATTGTAGTTAAAAATGTGTTCTCCCACACATTGTTATACGTCACGGTCAATTCTCATTATTAAACAATTTGTTAATTTAACTGCAAAAAAAAAACAATTTTTTTATGTGATAAAACTACAAATCAACAATTTTCGGACTTTTTCCTTTACTTGTGCTGTGAGAACTTGCTCCTTGCCAAACATGATTCTAGGTCAACGGGAAGTACCCTATAGGTTTCGATTTACTTGCGAATATCAAAATATGTCGGATAAAATGGCCGTATTTTTTTATTGCGTTGACTGAGAAGCTCGTTTTTTTTAAAGCTCCAAGGGACTATTATACCATATACCGTATTTGGTATTAATATCAACTTGATACCCCTACGCATTCCTGAGAAAAAGGGTCTTGACTGACCGACAGACAGACTGACAGACGGACAGCGAAGTGGTCGTATGGGTTCCGTTTTGTTTTCGTTTGAGGTACGGTACCCTAAAAGAGGCATATATGTTTCTAGTACGCGCGTCGTGAGGACTCGAAAACGTCGTATTGGGGAAGAAAACTGACAAATGAGTTCCGAGTAGGTGGCGCTAAGTGTTTGTTACTTTCTCAGCTGTCAATCGCTTTCATTCAAGGTACCTTGTTAAAAACTTTGCCGCGAGATGGCGCTAGGCGTTTTTCTTGTCGCCAATTGGTCGCTTTGTCTTCAAGATGACTTTGCCAAGTGACAAACACACAGTGCTCTCTTGCGGCGAAGCTAAATGATAAATGATTTTTATTTCTGTAAGTAGGTTTGTACAAACACTTTTACAAGTCAATATATATTTTTTTTAAACTAGATGAGGTCGGCGTTTCCTATCTGACTACTCTGAGAAGAAAGGCCGAAACAAACTCAGACGTCACAGTCTCTTATAAAGTCCAGACATAATCTTGGTCACTTCATGTGAAGACCATGTAGATTGGTGTCTGAAATGGTCTTTTGAGGAAAGAACCACACAGATTGAGAGGACCTGTCCAGTCAGTGCACGCATTTGTCAGTAATCGCGCAGCTCAACTCAGAACTTAAGGAGCTCAACGATTCGACGAACAATCCAAAGAAAGGACATTGGGGTAGGCCGCATAGATTACTCAAACTGCCAGACCATGATTAAAAATAACTGAGAGAAAAAATAAAACAAACAAAAAAAAGCAATGACCTACATAGTCTTCACATTCACAATAAATTAAAATAATATAAGCTTAATAATATAAGCTTCCAGGAAACAACCCCATTGGGACGTTTTGTCTTTAGTCCGCGCGACAAAACTAAACATACCTATATATAATAATATAATTACGTGTCACGACCAGATTTTAAACGTCGGTTACTATGAACGTAACATATCTTGTGTATAATATCTTTGATGTATTGATATATGAAGTTACTCAGTATCTTTCACACCTACTCGCGCAAAGATGAGAAGATGTACAAAGCAGTAATCTTCGGTCTTCCTGACTACGTCGAGGATGTACTTCCAGCCGAAATCGCCTCGCTTGGGTTCGAGAACGTGATTGTTCGTAAAATGAAAGTACCTGCTGAAAAAACTTCCTATTGCCCTCCCTTTCTGGTGCAGCTGCCACCTGGCGCTGATTTTGCCAAATTTCGACAGATCAGGCTCCTATGTAACACCGTAGTACAAATCCGAAAATACCGAAGCAACAATCGTTACGGAACACAGTGTTACAGATGCCAAGGTTTCGGCCACTCATCAACTAACTGCAACTTATCACCCCGCTGTGTGAAGTGTACTGATCCCCATCAGACTGAAGATTGCCCCAAAAAGACCCGAGACCAGCCAGCTAAGTGCTGTAACTGTGGTGGAAATCACCCTGCAAATTTCCGTCAATGCAAAGAACGCGAAAATTATTTAAAGATTCTACGGGAACGCCAGGAACAACTTAAAGTCGTCCGGACTGTAAAGCCGCCACTGAAGACAAATACAGTAGATGAGCGACCCTGGAACTTTGTTGCTTCTTCTATCACACACAAAGCCGCCGTTAAAGAAAATGCTCAAGATCCGACGACAGCTGACATGTTAGCTATTTTAATGACGATAAAAACTATCAAAAGCCAATTTCTGGGATGTACTAGTATGATGGATAAAGTTATTTTAATTTTAACCCACCTTGGTCAATATGTGTAGAACACAAAATGTACGTATCCTCTACTGGAATGCTGACGGCATTCGCCCCAAACTCACGGAACTGTTGGACCTGGTAAGCGAGCTTTCTATCGATATCGTAGCTTTGTCGGAGACGAGAATATCCCCCCACATCAAATTACACACCCCTGGGTTCACTTGTTACAGGCGCGACAAGAAACCCGATGGACGCGGACAAGGAGTCGCAATCTTAATCAAGTCGGACATAGAACATACCCCTTTAAATATACCTATAACCCAAAACCTAGAATGTGTGGGAATACAAATAGTCCAATCTAATCATAAAATCGCCTTTATCTCAGCCTACCAATCGCCTAACTTAGCTTTACTACCTAATGACTTAGACGAAATTATTAATGTTCGTTCAAAAACTGTAGTTATGGGTGATCTTAATACCAAACATCCCTACTGGCACTGCTCCCGCTCCAACATCCATGGCGAGGTACTTTTCGACCACATGATTCACAATGAATATGATATCCATGCTCCCTCTAGAGCCACTCTAGTCCACTACCATAGCACTCACATACCATCTACTCCAGATATTATTCTAGCTAACTCTGTCTATCACCTTTCGGAGCCTCAAGTAATCACCTGTCTTTCTTCCAACCACCTGCCTGTCTTCTTTACCGTAGGTGGGAAAGTCAACAGACAAGCGCGTATCATCTTCAACTACAGAAAAGCTGACTGGAAAGGTTATAGGTCTCACTTGAATAAGTCTATAACTTTAAATCAAACAACATTTAACTCACCGGAGACAGTTGATCTAGCTGTCGAACACCTAACCCAATCAATTATAAATGCAAGAGACAAAACCGTTCCTAAATTACCCAGTGTTAGTGTTCACAAACTCCCTCGACGGATCAGGTCACAAATAAAAATTAAAAATCATCTTCGAAAACTAGCATTAGAAGAGTTTAATCCATTTAACCGACGTCAGCTGTTCTCCCAAATCAACAACATGCAGAAATGCATAAAAACAAAGATCCAAGCCCTAAACGACAATGTCTGGAACAATAAGCTAGCAAAAATATCCAACCCTTCGTCTGACTTATGGAGAGTGGTCAAATCAATAAACCATCAGCCTATCTCAATCCCCCCTCTAAAAACGTCGGATAATACTACCACCTCCTCAGAACTTGAACAGTGTGAGACACTAGCCAATACCTTCCTAGGAAATATGAACCTTACCAAACATTGGGTTAGCGATCCCAGTATTGAAGAGGCAGTCAAAGATTCAATTAGGTTGCTAGACTGTTACCAGATGGATGACTACCCATCACTTGTTAGGCCGAATGAAATCCGAAAACTCCTAGGAAAACTTAAATCAAATAAAGCATCTGGTTTCGACGGCTTGGGAAATGGCTTACTGAAGAACCTCCCTCAGAAAGCTATTGTGTATTTGACCAAAGTGTTTAATGGTTGCTTACGCCTTGCATATTTCCCGAAGATATTAAAACACGCTAAAATCATAGCTATTAAGAAACCTGGGAAAGATCACTCGATTCCATCTAGCTACCGACCAATTAGTTTACTACCAAGCATAGGGAAACTTTTAGAATCAATCATCTTATCTCGCGTCTCTAAAAGAACCGCGCATACTCTGATCCCTGAACAGTTTGGATTTCGAAGCTCGCACTCGACCACGCAACAGTTAGCCAGAGTGGCTGAACACGTAGCCCATGGGCTTAACCGCGGTCTATCCACAGGCATGATTTTACTAGACATTGAGAAAGCTTTTGATTCTGTATGGCACGATGGCCTATTACACAAGTTAATTAAGCATGAAGTACCTCTTTGTCTAGTAAAACTCATTCAAAACTACTTACTTGATCGATCCTTCTCTGTTTATGTAGGCAAAGAACATTCTGCCCCTAAAACCATCCCAGCTGGTGTACCTCAGGGCTCGCTGGTGGGTCCGTACCTATTCATACTTTACCTGAATGATATACCTAAACAAGCTCATACACAACTTGCCATATATGCTGATGACACAGCAACATTCACGACAGACAAAGACGTTGACATAGTTACTGGACGATTACAATATTCACTAGAACTACTCAGCCAATATTTTAAGACCTGGAAACTGAAACTAAATTCCACAAAAACCGAAGGAATTCTGTTTACCAGACAGCGTACACTGCCTGCCAGACTTGTTAAAATTGATGATTTCCAGATAAAGTGGAGTGAATCGGTAAAATATTTAGGAATAATATTAGACAAGACACTTAACTGGAACAAAAACACTGAATTAACTATGAGGAAAGGTGCTAAAGCCCTAAATTCACTGAAACCTATTTTAAATCGCAAATCCATTCTCAGCCCGGCAACTAAATTGCTAATTTATTCTACTTTGGTCCGACCCTGCTTAACTTACGCAGCTCCTGTCTGGTCTAGTCTGGCAGAAACCAAGTATAATAAACTCCAAACTATCCAAAACAAAGCTTTAAAAATATCGTATAATACACCATTTCGCACAAACCTTAAAATATTACACAACCGAATAAAGTATCCATTTCTAAAAGATTTTATTTTAAAAATCTCACGTAAATTTTATTTGCATAAAAATCCATCACACCGTAATAGCCTAATATCTGCAATCGGCAGAACTAGACTAAGTACAATATCTTACGCTCGCACGTACAATCGATACCGACTGCCCCATCACTACTTCCTCCGTGATGCGTCATGACGATGGCTCGCTTACTAGCCGACGCCGTCACTCCGGCCGTGTATGCATGATCTTTTCGCGGACTACCCGCTACTTACTTTATGTTATTATAATATTTTATAATAAAGCGTACATTTTGTAACCCCAACACTGTAAATATTATGTGGGTCCATACTAAGACTTGCACATACCTACTTGTTATACAATGTTCATATCAATAAGTTAAGCCATGTCAACGCAAAATTAAATATTAAAAATATGTTTAAATGTTTGTAAAGGCGGCATAGCCTATGTAACAAATAATTCACGATTTGTATACAAATAGAATAAGATCATTTGTAAACAGCATTGTACCAACATATATGTTAATAAAGACCTTGAAAAATCAAAATCAATCAAATCAGTATCTTGGTAAGTACTTAGCTATGGTGACGTGTGTAACTCATGAGACCATGACGTCACGCAACCGGCGACATTCCGGCGTACATTAGGGCTACCTACTAAAGTTACTAGAAAGATAATATATTTGTAACATTTAAATAACCTTTTTGTGTTATTGCGGAGCAATCAAACGTTTGAAAGGTTTCGCCGCCGGTTATGGACATCTTGCAGTACCAAAGACACAGCAGTGTGTTGCCATCCCTGAAATGACACATTCAGCGCATCTAAAAATGTATACTCGATTTAGCATTATAATACATACTTCCTTACTTACTCATATTATAAATGCGAAAGTAAGGTTGTTTGTTTGTTATATTTTCATGCCTAAACCACTGAACCGATCATCCTGAAATTTTGCATATACGTTGTCAGGTGTACAGAAACGGACATAGGGGACCTTTCATCCCGAAAAAAAAAAGTACTGTTCCCGAGGAAAACAACAATAACTTTTTTATGATAATTGATGACGCCACATATCTTTCGAATCTTGATTGAATTATAATATTATAGAAAGTTTAGTAGTGTATTAATAGTTTTTCATAATACTATAAAAGCGAAAATGAGTTTGTTTGTTTGTTACGCTTTCACGTTAAAACCGCTGCCGCTGAATGGATTTGATGAAATTTGGCACGTGGGTAGACCTGGATACTTTATTTACTTTACTCGTGAGATCTTTTCCAATAACCACGCTGGCGAAGCTGCGGGAAAAACTAGTGTAGTAATAAACTACGTTTTTGGTAACGAAGTTCTTTAACGCGGCTTGTGGTAAAAAGCGTTCATACTTCAATTGAATCTTGATAACTCGAACCTTGTTAAGCTAAATCCCTCAATAAGACGAAAATGAACTGCCATACCCATTCCGCTCCCCCCCGGGGGGTTCCCGCATTGTCGAGGCGGGGGGGGGCTCAGTAGCCGTGGCTTGGTCACCCACGGTGAAGCGAAGAAGAACCCGAGGAGGGGCCGCTCGTCAGGGCTTTTTCCAGGAAGTCGACGACGTAGCGGCCAACAGGTAGGTTGCGGTGCCGCTTGGGCGACATCGCAACTGAGGCGAGCCGCGATGTCGTA
Source organism: Dicycla oo (assembly GCA_948252095.1). Lineage (NCBI taxonomy): Eukaryota > Metazoa > Arthropoda > Insecta > Lepidoptera > Noctuidae > Dicycla > Dicycla oo. The sequence goes on from OX411732.1 coordinate 11,910,441, forward strand.
TGGGAGGTATCGCGGCTGAGGGTTGGAGGCCGCGGCGGGAGAGGAGTGCCGGTATTGCGGTGCGCCGCTCTCCCTACCTGCCGCGGCCTTGACGGGGTCGCCACCGTCTGATGGCGGACGCGGTGGGGCCGCAGGGGAGGAGGAGTGTCGGTATTGCGTTGGCCGCTCTCCCTATCCTCTGCGGCCGAAAAGTGGTAGGCGGCCGGGCCACTGACCTAACCGGTCGCAGGGGGACCAAGGGTGACTAGACACGGGGTCGTCTGGCGCCCAAGTGCTGGTTTGGTCCATGGGGTGGTCACGGTGCACAATGTGTTCTTGTGCGCCGGTGATGGGGGGTGCTCCCCAGAGGAGGGTCCGGTGACGGACAGCCGCGGCGGGTTCGCGGTGAGTGCTAACGCGTGCCCGTGTTCCCGTCACAAGCGGCAGAGGAGGACACCGTGGAGTTTTAGTGGGTTGGAGTCCCACATAACTGCACTATCTCCCCGTGGTAGTGCAGTATGCATGAGCATTTCTCCACGAAAAAAAAAAAAAAAAAAATATACCCATTCCGCTGAACTCCTATATACTTTCGTATCTCGAATTAAAGAGACTTTATAACTCGAACAAAATGTTATTTCCTTGCGAAGTATTGATAGTTCCAAATCTATACTCTATAAACTCACATTTCAAAAAATTAATACCATAAGTCGAAGTTAGTAAAATATAATGACGTCTTACTTGGAATTCCCCGAACTCATGTCAATAAAATTTAAAAGAAATGTTTGATACTTATGGTCTATTGCGCCCTGAAACTTGAGACCATACTAGATGGTTCTGTATTAACACGTAATAAACAGCAAAATGAACTCCGTTCCAAGCGGGGCAGCCGATCCCGACTATATTCTTCCTGCAGGGATTTAACGTTTTAAATTTATTTTTGTTTTACTACTTACTGCTTTTATGAACCATAACCGTCTCATTACAAAATAAGTTCTAACATTGGTACAAGCTTAAACCTTTCAATCAGTTTATTGACTTTTCTTTTCAGTTTATTGACTCTCAATCAGTTTATTGGCTTGGGTTTAAAATCATTTTTAGGTTTCCGTACACGAAGCGTGCCAAACGGAACCCTATTACTAAGCCTCCACTGTCCATCCGTGCGTCTGTCAGCTGGCTGTACCTCATGAACCGTAATAGGTAGACAGTTGAAATTTTCAGAAATTTCATGGTCAGTAAGACTCACATTCATAACGGCAAAACCGCCGATTATGCCGTTATGAATGTGAGTCTTACTGACCATGAAATAAGGACTATTTTGTATTGGGCTGTGTTATAAACCACTAATTTCAAAATTTTGGGCTGTGTGGATATTCATGCAAAGCAACGAAATAATAAAAATATACCTACAAGAAACGTGTGTTTTAAAGTGAAATATTTTTTTAACTCTGAGGGACGCTATACGGCTATAGCAGTAAAAACAATAAAACTTCTATTATGGTTCGTTTATTGTCGCGCAAAATGTTAAAATATGTAGTGTTAAATATACGGCCAAGTGCGAGCCTAACTCGCACTTGACCGGTTTTGAAGTGACCCTACCAAAAATCGCTCAACGCGCCTATGGAATATATATAGGCGCGTCGAGCGATTTTTGGTAGGGTTTCCCTCCTTCTTACGGGTTCGCGTCACCGCGTCACCTCGACACCGCGACATGCTGTGCATAGTAAGTTTTACGTTTATGTTTTCACTTCTGTCGACAGTCCCCATGACAGCCAATTTTTTTAGACCTTTAGGTTAGTTGGAATAAAGTTCAAAATACAGTAACTGGCTTGAAGGTTTGGGCACAGACTTATGTTAGAACTCGTTTTGTAATGAAGACGGCAATAATCAGCCAAATCACATACCTTGTAGCAGAGGAGATATTTTTGCTTATACACGGAGTGAATTCACAAGGGTAACATTGTATGTAATAAGTTTTACAAAATAAGTTTTTATTATTAGGTTGGCTTCACTATTGCATTAGGTTGTTCCTGTAATAACAGTTATAAGTGATTATATAAATAAATAAATCAATTGAGCAGAAATGGTTAAAAAAAATATTCATGTCTGGGTGGGCCACATTTGTCAAATGTTATAACAAAGTAAGTGTAACGTTCAAGGGTTCCATCGTTTATTTTCGGAAAACCCGAAATAAAAAGCGAATAAAATGTGACTATCAACCAGATGTACTGCAGGGTACAATCCGCCGCTTGGGCGACATCGCAATTGAGGCGGGCCGCGATGTCGTATAGGAGGCATCGCGGCTGAGGGTTGGAGGCCGCGGCGGGAGAGGAGTGCCGGTGTTGCGGTGCGCCGCTCTCCTTACCTTCCGCGGCCTTGACGGGGTCTCCACCGTCTAATGGCGGACGTGGAGGGGCCGCAGTTAGGAGGAGTGTCGGTATTTCGTTGGCCGCTCTCCCTATCCTCTGCGGCCGAAAAGTGGTAGGAGGCCGGACCACTGACCTGACCGGTCGCAGGGGGACCAAGGTCGCAAGGGAATCTCCTCGTAGTAGAGCAGTATGCATAAAAAAGGGTACCATCCGCACTTGGTTGATATACCGACCAGCCGTACTGAGCGCTTTTCCTCCATAAGTATGCGCATAGCCAAAGTGTGGAATTCTCTGCCAGCGTCTGTGTTCCTTTCCTCATATTACCCATCTGCCTTCAAAGCAAGAGTAAACAGGCATCTTCTGGGCATGCTCGTACCATCATAAACCTCCATCCATTGCATTCCGTCAGGCATAATCGAGCTCAAGAGCAGGCCCACTAAGCAATAAAAAAATAGAATTTGTTTTATATTCCCACCCTAATTATTATAGCTTGACGCACAAATTCCGTCACTCCCTTATTGGATCAGTCACATTTAATTCGGCAAAGTTCGGTTTTCCGAATATAAACGATGGAACTTTTGAATGTTGTCGTACTGTAACTTCAAGAGCACGATCTCTGCAGTGCGGAATGTACGAGTAGCAACCCTATCTATATTCCGCCACACAACTTAGAAACTTAGAACTCAACTGGAGTTCTCCGCAAATGCAGTTGAAAATATTCGACTAAAATTTTAAAATATACCCAGTATCAAGTATGAACAACATTTTTACATTGTTATTTTCATGGAACTCGTAACTTGTTAACTCACAATGTTTCCAGGTTTTCATTTCTATACTTGTGTAAGCTTCTTAGAAGCGATGTCGTTCTTATGTTCCTTTATTTATTAACAAAAAAAAATACAGCAGTCTTATAATTAAACTATGCCCCACAAAACCGTTTTCACTTTTTGTCTGTAGGGACAGGGCATACAAAAAGTAAAATAACTTATAATAAACATCTTACTGATGATTTTGCTTTTCTCTGGATAGATACCCAAGGAATTGTTTCCACCTCCAAAACTACGAGCCTACGTGTCTTATTCCCCTCATCATCTTCCTAAAGTGCAGCTTTGTACTAACTAGTAGGAGTAACTTGTGGCGGCATCTGTAATGCCACATGTGAACTACGACTGACGTCACGCAAATACTAAATCGTGCAAGCAGAGTTATCCGCGCGATTAACATGTTATGTACAGTCACGAACCGGGATTGTTGAGCCACTAGCTTATCATCTTAACTTGATTGTGTTACACGAATGCCGCCCGTTTGTCGTTATTGAAATGTCACATGTCAAATTTCACGGGCGACATTCGTGTAAGGAACCAAGTTAAGATGATAAGCTAGTGGCTCAACAATCTCGGTTCGTGACTGTACAATAGCCCGACAATACCCGTCTGGTCGGAGGATCCTCCCTTTTCAATGGAAGATGAGGAACTTTTCCCCAGCTCCTCATACTTACATCTCATCACCTGTCTAGCCTTTTCAATGCAAGGTGTGGAACTTTTCACCCCGTTCCTCATACTTACATCTCATCACCTGTCTAGCCTTATCAATGCTAGATGTGGAATTTTGCACCCCGTTCCTCATATTTACATTTCATCACCTGTCTGGCCTTTTCAATGGAAGATGAGGGACTTTTCACCCTGTTCCTCATACTTACAACTCATCACCTGTCTGGCCTTTTCAATGCTAGATGTGGAATTTTGCACCCCATTCCTCATACTTACATTTCATCACCTGTCTGGCCTTTTCAATGGAAGATGAGGGACTTTTCACCCTGTTCCTCATACTTACAACTCATCACCTGTCTAGCCTTTTCAATGCAAGATGTGGAACTTTTCACCCCGTTCCTCATACTTACATCTCATCACCTGTCTGGCCTTTTCAATGGAAGATGAGGAACTTTTCACCCTGTTCCTCATACTTACATCTCATCACCTGTCTAGCCTTTTCAATGCAAGATGTGGAACTTTTCACCCCGTTCCTCATACTTACATCTCATCACCTGTCTGGCCTTTTCAATGGAAGATGAGGAACTTTTCACCCTGTTCCTCATACTTACATCTCATCACCTGTCTAGCCTTTTCAATGCTAGGTGTGGAACTTTTCACCCCGTTCCTCTTACTAACATCCCATCACCTGTTTGGCCTTTTCAATGGATGATGAGTAACTTTTCACCCTGTACCTCATACTTACATCTGATCACCTGTCTAGCCTTTTCAAGGCAAGATGTGGAACTTTTCACCCCGTTCCTCATACTTACATATCATCACCTGTCTGGCCTTTTCAATGCAAGATGTGGAACTTTTCACTCTGTACCTCATACTTACTTCTGATCACCTGTCTAGCCTTTTCAATGGAAGATGAGGAACTTTTCACCCCGTTCCTCATACTTACATCTCATCACCTATATAGCCTTTTCCCAACAATGCTGTGGTCGGTTTCCAGTCTAACTAGATGCATCTGAATACCAGTATTTTATAATGGAACGACTGCTTATGTAACTTCCAAAACTCAATTACTGGGTAAAAAGATAAGACTGCTACGGCTGGGTACAGTCAGGACCAACGGTTCCTCATATCTCAATAAACAGTACTGATTTGGACTGGAGTTATTGATTAAAGGTAAGTAGGTACTCCTTTGAAAATCCGCCCAAGTAGAAAGTACATATAATGGCTTCAATACAACTTTAACCGCAGCATCCAACTAGAACTTTCCTAATACGAGTTTGTAAAACATGTTCATCTTTTAACGACGTGAGACGTAGGTACCCAAGAATAAATACCAGAAGAAGTTCTAGTAAGTAAAAGTAGTGCTACAAGTAATCCAAACCTTAATTTAATGTGTTGCGAGATGATACAAGCATTAGATTTTAGAGCTTGCGGCTTGCTCGCTCTAATCTTGGTCGGTAAATGTAGTGTTAAGGGGAAGATTTTCCTATATTTCTTCGGATCTGGCCATTTTAAAAGTGAAATCAACTAAGTAAACGTACTACGTGACCAAAACAATTAGGCGCATGACGGCTATGGAGTTATTGGAACTGGGGCGGGAACACCGGAACGGTGATTAATGTTGTATTTATTATCATCACTGCCGAAATCGAGTATACGACTGCACGTCACTACGGGAAGCGCGGGGATAGGTGCGGGGTGCGGGCGCCGAAACCGAATTCCTGTCATGAGCGTAACTGTTTTGGTCAAGTAGTACATTCGAAATTCAGAACTTTCAAGATTTTATAGAGGACTACAAGTAGTAGGTCGGCTAGTGTGAAGATCTTTTATTGTATTTAGAATTCCACATTTAAATTAATTTCATTAGCCATGACATTTACAAAATCAGTTGTTTATCAACTATGTTTCTGTTTCTAAATAGACTGTCAGTGCTGCGTTGGTTGCACTGACAGCACACAATATTAACGACGTGTATGGACAAGGTACCGCAAGAGAACGCACGGTATGTTTTTGGTTTTCTCAACAACGAGCCTCGGGGAATAGTTTCAAATACAACGAGGCGGTGAATAACGCCTTTAAATAATTCATCGATTCCCGTCCCCAGGATTTCTATAGCAGAGGCATCAACGAACTTTCGTTAAAATGGCAAAACTGCATCGCATATTTGTTTTTAAAAAATTGTTGCATTTTTTCTATGTATAACGGCAATTTCATAGATAAGGACCTAATATATTTACGAAGCATCAAGAAGAAATAAGAACGTGCCTATAAACAAGAATCCAGCACCCTAATTGCGCAATACATTATCAATCGGAATTTGAATCGTTTCGAAGCAAATTGCTAATCCATTGCTTCATATGTTCGAAGAATGTGTCTGCTCGACAACGTAAATAACGCAATGAATGTTGTTGAACAGTCAAATTGAAACCAACTCCGATTGATAGTCAATATGCCTAGCCTTTTCCCAACTATGTTGGGGTCGGCTTCCAGTCTAACCGGATGCAGCTGAATACCCGTATTTTACATGGAGCGACTGCCTATCTAACCTTTACAACCCAGTTACTGGGTAATACGATACTCCTTGGTAAGAGTGGTTGTCAGACTTTCAGGCTTCTGACGACCCGTAACGACTGTCAAAGATCCACGAATGACAGCCGGGACCAACGGCTTAACGTGCTTTCCGAGGCACGGAGGAGTCTCGGTATGAAAAGATGGTCACCCATCCACGGACCAACCCCGGCAAGCGTAGCTTAACCCTTATGATTATCTATAGTTGCCACTGTTACATATTATATAAACTGACAACACTCGTTGGTCTAGAGTCTAGGGGTTAGTCGGTGGTTCAAGTAAAGACTAAGATTTATGAATCTGAATGTATAAACATATTAACTTGATATTATTCAATATTATTATTATACTTATGTCAATAACTAATAAGAATGTTATCCTGTGATTGTATATACGTAAATTCTTCCGCTGTCACTTGGATACTGTGATGTGATACAAAATTACACATCTGTTATAACCGGACCAAGTTTCATTCAAATAAAAAGGACGCCAAAACGCATCTAAAGATTCGTAAATTAAATACATTAAATATTATTTTAAATACCACTATGTTCTTAGTTTAATAGATAAATCTTTATAAATACATAGTTAACAATGCGGCCAATTAAAACTTTGAACGCAGACTTGTTCAGAAGATAATATATAGCATCTAAATATCAAACTTAGAAGATAATTATTTGTTTAGTATTGTTTTGGTTCGCCTAAATGTGTTTAAGTTTAGCTAAAGAGTTATAGATGTTGGTATTTCGTAGTAATTAGTGTTGAAAATACGGGTTACTTATTGTTTATTTTTGGTCCTATTTTCTAGATGTAGGGAAACATAAACAATACTCAATACTCAATTTTATTGCATTCCATAATGTGTACATATAACAGTTGGTATGTTAAAACATCGAATCAATTATGGACCTGTCGGGCACAGTAAAGTTAATTTTTAATAGGAGAGAGGATGAAGGCGCTTTTTGTTAAGGAGAAAAAAAATAATAATTAAGATAGTATCATTGAAATCGTATCATTTGCTTTTATTTTATATAAGTATTTATATATTAGGTTTTAAGTCATATTTATATATTTTTTATATTATATATTGCACGATTTACATTATTAACACTATAAATTATAATAAACTAGATATTTACAATTTTATTGAGTCTTGTAGAATATTATTATTATTAACTGTGTACTATTTAACATATTCATTTTTAAATTAACAGTATTTTAAATTTATATTCCAAGTAAAGTTTAAAATGTAATGTAGGTATTATGTAAAAAATAGTTTTTATTGTTGTTGAAATTTATCGTTAAAATATTCGTCAATAGTATAGTAGCTTTTGTTTATCAGAAATTGTTTTAATTTATTGATAAAAATATTATTTTTATTTATATTTTGGATGTATTCCGGTAACTTATTGTATATTTTAATGGACATAACAAATGTACTAGAAGAGTGCATTTTTAATCGTGAAGTGGGTATGTTCAATCTGCTTTCATGTCTAAGAGCAATTTTTGTTTGGATATCTCCTCTTTTGGTATAGAATTGCGGATATTTTCGTACAAATTTACAAATTTCAAGTATGTAGAGGCAGGGCAGGGTTAATGTTTTTAGATCTTTAAAGTGGGGTTTACAGGAGTCTGTATCTTTGATATTTATTAAAATTCTAATATTTTTTTTTCTGTAGAGTGAATAATGTAGGCGCGTCTGTACTATTTCCCCATAGGATAACTCCGTATTGGAGCCATGCAAATGCGTACGCATAATATGTCACTAGTGCTGTTTTGAGATCTGTTGTACATCACGCCTGTTCCCCGAATGGCTGCCACACACATGTCTCCAGTTTTGTTTTGTTTACCTACACATCATTATTAAACCTATAGTTTTATTTTTTGATTAAATCTGTTCAGCTGTGCATACGTGACTATATCAGAAACATCCAAGCATACGTCAGACACATACAAACTTTAACATTTCTAATTTTAGCAAGATATTTTGAGATTGGTTTAAAACTTCGCCTTAACATAAAATGGAGTCGCAAGGACGGTAGTGACCATCGCCGCTCAACTTGAGTTACTGTCGCTAAGTGCTTCCTCTGCACATTCCTTTAGGCTACCAGCTGCATGTATATACTTAAGGCACCTAAATATAATGGTATTTGAAACATTGCTACTAGCCTTAACAGCAAATTACCTTAGACTAATTAATTATATATTATTATAGAAAATAATTAATTATATGTACTTTCAATTATTAGGATTGACAGTAAGAAGAAAACCAGCCAAGTGTGTGTCGGACCACGCACAATGAAGGGTTCCGTAATTAGGATGAATTCATCACAAGAACAAAGTTATCATTGTAGTTGATTAACATGTACTTCCATAAATTCCAACTGCAAATGTAAGTTTCTACGCACAATATTGAGAGATTTACTATGATATTTTAAGACTAAAGATTTCTTATAAGTTTTCCTTGAATCTAAAGGTATAGAATTATTTTTTGTATTTTTTTCAAAATTTTAGGCTCAGTAGTTTCGGAGATAACGGGGGGAACCGTCAATTTTCGTCTATTTTCTCAAATAACTTTAAAACAATTTATTTTAAAATTATGGAAAAAATATATTTGAGACCCTCACAGTAAGTGCTTTTATTTGATATGTCATACGGTACAGTTTGCAAAACTTTTTTAAATGATATTATTTGCCCTCCGAAATTGACCCCCATATTCAAAATTCATTAACTTACATTACACGTCCGTATTTGGGCCACAGAAGTTCATACGTGTACCAAATTTCAATTTAATTGGTCCATTAGATTCGGAGTAAATTGGCTGTGACAGACGGACAGGCAGACAAACAGATACACGAATAATCCTATAAGGTTTCCGTTTTTTCCTTTCGAGGTACGGAACCCTAAAAATGAAAAAAAAATGAAAAATTGTTTAATCTGCATAAACTAAAGCAAAAGCACCACAAAACTCTGTAGGCGCACTGTGAACCCTTATCTGTTTTTTTTTTATTTTACCAGAAATAATGCGGACATTATCTTTCTCTTTTGGAAAAATACTACCACGGTGAGTTAAATGACATGCTGACATTCTTATAAATTGGCAAATTTCTGTACTACCAAATTGGATTGTATTTTCTGTAAAATAAGTGGATATTATTTTGGGTATACAATATTTTATACAATATTTTGGGTACACTGGCGGACATAATAGACGGGCCGTTTATAAGGCTCTGGCCTGCGAGACATGTGCGTACGGACGTACATGTGCAAAAGTAATTGTGATGTCACTTTTGTTTTTATTTATTTTTAATTTTCACTAACAATAGGTTAAGGAAATACTAACACATTATGGATCCTGTAATCTGAAATAAAGAGTTATTATTATTATTCAATTAATTTAGTCATTTAAATTGCGATTCACAATACCATACTATTTTGCCCTTTTTCTCACTTAACGTGTTGGTTGTGTAGGTGATACAAGAATCTGAAAACTGTAGTAATTATCTTCACAATAATATTTTTTCCAATATCTGGTGTTAACCAGAATCAGTATTTTGTGTGTCGAGTATTTTTTAAATAAAATTGTTGTGTGGCCAGCTAAAAATTCAATATTGTACAGACGCCAGCACATCAAGCTACTACAATCTGTCAGATTTCTTTAATAGATTTTCGACTTTATTGCTAAAGCATTAGGTTCAAAGTTGATTGGGAAAATCTGACAGTTTCGGGTAGGTTGACCTGCTGGCGTCTGTACCTATGTTACTGCCGGTAGCGTCGGGGGAAATTTGACAGTATTGCAACAATCCATTATTGAACTCGTAAATGTCCTGTGGTATAAAATAACTGGACTCGAGCCAATAGTTTGCGATCCAATGAATATTTGTCCAAACAAAATCACCCCACGAGAAATATTTGGTTGAAAATAAATATCGCGATTATAATTGAAATTGCAAAATGATAACAATTAACAACACAAACAATAACAACACAACACATATACACAATGTGATAAAAATTTTAATTTAATTTTGCATCAACTCAACACAGAAAATATCAGAAGACAGAATAGCCACCTCTCGTCCCATTTTTGGATGACCCATTTTTAATAAAGTTAATTTTAGTTCAAAGAAACAAATAGTACTATGATATTTACGTCATCCACTCATACAGAGTATTTGCGTCTTATATGTTACGGAACTGCATACTCTTGAAAACCACAGCCCAATAATATTCTACTCCAAATCCCATTCAAATTCATTGCAACCTCTTTTCTAAAACCGTCTCAGTTACAACCATATTATGTGAGTCGTTCGGATACGTGTGTGGTCTTAAAACCGTGAAAGCTTTGGTAATAAAGACTTAGTTCAAGGCCAGGGTAATACGGTCATATTGCGCTCTGCCAAATATTCCTTTGAGAAATTTTGGCATCGAGCCAGAAGGTTCAAGTCCAAATGTTACAGATATCGTCCATGTTGGTAAGCTGTTTTTTCGGTATCTATTTTTCGTTTATTATTTTGATTATTATGTTATGTAGTACAGTTTATAACATAATTATGTTGTCGAATATTTAAGGTCATTACCATTTTGTGAATGATGTAGGTGGGTACTTGTTTAGTTTTTCAGAAAAATGTCGCTGCAAATACTAATGCTATGGAATTGATATTGAAAAGTGCTTGCCTATTGATTTGCTCGGAGGTTTTTTGTAGGGTAAAATCAGAAATTAAATTATCCGAAAAGAACTGGAGTTACCGACATAGCTTACAGAGTAAGCTAGCTGAAGTGGCAGTGGGCTGGCCATGTTTGTTGAACGACGGATGGCCGGTGGAGCATACGAGTTCTGCCGGTCTATTCTGTAAAAATCTCACCGTGAAAACTTAGGTGAAGTGAGCTTGAAGTGAGCTGTCATTCCATCTGATGCTAGGGATTGACACTATTGACAGCTCACTCCACGCTCACCTCACCTAAGTTTTCACGGTGAGATTTTTACAGAATATATCGGCTGGAGTGGAAACCGGGTATGGCAAGCGTATTGTGGGACGCCCTCCAGCTAGACGGAACGACGACCTTAAAAAGGTGGCTGGGGCAGACTGGATGCGGAAGGTCGAGGTGTTGTGGCGTAGCCTAGGAGACGCCTATGTCCTGCAGTGGACTTTAATAGGCTGAAAAAAACGTTAAGTAAGATGTAAATTTAAACCCGGATTGTCTGTCTCTCCATGGTGGGTAGGATTTGGTTAACTTTTGATTTCTGGAAAACTAGGCAGTTGCAAACATGTTGAATAATTAAAGCGTTTTTGTCGTGTGATCACATGGTTTTAATATAGTCTATGGTCATTTGGTCACTAAAGAATTTTGCTCTGTGTTAGTGTGTCTATAAAATAAAAGAATATAATATTTTGATTGCAATTGATTGTAAAAACGTGATACTACTTTCTACAAAAGTAACTAATGATGAAAGTGATTTTATTTTAATCCCTAGTTATAATTTTGTGTCAATGGTGTTGGTTCTTGACTCGAGCTCGTGACTAAGTAATAACAGCCGCACGGGTCGATCCATCAGGTTAAGCTATGCTTGCCGAGGTTGGTCTGTGGATGGGTGACCATCTGTACATACCAAGACTACTCCGTGCCTCGGAAAGCACGTTAAGCCGTTGGTCCCGACTGTCATTCGTGGATCTTTGACAGTCGTTACGGGTCGTCAGAAGCCCGAAAGTCTGACAACCAGTCTTACCAAGGGGTGTCGTATTACCCAGTAACTAGGTTGTGGAGGTCAGATAGGCAGTCGCTCCATGTAAAATACTGGTATTCAGCTGCATCCAGTTAGACTGGAAGCCAACCCCATATAGTTGGGAAAAGGCTAGGCAGATTGATTGATGTTGGTTCTTGACTAATATAAGGTATTTTTAAACTCCAAACAAGTTCATACTTATATTTCTAACACACTTTCTCCCTCTTCGTTGAAATACCAGAGATTAAATTAAATTAACAGCACACACTGAATCCGTATACATGCAAAACGTTCTTCGTTCAGTAAACCTCGCATTTCACGTCGGATACTTGCTTAGCTCGTAAAACCTTCACAATTTTATAGTACTACGAGTAATAAACCGCTTGATAGTTGATTAAGTTTAAAAAGTTTATACCGCTAATAAAATACGTGAAAATTAAATGTGTCGAAGGCGTTTACTAAAAGTTTTTACCAAGAATATGTGGCGAAAAATTAAATATTTTGTTATTTATTTGAGTTTACTGTTTTTATTGTATAGTTTTTTGATGCCTATAACTAATCATAATAGTCAAGTTAAAAAATCTTCGGTTAACCTACAGCATGTCACGGTGCATTTTGATTTGAAGGGGTCACCTCCAAAACTATCTTATATGGTAGCTATGCTGCCCATACTCAGTATTTACGGAGTAAATTCAATCCTTGTGGAATATGAGGACATGTTCCCGTACGTAGATAGTATTGTAAACGTCAGCTCGGAAAATTCATACAAAAGGACTGAGGTAAGTATCGATTATATAGTCATAACAATTTTCAAAAAGGGAGAACACCTACTTATAAAAAACAGCTGTTCCATACAAAATTGCAATAATAAAATAATAAATATCTAAAATAATAAATATTTAAAATGGCACAACACACATTGGTACCTAACTCACGCATTTCTTCTCTTGCATAATAAAAATAATACATTTACGCGATTATTTCCAACCACCGCTTGTTGTGTACTTACACGTTCATTCGAAAAGTGTTTCGATATTAAAATACGTTTGATCTTGTTCTGAACTGCCGTTGTTCCAGCGCCCGGCTTTTGTTTTGTTTATCCTAACATATTGAAGCGCCGAGTTCGGGCGCAGTGGAGTAACAATCGCCGTCACCAGGACCTCACGTTCAGTTTAAATCGATTGCCAATCGCAATCAGTATAACGTATCGCTGATACATAAGACTGATTTGCGATAGAAAAGCAATTATTGCGCAAATTTTGCTATCGCTAGGCTTCTGCAAGATACGTAATACGGGTACCGGTGACTGCTGCGATAGATAAACGCCCTATATCAGGGATGGCGAACCAATGGCACGCGTGCCATTGGTGGTACGTAACAAAATAATTTGTATATAAATATTCACCTAGTTTGCAAAAACAGAAGTCGCATTAATTTGTTCCTTCATTTAAATAAATATAAAACTGGATATTATTGTGAATAATATAGTTATTTTTTTTCAGTAGTCACTAAGTTGAGATTGTTTGATGGCACATCACGGCCACATTCATGATTATTTTGAAAAACTGGCACGTAGATGTACACGTAGAGGTACGCCATCCCTGCCTTATATAATATGCGGGGCCCAACCTTTTTATGTAGACCTCTAGAAATCGAGACCCCTCCGTGCCTCGGAAATCACGTTAAGCCATTGGTCCCAACTGTCGCTCGTAGATCTTTGACATTCGTTACGGGTAGTCAGTAGCCCGAAAGTCACCAATAGTGATGGGTTGAGGAGGTCAGATAGGAAGCCATCCCCGATATGGTTGGGAAAAGGCTAGGCAGACGATGATGACGGCCTAAGCAATTAATTTTGTAACATCGTACAAATAGGCTAGTTGACAGTTTTTAGCAAACCGATTAAAAATGTCCCTTGTGGACTATTTTCCTTAAAACATGAATATTTCATCAAAATATTAAACATTAATAATACGAATTTTTCATTTATAAAACACTATTTAGTTTTCATATTCAAAACAGGGCATACTGCAATGGCGGCTCGAGTGATGTTATTCATCTTTAGTCGTCAAATCTGTGACATCTGTGACAGATTGTCCGCTGTGAAACTGAACGATGTTATTTTGTCAACGTCACATTATGACTTGATGACTGAAGATATCGAGCTCTGATTCGCGTTCAATATTTTTTTTTTTTTTATTATTTGTGATGGGTTTGCTCTTGACTCTAGTCTAGGTCAGAGGTGACAGAGACAAAGTCGACGATGGAGTGAGCTTACCCAGAAGAAGCCTGTTCACTCTCACTTTGAAGAGATTAGGGTTGTATACGTTCGGAAACACAGACGCAGGTAGTGAGTTCCACTCTTTTGCTGTGCGCATTATAAAAGACATTTGGAAGCGCTTAGTGCGAATTGGTGGAATAGCAACCAGGTAGGGATGTCCGGTGGTAGAAGGGGGCCGGTGGAATGAGGTCGTGGAGTTCTCGGGCACACTCTCCGAAGTACAATCTGTAGAAGACCGACAAGCAGGCAACCTTGCGGCGATGAGCCAAGCTATGAAGCTTGGCATCCACCAGTTTTACGTCGCCAATGAGCCTCTTAGCTCTGCGTTCCACCAAGTCAAGCGCGGCTAGTTGGTACTTAGCTGATCCATCCCTAAGGTGACTGCAATACTCCATGCAGGATCAGACTTGCGCTTTGTATAGGGTTAAAAGCTGTCCAGGCGTAAAGTATCTCTTCACCCTATTTAGGATGCCCAGTTTCTTGGCCGTAGTTTGGGCCTTGTACTCGATGGTGGCGCCGAAGTTGAGACCAGATGTCAACTCCATGCCTAGGAACTCAAGTCGATCAGTTACAGGAACAGATGTACCCCGAAAAGTAGGAGTTTGGGCGAAACGACTCTTTTTAGCGGTAAAAAGACATGTCTGCGTTTATCCAGCGAGACCAGATTATCATCACCCCACTGGGAGACAAAGCTTAAGGTCAAATCTGTCCGCTCTACCATGGCCTCTCTCAAGGAACGAACTTCGGCCCCGCTGGTTTTTGCTCTGGACAAGTATCTCTCTGAAACTGTACTGTCATCTGCGTACCCAACAATACCAGGCCGAAGCAGGTCATTGATGTGCAGCAGGAAAAGAGTTGCAGAGAGAACAGACCCCTGAGGAACTCCGGCATCAATAGCCATAAGGTCAGAAGAGCAGCCATCAACAACTACTCTAATCGACCGTTCACTAAGGAAATCTGATATCCAGCTACAAAAATCAGCTGGGATGCCATAAGCAGGAAGCTTGCTGAGCAGAGCAGCGTGCCAGACCCTGTCAAAGGCCTTCGAGATGTCAAGCGATACAGCCAGTGCTTCGCCGTGTTTCTCGATGGCTTCGCCAAAGCAGTGCGTGACATACACAAGAAGATCGCCAGTTGACCGTCCCCGGCGAAAGCCATATTGACGGTCACTGAGAAGATCATTGTCTTCAAGGTAGTTCAGCAACTTATTGTTCAGTACCCTTTCCAAAACTTTGCACAGAATGGAGGTAATGGCGATCGGACGGTAATGGGCAGGGTCTGCACGGTCGCCTTTTTTGGGTACTGGTTGTACATTTGCAAGCTTCCAGGATTTCGGCACCGTTCTTTTTTCAAGAGAGAGGCGGAACAAACGTGTCAATACAGGAGACAGTTCAGGCGCACACCGCCTCAACACTCTCGCTGGAATGCCGTCAGGCCCGCTGGCCTTGTTCACGTCTAGACTGCACAATACTCTTCGGACCTCTTTAATGTGTACTGCGACCTCCGGCATCGAGGAGTCACAATGAGGTACAGTAGGTGGTTGCTTTGAGCCAGCGTCCAGACGTGAATTGCTTGCGAAGAGAGATGCAAATAAATTTGCCTTCTCAGTTGCAGAGTGAGCCAGCGACCCATCAGGTTTCATCATAGGAGGTAAAGTGGGACGACAGAAATTCGTTTCAACCGCTTTAGACAGGGACCAGAACTGTTTACTACCCGGAGGGTGCGAAGCTAGCCTGGCCCCGATATGTCCGACATGGTCAAAACGTGCCCTACGCAAAACCCGCTTGCAGAACTTGGCGGCAGAATTAAAGGCTCTCTTCTTCGCGCGAACCCTGCGCGCTCTAACTTTGCGGTCGCGGGCCTTGACCCAGGCTTGGTAGGCAGTCTCTTTTCGGGCCTCAGCGTGGGCACATTCTGCATTATACCAAGGCCGGGATTTGTGACCGAGCGGGATATCGGAGAATGGAATAAAATATTCCATCCCCTGCCGAATCACGTCCGCAACCGCGTCAGCACAGCGCGAGGGGTCACCCGAGGAAAAGCACACTTGCCGCCATGGATAAGACGCAAAAAAGTGCCGCATCTCATCCCAGTCTGCTGACCCGTATCGCCATACTCGCCTCGTGCCTCTAGGGCTCTCATCTGGAGGAGAGCAGGTTGATATGGATTTCACCAGACAGTGGTCAGACGTTCCCAGTGGGGCTGAGACCGATACTGAATGACTGTCCGGATCAGATGCCAGCAGAAGGTCCAAGCAATTGGGTGTATGGCCGTCAACATCCGGTACCCGCGTTGCCACATTCACCATCTGGGTTAGATCTAGCGTTAAAGCAAAATTGCGCGCCTCCAACCCAGCATGGTCAGTTTTCTGGTATGGGTACAACCATTCTTTATGATGGGCGTTGAAGTCCCCCAGAAAAATGAGCTTCGCCGTTGGGTACCGTTGCTGGGCTACGTCAGTCGACTCCACGAGGAAATTAAAGAGCGCTGTTGTCTCCTGGTCACCGCTATGCGATCGGTAGATGCCGATGTAGAGAGATTTCTCCACGCCAGTATCCACAAGTAGCCATATGGCAGAGAAACCCGATTTCTCAAAGCAACGGAGACGACGACAACAAATGTCATCGCGGACGTACACACAGACCCCAGCTTGCTTCTTGAACTTGTGTTCAAGAGAGTACCCCGGGTAGTTGAGGTACGCCACGTCCGACGGGGTTGTTATCTTCGTCTCCGTTAGGAAAAACAGGTGCGGCTTCTCGGTCTCAAGGTGGTGATGGACCGAATCGAGATTGGAGTGCAACCTCCTGATATTAGTGAGGTGCACTTTTAGTGGGAGGAAGTGCAGCCGTTGTTTTACCTTATTTTTCTTCGCTTTGTGTGTCATATTGAGTGGAGTTGTTGGGGGAAAAAGTCGACTTGTCGAGGCGCCGCTCAGTGATCCAAGTGGAACACTAGAGCCAACCAAACCTACGGGGAACTCATCTGGAGACTGCGGGGACGCCCGAACCCCCCCCGGATATGGCCACCGGATCCTCCCATCCAGTCGCCGGCTGGCACGGTGGAGCATACCGGGATTTTTCGCGAGTTGGCGGGGCAGCCTTTGGCACGTGGCTGGCGTGCTACTTGGGCCCCCTACTGACTGCGGTCGGCCAACGGCTGGCACCGTGCTTCGGATCCCGCTACCCTCCAAAATGAGTTACCCGGCTAGCTGACTCAGAGACCACAACCGGTGCCAAACAGCGCAACTGACAACCTCCTTCTCCCCCAAAGGCACTGGCACTCCCACACACCGACGGAACACAGCAAGCTGCTTGGCGCCGGACTCCGGTGGGATGGTGGTCGCGAGCCAGGCGGCCCCTTGCGGAGCCTACCACCGCTAAGTGGGATCGTTCAGCCGTACCACAGGCAAACCTGTGGTGCCGTTGCCCGGGGTGGACCACTAGGAGGTAGATCCCAAAACCACCCCAAAATCACATGACCCATGGCTATATTTGTAGGGGATATTATTAATTGCACATCAAATAAATAATCAACTATCAATTTATTTCCATCATTTATATACTTGTTACACCAAAAATACTGACTGCACCGCAAATTAAACAGAGCGTACAACATACATAATACTCAGACTCATAGCAAATAATCACACTCATAAAAAATGAAATGGCGACTAATATTAACCCCGAGGTTAGGTTACATTAAACCATTTGCACAGAAATAGGAACCCCGCAAGGCGGGGCTCCGTCGTAATAAGATGCAAGAGCGAGCGAAGGGCACGTTACAATAATTTGTTTTTCTCGAGAATGGTAAAAGATAATAGGTTTAATGTGCGCTAGTCATTATTAGCTATACATTAATAAAACAGCTTTACTTTAAATTAAGATAAATATCGGTGCGCCACGAATATAAATTGTTACTTATTTCAGTTAGTTGAGTTTGGTTATATTTTGAGTTGAGTATTTTGCTGCGCAATCAGTAATGTTGATTGGAATTCGGATTACTTTTGGATACAAAAAATATTTTATTTGATTTGCGTTTAAATACTACTCTATGTTTACGTAATTATTATTGCTCAAAAATATTTGTTAAGCTAAAATAATTTGCAAAAGTAAGTTGAATTTGGATACTTTTAACTCACAACCATTCTACATAATAAAATTCATACGGTATTTTTCTTACTGTCAACTGGGCCTATGGGCGTTTGAAACACAATTGTTTCTGCAACAATTTTGTCTTAATTTTGACTGTAATTACGTAAGTTTATTATGTATGTGATTTTATACTATTACAACAAGTAATATACTTAGCCCCATTATGTTACATTTTCAGCTCGTAAGGTTTATCAACAAAGCCAAAACTCTAAACATGGAAATAATACCTTTGATTCAAACCTTCGGGCACATGGAGTATGTCTTGAAGTTGAAGGAATTTGCTCACCTCAGGGAGCTAAATAGATTTCCAGCAAATATATGCCCCAGCAACCCATTGAGCCTTGAATTAATTACTACTATGTTGAAACAAGTAAGTAGCATTCTTTAATTAATAAAAAGTACAAAATAACAGTGTTGAGCAGCCAAATGAGAGCCGCAGGAATCTCATTACAAAACAATGTTTTTGGCTTTTGGCCAGAGTTTGTAGTAAAAACGTAACTATGATCGAAATACAGTTCTTTATACAAAACTGACAACTTAGTCCGGTACTAACTGGTCAGTTTTGTATTGAGAACTTTACAGAAGTTCGCATAAAGTTCTAAATTCAAAACTGACTCCATGGTTTTAAGGTAAACTTTGTTTTGTAATAAGATGGCCAAGCTTCCGCTGTCCTTATCACTTAAAGGCTTTCTGACAGTCTCAAGGAACATATACTCACCTACGGCGAGGACAGTCTCTTTCCAAAACTATTATGTGTCACATGTACGCACGTATGCAGGGTCAAATTAAATTAGTCAATTAAACTCCTCAGACGGCATGGGTACCTATCGATATTTAAACATGTAAAAAGAAAAAAAAATGATTTGTTGATATTTTTTTGGGTTCACCGACCGTAGGTAGTTAGTTAGTTATCACATTTTAGTGATAACATTGCCACACTCAGTGAATAAGGCCGGCTTCTAAGAGTCCCATTGCGCACCGAGCAATGGAAGACCGTCCGATTCTAGTGAGTGCCCCGTCCACAACTCTAATTGTGACACGGATCACACCTGAAACACATTATCCCTACGAATTGTTAATTATTACTTGTAATCATTGTGGTTAATTTAGTTTTTTTTTTTTATGTTATTTTTACGTCAAATATTGATTTTCTTAAATAATGGCGAATGAAAATCCTCAAAGCCACGTGGACCTTGTAAAATGGCCGAAATAGAGTTACTTTAAAAAATCAGTTCATATTTTGTGTTAAGTTCACGAACGTGATGGTATCGTTACATAAACATGATTAAAAAAAAAAACTGATTTACTTAACTCATACTTCAAGTAACTACACTACCAGCGGTCTTCCGACCGTCGACCCCAGAAAAAAGGAACACCATCAAATCTTTTTAGGGTTCCGTACCTGAAGAGTTTCTAACAGCACGGCTATTACTAAGCCTTCGCTATCCGTGTCCGGCCGTCCGTCTGTCTGTAAGCGAGCAGTACCTAACCGTACTAAGCAGACAGTTGAAATTTTCACAGATTATGATTGCCGCTCTAACAACAAATTATAAAATTAAAAATTAAAGGGGCCCCCTTTAATTTTTAATTTTATATATATAACAAAGCATACAAAAATCTTTTGATTTTGAAAAATTTTCTTTTCTTACCCTGGCATGTGGGGTGTAAAAATTAAAGGGGGTCCCCCTACAAGAATATTTTTGACCGACTTCAAAAAAGGAGGTACTGTATTCGACCCGTATGTACGTATGTGTGTATGTCCACGATTTTCTCAAAAACTAATGAACCCTTTTTTATGACTCTTTCTACGAGTATAGCATGATGTACATATTTTCAGGAAGGATATACTTAGTCTGGCCATAAATACTGTTACAATTAAAAATAAGAAAGATATTACATTTGATTTAAAAAACAAAAAAACAAAAACCTAGCTTTTAAGTCGCAAAAGCGGTGTATCCGATCAATCATAAACATTGATTCAACGGACTCCTGTGTTCCACATTTTAAGAAACTAAAAATACTACCACTTCCCTGTATGTTTATATACGAATGTGCCATTTTCGCAAAATTAAATATGCATCTTTTCAAATTTAGTAATAGAGCCAGACATAAAGACAAAATGACACCTGAACCCCACAAAACTGCTCTTTTCCACAAAAGTGTTTTTTATCTAATACCTGACATATAAAATAAATTGCCAAAGACGATTAGAGATTTAGATTTGCATAATTATAAAAAGAAATTATTTCAATTGCTGTTAGACAAATGTTACTATACTTTAAAATATTATCTCGATGATGTTATTTAATTTTAATTGTTTCCCTTGATAAGTAAAATGTGTATATTTCTTAATTTGTATTATTTAATTCTAACTGAATTTATAATTTATGTCTCGTTATTTTAATTGTTGTCTTGACATGTAAAAATATTCGTTAATTCTGAAGTGCTGCATATTTAAATTATTATTATTTTAATTTTCTATTTAATTATGCTTTTAAAATGTTAGGTACCTACTTTACAATTATTGTATGCCATTATGGCGGGTCATAGTTGTGTACAATTTCGGAAATATGTAACAACTTATTACTTACCTATGTACCACAATAAAGAATATTTGTATTTGTATTTGAATTTGGAATCAGTTATTTTTATACGATTGTTCATTGAGTTTTCTAATTTTGGCGCCAATACATTGTACAATATTTTGCGATATTAAAATGGATGGAGTGGGGTGATAAAGAGAACCGAATCGCTGTGATTGCATTACACAAAGTTATACCAACTTTGTGTAATGCAATCACAGCGATTCGGTTCTCTTTATCACCCCACTCCATCTTCAGCGATTCGGCTCGGAGCTTTGGCTCCGAACCGAATCGAACCGAATCGCTGAAGAATTTTTAAAATTCTCCATAAAGCAATTTTTAAAACTCTCCATACGCTTGGTATTAGTCAAATGTTTGTGTACCGGGCTATTAATAGGTACAATGAGACCTCCTCTGTTTGTGACAGAAAAAGATCTGGCCGTCCACGTAGTGGTCAAAGCAGTAAGGGAAAGAATTCGAAGAAATCCTGTCCGAAAGCAAAAGATTTTATCTCGGGAGATGAAGATGACTTAGGACTTGCAGCCTATAAGAGACGCACTGGTCATTTTTTAACTGATAATTTAAAAAAGAAGAGGGTAGTAAAATAGAAACAACTACTGAAGCGGTACGCAAAGGGAGGTCACAGAAAATTTTTGTTTACGGATGAGAAAATCTTTACAATTGAGCAGCATTTTAACAAACAAAATGACCGTATTTATGCTCAAAGCTCTAAGGAAACTTCCCAATTAGTCGACAGAGTGCAACGTGGGCATTATCCGACTTCAGTGATGTTTTGGTGGGGTGTTAGCTATGAAGGAGTGACTGAGCCATATTTTTGTGAAAAGGTATCAATACATCGGCACAAGTGTATCAAGATACCATTCTTGAGAAGGTAGTTAAGCCCCTTTAACAAAGTATGGTCCTTCTAACAAGACTCGGCGCCGGGTCATAAAGCTCGTTCCAGGCAGTCTTGGTTGGAAGTGAACGTTTCGGACTTCATCAGAGCTGAAGACTGGCCGTGGTCTAGTCCCGATCTTAATCCGCTGGATTATGATTTGTGGTCAGTTTTAGAGAGTACGGCTTGCTCTAAACGCTATGATAATTTGGAGTCCCTAAAACAATCCATACGATTGGCAGTGAAGAATTTTCCCATGGAAATAGTGCGTGCTTCTATTGATAACTGGCCTCAACGTTTAAAGGACTGTATTGCAGCCACTTCGAATAAGCTTTTTATATTTTAAATTGTTTTATATTTATGTATTAAGCGGTAGTAAAAGTAATCAATATTATTAGCAATAATTTTTTTTTTCTTCTTGACAATATTTATGGCAAGACTAGGTATAATACATTAGGTAATTAACTTATCTACGAAGTTATATACATAAATGTTCTGTATTCCCGGAATTTCTAAGCGGATTTAGATGATTTTTCTTTTCGTTCGTCTTGGGCTAATTGTATATTGAACTAAAAATGGAAAAATAAATTTACTTTTAAAAAAGTAAAAACTGACTCCAAAAAAACTAAAATGAATAAATCAAATTCAAATTATTTAATTCAGACATGAGTCCATAGTGTTAGTATAACAAAATTACTTAAAGACTAGTGTTAGTAATTCAAATAATAAAGGTATCATCCTCAACTGGTGTGGATCCTTACCCAGTGACGCAGCAGAGGGGAGTCCCACCGATCTCGGAACACACTCAGGAGACTATTAGTGGCGGTGCGCAGCCGGCCGGCCATGGATAACTTTCATAAAAAAACTTAACAGCTTATGAAGTCGGTATTCAATTCTTAAATGAACCTAAGCTTTGCACTGACTTCAGAAGTTTATTTTTTTTATAAAAGTTTAGGTTTTTGAAATCAGTTTTTTTTTTAATGTAGTATTAAATATTGTATGGTGGTAAGGAACCCTTCGTGTGTGAGTCCGACTCGCACGTGGCCGGATTTTTGTTTTTGTTTTGTCGTGTTTAAATATCGATACCCATCACGTCTGCGGAGTTTCACTTGTTTAATTTGATCTTGTACAGACGCCAGCACATCAAGCTACTACAATCTGTCAGATTTCTTTAGTAGAATTTCGACTTTATTGCTAAAGCATTAGGTTCAAGGTTGATTGGGAAAATCTGACAGTTTCGGATAGGTGGACCTGCTGGCGTCTGTACATTCCTAGCAAGTGTTGTAGTTTTAATATTATTTTTATCTCGATTTCAGGTAATTGATCTTCATGCCACAATCAAACCGCTGAAGTACATACATATTGGTTGCGACGAAGTAGAAAAAATAAATAAGTGCCAAAAATGTAAAGACAGGAAATTAGAAACTACGTGAGTACCAACTCAATTACTTACAGAGACATATAAATATACTTACAATATCTAGATGAGACAAAAGTGAACAACATCAAAATATTCTTGGTGTTAGTTACAGGGCCCATCTCGCTCAGTTTAGTTCTATGTCTCGAGCCATATGCCTCCCATGACAGGCATTGTGTAAAAAAAAAAAAAAAAAAAAAATATACTTAACTAGCAGCTCCCTGCGATTTCACCCACGTAAGTCTCGAGCTCGTAGGAATATATGGATAAAAAGTATTCTATGTATTATTCCAATTAGTGTGATTGTAGTGATAATACAACCTTCTTAGGGCCGGTTTTTTGATGCATAGTTAACTCAACCAATGGTTTAACACAGTTACTAATTGCTGAATTTTGGCTAAATGTGAAAGGCTAAACCTGTATGAGTTAACATGAACGTATTCATAATAACTCATTCATTTTAAAAAATATCTAGTATATAATGGCATTTTGGCAAACACATATAGCTGAAATTCAACCATTAGTTACTATGTTTAACTATTGGTTGAGTTAACTACGGATCAAAAACCGGCCCTTAGTGATAAAATGACTTGATATTAATTTACCGAGTATTCGTAGACTTAAATAATTTTCTTAAATACTGGGTGTAGTTTCAATCACCGTTATCCTCTTAAAGGGGTAATTGTGTACCCTACATATTGACGAATTGTGCGAACATAAATGTACTCTGAACAGCTGTTTTTATAAAGGGGTAATTGGTAAAACACCAGCAATCTCTTAAGGGGTCATTGTACTCATCATTATGAACAACTTTTACTATGGGACAAAATCTGAAATCGCAAAAAAAAATCAGCTGTTCAGTACAATTTGACGAATTATGCGAACATAAATGTACTGAATAGCTGATTTCTTTTTCGCGATTTCAGGTTTGGTCCCATAGTAAAAGTTGTTCATAATGATGAGTACAATGACCCCTTAAGAGGTTGCTGGTGTTTTGCCAATAACCCTGTTCAGTGGATAGGAAGCTCCTACGATGTTAATGACGGTATTGATTCCTAGCCTAATATTAAAAATTAAACCGGCGATTGATTTTCCTTACATATTCTCTATTTTTTCGTTTTTGTTTTCAGTGCCTTATTCATCAATCACGTGAAAAAAGTGACTTCTATAGTAAAAAAGTTAAGTCCAGTGACAAAAGTTCTTATATGGGGCGACATGCTGCTAGAAATCAAGAAGCCGCAAAGGTTTACTTTAAATGATGTTGAAGCAGTAGTATGGGATTACGCTGCTCATCCACAGTTCTCTCATAAATATTTCTATAATCTACATAAAAACTTCAAAAATATCTGGATAGCTTCCGCATTCAAGGGCGCTGATGGTAGAAATGCAACAATTCCTAATATTAAAAACCGATTTCAGAATCATTTAAGCTGGATGAAGTTTATACTAGACTACAAGTTCGCAGGAGAGAAAAGACTTTACAATTTCGAAGGCATCATTCTAACTGGCTGGTCGAGATACTCTCACATGGCTCCACAGTGTGAACTTCTTCCAGTAGCTATGCCAAGTTTGATCTTGAATCTCTTATTGATAAACACCGTAAAGAAAGGAATTGATGAAGGCGATTTAGATCTGCCTTATTGCGAATTTTTCAAAAAATATTTAAGTAAAGAATTTAGAGAAATCTTCCGAAGTTATGATGATACTGATAAAAAGTGCGCTTTTGAAAACACGTTCCTTTATGTAGAACAAGAAAAACTTTTTAATACTACGTTACTTCACGATTGTCTTGCTAATCTACATGAACACGAATCAGAGTGTCGTAGTGTAGGTTCAAATGTGGATGTGACTACTTTGGATAGAAGTTTCGCACAGTGTACAAAAGCACTCAAAAAGTTAGCAGACACTGAAAAAGATCTGGAATCATTAATGATCCAATATTACAAAAAGAATGTTATCAAAAGTTACATTGATGAGATTGTACAAGTTCCTGCAAATAAAGTTATGAGAATAATGGATTATTTACAAGATTGCACTAAAGATGGTTCATGGAACAGAAAGAACTAGGAACTTCTGATATGCACATTTATAATTATTGTAGGTACTGTAGAAGTTCAGACTCCAATTATGTGGAAGTTCTGAGTTTCTACAGGGGAGCGTAGCTAAATACTACAATAACTAACAGTCAGAGGCGCAATAATCATATTATTGATAAGTTTAAACGATACAATCTTCGAATAAAATAGCACACTTCTTAAATTATAACACCTATCATCCTAGCTAAAGCCGAAGTATGGCCTGGAATAAACATACGAACTATATTTTTTTATTTATTTAAAAAAAAGAGAGTTTTATACTGGCGCAAGTGATCGAATGTCAGCCAGTACAATATAAAGTTGGACCTTATTGCATGAACCTTTACATGAGCTACGTCCCTTTTGAATAAAAGGTCTTGACGCAGTCTTATCTGAATCGTCAAATCTGTATGATAGATGTCCATACGCTCAAATTCTTCAACGTCATTGGTCAGTCAAGCTACGGTTTCGTAGAACAGCGGTGGCCGCCACATAGCGTCCAGTCAAACCTCCGTGCCATCATTTTCACGACAGCTGGCACCGCTCTTCTAGAAAACCGTAGCTTTACTGTTAACGACAGTCACTGACATCAATAACGGTGACGAATTTGAGCTTATTGCGTTCATATTTTGCATGTGTGCGCAGATGCAGTAGAAGAGTGCGCCATTTTAATTATCACAGTCGGTGCATCCTTAGTTATAAAAGCTAAATAGTGTTGTACAATATTTAATTATTACGCGTTTAGTAATTAATTCTTAAACATCATCGTGTCTCAGTCATCCACGGCCCATCCCTAGGCTCGACAATAGTGACTCTTTGGCCGCGGATGACTGAGACATTATCATGTTTGCGGATTCATTACTAAAAGCGTAATGATGCTAATGACATGAAACTCTGTATTTATACAGCATATTTACAAATAGTAATATGCAGCGCGAGACACTTGAAGGTACTTAGGCTCAAAACTTGATATTAGTATAGATGAAATTCAAAATCAAATCAAAAGTCATTTTTTCAAACTAGGCTGAGAATCAGCACTTTTCGAACGTCAAAATTACATAAGACAGTCCCTCAACACGCCCGCCCCTCACCACTTCCTAGTGCTTTAGCTGGAGAGAAGAAGTGGCGCAACAAGCTCCAATATAATACTGAGGTACCAGAGTTGCGAACTGTGGTGCAACTACCAAGCTGACAAATGAGACTCCAGAACCAACGTCAAAATCAACTATTTAAAATCCAAAACCGACGTAGAAATCACGTGTGTGTCAAATAATAAGGTATCTTTATTATATTATTGAATAGGAAAAACTAAAAAACAATTTCGAAATGTAAAATAGCCCAAACAATCTACCTAACCTGATTCAACCATAGAACCGACTCGAATGCAAGCGGCCATAATAAAATTATGGAAACCTTTTGAACGTACGATACTGGCAGTCGCTTCCATTTCTGTTTACAATGACTAATGGCAAAAATATATCAAGCATTCATTTGACTCGTTCGATGGGGTATAGGTACATTGTCGCTTGTTACTATACGTCTTTCTTTCTTTGTAAAATAAAACGAGTATTGCTGTTTAAAGACGCTTTTTCTTCTTTTGCCTCTTTCACATTTTCATTTTTGTTTGTAGAAACCAGTCCAGTACTTAAGAGGATTGTGAAGCTGTAAATTTTCATACAAAAAGAGATAACGTTTTTCTCCCCGTAAACATAGTCTAATTTTCATAATTTTTGGAAATGTTGTAGGTATAATGAAAAACTAGGTCCGTACGTTTTTATTATAAAGAAATATTGTATACAATATAAATTATTAGCATCTAAATATCTATATTTTTGACTTAAAAACATACTCGAGCATTTTTATTTTTTTTTTATTAAATTAAATTGAATTACCAAAAACGAAAAACGTACAGACCTAGATTAAAGTGTATTGAATGTAATGAGATCAAAATTGTCTCATTTTGTAAAGATTTAGGAGAGTAAAAACGTTATCGCCCGAAACAATATTTATGTAAATAATTGTATGAAATGTAGGTAACTGCCACCAAGACTCGCGCCGCGTATCGTCACTTCACAATCCTCTTGTGATGTTTATGGAGACTTAAATGATATATCCAGAACAACATATAAAAAAAATCTTTATTTACACACACAGCAACAAACATATATTACGGTTGTAATTAAATTTTAATAATTAATTAGTAACAATTTATCACCTTTTACTTGCTTACAGCAACGATATTACATAATACCACGGTTTCTACTTTATGTTACCAGCACTGCGTTATCACGAATTATTCAATTTTCACAATGGAAAAAAATCAGAGTCTATAAATAAATTGATCGACTCTGATTGTTTCAAGAGCTCCTTTCAACCGTCAAATGGGGCTTAATTTAAACATTATTATTTCGAGAGTTATTTGTGAATTGCGAAACCATATTTATCTATTTTTAGTATCATTATCGTCAGATTCTTTAATTTTGCTTTCGTTTGTTTTGTCACTTTTTGGTTTATGTATCGGTACGATCTCTGTAGGCGGTGGTGTTATGGGTACAAGACTGCCGTCCTCTTCAGCAACCTTCAAGCCAATGGTAGCTCCGAGCTTGGCACTCGCCTGTTTGAATGTATTAGACAACTTGACTTGAACAACGTTGATGAACATAGAAGTAAGAGCAAATCCGAACACTAAGTATAGAATAGATGCCATCATAAACATAGGGTGGTCCGGAACTAGATCGCCAAGTCCGATCGTAGATATCGATATAAAGATAAAGTAAAACGATTCGAAAAAGTTCCACTTTTCCCATAAACTGTAGACGAACGCTCCTATATTAATGTATGTGAGTAGAATGAAGACGGCGACGGAGATCGGTAGGTTGAACTCGTCATCTATTTCAAAGAGTGATGGAGCTGGAGTTTCCATATCGGTCTCGAGGTCGACTTCTCTTGGTAAGGTACCAGGTTTTGGTGGCAAGGGTGGTGGCACGTCACTTGACTTCCTCTCAACTGGTGAAGGAAGCGGGACATCTGGACTCTCTTCAATATCTTCTTCGGAGAATATCTGCGACGGACGACGGACGACATCGTAGACGATATTCAGCCCCTTCATTACTTCCTGAAATTTAACAAAATTCCATGTTACTTTTTCTCAACTTTGAGCCAGCAATGGGTAACACAAAACAAAGGTTTATAAGAATATAAGAGTACATAGCCTGGAGCTTAATCATTACTCGCTTCTGTTTTAAAAGGAAAACATTCCGTTTGTTTCTCGGGTACAGACAGCGGCAATTCGATTGTGGTTATCAACAACAGACTTCATAAATTCCTTGATTCTCGTGATAACTTATATGCACATGTTTCTTTTGTTTTGAAAAGAGGTCTCTAGCAAAACTCAAAGCATTTATTTCAATTAAAACATTTACAGGCACTTTTGAACTGTCAAGGAGTCGGCCAGTCAGAAACATGAAGCTAGTTGCCTATTCCAAAGCATAGTAGGTATATGGAGAAAAACGGGCAAGAAACTCTTTTAAATTATATTGATAAAAAAATATTCGTTACGTCATTATGTTGATTTTATAATTAAATGTGAGAACGATGTAAAAAATACCTACACGTTAAAATCGTCCAGAGAAACATACGGAAATTAAAAAATAATAATAATAAGCCAAGAGATGACCAGTCTCAACCAACGGCGCCCGTTCACGAACATGACGTATGTACATCATCATTTAACTCAACCACTTTGAAAGGAGACACAATTATTGTGAACTAATAGCAGCTGGACGTAGATCGTGTTGTATGACTTGAAATTGGAGACGCCAATGTCCAGCAGTGGACTAGTATAAGGTGATGATGATGACTTAGATAGTTACATAATAAACTTCGAATTGTCAAGGTTACAATTTATCATGCTTTGGTCAACATGGTTTAAATTCTCTTTTAGCCTGTTATAGTAACAAGATTTATTAGACATAATGCGGCCAAAACGCTATAATGCATAGTGCACGTTGACGTCGGCGGAGCGTGCGGTGTACCACGTTATTACGGCTAAAACCAAGTATGGGAGAGATAGCACGTAAAAGAGAAAATTGAATGTACATTGTTTTGCTGAAACTTTATTTTGAAAATGAGTAATAAGAGGATATTATATAAGTAATGTTTTTTTTGGAAATGCTGCGTTCTTGAGAGTACACTTCTATACAAGTGTATTCTCAAAAATGCAGCATTTAAACATGCAAATAAAAATACAATATTCTCTCTCGTTCAAAGTAAGTACCTAAAATTAAGTAAACTATGTTTGATTATTTAGAACATGAACACACAGAACATTTAGAACAAAGCTTTTTACGACAGTGTGCAATTTTAACATATAAAAAACCTGGTAATAATACTTGTGTAAAACTGTTCACATTAAAATAGTTTACTGAGAACAGTTCTACATTAATAGATTTAGAAACATTTTTAAAAAGTTGAGACTCGTGTTTGATGCTGTGCCCAGAATTTTCTGTAGCTAGTGACGTGTCACCAATGGCTCGCGTGCCATAAATTCCCAATCTCTGATCTAGAGTGTTTCAAAACTAGACTGGGCTTTAAAAATATTACCTGCATTGGAGCGGTTCTTCTAACTTTCCTGCAACTCCTTGTATAGTAGAACCTTCTGATGTATGCCCAGAAGAATTTGATGATTCGTGTGAAGAGTTTACCGAAGTCTGCTAGGAGAATCAGGAACAGAGGGATCCCGATGGTAGCATATACTATTGTCGCTACTCGGCCAGATGTTGTCTTCGGAGCTATGTGACCATAACCTGGAAATTATCAATTGAAGAACTTAAAAATATGGACTGAGAGTACGTATACATGAGAGTATATATAGTTTATATAGTTACGAGAAATATACATCAATTGCTAAGATTTGACAAACACAAAAATAAATAAGAGATATAAAAAACCATGAAGATAAAAATTGCATTAAAAGGAAAAAGTGCGAGTTCATTAGTTTTAATAAATGAAATATCCCAATAAAAATACACTGTGGGGTGCGAAAGAAGCTTTTAGGTACAGTAAAAATAAAAATACTGGTGGAATTCGTGAGAGTTCTTTGTCGTGTATGATTAAGTATAATTTATTAATCTTACCGACAGTTGTGACTAACGTCAAGCAGTAGACGAAAGAGTTCATAAAGTTCCAAGACCTCTGGCCGCTATAGGAAGTAACTCCTGCTTCGTGTGCCGTATGCAGCTGATTCTCAAATTCAAACAACTTCTTTCTTGCCATCGATTTCCAATCCTCCTCCCGCAGATTATGACTTCCTCGCCAAAGATTTTCAATAAAATCTCTTTTAACATTCCTTGTACTACACTTAAAAGCGTTTTCAAATGAACCTTCTAATGTTTTAAACATCATTCCTCCTAGACCGCACATTATGATTAATATTAGCAGGTCACAAATACATTTGTTTCGCAAATCCCTTATTTTATCGCAATGAATACGTTGTTCTTGCTTAAAGTCTTGCCAATTCGCAATGAATTTCCATCTTGATCTAACAATTTTTTTGTTTATGTCGTCTTCTAGAGACTTTTTCCTTGTTTTTTTCTCTAGAGCGAGCTCCTTGCATTCTTTCCTAGTCGCATTTTTGGAGTCGGCTAAAGATCTTTTCCTTAACCCTGACTTTTGTTCACTTCTTTCTACTTTAGGAATATTATTATCATCTGCTCCTAATATGATACCCGTCATCATTTCACGTCTATCAACCTCTTGACTTAGTACATTAAGTTTACGCGTTAACTCCGCTGTTCGCTCTTTTAAATCAAAATCCAACTCATTTTCACTCGGGGATGATGAATAACAACTGGACGTGTACTCAGACTGACTGGCATCAATGTAACCGGAGCTTTGCCTACTACGTTGATCCAGATCTGTTTTCTGAGTCTTCATTAAACCAGCCAAAATTTCTTTTTCACTAATTATCTGAATAGTTTTAGGACAGGACACGCCTCGAGATCTAGACTGCCTCAAGGTGGTAGGGGTCTTATTGGGAGTCTTTAAAGTTTTGTGACTGGACTTGTATTCAGTTGGAAGCCGGGGATCATCTTTAGGCATAGATAAGCTTCTTGCTCGGGCTTTTTCCATCAACTCCATGATCTCTCGACTAGTCTGACTCATACCTGTTCCAGTTTTATCTAACTCTCTCACGTTTTCAGTGCGATTTACCGACTGCGAACGATTTACTTTTGGAGACATTTTGTTCTTCGTGTATCGTCGTGGCACAGGCATCATTCTACGTTTTGGCTCTTGCACTTTGGCATTATGTTGATCCTCACTCATCTCACTTTCACTAGTTTTATTCTGTAAATGTTATTATGGATAAATTATTAGTTGCTTCTCTCATTCTATAAAATTATGGCAAACTATTTACATAGTGATCATTGTATTGCAGGGCTTGGGATTATGTCAATTGGAAATAAAGTGCAATTAACAAAGCGACAAACAGTATAAAAAATATTTTCATGAAAAAACTGACCCCAAATCTTGAAGCAGATTTGCTGCGGGCTGGTTTGACGGGTGGCGGACGACTTTGTGCTTCATCTTTTACTTGTTTAGGATGTTGCTGTTTCACAATAATCGGTTTGATATCTGTAGATAATCTCCTGCTGGGAGTTCTAACTATCCTTTCCCTTACTTCCACATTAGGTTTATTTTCTGGTATCACTTTCCTGCTTGGCGTTCTTTCTAATTGGATCACTTTTGTGACAAGTTCACCCGGTGTTTCTGGCTTAGGTATAGCTTTAACAGTTTTCTTAATATCTTTATCTTCAAACGTGAACACCTCTTCATTTTTAACTGGTGTTTTCAGCATCTTAGTTGCTTCATCTGTTTTCTTTTCGTCAGGATGAATGACCTCTTCTACCTGTTTTTGGGTGGTGGGCATAGCAAAAGGGAATACCTCTTTTGGTGAGCTGCTGACAGGAGAAGGAGTAGAGAGAACATGTTTTATATCTTTAGGAGGTTCGATTGTTAGTGAATTACGTCGAGAATTATCTTCGTCTTTTGGAGTCAGGGCATAATTAGTAGACAAGAGTTTATTAGTGGGGTCTATAAAGCTTCCTTTGCGTTCTAAAAGATTTGCAAGTTCCTCTTTATCTGGTATAGCAAATGGTGAAATACTTCTACGTCTACGCTCTTGAGCAGCCATTGCTCTTTGCTCGAGAAGTTCCTCTGTATCTAAATCATATACAGGATCTTTGACATTTGCCTGTTCCTGCACTAAACGTCTCATTTCTTCGTAAGTACTGTCAGCTTCAATTTCCCTAGAATTTGGGCGTGGTAATTGTGGTTTAGATTCTTCATCGTCAGAAGTCGGAGTATCCTCATGAGGTTTTAGAGTTCTGCTAGGTTCTGGTGTCTTTTCTCTCTGTCTCGCAGCTAGACCTCGGTTTTTAGACAAGTTTCTTCTTTTTCTTATAGACATATTTTGCCTGTCTTCGTCCATGATTTCCGTTTCGTTAAGTCTTATTTCTGGCGATTTTATAACTATTTGACCTGCTGTTTGAGTTTCAGATTCTGCTTTTATTGTTGGAATTGACAATTTCAATTTTACTACTTCTTCTTCTTCTTGGGATTCACTATCACTCATCACCACCAACTTTCACTCACACCGTAACTGAAAAAAAAAGTTGTGATATCACAACCGCTCACAATAGACTAAGGGAATTGAACTCGATGAAAAGACTCAGAGCGATATCAAGCTTGGCAGTGAATAATCAATCTCCTGCCAATAATTATGACACAAATAAGATCAAGCAAGCCAACAACGATAAGAATTCAATAAGTGTAAACTTACCTCTCGTTAACGATCCCAACAACAAAGTTATTATAACGGGGTCGACGCAGATTTCTAATAAAAGAATCTATTTTGGCCGCCCCACAGTATTGGACGTAAACAAACGCCCGCTGTGAAGAAGTTACAATTCATTTTTGTTGAAGTATTATCACAGTTTGGATTGCAAAGATGCAATGGCAATTGAAAGGATTTTCACTGACTTTTGTGTAGAACTTTGAATTGTAAATGTTGTCACAGTTTTCGTGATACACGCCGTGCGTTTGTGACGCGAGATACTGAGCGGAAGAGCGCCAAGCCAGCCGGGCGGCGTTCCAAATTTAAAACAACTACACCTAAATTCAGTCCAGTTCGTATTTGCAGTCGTACTCTAGAAAATGTTGTCGACATAAGCGACCATCGTTATTTGACATGCTTCATAGACACTCTAGCAGCTAGGTTGTAAGAACATGTCAATTGGAAAAGGTCAGTTTAAATTGGAATAAGATATATTTACTCTATTACGTTAAAGTGGTATATAAATAGATAGATGTGAAGTTGTTGTTGATTTTATTAGGTACGTATTGTTTTTGCAATAACTCAATTAAGTTGAAAAATTGTGTCTCGGTTTTGCAGCTCTCAAAAACACTTCACTTTTGTTTTCTAAGAGGCAGAGCATAGTTGAATGAACCAATGAGCTTCTATTTAAAACATTTGAAGATCATCTCGAGCTAAGTTTTTTCCAAGAGAGCCTGCGATCTACAAGAGCAACAGTAAGAACAAAGCTCCCTTAAAATAACGCTGAATGAAAACAAATGTTTGAAAGAAAATAAAAGACAGTAGGTAGTAAAACAAGAAAAATAAAAGGATGCTAGTAAAGAGAGTTTAGCTAGAATAAAGAATTTATTTCCTAACGTGTCCAAGCCGCTTTGTGTAAACTCGTCCGAACCGACTTAAAAGAATGCGTCGCTTGGTCGCTGTGTTTTCAGTGTACCTTTATAAAAGGAAATAAATTGTTCCTCTTAAACGTTTGAACATTTTAACAACAAATGCAGCCAAAATAAGGCAACTTTTATTCTGTTTTGATCCGTTCTATTAATTTCTATTGAAACAGTAGTGAATAGGATTCGTGTGCCTGAAAGCTTTGTTTCCATACGGCGTTTTACAAATGACTGCTCTTATAAAACTATCAGGCGCTTAGTAATCATCATTTTCTAAGTATCTACTGCCACTACAAGCTTGCTCGTTATCTAGTAATTAAGACTTCTCATATAATTTAACAAGACGTCGGACTATACTGAAGAGATGGCAGTACTCAACTCTAATTAATCGATTGTACTTAGATCTAAAATCTGCTTTAAGTAAAGGATAATCTTGAGCGTTGAATTTACGGCCTTGTATGTGTTGCTGAATGGGTTGCACACACCTTGGATGTTAGCTAGAAATGATAAGTCACGGATAGCCAACGATGATGGTTTATTGAATAGTTTTAACTACCACGTAACTAATGCTGTATCAATGTTGTGATTCTGTTGTGCACAAACTTAATTTAAGTTATTGCTAACTTTTTCTCTCTAATTAAACAAGAAAGAGACGTAAGTTAGAGCAGTCAAATTTAGTTGGAACCAATATTTCCATACAAATTCAGACGACACGTAAAAATATGTCGACTAAAAACACGGTGAAGAGCAAGAGCGTAAACTAGTTTGACATCTCTAACTTAGTTCATTGCTATAGCCCTCCTTTTGTCGCGCTGCCTGTTAGTAAAAGATAGCGAATTTTAGTTTAGTTATTGAAAAAGAGAATCGGCGCCACTGTCACGTTACACAATAACACTAGTCAACAAAGGTTCTCCCACCTAAGCGATTTATATTGTTATTGTTAGGTATCCTACACCTAACCACAAAAATAATAATACTTATGTTTGTTTAGCTCCCGTTATAAAAATAAATGACTTGCGAGAATTCTCCATGCTTACATTTTGTTCATTGCGATAATTTATAAAAAAGCAAACTATTGAAACAAGTTCAGTCGTGTTCGAAACGCAATACAGTAAGGTACAAAAATGTCACGCAGCTGTATAAATTCTCCCGATCAGTTTTGTTACGTGTGCGGAAAGTTTACAACAGATAGCCAAAAAAAGTCTTTTACTCCGTATATTGAATAGTGTTATTTTAACTATTTTAAAATATGAGTTGCCAATCTAGATAAATCGTGGGTGCCACATGTCTGCTGTACAACTTGCTACAAAAACCTAACCGATTGGTCTCATAAAAAAATTGTGACGCTACCCTTTACGAAACCGGTAACTTGGCGTGAACAAAGAGATCACATTACTGACTGCTATTTTTGTCTCACTGATGTCAAAGGGCAAAACAGGAAAAAGAAACATACTCTAAAGTATCCCGACGTGAGTTCTGTTGACAAACCTGTTTATCGTTATGAGGATTTGCCAGCGCATTCATCACTAGACAATGAGACTTCATCAGACAGCCCAGAAGCTTCGCCCTCTGATCCAGACTTTCATGAGCCTTCTACTAGCAATGCTCCAGTGTTAGTGAGCCAAGAGCGACTCGATGATCTATCTAGGGATATAAATCTATCGAAAGAAAAGTCTGAACTTTTAGGATCACGACACAGTGGAATTTGCTCGAACCCGGAGTCGTTATATGTAAATATCGCAAACGTCACAGTTTTGTTGTTGATTGTTTTTCGAAACAGGAAGGCCTAGTATTTCGTAATGATGTTAACGGCCTATTGGTTAAATTAGGCCATGAGCATGTTCCTTCCGAATGGCGAGTTTTCATCGACTCCTCTAAGATCAGTTTAAAAGCCGTGCTTCTAAATAATGGTAACAAACTTCCATCCATTCCTGTGGCGTACAGTGCTAATTTAAAAGAAACATATGAAGTGATAAGACTTGTTTTAGACAAAATAAACTACAAAGACTTCCAGTGGGCTATATGTGCTGATTTAAAGGTAGTTGCTTTAATTTTGGGACTCTAAACTGGCTATACCAAATTTTGTTGTTTTTTGTGTGAATGGGATAGTAGGGATCGGTCGGAACATTACAATCGAGAGCACTGGCCTGAAAGAACAGCTTATATCCCCGGCCAGAAAAATGTAAAAAATGTACCATTAGTCGATACCAAAAAAATAATATTGCCACCTTTACATATCAAGCTAGGACTAATAAAAGATTTCGTCAAGGCCATGGATAAAAATGGTCCTAGGTTTCAATACTTGAAAAAAAAATTTCCTTCTCTTAGCGATGCCATGATAAAAGAAGGCATATTTGTTGGACCCGACGTAAGGAAACTCATAAAAGATCGAGAGTTTCTGGCAGCATTAAATAACTTTGAAAAAGAAGCCTGGTTGTCCTTTGTAGAAATGACCAAAAATTTTCTCGGTAATTATAAATCTCCGCAGTATGTAAATATCGACAAAACGATGTTACAAGCATATCAAAAAATGGGATGCAAAATGTCCTTAAAAATACACTTTTCGCAATCACATCTTAATTTCTTTCCACAAAATATGGGTGCCGTAAGTGACGAGCACGGAGAGCGTTTCCATCAAGACATCGCGTCATTTGAAAAACGCTACCAAGGCAAATGGGAACCCTCTATGCTTGCCGATTATTGTTGGTCTATCGTTAGAGAAACACCGGTGTCGTTCTACACCAGAAAAGCCAAAAGATCTAAGCAATGGGAACCTTTTAAAGCATTATAAATATTATAATTAGTAAATATTCATTCTTTTTGTTAAAAATCATAAATATAATTATTAAAAAAAAACAAGCGCTAGCTCCGACTTTTTATTTACCGTGCGTTTATACCTTGGCTACGAAGATTTAAAAAATATATATTTTCCTTAAGTGGGAGAACAAAGCTATTATTTTGTTGCTCAGTGTAATTTGTGCAAGGCGACGGAAAAGTACTGATCTATGCAATGCGCGCGTGGTATGTACGATACATGACTCGAACCGGCCTCCTAACAAAGAACAATGGCGAATTCTTATTTGAAATAAATTTGAACGTCTAAAAGTGACACTTATACAAAAGAAATTCAATTAATTATCTATGTTCTTTTATGCTATCACATTATCTAATTAAGGCCAAATAAAAAATTATCTTTAGTAAAAAGTTTTTTGAATACTTCGTTCTAAAAGGTTAGGAAATTGGTGGTTGGATTGGCAATACTAAAATTGTCATTTTATGTTTATTTTCCTAACCTAAATAGTAGGTATAGCATAATTATCGTGGTGTTGTTATGATTTTTAGTTTGTTATTTTTTTTACATGGAGTAAATAATATGTCGGCGCCTCCGCTTTTCTAGACGGTCAATTGACATGTTGTACAAATGTCAACGTCAAAAACGAACACCGAGAACTCTGGTGAGGCGGCCATCTTGTAAAACGAGCAGCGAACTCGTGGTCGGTGGACGTTATATTTTAATCGCATCCCTCTTAATCTAAGTGATCTATAATTATTTTGCGAAGTGTTTGATTGAATTATGGACAATTAGAAGTTGAGTGATTGTGACAGGTGTTATTTTATTGACATACTACCTTCCTACCCGATAATTCACGCCTACCTGAACACGGAGAACACATTAGATGAAAGTCGAAAAATTTAGTCGAAAAACTAAATAATACATTTATTTTGTTGTATATTTGAGTTTATCGTGTTCTTCCTTAGATAAAAGTATTGCAGCAAAGTAGGAAATATATCAAATGTTATGGCAATTCTGAACTAAAAGGACTAGTATTCAAAGTCTTAAAAAATATTTATTGGTGGTTGACATTGACAACCGTTGACAGTTTACAACTCTTAACCAGAAGCCCAGATGCTTGTGCTCTCTATCTCTATGTAGTCTGTGGCTCTGTCCTATGTTGTTCAAAAGTTCAACACTGATTAACTATTAATCTGACCCTTCTCTAAGAAAAAATGTTGCACAAACTATCTCAGAAAATGACGCTGAGTTAAATAAGGTATTTTTCATTTCAAGACGTAGTGATTTAATTTCAAATAAAACAATGTATGGGAAGCTGCCATTGTTCTTTCTTACCTCAGTCTCCTGAACTTATTCTAATTAATTTAGTCGGCTCGCGCCCATTTTGTCTTCTTCTTCCATACTGCCGTCGTAAGAAAAAAGGGCACAACTAACATTTAAAAAAAAATTGAGTTACATACATATTTAGAATCAGAAAAAAAAGGCAAATCTGCACAATTTTTTGTAGATTTTTTTTTAAATGTTAGTTGTGCCCTTTTTTCTTACGACGGCAGCATACATGTCTATAAGCCATAACTGCAGAATCACCCTCTTTCTAGCCATATTATCGTTCTCACCGCATACCGCATCATGTAGTCGCCAAACGTCCACTGCTACACCTAGACCTCTTCTAAGCACTGCGACAACAACCCAGTCTTCTTCGCCACTCCAGAACTTTTCTGCGCCATCGGCCGGTTGTTCTGCAAATAATGTGCCCCACATATGTTCCTTACCTATAGTGGTATAAATAGTGCCAGCGTAGAACATGGAATTCCAGAACGTCCAGGTCGGCTTCTTGTTGTCATTGACATGCTTCATGCACTCCGTATAGTTGGCCTCATACTCCACTAAGTAGTCTTTTATGTACAGGAGCAGGTCGAAGTTACTATTCTGGTGACAAAAGAGATATGAATTAAACACATGGTATTATAAATGCCACCTGCAGTTTTCCCGCAAGGGTAGGCAGATGTGTAGTGCTAGAGTACACCAGTATTTGAATAGTAAGTTATATTTTAAGTGCCATAATTATGTGCTAGCGTTTTGCCATACCTTATACTAGTTTATTTAGGGCTGATTTTTCAATAGTCAGATAACTTTTACCCGAATAATAAATATGGTAGGTAGTTTGACATATTTTCTATGCAAACGCTGTCATACCGCTATATTTATTTCATAAATAAAATTTATCTGACGTTTGAAAAATTAGCCCTTACTTACTTTACAAACTTTTTTGCTATAATTATATTATATATTATCATGCATGTAAAGCGAGGGGGGATTATGGATCCGTCGGAACCCAACTCTCGGATTCCATACACCTTAGATCAACCGAAACCTACAAGTATTTGGGTAAGTCGGAAGCGCTGGACATCAATGTTACTTACATGAAGCAATCGTTAAAGGAGCGATTCTTTGGCCGCCTGAACAAAGTTATTATTAATGTTCTATCAGGCGGAAACAAGGTGTGCGCCTTCAACGTTTAGATCATACTGGTGTTTATGTACTTATTTGGCATACAAATGGACTCAGACCAAACTCGACGTTCTGGATAGGAGGGTCCGTACACTGCTGACTGCATATCGAATGCATCACCCACGGTCATCGGTAATGTGATTGTAAATCGCGCGAAAGTATTGAGGTCGAGGCTTTTTAAACTCTAAGACCCTCCACAATCGCGAGATATGCAGTCTCATGCAATTTTCGTTCGTCACAAGCCTCAATAGATATCCAAAAAATGATATGTCTGATTATAGTGTATCAAAAGTTTCATTCATGTTCTAGATGTTTGTGTTCGTAATTAAAACTCTAGCTGACGAAAAATTTTATTAGAAGTATCCAAGTCGAGATGAAGATGAAAGCAAGACTAGTACCTAGTTAAAGGGCTGATTCCACTGGTCGAAATCTAAAAGTGAGGAAATTACTGCATTTTGAGGAGTCATCACGCCAAAGATCCGCCGGCATCAGATCTTCGCCAAATTTTTATGAGACCAATTTAAAGTAAAAAAAAAAAGAAATTTAAAAAAAAACCTTGCAAATAAATAAAACCTTCGAAATCGGATCTCATTAAGCGGAGATATCCAGTAGCCCCCTTTTTGCCCCTCCCCTCCAATAAAAAATCCCCAACGGCAAAAAATCTATAAAGTCGTAATACCTGTACATCAAGTTTGATTCAGATCGGTTGTAAAATATGACCCGTAGAGGAGTACCAACAAACTGACAGAGGAAAGCAAATTTTGCCAGACTTGAAGCAGAGACGCTTCGTTCGCTTCACTCGCTCGGTCAATTAATCGAGCACACATTCAGTCCCTTGACTACAACGGAGTTTCTGATGAACCTATAAATCGAACCCATGAAACCTTGCTCAGCAGTTACGCTAGACACCAAACGCACATAGCCGCGGCGGGTCTTAGCGCGTCGCATTGGGTGTTTCTCCGTTTTGGCGAAAAACACTTTCCGGTGGCATATGTTTTTTCTGGTAACAATTTACCACTGAGGCTGATTTGCTAAATAGATCTCATGGGATGAACTTGAAGGCGCGTTATTCAATATATGCATTTACCTGTCGAAAACAAAGAAAACTAACAAAACATCACGCAAATCGTCATTCACCTCCGTTTCCAAACACCACCACTTAAAGTCTTGGTGTCGTAATTTATAGTTACAAGCGACGGAATGAAAAAAATACTTGACGATAATTTTAAACTAATAACCGCCCAAATAGAAGAAGTGAAAAAAAATCAAATACATTTGTAAAAAAAAAATAAACAATATTTTTGTTCAACCTAAAACTTTGTCACAAAAAAAAGTCATTAGTCGCATCAATGTTTGCAAATATGTAGCGAGAATAATGCACCTTCAAGTTCATCCCATCATATTTTTTTAGCAAAACAGTCTGTGTTTAACTTATTGTTTTCAGAAAAAAAAATCATATGCCACTAATGATGTGTTTTTAGCAAAAACGGAGAAACACCCCGCCAAAATTGCGCCAAAGCAAATTAGTAGTCGCGTCGGACCGCACTGCACCGCAGTTATTGTTTCAGACAGATTCAAATTTAGAATTTGAATTTGAACTGTATTCGTTCCAGTGCAATGAGGCTGCGCACATTTAAGGTTAAACTCCACCAAACGGAAAACAAAAAAAAAAATTCTCGTGTATATAACAACCATGATCGTCTGCGTCACATTTTATATTTAAGGTCAATATTGATAGGTAGAGTTACTTATTCAGTGAAATTTAAAAAGTGCTCGAGCTGTTTGAGGGAAACTGACCCTGGGCGGGCCGCGCCGCAACGCTTACGTACATTTTGTGGATCGAAACGCATTACAGCGGCCGCAAAAATTCGCCTGGCGAGAGATCCGCCAGTGCGCTGCACTGCGGCCCGGTGCGGTCCACCTTTGTAGCGTGTGATTGATCAGATCAGAGACAAACGAGGCAGCAGCAGCTTCTGTAAAAATCTCACCGTGGAAACTTATGTGAAGTGAGTTTGAAGCGAGATGTCAATCCATAAATTATACCGTTACTTAAATTTACAATTCACTTCAAGCTTCACCTAAATTTTCACGGTGATGATTTTACAGAATAGACCGGCTGGTCCGTAATATTCCGTTAGGTGGCAAAAGTTCGTCCCCTACTACATAGCGATAAGATATTTTAATATACCTCTGCCCATCGGAAGTACACGTGTTATGTACGAGTATGTGTTGTTTTTACCTCTGCACATCAAAACAGTTTGTTTTTTAAACTAGTAACCTATTTTCTCCAGCTGACTACTTGCGTAGGCGCAAAAGCAGATGATAAACATTTAGATGTATGTTTTATTGTATGGCATAGTGCCTAATAGTGTTGTACTTTATTCTCTAAAACATGTAATCATTTGTTTCAATTTATATCTTTTCTTCATTGTTTTGTTGTGAGTGGCTTTTTTATTATATTATTAAGAGGCCCACGAAGCATGCGTAGTTCATACAAACGAAATACCAAAATAATTTGTAAATCAAACATATTCTTAAGGTAGTGTGTATTTACTCCGACAGGATTACAGAATATCTAGGTT
This sequence comes from Dicycla oo, assembly GCA_948252095.1. NCBI lineage: Eukaryota > Metazoa > Arthropoda > Insecta > Lepidoptera > Noctuidae > Dicycla > Dicycla oo. The sequence goes on from OX411732.1 coordinate 11,952,611, forward strand.
CCCAAACATATATTTTGGAAGGACACTGATATGAAGACGAGATATGAGGAATTTAAAATTTAAGACGCCCACGAAGCATGCGTAGTTCATACAAACGAAATACCAAAATAATTTGTAAATCAAACATATTCTTAAGGTAGTGTGTATTTACTCCGATAGGATTACAGAATATCTAGGTTTCCAAACATATATTTTGAAAGGACACTGATATGAAGACGAGATATGAGGAATTTAAAATTTCTATAGAGAACTTATTTTTCTCATATTTTCTGTTTAAATCAATGTTCTTATATATTTGGGAACCTAGATATTCTGTAATCCAATCGGAATAAATACACACTAACTTTAGAATATGTTTTATTTACAAATTTTTTGGGATTTCGTTTGTATGAACTACGCACGCTCCGGGGGCATCTTAACTACACGTAAACACACGTACACGTTGTTAATAAAAACAGGATTGTAAAAAACCAGTTTAGCTAGTATAGTGGTGGAATTCGGATATTAATTGGACAGTGTTATGCAGAAAACAGCCATGTCGGGAAAAGTACAAACAGAGTTATAAGCATTTTTCTGTCGATGGTTGCATTATGGATGTATGGACATGGCTGCATTTGACGGCTCATATCTCCGTGATAAATAGAGATATCGACATGGCTGTTTTTGCAAAGAATCTTGTATGTCGAAATTAGTATGACTGTGTTTATAACTCTTTTTTGGAAAAAGGGCCATATGGCTGTTTTCTGCATAACTACGAGTAGGTCCAAATCAAAATAAAAAGTCTAAACCAAATGGAGGTACCATTTGGTTTAGACTTTTTATTTTGATTTGCCATGATAGCCAGCAAAGTTCCATGTAGTCTGTGAAAATGTCAACGGCAGACACAGATGGTGTAAGTTTTTTCAAAGGGTCCCGTTTTAATCCTTTGGGTACGGAACCTCAAAAAGCAATTGCTGTACTTACAAGGGGAGACGTTTGATTCTGCACCACATCAAGTATCCGATTGGCTACTTCTCTTCGGACCTCGTTCAGGTTTTGGTGATATTTTGCCTCGTTTGGACCTGAAACAAAATTTATATAATTTTAACTAGAGTTTATATAAAAGAACTATTATAACGACGAGACAAGCTATCGTAATCTAACTACCACTAAACTTGCGGCTGCTGACTGTATGGTCCAGGTTTCAAGCCCCAGGTCAGGCAATGTAATCTGGGTTTTTATCAAAGCTATTATAAAGTAATTTATCATGGACACGACGAAGAAGACACTGTCGACTAAAACTCTTCCTTCTTCCCTACAAACTTCGCATCAAAAATACAGGCATTTTACAACTTCAAGTGCTTTATTTTAATTATTAGAAGATTAAGTTGTGTGTACAGCTAGTCAAGGCCACAGTCATTTTGACGGGCCAGTTGACGTGGTTGGTTAAGATACCGCCTATCATGCCGCTCGTCGTAGGTTCGTTTCCCATCCAGGACAAACATTTGTGTGCATGAACATGTCTGTTTGTCCTGAGTCTGGGTGTAATTATCTATATAAGTATGAATTAACAAAAAAAAAGTAGTGTATGTAGTATATCAGTAATCTGGTTTCCATAGTACAAGCTCTGCTTAGTTTGCGATCAGATGACCGTGTGTGAAAAATGTTCCGGGATATTATTATTATTTATGAGTTGGCTCGCACAAGGTGCAAAATCACAGCCTAAAATTGAGGAGTTGGTGGCTAAGTAATAAAGAAAGAAAGAAAGAAAGGATAACATTTATTTATATTTAATAACAGCCGCACGGGTCGATCCATCAGGTTAAGCTAAGCTTGCCGGGGTTGGACTGTGGATGGGTGACCATCTTTTCATACCGAGACTCCTCTGTGCCTCAGAAAGAACGTTAAGCCGTTGGTCCTGGCTGTCATTCGAGGATCTTTGACAGTCGTTACAGGTCGTCAGAAGCCCGAAAGTCTGACAACCAGTCTTATCAAGGGGTATCGTATTACCCAGTAACTGGGTTGTGGAGGTCAGATAGGCAGTCGCTCCATGAAAAAATCCTGGTATTCAGCTGCATCCGGTTAGACTGGAAGCCGACCCCAACATAGTTGGGAAAAGGCTAGGCAGATTGATTTGACTTCACTTTTCGTCAAAGTAAAATACCATGATGTGACCATACTAAACTCCTTGTTCTTAATAACAACCACCCCACAACAATAACCCCAATAATAACCCTCTAGCCATTTTTTTTTCGTATCATAAATGTTGTTTTCCGCACACCTTAAGACATGTGAATAGGCTCATAATGCCACACGCTTGAAAAAGAATTCGCTCAAAATATAAAAGGTTCGACCCACTGCCCTATATTGAAAGCTGCTTGAAATGAGATGTGGAAAACAGGTAAGTCGATACTTATATATGTATATAACGGTTAAACGTCTCATGGCTGCTCTTGACCTCTATCTGGCCTGGCAGAGATGACAGAGAGTTCCATATTTTGGCTCTACGCATAATTGACCGCGCAAACGAAGCGTCTCTGCTTCAAGTCTGGCAAAAATTGCTTTCCTGTCAGTTTGCCGGTACTCCTCTACAGATCGTATTTTACAACTGATCTGGACGAAACTTGTTGTCGTCGGGGATTTTTGATTGGAGGGGAGGGGCATAAAGGGGGCTACTGGATATCTTCGCTTTACGAGATCCGATTTCGATGGTTCTTTTTTTATTTGAAAGGTAGACTTTAAGTTGGTCTCATAAAAACTTGGTGAAAATCAAATGAGCAGAATTGGTCCTCAAAATGCAGTAAATTGCTCACTTTTATATTTCTACCAGTGGAATCGTCCCTTTAACTACTAGGTACGGATCGATGGAGCACCTGGGACCACCTTCTCATCTCAAAACTAGAGAATTCTGAAAATAACTATCAGAATTCTTTAAAATTAGGCTTTAAAACCAATATTAATGTTAGTTTTACAATAAGGTCACTAGATGGCGTTACGGTGCACCGCTAGATCGCGCTGTCGTTGTCGCTCGCCAAATGGTTATAGTCCAAGAGCCCGCGACGGCCAGGCCTTCGGTAAATAATAAAAGCTAAAAGTTTCTCTACATATGTCCACAATTCAGGTAAGAATGATCCCAAACTTGGGTCGCGATGGAAAATTGTGTCTCAAATTTAGTATAGTCAGCTCAGTTTTTATATATTTTATTCGTAATAATCTTAGAAATCGCCTCGTCCATTGCCAGACACTAAGTACGGTTGCAACCCCCTGCCAGACACCCTTAAAATATAGTTAATTATACTTACGTTATAGTATAAAAGCTGAACTTTATGTTATTTGGGGAACTATAGAATTATGTTTCCTCAGTAGCCAGACAGTTTCGATAGTTCCCCCATCTTACATCAGACACATTAAAAGTCTACTGTAGGTGCGAGCGCGAGGGATATAACTGCAAGCGGGTGCGAGTGAAATAGTATCTAGCTAGGTGTCATATCGGGGAAAATTCGTTTTCTCTATTTTCATCAGAGCAGAGCTCGGTCGACCAGGTACTAGAAATTTTAAAAGATACGAGTATCATAAAATAATCATGTAGTTGGAAAATGCTTTCATATATGCAAATTACGATTGATGTCGACGCGAGTAAATCAGGTGATAACTTAAGCGCCACTTTAGTGCATAGATTTAAGGGGGAAGCGCTAAGGTAGCCCGCGAAATATACATTTTCGTACGATTTTCGCAATTTTAAGCTCAGGTGTATGTTGATTAAAGTATGATTGGCGACCGTAACAAATATTTATTTACAGAATTTTAATCATTAGAAACAGTAATACAACTCTTTAAGTTAGTATAATTCTCAAACGTCAAGATTTCATGAAATAATTATAATAAACACTTGCCGCATAGTAAGAATTTTTTTACAACTAGACTTGGATAATAATTTCACTGCAGTACAAAGCAATTTACCTTCTCAAAATAATAACTAGAATCTCACCTTGGTTCCCACCCGTGAGATTCTGAATATACCAGATATACATATAGGAAACCTGAGAAAATTAATTTTTAAAAACAACAATAAAATTAATAATATCCTGGTACATTTTCACACACGGTTTCCAAACTAAGCAGAGCATGCACTATGGAAACCAATTAACTGATATACTACATACATATACTACTTTTTTTTGTAAATACATACTTATATAGATAATTATACCCAAACTCAGGACAAACAGACATGTTCATGCACACAAATGTTTGTCCTGGATGGGAATCGAACCCACGACCTGCGACATGATAGGTGGTATCTTAACCAACCACGCCAACTGGCCTGTCAATATATTGATGACTTTGATGATTATAATTCTGTAAATACATACTTGCTGTGGTCGCGAGTCATATTTTGTTCAGCATACAACCTAATACAGATTTGTAAATTGCAAAAACGTAAGAAAATTTAAATTTCGCGGGCTACCCTGGCGCTTTCGCCTTAAGTGTACGTAAACTTCTGCAATCTTCACCGACACATTGTTTAGTTAACAATGCAAGTAAATAGTTAGTCAGGTAGGCACTGTAACTGTTGGAACAGGAAACACTATTGAACAAGATGTTCTGAAATGAATGGGTACATTGTTATCGTGATAAAGGATATAGAAGCTTTAAAGGAGGTTCTTCATGCTTCTATGTGATGTCAAGGAGCTAACAAACTAAAAGAAAATGAATTTAAGTAGTTGAATAAAATTCAATAAATGTTTTTCTAGAGCAAATATGATAGTAGGTATTTTTCGACCTACTTGAAATAGTCGATTTTACACCAGAGACGTTTCAAAAAAAAAAAGATAACTTTGTTATTAATAAAGATAATTCATTGAAATTTTCACTGTTGTCTCTTGTTAATACAAGGAATATCGTTATTTAATTTCTTTATTAATTGTTAGTTTTGAATTTAAACCGAGTTAGCCGTGTGTAAACTAAACCAAACTAACTAACTGAAGCCGATAAATTAAAGTGTCGCCAACTCATAGTATAAGTTATTAGGGAAAGACAACAGGCGAGAATGCTAAAACAATACATTAAATTCATATAAAGCAAACCCACTTCAAAGAAAAAAAAATATAAATATATAAATTGCCAAACTATAACTAAAATAACTGAAATAAAAAACATACATTCTTTACAATATTAACAACAATAAAAAGCAATACTAATACCTTAAACCACTTGTGTACCTACACCTTCATTATATAAAAATTAAAACTCTTAACTCTTAAAGTAAGATGACATCAATGTTTGCGAGCTTTAAAGTGCCTGACGGAAAAACCGCAGACGGGACGGTGTCTGACAGGTGTCTGACAGTATTGATTATTAATTATTGACAATATCTGTAAAACATACTTAGAAATCAGCAGTCAGACTTTAAGAAAAGTGAGTAATATTTTTACGTAACTTTAAAAACTGAAAATTGGCGGTCAGCCCAAGCTAGCAGGTATGCGTACATTCAAAGTACATACTAACACTATTCTATCCCATACATTTTATTAATCAGAAAATAAGTAAGGTCTGGCGGCTCTGGGATCTTGGACTATTAGTGTAAGTTAACATCTGCAATGTCCACCAACAATTGTTTACTTAACAATGCAATTGAAATGCTAGGCAGTCACTGTAATAGTTGGAACTGGCACTATTGAACGAGATATTCTGAAATGACTAGATAGGTGTATTGTTGTCGTGATAAAGGAGGTAAATGCTTTGAATGAAGTGAAGAGCTAGTGGCTAAATAACTAAAAGCCGCACGGGTACACTTGCCGGGGTTAGTCTGTGGATGGGTGACCATCTTTACATACCGAGACTCCTCCGTGCCTCAGAAACCATGTCAAGCCGTTGGGCCCGGCTGTCATTCGTTGATCTTTGATAGTTATTGCGGGTTATCAGAAGCCCGAAATTCTGACCACCAATCTTAGCAAGGGGTATCGTATTACCCAGTAACTGGGTTGTGGAGGTCAGTTAGGCAGTAGCTTAATGTAAAATACTGGTATTCAGCTGCATCCGGTAAGACTGGAAGCTGACCCTAGGCAGATTGATTGATTGCCTTGAATGAAGCGCTTCATGATTATGTTTGATTGGGAAGGAGCGAACAATTAATTCAGGATTCATTTTAGTCCAATAACATTTTCACAAATGTTTTTCTAAAGCCGATATTTTTTAAGCCAACGCTTTTTCATTTCTTTATTTTTGTTACTACAGCGGGCAGCAACTACTGCGGGGGATAAGGCAGAGGGGGACGTTTCTAAACTATTTTTCGTGCTAAGTACACCAGTAAGGCAGTGTTAACGGCTAGGTCCACCTAGGAGAAGGCGTCAGGAAAACCAATAAAATTGTAGCTGGAACTCTTGACTCTTAGAAGAAAATGATTAGAACACTTTAATATGGGTATTGAATTGTAAGATGGTCTTCTATTTATTATAGTACCTAGATACTTATCGTGGCATACTTCTTAGGATATAGAAATGTAAAAATGCGAAATATTCACGTTTTTTACGAATTAAGTACAATCAATCTGCCTAGCCTTTTCCCAACTATGTTGGGGTCGGCTTCCAGTCTAACCGGATGCAGCTGAATACCAGTATTTTACACGGAGCGACTGCCTATCTGACCTCCACAACCCAGTTATTGGGTAATACGATACCCCTCGGTAAGGCTGGTTGTCAGAGTTTCGGGCTTCTGACGACCTGAAACTACTGTCAAATATCCGCGAATGACAGCCGGGACTAACGGCTTAACGTGCTTTCCGAGGCACGGAGGAGACGCGGTATGTAAAGATGGTCACCCATCCACAGAACAACCCCGACAAGCGTAGCTTAACTTGATGGATCGACCCGTGCGGCTTTTATTACTTAGCCACGAGCTCCTGCGAATTAAGTACAATCCTAACTAATAATATAAATGCGAAAGTGAGTTTGTTTGTTACCTTTTCACGCCTGAACCACTGAACGAATCATCCTGAAATTTTGCATATACGTTGTCAGGTGTACAGAAACGGACATAGGGTACCTTTCATCCCGAAAAAAAATTATGTTCCCGAGGATAAAAACAATTACTTCCTTATGATAATATATGCTAATGGCCACTGCGCCACGTGTCTTTTTTAGATTATAGAAACTTTAGTAGTGTGTTAAGAGTTTATTTTTATTTAAGTAACTAATATATTTTGTAAGCCTAGAGTGTCGATAGACCGGATTTCATCCTCCTAACTATTATTATAAATGAGAAATAAATAAATAAATAAGTTCTCAAATAGCTGTTATATGATTATTAGGTTTAGAATTATGGAATTTTAGGCTAATATATAATCAATCTGCCTAGCCATTTCCCAACTATGTTGGGGTCGGCTTCCAGTCTAACTGCATGCAGCTGAGTTCAGTATTTTACATGGAGCGACTGTCAAAGATCCACGAATGACTGCCGGGTCCAACGGCTTAACGTGCTTTTCAAGGCACGGAGGAGTCTCGGTATGAAAAGATGGTCACCCATCCACGGACCAACCCCGGCAAGCGTAGCTTAACCTGATGGATCGACCCGTGCGGCTGTTATTACTTAGCCACGAGCTCCACTAGTTATAGACAATGATATAGATAAATAAATAAATAAACTACACAAGCACGTAATTACTATTTTACAAGGAGAAAATCTTATTTTCAACCTAAAGTAAATTATTTACATTATAAAAATGTTACTCTTAATTTAGTAGGTACACCTGTTTTCAATAGAATTATAGTGTTAAAATAAGAGTATTTGACAGTGCTTCATGTCAAAATCAGATAATCAATTTACTGAACAAAATTCAATTGTTTGAAACCAGTCAAAGGTTTGATTGGTTTCCAAACTTCCCATAAACCTTTCAGAGTACAATCACAAATTCAAGCAGAAGTTATCAGAGTGTTTAACAGACAGGACTCAGTTGTCTAATTGTACTATAAGTATTACCAAGTAAGGAGACGATTCAGACAATATTATACAAAAGTATAGTAGCCATAGATACTCTTTTAAAAATCTCGTCACCTCATACGGGCTACAAATCCTCCTTTTTTGAAATCCGTTAAAAGTTTAAGGCAAGAATTTGCAGCGAGTGCAGTTAACGGGTAAACATTGTAAAGCTTAACAATTTTTACGGCTCTTAGTTACGAGTACATAAAATCTGATGCGGAAACTTCTGTGTTTATTCGTAACCCAAGGCTACGAATCTCGTAGCCGAGACTGCTACGAGTATTCGTAGCTTAGACCTCTACGAGTTTTCGTAGCAGAGATTACTAGGAACATAAATATTCGTAGATGATAACTTTTTCGTAAATAAGAACAAATACCAAGCGGAATCCTCAAAGGATATTGTCCAGAAACTTCTTTCGAATGCACTGCTATGAACTAGAAGTTCCATGAATTTGTATTTTTTATTTAAAAGGCTTTGTCGCTTAGCGACCACATCGCCTAGTGCAGTAACATACAAAATTGTTGATTACGTTCTACCTTATAACTTGTATTGTATAATTGTTTAGCCTTATCGGACACTGGAAAAGCAAGGATTGTATAACAAAAGCCAATGTTATACCTTTTATATCGTCCGAAAACATTAATTCTAGTATTTTCATTACGGACACACTCCATCAGAATATAAAAGACATCATCAACGACTCCACAGTCATCACAATTTGGAGACAAAGCGTTCCTAATTAAGTAATAAAACTTATGTGTCCGGAGTCCGGAAGTCTTAAGGCTATAGTAATTAAGTTTTTATTGAGGTCACAATCAATCCACGGAGCCCAATTCGTATCTTAGACATGTTCTTATTTTCGTAGCTCCTCTACGAAGGCTTGTAGCTCCTCTACGAAGGCTTGTAGCTCCAGATGCCTCTACGAATGCTCGTAGCTCCAGATGCCTCTACGAATGCTCGTAGCTCCAGATGCCTCTACGAATGCTCGTAGCTCCAAATGCCTCTACGAATGCTCGTAGCTCCAGATGCCTCTACGAAGGCTCGTAGCTCCTGATGCCTCTACGAATTCTCGTAGCTCCAGATGCCTCTACGAATGCTCGTAGCTCCAGATGCCTCTACGAATGTTCGTACCTCCAGATGCCTCTATGAATGCTCGTAGCTCCAGATGCCTCTACGAAGGCTCGTAGCTCCTGATGCCTCTACGAATTCTCGTAGCTCCAGATGCCTCTACGAATGCTCGTACCTCCAGATGCCTCTACGAATGCTCGTACCTCCAGATGCCTCTACGAATGCTCGTACCTCCAGATGCCTCTACGAATGCTCGTAGCTCCAGATGCCTCTACGAATCCTCGTAGGTGTAGCATGTATGAATTCGTAGCAGATACCTTTACGTTTATTTGAAACTAAAGCTTCAACTGTATTACAAAATAATTTACTTAAATGTTTGCTCAAGCTACAATGAGAGGTAGACTTATACCGAATAGAAAATAGGTAAGTACTGAGAATATTCGTTATCATGGCGAAATGATGGAAACTGTAACGATTGTCGCACCACGATGGCACCATTGACTTAGGGTGCATCCGTTACATGACGTCGCGTTGACGCTGCGCAGACACTGCGTTAGCGCAGCGTATACGTACGATGAAACCCCAGCATGATGTGAAAGAAGCCTTCATGGTAGCCAAAAATTGTATCTAACCCGTAATTCGAAAAGAACCAGTCTCAAACCATTTTATTTTCATCAACATATCATACGACGTACCTTATCGATTATGATTTTAATCTCTAAATCTCTCATTCGGGTACAAGGTTTGTCCATTTCGCACAAAAGAAAAATACTCTCTTTTGTTACCTTGAATGGAGTCTGAAATAATAATTTAAAATTGGCTACAAAGACGGTTTTGATATCTCGAAAATGTTATTCAAAGTTAAAAGTATTTTATTTAAACTGACAAAACGAGTATTTTGAAAATCATTTCGTTTTTATTAGTCTTGTAGACCAAACAGGTTTTCTGAGAAATGGCAGGAAAATAGAAAGAACATTACCACAAATCATTTTTCAAATAAGTTGTTCGAACTGTTTGGTTCATTGATTGTTGGTCGATATTGAATTTCAATGAATCTTAAGAGACCTATCACAAAATTTCGTTTTGTCAGTTTAGGTATATTGAAGTACTACTTGACCAAAACAATTAGGCGCATGACAGGAATTCATGCACCGCATCTATCTCCGCGCTTCCCGTAGTGACGTGCAGTCGTATAATCGCGTTTGGCAGTGATGATAATACGTACAATATCAATCACCGTTCCAGTGTTCGCTCCCTAGTTACATTAACTTCATAGCTGTCATGCGCCTAATTGTTTTGGTCACGTAGTAATTGCGCTTATTTTGAGTCTTATATATATATATATATATTATATTATATATTATATATTATTATATATAACAATATATAATATATATTATATTATATATTATATATTGTTTAAAGTATGAAATTTAAACTTATTATTAGTATATCAGTTATCTGGTTTCCATAGTACAAGCTCTGCTTAGTTTGGGATCAGATAACCGTGTGTGAAAAATGTCCCAGGATATTATTATTATTATATTTCAAAATTCTGAGACCACTAAACTGCTATATTATTATATACTTTTCATTCATCATTATCACGAGATATTGTTATATATTTTAATTTCATTTGACAGGCCAGCTGGCGTGGTTGGTTAAGATACCACCTATCATGTCGCAGATCGTGGGTTCGATTCCCATCCAGGACAAACATTTGTGTGCATGAACATGTCTGTTTGTCCTGAGTCTGGGTGTAATTATCTATATAAGTATGTATTTACAAAAAAAAGTAGTATATGTAGTATATCAGTTATCTGGTTTCCATAGTACAAGCTCTGCTTGGTTTGGGATCAGATGACCGAGTGTGAGGTGTCTCAGGTTATTATTATTATTTTCTTATGTAAGCAGTTATGTCTACGAGCTCAAAAAAATGCTCATTTTATGAAAAAATTGCTTGCTTCGGAATTTTGGCTTTATATAAATAGATAAGAAAAAATTGCGAAAAGCGAGGCCGTTATGAACTGTAATAATTATTATTTTCTATTTATTTTTTTTTATTTTTTCCTCCTCTTACACACAGTGTCATCTCTTTTTATCCTCTGTCCTATAGCAGGTATGTTGCAAGAAATTTCTTTAGAAATAAGCATCACCTTTGTACGTATTTTTCTGTTCCTTTATTTGTGTACTTATAAGGTTTTTTATTTATTTAAAATAAAATAAAAAATATTCTCCACCACTCAATAAGTCAAAGTAGTCAAAGTCTTTCAGTTCTTCAGATTAAGAACGCCAAAATTGGTCATTTAACACAAAAATCTCGATCGAAATGTAATAGGGCCCTTAAATGATTGACTTATCAGACAATTATAAAAAAATAGACAAAGTATAAAATGGAAACTAATTGAATGAAATTATAGTAAAGAGCTGATGTGTGCAGGAGAAATATCATGTTTTCCTTAAAAAAATAGACCGACATTTCCTCTAAAATAGAGCCATTCCTCAATAAACCTTGTCATTCGCACGTCGTGACGTCACAACAATTGCTATAAGCACCTAAAAAACAACCTCGCAATGATGAATGTACAATTTAAACCTGCCTCACGTAGGCTGTGATAATAAATGAAGCAATGCTAAAGCCGGCGGTGAGTACATGCGTTCAGCACGCCTCGGGCGGGAAGTAAGGACGCATACATAGTGGATAGATTTTAGGATGAAAGGTGAAAGGCGTCTGAGGCGACTTGGTGAAAGGCGTCTGAGGCGACTTGGTGAAAGTCAGGGACTCCGCTGGATGCGGGAGACACCGGATAGGTTGTTGAGGCTCATGTGACTAGCAGTGGATCGAGTAAGTGATAATAGCACAGATACATACATACATAAACTCACGCCTTCTTCCCGTGGGGGTAGGCAGAAACTACAGAACGCCATCTGCTACAACCCTTACATAATACTTTTGCCTCGTTTATGTTTATGTGTGGTATTACGCGAATGGATAGAATAAGAAATGAGTATGTAAGAGGAAGTCTGAAAGTGACACCGGTGACTGAAAAGTTGTGTGGAAATCGGTTGTCATGTGATGCGGAGGAATGAGGAAAATGTCGTCAGGAGAGTGTTGAGTATGAAAGTGGAGGGCTATACGAGTAAGGGAAGACCAAAGAAACGATGGATGGACTATGTGAAAGATGATATGGCCAGAAAGGGAGTGACTACCGAGATGACGACTAATAGAGAAGTATGGAAGAAAAAGACAAATGGCGCCGACCCCAAATAAATTGGGACAAGGGCAGGAGAATGATGATGTTCATACATCTGGTTATACACGCACGCCAGTTGCGAGTACTACGCACCTGACCTTTCTGAAGAACATCACCAATAAGGTCACTATATGTCTTCCTAGGGCGTCTCCTCCCGACGTTCCCACTTAGTTAGTCGCCTTTCATTCACCCTCTCAACATTTCCAAACATAAGCATGCTTTTGTTCAATGTTTGTTACTACATCTTCTTTTAAACGAAGATGATGTTTCAATTTACGTTTTCCATGAAGGAATTCCCCAGTAGGAACCCGAAGTATTCGTCAGTTGTTTAAGTTTTATGTAATAGGGGGCGAGCCTATTGCCACCAACCAGGCACAAATCCAGACTCCGGACTGCTACTTAGAAATTCCAGATGGAAAACCCAATAACACTGCCAGACCGGGGAATCAAACCCCAGACCTGGAATCATGCTTAGCAGTATCATTGCGACCACTTAACCTGTTCCTGTAGGTAATCTACGTATTCGTTCAGGAAATACAGGCGTAATATTATGTTTGTTGTTAATTATATACAAAAACTTCATAATTAAATTGCTGATTGCGATAATTCTACCCATCTCGGGGCAGGATAGGGCCCCCAGATGAAGAGACCCCAGAAGACGAGCATAAAACCAAAAGCATGGGCACCACAGTCGACTCTCGATAATTTGAAACTCAAGGGACCAGAGAAAAATTTCTAATCGAGGGAGGGAGAACAAAAATCAAGTAAACAAGCTAACTCATTTTAACGTTCAAAGGTAGACTGGAATGCGAACTGTAAACTCACTCATATCTTATTTATGTAAACAACCGACAGGTCTGTTCATGTATATAAACAAACGATAGGTGCATGATAAACGCTTCAAATTATAGAGAGTAGGGAAGCCAGGACTTCAAATTATTGCATGTTGACGGGCAAGATACTATTCCGTCAACTTCAAATTACCGACGGGACCAATTAACATTGATTTTATTCATTTTATCGAGTATTTTTCAAGGGACCAGCAAAAAAATTCAAACTATCGAGAGATTCAAATTATCAAGTGTCTAATTATCGAGAGTCGACTGTACCTACCTTTTCTCGAAGCATTTCATGGTATTTTAAAACAGCTTTCACTGTTAAAAACTTATGAGATCTAATGTAGAGCCAAGACCCTAACGTAATAAGGTCTAACTCTACAAACCTTAGATCTTGGTCAAAATGTATGGCTTGACCGTTCCGTTTGAACTATGCATGACACAACATTAAAGATCAGTGACTTCATTTTCTTACCATAAGCCCATACATAGGAGTGTCTGTGCCACCGCCGCGAAACCGCGCACCAATAAGGTCACTACTGTTGGATTGGAATTTGTATACGGGTTCCTAAACGCAACCTAAAACGACAACGTGTGACATGACATGTGTCATTCGAGTTTGATATCTTCTGTCTAGAGGTTTTAGCTGTGTCTAATGGGTGATATATTGTTCTGGATAGCCATCTTGAAATTGTAATCGTTGTCACGAATAAATCCCATCAAATCTCCGTTTAAATGTTTTTATTTCTGCCGAAATATCCAACATGGTAGCAGAGCGTGGTTGCTAATATTCAAAAACGCTTGTATTTCGGACAGATTGACGAAGAAAAACGGTAAGTAAATTCAAGTCACCGAAAAACGTTGAAAAATGGCTTCTTCAACATACATGAATTCCATTGAGAAACTCAAGGGGTCAGAAAATTATTCAACTTGGAAGTTTTCGATGCGAATGTTGTTAATTCATGAAGAACTATGGGAATTTGTTGAGAAAGACGTGAACGACGATAAAAAGAAGGCGGAAAAGGCGTTGGCACGAATTGCCTTATCAGTTCAACCAGCAGTAATTCCATACATTCGCTCCGCAAAATGTGCTTTCGAAGCATGGAATAACCTGAAGAAGGCGTATGAAGGTCGCGGATTATGTAGAAGATTAGGTCTTCTTAGAAGTTTGTTTGGGACAAAACTATGTGATAGCAGCTCGATGGAGGACTACCTCAACAAAATTAAGGAAGCCTCGCATCAGTTGAATGAAATTGAGTCACCACTGGATGATGAATTCGTAGCTGTTATAATGTTGAGTGGTCTAACTGAAGACTTTGATCCGCTGATTATGGCCATTGAAAATGCAGGTACAAAATTAAGTACTGAACACGTCTCAGGGAAACTGTTGGAAGAGACACGGAGACGAGAGGACAAGAGGGATAGTACAACCGCACTGATCACTCGGAAGCAACCCAAATGTTTCAAGTGCAAGCGTATTGGCCACTTCTTGAAGAATTGTCCTGATAAACAAACTACAGGACAACCTGGAGCAGAAAAGGAGACGCAGAGTCAAAGTCATGGTCGAGATAGGTACAAGCCGAAGAGTAAACCAAAGGACAAGGCTCTTATTGCTGCTCTTTCTGTGAAGGTGAATAGTGATGTGTGGTATATAGACTCCGGAGCAACAAACCATATGTGTAATAATGACAAACAAATGGTAAACAATATTTCTAATAAAACTGTTGAAGTGAGTATTGCAAATGGAGAAAAATTGTTGACTGCTGGACTAGGACAAGTGAAAGTTCATTTAAAAAATGGTGTAAAGACAATAAGTGATGCATATTATGTACCTAATTTAAGTACAAATTTATTGTCTGTCAGTGCCATGACCAAAAAGGGTTATATAGTTACTTTTGATAGTACCTCATGTACTGTGTATGATGGTTCTAATGTTTTAGCTACTGGTACTCAAGTAAATGGTGTTTATCAACTCGACACTATGTCAGACAATGGCTGCACTGAAGATAAGGTAACTACGTCAGGAGTAGCAGCATCAGCGGTACGAGACTCGACATCACAAGAGACGTGGCACAGGCGTCTGGGACACCTCAACGCAAGGAGCATGAAGCTTCTACAGTGTGGTATGGCAACTGGTATTAATTATAGTGCGTCTGAATATCAACAGTGTATACCATGCATTGAAGGAAAGCAATCTAGATTGCCTTTTCCCACGAAGTGCTATACTAGAGCTACACATGTGTTGGGTTTGGTGCATACGGACCTATGTGGTCCTATTCAAACTCCCTCTTTAAGTGGTGCTAGGTATGTGTTAAGTTTCATTGATGACTATACAAGAAAACATTTTATTTATTTTCTGAAAACAAAAGATGAAACCTTTAGGCATTTTCAGGAATTTAAGGTTTTTGTAGAGAATGAAACTGGAAACAAGTTAAAAATACTTAGAAGTGATAGAGGTGGAGAATACATGAGTTCTAAATTTCAGGATTTCCTCAAGATTAATGGCATTAAACATCAGAAAACTATACCTGATTCTCCACAGCAAAATGGTGTTGCGGAACGCTCCAATAGAACTATTATGGAAAAGGTCAGGTGTATGCTTCGAGATGCTGGATTCGGTATGGAATTTTGGGCAGAAGCAGTAAATACTGCTGTCTATTTAAAAAACCGAAGTCCAACTAAGGCAGTTCCTGGTACAACTCCAGAAGAAAAATGGAGCGGAATAAAGGTAAACCTTGACCATTTAAAAATTTTTGGTTGTATTGCTTATGTTATGGTGAAGAACAGAAAGAAACTTGATGTAAAAAGTAAACCATACATATTTGTGGGATATAATGAAGAATCTAAAGGATATAGACTCATTGACCCGGATAATCCTAGGTATTGTGTAAATTCGCGTGATATTGTTTTCATTGAAAATAAATTTTATAAGAAAGAAATGTCACATGAAGAAATAGGTGATCAACAACTGCCTGTTGATCTACGTTTGAATCGGAATGAAATTCAACCATCTGAATCAGATGACAAGAGATTATCACAGAATACTGAACAAAGAATGAGTACAATCACAATAGATGATTCCGACAGTGAAAGGTCAAGTGATAAATCAGATAATCGCTTGGATCCAACTTATCTTCCAGAAGAAGATTCTGAGACAGAGTCTTTAGAAGACTGTAGCTATGATGATGCTTCTGAGTCGCATCTCATGACCAACTTCGTGACTATGATGGAATACAGTGATCCTGATGAACCTCAAACTCCAGCTGAGGCATTAAATGGACCAGAATCAGATAGTTGGCGTAAGGCGATGACTGATGAGTATAATTCGTTTATCAAAAATAAAGTTTGGACTCTGACAGAACGCGAACAGCATCATAAGCCAGTGTCGTGCAGATGGATATTTAAGAAAAAATATGGAGTCAACGGTGAGTTGTTGAAATATAAAGCTCGTTTAATAGCCAGGGGTTACACCCAAAAATATGGACCAATTACCAAGAATGAATGAATGAATTACCAAGAAACTTTTTCCCCAGTCGTGAGATACTCCACACTAAGGTTGTTGATCGCTTTAGCAGCAGAATATGGAATGAGTATTGAACACTTGGATGTTAAAACAGCATTTCTGAATGCAGACCTGGAAGAAACGGTTTTTATGCAGCAACCACAGGGTTTTGAAGTTAAAGGGAGTGAAAATATGGTATGCAAGCTCAACAAAGCTGTTTATGGTCTTAAACAGGCATCAAAATGTTGGTACGATGAAATCAACAAGGTATTATGTGATAAGTTGAACTTCTGCCGTTTAACTTCTGAACCATGTGTTTATTATAAGTTGGAAAATCAATCAATGATGCTAATAGCACTTTATGTCGACGATTTGATAATATTTTGTTCTCCAACGTTCCAAGAAAAAGAAAAAATTAAAGGAAGATTGAAGCAAGAATTTGATATAACAGATCTAGGGCCAGCTCAACAGATTCTTGGTTTGAAACTGTCTAGAAAAGGTAATGAAATCTCTCTTAATCAGTCGAACTATATTCTAAAATTGCTGAAGAAGTTTCGGATGGCAGATTGTAAACCTTCAGGAACACCGATGGAGACTGGTCTGAAGTTACCGAAAGATACTCAAAAGGATGATACTTATGATTACAGAGGTTTAGTAGGGTCGCTTATGTACATATCAGTTTGTACGAGACCGGACATCAGTTATGCGGTGAGTTACTTGAGTCAATTTAACAATTGTTTCAGTGAAGTTCATTGGAAGGCCGCAAAGAGAGTGTTACGATATCTAAAAGGTACACTGAGTTTGGGTCTGGTTTTTACGAAAAGTGGTATGAATATTAAAGCTTATGGTGATGCAGATTGGGCATCAAACAACATAGATCGTAGGTCGTATACGGGCTATGTGTTCTTTCTGGGGAAGTCCGTTATATCTTGGGAGAGTAAAAAACAACGTACTGTTGCACTGTCTAGTACTGAGGCAGAGTACATGGCGTTGTCTGACACGTGTAAAGAAGTTTTGTGCGTAAGAAAACTTTTACTTGAGATTCTTGGTATCATGACTAAAGTTATTATATTTAATGATAATCAATCTGCTATAAAACTTTGTAAAAACTTTATGTTCCATTCTAGGACGAAACATATAGATATTCGTCATCATTTCATAAGAGAAATAGTCAATGATGGTATAGTTGAAGTAAAATACTTATCAACTAATGATATGTTGGCTGATGTATTAACTAAATCACTCTGTAAAGAAAAAACATTATGAATTTACGAATTTAATGTTAGCTGTGTAACTCTACGTATGATTAATGATCTAAAGAGAGAACTAAAGCGTTATTTTTATAATAGTGGAAATATAGTTTTAGTTTGTGTTTAAGGGCCAGTGTTGGATTGGAATTTGTATACGGGTTCCTAAACGCAACCTAAAACGACAACGTGTGACATGACATGTGTCATTCGAGTTTGATATCTTCTGTCTAGAGGTTTTAGCTGTGTCTAATGGGTGATATATTGTTCTGGATAGCCATCTTGAAATTGTAATCGTTGTCACGAATAAATCCCATCAAATCTCCGTTTAAATGTTTTTATTTCTGCCGAAATATCCAACATGGTAGCAGAGCGTGGTTGCTAATATTCAAAAACGCTTGTATTTCGGACAGATTGACGAAGAAAAACGGTAAGTAAATTCAAGTCACCGAAAAACGTTGAAAAATGGCTTCTTCAACATACATGAATTCCATTGAGAAACTCAAGGGGTCAGAAAATTATTCAACTTGGAAGTTTTCGATGCGAATGTTGTTAATTCATGAAGAACTATGGGAATTTGTTGAGAAAGACGTGAACGACGATAAAAAGAAGGCGGAAAAGGCGTTGGCACGAATTGCCTTATCAGTTCAACCAGCAGTAATTCCATACATTCGCTCCGCAAAATGTGCTTTCGAAGCATGGAATAACCTGAAGAAGGCGTATGAAGGTCGCGGATTATGTAGAAGATTAGGTCTTCTTAGAAGTTTGTTTGGGACAAAACTATGTGATAGCAGCTCGATGGAGGACTACCTCAACAAAATTAAGGAAGCCTCGCATCAGTTGAATGAAATTGAGTCACCACTGGATGATGAATTCGTAGCTGTTATAATGTTGAGTGGTCTAACTGAAGACTTTGATCCGCTGATTATGGCCATTGAAAATGCAGGTACAAAATTAAGTACTGAACACGTCTCAGGGAAACTGTTGGAAGAGACACGGAGACGAGAGGACAAGAGGGATAGTACAACCGCACTGATCACTCGGAAGCAACCCAAATGTTTCAAGTGCAAGCGTATTGGCCACTTCTTGAAGAATTGTCCTGATAAACAAACTACAGGACAACCTGGAGCAGAAAAGGAGACGCAGAGTCAAAGTCATGGTCGAGATAGGTACAAGCCGAAGAGTAAACCAAAGGACAAGGCTCTTATTGCTGCTCTTTCTGTGAAGGTGAATAGTGATGTGTGGTATATAGACTCCGGAGCAACAAACCATATGTGTAATAATGACAAACAAATGGTAAACAATATTTCTAATAAAACTGTTGAAGTGAGTATTGCAAATGGAGAAAAATTGTTGACTGCTGGACTAGGACAAGTGAAAGTTCATTTAAAAAATGGTGTAAAGACAATAAGTGATGCATATTATGTACCTAATTTAAGTACAAATTTATTGTCTGTCAGTGCCATGACCAAAAAGGGTTATATAGTTACTTTTGATAGTACCTCATGTACTGTGTATGATGGTTCTAATGTTTTAGCTACTGGTACTCAAGTAAATGGTGTTTATCAACTCGACACTATGTCAGACAATGGCTGCACTGAAGATAAGGTAACTACGTCAGGAGTAGCAGCATCAGCGGTACGAGACTCGACATCACAAGAGACGTGGCACAGGCGTCTGGGACACCTCAACGCAAGGAGCATGAAGCTTCTACAGTGTGGTATGGCAACTGGTATTAATTATAGTGCGTCTGAATATCAACAGTGTATACCATGCATTGAAGGAAAGCAATCTAGATTGCCTTTTCCCACGAAGTGCTATACTAGAGCTACACATGTGTTGGGTTTGGTGCATACGGACCTATGTGGTCCTATTCAAACTCCCTCTTTAAGTGGTGCTAGGTATGTGTTAAGTTTCATTGATGACTATACAAGAAAACATTTTATTTATTTTCTGAAAACAAAAGATGAAACCTTTAGGCATTTTCAGGAATTTAAGGTTTTTGTAGAGAATGAAACTGGAAACAAGTTAAAAATACTTAGAAGTGATAGAGGTGGAGAATACATGAGTTCTAAATTTCAGGATTTCCTCAAGATTAATGGCATTAAACATCAGAAAACTATACCTGATTCTCCACAGCAAAATGGTGTTGCGGAACGCTCCAATAGAACTATTATGGAAAAGGTCAGGTGTATGCTTCGAGATGCTGGACTCGGTATGGAATTTTGGGCAGAAGCAGTAAATACTGCTGTCTATTTAAAAAACCGAAGTCCAACTAAGGCAGTTCCTGGTACAACTCCAGAAGAAAAATGGAGCGGAATAAAGGTAAAGCTTGACCATTTAAAAATTTTTGGTTGTATTGCTTATGTTATGGTGAAGAACAGAAAGAAACTTGATGTAAAAAGTAAACCATACATATTTGTGGGATATAATGAAGAATCTAAAGGATATAGACTCATTGACCCGGATAATCCTAGGTATTGTGTAAATTCGCGTGATATTGTTTTCATTGAAAATAAATTTTATAAGAAAGAAATGTCACATGAAGAAATAGGTGATCAACAACTGCCTGTTGATCTACGTTTGAATCGGAATGAAATTCAACCATCTGAATCAGATGACAAGAGATTATCACAGAATACTGAACAAAGAATGAGTACAATCACAATAGATGATTCCGACAGTGAAAGGTCAAGTGATAAATCAGATAATCGCTTGGATCCAACTTATCTTCCAGAAGAAGATTCTGAGACAGAGTCTTTAGAAGACTGTAGCTATGATGATGCTTCTGAGTCGCATCTCATGACCAACTTCGTGACTATGATGGAATACAGTGATCCTGATGAACCTCAAACTCCAGCTGAGGCATTAAATGGACCAGAATCAGATAGTTGGCGTAAGGCGATGACTGATGAGTATAATTCGTTTATCAAAAATAAAGTTTGGACTCTGACAGAACGCGAACAGCATCATAAGCCAGTGTCGTGCAGATGGATATTTAAGAAAAAATATGGAGTCAACGGTGAGTTGTTGAAATATAAAGCTCGTTTAATAGCCAGGGGTTACACCCAAAAATATGGACCAATTACCAAGAATGAATGAATGAATTACCAAGAAACTTTTTCCCCAGTCGTGAGATACTCCACACTAAGGTTGTTGATCGCTTTAGCAGCAGAATATGGAATGAGTATTGAACACTTGGATGTTAAAACAGCATTTCTGAATGCAGACCTGGAAGAAACGGTTTTTATGCAGCAACCACAGGGTTTTGAAGTTAAAGGGAGTGAAAATATGGTATGCAAGCTCAACAAAGCTGTTTATGGTCTTAAACAGGCATCAAAATGTTGGTACGATGAAATCAACAAGGTATTATGTGATAAGTTGAACTTCTGCCGTTTAACTTCTGAACCATGTGTTTATTATAAGTTGGAAAATCAATCAATGATGCTAATAGCACTTTATGTCGACGATTTGATAATATTTTGTTCTCCAACGTTCCAAGAAAAAGAAAAAATTAAAGGAAGATTGAAGCAAGAATTTGATATAACAGATCTAGGGCCAGCTCAACAGATTCTTGGTTTGAAACTGTCTAGAAAAGGTAATGAAATCTCTCTTAATCAGTCGAACTATATTCTAAAATTGCTGAAGAAGTTTCGGATGGCAGATTGTAAACCTTCAGGAACACCGATGGAGACTGGTCTGAAGTTACCGAAAGATACTCAAAAGGATGATACTTATGATTACAGAGGTTTAGTAGGGTCGCTTATGTACATATCAGTTTGTACGAGACCGGACATCAGTTATGCGGTGAGTTACTTGAGTCAATTTAACAATTGTTTCAGTGAAGTTCATTGGAAGGCCGCAAAGAGAGTGTTACGATATCTAAAAGGTACACTGAGTTTGGGTCTGGTTTTTACGAAAAGTGGTATGAATATTAAAGCTTATGGTGATGCAGATTGGGCATCAAACAACATAGATCGTAGGTCGTATACGGGCTATGTGTTCTTTCTGGGGAAGTCCGTTATATCTTGGGAGAGTAAAAAACAACGTACTGTTGCACTGTCTAGTACTGAGGCAGAGTACATGGCGTTGTCTGACACGTGTAAAGAAGTTTTGTGCGTAAGAAAACTTTTACTTGAGATTCTTGGTATCATGACTAAAGTTATTATATTTAATGATAATCAATCTGCTATAAAACTTTGTAAAAACTTTATGTTCCATTCTAGGACGAAACATATAGATATTCGTCATCATTTCATAAGAGAAATAGTCAATGATGGTATAGTTGAAGTAAAATACTTATCAACTAATGATATGTTGGCTGATGTATTAACTAAATCACTCTGTAAAGAAAAAACATTATGAATTTACGAATTTAATGTTAGCTGTGTAACTCTACGTATGATTAATGATCTAAAGAGAGAACTAAAGCGTTATTTTTATAATAGTGGAAATATAGTTTTAGTTTGTGTTTAAGGGCCAGTGTTGGATTGGAATTTGTATACGGGTTCCTAAACGCAACCTAAAACGACAACGTGTGACATGACATGTGTCATTCGAGTTTGATATCTTCTGTCTAGAGGTTTTAGCTGTGTCTAATGGGTGATATATTGTTCTGGATAGCCATCTTGAAATTGTAATCGTTGTCACGAATAAATCCCATCAAATCTCCGTTTAAATGTTTTTATTTCTGCCGAAATATCCAACAACTACATGTTCTTCTAACTAAGGTGTCCCCTACCGGTGTTGTTTGTTTTTATATAACTTTGAAAAATAATTGATCCCCACTGGGATAGAGAGAGATCCTCTATTACATGGGACTTGAACATAACTGTCAAATGTGGGTACACCTCTGCCTAACCCGTCGGCGATTACAGGCGTGATGTCCTTGTGAAAAATAATTGACTTTTATTGCCATTTATTTGTTTATCCAACGATTCACTGTTACGCTAAAAGTTTTCAACTGTAGGGAATTTTTGTGGGAAATTTTTTTTTATTTTTATTTTGTCTTGTGGTTTGCTCTTAAATCTAGTCCAGAGACAAAGTCGACGATGGAGTGAGCTTACCTAGAAGAAGCCTGTTCACTCTCACTTTGAAGAGATTAGGCTTGTATACGTTCGGAAACACTGACGCAAGTAGAGAGTTCAACTGTTTTGCAGTGCGCATTATAAATTACATTTAGAAACGCTTAGTGCGAATTGGTGGAATAGCAATGAGAGTAAATATTTGTTTTTATCTTATGACCACGTGAACGAGCCCTAACTGCAGCCCCCGCTGGCTCAGATGTAAGCTTCCTGCGTGGCGTCGGAAACATTCGCGGCAGGTATTAATGCATATGCAGCGGTAATAACAACGGGATTGCTGATTTATTTCTATACTGACAACAATTTTATGGGACTTTTGTGAGTAAAACGTCGTATCAGACTACATGACTAAACACAAAATGTGTTTCGAAAAAACAAGGCTAGCCAATTTTTTTATGTTTGGTCTTACTTTTTCGACGCCGTATTAGAAATTTTGCCGATTTTGCTGATTTGCGAGATTTTACAGTAAGAATACTGTATTTCTAAAAGTTTTGTTTTAATGCACAACATGAAAGGTCAATTTAACTATGGTCCAATGAATGAGCTGCCTTTTTTATTTTGCTTCGAGTATTACTGCGAGATTCAGGTTGTTTTAAAAGACTTTTTCTTGCCAAATTCTTTTAATTTTTTGCATTTTTTTTTTTTTGAGGAATTGGTTTGATTTTGAACTGAAGTTTAATTCTGTTGTTTTAATTTTATGAACGAGAGTTATGAGTAGCCGAAATCAAACGCAATTATTTGCCAATTTTCTCTAATATTTGACTAAGTTAAATATATTTTTAATCAAAAATTTTAGTTGAAAGTAGTAAAAAGTAATGCATAGACAACTTTTTTAATTTTATACCCTTTAGACGTCAAAACGATTCGTAAATATGTGATATTCTGTAACGTTACACGTTATTTTTACAATTAATCTTGTAAAATACTTAATTTAATAAACAACCTCACTTTAAAAAAGAAATCGGGCAACATTTATCATAAAACAATAACTAAATCGAAACTTGTTAGAATTATAGTGGCAACATTGTAACCAAAAACAAATACGTCCTGATTGGCTGTGTTGCTCCGTCGCCATTTTGCGCTAGACCAAGGGTTTATAAAGGCCGGCGCATCATTTCACAGGAGACCAACAAAGGCGTTCAAGTAATAAATCTGTACTTGTAAACTAACAGTCAATTCAGTTCTAGTACTCTCTCAGAGTCTTGATTATTTAACATACTATATAGTTGTGTTGTACAAGCCTCAGACGGGGTTCTTTTACTACCTACCTACCAACCAGCGTAATCTACAAGCGCTGCGCTTCCGCTCAAGCTCCGGTAGGCCGGCTCTGCGGATACTAATTCTGCCGCCGCCGCCGCCACAGGGGAGTGGCTGGACAACCCTGCGAGGAGCGATACCCGGACCGGAATCACCACCTACAACTGTATCCCGCTACCTACATCTGGAGGACCTACAGGATAGTGCTGTTCGTTAGGTGGCATAAATCTCTCGCGCGCTCAATATCGGAACCACACCCGGCTCAACCGTCTTTGTTAATAGCTTCTCTACCTATTCAATAAACGAAATATTGTAACGTTGACTTGCCCATTTATTTATTTACCACCTAGAAACTAGCTTACCCGTTACAATTCTGTACTTGTTATAGCAAAAATTCACAAAATAGTTGCACCGGTTTTAGGTCGTTTAATCAAAATATTTTTTTTTTTAATTGCACATCCGTGTTTCGTAAGTTGTCCTTATTTCTACGAAATAAAGGCGCTGTCACTGTCTAATTGTTACCACTGATGTGCGGACTGTACTACATTATTTAATTTGTAAAGAAAATATTCTTCTCAATACTACGGCCGTCATCATGATGCCGGCTGTAGTATTTAGAAGAATATTGTCTCATACAAGCAATGCGTGTTGACTGAATACATGTATTCAGTCAACACGCCACTCCATGTTTCATATTCTCCAACGAACAAGAACTTATGAAACAACTTGTGTTTTCATCACTATATGGACTGCAGTACTTTCTAACAACATGAGTACGCCACGTACAAAGTACGGTTTTGAGGAGCATTCACAT
This sequence comes from Dicycla oo, assembly GCA_948252095.1. Classification (NCBI taxonomy): domain Eukaryota; kingdom Metazoa; phylum Arthropoda; class Insecta; order Lepidoptera; family Noctuidae; genus Dicycla; species Dicycla oo. Next base: position 11,977,630 of record OX411732.1, read on the forward strand.
TGGTTGAGTACAGTAGACATAGTTCTTGAGGTGGAGTACTTAAAATATTGTTACTAGCGTAGTATGGTACCCACACATGCACACATTTGCATAAATACCTATAACGTCACACGTCTGCTAAGTTCGAATACGGTCGACGTCACGACAACACACTACACAGTCGGTTACTAACCGTGGCTCGCATCATTTCATAATTAGCCTAATATTAGTGGTTGTTTATAAAAGTGTGCCACCGAATGAACATTTAATTTCATAGAACCTATAACACGTCCCAACAAAACTACTATACTAGTTCGAGTCCATTTAGTTTACATGTACTTATGTACCTACACTTTTCATGAATTCACACTGCCTTGCTCACGAAGACTTTATGAAATAAGTTTAATAAAACCACGTTCTATGTCCATTTTCAGCACATACAGAGGACTCAATGATATTTGGGCCCATACATTCCAACTGCAAATAATGTGAGTTTGTACGCACAATATTGAGAGATTTACCATGTTATTTTAAAACCATAGACTTTGTATAAGTTTTCTTGTAATCTATAGGTAGAATAAAACTATTTTCTGTATTTTGTTTTTAATTTTAGGCTCAGTAGTTTTGGAAATAAGGGGGAACGGTCAATTTTCGTATATTTTCTTAAATAACTTTAAAACATTTTATTTTTAAATGATAAAATATTAGGTTGGGGAAAAAGTCTTTTCGCATTATAGTATGTATGAACTTGTAATAAAATCTCTTTGGCTATACTATTTGTATCTGGCTGGTTTTGGTATCATTGAAAGTTTAAATTTTAAAGAACATAATTCCAAATTCAAATTAGGAAAATGTGTGATTTTCATTTGTTTTTCGTACCGTCAAGATGAGTGAATCTAATGAAGAAATTCGATACATTTTACAATTTTACTACAAAAAAGGTAAAAATGCAACGCAAGCCGCGAAAAAAATTTGCGATGTTTATGGACCTAGTGTAGTGTCTGTGCACAAATTTGGTTTAACAAATTTGGTTTATGGACCTAGTGTAGTGTCTGAGCACAAATTTGGTTTAAGCGTTTTCAATCCGGAAATTTTGATGACAAAGATGCACGTCGTCGCTCTGGTCGCCCTATTACGGATAAAATGGATGCCATTTTTGAAAAAGTGGAGCAAGATCGGCATATCAGTAATTACGACGTAGCTGAAAAACTGGAAATTGACCACAAAACAGTTTTGGCGCATTTGAAAAAAACTGGGTACACAAAAAAGCTCGACATTTGGGTACCTCACGAGCTCACTGAAAGAAACCTAATGAACCGTGTACTCATTTGTGATTCTGTATTACGACGTAATGAAACCGAACCATTTTTGAAGAAGCTGATAACTGGTGATGAAAAGTGGATCACGTATGACAAGAACGTGCGAAAACGGTCGTGGTCAAAGGCCGGTCAGGCTTCACAGACTGTGGCGAAACCCGGGTTAACTCGCAACAAGGTGATGCTGTGTGTGTGGTGGGACTGGAAGGGCATTATTCATTATGAGCTGTTACCACCAGGCAGGACCATCGATTCTGAACTCTACTGCGAACAACTGATGAGATTAAAGCAAGAAGTTGAGAGAAAGCGGCCGGAATTAATCAACAGAAGGGGTGTGGTTTTTCATCATGATAACGCTAGACCTCACACATCTTTAGCCACTCAGCAAAAATTAAGAGAGTTTGGCTGGGAGGTGTTAATGCATCCGCCGTATAGTCCTGACCTTGCACCTTCAGATTTCCACCTGTTTCGGTCTCTTCAGAATTCTTTAGGCAGTGTCAGGTTAACATCACGAGAGGACTGCCTAAACCACTTGTCGCGGTATTTTGACCAGAAGTCCCAAAATTTCTATAGCAATGGGATCATGTCCCTACCTACAAGATGGCAAAAAGTTATCGAACAAAATGGTACCTACATACTTTGGTTAAATGTAAATAAACTATATTAAAAAATGTTTTGAATTTTCTTAAAAAATGCGAAGAAACTTTTTCCCCAACCTATTATATATACTGGGTGACTTTTTTACCAAGTTGAAAAAATAGGCTATTATAGGTGAACGGAATAGAAGCCTATGGCATACAGTTTTTTTTTTTTAGTATCGAAATTCAATCATACGCACTACGCACCCTGCGTATTACGTATGATTTGAATTTCGATATTATAAAAAAGTTTTTCCAAATTTCTGTTTTTATTGTTCTAGTTTACTTCAAATATAAGTGTTTATTGATGGAGCAATTTCTGCCTAAGCTACAAAAAAAACAAAAAAAACTTACTTAAGACGGTAAAAAAAAATCATCCAGTATATTTGACACCCTCACAGTAAGCCCTTTCATTTGATGTCACACGGTGCAGTTTGCAAAACGTTTTATTAATTTTCTTATTTGCCCCCAAAATTGATCCTCATATTCAAAATTCATTTATTTACGTTACACGTTCGTGTTTCGGTCACAGAAATTCATACGTGTAACCAACTTATTTGGTCCATTAGTTTCGGAGGAAATAGGCTATGACAGACAGACAGACATACGAGTGATCTTATAAGGGTTCCGTTTTTCCCTTTTGAGGTACGGAACCCTAAAAAATTCCAGTATGGCCTACTTACTAGATCACTTACTCGACCGATGTAAACGCTCTCCACGTTGTTTTCACGTACGCGCCCTAATGTAATCAGATAATACGGCATAACGAGGGCCGGTGGAAAAATGGCTGTTTTTCACGTGGTCGTAAGATATGAATGAGCTGAATTAATGTAGAACTTTACTTGCATTCGTATCAACACCCTGATTTTACTGTACCCTCTCCCCTTATCGCCCCTTCCCCTCCCTTTACTGTATCACCCTATTTTTGTAATAAGGAGTGAGCTTTTCCATTCTACATTAAATACTTGAGCTGTTATTAAAGCAGATATCTGACGCTTTGTTCATTTTTGTCTCAGCTTTAAATCAAAGAGAAACGTCTGAACACAAAATAATAATAATATCCTGGGACATTTCACACACAGTCATCTGATCCCAAACTAAGCAGAGCTTGTACTATGGAAACCAGATAACTGATATACTACATACACTATTTTTTTTTGTAAATACTTACTTAAATAGATAATTACACCCAGACTCAGAAAAAAGAATGAATCAAAAGTAAAAATGATGTCGGATTTCAGTGCTATTCTGAACAAATCTCACCATGAAAACTTAGCTGAGGTGAGCGTGGAGTGAGCTGTCAGTAGTATCAATCCCTAGCATCTCGTGGAATGACAGCTCTCTTGAAGCTCACTTCACCTAAGTTTTCACGGTGAGAGTTTTACAGAATAGACCGCCTGCACTCGACATTTTTCACTCGTCTACCCAATGATCGAAAAATTAAATAAAAGAAGCAGATGAACGTTCATTCCTAAATGTGTCGTGTGAACACGGAATTCAGATTCAGATTCATTTATTTACAAAAACATATGTAGATAATATACATGCTTAATATAGGTGTTACAAGATATTTTTTGGCTCAACATGTTAGACCATGGAGGTGTACAAATTAGGTCGAAAGACAATAAGATTTCAAAATAAAAATACAAAGAATAATAATATAAATAAATCAACAATGAATATTAAATTAAAAAATAATCAATGGTCATGCGATTCAAAATAAATAGAATAGATTCAGTCAGTATCGAGCGATTTATCGTTTAAAAATTCATTAACATTATAATAGGCTTTTTCTATCAGTATATTTTTTATGTTTTCTTAAACTGGTCTGTATTTAATTTCTTACAGGAGTGAAACAAATTTGAACAGTCACTCAAGTGAAGCGTCTGATATCCGCTGGAGAAGTTTCCTGTAAAAGCTTTTAATGCTCCCGCAGGCAGGTGCGACGCGTCATCGCGTCGCAACTCTAGTAGAATAATTTCTATGAAAACTTCATGGAAATTATTCTATAAATTAAAATTTGAATTGTCTGCGGGAGCCTTTACCATTATTTCTGATAGGCAAGAGCACAGAACAGATGATTATCTGTTCTGTGGGCAAGAGGACCAATCTGCCTAGCCTTTTCCCAACTAAGTTGGGGTCGGCTTCCAGTCTAACCGGATGCAGCTGAATACCAGTATTTTACATGGAGCGACTGCCTATCTGACCTCCACAACCCAGTTACTGGGTAATAGGATACCCTTGGTAAGACCGGTAGTCGGACTTTCGGGCTTATGACGACCCGTAACAACTGTCGAAGATCCACGAATGACAGCCGGGACCAACGGCTTAACGTGCTTTTCGAGGCACGGAGGAGTCTCGGTATGAAAAGATTGTCACCCATCCACAGACCAGCCCCAGACCAAGCGTAGCTTAACCTAATGGATCGACCCTTGCGGCTGTTATTACTTAGCCACGAGCTCCTCTTGATAGACAAGAGGATGAATTACTTAATCAAGCGATTTATGTTATAGATAGTTAATATCAAAGTATTGTTAAAAATGTTTAGGTGATACTACCACTATAGCTATACAAGGTTATTGGTAAAACAACAACAACCTCTTAAGGGGTCATTATGAACAACTTTTACTATGGGGCCAAACCTGAAATCGCGAAAAAAAATCAGCTGTCCAGTAGAAGAGCTAATTTTTTTTTCGCGGTTACAGATTTGGTCCCATAGTAAAAATTGTTCATAATGATGAGTACAATGACCCCCGTTAAGAGGGTGTTGGTGTTTTACCAATAACCCTCTATACAGGCTGAATTTTTCAAGTGGGCGTGGATGGCAAAATTCGAAACTATGAGGAATAGCGAAAAGTACTCAAAGGAGTCTCAGGCTTGATTTTGATGAAAACTAAAACAGCATCATTGGATTTTCGGAAATTCAATATTTCTAGCCAGGTACCGAACCCGTTGATTTTGAAAAATAAATACCCGCTGTATTATTACACCATTCGATAATGTCGCTAATAAGGATCGAATTCTGGGAAGTAACATACGGCAAACTAAAGTAAAGCGCTCATTTTTAACAAAATACGTTTTATATTTTTCTTATGTTACCTTCTTCTTATATACCTATTAAACCTTGATATTAATTTTTCAAAAATCCAATAAAGCAGTTTTAGTTTAATACAAAAAAAACACCTATAAATAAACAATGTAATAACCTAATCCAAATATAACCATGAAAATACCGAGTAGTAAAGTTTTTTATGAGAACCTGTCTATTTTTCTTTAGCTTTTTTAATTAGGAAAATCTTCAGACTACAATACATAACATAATTAATAGGTTCGTTATATTTTATTACAGAATTTAATAGTAATTACGAAGGTTCAATAGCCTTAAGAGCTTTCACGCGCGCGGGCTGGCAACGTCGCATTTCTAGAGGTTTTTGTGATTTTTTTTTTAATTTAAATCAAAGTACTATTTTTCAGTCGGGTATTGGTACTACCAATACTCTTTTGAGGTACGGAACCCTAATAACGACTGTCAACGATGTAAAAATGACCCTACCCTAGTAGACACAAACCATATTTTGAATGCATGTCAGTCTACAAATATTTGAGGAAATACCGAAGTCAGTCGCACGAAATATACACAGATGGATGACATTGCGGAATGGATAGTTATAGCTCTGGAAATTCATGAATCTGCAGCGGTATTCCAAAAGTCTACATACACAACGCTCGTAAAGTTTGCAGAATAGAATTCTGTTTCCGAAAGATTTGTAATTCTAGCTGTGTTGAGTAACAGTTTTCTGTTGAAGGTCGGATTAGAATCAAGGATTTTTGATATGGTTTCTTCAAGTCTCTTGCATTGTTATGTTGGGTCAAGGTCGCAAAGTGTTATTGAGATTTTTAACAAGGATTTCTGTGACTATTGGTAAATGATAAATGATTTTATTTCTCTATGTAAGTTGTAAAAACACTTTTACACGACATCATATTTTAAAAACTAGATGAGGTCGGCGTCCGACTAGCCTGAGAAGAAAGGCCGAAACAAACTCACGAGGTCAGTCTCTTTTAAAGTCCACACATAATCTTGTTCATATCAAGTGAGAACTATGTAGATTGTTTGAAACATTTTTATCAGATAATACATATAGGTATTATATTCATATCGATCGGACTGGCAAAATATCCATCCAATATTTGAACTCTCGTGTGCAATCGTTATGAAAGACGAGACGCCTACGTAAGGAGTTGAGAAAATCTACACGCTAGCTCAAGCAAGCTCAATATCGAAACTTAATGCACAAGAATAGAGTTGCTATCAGAAATCTATAAAAAAACTGCATAAAATCCTAACTTAATATTATAAATGCGAAAGTAAGTTTGTTTGTTTGTTACCTTTTCACGCCTAAACCACTGAACTGATCATCCTGAAATTTTGCATATACGTTGTCAGGTGTACAGAAACGGACATAGGGTTTCATTCATCCCGAAAACAAGTACTGTTCCCGAGGAAAACAACAATAACTTTCTTATGATAATAGATGGCGCCACGTGTCTTTTGAATTCGCACTACTAAACACTCTACTAAAGTTTCGTGTGTTTAGTAGTGTGAATTAATTGTCAAATTCTAAATTAACGCGAGCGAAGCCGCGGGCAAAAGCTAGTAATTAATAGTTTTAAAATGATTCATCTCAATGAACTCCTGCGGCTTGAATCAAGAACAACGCATCGTTATTTAGTACAAACAGTATTTCTATCGGCTGCTCAGATAAAGAATTTCTTGTTAGAATGTTTATTTCTGGAATATCAATACAATATGGACAAGAAAACCTAGACGGCTACGTCATTCCTAGGTTTAGACTCAAAGACTGGACAGTTTTCTTAAATATATTGCCAAAAGTTGTAGGTGTCAAACGAAATAACTTACTAAAGAAAGAATGTTTATATTAATCAGTTTGAGTGGCTTGAGTCATGCTTTAACCGTGACGCTAGTCGCAAATATTCTCGGTATGAATACCTACGGTACCTACTAAAGTCATGAACTTGCATGGTGAATGTCACAATGACAATTATGCAAGCTACTTGCGTACTTTTGCATAATTATGTTATAGGCACGTGTGTATTACACGTGTTTAAAGCCGATATCAGTCGCTTCAATTTATTTTATTTTTAGTGTTCTGTACATAAAAGGAACAAAACACAGGATAGGATCAGTTCGTTGTCCATCTGTCTGTCTGTTAGACTGTCAAGACCCTTTTTCGCAGGAACGCATGAAGGTATCAAGTTGAAAATAATATCAAATACGTAGGGCTATGTTCTTTCCGGCTTATTCCACTATTCCCCCCTGAGAGAATCTCCCTCAGGGGAGAAAAATGAACCCTAATGTAAAAAAATCCAGAAATCCCCCTTTTCATTTTTGATTATTCCACTTTTGCCCCCTATTATTAATTTTAATTTTTGCGCTCATAAAGTAAATAAAAAAAATGTTTAGGGAATAGATACAGATTCTATGAAATGTAATAAGCACAACAAGAACAATATAATATATTATTACGTATATAATCGTCTTTATTTTTTCACAGACTTTTGTAAAAATAAAATTAGATTGATTTTCGTAAAAATTAATAATTATAACGTTTAAACAAAATACCTACCTAGAAAAACTATTGTAAATTATTCAGCATACCCATAATAAAATCACATACATAAATATAAGATCCATCTATTCATACACGAAATCTGTTAAGGGGTCATTATACTAATCATTATGAACAACTTTTGCTATGAGACCAAAACTGAAATCGCAAAAAAAAATGTGCAGTTCCTCTCATTTATATTATATAAATAATGATGAGTACCCCTTAAGATATTAGAAAACAACTTTTACTGATATAATTGATTAGTAAATTGCAGGGTGGTAGTTTTTATGTTTATCTACAATATCGAACCGAAAATTTTAGTAAAAACTAAAATTTTCGGTTTACATTTATTTTCTTACTGACATTATTAAAGAAAAGAAACAAACTATCCATGATAGTTAATTGGTGATGAAACCATAACTATTTTAGAAATATCGTAATTTTTGTTTTCTACGTTCTCATAATTTAACTTTACTTGTATGTAAGAAAGTATAGATCTATAAGTATACATATCTGTCTGTATAGAAGGGTCAAACCTTGCAAAACGATTTGGTCAGCAACAACTAGTTGACGTTTTTAACCGACTTCAAAAAGGTGGTTCTTTATTCGATCTGAATATATGTATGTATGAAATCGCGAACATACAAACGTATATCGTTTGTATGTTCGCGATTTCAAAAACTGCTCAGATTTTGAAAATTTTTGACGACACTATTTGTGTTAAATATAAATCAGACACTACACAGTTGTATGATTTATATTTATTTCATTCGGTATCAATACGCTCTTTCTTTTTTTATAAAATTTATAAGTGTTTAAAAAAAAAGCTATCATGTAATTACCAGTGGTTTAACTTTATCTTCACATATATGCATGGATAATTATAAATTAATTATAATGAACAATTAATTATACAGGCTTACTAGTAATCGTATAATAACACAATTACATAAAACCTCATGAGCGCATAAATATTGAAAATAGCATTTGAAAAACCCTGTGTAATCTGGCATCTTTGGCAAATTTCCGGCAATATTAGAAACTTTCCTGGTAAGTTTCGAAAACATTCAGCAATTTCCATCCCTATTTGCAAGCCAGTTCGAAATTTAAATAAAATCTTTGATGGGTTACCTCTTTGGTTGCCATATTTTGAAGTAAAACCTTCGTTCCATTTTATTATGTTTAGTTATCATTTTAGTTTTCATAGTAGGTACATGCTGTTACATACAGTTAGTTGCATGCTTCAAACTCTAAAAATTACCTCATATACATTACCTGTAATAATAATATTACTTACTAACACTTCAAGGTATTACTAACATTATGGATCTTTGTTGTCCGAATAAATACATTTTGATTTGATTTGATAGTACATAATTTATTCGACGGCTAAACATGACAGATATAGATTTTCATAGGAACATTGCCAGCCGCTGAAAACATGTATTTGAACCATTTGACCAGTACCGCATTTTCGATTTATCTCGAAGAAGATTGTCAAAAAAATACTCGAATTTCCAAGCATTTATGAGAAAAAAACTTTTATGTAGGTCTGTACTTAAGTGACCAACTATTAGGAACAAGTTGAGGTTTTGTGAGCGCACGTGTTTTTTGATTTTGTTTACATAAAGTTTCAGTTCCGTTTCTCATTTTTCCTCAGGGGGGATTTCTGGACATTACATTTTTTCGCATCCAATTTTCCCCCCTAAGGGGGATTATTAGGGGGGAATTTCGGACGTTTTACTCAGATTCCACTTTTCCCCCCTGAGGGGGACTTTCAGGGGGGATTTGTGGAATAAGCCGTTCTTTCCCTTGGAGCTCTAAAAAATTAAGCTTCTAAGTCAACACAATAAAATAAAAAATCTTGAGTCTAGGTCAACGGTAAGTATGTACCCTATAGATTTTGATTTACTTGCGAGTATCAAAATATGTCGCATAAATGCGTTAAAAAAAATCAAGCAAAAGGTACAAGTAGTAGCTTAATTTTTAGAGCTCTAAGGGACCTACGTATTTGGTATTAATTTCAGCTTTATACCTCTACGTGTTCCTGAGAAAAAGAGTCTTGACAGACTGTCAGATAGACAGACAGACAGACAGAAGGACAACGAAGTGAACTTATAAGGGTTCCATTTTTTCCTTCGTCAGAGTACACCGAGTGAAACTTCTGATATCGGCATAAGAAAAACCTGGGACCTGACACGCTAACTGAAACAGTATTACGTAATTGTTGCTGTCCACTTAATTATTCAACGTTTTTAAAGTTATTTATTAAGTAATGATTGAACATAAGTGTTACCAAGTTTTTTGACGTTTAAGCTTGTCTTAACTTTTATAATAATTATAGTCATTAATTTTTGGTTTTAAACATTAGCTTTAAGAAACTCTCCTACGCGTTTCCGAGAACTTCTTTAACGAAATTAAACTAAACTGACACTCTTGCTTATGTCCAACAATAAAATAAAGAACAATGTTCCAACGCTATACAAAATAATCACATTTCTCCGAACGGTAATTTGTCTGTACATTCCTATACGAGGTTCTATTACATCATTAGTAAATTGAAATTAACTAAGATTTTATTAGAAAACAAATAAAATCGTACTTACCGATGGTACGAAACACCTCCATTTTTAAGAATTAACTGAAGCAGTCTATTATTTTTATATTTATTTATTTATATTATATTTATTTATTCTGTGACTGAAGCCGATTATTTCGAGACAAAATTTGCCTAGCCTGCACCCTAATTGCGTAACACACTATATCAATCGGAATCGGTTTCATTTTGACAGTTCAACAACATTCATTGCGTGATTGACGTTGTCGAGCAGACAAATTTTTCGAACATAATATGAAGCAATGGATTAGCAATTTGCTTGAAAATGATCCAGATTCCGATTGACAGTGTGTTACGCAATTAGGGAATTGTTCATTGGAGTCGACTTTTATATAAAACTACTGAAATAGGTGCGGTTCAATATCAGCACCTATTTTATTTACTTATAGGTTCAGATTAAAATGTTATGATCTGCTAAAGGCATCTTTCCACCGCCGGCGATTAAGAAGAAGCAAGTAGAGCTATATCATCTTAAAACTAGTTTGCGAGATACGAGCAGCGAGTGTGCGAACAAGCGTGAGTCCCTGAGAGAGTGTTATGCCCGCCAAGCAAGCATCTCTGAGCGAGTGCACCTCTTGTCGCTGTAACAAACGAGTTCTCGCCGGCGATGTGAACAGTCAGCTATCAAGTAGTAATATAACTATGTATTATATAGAGTGACTGGTAATTAGTGACCGATACTTAAACACATGATTGTACTCATGATAACAAACAACTTTGGACTATGGGGTCAAACCTGAAATCGCGAAAAAAAATCAGCTGCTCCCTACATTTATGTTCGCATGACTCGTCATTTTTTTTTCGCGATTTCAGGTTTGGTCCCATAGTAAAAGTTGTTTGCTATCATAAGTACAATTAAGTGTTTCAGTCAATCAATCTGCCTAGCCTTTTCCCAACTTTCTTGGGGTCGGCTTCCAGTTTAACCGGATGCAGCTGAATACCAGTATTTTACATGGAGTGACTGCCTATTTGACCTCCACAACCCAGTTACTGAGTAATACGATACCCCTTGGTAAGACTGGTTGTCAGACTTTCGGGCTTCTGACGACCCGTAACGACTGTCAAAGATCCACGAATAACAGCCGGGACCAACGGCTTAACGTGCTTTCCGAGGCACGGAGGAGTCTCGATATGAAAAGATGGTCACCCATCCACAGACCAACCGCGGCAAGCGTAACTTAACCTGATGGATCAACCCGTGCGGCTGTTATTACTTAGCCACGAGCTTCTCGGTACCAGTATCGGTCACTAATTACCAGTCACCTTATATATTCTACTCACGGGACATACAGTCTTTTGTAAGTTACTTGAGCAAGTTTAATTGCTAGTCGCTTCCTCGTCGATGGTGGGACAGATGCCATACCTGAGCAACACGATTGATAGCATAAGAAGTCAAGTACCTACGAATACGTCGAATTAATTGAATTTAATGCGACGTGTTATTTTTATTTTAAAATATTTTTACGGGAAAAAATAGCCAGGCTGAAGTGGGAGTGGGCTGGCCACGTCGCACGAATGCACTCGGAGAGATGGGCAAAGATCGTCACCAACTGGACGCCTCAGGGAGGACATCGCCATCGAGGTAGACCGCGGCGAAGGTGGTGTGACGATCTGATCATGTTTGCAGGGCCAACATGGCCAGAGATCGTACAAGATAGAAAGGTATGGAAGGGAAAAGGGGAGGCCTTTGCCCAGCAGTGCGACACAAACTAGGCTAACAAAAAAAAAAAATTACGGGAATATTGTATTCGCAGAAAAATATTTTCAAATAAAAATAACTCGTAGAACACTATTAAATAAATCTCGTGAATTGGTATTAACTTTTGAAAGGAACGTGACGTGTCAAATATTCCTTCGATATTAAATTAAATTACAATAGATGATTGATCGCCTATCAAACTGATTTAGCTGTAAATAAAGACACCTTTATATTAATGTCACTTCGAAACGTGACGACGTGATTGTATTCTACTCTCAAAGAACGCATCAACTTTTCAAATATATTTAAAGAATGAATTCTGTTGTGACGGGTGGGACCATAAATAAAAAGTTTTTTTTTTTTTTTGTAATAAGTCAGGGAGTCTAAAACTCTATGCCACAAATCAAAACTTGAGCAACGTCAACGCGAAAAAACAAGAAAATGAATTGTCAACAAAAATTCATTTCAAGGAAGTTATTTCGCTTTACAAAAATAATGTTATGCCTATACTTACTTCAAGTTCAGTTTTACAAAACAAAAATGCGCATTATTCTTAGTTTTATTAGTAGAAAACCACAGTAGTTTAGTTAGTACAACTATCGATTAAACGACGAGAACAAGGTGATTATAATCAAAATAAACATACCTACATAATAATAAATATTCGTCTCTAAACGGATAACCTATACGATAAAAGTCAGCGGCATGTGATACCGCGATCTTAAGCTGCGAATTCGATCAGAAGCGACCCCTCCGTGCCTCAAAAAGCACGTTAAGCCGTAGGTCCCGGCTGTCATTCGTAGATCTTTGATAATCGTTACGGGTATTCAGAAGCCCAAAAGTCTGACCACCAGTCTCACCAAGAGGTATCGTGTTACCCAGTAACTGGGTTGTGGAGGTCAGATAGGCAGTTGATTCATGTAAAATACTGGTATTCAGCTGCATTCAATTAGACTGGAACCCGACCCCAACATAGTTGGGAAAAGGCTAAGCAGATGATTGAGGCGTCTATACAAAGCGCTCTGTTTAAAATACGAATAGCTAAATAAATAATGTACATTATCAAACATATTTATGTAAGTCCGTGTAAGTAAACTAGCACTGAATTAGAACTAACCTTTTAACTCGGTAAGAATGCGTGTAAACGAGATCATCTGGTTCACATTTCACAGACTGGACTATTTTAAGTGCGGCGTTTAAGTGACTGCTAACTGGAGTTTATTAATATTATATTTTGAGTGCGGCGTTAACTGATTGTTAACTGGAGTTTATTAATATTACAATATATTTGTGTTTTTGTGGTTTTTCTTTTAGAAATAAACATAATAAACGCATAAATGCATAAACCTTAATACGGGCTTGTCATCATCTGCCTAGCCTTTTCCCAACTACGAGTATGTTGGGGTCGGCTTCTAGTCTAACTGGACGCAGCTGCAGCACACCAGTATTTTACATGGAGCGACTGCCTATCTGATCTCCACAGCCCCGTAACTGGGTAATACGATACCCCTTGGTAAGACTGGTTGTAACGACTGACAAAGATCTACTAATGACACCCGGCACCAACGGTTTAAGGCAAAAGCTCCAGGTAGCTCGCGTAATTTTCTTCCGTTTTTAGAAATTTGCAGGTCATTATCAGGTTGTATCTGAATAAGATTCGCGACCGTAACAAATCTGTATTTATAGAATTATAATTATTAAAATTATTAATACAACCTAAGTTTTCTCTTTTATTTAAGATGGGTTTGCTCTTGACTCTAGGTCGGAGGCGACAGAGACAAAGTCGACGATGGAGTGAGCTTACCCAGAAGAAGCCTGTTGACTCTCATTTTGAAGAGATTAGGGTTGTATGCGCTCGGAAACACAGACGTAGGTAGTGAGTTCCACTCTTTTGCTGTGCGCATTATAAAAGACATTTGGAAGCGCTTAGTGTGAATTGGTGGAATAGCAACTAGTTCTATAAACCTAATGAATGACTTTTTCATGAAATCTTTACATTTAGGATTATATTAACTTAAGGACTTGTATTACTGATTGTAATGATTATAATTTTGTAAATACATATTCGTTACGGTCGCGAGTCATATAATAAACATATAACCTAACACTGACTTGCAAATTGCAAAAAACTGCTAGCAGACTGATCTGAAAAATGATATAGACTCTTATTTACTAGTTTACAATTCCTGTAGTAGGTAATTGATCCACTGATCCCAATTGTCTGCTATTTGGGGTAATCTTTGAACGTTTGTTTAAAAGTTTGCAGCAATACTCAATCAGACATCGCGTTCAGTCAGTCATTAACACATATTTACGATGCTGGAGATTCAAACATCTTGCGTTGCTGGAGAGAGTTTAAATCGAGAATTATAATTGAATAGAAAGCGAGAAAGGCTAATTATACAACAAAAATCTTTTCTTTTAATCATTTTTAGGGTTCCGTACCTTAAATGGAAAAACGGAACCCTTATAGGATCACTTCGGTGTCCGTCTGTCTGTCAGTCTGTCTGTCAATACCCTATTTCACAGGAACGCATGGAGGTATCATGTTGAAATTCATATCAATTTCAAAAGGAAAAACGGAAGCTTATACACTTCGGAGAAAAAGCGGAACCCATATAGGATCCCTTCGGTGTCCGTCTAGGTCTGTTTGTCAGTCTGTCAATACCCTATTTCACAGGAACGCGTGGAAGTATCATGTTGAAATTCATATCAAATAGGTAGGTACGTAGATCTACGGTCCCTTGCAGCTCTAAAAAAATCAAGCTTCTAAGTCAACGCAATTAAAATATACGGCCAAATATTATATGCGACATATTTTGGTTCTCGCAAATAAATCAAAACTACTTAGAATCATGAAAGAGATAAAGCAAAGTCTCACTAAATTCAAAATTGTTAATTCGTAGTTTTATCTTTTTTTTTGCTATTTGAAACTTACATTTGCAGTTGACGAATTGATCGTGACGTATACCGATGTATGGGAGAACATGTTTTTCAACTGCAAAGTTAAGTTTGTCCCTGGGATAAATTTCATCACAACTACGGAACCCTTCATTGTGCGTGGTCCGACACGCACTTGGTTTAGTTTACAAGTTCACACGCGGGAACGGGACCCCTTTCATGGTTTTAAATAAATCTTTAGGCAACTAACTGAGTATACCCAGCAATTGTGGGGTTAAACATAAATATTATAATAATGAAGGATTAAATTTTATAATAAGGGCCATGTTTTCAGTCGTTACTCGTATTTATCTTTTCCTCCTATCCTAATAATGATAGGCGTATTTGACACTTACCTATTCTATAATAGGTATTTGTTTTGACTTCTGTAACATGTTTTTGTTAATAATGTACCACACCTGGTTTACAATAACAATTCAAGCTGTTTTTACAAGCTTCTAAAGTTCTAATGTTTGTTAGTTTATTTAGATCGAATGTTGCAAGCTGAATAAAAACCTCCTCTTATCCTACGGAGTTGATATTTGACATGTAGGTTCAGTTCCAAAGACAATAAATACATTTCAATGATAAACATGACCTGATTCTATAGCCAGGATTGGCTCCAGACGAAGGAACTCCTCATCGGTCAACAGTATAGACACGACATTTTATATACGCTTTTTTCGCTTTAAGTCCACCATGATCTAGTTGCTGCACTCAGCATTGGCTGAAGACGAGGGAACTCCTCAACGGTCAACAGTACAGACACAAAATTTTACATATGATTTAACTGTGATAGTCCGCTCTAAAGTTCACCATGACCTGGCTGCTGCACCCAGTATTAGCTTTAGATGAGGGAACTCCCAGACACGAAATTTTACATAGCTTTAATTGTGATAGTCCGCTCTAAAGTTCACCATGACCTGGCTGCTGCACCCAGTATTAGCTTTAGATGAGGGAACTCCCAGACACGAAATTTTACATAGCTTTAATTGTGATAGTCCGCTCTAAAGTTCACCATGACCTGGCTGCTGCACCCAGTATTAGCTTTAGATGAGGGAACTCCCAGACACGAAATTTTACATAGCTTTAATTGTGATAGTCCGCTCTAAAGTTCACCATGACCTGGCTGCTGCACCCAGTATTAGCTTTAGATGAGGGAACTCCCAGACACGAAATCTTACATAGCTTTAATTGTGATAGTCCGCTCTAAAGTTCACCATGACCTGGCTGCTGCACCCAGTATTAGCTTTAGATGAGGGAACTCCCAGACACGAAATTTTACATAGCTTTAATTGTGATAGTCCGCTCTAAAGTTCACCATGACCTGGCTGCTGCACCCAGTATTAGCTTTAGATGAGGGAACTCCCAGACACGAAATTTTACATAGCTTTAATTGTGATAGTCCGCTCTAAAGTTCACCATGACCTGGCTGCTGCACCCAGTATTAGCTTTAGATGAGGGAACTCCCAGACACGAAATTTTACATAGCTTTAATTGTGATAGTCCGCTCTAAAGTTCACCATGACCTGGCTGCTGCACCCAGTATTAGCTTTAGATGAGGGAACTCCCAGACACGAAATTTTACATAGCTTTAATTGTGATAGTCCGCTCTAAAGTTCACCATGACCTGTCTGCTGCACCCAGTATTAGCTTTAGATGAGGGAACTCCCAGACACGAAATTTTACATAGCTTTAATTGTGATAGTCCGCTCTAAAGTCTTCCATGACCTGGCTGCTATACCCAGGGATGGCTCCAGACGAGGGAAGCCCTAAATGGTCAACAGCACAGACGCTTAACTTTATATACGCTTTCAAACACCATGACCTGTCTGCTGCGCTCAGTATTGGCTCCATACGAGAGACGTCCTCAGCGATCAATAGCACAAGCCCGAAACTTTAAATTACACCAGAGAGCCCCGTCGTGTTTGACGTCATTTGATATGTATTGACAAGTGCTTATTACACTAGATGGTATTCAGGGTCTGAAGATCCGAGGGTAGATGACCTTAGGAACTTCTCAAAAACGAAATAGCACCATCAAGTTTGGACTCGTTGGCTTTATATTGACAAGTACTATAGCCCAAAGTAGTATTCAGGGTCTGATGATAGAACCGGAAGGTGACCATAGGAACTCCTCAACCAGACAAGATAGTACCATTGTGTTAGGACTCATTAGATATGTATTGTCAAGTGCTTTTACAAGGTGGTGTTCAGGGTCGAAGGGATGAAGCTGGAAGGTAGCCATAGGAACTCCTCAACCAACATGATAGCACCAACGTGGTTGGACTCATTGAATGTGTATTGAGAATGTACGAGCGGAATGTCTGTGGGCGGAAGAATTGCTCTACCGCGCCCTAAGGTTGAACGTCTCTTTCGAGTACGAGGTTGATTTTGTACATATTTCTGGCATTTCGTCTTAAGCCCTTATCAAGAAGGTAAATAAAGTATTTAAGTATGTATGTCTAATGTAGTAAAGTACTTTTCAAAGAAATCGTACCGTGACAGCTGTTTTTTTCGGCCTCAGTTGTCGGCTAACAACTGAGGCCAGGCAAAAAGTTTGCATACGCGAAGGAGTTCTGTCTCATTTATTCTTACTACTGGATCTAATAAGTGTGCTGTTCTTGGCCCATTATCCTCTCGAATGTCGGAGACTAAATTGACTTGACTGAAATTGTCAAGCTTGTCAAGCTGTATTAGGATTACATTATCATAAAGGTCATTTTAATATTTTCACTTGTCAATTTAGTGTAACTGTCCGACTTAAGACACTTGGAGCATTTTTTCTTATGTGGAACTGTGTAACATAAGACATTCGAGATATTATTATTTAGGGACTTGTCTTAAGCGCAGACCACACTGGAAACGAAGTTAAGTTCGTTTAGCTCTGCTCATGATAGCTACCGCGTGTTTGCATACTTCGGTTCACACCGCGAACTTTGAACCGAAGTATGAAAAGTCGCGGTAGTTACATGAGCGAAGTTAAACGAACTTAGCCTTGTTCCCAATTTGGCCTGCGCTTTTGCTATACTTTGTCTACGCCTTATTGTCTATTTAAAAACAGGCACTCTCACCGTTCTATTTTTTTTTAATACACGTCCTCAATCCTAGTCCGTAGAAAATACCAAACATCATCCCATCAATGACTGGCCTGTTGGTCTAGTGGTTAGTGGCCCTGACTGCTATGCCGGAGGTCGTGGGTTCGATTCCCACCCAGGACAAATGTTTGTGTGATGAGCATGATCATTTGTTCCGTGTCTGGGTGTAATTTATCTATATATGTATGTATTTAGAAATATATAAGTATGTTTATCAGTTGTCTAGTACTCATAACACAAGCTCTGCTTAGCTTGAGGCTAGACGGCGTTGTGTGATAGTTGTGGAATATTATTATTATTATTATTATTATTATTATAATGACCACGACATTCTTTCTCGTCTAAATTACTAAAAACTGTTCCAATACAAGCTTTGCGCAATCAACGTGAAAGTCAGCGGTACGAAGCCACCAATGGTTACTTTATTTCTTTTCATTCGCTGTACGTAGTGAAGTATTCTGTCAATATAAAACCTCTATAGACAATTGGGTTGATTGCTCTCCAACTAGCAAAATCCGGATCAAGTGGAAGTTTCTTTTGAATACTTTGCACAACGTGAATATTCGAAGCGTTCCGGAAAAATGGAACCAATACGAGTATTAAGATAATTTTTTCGTCCGATAATCCTGATAGATCGAGCTCGAGTGCTCGACTTACATTGATCGGCTCATTCATGTTCAGCTTTTCTCTGATCCGACAAGAAAGCACTTCAAATCAAATCAACGCCATCACCCAAAGTATGAGGTAAGTATTTAAGTAACTTAAGCACTTTTCACTCTTGTAATTGCAAAGTATGTAAAAAGATACAACATTTAAATTGCTCTCATTCGTATCAAGACAGTCAGATTTTCATAATCTCTGCTCTTAATGCTCAAACTAATCTATTCAGGCATTCACAATCTAAAATAGCTGTTCCATATACCAGTTGATTTATAACGACAGACTGCAATCCTAAGTATGTGATACAATTATTTTTTATTTTCCATCGGCTGCTTTCACGGTTAACTGTAATTTAATATAAATATTCTCCAATTTTCTATTTATTTTTAATGCTATTTATTATTGTTGTTTTTTATTAATCATGTTTTTTTGTTTTTTATATTGCTGCATGTTTACTTTTAGAATTAATATTAATATTTAAATAATGAATACTGTAATATATCAAACACAATATAAATTGTTCCTGATAAATAAATAAATATTTTTTTTATTTCCCTGACAACCCACGGGAATTCCCATCGGCAATATGTTGAAATGTCATACAAAATTTCATGCATTTTTTAACCCCTTCAGGGGAGAATTTTCAAAAATCCTTCCATAGTGTGTGTTACAAAAACAACTCTTGCGCAAAATTTCATGCTTCTAGCGCCAGCGGTATAGGCTGTGCGTTATCTGTCAGTGAATGAGTTTAATATTTTTGTTAAACACAATCATTTTCAGAGAAACGCAAGATGGGAAAAGCGAAAAGAAAATTAATTGAATGGTCTTCCTCTGGAGGACTTTCCGTGAAGCATATGGACAGCTTATTGAAAAAAATTAAAGAGAACCCTCGTTAATTTTATTTTCATTTTATTCGAAGGAATATACAGGGTTATTGGTAAAACACCAACAACCTCTTAAGGGGTCATTTTACTCATCATTAGGAACAACTTTTACTATGGGGCCAAACCTGAAATCGCAAAAAAAAATCAGCTGTTCAGTACATTTATGTTCTCATAATTCGTCAGCTGATTTCTTTTGCGATTTCAGGTTTGGTCTCATAGTAAAAGTTGTTCAAAATGATGAGGACAATAACCCCTTAAGAGGTTGTTGGTGTTTTACCAATAACCCTGTATAGGCACCATATTATTGCAATGTCAGGACGACGACGATGACTGCTTACTCTCTGGAAGACCATTATGTTGCTTACCACTTTATGGCATAAAATAAAATATATTTATTATATTATATAAGGTCTGTATGTCCTCCTAGGGTGTCCCCTACCGGCGTTTCCACTCACATCTGCCTTTTAAATACTTTTGTTAGTCATCTTTCATTCATCGTCTCAACATGACCAAACCATCTAGTGCATACTCTTAAATTTTTGTCTTCTTCTAAACCGCACCGTTGCCTTATCACATCATTCATTATCATTCCTCATTATGTAAAGAAAATATGAAATAAATATAGAAATAACACAACGTCACACATAGCCGATATCGTATGATTGTTTCCAGCCGCCAAAAATAGTCAGCCGTTAGAGAAACGTCACCCTCATCGATTTACCCTTTCCCAACCCTAACGGAGCATGACAGTGATCAATGCCAATGTCAGCCAAGTTCACGTCTTGGAAACGTGTCTGATGGCCATAAATCATAAGCGAATAAACACATTTTTGTAGTTTCCTCTGCGTGATCGATAGATATCATTTGGGATGCCATGTACCGACTCCACGATATTTAATACTTGTACGCTCGATCCGGGTTTTATGTTACCCTTGAGGGTTGAGAAAGGTTGTTCGTTGGCAATGAAATTGATGAGCGAGCTTGAAAGGGACTCTCATATAGGTATGAGTGACAGAGACAAGGCTTTACTAAATTTAACTCAAACTCGATGTGCTTTATTAACGTCCGGGGGTAATGGAGAATGCGCTTGTTGTGTGTGTTCTTTAAAAGTTGATAACTTTTGTGTTTTATATTTGTAGTGTATCATGTAAACACTATCTCATGCACATCAGTCATCAGTAGTGAGGTAGCTCTCATTAATGTCAACTGTCAATCACCGCGAATGGCGGGAAAAAGTTGGGAGCGAAGCAGTGCTTGCACGATGCTAGGTTGGTGTGGTGATGAGCCTGTGTAATCAGGTTAAACACGGATCAACAAGATTCTACTATATTTATAGCCCTTTTCTACGTACTTTCTCTTCCAAAAGTGAGGTGGGAAATTAAAAATAAAACAAAAATAATAATTAGTACTTAAATGTATAATTAACTTCATATATCAGAAAAAATTGTAATTTTGGATTAGAAAAATCACAAAATTACCAGTAGCCAAAAATGTGAAAAATACAGTTTGTATCGAACGGTGAAAACTTCTGTCGACCGTTCTCTGGACATTGGCAACAAAACAGTCGACAGAAGGGACCAAATAATCATGTAACATACCACTTTTAAAGGAAAAAGTAATCATAGTTCAAAGTAATCAACTATACCTACAATATTTTACATTAAGTAATAATAAGCTATACATCGTGATTTCTAAGGACAGAACGTGAAACACAAAACACTCGCGCATAGAAGGTACACTAACCACATGGAACAGTAAACAAGTTCAGGTATAATTCTGGCCACAGAATAAAAACAGGAAAGGGTGAGATATTGAAATTTCTCAGCCCATGAAAACCTCTTCTTGGCTCGCTTACCAAGACAAATATTGTATTCCTCGTAAGCTGAAAAAAATTGAAAAAGATTGTTAAGACCACAAACCTTATACAGCCAAGATATAGCGCTGTCAACAGTGACGTGAACCGGTTTCATAAACATGTGTGCACTTACTTAGCGAGTGTTGCCGCGTATTAAAAACTCATAAACTAATATTTTGTCTAAGTACTGGCACCCCAGCCTGGACGAGTATCTTTATTCCGACAAGATAGAGTAAAAAATAAAACAATAGTTAAAAGTAACTACATTTATAATCAAAGCAATGGTTTTAATGGCCTTTTTTAATGGAGGAGCTCGTGGCTAAGTAATAACAGCCGCACGGGTCGATCCAACAGGTTAAGCTACGCTTGCCGTGGTTGGTCTGTGGATGGGTGACCATCTTTACATAACGAGACTCCTCCGTGCCTCGGAAAGCACGTTAAGCCGTTGGTCCCGGCTGTCATTCGTGGATCTTTGACAGTCGTTACGGTCGTCGTCGAAAGTCTGACAACAAGTCTTACCAAGGGGTATCGTATTACCCAGTAACTGGGTTGTGGAGGTCAGATAGGCAGTCGCTCCATGTAAAATACTGGTATTCAGCTGTATCCGGTTAGACTGGAAGCCGACCCCAACATATTTGGGAAAAGGCTAGGCAGATTGATTGGTTTTAATGGCCTTTTTATTGTTTTTTTTTTTTTATATATATAATATTACTTTTTACTGCCTTTTACTGTCCACTGTTTTGGATTTTATTTTCCAATATGGAAATATTGTGGAAACGAGTTGATAAATATTTTTCATTGCTGCATCGTAAGCTCTTGACGAGCTTAAAATAAGTTTAATTAAACTTATTTTATTCTCTTGGCCAACATAATGTGCTCAGTCTCCAAGTCAGAGAAAAAATTGTCAGTGCCTATAAATCGTTTTAAAATATCGATAATAATTGATTTGTGTTGCTTTTCGTCAACTATCACTATGTTTTCATTACATAATATGCGCACAACTGTTTCACAAACTACGCAAATATCAAAAAAGTCTTTACGCCACCTTTATCTTTTAAAAATTCATTGACGCACTAGTCTAATCGGTGAGGTGTAGTTTGGTTGTGTGTGCATGTGAGCGTGTATGCACAGAGCGAGGTGTACTTTTTCATGCTTCACTGTATTGTTCGAAGCGCTGTCTTAGTTTTTTATTAGGTCTGTGGTCAAGACATGCCTTTTTTTGACTAACTAACACTTGTGATGTGTTCACCGCTGCCTATGGAGATCTAAAATGTCAAAGGCATTACAGATGCGTTACCCACTCGAAGACAAGGCCGAAATGTCTCATGACCGGACTTTTGGAGATTACGGTGGAACAGAAAACGAAGTTTATCCATAAATCATACGTATATTCACAATTAATTCTCTCACTTTCTCCTCTCACTTTATTTATCATTGAGGTAATCTACTCATTACAATGTCTTTTATGAGTGGTATTGCAATATCTGGTTAGCTACCGACCTCAACAATTGATCATATTATTCTTGCCTGAGCAACCGGCAGCCAGTTCGTCATGCTCCCTTAGATGTCACTGCTTTTTGCTCTTTCCCTCAAATATGGCGAGGGGGGTAATGCCTGATTTTTGCGTTATGCTCGTAAACGGGTGCTGCTGGTGGTGACTGGTCGTCTTGCTGACCTTGGTTTTGTTATTTTTATTAGTAATTAACTCTTATTTTAATTATTTTATACTTCGATGATCCTAGTTTATTATTTGTGACTTCCGAGTTACTGCTACATATATGGCTATATGTAAGTGAGCACGCCCTTTATGCCTGGAGGCTTTTATTTAGTTATAAAGTTCTGTTTACGTTTTTAGTTTTGTATTTTTATTTCTGCTTGAATATAGTTTTCCATTTTTTTTTTCTTTTTTTGGTATATTGGCGTGTGCTAGCTGACTTATGGCAATGAATTTAATTTAATCTCATGTTTTGTTGCGTAATACTTAAATTATATTGCGCAGTGCTGTATAATTTTATTTTTTTTTAACTAAACAGACAGCTGTGCTGCTGGGGAGTTTTTTACGCCACTTCTTCTCCCCACCTAAAAGCACTAGGAAGTGGTGAAGGGCGACTGTCTTATCTAATTTTGACGTTCGAAAAGTGCTGATTCTCAGCCTAGTTTGAATAAATGACTTCTGATTTATTTATTTTTTGACTCAAGATCAATATTTTACAATAAAATCAATTTTATAAAACAACCAAAAGATTTTTTCTTGACATAAGTGACAATCAGTGGTTATACAATTGCTTAGTAACCAAATTGAAGCTCCAATTTTAATATCTCCTCTCAACAAATACCTATTAGGTCAGAGATCTTTCTGATCCTCGGTCTTGCTAGTGGCTTGGTCCTGACCAAGCCACTAGCAAGATATCCTGATATCTGCCAGCTGATCTTCTCTATATACCTTATTGATTTTTTGCTCAACATCATTCACCAACTCTCTTACAAAGAAACATCGAACCCGAAAAGCTTAGTTCGTTGATGGAATTTGGGATTTTCAACGAGCCTGATTGCAGCTTCGTTATCCACTCGTATGCATGGAATCTCCTTATTAGCGAGAAGATCACTCATAAGCCTAGATAGTCAACCAGTCTCTCTAGCTGCTTCACTAGCGACTACTGCTTCTGCCTCGGTGGTCGAAATTGAAACGCTTGCCTGTATTTAGTTTATCTACGACACCACTTCTCCTGCATACATGCACAGCACTCCAGTAGTGGATCTACCAGTGCTGATATCTCCTGCATGATCAGGATCACTATAGCATTCAAAAATACCTAGTTTGTAATCATTATTGTACAGACTGAATTTTTTATTTATTAAATTTTCAACTTTATCGCTAAAACATTAGTTTAAAGGTTGATTGGGAAAATTTTACACATTTTGTAAATGATACCTAGATGTGGCTGCAAAAATTGCATTATGCGCTTCAGTCAGACACAATCTGCTTCTACTGGTTTTTCCAGACTTTGTGAGACTACACTTACAGCATATGCAAAGTCTGGTCTAGAGTACTATCAAGTAAACCAAGGCTGCAATATTTTCCTTGCATATTTCATATAACTCATGTCCTTCCTTCATGGTCTTCTCGCTCCAATTACCGTCTTTTGCAATCAGCGTCGAGGCCGGTTTTCAGGTGTCCCTTCCGAATCTCCGCAAGATCTTATTTACATACGACGTTTGGAATATCTTAATTCCATCTCCTCTGCTTTCTACCTCTACCTAAGAAAGTAGGACGCAGTTTCCGAGGTTATTTTGAAACAACGTTTGAGCTCCTCCATCAACTCGTCTATCAGTGCATCATTGGATCCGATGACCAGACTGTCATCCACGTAAAAGGCATAAGCTTTCCACATCTCTCTTTCGTATCAGAAGACAAAAATCTGCCTTACTTGCCATGAAACCGCTTTCTTTGAAATAATCTAGAATGCACCGGTTCCAGTACCGTGGTGCTTGCTTCAGAGACTCTTTATAAGGTATACTTGATCGTAGCCGTCATTATAACCTTCCGGTTGTTTCATGAAGATCTCTTCATTTAACGAGCCATACAGGAAGGCACTCCAAACACCAAACAAATAACGGTCTCGAAGTATTATATGTTCCGGGAACACACCTTCACGTTCATCTGCGATAATTTCATCATTAACATCATCTTGATATTCATTAACAACATTATCACCTTAGTTAACGTTTTCGTTCCCCTCAGTTTCAATAGACTGTTCAATTATAACATTTTCTGCGTTATGAAACTCTTCTCCAATATCTAGATTTCGTTTACCTATTTCCATGTCAGTTGCACCGACTCTTTCAATATTAGACATAAAAGGAGTTCTTTGTCCATTATTTCTCAAAGCGTCTCTACCAAGGTCTACTTAAATTGAAGTCTCTAAGAGCTTTCTCATCGAAAATGACGTCCCTACATCGGAATAATGATTTTCTTTCCCGATTCCAAAGTCTGTATCCATCATCATTATCGTATCAAAGCACTTGAGGATAGTCTTTGCTTTATTCCAGCTTGTTCAAGTAGGTCTCAAACTTTCCTGTTATCGTATTCGCCTCCATTATCGCCTAAAACCATGATAATAATAGTATGTCCAGCATTCTAGCCTCAGACATCATCTGTTTTAACTTTTCGGGAAATTATTTGATTTCCCGAAAAGGAAGTATACTATGTTGGGGTCGGCTTCCAGTCTAATGATTCAGCTTAATACTAGTATTTTACATGGAGTGACAGTGTTGCATAGATTGATTTTTTTTAACTGAAAAGACAGCTGTGCTGCTGGGGAAGTGGTGAAGGGCGGGCGTTTCGGGTAACTGTCTTATGTTATTTTGACGTTTGAAAATTGCTGATTCTCAGCCTAGTTTGAATAAATGACTCTTGATTTTGATTAGTTTTTACATAAAGCGCACTTTCGCTCGATTCAGCGTCAGCCATCGTTGCATTCAGCGCTTTTTATGTGCACACAGTTGGGCCGTAATGTTGTCTACTGTTCTTTCCTTCTTAGACATCAATAAAATATGTTTCCGGCAACGTATCCAGGATCTTGCAAATCAAAAGACCTTCAGGCTTCAACGTTCTCCTCTTTGAGCAGTTCGTTCTTCAGGCTACACCACAAATTCTTCAATTTCTATGCACGAGTCGACATGTTTTCTGAAGGATCCCTTTTAAGTTTGAAGATGTCCAAACTTAAGTCGCAGAGCCTGCCCTCATCAGGACCCTCATACAGCCTATGGAGTTCTTTCCATACTTCCTTGGGTATGAACAACCTTATTACTTTCCCTAGTATTTCATCTGTTACATTGTTTGTTATTAGCAGTAGGGTTGTGCTCTCCAATGTAACAAAAAAAGTAAAACAGTACAAACAGGCATGACTCGCGACGCAAATCCACCGTCCATCGATTTCCACGTTTGATAGACACATTGTCCACAGATTTTTCGGAATTTATTGAAAAAACATATGTAAGTATAGATTTACTGCACCGTAATTATTTCTTTCACATGTTTTGGAGCCGTAAGACTTGACTTCCCAAGAGTGAAATCGCGTCACGCATATCACAAACACGCGCGTCACAAAGTACATACCTACATACTACACCTCAGTCACCACCATTAACTATTTATACCGTAAAACATAGTGATATTATTTCATATTATATATAAAAAAGAGGCAGATGTGTCTACAGCGCGCGCAAAGACTCGAAAACGTCCTAATTGAGACGTTTTTTCTTTAGTCCGCACGTCCAGAAGGGCGACGAGCTAAACGCTGTGTAGTCACGTATCACGACCAGATTTCAAACGTCGGTTACTATGAACGTAACATTATATTGTGTATAATATCATTGTTTAAGTAGGATTTAAGGTCTGTGAAAAGCTACCGCTCTACTCGATCTTAAATCGACCCTCAGACTGATGTTTTTGTCTAAAAGGAGATGCCCATTTATTCTGTCCCACCTGCTCGTCTACAATGTCTGTAATACTAAGTCAACAGTAGAGATATACCACAAGTATATTACCTAAAGTTGTTAAAAAACGGGATAATTACCATGTTTTCTTTTTCATTAGATCCCAACTTAAAGTTACTACCTTTCAAATAAAAAAAGAACCATCGAAATCGGATCTCATAAGGCAGAGATATCCAGTAGCCACCTTTTTGCCACTTTTCGGAAGAAGTACAGTCAGAGGGTCGTCTTAGGGATACCCCTCCAATCCGTCAACAAAAAAAATTCTATAAAGTCGTAAAACCTGTGTACTTAGTTTCGTCCACATCGGTTGTAAATTACGACATGTAGAGGAGTAGCTACAAACTGAAACACGAAAGAAAATTTTGCCAGGCTTGAAGCAGAGACGCTTCGCTCGCTCGGTCAATAAGTAGAAAAAATATAGAAACAATAATGGTAAACTTACTAGGCATTGTTTCAGAAAATTATGTTACAACTCGATGCGAAAATTTGGTCCGTTTTATGAAGTTACTACTTTTGGTTATTTCTTTTCATGCTTTGTGACTGTTTAGCCACAATTTTGTTTATTGTAAAATGAATTTCATTAATTTTGTGGTGATCTTATGCAACCATGATGATAGGTTTTGTTTTGGTTTTGTTTTATTTGCTAATATTTTCTGCTATTACGTTGCTTAGCAACGAGCAAGAAGATATTTTTTTTTGCTAATGTCATATTTTTGTAAAGAAATAGGTCAGATGACGAACCACTCTTTTGCTGTGCGCATTATAAATGACCTTTGGAAACGCTTAGTGCGAACTGGTGAAATAGCAATAAGCTAGAGATAGTAACTTGCAGTGCGTCTAGATGTCCGATGGTAGATGGGGCCGGTGAAATTAGGTCGTGGAGTTCTTGGGCACACTCACCGAAGTACAATCTGTAGAAGACCGACAAGCAGGCAACCTTGCCGCGATGAGCCAAGCTTTGAAGCTTGGCATCCACCAGTTTTACGTGGCCAATGAGCCACTTAGCAATATATCTAAGTATGAGGTGGCGTAGCGCTCGTCTAGTTGTTTTTCGTATGGAAACCGGTAATTGACCTCTATCGGGCCACTGTATTCGACAAAGAGGTAGGCTGGGTGTTTACGAGTAGGTAGTAATCCCACATTGGGCCAGTTATGTTTACGTCCATGTACGCACAAATCAAAAATCAACAAACAAACAAATTCGTAATGGAAAAGTCGAATAACTCATTGCCCGACCGAAGAACAAAACCCCAGCAGGCCTAGACAAAGTAACATTCGATTGAAGCTAATAGTAAAGCGAAAAATGTATGGGGTTGAAATAAGCTATTGAAATGTCACGTGATCATAGGTCAACGATTTGACAGCCTCCATTGATAACTTCCATAGAGATGCGTCAATGGCGATTGTAGAAATAGATGCGCTCGGAAGCTAATGTCATTTGTTTAAAACTAATTAGTAGTCGCGCTTGCGAATACTACAGTACAGACCGGCCCACATACAGGTATTTGCAAGATCTACGCAGCCAAAATTATTTTAATGCTTAATGGTATGTTTGTTGTATTTGTATGTTGTGTTGGTTGGTTGGTTTTGTTTTACAAGGCAAATAAACAAAAAAGTTAATAAAAAAATATATTTATTAAAACTAAAAAAAAATCGAAATTTAAAAAAATAATAATATTTAAGTCGCTATATTTGTACAAAGAAAAATACATAATAATGCTAAGTTTCATGAGTTTCTTCGTCGCTCTCTGATGAATTTTCTGATATGTTGGATTCTGCACATGGCCAAAGTTTCAGACAAAAATGTTTCTGCTTTCCTTTTTTTTATAGTTCGCATGCTACTGAGTAGAGGATCTGAACTGAGCAGAAGGCGATTAAAAATATCCTGATTACAATTTGTCCTGGAAAATTTCCTCGCAAAATCTTGGCAGTAACATCTAAAATGTTTGTTGCGAGCCTCAGCTGCTTCCTCGGAAAGCTGTCCAATTGGTAATAATGCCTTTTCAATTATGACTGCGCCATGGACTAAAATCTTGTGCATTGTTGGCGTCATAGGATGCCAATCATAAAGGTTCACATAAATACGAGCAGTTTCTGAAGCATATCTTTCATATTTTATGGGATCAATTTTAAAGCCGCCTGAAATTGCTTCCAAAATGACTTTTAGACTATAAATTAGCTCATAACTGATGCCAGTTATGAGCTAATTTATAGACACTTACACCTGTCTGTTGGACAATTTCTTGTAGTAATAAAGATCAAATTCGCAAATCACAATTCGTTCTAGTATGAAACTGACAGGTGTCAAGAACGCATTCTCTCGACGGCCGGACTGAGACTAACAAGGCAGCTAACGTCAACTTTGCGGCTAGCAACAGGCTTGATAAATCCCAATTTTTAATGATCCCAGTAAAAAATATAGTTTACAAGACAGCACTGAGTCTGTAATCTAGCTAATGCAATCAGTCTGTCAGTAAGAAACTATTTTGATCGCATCCTACGCTTGTTATAAGGATCGATGACTATCCGATGGTATTACGTCGATTGATTGAAAGCCACAGGGGATTTCATAACATATAGCAAGATTTTAATGCATCAGACTAGCTGCAGCCCGCGACTCTTGCTTAAAATTGATTGACTGACAGACAACGCACAACCAATAAAAAGTTTAGTAGACGCAGTTCGAGTCCGCGTCGATCGTTTTTATGAAAATATATTATTGAAATTTTACTACGGTTTCCGATACTGCCGTAGCCATTATTGACACTAGACTTAGTAGGCTCATTGCATTCCTTATAACCAATAATGTTGTAAGTAAAAAGACGTAGATAGGTTACTTACCCAACATTCGATGTTCAAAAACGGCACAACGTCGAACTATTAGATGGCACGTGGAAGAAGGACGGCATGTCGTAATTATCGGGAGCGAAAAAGAGACAAGACGACGAAAATATGGCTAATTAG
Source organism: Dicycla oo (assembly GCA_948252095.1). Taxonomy (NCBI): domain Eukaryota; kingdom Metazoa; phylum Arthropoda; class Insecta; order Lepidoptera; family Noctuidae; genus Dicycla; species Dicycla oo. The sequence continues at coordinate 12,007,412 of OX411732.1, forward strand.
CCACATTTTGACGTACCACTTGCGGAGCGTGTATAACCTATCTACGTCTTTTTACTTATAATATCATTGCTTATAACGTAACTTTCACCGATTATAATATTTTTAATTTCTGAATAGATTTACGGCCGATATGAGACGACATCTGACATTATTTTGCTATTGTCAACTTCATATTAATGATTAACCCTTTTTTTTTCAATATTTCTATTGTTTATCTTTAGGTACTGGAAGTGCTTTGTCAACTCTTCTCACAAAAGACACCAAAATAACTAATCTAGCTAAACAGGTTTTTGCGCTACACGAATTGACATTGCGACTGACACAAAGTGAAAAGTAGCGGTAGGGTCGCGCGCATGCGCGTACTCTCGCAGTGTGACGTCATAGGCAAATTATATCCGACTTTAAATCTATCTATATGTATATACATATAAAAATGAATCGCCGAAATGTATGTACGCGCATAACTTCCAAACGACTGCACCAAACTGGATAATTCTTTTTTGTTGTGTTTGTAATTGTCAGGACAAGGTTTGTATGAAAGAAAATGTCTGAAAATTTGCCGGGAAAATTGGAAAATTTGGGAAAACTGAAAGTGCATTTTCTATGGGAATTTTGTATGAATTATTGAAATTTTGACAGAACAACGTTTGTCGGGTCAGCTAGTTTGTTATAAATATGGCTTACCATTTGAATTCTCAATCATTACTGTAGCATTTAGAGTCTCATAGCTATTAGCTTTTGATATCTTACATGAATTTGTCGGTCAGAAATATTGAACGTACCACCAGTATACCGAGCGAAAAGACGTTTTCACGTCAAAACTGGTGATATACCGAATTATGTAGTTTGCGATGCATTAGAAAGCGGCAGACTGTATGTATCTACAAAAATATACAGGGTTTAAGGGACATCATCCCGCAAACTGTTGCCATGAATATGGTACATTATATATATAGTACAGTAATCTTCTGAAATAATAAATTTATTTTTAATAATAATAATAATTTTATTTTTCTCACCACAACATACATCAGATTCGACAACGATAGATAGGTAAGTATATATTGTGGGAGACTGGTGCCTAAACTAGGCTCGAGGCAATGTACATCAGCCGGTCTATTCTGTAAAAATCTCACCGCGAAACCGTAGGTGAAGTGAGCTTGAAGAGAGTTGTCATTCAGGGATTGACATTATTGATAGCTCACTCCACGCTTACCTCACCTAAGTTTTCACTGTGAGTTTTGTACAGAATAGCACTGCTGGTATTGATATATATGGTATATACCAGTACCTGATTCTAGACTAGCTCGTTAGGAAAAAGATTGCGGCTTACGTTGAAAACAGACGTGCCTAACAAAATTAAAAATAACAAATAATCACTCGATAAATTGTGACCTAGTTTAATAATAACTGCTTACCTATGCTATATGTATAATGTGTAATGTTTAGCAGTGAACTAGTGGACATGCTTAGTGCTTTAAGTAGTGAATACTGTTAATAGAATGGAAAGCCCTAATTAAGAAATAAAGAGTTTTTATTAATTGGTCATCCTGCCCTGTTCGAGACTTCACGCTGGTCACTAGGAGCTATAAACGTCAGCATATGGTCATGCGGTCAAGTCATGGCGGGAGACCACTTATAACTGTGGCCATTGTGGTGATCAAGGTAACTCAATAAAGGACTGTACAAAAATGTAGACCCAAAATGCGCGACATGTTCGCATTTCAAAAAGCCAAGCAAACTTAATACAGGAGCCTTGATGACTGCCCGGCGAAAAAAATTGCCGATATGAGGTACATTGATACTATCTATTGATTATGGAGGCGCCTAATAAAAATAAAAATGTTTATTGCGATTACATACAATTATAACACACAATGAGTTGGAGATCACCTTTTAAGCAAGAAGATGCTTGTGTTAGGTGAACTCCGCTCTTCCACTATCATATAACCTAAGTACGCCGTAAATTAATATTTTTGCTGACCTTTTACTTACATTATAATTCTATTGGGTAGGTGTTAAAGTACACCTGACTAATTCATATATGTACTGTTAGCATTTTTTTCTGTATCTGTGCCGACTGAGTTCAATTTGATTTTACTTTTCGTGTTTCCCAACTATACATTACTGTTTTTTTTTTTGTAACTAATAATACGTGATTATTTTATATAGTTTAAGTTTAGCCCACTACGTCCGAAACACAGGATTACCTAGTTCAGGCACATGTGTTTTATTGATCTAGTTTAAGATTTTGTACTCATAGTTATTACTATGAAATTGTAAAACCTTGAATAAATTGATTTGAAAATTGATATGACTAGCGTTGAAATTTTTCATCGGTTATTTTTTTTTAATTTGGCCAAGTGCGTGTTGAACCACGCACAACTAAGGGTTTCGTTGTTGGGATGAATTTATCCCAAAAGCATTGTAGTTGAAAAACCTACCCTCCCATATATTGATATATAATCTGTCACGGTCAATTCTGCAACTGCAAATGTAAGTTTGTAATCGCATCTCTTTTTTTCAGGTAATAAAACTACAAATATCGGACTTTCGGACTTTTTCCTTTACTTGTGCGGCGAGACCTTGCTTCTTACCAAATTTCTACGTCAGCGGGAAGTACCCTATATATTTTGATTTATTTGCGTATATCCAAATATGCTGCATATAGAATAGAAGCTTGAATTTTTTAGAGCTCCAAGGTACCGTAGACCTACGTATTTGACATTAATTTCAACTTGATACCTACACACGTTCCTGAGAAAAAGGGTTTTGACAGATAGACAGACAACCTATCCTGATCCTTTAAGGGTTCTGTTTTTCCTTTTGAGGTACAGAACCCTAAAAAACTAAGCAAGGGGGTCTAGAATCATGTATTGAATTCATGGTAACAATTTGCCCATCGATGACTTACACCGTGTAGGTATACCACAAAGGGACCTCTTAAAAACCAAACACTAACGCCCGATTTCACCAACCCTAAGTGATACTTAAATGAATCCCTAGATATTATTGAACTGTCGGATTTTCAGCTGCAGCGTCGTTAAGCCTAGCGTCGAAAATCCAACAGTGCACTTTTATTTAGGTATTCATTTAAGTGACACTTAGGGTTGGTGAAAACGGGAAACTTGTTTGTCCGTCTAACCCTAGATAGACGGACAACCAAGTTTATAAGTGTTCTATTTTTAAAGTCAAGATTTTTTTTAACAGTCTCTAGTTATTCCGCTCGTTGACTATTAAAAGCCTGAGATCGACAAATCTTTATTACATAAACTGTCAACAGATAGGTAGGTACGGGCCGTATAAAAATAAAACATGTTTCTCGCGAGCCCTGAGAAAATGGTTTATAATAATAAATTGACTACTTACATGAGTCATCTACTTGCAAATATAAAAATCCAGTCAGTTTTCACGAACTCACTTCGTCAAAAAGAATGAGTCATACTAAAACAATGATACTTCATAAATATTAGCCTACTACATAACTCAAACATACGGTGAAATACTACACGAAACGTCGAACAGATCACAGATCTCTCCCGTACCTTTGATCTTGTATCTTACGAGGCTTTGTGGGAAAAACTACGGGAGAGGAAAGTGCCAGCGGAGCTGCTGCGTATCTTCCAGTATTGGTATTACAACCAGACAAACAGGGTGAGATGGGCCACTGGGCTGTCTGTGTTGTACGGGCTAGAGTGCGAGATTAGACAAGGAGGGATAACGTCACCAAAACTGTTTAACCTCTATATAAACGATCTGATCGTTGAGCTAAGCAGAAATAAAATTGGATATCGCATTGATGACGTTAGTGTCAACAACATCACCTACGCTGACGATATGGTGCTGCTGCGCCCTATGGTTAGGGCACTATGAGAGCTGATTAAATGTTGTGAGTGCCTTGCTTGAGAGCAAGGCCTAGTATATAATGTTAGGAAAAGCGAGGTCTTGGTCTTTAAGGCTGGCGGTGCTAAATGTCCTGAGTAGGTATGTGCCCCCGATTAAACTAAATGGAAATGAAATATTGCCACTGTGCCAGTTCAAGTACATAGGGCATTATGTAACAAGTGGATATTGAGAGGAAACTTAGAGCGCCGGCAGTCCGATGTAACATGTTGGCTCACAAGTTTACGCACTGTAGCAATGCAGTAAAAATAACGCATTAACGTTTTACACGTGCAGTCTGTGGACCAACTCTACTCAGCTCTGGCTCCAATATAATAACGGGTTCAGGAAATTGGTGGGGCTGCCCCGTTGTATGCAGTGCATCAGGTATGTTTGCAGAAGCACACGTTGATGGATTCCACGCCATCGTCAGACATAAATCTGCTTCTGTGCTCTGCAGAGCGCAGGAAAGCTGCTATAATGTGCACGAGTTTCTACATTGTTCTCACATGTATTTTAAAATTACAAGAGGAAGGAGGAGTTCGTGGCTAAGTAATAACAGCCGCACGGGTCGATCTATCAGATTAAGCTACGCTTGTCGGGGTTGGTCCGTAGATGGGTGACCATCTTTACATACCGAGACTCCTCCGTGCTTTGGAAAGCACGTTACTTCGTTGGTCCCGGCTGTCATTCGTGGATCTTTGGCAGTCGTTACGGGTCGTTAGAAGCCCTAAAGTCTGACAACCAGTCTTACCAAGGGGTGTCGTATTACCCAATAACTGGGTTGTGGAGGTCAGATAGGCAGTTACTCTATGTAAAATACTGGTATTCAGCTGCATCCGGTTAGACTGGAAGCCGACCACAACATAGTTGGGACAAGGCTAGGCACATTGATTGATATTGTATTTTAAAATTACAAAATGAATGATCCTCTTAGCTCTGCGTTCCACCGAGTTAAGTGCGGCTAGTTGGTACTTAGCTGATCCATCCCAAAGGTGGCTGCAATACTCCATGCAGGATCGGACTTGCGCTTTGTAAAGCGTTAAAAGCTGTCAGGTGTAAAGTATCGCTTCACCCTATTTATGATGCCCAGTTTCTTTGCCGCAGTTTGAAATTAAAAAATTTCATATTATATGAGGACTATACTAACTCAAGAAATTGTAATAGTAATAAAATAATTATAATTCTGTAAATACATATTTGTTACGGCCGCGAATCATACTTTATTTAACATAAAACTTAATACTGACTTGCAAATTACAAAAAACGCAAGAAAATTTGAATTTCGCGGGCTACCCTGACGCTTCCCTCTTAAACATGACTGGCAAAATGTGGGTGTACTATAGGTACACATCTGGCTAATCCTTCAGGCATTACAGTACAGGCGCGATGATATGACAGTGGCCTATTTATTGCACAACCCTCCTAACTTAATATTATATTATAGAATTGTGACGCAGACGAAGCTTTTATTTCTTTGTAGTCCCCATCTCTCATCTTTCGTATATATTACAACAGCCAATCATTCCAATGTATTCGTATTCATAGCAGGTGGCGTTCTGTAGTTTCTGCCGACTCTCATAGAAAAAAGGCGTAATGAATGTATAAAGCATTCCAGAATTCAATGACCATGAAGAAAATGACACCGTTTAGAATCAGTTTAGTATATTATGAGCTCAAAAACATTTCGTAGGATACATAAATCACTACTACTGACTTCTAAATATAAATACTAACTCCATCGGTTTTCTTGTTTTTCTAGCTTAGTTAGTAACTAGAATGTCTGAGTGAGAACGTCGCGTCGTGTTTTAGCATATTTTATAGAGGCGTTTATGTGTAGACTTTAAATCTTCGACACTTTTTAGTTTTCGTTTTTATGAGACTACTATAAAGTACTCTCGATTAAGTATAGACTTTAATGTCCTAATACCTACAGGGCAAAAGCTTCTTCGTCGGCTTCCAGTCCAGTTCCAGACCAGTATTTTTCTCAACCAGTTACTGGGTAATACGATACCCCTTGGTAAGACTACTACCACTACTACGCGACGGTTAAACGTGTGTCGAACCGTCGTCATTGTTTTTTAAATCATAAAAATACGCAAATCGTGAAAAACAATATAGTGTAATATACTGTGATGTACTGTTAGGAACGTACTATAAAGTGGTGAAATCAGAAATTAAAAATCTTACGTGGTTTCCGTGCTGTGGACATAATAATATTAAAAATTTAAATAACGAACTATTAAGAAAAAACACAGTGTCGTCTAGTTGGAAAGTATCGGGATCTGTGTCGTTCCGTGTCATTTCTCATCAGTGACTCAACAGCGACGACCGACGACGCCCCGCCTCTCGCACTGTGCTACACAGTGCAGGCTGTTGGAAAGCGTCGAGATCTGTGCCGAACTGTGTCCCTGCGCCTTTGTTTACTTACATCTACCGCCATCGTAAACCGCACAGAATTTTTTCACGATGGAAAATAAATGCAAAAAATGCAATTGCGACATTGTTTCAGACCGAGAATACTTAATATGTTCTGGTTGTAATTATTACTTCCATATGGATTGTGAACATACTGCTAATCAATCTTTCTGTAGTATGTCACCATCGAAGAAAAGCACTTGGAAATGCACTACTTGTCCGGCAAATCTACCGTTATTAAATGACTCGGCACAGTCAATAGAACATATTGATAATGTGACCGTGAGAAAACATTACAAACTGAACGTAAACATTAAAAACTCTTTTGAATCCTTGTCAATAAACGACGACAGTGAAGATGACGAATATTCATCCTTCACATCAAACAGTAAGCATAACAGAAGTTGTCCGGATCTACATTTGAATGAAAAGGTGAGATTGGAAGAGTTGGATGCACTAGTGACAGTTCTGCAGCAAAAATTAGCCTCTGCTGAAAATGAAATTGAAAACATACTTTCTGAGAACAGTTCACTGAAAAAAATCATTAGTAACAATGAGAAAATGATAAACAATTTAAAGAAAATATGCCACACAACCCCAACAAATAAAAAGGTTAATACGCGAAAATCTATACCAAAAACTAGATTAAGTTACTGTTACGAAAACAAGAAACTGGAGCAAATAAACAAAGATCATACCATAACGGAACTGAACCCCGAGCACATCAACCGTACCTCAATTGCCTCTCTATCCGGAACAGAAGAGATGACAATTACGACTCCAATCAGTACAACAGATAGTTGTATACCCTCAAATAGCAGAAAAACAAGCGACGTACAACTATTTATGGACAAAGTTGTTAAATCACAATTAAACCAAGATCAAACTAGTATGCCGACCCCTCAAAACAGCAAGATATCGCCACATAAACTCATGATCATTGGAGGGAGCCAATGTAAAGGTCTAGCATCTGAATTAATTAAATCTAGAAGCAGCAGTAATTATGATAAATATGATATACAGGGATTAATCTACCGCGAAGCACCAATAGAAGTTTTAACTGAAGCATGCGACGCCCTTCATCTTAATCAACATGACAAGCTTGTGTTATGTGTAGGTGAAGAAGAAAAGGATCCACAAAAAGTATCACATGAATTGTACCAAATCTTAAAACATACAAAGGCACCTGTAATCCTACTTACAGTTTGTAAAAATCGTCATCTTAGTGAAAAACATTTAAATAACCTCATTCGTTTAGTATCAAATAAGTTTGAACATTGTCATTTTATAAAATCTGTAGCTTATTACGATGACCATGAATACATTAGAAACATATGTTCTAAAATAAATTTAGTCGTAGATACAATTGATTACAATAACAAATTTATCCCTCGAAGACATTCAATTCATCACAGAATAAATACAAATCAACAAATAATTAGCGACAAACACATTAAAGTCATAACAAGACAGAAAAAAATTACGGAATACTTCCATGTTAAAACAGGAGGAGTAAGTCTGCCACATATAACTCACAGTAGTCCCGTAAATGATGACTTCATCCGACAAACAAACGAAACATTTTTTCGTGTATAACCATTTAAATATTATGCACCAAAATATAGCTGGGTTAATAAATAAATCAGATATGTTGACTGTACAATTAGAAGAACTAACCAAATCAAATGACGCAATCGATGTATTGTGTATTACTGAGCATAATATGATAGTGGGTGACGGAAAAGTGCTTACGTTACCCAACTACAAATTAGGTGACAGCTTCTACCGGGAAAAAAGAAAGGGCGGAGCGTGTATAATGGTCAGAAATATTCATGAATTTCAGGTAATACATAAAGCAAAAAGTCTATCTAAAACTAATATAGTTGAATGCTGTGCAATAGAGCTCACACAACATAACGTTATCGTCATTTGCATGTATAGAGTTCCCAAAAATACTAACATAAAGATTCACCTGGAAATATTTTTCGAAATATTAGAGAACCTACTTTACCATATTACGCAAGGGAAAAAGAATAAAACCATAGTCTTGTGTGGGGACTTCAACATAAACATTCTTAAAAATGACCAAGTAACCAAAAGACTTTTAAATACAATTTTAGGGTTTAATCTCAAAGTACTCACTAAGCAACCTACTCGTTTGTCTAGCGGTACATGTATAGACAACATTTTCCATAATGCTCGCGGTAATAACGGAGAAGTGATTGAGACTGCGCTCTCAGACCACACTGCGCAGATATTAAAATGTAATGTAAAAAAGACATGCGCAATACATTCTTGGAAGGTGCAGATTCGAGACTTCTCCACTGAGAATGTAGAAAAGTTTATAGAGTGTATTTCAGCCTTGAGTTTTGGTGAAGTTTATGAATTTGATGACCCAAATCTAGCATATGACACATTTTTAACGACATTTAAAGATTTTTATGACCTGTGTTTTCCTATAAAAACTGTAACCAAAACTATTAACAGAAAACAAAAATGGTTATCAAAAGGCATTAAAACGTGTAGCAAAATTAAGCGTAATCTACTGTGGAAATATCGTAAAACTAAAACGGAATATAATAAAAATATATATACTTCTTATGCAGCTCGATATAAAAAAATTATTAAACTCACAAAGTATGTACAAAATAATCATTATATTAATACATCTAATAATAAAAGTAAAGCCACTTGGAAAATAATAAATGACAATAAAGTTGACCTCCCTCGCGAACCAATAACTAACATTGTTCACAACGATATGGAAATAACAAGTACTCGAGACATTTGTAATGCATTTAACGACTATTTCATTGACATTGAGCAAATTACTCCAACTTGCAGTAATCAACCGCTTAAAATAGACAGAGTCCATGATTCAATTTTCTTATATCCCACTACACCAATAGAGGTATTAAAAACTATTCAATCTCTCAAGGATTGTAAAAGTACAGGAAATGATAACCTCACAACAAATGTTATCAAAAAAGTCCATCACATCATTTGTCGCCCACTGTCTTACATCATAAACTTATGTTTTGAAAAAGGAATTTTCCCAAATAAACTTAAAGTATCAATTATTAAGCCATTGTTTAAAAAAGGGGATAAGACCTCAATGAAAAACTATCGCCCCATAGCGTTAATCCCGATATTTTCAAAAGTCATCGAAAAAAACATCTATTACAGGTTATACAGCTTTCTTGAGTGTAAGAATGTTTTAGTTGACGAACAGAATGGCTTCAGGAAAAACAAGTCAATTAATCTTGCAGTATTCGACTTCCTGAAGAAAATAATGTCTGTCGTAGACAACGCAAAACCCATATGCGCCATTTACATGGATATGACTAAAGCCTTCGATTACGTTGACCATGCTAAACTTATTGACAAACTAGAGAGATACGGAATACGCGGTAAGGGACTTGATCTTATGAAATCATATTTAAGCAATCGACAACAATACACGGAAATAACTAATATCAACGTTAAAACCAAATGCGAAGCTACTCACCGTTCAAAATATAGAATGTTGAAGTTTGGTGTACCTCAAGGGACTGTACTGGGGCCCCTATTATTTCTAGTTTATATAAATGATCTCCCAAAAAATGTAAAACACCCGATAGTACTGTTCGCTGATGATAGCACAATAGTAATTAAAGCAGATGAATCTTATAGTTATGAACAAGAAATTAATGATACGTTAAGTCAAATGATTGAATGGCTAGAGGCGAACAATTTACAAATTAACTTAGAAAAGACTAATATTATGCATTTTAACCAACGACAACAACGACAGCATCCTTTGAATATTAATTATAAAGGTATGCCAGTTACCACAACCTCCAGCACAAAATTTTTAGGATTGATGATAGACAGCAAACTCACGTGGAAATTACAGGTTGAAGAAATATGTAAAAAAATTAATACTTTCTCTTTTGCTCTTTATAAGCTAGCCAAATTTGCTAATCGTCAGGCCGTACTTACTGCCTATCATAGTTATGTAGAATCTGTTCTGAGGTACGGAGTAATTTTCTGGAGAAACTCCACCGACAAAAATGATGTGTTCATTGCACAGAAAAAATGTATACGCGCAATATGCAACTTGCGCTCAAGGGACAGTTGTAAGCCATATTTTAAATCATTAAATCTTTTAACATTTCCGTCAATGTACATTTACGAAATGGCAGTATTTGTTAAGACAAACCCACAGCTTTTTGAGATTAGGCCCACCGCAAACTCACGTTTGAGAAAAAGGGAATCTAACATTCTCAGTGTTGGCCGCAGTCGAACAGGGGGCCTACCATGAACTCTTATAGCAGGTCAATTTTCGACGGAAAGTGAACTGTCGGGCTATTTTGTACCATGAACGCGTCAAATAACAGGCGAGCCAGCGATCACGTGGCTAAAGCCGGTCAGTGGTCACGTGACAACATTTCAGCGGTCTGACCTGCGATAAGCTGTACCATCAAGTCCATTTTGACATGTAAACACTTGAAAACTGAACTGCCCTGCAGTCATAATAAGCAGGCGTGTAAAACTAACTTTTATTGAACTGTTTTCTTGAATTTAAAATAAAAAACGTAAGTACACGTTAATTTGTGAATATAATACTATTGTGGCGTTAATTAAAATTATAGACAACAAAACAAACAATCTCTTTGCCGTTTATTTTAGATGTGTGACGAAGATGAAATTTTCGAGTTTCTTGAGGAAGATAGTGATAAAAATACGGTGAAACAAATCGCTAAAATCCATAGGAAAGTTTTGAGAAGCATGATACAACCTTTTGACTTGCACAATGGAATGTTTGTCAAACGGTATAGGCTCACCAAAGAACTTGTACTTGAGCTTTGTAATGAGCTACGACCTTTCATGCCACGCCCCACAAAATCAACAGATTTGTCGATAGAGGTCAAGGTTTGTACTAAATCAGTAAATCTATTTATCACACTTAAATCATAAGGGCAATTAAATGCAGTTTGATCAATATTGCCCTTCATTTCAGGTTTTAATAGCATTATCATTTTTTGCTACTGGTTCATACCAAAGACCAACTGGTGACATTGCTGCACATTCAGTTGCACAACAAACTGTGTCAGCAGTTATAGCGCAGGTAACTCGGTGCTTAAATGACCGATATTTCCGTCGAAAATATATTAAATTCCCACAAAGCGACCATGAACGAAGAGCTAATGTAGTTGGGTATGTATGTACTTAAGCATTTAAGATTATTTAAATTTTATATTGATCTTGTAACATGTGTTTTTTTTCCTCAGATTTTATAACAAATTTGGTATGCCTGGGGTCTTAGGGTGTGTTGATGGAAGTCATGTGGCAATAAAACGACCAGTGGAAAATGAAGAGAGATATTATTGCAGAAAACATTATCATTCTCTGAATGTACAATTGGTAAATAAACATACATTTTTGAAGAAAAATAAATACAATCCAGCCAAAGCTAGACAAATTATTTTTAGATACATAGGTAGAGGTACATTCATTATTAAACATACAATGATTGTTTTTAAAATACTTCAATAAAATTAGGTCCAACGAGGTGGTGCAAGTATTACATCATCGTCCTTCACCGGTGCCTGATTGTGCTGATTTAACAGATGCACATTTTCTTTTTAACTTTCCCTTGTAATCTATCCAGTAGGTACTGAAATTTTAAAATTGGAGAACAAATTATTAAAATATGAAATAAATAGATTTACACCATATTGTTTCATTTGTCCAGTAGGGGGACAGGTTAAGAATATAGTTCGCCTTCGTCACCAGGAAAGCAACCTGTTTGTGCCTGATGAACTAGCAATAGGCTTGCACTCATGAGACTTATTAGCAACAGGGAAACATTGTTGTACAAACTGCTGTAACAGGGGAACGCCTCTGCCTACCCCTTTGGGGATTATAGGCGTTATAATATGTATGTACCTATGTATTATTTAAATTCATTAAAAAGTAAAAACCTAATATGTTCTCTAGAAATGGTAAGTAGATGTGTCAAGAACGAAATACAAATCAAGAACACAATACCTACATAGAAATAAAAACCAATACACTAATGTCTATTATATGTTTTAAGAAAAGTTATTAATAGTACTAATATAAAAACAACTTACAGCTGCCCAGCCTTTAAAATCTTTGATAGCACCACCAACAATGGAATTCAAATTTTCCGTCACCTCTATCCACAATCTGCGGGACATTTCTCGAGCTTGAGCACTTTTATTGTAGCCCATTGCAATGTCCTTGTGATTATTTAAAAAATCCCACAGTATTTCCAATTGTTCATATGAAACTCTCCTTGAAGTCATTATGTATTACCAAATAACTGCACTTTCTTACCACTCTCAACAACGGACACGATACAAATGTGTGCATTTCTGATTTATTTACAGAAACAGTTTGTTAAAAACTTATAAAAAAGGAACCCACTTGAATTTACAAAATTCAAAATAACCTCGTAATTTTTTGTAGTTTTGACAATAAATTTGATACATAATAGCTAGAGTCGTTCGAAAATAACTTTGGTAAAATTTTCAAGTAGGTACTTAAAGGGTCTCCAACGCCTTAATCGTGTTAAATAAGATTGTTTGCTACGAAACATAGTTTTTTTAAAATTCTCTTGATCATTATAAACTGTAATTAAGTTAATTTTATCTAGTTCTTTAAAACCGTAAAACCGGTATTTTGCGCAAAAGCATTTCTGAACGTTTGTTTATAATATGGCGTGGCCGGCCAGCGATAATATAGCAGGTCAGAAGTTGATACATTGCAGGTCAGACGGAAATGCTCATGGTACAAATAGAAAACCTGTCAGGTTAACCTGCTAAGTTGACCTGCCCTGTACTTGGCAAGTATTTTAAATGTTGATGGTAGGCCCCCTCTTTTCCGCAAAAGTATTTATCAAATGGCTCCAGTATTATACAATAAAATTCCCCGCGAAATAAAGAATCTAAATTTAGTTATTTTTAAAAAACGACTGAAACAATTTTTAATTAATAAATGTTATTACTCAATCACTGAATTTATGGAGGATTACTGTTGACAATGATATTTTAAATTTTGACAAAATTGTATTTGTATTTATTTTATGATTTGACATTTTAATTATACCTACCGACATTTAAAGAATTCTATAATATTATATTTCATTGTTCCTGTGTGTAATATTTGTATGCTTGCGAGTAGAATGCAGCGCTCTAACAATATCATTATAGACCTAATATAAACTTTGTACCTGCATTGTGACAAATAAAATTATTTGATTTGATTTGATTTGATTTGAAGACTGGTTGTCAGACTTTCGGGCTTGTGACGACCCGTAACGACTGTCAAAGATCCACGAGTGACTGCCGTGATCAACGGCTTAACATGCTTTCCGAGGTACGAAGGAGTCTTGGTATGTAAATATGGTTGACCTGATGGATCGACCCGTGTGGCTGAAAGTCCAGTCGGTCTATTCTGTGGAAATCGCACCGTGAATACGTAGGTGAAGTGAGCCGTCAATAGTGTCAATCCCTGGCATCAATTGGAATGACAGCTCACTTGTAAGCTTCACGGATTACACACTCCACGGACTGCACTTTCACGGTTAGATTTTTACGGAACAGACCGGCAGATTACCTCTCAATGGTTTCATTCATTGCAAATCATTTATATACAAAACTAGCTTTTGCCCGCAGCTTCGCCCGCGTGGTATTCGGAAACGACACGAAACCATCCTCATAAATCACTCCGTCCATTGGTGAAAACCGCATGAATATCCGTTCAGTAGTTTTTGAGATCATCACGAACATACCGACAGACAGACGCGGCGGGGGACTTTGTTTTATAATATGTAGTGATTAAATTATAACACTGTATAAGTTAGTTAGTTTCCGTAGATACCTACGTTTTCCTCAGTTTTTTGAGGAATTTCGTTCGTAGTATGTATAATTATATCGTTTCCCCGGCCTGTTGCCAAAATCCGCTTTGCTTGAACGGCGGTCATTAATGCAAGTGCAGGATCATTTCCTTCTTGAATAATTTGGCAAGCTACAGATTTTTACGCGGAACTACACCCTTTAAACGTACAAACTTAACCAAATTAATTAGGCAGTCTTGTGTAATTCTAATAAGACTGCACTATTATACGTTATAATTTAAATAATAAAAAATTCTACGCTTTTGTTGCTAAAATGGCCAGTATTGTCGTGGGCCCTTTCAAACACCCATTCTATAAAATGATGGACCGTTTAGTACTGTGAAGGTTCTAGAAATAACTCCACAGGGGGAATAGCTAGCTACAATAATAACAGATGGTGACGCAGAAAAGTATTATAATTATAAATTGTAACGATACCATATTCGGAGAAAATCGCGCACTTCTATATCTACACGTATACACAGCCTAAACCCTAGCTTAAGCCCCTTAAGCCGAACTGCGGCGTAAAACAAAAACACATAAAACCTTTTTTATTTAAAAGGCAGTTCTATACCTGCGTGAGTGATAGAATGTCAGCCCATTGCATGGAACCTTTACAGTACTTACATAGGTAATAGGGTGGCTTTCTATTTGATAATCAACCCCTCTAAACGCATAAAGGGGTTGATTCTCAAATATAAAACCTTATGTAGGGATGTCGTGTGTGTGTGTGTGTAATGTTATTGACCTGTCAAAATGAAACCGATTCCGATTGATAGTGGTTTACGCAATTAGGGTGCTGGGCACCTCGACCAAATGGGTTAGATTAGGTTAGAACTGTGACCAACCGCATGCGAGCCGAGCGAGCGAAGCGAGTGCTGCCGCGGCAGCGGCCGGCGAGCACTAGTTCCAAAGACTAGGCGGTTAACTAAACGGCTAATTAAACCAATTGGCTGCGATATAATAATATACCTTCAGTCAGGGAAGTGAAAGATTAGATCGGACAATTAACGACTAAATCACACAGTGTTCTTATAGCCGGTTACAGTTAACTTATTTTTACAGTCTAATACTGATATATCGATAATGAAATCGAATTGTTTTCATAAAGACATAAATACCTCTCACTCAATGTCGTTTCAGTTTCAAGATCGCGTTACCTACGGGGTTATTTTTTACTGTGGCATTGAATAATCTATATGTAGGGCAATGGAAAATGAAATAATAATGTGACAAAAACATAGTAGTTATACGATAATGTACCTAAGTACATAGGTACAACAAAAATAGTAAGGAAGTAATCTCCGTTCCGTTAACCATAACTGGCGTATACAGAGTAGTCCAAATAGTGACGTCAAAAGAAAAATCAGAATTCCTCATACCCAGATTCGAAAATACCCCATGTATGTTCCACGATTTTTGTAGCTTTCGAGTTATCTTTGTTTCTGTAATTATTTACAGTTTTCTGCCGGTGGAGCTTCAAAAATTTATATCATTTTTGTAGTGGGTATTTCTCAGATTTTTCGTGACATATAAGTAACATTCTAGACGATCATGTCCCAAAAAAAAATCTGACAAATACTCACGACAAAAAAAAAGATATCAATTTTTGAAGCTCCTCCGGCAGAATGTAAATAATTACAAAACCAAAAATAACTCGAAACTATAAAGAATTGCGGAACATAGGTACATGACGTATTTTCAAATACCCCTGAGTATGAGGAATTCAGATTTTTCTTTTATAAGTCTAGTCAACCTGTATAAGGTACACGTCTGCCCAACCCTTCGGGGATAACCGGCGTGATGTCATCAAAACTCAAAGCTTTTATTAAAAATAAACCAATTACAGGCACTTTAGAATTGTCAATGGGTCAGTTAGTCAGAGAGATGAAGCTAGTTGCCCATTCCAAAGCGTAGTAGGTTCCTACGGAGAACAACGGACAAGAAACTCAAAATTTTAAATCAAAATATTTTTACAAAATACTAGTTACATCATTCATTTTGTAATTTTAAAATACAATATCAATCAATCTGCCTAGCCTTTTCCCAACTATGTTCGGGTCGGCTTCCAGTCTAACCGGATGCAGCTGAATACCAGTATTTTACATAGAGCGACTGCCTATCTGACCTCCAACCCAGTTATTGGGTAATACGATACCCCTTGGTAAGACTGGTTGTCAGACTTTAGGGCTTCTAACGACCCGTAACGACTGCCAAAGATCGACGAATGACAGCCGGGACCAACGAATTAACGTGCTTTCCGAAGCACGGAGGAGTCTCGGTATGTAAAGATGGTCACCCATCTACGGACCAACCCCGACAAGCGTAGCTTAACCTGATAGATCGACCCGTGCGGCTGTTATTACTTAGCCACGAACTCCTCCTTCCTCTTGTAATTTTAAAATACATGTGAGAACAATGTAGAAAGACGTGCACATTAAAAGAGTCCGTAATAAAAAAAAACTAAAAACTATTGAAAAATTAAACTAAATTTAAATATGCCGTGGCATCTAAGAAATGACCAGTCCGTACTGACGATGACGGTGCCGTTCATGACGCATGATCAGCATCATTCAGCTCAACCATTTTAAAGGGAACTTAATGATCCAAGCCACTACCATCGAGACATTTCAGTGAGCGTGATGTCTTTTCGGCATTCTGCCTTCAAGACAAATAGGTACAAAAACCAAGTTTAGTAAACATGATAGCTTAGTATCAAAGTAATGGCCAAACGTGCTTTTAGTTAAGTGAAATTACTGCTCCTACGTGACCTGTCTTTAATAACTACAGAATGTTGAGAGTTAAGAGGCCGACTTAGTTTAAACCATCATCATAGTTTTAATAGAGGGACAGCCTGAGCAGCGTTTAGGGAAAGGCCACACGATGCGGTGCGGCTGAGGTGCGGCGCCTGAGCGGTTCCGCTGCGGCGTAATACAAATAAATGTCCATGGTGTACCACACGGTGCGATGCGGCGCCGCGCCGCTCACTCATCGGACCAAGACGAGGACCGCAGATTAACTACGTATCCGCTCACTGCGGCGCCACAAGAGAAGCCGTTCCACACGGTGCGGTGCTTCGTTGCACCGCACCGCACGTAGGTACTATGTATGCACGCTGATGCGGCAAAATGGTTGCATCGTGTGGCTTATCCCTTAACCAGGAAAATCTCGTTAATCATAAATCTTTGAGTGACCTACTGCCAGTTACTTTGGACTATGTTATAAAGTTTAACGACTAACCGGACGTTAGGGAAATGTAAATAAATATACGGAACCAAAATAATATACTTACATTTTATTTTAAATGCTACAGGAGGAGTCACGGTAGTCTGTTTTTATTTTTATCCGACTGCTCCAGAATGAAGATCATGTTTTCAAGTGTATGTGTTTTTCGGAGGAAGCCATCTTTTTTAAGATAAAAAAAAAATGCTATTATTTTTATTAGGAAGGGACGTGCTTATCATTTTTATTTTTACATATAACCATTAAAAAAAAGAATAAAATCATCAAAGCTCTGATTCATTTCAATTCTTAGAATTAAATGAACTATTCATAATAAGATGAATTATGTGAATAACCCTGTGAATATTTCGTAGAAAAAAGTCCTTAGTAACTTCTGTGGCCGTGATTCGCCCACGTTGTAATAAATGTATTGGCATTAGATACTGGTTTAAAGATAGTATCTTATTTTTAACTGGTTATTAATACATATCTAATAATTACTGAGTCACGACGCGTGATAAACACTTAAAAAAGTTTTCGTTTTTTATTTTATTTACTCCAGATTTAAAATAAAAACACGGTCATTCATCCCCGCCCCCGGTGTTTGTAAATGGCTGAATATTGTGGAGAACACGTCATAATAATATCACATTTACATAAGAAAGCTTTTCAGATTTTTACACAATTAGATTACATGTAATTATAGTCATTTAATGTAATTATAATTACTTCTATAATTACCAGAATTTTCTTTCTCCCACAAAATAATCATGTATCAGCGAGGTGTGTTCATATTCAAGGGTGTGGTACAAGACCAACAAAGTGAACAACTGGGACCAACATCGTAATCTACTAATAATAAAGCTGAACAGTTTGCTTTTTCGTTTGTTTGTTTGTATGTTTAAACGCGCTATTCTCTGGAACTACGAGGGGGATTTGAAAAATTATTTTTCCATTCGATAGCCCAATTCTTGAAGAATGCTATGCGACGGGGTGGGTCGGGGAACAAGAAATTTCACGCGGACGGAGTCGTGGATAGTAGCTAGTCGCGAATACATATGGGTCGAGTAGGTAATGAAATTTTGTATGGGACAATTTTTTTTTTTGCGATTGCGGTGTTGGTCCCATGCAGAAAGTTGTCCATTATACCTTTCTGATACATGCTGCATAAGTCACCATCATCATCATCATCTGCCTAGCCTTTTCCCAACGATGTTGGGGTCGGCTTCCAGTCTAACCGGGTGCAGCTGTTTACCAGTTCTTTACATAGAGCGACTGCCTATCTGACCTCCACAACCATATCCATACCACAACCAAGTAACTCACTTATAAGCCTGTATACGAAAGTAAACTACATATACTTTACCTATAATCACAGCTCCATAGTAATAACTTTGTTTATTTTATCGATAGACTAATGCCAGGCCAATATCTAAAGCTTCTAGGCAGTTAAAGACACCAAAAATATAACCTACTTACGTATTAAGAGTAAATTGAACGGTAAGCTGTCTTTTTTATGAACTTCCATCTAAAATGGATAGAAACATTTATTATCATCTAGTTCGTATGCTTACATTTCTGAAAAGGGTAGAAGTTATCCAGAAAAGAATCGGAGTTACCGACATAGCTTGCAGAGTAAGCAAACTGAAGTGCCAGTGGGCTGGCCATGTTTGTCGAAGCGCCGACGGCCGGTGGAGCAGACGAGTCCTGCACGCATAGCATGACCATCATAGAAACGAGTTTTGTCGACGGACGAATAGGTAGATAACAAAATGACAGATTGTAGAAATATTTCTACGCATTCTATGTGTCATTTTGTCACGCGTGCTGGAGTGGACATCGCGTATCGGTAAGCGTAATGTGGGATACCCCCTAGCTAGAAAAAGCTGGATGCGGAAGGTGGAGGACAGGGTATCGTGGCGCTGCCTGGGAGAGGCCTATATCCAGCAGTGGACTGCAATAGACTGAGTTGATTGACTGATTCGAGACCCATAGAAAAATACCTTAACATACATACTTTTTGATCAAAAACTTGTGTTAATAAATAAGGCTACATGTACGGTAAGGATCCGGAAAAGCAAGTCAGTAGTGACTAATGACACTTGAACATTCTATTCTATTCTATTTTTATAAATAGCAAGTAAAGCCGATGTCGGCTATTCTGCCAATGTCTAAAGTGAGTTAAAAAAGGAAGTGTGCATGGGAGATTTTTTTTTAAGTTATAAACAAGTTCTTTAAATGATACACCAGCGCCTTTGTATTATTATAACTGACTGACAGACAAAGTAATCTAATGGCAGCCATTTAAAGCCCCATTTACATGGTGCTCCATTGCTGTAGCATACCAATAAATTGAAGCAACAATTAACTGGCACCTTTCTTATATCTATGACTAGCACCCTCTCCTCAGTAGGTACTATCGACAAAACGGACGCCTTTACACCTTAAAGTTGCTTTTTGTGTACACTGATTCATTGAAAAAACCCTGCCCCTATGGTCCTTTGTTTTACTTTATCATAAGTACAATTGCAGCTTGCAAGCAACATTGTTTCAAAATTGGAACGGCCTAGCTTTTGTCTATGGTACAATTATTGCTCAATACGGGAAAGTTACCGTTTTAAACTGGTATTGGTGAATAAAGCACGTAGGTACAATAAAACCGCTTATACAATACTGGCGTATTTTCTTCCCTCCAGTTTCAACTACGGCTATAGTTAGTGCTTGTCAAAACAATGAATCCAACTAGTCTAATCACAACGGGGCTATCTTGCATATTTGAGGAATTCCCATAGTCACCTTGTGGCTGCATTATCAGACCAGCTCCATGGTATAAATTATTACAATGTCGCCGTAGTTACCTAGGTACGCCAAGTTTCAGCTCAATTGGATGCCAAAAAGTGCTTGTAAAACATACAAATAAATCTTGAGAAGACATTCAATAAAATTGAATGAAATATTTGGCGGCGCAAATACGCGTAATACAACACGTAATAAAATGGTACAATCCCGTAAAACTGTGGCAATAATCTCCTTGCAGTAATTGCCTTGAGTAATTTAAACAGAAGCCGCGATCAATTATTGAATGGCAAAACTAGCGTTTAATTAAGGTATGCCATTTTATGGAAATCGCATGCGTGTGCAATTCTAGAATGGCAATAATTGAACGTTCAAGATGCGATCAATGCTCTTGAACATTTAAGAAACTTGTACTATATAAATAAGGCTTTAGGGTCTTTTTTCGTAGCGTATTTGCCCCATAACACTTTATTCATAGACAGATTATAAGAAAACCAGAGGCTGTTAGTTTTGCCAGACGAAAATCACGACCTCGCTTCGTGAATTCAGGCAGAAACCGCACTCTATCCGAGATTTCCCGTTATTTTTAGGGTTCCGTACCTCCAAAGAAAAAACGGAATCCTTATAGAATCCCTCATGTGTCTGTCTATCCGTCTGTCACAGCCAATTTGCTCCGAAACTAATGGACCGATTAAGTTGAAACTTGGAACACATATAAATTTCTGTAACCCCAAACACGGGTATGTAACGCAAATAAATGAATATTGAATGGGGGTCAACTTTGGGGGCAAATAAGAAAATTAAAAAAAAAGTCTTGCAGACTGTACAATGTGATATATCAAATGAAAGGGCTTACTGTAAGGGTCTCAAATATTTAAAATCAAATATTTTAAAGTTTTTTAAGAAAATATCAGGTTGGCACAAAAGTAATGAGATACGTGGTTTACGTTTTATATTTTTTATTATTATTACAATACAAAAAGCTTAGTCAATGATGTAATCACCATTAGCATCTAAGACTTCTTGCCAACGATCCGGCAAAGTTTGGATACCTTACGCCCCGAACTCTGATGCAGCCATCAGAGTTAGGGGCGCCTTGGAAAAGTTGTTCAACTCCGCCTCTATCAGAGAAATCATTAAATTGTTTACCCCGCAAATATTGTTTCAGGGCTCTAAAAAAATGAGAGTCTGATGGGGCGAGGTCTGGAGAATAAGGTCGGTTGGGGTATCGTTTTCCAGCTCAAGTTCTCCAAATGTTGGCGAACGGCAGATGCGACATGAGGTCGAGCGTTATCGTATAATAAAACTACATTGACTCGTGTTCGTCGATTTTTGTTGATACCAGTAGATAGTTTGTTGAGCTGGGTTGAATATTTATCAGCGTTTATAGTTTCATTGTGTAATAGTTCATAAAACAGCATGCCTTGCGTGCCCCGAAACAGCAAAACAGAACTTTTAAGCGGTTCTTTTGACTCAGCTTCGGTTGAGTTGGTGGCGTTTCTTCTGGAGGCAGCCAAAAAGCACGATGTATCGTTCTCGTAATAAATCTATGATTCATCTCCAGTAACCAGATCAGGCAGAAACTCTTTTCGTCGGGGTCGCAGCAAAAGTGATTGACAGATAGCAACACGGACTGCATGACTTGCGTCTGTAAGGATGTGCGGTACCCACCAAGCCAAAACTTTTCGATACCCAAGCTCATGCAGATGGTTTTCCACGGCGTGGTGACTGCAGTTAAGTGATTCCGCTAAATCACGAGTGGTTGCATCCAGATTCGACTGCAGTTCGCGGCGTAAATCGTCATCATTCACTGCGGGTGGTCGTCCAGAGCATGGCTGAATTTCAAGGCTCCTGTCTCCTGATTTAAAACGGTCAAACTGTCGAGACACCGTCGTATGGCTTGTACTTCCAGCGCCCAATGCAGTGTTGTTGTTGTCAGCCGCAGTCCGCGCACTATGGCTTAATAAGTACTCGTATAACTATAATGTTCTAACTTGTCGCTCGTCCATTTTTCTTCAAACTGACTAAACCGATCGCGAGAGCGGCTTTATATAACCCCAAATCACAAGTGCCTAGAATGTTTTACAACATTCTAGAATATTATCGAAAACAATTAACTTGAAAAAGGAAATGTAAAGAGTTTTGTAGAGTCATTATTTTTGTGCCAACCCAATAGATGAAAATTGAACATCCCCCCCCCCCCCTCATCCCCGAAACTACAGAGCCTCAAATTTTGAAAAAAATTGAGAAAATTGTTCTATACCTATAGATTACAGGAAATCTATAAGAAGTCTAGTTAAAATAACATGGTCAATCACTCAATATTGTGTGTACAAACTTACATTTGCAGTTGGAATGTATGGGAGAACACGTTTTTCAACTGCAATGTTAAGTTTGCCCTTGGGATAATTTCATCCCAACTACGGAACCTTTCATTGTGCGTGCTCCGACACGCACTTGGCCGTTTTTCTTTGTTTTTTTTTTACTCGTTTTATCGCTTGTCAACTATCCGAGTTGGTGGCGATACTCCCATGGCTACAAAATGTTACAAAACGTTCAAAAATAACAACTAAAGACAAGGTAACGTGATGTAACTACATATTCACGAATATCAGTAGGTGTTAGTCAAAAGGGAAAAATAATTTATTACGTAGTTAACACAAATAATGCCAGTGTCTCCAGTTTATTTTAGAACTCAGTATCTAAAAAAGAATGTCGAGAAACTATTAATATCTACGAAACTGTACGAATAGTTTATTTAACTGAATGCTTTTAAGATGCGAGAAATTCCTTCAGTAAAAGAGGAGAGTATCTACATTTTCCAACGTGCCCCAATTTCAAAACGACAAATTAATTAGAGGATTACTTATAAAATCAGTACATCACTCTCAAAACGTTAAAAAAAACACCTGCATGTCAAAATTAAGCCACTTTAAAAAAAAGTTTGACACTGACAGAGGAATTAGCGCGAAAATATAAATGACAATGTTGTTGAATTTTCACGTTCCCGCGCTTTTGGATAGCATTCGTCATTTACTTCTAGGAAGGAGTCTGAATATGAGTTTTTGACAGATGATCTTCATGTCTCAGAATTTGAACATTGAAAATTCAACAATGAATTGCGAATAAAATTCTATTAACTTTTACCCACGTAAAGTTTAGAGCATAAAAAGAGCAGTCTTGAGCAATCCATAGTAAACTGCTTGTAAACTTTCGAAGCTGTTACTTAACACAATGAATCGGCGGGCGTACTAAGAGGCTTTCGATATTAAAAGTTTATTATATTAACAGAAAATGGCGTGAACGAATTAAACTTTGGACGTAAGTTTAATGTTCGTGTCTAGATCGTTCTTGTTAGAAAGTTTTGAGAATAGAGACTGTTTCGCTGAGCGTGAACGATGTTGGTTGCACACACGCGTGAAACACGTATGTAACAAGTAACAAGGATATCTAGAGTTTCATGTACGGAACTGCAATTGAAATGACAACAGTTTCCAGTAGTTAGTGAGACTATCATCGCTGTCCCGCTTACGCATGGGAGAGTTGTAAACTCAGTGCAAGATTATGAACAGGGACTGTACTGTAAACAGGAACTTGTTTCGAAGAACCTACATGCTAGACGATAAATCGTGTCGCCCTGGAAAATGCTTGTGTAGGAATTTATAGCGTCACAAAAGCTTTTGATTTGACATCGGGGAGCAAAGAAAGAGATTGTTATTGAGAGTGATCTGTTGACTCGCTACTATAACTTTAGGTCCGTTAAATAGCTTAAAGTTCGAGTTACATATCAGACATAATTATTACAAATAACTCAATGAAAACACATGATTGTACTGGAAACACTGAACAACAAAGCATTGTATACTAATAAATGTATTTGTTGGTTTCTCTTTTATTACAATTCACGAACACAAACTTTTACGATGACTATTCCACATGTTGCGGCCATAACGTCCGCCTCATCAAAGGTTGTGGTTTCCGGCGATCACCGCAAGCCTGAATAATTTCCACATTTAAATTTTCGTCTGTATTGTGTATTATTTTGGTTTCGCTTTTCTTGTGGCCATACGATTAGGTGCTTCCAAGTTTAAGTCTCGTCTCGCATCATGTGGTCGGGATATAAAAACTTTTTAAATATCGGTTCGGATAAAATACAGGCAACTGAATCATGGGTACGTAACGACTACAAGCCTTTGCTTGAGGGTTAGGGAGAGGAGAGGGAGATAGGTATACAATATGTATGTTCGATACTTTCATACAAACTCTTCTAGTTTTGTGTTTATTTTACGTGTTGAGCTCCTTAAGTTCTGAGTTAAGCTGCACGATTACTGACAAATGCGTGCATTAAATGGACATGTCCACTGATAGCTCCTCAAAAGACTATTTCAGACACCAATCCACATAGTGCTCACATGCCCTGACCAATATTATGCCTGAACTTTAAAAGAGACTGAGACCTCTGAGTTTATTTCGGCCTCTCTTTTCAGAGAAGTCGGATAGGAAACGCCGACCTCATGACGTGTAAAATTGTTTGTACAAATCTACTTACAGAAGTAAAATCATTTATTGTTTCTAAAACTCATTTTGTGATGAGTAAAGTCGTGATAGCCCAGTGGTCAAGGCCTCGCCTCTCTTACACGAGGTTGTGGGTTCAAATCCGGGCAAGAATCAATATGACTTTTTCAATTCATATATACTTTCTGAGTTTATCTTAAACATTACTGACGTCGGTGAAGGAATACATCGTGAGGGAACCTGGACTTATAGTTAATATTACTCTGAAATTGCCAACGTGTCTTGAGCAAGCATGGTGATCAGTGCTCATGCCTTCTCTGTATGAGAAGAGGTCTTTGCCCTGCAGTGAGACAATGATGGGCTGCTATGATTATATTTTTTTTTTATTTTTTAGGGTTCCGTACCTTAAAAAAGAAAAACAGAACCGTTATAGGATCACTCGTGTCTGTCTGTCTGTCACAGTCACAGCCATTTTGCTCCGAATCTAATGGACCCGTTTAAGTTGAAATTTGGTACACATATCTATTTCTGTGACACAAACACGGACGTGTAACATAAATAAATAAATTTTGAATATGAGAGTCAACTTTGGGAGGCAAATAAGAAAATTAAAAAAAAAATAAAATTGCATACTGTACAGTGTGACATACCAAATGAAATAGCTTACTGTAAGAGTCTCAAATGTATTCTTTTATAATTTTAAAATAAACCATTTTAAAGTTATTTAAAAAAACAGACGAAAATTGCCCATTCTTCCCCTTTATCTCCGAAAGTACTGAGCCTAAAATTTTGAAAAAAATATAGAAAATAGTTCAATACCTATAGAACATTTTTCCATAGTTAAACAAAAAGGATTCAACCCACATTAGGTGTAATGAATGTATGGGAGAACATGTTTTTCAACTACAATGTTAAGTTTTTCTTGGGATAAATTCATCCCAACTACACCCTTCATTGTGCGTGGTCTGACACGGTCTTGTACGGTTTTTTTTATTATTTGAGATGGGTTTGCTCTTGGCTCTAGTCTAGGTCTGAGGTGACAGAGACAAAGTCAACGATGGAGTGAGCTTACCCAGAAGAAGCCTGTTCACTCTATATTATCATTATGTACCTACTGCTCAATAAGCACTAACAAAGTAAACATTATATTTTTTGCATTAGCTGCAGAAAAACATTTTAGTCTTGAAAAAATTATGACATTAAATTCGCGATTATAGCGCTGGTTTTATCAGTAGGAAACTTCTCAGTACCAGTCCACGGGGAAAGTGCGTAACACACTATCAATCGTAATCGGTTTCATTTTGACAGTTGAACAACATTCATTACGTTATCGAGCAGACAAATTCAAACATAAGACCAGGATGCGCGTCCGGATTTGTTTCAGAGTACTGACTAAAGGCTCGCTCTATATTATAATAATATATTAGTATAGCGCTTATTACACATAACGAGGGAATGTAGACGTGATGATTATCTTCGTATATATTCACGATCTTTGTTACCGAACCGAGTGAAAATCATCAAAATAACGTCATGTCATCAGGTCAATCTATGTGGCCTTTTCCCAACTATGTTGGGTTCGTCTTCCAGTCTAACCAGATACAGCTGAATACCAGTATTTTACATAAAGCGACTGCCTATCTGACCTCCACAACCCAGTTACTGGGTAACCCGATACCCATTGGTAAGACTGGATGTCAGACTTTCGGGCTTCTGACGATCCGTAACTATCTATGAAAGACAGCAAGGACCAACAGCTTAACGTGCTTTCGTCTCGTCACCCATCCACAGAACGACCGCGGCAAGCGTAGCTTAATCTGATCGATCGACCCGTGCGGCATAATATTAAAACGAATTCCATAACTTTACAACTAGCTATATACCTAGGTAGTATTTAGTTCTCAAGTACTCTCTAACACTTAAGATTTAGTGAGTAGTTAAAATTATGTGGCTTTCAGAACGTTAAAACTGAATTGTTCTGATGAATTTTGTGCTTCTTGAAGTAGGGTAAAGTTTAATCTAGTGCACACAATGGCTTGATGCGAATTGTGAGGAACTTTCGTTCACGACTATTCTTGAAAAGGGAGGAAGGAATAAATAAGAGTTATTACTATATTTATTTTTGTTTTGTGTTGTTTGTTGGTTTCGTTTCTAAGAAACTTTAAAATAATACGAAGTAAAAGGAGTAAAGCTTTTGTTCACATCAATCTGCAGGGTGTATCAAAAGGTGTGGTATAGACCATCAAACTGAACAACTTTCTCCATGGGAGCAACATCGTTATAACTATCAGCTGTCCCGTACAAAGCTTCAATACCTCGAATTCGACCCAAATGTATGGGACAGCAGATTTTTTTTTTCTCGAGTAAGATGTTAGTTGAGTCACGCCAAAACTGCCGGTTCTCCTTTTAGAGGTAAAATTTGTAAGGATCGTAGTAGGTGGCGTTCTTTTAGTTAGTTTCTGTCTACCCCCATGGGAAGAAGGCGTGAGTTTTTTAACATGTTTTTTAAAAAGCCACCACCAAGCAATAGTGCTGATGTGTTGGAAGAAAAATGCTTTTATCAACAGAAAATGTCTTGAAAACACGATTTAAAACAAAAACCGGCCAAGTGCGTGTCGGATCACGCACAATGAAGGGTTACGTAGTTAGGATGCATTTATCCCAAGAACAAACTTAACATTGTCGTTAAAAAACATTTTATCCCATACATTCCAACAGCAAATGTAAGTTTGTACGCACAATATTGAGAGATTTACCATGTTATTTTAAGACCGTAGACTTCTTATTGAAATTCCTGTAATCTATAGCTATTTATAGAACTATTTTATGTATTTTTTTTTTCAAAATTTCAGGCTCAGTAATTTTGGAGATAAGGGGAATGGTCAATTTTCGTCTATATAATTTTAAAACAATATATTTTAAAATTATAAATGAAATATATTTGAGGCCCTCGCAGTAAGCCTTTCATTTAATATGTCACACTGTACAGTTTGCAAAACTTTTATTATTATTTTCTTAGTTGCCCCCAAAATTAACCCTCATATTCAAAATTCATTTATTTACGTTACACGTCCGTGTTTGGTACACAGAAATTCATACGTGTACGAGCAAATTGGCTGTGACAGATGGACAGACAGACAGACGATACGAGTTATTTTATAAATGTTCCGTTTTTTCCTTCTGAGGTACGGAACCCTAATTAACTACTAAAGCATAAAAATCAATATCTTACAGCTAGTTGAATTCAGTTTGCATTACACCAGCATTCTGTGGGCTAATCATACCCAAAAAGCAGACAGCGCACTGCGCATATAATACAGTAACGCCTTCAGGGCGCTGTTGGGGCTTCCACCGTACTGTAGTGCGTCAGGGATGTTCGCGGACGCGCACACTGACGATTATTTTGCGATCATGCCCAAAAAAGTAGCATCAGTGCAGATTGAGGTGAAGCAGCAATAGCATTTTGAGGGTGTTTGCAGAAAGGATAAAAGGGCCTACAATGGATAGATTTATCAAGCTGCATGTCAGACATGGGACTTGATAAATCTTCCTCTAACCTTGGCTGTATTTTTATTGTGTATTTGTGTTTTTATTTTTGTACTCATGTGTGCCTAACTGTTACTTACTACCATAGTTTTTAAGATTTTACTGATTACTAACACGCTATGGGTCGTCGACGCCTGAAAATAAACGATTTTTTTTTATTGCAACCAAAATAAAGCTTTTGTTCACATCAATCTGCAGGGTGTATCAGAAAGGTGTGGTACAGACCATCTAACTGAACAACTTTCTTCATGGGAGCAACATCGTGTGCCTAACTGTTACATACTAACATAGTTTTTAAGATTTTACTAATTACTAACACGCTATGGGCCGTCGACGCCTGAAAATAAACGATTTTTTTTTTATTGCAGCCAAAATAAAGCTTTTGTTCACATCAATCTGCAGGGTGTATCAGAAAGGTGTGGTACAGACCATCAAACTGAACAACTTTCTCCACGGGACCAACATTGTAATAACTATCAGCTGTCCCGTACACAGTTTCAATACCTACTCGAACCAAATGTATGGGACAGCTGATTTTTTTGCTCGAGTAAGATGTTAGTTGAGTCACGCCAAAACTGCCGGTTCTCCTTTTAGAGGTAAAATTTGTTTGTAACTTGGTATGTGGGGGTAGGTAATCTCTGGAAGTCCCAGTCGGATTAAAAAAATATATATTTTTGTATTTGATAGCCCAATTGTCGAGGCTATTTAACATTTTGCTATGACCCTTAGTAGCCGAGTAAAAAGAAAAAGTTAGGAACAACGCTAAGCGAAAACGAAGTTATTAGGTATTTCGTTATTGCTTGCTTACGCTATTGCGTGAACGGGCGATGGGATGCGACGCGGTGGGACGGGGGAACATGAAATTTCATGCGGGCGAAGCCGCGGGCACAAGCTAGTGGTTAATGATAAATGATAAATGATTTTTATTTCTGTAAGTAGGTTTGTACAAACACTTTTACAAGTCAATCATGTTTTTTTTTAAACTAGAAGAGGTCGGCGTTTCCTATCTGACTACTCTGAGAAGAAAGGCCGAAACAAACTCAGAGGTCACAGTCTCTTATAAAGTCCAGACATAATCTTGGTCACTTCATGTGAAGACCATGTAGATTGGTGTCTGAAATGGTCTTTTGAGGAAAGAACCACACAGATTGAGAGGACCTGTCCAGTCAGTGCACGCATTTGTCAGTAATCGCGCAGCTCAACTCAGAACTTAAGGAGCTCAACGATTCGACGAACAATATTTGTAAACGTTTATAAGTGTAACACTGTGTTGTGGAGGTCAGATGGGCAGTCGCTCCATGTGAAATACTGGTAGGTATTCAGCTGCATCTGGTTAGTCTGGTAACTGATCCCAATATAGTTGGGAAAAGATGGGGTCGGCTAACACAAATCCTAATAGCCTATCCTATTAGCCTAGGCTAATGATGAATGTTTAGAGTTTCCAGGAAATCTCTTACAGAATCAAAATGTTAAATAGAATAGAATAGTGTTTATATAAATTACTGACATAAATGTAGATATTAATGTAAGTAGTTTCATTTCCATAATTTGAAACTTCTATGCATTTTTTTTTTTAAGAATAAAATTTTATTTTTATTTTTAATATTTACGTAATTTAGCTAACAGACTTAAAGTATTCATAAAATACGTGTATATAAAAAAGACTGAAAATAGTCAAAGGGCATCAAAGAATTCGTCTGCATCTCTGTCAACAGGAAAAGTGCCACAAAAACTTCTCTACATGTTTATTATTTTGCATCTAAATACTCAGATCTCCAACATGTAAATACAATCAAGTTGAAGCTGAAATCACGACAACTTTTAATCCGATTCCAACAGCAGCAAACCAAATTGCATGGCACCGAATATGTGACTTTACTTTTTAAACCCGATCTATCCTATGTCTGTCTACCATGTAATCCCTGCCTACAATTCGATTTTTGCACGGAGTATCAGTTCGCTATTTGAAAATTTAGTCACACTACATTTTGGAAACTTTTAGCTGCGAATTTTCTTTTTTTTTTTTTGGCTATGTTAGAACTAAGATATTTCGTCCACTTGCAACGACAGGCAGTGTGACAATTCGAATTTTGATTTTTCGTTTTACCGATTCGTTTTTCTTTTTGATTATTTCATTTCATTATTAGTTATACTCTAATCACTGCATACATAATAAAACTATCTTGACAACAATTTAAGAGTTTAGAGAGAGAGCATTTAAAAGTTCAAAAGTCGTTTTCTGTAAGATTACGGTTTTTGAGATGTCACACTGTCGTCGCAAATGGACGATTAGTATTTGGGTGAGAATAACGGTATTAGAAATCGAGAAAACATTCTTTATTCAAATAAAAATCGGATAAAAACCAGACATGCTTTACTGAAGTGATCTAAAATTGAGATCATTCTGGACTTAGGTATTCCAGACGTTTTATTCTCTAGATAATAAATTAGGTCGTAAAACACATAGCATTCCGGGAAGTATTACCGTTTCTAAGCGCTACGGTAGTTAATAAAGAATTAAGGCGACGATAACTGACTTTTAATGAGTTTAAACCTGAAGATCACGTCTAAACGGGTAGTGTTAAACAATTGAAAAAAAAATTTGTTAAATTGGAGCATTTTTTAATAACTTAATTTGTGAATATTTTTGATTATGTTTATATTATAATGTAGGTAATTATTTTAAAAAGTTATGTGTAACGCGAATATAAAACTGAGAATCCCGCAAAAACTATCAAGCGTATTTTAATGAAACCCTTTTAAAGATAATTTCATTATTTATCTTTTATTTTACGTGTTTTATTAAAATAGCTTTTGTTTTATGTACAATAAGTTAATAATGCGTCTAATTTGGGACAGCACTCCTCGATGGGCGAGTCTTATTACTGGGTGGACATACGACGCGTTGCGTGAGCTCAATACAGAACACGCAAGCTAACCACTCAAAGCCATTAACCATTGAAGCCATTAAACTCCCGTGAGTTTAACGACCAATCAGAAGCCACATTCAAAACTCAGTTGGCGGATTCTGCTTATATGCAGACGTAAATCCAAACCCTGTATAAAAACCCAACAACACCATTCTCCGATCTGGGGATCGAAACCAGCACTCTCATAATCAGCAGTGCTCGCGACTACTTGACCAATGTTAATTCCGCCAACGCCAAGTCAACAGCCGATCTATTCTGTAAAAAACTCTCCTTGAAAACTTACGTGAAGTGAGCTATCATTGCACCTGAAGGGATGCTAGGGATTGACACTATTCACAGCTCACTATAAGATCACTTCACCTGAATTTTCACGGTGATACTCGTATTTGGCAATAAGACACGTGTCGATGATCGCACGACCTCTTAAGGGGTCATTGTACTCATCATTATGAACAACTGATAATTATGGGACCAAACATCTGTTGTTCACATTTATGCTCGCATAACTCGTCAAAATGGAGCGAACAATTTTTCGCAATTTCAGGTTTGGTCCCTCAACAAAAGTTGTTCAAAATAATGAGTACAATGACCCCGTAAGAGGCTCTGTCCTTAAGAGGTGGTTCGTTGTTTAAGTTACACCTTGTATATAAATTAAACCTTACTTGAGTAAGGTCTATTGTATATCGGCACGTGCCTTCTCAATTTACATTCCACGAAACAGTAGCAAATCAATTTGCGGACCCTATTGACAGATCCAAAGCTGTTCAACTTAGTTACCAAGTCCCAGTATCTATTAGTTTCAGAACTAAGATCGTGAGTTTCCACAATGCCCTGGCATTAAGTTGTATTAATTTATCAGTTCAATCAATTTTGACCTTTAAGTTTCTGTACCACGATTCAGATGCAGATTATCGAAAGATCGAGTTGATTTTGATCATTTTTTGTTGTGGTATAGATTGATCAGTAAACCTGAAATTCTATGTTCGAAATCACAAGATAATTCTAATTCCAAAGTCACCTTTTAGGATTTTTTTTATATATATTTTTTTATAAATGAGTTATATATAACCTCAATTATACCACGGAAATGTTGCTTTGTTGCCCACACTGAACCTGCGTTGTGGACAATAGCTCACTGCCTCTCACAGATAGTAGGCTTGAATCCCAGCAGGCAGTAGGTACTGCAAAGGTTCCATGCAATGGACCTTAACCTTTTATTGTACTGGCTGACATTCGATTACTTGCGCCGGTATAGAACTCTCTTTTTTTAAATAAATAAAAAGATAGTTCGTATGTTTTTTCCAGGCTGCACTGGCCGCACTTCCCGTGATAGGCGGTGTAGTTTTAAGGAATGTGTGATTTTAACCAAAGACCTCTAAATTTATAAATTATTGCGTCTCCGACTGTTATTCCGTATTTAGTTACACGCCCTGTGGAAACTTAAAACTTCCACATAATTGGAGTCTGAACTTCTACAGGCGGATTTAAATGTGGGTCCTGAAGTCATGATGTTTTATCTGTTCTTAATGTGTGATATTTTGGATAAGTCAATATCATAAGATAATTAGGTATATTGCGGATTTTAAAATAATAGGTTTCGACGCTAATCGAAGGACATTTTGATACCGGACTACTCGTAACTTTTCCAATACCTGTCTGTGCTATCTTTCTGACCTCATCTGGTTATTGCAGCTTTTATAACCAAATTATGTTATAAGTATCAGATTGCAATGCAAGTACCTACTTAATCATAAATTGTATGGTTTAAAAAGTAATAGAATATTATGTTCCCATTCATTATTTCTGAGACAGACAGAGACTATAAGTAATGTAAACGCTCAATGAAGCTGGCATTCAAAACTTTCAAAATTATGTGAAATTATGCTGTAGTCATGTTGATATTTTGGAACGAAGTTCTCTAACGCGGCTTGCGGTAGGAGTAAACTGGTAGAAATAGTCACGTAACGAAAAAGCGTTATGCCCGAAAAAGTCAGTTTCATAAACTTTTGACACTTGAAACTGACTTTATAGGCCAGGCCACATACAGCTCAAATTGTAAATGAGTATTTTCAGGGTGTCGGCATCAATCGCATGGACGGACCCGCAAGAAGACCGGGCCTGAATCCAATTGAACACGCTTGGGACGAGCTTGGGAGGTGTATAAGCAAGCGAAACCCCGCCCCAGCTACACTTCGAGACCTGAAATATGCGTTAGTGGAAGAATGGACCATGCCCAATCGCCTATTTTGACAATTAAACTAATAATATTTCCAACATTTGATGTTGTTTTATTAATTCGTAAATTATCTACAACATACAGTTTCATTCATGCTGCTAGCTCTATTATTTTAAGAGTAATTTTGATTTTTCGTACTGACCCGTTTTCTTTGTCAGCGAGTGTACAGACGCCACTTCTACAATCTGTCAAACTTTAATAGGTTTTCAACTTTATCGCTAATGCATTAGGTTCAAGGTTGATTGGGAAAATTTGACAGGGTCGGGTTGCTTGACCTGCTGGCGTCTGTACATTGCGTGGAGTTGCACACTGAATTGACTGAAATTTTACCAAAACTGTATTAATCCTACTGTTATCAGGTTCACAATCCCCATACAAAAAAGTTTAATCGACCCGTCAAGTCTAACTTACATAATATCGAATTCGTACGAGTATTTTGAAATAAATATGTTAGTATAACAGGTAAAAATGGTCCCGAAAAACATTTTTTTTACTTTGTAGATAATAACCCCTTTCTCACTGCACAAAAAAAAATTGTGGTATATATTTTTTAATGGTATGAATTTTGCTCCTCTCATAAGTCCAATAAATTACATAAACTTACTCATAAGTCCAGGCCTGTAAACGTTGTTCGAAGTAGTATTGAACCCCGTGACCCACATGTGGTGGTACGGACGTGCCATAAAATTTTGTGGTGACCCCACGTTGGGGGCACTGGACTGTTAACGTATTAAAGTATTAGAGGCTGTCTTTTACTCACCCTCTATAGCCATAAATGCAGCAGCACCAATAAAACTGTACAACACCAAACACAAACTCAAGAAGAGATGAGTGAACCACTTCCTTGAGAGCAACTTCAATCTATTGTAGAACCAGAACGCAGTCTTTTCACCAGCACTTAATCCATGCTTCGTCGTGTTTATAGTAAAGTCTTTAAAGCCTTCGAACTGTTTGAACATGAACTCCGAGGCTTTGTTATGATACATATGCATGAAAGGGTTGAAGTAAGGGTTTCCATGAGGATCGGAGATGTGAGAAGCAGGGGTCCCCGGAGGCTTTCCATGATACCTCGGCTGCCCCCAGTAAACCGAGGTTCCTGTCGTAGGCCCCCGAGGTGTCATCAGTAGAGTTGAGTCAGGTATCTGCAACGTGATTTTGGGCCGCACTGGCCTCGACGGCGGAGGCGGCGGTGGGTAACTAGGCGGAACGTCCAAACTGACCATCTTCACTGTTTATAGAGCTTTTAATAACACTACACTGTTTATCGACTGCAGTGATGCGCGTGCGATCTCGCGCAATGTTTGTTTTAGCGCCGGCGCGTCTAAATTGTAACTTTCATTGACATTACTGAATATTTTTCGCGGCGTGAGGTTTTGGCTGTAGACGTGCTCGGGCCCGAACTGACTGGACACTGATTTTATAAATAAAACGGGAGTTAGCGAGTGCTTCCCGTTGTGTCATCGGCGCTTGTCTGTCGGTTATCTCTGAGTTGTAATCATTGCCAATACAATTTGGTTCCGTGAACTTTTCATGCGTAACGCACTGAATCCGCTTTCTCCGAATGAGGTGTGTTTGTGAAGGCACTCGGGCGGATTCTGTTGAAAAGTACGCTTCACTTCATTTGATTCGTGTTTAATATCACTCACTTCCATTTCAATTGGATTTAAGCGTGCGATTATAAATTTGACGCAAGTTTTCCGGCACTTCGAACTCGTTTTCAACATTGATGTTTCATGGAAAAAAATGTTGAAAATTAATAAAAATGTCTGCAGTTAATATTATTTTCATTAGGTATAATTATGTATTATAATCACGCTGCTGCTGACTCTTTCCGTTAATAAAAGTAATACCAAGAGCTCTATAAAAAGAAACTTTAGGAACTGCTTATTTACGATAGGTACCTGAGAACAAAATAGGCTAACTTAACTTATCTTTCCACTTTTCTTACAGTTTCTATTTTATAAAGACTTTTTAATTCTAAACCATTCTTAGTAAGATACGCGTTTGATCTTAACACTTGAGGTAAGTATAGTGATGTGTTATAGTAAAAATTTGCCTGGTTTTACGATTATATACCTACCTACATCCTGAGCCTACATCCCTAAAAGCGCATGACAGACCTTTGACCTCCATTGACACGGTGCAAATTTATTGCCTGTGGCATACCATAAAACTGAAGGGCAATTAACTGGCACCGTCTAAACAACACGTACAATATTGTTGCACGCATTTAAATCTGGCACGGAAATTTTCTATCATACAAACATGAGCAAACGAAACAAGACGTTCAATAAAACTGAATGAAATATTTGGCAGCTCAAATACGCGTAATACTTGAATCAACTGCACAATGACGTGCAACTGTGTGTTTAGACGAGGCAAAACTTGCATGCATTAATCACCTGGCAATTTTATTGCCTTAGTGTAAATCGCATGCGATTTTTTTGAATGGCAAAACTTGCATTCAATTATTTTATGTCATTTTATAGAAATCGCACGCGTGTAACCACTTGCATGCAATTCTTAAATGATAATAAAATTGAACGTGCTTTATGGCATGTGATTATTGCTCTTGAACGTTCCAGAAATTTGCAACGTGTAAAGGGAGCTACTACGGTACTCGGTAGATACTCAACACCTTATTTTTCCTTTTTTTTTTATGAGGTATAGTGATGTGATGTATAAAGTAAAAAATTGCCAATTTAGTCATATGATTACGTACCTACATCCCTACAGGCACATGACAAACCTCTATAAAGATGCCAAACTACCTAACAAATAATATATATATATATATATTTATAGTTTTTCCATTTTATTTTAAACTGTTTTTTTTTTTAATAAAATGAAAAACTATAAAGTCAGGTGTCTAGATCGCCAGAAGCCTATCCATGTTATTTTATTACGTCAACCTCTTTATATGTTCTGTGAAGTCCTGTCCGTTATTGATACCCTATGCCTAGACCGATATCTTGAGTGACGTATAGGTATGGTCTGTTCCAAAAATATCTGATCAAAATGTAAACAAATAGATCAAAAAATGTACTTGTGGATATCAATTTTTTTGCAGTGCCCCTTACAAATTGATTATTTGGATAGGTACTTTAACCCGATATTCAAATTTTAACTCACCTTAAAGAAGTTTTTCATTTCACAAATGAGTCAATTTTCGTCGATGATTTGTGAATTACAATTTATTAATGTTATTCAAACAATCAAGCTTAATGCAAGCTGAAGTGGGAAAGGACCGCCATCAGGCTAAGTGGAGCGACGATCTTCGCAGGGTGACAGGTAGCAGCTGGATGAGAGTGGCCAAGAATTGAGCTGAATGGCGTGCATTTGGAGATGCCTATGTCCAGCAGTGGACTGCTGTAGGCTGATGATGATGCGCACAGCAAAAGAGTGGAACTCACTACCTGCGTCTGTATTTCCGAGCGCATACAACCCTAATCTCTTCAAAGTGAGAGTGAACAGGCTTCTTCTGGGTAAGCTCACTCCATCGTCGACTCTGTCACTGTCGCCTCCGACCTAGACTAGAGTCAAGAGCAAACCCATCTCAAAAAAAAAAGATGATTCAGTCAATGATTCAAACTGTTGGAAAAAGTGGTGAAACATAAAGTTGAAACCTTCTAAATACAGATGAGTGTGTCACTAATTCCCTTTAGTTACTGATGGCGTAAGAATTTAACCCGAACAGGATTTGTTTACACTTTTATCAGATGGAAATTGTACAGTACTTTTACACACACACAGTACGCAAAGATTTTCATTTCTTTAGTGCCAATTTCTTACACACTGTACCTACAATAAGATGTTGTCAACAGCCTCTGATATAAATTGGATGACTCACCGAATACCGAGATATGCTCTTTATTTTTTTTCTTTTTTACGTACGATGTCTTGTGCGATTTTTCGTGGAAATCTTGGATACTTATAATAATGTTCATTGGGTGCCCATTTTTGTAGCCTTTTTATATAATTTCGTGATAAACCTCACGCTAAAGAGATTTCTTTGTTCTTGAAGGCTGGCGAAGTAATTCGAAAGAATCTGTTTTAACAATATTATACGTATGTAAGTGAGAGAAATTAATTGTTAAGTAAATTGACATACTCAGCTCGATTTTACAACAGCAACTTAACACTCCAATAGCACGTCGGCCGACCATACCCAGAAGAAGAAACAGGGTATGTACTGTACCTCATCCATACTTTACATTTACAAAAAGATTCTTTTTTTATCAAGGACCATTTTTATATAAAAGAATAAACGCAATAATTCCACTGCAAACATGTTGTAAGCTAACATGCAAAAAGCTGATTACTGAATTTCTTTCTACCAAAAATTATGATGATACCGAATCCCTTCTTACAACAATGAAGTAACTCATAATACACACACACTCACAACTCACACAGATACGCACGCGCACACATTCACACACACACACATTCATACACACGCGCGCGCACCACACATTCTTCTACTTGTCTTTATATTATTATTATTTTTTTTATTTAATTTGTTTAAATTTTGTTAATAATTATGTAACAGTTTAAGCAATACTTTTGTCCTATTTTCGGGAAATCAGGGCTGTTTGTCCTTAATACAGGCTACTTAGTAACCTAGCTAGGACATCAGATCGTAAATTTGTATTGTTACCTACTCATCTCAGATGTAAACTATTCCGAAGTTGTCAACCCACTTTGTAACAGACTGTACCACTTTTTATGATATAAATTATTATTATTGACAACAAAAACAACTTAAATTGTCCGTATAATCAAATCACATTTAATTCTTTCTATTCTATTTATCTCTATGGCAGTGGTGCATTATGCCAAAGTCAGATGTGCTAAGAGAACCCGCCAGGGTTGCGGGTTGTTCGAAACAGTTACCGTGGCCCTGGCACAGGCAACTGAAGGAACACGGGTGGGTTTTAGTCAGTAGAAGTCTGACACGCCCTCCCGCTCCACCCAGAGCGGGAGAAGTTATTTGATGATTTCCCATACACAAAAAAAAAAAAAACAAAAAAAAAAAAAAGATGTGCTAAGAGAAAACATGGGAAATAATAAAAAAACAATAAATAAAAATTTGATCTAGTACTAGTTGGTATTTGTAGTTGATGGATTATCGGAATTAATGTGAAATGTACACTGAAACAAACTGATGTTGTTAGTTAGAATAAATATGGCCACAAATCTTGATATCATTAACGCGGATAAAAATCATCAAAGCCTCAAAGAGCAACAAGAATGTTTTAGTAGAGATGGAAAGTTAGTTGGGACAGGGATCTTTAGTTTAGGGAGATGACTTTACAAGTCGCGGGTTGGTTATTTATTATTGGAGCAGATGAAAAATATGTGCTCCAAAGTACCTTCATCCAACCATTCGCAGAGCGATGTATGTCTGACCCGGATTTTATGTAGAAAAACCGGAGAACAGAAAAAGGGCCTATACGGAGACGCCACAGAATATACAACACTTTCTTGGATATTTTTTTGTAGGGATAGAACCAAGGCTTGGGTGTAACATTCGGCTGTACTCCGTGATAAAAAAAAAACACCTTTCCACTTACTTAAATTTTGCCACTGCACCTGCCATGAGGTTAGTAAGCTCTTTTTGGGAAGGCTCAGCAAATCGTGGCCCTGACATTGGAAGTATTTAAGTTCAACAGCTTGGGAAGTAACGTGTCTAATATTTCATATGTGCTGAAGTTTACCTCACGCTTCCCTAGATGGCGTTGAGATCGAAATAGATCGTGCTATGGTTTCGTTACCGAGCAAAGTATATAATTAAACATTTGATTTTTTTTTTTTTGTAAGCGCGATTCCTTGTGAATTAAATTATCCTATTAAAACATTTGGTGCGTTTCATTGTGTGTTCTTGCCTTCAGAGTTCGGATTCGGACCTTAAAAACCTGCTCAAGAGCATCAACAATTCATTTCCTCTTATGCCACAATGACTTGGAATCCAAACCAAGTGTACGGTTTTGATGTAATTCTTTAACAGTTGTATAAATGACTATAATCCGGCAAATTGATGAGTGTCAATTTAGTTATCAATGAATCCCCTAACTGTATAACGTGAAGAAAACTGCTGTTCAAACTTCGTCATAACTAAATAAAATCATTTCTAAACCAGTACCAAGAAGATAGTCTATTCTTGGACGTTTGGCATCAACATTTTGATGACAAACCAAATGCTGTATTATTTTTGGCGTGGCGCCTGAATTTTGTCACGATTTTCCCTTCGCCTTTAAATTCATCGGCGTATCGTTATTTTTTTAGAGTTCCGTACCCAAAGGGTAAAACGGGACCCTATTACTAAGAATCCACTGTCTGTCTGTCTGTCCGTCTGTCACCAGGCTGTATCTAATGAACCGTGATAGTTAGACAGTTGAAATTTTCACAGATGATGTATTTCTGTTGCTGCTATAACAACAAATACTAAAAAAACAGAATAAAATAAATATTTAAAGGGGCTCCCATACAACGTGATTTTGCCGTTTTTATAGATAATGGTACGGAATCCTTCGTGCGCGAGTCCGACTCGCACTTGGCCGGTTTTTTTTAAATAATGTCTGAATCATGTGAAGATGAACTTGATTTCTTTTACGTCAAACGCCTTTTTAGATTAGATGTGTGGAATAAGGCGTGCTGCGCCGTCCCTGTATAACTAAATTGGGATAGATAGGGGTAAGACAATGTAAAGTATATGTGTTTAGTAATAAATAGTAATAATATCCGATTATTGTAAACCAACACATCGTTCACACCTTAAGTTCACTCACGTTTCGACAAATAGATAGCTACTCGATCACGTTTGTATGTTAAAAAAATTAGGTACACGAAATAAAATCATACCTACAGATATACCAACATGATGTACGAGTAGGTAGGTCATTTGACTGAATATCTCATTTGGCTACATCGAGTTTGGTAAGTAGTTCCGATTAACCCATGATTTGCTTCATTGCCTTGGCACATCTCCGCTGCAAAACTGTGAAACAGCGAAACCGCATGAAGTTTCCGCAAGATGTTCCGCTCATGTTTCGCTACTCAAGTAGCGGAACATCATGCCAGTCAGTTGAATTGAAGTACTGCGGTTTCGCTGCCACGGTTTCGCAGCGGAAGTATGCTAAGAGCCTCAACGCTAACAAATTATTAACACATAAAAAGTGGCAACGCACTTAAAAACTACATGCTCTCTTAAAACAAAATGTATGAGTAACAATTAACTAAAGAAAACACTTCACTCATAGTCAATGACTTGGCAACATCATAGTAAGAATGAGAAATAAATTAAATTGAGATAGATAACATAATTTTTTCCCCTTTATAGATACACGAGTCGTTACGTCAAACCAACTGTCATGAAAATTGTACTGTTGACATCTTGGCAACGAATTTCATAATTGATTCAATGATTCATCCAAATAAAAGAAATGAAATTGCTAAAGTGATTTTGTGTGTAAACCCAAATGTAAGTCAAAACTAACAAAATATATATTATCCTAACCTACTAACCTAATTAAAACTATTAAAAAACTAAAATATGGCGTCGAAAAATTCTTCCGCATCGCTGTCGACTGGCGGCATTGATTGGCACGTTGTTACATAAAATTATGAACTTCGTTTATTTATAATCTGTTGTAAACTGTCCATAAATTGTGACTGTACCAAGTATGGTACAGTATCAAGTGGTTTTTAAGCAGTAGCTTACAATAAAAAAAAAAACTGGCGAAGTGCGTGTCGGACCTCGCACATTAAATGGTTCCGTAGTTGCGATGAATTTATCCCAAGAACAAACTTAACATTTTAGTTGAAAAACATGTTCTCCCATACATTCCAACTATAAATGTAAGCGTGTACGCACAATATTACGAGATTTACCATGTTATTTTAAGACCATAGACTTCTTTTAGGTTTTCCTGTAATCTATAGGTATGGAAGTATTCTCTGCATTTATTTTTTTTTCAAAATTTTAGGCTCAGTAGTTTCGAAGATAAGGAGAGGGAATTGGTAAATTTTCGTCTATTTTCTTAAATAACTTTAAATACAATTTATTTTAAAATTATTAAAAAAATATTTTTGAGACCGTTACAGTAAGCCCTTTCATTTGATATGTCACACGGTACAGTTTGCGAAACTTTTTATTTAATTTTCTTATTTGCCACCAAAAGTGACCCCCATATTCAAAATTAATTTATGTAAGTTACACGTCGTATTCGGGTCACAGAAATTCATATGTGTACCAAATTTCAACTTAATCTGTCCATTAGATTCGGAGCAAATTGGCTGTGACAGACGGACAGACAGACAGACACACGAGTGATCCTATATGGGTTGAGTTTTTTTGTTTTGAAGTACGGAATCCTAATAACGTATTAGTTTTCGATATTTTATAATCTATCCATGTCAAACCGTTTACAATCTCACGAGTTACATTATAAACTAACAAAGTTCATAATTATACGAAAAACCCCACAAATTTTAATGAATGTTTTGAAGATGAAGTCACCACCAATATTAATACGAATAGCCATTAAAGTCTCACCACACTGTTTACAAATTACAAGCCTATAGCCAAATCTAATCATACACATAAACGAATATCCCACTTACAGAAACGGCAGTTTTTATCTGCAACTACAGTTGGTACCTAAATTATCTAGGCGACTACACTATCTAGGCTACTAAAATGTCTAGGCTACTAATCTATCTAGGCTACTAAACTATCTAGGCTACTAAACTATCTAGGCTACTAAACTATCTAGGCTACTAAACTGTCTAGGCTACTAAACTGTCTAGGCTACTAAACTATCTAGGCTACTAAACTATCTAGGCTACTAAACTATCTAGGCTACTGGACTACTAAACTATCTAGGTTACAAAACTATCTAGACTACTAAACAATCTAGGCCACTAAACTATCTAGGCTACTAAACTGTCTAGGCTACTAAACTATCTAGGCTACTAAACTATCTATGCTACTAAACTATCTAGGCTACTAAACTATCTAGGCTACTAAACTATCTAGGTTACTAAACTATCTAGGCTACTAAACTGTATAGGCTACTAAACTGTATAGGTTACTAAACTGTCTAGGCTACTAAACTGTCTAGGCTACCAAAAAGTCGAAAGGTGTCGTGGGACACCCGGTTGAAACGAAGTTCCTTTTGCTGGATATTATGTACCTATTATTAGTACAGAGCAGTACAGAGCCATCTAGTATGGTGTCAAGTTTCAACTGTCAAAAGTTTTGACACCTGAAACTGACTTTTTCGGGCTTTCATTACGTGACGATTTCTACCAGTTTACTCATAGTTATTCCACTCTTTGGTTTACTCCTACCACAAACCGCGATATAGAACTTCGTTTCAATAACTTTGCTTGTCACGATTTATTTATACGGAAATTCGGTTTTGTAGGTAATCATTTCAAAATCTGTTACTACCATCATTTTCTAGAAATACAAAACGACACGGCTATTATATCATGTCCTTTTTCCAATGTATTTCGGGTCGCCGCAGCCTTCTTCTTCCATCAGCCCTTTCAGCCATCATCTCAGTATTCACCTTCAGTTCCTATATTCATATTATATTATCTATTACCTTCCTTACAACCGACGCATTGCTTCATTTGTTCCTTTATTATAATACCCGTCCAAATCCATCTTAAAATTTTCATCTCAGTTGCATGCTATTTCCTTATATTCATCCCTTTTGTGACTCAATTTTATAATCCAAGGTCTTATCATTATTTTACACTTGGACTATAATTCGACACACAAGGAATAACATCGTAGCTCAGTCTTAGGCCATTTTGAGTTACAATCGCAATCTTGCTGTACAAAATTAATGCAATTTTTTTTGTACTCACCCCTGTTTCTAAAAAAATCTTTACTCCTCATAAGAAATTAGAAACAGGGGTCAGTGCAAAAAATCAGCATGGATTTTGTACAGCAAGAATACGATTGTAACTCAAAATGGCCTAAAACTGAGTTACGATGTTATTCCTTGCACGTGTCGAATTATACACGGCTATTGAATAGTGAATAGTCTAAATAATCATCGCTTTTATTTAAAACTCAGTAATAAACGTTATCCACCAGTTAAAACTCCTATTAGTTGGGTGTTTAGCTTCGCAAACTGTCCTTTGCATTTTCAAACATGGCGCCGAGCCAAAATTATTGACATCGATCCAGCTGAAAATATTTTGGAATGTGAAAGCGCTTTTGGAACGTGTCTATGAATGCTGTTATTTAAACTAATTAGTTATTTATTAATAGTCGTATTGGTTGAGTGTCAAGAATAGTTCTGTTATAATCTGCCTGCAGTCTTTCGTATACCCTATTTGGATCGAGCAAAGACCTCTTTATAAACTGCGATAATGTCTCTTTGTGACGTATTATTGTCTTACTCCACAATCACAGTTCAATTCTGCTGGAGCCTTGAGTATTCCATGTTCCTTGATGACCATTTTCGACACCCACGGAATGAGATGTAAAAAATCAATTTTAAGAGTTCCGTACGTCTGAATTATAAAACCGGCCAAGCGCGAGTCGGACTCGCGCACGAAGGGTTCCGTAGATACCATTATCTATAAAAACGGCAAAAAAATTATGTCTGTTGTATGGGAGCCCCCTTAAATATTTATTTTATCCTGTTTTTTAGTATTTCTTGTTATAGTAGCAACAGAAATACATCATCTGTGAAAATTTCAACTGTCTATCACGGTTCATGAGATACAGCCTGGTGACAGACCGACAGACAGACGAACAGCGGCGTCTTAGTAATAGGGTCGTCTTTGTAATACATCTTTTGGGTACGGAACCCTAAAAACGAAACCCTTTTAAGATCACTCGTGTCTGTCTGTCCGTCTGTCACAACCATTATGCTCCGAATCTAATGTTTTTGGGTCACAGAAATACATATGGTACACGTATGAATTTCTGTGACCCAAAAACGGACATGTAACGTAAATAAATTAATTTTGAATATGGGGGTTGGGATTGAATTGAATTGAATTTGAGAGGTAAATAGGTTTTTTTTGGTTACGTTTTGAATATTGCAC
Source organism: Dicycla oo (assembly GCA_948252095.1). Lineage (NCBI taxonomy): Eukaryota > Metazoa > Arthropoda > Insecta > Lepidoptera > Noctuidae > Dicycla > Dicycla oo. The sequence continues at coordinate 12,051,939 of OX411732.1, forward strand.
TGTGTCACCGTGTAACATTTCAAATACAAGGGCTTACTATGAGGGTCTCAAATATTTTATTTTTTATTTTAAAATAACTTATAGCTATAGGGGAATGGTAAATTTTTAGCTATTTAATAAAATAGATAAAAATTTACCATTCCCCCACCCCACCCTTATCTCCGAAATTACTGAGCCTCTAACTTTGCAAAAAATACAGAAAATAGTTCTATACTTATAGATTAACAGGAAAACCAATAAGAAGTCTATGGTCTTAAAATTATATATGGTAAATCTCTCATTATTGTGCGTACAAACTTACATTTTTGCAGTTGGAATGTATGAGAGAATATATTTTTTCAACTACAATGTTAAGTTTCTTCTTGGGATAAATTCATCCCAGCTACGGAACCCTTCATTGTGCGTGGTCTGAAAAGCACTTAGTCACTATTTTTTTTTAAACAGCACGCTCTTACTTTGTGTATGTTCATTGGTCACTGTTCAATTATTATTTAAGTCAAATATACCTACCTACTGCAATCCTACGTAATGAACTAATGACTCTTGAGACACAATTTCTATTGTTGCGATATCCTCCGGGTTAGGTTTCAGCTAAAGCCCTTATGGCCCAATTCCCCATACAAAGTCCGTCTTCCCTGACCTACAATAAAGTGGAAGCGTCAGAAATTCCAATGTTTAATCAACGATTCACGTGATTGTCTCTTGCCGTGCTAACTATCTCATTATTCACTAGGAATCGTGACAAATTACATAATCATCTTCCCAACAGGCCCGACTTCCAGTCTAACCGGATGCAGTTGAATACCAGTATTTTACATGCAGCAGTCGCCTATCTGACCTCCACAATCCAGTTACTAGGTAATACGATACCCCTTTGTAAGACGGGCTTCTGACGACCCGTAACGACAGTCAAAGATCCACGAATGTCACTGGCTTAACGTGCTTTCCGAGGCACGGAGGGGTGTTGGTATGTAAAGATGGTCACCCATCCACCAGTGCACAATGCGGGGATTACCTACTTAGATTAATTTACAGCTCCGTGGATTGCTTAACTCAACTAACTGCCTGGGATGGACCAAAAAGCGTCATTTGTAAATGAAACTCAGACCACTCATAAAGAGAAGAGCCTAAAATCGGGACCGTCATTATTAGGTTGTCCCTAAGTTTGAGTGCCTACTGCAAACCATGGGATTCCTAAAAGACAGTGAAATTAACCGATTTTAAAAGAAATTTTCTATAATTACTTTACGTATTTAGGCATCACACGGGCCAAAAAATACCGCAGAGCTAAGTATTCATATATATCATCAGATTAATTTATGCCGCTGCTTGTGGTACCATCGACAAACGCCAGGCCTTTCCAATTTTCAAACAATTTTGCTTGCAAATGTTTTGTGCCGTTCCGACTTTCTATTGTTGGACGAGGACAAAGGACCTTAAGCGCAGGGTTTCTTCAATAAATCAGTGTTATACAAAAAGCAACTTTATGGTGTAAAGGTGTCCGTTTTGTCAATAGTAGGTATACCCACTGCACAATTGCGGAAACATTTCCTTGGGTCGGAATATGTCGTTGGAAGTCATGAGGAGACGTCTTTTCCCAGCAGTGCCCAATATCCATAATCAAGAGAATTAAATAGTACTCAAACTAAGCAAAATAATAATTGTTTACCATTCTACGAATGACGTAACAAGTCTAGACAAATTCCGATGCCACCATTAAGATTCTAACACACCTAAAAATAAGTGCAATAAATTATTTCATCTAATAATGTCTTCTTCGGTTCCTCCAATGAGATTACCTGTGAATACCACATGAACTCATAATACACACGTCTTGCCAAGCTGCGTGTAGAATAGCTATCAACGCAAGTATTCTTATTGTAATGGACCTGTTATCTACTTATTTCAATGGAATTGGAATATTTTAGCATATATAATTAATTATGTAACTATCACGTAGGTACTTACGATCCGTTGCCCGTGACTTCACGATCCATTATGAAAAGTAGCCTATACCCGTCTTCAGGTCATGGTCTACCCATATGCCAAATTTCACCAAATCCGTTCAGCCTTTTTATCGTGAAAGCGTGTCAAACAAACAAACTCACTTTCGCATTTATAATATTAGTAAGGATTCGATAAATCATAACATAATATCAAGCTTGTATTCCCAAAAGGAGGAGGCAGACATATAGGTATAGCACCCATATTTCGCCAGTTATCTTCAGGTTGACCGTAGGATTTATTAGAAGGCGGGCCTATTGCATCGTCATCTGCCAAGCCTTTTCCTATGTTGAGGTCGGCTTCCAGTCTAACCAGATGCAGCTATACCAGTACCTATTTTAGATGGAGCGACTGCCGGTCTGACCTCTACCCAGTTACTGGGTAATACGATATATCCCTTGGTAAGGGCCGGTTTTTTGATCCGTAGTTAACTTAACCAATGGTTAAACTTAACTAATGCTTGAATTTTGACCAAAATTTAAAAAAATACCTAATTATAAGCAATGGCATTTTGGTAAACACATTTTTCCGGGACTGGTTGACGAGAGGCCGGATTGAAATTTCTTAATCTAAAATATCCAATATCACTTTACCCGATCCGAGAATCAAGACCCCACGGATTGCACTCAGTCGCACTTGTGAGGCAGTCGATTGATTACCTACTATAAAATTCTTTATTTGCGTTTGACGCTCGAGGCTACAGTGGCAGTAAGTTTCTGGATTCATTCTAAAATTGATGGCCGTTATTAATGACATTCTCTTAAAGCTTCGTCGAATTGAAATGCCGAACCGGAATAACACATATTTTATCTACGAGTATACCTAGTCTTGCCATAAAATTGTCACGAAGAAAAAAAAAATTTTATTGCAAATAATATTTATTACTTTTACAGTGTGTTAGTTTAATACATAAATATAAAAAGCTTATTCGAAGTGGTCTCCATTGGCTGCAATACTGTCCTTTAAACGTTGAGGCCAGTTATCAATAGAAGCACGCACTCTTTCCATGGGAAAATTATTCACTGCCAATCGTATGGATTGTTTTAGGGACTCCAAATTATCATGGCGTTTAGAGCAAGCCGTACTCTCTAAAACTGACCATAAATCATAAACCAGCGGATTAAGATCGGGACTAGACGACGGCCAGTCTTCAGCTCTGATGAAGTCCGAAGCGTTCACTTCCAACCAAGACTGCGTGGACCGAGCTTTATGACCCGGCGCCGAGTCTTGTTGCAAGGACCATATTTGGTTATTAAACATGGTGTTGTTAAGGGGCTTAACTACCTTCTCATTAATGGTATTTTGATACACTTGTGCCGATGTTTTGATACCTTTTTCACAAAAATATGGCTCAGTCACTCCTTCATAGCTAACACCCCACCAAACCATCACTAAAGTCGGATAATGCCCACGTTGCACTCTGTCGACTAATTGGGAAGCAATGAACAATCGTATAAAAATGACAGATTCCAAATTCAAATGTAATATCTTTCTTATTTTTAATTGTAACAGTATTTATGGCCAGACTGTGTATAATAAGGTAATTTCTGTTTGAAATCTTGATAATCTTTGTTAACACATAAAAAACTTTTTTATTTGTTATTGTTTGTTTTATCTGCCGCGCGCACTGGGCTAGGTTGCCAGATCTACGCACTCATTGAACTCAATCTTTCATAGGCATTGATACAATATTCAAAAACCCAAGATACACAGTGTCGAACAAAGGTAACACTCAAAACTGTCTCCAATTACATATAAGTAGTTATGATAAAAACATATATTTTTTTGAAAATTTAACCTTATGCGCATGATAAAAAGTTGTTTTTACAAGGCAATGAAAAGCAATAAAAATTTTACGACTGAAGTTTGCCAGCAGGACAAGGCATGAACTGGAGACGAATATTTTTTTATACATTGACATAGTATTTTAAGAGTTTGTAAAATATATATGTTTGTATAATATGTATCTATTCTCTCTCTATGATTTTTTTATGCGATTTCATGTTTGGCCCCATAGTAAAAGTTGTTCGTAATGGTGAGTACAATTACCTCTTAAGAGATTTCGTGTATGAATAGATACACCTTATATACGTATGTGATCTAAACACATATTTATAGGTACTTTTAACTGATCGTAAATAGCTATAGTTCTATGAAAAGTACATGTCCGTCATGTATCTCCAAAGTTCATCATCAGATCATGTTTATGTTCACACAGGCACAATCGAAGACTATAATCTTACAAAGAAAATAAAGAGAACTCCTTAATTTGGCTCATAAAATAAATAATCGATATACAAACATTTAAAAAAATCGTCGAATTGATGTAAACTTAACCTTTTGAAAGTCGGTTAACAACTATAAATATATACGAGTATAATAAATAAATACTAATTAAAAACTAAACACAAAAAGTACAAAAGTTAATAATCTTATTAATTAAAAAAATAAACATTAAAAAAATCGACTCCATTGAAAAAGAACCAATTTGTACTATTCGACTAAATTAAAAGGAGGTTGTAAAGCATTGTTCTTTCACTGAAAAAGCGGCCGTTGAAATTTTCCATAATTATTATACTTGGACCGTTGAGTGAAGTTATAAGACAAATTAAATCATAATCACATTGCTCCCTATATTTAGACATAACAACAAAAACAAATCAATTAACTCTTTTACTTACCGGAAGTAAGATATCCCATCCTTTTTATGGTTCGTACCTCAAAAGGAAAAGAACGGAGCCCTTATAGGATCACTTGTGTGTCTGACTGTCTGTCCGTCTTTCACAGCCAATTTGCTCTGAATCTAATGGACCAATTAAGTTGAAACGTGGTACACGTACGAATTTGTGTGACCCAAACACGATCGTGTAATGTAAATAAATGAATTTTGAATATGGGAATCAATTTTGGGGGCAAATAAGAAAATTAAAAATAAAAACTTTGAACTTTGAACTCTCATACACATGAAATGAAAGAGTTTACTGTGAGGGTCTCAAATATTGGTTGGGGAAAAAGTCTTTTCGCATTATAGTATGTATGAACTTGTAATAAAATCTCTTTGGCTATACTATTTGTATCTGGCTGGTTTTGGTATCATTGAAAGTTTAAATTTTAAAGAACATCATTCCAAATTCAAATTAGGAAAATGTTTTTCGTACCGTCAAGATGAGTGAATCTAATGAAGAAATTCGATACATTTTAAAATTTTACTACAAAAAAGGTAAAAATGCAACGCAAGCCGCGAAAAAAAATTGCGATGTTTATGGACCTAGTGTAGTGTCTGTGAGAGTAGCACAAATTTGGTTTAAGCGTTTTCAATCCGGAAATTTTGATGTCAAAGATGCACGTCGCTCTGGTCGCCCTATTGCAGATAAAATGGATGCCATTTTTGAAAAAGTGGAGCAAGATCGGCATATCAGTAGTTACGACGTAGCTGAAGAACTGGAAATTGACCACAAAACAGTTTTGGCGCATTTGAAAAAAACTGGGTACACAAAAAAGCTCGACATTTGGGTACCTCACGAGCTCACTGAAAGAAACCTAATGAACCGTGTACTCATTTGTGATTCTTTATTACGACGTAATGAAGCCGAACCATTTTTGAAGAAGCTGATAACTGGTGATGAAAAGTGGATCACGTATGACAAGAACGATGCGCGATGACGCGTGCGATGTGATACTATTTTAAATGTGTAAACAATTTCAAATTGTGCACTCTTCTTTGCGGACGGGTTTGAGACGCTGAGTTGTAAGTACATTGAGTTTACTGACAAATAAGTAAATCTATTTCACCGTAACCAACCTCAAATTATTGTAGGTATTTCTCCGAAATAAAAATAGTTAGGTACCTAGGTAAGTATTTTTGTCAGTCAAAGAACAGATTAAAATAGTTATTTACTCATTCGATTGTTATTCAAGGTATGAATATCAAACTTAGGTAGCTAGTGGTGACAAAATGTGTTTAAACACATGAATTGTTAATAATTTGTTTGTATGGCATTTGTAGTTTTGGTAAACCTCTAAAAAATAGCCATCTTATTATATCTCATCGAGATAAAACACGAGGTTCGTATCGAGGACCTCTTTCTTCATAGATGTTTTGAAATGAAGATTAGAGTTGGCTATAATCATTATGATTAAGTAATATCTCATGATAATGTAGAACTCTTCGTATTTTAAAGGTTTTCTAACATTGTACAACCATGAAGTACCTACATAAAGGAGTTTTTACACCGGCGAGGCGAGGCATGGAGACGCTCATCCCGGGCGTGAGTTGAAATTTGTATGGTAATATTTCTATCCACGCCCTGCCCATCTTAGGTGTAAAAGGTGAGAGAGGACGTGCGAGCTAGAATTGAAATATTTGTTAGAACAATATTGAACTAAGAATAGCTCTAAGAATAGAGTATTTATTTACTTTGTAAAACGGGTATACAAATCTCGCACCAGCCATCGAGGACCCGAACAGTCTCTCTCCGTCAAGCGCTTACTCGCGATGTCTCGCACGTGCTGGCACGCCCTGACTCGCTCCGCAAAATACGCATTATTGAAGCTAACTCAAAAACTACCCAAGCAAAGTAAAAAAGTTTTTATGGGACCACCTAGGTAGTAGAAGAATTTTCCATATCGGTCCGTCGCTTTTTAAGTAATCGCGTAACAAACATACAAAAAAAAACATATAGACGAATTGAGAAAATGAACCTGAAAATTAACCTTATTTTGAAAGATATATTTTCTCTATCGGACGCCTTTACACCTTAAAGTTGACTTTTGTGTATACCGATTTATTGAAAAAACCCTGCCCCTATGGTCTTTTGTTTTAGCTTGCAAGCAACATTGTTTCAAAATTGAAAAGACATAGCTTTTGTCGATCGTACCTATTTATAATTTGTGCTACCTATGTATTTTAGATGTTTTCGAGATATATCCAGGGTGTGATAGGGATGTATCCAGGGGGTGAGTCAGGAATGTATCCAGGTTGTTAAGGAATGAATTTAGGGTGTGTTAGAGGTACTATGGGCCAAATTTAAGCATGCTCAGTTTATAACATATTTTTGTGGAAGCGCAGCTAGTGACAGACCATACCCCTGCTTGGTTTCGTCCAATTAGAGAATATATGCATTTGTGTGAATACAGGACGTGTAACAAAAAATAACAACAAACCTTAGCCAGTACTAAACAGTTGCCAAAAAAAAAAGTTGCGAGGTTTGCATTTCGCTAATTGTTGACAATTTCCATTCATCGCCATCACCATTTGATTTTACTTGTTTATTTCTATCGGACTGCTTGCCTGCCTAACATTCGCACGCATTCACACCTTTATTGGTGAGCGCCTATTTGGTAATTAAGAAGTACAGAACAACGTCGTTTGTTCTTGTTACTATTGCTTAATGTTAACAATATTTAATGAATTAAGCTTACATTTTATTGAAAAGAATACGTTATTTACCCCATTACTCTCAAGCAATAACAAATAACATTAAACATCACGTACGTAAGCATTGATTCGGCGACTGTACCATTCACGATTTCGGTCAAGACAGAGTCGTGCAACTTTTAGATACTAAAAAAAACTTTGGGGAACTTGGAGGGAGATAGGCACGCCACTGCTTATGCGGAGTAGGAGTCTGCATCTGCAGTAGGAGAGCCGCATGTCCCTCCGCCTCCCCCAGACAGGTTCAATAACCGAAATGCAACACGTGACAGTGACCTATACGAAATTCAACACTCATAAGCATTACGGTTAATACTCAATAAAATCAAAAGGAAATTGAGTATTTACTCTCTTTCAACCTCGTCCTTTAAGAAATCTGTGACAAAAGCTGTTCCCTGGACCTGATTCTTATCTGTTCTGCTGGCTGGTAAGAGCCTAGATCACCTCGCTAGTCGCTGACGTCTGAGCCAGTCAGGGTATCCATTACAACATTTCACTTCTTAAGACACTGGTTAACGATGATTTAACAACTGTTGCACCCGGTACTCCTTCCAGTTCGAAGCCGTCTTTATGATGGTCTTCCCATCTAGCAAATAATTAATTAATACACGAACGCGATACATATCCAAGCCAGTCCGAGCACCATGCCGACCGATAGTCTCCGTAACGCAGTGCATACTGCTTGAATTACAATTTACAAATAAACTGTAATCTATTCTATTTGTGTTTGTTACGGGATTACAATAGGTATACGACCAAGTAGCTGGTAAACTGAACGTGTCGTTAGCATAACCTATACATAATCAGCCTGTCTGTTTCAAAAATCCTAAGTAATATTATGTATAAATGCGAAAGTAAGTTTGTTTGTTACCTTTTGACGCCTAAACCACTGAACCAATCATCCTGAAATTTTGCATATACGTTGTCAGGTGACACGGACATATGGTAACATAACATACTTTTTTCATCCCGAAAAAAAGTACCTACTGTTCCCGAGGAAAACAACAATAACGTCATTTATGATAATAGATGGCGCCACGCGTCTTACGAGTCACGATTGAGTTATATTATTGTGGAAACTTAAGTAGTATGTAGTTTTTTTTTATTTAAGTACCTAATACATTTTATGAGTCTAGAGTGTCGATAGACCGGTTTTTCATAATACTTATTACTATTTTTATTTTATTTTATTTGTTAGGGACAAAAAACAGCTACATGCCAAGCTTAACTAGAGATTAGCACAATACTTAGAACTACATTTATACACAATCTATTCCATATTTACGTTACTACACAATGTCCACGAATTCACAAAAAAAAAGTTAAAAGAAAACAGACAATAAAGTGTGCATCGTAAAAGACTAGTAAGAAGGAGAAAAAATATATACCTACTTATGAATTTAGTAACTCTATTGTTCTTGCCTTGAAACGATCTTTGGAAAGAGTAAATATGTCAAGTATATTTATTAATCAACTATAAATGCGAAAATGAGTTTGTTACGCTTTCACGCTGAAACCGCTGAACGGATTTTGGTTGAAATTTAGCACATGGGTAGATTATAACCTAGGTTAGGGACATATAATACTTTTGATCCCGGTAGTGCGTTCCCGTGGGATAATTTTCGACAACCATGCGGGTGAAGCCGCGAACAAAAGCTAGTACCTAATAAAAGTGTAAACTACTCTTCAAAGATTTTAGTCACAATAGTGATTTAGGTATTTATTTTTTATAGTAACTCGTGCATTTGCTCTCGGAAAGCAGTATTTGGTGAAGTGGAACTGATGATGAAGATTACAGATGGCCACCGGAACTACTCAATAATAACTATTTCACGGGTTACGATTCGATAAGATTCGATACCTACTTTAATAATGGTTGCTAAGCAATTTGCATGCATATGGCGAAGTGGAGCTGATGGTGACTTCACCATCAGTTCCAGTTCTCCTGGTCCTGGTACCATGAGAACTCCTCCTCAACAATTAACGTATCTGCATCGCGAAAAGCAATATTTTGTAAAAGGTAATGAGCAATTGACATTTGGCTATTGTAACTTAGATAAATTACAAACCGACTCACTAAAAGTGATAAATAAAAATCTTTTTTCCAACAAAAACAACCGACTTCCAAAAAAAAAACACTGCAAAGCTAAAAATAACTTTAATTTCGGAAGTCGATGGCAAAAAACTAAAACACAGATCCAAAGACATCGACTTCTTGTTTTTTTTTAGAAAAAGGTTTATTTTGAGTGAATACACTACCGGTTGATGACCCCAAAAAATAAACAATAATTGAATTGATTTCTTTTTTTTATAATGTTTAGATATCGATACCCACTACGTCTGCGGAGTTTCGCTAGCTAATTTAATTGTACCCTGTACAGGTTTCAACCTGTATAGGGTTTACGAGGAAGTATTCATATAATCAAATTAAGATACAAATCGATACCTCCCACGTAAGTTGTTGTATCCCACAAAAATGCCTTTTAGCGTTTTTACAAAAATATCGCCTAATTTGTAGTACCTACTCAATCTATGCATTCAATGTGAAAAAAAAATGAAAACACGATTTTGTAAGGGATTTATACTCATATACAAAATTTTATAAAGACATGAAAATAAATGCAGCTTAAAGGCTTCTTTGAATCTTTAAAAGTCCTGTAAAATTGAGGTTTTGAAGATACAACAACTTACGTGGGAGGTATCGAAATACAAATAATTGATCCATTTGTTTACGTTTTTCCTCAGATACTTTCGGAACAGACTTTATATTTATGTAGGTACTTATAATGAGCTCAATCCTGGAAATCATACTGGCTCTCTGTGTATTGCACCTCGCGGACCCAGTGCGAGTTGTGGCGTTTGTGCGCCAGTTATTTTCGACATTACCTACACACACATTTCACCCGTTATGACTAGAACGATGGCAAAGACTCGCCTTCTGTTACATGGGAAAGCAACACAAGGCGAGTCTTTGCCTGATAAATTTCTGAAGAGAAACACCCAATAACACTACTTCCAACCAGGGAATTGAACCTAGGACCCAACGCTCTGCAGTCTTGCTTATGAACAGGCAGTCAAGCAAGAAAACGGCACATTAGTGGTAACACATTAAGACGTTGTTATTGGAAAATTGTTAGCGTTGTGTGGACTGGTTGACCATCTGGTCTACCAGGGCCATCTTTGCCATTGGCCACTCTGGGTAAAATCCCAGGGCCCCGTGATCTATGGGCTCCTCTAGAGTTCCTACCAGCGTCGTAGCTAGAGGCTGTCAAAAGAAAAACTAAGTAAACTTCAGACGGAGTGCTAAAATTTTCGAGCTCGCTTCACTCGCTCGTATTTCTGTATGAACGGTCACAAGAAATCCTAACCTATCCGAGCCGGGGTGCTATAAATTTCGTCTCGCTCCTGCATCACACATTCTCCATAATATCCTAATGTGCCCAGGCCCTCCAACAGATTAAAGACGGCTACGTCCCTAATCTAGTTCCAAGAATCTCAAAGGCGAAAACCTACGTATTACTTACAACGTAACAATGTTGTCATACCGTTCCTCAATACAATGGATCAAGATCACAGACTCACGTGTTTTACGACAGCCATCTGGATTTAGTGAGCGATCAATCTACAGGTTGCCCGGAAATTCGACCTATTCCTTGAAAGGGGTTATACCAGAGGTCATTTTCAACAAATTATGTCTATCAACTAGGGCTCGCATTTTTTTTTTTTTCTAAAAATTATAAAGTGAAAAAGGTTTTTTCCACTTAAGACCTTTTATTTCTGAAATTATGAAAATTTAAAGCATGTGTTTTTTTTTTTTTTATAAATGATCACTCATTTATCATCAGTCAGAAAAATCACATACGTGTCGAGAGAAAAGTAGTTATTTTTTATAATTTGTTTTTGGTGACCAGTCTGGGACAATAATCTAAAAACCTCCGTAACTTGGAAACCATTAATTTTCGACCCCTAGTTGGCGCCTGGCGGGCTTAGTTTGTTGGAAATGACCTCTAGTAAAACCCTTTTCAAGGAATATGTCGAATTTCCGAGCACCCTGTATAGGTAACAGACTGTTTATGGCACTATTAATAATTATTGCCGTGAAGTACTGCTTGTTAGTTTCGTAGCTTATTGACAGGTATTTCGTCACACATTGTGGGCTGGCGAAATGTTGCTGTACTTTAGGTACACCTCTGCCTTACTCTTCGAGGATTACATGCGTGATGCTGTTGTTATTGTGGAGAAAAGGGATAGATGGCCGATGGATGGAAAGGTGATTATTATAGTATACTGTGGTTAGAGGTCCCTCATAAGATAACGTACTATCGACAAACGCCAGGCATTTCCAGTTTCAAACCATTTTGCTTGCAACCTGCAATTAATTGTAGGACAAACAAAGGACCATAGGGGCAGGGGGCAAAAACAAAAGCAACTTTAAGGTGTAAAGGCGTCGGTTTTATCTATAGTACTTACCTAATTATTAGGTCCATTCACAAAATATAATCAGGGCCAAGGGTTAGTGCCCCGTCAGGGACAAGAAAATGATCCCTTACATACATTTTGTAACTATGTGTTCACGCTCTTGACGACCTCCTCTCATCACCTTTGTTTAACCTTTTTGCTAAGAAGCAGAGAAGGGTGAAAAGGAAACGTGAATATTTAAATTGTATTTATCTGTCTACCTTTTTTATGCACAGCATGTGAAGGTTCAAAATATTGTACTATCGAAGAAACTTACTCGTACATATAATATTCTTAAGGATCAGATGCGGTTAATATTAAAAAAAAAAAAACAAAGCACTAATCAACCTAGAAAGTTTTATTCTTAATAAATGATTTTATTTAACGAGAATATCAAATAACAAAAATAGATTTACACAGAACTAAAACTTGAACATAATCTTAACAATCACTAGCACTATTTAAAACGTCCGTCGCGTCCGAGAGCCAAACACAGAATGAGTCGACCACGTTGTAACCTCTCCGTTTTATTTATACCCTGTCATTCGGTTCGGTTTGTAGGGTAGGGATAATATTTAAGACGGCCGTTCCTGACACTGCGGCGTCCTCGACTGCAGCATTGCTTGCATCATTGGTATTAGATCCATCTCTCGCAACCGGGTCATTATCATCTTGCTCTTGCTCTGAAACATATACAGAGAACAGGTAAATGATTTACCCAGTTTCGTGTTATAGTCTGAAGCATATATCTTGGAGAAAAGAAAAGGACTTCTATATATTTTTGTTACTCGTACCATGGGCGCAAGTGTGCACTCAAGCGCCCACAGACAAAGGTCTATCGAAAAGTGTTGTGATATTAAATAGCTTCAGACTTAACACGAATAAAAAAAAAAATTCAATTCAGTGCATGGCTAACGACAGAATCCGGATTTCCATCACTCTCCATACACTGCCACATGACAGAGGCCCCAAGTTCGCTTGTCAGTTTCACGTATTCATGGCATAGGCCCTAACGTTTGCATACTACGACTACGTGACACATAAACACACTTTCTCTCATAAGAGCAAAGTGGAAACAGAGACCCATACTTTTGTATGTTCTCTCAGTGGCCTAAACACATTAGCTCCACTGGGCGTCACTCACCACCCTCAAAGAAGGCTGAGCACGCATCCGGCGTCCACTCGCCTTGCCACAACATCATATGCTCTGCCGCCGCTTGGGTCTTCTTTCCATAAGATCCCGCTAGTAGCTCTAATTCGTAGCGGTGGCATGGTAGCGCGCGAATAACCTTGTAGGGTCCACGCATGCCGGAGTCTAGTTTGCCGGTGATTTGTGCAGCCTTGCTCACGAACACAAAGTCCCCGACGGCAAAGCTGCGCGGCTGCCGCCGATCTTCATTAACATAGGCATCCTGGCGCTGTTGATTGGTTGCAAGGAGCTCAGATGCCCGTTGTCTGCGAAGGGTTAAGAGAGCCTCTCGGTTGAGATTAGAGTTATTAAGTGCCACATCTCGCACTAGGGATCTGATAACCGGAGTGGCTGCGTCGATACCGACCAGTAACTGCAGCGGTGAAGTCTGTGTGGTAGCCTGCTTGCAGATATTCAAAGTGAGCTGCATCTTCCACAGTACATCAGACCACTGTGAGCCTTTATTGCCGACTTCAACGCGTAGCATGTTGAGAACAGTCCTGCAGTACCTCTCCGCTTGTCCATTTTCTCGATGCATACCCGGTGTGATGAAATGTATTGAGCAGCCCAACTCGCTGACCCAATTTTGAAAGGTTGTGCTTTCAAACATTCTTGCGCGGTCACATATTATTGTGGACGGTGTTCCAAATAATGACACAGCATTTGAAAAAACACGTTTTAACTCATCAGTGTCTTGTCTGTATAGAGAGTAAAGCAGACAATATTTGGAAAAGGCATCAACTATTATTAAAACGTATTTGAATCCGTTTGACTCTGGGAGCGGTCCCAGGACATCAGTGTGTACACACGAAAAGGGGATTTCTGGCTTTGTCCAAGACTGAATCGGCTGCGAAGGAGCCCTGGGAACTTTCTTATGTGCCAAACATATAAGACAATGACCTATGTACTTCCTTACAAACTGTCGTAAACTTGGAAACCAAAAGTGTCGTAATATGAGGTCAGTCGTTTTGTCAGTGCCAATATGATCGTGCTCATCGTGGAACACCCTTAGTAAGCTGAGTCTATGACCCTTAGGGATGTAACACAAGAGCCGTGGTTCTTCCCCCGTTGGGGTATATTTGTAGTACAATAAATCGTTTTTGATTACATACCTAGTTTGATCCAGTTGCCCATCTCTTAACTTGGATATTAGCTCTTGCGTCTCCGCATCAGCAGTTTGAGCGATCTTCGCCCAGTTGTTTGGATTCCGAATATGAGACACATTGATGGTAGGAGGAGGAGGGTTACGGCTTAGAAAATCTGCATGTTGCATCAAGGAACCTTTTCGGTAATCTAAAGTAAAACTAAAATCTTGTAGGTACACCCACCAGCGCGCGACCCGAGGCAACAAATCTTTTTTACGCTCCGTTAACTTTAAGGAATTGCAATCCGTCACTATTTTAAAGTTAATGCCAATCAAATAGTGACGGAAATGCTGGAGCGCACGCACGACAGCTAACGTCTCCAACTCGTAGCTGTGGTATCGCGACTCAGCGCCCTGAGTGGATCTACTAAAATACCCAACAACTCTCTTTCTTCTACCAGTGTGTTCTTGTAATAAAATAGCACCCAGCCCAATAGCACTGGCATCGGTGTGGAGTTCCGTAGGCAACTGAGGATCGAATATCGCTAAAACTGGTTCATTTGTCAAACAGTGAATCACATAGTCCCGAGCAGTATCCTGCTCAGCACCCCACAAGAAAGGTTCCCCTTTTCTCAACAATTTTGCTATACATGCGGTCTTAGAAGCATAGCCTGCTATATAACGACGGAAGTATCCCGCTAACCCCAGAAACTGGCGAACCTCCTTGACATTTGTGGGTTTTGGAGATCTAACTAGTGCATCGACTTTCCCCGGACTCGGCCTCACCTGACCATGACCAATTAATCTACCCAAGTATTCGATTTCTGTGTCCAAAAAGGTACATTTCTTTAAATTAATAGAAAATCCCGCTGTTTTTAATATCCGTAAGACTTCACTCAAAGTGTGAAGGCCTTCCTCTACCGAATTTGACAATAGTAAAACATCATCTATGTATGTAAGGACTTTACCAGCGTCTATTAATGTTTTCAAAGTTTTAGTGATAATCCTCTGGTAAACAATCGGTGCATTGGCTAACCCATACGGCATTTTCAGGTATTCATACTGTCCTTCAGGTGTTACGAAGGCAGTCTTGCTAATCGAATCATCGTCCTTCATCGGTACTTGATGGAATCCAGTAGCCATATCAAGGCTGCTGAAGATCTTATAGCTACCAAGCTTGTCAACATGGTCATCGATCAGCGGCAAGGGAAATCTCTCTTTGACAGTGATAGCATTCAGTGCCCGATAATCGACACACATCCTATCACTGCCGTCCTTCTTTTTGACTAAAATAATCGGACTCGCATAGTCGGACTGAGATTCCCGTATTATGCCCTTGCTGAGCAGATCGCTGACAATGTCTCGAACTCTCTTCTTTTCGTCAACCGAGAGCTTGTAAGGACGATGACTGATTGGAGCAGTCGAAGTTAACCGAATTTCCATGCTACCTGTGTTCACGGTAGAGGTTGCAGTTCCAGTAATAAATAAGTCTGAAAATTCATGAATTAGTTTTAATAATCGATCTTTATCATTACCAGATAATGGAGTCCTAACACTGTCATCGTCTACCGCGACCACATGCTGTACGGTTGGCATGATATCAGATCTCGTAAGCCGTTGCTCTCCATTAGTTCGGATATATGTCAAACCTTTTCGATTCAGTACATCGATACCGATCAAAATAGGTGCATTTATGCATTCGGTAGGAACGACATATAAATCTATTTCTAATGATAATTCAGGAAACTCTATGACTGTTGTAACTAAAGAAGTCGACTCAATTTCCTGACTTCCAATACCACGCATCAAGCGATAAGCTGGCACTCTATTAAAATTAAAATACTTTAGGACTGATTCTGAAATTAACGAAATATCCGACCCACTATCAATTAAAACATCGACGGGTACTTTTTGAACTACTGCTGACATTACGTTACTCTGTTTGGGGTCGAGTCTAAGCAAAAATTTACTTCATTGGTTTTTTTATCACCACTGTCGGAACGTTGTTTTTGAAAACATGATTCTACCAAGTGCCCGGTACGATTACAAAAAGTGCAGTGTTTTACTGGTCTACTTTTATTATCACTCGATGTTGTTGCTGCTGGTTTTGTGGAAATATCACCCTTATTAGAAGTGGTAGCCTCATTTTTTAACTTTTTAGGGCAATTCCATTTCTTATGACCTAATTTTCCACAAGCATGACAGGTAACCTTGCTATCATCTGACCCAGGCGCCTCACGTTTACGTGAGTGAGACATACCTGAACTACCAGAAGGACGAACAGTATTGTTGGTATGACGGGGATCGTATTTAGGTTTAACATAAACAGATAAAAATTCAACTAGATCCTTTGAGAGTAACTTGGCGTTGGTTGCCGCGGCCTTTATTTGGGGATCAGCGATGCCTCGAACAACGATGGCAGCTTTCAGTTCGTCACTCAATCCTTTAACAATGTTAAGACGCAGCAATGATTTACGCGCATATTCCGCATAAGTTGAGTACTTATTAGAGTTTGTACTCATTACATCATATAATACGGAAGCAATATCAATGTTACGTGGGCACAATGATCTAAATTCCAGTTTGAAACCACTCCACGATCGATCATTTGTGACCCAATCATTCAACCATGACTTTGCATCTCCCTTCAAACAACTACCCACTCGTCCAAGGCACTCGCGATCATCCCAATTGTTTATTAGCCGGGCGCGGTCAACCTCGGCGCACCAGACATCAAAATCGTGTACATTTGGATCAAAAGGCGATATGTAAAAGTTGTGGGACTTTGCTTTAAAAAGTGCGGTCAATGCTCCAACAATACTGCTCTCTGTATCCTTTGTTCCACTGGTATTCATATCACTACCCTCAGTAACCTCTTCAGCCATGCCCGAGCCCGGCTCACTAGCAGGAGTCGGTACAGCCAAAGGGGTGGACAATAAACGGCTCTGATTTATAGGACGCGACGGACTATCATTTTCTACCGATATAGGTAACCTAGCTTCAATCGCCTCTAGTCTATTAAGGATCCTATCAAGAGCTACGTCGCGAGAGCTATCGCGGATAGCGCGTGAGTCTCTGTTGTGTTTACGAGAACTACGAGGGCTTTGCGATCCAATGCAACGCCTAGAAGACCGGTCACGACGATCAGATGGACTATCATGACGGTTGCTACCAGACGGCACATGATGACCACTCACACTATCACGACGCGATTCGCGAGAATTACTACTAGTACGTCGTTTTCCACGAGAATGCCTGCGTCCCTTGGATCGAGACGAACGGCCTGTCATTTTTATAAAAATAAAACTTACTTACGGTTGAGATGTAATTAGACGAACTACACACAATAAACACTGAATTATGCTTAGATGGCAAACGGTCTAGAACACGTGGCAATCCCACTTCTGATCTTAAGGATCAGATGCGGTTAATATTAAAAAAAAAAAACAAAGCACTAATCAACCTAGAAAGTTTTATTCTTAATAAATGATTTTATTTAACGAGAATATCAAATAACAAAAATAGATTTACACAGAACTAAAACTTGAACATAATCTTAACAATCACTAGCACTATTTAAAACGTCCGTCGCGTCCGAGAGCCAAACACAGAATGAGTCGACCACGTTGTAACCTCTCCGTTTTATTTATACCCTGTCATTCGGTTCGGTTTGTAGGGTAGGGATAATATTTAAGAATATAATTTGAAAACAAAACCCCGTGCACACGATGACCACATCTGTTAGCAAGTGTTACTATAGCGGCCGAGCGCTACAAGCAACAATAGTACTTATGGTGTATAGATGTAAGTTTCCTCGATAGTACATGTTTAGGGCATTTACAGACAGCAAAAGGTGAAACATTACCTACCATTCTACCTACTACATGTGCCATTTAGCTCTTTCCGCTACCGGTTTGATGGCTGCACACCGTTAACTTTTAGTAGTAGGTAAGCACCTACTTTATGAACATAACTAGGTTCTGCCCGCGACTTCGGTCGCGTGGAAGTCGTAAGACAATATAATTATACTAAAATAACAGTCACATTTTTATAAAATTACCGTACCTACCTACCTTATCCACCATACGTTAGTAGTTTTGGTCCCAGCAGCCAGAATATAGGACAACTAGTAATTAATTAGTGACAGATACTTAAACACATGATTGTACCTGAGATAACAAACAACTGTTACTATGCGACCAAACCCGAAATCGCGAAAAAAAAATCAGCTGCTACCTACATTTACATTCACATAACACGTCAAAATGTAGGGAGCAGCTGATTTTTTTTTCGCGATTTCAGGTGTTGTCCCATAGTAAAAGTTGTTTGTTATCGTGACTTCAATTATGTGTTTAAGTGTCGGTCACTGATTTCCAGTCACCGATTATTATGTATATCATTATTTTTGCATAAAATGTGGTACCTACAAAATATCGGAAAAATATCTGCTGTACCCTACATTTTGAGGAATTATGCGGACATAAATGTATTTAACAACTGATTTTTATTTCGCGATTTCAGGTTTGGTTCCATAGTAAAAATTGTTCATATGTGCAATAACCCCCTTTAGAGGATAACGGTGATTAAAATTACACCCTGTAGAGTTCTGTTCTTAAGTTTTGTTCTGAAATAATTTAATGGTAGCTCTCTTATCTGTGGTTTATAGATTTTGAATTATTTTGATAGACATATCTATATTATGTAAAACAAAGTCGGGTTTGTTCAAACACTTAGGTATAACTCGAGAACGGCTGGACCGATTTTCATGGCTTTTGATCACTTGTATTTGTCTCCGTTCCGAATAGCAGAATAACTATTAAAACATTGGAAAATACACGAAACAAATAATTATGAAGAGAATTCATTTTCTCATACATGAAATTTGAACAGGACAACGTCTGTCGGGTCAGCTAGTTGTATACCTATAACAATAGGGATGATGCCTGGGTAAAAATAAAGGAATTCTATTAAGTCCGTCAGTCAGGTAATAAAAAAATATTCGACACGTATTTTTTGCTTTATCATATTAATAAAAAATGACTTAGATAATACGCATTAAAGTTCGGGAGTGGGGGCTCGCTACGTCACTTCTATGTATAAAATCTACCAAGACGTGACGTCATGCCACTTTTTAACTCAATGTATCGCCGTAATCTTATGATTGCGTAAAAAAAGAAAAAAATATGTGTGCAATATTTTTTACTATTCTACATGACGGACAAATAAAAAAGAAGTTGTCATCATCCCTATTGTTTTGAAATAGTGTGCTTCTACATCATGTGACAGTAGATTGTAAACACATGGGATTTCTGATTACCGGTCACCTAACCATAGATTTTTATCTATAGGTACGTAAATCTACACACACAAAAAAGTGTAACTGATCGCTGTCTATATCTACCTACATGGAAGATATTTGAGAAAAACTATGATATTATTGGTATCTTTATTAAAGCAATAGAACCCAAAACAATATTTTTTGAATTTTTATCTGTGCGTTTTACCGCGAAACGGCGATTTGCGTGCGGTTTTCACTAATGTATGTATGTACATACTCGTATTATATTTTGGTAAGCTTCACTTAACAGTTCGTATTTGTTTTATTTCAATGGGTTCATAAATCATAATCAGTCATGTTAATTTGGAAAAATGAAAAAGAATGTTATAAAAAACTAACTAACAAGTCGCAAAGAAATACCTCTGTAACCTAACAAAAAGTACTAGAATTGCATGAATTAAATTGCATAAATAGAATTGAATAAATTCATGCAGAATTCAAGATAGTACCTATATAAATACAAGACACGACACGTTGTGCACAATTTCTGAGCCTAACCAAAAGTACTAGGCTTGCAAAAATTAACAATAATATTTGAATCATTAGTATTAATGCTTCTACTAGGATTTGGATGAAATTTGGCTCATAGGTACCTACCTAGGTATAGGTAAACTCCGCCATTACGGGATCCGGAACACCGCTCTGGATCTTCTTACTTCATACTTGAGTAATAGGATTCAGAGCGTTGACGTTAATGGAAAAAGATCGCCCGGATCTATAGTAACAATGGGGGTCCCACAGGGCTCGATTCTTGGTCCTTTCTTGTTTCTTATTTATATTAACGATTTGCCCTACCTCATTAAGGATAATCATGATATAGTTTTGTTTGCGGATGATACTTCACTTTTGTTTAAACTTAAACGTAAGCAGCTGGTTACTGACGATGTAAACAGAGCGATCTCAAAAGTAGTTCACTGGTTCAATGTTAATAATTTACTCCTTAATGAAAAAAAAACCAAATACATTAAATTTACGCTACCTCACGTTAGGCAGGTGAAAACTAACGTGTTGATAAAGGGCGAAGAGTTGAATCCTGAAGATAGCACAGTATTCTTGGGCTTAACTTTGGATGCTAAGCTTCAGTGGGGCCCACATATAGATAAATTGTCAAAAAAGCTAAGCTCCGCAGCATACGCTGTTAGGAAAATTCGTAATTTAACTAACATAGAGACAGCCCGTTTAGTGTACTTTAGCTATTTTCATAGTGTAATGTCGTACGGTATTCTGTTGTGGGGAAATGCAGCCGACATTCAGACTATCTTTGTTTTGCAGAAAAGAGCTGTTCGATGCATTTATAAATTAAGTCCGAGACAATCTCTCAGAGAGAAATTTAAGGAGATTAATATAATGACTTTGCCTTCTCAGTACATTTTTGAAAATCTTTTATATGCCCATAAAAACATTAAATTGTTTAAAAAATACAGTGATATCCACAATATAAATACTAGGAACAAACACAAATTTGTTGTACCTCCAACAAGGCTCACGAAAATAGGTCGCTCATTCAGGTGTCAATGTATACGCTTTTATAATAAACTTCCAAGCCATGTTCAAGATCTGAGCCTTAATAAATTCAAATCATTCATTAAACGCAAGTTGTGTCAGAAAGCTTATTATACCGTTAAAGATTATATTGAGGACAAAAAGGCTTGGGATTGAACTGCTCCAAATTTTATTTTATTCTTTTATTTTTGCATACTTAATGTTGACATGACTATTTACTTTGTACAGTATTTATATTATTTTAATTTATTGTGAATGTGAAGACTATGTAGGTCATTGCTTTTTTTTTGTTTGTTTTATTTTTTCTCTCAGTTATTTTTAAGCATCGTCTGGCAGTTTGAGTAATTTATGCGGCCTACCCCAATGTCCTTTCTTTGGTATTGTTCGTCGAATCGTTGAGCTCCTTAAGTTCTGAGTTGAGCTGCGCGATTACTGACAAATGCGTGCACTGACTGGACAGGTCCTCTCAATCTGTGTGGTTCTTTCCTCAAAAGACCATTTCAGACACCAATCTACAGGGTCTTCACATGAAGTGACCAAGATTATGTCTGGACTTTATAAGAGACTGTGACCTCTGAGTTTGTTTCGGCCTTTCTTCTCAGAGTAGTCAAATAGGAAACGCCGACCTCATCTAGTTTAAAAAAAAAAAAACATGATTGACTTGTAAAAGTGTTTGTACAAACCTACTTACAGAAATAAAAATCATTTATCATTTATCATTTACCTAATTAGTTTATAACATACATTTCCGATCTCTACGTGGCCGAAGCCGCTGGTAAAAGCTAGTTTATCATATAATTATAGATGTCATGATGACTGCTTAGCTCCATAAAGGTATAACGTGAATATAACCATTTAAAAGGCTAAATCTATAACTCAGTGGCGTATCTAGCATGGGTGCCATCCGGTGCATAGGTATAATCGTGGTGTCACCCACGAATAAAATCTGTTAAAATGAATAAATATTCGATAAAATTAAAGTAAGTATGATTTTATTTAATTATTACAAATGAGTCTTTCCTAACAATTAATATTCTGCTATTAATTGTGTGTTAATTAATAATCTATCTATTTGTAAAGCTGGTTAGGGAAAATGATTATCGTGATCGAATTCGTAAATCAATAAGAGTCTGCTTATGTGTCTTTGTTAGCTGTGGTCGAAGTTCCGAGAAAGACAGGAGAAAATTGGAATTCAAAGGTTGCCTTTGAATTCCAATTTTTTCCTTCCCGGCGGGGCCGGTAGAATTGATCTTTTTACTGATAAATGATAAATGATTTTTATTTCTGTAAGTAGGTTTGTACAAACACTTTTACAAGTCAATATTTGCACTCGTTATCGGTCCTGTGATATTCCAGACAGTGTGCAGATAATCCCGATGGGATTATTATTATTTCCTATGGCGTATTAAACTATGAGTATACTACGGTCCTTTTCTATCCCGGTGCGGAAGCTTTGAGACCTGGTTGTAATTAGGTGGTTATTTGGTGGCTGATTTTATCTGGCCTAAACCTGGAGGTACGGGGACAAACGTGAATCCCTTGATGTCGGACCTTGATTGAACAGAATACAGTTTGTATCTGGTACACGTGGCCTTAGTGAGCTGTTTTCGCATAAGAGGAAGGCTATACCACTTGGTCCTCGTGTCAGAAAGCCGTTTGTGCATCAGGTATTTAAGCGATCCTGCCTCGTCGTATCCAAGCCCGCAGGCTGCGCTAGCAGTGTGGGAGTTCCAGGTTTATTTTTGGGACTTCATTCCAAGGGCTTTTGTTCTGCTAATTGATTGATAATTGCTAATTGAGAGTTTCATTGTGACCCTGTTAATTGTGGGCTTATAGAGAATCTGCAGTTGCCTATTTATGAGCCCTTAGAGTCGCTTCATCATTAATGAATTGGATTCATCTCGGGTGAAAGAGAGATTGCTATATTATGACTTTTATACTGAATATTTTGATAAGGACATGTTACAGATTCGGCTCTTATGTAAAAAACTAGGTAATCGTACCAGTTATTATAATATTCATTTGAACGGTAGCGTTTCCAATTAACTTTCTTAATATTTAAATTACTTTTATGAGCGCAACCGAAAAGTTTTGAAAATTCATCGATTGAGCTAGAAGTTATTCAATTGGCATCTCTCGGACCCTCAAAAGCGATCTTGAGTATCCTTTGTCATAGTTACAAGCTAGTATTGCCCTAACATACACCGTTACGGAGACGGGGTATGTTAGAGCCAATACCTACCTTTAAATAAGGGAAGAGTTCGTGTAATAGCAAATGATCGCCCACATTTAGGTGGCTGTGTTCCCTTTAGTTTAGTATTTCTAGAATAAACTTTGTAATGTATCAAGTGATATTTGTTTAATTGATTTCTTCCTTACAGCTTATACCTAATAAATTTTACATAGGCACGGTTAAGTGTTATCTCACATAAATAAACCAATAACATCTTAGGTTTACCTACAAACAGCTGTAGATAACTACCAACTCCGGACTTACAAGGCATTTCAACATATTACCTTTTGAAGTTCAACTCTCAGTGCGAGTCCTGCAACGGCAGCCAACTCACCGGCTATGCCTTTTTTACGACGAATAAATACCTACGTCTTATTAATGGAATGTCGAAGTCCTCCGATTTTTCCGCAGCCTAGGTCTATTGCCTCTTCTACAATATGACTCCGTTTTTCT
Organism: Dicycla oo; assembly: GCA_948252095.1. Taxonomy (NCBI): domain Eukaryota; kingdom Metazoa; phylum Arthropoda; class Insecta; order Lepidoptera; family Noctuidae; genus Dicycla; species Dicycla oo. Next base: position 12,075,635 of record OX411732.1, read on the forward strand.
TCAATATAAAGACGAAGTGCCTCCATTTTTTATAGCTACACTTACAATGTAATCTGAGCACAATTTATTTCCCTTAGTACCATCACTCCAAAAGAAAAGATGTGAAATCACACACAGCAAGCATGAGGCTGTGTGGCTGGCTCTGGTGTCATTTTTTTTTTGTTGATGACATAATTCCTCAATTGCACCCACAATCCCATCAAAATTTTTAGCCAATACTTTTACTGCGGCATAATGAGCACTCCAACGCGTTGTTGAGTCTTTTATAAGATGCTTTGCTCTGTTTAAGAAGCACTTCCCAGCGGCTAGTGGAAGCAGAAAAAAATTGTTTCTACTATTCCCAAAAATGTTACATGGTACCTACATTCTGTGAGTGATGGTCACATAAATTAATTGAATGATTTATATATCCAACAAAAATTGCTTTGTTATTTTTTGCTTGTTTAATAGCTTGCACTCCTCCGTGTATGCCGCTCATAACAGCTGTATTATCATAACTTTGGGAACGCCATAACATAACATCTAAACCGTAATTTTCAAGCTTCTTAAAAATTTCATCACATTAATCAATGTAATGGCTATGGGAGTATTGGAAACCGTAGTAAAACAATCTGTTTTCACGAAAACAAACGGCGCGGACTCGAACAGCGTCTACAATTATTTATTTTTTTTTTATGGGAACAGATTTGCATTGTTTGAATGACTCGTGCTCCCAATAGTCGTGGAGCTAACGCTACAAACTTAGATAAAGAAGCTACATGGGCATTCATGGGACCTTAACGGCTAACCTAGGGATTCAAGACACAATATGCCATTCAACAATAATATCAGCGCCACCTATCTTATTATGAATGAATCTATCTATACTTACATTAGCGCTGTAGCTGTGGTGCACGTTCCTACGCCAGTGCAGAGCTATACTGTGTTCGGCAACATGGCCGCAGCATACTTTGCAAAGTGTACATACAACCTACGTGGCAAATTTTAACAAAACTCGGAAGCCAAAATAAGACAACTTTCTTAATATTCAAGTAGACATATTATTCTGCATGTAAATCAATGGTTGTAGACTAATAAAAATTAGGAATAAAAGAATAGAATAGATTATCTTTATTTTGCTTATGAGTATATCTTTCGAAACGTAGACAGATTCTACGTTTCTGTCTGTTTTGATTCTGTCTACGTTTCGAAAATTATGAAGACTGTCAAACAGAGAATTGGTCCAACATGCAATGGTTGTGGTTTTAGTCGATTTTTCAAAATATATTTCTCATTTTATTATCTGTTGCAGCAAAAATATTTTGATTTTTGACAGCTGCTGACTGCTGTCTTCGCTTAGCCTTCTGACGTTTCAACTTCAAGATTCCGAACTGTTTTTTCGCGAAGTTCCCAAGTTTTTCCTGATTATTATTGATTTTGCCAAGCATTTAAAGGTCAGAGAACAAAGGAGACGCCTATTATGAAACGAGTGTACGTTTACAGAAATAAGACTGAACAAAATGGAAAAGTTGTGGCCGTGGAAAACACGATTGAAGAATTAAAATCTGAAATATCAAAACAGTTCGAAGAGAGTCAAGAAAATTTGAGATTGTATTCGTCAAATGGCTGTGAAATTGTAGATGTGAGAGTACTTAGGGACGATGACAAGTTATTTTTATGTGTTGACGGCGATGGGGAGTCGAAAAATTGTGATAATTTAGCAAATTCAATGCAAAATTTGGGCCTGGGCGATGGCATAAAACCAGGGAAGGCTGTAGCTGATTGGATAACTCTGAATGTTGGTGGCAAGCATTTCACTACATCTCGGTCGACACTGTTGGCCAAAGAGCCTTTATCAATGTTGGCACGAATGTTTGCTGATGACCACAATATGTACTTAATGACTCCGAGTGCTACAGATTCTGTTGGAGCATATTTAATAGACCGAAGCCCGGAGTACTTCGAGCCTATTCTGAATTATTTGAGGCACGGCGATGTGATAATAGATAAGCATGTTAACCCAAAAGGTGTGATGGAAGAGGCTGTGTTTTATGGTGCGTATGTTTTATTACTTGTGTAGTAACTGGGTTGTGGAGGCAGATAGGCAGTCACTCCATGTAAAATACTAGTATTCAGTTGCATCCGGTTAGAATGGAAGCCGACATCAACATAGTTGGGAAAAAGCTACGTAGATGATGATTCTTCATTACTTGTGACTTGAAATATTTTGACCGCTTTCTATGTTAATTTTTTGTTCATGGGAACATGTTTTAAAGAACATATTTTCCTCAGAATTATTGAGAATAGTTTTCTGATACTATAAAATGACTTGAACATTCAATTAGTATATAAAGCTTTATTTCCTATAAATTAATATTCCTACTAATGTTTGTTTAAAACACCAATGAGTCTAGATTAGCATGCACACTATACCACTGGAAATTAAGGACAGGAAACTATTGTTCCTTTTATTAATTAGTATAATTGTCCCTTACAAGAATATGTAATTCATATTTTCCTCATCTAAGTAGCCACTACCTACTTACTCAAACATTACCATAAAAGGAATGGTTTTAATTTTAAACATGTTAGTACAGACGCCAGCACATCAAGCTAATCCAAACTGTAAAATTTTCCTAATCAACTTTGAACCTAATGTTATAGTGATAAAGTTGAAAATCTATTGAAGAAATTTTACAGATTGTAGTAGCTTGATGTACTGGTGTCTAACTTATTTACATGTTTTATAAATAATTGTATGATACAGGATGTGGTGCAAATAGTGGCCCATCGTTAAGGGGTCAATACACTGTAAATTCAGCTATCTCATACCACAATTTGAACCATTTTTTCCATAGGTTTCAAAATATTTTTTTATTCTTTTTTGAAGAATTTAGACCTTGCTTTACTAATTTTGCTGTAATTTCTGTAAATGACATTATTTTTTTATATTGTTTTTTGTTTAATCATATTATATGTACAGACAATAAACAAATATACTACCACAAAAAAATAAAACAAACTAAAAAACACTACTACAAATATACTAGTGACTGGCCCGGCTACTCATGGATAGCCCAATCGCTACTAAACATCACAGAATCACCCGCTGGGCTAATATGAAGATTGCCTGAAAATTTCATTAAAATTGCTCCAGCCGTTGAGTCCATAGTCAATATATTAGGTTGGGGAAAAAGTCTTTTCGCATTATAGTATGTATGAACTTGTAATAAAATCTCTTTGGCTATACTATTTGTATCTGGCTTGTTTTGGTATCATTGAAAGTTTAAATTTTAAAGAACATAATTCCAAATTCAAATTAAGAAAATGTGTGATTTTCATTTGTTTTTCGTACCGTCAAGATGAGTGAATCTAATGAAGAAATTCGATACATTTTAAAATTTTACTCCAAAAAAGGTAAAAACGCAACGCAAGCCGCGAAAAAAATTTGCGATGTTTATGGACCTAGTGTAGTGTCTGTGAGAGTAGCACAAATTTGGTTTAAGCGTTTTCAATTTTGATGTCAAAGATGCACGTCGCTCTGGTCACCCTATTACGGATAAAATGGATGCCATTTTTGAAAAAGTGGAGCAAGATCGGCATATCAGTAGTTACGACGTAGCTGAAGAACTGGAAATTGACCACAAAACAGTTTTGGCGCATTTGAAAACAACTGGGTACACAAAAAAGCTCGACATTTGGGTACCTCACGAGCTCACTGAAAGAAACCTAATGAACCGTGTACTCATTTGTGATTCTTTATTACGACGTAATGAATCCGAACCATTTTTGAAGAAGCTGATAACTGGTGATGAAATGTGGATCACGTATGACAAGAACGTGCGAAAAAAGTCGTGGTCAAAGGCCGGTCAGGCTTCACAGACTGTGGCGAAACCCGGGTTAACTCGCAACAAGGTGATGCTGTGTGTGTGGTGGGATTGGAACGGCATTATTCATTATGAGCTGTTACCACCAGGCAGGACCATCGATTCTGAACTCTATTGCGAACAACTGATGAGATTAAAGCAAGAAGTTGAGAGAAAGCGGCCGGAATTAATCAACAGAAGGGGTGTGGTTTTTCATCATGATAACGCTAGACCTCACACATCTTTAGCCACTCAGCAAAAATTAAGAGAGTTTGGCTGGGAGGTGTTAATGCATCCGCCGTATAGTCCTGACCTTGCACCTTCAGATTTCCACCTGTTTCGGTCTCTTCAGAATTCTTTAGGCAGTGTCAGGTTAACATCACGAGAGGACTGCCAAAACCACTTGTCGCGGTATTTTGACCAGAAGTCCCAAAATTTCTATAGCAATGGGATCATGTCCCTACCTACAAGATGGCAAAAAGTTATCGAACAAAATGGTACCTACATACTTTAGTTAAATGTAAATAAACTATATTAAAAAATGTTTTGAATTTTCTTAAAAAATGCGAAGAAACTTTTTCCCCAACCTATTATATATACATTGAATTATGTATATGTTACGGTAAGTGTGATTAATTGGAAATTATTAATAATAATAATTGTCTATCATTATTGATAATTACCGGAACTCAAGGTAAAAGTAAGAAATTAATCACATTCATCTGTGATTATTAATAATGTAACCTTAGTACCGATAATGTTGTAAATTTTCAAAAATAATGTACACTGACCGTTTTTCTGTTCGATAGAGCAACAATAATTATTGTTATTATGGTTTTAATGTTGATTTTATGATGAGTCTATGATTATTTCATATTAATTTTCTTAAACTATAATAAACTATTTAGTATTTTAGTCTAGTATTGTGGTAGGTACCTATTATCAATAAATACCAACAAAGAAATAAAAGAAACATTTTAAATAATGCGGATTTTACGGAGTCTATGATTGTATAATTTTTATTTATTTTTATTTTATTTGTTCTTATTTGATTTAAGCAAAACCAAAGAATAAACGATTTTGCACGTAAATTTCTTATATTTGTGCATTTGTAAGTACTGTGGTATTATAAATACTCGTAAATACCTACTGGACAAATAACTTCCAAGTCTTATTTTATTGTATTACTTTTACCGACAAAAGTAGTGAATTATTAATAATTATTAATAACTGCTAAAAGTGATGAAATTCAATTTAATATTCACATTTACCAAATCATGAGCTAATTATTAATAATTATGGATAATTATTAATAATTTTCAATTAATCACACTTACCGTAATATATACAAATAAAATTACCTAGCAAAACTCGACGTGATGGGTATTGATATTTGACATATATGATTTGATGATTTTTTGTGGGTCACCGCCCGCACTTAGTTTGTTACTTGAAGTACGAGTTTAGAAAATCAGTTCTATTTTTGTTTTATCGTGTTTAGACATTGATATCCATCACGTATGTGCTTTTCACAGCAAAAAAAAAACTGATTTTCTGAACTCCGAAACAACCGCAGACCCTGTGCTGCGGTTGTCCTGAGAAAAAAATTATCAACTCACTTTTTTTTTTTTTAATTATGTTTTAATATCAATACACATCACATCTGCAGGGTTTCACTAGCTTATTTAAATTGACCCTGTATATATCAACTTAGTAAAGCGAGTGGTCAATTTTTCTAAAAAAAATATTTTATTCTGAGACTCATGCCATGGAAAAATCCACTCTGCCCGTGGGTACTATACTGCCGCAGTAAGGAAAAAGGATATACGAGTATCTACAGAAATAATGAAATGGAGAAAAAAATATATTTTGTCCGGGTTAAAATACAATATACAAAGGCAGATGCGTCTTTTTGTGCTGATTCCGAATATGTCAAATAACGTAAAATGTTAGATACGTCTTTTTTCTTTATGACGGCACTATAGGTGTATTAAAGATTAAGAGACAAAGGTACCTTTGGTACAGAATACAGGTGTGATCTTGTTACTTCTGCCTCAACAAAGTTTTATCAAGACTTTCTAAGAATTTATGCCAGAGCCAGCTTACCCTCAAAATAAGTTGATGCACTTTGAAATTAATATTTATTTAAAACGATTTCCGCTGGATGCAAGAAGCACAGGACCAGTAGGACGTAGTTAAAAGAAAAGTATCCAACCCACAATATGTGTGTTGTGGGTTGGATCTTTTTCGTTTAACTATGGACAGTTGAAGTAGCGACGCTTGGAGGGGAGGGCCGTACGTCTAGCGGTGGACGTCTTTCGGCTGAAATGATGAAAACTACATCCGGACTTTTATCTGATTTCAGGTATAGACTCGATGATACCACAATTAAACCTTCTAATTGAGGAGTCACAGAGCAGTTGTGGTATCAACCATGCCCTAACCCGGATGGACGTTGTTCGCTCCATAATAATGACACCTAATACTTGGGAGTTAAGGTTCCAAGGTGTTAACTTGTCGGGAGCTGACCTTAATAGGCTGGACCTTAGGTATATTAATTTTAAGGTATGTTTACTTCTGCATTTTTCTGACAGTATTTTTAATTTCAAAACAGATGCTAAATCCTGTGTAAGGTTTTTTATTGGCTGTTTTTTATTGTTATTATTTTAGTCAGGCAAGCACAAGCTAATTCCAGATTTGATACTTAGATTACTAATTAGCAGATTTACTAAAGGGGACCGTCATCAGGCTTTCAAAAATTCGAAACTGGATGCTAATTACAAACTGACCTTAGCAACCAGTTCTCAGTTTCTAGTTCCTGATTGAATACAAATTTTAATCTTGAGAATACTATGCAAGAAATACAGTTGACAAAGTTCCATATCAGTACGTTTAATAAATCGTCGTTGCGGCTTTAGGACCTATGTGTAAAAATCATTTTTACAAGAAAATTGATAGAAACCATTTACTGAAAAAAAAAAAAAAAATAAACCAACTACAACAAAAAATACATGGTTTCCTGCTTTTTACTTTGCGATTGTCAGTTGAAACGAAAAGTAGTACCAAAAAATAATAAAGTAAAAAAAAAAAATCTGTCGACACTTACCGGGACTGGTTGCGCTTTTTGTACCATATGACAGCTTTTCAACTAAAATGACTATATTATTTAAAGTAAAAGTTAGTAGTATTAATTTTATTGAAAATTTTAAAATTATATTTGTGTCTCAGAATACACTAGGATATTGTACGCAGTCAAAATATAAAATAAAATTAATAAACATGCATTATTATTTTTCTGTTCCAGTATGCGTGCTTGTCACGATGCAACTTGAATGGCGCTAACTTATCGCACTGTTGTTTGGAGCGCGCAGACTTATCACATGCCAACTTAGAGGGAGCCCAGCTTTTAGGTGTTAAAGCTTTATGTGCCAATATGGAAGGTAAGTGTGTTTATCAGTGTCTTGAATGGTACTAGCCAGTCACATTAAGGGTTTCGGAAGTGATTTCGGAGATAGATCAGACAATCGTAATTAAAATCTGACGTAAATTCCATCGGCGGCTCGTGGCGTGGCTAAATAATAACATCCACACGGGTTGATCGAGGATAAGCTACGCGTGCCGCATATCGAGACCCGTCCGTGCCTTGGAAATCGCGTTAAGCCATTGGTCCCGGTCGTCATTCATATATCTTTGACATTTATTACGGGTAGTCAGAAGCTTAAACATTTGACAACCAGTCTTACCAAGGGGTGTCGTTTTACCCAGTAACTGGGTTGTGGAGGTCAGTTAAGTAGTTGCTCCAAGCTGCTTCCGCTTAGGGCCGCCATACACGGACTGCTTGCAGCAGTCACGATGGACTGCTTCAAGCTGCGAATGCATGACGTGAACTACAGTCTTCTACGTACACACATACACGAAACCGCTCGAGCAGTTGCAACTGCTTCGGGCGGTCGTGCGGTCAAGCAGTCGCCAGGCATACACTGACTGCTCGAGCTGTCGACTGCTCTCGCGCAGTTACCTCCGCCCGCGCTCTTCATTCCACATCACACGCGCTTCCCGCCCGCACGCTTCTTGCTTTGTTTCTTGAGCAAAATGGACGACGTAAATTGTGACGCGATAAGCAAGAACTTATTTGGAATTACCCATGATACTACTGATTTGAATGACGAGCAGTTGGCAACTGCTCGAGCAGTTATCAGTGGCAGCTTCAAGCTGTTGCCTATGACTGCAAGAGTGGTCCGTGTATGTTGATCAATGGCTAACTGCTCGAGCAGTCCGTGTATGGCGGCCCTTAGACTGGAAGCCTACCGCAACATAGTCAGGAAAAAGGCTGGGCAGATTGATTGATATTCCATCATATATTAATTACAATTGTCTGATTTGTCGGTCGGAGCTTCACTCGTCGCTCTAGAGCTATTTCTACTTAGTAAATCAGACAAAAATGATGGACGACGAAGTGCTGTTGCTATTTTGCGTGGTCCGTCTATCCATCACACTTTTTTACCAACGAAAAAAGAATAAAGCAACATGCTAAACTCAGGTAATGACCTGCATTTCTTAAATTCTATCTTGCACAATATTTGAGTAGTAACAGAGAAATTCAGATACAAAATTAAATTTAGGCATTTCCAACAACAAAATATTGAAAGGTATGTGAGCTGCCAAACGTTAAAATTGACAAGTATGGCGGCGGCCTTGACCTTGACACGCCCCTTTTCGGGCCACTTGCATTTAAACCCCGATTTCTCGCTATTTTACTATGGAACCCATATAAAACTGTAACTGTTTCGTAATCTGTACAACATTTACTATTCGTTGTATGACTTTCATGTAATTTGGTTTACAAAAAAACAAGCAACGTTCAAACTACAGATAGTGCAATCCACGAAGACGCGCCCCACTCTTCTTCCTATCTCACTCGCACTCGCTTGCACTCGTCCTTTCACTGTAAGCGTTTTAGGAAGAAGAGTGGGGCGCGCCTTCGTGGATTGCACTATCTGTAGATACAACTGTTTTCTATATCGAATAGATTATTAAAAGTTGTTGCAACTAAATAATTATAGTTAAATAACAAGTGGGCACTACAAATACTCTCATGTTCTCGTTCCTTTAATACCTTGTGCGTATTGTTTTTAAATCAAGTCAGTTTGTTTGATGCTTTATTTTGTCAAGTAGCTTTATATTGCTAAATTGCCGTTTGATTTGCGAGCCAAGAAAATCTTATTCATCTATATGAACAAGATTTTCTTGGCCAACATTACAGAATAAAATATTCAGATTACTGTATTTAAAATGTTTCCTTATCATTACAGGTGCCAATTTAAAAGGCTGTAACATGGATGATCCAACGGGATCAAGAGCATTGATGGAAGGTGTCAATTTAAAAGGTAAATTATTAAGTCGTATGTATAACAAGAATACTACAAAATATCTATTTTGTACGTCGACTGGCTCGTTAGTTTATAGTTTGGCTGATACCGCCTGCCAAGGCGTGGTACAGCGGTATCGGTCTCACATACATATATTATATGTGCGCGGCGAGACAGTGGGGCAGTGCAGGCCGCTCATTCGTCAACGTTTACGGCAGCGTTCCGCGCCACGCCTCGCCGCGCATTCCTAAGGTGCGGTACAGGGCGGGCACCCCTTCTTTTCGCATGTATTTTTTCCTAATATTCTTTGGCATAACTATTTTGGTATAATTTTTTTTTTCATAATAATACTTTGCCATAATTGTTTTTGGCATACAGTTTATTTATGTTGATATAATTATCTTGTAGGCTAATTTATCTGACACAAAAAGCCTAACCCTACACGGTCGACGTCAGGAGCACACCGAACCACCAAACCTTTCGGTTTGGTTAGGTTCCTTTTTATTTAAATTATTATGCGTACAGCTCGTGGCACGTAAGTTGAACCAAAATGGTGGTCATACGCGCAGGTAAAATTATGGACAAAAGTGTTAGACACATGACCCGCGGTTGCACGGGAATTTAAAAAATCTTTAAAGAAAATCCATGAATTCGTCGTATTTTAGTATATATTTTTTATGAAGTGTGAAAATAGAGTGAAGTAATTTAGTTAAACGCAAGTTAAACGGAAAATCTAATTTCATAAAAATAATCTCGGATTTTCTTTCAAATTATTATTGTATTTCTCGAACAACAACGGCGTGGGAAGCGGTCGTTAGGTATTATTATAGTTTGACCATAACCGCTGTACCGCGCCGTAGGTATGTGCGCGGCGAGACGGGGGGCAGTGCAGGCCGCTCATTCGGCAACGCTCACGGCGTCCCACCGCTCATTCGCCAGCGCTGCACCCTGCCTCGCCTCGCATTCCTAAGGCGCGGTACAGCGGTCTTGGTCAAACTATAAATAGAACAGTTAAAGGAATATTAATAAAAATTTAATACAACAAAAGTTAATGTACAATGTTTAATCACTGTCCCTCATTGGCATAACACCTACATAATTTTCAAGTGGTATACCAGAACTTGTGCCAGGTGTTGCGACTTCATCTTCTATGTCAGTAGAGGAATCCAATTCAGAATCACTGCTGTCAGAATCTCGCAACTCGTATTATAAATTCTTCCGTCATTCTATCGATGACATGGTCGCTTTTGACGTAAGCTTCTTCGATTGTCTTGACTTTGTCGCATAGCTTTTTCCAATCACATAGTCCCATTGCATTTATTTACTTTTTCGTTCACTAACTCTATAACACGGGGCACATTCCATCGTACATTTTAGCTACTAACATAACCCTTTATATCTGCCCATGCCATTTCTATAGGATTCAGATCTGGATAGTAGAAAGGCAGGCGAAGTACGTCATGACCAAGTTAGTTGAAAATCTTGTCTATACTAAATATTTTGACCCATCTTTGTTATTTTTATTAATTAGTATAATTGAGGCTTCAACATTTCAGACGTAAATGGTATTCCTTTTTCTGAAAGCCAAGCCTGCATATCAGCTTTCCTTGTGTTTGCGTTTAGTGCTAAGTCATATTCCTTGTTATGGTATGAAGCATTGTCTACAACTATACCCAGAGTCTCTAATTCAGATAATTTTTGTAAATAAAGAAACGTCAAGTAATGTCACTGTCAAAATGACAGGACAGTGGTACAAAACATTTTATCATAAAATTTAACACAACAAAAACAAGGAAACAACACGACAGACAAGTAACACGATGATAATAACACAACAAAATTAACAAACACGCAGTGAAAAACTTGATCGGGGGAAAGAAAACGAATGAATTGAAAATACATGGTATTTTCAAGTTTTTTGAAAAAGGCGCAACACAGACGTACTGTCAAACGAAATTTGAAAATGTTAGGAACTCCTGCAGAAAAAATGGCAGAAAAAAGGCTACATTTTCTTTCAAGTACTTAATTTAAAAATTATCACACCATAATTATTTTTAGTAATTTTTCGGTTTTAAACAAAGTTATTAATTTTTTCTGGTATGAAATATTCATAAAATATTTCATACCAGAAAATCTACACTTAATTAATAACTTTGTTTAAAACCGAAAAATTACTAAAAATAATTATGGTGTGATAATTTTTAAATTATTATTTCTAAAATCAGTACTTACTTGAAAGAAAATGTAGCCTTTTTTCTGCCATTTTTTGGGAATTATCATTAAGAAGATATTTTTTTGGTCTGTTATCACCTTTGTTTACAAAAATTATCTGAATTAGAGACTCAGGGTATATAATTGAATTTGGGGGATGATTCGTTAGCAATTGAGTTCGGATCCACTTCACATAATTCTCAAAATTCATGTTGTCGTGATAGTCCCCGGACTTCATACCTGACTTGAACGTTAACAAGGCGTTAGGCACAAAACCAGGCTCCAATCACAACACCGTTTTGATATAGGTTTTTTCGGTGCTGTGTGAGTAGCGTGAACATATGACTCATCTGTGTGATACATTGGTCTGTTTTGTTGTCGATACTGTCTTAATTTTTGTAAGTATTTTATTTTTAAAACTTTCCTATTATTCTCGGCGGCTTTTCATATAAATCAGAGTTACTTAAGATGCGGCGAAGACTTTTTCAGAACCTTCTTAATTTATATGAGAATGTAATTTTGCGCTATGTTTACGATGGGTCGGTCATTCGTTCTCAGTAATATGAAAATTGTGAATGCATTGTTTCATTACCCCCTTGTCAAAATTGTCTATGCCTGTCACTCGTTTTATTCGTTGTCTCTCTTTACCAGGAGCCCTAAATGTAACTATAAATACTGAAATGTTACTTTCTTTTACAATTCTTTTAACTGTGGATACAGACTTTTTCTTTATTCAGAGAATCACTTATATTATTATTTTTTTTTTAAATAATATTATAAACGTCAAATACCATTCTTCTTTCCTGACTCCTTAAAGTTGATTGTGATCGAGACATTTTCTTGAAATTAAATTAAATGATCACACATCAAATGTCACGAAATATAAATATATTAATAATATCTTGAGACATTTCACACACGGTTATCTGATCCCAAACTAAGCAGAGCTTGTAATATGGAAACCAGATAACTGACATACTACATACACTACTTTTTTTTTGTTTGTAAATGCATAGGTACTTATATAGATAATTACACCCAGACTCGGGACAAACAGACATGTTCATGCACACAAATGTTTGTCCTGTATGGGAATCGAACCCACGACCTGCGACATGATAGGAGGTATCTTAACCAACCACGCCAGCTGGCCTGTCAAATGAATATCAAAGTCCTGAAAACTTCATGCACGATTGTACTCCAGGGTCGCGCGGGCAGTGACGGGGCGGAGTGCGACTGCGCGGGTGCTAGCTTCACCGCGTTGCTATGGATACGCGCGGCCCCACGCGCCGCACCTCATATCGCACTTTGAGACCCGAAAATGTGTCTGCGCATTCAAGGTTATGGGCCTTGAATGCGCAGTAACACATAAAGTATGCCATGTTATATTATGGCTTAAAATTTTATGCAAATGGATAGTGAACCGCGGTACAGCGGTATCGGCCAAACTATAGTAGACGCAAGTTGTGCGACCGCTGAGCTGGGGGTCTTGGGTACGATCCCCAGGTCGAGCAAAGTGCTTTTCTTTGGTGACAGCAATAACAATAAGGTTGCCTTCATGCATGTAACAACATGAGACTTAAACATAACAAGTGAAGCGTGGGAGTACTATAATTATACTTCTGCATACAGAATACAGGCTAGGCGTGACATTATGTTACAATTTACTTATAAATACTTTTTGTCTAACTGTTTGCAGGTGCAAACCTAGAGGGAAGCAACATGACGGGTGTTAACTTGAGAGTGGCAACACTGAAGAATGCCAATCTACAAAACTGTGATCTAAGGGCTGCTGTCCTTGCGGGGGCTGATTTAGAGGTATTGTGTAAATAAATAATATAATAACCGTACTTTCATTTTTTTTTTTTTTAATTTAAAATTCGGATGGAAAATTATCAAATAACTTCTCCCGCTCTGGGCGGAGCGGGAGGGCGTGTCAGACTTCTACTGACTAAAACCCACCCGTGTTCCTTCAGTTGCCTGTGCCAGGGCCACGGTAACTCAAACGTACTATCGTTTGTTGCGCCGACCCCAAATAAATTGGGATAAGGGCAGGAGGAAAAAAACGATAGTACGGTGTCATTTGAGAAACGTATGGGGCGCGGGCCGCGTTTTCATACAATTCAGAGGGGGATGGGGGGGAGGGACCTGCACAGTCGGTGCCATTTTGGTTGTTCAAGATGATGATGTTTGCCGGCTATTATACCAGCCTGTTTTATCGCACTCCCAGACATGACAGACAAAGTAACTGCATTATAGGAGGTGTAACCTGCATACACAAGCCGAAAGATAAAGTTTGTGTGGAGTATCGATAGTTTAATTTATGGCATAATAAAGGTCGTGCCGCTTTTAACTTCCTTACAAAACTTCTTAGCATGTTGCAAGCGCCACATGCATGGTACAAACTTGATACGCCATTACACCTTCAGAATCTTTTTCTGTTAGTAAAAACCGCTATACCCTGAGTCTCTAATTCAATAATTTTGTAAACCATGAAACGTCAAGAAATGTCACTGTCAAAATGACAGGACAGTGGTACAAAACATTTTATCATCGGTGTGATAATTTTTAAATTATTATTTCTAAAAGAAAATCTAACCTTTCTTCCGCCATTTTTTGGAAATTACCATTAAAAAGATATTTTTTTTTGGTCTTATCACCTTTGTTTACAAAAATTATCTGAATTACTCAGGGTATAAGTATAGTTTCGATCGAATCTAACTGGTTTGATAAACACAGTGCTACACTATTTACTTCATTTGTTTTAAAATTAGAATGTAACCTCAAATCTATTTTTTTTCAGTGTTGTGACTTATCGGGCAGTGATCTTCATGAAGCGAATCTCCGTGGTGCCAATCTTAAAGACGCGGCTTTCGAGTTGATGCTTACACCGCTCCATATGTCCCAAACTATCAGATAATTTATTTATTCTACGCTTTTAATAAATGTTTACGTTGAAGCTCTATTTTTATTATAAACCTCAATACTTTTACCATAGCTAAAATAATCGAAAAAAAAACATTCATTTAGAATTAGATAATGGGAGAAATATGGGACAACAGCTGTTGCATGTCTTTCATGTGAATTGACTCAGAAGGGAAACAACGTGTTTTGTTTATACACGATATTTATAAAGGTTAGTAACCTTTTAATAATATAAATGAGCATGACTAAAGCGCTGTTTGTGTTGTAAATGGTTTTAACTATTATTGAAACTGTTTTTCTTTTTAATGGCATCTCGTAGTTGGCCTTGAGAGGCCGTGACTACTTAACCGGTCAATCCTGTAGCTACATTAAGCGAACTCAAAGCCTCCAGCCAGTGGCATAAAACTTATAAACTAAGCGACTGCACGCTAAGGGCACCCCCAGTGGGGAACGAACCTTGGCTTAGGGCGTCGCTGGGGGGAGGACAGCAAGATGGACTTATGAAACTGCTTGGAAACCTTATACATGTGTCGCAGGCAGATTGTCTGGTTCGTCATTATACATACGGCGTCGTCCGTCTAAAAACGCTCACAGTTATGAAATATGCCGAAGGCAAATTGTTGTTATTGTAGGTTCGGTTGGAAGTGTGAGCAACCATGCGAGAGCCGAATTTGACGCAGTAACTAAGCCAGGGCACCCCGACCAAATGGGTTAGGTTAGGTTAGAACTGAGACCAACCGCGTGCGAGTCGAGCGAGCGAAGCGAGCGGTTCCGTGGCAGCGGCCGGCGAGCACTACTTCCAATGGCTAGGCAGTTGACTAAACGGTTAATTAAACCAGTTGGCTGACAAGGCAATTTACAAATTGCCTGCGACAGATATAGGTACCCAATACGTCCGCAAGAGCGTGAATGACGTAGACTTCCCCAATTCCTAGAACGAAGTATGTTTTGATACTGATGAATAGAGAATAATAATGAAGAATTGTAACGCAACGCACTACCAGATAGACATCATCTTTCTCCTGCCCTTATCCTAATTTATTTGGGGTCGGCGCAACAAGTCTTTTTCTTCCATACTTCTCTATTAGTAGTCATCTTCTCTAATAGTAGATTGACTGTACATATCTACATAGCACGAATTCACTTTACATACTTCCCGGGCAAACCTTACCTATTATTTTAAGGCCCACCACAAGACATCCTGAGGTACCTACCCTATCATACGCTTTCTCCAGATCAATGAACACCATTTGCAAGTTCTTGTGTGCATGTCTGTTCTTCTTGCACAATTGGCGGAGTGCAAAAGTGGCGTCCGCTGTTCCTTGACCTGGCATAAACCCAAACTGGTTTGGGGTAATCTCACTCTTCTCTCGCAATATTTTCTCCCGTACCTTCATACTATGGGACATGAGCTTTATCCCTCGATAATTGTTGCAGTCCTGTAGATCACCTTATTCTTGAAGATGGACACTTTTTTTTTTTTTTTTCGGGTGGGAAATCATCAAATAACTTCTCCCGCTCTGAGTGGAGCGGGAGGGCGTGTCAGACTTCTACTGACTAAAACCCACCCGTGTTCCTTCAGTTGCCTGTGCCAGGGCCACGGTAACTCTTTCGAACAACCCGCAACCCTGCCGGGCATCGGCCTTAGCGGACCCCTTCAGCTAGTGCTGACATCTCTTTGAGGCGCGCGTGGAACACAACGCGCCGTCGACCCGGTCCTGGTCCTTACCGGACGGCGAGCTACCCATTGCTTGCCATCCGCAAGCCCGCGCCTACGGTGGCCGGAAATCGGCTATCGATTCCCGACGCCCAGGGCGTCTCCTGCGGCGACTAGGGGCGTGAGGGCGCAAAGATTGCCTCTCCCTCACGCGTTCAGCCTCCTCCTTCGCGAGCATTACTGCTTCGCAGAAGGAGGTGACGGCTTCCCATGCACTCTCGCTCCGTACCATGGCCTGTACCAGGGCCGGACGCGAGAGATCGCCGCCGCCGATCGCCTCCGCGAGGACGCGGCGGTGCTCTGCCCAAGCCGGGCAGACCTCCACCGTATGCTCCACCGTGTCCTCCGGGCGATCCACACAGTGGTAACACCCGGGCGTTTCCTCCCGCCTTATCCGGAACAGGAACCTCCCGAAGCAACCGTGTCCGGTGAGGACCTGTGTCAGGCGGAAGGTGAGGATGCCGTGACGCCTCTCCAACCACTCCTCAAAGAGGGGACTTATCGCCGCAATTGTGGCGTGCCCTGAAGATGGACACTAGCGAACTATTACAATACAATACTTGTGAGATCGCTCCTTCATACAACAACTTATTGTTGAATAAACTCGGCCACATGCATCCATCTTCTTTTAAACACTTCCATACTTCTACTGGTATTTGGGCATACATACCTACATACATCTTGGCCCATGGCCTATCCATTTTTCATACTTTGAACTGAGTTTCTTACTTCATCCATGCTAATTTCCCTCACCAAACCCATAATTGCGTGTGGTAGGTACACGCAATTATGGGTTTGGTGAGGGAAATTTGAGTACACCATTCTATTTATTCTCTTTATTCATTAGTTTTTCAAAATAAACCTTAGGTTCTTTTATTTCGTTATCTTGGAACAGTACCTTACCGGTTTCGTATTTCATACACTTAATATGAATTATATATTATCTCTCGATCTTCTTTCTCTTGTTTTTGTAATCCGGTATAGCTCCTGGCCTCTTGGACTGTCCAGTGAGTCATACAACTGCTCCTGCGCCTTAGCCCTGAAAACTGCTACCGCCTTTTTGCCTTTTTCTTCCAATCTTTATAAATTCCCCTTTCGAAAGTGTTTTACTCGAAGACACGTTATACAATTGTGAAGTTTCGGACGCGCGGGAGGTAAAGTACAGTGTAACCTAAAAGTCGAGTCGGGGAAATGTCTTTTCATTTTTCATGCAAACGTCTTTCGGGCAAGTATCCCTTCTCGTAAAAGTCCGTTCGCTCAAAGTCCATTCGCGTAAATGTCCTTGCGAAAATGGGTTCGCGCAAATGGCTTCCACGGAAATGTCCCCAGATCCGGGCTGAAAAAAATGTAGGTACTGCACTGTTAGTGCCCATTAGTTTTAAAAATACCTCATTAAATGCAGATTACAAAATGGTAAAATATTAAGTGGTAAGACTTCAGAAAAAAAGTTATTAGCATTCAAAACGGATCTTCTAGTTCTACACATTGTTTTCATTGGTTTCATTCGTTTTAATTTTTTTTTTCATCAGAACGATCTTGATACTATTTTGTTATAAGGTTGGTAATCTGCGAATAGAGATGGGCACGGAAGAGTTAAAACGACTGTCAAAATGTATGTTAGTACCGTATAAGCAGCAATAACCACCAATTTTCACAAACAAACAATATATAAGGTCTATTTAAGTTGTTCATAATGATAAGTACAATGACCCCTTGAGAGATTTCGTGTATAAATAGATAGACCGTACAGTTATTTATAGCTGTTTAACGTGTTTATAATGCACATTGGTACCGTAGATTCCATCTGATGAGGTTTTAGACAACACCTACGTTCAAAGAATGTGTTTAGTCGATTCAACTAACAAAACGTTTTGTATACGCGCAACACTAAAACGTTTTTGTTGGCAGGTTGGTGGCATTTGTTTTTTATTCGCGACTTTGCGTTCTATTTTTGTGTGTGACGGTTCCGTTCGGCGGAGAAGGATTTAATTTTGCAAATAATTTTGATGGTTTTCGTTTAGATCATCGAAATAACTGCAGAAGAGCTCCCGATTGCGGTAAATTATCAAAATGCAGAACGGAGACGGTACGCCAACGGCCGCGGATAACAGTAAGTTTACCATTTTGTTGTTAAAAATAATGGAATAACAATCACTAATCCACTGTTTTATTTACTAATTTAGAGAAAATCCTATTTGAAATGCGTGTAAAAAAGCATGAAAAATGTTATCGTTGTAAAGAAGTACATGTATTTCGAAATACCCGCATACAATCGATGAAAACTGCGAAGTTTCTTCGACGCTGCTGTTAAAAAATATTGTAGAATCGGATTGCAGCTGTAATTTCACTTGCGTTTGAGTGTTTCGTGCATCGATTACCGCGATTTGGGTGGTTTCCTCGGCTTGTAATTATTGATACTGTGGGTAGCTTAATTGGAGTGTGAAGCATGACTCACATTCTTCTGGTCTGCCCACCTCTTTTGTAAAAATGCAACTGATTTATTAGGTAGTAGAATAGCGCGGAGTACAATGTACTCGCAATTGGCGGCGGTATGTCACATTAAAAAACGCAAGAAAGTTGGACCGCTGCACTAATTAATATAAAATTTAATTAATATATGTACCTACCTTCACTGTTTACATGTGAGGTCATTTTAGATTTTCTATTTGCATTGAATCATCGGTTTGAAGGTCTGCTTATGCAGGTAGTTGCCTCATCTATCTTTATAGATATGAGTGTGCAATTAAGGAATTCTTTACTTAGTAAATCTTTTTAGCATATTTTTTTGTATCTACCTACATGTTATGGATTATCGGGGACAATTTATTTAAGTGTGGGCTGCATAGGTCATGGTTGAATTATTTATCAGTTTGTCAGCTTTCTGGATTATTTATTTACTTGTTATTTCTGAGAGTATGTTTATCATTGAGCATTTATCTTGTACAAACTTATAAGCAATAAGATTTTGCATTTAGTATAACATAGTCTGACTGCAGTTGTACACATTGTCAATATGCTACCCAGTATTTACATACAATCAAATTTGATGACGCTCTTCAACATGGGAATCAAACTTATGCCTGCATATTTGATCATAGGTTTTCTTTGTTTTGCTAAACTAAAATACACTTTGAATAAATCATTCTCCAAGTGTAAGTTGGTAATAAATTGTTGTGGGAAGCAAATGTTTCACAGAAAAAATACAGATTAAAAAAAAAAACAAAAAAACCACTAGCTAAAGGAATCCTAATCCTTATCACATAATGTACAAACATTTGTATAAGTACTTAAGTATTTCAAACTTGGAAACAAAACTCTATTAAAGTAAACATGTTCTATGTGTGTGACACAGGTGTTGTATTTCATCCATGTAATGTCCTCACCTTGGATCACACTAAGTTTTCTATGCCAGTTGTTTACTGAGCATACAATATAGTCATCAGGCTTAATGCTTATTTAACTTGCTTTGATTTTAATAGTTTGAGAATATAAGTACATGGAACATTTGGCAGTTCTTGAAGTCTTATTGGTATTATATGGGTATTCTTATTTGGGTAGAAAAAAATAATAATTTTGGAGTTTAAATGAATGTGTGTCAAGCATATGCTTGGGAACTTGCATCAACCTTTGCAACTGGGTAATACTAGAATGACATTTTATTAAGAGATTATTCTTATGATTTGCTGCGGTTGGTCTTTGGATGTGTGTACTTCTTTACATACACAGACCCCTCAGTGCCTCGGAAAGCATGTTAAGCCATTGATCCTGGCTGTCATTCGTGGGTCTTTGACAGTCGTTACGGGTCATCAGAAGCCCGAAAGTCTGGAAACCAGTCTTACCAAGGAGTATCGTATTCCCCAGTAACTGGGTAGCTGACCCCAATATAGTTGGGAAAAGGCTAAGCTGATGATAGGTATTCTCATGACGAAAATTATAAGTATGAAAAGCTGAAAATACTATTTTTACCTACAGGGTGATTTTATTTATTTTCGACATTTTATTTTTTAAATCGGTTGTACTTAGGTACACAATGATTTTTTTTTAAGTAGAATAGTTTTAACAGTAAAATAAATAAGTTTTTGCCCTACGGTCAAAGGGCTTTAAAAACTCATTTTATAATGTGACATGGTGTCTTGTTTTTGTACTTGAACTTCGACGGAACTGTGTCGTGGATATGCGGCGCACGCGCAAGTCGTATTCTATGATCAATAAAACTTTCTGTGTAAACATAATGGCTATAATTTTATAGGGACATAAAAAATACTCGTTCTTTTTTTTGTTATTTTAACATTATGTACAGTTGCTGTAGTGTAGGTACCTATTTGATTTGATCGCAAATACAAAATTGACAAAAAACGTTTTGTTTGCTTCGTCTATTTGTCTGTGATGTTGGTGGAACTTTGGATGGAAAGTAAGCACTAGTAAGCAGTGTTTGAAATGGCAATGGCCTTGACTTTTCTGTGCAAAAACATATTGGCTATCTCACCTAATAGGGTTGCCACATTGTTCACATTTGGCCAAAATTCAACCATTAGTTACTATGTTTAACCATTGGTTGCGTTAACTACGGATCAAAAAACCGGTCCTAAATTTTAAACCTAGAATAAGTTGTATCTTATGAATAAATTTTGAATTTTTGACTGTTTAAAACTGTTAAATGTCATTTTTATTCCACGTATAAAAGACACTGGGAAAATCAGTCCTTAGAAGTTTTTTTTGCTTATTTATGAGTTCATGTCAAGTCTCTGAGCCGTATATTATCGCACTGTTGTCCATTCAGAGAGTGACTGCAGGGTGACGCATTAATCAACTTGACGGTCACAGGTCGGCTGCGTAAGATTATATTTTGTGCTGGCCAGTAACAACCTAATAAATCTAGACTACTATTACCTACACCTTACCAACACGTGAAAATCTGCTCATAAAAAATATACTAAAGACATTTAAACCGACCATGACGCGCCCACAAAAAATAAATAACTATGACAAATAAAATAAAATATCACGGTCAACAAATATTTTTTTGTCATCAACAAGAATTATAATGTACAATTATTCCTATTTCGAACTTCAATAAATTCACAGTCTACGTTTTATTGGGTGTCACCTTTGCCACTCACGCTCATTGTTAAGGCTAACAAGGGATCTATAGTGCGACACGGGTCGCAATGAATGTGGTGAAGAAACATACGAAGAACTAGCATGGAAATGTACGGGATTTAATATGAGCGAGCTAAAAACATAACGTGATTTGTCTTTGTGATGTCAAAACCAGTAAAGAGAAATAAAACATTTTTTGCTCTTTTTTGTTAGGTACTAAAAAATACTTGTAGGTACTAGCTTTTTACTACAGGGGGAGCAAACAGTTTTTGCTTAAAATGAGTGATGCCAAGTGGATCAAGTTGACATTAGAGAATAAAATACAATTAAAAGTTATTTTTTATTTTTTTTTGTGACTAGGTAATCACGTTTTGGTTTTTTGCTCCTCACATCTGCCCTGACAAGCAGCGCTGCCATTAATTACACTTACAAAGATGTTTGTCATACTATTGGTTCAACGTCTCTTCGTCCTGTGACTTCCTTATATAGGACAACGCTATTATTCCCAAGAGTAGCCATGAGCTAATTATAAATGTATGTGATCGACAATACGTCTTGAGAAAGTATTTTGCCGAGATTCGAGCAGAGAACAACTGTCGATATTAAACTAATCAATATCATTGCTTTATAAACATATCGATACGTCTTAACTACCGTCAGTAATTCACTGACCATGATTATATCGCATATTAAGTTTATACAACGATTATATTTACACAAAATTCTAAGCAATTTACAGTTTTATTACTCGATTTATAACATACCAACTGTTGAATATAACGGTCATTTACCTTGGTTTGTACAATAGTTTTATAAATATACCATTATATTCGGTGTTTAATTTACTTATCGTATTGACCTAATTGTGAAATCACGATTTATTCGCTGATGGAAAATGTTGTTGAAAACATTTTTCTTATGAAGGACCAAGACAGTTAAAGATAGCTTTTTCAATCGTCCATTGATTTCCTGTATCGCCATTCATAATATTAATCAGAAACAGCGTTTGCAACACCACTGCAGGCCGAAGCCTGAAGGCCAAGACCAGTAGGCCAATCTCGGATTTAAAAATTAGAAGAATTTTTGACAGATTGAGACTAGAATGGAGATTGAACTAGAATGCGAAAGTTCAAACGGGGATTGCCCTCTGGATCAGATTGGCTTTAAATTGCATATTATTTAACGCCGCTTGTCTTTTCCACAAACTACAACTAGTCATCGACACATCTTGCCAACAGTCATCCTACGCTCCGCGTCAAAACAAAATAAGAAAGGTTTAATGACCCGCAATAAAAATACTGTCTACCAACTTTCAGCCAAGAAAGCGGTGCCTGAGGAGATAACGAAGCATTCGTTCCGGCTGAAGGTATGGCGTCATCTGGAGACCAACGGGCTGGCCATGTTCCCGCGCCCCGTGTACAATCGCATCCCCAACTTCAAGGGGGCTCCAGAGGCTGCCGCCAAACTGGCTGAGCTGGATGTTTTCAAGAATGCTAGCACCGTGAAAGTCAACCCTGATAAGCCGCAGGAGGCTGTGAGGTAAGTGGCTATTGTAGAACTTTATGAAAGGGAACAGCACCTTGTATTTGACAAAAGACCAAATACTTCCGACCCTTTATAATCTGACTTCAAGGAGTTCTTTCCGTAAAATGTCTCTCATTTTGACCATTCGGCAGCCGTGGATTGACGATGTTCTAAGAATATACGATAGAATTAGCATCAAATTAGCCTTTACCGCTCTTAAACTCTTAACATCGGCCATTTTGTCAAAATCTTAATTAGGTACCATATAAAGTATAGTACGACTATATTTTTATCGTCTTGTTGACAAAATCAGCTGCATTAAGTAACACTGGGAAAAGGCTAGGCAAATTAATTGAATCTTGTTGAAAAAGTTTAAGAAAGACTTGGTGTTGTTAGAACAACATCAAAAGCAAACGTTTACACAATGAAGTATCTGCCTTGAAAAGCGACTGAATAAAATAATATGCAGTTTGTTTAATATTGACAATTTGCAAGAAAGTGATGATTGTAGGTTCAGGGGCATCAGATAATCACAAATAGATTGATCGACATTTATCGATCATCCAAGAAAGGTTCTTTACCGTTTCAACTGCAATCTAAATCATTATAAGTATGACATTGAGAAAGTAAAATATAAGTTTTTAAACGCGAAGAAAGTCAAGCAAGACACGAATTAGAGTGTACATAGCGCTCGCATTTGTACCTCGTTATATCATCCTTTCGTGCAGTTGGTGCGTTCCGCGCCGCTAGCTGATTGATGGCACACAGCTTAGAATCGCACCAGCCTCGTGAATTTAAAACGATACCTTTATCTCGCGTCGTACACAGTTGATTTGAGTTAGCCGGCGAGCACGGGACACATTCCAGAACTCGTATAATACAGGGCTAATTTTAGACTATAGCATAGAGGTGTCTCACCGAAACGCCTAAATATTCGTAACTGAAAAAGATACATTCAGCTTTCAGCTGGTTTAACAGTTTTAATTGGCAGAAAGTGATTAAAAGAAATTATAAAAAATACTGGCATTAGCATGCTATTTACTTTCATAGTTGCTATGAAGAAACGTAATATTTCACATTACATTACTGTATGTTTCTTCAGAGTCAACGCCCTCTGCGTTGGTAACGAGGAATGGGTGCTCTAAAAATTTTAGTACAAACTCAAACTGCATTTATTTCAAATAAACAGGCACTTTTGAATATTGTCAAGGGGTCAGAGAGACGAAGCTAGTCGCCCATTACAAAGCGTACAATACGTAAGGCATTTCAACCGGTAAAAACGGATTTGTTTTGGTGTAGTGCATCTGTGGAGTTTGGAGTTCAAACTGCTCGAAAATGGTTTCTTTGTTTCCCAATTTGTCGTGTCGGCAACAAATACCAGCTACATATAACTAACGTTTAAAACCCCAAGCGGAAAGTTCTGATTGGCTTTGTCTAATCTATATAAATAAAAATTAATTGCCAAATGTATGTAAGCGCATCACTTCAGAACGGTTGCACCTATTTGGCTAATTCTTTTTTTTTTTTTTGTAATTCTACCGCCGTAAGGAAAAAGGACGTATCTACAAAAATATTGAAATGGAGAAAAAAATATATATTTTGTCCTGTTTAAAATACAAAGACATTATGCGTCTTTTAATAGTAATTAGGTTTTCGTTAAGTGGACGCCAATTTGCTGATTCCGAATATATAAAAAACTCTATTTCGAAAAAAAATGTCAGATACGTCTTTTTAGGGTTCCGTACCAAAATGGTAAAAAGGAACCCTTATGGTGCGACTCGAGTCTGTCTGTCTGTCACAGCTGGATATGTCAAGAACCACTAATGCTATCAACTTGAAATTTGGAATAGTTTTAGATGACGTTTGCCCAACTATTTTGCGAATAAGTAAGAAATTTAAAAAAATATAATTTGCTTTGCAACAGGGACTGAAAGGGGGTGGGGCTAGAGCATGTGGGGTTATCATATGAAAAAGCGCTGTTTGCACATTCTCAAACATTTTTCTTTTATTTTAGGCCGCATAGTTTTCGACTTTCGATGAAAAATGTTAAAAAATACCCCCCCTTTATCTCTAAGGTTTGCATAGAGAAAAATCTGACATAATTCTGTGTGATAGAAGTTTATGTAAAGATTACAGGAAAAATAAAACGATGTCTCTAAATAGCAGTTACTCATTTATTTATGATGGTACGGAACCCTCGGTGCGCGAGTCCGACTCGCTCTTGGCCGGTTTTATCTTCATTACTACAGCCGTGCGAAGCCGGGGCGGGCAACTAGTAGGTAGCCAATAAATTTCTCAATTGGAGCGCGAGATTGAAACTCGGGTTTTTCAAATAATGGTGGCAGGCGGCGAACTAGCTGTATATTATGTCCGATGGATGGAACAGTCGTATTCCTCCACACTAGGTACTTACTCATTTTCCAAGCAACGGTTTTCTGTGCATTGTGTTCGATGAGAGAATAAGCAATCCAACCTGAAGATATGTGTTTACGATGCATCGGCTTTCACGTTGGTGCTTTCTTTAGTTAGATACCCTACGTTAGGTGAGCTTTTTTTCTTTGTTGCATAATTTCTTGTAAAGAATAAAACAACCTTAATTTTTTTTTCTCGAATGGAAGATTATCTCAGACTCCTACCGACTTAACCTCGTGTGATCTTCCTGCTACAATAATTCGGGAGTGTAGGATTTACCTACTTGCACGTACCCACTGCCCCTACTAGCCCTTTTGTCTTTGACCTGTCAATACGAAAGTATCTGTTAGGTTGGGAGTAGATTTTTCACTTATGGAGGACCGAACGATGATTGAATTGTCATTTTCTCAGTCGGGTCACTTATTTAAATTCACGAAAGTCAAATCGATTTTTATCTTGTAGCATCACTGCCATGGTTAAATGTAATCGATTCCTTATCGGATAATATCCACGATTTAGGACAATAATAGCTGACAGAGTCATCATTGTTACGAAATATTTCGAAGATTTTTATCGTTCTATGTATTTATGTTTTAATTTATGACAATGCACACTTGCCTTTCCAATTCACTTGAGACATTAGCAGAATGGTCGACATCGGCTTTGCTTGCCATTGCCTTTGCCTTGAAATAGAATAGAATAGACAGTGACAGCTCTTGAACGTGGGTTTGCGCCCGCGGTTCAGACGCGGCGGGGGGCGCCGCCTTTGAAAAACTTTCTCGTTTTTTCCATAAGGTTTTCACCAATGGACGGATTGATTCATAAGGGAAGGTTTAGGTGTATTGTAAATTGGTTGAAACATGACGATGATTGTTGAAGACGTCGGAAAAAATCATGAAGGGAGGTTACTGGCGGGCGCGTTGTGGTAGTAAGTTTCCATCGGATATTTTCCTACCTCCACGCGGGCGATGTCGCGGGCAAAAGCTAGTATACATATAAATTACATTTGAATTATACCAATATTGTAATGTTGTTTGTCTTATTAAGAGGATTACAGGACCTAAACGCAAATAACGCAAGTTTTATAATGCCTAAAAGTATATGATCTACTGCAGTAAACAAAATCAGTAAAATATATGATATTCTTCAGGATATATGCTAGTTAGATAGTGTGTTGAAAACATGATACAACTAATTTGATACAATAGAAAAAAATCACGAAGATACCTCTAAAACTTTATTTTAACGATTAAGAACCATACTAATATGCATACTATCGTCCTGATTTTTTGTCAGATTATTCTACAAGCAACATATTAACGTGATAGTGTTTTAATTTTTTAGTCCAATCAATAGATTTTTTGTAAATCGATAATTGCTTCATATTTTGCAATAAATTACCAGCGTTGTGTCATCGCGCTTCTCTTTCTTTTCTATGCAGTCCGACAGTGACCGCGCTTTAGGTCATGTAGTCCCCTTAAGAGCATTGTGAAGCTGTAAATTTTCATACAAAAAGAGATAACGTTTTTCTCCCCGTAAACATAGTCTAATTTTCATAATTTTTGGAAATGTTGTAGGTATAATGAAAAACTAGGTCCGCACGTTTTTATTAAGTATAAAGAAATATTGTATACAATATAAGTTATAAGCATCTAAATATCTATATTTTTGACATAAAAACATCCTCGAGCATTTTTATTTTTTTAAATTAAATTAAATTGAAATACTAAAAACGAAAAACGTACAGACCTAGATTAGAGTGTACTGAATGCAATGAGATTAAAATTGTCTCATTTCGTAAAGGTTTAGGGGAGTAAAAACGTTATCGCCCGAAACAATATTTATGTAAATAATTGTATGAAATGTAGGCAATTGCCTCTAAAAATCGCGTCGCGTATCGGCGCTTCACAATCCTCTTAAATAAAATCATGTAGAAAACCAGAGTCCCCAAGTACATTAACTACTTAGTTTACGCAACCCATGACCGATATCTTGGGTAACGCATTCCATACCTAGGTACTTAGTGTTTTATAACTTTCTGCTTTATTACATAAATCGCTGTAGGCCGCTGAAAATTTATGCGTTCTGCTAAGTTTAATTTAATTTTCTTATAATGAGCATGTTACGGTGTTGATGTGACTTACGATTTTCCTTTTAAAATATAATTAGTTAAGTACATATTTATTATTTGATTTGAAAACTGAGTATTAGAGGGCTGTCGCATTTTGTCACCTCTCTCACACGTGACGTCATGTTTTTTTGAAAAATGTATCATTTAGCGAACTAGTAAATAATATTAGTTTATTAGGTAATTATTAAAACTTAAAATTATTAAACCGACAAACGTTGTCCTGTCAAAATTTCAATAATTCATTCAAAGTTCCCATAGAAAATGCACTTTCAGTTTTCCCGAATTTTCCAATTTTCCCGGCAACTTTTCAAACAAACCTTGCCCACACACAATTACAAACACAACCAAAAAAATAGTTATCCAATTTGGTGCAGTTGTTCGGAAGTTATGCGCGTACATACATTTCGGCGATAAATTTTTTAATGTATTGATTTAATATCTCCGAAACTAAAATGCGCTTTAGGTAGATGGTACCTTTCCCGTGGAATGTCACAATTCAATCAATCAATCTGCCTAGCCTTTTCCCAACTATGTTGGGGTCGGCTTCCAGTCTAACCGGATGCAACTGAATACCAGTATTTTACATGGAGCGACTGCCTATCTGACCTCCACAACCCAGGGAATGTCACAATTATTGTAACGTAAATTAATAAAACGTATACTTAAGTAAAATGTAGATTTACTCATTTCGGATTGAATGAAAAATCATTGTTTCCATAATAACCGTGACACATTTTTATTATCCTGAAAAAACTGCAGCGACGTTTTCTGCGTAGGTACGCGCCGGTCACAGCAATTATAAATACGCAATGGAAAAGGTAGCGAAATGATAAGTTACAGAAATAATTCATTTGTTTCTAAGTATAAGATTAGAAGAAATTGAAAAAGTTCGTTTAAAAACTGAATTTCAGTTTCGGAGACTTTAAATGTCACTTTCTTTTTGATGCAAAATGTAAGGGATGGCATGACTTTAAAGTCTCCGTTAAACTAATGTTGCTTTCTTGCAACTTGCAACTCAACGACAAACATTTCTCACTGAAACCTAATAAGCGGGTTATCATTCGATTTCGAAGTTCCAGGAATTCAGTGAATATTTCAGATCAAACAATGATCTTATAGGTACTATGTATAATAATGTACCTGATGAATTTCTCGTATAATTTGACCCTGTAATCACTGATAACCAGAGATTGGATAATCGGATGCATATTTACCTAAAGTCGAGGTGGCTGTTACAGAATGCACATTTGTATCGAAAAAATCTCGGGATTCCGGGATTGACATATTTAGAGCTCTGATTCATCATCTGCCTAGCCTCTTCCCCCAACTATGTTGGGGTCGGCTCCAGTCTCACCGGATGCAGCTGAATACCAGTATTTTACTTGGAGCGATTGCCTGTCTGACTTCCACAACGCAGTTACTGGGTATACGATACCCCTTGGTAAGACTGGTTGTCAGATTTTGGGCTTCTTACGGGTCCGTAACGACTGTCAAAGATACACGAATGGACAACCGGGATCAACAACTTAAGGCGAAAGCGTCAGGGTAGCCCGCGAAATTCAAATTTTCTTACGTTTTTTTTTTTTTGCAATTTACTAGGCAGTATTAGGTTGTATGTTGATCAAAATGTAATTCGCGGCCGTAACAAGTATGTATTTACATAATTATAATCATTAAAGTGATCAACTCATTAATACCAGGTAATCCTAATGAATGACGTATTTTCATGAAATCTTGTCATTTGAGGATTTTACTAACTTAAGAGGATTGTGAAGCTGTAAATTTTCATACGAGATAACGTTTTTCTCCCCGTAAACATAGTCTAATTTTCATAATTTTATAATGAAAAACTAGGTCCGCACGTTTTTATTATAAAGAAATATTGTATACAATATAAGTTATTAGCATCTAAATATCTATATTTTTGACATAAAAACATCCTCGAGCATTTTTATTTTTTTAAATTAAATTATATTGAAATACTAAAAACGAAAAACGTACATACCTAGATTAAAGTGTACTGAATGTAATGAGATTAAAATTGTCTCATTTCGTAAAGGTTTAGGGGAGTAAAAACGTTATCGCCCGAAACAATATTTATGTAAATAATTGTATGAAATGTAGGCAATTAATTGCCTCTAAAAATCGCGCCGCGTATCGGCACTTCACAATCCTCTTAAGCGAGTTGTGTTGTTCTAATGATTATAATTCTGTAAATACATATTTGTTACGGCTGCGAATCATACTTTATTTAACATGTAACTTAATACTGACTTGCAAATGACAAAAACGTAAGAAAATTTTAATTTCGCGGGCTACCCTGACGCATCCCCTTGACGTGTTTTTCGTGCTTCCCGAGGCACGGAGGAGGGTCATGGTATGTAAAGAATAAATGGTTCTGATTATAGAATCGAATGTATATTTACTTACGTTCAGGTGTTGGCAAATAAGGAATACACTTTGTATCGATCGTAAAAATCTCGCAAATCCGAATTGTTAAATTTTGTACTTTTGCCTAGGTATAGAATCGAAAGCTATCTAATGTTGTAAAATACGTTACCAAATTGAATTATATTCGTCGCTGTGCTTGCCTGTACGGGTATTATTTTTGTTTTTTTTTTTCCATTTCGAACTACTTGGCTATTCGACAACGGTTTCTGATTTACATCGTGGGTTTTAAAAACTAAAAAGATTGAAATAAAAAAATATTAAAAAACAAAAAACCCGACTGCAGAAACACAACTGTAAAGAGAAAATCAAGCATTTATAATCTATTGAATTTTGGTATCGCGGGCGGAGAGAAACAAAAGTTACACCATATTTCAGGTTATTGGTTTGTCCTCGCCTGCAAAACCAAAATTCAATAGCTTATAATGCTTGATTTTTTCTTTTCGGTTATGTGTATGCGCAGTCGAGTTTTTTGTTTTTTTTTTTAATAATGTTTTTTTACTAACCGTTCTCAAGCCATTTATAATCGTAAATCAACAGCTCTGGAAGGTACAATAATTTCGTACGTTTGTTATACGATAGTTAATCTTACTCAACAAGGCGTATCCACTTTCACGTAATTACTAGTTATATCCAGTACAATAAACCGGGGTTTGCATTATGAAACTAGTGTCGTGAAACAGTAGCTTGACTATATACTTGACTGGCAGCTAACTAGCACCCGATTTCTGAAAGGCTACTCAAGGCAATTTTCTAAAGCTGCGTTTTCACTTAGCATTCTGAACAATTCTGAGCGAGCAAGTGTTTCAGTTCGAATCGGCGAGCGAATGCTCGCTCGCTCATTCTTTCAGTGAAAACGACGTTACGGCGAGCGAGCATTATTTTTGTCGTTACAGTGAAAAGATGTTTTCTGTTTTGAGCGTACATCGACAACAGCAAAAATTTGCTCTGCACAAAATGTTCCCTCGGCAGGGTAGTGAAAACGCGCCTTTGGACGCTGTCAAATGTTGCTGTGATTGGTTGACTGAATATAAAAAGCCAGTCACATCATTATACAACAGATTTCCAAACATATTCAATTCAGTAGGCTTGCGCGGGTTACGATTTTGAAATCTGAGAAGTATCTTACCACGCTGCAAGACTGTTCTCCAGGTTGTTGAAGGCCTATTTTATTTTAGCCCACGTTCGCATGGACGCAAACATATCGGGGCGGGATTTAATCGCGCACTGGAATTTCAACTTGGTGTTGAGCCGATCGTTGAGAATCCAATAGAGTGCATCCCAGCGCGTCGAAAAGACACTGTTTTGGATATTCAACTCGGTGCTAAGCAGAAGGTCAAAAATAAAAAAGAATGGCCCATGAGAACCTGGACTAACTTTTCGGTTGTCAAATCTCATAATAATTAACGTGTTATTCTGTACAAATCTTACCGTGAAAACTTAGGTGAAGGGAGCTGTCAATAGTGTCAATCCCTAGATCAGGTGGAATGACAGCTCTGTTCAAGCTCACTTCACTTACGTTTTCACGGTGAGATTTATACAGAATAGACCGGCTGCACTGCTACAAGAATCATTTGGCGCTCGAATGACGTTGACAGGTGGCGCTGTTGGTGAACATTTGTTCAATTGTTTTGTGAAATGTCTCTTGAAAAACAAGATGGCGGCTTTAGTTCCGATGTTGACCGCGCGCCGAAAGGACCTTGTAGTGCTATATGTATTTCTAGATATTACTGATGTTACTGATGTTATACGCCAACCAGCATGGGACTCGACTGCAGAGTCACCGATCGGAGACTTATTAGTAAACGATTTTTTGAGCTCGCATGTGATGTTGAGGCAATCGGTTCCTATTTTAAAGTAGCTGTTAAATGTAGCTTACCGCTTACACAATCGGTATTTAACTATATCCTGATGATTGCTTTATCATTGAGCGACGGCATGAATATGTAACGCGTTGGTTAATCGGTATATACTGTCTTATACTTTTTGTATTACAACGGCGATACAACGCCTTGGAATGGG
Organism: Dicycla oo; assembly: GCA_948252095.1. Classification (NCBI taxonomy): domain Eukaryota; kingdom Metazoa; phylum Arthropoda; class Insecta; order Lepidoptera; family Noctuidae; genus Dicycla; species Dicycla oo. The sequence continues at coordinate 12,107,339 of OX411732.1, forward strand.
CAAGGCATACTAAAGTACCTGGGTTTACTTTTTGTGTAACTAATAAAATTAAATGCTAATCGATAAACCGAAGTGTCGACTCGCTAGTTCATTATCAATACTTGGTAAGTACCTCAAGAACATTTGATCAAAGTCTGTGTGAGAAACTGTTGCAGTCTTATTACAAAAAAAGGATTTTTTTAAACTTGCTGCTGTTGTATTCTAAGTAATTTTTCTATTTCGAACCTTTTATGTAGTTAAGATAGATATGACATTCGAAAGACAGTTCTTAATACAAAACTTGCAATATTTATTAAACTTTGTGCACAGTTAAAGTCGGTTTAAACTTTTCGGTTTCGGCCCAAACTTAATGAAACTCGTTAGAAGTTAGAAGAAAAGTTTGAAAGAGCGTTTTCATCCATAGTTACAATCATTCTGTGGGCATTCCCAGACACAATTTGTCACGTGCAGTTCACCGGAGTTTATAGATCACAGTTCACATGCAGAGCTAGACATGGTAGCTATTTCAACCAGATAAATACATTAAATGATTCACGATTTACTTTCACTCTTAGATCAGCCGGTCTATTTTGTAAAAATCTCACTGTGAAAACTTGGGTGAAGTGAGCTTGAAGAGAGCAGTCATTCCACCTGATGCTAGGGATTGACACTATTGACAGCTCACTCCTCGCTCACCTCACCTAAGTTTTCACGGTGAGTTTTGTACAGAATAGCACTGCAGGCACTGTGCTTGCTCTAGATGACAGTTGTTTAATAATCTCTATGTTCACGCGGCACGATATATTAAAGTAACTTATACTCCATTTTGAAATAAGATCATTTCGACTTCTATTCCGTAGGCATATGAATGGCATTAAAAGCAAAAACGTGGTTACAATACCAAATGTTTACTGCAGCTGCCATTTGGCATGCCACCAAAGCAATAGAAATCAAAATCGGTTGAATAGATTGTAAAAAATATTTATTAAAATGTTTAATCTTATTTCAAATGAAGTTATAGTGCATGAAGTTTTAAATCGTGATCGTGACTCTTTTAATGATAAGTCATGTACTTGTTAGGTAAATAAAAAATGCTTCAAAAAGAGCTGAATGTGTTTTTGTGAGATAGTTATTTGAATAATAATTGAAACAATCAAGTCGACAATAATCGATCAGTAGAAGCGTATCTGTAACCACCTTAATAGAAGACTCAGTGACTATACCAGAGTGGGACCCACTTGTAAACAGTTACTTCTTGATAATTTAGTTTGTCTAGATTCCATTCTCATCAATATATCTCTCAATACTTTGGCACAAATAGTTCAATTTGTTTGATGCAATTGTTCATTTAACCTAGTTCCTCCTTAGATTAGTTTTGCTCGATAACGGATTCATTTCTATTAACATATGTAATATTAAAGATAGTAGCAAAATATTCCACGAGGATAAAGTTCACACAAAAACTCTGCATTGTAGCTAGAAGCTCGGAATTTAAGTAGACATTAAATTGACACTAATAGCGAAGTTTGAAACAAAACACTTTCTCGAACTGCCCTTCACCTTTTTAGGCAACTATGAGCAAATAAGCTGGGGGGGTCTTATAATTTACCCGCCAAAACACTGTCACAAATTTCAAAGAAAATTGAAATATCAATAATTTTAGACTGTTACTTCATACAGACCGTTAAGTTATTTTACCTCTGACAGCAGCAATCAAACAGCAACCTTATTTTAACGAGAATAAAGATCAAATACTTGTCAGTGGCAGCAACCCAACAGCAACCTTATTGTAATGAAAATAAAGACCATGGTGTTTTTGACAGTGATGCAAGATCAGGGGTAAAATAACTGGGAACGGTATGTACGACCTTTTGGCGCCTAAATGACATTGACAGGGGGGCGTTGTTGGTAAACATTTGTGAAATTATTTTTTATTTTATTTATCAGGGACAATAAACAGCTACAATATGTGTTGGAACAAAGAAAAGATAATACAAAATGTTAACAATATTGCATCCCACTACATTATCCGCATATTAACAAAAGAAAATATGATAAATGAGTGCCACCTAGATAGGTAATAAATAATTACATCACATTAATAATTAGTTACAACATGCAAAATAGAAATTCTAATTGATTGCTTGGCAAACAGACTAATAATTAATACTAAAAACAAGTAAATAATAAAATCTTAGACTAGTTTAAATTCCTAATAACATTATTGGTTAATAATAATTTTCATAATATCACATTTAAATTTAGATTTTGAGCATACAAAAATACCAATATTAACATAATTACAATTATAAGATTCAACAAATTGACAGAAATTGTATTGACAAAACAAGATGGCGGCGTTAGTTTCATTTTGACCACGCGTCAAATTCAAATTCAAATATTCTTTATTGTGGTACATAGGTAAGCAATAAGTTGTTACATGTTTCCGAAATTGTACACAGCTATGACCCGCCATAATGGCATACAATAATTTTAAAGTAGGTAACATTTTAACAGCATAATCAAATAGAAAATTAAAATAATAACAATTTAAATATGCAGCACTTTAGGATTAACGAATATTTTTACACATTTTTACAACAATTAAAATAACGAGACATAAATTATAAATTCAGTTAGAATTAAATAATACAAATTAAGAAATATACACATTTACTTATCAGGGGAACAATTAAAATTAAATAACATCATCGAGATAATCTTTTAAAGTATAGTAACATTTGTCTAACAAAAGAACCTTGTAGCGTTATACTTTACTGTGGTCGTTCAAAATGTATAAATAACCTGTAATCCCCAGGGTGCTCTGCCTGGAGCAAAAAAAGACCCTCTACGTGCCGGTGCCTCGTCTGCAGAAGGGGTTCCTCAACCGCCTCGAGCTGCCTGAAGGCGAGACTGGCCCGGCAGCCATCAGGAAGGCCGTCTCGCGTAACGGAATGGAGTCCTATGGAAAACCAATTGGTGAGTTGGTACATGCCTTGAACAGTAACCATATTTAGTTTTCGAGTTACTTCAAATTGAGCCTTGTGCTGGTGCTTATAGAAGTCATGTCTTCTCTTGTAGCACCGGAAAATCTTTTTTTTACCAACTTATGGGGAGGCTTCTGCGTATCGGCACAAATATAATATGGGAATAGTTCATGCCCTGGTAAAAATACAAGCAAGACAGAAAGTTAGCAGTGGGTAGTCGCCCAGGTTGCGATCGAAGTGTAGTTGAATCGCCACCCGTTTAAAGAACCGCTCTTTAAATGCATTCGTTGCGAGAAGTATAAGAACTAAGTTATTTTTTTGAGAGAATTCCATCCTACCTCAAACATGTGACCCCCCAACCACGGCAGTCATGTAGTGGTTAAAACGGAGATGCCACACCTTCGGTAGTCTTATAAGTAACCGGATTCTGAAAAGAGGATGCTGCTTTCTTCTCATACGTCTTCATCTTCAAAGCAAGACGTGGCCCATTCCTATTCGTTTAAACCATTTAAGACACAGATACACGTCACCGGCCTTGAGGCATTGAGCAATAGACACTATCAAATGGGACTATGGGACTACTTATCCCTTCGGGGGATACAAGCGTAATGTTATGTTAATTTTACCGTACGTTACTAATTTTCAACGATGCAGATATTATATCAATAGCTTTGAATTGGTTAGGTTGATTGTTTTGTGCTCTCACACAACGCGGCGTACGTCCACCCAGTAATAGGACTCGCCCATCAAGGAGCGCTGTCCCAAATTAGACGCATTATTAATTTATTATACATAAAATGTATTTATATTAAAACGTATACTAAAAGAAGAATAAATAAATTATCATTAAAATGTGAAGGTTTCATAAAATTACGCCTAATAGTTTTTGCGTAATTCTGAGTTTTTTTTTTATCCGCGTTAGACATAATATTACAAATTAATAACACTATGTAATATAAACATAATCAAAAATATTCACATATTAAGTTCTTATGAAATGCTCTAATTTATCATTAGCATTACTTGTTTAGACGTGATCTTCAGTTTAAAATCATTGAAAGTCGGTTATCGTCGCCTTAAAAAAATGTTTGATTGCCCTATACTCACTTGCCAACAAGACTTATTGTAGTACCTACTAGTATGACATCATCAGTTGATGCGTAGTAACAACTGTTCTTTTGTCCAGGCTTGACCTTGCACTAGTAAAAGAATGTCTTTTTATTAGTTCTTTTATCGAAAACGCATTTACTCACAAGCATATTACGCCCCATGTCTATTAATCAATTATTCGTGGCGAAGTAATAACAGCCGCAAGGATCGATCCATCAGGTTAAGCTACGCTTGCCGGGGTTGGTATGTGGATGGGTGACCATCTTTTCATACCGAGTGTCCTCCGTGCCTCGGAAAGCACGTTAAGCCGTTGGTCCCGGCTGTCATTCGTGGATCTTTGACAGTCGTTACGGGTCGTCAGAAGCCCAAAAGTCTGACAACCAGTCTTACCAAGGGGTATCGTATTACCTAGTAACTGGGTTGTGGAGGTCAGATAGGCAGTCGCTCCATGTAAAATACTGGTATTCAGCTGCATCCGATTAGACTGGAAGCCGACCCCAACTTAGTTGGGAAGGCTAGGCAGATTGATTTTGATAAAATATTGACAAAAGAAAAACATGGTCTGTGTTAATAAAAATCTACTTTGTTACTAATGTGTATGCAATAGGCTACATTCTCTTGTAAATGTGTGTGGGCCTTAAAAGATTTGACTTTCCAAGAAAGGCTACTTTTTTACGCATAGTTCTTTGGCGATATTTCGATATGGCGATCTTGCTAAATGCATCGTTTATAACACCTACCTAACTCTGATATCTGATACTAAAGAAAAGGCAAATGGGGCATTGCACAGTATTACATAAGCGCGATAGTGTTCATAGAAAACTGACCTTAAATCAATATTGGCATCTTTCCAGAGGGTGAAAAGTTCTCATGAATATGAACGCCTTTTACTATGCGACCAACAGCGTAAAACTGACAAAAATCTGCTGTTTCATATGAAAATTAAATACCTACCCATCAAAATCTATCGAACAGAGAAATCAGGGTTGATAAAAATCATGATTAATTTAGAAAAATCAAAGTAATCAGATGTATTTGATTTAAATCGGATTTATTTGGTTTGAATCAGATTTTTTGATTTATTTACATATTCCAATATTTTTTTATTTATTTGGAAGTCAGTTATTATTTTATAAAAATCTTTATTTTAATTATATTTTAATAAAAAAGAACGTCTTTTTAGTCGATCTTCTGATGGCGATCCTTTTCTGCCCACACGTCATGTTTCTAAATGTTTTTTCATTCAGGCACTAAACCCATTATCTCCTTATTACAACTTTTACACACCGCTTTGTTAAACTTTCCGCAAGCAGACTTATTTTTACATAGCATTGCACGTATGCATATCGACCGTCCCTATTAACAATGTCGGATATACATTTTTACCAATATTCACTTTTGTACATAAATCGAATTACAATTAAAAAAAATTCTTCACTGTCAAAACAAACTTTGAACTGAGGGCAGTTCAAAGTTTTCCCTAACGATAAAAAAGAATATTTATGATATTAACAATGTCAGTTCTGCGAAAAAAAACCACTGTTCAGTAGGAACTAAAAAGTAGTCTACCTGCAGAACCGTAATTGTTAATAGGGACGGTCGATATGTGCGCCGTAGTTTTAAGTCTCTTGACACTTTTTGACTGATTTTGCTGCATTAAAAAGGTATTGAATCAACGATTTATTTTAAAAAAATCACTTGATTTAAATCGCTATTTATATCACTGATTAAAATCAGGTTATTTAAATCATCTCAACCCTGGTTTAAATCATACTATTTCTGTGAAGGGCGCATAGTAGCAATATTCGTGAGTTCTTTCACCCCCTAGTTTATTTATTCTCATAAAATAGATTTGCTATAGTGGAAACTACAAGATTACGCCAAGTCTCAAATTCTAATCTCTTCACGAAGTTAGTGCCCTGTTTCGCTTCGCAGTACATTTATGAAGACGCTGACATATGTAATGTGTTTTTCACCAGGCATAGAAGATTCCGTTTCGCTTGACTTGGTCGTCATGGGATCAGTCGCCGTGTCCAAGGAGGGATACCGCATTGGCAAAGGAAGAGGTACTTAAGATTTTTTAAAACGGCGACATACGTTATTTTAAATTTTGTTTCAGTATTTTTATATTTTATCCTAAAACTATTTATTATATTTCGAATCATTATTTATTGTTGTATTTATGTATTTTACTGAAGGTTGTCAATTGTGCGAAACTATGTGGATGCCTGAGCCAAAATCCAAATTAAAAGGACAAAGTGGCAGATTCACTCATCATTTTTTTGCACTGTACATTCGACCAGGAGTCAGAAATGGTCTTTCCCCCGATGTTGTCTTTACGGACTATATCTTATGATATGTATTGTATAGGCTATGGCGACCTGGAGTTCGGTCTGATGATGCACATGAAAGCCATCAAGCCTAACACAGTGGTCGCCACTACTGTGCACGATTGCCAGGTAAAAATTATATTATGGAGAAGTTTATGAACTCTGTCACTAGCTATATTACACAAACCAATTTGACTAAAATAGTGCTTGTAAACGGGCCATAGCAGACACGATACTCATTATCCGCGATTACACCAAAGTATATGTTGTGTCTACTGTTTTCGCTTGTCGTTTACACCTAAAACAAGTTGTAAAGACTAGTTGTATACCAAACTTGTAGCAAACTAGTCAAAAACGTGAAAAAACTAGCTAACAAAACATGGCTAATAGACGTTTATAGTTCAATACGTCATGTAAGATACATGTTTTATACGCAACAGGTTTTTGACAAGTCTAGAGACTCTGTTCAAACTTGAAATCTGTGAGACTTGTTGAAAACTAGTAATAACAACTTGTAAATTGGTGTCATCGCGGAGTTAGCATCTATGATTATGCATTCATCTGCGGAGTACGGTGCAATGCTCAATTTTCTTGCAAAGAGGTTACACGATGCAACGTTAATGCAGTCACCAAATAACCGATCGCTGTTGCTAGAAGTTTGTGTGCAATGGTCCTAACTGATCTATGTATATCTATGATAAACTTCTCCATGGTGTAGGGTGTGTGTGTGTGATTTAGTTACTTGCACCGGAGGGCGTCGTATTTAGATAACACGTATAATAATCATTCATTTGTTGTCTTTGGTATATTACTCCATTATTAACACGTACCTAGATAATTAATAACGCCCCTTACAACGTGCACTCCCGTAATATACATATCTAAAACTATAAAACTTAACACACGTGATGGTATCTGTATCAAGTAGCAATAAAATCAAAACTATCAAGTCATAGTACTCATAGTTTGCTTTGTGGATCTCGGGGTCAACGCCCGCGAATTGCGGGAACTGTGTTACAATACGATTTTAGAAAATATTTATTTTTGTATTGTTGTCAGTGAATACCGATACCCATTACGTCTGTGTAGTTTCGCCAAAATAACTCAAAAAGGCCCTGTATATTATTGTAACTATAAAGCCGGATTTACATTACGCAACTAGTTGCGTAAATTAGTTACTCGATATTCATTGATAGTTTCACGTGTAAATAGATAATTATTGACGCGTCGAACTATCAGTGAATAACTAAGTTTGCGCAACTTGTTTCGTAATGTAAATCCGGATTATTCCCCGTTTTCACTAACACCACTAGCCAACCCCCTAGATGTAATGCTAAAATATTATTGCTCTGTTGGATTTTCAACTCTCGGCACTAAGCAAAGCTAAGCGCCAAAATCCAACAGAGTGGTATTAATTTGCCATTACATTTAGGGTGTCGCCAAGTGTTTGTGTAAACAGGTGTAAACGTGTACCGCTCATAGTTTTTGACGTCATAGTAATTTGTATTGTTCTGTTATAGGTGTTCGAAACACTGCCGGCCGATCTGTTTGGGCCACATGATGTCCCCATTGATATCATTATCACACCTACTCAGGTAAATCGGTTTAATATTATTGTTACGAGCTGGGATATGGGATAAATAAATCTATACCAATTTACACCAAAAACACACTATATTTAAATAATCACAAATACAGTAATCAGAAACTTTAACCAGAATGAATGAATGAATGTTCACTCACTAGTAAATCACTGTTTCGCATACCAAAGTGAGCTGCCACGTATTGCATTGCGGTATGTCGCTATACCCCCGTAAGGGGGCGTGGCGTGCGGTCTCGGGGCGTGGCACCCTGCCCGCGGCGGCTGTACGGTAGCCCGTAACGATGGCCCCTCATCCTGTTCGCCACTGGTGGATGAAATGATTGGGCGTGCTGCATTTTACGTACGCACATGTCAAAAGTTTCTGTAATTTGTGTCTGTCACTCCACGACGTTGATACCCAACGCCGCTTGGTGTATACGCGAATCGCATGCCCGCGCCATGCCTTCGCGTGCGACTTTGGGTGCCTGTGTAGGGGTGAATGTCTGATGTTTGCTACATGACACGCCTATTTTAACCTAGCACGCGCCACGCAACAGATGCATGTATTTGTAAGGAGTCAGTGTCACAAATGAGCCGTGTGTAGACTGAGAGCGACTCATTTGGAAGTCCAGTCCGGTGCGATGGGGTTTGTCGTCCGTAAGCAGGTCGCGGGGGGGGGGGGGGGGGGGGCATGCCAGGGCGCGAACTGCGTGACTTGTGGCCAGGCATACGCGTCGGCACGCGCGAACATTCCCTTCGCGAGGCGGCACGCAAATTCGTCCAGGCTCTCAATCCCGAGGCCGCGAGATGTTGTCTGTTTTCCATTGCAATCTACTGCTTTAAAAATCTTTTAGTTAAATGAATGCTCCTTTGATAAAAAAAAAACTGTTTAATTGAAAATAAAAGCTACGATTAGAATATGAAAGCAATTTTGTATAAAAGAGAAAACGTAAATAGCACAAAAAGCTCTTTTAATACATTAGGCGCGGCAGACGCACATGCGCGTTTTCATAACTTCGAGTGCGGCGCGCCGCACCTGTGCGTTCGTTGGGCATCTCTATTGTTTCGAAAACATCGTAAAATAAGGGTCGGTGTAGCATAAAGAAGCGTTTGCATAAAGAATTAAGCATACAATGTGTTAATATTATTATTTTAGCATGACAATATTTTCAGTTCACAAATACTTCTATTTTATTACCCCTTCGTTACTTCCTAATCAAAACTAAAACTACCAGGCTCGCAGGACAATAACGAAAGTGTTTATTTATACCCAGGTGATATCAACTCAACGCATGAGCCAGCGGCCCGTGGGCATTCTGTGGCATCTGCTGTCAAACCGCCGTCTCGAACTTATGCCTATATTGGGACAGCTGCGTGAGATCGAGATGCTGTAAGTACCTACATAATTCTATAATTACCAGACCCCTTAATCTTCAGGGCATAAAGAACTCGATAGACTATATAAACCGAAGTGTCAATCAAACAAAAACAGACTTTCCGATATGTACTAGTTTTTACCTACATGATCATTGCCTACATAATGAAAATAATGAACCAATTCCCATGTTGTTTTATTAATGAATACATAAAATGTCATATGTACACTATCATATAGTCAGAATAGGTAGATAGTGTACATATGACATTTCTTAGTGTTCCAATTCAAAACAGGCAAAGCTGCAACATGTTTCTATGCCAAAAATTGTGAATAAAGTTTTTATTTCTTATGTTCGTAAAGCACGTCTCTGGGAGTGTATAATTTGATAGGCACTAAACTTGAAAATAGCTATGTGTCACGTATTCTTTGTTTTGCCCCGACGATAACGAGGTCTAATAATTACATTTTATTTACGTATTTGCTAGGCGGCTATAGGCGACCTTCCTATTAAAAATCTGAACAGTAAGCCTCTTTTGACCAACGAATCTCATTTTGAGTTTGTGATTGGATTGTAAAAATAACAACAGCGAATCAAATAACACACAAATTATTAGATTTGACGGTATAGTTGAAAAGCCATTAACCACTGAAGATTGTACTCATACACAAATATGACAAACACAATGTTTAGACAAACTTGTCTATATTTTTTATTCAACTTGATAATCGCTCATTTTTGCCCAATATACCGTGTGTTGTTATTATGTTTATTCCACAGTGCGGGTCGTGCATGTGTCCTAAAGGAAGTGGACACGGACGTGGAGGAGCGTGCAGCGCAGCGGCCGCGCCGCCTGCGCAGACGCACGCGCTCGCACAAGAGCCATAGCGAGGGAGAGGTGATACATAACGCTTTATTATTATATACTAGCGACCCGCCCCTGCTTCACATGGTTCTTACGTTTTGACAAAACATCGAGATTTATTTATGATAATTATGTTAGTTTACTATTAATATGCATAAACCTTCCGGAATAATTTCTTTAATTGTGACAGTATTTAAAACGGCGTCAAAATCCGTTGCGCCGTTTAGAAGAACAACGCGGTCACACAGACGAACACGAAGAAGCGATTTTATAATATGTATATGTCGCAGTAAGATGGTTGTAGCCGTGATATACGTTACATCCCTAGCTATCTACCGTAATATAGCTATATGAAAGCGGTTCATAACTATCTTACTAGGAATATAACTATAATGCGAGCATGATCTAGTAATATAAGTATAAGGGCACTCCGACCAAATAGGTTAGGTTAGAACTGTGACGAGCGAAGCGAGTGGTGCCGCGGTAGTGGCCGGCGAGCGCTACGTCGAAATTGGTCGCAGTAACAAAATTGGGGCACTCGACAATTTTCATATAACTATATTACGGTAGATAGCTATATCTCTAGGGATAACTATATCACGGCTACAACCATCGGCGACATATACAAGTCTTATGACCTAAAGACTACTATGGTCTGTTCTAAAGTATTAGGAAAGTGGACACAAATTTAGTGTAATCTATATATTAATAATAAAGCAGAAAAGTTTGTTTGTTTGAACGCGATATCTGGAACTACCAGTCAGATTTGAAAATTTATTTTTGCTTTTGATAGCCCAATTATTGAGGAAGGCTATAGACTATTTAACATCACGCTAGGAGAGCGCCGAGCCTTAGGACTTTAGGATCCGAGAAAAAGTCAGAAAGAACGCTAAGCGAAAACGAAGTAATATGGGCTGGCGATGCGATGCGGCGGGGGGTGGGTTGGTGCTACAAGGCATTTCACTTTTTCCAACAATGTTTGAATAACATTATTAAATTTTAATTGAAAAATCTATGGCGAAAGTTGTGGTTATAAAATTAACCTCAATTGTCAAACGAAAAATATCTTAAAGGTGAAATACAATTAAAATTTCGGCTTTAGCATTCAAATAAGCAAAACATATCACTCAATTTGTAAGTGGCACTACAAATCGTCATTCACAGGTATATTTTCTGATCCATTTGTTTATATTTTCATCACATACTTTTGGAACAGGCAGCAGTACATTATTTTTTGCTGGTAACTCCTATAACTTACCATTAGTAGGCACATAAAAATCGCATCTTATTCCCCAGGGTAACACGACAGAGGGCGAGGACGGCAAGGGAGGAGGCAAGGGTCGTCGCTCGGCGCGGCGGCGCAACAGTCACAAGTCTGCCAGCAAGGACAAGGACGACAAGCCGCGCCGCCCCAAGCGGCAGAGGCCTGACATCGACTTCACTGTCAAGGTAACTACTACACTGTGTCCTCAGAGGGCGAGGATGGCAAGGCAAGAAAAAGGAGTTGTATAGCAAGATACAAGCGGGCCTAGACAAAGTAACATTCGATTAGCGATGACGCTAGCAGAAAAGCCAAAAATGTTTGGGGTTGATATAAGCTATCGAAATGTCACGTGATCATAGGTCGAAGAATTGACAGCGTCCAACGATAACTTCCGTAGAGATGCGTCGATAGCGATTGTAGAAATAGAATCGCTCCGAAGCGAATGCCATTTGTCTAGGCTTAAAGGTTCATTTGGCGCGTGGGCAAAATCGGAACTAACGCCGCCATCTTGTTTTTCGAAGACATTTCACAAAACAATAGGTTTGCCACAGCGCCACCTATCAACGTCATTTGAGCGCCAAAAGATTTTTGTACATTTTTTACGAGAAACCCATTGTGAAGAGCACTAATCACGCGGCGCGCTTGCACGTTTACGGAAACGGGCATAAAATAGAATAAATATTTAAAAGGAAACTGATATATATTCTTCACTCGACATAAGGTCTAGTTGAGCGTTTGGCACTAGTTGTCGGCATTATGCTGTACTAGGCCTATTTGGCGCTGTCGGTGAGGCACACAATAATATATTTTTGAAGTCAAAACTTCTTTAGGTGCGTTGAACGATTTTTGGTAGGGGAAAATCTTATGAGGTCGCGTCACGTGACTTTCTAATGTGACGTGTTGCGCTGTCAAATTTTCGCCACTCTCGGTAGTCCCTACTCCCCATAACTAAGTTTTTTTTTTCGTTTTATATTGTGCGGACTTAAGACATGTGCCAAATAAACATTGAATATTTTCAATATTTTGTTAGGTTTTTTAACAATCTTGAATATTTTATTTTGTTCCAGATATCCAACATCAGTCCAAATACAAGAGTGCGTGATCTGAAGCAGGCGCTGTCTGAACGCGGAGTCAAGCCACAAATCATGGTCTGGAAGGTAAGTGTTCCCATAATAAACTTAATGTGGACAAAGTACAGCTGTAGACCTCCCATCTGTCGTTACACTGGCCTTGAGCTGGCCGAGTATATAGTGCTAGTATATGCATAGTGCGGGGTTTCAGTAGAATGCTAGGCCAGCTTATAGTGGTTTTGTTACCACTGGCGTGCGGCCTACTGTACTATCCAGTTAGATATAATATTGATAACTAACATCACGCCTGTAATCTCCGAATGGTTAGGCAGAGTTTTACCTATCAAGTGGCATCACATGGGCCCTATCAGAATACCAGCGCTGCGGCATTTATTTAAATATTGCAGCTTTATGCTGAGATAGGAGCCTCTTTGGCCTCGCACAGGTATTTTTAATTGTTATATTTTGTATTTTTTTAATGTTAATTTTGTTAGTTTACTATGCTCTTTTTTACTGTTTGTATTTCCTGTGCGTGTCCCAAATAAAATATTTTTCTTTCTTTCTATCTATAGTACACCCACATTTCGCCAGTTATGTTAATTCCCATGTAATAGTGAGCAAGCCCATTGCCATCAACCGGGCAGAAATCCAGACTGGGCTGCCACTGAGCAATTCCTGATGGAAAAAACTTCACACTGTGCCCGACCCGGGAATCGAACCTAACATCTCATACTCAGCAGTAGCGCTTGCGACCACTAGACCAACGAAGCAGTCTGATATTGTATGGCTTTAATTTTCCAATTTTAATTTCTTTTAAATTTTCAGGGATTCCGTGGCTTTTGTTATTTACATTTCTTCAAGCCCAGTCCGCAAAAGGTGAGTTGAAGATTCTTTGCTAAAGTTTTTGCTATTTTGAGTGAGTTAGAGCACAGATTAATACAGATGGGACACTCCGCAAAGTCATTTAAATAAAAAGTGACACTTGCTACGACACAGTAAAGTGCAATTCAGGTTGTACAACGCTTATTACCTACAGTTATATTCACCTACAAGTGGCCCCTCTTTCTATCGGGTAACTCTTATACCTTCTGACCACGTTAGGGTGGTCATCTTTTAAAGAACATTTAATTACCAATTAAGTGCCTATTACTTTGCTTTTGTGGACAAATATATTTTTAAAGTTACCATTCCGTAACCGACCGGCAGGCGACTTCATAGAAATTTGATTAGATTTCTTAGAAATACAATAGAAACCGGCGTTACGTCGTCTTCTACTGCCGCCTGCGGACGGTACTTTAATTTGTTTAGTCTCCATTACTTATTAATTTGTACCTACATAATTGGGCATATAAAAAAGTATGTACGAATACCCTGTTGTCTACATAATCAAAATCTTACTGCATAATATTTAGTTATGGTTATAGTTAGTCCGTGCAGGTACCCACCAATACAAAAATACTATTTAAAAAACGCTAACTAACGCTAGGTCTGACCCAGATGGTGAATGTGGCAACATGGGTACCGGATGTTGACGGCCATACACCCATTTGCTTGCACCTTCTGCTGGCATCTGATCCGGACAGTCTTTCAGTATCAGTCTTAGCCCCGCTGGGAACGTCTGACCACTGTCTGGTGAAATCCATATCGACCTGCTCTCCTCCAGATGAGTACTAGGGGCACGACGCGAGTATGGCGGTACGAGTCAGCAGACTGGGATGAGATGCGGCATTTTTTTGCGTCTTACCCATGGCGGCAAGTGTGCTTCTCCTCGGGTACTCTGCAAGTGAGAACGGCATCTCTTTTTGCAAGCAATTCACATCTGGACGCTGGCTACAAGCCACCACTGTACCTCATTGTGACTCCTCGATGCCAGACGTGCAGTCTAGACGTGAACAAGACCAGCGGGCCTGACGGCATTCCAGTGAGAGTGTTGAAGCTATGTGCGCCTGAACTGTCTCCTGTGTTGACACGTTTGTTCCGCCTCTCTTAAAAAAAAGGTACCAAAATCCTGGAAGCTTGCAAATGTACAACCTGTGTCCAAAAAGGGCAACTAATGGTTAAACATAGTAACTAATGGTTGAATTTTGGCTAAATGTGAAAGGCTAAACACGAATGAGTTATGCCATTAGTTATTATTTTTAGCCCCAACACCGCGTCCTCATCTGGTTTTCACGTCAACCACGACGACTTAATGGAAGGAGTTTTACTTTAATTTATAGGGTTCCGTACCTCAAAAGGAAAAAAAACGAAACCCTTATAGGATCACTCGTGTGTCTGTCTGTCACAGCCAATTTGCTCCGAATCTAATGGACCGATTAAGTTGAAATTTGTTATACGTAGGTGAGTCATTTTCAAAAAAAACGTACATTCTCTCATAATGTTTTGTCTTCGTTGAAAAAACACGTAATATTATGGACTTATTGCCAATTTCATGAATTCGTTTTGTTCTAATCGTTGTTTAAAATTTTAACTTATCAATTTAAACTCCAAATACCCACTACTTATTATTTTAATAAAAAAAATTGCGAAATAAAAACGAAGAATCTTATTCCGTTTAATACAATTATGTTTGTCTCACTTAAGCTTTTGACAACAAAAACATTAACTGACGCTTAGCTGAATGATATATTATTCAATTTAATACAGGGTATAATAATTAAGGTACTGATCTACCGAAAAAAAAATATATTTGCATAAAACGTTAAACCAAATGAAATAGAATAGAATTTAAATATATGTCCACTTTTGTAGTACTTTGTGTAACACCTCTGTGTAACGTCGAAATCATGCTTCATTTGATTTACTTTGAACGCATCTCTAGTTCATTTAGCAGTGGCAACACAGTACGCAGCTACCAACCTAACGAAATAAAAACGCAGCCATCTTGTTTTTCTGACATTTTGATTTGACTGTGATCCTCGATTTGTGTCGCAAAATATTTTCCTCCGACTAACGTGGATTTAATAGGTAAGTACCAATAAATAACAAAAAAACTTTATATATACATATGACTTTGCATACTAATGAGAGAATCCAACTGAAATCAAATAATTCTAGTGAGATATTTGCCTGTAATTTGTTCGACATTATTTTGACGCCGCGTTATGTTGTTATTTTGTGTAACATTGTGTAACGTTACACAAAGTAAACGGTATAAAGCTGTGTGCATATTGCTAGAGTCCAGTGTTTTTAACCGACTATTAAAAAAGAGGTGCCCTCAATGCCACTGATTTTTTAACCGACTTCCAAAAGGAGGAGGTTCTCAATTCGTCTGTATGTTTTTTTTTGTATGTTTGTTACGCGATTACTCAAAGACGGATTTACCGATTTAGAAAATTCTTTTTTTGTTTGATAGGGTATACTTCCGAGGTGGTCCCATATAAATTTTATTAACTTTGCTTGGGGAGTTTTTGAATTAGCTTCAATAATGCGTATATTTCCCACTTATTTTATGTGGATGATGAGATGGTGTTTTAATAACTTCCTATCACTGTTATTTACATGGCTATATCTACAATTATTGTGCTCAATTATGTATTCGAATTAGTGTGGGGTGTGTGTGTAGTAGGTTCCACAACTAAAAAGTGAAAAATAAAAACTTTTTAGCAAAAAATAAAACCGACTTCCAAAACAAAACACTACAAAGTGAAAAATAACTTTAATTTCGGAAGTCGGTGGCAAAAACCGACAATACAAAACCCAAGACACCGACTACCGAAATTAAAGTTATTTTTCACTTTGTAGTGTTTTGTTTTGGAAGTCGGTTTTATTTTTTGCCAAAAAGTTTTTTTAACGTACGTAATATGATGCAATAAATTATGAATCGATTTTGATGATTATTCTTTTGTTCTAAAACTTTTTTTATATGGTACTATGGACCAACACTGAAATCGCGAAAAAATATCAGCTGATCCATGCATTTAAAAACCATGACATGTAAAAGTGTAAAAAATATATTTGCAGAAAAAAAATATGCATTTTGTCGATGTCTGTGAACACAAATGTATGGAACAGCCGTCGGCCGCCGCCGCCGTCGACTTCGACGTCGAGTAGGTATTGAAGTTTTGTAAGGGAATATTTTTTTCTCGATTACTATAGGGACCATCATCATGGAGAAATTTGTTCAATTTGATAGTAATTTTTGATAGACCTTGTAGTAATGATATTATTAATAATAAATATTGTATTTTTGTCTGTAGATAATGAAAAATGGCACCAATGACTTTAGCAGAACGTCAACGAAAATATCGGGAGAAATTAAAACAAGAAAATCCTGCAAAACTGGAAAAGATAAAAAAAGAAAATGCTGAAAGAACCAGAAAAAAGTATATAAAAATTAAAAAATTACCAGATACTACGCAAAACGAACAGCGCAAAAAATGGCGACAGCAAAAACAAAAAGAAAAATCAAAAACTAACCAAACAATAAAACCAAATATTGACAAAAATTATAAAGAAAATCGAAGGGCTCGATACCTTCAGTCAAAGGAAAATTTAAAACTAAAGGTTAATATTGAACGAATGTCAAAAGTTATAAGAGCTCAAAGAAAAACCATATATCGATACAAAAAACAAATGGAAAACTTAAAACAATTATTAAATAAGACTGAAAATGAGGTATTAAATAATAAGGAAATGGAAGGAGTTGTAACCAAAGAAGCGACAACACCGTTCTCAAAAACAGAGAGGTTCTTAGAAGAAGTGCCAAATATTCCAACACCGGAAAAAGAAAAAGTGAAAAAGGCTATTTTCGAAAATTATGTTTTGAAAGAATCTTTATCAAGTCAATTCTCGAAAGCCAAATCTAGATCTGAAAGAGATGTTTTAAAGCAAGTAATAAACAATGACATTGTGAAAAAATATAAATTAAAGACTAATTTTGGTTACTCTTGCTTGGGACTAAAAGGAAGAGTAAGAAAACAAAAAAGAGCACTTGAAATTCAAAAGATAAAAAGGATTAAAGAGATACAAGATTTTCTTGGAAGAGATGATAACAGCAGGACAACAGCAGGAAAAAGAGAAACCAAAACGTTCAACAAAGATAAACGGCAAATCAGATATCTACAAGGCTCTCTAGAAAAACTGCATAAAAAATATATGGACGAAGGTGGTTTGGCTTCTTACACAACATTTACTAGATACAAGCCATTTTATATTTTAGATCCTAAAGTTACACAAAGAAATACATGCGCATGTGTCAAACATGCGAATTTGACATTCTTAGCTCAAAAGTTAAAAATACTTGGAATTTTAGAAACTGATGATCTCGAGAAACTGGTTTCGGCTATTGTTTGTGATAAGTTAAATAAAAAATGTATGTATGGTGAATGTCAAAGTTGTGAAAATAAAATAGTCTCATTTGATTTGACACATAAAAATAAAGACGTGGTTGTGTTTTGGAATGCCTGGGTAACAAAGAACCACGAATACATGAAAAAAAACGACACTCAAGAAAACGATAAAAAAACTACAAAGAGAACCGTCAAGGATATCATACAAGGGACATTAGCAGCTCTGATTGAGTCTTTTACCGATCAACTTATAAAATTTAAAAAACACTATTTCAACATTTATCATGCATACCAAATGTACAAAAAATGCAAAGAGACACTATCTGACACTGAGTGTATCATCCATTGTGATTTCTCGGAAAATTATCTTGCGAAATTAAGTGAGGAAGTACAAGCAACACATTTCGGCGCGTCTAAACAACAATTTACATTACACACTGGAGTCACTTATACTAAAAACGAACAAGGTCTTCAAGAAAAATCATTCTGCACTATTTCACCGAATAACAGTCACGGTCCAATAGCCATATGGGCACATTTGACACCCGTTTTGGAATATATTAAAAGAACATCACGAAATGTCACTACACTACACTTCTTTTCTGACGGCCCCACTACCCAGTACAGGCAAAAAGGAAATTTTTATCTGATGACGGAAATGATAAAAAAACTAGGTTTTGAGAAATCAACTTGGTCATTTTTTGAATCCGCTCACGGCAAAGGGGCCGCAGATGGAATAGGCGGTGCGGTAAAAAGAACGTTAGACAAAAAAGTTGCTTACGGAGAAGACATCGTCAATGCTCGAACTGCATATGATCTCTTAATACAATGCCAGTCTAAAATTATGTACTTTTATATATCAGATGAAAACGTAAAAACTGTAGAGCAAGAACTGGACTTGACAGGGTTGATTCCTGTACCACATACTATGGACATCCATCAAGTTATTACTACAGATCAAGCGAATGTCATAAAATTTAGAATATTAGCTTGTTTCTGTAGAAAACCCACATGTGATTGTTTTAATCTGGAAGAGCATAACCTAAAGTTAAAAAAACAAAAGCAAAAATGTAACAAAGATCAAAGTGAAATGAAAAGGAAGATTATTAAGAGAACACGTTTTAAAAACTCTAGGAAGAGATTATTAACAGATGACAGTGATACTAGCGTAGACTTGGAGGTGACATACGCCGAATCAGATGACAGTATTTGGGAGGCTGATAATGAATATGACTTAAATAAAGAGAATGAAGCTGTTGAAGATTTAAGTGAAAATAACAAAGGAATAAGATCTAGAGAAACAGAAAAAGCAGTAATTAACTGCGATAATAAGAAAATAACAATTTTATCTGATATAAAAAATACCCCCGAAAATTACAGACATTTTGATTTAAACAACTACGGTCCATTTAAGCTTCATAAAGTAAATCAAATTCAGATTGAAGAACATAATATGAGAAATATTTATGATAACCCAACTCCATCTACATCAGGTATAAAACAAGAAAATATTATAAAAAATTACGAATCTGAAACAGACAATAAAGACTATTCTGAAAGAAACAATGAGACTGAAGAACCAAACTCAGAACACAAAGAAATGAAAGATTTAATGTATAATATAAATGATAGTGTGTTAGTTAGATATTATGAAAGAAAGTCATGGGTTTATTATGTTGGATTTATAGAAGGTATCGAATTTAAATCAGATTTGACTTATTATATTGTTAGATTTTTAAAAACTGTTAAAAAGCCCTTGTTAAAATTCATAACTCCAAAAAAAAATGATAGAGACACTGTTCCCAGTGACTGTGTGGTAAAAACTATAAACTTAAAACTGGTTTCAAATGAGTTTATGTTAAAAGATGATTGTGATTACACTTATTTTGAGTAATTGTATAATTGTATTTAATTATTCATCAAAATATTTCTTTTATATTTTCATTTCGCGTAAGGTAAGATTGTAATAACAATTACTCAAAATAAGTGTTACGTTTTTTCAAATTTAATATCTGTATCTTACTGGTTAATAATCATATAAGTAAACTGATCTCTTTTATACAGGAAAAGATTTTAAGCAGTGCGCAAATTTTCACTTTTTTTCTCATACTGAAAATTGTTCAACCTGTGAAAAGTTGCGCAATGCTTAAAAAAATTTTAATTTTATTTTTTTTTAGTTTTTTTTTGCAGCATTAACTTACGAGTTGGAAATTCGGCTGTTTTTGTTTTTATATGTTTTAATGTGTTTTAGTGCACATTTTTTTAACTTCTTTTAATTGTTTATTTTCATACTAAAAGAAAGAAAAAACTTTGTTTTTGTTCACCCTATACCCGAAAAGGGGTCATTGTACCCATCATTTTGATCACCTTTTACTATATAGGACTAACCCTGAAATCATGAAAAATAATCTGCTGTTCCATAGATTTTGACTTTTAAAATTTAATAAAGGTACAATACAACCTACACCTAGTTTTTTTTTAGTTTCCTCTCAACAATACCAAGACAAAGATAGGTGGAAAACGGCAATATGAACTATTCTTTACAATGTCTTTTGTGTAACATTATGATCCTTTATGTAACGAATAATTTGAATTCCCTTGTGTTTCTTTTGTGTAACGTACATTTTTTTTGAAAATGACTCAGGTATGTATTTTTGTGATCCAAACACGGACGTGTAAACGAAAAAAGAGTTTTGCTAACTGTATCGTGTAATATCAAATGAAAGAGCTTACTGTGAGGGTCTCAAATATATCGCTGCTTTGCATGAATACCCGCACAAACCAAAATTTTGAAATTACTGGTTTATAACACAGCCAAATGCAAAATAGTTCTTATTTCATGGAAGTAAGACTCGCATTCATAACGGCAAAACCGCCGATTATGCTGTTATGAATGTGAGTCTTACTGACCATGAGATAAGGACTATTTTGCATTTGGCTGTGTTATAAACCAGTAATTTCAAAATTTTGGTTTGTGCGGGTATTCATGCAAAGCAGCGATATATATTTTTATAATTTTTAAATAAATCTTTTTAAAGTTATTTAAGAAAATAGACAAAAAATGACCACCCCCTTATCTACGAAAGTACTGAGCCTCACATTTTGAAAAAAAAATACAGATAATAGTTCAATACCTATAGATTACAGGAAAACTTATAAGAAGTCTATGGTCTTAAAGAAAACATGGTAAATCTCTCAATATTTTGCATACAAACTTACATTTGCAGTTGGAATGTATGGGAGACCATGTTTTTCAATTACAATGTTAAGTTTGTTCTTGGGATTCATCTCACCTACGGAACCCTTCATTGTGCGTCGTCCGACACGCACTTGGCCGGTTTTTGTAATTAGATTAAACATTCTACGCTGAATCGAAACATTTTTAATTCTATTTCATTATATTCTATCTATTTTGAATGTACCTACCAATAACCACGAAGCCGCGAGCGAAAAACAATAGACCTAGTACTTTCGTGCGCGAGTGTACCCATGCGCAAACACCCTCTCCACTTTCTTCCAGCGTTCTTTTACGTGACGTGTACACATTTATTTTTATTTATTACCATAAGAATCATCAATACATCTCTCGTAAGTTACATATTATTTATTATTGTCGCGAATCATATTTCGAATTTTAGTTCGGCTGCGTTGTATTTCTCGGAAAGACCCACGGGTAACAAAATTCCTCGTGGTCCCTTGCAAAGATCATGAAAATAAACGAAACAATGTACATTGTATCGTCCAGGGCGAAGGCGACTCCGGTTCCGCTGTGAGCATGGACAGCGTTCTCACCGCTCTGGCGGAGATGTCGCTGGGAGGCAGCGGCGAGGCCGCGCCGGGCGACGAGCCGCGCGACGATAAGCCGCGCCTGCTGTGCGTTGAGCCCGCGCCGCCGCGCAACGCGCCTGTTGCCGCCGAGGTACTAACTTTATTTATATAGCCTGTTCCAAGTGTTTCTTTTTTGGATGGGTTTAGCTCTTGACTCTAGTCTAGGTAAGGGGTGACAGAGACAAAGTCGAAGATGGTGTGAGCTTACCCAGACGAAGCCTGTTCACTCTCACTTTGAGAGTGTCTAATGAAAATGTAAACAAATGGATCAGAAAACTTACCTGTGGAAGTCAATTTGTAGTGCCACTTACAAATGAAAGTGCTTTGATTTGATCATTTGAATACTTAGACCCGTATTTCTAAATTAAATCGGCTTAAAGACGTTTTTCATATGACAATTGACGTTTTCGTCAATGATTTTTAACCGACTTCCAAAAGGAGGAGGTTCTCAATTCGTCTGTATGTTTTTTTTTTGTATGTTTGTTACGCGATTACTCAAAGACGGATGGACCGATTTAGAAAATTCTTTTTTTGTTTGATAGGGTATACTTCCGAGGTGGTCCCATATAAATTTTATTAACTTTGTTTGGGGAGTTTTTGAGTTAGCTTCAATAATGCGTATATTTCCCACTTATTTTATATGGATGATGTGATGGTGTTTTAATAACTTCCTATCACTGTTATTTACATGGCTATATCTACAATTATTGTGCTCAATTATGTATTCGAATTTGTGTGGGGTAGGTTCCACAACTAAAAAGTGACAAATAAAAACTTTTTAGCAAAAAATAAAACCGACTTCCAAAACAAAACACTACAAAGTGAAAAATAACTTTAATTTCGGAAGTCGGTGGCAAAAAATGAAAATACAAAACCCAAGACACCGACTACCGAAATTAAAGTTATTTTTCACTTTGTAGTGTTTTGTTTTGGAAGTCGGTTTTATTTTTTGCTAAAAAGTTTTTTCAATTACAATTTAATAATGTTATTCAAAAAATAAATGGTTGGAAAGTAGTGAGATGCAAAGTTGAAACCTTCTAAATACAGGTTGAAGGTGTTAGAATTTAACCTGAAGGAGTTTGTTTACACTTTTATCAGATACTTTGGGAACAGACCGTACGCTCTGTGTCTCCTGTCGCGACGCGAAATGTTGCGCGGCTTATCATGTCTGTAGAGCTCTTGATGGTGGTTACCAAATTGGTGACTGTATAACTAGCTGTCTCGAAGAAAACGGGGATACGTCAGATTGCATTTAAGACATTGCCAGAGTCTTGATTGTCACCAGGTTGGTGACCGTAGAACTGTCGAAGAATACGGGATACGTCAGATTGCATTTAAGACTTTGTCAGTTATCGGACACTATGGCTGCTGACTTCTAATGTCGCACAGACTGGTAAAACGACCAAAAACTTGGCCAAAAATATTTTGTTTTTTATTTTCTTTATCAGATAGATGGCCCATGACGAGAAATGATATTTTTCATAAATTTTGAAGATATTTTGGTGAAGGAGAAAAATAAGAAATATTGTGCGGGGAAAAATGTATTGTGGTAACAAATAATAAATTACACGTTGAAATACAGTAAAACTATGACTGAGCTTTCCGTCAAGCAATCGCTGCGGACTAGCTCGTAACTATTTAATGAAGCTCTTGTCTAGTCATAGATATGACACAATATCTAGAGTCTGAAACTATAAAAAATAATGTTAAAAAAATTCGGGTAAACAGACAGTTTTCAGACTTAATTATGTGAATATATTTGAATGGTTTTGCTACCTAGTATGATTGCACATATCCTCTAGTTTATTGACATATTACTATGTATGTTTCAGTTGCGATGTTTAAAAATACGAATTTTAACAAAAAATAAGGAAAAGATCCAATATTTTTAGGCATGTTGATATACTGCAAAGTGGGACATGAATAAGCTCTTAATAAATAAAACATACCATAAAATGTAGTACATTTTGCACATAAATTAAGACACGGAGAAATAATTGTTTTTTTAGAGTTGCCGCGAACAGAGACGGAATGTTGTCAACAAAACCTAGGTTCCGACTGCCCGTGTGGCGGACGGGGTATCGCAAGCAGGAAGATATTTTGCCTAGTGACACGTGGATTATCTACCTTTTATGGGATTAAGTTTGAAGTCTAGCAGACCATTTCGAGAAATTTGATTTACGCCCAGGTTTTTGGTCGTTTTACCGGTCTGTGCGTCGCCTCTGAGATAAATACATATCATAGCAACGTTGCGTCGTCACGAACTCACAAATAACGTTATGTTATCTAACAGAGCAAAACCCAAAATAACGCGCAAGCTTTAAAAATAGACATATTAAGTAACAATAAACATTTTCTTTGCAGGTTCATTGACTTTTCAAATGCGATGGACACCAACCTATATCTCTCGATATTTTGTTAACGACTACCTTATAATTATTTCTAAAACACGCATATATCGTTGATCGCTTGGTTGCACACGGACTGACGGGTTCCCTGTCGCATTCCGACACTAATTTGTTTAACTTTAAGGTACATTTTTCTTTGCGCCGGCCCGAGTTAACACTAGCGGGCGCACTGTTTACTGCATTTTTCGTATAGTTGCATCCATCACTATGGAATGTTTCGCCGCAGTGTCTTCTTGGAGTGTATACTTAGTTTTCAAGTAGTGTGCTACAAAACTGTTAATGTTGCCTCGTTATGAGGTCATACTTTTGTAGTATTTCCTCTTGCTATGTTAGTTGTAATGGTGCAGTAAGCAGCGCGTTCGCTGTAACCGAAGTGGAAGCGAGAAGGTTCGATTTTAGTTTGTCGATTGTTCGGACATGTGTTCGCTCGATGGTTTTTTGTTCTTGTTTGTAAGGGCCGGCCACTAGAGTGAAAGCTATATTTATACACTTATCGAAAATTATATCTTTATGAATGTTTTAGTTGTCTCTAGTCTAATGTTAGCATATGTAATTGAACGTTGTTGCTATAAATGTTTATGGTTGGACGTTTTTTCAATGCAGATACATTTTAAGAATTCTTCCATAATTATATTACGAGAAAAAGAAGCTATATTTTTAGTATATAGTATAGAATGATCTAAAACTATAAAGTTTATATTTAATATTGTAAGGTGCTTGTAAGAACAGAGTCCCGAACTTTGTGTAGAAATTAGTTTGGAAGGATTTGATTAGTGTTAAGAGTATTTATTTTATTACGAATTTTGGGGCTCTGTTTTTTTATCTAGTTGTATATTTGTGCCAACTTTGTTTGAATTGAATCCAACTTGTTATATAAAATTTGGCGTAATTTTGATCTGTAGGCTGCACATCGCAGCATTTTAACGTTTTTCTCGAAAATAATATATTTACATTTAACATATCGAGTGAGCGGAAGTTGGTATAAATATTTTGAATCCTCTGTGGATGTCGAAGTTACTTTTTCAGTATTAGGTTATCTGTAATTTAAGACTTGAAAAGTAATAATATATTATTGACATAATAAGATGTATTTAAACTATATTTCTATTAGAGTTAGCGAACTAGACGTTCGTGCCGCATTGGTCTCCTTTAGCGTAAAAGAAATGTATTTTATATAGAAAGAGGAACTTTATTGATGTATTTTTCGAAATTTTTTGTTATATCGGGTTGCATAATATTACAAGTCTTTATTGATTACATTTACATGCATTTCTCGTAACCGTTAGAGTCTGTACACTTGCGCGCACAAATGTTTTTGTGCTTACGTTATTGTTATTCCTCACTTTGCAAGTATATGCACTATAATATATATATTTATGTATATAACTTGTTAACACATATAATGCTATTTACTAGTTTTGTAATTTTATAACGTTGGGTAGCAAGCATGGACGAGCGTTTTTTTTTTGTTTTGTATTTTTTTTAAATAAATTTATTAAACACTTTATTTTTGGCTTTTTATTTTTATTTTGCAACGCTTGTGGAGTATATTCTTGTTATTACTATAATGGATCCTGGTAGCTAGATATTATATGAATATAATTCATTAATAGTCGTTTACATTCGAAAACTTTAATGTTGTGATTGTATGTACTTTAACATTTCGCCGCTTAGAGGTTGGGGATAAATTAAATTCTATTTTTCTAGCCGATTTTTACTGTTTTATTGACGGCAACATATTCCCCTATGTATGTTTCAATTAACACTTGAGACGTACACGACATTTTCAGAAAGTATTTATCGACAACAAAATTAAAACACATCACCATCACACTTTTTGTGGTAAGTACCTTTTCCTACAAATCATAGGTACAAATAAACATTTTCAGCCAACCATACATAATTATACGTTACCACAATATACTCTACCTAATTAACAACTTATAACATGTTTAAAAAACACTTTCCGTGCGATCGTATCACGACAGACAAATAAGGGGACATGTCCGCCCATATCTGATGGTGCACGCGATTTTAGCAATATATGAAATATAGCAAGGGACTAATACAGCTCATTTTGTATTGCAAGATATTGATGAGCGGCCGTAATGATTCCTATTATACTGATTTATTTGCTACGGTTTTGTGGTGCTCAAATGCCTGAAGTGGTAAGTTTTGTTTGGTTTATTTTGTAGTTTTCATCAAAACTATCTTGTTGGTCTAGTGGTTGCAACTGTAACTGCCGAGTGCTGGGTCCAAGGTTAGATCCCCGGTTCTGACAAACTTTTACTCGGGTTCAGTCATTAGGAAACATCACGCCTGTATTCGTAGCGTGTGTAAAAGTGCTGCAGTTATGTCCCATGTAATAAGAGGGGCGGGAACGGCAGTGGTAGGTAGCTCGCGAAATTCAAATTTTCTTGCGTTTTTGGCGAAATCTGATCAAATACCTACATTTAATCCGATTTCGGCAAATCTAACTTGGAGAGATGTATTGATGATTCTTATGGGTGTTCCCTGGCCGAGCACAGTGGAAAATTAAAAAAAAACATCCTACTAGATAAATTATACCATGTATGTACTACTCGTATACGGTACGTGTAATGAAAAAAATTGTACTTAAATGAATAATGCTACCGAATTAAAATGGTAACCTCGAAAATATGATTCGCGACAATAACAATTAATATTTATGTGGATTTGCCGTCGTTTGGTCTGATTTCCAAAATCATACCAAACCACGGCAAATCTAACTGAGATGTATGACGATTCTTATGGTAATAATAATGTAAATACACATTAGATATTGTCGCGAATCATATTTTCGAGACTACCATTTTAATTCGGCAGCATTGTATTGGATTTCTCGGAGGGACCACGGGTAACAAAAGGATGGAACCACGGTTATTAAACGCTAGATTCAACTTGCAAAAACACTGCCCTACCCGTGGAAAACCCAGGACGTGGTCGGACCACTAGACCAACGAGACCATACACCGTGTATGTATGTGGCTGACAATTGAAAAAGAAATGGAAGAAAGAAAGTGACACCATGACTGACATACTTTGATTCAATTATAGAACAAAGTGCGGTGAGCGTTTCATAATGATTGCCGAAGCTTGTGTTGGTGTTAGGCTAAATTGAGAGCAGGCAGTGGTGGCACAGTGGTATCGGGCCCGACTTACGAAGGTTGTAGGTTCGCGAACCCAGACAGGCGGCTTGCTTTGTGTAAATTATTTCATTTGGCATGTCCTAGCCAAAAATTCGACAACATGTGACATCCACCAACCCGCACTAGGCCTGTGTGGTGGATTACGGCCCACTCTCTCTCACAGAGAGGGGGGCTGTTTCCCAGCAGTGGGAACATTATAGGCTGATTTTGCTTATGCTAAATTGCTTTAAAACATTTTCCTTCCCAAGAACTATGTAGTGAACATGGACTCTCAAATGGAATGCTGTGACGAAGAGAGCGAAGCGTTCGTGGACACTTCGGGAGTTACCGTGAAACGCTACAACGAGTCCTTTGCCTATATGGACGGACATATCAATTTCCTGAAGGACGTCGGACTTGGCACGATGGTGAGCCTTTAATATTAATTAAGTCAAAAGTTATGATATGTCAAAATCAGTGAGTAAAATAAGTAAGTGCTTCAAACAAAATTACAACATTACAGGACAGTTACAAAATTACAGGAGAGTGTCAGAGCTCACTAAGTTTTCTAATGGTTAGCTACCTAATTCTCGTTTAAGTGCATTACATTTAACAAGACAATTTCAAAAATTGATAGGTTTTGAAATGGTCAAAGAGATTTTACTAGTAGAGGTATACCTACTAGTAAAATTCTTCACTTCGTCGAATCACTTAATCTAGTGTTAGTACACTAGATTTGGTGAACATCTCCGTTGTTGCCAAAGAGAATTAAACCACTCGAGAGCTGATCAATAGCACAATATAAATATGGACAGTAGGGAAACTACGAACAAATGTACGATACGGCACACACAGACGCGCATCGACGAGACCCATAAGCAATACCACAGATTACTACAGATGAGGCACTCCGCAAAATCATTTAAATAAAAAGTGCAATGCAGGTCGCACAACGCTTTTTACCTACAGTTATATTCACCTATAACTTGCCTCTCTTTCTATCGTGTAACTCTTATACCGTCAGACGGCGGCAGTCCTACTAAATTGGCCCAGTGAGATAGGCCCGCCGCGTACCTACTTGTAGCTTCATACCTAAACTGCGGAGTGGCCGTTTCGATATTCATCACCTGTTACGTCAAAGTCATCAAGAAACCATTTACAATTTAACGCATTATTTGTAGGGTTCCGTACCTCAAAAGGAAAAACGAAACCCTTATAGGATCACTCCTGTGTCTGTCTGTCCGTCTGTCACAGCCACTTTGCTCCAAATCTAATGGACCGATTAAGTTGAAATTTGGTACACGTATGAATTTATGTGACCACGGACTTGTCACGTAAATAAATTAAATTTGAATATGGGGGTCTATTTAAGGGGCAAATAAGAATAGTATACAAAAGTTTTTCAAACTGTACCGTGACATGTCAAATGAAAGTGCTTACTGTAAGGGTCTCAAATATGTTTTTTTTTTTAATTTTCAAATAAGTAAACTGTTTTAAAGTTATTTAAGAAAACAGAAGAAAATTGGTGACGAAATTTTGAAAAAAAAAATACAGAAAATAGTTCTATATCTATAGATCAAAGGAAAAATTATAAGAACCTATGGTCTTAAAATAACATGGCAAATCTCTCGATATTGTGCGTATAAACTTACATTTGCAGTTGGAATGTATGTAACATGTTTTTAATAATAATAATAAGTCAGATCACATTACAAGATCCATAATTATGTTGTTAGAAAAAGTCTTAACCTAATGTTAGTAAAAAACCCACACTCTATATACAAAATTAAAACGACTGACACCTACGTGTGCAGTCGTATCCAGTGAGCCAGCATGGGGCTGTCCCACCTATATAAATAGAAGCGCACCGTTTCCGTATAACGGCATGAAAACCATCAATCCTGACCTTGGTGACCATCCCACAAGCGCTACAAAAGCGTGGTAGAACAACAGCATTCTGAATGTATTGTTATACTGGACACCCAAGGCGTTGTATGTCCTCAGCGTATACCTGACCCACAGACTGCACGTGTAAAAAGACGGGCAGTATGCTCTGAAAAGGGTTATTTTGACTTGTGTCGTACAACGTGCAAATCTGCGGATCAGCATATTACCTCGGACAGCCATCGCCCTGCGTTCCCTCTCTATGTCCAGGTCCTCATTCAGGTCATGAGTGACCCAGTGACCCAGGTACTTAAATTTTGTTACTCTAGATGACGGAGTATTATTTATGGTCACATCTGGCACCTTAGTGTAACATTTGGTGCTTGCCTTGAATATCAATATTCACATTTAATGTAAAGGTTTCATATTTAATGTAAAGGTTAAAGAGACGAGCTGAGGTAATACCCCCCTGTCTCACCCCGCATTTCCATTACAATGTTAAGTTTGTTCTTGGGATAAATTCATCCCAACTACGGAACCCTTCATTGTGTGTGGTCCGACACGCACTTGGCCAGTGTTTTTATAGTTTACCTCATCTATCCATGGCAAACCGACAAATTATGAACTGGTATCAAACTTGCATGCGACGAACGCACCTTGCGCTAATACTAAATAGGTAGCCAAGTAACTGCGACCAACTTGGAAGAAGCGCTCAGCGGCCGCTGCCGCGGCACCGCTCGCTTCGCTCGCTCTGCTCGCGCGCGGTTGTTCACAGTTTTTTCTAACCTATCTTACCCATTTGGTTGGGGTGCCGTGGCTTAGTTACTGAGAGTTAGATTGTGAATTCTGTCGGTAAGTGCAGTTTCGTTCACAATTTGACGGTTTGACATGGATAGAACTATCGAAAATTAATACGTTATAATTATTGTAAGCAGTATAGTACAGTCCACAATTTAACGACAGTTTACTATCTCGCGACATAGATTAGGTACACTAACGGTGTTCACAATGTTACGGTGACATATTATAAAATATACATTGCCGAATCATGCCGACCCGAACAAGGAGCAGAGTGTAGCACGCCAGCCAGAATTATTTATGTAGGTTAAGGGCATAGAAAATTACCTACCTATTTCTTCGTCAAAACGTCATACCTGGATTGGTACAGAAAACCTACCGACTTTGGGACTGGGATACTATGTACCAAGAAGTTGCTATACCCCGCCGCCAACATTACCAAAGGACATAAAAGTGTTGCCAGCAACACGCTCGGTTTAGTACC
This sequence comes from Dicycla oo, assembly GCA_948252095.1. NCBI lineage: Eukaryota > Metazoa > Arthropoda > Insecta > Lepidoptera > Noctuidae > Dicycla > Dicycla oo. Next base: position 12,137,744 of record OX411732.1, read on the forward strand.
AACAGTACAATATTAATTGTTTTTCAGGTAGAAATAATTCTGCAAAAGGAAGCATCTGGAAAGTACGAAATAATGTTTACGCACGAGATATGCGACCTCTGTGCTGAGGTGGCATTGGGCCCAGAAAGCGACTACTATGCGTATATGAAATACTTTGGAATCCCCGAGGAGTGTCCTTTTGTAGCGGTACGTATTCGAGCAGGCTTATATCGAGAATGGAAATATCACATTGTACTGGGATCGATTCATCATCACTGACAGGACTATTGTTGCAAATAAGCCTGATATAGTGGCGGTGGTTCGAATATAGCGGCGCGCAATGATTATTGACACAACACTCCCGCATGACGGGAACCTCGTGAAAGTCGAGAAAGATAAACAAATCAAGTAACTTGGCTCGCGAGGTTGTCGACATGTGGGATGTGGACTCAGCGATCATTGTGCCGATAGTCGCATCAGCCAATGACTTAACGCCAAGAACCTCGACCAGCACCTAAGGAAGCTCTCGTTGGGCAGCTGGATTCAGAAAGCGGTACCTGCTTCTGGACACGGCTCGCATTATTATGAGGTTTCTCTCACTGAGCGGTAGCTTAGACCCTGTTCCCGTTACCGGTGGGCTACTATTTATATATATATATATATATATATTATTATACTACTATATTTTTATATATAGGTAGCTTATATTTTTCAATCCTTCCACACCTCGCAACATACACTCTTGCAAAAAAAAAAGGGCACCCAAGGAAATTTACGTTCTAAGGTCGATTTGAATTAATTAAATGAAATTTAATTGTTTGACGTAGTCTGCATACTTATAATCGTGTAAATTAGTACACGTGACGTCAATTCTGGCAATTTAAAGAAAAAATCGAGGAATTGTGTAAAACTGATGTACACGGCCAAACAATAAGAAATGGTCGGAAATAAAGACAAGATGATTTCTTTACTTTTCTATGAAAACTAACTCCTTGCGCTCCGTCGAATTAATTGCTTCCCAAAATATAACGGAGCCTCCGCCATAAGGAGTGATTTCTTCGATACACACTTCCGCATAGCGTTCCCGTGGTCTTCGCAGCACTCGCCGGCGTCGGTCCTCTCCACACAAAGAGATTCTAGCTTCATCAGAACACAATACTTTATTCCAGTTCTTCAGAGTCCATGAAGCACAGTTTCGAGCAAACTGAAGTCGAGCAACACGATGCTCACGGAGTAATTTAGGGCCCCGATCCTCCTCCTGACCGTCCACAAGCTAACTTCTACTCCTCTTGCTTCTTCAAGGCTCTTTTTCAGGTCTACACTTGACGCCTTACGATTCCGCAACGCTTGACTCGCCAAAAAGCGGACATCTCTTGGTTCTGTGCATCGTTTTTTTCCTGAACCTGGTCTTCTTTTGACCGAACCGGTCTCTTGATATCGTTGCCAAGTCCTCTGGACAGTTGAACGATTCACATTTAGCCGCTGAGACACGTAAGTTTGCGAACAACATTCTTTAAGTAGATCTATAATTTTACCAGCCCTTTATCTTCCGGCTTTATCACTCATATCAAAAAGTAATATTTGATGTAAAAAAAAAGATTAAATTGTTTAATTTTCAGAAAATATCCAAAAAGTTTTAAAATGTTAGTAATGAGTAAAAAAATCGTTTCAGTCAAAATTTAAATTTGGAACGTTAAGAATCATGCCAGGATGCTTCAAATAACATGCCAATACATCGTCAAATTATTAAAACCTCTTTCTTGTTCTTCTTCATTGAAGTAGAGAAAAAGTCTAAAGTGCCCGTTTTTTTTTTACACAAGAGTATTTGTTTCCAAAAGTCTGTACGTATATATATCCTACTTACTACTTATTACGTACGATAGAAATCCTACTTCCTACTAATATAATCGATCGTGCCTTGACGGCTGAATGGATTTGGATGAAATTGGCATAAGACCTGAGTAGGGTACGTTTTTCCGCGGGAAAATAATTTTCGACCTCCATGCGCAAATCTACAGCATGGGCATCACTTTTAGACTTTTATAGCTATGTTTTTGTACAGATTCGGTCTACACTTCTTGTCTTTGTACAGTCAAAGATACTCATTGATTATTAAATGATACATAAAGATTGCGGCGTTATAGCCATTTCAGTTGTGATTTGAGTTTAGGTAGGTACCACTTTACGACCTTATTACTATGGTTAGGTACCATAAAGTTCAAAAGTGGTTCACCGTAAATGTCCGCGATGGTACGTTGGTAGTCAAATTCGTAAACAATTACAGTATGAATTATTTTGTATCTTCGAAACTACCGTCAATTAAATCGGTTCTCATTTACACAGGGCGACTACCCAATCAAAGAGTTCATAATGGATACCGACGATTTCCCGCGGAACAGCAACACAGCAGGCAATTACCTAGCATTTTTGACTCTGTACCAGAATCCAGAGAAAGATTGCAAGACTAACAAGGAATTCATGTGCTGCCTAACTCTCAAGTTTGTTATTGAAATAGATTAAAATCTAGAAAAGTTTGTGTGGCCTGGTAAGTTGCGCGTGAGTGAAAAAGAAGTCGTATAAAAAATGTAGGTACTTCTGTAATTTTGAAGTTAGGATTTTTGACACTAATAAAAAGTTACGTCCTCTCCATACAAGAACAAATGTGTATTATTCCCATTCTGTCTAAACCCAGTACCCTATCTGTTAAGATGCTGCTACACAGTCATGTGTATTTAGCGTTATTTTTTATGAAAATGCAGGCGGGATTGTCCACTACGGTCTGCGACCCACGTCCACGCTACGCACGAATGCGTGGCTGGCAAACAAATGAACCGCGCATATAAGTCGGCTTTAGGGCCAATTTACCTTTCATTTCTTTATTGCGACTCGCTCCTGCTTCACACGGTTTTTAAGACTTCACAAAACATCTAAATCTGCCTAGCCTTTTCCCAACATGTTGGGGTCGGCTTCCAGTCTAACCGGATGCAGCTGAATACTAGTATTTTACATGGAGCGACTGCCTATCTGACCTCCACAACCCTGTTACTGGGTAACATGACGCCTTTTGGTAAGACTGGTTGTTAGACTTTTGGGCTTCTAGGCCCGTAACGACTGTCAAAGATCTAAGAATTACAACTGGGACCAACGGCTTAACGTGCTTTCCGAGGCACGAAGGGGTCTCGATATGTAATGGATGGTCACCCATCCACGAACCGACTGTGGCAAGCGTAGCTTAACCTTCGATCGACCCCTGCGGTTGTTATCATTTAGCCACAAAACATCTATATTTCTTAAGTAAGTCCAGCATTAATCTATATCTATACTAATCTTGAAAAGTTTGTTTGAACGCGCTAATCTCTGGAACTATCAGTCGGATTTGAAAAGTTATTTTTGGATTTGATAGCCCGATTCCTGAGAAAGGCTATAGGCTATTTAATATCACGTTGTGACCCTTACGAGCCGTGCAAGAAGACAAAAAGTCAGAAAGAACGCTAAGCGAAAACCGCTCTTATTGGTTGTAGCGTGATGTTATATATCCTACAAACTTCCTCGATAAATGGGCTATCCAACACTAAAAGAATTTTTCTATTCGAACCTGAGATTAGCGCGTTCAACCAACTTTTTAGGTTTGTAATATTATAAGTGTAGATATATCTCACACTGAAATCTAAACTAAGACAACTCAAAAAAGGTAATTTTTCAGGGGACGAACAAAATTTATCTGCATTTTTTGTTAGAGAGATTATACAATTGAATTTGATGCTAGATAATAAATAGCTTAATTTTAAAAGCATTTATTGAACCTGTCCTGTTGGATTGTTACATATGATCACCGAGCATTCGATTACAAGCATAACTCAAAATTAGCGATTTTTGAGTTGTCTCAGTTTAGATCTAGGTGTGCGAGTTTAGATTATATTGTTTATTATTTCATCTTATTTTCAAATTTGTTCTCAGTTAGTTTTTTTTTTGTTTTTCTATACTTACATTTAGTTAGAACTTATTTATTTTTGTAGCAGTAAAATACAAATGTACGTAAAAATAAAATGAAAAAAAAAAAACTTATGCTTGTAATCCACGGGGTAACAGAACTGTCACTCCTTCATACAGGTTATACAGTAACCTAGTTAGGAGATTAGAACTGCAACTATAATTGTAGCAAATTTGTAATTTTACCATTTATAATAATACCATACCATACCATACTGTACTGCAATACTTGTAAATGATCAATAAACATTTATTATTATTATTGTTTTATGTCGCCTTTGAGGACCAATCTATTTCTAAAATGAAACAGCACTCTTATTATTTACCTTACATGATATATTGATTGACCCAGGATCTATTCGTTGTCTGGTTCATTTACATTTTCATCTTTACTGGACTCGTAGGAAACAGGGTCCTTTTTGCGTCTAACTTTTGATTCACCCGAACTGTCACTATCTTTAGCCTTCGGACTACGTTCTGCTTTTTCTTCTTTAGCTTTATGTTTCTTGGACTTGGACTTCTTCTTGTGTTTTTCTGCTTTTTCTTTCTTTGGTTTTTCAGTGGTTGCTTTTTCATCTTCTTCTGGCTCTGAACTTGACTCTTTTTCTTCTTCATTGTTTTCTTTTTTCCCTTTGTCTGACCTGGCTCTAACATCGCTGTAATAAATATTATAATTACTTAATAAAATATCTTTAATCACAAACTAGTATATAGTTCATTAAATAAAATATGTGATGTATACTCAAGTTGTCTAAGAGCGCCTTTTTCTTCCTTTGCGTCGCTGTGAATGATAAAATTATGATAAGTAGGTATTTGCTTTTTTTTTTTAATTACTTGTGTTGCTTTATGCTGTCACCTTAACTAACCTCTCGTCCGATGACTTATCATCACCACTGCAATCAGAGAAAGTATAGAATATTATTGATATCAGTTATTTCTTTTAGTACTTCACAAAAATAATAAAGCAATAAAAATTCAAACCCTTCTGGCGCTGCTGCTGTTTCGGGTTTCTCGTCTCTGGAAAAATATAAAAACAATGAAATTGCTCATCACCTAGAAACCTATCAATAAAAGAAAATATTTCTTATTCACCTAGTATTAGCATCGGTTTTTGTTTCGCCGCTGTCGCTGGAATACAATACGAGATTAAATATTGAATTCCATAGAAACTATAATAACAAATTTGAAAATACTTACTCCACATTTTCCCAAGAAACAGACCATTCTTCGTGAGTTATACCTGACCGGAACACTCGTCTGCAGTTTTCCCTGAACACACCAAAATATAAATGCATATTTATTTAACTAGTGCAAAATACCTGTCTTTAACAATTTGAAGACCCATTCATGGGAAACAAAAGAGTACAACATTTTTTCAGCAACATGTTTATTTGTTGTGGGGGAACCATGTTGTAGTGTGACGCTGGAAGTAATAATGATTAGCGTTTTGTGTTGCCAGCGACAAAACGCTAATCATTATTCCTTCCAGCGTCGATATTGCGGGAATCAATGTTTCGAAACTGTTTCAGAACTAGCCTTTATACGGGGTTAAACAAGAATAAAAATTTGAATACTTACTCAACATCCTTATGAATAGCACAGGAGATAAACTGACGGTTTCTGTAGATTGAAGTATACAAGAAGGGTCCATGACAGCTGTGAGTTTTGGGGTCAATTTTACAAGCTGATATGACACCAATAACCCGCTCTTTGCCTTGGTATCGCACTATCAAGGGTCCGCCGTGGTCATTCTGAAAATAACCAATAATATTGCTTACATTACCTATGAACTGGTTAAGGTGAAATGTCCTTAAAAACTACAAATTTACCTTATTCTTTTTCAGATTTTCTTTAGTAATCTCTATTTAAATCTCTTATGTTAAATCTCTATTTGCATCTCTCTTTGCAAGCAATTCACGTCTGGACGCTGGCTCCAAGCAACCACCTACTGTACCTCATTGTGACTCCTTGATGCCGGAGATCGCAGTTCACATTAAAGAGTTCCGAAGAGTATTGTGCGGTCTAGACGTGAACAAGGCCAGCGGGCCTGACGGCATTCCAGCGAGAGTGTTGAGGCAGTGTGCGCCTGAACTGTCTCCTGTATTGACACGTTTGTTCCGCCTCTTTCTTGATAAAAAAGGTACCGAAATCCTGGAAGCTTGCAAATGTACAACCAGTGCCCAAAAAAGGCGACCGTGCAGACCCTGCCCATTACCATCCGATCGCCATTACCTCCATTCTGTGCAAAGTTTTGGAAAGGGTACTGAACAATAAATTACTGAAGACAATGATCTCCTCAGTGACCGTCGGCTTTCGCCGGGGACGGTCAACTGGCGAACTTCTTGTGTATGTCACGCACTGCTGTGGCGAAGCCATCGAGAAACACGGCGAAGCACTGGCTGTATCGCTTGACATCTCGAAGGCCTTTGACAGGGTCTGGCATGCTGCTCTGCTCAGCAAGCTTCCTGCTTAGGGCATCCTAGCTGATTTTTGTAGCTGGATATCAGATTTCCTTAGTGAACGGTCGATCAGAGTAGTTGTTGGCGGCTGCTCTTCTGACATTATGGCTATTGATGCCGGAGTTCCTCAGGGGTCTGTTCTCTTTGCAACTCTTTTCCTGCTGCACATCAATGTCCTGCTTCGGCCTGGTATTGTTGGTTACGCAGATGACAGTACAGTTTCAGAGAGATACTTGTCAAGCGCAAAAACCAGCGGGGCCGAAGTTCGTTCCTTGAGAGAGGCCCTATAGCCTAGAGCGGACAGATTTAACCTTAAGCTTTGTCTCCCAGTGGGGTGATGATAATCTGGTCTCTTTTAACGCCACCAAAATACAGGCGTGTCTTTTTACCGCTAAAAAGAGTCGTTTCGCTCAAACTCCTACTTTTCGGGGTACATCTGTTCCTGTAACTGATCGACTTGAGCTTCTAGGCATGGAGTTGACATCTGGTCTCAACTTCGGCGCCACCATCGAGTACAAGGCCGAAACTGCGGCCATGAAATTGGGCATCCTAAGTAGGGTGAAGCTATACTTTACGCCTGGACAGCTTTTAACCCTTTACAAGGCGCAAGTCCGATCCTGCATGGAGTATTGAAGTCACCTTTGGGTTGGATCAGCTAAGTACCAACTAGCCGCGCTTGACTCGGTGGAACGCAGAGCTAAGAGGCTCATTGGCGAAGTAAAACTGTTGGATGCCAAGCTTCATAGCTTAGCTCATCGCCGCAAGGTTGCCTGCTTGTCGGTCTTCTGCATATTGTACTTCGGAGAGTGTGCCCGAGAACTCCACGACCACATTCCACCGGCCCCCTTCTACCATCAGACATCTAGACGCACTGCCAGTTACTATCTCTACCTGGTTGCTATTCTCCCAATTCGCACTAAGCGCTTCCAAATGTCTTTTATAATGCGCACAGCAAAAGAGTGGAACTCACTACCTGCGTCTGTGTTTCCGAACGTATACAACCCCAATCTCTTCAAAGTGAGAGTGAACAGGCTTCTTCTGGGTAAGCTCACTCCATCGTCGACTTTGTCTCTGTCACCTCTGGCCTAGACTAGAGTCAAGAGCAAACCCATCACAAATAAAAATAACGTAAATTTTGAGGGCCAAAACACGATTGACACAATTTGGCTCGATAAAAAAAATCGCAGTTTCCTCACAATTAGCAATTTTTATGAGAAAAACCTCAAGAAATTTCAATACATTTTCGTCTACAAGATCACCATTAAAGTTATAAAGGAGATTATGGGTTTATTTTAATGTAACAAAGCATATAGAATTTTAAAAATAAATTCGCTCTGCTTGGCCACATCAATGCTCTTGATCCCGTTACGATGTCTACCATTTCGCCTTATATCCACAAGTTGAATGTCTTTAATACAGTCTTTCGCTCGTACACTTGGTTGTCTAGTAGATATCGCTATTAGCGGTAAGACCACCGTTGTACTCTTTAGTAAAATTTTGATGTAGGTACACTAAAGCTTAATAAATCGTATCTACTTCCAAATTTAAAACTCCATCCGATCTACTGTCTGTTTCGTTACACATGTCCTGTCCATAGGCACTAAAACAGAATTTGTTTGATACATTCTGGCATACGTAGGTATGCAATTTAGCCAAAATCCAGGATGTGGTAAGGCAGGTGAAGTACCTACTATTTATAATCAGAAATAATTCACTAACCTCACAGAAACCGCCTTGCATAGAAGATCTTCTCGCTGTGTAGTCATCAGGGTCCTTCAAATGTCTACCCAAGTCAACATTGTATGTCTTAGTTGGCATTTCTACATCTCTTTGGCGTCTGGATTCTACATCCGTGCAGTTAGCGTATTTTTTCTATAAATAGTGAAGTATTGGTAGTAATCGTCGTATAATGTTCCCACTATTACTGAGACACAGATCTCTCTATGAGAGGTGAGAGGGAATGTGCTGTAATCCAACATGCGGGTCCAGTGCGGATTGACAGTAGTAGTTTATTGGTTTACTTTTAAAGAATTCAATCTTATTTCAAAGAAACAAGAAATGAGATTAAGTTCTGTAAAAGAAACAATGCAAAGAAGACTATTTGCGGACTATGGAGAAATTGAGGAACTACAAGCTTGCGATGTATTTGGAGAGAGAGGGACGTTTTGTCCTTATCACACTCATTGGACTTCCTTATGTTTGATGTGAAGTGATTACGGTTAATTTACAGAATGACGGTATTTTTTTCTAGTATTGTTTCTGTCTAGCTTATCATTTTATAATGTTATTTTTTCATTATTATTTGATTCGATTTATAATTTTTATTTTTCGCATTTATTTTTTCATATTCTCCATTCGCTGTATAAGTACTTACCTCGCAAAGTTCACTAAGCCTCTTCATGACATCTTTGGTGCAGATCATGTACTGGGTGATAATTTCCCGGAACCTCTGTGCCCATTTCTTAGCGCATTGTTCGTTGTCCATAATGCACACTTTGGCTTCTTGGAGGCATTTACTGTTTTTGGGTATGTGCTGTCCTTGACGACGGTATACACCCTACGAAAAGTTGAAAAGATATAGGTTTAGATGTAGGCTAAGTTTTCTTTTGTCAGATTTGTCCAGCCCGGGTGAACAGTCACGACTCTACGTCGTAAAACTACCCAACAGTGTATTATTGATCCAAATGATATTAAATTAATGTAACTTGAAAAATTAAATTTTTGTTAAGTATTTAAAACGTAAACTAATATTAAAAAGACACTCACTCTTATAGAAGCCATTGGAATCCCGAAATGAAAACCTTTTTTTTTTAGTGTGGGAAATTAACAAATAACTTCTCCCGCTCTGCGCGGAGCAGGAGGGCGTGCCAGAGCTCTACTGACTAAAACCCACCCGTGTTCTTTCATTTGCCTGTGCCAGGGCCACGCTAACTCTTGCAAACAACCCGCATCCTGGCAGGCATCGGCCCTAGCGAACTCTATCAGTTATTGTAGCCGAACCAGACACTCAAATCCTTACCTCTCTGAAGTTATTGCCGCTTCCCCACCCAGCGATCCATCCCTTAGTTCCTGGCTTCTCCATGTCCCTACTAACGTTGTTATACTGAATACACTCAGCGGCGAATTCGCATCCCTTCTCCTGGACCCCGAGTTTGAAAGCTCTGTCTACTTTAACTATTGCGATATCGTTCGATGACCATTTGATGCTGTCTTGGAAGTCGAATTTGTAATCTAGAAAATTTAAGAAATTATTTTTTTGAAGAGCATTTGTAAAAACAGACTGATTTTTTTGTTTTAATTACCTATATCATTTGAAACAAAGTTCTCAGATATTCATTGTTGGCAAATGCGGGTAGTCTGAAAAAACTTACTCTTAGGAATACATTTCCATACAACTTTGCGGCGATGTTTGCAGACACACTCGTCGTTCTTATAATCGAAGCTGTCAATGAATTTGGTGGTGCCAGAGACAATGTAGAATCTGTCAGCGTCTTCGACGCACGCTGCTGATGTCAGCACGTAATAAGGATCAACGATGACCCCACCGCATAACCAGCCGCGGTATTTGTGGGCTTTGGCAGATTCTTTTGTTAGTTGCAGGTATACCTGTGTAATTTCAACAAGGTCAGTCTGACTTTACTTGGGAGTTCTAAATGTAAAGGAGAAGGGGACTTCTGGGCCCAGCAGTTAACTAGTTGAAATGTGTATTAAAAATACCGTTATATTTTTAATACACATTATTTTTCTAAAGGAAATCACAAAGTCACACACGAGAAAACTTAAATTAAGTTAATGAAACTAAATATTCGATTAAATAATTCCTGAATTACTACTAATCGATTATGAATAAATCGGTAAAATATGAGAATATGTATGAAAATCGAGTGACAAGTGCATATCAAGCTTTCGTGGAATCGATTGAATAGATTCATAGTGAAATTTTTTCTTCTGGCAACACTTGTGCCTGACATCCGTCAGTCAGACTGACAGATGCACTCGTTCGTTTTCTTTCGTTCTGAGTGCGCACGTATTTTCCTTGTTTTATTGTTTAACCCCACGACCTCGGCTTTGCACATTATAACGGACTATTTGACGGATCTTGCTATTCTAAATTACCTGGCTCTCTATTTTGGACAACTGTTTACGCCTATCGATTGGATATTGACGACATGGATCGCTGTGTAAATTGTACGATTGCGACTGTCGCAGTAACTCTATTGGTAGAAGAGTCTTGGAAGATGAGGCGATTTTATCAGTTATTCGTCATTGGCGCGCATTTCAGCCTGTGAGTTTTTACCCATTTTTTTACCTATTCAAATCGTGCTTTTAGCCTATCAAGCCATGTTGGCGTCATGTCTGTCGGTTGTCTTTTTATTGGACAGCATAATATATTAAATCAATACTTATTTAATAACCAATTAGTTTTAAATAGACATAATATTCAATCTACGGAATGTGCCGTTTAACCGTTTCACTCATAAAAAAGATGTAAGGTAACCCTCGAGTCCTGATGAGACCTATTAAAATAATAATAATAATAATAATATCCTGGGACATTTCACACACGGTCATCTGATCCCAAACTAAGCAGAGCTTGTACTATGGAAACCAGATAACTGATATACTACATATACTACTTTTTTTTTTGTAAATACGTACTTATATAGATATTTACACCCAGAGTCAGAACAAACAGACATGTTCATGCACCCAAATGTTTGTCCTGGATGGGAATCGAACCCACGACCTGCGGCATGATAGGCGGTATCTTAACCAACCACGCCAACTGGGCTGTCAAAATGAATGCATATCTATGACAATTAATTATCTGTGCAACAAACATTGTTTTCCTATTAGCCGCTATGCGCCATGGCGCCACTGTCAATGAAAGTTGTGTTACAAAGAGAATAAAAAAGTCGTCCATCTTGCAACCGTGTGTGGTGTCTCATTGTCTAAGTAAAACCCAAATATAGATATCCTTAAACCTCCTCCAAAAAGACCATTTCGGTCTCGGCTGGGAAATAGAGACTCGGTTGAACATGCACTAGGATTTTGTAATGAAGCTTGTTTATGGTTGAACAAGATTTAAATAGTTATCTTATTTCTGGTAACCAGTGAGAACTATGTATGCCAAGCATGTTGGGACTTGGCCCAAAATGTGGTTCTTGGGAGACGTGCGATCGATGCACCAACCCAAGTTAGCCATTCCAGTGTTTGTGTCCGCTGCGGTCGTTCACTGTTAGCACAGCGGTTCAGCCACCTTCTTCGGAATGATTCTGCTCGTGAATCTGCGCTATATAATGTGATTGTATTGTAGAGAAGGACTGTAAGCTGCTGTGCCCATGTAATGTGCATTATATGGTATCTCTTATATGTATCTTGGGCAAGATACCAAGAAAATATCGTACCTCCTGCACAATTTTTAGATGATATTCTCATAGTTACTGAAGATGAATAAAACATGTTTTATACACATATTGGTGTTTTATTTTACTTCCTCTTCTCCCTTTTTTAGTTTTTAAAAGGTTGGTGCCTACTGCTTCTAGGTTACAGGATATTGGATGTAGAAACTTGTCTTCGACTGTAGCGACTGTCCAGGGCGCGCGGGTTAGCCAAACTTGTCAGATCTTCGACACGTCACACGTTCCATACATAAAACCATTACACAACCGAAGCCATTCAAAGTATTTCGTAAATAACATAAAAAAAACTACAATGTTATAATATAACCTCACTTTTACTATAATTCATATAACTTGGTTCCTGGATGGCCAAATTTCACCAAATTTTCAGTGAGGTCTTGTTATTATATCCTCTTACAGATAAGGCTAGTTTGATTCAGTTAACACCTGGGCCCAGGAATCTATGGAGTCATTCCCTTCTCCTTTACAGAAATCCCATAGGGTTACTATTTCGACACTTGAATAGTCCTGACAAAAAGCCGGACTTTTGCAAAAAAAAAAGTCCGGAAATTTGACTTTATTTTTAACCAACTTCAAAAAGGAGGAGGTTCTCAATTCGTCTGTATGTTTTTTTTTGTTTGTTACGCGATTACTCAAAGACGGATGGACCGATTTGGAAAATTCTTTTTTGTTTGAAAGGGTTCAAACAAAAAAGAATTTTCGAAATCGGTGCTTAAATACTTCCTAGGTGGTCCCATATAAATTTTATTAATTTTGCTTTGGTAGTTTTTCAGTTAGCTTCAATAATGCGTATTTTCCCACTTAGTTTATGTGGATGATGTACTTTAACAACTTCTTATACCCTGAGTCTCAAATTCAGATATTTTTTGTAAACAAAGGAACGTCAAGAATTGTCACTTACAAAATGACAGGACAGTGGTACAAAACATTTTATCATAAAATTTATCACAACAAAAACAAGGAAACAACGAGATGAACAAGTAACACGATGATAATAACACAACAAAATGCAACAAACACGCAGCGAAAAACTTGATCGGGCTTATTAATAACTTTGCTTAAAACCGAAAATTTCTAAAAATATTTACGGGTTGATAATTTTTTAATTATTATTTCTAAAATCAGTACTTAAAAGAAAATCTGACTTTTTTTCCACCATTTTTTGGGAATTACCATTAAGAAGATATTTTTTTGGTTCGTTGTTTTTTTTTTTTGTTTGTGTTTACAAAAAATATCTGAATTAGAGACTCAGGGTGTATCACTGTTACTTACATAGCAGGTAGTGGTATTCGATTAGTGTGGGGTAGGTGCCACAACTAAAAAGTGTAAAATAAAAACTGTCTTTGGCTTCGTATTTTCGTTTTTTGCCACCGACTTCCGAAATTAAAGTTATTTTTCACTTTGTAGTGTTTTGTTTTGGAAGTCGGTTTTATTTTTTGCTAAAAAGTTTTTCAGTACGTAGGTACTTAGCTTTTTAAGTCGAAGTCCGGACAAAAAATGACAAGTCCGGATGGATGGTAACCCTATCCCCGACAGAATGTTGGTAGCGGCAGCCGCAATCTCATACGAGACTAACTAATAATACCGGAGATACTATAATCTAAAAGCATGTGCGCAGACACAGGTGCCCTTACCTACTCTTATGGTCCGACGGGCCGGCAATACGACACGATCGGAGAGAGATCAGGCGCAGGATCGACCGCTTTGCAGTGCTCTCCGAGGCACAGGATAAAGAGATATAACCCGCGCAGTCGGGTAACGAAGCAACGGGATTTGGACTAAATGGCAGCGCCAAGGAAAGCTTGTTCATGATAATTCTTGACACGGGTTTCCGTAACCCGATTTTTGAGAAGCATCCGTTTCAGCTTTATTATTGTGTAGGACAGTGAATTTTTTTATTTGTTCAAAGACCAATCTCAATGTCCCATGGTAACCGATGTTGACACGTGGCAGCATATTGTTAGGTACCTACGACACGGTGACGTCCCAAGTTGTTCACAAGCATGATTTTATCATGTCGATTTATTTTATTCGATTTCAAGCGAGTATAGTCGTGAAATGGTCGTTTTTGAGAGCTTAATGCTTTTAAATGAGCCTACAGAAAATTCCAGAAAAAATATAATATGAAACTTTGATATAATACGAGTATGTATAGGTACTTCAATCTGAGTATTTAAAAACTTTAAACAACATATGGTATTTAATGTTGCATGAAAAAATATTTAGTGATTAAGTTAGGTTTTTTTCAACTTTAAATTCGCTACAGTAGTGCTATTCCGTAAAAATCTCACCGTGGAAATTAGAGATTTTTACAGAAGAGCACTACTGCTTCTAAACTACGTACAAGTGATATTTTCACGGCTTAGCGACGATAATATTGGTAAGTCACTTATCTTACAACTCAGGTGATTTTTTATTTTAAAATAATAATGCAACTTTAATAGCGGAAATTTAAAAATATTCGCTAGCGGGTCCGTGCGACGACTGTATGGGAATACGGGTCGACGACTGTATTCACCTTAAAGAGAATTCGAATGACGTATCTCATTTATGCTAACTATTTTCAAATTCTATTTATAAAAGCATGGTCATGAATTCTTCATAAGTACGATATTCCATTACACGATTTTTGAGAAGCCGGGTTCCAGCAATTAATTTTTTTAGTAGGACTGATATTGTTAATTTGTTCAAAGATCAATCTCAACGGAATACGGGTCGACGACTGTAGAGAATTCGAATGACGTATCTCATTTATGCTAACTATTTTCAAATTCTATTTATAAAAGCATGGTCATGAATTCTTGATAAGTACGATATTCCATTACACGATTTTTGAGAAGCCGGGTTCCAGCAATTTTTTTTTTTTTTTAGTAGAACTGATATTGTTAATTTGTTCAAAGATCAATCTCAACGGAATACGGGTCGACGACTGTAGAGAATTCGAATGACGTATCTCATTTATGCTAACTATTTTCAAATTCTATTTATAAAAGCATGGTCATGAATTCTTGATAAGTACGATATTCCATTACACGATTTTTGAGAAGCCGGGTTCCAGCAATTTTTTTTTTTTAGTAGAACTGATATTGTTAATTTGTTCAAAGATCAATCTCAACGGAATACGGGTCGACGACTGTAGAGAATTCGAATGACGTATCTCATTTATGCTAACTATTTTCAAATTCTATTTATAAAAGCATGGTCATGAATTCTTGATAAGTACGATATTCCATTACACGATTTTTGAGAAGCCGGGTTCCAGCAATTTTTTTTTTTTTTAGTAGAACTGATATTGTTAATTTGTTCAAAGATCAATCTCAACGGAATACGGGTCGACGACTGTAGAGAATTCGAATGACGTATCTCATTTATGCTAACTATTTTCAAATTCTATTTATAAAAGCATGGTCATGAATTCTTGATAAGTACGATATTCCATTACACGATTTTTGAGAAGCCGGGTTCCAGCAATTAATTTTTTTAGTAGAACTGATATTGTTAATTTGTTCAAAGATCAATCTCAACGTATTATGGTAACCCATGTTGACACGTGTCGCATCGATATTTTGAATTTCAAGATACCGGATTAGGTAGCTAATTTATTATTAATTTGTTCTTAAATAATTGCGTTAACAATGTACTCCATTCTCCCATATTACAATTCAAAAAGTGATTTGATTTTTTTTTTTGTATTTCTTTCATTGTCTTGCAATGTTCTCGTCGTCGATGCATACTTACCATGTATGGCCTTTTCCCCTTCTCAGTTTTCTTACTGAACAGGATCCTCCTGGAGTCTACGTGGGTGGTGTTCTCGTAGTTCCAACCATCATCTGCTATTTCATCTACTTTGTTTAAAGACGTGTCGTTACTTTTTGCATGGTGCTTCGAATGGTGTTGCTTCGGAGTTGTGTCTTCATTCCCTTTTTCTTTTTTTGATGAGTGAGCTACTAAAGGACCTGAATAAAAGAAAAGATGAAGATCATTTAAATAACCATCAACTATGAACATAATAAATGAAGAATATTGACAAGATCTTACCTAAAAGGAGAAAACTCGTCGCCAGGAGCAGGCAATAATTCGTCATTTTCAGTCACGGCCCGATCCAAAAAGGATCGAAAGTTATATTTCTTCGATCTCAAAATGAGATTGAGGATGTTAATTTTTTGGTCAATTTCCCGAAAGCTACGCTTTGTTGAAGCCAATTAATTATACGTTATCCGGAAATCGTATATTACGTACAATGTAATTAATTTTGTTCAAGTTAACTGAATGAGCAACAAAATTGGTACTGTCTTCTGAGTAAAGTTTATGTAATTGCTTTGAGATTTTTATTTATTTGTTCCAAATGCTATACTTATTGGTAATGTATCGGCAATCCATTAAGGGGATGTAGGAGAGGTCATTTGCTACCAAATGACTCCTTTTGACCCTTATCTGCGGTACCTACATAAACAACTTTGAAAATATATAAAAAAATCGAAAACGGGTCGAATCGAAAATGGGTACCGTTTTCGAACGAGCACGATTTCATCAATCATGATAGAATTACATGTTGTATTCGCTTTAAAGTGAATTTGAATGACATAACTCAATTGTTGAACTATTTTCTGAACATACAGTCTTCTTTTTTTTTTATTCACTGATATTCGCAGTACCTATGCGACCGTTAATATGGATTCTTGAGTATACATTTTTAATAATTCTGATGTATTTGTTTGGAACACCTTGTTCTGTCAGTGCCTGCTAGATTGTGTCATGTTCCAAAGAATCAAATGCCTTATTGTAGTCTATTAAACAGAGTAGAAGGGAAGGTTGTACTCGCTATATTTCTCAAAAATTTGTTTGGCCGTGTGTATGTGGTCTACGACAGAATATCAGCATCTGAATCCTGCGTGGTCAAAAGGTTGGTTCCTGTCCAGTATTTCAGATATTCTGTTTAGAATACTTTTGAAAAACACCTTGTAAATGTTGGACATCAAGCTAATTGGTCTGTAGTTATTATATTATACATGTCACCTTTTTTGTGAAGAAGGATTATTGCTGATTCAGTCCATTGTATGGGGATATATTCGCTGGTCAATATCTCATTAAACATTTTTGCCAATATTTTGGCCGATAACAGTTTTGTTTTTAGTAAGATCTCGTTAGTGACACGATCTGGTCCCGGACATTTTTCTTTTTTTTTTTGGTTTGAATAGCGTGTTCCACCTCTCTTTTTAATATTTTTAGAGTTTGGTCTATATCGCATTGGAGGTCAACCATCCGTCCTTCTCTTTGATTTTTGTAAAGAGCAGTGTAAAATTCGTAGCTGCCCCAACAATTTCTGTTCTTTTTGTCCTGGTGCTTCCGACTTTGTCCTTCAGCTTTGGAACCCAATGTTTTTGTCGTTTAGTTTTTTCTGAGCTTTCCTTATCCTTCCTGATTTGGTTAATTCTTCTTTTAGTATTTTTAATCTGTTTCGCTTCTTTTGTTTTCTAATTTTCTTGCTTAGTTGTGATATTTCTATTCGAATTCCTTTGTTCTTGTTTTCTTCTATTATCAGAATTTTCCTTTTCTCTAATAATTTTTAATTCATCCAGTATTTCTGTGTCTACAGGATTATTTTCTGTCTTGGCTGTTCGTTGCAAATTTTCTTCAATCGGGTCGTATTTTTCTTGTGCTGTTAGTTGTGTTGCTGTCTTATCGTAGGTATTAAGTGTGTTTTGTATATTTTTCTTTATTTGGAGAGATTCTCCTAGATATAATCCTTTCCTAGGTTTTGTGTGATAATTGTTCCTACATTTTTTTGTGGGTTGAGATCCGCTCTGATCATTCTGTGGTCCGTGTTGAAGTTAAGAGGGCTGTTTCGTTTTGTCACCGCTCTCGATCACACGGGACCAAATTTTTAAGATTACTAAATGTAAGGATGCCTTTTTGAAAAAAGTAATCAATTAGGGAACTAGTAAATAATATTAATTTAATTGGTAATTATTAAAAACACAAATTTCTGTTATGCAACAATAAAAATGTGTTTTTAATAATTACCAATTAAATTAATATTATTTACTAGCTCGCTAATAGATTACATTTTTCAAAAAAGCATCTTTTCATTTAACATTCTTAAAAATTTCGGTATGAGCGAGAGAGGTGACAAAACGAAACAGCCCTCTTAAAGTTATTTAAAGTTAAAATCGTCGAAACTTCTTGAATCGTTTGTGAGAATAAAATCATTCTCGTTTCTAGTTTCCATTAGGAGATTTCCTAGTCCATCTAAGGCTTTGTTTTTTCCGAAATTTGGAGTTTAGAATCGTAAGGTTGTGTTCAAAAGCAAAGTTAATGAGAATTTCTCCGTTTTACTTCGTTTTCCTGTGGTATGAGGGCCCATTACGGTATCCTCGAAGTCTTGTCTATTTCCAATTTGAGCATTTAAATCACTCATTGCGATAAGTGTTTTATGAGAGTGATCTTTGATTGTTTGATCCAGTTGTGAATAAAACTTTTCGATATATTTTGTTTTCTCTGTGTCAGTTGCTTCTGTGGGTGAATACACTTGGATAATAGTCCATTTTTCTTTATAGCCTGGTATCGTCATATTCAAAACGGCAATGCGTTCTGATATTCCAACTATTTCTTCGATATTTTTTGCATGCTCTTCCTTAACTATGAAACCCACACCGGGTGTTTCCCTATGTGGTAGAATAAAAAAACATCCATTTATTTCTATTACTTCCCCTTGCCTTCTAACTTCACTGAAGGTCATAGCGTGATCCTAAAATTGGGCTACCAAATGCAAAAAGAATTTTTCAAATACGTCTTGTGGTCCCAGAGATTAGAACATATATTACAAACAAAAAACAAACTCTTCAGCTTTATTATTAGTACAGATTAATTAAAATAGAACAACACAAAAGTTATCCCAAATCATCATTTATCTTATTCATAAGTAGGTACCTAATCAAATTGTGATTTTATTAGTAACTTTAAAGTTTGGTGTTGAAAGGAGCCCAGTTTTCGGGGAGTTTTCGTTCCCAGTGTTCGTCTATTTTGTCGGTTATTTTTCAGGCAACTTCATAGAAGACGAGGCCTTTGCATTGCCTCCTTTGTTAGAACTTCTATCGACACTACTACTCCCTCTCCTCGTGCCTCCTTCCCTGGTGCTATTTCTTCCTTTGCTTCTCTAGAAATGAAATACTTGAAACATAAATAATTGTACAACATTATAGAAGGTAGAGTATTTGTTCTAATAATTTTGGAAAGATTTAGTTGACTCTTCTTAAGGCGAAAGGCAAAAGCTCGAGGTAGCCCGCGAAATCCAAATTTTCTTACGTTTTTTGCAATTTGTAGGTTAGCCAGGTTGTATGTTGATCTGAATATGATTCGCGACCGTAACAAGTAGGTATGTATTTATAGAATTATAATAAGTATTATAATTAAAATCAGGAATACAACTCTTTAGGTTCATATAATCCTAATGTATGACTATTTCATGAAATCATGACATTTAGGATTACACTAACTTGAGGAGTTGAATTACTGATTCTAATGATAATAATTATGTAAATACATGTTACGATCGCGAATCATTCTTTAATCAACATACAACCTAATACTGACTTGCGAATTGCAAAAAAACGTAAGAACATTAGAATTTCGCGGGCTATCTGGAGCTTCCCCCTAATGAGTAAGTATTTCCAATAGTCACGCACGACATGAATAATCAGACCAAACCACCAGAAGAAATAATAAACCAGCGAAATAAATAATCATGAATGGTTTATCTTTCGCTTCATGATCATGATTTCGCTTTTATGCGTATGTACTAAGCGTGAGTCTCTCAGCGAGTGCTCTGCCCATCAAGCAAGCGTCGCTGAGCGAGTACTCTCTATTATCATAGAGAGTACTCGCTCGACGCTTGCTTGGTGGGCTCTTGTCGCTGCGACAAACGAGTAGTACTCGCGTCGGGCGTTGTGTGAACAGTCAACGATCAACTATACAAAATGTCAGTTACTCAAAATGTCAGTTACTGGGAAAAAAATCAGCTGTCCCATACATTCTTGTTCGCATAACTCGTCAAAATGTAGGGAGCAGCTGGATTTTTTTTAACGATTTCGGGTTTGGTCCCTTATTAAAATTTGTTTGTTGTCATGAGTACAATCATGCATCGTTCACTAATTACCAGTCACCCTATATATGCATCTCTTTTGTTTTGTATATTGTACGTTTCACGAGCGAGAAAATAGCCGATAGTTAGTCGCTTCCTCGCCGGCGGTGGGACGACTGCCTTAGCTCAGTGGCGGCGGCGTTTTGTGGCTGTAATGTGTAGCCCGTGTGCGGTATACGCTAGGCCAGCTAAGGTCAGTGTTCCCACCAACGACCCACCCGCGGTCAATACTTGGCTATCAAAATGAAGATTGTGATGCGTATGAATGTGGATGTCTATATGAGTAGGGAGAGACCTAAGAAACTATGGATGGACTGTGTGAAAGATGATATCGCTAAAAAGGAGGTGACTACTGAGATGACGACTAATAGAGAAATATGGAAGAAGACATGGTGCGCCGGCCCTAAATAAATTGGGATAAGGGCAAGAAAATGAGATGATGAGTTGTATTATTTAACGTACCTGAACGCACGTTTTTGGTTATCTGTATGGTTGGACCAATCAAAATGAGTTTCCACCATCGGAGTCTTAGATGTCCTTAACAACTTTCTGCATGTGGACCTGTGGTTGAAGAAAAATATTTTATTTCTTGATAGAAGAGCCGTTACGGTGTGTAAAATAAGTGATTATTATTTGCAGTTTCGTCTCTAATCCCCAGAAAATACTTTGCCTTTAGGATTTGTTGATAAATGCATCTCTAGGCAGGTAGGTACAAATAAATTATTAAAAGGGCTATCTGCCATCCTTATTTTCGCTATAAACACAGTTCTTCATGATGATAATGTCATAAACGGTTCAAAATCAAAAAATCAAAATCAAAAGTCATTTATTCAAACTAGGCTGAGAATCAGCACTTTTCGAACATCAAAATTACATAAGACAGTCCCCCAAAACGCCCGCCCTTCACCACTTCCTAGTGCTTTAGCTGAGGAGAAGAAGTGGCGCAACAAACTCCCCAGCAGCACAGCTATCTGTTCATTGAATTAACTCAGCTTATCGCAATGCTCTGCTGACCTCTCTCACACCGGTTTTTCCCTTTCCGTATTCCGTATGTCCCTGCCGCCTTTTTTAGGTCGTCGGTTCATCTAGCTGGGATTCGTCCCGGCATGCTACGCTTGCCTACCTACCTAGGGACTCGGATTTCCACTTGAGGATTCGTCTGCTCCAATGAATAGTGGTCCCTCGACAGTCATGACCAGAGATCGGAACTGGTAGAGCATCCATAGCTAAACTTGGAGAAAAGAAGTAACAAGAGTGGATAATACCTCCTATAAAATCCCAGAAAGATAAAAAAGACGATTAAATCTCGGGATTTAAGAAACTGTGAATTATTTATTTTACTTTGAATACATTAATAACAAATTAAATATTTATAATAAAATAATAAATGATTTGAAATTTCTAAATCCCGGGAAATAAGAAATTGCGAATTATTTATTTCACTTGGAATACATTCGTAATAAATTAAATATTTATAGTAAATAATAAATAGTTCGCAATTTCTTAAATCTCGAGAATTAATCGTCATGTTTATAATTTTGGGATTTTATAGGAGGTATTATCCACACTTGTTACTTCTTTCCTTCCTATTCCGATCTCTGGTGATGACCGACCCACTACCACTTCAGTTTACTAAATCTCCAAACTATATCAGTACCGGTAAACTGGGGTTTCTTTGATACTACGGGGTTACTTTGATATCGACTTTCGACTTATGAAAAACATATTTTTGTAACATCTACAACGCCTTATTAAAAAAGAAACTATCAGGCGTACTATAAGGCGTTGTAGATATTACAAAAATATGTTTTTCATAAGTCGAAAGTCGATATCAAAGTAACCCCTTAGTATCAAAGTAACCCCAGTTTACCGTAACTATTCAGTATGACTCACCTAATCAAGAAAGTTAATGTCTGTACAAATAAATCAGAAAACGTACCCGTGGATGCCAATTTCAAGTGCCACTTACAATATTAGCGGTTCGAAATAATATTTGAATACTTAAACCCGAAATTCTAATTTTAAATCAACTAAAAGATATTTTCATTTGACAACGGGGTTGTTTCCCGGAAGCTTCGCCGCAAGAGAGCGCTGTGTGTTTGTCACTTGTCAAAGTCATCTTGAAGACAAAGCGACCGATCGGCGACAAGAAAAACAAATAGCGCCAGCTCGCGGCAAAGTTTTTAACAAGGTACATGAATTAAAGCCATTGACATCTGAATTAAAGTAACAAACAATTAGCGCCATTTACGCGGAAATAATTTGACAGTTTCCTTCCCCAATTTTATGACCGCAATTCTTGCTGATGATGTTTCAATTTCAATATTCCGCTGATTTGCCCTGGGATAAAATGTATCCCATTTTTTTTTTTGAGTAAAATATACGTGAGAGCACTGTCATCCCACGCAAATCTGCTTTTAGTTTGAACCTTGTTCCACCACTTTTAAGTAGTAATCTCTAATTCCATGCATTTAGTTTAATGCACTATTTAATTCGAGCAATTTGAGGTGCGACAACCCTATACGCGACTTGTTAATTCGTTTGGACAAATTATTTTTACTCTGGGTGCAAATCTTTTTGTAAACAACAAGTTTTTGCTCAACTTGGGATGCTTGTAATTATTAAATATTATGTGAAGGTAAGTTGTTTTATTTATGATTCGTGCTAAGAATAAACACACCATGCATTTTAAACCTTAAAACATGTAGATTATCGCTTATTTTATTTTTTTACTAGAGTCATGTCTTTGAAAGTGTGACTAAAAATTGTTTTGTTCTTTTTACAACCAATTCTAAAAATTAAAACATACAAACATTCAAAAAACCAACACTACAATAAAGCCGTCTCTAGCATATAATTATATTCAAACTAACTGTTGGAAAAAGTGGTGAGATATAAAGTTGAAACTTTCTAAACAAAGATGAATGTATTACCAATTCCCTTTAAGAATTTAAGCTGAACTGGGTTTGTTTTCACTTCAGTCTGATACTTTTGGAACAGAGGAATAGTACGCACCCAAGGTCTTTATCAATGGCACAGGTGATCATGTTCCTGTAGCGGTAGACGCTGGTGAAGAGGAAGGGACCGTAGCATTTATTGCTGATATCTCTAGTGAGGCAAGCAGACATTACTCCTATAACCACGGAGCTCTTGCCTTGCCCGACGATCAAAGGCCCTCCGTGGTCGTTCTAAAAGAAATTAATGAATTCTTGAATTAGGTATAATGTGAAGAGCAAGCGTTACAGATAACTAGCTTTTGCCTGCGGCTTACACCGTGCAGAGGTTGAAAATTATCCCACGAGAACGTACCACCGGCATAAAAAGTAGCATATGTCCTAAACCAGGTCATGGCAGATCCTTGAGTCAAATTTCTTTCAAGGTAACAGACATACAGGCGGACAGAGTTTCTTCCGCATTTATAATATTATAGTATGGAATGGAAGTATGGATTTAAACATTCATATTTTTGATACAGTGGCTATCGCAACTGCTGAAAGTATTCCTGGGCCTGGCTCGGGTAGTATTATCGCTGTTAGCAGGAATTTCTCCACCGGGTTAATATCGTAACACACTTAGATACAATAGGAAAGGGTTTAATTTTGACAGTTCAACAAATTTCATTTACGTGGTTGAGCAGACAAATTTTTCGAACACATGAAGCAACGGATTAGCAATATGCATCAAAATGGTTTATTTCGAACCTGACTCGAAATCCTAATCCGGTCGTAGGTTAGGTTAGGAACTAGAAAAAAATGATAATATAATATCAACATAATAGGTTGGGGAAAAAGTTTCTTCGCATTTTTTTAAGAAAATTCAAAACATTTTTTAATATAGTTTATTTACATTTAACTAAAGTATGTAGGTACCATTTTCTTCGATAACTTTTTGCCATCTTGTAGGTAGGGACATGATCCCATTGCTATAGAAATTTTGGGACTTCTGGTCAAAATACCGCGACAAGTGGTTTTGGCAGTCCTCTCGTGATGTTAACCTGACACTGCCTAAAGAATTCTGAAGAGACCGAAACAGGTAGAAATCTGAAGGTACAAGGTCAGGACTATACGGCGGATGCATTAACACCTCCCAGCCAAACTCTCTTAATTTTTGCTGAGTGGCTAAAGATGTGTGAGGTCTAGCGTTATCATGATGAAAAACCACACCCCTTCTGTTGATAAATTCCGGCCGCTTTCTCTCAACTTCTTGCTTTAATCTCATCAGTTGTTCGCAGTAGAGTTCAGAATCGATGGTCCTGCCTGGTGGCACACAGCATCACCTTGTTGCGAGTTAACCCGGGTCTCGCCACAGTCTGTGAAGCCTAACCGGCCTTTGACCACGACCTTTTTCGCACGTTCTTGTCATACGTGATCCACTTTTCATCACCTGATAACTGGTGATGAAAAGTAGATCACGTCATCACCAGTTATCAGCTTCTTCAAAAATGGTTCGGTTTCATTACGTCGTAATAAAGAATCACAAATGAGTACACGGTTCATTAGGTTTCTTTCAGTGAGCTCGTGAGGTACCCAAATGTCGAGCTTTTTTGTGTACTCAGTTTTTTTCAAATGCGCCAAAACTGTTTTGTGGTCAATTTCCAGTTCTTCAGCTACGTCGTAACTAGTGATATGCCGATCTTGCTCCACTTTTTCAAAAATGGCATCCATTTTATCCGTAATAGGGCGACCAGAGCGACGTGCATCTTTGACATCAAAATTTCCGGATTGAAAACGCTTAAACCAAATTTGTGCTACTCTCACAGACACTACACTAGGTCCATAAACATCGCAAATTTTTTTCGCGGCTTGCGTTGCATTTTTACCTTTTTTGTAGTAAAATTTTAAAATGTATCGAATTTCTTCATTAGATTCACTCATCTTGATGGTACGAAAAACAAATGAAAATCACAGATTTTTCCTAATTTGAATTTGGAATTATGTTCTTTAAAATTTAAACTTTCAATGATACCAAAACCAGCCAGATACAAATAGATTTTATTACAAGTTCATTAATTGTATTCATACTATAATGCGAAAAGACTTTTTCTCCAACCTAATTTATAACGTTCACAAAGAATTAACAACGAAAAAAGAAAAATAAGTACCTATAGTAAAAATTAAAAACATTCATAATAAATGTCATTAAAATGAAATCTTATTAATTTTTACTATAGGTAGGTACTACTTATTAATTTTTCGTTAATTGTTATTGTGATATTTTGATTACGTATAGTACCTAAATAATAAACTCTGATGTAACACATAGGTGCCTTTTATTCTAAGAAAGAGGAGAGGAAAGGGTACTGGACAATAAGTTGCTGACCTATCTTGAAGACAATGATCTCTTCAGTGACCATCAATATGGCATTCGCCGCGGACGGTCAACTGGCGATCTTCTTGTGTCTGTCACGCACTGCTGTGGCGAAGCCATCGAGAAACACGGCGAAGCACTTGCTATATCGCTTGACATATCAAAGGCCTTTGACACGGTCTGGCACGCTGCTCTGCTCAGCAAGCTTCCCAGCTGATTTTTGTAGCTGGATATCAGATTTCCTTAGTGAACAGTCGGTCAGAGTAGTCGTTGACGGCTGCTCCTCTGACCTTATGGCTATTGATGCCGGAGTTCCTCAGGGGTCTGTCTTCTCTGTAACTCTTTTCCTGCTGCACATCAATGACCTGCTTCAGCCTGGTATTGTAAACTGTACTGTCATCTGCGTACCCAAACGCAGATGACAGTACAGTTTCAGAGAGATACTTCTCCAGCGCTAAAACCAGCGGGGCCGAAGTTCGTTCTTTGAGAGAGGCCATGGTAGAGCGGACAGATTTGACCTTAATCCTTGTCTCCCAGTGGGGTGACGATAATCTGGTCTCTTTTAACGCCACCAAAACACAGGCATGTCTTTTTACCGCTAAATTGAGTCGTTTCGCCCAAACTCCTACTATTCGGGGTACATCTGTTCCTGTAACTGATCGGTTTGAGCTCCTAGGCATGGAGTTGACATCTGGTCTCAACTTCGGCGCCACTATCGAGTACAAAGCCCAACCAGCAGCCAAGAAGCTGGGCATCCTAAATAGGGTGAAGTGATACTTTACGCCTGGACAGCTTTTAACCCTTTACAAAGCGCAACTCCGATCCTGCATGGAGTATTGCAGCTACCTTTGGGATGGAGCAGCTAAGTACCATCTAGCCGCGCTTGACTCAGTGGAACGTGTTCTGCGTTCCACTGAGTCTCATTGGCGACGTAAGAGGCTCATTGGCGACGTAAAACTAGTGCATGCCAAGCTTCATAGCTTGGCTCATCGCCGCAAGGTTGCCTGCTTGTCGGTCTTCCACAGATTGTACTTCGGTGAGTGTGCTCAAGAACTCCACAACCTGATTCCACCGGCCCTCTTCTACCATGGGACATCTAGACGCACTGCCAGTTATCATCCCTACCTAGTTGCTATTCCACCAATTCGTACTAAGCGTTTTCAAATATCTTTTATAATGCGCACAGCAAAAGAGTGGAACTCACTACCTGCGTCTATGTTTCCGAGCGCATACAACCCTAAGCTCTTCAAAGTCCGAGTGAACAGGATTCTTCCGGGTAAGCTCACTCCATCGTCGACTTTGTCTCAGTCACCTCTGACCTAGACTAGAGCAAACCCGTCTCAAATAAAAAAAAGAGGGGAAAACCTATCTATATCGCAATTCCGGTTATGGTAGGAACGATACGTCGGGTCAGGTTAGGAAGGGGTTGGGTGAATATTCGAGCGTTTTAACCGCCGTCATTACCTTCCGCCAAAAGTTGATGAAAGAGAATATATTTAATGAAATATTTCAGCAATTCCTGATTCGGGTCCTTAAGCAGATTCTGGGAATTGATGAAATATTTCATTAACGATATTCTCCTTCATCAACTTTTGGCGGAAGGTAATGACGGCGGTTAAAACGTCGAATATTCACCCGGTTACATTCGGAACAAATATTATCTTTTGTTTTCAAGTTAACCAAGCCCGCGAGTGGGTTAGGATTTCGGGTCAGGGTTTGGAATAAACCTTCAAAATCATTCAGATTGTGATTGATACTGTGTTACGTAATTAGGGTGCTGACTGAGCCTGACTTTTTGTGTTTACTGTAACAATTTGACAGACGTTCAGTAAAATACCTTTGCCCAAACAAGCCCAAAAAACTGTTTCGACGTTTCGTGTTTTGTGTGTGTTGTTTTGTTTGTGTTTGTTTTACGACTTCTGTTCAACTAAGCTTCATCTTGATTCTCTTATACCTGGGTAGGTACTAATAAAATTACTATTCATTACTTACAAATAATTTTGAAATACCTCACAAAACCCGCCGGTAGGAACTTTATTATTTCTTTTGGTATTGTGAAAGTTGACACCGGTGTGAACCTGCAGCTGTCCTGGCTCTGGCACCATTCTTCTAAAAGCAGGTTGATATGGTTTGGGCGTGTTGGGGTCTTCATCTTCATAATCGTCGTCGTTATCACTGTATTGCAACTCCTTGCAGTTGACTTCGCGGTCCTATAATGGGGAAGAAAACTGTCAAATTAGTTCCGCGTAGATGGCGCTAAGTTTTTGTTACTTTCATTAAACCGTCAGTGGAGTTCCTTGTTGAAAACTTTGCCGCGAGATGGTGTTTTTTTCTTGTCGACGATTGGTTGCTTTGTCTTCAAAATAAATTTGACAAGTGATAAACACACGGCGCTCTCTTGCGACTAAGCTTCCGGAAAACCACCCCATTGATAAACAATATTTTAATTTTTCCAAGACATTATTGATTGATTTAATCGATTGATTATCTTGAAGTCTGTGGCGGATAGGATGTCATCTCCGCTTTGGAGGTCCTTTATTAAATCAGTCATGTAATATTATTTGAAATAATTTAAATTTTAATTTTAATTTCCGTTTTTGTAATCTTTTAATCTTATTATAAATTTGTATGGATCATGATATCTCAAATAAAATATTGTTTTTTTTTTTAATTGTCTTTGAACCGGAAGGCGCGTTTACCACAAGTTGTAAGAGTGAAGACAGACCTTCAAGAAGTCAAAGTTATTTATTTGCTTTAAATGCGGTAGTACAAAAGGTGGTAAATAAATATTCTTGTGCGATGACACATTTATGATGGCTACCTATGTCAACAGCTCCATTTTAAGGCTTGTCCTCCCGTAAAATCGCAGTCACTGTCGGACTACATAGAAAAGAGAGAGAAGCACGATGACACAACCCTGGTAATTTATTGCAAAATATGAAGCAATTATTTATTTTAAAAAAATCTATTGATTGGACTAAAAAAGTAATGACATGAATTCATTCCTTATTATTTTATAAAGAATTGTATACATTTATCAAAACTTTTAATGAATATTGTAGGAGTAATATGGTATAAACTAGAAAAAATAAACCTGGATTTAGTTATTTTTTTCTTTAGTTCTATAAACTAAAATAGATTTCAGGGCAAATGAAATCACTTCTTATGTATTGTAGATTACTGTGTATTTTTTCCAACCAACAATGTGCT
Source organism: Dicycla oo (assembly GCA_948252095.1). Lineage (NCBI taxonomy): Eukaryota > Metazoa > Arthropoda > Insecta > Lepidoptera > Noctuidae > Dicycla > Dicycla oo. Next base: position 12,166,252 of record OX411732.1, read on the forward strand.
ATAGTTACTATAAAAGATGGTTACAATGTTACTAAGTTTCGCCGTATTTTACGGAGGACAAGCCTTAACTTTAGTCGTTTGGAGCGTCGCCAAATAGCGCTATCGTGAATGCCCACCTTAAAATTGTGATTTGTTATTGTAGGTCATAAGATCTTTAGATTCAGTCGATACAATGGGAACGCGAACAATGTGTTTGCCATCAGAAACAAGCACAACTGACGAGCATGGCTAGAAACTGAGCCTGCATCATGCAACTGGGGGCCAAGGCATCTTCTCATACAGAGACGGCTGTTCGAATGGCCAAGGCGAATATCCAGATTAATAAAAGCTTGTATAGATTTTTTTTATATAAGTAATATACTTGTACTTGTTTGATTTCAAAATAAGAACTTAACGAAATGAGTGTAGATAGCAAAAAATACTGACCAAACACAGGCTACTCATAGCCTCACCATCATCGACATCTTTAGTGCAGACCATGTGTTCATCTATTACGTAGTGGTAGCGAGGGTCCCAGCGTTTCTTGCAGTTCTTAACGGCGAGCAGCTGCACATCTGATTCCATCAGCTCCGGTGAGTTCTTTGAGGTTCTTAACATCTATTAGGACAAGCATTATGAGAGAAAGGAAGTGCACCAGGGGGCCAAGTCTGCTATTTTCAATGGTCAGTCATTAGGACAACCATATTAAAGTAAGTAACGCCATTACCATTGCGCCAAAAGTTTGTAATAGCCTAAATTCGTTATGGCGTGTCAATGGTCAAAATATAAGTAAATGTCAAAATAATAGGTACTTATACAGACGCCAGCACATTGAGGTACTACAATCTGTCAATTTTTTTTTAATAGATTTCAATTTTGTCGAAGCATTAGGTTCAAGGTAGATTGGGAAAATTTGACAGTTTCGGCTAACTTGACCTGCTGGCGTCTGTACCTAAATATCGTAGACATAGAATGCTATAGACAAATTGATATCTTTTGTCGCATTCACGCAAGAAAAAGATCAACTTACGCCTATGTCGTGTAACGAAATGAAACAGAACGATGAGATTTTAACATTAAAAATGTTTTTTCGATCGCTTCAATATAGCCCCCATTTTCGGAGTGTGACATGCCTTGGTGTCGTGAGTTTTAGGGCTACATGAATGGTTATCAAGCCTAGCGGGAAGGCTCAGTTCAGCCGCCTACGCCGTCAGGAAAGTAAGACAATACACTGACGTTGATACAGCTCGGTTAGTCTATTTTAGTTATTTTCATAGCGTTATGTCATACGGTATTCTGCTCTGGGGCAAAGCCGCTGACATTCAAAATATATTTGTTCTTCAGAAACGAGCTGTTCGAGCAATTTACCAGCTCGGTGCCAGAGTTTCTTTGAGAGATTTTTTTAAACAGATTGGTATTCTCACGGTGGCATCACAATTCATCTTCGCCAACATCTTATATATTAGACAAAATATACATTTATACACTAAAAACAGTGATATTCACAATGTTAACACCAGAAATAAGGCCAAATTACGTGCTCCATTTCACCGGCTTCATAAGGTTCATAACTCATTTGTTGGGCTTGGTATAACTTTTTATAACAAGCTACCCTCTTCTTTGCTAGATTTGCCCTTTAATGCGTTCAAAGCTAAAGTAAAATCTAACCTTTGTTCAAAGGCATACTATTCTATCAACGATTACTTAAACGATAAGAATAGTTGGTCGCTGTGTTTAGCTTAAGACAATGTTTATGTTCTTTCTCCAGAATTAGCATAGCTACTGACAGGTTATATGAGTTCATATAATTATTTATTTTCTTTGACTCTCAAGGTCAATTTATTTTAATTTTATTTTTATTTATTATTGACATAATCTACTCATTTCAATGTTTATTTATTTTTTATGAGTGGTATTGCAATATGTGGTTAGCTAGTGACCTCGACAATTGATCATAGTTTTTCTTGCCCGAGCAACCGGCAGCAAGTTCGTCATGCTCCCTTAGATGTCACTGCTTGCGGTAGCGTCGGGGGTCGGGTTGTCTCCTTCCCTCAAATATGGCGAGGGGGGTAATGGCTGATCTTTGCGTTATACTCGTGAACGGGTGCTGCTTGTGGTGACAGGTCATCTTGCTGACCTTGGTTTTGTTTTGTTATTAGTAATTTAACTCGTTGTTGATTTTACTTCGATGGTCCTAGTTTATCCCTATCTGTGACTTGTGAGTTACGACTACATGTACGGCTATATGTAAGTGGGCACGCCCTTTATTACTGGAGGCTTTTATTTAGGTATAAAGTTCTGCTTACGTTTTTAGTTTTGTATTTTGTTTCTGCTTGAGTATTGTTTTCGTTTTTTTTTTTTTTTTTTTGGTATATTGGCGTGTGCTAGCTTACTTATAGCAAATAATTTAATTTAATGTTTTGTGTTGCGTAATGTACCTAAATTATTATGCGCAGTATTATATAGAATCATTTTTTTAACTGAACAGACAGCTGTGCTGCTGGGGAGTTTGTTGCGCCACTTCTTCTCCCCAGCTAAAGCACTAGGAAGTGGTGAAGGGCGGGCGTTTTTGGGGGACTGTCTTATGTAATTTTGACGTTCAAAAAGTGCTGATTCTCAGCCTAGTTTGAATAAATGACTTTTGATTTTGATTTTGGTTGAGGTCTCAAAAGACGCGTATCAATAAGGGCTACAAGATGGTGAAAAAAATTGAAATAGTCAAAAAGTTTTTTTTGAAAATCGCAAAAATGTGATGAATTCGATCAATTTTTTAAGATCTTTGTCATAAAATCTACTATATCTCAAAAACTAAATGCGATATCGAAAAATGAAAAAATCCCTCGGAGTAATGAGTTAAGCTATATTTAAAAAAAAACCGGATCTCTGTATCACTAATAGTCTAGGAGGGTGCCCTTTGTGTGGCGTAATTTCAGGGAGCGCGCTTCTTAGATGCGCGTCGCGTCGCTGTGTTATGGGAGTGTTTAAGAGTTTGATCGTGTAATGTATTTGGATTTATTTGTAAATACGTATTTTAATTTAATTTTATAATGATGTTAATTTAAATTATTTTTTAAAAATTAATTTTGTTTTACGATTCTTTGAAAATACTTCAAATTACTAATTAAAATTTTCTATTTGAGACTAATATTATTATTTTGATATTCATAACTATATTGTCATCGCTTCGTTGTTGTTGTGTTAAACAAACAATGAATTTCTTTCAAAAATAGTCTTAAGAATATTTCATTAAAGTTCAAAATTGCATGGCGTAATTTTTACCTTACGGATTTTTTACTTGTGCATTTGAGCCATATTACTTCAAAGACGATACAAAATCTCTTAGGTCTAAATCTGTTAGATTATCTGAGCATCGTACAAAATGAAAAACCTGCCTAAGTGCATTTTTAATGTACCCGAAGGTCGTGTAGTGCACGAGATCTGTGAATTTTTAAGTGCTCTACGTTAATTAGTATAAGTTATATTTTGTTGTGAACAATTTAGACTTAATATTTCAACAGTTTAAAAAAAAATAACATGGTGCGGTGTAGCCGTGAAGGTGTAAATGTGACAGTAGAACGAAAATGCCAGACTTCTCTTTTCATTCGTAAGTATACCACTCTTTTTCAGTATCACTAGGCTTTCAATAAAATTTAATTGTGCTCATACATTGTGTATAATGTACCCTAGACGGAAATTCATCGATAAAATAACACAAAAATAACAATTATTCATTCTAACCTAAGAACTTAGGTGTTTTCAACTTTTCTATAAATTATTACCCACTATTATCGGAAATATGTACCTATTCTGCAGTGTGTATTAATTATACAATATATATTAAAAAAAAAACCTGTTGTTCCTTTTAACACATAATTGTACTCATGATAACAAACAACTTTTACTATAGGACCAAACCGGAATTAGCGAAAAAACAAATAAGCTGTGGCATACATTCGTTCGCATAACTCGTCAAAATGTAGGGATCGGCTGATATTTTTTTCGCGATTTCAGTTTTGATCCCATAGTAAAAGTTGTTTGTTATAATGAGTACCTACAATCAGGTGTTAAAAGGAACAACAGGGTTTGTATTACATATTGTATATCTGAAAGAATTAATGGCTTGTTGCAGTTTTCCTGAACATGATAATTTACGTCGGAATTGGATTGTAGCTACAGGACTAACAGATTGGACGCCAAAACCGTCATCAAAAATATGCAGCAGACATTTTGATAAAACGTATACATCACGCAACAAAAATATTTGAACCCAAGCAAACAATCAAAAACATTCATAGATACGAAGTTTGTTTAATTTAAAGGACAATACCGTATAAAATCAATAAAAGTTAAAAATGAACATGTTGTATTATTTACTCACAAATCCTGAACCTATTATCACATAAGAAATGATAGGTATTTAGAATCACATCATTATCATCCATCGTCACCGTCTTGCCCTCATCACAATTTATTTGAGTTCGCCAGCATGTCTCCTTCCATACACCTTTACTATTCCTCGGCATCACATGCCTATACCTATGATAATCAATTTATTAGTGTCACTTTCATGCTTTCTCTTACATACTTACTAATACTTTAATACTTACTAATTTCTAATTCTATTCTCCGAACACCTTTGTATTTAGAATAACACCTACACAAACACAAAACACATTACTCAAATTGTGGGGTAAATTTATCCTCACATGGTAACCTTAAATATAGTGACGTATTTTCTTTTGTCTCTTTCTACGACACGCTTTGTAGTTGCATATAGCATTCTCTGTCTACGCTAAATATACATACACAGTATAATAATTCCATGAGGAGATTAGACAATTGAGAATTTGTTGAGATTATCAAATACACTGATAAAAGGAACTTTTGGCGCTCGAATGCGCATGATGGCGCTGTTGGTAAACATTTGTTCAATTGTTTTGTGAAATGTATTGGGAAAACAAGATGGCGGCGTTAGTGCCGATTTTGGCGCGCGCCAAAGGATCCCCATACGAACAAATTTTTCAAAGGACTGCCTTTCAATTGGTGTATTCCATTTCATTCCCTTGCCGTCGTCCCACTGGTGGCACGAACGGAAATTTAATAAATAATATTCAATTAATTCCCGTTCGTCCCACTGACAAAATCAGTGGGACGAACGAGAATAAATTATAAATTTAATATTATTTGTTGAATTCCTGTTCGTGCCACCTGTGGGAAAACGACAGGGGGACGAACGGGAATACACCTTTCAATTAGGAGGTTAGTGGTTACCATAAATCAACCAACCTACGATGTCAATGATCGGCCATCCCGATTTGCGTCAGCAGACTTGGGTCTACACTTTGTGCACTACAATATCTCCTGTGCAAATACACCAGTCAGGCCCAACGGGCCCAACTCAGTCTCAACAGAGGCTAGTCAAATGGCTAGCCGCTGTTGAGACTGGCTGCCGTTACCGAAATTCGATCGAGAGGCTATTATTAGGTTACTAAGCCCCTAATATTTTACTAAGTGACTGTGTGAACCGCGAATCGGTAAGCGTAGGTACAGAAGGGCTAGGCTCGGGCTAGGTGGAGCGACAATCTACTCGAAGTATCTGGTAATAACTGGGTGAGAATGACCGAGGAAATTAAAAAAAATAAAATACGCTAAGTGACTCATAAAAAATTCGAGGAGTTATGTATCGTGTTGAATGATCCGTGATAGTGCGTCCAGTCTCGGAATGATGGCGATGATTATCAGTCTAACCAAGGGGTATCGGTTACCCAGTTACTGGGTTTTGGAGGTCCGACAGGCAGTCGCTCCATGTAAAATACTGGTATTCAGCAGCATCCGGTTGGACTGGAAGCCGACCCCAACATAGTTGTGAAAAGGCAAGACAGGTTTTAACGATGTTGATGATTCTTTAGTTAGACCTGCTATCCAGGGACGTGAAGCTTTACTATACAAGGTGAAATTGGATTCATGAGCATCCTCTTAAGGGTTCATTGAACTCATCATTATGAACAACTAGAACTACTTGTAGGGTCATACCTACTATATCATTTATTTATTTATATTATAAATTTACACAACACATCACATTTATATACAAACATAATCATAATATTTATTTACATCTATTTATATTAATCAAACAATCGGGTGATGTCGGTGTAGTAGCATATAGTAAATATGGACTCGCGCATGAGCTACGTCATTGTGACGTAGCCACCAAGGACTAGCTAGGTGGGAGTTCGCGGTGTCGAACCTCGAACGTTCCTTCACCTTGCCGCGACCTTCAGTCGGAACTAATTAGCGCGACGCTCGCCCGCGCATGATCTTGTGACATCTTATTGTTTATTTACTGTTTCTTTGAATAGTCCAAAGTAAACTTACTGTTACCTATCATTGTGCCGTAACTATTGTGATTGTGACTGTGTGCCTATCAAACTTGTGATCGTTCTCCTTCTGACTGTTTTCTGTGTTGTGTGTGTGCCCTACCACAATATAACTGTGAGTACCTAAGCAGATTGACTTTTATTATTCCTCTGCCTACACACCCACCAAACACACTATACTGGTGACCCCGAGTAGAACACTATTATAAAAATGAGTGATAGTGAGTCCGAGCACACCGCGTCTTCACAGCATGTCACACAAAGATCGCGCCAAGCTAAGCGTGTTTCCGCTGTGCACGACATTTACCGCGTGCCATTGAAGTTGCCACCGTTTTGGCCAGAAGAACCGGACATGTGGTTCGCTCAAATTGAAGCGCAGTTTGAGAACGCAGGGGTGACTAATGACGTCACCAAATTTAATTATGTGGTCGGTCACCTCGACCCCCAATATTCAAAAGAGGTGAAGGACGTCATCATGTCCCCTCCTGCCACCAACCGGTACGATAAATTGAAGACCGAATTGGTGAAGCGTCTCTCAGCCTCCCAGGAGAAGAAGGTGAAGCAGCTGTTGATGCATGAGGAGCTGGGAGATCGGAAGCCGTCGCAGTTTCTTCGCCACCTGCAGGGATTGGCAGGACCAACCGTGCCCGAGGACTTCGTGCGCACCATCTGGTGTAGCCGACTCCCCACCACCATCCAGTCCCTCCTGGCATCGCAGCCCCACTGCACCCTAGAGGCGCTAGCCGACCTGGCGGACCGCGTCCAGGACATCGTCGCTCCGGCAAGCCATGTCGCAGCAACTTCGGCAGCAGGACCCTCGGTTAGTGAGATGGCAGCTGAGATCGCGGAGCTGAAGCGCGCCATGAAGGACCTGACGCTGCAGCTGCGTGACAGCCGTTCGCGGAACCGCTCCCACAGCCGCGGTCGAGACGCGCGACGGCACGCACGCAATCGCTCATCATCCCGCTCGGATTCCAGCTACCGTAAGCATCCTGTGTGCTGGTACCACGCGACGCACGGCGAGAAGGCGAAGCACTGCATCAAACCCTGCGACTACCGGCAGGGAAACGCCGCGGGCAGTCAGTGATGGCGACAGATGATTGCCCTCGCTCTACTGGTCGCCTGTTCGTCACGGACCGGAGCACCAAGACGCAGTTTCTGGTCGACACTGGTAGCGACCTCTGCGTCTACCCCCGTCGTCTGCTAAGTGACCATCGTGCGTGTACGAATTACCAACTTGTGGCCGCGAATGGGACGCCCATTAAGACATTTGGTTTTGTAGAATTAAATTTAAATTTAGGACTTCGTAGAGACTTTAAGTGGCGTTTTGTGGTAGCTGAGGTAACTAAACCGATTATCGGAGTGGACTTTCTGTGTTTTTACTCATTGACCGTTGACTGTAAAAATCAACGGCTAATAGATAGTAGTACCAACGTTTTTGCTTTAGCCTCGAATCACTCAGATTCGTCTTTATTTTCTGTAAAGGTTACTTCTGGTGACTCAAGGTATCACAAAATTTTAGAAAGCTTTCCCGACATCACCCGACCTGCCGGTACACTACGCACTACACCACACAACACCGTACACCACATCCGCACCACCCCAGGCCCTCCAGTTTCAGCTCCATTTCGGCGACTAGCGCCAGACAAATTGAAAATTGCTGAGCAGGAGTTCCAGCTGATGCTGGCCAATGGAACTGCTAGACCGTCGGAGAGTCCATGGGCATCACCACTGCACCTCGCCCCCAAAAAGGATAACGGTTGGCGACCCTGTGGTGATTACCGGATGCTCAACGCCCGAACTGTCCCTGACAGGTATCCGATTAGGCACATCCATGACTTCTCACACAGCATCTCTGGTTGCAAAGTTTTCAGCACTATCGACCTTGTGAAAGCATATAATCAGATACCTGTCAGTCCAGACGACATTCCGAAGACGGCAATCACCACACCGTTCGGCCTGTACGAATTCCCGTACATGACGTTCGGTCTGCGCAACGCAGGCCAAACATTTCAACGTTTTGTCGACGAAATGACCAGAGGTTTGGACTTTTGCTACAGTTATTTGGATGATTTCTTGATCTTCTCCAGGTCACAGGCTGAGCACGAAGAGCACCTACGCATTATCTTCGGCAGGATGAAGGATTTTGGTATGCTGGTCAACACGTCTAAGTGTGTTTTCGGTGTTCCCGAGGTAACCTTCCTAGGTTACCACGTCTCTGAGAAGGGCACCAAACCACTTGACACCAAGGTCGATGTCATCAACAACTTCCCGCCGCCCAAAGATGTCCGTCAGTTGCGCCGCTTTCTGGGTATGATTAATTTTTACAGGCGTTTCATACCCCACGCAGCTCAGATCCAGGCGCCGCTTCACAACCTCTTGATTGGCAACGTAAAGGGCTCGCAGCCTATATGTCTTGCGGAGAATACTTTGCAAGCATTTGAGGACTGCAAGGCAAGTTTAGCTAACGCTGCCCTACTAGCTCACCCCGATTGCAATGCCAAACTCGCGTTAGTAACAGATGCGTCGGATACTGCAATCGGCGCGGTGTTACAGCAGCTTAGCGATGATGGCTGGCAGCCATTAGCTTTCTTTTCTAGGAAGCTCAGCCCTTCGCAAACAAAGTATTCTCCCTATGACAGGGAACTGCTGGCCATTTACGAGGCCATCAAATACTTTCGCCATATGCTCGAGGCCAGACACTTCGTCGTTTACACGGACCACAAGCCGATCAGTTTCGCATTCCACGAGAGGAAGAAAAACTGCTCGCCCAGGCAATTCCGGTACTTGGACTTCATTGCCCAGTTCACCACCGACATAAGGCACATTTCCGGTAAGGACAATGTCGTAGCCGATCCCTTATCTCGTGTGGAAGCGCTACAAGTACCGGTCAGCTTCGACACTCTCGCGGAATCGCAAACTTCTGATCCGGAGCTCTCCAAGCTACTCCAAGAAGGATCATCGTTGCTTTTGGAGAAGGTGCAGGTCACAGGGGAGCGTACATCTGTGTACTGTGACGTCAGTACAACGCCCCCCAGACCATTTGTGCCCGTAATGCTGCGAAAGCAAGTCTTCGACAGCCTGCATTCCCTCAGCCACCCTGGTGTCTCAGCGTCTGCCAAATTAATCGCAGAACGCTTCGTTTGGCCAGGCATTAGGAAGGACTGCAGGGAGTGGGCACGAGCTTGTCTTGAATGCCAGCGGGCCAAAGTGAGCCGACACGTTTCTGCGCCATTAGGGTCGTATCACCTCCCACGTGCAAGGTTCACCACTGTCCACATCGACCTTGTGGGCCCGCTCCCAATTTCGCAAGGCTTTAGGTACTGTCTGACGGCAGTCGACCGTTTTACCAGGTGGCCGGAGGTCGTACCTATTGTCGACATAACTGCCGAGACAGTAGCTAAAGCGCTGCTATCCGGATGGATTGCCCGGTTTGGCTGTCCCGCAGACATTGTCACGGACAGGGGTCGACAGTTCGAGTCGGCCCTGTTCGAACAATTGTCCAAATTGGTTGGCTTTCAGCACAAGCGAACAACGGCATACCATCCGGCATGTAATGGCATGGTGGAGCGATTTCATCGGCAACTCAAGGCGTCCATCACGTGCCATGCAAATGACAAGTGGACAGAGTCTTTGCCGTGGGTATTGCTTGGTATACGGAGCGCATTTAAAAAGGATGTCCAAGCGTCCTCAGCCGAACTTGTATATGGCGAACCGCTAAGGCTCCCGGGTGATTTTTTCACTCCTAGTGACGAAGGAACGACTGACGTCACAGATTTCACTGCGCGTATTCGCAAGTTCGCTCAAAACCTGCAACCAACTCCAGCATCCCGTCACAGCAAGACCAGCATTTTCATTTTTAAGGATCTGCAGACCACTGATCACGTGTTCCTTCGTGAAGACGCATTACGTGGCTCGCTACAACCAGCGTACACAGGTCCTCACAAAGTTCTGCAAAGGGGAGACAAAGTCTTCAAAATATTATTCAAGGGCAGAGAGGTCACGGTCTCAATTGACCGCCTTAAGCCAGCTTACATTTTGGCAGACAAAGCTGACCCAGAAGAAGTCACTCCACCTAGCAGTAGCAAAGAGTATACCACTCGCTCTGGTCGTCATGTCAGGTTTCCTGATTTTTATCGCCCTTGACGGTCTCTGGAGGGGGGTGATGTAGGGTCATACCTACTATATCATTTATTTATTTATATTATAAACTTACACAACACATCACATTTATATACAAACATAATCATAATATTTATTTACATCTATTTATATTAATCAAACAATCGGGTGATATCGGTGTAGTAGCATATAGTAAATATGGACTCGCGCATGAGCTACGTCATTGTGACGTAGCCACCAAGGACTAGCTAGGTGGGAGTTCGCGGTGTCGAACCTCGAACGTTCCTTCACCTTGCCGCGACCTTCAGTCGGAACTAATTAGCGCGACGCTCGCCCGCGCATGATCTTGTGACATCTTATTGTTTATTTACTGTTTCTTTGAATAGTCCAAAGTAAACTTACTGTTACCTATCATTGTGCCGTAACTATTGTGATTGTGACTGTGTGCCTATCAAACTTGTGATCGTTCTCCTTCTGACTGTTTTCTGTGTTGTGTGTGTGCCCTACCACAATATAACTGTGAGTACCTAAGCAGATTGACTTTTATTATTCCTCTGCCTACACACCCACCAAACACACTATATACTAATAACTTTACCTAAACCTGAAATCGCGAAAAAAAATCAGCTGATCACTACATTTATGTTCGCATAACTTGTAAAAATGCAAGGAACCGCAGATTTTTTTTCGCGATTTCATATTTGGTCCCATGGTAAAAGTTGTTCATAATTATGAGTACAATAACCTCTTTTAAGAGGATGCCCATGAATTCAATTTCACCCTGTAGACACTTTGATTTAAACACAATTTCGTTCCACGATAATTTAAAGATGTTTACTACTGTAAGTAATAAAATAACAAATTATACTACTATGTAAGTAGTAAGATACTTACGGTCGGATCTTCGACTACCTAAAAATTAGACACAATTTATTTAGTTAGGTTATTAAAATATTATATAAAAAAATAAATGTGACTGCTTAGCGTTGTGCGTCGGCCGTCGACCCCACCCGAATTGGACAAAGTGTTAAGTTTTCGTCGTTCCATCAGCAAATCCGTAGCAGCTTAGAGCCTGAATTTTGAACCCGTTTTGAAGAACACTAATGAGACACAATAGAATTTTTATTTTTATTACCGTAAGGCGGGTTACTTTGACTATAGGGCATAACTTTGGCCCAAATCGAGACAACTATTTATACTGCCCGAAGTGTCGTGACCACACAACCGAACGTCACATGTCCATCGGTAACTATAGTTTGACCATAACCGCTGTACCGCGCCGTAGGTATGTGCGCGGCGAGACGGGGGGCAGTGCAGGCCGCTCATTCGTCAACGCTCACGGCGTCCCACCGCTCATTCGCCAGCGCTGCACCCCGCCTCGCCGCGCATTCCTAAGGCGCGGTACAGCGGTCTTGATCAAACTATAATAAATGGCGATATAGACGCTTACTTGTGGAATTTTGTGTGGACACTAAACATCTGTCTTGATTTGGGCCAAAGTTATATCCTAGACTCAAAGTAACCCGCCCTACTGGTACTGCTATAGCCGTATAGTGTCCTTCAAAGCGTTCATGGGAATACGTCGCCATGAGACTTATTGAATAACTGGCCTAATATGAGTACAAGAAAGTATGTACAGGTGTCCCAGAAATCAACCGACATACTGTAGGTGGTGATAGCTTTGGTCAAGCCCTCCCAAAATAACAAAACATACGTTCCGCAAAATTTTATAGTTCTAGATTTTCAAAAAAGCAAAATCAAAATAACCGCCATGCGTCATATTTTTAACTCTCATGTGTAAATAAAATCTTTTTATTAATAACTTTTTTCCATCCAACTATCCGTAATTACTTACCTACTTACAAATTCAACATAAATTAACTATTATTTGATTTTTTTCCTCAAACATTTTTTTGTTGATAATTTTGAACACATGGGGAACATATTTTTTGTTATTTTGGGAGGGCTTGACCAAAACTATCATCACCTTTTGTATGTCGGTCGATTTCTGGGACACCCTGTATAAAGAGGCAGAGACCTACCCTAATTGTTATTTATAGTCATTTTATACGACTTTTTTTTTACTATTTACCTACCAATGACAATTTAATTTATCAAACAATCTATCTCTCTGACTAGGAAAATTATGAAAATAAGTGTATCTTTCTTACATCCCCAAATGTATCGGTTGATCCCCAACCAGCAATGGATCCGTAGCTATGTTGCTTCTCGAGATCAGCGGAGCGGTTGTTATAGTCCACTTTCTTTGGAATGTAGTCGCAGCCCCTGACACGCTTCTTAAAGTTGAAGGCATCTTCCACTTTTACAACAGCTATGTCACCAATCATCCAGCGCATGTTGTCGAATTCGTTGCCGTCGTAGACGTAAGCTTATACGAAAAAAGGTTTTATTATAGGTTTTTTTATTTTTTGTTTTATCTGAGATGGGTTTGCTCTTGCCTTTAGTCTAGGTCAGAGGTGACAGAGAAAAAGTCTACGATGGAGTGAGCTTATCCAGAAGAAGCCTGTTCACTCTAACTTTGAAGAGATTCGGGTTGTATGCGTTCGGGAACACAGACGAAGGCAGTGAGTTCCACTATTTTGCCGTGCGCATTATGAAGGATGTTTGGAAGCGCTTAGTGCGAATTGGTGGAATGGCAACTAGGTATGGATGGTAACTGGCACAAGCTAGGTAGTGTACATATTCGGCCTTATTACAAAACAAGATATATCCTAGAAGGTCAAGCCACACACACAAATCGCATTTTTTCATGTTCTATCCTTTTCTATCGCTCAGGATCGTCATTTGCTAGAGTGAGAAAGATAAGTGCGTGCGGCGGAATCGCCGGCGATCGTAGCGCCGATTCCGCCGTGCGCACTTTATCTCAGTCAGTGAAATTGCAAAAAAAACGCAAGAATATTTGAATTTCGCGAGCTATCTTAACGCTTCTCCCTTAAGGTACAAAAGCGGACACAAAAGCGGACTTTAGAACGTATAAGTTGTCAATTTGAACTTGACGCCTTTAGGAATAATGTTCAAAACACACTATGTGTCTCGTCTACCTGTCACCCTATATATACAGGATGGTAGGGACATCGACATGAATTCTTGAGGCGGGTGAATATTCGAGCTTTTAACCGCCGTCATTACCTTCCGCCAAAAGTTGATGAAGGAGAATATCGTTAATGAAATATTTCATCAATTCCCAGAATCTGCTTAAGGACCAGAATCAGGAATTGCTGAAATATTTCATTAAATATATTCTCTTTCATCAACTTTTGGCGGAAGGTAATGACGGCGGTTAAAACGCTCGAATATTCACCCAGGCCCCTGCGTTGAAATTTTTGATGAAAAAAATAGCTTTTCCATAGTTTTTAACGTATATGCAAAATTTCAGGATGATCGGTTCAGTTGTTTAGGCGTAAAAAGGTAAATAATACAAATAAACAAACAAACTTACTTTCGCATTTATAATATTATAGTTAGGATAGCTAGGATAAGAGTGTTTTTCACTTAAAAGAATGTCCATGGAATATCTTGCCCGTTCTTGTCCTTAAGAACCTACAACATTTTAAAATGGGCAACAAGCTTCATCTTTCCGACTGATCGACCCCTTGGCAATTCAGAAGTGCCTGTAAATGGTTTACATAACATACACAGTCGGTCCTTATGTATAGTCACTGCTACATAATTTTGAATTTAGAACTCAAAGGAAAAAAGTAACAATAGCATACGATTTTCAATTGTTTTACGATCAATAAACTGTAAAAACATTTTATTAATATTAATGAAGACCTGGGTCTACGAGCTTACAGAAAGAAAGTGGACATCTCCTCAACGCGCGCTTGAAAGGTATGAGAGTGATAAAGTCAAGAGTTTTGCTAAGGCGGTACGCAAAAAACAGACACCGTGACATCCTGTTTCCGACGAAAAAAAAATTCGATATAGAAGAGAAGTACAACATACAACAAACAAAATGATAGCGTGTACGCTACAAGTTCTGCGGAAGCTGGTAATGCCATTCCCTTAGAGCACATGGCCACCATCATTCATCATTGATGATTTGGTTGGGAGTTTCGTAATTTGGCCCAACTGAAATTCATTTCTACGAAAAAGGTGTTTAAAACCAGTGCGAAAGTTTACAAAGACACTGTTTTGGATCCTACCGTTAAATATCTACCTCAGACGCTCTTTCGAGGACAGCTATGGACGTTTCAACAAGATTCCGCACCGGCGCACAAGGCCAGAAACACCCAGACGTGGTTCGAGCTCAACAACATCGATTTGATAAAGCATGAAGATTGGCCCTCCCCCGGCCCTGATCTTAATCCTTTGGATTACAAAATATGGCAGGTGTTGGAGGAGAGTCTGCGCTAAGCCTCATAAAAATTTCGAGAGTCTAAAGTCTTCACTGAGAACAGCAGTGGCCGAAATAGATATGAATATGTTTCGTGCTGCGATTGATGACTGGCCGCGGACACTAAAGGCCTGCGTGGCGAATGGTCGTGGACACTCTGAATAAATTTGATTTCAATATTATCCTAAAATACCGAATCTCTTGAAAGTTAGAGGGAACAGGCTTCTTCTGGGTAAGCTCACTCCATCGTAGACTTTGTCTCTGTCACTTCTGACCTAGACTAGAATCAAGAGCAAAACTATGAATAAACAAAAAACAAAAATACTAACCATACAAATAAAAAAAAACATTTTTTGAAAGTAAAGTGTATTTTTAATTTTGTGACAATATTTAAGGCCCGACTGTGTAGCATCACGCCTATATTCCCCGAAAGGTTAGGCAAAGGTGTACCTATAGTACACCGACTTTTCACCAGTAATTGGTTTATTTAAAATAGATATGTAAATGCTTTGGGTTTGAGTTTGACCAGAACAAAATTTCTGTGACAATTTCACAAATTTTTACCACCAAAGCCCCCCCTGTCAATGTCGCTCAGGTGCCAAAAGATTCTTGTGTCTACTTACATTTCGGCACACATTTCCATACGGCCTTCTTCGCTCCGTTATTAATGCACTCATTATTTTTTTCTGATAACGGGACCCATCTGTAAGTTTACAACACATTAAACCGTCAGCAGCCTAGACTAAATAACAATGCACAGGCAATAGGCCCATACTAACAAAGTAATCGGCGAAGATCTCATTGTTCGGTGCAGGCCTACCTACACATAAAATTATTACAGACAAGCCGTGTGCCCGATGGGATTTCCCATTGCATCGGCAAAAATGACAAATTTCCATACACACTATCATCATCATCTGCCTAGCATTTTCCCAACCCTGTCTAATCATATTCAGCTGAATACCAGTATTTTACATGGAGCGACTGCCAGTCTGACGTTCTCAACCCAGTCAAAATCAAAATCTAAAGTAATTTATTCAAACTAGGCTGAGAATCAGCACTTTTCGAACGTCAAAATTACATAAGACAAAACGCCAGCCCTTCACCACTTCCTAGTGCTTTAGCTGGGGACCACCATTCATTCATCCATTCATCGGTCAATGCTGGACCGCCACCGGTCCAGCTTGCGGCTGTGCGTTGTCAGTTAGTGAATGAAAGAACGAATGAATTTAAGATTTTTATTAAGTAGAATGTTACGTCGATAAACAAAGACGAGCCGAACCCAGAATTAACTGCTCTAACATCCACTGCATACATAGCCTTACATACTTGTGTGTTCCGGAGACAACGTAGAAATGTCTAGCGTCTTCAATGCAGGCTGCCGACGTAAGGATGTATCTCTCATGGATGATCACTCCTCCACAGATCCAATCTGATCCCGAAAACTTGGGATCCGCGTTTGGAGCTGATCTTAAATACACCTGCACAGAACATCGAATTTTATTAATTATTGAAAAGTTTCCCGAAATGTTTTGAATCCAAAAGGTGAGTGTTCACTGGTCCGCACCAGCCGCAACGCACGCACGCTAAACCGGATTTTGATTCGCTCTGTATGAATTCATATAGCACTGCGTCCACTACCGGTACCGCCCGCATCGAGCTCATAAGGTATTCCTTGTGATGTCACCGGCACACAATGCATTTTACAATTCACCGTGTCACCGTGGAAACTGTGAGCGTGGAATGAGCGGACAGTGTCATCCCACGGATGCTAGGGATTGACCAAGCATAACATTTACAAATTGATCTAGACTAGTCCTTATAAATAAGTATGAAGACCAGACTAGTTAAAAAATTAAAAAAAAACAAAATTGAGTTTCAGACTGCATTTCTGTTTTGCTATATTATTTAAAAAAAAAATGTAATGTTTAGACTCGTGCTCATATACACGTGGGGCACGTTTCTTTATCATGAAGTAAATCACTAACAAATAATATACATAATCAATCAATCAATCATTTATTTATTTCGGAAATCATCCATATTGTATTAGTACAGTAATAAAACTTACAAGCTATGTTAGAGTTAAAATCAAAATCAACATTAAAATTACAAATAAAATTTAAATTCACATAAAATCCCAATCAAAATTCTATCAAAATTAAATTAAAAATTCAAATTAAAATCAAAATCAAGTCAATTAAATTAAAATAAAACAAAATCAGATAAAAATTAAATCAAATACAAAGTCAAAGTCAAATTTAGATCAACATTAAATTAAAATTAAAATCAAACCAAAATTATATCAAAATCAAATCGATGAAAACAAAATTAAATTTTAAAAAAATGATCAAAATTAAATGAAAATTGAAAGCAAAATTAAATTAAACCAAAACATGACAATATCTTCACATAAATACCAATTTAAATATCTTTCCTTAGCACTGGGCCCGCAGCGATGTCTACGGGACCAGTGCATCAGAAAAGGGCAGACTGACCTCTCCACAATAAACTTCAGGATGCTATTGGAGCTTTCACGTATCCTACGCATTAGGGATGCCGTTCTTTTGCGCATGATAACCTCAAAACTATAAATGCCTGCCTCGACAAACATATCCGACCCACTACAGAACCGCGGAAGCCCCAGCAACTCCCGAAAAGCATTATTGTACTGCACACGGTGAGCGTTGTAGGATCTCTGCGTATATCTGACCCACAGGCTGCAGGTGTAAAACGTCTGGCAGTATGCCTTAAGTAGCGTAATTTTCACGTCTTTAGTACACCTAGCAAACCTGCGGGCCAGCATATCACATCGAAAGACAACGCCCTTCGCTCTCTCTCTACATCCTCGTCATCAAAAAGGTTTTCACTCAAAATGTGCCCAAGGTACTTAAAAGGAGATACTCTCTTAAGTGCCACCCCATAGAGGTGAACAAGAGGAACTATCGTCGGTTTTCTGAAACCCACACGAAACACCATGACCTCACTTTTCCTGACATTATACAGGAGACCATGAGCCGTGGCGTATCATTCACACACTCCAAGTAACTGTCAGAGCGCATCAATCGAGGGACTCAGCAGCACCATGTCATCAGCATAGCTTATACTATTGACAGTCTTACCATCAATAGAGCATCCGACACCAGTACTACCAAGCTCCTCAACCAGTTGATTGATGTATAAACTGAAGAGCGCCGGAGAAGTCAAACCTGGGGCCTCACACCACACTGCAGTCCATAGCATACTCACCAGATAATGCACCCGACCATCTGATCCGGTTTAACTGGTGGACGTACCAATACTCGAGGAGGCTAACTAGCTCCTGAGGTACGGCTTTCTCTCGCAGTAATAATATAAGGACTAGTCTAGATAAAAAAAAAATGTAAATGTTATGCTTGGTCAGTCCCGAGCATCAGTGGGATGACACTGACAGCTCACTCCACGCTCGCAGTTTAACGCTGACGCGGTGAATTCAGTGACGTCATCGGCACGCAACGCCTTTTTTGCTCATATCGATCGGCGCGGTAGGTACCGATAGTGGACGAAGAGCTATATGAATTCATACAGAGAAAACTAAAATCCGTTGCGGCCGGTGCGGACCAGTGGACGCTCACCTTAAATCGACCCTCTACGAAAACGTAGGAGGTGCACGGAGAGTTTCGCCACGTGAGCCGAACTGTTCATTTGTTTTTAACCACGCAGTCGTGCAGAGCTAGCCGGGGGTAGCGGTTATAGGCGGATACGATCCAGCCTACAACACACTGTGTTGTTTATCTGTGTGCAACTGAGTGTAGGTACAATCCTATCACAGTTATTTTAGGTACTTCTGATTTTGCCTCACTGTCTAAATCACAGTGATGAGTGAATAAGGTTACTATTGGCTTGCTGCCACTGATAAGTCTGTCAAAATCACAGTGATCTTTATTCTCGTTACAATAGGGTTACTGTTGGCTTGCTGCCACTGACAAGTCTGTCAAAATCAGAGTGATCTTTATTCTCGTTACAATAAGGTTACTGTTGGCTTGCTGCCACTGACACGTCTGTCAATATCACAGTGATCTTTATTCTCGTTACAATAGGGCTACTGTTGGCTAGCTGCCACTGACAAGTCTGGCAAAAGCACAGTGAATCTTTATTCTCGTTACAATAGGGTTACTGTTGGCTAGCTGCCACTGACAAGTCTGTCAATATCACAGTGATCTTTATTCTCGTTACAATAGGGTTACTGTTGGCTTGCTGCCACTGACAAGTCTGTCAATATCACAGTGATCTTTATTCTCGTTACAATAGGGCTACTGTTGGCTAGCTGCCACTGACAAGTCTGGCAAAATCACAGTGAATCTTTATTCTCGTTACAATAGGGTTACTAATAATAATAATATAATAATATTCCACAACTATCACACAACGCCGTCTAGCCTCAAGCTAAGCAGAGCTTGTGTTATGAGTACTAGACAACTGATAAACATACTTATATATTTCTAAATACATACATATATAGATAAATTACACCCAGACACAGAACAAATGATCATGCTCATCACACAAACATTTGTCCTGGGTGGGAATCGAACCCACGACCTCCGGCATAGCAGTCAGGGCCACTAACCACTAGACCAACAGGCCAGTCAAAATTACTGTTGGCTAGCTGCCACTGACAAGTCTGTCAATATCACAGTGATCTTTATTCTCGTTGCAATAGGGTTACTGTTGGCTTGCTGCCACTGACAAGTCTGTCAATATCACAGTGATCTTTATTCTCGTTACAATAGGGCTACTGTTGGCTAGCTGCCACTGACAAGTCTGGCAAAAGCACAGTGAATCTTTATTCTTGTTACAATAGGGTTACTGTTGGCTAGCTGCCACTGACAAGTTTGTCAATATCACAGTGATCTTTATTCTCGTTACAATAGGGTTACTGTTGGCTTGCTGCCACTGACAAGTCTATAAAAATCACAGTGATCTTTATTCTCGTTACAATAGGGTTACTGTTGGCTAGCTGCCACTGACAAGTCTGTCAATATCACAGTGATCTTTATTCTCGTTACAATAGGGTTACTGTTGGCTTGCTGCCACTGACAAGTCTATAAAAATCACAGTGATCTTTATTCTCGTTACAATAGGGTAACTGTTGGCTAGCTGCCACTGACAAGTCTGGCAAAATCACAGTGAATCTTTATTCTCGTTACAATAGGGTTACTGTTGGCTAGCTGCCACTGACAAGTCTGGCAAAATCACAGTGAATCTTTATTCTCGTTACAATAGGGTTACTGTTGGCTAGCTGCCACTGACAAGTCTGGCAAAAGCACAGTGAATCTTTATTCTCGTTACAATAGGGTTACTGTTGGCTAGCTGCCACTGACAAGTCTGTCAATATCACAGTGATCTTTATTCTCGTTACAATAGGGTTACTGTTGGCTTGCTGCCACTGACAAGTCTATAAAATCACAGTGATCTTTATTCTCGTTACAATAGGGTTACTGTTGGCTAGCTGCCACTGACAAGTCTGTCAATATCACAGTGATCTTTATTCTCGTTACAATAGGGTTACTGTTGGCTTGCTGCCACTGACAAGTCTGTCAATATCACAGTGATCTTTATTCTCGTTACAATAGGGTTACTGTTGGCTTGCTGCCACTGACAAGTCTATAAAAATCACAGTGATATTTATTCTCGTTACTATAGGGTTACTGTTGGCTAGCTGCCACTGATAAGTCTATAAAAATCACAGTGATCTTTATTCTCGTTACAATAGGGTTACTGTTGGCCAGCTGCCACTGATAAGTCTGTCAATATCACAGTGATCTTTATTCTCGTTACAATAGGGTTACTGTTGGCTTGCTGCCACTGACAAGTCTATAAAAATCACAGTGATCTTTATTCTCGTTACAATAGGGTTACGGTTGGCTTGCTGCCACTGACAAGTCTATAAAAATCACAGTGATATTTATTCTCGTTACAATAGGGTTACTGTTGGCTTGCTGCCACTGACAAGTCTATAAAAATCACAGTGATATTTATTCTCGTTACAATAGGGTTACTGTTGGCTTGCTACCACTGACAAGTCTGTCAAAAGCACAGTGATCTTTTTTCTCGTTACAATAGGGTTACTGTTGGCTTGCTGCCACTGACAAGTTTGTCAAAAGCACTGTGATCTTTATTCTCGTTACAATAGGGTTACTGTTGGCTTGCTGCCACTGACAAGTCTGTGAATATCACAGTGATCTTTATTCTTGTACAATACGGTTGTTGTTGGGTTACTGCTGTCAGAGGTAAAATATTTGTGAAAGGACTAGAGTTATACCCACCCAGAGAAACCAAGGTGAGGTTAGAAACCATTCGAAACCAACTTTACAGAACAGCACTAGAGTTTAAGTCAGCAGTTTAATAAAAAGGAGGCCTACCATATATGGTCTCGTGTCTCCTACTGGACGTCCTTGTAATATCCTTCTGGTTGGCTTTAAGGTCTCATTCACATTGTAAGGTATCGTGTCTCTGGTTTCTATAGGACCTGAAATATTTGGAGAGAGTAAAAGTCTTTATTTAGCAAGTTATCATTATCGACAACCTAGCGCGAATCCCCATGCTGTTGGTTGTTGGCTGTTGGCTTCATCCTCATCATTTAACTGAAAGCACTGCTGAAAAAAGGCCTCTCCAAGCATCGCCACAACTAGGCAGATTCCAGCTAATTCCTACCACCTTCACCAGGTTCGGTTCACCTAGTAGATAAGGTGAGGGCAGGTTATTTAGCATTTTTATGATGTCTAACAACCAAGATTTATCTACGGCTAAACAGATTCTCCAAAGAAAGGCCTTAGACCCTACTAGAGGTAGATACAGTCTAAGACCGAATCGGGAAGTGTAGCGAAATCCGCAGAATGATCTACTTGATTGGTATTGATTAGGGTACCCCTAAATTTTAAATCATCCAGCACCTGATAAGTCCAGGCGATGTTATTTCCAAAGAAACCCTTTCCAACAAGTCAACTAGTGACTAGTAGGTAGGTAAGTCAAAAAACTTACCGGCTACAGCCATTGTCATGACGCACATCATTAAATTAATTAAAAACCACATTTTTATAGTCAATGACTTCCTGACGTTACATAATAAATTATTTACTTAGGTAAGTATAGTGTTTTAACTGAATCAATTTACAAGGAACACGCATATGTTTTCTCAGACTAACATAAACCTCATCTAAGACCTGTCGCAAACTAAGCCACTAACGGCGACCACCAGTCGCCGCCATTAGTGATCTTTTCTCTCAGCCAGTAGTGTAAACATGGCGCCTTTATGCGACTTTTCCGCCGTTGCCCTAGCTTGGAACTCGAACCAGTCGAGCGGAAAGTAAGCAGTCATCATAACCCTGGCAACATTTATTTTTCTAAACATTTTTAGCAGCTGATCTCTGTAGTCACCCCCTTTCATAATGTGTCATATTTATCTGCCAGTGCCACATAATCCGTTCATTATTTCTTTGGTATTCAGTTATCCTCATTCAAAGATTAAACTTTCCTCATGATATCTCAGACTACCTTCTATAGAGTATACGTAGGTCATTGATTAACCAATAATCTAGGTACTTAATAACAATCATCAATCAAATCAAGCAAAACAGACAACGCACCCTAAACCTAGTAGTCTGAAATTTCGCATAAAAGTTCCTACTTATATTGAAGGTGAGAAGGAAGGGTTTTTGTTAATTCATCCCCTAAAGGGTTTAAATAGGGGATTAAAGTTTTTAAGGAACTTTGTCATTTTTTCCGATGGGAAATCCCATTAGGCGCATGGCTTGTAAGGGCTCTTTCACACCACGGTTTTTTCAGGCGCCTTCGACGCACGCGTAACGGGTTTGCAACGCAAACCCTGCAGATTTCTCAAGTTTAGTAAGGAAGCGTATAAAAAAAACGTCGTGTGTTTGGGCCCTAATCTATAAAAATGTGGCACAAGCACGCTTAGTATGCGGCGTCACTAATAATATGCAATTCGATAACATGCCTGACTGAGTTTATGGACGGTTTTTAAATGATAAGAAACGAAGGCGAAAGATTTGACTTTTGTGCTACCAAGCAACAGGTTTGGGAGTGCGGGGGCTGTGATCTATCATGCGGCCCCACTGAGGGTTAGGTTAGGGAGTCCGGGGGCTGTGATCGAACGTGCGGCCCCACTGAGTGTTAGATTAGGGAGTCCGGGGGCTGTGCTCTATCATGCGGCCCCACTGAGGGTTAGGTTAGGGAGTCCGGGGGCTGTGATCGAACGTGCGGCCCCACTGAGTGTTAGATTAGGGAGTCCGGGGGCTGTGCTCTATCATGCGGCTACACTGAGGGTTAAGTTAGGGAGTCCGGGGGCTGTGATCTATCATGCGACTACACTGAGGGTTAAGTTAGGGAGTCCGGGGGCTGTGCTCTATCATGCGGCTACACTGAGGGTTAAGTTAGGGAGTCCGGGGGCTGTGCTCTATCATGCGGCTACACTGAGGGTTAAGTTAGGGAGTCCGGGGGCTGTGATCGAACGTGCAGCCCCACTGAGTGTTAGATTAGGGAGTCCGGGGGCTGTGATCTATCATGCGGCCCCACTGAGGGTTAGGTTAGGGAGTCCGGGGGCTGTGATCGAACGTGCGGCCCCACTGAGTGTTAGATTAGGGAGTCCGGGGGCTGTGCTCTATCATGCGGCTACACTGAGGGTTAAGTTAGGGAGTCCGGGGGCTGTGATCGAACGTGCAGCCCCACTGAGTGTTAGATTAGGGAGTCCGGGGCTGTGATCGAACGTGCAGCCCCACTGAGTGTTAGATTAGGGAGTCCGGGGGCTGTGATCTATCATGCGGCCCCACTGAGGGTTAGGTTAGGGAGTCCGGGGGCTGTGATCGAACGTGCGGCCCCACTGAGTGTTAGATTAGGGAGTCCGGGGGCTGTGGTCTATCATGCGGCTACACTGAGGGATAAGTTAGGGAGTCCGGGGGCTGTGATCTATCATGCGGCCCCACTGAGGATTAGGTTAGGGAGTCCGGGGGCTGTGATCTATCATGCGGCCCCACTGAGGGTTAGGTTAGGGAGTTCAGGAGCTGTGATCTATCATGCGGCCCCACTGAGGGTTAGGTTAGAGAGTCCGGAGGCTGTGATCTATCATCATACGGCCCCACTGAGGGTTATATTATGGAGTCCGGAGGCTGTGGTATATCGTGCGGCTACACTGAGGGTTACGTTAGGGAGTCCGGAAGCTGAGATCTATCATGCAGCCCCACTGAGGGTTAGGTTAGAGAGTCCGGAAGCTGTGATCTATCATGCGGCCCCACTGAGGGTTAGGTTAGAGAGTCCGGAAGCTGTGATCTATCATGCGACCCCACTGAGGGTTAGGTTAGAGAGTCCGGAAGCTGTTATCTATCAAGCGGCCCCACTGAGGGTTAGGTTAGAGAGTCCGGAAGCTGTGATCTATCAAGCGGCCCCACTGAGGGTTAGGTTAGAGAGTCCGGAAGCTGTGATCTATCATGCGGCCCCACTGAGGGTTAGGTTAGAGAGTCTGGAAGCTGTGATCTATCATGCGACCCCACTGAGGGTTAGGTTAGAGAGTCCGGAAGCTGAGATCTATCATGCGGCCCCACTGAGGGTTAGGTTAGAGAGTCCGGAAGCTGTATTCTATCATGCGGCCCCACTGAGGGTTAGGTTAGAGAGTCCGGAAGCTGTGATCTATCATGCGGCTACACTGAGGGTTACGTTAGGGAGTCCGGAAGCTGAGATCTATCATGCGGCCCCACTGAGGGTTAGGTTAGAGAGTCCGGAAGCTGTGATCTATCATGCGGCCCCATTGAGGGTTATATTATGGAGTCCGGGGGCTGTGTTCTATCATGCGGCCCCACTGACGGTTAGGTTAGAGAGTCCGGAAGCTGTGATCTATCATGCGGCCCCACTGAGGGTTAGGTTAGATAGTCCGGAAGCTGTGATCGATCATGCGGCCCCACTGAGGGTTAGGTTAGGGAGTCCGGGGGCTGTGATCGAACGTGCGGCCCCACTGAGTGTTAGATTAGGGAGTCCGGGGGCTGTGCTCTATCATGCGGCTACACTGAGGGTTAAGTTAGGGAGTCCGGGGGCTGTGCTCTATCATGCGGCCCCACTGAGGGTTAGGTTAGGGAGTCCGGGGGCTGTGATCGAACGTGCGGCCCCGCTGAGTGTTAGATTAGGGAGTCCGGGGGCTGTGCTCTATCATGCGGCCCCACTGAGGGTTAGGTTAGGGAGTCCGGGGGCTGTGATCGAACGTGCGGCCCCACTGAGTGTTAGATTAGGGAGTCCGGGGGCTGTGCTCTATCATGCGGCTACACTGAGGGTTAAGTTAGGGAGTCCGGGGGCTGTGCTCTATCATGCGGCTACACTGAGGGTTAAGTTAGGGAGTCCGGGGGCTGTGCTCTATCATGCGGCTACACTGAGGGTTAAGTTAGGGAGTCCGGGGGCTGTGATCGAACGTGCAGCCCCACTGAGTGTTAGATTAGGGAGTCCGGGGGCTGTGATCTATCATGCGGCCCCACTGAGGGTTAGGTTAGGGAGTCCGGGGGCTGTGATCGAACGTGCGGCCCCACTGAGTGTTAGATTAGGGAGTCCGGGGGCTGTGCTCTATCATGCGGCTACACTGAGGGTTAAGTTAGGGAGTCCGGGGGCTGTGATCGAACGTGCAGCCCCACTGAGTGTTAGATTAGGGAGTCCGGGGCTGTGATCGAACGTGCAGCCCCACTGAGTGTTAGATTAGGGAGTCCGGGGGCTGTGATCTATCATGCGGCCCCACTGAGGGTTAGGTTAGGGAGTCCGGGGGCTGTGATCGAACGTGCGGCCCCACTGAGTGTTAGATTAGGGAGTCCGGGGGCTGTGGTCTATCATGCGGCTACACTGAGGGATAAGTTAGGGAGTCCGGGGGCTGTGATCTATCATGCGGCCCCACTGAGGATTAGGTTAGGGAGTCCGGGGGCTGTGATCTATCATGCGGCCCCACTGAGGGTTAGGTTAGGGAGTTCAGGAGCTGTGATCTATCATGCGGCCCCACTGAGGGTTAGGTTAGAGAGTCCGGAGGCTGTGATCTATCATCATACGGCCCCACTGAGGGTTATATTATGGAGTCCGGAGGCTGTGGTATATCGTGCGGCTACACTGAGGGTTACGTTAGGGAGTCCGGAAGCTGAGATCTATCATGCAGCCCCACTGAGGGTTAGGTTAGAGAGTCCGGAAGCTGTGATCTATCATGCGGCCCCACTGAGGGTTAGGTTAGAGAGTCCGGAAGCTGTGATCTATCATGCGACCCCACTGAGGGTTAGGTTAGAGAGTCCGGAAGCTGTTATCTATCAAGCGGCCCCACTGAGGGTTAGGTTAGAGAGTCCGGAAGCTGTGATCTATCAAGCGGCCCCACTGAGGGTTAGGTTAGAGAGTCCGGAAGCTGTGATCTATCATGCGGCCCCACTGAGGGTTAGGTTAGAGAGTCCGGAAGCTGTGATCTATCATGCGGCCCCACTGAGGGTTACGTTAGAGAGTCCGGAAGCTGAGATCTATCATGCGGCCCCACTGAGGGTTAGGTTAGAGAGTCCGGAAGCTGTATTCTATCATGCGGCCCCACTGAGGGTTAGGTTAGAGAGTCCGGAAGCTGTGATCTATCATGCGGCTACACTGAGGGTTACGTTAGGGAGTCCGGAAGCTGAGATCTATCATGCGGCCCCACTGAGGGTTAGGTTAGAGAGTCCGGAAGCTGTGATCTATCATGCGGCCCCATTGAGGGTTATATTATGGAGTCCGGGGGCTGTGTTCTATCATGCGGCCCCACTGACGGTTAGGTTAGAGAGTCCGGAAGCTGTGATCTATCATGCGGCCCCACTGAGGGTTAGGTTAGATAGTCCGGAAGCTGTGATCGATCATGCGGCCCCACTGAGGGTTAGGTTAGGGAGTCCGGGGGCTGTGATCGAACGTGCGGCCCCACTGAGTGTTAGATTAGGGAGTCCGGGGGCTGTGCTCTATCATGCGGCTACACTGAGGGTTAAGTTAGGGAGTCCGGGGGCTGTGATCGAACGTGCAGCCCCACTGAGTGTTAGATTAGGGAGTCCGGGGCTGTGATCGAACGTGCAGCCCCACTGTGTGTTAGATTAGGAAGTCCGGGGGCTGTGCTCTATCATGCGGCTACACTGAGGGTTAAGTTAGGGAGTCCGGGGGCTGTGCTCTATCATGCGGCTACACTGAGGGTTAAGTTAGGGAGTCCGGGGGCTGTGATCGAACGTGCAGCCCCACTGAGTGTTAGATTAGGGAGTCCGGGGGCTGTGATCTATCATGCGGCCCCACTGAGGGTTAGGTTAGGGAGTCCGGGGGCTGTGATCGAACGTGCGGCCCCACTGAGTGTTAGATTAGGGAGTCCGGGGGCTGTGGTCTATCATGCGGCTACACTGAGGGTTAAGTTAGGGAGTCCGGGGGCTGTGATCTATCATGCGGCCCC
The DNA here is from genome assembly GCA_948252095.1 of Dicycla oo. Classification (NCBI taxonomy): domain Eukaryota; kingdom Metazoa; phylum Arthropoda; class Insecta; order Lepidoptera; family Noctuidae; genus Dicycla; species Dicycla oo. The sequence continues at coordinate 12,193,544 of OX411732.1, forward strand.
ACTGAGGATTAGGTTAGGGAGTCCGGGGGCTGTGATCTATCATGCGGCCCCACTGAGGGTTAGGTTAGGGAGTTCAGGAGCTGTGATCTATCATGCGGCCCCACTGAGGGTTAGGTTAGAGAGTCCGGAGGCTGTGATCTATCATCATACGGCGCCACTGAGGGTTATATTATGGAGTCCGGAGGCTGTGGTATATCGTGCGGCTACACTGAGGGTTACGTTAGGGAGTCCGGAAACTGAGATCTATCATGCGGCCCCACTGAGGGTTAGGTTAGAGAGTCCGGAAGCTGTGATCTATCATGCGGCCCCACTGAGGGTTAGGTTAGAGAGTCCGGAAGCTGTGATCTATCATGCGACCCCACTGAGGGTTAGGTTAGAGAGTCCGGAAGCTGTTATCTATCAAGCGGCCCCACTGAGGGTTAGGTTAGAGAGTCCGGAAGCTGTGATCTATCAAGCGGCCCCACTGAGGGTTAGGTTAGAGAGTCCGGAAGCTGTGATCTATCATGCGGCCCCACTGAGGGTTAGGTTAGAGAGTCCGGAAGCTGTGATCTATCATGCGGCCCCACTGAGGGTTACGTTAGAGAGTCCGGAAGCTGAGATCTATCATGCGGCCCCACTGAGGGTTAGGTTAGAGAGTCCGGAAGCTGTATTCTATCATGCGGCCCCACTGAGGGTTAGGTTAGAGAGTCCGGAAGCTGTGATCTATCATGCGGCTACACTGAGGGTTACGTTAGGGAGTCCGGAAGCTGAGATCTATCATGCGGCCCCACTGAGGGTTAGGTTAGAGAGTCCGGAAGCTGTGATCTATCATGCGGCCCCATTGAGGGTTATATTATGGAGTCCGGGGGCTGTGTTCTATCATGCGGCCCCACTGACGGTTAGGTTAGAGAGTCCGGAAGCTGTGATCTATCATGCGGCCCCACTGAGGGTTAGGTTAGATAGTCCGGAAGCTGTGATCGATCATGCGGCCCCACTGAGGGTTAGGTTAGAGAGTCCGGAAGCTGTGATCTATCATGCGGCCCCACTGAGGGTTAGGTTAGAGAGTCCGGAAGCTGTGATCTATCATGCGGCCCCACTGAGGGTTAGGTTAGAGAGTCCGGAAGCTGTGATCTATCATGCGGCCCCACTGAGGGTTAGGTTAGAGAGTCCGGAAGCTGTGATCTATCATGCGGCCCCACTGAGGGTTAGGTCAGAGAGTCCGGAAGCTGTGATCCATCATGCGGCCCCACTGAAGGTTAAGTTAGTGAGTCCGGGGGCTGTGATCTATCATGCGGCCCCACTGAGGGTTAGGTTAGAGAGTCCGGAAGCTGTGATCTATCATGCGGCCCCACTGAGGGTTAGGTTAGAGAGTCCGGAAGCTGTGATCTATCATGCGGCCCCACTGAGGATTAGGTTAGAGAGTCCGGAAGCTGTTATCTATCAAGCGGCCCCACTGAGGGTTAGGTTAGAGAGTCCGGAAGCTGTGATCTATCATGCGGCCCCACTGAGGGTTAGGTTAGAGAGTCCGGAAGCTGTGATCTATCATGCGGCCCCACTGAGGGTTAGGTTAGAGAGTCCGGAAGCTGTGATCTATCATGCGGCCCCACTGAGGGTTACGTTAGAGAGTCCGGAAGCTGTGATCTATCATGCGGCCCCACAGAGGGTTAGGTTAGAGAGTCCGGAAGCTGTGATCTATCATGCGGCCCCACTGAGGGTTACGTTAGAGAGTCCGGAAGCTGTGATCTATCATGCGGCCCCACTGAGGGTTACGTTAGAGAGTCCGGAAGCTGTGATCTATCATGCGGCCCCACAGAGAGTTATATTATGGAGTCCGGGGGCTGTGGTCTATCATGCGGCTACACTGTGGGTTAGGTTAGAGTACTTGGCTTTGCTTGGCTTGGAGGAGCTATGTGGTTAAGTAATAAAAGCCGCACGGGTCGATCCATCAGGTTAAGCTACGCTTGTCGGGGTTGGTCCGTGGATGGGTAATAATCTTTACATACCGAGACTCCTCCGTGCCTCGGAAAGCATGTTATGCCGTTGGTCCCGTATGTCATTCGTGGATCTTTGACAGTCGTTACGGGTCGTCAGAAGCCCGAAAGTCTGATAACCAGTCTTACCGAGGGGTATCGTATTAACCAGTAACTGGGTTGTGGAGATCAGATAGGCAGTCGCTCCATGTAAGTATAATACTGGAATTCTGCAGCAACCAGTTAGACTGTAAGCCGACCCCAACGTAGATGGGAAAAGGCTAGGCAGCCTTTTCCAGTCAAATCGTTTCAATCATTCGTCATCAGTTCAGTCGTTATCCAGTCAAATCGTTTACTTTATTTACACCTAAGTAGGTGTGAATAAAATACTTAAACGATTTGGCTGGATTATAAAATACCTATGTTTGCCATAAATACCAAATTATTTTTAAATTAATAGCTAACAAAAAATCCACAAATTATTGAGTTAGGTATTACCTAGGTGTATCTTTTGGTGGTTGGTGGTTTGGTTTGTGAGTACGAGTTACGTTAAATAAGTAGGCAGTTTGACTTTGGAAGAACTTTTTTTTTGTGGCATGTCGCAAGTCAACCTAGGTGGTTGTCAGCTGCTTAAACGGACTTTTTTCAATAAATTAAGGCCTCCAGCTAGGGCATAAAACTTATAACGTAAGCGACAACACGTTAAGGGCACCCGCCATGTGGGGTACGGACCTCGTCTTAGGGCGTCGCTGGTGGGAGGACAGCAGGGGACAGGCTGGACGAATTTAAGGCAAATTTTAAAGCATGCGTCGGGGACTTTTGAAGAACAAGATAGCCAGTCTTTATATTAATATAACACCCAGATTTTTCTGTGGAGCGAAAATTCTGAAGGTACCAAGACATGACAGGTAGGTATTTAATAGAAATTTATTTTTGCGGTCGGTAAAATCAAAACTGTGCATGCGTAAATTGTCTACAGATCCCTTGACGGTGCGTGGTCTGACACGCACTTGGCCATATCAAACCATAACATTTTTTGTCAACAAAAAGGTGGATGTGGATGGAGCATTTCAACTACTCGTCCCTAGAGGGCGCTGAGCCCGGTCGTATTTACTAAATTCACTACTCATCACTAGATGGCGTTGCAATTCAGAACAGCGTGTATTTTCGTAGTCGTGTTATAAGTTCTATTGTATATTCTGATGAGGGCATATTTCAAGCAAATTAAAGAACTACCTAACATACATACATACTTAAACTCATGTCTTCTTCCCATAGGAGTAGGCAGAAACTACAGAATGAACGCCACCTGCTACGATCCATATACGATACACACTCCTTTTACTTCGTTTACATTCATAGACGCATCTGGTCACACACGCACGCCCGGTTGCGAGTACTACGCACCGGATCTTAAATCTTTACCTGACCTCGGGGCTGGACCCAGTGCTTTTGCTGTTAGCAAGACTATCAAGGCAATCTGAAGTTAGATTATCAAGGCAATCTGAAGTACATAGATAAAGCATTTTATTTCAAAAAAATGAGCGTAGGAACTCATTGCCTGTGTATTACTTACAATACAAATAAAAAATGATTACTGCTTAATTTTGATGACAACCTAAGAATGGAAACTTATGTCTTGACATTGAGAAACTAATGTCGTTTAAAATGTCTTGTAATTATTCACAATTATTGTATAGTCATCATCATTAATAATTATTTTGGGCAATATAGGTAAGAACTTCTTACGGGAAACATGATTATGTGTATATAATGTTTTTATAATAAAGGTAGCATCTAGCAGTTTTAGTTTTCCCAGAGACTTCATAAAGTACCTACAAGTTAAATTTTAATATTTTTAAACTCCCGACACAAAACTCCATCATCAGACCCTGATTAGTATCTATCTATAACGTATTCCACTAGATTTTTTTAACGTATTCCACTAGATTACATTAGACCATTTAATGAGCTCAAACACGATACCTCTGCTGTAAGTTGGTGGGGGCAAATTCCAGGTAATGCTGCAGCATCAGGTCCAGTTCAAGGTTACTATGTTATTCTAATGTCAATGAAGTAACAGAATACCAAATTTCGACTCGATCAGACCTGTGGAAGATGCTCACATACATTCATCAACTAGAAAAGAGCTGATAATCTTCAAACGGCTGAATAGATTTTCTTGAATCATAACAATCACTCTCGATCAAGTCACATTTCAAACAAAACAAAAAACGTCTAAATGGGTTTAGTAGTTTGAGAGCTACGATACCACGTACAGATACACAGACACACATATCAACCTACACACGTCAAACTTATAACACCCCTCTGTGTTCATCGGGGGTTAAAAATGAAATCATCAATTCAATCTTATAACTGAATAGCGATTCAAGTTGGCGAGAAAATCAATAAAAATCGGTTCAATACTTTAAGACAGCGAAGATGATTGAGTAGCTCACGTTTTCACAAATATAAAAAAAAAACACATAGAAATATTTAAAAAGTATTTTTTATTTATTTAACCATTTATGTACACAAAAATAAACAGACAAGAATAAAGGAACAGAAAAATATTTAGGCGATGCTTATTTCTAATGAAGTCTCTGCCAGCATATCTGCGATAGGACAGAGGATAAAAAGAGATGTAGACACCGTGTGTAAGAGTAGAAGAGAAAATAAAATACACAAAATCAATTCACTTAGCAAACAAAACATATAATAAATACTTAAATACATACATACTTCTAGAATAAAAATCACTAAAATGACTAACAACTACGAGTAAATGGAAATATCACTCATATCACGATCAAGATCAAAATCGTAGAAGATCAAGATGATTCAAGATCATTCTTTCACTATTCTTTATAAGTATATTTTTTACTTTAAATAAAATACATACCTATAAATAAATAGAGAACTAAATAATAAATCTTTATTCAGAATCAAAATTGGTAAAATACAATATGAATCAAGTATTATGTTAGATCCCTGTATTGATGAGATAATCCTATCACAGATGGCGGGAGCTCTAACAATATGCTACTAGTATGTACCTAGGGCAAGAGCATTTAAACAACATAAGAAATCTTAAAAATAGTGACCAAATGATATTAATTTGTTATGATAAACCTAATTTATTTAAACACTATATAAGATGTGTACTATCTGAACTATGTTAATAACTTTTTTGAAACTTTTCAATCAACCAATTAGGTAACAGCTAGGTATATTATCATTATTTAGGTACTGATAGACTGCCTATTAAATAGTCAATGTCCATTCATAGAAACACACACAATCGATTTTATCAAATCAAGAAATGTACCTAAAGTGATTCGTTTACTTAAATCGTCAAACGGGAAGCTTCACCCTAATTGCGTAACACACTATCAATCGACATCTGAATCATTTTGAAGCAAATTGCTAATCCATTGCTTCATATGTTTGAAAAATTTGTCTGCTCGACAACTTAAATAATGCAATGAATGTTATTGAACTGTCAAAATGAAACCGATTTCGATTGATATTACTGCGGCTGTGAAGCTGCCATAACCACCATGCTTGGCAATTGTTATGGCTGTTTTACACAGTAATTGTTAATTGTTGTGGCTGGCTTACACAGTGCGAGCTGCTGACTAGACAGTAGACAGCTGCTCGCACTGTGTACTCGTATGTTAGTTATAGCTCGGCTTGTCTTGGCTGTTTACACAGTGTGAGTTGCTGCACTGCCAGCTACTCGGTAGGCCGACTCGCACGCTAACTCGCACGAAAACAAAAAATGTTGAAGTTACTCGTTTGCGAGCTACTGCTCAACTCGCAATTGCGGGTAACTCGTATGATACGTCCACACATTGCGAGTTGCTGCACTGCAGTTACTCGGTAGGCCGACTCGCACGCTTGATCGCACTGCGTAAACTAGCCATTAGAAACAGTGAACTTGAAGTAAGCTGTTATTCCACCTGGTGCTAGTGATTGAGAGCTTAGTTCAAGCTCACTTTTCCTAAGTGTTCACGATAAGATTTTTACAGAACAGATGGCTGTTTTGAATCATGATGCACGGAAAAATATTGTTTCCCATTGATGCAAAATTATTTAATTAACTTACCTACTGTAGGGGTTTTGGAACTGGAGGCCTTATCCTAAGTGACAAGATGTTCTTTACCCTAATCAATAGGGCTGCAAGAAAGCTTCTAAAACTTAAATTTCTGGTGCTTTAACCAATTAATTAAAGCACCATACCTAAGCAGCTTCTGTCCAACGTCTTTTTTCTTTAAATGTTATGTACACCTATAATTTGTGTATACATTAGCAGTAATACCTCTCCTAAATATGCTAAACCAATGTTGAATGCATATGCTGTTGGTGTTCTTTAATAAATAAATTAAAGTTTTAGAAGTTTTTTTCATGGGACTTAAACATACCGGTGAAATGTGGGTGTTGCTATACACCTCTGCCTAACCCTTCGGAGAACACAGGCGTGATTTTATGTTATACCGTTTCATAACATGAAACAGGGTTGGTTGCGTTTGCCACCATTGAGAAAGAATATAAATATGTTATATGCTCTTAGATATTCCATGCTCTTAGAAATAAATACTCTTGTTTGGTCTTCATATACCACTGCAATGAGCAACGCCGCTATATAGTACCTACCAATGGCGGTAATTACCTTTGAAGGACACTATACGACCATAGCAGTAATTACAATAAAACTTCTATTGTGTCTCGTTTAGTGTCCTTCAAAGCGTTAAGATTAGGTAACCGTCATCATCAAGCTTTTTAAATCAGTTCTCGTGAACTCCTTTTAAGATAGAAATTGTGCCACTAACCATTTAGATTTAGTATCAGCCTTTGATTATATCTGTAAGATTCATTTAAGAATATGGAATAATTCTTAAACTCATTGTTCCCCATTCCTACCGTTCAGTTTAAATGAGTATTTCCTTATTCTTATAGATGATAGAAATAGGAAGAACATTTCTTATACCTGCATACAGAATGTCGAGGGTAGAGTTCCGCAAGGGTCTGTCATAGGACCAGTGCAAACGTAATCTGTCGTAATAAGTCAAACTCCAAATGCAGAGAGTGTTAATAGATTTTGGAATGGCGAAGACTATTAATGTGTCATAGTTATTGTTAATCAGCCAGAAATTCAAGAACCAACTTCCAGGAAGACAGAAAAGGCTGTAGGTAATCTACAAAACAGAAAGTCGATTGCCTAGTTAATTTTATTATTTAAACCTCTATAGCTGTTTAATTCTTACTAATTGATTTGCATAACATTAATTGTTATGTTTTGCTAGTTATGACCACTATGCTAAATCACGATAGTTTTATTTAAAACAGTATACAAACCATCCGTAATATAAAAACAAAACTCAGATATTTATGAAATTGCGAATTCAATACACATTCCATTACGTCATCCCTTTTACCGTGATCAACCATAACAGCAAAAGGAATAAGCATTCCCGTATCATACAAAACCATAATCTAACACCCTTTACCACTCCAACTGTCGGATACAATACTATAAAGTAGCTATCTTCAGCAATACATTATCCTTACTTATCTATGGCCATAACATGAAACTTGGGATCTATTTTATTATAAAGTGCATTGTCTACTATAGAGGAGGTCGGTCGACCGCCGAACGTAAATAATTTAACTGTCTTAAAAGATTCAAAAATAGTTTCCTAACATTGCCCCCCTTAATATGTACACCATTTGTCAGGCCATAACTGGATTTAAACGACGCGTTACAAGAAAAAGGCCACGCCCTCTGACAGACATATAGCCCGCCCACTCTAATGCACTGAAAGGCTTCGCTAAAGTTTCTATCCGTCTCTATCGCACGAATATTCTTGGTGGTATTTACCTTGTTACAAGACCACTAAAAATGTGCCAAAGACCAACTCTTGTTGAAAGATTATAAGCCTTATGAAATCGGGGTTAAAGTCGAAAACGTTTTGTTAATGGTATCATGGGGGGGACTCAATTGAAGCGAGACGAGCCACGAAAGGGACGCAGCGAATCGTTCTGTTTAAGTTAGTGAATCCAAACGAGTTTTTATGTTTGGAAATCGTATTAAGCTTTTGTTGGAAACTGTTCCACTCAACGGGCATAGTTGAGGCGTTTGTGCGGTCAAACTATCGCGTTTGAATTTCGAAAAGCGGTGGGGATACTGCTGATTGGCTCGTTTTGGCCGATACACTGTGTAACGATTCGGTCGCGTGCGGTCGAGCGTAGAGCGCCAACTGAGCTTTTTTCAAATAAGAAACTCGAGTTCGTATGTTCCATTCTTATTTCGGATTTCAAAAAGCATTGGTCTAAATTAAACTGGTGTTTCCTAAAAAAAATGTTTGCTTCAAAAAGTATCGGTGAAGACTAAAATTTAGTGTCAGTGTTTTGATAAACTGCTACAAAATCTTTGTAAAAATGTCGTCGGTGCACTCTGATGATGACCAAGAGGAGATCAACGTGGATTCTGACAGCCGACTATCGGGCCATTGCGATAGAAGCATAGCATCAGAGGATCGAGATTCAGAACACAGTTACCACGACAGATACCGTGATTCGCCGAACGAGCACATGACTGACACCCAACCGAGGGTGAACCTACCTTTCAGCATATCTCGGCTTTTAGGAAAACAATTCGAGGATATAGATAAGCGTCGAAATTCCGGGGAAAGTGATGACAGAAGTGATCAGGACACTGAATCTGAGAGTGCTAAAGATGACGGGAAGGACAATTCTGGTTTGCCTTTGAACTTTTCACATACACCAGGTTTATATCCTAATTCGGGACTGTTATTGAGACCTGGGCTGGGTATCGGTGGCGGGTATGGGTTCTCGAGTAACCCTGGGGTTGTTAGAGTGCCAGCTCATAGGGCTCTGGGCGCGTTGGGTGCGTGGGGAGTTACAATGGATCCGATGCGACAGGCAGCAGCGGCAGCATTTGCACATCAAATTGTTAAGGATAGATTAAACGGTAAGAATTTTGACTTTTATTAAATCAAGCATGTCCAGTAATTTTTGGATAATCTTGGAATGGATTATAGAAGAACTTATGGACGTTCAAAAATCCAAGCAATAATATCTGTAGTAGGATCCACAGAGATGTTTTTATAAATAGAGAATTTGGACACTTTATTTTAAATTAATTTTATTTAAGCCATTTCAAGGTGTTCCACTAATTATTGTATCCTTTACCCAGTATTATGCGCTGTTAATAGTTTAGAAATATTCCTATTCTATTAACATTTTTAATTAAGGTCAGAAACCTACGATGCGAAAATTTATAGCAATATCTTGTCTATTTATTAGTCCTAAGATATCTGACTGACGTAACATTAATTAATTATAATCTATGATAGACGAAATGTCAGATCAGTTAAAAGGGTTAATGTGACTGATAAGATATATATTGAACTGTGTCGCATATATTCCCTGTAATGTTGTAATAAATATTGTATTCTTAGTTAATTAATATATGTTACTGTTTATCAATAACGTTGACCTGGATTGATTAATAACTGCCGTTAGTTATTCTTACTAATTATTTCAGTCCTTATTAAATAATTAACCGTAACACATTTTTTTAGTTCGGTAATTGGTCGCTCGCTCGCTTTACATTTGTTTATCCTTTAGAGTTTCCGATGTTTCGTGATCTAGCGACAAAATATAATTATTAAGATTTTTCGCTTTCTTGATAGGTATCTATATGAATATGTTTTCCAAATAAATTATCTACATTCACATTTTTTCAAAGATGCCTTATAGTTTGCGTCACGTAAATATGCCGCTCTGAAGTAGATGATGCGAACTATTCACATGTAAAACTTATGAGAAAGTCAAATCTAAACAGATCACTGTACCCAACCTACCGTTTTCTCCGACCAAACAAGATCTAAAATTACCAAAAAAAAAAAAAACAAATACGCATCAAAAGTGGTAGTATTTGAGGCACGACTTTTTCCTTCTTTGTTTTATAAAAAAGGGTCCAAATCGGGTGCCAACGTCCTCTGAGCCAATTACTCTCGCGTGCGAACCGATGACACACCTAGAGAACTATTTCTTTTTTTCCCTTTTTTTTTGGTCCTTCGAGGCGAGATTGAAGGCGCCCCGTTCTATAATTTGTCGCGTCGGCCGCCGGTCAGGTTGGGGACACTGCTTTTTTTGTTATGTTACTCATCCTGACAGAAAATTGGTTGTTAAGTTGCACGTTTGGTGTCTCTGTAATTGGAGTTGGGAACTTTTTCTTATTGAACCGGATGCTTTGGTGATTTGCTTTTTTATGCGAGTTAGCGAGTTGCGATTGGGATTACGAAAAAGATGGTCATGTATGTCGTTGTGTTTATTTGTTAGCTTTACGATTAAAAATTCGAAATATCTAAGAGAATTAACAAGAAGTAAACAAACTAAGTACCTAGGTACCTATACTGGGTCGAGATTTTAAATTTAAGGGGGAAGCGTCAGGGTAGCCCGCGAAATTCAAATTTTCTTAGGTTTTTTGCAATTTGCAACTCAGTATTAAGTTGTATGTTAAATAAAGTATGATTTGCGGCCGTAACAAATATGTATTTACAGAATTATAATCATTAGAATCAGTAATACAACTCCTTAAGTTAGTATAATCCTGAAATGTCAAGATTTCGTGAAATACTCATTCATTAGAATTACCCGGTTTTAAAGAGTTGTACTGATCACTTTAATGGTTCTAATTATGTAAATATGTAGATACTTCTTACGCCGTAAATTATATTTTGTTCAACGTACAATCTAATACCGATTTGTAAATTGCAAAAAACGTAAGAAAATTTGAATTTCGCGGGCTACCTTGACGCTTTCGCCTTAGGTAAGCGAAAAATATTTTCATTCAAACTCTCTCATTTCATATTTTTTAGAACTTGCTTTTTGGTAGATTGTGGGAAAACCCAACAATATCTTCTGTAACCAGTAAAACCAAAACTAGAACACTACTATAATTTTTTCACCTCATCTTGGTCAATTCGCTCAAAACAAATTCACAAAAAACCTATCCACAACCCGACGCGTGCAGGACCCTCGGGTTTTTGCGACCACCGGCAAAGAGGAAGCGGTTACAGGGTTACACTATATAATTGAGACAATAGCTACTCGGAATCCTCAGATCCGTACGTGCATCGGAAATACTTAAGGAGTGACAAAAAAAAAACGAAAGAATACGTAGGCGCCGATGAGTTTTTTTATTACACAAAGTTTTTTATGTATTTTTAAAACACTGAAACACTTTTGTCGTTACGCCATTTGAGTGTTATAGGGTCGTTAAATGGAGATTAACATAATCTTTGATTAACTGTGTAGGTAAATAATTTGCGGTTGATTAATCAGTGATCTAGATTTGCATTTGACATTGTCAAGTAGAGCGATTTTCTGTCTTGTGTAGTTGTCAAAGAGTTTAATTTACTGTGAAGCGAATTAAGGGAAATGGTAGGTAATTAAAACTATAAAAAGCGTTTATTTTACGTGTTAAATATTTTACTTTCAGTCATAACTTTAGTAATACCTAATATGAATATTCAGTGGCAGAAAACACATACTTACTTAGACTAAAAACCTTGAAAAAAAGGAACTGATTGCTGTTTTCTAAATCATTTGCACGATTATGAAGATGTTCTAAATATGATTTTACACTAATTAACAATTAAACTCACAGTTTTAGTCACTTATAACATAACGTAACAAAAAGGAATACGATTTGTTTATTTGAGATGGGTTTGCTTTTGACTAGTCTACGAGTAGGTCAGAGGTGACACAGACAAAGTCTACGATAGAGTGAGCTTACCCAGAAAAAGCCTGTTCACTCTCACTTTGAAGAGATTCGGGTTGTAAGTGTTCGGGAACACAGACGCAGGTAGTGAGTTCCACTTTTTTGCCGTGCGCATTATGAAGGATGTTTGGAAGCGCTTAGTGCGAATCGTTGGAATTGCAACCACGGCAACAGGGCTGATGGGATGAGGTTATGGAGTTCCTGAGCACACTCACCGAAGTACAGTCTATGTTGCTACATTACGTATACAGTATGTTAACCAACAGAGGGCGTTCCCGTTAACCCGCAATAGTATAGCATCCATACATGCTAAAAAAAATATTACCATTCGAAAACAAAATGGTTTTTATTTTTTTTAATATTAAAATATTCACTAAAAATGTTAAATTGATACGTAAAAGAAACACTCTGTACACGCGTACCTACTTGAAGGACGGAAACATCGCAATTTAGTTTTTATTTTTAGTGAATATTTTTATATTTTTTTGAATATTTTAGTGAATATTTTAATATTAAAAAAAAATAAAAACCATTTTGTTTTCGAATGGTAATATTTTTTTTAGCATGTATGGATGCTATACTATTGCGGGTTAACGGGAACGCCCTCTGTTGGTTAACATACTGTATAATGATTTATTTCGTACACGAATTAAACTTTCCTCACAACATCATAATAATTTTTTTTTGTTAATCACTTCTGCCATTACGCTGATTTCCGTTAGTTACTTCTGCTGCACACGTTTTCCTTAAATGTCGTCAATATTTTCCCCATAAGTACAGTTCTTGTTGGTGTGATTATGTCATGGTTATGTGCTCAGTAACGTAGCTGTATAATAGTTGTATAACCGAGCTATTTGAAGCGTGTCGTCTGGAACAATTTCCGTCGATTTGTGGTTATTACGTTTTGCTTACCGACGCCGACGGCGCTGGGGGATTTGAGATTGGGTTTTTTACTTAATCTCTATGCTTAAAAGTATGAAACACAGGCATATAAGTAAGGATAATGATAGAAATACATACAGTAAGGGCGGGTTACTTTGACCTAGGGCAGGGGTCGGTAACCTTTTGAGACGGAAGAGCCAAAAGTTACAATTTACAAAATTACCCACTTTTTAACTCTGTGACTCTCACTAAAATGTTCGTTTAATATTAGTTGCTTATAAATAATTTATTTCTGAATACTTAATTTTTGTGTATGGAACTGGTGAGCCGGAACTTTACATCGAAAGAGCCGCAGGTTGCCGACCCCTGACCTAGGGCATAACTTTGGCCCAAATCGAGACAAATGTTTGAACAGCCCAGTGTCGCGACCACACAACCGAACGTCGTATGTCCTTCGGTAACTAATAATAGATGGCGATATAGATGCGTATTTTCGGAACTTTGTGTGGATTTAATGACACTAAATATCTGTCACGATTTGGGCTAAAGTTATCCACTAGAGTCAAAGTTACCCGTGCTTACGGTACCTATTAATTATTTATCAGATTACAATTTATAATAAGTTATATTGTATAAAATAGTCGCTTGGGTTCCCTGAAAAATAATGCACCCTCATAATAATTACCCTGTCAACATGTTAGTCAGAAGGTATTTCGATAAGAAAACTATTCGGTATTGTTGGCATTTGTATTGTAATTTAATAGAAAGAATATTAATAATTATTAAAAAAAATATATATGTTTCATCAACATTTATTTCATCGCACAGAACTATAACGTTTTGGAGGTCATAGATTAATTTCCGGTTTTCTTAGGCTAGCATCAATGTTTGCTCGTAACCACTACTGTACCTAAATTCTGTAGGTTTTCAGCTTGATGGTTTTATCTTTATTTAAGCCAAGCGTTTGCAATCAATTTACATCGATAGAACACCAGGTGAGATGAGATTTAGTGTAAAATACACGAGATATATAATCTCCAGATTCTCCAAACAAAACATAATTGCCAACAACGCCGTGTAACTGGCCAAAAACAGTTGAACAACGGTTATTTAACGGCATCATTACACAAAAAAAACGCGTTTTTTTTCTGAAGCAACAACCTTAGTTGATTGTCAACCGTTTAGAAAGGCAAGCCAGTTACCTTAACAAAAACAGTGATCGCTTTGCGAAATCAATAGAGAGAGAGTAATCAGTCTGACCGCGCTCTTTCTAGTAATGGCGGGTACCTATTTCCGCTACAGTTCTCATTATTTTACCGCACAATTTTACCTAATTCAACTTTTTGCATCTATTAGTGACCATCAAGCTGTTTTATTACAGCTTTTTATATTTACCAACCGTTTTGCCTATTCCTTGCAATAGTTTCGTGTTTTTTTTTTTTAATTTTTGGGGTCTGTGGTGAAAATTGTTGGCAAAGGAAATTATGACCCGGTAATATTTTGACCAATAGTCTGGCAACACTTGAAAATGTTGCAGCGGATTGCAGTAGGTAGGATCATTCCTACTTGCAATATTTGGCTATATGTAGTGACCGGGCCATACTGAAAATATTGCTCAGTAAATATTTCAATATACTTTGCAATGCTTATTTAGGAATACGCACAACCTCTGAAGGGGTCATTGCACTCATCATTATGAACAACTTTTACTATGGGACCAAACCTGAAATCGCGAAAAAAAATCAGCTGTTCAGTACATTTATGTTCGCATAATTCGGCAAAACGTACTGAACAGCTGATTTTTTTTCGCGATTTCAGGTTTGTCCCGTAGTAAAAATTGTTCATAATGATGGGTACTATGACCTCTTAAGAGGGTATGCGTTATTAAGTTACACCTTGTATATGCTGTATTAAAAAATATGCTAATAATATATATTTTTTTAATAAATAATTAGATCAGCCATAAATTGCAGTAAAAATATCCCGCAAAATTGATTAACTGTTAATTTTAGAATCAAGAATTTTACGAAAATGATTCATAGTTTTTTTACTTGCTTCTGTTTAAAAGTTTTCTATTTAGTTTAGTCCCATTAAAGGAAAAGCATAAAAAAATCCATTGAGGAAAGTAGGATTCGTGGAGGTTTTATTTTATAAAATCTAAAAGCATTAGGGGCCAAAAATCATGTGCCACGGAAATAAGCATTGCGTGCTGATTTCCTACGTACTTACATGACTTTTGGTCATTATTGCTTTTAGATTTTCAAACCCTCCGAAAAGAAAGGCTCTCAAAGAAACACACGTAGAAATAAAACAGTTAAGCATAATCTGTACTAGACCAAGTTAATCGTTGATTGAACTGGTTTTATTAATCTTATCTCTAAGTAAGATATGGAGGTGAGCTTACTCTTAAATATCAATCTACTGATAGTCTCTCTATCCAGCGTTACTTGTAAGTTGTAACATATATTCTGAGAAGCTGCGTAACTTGTTAGTTTAGGTTTAAAAGAGCTGGGAAACGGATTATGAAGTTAACTTGTATTTAAAAATAACAAAATTATATCCTAACTTAAGTAAAATTATTCAGAAACTAAAATCAATCAATCTGCCTAGCCTTTTCCCAACTATGTTGGGGTCGGCTTCCAGTCTAACCGGATGCAGCTGAATACCAGTATTTTACATGGAGTAACTGCATATCTGACCTCCACAACCCAGTTATTGCGTAATACGATACCCCTTGGTAAACTGGTTATCAGACTTTCGGGCTTCTGACGACCCATAACGACTGCCAAAGACCCACGAATGACAGCCGGGACCAACGGCTTAACGTGCTTTCCGAGGCACGGAGGAGTCTCAGTATGTAAAGATGGTCACCCATCTACGGGCCATCCCCGGCAAGCGTAGCTTAACCTGATGGATCAACCCGTGCGGCTGTTATTACTTAGCCACGAGCTCGTTCTTCTCCTTCACAAACTAAAATATGGCGTCGAAAAATTTATCCGCATCGCTGTCGACTGGTAATGTACCCAAGAGACTGGCGGCATTGCCACGTTGTATGGTTAATGCTTAACCTCTGGCCAAGCTAAAAAGCCAGCCCTTGAGTCACGGGAAGCAACCCCAAACGGCTCGTACACGAACCAATAAGGTTATTATATCTCAAATTCAAAAAATTTACTTTAGGCCGAGGGATCCATATAGTGTTAGTATGAACTTAGCCCATGTTAGTAACCTCAATAACTTAAACATACAATAATTATATATTAATTGGCTACATGAACATGTGCACGCACATGTCTGCCAACACAAAGCCTGATAAATGGGCCATCAACCTTGTCCGCCAGTGTAGCTAAAATACTGTTATTTACGCTGCTTGAGGTTTTCCGCAGCCGCAGCAGCGGTGCTAGCACAGCACGCTGCGCCAGCAAGATGGGATGGCGCAAGAGTATCGACACACGTTGCATCCCACACTAAAGGCCTACCCATCTTCCATAGAAATAAAGACATCCCATCGTCACATGCCAAGCCATTGGGTTGGAACGCCGATGGTGACAAGAGCTCGTCGGATGATGTCATTAACGTTGACGTGGCGCGCTAAGCGACCCGCACTTCGGCTGCAAGACGGCCGTGGTGTCAGAGGCTGTTGACAACTTCGCCACAGTGACAGCGATGAGGAGAACAACATGAAGCTAGTCGTAGGGAAGCTGCGAGGTGGAAATGTATGTTGATGTTGAGGCGATTAAAATTAAAGTGAGAGAAGCAGGTTGAAAACGGTTGAAAAGATCGAAGTAGTAAAATGTTTCGTTGTCAAAACTGCTTTTGGTGCCTAGCTTTAACATATTCATATCAAGAAAGATATTAAAACGAAATATTGTAAAATGAAGTATCGTCAAAACTAATAAAATGGATGTCTTTTTAAGACAATCTGTGTCGATAGATAATTAATAAATGAAAATAAAAATATAATTAATAACATAATTAGGTACTAAGCCTCGATCAAGGGCCTGATTCAGAAAGCAGTACTCTCGATACGGCTCGCATTGTAAGTTCCTGCCTCTGCAGCCCTAACCACCGGTAGTTTGGACCCAAATGTTTTTTATCTTTTTATTTAAAATATAATAAGGTAAGAAAGAAAGAGGACGGGGGGGGGGCTTTGGCTGAGTAACAGCCGCAAGGGTCGATCGATCAGGTAATGCTGCGCTTACCGCGGTTGGTCCGTGGATGGGTGACCATCTTTATATACCAAGACCCCTCCGTGCCTCGGAAAGCACGTTAAGTTAACCCGGCTGTCACTTGTGGATCTTTGACAGTCGTTACGGTTCGTCAAAAGCCCGAAAATCGACGGCGGGAAAAGGCTAGGCAGACGATCCAGCAGAATATCAGCGTCAGGTATATTTGCCTGACACTTGCTGAGCTGGACTCACATTTGCTGCAATATTGAGACGCACACCGCACTGTGTATAGTCGTAATTAATTTAATTTAAGTATATCATAGTGCCATTTTTATTTCTACCTATTTAGATGTTTTTCTTTTTTTTATATTGGCACCTTAATTTAGTATTATATTCATGTCATTTGTGATCTTCTAGTTGTACTTTTGTGTGCACTGAATAAATGTTTTATCTATCTATTTTTCTATGATGATGAGTAAGTTCAGAAAGAAAATTAATAAACGACATATTAACTAATATGATATTATGCCTTTCCGTAACTCACTCCATAAAACTTAATTTTACCTACAGCAAAAAAAAAAATAAAATAGATGAACTTTTACTACCTACGACCTACTCCTATACGAAAGACGTGGTCGTTGATCACTTCCGTGACTTTTTTGCTTTAGGCCTATAACGCGACGCTTTTACTGCGTCTGAGTAAACGTATTAAAATCAATCAGATTATGGAAAATGGGGGAAAAATCGATCTCAAGACTCCACTTAAGGAGACTACAGGACCTAAACGCAATTTTTATAATGCCGCAATAAACAAAATCAGAAAAATATATTTTAGATATTCTTCAGGATGTATCGCACTTGTCTCAAAGTACCTACAATACTGCTGTAACTCAAAATATGTCAAAGGACATGTGATGAAATGGGCTTGGAACATGAGCAACTATCATGTGCTGTTTTTCTGATAGGGAAAAATATCCAGGATGGCCTTACAAAAACAAAAAAAATATTAGAAGCACCATTATTTAATAAATAAATATTTTAAATCCAGATATTTTTTTATCGCAATATTATTTTTGCACATTGAAACACTCCTGTCAGTTGTCATTTCGCTTAAATTGTCATTGTCAAAATCGCTATTTTCCCGTTTGCTTAGGATTTTATTATGTTTATTGTATTTCTAATTTTTACTTGATAATCACAGAGCATGTAACTTGGTTAATAATAGCGAAATCATCATTTGAGAGGGCCTTATAAGGCAGTTGTCCAGGAAGCGACTAACTATCGGCTATTTTTCTGGCTCAAGAAACGTACAATAGTTATAAATTCCGTGTAAACAAGAGATGCATAAATTAATAGTTGATCGCCGACTGTTCACACTGCCGGCGAGGACTCCCTGCACTGGTTTGTCGCTGAGCGACAAGAGCTATCAAAAATAATACCCGCTCAGCGATGCTCGCTTGGCGGTCAGAGTTCACGCCGAGACCAACCAGCGGTCATTTCTACCTAGAGTGCAGATCTGAGTGTACATATTATGAATTCAGATCAATTACTACAACTATCACTGTTTTAGTAGAGATGAGTTTGAATATTTACTTGCTTTAGTCAACTGAAACTGTGGGAATCGTCCGTCGCACTCGGACACTCACTGATAGCCCAGCGACAAAACTAACGGAACTACACACTCGCTGCTCGCTGTTCCCAACTCATTTTCAGTTGCTAGTTCTACTTGCTACTCGTTCATCGCCAGTGGTGGGACAATTGCTAAAGTCCTCAATGGTGTGTAGTCCGCCAACCCGCACCAGGCCAGCGTAGTGGAAGCCTAACACTCATTCTGAGAAGAGGCCCGTGCCCAGCATACAGACAGTAATGGTCTGAATTTATTTTATTTATTATTAGCGAAATTGTGTTATCGCAAAAGTGCTATTATTTACAATATAATAATTTATAATAAGGATGATTAATTATATATACAACACATGCACGATAGATAAGTTTAGACCTGAGCGCTGTTTAAATATACTAAACATTAATATTTAGATATTATAATGCTGCACTGTTCCCAAGTCACATAGGCTGTGTTAAAAAAAAAAAAGTGGACACTAACTAACATAGTTAATCTTACTCGGGAACAGCGCAGCATTAGAATATCTAAATCTTTATATTTAAACCATGTTCAGGTCTCAACTTATCACGCACGGACTCTACCAAATATCCTTATTTTCTCCTACAATTTGGGGCTTTGTAGTTGGTAAACTGTATACTGACTACTGATGGTTATGCATCTCTTCCAAGGCGGATCATTAAACCTGACACAGACTACGACTGGATTGGATCTGTTAGCCTTTTGTTAATAGTCGCTCCAGCAAGCCGGAATACGTGTACATTTGTACTAGGTAGAGAAATAAAACAATAATGTATTTGCTTATAATCAAATCAAAAGTCATTTATTCAAAATGAGCTGAGAATCAGCACTTTCAAAATTACATAAGACAGTCCCCCAAAACGCCCGCCCTTCACCACTTCCTAGTGCTTTAGCTGAGGAGAAGAAGTGGCGCAACAAACTCCCCAACAGCACAGCTGTCTGTTCAGTTAAAAAAAAAAGCTTCTATACAATGGTATGCAAAATAATTTAGGTACATAAGGCGACACAGAACATTAAATTAAATTAAATTATTTGCCATAAGTCAGCTAGCACACGCCAATATAACAACAAAAAAATATCGAAAACTATACAACTATATTCAAGCAGAAGTAAAAATACAAAACTAGAAACGTAAACAGAACTTTATACCTAAATAAAAAGCTTCCAGGCTTATAGCGCGTCCCCACTTACATATCATAGCTATATGTACCTAGCCGTAACTCGAAGTTACAAAATGATAAAATAATAATAATAATATCGTTTATTTCTAAAAATGGTGCAGATTTACAATAACTTAAAAATTATAGAGGGCACAATTGCTCATTTGCCTGAACTAGGTAGAACCTGTATTTAAACTAGAAAGGCGATTAAAATTTTAAAATATAAAATTAACAATGGAGAAGACTAAAATAGAAACTAATATTTACATATTTAAATTAACACTTAAAAGACTAACATGTTTTATTTACAGACAACAAGTAAATCCTGTGTCTCACTGTATGATATGCTAAGTAAAAACTGCAGAATAATCTTTTTACAGCCGTAATTATTTAATTTATATATACTTATTTTCCTATTTAATTTATTGTACAGAAATGGGCCTAATAATGTATAAAATCTGTTTATAAAAACATATTTAGAGGATGCATTTGACTCACATACAATATCATTCCGTCTCTTATTAGTACTTTCAATGTTATAGGAGAGCACGGTGTGCTGTTTTAATACCAAGTGCGTTATAAAAAGCTGGCGAACAGTCAGCACGTTACAGGATTTGTATAGCAGATCTGCAGGATAGAGAAAGGGATGGAAGTTTGCTACTTTTAAAATTGCTCTCTGTGCTCTTTCAATAGGTAGTAAGTATTAAGTAAAATAAAGCAAGCAGTGACATCTAAGGGAGCATGACATGAAAGATCGACGAATGACAGCCGGGACCAACGAGACTCCTCCGTGCCTCGGAAAGCACGTTAAGCGCGTGCTTTCCGAGGCACGGAGGAGTCTCGGTATGAAAAGATGGTCACCCATCCACAGACCAACCCCGGCAAGCGTAGCTTAACCTGATGGATCGACCCTTGCGGCTGTTATTACTTAGCCACGAGCTCCTCCAGTAGCTCACTACTCCTTCACTAGCTAACCACATATTGCAATACCACTCATAAGACATTGTAATGAGTAGATTATGTCAATGATAAATAAAAATTAAATTAAAATAAATTGACTTTTACAGGCAATTAAATAATCATATGAACTCATATAACATATCTGAAGATAACCTAATTCTGGAGAAAGAACATAAACATTGTTTTGAATTAATCACAGCGATCTACTATTCTGCCGTCATAAGGAAAAATACCGGTGAAGAGCGAGTCGGACTCGCGCACCGAGGGTTCCGTACCATCATATATAAAGAAGTATGCTATTTAGAGCTATCGTTTTATTAATCCTGTAATCTTTACATAAACTTGTATCACACAGGATAATTTCAGATTTTTTTTACATTTTTCATCAAAAGTCGAAAACTATCCGGCTTAAAAAAGAGAAAAAAAATGTTTGAGAATGCGCAAATAGCAGCCCTAGTAGCCCCCTTCGAATTTTTAAGACCCCCCTTTCCCTTTCCTTTAAGACGCCAAAGAAAAAAAAATAGATTTCATTTGCAACAGGGACTGCAAATGAAATCTATTTTTTTTTCTTTCTTATTTGCAAAATAGTTGGGCAAACTTCATCTAAAACTTTTCCAAAATTCAAGTTGATAGCATTAGTAGTTCTTCACACAACGGAGACAGATGGACAGACAGACTGAGTCTAAGGGTTAATTATAAGGGTTCCTTTTTATCATTTTGGTACGGAACCCTAAAAAGACGTATCTGACTTTTTGCTTAAATAAGAGTTAATTACATATTCGAAATCAGCAAAAAATACGCATCTACCAGCATTTTTAAATTGGCGTAAACATGAAGAAAATCTAATAATTCTTACTATTAAAAGACGCATCTGCCTTTGTATCTTATTGTTTAAATGGGAGAAAATATGTTTTTTCTTCATTTCAATATTTCTGTAGATATGTCTTTTTTCCTTACGGCGGCGGTCGTTTAAGTATAGGTAGTCGTTGATAGAATAGTATGCTTACAAAACAAAACCCACACAAAGGTTAGATTGGGAAAATCTAGCAAATATGTACCTACATATTATAAAAATAAGTTTTTCATAAGTCGAAAGTTCTTATCAAAGTAACCCCAGTTTACCCTAAACATATAAGATGTTGGCAAAGATGACTTGTGATGCCACCGTGAGAATACGAATATATTTAAAAAAAAAAACTCTCAGAGAAACTCTGGCACCTAGCTGGTAAATTGCTCGACCAGCTCGTTTTTTGAAGAACAAATATATTTTGAATGTCAGCGGCTTTGCCCCAGAGCAGAATAACGTAGGACATAGCGCTATGAAAATACTAAAATAAATATGTGTTTCAGCAGAGCAACACCCGCATCTTAGTGAACGACCTTTTGTAAAGCCATATTGTTCATCATGAAGGAGGCTATTTAAATTAAAATGTCTTACACCCGTATTTATAAACAAGCAATTACTTGCTGCTAAATAATTTCTTTGTAAAGTAAGACAATACAAGACTAGTAATTTCTTTGTGATAGAATTCGTCATTTTAAAATCTTATTATATAGTCGAGTAATGTACGTTACTTACTCGAGTAAATCAACGTTCCATTGCAAAATTAATGGTCGAGTTCTCAATTTTTAAGTAAAGACAATGGTGACTATTACTTGGCTAAGAATTGTAACCTTTGACAGTTCTAACTTCAAGCAAATATAATTACTTTTACTGAAGTAATCACTTTTACTTGTTTATAAATATGGGTGTTAGCAACCTTTCAAATATTTTGCTAAATGCAGGTAGGATAGAAATAGGCCTAAAATTGCCAACGTCATTTTTATTACCTGATTTAAACAACGGTATGACCTTACTACTTTCCATGAAGTCAGGAAAAGTTCCTAAATCAACATATTGTAATTAACAGTAATTGTAACAGCTAGATAGGGGGCTACGATGTCTATTATATTACTTAATAGTTTAATGAAGATATATTTATTCTACCTCTTCATTTTCAACATCTTCCCTTACAATTATATTGTCAAGAAACTGTGCAGGCGGTAATATGTTGTTTTGATGCCGAGCCCACCCAAGATACCATACGATCGTCATTACATGAGCACAGCTTCCGACAGTTCGCTTCCCTACTATACAGCTGCAGTAATATTCACAAATTCTCTCCTCCCAACTATTTGATTCAGTTAATTTTATCAACACATAAGTATAATATACTTTATTGCTTTGATGTCTTGACCTGATCCTGCCTCTTAATAATACTGTCTCATGTGATGGCATTATGCCTGGGACATTTGTGATTTCTAAGCTTTCACTTATTTCAACCAAAAATGTCCCATTTGCACGAATATGCTCCCCGTAATATGATCTGGCTTGCTTTATTTGGTAAATTCCAAGACTAAACAAAATCAAGTCTGACATTTCCATTACAGGGAACATATTTATTTGTGGTAATTGAGCATCATCTATTCTTATAAAACTGGCTCGGCGTCTATTTAATTGATGATCAAGCACATAATCACCTAAATAGTTCGGCATGTTAACTCTTTGTATTGCTCTGTCTAAGATTGCTTGAGCATCAGAACGGTTGGTTATAAGCGGATGGAAATTATTTAATATGGCTGCGCAAATTCTAAAATCGTTCATTAAGTTTCTTGATGCAACATTAAAATATTTATTTCTGAACATCTTGAAATCACGTTTAAACCGACCATTCACTACTTCAATTACCCATCTGCACAAGGTTACAAGTCGAGATTTATTTGCTTTTATCGTGGACAATTGTGTTTCACCTACATCTAGAGTCTCTGGCTTATGTACTGAGAATCCTAAAGAGGTAAGTAGTCCTATAGCATCCCGAAACCCTCTATCTAGCAAAAACACATCATTGTCTCTAAAATAATTTCTGAGAGCACCACTGGGTGAGAAAAGTTCATTCATTATCTGGGCATCAGATGTTGTAGCCGCATATGGACCATAAACGTCTAAAATAAATCCATCTGTGGTTGCCAATATAAAAGGTTTCAATAGATTGGCATATTTATGTAAGCTATAGGTTTTTTTTTGGAATAGGTAGTTAGACGACTTTTGCAAATATATATATGTGCCATCAAAGATTACTATAGGATTACTTTCCTGTGTACCAAATAGACCCTGTGGAATCAAAAGATTTCTACTGGACAAGCTTGTTCTTGGGATATTACTAATGCCCAAATGTAAAGGTACATATGATTCCAATAAGCAGCTACGGGTCTTCTTTACATACTGGCAGACTGTATAAGTTGATAAAAGAAACAAAGAGGCAATGCGTCGAAAAGGTTCTCCAGTCCGTATTCTTATTAAATACATACCAAGTGCTGTTTTAGGCTTTCTACATAAATTGGACAATTGAGGTATGCAAGTTAATATTGCCAGAAAGTTCAAAACAGTCAAGCCTGTCCAGTATCGACAAGTAGTATTATTCATGTTTTCAACATTTTCAAAGTCTATAGTGTTATTTACATTCCTCCGTAACAAGTCAAGCATTTCAGTAATATGCAGCTGACTGAATTCAGTTACGAATTCAAATTCAGCAAGAAAGTCCCAATTATATAAACTTAAATGTTCTTCACACAGCCGTGCATTTTTAGTGATGTACAGTTTTTGATGTGTGAGAATATTTTTCTTTAAAAACAATGGCACACGTTTCCTTTCGTGATTCATACAATCCGGAACAAAACAATGAGTAGTGGTATCTGGAGTGCGCCTATAACCATCTAATGTAAGGCTTACAACTGGTTCTTGGAGAACATTTTCAATGTCTGTGCTGGCAGAACTGGGAGGCTCCACTACAGAGCTGGATCCACTGATGAATGGATTTGGTTCTTGCGGAATCTCATCATTATCTGTGCTGGCAATACTCATTGTGAATAATCCGGATCGACTTTCTGCAGGTGGTGGTGGTTGCCGATGAGCCCTTAGCCAACAAGCATTACATGCCCGGGCGTTAGAAGGCATCTGCAATTGAAGGCACAATTAGTTTAGTAATTCTAATGTGGGTTAAGCTTGAATTGCAGCTGAATTATTTTGATATTACTATATTATTTAGAGTTATTTTAGTTGGAATAAACTATACAACAAGCAAGTACACTTACAACAAGAGGGCTGATTATATTGGCGGAATAAATCCATTCAGCAGCACCATAATTTAGTTGATGAGAGCGTCTCCCAGTTCTTCTGGCAATTGATATGCCACAACATACACAAACTGAGTCATGGCCAAATTGACGTTCACCTACATTGCCTTCATTCCTGTTATTTGATTCAAGAATCAATAGACTAACACACTCGTGACATAGGTAGTCTTCATCGATTACCTAAAACAAGAAATACTTCATATATTAATCTATAACTACAGGAATTTGTTAATATTTTATACTCTTTTTTAAGTTGATGATGGTTATGAATATGCTAATAAGGTAACTCAACGTTTGCATGAGCCTGAGCATAACCCAACCCATTTTCTATTGTTAACATGCACAAATGAGGAATGATTAACTGTAAATACACTATGCAAATGAAAATCAGTATTATAAAACTGCTGAGTGGATAACATGGTATCTAGTTTTTAGGGTATGCAGATTTTAGCTACATACCTGTCTGGCAATCCATTCTTCTAATACAGAGATAATCTCAAGATCCAAATGTGTTGCATTGTACCGATATGGTTGTGTAATTGGAATAGCAATCCAGCAATTAATGCAGCGGGGCATGATGGTGAAGATTACATGAAAGATAAAAACATTAGTGTTGTACTGTGGTTTCAGAGCCTGTGAAGAGTCAGTCTACGGTAATCAATTAATTGTGTTACGGCAAATCTGGACGCAACAGAACTTATGAAGTACTTGTTATATAGCCACAAGACTATGGATTATTCTATGACTACGAATTGATTCGGTCGTTTGCTAGAATCGTCGAATCCCATCGCATAGAAAATAGGTACTAACCTTAAACTCGTGTGCAAAATCCAAGTTCGTGGGAGAAATCAGGTTGGCCAGTATCGCCGGTCGTGAGTGTTAAAATCGTGTGCAGTAAGTGTATCCAAATTAAAAGGTCGTCGTAATTAAGGGTCGTCTGCTGAAATAAGATAAAACAACAAACTTGCTAAATCAAAAATATCCGTTGCGTACTTAGTTAGACGCATTCAGTATTGCCATATGGAGGAGGCTTGAAATCTACATTTTCACTTAAAAAATCCGTATAAAATCCGTACTACCAATCTGAATAAAATTCCATATGAATTCCTTATAAAAATAAAAGTATTAAGATTATTAATACACATCTTTATTCACCATTTAAACATGTCTGAAATATTCTTTAACAGATTTCCCTAAAGGTTGTTTTTATAAATATATCTCCCTTTTTGCTACGTGTGAGCCAAACCTTGATTGAAAGTAGATTTTGTCAACCAATCTTCGTTGAAGCGCTGCATTATGCGTGATTTTTTTGCATCTCCAGGCATTGTTTTTAAAGTACACTTATTTATTGCACTAATACTACAACGACGAAGTGAAATTCGGGCCAAACAGGTAGGTGCTGCTGAGTAAAGCCCACTTTCCACTATGGGATATAATATATATTATATCCCGCGTTTGGCCTTTCCACTGTGAGTTATACAGGGTTATTTGTAAGACACCAGCAACCTCTTAAGGGGTCATTGTACTCATCATTATGAACAACTTTTACTATGGGACCAAACCTGAAATCGCGAAAAAAATCAGCTGTTTAGTACATTTTAACGAATTATGCGAACATAAATGTAATGAATAGCTGATTTTTTTTTCGCGATTTCAGGTTTGATCCCATAGTAAAAGTTGTTCATAATGATTAGTACAATGACCCCTTAAGAGATTGTTGGTATTTTACCAATAACCCTGTATATTACATCTCAGTGGAAACGGTTCCATTTAAAAGTACGGTGAGCGATATTAATCTATATCTTGAGATGATTACATCTCATCATAAATTACATTATATCCCATAGTGGAAAGTGGACTTGAGAGTTGTTGAAACTATAAAGATTGAATGAATAAACTAATAACCTTTCTCTTTCATTTCGCATACAATAGAACAAGACAGCTTTTACAGCTATTGTCTTGATTCACGGTTTCGAACGTGAATTATGGCACGGGATTCTCCATATCTCATTTTTATTACGGTTACGGCTCTATTATGTGCTATTGCCACGAAATGAAAATAACAATTCCGACAGATAGACTAAAATATCATTAATAATGAATACTACAAAAAAAAATATCGGAATATGCTCTGCTCTGTACTGCATCTGCCTGAGGTCGATCTATCTGTACGTAAATTCGTATAAAAATCCATGCATGATTTATTTGTATTAGGATTTCAAAATCCGTACAAATACGGAAAAATCCGTATAAAATGGCAACACTGCGCATTGGCATTTAATTTAATTTGACACTTGACAGATGTTTGAATTTGACACATGACATTAATGACATACAACAGAATAATGTTGCCAAAACTAATAATTACTGTGGGTTGCAATTTAATTTTTTATTTATAATTATTTAAAAATATAATAACTAAAGATAGGTGATCTAAAAAAAAATTTAAAAAATACCCTAAGTCTCCTTAATTTATGTACTTTCATAAAAATATAATCACTTCTCGTTTCAAATAGCAAGCCCAGCCTCCATACAAAAAAATTACATGTCCTTTGAGACAATCATTAATTCAAACGTAAAATTCAGTTCCCTAAGCGTCAATAGTACCTACCGTTAAAAAACCCTTACCGTACCGTATTAATAAACTTAATAAAGTATTCATTTTTTATAATCTTTATCAGAGAGAATTTTTTAGTGTTAGAAGTAAATAAGTAATCAATTTTTCGTCGATTCTGAAACAAGTCACATTTTGAGTTACAACACTATTGTATTAACAGTGTAATATGCTAGTTAGATAGTGTGTTGAAAACATAATACGATTAAAATGATACCTATGATAGAAAAAAATCACGAATATACCTCTAAAAAAATCTTTAAACGAATAAAAACTATACTGATATACATGCAATTATTTTGATTTTTCGTCAGATTATTCTATAAGCAACATATTAACGTATCAATGTTTCAAGTTTTACGTACAATAAGTATATTTTTTTGTAAATAGATAATTGCTTCATATTTTGCGATAAATTACCAGCGTTGTGTCATCGCGCTTCTCTTTCTTTTATAAGCAGTCTGACAGTGACCGCACTTTAGGTCCTGTAGTCCCCTTAATAAGACGGAACCACATATTAATACAGATGGGCCACTCCGCAAAATCATTTAAATAAAAAGCGACTCTTGTTACTCTTCAATAAAGTGCAATTCAGGTCGCACAACGCTTATTACCTACAGTTATATTCACCTACAAGTTGCCTCTCTTTCTAATGCGTAACTCTTATACCTTCTGACCTTGGCGGTCCTACTGAATTGGCCCAGTGAGATAGGCCCGCCGCGTACTGGTAGCTTCATACCTAAACTGCGGAGTGTCCCATCTGTATTAATCTGTGACGGAACCTCAATAACTATGGTGCTGAATTTGAAGTTGTTATTACCAGTGGCGATTATTGCGTAACACACTCGTGCCGTATGTTTCCAAACTCGTGTTCAAGATATACAAGTCAACGAAAAAATAGTTGTTGAACTGTCAAAATATAAGATATTTAAATTAGGGCTGTAAGTAAAGCTTTGCTTTCTTAAGAAAGCGGTGAAAGGCCACACAATAATGGTTGTGCAAATACAGAGCGTTTTTTGGCACCTTAATGTCAAATACTGATGAAAATGACAGATTTACATGACGACCGTTTATAATCTTTCCTGCCATTTATTTTACTTTTGATAGCTCGAGTGCTAATCAATTAGTGACGTCCTAATGAGTAAGGCGGCCAACATTCCGAAAACTGAATGCGGGACTTATCCTTTCGTGAATGCGGGGGGGGGGGGGGGGGGTTTAGGGATTAGTAGATGTAATTACCAAAAAGTTTTTGGCAAAAACACTTACATAATAAAAACACAAAACTTAGGTAGAAGTCATTTATTTTTAAAACCATATTTGTCACTGGAGTGACACTTTTTAACAAGCTCAGGATTTTTATTGATAATGTCATAAAAATCTTCACAACTGCCCGTATTAAATTTAAGTACAAGCAGAGCTTGTAGTGTTTCCACTTTTAGTGACTACTTTTCGGACGTCCACAGAGCATTCATTAAAGAAAATACTCTTTCGGTAGGCGCGTTCATCCCTGGTAAGCAAAGCAGATACTGGACAATGAGCAAGCAGTTCTTTATCGGTATTCCAGTGTTTTGAAAATTTTCAAATACCTCCAACCATCGTTTTTCAGTGCTGTACTTGTTCTCCTCCCAGCCCTTAAGGATATCACTGTTTACGTAATTAGACACATAATTTACTTCGTCAAACAAGTTATCTTCGTTTAAAGTCGTAGCCAAACTAGGTATCTGCACTAATAACTGCTGATACGTCAGCTGTATGTCATTCCATTTCAGACTATGTTTTAGTTGAATCCAGGTCGACGTTTTGAACTCGTCATATTGATGCATATACTTTTCCAAATACTGGATACAATTGTTATAAAAGTTCCGAATATGTCCCATAAAATAATCTCTGTTGATATCGCCGCTCTCTACAAGATTTGTCAACTCATTTCTTATTGCCAGTGGAATATACCTACTCATTTTCTAATCGGTTTGAATATTTGTTTTTTAAATCAACTAAGAAGTGGGAAACTTCCGTAATGCTAGTCTTGTCTCCTTCCATCATTTTCACAGAATCGGTAAATATTAATGCTTGCACATGGACAAATTTCAACCACAGTTCTGAGCATTCGTTTGAGAAAAAATTATGCAGTGCAGCAGGGCATTTTTCTTGAGATAAAAAGTAAGATTTTAATGGCGAATACATCTGTAAAATTCTCTCAACTGAAGAAGATAGTGCTAGCCATCTAGTTTTACTGTATCCCAACATTTGTTTATATTGCATCTTCGCAAAATTCCTTAAGGTTTTCTACACGCACAGTATATATATAAAAGTACGAATAAATCTTCGTAACTATATGTTCTACGTCCACTGGCAATAAATCTGCTGCTGTTTGAATAGCGTTGTGAGCGATATGCGCTGCGCAGCCCACTCCAACTATTTGTCTGCCTAAACCTTCTTGAAGTTTTCTAAACACGTTACATTGACCTGAACGTTCAACCCCGCCAAAATTAGTGTTAGCATTATCAGCACAAAATCCAATCACTTTATCTTTAAGGTTGTGCTTTTCAAGGGTGCCCATTAAAGAAACGTAAATCATTTCTGCGGTTTCACCAGGTAAATTCACGAGATCTAATATTTTGACGTTAATGCCGGTTGTGGGATGAAAATATCTCACTAACGTTGGAAATATTTTGATATCTTTATGGTTTGAAGCATCAGTATATATGCAGATAAATGGGACATCATTCAGTTCTATCTTAAGAATATCCGCAGAATACGGCGCGATCACATTCGTTGCAATAGCTTCGCACTTGGTTTTCCCACAGCTACACTTCTTATCAAAAACTTTCTGAATTAATTTGGAAGTGCAATCCATCGAACGAAAACTGTGATTGTGACATACAGTATGGAAAGCCCACAAACCTTCAGCTTTTGCCAGCTCTGCTTCTTTGTCACCATATTTTTCATGACGGAAGTAAGTTGTAAGTGATGACGACGAACTTGCAGCAGTAAGGGATTTTTTATGCTTTTCCGAAGTCAAATGCCTTTGTATATCATTTTTGCCGCCGTGAGCAACAGAAAAGGTTCCATTGCATTTGTTACACCGCACTTCCGAAGGAGTTAAACACTTTTGCAAGAACGGAAATTCTTTTTGTAAATCTTCAGTGAATTTACAAGTTCGCTTTTTCACTGTCGGCGGCATTGAAAAATTATCGGACGGAACTGATAAAATAAAAACCTTAAGCAAAAAGCAATAATTTAACCTATCAATATGGTGTCACGGCGTGCACTAATGTCTAATTTTCAAAATCAAAACAATTCCATTACTCGTGCGCCCCTTTCCCGCTCTTACGCCTCATGAGTTCAGTAGAGAGAAAGAGAACGAGATTAGCGCGTGCGCGATACGCTTGTCGCTATTATAGGTAATCTGTGTTCCTACGCTGTTGACCGTGCGCGCGTGTGGGTGTTGTGTAGAAGTGTGGTAGAAAAATAGGTATGCGGGACATGCGGGACGCATACAACGTTTTACGGGACTATTTTACTAATAATTTCAAAGCGGGATTTCGTCTAGCATTACGGGACGGTCCCGCAAAATGCGGGACGGTTGGCCGCCTTACTAATGAGTTAACGATTCGATTTCTTATGGCAATCGACTAACCTTAAAGTTTTAATCGATTTAACACATTGATATTTTATTTTAAAGTAAAATGTAAAGAAAAACAGCGTCCATAAAGTATTGCATTGTTTGTCTAAGGTTGCCTATCAATAAATAGGGAAGTTCATAAGCGTGTCTATGTGAAAAGTAAAATAAAATGGTTGGAAAGATTATAATATGACTGCCACCGCTCTTCTAGGAATCTTTATACGTAACTAGCGTTTGCCTGCGGCTTCGCCCGTGTGCAGGTCGGAAATTATCCAACGGGAACGTACAACCGGAATAAAAAGTATCTTATATCCTAAACCAGGTCATGGTCTACCCATGTGCTAAATTTCATCTAAATCCATTCAGCCGTTTTAGCGTGAAAGCGTAAAATAAACTCACTTTCGCGTTTATAATATTACTAGCTACGCACTGCGGTTTCACCCGCGTAAGTCTCGAACCCGTAAGAATATCGGGATAAAAGTATCATATCTGTTAATTCAGGTTATATACTATATGTGTGTTAAATTTGATCAAATCCGTTAAGTACTCACAAACTTTCGCATTTATCATATTAGTAGGATAATAATAATTATATAGTTAGGATTAGGATTACTCTGCTGTCCTTGAAAACAATAAAAACGTAGACGCGCGATGATTCAGACACTCTAAAGTTTTAACCAACGGACACTAAACCACAGACTCAACCTTCCAAAAGTCTAAAACATTAATTCATAGTAATTTTGCCCAGGTGTTACGTCGGCACGAATTTGCTTGATTCCATTATTTTGTTTAATGAACGCTATGTCTTAAATTGGGCCAAGGCACCCAAAGTGATTGCCAAGACGATGGGATAATGATTCGTCATTATTTTATAACATTATGTAGGAATTTAGCTACTCGAAACCGTGAGAATGAAGTTTTTTTAATTTTTTTTTAGTTTCAGTAGTTAGTCTTTGAATTTTTTTTTTTACCTATTATAAATAATTCAAACACATTGTATTAAGTTATTCAGTTCAGTAAGAAAGATTAAAAACATAATTTTATTATTAAATTTAGATAAATAGTATCCCCGTCGGCAAAATTGGACCACCTTGTAATAATGTTTGTTTTTATTTTAGGAAATCTTATATAAATATATATTTTTTAATTAATATTGATTTGGTCAGAATTAATTTACTCATTGGTTTAACATAGGTACTTATGTACAGTAGAACTATTTTCTAAATGTCCCTCGGCAATCATCGCATTTCCGAATAAAAACGAATGCTAATTTCCATGTCCATTAATTATTACATTTATCGTGTATTAATTTGAATTCAAAACTAAGTACTTTATTGTTGTTCAAATCAAAACTAAACAGCAATAAAATACTTAGTTCTGTATTCTATATTATTATACACGATAATCTAATAATTGATGGATATGGAAATTAGAATACGTTGTATTCAGAAATAGTTGTACTGTACGTATAATATACCTTTTCCTGTATAATGTAAAGATGGTGATCCGTCAGCCGCTCAACATCATGTAGATAGGTTTTCTCTCTCTAACTATGATATTGTTTATGATTTATATAACATTATCAGCCTATAATGTTCCCACTGCTGGAACACAGGCCTCCTCTCTGCGAGAGGGAGTGGGCTGTAATCGACCCCATTGCGTGTTGGTAGATGTCACACGTCTTCAAATTTTTGGTTCTAGGACATGCCGGTTTCCTCACGATGTTTTCCGTCACCGTTTTGAGATTTATGATTTAATCATATGTAATCCTTCCACCACCACCTTACATTAAGACACAATTACTTACTTACAGTAGTATGTTTAGCATTTTACATTTTTTGAAAATGTATGGATAACGACATTTTAAACACATTTTTATCTAGATATCAAAGAAGTAAAGATAAGTCTGTATTATCGAAGCGTTAAAAAATATATAACTTAGATAAGTGTTTGTTGTGAGTGTTTGTCAATGTTTTATAGCTGTTTATTACTTAATTTTAATTGTGTATTGGGTAACACGTTAACAGTTTATTTGTAGGAAAACCTGCAAGGTTCTAGTTTATTTTTAAGTGGCATTTTACTTAGAATTTCAATTAATAATTATGCGGACATGAGTGCTTTTAATATTTACCCATTTCCTACGTATAATATTGTTTATTGCCGTAGGTAGATATATATATTACCTATTATCATTTAAAATGTTCACAGCTGTGTTTCTATTTTATTTATAACTATTGGCTTAAAGATGTATTCTACAACTGTAAGCAAAACGTAGGTAAGTTGAAACCTGTATATTTAACGTTTTTTTAGGAGGAACTCGTGGCTAAGTAATTACGGCCGCACGGGTCGATCCATCAGGTTAAGCTACGCTTGCCGGGGTTGGTCTGTAGATGGGTGACCATCTATACATACCGAGACTCCCCCGTGTCTCGGAAAGCACGTTAAGCCGTTGGTCCCGGCGTCATTCGTGGATCTTTGACGGTCGTTACGGGTCGTCAGAAGCCCGAAAGTCTGACAACCAGACTTACAAAGGGGTATCGTATTACCCAATAACTGGGTTATCGTATTACCCAGTAACTGGGTTGTGGAGGTCAGATAGGCAGTCTGGAAGCCGACCCCAACATAGTTGGGAAAAGGCTAGGCAGATTTATTGAATGTTTGATTTTACGTTTTATTAGATATACTTAATTTACTTGTGAAATACTTCTACAAAGTGAGCGATAACTCATGTAAGTATGTAATACCCTAAAATTCAGTTATCTACTGACATAAACAAAAAACACTTCACAGCTGCACTCACAATTTACCAAAAGCTTAACATTTGACGACACGTCACCACAATTTTATTTCGTCGTCACTCCACCCGAACTTTATCGCACCATTCTTACCTCTCAAACGTGCCACAAAATCATCGATACACTAATACACATGTCTAATATCCCCAACCTCCCCTCGAAAGCCTCTTCGCCCACATTTCCCGCGGGGAGACGCGGGATCGTTGGCGTTATGAAAATTTGACGTCAACCAATATGCGATGATACGTTCAGGGGTTACGTTTCGTATATTATTATTTTACATGTGTGAAATTGCCCGACCTCCCCTCGTGGGTGAGATGGGGTTTTCTTAATCGGTTGGATTTAGTTCAGTAATTGTTTATGGTGCGTTGAAATTATAGCGGTTGGCAAGGATATCTTAACGCTTTGCATATTAATTTTGGGCCTAACTGTCGTTATACCTACGTATTTAATGAACAATACTTAGTGGGTAATATACACTACATTAGATGAAACCAAAAGTACAAATAGGCATGATCGAACGATATTATTTAATACTAGAATAAGCATAAACAGGAGGGTAAAAAAATCAACAATCTTCCAGCAGCTCATCTTCATGTAAGTTATCCCAGATAAATTCAAGATCTTTTGATAAGTCTCATATTTTAATAAGTAAGTCATTAATTCGCTGATCGACATAAGGCTTTTCCCTAACCATAGTAAACACCAAAAAAGTCCACACAAGTTCCATATGTTTAAGTATAAGTAAGCCCCAAGTTGATATGTTTTATCGCCAATCCATAACGCGCGATGCTATAAACCCGGCCATATTTCAAATGTGTAAATATAT
This sequence comes from Dicycla oo, assembly GCA_948252095.1. Classification (NCBI taxonomy): domain Eukaryota; kingdom Metazoa; phylum Arthropoda; class Insecta; order Lepidoptera; family Noctuidae; genus Dicycla; species Dicycla oo. The sequence goes on from OX411732.1 coordinate 12,228,156, forward strand.
GTGAGCGAACTCCCCGCGCCTCCCTCCGAGACGTGGACCCGAGTACATAAAATATTATATTGCCATTTATATTTCTCGCTTCAGAAAGATTAGAAGAATCCCCGTTTATGTTAAGTGGTATTGCATGTATGTTTATGTGTTTTTGCAATGTTTTTATGTTAGGTACTTTAATCAATCATCGGCACATCATGACGAATCAGCTTGAAATGTCTTTTATCAAGATTATAGAACAATAGACTACAATGTAGGCACTACAGTACTCTGTCTTTGTTGGGATTGTTCTGATTGCCTTGATCACTACTCTTAACAAAGTTTTTATAAAAGCAAAACAGATTTATAGTTTGACCAAGACCGCTGTACCGCGCCTTAGGAATGCGCGGCGAAGCGGGGTGCAGCGCTGGCGAATGAGCGGTGGAACGCCGTGAGCGTTGACGAATGAGCGGCCTGCACTGCCCCCGTCTCGCCGCGCACATACCTACGGCGCGGTACAGCGGTTATTCAATTCAATTTCAATTTCATTTATTCAATTAATTAATGCATATTTACAATTTTAAGCCTTAAACTAACTAAAGTGGTAGGTATATATACGGGGATCAACCTGCACTAGGATAAACCTGATTTTTTTTTATTGTCAAACTTGCAATTTTTAAACTGGTATAACCCAATTGTAGTACCTACTTGAAAGCTGCAAGTTTATGCCATAAACGATAAAGTGCAACTCCACGTGTCAGTGGTAAATTCACTTTGAAAATAGCGTTCGCGTGCAAAAACGCTTTGATCGAAAATATATTAGAAGCAAATCCGCCACTTTCACAATCGACCAATCAGAAGGCGCCATTTCAAAACTTCTAAGAAGGTGAATCTGTCACATAGGTTGTCAAAACATGTTGTCAAATCAAATAGTGAGACGCAAACTAGCTTAGATGCAAAGCATTACAATGCAACATCACTCTATCTATTGATGAAAACCACATTAAAAAAATTAAATCCGTTCAGAAGTTTTTGAGATCATTGCGAACATATAGACAGACAGACACACGCGGCGGGGGACTTTGTTTTATAAAATGTAGTGATTATTATGGAAATGATGTAAATTTGACTAATCCTAGGACTTGTGTAAGTTACTTGTATTAAACAAGTAACCTAACTTACAAGTCCTAATGATTGTATCAATAATATAACTGACAAATAATAATTTCTTACACGAACACAAATAAAACATTGTAAATTACTCAGTTTAGATATTTTGTGACTTTTTTTTTTATGTATGGCATCTCGTAGTTGACCTAGAGAGGCCGTGACTACTTAACCGGACTATGAATGTTTTGTGACAGAAGCGCCTTTGCTTTTATGCTCCTCAATTAACATAACATCACGCCTTGTTTCCTCGAAGGTATGAGCAGAAGAGTATAGTAAACCTACATTTCTCCAGTTATGTTTTAGTCCCATGTAATAGGGGGCGAGCCTATTGCCATCAACCGGCCACAAAACCTGACTCCGAACTGCTACTGATAAATTCCTGATAGAAAAACCCAATAACACTGCCCGACCTGGGAATCGAACCCAGGACCTCATGCTCAGCAATAGCACTTGCTACCACTAGACCAACGAGGCAGTTTGTTACGCAATTACCCCGCAGGTGTATAGTAGGACGCTATTCTACTAATCAAAGTCACCGCCGTGGGCTGAAAAATAATCAAAATTAACCCAGCCTCTTTTAACTACCGATCTTTATAACGATCATGTAAACAAAATATATAGCCGCGAAAGATGTGATGTTGGCGGAGGCTGATTTGTATACCATGGACCGCCATCGCCCTGAGAACGAATGAACCCATACTGGAGGAACTCAACATCACCAAGCGACTATCCACAAAGGAGCGTGCCCTCAGCTTTTTCAGACATATTGTGCGTTCACCTAAGCATGGTCTAGAAAGGCTTATGATACTTGGCCGGGTGGACGGAAAACGCGCTCAAGGCAGAGCACTAGCAAGATGGCCAAACGCGAGCGGTGCACATCGCAGAAGACCGCATAGCTTGGAGACGCATTGAAGGAACGATGAAGACGAAGAACCAAAATATTGCTGCTATCTTTGCTCTCGTCCTGCAGTTTAGTTACTATGTCGAATTACAGAAATAAGACATAGTACCAAAAAGTAGTGCCTATAGTAGTATCTCTGTAAAGGAGCTGGTCTACTACCACCATATTTACTTATGTCAGCTGCCATGCACCATTGCGTTGCTGAACCTGTTTGATGACCTGTAGAGGAGTACCAACAAACTGACAGACGAAAGCAAATTTTGCCAGACTTGAAACAGAGACGCTTCGCTCGCTTCGGTCGCTCCGTCAATAACATGTAAAAATATTGGCCACTCAGTTGCCAAAAGTTAGCCTGCACCGTAATTGCGTAACACATTATCAATCCGAATCTGAATCATTTTAAATCAACAATTAATTGTAAATACATAGTCACTCGTGTAGGTTTTTTGAATGCACATCTAAGTTAGCTTGTCTTATGTCAAGCTCTGCCGAACCAGCAATGTCTTTCTTTACATAAACTGTGGTTAAAGTTAACCACATAAAATTAACCTACGAAATGACTTCTTCTTCTTCAACAGCCTAGAAAATTATTTCGAGCAAACGTTCACAAGCTTTTAATGCGTTTACGAGCCGAATCACAAATTACTTTATAGGTAGGCATATATTAGGTTTTTTTTTTATTTGATATGGGTTTGCTGTTTACTTTATTCTAGGTCAGAGGTGACAGAGACAACGTCGACGATGGAGTGAGCTTACCCAGAAGAAGCCTGTTCACTCTCACTTTGAAGAGATTAGGGTTGTATGCGTTCGGAAACACAGACGCAGTTAGTGAGTTCCACTCTTTTGCAGTGCGCATTATAAAAGACATTTGGAAGCGCTTAGTGCGAGTTGATGATCAAAAAGTAATGATAAACAAATTAAACTATTCAAATTAATGTAGTAAGTACTCCTGCGAATTGTCGTCTATTTACATGATTTTTTTATCCTGACTTAGTGGGTAAATAAGCAAAAAAAAAAATACATATTAACCGATTCTTTATCATTACTTTTTGAGTTTACCAGAAATAATTCTTTGTTACTATTAGTAATATTAACGTCGAATAAAAGAATAGGAATACTTCTTCGGAATAATCGCGACTGTAAAGTGCCAGGATTCTCATTTAGAAGTCTGACATTCGATAAAGACAATCATTTGGGACACAGAATGAAACATTCATTTGTTACCAGCCTTTCATTATCTTACTGCAACGCAAGAGCAACTATAATAATAGGTCTTTAAAATAGCCGATTTTTGATGCCAGCTAGTGTGAAGATCAATATCTTTCATTCTATGTAGAATTCCAAATTCAAATTTATTTTATTATCTATCATGACATTAAAAAAAAATCTGTTGTTCATTTGTTTTCCCGCCGTTCGATTTTTCTTTGATATCGGTGTTTCTGTAACAATGGAAAAATCGAAATTATGCGCTATTTTCGAATAGGAGTTCCGTCGTGGCACCAACGGGCCTGAACGGGCATGGACAAGGTACCGCTTGTGAACGCACTGTGCGATTTTGGTTTGATCGTTTCCGTTCTGGAAATTTTCATCTCAGCAATGAAAAAGCCCCTGGGAAAAATTTCACCTTTACCTACTGGGTTTTAGCCAGCTAAAACTAGGTGTAGCCGCACTTCGGGTTTTAGCCCTAACATACGTATATCTATACTAACAATAAAGATAAAGAGTTTGTTTTTTTGTTTGTTTGTTTGTATGTTTGAGCGCGCTAATCTCTGGAAGAGAGTGCCACTGCCAAACACACACAACTACCAGTCGAATTTGAAAAAATATTTTGTATTTGATAGCCCAATACTTAAGGAAGGTTATAGGTTTAACATCACGCTACGACCCTTAGCAGACGAGCAAACAAAAAAAGTCACAAGGAATGCTAAGCGAAAACGAAGTAATAGCGCAAGCAGGCGATGCGATACGACGCGACGGAGTGAGTCGGGGGAACACTAAATTTCACGCAGACGAAGTCGCGAGCATAAGTTAGTAATATTATAAATGCGAAAGTGAGTTTGTATATTACGCTTTCACGCAAAAACAGCTGAACAGATTTGGATGAAATTTGGCACATGAGTAGACCATGACTTGGAGAAGGACGTAGGTTTCCATCCTGGATCGCAGACGAAGTCGCGGGCAACAGCTAGTATTTTCATAAATGGGCAACGATTATTGATCGCTTGTTCGCTGCGTGTTGACAACTTCACGCCGTTGAATTTAAGTTTTCCTACACCGTAAGTCAGTGATGTTCATTGACCGAACGAACGAAGCGTCTATGCTTCAAGTCTGGCAAAATTTGTTTTCGTCTGTCAGTTTGTTGCTACTCCTCTATAGTTCGTATTTTACAAACGATCTTGACGAAACTTGGTATACAGGTTTAATGACTATATAGATTAATATGGCCGTTGGGGATTTTTGATTGATAGGTACTTCCTCCAAAAAGCGGCAAAAAGGGGGCTACTGGATATCTCCGCCTTATGAGATTTGATTTTGATGGTTCTTTTTTTATTTAGTACTTTAAGTTGGTCTCATAAAAGTTTGGTGAAGATCCGAAGAAAAAAAAAAAACATGTTATATATTCCGTTTTAAATAACTAAAAAGTCTATGCTCGGGAGGTCTACTGTTCGTAGAACACCACTGCAACTGCCACTGCTGCTTTTGCCGTCTGTGATGTGTGACGATGTCATCTTTTTGCTCTCATTTCAATTTATCACGACATTATTTTTTTCGGCCGTCATCTCAGTATCCACAATTTTCATTTGTTTTTGGGCTTCCCCATTTCCAACTCTATCCATTCACATAACTCACATCCGTCTTAAGAGGCATACCACAAAATTGCGTTTTGACAGATTAAGTATATTGAAGCATGACGACGCATCGCTTTATGTAGCAATTTGACAGTTGGAATTACGTTTATTTTGAGTTTTATACTTTTTTTTTAGTTTTAAGTATACAATTTTAATTTCTTATGAACTAACGTTAATTCTGGTATAAATTTTACTAAATAATATCAATGTAGTAAGGAGAAATTTACCGTTAGTTCTGAGCATTTTTAGTAGTTTAAAATTTATATATAAAATATTACACAGTTCTGAGGCCACTAGCTAGTCAACCACAATTGAAGAGATATTATTACATATTTTTCATTTTATTTGCTTATGTAAGTAGTTCAATCCACGAGCTCGAAAAAGTGCCGTCACGCATTTTATGAAAGCCTTGCTTCGAAATTTTGGCTTTAGTTAGATAGATAAGAAAACATTGCGAAAAGCAAGGCAGCTATGAACTATGCTAATAACAATAAGTCAATCTGTCAAAATTGTCGAAGACTTATAGTTCCTCCTTACAGAATAACAACGCCAAAGTTGGTCATTTAACGCAAAAATCATGGTCGAAATGTAATAGGCCTCTTAACATTCAAATGCCTGTTGTATGTCTTTCATGACCAGTATTACCGAAGTACCTACCTTATGATATCAAAAGTATATATTTTGAGTACCACGACTTTTAGCATTAATTTGATCGTACCATATTTCCTTTATAAAGATTCTGAAATTCCCATACACTTACCAACGGATGCTAGATTATCCGCAATTAGGCTGTGACACGTAAGCCCAGTGGTCCGACCGACGACAGCGGAGACAAAATTTTAATGAGCAGAATGAGCGAGCGTGCGTGTAATCACACAGTGGCTATGTGACTGTCCCACGAACGTGGGAGCATTTGTCGAGGTATTTCCTTGTGTTACAATACAAATCATATTGAGGTCGTGGAAACAATAAGGCCGCTATGAAAATGTTGTGACGTGTTTTTGTTTTTTTTTTGTAGGTACGTAAGAGATGAGATAACACTAGATATTATATCAGTGAAGATCTGCTTTTCTTTCATTTTTATCGCAAACTTGCAGTTTCCTGTTAGTATGTTGTTTTTGTGACGTGTTCGCGGACAAATGGAAGACGATCATGTCAATAAATCTGAAGTTCTATGAGATGGGTTATGAATTTTGTGTAATTTTCTTTTGCTAATGTAGTTACCTAATTGGTGGATAGCCGTTTTGGGGTTTAACTATGGACAATATATAAAGACACTACAAACATCCAGCACAGACGTACTGTAACAACACCTCTGCCCAAATCTGCGGAGAAACAAGGCGTGATGTTATGTTACTAGTTACTACAAATGTTAACTACCATTATATCATATAATTTATTATATCGCCAAGCTGACGAAACATAGTGTGAAGTTAACTTTACATATCTTAATGCATGTAATATTATGATTAAATAACGTATGATTTGCATTGAAATCGTAATGTACTTTGAGCAATAATCATAAAATATAACCAATTTACGCTAATAACATAGAGGGATTTTCCGCAAATATATATAAAATTAATTGAATTATCCCTATCGATGTTGGGAAATTACGATAATGCAATACTGCATACAATATCTTCAATGATTTTATCTATGCAACATTTCTAATCAACTATTTACTTCAAAACTGAAAGCATTAAAACAATTTTCATTGACAATGGCTCTGGTCAATTTAAAAATGCGGAGGATTTTTTCGAGGTCATATAGTTCGTTTAAAGTTTTAGTTAAGTTAGGAAATTATTAATTGTTATTTTTTATATTATTTAAATCTTTTTTAGTTAATTAAGTGTATAAACAAATAGTTTCCTTGGGCAAATACGATAGTGGATATATTCCGTTTGATGATAATTTCTACCAAACGCAGCGGCATTTTATACATATTGGCAACATAATGATTACACGCCATTTTATTGGCCGCCGTCTTTCGCTGTCGCTATATAAAAATGCCACTGCATTTGCTAGAAATTATCATCAAACGGAATATACCCACTATCGTAATTGCCCCAGTAAACTCTAAATCAAAACCATTTAAAAAACAAACATTTTATAAATGACTTACAAGCTTGATACAAAGCTGGGATGACTAACTTACCTATAACATAAAATGGCCAAGCATTCAGGCTATACAACACATAAAAAAACCTGCATAAAAAGAATGTCCCAAACACATCGAACACGTACCGTACACGGAGTACGCCACACGAACAAAGGCACTAAAAGCACAACATCATAAAGCCTGCCTTTTGTTCGGCCAAACGATTGCAACGTTTGAAAATGCAACCTAAACCTGCTTTCCTGTTTCCCGATTGCATTTCAACCCATGAATTTTCCATGAGGTCGTACCTCCCCGATTCCCGTTCGTAACAACGTAACTAGTGGGAATTGGTATTCGCTTGCTGCGTACAATATATATGAGATTTTGTCCACCAATTTTTTCGTTTCGCACCACTGTCCGGTGTAATTGAGAAATGTTTACTCTCGGTGCACATTGTCGGTACTGCAGTGGACCGGATAATTGCATATTTATGATCGCAGCGCAAATTGATTTGCAAAAAAATGCCGAAAAATTTGAGCTTTTTATTTTTTCGTTTCGGTAGTTACATTTGGCATGCAGATGGCGGGAACATTTCAATCAGTGAATAATGGATGCTGTTAAATTTTTTCGTTGTCTACTTGAATTTTTGGTGCAGTGTGTTAAAATGGTGGAGGCGCGGACAAATGCGAGTGTAGAAGTGATGGAGTGACTCCATGTAATCCCTCGTGACGGCTGCGTCCAATTAGGCGTCAGGCATTCGTCTTCCCGTCCTTACTTTTTCACTTCCCTCACTTGGGGGCGGATTTGTAGGAAAATATGAGCGAGAATTTGTTTCACTTTAAGTGAAAGCAAAGCTCTGAGGTGTTGTGTATGGCAGTATGTATTTACATACATCTTGAAAGTACTTCTTACCCTCAGAATATGGATAAAAATACTAGACAAATTGTTCATTCTTCTTTGGTGCTAGGGTAGGTTACCAAGCCATAAACATAAAGCCATACTTCAAATCAATTTTAACCAATATCTATAACTGTTCTTTATTTCAATTATTTCAGTTCAATATCTTATAACTGTTTACGCTGTAGCATGGTGCGGGTGACACTAGACGAACTGTGTTCCTTTTCACTCTTGAATGTTACCGCGATTTTCAATCATTATTGAATATTTTAACCGCACTCTAAATATCATAGTCGTAAAATACGGAATTAGTAATAGTTGTAGTAAATAAAATAAAACCCTGCCAAAACGTTAGTGTCTACAAATAAAATCAAATTAAAAGAAAAATGAAGCGTCATTGCCATAGAGAAAAATATAATAGGTTATAATATTAGGTTAGGTTTGACGTTTGACCTCTCAACCCATCTGAATCGGTATAACCACCGATTACCCAAGTATTCTAATAGCCAGGTAAAAATATGTAAATATTATTAAACTTAAAATTTAAAAAATGAAACTCCTTTTTCTCTTAACATTTCTAACAAAACTGTGCGTTTCAATAAAACGGCATAAATAAAATGTGATTCACGGTAAGTGGGCTGCCCGACGCGCGTAGGGTTGGTTTACACGGTTATATCATAAAGGGTTCGCCCCAGACGGTTAAACCCTTCAATGTTAATTTGTTTGTTAATTTTTCTCTGCCTTTATAACTGACGTAATTAGGGTTTTCATTTTAAAATTAAGGCTTATGATTTTTTATTGTTTTGTCTCGATGAGGAAAATTATGGTGGAAATCTTTATTGTTGTGAAAATTGTTTCTCACTTTCCTTTAAATATTAATTCGTTTAGAAATGGGAGGAAGCTCGCTTGAGCGTTATTGCAAATAAAAAAAAAGACACATCCAGCACCCTAATTGCGTAACATACTATCGGAATCGATCGATTTGAATCGGAATCGATTTCATTTTGACAGTTTAACAACATTCATTGCGTTATTTACGGTAATTGAGGTTGAGAATTCCGTACCATCATATATATATATAGATTTTTTCTATAAGCAAACTTCGGAGATAAAGGGGGAACGGTTTTTTTTTAAATTTTTCATCAAAAGTCGAAAACTATGCAGCCTAAAACAAATAAAAAAATGTTTGAGAATTTGCCAACGTTCTTTCATATGATACCCCACATGCTCTAGTAGCCCCACTTCGAAATTTTAAGTCAACTTTCAGTCGCTGTTGCAAAAAAATATATATATTTCTTTCGTATTTGCAAAATAGTTGGGCAAACGTCATCTAAAACTACTCCAACATTCAAGTTGATAGCATTAGTAGTTCTAGAGATATCCAGCTGTGACAGACGGACAGACAGACAGACTGAGTCGCACCATAAGGGTTCCTTTTTATCATTTTAGTACGGAACCCTAAAAACAAAATGTTGTGACATGCATGCGTGTGTGTGTGTTGTGTTGTGATTAACTAAAATAAATACGTTTTAACAATATTATTAACTACATTAAAATAATAATAAATATAAAGTCTTATATAAAACCTTCACGGCAAAAACGTGAAACTGCGTTGTTCTTTTAAACAACGAAACATATTTTGCGGTTTTCATTACCATTTAGAGTTTAAGACAAAAGTAATTTACTAATAAAAATTAAAAAAAAAAAACATTATAAAATTGGTAAAAAAAGATTTAAAAAAAATTATACAATAAGTAAATAGTATTATTGTGTAGGTCCTACTTAGTTTACATTCTCTCTGTAAAATAAAAATGTTTGCTTGGATTCTGCAACCACTGTTACAGCGTGCTTACAGCTAGTAGGTAAAACATATTGTGTGTAGATAAGCATAATATGTTTGCTCCGGGTATCTGGTAAAACAGTAAAGGGGCCATCTGTGGACAACAGTTTGTATAAGGTTCAACAAAAGAAGATTCTTATGGAGTAAAACAACAGACGGACATAGGTAATTCACTAACTTAATTTTATTGAATAAAATTAAGGAAACATGTTTGTATTTACTATACATGCATAGTGTTTTGCTTACTGTGAAGGAAAACGTAGTGAGGAAACATGGAATTAATGATTCCAAATTGCCATCACGTAATGAGGAAAAGATGATCTTTTTAGGGTTCCGTACCTCAAAACGAAAAAACGGAACCGTATAGGATCACCCGTGTGTCTGACTGTCCGTATGTCACAGCCAATTTGCTCCGAATCTAATAGTCCTATTAAGTTGAAATTTGGTACACTTATGAAATTCTGTGACTCAAACACGAACATGTAAAATATAAAAAAAAAAGTTTTGCAAACTGTAACCGTGCGATGGTTTTATAATTTTAAATCAGTTTTAGACTTATTAAAGAAAATTGATGAAAATTGTCTATTCCCCCTTATCATCGAAGCTGCTGAGCCTAAAATTTTGAAAAAAAAAAATATACAGTGAATAGTGCTAACCTTATAAATTACAGGATTTTTTAAAAGAAATCTATGGTCTTAAAATAACGTCACTATATTATATTGTGCGTACAAACTCACACTTGCAGTTGGAATGTATGGGGGAACAGGTTTTTCAACATGTTATTCTTGGGTTAAATTCATCCCATTGTGCATGGGCCGACATGCCCTTGGCCCTTGGCTGGTTTTTTAGCCTTCAAATTAGAGACAGCTCCCGAAAACACCCGTCCCTGTGTTTTAGCCGGATATAAGTTGCATAGATCAATGAAACAGCAATAAAACAGATACCTACAGACTGATATTACAAACACAAAATGGTATCCTTTAAGCCATTATTATTACATTATTGATTAAAGTGACAGTTGACACACCAATGCATTCGCAATTTGTACTGCGTAGGAGTTGACAGCAATAATAACTTGGAGTTTATTGAAATAAGTTGTCATAACGACAGTAATAAATGACAGTTAAAACGTGATGAAATTATATTAATACCTAGATTTTATTTCAACGCTTAGTGTAATGTCACTTAGGGCCGTTTATTCAATCATTAGATAACTTACCTGCAGAATAAATGTGACGTTTTGACACAAAGAAAAACTGTCAAAATGACAAACTTATTCCTCGGATAAAAGTTAACTGGTGATTGTAAAACCGGCCCTTAGGATACTTACAATAAAATTGGTTATGAATAATCTTTCTTATGAATAAAAGATAATTCAACCACTTTATAATATTCTACTTTTTGTAGTTACTAATATATAACTAAAATCTTTATTCCTTTATGTGTGTAATAATCCTAATCCTAACTAATATACAGGGGGTCCGGTAAAGAATGGATAACACTTAAATAGCATATAATAGACCATACCGCCATTCTAAAAAAAAAAAAAATACAAAATATGATAATCCCAGGCATAAGATTTTTTAGAAACAAATTCTAACTTTTTTACATTCTTCTTCACTACGACCACAAATGAATGAATTCCATCGGTTATTTGTTGTTATAATATTGTACGTTGATTATTCCGACAGGAGGCAGTAAATAGTGTGTCTAGAAAATGCACAGTATTAAAAAAAAATCGTGTCTTAGGTACTACTTGGGATATATATTCGTTTTGTGATTTTTTTAGACTGGCTATAAGGTCTTTTATAAACTATTTCAAGATTATCCATTGTTTACTGGACACCCCGTATAATATTATAAATGCGAACGTGAGCTTGTTTGTTGGTTTGTTACGCTTTCACGCTAAAACGGCTGAAAGGATTTGGATGAAATTTGACAGATAGAATTTGACCTAACCTGGGACCTAGGAAAGGACATAGACTTCTTTTCATCTTAGATCGCAAACGAAGTCGTGCGCAACAGCTAGTAGTGAATAAAGTAAGTTACAAAAATAGACTGACTCCGTAGAACTCCGTGTTCAGGTGTCAGATTTCTTTTCAGCTTTCCGTAAAGAAAGATAATTTACTATGTCAAATCTCTACATCACTCTCAATTCTCGTCCAATTATCAAAGCCGCCCAAGAAGATTCACTTAAAAAACAGACAGTAAAATAAAAAGAATCTATAAAATTGGTTAACATTATTGCACGAGCGCTGACTTTAAACAATAAATAAAGCTAGGTGCACATTTTTACCAAAACGCTACAAATGTACACCCACCTCAAAACGTCCTTATTCTGCAACTCTCACGTAACACAAACCACGCCATTTCGGGCGCACGCATGAATCATACCACCGTTAACCGGATTACGACCCGCGGAATCTTGTTACCGCACCCTTTTCCACCCTGATACCAACGGACGGGAAATTCGTTTTACTATGTAGCTAATCGTTTCTATATAGTTCTGTGGCGGCTGTGGGTCATAATATGTTAGGTTGTACTGAATATTGAAGACGGTTTTAAGATGGATGGGTTATTTTAAAGGTATTGGCAGTGTTAAAGATATTTTGTGTCGTGAATAACAGCTTAATTTTGGCGCTGATCTGGGTAAAAATTCTGTAATGAATATCTCACCAAAAACCTTTTCATGTAAAATGTTGCCAAGACGAGACCATATGGCTCGCACTGGCAAAAAGTTATCAGATCTAATGTAGAGCTAAGCTTCTAACTCTACACGCCCTAACTTTACAAACTCTACCTTAGTCAAAATATGAGACTTGGCCGCTTCGTTATTACAAGAACTATTGTATAACAGAAAAATAATGAAAAGTGAATTAATTTTTCACCTTACGCCCATATGACGGTAGCGAAACGGCCAAACCACATATTTTGACTAAGGTGTAGAGTTTTTGAAGTTAGGGCTTGTAGAGTTAGGGCGTGTAGAGTTACAAGCTTGGCTCTACATGAGATCTGATAACTTTTTGCCAGTGCGAGCCACATGGCCTCGTCTTGGCAACATTTTACATGAAAATGTTTTTGGTGAGATTTCACTCTTTTTGTAAGTTGCTTATGACAATATCATATTTTTTTTATTTTGTTAGGTGGGGGTGATTTCCTAAAAATCCTGAAATATGTATTTTTTTATTTATAACAAGGAGTCTCTATATCAACTTTCAGACCTCTAGCATCAAAATTTGTGGAAGTCTCATATAAACTTCCATCCCTTAGTTTAAGGGGTTGGGGGGTAAAACTTCCAAAATTTAGAATTTTGTTGTTGTTTGTGTACTAATACTAGCTTACCAAATTTAAGCTTTCTAGGACTTCAGGAAGTACCCTAGGAGTTTTGATGATCATCAGTCTGGGACGAAATCGGGGTTTTTTAGATATCAATAAAATCTAAAGTATAAGAACTATGTAATTGAAACTTTGTATGTATAAGTCCGCTATTGACATCATATCCCGAGAATTTTGTTTATCTGATATATTCCAAATCCAAGATATGAGGGTTCAAAAAAAACGACAAAGCGCTTCGAGAAAAGGTAGGTGCCCTTGCGATTCGCTTGGCTCGTCTTGGCAGATAAGTTGAAAAATCGGATATAATGTCCCATAAAGTTTCATAGCAAAGTGTTACGAGATCCCTGCTACATGATTTTAAAATCTCTAACAGTTTGGAGTATGTCATGTCATTTACCACACTATTTGTTTTGTATTTATTTATCGTGTAAAACAACAAAAAAAGAGTTTACCAAAACCTACAAAATACGTACTAAAATTCAAAATGTAAGCACAAGTACTTCGTGCACTGGGAAATGAATAAACCGAATGCCTTACCTTTAAACTTAAATTGCAGGGGGAACAAAAGTCACTAACAATCTTAAACTACGACCAAGTTACTCCCCAGCAATTGCTACATAATTTGCGGTCACGTGAGGCGGCCATTACGCTGTCGACCGACCAATGAGAGCGCGCCGTTTAATACGTTTCCATATTTGAAAAGAATTTATGAATGTATTTTTAATTCAGAATAGGCAGCAGTGATCTAGTGCTTGGTGCAATAAATTTATTGGAGTTTGTATTTCGTTTTAAATCGTGTTTAAATGCCACAAAAAAGTTTTAAAACCTTGACAGGCTTGAATTTAATGGCCAATTAATTAAAGGTCAGTAAAGGTTTATAATTCTTAGAAAAAAAGCATTGATAAACTGAAATAACTGGCCACTAATACCTTGTATGATGTCCCAATATTTTATTTACTCACACTCAACCATGTATTTTTTTTGGACGAATAGTTTAACAGCAACTCAAATTCGACTAATGCTCGAAATTAAACTTGTTTTTTTAATGATAAATGCCCAGCTTATTTACGGTCTAGTAAATAGACAGCCAAATAGATTACTACGAAATGATAGAAGTAAATGGACATAAATACGCTATTACATTGATTGTACTATAATATGGATATGACATTGAAAACAATATAGTTAAAACATGATCTCATCTCACGGATCATTTAATGCAAATCGATCTATTACGGAAAACACCGGCTATTACCGCCCGCCCGACCAATAGCAACGCGCCATTTAAATAGTAATTTATTGAGTTTCGAATTTTTAAAACGTGATTACGCGCGCCATCTTGGATGTAATTTTAAAAAAGAGAACGTGCAACAGCTACTTTGAAACGATTTGTAACGATTACCGCTTCCTTTTTTAAACGTAATATAGCTTGCGGTTTGTATATGGTCAATCTTTTAAGGTTTGTTTCCATGAATGATCATGAACATGTAATTTTGATTTGATTATGCGATGTAATCAAAACATATACTTCATAGACCTACGAATGCTTATTTTAATGAGATTTTTATTTATTCATAACATTTTTCTTTCGTAATTTTTGATCTGTATTGTTCATAAGGATTAAATCGTGATTTCAATTATAAAGATAAGATGTAAATGTACGTTAAAAGGCGTAATCGGTGCAATTGCTTGATTGTTTCAGTCTGATATAAACGTTACGTAGCAGAATTTGAATAAAACCTATTACGGAGGCAGTTTAACCTAGTTCTTGAGGTTTTGTTTTTAATAAACATTGAGTCATAAAAGGAACATTGAATGGAAGTAATAATACGCTGCTCAAATTACTTTTCATTCATTTGATTTTTATTGTTTCATTATAAAAATGATTCAACGTTTCGTATCCTCATTATTTTTTCATTTTGATTGATTATTTCTTGAAATAGGTAAGCCTAGTTATTATTAAAAATAGTTTTAGAAGAATAAATTAATTGTGATTCAGGATAAGCTAGGTATTTTTCTGGGGTAGTTTAAATAAAACAATGATAAAAAATCAAAAGAATTGTCTTTTCATGTCAAATTAGAAAGAAATCAAATCAAATCAAACCAATCCTTTAAGTTTTAAGAGAAACATTGAAGTTAACACTAAAATATAGATTTCAATACTTAGTCCACAAGATTTTTTCTTTAAAAAGATAGTATTAGATTTCATTGCAACCAGACCACACCTTGGAAACACACACATTCTTTTCTATACTTAACTAAAAAATTTCAAATCTCTCTTTCCAGCATCATTCCCGATCACGAGGCGGATTGGTCACCCCTACCAAAACCGAACACCCCCGAAACGGAAGAAGCCCCGAACATCCTTCACTCGGTTACAAATCGCCGAGCTGGAGAAACGGTTCCACAAACAGAAGTACTTGGCGTCTGCTGAGAGGGCGAGCCTGGCGAAGACCTTGAAGATGACTGACGCGCAGGTCAAGACGTGGTTCCAGAATAGACGGACGAAGTGGAGGTGAGTGAGATGATGCTCTTTTGTTTATTGATAATCAGTGGTATGACTCAATTTTTCTAACTGTGCGCTTGGAGCTGTCAAAATCGTTAGGTAAACAGGCGCCGTATTCAATCATCTAATGATTGAATTCGGCGCCTGTTTACCTCCTCAGCGTAGTTATGCGCGTCTATATGCTCACTCCTGTCATCTGCATAGTTTTATAGTATGTATTAGGTGAGGCCGCTGGCTCAAGCACTAGCTTTTCCCAGCGGCTTCACCCGCGTGGAATTTGGAAATTAACCCACGGAAACGTACTACCGGGATAAAAGTATCGATGTTATAAACTACTTGCTGTGTGCTAAATTTCATATAAATCCTATTAGAAGCATAATACTAATGATACAAATATTATCGTTAATTCTTGCAAGGCTTTGGAATTTTTGTTAGGTTTGCTGCTCAGAAATTGTGCACAACGTGTCGTGTCTTGAATTGATATAAATACTACTACTATATATCTTGAATTCAGGCAATCCTAGTACTTTTTGAAAGGTTATAGAGATATTTCTTTCCAAAGCGTCTGAGCCGTGCGGGTCCTTACTCATAGATAAAAAAAAAACATTTAGTAGTGGACCGAATTGTGAATCTAAACCATTCTTGAATCCACTTGAACACACTCAAAAACATTTATCAAAATCGGTCGCGCCGTTTAGGAGAAGTTTAGTTACATACACACGCACAGATGAATGATAGAATCACACATTACAAATCTTTGAATTTTTCTCTATTATAAACATACATATTATGCATATAAAGCTTCCTCTTGAATCACTCTATCTATTGCTCAAAACTGCATCAAAATCCGTTGCGGAGTTTAAAAGATCTAAGCATACAGACAGGGGGAGCGACTTTGTTTTATACAATGCAAAGATTCGTTAAGTTGTTATTGTTATTTTAAATACATACAGTGTAATATTTGACGTTGACAGACGCACAGTTAGAAAAATCGGGCTATAACTTGGCAAGGAGTTTCTCCTCCTTCTTCTTAAAGCAAGTAGAGAAGAATCTAAACAGTGGCAGCCTAGACAAAGAAAGAGAGTGCACTGGCTGGAGTTAAAACAATATTGTTGACTAAAGACAGTCTTGACTCCCTGTACAGGTTTACGAGAAGATTTATGTTATCCATTAGCACTGCTCTCAAAACGGTGAAGGAAAACATCGTGAAGAAATCGGCAAGTCCTAGAATTATAAATTCGAAGACAGGTGACGTCTGCCAACTCGCACTGGACACGCGAGGTAAACGGCCCACTCCCTCTCACCTGGAGGAGGAGGAGAAGGCTTGTGTCCCAGCAGCGGGAACATATATTATGTATATACATAATCTGTACGTACGAAGTTCAGAATCCAATTATGTGGCAGTTCTGAGTTTCTACCGGGGTGCCTAGTTAAATACGAAATAACAGTCGGAGACGCGATAACGAGAGATATATATAATTAATGAGTTTAAACGATACAATCTTCGAATAAAATCGCACACTTCTTAAAACTACAACGCCTAAAGCCGAAGTGCGGCCTGGAAAAAAAAATAAGAACTATGTTTTTTATTTCTTTAAAAAAGAGGTTCTACACTGGCGCAAGTAATCGAAGGTCAGCCGGTTCAATACAGTGTGAGTCTTTATAATGTGCACATATCGAAATGAGGGAAATTATGCTTAATTTTATCGACGGAAAAAAAAATTGGATTTTATTGAAAAATTTTACAATTATTGTCAAAATTAATGAGAAAACACCAGATTTTTGTCAAAAAAAAACACCTTAATTCCCAATTGAAGGCATTTTTTATTTAACTTTTATTTTATGAGGTTGCCCTGTTATTTTCAGTCATAACTGAGTTTGTTTCATCGTGACAGATCGTTTAGTTTAAAAGTTATATCGTTTTGTTTTCACAGAGGTCACAGCAGCGAACAAGAATTTAAAAAATGCTATAAAAACTTTTTTTTTTTTTTTTTTTTTTAAATATTTTTGCCGTCGATAAACTTAATTATAGTTTCCCTCAATTCGATATGTGTACATTATAAAGACTCACACTGTATAAGGTTAAGGTCCATTGCATGGAACCTTTACAGTACCTACCTACTTTCTTATCTGCATTAGTTATATTAACACAAGCTTTATTTCATTTATTAATCCTTCCATCCTTATCCTTAACCTTAATATATTTAAGTATTTATCATCTGTTATTATATTTACATTAAAATTCAATGTGAGTATTTATCTAATTTATAAATAATTAAGTTAAAAACATAATATGCTAACCTAACTAAAACAAAAAAAAAAAAAATTCCTCCGCATCGCTGTCTAAGTATATATTTAAGTAATTTACATGAAAATAGCTTAATTTTCCTTAAAGTGCATGTTCTCAACATTTATTCAAACGATTTTGTTGATAACAAAATACATGTACAGTCGATTACAATATTTATCTACACTTAAAATACTTATGGGTATTTTAGTGGAGGCGTCAACATTCTTAGCATGCTTGTCCTCATTAAGATAACCAAAGACAAGTTTCTAACGTCCAGAGCCCTGGTTTCCTATATGCCCTTAAGTTTTGAGGGTCTTTTACACTGGTGTTTATTAAACCCTAATAGTGTTGGATAGTAAAAACTTAAGTTGAGGAGAATGATACGGTCAGTTGAGTATTTGTTTTAATTACAAATCGTAAAACTGAATGGCATGTTAAACGTTAAATGTTACTTTATAATAACGTGTTAGAAGTATTTCATGAAGGCAAATTGGTATGTATGTTACTTAAGGAAAATATAGACCGTTGTTAAAGCACGCGAGTTACCTATATTTTTATTTTCATTATTTTTATATGAAAAATCCAATTTTAAAATGATTTACGGCGCGACTATACTGAAAATTAAGTTATTATCTTATATTTTTAAATGTTCCAAAATGCCTAAAACTTTGGCAAAAATCAGTAATTAAATACTTACTTTATTTTTCGTAATTTCTGTCATACTTCATAAAAAAAAAAAAAAAAAACTCTAAAACTACTGAATTTCGTTAGAACATTTGGCGGCTTAATTCGTTGCATTTTAGCCCTAATAAGACGTCCTGCAAGGAATACGTCGAGTTACCAGTAACCCTGTAGGTATACATATACGTATATAGCATGCAGCATATGTACTACAGTTATACTATTACATTTCAACAGTAGTTTTTGGATAAATGGCCAAATTTGGCGTCCTTATTCAAAGAAACTGAAAGACTTCAATTACTTTGATTTATTGAATGGTGGAGAATAGTTATTAGTAAAGTCCATAGTGGCCTCGCTTTTTGCAAATTTTTTTTATCTAAAAAGCCAAAATTTCGAAGCAAGTTTTTCAAAAATGCACGACGGCACTTTTTTGAGCTCGTGTATTGAATGAAAAATATATAATAATATCTCTTAAATAGTGGTTTAGTATATAGCGGCCTCAGAATTTAGAAATATGTATGGAATGTCTATAATAAAACCCCATTTAAAACCATAAAACTAGGTACTAAAAACGCTCTGAATGAACAGTACAATTCTCCTTACTCATTAATATTATTGCTTAAATTTTATATCAGAATAAACTATAGTTCATATGAAATTAAAATGTATACTTAATACTTTAAACAAAAACAAATAACTTATAAGACTCAAATAAACGTAATTACAACTGCCAAATTGCTACATAACGCAATGCGTCGCCTTGTTTCCATATAACTAATCTGTCAAAACACAGTTTTGTGATAGGCTTCTTTAGTAAAACAGTTCTACAACATTTTCTATTGAAAATAAATTGGAAACAGTTTACGAATTTGGACCACTTTATACAAATCTCCAGTAACGTAATATCTGGTTATAAGTAGGAAACAAGTCTAACGATAATTTTAATCAATTCCCATGCCATCTTATATTGAAATCGACGATAAACATAAATTAAATAAAACCATTCAATCAATAGGACTACACGTGTTTTGTAAGTGCTTTTAGCTAGCTACACTGTCATTTTATTTATGGAAACATTAGCTTGACCATAAATTTTGAAGTCATTCTTTGCCATAGATAATAATGAGATACTTGTTTGAATATTGACCGAATGAAGCTCGATTTAAATAAATAATTGTACCTATTAGATATTGAACGTCAAAGTTTCCGTGACGTTTAACGTAGCATCACGGTAAATATTTGCACCCACATTTCTCCAATCCGAGCTCCTAATTCCAAATCCTTAATATTAAACCGTTACAATTAGTCCTTACATGTGAGTAGTTACGTGATTTCCATAACTAGTGCGAGTAATTAAGAGCTAATGGAATGCCCAGTAACAATTTGGTCAACCAATCCTGGATCGATTCAAGATTCAATTTACGTTCAGCAGTAGCGCTCATGAACACGATAGCGTTCCGTATTCACTTATGCAGTGAATACAGAACGAAAAGTACGAGTGAGACAGTGAATTTTCAGCCACTAGTTGTGTCTTTAGTAGTAATACTACAGGTATTGGCCGCAAATTCGCTTTGTCTCTTTCTACAGAGTGGTCACTTTTGAGAGGCTAAGCCTCTAGACCACGGAGCCGTGCTCTAGACAGGCCACGGAGCACAAAACTTAGTTGCATTCGAACTGCAAATTTGCAGTTTAAATGCAGTCCGTCTGTCTAGAGCCTAACGCTCAGTCCATTCTCTATGTCTATGGTTTGAGTAGCTTATTTCATGAATGCACATAGACAGTGCGTTTTTATGAAGATAATAAAATGTAAAGGCATTGAAGCATGACATTATTCCTACCACAAACATAAACACTAATAATATCTTAGTGCTCGAATGTAGTCTATAAAATAGACTCATGTTTGACCACAATACCTATGTCTAATGCCGCAGTTGATAATTTAAAGAAAATGCGCAATTACCGTAGAAATACAAATGATTTTGAGATTTTCCCCTTTGAATAATGTGTTGTAAGTAGGTGCAATATTCCCTCTCATCATCATTTCAACCGAAAGACGTCCACCGCTGGATATAGGCCTCCCCCAAGCACCGTCACTTCAAACGATTCACAGCACATTCCTGCGGTCTTCACCAGGTCATCTATCCACCTTGTTGACAGGCCTTCCAACGCATATTCCCTCTAAGATATTTTAATCTTAGAGGTTAAAAGCAACTGTGGTAAGTAAGTATTTAAACCAATTTCTAAAGCAGAAAACATCGAATTCACATAATAGTATAATAGCACAGCCCTTTGGTGCTATACACTCAGCGTAGGTGGAACTACCAGTCAAAAGCAATTTAATGCGTAATATGTTTTTATTATTAAATCCACATTTAATCAATTATGTAATCTCCCTCGTTATCAACTACAGTCAGCCACCTACTGGGCAAAGTTTGTATACCCTTCTCCCAAAAGGAGACAGGCTGGGACTCAAAAAAAATTACGAGTTAAGTTAAGACTCACAGAATTTTCAAACATTTTGCCCAGTAAGTGGCCTTTGAGAACTCGGAAATAAATGAAAGTCTGAAGGCGCAAGGTCCGGGCTATACGGTGGATGTGGAACAGTAAACCACCCTAGCTCCTCTAGCTGTTATGAGATCGCGCGTTGTCATGCAAAAGTTGGACTCCAAGTCGTTTCGTCCGCTTAATTTGTAAAACCTCTGCTAGTTTGCGAAACTGCTCCGTGTACAGATTGGCGTTGACAGTGTGATTAGTTTCGAGAAATTCCCAGAAAGGAAGTCTTATTTAAAATTAAATAAGACTTCCTTTCCTTTCTTCCACGCCGCATGTCATGGGTTCGATTCCTATCCAGGACAAACATTTGTGTGCATGAACATGTCTGTTTGTCCTGAGTCTGAGTGTAATTATCTATATATTTTTTTTGGTATATTGGCGTGTGCTAGCTTACGTATAGCAAATAATTTAATTTAATGTTTTGTGTTGCGTAATGTATGTACCTAAATTATTATGCGCAGTGTTGTATCAATAAATTCAATTTTTTTAACTGAACAGACAGCTGCGCTGCTGGGACGTTTGTTGCGCCACTTCTTCTCCCCAGCTAAAGCACTAGGAAGTGGTGATGAGCGTGCGTTTTGGGGGACTGTCTTATGCAATTTTGACATTCAAAAAGTGCTGATTCTCAGCCTAGTTTGAATAAATGACTTTTGATTTTGTCCATCCCAGAAAACAGACAACTAAGCTTACAACCATCTTGTTTGGGATTAGTCTGAGTTTTTACCGCGAGGAGCCAATAGTTATGACGCTTGTCAGTTTAATAATGTCCAGCACTCGTCACATGTAATAATATCCTTGAGAAAATCTTCTCTGTGCGGACGAAGCAGCAAACTTTGACAAATGGCGACACGTATGGCTCGGTCGTGGTCGGTTAACGCATGAGGTGTCCATCGTGACATCACTTTACTGTATCCATTAACTTGAGGTGACGATCTATGGTCGTGCGGGATTGTCCAAGTGCCTTCTCTACATAAGTACGTAAATAGGTAAGTTCGTGGCGCAAAGCTAAGCAACCTTATAAATTGCCAATGGGGATGATTGCAATTAATGATAACTATCGACCTTACTTTACATGTTAATAAATTTTGATTCGTTTCTGCATTCCATAAAACACTCAGTGAGTTTTTTAACACAATACTCTTACTTTTATAAAATAGTCCTCCGGCTCATTTTTTTTTTCAGGTCAAAAATACGTTCCTATCAGCTCATAACTTAACCCTAACCCAGTTTTAAAATATATTGAGAGCCTCGTAATAAATTGAACGTACTTTATCCTAATCTTTTAAATGAGTCTTTTATTTCAAATGTCCGTTCGAAAACACGGTAAAGTGCAGCTGAACCCAAAATTCCTTTGCCCAGTTTACATCGTATTTGTATGTTGGTATTTTAAAACGATATCGTTTCTTTGTAGTATTGTTTCAAAATTCAAATATTTTAGAACACACGTAGTGTTCTTTCCTTCCTTTCCTTTTCGAAATTGAGTTACATTAAATAAGATTTATTTGAATACATGTCATACTTAGCGATTGTAAGATGTTTTACATTATGTAAACACGTCGTAAAATGTAATTTATTGCAAAATACCAGAAAAGCTTTTTTCATTTAAATTCAGCCGCAAAACTGGTTCACGGAATATTTTGAATATTTCTGTTAAACAGACGGCATAAACAACTTAAAATGTTGCTCTTTAAACTTTATCATTATATATGTTTAAATTGCTTTTTAGTCGGTTACTTACTCCGTCAAAAACATTAGGCGGTAAATTAATCAAGTAAACTGGAAACAAATCCTATCATGATTGGTCCTAGCCACGTCGCCCCTCGTTAGCAGATAACCCTACTTTTAATAATACACAACAGGACAAAAACAAGGAGCTTGAGATAAGAGACCATTAACTTAGCCGGTTAATACAAAGAGACGTCGGCTAAATCGACCGAATCCGAATACTAATGCCCCTTGTACGGCACATTTCATAATAGGAATGGATTAATCCGTTCTTTTTAGGCGCCATCTTCAAAGCGTGTTCGAATATTAAAAGGCTTCAGAAACTATCTCAAAAAGTAAGCAATCCAAAAAGTAAGAACCTTATAAAAGTTCTATTAATATAAACTAGGTCGTTATTGGCACTGACAGTATTTTTCGGCTACGCAGGTTGCAACGTTACACACGGGCAAAGCTATAAGCTTACAAAAGCAAATGCTTAGATAGTAGATAGCTTATTTATTACTTTTGAATATCCACCAGTACACGAAACCATTTAATTCTTTGAAGGAGACCCTTCCGTGTACGATGTTATAAGTATAGCAGTAACTATTTACCAAACACCTTTGTTGCCTACATTCAATTTTTAGTTCTATTTCTATTGATAGCCTTTATTCGAAATTCGAACCAAAAATGCTAAGCTACCACGTTTCGAAACACATTCAAAGTACGATTACAAAGGCGAAATAAAATCCTGTATCAGACAGTAGATCACGAACATCGGCCGTGAGTGCCTGGCCAATAGTCTTTTTGTTTTATTATAATAAAATCAGTGGCATGGCGCCGCGCGTATCGAGCATGCGTTATCAGTATCGAACACAAACACCGCTTGTCCATTAGAACGTAATCGGTTGTGATGCCACCAACACAACTTCGGAACGCACCTCGTGCATTGTCTCTCAGTTTTGAATATCGAATTTCTTGTTTTGTGCCTGTATTAATTGTTTTAAAAAGGATTTGTGGAATGAATTTCGATAAATTCAATATTTTATTAGCATATCTTCAATTGTCTAAGAATGCGATTTAGTTTGTCCTGTACAAATCTTTATGTTCAGGGAAATAGTTTTATATTGCATAAGAGGTACCTAGTTTTACTGCTTGCTACTTCGATTGTGCCTCACTGTTCACTGTTTAGCAATAAGATTAAATCTAGGTAGAAACTTGCATTTTAACGTTTTGTATCAAGAACTATTTATTAGCAAGATACAGAATTTAGGGTTCTCCATACGAATAAACCATAGATGCCGTTAGTTAAAGTCCATAAATTCCTTTCTGTCTATATTTCGAGAAGTAAGTAGGTATATATGATTTCAACTTTATATCCTTATAACTGATATAGGAGACATAAATTAAATGAAGTGGCATTTTATCTATGACATATGGGTTTGTATTATCTGTGGCTCCGTCGTAGGATGCTGATCATTAATACAAATATTGGGCTACCGTACAGAATCCCATCATAATTAGTTATTATTTGACAATGCTTAAAGGTGAAACCTGAAAAAGTTCCTTTATTGAGCGATAAGATATACACTGGGCCACAAAGAAAGCAGGGAACAAAATCCTCATTAACTTCGAAAATATTGGAGCTAGCTTTGTAAAATAAAGACTGTATTATAGACACTTTTATAGTGCTTAAATCATTGTCAGAAAAGTTCAAGATTATGAAGATTATTTTGAATACAAGTAAGTTAAGTAAAAATTATCATTTTCACTAAATTTCGAACAATGAATATACAAAATTTACACATTTTAGTATTTTGTATTGCCACCACGAGCTGTTAATACAGCTGTTCTACGGTTTGGCGTGCTTTCCACCAGATTACTGAGCCGATGCTGAGGAATATTCTCCCATTCCTCTATCAGTGCTTTTTTTCAGTTCACGAAGCGTGATTAGAGGGAAATTTCGCTGACGTACACGTCGTCCCAGTTTGTGCCAAGTATACTCGGTGGAGTTCAAGTCTGGGCTGCGTGCTGGCCACTCCATGCGTGTGATAGCGACATCTGCAAAGTAGTCAAATACTATCCGAGCTGTATGGGGACGAGCATTACCTTGCACAAAGATGGCGTTCTCGACCATGTCTACTAAAAATTTAAGATTTCATTCACGTATCTTTCTGCAGTTAAAGTACCATTTTCTATCACTACTAGCACGGTGTGGCTTTCGAAAGAAAGTCCAGCCCACACGTGTATGGAGCCTCCACCATATGGCACTTTCTCTTCAAAGCAAGCTTGGTTATAGCGGTCTGCGGCCTGGTCTTCTGTAGACTTCTTGCCTCACATCGTACGTGTATAGCATGAACCTCGACATGTCCGAAATCATTACTGCTACCTCCATGTACACATTTAAGGTGCTGGTCCTTGTGAGAAATAGGCCTATTAGCTTAGCGCGCTAATTTTTATCGTATAAAAACCTTTCAACATTGTCTTGCTTTATTGCGTTGGTAACCGCTGTGAAATTCTAAATTAAACTATTTAGCATAAGCATAATCAGCCATTCCCACAACTGAGACACAGGCCTCCTCTCTTCGAGAGGGAGTGGACTGTAATCTACCACGCGGGCTCATTGCGGGTTGGTAGATATCATGTCTTCAAATTTTTTACATTAAGTATATTACTAGCGGGCCCGGCGAACTTCGTACCGCCTTAGCAGCGCCACCTACCGTGTCCAATTGTATTTTAAAACCATCCAGGAATCCATTGAAATATACACACAAAATTTCATCCAAAACGGTCCAGCCTCCTAAACAGCTGCAGCTGTTTAAGAGGAGTTAGGTGACAAATAAACGTATAGAAGAATTATATATTAAGATGTATATTTAATTATATTCAAATATTTGACAGCAAGAAAATGTACGCAATTTGCACCAAACATTCTAAAACGTCGATGACAAATAACACTTTAATTTCACCGATTCATAAACTAAACGTGTGCAAAATAAAATATGCAATCATTCATATGCATGCAATCAGCGTTCATTTGTCAACAATGAAAACAATACATGAATGAAACACAATAAATTACACCTCTCGCGTAAGTAATAGTTTAAACTCATCCATAAACAATGGCTCCATGCATTATGATCTGTGCCTTCATTGATTATCTGTGTATACAGATAAGGATGTGACAAACGAATATATTTAAACTATCGATTTTATTGACAGTCGATTCTTGTGTAACGATTTCTATATTTAAAATTAATTGTAGTTGTATAGTCGTGTAGGTTTTTTCAATACATGAATAATGTATCAGTTTGAATTATCGATACCTAATAGTGTTTTGGTATTGTAATTTGTCATTCTTTATAAAGTGTAGAAAGCGAAAAGAAAGGAATAACCTATCACGCATTAATATTGATTTATAGAGTGTGAAGAAACTCATTTTAAGTATTACGAAAAGACAAAAGAATGCAGACAATTCTTTTAAATAAAAGGTGGCATTTAGACTCTTATGCATTTTATATAATTAATAATTAGAAGCTCTTCATAAAACAATATTATTACTAATTAAAATCACGTTATACCGCATTCAAATTCACCTATACAATAAATTACAAGCGTAACAATATATCCCCGCGTACACCCAATCAATTCGTTCCCCAAACCGATCCAAATTGCTATAACAAAGGTTAGAGAGAAGCAGTTAAGTGGACGTACTAACTATACATATGCTATGTACACAACATCAAGCAGGCGGTAACATGGGGTAGCTAGGGACATACATTTTGTATGAGCAACACAACTCGGCAGTTTGAGGCATCAATTATTAACTGCGGTGGAAAAGACGAACGCTCGACTTTTTACATGTATTGTACCCGTTTGTTTGGTTTATAGCCTATTTTTGTGACTTTTACCGGCGTTTTAACGTTATTTTTATGCGCAACTCGTCTTGGATAAGCGGGTACTACTAGTTATTTTACAATTAATGATGCCGCGTAGCTTTTTAATAGTTTTTTCGTTGATTTTATTCGTGTTTACAGTTCGTGTTAAGTAGTTTTCAACATAGTTTGCAACAGTATTCATGAATATTGATAGAGCCATTACAAGGTATTAAATTTTAACTACGTATTAAAGTAAATTATTTCCCTGTTGTTAACTACTTTTCAACTACTCAATATGCTGTTTTACTTCAAAATTTATATGTCGCTTTTCGATTTGACATTTGACAGGCCAGCTGGCGTGGTTGGTTAAGATACCGCCTATCATGTCGCAGATCGTGGGTTCAATTCCCATCCAGGACCAACATTTGTGTGCATGAACATATCTGTTTGTCCCGAGTCTGGTTGTAATTATCTATATAAGTATGTAATTACAAAAAAAAAGTAGTGTATGTAGTATATCAGTTAACTGGTTTCCATAGTACAAGCTCTGCTTCGTTTGGGATCAGATGACCGTGTGTGAAATGTCCCAGGATATTATTATTATTATTTATTTGATATCGGTATAAGTTAATTTTAGTTTTCAGCATTCAAAAGTCGATTGCAATTGGAACTATATTACGTAGTTTTCTTTCTATTAAAAGTTAAGCATCGTAAGTCAATTTCCTTAAACTATTTACACATTCTAAAGGTCGATGGTAATTTCCCTGAAATCGTGTTCGACCATCGACAAATCGAATTGGAATCGTTGCACGATCTAACACGTAATGTTACCCACGTAGCAACATGGCCGCCCTAGGCCGTTTTCTTTATTTATTTACTCACCCTGTTTCATTTTCTTCCTGTAATTCTTTTCCCTTGTATAAGTGAATATTAAAACTTCCCGAATTAGGGTGTTTAGAGCTGTTTCTTGAAAGAACGTCTTATCTCAACCGCTAAGAGTATGTTTCCGTGTAAGATTATTTTCTGCGATTTAATGTCGCGAATACATTATTTGCAAAGGATAATGAGGTGTATTTTTCTTCGCATACAGTTCTGAATGGCTTGTGTTTGTTTCGTGTGCGTTCCTTCGAAGCTAAGTCGGTTGTCTCTTGTATAATTGTTGCTTGTAGGTTGTCTCCTTAGGAATTAGGAAACAAATCCGTTTGCCGATTGATACGAGGGTTCCAAGAAAGGGAGTGATGTGCTCCATAGTCAGTCGTTAATTTTTATTGCACATCGTCTTTTCTTATATTCCCGTACGATTAGGGGAAGAAGAAGAGGTATTGATGCTGTCAAATTATGCAAATGACTGTCACCTGCTAAACATGCAGGCTTCTACTATAATGTGCTCGTATTTTGTTGTTATATGTCAATGACAGACCAGTTATTAGTAATAAGATAAGTAAAGAACATTTAATGATAGACACAAATAAATATCTAACCTGACGAGAGACAACAACAAAAAAAAGTAGGAAATCATCCATGTAAAAATAACATTATTAAGTCTGACAATGTAGGTAAAAATCTTTACTACATCATTTTATTTATGTTGATTACAAAAATAGTATATGCATTTATGATGCCAATATATAGAGTTTTTTACTTCATACAAATCCCAAGTTAGAAAACTTAACAGAGTCACTTTCATCTGCAAAAAACCATGATTACGATCCAAAGAATTTAAGGAACGAAATAATAACAAATTCAAAAGGCTATACATTATGCACAGAGTTTTTACGAGAACATCTTGAAGTTTTAAAACGCTCCCCGGATTTATTTGACTGTTTTGATAACTGCTGAGGGCAAAGTTGTAAAGTTTTATCGGTAGAACATTTTTATTGTCCGTGTGTTTGAGTTTAGTAAGTTTTTGGAGGTATATTTTGACGTAACGAAAATTTCAGTAATTGATTTTATAAAGTTGAAGTAAGCCTTTATACGTCAGACGATACACGATCATTGGATTTTAAGAAAAAGCTTTCAAAGTCCAGCAGATAATATATATAAACGTAAAATACTATTATCCAATGGCGACCGCGGGCTTACAGTAGTTGTGAACCTATGGGTTTCAGTGGATATTCGAGCACACATTGACATGAACCTATGGGGTATATGGCGGACGCGTAGCGCGTTAAAGTATTAGCTCGTTTTAAAGTTAAATATATTTTTTTTTACAACGGATGAAGTAAGTAACGTGTAATTAAATGTGTGAATAAAGAGAATTTTTAAAGAATGGAACTTTGAACCATAATGCACAAAAGAAGTAGATTGTGAATATATTAGTTTATCGACTGCTATTCAAAAATGGGCAAGTAAGGTAACCTCTCCTATACGATTATTACTACAATTTTATTGATACAATAAATAAAATTGTATTCAAGTAACCTCTACGTGAGTTAAAAGAAGTCGAAAAATTCCTGGTAAAACGTAGCACCCAAACTGCCGATATAAAATTACTCCAAATGTAATTATCTTCCGCAAAAAACAGCTTAAAAGTAACGTCAAATCAGCTTATTTAACCCCAAAAATTCATAGCCGCTAAACAGATTATTAGACACGATTTTGGGAGAGAGAAAAAAGGAAAAACTGTAGAGAGTTGGCCAAAGTAATTAATAAAGCAGATCTTAATTATCTAGCATAAATTTGTTAGAACCGACCGCGCTGGCGGAATGCAGGAATACCGATGTAAAGGTGAAACTGGAAGAGCTTTTAGAGAGGAAAAAACCTACGTTTTTATAGCAGTTTATTTGTGTAAATATTCTTAAAAGTTCTTCTCAATGTAGTTGCCTAGTTATAGTAAACTCTTTGTGTAGCGATTGTTGGCAAAGTTAAATAAGAGAAAATGTAACAGCTACAGTTTTTTTTAAAACATAGATAGGTATTTGACTTCATAGTGAACGTACGTTCTAAAAAAAATCCCTCTTCAGCAATAATCATTCACGGGCTGATACTGATACTGACTTTGGTGATATTTGAGCATACTTCTAGCAATTTTTCTTTTGAATACATTCCCATTTTATTTTGCGAAATGTACACTCAGTCATAATTATCATTACCATTGCCGCATCCAGTAAATGCACCATCCTTGTTATACTTATAAAATAATCAGCCTGAAAATGCTAATTGCTACCCTCCACGTTTGGCTTATTTAAGGGAAGTTTAATTGTTACCCGCTTTATCTAATTATAAAGACGCGGACTCAACTCGAGGCGCGGTAACTAGTGGTGTGCCAAGTCGATAAAATTAAACTCGATAGTATTACGGGGAAGCGCTAAGGTAGCTTGCGAAATTCAATTTTTCTTGCGTTTTTTGTAATTTGCAGATCAGTGTCAGGTTGTTTCTTGATTAAAATATGATTCGCGATAATAACATATATGTATTTACGTAATTATAGACCATAACAATCATCAATACATCTATCTAAATTTAATTTGTCGCGGATTGGTTTATTTTCCAAAATCAGATCAATCCGGGGCAAATCTGACATAGAGAGACATCTCTCTCACTGATGAAATTGTTATAGTTATAATTATACAAATACATATATGTTATTGTCGCAAATCATATTTTGATCAAGATATAACATAACACTGACCTCCAAATTACAAAAAAACGCAAGAAAATTTGAACTTCGCGGGCTACCTTAGCGCAATCACCTTAATTGCGTTTTAATTACTTTTAAATTTTATATTTTATCATCGATATTAATGCAGAATGGCAAAGTGTGTTTTTAATTAAATTAATTGGTTGTTTCTTTTTCACGTTGAAAGATAAATAGAAAAGAATGCGCCAATTATTTTCTGGTTTTGTAAAGCAATTCACAAGGATTGTCTAGTGAAAATAATGAGCACAGGTTCTTGTAATGATAATAGTTGTCCCTTTATCAGAATTATTCATTAGACTCCTTTACAGAAACATCAACAAAAACTTATCGATGTCGCAGCGCCTCCCTTCACCTCGTATATTAACCGTTCTAATAAAGTTCTTGCAACGTTATAATAGACTTAACGCTTTGTTCAATCATTCATTATCGCGCTACACACAGACCAGAATAATAAGAACCCTCCAAACATCCCAGATCACCCCTTTCCTCATTAGAATCTTCATAACTGAAGGCGGTGGGGGAGTTCTGGCAAAATTGGATGTTTGAGGTTCCACTTCAGGGTGGTCATATATCAGTCTAAAGTTTGAATTCAACGAATGAATTAACTTTATATTCATTTGAACGTCAGTTTTAATGAAACGTGAAT
The DNA here is from genome assembly GCA_948252095.1 of Dicycla oo. Classification (NCBI taxonomy): domain Eukaryota; kingdom Metazoa; phylum Arthropoda; class Insecta; order Lepidoptera; family Noctuidae; genus Dicycla; species Dicycla oo. The sequence continues at coordinate 12,259,118 of OX411732.1, forward strand.
TATTATGAAACTTTCTTCGCTTATAAGTTAATGCGGTTTCGTATGTGTTTGATATGTAGTATATTTTATCCTTATTGGTAATTAAACACCTTAATTATTTCGCTAATGAATCCTACTGTAGCCTGTTCCACCACAAATACTCCCTTTTCAGATCGAGAGATAGAGATTTCAGTGCTAGGTTAACTGTACAAATCTATTGCCAGCTCAACCTTGGCTTATCTTAAGAAAAGGGTAGGCTGAGATATTGAGGGTTTTTATGAAAATTCATACCACGAATGGGGCAGAAAACTGTCAAATTAGTTCGGAGTAGATGGTGCTAAGTGTTTGTTACTTTCATTCAGCTGTCAATGGCTTTCATTCAGGTACCCTTGTTAAAAACTTTGCCGCGAGATGGCGCTAAGTGATTTTTTCTTGTCGCCGATTGGTCGCTTTGTCTTCAAGATGACTATGACAAGTGACAAACACACAGCGCTATCTTGCGGCGAAACTTCCGGGAAACAACCGCATTGTCGCCACTTTAACAAGAGGTATTCCATTTCAGCAATGAATATAATAAAATACGTCGTTCATTTCATTCATTCGTTCGTCATTCAGTCATGACTAAATAAAATATAGATGCTTTGACACTTATGACAGATGCCTGGACCTGACGTGTCAGTGCTACCACCTAGAGAACGTCATTTCAGAAAACCCTCATTGACAAAAGACACATCAATATGACTTTTTCTAATTATCATGTAACATGGCTATTTATTATGAAATAGGCTTATAATAATATAGGAATTTCCATAAACAATTTCTTATTTAAACCACTGAAAACAAAGGCAGTGTAAGTTCTACGTCCTACGTCCTCCTACATACAAGAAATCTTCCCAACTTTGCCCTGCACATTATTAGAGAAGATATAAATTTGATACTGACCACCACTAAATAAGCACCAACCTCCTTGTATCGACTAATTAAGATACCATTAAACTTTTCCAATGCACCCAACATTAATTTGCATGTAAAGGAACCAAGTAACACAAACACCAAACATGAACTTTATTACAAAGACTATAAAGAATATTTCCATTTGGATATTTGAGAACGGTACGTTTTATAGATGAATAAAGCTTTTAAGCGGAGTCCATACGATATCGCGAACGCTGTTAAGTTAAGAGTCTCAATTATGTAAGGGCTTTATCGTAATTGAAAATTTTTCGTCCCGATATTCTTGTCTGCGTACTTAATAACGATTACGTTTTAAGTGTTCATTAGTGTGCACCAGGCTTTATGTTATGGTGGAATGGTTAACCAGCGTTTTTAAGAGTATATAATGTTATGCGCTTAAGTAAAATGAAGATTAAATTAATCGGAATCGACAGTTCGCGAGTTACCTTGAAAGAGTCATTATCACAAGCGAGTCTTAAATACGTTTTTTTTTTGGAGTGTTTATTTTGGCATTTCAAATATTTTAAAGGAATTTGATATGGTATTTTGTTACAAAAATCTTATTCCCTTTGGATTGGGGTGTCGATGACACCATTGGATCACAAGACAAAACCTTTATATAATTTATGTATACAGGGTGTCCCTGGAAGTATGGATCAAATCGAATAAGAGTGTAGGCAAGGTCATTTCCAAACTTTTATACTCTGAGAATGTTGGTACAATTTTTTACGGTTTAAAAGTTATGACCAATTTTTGTTTTTTTTCAAACTCTTCGAATAATGCAATGAAAAAAAATCATTAAAAAAACTATCATGGCTATTACTATTTTTATTTTTCAAAACGTAGAAAAGTGGGCCTTTCTTTTGGTAATACTTATACGCATCTAGAAAACATGTGTTCAATAATAAAAAACAGTTACTGCAAAGTCTTCGGTCTGGCAGAAGTTTTACTCAATTTTCGAGCGATTTTTATGGGAAAAAATTACACTAGCGAAAGTTGACCACGTGCTACAAAAACTGGTCCAAGTCATAGAGATTCTTTGGAGGTATGAATCACTGGAATATTCTTAATAGTTTAAAAGTTAGAGAATTTTATTAACAAGGAGGTCGTATTTTTAAAATTTTCTAAGTACGTGGCAAAATAAAATAAAATGCATGTTAAATATCCCCACCCTTCGGAAACTTGTTTCATCGCTCCATAAAATTTTCTTTAAAAATTGAGAATCTTCACGATGGCAACGTAACATCTAGACTTGACTTTCCCTAGTCGTTGGATAGGAAGAGGGGGGCACATTCGATGGCCAGCACGTTCCCCTGACCTGAACCCCATAGATTTCTTTCTATGGGGTTCTTACAAAGAGATGGTGTACGAGACAGAGAGCGGAACCGAGGAACAACTCCGTCAGAAAATCACATCTGCAACCTTATACATAAAAAATAATTCCCGTGCATTTAGACGAATAATGCCAAATTTCATTCGGCGATGCCAGTTGTGTTTGAGAGTAAGAGGAAGGAATTTTGAACATCTGTTGTAATTTCAATTTAATAATACATTTACATATTAATTTCATTGTTTTATTTTATTTTGCCACGTACTCAGAAAATTTTAAAAATACGACCTCCTTGTTAAAAAAATTCTCTAACTTTTAAACTATTAAGAATAGGATAATATTTTTGTGTTCACCAAAAATCTAAAGGTACATCTATGTATGCATTTCTAAAATATTGATCTTAAACCCGTTTAATTGTTTTACTATAATTAAACTACTCGGCCAACAAAATATGTTACATCAAACAAATTCCAAATTAACACTAAGATATAACACTTTTTTATTGTAGTGCGCTGCAAATATTCTATTGTAACAATAACTATTTTATTCTTCCCCGAAAAATACTGATCGTGCACCAAATATTCCTGAATGTTACACAAAATATTTGGATAATGTGTTCATTTTTTATTAATAAAGCTACATTGGACATTAATTGGTGTTTGATTCAAATACATTTTGCAGTGCATTATCTGAAGTAAAACTAAAAAAATAAATGCTTGTTTTTAAAATTAGGTGTATTACTATTTTTACAAATTTGCAACAGTTGTTAAATAGATGCTCGTTATGACATATTTTAATGAACATATTTTGGTGCACATTCAGTATATTTGGTGGAACACAGGCAAAATTAGGTAAATGAAATGGGAATAAATTGAAGTACTTTTAAATACCATCCTTAAGAATATTCCAGTGATTCATACCTCCAAAGAATCTCTATGACTTGGACCAGTTTTTGTAATACGTGGTCAACTTTCGCTAGTGTAACTTTTCCCATGAAAATCGCTCGAAAATTGAGTAAAATTTTTGCCAGAACGAAGCCTTTGCTGTAAATGTGTTTTCTTATTGAAAGTATGTTTTTTAGCTGCGTAAAAGTATTACCACAGGAAAGGCCCACTTTTCTACAAAGTTCTGAAAAAAAAAGTTATTGATAGCTTTGCTAGATTTTTTCTATGATTTTTTTCATTGAGCACTATGCGAAGTGATTGAAATAAACAAAAATTGGTCATAACTTTTGAACCGTAAAAAAATGCACTTCTTAGGGTTAAACACTTTGGAAATGACCTTGCCCACGCCCCTATTCGATTTGATCCATACTTCCAGGGACATCCTGTATAGGGTGACTGGTAATTAGTGACCGACTCTTCAACACATGATTGTACTCATGATAACAAACAACTTTTACTAGTGGACCAAACCTGAATTCGCGAAAAAAAATCAGCTGTCCCATACATTCATGTTCGCCTCGTCAAAATGTAGGGAGCAGTTTTTTTTAACGCGATTTCATGTTTGGTCCTGTAGTAAACGTTGTGTGTTATCATGAGTACAATCATGTGTTTAAGTATCGGTCACTTATTACCAGTCACCCTATACCTATAAACGTATATCTATATATAAATATAAACGATCATGTGAGGGATCACAGAAAAACGACGTCAATGCTTACGAATCAAAATGTAGCTATGTGCAAAAGTTTATCTGACTGCCGTCTCGAAATGTTGTTTCGGGAGGTTCTTATTCTTTGCCATTTGGGCTGCCATCAGCTATTTTAGTCCATACCCGTCGCTTTAATCGCTTTTCTGTTAAGAATCGAGAGTTTTTACCAAATTATTTACCTAGATTATGTGTTTATTTTTTATTAAGTTTGTTTATATCCTTTTTAGGGTCCGTACCTCAAAAAGAAAAACGGAATCTTTATAAGATCACTTTGTTGTCCGTCTGTCAGTCTGTCAAGACCCTTTTTCTGAAAATGCGAAAAAATTGCGATTATAAACTTACATTTTCAGTTGGAAAATTGACCGTGACGCGTTTCGATTGTATGGGAAAACATGTTTTTCAACTACAATGTTAAGTTTTATTTTGGGATAAATTCATCTCAACTAAGGAACTCTTCATTGTGCACTTGGTCGGTTTTTAAAATTTTATTTTGTTAGCAAAGTTCTTACTAAGTGCTACACGATTAAAATAATAACACTAGTAGAAATAGGCAACGCTAAAGTAATGATGAGTTGTGTTAGCCTCGTCCTATGTTAGCCATTTTTAAACTTGCTTCTAACTTACATAAATTCCCATGATTAAAACAGCCAAACTCACAAGTTCAAGACGTCTCATATTCAGCCTTATAAATATTTTAAAAGCGCAGTATCGTTAACGCTAAAGTGTGTTCACCCCTTTTAAGTAAAGGCCGCTAAGAGTTAAGTTGTGGCTGTATTATCTAAGTACTTGTCTACTTATTAACACCGATATAGTTTCATGGAAACGGTAGAAGTTCTGCTGCGGAGGTTTGTGTGCAGTCAATAACATAAGTGCGTCAATCTGCCTAACCTTTTCCCAACTATGTTGGGGTCGGCTTCCAGTCTAACCGGATGCATCTGAATACCAATAGTTTACATGGCGCGACTACCTATCTGACCTCCACAACCCAGTTACTGGGTAATACGATACCCTTTGGTAAGACTGGTTGTCAGAATTTCGGGCTTCTGATGACCCGTAACGACTGTCAAAGATCCACGAATGATATCTGGGACCAACGGCTTAACGTGCTTTCCTTGGCACGGAGGAGTCTCGGTATGTAAAGATCCCTCCCTTCACGGACCAACCCCGGCCAGCATAGCCTGATAGATTGAACCGTGCGGCTTTTATTACTTAGCCACGAGCTGCTCATAACATAATATAAGTGCGTAGTTTCACAGAAATTTCGGACAAATTCGTCATCGGGTTCATGATAAATTACGATCAGACTACGAACATTCCTTCGAACACAGGTTTTTATTGTTAGGATTGATAAGAAAAATCTTAGGAATGTCAATCTTTTACTTTCCAATCTGTCAAAGTTGACAGTTTATCGGAGTCATACAATCCTATAATGTATCAGTAATATTTGGCTAATCTAGGATCATTATTCCGAGCATCTTCTTCTTCCTACTGCTCTTAGTGCAACTGAAGCTAGATTTCTTTTTCCAGAAATCCGGAATCCGAAAAGACATGGACATTTGATACCCAGAAAATGCTATAATAAAGACAAAAACACAGTTAACCCTCACCACAGTACCTAAACAAACAACAAAAGCCGTGTCGTTTCCAGCAAATCTTAATCTCTCGTTAAGGATGTTCTAAAATTACGACGACCCGATCGGTTGCACAACCTATCCAAGTTTGGGTTGTGGTCGTTGACTGCGGTGGTATCCGTCGTTACTGGCTGGTTTAAGGCGAAATTATGGTGACTGTAGTTGTTTGTTGAACAAATGAACGTCATAGTGTTGGGGTTGTAATGTTCTTGGAGTTCTTTAAAGTCACGAAAATCTTCGATCTAGCTCAGATATTGAAGGTTATGTTGCTTTCCTTTTGGTGTGTTTGTTCTTTTTATTGAAAACTTTGAAATATTTCTTCAAAAAAACGTACCTGCATCATCAATAGTACCTAATTGCAATTCATATCATATGCAAAAAACAAATTACATTGATATTGGAAAATTGCTCGTGGCTAAGTAATAACAACCGCACGGGTCGATGGACCAGGTTAAGCTATGCTTACTGCGGTTGGTCCGTGGATGGTTGACTAATTGACCATCTTTACATACCAACGTTGGTCCCGGCTGTCATTCGTGGATCTTTGTCAGTCGTAGTCGTTACGGGTCGTCAGAAGCCCGAAAGTCTGACTACCAGTCTTACCAAGGGGTATCGTATTACCCAGTAACTGGGTTGTGGAGGTCAGATAGGCAGTCGCTCCATGTAAAATACTGGTATTCAGCTGCATTTGGTTTGAATGGAAGGCAACCCTAACATAGTTGGGTAAAGGCTAGGCAGATGATTGATATTGGAAAATTGGCTCTATTTGAAGCACTATGAATTTAGGACAGTTAATTCTTCTTCTTATGATGCAAAGACCCTATTAAAGTCATCAGACATCACTCTCTATTTCTCGCTAAACAGAAAATCTAGACGCCATCGCAGTTCAAATTATGATATGAAATCTGCAGATATGTATAATATTCGAAACTTAAAAGCCCTAGTTAGTTTCAAATCTCCTAACAAAATGAAACCATAATAATCACAATCAATAACTACAGGACCCGACTAATCGTCCAACTAGTCGCCTCAACAACTCTAGCGACAAGTCAACGAATAAATTATGCAAATGCAAGGCTCCGTGTTAAGAGGGTTGGCTCGGAAGTTATCAGACGGTGTACTTGACTCTTGAGATCAACTGCTCACTCAGAGAGCTCAGTGAAGCCATTGGAACTGCTAATGAGATTGTATGCGACTTGCTGAAGATATGAGCTGAGTTATTTGAAGGAGTGTGCGCGTAGGCGGTGTGGCCAGATGCGAATTGTTTGATTTCATGTTCTATGTTTTGTTATTCTGGTTGTGGTTATAATAATATAGGTCTTTTTACCTATGAATTTTTGATACCGGCTAGTGTGAAGATCAATAACTTTCATTCTATTTGGAATTCCAAATTCAAACTAATTTTATAATATAGCATGACATTTAAAAAACAAAATCATCAATCAGTTTGATTTGATATAGACTCATGATAGCACAAGTTTAAACCTTAGTGGTTTTTGGTTGCTATGTAATAAGTAATCCTGTATTCTTTAGTTTATTTGATACATAAAAAAAAAAGTTGTTCATTTGTTTTTCCAGCCGTTCGGTTTTTCTTTGATATCGTTGTTTCTGTAACAATAGAAAAATCGAAATTATGCGCTATTTTCGAATACGAGTTCCGTCGTGGCACCAACGCATATTAACGACGTGTATGGACAAGTTACCATAAGTGAACGCACGGTGCGTTTTTGGTTTGATCGTTTCCGTTCTTTCGTCGAAATTTTCGTCTCAGCAATGAGTCCCGGGGAAAAATTTCAAATTCAACTAGGCGGTGAAAAACGCCTTTAAAAATTTATCGATTTCTGTTCCTAGGATATCTATAGCAGATGCATCAATGAATTTTCATTAAATTGGCAAAAGTGCATCGACAATCTTTCTTTAAAAAAAAATGTCAGATTTTTTCTATTTAAATCGGAAGTTTCTTAGGTATGTAGTTTGTAAATCTTTACTAAGCAGGTACCTATTAGGTTTAAGTATTTCACGAGTGTTTGTTACTGAGAAAATTAGTTTAAAAGCCTGTATTAATAGCATTTGCACCTACTCAGTTTCAACAGGAATTTAGAACATCTGTACTAAGCGTAGACTGGTCCCAGACTGCGCTTTGTTTTCAGACGAATTCAATAATTTTCTAAATATGATTATCACCTAAAAACCAATGGTAGGTGCTATACTAAGGACCGGTTTTTTTATTCATAGTTAACTCAAGCAATAATTAAGTAACTAATGGTTGAATTTTGTCTAAATGTGAAAGGCTAAACATGAATGTATTCATGTTAACTCATTCGTGTTAAATAATAGTAACTAATGGCATTTTGGCAAACACATTTAGACAAAATTCAACCATTAGTTACTATGTTTAACCATTGGTTGAGTTGACTACGGATCAAAAAACCGACCCTAAGGCTTAGTATACACAATCATTTTGCTTTCGGTTCACAGATGGCACTCAAAGTGCGGTACACCATGCTTTGTTATGTGGTGGTGTGATCCCCAAACAAAGGCTTAACTTTGACTAAATGCAGCTAGCTTCATGGTTAATTCTCGCGATGAAAATTATGTTGGAGGTACCGTAAATACCGCGTAGATCCTTTCAAAGAATAAATTAACCTCTACAGGGGCATGAACTACTGGGTGTAATTTTAATCTCCGTTATCCTCTTAAGGGGTCATTGTACTCATCATTATGAACAACTTTTACTATGGGACGCAACATGAAATCGCGAAAAAATATTCAGCTGTCCCATATATTCATGTTCGCATAACTTATCAAAATGTACTCGTAGGTACAGAACAGCTGATTTTTTTAGCGATTTCAGGTTTGTCCCATAGTAAAAGTTGTTCATAATGAGAGGATAACGGTGATTAAAATTACACCCAGTATATGAAGAAGGTGACAATTATCGATATCAAAGCTTGACAATTAATTAATTGGTACCCATAATAACTTAGTACAAACTATGTTCTGTCGTTAGAGTTTCAATATAAACTATACAGGATGAATTTTTCAAGTGGGCGTGGATGGCTAAATCAGAAACTATGAGGAATAGCGAAAAGTACTCAAAGGAGTCTCGGGCTCGATTTTGATGAATACTAAAACTGCATCATTGGATTTTCGAAAAATCAATATCAAGGTAGGTAGGTAACATAAGAAAATAAAAAAAAGTATTTTGTTAGAAATGATCTCCTTCCTTTTTTATTAACTATCGAATGATGTATTAATACAGTGTGTGCGCTTTTTTTCAAAATCAACGGGTTCGATTCCTGGCTAGAAATATTGATTTTTCAAAAATGCAATGATGCAGTTTTCGTTTTCATCAAAATCGAGCTCACGACTCCTTTGAGTACTTTTCGCTATTCCTCATTGTTTCGGATTTGGCCACGCCCACTTGTAAAATTCACCCTGTATAAGGAGGACCATTACTATGTACGTTCTAGAGGCTTGCATGGGTGGACCATTGAACTGAACAAGTTCACTGCCCAGTATAAGTACTGAAAGACCAAACAATTAGTTGTTCAGTTAAACGGACCTTGGTTACCTAGTGGATTTCCCTTTAAACCTACATCTATTTCAAGCTCTACTCTAAACTAAACCCGCCCAGAAATTTACGCGTAAAACTAATTCGCCTGTCGCCATTTAGATACTCGTATTTAATTGACAGCGCTGACGTCACGGCCCTTGTTGTCAGATCTAACTCATGTATTATTTGCGTGGGCGCTGAAAGCTGTGGGCGGTAATCATAATTAGTTGTGTTGGCGATATTGTGTATGTATTTAATTAATTGAATGAATTTAATTTGATTTTACTTATGACTCATGATAGTTGTAATCTTTTGGATGACTTCGTTTTATTAGACCCACTCGTTAAAAAAAAAAAATTTCAATGATAAAAGATCGTAAAATCTAGCATTAATTTTATTTTATCATATGAAGGACACGTAAACATGAAAAAAAATTATTACCATTAGCAAGACAATATTTAAAATTACAATTTTATTACACTTTAATATCATCCTAGCCTAGCCTTTTCCCAACTATGTTGGGGTCAGCTTCCAGTCTAACCGGGTGCAGCTTAATACTTGTACACTTTAAAATAATTTAACTGATAAGTTGATCGAAATGAGACCCCTCGTTACGGATACACAATTTCAGTCTTCTTTGAATTTCACTTCGTGTAACCTTCTACAGAGTGTTGTGGTGTATGCTCCTAGTAACATTTTCTACCTCAATCCTTAGACTTAGGTCTCATAAGACTTTTTGTAAGAAAAAAAAAAACATTTTTTACATGGCCCCATAAAAAATAGTCTGGACTTCATGCAGGCCATCTAATCGTTCCATTTGTACCTATCCTACCTACCTAAATATTAGATTTCATGGGTATCTTGTACGACACACGAGTGTAAGACCTGACGTTTCTTGGAGAAATTTTATCTTTAACATTGACTGTATCGATTAGTGAAATAAAATAGCGAGTGTTTATTTTTGTAATTTTGAGCTGATTCGATTCCCAGTCTATGTAAGCTTGCCAAGAAATCAGTTAATGCAGTTTTGATTCTCTTTAAAAATAAAGGAATGTCTTCCTTTGAGAAGGAAGCGTCAGGGTAGCCCGCGAAATTCAAATTTTCTTACGTTTTTTGCAATGTGCAAGTCAGTTTTAAGTTGTATGTTAAATAAAGTATGATTTGCGGCCGTAACAAATATGTATTTACATAATTATAATCATTAGAATCAGTAATACATCTCCTTAAGTTAGTATAATCCTCAAATGTCAAGATTTCATGAAATAGTCATTCATTAGGATTACCGTCTTAAAGAGTTGTACTTTAAAATGTAAATAGATACTTGTTACGGCCGCAAATTATATTTTGATCAACGTACAATCTAATACCGACTTGTAACTTGCAAAAATCGTAAGAAAATTTGAATTTCGCGGGCTACCCTGACTCTTCCCCTTAATTAAAATAATCTATCTTAAGGGGGAAGTGCTAAGGTAGCCCGCGAAATCTAAATATTCTTACGTTTTTTGCAGTTTGTAGGTCAGTATTAAGTTTAATGATGATTCAAATATAATTCGCGACCGTAACAATCATATATTTACAGAATAATAATCATTAGAATCAGTAATACAACTTCATAAGTTAGAAAATACCTGAAATGTCAAGATTTCATGAAATAATCATTCAATAGAGTTATATGAACTTAGATAACTGTATTGATGATTTTAATGGTTATAATTATGTAAATACAGTGTTGTTACGGTCGCAAATCATGTTCAAATCAACATACAACCTAGTACCGACTTGTAAATTGCAAAAAACATAAGAATTTCGCGGGCTACCCTATCGCTTTCGCCTTAAGGATTTAAAGTGGTTTCCCTTCAGGGGCCATTGATTTTTTCCACCTTGTATATGTTTTATGTGCTGATCTCGGTGAGTTTCATTAGTGAGTTGGAACGTAATCATAGACACAGTACCTCAATCTACGTTCGGAAGGTATAATAACAGTCCTCCAGATCGAATTTCGGCCATAGCAGCCAATCTCAGCGGAGACCAGCCTCCGGCGCAGGAGATATTATAGTGCGCAAGTTTGTACGCAGACACAGGTGAACTCTCTCTTCCCTTCTCTTCTCTTCTTCTTCTCTTCTCTTCTTATAAGACGGTTATCCGACACAACCGGAGAGAGATCAGGCGCAGGGTCAATACACACTGCCAAGTTCCAAACCCCAGGCTGTTACAAAAAAAATCCTAATGAAAAAACCCAGTAACACTTTGCTCAACTCGGGAATCGAACCCAGAACCACACGCTCAGCAGTCGCGCGTCCGACGGCAAACATAACACGACATTACCAATATTAATATTCAACCATAAATCATGCGAAACAGTAACAATAACTCCAATACATAATCTCCAACATCCAAACAAAACAAAACAGTCTTATTACTCTGTAATATTATAATACACGGATCTTATTATCACAGCCATACATTATTTAATATTTACTATAGTGAGCTGAACTGAGTCGTGAATTATTCTGCCTGCCCATTAGTGTCCTCTCTATTGACCGAGCTGGGCTGTTTACATGTGGTACTGCTGTAATTAAACTGACTTATTGATGGCATGGATAAAAATAGTTAATGGGGTTGTTTCCCGGAAGCTTTGCCGCAAGAGAGCGCTGTGTGTTTGTCACTTGTCAAAGTCATCTTGAAGACAAAACGATCAATCGGCGACAAGAAAAAAATACTTAACGCCATCTCGCGGCAAAGTTTTCAGCAAGGAACTCCAATGACAGCAGAATGAAAGTAACAAACACTACCCGGAAACAAAACCTGAATGAAAGTAACAAACACTTAGCGCCATCTACGCGGAACTAATTTGACAGTTTTCTTCCCCATTGTATTAGTACGACAGAGTTGTTTGTTGTTGGATCTCCCAAGTTTGAGCCTAAAAGTGACGAATAGGGTATTTCTGTCTCTTGGGAACATTAAAATCATTCAAATTCTATTGTGAATATTACCCTAAATGCTTTCTAATGAATGATGACAGTGCAATAAGGACGACTCTAGTGTATTGTCGTTATATCTAACCAGATTGTAAGGTCTTTGATACCTTAAAAAAAAACAAAAAAAAAACAATCTGCCTAGCCTTTTTCCAACTATGTTGGGGTCGGCTTCCAGTCTAAGCGGATGCAGCTGAATATGAGTATTTTACATGGAGCGACTGCCTATCTGACCTCCACAACCCAGTTACTGGGTAATACGATACCCCTTGGTAAGACTGGTTGTCAGACTTTCGGGCTAATGACGACCCGAAACGACTGTCAAAGATCCACGAATAGCAGCCGGGACCAATGGCTTAACGTGCTGTCCGAGGCACTGAGGATTCTCGGTATGTACAGATGGTCACCCATTCACGGACCAACCCCAGCAAGCGTAGCTTAACCTGATGAATCGACCCGTGCGGCTCTTATTACTTAGCCACAAGCTCCTATATTATTTGATTTATACCTTAAGCCTTAAACAAATTAATAAAATAAATAATAAAAACTTTACATGTCACCAGCACCTTACTACCCCTAACCTGTACACTCACCAACAAAACCCCTAACCCAAAATCTCTTGTTACAGACGCCAAACAGCAGAAGAGCGTGAAGCAGAACGACAAGCAGCGAACCGCTTGATGCTCTCCTTGCAAGCCGAAGCCTTAAGCAAGGGCTACATGCCCGAAGCACCACCTGGTTCAGCGCAACTTTCCGCTTTACACTACCAGAACTCCGCAAATGCAGCGCAAGGGCAGCCGTCAAATACCGCTTTAAGCGCTTTACAAAACCTCCAGCCATGGGCAGGCAATCAAAGTAACTTTATGAATGCGCAAGCGGCGACCGCCCCGCCCCCTCATCCCCCACCAGTTGCCTCGCCTATATGTTGATCGGAATTAGATTAAACTTTTTGTGAATGAATTATGTACTAGGACTGTAAAATGCTATTTGTACTAGAGATGTTAAATGCAGTGTTGAAAGTTGTAAGCTTGTAAAGCATCTGCAAGCTTATTGCTCTAGAAAATCTTTTTCTCTTCTTTTGCACTTTCTAAAGCAGTGGTCCATCTTATTTAAAGAAGCTTTTTAGGAAATAAAATTACAGTACAGGCGTTGCCAAAAGTGCAATTGAAATATTTTTTTTAATTCATTACAGATTCTAAACGTAATTCTAACCGTTCTACTATCAAACTGAAATTTATTATAATCAATCTCGAATTTTCAAGGCAACTGAATACATGCAATACATCAATTATTATGATTTAATGAGCTAGCTCTATTCTAAGTCTGTCTTGGTACTAGTTTTGCATGATGATAAGCATCAAATGTAATAAAATTATCATACCGATAAATTCTTGTACTTAGAAACCTACCTATACTCGTGTGTACTCAATTTATTATTGAAATTTGCCTCTAGTCCATATTCATTACAATAAAAACTACCGAACTATTGATATTCGAATCTCTTTTGTATTGTTAAAATAGGTAAGTAGCAATAATTAAATTTAATTCTTTGTAAATAAAGTTTATCAGTATTATAACTATAGGTAGTTATTTCTATGATAAAAATAATGTGTAATAGAATATATTCTTTAAGTCTGCTTGTTTGAAATATAGCAAAGAAAATGTAAATTAATAATAGATTTAATACAATGCATAATGAAATAGTAAAAGAACTTTTGGTACAACATAACACTTATTTAATAGAAGAGTTATTAAATTCGGTATTCAAAATTATATAACAATAAAAATTGTGATTTGTCTTATAGATTGAGCTGAGAACTGTGTGCACGATTGTATCGGGTGATTCATTAGATACGTTTTTCAAAATTAAAAAAAAAATAGCGATAACACCAATTTTATCGGGTTATCTTTATTATTTTACAAAAGAATTCATGACATTTATTTTTTAAAGATTATTTCTTTAAAATGTTGGTGGTAACTGCGGTTAACTTCAGAATGGACCATCCATTCTGAAGTTCCAATTGCGAGAACAATTCAGTGCACAGTTAATTTCTCGCTTAGGATCGTTGAATTGGCAGCCTAGATCGTGTGATAACACACCTCTCGACTCTTTCCTTTGAGGCTATGTAAAGTCCAAAGTCTACATAAATAACTCGGGTACGATTGAGGAATTGGAAGCCAACGTTATTCGCGATATTCGCCAAATACCACTCGAAATGCTCGGACGCGTCTAGAAAATTGGAACTTCAGAATGGACTACGGCCAACATTTGAAAGAATTAATGTATAAAAAAGAAATGTCAGGATTGGTTCTTTTGTATGATAATAAAGATAATCCGATAAACTTTGTTTTTTTTTTTTTGAAAAATGTGGCTCTACGTAAATGAGCCACCCATTACTTAAACCTATCATAATACTGTGCAAGTAAAAATTTCCAGCAAATATTTAATCACTTTGACGTATTTTTCATGGATTTTCAGTCATAATAATATCTGAATTTATTCAGTCTTCTATTATGAATAATGGCTCAGTTAATTCCATATTCTATTGCAATATGTTAAAGATACGTTGTAAAAATATTGTAAATATTTAAGTAATATAATAATATTAATATTTATACATACATAATGCTCATCGTATTTTATTTTTATTTGTCACTCAGATCTCATTAACTAACTTTTACAACAAAAAAGTAAGAAAATATGTACCTACTCTATAAAAAATAACTTTTATTAAATAATCACGACGCCTAATTTCTTATCTTATTTGTATTTTACACCTTTTTACAAACATCTCTCGTTTTAAAATACGGTTTTTAAATATAAGAAAATCAACGGCTTATAAAAATGTAAGTTAAAATATGCATTCCAATTAGACACTTGTAAATATTAAATGTAATAAATTACCTATTAAAATAAGTGATAGTTTGTAAAGTAGCTCAATTAATTGTGAAATCTGTCTTAAATTGCGTCAATGTATTAGAAATGTAAATTATTGTATAATTGTCGAATTTTCATTGTGTTGGCTACATACACGAGGTGGACGTTTTAATAAAATATTGAGATATCCATATGGTTTTTGTTTAATTTTACACACATATGTATATTCTTCCTTGAAGTACCGTCAAGGCAAGCACGTTAAGCCGTTGATCCCGGCTGTCACTCGTGGATCTTTAACAGTCGTTACGGGTAGTCAGAAGCCCGAAAGTCTGACAACCAGTCTTACCAAGGGGTATAGTATTACCCAGTTACTGGGTTGTGGAGATCAGATAGGCAGTCGCTCCTGTAAAATACTGGTATTCAGCTGCATCCGATTAGACTGAAAGCCGACTCCAACATAGTTGGGAAGAAGCTAGGCAGATGATGAGTACTGTCAAATTTATTCAGTCAATCTAGAGAGGATTTCGCGTAGCACTTTGCCACGACGTAGCTCCCACACAAAATTCCGGTAAGTCATCGTAATCACGAATAAAATATCAACTGTCCCATACAAAACATACATCGACCATTTATGGGACTGCTGATTATTTTTTGATTATTACGATGTTGGTCCACGGAACACAAAGGATCTGTGACGTATGCTAGTTTTGACAAAAATTAAAACGACAAATCAAACGAATTGTTTATTTGTAGTGCATTATAATGATTATCGGTTTATTTGTGTGAGTTTGGCGAAAGCGGTTCCTATAGTAATTTGGTTGCATTGCACTTCCACTGTTTATTTCTGTTCCGTGTGTTGGTCCTATAGAGAAAGTTGTTTAGTTTGATGGTCTGTACCACACCTTCAAATATTATTACCATACCTTTCTGATACCTACATGATGTATATTATTTTTAAAATATATCCCGTGGGTGCTAGTGATAGCTGTGTGTGGCAGAACAGTGTGCCTAGCACTAACACAGATTAATACAGATGGGACACTCCGCAGTTTATTACAATTATTAAAATCATTAAAACCTCTGATTAATATTAAACAAGTTAAATCTATAATGGGTTTGTTTTCTTTTGTTTTCCGCAAAATCAATAACTTTGCAAAAATTTATCTTTAACTAAATTTTTATTTAAAAAAGGTATCAATATCACCGGTACCCTAATTGCGTAACACATTATCAATCAGATTCTGTTTCATTTTGACAGTTCAACAACATTCATTACGTTATTTATGGTGTTGAGGAGGCAAAATTTTCGAACATATGAAGCAATAGATTAGTAATTTGCTTCAAAATGATTCAGATTCCGATCGATAATTGCGTAACACAATAGGCTGCTGGTCATAGAAACATCAGGAAGCATTTGACTCAAAAGTCAAATATATGGTATACCCACCGATCTTACAGTTTTATTCAAACGAAAGAAATGTCGACGCTAGCGGAGAAGCACTAGGGGCTTGCCTTATGCAGGGTACAGATGTTATGTATCCGATTACATATGAAAGTTGAATGATGGTAAAAAGAAATACTCTACCACAGAGAAGGAATGTCTGGCACTAGTTTGGATATTGAATTATTTCAAACATCTTCTATGGGGTTTGAAGTTTCAAGTGGTTACGAACCACAAGGCTGAGGGATAGAAAGGACATGAATGGAAGATTAGCTAGATGGTCGCTGTGTATCTAGTCGTATGAGTTTGACATCATTCATTGCGTAGGAAGAGATAATATTTTAACTGATTTTTTGAGTAGGAATCCCTTAGGTCAAGATGAAGAGGACCAAAAGCAGAGGGCGCATCGGATTATAAAGTATATATACCTACTACTAGAAGGGCTCGTGGCTAAGTAATAACACCTACACGGGTAGATCGATCAGGTTAAGCTACGCTTGCCGCGGTTGGTTCGTGGATAGATGACCATCTTTATATATCGAGACTCCTCCGTGGCTCGGAAACTCGTTAAGCCGTTGGTCCCGGCTGTCACATGTGGATCTTCGACAGTCTTTACGGTTCGTCGGAATGCCGAAAGTCTGACAGCCAGTCTTACCAAGGGGTATCGTATTACCCAGTAACTGGGTTGTGGAGGTCAGACAGGCAGTCGCTCCATGTACAATACTGGTACAGCTGCATCCGGTTAGACTGGAAGCTGACCCCAACATAGTAGGGAAGAGGCTAGGCAGATGATAATGAGCTAGTATGAGAAATAAATAGCCTCATCAAATCAGCGAATCCACATCGTCAAATTTTATTCACGATGATGATCACAATCGCCAGGCAATCCACCTAGTTACAAAATAAATAATAGGACCTTAAAATATCTATGGTTTTCCTCATACATCTCAAACGTACTAATACAGTTGGGGCCTGTAATCATAGAATCATCGCCAGACTTAAAAGAAACCGACCAATCAAACAAAATACAGTAGGTATATCTGCTCATCATATTTGAAGTAAAAAAGCGGCGCTCAACCAAATTACACACTGCAAACGGAAAACAATTGTCCACAAAACTACTAAACGAAATCGATTTTAAACAAAAAATGCCCACATTTCCGTCCTCAAACGAACGATTTAACGACAATTAGACCTCCATTTTGAAAAATTTAATACAATTTTAATACCAAGAAGGTTTGATATAATAACAAAACATTATATGGAACGTGACTCCTGTGCTATTATTATGACGTTTTGTTTTATGAAGCGGAAAAAAGACTAAACTGATTGTTTTTGTTAACCCTAATATTCTTGTACCACGAAACGTTCAACTCTACCCAACATGTCACTACTCCAAATCCATTGACGCTTCAGTATTAACGAAAATAGAACGACACAGAACATAAGCAGCAATGGTCGTCGAACTGTTCGGAACCTCCAGTTTCAATTGAAGTGTTACAAACTATTGGTTGCATATCAAGGTTAGTCCAAATGATATTTTAAAGGATGTCTCCCCATAATCGATGTTTAGCGATGAAAATGATTCGGCGTCGTGTATAAGCCACCTTATTGTCGATATGATGTATCATTATATTTATTAAACCTTGCACGATTATCTTCGTTTAACTATTGGAGTTCAACGTAAAATGATGGTAGTTTTGTATAGGTGAAGTATTCTACAGGAATTAAGTTTCATTATCTAAATAAAATAAATTTTATGAAACTGCATTAAAACGCTGATGACGCAGACGTGGTCTATTTTACTTAAATTACCTATTCCTTTTGGGTTATATTTATAAACATTTAAACGTCAAAAATGATCCTTAATTAACGTTTCTATAAAAATAAAAAATAAACTAGCGCCTCCGCCAACTCCGACAGTTCAAAGTAAGAGTCAACCGATACATATCTTCTAAGCGCTTTCTCTTCATTGTAAACGTCATCCATCGTGTTACATGAGGCGATATCGAGGTCAAAAGCAGGCCATTTCACTAATGAAGCCCATAACGTTGAGATCCACTGCCTTCACCGTTGACTGCACTACCTTATACATCAGTTTCATTAGTTATGGCCTTCAGGAAAACGTCGGTCGCTGCATTTTCGGTTAAGAAAATTTCTGTACGAAGAGGCACCATCTCCTGCAGGCATCATTGTAACATCTCAAACCGCAGTCAAATTTTGTCTCCAAATCTAAATTGCCGATATCCATCTAAAATAGCCGTATTAAAATAATGGGCCCTCAAAAAAGCTTTAAAACAGTTTTTTCTGCATCGCGTGACGTTTTGTATCAAATTAGTTTACAAAAGTCGCAAGGGCACCGCTCGCTGACGGGAATCGAAGCAGGGACCATTATAATAGGTGTAGCGTGCAAACAGTGCTACTAGAGAATGTAGTGATGGTAATTTGGAATGGTATGTTTTTCATCTTCGTTTGTTTTATTTATTTAAACATTTGAAAGAAGAATGCAATAGGTAAATGAAAGTCGTCGTATCAACTGTGCTTAAAAGTAATACACAAGCCATGCAGGTAAGATTGGTGTTAGTACTTGAGAAAACTGAGGCATATTTATAAGTTTTTGGATTGTCCCAAACACAAAGTCATTTTCTTTTCTAACACGCTTTTATTAGCTTGATCTGTATCTATGTAACGGAATCTTTGAGCGTGATTTTCACCCACTTCAAAACGCTAGATTGAATTGAAACTTTGTATGTATATGTAGTTCGGGTGACATTACTATAATTTGGTATCTTCGAGCTGGTGTGTTGATGGAGCCAGGAGGTGGATAGTGGAACTTTTCAGTGGCTTCTAGTAAACCCCTCGAGTTTACTAGAAGCCACACAGCTCATATGATTCGTTTCGATGAATCCAATAAGATTTTAGTGTGTGATAAAAGTGTTTATTTTTAATTTCTTTTAACTACATATTTTTTAACTTCGATTGAGTCAGAAATCCAAATTCAAACTCAAGCCTTTTATTTAAATTAAATTATTTACAGGCACTTTTGAACTGTCAAGGAGTCGGTCAGTCAGAAATATGAAGCTAGTTGCCCATTTCAAAGCAGTTACTCGGGAATCCCGGACAAATTAATTAGAACCGTAGGCGATCGGCGGCGGCGATCTCTCGCGTCCGGCCCTGGTCCAGGCCATGGTACGGAGCGAGAGTGCATGAGAAGCCGTCACTTCCTTCTGCGAAGCAGTAATGCTCGTGAAGGAGGAGGCGCAACGCGTGAGGGAGAGGTAATCTTTGCGCCCTCATGCCCCTAGGCACCGCAGGAGACGTCCTGGGCGTCGGTTATTGAGAGCCAATTCCCGGCCACCGTAGGCGCGGGCTTGCGGACGGCGAGCAATGGGTAGCTCGGGACCAGGTCCGGGTCGACGGCGCGTTGTGTTCCACGCGCGCCTCAAAGAGACGTCAGCACTAACTGATGGGGCCCGCTAGGGTCGGTACCTGCCAGTGTCGCGAGTTGTTTGAAAGAGTTACCGTGGCCCTGGCACAGGCAACTGAAGGAACACGGGTGGGTTTTAGTTAGCAAAAGTCTGACACGCCCTCTCGCTCTGCCCAGAGCGAGAGAGGTTATTCAATGATTTGCCATTTAAAAAAAAGGGAGGTAATCATTACAAACTATTGAACATGATAGTTCGATAAGCTACGCTAAAGCTATTAATTTTTTCATTTATTCAAAAAATGCTAAAAAAATATTATAGATAAGTGGCAACAATCTACAACACCCCTACTATACAAATGAACGCGACAGTTTGACAAGCGCTTCTTTGCGACTCGCAGCTAATTCGATGTCATATCGTAACACGACAACATAATTTGACTAGTTCCACTAACTACCGATAGTTGGTAATATTCATTTTTTATTTTTTTTAATGAGTATATTTATGAATATCTAAGCTGTCGTGTGTATGTAAAATGAGATTGGTAGAAATCCCGAATCAGGATGGTAACCAATATAGCTACTAGAAAAAATTGTTAGGAGACTTGAGGCTTTTTGGAGTAAACCATCGTTGTTTTGGTCCCTACCCTACGGTACCTACATTAATATCAACCTTTTACTGCCCCACTGCAAGGCTAAGGCGATACAGAGAACGCACGAGCATTGATGACCACGCTTGCTCAAGACGGGTTGGCGATTTCAGACTTATATTAAACCAATTAAACTAAACTAATTTAATTAAACTAATTTGGGACGACAGGCACCACTCCACGAATCGTTGATGAATACCACTCCCTTGTTGCGATAATATTGACGTGTTCCACGACAACCTACGTATATTTAAAAACAAAATTAAAAGTGTGAGAGAGAGAGAGATTTTTATTTGCTTAAACATGTGTGTGTACATACATACTCGTAGAAAGTGCATACAAGATGATACAGTAAATTAAGTGCAAACATGTTTGTCACTACGTGACGTGCAAAATAATAGATTCATAAAATAAAAAAATAATAAAAAATAAAACAAAATATTAAAAGTTGTCATACTTATTATTAATGGGTTATTAAAATTATAAAATAAATTAACATTATTATAGAAGTAGCTCCAAATTAATTTAATTACTTGTGTCAAGACGAATTCCTTTTCATTAAAGAACTCGGTGCCCTAATTCAAAATTAAATTGTTATTTAATCATTTGAAAACATGTTATTGTTATGCTAGGTATGCTATTTTATTTTATTGCTATTAATAATCGACATTTCTATTTCTATTACATTATAATGGACATTCCATTATATGACAGGCCAGTTGGCGTGGTTGGTTAAGATACCACCTATCACGAAGCAGGTCGTGGGTTCGATTCCCATCCAGGACAAACATTTGTGTGCATGAACATGTCTGTTTGTCCTGAGTCTGGGTGTGATTAATTATCTATATAAGTATGTGTTTACAAAAAAAAAGTAGTGTATGTAGTATATCAGTTATCTGGTTTCCATAGTACAAGCTCCTCCTCACGCTTAACGTTAGCAAAAGCAAATTTATACCTACCTACTCCTGGTTTAGGTAGCCAACCACCAACATCTTTCAAACTGAAAGCACACACGTGTCTCAAAAGCAATACAACTCCTTGTAAATGCTTTCCCATTGAGCGCGTGGACAATATTAAATACCTTGGGGTGTATATTGATAACCTTTTAAAATGGAAAAGGTAGGTAGACTTAATTGTGTTGCGTGTGAGAAGGTTAATCTACATTTTCAAAAAGCTAAGATCAGCCACGGATTTTGATTGCCTAATCACTATATAGTTATCATTGGCTCAATCAGTCCTAGGATATTGTATCACCTCGTGGGGAAGTGCTCTTAAAACAACCATGTTAAGAGTCGAAAGAGCGCAGCGTGCAGTGTTAAGGCACACAAACCTATAAGATTCCCAACAAAAGACCGCTTTTTAGTCTGCAAAGTCCTAACTGTCAGACAGTTATATATATTGCAAACAGTTATCAGAAAGCGTGGGCAGTTGCAATATGAACCTAAATGTGATACTGTAGGGCGCCGCGCGGATAGAGTTTGTGCTACGGGACTCTGTAGAAATGTAGCTGTAAGCTGTAGTTTTAGACATATTACTTCTAGGCTCTACAACAAGATCAACAAAGAAGTAAGAATATACCCTCTAACGAGGAACATTCTTAGGAAGAAATTAACGGAATGGCTAAAATCAAAGACGTATGATGAAACCGAAAAACTTATGGAAATATAACATAAAAAACTCATACTAACACTCACACACCCTTACACACCCCTACCCACATACATCACGCACGCACAACTATTTCACTATATTTAATTAATCTAATTTAGTTCAAAAATAATCCTAGTTTTCTTTTAGTTTTTACAGACACTTTTTGTTATTCTGGAACTACTTGTGTTGTTTTGATTCTGGAGGTGGGCGTTGATGGCTGCGCCACAGTTTTCAAACTATTGCTGCCATCATCGTTACATAAAAATTGTTAAATGTTTTTTTTTTTTATTTAGTTCCAAATAAATAAAGATTATTATTATTATTACTTTTTGATATTTCTCGGGACCCTGGGGTCCCGGACCTTTGGAAGGCGTACGAGGAGCCGAAGCCAACTCACAGAGGCCCCTTAGATAATTTTAAATGATGAGGAGGCACCAACCGACGATTATCCCTGTATGCACTATGCAAGTGCACCCAAGGACAACCCCCGGTTGGTACAGGACTATTGTTGTAGGTGAAAACAAAACATATTGGGCTATGGGTTTGGGTGGCTAAAGTGGATTGGGTAACTTGAACTATGGAAGAACTATGTCCCCTGCCTGACCAATGTTGTATATTATACACGGATAAAATGGCAGGGGGTGACTTGCACACTCAATAATGGGCCCCCGGAGACGGCCGCTAGCACATAGTGACGTAGCGACAAGGGGGCAACACTTCCTGAGGTGCTTGAGGAGTGGAGAGGTATTCCACGGCTATCAGGACAATCCCGGAAATACGGTCAAGATCCCTACCAGCACCTTACTGGAATACTTCCTTCCTCCGAGCACGTTTGCTCTTGCGAATCTCCACTCAAGCCGGCCAATAAAGGCAAGAAAGAGGTGGGAGCTCTGTTCCTCGTCAGTGTTCACTCCAGCCGGCCAATAAAGGCAAGCCAGAGATGAGGACAAGATTTCTCCCGGGAGATAGGGTCCATGGGGTCGCTACTGCCCAACAGCTCGCCACATGCTGCCCTGCGGGTTTCATTATTATTATTTTTATTATTATTATTTTTATTCTTCACATTTCTCGGGACCCTAGGGTCCCGGACCTTTGGAAGGCGTACGAGGAGCTGAATCCATTATTATTATTACTATTAAGCTCTGCTTAGTTTGGGATCAGATGACCGTGTGTGAAATGTCCCAGGATATTATTATTATTATTATTTGATATTTCTCGGGACCCTGGGGTCCCGGACCTTTGGAAGGCGTACGAGGAGCCGAAGCCAACTCGCAGAGGCCCCTTAGATAATTTTAAATGATGAAGAGGCACTAACCGACGATTATCCCTGTATGCACTATGCAAGTGTACCCAAGGACAACCCCCGGTTGGTACAGGACTATTGTTGTACGTGGAAACAAAACATATTGGGCTATGGGTTTGGGTGGCTAAAGTGGATTGGGTAACTTGAACTATGGAAGAACTATGTCCCCTGCCTGACCAATGTTATATATTATACACGGATAAAATGGCAGGGGGTGACTTGCACACTCAATAATGGGTCCCCGGAGACGGCCGCTAGCACATAGTGACGTAGCGACAAGCGGGCAACACTTCCTGAGGTGCTTGAGGAGTGGAGAGGTATTCCACGGCTATCAGGACAATCCCGGAAGTACGGTCAAGATCCCTACCAGCACCTTACTGGAATACTTCCTTCCGAGCACGTTTGCTCTTGCGAATCTCCACTCAAGCCGGTCAATAAAGGCAAGAAAGAGGTGGGAGCTCTGTTCCTCGTCAGTGTTCACTCCAGCCGGCCAATAAAGGCAAGCCAGAGATGAGGACAAGATTTCTCCCGGGAGATAGGGTCCATGGGGTCGCTACTGCCCATCTGCTCGCCACATGCTGCCTTGCGGGTTTTTGTATCTCTCTTGGTCTGGCTCCTCATCCTAGACCCGTTCCGGCAAACTACCGGCACAGACCTAAAGTTTGGAGCACGCAAGCCCCACCACGACGTCAACGTAGAGATACAGCGGTGGGGATTATTATTATTATTATTCCTATTACATTTTATTTGTCACTTCTATTAAATTATATTGGACAGTCCTATTATATTATGTTGGACATTTAAATTGTATTCATTTGTTAAAATTTTTATTTAATTTTCATTGTACTGTATTTCTTTTCTCTTTTTTAAATATTTCTGTTTATCACCACACATTATGTACGCTAAAATTGTCACGTGCATCAGACCGCTATGAAGTATTTTTTATAATATTTTTAATGTTATATGTATGTGATGTAGCAGTGCTCTCCATAAATAAATAAATAAGACCTGGGCTCTATACCACAAAACTTTACAAGTCTACAGTTGTACAAAATTGTTAAATTGTAGAAAAAAGGAAGTGTGTGTCAGCTCCGACGCACAACTGAAGTTTACTCCTTATGTATTGTCTTTGAATATAGATTGACTACTACAATGAAGACTGGCCGAAAACACGTGACACAAAAATGTGACAACGCTTCGCTTGTATTTCACTCCTCATATTTTTTCCATACCAAATTACAAATATGTATGTCTCAATAATCTTTACGTAAATTGTAACGATTATCGATACATATTTGTAATTTCAGGATTTTTTTCACATTTCTTGGAGTTCACTGTTTACTCCTTAAGGCGAAAGCGTCAGGATAGCCCGCGAAATTCAAATTTTCTAACGTTTTTTGCAATTTACAAGTCAGTATTAGGTTTTACGTTGATCAAAATGTAATTTCTCCAGAATTAGCTTATCTTCTGACAGGTTATATGTGTTCATATAATTATTTATTTTCTTTGACTGTAAAAGTCAATTTATTTTAATTTTATCTTTATTTATCATTGACATAATCTACTCATTACAATGTTTTTTTATGAGTGGTATTGCAATATGGGGTTAGCTAGTGACCTCGACATTTGATCACATTATACTTGCCTGAGCAACCGGCAGCAAGTTCGTCATGCTCCCTTAGATGTCACTGCTTGCGGTAGCGTCGGGGGTCGGGTTGCCTCCTTCCCTCAAATATGGCGAGGGGAGTGATGGCTGACCTCTGCGTTATGCTCGTGAACGGGTGCTGCTTGTGGTGACTGGTCGTCTTGCTGTCCTTGGTTTTGTTTTGTTATTTGTAATTAACTTTGTTTATATTACTTCGATGGTCCTAGTCTATCATTTGTGACTTCGAGTTTCAGCATCATATACAATCTTCATATATGTAAGTGGGCACATCCTTTATTACTGGAGGCCTTTATTTAGGTATAAAGTTCTGCTTACGTTTTTTAGTTTTGTATTTTTATTTCTGCTTGAGTATAGTTTTCGACTTTTTTTTTGGTATATTGGCGTGTGCTAGCTTACTTATAGCAAATAATTTAATTTAATGTTTTGTGTTGCGTAATGTACCTAAATTATTATGCGCAGTGATGTATAGATTCAATTATTATTATTATTTTAACTGAACAGACAGCTGTGCTGCTGGGGAGTTTGTTGCGCCACTTCTTCTCCCCAGCTAAAGCACTAGGAAGTGGAAGTGGTGAAGGGTGGGCGTTTTGGGGGACTGTCTTATGTAATTTTGACGTTCAAAAAGTGCTGATTCTCAGCCTAGTTTGAATAAATGACTTTTAATTTTGATTTTGAATTCGCGGTCGTAACAAGTATATATTTACATAATTATAATCATCGAAGTGATCACTCTTTAATACCAGCTGTACTATTCTGTAAAAATCTCACCGTGAAAACTTAGGTGAAGTGAGCAGCCATTCCACCTGATGCTAGGGATTAACACTATTACAGCTCACTCCACGCTCACCTCACCTAAGTTTTCACGGTGAGTTTTGTACAGAATAGCACTACAGGTAATCCTAATGAATGCCTAATTCATAAAATCTTGACATTTGAGGATTATACTAACTTATGGAGTTGTATTACTGATTTTAATGATTATAACTCTGTAAATACATATTTGTTACGGCCGCGAATCATACTTTATTTAACATACAACTTAATACTGTCTTGCAAATTGCAAATAACGTAAGAAAATATGAATTTCGCGGGCTACCCTGACGCTTCCTCCTTAAGAATCGATTTTCATATATCTAAGGCCCCCGGTATGGAAAAAAATATGTGGAGTGAAATATAAGCGAAGCGTTGGCACATTTTTGTATCACGTTTTATTCGGCCAGTCTTCATTGTAGTGGTCTATATTCAAAGACAATCTTACATAAGGAGTAAACTTCAGTCATGCGTTGGAGCTGACACACATTTTCTTTTTTCTATAATTTAACAATTTTATAGAACTGTATACTTGTAAATTTATGTGGTATAGAGCCCAGATCTTAATAGTACGAAATACATACATATATCTCTTTGAGCTAACATGAAATAAAAGTTATTAAGTCTGATACACCCAAATAACCTTGACACTTTTTATGAATAAACACATTTTATTTTTTATTACAAACGAATTTTCAAATTAAAAAAAAACATCAAAATACGATTAAGAACTCGCGCCTCATAACAAAAAAATGTCAAGAATAATGAGAACTGTCAGAATACCACTTTTATTTGTTGGCCAGCTAAAAAAAAATGTGGCCCAAAAATGTATGAAACCAAAATGATAATAATTATAATAAGTTTATTGACACAAAATCCCTTTTTATAAAATACCAATACATTTTACATTGGATTTTTGAAAAAGGCTGCACAAATAGTGAAAAAATCCTGCCTCCTAAACTAGGGGGACCCTGTGACTTAGGAGTCAGTGTTCTACTGTAACTTCTTGTACAGAAGAAACCTTTGTTTATGTGTGTTAATAAACCCATAATGACCTGGTATAACTATGAATATTAATGTGTGTGTATACACATAGGCAAATAAAGGGGATGGCTGTGGGAGTGGGATGGGGTGTGGTGTATGATGTCCTTTGAATTTGACTGGCCTGTTGGTCTAGTGGTTAGTGGCCCTGACTGCTATGCCGGAGGTCGTGGGTTCGATTCCCACCCAGGACAAATGTTTGTGTGATGAGCATGATCATTTGTTCTGTGTCTGGGTGTAATTTATCTATATATGTATGTATTTAGAAATATATAAGTATGTTTATCAGTTGTCTAGTACTCATAACACAAGCTCTGCTTAGCTTGAGGCTAGACGGCGTTGTGTGATAGTTGTGGAATATTATTATTATTATTATTATTAATTTCTTTGTTACCCATTAGCAAGCACCTGCCCATGGCTTGGCATCAAAGAGTATTAATAGTCATTGCTTGGCATAGACGACTCCCGACAACAATCTTGAGCGTTTGTGTAGACACATCGTTGAGGCCAATCTTACACTTTAATTAAGGTTTAACTATGTATATTATAAATCTCTCCAGAAAGCCTAAAAAGAAGAAGAATCAAAATCTCGTAACACCACTTCCATAAATCCTTCGATAATCCTCATTTCCATAAATACGGAATCAACCCAAAACAATGAAAACATTATAAAATAAACCCTTTCAAAAGCTTAATTATTACCGCCCTTAAGTAGACGAGTGCCCGTACTCACATATTTAGTAATTTAGCGCAATAGTGGAAAGCAATTAGCCGGTAAGTGAGACTGATTAGGACTGCATCAAATATAATCTCGGGCTGGCGTGCAATTTGAGGTGAGGTGAGCATGGAGCTAGGATTCGGTTAGAGCGAGTATTTCTGGACTAAATATAGTATTGAGAAGACGATCTAGAGGATTTTCACTGAATAGAATTCTTTTCCTGTTCATAAAAATATGTAAAACTACTAAAATGGTGTCTAAATATCTGACATAAAGGTCAAAGTTTTAAATAAGAACCTGATGATGGAAGACCCATTTCTTTACCATAAACAGGGAAATAGGCACATAGGTACTTAAATGTCTTTTGAACTTATCATGTTCCAGGGAATCAAATGGGTTATGCAGAAACACTTTTTCAAAAAATTAGTTATAAACAAAGTCATACTAATTTCGACATACAAGATTTTTTGCAAAAATAACTATGTCGATATCTCTATTTATCACGGAGATATGAGCCGTCAAATGTAGCCTTGTCCATACATCCATAATGCAACCATCGACAGAAAAATGCTTATGTTTGTACTTTTCCCGACATGGTTGCTTTCTGCATAATACGGTCCAAATACGATTCATAAGTTGATTAAGACGCAGATATATGCCAACGGCCTTGAGTGGCTAGCTTGCGTGTTCTGCCCAAAGCTAACGCTACGCGTCATACGTCCACCCTGTAATACAATGGTTCTTAACCAGTGGTCTCTGGAAGCA
Organism: Dicycla oo; assembly: GCA_948252095.1. Taxonomy (NCBI): domain Eukaryota; kingdom Metazoa; phylum Arthropoda; class Insecta; order Lepidoptera; family Noctuidae; genus Dicycla; species Dicycla oo. Next base: position 12,287,542 of record OX411732.1, read on the forward strand.
TCCAAAGGCTTAAAAAAATAATTAAAAGTTGTTTATCGTCGCCTTGACTAGGCTATTATATTGATGAGTAAATGGGTCGAAAAGCATTTGTACCCATGCCCATGAATACCTCATTCAATCTTAGCACACAACCGTTTTGGCTTTTAGTATTCCAAAAGTTTCAGTGCATCACAAAGTGCTAAGTTAGAAGCCAAAGGAAAGTAAACACAGTGAAATTGTACTAATGGTTTTGCCCTTTCATTGGTGTCATATAACTTTTCCTCTAACATCATCTGCCTAGCCATAGTTGGGAAAATAACGATGCAGCTGAATACCAGTATTTTACATGGAGCGACTGCCTATTTGACCTCCACAACCCAGGAACTGGGTAATACGATATCCCTTGGTAAGACTGGTTGTCAGACTTTCGGGCTTGAGAGCCCCGTAACGACTGTCAAAGATCCACGAATGACAGCCAGGACCAAGGGTTTAACGTGCTTTCCGAGGCACGGAGGGGTAGTGGTATGTAAAGATGGTCCCCTTAACTTGATCACACAGGCCAATTTCCATTATCATTTTAAATAATTTTATGAAGACTCCTTCAAACGTAAATTCAAGTGAAATTTATTTTTTGTTACGTAAATAATCATTCCTTCTATTCCAGCGACTAGTTCCGCACACAATTTGTCGCCTGACATGAGTCTCATTACCGAACCACAGAGCATAGCCTGGCACTGTGTGACCGACTCTGTTAATTCATACGACACTACGATACAATCAATTTAGAACGAATGTAGGTAATGAGGACTGTGTTGTTGGGAGTTGAAATATGTAGGTGATTAATACTGGTTTTAATATGTTTTATTGTCGTATCTACTTAGGACACTAGGTACCTAAGTAGTCTAACCAGATGCAGCTGAATACCAGTATTTTCCATGGAGCGACTGCCTAGCTCACCTCCAGAACCCAGCTACTGGGTAAAACGATACCTCTTGGTAAGACTGGTTCTCAGACTTTCGGCCTTCTGACGACCCGTAACGACTGTCAAAAATCCACGAATGACAGCTAGGACCAACGGCTTAACATGCTTTCCGAGGCACGGAGGAGTCTCGGTATGTAAAGATGGTCACCCATCCACGGACCAACCCCGGCAAGGGTAGCTTAACCTGATGGATCGACCCGTGCCCGTACGGCTATTACTTAGCCACGAGCGAGAAATGATTAGGAAACGGAGTTAACACCTGATAACTATTGATTTTGTGGAGCTAATCAACTTTCAAATTAAATATCAACTGTAGGTACCTGATAGGAATTAACCGATTAAGGCTGAGGCCAAACGAACGTAATTTTTTGAGCGTCGCGTAAAATGAGTCGCGGATTTTTTTTTTATAAAATGAGATGAACTCATTTTGCGTCACCGTGTGGCACAAATAAGACTTTAGTATGAAATCGAATGCAGCGTAACTTCCGCGACTCATTTTATGCCACCCACAGCTCAAAAAATTACGTTCGTTTGGCCTTAGCCTAAGGCGAAAGCACCAGAGTAGCCCGCGAAATTCAAATGTTCTTATGTTTTTTTGCAATTTGCAGGTCAGTGTTTGTATGTTAATCCAAATATGATTTGCGACCGTAAAAAATCTATATTTATAGAATTATAGTAATTAAAATCATCAGTAGGTACAACTCTTTAAGATCATAATACCCTATTGAACGACTATTTCATTAAATTTGACAATTGTGGTCTTTTCTAACTTATGGAGTAGTATTACTGATTTTAATTATTATAATTCTGTTAATATCTACATGTTTGCTACGGTCGCGAATTATATTTGAATCAACATAAAATTTAATACTGACCTACGAATTGTAAAAAACGTAAAAATATTTGAATTTCGTGGGCTACCTTAGCGCTTCCCTCTTAATATTTTATTAATTTGCTATGAAATTTTGCAAAATTAGCTTTTATTTGTACCTTGTTTAGGTAGATAGTGCAACAATTACTAATGAGTAGATAGAACAAAACACTAAAAAACACCATTTATTAACAATTTAATCGCAAACTGAAATCACAAAAAATAGCAGAACAAACATACAAAGCCTAGACTCCCAGCAAAGTACAGTCAAAAGGAAAACCATTTAATATTTCATCAGGCAACTTTTCAATGTTAAAAATTCTACGTCCCCCCTATTATTTTCAACACCCTTACTCGATAACGCTTTTATATTACCCCTGAACGAAAAAAATGAAATAAAGAGTAAATTTTAAGTTAAAATGGACTTTGACGGATGATGGCTGACCCGCACCGTCTTGTGCTACAATATTCACGATGTGTCAACGGTGATAGAGTTCGGTAAACTTGTGGACGAGACTACGTAGATGTTCAGCGGTTAAGATTTAGGGGCTCCGCTGCATGGTCCGTTTTTGGTGATATCAATTGTTAAATTAACTTTAATTCTTTATTTTGGGTTTTAAGAAACCGTTAAGGTTTTTGTGCTTAAATATAGGTATAGAGCAATTCTTATCATAAATCTATTCATCATCATCTGCCTAGCCTTTTCCCAACTATTAGGTTGGGGAAAAAGCCTTTTAGCATTATAGTATGTATGAACTTGTAATAAAATCTCTTTGGCTATACTATTTGTATCTGGCTGGTTTTGGTATCATTGAAAGTTTAAATTTTAAAGAACATAATTCCAAATTCAAATTAGGAACATGTGTGATTTTCATTTGTTTTTCGTACCGTCAATATGAGTGAATCTAATGAAGAAATTCGATACATTTTAAAATTTTTCTACAAAAAAGGTACTCGTAAAAATGCAACGCAAGCCGCGAAAAAAAATTTGCGATATTTATGGACCTAGTGTAGTGTCTGTGAGAGTAGCACAAATTTGGTTTAAGCGTTTTCAATCCGGAAATTTTGATGTCAAAGATGCACGTCGCTCTGGTCGCCCTATTACGGATAAAATGGATGCCATTTTTCAAAAACTGGAGCAAGATCGGCATATCAGTAGTTACGACGTAGCTGAAGAACTGGAAATTGACCACAAAACAGTTTTGGCGCATTTTAAAAAAACTGGGTACACAAAAAAGCTCGACATTTGGGTACCTCACGAGCTCACTGAAAGAAACCTAATGAACCGTGTACTCATTTGTGATTCTTTATTACGACGTAATGAAACCGAACCATTTTTGAAGAAGCTGATAACTGGTGATGAAAAGTGGATCACGTATGACAAGAACGTGCGAAATAGGTCGTGGTCAAAGGCCGGTCAGGCTTCACAGACTGTGGCGAAACCCGGGTTAACTCGCAACAAGGTGATGCTGTGTGTGTGGTGGGATTGGAAGGGCATTATTCATTATGAGCTGTTACCACCAGGCAGGACCATCGATTCTGAACTCTACTGCGAACAACTCATGAGATTAAAGCAAGAAGTTGAGAGAAAGCGGCCGGAATTAATCAACAGAAGGGGTGTGGTTTTTTATCATGATAACGCTAGACCTCACACATCTTTAGCCACTCAGCAAAAATTAAGAGAGTTTGGCTGGGAGGTGTTAATGCATCCGCCGTATAGTCCTGACCTTGCAGATTTCCACCTGTTTCGGTCTCTTCAGAGTTCTTTAGGCAGTGTCAGGTTAACATCACGAGAGGACTGCCAAAACCACTTGTCGCGGTATTTTGACCAGAAGTCCCAAAATTTCTATAGCAATGGGATCATGTCCCTACCTACAAGATGGCAAAAAGTTATCGAACAAAATGGTACCTACATACTTTAGTTAAATGTAAATAAACTATATTAAAAAATGTTTTGAATTTTTTTAAAAAATGCGAAGAAACTTTTTCCCCAACCTATTATGTTGACGTCGGCCAGTCTAACCGTATGCAGCTGAATACCAGTATTTTACATGGAGCGACTGCTTATTTGACCAAATAAAAACACCATAAACCTACTGGGCGTGAAAATTTACAAGATTGGTAACTTGACCCTTTGAAGATCGCACGATAGTTGAAAATTATGGAAGGGTACCATTGTCTTGTGAGACACTTTTAATTAGTCATTTAGTAGATAGCAGTCCACTGCTGGACTTAGGCCACTCCAACCAATCACACGTTATTTAACTTGATTCAATCTGCCTAGCCTTTTCCCAACTATCTTGGGGTCGGCTTCCAGTCTAACCGGATGCAGCTGAATACCAGTATTTTACATGGAGCGACTGCCTATCTGACCTCCACAACCCAGTTATTGGGTAATACGTTACCCCTTGGTAAGACTGATTGTCAAACTTTTGGGCTTCTGACGACCCGTACCGACTGTCAAAGATCCACGAATGACAGCCGTTATTTAACTTGATTCCGATTCATTAAATGTCTGCGACTAAACGCTTGCTCGTTGAACGACAAATTGACCATGTGTATAACCCTAAAGGATATCACTGTTTATACAGGGTTATTGGAAGAGGAGCTCGTGGCTAAGTAATAACAGCCGCACTGGTCGATCCATCAGGTTAAGCTACGCTTGCCGGGGTTGGTCCGTGGATGGGTGACCATCTTTTCATACCGAAACTCCTCCGAGCCTCAGAAAGCACGTTAAGCCGTTGGTCACAGCTGTCATTCATGGATCTTTGACAGTCGTTACGGGTCGTCAAAAGCCCGAAAGTCTGACCACCAGTCTTACCAAGGGGTATCGTATTACCCAGTAACTGCGTTGTGGAAGTCAGATAAGCAGTCGCTCCATGTAATTACTGGAACTCAGCTGCATCGGGTTAGACTGGAAGCCGACCCCAACGTAGTTGGGAAAAGGCTAGGCAGATTGATTGACACGGTTATTGGTAAAACACTAATAACCTCTTAAGAGGTCTTTGTATAACTTATGAATAATTTTTCCACGGGACCAAATCTGAAATCGCGAAAAAATAAATCTGCTGTTCCCTACATTTAGATGAGTTATATGTACATAAATTTAGGGAACAGTAGTTTTTTTTCAGGTTTGGTCCCAAAGTAAAAGTTGGTCATAATGATGAGTATAATGACCCGTTAAGAGGTTCTTAGTGTTTTTACCAATAACCGTGTATAAGGTGTTAAAAATAAACTTTATAAACTTTAAGGAGTGCTCTAGAAGTCTAGATCATCGAACTGAATAAATTTTACTATGGGACCAACTTTGAAATCGTTTAAAAAAATCAGCTGTTGCACTCTGAAGTTTATTACCCACTGTTCTTCGTTCGTTGGTCCCATAGTAAAAGTTATTCAGTTCTATGGTCTAAACTGTAAAGCACAACGGAGGTCTTAAAGTTTTTAAAGTTAATTAGGGATCCGTATAAGATCACTCGTGTGTCTATCTGTCTGTCACACCCAATTTGCGCACTTGGCCGGTTTTTTATTACACCTATGTTTTTCATTGATGTTCTGCTGTAACAGTAGGTATGTGTGTTATTAGAAAGTTGCATTTGTGGCTCTTGGAGAGAAAAGGTGAAAAGGTTAATAATGGATGCTATTTGTTTTATAACCGGATATGTTATTACTTATTTACTTGGGCTCATCTCAGAATTACTTTTTCTTTGAAAATATATTTTTTTTATTATAAGAAGTAGGTATACATTTTTACTTTGGTCTTTCCGTCCAAAGATAAACTATTTTTTAAAGTTAGACATGAGACATCTGCTTCCAGTCTAACCAAATGCACCAGTATTTTACATGGACCGACTGCATATCTGACCTCCACAACCCAGTTAGTAGGGAATACAATACTTCTTGGTAAGACTGGTTGTCCGACTTTCTGGCTTCTGACGCCTGACCCCTAACGCCTGTCAAAAATTCACGAATGACAGCCGGGACCAACGGCTTAACGTGCTTTCCGGAACATGGTTCGTACCTAAAGATGGTCACCCATCCACGGACCAACCGCGGCAATCCTAGCTTAACCTGATCGATTAACCTGTGCGGCTGTTATTACTTAGCCACAAACCCCTTAACTTAGACACAACTTAAACCTTTAACTTAGTAACTTAGACATACTAACTGAAAATTCAATAGATTATAGCTCAAAGAGATTTCCGGGAAAGCAAATCCTAGATATAAAAATTTTATTAAAAAAAAAAAAAACTCTAAAGAAAAATGGTTGAATCGAGGTGGCTCTGGAAAAGGATGCCTGGAACTTGGAAGGATTAGGAGGAGGCCTTTGCTCAGCAGTGGGACAGTGTAGGGAAGGTAACTAAAAAAAACTAAAAACTAAAAAACTATTTTTTTCAAAATTTTAGGCTCAGTAGTTTCTGAGATGAGGAAATGGTAAATTTTCATATTTTCTTAAATAGCTTTAAAACTATATATTTTAAAATTATAAAAAGAAAAAAAATCAGACCCTCTCAGTAAGCTTTTTCATTTGATATGCCATACGGTACAATTTGCAAAACTTTTTTTTTCTGATTTACGCCCCGAAGGTGACCCCAATTTCAAAATTCGTTTATTTACGTTACTGTCCGTGTTTGGGTCACAGAATATCATATGTGTACCAAATTTCAACTTAATCGGTCCATTAGATTCGGAGCAAAATGGCTGTGACTGTGACAGACGGACAGAGAAACAGACACACGAGTGATCCTTTAAGGGTTCCGTTTTTTTTATTCGTTACGGAACTTTAACAAAAGTAAACATATTGTGATAACATATTATAGTCTCACAATTAATTACTCTTACTTCAAACAGATTCCTATCAAACAAACAGATACAAAAATAATATTTGACCATAAATAACATCATAACATTTTCTCTCACTTATTTAATCCTGTAATCGCAAACCCGTGCGAATTCAACTAGCCGAACCCAAATTATCCACATTAAGATGACCCCTCCCTGTAAAACATTCATCTCTGATACTCCCATTAATGTAAGAGAAGAGAAGGGAGAGGTAGATCAAGTTATGGGGGACTAAACAGCCCCAACTAATGATATTCTCAAGAGAGAAGTTATAAATGTTTGGAGATCGTCACGCGAATTTGATACAGTCCCACGCTTCAGTGATGATAGTGATCTAATATTTGATGGACATGATATTTAGTGACAGATTAATGAAACTTGAAATGTGTAGGATGTGCTAAAAGGATTTAGAAAAACTGATAACGACTGTGTGAATTGACGTATTATTGATATATAGCAGATTGTCATATAATTTCTTCTTGTTTCAGATTACACATTTGCTAGTGTGACAGATTACCAGCGATCGAATTACTAATCGATAATCTTTATTTTACTAGATGCAGCTGATAATATCAATAACATTCAGGTTTAAAGACTAGCTCTGCTTGTGGATAACCGAGCAGTGGTAAAAGTAAAAATTAAAATTGATTGATACTTACCTACATACATAAAAACAAAAAATCAATGAACTAATCAAATAACATTCAAATCATCCAGAAACATCAAACAAAGCACTCCCATTTATCACTCAAACGTTAGATAAGAGAATCACAATTCAGACGCCAATTTCCACCCACTTTTTATTAACACATAAAATCTCCCAGCCCTCCATATAAAACAATAACACGGTTTTTGTAATTCCCTTGGCTTACAAGTGCGCCTTCATAAACTTTCCATCTGTACCCCGCAAAGCTTTGGGGTTTGTTGTACCCCATGGGGATTAACCGTGTTAACTGGCATTTGATATTGATATAGCAAAACATTCAAAACCAGACCCTAATATTAGAGGAATAGAATTTGAAATTGGACGCGTTGCAGATATGATTTGCGATGTTTGTTATTTAGATGAAGTAATTGCTGTAACACGATTCGTTTTCAATGCAGATTCAACTTTGAATCTCTCATGGAAAAACACAAATTCGAATGCAGCAGTTGCAGGTACAAAAGACATTTTAACATTGATACCAAGGCGTGATTCTCATAATATGTAATGCGTTAGTGCAGTAGCGAATATTGCACTTGACTCTAGAACAGAATGTATGGATAACATCTTGTTCACCATACAAAGGGTGATGGCGATGGTCCCACAGCGTCAACTCCTCTGATGTCTGTATCATATTTGTGAATTTCTCACGGTACGTTAATTTTGTTAGATTAAAAGTTAATGCGTCGTGAAATATAATTTGGTTTGGTGGAGTTTATTTTGTATCTGCTTTCAATATAAACTTTGGCGACTGGTGTTATAAATCTTAATTGAAATTCAAACTGGGTGAATATTTTAATAACAGAGGTTATTTGAACCTTTTCAAATGACAAACTGATTGTCATACGTCTAGTATCAGATCATCAAGCTCATCATCAAGGTCGAAATCAAAAAAAAAGAAGAAGGCAAGAAGGATCGTCCGCCAGGATTTGCACTATCAAAATATTACCGTAGTCTTCTTTGTCTTCGACTTGGAAAATAATTATGAAGATAAAATTGCCACCAAATAAGGTTAGGATATTTTGATAGTATATTATGGACAACCAAATTATGGAAGTGACGAGTAAGATAAGCAAACAAGATATTATTTTCAGTTTTTATATTAAGATTTCTCTTTGGTCCCAAATTGAAAGTGTCCTTATTTTGTGGAGTTGTTTTCAAATGGCTAGTATTTAAACGAGCGAATATAAATTCAAACTAAGGGCGACAGACTGAGGGCGAACACAAATATTGAAAACGGTGACTTAAACATATGAATTTAAAGTACGAGTTATGCAGAACGACCAGTATAATAAATCATTCTAAAGCTAAAAAAATTATATTTGAGTAACTATTTTGCAGCTCACATTATTTTCAACATCTGGCCCTACATTTTATTCCAAGAGTGCTGCCTTATATCCTAATCGAGGTAAATATATCATGTTGAGCAATGAACCAAAGACTCACAATAAAACCTTAAACTAACTTGTAAAATAACTGATTGATGTATACGTTTAGTCGACAGCACATTAAACTTCACAATACGGTATGAAAAATTACTTTAAAAAAAGTAAGAACCGACTGCAAAAGGGTAAAATTTTGTATCCTTTGGCAGGCGGAGGGGGGTGGAAGGGGTTAGTACCCCTTCTCCCCTGGCACCACTCCCATGAAAATGCAATGCATCGTTCTTGAGAAAAACCAATTATTGTAACCTAACCTCAAAATTCTTTATGTAAAAATTTCGTATCGTTTGGCATGAGAAGGGAGAGGAGAGGTGCCTCCTGTGCCCTGGCACCACTCCCATGTAAAGGCGTCGCACCGTTCTTGAGAAAAACCAATTATTGTTACCTAACCTCAAAACACTCAACGTGGCACAGTCGAGGAAGGCCCGGTCGACGGAGCCCCGCTTGGCGGGGCTCCTGCATCTGGATGGTTTACAAAAAAATTACCACGAAGGGTATGGCGGGATCTATTCGCTCGCTTCGCTCGATCACTTGACCCCGCCATCCCCTTCTAACCTAACTTTCCGAGTCGGGGTGCCTCAAGTCCAGAGCTCACTTCACTCTCTCTTGCATCCAAATTCTCCTAGTAGCAGTAGTAACATTGCCTATTTTACACACGTACAATCAGTGGCTGTTAACAGTGTTCCTTATGGACCGAGATATCTACAAACAATGTTTTCTATCAACAAAGTTTTCGACGTGCTGTCTAGGAGATTTCTATCATCATTCATCACCAGATTTCTTTCGCACACTCGAGCTACGTTGGGAATTTATAGGTTTTTTGAGTTTTTGAAGTCGGTTCTTACTTTTTTTATTTTATTAAAGTATTTTTTTTATTAGCCAAAGATGCTGTTATTAAATGTACCCGAGTGTATCTGAACTCCCGCGCTGCCCAGCCTTCGCGCTTCGTCGCTCCTTAAAAGTGTACGAGCCGAACGAATCCTGTGTTATTTTCACAAGAATAATATGCTAGAATAGAAAAAAATATTAACTCAAACAATATTACAATATTTAACGATATTATTACCGCAGATCACAAACATATCCTGAAACGGTATTTTTTGAAGCACTTTATGTATTAACTCTAATCGTTTATATATATCCACTCAGTATAATTTTCGCCCACTTAGTATTAATTTCGCCCAATTTAGTATTTAATTGGGACACTGGGAATTTTAGTTGCTAGCTTAGATTAACTGTTTCCCACTGCTAGTAGCTCATTTTACGAATTTTAATCATTCTTGTCGCCTGTTAAGTAAATTTTTCGCAAACATAATTTAACGCCGCTCCTTACAGTCATCCATATATAATTTATTAGCCCGGTTAATTATTCCCGTTTTTAAATTGATCTTTATCTCCCATTTAATCATTAACAAAAAAAAAAATCCAGCTTACTATTAACATTTTCAACTGTTTGCAACTCTACAGTTATAACTTGAAGTATCGTCACCAAAACAAACCAATCAATAACGCGTAAATAATAAATATAATAAAATTCTGGTACTACCCTCACAATGATATCAGATGGTCCTTGCATATCGCGCCTATTATATAATGGGATAATTTGATCACTGCGCTCACGGCACATGCCCCTTCGCCGTTTTTATTGTCCCGGGCTATGAGTGGTGTAGGGTGATGCTGCTGAGTGGTAGGGCTGTACGGAGCAGAAATGATAACACTTATTTATTTTATTTTAGGTTGACACAGTTCCATTTTTAAAACATAAGTGAAAAAGAAAAAATCGCAATTATTAATAATTCTATATTATTGCAATTTTATACTTTTTTACCAGCCTAATACTGTCGCACTGTAGGACAAAGGCCTCTTCTCGTACGACTGGCGATTTCACTTTCAGACTTAATTAACTTCATCGCCTGGTTTTCTCAGGAAGTTTTCCTTCACCGATTTTAGTTATGACCAAGATAAACTCAAATCTTTTGCAATAGAACAATTTATTTGAAGGGATTAGAGAGTGCCTTATTTGTGCAGTAACCCGTGACGTTGCAAAATTGGAATTGCGACACCTGTTGGGATTCGAAGAAGCTCATGACATTGACCTGTCATAATGAGTTCCATTACGTTTGTAGAGATGGCGTTGGGTTCGTTCATTGAAATTCAATCGTTGTTTTTTAAAATTAATATTCTGCTAGGTTTGTTAATTAATAATCATCCCAAATTTATTACCCACATTTGATTGTAAAATTAGTTAGGGAAAATAATTATCGTGGACCGAACTCTGTAATCAATTCGATTTGAGAATCTGTGGTCGAACCTTCTAGGACACAGGAAATTGGAATTCTGAGGAGCTCATACACACAGGAAGATTAATATGCACCTGTACTGCGATATTCCAGACGGTGTGCAGATAATCCCGATGGGATTCAAATTCTTTATGGCGTTTTAAGTTGTGAGTAGGTATACTACAGTCTTTTTCTGCCCCTGCGCGGAACTCTTGAGATTTTGTTGTGAATAGGGCAGCATTATTGTTTCAGGTTTGGCAGTTCTTATCTGACCTGAACCTGGAGGTATAGAAACAGGCGTGAATCCTGATGTCGGTCCATTGATTGAGCAAAATATAGGTTGGATCTGACACATGGCTGTTAGTGGACGTTCCGTATGATAGGAAGGCATTACCTGTACGGGTACTCGTGCCAGAAAGCCGTCTTGGCTCCAGGTATGACATGCGTCAACGTATTCTCGTCGAACTCCTAGTCCGTAGGCCGCGCTAAGCAACGTGGGAATCCCAGTTTAATATTGGCCTCCATGCCAAGGGTTGTTGTTCTGCTAATTGGGAGTTTTATTTTGACTCTGGTAATTGGGAGTATAAGTGAGAGTTTATTAGGACTATTCTAATTGAGGGGCTTAATTGGGACTATCTAAGTGTTACCTGTTGATGAGCCTTAGAGTAGTTTCTCATTAATGCTTTGGATACATCTCGCGTGAGAGAGACATTATTTTGTTATACACTTTTATACTGATGTTGATAAGGTCATGTTAGGGATTTAGGCCTTATGTAAAGAACAAGGAAATCGTACCAGTTATTATCATATCCTTGTGAGTGGTAGCGCCTCCAGTTAACTTCCTAAATATATAGGGTTATTGGTAAAACAAATTCAAATTCAAATTCAAATTCAAATATTCTTTATTGTGGTACATAGGTAAGCAATAAGTTGTTACATGTAACAAAAACACCAGCAACCTCTTAAGGGGTCATTGTACTCATCATTATGAACAACTTTTACTATGGGACCAAATCTGAAATCGCAAAAAAAAATCAGCTGTTCAGTACATTTTGACGAATTATGCGAACATAAATGTACTGAACAGCTGATTTTTTTCGCGATTTCAGGTTTCATCCCATAGTAAAAATTGATAATAATGATGAGTACAATGAACCCTTAAGAGGTTGTTGGTGTTTTACCAATAACCCTGTATATATTTTTTTATGAGCTCAACCCAAAGATTTGAGAACATAATATTTGATTGACCTAGAAGTTATTCAAGTGTTCACCTCCGGTCCCTCAAAAGCGATCTTGAGTTTTCTTGTCATAGGCTCATGCTAGTATTTGCCCTAACATACCCCGTTGGAGACGGAGTATGTCAGAGGCAATACCTACTTTTAAATAAGGGAAGATTTTGTATAATAGTTTTAGTTTTTCTATGTATAATAAACTTTGTAATGTATCAGGAGGTACTTATTTAATTGATTTCTTCCCTACAGCTAATACCTAATAAATTTAATTAGGCAATGTTAGGAGTAGTCTAACATAATAATAATCTTAGGTTTATTTACAAATATCTGTAAATACCAAGTACCGGGCTTAGAAACCTATTTAATAATTCAGCCAGGTACCTACCAAATAAAATGTGTATCTTTAGTACGTTTTTAAATTAATCTCAAATTCTGTTTAAACTGATACTTGATGACGATAAATTTATATTGTTACTGTTACAACGGTGTCGTGGTCGTCATCGTAATTGTTGTTACAGTAGACTTTCTGAAAGCTTTTTCTTTTAGTAGCTATAACTAAACAAAAGTACTTTCAAGTTTCCGTTCCCACTGAATCAACCTTACTTACACACCTTCCCTCTCATATTCTAAATAACGCCAAAAATAAATATTTAAGTCTCCCTATTCGCACTTTTGACAACCCTGCCGGCGGCATTCTTTTTTTAATTCATCACGCAGCGACAGCCAGTTACAGTTGTTTGTTTAGACAACAGATTGTTTTACAAGCAAGTGCTTCAACTATTCGCTGTGTTTATTGATTTACAAATAAATATATAATGAAACGCTATTGTTGTTAATAATACTTGTTGTAATATACGAGGTAGACCTCGCGAGCACAAACTTTTTTGCAAAAATTAATATTTTTTATTTGAGATGGGTTTGCTCTTGACTCTAGTCTAGGTCGGAGGGGACAGAGATTATATCACTAAAGTTATTTAAAACGGGATATTTACGATGTTTTTTTTTTCATCAGATCTTCACCAAATTTTAATGAGACCAACTTTAAGTTTGCGGAGGCGGAGATATCCAGTAGTCCGTTTTGCCTCTTTATGGGGAACTCTAATCAAAAATCCCCGACGACAAAAATATCTATAAAGTCGTAAAACCTGTATACCAAGTTTCGTTCAGATCGTTTGCAAAATACGACCTGTAGAGGAATACCAACAAACTGACAGAGGAAAGCAAATTTTACCAGACTTGAAGCAGTGACGCTTCACAACGAATAACACATTGTGTTGTTTTATTTGGATGGTTGGAAAGAATAACAATAAAATGAAATGTGTGAATGAATCGTCAAAATTGTGGGTTTTAAAGCAGAAAAAGTAAAGCACTGGCAAATTGGTCTAAAATGAAACCTGGTATGTTTTCTGGCATTTATTTTGATTGACAAAAAAATACGAAAACTTTAAAATGAATCCAATTTGTGTTTACTACGGGTTTGCAACCGACTGCAGTTGTCCACACTCATAAGACGCTTATTTATAAATTAGACAAATGCGACCACACCACACACAATACTGACAATTAAGATGCAGATATGTGCCAAAGGCTTTGAGTGGTTAGCTTGCGTGTTTTGTTCTGAGCTCACGTAACGCGTCGTACCTCTACCCAGTAAAAGGACTAGCCCATCAAAGGAGCGCTGTCCCAAATTAGACTCAATATTAATTTATTATACATAAAACAAAAGGTATTACATTAAAACACGTATACTAAAAGGTAAATAATTGAATTATCTTTAAAACGGTGAAGGTTTCATAAAAATAAGCTTGATAGTTTTTGCGTGATTTTCAGTATTTTATCCGCGTAATTAATTTGTAAAGTATGTCTAACTACGTATACAAATTAATTGCATTTACATAATTATTAAGTTATTATGAAAATGCTCTAATTAAACATATATTTTTTCCAAATCATTAACACTACTCTTTAAGACGTGATCTTCAGTTTAAAATCATGAAAAGTCGTTTATTGTCGCCTTAAGTGCGAAAACGTGTTTTTATTACACGCCAAACTTAATCAAACTAAAACTATTTTTATGACTATTTCATAACAATAACTCCATAAGACCCAACTCATTAATAAAATAATAAATAAATCTAATTATAAGGAGATTATTTTCCAGAGCAATCACTTAACAATAAACCGCAATCATTCCAACTAAGATGTTTATCTTTTGATCGATTATAATCCAATCACAAACAAATAAATTTTATCCCCATCACCATTTTACTTTGGCCTCTCACTATTAAAGGCACTCAAAGAAAAAGTTCGGGTATTATGGGTCGGGATAAAGTGGGCACATTATTTAACCCTCAAAAGCGCGTTAAAACTCAATAGGGCGGTATCTGACAGTGTCTGTCTATAAACTTGCGATTAACTGCAAATTAAACAGAGGGTACGGAAGGCAAAATACTCTTCAGTAAAATTGGATGCAATTCTTTGAATTTGAATAATGTTTTTTTTTCAATTATTGTAATATTATTATAACTATGGCTTCGAATGACACGTCATAAGTAACTTCAGTTACATATAAGCACTATTCTATTTACATACTTTCTTTCTTCGTGTCTCATTTATATATAGTATGTGTAAATAAATGGTTTCATAAGTAAATAACGTAGTACAGTAGATTTTAGTTAAGGGGGAAGCGTCAGAGTAGGCCGCGAAATTCAAATTTTCTTACGTTTTTTTGCAATTTACTAGTCGGTATTAGATTGTACGTTGATCAAAATATAATTTGCGGTCGTAACAAGTATCTATTAACATAATTAGAATCATTAAAGTGATCCATACAACTCTTTATGACCAGGTAATCCTAATGAATGACTATTTCATGAAATCTTGACATTTCAGGATTATACTAACTTAAGGAGTATTATTACTGATTCTAATGATTATAATTCTGTAAATACATATTTGTTACGGCCGCAAATCATATTTTATTTAACATATAACTTAATACTGACTAGCAAATTGCAAAAACGTAAGAAAATTTGAATTTCGCGGGCTACCCTGACGCTTCCTCCTTAACGTAATCATAGTTAAATGTAAAAAAGTGCGAACTTGTGTGTGGGTAAACTATGATTACAGAAGTGATGTTGACATTGTTGTTGTAATCATAGAAACCAAAAAAAATATACACTAAGAAAACTTTTCACAATGAAACCATATCAGCATTCATATTTAAACAATTTCGCGATGGCAAAATCAACATCAGCTCCCACAAAAGACTGTCACATCTATAGGTACCAAACTTACTCTCCATTTAACCCCCCAAGTGTTGCAATAAGTTAATTGTTAGCAAAGGGGCGAGGGTTACGACCATCCCGTTATATTGTTATCGAGATATCGTTAAGTACGGTTTTGTTTTAGTGTCCCACTTATTATGGTTATTGCGACCGGGTGCTGCATTTACAGGGTTATGGCTTATAGATTATAGTTGTATGATTATTTTATGATGAGCGGCATTTAATGTTGGTAGGAGATTCAGGGGTAAATTGCTTATTTTGATAGAAATAGATACGAGTACATACTACCGTCCTGTGTCCTACCTACCTGTCAATTGTAAAGATATTCGGATTGATCATTCAAATTCAAATTCAAAAACTTTATTTCAAGTAGACTCATAAAGGGTTAGTAACATTGTCCTTAAAAAGTAAGGGCCTTATTCATAAAAAAAAACTAAAACGCTCAGTAATCCTATTTTTAACCGACTTCCAAAAGGAGGAGGTTCTCAATTCGTCTGTATGTTCTTTTTTTGTATGTTTGTTACGCGATTACTCAAAGACGGATGGACTGATTTGGAAAATTCCGTTTTTGTTTGAAAGGGTATACTTCCGAGGTGGTCCCATATAAATTTTATTACTTTGCTTGGGGAGTTTTTGAGTTAGCTTCAATAATGATATACATATAGATAAATTGTCAAAAAAGCTAAGCTCCAGCATAATTACGCTGTTAAGATAATTCGTAATTTAACCAACATAGAGACAGCCCGTTTAGTGTACTTTAGCTATTTTCATAGTGTAATGTCGTACGGTATTCTGTTGTGGGGAAATGCAGCCGACATTCAGACTATCTTTGTTTTGCAGAAAAGAGCTGTTCGATGCATTTATAAATTAAGTCCGAGACAATCACTCAGAGAGAAATTTAAGGAGATTAATATAATGACTTTGCCTTCTCAGTACATTTTTGAAAATCTTTTATATGCCCATAAAACATTAAATTGTTTAAAAAATACAGTGATATCCACAATATAAATACTAGGAACAAACACAAATTTGTTGTACCTCCAACAAGGCTCAAGAAAATAGGTGGCTCATTCAGGTGTCAATGTATACGCTTTTATAATAAACTTCCAAGCCACGTTCAAGATCTGAGCCTTAATAAATTCAAATCATTCATTAAACGCAAGTTGTGTCAGAAAGCTTTTTATACCGTTAAAGATTATATTGAGGACAAAAAGGCTTGGGATTGAACTGCTCCAATTTTTTTATTTTTTTTATTTTTGCGTAGGTATTAAATGTTGACATGAATATTTACTTTGTAAAGTATTATATTATTTTAATTTATTGTGAATGTGAAGACTATGTAGGTCATTGCTTTTTTTGTTTGTTTTATTTTTTCTCTCAGTTATTTTTAATCATGGTCTGGCAGTTTGAGTAATTTATGCGGGCTACCCCAATGTCCTTTCTTTGGTATTGTTCGTCGAATCGTTGAGCTCCTTAAGTTCTGAGTTGAGCTGCGCGATTACTGACAAATGCGTGCACTGACTGGACAGGTCCTCTCAATCTGTGTGGTTCTTTCCTCAAAAGACCATTTCAGACACCAATCTACATGATCTTCACATGAAGTGACCAAGATTATGTCTGGACTTTATAAGAGACTGTGACCTCTGAGTTTGTTGCGGCCTTTCTTCTCAGAGTAGTCAGATAGGAAATGCCGACCTCATCTAGTTTAATAAAAAACATGATTGACTTGTAAAAGTGTTTGTACTACTTACAGAAATAAAAATCATTTATCATTTAATGCGTATATTTCCCACTTATCTTATGCGGATGATGTGATGATTTTTTAATAACTTCCTATCACTGATATTTACATGGCTATATCTACAATTATTGTGCCCAATTATGTATTCGAATTTGTGTGGGGTAGGTTCCACAACTAAAAAAGTGAAAAATAAAAACTTTTTAGCAAAAAATAAAACCGACTTCCAAAACAAAAAACTACAAAGTAAAAAAGTCGGTGGCAAAAAACGAAAATACAAAACCAAAGTTTTTCACTTTGTAGTGTTTTGTTTTGGAAGTCGGTTTTATTTTTTGCTAAAAAGTTTTATTTTTTAGTTAAAAAGTGTTTCGTCTTCTTCTTTCAAACTCAAATCATAATTCGAAAGAAACTGACAAAACAGTTTTTTACTATTATAAAATAGGTTTATTAAGCGTTTGAAGTTTTTTTTTTTTAATACTAAGGTAAGTGTTAGTAAACAACACGAAACGATGGCACATGTAGCTGACAGCAGTGAATTATATACGGACAGTCCAAATTTTTGCTTTTAGTTTTTTTGTAAATCAATATACGATTATACCAAAGGCTTTCATTAATACCACAGATTAATACAGATGTGACACTCCGCAGTTTAGTTATGAAGCTACAAGTACGCGGCGGGCCTATCAAACTGGGCCAATTTAGTAGGACTGCCGCGGTCAGAAGGTATAAGAGTTACGCCTTAGAAAGAGAGGCAACTTGTAGGTGAATATAACTGTAGGTAATAAGCGATGTGCGACTTGAATTGCACTTTATTGTGTCGTAGCCAGAGTCGCTTTTTATTTAAATGATTTTGCGGAGTGTCCCATTTGTATTAATCTGATGACGATTTTATGGTCCGTTCCAATTGACTAACCGTGAAAATTGTTTTGTGGGACATATTCATATAACATCACGGCTTGTTTCCCCGAAGGGTTAGACAGAGGTGTAAGTAGGTACCTATAGTAGGTACTATACCAGTCAGAAGTCGATTAGCAATCTCACAAAACTATGGCATAGCAATATTAGTTGTACTTATGACCTTCTTCTATAAGAACGTTTGACAATACTACACATTGGCAACTTTGGCAGCCCGTATAGCGCAGGCGATGATGGTCATTGCGGTGTAAGTGGACTTCTAGACGTTGACTGTACTTACACCCACATTTCACCAGTTATGTTTGTTGTTTTACATCCTTACACACAATATAATTCTTCTGTACGTGTGTTTGTCACCTAACTCCTCCTAAACGGCTGGACCGATTTAGATGAAATAAGTGTATATTTCAATGGATTTGAAAACACAATTGGGCCTGGTAGGTGGCGCTGCTAAGGCGGTATGAAGTCCGCCGGATCCGCTAGTTTATTTTAAAGAGTTTACAGTAGTACACTCTTTACAAATAACTAAATAATCGCTTGCGACTGCAAACTACCTACTTACTGAACAATTTGCTTCCATTTGGTACTGTAAAGGTTCCACGCAATGGACCTTAACCATATACGAGTATTGTACTGGCTGACATTTTATCACTCACGCCGTTATAAAACTCCCTTTTTTTAAATCCATAAAAAAGGTAGTTCGGATTTTGGTTTTAGGCCGAAGTTCGGCTTAAGCTAGGGTGCTAGGCGGTGTAGTTTAAGAGGATTGTGAAGTGCCGATACGCGGCGCGATTTTTGGAGGCAATTACCTACATTTCTTACAATTATTTGCATAAATATTGTTTCAGGCGATAACGTTTTTACTCCCCTAAACCTTTACGAAATGAGACAACTTTGATCTCATTATATTTAGTAGGTATACTTTAATCTAGGTCTGTACGTTTTTCGTTTTTAGTAATTCAATTTAATTTAATTTTTAAAAAATAAAAATGCTCGAGGATGTTTTTATGTCAAAAATATAGATATTTAGATGCTAATAACTTACGAGTATATTGTATGCAATATTTCTTTATAATAAAAACGTACGGACCTAGTTTTTTATTATACCTACAACATTTCCAAAAATTATGAAAATTAGACTATATTTACGGGGAGAAAAACGTTATCTCTTTTTGTATGAAAATTTACAGCTTCACAATCCTCTTAAGAAGTGTGTGATTTCTTCCGAATATTGTATCGTTTCAACTTATAAATTACTAGCTATTGCCCGCGACTTCGTCTGCGATCCAGGATGAATAGTACCATATATCCTTCTCCAAGTCATGGTCTACCCATGTGCCAAATTTCATCCAAATCCAAAAAAAAAAATCCAAAGACACGTGGCGCCATCTATTCTCATAAGAACGTTATTGTTGTTTTTCTAGGTAACAGTATTTTTTTCGGTATGAAAGATACCCTATGTCCGTTTCTGTACACCTGACAACGTGTATGCAAAATTGCAGAATGATCAGTTCAGTGGTTTAGGCGTGAAAAGGTAACAAACAAACAAACAAATTTACTTTCGCATTAATAATATTAGTTAGGATATCGCATGCTTAATAATAGACTGACCTAACTAAAAAAATCGCAATTACTGACTTGTCTTACAAAATGGCATATAACTTAGTCAAACAGCATAATAATAATGAAACAATGTATTGTTAGGAATTATTGATAAACTGATTATGGATCCAATCAATCTGCCTAGCCTTTTCCCAACTATGTTGGGGTCGGCTTCCAGTCCAACCGGATGCAGCTGAGTACCAGTATTTTACACGGAGCGACTGCCTATCTGACCTCCACAACCCAGTTACTGGGTAATACGATACCCCTTGGTAAGACTGGTTGTCAGACTTTCGGGCTTCTGACGTCCCGTAACGACTGCCAAAGATGCACGAATGACAGCCGGGACCAACGGCTTAACGTGCTTTCCGAGGCACGGAGGAGTCTCGGTATGTAAAGATGGTCACCCATCTACGGACCAACCCCGGCAAGCGTAGCTTAACCTGATGGATCGATCAGTGCGGCTGTTATTACTTAGCCTTGTTATTATTGCTCCTCATGGATACAGAAATTATATTTTGAAGATATTTAGTTAAAACGAATTTCTTTGTACGTTTAACTCATTTTGGACCAGGAGCTAGACCACCACCTCTTAAAGCAGTATTATGATATTTTAATCTTATTTGAGTGTGGGAAAGTGATGGAGCTAGATGTCCTGTATAGCTCCATCTCTTCTTCTCACACTGAAGTATTGTAATATTAAAATAATGCTGCTTCAAGACGTGGTGGTTGGCCCCCTGAACCATAATCGGTCAGTTTATTATTAAGCATTAAGCATAGCATAGATATTCTCCAGTGGAACTTAGAATTTCCACAGTTCTTATACAACACTTTTAAAAAAAAAAACTTACAGATCCACAGATCATTTTAATACGTTCACCTCCCTAGTGACAATGCGACAAAAAAATCGCATCAGTAATTAAGTTAAAACTGCGAGCGAGGGGGTGACTTTATCGCTGTCTGACTTATGTTTGACGAATTAAAAAGGGGCCGGACATGAATGTCTGGCCTGTGAGAGATTGGTCGCGTGTGTGCCTGGGTTAGATCTGACTTTGTATGTGTGAAAAGGTTGTGCAGTAGTAATATTAGTTCATTTCTATTGTTACTGTGGGCAAAGTCCTCATCATTCTCTTGCCCGTATCTCAATCTACTTTAAAATTCTGGTAAAAAAACACACTCTCTCTCCTTAAACATCATCATTAAGTACTTTTAGTTCCTTGCTCTTGTTTCATGTTTATTATTGTATAAGTATATACTATATACTATAGACTGGTACTTAAACACATAGTTGTACTCATGATAATTAACAACTTTTACTATGGGGCAAAACCTGAAATCATTAGGCACTCACAAGGAAATCAGCCTTTGAATATTGCCAAAATTGCTAAATACACTGCCGTTCATATTGAGTCGATGAAGCACACGAGCGTATTAGTACTGCCGCCATAAAGAAAAAGGACGTAGGTACCTACAGAAATATTGAAATGGAGAAAAAAATATTTAAGATACAAAGGCAGATGCGTATTTTATTAGTAAGACTTATTAAGTTTTCGTTAAGTTTACGCCAATTTAAAAATACTGGTAGATGCGTCTTTTTATGCTGATTCCGAATATGTAAATAACTATATTTCTAAAACAAAATGTCAGATACGTCTTTTTTCCTTATGACGGCAGAGTAGTCCACTCCAGGCCGTTTGAAAGGAACTGAATGTCATTCCACGTTCAAAATGTTAGGTCGCTCTGACAGGTTTCCAGTACAAAGCATTCCTACCACTGAACTAGACGAAGTGGCGTGAGCATGACTATTGAACATAATCGAGGATTGAGTTAAATGGCATGCAATTAGAGAAATCTATCGTTAAATGATTATGTCCAGCAGAGACTTTTCACGACAGACGGTCCTTTACGAAAAATAAACGATATAATTCTTTAAATGTCATCATCTGCCTAGCCTTTTCCCAACTATTTTGGAGACGGCTTCCAGTCAAACCGGATACAGCTAAATACCAGTATTTTACATGGAGTAACTGCCTATCTAACCCCCACAATCCAGTTACTGGGTAATACGACACCTCATGGTAAGACTTGTTGTCAGACTTCCGGGCTTCTGACGACCCATAACGACTGTCAGAGATCCACGATTGACAGGCGGGACCAACGGCTTATCGTGTTTTCCGAGGGACGGTATGTTAAGATGGTCACGCATCCACGGACCAACCGGGACTATTATTGCTTAACCTGATCGATCGACCCGTGCGGCTTACTTAGCTACAAGCCCCTCTTCTCCCTCTCCTTTCCTCTCCTCTCTCTTTGCGAAAAATAAACTGTATAATTCGTTAAACGTCACCAATTAACCTTTACAAATACCTATCTATGGCAAATTATTATCTATTCTCAAACAAAGACCATTTCATATTCAAATTGTCATTTAACAAAGAAACTCAAATAACAAATAACCTCTCGTTACGTACCTAACAGTTAAGTGACGTCTAAATCGATATGAATATTTAATTCTGTCCAATATCCACTTTGCCCAATTATCGAGTTTAGCCGGCGATTGCTCGCAAATAGCTCAACAGCCCTACTGGGTAAGACAAAGTTCATTAATCGATAGTTTGTGGTGAGTAGACGGTTCAGAATTGTCTATTATTGGATTTTCGTTTAGGAACTGAAATAGGTAACTGTCTGGTGGTTGTATAATTCGGTGGTATGAAAATGTATATTGAAAGTACGTAGATTCTTTGGATACTATAATCTTAAAAAAGGTATCTAAAAAACTACAATAGTTATTTTCAAGATGATTTAAACCACTATTAATAGATTTACTTAACTACTAGAAGAAGGCGCACCGACGCCTCCAATGTTTGCTTTCGATGTATGCACTCTTGTGCCGTTTTGTGGAAATAATCTAGTACTAGCGTAGTTTAGTAGCTAATTATGAAAATTACTAAGTAGCATTAGCAGTGATTTAAGTTATACATAGTCAGTCAAGTTATACATAGTCACCCCCTCCCTCTATGCCTCGGAAGCCGTCGTCGGTGAGGTGTCATTCGTAGTTCTTTGACAGTCGTTACGTGTAGTTAGAAGCCCAAACATTCTGACAACCAGTCTTACCAAGGGCTATCATTAACCAGTAACTTGGTTGTGGAGGTATTCAGCTGCATCCAGTTAAACTGCAAGCCAAACTCAGTGAAGTTGGTAAAAGGCTAGGCAGATTGATAGTCAGGCAAAAAAAAATCTTTTCCATTGAGATAAAGTTGCTTTTTAGGGTTCCGTACCTCAAAAGGAAAACCGGAACCCTTATAGGATCACTCGTGTGTCTGTCTGTCTGTCCGTCTGTCACAGCCAATTTGCTCCGAATCTAATGGACCGATTAAGTTGAAATTTGGTGCACATAATTAATTATGTATTTCTGTGACCAAAACACGGACGTGTAACGTAAATAAATAAATTTTGAATATGGGGGTCAACTTTGGGGGGCAAATAAGAAAATTAAAAAAAAAGTTTTGCAAACTGTACCGTGTGACATATCAAATGAAAGTGCTTACTGTAAGAGTACAAAAGTTTTTTTTTTTTGGTGTAAATTCACCCCGAGTACGGAACCCTTCATTGTGCGTGGTCCGACACGCAATTGGCCGGTTTTGTCTTATGTTATGTGGTGGAGAACTAGAAGGAATAACATAGGGCCTACCTGATAGTAAGTGATCACCGCCGCCTTCAGACGACTGCAATCCCAGATACAGAGCTGAAAATGTCTCTTGTGCCTTGTCCAGCACCAAATGTCCCAGTTTAAATTCCATTTAAACTAGGACATATTATACCTACATAGTGGTGACTGGTGACTACAAACAACGTGGAAAAATGTGGCCATAAGTTCGCCCCCCTTTTTTTTTTTTTTTGTGGATGGGAAATCATCAAATAACTTCTCCCGCTCTGGGTGGAGCGGAAGGGCGTGTCAGACTTTTACTGACTAAAACCCACCCGTGTTCCTTCAGTTGCCTATGCCAGGGCCACGGTATCTTTTTCAAACAACCCGCGACCCCAGCGGCATCGGCCCTATTGGACCCCATCTTTTGCTGACATCTCTTTGAGGCGCGCGTGGAACACAACGCGCCGTCGACCCGGGCCTGGTCCTCACCGGACGGCGAGCTACCCACTACTCACCGTCCGCAAGCCCGCGCCTACGGTGGCCGGGAATCGGCTATCGATTCCAAGTTCGCCCCCCTATTACATCAAATGTTGGTACTGAAACATAAGTGGCAAAATTTGGGTGTACTACAGTTACACCTCTGCCTAACCCTCCGGGGAAACTGGCTTGGTGATATATTACGTTATACGTGTATACATACAAAAAAATCAGCATGCAAGTTGTTAAAAGTAAATATTATAAAGAGGTCTTCATGCTTGCTCTATACAAAATCAATCTGCCGAGACTTTTCCCAACTATGTTGGGGTCGGCTTCCAGTCTAACCGGATGCATCTGAATACCAGTATTTCACATGGAGCGACTGCATATCTGACCTCCACAACCCAGTAACTGGGTAATACGATACCCCTTATTAAGACTGGTTGTCAGACTTTCGGGCTTCTGACGACCCGTAACGACTGTCAAAGATCCACGAATGACAGCCGGGACCAACGGCTTAACGTGCTTTCCGAGGCACGGGGGAATCTCGGTATGAAAAGACGGTCACCCATGCACAGACCAACCCCGGCAAGCGTAGCTTAACCTGATGGATCGATCCGTGCGGCTGTTATTACTTAGCCACGAGCTCCTCGTGCTTGCTCTATACAATGGCATACAAATATTTAAGTAGGTAAGTTTACACACATAGTTAATAAGCAAAAAAAAATTTTTTTTTTTCTTTTCCAAGTTAGGTAGGTATTAAAATTGTACAGCTAATAAAGTGATTTAAATGGTAATATAAACACAATTAAATTGTTCAAATTAAAATATAACACTCATAGTTCACATAAAAAAAACCGGGTCGGACTACGCACAATGGAGGGTTCCGTAGTTGAAAATAATTTATCCCAAAAACAAACTTAACATTGTAGTTGAAAAATATGATCTCCCATTCATTGATATACGTCACAGTCAATTTATTCTCCCACAGCAAAAGTTTGCAAATCCAAAAAAAAAAGTGATAAAATTACAAATTAACGATTTTAGACTTTTTCCTTTACGTACTTGTGCGATGAGATCTTGTTTCTTGCCAAATTTCATAATTCTAGGTCAACGGGAAGTACCTTATAAATTTTAATTCCCTTGAGAGTGTCGAAATATACGTTTTTTGCGGCATAAACGGCCGTATCTTTTTTTTACGTTAACTTAGAAGTTTGATTTTTAACAGCTTCACGGGACTGTACCTGAGTATGTTTTTAATTTCAACTCGATACCACCACGCGTTCCCGAGATGACAGGTTTTGACAGACAGACGGACAACAAAGTGATCCTATAAGGGTTCTGTTTTTTCCTTTTGAGGTACGGAACCCTAAAAAAAATATGTAGTAGTCAAAATAAATAGGTCAAAATTGGTCAAAAAGTGTTATGTGGTAACAATGTGGAAATTCAAAGTAAAGCGTACTAAGACAACAAATACGTACAACTTAAATATCTATGCACTGCAATCTCCGCATCATGTAAAACTCTGACAAACGCTTCGAAATTAAAATGACGTAATATGAATAATTCTGTTCACACCACGATCGTGCGACAGGTTATCAGCTCATTATGCGACAGATGAAGCGATTAATTAGTCGCGCGCTATCGATGCCGTGTTTGACGATTGTAACGATTAATCGATTGTGTGGCGATTGACGGGTTACATGATTGTGTGTTTGAAATTTATACAAGAACGGTATTTTTTAATAAGAATATTACCTATTAACTTGTCTTTTCGACGGATTTTGATGATGTGGGAGCTTAGTCGTCAGAGTTACGGGATGTTATGACAGTATCAAATTAGGTATTTATTTATTTATAATAAGCATACCAACCCACGTGCCTCGGAAAGCACGTTAAGCCGTTGGACCCAGCTGTCATTACTGGATCTTTGGCAGTCGACTGGTCGTCAGAAACCCGAAAGTCTGACAACCAGTCTTACCAAGGGGTATCGTATTACGAATAACTGGGTTGTGGAGGTCAGATAGGCAGTCGCTCTATGTAAAATACTGGTATTCAGCTGCATCCGGTTAGACTGGAAGCCGACACCAAAATAGTTGGGAAAAGGCTAGGCAGATTGAATAAGCATACCAACAGCACAGTCACTTACAATTCAAACTAAATAACATCAAATGTTGGCATTTCAGTAACCATGAAAATAACTGGTACGCATGACTTTCACATATAAAATATTAGATAACAGAGAACAATAAAAAGTGTCTAGAGGACCTAAATCTAGAACACTACAAAATATACCAATTAGAGCTATATTGACGTGCACCCTTCGCATTCTTTATATAGGGAACGTCTACGAGTATATTAATCAAAACTCATGGAGTAAATATCTTTAAGGTAATCTGTAATGTTGGAACTTTCGTTATATTGCCTTGCCATGCGTGTTAGTGTACTACGTTATCTAGACCTAAAGTTAAAATAGTTTAGCAATTGTGCTTCTATAGAACTGTAATACAGCGCCCCGCGGTTTCACCCGCTTAATTCTCGAGCTCGTAAGAATATCGGGATATAAAGTATTCTATGTGTTATTCCAGGTTATAAACTATATGTGTGCCCAATTTCATCAAAATCCGTTCAGTAGTTTTTGCGTGAAGGAGTAACAAACATTCATCCATACTCACAATCTTTCGCGTTTATAATATTAGTAGGAAGAAGGATTAGTAAGTCCAAATGATTACGTCTTTCTTTGACGCTAATCATTTATATCTGCTAGGTACACTCATATTTAGAACTGTCTTCATATTATCATCATCTGCTTAGCTTTTCCCCAACTATGTTGGGGTCGGCTTCCAATCTAACTGGATGCAGCTCAATACCAGTATTATGCATGAAGCGACTGCCATCCTCCACAACCCAGTTACTGGGTATTACGATACTCCTTGGTAAGACTGGTTGTTAGACTTTAGGGCTTCTGTCGTACCGTAATGAGTATCAAAGATTCACGAATGACAACCGGTACCAAAGGCTTAATGTGCTTTCCGAGGCACGCAGGGGTCTTAGTATGTAAAGATGGTCACCCGTCCACAGACCAACCGCGGCAAGACCCGTGTGGCTGTTATTGTTTTGCCACAAGTCCCCGTTTTCATCTAAAACCTAACTTTCTTCATATTAACATGTGTTTAGTATCACTACGTAATATCACATCGCATCTGAACCATTTTGTCGCGATCTACGGCGTAGCTACGGCGTAGTACTAATCGCTACAAGATGCTACGCGCGTAGGACTTTCTAACACATGTACTTATTTCGCCATCTAGAGGTTACAATAAATTGAAATACATATGTCTATTAGGACATACCACTGTGAAAAAGCATTATTTATAGCCTCTTTCAAACAACTCCAAAACCCAAACAACCCATCATCTTAAACCATTGACTCAAAAATCAATCATTCGTTAATCTCGTTAGGCGTGGTCCGGACCAGCGGTTGTACCGCTATTGTACGGCACGCGCCAAATTGCGCGGAAATTGTGTTCGGATCATGTGACGTTGTTAGCTAGATGAGTGGGCTGTATAAGTGGACGAATTTGAACTGTGCGCGTCAAGAGATGACGATTGTTGGGTGACTGATACGAACAATTACGAATGTCGTCAGAGTTTAGCCGTTTTGAGATAGAAGCTTTGAAGATTAGGAATCAATTGAATCTGCCTAGCCTTTTCCCAAACTACATATTTTGGGGTCGGCTTCCACTCTAACCGGATGCAGTAGTATTTTACATGGAGCGACTGCCTATATGACCTCCACAACCCAGTTACTGGCTAACACGATACAACTTGGTAAGACTGGTTGTTAGACTTTCAGGTTTCTTACTACCCGTAACGACTGTCAACGATCTACGAATGACAGCTGGGATCAACAGCTTAACGTGCTTTCCGTGGCACAGAGAGGTCTCATTGTGTAACAGATGGTCACGCATCCACAGACCAAGCGCGGCAAGCGTAGCTTAACCTGATCGATCGACCTGTGTGGCTGTTATTATTTAGCCCCTGCTAGACAAAAGCCCCCTCCAAAATCCGTTAGGTAAATAAACATTTGTTTCACTAAACTTTACCTAATAAATAAGCCCGAAATGTATAATAATAAGGCTTGAGTAGAGATTCGCAAGAGCAAACGTGCTCGGAGGAAGGAAGCATTCCAGTAAGGTGCTGGTAGGGATCTTGACCGTACTTCCGAGATTGTAGTGATAGCCGTGGGATACCACTCCACTCCTCAAGCACCTCAGGCAGTGTTGCCCCCTTGTCGCTACGTCACTATGTGCTAGCGGCCGTTTCCGGGGGCCCATTATTGAGTGTGCAAGTCACGCCTGCCATTTTATCCGTGTATAATTATATAACATTGGAAACGCAGGGGACATAGTTCTTCCATAGTTCAAGTTACCAAATCTACTTTAGCCACCCAAACCCATAGCCCAATATGTTTTGTTTCCATGTACAACAATAGTTCTGCACCAACCGGGGGTTGTCTTTGGGTGCACTTAAATAGTGCAGATAGGGATAATCATCGGTTGGTGCCTCCTCATCATTTAAAATTATCTAAAGGGCCTCTGCGAGTTGGCTTCGGCCCCTCGTATGCCTTCCAAAGGTCCGGGACCCCAGGGTCCCGAGATTTATAGAAAAATAATAATTATATCCTGGGACATTTTTACACACAGTCATCTGACCCCAAACTAAGCAGAGCTTGTACTATGGAAACCAGATAACTGATATACTACATACACTACTTTTTTTTGTTGTAAATACATACTTATAATCAAATCAAAATCAAAAGTCATTTATTCAAACTAGGCTGAGAATCAGCACTTTTTGAACGTCAAAATTACATAAGACAGTCCCCCAAAACGCCCGCCCTTCACCACTTCCTAGTGCTTTAGCAGGGGAGAAGAAGTGGCGCAACAAACTCCCCAGCAGCACAGCTGTCTGTTCAGTTAAAAAAAAATTGAATGTATACAACACTGCGCATAATAATTTAGGTACATTGCGCAACACAAAACATTAAATTAAATTATTTGCTATACGTAAGCTAGCACACGGCAATATACCAAAAAAAAAAATATAGATAATTACACTCAGACTCAGGACAAACAGACATGTTCATGCACACAAATGTTTGTCCTGGATAGGAATCGAACCCATGACCTGCGGCGTGATGTATGTACTGCCAATATAAATTAACAAAAGCACCTACATTCTATTTATAACACACCACTACCAATTCGGGCAGCGTCGTACGTGATGCTGTACAGTAATACAGCTAAATTTAATACAGCTTTTAATAGAAACCACTATAGTTAATTACTTAGCGGGACATTGGACATTGGTATTGTATCATCGAATGTCCCGCAGTTTGCCAAACTATTGTGTTAACTGTTTGAGGTTATTTGGGTGTTATTATAATTGGCGGTATTAAATATGGAAAAAGGTTTTTGTTTGAATTGAAATCAAATGTTGTGCAGATTATTGTATTCTTATTTTGTATTTTAGCAGCAATGCAAGCTTGGAGGTACTTTGAAATAAAAGGCGTGTCCTTCAAAGTGAACTGCTTAAGATGAACTGACTTTTTATTGAGTAACATACATCTCCTTATATATCGTTCTCCGCGCATGCGCGAGCGCGTGCGCGGCGCTTCGAGAAGACGCGGAGTAGCTGGTCTTCCATCTAGAACATTCAGCGGCGCGCGGCGTTGTGGCGACACGGATCGTTGTTCTAGAAACAGTCTCGCTGGCGCGCTGGCGTCGGCCCTGCACCGCGGCGGCACTCAGCGTGCGGCGGCCGTCGGACGTGAGACGCGCTGTACGTAGGTATGTCAGCGGCGCTACAGTATTAAACATTATAAATTTGAAAAAAAAAACAACTGACTTCCAAAAAAAAAACACTACCTACAAAGTGAAAAATAATTTT
This sequence comes from Dicycla oo, assembly GCA_948252095.1. Lineage (NCBI taxonomy): Eukaryota > Metazoa > Arthropoda > Insecta > Lepidoptera > Noctuidae > Dicycla > Dicycla oo. Next base: position 12,317,489 of record OX411732.1, read on the forward strand.
AATTTGGCCTGTCGGTGTCTTTGTATCTGTATTTCAGTTTTTTGCTACCGACTTCCGCAATTAAAGTTATTTTTCACTTTTTGGAAGTCGGTTGCTTTTTTTTTGTAAAAAGTTTTTTATTTTTCACGTTTTGCTATTTTACCTTCTCCACACCAATTCGTTTACATGATATACCACTACTTACTATGTAAACAACAGTGGCAGGCAGTAATAACATCATCAAGATACTCAAAGTAGATTCAATACGTATTATCGAAGCTAACTCAAAAACGACTTAAGCGAAGTTATTATCGGGTTGGCTAATAAGTAATGAGCTTTTTAGTTTATAACTTCTAGAATTTTCGGAAAGGTTCGAGAACGTTCTGTAGCAGAGGGTATATAAAGAGCGAGTCGCGCTCATGCGCGTTATTGATAGTTTGGCTGTTAGTGCATTAAAGTTCACAAAGAAATGAGTGATATTAAAATCCACGTACGACATTGTTTATTATATGAGTTTCAATCTGGGCATTCTGCTGCAGAAGCTACACGTAGTATATGTCAAAGGATAGCTCACGATGCAGTCTCCGAAGCAACAGCAAAGCGCTGGTTCCAACGGTTCCGCAATAACGATTTTTCCTTAACCGATCAACCTAGGTCTGGGCGCCCCGTGGAAATAGATAGCGATAAATTAAAACTATTAATCGAAGAAGATCCTCGAAGAACTACACGCGATTTGGCTGTTCAGCTCGAGTGCTCTCACGGCACCATAGAAAATCATTTGCATGGTTTGGGAAAGACTTACAAATATAGTGTTTGGGTACCCCATCAAGTAGGTAAAGATCAGCTGACCTACCGAGCTGAGATTTGTGTACAACTTTTATCTTTCCGCCGCACATTTAATTGGTAGATCATCTTGTCACTGGAGATGAAAAGTGGGTTCTCTATGTTAAACACACACGCAAGCGCCAGTGGCTGGGATGTAAAGAACAGGGAAAACCAACGTCAAAAGGTGATCTTCATCCTCGCAACGTAATGCTTTCTGTCTGGTGGGATATACATAGGGTAATAAGCTGGGAATTCCTTCTTACTAATACTACGATTACAGCAACAGTATATTGTGATCAACTCGAAAAACTGAAGCTTGAAATCCATCGCAAACGTCCACAACACGCTAAAATATTTTTCCTGCACGACAATGCCCGGCCGCATATTGCTAAGGGTACCAGGCTAAAACTATTGGAGCTTAATTGGGAAATAATACCCTACCCTCCATATTCGCCGGACTTAGCACCAACTGATTTCAACTTGTTCCGATCACTTAGTAATAATTTACGGGAAATAAGCTTTGACGATGAACCACACTTGAAATAATACGTAGATGACTTCTTCAATTCAAAACCAACGAAGTTCTATGCGGACGCCATTCACTCTTTGCCAGATCGATGGCGAATGGTAGTAGAAAACGACGGTGAATATATTAATGATTAACAATTATTCATTTAATAAATAAATACAAATAAAATAGTTGTCTGTCGCTCATTACTTATTAGCCAACCCAATAAAATATGGGACCACCGCACAAGCAAACCAAAAAAGTATTTTCAAAATCGGTCCACAGTTGACGAAAATATTGATATTTGCGACCGATTTTGAACTAAAATGAATGAATAATAATCAACCTATACTGTTCACACTGCTTTTTAAACAGGCCTCCTTTCTGTGAGAGGGAGTGGGCCGTATCCCACCACGCGGGCCCAGTGCGGGTTGGTAGAGGTCAGATGTCTTCGAACTTTTGGTTCTAGGACATGCCGGTTTCCTCACGATGTTTTCCTTCACCGTTTTGAGAGGAGTGGCGATGAAATAAATTATTTTAATTTATTTAATTTATTTTGAACTACCTACCTACATAAAAAAAACTTACTGTAAACGAACATAAATAAGCTCCTCCTTTTTTGAAGTCGGTTAAAAAGTGGGTATCTATAGTGGCAGCAATCGTGACTTCTGAAGAACCAATTTCTGTATTCAATTCCCAGTTCCTTTGGAAAATCTTATTAGCAGCCCACAGTCAGGTCACTCTGTATTATCTATTATTATTAACTAACTTCCGCGGTAGCTTCACCCGCGTGACATGTCGATAAGACTTAGCATATGTCCGCCAGGGTTCAAAGTATCCCCATTCCAAATTTCATCAAAAATAGGTCCAGCCGTTTGCCGTGAAAACGTAACAAACAATCAAACAAGCTGACATTCGCATTTATAATATTAAGTTAGGATTATGACTTAACTGGCCTAAATGTAAGTAGTAGTATAAGCGAGAACCAAAACGCAGAAAATAATCCCATTTTTGTAGGATATTTGGTTCGACTTAGTAGAAAAAAAAAAAACAGTTTGTTCTTTTTCACCATCTCCATCTCATAAACGTGTTTGCGTATTGTTTTTGCTACAATCATATCTGCGGCTATCGTGTGGCAATTTTTATATCGATTGGCCGTAAAAACATAAAATCCTTGGTCATTATGATAACAGCTTTAAAGGGCCCACAGTAGCAGCTTTTAGACTGTGGTTTTTAGCGTGTTAAGTCTTAGTTTAGGTATCACGTCGGGATCACCAGTATAGAGGTATGTATGAGGACCTGGGTGTAAAGTTCACTCACCCTCCATAGAAAAAGGAGGATCCTCCGAGCAGACGGGCGTTGTGTCTGGTGGGCTACTGCCCAACGATTGATGTTGTGGCGTTGTATATATGCAAGTCGCGCGGTAAACTTTGCTTGCGCGATGCAGGTTTTTGCGTGACGTCAGTGTAATGCGTAGTTCGCATGTGGCGATGTAGATGCCGCCACACCTACCTATCTATAATTAGTATTTTTGATGTGTAACATATTTTCTCTCACTTTCCTGCAATCTATGGGAGTGGTTTCGTGAAAAGGGACGGAAGGATGGGAATAGGAAGCCAGGGAAGCGCGCGCTATTTGATTTGACCAATGAGCGCGCGCGGTGCTAAAGTTGGCCGTCAGATGGTACCAACCCAAATAGATGTCAGATGTTAGATACGCATCACATGCGACTACTTTAAGGCTCGCTAGTTTTTTATTCACACTGCCAATATTTTGATTACATAACACGTTGACTACGAGCCTACTGACCTACGAGTATACTCGTAGTACAAGATCTGGGCTCCACTGCCAACTACGAGTATTCTCGAAGTTGATTTATGCGATTTGTAACGAATTCTAGAAGAGTGGCAGTGGAAGGAGGGAGTTAAATTCTTTGTATTTGAAGTAAAACATTATTTAATCAGAAAAAGAAGTTTAATAGATTTTTTTTTTTGGGTACTTGTATACTCGTAATTTTGTATTGTGGCAATGGCTATATAAAAAAGTTACTACGAGTATACACTAATGGCAGCCAACGTGTTAAGAACAGTAAGTACTTTATAATACACATGATAATTAATCACAAATCTTACGTAAAATCCTATAATTGAATGTGTCAACTTCACTTCAACAGTAAAGATTCAGAAGTTATTCCTTCAAAAGAAATTCGATAACAGAACTTCAATATCAATATTCCATTTTACCAAACACGAAGACATCTCGAAGATATTCCAGCAAATAATAAATTTGTCTGTCCAAATAAAATTTGAAATAACATCATTTCTTAACACCCACACCAGACGATGGTCATATAAAATCAGGGTTCCAATAAAATGCAGGAAAAACCCCTCGGTCGCTGGCACGTACGGAACCAATCGAAATCACTGCATTGCTATGTTCTCATCAATATTTCATACAACAGACCTGCAACTGAATATCAATTCGTGTATTAGTATTCTATTCTGGAATATTTAGTGGAACTGTCTGTGGACGATATTTGATGGGATTGGTGGAATAAATAGGATTAGAAACAAAATGGCGGTCTGCAGTGTACAGTGTGTACACATAATGATACGTTACAATAGTTTATTTATTTATTTATTAAAGCTTTATGCACAAGTACAAAAATAAATACCGTACAAAGACGAACTTAATGTCTGAGGCATTTTCTACCTGTCAACCTTAATTTACTTAGTTACTTTGTTTTGATTCTCATACAAAAACCAAAAACCTATACCAAAAACTTTTTTCACATGTTTCGTGTTATTAGCCCATGTCTGTATGGGAAAATGCCTTTGCTCTTAAGATGCCCACGAAGCATGCGTAGTTCATACAAACGAAATACCAAAATAATTTGTAAATCAAACATATTCTTATGGTAGTGTATATTTATTTCGATTGGATTACAAAATATCTAGGTTCCCAAACATATATTTTGAAAGGACACTGAAGTGAAATTAAAATTTCTATAGAAAACTTATTTTTTTCATATTTCATGTTTAAAACAATGTTCTTATTTAATATATGTTTGGGAACCTAGATATTCTGTAATCCAATCGGAATAAATACGTACTACCTTTAGAATATGTTTGATTTACAAATTATTTTGGTATTTCGTTTGTATGAACTACGCAAGCTCCGGGGGCGTCTTAACTGGGACAAGTACTCCTAATGTACAGTCGTAGAAATGAATTGCTAAACAAATTGACAACCTAAGTCAATTTGAAAAAAAAAAATACAGAAATAATTTACAGTTGTGATTTGAATATAGGCAGGGACGATTTCAGTTGGTAGTTAATTTGCTAAACAACTAATTTCCAAGACTTCTTATCTGCTGCTGTACAATTAGCTCATTGTCTGCCTAGCCTTTTCCCAACTACTTTGGGGTCGGCTTCCAGTCTAACCAGATGCAGTTGAATACCAGTATTTTACATGGAGCGACTGCCTATCTGACCTCCACAACCCAGTTACTGGGTAATACGATAAGTTTCCCTTGGTAAGACTGGTAGTCAGACTATCGGGCTTGTGACGATCTGCAAGACCAACGACTTAACGTGCTTTCCGAGGCCCGGAAAGATATGTAAAGATGTTCAGTACGGTCACCCATCCATGGACCAGCCACGGCAAGCGTAGCTTAACCTAATAGATCGACCCGTGCGGCTATTATTATTTAGCCACAGGCCCCTATCCCAGCCACAGGCCCAAGCATCAATAATTAATTAGCTATTTTTCACAAAAACCGTAATGGCAAAAGATAAGAAGAAAAACTACAAATCTAGGTGGAAATTCGACGAAATATTTTCATGCTTGAAATCAATCAGCATCCAACTGATTAAAAAAAAAACATGTATAATTATAATTATTCGACAACAGAATTTTTCAGAAAGCGTACAGTACCTTTGTACTCAAAAGTAATAAATGTTGTTTCTCTAAAACTCAATGACGTTCATAATTAAAATGATAATCATAATAATTAATTTGCGAATATGGGTACAGAAGAAATGGTCTTATACAAACAATAGTGTCTATTAGCCATATCCTGCCATACGGCGTGCAAATTTACAAATACACAGGGTATCTACGAAACTAGAATTTAACAATAAAAAGATTTTTTTTTAAATATCGCATGGAGTAACATCATAGAGGTTTATCCTGTAAATATTCAGTTACAGAGTAATATGTTTTTTTTTGGTAACAGTGTTTTTCTATTGTTTTTAAATATAGTATTTAAATCACTTATCTCCAGAAGTGAATTTCGTAAATGGTTATATAGGCGTGGTACCATACATAATATATTTTTATTTAATAATGCTGTTTTATTGCTTGGTAAACATATTTTGAATAACAACAAAACACAAAAAATAAATAAAATAAAAACTATAAGAATCTTACAACAAAAGACTTCCTTACAAAACCGTATTCACCAGCTTCTGAAACTTCGAGGAGCATGTAAGTACATATATCGCGTAAGGAATGGTTACCGCAGAGCCGTAAACGTCCCTGACAAATTACATAACAATAACAACAGCACACGCGATCCGGATACGGCGCCGTTTGCAAACCGGTCACGTTCCTATTGCGTTTCGGATGATCTTTGTACGGTGAGCAGTTTTGATACTTGCTGCTTCTGGAGTAGGTTTTTTCGTTGTCATATGCAGAAATATCCAAAAATGGCTTTTGTGAATTTTATAAGTTTTTGAAGTAATTTATCAAAAATAAAATAAGTAAAAACTTAATACTTATTTAAGATATGGAAGAGCAGAGTCTGCTAACACAGGCTTATTTGGTTAAAACTATTGTTAAGGCATTCACTTGTTAAAATAATAAACCATATATCATTTTTCATCATGAAATGCCTTTCTTAATCTATCCAGGGAAGCAAATTGTTCTCGTACGTTATCCTAACTAATATTATAAATGCGAAAGTAAGTTTGTTTGTTTGTTAGTTACCTTTTCACGCCTAAACCACTGAAACGATCATCCTGAAATTTTGCGTATACGTTGTCAGATGTACAGTAACGGACATAGAGTACCTTTCATCACGAAAAAAAGTACTGTTACCGAGGAAAACAACAATAGCGCTGTTATGACAATAGATGGCGCTACGTGTTTTTCGAATCATGATTGAATTATATTTTTTTTTATATTTTTTATTATAGAAACTTTAGTAGTGTGTAAGAGTATTTTTTAAATTCACCTAATGCTTTTTGTGAGTCTAGAGTGTTAATAGACCGGTTCTACATCCTCCTAACGGTCCTATCTAATATTATAAATGCGAAAGTGAGTTTTTTTGTTTGTCTGTTACGCTTTCACGCTAAAACGTCTGAACGGATTCTGATGAAATTGGCACACGGGTAGGCCATGACCTGGAAAATAACATAGGCTTCTTTTTATCGACATACCACGCGGGCGAAGCCACGGGCGGAAGCTAGTAATATGCCTAGTCTTGCCATAAATATTGTCATGAAGAAAAAAAAAAAAAATATTGCAAATAATATTTATTACTTTTACAGTGTGTTAGTTTAATACATAAATATAAAACCATGTAAAATATAAAAAGCTTATTCGAAGTGGTCTCCATTGGCTGCAATACAGTCCTGGCCAGTTATCAATAGAAGCACGCACTCTTTCCATGGGAAAATTCTTCACTGCCAATCGTATTGATTGTTTTAGGGAAATTATCATGGCGTTTAGAGCAAGCCGTACTCTCTAAAACTGACCATAAATCGTAATCCAGCGGATTAAGATCGGGACTAGACGACGGCCAGTCTTCAGCTCTGATGAAGTCTGAAACGTTCACTTCCAACCAAGACTGCGTGGACCGAGCTTTATGACCCGGCGCCGAGTCTTGTTGGAAGGACCATACTTGGTTATTGAACATGGTGAGGGGCCTACTTTCTCAAGAATGGTATCTTGATATACTTGTGCCGATGTTTTGATACCTTTTTCACAAAAATATAGCTCAGTCACTCCTTCATAGCTAACACCCCACCAAACCATCACTGAAGTCGGATAATGCCCACGTTGTACTCTGTCGGCTAATTGGGAAGCTTCTTTAGAGCTTTGAGCATAAATACGGTCATTTTGTTTGATAAAATGTTGCTCAATTGTAAAGATTTTCTCATCCGTAAACAAAATTTTTCTGTGACCTCCCTTTGCGTACCGCTTCAGTAGTTGTTTCGATTTTACCACCCTATTCTTTTTTAAATTATCAGTTAAAAAATGACCAGTGCGTCTCTTATAGGCTGCAAGTCCTAAGTCATCTTTTAAAATACGCGACATGGTTCTGGGTGCTATCTTCATCTCCCGAGATAAAATGTTTTGCTTTCGGACAGGATTTCTTCGAATTCTTTCCCTTACTGCTTTGACCAACTTTTTCATACGAACACTACGTGGACGGCCAGATCTTTTTCTGTCATAAACAGAGGAGGTCTCATTGTACCTATTAATAGCCCGGGACACAAACATTTGACTAATACCAAGCGTATGGAGAGTTTTAAAAATTGCATTTGGCTCCTTACCAACTTTGTGTAATGCAATCACAGCGATTCGGTTCTCTTTATCACCCCACTCCATTTTAATATCGCAAAATATTGTACAATGTATTGGCGCCAAAATTAGAAAACTCAATGAACATTCGTATTAAATGACAGATTCCAAATTCAAATGTAATATCTTTCTTATTTTTAATTGTAACAGTATTTATGGTGGCTAAGTAATAACAGCCGCACGGGTCGATCCATCAGGTTAAGCTACGCTTGCCGAGGTTGGTCTGTGGATGGGTGACCATCTTTTCATACCGAGACTCCTAGAAAGCACGTTAAGCCGTTGGTCCCGGCTGTCATTCGTGGATCTCTGACAGTCGTTACGGGTCGTCAGAAGCCCGAAAGTCTGATAACCAGTCTTACCAAGGGGTATCGTATTACCCAGTAACTGGGTTGTGGAGGTCAGATAGGCAGTCGCTCCATGTAAAACACTGGTATTCAGCTGCATCCGGTTAGACTGGAAGCCGACCCCAACATAGTTGGGAAAAGGCTAGGCAGATTGATTATGGCCAGACTAAGTATAAGTTGTATATCGGAATGTTGGGCCAAACGTCAGACCAGGTAAGCAATTTCAAATAAGATTCCAGTCAGACAAGGCTTGTGATCAAAATCGTATGTGAAAATTTCTGATTTTTTCTCACAAAAACATCTGACACCGTCAGGAACTTAGGTAACAGTAAAAAAAGTATTAATAGCCTAATGTGTCAAACTGCCAAAGTTACCAGCAATTCAGATAAAGTTTGCAAAAGTATCAAAGCCTAAGCGTCCTCATAAAAAGAAAGATGAGAGATCTCATAAAAATTATATCGAAGTGGGCACCGCGTTTAGGTACGAGTGTCATATCGATATTGAGCACAGCACTTCGCTATTCTGTACAATTGCTTCGGTATACCAGGCATAGAGTCGCAAAATTTTATCGATAAAATCTTGTTGGCTGAAAAAGTAATGCTACAAAATAGGTGTGACTTAGAATTTTAGGAATTCAAAACTACTATAATTGAGAAACTATTTAAAATTAGGAAAACAGCACTTATCAGACGTGTTAGGAAAATAAAACAAAAGCATACAGTAAATGGCTGATCATGATGAGATTTACTTAATTTCCTAGAAACTCATAAAACAATTGACACGCACGAAAATCATAAAGAACATAAAATCTACTAATCTAACGACAAAAAAATGGTTCTATTTAATATGTTCAATTAATTACAAGTTTATAACAATTTTATCAAACCTCGTATCCAACTTAAAAGGTTTTAAAGCATTCAATATGTGAGGCATGCACTCACAAATCACTTGGACCGTTGAGAATGTATTAAGTGCATACGACAAAATGGGTTCTGTAGCCAATAATTTTGGTAGAATCTTTAGTTTTGATTGAGAAATTGGTTGTGATTTTGGTATTGATTAAGATTGAATTATGGTAATAGACGTAATATTTACTTAAGTAGTTATATTCGTATCAATTCAAACAATAGAACTAGATTAGAAGAATTCATTTGAGTAGATATATTACTACTATTAAAAAGTTGCAAACTCATGAGAGGACAACGCGTTACATTCCTAAAGAACAATAAACCAAATTATCAACAACAAAAATACAAACACAAGAAAACAGGCTCCTAACAACTCTTCCACCTCTGAAACTCAAGATTTTCATTCAAATCCCAACAATCCATACCCAAGATTCCGAAACCCTTTCGAGCCGAAAAAAATGCTTGCTAAATTCCCGCTTATAAACAAACAATGTTCCTTTTTTCGCCACAGATCCCAAAACACGGCATAAAAAAATAAAAAAGGGGACAGATAAAGAGGCAGAAAGGTAAACATTGAACACGTAGGAGACTAAATATAAATGTCTCGGGAGAACATTAAGATAGCGAGTGGAATGTTAAAAGCTATTTAATATTATGTTCTGTTCGAACTTTATTATGGACTTTTGGTCGGATTGTGGAAAGTACGGCCGGTGTATTTAAAAAAAACTTGTGGTCGCCCAATTGTCGTATTGTTGATGTTATAGTTTGAATAGTTTTGCTTTTTTTTATTATTAATTTAATTTATTTGTAATGCACATTATATAAAAATATTAGCTTCCTGCACTCCTTCTCCATATTGTATAAACTTTCACTGAGCCAAATTTCGTACTCAGCGTAATTTTTGTAAAAAGGTGTAGGTACAAAGTTTTTGCTTCACGTATTTAATATTCGGTAATGATGTTGATATTGGGGAATTTGTGGATGATGGTGATGTCATAGATAGCCCTTTCACGATTTTATTTGCATATCTGTCAAAATCATAGTGCTCGTTAAGATAAGTTTGATGTTGCGTTGCTGTGCCACTGACAAGTCTGTCAAAATCAGTGATCTTTATTCTCGTTAAAATAAGGTTGCTATTGGGTTGCTGCTGTCAAAGATAAAATAACTGTGAAAAGACTGATCTGCACCCTAATTACGTGACATACTATCAATCGAAGTCGGTTTCATTTTGATCAACAACAACATTCATTGCGTTATTTACGGTGTTGAGACCATTTTTTTGAACATATCGACCGTCCCTATTAACAATGTCGGTTCTGCAGAGAGACTACTGTTTAGTTCCTACTGAACAGTGGTCTTTTTCGCAGAACTGACATTGTTAATATCATAAAGAATCTTTTTTATCGTTAGGGCAAACTTTGAACTGCCCTCAGTTCAAAGTTTGTTTTGACAGTGAAGAATTTTTTTTATTGTAATTCGATTTATTATAAAAAGTGAATATTGGTAAAAATATATATCCGACATTGTTAATAGGGACGGTCGATATGAAGCAGCAGCATCCGGTTCGACTGAAAGCCGACCCCAACATAGTTGGGAAAAGGTTAGAGGCAGATGCCGAGTACGTTGCTGTGGGATAATGTCCGTCTTCGAAAACGGCAAATGTTTATTTTAGTCTACATAAGACGATTTCTGTCTTCTTCTCTGGTTAAACCTTCACAATTTTCTGTTTTATTGATTATGGTCAGTTTCTCAATAGTCAGGGTCTGTGTTGTGACTTGCTTTATAAAACCTCCTGGGATTTTCAATCGGTGACCCTCGACCCAAAATGGCAATATGGGTATTGCCTTTTTGGACCTATCCTCTTGGGTCTGAGTTTCTTGTTTCCACCGTTTTTTGTTTTAAGGGATTTTTTTTTGCATTTGTTTCTTTACTTCTTTAACTATGTATATTCTAAATAAATCCTCACCAAAAACAAATGCATCATCTAAATTAAATATCTCATAATTATTTCCCCGTAGTACTTTCGTCCAGCCATGCAGTGAGTCGTCTCTTACAAGTCGAAGGCATTTAAATGAAAGCGCGATAACCAAGCTCTGTATTAATGAATGTGCTTTGAGCACCACGCCTACACTAGCATATTATCATGCTAAAGGTACTGTACTATACAAAACATATGTCTTTAAGCTATATTGAGCTATACGATAGTGATTTTTATGAGGAAAATCATTAATAAAAATACGTAGCTTGTTTAGGTTTTTATAGTTTAGTTAGAAAAAAAGGTTTCTGTCTGTTGTTCCGCAATACTGGGCCTAGAACATAGTGCTGTTAGTATTATTATACTTAAGTACTTGATGAAATTACCTATATTGGAGACACAAATGGACCAAAAAAAGAAAAAACCGGCCAAGTGCGTGTTAGACCACGCACAAGGAAGAGTTCCGTAGTTGGGATGAATTTATCCCAAGAACAAACTTAATGTTGTAGTTGATAAACATGTTCTCCCATACATTCCAACTGCTAATGTAAGTTTGTACGCTCAATATTGAGATATTTACCATGTTATTTTAAGACCATAGACTTCTTATAGGTTTTCCTGTCATCTATAGGTACGGAACTATTTTCTGTATTTTTTTTTTTCAAAATTTTAGGCTTAAGGCGAAAATTGACAATTTTCGTCCATTTTCTTAAATAACTTTAAACCATTTTACTTTAAAATTATAAAAAAAAAAATACATATTTGAGACCCTCATAGTAAGCCCTTTCATTGGATATCTCACACGGTACAGTTTACAAAACTTTTTTTTTTGATTTTCTTATTTGCTCCCAAAATTAAACCCAATATTCAAAATTAATTTATTTAAGTTACACGTTCGTGTTTGAGTCACAGAAATTCATACGTATATCAAATTTCAACTTAATTGGTCCATTAGATTCGAAGCGAATTGGCTGTGACAGACGGACATACAGCAACGGAAACCTTATAGGATCACTCGTGTGTCTGACAAGAGTGATCCTATAAGGTTTCCGTTTTTTCCTTTTGAGGTACGGAAACCAAAAAGGGTTTTTTGTTTATTAAATTGTTCCGCTACACTGGCCTAGGACATACTGCTGCTAGTATTATCGTACTTACTTAATGAAATTATATCACTCACTTGATAATTAATCACACTTTGTAATATTTTTCTTTTACTTGGGGTGGTTCATTTGCGTCTCCAATATAGGTAATATTGGAGATGCAAATGAACCACCCCAAGTAAAAGAAAAATATTACAAAGTGTGATTAAAATAATGTATCTAAGTATTACGTTAGGTTAAGTTTTGTGTAAAAGGTATATTGAATGCTTCTCTTTTCGATGAAAAAACGTTCTTGGTGTATCTTTTCCATAGATGGGTAATCCATTTATAAAGTTACTGTGTACCAGGGCAGAGACTACGTAACTTTAGCAAAATCTTTATCAATTTCATTCTATCTTTTGCGTAGCCCACAGATTGTTATTCATTGTATATGTAAGATATGCAAAGAGCAAACCCACATCCGATAGCTCCATGAGAAATTCTTATCATGGACCACGAGTAAAATAAAAAGAACTAAAATAAAAGTACTTAAGACAATAGTAAATAAGGAAGAATTTACACGAACTACAAAATTCAATATCATCGGAGGACCTCATAGAGATTACTTTCAAAACCCAACTCAATCTGAATCCTACACGTTCAATTTCAGATTAGCTATCTGCGACATCCGACAATAAATCGCACGGCTCGTCGCAGAATAAAGTCGTCACTATATCGTATCGGTATCGCTGCGCCCACGACTCACGGACGACTGGTATACGAGGTATGGGTATTCCGTGTTAGATCTGTGGTGTACTGGGTATGTTGCTTCTTTGTGTAGGTGATATTAAAAGGAATTACGTCTAAAACGTTTTGCGGCGATTTTTTCTTCTGCAAATTTCGAGTCTTTTTTTTAATCGTTCCAACATCATAATATCACGCCTGCTGATATTCCCCGAAGGGTTAGGCAGAGGTGTACCTATAGTACACCCATATTTCCCCAGTTATGTTAAAGAGGGCTGTCGCATTTTGTCACCTCTCTCGCAAACACGCGACCAAATTTTTAAGAATGTTAAATGAAATGATGCTTTTTTGAGAGATGTAATGATTTGGCGAACTAATAAATAATATTAATTTAATAGGTAATTATTAAAAACAGATCACAATACTTATTGAGCTGAGTTTATTAGATAACACAATACAAATGCGAGTTTAATAATTACCTATTAAATGAATATTATTTATTAGTTCGCCAATTGGTTACATTTTTCAAAAAAGCATCTTTTCGTTTAACATTCTTAAAAATTTGGCCCCGTGTGAGCGAGAGAGGTGACAAAACACAGCCCTCACACACACACATACACAGCCCGACACACGCAGACGTCCCTCTTAAGTCCCATGTAATAGGGGCGAGCCTATTGCCATCACCAGTCACAAATCCGGTCTGCGGGCTGCCACTGAGAAATTCCAGATGGAAAACTCAATAACCCTGCCCGACCCGGGAATCGAACCCAGGACCTCATGCTCAGCAGTAGCGCTTGCGACCACTAGACCAAAGTGGCAGCCAAATTTTCCAAGCTTTCCGTTATCTATTTTCGTCACAAAAAAGTAGCTATATTCCAATTTCACACAAGATGATAATTTTAAACTCATAGTAAAGGTAAATATAATCTATCTATTACACAAAGAAAAATGTCAATTTCGTATGTAAGAGACAAACTGTTGAAATGACAACTCTACAGCTTTTAATTTTCACTACGGTCCAGTGGCTGAGTGGTTTACTTTAGCATCACTATTTCACTATTTGCTATTTGATATTTACACGGGGTTAAATTCAGCATAGCTACAATGAAATATTGAACCTATTGAATCCCGAGTAGGTACGTAATGTCATCAGTCGTAATGTGATCAGAGTAAAATTATGTGGAAGTTCTGGGTTTCAAAAGGGTGCGGATAGTAAATAATACTCGGCCAAGCAACAACGAGAGGTATCCTAACTTTTCCTATCTTTATCCTAACTAATATTATAAATGCGAAAGTAAGTTTGTATGTTTATTACCTTTTCACGCCTAAACCACTGACCGATCATCCTGAAATTTTGCATATACATTGTCACGTGTACCTTTTCGTACAGACACGGACATACACGGTACAGATACGGACATAGGGTACCTTTCATCCCGGAAAAATGTACTGTTCCCGAGGAAAACAACAATAACCTTCTTATGATAATAGATGGCGCCACGTGTCTTTCGAATCATGATTGAATTATATTATTATAGAAACTTGAGTAGTGTGTTAAGAGTTTTTTATTTAAGTTCCTAATACATTTTGTGTCTAGAATCTCGATAGACCGGTTTTTCATCTTTCTAACTATCCTAACTGAATAAATGCGAAAGTTTTTGTTTGTTAGTTGATTACGCTTTCACGCTAAAACGACTGAATGGATTTGGATGAAATTTGGCACTTGCGTATACCTGGAGAAGGACATAGGCTACTATTCATCCTGGATCGCAGACGAAGTCGCGGGCAACAGCTAGTAATGAATAAATTAAGACATTAACATAGCACACTTCTTATTTTATCCCGCCTAGCGTCCTAGCTAAAACCGAATAGCCGTCAGGCAAAAATATCCGAACCATCTTTTATTATATAATTAAAAAAAGATACTTTTATACTGGCGCAAGTATACTGGCGCAAGTGTTGTACTGGCAGACATTCAACATGTCTGCCAGTACAACATAAGTTTAAGGTCCATTGCATGGAACCTTTACAGTAATTACTAAGACACAATTGATTATCTGTTGTGTCTTGCCCGATATCGCGAGTATCGCGACCTCGGGACACAAAGGGATGGCCAACAGACACAGTTTCAAATGAGGTTCTTGTTTGTTTTAAAAGCCACCTGAGGATTTCTAGGAGAAATCCTCTTAGTTTTAGTATTATGAAACACAATACTACAAAACCTGAAAATTCTTAGTATCAACAAAAAGTTCTCAACAATAAATTTATTTGTATGTAAAAATAAATTTACATATATAATAATAATAATAATATATAATATCTTAGGACATTGTTCACACACGGTCATCTAATCCCAAACTAATCAGAGCTTGTACTATGGAAACCAGATAACTGATATACTACACATACTACTTTTTTTTTGTAAATACATACTTATATTGATAATTACACCCAGACTCAGGACAAACAGACATGTTCATGCACACAAAATAAATGTTTGTCCTGGATGGGAATCGAACCCACGACCAGCGGCATGGCAGGTGGTATCTTAACCAACCACGCCATCTGGCCTGTCAAATATAATTTTATATAATTTTAACTATAATATTGGACGCGTTCTTACGCGTCCAATATAATAATATTTGTAGCAATAATGTTTTTAGTAGCGACCTTTTGGTGTAGCTGACACAGACCCTGACCATATGCCTGGAATAGTGTAATGTTGACCTAGTCGGTACAGCGGGAGAATCTACGTGGCAACATACTACCTCGGACCGCCAATGCCCTACGCTCCCTCTCATCTCTCTACGGTCATGTATTGTACCTATGGACATTTCAGACTATCTCCAAAATGGCCTCACACTGCACACAACACCGATAGCGTCACGCCACTCACCGGTGTTGCTAGAAAATAAAAATGCCACCACAGTGTTGCAATATTTTATTTTTAGTACTGCCAGTTTTTTTATTTTTATTATAATCAATGTCCAAAGTTAAAAGCGTCCATAGGTACAATACATGACTATACATTAACTTTAAGGTCATCGGTAAGTATATGCCCCAGATATTTAAATGTGTTCACTCTTTTATGTTCAAGCCATTTAGGGTATGACTAGGTGCATAGTCCGTGCATTTACCGGCGGCCTTAAAGACCATGTACCTACTCACATTTTTTATTAAAACATCAAAATCAAAAGTAGTTTATTCAAACTAGGCTGAGTATCAGCACTTTTCAGAAGTAGCCGTGCGATTAACTGTTCACATCGTCAAACGTTGAGTCTTCAATGACCTGGCCAGACCACATCATGATGGGACCAGCGGTCGATGTTCTATTTCATGAAATACAACCATTTCATGAAATGGTCGAACACTTCATGAAATGATCACTTGTAAGATCTGGCCACGACACCAATGACACAAATTTTTTTATAGGTAATAAGTAAAACGGGCTGGTATCCGCAACTCCATGACAATGCGTGAATTTTGCGTATACTTTTATATAACAACTTGTGTCCACGTCTCCCGATGTGCCACCCGCCTAACCCCTCAACGTCTGTATTCAACTTATCCGTTGTGGTAAGTTAGGCGCAAGTTCACGGCGACGCTTATCTCACCAAAATAAATTGCGCAAGTAATCAAATGTTAGAGAGAATTGTTATGTCTCGTGTTTCGTTACTTTTTGTCCGTTTTCGCTATTGTTCAAGTGACATTCTTGGGCCTTTAAGATGGTATTCAAGCTAAGGATAAGTAGGATTTAAAACATGCGGTTTCTTTTTATTTTCTGTTCTCTTATGTTTTGGCCTCTTATTGAATTTGTGAGAAAGATCTTTGAGCGATCGCCAGTGACTAAAAGTTATAGGCTGTTCCAAAAGTAACTGATAAAAGTGTAAACAAACCCTGTTCAGGTTAAATTGATACGTTGTCACTTACTCGGGGAATTACTAACACATTGGATCTGTATTTAGGTTTCAACTTATATCTCACCACTTTATACAACAATTATTGTTTGAATAACGTTATTAAAAGTGCTCGTGGTTAAGTCGCATAGATCGATCCATCAGGTTAAGCTACGCTTGCCGGGGTTGGTTCGTGGATGGGTGCTCGGGGGGCAGAGTTTTTTCAGAACTGTCTTCTGTATTGACACGTTTGTTCCGCCTCTATCTTAAAAAAAGAACGGTGCCGAAATCCTGGAAGCTTGCAAATGTACAACCAGTGCCCAAAAAGGGCGACCGTGCAGACCCTGCCCATTACCGTCCGATCGCCATTACCTCCATTCTGTGCAAGGTTATGGAAAGGGTACTGAACAATAAGTTGCTGATCTACTAAGAAGACAATGATCTCCTCAGTGACCGTAAATATGGCTTTCGCCGGGGGCGGTCAACTGGCGATCTTCTTGTGTATGTCACGCACTGCTGTGGCGAAGCCATCGAGAAACACGGCGAAGCACTGGGTGTATCGCTTGACGTCTCGAAGGCCTTTGACAGGGTCTGGCACGCTGCTCTGCTCAGCAAGCTTCCTGCTTATGGCATCCCAGCTGATTTTTGTAGCTGGATATCAGATTTCCTTAGTGAACGGTCGATCAGAGTAGTTGTTGACGGCTGTTCTTCTGACCTTATGGCTATTGATTCGGAGTTCCTCAGGGGTCTGTTCTCTCTGCGACTCTTTTCCTGCTGCACATCAATGACCTGCTTCGGCCTGGTATTGTTGGGTACGCAGATGACAGTACAGTTTCAGAGAGATACTTGTCCAGCGCAAAAACCAGCGGGGCCGAAGTTCGTTCCTTGAGAGAGGCCATGGTAGAGCGGACAGATTCGACCTTAAGCTTTGTCTCCCAGTGGGGTGATGATAATCTGGTCTCTTTTAACGCCACCAAAACACAGGCGTGTCTTTTTACCGCTAAAAAGAGTCGTTTCGCCCAAACTCCTAATTTTCGGGGTACATCTGTTCCTGTAACTGATCGACTTAAGCTCCTAGGCATGCAGTTGACATCTGGTCTCAACTTAGGCGCCACCATCGAATACAAGGTCCAAACTGCGGCCAAGAAACTGAGCATCCTAAATAGGGTGAAGCGATACTTTACGCCTGGACAGCTTTTGACCCTTTACAAAGCGCAAGTCCGATCCTGCATGGAGTATTGCTGTCACCTTTGGGATGGATCAGCCAAGTACCAACTGGGCGCGCTTGACTCGGTGGAACGCAGAGCTAAGAGACTCATTGGCGACGTAAAACTGGTGGATGCCAAGCTTCATAGCTTGGCTTATCGCCGCAAGGTTGCCTGCTTGTCGGTCTTCTACAGATTGTACTTCGGAGAGTGTGCCCGAGAACTCCACGACCTCATTCCACCGGTCCCCTTCTACCATCGGACATCTAGACGCTCTACCAGTTACCATCCCTACCTGGTTGCTATTCCACCAATTCGCACTAAGCGCTTCCAAATGTCTTTTATAATGCGCACAGCAAAGGAGTGGAACTCACTACCTGCGTCTGTGTTTCCGAACGCATACAACCCTAATCTTTTCAAAGTGAGAGTGAACAGGATCGTCGACTTTGTCTCTGTCACCTCTGACCTGGACTAAAGTCAAGAGTAAACCCATAACAAATAAAAAATAATACATTAATATCACGCCTGTAATGGCCTGTGTTCCCCAAAGGGCTGGGCAGAAGTGTAAAGTACCCGCATGTAATTAGAGGGCGCGCCAATTTCCATCAAATCTTACTCTGGGCTGTTACTGAGAAAATCCTGAAGACCTAGGTGAGGCTCGTGGCTAAGTAATAACAGCCGCACGGGTCGATCGATCAGGTTAAGCTACGCTTATATCGGTTGGTCCGTGCATGGGTGGCCATCTTTACATACCCAGACTCCTCCATGCTTCTGAAACTACATTAAGCCGTTGGTCCCGGCTGTCATTCCTGGATCTTTAACAGTCGTTACGGGTCGTCAGAAGGCCAAAAGTCTGACAACCAGTCTTACCAAGGAGTATCATATTACCCAGTACCTGGATTGTGGAGGTCAGATAGGCAGTCGCTCCATGTAAAATACTGGTATCAGCTGCAGCCGGTTAGACTGGATCCGGTTTGTCAGATGTTGTCCAAGGAATAGACGTGATAATTCAAAACTCTTTGTTCACGGCGCTAAAACAACTCTTGTGCGCAAGAGCATTTTTTATATGGCTCCGACCATATTTAATAAATTGCCCAAATCATGGAGAACCTTGAGTACCTATATCTGCTCTTAAATGCAAATTAAGGACTTTTTAATTGAAGGAACATATTATAGTATTTTAGAGTTTATGAAAGAGGATAATTTTCTTCGTTTTTGAAATTAATGTTTGTATTTTAATTGTTGTCTTTTAATGTTGTTTTCCACTGTGTAATAAGATCATATTATACATAATATAATGTACCTATTGTTTTTATTGTTGATGGAATTAAAATTTGCAATGACTTAATTAATAATAAGTATGGACATTGTATGGGTATTGTATTAATAAAATAAGTAATTATGTTTTAATAAGTCATTTTATAATGTAATTTTGATAAATATACCTATATAGTAGCGGTTTGTGCACCATCTCTTCTTAGTAATTTGTACTCCACGATACGCGGCTGAACATGATAGAACATCGAAGACCGCATCTTGCATGCAATGTACACATAATATGTATATACCATGTTAAAACAAATAAATAAACTCAGTTACTTACCTACTGAAACAGACCCCAACATAGTTCGTCCTATCGACGAAAATTGAGGTTATAAAAGTAACCTCGATTGTCAAATGAACAACATCTTTAAGTTGATTTAAAATAAGAACTTTGTATCTAAGTATTCAAACAATGACATCAAAGCTCTCAATTTGTAAGTTGTACTAAAAATTGACATTTGACATCCACAGCACATGGAGCTTTGGACTATACTGTCCCAAGCTTCAACTTACAATTTAGTTGAAATTATGGAAAGTACTTATAAGAAGTCCTGACCATTCGAAGAAGAACCGGAGCCTCCAAAACTAGCAGATGATAGATACTTTAGCATTAGAGCTACTTCTAAGTAGGGAAAGCAATCTCAAGTCGAGATTAGAAACTAGAAATCCCGAATAAAAAAATTAGAGATTTTCGAGATCGATCCTACTTTTTAAAATAATGCGTTTTTATAAAAAAAAAGTTCCTAATGAAAACTTACACAGCAATACCCTAATTGCTGTTATATTTTATTGATTGTCAACATTGATTGAATCTTGAAACAAAAAATATGACGATATTTAAGTAATACTCTACGCAACAAATCAACACACAGGCATCACGCACACGGTTTCATTATTATTTTTAAAATGGCTTCTCAACAAGCATAGTGCGTCGTGCGCTCATTCTTGAAATTTCGTTCGTAACCTCGACCATAACGGTCGAGATCTCTAACGAGATGGCAAGAGCGAGATTGTTTAGCCACGAGATTTAGTCACGAAAATGCCTCGAGAACTCGAGAGATTCGAAATCTCGTAAGATTCTGTCTCGTAAGATCTTGTGAGATCGAGATTGCATTCCCTACTTCTAGGCAATTTCTTTACAAATTCAAATGTCCAATTGCTCAAGTAAACTCTCTTCCTTAATTCATCATCATCATCTCAACTTATATGTACAGACGCCAGCACATCAAGCTATCCGAAACTGTAAAATTTTCCCAATCAACCTTGAACCTAATGCTTTAGCGATGAAGTTGAAAATCTATTAAAGAGATTCGACAGATTGTAGTAGCTTGATTTACTGGCGTTTTTACATAGACCTTTCCAATTCTAAATTCTAATTACCTACTCGATAATAATTGCGTTGTGCCCTTCTTACTTCACATACAAAATTTAACTAGGTACACAATATAACAGTATTAAATAAATAATCTATATCTTGACTGTATTGAATGAATATACAGGATTATTGGTAAAACACCATTAACCTCTTAAGGTGTCATTGCACTCATCATTATGAACAACTTTTTCTATGGGACCAAACCGGAAATCGCGAAAAAAAATCAGCTGTTCAGTACATTTATGTTCCACAAAACAGCCATCAATATCCCTAGTAATATAGCGAATAAAATGTGACTATCGACCCATAGAAATTGATTTATATTCGCACCTACATTACTATACTGGAAAGGAAAAAGTACGTATCTACAGAAATAATGAAATGGAGAAAAAAAAAATTGTCCTGTTGAAAGTACAAAATACAAAGGCAGATACGTCTTATTATTAGGTTTTCGTTAAGGAGGATGCTCGATGAGCCGTCCATACATTTTTCTTTCGGATTATACGCTAAACATAGACACTGTTTGTTTAAAACGAATCATTTTATCACTTTTCTACAATGAAATGTGACCTTTTTAGGAAAAAACTTACATTATTTACTGAGAAAAACGATCGTGAAATCTTAGCAAAATTTGACACTTGCGTCGAAGTGTGCGTGAGTTTTGACAAGCAAACTAAAGCGCCATGCGTAGATTGCTGATTCCGAATATGTAGATAACTCTATTTCGAAAAAAAAATGTCAGATAGGTACGTCTTTTTTCCTTATATGACGGCAGTATAGATTGTCGCACTGATTCCGGTCCAGTCACATTTTATTCGGCAAAGTTCGGTTTTTTTCCGAAAATAAACAATGGAACGTGTGAACATTGTCGTACTGTACCATTTAACGCATCAACGTCAATGTACTGCCAGTCCACGACAGGCACCTGTCCCACCGCCATCGAGAAGCGAGTAGAGCTAGCAACTAAAAAAAACCGGCCAAGAGCGAGTCGGACTCGCGCAATGAGGGTTCCATACCATCATATATAAAAAGTGTGCTATTTTCATACCATCATACATATCTATATATCGAGGGTTCACGGGCAATTTGTATTAAGCGACATGTTTGAAACTTTACAGGAGAGCATTTTGAAGTTTCATTATTCGGAAAAAAGAACATTGTAAAAAAGTATCAATATTTTTTGGGAAAAAGTTAAAAAAAGAAAAACGGAGATAGACACTATTGATTATTAACCGTCGATAGGCCAGTTAATAATCAATAATGTCTATCTCCGTTTTTTTACGTTTTTCACATTTTAATACAGGTAGATATGACAATAACTCAATATCGGCCAGGATGTCGCTTAATACAAATAGCCCGTGAACCCTCGACATGATGGTAAGAAACACACAAATAAACTTCTATCACATAGAATAATTTCAGATTTTTGTCTATGCAAACTTCGGAGATAAGGGGAACGGTATTTTTTTTACATTTTGCATTAAAAGTCGAAAACTGTGCAGCCTAAAAAAAAAGAAAAAATATTTGATAATGTACAAATAGCGCTCTTTCATAGGATACCCCACATACCCTAGTAGCCCCACTTCGAATTTTTAAGACCCCTTTCAGTTCCTGTTGCAATTTTTTTTATGTTTTTATTTCTTTCTTATTCGCAAAATAGTTGGGTAAATGTCATCTAAAACTATTCCAAATTTCAAGAACTGCTAATGTTATCACATTAGCAATTCTTGAGATATCCAGCTGTGACACACGGACAGACAGACAGACTGACTGAGTCGCACTATAAGGGTTCCTTTTTACCATTTTGGTACGGAACCCTAAAACGAGTTGACGAGCTGCGAGTGAGGACGACGACGAGCGATTACACGCTGGTATGCGTACCAAGCTCAGCGAGTATTCTGATTGATCTGTAGATGGGTGACCATCTTTTCATACCGAGACTCCTCCGTGTCTCGGAAAGCACGTTAAGCCGTTGGTCCCGGCTGTGTGTGTTTGACAGTCGTTACGGGTCGTTAGAAGCCCGAAAATCTGACAACCAGTCTTACCAAGGGGTATCGTACCTATTACCAAGTAACTGGGTTGTGGAGGTCATATAGGCATTCGCTCCATGTAAAGTACTGGTATTCAGCTGTATCCGGTTAGACTGGAAGCCGACCCCAACATAGTTGGGAAAAGGCTAGGCAGATTGATTTTATATTTATTTTACTTACATGGGACCTACAATATTTTGTACCTACGTTTCTTGAGCGAGAAACTAGTTAATAGCTAGCCCTCGGTCGCGGTGGGACATGTGCCTAAGTGCCCTAATAGACGGCCCGTATGGGCCACCGACGAGCCACCAAATTACCGAATGACGTGCGGACAAGATGTCAGCATAAACGCTACTAACTATCACTGTATCATTAACGGAGTCAATTGTATCGATCTGTACAGGGCTTTATGTGGCTGATACAATTTCGGCAACAATTTTTTTTCGGGTTTTATAATCATTGGAGTTTTGACTATTTATAAACTGTGTAATCCTAAACTATGTATTCATTTGGCTTTAACTTTAAATATCAATCTGCCTAGCCTTTTCCCAACTAGGTATGTAAAATTCTAAATTCCAAATGAAGAGTAGCAATTAAGTTCTAGGTAGAGACTTTCAGTTCAATAATAACTTAGGTAGGTACGTTAATTTAAGTAAGATTGACAAAATCTATTTATTCCCTTCGTCAAGAATTAAATATTCATGAATATACCGTGCCGTTTATTCTGTTAACAGAATTTGACGTTACAGTAAAGTGCATAAAAATAAATAAAACCCGTTATGAAATATTTCCAGCTTCAATTTCAAACACTGCGCCGTAAAATTAGATAAATTGACAGAAAAATGACGACACGCCTACACCGCTGAAACGGAACAATAAAAAGTTATTTGCAATCCAACGTTGCATTAAATCTACTAAATTAGATATCCAAATAACTGGCAACACGATATCTATAAAAAAAAAAAAAAACAATGAATTTCAAAAATAACGTGGAAAATCAAAAGTCATTAATGTCCAATAAGTTAAAAAGTTGAGAGACGGCTATAATAAATCATTTTGTATTACATCTCTGCACCAATTTTTCCTAGTCTTTTTTCATCAATTTAACACGAGCAAAAAGTGGCACTCAATTGTAAGGTTTACGCTGCGATCCATTTTTTTTTCTTTTTTATTATGAACAACCCGTTTAATATTTTCGGCCAATCAGACGCAGCGGTTGGCGGTCGCGGAACGCCCTCCGCGCGCACGATTGGTCGGTGAGCGGTACAGATTGTGCGATGGCGGGAAACGGATTTAAGTCTATGGCATCTCATTCTTACAATCGACAGGGCAGTGCGGCGGATTCATTATCGATATCGATTTGTTTAATCGTGTTAATTCTCAGATTTCCTAAGTTACGACCTATTGCTTGATCGGCCTTCCCTTTCCGTTCGTAATACTGAATGATTTTATACCTGACGGTCGCCTCATAAAGAAAAAAAAAATATAGAACGCTTGTTTACAATGTATGAAATTGAATAAAGATATTATGTTTAGGCTTTCTACATTCAGATTATTTATTCGAATTCATGAGTTTAAAGCATTGAAATCTTTTGCAAAACAAAAAAAAAATACAATAAAAACAAAGGTAAGCTCAGGGGATATTTAGGTAGGTAATCTGTAAATATTATTTACAGATTAATTACCGACTTATTATGTAAAATCATTTTTTTTTTCAGCCAATAGAAGGTTATTAGTAAGCAAGCTGAAGTGGCAATGGGTCGGTCATAGGTCCTACTCCTAGCCGTAGAACTGATAACCGTTGGGGTAGACGTGTGGAGGTTGTCCGAGTGGAGACCGTGAATTGGCAAACGCTACGGCCGAAATATCTTGGCAAGTCTGAACATAGGCACTACGAACTTTTGCGCATGTGCTCTCACTCACACTCGCCTCATGTAATCATTTGGTTCCTAAAAAATGTTACTGCCAAGATATTTCGGCCGTGCTGTAAGGTAGGACGCCGTCAGGCTAGGTGGAGCGACGATCTTCGCAGGGTGGCTGGTAGCAGCTGGATGAGAGTTGCTGAGAATGGATCTGAATGGCGTGCTATTGGAGAGGCCTATGGTCTAAGGTCCAGCAGTGGACTGCTGCAGGCTGATGATGATGTTGAGAAAGTACCTACAGACAAATCATTAAACTTTCTTTCTGTCAGCCGCAAAGGGCAGCCCGTCAAAATAGATGCCCACATCCAAAGTTTAATTTTATCGACACCTTCCCATCACTAGTGAACTAAACGTCTCGAGCGATCTCTTCACGCAGACGACCAATTTCATCAGCTATACATTGTGGCTGTCATCATTACTGCTTGTTGAGACCGAATCGTTGTAATTTGCTTGTAATCACGCATAACATCGAACAACGTAATTGGATCTCAAGTAATTATGGTTTAAGTAGTTTTATACTAAATAGGTTTTGATGTTGGGTTTTTTTACATATAGATACCTACCTAAGTAGGTAGGTCTCCTATTAAATGAGCAATATTTGTAGGTATATATATTTGTAATCACATTCTCGAAAACGGCTGTAACGATTTCGATGAAAGTTGCAATACCTATACAGGGCGAAAAATAGCTAGATCACTTAGTTGGGAAAATTCGTTTTCTTGTATTTTCACCCGAGCAGAGCTCGGTCGGCCAGGTACCTACAGGTACATATATATTAATTATATATTATTATATGCCTATTTATATGATTTTTTTTTACTCTCTAAGTTCATATAATCCTAATGAATACTCGTAACAACATATTTTATGAAATCTTGACGTTTAGGATTATACTAGGTAACTTAAGGAATTGTATTACTGATTCTAATGATTAATCAACACACCACCTAATACTGACTTGCAGTTTGCAAAAAAACGTAAAAAAAAATAATTTCGCGGGCTAACTGGAGCTTCCCCTTTAATAGCTCCATCATATTTTATTTGTAGCTAATTAGCGTTTCCAATTGTCTTTTATAATGCGCACAGTAAAAGAGTGGAACTCACTACCTTCGTCTGTGTTTCCGAACGCATAGGTACAACCATATTCTCTTTAAAGTGAGAGTGAACAGGCTTCTACTGGGTAAGCTCCCTCGATCGTCAACTTTGTCTCTGATGTCACTTCCGACCTAGACTAGAATCAAGAGCAAACCCATCTCAAAGAAATAAAAAAAATGCTACATTCCTGTAGAAAGCTGTAGAAATTCAATATCTCTACAGTACCTACTTACCTACTGCAAAATACCACCAATGCAGCCTCAACTATATATTTGATTTGGTTTTTACTTCCTTTAAAATATCTAGTATTTTCTAGCACACACATTTGTCTATTCTTATGTGACATTAGTACCTACATAACTAAGCCAAATAAAATGGGAGAGGCCGCTGACTCCTGACAGGTACCTACACATAGTTTAAGAGTCAGAGGATTCAAACAAGTTTCTGTAACCTATTATGTCAATAAAGAATTACTTATATTTTAATTTTATAATTTATGTATGTCATGTGTGTCATACTTAACTTTATGTAGGTACTTATACCTACACACAAAACAAAAAGATTACCATTCCCCATACCCCACGATGAACGTTAGTTCAAGTTAATTCACTTATAAATGGCTCCATACACAACTTGTAGCCCACTAAAGTCTAATGACGGTTGTTACGAATGATAGATGAAGCATAAATGAGCTGTTGAGATGTCACACGATATTAAACTTTATTGCGGTTCTGTTTAAGCACGGAATTGTTTTAGGCTTTTATCGACAGAAAATTGCTTTTCCGGTACATAGGTACTTACTTAACGACTATCTTTTTATTACTGTTTGGTTTACATAAGTACGGCTCAGAGCACCTATCGTATTTTTACAAGGTAAATAGGCAATTTTAAAAGTTTTATTTCTATTTTATATAAATAACAAGACTGCTTTAAAAGATTAAATATAATTATGATTTTGAATTTAAAAACACATATTCGTCATCTTGCGTCGAGTAGATGAACTAAAGTACCGAGTGGTGCTGTAACGTTTGTAGTAGTACTGCTATTGCTTACTAGATGGCGCTTTTATATACTTTAGATTTAGTCCTACTCTTTGCTGACAGAGGGCGCTAATATAGTTTTATTCTATCAGTTTTCACTTTGGAAGCCGGATGGCGTTTTCTGTAATAATGGCTGATTTTAATACAATAACAGTTTAAAATAATATTGACTCAGCTTATCCTAAATAAGTGTCCTTAGTATGTTAAGTTAAAAAAAGTTAAGGTGTACTAAACACTAAACATACCTACACTTCTGTCTACTCCTTCGGGGCATACTTATAGTTAGGCGTGATGTTATCTAAGGATGTAGTTACTTAGTTGTGTTAAGAGTGCATAGCTTACTGCATAGCTAGCATAGCTTGCTGCTACACGAATGGGATCTTTACTTTCTCGGGATCTAGGCTGAAAAATAATAAGCTGTTCACGTCAGACTAATTTGATTTTAAAGACTTTTCTTTCTTTAAAACCAATATAATATAGGCATACTGGCCGAGGGGGCCCGTCTTGTTGACGTCTCCCTAGAACAAACTCTAAACACCTAATTATTATACTCTGCCTTCCATAAAATTCACCGTTCGAATGTCATAGATACTGCCAGTAAGATATAAGGTTGCCCATTGAATGAAACCTCTACAGTACCGACTTATTCACTCTTACCGTGTGGTGTGGGTGCAAAAAGTGACAACATAACATCACGCCTGTAATCGCCGAAAGGTTAGGCAGATGTGTACCTATAGTACCTACACCCACATTTCGCCAGTTATGTTTAAGTCCCATGTAATATGGCGCGATCCAGACTCCAGGCCGCTACTGAGAAATTCCTGATGGAAAAATTAACCACTTTACCTGATCTAGGAATCGACCCCAGGACCTCACGCTCATTAATAGCGTTTGCGAACACTAGACCAAAGAAAAAGTGACAAGAGGATTATTTAAACATTACGATCTTCAAGCAATATAACAGTGTATTAAGATGGCCATATTCAGTCATCGTTCATGAAGCATAATTCTGTACCTTCAGTGAAAAGTGATATAAGTGAAAAATCATAGTTTTGAGTAATTTAAGGTTAAAGATTTAAAAAAATCTCATTATTTTTCTAACGTTCTAAAATAAAAAACGATATGTGGTACGTGTAGATAATATTATAAAGATTATAAAGAGCTTGGTTTGAATATATTATTTTGCACGGAATTTAAGTAATTAGTAAAAATAGCCAGTTATATCACCGTACACTATAGTTTTGTTTGCTTATTTTTGTGTATTTAAATCTATAATGAAATGAAATATTTTACACATTTAGTTACCGTTTTGTGTGAAATGTTACAAGGCTTGTGTTTTGGTATGTTTTGCCTGCAAATAGTTGTGAGAAAAAGTCGTAAAACTAATATGATCATTTTGATTATCAGCAACCTTTTTTCATTGTTTTATTTAAAATTCCTACGTAAATATTCAATTGTACCCCTAAACACCAATGTATTTTTCAAACTAGTAAGTGATTAATGCTACAAGGTAGAATTTATTGTGATACATTTTGTTTACATCGAAGTGTTTATTGATACAAGTAATAAGTATTTTCAAACGTTTTTGTCATAGAAAGGGTAAAACTATGTTAATATCATAATAAAATAATAACTAAATTAAAAAAGCGTTTCTTTAATAAAGAATTCTTGAATATACACTTTTTTATGAATTACAAGTAGTAGCAAAACAATAAAACATTTTTATAAATCAAACTTAAAACATAACTTTTAGACCTAAGTAGGTATTTATCGTTAATCTGATTATCAGAGTAGGTATCGTTAGTCTTTAAACATATTAAAACAGGTTCAAAAAATCAAACAACAGATTTGTTGTAGCACTTCAACTATTCGCTATATAAAACAATATAAATAACATCCTTATAAGAAAGCATAACTTTTAAACCTCTTTATTATTAATCTTGAACAGTCTTAAAGCGTATTTAATCAGTCTCAAAAAATCAAATAACAGATGTGTTGTACATGTAGCACTTCAACTATTCGCTATACAATACAATATAACATCCTTTTAAAAAAACACAACTTTTAAACCTACTTATCGTTAATCTTGAACAGAGATCGAATTAGTCTTAAATCGTATGAAATCAGTCTCCAAAAATCAAACAACAGATAACAATATAATTTTCTTATAAAAAAAACATAACTTTTCATCCTTTTTATCATTAATCTTGAACAGACTTAAATTGTATTAAATCAGTCTCCAAAAATCGAACAACAGATATGTTACTATTCATTATCCGAAACAATATTATCAGGATCTACGTCACGCAAATTTGAGTTTGCTATCAAATTATGATAAAAATCGTGAACACTTGGATCAATGTATTCTAACAGTGATATTAAATCCCTTTTCTTTAAAACACTTATAGGAATCGGTCCATTGTAACATTTTGGAACAGCATTAATACTAACTAAACTGTAGTCTTTATTCCTTTTGTCGTAAGACATCACATAATAATCATCAACTACGTAACTTTCTTTATATTCAAAAACCGGAAATTTTCCTTTACTAAATTTAATAACACTTAGGTACATTCAACCATATAAACTTTTCACCCGTAGAATTAGTTTTTTTAACTGTAAAATTATTTTAAGCAAACATGGCAAAATCGTAAAAATCTGTCCCCGCCATTTCAATTACTGAAAATTTATTAGTTCTAGTTGATGCTCTCCTTACCAATTGACACCAATCGCGTGGGTGGTGAATATTCATTGATGTTCGTTTTTTTGCTCTTTCAATGAGCGCATGGTCACTATCAACTTCCCTGTGTGTATGGCCGGGTACGAGAAATTTATGTTCTATATTCAAAAGTTGAGGCGTGTCTTTTAGTGCAAATAATAGAATAATAAAGCTGTGCAAATAATAGAATTTTTGTTTTGTCCCGAACATGAATCTGAATACATGATTAAGGTTTTAGCATTTGGGTGAAGAAACGGAAGTCTCACAGTGATAAATTCGTACAAGCACGAAGCTATTTGATTGGCGCCCCTACCACCACTACATTATGGCCACATGTAGCAATATGCGTAATCAGTCGTAAATTCTCTTATGTCATGGGATATACGACTATTGCATTTCATGCGACAGTCCGTTAGTGGGCCCAAATTTCTTCCAGGTTTCATTTTACCCAGTTTAGTAACATAACTCTTGCCTGCATTGCGTAAAATTAATCTAGAATCTCTTTCTGCCCTTCTTTCCTTTAATGATTTTCGTTGTTTTTTATTTGAATGCGAGCGTCCAGGCTCTGGTCCTGTGGTCGTGCTATCTGAGTCATCAGAGCTTTCAGGAATTATCAGTTTTTTGGTATATCTTTTTTTTTTGGTTTACCAGTCGACGTGCTTGTTTCAGTTGAGTCGGTTTCACTGTTTGGTATAAAATCATCACTGCTACCCGAGCTGAAATCTAAAATTCTAGGTGATAGTCCAGTTTCCTTACCCTCTGATCCACTGCTAATATTTTCTCCATATTGATCGTCTTTTTCAAGTGTGGTTTCTTCTATCTCCTCTTCACATTGATCCACTTCTTCTAAGGCCGTCTTTTTACAGGATTCTATTTCTATTGTCTCTCCGGGCTGATTAGATTTTTTTTCATTTATTATTTCTTCATGCACCATATTTTCTTCATCCCTCTGTAGCTGAACGCCTTCCATAATCTTATCTATTCGTTTTTTCATTATAGACTGTAAAAATAACAGTTCAAATTAATATCGAAGCGTCACATTAAAACCATTCAAGGTAGAATTTCTAGCAGAGCGTCAGCGTCAGTGTGTTATGAAAATGTATGGACGGTGGCACTCGGCGGCTGTCGTGGCGTCACGGCCCAGTGCCGCCATCCATACATTATCATTTCGCACTGACGTTGATGCTTGGCTAGATTTTCCACCTTAAAAGAAAGAAGAGCAGATAGAACCAGGGCTCGGAAACCGGTTTCGGAAGCGGAACGGAATCGGAGCTTATCTCGTGTTGAATTGTCAAAACTCGAGATAACTTAGGTGCCATGTTAGAGTTTGTCGAGAAAACATCAAATTTGACAGAACGAGTCGAGTATTTTGTATTGTAGCGCTGTCAGAAAACGAGAAAAGTGACAGAAATAGACTGAAATTACTCACGCGAGAGTGAGTAGTTAGTTGTCGCGTGTGTCATGTTAGCCCTGCAGGAAAGAGCAAAGATACCTATGTTTTGATTAAAAATATTGTTGACATTTGATTAACAACAACGTCTGCCTATCCCTATTATACCTACTGAATACTCAGTTAGCATTTAATAAATAAGAATTAAAATACATTGTTAGGCTACCTATGTTATTATTATTAATTATCATAATAGTCTGTTTTACGATTAGTAAGTTCGAAAATGAGGTATTCTTTTTATAAATTAATTAATATTGTTTTAAAATAGGTATTTATAAAGTACTGTATAATACGACAATATTACTGAATTATTAAATCAATATAAAATACATATTCTTTGTAAACATTTAAAGAACAAAATTGTTACATAATTCGTGTAAAATGATACAAGTCTTACCTTACGCATCGTAGTTGTGTGCTGTAACGCACGACGCACCTGTCCTGACGCACGCCCGAGACTAAGAATCCCGTGTCGCCTGCGCTCTTTCCATGCGTCCCGCGGAGAAGTAGGGAGTGGGGTGCGTAAGAGCTGCGCGAACTTGTATCACTGTGTACTACGTATTTTTTTGCTAATTTAGTTCTAAAACGCAATGCAGTTTTGATTCTACTATATTAGTATCATTATTCACGTAATCATATGTCCTATTTCCCTTATGTTCTTACTAATAGAATTAATATTAACTTTGTAATCACATCAAAATTGGCTACATAAATTACGTGTAAATTGTTTGATTAGCTGTTGTATCATTAGTCACATATTTTTACGAAAATAAATTTGTGTTTGTATGGTTCATGTACAAATGTAACACTTTTCACTAGGATATGTTGTTTCAATTTTTTAATGTTTTGTGATAGGATTTCATTTGTATCACTTTGGATTAATTGAAGTAAAAGCTTTCGGTTCGCGTAAGATGTGGTAACTCGAGTCCTATGAAAATACATTTTAGAAATATAAAGATCGGTTCGGAGCGCTTTGGTATGAATCAAAAAGTATTATTTTACACAATAGTTTCAATAAAAAATAGCTTACTTATATCAATGTACACAAAAAAATCTTATTCATTTTTAATCTTATAACAACGGGGATAAGATAGAATAAGATTAGGATAATATAGAATAAGTTTAATCAGAGAATATAAAAACCGATCTGGGTCGACATGTATCACTTTTCACTGAAGGTACAGAATTTAGCTGATTTTTTTTGTAGAATTAAGTAAGAATGAAACAGTGGCAGACTAAGCCTGTCGGGGGCCCGGGCGGCAACAGGAAAGCTAGAGCATCAGACGAATAGAGGATAGTAGAGTAAGCAAACGAGCTCGAAAATTTTTGCACTCTGCATAGTTAATTTTTTTTTTTTTTTTGAACAATTTATACTTTACAGAAAAATAATACTTTGTCAACCTATACAGAAAAGTTTCACAATGTAGGATGCACGAGCGAGCGAAGCGAGTTCGAATATTTTAGCTCCCTGTCCCGGAAAGGGGTTTTTTTTTTGGATATTTGTGCATACATAGAAGTTACTTGATCGACCTATACAGAGAATTCTGAGAAAAAAGAGAATATAGGTTGCAAGAGCGAGCGGAGTGAGATCGAAAAATTTAGCACCCTATGTTTATATTTTATATCTCGATTTGCCCAGCCCCCCCCCCCCCCAAAGTCTGTTTGTGGACTGAAAATCAATCCCAATGTTCTGCCGCCATAAGGAAAAAGGACGTATCTACAGAAATATTAAAATGGAAAAAAAAAATATTTTGTCTTGTTTAAACTATAAGATACAAAGACAGATGCGTCTTTTAATAGTAAGAATTATTAGGTTTTCGTTAAGTTTATGCCAATTTAAAAATACTGGTAGATACGTCTTTTTAGGGTTCCGTACCTCAAAACGAAAAACGGAACCCTTATAGGATCACTCGTGTGTCTGTCTGTCTGTCACAGCCAATTTGCTCCGAATCTAATAGACCGATTAAGTTGCAATTTGGTACACATATGTATTTCTGTGACCAAAACACGGGCGAGTAACGTAAATTTTGAATATGGGGGTCAACTTTGCGGGGCAAATAAGAAAATTTAAAAAAAAGTTTTTCAAACTGTACCGTCTGACATCAAATGAAAGGGATTACTGTGAAAATGTCAAATGATTTTTTTTATAATTTTAAATTTTTGTAAGAAAATAGATGAAAATAGACCATTCCCCCCCCTTATCTCTGAAAGTACTGTGCCTAAATTTTTTTTTTAAATATAGAAAATAGTTCAATACCTCAACATTACAGGAAAATCTATAAGAAGTCGATGGTCTTAAAACATCATGGTAAATCTCTCAATATTGTGCGTACAAACTTACATTTGTCCATAGTTAAACAAAAAGATCCAACGCGCATAAGGTGTAATGTGGGTTGGATCTTTTTCGTTTAACTATGGACATTTGTAGTTGGAATGTATGGGAGAACATGTTTTTCAACTACAGTGTTAAGTTTGTTCTTGGGATAAATTCATCCCAACTACGGAACCCTTCATTGTGCGTGGCCTGACACGCTCTTGACCGGTTTTTTTTTCTGATTCCGAATATGTAAATAACTCTGTTTCGAAAAAATGTCAGATACGTCTTTTTTCTTTATCCCCACCCATGAAATTACATAGAACATATTATACATAAAACACATGTACTTACAACAAATGTGAACCTCCCCCTTTTTGAGGTCGGTATAAAAATAAACAGCATCACTTTTTACATTTTTTATTTTCAATATAAGTTACAATACAATATTGTTGTCAACATTTTAACATCTTTATAATTATACTATAGTTTTAGTTTTTTAGTAGGGTTGCACCTTGAAATAGCACAAATTACAATAATTAAATAGTAAACCAAAGGTATATTGAAATTACTATAAATATAATAAATACTATATAATAATATACAATAAATAAAATATAATAGATACAATGTAAACATTTAATATTAATTTGCATTAAGTACTTTTTAATAAGTAGCTATTTAACGATATACCTATCTCAGAAAAAATCAAATAAATTGACAAAAACAAAGCTTTTGCAATAAATCGAAATTTGAAAAAAATACATAAATTGTCTTTGGTTTCGTAATGCAACACTCCAGCCATGAATGCATTACTTAAAAATAATTTCTTACCCGGACGTAATTAACATTATTACAATCTATCAATATGGTCCTTATATTATCTAACTATAAAATAAAAATGTAAATAATCTCATACTTTTTTGTTGGCACAAGTAAAGTTAAAATATTTTCAATAATATGCATCCAATAACGCGTTGAGGTTTCTTTCAGTGAGCGCTCGTGGAGAGTCCTCGGTGTCTAAGATGTCACAGGGGATCATTAGCTAAAAAAAAAAAAAAAAATATTATCGTTTATTTGGACTCAATAAAATATAGCCTGATACAGAATTGTTATATTACTAAGAACTAGAATACAAATAAGTGAGTGGACTGCTAAAACAATGTGAGCTTCTGAATTCCAAACGAGAAATTCCTTCCTTTATCTTGGAAATCGTGTTCTTCCGGTATTTGGTGAGGAAATTTAAAAAAAAAACGGCCAAGTGCGTGATGGACCACGCCCAGTGAAGGATTCCGTAGTTGGGATGAATTTATCCCAAAAACAAACTTAACATTGTAGTTGAAAAACATGTCCTCCCATACATCTATATGTCACAGTCTATTTTCCAACTACAAATGTAAGTTCGTAATCGCAAAAAAAAAAATTGATGTGATAAAACTACAAACTAACGATTTTCGGACTTTCTCCTTTACTTGTGCTGTGAGACCTAGCTTCTTGCCAAACTTCATGATCCTAGATTAAAAGGAGGTACCGTTCCCAATTTCATTATTTTTTTTGGTTTTTTGATTTATTTGTGAGTATCAAAATATTGTTATTGCGTTGACTTAGAATCTTGATTCTTTTAGAGATTTAAGGGACCATAGATCTACGTATTAGATATTAATTTCAACTTGATACCTCCACTCGTTCCTGAGAAAAAGAGTATTGACAGACTGACAGACAGACGGACAACGAAGTGATCCTATAAGGGTTCCGTTTTTCCTTTCGAGGTACGGAACTCTAAAAACACATACCTATTACCTAGATTTACTAAGGAATTAACATAAAATACATTACGCCAGTAATACCCTTTGCCATCGTCCGCCCTATATCCCGCGCAAATAAAAAAAAAACAGGTTTCTCCTTGTCTACATCATAAAGGGCAAATTTAAGATTTCTAGGTCCAAGGGCTTGGCGTTATTGAGTCAATCAGTGAGTGAGTCAGGACTCTAGCTCTTTTAGTATGTAGGTATTGATCAAGTAGTCAACATATATAGTTTCGTAAAGTCAGTGGAATTAATTGTTTATCAGATTGAGTAATTCCCCATGACACATCAATAGATCTCAAATTGCATTTATCGAAGTCCAACCGCACGCCTCTTGCCAACCCTGCGCCCACTCCGCACACGCCTTGCATTGCTATTGACAGTGTTCAAGTTTGGTCGCGTGGCGTGTTTTTTGATTAAATAACACTAATAGTATAAGCGGATGCGAGGCGTCCGCTAATTTTGCGCGTGGCGAGTGCGGGTGTAAGACGGGCACAACACGTGTGCGTGGTCGGTGCGGGTTATCTGAACACGGCCTAAGACGCGACCGTTACCAATGGGCCAGCATTGCTCCACTCTACTTCAAAAATGATTTAATACCAACCCTCTCAGTGACTGGCTTTCCTTCTAAGAGGACCTTCAGCTTGGTTTTCTGGCACGGTGATAGGATCTTTTCCAGATTGTTAATAAATTCCTTCAGTTCAGGCCTCATGTTATGTCCGTCCCTCTTGCCGTTCGTCCAGCCGCGGGAGTATTGGAAAGTCTGCGCTGTTACTGAGGCCAGGGTCACGAAGATGAGGAGTAGTGTCACGTTGGCTGACATTGTGGTGACTGTAACAAGGGAATAAGGTTTTAAAATTTATCCTGGTAGCTGTACAACACTGCTGGCCTGCGGGATTAATAATATCTCGCAAGATGCGAATTACACGAGATAGAATCTAATCTAGAAATCGTGGCGAAAACTTTTGAAGGTCACATGCTATTATGATTTTCAAAGACAAAACAAAAATAAAACTCTGAAAGAAAAACTTTTCACATCGTTCTTGTACCTAAATATTATATAAGGCACGCTGGTCTATATTATTTGCATCATACCTCTCAGATATCATGAATTAACTTATAGCTTGGAATCATGAACACGTTTGATCCCTAATCCCTGGGACAATTGAAATAGGTAATCTCACGGTAAAAGTTAGTTCAATATGGTAAAGACGATGAGATAATTCCATTGTGTTAAATGAAAGGACCGATTATGTATGGGTTAAAAAGTTAACCTAATAGATTTACGAGTACATACTGACATTTCTCCGTGCCTGGGAAAGTACGTTAACCCGTTGGTCCCGGCTGTCATTCGTGGATCTTCGACAGTCGTTACGGGTCGTCAGAAGCCCGAAAGTCTGACAACCAGTCTTCAATTTCAGTCCCCGGACCGAAGCTTAAGAATAATAAAAACAAAAGTTGGATAACATTGTTTTAGCAACCTGCAACATGTTTCCGTGTTGCGGGAAACATGTCATGTTGCTGGCAACATAGAATGTTGCAGTGCAGCTGGCAACACGTTAGAGTATCGTATTCATTTTTGGTAATCAAAATTTCGGAGAAGACCGCAGGAATCAGCTAAATGCGAGCAGCACAGGAGCTGGCAAGGCTGGACATCTTTCGTCCAAGATGTCCACTGGATTCGGCTGAAATGATGATGAAACAAAAGTGTTTCACATTGTTTGATGTTGCAGGAATTCATCAATGTTTAACAACCGTTCTCTGAACTTTTGTTATCATAAATAAAATTGTGATAACTGCCCTAATTTTATTGTACCAGAATACAACCCCCACTTTAATTTACGCTCCACTGTACACTGTCTGTTCCCAAAGTAATCTATGAAAAATATTCATTCAGCGATGATTCCTCTGACATTTTCTTTATCCGGTTTACGTTCTACATCCGTAGCTGTCCAAAGTTTTTGGCTGGCTTCAAACGCAGAATTACGAGGACACTGAAAATTTCCTACAAATATAATTCAACTCTGCTCTTCTCTTCGGTATACACGCGCACATACACACGCACACACTCACACACTCACACACACACACACACACACACACACACACACACACACACACAGACACAGGCACGGGCGACTACTTCTAAATTGTAACATTAGTGTCACAATTTCGTATTTAATTAGAGAATGCTGGTACCTATAACACAAGTTAAATCTTTTACTTGGGTACCAGAGTTCATACAAACACTTGTGTTAAATTGACATTAATAGTCTTATGTTTAAGTTCTAATGTGTATTTTTTTCATGACCCACGCTTTTCTTTTTTATAAATGTTTGTCTGTATATGCCCATTAAGTTCAATAAAATATATTATTATTATTATTAAAGAAGGTCGCACAATGCGATACGAACATGAAGTACAATTTTAAAATCCTTTGATTACAGCACAATTTAAAGTGACCTAATTCATACCTTTTTTTTTTCGTGGAGAAATGCTCATGCATACCACGGGGATAGTACAATTATGTGGGACTCCAACCCACTAAAACTCGACGGTGTCATCCTCTGCCGCTTGTGGCGGGAGCACAGGCACGCGTTAGCACTCACCGCGAACCCGCCGCGGCTGTCCGTCACCGGACCTGCCTTTGGGGAGTACTCCCCATCACCGACGCACCAGAACACATTGCATGCCGTGACCAGCCCAGAGACCAAACCAGCACATGGGCGCTAGACGACCCCGAGTCTGGGCACCCTTGGTCCCACTGCGACCGGTCAGGTCAGTGGCCCAGCCGCCTACCACTTTTCGGCCGCAGATGATAGGGAGAGCGGCCAATGAAATACCGACACTACTCCTCCCTTGCGGCCCCACCGCGTCCGTCATCAGACGGTGGCGACCCCGTCAAGGCCGCGGAAGGTAGGGAGAACGGCGCGCCTCAATACCGGTATTCCACTTCCGCCGCTGCCTCCAACCCTCAGCCGCGATGCCTCCCATAGGACATCGCGGCCCGCCTCAGTTGCGATATGGCCCAAGCGGCACCGCAACCTATTTGTTGGCCGCTACGTCGTAGGCTTTCCGGCAATAACTCTGACGAGCGGCCCCTCCTCGGGTTCCTCTTTGCTTCACCGTGGGTGACCAAGCCACGGCTACTGAGCCCCCCCGCCTCGACAATGCGGGAACTCACCGGGGGCAACAAATCTTACTCAGGGCTGTTACTGAGAAAATCCTGAAGACTCAGGTGGGGCTCGTGCCTAAGTAATAACAGCCGTACGGGTCGATCGATCAGGATAAGCTACGCTTACCGCGGTAGGTCTGTGGATGGGTGACCATCTTTACATACCGAGACTCTCCGTGTCTCTGAAAGCACGTTAAGCTGTTGGACCCGACTGTCATTCGTGGATCTTTGACAGTCATTACGGGACGTCAGAAGCCCAAAAGTCTGACAACCAGTCTTACCAAGGGTTATTATATTACCCAATAACTGGGTTATGGAGGTCACGCCATGTAAATAATGGTATTCAGCTGTCAAAGTAAAATCATTCATTTCAAACTAGCAGCTCCCCGCGGTTTCACCCGTGTAAGTCTCGAACCCGTAAGAATATAGCGACAAAAATCCTATGTGTTAATCCAGATTATAAACTATCTGTGTGCCAAATCATCAAAATCCGTTTAGAGAGTAACAAACATACAAACACACTCACAAACTTTCGTCTTTATAATATTTTAACTGCGCCCCGCGGTGTTACCCGCAGTACGACGGACCACTACATTTTTTCGGGATAAAAAGTAGCCTATGTGTAAATCCTGGGTGTCAGCTACGTCCATACCAAATTTTATCAACATTGGTCCAGCCGTTTGAGCGTAAAGAAGTAACAAACATACAAATACACACTGACAAACTTTTGCCTTTATAATATTAGTGTGAAGTGTTATAGGCACGTAAGGCACTTTGGTACGTCAAAATTGCATGCATCCGGTTAGACAGGAAGCCGACTCCAATATAGTTGGGAAAAAGCTAGACTTTCCACGACCTGGGAACGGAACCTAAGGACCAGATCCTTAGTATTTGCGCAGATCAATAAAGCATTCAATCTTACTGTAACTGATAAAGAAAATGCTGCTATAAAATAACGAAATAATTGAACCAAAAACATTGAGGGCTATTCAACGCATAAACTAGAATATCTATTGCATGCTATTTCACAGACCATAGACACAGAACTAGCTGAGAAATCTTCTAGGGCGTTGGGTAAAGTGCATATAATCTCGACACGATAATGCATTTGAAACCTTGAAGTTTACTAACTGAAAGTTGAAATTGCAATGATTAAAAGAGTTTTCCGATTTGATGGTTTGGTTTCTTGTTACTTACTCGAGTTTATTGTGACTGGCATTTAAGACGGTTGTGGGGTCTCGTGACAAGACATGAAAATGATGTATTATCTTTTAAAACAAACCTGATGACCAGAGATCGGAATAGGTAGAGCATAAATACCTAAACTTTGAGGAAAGAAGTAACAGAGTGGATAATACCTCCTATAAAATCCCGAAATCATATACACGACGATTAAATCTCTGGATTTAAGAAATTGCGAATTATTTATTATTTACTATACTTAAATATTTAATTTGGTACGAAAGTATGTAAAGTGAAATAAATAATTCGCAATTTCTTATTTCCCGGGATATTCTCGGGATTTAGAAATTGCGAATTGTTTATTATTTTATTATAAATATTTAATTTGTTACGAATTTATTCAAAGTACAATGAACTGACATTGTCAGTCTTTCTTTTGCGTACGTTAATTACGTACGCAAAAGAAAGACTGACAATGTCAGTTTATTGTCAGACCCAATTTAATTTGTAGACCATACAAAGTTCACAGGCAAGCACTATTGACACCTATTGGCGATGCTTGAAAGGGGAATCTTGAGAAGAGTTTGTAGGAGCTCGTGGCTAAGTAATAAAAGCCGCACGGGTCGATCCATCAGGTTAAGTTACGCTTTCCGGGGTTGGTCCGTGGACGGGTGAACATCTTTAGGTACATACCGAGACTCTTCCGTGCCTCAGAAAGTACTAATATTTGCCTCGGAAAGTAAAAATACTAGTAATCTTTGACAGTCGTTACGAGTCGTCAGTAGCCCGAAAGTCTGACAACCAGTCTTACCAAGGGATATCGTATTACCCAGTAACTGGGTTGTGGAGGTCAGATAGGCAGTGGCTCCATGTAAAGTACTGGTGTTCAGCTGCATTCTGTGGTATGGGTGAAAATACGGAAGCTTCCTATACATATAACCATACCATTACGCCTGTAGTCCCGGAAGGGTGTGTGCAAAGGTGTGGAGCGTGTTGTTTCTAATCTACGATACTGTAAAATAAAACTCTATAGTCTAGGAATGGGCGAACGATGGAACGAGCGTACCCAGAAGATCAGGCATCTTCTGGTTTCCCTCTTACTTTGAAGATTGAGGGGTTTAATATTCAGTGGAGGTACGTACACATTTTGTTTTTGGTGTTACGCGAATATATAGCATAAGAAAGGAGTATATAGGAGGAAGTCTGAAAGTGACACCGGTGACTGAAAAGTTGTGTGGTACCTAAGCGATTATCATGTGATGCGGAGGAATGAGAAAAATGTTGTCAGGAATGTTTTGAGTATGAATGTGGATGGCTATACGAGTAGGGGAAGACCAAAGAAGAGATGGATGGACTGTGTGAAAAATTATATGGCTAGAAACGGAGATGACGACTAATAGAGAAGTTTGGAAGAAAAGACTTGTTGCGCCGACCTCAAATAAATTGGGACAAGGCCAGGAGAATGATCATAACGTACACACTTCTCGTTTTTGTTTATCAACAAAAATGTTTCTACCTACGCCTGATATTACAGTGTTTCTTTTTCAAGGATTATGGCTTTTGTACGAGTTGTTAGCTCGCTGCCACCTGCTCTAAGGCGTGTTGAATTTACTCTTAAATCAATTTACTTGAAAAGTAGGACGCAATTTTCTTGATAAAACATAATGACTAACAGAATAAACATCACGCTTGTATTTCTTGAAGGGCTAGTCAGAGGTAAAACACGTTTGGTGCGAAGCCGAGCTTAAATACTCTGGGCTGACACCAGGGGCGTAGCTATCACCGTACCAATCGTATCGTCGCCCCCACACGTGTGTAAGCAACTATATAGGAACAGACAAGATTTTGACGACGTAAACATTGCAGTCTCAATGGTTACGGATTGGTTTACGACAAATAACTTAGTTCTCAATGCCAAGAAAACGAAATGTGTAAAGTTTGCCTTACCGAATGTTAGAAATCTAGGACCCAACATCGTCTTAGATAAAGGGGTGCTTAAAACTGTAGACTCGGCAGTTTTTCTGGGCATAACAGTAGATGCCAAACTTCAGTGCGGCCCTCATATATCAAGCCTAGCGGAAAGGCTCAGTTCAGCCACTTACGCCGTCAGGAAAGTAAGACAATACACTGACGTTGATACAGCTCGGTTAGTCTATTTTAGTTTTTTTCATAGCGTTATGTCCTACGGTATTCTGCTCTGGGGCAAAGCCGCTGACATTCAAAATATATTTGAACTTAAAAAACGAGCTGTTCGAGCAATTTACCAGCTAGGCGCTAGAGTTTCTCTGAGAGATTTTTTTAAACATATTGTTATTCTTACGGTGGCATCACAATTCATCTTCGCCAACATCTTATATATTATACAAAATATACATTTATACACTAAAAACAGTGATACGAGTATCCACAATGTTAACACCAGAAATAAGGACAAATTACGTGCTCCGTTTCACCGGCTTCATAAGGTTCATAACTCATTTGTTGGGCTTTGTATATCCTTTTATAACAAGTTACCCTCTTCTTTGCTAGATTTGCCCTTCAATGCGTTTAAAGCTAAAGTAAAATCTAACCTTTGTTCGAAGGCATACTATTCTACCAACGACTACTTAAACGATAAGAATAGTTGGTCGCTGTGATTAACTCAAGATAATGTTTATGTTCTTTCTCCAGAATTAGCTTATCTTCTGACAGGTTATATGTGTTCATATAATTATTTATTTTCTTTGACTGTAAAAGTCAATTTATTTTAATTTTATTTTTATTTATCATTGACATAATCTACTCATTTCAATGTTTTTTATGGCGAGGGGGGTGATGGCTGAACTCTGCGTTATGCTCGTGAACGGGTGCTGCTTGTGGTGACTGGTCGTCTTGCTGTCCTTGGTTTTGTTTTGTTATTAGTAATTAATTTTGTTTATATTACTTCGATGGTCCTAGTTTATCATTTGTGACTTCGAGTTTCAGCTTCATATACAATCTTCATATATGTAAGTGGGCACATCCTTTATTACTGGAGGCCTTTATTTAGGTATAAAGTTCTGCTTACGTTTTTAGTTTTGTATTTTTCTTTCTGCTTGAGTATAGGTTTCGATTTTTTTTTATGGTATATTGGTGTGTGCTAGCTTACTTATATTAAATAATTTAATTTAATGTTTTGTGTTGCGTAATGTACCTAAATAATTATGCGCAGTGTTGTATAGATTAATTTTTTTTTTTTAACTGAACAGACAGCTGTGCTGCTGGGGAGTTTGTTGCGCCACTTCTTTTCTCCAGCTAAAGCACTAGGAAGTGGTGAAGGGCGAGCGTTTTGGGGGACTGTCTTATGTAATTTTGCCGTTCAAAAAGTGCTGATTCTCAGCCTAGTTTGAATAAATGACTTTTGATTTTGATTTTATTTGTAAGATATTACCGAAAACCTCAAATTCTTACTGATAAAGGGCCCGTAATGTATTCATCTTGCATTCATTAATTCTAGCATAACAGGGTCAGGATGCTCCAATTTTCGAGCTCGTTTCGCTCGCTCTTGCATTATCTTAGTAGTATCCTATTGGTATTGGTTGATTGAGTTTCCATTGTAATCGATGGAAACGTATCCAATCCCGGTTCAGAATGATCCAATTTTCGAGATCGCTTCGCTCGCTCTTCAATGATGACAATGTACCTATCCAAGTCAGGATCCAGTTTTCTAACTCGCATCGCTTGCTTATTATATTCTCTTTCTAAGGTCACAATGGACAATAAATAAACAATGAGCTAAACCTCCCGACACAAGATGCTATACTTTGTAAAGAAACAACCATACGCTGCTTTCGAGATTCGCTGTAATCGGGTAAAAAGGGCCCCGACATTTATTTTGGTACAAGGCCCCATTAGGATTAGCTACGCTACTGGCGACACCCAAAAAACCTCATACCACTTTACCTGACGTGGGTATCGAACCCAGGTCGAAATGCTCAGTCACCAAAGTTTCGACCACTAGATCAACGAGGCAGTCTATCTCGGTAAATAATTCTCTAAACAAAAATAATAAAACCTAATAAAAAAGTTTTTGATTTATTTCCAATATTTCATGTTTGAATTCCTTTGGGGTAGAACTAACTTGTTTAATGAAACAATATAAGGGTGGAATAACTGAATGATCCTACATGTATTTAGTCTTAATTTAGAAAATTATCTCTGTAAGAAATCTTCACAGACAGATCAGACTTCTAGACTCTAGCCCGGGATCCCTTCTTTTCGCATAATATTCTTTTTCCTAATATACTTTGGCATAACTATTTTGGAATAATTTGTTTTGGCATTAATTTAATTCGCATAATGTTACTAGGGGTGGTAGGGCGGGGGGGGGGGGGGGTCCAATGGTTACAAGCGCGGTTACTACAGTCCGACCGCCGCGTCGAAAGAACGCGTTCTTGAAACCTCACAGTTACATAGTAACGAATATGTGTTATGCGAATTTGATAATTATTACTCCTAGAAATTGTCCAACTCTGTCAGGAACGCATTCTCTCGAATCAAAAGCGTTTTCTCGTGAAATAGAAATTGCTCCTTTGTGAAAAGACCTATTTCATATTAGTCTGGTTTCGAGAATACCAGAGAGCCCCTTGGCTCGTGGATAAGTAATAAATGATGTAATTATTATAAACTGATGACAAAAAATAAGATTTTTGTCATCAGCGTACATTAAGTGTTCGGAGTGTTTAAAGGAATCAGTGATGTCAAATAAATTTGCGTTGTAAAAAAGAGGCCCCAAATGGGAACCCTGCGGAACACCGCTAGGGATTTCAATAAAGTTGGAACGATAACCTCCTATCACTGTCGCCTGTAATCTTTTAAACAAGTATGATTGGA
This sequence comes from Dicycla oo, assembly GCA_948252095.1. Lineage (NCBI taxonomy): Eukaryota > Metazoa > Arthropoda > Insecta > Lepidoptera > Noctuidae > Dicycla > Dicycla oo. The sequence continues at coordinate 12,361,821 of OX411732.1, forward strand.
CCCATCGAAAGAGATCGCCGCGTATACCTAAGTATGTACAATTTGCTGAGCAGGATAACATGATCCACGCGATCGAAAGCTTTTTCGAAATCCGTGTAAATCACGTCAACCTGCCCACGATTATCAGTATTCTTGAGAACAAAGTTTGAAAACCTAGCAAAATTTGATCCAGTCGAGCTATTTTATAAGAAACCGTGTTGTTTGATAGAAATGCCTCTGAGGATGTTTGGATAGATAGCATTATATACCGGTTTTTTCAAATACGTATTTAGTATAGAAATACCCCTGTAATTTCCTATCATGATTCGCGAACCTTTTTTTATGTATTTGGACAATAAATGCTTTCTTCCATTCATTAGGAAACGTGCCTTCTTTTAAAGAGAGGTTAAAATAAAACTAATTGGAGATGCCAAAGATTTTGCACAACTTTCCAAAACAATGGCGGTATCCCGTCACATCCGGCACCCTTTTCGACGCTTAAAGCATCCAATGATTTCTCCACGGTCAACAAAGTAAATTGTAAATTGGATATGATGTCAGAACGATCATCCCCTTCGTCTGTGCATATTGAACTAATAAGGCCATAGTCAGAGGGTTCACCAAAAACATTGTGGAAAAAATCACTGAAAGCTTCGCAAATTTCCCGTCCTTCTGAGTAATTAATTCAATTCATTTCAATCGAATAAAGCTTGAAGAGTAACCAGAGTCTGGCCACGCTAACTCTGCAAAGTGAAAAAATGGTGGAATTTGAAAATCTATGGACGCCAACACCACCGTCTGTACTACGGAAAAAAGAATTTGATACTAGTTGTTTTTTTTTTTCTTAATTAATAGGTTATTTTGTTTATATTCAGCTTGAATATTAGGTTTTAATTCTTCACTAAATTCTACCTGGAATTTACAAAAATAAGTACTTGTTTTAAATATAATATGTATTAAATATATAGCGTACTGTCTACAGTGAGTGATTACCACAAACCACAAACCAAACCACGAACCACAAAGTTTGTTGCTTTGCCTCATTGTGTTGTAATTTGACACGATCTTCTTGTAAACAGGAGTATGAATATTCGAAAAAATGTTCTAAGTGTCTATGTGGTTAAGATAAATAATCTGTTATGCAAAAATCAAAAGCCAAAATATCAAAATCATTAGGTCTACTTACACGTCAACTTTTAGTATACCGTATGTAAAACTTTTTGGGTGTACCCATTCCATGGCAGAGTTAGCGTGGCCAGACTTTATTAGTAGATACCTTACTACCACGGCGGCACATTATCACCATCGATGAAAAAAATGAGAACAGACTGTTCTAGCATAATCTCATGTTGATAAAATCATGATGTGTCTGATCCCGTGTCTTTATTAGTTTCAGAGTAATTTGTCACTACTTATTCGGAAATTAGGGGTTCCAATCAACGGGAAACTCGGAAAGTCTTAATACTTCTACGGTGCTCTGTATAATATTATATCTAGATAGATCAATGATACATACTTCCTATTGGCTCGGAAAACTTTCAAGACATAACAAGGCCTTAAATACACTGGCTGTAATAAGCTTGCTCATGACTTTCTAGAAGAATTTTCCCTCGCAGTAGATTGATAATCTTGGCTCATTTTGGACTTGGAGTACTTCGGCGTGTCGTCGTGTCAAACGTGAAAGATCACAAGTAATGGTGGGTATGTAAAATATATGTAAAACGTAACAAGAAACTTTACATACTGAAAGTCCACGCCAGAAATAACTTGCTACGCCGCTTAACATCCACCAGAAGGGGGCGTCTCCCCAAATCCAGCGAACAACTGGAATGGCGCTTTGCTTTTCCGCTGGTGAATATGCCTGTCCAGTATGGGACCATTCCGCCCACGCCAACCTAGTGGATACAACTCTAAATGAGACGTGTCGGATCATTAGTGGTTGCCTTAAATCGAATCCAGTACAAATGCTGTATCTACTGACTGGCACTGCACCTCCCGAAATTCGTAGGACCAGCTGCAGTGAGAGGGCAAAGCTATAAGCTGACTCACGCCACCCATTATTACGTCTTAGTATCTGCACGCCACAATTCTGAGCACGCCACAATTGCGGCAATAAGTCCCCTCTTTGAGGAGTGGTTGGAGGCGCCACGACGTCCTCACTTTCCGCCTGACGCAGGTCCTTACCGTACACGGTTGCTTCGGGAGGTTCCTGTTCCGGATAAGGCGGGAGAAAACGCTCGGGTGTAACCATTGTGTGGATCGCCCGGAGGACACGGTGGAGCATACGGTCAGCCCGCCCTGAGCGGAGCACCGCCGCATCCTCGCGGAGGCGATTGGCGGCGGCGATCTCTCACGTCCAGCCCTGGTCCAGGCCATGGTACGGAGCGAGAGTGCATGAGAAGCCGTCACCTCCTTCTGCGATGTAGTAATGCTGGCGAAGGAGGAGGCGGAACGCGTGAGGGAGTGGCAATAGTAGTAGTAGTAGTTGCCACAGGAGAGGCCCGGGCGTCTGGAATTGATAGCTGATTCCCGGCCACCGTAGGCACGGGCTTGCGGATGGCGAGCAATGGGTAGCTCGCCGTCCGGTAAGGACCAGTCCCGGGTCGACGGCGCGTTGTGTTCCACGCACGCCTCAAATTGATGTCAGCACTAGCTGAATGGGTCCTCTAGGGCCGATGCCTGCCAGGATTGCGGGTTGTTTGAAAGAGTTACCGTGGCCCTGGCACAGGCAACCGAAGGAACACGGGTGGATTTTAGTCAGTAAAAGTCTGACACGCCCTCCCGCTCCGGCCAGAGCGGGAGAAGTTATTTGATAATTTCCCATCCCAAAAAAGTACCTCAGAGACTTAAAAGCCGTGAAAGTTTTCTCGGGTGCGTGGGTCCAGCTCGCAACGCCTCTACACCAAGACGTGATCGCTGTTGGGAGCTGTTTAACCCCCTGACAGCATCATCGGGCCATCTGACATCGGCATCTGAGAGTCTTCCACTTGGGGACACGTTGCCATGGCCGACTTCGAAATCCCTAAATAAATTACGAACCCATGCCTGCAGCCAAGAGAATCTCCACACATGGGAGCTTATGGACGACTTGGACCTCAAATGTATATGCGGCGGACAATGGCCCACCTTCCATCTTGCGCCACATGCCCTGTCACTTGTGCACTTGAGGATCTTATAACTGCGTCAGCGAACGGAACACACTTGGCTGAATTTTGGGCTAAACATAATATCTGAACTTCCATCTTATTTGCCATCGATAAGCTAAGAAGAAGAAAATGAAATATGACATAACACCTGGCGAATTTGTTTCACAGGGTGTTACAACATTAGGCGAATTTGTTTGAAAGGGTGTTACAACACTAGGCGAATTTGTTTCAAAGGGTGTTACAACACTAGGCGAATTTATTTCAAAGGCTGTTACAACACTAGGCGAATTTGTTTCAAAGGGTGTTACAACACTAGGCGAATTTGTTTCAAAGGCTGTTACAACACTAGGCGAATTAGTTTCAAAGGATGTTACAACACCAGGCGAATTTGTTTCAAAGGGTGTTACATTTTATGTTCGCATATATGTACCCACCATTATCTGTGTTTATAGGTATAATAGAGCTTTTGAAACTCTTGGCAGCAGAGCTGATGAAATATATTGCAGAAAGTAAAGTGCATGCCAGACTGGGACCGAACTTACTCACCTAAAAACAACTCGTAAGTCGCGACTATTACGATCGGACCACCGCTGCTCACAATCGGAATGCGGAAAGTTAAATTGTTCTGTACGAAGCTGATAAGATGAAATCACACGAAACATCATACGAAACTATAGATTTACTCATTTAGGATTTTAGCACTTAAACTGTTCACTGTTGTGCAAGGACACCTCCCAAACAAAAGGACGGGCTAATTAATGTTGTGGGAAAGTTGTGAATGCATAATGCAAGATACGCTGACTTATTTGTTTCGGGAATCTGTACTGAACATTTGCTGATGTTGGAAATGTTTTGTTATCTACAAGTAATTACGGTATTCCTTAATAGTCTTTACTAAGTCGTCTTTCAATACTTATTGTAACAGTAAAGTGTTCTCTCGTCATCTGAGTAGCCTTTTCCCAACTATGTTGGGGTCGGCTTCCAGTTTAGCCGGATGTAGATAAGATAATACGATACCCCTTGTTAAGACTGGTTGTCAGACTAACGGGCTTCTGACTACGTGTGACTACTGTCAAATGACAGCTGGGACGGCTTAAGATGCTTTCCGAGGCACAGAGGGGTGTCGATATGTAATGGATGGACACCCATCCACAGACACACTTCGGCAAGCGTAGCCTAACCTTATATCGACCCTTGCGGCTGTTATTATTTAGCCGCGAGCCCCTGTTCTGGCAGTAAAGTGTAGGATAAGCTAAATATGCCAAATACCTTGAAGTAAACGTTAAGTGTAGGTAGTATCGGCGTCAAGGTAGGGTGCGGGCGGGCGACCGCCCTGGGCGCCAGAGTCGAAGTGGCGCGGAAGGCGCCGTGATGAGGCACCCTTTTACCTCCGACGCCTGCAATGTTCTTTTTTAATCAAATCCCTAACAAGGACAAAATTTATGTTTAGTAAGTACAAGGCAATTTGTTGGTTTAGAAAACCTAACCTAGCCGAAGAGGCGACCTAAATTTTTTGGGCTCGCTTCACTCGCTCTTGCATCCCACATACTCCTAATTCTCGAACTCTCTGCATGGGTTGACAAAACTGCTCCTGATTTTGTATGAATATTCACAAGAAAATTTCGCTAGCTCTTGCACCCTGCATTATCCTTTTTCTACTTATGTCGACAAAGTATCTCATATTTCTGTATGGACAAAAGAAAACCTATGCTTTCCGAGGTGGAGTGCAAAAACATATCGTCCCTCATTAATCTCTAAAAGTAGAGAGGGGCGCCGCAGAAATTTCGCCCAGGGCACCTGTAATGCTAAAACTGGCACTGAGTGTAGGCATCTCTGAAACCAATTAACCAAGTTCAAATACTATGCGATAGAATACTCTGTTATAGAATAGTGTGATATAACTCAATAACATTTACTTATTGTTTCAAAATAAACTTCGTCACGTTAATATCTTACGCAACTAACCACCAAAATCTAATTGAGGTTTACTTACTTATGTAACCTAAAAGTACAACAATGAATCTCGATAAAAATAAATCTAGCCTAAATATTTACTTACTGGCTTCTGCTCGTGACTTAGTCCGCGTGAAATTCCCTGTTTTGATATAAAATAACACTCGGCAATTATAATACTGTAGCTTCTCATTAGTGAAAGAATTTTCGGAATCGGATCAGTAGTTGCGAACCTACATATAGACTCACACTTATAAGGGTAGATTCGAGTTCGGTTTCGATTTTGGATATGAAAAGGATGACTTTTCAATTGGTTATTCAAAACAACGACCAGAAATCAACCTTCGTCTTATTTGCAAGTGAGTGCATTACGGTTTCATCTCGATGGGTTTCACAGTGACTTTTGCGATAGACATCGGAAAGAATTTTGATTTGTCTTGTGAGAATTCTTTGATTTTAATCGAGGCTACGCACAGTTTTATAAGAGAACTTTTATAATGTTTGTAACATTAAAATAAAAAAAAATATTAAAATTAGACTGAGAATCAGCACTTTTTGAACGTTGAAATTACATAAAAAAGTCCCCCAAAACGCCCTTCACCACTTCCAAGTGCTTTAGCTGGGAAGAAGAAGTGGCGCAACAAACTCCCCAGCCGCACAGCTATCTGTTAAGTTAGAAGAACTTGAACAACAACTTACATCAAGTACTTACTCTTCGGACAAGGTGGTGAGGGAAATAAAGCATTTTTATTTATGTAGTGAGAATTAGTGAGAAATACTCGAATTTGTGACATTCTAGTTTGCGTGGAAGCAAACCGAATCACACATAAGATTACCAAACCGTTCGGCTTACGACGACTGCTTCATCATCTTCCTGCCCTTGTTACATGTTTGGGGAGGCGTTCATCAATTACGTGAGGCGATTTTGGTGATTTTTTGCCCTCGCCTTTCCCCCTTGGCGTGATGTCGTGAGCTTTGGCTCCATCACCGCCCTCCCCCACGGCCAATCCCACGTAAGATTTTTCAAATAGCGCATTTTTTATGTAAATCTGTGCTTGATTACGTTGGATTTATTGAAACAAACATAATTTGGTGAATTATTTTTTATAATAACTACCCAGTTTTCGCAATTTTACAGTTTCTTGCGAAAAAAAAACGTGATATTTGCCGAGACCCCCTCTCCGCTACGTGAGATTGGGTGAGATTCGACTAGACCCCTCCCCGCCCCCCAAACGCCACACGTAATGAATAAGCGCCCCCTTACCTTTTCTCTTTCCATTTTCCCCTCCATTTTCTCGTCACGCTATCATTCACTCCCAGTCACTCCTTTCTCTTTCATATCATTCCTCACACAATCCATCCATCTTTTCTTTAGCCTTCTTCTTTAGCCCGGGTCTTAAGAACGATCCTTTTCCCACAGAGGATCGTGGTTAAGATCTGAATGAGAGCCGCACAGAACGGGGAGCCATGGCGCAAAAGGGAGGAGGCCTATATAATATAGGGTGACTGCCGATACTTAAACTCATGAATGTACTCATGATAACAAATAACTTTTACCAAGGGACCAAATCTGAAATCGCGAAAAAAGTCAGCTATTCCCTACATTTTGACGAGTTATGCAAACATAAATGTAGGGGGACCGGCTGATTTATTTTGAGCGATTTCAGGTTTGGTCCCATTGTAAAAGTTGTTTGTTATCATGAGTACAATCATGTGTTTAAGTATCGGCACAGATTAATACCGATGGCAGACTCCGAAGTTTAGGGATGAAGCTACAAGTACGCGGCGGGCCTATCTCATTGGGCCAATTCAGTAGGACTGCCGAGAGTTACGCGTTAGAAAGAGAGGCAACTTGAGAGGCAGTAGGAAATTAGCGTTGTGCGACCGAAATTACACTTTATTGTGTCGTAGCAAGTGTCGCTTTTCATTTAAATGATTTGGCGGAGTGTCCCATCTATATTAATCTGTGGTATCGGTCATTCACTCTATATACTCGTGGGTGAAACTAGTCGCCAATGATCATGATGATGATGACGTAAAGAATAGATGCTGTAAGCCTGTCAACTTCATATTACTTATTTGAACTGAAGTAACCTTAACGAGGAAAGACAATCAGAAATAGACAATTCAACAAGACAATAGAATGCTACACAATTACAGGAAGACATAAAGGGTGCAGACGAATACAATTGATATGTTAGGTACCGGAGATTTTCATTAAGCTAAGCTAAGAACAGTTACAAATACAAGACGATTGTTTTATAATTAAGTATCTCTTTTGTCATACATAAGACTTCAATTATATGAGAAATGTCGTACATAATAAGTGAAATCTCATCATCTGAACATTTAACGGGATTTAATTTCGTGGCGTCCCATTATTCAGGTAAAAAGATTTTTGGCCACGCACACCGCTGCCAATTCCTTGATTGCGAGACTATACACCATCCTTATAAACAGGTTTTCAATGTAATTGCAGCCTTCTTATTTCATTCTTATCATCACCATAATCTTTTATAATAATACTAGTTATTGCTTGCCTGCGGCTTCGCCTACGTGGAGGTTCGCAAATACCTATAAAATGATTCTCCATGAAATAATACATATTTAGTAATATTTTTATGTACAATGTTTTTTTGATGAAGGATCAAACGGTGTTGGAGTTTATAAATCTCATATGTACACAATATGTAACAAAAACCCTGTTGTTCCTTTAAACACTCGATTGTATTCATGATAACAAACAACTTCTACTATGGGTCCAAACCTGACATCGCGAAATAAAATCAGTACAAAAACATTTTAAAAAGTTATGCGAACATGAATCTAAGGGACATCTGGTTTGGTCCCATAGTAAAAGTTGTTAGTTATCCTGAGTACAATCATGTGTTAAAAGGAACAACAGGGTTTTTGTTACATATTGTATAGGGTGACTGGTAATTAGTAACCGACACTTAAACACATGATTGTACTCATGATAACAAACAACTTTTATTACTTTAACTATTATTTTACATGGAACGACTGCCTATCTGACCTCTACAACCCAGTTACTGGGTAATACGACAACCCTTGGTAAGACTGATTGTCAGACTTTCGGGCTTCTGACGACCCGTAACGACTGTCAAAGATCCGGGACCAACGGCTTAACGTTCTTTCCGAGGGACGGAGGAGTCTCGGTATGAAAAGATGGTCACCCATCCACAGACCAACCTCGGCAAGCGTAGCTTAACCTGATGGATCGACCCGTGCGGCTGTTATTACTTAGCCACGAGCTCTACTCAATACAATCATGTCTATAAGTATCGGTCACTAATTAGCAGTCACCCTAAATAGCAACATCTACATATTTTTGCAAATTTTTGTCTTGATTGACCCTTCAATAATCGGGTGTAAGTAGTTCCCAGATGGATCCACAATTATTTCTTCCAGACATCCAAGAAGTAATGAAGTGATCATATTTCCTGCAGGGAGGCAGACTGGCTACGGTATTGCGAACACTATGCTCTTTATTATTAGCTCAGGCAATCCTGGCCCCTAATGTGTTTATGGAATGTGGAGTTTGGTAGAATATGTCGACGTGACATCAAAAAGGTAGACTTTTAGTTTTTGGGTTAAGTATTATATTTAGTAGGATTGAATAAAGATTTTTTGACCTAAACGTAAGAAATATTCGGACTTTTACTACTAGCATTCGTATCCTACGAGTACCTATGTACTTACACGAATGCTAGTTAAAAAGTTGTAGAGGGTATAAGGAGCTGTATTTCGACAATCGAAAGATAGAAAGCCAATTATGAGTGAATTTGACTGTTTCTTAGTTATACTTACTAAAGGGTGCTTTTTTTAGAATTTTAAATTGAAATAAAACACAGAAAAGTGTTTTAATGTCCATGAAGTTGGCTTTATTTCACAGATAATGATATGATTTCGGGCTTGTGGCCGCCGCGGCTGGTATTCAAATTTTTACACACTCGTCGCAGTAAATCCAGCTGTATTTCGGCAATAATGCATCGAATGTTGGCATCCAAGTGCTCAATTGTTTCTGGTCTATCGGCGTAACCATGCAACATCCCCAGAGATAATACTGGAATGGCCTCAAATCGCTCGAACGATGATTTTACCATCCGTGAAATCATTCGTTCGTCACATATTTCTTTCAGAAAATTGAGTCTCTACAATAATTTCTTTCAATAAATTAGGCGTTGGCATAAGCCGCGGTGGTCACATGTCCGAAATTATATTAAAAAATTAACGCCATAAAGTTATCTTTCAAATAAAGCCAGTTTCATGGCTTGGCCATTAAAAACATGTTTCTGTGTTTTATTTCAATTTAAAATTCTCTAAAAAACACTGGATGATTATGATAGACAGAGAGCCTACACGAAAAAAGGCAAAAATAGCGCAGGTATCTATGCTTCTACAATATACTCATAGTAATAATACACAGTGTACTAACGCAGTAATTTGTCCTAAGTCTGGGTAAAGCACTGACTAAATCTTGTAAATGACCACTCCAATTTAACAGAACTTGAAGTAACTTGATGTACACGAATATTAGATTTAGTGTGCTAATTGTAAAAGTTATTCCAAGGTTTTCCACTGAGAAAGCAAACATATGTAAGGATAGCACTTTGTGTTCTGTAGTCACTGCCTGCATAAAAGGTGTTGTTTATGTTTGTTTGTGAAAGACAGTAATGTAGTTTGTATATTTTAAATTATGGTAAAATTACATCCTGTTGTTTGTTTTCTCAGTTTTGTTTTGTCTTGCAAATATTTATATCAGTTTCGTTACATTTACATGTAATGCATTTGTTTTTGCGGATGCATCACTTAATTCCACAATATTTACAGTTAACGTAACATCATGCCTATATAATTCCCCAAAGGGTTAGGCAGATAGTACACCCACATTTCGACTGTTATGTATAAGTACTATGTAACAGGGGGCGAGCCTATTGCAACAATATTTATGTTGCACAATTATGTATTAATATCGTGATTATAAATATGTTTTACAAGTAATGATAAATATTGTATTCGGATGCACAATTGCACTATCCAGTGGATACAACTTGCTACTCGATTATTTTCATTTAGTTGAATAATTTAGCTGCATTTAACGCGCAACTTAACGATTTTACTTTTTTAAATTTAATTGATATATCTCAATCAATGAAAGTATAAATATAATGACAGAAAGCCAAAGATTTGATAATAAAAAAAACCCGCCAACAATTCAATCAGTGCATAAAATAATTATTTCGAAATACAAAATACGAAAAAAGAACAACTCACCGTTTAAGGGTGACCAATTAAAACCGTCGACGTCACAAACTCCACAGAATGGAATGTAATTTTAAAACAAATGGTGTACCAAATTCAAAATGTTTTTGAGGGATTCCTTGTCTTAAACCGTTCTATTCCTTGGAAGGTATGGCTTGACTGTGATCCTCAGTATTCCGTCGCCCCCTTTTATATGAACGGGGCTGTTATACAATGAGCGTAGGTTGGCAGCGTTATAATTTGGCCGTGAATGTTTTACACGTTTCATGTTTATGACTTTAGTTGTGTTGTCTATGGTTATTGAAAGGGGTGTTAAACATTAATCGTTGTTTGGTAACTCGTTCTACTTTGAAATACCGAATAGGTGTTTTGAATTTAAGCTAGTTTTTTAATTAAGTACATACGTAGTTTATTAAATTATTATCTTTTTTTTTTGCTCAGACTTCTCCTCATCTTTTGTAGATATTAAGCAAAAGTCACCACTTATAGAAAAAAAAAAGTATCCATCGTGCAACCGATTCTGAAAAAAAAAACATGAATTAAATAGAGGGAAAATGTAATGATGTTATTTTAACGTGTTCTTAGTAACGTTTAATGGGAGCTCTTGAGCCATTTTTTGCCAAGATAAGGAAAATTGGGATGTAGTTGATTTAGGAGCACTAAACCTCAAAAGTCGTAGTGCCCTCATCATAAATAGATAGGTACATACGTAGGGCAAGGGACGAACGTTGAACTGATAATATTTTTTTAAATCTGCATGTCTTTGAGATTAAACAATAACAGATCATTACCTTCAAAATAACACAAGACCACATTTAGTTTTCTACCACCACAGTTAGTCTTTATCTGCTGCTATTTTAGCAGTCAACTTATCATCATCTGCCTAGCCTTTTCCCAACTATGTTGGGGTCGGCTTCCAGTCTAACCGGATGTAGCTTAATACCAGTATTTGTCATGGAGCAACAGCCTACAACTGACCTACACAACACCAGTAGCTGGGTAATATGGTAAGACTGGTTGTCAGACTTTCGGACTTCTGTGACGATCCGTAACGACTGTCAAAGATCCACGAATGACAGCCGGGACCAACGGTTTAACGTGCTTTCCGAGGCACGGAGGTGTCTTGGTATTTAAAGATGGTCACCCATCCACGGACCATCCGCGGCAAGTGTAGCTTATATGTAGCTTTAATTTCCTGTAGGTACTACTGTAGGTAGGTCCTGACCCTCTAGAGGTAAATGCTATAATTTACTGTAAAATAGAAATTAAGTACCTAACGTAGCTTTAAAATAGTCCACAAATTGTTTTTTTTTTTTCATGTCATAATGGATTACAAACTGCCTAAAGCTTTTTAATTAAACTAAATCAGTAAAGTGATGCAGCAGTAATTTTTCATGGCCTCATATGGCAGCCTTTTTGAACTTGTCAACCTACATAGTTCTTTGTAGTTTAATTTTACCATGACAGATTTAAAATTTTACTTTCCATTCTCTCTTTTAGAATAGTAATGAAATGAGTGAAACTGGTAAACATTTTAGCTTTCCTACAAAAACTCTTGTTCTTCTCACATAAAGGCAGTTAAACTAATCCGCAACCGACATGTAATATAGAAAAAGTTCAATTTAAAAATAATATTCACGCGTTTTATGACACCATTATGGAACGCGTCGCTAGTACGCGGTTAACAGCGCGCGCAAACGTGAAATAATAACGTATTAAAGACTGATCCAACCCTTTCCACACTCAATTTGGAAAGAAGGAAAGTGGAAAGATTTTCTTTTCGTAAACTTGCCGTTGCAGGTTTAAACTCTGTAAATCAGAGTACCTAGATATAAATGCATGCATTTTCGTCTAACATGGTGTGCGATATACAATCGCTTTTCGACCTTATTACTAAGGGAATAAGGTTGAAAAGCGGTGCGGTGAACCACCGCAAATGTACGCGATGAGGTACCATCGCGAACATTGCGGTGAATCACTTTTACTTAATAAAATAAAAATAAAATATTACCGAATATAGCTTTAAATTCATTAATATCTTGGTCAATATCTAGGGCTTTCAAAAGTATCTCCTACTTACATTTTTACATCAAAAATACTGCCTTTAAATTATGGGAAGGTTGACGAGCCAATTAATACCCCCCGTAGAAAAAAACTGCTTTTGTTTTTGTTGCATTTTTGCCACAAATCAAACGAAAAAAAATAACAAAATATCCTTCCGAAACGGGAGCGTTAGGGGAGACTTTACCAAGCCTTTAATTAGAAGTCTTAAAACTGACAGTTGAACGAACAGAATGATTAACATATTTCGCTGAACCAATGATATAAATACGAATAAACCTCGATGTTTATGCTCTATAAACAAGCAATTTTCCGCCTATTATAACGGTTTGATCTGTGATTAACCACTACCCAAAAACTCATATTTTACAAAAGAAAATGAATGATTTTAACCTCCGATCATAGAAAATAGATACGTGAAGATTACTTCCTTCTTCGTTGGTGGTTTAGTGTACATTTGTGAATGACGTAATTTTCCCGTGTGAAATCGTTGTTGGTTTTTAGGGTTCCGCTTTATCGGCCACAGTGACCAAGAGGCTTTATTTAAATTGATGGCCAGTGGGAATTGGATCAAAAGTAGTGACATTATCCCCCGGCGGTGGCCATAGGGAATGTTTAAAAATCCGTGTCACTCTCCACCAGAGGTGAATGAATGAAAATAATTTAGAAAATTGTTTCGCTGTGACCAAACAAGTGGTGGACATCGGGAATAATCCTATTCTGCTGGATCCCTGCAGTGACATACGGAGGAATACGAGTATGATCAGCACCCTAATTGCGTAACACACTATCATAGGAATAGGTTTCATTTTGACAGTTCAACAATATTCATTGCGTGATTTACGTTGTAGAGCAGACAAATGTTTTCGAACATATGAAGCAATGGATTCGCAATTTGTTTCGAAATGATTCAGATTCCGATTGATAGTGTGTTTACGCAATTAGGGTGCAGTATTCATCTGATAAAAGGTGAATTAATGGTATAAAAAAATGTTAATAAAGGTAGTAGCAAAAAAAAACATACCTAATTACCTACTACATTTTTTTTTCTTCGCTTACTATATATTTACAGACAATGGCTTTGAAATTGTAGGTACCTAGATAATTAATGAACTTTAAAGTCACCTTTACAGGAAAATAACCCAAATCCCACAAGCAAGTGCTCAAGAAAGAAGCAGAAGAAGTGGGGTTCTTAAACCTTTTCACTTCATAAAGTTTCGATAATATTCAATTTATTAGCATAAATAGATGGTTTAAGTGATAATTATGCACTTGTTTACTTCTTCTGGACTGTTCGAGTAAGTAGTGGGCAGTTAATCAAGTAATATATATTCGAAGTTCCAAAACCATTTTAGTTAATAAATCCTAAAGTATAAAACCTAAAGTATTTTTAGGGTTCCGTACCTCAAAATGGAACCCTTATAGGATCACTCGCGTGAGTCTGTCGGTCTGTCCGTCTGTCACAGTAAATGTGCTCCGAATCTAAGAACCGATTTAGTTGTTTGTTACACATATGAATTTTTGTGACCCAAACACGGACATGTAACGTAAATAAATGAATTTTGAATATGAAGGTCACTTTTAGGGAGCAAATTAAAAAATTAAAAATAAATCCAAATTGTACCGTGTGACATATCAAATGAAAGGGCTTAACTGAGAGGGTGGTCTCAAATAGAGCTTTTTTTACAATTTAAAAATAAATTGCTCTAAAGTTATTAAAGAAAATACACGAAAATTGACCATTCCATTATCTCCGAAACTGCTGAGCCTAAAATTTTGAAAAAATATACAGAAAAAAGTATACTTAAAGATTACAGGAAAAATAAGAAGTCCTAACATGGTAAATCTCTCAAAATTGTTCGTACAAACATACATTTGCGTGGTCCGAAACGCACTTGGCCGGTTTTTTTTTATAAGAAAATGATTTAAAAAATAGTATTTTTTATACATTGCACATTCAACTATTTTGACATACATACATACATACCATCACACCTGTAATCCCCGAAGGGTTAGGCAGAGATGATCACCTATAGTACATCCACATTTCATCAGTAATGTTTAGTCCATTGGTTCCCAAAGTGGTCCAGATGGACCCCCAGGGGTCCTGCATGGGAGACTCGACGGGGTTCTACATTGGCGTCTAATTTTCACATTTTTAGCCCGGCTTGGGCAGAGCACCGCCGCGCGCCGCGTCCTCCGGAGGCGATCGGCGGCGGTGATCTCTCGCGTCCGGCCCTGGTACAGGCCATGGTACGGAGCGAGAGTGCATGGGAAGGCTTCACGCGTGAGGGAGAGGCAATATTTGCGCCCTCACGCCCCTAGTCGCCGCAGGAGTCGATTCCCGGCCACCGTAGGCGCGGGCTTACGGACCAGGCCCGGGTCGACGGCGCGTTGTGTTCCACGCGCGCCTCAAAGAGATGTCAGCACTAGCTGAAGGGGTCCGCTAGGGCCGATGCCCGCCATGGTTGCGGGTTGTTCGAAAGAGTTACCGTGGCCCTGGCACAGGCAACTTAAGGAACACGGGTGGGTTTTAGTCAGTAGAAGTCTGACACGCCCTCCCGCTCTACCCAGTGCGGGAGAAGTTATTTGATGATTCCCCATCCAAAAAAAGGGGTTCCACCGGAACCAGCTAAATTTTGAAAGTGGTCTATGAGAAAAAATGTCTGGGAACCTCTATTTTAGTGCGAGGCTATTGCCATCACCCGAGCACAAATCCAGACTACGGGCTGCTACTGAGAAATTCTAGATGTAAAAACCCAATAACACTTTGCCCGACTTGGGAATCGAACCCAAGACCTCTTGGTCAGCAGCAGCGCGTGCGCCCACTAGACCAACGAGGCAGTTCTATTTTTACACTAAGCACAAAATGACATAACTAGCTAACTATACAATTTTAATATTTTATAGGAAAATCGGCGAAGGAAAACTTTGTGAGGAATCCAGCACCCAAATTGCGTAACACACTATCAATCGTGATCACTTTCATTTTGACTGTTTAACAACATTCATGTTTTATTTACGTTGTCAACCATACCTACAATTTTTTCGAACATACAAAGCAATGGATTAGCAATTTGCTTCAAAATGATTCAGATTCCGATTGATTGACGCAATTAGGGTGCTGGACTATAGTTGATACGACTCAATCAATCTGCCTAGCCTTTTCCCAACTATGTTGGGGTCGGCTTCCAGTCTAACCGGATACAGCTGAATACCAGTATTTTACAAGAAGCGACTGCCTGTCTGACCTCCACAACCCAGGAACTGGGTAATACGACTAAGTGGTAACCCGTGGTAAGACTGATTGTCACAATTTCGGGCTTCTGATGACCAGTAAAGACAGTCAAAGATCCACGAATGCAGACAGGACCAAGGGCTTAACGTGCTTTTCGAGGCACGGAGGGGTCTTGGTGTGTAACAATGGTCACCCATCCTCAGACCAACCAGGGCAAGCGTAGCTTAACCTGGTCGATCGCCCATGCGCCGGTTAATTAGCCACAAGCTCCGTCCTATAGTTGATAAGAGTATAAGTCTGAAATCGCCACCCCGTCTTTGAGCGTGGTGATCAGTCCTAGTGCTCGTGCCTTCTCATAAAAAAAAAACAAATAAAACAAACAATAATAATAATAATAACGCACAGGGCAGCATGTGGCGCGCTGTTGGGCAGTAGCGACCCCACGGACGCACGCCTTGCAAAGGTCCGGGACCCAAGGGTCCCAAGAAATGTAAAAAATAAAAATAATAACAATACAGCCAGTGCAGCCAGTGCAGCCTGTCTGATACAGAACTGGAAATCACCGGGACCGGACAGACTGCACAATTTTTGGCTTAAATGGCTGTAAAGTTCAAACGCATGCTTGGCATCGCAATTCCAATCAGCCTTAGAGTCTGGGTCGCTGCCACAGTTCTTTACAACAGGAGTTACACACCTGCTTCATAAGTCAGGTGATGCCGCGGAACCCAAAAATTATAGGCCGATCACTTGTTTGCCGACGGTCTATAAACTTCTTACATCTATTTTGAGAGTGAAAATTAATTCTCATTTAGAAAAGAATTATATTATGTCTGCCTCTCAAAATGGATGTAGGAATGGGTCCCGCGGCACCAAGGAACTACTCCTCATTGACATGGCCATAAGCCAACTGGTCCGTCGATCCCGAAAGGATTTGTCGACATGTTGGATAGACTATAAGAAGGCCTATGATTCGGTGCCCCATACATGGCTCTTGAGGGTGTTAGTGTTGTACAAAATTGATACAACTCTGAGCACCTTCCTGACGACGTGTATGGAGCAGTGGAGGACGGTCCTTTGCTATCCAGGATGTCGACAAATTCGGGGGAGCGACGAACCTTTTAGGATTAAGCGTGGAATATTCCAGGGCGACGGTCTGAGTCCACTGTGGTTTGGTTTAGCCCTGAACCCTCTCAGCACTCTGCTGGAGGGTACAAGGCTGGGCTATCCTTTGCGGAGAGGGGGTCAGGTAATATTCCACCTGCTGATGACGATCTGAAACTGTTTGTCACCAACAAATTGCGACTGCTGGAGTCACTAAAAGTAACTAAAACTTTTAGTGATTCCATCAGGATGGAATTTGGTGTAGATAAATGTGCAGTCATGCATGTAAGGCGGGGCGGGATTGTGGAATCTGAGGGACTACAACTCTCGGATTCCATAAACCTGAGATCTCTCTCCACAACAGATACCTACAAATACCTGGGTATGTCACAGGGGTTAGGCATTAACGGGCCTTTTTTTTTTTTTTTTTTTTTTTTTTTCCGTGGAGAAATGCTCATGCATACTGCACTACCACGGGGAAATAGTGCAGTTATGTGGGACTCCAACCCACTAAAACTCCACGGTGTCCTCCTCTGCCGCTTGTGGCGGGAACACGGGCACGCGTTAGCACTCACCGCGAACCCGCCGCGACTGTCCGTCACCGGACCCTCCTCTGGGGAGCACCCCCCATCACCGGCGCACAAGAACACATTGTGCACCGTGACCACCCCATGGACCAAACCAGCACATGGGCGCCAGACGACCCCGTGTCTAGTCACCCTTGGTCCCCCTGCGACCGGTCAGGTCAGTGGCCCGGCCGCCTACCACTTTTCGGCCGCAGAGGATAGGGAGAGCGGCCAACGAAATACCGACACTCCTCCTCCCCTGCGGCCCCACCGCGTCCGCCATCAGACGGTGGCGACCCCGTCAAGGCCACGGAAGGTAGGGAGAGCGGCGCACCGCAATACCGGCACTCCTCTCCCGCCGCGGCCTCCAAACCTCAGCCGCGATGCCTCCCATACGACATCGCGGCCCGCCTCAGTTGCGATGTCGCCCAAGCGGCACCGCAACCTACCTGTTGGCCGCTACGTCGTCGACTTCCTGGAAAAAGCCCTGACGAGCGGCCCCTCCTTGGGTTCCTCTTCGCTTCACCGTGGGTGACCAAGCCACGGCTACTGAGCCCCCCCGCCTCGACAATGCGGGAACCCCCCGGGGGGGAGGCATTAACGGGCTTGACATGAAACAATCGTTTCAGGAGTTTCGAACTTCTTCGGTCGCCTGAAAAAGGTACTTAATAGTTCTTTGTCAGGCGGCAACAAGGTGCGCGCCTTGAACGGTTGGGTCATGCCGGTCCTGATGACTCCATTGGCATACTCAAGTAGACCCAGACGGAACTAGACGCCCTGGCTAGGAGAGTCCGGTCATTGCTGACCGCAAACCGGATGCATCACCCACGTTCGTCTGTAATGAGGCCGTACATTCCGCGGAAGTGCGGCGGTCGAGGTTTTTTAAATGCTAAGACCCTCCACAACCGTGAGGTGTGCAGTCTCACAGAATATTTTCTCAAGGCTGACGTGGGTATGCACCGAGATGTGGTCGCAGTGGACAAGGGACTCACTCCGTTGTCCTTGGCTAAAGAGAACTGGCGCAAACCTGTGGTGCTTAGTACCAACGACCATAAACAAGTATGGCAAAGCAAGGAGCTTCACGGACGCTTTTTCCGGGCCTTCATGGGCCCGACGTAGATTTCTTTGCGTCCGTGGCCTGGCTACGCTTCGGTGACCTCTTTGGGGAATGAACCGAAGGTTCGGTCTGTGCGATTATGGATGAAGTTATGCTAACGAATAACTACCGGAAATACATAATGAAAGACGGGACGATCGACATATGTCAGGCATGCCATTGTCTCGGTGAGTCTATCAGACATATTACTTCTGGGTGTTCTCGTTTGGCTAACGGCGAGTATTTGCACAGGCATTACCAAGTGGCCAGGATTATCCATCAGCAACTTGTTCTGAAATACGGCCTTGTGAACTCTGAGGTGCCGTATTACAGGTATGTGCCCGACCCAGTTCTCGAGAATGACCTGATGATACTGGGATCGATCTATTATCACTGACAGGACTATTGTAGTCAATAAACCTGATATAGTGGTAATAGATCGATCAGTGCGCCGCACAATGATAATCGCTGTCACTATCCCGCATGACGAGAACCTCGTGAAGGCTGAGAAGGAGAAACAATTGAAGTAACTTGACTTAGCACACGAGGTTGTCGCTATGTGGAATGTGGAGTCGGCAATCATTGTGCCGATTTTCGTTAGGGTTTTATCGCTAAGAGTCTCGACCAACATCTCAAGAGGCTCTCGTTGGGTGGCTGGGTGAAAGGCCTGATTCAGAAGGCAGTCCTCCTTGATACGCCGCGTATTGTGAGGAGCTTCTTGTCTCTGGGGCCCTAACCACCGGTAGCTTGGACCCTGCTCCCGCTACCGGCGGATCACTATTTTTATATTTTTAAATGTTTTTTATAAAAAAATTTAAAAATGTAATAAAATAAGTTAAGATAATAATACCTGCCTATTACTGTTAATAGGCTGGTAATATTTTTTTTATTTATAGGAATGAAGCATGAAAACCTTTTCGTAGCATTACACATATTTTTAGAATTACAACACTAAAGAGAAACAAAAAGATGCCCTTTCTACTTTCTAATCGAACTTGAACATTTGCATAATCACGGGAAATTGGTCCCTGTCCCAGCAAACAATTAGGGGGTTAGATACAACAATCATTGTACGCACAACTTCTGAAATGAATCCTCTATCATTTTTAGGGTTCCGTACCTCAAAAGCAAAAAAACGGAACCCTTATAGGATCACTCATGTGTCTGTTTGTCTGTCCGTCTGTCACAGCCAATTTGCTCCGAATCTCATTAGATTAAATAGATAAAAGTACCAAATTTCAACTTTATCGGATCATTATCCGATAAAGTTGAAATTTGGTACTTTTATGTATTTCTGTTAACTATGGTTATTTCTAGTTGGAATGTATGGGAGAACATGTTTTTCAACAACAATGTTAAGTTTGTTCTTGGGATAAATTCATCCCAACTACGGAACCCTTCATTGTGCGTGGTCCGACACGCACTTGACCGGTTTTTTTTCAGTTCTGATGTAACGCATAATTTCGCAATCTTTATTTTATTTCCTTGTTATTTTTACGGTTCATGTAGTTTTCTATCATATTTTGTAGGTAGACACATGAATAACATTATGTTTGTGTATCGTATTTACATAAGATCATGCCGATAATATCCACGAAGGGTTAGACAGAGATGCATCAAGCTACCACAATCTGTCAAATTTCTTTAATAGATTTTCAACTTTATCGCTAAAGCATTACGGTCAAGGTTGATTGGGAAAATTTGACAGTTTCGGGTAGCTTGATGTGCTGGCGTCTGTACATCCACATTTCGTCAGTAATGTTTTAGTCCCATGTGCGAGCCTATTGCCATCAACTGAGCAAAAATCCAGACTCCGGGCTACTCTTGAGCAATTCCTAATAGAAAAACAGAATAAAACTTTGCTCGGCTTGGGAATCGAACCTAGGACCCTATGCTCAGTAGTAGCTCTTGTATCACTAGACCAAAGATGCAGTATCTTCGATAATTTGGTTATTGAACATGCCGGTTTTCTCACGAATCACGATTCGAAAAAAAATATTGTTTTAAAAATATTATTCAACTGAAGAAACACTGGTGATAAATGATAAATGATTTTTATTTCTGTAAGTAGGTTTGTACAAACACTTTTACAAGTCAATCGTTTTTTTTTTAAACTAGATGAGGTCGGCGTTTCCTATCTGACTACTCTGAGAAGAAAGGCCGAAACAAACTCAGAGGTCACAGTCTCTTATAAAGTCCAGACATAATCTTGGTCACTTCATGTGAAGACCATGTAGATTGGTGTCTGAAATGGTCTTTTGAAGAAAGAACCACACAGATTGAGAGGATCTATCCAGTCAGTGCACGCATTTGTCAGTAATCGCGCAGCTCAACTCAGAACTTAAGGAGCTCAACGATTCGACGAACAATACCAAAGAAAGGACATTGGGGTAGGCCGCATAAATTACTCAAACTGCCAGACCATGATTAAAAATAACTGAAAGAAAAAATAAAACAAACAAAAAAAGCAATGACCTACATAGTCTTCATATTCACAATAAATTAAAATAATATAATACTTTACAAAGTAAATATTCATGGCAACATTCAGTATGCAAAAATAAAAAGAGAAAAAAGAAAATTTGGAGCAGTTCAATCCCAAGCCTTTTTGTCCTCAATATAATCTTTAACGGTATAAAAAGCTTTCTGACACAACTTGCGTTTAATGAATGATTTGAATTTATTAAGGCTCAGATCTTGAACGTGGCTTGGAAGTTTATTATAAAAGCGTATACATTGACACCTGAATGAGCCACCTATTTTCTTGAGCCTTGTTGGAGGTACAACAAATTTGTGTTTGTTCCTAGTATTTATATTGTGGATATCACTTTATTTTTTTAAACAATTTAATGTTTTTTATGGGCATATAAAAGATTTTCAAAAATGTACTGAGAAGGCAAAGTCATTATATTAATCTCCTTAAATTTCTCTCTGAGAGATTGTCTCGGACTTAATTTATAAATGCAACAGCTCTTTTCTGCAAAACAAAGATAGTCTGAATGTCGGCTGCATTTCCCCACAACAGAATACCGTATGAAAATACACTATGAAAATAGCTAAAGTACACTAAACGGGCTATCTCTATGTTGGTTAAATTACGAATTTTCCTAACAGCGTATGCTGCGGAGCTTAGCTTTTTTGACAATTTATATATATATGGGTCCCACTGAAGCTTAGCATCCAAAGTTAAGCCCAAGAATACTGTGCTGTCTTCAGGATTAAATTCTTCGCCCTTTATCAACACGTTAGTTTTCACCTGCCTAACGTGAGGTAGCGTAAACTTAATGCATTTGGTTTTTTTTCATTTAGGAGTAAATTATTAACATTGAACCAGTGAACTACTTTTGAGATCGCTCTGTTTACATCGTCAGTAACCAGCTGCTGACGTTTAAGTTTAAACAAAAGTGAAGTATCATCCGCAAACAAAACTATATCATGATTATCCTTAATGAGGTAGGGCAAATCGTTAATATAAATAAGAAGCAAGAAAGGACCAAGAATCGAGCCCTGTGGGACCCCCATTGTTACTATAGATCCCGGCGATCTTTTTCCATTAACGTCAACGCTCTGAATCCTATTACTCGACTATTATCGAGATAGTCTTGGGAATAAAGATGAGATTAAATTGTTGACAGTACATATTAAAAAAATCATCATATAGATGATTAGGATCAGTATGATCAGCCAAAACTGTTAATTTATTAATGAGTTTAACTTTAAAAGCTTCCAAGCGACTTGTAGTTTTGGAGTTAACAATGATATCCTTTTTAGCCACTTTGTTGTTTTGGTTTTGGATAGTAATCCTTTGCCCGCAATGATCAGAATCTAGTAAATTTATAATTTCTTTATGGCTTGGAATAACATCTGTATAAATATTATCTAGGCATGTGGCACTAGTAGAAGTTATTCTTGTGGGCTCCAAAAATAGGTTTACAAGATTTTATGACTGAAACAGACTTATTATTTTACTACAAGAACCTGACTTTACTAATAAATTAACTTTAAAATCACCGCAAATGATAATAGATTTATTCGAGTTACATATCTTGTGTCTTCATCCATTACCTTTTCAAAGCAGTCATACAATCCTGAAGGGGGCCTGAACACACTTAATACCATAAATTGCTCCAATTCTATACAAGCTATTTCAACTGTTCGCTCAACAGATAGGTTCACAATATCCATACGGTCTTTAAATTTCAGCTGGTTACTTACTAAAATTAATGAGCAACCATGTAGAGCATTTACTCTGCTGAACGAACTACCAACCTGGTGATTATTAAAATTGAACATAAACTGGTGACTTTTAAGCCAGTGTTCTGTTATACAAAGGATATCAATACTGTTAAACTTCATAAATAATTCTACTTCTAAATCTTTGTTGAGAAAACCTTGAATGTTTTGATGCACAAGGTTAATACTATTTACTAATTTTGAAGTTTTATTTGATTTATTTTTGCATTTCTGTACATTATTGCTAGAGTATGCCTCTATTGTCTTAATTCTAATTTAAATTACTATCAATGTCAATTTTGGATACCAAGTTATTGGCTGAATGATATAAAATGTCATGGCATTGCTCAATAGAAGCAACTTGTTTAGCCAAATTCTTGGCTGTAATAGAAAAATAATATGATAGCGACACAGCTAACTGTCTTTTGCAGTACTTTGAAAGATAGTACCTATCCATAAAAATCTATGTTTTGTCAAATATAAATGATTACCAACATAATTGTTAGTGTCAATTAAATGGAATAAATTATCATGAATATAGTCATATTCATTTCAGATCGATAATTGTTTTCTTCCTATGGCAAACTTTGACTGTATGGGAATGTAAACAATATATTTTTTCTTAAACTAATGTTGCATAATTACTCCAATATAATATTGGAGTAATTCTCCTTTGTTCACATTACCCCTATTACCAACAAATATTAATAGTATAGTATCCTGGTTAAAATTGCATTTTAAAACTTTTTTCATTATATCAAATAAAGAACAACCAGGCATACAGTAGTTCATTATTGAGTGTCCTGGAAATTTATTTGTTAACAAGTGGCCTAGATCTTTTCCAATTTCATCACAGAATAACCCTATTTCCTTATTTACACTCTGTTTAGGCAAGCAGTTAGCAATTGACAATGGCAAACTGGCACAAGAGCGGCACGGTGGTATCACATATTGTCAATGAATGATCCGGTGTGGGTGGAATAGGTGGGTTTTAGTCAGTGAAAGTCTGACGCCCTCCCACTCCGCCAAGAGTGGATGAAGTTAGTTGATGATTTCCCACCCAAACAAAAAGTAGGTACCTAATAAATCCGCCACTTATTCCTAACCTATAAATCGCTTGATTTGCCCACAAAGGACCTACACCAATGACTTACATAGCTATTGGGACACTTTTGCACCTAGTGTCCATTTAGTCTTTAGATGGTAGTTGGTAGTAGACTTGCAACAGTAAGGTTTTGGAGTGAAATCCATTGATTGCCAAAATGTACCTAGCGTTTGTAAAAAATATCCTAAATACCGATTTCCATATACATATAATCTCTTGAATCTGATAAAAGGAAATAGGGTTGTCTAGTCTATACATTTAAGGTTCTTTACACGGTTTTCAACATAGAAATACATATTTGAGCTAAATGGTGAAACAATCGTGACTTTTATCATTATTTTCTACTTACGGAAATATACTTATTTATTTTTTTGATTTCCAAAAATTGTATATTGTATATACAAGGTAGGAACTTATGTTAACTGAATAAACCCAAAACGTTCATAGAATCATTTTGCTGGGCGTAACCAGTATTTACCTATTGAAGAAACAAGAATGTTTGTTTTCGTTTTTTTGTGCTATTATGCGAAACAGTCGCTTTATTCAAATAGGAGACATTAATCAATCCTTTTTTTTCAGTAGCGAAGCAAGAGCTGTTCATCTATTTACGTAACTTATTTTTTCATCTCTTTTCATTATGCTGAATTTAACTGTCTTGAGTAGGTAGGCTCGTTTCTGCGGTCATCAACCTCCTAGGCCTATTTAAATTTAGGTAATAATAAAGAAACGCTCAGCGAGAGTCTTTCTGTAAGTTCTAAGGTGCAGGTCACACCATGGGCTAAGCTATCATAATTACAAGCTTTTAGTTAGTTTCACCCGCTAAATCTTGCAAGTTAAATTTGACCCATTTCCCTATTTCCGATTGAGCTGAAATTTTACATGCATGTGTAAATCGGATGACAATGCTATATTATTATGACATGGCCGAAAAGTGGCCATGGGAACTCAATAATTAAACGACGCAACCCTACCTAGTTTGGGCTCGTTTGATTCGTCTTGACGAGGACTCTGGTCCTAGATGACATACAGATTAATAAAGCTTGTTTTTTTTTTAAATAAAAACTTTTTAGCAAAAAATAAAACCGACTTCCAAAACAAAACACTACAAAGTGAAAAATAACTTTAATTAAAAAGGACCAGAGTCCTCGTCAAGACGAATCAAACGAGCCCAAACTAGGTAGGGTTGCGTCGTTTAATTATTGAGTTCCCATGGCCACTTTTCGGCCATGTCATAATAATATAGCATTGTCATCCGATTTACACATGCATGTAAAATTTCAGCTCAATCGGAAATAGGGAAATGGGTCAAATTTAACTTGCAAGATTTAGCGGGTGAAACTAACTAAAAGCTTGTAATTATGATAGCTTAGCCCATGGTGTGACCTGCACCTTAGAACTTACAGAAAGACTCTCGCTGAGCGTTTCTTTATTATTACCTAAATTTAAATAGGCCTAGGAGGTTGATGACCGCAGAAACGAGCCTACCTACTCAAGACAGTTAAATTCAGCATAATGAAAAGAGATGAAAAAATAAGTTACGTAAATAGATGAACAGCTCTTGCTTCGCTACTGAAAAAAAAGGATTGATTAATGTCTCCTATTTGAATAAAGCGACTGTTTCGCATAATAGCACAAAAAAACGAAAACAAACATTCTTGTTTCTTCAATAGGTAAATACTGGTTACGCCCAGCAAAATGATTCTATGAACGTTTTGGGTTTATTCAGTTAACATAAGTTCCTACCTTGTATATACAATATACAATTTTTGGAAATCAAAAAAATAAATAAGTATATTTCCGTAAGTAGAAAATAATGATAAAAGTCACGATTGTTTCACCATTTAGCTCAAATATGTATTTCTATGTTGAAAACCGTGTAAAGAACCTTAAATGTATAGACTAGACAACCCTATTTCCTTTTATCAGATTCAAGAGATTATATGTATATGGAAATCGGTATTTAGGATATTTTTTACAAACGCTAGGTACATTTTGGCAATCAATGGATTTCACTCCAAAACCTTACTGTTGCAAGTCTACTACCAACTACCATCTAAAGACTAAATGGACACTAGGTGCAAAAGTGTCCCAATAGCTATGTAAGTCATTGGTGTAGGTCCTTTGTGGGCAAATCAAGCGATTTATAGGTTAGGAATAAGTGGCGGATTTATTAGGTACCTACTTTTTGTTTGGGTGGGAAATCATCAACTAACTTCATCCACTCTTGGCGGAGTGGGAGGGCGTCAGACTTTCACTGACTAAAACCCACCTATTCCACCCACACCGGATCATTCATTGACAATATGTGATACCACCGTGCCGCTCTTGTGCCAGTTTGCCATTGTCAATTGCTAACTGCTTGCCTAAACAGAGTGTAAATAAGGAAATAGGGTTATTCTGTGATGAAATTGGAAAAGATCTAGGCCACTTGTTAACAAATAAATTTCCAGGACACTCAATAATGAACTACTGTATGCCTGGTTGTTCTTTATTTGATATAATGAAAAAAGTTTTAAAATGCAATTTTAACCAGGATACTATACTATTAATATTTGTTGGTAATAGGGGTAATGTGAACAAAGGAGAATTACTCCAATATTATATTGGAGTAATTATGCAACATTAGTTTAAGAAAAAATATATTGTTTACATTCCCATACAGTCAAAGTTTGCCATAGGAAGAAAACAATTATCGATCTGAAATGAATATGACTATATTCATGATAATTTATTCCATTTAATTGACACTAACAATTATGTTGGTAATCATTTATATTTGACAAAACATAGATTTTTATGGATAGGTACTATCTTTCAAAGTACTGCAAAAGACAGTTAGCTGTGTCGCTATCATATTATTTTTCTATTACAGCCAAGAATTTGGCTAAACAAGTTGCTTCTATTGAGCAATGCCATGACATTTTATATCATTCAGCCAATAACTTGGTATCCAAAATTGACATTGATAGTAATTTAAATTAGAATTAAGACAATAGAGGCATACTCTAGCAATAATGTACAGAAATGCAAAAATAAATCAAATAAAACTTCAAAATTAGTAAATAGTATTAACCTTGTGCATCAAAACATTCAAGGTTTTCTCAACAAAGATTTAGAAGTAGAATTATTTATGAAGTTTAACAGTATTGATATCCTTTGTATAACAGAACACTGGCTTAAAAGTCACCAGTTTATGTTCAATTTTAATAATCACCAGGTTGGTAGTTCGTTCAGCAGAGTAAATGCTCTACATGGTTGCTCATTAATTTTAGTAAGTAACCAGCTGAAATTTAAAGACCGTATGGATATTGTGAACCTATCTGTTGAGCGAACAGTTGAAATAGCTTGTATAGAATTGGAGCAATTTATGGTATTAAGTGTGTTCAGGCCCCCTTCAGGATTGTATGACTGCTTTGAAAAGGTAATGGATGAAGACACAAGATATGTAACTCGAATAAATCTATTATCATTTGCGGTGATTTTAAAGTTAATTTATTAGTAAAGTCAGGTTCTTGTAGTAAAATAATAAGTCTGTTTCAGTCATAAAATCTTGTAAACCTATTTTTGGAGCCCACAAGAATAACTTCTACTAGTGCCACATGCCTAGATAATATTTATACAGATGTTATTCCAAGCCATAAAGAAATTATAAATTTACTAGATTCTGATCATTGCGGGCAAAGGATTACTATCCAAAACCAAAACAACAAAGTGGCTAAAAAGGATATCATTGTTAACTCCAAAACTACAAGTCGCTTGGAAGCTTTTAAAGTTAAACTCATTAATAAATTAACAGTTTTGGCTGATCATACTGATCCTAATCATCTATATGATGATTTTTTTAATATGTACTGTCAACAATTTAATCTCATCTTTATTCCCAAGACTATCTCGATAATAGTCGAGTAATAGGATTCAGAGCGTTGACGTTAATGGAAAAAGATCGCCGGGATCTATAGTAACAATGGGGGTCCCACAGGGCTTACAAAGTGAAAAATAACTTTAATTTCGGTAGTCGGTGTCTTGGGTTTTGTATTTTTGTTTTTTGCCACCGACTTCCGAAATTAAAGTTATTTTTCATTTTGTAGTGTTTTGTTTTGGAAGTCGGTTTTATTTTTTGCTAAAAAGTTTTTATTTTTCACTTTTTAGTTGAGGAACCTACCCCACACAAATTCGAATACATAATTGAGCACAATAATTGTAGATATAGCCATGTAAATAACAGTGATAGGAAGTTATTAAAACACCATCACATCATCCACATAAAATACGTGGGAAATATACGCATTATTGAAGCTAACTCAAAAACTCCCCAAGCAAAGTTAATAAAATTTATATGGGACCACCTCGGAAGTATACCCTATCAAACAAAAAAAGAAT
Organism: Dicycla oo; assembly: GCA_948252095.1. Taxonomy (NCBI): domain Eukaryota; kingdom Metazoa; phylum Arthropoda; class Insecta; order Lepidoptera; family Noctuidae; genus Dicycla; species Dicycla oo. Next base: position 12,389,965 of record OX411732.1, read on the forward strand.
TTTCTAAATCGGTCCATCCGTCTTTGAGTAATCGCGTAACAAACATACAGAAAAAAAAAAAAAAACATACAGACGAATTGAGAACCTCCTCCTTTTGGAAGTCGGTTAAAAAATACACTTGTTTAGCTTTGTTATATTTTGGAAAAATATGACGTTAATATTATTTATTTATTAATAAAGAACTAGCTTTTGCCCTTGGCTTCGCCTGCGTGGTTGTCGGAAAAGACTCTTAACACACTAATAAAGTTTCTCTAATAATATAATTCAAATATGATTCGAAAGACATGTGGCGCCATCTATATTATTATAAGAAAGTTATTGTTGTTTTCCTCGGGAACAGTACTTTTTTCGGGATGAAAGATGCCCTATGTCCGTTTCTGGACACGTGAGTACGTATATGCAAAATTTCGGGATGATCGGTTTAGTGGTTTAGGCGTGAAAAGGTAACAAGCAAACTAACAAACTTACTTTCGCATTTATAATATTAGTTAGGAAGTTAGGATGTATAGTTAGTTTCGCCGTTTAGCTTAGTCTACCTGGGTCATAGCTAACCTGGCTGATGGAATCTACGGTTGCGCACGCTGTAAGTACTATTCAATATAGTGAATGAAAGCTAAACTATACGTATGTTAGTTTAAGTAGCAGCGAGGCTTTTGCTTTACAACGTGTTTAGAATCAAAATCACGTGCACTCATTATTTTTGTTTAATATAGAGGTTGCATGGAAATTCATTCCTTCTCATTTTACGTGTACCTCATATAATATAGTAAACCAGATGTTTAGGTTTAAGTGTCCAGGGACCGTATTAGGAACTATTAACGCCATCATGACTCCGTTGCGAAAAAGGGATGGTGCTATAGGTCACGTATATCTCCGTCTCTCTCTAGCGCTGGAAATATGATGGCGTTAATAGTTCAAAATACGGCCCCAAGACTGAAGTAGGTCAGTACCTGAATAATAGCTTTAACTTAAGTTATTTGGTATTCCTTTAAAACACTTGACATGGTTCGGACATAGTTTTCAGGGCCGCACCGCCCCTGTGTGCGGAGTGTGCGGCGCACACGCCTGTGTGCGCCGCACTAGGCCGCCAGGGCACTAGGGGCGCCCGAGGCGCCCTAGCGACTTAATAAAATGCCAGCGCCAATTTTTGATATATTTTTTTTACAGAGGAGCTCGTGGCTAAGTAATAACAGCGGGTGGATCCTTCAAGTTAAGCTACGCTTGCCGGGGTTGGTCCGTAGATGGGTGACCATCTTTACATACCGAGACTCCTCCGTGCCTCGGAAAGCACGTTAATCCGTTGGTTGGTTGGCTGTCATTCGTGGATCTTTGGCGGTCGTTACGGGTAGTTAGAAGCCCGAAAGTCGTTGCCTAGCGAACCGTTGTGTCCTTTGATCCATTGAATGGTTATATTATTGAATCTACCCACCTGCTTGAGGCGCTGGTGACACTCGTATATTAGCCCAGAAGCAACTGTGTACGAGTAATTGCTTAGCGCTTGCAGGATAGCCATACTATCTGTGAGTATGCGGATCGAGTGGTCTTTAACTTCCCTGGACATGTTGGCTGAAGCGGTTTGAGAAATACCCAAGCATTCGGCCTGGAACACTGGGTTATGGACCCGCAATGGTGTAGCTATGTGTATGTTGAATTCCTCCGAGAAGATTCTAGTACCTGTGCCACTACCTGTTTTGGATCCATCCGTGAAGATGCGCAGCTCTCGGCGATCCTCGTGACGTTGGATTTTGTATTTTTATCAAAGATAAATCGTTTGGCTACCCGGTCATTTATGGCTTTCGTAATGGGGAACTCCTTGTTTAGTCACTCTGACAGCGCGGTGTGTGGTGTGTCACTCTAACTCCAGAGATTTAGTGCGTTAAGACGTATCGCCGCCATCGTTGCTTCCTGCTGTATGAACAGGTGGAGCGGTGTTAATAATCCCAGCATGGCTTCGACTGCTGCAGTCGGAGTAGTCCTCATGCAATCCGTAGTCGCCTTGCAGACAGCCTGCCGTACTAGGAAGATGCGATGGCGCAAAGGTGTAAACACAAATGGTCCATCCCAGACCAAAGGCCTGCCTAACTTCCAAGGCATTATGATCATTCAGTCTGGTGTCTTCCTCGTCACGTGCCAAGCTGTTGGGTTCTAAAAAATCGGACACCCCAAAAGCACGATCCGACGGATGATGTCAATAATGCTAGTAGTTTAGTTTGACTAATTAATTATCCCATTAAACATCGAACGTGACTGGGGAACAAAATGTGAGTGTGTGGAGTTAATTATATCACCTGTTTCCAGAAGAAACCCCCCAATGCCGTGCACCAATTAATGAGGTTGGGGCAATCATAAATTACGTAGTTGTTTACAGTTGGACTTTTATGAGCTATCGAGTATGATTTGCTGGAGTGACTATTATGTAAGTTCTTTTGTTGGTTGCATTTCGAGGAAAAAATTATTTTTTAATCGCCTACAAAAATATGAGGACCGTAGTTCTCAGTTCAACCCGAATGTCGTGTGCTGCAACAAAAAGATGCAACTAGTTTGCAGCCGTTTGAAGCAATCGATGACATCGACCATTCAGATCGGTTCAGTGGTTTGCATGGCAGTCGGATACAGACCTATTTTCATCGATTATGTTTTACGGCAATCAACTATTGGTTCCTATTTAATAAAACCGACAGGCAACAGATAACAGGCGTCAATTCGAAAATATTACAAGTTTTTTTTCATAATTTTAGTTTTTTATTAAACACCAAGCACCTGTCGTGATAATGGGAAAATATTGTAATTTTTTGACAAATATATTATAGTATTTATCAGTTATATTAAATGGGACCTTGAGGCCTATTTAATAAAACCGACAGACAACAGGTGATAGGTGTCAATCTGACAATTCGACAAAAAAAAGAACCACAGCTTTCTGCTTTATTAAACAGCACCTGCCGTGAAAGTGTGTCACAATTTTGTAATTTTTTGAGAAATAGTATATGTAAATAATGGATCAAATGTAACGGTTCACCTGATTTCCAACAACTAATTTGAATCATCATTCTCCAGCCCAATTTATTGGGGTCGGGGCAACATGCCTTTTTCTTTCATACTTCTCTATAAGTCATCATCTCGATAGCCATTGCCAGGTCATTGCTTTTTTTGTTTGTTTTATTTTTTCTCTCATTTATTTTTAATCATCGTCTGGCAGTTTGAGCGTTTATGCGGCCTACCCCAATGTCCTTTCTTTGGTATTGTTCGTCGAATCGTTGAGCTCCTTAAGTTCTGGGTTGAGCTGCGCGATTACTGACAAATGCGTGCACTGACTGGACAGGTCCTCTCAATCTGTGTGGTTCTTTCCTCAAAAGACCATTTCAGACACCAATCTACATGGTCTTCACATGAAGTGACCAAGATTATGTCTGGACTTTATAAGAGACTGTGACCTCTGAGTTTGTTTCGGCCTTTCTTCTCAGAGTAGTCAGATAGGAAACGCCGACCTCATCTAGTTTAAAAAAAAAACATGATTGACTTGTAAAAGTATTTGTACAAACCTACTTACAGAAATAAAAATCATTTATCATCATTTATCATTTGCCACCCCCTTTCTAGCCATATCATCTTTCACACGAGGTACCTACGATACGGTAGATAAATAAGTACTTGTAACGAAAATTAAAATGATTAATTTGTTGACACACATGATTTGCTGACGTCAGCTACACATTTTAATTAGTTAGGTTATTAAAGTGATCCAAAATAATATTATCATAGCGAACTACTCTGCCTTATAATTATATATTCTCATGAAATTGATAATTACATAGATGTTATAATTATGACTATTTAAGGATATGTATAGGGGTGACACGGATGTTAATGTATAACTAAATGAGACATGAATAGTTTTAAAATGAAATGCAAAACGAGTCATTGATAGTTTCTATAGGTAGTAGGAACAGACAGCTGTTCTGCTGGGGAGTTTGTTGCGCCACTTCTACTCCTCAGCTAAAGCACTAGGAAGTGGTGAAGGGCGGGCGTTTTGGGGGACTGTCTTATGTAAATTTGACGTTCGAAAAGTGCTGATTCTCCGCCTAGTTTGAATAAATGACTTTTGATTTTATAACTATTATTATTTTACTACTATTATTATTATTCGTGTTTATTATTTTCCTGCAGGTAAATTTGAAATTATAATATTAACTTCCACCCGCGGCTTCGCCCACGTGGTATGTCGTTAAAAAGTAGCCTATGTCCTTCACCAGAGTTCAAAGTATCTCCATACCAAATTTCATAAAAATCGGTTCAGCCGTTTAGCCGTGAAAGCGTAACAAACAAACAAACTTAAAAAAATCAAATCGTTTCTCCCAGTTTAGAAAATAATGTTTTTTTTTCTAGATCAGGGGTGACAGAGACAAAGCCGATGATGGAGTGAGCTTACCCAGAAGAAGCCTGTTCACTCTGACTGCGTCAGCAGTCATAAGATCCTCAAGCGCACAAGTAACATGTGGCGCAAGATGGAAGGTCGGGAAGAGCCATTGTCTACGTACCGTAGACAACGCCGCGTATACATACACTTGAGGTCCGAAATATGAATTGAAAAAGTCGCATTGGTACTTGCCTGGGTTTGAACCCACAACTTCATGCAGCGTTCACGTTTTTGCTCGTTTTAGAATTACTTTTTGACAGTTTTTGAATAGGCAAATTTAGAATCTGAAATAAATAATATGTATATATTTTAGATAGGTACCTACATTCTTTCTCATTACAATGTACCTGTTCATTACACGATACAATAAAATTTTCAGATTTGTAAATAACATCAATTTACTACCCGATCAATTTTTTTCATTACATTTATAAATTTTATCGTTTCTTCAAGTGATTTTCGATCTGCGCGTCGCTTGCCAGTGTCCCGCGGGACGTTACCTGACGACCTGTGCCAAATTTTTCCTTGCGCGCTTTACCTATGTCCCTTTTGCTAACGCTCGGCTGTCCCGCAAATTTTCCACAAATTTGAAATTACATTTAAAAATCATACTAATCATTTTACAACAAAGTTGGGTACAACGTTCACTGTGCTACGCCACACGTAGCGGCTACGCTCTACGCTACTACGACGGGCCTACGCCAGGCCTACGCGGCTACGCTGCACTTACGTGATTTTAGTCGACCTACTCAAGAATTTTAGCATGATTAGAAAAGATGAAGACAAGCTGTAAACAAATAGGTACAGCTTTTCCTGTTTTGTCATCCTTTTAAGATCAAAAATGTAAGATATGACAATGAATGAAGATTAGTTTTAGGGTTCCGTACGGTTACAGCAGCAATAACTGGTCATGGGTCATTTAACTGCCCGGTGGTCGCCGCATAGGTATAAGGCAAAGTACTTCGGTAACCCAGGTACCCTCCGTGAGGTTGTCAGTAACACCAAGGCGCTGCTGGCCTTCTTTGAGGAGCTGGGGTGGATCGAATGATCGATTTTCCCACCCTTACGCAAAATACGCGCATCGACGTGGAGTTGCGTACCTGAAAAGGCAAAACGAAACCCTTATAGGATCACTTCGTTGTCCGTATGTCTGTCTATCAAGACCCTTTCACGCGTTCCTTCTCAGGAACGCGTGGAGGTATCAAGTTATGCGACATATAGCCATTTATGCGACATATAAGAAAACTACAGATTACAGGAAACACAGATTACACACAGTTTATAGAAATAGGAATTCTATGGTCTTAAAATAACATGGTGAATCTCTCAATATCGTGCGTACAAACTTACATTTGCAGTTGGAATGTATGGGAGAACATGTTTTTCAACAACAATGTTATGTTTGTTTTTGTGATAATTTCATCCCAACTACGGAACCCTTCATTGTGCGTGTTCCGACACGTACTGAGGTGGTTTTTAGGGTTCCATATACCTCAAAAGGAAAAACGGAACCATCCATCATCCATGTCCATCTGTCAGTCTGTCAAGAGTATTGATAGACTGACAGACTTGAAGACCCTTTTTCTTAGGAACTCGTGGAGCTATTAAGTTGAAATTAATATCACATACGTAGGCTACGGTCCCGTGGAGCTCGAAAAAATCAAACTTGTAAGTCAACACAATAAAAAAAATACTATTATATATAATAATAATAATAATATCCTAGGACATTGTTCACACACGGTCATCTGATCCCAAACTAAGCAGAGCTTGTACTATGGAAACCAGATAACTGATATACTACATACACTACTTTTTTTTTTTTTTGTAAATACATACTTATATAGATAATTACACCCAGACTCAGAACAAACAGACATGTTCATGCACACAAATGTTTGCCCTGGATGGGAATCGAACCCACGACCAGCGGCATGGCAGGTGGTATCTTAACCAACCACGCCATCTGGCCTGTAATAATATTTTTTGATACTCGCAAATAAATGCAAACCTATATAGGGTACTTCCCGTTGACCTAGGATCATAAAATTTGGCAAGAAGCAAGGTCTCCCAGGACAAGTAAAGGAAACAGTCCAAAATTCTTAATTTGTAGTTTTATCACATAAAAAAATGTGATCACAAACTTACATTTGCAGTTGGTGAATTGACCGTGACGTATATTGATGTATGGGAAAACATCAAACATTTTCAACTATTGTATAATGTTAATTTTCTACACGCATTTGGCCGGGTTTTAAGACAAGCTAGCCTTTGATTCTTCGCAAAGCCTTACCACGGTTGGTAAAAAATGTACTGTTTTTCATATCAATTATATGCTTGATTATTTTTTTCACTTTTAGGTTTTTTCTGATTATATGGTAACATTGCTTGTCAAACAGAGCTTCTAAATGCTCTTACCCCTTCTAGAAAATCATCTACAACAAAATGAAGAGGTTGTTAATGATCTACAGGGACAGCTTCTAATCTTCTAATCACTCCATGGAGTATAATTAGTGATATTGTACGCGTTATATTAATTAATAACTGTGGCGGGGTAGATATCCCTACAGAGAGTACCTACGTAAGAAAGTGAGAATTACTTACCATCTTACACAGTGAAGTAGGCACAACTTTTGGGTGAATGTAGTTTTATGGCTGTTCTTGTGAATGGCCCAATGAGTAGGCACGTAAGTGTAGTTATATTAAGATGATAATAGCTTAATTAAACTATCTTTGTAAGTGCAATTGTGGTGCCGATTCTGTTGTGCACAAACTAATCTTAATTTAGGGTATTGCTAACTTTTTCCCTCTAATAAAACAAGAAAGAGACGGACGTAAATTAGAGCTGTCAAATTTAGTTGGACTAATGTTTCCATACAGATGACACGTAAAAACATGTCGATTTTTTACACGGTGAAACGCAAGACGTAAACTATTTTAACATCTCTAGCTTAGTTCATAGCTAACTGTCATAGCCGTACTTTGCTCGCGCTGCCTGTTAGTAAAAGACAGCGATTCTCTAATTTTAAATTTGCCACAAAGTAATAGGTCCATTTTGTACATGAGGGTGTCCCTCTTTGTCCCGCTAAGTTTGTCTCTCTTTGGCATATGAAACGATATGGGCTGTCAAAACGGAGCTATTATTTTGTGGCAAGTTTAGATTAGTTATTGAACAAGAGAATCGGCACCATTGTCTGTTCTGTTCTTTCTCCTCTTCTCTCTTATTGGTACAAGCTAGGTATCTTATGAAAATATTATCAAATACTGTGTAATATCAATACCACAATAAAATGTCAATACGACAATAAATCACAGTTCATATTACTTATACTTAACTTAGGCTCATTTTCACCACACATCACTGAACGCGTTTAACGCTAAACGAGCTTAAAACATCATTCTGTCTCGTGTCATCTTCAAACGATTGAAAGAAACGGAGCGATGTTTTAAACTCGTTTAGCGTTAAACGCGTTTAGTGATGTGTGGTGAAAATGAGCCTAAGTAATCGGTTCGCGGACGCTAAAGGAGACACAGTACCTATAAGTTTTATTGTTGTGACGTCTATAAATATCAAGCGCCCGCTTCGCGGGCGATGATGTTCCCAGTCTACAAAGAATAATTCAATCAAATACATAATATCCTTAAAGATATTATGTATTTGCTAGTCGACTGATTGGCAAAACCCACAGTCAGCCAGTCACTCACTACTAATAAATTATTTTTTTAGGGTTCCGTACCAAAATGGTAATAAGGAACCCTTATGGTGCGACTCAGTCTGTCTGTCTGTCTGTCCGTCACAGCTGGATATCTCAAGAACTACTAATGCTATCTACTTTAATTTTGGAATAGTTTTAGATAACGTTTGCCCAACTATTTTGAAAATAAGAAAAAAATAAAAATGTTTTTTTTTTGCAACAGGGACTGAAAGGGCTTCTTAAAAATTCGAAGTGGGGCTACTAGGGCATGTGGGTATCATATGTGTTTGCACATTATCGAACATTTTTCCTTTTTTTTTTAAGGCCGAATAGTTTTCGACTTTTGATGAAAAATGTAAAAAAAAATACCGTTCCATTTTTGGTTTAGCTATTATACAGTGTGTATCAGAAATGTGTGGTGAAATTTAAGAGTGTAGTACAGACTAACAAACAACAATTTTCTCCATGGGACCAACATGATTTCCGTGATCGCGAAAAAAATATCAGCTTTGGTTTGGTTTTTATTAAGCTTTGTACAGGACAGCTGATAATTTGTTCAGTTTTATGGTCTGTATTACACCCTTTATGACCACACCCTTCCGATATATCCTGCATTTGTTGGTATACAGTTTTGTAATACTACCAGTGTTTTCATTTGGTACTGGTAATTTGGTCCTACTTTGCTCCTCTACGTGTAATTATGCTCCTGTTCTGTAAAATGTTTTCGCCTATTCTACGTTAAAAATTTTGCAACAATTAATTAAATTATGAACGCATCCGTTTTTATCCATTTTTTCGTTTTTACCCATATCTCACCAATTTATATCATCCAAAATAGCAAAACATATTATAACTGGAGCAGAGTTTGAATTAGGAAAGCATTAATTTGCTCCAACAGCTTTAACAATGGAGATTACATAGAAACTATATCTAGGAGCAAAGATACCCAACACCATGGGTAATTTTGCTCAGTATTATTTGTCAAAAATAAATTCATAATATACTTCATAATATCTATTTCCCTATAAATACTTGTCAAATAAGCTATATATCCATAAAATAATACATTAAGTAAATTGTATAATTGATTTTCTAAAAATAATCATAATTTTCAACATTTGGAGCAAATATTGGAGCAAATTAGGACCAAATTACGGTATATCCACTCTTGTAGGCCGTTTTAATGCATCCGAATATTATTGTCCCAAAAAGTGCTTAGCTTTCGTTCACTTAGAAAAACCTTGACTGAGTGTAACGAAGATTAAAAAAAAATTATTAAAACAACTATTTAATCATCTCCACCCACCAGAAAGATAAGCCAAAAGGCGAGATGAACTTTTCAACGGCGAAAAGAAATATTTCGGCCCACCGGAAAAGTATTTCGAGGGAGCGACGTTTCTTCAAAAGAATTTCAGAGGCTTCGCTATTTAAGTAACCTATCATTTCCTCAATTAGTTCCTTTGGCTAAAAATTAATTGACAAATCGTTGCTTTCGAAATCATTCATCCGCAAACTGTTTTGTAACCATGAATTAACTCTTTTATGACTCTTTAATATTTTACTTCGGCGTACCTAATAATTAGTGACTTTTTGAGATCAAGTTAAATGACGTGCGATTAGATTCTAGAGCCCACCTTTGTCCAGCAGTAGACTTCTATAGACTGATGATGACGATGATGATGATCAAGTAATATAATGGGAATATGCGTTTTCAGTACCTTTTCAAATCATATACCAAAAGGCAAGCAAGACACTGCAATGCACTGCAAGAAAATGCAAGATTCTAAACCTACATACGCTAGAAAGAAAGAAGAGAAAGAAAGACAATATACAAGATGTCTGAGAAAGGTGCTGCCAAACTTAAGGCTGTGGTGCACACCATTAAACTGAACCACTTTTTCCCGGGGACCAACATCGTAATCGTGAGAAAAAAAAACATTCGTCCCATACAACACTTGAATACCTACTTGACCAAATGTATGGGACACTGAATTTTTTTTACATTACGCTTGCCGGGGTTGGTCTGTGGATGGGTGACCATCTTTTCATACCGGGACTCCACCGTGCCTCGGAAAACACGTCAAGCCATTGGTCCCGGCTGTCATTCGTGGATCTTTGACAGAAGCCCGAAAGTCTGACAACCAGTCTTGCCAAGGGGTATAGTATTACCCAGTAACTGGGTTGTGGAGGTCAGATAGGCAGTCGCTCTATGTAAAATACAGATATTCAGCTGCATCCGGTTAGACTGGAAGCCAACCTCAACATAGTTGGGAAAAGGCTAGGCAGGTTTGATTTTTTTTTTTATGTGGGTCTCCGGGAAAAAGTGGTTCAGTTTGATGGTCTGTACCATACCTTTCACAGACACCCTGTATACACGCTGTTTTTTTATTATCTAGAGAGCTGCCACGATAGTGTTGTACTCAACACTACGAACAACTTTTAATATGGGACCAAACAAGAAATCGCGAAAAAAAATCAGCTGTTACCCACATTTTGACGAGTTATGCGAACATAAATGTAGGGTTGTTGAAGATTTTTCGACACGTAAGTCGGGGCCGTTACCATTGGACCATCATAAGAGATGGGTCTCTACCCGGTAAAAACCCGAATTTTGGGTAAATACCCATTTTACCTTCCTAATTTTAATTTATAACGGGTAAAAATTAAGAAAAGTAAATTAACCAAATTATACTATAATTTTCACGTCTGGCTGCAGGGTTGCCATTTACACAAATATTCTGGACTATCTCACAATAAAATACAAAAATCAATCTGCCTAGCCTTTTCCCAACTATGTTGAGGGCGACTTCCAGTCTAATCGGATGCAGCTAAATACTAGTTTTTACATGGAGCGACTGCCTATCTGACCTCCACAGCTACTGGGTAATACGATACCCCTTGGTAAGACTGTTTGTCAGACTTTCGGGTTTCCGACGACCCGTAACGACTGTCAAAGATCCACGAATGCCAGCCGGGACCAACAGCTTAACGTGCTTTCCGAGGCACGGAGGAGTCTAGGTATGTAAAGATGCTCACCCATCAAAATACAGTTTTATCAAAAATATATTTTATAAATAAAAACAAAATTATTACAAGTAAGTACTTATATATTATTCTTTACTAAATCAGAACTGTTCATCATATTGAACACGGCAGCTTCTAAATTACAACATGGAAATAAAATACTCAGAACTTTCCAATACATCCCTTTCTTTAGCATTTTTACCTACCCATTTTTTATCCACCCGCCCATCTCTAGCTCCCACTGCTCACTGGCTACTATTCTTACCACACCATAAGTAACTCTTAATATGCAGTTCATTGACCCACAATAATATCCCCACGAGCACATACCTACACAAAATGTAGTTACCTACAACTTTGCTAATGAGAACCTTAATCACAACACCTTACTAAAAACTTCTCCATTTAAGAACCCAAGGGAAACAGAAGTTCGCAAGCATACCAGTATAATTTAATTCCATTTGAGGTGGGCGAAGAACCACGTGACATTTGCATTTAAAAAAAAGTTAAAAGAGTAGAACAATAATCTTTGTTCTCTAGGGAATTACACGCTAATTCGTCGATCAATTTACATTGAAATTCGGCTCATTCCCTTAACTGTTATTGTTGTTTTAATCCTTCAGGGCAGGTTCGTCACTTTGTGGGACGCAAAAGGTCTGCCTCTTATTATTCATAATTATTCCTGGAATATTTATTTGACGTTTTATAGTACCTCTCTAGTAGAAAAATGTTTGCTAAGTATAATTCAGGATAAGTCTTTTCAGGAGGCAATGGTTTGCGAGGTTGCGACAAACGTCAAATGCTTATTTTGTAGATAAGGTGTCGATCGGTCCAATCGATGGCTCCTAAGTATACTGAGTCAACTGTATTTCTATTAGCTTTAAAGGAAGGCGATAAAAAATGCGAATAGTTATATTTCAAATGCTAATACAATAAAGACAAATAGCTAATCATAGTGAATTGAATATAATAAGGCCTATTAGCAGTGCAAAATAAATTCATATTATTTTATTAATAACCATTCGCTCTTTGTATCGCCTTCCTTTAAAGTTATTACAAGTACAGTTGACTCAGTATACTTAGGAGCCATCGCAATGTTAGTTAAAAACTTCACTTTCCCGAAGGGTTGGGCAGAGGTCTGTCTATACCACATTTCGCCTATTATGTTTTAGTCCCATGTAATAGGGGACGAGCCTGTCGCCATCAAATGGGCACAAATCCAGACTAAGTGCTACTACAGAGAAAGTCCTATTGGAATAACCCAATAAAACATTGCCGACCTGGGAATCGAACCCAGAAACTCATGCTCAGCAGTAGCGCTTGCGACCACTAGACCAGCGAAGCAGTAAAAAATATATTAAGTTATTAAAGCCTACTTGCACCACAAATCACTTAATAAATTTAGCGTCGAACTCTGTCAGCCATTTCATTTATGCTTTAAAAACGTTGGTGGATGCAAGTGGGCCTTAGTATCAATATTGAATTAAAAACATTAGGTAAAGCAACATTTCTTACAACATATAAATGCCTAAGTTAGATTTAAATAAAATGAATCAATGTTAAAATAGAATTTAGTTTGACCTACTTACGAGTAGGTCGTAGGTTCGGACCTAGACAGGCGCTTTACTTTACGTAAATTATTTTCATCACCACTGCTCTCAAAACGGTGAAGGACAATATCGTGAGGAAACCGGCATGTCCTAGAACCAAAAATTCGAAGACATACAAGTGACATCTACCAACACGCACTGGGCCTGCGTGATAGATTTCGACCCGCTCAGAGGAGCTACCATGAGAGGAGGCCTGTATCCCAGCAGTGGGAAAATTATAGACTCATTATGACTCTCATTATGAGTATGACATTAAGACTATGCTATAAATAGTAAAAACAAAAACCGGCCAAGTGGGTGTCGGACCACGCACAATGAAGGGTTTCGTAGTTGAGATGAATTAATCCCAAGAACAAACTTAATAACATTGGAGTTGAAAAACATGTTTTGTAAATGTATTTCCTACTCTTGCATGCCGTGGCAGTCTTTAATTAAGGCTACACTATAAAATGTAAAAATATGAGCACTTTGACATGTATGTTGGTATATGCTTCCCATACATTCCAACTGCAAATGTAAGTTTGTATGCACAATACTGAGAGATTTACCATGTTAATTTAGACTTATTATAAGTTTTCCTGTAATCTGTGATGGATAGGTATAGAACTATTTTCTGTATTGTTTTCAAAATTTTAGGCACATTATTTTGGGAGATAAGGGGGAATGGTCAATTTTCGCCTATTTTCTTAAATAACTTTAAAACAATTAAAATAAGACAAAGAGGAGCTCGTGGCTAAGTAATAACAGCCGCACGGGTCGATCCATCAGGTTAAGCTACGCTTGCCGCGGTTAGTCCGTGGATGGGTGACCATCTTTACATACCGCGATACCTCCGTGCCTCGAAAAGCACGTGGATCTTTGACAGTCGTTACGGATCGTCAGAAGCCTAAAAGTCTGACAACCAGTCTTACCAACGGGTATCGTATTACCCAGTAACTGGGTTGTGGAGGTCAGATAGGCAGTCGCTCCATATAAAATACTGGTATTCAGCTGCATCCGGTTAGACTGGAAGCCGATCCCAACAGTTGGGAAAAGGCTAGGCAGATTTCAGACTGAACTTTAAAACAATTATTTCAAAATTATAAAAAAATATATATATATTTGAGACCTTCACAGTAAGCCCATTCATTTGATATGTCACACGGTACCGTTTGTAAAACTTTTTTTTTAATTTTCTTATTTGTCCCCAAAATTTACCCCCACATTCAAAATCAATTTATTTACGTTACACGTCCGTGTTTGGGTTACAAAAACTCATACGTGTACTACATTTCAACTTAATCGGTCTATTTGATTCGGAGCAAATTGGCTGTCACAGACGGACAGACAGACAGACAGACCGACAGACACACGAGTGATCCTATAAAGGTTCCGTTATTTTCCTTTTGAGGTACGGATCCATAAAAACATACTTATCTACATAATGGAGCAAAAATAATGCCTAACAATACAAGTAAGCGACAGTCCTCCGCAGACTGATAGGGAGAATTCCATAGGTGATGGTGAATTCAGTATATCATACAAAGATATATCCTGGGATAATAATATAATATCCTGGGACATTTTCACACACGGTCATCTGGTCCCAAACTAAGCAGAGCTTGTACTATGGAAACCAGATAACTGATATACTACATATACTACTTTTTTTTTGTAAATACATACTTATATAGATAATTACACCCAGACTCAGAACAAACAGACATGTTCACGCACACAAATGTTTGTCCTGGATGGGAATCGAACCCACGACCTGCGGCGTGATAGGTGGTATCTTAACCAACCACGCCAACTGGCCTGTCAAACGACCACACTGTCAGATGACCGGCACATGAAATTATTTCAGTTACGTTATGGGAATCCAATAAACCTGACTTGTTTGTGTTCACAAATCGGAGCGTCTGTTATGGGTTAGGACGGGGTAGGCAATAGGTATGCGGTGAGTTCGATGAACTCTGTAGCTAGGCAGACAGTGAACAACTGATTTCACGCGTTGGAGTATTTCAATATCCAATGTGGATTTTTTTTAAGGTTTCGTACCTCAAAAGGAACCCTTATAGGATCACTTTGATGTCCGTCTGTCTGTCTGTCAAGACCCTTATTCTCAGGAACGCGTAGAGGTATCAAGTTGAAATTTATATCAAATACTCGGGTCTATAATCTCTTTCAGCAAAGTAAAAATTAAAACTTATAAGTGAACGCGATCAAAAGATAATGACCGTTTATGTCGCATATTTTCGAATATTTTGCGATTTCACAAGGGAATCCAAACCTATAGGATACTTCCTGTTGACCTAGAATCATGAAATTTGGTAAAAACCAAGGTCTCACATCACAAGTAAAGAAAAAATTCCGAAAATTGTTAATTTGTAGTTTTATCACATAAAAAAATTATTTTTGTGACTACAAACTTAACTTTGCAGTTGGAGAATTGACTGTAACGTATATCGATGTATGGGAGAACATGTTTTTCAACTATAATATAATGTTAAGTTTGTTTTTGGGATAAATTCATCCCAAATACGGAACCCTTCATTGTACGTGGTTCGACACGCACTCGGCCGTTTTTTATTTTTATTTTAACTGTTATTTATATAAATTAAGTACAGAGAATGTAATTTTACATTCAAATAAAGGAATAGTAACTGCAAAAAACGATTAAATAATAATAAATAAAGATATCTTCTTTCGAATCAAGTCCTGTGCGTGAAAATCAGGTAAAAAATTCTATTTCTGCTATCTCCTACTCTGCAATTGGTAATGATTAACTTTGCTCAAGAGTGATTTCTCCTATCCTCCCCACATTACTTCCCATCTTGACCCACATTTTGAATTTCTCCTTGTTTTATTGTACTGTTCCTGAAGCCTGGAAACAAGCCCATGTCATCCCTTACCCAAAATTCCTAGTCCGGTCTCACCGTCCGACTTCCGACCCATTTCTATCCTCCGAGAGAGAGATAATCTCTAAAGTTCTTGACCACATTGTTCATCAGCAAGTTTCTGCCTTTATAGCTACGAATGACCTTCTTAGTACTTTTCAATCTGGTTTTCGACCTAGTCATAGCACAGTCACTACTCTTTTGAAGGTTACTGATGACATCCGCTGGGCTATGGACCACAAATCTCTTACCTTACTTGTACTTCTGGACTTTAGCAGTGCCTTTAACTCTGTTGATTTCGACATCCTTCTAGGGATTCCTAAATCTCTCAATTTCTCTTTTTGTACTATTGGTTGGCTCGACTCCTATCTCAAAGGCCGGTCGCAGCGGGTTTGTGTCGACGAGTCTACTTCTGATTGGTGCTCTCTTACTGCACGGGTGCCTCAGGGACACTCAGGGTGGCGTTCTCTTTCCGTTTTTTTCCCGTTTTATAACCGACTTCTAAAAATGGAGGAGGTTCTCAGTTCGTCGGATTCTTTTATTTTTTTAGGGTTCCGTATCTCAAAAGGAAAAACGGAACCTTTATAGGATCATT
Organism: Dicycla oo; assembly: GCA_948252095.1. Classification (NCBI taxonomy): domain Eukaryota; kingdom Metazoa; phylum Arthropoda; class Insecta; order Lepidoptera; family Noctuidae; genus Dicycla; species Dicycla oo. The sequence goes on from OX411732.1 coordinate 12,406,185, forward strand.
CATGTGTCTGTCTGTATGTCTGTCTATCTGTCTGTCCGGCTGTCACAGCCAACTTGCTCCGAATCTAATGAACCGATTAAGTTGAAATTTGGTACACCTATGTATTTCTGTGACCCAAACACGACTTGTAACGTAAATAAATGAATTTGAAATATGGGGGTCTATTTTGGGGGCAAATAAGAAAAAAGTAAAAGTTTGCAAACTGCACCGTGTGATATATAAAATGAATGGGCTTACTGAGAGGGTCTCAAATATATATTTTTTTATAATTTTAAAATTAATCATTTTAAAGTTATTTAAAAAAAATGACGAAATTTGACCATTCCCCCTTTTATCTCCAAAACTGAGCTTAAAATTTTGAAAATAATACAGAAAATAATTTTATAGCTATAGATTACAGGAATACCTATAAGAAGTCTATGGTCTTAAAATAACATGGTAAAACTCTCAATACCGTGCGTACAAACTTACATTGTCCATAGTTAAACGAAAAGGATCCAACCCACATTAGGTGTAATGTGGGTTGGATTCTTTTCGTTTAACTATGGACATATATATAGTATAGATTAACAATCCCACATTACTATTACATACGAAAAGGTAAAAGTTACATGTGTTTCTAAATATTACTTTTAGCATAATCTAAAATATGGACAACAAAATCAAAAGGCCCGCTTTGAAACACATGACGAAACAAGTGAGTTATCTACCAAATTACGTACAGGTATGCTTTGTTTGATGCTCTCCCAAAATAGCATTGTTTTAGGCTAGTCAAAGGAAAGAAACAATTCGACAATAAAAGAGAAACATAGACGATGTCAAACGGGAGAAATAATCTTCTATTTGAAATAGATACCTCTGTAACGTTCAAAGGGAGCATCGAATCTCTAGGCTTCGCATTGGTTGAATCTGTTATCATTATTTTGGCATCTATCACCTACGTTATAGTACATATCTAGTAACAGACAACACACGGGCTTTATGACCGTACAACATTGCAGATTTTAGACCAACATTCACAATTTGCTAAAGATTTTTAGACAAAAAAATCAATCTGCCTAACCTTATCCAAACTATATTGGGTTCGGCTTCCAGTCTAACCAGACGCAGCTGTATACCAGTTTACATGGAGCGGCTGCCAGTCTGACCTCCACAAATCAGTTACTGGGTAACTTGGTTGACCCAAGACTCGTTGTCAGACTTTTGAGCTTCTGACTACCCATAACGACTGAAGATCTGCGAATGACAGACGAGACCAACGGCTTAACGTGCTTTCCGAGGCACAGAGGGGTTTCGATATGTAATGGTTGGTCACCCATCCACGAACCGACCGCGGCAAGCGTAGCTTAACCTTCGATCGACTCAATCGGCTGTTATCATCTATAGCCACGAGCCCATTTTTAAACCACCATTCATCGTTTGCAAAATGTATCAGAATGACTGATGGGAGGACTGAGTTAACACAATAAAGAGCACTGTCGAAGGATATGAGTCCAGCAATAGAAGTAGGTCATTAATAGATCCATTTTTTCCCAATGTTTCAATTGTTAAAAAAAAAAACCCTTTCGTATAATGCAAACGACACCTACACGTTGGCATAATACGGGATCAGCAGGTACAATATCATCAGGTGTATGTCTCTACACGGTCAGCATAAAAATTCTGCCCCTTTTTAAAAGGAATCCATAGATTTTCTGTTTGTACTCCCACATATCATTCCTTTTATACAAGAACTGCTGACCTTGGTTTTGTTTTGTTATTAGTAATTAACTCTTTGTTTATTTTACTTCGATGGACCTAGTTTATCATTTGTGACTTCGAGTTACGGCTTCACATACGGATATATGTAAGTGGGCACGCCCTTTATTACTGGAGGCTTTTATTTAGGTATAAAGTTCTGCTTACGTTTTTAATTTTATATTTTTATTTCTGCTTGAGTATAGTTTTCGATTTTTTTATTTGGTATATTGGCGTGTGCTAGTTTACTTATAGCAAATAATTTAATTTAATGTTTTGTGTTGGGTAATGTACCTAAATTATTATGTGTAGTGTTGTATATATTCATTTTTTTTAACTGAACAGACAGCTGTGCTGCTGGGGAGTTTATTGCGCCACTTCTGCTTCCCAGCTAAAGCACTAGGAAGTGGTGAAGGGCGGACGTTTTGGGGGACTGTCTTATGTAATTTTGACGTTCGAAAAGTACTGATTGTCGGCGTAGGTTGAATAAATGACTTTTGATTTTGATTTTTTAACGTTTTGACCCAATTATGGAGACTTAGCCGATAGGTACTAATATTCAAATGCTTTTGAATGAGAATAGAAGACACCAAACTTGAGTAGGTACTTACCTACAGTGTAGAAAATACTAGGCCCCTTTAATAAAATTTAATTTATTCGGTTTTAAATTTAATAATTTAAAACCGAATTTACCTTTAAACACCTGAGAGATGAAACACGGTGCGAAGGACTGAGAAAATGCGTATTCATTAATAAGAAACTACTTAGTGCAATTACCTAGCTCAGGGCTTTGTAAAATCTGGGCCTTCGGTAGAAATGGTGATTCGTACAGATTCCACGGACCTCGACTTAACTTTAGACGGCTATCCGCTCAGCTGGTATGCGCCGCTGTAAGTAGATTTATGTATGCTACTAGATATGCAAAGTAGGTATGTACTTCAATTTCATGCAGTGTAGATTTTTCCTAATCCTTAGTGGGGTGTAGTAAAAATAAAATAAAAATCTTTTATTGCAAGTAACCCATAGGAAATAAAAACACCAATACCAAAATGCCATCCTAAATAATATTATAAATGCGAAAGTGAGTTGTTTGTTACGGTTTAACGCTACAACGGCCGAACGAATTTGGATGAAATTTGACACACGGGTAGATCATGACCTGGAAAAGGAAATAGGCTACTTTTTATCGCATACCACGCGGGGGAAGCCTCGGGCGGAAGCTAGGTTACAATAAAATAAAAGTAATGTAAAGTTAAGTTTTGAGTCTAAGAAATTACTAGATACATATAATTTTTTTGCAAAGATTGGCAACATTTATTTTTAATTTTTTTTTTTTTTTCAATTAGCAACATTTTTTTCCCACAGCTGCGGTTTGTGGGCATCACGTTTTGTAATGGTCGAAAAGTTTACACCCATATGTTACACCTTTTTTTTATTATTATTTGTGATGGGTTTGCTCTTGACTCTAGTCTAGGTCAGAGGTAACAGAGACAAAGTCGACGATGGGGTGAGCTTACCCAGAAGAAGCCTGTTCACTCTCACTTTGAAGAGATTAGGGTTGTATGCGTTCGGAAACACAGACGCAGGTAGTGAGTTCCACTCCTTTGCTGTGCGCATTATAAAAGACATTGGGAAGCGCTTAGTGCGAATTGGTGGAATAGCAACCAGGTAGGGATGGTAACTGGCAGTGCGTCTAGATGACCGATGGTAGAAGGGGGCCGGTGGAATGTGGTTGACACCTTCTAAAACTAACCAACAATAACTAACGATACACCATGGACTTGAGTCAGTGGGTGTTTATATACTTATCCAGAGCCTACGGTAGTCCTTTGAGAGAAAAAAACCTTTTTACAAAAAAAAAACCGACTTCCAAAAGAAAACACTACAAAGTGAAAAATAAGAATTTGGTGTCTTTGGATCTGTATTATAGTTTTTTCACTTTGGCACTGCAATATATTCACATATGATAATCTATTAGGGCTTCCAAACAAATATACAAAATTTATATATGTATGTGTATATGTTTGTCCACGCATTTCTCCGAAACTATTAATCAGATGTGACCTTTGATTTTTGTTGGCTTACATTTACTTCAACTTAGCAAACAGTGCAAGTTTCATCAAAATCGGTTCAGTAGTTTTTAAGATAATGGACTATTTCTCCGAAACTATTAATCAGATCGTGACCATTTGATTTTTGTTGGCTTACATTTACTTCAACTTAGGAAACAGTGCAAGTTTCATCAAAATCGGTTCAGTAATTTTTAAGATAATGGACTATACGTGTAAGTGTGACGGCCATTTTTCCGCTCTGGGCGGAGTGGGAGAGCGTGTCAGACTTTTACTGACTAAAACTCACCCATGTTCCTTCAGTTGCCTGTGCCAGGGCCACGGTAGCTCTTTCAAACAACCTGCAACCCTGGCAGGCATCGGCCCTAGCGGACCCCTTCAGCTAGTGCTGACATCTCTTTGAGGCGCGCGTGGAACACAACGCGCCGTCGACCCAGGCCTGGTCCTTACCGGACGGCGAGCTACCCATTGCACGCCATCCGCAAGGCCGCGCCTACGGTGGCCGGGAATCGGCTATCAATTCCCGACGCCCAGGGCGTCTCCTGCGGCGATTACTACTAAGTACTACTATTGCCACTCCCTCACGCGTTCCGCCTCCTGAGGAGAGTTGAGACATACCTTGCGATGAAAAATGGATTCTTTTTTATAATCGTAAGCTGTCATCGTGTTGGTTAGACCCTGGTTCAGCGCCTAGGCAATGTCCCTAACGAAAACTTACCCCTAAAAAGATATGGTCATGGATGTGTACTGTGAGGAACTGGACACAATGATGGAGAAGCTCGCAAATTTCCGTCCAGGCTTAGTTAATCGCTCGTCTTTCCAAAATTTGGACAACTCCTTGGCAGGGAAAAATTTCAATACCAGAGAGGCAGTACAAAATGCCCTCGAAATGTTTGTTGGCTCCCGTACACCTGACTTCTTCAAGAAGGGCATTGAAAAATTACCACTGCGCTTGCAGAGATGCATCGATACTTTCATAAAATCATAACATAGGTCATAGGCGGACACGCAAACAACATTTGAATGAGAAATAATTCCTGAACTGTTGTGTTTTCTCTCTCGAGTCGATAACTTCGTATATACCAACGTACGTAATTTAATAATTTTTTTTTTCCCAACAACATAAACCCTCGTGGCCGTCGTCGTTCGAACGAGAGTAGAAAACATTCACACACACTCATCTCATCACATCGCGTACAACCTCCACCGCTTAGTTCATTGACGCGGTCAGATCACAGATGGCGCAACAGGGCGATATGAAGAGTGGGTCATGTTTAGGAACTTCGCCCCTTTTATGGAGCTTTACAGCTTATTTTCGCAAGAATAATATTTTTCGTGGTTTGTTATCGACTGTACCATTTACCAAATAATCATAGGTCTATATCCAATGAGTAGACCACGTACGGTCACAGAATAGATAACAGTTTATGGCAAATCGCATGTTAGTGATAACACGTCTCATCCTGAACTATGAAAACCACCCTACTATCTAATATTACTACGGAATAAAGGGGCTGGCGACAGTGGTGACATCAAATTCTAACCATGGACGTTCGGTTGACTGTACGTTCCACCAAAATGGTACAGTAAACGCTCAAAAGTCCATAAGCATGCTAAGGATTACATTGCTATGAACTGTGCGAGCACGAACCAGTACGTGTGCGTGTATGAGCGATGTCTAACTCAACATTCCGCAAATAACACACACTAATGAATTGTCGCATGTCGTCGTACTACGCGAAATAACATTAAATTTCTGTTGAATTTAGAGTACTCGTCATAGTGGCGACCTGTTCTTACCATTGCATTGCTAAAATTCGCATAAACATAACATGTGCTGGTAGCTGTTTGGGCTAAGCAATGGTTTCACGATCAATGAAGTCTGAGTTCGAATCTTAATCACGATGTGGGACTGTTTTTTGTTTCTTTGGAACCATAATAATATATTTGTACTATTTTAAGCAAAAACTTGTTAGATGTTTTTGTTCATTTATTATTTATTTTTATAAGAAGTTAAATATTAGTTATTGTATTATTATTTAACTATTTTTCTGATTTTTTATTTATCTTTTCGGTGTTGGAAGGTTGAAATAAAAAAGTCGTGCTGAATGGTAACAAAAATGTTTATTCGTTTTATTTACTTATTTATAAAATTAACAAACTTAAGAGAATTCTGACGTTACATTCCTACTAGATAAAAGAAGTTTTTTTGTAACCGTTCATAGGATTTTTTGTTGTATACCCACTTAGTCAATTCATAATAACATAACAAAGAAAGCATATTCTAATAACAGATATATAATTGTCAATACCCAGATCTGCGAACAAGATAAAGAATATTATATTTCTGTCCCATTATTTCCAATCAAGTAAAAACTTACAAAAAGTCAAGTACTGCGTGAGATTTGAACTCACTGCTCACTGATCCACGCATCTATCTGCACGCGCTTAACCGCTAGGTCATCTTTACAGATGTTACAACTTTGAAATTATGAACTACAATCAGTTGTTGACGACAATAATTATGCATCTTTATCTTCTTGGAAATACAAGGCCTTAAGTCAAACTAAACGCCAAGCTATTGCTTTGTGAGTTTGCTTATCGACTTTTGGTCGCGACTGTACATATCAGACCAGAACTAGGACTCACTTTTACTTCAACTTTGACACAGCATTCCAATAGGACTAGTTACAAAGTAATTCCATGAACCTGGGGCTGGGTTCACACAGACAGATGGCAATACTTATAAACAAACGCTTTATTAATAATTGAAACCTTTGTCTTTCGCTGAATAATGTGTAGTAAATAAATGGTTCAGAAAACTCGATAGTAAAATATTTTTGAAGAACTAACTCCAAGAGCAATCTATGCAAAATTGCAATGTTGTTTTACCCGCGTTTTAGATTTTACTCATTCAACATGCTGTCATTCATCACCACAGACTATAAATTTTTATTGAAATGAGGTATGAATGAGTCTAAATAGTTACAGATCGAACTAGTCGACTATTTTTTTTATTTTTTTATTTTATTTGTGGATATTCAAAAAACTTGCCAATCTTGAATGAGAACCCTTCCACGGGCATATTCATGCGGCAGATTATTCATGCAATGTGCATGAATAATTTACTGAGCGTCACTGCGCTTATAACGTTTGGCGCAAACGTATAAATGCTGTTTTGGGGAGATAGATGGCAATTCTATAAATAGATCTATTCGTAATCTGTTCGATTTGTGACTTTTATTTATAACATGACGTGTGTTTTAATTTGTCTGTCTTTTCTAGATGGGAATATTTTCTTGTTTCATACTTTTTAGAGCGTGATTTTTCAGTAGTCGGGTATTTGTTTCTGAACTTCCTTTTTATTCAAATTGTTTTGGGGTTATAATTTCGTGAAGAAGTACCTATTTGCAGAGGCGCTTTATATTTTTTAAATAATTATAAATTTTGGGTAGGTTTGGAGTGATTTCATCTGACGGGTGATTTCAGAAATTATTCCCAACTAGCCATAGCCCGCGGCTTCGCCTGCGTGGAAGTCGGTAATTATCTCACGGGAACGTACTACTGGGATAAAAAGTATCCTATGTCCTAATCCAGGTCATGGTCTACCCAGTGCCTTTCATCCAAATTCGTACAGCCATCTTAGCGTGAAAGCGTAATCAACAAACACTTTCGCATTTATAATATTAGTTAGGATAGTTAGAATTATGAAAAACTAGTCTATCGACACTCTAGCCCAAAACAAAATGTATTTGGTACTTAAATAAAAATGAAAATAACTCTTCACACACTACTAAAGTTTCTATAATAATATAATTCAATCATGATTCGAAAGGCACATGGCAACATCTGTTATCATAAGAACGTTATTGTTGTTTTCCTCGGGAACAGTACTTTTTTCGGGATGAAAGGTACCCTATGTCTGTTTCTGTATACCTGACAACGTATATGCAAAATTCCAGAAAGATCGGTTCAGTGGTAGGCTTGAAAAGGCAACAAACAAACAAACAAACAAACTTACTTTTGCATTTATAATATTAGTTAGGACTAGTTAGGGTTATCGGGTGCATGCAAACAAAGCCGCGAGCAACAGCTAGCAATATATTTTTTTGAACTTTGAAAATGAAGCCCTTTCATTTTATACCCAACACTGCATTACAATTTTTTATTTTATTTCATGACTGCATACCGGTCAAAATTATAACCCTCCTCTTTGCTTCACCGTAGTCGCGTGATAAAAATCAAAAACTTATTTTGAAATAAAATGTGTATGAGGTTGCTACACTTTAAAAAATGCAGTTATTTAACAAGCTGGTCATTTGTAAAACCAAACAACGTATTTACAAAATACAGAATGGATGAAGAATCGCTATACATATTAAAATTATATTACATATTAATTATATCATTCATATTAAAATTACTAAATGGTTATAGTATCGTTTGTAGCGCGCATCACTATTATTTCATTCATTCAATTTGCCCAAATAGTATAGTTTCGTCATGTCATTCACTCCGTAACGTGAACGAAACGCGGCTAGTGGCAACATGTCTGCCTTTTGTGTTATTTGACGTAAATATTGACGAAAATCAAGTTTCTGTTTTCATTTGCGTAGTGATTATTGGTGCTATTTCATTTTTATAATGTGTGTGGATGTGCAGTGATCCGTTCATATGAGGCTGCTATACAAGACAGGTCCAATGGAGTCACTAAGAAAGTGGTTCTATAAACCGAAGGTACGTCAACAGCATATTTCGTTAATATTCCTATTTGTGCTAATTTAATTGATTACTTTAACTATTATGTATATTTAATGATACAGAGATGGTGAATATCTGTTTTTTAGGCGTGCTATTTATGAATCGCGTTGTAGAAGTTTTCATTCTTTGTTGGCATGTATTGGGATGATTCAGGCAATGTTTCTGTTTGATTTTTCTATTACCTACCATTGTTCTGATTGTTAAGGCCTCCGGCACTATTTCCTATTACTCTAGTGGTCATATTAAATCACTAGGTTATGATTGGTCCCTATGTCATATTACTCGAAGTTTTGCTTTGTCTGGTCAGTGCGACATAATGCAAATCAGGTAAATATGTTAGTATAAAAATTTTATGTGGTGAGCGCCTCGGTGGCCGCGCTTAATGTGGTGCTGTAGCAAACACAGAGTTGTTATGCTAAATAGTTGCCTAAGGATCAGTTTGCCATACTAGTTTGTTTTGCGATGTCTGTGTTTTGATCTTCACACTCGTAAAGACGTCGTCATAAATTAATTACGTTCCTTTTTTTGTGTAATGTTTGTCATGTGTCAGGTTTTGATTTGTTGTGAGTCTTTTAGTTACTAAAGTATTAAGTTTAGGTGTTATTCTTTGAATCCTTAACAGAATACAACTGATGAAGGTCACTTGCTCTATTATAATGTGACTTAAAGAGCAATTCATCGGTCAATAATTGATAATGTAAACATGTGTTGTAAAATGTGATTAATCTTTAATATTCATGAGTTGATATCACTATCATTACCTTGATAGTCAATATTAAAACATTGAAAACAGACTTGCTTGGTCATAGCAAAACTTACTCATCATAACATTTGTTTTGAAGCCTAGCACTATTGCTGTCTCATATTATTATTTTATATGAAAGACAGAGACATGTGAGGTGTATTGACATGTATTACATACTAATTACCATTCTCACAGATTAATACAGATGGGACACTCCGCAAAATCAATTAAATAAAAAGTGACTCTTGCTACGACACAATAAAATGCAATTCAGGTCACACAACGCTTGTTACCTACAGTTATAGTCACCTACACTGACCACGGCAGTCCTACTGAATTGGCCCAGTGAGATAGGCCCGCTGCGTACTTGTAGCTTTTTGAGAAATAAGGCAAGAAAGAAACATTTAAATAAAAACAATCTGGGCAGCCTGTGTGCCATACAAATATTATATGATTCATTGAGGTTATTAAGAAAAAATGTAATTTGATTGAAATGTATTAAAATAATAATGAACAAACCTGTAGAAATGCAAGTTGTCAGCTTGTCAGCGCGGAACAAACACTCTTAAGTACTTAGGGATTCCCAAATGGCAGCATTATTATTTAATGTTATAAAACATTGTCTTTTGTTTCTGTATTGATTAAAATACGAGATTACTATGAGTTTGTACCTACTTAATTAGAAAACCCATTGCCGTTATTTATATACCATATATATTATATATATGCCACGATAGTGTTGTACTGATCATAATTAACAACTTTTACTATGGAACCAAACCTGAATTGGTGAAAAAAACATTCTGGTGTTCCCAACATTTATGTTCGCATAACTCGTCGAAATGTAGGGAACAGCTGATTTTTTCTTGGGATTTCAGGTTTGGTCCCATAGTAAAAGTTGTTCATAATAATCAGTACAACACTATTGTGGCAGATCCCTAGCCAATAAAAAAGCAGTGTGTGTGTGTACAGGGTTACTGGTAACTCGACGTATTCCTTGCAGGATGTCATAGTAGGGTTAAAATGCAACAAATTAAGCCACTAAAATGTTCTATGGAAATTCAGTACCCATGAATATGAACAACTTTCACTATGGGACCAACTCTGAAATCTAGTATTTATATGTATGGAGGTATAAAATGTTTTTGAAAGGCAAGTAGGTACATTTTTGCCTATACTTTGTTATTGAAATTTTTTACAAGACAATGGCTATTGGGTCAGCTAGTTGGGAATTGAAATAGTTTACTTTACATAGAATGTAGGTATAATACAGGTGAGTTGACAAGATAATGTTTGGTTCTAGGCCTTTTGTTTTGTTTTTGCTGTTTATTTAGAAATATCTATATACTATATTTCAATGTGTTCCTTAATAATGTAATATTCAGTCTGTATTGTCCCCCTGCAGGGCCTCCCTTTCCTTTTTCCACTCAACTCGATCCTGAGCCAATATGGACCAATCCCTCCTATAAGCCTTTCAAAACAAATATTCTCATAGGCAATGCAACATTCATATTTGCAAAAGTATATTAAGTACTTTAAATATTAATTTATACAGGGTTATTTGTAAAACACCAGCAACCTCTTAAGGGGTCATTGTACTCATCATCATGAACAACTTTTACTATGGCACCAAACCTGAAATCGCGAAAAAAAATCAGCTGTTTATGTTCGCATAACTCGTCAAAATGTACTGAACAGCTGATATTTTTTTTGCGTTTTCGGGTTTGGTCCCATAGTAAAAGCTGTTCATAATGATGAGTACAATGACCCCTTAAGAGGTTGCTGGTGTTTTACAAATAACCCTTTATAGTAAACAGTCATACAAATGTACTAAACCACAATTAGTAAGACCTATGAGCACTGAGTACAATAGAGGTAAAAGTTATTATTAATATTATTTATCCATTATCATTACCCCTGTAATAGGTTATTGTTGTGTTATGTATCGGGCAATGTGTCATTATCAATAATTTTGTATGCAATATTATGAAATAAATGGCAGGTTTACCTTCTATTTATCACTGCATTGTTCTTCTAAAATATGCAACGGATTTTGATGCGGTTTTCACCATAATTTAGGTAATTTTTTCCATAAAGTTTATGGGTATAAGTGTAAACAGTGTCAACCTTTTAAGGGGTCATTGTACTCATTACAATGAAACCCTCTTTCTATGAGACGAAACCTGAAATCGCGAAAAAAAATCAGTTGTTCCCTACATTTTGACGAATTATGCGAACATAAAGACAGCTGATGTTTTGTCAAGTCGTAAAAACCGTGTGAAGTAGGGATGGGTTGCTAGTAGAGGCATACATTATTATTATAATATTATTTATTCATTATTATTACTCATGTAATATCTTATTGTTACATATATAGTGTACCAGGTAATGTGCCATTATCGCTCATTTTATATGCAAAATTATGAAACAAATGGCAGGTTTAAATCCACTACCTATATTATAATAGTACAATGCTAGCAGATTATACATTGTGTTACCGAGTTTTATTTATAAGGTGTTTGCATAGTCTTAGAAAAACTGCTTTGTATATATTTATTCTTTGTTTATATTTATTATAGGTATTTATAACGATAAGTCTGAAATCGTCAATTCATGAGCAAGTGTGGTAATCAATACTTGTGCGTTCTCTGTATGAGAGGAGGCACAATAATACTTACAGTAAGTACCTAAGTAAGTACCTAAGTAATATGCTGCTATTATTGTTATTTGTATATTTATACGGTTTGTTTATAAAAGTAGGTAAGTAGGTCTGGAACTAGGTCAAATAATATATGATATTTTGGCCAGAACTCTGCTGTAGGAAGTTTTCATGTGTACATTCAAAATACTATTCAAAGCAACAAAGAAAATTTTGTTGTACAATATTTGGGAGTTCATTTTGCAATAAAGTTTGAGTCAAAATAAATCTCTATACAAATAGCATTGTTTAAGATTTCTAGTCCCCTTTATGAGACTGGTAAACATAGTACTTAAACTTAATTTAATCTTTCAAATGGTTCATAATGTCGTAAGTTGGGAATTTGCAACAATTTTTCCATAATAAAACTGTTAACGTAACAAAGCAAAAGGAGTATATGTAAAGATCGTAGCAGGTGGCGTTCTCTAGTTCCTGCCTACCTTCGTGGGAAGAAGTATTATGTAAAACTGTCAAATACCAGATGTCAATTTTATTCCACAGATGAAAAATTCTGACGTTGGAAAAATCACACCTTAATAAAGTAAAAATTCTCGTAAAGATATTTAATATCATAGGAATTGTTATGTCAATTGCCTATTTTGGGCGCGTTTCATTTTAACGAAAACGCGTGATTTAGTCTGTCTAGACTGGTATATAAGCAATTGACACTGAGGCTTAATTAGTGTAATCGTAACCACGAAAAGGTCGATATCATAGACCGTGCGCTTCAATAAAATTTTAGAGCCCAAAGTGATGGACTATCGGTGTCCCGAACTTCTATCTGAAACCCTATCTTGCTTAGGTATAGCACTAAATATCGGTTCGGTCCGACTGTAAATAATATTATAGGTAGGAACAAAAAAAACTACCTCATCAGAGCACCTAATAAGAAGCTCTACCACCGGTCAAAAAGGTGACTGTTCCAGCCTTAGCCTCAATGCACCACAAATTACTAAGCGTCGGCCGTAGCAAAGAGAATCTCCACAGATGGGTGTTTATGAACGACTCGGACCTCAAGAGCGGCGGCGGCGTCTCTCCGCAGACAATGGCCCACCTTCCATCTTGCACCGCATGCCCTTTCACCTATGACTGCGTCAGTGAACGGAGTTCGAGTGGTAGAAATTTGGGCTAAACATAATATTTGAATTTTCTCAACCTTTTTGTCATTGATACGCTAAGAAGAAATGCGTTCATCACTAAACATATACAGGGTTATTGGTAAAACACCAACAACCTCTTAAGGGGTCATTGTACTTATCATTATGAACAACTTTTACTATGGACCAAACCTGAAATCGCGAAAAAAAATCAGCTGTTCAGTACATTTATGTTAGCATAATTCGTCAAAATGTACTGAACAGCTGATTTTTTTCGCGATTTCAGGTTTGGTCCCATAGTAAAAGCTGTTCATAATGATGAGTACAATGACCCTTTAAGAGGTTGGTGGTGTTTTACCAATAACCCTGTATATTTAAAACATCATTGTGTCCCTGTCATCTTCATACGATTTACAGAAACGACGAATCGACGATGTTTGAAATATGTTTAGCGTTACACACATTTAGTGATTTGTGGTGCAAGCAGGCCTTAAAAGGGCTGTCGCATTTTACACCTCCTTAGCTCACACGAGATCTACTTTTTAAGAATGTTAAATGAAAAGATGATTTTTGGAAAAATGTAATCAATTAGCGAATTAATAAATAGTATTAATTTACTTAATAGGTAATTATTAATAATAAAAGCAAATCTCTATTGTGTTATCTAATAAACTCAGCTCAATAAGTATTATGATCTGTTTTTTATAAATACCACAATAAAAATGTGTTTTTATTCACGTTTTGTTCCACTCCGAAAGTGCATGCTGCATGCATTTCCACCTGTTGAAAAGTATAGATGGCTTGATTGATAAAAAAAACTGCCATAGTAGCATCTAAATGTCTGTTGGCTATCCACTGAATCATTGTTATCTACTGCAATCTATCTTAACTAATCTATAGAGGAAGGACTGATCCGATAGCAAACATTCTTTCACGGATACAACTGCCATAGATGTTTCTTCCACGAGGACGAAGCACAACAGAAGCTAGTATTTTATAAGAACCACAGATAAGTTCCGCCTTTTTTAGTTTTGACAAACTGCTCGGTGCACAAAGGCCTTTGTCTCACCGTGACACAATTATAGTACAATTAGATGACGAATACGGATTAGTGGACCGATTCACACTGGTACCATTCAAGCCATTTGTGCAGGGTTTTGGTTCTATGACGTCATTTCATAGGTGATAGAGAACAGACTGCCGATACGCTTTTTTATATCCTTGTCAATTAAAATCGAATCATCATTATCCACAGCCTTTTTGTCCTGTGGCTGGGCGTAAGCCTCCATACTTTTACGGCAATCTTGTAATCGAATGTAAATGACCATCTCTGTTTAGAATTCGGCTTAGTAAGTTTCTTTCATGAAATGGTTTTTACAAGCAGGATGACTAAGAAATCGCAGTGCGACCTTACATGGACATCTCAAGATAAGAGATGTTGCATCGTGTTGAACACAAGGAAGTCAAAGATAAGAGTTGTATGCAATATATAGTAATAAAATAAAGTCCAATAGCAATGTAAATGTTCCTACGGAGAACAGCAGGCAATAAAGATGAGAGACTCACATCATTCAATTGAACAAGTAATTTCATAACAGCTTATCGCAGACCCCAAGAACTCTACAGTTATCCATAACAACAATTTTGCAAGCATACACAATTTTATTCACGAACGATTTATTAAAATATTGACATCCTTAATCCGCGTTATCGGATTGTGACGTCACAGAATGCGTCTCGTTTTAACAAGGCCAATTTATTCGTTCGTCTCGCTTGCACACTTTCACTTTTTTTTCACCGCTTTCCCAATGGCGAAACTCGGTCGTCTTTGCCAAATGTTTCGCGAATGGGTGGATGCAGTCTGTTAGCCATTCAACGATTAAAATTTGTGGGTGTCTTATTCTTATATGAACGGATTTCTTGTTGGCATTGTTTTGACTTTTTTAGGTCCATTGTTCTTGATCGTGGCACACACAATACTTAACGGTTAAGTATTGTGTCGTTGGTAAACAACAATTTTTTTGGCACAAAACTTTTTACCGTAAGCTCATTTTGCAGACTGTTCAACTAAGACTGTGACTGTATTTTGATCTATGCTCTAGATTTATATTACAAGTAGAACTCGGTATTTCTAGAAATATTTCCGAGTCACGTTTCATCGCTATCCTCAAGCCACTATGTCGTTGATGCGAACCGTTCTATTGCCATTTAACTATGCATAATTGGTAAAGTACCTAAGTAAATTGTCAATCCAATAAAATCCTTGTAAATGGCATGGCCTGTTCTGGCATGGTCATCACGGTTATCAGCTCGAGAGATAATTGACGTAAACACCACACCCGCTGGATTGTGGGGCGTCGCATTACACTCTGCTCGTGCAGTATTAGTAAATATTGCTAATAAGGTCATACTATTCAGTTCAGTAGTGGGTCTTAACTTTAGGTGTGAAGTCGGCCCGTCACAAAGATGACCAACTTTATAACTGTAATATTCATCATTGTACGGAGGATCATTCCCATAGATTTCCACAAGGGACACTAATGGGACCATTTGCGACCTCGCGACCTTTACTTATCATGTCGTATGTCTCTCAGATCAAGTCAAATCCCTAACGAACAAATATACCTACTTATGATACCAAACCAGCACAATCTACAGTGAAAGAAGAAAGAAAGGAAATAAAGAATGAATGAATGAAATAAATGTACCGACCCTAGTGTGGTTTGACTAGACTCGATTACTCGAATGAACTCAAAGATTCACTAGCCCCTGTTGCCTCATGTTACATGGTGCAACAGAGACCATATATCAAGGAGTAGACCAGGGGGCGCAATAATGTTAGGGAAGACGTGCCCTTAGGATATGGAAGGAATAGCCTACCGAGTATGCACCCTATAGTAAGTAATGGAATTGTGGAGAGACGGGTGATGTATATGAATGGGCTCCTTTTACGACGTCGCCGCCAGGTTGTTTCAAGTCCAGCTACACCCGTGAATCTTTTGGCGGCTAAACTGCATTTTCGACTCTTTTATGTCTCTGCTATGCTGTACTTCACTTTGCTTTTTCCAATATCTTCTTCTGAGACCGCAGACGCTGCTATCCGTTTCCTTACGAGCGCGATGGTAATATAACATATTTACGCTGGAGCAACAGAGAGAGAGACAGTGAGACAGTGGACTTGGTATCTTTAGAGCTGATTTGATTAGATTAATTAATAGGAATTATTTAATAAAATTTCCACACTTAACTTTTATAAACGCTACCTATTTAAGTATATCCATCAAGATTTCAGCCGCAGTATATATTAGGTTGGGGAAAAAGTCTTTTCGCATTATAGTACTTATGTATGAACTTGTAATAAAATCTCTTTGGCTATACTATTTGTATCTGGCTGGTTTTGGTATCATTGAAAGTTTAAATTTTAAAGAACATAATTCCAAATTCAAATTAGGAAAATGTGTGATTTTCATTTGTTTTTCGTACCGTCAAGATGAGTGAATCTAATGAAGAAATTCGTTACATTTTAACATTTTACTACAAAAAAGGTAAAAATGCAACGCAAGCCGCGAAAAAAATTTGCGATGTTTATGGACCTAGTGTAGTGTCTGTGAGAGTAGCACGATTTTGATTTAAGCGTTTTCAATCCGGAAATTTTGATGTCAAAGATGCATGTCGCTCTGGTCGCCCTATTACGGATAAAATGGATGCCATTTTTGAAAAAGTGGAGCAAGATCGGCATATCAGTAGTTATGACGTAGCTGAAGAACTGGAAATTGACCACAAAACAGTTTTGGCGCATTTGAAAAAAACTGGGTACACAAAAAAGCTCGACATTTGGGTACCTCACGAGCTCACTGAAAGAAACCTAATGAACCGTGTACTCATTTGTGATTCTTTATTACGACGTAATGAAACCGAACCATTTTTGAAGAAGCTGATAACTGGTGATGAAAAGTGGATCACGTATGACAAGAACGTGCGAAAAAGGTCGTGGTCAAAAGCCGGTCAGGCTTCACAGACTGTGGCAAAACCCGGGTTAACTCGCAACAAGGCGATGCTGTGTGTGTGGTGGGATTGGAAGGGCATTATTCATTATGAGCTGTTACCACCAGGCAGGACCATCGATTCTGAACTCTCTACTGCGAACAACTGATGAGATTAAAGCAAGAAGTTGAGAGAAAGCGGCCGGAATTAATCAACAGAAGGGGTGTGGTTTTTCATCATGATAACGCTAGACCTCACACATCTTTAGCCACTCAGCAAAAATTAAGAGAGTTTGGCTGGGAGGTGTTAATGCATCCGCCGTATAGTCCTGACCTTGCACCTTCAGATTTCCACCTGTTTCGGTCTCTTCAGAATTCTTTAGGCAGTGTCAGGTTAACATCACGAGAGGACTGCCAAAACCACATGTCGCGGTATTTTGACCAGAAGTCCCAAAATTTCTATAGCAATGGGATCATGTCCCTACCTACAAGATGGCAAAAAGTTATCGAACAAAATGGTACCTACATACTTTAGTTAAATGTAAATAAACTATATTAAAAAATGTTTTGAATTTTCTTTAAAAATGCGAAGAAACTTTTTCCCCAACCTATTAATTCGCACAAATGACTTTGAGGTCACGCGCCTCATTTCTTAAGGGATAGTCTGAAACGTAATTTCATGGTTTTATTATAGAAAAGTTTATTCTTAGACTGTAAATAGACACTAGACACACATTGACAAATTATCTATTTATACAAGGTCGTTATTTCAGCTGCTCTACTTCGTAGAAGTTCACACAACTGTGGAAAGGTCACTGGGTCCCTTGTTTGGTAGACAGGCAACAAGCTGGCAACTTGTCACGCATGCGGCATAAGCTTTGTGCCATCTTTTATTACTTGCAAAACAGTTTGTCCATGACTTTTATTATTCATACTTACCATCTTTTAGGAAAGGGAAGCTTACCGAAAATGGTGTTGTTCTAAGTTTCCATGGATCTAGGGTAACTGAACTGCTCCATTATTGACATCGGTGAAGGAAAAAAACTCGTGAGGAAACCTGGACTTATCACTAATAATAAAGCTGAAGAGTTAGTTTGTTTTTATAATGTGCTAATCTCTGGAACTACCAAATGGGAAATTTGAAAAAAAAGATTGTATTTGCTAGCCCAATTTTTGAAGAAGGTTAAAGGCTATTTAATATCACGCTACGACCCTTAGAAGCCGAGCAAAATGAAAAAAATCTGAAAGAACGCTAAGCGAAAACGAAATAATAGCGAGGGCGGGCGATGCGACGCGACACGGGTGTGTCGGGGGAGCAAGAAATTTCAGTACTTACATTTATGTTCGCATAATTCGTCAAAATAAAAATGTACTGAACAGCTGATTTTTTTTCGCGATTTCAGGTTTGGTCCCATAGTAAAAGTTGTTCATAATGATGAGTACAATGACCCCTTAAGAGGTTGCTAGTGTTTTACAAATAACCCTGTATATATATAAAATATAGTTGGAAGTAGGGATGCATCGATATGACTTTTTGCCGATACCATGCCAATACTTTTATAAAAATATCGGCGATACCGTTCGATCCCGATAAGCTTATTGAATTTAAGTGAAGGTAAACTAAAACACAAGTCGGGTTATTTTTTAAATTAACATAAAAAAATACAGACAGAATTATGATAATTAAGGTTAATAATGTTAGTAATTAAAATTTTTAGTTAGTAAATAAGTTTTTTTTTTAAACGTATGTATTCTAAAGTTTTGCGGAAATAAGTTTGGGTATAAGACCTCATTTGTTCGTGCCTCGTTTGCAACGAAATAGACGAAACTGCAAGTTCGTATAACACATTCGTTTTTAAAATCATGAAATTTGAAAAGTATCGGATGCACCCCTACTCGTAGTTGGAATGTTTAAGCTTGGGCCAAAATTACATCCATTTTGTAATGAGACGGAGTGAGGCTTCCATCCATTCTAGACGTTCTGCAAAATATTCACAGTCTACCTACCTACCTAGATTTTAAAGTCTTATCAGTTTCATGGGGAACTAAATTCGCGTGTTATTAGAATTTTAGTTCTTAATAGATTCGGACTAGTATTGGCTACATGTTTACTATTTTAAGGCCGAATAATGTGAAAATCAGTAGTCCAATTCTGACTATACATACTAATATCCTTATCTTATTAAAATACTCTGAATAAAACCTCAAATACCTATCCTAATTATCAAAATAGCAATGCGTTGATAAAAAAAATGCGTGACTTGACTAAGGATGGTTGACCATAGACATCCGTTTGTAATAATGATAAGATTTTATGATTTTAGGGTTCCGTACCTCAAGAGGAACCCTTATATGATCACTTTGTTGTATGTCAAGACCCTTTTTCTCAAGAACGCGAAGAGATATTAAGTTGAAATTCATATCAAATACTCGGGTTTATTTATGGTCTCTTTCAGCTGTAAAAAAGTCAAACTTGTAAGTCAACGCCATCAAAAGATATAACCGTTTATGTCGCATATTTTGTGATTTCACAAGGGAAATCAAAACCTATAGGGTACTTCCCGTTGACCTAGAATCATGGAATTTGGCAAGAAGCAAGGTCTCACAGCACAATTAAGGGGAAAAGTCCGAAAATTGTTAATTTGTAATTTTATCACATAAACAAAACGGGTTTACAAACATTTCACAGTTGGAGAATTGACTGTGACGTATATGAATGTATGGGAGAACATGCTTTCAACTAAAATGTTAAGTATGTTTTTGGGAGAAATTCTTTTCCACTACGGAACCCTCCATTGTGCGTAGTCCGACACGCACTTGGCCGGATTTTTCCTTGAATACAAATGTACTGTCCCTAATAATGTTAAGTTCATTTGCCTTTAAACTCATGCCGAAATACTTTGCACGAGTGTTGTTTATTATTTTTTGTTTGAAAGTATATAGGGTATTGGTAATTAGTAATTAGTGATTGATACTTAAACACATGATTGTATTCATGATAACAAACTACTTTTACTATGGGACCAAAACTGAAATCGCGAAAAAAATCAGCTGTTCCCTACATTTTGACGAGTTATGCGAATATATATGAGTGAGCAGAAATAAATATATCAATATAAGTATAAATAATATATCACAATTGTTGAATGGTTACCAGAAAATTTGTTGGTAAAGCCGCATCAGCTTATTTTAAAGTGTGTCCTGACCTCCCACTCACTGGCGAACAGTCTAAGGAAAGACTAAAGCTGTGGCGAGATAGTGCTTCCCTACCCAACATATATTATACGTTCCACCCGCTGGAAATCCAACCGTACATGACTTGTCTTGGCTTACCTGGTAGTCTTTAAACTGACGCGGGCCCCAGGTAGGCCGAAGCAAGGAAAACCTGCTCAGGTGGAGATTCACAGATCACTCCGCTGTCTACCAATTTAGCAACAGTCACGTAACCTCTCTAAAGTTAATGTCCACTCCATACAATTTGATCTTTCCATTGGCGTTTAACGCTTACAGAAAAGGAATTTTGTCTAGGCCCCCTGGGCCTGCAGTCTCGACATAGATAGCGATCGCTTTACGACCAAATTCGGTCGCAAAGTCCTAATGGGCTACCTAGACGGTCAAAATTTGATTTTTTGGTGTTTGTCATCCAAATTTGACCGTCTAGGGACGCCACAAGGACGTTGCGACCGAATTCGGCTGTAAAGCGATCGCTATCTATGTCGAGACTGCAGCCCCAGGAGTGTAATTGTGGTTCTGTTCCACAAACAATGGGGCACTTATCGTGTCCAGCATATCCTGTTGCCAGCACGATACGAACTGATGGATGCTACTGATGGTGCCGAACTCGGAGCCAAATTATGTGCTGTCTCTAGATTGCCATCCACACGCTAAGAAGAGATTGATTGGTTGATCAAGAGTGCATCGGCCAATCATAATTATCACTTGCCATGACATTTGAAAACAGAACGAAATTGAATAATAGCCTTTCAGAAAAACTACTGCTGGCTAGCGTGTGTCTAGACAAAAGCATTAAAAAAAGACAATCGACCGAAGGTAAATGGCGATATTACTACCTGTCTTCTCGCTAGACTTGTAAGAGTTGCTCTGTTTTACTACTTAGATACTGCAATCAGTAACTGGATCTTTGCACGACAGTGTTCGTAAATCGTGAAGTCTGAAAGATTTTTTTAGATGGTCAAAACTACACTCGAATGTCACGAGTATCAGCTTATTATTCTTTCACAGCTTCTATGATGGACCTCTTGAGTCCTTGTAAATAAACAAATTTAATTTGAGAACACCCCCTTTTATGATAGTGCAGTTATGTGGGACTCCAACCCACTAAAACTCCACGGTGTACTCCTCTGCCGCTTGTGGCGGGAACACGGGCCCGCGTTAGCACTCACCGCGAACCCGCCTCTGGGGAGCACCCCCCATCACCGGCGCACAATAACACATTGCGCGCCGTGACCACCCCATGGACCAAACCAGCGGCCAACGAAACACCGACACTCCTCCTCCCCTGCGGCCCCACCGAGTCCGCCATCGGACGGTGGCGACCCCCTTGAGGCCGCGGAAGGTAGGGAGAGCGACGCACCGCAATACCGGCACTCCTCTTCCGCCGCAGCCTCCAACCCTCAGCCGCGATGCCTCCCATACGACATCGCGGCCCGCCTCAGTTGCGATGTCGCCCAAGCGGCACAGCAACTTACCTGTTGGCCGCTACGTCGTCGACTTCTTGGGAAAAGCCTTGACGAGCGGCCTCTCCTCGGGTTCCTCTTCGCTTCACCGTGGGTGACCAAGCCACCGCTACTGAGGCCCCCCCCAGCCTCGACAATGCGGGAACCCACCGGGGGAAATAAGACGCCCTGAAAATGCCATGAATCCATGATTCACGACGATATAATAAAAAATTCAGACGTCATTTCCAGTTTGACAGCTCTGAGATTCAAGGTGCAGAAGCACCAAATTGAGTTCTAGTAATACAGTCCTACGGTAGGACGCGATCAGGCTAGGTGGAGCGACGATCTTCGCAGGGTGGCTGGTAGCAGCTGGATGAGAGTTGCCGAGAATCGAGCTTAATGGCGTACAATTGGAGAGGCTGAGGATGGTGATGATGAATACAGTCTTGACTGCATTAATATTATAATAAATGGTTGTGTCAGGAAACATAATATAATTAAAAGTTTCGAATAGCACAATCTGATTCAGATTAAAATCTCCAAGAATGCCCACGAGATGAAGTCATTGTAAACTAACCAATTATTTACTTCCTGTATTAAGTTTCTTATTTATAGTGCGATAAGATTCTGCATCGTATAATTCGTATACCATGTTTAATGAATGCCTTGCCTAGCGGTACAGTTATTTGCTTCAATGCTAGTCGTTATGTGTTGTCAGTAATAAAGGAATGCCACAGTTGACACGCGCATCCAATGCTCCTATTATGTCATCGACTCATATGTAATAGTTAGAATTTGAATTGAATTCTACGTTTATCATATTGTATTCATAGGTAGGATGTAATATTATTGCAAGAATAATATTATTAGTGTATTATTGCAATATTGCAACTGCTTACAGGTCGAAGTGGTTATCAACTACAATTTTCAGCTCTTGATCGCTCCCAAATATGGTGCTCCCAAATCGGTTTTTGGTATCGATACTTAAATAGGGATAATTATCCATAATAATCAAAACACTGCCAGTAATGGTGACAGATTTTGGTTATATTATGGTAAGGTTATATTTGTTATTAGCACTTAGGAGGAAACTGCTCAAGTTACCAATTTTATACGGCCTAAGGGGTAGCCTTTCCCATTTGAAAGGCACCAAGAGAGTAGGTATGTTAGTTTCGGTGTTCCGAAAATTCATCGGTGTTTATCTTGGACTTCTAGAGACTTGGAAAGCACATGGAAGTCATTTTCGTCAAGGTTTGTTGAACTAGGTGTAATTTGGCTATAGTCAGATGATATTTAACGACCACTAATCATTCTCTTACACCTTTTGTGTCAAGGAGTAATGCCCGAACATTGATCCTGAAGTGTCATTGCTTTCATAAACAGTATTTCGAGAGAGTTATATTGATAACTAGCTGTTACCCGCGACTTCGTCTGCGATCCAAGATGAATAGTAGCCTTTGTCCTTCTCCAGGTCATGGTCTACCCAAGTGCCAAATTTCATCCGAATCAGTTCAGCCGTTTTAGCGTGAAAGCGTAATCAACAAACAAACAAACACACTTTCGCATCTATAATATTTAGTAAGGATGGTTATGAGGATGAAAAACCGGTCTATCGACACTCTAGATCTAGACTCACAAAATGTACTTAAATTACAAATAAAACTTTTAACACACTACTTTCTATAATAATATAATTCAATCTTGATTCGAAAGACACGTGGCGCCATCTATTATCATAAGAAGGTTATTGTTGTTTTCCTCAGGAACAGTACTTTTTTCGGCATGAACGGTACCCTATGTCCGTGTCTGTACACTTAATATATGCAAAAATTCAAGATGATCGGTTCAGTGGTTTAGTCGTGTAAAGCTAACAAAAAAACTTACTTTCGCATTTATAATATTAGTTAGGATTGAGACGTATGACGTGGGCACCCCGTTCCTTGTAACCTCGATGATATTATTTAGACGTAATTTTCCGTTTCCGATGGTTTATGATCTCCAAGAGCATCTAATTGATGAGTCGGGTACTTATTAGGATCTAATTGCCGGAAGAATTAATCTTCAATACAGATTGTCGGCCGTTGCCTATTATTTGCATTTCGTCAAGGTCTTCCTTCACTGCCGAACCGTCATGTGATCTCATTGTCCCCCGCTATTTCGTTGCTTTCCATGTTTTATTAAGATAAGATGTGCATGTCAGTTTGTTTCGTAAATATGTGGTTGGAAATGAGGGCAATGTTTCACGGTTGTCAAATATGTTGGTTGGCCCTGCCTTGCGAAGTTCCGATGGATTTCAATGCCGTTGAATAACGTTGACACTGGACAGAAATAAATGTTTGTTAATGGAAAATTTTATAACAATAATACTGTTTACTTTATTCATGGCTTCCTACAATAACTAATTAGGTACTCGTAATAATAATCATTCTTTAGAAGGTTAAAATAACTCGCTTACTAAGCTAAGCTAAGGTGGACCGAGGACCCCACCTAAAAGCCACTGCTTTAAACTAAGATAGGTAGGTAGGTAGGTAATAGGTACCTAGTTTAAAACGACTATTACATCCGTTTGTTCTATAGATAGTGAAATCGTTCAAATCTTAGTTTCGAAAGTATACCTAGGTTACTGTGTCAGAATAAAGATACCGATGACGAGACATGACATTTAGAATTTCTTCAAAATAGAATTCGCCTGAGACGTAAAAAAACGTTCTTTGTGTGAGCAAAGTATTGCTAGGTACTCGTAACGTTCATTAAACCGTGGCCGTAGAAATAAATAGGTACGTTATTTTACATAAAAGACGAATGTACTAAGCAAGGTTTAGATTTTACCAAAATAAGGTTCGAGTTTTTTGTACGCTTAGTAACCACGCATTCTTTGTTATAAAATACACGTATTAGGGTACCTATTATGAAAACCCTGTATTACCTACAGCTTTTAAGAAAAATGTATTATCATATTTCGAGTAATACTTATTCTTCCCACGTGTTTTTATTAGATACACCTTTAGATTAGATAAGTACCTACTTATATTTTATTATGTTCTGTTATGGATCACGATTCAAAGGTTTCCCGGAGACCTTTTACTAACTGAAAATTATAAAATAATATTGTAGGATCCAGGCCATCGCCGTGACCTGGTTTTCTGTATCAGTAACTTAACCACTATCTCATACGATTGCGTTCTTATGCGGTTTCATGGACTGTAGTTCGAAGTAACCATTTGTCTTAAACTAACCCCATTACCCAAATCATACTATTCTGCCGCCGTAAGGAAAAATGACGTTTCTATTCTACAGAAATATTGAAATGGAGACAAAAAAATATTTTGTCCTGTTTAAAATACAAAATACAAAGGCAGATGCGTCTAGTAGGAATTACTTATGGTAGATGCGTCTTTTTTTGCTGATTCCGAATAGGTATGTAAATAACTCTATTTCGAAAAAAATGTGAGATGCGTCATTTTAGGGTTCCGTACCTCAAATGGAAAACGGAACCCTTATAGCACTCATTCCCAAAGTGGGCGATAACGCCACCTTGTGGGCGCTGGATCTTTTCGATTACAGAGGGAGAAAGAGAGAATTAATTTTTAATTTGTGATTATTAATAGATAATAGACAGACATATAAAATTGGTATAATTAACTATTACGTAAAGAGGGCGTTGGACTATTTTTCTTGTAAAGGGGGCGGTAGTCCATAAAAGTTGGGAACCTATGCCTTATAGGATCACTCTGTTGTCCGTCTGTATGTCTGTCAAGACCGTTTTTATCAGGAACGCGTAGAGGTATCAAGTAGAAATTTATTTCAAATACTCAGGTCTATGGTCTCTTTCAGTTGTGAAAAAATCAAACTTGTAAGTCAACGCGATCAAAAAACGGTCATACCGTTTATGTCGCATATTTTGCGATTTCACAAGGGAATCAAAACCTATAGGGTACTTCCCGTTGACCTAGAATCATGAAAATTGGCAAGAAGCAAGGTCTCACAGCACAAGTAAAGGAAAAAGTCAGAAATTTGTTAATTTGTAGTTTTGTATCACATGAATTTTTTTTTTGTGATTACAAACTTAATTTTGCAGTTGGAGAAGTGACCGTGACGTATATCGTATTGGAGAACATGTTTTTCAACTACAATGTTCGATTTGTTCTTGGGATAAATTCATCCCAACTACGGAACCCTTCATTGTACGTGGTCCGACACGCACTTGACCGGTTTTTTTTTCCTTATGACGGCAGTATTATTCATTGACCCGGCAAAGATGTATCTAGAATATACAAATGCCTAGCCGAGTTGTCTGTAATCGATTCAATTAAGGTATGGTATGACTCATTGTATGTTTGTTTGAGTAGACGAGACCGTATGATTATATATAAAAAAAAACTGATTTCGAAGCTAATGTAGGTGCTTTGAATGTGAATGTCAATGTCGAGGCCAATTAGTTCTAGTTCTTTTACTTATACTTTACCAGATGTGGCCCGAGAATTCGTCTGCCTGTACTTATTAATTTTTCATTAATAATGACCTTCTCCGGGTCCTAATACCCGTCAAATTTCATAGCGATCGGTTCCGTGGCAGGCGTGAAAAAGTAACTGAAAAATAGACAGTGGTGCCGATTCTCTTGTTCAATAACTAAACTTGAATTAGAGAATCGCTATCTTTTACTAACAGGCAGCGCGAGGAAAGGACGGCTATAGCTATGAACTAAGTTAGAGATGTCAAACTAGTTTACTTCTTGCGCTTCATCGTGTTTTTATTGCGCATGTTTTTACGTGTCATCTAAATATTGTATGGAAATATTAGTTCAACTAAAGACCGCTCTAATTTACGTCCGTCTCTTTCTTGTTTTATTAGAGAGAAAAAGTTAGCAATAGCATACATCAAGTTTACTTTGTGTACAAAAGAATCGGCACCAATAACCTTCGCATTTATAATAGGTATAAGGGCCCGTACACACGTACTACAACCACTCCACATCGCAGCGACAAAATGTAGACAAGCAGCGGTGTGAATAGTAACGCTGCAGCTTCTTGTGTTACGTTGTGGTTGCGATTTCGCTAGACTCGCTAGTAGTTGCGATGTAGTTACGTTGTGGCTAGTGTAGACAGACATCGTTGTGGCTGCGACGTGGCATTGATGTGGTACGTATCGCCCACGCGGTTGATTTGACGGCCTAAATATCCGTGTCCGTGTGAATAAACTATTCATTTTCGTACAAATTAGCGTCGCGTCGTGTCGTCTCGTATACGTATTGTCGTTGTTGTGTGGTTGTAGTACGTGTGTTTGGGCCCTTATCATGGATAGACATACAGATAATTATTTTCAGCTTATGTTCAGTTGGTCCTTTTTCCATTGATTTTGGAGCCAAATGTAGACTGATCGAGCGTAGTTTTTAGCAGGGACCGAAACCGGTACGAAAAATACCGGTATTTTTCGGTTACAACCTTTAATTTTTTTACAGGTATTTGCAAAGGTTACCTTAATTCTTAAACATTGAATACAACCGGTATTATACCGGTTACCGAAATAAAAATTACCTATATCTTACACGTGCCGTCGGTATTAGTCAAAGTCGTCGCGTTTAACTGTTCATATCGTCAAACGTTGAGTATTCAATAATCTGGCCAGCACCCTACTGGCGTAACACACGATCAATCACAATCTGAATTTGCATTGCTTCATAAGCTCGAAAAAATTGTCTGCTCAACGACATAAATAACGTAATGAATGTTGTTGAACTGTCAAAATGAAAGCGATTGGGACTGAGCGTGTGTTACGCAATGGGTGCCTGCGCTGACTGCTGACCACATCCACATCATGATACAACCGTTTCATGAAATGGTCGAACACTTCATGATAGTGTTTTGATATAAAAAAGTGTAGGTACTGTGCTAGCGCGCTCAAACAAATTGCAAGCTAAAAGTTATGCGCTTTCTTTCTTTTTTATTTTTTTTTTATTTGTGATGGGTTTGCTCTAACTGGACACAACAACACAACCTAGGTCACAGGTGACAGAGACAAAGTCGACGATGGAGTGAGCTTATCCAGAAGAAGCCTGTTCACTCTCACTTTGAAGAGATTAGGGTTGTATGCGTTCGGAAACACACGACGCAGGTAGCGAGTTCCACTCCTTTGCTGTGCGCATTATAAAAGACATTTGGAAGCGCTTAGTGCGAATTGGTGGAATAGCAACCAGGTAGGGATGGTAACTGGCAGTGCGTCTAGACGCACATCACCACCATGGCACGACATCTAGATGTCCGATGGTAGAAGGGGGCTGGTGGAATGAGGTCGTGGAGTTCTCGGGCACACTCTCCGAAGTACAATCTGTAGAAGACCGACAAGCAGGCAACCTTGCGGCAATGAGCCAAGCTATGAAGCTAGGCATCCACCAGTTTTACGTTACCAATGAGCCTCTTAGCTCTGCGTTCCACCGAGTCAAGCGCGGCTAGTTGGTACTTGGCTGATCCATCCCATAGGTGACTGCAATACTCCATGCAGGATCGGACTTGCACTTTGTAAAGGGTCAAAAGCTGTCCAGGCGTAAAGTATCGCTTCATCCTATTTAGGATGCCCAGTTTCTTAGCCGCAGTTTGGGCCTTGTATTCGATGGTGGCGCCGAAGTTGAGACCAGATGTCAACTCCATGCCTAGGAGCTCAACTCAATCAGTTACAGGAACAGATGTACCCCGAAAAGTAGGAGTTTGGGCGAAACGACTCTTTTTAGCGGTAAAAAGACACGCCTGCGTTTTGGTGGCGTTAAAAGAGACCAGATTATCATCACCCCACAGGGAGACAAAGCTTAAGGTCAAATCTGTCCGCTCTACCATGGCCTCTCTCAAGGAACGAACTTCGGCCCCGCTGGTTTTTGCGCTGGACAAGTATCTCTCTGAAACTGTACTGTCATCTGCGTACCCAACAATACTAGGCCGAAGCAGGTCATTGATGTGCAGTAGGAAAAGAGTTGCAGAGAGAACAGACCCCTGAGGAACTCCGGCATCAATAGCCATAAGGTCAGAAGAGCAGCCGTCAACAACGACTCTAATCGACCGTTCACTAAGGAAATTTGATATCCAGCTACAAAAATCAGCTGGGATGCCATAAACAGGAAGCTTGCTGAGCAGAGCAGCGTGCCAGACCCTGTCAAAGGCCTTCGAGATGTCAAGCGATACAGCCAGTACTTCGCCGTGTTTCTCTATGGCTTCGCCACAGCAGTGCGTGACATACACAAGAAGATCGCCAGTTGACCGTCCCCGGCGAAAGTCATATTGACGGTCACTGAGGAGATCATTGTCTTCAAGGTAGATCAGCAACTTATTGTTCAGGACCCTTTCCATAACCTTGCACAGAATGGAGGTAATGGCGATCGGACGGTAATGGGCAGGGTCTGCTCGGTCGCCCTTTTTGGGCACTGGTTGTACATACATTTGCAAGCTTCCAGGATTTCGGCACCGTTCTTTTTTCAAGAGAGAGGCGGAACAAACGTGTCAATACAGGAGACAGTTCAGGCGCACACTGCCGCACCTGCCAGGCCCGCTGGCCTTGTTCACGTCTAGACTGCACAATACTCTTCGGACCTCTTTAATGTGTACTGCGATCTCCGGCATCGAGGAGTCACAATGAGGTACAGTAGGTAGTTGCTTTGAGCCAGCGTCCAGACGTGAATTGCTTGCAAAGAGAGATGCAAATAAATTTGCTTTCTCAGTTGCAGAGTGAGCCAGCGACCCATCAGGTTTCATCATAGGAGGTAAAGTGGGACAATAGAAATGCGTTTCAACCGCTTTAGACAGGGACCAGAACTGTTTACTACCCGGAACCAGCGTGGCCCCGATACGTCCGACATGGTCAAAACGTGCCCTACGTAAAACCCGCTTGCAGAACTTGGCAGCAGAATTAAAGGCTCTTTTCTTCGCGCGAACCCTACGCGCTCTAACTGTGCGGTCGCGGGCCTTGACCCAGGCTTGGTAGGCAGTCTCTTTTCGGGCCTCAGCGTGGGCGCATTCCGCATTATACCAAGGCCGGGATTTGTGACCGAGCGGGATGTCGGAGAATGGAATAAAATATTCCATCCCCTGCCGAATCACGTCCGTAAACGAGTCAGCACAGCACGAGGGGTCACCTGAGGAAAAGCATACTTGCCGCCATGGATAAGACGCAAAAAAGTGCCGC
This sequence comes from Dicycla oo, assembly GCA_948252095.1. Classification (NCBI taxonomy): domain Eukaryota; kingdom Metazoa; phylum Arthropoda; class Insecta; order Lepidoptera; family Noctuidae; genus Dicycla; species Dicycla oo. The sequence goes on from OX411732.1 coordinate 12,436,120, forward strand.
ATCTCATCCCAGTCTGCTGACCCGTATCGCCATACTTGCCTCGTGCCTCTAGGGCTCTTATCTGGAGGAGAGCAGGTCGATATGGATTTCACCAGACAGTGGTCAGACGTTCCCAGCGGGGCTGAGACCGATACTGAATGACTGTCCGGATCAGATGCCAGCAGAAGGTCCAAGCAATTGGGTGTATGGCCGTCAACATCCGGTACCCGCGTTGCCATATTCACCATCTGGATTAGATCTAGCGCTAAAACAAACGTGCGCGCCTCCAACCCAGCATGGTCAGTTTTATGGTATGGGAACAACCATTCTTTATGATGGGCGTTGAAGTCCCCCAGAATAATGAGCTTCGCCGTTGGCTACCGTTGCTGAGCTACGTCAGTCGACTCCACGAGGAATTTAAAGAGCGCTGTTGTCTCCTGGTCACCGCTGTGTGTTCGGTAGATGCCGATGTAGAGAGATTTCTCCACGCCAGTATCCACAAGTAGCCATATGGCAGAGAAACCTAATTTCTCAAAGCAACGGAGACGACGACAACAAATGTCATCGCGAACGTACACACAGACCCCAGCTTGCTTCTTGAACTTGTGTTCAAGAGAGTAGCCAGGTAGTTGAGGTACGCCACGTCCGATGGGGTTGCTATCTTCGTCTCCGTTAGGAAAAACAGGTGCGGCTTCTCGGTCTCAAGGTGGTGATGGACCGGATCGAGATTGAAGTGCAACCCCTGATATTAGTGAGGTGCATTTTTAGTGGGAGGAAGTGCAGCCGTTGTTTACCCTTATTTTTCTTTACTTTGATCATTTGAGTGGAGTTGTTGGGGAAAAAGTCGATTGTCGAGGCACAGCTTAGTGACCCAAGTGGAACACTAGAGCCAACCAAACCTATGGGGAACTCATTTGGAGACTGCGGGGACGCCTGAACCCCCCTCGGATATGGCCACCAGGTCCTGCCATCCAATCGACGGCTGGCACGGCGGAGTATACCGGGATTTTTCGCGAGTTGCCGGGGCAGCCTTTGGCACGTGGCTGGCGTGCTACTTGGGCGCCCTACTGACTGCGGTCGGCCAACGGCTGGCACCGTGCTTCGGATCCCGCTACCGTCCAAAATGAGTTACCCGGCTAGCCGACTCAGAGACCACGACCGGTTCCAAACAGCGCAACTGACAATCTCCTTCTCCCCCAAAGGCACTGGCACTCCCACACACCGACGGAACACAGCAAGCTGCTTGGCGCCAGACTTCGGTGGGGTGGTGGTCGCAAGCCAGGCGGCCCCTTGCGGAGCCTACCACCGCTAAGTGGGATCGTTCAGCCGTACCACAGGCAAGCCTGTGGTGCCGTTGCCCGGGGTGGACCAATAGGAGGTAGATCCAAGCCACCCCAAACGAATAAGTGCTGCATTCTATTAGAAAATAGGGCGTGTACGTTTCTCCGCAAGTTAAATAAACAAACTACCGAGTTGTTTTCTACGGTGAGAGAAAAAGATAAACAAATGGTATTTTACCAATTTACAATGTAATATTATCTTAGGTACCTTGTTCATTTCCTTTTTTTTTCTCCGCAAAAAGGCGAACTAAATAAACGTAAACAATACTGGCAGGACGCACGACATACCGCGCAATTTTGTCAATAAAATCAATCAATCTGCCAATGGCAATGTATTTTTTCTAATGCCAACAAATTGTCGGCATTGCGATATTCTGTCTTTCTCGTAATCAAGGTCATTTTTAGGTAACTGGTATTAAAACGGTAACTTAAATAAAGGTAACATGTTTCTTCTTCTTGGGTTACCCAGATAGCGGTTACCTTAATCATAGAGGTAACCGAAATTCTTCGATACCTGTACCGTAATTTATAAAGGTTTTCGGTCCCTGGTTTTTAGTAGCTGGATAGCGTTTAATAATGCTAATTAATTAACTTACGGATAATAACGGACTTGTTATATTTTTATGAAAATAATTTAACGAATACATTACTTTAATACTTCGAAACTCATAAATTTGTGGAATCCACAATTTGGCTTTAGTTTATTATACGCTTTAAAACATTTTATGTTGGCGTTTAGCTCTACCTCGTTTAGCTTTACCTCAGTCTCCTTGGATGGGGGAATCCCAAGAGTTTTCCTCATCGCTTTTATGCCACTGCATCTATAACTATTTAGAACAAAATGAAATACGTATACGAGTATAATACTAAATGTCAAGATTTCATGAAATAGTAATTCATTAAGATTACATGAACTTAGAGAGTTGTATTGCTGTTTTTAATTAATGATTATAATTATATAAATACAGATTTGTTACGGTCGCGAATCATATTCAGATCAACTTACAACCTGATACTGACTTGCAAATTGCAAAAAACGTATGAAAATTTGAATTTCGCCTTAAATTCTAGCCTCGTTGGTCTAGTGGTCGCAAGCGCTACTGCTGAGTATGAGGTCCTGGGTTATATCGATTCCCGGGGACTGCAGTCTCGACATAGATAACGATCGCTTTACTACCGAATTCGGTCGCAAAGTCCTAGTGGGGACCCTAGACGGCCAAAATTGCATGACAAACACGAATAAATCACATGCTTGTCAAACAATTTTGGCTGTCTAGGTACCTCACTAGGACTTTGCGACCGAATTCGGTCGTAAAGCGATCGTTACCTATGTCGAGACTGCAGGCCTAGGTCGGGCAAAGTGTTATTGGGTTTTTCCATCTGGAACTGGGACTTGGGACTTAAACTGAATGTAACTAGCGAAATGTACCTACATTTGTACACCTGTACATATACACCTCTGCCTAATCCTTCTGTAAATACTGGTGTAATGTTATGTATATTCTAACTATTTAACGAATCATTGCATCTATGTTGCAGTGTCAGATTGTAACTTATGCATCCAGCCACTCTCGAACCCCAACGACAGAACACTAATTGGTAAATTGCAATGAATTTAATAGACACAAATCACAATAGAGCTATCTGCGGCTATATTTGCGAGGCTGGCTGATTCAAGGTGTTGCTGTAACTGCATACCGGAAAATTGCTATGATACGAGTACACGTCCAGAGGAATGAGGAAAATGCTGTGAGGAAAGTTTTCGAGTATGTATGTGTGTTTTGTGTAATTGTGTGTGAATGTATATAAGAGCAGGGGAAGACCAAAGAAACTATGGTTCAGGTTCAGAATGGCCAATTCTCGAAATGTCCAACGGTTTCAAAATGTCCAATCGATCAATCTGCCTAGCCTTTTCCCAACTATGCTAGGGTCGGCTTCCAGTCTAACCGGATGCAGCTGAATACCAGTATTTTACATGGAGCGACTGCCTATCTGACCTCCATAACCCAGTTATTGGGTAATACGATACCCCTTGGTAAGACTGGTTTGACTGGTTTGGTTGGACTGGACTTTCGGGCTTCTGACGACCCGTAACGACTGTCAAAGATCCACGAATGACAGCCGGGACCAACAGGTTAACGTTCTTTCCGAGGCACGGAGGAGTCTCGGTATGAAAAGATGGTCACCCATCCACAGGCCAACCCCGGCAAACGTAGCTTAACCTGATGGATCGACCCGTACGGCTATTATTACTTAGCCACGAGCTCTTCAAACTGTCCATTTCTCAAAATGCCCAATTCTCGAAATGTCTAGTAACCAAAATGTCCAATCTTTAATCTTTGTGGTAAAGGTGTTTTTTTCGGCTGACACTTGTAATTTGTACATTGGTAGGTACTGCCCGAAAACAACACCTCCTTTACCACATTATCAAAGACTAGCTGCAGTCAGTCAGGACTTTTATTTAATATAGATTGGACATTTTGAGAATTGGTAATTTTGAGAAATGGCCATTTTGAAAGTGTTGGACGTTTTGAGAATCGGACATTCTGAACCTGAACCGAAACGATCGATGGACTGTGTGAAAGATGATATAGCTAGAAAGGAGGTGACTACCGAGGTGACGACTAATAGAGAAGTATGGAAGAAAAGCGACCCCAAATAAATTGGGTTAAGGGCAGGAGAATGATGGCACCGTCCAGAAGGAATTGCAACTACTTGCAACTTCCCGGCATTTTTTTCAATTGCCTTATTGCCTAACGATCAAGTTCGGTAGCTGTATCATCATCATTTGCTTAGCCTTTTACCAACGTTGGGGTCGGCTTCCAATATAGCCGGATGCAGCGGAATATCAGTATTTTACATATAGTGACTTCTACAACCCTGACAGGCCAGCTGGCGTGGTTGGTTAAGATACCACCTATCATGTCGCAGGTCGTGGGTTCGATTCCCATCCAGGACAAACATTTGTGTGCATGAACATTTTTGTTTGTCCTGAGTCTGGGTGTAATTATCTATATAAGTAGTATGTATTTACAACAAAAAAAAAGTAGTGTATGTAGTATATCAGTTATCTGGTTTCCATAGTACAAGCTCTGCTTAGTTTGGGATCAGATGACCGTGTGTGAAATGCCCCAGGATATTATTATTATTAGTTACTGGGTAACACGATACCCCTAAGACTGGTTATCAGACTTTCCGGCCGAATTTCTGTGGCTATACCTTCTAGGTAATTCTTTACTCTGTCCAATACACAATTGAGTTGACTCTTAAATACTTCGAAACAAAATTCAGTGATACGGAAAACGGTTACCATTCACAGTAAAGTAAAGCCAGTTGCAGTAAAATCTGATTGTTTACAGCACGCAACAAAACCATGACCCGTATTCAACAGTTGAGCAAGTACCCGTCAAATAGTTGCGCCTGCGCAGGATGATAAGCAGTCGAACGTTTCTTTCTCGCGTATTGGCTATTACAGCTTGAAAAATTCTTCGACTAATGTATTAACCGAACTTCTCAATGCCAAACTCAATTATGGACAAGTTGCCATATTTGCAAGATTTCACACAACAAAAACCCGTCCCCTGGCAGATGTCAGTTTCAACAAGCTGGCTCGGTCTGAGTGTTTCGACACCAATACGTGTGTTTACAACTGAAATGAGTCATTGCATTGAATCGCCACAGATACTGATGACGATGATTTGCTCTAATTCATATATAATTGACTCTAATTAAATCCGTTTCGCGGTCAATTTAATCTAAAATATTTGTTTGGTGCAGTTCAGACTACCTTTTCGATTTTCTCAAATTCCCGATGCTGGCTCGCTTGGCTGCCGTCCAATCGACTTGACCTAGTACGGAACCCTTGTCTAATGATGCTTGATAACTCATAATATAGCTTCAGATTTATAATCGAATCTAGTTTCGATCTCGAGATAAGTAACATTTTGATTTATTGATGTTTGAAAACTGCATTCACAACTGATTGAAGAATTTTGTGTAGGTAATTAGTATGATTACGGTAAAGTATTTATTTTCCCGTTTTCTTCGGATATTGTGTTTAGATGTGTTGACTTACACGCTTTACATATTGCTCGCATTATATTTTGTATTGTGTTTTTGACATCTTTCTTTTCGCTTTCCTGCGATCTGTGGAAGTGATTTCGTGAAAAGGGACGGAAGTGTGTAACAGGAAGCCGGGGAAGCGTGCGCTATTTGATTTGACCAATGAGCGCTTGCGGTGCTAGAGTTGGCCGTCAGATGGTACCAACCCAAACAAATGTCAGATGTTACACATCATATGCGACTACCGGCTCGCTCGTTTTATTTCTGCATTGTTTTGTCATACCTATACGTATATTACCTACGTTTTGAAAACAGTCATAAAAATACAACATAATGATAAAAACGTGACAAGAATTTCCACTATGATTGGCATGTTCATATCACAATGATGACGCTGATATTATCACATTTTCGTTATCATTTATATTATAGACAGTTTTGGAAATAAACGAATCTAATCAGATACGTTTTGACGACTATTATTGCATATATAAATTTATACATACAAAGATTGCGCCACACAGACTATTAAAATGAACCAAGCTTGTTTATTTGCACAGTTTTTTGTTTATCGCAGTTTATTTGCATTTACAAAACATGGATTCTGGTTATTATTGGGACTCTATTACAACGTGGTAAGGTTGACATTGGCATAAGTTTCGGTTACATAAATCGGGTTGATGAAAGTGAAGGAGGCGACAAACCCAGCTTGGTGTGACGTCTGTCACCTTGATCTCATGCCATTCACTTAATCCTAGGCTTTGGTTTATATAAGGTGTAACTTAAATAACGCACAACATCTTAAGGGGTCATTGTACTCATCATTATGAACAACTTTCTATGGCATACAACATGAAATCGCGAAAGAAAAATCAGCGGTTCCCTACATTTTAACGTGTTATGCACAGCGAACATAAATGTAGGGAATTACTATAGGAACCGTTGTCGCCAAACTCACACAAATAAACCGATAATCTTATAATGCTCTACAGATAAACAATTCGTTTGATTTGTTGTTTTAATTTTAGTCAAAACTAGCATAAGTCACAGATCCGACAACTGGAAATAAATAAACCTGCATGCTCTATGGATAGGATTTATTTTGGTTTAGTGCAGAAAGTATTTACAACGTTTTGTAATCTAAAGTCAAACTAGATTCGATTGACGAGTAAATTCCGCTGCTCGACCATAGCAGTATTCTCAGTGGTCTCAATTATAAATCTAATTGCGTTAGTCATAAGGTTGACATTCGCGTCATAGGTCGATATCTATTGCTACTCGACCAAGGCCACACCAGTGCACATTGAATTTTGAATTACCGATATCGATAGATACCAAATTACTTGTTTAATTCGAAAAATAAGTCTTGTTGGGAGTTCAGTGAAACAGTAGGAAGAATAACATAGTAGAAATTTAAAAGTAAAGTGGCGTTGAAATATATTTTATTTCAACGCCACTTCAACGCTGTCATTGAGGTGGGAATCGGCATGGCGGTTTATGAATGATCTTACACACTGAAATGACCGGCTGGTCAATGCAATGCAACGTCTCAAGCATTATTAAAATTATAATAATTACGTTATTATGTAAAAGTTTGAATACATTTTTGCTAATAAAGCATCTATGCAACATAATACACCTCTTAAAATAAACTTCGTGTATGAATGTTAGGCAACCTTATATTTGTATTGTAATGTTATATAATAAATAAATATTAAATTATTTATTTTCTTCTATCGATATCTATCGATAAAACCAACATCTGACCCGAATGTAGTCGGGTCAGATGTTGGTACTTCACTAATTGATTAGTGAAGTACTTTCGAGAACGAAATAGTGCACACAATCAATCCAAAACTTTATTTTACTCTATAAAGTTGATTTTAACTAGACGTTCAATTAAATTATTAGTAAATTGAAATTAACTAAGATTTTATTAGAAAACAAATAAAATTGTAGGTACTTCCCGATGGTACGAAACACCTCCATTTTTTAGATTTTCTTCTCCTATCATTTTTGCACTCCGAAATGGAAAAATACGCCATAGTTCTGGAAAAATTAATTTGTCGCGAGACTAGCAACTCAACGCGATGTTAGAACACGACTGGGACCAAGTAAGCGTAACAGCGCTTATTTGTGGCACGCGTGCCACGCCTACTTTGCACTTCCACTGTTTTTTTTTGTTCCGTGGTCCATATGCATGGTGAAGACACACACTGCTGTCTTTTATGGATCAGAAGGTTGGGTAAGAAAAGGGATGAATGCAAGGCAATTGCATGCAGCTGAGATGAGAATGCTAAGTGTACGGCCTGAGTGCACGCTCGACCCGAGCGTCCGGCGGGGCGGGCAACGTTCGTGTTAAACACATGCAAACACTCGCGAGTGTCCTGAGTGACGGCCGAGCGGCGCTCGGTGAACGCTCTTCGCCGCTTGCACGCAACATTGAACGCCTCGCTGGACGCTTTTCACTCGGGTCGTACACTGAGAGGGATGTGTGGTGCTACGCGAATGGATACAATAAGAAATGATTACATAAGAGGAAGTTTGCGGCACCGGTGAATGAAAAGATTTGTGGAAATCGGTTGTCATGGTATGGGCATGTGATGCGGAGAAGTGAAGAAAATGAAACTTTTGAGTATGAATGTCGATGGTTATGAGAGTAGGGGAAGACCAAAGAAACGAGTGATGGACTGTGCGAAAGATGATATGGCTAGAAAGGCGGCGACTACCGAGATCACGACTAATAGAGAAGTATGGAAAAAAGGGACATGTTGCGCCGATCCCAATTAAATTGGGACAAGGGCAGGAGAATTATGAAGCTGATGATGCATGATGAAGACAGAGATATTTCCTCAAATTATATTTTGAAAGTGAAAAGCTCATCCGATGCTTCGTAATAATATAAAGGCTGCTTTCATAATAATGGCTACTCACCCACGTTTAGGTCACAAACTGTGAACGACCAGGTGATCTAAACGGCTACTCAGCCATTATTAAAAGTGTCCAAAACGTAACACGCCATATATTTAACACGTTCTGTGCGGCCAACGCGCATGCGCGATTTTCGAACGTTCACCATGTGCTGGCGGCGCTTATGCGCGTCCATACAATTTATATAACTTCCTTCGAATGCGGCGCGCCGCACCTGTGGGTTTTTTGTGCATCTCTATTGTTCTTGGCGTAATTGTTTTATGACTCATAAAACTCGAAAATTTTCAAACACACATAAGCGTCTCGCCGCACTTGGGACAAGTTTGTAACGCCGCACTTATGCGCCCAGCCGCACTGGGTAGAGTTTCTTCAACCGCGCATGCGCGCTCATAGCACCACACGAAGTATTTTTTGGGCGCGCATGAGCGTTTGCCGCACAGGGTTTAGTGTATCATAAAGCAGCACTTGGAGCAAATTCGCCAAATAATTCAGCAGTTAATGTGTTAAATACGCGACTCGCCCTGCTTCGCACGACTTGACTGAATATTTCTTTAATATACAGATCAGAAAGGTTTGGTCAAAATTAAGGGTGGTACAGACCCTCAAACTGAACAAACTATAATAATAATAATAATAATATTCCACAACTATCACACAACGCCGTCTAGCCTCAAGCTAAGCAGAGCTTGTGTTATGAGTAGAGATCTAGGTACTAGACAACTGATAAACATACTTATATATTTCTAAATACATACATATATAGATAAATTACACCCAGACACAGAACAAATGATCATGCTCATCACACAAACATTTGTCCTGGGTGGGAATCGAACCCACGACCTCCGGCATAGCAGTCAGGGCCACTAACCACTAGACCAACAGGTCAGTCAAAACTCCATGGGACCAACATTGTAATCAAGAAAAAATAATCAGTCGTCCAATACAAAACTTCAATACCTCCTCTACCCAAACGTATGGGACGACTGATTATTTTTTCGCGATTACAATGTTGGCCCCATGGAGAATGGAGTTCACTTTGATGGTCTGTACTTTTCTGGTACACCTATATTCATTTGAGTTTAATATTAAAACCGCTTCAAATTCAGTTGCGCAATTTATAATAATATGTAAGAATGCCATGATTTATTTAATAATACCTTTTGCAAAGTCTGCTTTTCCATAATTTTCGGAGATGTCACATTGGAGGTCGTTCGACTAAGGTCCGAAGGCTGGTTTACATCAGACCAATTGGCAAGTAACTGGAACGATTTAATTTTCTTAACGCATTCATACTGGCTATCATTCATCTTCTATTGTATTGTCGTCATTGAGGTAAATGTAGTTTGTATTATAATTATGATTTTTCTAAGTAGGTTTTAAATTGTTTATAAATGTTACTTTAATGATCCGGTAGTCGTTTATAATACGTAGAACAAGGTGTCGTAATATTTTAATTCATAATGTTCTCAAGGAAAAATCCGCAGTATGCCGCAGCTTTTAATACTTATGGAAGATGAATAATGTTTACTTAATTGACCTTTGAAATTAAATCAAATCAAATCAAATCATTTATTTGCTTGAATATGGGTAGGTACATGAGGTGATACATAATAATAAAGTTCTTTATACCATATTCTACCGTAATAGGTGTGCAAATATCTATATCTATATAATCTATTGTAATATATAAAACGAATATTAACAGTACAATATTAATTCAAATTTATTAATTATATAATTTTAATTACATTGTTTAATTTAAAATTTAATCAGATACATTTATCATTTAAATAATCATGCACTTTATAATATGCTTTATTGATCAAAAACATCTTTAATCTATTTTTAAATGATATGAAATTCGGTGCTTCCTTTATATTATTAGGTAATTTATTATATATTCTAGGGCCCATACAGAACGCACTCTTATCAAACATAACTGTTCTATGTCGTATTGCTCGAAGTGTACTGGCAAGCCTGGTACTTTTTAATGTTTCATATTTATTTATATTATTCCTTATGTCTAATGCTAGTTCATAAATATACAGTGATGGGAATGTCAATATTTTTAAATTTATAAAATGTGGTTTACAAGTATCTGTAGGTTTAAATGCACATATTGCCCGGATACATTTCTTTTGGGCTTTGAAGACTGTTTCTCTCCCAGTGGCATTCCCCCAAAACATTATACCATATCTTAGTGTCTAGCCAACGTAAGCATGGTAAGCAGATAAAAGTGCACTTTGATTTGCCACTTTACGTAGCATATAGATGGCATATGAATACCGACTTAATTTTGTACATACTTGTTCAATATGTGTCCTCCAAGTCATGTCTGAGTCTATGTGTAGTCCAAGAAATTTTGTAGTGTTTATTTTTTCTATGTTTATTTGTTCATAATTTATACTGAATGTTCTCACTTTTGAATTTTTATTTTTGAAAGTCATTATATATGTTTTAGTTAAGTTTATTTTAAGTTCATTTAAATTTAGCCAGTTAATTATAGATGATAGAGTACAGTTAATTTCATGTTCATGTGTCGTAGGGTCTTCAGATACAACTATCGCAGTACTATCGTCAGCATACAGCACCATGGACGATTTGATGGATTTGGGGAGGTCGTTAATGTAAATAATAAAGAGCAGAGGGCCTAAGATACTCCCTTGTGGTACACCTTTGCAGACTTTTATTGATGTTGACAAGTGTTTCTTTTCGACTTTTGTTTTATGTGAAATGCTAGATATTTCAGTTTGTTGTTCTCTGTTACTTAAATATGATTTAATGAGATCTCTAGCGTTTCCCCGGATTCCATACGCTTCTAATTTATTTAATAATAGTTCGTGGTTGACGCAGTCGAAAGCCTTCGTCATATCCATATATAGTGCTGAGACATGCTTTTTACAATCCATATCTTTTAGTACCGTTTTGAGGAAAGTGTAAAATGCGTTATTAATAGATTTATTTTTCCTGAAACCCATTTGTTCTTCTGCAAGGATATTATTTTTTTCCATATAGTTATATAAATTGTTATAGATAACTTTTTCAAAAACTTTCGATAGGATCGGTATTAGAGATATTGGTCTATAACAATTCATATTTTCTCTGTCTTGTTTTTTAAATATTGGAATGACAACGGATAATTTTAATTTTGTTGGAAAGACCCCATCTTCAATGCACTTATTAATTATATGACAGAGTACTGGCGCTATTAATTCCGCCACTACCTTGATCATTTTACTACATATTCCATCATAACCCACACTATTTGTATTTTTTAGGGCTTTGATTATTTGAACGACATTCTCAGGGGTGCACGGGTTCATGAAGACTGAGTTTGGATTATTAAATGTAATTCCATAATGGGGTCTTTGGTTAACGAAGTGTTTATTTGGTACTTGTGTTGTAAAAAACTTGTTGAATTCATTAGCTATAGCAATTGGATTTGTGATTGGTATATTGTTTACATTTATTTTGTCAATTTTTTTAAACTGCTGGTGGGCACTTGTTTTATAATTATTTATAACATTCCACGTAGCTTTCGCTTTATTGACTGAGGTTTTAATATAGTAATCGTTTTGAGATTTTTGGGTTAATTTAATTATTGTTTTTAATCGTTTATTATACATTTTGTATGAATCTCTAACTGTTTGGCTTGGTGATTTCCTGTATTTCCAAAGTAATTGACGTTTACGCTTGGAGCAAACTCTGATACCTTTTGATATCCATTGTGGTCGTTTGTGTATAGGGACTTTGACTTTTATTAAAGGAAAACAGAGATCATAGAATAACCTTAATAAATCGTGGAATTTGTTAAAAGCTTCATCTGCTGTTTCTGCATTGTAAACTTCATCAAAGGTGAGATTCTGGATACATTCAACGAACTTATCTGTGTTAGAGACACTATAATCTCGTTTATGTGTGTACCAATGCATTATTTTAAAGCTTTCTTTGACTGGATATTGTAACAGTTGAGCAGTATGATCTGACAGCGCTAGTTCTAGTATATCATACCTGGAGCCCCTTTTATTACAAATAATGTTGTCTATACATGTTGTACTACCTAATCGAGTGGGTTCATTAATCATTAATTTAAGGTTATAGCTAGCCAGTAGTTGCTCAAATTCTATTACCGTTTTATCTCTTTTTAGTCTATTGATATTAAAATCACCGCATACAATAACTTTCTTATTTTTCAAACAAGTTTTATTGAGTATTTCGTTAAATTTAGAAAAAAATAAGTTTATCTTTTCTAGTTTGTTGCTGGGGGGTCTGTAAATATTGATTATAATAATATTATGCTCTAGGAGTTCAATGGCACTACACTCTAAAATATTTTTCATAGTATGTTCCTTTATGTCATAGATTTTAGCCTTCTGATTATTATGTACCAATATGCATGCCCCTCCATTTCTATTGTGCCTAGAATAAGATGAAATTAATGAGTAATTAGGAATTTTCAGAGAATAAGTATCCTCATTTATCATATTATGTTCCGTGATACAAAGGACATCAACATGTTTATTGTTACGGCTCATCTCCTCTAAGTGTAACGAAAGTTCATCTGATTTACTTATTAGACCATTGATGTTCTGATGTAATATATATAAATGACTATACACGAAAAAAATTGTTATCTTTCGGTGAAATCGATGGAGTATAACATTCAGAAACTGAATTCACTATAATTTGGTTTTCATTTTGTTCGTGAGTGCTATTTGAGGTCTTATTATGGTTAATATTACAATCAATGCAGTCTGTTTGTGTGGAACTGTTCACCATACTTTTTTGTGTGGCGGACAGTTTTGTATTATTGTATGTAATTAATTTAAATTTATAATCTATACGCAAAATCTCTCTTAACCAACACCTGCATAAATTGTTTCTGAAGTGTATGCCTCTCGGTAAATGTTTTTTAAAATCTAGGTCTAGGTAATGTACATTGCTAAATTTGCTACACATAAACTTCAGTTCATAATTGAGTTTCTTAATATTGAGGGACCTATTATATGGTATTTCCGTGAAAATCACGTTTGTCTTTGTTACAGATTCAAGCCATTTTATAGTGTTAAATTGGAATTCACTCGGGTTTACATCATTTGTACCGCCAGCTATAACTATATAATCGTCCTTAGATAACATTAGTATTTCACTTTTAAAGCTGTCCAACACATGATGTAGTCTTGCACCTTGTTTCCACATACATGTTACATAATAGTCATCTCCTAGCAAACGTTGTAATAAACTCTGTACCATTTTTCCTTGGTGATCTGCCATAATTATAACGTTCTTTCGTCTTTTCAGTGACGCTTCTTTAGTGTTCAATATATTTCTGGGAGATTCAATGTTGATATTCTGATTTGTTAGATTATTGTGACTGTCAGTTTCTTTCCTACATCCCGGTGTTATTGGTTGTTCAGGAAGAGTTATCATTTGCTGAGTCTGCAAACCAGTAGTATTGTTGTTAAACGGTATTTTAGGGGTGCTCATGTTAATAGTATTAAGTTTTTTTGAATGAGTTATGTTCCTTCCTGAGCCCGGTGTTCGTAATATTAAACTGTCTGATTTTCCTACTTTTTTATAGACATCTATTAACTTCTTGTATTTTTCTAATTCTTTTCTTAACGCAGAGTTTTCATAGTTCAAGTTATCTATTTCTTGATTAGCAGTTTGTAATTCCTCTTTTAATTGGTTTATTTTACATTCCTTTTCATTTATACTTTGATTCTCAATTGAAGTGTCTGGTAGACTGCGAATTGTTGTCTCAAACATTGAATTTAATAGAGTAGTATTGCTGTTGCTCAATGAACTTGAACGTTGCCGGGATCCTTTCCTAAGTGTAATATAATCTGTAGAACTATTCTCCATATTTGTTCCTTTAAAATGCGATAAATTCCAAAAAGTCGAGTCACTCTTGTTTGCGCTTAGTTTCGAACCCTCGATCCGTGGTACACGTCATGCAGCTTCTTACGCCTCTACGCCACGGAGACATGTACTTCGTACGTTGAATTTGTGGATCGCTTACTAGTGCGTATCTGTGACTTTTATTGTAAGTAGGTAGATTTAGTTGTATTGGAAATAACCCCTTTTTTGAAGTTGTTAAAACAAAACGGTTTTGTTTAGCAGAATTATACCACTTTTTACTTTAAACACTTATGTAATCGTTTTTTACGTAGATTTCACTGCCCTTTTTGGCTACTGTGTTAATTTTGCTTGTTACACAACACTGTTATAAAGGTCACTTGAGTCACTGATTATTTTAGTTGTTATATTACTATTATCGTTTTATTGAGGTTTATAACAAGTTGGATGCTCTATTAAACTGTTTTAACTACTATTATTACACTTTTATCGAATAATATGAGCATTAACTATTTTTAAATGAATTAAATACAATAGAGCTGTGTTGACAGTGCGCGAGCGAGAGAGCGAGCGAGCGATTAGCTAAAAAGAAATATTTATTTATTTGTAAGTTAACGTATTGCGCCGACACCAAGTAACAATGGGAAAAGGGCAGGCAGATGATGATTTGTATGTTAACATTTTAGTAATTTAAATAGGTAGGTAGAGTGCTACAAGAATCTTTCATTGCTTTAATGACATTGTCACGGAGGCGTTGTTCGCGGTGAGTGCTAACGCGTGCCCGTGTTCCCGCCACAAGCAGCAGATGAGGACACCGTGGAGTTTTAGTGGATTGGAGTCCCACATAACTGCACTATCTCCCCGTGTTAGTGCAGTATGCATGAGCATTTCTCCATGGAAAAAAAAGGGAGGCGGTTGTTGGTCAACATTGCTGAAATTGTCAGTATTGTCATTGTATACTGACAAAATATAATGGCGGCGTTAGTTCCAATTTTAGCCACACGCCTAAATAACATTGTAGTGCTGTACAGGCTGTACGCTTCTGCCCGCGACTTCGTCCGCGTGAAATTTCTTGTTCCCCCGACCCACCCCGTCGCATCGCATCGCATCGCCTGCCCGCGCTATTACTTTGTTTTTGCTTTGCGTTTTTCTGACTTTTTCATTTTGCTTGGCTCCTAAGGGTCCTAGCGTGATGTTAATTAAGAGATTTCCTTAGTGAACGGCCGAACAGAGTAGTCGTTGATGGCTGCTCCTGTGACCTTATGGCTATTGATGCCGAAGTTCCTCAGGGGTCTGCTCTATCTGCAACTCTTTTCCTGCTGCACATCAATGACCTGCTTCAGCCTGGTATTGTTGGGTACGCAGATGACAGTACAGTATCAGAGAGATACTTGTCCAGCGCTAAAACCAGCGGGGCCGAAGTTCGTTCTTTGAGAGAGGCCATGGTAGAGCGGACAGATTTGTCTCCCAGTGGGATGATGATAATCTGGTCTCTTTTAACGCCACCAAAACACAGGCGTGTCTTTTTACCGCTAAAAGGAGTCGTTTCGCTCAAACTCCTACTTTTCGGGGTACATCTGTTCCTGTAACTGATCGGCTTGTGCTCCTAGGCATGCAGTTGAATCTGGTCTCAACTTTGGCGCCACCATTGAGTACAAAGCCCAAACTGCGGCCAAGAAACTGGGCATCCTAAATAGGGTGAAGCGATACTATACGCCTGGACAGCTTTTAACTCTTTACAAAGCGCAAGTCCGATCCTGCATGGAGTATCGCAGCCACCTTTGGGGATGGTTCAGAAAAGTGTCAACTAGCCGCGCTTGACTCGGTGGAACGCAGAGCTAAGAGGCTAATTCGCGTCGTAAAACTGGTGAATGCGAAGCTTCATAGCTTGGCTCATCGCCGCAAGGTTGCCTGCTTGTCGGTCTTCTACAGATTGTACTTCGGAGAGTGTGCTCAAGAACTCCACCACCTCATTCCACCGGCCCCCTTCTACCATCGGACATCTAGACGTACTGCCAGTTACCATCCCTACCTAGTTGCTCTTCCACCAATTCGCACTAAGCGCTTCCAAATGTCTTTTACGAGTATAATGCGCACAGCAATAGAGTGGAACTCACTACATGCGTCTGTGTTTCCGAGCGCATACAACCCTAATCTCTTCAAAGTAAAAGTGAACAGGCTTTTTCTGGGTAAGCTCACTCCATCGTCGACTCTGTCTCTGTCGCCTCCGACCTAGACTAGAGTCAAGAGCAAACCCATCTTAAATAAAAAAAAAATATGCCTAAATCCGAAATTATTTTTTCAAATCCGACTGGCAGTTCCAGAGATTAGCGCATTCAAACATACAAACAAAGAAAAACAAACTCTTCAGCTTTAAAGATTAAGATTTTATAATTCACCGCCAGTATTAAGCAAGTCCGCTGGGACGTCCAAACGAATTCGAACTTGGGTTCGGACTGCGGCGCGAATGTCCTAGCTTTGTCCTGCCGAAGGCCTGTCGTTTCAAGTTTTTATAAAACCAACTGATATAAATAATGTTGTTTTATTATTATGTATTTTCACCTAAACTTAGGACGTATAAAATGAGCCCAAGTTCGTGTGTTTTTATTTAAGTATATTTATGTTCTGCGCCAACGTGATAAGAAGGTCCTTGCACCCATTAAGCATGGGGTCAAATACTAATGAATACCTGCTATGTTAACGCCATACTTTTTTTACCATTTTATTATGCGACCATAATATTGTGACTACGAAAGTTGCCGAAGCAGCAACGACCTTTAGTGTATCCTCTATGTTGCTCAAGTTTCAGGATGGTGGTGTTTTGTCTGCCACTCGTTAGTCCCAGTATTCTTTTTCTCCTCTAAGGCTGAAACAAATAGCCGCGACGCTACTTTAGTAGGATATTCACGATCGACTTTACAACAATACTATTAACCCGCCCCGGCTTCGCACAGGTAGCCCGATCGATACCAAACTTCATTGGATCACCCGCTGGGCTAATCTGAATATTGCCTGAAAATTTCATCAAAATGGCTCCAGCCGTTTTGGAGTCCATAGGGAACATACATAATACAATACTCGCATAGATTTTTTTTTTCAAACAATTTCTTGCATACAAACCTTGTCCTAACAAATGACAAACAACAAAAAAGATTTAGCCAAATAGGTGCAACCGTTCTGAAGTGATGCGCTTACATATACGTACATTCGGCAATTGATTTTTATTTATATCTATAAGATTGCAATTACTTGGTTACTAATGGTTTTACTTACAGATAATGTTCGACTCCTACATTTTATGTATGTACATTTTGAAGCTATTAACGTACCATGACTTGTAAGTTTAACCACAGATTAATACAGATGGGACACTCCGCAAAATCATTTAAATAAAAAACGACTCTTGCTACGACATAATAAAGTGTAATTCAGGTCGCACAACGCTTATTACATACAGTTAAATTCACATACCAGTTGCCTCTCTTTCTATCGCGTAACTCTTAAACCTTCTGACCACGTTAGGGTTGTCATCTTTTAAGAATAATTAATTTGTATAATTGATTACCAAGTCAATCCTTATTGCTCTACTTTTGTGAACAAAGGACGTTTCAATTAAACCTAGGCTAGGTACTTACTTAGTAGTAGGTATGTAGATCAAAAAACATTTTATTTTATTTTATTAATATCTGCATATTATGTCATCATCTTCCTGCCCTTATCCCATGTTACTTGGGGTCGGCGCAACATGTTTTCTTCTTCCATTCTCCCCTGTCAACCGTCACACTATCATTCACTCCCTTCTCTTTCATATCATTCTTTACACATTCCATCCATCTTTTCTTAGGCCTTCCTCTCCCTCTCCATCCATCAACATGTATATTCATCACTCTTTGAGTCACATGCGTTTCGTCCCTTCTCATCACATGCCCATACCAAGCCAAACGATTTCCTTTCAACTTTTCTGTCACTGGCGCCACTTAACCTAAGAAAATAGGCATAGGTACGCGTCCTTTGGAAGTGAAAAAAACGTGAGGTTCGGATCCTTATTATTATTTATGCAGCCAAATGCGATGCAATATAGTTTTGCCTTCATTTTAATCATTATCGTTTTAATATCTTGCGTCGGACGGACGACGCGACGCGGCGCGTGAGTATTGAATTGACGTGCGACCCGGCGGCGGCCCGCGGTAGTTCTACTGAATTGGCCCAGTGAGATAGGCCCGCCGCGTACTTGTTCGCGTCATACCTAAACTGCGGAGTGTCCCATCTGTATTAATCTGTGCTTTAACACAATGACTGGCTAACGCAAACACCTGGCTCCTAAGACCATAATTTTGCTGTCAACTCATTCATTTATTACTACACATTGTTGTCACTACACTGAACTTACATAAAATGCTTATTTACTTGAATGGTGCTTTAATGACATGCTGCGAACCATGAATTATGTGTTCATTGTTAACAAATCTCCGACCTGTCTTTAAATATTAACATCGCATCGCAGAATTGTCACTTTCTATACTTCCGCGATAGCAATACGGTAATGATGAGATGGAGACTATTGTCTGTCATTAATCAAATAGTTAATTAACTTGCAAAACAATAAAAAAGATGTAACGTAACGTTACGTACTACCTATGTTTAGTTTTAGCTTTGCTGTTTTCCTTTTTTTTTGTGGGCGGTTTTGGTCATTGTTGTTTTATAAGTGAAGACTTGTAACTGGGTGATAGTTACACTTACTATTTTTATTATTTTTTGTTTAGCTTTAAGTCTTCCAAAAAACTGAAATGAATTAATAAGTTTCTCCATACTTGTCGCCAGTAGCGGCGTTAGGGCAGTGCACGGTTGGGTGACCGCCCAAGGGCGCCAGGCTCGTCCGTCAGGGGCCTGGTTTCTCGTTTGTCTCAACTGCATTGAGTTTTGAGTTAACTCCTAAAACCATTGGAATACGTACGGCACGGGGGTACGTAATACAAAATATAACGTAGGGAACAAAAATTTTCGAGCTCGCTTCGCTCGCTCGCAGCCTAAATTCTCTTATTTCTCTACCTTTTCTGCACAAGTGGAAAAAGTTACTAATATTTCTCTAAGAATGGCCAAAAAACCTACCCGAGGCAGGTTGCCATCAATTTTTGAGCTCGCTACGCTCGTTCTGGTATCCTACGATCTCTGAGTGCTCAAACTTTTCTGCACAAGTCACCAAACTACTCCTTATTCTGTAAGAATGGTCAAAAGAAAACCTAAGCTTTCTATGACGGGGTGCTAAAATTTTCAACCTCAATTTTCACTCTGATTGCTCTCATATCCTGCGTTTTCCTAATTTTCTACCTATTCTATATCTATTTTTTGTTTTGAAAACAAAAAATTAACATATCCGAGGACGGGTCCAACATTTTTCGAGCTGGCTTCGTTTTGCCTGGCATCCTACATTCACCCTTTTCTACATAAATTGACAAAGATCTCTTATAAATCTACATATATCAATGCACAGGAACAAAGACTAAACACTTTAGCCCTACTCTTCAAAAGTATTGGGGTATTGGGGGGCGCCGCAGAAATCTTGTCCCAGGGCGCCCACCGGTAGTGCTAAAACGGCACTGTTTGTCGCATTAAGTACGACGCGGTGTCGAGTCGCGTCGTCTGAACCGAAACGAGGCGAAGGACTTCTTTTTCGCTTTTATTGCATGGACATAAAGCTCTGTCTGACTGACTCAAGCTGATTCCGCATCGATAGGTGTGGTCATTCACTAATGCTCCCCAAGATGTTTTAATTGAAAAATCTTAATAAAACTATTTTCTCTTGTTACAGAGGGACGACCGGTCGCTTCTAGCGCAGTTCTTTTTCGCCGATGACGCACTAAACATGGTCGCGGCTGAATTAGACTCGTTTGACGGCCGGAAAGACCCGGAGAGGTGTTCCACGCTCGTCAACCAGCTTAGACATGCACAGGTTTGTTTGTTATTGTAGTTTATTTGTGACTATGTTCATTATCGACTTAATTTATTTGCCACGCTTCCCAAGCACTGTAACGCCTGAAAGCCTCCAATAACTTCTCCTAAAAGACTCATGGCTCTGCGGGAGAAAACCCCCTAGACTTGAATTTGAATCCTGACGAGTTTTGACGCAACGAATAAGTCGGAAAAGAACTGCAGAGGGGTAGGAAAATACAATGTTGTTGTTGTACGAGTTAGATCAACTGGACTGGTGCCCGGTGAAAGCATTTATTTAGTGGATATCAATGCATAAAATGGAACTGTTAATAGCCCAAAGGTGTGCACTACAAAACCAACTCTTACCTGCCTTTTTTTTTTGTGGATGGGAAATCATCAAATAACTTCTCCCGCTCTGGGTGGAGCGGGAGGGCGTGTCAGACTTCTACTGACTAAAACCCACCCGTGTTCCTTCAGTTGCGTGTGCCAGGGCCACGGTAACTCTTTCGAACAACCCGCAACCCTGGCGGGCATCGGCCCTAGCGGACCCCTTCAGCTAGTGCTGACATCTCTTTGAGGCGCGCGTGGAACACAACGCGCCGTCGACCCGAGCCTGGTCCTTACCGGACGGCGAGCTACCCGTTGCTCGCCATCCGCAAGCCCGCGCCTACGGTGGCCGGGAATCGGCTATCGATTCCCGACGCCCAGGGCGTCTCCTGCGGCGACTAGGGGCGTGAGGGCGCAAAGATTGCCTCTCCCTCACACGTTCAGCCTCCTCCTTCGCGAGCATTACAGCTTCGCAGAAGGAGGTGACGGCTTCCCATGCACTCTCGCTCCGTACCATGGCCTGTACCAGGGCCGGACGCGAGAGATCGCCGCCGCCGATCGCCTCCGCGAGGACGCGGCGGTGCTCTGCCCAAGCCGGGCAGACCTCCACCGTATGCTCCACCGTGTCCTCCGGGCGATCCACACAGTGGTAACACCCGGGCGTTTCCTCCCGCCTTATCCGGAACAGGAACCTCCCGAAGCAACCGTGCCCGGTGAGGACCTGCGTCAGGCGGAAGGTGAGGGTGCCATGACGCCTCTCCAACCACTCCTCAAAGAGGGGACTTATCGCCGCAGTTGTGGCGTGCCCAAACTCTTACCTGCCTAAGCATAAGGTTGAATGTGGTTGACTGGCTTAAGCAGAAAATTATAGATAATCCTTCAGAATCCTTGTAGATATTAGGTTATAAGTTGTAAACATACTTAACTATGAAATTGTGGTACAAACACTACTACAAGACGTTCCATTATCAGAAGGAACAATAGATAATTTGATTGCTGCATTATCAGTTCCTTAGTCGAGTACCTACTCGGAACATTTTTTATTATTTTACTCATCATTCTTCTGCCCTTATCCCAATTTATTTGGGGTCGGCGCAACATGTCTTTTTCTTCCATACTTCTCTATTAGTAGGCATCTCCGAGAAGCCGTCACCTCCTTCTGCGAAGCAGTAATGCTCGCGAAGGAGGAGGCTGAACGCGTGATGAGAGGCAATCTTTGCGCCCTCACGCCCCTAGTCGCCGCAGGAGACGCCCTGGGCGTCGGGAATCGATAGCCGATTCCCGGCCACCGTAGGCACGGGCTTGCGGATGGCGAGCAATGGGTAGCTCGCCGTCCGGTAAGGACTAGGCCCGGGTCGACAGCGCGTTGTGTTCCACGCGCGCCTCAAAGAGATGTCAGCACTAGCTGAAGGGGTCCGCTAGGTCCGATGCCCGCCAGGGTTGCGGGTTGTTCGAAAGAGTTACCGTGGCCCTGGCACAGGCAACTGAAGGAACACGGATCGGTTTTAGTCAGTAGAAGTCTGACACGCCCTCCACCAGAGAAGTTATTTGATGATTTCCCATTCAAAAAAAAAGGTCTTCATTGACTAACTTTTTTCCTGTTTTTGTACATAAGCCCATTTGTAAAGCCACCAATTTCTGTTTGTTCACTCCATCGTAAAATATTAATATTTAATAAAATGTTATTACATTTTATTGGTCGTAAAAATCGTATGCTATTGTTTCTTTTCTAAATTCTAAATTCAAAATTATGTGCCAGTGACAGTACATAAGGACCGACTGTGTATAAACCTATATCCACTACCTCGGTACAACTGATAACGAAGTACAAGTCATTATTATGTACTCAAATGATCACTTTATTTGATTAATTTATTATCTTGAACGGCTTCACTTCTTCCTACTGAGTTTAAAATCAACATTGTTATGAGTTTATTTTGTAAGTTATACCTATTTGCTACATATTTTTTTTAATTTACTCTATTCGGACTTCACGTACAAGTAAGTTCGTAATCGTGACGGGCTATGCCGTGTTACTATGCGATTCGTATGAAGTTAATAACGTTTAAAAGGTACTTATATTATTATTATGATTGTGAAATTTATGTATCCTACGTTAGTTATTTTTTAACTTGCTCGTTGTCATAAGAGCAAATTGCTGAGAAATTGAGAATTTAGGTGTCACATTGTAAATGCCTCGGGCATTAAACCCGCCTTTGTACGGTACTTATATGTTTTTTTTTTTAATTGTGCATAAAGTTTTAATAAATAAATAAATAAATGTTGCAGGCGCGTTTTTAAAACGTGCGAGGAATCCTCACTGAGGTGTTTCTTTCGGCTATGTGAACGTAGCCTTAGAACTTAGAATTAAAATGTTCATAATTAATTACATTCATCACATCCTTGAACAGCAGTTTTTTTTTGTGAGTGGTCATTTCACCTGATACTAGGCGATTGACACTATGGACGGCTCACTTGAATCTTGAATCTTGGTGAAGTGATCGCCTAAGTTTTCACGATGAGATTTTTACAGAAGTGGCTAAGTAATAACAGCCGCACGGGTCGAACCATCAGGTTAAGCTACGCTTGCCTGGATTAGTCCGTGGATGGGTGAACATCTTTAAATATCGAGACTCCTCCGTGCCTCTTGGTTCCGATCTTTGACAGTCGTTAAGCACGGGTCGTCAGAAGTCCGAAAGTCTGATAACCTGCTTTAGTCGCTCCGTGTAAAATATTGGTATTCAGCTGCATCCGGTTAGAGTGGAAGCCGACTTCAACAAGGTTGCGAAAAGGCTAGACAGATTAATTGACATCGTCAGGTATTTTTTTGTTGTGATATTGATAGCGTTTATATGAATCATGAGTAAACCTATCCTACCTTAAACAAACCCTTAAAATATTTTCCAATGTATGTGCTCGAAAAGAGCGATTCCTAAGCAGCCTAACTGTGCGGAAAGTGCCACTTTTTCGCACTATTGCTTTTTACTTTTCAGTTTTATTTTTAACTCCGTCGTCAGCCCGATGCAGAATTTATTTATTTGAGAAAAGTTTTACAAATTAGTCAAGTACACATTCATATAAAAGGTACAATGAAACTAGTACTTCATTAAACGCGTTATTAATTAGTACTCTAGATTTAGATTTTGATAAATAAATTAATTTTAAATATTCTGTAAATATCTTTGGCTGAACGTAGGTATATTTTGCTCGTGCCTTTTTGCGATATGACGTGGCACCTATTTGCACATGCGAAGTAGGAGATATGCTGAATGCGCATGTATTTAAAATAAGCCCGCCATTTTACTAATTTCTTGCTTAGTTCTGAGTCGATCTGTGTAAATCTGCTAAAAATGTTATTCAAGAAGCACAAAATGCCAACAACAGCCTCTTACCGGCTAAATCAAAAGAAAAATACTTTTTCAATATA
This sequence comes from Dicycla oo, assembly GCA_948252095.1. Classification (NCBI taxonomy): domain Eukaryota; kingdom Metazoa; phylum Arthropoda; class Insecta; order Lepidoptera; family Noctuidae; genus Dicycla; species Dicycla oo. The sequence continues at coordinate 12,459,979 of OX411732.1, forward strand.
TATTTTTTTATTTCCTCGCACAATGCATAGTAAAACCTTGCATGATACCTACACGTGCGTAAGAAGATTTCCGCACTTGTAGCATAAATAACTATTTTCACTGTTATTGTTAGAATTTCTAAAGCAAGCACTAGCAAACTGAAGTACGCATTCAATTGTTATTTATCTATTTATCTATCAACTTGTCCACCCCGTAATGGCTTTCATAAGAAGTATGACGTGAAAATGTCCAGAATCGAGCATTATTATATTAAGCATTGCGCCGTCACGTAATAGTAATACACAATTATTATAATAAGAAACGATCGTTAACCCAGAAAATAAAACAGTGGGAAGTAATAAATAAACTTTATTTTCGTAACAAGTTTGAGTAGCAGTTTATTGAATTGAAAAGAAATTTATTAGTGCTATAAGTACATAAATAAATAATAACATCCGCACGGGTCGCTACGCTTGCCGCGGTCGGTCCGTGGATGGGTGACCATTAATTATCGAGACTATTCGCGACCCCGCCGTTGGTCCCGGCTGTCATTCGTGGATCTTTAACAGTTGTTACGGGTCGTCAGAAGCCTGAAAGTCTGACAACCAGTCTTACCAAAGGGTATCATGTTACCGAGTAACTGGGTTGTGGAGGTCAGAAAGGCGGTCGCTCCATGTAAAATATTGGTATTCAGCTGCAACCGGTTATACTGGAAGCCGACCTCAACATAAGTAGATGGAAAAAGGCTAGGCAGATTGATATTATAATAAAAAAACTTTTTCCAAAAAACACAACCGACTTCCAAAATGAATAATAACTTTAATTTCGGAAGTCGGTGTCTTTGGAACTTTATTTTAGTTTTTTACCGCCGGCTTCCGAAATTAAAGTTATTATTCACTTTGAAGTGTTACTTTGGAAGTCGGTTGTTTTTCGGAAAAAGTTTTTTACTTTTCACTTTTTAGTGGGTCAGTTGGAATTTATCTCAGTTACAATATTCTACTGTCAACTGCTCATCACCTTTTACAAAATATGTATTGCTTTTCCTGATACAGGGAGTTCTCCTGGTAAGTAGTTACCAGGAAAACTCCACATCACCGTATGCATTGTGACGAGCACAAATTACTTAGCAAACATTAATAAAGTACCTAATCGAATCGCAACCCGTGAAATATTTATTATTGAGTAGTTCCGGTGGCCATCTGTGATCTTCATCATCAGTTCCACTTGACCAAATGGTGCTTTCAAAGAAGAAATGCACGAGTTACTATAAAAAATACCCAAATCGCTATAGGTGTGTATATTTGAAGAGTTCCGTCGATTTCTCCAGGATCCCATCATTAGATGACAATGGGACTAACTAGAAAGTATACCCTTTCAAACAAAAAATAATTTTCCAAATCAGTTCAGCCGTCTTCGAGTAATCGGGGAACATACATAAAAGAAAAAAGATTCCGACGAACTGAGAACCTCCTCCTCTTTTTAAGTCGGTTAAAATAAACATGAAAACGTAGTAACAATTACTTAATACTCAGACAGACTGTATCTACACATTATGATGTCCAGTGTTTTTTAATCATTTGTCACAATAAGAAAAAAAAATCTCAATTTTCAATCAGTATTAAATGATAAATGAAGGGCACAGGGGAAAAACATGCAATGTCACAAAGACAATCAACAGAGAAATTGCTAAATTAATCTTTTGATCCTTGAAAAAAGGTACAATAAAGTTTCAAATAGGAGGAAAATATATTTATTTATAAAGAAAATATATTTGTTTCTGTTGTGTAGTAAAAAAAAACCTTTTCATTCTTATGTTTATTGAGTTAACACAGGAAAACAGATCAAAGTCAGAAAATACAGGCAAATAATATGCAATGTCCATGAAATATTTATTGTTTAAGTATCATTATATTTTATCTGTGAGAGGTATTGCTTAGCTTTTGGTCCACAAAACTTTGACAGGGCCTGGATATCCATAAATTTTGCCTTTGAAACTGGAAGGCTGTCTTCATAGGATTGATCTGGCAGTACAAACTCACCAGCACTATGAGAGTCATTATGGGATTTCAACTTTTTTTTAGGTGCCATGAGAATAGATGACGTCCAAGAGGAATTGTAATGTTCTCTGTGAAAAATCAATCTTGGATGATCCTTTTCAACCCTGATTTCTCTTATGGGTCGAGATAAAAAAGGACATGTCTTCTTATACATTGGGGATAGAAAGGTTGTCCATTTGAAATCCTTCAAAATTCTAGCCCTCTGTTCCTCATTAACAGCTTCAAAACACTTGTATCTCTTGCAATCACAACTTGGACCAGTTTCATGACTTTGAAGTCTAATCTTCTTATTAACATCCGACAATCGACCGTAAAGTTTATGTTTTTTGGTAGGTTACTTCAGATTAACCTCGTTTTCTTCTTCTGACGACATTTTCAATAAAAATATAATATTAAACACACACACACACACACACACAAAATAACCTCAAAAAACAAGACGTCATTAAACAAACGTCAATCTAACAACGATGGACAATGCTTATTTTTCTCCTGTTCGAGTTGGACACGTTGGACATTGCTTGTTATTGCACTGTATCAATATTTTACTGTGAATATTACTCCGTGACTATGCATGTTACTGCAAAGTGTGTTTTGGCGTTTCGTTCTACCAAATTTATACTTCACAATGGCATTGCCAGTTCAAAGAACATAAAAATGTGACATAGCATGTTTTTCCCCTGTACCCTTCAAATGATTTTATTTCTGTAAGTAGGTTTGTACAAACACTTTTACACGTCAATCATATTTTTTAGGGTTCCGTACCTCAAAAGGAAGAAAACGGAACCCTTATAGGATCACTTCTGTATCTGTCTGTCTGTCTGTCCGTCCGTCTGTCACAGCCAATTTGCTCCGAATCTAACGGACCAATTAAATTGAAATTTGGTACACATGTATTTCTGTGACCCAAACACGGACGTGTAACGTAAATAGATAAATTTTGAATATGGGGGTCAACTTTGGGGGGCAAATAATAAAATAAAGAAAAAAGTTTTGTAAACTGTACCGTGTGATATATCAAATGAAAGGGCTTACTGTAAGAGTCTCAAATGTAATTTTTTAATAGTTTTAAAATAAACCATTTTAATTAAAGTTATTTAAGAAAATATACGCAAATTGACTAACAACACTAATTGACTAACTATGGACATTTGTAGTTGGAATGTATGGGAGAACATGTTTTTCAACTACAATGTTAAGTTTTTCTTGGGATAAATTCATCCCAACTACGGAAACCTTCATTGTGCGTGGCCCGACACGTTCTTAACCGGTTTTATTTATAAACTAGTTGAGGTTGGCGTTTCCTATCTGACTACTCTGAGAAGAAAGGCCTAAACAAACTCAGAGGTCACAGTCTTTTATAAAGTCCAGACATAATCTTGGTCAGTTCATGTGAAGACCATGTAGATTGGTGTTTCAAATGGTGTTTTGAGGAAAGAACCACACAGATTGAGAGGACTTGTCCAGTCCACGCATTTGTCAGAAATCGCGCAGCTCAACTCAGAACTTAAGGTCTCAACGATTCGGCGAACAATACCAAAGAAAGGACATTTGGGTAGGCCGCATAAATTATGTATACAAACTGCCAGACCATGATTAAAAATAACTGAGAGAAAAATAAAACAAACAAAAGAGCAATGACCCACATAGATTTCACATTCACAATATTGACAAGTGAGATTCCATAAATATTACTGCAAATAACTGAAAATAAATATCGTACAATCCTACTTCCTACTATCCTACTTAAATGTAATATTATAAATTCGAAAGTTTGTGAGGATGGATGGATGTTTGTTACCTACTCTTTCACGCAAAAACTACTGAACGGATTTTGATGAACACATAGATAATTTATAACTTGGATATCCCCATATTATGGGTTTGAGACTTACGCGGGTGAAACCGCGGGACGCTGCTAATTCCAAATAAATCATTCGTTTACCATTATTATTTTCATTATGAAAATTAATCCTATACTAATAAATGAACAATATTTTGTGTAATCACGTTCTCGAAAACGGCTCTAACGGTTTCGTTGAAAGTTGCAATATAGGGTTTTGAGGGGGCGAAAAATCGATCTAGCTAGGTCTTATATCTGGGAAAATGCGTTTTCTCTATTTTAATAGAGCAGAGCTCGGTCGCCCAGGTACTTAATATGAAAGTGACACCGGTGACTGAAAAGTTGTCAGGAAATCGATTGACATTGTGTGGGCATGTGTAGGGTTGCAAAATTACGTAATTTTTTCCGAAAACGCTGGTATAATAATATAACGCTGGTATTTTACGGTAAATAAATAAATAAATAAAATTGTTTATTGTGTCTCAAACAGTTACATTTACAAATGTGAATGAAACAGCCCCAGTAAGTAATTAATAATACTTGTGTCGGGGTTTAAATTTTAAATTAATTTTAATTTTTAAGTTTTAAATTTGTTTTAAATCCCGCGCGCGTAAAGTAGATGTTGCGGATTAGAGCAGTTTACCATACTGTGCGTGACGTGTGCGGCAATATGCGCTCTTACGCATATAAAAATTAGAAATCGTCTGATAGACGACCGAATAAACAAGCTCACTAAGGTTCAATCTAATTTGAAATACTCGGACACGGATCCTGTTGAAATGGATATGTTTGATTTTGAAACTGAAGATGAAGAATCAGATGCAGAAGATGTAACAGTAGATCCAGCGATAGCTCATTCGATTCGGAATGACGTCTAGAAAAATGTATCTCGAGGATGTATTAACACATAAAAAATTGCAATTGTTATTAACAAATTAAGATCAAAAAAGTTGGCATTTAGTTTTTGTTAATAACTCAAAAACTATCAATATTTAAGAAATTTTAAAAAAAGATCCTTAAAGAGGAGGAAATTTCCAATGAAAAAGTCCCGAAACTCTACATAGGTATATCTCCATTATTTATAATTTTTGTTTAACGCTGAAAATAGGGCCCCGCGAGGCCGTTACGGCATGCGCGGGTCGCCGTTAAAGAGAGTGCACCAGATAAAATATTTTAATTATAACATATAATGTTATTTAAAAAAAAAAAGATAAAATTCAGGGGTCATCTAGACTGAAAGAATAAATCTCCACTGGAAAAAAATTTAAGTAATTTTTTCAAAAAGTTACACGATTGTTAATTAACCATTTTTTTCCAATCTCCATTTTTATAAATGACGAGATAAAAGTTTAAATAATAAACCTATCATTTTTTGGCTTCGTAGAACCCTTCTTATATACATGCTTAAAAAGATCACGCGATAAAAGTTTATTATTTTGCTTTTTAAGTTAACAAAAAAGGAAAAGTCCAATAAATGTTGTTAAAATTTCTTTTTTTTTTCAACAAAAGTTAAATTATTGCTGTTTTCGTATCGTAACAATGGATTTAAATAACATTGAAAAAAAAAACATCAATTGTTAAGAACTCCTAACTAATATTATAATTGCGAAAGTAAGTTTGTTTGTTTGTTTGTTTGTTACCTTTTCACGCCTAGTCCATTGAACTGATCATCCTGAAATTTTACATATATAGGTACGTTGTCAGGTGTATAGAAATGGACATAGGGTACCTTTCATCCCGAAAAAAAGTACTGTTCCCGAGGAAAACAACAATAACGTTCTCATAAATGGCGCCTTGTGTCTTTCGAATCATGATTGAATTATAATATTATTATAGAAACTTCAGTAGTGTGTTAGGAGCTTTTTTTAAATTTAATTACCTAACACATTTTGTGAGCCTAGAGTGTCGATAGACCGGCTTTTTCATCCTCCTAACTAATTTTATAAACGCGAAAGTGTGTTTGTTTGTTTGTTTGTTGGCTAAGATTTCACGCTAAAACGGCTGATCGAATTTGAATGAAATTTGGCACATGGCCTGGACCATGACCTGGAGAAAGAGATAAGCTACTATTCATTCTGGATCGCAGACGAAGTCGCGGGCAACAGCTAGTTGTTTGTAAACAAATAGGCAAGTATAATATAAAAAAAAAAAAAATGTTGATACCATTTTATTGTCTTGGCAAAACATAGGTTAAAGAAAAAATCGTTTGTTAAATATTTTTTTTATTGTTCTTAATATTTTTTTTCATATTTCGATTGTTTAAATAATTAGTTAAGGAATTATGTTCTCTTCAAAAATCATAATTGACATTTCGTAATAGGTTAAGAAAAAAATTTTTCCATTAATATTTTCATTCTTTGTTATCTTAACAATTTGTTATAAACAAATTATAATTAAAATTTAAAAAATACAGAAAATAGTTCAATGTACCTATAGATTACAGGAAAACTTTAAGAAGTCTATTGTCTTAAAACAACATGGTAAATCTCTCAATATTGTGCGTACAATGTAAGTTACATTTGCAATTAGAGTGCATGGGAGAACATGTTTTTCAACTACAATGTTAAGTTTGTTCTTGGGATTCATCCCAACTACGGAACCCTTCATTGTGCATAGTCCGACACGCACTTGGCTGGTTTATTTATTGCAGATTTTTCTTTGAGAACACAAGAAACGTCACTTTAGACCTTCATCTCCTATTATAAAAATGACATGTACAGGTTATTGCAATTTTGAGATGAATAAACGCCGTCGGATTCATTGTTACATAGGTATGTATCCATCCAGGTGGATATCAACTGTTCTACAACATTCTTGTCAGTATCAACATTCTCTCACTTGCACGCTCTTGACTTTCATTTCAGTTTCATCGCCAAATGTTCTTCTCATACCGCTAACTGTGCTGCATTTGTTTGGTATTGTTCGTGGAATCGTTGAGCTCTTTAAGTTCTGAGTTGAGCTGCGCGATTACTGACACATGCGTGCACTGACTGGACAGGTCCTCTCAATCTGTGTGGTTCTTTCCTCAAAAGACCATTTCAGACACCAATCTACATGGTCTTCACATGAACTGACCAAGATTTCGTCTGGGTTTTAAAAGAGACTGTGACGTCGTGAGTCTGTTTCGAACTTTCTTCTCAGAGTAGTCAGATAGGAATCGCCGACTTCATATAGTTTAAAAAAAAAAGATGATTGACTTGTAAAAGTGTGTACAAACCTACTTACAGAAATAAAATCATTTATCATTATCCTTATTTACTGTACAGTCACGAACCGGCATTGTTGAGCCCGTAAAATTTGAGATGTGACATTTCAATAACGAAAAACGGGCGGCATTCGTGTAACTTTAACACAACCAAGTTAAGATGATAAGCAAGTGGCTCAACAATCCCGGTTCGTGACTGTACATTCGGTCACTTGAACACTTTGTAGGTACATACATATCAAAAGTTCTTCCACATCCACCAATTCGGCATCATTTCTCTCCGCTGAACATTCTGTCTCTTGTGCGCTTTCTATATCTTTTGTCAAAACTTCTTCCACATCCACCATTTCCGCTGCATCATTCCTCACTTCTGAATATCGCCGTGCCGTGCCTGCTCGGGTGACCCCAAGCCGGTACGAGTGGGATCAATACAAATGCATGGCTCGAAACTTATTCTCTATTGTCCGCTTTTTACTAGATTTAGTTTAGTGAAACGACATATCACTGACATTATATTAGTATTTTTCCATAGCACAAAATATTTTTAGTGAGAAGACGTAAGTAATAAAGAAGAATATTCGACATCTACCGTGATTTCGTGGTATTCCTAGGGATTTCGTGAAATCCCTGGTATCCTCATTTCCCTACACAACCTCCCGACATCAATCGTTGGGCAGTAGCCCACCAGAACATCCGTCTGGTCGGAGGATACTCCCTTTTCTATGGAGGATGAGGGAACTTTACACCCAGTTGCTCATACCTCTTTAACACGTTAACTGCCATGTCAGGCACCGGTGCTTGACAGACATAGCACCTGTTAAGGCCATGTCAGTCCCGGGTGACTGACGCCACAGTATATAATTTAGATACAAATAATATATAATTTATAATTAATTAATATAATATATAATTTACAAAATACCTGACATGGCCCAATAGCTATGTTTTTATTTTTTTGCTTTATTTTACATTATAATAACCGGAAACAAATTAAAATAGTCATATAATGTGATTTACTTGAATATACAACCAAAAAACAAAAATAAAAAAAAACGTCATCAAAATTTTACTATGGCAGTTAACGTGTTAAGTAATTAGGTAGGTACAGTTCCAACACCAAAATAATTATTTCTTGTTAATGTTTTGAAATAAACCAATCATTTTCCAAGTCGTGAACCAATACGCATCAAATACAGAGAACCCAGTAACTAAGTCAATTACCATAAATTGTTACAATAAGTATTACATATAATAATTACGCTACGGTGTGTATCAATCTGTACGTACCTTGAGCGTTCCGAGTGGAGTTTTGCGTAGTTTTTGATGTGCGCATGAATCATATGAGTTATGATAAATGACTCACGAGCACAGTGCATGGAGTTCTACAATAGCGCCATTGTTGTACGCATTACAATGAGGATACCACGATATTTCTGAAATAAGTAGTTTTAAGTGGTGGATATTATTTTCCTTATAAATGTATCTGGGTTTCTAATAATTAAAATAAAACGTTAAAATCGTCCACCATTTTTCCCTTATGTCAGCGCTCAACACGATCTGTACAATACATACGTTCATGAAATCATGACCCATAATTGTTATTCAATGTGTGTCTAAAACCAGTGTTTCAACAATCGTAATTATTTATTAAACGAATTTGTTTGTTATTGTTCTACAAATGGCTCAGATACTTATTCAATTATAATTTGACAACCTACAGAAGTTAATGCCCAAAGTCTGCCAAAACTTTCCATCCCAACAGGAAAAGTTTGGCAACTACATATCTATTTACACCATCTGGTTTTTCGGTCCAAATATTTTCGCATGTGGATGTTCTTACCGGCTCATCAGCCGATAAAGCTGACGGCCCCGAATTACGTGCGGTCGTGGGTTCGAACTCCAAACCCAGGCAGGTTCTGTGCGCTGGCGATGGGGGTACTCCCCAGAGGAGGGTCCTGTGACGGACAGCTGCGGTGGGTTCGCCGATGAGTGCTAACGCGTGCCCGCTATCCCGCCACAAAGAGGAGGAAGAGGAGGACACCGTGGAGTTTTAGTGGGTTATAACTGCACTATCTCCTCTAGGTAGCGCAGTATGCATGAGCATTTCTCCATGCAAAAAAAAGGCAGGCACTTTGTTTAATTTATTTCATCACCACTGCTCTCAAAACGGTGAAGGAAAACATCGCGAGGAAACCAGTAAGTCCTAGAACCAAAGATTAGACATGGTGACATCCACCATCCCGCAGCATCCAGCCCGCGTGGTGGATTATGGTCAAATCTATCTCTCAGAAAGGAGGCCTGTGCCCCAACAGTGGGAACATTATATCTAGGCTGATTAATAATTATGCTATAGAAATAAGAGCACTTGGGTGCAGATTTATTATCAACTCAAGTATATTTATATCAGTTCTGTCGGCTGTTACCGGAATTTGATAAAAGTGTACTTATTTCACTGTTTTGTTTCAGTCACATTGTTTGGGTGAATTTGAATGAGCGACTGCTTAATTTAATTCAGGTTTTTGTAGCCTTGAACTAGTATTACGATTACCTTTGGTATTTAGAGCGTTTTTAGTTCATTGTTCATTTAAATTCGCTACTGACAAACTTTAAGTACCTACCTACCTGGTTTAGCATTATTCAAGGTGTTGTTTTTATAGTATTGTCTCCAAAATTTTCTTCTTTCACAATGTGTTGTTAGTCGTAAGAATAAGAATAATTTATTGCTTCAGAAATTACATTCAAAGACGTTGATTCCTGGAACTCACACTAGGATTCCCTGTGTCGTGAGATCCAGGCTCTCTGTCGTGGTAAAATATTTCGTCTAACTTACATATTTCGCCTGCATTCTAAAAATTATTTAACAATATTTTAAGTAAATAAATTATGGGCGCTAATTTTTACAACTGTTATTTTAAAATTAGGGAGGTTATAATGATCAGTTGAAAAAAATAACGGGCAGTACCTAATTTAATTTTTCGGTGGTCGGTGAATCAGTGTGACAGTAAAACATGAACAGTAATAAAAAGAAAATTGGTCACTTATGTCATCCTACAACGTCAGTACAAAACATACTCAAGTAGTATAATAAATGAATGGCCAGTGAACATGTTGGAATGGGCAGTTAGATAATAGTACGGCAGTTCATAGGTTAGGTTAAAACTATGACCAAACGCGCGCGAGCCGAGCGAGCGAAGCGAGCGGTGCCTCGGTAGCGGCCGGCGAGCGCTACTTCCAAGTTAGATTTCTTACCGACTAATTCCGATTTTTTAACTGCCCATACGTAACTGCCCGTTCAGTAATTTTACTGCTTAATTGATTATTTAATTACCCATTTAAATATTTGTTGACTCATTTTTATTTAGTTTACTGCTCAGTTTTTACTGGCGAACTTGTTAGTAAACATGCATTTTGTAATTTTTAACTTACCGAGTACCAGAACTACAATAAACAACTGCCGCTTTAAATCAGTGCCATAAATTATTCTTTTGAGTTAACAAAATAGTCATGTGACTCATTTGAAATTCAGTTTTTTCTTCAGTTCATCTTTCTTCGGTCTCGATGCAAGTATTGTTCATTCAAGGACAACAAACAAGTCGATTACGATGAATGTCTGCTGACCCAAATAACTCATTTGTGAAAGAGTTCGGTAATAGGTACCACTTTACTTACACCTTACAAGGAGTATTGACGTAGGCAGATTTAGTCTGAGGTAGGTAGAGGTACTGGAAAATGATTTTGGTATAAAGTTATAAAATAAATAAATCCTATTATGGTCTTTAATACTTTGACAAATAGGTACAAAATCAGTTACAGAATTACTATAGAATATTGACACTGACAGCTGTTAAACTCGGTTTATAGGTACTGATCGCGTTCAGTTTCATTGATAAGAGCGAATTTCAGCAAAGAAACTGAACACGAACAGCTAAATCACGTTCAAAAGTTGTCAGTGTCATCATCTTTGTGGAATATTTAATTGGTGGAATTCGTCCTAAGACAATTAATATAACAAAAACAAAAAGATTTTAAATGAAAGAACTGAACTGTCAGGTTTGATGGAATTATTTATAATGTTCTGTAATATACAGTAATGTTACTTGGGATAACTCCATTATACTCGGTATCTATTACGAACATTTTAATTGCTTGCTTCGGAAACCTGTTGTACTTACTTGGAATTGGTATCTAAGTGCAAAATAATTAGCAAGTATTAATATTCGTAAATAAGTGAACTCGACTTACGGCAAAAACATACTTTAGTTAAATGTAAATAAACTATATTAAAAAATGTTTTGAATTTTCTTAAAAAATGCGAAGAAACTTTTTCCCCAACCTATTATATTATATCCTGGAATAGGCTATATATATTATATTATATGGAATAGGTTATAGGCTGGAAGATTCATTTAAAAGAGCGGATGAAGAAATTCCATGACTAGGGCTAGTATCTAGAAATGTAGAATGAAAGTACGTAGAAAACGCTTCGCATATTGTATCTCCAGTATGCAGCGCTTCGCCATTATAGTTTAAAGTGCTCGGAACTGCATTTGTGTTGTGTCGTTTTTTAACGAAGGTCCAAAAATATTTTGGGTTTTCTTTAATAGATTTTTCAGTTAAATTCAAGATAACTTTGTTATTTACAATAATTAATCAGTAATGTAAGCCCCAAATAACTCTATTACTCTGGCCCATCTAGTTGGTAGATTGTTGATGCCCTGCGTCCAGAATTCCGGAGGCTGTGCAGAAAGAAATTGTCCACTGCCATTTTGAGGTCTTCGTAGTTTTGAAAATTTTTCTCACGCAAATAAAGCTTTAGTGGTCGGAACAAGTGATAGTCAGATGGCGCGAGATCCGGTGAGTACAGTGGGTGGGCAACCGGGTGCCATCCAAGCTCTACGATTTTTTGTCGAGTCTCCGAAGCGACATGAGGTCGCGCATTATCATGGAGTAAGTGAACATTTACACGTCTTGGTCGTTTTTCTCTTATTGCGTCAGCCAGTTTCTGAAGCTGCACAGTATAAATGGAAGTCGTAATCGTCCTTCTCGCAGGGAGAAGCTCGTAATAGAGTGGGCCCTTCGCATCCCACCAAACGGAGAGAAGATGCTTGCGTGAGTGATGTTTTTGCCATCTTGTAGGTAGGGACATGATCCCATTGCTATAGAAATTTTGGGACTTCTGGTCAAAATACCGCGACAAGTGGTTTTAGCAGTCCTCTCGTGATGTTAACCTGACAGTGCCTAAAGAATTCTGAAGAGACCGAAACAGGTGGAAATCTGAAGGTGCAAGGTCAGGACTATACGGCGGATGCATTAACACCTCCCAGCCAAACTCTTAATTTTTGCCGAGTGGCTCAAGATGTGTGAGGTCTAGCGTTATCATGATGAAAAACCACACCGCTTCTGTTGATTAATTCCGGCCGCTTTCTCTCAACTTCTTGCTTTAATCTCATCAGTTGTTCGCAGTAGAGTTCAGAATCGATGGTCCTGCCTGGTGGTAACAGCTCATAATGAATAATACCCTTCCAATCCCACCACACACACAGCATCACCTTGTTGCGAGTTAACCCGGGTTTCGCCACAGTCTGTGAAGCCTGACCGGCCTTTGACCACGACCTTTTTCGCACGTTCTTGTCATACGTGATCCACTTTTCATCACCAGTTATCAGCTTCTTCAAAAATGGTTCGGTTTCATTACGTCGTAATAAAGAATCACAAATTAGTACACGGTTCATTAGGTTTCTTTCAGTGAGCTCGTGAGGTACCCAAATGTCGAGCTTTTTTGTGTACCCAGTTTTTTCAAATGCGCCAAAACTGTTTTGTGGTCAATTTCCAGTTCTTCAGCTACGTCGTAACTACTGATATGCCGATCTTGCTCCACTTTTTCAAAAATGGCATCCATTTTATCCGTAATAGGGCGACCAGAGCGACGTGCATCTTTGACATCAAAATTTCCGGATTGAAAACGCTTAAACCAAATTTGTGCTACTACACTACACTAGGTCCATAAACATCGCAATTTTTTTGCGCGGCTTGCGTTGCATTTTTACGTCAGAAAATCTATAAACCGTTACATGTGGACGTGATTGCACTTCAGGATGATTTATGTCGTCTGGAGGCTTATTGTCGTGGAAGTAAGCTTGATCTTAACCCTGTTAAATGTTCGGTTCTAACATATTCTCGAAAGCGCTCAATTATACCTTCTTCGTATGTCTTAGGTGATCAAGTACTACCTAGAAAGAACTGCATCCGAGATCTGGGGGTATATCACGATTCTAAGCTTACGTTTGAATTTCATGTCGATGTCATCGTTGCTAAAGCATCTAAAGCACTAGGTTTTATAATGCGGCTGTCCTGGTGCTTCACTCAAGCCAAAACATTAAAAATTCTTTACTGTACTTTTGTTAGAAGCCACTCGGAATACGCGTCTGAAATCTGGAATCCATGCTATCACAAGTACATTGATCGTATAGAGAGCATCCAGAAAAGGTTCATTAAGTATTTGTGTTATCATCAGAAAGTGCCCTACCGGTCCCAAGATTACCTCAACCTCTGTAAGAAGTATCATATATTGCCCTTAATTAATCGGCGAGTAATATCTGACTGTATTTCATTAATTAAAATTTTCAATAGTTCTATTATAGAGATAACTCCGATATTCTTTCCAAATTTTATTTTAACGTTCCCGGAAGGTCGAAGCGATGGAACGCACCGTGCGTGTTCCATTTACCTGTACGAATTACAGGCAGAATTCATTTATAGTGCGTGCAAGTAGAAACTTTAATGACATGTGTAAACAGCATGATATTGATCCTTTCAATACCAATGTGTCCTCGGCCAGAAAATGCCTGAGCCTTGGCTTTTTTTAATTAAGATTTTGTTGAATACCTATGTAATGTTAAACAATTTTTTTCCTCTTTTTTTGGTAGCTGTATTGTGATGTTCACATTCTTTATTTACATTTTGTTTTTAGTCCATAGTTCGTCCATCCATAGTTGATAAATAAATAAATAAATCCATTAAGTCTTATATCTTGGTGCAAGACTTTTCCGCCTACCTGATACAAATACAGGTTATGAAACTATGTTTATATTTAATTTAGAGTTCTAGGACTCTGTTTGATAGAAGCCCAGGGGGGGCAACTGCACCCTGCCCCCTCCTGTATCCGCGCCTGTTTGCATAGAGGCACCTTACCTTCTTCTATTTAGTGCAACAAGGCTGCATTATACATGAAACGAACGGTATCATTTGATCTTAACTCTTTCAAAACGTTGGAAATAACCTCTAGGCTATGCCATGTTTGTACTTGAATTGAATTAGCATTGCTTATTGCTAAAATATTCATAGCGCAGAAAATTTATTTGATTCCTAATTGATTTAATTTCCAGGTAACGTAACAATTTACGATATAGACTTGTCTTGTTGCGCCACTTTCGACGGCGATAAATAGACCAATGCCTCTTGTGTATCAGCTTTCTGCTTGGTAACGAGCACAGAGAACAGACAAAAGGCAAAGAAGCATACTTACACACTATCAATCGGAATCGGTTTCATTTTGTCAGTTCAACAACATTAATTGCGTTATTAACTTTGTTAAGCAGACAAAATTTTCGAACATAATTATGAAGCAATGAATTAGTAATTTGCTTCAAAATTATTTAGATTCGGATTGATAGTGTGTTACGCAATAGGGTGCTGATCTTTAGCAGTATGCAATCACTCGTCAATATTTATAATAAGGACACATCGATACGCCTTTTTGCCGATACGCTACTGATACCGATACTCTTATAAAAATCTAAATAATACCGCTTAATGAATTTAAATGAGGAAAATTTCGTCAGAAAAGTTTTGAGTATGAATGTGGATGGCTATACGAATAAGGGAAGACCAAAGAAACGATGGATGGACTGTGTGAAAGATGATATGGCCAGAAAGGAAGTGACTACCGAGATAACGACTACTACAGAAGTATGGAAGAAAAAGACATGTTGCGCCGGCCCCAAATAAATTTGGACAAGGGCAGGAGAAAGATGATTGAATTTAAATGAAGGTAAAATACATAAAACAAGTTTGGTTATTTTTTAATATAAAAAAATACAATCAGAATGAGATTATTAGTTATTAAAATTAATAATTAAGGTTAATAGTATTAATAATTAAAATTAACATTAATAAGATTTTTGTACTTATAAAAAAATCTTTTTCTTTTCTTTATTTGTTTAAAGAGGGTTTTAATCTAGACAGATTATGCCACCCTCATCGTTACAAATCGACTTTCTGTACGTCACAACTAAAAATCATCTTACACTACCTCTGCGACTAATGCCAATGTTTACGAGTCTGTAGAGCATCCTGGCTGCTTCCGAAGCAGGGGCAGCAAGGACGCTGTTACATACCCCAGTCTCGCACATGATATTATACATTGTTAACACTTCTCGTCTTTCCAGCTCGTTCCGGCCACATTCCTTGATGATATGATAAACATCTTCCATTAAGTTGCATTCAACACAATTAATAAAAAAATCTTAGTTTCAAAATTTAGCGGAGATAGGCGATTTCGCAAGTCTGTATAAAACACTAAACTTCATATTTTTCGAGCTGTTTAGGATGATGCCTAACAGTATAATATCAATCTGCCTAGCCTTTTCCCAACTATGTTGGGGTCGGCTTCCAGTCTAGCCGGATGCAGCTGAATACCAGTATTTTAGATGGAGCGACTGCCTATCTGACCTCCACAACCCAGTTACTGGGTAATATGATACCCCTTGGTGAGACTGGTTGTCAGACTTTCGGGCTTCTGACGACCCGTAACGACTGCCAAAGATCCACGAATGACAGCCGGGACCAACGGCTTAACGTGCTTTCCGAGGCACGGAGGAGTCTCGGTATGTAAAGATCACCCATCTACAGACCAACCCCAGCAAGCGTAGCTTAACCTGATGGATCAACCCGTGTGGCTGTTATTACTTAGCCACGAGCTCCTCGCCTAACAGTATAATATAACCATTAGAAAAGCATAATTTTTGTTGAGTCCAGTGTTTGCAAGGAGTAGATCTTCTGGTCTTTCATTTAAGTCGCAACGAGTCCGAGTACCTACTAGCCTTCCTTGTGTAGAAAGTTCATTATTACATTCTGGTCTGGCCCTTTCTACTAGCTCGGACTAAATTACACTTCTTAATCCAAACCGACAGGTCGTTGTTGCAAACATTGGCATTTTGGCTAGCATGTCAATAGTTGAAGGCTGTCAACTGTTATAACTTTCCTCATGCTCAGCATCAGATTATTATAAAAATACATAACATCACGTCACGCATGTGAGCTCCGAAGGGTTGGGCAGAAATGTACTGCTTATAGTACACCCACATTTCGCCGTCCCATGTACTTAACCTTTCATATGCCGGGAACGTAGGTCTGCGCGATTTTAGCTGTACTCGAAAAAACACCTAATTACATTAATATAATTAGGTGTTTTTTCGAGTGGCGCACTCGCATAAAAAAATGGTGCGCAGACCTGCGTTCCGGCGGCATTCGAAGGCTTAATAATAGACGGCGAGCCTGTTGCCAATTGCCATTAACCTAATTGTAATACATATTTCATTCAACGCCGAGGAGCTCGTGGCTAAGTAATAACAGTCGTACGGGTCGGTCCATCAGGTTAAGCTACGCTTGCCGGGGTTGGTCTGTGGATGAGTGACCATCTTTTCATACCGAGACTCCTCCGTGCCTCGGAAAGCACGTTAAGCCGTTGGTCCCGGCTGTCACTTGTGGATCTTTGACAGTCGTTACGGGTCGTCAGAAGCCATAAAGTCTGACAACCAGTCTTACCAAGAGGTTTCGTATTACACATAAAGTGGGTTGTGGAGGTCAGGTAGGCAGTCGCTCCATGTGAAATACTGGTATGCAGCTGCATCCGGTTAGACTGGAAGCCGACCTCAACATAGTTGGGAATAGGCTAGGTAGATTAATTTCATTCAGCGCTGTGGTGGTATTAGGGCCTTAAACTTTAACATAAGTAACAGTGTCTGGGGAAGATTCTTACCAAAGTCAGGACGTACAACTTAGTTATTTACCTAATTAAGGCCAAGACGAGCAACTCGACCTTAACTGATTTCCTCTCATAATTTATGCCACTCTTCCTGCTAATATTGTTAGAAGTGTTAGAAAACATAAATCGTTTACGTAAAATAAACCGTTTAGTTGACACTTCATTCTACTTTCAGTTTTGACACTATTTAGATTACTTTATTGACACGTTTAAGACACCTTGAATAAACATTTTTTTTTTTATAAATGGTAAAGAATTCGAAAGGTGTATTTACTTGTCTATTTATTGTTTCCGTTTCGTATGACGTCATGGCACTTGGAGATAACGCAAAACACACAGAAATGGGTATACTACCTACTGGGAATTGTATCGGTAATTTTAATCTTTTTGTCAACAGTATTTGATAACTGTTGGAGTACTTATACGAGCAAAAGAAATCGATCCTACTTCAAACTATAGTTCTTCTCATTCTAACTCTGAATATATAAATTATTATTTTTTATTATCCGAGCCCCCATGACCACTTAACTGAAATCCTTACCTACTTTCTCATAGTGACTTTAGGTATAGTTCGCGTCACGTAAGTTTGCCGCTCTGAAACCAGGCTTCCCGATGCGCATGACATGGCGCGCTGCAAAAAAGCAGGTTCTCTACTCGACCCGTATGTATGTATATGTACAGTCGCGACCAAAAGTCGATAAGCAAACTCACAAAGCAATAGCTTGGCGTTTAGTTTGACTTAAGACCTTCTATTTCCAAGAACATAAACATGCGTCGTCAACAACTGATTGTAGTTCATAATTTCAAAGTTATAACATGTGTAAAGATGACCTAGCGGTTAAGCGCGTGCAGATAGATGCGTGAATCAGTGAGCCGTGAGTTCAAATCTCACGCAATACTTGACTTTTTGTAAGTTTTTACTTGATTGGAAGTAATGGGACAGAAATATAATATTCTTTATCTTGTTCGCTTGGTCACTCATTTCGTAAAGGTAGAAAGGTAGATCATAGAAAACTAAATAGGTATTGACAATTATGTTTGTGTTATTAGAGTATCATTTCTTTGTTATGTTATTATGAATTGACTAAGTGGGTATACAACAAAAAATCCTATGAACGGTTAAAAAAAGTTCTTTTATCTAGTAGGAATGTAACGTCACAATTCTCTTAAGTTTGATAATTTTATAAATAACTAAATAAAACGAATAAAAATTTTTGTTACCATTCAGCACGACTTTTTTATTTAAACCTTCCAACACCGAAAAGATAAATTAAAAATCACAAAAATAGTTAAATAATAATACAATAACTAATATTTAACTTCTTATAAAAATAAATAATAAATGAACATAAACATCTTACAAGTTTTTGCTTAAAATAGGAATATATTATTATGGTTCCAAAGAAACAAAAACAGTCCAACATTGTGATTAAGATTCGAACTCAGACTTCATTGATCGTGAAACCATTGCTTAGCCCAAACAGCTACCAGCACATGTTATGTTTATGCGAATTTTAGCAATGCAATGGTAAGAACAGGTCGCCACTATGACGAGTATTCTAAATGCAACAGAAATATAATGTTATTTCGCGTCGTACGACGACATGCGACAATTCATTAGTGTGTGTTATCTGCGGAATGTTGAGTGAGACATCGCTCACACAGGCACATGCACAGTTCATAGCAATGTAATCCTTAGCATGCTTATGGACTTTTGAGCGTTTACTGTATGTCCGCGATTTTCTCAAAAACTAATGAACCAATTTTGATGATTCTTTCATTAACGTGATCTACATACTTTCAGGAAGGTTTTAATATATAAATAATACATTAGGTAATTATTTTTATGTATAAAGTTATATGCATAAATGTACTGTATTTCCGACATTTTTAAGCGGATTTTGACGATTCTTCTTTTCGTTTGTCTTGAGCATATGATATTTTGTATATTCAACTAAAAACGGAAAAAATTATTTACTTAAATAAAATAAAAACCGGCCTCAAAAACCTAAAACGAATAAAATAACTTTCACAAAAAAGTTAACAGCTTCCTTTTTTACTTTTTTTGAAGTAAGTTTATAGTATAGATAATATTGACTACTGCTCAATCATTTGTAGAGCTCTTCAGAGCGGAAAAATTAAATGACGCGAACTATACTTACTTAGTCTTATTATTCGTTTAGCCTTGCGTGGGATCACGCGCCTCACGTAATATTATTAGTAAAACACTCGTTCCAAAACATAAAGAAAAGGATAATAAACTATTATTGAAATTCTTAAAACGGCCCTTTGGTGTCGGGTGTTTCTCCGTTTTGGCGAAAAACACTTTCGTGTGGCATATCGTCGTTGCGACTTTAAGACCTCTTATGTGTAAAAATCAATTTTGTGAGAAAATCGATAAAAACCGTCGTATCAGTTTTAAATAGCAAGAACATTGGAGATCTTGACGTTTGTAAACAAATTACGATTGAAACGTCGTATACACATGAGAGTTTTTGCATTCGATAGAGCTTCAAAACGTAGAATCGGCTGGCGTAAAAAAGTGATTTTGCCAAAAGTGACACATAAGAGGTCTTAAAGTCGCAACGACGATATGTTTTTTCTGGAAACAATTTAACACTGAGACTGATTTGCTAAATAGCTCTCATGGGATGAACTTGAAGGCGCATTATTCAATATATGCATTTACCTGTCGAAAACAAAGAAAACTAACAAAACATCACGCAAATCATCATTCACCTCTGTTTCCAAACACCATCACTCAAAGGTCTTGGTGTCGTACTTTATACTAGCGACGGAATGACAAAATACTTGACGATAATTTTAAACTAATAACCGCCCAAATAGCATAAGTAAAATAAAAATTAAATACATTTGCAAAAAAAAAATTGTTACAAAAAAAAAAAAACGTCATTAGTCGCATCAATGTTTGCAAATATGTAGCGAGGTATATACATATATTGAATAATGCACCTTCAAGTTCATCCCATTATAATTTTATAGCGAAACAGTCTGTGTTTAATTTATTGTTCTCAGAAAATAAAAATCATAAATGATTTGTTTTTAGCAAAAACGGAGAAACACCCTGTCCCTTTAACCCTAACAATAAGTGGTCAAGCGGAAATCAATCACTGAACTAACTAATCGCAGGAAGTGATAAATAAACCAATATATTAGTTAATTATAATATAAACACAATAAATGTTCTTGTGTTTATATTACAATTAACTCAAATCATAATTTCATAAACACAATCTCGGTCAAGTAAATGTGCATGCGTAACGGGCGGGTTCAGACCTAATTAGTTGTTACGAAAACCGATCGAATAGCAACGTGACCGCGACGGAGCGGCACGAAATAGATTGACACAGAAGGACTGTTTCAATACAAGCTCCATACATGACATGAATATAAAGCCGTGGATAGAAAAGCTAAGTCACACCCCAGCAAGCTTAGCACGAGAACCGTAGAGAAGCGTCTTGTCGACGGAAGAGTAGATAAAAATGACGTTACCGTGTAGACAGTACGACGGCAACAAAGTAGAAAGAGCCAACTGCACTTTTACGAAGTTCACTTTTTTACATAATTCGACTCGGAATTCTTTGTTTTTACATAGGATTTTTTTTTCTGTTTAATTCTCAATTTGTACAAATATTAAGTCACGCATATAAATACAGGAAACGCGATTCTCAACGTGTTTTATATGGAATTTTGTATGGAAAATATGAAAAATTATTATTATTAGGTACATGTAGGGTTTTAGGGGGTTGTGAATTTTATAAAGGGCACTATTTTCATTATTTTTGCGATAGGACACACCGCTTTCGAGATATAAGCAAAAGAAGAGGGGAAAAAAATGATTTTGTAGATAACCGTATATACTTTGCGGCCGTCGAGTAGAAAGTTTTCTTCTGTCTCTAGCATGGCGATCACAAAATCAAATTGTCTTCACTACCCTAGACAACTTTCTTCCGAAATAGTCCACATAAAATAGAAACGAAAGGCAAAATGACCAATTGTAGAAGGATTTCTACGGTGCTATGTCAAAAACGGAGAAACGAAATGTCACTTTGTATAGAAAAGGTGGTCTACTCTTCGTAGAGAAAGACAAGTGGTCATGCTAAGTTGTGAATTAATTTGCTTAACCTAAGTTCAATTTGGTAAGTAAGTGTAAGCTTACATCAAGCCATGCAAGCTGTTACTGAGATACTGACCCAATGCGGCTGTTATGGTGATAAAAAATAAAATCAAAAGTCATTTATTCAAGCTAGGCTGCAAATTAGCACTTTTCGAACGTCAAAATTACATAACACAGTCCCTCAAAGCACCCACCCTTCGCCACATCCTAGTTCTTTAGCTGGGAAGAAGAGCCGTTAAAGTAGGCTGCTCAGCCGGAAGATAAGCCGTATGAGAAGGCTAGCTTTGCAGCCACCGATCAAACTGATCCAGTTGCCTGTGGTGAGTTAGGAATCCTCATAGAAACAATGGAGGGATATGTCAAATAGTTGATGGGAGACACCTGCCGTGTAAAAGCCGTACCGTCTCCAGCTCAATTTGCTATTGTTGTTCTTCTCTCGTAATGACTTATGCCGTGGTAATTACACTCTCGGACTACTAATCGAGCCTCCATGCATTTCCATGTTAGGTATAAAGGCTTAAAGCAGCAAAAAAAAACAGCAAAAAAGTTTTGATGCAGTTTTGAAGCCGATATACTGGCCATCATTTTGGTGTCATCATTGTTCCAAATTTGAATTCACAACCATTTAAAAAGTTATAATTACAAAAGAAAGCTAGCTCGAATTCCGAGAGTGTATTAGCCAGTCAGCGGCTGTTGGAACTCTATCGTTGGAGTTTATTTGCACCAAGACACATCTTGAATAGGTATGTCAGGTACGTCACAGAATGAAACTTCTCTCCCCCCTTTATTTTGTGTTGTGGACACACGTCTATGCCACTGTGTTACTATGTTTAGCTTTAATTGCTGCCACTCAATTTAAATATGGAGATCGTTTTGATTTGCAAGGTAATTAACTAGCGGGACATTTTATGGGCCTTGGTGAAGTGAAGTTATAAATGGAATACCTTCGTTTTCGAAAGGTCGACGCCCGACGACTAACAAGAAGTTCCTTTTGTGCTTCTCAAGTAGGATTATTTCAAGACCTGGTTTAGTAAAGGAAATTATTTGAAGGCCGTGCAAAAATATTTTAATAAGGTAAATAACCTTTGATCATTGACATTTTTACCCGACCGATTTTATTTTAGGGTGCTCATTTTATTAAATTTGCCGTTGCTACGTCATCTTACTCAGTGTCGAGGCAAAATAGTTTTCTCTTTCATTCTCTCCTGTCAACCTTCACGTTATTATTCACTCGTTTCCTCGAAATCACATGAACCATCCATTTTTTTTTATATCCACTGTTGAATAATAAATGAGTGCATACATTCCTATTCTCAACCTCATTTTCGCTGCATTATAGATACTAGCAAGCATACGGGTATAATTTGAACTGTCGTTCAGCTTGTTAATTGCCTTGTTTACATCGATTAGTATGTATGGTGTGTAATAAATTTAATATCCTGCTCCTCGAACCACTATTACAAAGAATTATATTGTTTCTACCGTAGTTGTTAATTAGTTTCTGTATTTTAATTGGGACAATAAAGTTGTGTTTTGTCGGTAGAAGTGATAATCTATCAATGGCATTAGTAAAAATAATAAAATTAATCCTAACTTAACTAAAACTATTCATAAACTAAAATATGGCGTCGAAAAATTCATCCGCATCGCTGTCGACTGGTAATGCATCCAAGAAACTGGCGGTATTACCACGTTGTATGGCAATGCTTAGCCTCTGGCCAAGGTAAAAACCCAGCACTTGGGTCACGGGAAGTATCAACCAGCCGTTTCGAGATTTCCTTACAGAGACCATGAGCACTCGGACCCCACGGCCCGAGGGTTTAAACCCCAAACAGCTCGAAAATGTAATTACCAATAAGGTAATTATTTATTATTATTACAAATCCTATTTAGATACGGTTTGGAGAAGAAGTTAAAATACCACTGAAAACTTGGCATATTTTCACTATTTTTCTTCAATATACTTGTACTGCATTCTACAAAATGCTATACTCAATACTCGTTCAGTTATTCTCAATTTAAACCAGCGACTGGACTCTAAACACAAATTCCATAATTCTATAACATTAACACGAATCTATTAGAAACTGCTGTTAGATCACGAACAAAATAGCCAAATGAAGTTATTTGCGTGATTAGCAGCACTTACGATCTGGAACGCTCACCCGACTCGCTATCTGCACGTTAAAATAATTTACTAAGACTATTACAATATATCAGACAAATTATTTCATCACCGAGCAGACGAACGTGGAAAATAACATTGTATTTTTAGGACAAAACAAATAAATACTATGTTAATCAGTACAGCTGTTATCAGCGACCACGTGTGTTCTAGGATCATTACTATGTCATGTCAATGTGGGTACTGTAGACAAAAGAAATTGGAATACAGGCAGCTTGCTGCAACCAATTTTAGACTACGTTGTAGGTGCCTTACGTGTGTTTATGGGACATATTTATCCTGTAAAAAGTTATTGTTGACCTTCTAATGATGTAAACTTTTTTTTAAATTAATGACCCTCTAACTTTTTGGGCTTCTAATGATGCACAGTTAAAAAAAAACTAAATTAGTCTTTTTTAAATTTCTTCCTTTTCTCAAAGTTGGCCACATTAAGTAAGGGTACCCCAATCAAACGGGTTAGGTTAGAACTGTGACCAAACGCCATCCAAGTTGGTCGAAGTTACTTGGCTATTTAGTATTTTTAGTATCTCAAAATAGGAATTATTAGAGGTTCACAAAAATCACAAAAAATGCACATTCATAATATTAAGAGTGGTTGTAAACACGGGACTTCTCAATAACAGTCACCTAATCGTCTAGAATTAGATATTTATTTTTATTATAACCATAGATGACAAAAGAGGCCTAAACTTAATGTTAAATAATAAAAAAATAGTAAATAATTATCACGTAATAGTATAAAAAATGTAAAAAAAAAAACTCGTACTAAGGTTCGCAATGCAGTCGTCGAACCGCTAAGATATTTTCTTTGTTGAAAGTGTACCTAACTATCTGCAATGTTCTAACCTTTTGGCTCGTCGTTTTACAATTTGCGGCTAACTATAGAAGCATACGAATGTAATGCCTGCAGACCGACCAAACTTACAGGGAATGTCTATGTATACAAAATTTTAACAAAATCTAACCGGTAATATTTCCGTGATGCTGGAACACACATTCAGACAAACACTCTAAAAACTATATTTTCGGCATTAGAACCGTTCCCAGACTTCGTAGCAATTACTTTTTTTAAAATATTCAATGTATAACAACTTCGCTACGATTTTGTTATGTACTGATGCTTAACGCAAGCGATTAATAATTTAAATGTCAACAAATTATAGTCTAAAGAAAAATTTAAATCAAAGTTTAAAAACATAATTAAAGTGAAGTTGGTATGCAAACATGACTTTAATTATGTTTTTAAACTTTGATTTAAATTTTTCTTTAGACTATAATTTGTAACATTTGTTATTTTATGGGGCATGCGGTGCTAACGTATATTAAATTGTAATACTAACATTTGATATAAGAATCTTTATTTTAAAATGTAACAGTATAAACAATTGCTGGTTGGCCAAAAATAAAAATAAAACAAAAATACCAATCACATTCGCTGTCTGTACATGGCCGAAGCACACTGGGACACTGGTCTTATCTAAGCAATTATAATATTAAGTAAGTATGTCCACGTTTGTCCTTAACATTTAGATAGTACTTTAAGTCGTTGAACGTACTCCGGAAAGGACAAAACATAATAATGTTAGAGGGCTTTGTGTTATGTTCGTTTTATCGACTGTTGCTAATCCGTTGGCGTCGGACATGTCTTTAAAGTACTCTGTGTAGGATTCAGTTCACAAAACACGTGTTTGTGAGTAAGCTATTCCAAATTTTCTTTCCTAAGGGTGATTTCGACCAAATTTTTATACCTAGTATAAGTCTTCACCATCGAATAAATTTTGAATTTTTGACAGTTTCCCCATACAAAAACTGTCAGTCGTCAATTTTCTTCCACGGATAAAAGATATCCGACTTTGGTCAAATTAGCCCTAATTAATATTAACTACTCTAATATTATGAATGCGCCTTTAGTATATCTGTGTTGTGTATATTATTTACCC
This sequence comes from Dicycla oo, assembly GCA_948252095.1. Classification (NCBI taxonomy): domain Eukaryota; kingdom Metazoa; phylum Arthropoda; class Insecta; order Lepidoptera; family Noctuidae; genus Dicycla; species Dicycla oo. Next base: position 12,485,372 of record OX411732.1, read on the forward strand.
ATTTGTTATGTCAGTCATTAGGTTGATTTCTTTGTTACATTCTCGTGATTATTTTCCATAGAACAGCGGGTGAAACGATATACGATAATATTGGTGGAATATTTTGTTACGGCTATTAAGACAGTCACAAAATAATTAAGATAAGACAATAATAACATACAAGTAAAAAGTATCCGGTGGTTACGATTTTAATTCCTTGACTGCACATTGCTGTAAATTCCGCGTTAAAACAGTGTTCTATTTTTAACTCAGTGTTTGGTTGCAGGATAAAATTCTTATAATTTTTTTAAACTTATTTTGCCCTTCGAAGTCCAAGTAAACATGACGCCTCAGTTTCAGTTACAAAACTAACTATGAATAGGACTGTACGTTATTGCAGCTGTGTTGTATATTGTTTATACAGTGTGTATCAGAAAGGTGCGGTTAAATTCAACAACTTTCTCCATATGCCCAACTTCGTAATTGAGAAAAAATAATCGGCCGTCCCATACATTTGGGTCGAGTAGGTATTGAAGTTTTATATTGGGACCATTGATACATTTTTCGCGATTACGATGTTGGTCCTATGGAGAAAGTTGTTCAGTTTGATGGTCTCTATTACACCCTTTAATTTGACCGCACCTTTTTGATACATGCTGTAGAACTATAAAATGTATTGCGTGAAGTGTGAATGTACTTCTGCATGCTTTGTTCTGACATTCTTGGTGCTAGTCTCGATTGTAGCGGGTAATATTTCATCCTCATTAAGTAGTACTCTCCAGTTTTCTTTAGCACCGTGTTTCAAGCAGATTATTTTTAAAACGCTTCGCTTTTGTAATTACTAAGGCTCATTTTCACCACACATCACTAAACGCGTTTAACGCTAAACGAGTTTAAAACATTCTGTCTCTGTCATCTTCAAACGATTGAAAGAAACGGAGACACGTTTTAAACTCGTTTAGCGTTAAACGCGTTTAGTGATGTGTTTTGAAAATGACCCTTAGGCTGAAATGTAGTATATTATACAGTGTTAGTTCGTAAAGTCTAATTAGCCTATAATGTTCCCACTGCTGGGAAACAGCCTGACACAGGCCTCGCCTCCTCTTTGTGAGAGGGTGTGTTAGTTCATAGTATTCAGCCAATGTTGCTCCTTGGGACTTCATCTATACTAATATTATAAAGAGGCAAATTTTTTGAGTTTGTATGTAGGCTAATCTAATCTTCGGAACTACTGATCCGATTCCGAAAACTTTTTTAATAGGGAAGCTACAGCGTTGCTGACGCGGACTAAGTCGCGGGCAAAAGCTATTGATTTATATAGGGTGACTTTTAAAACATGCGACAAAATTTAAGGGGGTGTTCTACCCATCATTATGAATAACTTTTACTGTGGGACCAACTTGGAATTCGCAAAAAAAATCGACTTTCTTATGCAAAGTGGTCCAATCGGGTATGTACTTTTACATGGGAAGGTCGGTATTTTTTTTACGAATTCTAAGTTGGTCCCATAGTAAAACTTATTCATATTGATGGGTAGAACACCCCCTTAAATTTTGTCGCATGTTTTAAAAATCATCCTGTATAGGATGACCTCAAAAAGTAGATCCATCCATTCCAAGCACTTTTTTCTAAACTTCCGCTGATCATAATGTTGTCGTTTCAGCAATCTAGATGTTTTAGATTAATAAGCTAGATGTCTTTTAGATGTTTTTTTTTTGTCTTTTTGGTTTGGGTCAGCCAAAGGAGCACATTAACAAAGATTAAATTTTAAAACAACCTCTCACCACACGGATACCGGTCACACCACATTCATGGAAAGTACTTTTTCTCTCATTTACGAACATACCTTTATAGAAAGTCCTAGGGACCATACAAAAACAAGTGTAATATTTACAAAGATTTTTTTTTAAACAAGCTTTTATTAGTCTCGATATCATCTAGGACCAGAGTCCTTGTCAAGACGAGTTAAACGATCCCAAACTCGATAGGACTGCGTCGTTTGATTACTGAGTTCCCATGGCGACCTTCCGGCTTCAGCATCAGATCAGCATGTCATAATAATATTGCATTGTCATCCGATTTACATATGCATGTAAAATTTCAGCTCAATCGGTAACCGGGAAGTGGGTCAAATTTACTTGCAAGATTCGATTACAGATAGACAGACACCGAGACAGATGACCCTAAATAAAAGTTTGTTTCAATCGTGTTAAATGGAAAATTTTAAAACTGCTTATCGCACTGGATCAAATAACAGTTAAGCCTAAAACACGTTCCATTCCACGTGTGACCGGATTTGACGCCTGACCTTTACCGCGACGCCCTATACGTGCTAATGTCGCGTGCACACTGCATGGTGTCAGGTTGTTACCCTACCACCTAGACGATGTAACCTCAGCACTTCATTTTATTTGACCGATAAACTTCACTTTATTCGCGTCTAGTTTTTCTGAAATGTGACTCTTAAAAACAAATCACGTTCGTAATGACCTAACGACAAAGAATCTTCTTTTGTTGATCTTAAGGTCATTATTGTTAGCTTAAATAGTTGCAGTTGTAACTTTATTGAGCTATGTACTTGTATCTTTTCACGAACTAGGAGTTAACTCAGTATTCACCTATTTGTCCTACACAATCATGATTGTCCGATCGTATTGCTTTGTAACTTTTTCCTCTTTTGAACCACTATTACCTTTTATTCCACTTCTTTACCATGTCCGTCTTTAGGAATCAACTGCTTTTATTTTCTGTAGAGGAAAAGCCTTAGTAGATATACCGTGAAGGTTTTTCCAGACAGGCAGAAATGTCATGCCAAGTCATGCTTTTATGATGGAAACTTTTCTGCCTCGTAATGAAGTAAACAAACCCAACCAATAGTAACTTGAATGTCATACTTACTTGTTTTGGATCTTTTACTCAAGCTTATATTTCTTTCTCCGCAGGACCGCGTACTAAACATCACAAGTCAGATAATGGACCAGTTGCTGGGTGACGAGCGAGTGGCGCGCGGCTTCAGGGTCAAGTTCCCCGAGGATGTGCTGCAAGACAACCTGGCGGGACAGCTCTGGTTCGGTGCTGAGGTTGGTAACCTGGTATCATGGAGGTTTTATTCTTCTTTCTTTGAAAATTATGGCGTACAACAAATACCAAAATACTGTAGGCCATTATTGGAATGCAGATCTCGGTTTCTGAAAATTAAAACCTTTAAGTGACTTATTCCAGCCAAAACAGTTATTTAGGTAAAAAAAAAAACGAATATTTAGCCATATTATTAGTACGTATAAATAGATATCTATACTAATAATAAAGCTGAAGAGTTTTTTTTCTTGTTTGTTTGAACGCGCTAATCTCTGGAAATACCAGTCGGATTTGCAAAAATCCTGCGTGCATTTGATAGCCCAATTTATGAGGAAGTCTTTAGTCTATGTGACATCACGCTAGGACCCTTAGGAGCGGAACAAAACGAAATAAAGTCAGATAGAACGCTAAGCGAAAATGAAGTACCTAATCGCTTGCAGGCGATGCGATATGGGTCGGGCGGACAAGTTTCACGCGCACGACATCGCTGGCAGAAGCTAGTAATTAATATTACTTATTTATTTATTACTTATTATTTATTACTTATTTATTTTGGATTTAGTTTAGCTAGGTCCTAACTATTTACTTCCTTGCGCTTGTCAAATGACAAACTAACCAAGCAAGCAAGTTATAGCGTCTGGTTACCTATCGCAACAGATTAACTGATTAGGGCCTTGATGAGGCGATCAGAATCTGATCTGAGTTTGAAAGATCATAAATGGTGGCAATTATGATTTTCTGTACTTTGTGGATATAAATCCATATAAACATTTAACGACTGAAGTCTCACACGCCACTCAGTTTTTAGTGGTCGATCTTCGTCTGGTATTACAGCGACAGAATATATTATGTTAACGTACAATCACGAGCACAAATATGTATACACATAACAAAATTCAAAATCGTTTTTCTCCTGTAATAACAATTGCAACTTTGAGATAAGATCTATTTCATAATAGTATATATTCCAATATACATATTATGTTTGTATCAAAATGAAATTATAATCAATACAGCAGGGAAAAATCAATTTTAATAGTTGCTCTGTGTATACAATTAGTGCTCATGACTACCCATTCAGGCCAAATGGCGGCAGGTTAGTCATCCCATGTACGGCGCCCTTTAGTCAAATCAAATAGTAGAAAAAACAATACACACTTAGTTCCTATGTAAATATCGATTAACATTTATATACTAACAATGATGTACAGACGCCAGCAGGTCAACCTACCCGAAACTGTCAGATTTTCTCAATCAACCTTGAACCTAATGCCTTAGCAATAAAGTCGAAAATCTATTAAAGAAATCTGACAGATTGTAGTAGCTTGATGTGCTGGCGTCTGTACAAAAATATTCCTTAGTTGGGTAATGACTTGTAGGTGAATAGGCATCGAATGTTTATCCAAGGTTATATGTATTGTTTCTTCTTGTACTATCATATTATAACCATAACATTGATGACCCATCAACTGGAACGCTGCTTAACCTTATAGGCTTCCTATTCTTTATTATACGCTGTAAGAGAATGGCTGGGTTTATTTAAGTTGATTTGTAGGTAGGTAAGTAAGTAATTAATTATAAAATGAGTCACGCAAGCTTTGAACGCGAATACGCGTATACAAACACGCAGTTATAATATTTTACATAATATGTATTTAGAACTGCCTGCTAACACGTTTGGTATGGTCGTATGGTATACGGTATAATACGGTCATCGGCCAAAGAGCGAAAATGAAGATTAAAAGAATAATCATTTCGATTCAAAATGTTAGCATACGTATTCAATCAATCTGCCTAGCCATTTCCCAACTATGTTGGCGTCGTCTTCCAGGCTCACCGAATACAGCTGAATACAACTGATGAGCGACTGCCTATCTAGCATACGTATTCGAACAAATAATAAGGTGTACGTAAAAATTAACCTCAAAGTGCATAACATTCTCATTCCTTGACTGTACATCGTACATAACACTCTGCTGGTTAGTTTACACTCAGTATATTGACGATTTTTTATAGTTACCGAGACTGTTCATAGGTTTTGGTAACATCATCGCTCAGTTCTGTATTTAAAATGAGGATGAACCAAACATAGTGTTTTTGAAATGCTGTTCTAATTCTTTGCAATGCCGTACATTAAAATATGAACCGCGCGAATAAAATTCGCAGTGCGGGCTAGGCCTTAGTTCGAATATCGCAGGTTATGCAAACGTTCTCAAAGAGCCAACCTTTGGTCACCTACTTGCCCACAATAGCTATTCTTATAATTTATGACCTGAAGACATTATGCGTGTGAATGGAGAAGAAAATAAGAAACATTAATATTTTTATAAGGCACTAGCTTTTGCCCGCGGCTTCGCCTGCATGGTGGTCAAATTATCCCCAGAGACTGTCTAAAATCGCCGCCGTCTAGCAGTACCACCAGAATTATGTTCCGTGATTCTTTGCTTTGCTCTTGATATCTATGATAGTTCGATTTAGTGCTTCGGTTACACTTTTGTAGGACATCGTACATTCATTCCAAACCAAAAACAGTGAGCGCTGTTTTTACTGATGTTTCCTCTAAGTATAACTCAACTTTCTGTAAAATAGTGTCTTACAAATGTCTTACTTAAAAATATTTAATATTAATTACTTTAATATTATCAACATCAATTTTTAAATCTCTAGCGCCGCCTTTGACCATGCAAGTGTATATCTACGTGTCAGCCAAGTTATTTTGTGACTAAAATTGTAATCACTTTTGAACTAGTTGCCCGATTTGAACGAAACAAAGACTAAATGTTACCGCAAGATACGGACTATGACAGTGTTTCCATCCCATAAATCACATAAAAAAGAGGTAGGTAGGTATATACACATTTCAATATCACCTGCATGTGAATTTTAAAATAATCCCTTATGATAGGTACCCCCATAAGGGGTGATTTTACAAAAACGCTGAAAAATGTCATTGGTTTAACTTTCATTCCCTATATCACTCCCTGTTGGATTATTTTTTATTATCTACATATTATAGATTATTTATCGAAATATGTTATATTATATTTAATATATAGAATAATAATAATAAATAGAATATTTGCTATGATAATTTTTGACATACATATGTGAGTAAAACAGCTGTGTCTTATTCGATACAACATAGGCACGATGTTATTGTAAAGCCTTTTGAAAGGGTTCGTAACAAGAGTAGTGATCGATAGTCCGCTCGCTTATAATCTTTCACATTATATGAAGCTTTCGATAATTTATTTAAACGCTTGTGACTACTCATCCTAGCTCACATCAAAAGTCTCGGCTATAAATACAGCCAGACTTTTCTGAAAGAACGACGAAATATAATTCATTGAAATTTATTTATTTTGTTATTTTTTTAATAACTATATTTTAATTTGTACCAATTTAAATGTACTATTAAATTAAATTAAATTGAATTTTAATGAATGTGATAGTGTTCTATATTGTTATTAATTACCTTGAATTTTATAACTCAGTTTATTTATCAATTATGAATGTATTTGTTCTATTTATTACCAATTTATTAAAATTTATAATAAGTATATTTGTGCGCTGCTACAACAAAACAAGACATAGCGCTCATTTTATTGATATTGACATCTGTACTTTTTTGTTTACCTATGTTCTACAAATAAAATAGTTGAGTTTGAATTTGAATTACATGAAAACGATTTTAAATATTGAACCGTTTGGCTCTCACGTCCATTTAACGCACATTTATACATAAACTCACGCGTTCTTCCCATGGGCGTAGGCAGAAACTACAAAACGCCACCTGCTACGCTCTTTACATACTCCATTTGCCTCATTTACGTTCATTCTGGTCATACACGCACGCCAGTTGCGAATACTACGCACCTGACCTTTCTGAAGAACATCACCAATAAGGCCATTATATCCTAGGGCGTCCCCTCGGCGTTTCCCCTCACATCTGCCTTTAGTTAGTCGCCTTTTATTCGTCCTCTCAACTTGACCAAACCATCTAAGTTATACTCTTTTCAATTTTTGTCACTACATCTTTTAAACCGGACCGTTGCCATATCACATCATTCCTCAGCCTATCATTCATAGTCACACCACACATGCTTCGCAAGGAACGTAGTTCCACAGCATTTTTATTCGACTTTCTTGCTTCGTTTGCCACACCATACATAAGCGAAGGTACCAGCACACCATTGTAAACAGCCAGTCGAGCCTCGTTGGACATCAACTGGCGTCCATTTTCTCTTGACATATTATATTTTAATAGTGTATTGCCTACCTCTGTCCTCTGCTAATGTGATAAAACGAGAGAGGCCTTTGTCCTGCAGTAGAGCTAGCTAGACACTTAGATACACTTACATATTGGTTTTTAATCAGATTGAGTACAACGTATGTCATTTCCACTTTTTCAGTGCCTAGCCGCGGGCTCCTCGATAATGAATCGCGAGGAGGAATCGGCGGCCATGCGTCCGCTAGCTAAGGCGCTCACACGCAGCCTTGAGACTGTGCGATCGTTGCTACGGGAGGAGTGCCTCAGACCGCGAGGCATGGCGCTGTCGCAGCACGACGACATGCTACACGAGAGCCTCCGGATATTTGACAGGTGATGACGTCAACTGCTACTTAGTTCGTAGCGTAAGTTTACTGTTTATAGGACATAACGGGTGTAAAAAGACGCTTAACGAAGCTGAGAGTTAATTGTTCTTCCTGTTATTATGACTATTTTGTTGTACAGAGGAACCTTCTGGTTACGGAGGTATAACAGCCGCACGGCTCGATCCATCAGGTTAAGTAGCTTAACCTGATGGATCGAGCCGTGCGGCTTGCCGAGGTTGGTCCGTGGGTCACCCGACCATATTTACATACCGAGACCCTCCATGCCTCGGAAAGCACGTTAAGCCGTTGGTCCCGGCTGTCATTCGTGGATCATTGACAGTCGTTACGGGTCGTCAGAAGCCCGAGTCTGACAACCAGTCTTGCCAAGGGGTATCGTATTACCCAGTAACTGGGTTGTGGAGGTCAGATAGGCAGGCGCTCCATGTAAAGTTTTGGTATTCAGCTGCATCCGGTTAGACTGGAAGCCGACCCCAACATAGTTGGAAAAGGCTAGGCAGATTGCAGATTGTATTGAAGGTAAAATTACGCACCCTGCGTAGTACGTATGACTTGAATTTAGATATTTTATAACGATCTATAAAGTTTTTTAAAAATTTCTGTTTTTATAGTTCTAGTTTACTTCAAATGTAGTGTTTATTGATAGAGCAATTTGGGTCTAAGCTATTGTAAAAAAAACTAGGTATGCCATAGGCTTCTACTCCGTTCTCCTATTGTACCCAATTTTTTTCAAGACAAAAAATATCATCCAGTATATACATATTACTCATCATTATGAACTACTTTTACTATGTGACCAAACCTGAAATCGCGAAAAAAATCAGCTGATCAGTACATTTTGACGAATTATGCTGTAAATGTAAAATGTATGAAAAAAAATGTAAATGTATTGAACAGCTGATTTTTTTCGCCATTTCCGATTTGGTCCCGTAATAAAAGTTGTACATAATGATAAGTACAATGACCCGTTAAGAGGTTGTTGGTGTTTTACCAAGACCCTGTATAAGAGAGTACTCGGAGAGACTCACGCTTGGTGCTTGGTGCTATATATATATACGCATACCAGAGAGTAATCGCTCGCCGCCATCGCGCACTCGCAGCTCGTTGCTCACCTACTCGTTTTTAGTTGCTAGCTCTACTCGATTCTTCATCGCGTGTAAAGGCCTACCTTGACCATAACCTTCATACAGCGGAAAATGTAAAATAAGAGCTATGTTTTCTATATTTAATTCACCAGGGAAATAAAATTTGTTAGTATAACCCGAGGCCACGGAATTGAAGATAAATCAAACATTTGCGGCTATACAACACACCGACAAACACTTGCATCCACCGTTTGGTTTTTTCGTTATGTTCGCTAGTCTGCCTAACTGACCAGTGCATACTATAGGGAGAGTAAACTCTAAGAAACTCATAAAGAAAGAAAGAAAAGACAATTATTCCTAGATAATACAATTTTTTAGACGGGTGCTATCACCTCCATGCTTATTATCTCTTTATTTTTTTCATCATCTGCCTAGGCTTTTCCCAACTATGTCGGGGTCGGCTTCCAGTCTAACCGTATGTCTACAGTATTTTTCATAAAGGGGACTGCTTGCAGACCTCCACAACCGAGTTACTGGGTAACACCTATCGCAGTCCAATGCTGGACAAAGGCACTTTCCAAGCTGCACCACAAGATTCTTCCGTATCGAGGCTATCCCTGCCCTGTTAAAGGTCCCTATATCAGCTATAGTATTTTTATCTCACGAATCCACACGCGCTTTACATGTGGTTACCAAGTGTAGAAACACGCTGTGAATTTTAATTAATTAACTCAGGCTTATTATTAACAAATTGAAAATTATACAAAAAAGGAAGAAAGAATAATATACTGAATACCAGTATTTTTCACGGAGAGACTGGTTGTCAGACTTTCGGGCTTCTGACGACCCGTAACGACTGTGAAAGATCCAAGATTGACAGCCGGGACCAAAGGCTTAAACGTGCTTTCCAAGGCATGGGGGGTGTCAGTATGTAAAGATGGTCACTAATCCATAGACTTACCGCGGCAAGCGTAGTTTAATCTGATTGATTGAACCGTGCGGCTGTTATTACTTAACCACGAGTTTTTTATTCTTTTAAATCACAGACTTAATAAAAAAACCAAGATGTAGCATAGCGCTGCGAACAGTACAATGAAGCATGCAAAACTACACCTCGCTCTGTGCATATACGCTCACACGCACACACAACCAAACTACACCTCACTGATTAGTCTAGACTCGTCAATGAATTATGATGTTTCGTTTACGTTGAAACAAAAAACAATATTTAATCGCAAAAATGTCGAATTGTGTGGAGAAAGGGTGCAAAAACCATTCTTCAAAAAATAAAAAGCAAGATGGAATCACATTTCATGCGTAAGTAAACGTAAAAACTAGATAAAAACCCATAATTTTAATAAATCAAATTATGACAGCTTGGAACACGAAATCTTAACAAATGTTGCCACTAGTATGCGTCACAATTATCCCCTTTTATTGGGTATTATGCTGGCCAAGAGCATAAAATAAGTGTATTACGATGAATCATTGAAAAATATTTATCAATTCGTTTCTACTATAATCCAAATTGAAAACAATTTCCAAAACAGTGGACAGTAAAAGGCAATATTACAAAAAAATTGATTCGATAAAAAGACCATTAAAAACCATTGCTTTATAAATGTAGTTACTTTTAACTACCTGTTGCTTTATTTTTTACCCTTGTCGGAATAAAGCAAAATATCTATATACAATTAAAAAAAAATAATAACAATTACTTAGCTATTTACTCGTCCAGTCCGGCAGGCTTATTACGTATCTTGCAGAAGCCTAGCGATAGCAAAATTTGCGCAATAATTGCTTTTCAATCGTTTGTCAATCGCAAATCAGTATGACTTATCGCTGATACATAATAGCGATTTGCGATAGAAAAGCAATTATTGCGCAAATTTTGCTATAGCTAGGCTTCTGCAATATACGTAATACGGGTACGGGTGTCAGAACTTTGACAAAATATTAGGGTAATGAGTTTTTACTGCGCGGGCAATAAGTGCACACGTATATACGCAACGGGCTTCACGCAGTGGCTTCACGTCACTGTTGACAGCGCAATGTCTTGGCTTTTTATTTAGTATTGAGTTCTAAATATGAAATCGTGTTTATCTCTTAAACATACCATTAATTTCTGAAACAATCGTGGAGGTCAGTTAACAATGCCAAACAAACCCACTACAATACCACACTTCATTTACCTGTCCTTAATTCAAGTTAAACTGGTCTAAACGTACATTTTGTTTGGTTTATTACAGGTTGTTCGCAGAGTTCGAGCTATGCTATGTCAGTGCTATGGTAAACGTGAAGACGCCGCACGAGTTTGAAGCTCAACAACTCATCTGCGTGCTGTTCTCGGAGAGTTTATGGAGGGCGCTCAAACAGAACCTGCTCACGCAGGAACAGGTTAGCAGTCTTCTCTTGCTCGTAGCAATTAATTAACTAACATCTACATAATCAACTTATAATGTTCTTACTGCTGGGACACAGGCCTCCTCTCGGTAAGAGGGAGTGGGCTGTAATCCACCACGCGGGCCCAGTGCGGGTTGGTAGATGTCACATGTCTTCGAATTTTTGGTTCTAGGACATGCCGGTTTCCTCACGATGTTTTCCTTCACCATTTTGAGAACACTGGTGATTAAATAATGTACACAAAGTAAAGCGCCTGTCTGGGTTCGAACCTACAACTTACAAGTCGAAAGTGACGGCCAACAACAAGGCCACTATCACTGCTCTCACACTTAGGCCCTCCGTACACGGATCGTAAGCGTATCCTAATACGCGCGTAGGACGAGAGCCATACGAGCATGTACATGTTCAAACTGGTCCGCATACGAAGCGGTGCTGCAGCGAATCGTATGAGATTTTTCACGCCAATGCGGCATGACGATACGCTCACGAGACGACTACGCTTACGATCCGTGTGCAAAGGGCCTTACTCGACCTAAATGTATGGGACAGCTGATTCATTTTTCACGATTACGATATTGGTCACATGGAGAAAGTAGTTCAGTTTGTTGGTCTGTCTTGTTTGGTGATCTTTAAGGGTGTGGCCCTTAAAGATAATAATAATAATTTATTTTATTTTCACTTCAAGACACAAACATCAGTGTAGTCCTGGCTCTTATACTAGGAGTTCTGTATCACAAGAGTCACACCTGTCAATTTACAGGGAATATAATATGTAAAGCCGTGTCTCCTGCGCGTGTTTTTTCAAAACACTACACAAAAATATCGCAACAAAGAGGCGAGGCCAGTTGCCATACACATTTGAGTATGCAAACACGATGTTTTTGTTTTCCGAGCTGCATGAAAAACATTTTCTACGCGGGTGAAGAGGGGAAAGGTTTCTTTCATTTTCAACCACCCGCGCGCACCGCGTTTAATTTCACTGTCAGTCAACACAGGTTTTGTGTATGTGTATGGTCACGCCTCTTTGTTTCGATGTTTTTGTGTAATGTTTTTAAAAGACACGCGCAGGAGACACGGCTTTTTAGTTATTTCATGCATTAAAAAGTAGTTTTACAAATATACATACATAAACTCACGCCTTATTCCCATGGGGTAAAAAAAAAGTAATAATAATAAGATTTTAAATTACCACTGCGTTCTGTTCTGAGGAGAGTGAGGGTGTGTGTGGTGTGTATGGTGAATGCGACTGGCTATCATAGAAATATATACATATATCTTCTAAACATACCCTTTGTATAATTCCAGGTTGACTCCTACGACCCGGCGCTAATGTTCGCGGTGCCGCGGCTGGCTATAGTCAGCGGATTGCTGATATACTCCAGCGGGCCGCTTAGCATTGATAAGCCACCTGGTACTTTATTATTTTATTAGCTTTTGCTCGCAGCTTCGCCCGCGTGTAGGTTGGCGGTAACGTACTACCAGGATTAAAAATACCATATGTGTTAATCCAGGTTATAAACTATCTGTGTGCCAAATTTCACCCAATTCCGTTCCGCCGTTTTTCGCCAATCCAGAACATACATCCAGACAGACAACGGACAAAAATTCTTCGTTACAATTTTATTATTGTAAGTAAGTATAGATTAGTTTCTTGTTTAAGATTTTTGTCGATGCTTCACCTGCACATTTTTCGGGACCGTCTGGTTTGTTTTAGTCTAAAGAGTGTGCATTCTGAAGGAGGAGCTCGTGGTTAAGTAATAACAGCCGCACGGGTCGATCCATTAGGTTAAGATACGCTTGCCGGGGTAGCCATCTTTACATGTCGAGACTCCTGTGTGACTCGGAACGCACGTTAGCCGTTGGTCCCGGCTGTCATTCGTGGATCTTTGACAGTCGTTACGGGTTGTCAGCAGCCCGAAAGTATGACAACCAGTTAGGGTCAAGCCACATCTGTCAGCACGGAATCGCATTTTTTCATCCTCTATCGTTTTCTATCCGTCAGGATTGTCATTTGCTAGAGCGAGAAAGATAGAGTGCGCGCGGCGGAAACGTCGATGCGTTCGCATTCCGCCGCGCGCACTCTATCTTTCTCGCTCTAGCAAATGCCGATCCTGAGCGATAGAAAAGGATAGAGCATGAAAAAATGCGATTCCGTGCTGACAGATGTGGCTTGACCCTAACTGGGTTGTGGAGGTCAGATAGGCAGTCGCTCCTGTAAAATAGTGGTATTAAGCTGCATCCGGTTAGACTGGTCCCACCCCAACATAGTTGGGAAAAGGCTACGCAGATTGATTCATTCTGAATGTTTGTAAGTAACATCGCCAATAGCAGTGTTGTTTTTATTGATTTGTTAACACATTAGGTGCGGCAGACGCACATGCGCGTTTTCATAACTTTCTTCGAGTGCGGCGCGGCGCACATGTGCGTTCGTTGTGCATCTCTATTGTTTCGAAAACATCGTAAAAAAAGGGTCGGTAAGGGTGTAGCATAAAGAAGCGTTTGCATAAAGAATTCAGCAGACAATGTGTTAATATTATTAGATGAAATGATGGTGTTGATGTTTAATGTTGTTTCTCCGTAACAGTCCGGAGTCGGGATTTGTGTCCGGTTGATGACTCGCCCCCTATTACATGGGACTTGAACATAACTGGCGGAATGTAGGTGTACTGTAGGCACACCTCTGCCTATACCTTCGGGGAAACATGGCGTGATGTTATGTTATGTTTGTGAAATGATGAATTATCGCTCTGTAGTGCACTACAAATACTTAAATATTGATAAGGAATTTCTATAATAACACTAAATTAGGTTTTGAAGCATTTGGAAAGTTTCCATATTATTATGCTTTTTACACACATACATAAAACTGACGCCTTCTTCCCATGGGGGTAGGTAGAAACTACAGAACGCCACCTCCTACGATCCTTACATACTCCTTTTTGCCTCGTTTAAGTTCTTACATCTGGTCATAACGCAAGCCAGTTGCGAGTACTACGCACCTGACCTTTCTGAAGAACATCACCAATAAGGTCACTATATGACTTCTTAGGTCATCCTCTCCCGGTGTTTCCACACCCATCTGCCTTGAAAATACAATAATCCATTTTTACGCCTAAAACTAAATGTGTTGCGATAGTAATTATTGCAATATGTCACGACTCCGTGCTTCTATGGCTGATATTTTCCAGTTTCAAACTAATATTTTCTCTTTGATGATCCACAGAAGAGATGTCGGACATGTTCCGGCCGTTCCGCACGTTACTGCACAAGATCCGCTCCCTCCTGTGGACGCTCGACCGGCGCGAGCTGATGGCTCTCGAGCGGCTCCTGTGCACCAACGAGGACATCTCCAACCTCACAAGACACCTGCCCGCTGGTACGTAAGGATAGAAAGATAGATTGAATATAAAAATAAAGAAAACAATGTTTTTGTCATAGCCGGGAGCTGTTTTTCTCATAGGTCTCTACTCACCTTAGGCGGTTGGTCTTGGATTGCCTGCGTACAGTGGAGGAAGCTCTCCTAGCTCTTAAGTCTACCTGGGGTTTTTGTGTGTTCATAGAGGGGATGGCGGGAATCGGCTTCTTGCTTATATTTCTCAAGTGCGTATGCGTCTTCCCTTCATACCATAGGTGAAGTGGAGCGATACCGGCCAACGGGTAGAGCTTGTTGAGCGGTGTTGGTTTTAGTTATCCCGATTTTATTCGACACGTCTCGTGCAGGGCAATGTCAACTTGCTTTGCATGAGCGGATCGGTGCCACAATGGACACGCGAATTCATCAGCCGAGAAGCATAACCTTGTTTAATACCATGTATAGATTCAATGCTCCATACGGAATTATTTCTATGAATAAAATTAAGGTTGTATTTTGTTTTCCAGACACAAATGAATCGTCAAACAACTGGTCGTGTCCGTACCCAGACCTGGGAGAGTTTGTTTCGAGGTTCTACGCGGACCATGCTAACTGCCGGGATTTATACTCGCACCAAAGGTATCATCAATTTTATTATTAAAAATAATTTATGCTTGCACAATATTATGAGCATTCAAAAATAAAAGTTACAAATATTTAGAACAGAAAGCCTTGTTACAATAACTTATGCAGGTGGGTGAAACAGGCCTGTTCAAACATTGATTTGATATTGTAAAGGCTCCCACAGACCGACGCGACGCGACGGCGCAAAACGAGTCCGGTAGAACAGTTTTAATGAAGTTTTCATAGAAATTGTTCCACCAAAATCGCGTCGCGCCTGTCTGTGTGCGGGAGCCTTAAGTCAACTTACCTGGCAGAAAATTTAATTTTCACAAAAATCAGTTTTTTTTTTTCTATTTTTATCTAGTAGAATATCTTCTGCTAGATAAAAGAGAAACTGAGAGTTTGAAGAGTGCCTATCAAGACACTTACATAAATACAATAACTTTCGTCCCTTTTTACAGCCTCGTTGGTCTAGTGGTCGTAAGCACTAGACCAACTTAAATATCAACTGTCCCATACATTCATTGAAATGCATTCGTCAAAATGTAGGGAGCAGCTGATTTTTTTTTCGCGATTTCAGGTTTGGTCCCATAATAATAGTTGTTTATCATGAGTACAATCATGTGTTAAAAAGAAAAACAAGGTTTTTGTTACATATTGTATAATATATACGGGTGTGTAACGGTTGATATAATAACAAAAAATCTAACGTTCACTTGACCTAATTTCAGTTAATATACTTTTGTTTAATATAACGATCAGTTGAGATAATGAATTATTGATATAATTTCATTTTATCTAATTTCTTATGATATAATAAACATTTCCTATAATGCACATTTGACATAATATTCATGTAGTATATTATTCATTTACTATAATATTCATAATCTCTAATAACTTTTAATATAATTTAGAAAATCTGATACGATTTTAAACGCCTGCTAGTATGGTGCTAGCAAAAATGCATCGCATAAGCATTAATTGCTACAAAAGTTTGCTTTTATGCGTGAGGTGGGTAGACTATACACGAATTTATTATTTTTCTTACTGTCATACAGTTACAGCGAAACCTACCACTCTCAACTATTGTAACCAGTAGAAATTGGATGCAATCTGGACTTTAGGGCACCCCGACTCGGACAGGTTAGGTTAGAAGGGGATGGCGGGGTCGTGTGAGCGAGCGAAGCGAGCGAATAGACCCCGCCATCCCCTTCGTGGTTATTTTTTTATAAACCATCCAGAAGTAGGAGCCCCGCGAAGCGGGGCTCCGTCGACCAAGCCCACCCTCGACCATGCATTGAATATTTTAAGATTTGGTTAGGTGCCATTTGAGTTAGGTTAGAACTGTGACCATTAAACATGAAAATTAGGTCAAAAGAACATTAGGTCAAATGAATGTTATATAAAAAGAATATTATACATATTGAAAATTATATAAAATGAACGTTATACTAAATGTTTTATATTAAATGAAAATTATATCATATGAAACATTAGGTCATATGAAATTAGGTTATATGATTTTATAGCATATGAAAATTATATTATATGAACGTTATTTCAAGTGAAATTAGAGCATTTGTTATTATATCATACATTACACACCCAATATATACACAGTCTGGCCATAAATACTGTTACAATTAAAAATAAGAAAGATATTACATTTGAATTTGGAATCTGTCATTTTTATACGATTGTTCATTGCGTTTTCTAATTTTGGCGCCAATACATTGTACAATATTTTGCGATATTAAAATGGAGTGGGGTGATAAAGAGAACCGAATCGCTGTGATTGCATTACCAAAGTTGGTATGGAGCCAAATGCAATTTTTAAAACTCTCCATACGCTTGGTATTAGTCAAATGTTTGTGTACTGGGCTATTAATAGGTACAATGAGACCTCCTCTGTTTGTGACAGAAAAAGATCTGGCCGTCCACGTAGTGTTCGTACGAAAAAGGTGGTCAAAGCAGTAAGGGAAAGAATTCGAAGAAATCCCGTCCGAAAGCAAAAGATTTTATCTCGGGAGATGAAGATAGCACCCACAACCATATCGCGTATTTTAAAAGATGACTTATTACTTGCAGCCTATAAGAGACGCACTGATCATTTTTTAACTGATAATTTAAAAAAGAATAGGGTGGTAAAATCGAAACAACTACTGAAGCGGTACGCAAAGGGAGGTCACAGAAAATGTTTGTTTACGGATGAGAAAATGATTACAATTGAGCAACTTTTTAACAAACAAAATGACCGTATTAAACTTCGTGATGGTTTGGTGGGGTGTTAGCTGTGAAGGAGTGACTGAGCCATATTTTTGTGAAAAACATCGGCACAAGTGTATCAAGATACCATTCTTGAGAAGGTAGTTAAGCCCCATGTTCAATAACCAAGTATGGTCCTTCCAACAAGACACCAAGTATGGTCCTTCCAACAAGACTCGGCGCCCGGTCATAAAGCTGGGTCCACACAGTCTTGGTTGGAAGTGAACGTATCGGACTTCATCAGAGCTGAAGACTGGCCGTCGTCTAGTCCAGATCTTAATCCGCTGGATTATGATTTATGGTCAGTTTTAGAGTATGGCTTGCTCTAAACGCCATGATAATTAGTTCCTAAAACAATCCATATGATTGGCAGTGAAGAATTTTCCCATGGAATGAGTGCGTGCTTCTATTGATAACTGGCCTCAACGTTTAATGGAATGTATTGCAGCCAATGGAGACCACTTCGAATAAGCTTTTTTTATTTTAAATTGTTTTATATTTATATATTAAACTAACACACTGTAAAAGTAATAAATATTATTTGCAATAAAAATTTTTTTTTTCTTCGTGACAATATTTATGGCAAGATTAGGTAGATACAAAACCTGTCAAGCCGCAATTTTTATTCCTTAGATATATGTTACCTGAAGATTCAAAAATCTTGAAGTTAATTTGACATTAATAGGTTCACTGTCACTGGTCACCGGTGACCGGAGAACAATACGTTTTCTCTTGGACTATTGTCGGAAGTTAATATGTTAAATCTTACTTTTTCTTCCCACAGTTCAACAGAACCAATAATAACAGACGGTGACTACCTCCCGGACAACATAGAAGTGATGACTCCGATAATAGACGGACTGCGCCGTCTGTCCGAAGGAACGGTCGACACCGAAGGCCACGAATCCGAACACGATACCATTAAGACAACCTCCCGACACTACTCCACAGACACGGCAAGCACTGACACATTCCAGACCAATGACAGCAGAGAATACATAGAAAGAGCTAGAAAAACAAGCAGAACTGAGAGTTCTGACCTTTCGTCCTTGAGAAACTTATCGACTAACGGTTTGATGATGTTTGATCCGCTTGTCATCAACGCCTCAACAAGTGACTCAAACAGACAGATACCTGATCAGGATCTAGTGACGTCACTGAACGAACAGGTCACGGAAATTGCCGATCGTCTTTCGTCTATTGTCGCCAGCGATGTGGATATCATAGATCATCAAATACACTCGTTCTCTACCAACGATGTGCCTACGTTGATATCGACTGATGATTCGGAAGCGTACGGGTTTTCTGGACCAAGGAATGAACAGTTAAGTTGTCTGCCTTCGACAAGCCACGGGTATTTGATACCCAACGCCATTAGTCACGACCCTGCAGTACTATCCTCCTTATCACACAATAATTCTGCTGTCTTCAACCAAGAAGATGATGCAGGAAGTGACATCAACAGTGCAATGCTCAACTCAACAGATCTCCCGCTCATTATCCCCGACAATATTGATGCGGACATAGTAAACACTAATATATCAATAGCTAACGCCAATCTAAGTTCGCTGCTACTAACCAATGAGGAATACAATAATTTAGCAGAAGAAACGGCAGATGGTGATAACACAAGCTTCCATTCGGCAAAAATGACGCTAGATAGAGACGATGAGAGAGTTAAGTTTATGTTAGGTTATGAAAGCGAGCATGAATCCGCGGTCGACTCGGGCGTCAGTACTGAAAACACTAGCTTAGATAGATCGCCCGACACCGACCAAAACAAAGACATCAAAGATATCAGAGACAATCACTTTATGCAACAAAACAGGGTACTAAAAAGTCCGGATGCAGAAACAGACGATGATAAACACGCCAAAAACACTCTAGAAAGTTCCTTTTCCGATGTAAATAGTGACGTTACTGTAAATATTAATTACGTAGAAGATGATAGTACGAAGAGTGAGGCGGGATCGTCGTCAGTTATGGATAAGGTTATAAATAGGCTAAGTTCTGACGAGGAAGGCTTGAATGAGGCAACCAATGTAAATAGTGAAGCGAGGCGAGTGTTGCAAGATTGGGGAGCGAATGCTGGCGATGAGGATTACAGAACTATTGACGAAGTTATCACTGAACTGAGAAGGCATCGAGAAGCTGATAAGAAAATTAGTTCGCTAGTTGAAGAAGACAATAATGTTAGTTCTAACGCCGAGGTGGGGCCGTCGCAGTCAAGCCGGCCGAAGAAAAGCAGGAAGACTAATACTAAGAGTAAAAAGAAGAAGAGCAAGATCTGGTCGCCTGGTGTGGTGATACTAGATAACCGGTCGACGCAGAACCAGAATAGTCCGTTGAGATTGAATTTGGATCATTTTGTTGATGAGAGGTGAGTTCGCTTTTACATTTTATGTGTTGTAAAGCCGAGAATATGCAAGTCGTTGGCAACATTCGTATTACGTAGTGAAATATTCTATCGGACATTTGTAAAAAAATATTTAAATTTATTGCCTTCAAGATAGGGTGTAGTGTGAATGACGCGCCCAGTGTTCCAGTATGTGGATGTCAAGGTGCAGGAATTACCTTTTAGGTAAAATGATTAAATTTGACTCATTCGAATCAAAGGGCAGCAAGATTTCTCAAAACATTCAAGCAAATGTCTTCTCAAAATATTCGTAACAGTTTTGCGATTTGAGTTATATTAGGAACGTTTATAAGTTGTATTTGGCAATAATTCAACATGTTACTCGATACTCTCATCCAGCATTTTCGGATCCTTTATTAATACGATGTTATAATAATGTATTTTATGGTTTTAGCGGAACGTCATGCGGCGCGTCAGAATGCGCGGATGACGAACAAATAGCGCTTGCATTACAAGCACAGGAGCTAGCGGCTCGGCAACACGCGCGCGGGAAGTTCAAGTATGTATATCAACTTGTCTATACAGCCTGAATTTCAACGTCATAAAGATCATTATTGGCATTTTTTTTTTACATACTCAGCTTTATTTTATAGAATTATATTCAAGTCTGTGACGAACGTGAATACGTAAAAAGTCTCAACTATTGCTGTTATAGTCAACAAATTTCAAGAGCTTCAGCTGGCTACAGCCGATTTCTTTGTTAATATAAGAATCGGCTGAAGTTATATTGATCAAAGACTTTAAGGTCACGAGATCGCGCTCACTACGGATAAAACTTGGCACATCTGCACCAGACTCTAGGAGTAACTAAATACCTTTAGCGTCATTTAAAACATTTCGATCGTTTCAATGTTGATAGAAATAAGAGAAGGAATCCATATTCGTTAGACTAATACCTAAAACTACCTCGTTGGTCTAGTGGCACAGATTAATACAGATGGGACACTCCGCAATTAAAATCATTTAAATAATAAGCGACTCTAGCTACGACACAATAAAGTGCAATTCAGGTCGCACAACGCTTATTACCTACAGTTATATTCACCTACATGTTGCCTTTCTTTTTATCGCGTAACTCTTATACATTCTGACTCGTTAGGGTTGTGTTGTTTTACGACGCGGCGTGTGAGTGAGTATCAAACTGACCGGAGCGCGGCAGCCCGCACTGAATTGGCCCGTCAAGTCGAGCCCGCCGCGTACTTGTAGCTTCATACCTAAACTGCGGAGTGTCCCATCTGTATTAATCTGTGCTAGTGACCGTAAGCGCTGCTGCTGAGCATTTTTTTTTTATTCATTCCAAAATCGGTGTAAACATAAAAACAAACATAATATCTGCCAAACTGCACAGCAGTTTGTCGGCAGTAGTCTCGTCTAACAATGTATTACATTTCAATGAGGTCTTGGGTTCGATTCCCAGGTCGGGCAAAGTGTTATTGGGTTTTTCTAACGGGAATTTCTCAGTAGCAGACCAGAGACTGGATTTGTGTCCGGTTGATGGCAATAGGCTCGCCCCTTATATGGAACTTGGACTTGAACATAACTGGCGAAATGTGGGTGTACTATAGATACACCCTCTGCCTAACTCTTCGGGATAACAAGGCGTGACGTTATGTGATGTAATACCTAAAATTATTTCAAACCTTCCAGATCAAGTGAAGACCTAATCCACCGGCTGTTCGTCTGCATCGCCGGCGTAGCAGACCAGCTACAGACGAACTTCGCAGCAGATCTCCGAAACATTCTGAAGTCCGTATTCCTTATGAATCAGTCGCCCGACCCACCAGAACCAGTGGAAGATAAACCGCCTGCGATCGAGTATGAGGTCACTGAGGATCAGGTTATACAGAATGGTAAGTAGTGATTTCTTACATTTTTTATGAGGAACAAAGTGAAAAGTTCACTCATCCTCCATAGAAAAGGGAGGATCCTCCGACCAGACGGGTGTTGTGTCTGATGGGCTACTGTCCAATGGTTGATGTCGAGATGTTGTATTTAGGATGTATCGGAAAGGTGTGGTCATATTTGAGGGTGTAGTCCAGACCATCAAACTGAACAACTTTCTCCATGGGACCAACATCGAAATCGAGAAAAAAATATCAGTTGATGGTTTGTACCACACCCTTAAATTAGACCACACTTCTGATACACCTTGTATTGTCCAGTCGCGCGGTAAACTCTGTTTACGCGATGCAGGAGTTATGTGACGTCAGGTCACTGATGCGTTGTTCGCATGTGGGCGTGGCGTTGTAGATGCCGCCACACATTCCTAAAACATATTCACACGAGAACATAGGGATCGTATGCACATATGCGCGCCGAAGCGACGTTGCGCGATGTGTAGAATGGCTGCACGACCGACGAACTCACTGAAATGAGTAGTCTGGCCAGGCTAACTCCGCCTTGGAATAAACGGGCAACCTCAATTAAAGTTTTACATAATTATGGTATACTAAAAGTTGACGTGTAAGTAGATTTCGACTGGCCTGTTGGTCTAGTGGTTAGTGGCCCTAACTGCTATGCCGGAGGTCGTGGGTTCGATTCCCACCCAGGACAAATGTTTGTGTGATGAGCATGATCATTTGTTCTGTGTCTGGGTGTAATTTATCTATATATGTATGTATTTAGAAATATATAAGTATGTTTATCAGTTGTCTAGTACTCATAACACAAGCTCTGCTTAGCTTGAGGCTAGACGGCGTTGTGTGATAGTTGTGGAATATTATATTATTATTTAATGATTTTGATATTTTGCCTTTTGATTTTTTTTAATTTTTTTTTTTATCAAAATCATTAGTAGTATACCATAATTATGTAAAACATCCGGGGTTGCCCATTTATTCCAAGACAGAGTTAGCGTGGCCATACTCTACCTTGATATGTATGTAGTAAACAAGTTCTAAACGACATTGTTATCGCAAAAGTGCGAGCAGCCTTCTTTCCACTACTCTATATTACCATATCTATATTGTCATCTCAGGAGTAGTTCACAGCCCGATGCAAACTTTATGGCGGCTCGGAACATGAGGCGAGTCGCTGCGCAGGAACAGATTCACGAGTAGCGCAATTCAGAGCTGCCATAAATTTTGACGCTTTCTATACCTCCCTTTCTTGCGGGTTAAATTTTTTAATGGTTTAGTGAAATTGTTCTTGGCCGTTGTGTTTATTTATATAACAATTCCTTGCTGCACTTAACCGATTAAGCTCTGCCAGGTCATATGTAACCCGGTTGCCGCCCCAGTTGTCAAGCTTTCACGCTGCTTAAATCTCTATTATTACTACTTAATAAGGTGTATCCGGTATACTCTGGTGCCCGATGGATATTCTCGTCGACTAACTGATTCAAAACCATAAATACCGTTTGGATTTTTTTTTTCTTGTGAGCGTCGGTCGTCGGGGTTCGGGAAACGTTAGAAGTTGACCGATGCTCTATTGGTAGCTTACACCAAAGCGTGCAGCAAGCGAACAGTATGACATTTAACATTTATATCAGCTAAAAACTTCATGCAAACATTAAGTATAGATTTGCCATACATAACTGTCAATATCCGTAAAACTATCATATGGTTTCCTAAAAGAGCGGTAGCCGCACTCAACGTCCGTAGTGACGGCTGTCATGAAAAAGATAATAAGATATACGAGCACATTGACGCCAATAACATTTTAGCCGAGCAACAGAAAGGATGTCGAAAGTATAGCCAAGGTTGCAAGAAACAATTAATCATAGACTCCGTTGTTTTAAAAAAAGTTCAGAAATCCAAATCAGATTTATTTACAATGTACATCGACTACAAAAAAGCCTATGACTCTGTTCCCCATTCATGGCTAGTGCAAGTATTAGAAATTTACAAAATACACCCGTCATTGGTAACATTTCTCAAGACCGTGATGAAAACTTGGTCTACAGTACTAAGACTCACTTCACCAACGGAAACAATAGACACAAGCCCAATTAAAATACAGAGAGGAATCTTCCAGGGAGATGCACTCAGCCCATTGTGGTTCTGCCTGGCTCTAAACCCCTTATCTAAAATATTAAACGCAACCTCATTAGGAATCCATTTAAATTCAACTGCTACCGATGGACAGGATGAAACCCAGGGTGGCATTTTAAACCATTTATTGTACATGGATGATATAAAATTGTACGCAAAAACCGAGAGTCAACTTAACGAGTTAGCTAATCTGACAGAGAAATTCACAAACGACATAAAAATGGAATTTGGCATAGATAAATGCAAAATAAACTCAGTTAGAGCAGGACAGAACTACCAACACCAATACACCTTAGAAACAGGCGAACAGATAGAACCACTGGATGAGCAGGACACTTACAAATACTTAGGATACATACAATCAAGTCAGATACACTATAAAGAGACTAAACAGAAATTAAAACAACAATTCCAACATAGATTACACACTATTCTTAAAACACAACTCTACTCACGAAACACAATAAAAGCAATTAACACCTTTGCTATCCCTGTCCTCACCTATTCGTTCGGTATAGTTAACTGGACCAAAACAGACCTGAAAAACCTGCAACGGAAAATTAATACAACAATGACTAAATTCCGTAAACACCACCCAAGGTCATGCCTGCAAAGGTTAACACTACCACGGAAGGAGGGAGGCAGGGGACTTATTGACATTTTAAATTTACATAACCGACAGATCACAACCCTCAGAAAATACTTCTTCGATAAAAGCGATTCTTCCACACTTCACAAACTAATAGCACAAAACGATCAACACTTAACACCTCTTAATCTTACAGACACAACTGAACAACAAAACGAAAGAGTGACTGATGATAAAACCAAATGTATAGAGTGGGCCCAGAAGTCTCTACACGGGAGACATCGCCAAGATTTATGCCAATTAAATGTCGACAAAGTTGCGTCGAACGCGTGGCTAAATCGAGGCGAACTCTTTCCGGAGACTGAAGGATTCATGCTTGCAATACAGGACCAAGTTATTGAGACCAAAAACTACAGAAAATACATTATAAAGAATTTAACAACCGATACATGTAGAAAATGCAATAGTTCACCAGAGACAATCCAACACATCACTAGCGCCTGCAAATCAATAGCCCAGACAGACTACAAACATCGACACGATCAAGTAGCCAACGTAATACACCAAAAACTAGCTCATAAATACAAATTTATAGACACTATAGTACCATACTACAAATACAACCCAGAAACGGTATTAGAGAACCCCACAACAAAATTGTACTTCGACCGAGCCATACTCACCGATCGCACAATTCACTTTAATAGACCAGATATCACATTAATTAACAAAGTAAATAAAACTGGGTTCCTAATAGACATCGCCGTGCCAAATACACATAACTTACAGACTACAATAGCCGAAAAACTATCCAAATATACCGAACTGAAAGACGAAATAACCCGACTTTGGCATCTACAAAAAGTCACAATAGTCCCCATAGTGCTATCTGCAACAGGAGTAATACCCAAACAGCTTCATCAGTCCCTTAGTTCCCTTAACCTGCCACCTAACACCTACCACCTGCTGCAGAAGGCAGTGATTCTTAATACATGTAGACTTGTAAGAAAATTCCTCCAGTGTGAGTCGGACAGCTTGCACCATTCCTCCCACTCAAATATACCTTCGATTCACGTACAGCCTACTGCGGATAACCACGCAGTATCTAATATTACTGCAACACGTAATCCCACTGATGAACACTTGGCTTAGGCCCGTGCCATCAGCACTACCCGGCTAGGCCGAGAATAACAAATAAAAAATAAAAATAATAATAATAATAATAAATTGTTTATTGATCTTGAAAGTACAGATGAGAAAAACAAAACTTAAAAATAGTAACAATCAAGATATATAAAGTTATGTAACTACATTATTATGGTAGAACATGGTGATGTAATTACACGGTACATCTGTTGACAATTTCTGATACCCTGTCTCTTAAACTAGGGTATACCTGTTTCTTAAGATGACAGCGGCACAGATTTAAATCGTTAAATTCGCCCTACCGCGTCAAAATATAGTCGCATTTCTGTTTGGTTTTAACACCACTTGCAATGACGTAGTGACTTCACTTGATTATCATGAAAACGTTGTTTAATTGTGTGTGAGCTCACTCTCCTCAGTATGGACTCTTTTTCTTGTGTATGGTGAGGGCAAATCTAGTGATTGAAATCTTTGGGGGCGGAGTATGACTTAATGTCTAATACACCAGTATTTGTCATTAAGTCAAACTCACATTTGAAAATCATCAAAATGACCTCATGAAAATGACAGATTTTCATGAGGGCCGTTACGGCTGCTTTCATAAGAAGCCAAAGCTTAACTTCATAATAAAATAAAAATAATATGCGATGAAAGTATTCAAACCTCCTCCATATAAAAGTAAAAAATGGTCCTCAAAATCGATGTAACATTTCCAGGCAGCTCATTCGACAGCGTGTATTCGGCAGAGGAAGTGTACGCGGACAGTACGTCGGACTCCACATCAGACGGGTCCACGCGACTGGCGAGACGCAACACTGTGAATGCGCGCGACCAGCCAGTCGTGGCTGAGGCGCGTCGCAAACCGCACGACGCGCCCGGCAACCTGCAGGCCTCCGTGTCTACCGGGGACCTCACCTATACGTATGTAGCACTATGCTTAGATGTTGAAAGAATAAAATAAATAAATAAAAATTATTGAATCAGCGCTTATTTAAAGGGATATTATTAATTGCACATCAAATAAACAATCACCTATCAATTTATTTCCATCATTTATATACTTTTTTACATCAAAAAAATACTGACTGCACAGCAAATTAACCAGAGCGTACATACATAATACTCAGACTCATAGCAAAATGACATGGTGACTAATATTAACTCCCGAGGTTAGGTTTGGTTAGGTTACTTTAAACCCTTTACACATAAATAGGAGCTCCGTTCTAGGATGCAAGAGCGAGCAAAGGACACGAAGGGTAAGTTAAAATAATTTGTTTTCTCAAGAATGATAAAAGGTAAGGTAATAAGGTTTAATGTGCGCTAGTCATTATTAGCGCATTAATAAAAAAGCTTTATTGCGGTGCGCCATTTGAGTTGAGTATTTTGCTGTGCAATCAGTAATTTTGATTGGAATTCGGATTATTTTTAGATACAAAAAGTAATATTTTGATTTGCGTTTAAATACTACCCTTATTTAAAGTCAAGAGTTACAAGAGTCCCTAAAATGCTCACTCTTCAACTACTTTATAGTATGTTCCAAAAGTATTTGACGAAATTGTAAACAAACACTGTTCAGGTTATTTTTTTTATTGCTGACTGGGCCTGTGCTTGACCTCGGTCACTCCTGATGGAAATCGATGGTTGAGATCTATGATGGAACGTTTCTTACGCAATTACTCACTTTCTCACTCCTCCCCATTCTCAGCCTAGTCAAAATCAAAATCACGTTTTTCGACACGAAGTCATTTATTTGAGTAAATGACTTGATTTTGATAAAATTCGCAAAACCCATATTCGCTAGTATTAAACTGATAGGCGTCAAGAACGCATTCTCTCGACGACCGGACTCTGTAACACTTATTATTATAATATTTGCAGCGGTTCAGAACGTGCGCTGGCCCCGGAGCGTGCGCCGGAGTGGGTGCCAGACATCGCGGCGCCCGCCTGCATGCGCTGCGCCGCGCACTTCACGGCCTTCCGGCGCAGACACCACTGTCGCAACTGTGGTCAGTATACATACACATTTTATAATAAACCGTGTACAAGCGAAACTCCTGTTTCAATACCAACAGTTTACTTGCCGCGGTTGGTCCGTGGATGGGTGACTCTTTATATACATCTTTGCTTTTGAAAGACTCGACGGCATCTGATTGAAATATTTTAAACTTTGACTAGGCATCACGACAACTTATATTCCAGAGTCGTCTTCTACATAAATACAGTCAGGGCAGCAATTCCTAGTGAAACCAATAAATTACTACAACAACGCATTGCTACACTCTGTAAAAGACATGTAACGCCAGAAATAAATTTCCATAGTTAAACGAAAAGGATCCAACCCACAATATGTGTGTGTTGTGGGTTGGATCCTTTTCGTTTAACTATGGACTTAAATACAGGGTCAAATTATATTAGCTAGCGAAACTCCGCAGATGTGATGACGTGAAAAAATAAAATATGTTTTTTTTTGGGTCAATGAGCGCTGGTAGTGTTGTTACTTGAAGTGTGAGTTGATAACATCTGATTTATCGTGTTGAGATATCGATACCCATCACGTCTGTAAGCTTACACACACAAAAAAGATTTTTAAACTGATATTTTAAGTGACCTCATAGAAAACATCATCGAATTAATTTCTTTTTGTTTTATCATGTTTAGATATCGCGATACCCATCACGCCTGCGGAATTTCGCTAGCTAATTCATTTTGGCCCTGTAGAGAGCTATATGTATCTAAAGTCAAACGACAATAGTTTGGACAAGCGCCTTTATACGTAACAACCCAATATGTTATTCTATTGGGGGGGGGGGGGGGGGGGGGGTTTGGTTTCCGCACTTAGCCCTTCAAGTGGACCATTGTGCGTGAGCCATAGCGGCCGTCAGTGAGTTATTCCAGCCAGCCCCCCTCCCTCCAGAAGTTGATTACGTCGCCTGGTCTGTTGAGAACTTCGGAAAAAGATCTGGGTGGCCCGAGGATTTCTGTCTAATCTGGGTCACGCCTATGCATTCAAACAGCACATGCGCAACGGTTTCCTCAGCCTCCATGCACGCTGTCGGAAATGTTTATTTAGTGAGCAGTGGTGGGCGTGGTAAGCGTCTAGTTAGCCGTCCATCTAGGGATGGCATGGCTTCCTTGGACTGCCTGCAGCCTGGTGTCAAGCTCCACCAGCTATCCGCTTGTGTGTGGGTAAACTCATGTAGCCATCTACGTAGTTCATTGAAGGAAATGGACACGATAGGTTCGGGATGCTCACCTTGCTAGTTCATCAGCTGCGTCGTTACCTAGTGATCAGCTGTGTCCTTTTATTCATTGCAATGCCATTGTGTTGTGGTAAGATACCGCAACACGTTCCAGTGCATTGTGACATTCTACGTATCAACCCAATTGATATCATCTGCGTAGCCTTTTCCCAACTATGTTGGGGTCGGCTTCCAGTCTAACCGAATGCAACTGAATACCAG
This sequence comes from Dicycla oo, assembly GCA_948252095.1. Taxonomy (NCBI): domain Eukaryota; kingdom Metazoa; phylum Arthropoda; class Insecta; order Lepidoptera; family Noctuidae; genus Dicycla; species Dicycla oo. The sequence goes on from OX411732.1 coordinate 12,514,379, forward strand.
TATTTTACATGGAGCGACTGCCTATCTGACCTCCACAACCCAGTTACTGGGTTGTGGAGGTCAAGATAAGATACCTCATCAAGATACCCCTTGATAAGACTCAGTCAGACCCTTGTCAGACTTTCGGGCTTCTGACAACCCGTAACGACTGTCAAAGATTCACGAATGACAGCCGGGACCAACGGCTAACGTGCTTTCCGAGGCACGGAGGAGTCTCGATATGTCAAGATGGCCACCCATCCACGGACCAACCCCGGTAAGCGTAGCTTAACCTGATGGATCGACCTGTGCAGCTGTTATTACTTAACCACGAGCTCCTGTAACAACCCAATTAACACTACCAATTAATCTTCCAGGCAAAGTATTCTGTGCATCATGCAGCTCAAACTCAATCCCACTGCCGCGCTACGGTCAACTGAAACCCGTACGTGTTTGTGACGAGTGCTTCCGTTCTATCGCCAACCACTGTCGCCGACCACAGACCTCGCAACAACTCCGGTGAAACTTTGTACTATACTCACTTACCCTGTGTCACGTTACTTGTGTGTGTCGTTAATGAATAGAAACGACAATGTATGTGATTGACGAGGATTTAGCAAAGAAACATAAGAGGTTGAGAATGATAATCGTGACTCTTGTCACTGTCGCAGTGTCAGGGTCAGTTTCTACCAAACGGTAAAATCATCGCGGATGCTCGAGCAGTTTTTAAATTTCACTGTATCAATATTGACTTTAAGGTCATATATGGTCATACATAGTCGTCGGGGGCCGTAGTCCCATGCAGTCGTCACACGGACCCGCTAGCGAATATTACTAAATTTTACGCTGTTAAAGTTGCGTTTTGTAAAAAAATATTATTATTTTAATATACAAATTCGCGGATGCTAGAGCACTGTTTAGACTTCACTGAATAAGTAACTGTATCAATATTGAATTTAAGGTGAGTAAAGCGTCGACCCGTAGTGCCATATACTGCCGCCGTAAGGAAAATGGACGTACGAGTATCTACAGAAATATTGTAACGGAGAAAAAAAAAATTGTCCTTTATAAACCAAAGGCTGATGCGTCTTTTAATAGTAAGAATTATTAGGTTTTCGTTAAGTTTACACCAATTTAAAAATACTGGTAGATGCGTATTTTTCTGCTGATTCCGAATATGTAAATAAATCTATTTCGAAAAAAAAATGTCAGATACGTCTTTTTTCCTTATGACGGCAGTATAGTCGTTGCTTGGACCCGCTAGCGAATATTTGTATTAATTAAAATGTATTATTATTTTAATATAAAAAGCACAGTATAAGTGATTTACCAATGTTTTCGTCGTTAAGCCGTGAAATATCACTTTAGTTTAGATACTGCTTCTAAACTACAAGTGATATTTTCACAGCGAATTTAAAGTTGAAAACAACCCCATTTAAATTTTTTTTTGCATAGTATTTAATGTTGCTTAAAATGTTCAAATGCTGAGATTGAAGTATACATACCAAAGTTTTATATATATTTTTTCTGAATTTTTTTGTTGGCTAATTTAAAAGCATTAGGCTCCCAAAAACGATAATTTCACGACTATATTCGCCTTAAGTATAAAATTCGACGCAAATGGAACGCTTGATGCTTTGAATTTTGTACTTAAAATCAATATTGATACAGTTACTTATTCAGTGAAATTTAAAAAAAAAGTGCTCGAGCATCCACGAGGATTTTTCCGTTTGGTGGGAACTGACCCTTAAACTAAAAGTGCAAGATAGAAACGGCGGGTACATTTCTAAGGTTCATTTTCACCACACATCACTAAACGCGTTGAACGCTAAACACAGTTCAAACATCATTCTGTCTCTGTCATCTTGACAGGCCAGTTGGCGTGGTTGGTTAAGATACCACCTATCATGCCGCAGGTCGTGGGTTCGATTCCCATCCAGCACAAACATTTGTGTGCATGAACATGTCTGTTTGTCCTGAGTCTGGGTGTAATTATCTATGTAAGTATGTATTTACAACAAAAAAAGTAGTATATGTAGTATATCAGTTATCTGATTTCCATAGTACAAGCTCTGCTTAGTTTGGGATCAGATAGATGATCGTGTGTGAAAATGTCTCAGGATATTATATTATATTATTATTATTATCTTCAAATGATTGAATTGAAAGAAACGGAGCGATGTTTTAAACACGTTTAGCGTTAATCGCGTTTAGTGATGTGTGGTGAAAATGAGTCTAAGTCAGTGCACGTCTTAAGTAACGTTGATTAATCTCGGCCTGAAATTCATAACAATGTATCAGATAGCTAGTCGGATTCGATGACCTGTACCCTAATTGCGTAGCACACTATCGATCAGAATCGGTTTCATTTTGACAGTTCTACAACATTAATTACGTTATTTACGTTGTCGGGTAGACAAACTTTTCGAACATACGAAGCAATGGATTAGCAATTTGCTTTAAAATGATTCAGATTCCGATCGATAGTGTGTTACACAACTAGGGTGCAGCCCGTCTATTCTGTAAAATTCTCACCGTGAACAACTTAGGTGAAGTGAGCGGTTAGTCCACCTGATGGTAGGGATTGTCACTATTGACAGCTCACTCCACGCTCACCTCACGTAAGTTTTCACGGTGAGATTTGTACAGAATAGCAGTGCAGCTCAGGCAAAGTGTAATTGGGGTTTTCATTGAAAGAAATTTGTCAGTAGCAGCCCGGGGTCTGGATTTGTGCTTGGTTATTGGCAATTAACTGGCGAAATGCTAGTGTACAATACACCGCTGTCTAACTGTTCGGGGAATATAGGCGTTATGCTATATCGTACAATAAAGTGATAAACATAATTGCAATCTCCTGGAATAGTAAAAAATAGTGGAAGTGTCCACGCAGCTATCCGGCGTGTGTCACAACTATGCGGAAAAAATGTAAAATAATAACAACCTTTGTCAGTTGTAATAAGTCTTAATTTTGTATGAACAACAAATAAGCTTTCGTCAAAGTTGAATTTGTTGTTCATACAAAATTAAGACTTATTACAACTGACGAAGGTTGTTATTATTTTACATATTTCTCCGCATAATTGTGACATGCGCGATAGCTGTGTGGGCACTTCCACTTGCTTTTTCTATTCTGTGGTCAATCTCATTCAAATTGACGTTTATACTCTTTAATGGTCACAGCAAGTAACTTTGTTTAGGGTAGCTGGTATTTTGTACAATCATTTTTTCATATGTGTATCATAAATGGAGTAAGACAGCATTATGAAAAACAACACTTCAGTTATTATTCGAGTCAGATTATAATTGTAGGATTTTTTATTTTTTTACTAAAAAATGCTCGGTTGTTGAAAGCTCGTCCAATTTAATCCGTTGTCAAATCACATGTCAAATAAGATTGGCTGGTATTATTTAACTTGAGATTTGATATTTATTGATTTTTCAGGAGCCGGTAGTTCGAAAAACATGTTCTAATATATAATATGTTCTGTCTTACTCCCACTTTGTCACTATGCGTCCAGCTAGTCTACAAACATACTATAGTAACACAATTTGTTATCACAATATTATACTTGGTGTTAACTTCGTCATATAAGGACATGGCAAGTATGTATATAGTCGATACGGGGTAGTACATCAGACCGCGTAAGGGGACATCCCCTTCCTTCGCTCCACTGAAGTGGAAGCGAACGAAGCGGAGCCGTGCAATTAAATAATATTTTCTAATTTTAAGTTAATCTAAATAATAATTTCTAATTTTAAGTTATTGTATTCTTTTATAATAATATTTATACATATTACTTATATTTCATGCTGGATTATATTCGAACGTAATGTGAATTGTTACTGAATAAAGAAATTGAAATAGAATCACAATGATTGAAATCCACACCGCGTCTCTTGCCTCGCCTCTGTCCCCGCTCGCTCCGCACAGCTTCAGTAGAAACCGCGCAATGTGTTCTTAGTATTTTATTTTCCGGGATGCCAATCTTGCATTAACTCTGTCTACTATAAAAACGAAGTTAACACCAGATACTTATACAGGTGAAGTTTAATTAATTAAGGGTCATTATACTCATCTTTATGAACAACGTTTACTATGAAAAATAAAATCAGCTAGTTCCCTACATTTTGACGAGTTATGCGAACATAAATGTAGAGAACAGCTGATTTTTTCGCGATTCAGGTTTGGTACCCATAGTAAAAGTTGTACAAAATATGAAGAAATGAAAATGATGAGTATGTACAATGACGCTTTAAAGGGATGCCCATGAATTCAGTTTCACCTGTATATTCTTACGTATAAAGATGAATTTCCTCGTCTGGTTTGTTTTATACTTATAGCAATTTATTTACCAGACAAAATGTTTTATTGTGTTTCAAATATATTATGACATTGACATTCTCCCTTTATAATTCAATTTTTCGTCCAATAGAGTGTATTTTTATAATCACCATTATGATTGTTATACTTGAAATGGTATTCCAAAATACACTTTATAACTTTGGTACAAGGTTTATATTTGAATAGAAGTTAGCCTGAATACTCGTTTTGACGATATTTTGCTAAGTAAACCGTTTTTTTAATGGTTTTTGGGGGTATAAACAAACCCTATTATAAATTTGCACTGAATTCAAATATACACTGCGTACATACCCCAAACTTGTTAAGTCTTGTTGATAGTGGAGTTATATAAAAATATGTGTGGTTTGTTTCATAATGACTGATATAAATTTTCGTGTAAGGAATTTCCATATTTTGTTAGGTAGCTCTCTAAATATTAATGTTGTTGCTACATGTTTGTGCTTGCAGACGCCATTATGAATAAAATAGGCTTTTTTATGTGTCGGTAGGAATATGTCATCGAAGAATCTGTCTTCCATTCGCAGAGTATAAGTCGATTTTAGAAATGTACGCATAGTTTGTCTATGAGTTTTGATAAAGGTTCGCCTTTTACAAAAGGAGCTCAGCTCATTTTGATTGAATAAGGGTCAGTTTCCACCAAACAGACTATTCCTCGCGGATCCTCGAGCACTTTATAAATTTCACTGAATAAACAAGTAAGTGTATCAGTATTGGCTTTAAGTATTAAATCCGACTCAGACTTCAAGCGTTTATCAAGGGTGATGTCTGCGTCGAATTTTATATCTAAAAGTCAATATTGATACAGTTACTTATTCAGTGAAGATTATTCCTTTTGGTGGTCTGACCCTATGTGTACCTTAATAGTGTTATTACTCGCAAAACTTGTATGAGCCCCTTGAACGTAGGCATGTGTACGACACCGCGAATGGTACAGTTGAGTGCACAACCATTATTGTAAGATGTGAAACATTTTTTCTTTAATTATAGGTCCTATACGAGCTAGCTACCTACAGCTTGATTTGTTCATCACAAAAATAATTACTGCACATAAATATACTGCGCAGCCACTCGCATGTAACTTCCGAGAGCTCATACAAGTTTTGCGCGTACTGTACCACCACGTCGCATCAAAAATATTATTTTAATATATGTTTCCGAGTTTTAAACATCATTGTCTTCCTAATTCTTCATACTTTTTTAAGAAACTAGACCATCACAATCCGCCTCGTCCATGATATTATTTTAATTGTTGAATATACATGGCCTTTTTATTAATAATATTAAAATAATTGTGGCATTATAATAAAGTTATTGGCTTCTGCAAGCAAAACTTTGACGCCCCAAAATAAATAATGGACATTTTTTCGTTTTATATTTTTTAGATTAGGGACATGCGAAAAGTATATTTTTATTAAGAATACTATTGTCTGATTGAACTTTTAGGTCATTACTTTATTGAGTATGATGTAGTGTTGTGACAGAAATGTAGTCTATGACAGTGACAGTTCGCTGCCTTGTTTATGCCACATCTCTGTCCGCACCCTACGGTCTACGATCTTAATATTAATCTACGACTTTTAAATAAAAAATAAAACTTTAAAAAGATTCCATAATTTTTATATCCAACACTTTAGATTTTTAAGCATTCTTTTAATGTTAAGGTAGGTATAACGTTGAATGTTTGTAAATTTTGTAAAGGTAATGAGTGTAGCCACATACCCATAGATTTTGTATATTGCAAATGGTGAATTATGATAGCTATTTTCAAAAAATGTAATAAGTGATAGTTATATATATTTTAACGTGTAAATAAATTTCGTTACTAGCTATCAATCGTTTATTTTTTTTTTTCATTATCGTTTCCTGCCCGAAGAACCGTTTTGTGAACTAGCATCGAAGTAATACATACCGTTATGTGATAAAAAGGAAATATTTAACTGATCATCAAAAAAAAAAAAAAATGCGCTTCAAATGATGCTCACTTTTTTAAATAATTGAGCATCTTTTTAACTTTCTGGCTGTTTGTCACAGTTGGTCGGAGTAACTAAGCTACCCCAACCATACAGGTTAGGTTATAACTGGGAATATCCAAGCGCGAGCCGAGTTGGTCGCAGTGACTAAACTACGGCACTCCGACCATTGCCTGTGACTAAATAGCGCGTGAGGGTTGCAAGGGCAACGTCCAGCGAGCGCTTCATCCAAGTTGGTCGCAGTTACTTTGCTAAGCGATAGCTTAGCCTAGTAACTGACCTGCTGCAGGAACTGCGAATTCGATTGATAATCGTTGAATTTTACCATTATCTTGCTGCTGCCCGAAGAACTATTTTGTGAACTAGCATCGAAGTAATACAGTTATGTGATAAAAGGGAATATAACTGATCCCCTAAAAAAAAAAAAAAGCGATTCTATTGATGCACACTTTTTTTAAATTACTATGGGAGCAAACATGAAATCACGAAACAAAAATCTGTTGTTCCCAACATTTTGACGAGTTATGCGAACATAAATGTCGGGAATAGCTGATTTTTATTTTTCGTGATTTCAGGTTTGTTCCCAGCAAGGGTCGCGGGTTGTTTGAAAGAGTTACCGTGGCCCTGGCACAGGCAACTGAAGGAACACGGGTGGGTTTTAGTCAGTAGAAGTCTGACACGCCCTCCCGCACCGACCAGAGCGGGAGACATTATTTGACGAAATCTCACCCAAAAAAAACGAGCACAATCATGTCACTAATTAACAGTCACCCTATCAAGTTCGCGTCCTGTTAGTTTGCCGCTCCGAAGTTGGCTACAAATGATCTGTCTGTTCAGTTAATATATATATATATATTAACTGAACAGACAGCTGTGCTGCTGGGAAGTTTGTAGCGCTGCTCCTTCCCAGCTAAAGCACTAAGAAGTGGCGAAGGGTGAGCGATATGGGGGACTGTCTTATGTAATTTTGACGTTCGAAATGTGCTGATTCTCAGCCTAGTTTGAATAAATGACTTTTGATTTTTATACTAAAACAGCAGCGTGCCATGCCATGTGCATCGGTCAGAGCGTACGTGACGCGAGCTATACATACCTATTGTGATAAAATATAATTTATTCGTATCGAGTGACGTCATTCGCACGGTGACCAATAAACGACTAGTGCTATTGAGATTATACTGTAGATAATATATCCGTATCAGATAGAGGTGATAATAGAGTGGCAATAACTCCAGTAAATAAAGAGCTATAGTAAACGATAGTCGACCGCATCATGCCGACAGTTATTCACAAAACTGATGTCAGTCCCCCAGCCCGAGCAACTTTGATGGTTGTGGATATACTTGGGCTTGAAGTCAAAACTAGAGAAGTGAACCTACTTAGTAGAGACCAGTACAAACCTGATTATTTGGAGAAGAATCCACTACACTCCGTACCCTTGTTAGAAGACGACGGCTTGGTCCTATCAGACAGCCATGCCATCATCATGTATCTAGCATCAAAATATGGAGAAGCACACCAGACTTTGTACCCGAAGGATGTGACTGCAAGAGCGATAGTCGATCAACGCTTATTTTTCGATGCATCAATACTTTTTCCGAGATTAAGGTCTGTTATTTACAGTGTAGTAAAATTGAGAGCGCCACGACCTACGGATGAGCAAGTTGCTGATATTATAGAATGCTATGATGTAACCGAGATGTACCTAGACAAGGAGTATATAGCTGGTGATGAATTGACCCTAGCAGATGTATCGTGTGTGGCAACATTGTCTTCTTTACACTGTATTGTTCCCATCGATAAAAAATATATCAAGCTTCATAAGTGGTGGGCTCGACTCCAGAGACTATGTTGGTACCAGAAGGTTAACGAACCCGGCCTGAAATTATTTGATCGTTTCATGAAACAGTTTTTGAGCTAGAGTTCTTTTTATATTGTGTCTAGTGAAAATAAAAATCAATAAAAAACTGATATTAATCAATGATGAATGAGATGTTGTTTATTTATTTGGAACACCAACAGCAGTACATATAAGAAATGAATAGAAAACGAGACAAAATACAAGTGCTGGTATGTATGCCTATTACAGGTATACGCAGCATTCACAGTAAAGATAACAAAGTAATTACATAAGAAAACATGATAATATAAAGATAAAAAAAAAACGAAACTGATCAGTGATACGCGGACTCAAAATTAGAGTACAAAATAAAGTAAATATTTGCAATAAACTTGGTAAAATGATGGTGATGTGAATGTGATGTTTTAAGTATATTTTATCAGTATTTTGCCTGTCGCCAAAAATTCACAAAGTATTATATATACCATATATAATACTTTGTGAATTTTTGGTTCCAACCAATTTGGTTTATGTGATATCTATGGCTATTGTGACTGTGTGTGCCTATCGTAGGTATTTGTGAGTTATCTTCTTCTGAATGTTGTTCTTTGTTATCCTTGTCTGCAGTGGCGGACTAAGCCTGTCAGGAGCCCGGGCGGCAAAACGGATTATGCCGATCTGTCACCCTGCTTTGTGTTAGAGGAACAGATCCGAAAAAAAATGATCTCTCCCCCTGTTAGCAACGAGAGGAGAGTTCGAATAAAGTTGCTAACAGTGGAAATTTTTACCACCTTGCCTCAAACGGGTCATGACCCCATGACCCTGGATTCGCCCTTGAACCTACCAACTTACTTTTAGCAGATTGACTTTTAATTACTACTCTGCCTACCACACACACCCCAAACCCTATATAAGGTCCTATATTCATACACGAAATGTCTTATGGGGTCATTGTACTCATAATTATGAACAACTTTTACAAAGGGACCAAACCTGAAATCGCGAAAATGAAATTTGCCTTTCTCTACATTTTTACGAGTTGTATGCGACCACAAAATATTTATATATTTGCTTAACTTTGCATTATTGGAACAGTGATACCTGATAGTTTTAGATATCATTACCTAAATATAGAAGAAATTGCTCACCCCACCACGTCACCAAAGTAACATACAAATTTAAATATGTTGGAATATGTAATCACTTCATTCTTTGGTTGACTGAGTGTAGAAATATTTCTTCAATAAATTTCTAAGTGAATGTGCCGCAATTTACTATTGGCAAAGTCATGTTGTTTAAATGTTTTATTTACTTCATAATTTGTGTAGTTAGCTCTAAACCTGTCAGGAGCCCGGGCGGCAAAACGGATTATTCCGATCTGTCACCCTGCTTTGTGTTAGAGGAACAGATCGGAAAAAAAATTGATCTCTCCCCCTGTTAGCAACGAGATGATAGTTCGCACTTCATTCACTCCTATCTGGGACAGTAAGAGTGAATAAAGTTGCTAACAGTGGGACAAATGAAACTTTTTTCCGATCTGTTCCTCTAAGGGGACAAAGCAGGGTGACAGATCGGAATAATCCGGCAAAACTTAATTCCCCAAGGTATTCAGAAAAGTTTCAGAAGTAGTAGAATGTAGGAGATAAGAGCGAGGTCGAAATTTTTACCACCTTGCCTCAAACTGGTCATGACCGCTATGACCCTGGATCCGCCTTTGAACCTACCAACTTACTTTTAGCAGATTGACTTTTAATTAATAATAATAAAGGCCAACTGGCCCCGAGCCGGGTCCCCGTTGCCGGTGGTTGTGTGCAGCGCATGAAATGGACCCAACAAATGAATGAGAACGTCATGCGCGCATATTACGGGGCTATAGAGGGGGGAACTAACCTCACTGCGTACCGCGATAGGATGCTGTCTCTGTTTATTAAATTTAGTTTTATTAATTTTTATTGAAAGTCTTGTTTTGTTCGCGATGTTTGAACGATAAAAAATTTTCTCCCAGAATTGAATGCGATTTTATTATTCGTGCGATTTTATTGTATGTGCTGTTTATACCTATATCTACCAGTTTTGAATGGCAACTAATTTGCCCGTATCGTGCAACAATTTAGTACCTATAGTTTAGACGGTGCCAGAAATTTGCCCTTCAATTTTATGGTAATGGCGCGTTATGGTCAGTCGAGCCTGTCTGCTATCATCATCAGCATGCTGCATTTCATTGCTAGTTTTTGTTATTTACTTATGGCCGTTTTTTTTGATCCGTAGTTAACTCAATCAATGGTTAAACATAGTAACTAATGGTTGAATTTTGGCTAAATGTGAAAGGCTAAACATGAATGTATTCATGATAGCTCATTCATATTAAAAAATAGTAACTAATGGCATAACTCAATCATGTTTGTCAAGGCTAAACATGAATGAGTTATGCCATTAGTTACTATTTTTTATATGAATGAGCTAACATGAATACATTCATGTTTAGCCTTTCACATTTAGCTAAAATTCAACCATTGGTTTTACCTTTGGTTGAGTTCACTACGGATCAAAAAACCGGCCATTAGCTAGCAAATCACTCAGCTACGCGTAGCTACGGCGTAGTTCGGACACTGCTATGGAGCTACGGCGTAAATCGCTTGGTGCGTGGTCTCGAACTTTTTTGCTCGTTGTACTGTTCTAAACTTGACAAAATGACCATCATATTGTTTTTAAAGTGATTTTACAACTCCATCTATACTAATTTGTTCAATGAAATCTCCAAACGGCTGGTTGACACTTCCCGTGACCCAAGGGCTGGCTTTTACCTCGGCCAAAGGTTAAGCGTTGAACTACAACGTGGCAATGCCGCCAGAATCTTGACTACATTACCGACGCCAAATTTTAGTGTTTTAATAGTTTTAGTTAGGTAAGGTTATTATATGTGTTTATTTAAATATACTCTGTTAGTTAATATTTCTACTTGAATAAAAATAACTTTATTTTACTCTACGTTTATTATAAAGACGTAAAATTTGTTTGTAAGTTTGTATGTAGGCGATAATCTTGAGAACTACTGATCCGATTCCAAAAATGATTTCACTAATGGGTAGCTTCAGCATTGCGAAGTGTCATAAGATATATTTTATGTTAAAAAAATAAATTTTACGCGTACGAAGTCGCGGACAGAAGCTAGTTTCAAATAATTTACTTTTAGGAAACTTCAAACAGATTCCAGACTCCAAACAGCTGGTTAAAAACGAAGGCAAAACAAAACACACGGTGTGAAAAAAATCATAATCAAGACAAACATTTTTGTCTGATTTTTGACATTTACATAAGCTGAGTATTTAGTAATTGGTGCTTGCTTTCTTTTTATCGTTCTCGATTGGATCGATAACAACCTTAGCCTTACTTAAAAGGATTTTGAAAAGTAGTGCCAGAGCGTAATTTAGAACTTCATGAGTTATTAGCGTTCTAAAAGCACTAGACGCTTTAATACATTCAGCTATCAAAATACATACATAAAATAATAGCAAGCACAGGAAACACATTCAAGATTTGGTCTTAGAAAATGCTACAAAATAATGAGAATACACAATAAAAAATAATCGACCAACTGTAATTTCATTATTCTGAAACATACCATTAAATTACACTAGTACACTCTCCCTCAATCATGACTAGGGTTTAAAATGTTTGCAATAAAGTCAGTAACAGTGTTATTTTTTATGATTATTCTTGGTAAGTAGTAAAACTTAGTTAATCCCTTAGATCTAGCGACCACATCTGTCTAGCCTTTGCCCAACTATGTTGGGGTTGGCTTCCAGTCTAACCGGATGCAGCTGAATACCAGTATTTCACATGGAGCGACTGCCCATCTGACCTCCACAACCCAGTTACTGGGTAATAAGATACCCCTTGGTAAGACTGGTTGTCAGATTTGCGGGCTTCTGACGACCCGTAACGACTGTCAAAGATCCACGAATGACAGCCGGGACCAGCGGCTCAACGTGCTTTCCGAGGCACGGAGGAGTCTCGGTATGTAAACATGGTCACCCATCCACAGACCAACCCCGGCAAGCGTAGCTTAACCTGATGTGACGACCCGTGCGGCTGTTATTACTCAGCCACGAGCTCCTCCTATTAATTAACCACAGATAAAGCGAGCATTAATAATTTATGTTGACAATTAAAAACTTATTGGATTGTTTCTTTTTCTCTCTTATTGGATTGATTTTCGTAATGTACGGTCTGTGAATACAATTATTATACGTAGTCATTGGGTATGCGAATAAATCTTGATAATTTAATACAATATTATAATGAAAATATTATGTTATTTTAGTGTCGCATTGCCAAAGAAGAATAAAAAATGGTGAAGAAGTAACAGCAGACAAAAAATATGCGGTACGAAACAAACTTCTAATAATATTAAAAAAAAAAAAAATATAAGTATTCCACAAGAAGAGCTTTTGAATAAACTTGAGCGTTTACAAAATATCTGTATTCGTTTTGTTTTTAACCTTAAAAAGTATGACCACGTTTCTAACTTTCGCAAGACTCTCAAGTGGCTCCTTATTCGACTTCGCAGGAACTCTCGCATATTGTGTCTGCTATTTAACATCCTTCACAACCCTAAAACACCTTCCTATTTGCGGGAACGCTTTTCTTATGCCCGTCCTTTTGATGCGCTTTGCAGGTCGCATCTTAGAAACCTCCTAAAATTTCCTTCCCATTCCACTGACTTCTACTCCTACTCCTTCACTGTGCACGCGGTTCGGTTGTGGAATTCACTTCCACCTGACATTAGGGACTGCCAAACTGTTGCAGTATTTAAAAGAAGAGTGAAAGAACACTATCTTTCCATTTCGTCATAGTTATTTTAGTGATATTTATTCTAGAAGTATGTATGTATTTAAGTATTTGTTATAAGTATGTTTTGTTAGCTTAGTGAATTGTTTTTTAGATTTTATGTATTTTTATTTTCTCTCTTATTCTTACACACGGTGTCTACATCTCTTTTTATCCCCTGTCCTATCGCAGGTATGCTGAAAGAGATTTCTTTAGAAATAAGCATCACCTTTGTACGTAATTTTCTGTTCCTTTATTCTTGTCTGTTTATTTGTGTGTACATAAATGGTTAAATAAATAAATAAATAAAAATAAGAAGAGAACCATTGAAAAGAATTCTTTACAGTTGAACATGGCTGCTTATACTGCATCGCACTTGCAAAACGTTACCTAACAATCTTAATTGACCATCCTACTTCTGTAAATAATATTTTCAGGTATATTTAGTGAAAGGACCCAAGTCAGAAGTAGGATATGACTTCTGGCTATGTGGAGGAGCGATCGTCAGTGAATGGTTTGTCGTAACATCGGCAGCATGCATCAATGATGTGGATTACATATACATCATAGCTGGGTACAAGAAATATGTTGCTGACAACCAAATCGAAACAGATAAATGTACCGCAGCAATGAAAAAGAAAGCCATATATACTTGTTCGCCTAAGGGTAAGTACCCAAAAATCTATTTCAAAAATTACCTAAAATGTTTTCGCCACAATTCATCATTTAAAACATAGGTACCTTAATTGAGGAGCTCCGGAACAAAAGTCGATAAATCCACTTTATGCCCAATTTTTTTTTACTAAAGTTGTGAGGATTTTAATTTAATTTTAATAAATTTAATAAAGATCAACACAATTCTTTTTTAAATCTTATCTATTTGAAAGCCCTTGCTATAAGCCAAATTGACCCTAAATTAGTTCAAACAACATAATCATTCCTACGTAGGTAATTAATTCCTTTGTATTTCCTGTAAAAATACAAAAAGTGGAATTATCGGCTTTTGTTCCGGAGCTCCTCAATTATTATTTGTTATACACAAACGCTTGTGTTCCACGAAAGAGTTAGGCAGGAAACATGTGGGTGTAATACACCTGTATTACACCCACATTTTTCCTGTAAGGTTATAAGGGGGGGGGGGGGGGGGAGTATAAGTGGGTGACAGGCCAACGTATTGCCTTCAACCGGACACCCGGACTTGACACAACCACATTACCGACTTGGGGTACGAACCACGAAGCTCAGCAGTTGCACTTGCGACCACAAATTAGCTACTACGTGACCAAAACAATTAGGCGCATGACAGCTATGAAGTTATTGGAACTAGGGAGGGAAAACCGTAACGGTGATTGATATTGTACGTATTATCATCACTGCCGAAAGCGAGTATATCACTGCACGTCACTACGGGAAGCGCGGGGATAGGTGCGGGGTGCGGGCCCAGAAACCGAATTCCTGTCATGCGCCTAATTGTTTTGGTCAAGTAGTAGATTAACGAAGTAGCTAAAGTGATAATAACAAAACCCGCTCTCCCTAACATTGATTTGGTTTCAGGTTACGAACTAAAGTTTGCAGAAATAGATTACTGGTCATTTATAGACATAGCTTTAGTCAAGGTGGATACACCTTTTGACTTCGATGATCCGAAGTACGAAACATTGTGTTCGTACAAGCCTGCTCCAATACCTATTAACTATGAGGAGAAATATCAAGAGGCTGGCACTGATGCTTTGGTGATGGGATGGGGTCACACGACAGGTTGGCGTTCGGTAAGAATATTTAAATGGGCGGTAGATAAGCAAGAGAGCAAGTACGCGCGTTTCAATAGCTAAGCTAGCCGGAGATTTCTGGTTGAATGGCTTTCCCTCGTTAACATCATACGTACCTATTATTTTATAATACCAACTAAAATTAAAAACTATCGAAAGTCTATCGAAATGAAGTTCGCGGTGATCGCACGCAGCCTGTGTGATACGGCTAAACTAAACTTGGCTGCTGCAGCTACCCGATGTGCCGTAAACTTGTTGGATATTCAAGGTAGCCAATAGCTAGCACATAACTGTGGCTCAACTATTTGGTTAGTTATTAGAATAGCTCTGTTTAAAGCTCGGCGACATTTTTCGGCCATGTTTTATCGCTTACTAGCCCCGTGACCACGAGCGAGCCCAGAAGCGACACGAGTCTCGCGAGTGTTTAGAGTGTGAAACAAATGAAAGAAGTTGTTTAGAGCGTGACACGAGTCACCGCGACGCGACTTGGCGTCGGACGAAAACAGATGAAGCACGCGAGTATTACTCAAAGCTGTGTACGGGGCCTATCCTGCCCCCCTTGCAGGATAGGCCCCGTACACAGCTTTGAGTAATACTCGCGTGCTTGACCAAAAGTGGTCGCGTTCTCTGTCGGCACGACCACGTGGTTCCGATTCACCGAACAGATAGTGACATATGAACGCGACGAACACGTATTCGTGCGAAGATTGCATGCCTTAGGGCCACCATACACGGACTGCTCGAGCAGTTAACCATTGATCAACATACACGGACCGCTCTTGCAGTCACAGGCAACAGCTTCAAGTTGCCATTGATAACTGCTCGAGGAGTTGATACCAACTGCTCGTCATTGAAATCAGTAGCATCATGGGTTTTCATTCCAAATAAGTTCTTGCTTATCGTATCACAATCTACGTCGTCCATTTTGCACAAGAAACAAAGCAAGAAACATGAGAACGGGAAGCGCGTGCGATGTGGAATGAAGAGCGCGGGCGGAGGTAACTGCGCAAAAGCAGTCGACAGCTCGTGCAGTCAGTGTATGCCTCCTGGCGACTGCTTGACCGCACGACCGCCCGAAGCAGTTGCAACTGCTCGAGCGGTTTTGTGTATGTGTGTACGTAGAAGACTGTAGTTCACTATGCAGTCGCAGCTTGAAGCAGTCCATCCTGACTGCTTCTAGCAGTCCGTGTATGGCGGCCCTTAGAGTGACACGAAAAAGATCGTCGAGCCTAAGTACGCGAACTAGTCCGTACATCTATCGCCAACTAAGTGCAGAAGTGTTCGATGCCTGTCTAAAAGAGTAATGGATGAAGGGGTAGGAGTAGACTAAAGAAAAAATGTATAGGTTGTGTGAGGAATGATATGAATGAAAGGTATTGAATGACATTTGACGCTTCTCAGAGATTGGAAGAAATAAATATTTTGCACCGACATCGACTCCACGTAACACGGAACAAAGGCAGGAAGAAAAACAAGAAGAATGTTCGGACGGTGTGAAAATGCATGATGTATTTTTTAACTTACTTTACTAATGATAATATTAATTCAGAATTAAAATGAAATGTACCTACATAAGTAACAATTTATAATGAAATAACGCGGAAGAATTTCTTCGACGCCATGTTTTAGTTTGCTAATACATTAGTTAAGTTACGAAATTATATTGTTATTTTTATTAATTAAATGTTTTATGTTTCCAGAAAGCAGATACCAACAATTACAATACAGATATATTAAGATATGCTCCAACGCTTTTAATGAATAAAACTAGTTGCATTGAGCATTATGCCGATTATAAGAATATGAGCAGGGTCATCAAAACTTACATGATCTGCTCGTTAGGCAAAGGCAACATAGATGATTCTGGGAATCTTATACAGCGGGGTCCACCGATACAATCCGGATGTACCTCACAACAACAAAAGTTGTTAGGTTTTGAAGGTGTTTCAGTAAGTGTTGGTTTTGTAGTCATTATAAATTAAAATAATTATTATCGGAAGCCATCATTAAAACATACTTGGTCTATTAAATGGTAGAAGTGGAGATATTGTGGTAACCCACTACGCGGCCACGACCACGACTAGCCGCACGACCAGTCGCAGTAGCTCCGAGCAAAAAGGCCGTACGATGGCCGTCCCACCATTATAGGCCATATTGGTTACTTCAGTATGAACGTCCGCATCTTGACCTAAGCTTCTGCGGCCTTTCTGTGGCCGTGTAGTGCGTGAGGTCCTTAAACTAGATAGTTATTATTTATCTACCTCTTCATTTTGTGAGAAATAAACATTAAAATAAAGTTAGTTCCTTTTTAGTGTGAGCAACGGAGTTCAGAAGAAAGCTATGATGACGATGAAACACGGAGACAGAACAGAGACTCCAACAAAACAAATAATGTTTCTGTGAATGACTTCAATGAGACATGGACGAGAAGAAGCGGTATTTGCCAGGTAGGTAATCCTAACTAATATAAATGCGAATGTGAGTTTATTTGTTACGCTTTCACGGTTAAACGGCTGGACTGATTTTGATGAAATTTAGTATAGGGATACTTTGAACCCTGGGGATGAATATAGGCTACTTTTTATCGACATATCACCCGGGGGCAGCCGCGGGCATAAGCTGACTAAGCTTTTGCCAGCGGCTTTGCCCGCGTGGATTATTCCACGGAAATGTACTGACGGGATAAAAAGTATCCTATATTTTATTTCAAGTTATAAACTATCTGTACGCACACAAGGCAACGCAAGGTGTGTGTATCTGTATATAAATCTGTTCAGCCATTTTTCACATTTTTTTTTTCAAAATCAACAGGTTCAATTGGTGGCAAAAATATTGATTTTACAAAAATCCAATGATGCTGTTTTAGTTTTCATCAAAATCAAGCTCGAAACTCCTTTGAGTACTTTTCGCTATTCCTCATAGTTTCGGATTTGTCCATTCACGCCGACTTGAAAAATTCACCTGTATATGTTATGTTTATTATTATTATTTTTTAGCTTTTCGCATATCTCGAGACCCTAGGGTCCCGGAGCTTTGGAAGGCGTACGAGGGGCCGAAGCCAACTCGCAGAGGCCCGTTAGACGCTTCGTTACGGGTCGTCCCGAAATTCTGACAACCAGTCTTACCAAGCGTTATTGTATAACGCAGTAACTGGGTTGTGGCAGTCAGATAGGTAGTCGTCCCATGTAAAATACTGGTATTCTGCATCTGGTTAGACTGGAAGCCCAATCCCACATAGTTGGGAAAAGGTTAGGCAGATGATAATGATGATTCTTTTTTTAAATCTTAAGAACGACCACGGTGGGCCGCTAGTCACATGGGTTGGTGCTCGTGAGATCCTTATCGGAGTTGCATCCGTATTCAAAGTATCAGAAACCTATGAATGCATGGGACCATACTTATATACAAGCACATTATGTACGGGATTGTTTTTGGATTGTGTAATTAACACGAACTTACCAAGTCGCAGGTGAGTTGATAATTTTATTTTTTATTTCCGTATGGTTGTCATAATAATTGATTGTAAGACTGTAGGTTTCTAATTTTGAATTTTCAAAGTACACTATTTAAATTAATGAATTTTGGTGGAGTAGGTACTTTGACGCCCGAGTACTCGTACCTCTGATAGTTTTTTTTTTAATAAATAGTTTTAACATAACTTCACGCCTGTATTCCTCGTGGGGTTAGGCAGGGGTTACCAATACTGTTGCTGTAAGGAAAACGGACGTTTCTACAGAAATATTGAAATGGAGAAAAGAAAAATTTCCTACTTAAAATATAAAATTCAAAAGCAGTTGCGTCTTTCAATAATAAGAACTATTAGGCTTCCGTTAAGTTTACGCCAATATAAAAAAATGAAAAAAAAAAAAAATGTCAGATACGTCTTTTTTTAATTATGACGGCAGAATAGTACACCCACATTTCGTCAGTTATGTTTAAGTCCCATTTTGTGGGGGCCGGGCTGCTGAGAAATTCCTAATAGAAAAACACAATAATACTGCTAGCCCTAGGACCTCATACTCAGCAGTAGCGTCTGCGACCGCTAGAACAACGAAGCAGTCATATATACATATTTTTAACACACACACAATAAAACTTATGATTTTGTTCAACAGACAGGATCTATGTGACAGCGCAGCAAGTGAGAGAGGCTATGATCTTATCGAACGAACAATCTCGTGGAAGGATTATCCTGCCGGGTAATAATAATATATAATATTGAGGAATTCGTGGCTAAATAATAACAGCCGCACGGTTCGATCCATCAGGTTAAGCTACGCTTGCCGGGGTTAGTCCGTGGATGAGTGACCATCTTTTCATACCGAGACTCCTCCGTACCTTGGAAAGCACGTTAAGCCGTTGGTCCCGGCTGTCATTCGTGGATCTTTGACAGTCGTTACGGGTCGTCAAAAGCCCGAGTCTGACAACCAGTCTTACCAAGGGGTATCGTATTACCCAGTAACCGGGTTGTGGAGGTCAGATAGGCAGTCGCTCCATGTAAAATACTGGTATTCAGCTGCATCTGGTTAGATTAGAAGCCGACCCCAACATAGTTGGGAAAAGGCTAGGCAGATTGATTTTATAATAATAATATATAATATATTATCTATTTATCTACACTTTTATTAATGTAGGTACTCCTTACTAATAAAAACTGAATTTTACAGACCTGAAAGGAATGAAAACATTGAAAGGATGCCTAAAGCAAAAATTTCAGCAGGCCTAAAGTATTTGACTAATAATAATCAACAAGCGCAACCAAGATATGCGTAAAATTTAAAAAATCAGGAAGAAACGAAATATGAAACAAATGACATGTATTCAGCTAAAAAAATCCAACACTTATAAGTAACGTACCAAAAGTTAGGTTTCAAATAAAGGAAAGGTATCCAGAAAATAAAAGTATCTCAGGAAAGGAAAGTTTCCCAGTAAATGTCCGGTACCCAGGAAAGCAAAGTTTTCAAATAAATGACAGGTACCCAGGAAAACAAAGCCCTTCAGCAAATCAAACGTATCAAGTAACTGGAATGTACCCAGTAACTGAGAGGTACCCATCAAATGAAAGGTACCCAGTAACTGAAGGGTTCCCGGTTAGTGTGGGACCTCTCAAAAATCTTATGAAAGTTCCACCAAAAATTGCATTGCGGCCTCAACATTCTCTCCGAAATTGAACAGTTTTACATTAACAGTCTAATGTTATTGTCTAAGTTAAATAAATAAGTTTTTACTGAACGCTATAAAATGATTTATCTACTACCTTTTACCCGTGGCTTCGCTCGCATGGAGGTCGCAAAATTATCCCACGGGAACGCACTACAAGAATAAAAAGTATTCTATGTCCTAATCTGCCCATGTGCCAAACACCCAAATCCGTTCAGCCGTTTTAGCGTTAAAGCCTAACTAACAAACAAACTCAATTTCGCATTTATAATAATAGTCAGGATTATAAAAAGCTAACGAGTCACGTTTGGTTCGCACGGATATTCCGACTTGACATGGGCATTTATGGGCTAGCGTGAAAGCGTAACTAACAAACTAACTCACTTTCGCATTTATAATAATAGTCAGGATTATAAATAGCTAACAAAACAGTTGACAAAACATGGGCATTTATGGGTTACAACTAGTTCAAATATTTTGTGGTAACTTTCGGCCGTTCGGACGTTTCGGGCCGGTAGCTTCGTGGTGACTTTAGGCCATTGGTCGCGTCAGTGGCAACCTCCCGGAATCTCTCGGCTCTAAATCACCCCTCGCTCTCTCCTCCCTTGCTCTGGTCTCTCGTGGCTCTAAATTATGATAAAAACCGCATCACATCCATTGTGTACTTTAAAAGATCTAAGCGGTTACTCAGATGGCCACGAAAAGCGACTTATGGTATGTAATTAAGATTAAGAACTTAAATCGCCTGAGACAACTTTTATACGATTCAGTTAGTTTTCTCTGTTAGATACTTACGCAAACCAAGACTTTTACAACGAACTTCTTTTTATTAAAATGCTATTACCACTGTATCATACACCTTTATGTTGGTTTCTGTTAATATCCTACGAGTATTAGATTCATAATTCTCGCTCGTGGCTAAATTATAACAGCCGCATGGGTCGATCGAAGGGTTAAGCTACGCTTGCCGCGATCGGTTCGTAGATGGGAGACCATCCATTATATATCGAGATCCCTCCGTGCCTCGAAAAGCACGTTAAGCCGTTGATCCCGGCTGTAATACGTAGATCTATGACAGTCGTTACCGGTAGTCTGAAGCCCAAAAGTCTAACAACCACTCTTACCAAAGGGTATCGTGTTACCCAGTAGCTGTGATAAGGTCAGACAAGCAGTCACTCCGTGTAAAATACTGGTATTCAGCTGCATCCGGTTAGACTGAAAGCTGACCTCAACAAAGTTGGGAAAGGCTAGGCAGATTGTTTTGATACTATCATATTAAAAAATAAATAAAAATAATAAAATAAAATTAGTTTAATTCGAGTAGCAAGACTTATATACAAACATATACATAATAGGATACAGGCAGGACAACAAGCACAGACAAAAACGAACACTCACAAGGTAGCAATATGTCTGCCATTGCCGGATATAAGGGCAATCTAGTCTGTTGGCGATCATCACCAGGACGGCGTTGACGCTGCCCCGCACTCTGCACACCAGAGACGCGCACCGCTTGCGGATCGTCGCGTGAAAGCAGTCGGTGCGCGCCTCTCAACAAGCCCGAGGCGCTGCAGTAGTGGGGCAGCCCCAACACCACCCTGAACGCGTTATTGAACTGGACGCGGAGGGCGTTATATGCCGCAAGAGTTTACTTTGCCCACAGGCTGCACGTGTAGAGGGATGTAGGTACAATAAGCTCTAAATAGCTTTATTTTTACCTCCCTCGAACAATGCACAAACCTACGCGCTATCATTATACCTGTAACTGACAACGCCCTCCGCTCCCACTTAATGTCCGCATCGTCTTTTGTCAGCTGTAACAATGTGACCAAAGTATTTAAATTGTTCTACTTTCTCAAGGGAGTCATAATTTATAAACACAGGGGGTACACTATTCACACTTCTTAAACTAGCCCCAAATACCATGAATTTAGTCTTCCCTGCATTATATTTCAATCCGTGGCTCTAGGCATACTCTTCACAGATCCCTATCAATTTCCTAAGAACACAGACCATTGCGCTCAGCCGCACCATGTCGTCAGCTTAGCTCAAATTATTGACGCATACTCCATCCACATGGCAACCAACATGCTTGATGCTGTACCCAACGATCAGAGCGTTTACATAGAGGTTAAGAGCGCAGGAGAGGTCAACCCAGGGGGTATGGATCTCACCACGCACTCCAACCTATAAGGTTCCGATATGACACCCGTCCATCTGACGTTATTGATCTGGTGTCTGTACCAATATTTGAATATGTTTGAGAGATCTAGTGGTAACCCGATTCTCGCCAGCTGCTCCCACAGGATGTTATATGACACCAGATCAAAGGCATTGGAAAGATCCAGGAAACGTGCGTACACAGGTGATTTGCAATCCGTTTAATATCTGACAACATGTTTAAGACTCAGAATCGCAGCTTCAGTGGACAGTTTGGGCCGAAACCCAAACTGATTGTCATGCAATGATAGATATTTATCGAGCAAGCCGTCAAACACTTTTGCTACAATTGTTGCATGTGAAATAGGCGTGTAGTTATTTACGTCGGCAACATCCCCGGTCTCTGGCACTACTACAGTTTTCATAAGATCGGCAGGTAGGTATGAATGGCTTACACATACATAGATAGAAAAACAGTGCCACCACTCTCGACATGCGGACTGTTGGATATTTCGGCAGAAATAAAAAACATTTAAACGGAGATTTGATGGGATTTATTCGTGACAACGATTACAATTTCAAGATGGCTATCCAGAACAATATAACACCCATTAGACACAGCTAAAACCTCTAGACAGGAGGTATCAAACTCGAATGACACATGTCATGTCACACGTTGTCGTTTTAGGTTGCGTTTAGGAACCCGTATACAAATTCCAATCCAACACTGGCCCTTAAACACAAACTAAAACTATATTTCCACTATTATAAAAATAACGCTTTAGTTCTCTCTTTAGATCATTAATCATACGTAGAGTTACACAGCCAACATTAAATTCGTAAATTCATAATGTTTTTCTTTACAGAGTGATTTAGTTAATACATCAGCCAACATATCATTAGTTGATAAGTATTTTATTTCAACTATACCATCATTGACTATTTCTCTTATGAAATGATGACGAATATCTATATGTTTCGTCCTAGAATGGAACATAAAGTTTTTACAAAGTTTTATAGCAGATTGATTATCATTAAATATAATAACTTTAGTCATGATACCAAGAATCTCAAGTAAAAGTTTTCTTACGCACAAAGCTTCTTTACACGTGTCAGACAACGCCATGTACTCTGCCTCAGTACTAGACAGTGCAACAGTACGTTGTTTTTTACTCTCCCAAGATATAACGGACTTCCCCAGAAAGAACACATAGCCCGTATACGACCTACGATCTATGTTGTTTGATGCCCAATCTGCATCAGCATAAGCTTTAATATTCATACCACTTTTCGTAAAAACCAGACCCAAACTCAGTGTACCTTTTAGATATCGTAACACTCTCTTTGCGGCCTTCCAATGAACTTCACTGAAACAATTGTTAAATTGACTCAAGTAACTCACCGCATAACTGATGTCCGGTCTCGTACAAACTGATATGTACATAAGCGACCCTACTAAACCTCTGTAATCATAAGTATCATCCTTTTGAGTATCTTTCGGTAACTTCAGACCAGTCTCCATCGGTGTTCCTGAAGGTTTACAATCTTCCATCCGAAACTTCTTCAGCAATTTTAGAATATAGTTCGACTGATTAAGAGAGATTTCATTACCTTTTCTAGACAGTTTCATACCAAGAATCTGTTGAGCTGGCCCTAGATCTGTTATATGAAATTCTTGCTTCAATCTTCCTTTAATTTTTTCTTTTTCTTGGAACGTTGGAGAACAAAATATTATCAAATCGTCGACATAAAGTGCTATTAGCATCATTGATTGATTTTCCAACTTATAGTAAACACATGGTTCAGAAGTTAAACGGCAGAAGTTCAACTTATCACATAATACCTTGTTGATTTTATCGTACCAACATTTTGATGCCTGTTTAAGACCATAAACAGCTTTGTTGAGCTTGCATACCATATTTTCACTCCCTTTAACTTCAAAACCCTGTGGTTGCTGCATAAAAACCGTTTCTTCCAGGTCTGCATTCAGAAATGCTGTTTTAACATCCAAGTGTTCAATACTCATTCCATATTCTGCTGCTAAAGCGATCAACAACCTTAGCGTGGAGTATCTCACGACTGGGGAAAAAGTTTCTTGGTAATCAACACCATATTTTTGGGTGTAACCCCTGGCTATTAAACGAGCTTTATATTTCAACAACTCACCGTTGACTCCATATTTTTTCTTAAATATCCATCTGCACGACACTGGCTTATGATGCTGTTCGCGTTCTGTCAGAGTCCAAACTTTATTTTTGATAAACGAATTATACTCATCAGTCATCGCCTTACGCCAACTATCTGATTCTGGTCCATTTAATGCCTCAGCTGGAGTTTGAGGTTCATCAGGATCACTGTATTCCATCATAGTCACGAAGTTGGTCATGAGATGCGACTCAGAAGCATCATCATAGCTACAGTCTTCTAAAGACTCTGTCTCAGAATCTTCTTCTGGAAGATAAGTTGGATCCAAGCGATTATCTGATTTATCACTTGACCTTTCACTGTCGGAATCATCTATTGTGATTGTACTCATTCTTTGTTCAGTATTCTGTGATAATCTCTTGTCATCTGATTCAGATGGTTGAATTTCATTCTGATTCAAACGTAGATCAACAGGCAGTTGTTGATCACCTATTTCTTCATGTGACATTTCTTTCTTATAAAATTTATTTTCAATGAAAACAATATCACGCGAATTTACACAATACCTAGGATTATCCGGGTCAATGAGTCTATATCCTTTAGATTCTTCATTATATCCCACAAATATGTATGGTTTACTTTTTACATCAAGTTTCTTTCTGTTCTTCACCATAACATAAGCAATACAACCAAAAATTTTTAAATGGTCAAGCTTTACCTTTATTCCGCTCCATTTTTCTTCTGGAGTTGTACCAGGAACTGACTTCGGTTTTTTAAATAGATAGCAGTATTTACTGCTTCTGCCCAAAATTCCATACCGAGTCCAGCATCTCGAAGCATACACCTGACCTTTTCCATAATAGTTCTATTGGAGCGTTCCGCAACACCATTTTGCTGTGGAGAATCAGGTATAGTTTTCTGATGTTTAATGCCATTAATCTTGAGGAAATCCTGAAATTTAGAACTCATGTATTCTCCACCTCTATCACTTCTAAGTATTTTTAACTTGTTTCCAGTTTCATTCTCTACAAAAACCTTAAATTCCTGAAAATGCCTAAAGGTTTCATCTTTTGTTTTCAGAAAATAAATAAAATGTTTTCTTGTATAGTCATCAATGAAACTTAACACATACCTAGCACCACTTAAAGAGGGAGTTTGAATAGGACCACATAGGTCCGTATGCACCAAACCCAACACATGTGTAGCTCTAGTATAGGACTTCGTGGGAAAAGGCAATCTAGATTGCTTTCCTTCAATGCATGGTATGCACTGTTGATATTCAGACGCACTATAATTAATACCAGTTGCCATACCAGACTGTAGAAGCTTCATGCTCCTTGCGTTGAGGTGTCCCAGACGCCTGTGCCACGTCTCTTGTGATGTCGAGTCTCCTACCGCTGCTGCTGCTACTCCTGACGTAGTTACCTTATCTTCAGTACAGCCATTGTCTGACATAGTGTCGAGTTGATAAACACCATTTACTTGAGTACCAGTAGCTAAAACATTAGAACCATCATACACAGTACATGAGGTACTATCAAAAGTAACTATATAACCCTTTTTGGTCATGGCACTGACAGACAATAAATTTGTACTTAAATTAGGTACATAATATGCATCACTTATTGTCTTTACACCTTTTTTTAAATGAACTTTCACTTGTCCTAGTCCAGCAGTCAACAATTTTTCTCCATTTGCAATACTCACTTCAACAGTTTTATTAGAAATATTGTTTACCATTTGTTTGTCATTATTACACATATGGTTTGTTGCTCCGGAGTCTATATACCACACATCACTATTCACCTTCACAGAAAGAGCAGCAATAAGAGCCTTGTCCTTTGGTTTACTCTTCGGCTTGTACCTATCTCGACCATGACTTTTACTCTGCGTCTCCTTTTCTGCTCCAGGTTGTCCTGTAGTTTGTTTATCAGGACAATTCTTCAAGAAGTGGCCAATACGCTTGCACTTGAAACATTTGGGTTGCTTCCGAGTGATCAGTGCGGTTGTACTATCCCTCTTGTCCTCTCGTCTCCGTGTCTCTTCCAACAGTTTCCCTGAGACGTGTTCAGTACTTAAT
The DNA here is from genome assembly GCA_948252095.1 of Dicycla oo. Taxonomy (NCBI): domain Eukaryota; kingdom Metazoa; phylum Arthropoda; class Insecta; order Lepidoptera; family Noctuidae; genus Dicycla; species Dicycla oo. The sequence goes on from OX411732.1 coordinate 12,540,675, forward strand.
TTTGTACCTGCATTTTCAATGGCCATAATCAGCGGATCAAAGTCTTCAGTTAGACCACTCAACATTATAACAGCTACGAATTCATCATCCAGTGGTGACTCAATTTCATTCAACTGATGTGAGGCTTCCTTAATTTTGTTGAGGTAGTCCTCCATCGAGCTGCTATCACATAGTTTTGTCCCAAACAAACTTCTAAGAAGACCTAATCTTCTACATAATCCGCGACCTTCATACGCCTTCTTCAGGTTATTCCATGCTTCATAAGCACATTTTGCGGAGCGAATGTATGGAATTACTGCTGGTTGAACTGATAAGGCAATTCGTGCCAACGCCTTTTCTGCCTTCTTTTTATCGTCGTTCACGTCTTTCTCAACAAATTCCCATAGTTCTTCATGAATTAACCCGTGAGAAGGCGCGCCTAATTTTCTTACACGAGTAGGCGCGTGCGAGCAAATTGCTCACACTATCATAAATGTTTATATTTTTAGTGTTTCTATATTTATTGGCTTATAATGTATTTAAATAAATAACACAAGGTTTAGTAAGTAAGAAAACAAGTATTTTAATCAAAACTATTAAACATAATAGCAACTTCTAACGCAAATAACAAAACAACCTAGTATTAATTAATTTTTTTGGCACGTTTCATAAAAATCACAATAAAAACTGTTACATAACAAAAACTAAAAAGTGTTATTCATCCATTAAATCTACACTAATGTGCCTCTCGAAACACACTGAACACATGTATTTTACATGTTCGGTGCAAAGTAATTGGATGGGCGCGTGATGAGCAAATTGCCGCACGTTGGTACACGGCCTCCACAAACGCCTTGCTGCGCGGTCGCAACGCCACTGAGCGGATCGAGAATTGCGTCAGGGGAGAGGGGGTGAATATTTAGGAAGGTACTTAAGTGCTTGAATTGGTGTGGCATGGGAAAGACAAAAAAATTTTGAATTAGATTTTTGTGTGAGCAAATTGCTCATAGCGCGCCTTCTCAGGGGTTAACAACATTCGCATCGAAAACTTCCAAGTTGAATAATTTTCTGACCCCTTGAGTTTCTCAATGGAATTCATGTATGTTGAAGAAGCCATTTTTCAACGTTTTTCGGTGACTTGAATTTACTTACCGTTTTTCTTCGTCAATCTATCCGAAATACAAGCGTTTTTTAATATTAGCAACCACGCTCTGCTACCATGTTGGATATTTCGGCAGAAATAAAAAACATTTAAACGGAGATTTGATGGGATTTATTCGTGACAACGATTACAATTTCAAGATGGCTATCCAGAACAATATAACACCCATTAGACACAGCTAAAACCTCTAGACAGGAGGTATCAAACTCGAATGACACATGTCATGTCACACGTTGTCGTTTTAGGTTGCGTTTAGGAACCCGTATACAAATTCCAATCCAACACGGACCTGGGTGCTGTAGGTGCTCAATGCTGAGCCCATCGTGGCCGGAGAATTTACCTTTAGTCATAGCTTTTATGACTGCAGCTAAACCCTTAGCATTAAATCTTATCCCCACAAGACCACTATGTATCTCAGCAGTGGGCACCTCAGCCCCCTTGCCTTAGTGGAGACTGTACATGAAAATGGCTTCCAAAACACCCCGCCGATGCTCACCGGGCCACCAGGTCTTTTTTCACCTGATCATCCTACTGGGCTTCCCACCACCCCCGGCACGCGTGCCTGTATCACTGACCATTGCTGCATCACGAAGGGCGGCTATTAAATTCATTATTTACATCGAAAGATGCAAGAAGATGGTGCTACTAAAATCATAAATCGGGTTGTGCCTATTCAAACCTTCAATTCATCTAGAAATAACATAAGCCACAGCTAAACAGCATCACACCGAAAGCACCGTACTAGATGAGTTTATAAGAATCGTAGGAAATAATGAAAACAATAAAAAATATATAATTAAACTGAAATTCTATTACTCAAGCATCAAGCATCAAATCACAATTATTTTTGTTTTATGTTTAAAAATCAAGGCTGAATTTCTAAATGTTTTCTGTAAAATTAAATATCTTGTTGTTTTTATTGATTTATCATGGTAAGTAGGTAGTATTAAGTGATCTTATATCGAAAAACATTTGTTTTAATTGTTTTATTACTGAATAGTTGCCTTGAAAGAAGAAGCGAATTTTAAATACAATTAGTTGCAATAATAACTTCTTAAAAATGTTTGAAGATTTTAACAAAAAAAAAAAATAATAATTCATGTTTAATCAAACTCCCAATTTCTTGTTTTAGTGTCTTACTGCCAAAGAAGAATCGAAGGTGGCTTTACCGTGACAGCGGATAAACCATACGTCGTAAGTGGTTTAACTGTTTTAAAATAATTGGTAATTATGCCCAATTATTTATTCACGTGTATAATTTTAACAATAACTTTTTACGTATATCAATTTTAACTTTAATTAACCACTACTTCCTTTTTATAATAAAACTAGCTTTTGCCCGTGGCTGCACCCACGTGGATGTCGGAAAACTATAGGTATATAGCTTCCTCTGGAATTACTCTATCTATTGATGAAAACCGCATTAAAATCCGCTCAGTAGTTTTTGCGATCATCGCGGATATACAGACATACAGACAGACGCGGCGGGGAATTTTGTTTTATACTATGTAGTGATATAACTTCATAGTACAGTCATAACTAATATTATAAATGCGAAAGTAAGTTTGTTTGTTTGTTTGTTACCTTTTCACGCCTAAACCACTGAAACGATCATCCTGAAATTGTGCATATACGTTGTCATGTGTACAGATACAGACATAGGGTACCTTTCAGCCTGAGTACTGTTCCCGAGGAGAACAATAATAACTTTCTTATGATAATAGATGGCGCCACTTTTCTTTCGAATCATGATTTAATTATATTTATTTAAAACTTGAATAGTGTGTTAAGAGTAATTTTTAAATTACCTAATAAATTTTGTGAGTCTAGAGTGTCGATAGACCGGTTTTTCATCTCCAACTATCCTAACTAATATTATAAATGCGAAAGTGAGTTTGTTTGTTTGTTACGCTTTCACGCTAAAACGGCTGAACGGATTCGGATGAAATTGGCACACGGGTAGGCCATGACCTGAAGAAGGACATAGACTACTTTTTATCGACACACCATGCGGGTGAAGCCGCAGGCGGAAACTAGTTATATTATAAATCCAAACTTATTAGGTAGAAAACTAGTAAAATAGCAAAAACCTCTTCTTCGGGGAATAACAGCAGAATGTTATGTTAAGGTTTAATTTTAGGTGTATTTATTGAAAGCAACATTATCAGAAAGAACTTACGACCATTGGGTGTGTGGCGGTGCTATAGTAACCAATGATTTCATAATCACATCAGCAGCTTGCGTTGAAGATGTGGAGTACATGTATGCGATAGCAGGGTACAATAAGTACGTCACTAACGAGAACCTCGATGAAGATAGATGTACTAGTAGAATGATGAAGAAAATAATATTTACTTGTGTGCCCATATGTAAGTAACCTACCAACACACATTTTTGACGTGGAAACGTCTTTTCGCTCGGTGTACTGGTGAAAAGTTCAATATTTCTGACCGACATAAACATGTAAGATTTCAACCGCTAATAACTACGAGACTTTTAATACTAGAGTAATGATTGAGCATTCAAAAGATAGGTCATGTTTATAACATGTTTAAGGACCGATATAATTTGCCTTAGATGTCACACTGCGAGTGCACGCGCATGCGCGCGACCCTCTACTTTTCACGAATTATCAATTCTTATAGTGCAAAAACGTGTTTAGCTAGATCAGTTATTCTGGTGCCTTGGTCAAAAGTTGACAAACAACTATCAGAACCTAAAGAGAAACAACAGAAATATTGGCCAAAATTGGGTTAAAACAAAATGTCAGTCTCATATCGGCCGTAAATCTGCTCAGAAATGAAAAATATTATAATCGGTGAAGCTTACTTTATAAGGAATGCGATGAGCCTACTAAGTCCAGTGTCGAGTAAACGCTACAATGGCTACGACAGTATCGGAAACCGTAGTAAAATTTCAATAATATGTTTTCACGAAAAGAAACGGCGTGGACTCGAACTGCGACTACTTAACCCTTTTATTTACATGCCGTTGATCAGATGTCATGAGGAAAGTTTTGAGTATGAGTGTGGATGATTAACTGTAGGGGAAGAAATTATGGATGAACTGTGTGAGAGATGACGATTAATAGAGAACGTGGAAGAAGAAGACATGCTGCATCAACCCCCAATACATTTGGGGTTACTCTAATAGCTGTAGGGGATGAAAACAAGCTAGGGAAACTTTACAGAAGTGATGAGTACAATCTGGGTAATAGCAAAAACTCTAAAAATAAATGATTTCCTAGTAAAGACATTTTTTGTTACTTATAGATAATAGTATTTTTCTCTTTTTTGTCATTACTTTTTATTATTTTCAGCCTACGACTTTGACTATGATAAAGTAGAGAAATGGTCGCAGATAGACATAGCTTTGGCCAGGGTGGAATCCTCCTATAACTTCCAGGACACTACTTATATGGACTTATGCTCATACATACCAAGTAAAATAACTATTAACTTCGATGCTAAATATCAGTTACCTGACACTGACTGCATGGTGATGGGATGGGGACATGATCAAAAGTGGAGACATGTAATTATCATTTATCAGTTATCACGTTTGTATTCCCCGAACTGGTAGATAGAGGTATGACTGTTTAATTAATCTCAATTTCCCAATGGAAATAAAAGATAGCATACTCTTTTGATTATTGTACGTTTCTATTTAAATTATAATAAAATGACTAATTCCAATCGCTCCCGCCACAATTCACGCGCTTCTGCGTACCCGCTCGGCCAATAAGGGCGAGTCGAAGCTTCTAGAACATTCTAGAAGCTTCCTTAAAATTAGACGACGGCGACACGCGGCATTCTAGTTGACATAAGTCGTCTGACATCCATCAACTGGGCTGTGCACATCTTTGATTTGATACAATTTACGAAAGTTTATCTTCGCCCCGAACCTATTGTTTTAATAAAGTCTTAATCACATATTATGTATGTTCAAATTTTCATTTAAAAACTCACTTTTAAGATTTTAAACGGCAATGGCTCTGTAACACGTAGGCCGTGTCCTAATATTAGTTGTCGTCACTTGAATACACGATCGAACACGATCATTTTGTCAGTAATTTTGTTCGGAAAACCGGAAAACGACCTCTGACTGCTCTGATTCACGCGACGCGGCGACGGTACCTTATACTGTCAAAGAGTGTCTACATGATCTTTAAGGCCGTCGGCAACAAATTATCTCTTGAGCCAGTTATTACACTCAATGGACAGGTAATGCATAGAGTGACACAATTTAAGTACTTGGGACACTGTGTAACGGACGACCTTAGGGATCATGCAGATATTGAGCGGGAACGCAGAGCTCTCGCTGTGACAGCTAATATTTATGTTGGCCCGCAGGTTTGCTTGTTGTAGTGGAGAGGTAAAACTAACCTTGTTTAAAGCGTATTGCCAAACTTTCTACACGAGTAGCCTGTGGGTCAGTTATACGCGTGGAGTATTGGATAAGCTGCGAATCCAGTACAATAACAGCTTCAGAATGCTTTTGGGCTTGCCGCGTTTTTGTAGTGCCTCTGGCAAGTTCGCACAGGCTCACACCCATGACTTTTATGCCATGATGAGACTAAAGACAGCCTCACTCGTGCAAAGGGCGCGATCGAGCTCAAATGGCATTCTGAGGATGTTAACTAATAAACTTGACTCACCTTTTCTGCAACAGTTTATGCGAATACTGGTGAAGCTAGAATCATTTTATTTTGTAGATTTGTGTGTTTTACTAACATAGTTTATAAGTGTTCTCTAACTAACCCATGGACCTCTTATGTCTGATAAATAACTAAATTATTATAATAATATTGACATTTCTCGGGACCCTGGAGTCCCGGACCTTTGGAAGGCGTACGAGGAGCCGAAGCCAACTCGCAGAGGCCCTATACATAATTTTAAATGATGAGGAGGCACCAGCCGACGATTATCCCTGTATACACTATGCAAGTGCACCCAAGGACAACCCCCGGTTGGTGCAGGACTATTGTTATACGTGGAAACAAAACATATTGGGCTATAGGTTTGGGTGGCTAAAGTGGATTGGGTAACTTGAACTATGGAAGAACTATGTCCCCTGCCTGTTATATTATTAATTATTATTATTTTTATATTACCGGACACGGAGCTATCTATAGTTATACTTATGATACTCTCAATGTGCAGTATAACACCATGTACAGCCGAATGTTTCATGTTTTCAGAAAAGTGATACAAATAATCACAATTCCGATATACTAAAGTATACACCCACACTAGTTATAGACAAGAGTAAATGCATCGAGGAATATGAATTCTATCCCAAAATGAAACCGATTATAGATCAATATATGATATGCACTTCAGGTGTGGGCGTCATAGATGATGCAGGACAGCCTAAAGAAGAGGCTTTAGATCCATCTGCGTATACATTGCTAGACGGATGTCTACCCGGAAGGAGAATGGGTCAGCAAAACTCGTCTGTAAGTATGTTTTAAGCGTTAAAGTCGATCGTCCACTGCTAATCTTGGAAATGAAATTCGAGATCAAAAATGTAAACCAAGAAATGTCATTGTTAAAGTGACGTTTCAGGGATAGTCAACATTTCCCTAGTCATTATAATTCTTTTATTTGATATTTTAAATTTTGAAAACGTAAAATGCAACAAAGAAAAACTTAACATAAGTCAGCATCCATATTGCCAGCCCAGCGTGGTTGCGACGACGACGAAACAATAACTGAAGTTCCAATTGTTGAGAGTTTTTGCTTTATTTCCAGTATCATAAAAGTAATTTGCACGATTTTATTTCAAACAGTTATATTAGGTATATTCTTGGATCGTAATTTACGTCACTTTAAAGCTGAAAATTGTGTGCAATATTATATTTTACCTGTTTACGATATGCCTACAATTTTAACACTATATACACCTTTCGACAAACTACACAATTGATGTTATTATTTTAAATTGGCAAGACCTTTGTTTACGTTTTTGATCTCGAATTTCATTTCCGAGATTACGTAGGATGTGCCCAGAGAGATTTACCACATTAGCTGCACGGTTCATTTGTTTGCACGACTACGTACGAAGCCTGGCCGTTTTTCACACTGGACGATAATTATTTAAACAAACAAATTTTAACAATAACAACGAACTACATTTTCATACAAAGCGAAGATAAGTACAGCCCGCGCGCGAGCTCTGACGAGTTATAAGGAATGTTAACGTAATGAGCTAGAGTTGTGATTTCAAAATCAACAGTTATTTATTCAAACTAGGCTGAGAATCAGCAATTTTCGAACAAAAACGCCTCCCTACCCCCAACTCCCTAGTGCTTTAGCTGCGAAGAAGAAGTGACGCAACAAACCCCTCATCAGCACAGCTATCTGTTCAGTTCAAAAATTTGATTGTATACAATAGTACGCAAAATAATTTACATTACGCAACACAAAACATTAAATTAAATTAAATTATTTGCCATAAGTCAGACAGCACACGCCAATATACCAATTGTGTTACACATCTCGCAGAGGTACAAACCACATGGAACGTCTAATGGTGACAGGACAGATTGAGGGTAAAAGACCTAGAGGCTGAAGCCCAAAACAGTGATCGGATCAAATATCTGACAGAGCAACTGGAGGCGCCTATCAGCGCCGCACTCCAATCAGTCACGATTCTCAGCAGTGAGAGAGCGATTAAGAAGACAGATGTTATCGATACTGCCCCACCCCCCCGCGCGTGCCTTTAATTCATTATGATAATAATTCGATGAGGATAGTATGTGCTTGAAAACCGCCCGGTTCCTCAGCCCCCGATTCTTCGGAACTCGCGCGCGGGCTGTACACGTGCGTATCTTAACTGTGGGCTGCTGTGGAGCGGCGTCTTCGTGCAGCATGCTTACACGTTCCAATACACAAGTACCTTCGTACTCATTATTTACAATGCTCATATGAAAGGTGCATTCATTATACCTATCAGTCCTTTTCAGTGCTATAGACGGAACAATGGTAATCAAAATACAGACTCTAAGAAATCACGAAGAGAGATTTCAAAGACTAATAGAACATATTACAATTATACAACGCGTGAATATATAAAACAAGCTGCTCGTGAAAGAAGTTCTAACCGAACACGAAGGAACGGAATTTGCCAGGTAGGTGTTAATAGTGGCTGGCCGTTAAGCTTTGGTTTCATTCAGTCATTAAAATCTGTCATTTTCTCCAGTTTTTGACATTAAGGTGTCAAAAAACGCTCTGTATTTGGCGTTGACAGAGAATGTATTGACATTGGATAGACGTTATTATGTGACTATTCATCGGCCAGTTTTTTGATCCGTACTTAACTCAATCGATGGTTAATTAAACTCACTCATCATGCACGGTACGATATTCATAGTGATTGTCACGCACGCGTGGCATTCAGCTGATCGTCAGTAACGACGCGCGCGACACGAGGCGCGCAGCAACGTACGCGCCGCTGACGTCGAACACAATGTATATTCGTAAGCGCGACCGACGTACGCGACCAACATCAACGCATGAAGAATCAGGCCTAAATGAGACACATCGAGCTTTCTTTGTGAAAACTACCAATACTAACTTACACTATCGTTACTAACACAAAAATACTAACAAAATTATGGACCTTTGTCTGAAGAGCTTAAGCTAGGTTTTCACTATACGAATCCACTCGGACCGAGTCCACTCGGATGACTACCCGAACGCTACTTGTAGCGTGTAAACACGTGATCCGAGCGTACTCAGACAGCGGCATCCTATCAGAGTGGACTCGGGCGCGGTGCTATTTTCACGAGTTCACTCGGATCATTATTTTCATAAAAACAAAATGGCCCCAACTAAGAAAAAGTGGAGTGAACGTGACACTGTAAGATTAAATTAAATGCTGCTTCGACGCAGAACTCGTAACATGTCAACCAAATTCCGAGTGGACTCCTATACGATCTAGCTCGTATACTTATACTCGCACTCGGTCTGAGAGTATTTGTATAGTGAAAGCCGGGTTGCCTTTATGGTGGGACAATTTGGTACCATCGCCATTGCCCCGCTCGGCGACCGTACCACGCTGCTCTGCTTTCTTACCCGCAGTCACAGAGACGACGTTATACAAAGCCGTTATTTTTTTGAACTCGATACCTCATTTTGATTTGTATTTATTAAAGTTTATTAATGTGTGGGACTCATGGCTAAATAAAAACAGCCGCACGCGTCGATCGAAATTTGAGCTACGCTTGCCGCGGTCAGTTCGTGGATGGGTGACCATCCATTACATATGGAGACACCTCCGTGCTTCGGAAAGCACGTTAAACTGTTGGTCCCAGCTGTCATTTGTAGAGTAGATCTCTGACTCTGAGGAGAAAGCCAAAAGTCTGACAACCAGTCTTACCAAGGGGTATCGTGTCTCCAAGCTAATCTGGGTTGTGGAGACAGTCGCTCTATGTTAAGTACTGGTATTCAGCTGCATCTAGCTGCATCCAACATAGTTGGGAAAAGGCTAGGCAGATTGATTGAAAGTGTGTGTGTGTGTAGTCGAAACAGTTTTGGTCCAAAATATATATCAAATCACTGTATAATTGTCTGTTTTCCACATTCAAACAATGCAACTTCCATGCTATCCCTCCACCACCCTTGATTGACTGGTGTAGAATGCCTAGGGCTTTAAGTCCACCTTTGTACCCTTAAAGTTGCATAAAGATTGAATAAATAAATTATTATTATTTGGAGCTTATTTTCAGAATGACCACGGCGGGCCCCTAGTCACTTGGGTGGGGACCACAGAGGTCCTTATCGGTGTGGCTTCTGTATTCCAAATAGATGTGGACTATAACTGCGTTGGACCTTTCTTACATACCAGTACACAGAGTAACGCAGCCTTCATAGATTGTGTTTTATATGATTCGGACAAAAATAAAGGAAGGTGAGTGTGTTCTAGAAACTATATGGGTAATAATTTTTACAACTGATATTTAAACATTAGGGAGGCTATTATGATCACTTGAATAAAACGAGCGGGCAGTAATTTAATTTTTCGGCGGTTGGTGAATCAGTGTGACAGTAAAACATGAACAGTAATAAAAAGAAAATTGGTCGGTTATGTCATCCTACAACGTCAGTACAAAACATACTCAAGTAGTATATAAATGAATGGCCAGTGAACATGTTGGAATGGGCAGTTAGATAATAGTACGGCAGTTCGTAGGTGAGGTAGAAACTATGCCCAACCACGCGCGAACCGGATTGGTCGCAGTAACTAAGCCAGGGCACCCCAACCTAATAGAAGAACTATAGAGGTTAGAACTATGACCAACCGCATGTGAACCGAGCGAAACAAGCGGTGCCGCTGTAGCGGCCGGCGAGCGCTGCTTCCAAGTTAGATTCCTTACTAATTCCGATTTCTTAACTGCCGACACGTAACTGTCCGTCCAGTCATTTTACCCATTTAAATATTTGAACTCAAAATCAAAATCAAAAGTCGTTTACGTTTAAGTAGTGGTATGAAGGCGAGAGTCAGTTATACTGCCCTTATTAGTTAATGTGTAAACTTGCTTAAATCGTATCTGCTCCTAAATTGTACCTATTATGTGTTTCTGCCACCCTAAGTCTTCCACAACGTTTCAAGCGGCACAAAACGTAAACTTTTGTGCGCCATCTTGCAGGAAAAGAAGCAGAAGACTAATTGTGCGGCTGCTCGTTTCAAAATTGTCCAAAAAGTTAGTTTTAATTGACAATTTCTGTATTTTTTTTATGACATTTCATATCCCATATCTATGTGGTATTAGTTTTAGCACGCAGTATAGTGTAAATATTTCTGTATATTTTTGTCAACACTGTTGTTCTCGCCGACGTCATTTACGCGGAAGATTAAAAGTTTTATTGAGATGTTTGCCTGATTCGTACTCATAGGTTTGTTCTAATTCGTACCAGTAAGTCCATACAAAGATGAATTAGAAAGAACGATAGATATTCCAAAAAATAAAGTATCAAAGATTAAGACAGAGGCCAAGACTGAAAAAGGTAAAAGGAAGAAAAGAAAGAAGATAAGAATGTTTCAGGAAAAAAAAAGCAGAACAACCTAAAGACACTGAAACATGGCTATATCTTTTATGTAATGAAGATGGGTTAGAGGACATATATTACAGTGCAATGAATGTTCCACATGTGCTTTGCGCAGGTGCAGATAGTACGACTACAATTATTGTTGCGATAACTGCAAGACAATGAGGAGCTCATGGCTAAGTAATAACAGCCGCACGGGTCAATCCATCAGGTTAAGCTACCTACACTTGCCGGGGTTGGTCTGTAGATGGGTGATCATCTTTACATACCGAGACTTCTCCGTGCCTCGGAAAGCATATTAACCCGTTGGTCGCGACTGTCATTCGTGGATTTTTACAGTCGTCATAGGTCGTCAGAAGCCCGAAAGTCTGGGTTGTGGAGTGCAGATAGGCATTCGCTCCATGTAAAAAATACTGGTATTTAGCTGCATCCGGTTAGACTGGAAGTCGACCCCAACATAGTTGGGAAAAGGGTCATTATTTTTACATCCTGTATTTTTTTTTTGTAGGCATAATGCGCTATGCGACAGTCCACCAAACGTGAGGGGTTTTGATATGGTTGAGAATCACATATCGTGGAAAGACCATCCAGCGGGGTAAGTAATATTTGCTAGTGTTACTGTATTAGGTGAGATCTAGGGTATTTTTTTCAAACCATGTGAACAGAAAATAATTATACCTACTCATACGCTAACCAATCAAAACACTTGATAATAATCCGAACTGTAATATATTATTATAAATGCGAAAGTGAGTTTGTTTATATATTTGTTTGTTTGATTGTTACGCTTTCACCTGGATAAGAACATAGGATATTTTTTATCCCGGTATTCCCACGGGCTCGATACTTATGCGGGTAAAACCATAGGGCGCAGCTATACGTATAGTAAGTAATATAGATAGTTTTTTTGACACTTTAAGGTTACGATAGACGGTCATTTTTCAAATTTTACCCACGATAGGCGGTATATTAACCAACCACGCCAGCTGCTCTGTCAAAGGTTTGGTCTGGTTTGGTCCCATAGTAAAAGTTGTTCATAATGATGAGTTCAATAACCCTTTAAAATATTGCCCATGAATTCAATTTCAACCTGTATATTTTAAATTAAGTTTTATTTTACAGTCCTGCGGAAAATGAGCTGTTTGAAGCAAAGTTTGGACCATAATCATTATTACCTACACTGAAGGGTGATAGCGTCATGGATGTCAATAAGCCATAAGCTCTATGTATACGTATCGATTACAATCGACAATACAAGCGATACATTTGTATAAGTTTATTGTTAAACTTAAAGTACATTTTATAAGTGCTGTAATTATTAAACATTTTTTCTCCTACTCGTTCAGACCTTTTACATCTGCCTATAATTTCTTCACTACCCTTGGTTGACTTTTTTGACGTACGTGGTGTGATCTAAAAGTAAGGTGACTTTTTGAAATTAGCGGGCTCCCTACATTCAAATTTCAATTATTATATTTTATTGTGTTTGTACACTGGTTATGATCATATGTTCATAGTTTTGACTATGTAGCATTCTTTGCTTGTGTGTGAAAAGAATAAAGGTTAGACGGGTATTGCGTATTCGGCGATTTCTTGCTATCGAAAAAAATGGAGCAGAGTTTGCATCAAATTTTGTGTAGAAAATGGAAGAAAGTACTCTAAAACTCTTGAAATGTTGACAGTGCCATACGGTGAGTCTACTCTGAGTAAGAAAAATGTGTGGTGCAAGCTGTTCCAAGAAGGTCGAGAATATATCAATAACGTTTCTCGCCCTGGACGCTCCAGCACATCAACAACATATGAAAACGTTGAAGCAGTGAAAGAAATTGTGTTGGAAAATCGTCGAATCACCATTAGAGAAGTAGCTGATAATCTCGGCATCTCGTTCGGTTAATGCCAAGCAAGTTTAACGGATGTTTTGGGCATGAAACGTGTGTCAGCGAAGTTTATTCCAAAACTGCTTAATTTTGACCAGAAGAAAGGTCTTGAGCGATGCTCATGTGACGGGCATGAGCATCCTAGCACCAATCATGCTGCAGGTCGTGGACAAACATTTGTGTGCATGAACATGTCTGTATGTTCTGAGTCTGGGTGTAATTATCTATATAAGTATGTATTTACAAAATAAAAAATGGAGTATATGTAGTATATCAGTTGTCTGGTTTCCATATTACAAGCTCTGCTTAGTTTGGGATCAGATGACCGTGTGTGAATAATGTCCCAGGTTATTATTATTATCGCTCAAGACCGATGAATGACGTCAATGATGATCCTGATCTGCGTAACTTTTCTGTTCCCAAAACTGAAAAGACCTATGAAAGGACGGAGATTTGCAACAATTGAGGAGGTAAAGATTGCATCGCTGGAAGAGCTCAAGGCTATACCAAAAAGTGCTTATCAGAAGTGCCTCAAGGATTGGAAATTGTGCTGGCACAGGTATATTATATCTGATGGGACTTTGAAGGGGCCAACATAAATATTGATGAATATATACTTATATACTTTATATACTTTTTGATAAAAATGAAAAGTCACCTTACTTTTTGACCACACAATGTATATCATCACCATCCGTTTCCCAACTATGTTGGGGTCGGCTTTCAGCCAAACCGGATGCAGATGATACCAGTATTTTACATGGAGCGACTGCCTATCTAACCTCCACAACCCAGTTAATTTGGTAATACGATACTGGTAAGACAGGTTGTCAGACTTTCGGGCTTCTGACGACCCTGTCAAATCAAAGAGCCACGTATGACAGCCGGGACCAACGGCTTAACGTGCTTTCCGAGGTACTCTCCGTACCTCGGAAAGTCTTGGTATGGTATACCCGGAATTAATGCACTACCTGGTGATTGTACTCATCATTATTAACAACTTTTACTATGGGACCAAAACTAAAAACCCGAAAAAAAAAGAACTGTTCCCTTATTTTGTCGAGTTATGCGAACATAAATGTAGTAGACAGCTTATTTTTTTCGCGATTTTAGGTTTGGTCCCATAGTAAAAGTTGTTCATAATGAGCAATGACCCCTTAAGAGGTAGTTCATTAATTCTGGGACAAGTTGTATAATAGAATAAATAAAATAAATTAATAGAAAAAGTTTTGTTTCCAGTTTAAAAAGAGAAATCTATATTTTCAACAGTCGACAACCGCTGAAAACTTCTGAAAATACATTTATTTATTTAAGTCGATTTCGCAAAAAATGTCGCTTATCCCTTTTTGGCTGTTAGGCATCGATGTTTTTTAATCTTAATTAAAATTGAAAAAAAGTCTAATTATATTGTCTAGTGTATTATTAAAATTATTTTCAGCATCAAGAAAAAACATTGTAGGTATAATTGTTAGTATCAAAATACTACATTCATCAATCAGGAAACAACACAGTAAAAATAATTATTCATTTACCATTTCAATACGCAGTTGCAGACCGTCAAATTGCAATTTCTAGAGTTGACAATGTTTTATGATCAAGGGTAGATATAAAAATGGTTACAATAAAGTTTGATCTCTTGTTATTAATAACAATTTTTCATGGTAAGTTTGTGACATTATTTACGTATATAAAGTTGCAGTAATAATATAATAATATCCTGGGACATTTCACACACGGTCATCCGATTCCAAACTAAGCAGAGCTTGTACTATGGAAACCAGATAACTGATATGCTACATATACTACTATTTTTTTTTGTTTGTAAATACATACTTATATAGATAATTACACCCAGACTCAGAACAAACAGACATGTTCATGCACACAAATGTTTGTCCTGGATGGGAATCGAACCCACGACCTGCGGCGTGACCGGTGGTATCTTAACCAACCACGCCAGCTGGCCTGGCCAATGAAAATGTTGAAACATAGTGATAAAGCGGTTGTTGTGACGAAGGCCTTATTAATTGTGGAGTGGGAAGCACTGAAGTACCAAATTGACAGGGTTTTCTGGAGTTTACTCCTTAAGAATCGATTTTCATATAAGGCCCCCCGGTATGAAAATTTTATGAGAAGTGAAATAATACCTTAACTCAAAAGCGTTACGTTTTTCTGCACAACGTATAACAAAACGCCTTTAAACCTTAAAGTTGCTTTTTGTATAGCACTGATTTATTGAAGAAACTCTGCCCTTAGGGTCCTTGGTTCTCTTGTCCAAAAATAGAAAGTCGGAAACGGTACAAAAAGCAGGAGTAAACTCCAGTCGTGTGTCGGAGCTTACACACACACACATTTTTGTAAGAGTTCGTTGTGCAGTAATCTAATTTAATATTGATATCATTATAGTAAGTTAATCAATTTAATTTTAGTGTCTTATTGCCAAAGAAGAATAGTAGGAGGCGAAGAAGTAACTTCAGAAAAATCATACGTGGTAAGTGTCAGTCTTCTTTTTTATCGTCTAACAAAATAGCATAGCGTTTTGTTTTATTATTTTCCTTGACAGGGACTATAGTACGTACAGTACGGCAACGTCAACGGTTCTATCGCTTGTCTTCGGAAAAACCGAAACATAGCGAATAACGACCAGTAAAAATTGATTGATATTCCCACCTAAATTATTATAATTACTATTTTCACCACCCCCTTAAATATTTGACCCGTCACATTTAATTCGGCAAAGTTCGGTTTTCACGCCGGAAGATAGCGTCCATGGGTGAGCTTGAAGCAATATTCTTGTCTGTTTATTTGTGTGTACATAAACGGGTAAATAAATAAAATAAAATGACTAGATGGAGTTGCAGTGACAGCTGTCTCCTTTGATTGCGTTGCCAAATCAAAATCAAATGATTGAACTGGTAGGTATAGGATCTGAGACGGGTTCTGATAACCTTTCCGTAACTGGTTGTTCCTGTGCCATTTCAAAATTATAACCATTATATATTGGATTATCTATATAATTATATATAAAATTCAAAGTCCTGAATGACTGACTGACGGATCAACGCACAGCCTAAACCGCTAAACCCACGGACTTGAAATTTTACACATAGATACCTACCAGTGTAGGCATCCACTCAGGAAGTATTTTTCGAAATTCTACCCCTAAGGGATTGAAATAGGGGATGAAAGTTTGTATGGAAAACATCGCGTCGGAAAGAAATACCTCTGTAACCTTACAAAAAGTACTAGGATTGCATGAATTAACAATCACGCCCGAACGGCTGAACTGATCTGGATGTTTGGCACAGAGATAGATAACACTTCTATCTCTGGAATAACACATAGGCTACTTTTTTATCCCGGTAGTAGGTACGTTTTCAAACTCGACGCGGGCGAAGCCAGCGAGCTAGTCACAACATAATTTTAATTTCCTAATACAAATATGGATAATCAAGGAAGGGTCAGCGGCTAGTGCTAGAATTTGCACCAAAGACTGCGGTGTTTGAAAAAAATTGCTTAGCTATGTGTGTGAAAATTTATAATAGGTTACAATCAGACATTCAAGATCTGCCTCTACCAAATTTAAGAAAAAGCTTAAAGAGCTACTGCTTAAACTGTTTTACTGTTACTGTTTCTCAAATCACTGACCTGTTTTGCAAGCTTTTTGATTACCTTGCTTTGTCCTCGATGACGCTTACTTTTCGTCTTCTTACTCGCCTTCTCTTACGGGATTTATCTATCTGATCAACCTCTAAATCCGACGGAGATGATTCACTTGAGGAACTTGACGAATCCGATGACGAATCAGATTTCTTACGACTACGCGCCTACAGTACTCTGTCCGCCATCGTAAGAAAATCTAATTTCTAAATTATTTTATCTTTAATAAACTATCAAATTTCAATTTATTCACTTTTAAAAACAATCTTTAATATTTTATGCTTATACTGAACCATATACCGAACGCTAACAGCGTTAACAAATATAATACTTTTCAAAACTATAATTTTCTAAGAATTAAATTATAATTATTATTTTCCAAGAATATCGAACGCTAACGTTAACTTTTAAAGTTAGATGTGAACCGTACGAAAACAGCACGCCAATGAACGACCTGGTGAAGGCGGGCGGTACGTCATCATCGTGTTTTTTTTTTCTTTCTTTTGGCTTCGCACGCATCATCGTGTTGTCAAGAAGGAGATAGTTGCATATTCCTATACAGGCTACTTACAGGGTATGTTAAATTGGCTTGGTGAAATCCTCAGACGCGATGGGTACCTAAACATGATAAAACAAAAACATTAAATCAATTTGACGACATTTTTCTGTGATGACTCCACAAAAAATCGACCGCAGTTATTGTAGTCACTTGAAATATCAGTTTAATTTTTTTTTCGTGTAAAATTTCCAGGCGTTATGGGTATCGATATCTAAACACGATGAAACATAAGAAAACACTTTTTATCAACTCAGATTTCAAGTAAGAACACTAACAGAGGACGCCTCCCAAAAAACATCAATTTTTTATTTTATTTAGTTTTAGTTTAAATTTCGATACCCATCGCGTCTGCGGAGTTTAGCTAGCCAATTTAAAATAACCCTGTATAGATGTGACTCGAAAACGGAAGATACTACACTCAAATTATGTTTATATGACCCCGAATGAGACCAAAGGACACAATAATACATTATTTTTAACTGCAGGTATACTTAGTGAAAGCGACAATATCAGACAGAACGTACGACTCTTGGCTGTGTGGAGGTGCCTTAGTCTCCACGGAGTTCATCATCACATCTGCAGCTTGTGTTGAAGACGTGCACTATATGTACGCGATCGCAGGATACAGGAAATACGTGAATGACAAAAACCTAGAACAGGATGATTGTACCAAACAAATGAAAAAGAAAATTGTGTATACATGTGTTCCTATCAGTAAGTATGTATTAACTAATAGTACCTATGCACGCGGTCGTTAATATTGTCAGTATAGCACATCAACTTTAAAAAGTCAGCTTTGTGAAGGGTCTTTGTTAGTCATACCCGTGTGGAAGTACCTATACAGGAAAAGTTTTTAAGCAGTGCGCAAATTTTCACAGGGTGTTCTACCCATGAATATGAACAACTTTCACTATGGGACCAACTTTGAAATCACGAAAAAAAAAAATCTGCTGTTTCATTTAAAGGTTCAATACCTACTCGACTAAATGTATTTCTACTCAATTGGTCAGATTCCACCGAATGGGATGGTTGGCATCAATTATTATTTATTTGTTTTGTATTTTGTAATGAAATTTAGAAAATTAATTATTAATCATTTAGTTTTTCTTTTTGTTTGTAAAATGCAATTAAATGTAATTTTTTATACCTACAAAATTTGTACGCCGTTATTGGCAAAACATGGAAGCTCACAACATCTATTAATTCAATGCCTTGCATGTCTGATTAGTCAGTTTATGTAAACGCATGTTTGACAAATAAATTATATTTATCTTTATTTTTGGGTGGCCCACACAAACTTTCTCCACGGGACCAACATCGTAACCGCAAACATTTGGGTCGAGTAGGTATTATTGAAGTTATATTTGGGGGAAAGTTGTTCAGTTCGATGGTCTGTACGACACCCTTAAATATGACCACACATTTTTTCTGATACGCGCTCAACTGATTGACACCCCAAAACGTGTGACGTCAATCATTAGTTCAAGCCCATGACCAAGCCATCATGACTCGCATGACCCCGCTCACAAAAACTGGTCCACTAATGTTTTAATCAACTCCACTCACTTAACGTCAACACAACAACAACCATTTTGTGTTCTTGAATAAACAGACTGTTGTATTTATAAATAAAATATGATGACAACAGAGAATCGGCCGAAAGTATATCAGTTTACGTAACACTTGCATGCCAAAAAAAAAAAATAAATTGTGGTGTTATTTAGTGCAAATAATTGTCTAAAACGATGTAATAACTACTTATAAATTAATATTCATCCACTTACCGTCGATTAGACACGAAGAAACTTAATTTTCAATCAAAAACACACGGAGAATCACTCGTAACGTTATGTTCGAAACGTCATTTTTTACTTTTATTTTTTAAGTTGCCAAACGATAATTTTTAACGAAACGAAACGATAGTTGACGAGAATATCCATCGGGACATAGCTTGAAACTGCCCCCACATGATTTTAACCCTTACTTATAAGTAATAATATAGATATAAACCCCGTGAATCGGCTGGAACGGCGGTGTTCCAGTGGAGCTTGACGGTTGGGACGGCGAGTGGAACACCGGTATTCCACTGGGGCTCTAAATATGACCATACAATTCTGATACACGCTGTATGGGAATACACTATGTAATTCTATTTTCAGCCTACGAATTCGACTTCAAAAAAACAGAAAAGTGGGCATACATAGATATTGCATTGGTCAAAGTGGAATCACCGTACGATTTGAATGACGCAAGATTTCAACTAATATGCTCTTACGTACCAAGTATAATACCTGTAAACTATGATATTAAACGTCAGGCAAGCAATGTGGATGCTATGGTATTAGGATGGGGACATACGGAATTCTGGAGACACGTAATGTTATTTTTTCTCTAATAAACAGAACAGAAAACTGTGCGGATGAGGAGTTTGTTGCGCCACTTGTTCCTAGTTAAAGCACTACTAATATTGGGTCGGTAATAGATCAGAATATGAAAGTAGTGGGAAAAGTACGGGAAGACGAATGACACTGTGGGTGGACTGTGTGAAAGATGCTACTGTTAATAAAAAATATTAACAAAACAAAAAACCCGACTGCACAAACACATAACTGAAAAGAAAAAACAAGTATTATAATCTATTGAATTTTGGTAATGCAGGCGCGGACAAACAAAATTTACTCCATATTTCAGTTTATTTGTTTGTCCCCGCCTGCGATACCAAAATTGAATAGATTATAATGCTTGTTTTCCTCTTTTCAGTTATGTGTATGTGCAGTCAGGTTTTTTTGTTTTATTAAAAAAAAAACAATCTTTTTAGTTTTATTAATATACATATTTGGAATTGACTCATTACTAACTTTTTCATACCCATATTGTTGTAATTTATATTTCCAGATACAATATATAAATAATTTATAACCTATGTCACTTCCACAATCAAGACGAATCTAACCTCACCTCACATGTTAAAATCCATCAACCCGTTTAGGCTACAGAGAGTGCCAAAGAAATAGACATACATACATACATACACACTCTCGAAAAACATTACCCTCCTTCTGGGGAGTCGGGTAAAAAGGGGGTGACTGAGATGATGGCTAGAGATGTATGGAAGAAAAAGATAATATGCTGAGCGGTCGGCTCAGCATATTATCTTTTCCAAATAACTTGGTATAAGGACAGGAAAATCATGGTGATCGATGAATAATTTTGGGCTGTAACTGAAAATCAGCGACAGGTGCCCTATCTAGACTTGTCACATGACAAGTTTTGATTGACGGCTTGTATGTTGTTTGAGCCCAGTAGATACTGGGCTGGGCAAGGTGTAATATAAATAACACACAACCTCTTAATGTGTCATTGTACTCTTCATTATGGACAACTTTTAATATGGGATCAAACCTGAAATCGCGAAAAAACAATTTGCCTTTCCCTACATTTATGTTCGCATAACTTGGCAAAATGTAGGGAACAACAGATTTTTTTTTTTCGCGATTTTTGTTTGGGTCCCTTAGTAAGAGTGGTTCACAATGATGAGTACAATGATCCCATAAGAGGTAGTGCGTTATTTAAATTACAGCTTGTATGTATTTAAATAAGCTTTTGGAATAAGCCTTTCGGTTGTAATTAATTGAGTGCCAATAAACTCTTTATTTTTTTCTTTCCAACATCGTATTTTTAGCGACTGGATGTCGAAAATTACAACCAGGATTATTTGCGCTTTGCTTCTACAATGTTATTCGATAAAAATCAGTGTCTGCAAGAATATCGCGATTATCCGGAATTGATAAACATTATTGAGAAATATATGATATGTTCTATGGAACCTGGCCACTTAGATGATCACGGGGTGCCATATGCAATGAAAAAAAAGCCTGAAAGGGCTGGTTGTATCACTCAGAAACAGAAGTCAATGGGTTTTCAAGGTGTACTCGTAAGCTATATCTTTAAATATTATTAATTAAAATAGCCTTTCGTGTCTGTATGTGTGATCGCGTTGTTCTTCTAAACTAAGCAACGGATTTTGATGTGGTTTTGACTATAATTTAGAAAATTTATTCTGTAAGGTTTCTATGGAAAATTTAGACTTTCGGGCTTCTGACGACTCGTAACGACTGTCAAAGATCCACGAATTGTCATTCGTGGATCTTTGACAGTCGTTACGGGTTACCAACGGCCTAACGCGCTTTCCGAGGCACGGAGGAGTCTCCATTTGTAATGGATGATGGTATGTAAATATGGTCACCCATCCATGTACCAACCCCTAAACGTAGCTTAACCTGATGGATGACCCGTGCCGCTTTTATTACTTAGCCACGACCTCC
The DNA here is from genome assembly GCA_948252095.1 of Dicycla oo. Taxonomy (NCBI): domain Eukaryota; kingdom Metazoa; phylum Arthropoda; class Insecta; order Lepidoptera; family Noctuidae; genus Dicycla; species Dicycla oo. The sequence continues at coordinate 12,562,289 of OX411732.1, forward strand.
TTTAGAACTTAGATAGAGTACAGACATCTTGATATATAGACATGTCGCCAAATTAGTCGAAGGGCGGTGATGCTAGTTTGTAAATAAATAAGTATTGGCTTTACCGCTCGAAATAGGGAAATAAAGTATGAGCTTTATTTGTACAACCATTTTAGCAATTAAGCAGTATTTCTGTCTTCCGGTTTGAACCTCTATGTCTCTGGGATATTGCAGTTGTCCACACAAGTCGCCAGCCGATGGACAGGGGGGAGGGCAAATTGATATGGGCACATGAAGCTTTATACTTGTAGTGCGAGTCTCACCACTACGGTGATTGAAATAAGAACGGTAAAAAGTCCAATGTGTTAATCTCCAGGACCTCTAGACTGTATAATAAATACAACTTGTAAACTAAGTTATAGGTCAGTCATCGTTGACACAACAATCGCATTCGGTCGAAAAAAAATGCTCTGTACTGATATTTTAGGATATTGTTAGGATAGATACCAGTAGTGTAAAACCATGTTTGCAGCTTCTAAAGACCTGTGCTAACTGCGTGTTGATCGAAACACCTCGAAATTATCGGACTCCTTTCAGTGTTTGACCTACGTATAAAGCACCCCATATATTTTTAAAGTAAGTATACAACATTCTCGACTATTTGAGCGCAGGCAGCGCTCAGTAAGTCCTATTAAACCTGAGATACCGCAGTTCAACATTGGCTATTTTTCCAAAAAAGTTCAAAATTCAGTTTAGTTTTCAGCTGAAATCATAGAATTTTTTATATAGGTACTTTAAAAATATGCTGGGTGAATTTTACGTAGGAAGCACCTTTCAGGAATTATAAGTCAAAAATTAAAAGAAGCCCGAAAACGTGGTCTTTCGAAGCTGCAGGACTGGTTTTACACTACTAGTTTCTATCCTAACAACATTCCAAAAAATCAGTGCAATGCAATTTTTCGCGGCCACCCAAAAAATGTTTTTGTTTTGTAATGAAATCAATTCTCTGTTTAGTGTAAAGTTGAACTTCCATCCGAACAACCAGAACAAGCACAAATGAACCACCTGGGGCACGATGGAGAAGAAACACGCAAGCGTTTGAGCTTAAACGAAAAAAGCAATAATATAACAAATATGAATGTAAAAGGAACAGATTTTGGGAAAGGAGTTGGTAATGATAACGGAACTGATATTGTGCACGGAACTAATAATGATAACAGAACTGATATGATTAATGGAACTGATTCCATTGATATAACTGATTCCATTTATAAACCTGGTTTTGGTAACATTAGTGGATACTTTAACAGAACTTTCACTCGAAGAAACGGAATTTGTCAAGTAAGATCTTCATAAAATGTTTTCTTAATTAGGTTAACGGACACTAAACCTGTTCCTATAAGCCCACTGAATTTAATCTGTTGTTTAATCCCATACCAAGTAATTAAATTGGCTGTTGTTATTTGGAAAATCGATCACAACACTTAACATAAAATTTAACAGCGTGTAAGTTACTTTTGTTTCTGTTGATCAGCCTGTCCTGAACGTTGCGACAATTTAATTAATCAATATAGCACATTATAAGTAATTATCTTTTGTGGCGCTCGAATGACGTTGACAGGGGGGCGCTGTTGGTAAACATTTGTACAAATTATTTTGAAAAAACAAGATGGCGGCGTTAGTTCCGATTTTGGCCGCGCGCCAAAATAACCTTGTAGTGCTACATATTTTGATCAATCTTTTCATTCTCAGAACGACCATGGAGGCCCACTTGTCACTTGGATGGGAAAAAGAGAGGTTCTTATTGGTGTAGCTTCTGTTTTCAAAATAACAGACAAAAATGAATGCATTGGACCATTTTTGTATACTAGTACAATGTGTAACGGAGCCTTTATAGGTTGTATGTTAGGCGACAGAAGAGCTAACGTTTTAAGAGGGAAAGATGCGAGTGTAAGTACTAGGTGAGTCGCATAATATTGTGTTCGGTTTTATTTTATACATTGACCCGTACCTATAGCTTTTGTATGAATGACTGAATAAATGTAACTATCCCAAATATTGTTGCCAACAAATAAAGTTGGTCAAAAGTATCTCTATAACGTACCACTAGAGATTAGGTACAATAATAAGAAAATAAATAAAAATAATCTTCTAACCTGGATAGGAAAAACTAAAACTATTCTGTACTTAGTTGGATTGGGTAATTAACTGCAAACAAATCGTAAAAAGGGTTTTTATAGATGACACTTTCTTACGTAAAAATACGTTATAACAAAATTAAATTTACTTTTTTTTATTTGTGATGGGTTTGCTCTTGACTCTAGTCTAGGTCAGAGGTGACAGAGACAAAGTCGACGATGGAGTGAGCAAAATTAAAAGTCATTTATTCAAACTCGGCTGAGAATCAGCACTTTTTGAAAGTCAAAATTACATAAGACAGTCCCCCAAAACGCCCGCCCTTCACCACTTCCTAGTACTTTAGCTGGTGAGAAGAAGTGGCGCAACAAACTCCCCAGCAGCACAGCTATCTGTTCTGTTAAAAAAAAAAAAAAAAAATTGAATGTATACATACAACACTGCGCATGATAATTTAGGTACATTACGCAACACAAAACATTAAATTAAATTATTTGCTATACGTAAGCTAGCACACGCCAATATACCAAAAAAAAAAAATCGAAAACTATACTCAAGCAGAAATAAAAATACAAAACTAAAAACGTAAGCAGAACTTTATACCTAAATAAAGGCCTCCAGTAATAAAGGATGTGCCCACTTACATATATGAAGATTGTACATGAAGCTGTAACTCGAAGTCACAAATGATAAACAAGGACCATCGAAGTAATATAAACAAAGTTAATTACTAATAACAAAACAAAGCCAAGGACAGCAAGACGACCAGTCACCACAAGCAGCACCCGTTCACGAGCATAACGCAGAGTTCAGCCATCACCCCCCTCGCCATATTTGAGGGAAGGAGGCAACCCGACCCCCGACGCTACCGCAAGCAGTGACATCTAAGGGAGCATGACGAACTTGCTGCCGGTTGCTCAGGCAAGAATAATATGATCAATTATCGAGGTCACTAGCTAACCACATATAGAGCTTACCCAGGAGGAGCCTGTTCTTTTTTCAAGAGAGAGGCGGAACAAACGTGTCAATACAGGAGACAGTTCAGACGAACACTGCGTCAACACTCTCGCTGGAATGCCGTCAGGCCCGCTGGCCTTGTTCATGTCTAGCCTGCGCAATACAATAATTTACTTTCGATTTTTACGATAGTTTCCTCTTATATTAATGTATGTTAAACTTTATCATTTCTTCTTAAACTACTAATTTGTATCTACAAATTAGTAGTTTAAGAAGAAATGATAAAGTGGTGTGAGCTTGAGTACAACTTTTTAGTTACATTTATAATAATAATATAATATTGTCTGTCCATTGTAAACAGTCCAAGAAGACAGATACAACGAAAAGTTGCTAAATTGAAGAGTACAACTGTGACGTAGCATGACAACTGAAGTGAGAATTATTACGTGTAGTCGGATAACCACGTCAGGTGGTTTTTTATGTTTAGCTTGCTGCCTAAACCAACGGAGTATAAGTTTATCTACACGTCGACAGATGCATCCGCAGTTCCCGACCGATCACCATGTTCGGCACGCCGATCCCTTGGGAGACGCGAGCCAAATACCTCGGTGTGACCCTCGACCACCACCTCTCCTTCGCTGAGCACATAAAGCAGGTGAGTTCGCGCGCCGCTTTCGCTCTCGGTAAACTCCAGTCTGTTCTGAATGCACTTAGCAAATTGTCACTTAGGTGCAAATTGCGCATTTATACAGCGTGCATACGCCCCATCATGACATATGAGGGTTCAGTGTTTGCGCACGCAAAACCTCACCTCATTCATAGGATGCAGGCCCTCCAAAACCGTTGCTTCCGAAAGGCAACGGGAGCCCCTTGGTTCGATCGGAACGAAATCCTCCACGTAGATCTCGACATTCCCACCATCTTCCAGTTCTTGAAACGCAATTCCAAGCGTTTCTTCGAATCAGCCACCAACCATCGCAACCCTCTGCTTGTCGAGGCGGCTAGCTATGTCCCCTCCCGTATTAGTAAGGTCCGCCGCCCGAGACTTGTCCTCTCAGACCCCGACGACCCCATAACTCTTCTCCAGGAGAGCAGTAGGGACCGTAGGAACAAACACAAATCTCCGAAGACAAAGACCTCGCCGTCGAGGTCCCTCGCGACGACCCCGTAGTAATCGTCCCCCCCCCCCCCGTCCCTTGCTCGGGTATCAAGTGCCAGCTGGTGGCGTAGCTGAGCCAGTAGCTTTAAACTCCCCTGATAATAATATAATCACTCTAATTTGATCCAGCCTGTCCCATCTTGCTGTCCTCCCCCCAGCGACGCCCTAAGCCGAGGTTCGTTCCCCACAGGGGCAGCCGTTAGCGTGTAGTTGCTTAGTCTGTAAGTTTTATGCCCCTGGCTAGAGGCTTTGAGTTTGCTTAAGGCAGCCACAGGATAGTCCGGTTAAGTAGTCACGGCCTCTAGGCAACTACGAGATGCCATTAAAAAAAAAGGATGCTTTTTTTGCAGTTGCGTCCGCTGACGTGTATACGGGGACATAAATTGCTCGTCTGTGGTAGGTATTTAACGTCGCCGGATGCGTCCGGCGGCGTCTGTGAGTGAGAGAATGAGAGTGCACGCGTGCTTTTCGCAGTTTTTTTTTCTAGTTTGTTATTAATGTCGTTCGCTGAAATGGCTAATATGTAATTTTTATTTTTTTATTTTATTTCTACGGTCTCACCATCCATTTTTTGTTGCGTGCGCGCGTGTTTTGTCTGTCGAGAATTAACACAGACTGAACGACCTACAGACGTGTGGTCGGCTCGTGGAGATCCATCTGCTGCATCTGTCGACGTCCGCGGACGCGTCTGTCGACGTATAGAGAAGGCTTAAGAGGGGCCAACCCGTCATACTTTTCAAACCAACGCTCGTACGTGATTATAGCGTTTTAACATATCTTTCTAAGAAATTTTTGAACTAATAGGTATTTTGTGCACTGTATCTAGGTTTCTACCAAAGCGAAAAATAAAAATTTGGAGAAACAAATTCAGTTTAAGCCTCCAAAATCATCTTTTTTGCACGATTATTACCTGAACTTTGGCCGTTCATAATGTACTCATAAACTGTAAAAGTAAAAAAAAAAAACATATCGATAGAAACCTCGCACATGTAATAGAGATTCTAAATGACAAACATTTATTTCACAAACTCGTAAGGCTTGCTAAAAGACACGTATTTCCTAGCACACTATTTTTCGTGCAATGTTATCGCGTTCTCTCTTGCTTGTTAATCAACGAGCGTTGCGTTGGATGAAACAACAAGCTTTTCGACGGGCCGGGTAGGGCCCTCTTAATACAGGGAAAGGTGGTAGGTAATGTAGTAAAAAAGAAAGTAGGTTCTAGGGTGTCTCCAAAATGTTCATTATGTGAGTACCTATTAGTAGCGTGGTTTGGCAAGATAGCATACATAGTTTGTTTGCGTATCATACTTACTTAACCTTTTATTAAATAAATTAACATTGTACTTTATGAACACAGCACTTGCATTTCCCGGTTTTAAAGAGTCTATTGTCAACTATATAAATGGGCCAGTGTCCACATTTAAATATATTCTGTTGGATTATTGGACAATTCACCCAGAGTTGCGCGGGGCGGAACTCAAAATATTCACCTAATATTAACCTGTCCACCCGACGAGAAAGCGACTAGCTATCAATGATTTTCTCGCTCACCAAACGTATAGGTACGAAAGATTGTAGGTCACGTGTAAGTGAAACAAATATAATAGGTTGGGGAAAAAGTCTTTTCGCCAACCTAATATTAGGTTGGGGAAAAAGTCTTTTCGCATTATTGTATGTATTATATGTATCTGGCTGGTTTTGGTATCATTGAAAGTTTAAATTTTAAAGAACATAATTCCAAATTCAAATTAGGAAAATGTGTGATTTTCATTTGTTTTTGTACCGTCAAGATGAGTGAATCTAATGAAGAAATTCGATACATTTTAAAATTTTACTACAAAAAAGGTAAAAATGCAACGCAAGTCGCGAAAAAAATTTGCCATGTTTATGGACCTAGTGTAGTATCTGTGAAAGTAGCACAAATTTGGTTTAAGCGTTTTCAATCCGGAAATTTTGATGTCAAAGATGCACGTCGCTCTGGTCGCCCTATTACGGATAAAATGGATGCCATTTTTGAAAAAGTGGAGCAAGATCGGCATATCAGTAGTTACGACGTAGCTGAAGAACTGGAAATTGACCACAAAACAGTTTTGGCGCATTTGAAAAAAACTGGGTACACAAAAAAGCTCGACGTTTGGGTACCTCACGAGCTCACTGAAAGAAACCTAATGAACCGTGTACTCATTTGTGATTCTTTATTACGACGTAATGAAACCGAACCATTTTTGAAGAAGCTGATAACTGGTGATGAAAAGTGGATCAAGTATGACAAGAACGTGCGAAAAAGGTCGTGGTCAAAGGCCGGTCAGGCTTCACAGACTGTCTGTGAAGCCTTTCACAGACTGTGGCGAAACCCGGGTTAACTCGCAACAAGGTGGTGCTGTGTGTGTGGTGGGATTGGAAGGGCATTATTCATTATGAGCTGTTACCACCAGGCAGGACCATCGATTCTGAACTCTACTGCGAACATGACGAGATTAAAGCAAGAAGTTGAGAGGAAGCGTCCGGAATTAATCAACAGAAGGGGTGTGGTTTTTCATCATGATAACGCTAGACCTCACACATCTTTAGCCACACAGCAAAAATTAAGAGAGTTTGGCTGGGAGGTGTGACCTTGCACCTTAAACCTTCAGATTTCCACCTGTTTCGGTCTCTTCAGAATTCTGTAGGCAGTATCAGGTTAACATCACGAGAGGACTGCTAAAACCACTTGTCGCGGTATTTTGACCAGAAGTCCCAAAATTTCTATAGCAATGGGATCATGTCCCTACCTACAAGATGGCAAAAAGTTATCGAACAAAATGGTACCTACATACTTTAGTTAAATGTAAATAAACTATATTAAAAAAATGTTTTAAATTTTCTTAAAAAATTTGAAGAAACTTTTTCCCCAACCTATTATATATATACAGGCACCCTACAAATTATTGCATTACACACATTTAGGATGAAAAATAAAACTAATTTGTTTGTCTATGTTCATATATTTAGTGGGTCCCTTACAAAACTTACCTCAAAGTTTGATTCGTTAAACCATACAACATTGGACCAATCTTCGGTATAATGTTTTGTCAAATACTCGTTTGTCGTAGCAACAAGAGCTATCAAAGAGAGTACTCGCTCAGCGACTTGGCGGGCAGATTACTCGCTTAGAGACTCACGTTAGTTACATACTCACACCAGCAAGTAATCGCTGCTCCAGGAGCTCGTGGCTAAAGTAATAACAGCCACACTGGTCGATCCATAAGGTTAAGCTACGCTTGCCGGGGTTGGTCCGTGGATGGGTGCCCATCTTTTCATACCTAGACTCCTCCGTGCCTCGGAAAGCACGTTAAGCCGTTGGTCCCGGCTGTCATTCGTGGATCTTTGACAGTCGTTATGGGTCGTCAGAAGCCCGAAAGTCTGACAACCAGTCTTACCAAGGGTATCTATCGTATTACCCAGTAACTGGGTTGTGGAGGTCAGATAGGCAGTCGCTCTATGTAAAATACTGGTATTCAGCTGCATCCGGTTAAACTGGAAGCCGACCCCAACATAGTTGGGAAAAGGCTAGGCAGATCGAACCAGCAAGTAATCGCTGGTTGAAGTGGCACAACTCGTTATTATTAGTTGCTAGCTCTACTCGCTTCTCGTTTATCACATCGCGGTAGGACAGGTGCCTTAGTTTCTGTTTTTTAATATAATGAAAATCGTAGGGAAACTGGGTATTGATGTTAGATTTTTATATGTCCTTCGTTGAATCCGTCAGCTTGTAAACACACTTAGTTTCAACTCTCTTACAACTTAACTCATTCAGTTCGTAATACTAGTGGACAAACTTATAAAACTTCTGTTTCACAGGAAGGCACTGTTTTGCGACAGTCCCCCTAGTGTAAAGGGCTTTGATACCATTGAAAGTTATGTATCGTGGAAGGACCACCCTGATGGGTAAGTGTTTTTTTTTATTATTTTATTATAGTTGACTGCGCCTGCTCTTTTAAATAAAAAATAGATCCGATCAAAGACGAATAATCTAATATATTTCACTGAGATGAAATAATGTCATTTGAGTGAGAATAGCATTAAAATAATTGGGAAATATTTAATTGATCCTCTTAAAACTTATTGACCTTAATGAGATACACTTTCTTAAATTAATGAACCTCTAAAAACTTTTCGGGTTCTTAATAATAATAATTCTCGTCTGGCTAACGGCGAGTACTTGCACAGGCATAATCAAGTGGCCAGGATTATTCACCAGCAACTTGCTTTGAAATATAAACTTGTGGATTCTGAGGTACCGTATTACAAGTATGTACCCAACCCAGTTCTCGAAAATGACCATGTCACGTTGTACTGGGATCGGTCTATCATTACTGACAGGACTATTGTCGCCAATAAGCCTGATATAGTGGTGATAGATCGATTAGTGCGCCGCGCAATGATTGTCGATGTTACCATTCCACATGACGAGAACCTCGTGAAAGCTGAGAAAGAGAAGCAAATGAAGTATCTCGACTTAGCACACGAGGTTGTTGACATGTGGGATGTGAGCTCGGCTGTCATTGTGCCGATTGTAGTAACGGCCAATGGCCTGATGGCCGAAAGTCTCGATCAACATCTTTCGAGGCTCTCGTTAGGCGGTTGGATCAAGGGCCAGATTCAGAAGGCAGTACTTCTCGATACGGCTCGCATTGTGAGGAGATTCCTGTCTCTGCAGCCCTAACCACCGGTAGCTTGGACCTTGTTCCCGCTACTGGCGGATCACTATTTTTTATATTTTTAAATGTTTATTTTTATGCTTTTATAAAAAAAAAATTAAAAATGAATTTAATAAGTTTTGAAAATAAATAAAGGAGATAATAATAATAATCTGAGAAATAATAATAATGCACACTTTTTAAAATAAATGAGCCTCTTTTTATCTTTCTGGCCTTTTCTCGCAGTTGGTAATTAAGCGAGGATACTCCAAACAAACGGGTTAGGTTACATCAGAACTATTACCAACTACAACCAAGTTGGTCGCAGTTACTTGGCCATTCATTATTTTTAGGACACCAAAATTGGAATTATTTAATAATAATAACAAAAAAATAATAAAATAGTTTATTTTTCACCAGCATAGCAACAAGGATTTCTTAGTAAAAGTACTTAATATATATGATACATTAAGTATATAATAATAATCCAGCAGCATTTGTGGTGGTAAAGAGAGGTTACGTTATGGTATTGACTCTATCTTCTGAACTAGGCGAGGCTCGGATCTCAGAAGATAGCGTTTAGCTGACAATTTCGTACTATACTGGGTGACTTTTTTACCGTCTTGAAAAAAATAGGGTATAATAGGTGAACGGAGTAGAAGCCTATGGACAACCTTATTTTAAAAAAAAAATATTATCGTAGTTCAAATCATACGCACTGCATACTCCATATGATTTGAATTTCAATTATTTTATAACGATATAAGTATAAAGTTTTTTCAAAATTTCTGTTTTTATTGTTCTAGTTTACTTCAACTGTGTAGTGTTTATTGAAAGAGCTATTTCTGTCTAATATATTAGAGCTTTCATCAATATTTTAAGGAAAGCAAAATGGGAATTAGTTGGGGTTCAATTAAATACATGCCTAAATAATTTATCATGCGAGTGGTAATATTGCTATTTAATTGGTGTTCACGCCGTCAAAAGTAAAGAACATAAGTCACAAACCAAGACCCGAAGATATTAATATATTATGTACTGTTTTACAGACAATCATTAATGAAAGAGTGTAGAATACAATTCATAATTCTATCTATCTATCTAATTAGCCCGTAATGCCCCACTGCTTGGCAATTGCCTCATTTATAATTATAAATGTTTACATACTTACAGGCCTGCAGATAATGAAAATCATTTGCGTGGTAGACTAGAACCGAATCTCAAGAAAGACCGGTATGCAACAAATGTCAAAGAAGATTCAGAAGAGGGTGTCAATCCATTTAATGATATAAATACGCAACATAAAATTTTTCCCAACTTTCAACCAAAAAAAGACGAGCAGGAAACAACCGATAGGTTTTCATTACAAATAGCCCTTCCATCAGGAATAAGGCCTCCACCAAGAAAAAGGCATCCACTAAGAAAAAGACCTTCACCAAAATGGGAGCCACCACCAATCGCTGGCTCTCCACAAGAAATGGAGCTTCCACCAATAAACATTCCGCCACCAGAACTGGCACCACCACCAATCACAAGTCCTCCACCAGAACTGGCACCACCACCTATCACAACGCCTCCACCAGACCTGGCACCACCACCAATAATATGGCCTCCACCAAAATTTGGGCCTTCATCAATAATAAGGCCTTCACTAATAAAAAGGCCTCTACTGAAAATGGGGCCTTCACCAAAAATAAGGCCTCCGACAAAAATGTGGCCTTCAACAATAATAAGGCCTCAACCGAAAATGGGGCCTCTACCGAAAATAAGGCTTCCACCCCAAATGGAGCCTCCAGCATTTGAAGAAATTCTAAATTTTAAAAGTGATGAAGTATTTGTTACGAAAAAGTTCGAAAGTAAACCAAGCCTCAAAGCCAACCAACTAAGCTTTGTTGTTCAGCCAGAGATACAAATACGAGCTCAAAGTCCTCTTCGCGGTTAATTAAGCTGCGCAACGTTACCGACGTTTATATTTGTATGAATTAAATAATAATTTTGTAATAAAAAATAAATACAGTTTAGATTTTTTCTCTCGGTATCTTGGGGGGACGCCATGGTCTTTTGGAAAGCGTACGAGGGGCCGAAGCTAACTCGCAGAGGCCCCTCAGACAATTTTAAATGGAATGAGTCGTCAAACGATGATTGTACCTATGCACTATGCAAGTGCACTCAAGGACAACCCGCGGTTGGTGCAGGACTATTGCACAAACGTGAAAAAAAGATATTTTATCATTATTATATTATTAAGCTTTTCGTATGATAAATGATTTTATTTCTGTAAGTAGGTTTCTACAAACACTTTTACATGTCAATCATATTAAAAAAAAACTTTTCAGCAAAAAATAAAACCGACCCCCAAAACAAAACACTACAAAGTGAAAAATAACTAATTTCGGTAGTCGGTGTATTTGGTTTTGTGTTTTCGTGTTATGCCAGCGACTTCCGAAATTAAAGTTATTTTTCACTTTGTAGTGTTGGAAGTCGGTTTTATTTTTATAGAAGTTTTATTTTTCACTTTTTAGTTGTGGTACCTACCCCACAAAAATTCTAAAACCACTACCTGCTATATAAATAACAGTGATAGGATGTTATTAAAACATCATCCAGATAAACTAAGTGGCAAAATACGCATTATTGAAGCTAACTCAAAAACTACCCCAGCAAAGTTAATAAAAATTATATAGGACCACTTTGGAAGTATACCCCTTCAAACAAAAAAAGAATTTTCTTAATCGCTCCATCTGTCTTTGAGTAATCGTGTAACAAACATACAAAAAAAAAACAGAGACGAATTGAGAACCTCCACCTTTTTGAACATGAAGACGGCGTTTCGTATCTGAATACTCTGAGAAGAAAGACCGAAACAAACTCAGAGATCTCAGTCTCTTTTAAAGTCCAGACATAATCTTGGTCCGATCATGTGAAGATTGGTGTTTGATTTGGTCGTTTGTCATATGCCAAATTTCATCCAAATCCGTTCAGCCGTTTTAGCGTGAAAGCGTAACCAACGAACAAACTCACTTTCGCATATTATTAGCTCTGCAAAATTATCCGTGTATATATATATATACACGGATAATTTAGCAGTGCGTGACTTGCACAATGCACACTCAATAATGGACCCCGGAAACGATCGCTAGCACATAGTGAGGTAGCGCATATAAGGTGGCAACATATCCTGAGGTGCTTGAGGAGTGAAGAGGTATTCCACGGCTATCAGTACAATCCCGGAAGCACGGTAAAGATCTCTACCATCATCTTACTGGGATACTTCCTTCCTCCGAGCACGATTGCTCTTGGGAATCTCCACACAAGCCGGCCAATAAAGGCAAGAATGAGGTGGAAGCTCGGTTCCTCGTCAGTTTTCACTTCAGCTGGTCAATAAAGGCAAGCCAGAGATGAGGAACAAGACTTCTCCCGAGAAATAGGGTCCGTGGGGTCGCTACTGCACAACAGCTCGCCACATGCTGCCCTGCAGGTTTACTTATCTCTCTTGGTCTGGCTTCTCACCCTAGACTTGTTTCGGCAAAGTAAACTCAAGCGGCATATACCTAGAGTTCGGAGCGCGCAAGCGCCACCACAACGTCAACGTAGAGATACGGCGGTAGAGTTATTATATTAATTAATTATTGACACCTGCCATTCTTTCTCAACTGTATAAAATGACTGTAACACGGCAAAACGAATTGTGTGAATCTGCTAAACATTTCCCTGAATGTGTGTAAATAAACAGCAAAATGGAAGCAAATAGTAAAATTAGTTCTACCAAACATAGAAATCTCGTTTATCAGAAAGTCAAGCAATCGTTAAAATTCAATAAAATTACAAAATTTACACGGTCCGCTAAATTAAAATTATATTTTATAATCTCGTTGCAATTATTCATGGACAGTTTTTAAAATGATCCCGATTAAGTCAGATATTGTGTGGTTTTTCATTTTTGTACATGGTATGGTATAACTTTTGAAACTAACCTTCTTTTTTAGAACTAATAATAAATTAAATTATAGTTAAATTATAGTTCATCACACTGTTGTGCGGTTAGTAAAAAAGCGAGATTTGCGAGTGTCAAGCACTATAAACTAGACAGACTAAAGTGATGTTTATATATATATTTTTTTTACTATCTTCAAAACCTAAAAACTAAAAGCGCGAAGAGACCCACAGGCATAGCTTGTTGAAGCTTTTTAAAATTCATTATTAGTTATGATTTTAGTGTCTAAGTGCGAAAGGAGAATTCAAGACGGTATACTCGTAGACGAAACAGCTGAGAAATCATACGTGGTAAGTTCATGAAATACATTATCACTCATAGTAATGAGTGATAATGTTTTTGTTTCAATCAGTAGGTACCTAATCAAATTAGGTATTCATAAAAGGAAATGTACACTAGCAAATGTGTAATGTACAAAAACACAAATGTAATTAAAAAAATCCCACTTCTATAGACAAATAATGGAAAAGCAAGACTTTATAAATCTGCTAGTTAATTATCATGTTCCTGCCCTTGTCACATGTTACTGGGGGTCGGAGCAACAGGTTTTCTCTGTCCATTCTCCCCTATCAACCGTCACGCTAAATAAATCTTCTATCTTATCCTTCTCTCTCACACATGCACACACCCATACATAGGTACCATTGTAAATAGGCTACATAATAGTTGCATTAGCTAGGAAATATATTATATTATTTAATAAATCCAAATCAAAAGTCATTTATTCAAACTAGGCTGAGAATCAGCACTTTTTGAACGTCAAAATTACATAAGACAGTCCCACAAAACGCCCGCCCTTCACTACTTCCTAGTGCTTTAGCTGGGGAGAAGAAGTGGCGCAATAAACTCCCCAGCAGCACAGCTCTGTTCGGTTAAAAAAAAAAAATTGAATCTATACAACACTGCGCATAATAATTTAGGTACATTACGCAAAACATTAAATTCAATTATTTGCTATAATATACTGTACTCGTCTTACAACTACTACTACATGTTTAAATCTTGGGCGAGGACGTTGGCAACCTAAACACAAGTTAAATTTTACCTTGGGTGCCAGAGTTCATCAAAAACACTCTTTTTTTCTAGTTGTAACTTTGTATAGTGTTTAGATAAGTGTTTCTTGTATAACTGAAGCTAATAAAAAATATTATTATTATTAAAATGTACTTCATCCAAATCTTAAATTCATTCATTTACTGACAGACACGCACAGCCTATTTTTTTTTTTGCGTGGAGAAATGCTCATGCATACTGCACTACCACGAGGAGATAGTGCAGTTATGTGGGACTCCAACCTACTAATACTCCACGGTGTCCTTCTCTGCCGCTTGTGGCGGGAACACGGGCACGCGTTAGCACTCATCGCGAACCCACCGCGGCTGTCCGTCACCGGACCCTTCTCTGGGGAGCACTCCCCATCACCGGCACACAAGAACACCTTGCGACCACCCTATGGACCAAGCCAGCATATGGGCAGCAGCAGACGACCCCGTGTCTAGGCACCCTTGGTCCCCTGCGACCGGTCAGGTCAGTAGCCCGGCCGCCTACCACTTTTCGGCCACAGAGGATAGGGAGAGCGACCAACGAAATACCGACACTCCTCCGCCCCTGCGGCCCCACCGCGTCCGCCATCAGACGGTGGCGACCCCGTCAAGGCCGCGGAAGGTAGGGAGAGCGGCGCACCGCAATACTGGCACTCCTCTCCCGGCGCGGCCTCCAACCCTCAGCCGCGATGCCTGCCATACGACATCGCGGCCCGCCTCAGTTGCGATGTCGCCCAAGCGGCACCGCAACCTACCTGTTGGCCGCTACGTCGTCGACTTCCTGGAAAAAGCCCCGACGAGCGGCCCCTCCTCGGCGTCACCGTGGGTGACCAAGCCACGGCTACTGAGCCCCCCCGCCTCGACAATGCGGGAACCCCCCGGGGGGGAGACACGCACAGCCTAAACCGCTGAGTAGGGAAGCATGTAATTTTGCACAAGAGTTCCTTAACCGAAAATGAGCACTAAGGAATGATTTTTGATAATTAATTCATCCCCTAAAAGGGTTAAATAGTTTGTATGGAATTTCGTAATTTTAACCAATTGGAAGTTCCATCGGGTACACGGATTGTCGGATGAAAAAATTATACTGGATAATTTTTTTACCATCTTGAAAAAAATAGGGTACAATAGGTGAACGGAGTATATAGAAGCCTGTTGCATACCTAGTTTTTTTTCAATAGCTTAGACAGAAATTGCTCTATCAATAAACATATATTTGAAGTAAACTAGAACAATAAAAACAATTATGAGAAAACTTTATAGATCGTTAAAAAACATCGAAATTCAAATCATTAGCAATACGCAGGGTGCGTAGTGCGTATGATTTGAATTTAGATATTATTAAAAAAAAAAAAAAAAAGTAGGTATGCCATGCTCCGTTCACCTATTATACCGTATTTTTTCAAGACGGTTTGTAAAAAATGTCATCCAGTGGAAGTAACATTAAACATAACTTTGCAGGTTTACTTTGTGAAAGCACCAGAATCAAAAATTGGTTACGACTACTGGTTATGCGGCGGCGCGTTAGTTACAAATCAGTTAGTGGTGACTTCGGCCGCCTGCATCAAAGATGTTGATTACCTCTATGTCATAGCAGGATATAATAAATACGTTACTGACAATGCAATCGAGATTGATCCGTGCACCAGCAAGATGAAAAAGAAAGTGATATACACTTGTTATCCTCAAGGTTAGTACTAAAAGTTGTGACAATAAATTTGGTGAATCCCTTTATCAATATTTCAGGCAGAAATCACCCAGTGCTGAATGATCTTTCGTTCTTTTCTACTATTCTCCACGATTCCCTTGCTTCCCTCGTGTTTTCTCAACTTTGACTTGATTTGTAGATTATCACCCTAGAGACAAAACAGTTGTTTTATGTACAGACGCCAGCAGGTCAACCTACCCGAAACTGTCAGATTTTCCCAGTCAACCTTGAACCTAATGCTTTAGCAATAAAGTCCAAAATCTATTAAAGAAATCTGACAGATTGTAGTAGCTTGATGTGCTGGCGTCTGTACCTGAAATAATCGTACCGCACCCGTACCCTACAAATTGGAACGCAGCTATACTGCTGAGTGACAAAATTCCTTCCATAATTTCTACTAATAAACCTGCGCGCGTATTTGTTTATCTATAAATGTCTTACCTATTTTCAGAATACGAACTGAGGTATGAACAACTAGAGGTGTGGTCGCTAATAGATATAGGTGTAGCAAGAGTGGAATCACCGTACGATTTCAATGATCAAACGTATAAACAGATATGTTCTTACATACCTGGAATAATACCTATTAATTACGATGCTAAGTACCAAGAGCCTGGGATCGATGCTGTTGTAATGGGATGGGGGCATAAATTTGAATGGCGAAAGGTAGGATTACAATAAACTTACGATTATATGTCTCAAATTGTCATGTATTGTCACACTAAATGGCAACGGGAAAGCCGTTATTTTAGACCGTTTTAGGCCGAGATTTAGAAAGAAAAGAAATAAATAAAATACGTTTATTTGCGATAAACATACAATATTTTCATTAGCTGTTAGTAAAGTCTAAGTTTGTCTAAGAAACCAATATTGAATGGAAAAACCACACTGATTATTGCTAGAATCAATCCTGAAATTTCCAAAGACTTAACTAGTAATTCAAATACAACCATATCTAATAATGATGATAAGTATTTCACGTTTTCAGCAAGAAGATAGAAAAAATTACAATCAACAAGATTTAAATTATGCCCCCGTGTTGATAATGGACAAAGATAAGTGCAAACGTCAATATAAAGAATATGAAAAAATGCGTAAAGTGATAGACGCTTATATGATATGTACGTTAGAAGGTGGCACCTTAGATGAATTTGGAGAGGAAAAAGAGACAGAGATACCGGCGTTGTTGCTTAATGGATGTACAAAAAGAAAATCATCGGCGTTTTATCCAAATGAAGACATAGAGGTAAGTGATTTGTGGTTGGAGTGAAAGCCAACACTTCATTTAATATTGTTTGTTTATTTATTATCCGCTGTTATGCAAAATAATTATTAATAATTATATTATGACATAAAAAGGAGGAGCTCGTGGCTAAGTAATAACAGCCGCACGGGTCAATTCATTAGGTTAAGCTACGCTTGCCGGGGTTGGTCTGTGGATGGGTGACCATCTTTACATACCGAGACTCCTCCGTGCCTCGGAAAGCACGTTAAGCCGTTGGTCCCGGCTGTCATTCGTGGATCTTTGACAGTCGTTACGGGTCGTCAGAAGCTCGAAAGTCTGACAACTAGTCTTACCAAGGGGTATCGTATTACCCAGTAACTGGGTTGTGGAGGTCAGATAGGCAGTCGCTCCATGTAAAATACTGGTATTCAGCTGCATCCGGTTAGACTGGAAGCCGACCCCAACATAGTTGGGAAAAGGCTAGGCAGATGATGATATTATGACATAAAAAGTTCTGCTATAAAGGGTAGACCCGCTTCATATATAGTCAACATTGGTGTACCTACAAAAGTATTTAGGAAATGTATTACTGCTAATGTATAATGACGCGGCCAACTGGTTTAATTAACCGTTTAGTTAACCGCCTAGCCTTTTAATTATACGGCGGCCGTTCAACTAGCGGCCTGAATAATATTCAATTAGGTATAGGTTAGGTTGGAACTATGACCAACCACGCGCGAGCTTAATTGTTCGTAGTAACTAAGCCAGGGCAGCCCGACCAAATGGTTTAGGATAGGTTAGAAAAAGGCTAGGCGGTTAACTAAAAGTTTTCCAAAGGCAAGGCGGTTAACTAAACGGAAAACTTAACCAGTTAGCTGCAACACATACACAAATTATAGGCGTGTATAATATTTAAAGGAAAAAAAAAAACATTGGACAGAAGCTGTATATAAACTAAAAACTATTTTTTTTTAATTTAAGCTATAAAATAAAATACAACAAAATACAATTTAATGAAGGGCTTTTTGTAATCGAATTTTTGTAATCAGATCCGTACTTCCAGAGTTTACGTTTTACAAAGATACACACGATTTTACCTCTTTCAAATATTACTCTATTGCCCGTTTTCACTAACTCTAAGTGACACTTAAATAAATCCTCAAATAATATTGCACTGTTGGTTTTTTTACTCTCGGCGCTGTTGAGCCTAGCGTTGAAAATCCAACAGTACGCTTTTATTTATGCATTCATTTAAGTTTCACTTAGGTTTGGTGAAAACGGACATAAGTCTAGATTATATTACTCTCCCGACAATGTTCATTTTAAAAGTACATAATCATCATCTTAAGATTGTTTTTGATCTATCTCGAAATGAAACGACACACATGCGAAAAATAACTTTCTGTACTTGTTTTAGGACTGTGAACCAGATTATCAATATGACAATACGCGTAGAGAAATAAAAAATTCCAACCATTCTAGTAATAACTTAATGATTGAAATTAGAAATAAAAATAATGGTAACAAAAAAAGAGCTGAACCCAATAGAACCAATGTGTCTAATAGAACGGGTTTGACTAATAGATCAGCATTGTCCAATAGAACTGCTTCAATCAATAGAACTGCTTCGTTTGAGAAACCTTTTTTATCTAATAAAACTGTTGTTTTTAACCAAACCATAAGAGATACAAGAAGGTATGGAATTTGTCAGGTATGTATTTGGAATTTAAACAGAAAACAGTTGTGAGACACTACATACATTATAGTATTTCACAGTCTTAAGGATTCCGTACCTCAAAAGGAATAAACGGAACCCTTATAGGATCACTCGTGTCTGTCTGTCCGTCTGTCACAACCAATTTGCTCCGAATCTAATGGACCGATTAAGTTAAAATTTGGTACACTTATGAATTTTTGTGACCCAAACACGTACGTGTAACGTACATAAATTTATTTTGAATAATTATGGGGGTCAATTTTGGGTGGCAAATAAGATAAGTAAAAAAAAAAAGTTTTGCAAACTGTACCGTGTGACATATCAAATGAAAGGGCTTACTGTGAGGGGTCTCAAAAATATAATTTTTTTTAAATTTTAAAATAAACTCTTTTAAAGTTATTTAAGAAAATAGACAAAAATTTACCATTCCCCCCTTATCTCCGAAACTACTGATCCTAAAATTTTGAAAAAAATTATACAAAAAATAGTTCTATACTTATAGATTACAGGAAAACTTATAAGAAACCTATGGTCTTAAAATAACATGGTAAATCTCTCAATACTGTGCGTACAAACTTACGTTTGTCCATAGTTAAACAAAAACCAACTTATATTTGCAGTTGGAAAGTATGGGAGAACATGTTTTTCAACTACAATGTTAAGTTGGTTCTTGGGATAAATTCGTCCCAACTACAGAACCCGTCATTGTGCGTGGTCTGACACGCACTTGGCCGGTTTTTTTCTGTTTAAATTGCTTATCGGTAAAACTATGGACAGTGTTAACTTATAAATTGAGACTAATTCGCTAATATCTTCAACTTATCTTCTATCATTTGTACTAAAACCCTTATTTCTCATTCGAAAAGTGGTTTAGCAAAAGCCTTGGTATGTTAATTGTGCATCACAGAACTACGAGCTAAATCACGTTTTAAAATAATGATTGAAAACGAGTCCTATATTATGATACTCACGTTTCTATGTAAATGTCTTCAGAACGACCACGGAGGACCACTAATCACTTGGGTGGGAGCTCACGAGACTCTCATTGGAGTGGCTTCTGTGTTTAAAGTAAAGGAAGATTTTAAATGCACGGGGCCGTATTTATATACCAGTACGCAGTCTAACGGTGCCTTTTTGGATTGTATATTGACAAGAGCTAACTTTGATGTGGTTTCAATGCGAAGATCAGACACTGGTATTGTTTTTAATAGCACTAGGTGAGTTAATTTGTTTTATTGATTTTCCTTTCTCTCCAATGTGCGCTTTCATAATTCTACGTTACGTTATCGTCACGTTATCTGTTGTTTTTAACCAAACCGTCAGAGATACACGAAGGTAAGGAATTTGTCAAGTATGTACTCTAATACACGCATATTTGGAATTAGATTCGACGTCTACGATTTTACCGTTGATATTAACATCTGCTATAAATTAGTTTTTTATTTTATTTATATTACGTAGACGTTTGGCGCAACTTGAGTAGGATTTCGAAAAGTTTGGTGTACTACGATATCGTCACGTTGTAACGAGGACGTATACGTTATAACGTTATCGAGGACGAAAATTTAAAAGCGTCTTTATTATATTTCCATATATTTTTCTTCCCTGAGTTATCATGATGCCGTGGACGGCCACGGTAATATCATTACGTTAGAAATTTCAAAAGCGCATAAGAAATGTAAAACACGTAGGTAAACGCCACAGTCCCCCCCCCCCCCCCCCCGGTGGGTTCTCACATTGTGCGGAGGCTCAGTAGCCGTGGCTTGGTCACCCACGGTGAAGCGAAGAGGAACCCGAAGAGGGGCCGCTCGTCAGGGTTTTTGCCGGTAAGCCGACGACGTAGCGGCCAACAAGTAGGCTGAGGTGCCGCTTGGGTAACTTCGCAACTGAGGCGGGCCGCGGTGTCGTCTGGAAGGCATCGCAGCTGAGAGTTGGAGGCCGTGGCAGGAGACGAGTGCCCGTATTGTGGTGCGCCGCTCTTCCTACCTTCCACGGCCTTGACGGGGTCACCGCCGTCTGATGGCGGACGCGGTGGGGCCGCAGAGGAGGAGGAGTGTCGGTATGGCATTAGCCGCTCTTCCTATCCTCTGCGGCCGAAAAGTGGTTGGCGGCCGGGCCACTGAACGGTCAGTGCGCAGAGGGACCAAGGATGCTTAGACACGGGGACGTATGGCGCGCCGAGGTGCGGGGGGGGGAGGTATTCCTCAGAGGAGGTTCCGGTGATAGACAGCCGCGGCGGGGTCACGGATGAGTGGTAACTCGTCACGTGCTCGTGTCCCCGCCACGAGCGGCAGAGGAGGACACCGTGGAGTATTAGTGAATTGGAGTCACACATAACTGCACTGTCTCCCCGTGGTAGCGCAGTACGTGTGAGCATCTATCCACGGAAAAAAAAAACGCTATACAATTTTTGTCAGATGGATACTCATGGTGAGCACTCTACACGCAGGTGCACCAAAAGTAAACAAATAACATAACATGACGCCTGTAATCCCTGAAGGGTTCAGCAGAGGTGTACTTATAGTACACCCACCTTTCTCCACTTATGTTAAGTCCCATGTAATAGGGCCTATTGCTATCATCCTGGCATAAATCCAGACTCCGAGCTGCTACTGAGAAATTCCCGATGGATAAACCCAATAACACTTTAACCGACCTGGGCATCGGACCCAGGACCTGTTCAACCATGAACAGTTACACGAGCCAGCAACATCATTACAGCGTCAGTGTTAAGAGCGACATACATTCGTTCCGCCGGCAACACCGGCACCAAGGAAGCAGTTAATTGCTAAAGATTACTAAACAGATATTTTTCTTCTAAACAGACGGTCGTTCTGCAGAAAATCTATAGATGATGTACGCCATCCTACGGTTGAGAGACATATATCGTGGTTATATCATCCAGCTGGGTAAGTTATTTTTCGAATTTGTTACTTTATACCCATAATAAAGTTTAACCGAATTATCTAAAACATTGAAGGATACGATGTGCCTCCATTATTAAATTAAATCATTACAATCATAAAAATTGTAAACATGTTATCAAGAGTAAAAATAATAAATTGTTTATATGCAATTACTTACAGAGCTGCAGATCATGAAAGGCATTTAAAAAACGAAAGAAATGGTCCTGATGTAAATGAACGAGCACGTGGAATTAATGAAGAAAAAGTAACTGAAAGTGAGAGGAGTGTAAATCTAGCGAATAAGATGAATCCACCAAATAAATTTTCAGCAAACGTTAATAATGCAACGAATGAGAGATATACTGCAAATAACAAGAATGTACCAAATGAGAGTAATGCTCCAAATAACAAGTATGTGCCAAATTACCTGTTCACACCAGGCGTACATATGGTTGCAAATAATAAATATATACCATACAACATACCTGCATCAAACAGCGGACCTGCGTCATACAACGGGCCTGCACCAAACTACAAATCTGGCCAAATGAACTACCATGCACCGAATAACAAACCTGCACTGAACCACGGACCTGCCCAGAAATACGGCCCTGCACCAAACAACGGGCCTGCACAAAACAACTGGCCCGAACCAAACAACAAGTTCGCAACTAGAAAAATAGACTTTACTGAAAATAAGGAAGGAAAGCTTAGAATGCGACCGCAAATTCCTATCCATATATGAAAGCTACCTCTAAAGTTGTCTATTATTTTAAAATCAATTATTTTCAGTTTTATTTTCACATTTATAAAGAGTAAGTTGTTATTGTAATTAAATGTTATTTTTGTACCAGAACTGTATATGTATATATACCTAGATACACTTCTCAAAAAAAAAAAATCTAATATATTCTCAAGTTCTTTTAATGGATTATTAGAAAAAAAAAATGTATTATACGGAAAAAAAATAAAATTGAATACAACAGTAAACCCAGAAATTGAATTCGAGATCAAAAATGTAAACAATGAAATGTCATTGTCAAAGTGACAGTTCAGGGGTAGTCAACATTTCCCTAGTAATTCAGATTAAGTTTTTTTTTTCTATATATAAAATATTAGATAGATAATAATATATAGATGTATATATTTTTTTAATAAAAATCTGTTGCCGCATGTAATATTATGGTATTGAAAGCGTCGTCGTATAATCATCACTTGAGAATAGTTCGACCGATTTGGCCGATTTCTTTTCGTCCTATCCATAATTGTCAGGACAAGATTTGTGTGTAGAAAAATTCTCATTTATTTCATTAGTAAAAAGCACCCATGCGAAGCCGAGGCGTTTCGCTAGTTGAAAACACTAAATGAAGTCCAAATGTTTAAGACCACTGCCTTATTGCCAGTAGCATAAAAATAAAATAATTTGCACGATTTTATTTCAAACAGTTATAGTTCATTCTTAGATCGTAGTTTACGTCACGTTAAAATTGAAAACTGTGTGCAATATTATATTTTAACTGTTTAAGATATGCCTACACTTTTAGCACTATGTTACAGTACTTTTCGGCAAACTGCACAATTGAGGTTATTATTTAAAATTTGCAACACCTTGCACTTCTTATCTCGAATTCGATTTTTAGGTAAATTTGGAAAATTAACTTGTACAATCTAAAGATTGTACAAGTTAATTTTCCAAATTCAAATTTTCCAAATGCTTCTTGTTTTATTTAACAAGTCACTTCTAGCCTATATGGAGATTTTATGAAATGCAATAAACAAGCATGCTTCCAAGCTTCCAAACGGTTCTTCATGGATCGGATGAGAGTCACGCCTGTATTCTGGAAAATTTTGAATTGCGTTTTTCAGCTGGCCAAGATTCTCTGGAGCAATATCTCTTACTCGAACTCATATATTTAGTTCATCCCACAGGTGCTCTAGGGATTCATATCTGGGCTTCTTGATGGCCATTCCATAACGGAGATACCAACTTCATTGAGATAATCTCGTACGATTCCTGCGGTATGGGCCCTGTCATTATCATGCATGAATAAGTAAATCGTTATTTTGTGTTTATTACATATCGATTAAATATAAAAACAATGTTCGGATGAAGATTCAAAAATTTAAATTCTTTGAGCTGTCTCACATCTCTGAAAAGGCCAATCTGCCAGCTATTTTTTTTTAAAGAATGAATCCTCTTTTTTATCGCCAGAATGAAAATCTTAGCAGTGTTTCGACTTTTAGGGTTCCGTACCTCAAAGGAAAAAACGGATACGGACAGAGCTGCGGACAACGAAGTGATCCTATTACTTCGTTGTCCGCAGGTCTGTCTGTCTGTCTGTCTGTCAGTCTGTCAAGACCCTTTGTCTCAAAAACGCGTGAAGGTATCAAGTTGAAATTAATATCAAATATGTAAATCTATGGTCCCTTGGAGCTCTAAGACAATCAAGCTTCAAAGATAACGCAATAAAAAAATACGGCCATTATACAGACATTTTTTGATACTTGCAAGTAAATCAAAACCTATAGGGTATTACCGTTGACCTAGAACTCACTACTACTCACTGCACAAGTAAAGGAAAACGTTTGTTTTGCAAACCGTACCGTGTGACATATCAAATAAAAAGGCTTACTGTGAGGTTCTTAAATATATTTTGGTCTATAATTTTTAATTAAATCATTTTAAAGTTATTTAAAAAAATAAACGAAAATTGACTATTCCTCCCCCTTATCTCCGGAAGTACTTAGCCGAAACTTCTGAAAAAAAAATACAGGTTCTTGGGATTCATCCTAACTACGGAACCCTTCATTGTGCGTAGTCCGACACGCACCTGGCCAGTTTTTTTCATGACCATGTCCGTGCTCTTTTGTCGAGTGGTCAGTTCATCTATTACAAAGTAATAATATTTATTGGTTAACATGGTAGGCCCTCTGCCTGAAAAATACTCAATTTTACAACAGTAAATCTCCAACCGAGTGGATTATTAATGGCTGCCTTAAACTGACCCCAGTATGAATGCTATATCCACTGACCATAGCCAGCCGCGTTAAGAGGGCGAAGCCACAAACTGACTCACTACTCAATGCACAACTACGTCTCAGTGCCCCAGGGGCTAAAAAGCCGAGCTTTCTTGGGTGTATGGGTCCAGCAAGTCCAGCCAATAACATCGCCTCCGCAGCTAGATGCAATCTCTGGTGGGAGTTGTTTAAGCCCCCTTTCTTCGAACCATCTGAGAGACTTCCACCAGGGCACACGTTACCAAGTCCGACTTGGAAATCTCTGAATAGATTTCGAACCCAAATCGGTCAGAGCAAAGACAATCTCTTCACAAAATCTGTGGAGATTGCCTTTGCTCCAGCCGACTCCGGTTGACGGGTTCATGGACGGCTCAGATCACAAGTGCGTATGCGGCGTTTCGCCACAGACAATGGCCCACCTTCTATCTTGAGCATGTTATATGAACTTTTTGCCATCCATACGATACGAAAAAAACCAGCACAATATGTAGTATGACCACCTCTATCTCTACTCTACGGAATAGACATAGCTATTTCTACACAAAGTGACATTTCTTTATCCTTATTTTAGTCGTTGTCTTTCGTTTCTACATTTCACATTTCTCTTGACACGCGGAAATGTGACAAGCCAAGTTTGGCGACGCACCCGGGTGTGTTATACTTAAAGAGAAAACGCTCGAAATCATCCCTCATCCATATCTGCAACCGTGCTCTTTCATCTGGGAAATTTCCCAAATCTTTAAAAAAAAGCCAAACTGCACCCAATTTTTAAGGGTGGGGATAGAGGCTCTCTCAAAAACTATAGACCTATAGCAGTACTTCCTACTCTATCCAAAATACTGGAGCGGATCATGAAGAATAAGCTCGTGGATTACTTTAAATAAAAAGAAATAAAGCAAAGCTTACCCATAGAAAAGTGATAGTAACTCTTTGGTGGTCTCTTCACGGTATAATTCACTACAGCTTCCTCAAATCCGGTCAAGCAATAACGGCAGTTGTCTACTGTACAGAAATTCGAACAATGATGGTGAAACTCGCAGCGAGATAGCCCCGACTCATCAACTGATCTGCACTATTGCTCCATGATAACGCAAGACCTCGCACTGCTCGAGAAACCATTTTACCACTACAGAACCTACCAGTTAGTAACTATCCGTCATCTCCGTACTCGCCGGACAACCGACTACCATTTTTTCAGTGATTTGGATTTTTTTTTTCCTAGGAAGCAATACAAAATGCCTTCACACAGTTTGTAGAGTCCAGGTACCCAGAATTCTACCGCAAAGGCATAAATGACCCTCCCATGAGATGGCAGAAATGTATAGGCAATGAGGGTAAATACTTTGATTAAATAAGTGTATATTTTACTTTAGAAAAAAAAAGTATGAATTTTTCACTACTAAACGGCAATTTCATATTTAAACGCCTAATATATTAAGGATACTGCACATTTATAGCTCTGCATGCATATGGCTTGCAAACAGTTTGTAAAAAGTGAATTGTGGGAAATTAAACACCAGAATGCGTAACGTAACTATTTCATTTAATTTTAAATACGAGTAGTCTTACATTCCTCGAACTTTTTTTCACAGCAACGTTCTCACCGCCATCACCCTACTTCCTATTTCTCCCTCGCACACACACTCTCGCTTTGTATCCCGCACGGGCTGGCAACGTCGCATTTATACAGGTTTTTCGGATTATTTTAATACATTTAAATCAAATTACAATTTTTTTAACAGACTCTCTAGATTGTTGGTATTTATAAGTATGTATGCTATTTTTTACAGTTAATTTGGTACTCACTCATAAAAATTGACAATATTGTCTGAAATGTCAATTTTTATGAGTAAATACCAAATTAACTGTAAAATAAAAAAAATGCATACATACTTATAAATACCAACGATCTATATAGTCTATTAACAAAATAGTAATTTGAATTAAATGTATTATAATAATCATGAAAAACATGTTGAAATGTGACGTTGTTAGCCCGCGCGGGAAAAACGCTCTTTACTATCATCCCTACATTCGGTGTCAATGTTGCAAGTTTCTACAAACTGTTTCCAAGCCATTTTCCCTATCCTGATGTTACATCGAACCATGACGGCCCGGAGCCCGGGAGTCTGTTACTTGTATCTATTCCTGTATTTACTGTTTTACTATCGTCTTACAACACTCAATTTCAGAAACGCATTATTTTCTGCCTATCAGAAAAATAATTAAAACAATCCTACTATCTAGGCTTCCTACTAATATCATATTATAAATGTAACAGTTTGTGAAGATGTTTGCTACTCAATCACGCCAGAACGGCTGAATGGATCTGGATTAAATTTAGCACAGAGATAGATTATAGTCTGGAATAGCACATACGATACTTTTTATCCCGGAAGAATGTACGGTTCCCGTGGGATAATTTTCAACATCCACGCGGGCGAAGCTGCTGGCAAAAGCTAGTAAAAAAATAATCGTCGAACTAAAATTCTATTAAAACCATGTTACAGTTCATCGAAGTCCAATTATTTGGTTTTACAATGACTACTATGGTTGCGATAAAGTTAGATGTTTTTATATTATTATATACTTTTTATGGTGAGTAACTTCTTTATACTAGTAAAAAAGTAGGCTTTTCAGCATTCTTAACAAAGTGATAATATTCCTCGAATGTCGTTGACATGGTGGCGCTATTGGTAATACGTGATCAAAACAATTAGGCGCATGACAGCTATGAAGTTATTGAAACTAGGGAGGGAACACCGGAACGATGATTGATATTGTACGTATTATCATCACTTCCGGCAGCCACTATACGATTGCACCTCACTAGCGCGCCGGTAAGTGCGGGGTGTGGGCGCCGAAACTGAATTCCTGTCATGCAATAGTAAATATTTGTGCAATTGTTTTGTGAAATGTTTTGGAAATCAAGATGGCGGCGTTAGTTCCGATTTTAACAACGCGGCAAAAGATACTTGTGGCACTATACATCATTAAGGCCAGGTACACCTTGAAACTCGTGTCACTGTTGATGTAAAATAAATTACGTTACTAGAAGTAGGTAAATAGCACATGCTGCAAATCTCTTTTTGGGTTAACCCATAATAATTCAACTTATTTGGTTAAAACATGCACAACATTACAGACCCAGATCCAAGTTATTACAATTAAATTTCAATTAAAACAGACATATTTTACAATAAGGAAGAAATAACAATAAGAAATAATGCACACAAATAACTAACAAAACGAGTAAAACTAACAAATAATATTGGCAAACAATAAAAATTAAAAAGGATCATCTTTCGTCCAACATCTCACAGAATCTCGAACATGCGCGAGATACGTCTATCCATCTTGCGGCAAACAAATCACACTCCTGTGTCGATACCAGTAGAGCATTTTCAGCATTGCGTGCACGCGAACCAAGGGCGAGTTAGAATACGAAACTGTGCGTGCTGACGGAACGGCTAACAATCTGTGTCGTCGCGGTCTAAGTTGGTATTGGGGTACAGGAGGAACAAAGAGTCACACAAGCTGAGCTACTAGTTCCGGACCATATGTAACCATATGTTTAATAGGCTCAGTCGTTGTTTGTCTCCATAATAACCTTTGGTAGTCTGTGACTTTCTCTGCTACACGCACCATTCTATACATTTTTATAATATCTGCCGTAATGCAAATTCTGTGTGTTCTCCATCTCATCAGTATGTGACATAAGTCCTGTTACAGCTTAGGACCCACAAGTAAATGGTCGTTCAAAGAAACATGATCAATGCCCTTACATGAAGCATCAAAAACCACGAAGTTTCGTCGTATCTTTATCTTCTCTTACTACGCCATGGTGAGGTAGATACACTGCTTTAGGATTATTAATATATGCAGACTCCACTTCAATAATGTGGTAAAGATTAATGTATTCCTTCATAACCTTGCTGTATTCTTCTTGAAATTTACAATTTTTTGCTAATTTCTTCTCGAGGAACACAAACCTTTTAGCAGCTATTTCTATCAATCCATCAGCTTGACCTTCTTGGTGAAATGGAAAAAAACCTAAACCATATATTGTTTTTGAATGGCAGTCTTAATCATAATCATAATCGTTTATTTGCCAAGAAAGTAGGTAGGTACAGTCGCGACCAAAAGTCGATAAGCAAACTCACAAAGCAATAGCTTGGCGTTTAGTTTGACTTAAGACCTTCTATTTCCAAGAACATAAACATCCATAATTATTGTCGTCAACAACTGATTGTAGTTCATAATTTCAAAGTTATAACATGTGTAAAGATGACCTAGCGGTTAAGAGCGTGCAGATAGATGCGTGAATCAGTGAGCCGTGACTTCAAATCTCACGCAGTACTTGACTTTTTGTAAGTTTTTACTTGATTGGAAGTAATGGGACAGAAATATAATATTCTTTATCTTGTTCGCTTGGTCACTCATTTCGTAAAGTTAGAAAGGTAGATCATAGAAAACTAAATAGGTATTGACAATTATATATGTGTTATTAGAATATCCTTTCTTTGTTTTATTATTATGAATTGACTACGTGGGTATACAACAAAAAATCCTATGAACGGTTACAAAAAAACTTCTTTTATCTACGAGTAGTAGGAATGTAACGTCAAAATTCTCCTAAGTTTGTTAATTTTATAAATAAGTTAATAAAACGAATAAACATTTTTGTTACTATTCAGCACGACTTTTTTATTTAAACCTTCCAACACCGAAAAGATAAATTAAAAATCACAAAAATAGTTAAATAATAATACAATAACTAATATTTAACTTCTTATAAAAATAAATAATAAATGAACATCTAACAAGTTTTTGCTTAAAATAGAAATATATTATTATGGTTCCAAAGAAACAAAAAACAATCCAACATTGTGATTAAGATTCGAACAAAGACTTCATTGATCGTGAAACCATTGCTTAGCCCAAACAGCTACCAGCACATGTTATGTTTATGCGAATTTTAGCAATGCAATGGTAAGAACAGGTCACCACTATGACGAGTAACTATTCTAAATTCAACATAAATATAATGTTATTTCGCGTAGTACGACGACATGCGACAATTCATTAGTGTGTGTTATCTGCGGATTGTTGGCTTATACACGCACACGTACTGGTTCGTGCTCGCACAGTTCATAACAATGTAATCCTTAGCATGCTTATGGACTTTTCAGCGTTTACTGTACATACAATAAGATGTTTACAAAGATTTGCGATCCCTGTACAATCTACCCTAATAGGCATGCAAACATTGATAAAAAATATTATTTACTAAACAAAAACGAAAAACAGTCTGTCAAAAAAAAAAATATATAATAAAAAATCATACAATTTAAAGCTAGTATAATAAATAAGGACATTAAATCTATAGTGAAGTGTCATTTAAAAAATCGTTAATTGAATAATAACACTTATCCACTAATAGGGCAGTCAGTTTCTTTTTGAACATTTGGATTGGAAGATTTTTTAAGATGTCTGGTATTTTGTTATATAATATATGGTGGGACTCACATAACTGTTTGGGGGGGAGCAGCCAAAACCTGTTTTCTAGGTGTAGAACGCGCCCAAAGAGCGATACTTAAGGTGATGTACTTCAAAAAAAGAAGATTGTCTACTGACAAGCTTTACGAATTATGTAATCTGCTGTCAGTGAGGAAATTGTATATCCTCCTTATCATCCTCAAAACGCACAAAGAGATACCATATGATGCTAAAATACTAAAACAAAGAAAAAAACACTGCATAGTAAACGTTCCTGCAACTAGGACAGAATTTGCCAGTAGACAATACAAAAAACGTTCAGCATTTTTATACAATAAAATAAACAAACTAATATATATTTATGATAAAAAAGTTTATGAATGTAAAGAAAAGTTAAAGACATGGCTTCACAGTTTAAATTATAATGACACAGAGTTACTTTTACAACGTGCGACTTAATAATAAATATTATTGGTGATTTTATTCGCTTATTTAACCACTTATGTAGACTCAAAAGCTCCCTCACTCTCTCTCTTACACACACACACATAAACACACCCCCACACACACACCCTCACACACACACACACACCCACACCCACACACACACTCCAACACGCACGCACACACACACTCGTAGAAAAGTGATTGTATTTTTATTTTTAGTTTTTCCTCTCTGTTTCTTTATATAGGTACCTGTTTGTGCTCGTACGGTTATAATGTAAGGGAAGAGCGGAGCCTCCAACTACAGGCATTTTTATGCCTAAATGGAGGCTCCTCGATATGTAGTGTATGCCAAATGAGATATATGAATAAACTTATTTTTATTTTTTTATTTTATTTTTTTACTCATGCCAAAAACACTATTCTTAAGTAAAGCTGTATTAAAACCACCATTTTGTAATAGGTTCCTATATTGGCTTCTAACAGGCCCTTTTCTAGTTTCTGACACTGTTAAAAAGTAGTTCTTATTTTGTCTTACAAAAACGGCCACTTCTAAAATATATAGAGCCGGAAATGTTAACACTTTTAGGGACTTGAACATAGGTACACAACTGTCTGCCATTTTCAGGCCACACATTGCCCTTATACATCGTTTTTGGGCCTTAAATACTTGTTCTCTCATATTACAATTACCCCAGAAAATAATTCCAAATCGCAAAATTGATGCCACCAAACAATGGTAAGCCACTCAGGTCGTAGTTGTACTCACTTTTTTACTTAAATTGAATAGCACGTATGCAGAAGTGCTTAGTTTTTTACACACCTCTTCGGCTTGGGGTTTCCATGTTAACTGACTGTCTATCAGTATTCCTAAAAATTTTGCCACTGTAACTTCGTAAATTTTTTGTCCGTCGTATTCTATAGTCATTTCTTGTACTGGTAAGCGTTGATAGAAATACATTATATTCGTTTTTGATAAATTTATTATTAAATTGTTAATGTCCTTAAGTGTATTATTTATGTCATATTCATATTTTTTTGCGTCAGTGCATTTTATTATTGCGGTGCTATCATCAGCAAATAACACCATTGGATGCTGTATGTAACGTGGCAAGTCATTTATATAGAGCAAGAATAGTGGTGGGCCTAGCACACTTCCCTGTGGTACACCACATCTAATTACTCTACATTCAGATAAATATTTCTTTTCACGTTTAGTCTTAAGGCAAATTTTTGTTATTTCGGTGAGTTGTTTCCGATCACTAAGGTAAGATTTTATAAGGTTCAGGAAGTTACCTCTGATACCATAGATATTGAGCTTATTAAGGAGGGTTTCGTAATGGACACAATCAAAGGCTTTGGTCATATCAGTATAAATTGCACATGTATGTATTTTATTGTCAACATTTTTCATGATAATATTTAGTAATTCGTATATTGCCGTATTAATACCTTTGTTTTTCCTAAAACCCTTCTGCTCATCACATAAAATGTTATATTTATTTAAAAACTTATTAACCGATTCATAAATTATCTTTTCT
This sequence comes from Dicycla oo, assembly GCA_948252095.1. Taxonomy (NCBI): domain Eukaryota; kingdom Metazoa; phylum Arthropoda; class Insecta; order Lepidoptera; family Noctuidae; genus Dicycla; species Dicycla oo. The sequence continues at coordinate 12,594,294 of OX411732.1, forward strand.
ATGACTTTGGAGAAAACAGGAATTAAGGCTATTGGCCTGTAGTTGGCTGAATCTTCTTTACTGTCCTTTTTAAAAAGCGGCTTGAGGATAACTATTTTTAAGGCATTTGGGAAAACACCTGAGCAGATACATAAATTTATAATATGACTTAGATGTACGGCAATACAATCAGAAACATATTTTACAACTTTAGTGGCTATACCATCATACCCGACACTATTTTTCTGTTTTAAAGAATGTATTGCATTCATCACATCTTGGGGCAATACTGGAGGCATAAACATTGAGTGAGGATTGCTAATTAAGCTAGTAGCTTCAGGTAATATTGTAGTGCTGTGTCTTATTTGGTCAATGAAGTCAAGCATTAGCAATTTCTCTTGGGTCATTAATTATGTTGTCGTGCATATTGATCCGAGATATAGGGTCAGTGGAAAGAGTTCTATTATTAATAATCTGCCAAGATGCCTTTGATTTGTTACTAGAGGTGTTAATGTAATAATTGTTTTGTGCTTTTTGGGTCAACTTAATAATTTTCCGAAATTTTTGTGAGTAATTTTTAAAGTTATTCTTATTTTCATTCGATGGCCTACGCCTATATTTCCATAATAAATATCGCTGCTTCCTGCTGCAAACACGTATACCACGTGAAACCTATTTAATATTTTTATTTGCCCTTATAGTTACTAGCTTGTAAGGGAAGCAAAGGCTTACCACTTATCTTCCTTCCTTGTCTCTGATCGTTGTAGCCTCGTAATACTCTTCACATCTTTCTTCTTCTTTTGACAATCTCTTTTGTATGGTGTTTGGCTCGTTTTCTAACTCCCAAAATAACAAAAGCACCTCATCTTCTTTAAGCTGCACATGCAGGCTGGCAGCTAAGCAATCAAATCTTTTTAAATTACAAAGTCAAGTTCACAATGAAAGTTGAAGGCATTGCTTCGAACGCAACGGTTGTGTCCTGTCATTTGTGTTAAATGATTTAAATTTAAAAAAATGAATACATCTCCAATTCGTAAAAATTCAAAGTGGTTCGATAATTCTTAGTGGGGAAAAAAAAGTAATTTGCAATGTTTTTAAGTATTTTAAACAGTGTGATTTAAATGTGATTGTGGACAGCATGTACAAAAAAACGGCAGCTGCACGCGGTGTGTCCGAGAGAACAGTGTATAGTATTCTTAGTGAAAAAAAGGAAAATAATTCATTGAAATCGCCAGTGAAAAAAAGGGCCCGGAAGTCTATGATTGATAAATTCGATGAATTAGACAAATGTGCTATAAGGAGAAAAGTACACTCAATGTATTTGTTTGGGATGGTAGTGAGAGCCACCAATAACAACCACGTTTTACAGTTAATACTTCAACGTTTAATTCTCGGTTACAAATTTAGTATATAAGTATAGGTACAACTGGAGGGCTAGCCGCGCTTTTACGTTCGATGCGTATGTATACACGGTCCCGTGGCGATGATGGCTCTGGCCGGCGCACGCGCGTCCCCGCCGCCGCCGGCGCTGTAGCTATCCCCCTTCACTCTTCATCCCGCGCCGGGGCCCCCCGCGCGCCGCGTTCACATAGCGTGAACATGCTCCCGGCCTTGAAAGGGTTAGCTTTCAACCATGGGTTCTTCAGTGGGCAGCCGAACTATATAATGAATGCCCCTGCGTATGGTGCCTCTGTGAGTATAGATATCAACGACGCGGCATACGTTGTCAGCTCCCGTGTGCAGACGAGTGATGCGTCCCAGTCGCCAACGTTGCGGAGGTAAGTTTGTATCCTTAATTATCACCATATCGCCTATCTTCGGCTCAAGTGTCCCAGTCTTCCATTTATTTCTTTGCTGTAGTTCAGCTATAAACTCCTTCCTCCACCTTTGCCAGAACTCTTGACGTATCCTTTCCAATTTATTGTACGTGACCTTGGAGTCTTCACCTGGAATAGAAGGCACCGACGTCAGTGGCCGACCGATTAAGAAGTGCCCGGGGGTCAGGGGATTAAGGTCAAAAGGGTCGGACGATAGAGGTGACAAAGGGCGAGAGTTAAGAATCCCCTCTATTTGTGTGAATAGTGTCGTCAGTTCCTCAAAGGTCAACGAGATATTTGACGCTACTCTCTTCAAATGGTATTTCGCTGCCTTGACCCCCGCCTCCCACATACCCCCAAAATGTGGTGAATAAGCCGGGCTAAATTTAAATTTAATGCTTTCTGAACTAGCGAAGTCATTAACAGACTCGCGACTGGAGCGCAAAGCCTTACCCAACTCGTTATTCGCCCCCACAAAGTTGGTGCCATTGTCACAATATATTTCATACGGCTTGCCTCTACGAGAAACGAATCTACGTAAACTTAAAATAAATGCGTGAGTGGTAAGATCGCTCACCAACTCCAGATGAACTGCTCTAGTGCTTAAACAAATAAAAATGCAGAGATAACATTTAGTATTACGGTTACCTCTTCCCTTTTTACTGGCAATCAAAAAGGGTCCCGCAAAATCTGTACCAGTGCAATAGAAGGGGTAGGCCGCACTAGTTCTAGCCGACGGTAAATTACCCATTTTCGGCTGTATAGGTTTACCTTTATATCTAACACAAACAACACATTGTTTTACTATTTTTCTTGCCAACATTCTTCCGCCTACAGGCCAGTACATTTCCCGTATAGATGCTAGTAACAACTGTGGACCTGCATGGAAAAGGCGATGGTGTTCGTGCTGCATCAATAGAAAGGTAAGTCTATGCTTCCCATCTAGTATAATGGGATGCCTTTTATTATATTCAAAATCAGAATTACCTAAACGACCTCCCACTCTCAGTAGGCCTTCCGAATCTATGAATGGATTTAATGATAATATATTTGTTTTCTTAGGTAATTGTAAGCCCTTCTTTAATGCTTGTAATTCTAGACTAAACGACTGTAATTGGGCAATTCTGATTAATATATTTATAGATTTATTTATTTCCTCTGTTTGTAGAGAGCCGAATAACTTAAGACTATTTTTACAGTTATAAACAAACCGCATTACATATGCTACTATACGACTTAACCTCTTAAAACTAGAATACCTATCGAAATCAACTACTGAATTAGTGCTACCTTCGACTTGCATGTGTATCTTTAACTCAGGTAAATCCAGAGACGTGTTTAATAGCTGAGGCCAGGCTAAAGACTCCTCCTTTAAGAAGGAGGGTCCTTCCCACCACAAGGATTCATCCTGCAGACGCTGAGGGTCAACTCCCCTCGAAGCAAGGTCTGCTGGGTTCAGTTCAGACGGAACATGTCTCCATGAAAATCCCTGTGTCAGCTCATTAATCTCAATGACCCGATTGCATACATAGGTCTTCAATGACTTTGTTTGTGACTTAATCCAACCTAACACTATTGTTGAATCTGTCCATATAAATTTATGAGTAAACTCATGAGCCCGAATGGCATGGATTACCTTGCATGACAACCGAGCACCCAGTAATGCACCACATAACTCTAGACGAGGTATAGTAGTAGCCGTCAGAGGTGCAACCCTAGCCTTAGCACACAGCAGTCTAACTGTTATGTTGTTCTTGCTGTCTATTGAGCGCAGATAAACGCAGGCCCCATATGCATCTTGTGATGCATCAACAAAACAGTGCAATTCAATTAAAATTGCTTCATTACACAAGACACTTCTAGGTAAGGTAATTCTTGATAAATTATTAATATTTTGTGCTATATTCTCCCATTTTTTAGCAATATGTGGTGGGACTGGGTCATCCCAGTCCAACTTTTCACTCCACAATTGTTGTAAGATAATTTTATTCTTTATTATACAAGGTGAGAGTAGACCTAATGGGTCAAAAATTTTACAAGTTGCTGAAATAATCGTACGCTTAGTAATTTTCTTATTAGTATTCATACATACTGTAAACTGTAAAGTGTCCGGTGTAGGCGACCAGTTTAGACCCAATACAGTGGCATGCTTACTTAAATCAAGAGTTTTAAACGTGGTCTCATCCTGTAACACCTTGGGACAATTTGTTCTGATTTTATGTAAAGGGAAACAACCTGAAGATAATATCTTAGTGACGCCATCATAAATATATTTAAGTTCACTCTCTGTTTGACAGCCTGTGTTCAAATCATCGATATATATGTCATGTTTTAAAACATTCGAAATTACTGTATCCTGACATTCGTGAGCTAATTGAACTATGCACCTTGTGCTGAAAAAAGGTGCCGACGCAGTCCCATATGTGACTGTGTTGAGTTGCATGACCTTTATAGGTTGAGATTCCTCACATCTCCATAAAATTAATTGTAAGTGCCGTTGTGTCGGATCAATTTCAATTTGTCTATACATTTTTTGTATGTCCCCAGTAAGTACATACCTAAAACTTCTAAATCTTAATAATATTGCAAATAAATCATCCTGAACTACGGGTCCTACATATTGTATGTCATTAAACGACTTTCCTGATGTAGTCTTAACTAAAGCATCAAAAACTACACGCAACTTTGTTGTCTCACTACCTTCCTTTATTACTGCATGATGTGGTAAATAATACCCAAATTTAGGACGTTCAACTTCACTTAAATGACCCATTTTTTTATATTCTTCAATAAATTCACAATACTTCTGTTTGAACTGAGAATTTTTACGAAATTTTTTCTCTAGGCTAACGAAACGTTGCTTAGCTAAGAAATAAGACTTTCCTAGTGCCTCCTCTGGCACCTCCTTTAAAGGAATTTTAACGGAAAACCTTCCACTAGGCAAACGTTTCATATTTTCTAAAAAATGTGTATCACATAATTTTTCGACGGGTGATAAAGAATTATCTGGTGGGGTAATTTCTTCCGTCTCCCAAAACCTTTTAAGGTCACTTTGAATTTCTCTTGTAAAATTGCATGTCACGTGACCATCCTTATTATCTGTGTCTATACCTAATGGTCCGCTGACTAACCACCCTAAATGTGAATTTTGTAAGACTGGTTTTCCTACACCCAACGAAATACGCTTACAGCCTACTATACTCCAGAACACATCTGCCCCTAATAAAACATTAACCTCAGAGGGGTTGCAGAAGTCTGGGTCTGCCAGCATGATATTTTTGGGTAGGTTCAGTTCCTGAAAATTTACAGGTGTACTTGGCAACATGCCTGTAATTTTTGGGACAATTAAACACTGCATCCTACAAGTGAATGAGTTTAAACGTGATTTTATAGTGAAAGTGCAACGTTCTGAAATATTAAATGCAAAGTTGTTGATGCCTGCGATACGTATTGGTTCAGTACACTTTGTTGGAAGACATAATAATACCTTTAAATTCTCTGTCACAAAAGACGATTGACTGCCTGTGTCTAGTAACGCCCGAGCCAGGTAAGTTTGTTGAGTACTTTCATTAATTATTTCTACCATAGCCGTACACAATAAAACCTGGCTGACGGAGACTGCAGACAGTGAAACAGGTGTCGCCTGACTTGTAGTTGCCGGCGTGGTGACTAATGAGTTACCATTGTCATTGCTGTTATTATTACTAGAAGTCTTATTGACATGTAATAATGTATTGTGCTTATGTTTACAAACTTTACAAAAACCTTTGAAACGACAGCGAAATGCCTTGTGACCTTCACCTAGACAATTAGAACATAGTTTCAATTTAGACACTTCTTTAATCCTATCTTCTATATTCATGCTCTTAAATTTTGCACATTCATATACCCGGTGGCCCTGCTCATTGCATACTAAACATAAATATTCACATAAATTTTCAACAGAAGAAACATGACAATTAGTTTTCCTAAATTCCTTACTATTCTGATCATCCTTTTTGTTCCACTTATTTGTAAAACTGCTATTATTGTTTTTATTGCCATTGTAAATTCCTTGTTCATTTTTATCTGTTGCAACTGAAGTAGTTTCCAAAATATTAGCACGGCCACGGATAAAATTATAGCAATTATCTAATGTAGGTTTACCTACCAAGTTATCTTTATGCTCTTCCCATTTTAAACTTGTAGATGGATCTAATTTATTTGTGAGCATAAATATTATCAAAGTGTCCCATTTGTCTGTTGGTTCACCTAAAGTATTCAGCGCACGTAAGTTCTTTGAAACATTATCTATTAAACTACGCAAACATTTGTATGATTCCTTTTTTAATGGTGCAATACCAAATAATGCCTTAAGATGGTTACTAACTAAAATATTGTTGTTATCATAGCGTTTGCACAATAATTCCCAAGCAATAGGATAATTATCCGAGGTCACTTGTAATGATTTTATCACTTCAAGCGCACCACCTTCTAGAGATGATCTCAGATAATGAAATTTGTTAATGTTTTGAATTGTTTTATTCAAGTTTATCAATGATTGGAAAGTATCTCGAAATTCGAGCCATTTTAAGTAAGAACCATCGAAAGTGGGTAATCTAATTGTGGGTAGCTTAATTGATTGCAGACTATGCTCCTGACAACTGCCTGCTTTGCTACACGCATCACCATAATCTTCCTTTTCAACCTTATATTTATCAATAATATTTTCTATAGTAGCATGAACAGTATAAAATTTACTTTCAATTGTTGCCCTTAAACTCAACTGTTCATCTATCTCAGTTTCCTTACAAGTAGATTCTATTAATGTTTGGACATCATCAAATTTTTTAAACAACTCTTCACTATTTTCTAAACGTCTCTTTAATTCTATTACAATTAAATTATTAATATCTTGTGACTGAATGTCCTTTAAATACTCTGCCAGTTTTGTTAACCTACCCCTTATATTGCCTCTCTTCCTGACCAGTTCATCCATATCCATATCTTTAGACATATATTTCTGCAACTTATTTTAAGATAATGCGTCAAATAACACCAACTCTGTCTTAGCAAAAATAATGTGCATCAAACCCAATCCGTGTACGATTACGGTCTTGCTTTGCGCTCCACTCGCCGTCCGCATTCCACGTGGCCGCCCGCTGGCCGTGCAACAAAATGGCCGCTGGCCGCCCGACCGAAGCCGTGCACAAGAACGCCACGCCCGCGATGCCAGCAAAGCCCGACGCTCCGGTTAAACTCAGGAGTCGGGAGACGAGCCGCGTTGATTTTGCCTGAAATAGTCGGCGTATCCTATTGAAGCATCAAGCGTGCACAAGGATGCGAGCAGTGGGAGGGTGTAATTTGCATAAAATTCTAGGCCACACAATAACACCAAATTTTAATCATTTATCACCTTTTTTTTAACAAGCGGGTGCACTGCAAGCCTGTACCCTATTTTGCAGCCGCCTTTTACGCTCACGAGCTGAATAGCACCACCATTCACAAAAACAGAAAGTTAGGAAAAATAATGGTCAGTGGGTAGCCTTAGGGGAAAGTAGATAGCAGAAGGATAATGAAGATAATAGGTAGGTACAAATCAGAGGTAACAGGTAAGGTAATTGGAACGAGCACTTCCCTCGGACAAACCTCCTGACTCGACGCCCTCCTTCCGGTTTCGGTCCTCAGCCACGTGTAGGTTCAACACGTTGATGCACGTGAGCACGTCGCCGCGATGAGGTGAGCGCCGGCGATCGCCAGTGGCCGCTTACGGCCGGTTCGTCGAACAATCGAGAACACGGCCCGCCCCGAACCGGTTTTTTTCTTCGCTCCAACTTGCAGCTTCTTGTTATTATACACGGTCGCCAAATGTTTGGGATGGTAGTGAGAGCCACCAATAACAACCACGTTTTACAGTTAATACTTCAACGTTTAATTCTCGGTTACAAATTTAGTATATAAGTATAGGTACAACTGGAGGGCTAGCCGCGCTTTTACGTTCGATGCGTATGTATACACGGTCCCGTGGCGATGATGGCTCTGGCCGGCGCACGCGCGTCCCCGCCGCCGCCGGCGCTGTAGCTATCCCCCTTCACTCTTCATCCCGCGCCGGGGCCCCCCGCGCGCCGCGTTCACATAGCGTGAACAGTATTTAAATAACGACTACCCGACATTAAATAAAATTATGACAATTTGTGAAGCTGACGAAGACGTTCCAACGTTTAAACGTACCAAAAAAATAGACGGTGACTGGCGCGAATATTTAATTTCAACTAACTTGACAAGTGGACTGTATGTGTACACGTCGATAGCTAGCTTTAGATACTAGTATTAATAGGTTGGGGAAAAAGTTTCTTCGCATTTTTTAAGAAAATTCAAAACATTTTTTAATATAGTTTAATTACATTTAACTAAAGTATGTAGGTACCATTTTGTTCGATAACTTTTTGCCATCTTGTAGGTAGGGACATGATCCCATTGCTATAGAAATTTTGGAACTTCTGGTCAAATTACCGCGACAAGTGGTTTTGGCAGTCCTCTCGTGATGTTAACCTGACACTGCCTAAAGAATTCTGAAGAGACCGAAACAGGTAGAAATCTGAAGGTGCAAGGTCAGGACTATACGGCGGATGCATTAACACCTCCCAGCCAAACTCTCTTAATTTTTGCTGAGTGGCTAAAGATGTGTGAGGTCTAGCGTTATCATGATGAAAAACCATACCCCTTCTGTTGATTAATTCCGGCCGCTTTCTCTCAACTTCTTGCTTTAATCTCATCAGTTGTTCGCAGTAGAGTTCAGAATCGATGGTCCTGCCTGGTGGTAACAGCTCATAATGAATAATGCCCTTCCAATCCCACCACACACACAGCATCACCTTGTTGCGAGTTAACCCGGGTTTCGCCACAGTCTGTGAAGCCTGACCGGCCTTTGACCACGACCTTTTTCGCACATTCTTGTCATATTTGTCATTGTCATTCGTGATCCACTTTTCATCACCAGTTATCAGCTTCTTCAAAAATGGTTCGGTTTCATTACGTCGTAATAAAGAATCACAAATGAGTACACGGTTCATTAGGTTTCTTTCAGTGAGCTCGTGAGGTACCCAAATGTCGAGCTTTTTTGTGTACCCAGTTTTTTTTCAAATGCGCCAAGACCGTTTTGTGGTCAATTTCCAGTTCTTCAGCTACGTCGTAACTACTGATATGCCGATCTTGCTCCACTTTTTCAAAAATGGCATCCATTTTATCCGTAATAGGGTGACCAGAGCGACGTGCATCTTTGACATCAAAATTTCCGGATTGAAAACGCTTAAACCAAATTTGTGCTACTCTCACAGACACTACACTAGGTCCATAAACATCGCAAATTTTTTTTGTGGCTTGCGTTGCTTTTTTACCTTTTTTGTAGTAAAATTTTAAAATGTATCGAATTTCTTCATTAGATTCACTCATCTTGACGGTACGAAAAACAAATGAAAATCACACATTTTCCTAATTTGAATTTGGAATTATGTTCTTTAAAATTTAAACTTTCAATGATACCAAAACCAGCCAGATACAAATAGTATAGCCAAAGAGATTTTATTACAAGTTCATACATACTATAATGCGAAAAGACTTTTTCCCCAACCTAATACATTCATTAGTTTGTAAGTACTTTCTTAAACATTCCGCCCCAAAAGAACAGAGTTTTTACAAAATAATAGATAGGTACGATTACAACAACAATTTTCAAGTAACAATTAATTATGACATCTACCTAGGGGTGATAAGGTGAGTTTTACAACAATACTCAATTATATACGATAGTACCTAAGGAATACAACAACGACAACAATAATATCACTATTTGCTATTAATGACTGAATAAAGAGTAATTGTTTACTAAAAAAATAAATATAAGTATGTTGATTACTGAAATAAAATTATTTGTATTCTTAATTTTCACTTTGATATACATAATAAGGCCCACATTTAAAATTTTGGTCAAATATTAAAATATTTGTTAGTAATATAATAGTAAATTAGTTAATACAATTGAATACGTTGACTAAAAGTAATATTATTACAAAATAATTAAATTATGTTCCATTTTACTCCGGTCCTTAATAGGAACCCAAGTGCTTAATTTGGCCTAACATAGCCTTTTTAAAAACTGTTATTTGCCAGTTTAACAAATCAGATTGTGTATTTTTTTGTCATAATTATAGATCTTCATTAAATTTTCTTTATAGAATGAAAGCGATACTTTGTGTAATTCTATAAATGTTTAATTTATACGGATTCTAATAAAGGTATGGACCACCATTGTGTGCAAGTGCCTTAGTCGGGTACATAATTTATTTTTGACGTGTTTTTTGGAACTAATCCACATTTCAGAGCTAGTCGTTTCAGAGCTACGGATTGATTCTACGATGTGGATTAACCACACTTGATTATTTAATCAGAAAATGAAGAAAATTTATGAAAACAACAAAATAAATCATTCAACTACAATTCCATTAAAACCATGTCACAGTCCATCGAAGTACAATAATTTAGTTTAACAATGCTTCTAGAATGGTTGCAATAAAGCAACTCGTTTAACTTTATCGTGGAAGGCAGACAACTATAATATATTTGGTGGGAAAACTCAAAAGATCATAATACTAACAAAGATCTTTGCTGTTTTTTTTCACATTTTTATGACACTACAGAAATGTGTTAATGTTTTATTTCAGTGGCTGATAGCGTAAGAGGAATTACAAATGGCAAAGAGGTGGAGTCGGATAAAAGATATGTGGTAAGTGACTAATAAATTAATACAATGAAAAATCAATTGTAAACGCTTGCAACTGTACATGCCCTCCCGACTGAAAGATAACCTATTTTTAATTCGATGTTTCTCATTTATACACTCCTGATAGCCGCAAGTGGTTAGCGATAGGCACTTTTTCTATATATATAATACGTTTAGCGGTAGTGACCACGTATAATCCTATAATATTGTATTAAACTAGCTTTTGCCGGCGGCTTCGCCCGCCTGGTTGTCGGAAAAAAACACACGAGGTTTCGAAAGACACGTGGCGCCATCTATATTATCATATGAAAGTTATTGTTGTTTTCCTCAGGAGCAGTAATTTTTTTCGGAATGAAAGATACCCTATGTCCGTTTCTGTACACGTGATAACGTATATGCAAAATTTCGGGATGATCGGTTCAGTGGTTTAGGCGTGAAAAGGTAACAAACAAACAAACAAACTTACTTTCGCATTTATAATATCAGTTAGGATGAGCATTATTTGAATATTTGTCATCACGTTCTCGAAAAGGGCTATGAAATTGCAGTATAGGGGTTTATGGGGGTGAAAAATCGATCTAGCTAGATCTCATTTCAGGAAAAAATAAAACGTTTTCTCTATTTTGTTTTTTTCTATTATGACCAGGTAATTATGTGCCATTCAAAATATTGTATGAAAAACGTCAAATTATCTCTCCGCTGGATTTTGTGGGCCTTATGCCGAAAAACATACGAGGTGATCAAAATGTTATACTTACCGTATGTTACCTACATACGGTAAGTATATCTTGACATACGTCACTGCAACTCTGTTGGGAGGTGCGGTGTTCCGTGTGTTATTTGAAGACGCGCGCACTGCCACGGCTATGTCGCGCCACCAGATTCGTGTCTTAGCCACCTCCATTGCAGTTAGCTACATAGTTTGTTTTCCTAAATGACCATAATATATTTTCAGGTATACTTGGTTAAAGCACCAGATTCAAATAAAAAATACGATGAATGGTTGTGTGGAGGCGCCTTAGTATCTCCGTCGTTCATAATCACATCAGCAGCATGTGTGGCTGATGTTGAATACTTGTACGCTATAGCAGGATACAAAGAATACGTTAAGGACGCCGAGATAGAAACCAACGAATGTACCAAAAACATGAAAAAGAGAGTGACACGCACGTATGTTCCCATGAGTAAGTAGGTAACAGACACATAACTAGTAACTACATTGCTGCGGCATACTGAAGAGTGTGTTTTAGTAAATTATACGTCTGCTTGGCTTTTGATACGAGTGCCACCAAATTAAAAATACTTGTTACTCCCTAATAGTACCTACGAGAAGTAACGTTGCATTTGAGCAAATCGTTTCACACTGGCTGATATTATTATCACGAACAATGAGATACATCAATATCGGATGTAAAAATACTCTTTCCGAAGCCGAAAGCCACATATTTTACTCATTATTTGGATATTTTTTTTTTCCACTAGACCATACCTGGGAATCCACTGGTTCTGGAGATATTGAAGGTCAAAGTCGCAATTGTTTTTTTTTTTTTTACTTTTTTACGAAAACGAATTCCAAGTGTTATTAATCTATTTTTTCCGAACAAACATTACCTAAATTTTCGATTTTTCTTAAGAAATTACCCATTTGAAGTTATAAAAAGACAATTAATATCAAACGCTCACTATCACAAATATCTACGCGTACGCTTACGGGGAGCCGTTTGCATGGGTTCGCGTTACATTGCGCGCAATAAAAAATTGCCCTTTTTTATACCTAAAAATTAATGTCGTTTCCCAGCAATAACTTTTGCGCAAAGCTACTTAGATGTACAGTAAGTTAATACATTAGGCGCGGCAGACGCACATGCGCGTTTTCATAACTTTCTTCGAGTGCGGCGCGCCGCACCTGTGCGTTCGTTGTGCATCTCTATTGTTTCGAAAACATCGTAAAATAAGGGTCGGTAAGGGTGTAGTATAAAGAAGCGTTTGCATAAAGAATTAAGCAGACAATGTGTTAAATACTTTGTGATGTGTCTTTTTACACCCTGTATAATATCGCAGGTAGTTGTGGAATTAAGGGTTAAGAAAGGCTGAACTTATAATATTACGTCTTATCGATTTTTTAGAATATGACTTAAGTTATCAAAAAGTGGAAAAGTGGTCATTTATCGACATCGCTTTGGCCGAGGTAGAATCGCCGTATGACCTCAAAGGCACTACGTTTACAACGTCCTCGTGTTCGTACATACCAACTGTGATAAAGATAAACTACTCAGACAGTTTTCAAAAAGTTGGTACCGATACCTTGGTATACGGTTGGGGACATCTGACATCTTGGCGAAAGGTAAGAATTACTTATATTTATTCATTTTTAGGGTTCCGTACCTCAAAAGGAAAAACGGAACCCTTATATACTATAAGGGTTCCGTTTTTTGACTCATGTCTGTCTGTCCGCGTCAGTCACAGCCAATTTGCTCCGAATTTAATAGACTGATTAAGTTGAAATTTGGTACACGTATGTATTTCTGTGACCCAAATACGGACATGTAATGTAAATTAATGAATATTGAATATGGGGGACAATTTTGGGGGGCAAATAAGAAAACTAAAAAAAAAATGCTTGCAAACTGTACGTGCGATATATCAAATGAAAGGTGAGGGTCTCAAATATTTTTTTTTAAAATAATTTTACAATAAACTATTTAAAAGTTATTTATCTCCGAAACTACTGACCTTAAAATTTTGAAAAAATACAGTAAATAGTTCTATAGCACAGGAAAACCTATAAGTAGTCTACGGTCTTAAAATAACATGGTAAATCTCTCAATATTGTGCGTAATAACTTACATTTGTCCATAGTTAAACGAAAAGGATCCAACCCACAGGTATAATGTGGGTTGGATTTTGTTTGACTATGGACATTTGTAGTTGGAATGTATAGGAGAACATGTTTTTCAACTACAATGCTAAGTTTGTTCTTGGGGTACCCCAAGAACAAACTTAACATTGTATAACCAAACTACGCATATCCCAACTACGGAACACTTCATTGTGCGTGGTCCGACACGCACTTGACCGGTTTTTTTATTTAAGGCTTAATATGAATGTTGAAGCAGGAACGAATCTCAGTAACTCTTAGGTATCTACACAAAGTAGTTTTATTCTACTTGAAGTATAACAACCTTTGCTCTAAAAAAACTAATTTAATTCCGAATATATTTAACCTTAAAATATATACTATGCCTAATCGCCAAATGGATCTTATTGTCGTTACCAGAAAACCACAAACTAAATACATAATAAACAGACTATTATAACTATGTATTTACTATATTTCAGGGATCGGATAATGAAGATAATATGAAACACTAAGAATTCTATTTCAATATTCTACACATGAGATGCAAAAAAAATGTGTTTATCTACAGATTTTTTTTTTTACAAGAATTAATACTTCTGACAATCAGCAAAAAAAAAAGAAGGGGTTACGTCTGCCAACAAACTGCTCTTGGCAGACGTAGCTCCTTCTTTTTTTAACCTTACTGCATACTTTACACTTTTTCACCTATACGCTAAATATATCTAGCAGCCCTCGAAATTCAAATTTTCTTATTTTTTTTTTGCAATTTGCAATTCAGTATTAAGTTGTATGTTGATTAAAGTATAATTCGCGCCCGTAACATATAATTATTTACCAAATTATAATCACCAGGATCAGTTATACAACTTTTTAAGTTAGTATAATCCTAAATGTCAAGATTTCATGAAATAGTCATTCAATAGGATTACTTGGTCTTGAAGAGTTGTAATGATGACTTTAATGATTATAATTCTGTAAATACATACATATTACTGTCGCGAATCGTATTTTGATCAACATACAACCTAATACTGACTTGCAAATTACAAAAAAACTTAAGAAAAATTTAATTTTGCGGACTACCTGGAGCTTTTGTCCAGCAGATTTTAAAACAGACATACAAGTTTTCTAAATATTCTCTATAGTGAGGCCTTATATATATTATTTTTAAAACAGGTTTTAGTGGTACGATTGTTTATATCGACTAAAAAAAAGTTATTAAAAATAACTATGTTTATGGTTGGTTCTGAATGCTCTATTCTATGTTATTTATGGTTATTAAAAATAGTTGAACCAAAAAAATTCTACATCTTCGACCATAATAATTATTGCAAGAGGGCAGCACAAATTTTCTCATGTTATTGCTTCTTTGAGATTTTGTGCGAATAATATTGATTGTATAAATCTTCTCATATTCTCTACATAATCATCACAATTTATTTAGTATTGTATTATAATTTACAATTAAAACTAATATACAGTATGTTAACCAACAGAGGGCGTTCCCGTTAACCCGCAATAGTATAGCATCCATACATGCTAAAAAAAATATTACCATTCGAAAACAAAATGGTTTTTATTTTTTTTAATATTAAAATATTCACTAAAAATGCTAAAAATATTCACTAAAATATTCAAGAAAATATAAAAATATTCACTAAAAATAAAAACTAAATTGCGATGTTTCCGTCCTTCAAGTACGCGTGTACAGAGTGTTTCTTTTACGTATCAATTTAACATTTTTAGTGAATATTTTAATATTAAAAAAAATAAAAACCATTTTGTTTTCGAATGGTAATATTTTTTTTAGCATGTATGGATGCTATACTATTGCGGGTTAACGGGAACGCCCTCTGTTGGTTAAAATACTGTATATTAAAAAAAAACTGTTACTCGTATCATAATATTTTCCAATAATTCTATGCCAATTTATATTTGAACTGTCACAGCCACTCGGAAGGTTCTACTCTTAAATTTAGATTTTTTCGACTTTTCGGTGTTTCTTTGAGTTTTTCCTAAACCACCCCAATAGTGAGGCGAACAAAACAAAAAAAAAAAAAAAACATTCAAATCGGTCAAGCCATTTTCGAGTTTTTGCGACACTAATGCACGGCAATTGATTTTTATATACAACTAGCAGCGCCCCACGGTTTCACCCGCGTAAACCTCGAACCCGTAGGAATGCAGTGATAAAAATATCCTATGTGTTAATCCAGGTTATAAACTAACTGTGTGCCAAATTCCCCTTCCCTCCGGACCTCTGAGCTGTTCAGACGTGTTTTAAGCAGTTTCACAGTGATATTTTTATTTAAATAATAGTCGAATTTAAAGAAAATAAAATCAAATAATTAGCCGCACAGTACTAGGCTCGCATTAAAACGAGGAGGTCTGTTCATCGCTCTGCACGGTCATCGGCCATTTGTCAGGGCCGTTCACGCCCACAACTGTTATCTCGCCTTTCTGTGAGGCGGGGTCAGCGACCTACCAATAACGGCGCGCGCGCACACGACGCTGTCAACCATCCTGCGCTTACGCGTACAAGAAGCTTCTGTGTGTGTTAACGAGGCGCTCGCACTGCTCTAATATCTGGTGCGTATTGTTGTGTTTATTTACCGTAACCGAAACTTAGACTTGCGTTATGATGCCACTGCCAAGAACTCCCCCTAAGTCTGATACTAACCAAAGTTCAGCGCCCGTCACGGACACCGACAATGAGAGTTCCAGTAAGACCAGCAGACCCCGTGCCCGTAAGCGCCAGTATGATGATGAACTATCTGTTGCCATGTCAGAAATGAAGCTTTCCCTTGAAGCTTTCAAATTGCAACAGAACACTATACAGGCATCTATAAATGGCATTCTGCAGCAGAATTGTGAAATTAAAAAATCCATGGAGTTCATGGAGAAACACTATGAGGAAATGAAAGATAAATTAATCGCAATGGAGACCGAAAGACGAACACACTTAGCCTACATACAAGGACTAGAAGCAAAAGTGGAGAACCTCGAGAGAGCTCAAAAACAAGCCACCATTGAGATAAGAAACGTTCCTGTCCAAAACAGCGAGACAAAAGACGATTTACTGAAGATAGTGACAAAATTGGGGCTAGCAGCGAAAGTTAGTGTTAGTGAAACCCAAATAAGAGATGTTTTCCGCCTCAGTTCGGACAAGGGTGGGTCTGGACCTATTATTGTGGATTTTTCCTCTGTTCTACTGAAAGAGAAAATTCTTACTTCGGTGAAGAATTACAATCGGGCAAACCAAAACAATAAATTAAATTCGGCCCACTTAGAACTCGACGGTCAACCTCAACCAATTTACATTGACGAAAGCCTAACTCAAAAAGCAAGAAAATTGTTCTATGCAACTCGTGAGTTCGGTAAGAAAAACAGCTACGAGTTCTGCTGGGTGGCTCATGGTAAGATTTTCCTTCGTCAACGAGCAGGTGCACCGTCACATCGAATAGATAAAGACAGTGATTTGCACACACTGCCACTGCGCCCTCAAGCTGAGCCGTGACTAGGCATTGTTGTATGGCTTTTCTGTTTTATTTTATTTTTACATTTTTATTATATGTTGTTAGTTTTGCTTAGTTTCAATTACACTTACTATTTTGTACTTAAGTTAAAAAATATTTTTTCAATCGTACCACATTTTCAAGTACCTTATTCTAATTGTCTCTCAATTGTTTACACTTCACATAATTTACACACACACACAAAAATTATAGAAAAACAAATACAAACATATCTACAAACAACACATCTCATATCTTTCTCTATTGGTAAACATGTACTACCTAATTGTTATTATACTTAGCCTAATTATAAGAAAAAATCGTTTGCATAAATATCAGATACACATTTTAGAATCCTCACGTAAAAATGTTATTTTTGGATAGTATTTCAAGCGATATTGATTCAGCTCAGGTATCTGAGTCTAGGATCTGCTCTCCTGAAAGCCTAGTAAACAATATTGATTTGTCTCGGACAGCCTTAACTTTAATGCACACTAACATCCGTAGTGTAGCTTGTAACTATGATAATCTTATCATTTTACTGGAAAGAATTTGCATACAATGTGACATCCTCGTGCTCACAGAGTGTTGGCTGAGTAAATGTACAGCTGCGCCTGAAATTGACGGCTACATGTCATACACTTCAGACCACCTCAATCAGAATGACGGCGTAATTTTATATATTAAATCTGAAATAAAACACCGCGTAACAAAACCATCCATGTTAGAGGCCAACTGTCTTATTTTACAATCGGAAAACGAGTATGCTGTCGTGGCTGTGTACCGCTCACCATCTAACCGAAATATTAATAATTTCTGTGACAGCCTTGATTTGTGTCTTTCATCATTAGAGTCAGTGAAGTCGGTGGTCCTGATAGGTGACATTAATATAAATATATCCCCAAGTGGTAATGATCCAAATTGTAGTATTTACTTGGATCAAATGGCTTATCATGGTCTTCTACCTGCTCATGTCTTCCCTACTCGTAAAACCAGTTGTTTAGACCACGTTATGTTAAGATCTGATAAATACTCAGCTACATATGTACTTGACTCGTTTATAACTGACCATGCGCCCCTGGTTTTTTGCCTTGATTGTAAAATAAAAAGACACACTTCTAAGACCACTTTTCTTAAAATTGATTATCCTTCTTTAGTCCAAAAACTTTCAGGTACAGATTTTAGTCCTGTTTATGATACCGCCGATGCGAATGTTTCCGCTGTCAACTTAATAAACTTAATTTCGCAAGCAATTACTGCGCACTCAATACCGGTAACTATCCCTCATCGTAGGCGAACCATTAAGCCATGGTCAACTCCGGGCTTAGTGCGGTGCATTAGGCATAGAGACGAATTGCACAGAAAAGCAACGCTTGATCCCGACAATGCCATTACTCGAGTCACTTATACAAGGTACCGGAATTTTTGCAACAACCTTTTAAAAAAACTTAGAATTGCTTACGAAAAAAACGAGCTTCAGAAGAATAAAAATAATCCAAAGGGTATGTGGAATACGATTAATAAAATTGCTAACCTTAAGAAAATTTCACCTCCTCCCAGTGAGTTACTTACTCTCGCTCAAGAACCATGCGAGTCAGTTAATGTAGTTAATGGTTATTTTGCAGGAATCGGGGAAACACTTGCAAATGCAATATTAAATAATCAGAGTTCCAATCGATCGATATATGAGTTAAATAAGTGTAACTTATCGCAGTCATCTAGAGATTCTATGGTACTACTTGACACTGACTTTGTAGAGATGGAGTCCATTATCCTTAACTTAAAAAGTGACTCAGCAACTGGTATTGACAACATTCCTACACAGGTGATTAAAAGTGCAAAGTGCAGTCTTATTTCTCCCCTTACACACATGTGTAACCTATGCCTGACCACTGGTGTTTTCCCAAACATTTTGAAGAGGGCGTTAGTGCATCCTATCTATAAAAGTGGTGACAGAGACACTGTCGGAAACTACCGACCCATATCTGTGCTGACAGATATTTCTAAAATCTTGGAGAAACTCTTAAATTCTAGATTAACAAACTTCCT
Source organism: Dicycla oo (assembly GCA_948252095.1). Lineage (NCBI taxonomy): Eukaryota > Metazoa > Arthropoda > Insecta > Lepidoptera > Noctuidae > Dicycla > Dicycla oo. The sequence continues at coordinate 12,613,272 of OX411732.1, forward strand.
TCGACACAATAATGTTATTGCTGATAACCAATTTGGCTTTATGAAGGGTCGGTCTACAGAAGATGCAACTCTACTTCTGTCAGAGGTCATAGCTCAAAACTTAGATGCCAAAAAGAAAGTTATAGGTGTGTTTCTGGATATGACAAAGGCTTTCGACACTGTCTCTGTTCCCTTGTTACTTTCGAAGATGGAATCGCTTGGCATTCGTGGGATTGCACTAGAGATTTTTAGATCTTACCTCTCCTGCCGTACCCAGTGCGTTAGAATAGGAAGCTACACAAGCTCAGAATCGTCTCTCTGTTTCGGTGTTCCGCAAGGGAGTGTTCTTGGACCCACCCTCTTTCTTTTGTACATTAACAGCTTGTGTTTAAAAGTTCTTCCAAACTGTAATATTATTACGTATGCCGATGACACGGCTTTAATTGTGCAAGGTAATGACTGGAAAGAGCCTCAGCATTACACACAGCATGCGATTAGGGAAACTATGACCTGGCTTAATGATAACCTTTTGAAACTGAATGTCGACAAGACCAGATATATCACTTTTACTCACCGTGACAATACCCAGCCTCCATCAGAATTTTATATTAAGGTACATTCTTGTGACCTAAAAGAAAATTGTGATTGCCCTAAACTAACTCGCACTACCAATATAAAATATCTTGGTCTCACTATAGACAACTCCCTAAAATGGACTGCACATATAACCCAGTTAATTGGCCGAATAAGAAAGTTGATGCCAGTCTTTAGAAAACTCAGGAACTCAGCTGATCGCGAAACTTTATTATGTGTGTATTATTCCCTTGCTCAAAGTTTACTGCAATACTGTGTCGTTGTATGGGGAGGGGTTGGCAAGACTATCCTACTTCCCCTAGAGCGTGCACAAAGAGCTATATTGAAGGTCATGCTTGGACGACCACGAAGGTACAGCACTGATCTTTTGTATAGTGAGTGCTCTGTTTTAACTGTTAGACAGCTTTATATATTATCTACAATACTCCGTAAACATAAAAACATTGAATATATCCCGATTTCAAAGCGAGACAAAACAAGAGTCTGCTCAGGGACACCACACAGAACTGTACTTGCTAGACAACAGTATTATGTTGCAAGTAATATTTTATATAACGTAGCAAACCGTTTTAACAACATTTATGCACTTCCGAATAATAAATGTAAGGATGTAACACGAGACTGGCTCCTACGATTAAATTATAATGAAACTGAAAAAAATACTGAAAGTTAAACATGTTTAAAGAAAGACACCAATTTCTATACACCTACTTTACATACACACCCTCACACCCTCACAAACATTACACACCCTCACTCCTACTACACACACATTCTTCACTCATCATTGTGGTAACGTACTTATTCTGAATAGTTTGTTTTCCCTGTAAATTTTATTTTATTTTATTAGTTTCATTTTACAACCGTTCCATTTCATCAATATTACAGATATTGTGCTTAAAACAATGAATTGTGGTTTTAATAAATAAGTGTGGAAGACGCTGACGACTGTGACACAGTTTATACTAGTATAGTCGTCAACGTAATCTCTTATAGATATGTATTCATTGCCATGATTTTGTACATAGATTAAGAGAAATTTGTAATTTCAGGAGATAAATTATTATTATTATTATTATTAATTTCATCAAAATCCGTTCAGTAGTTTTTGCGTGAAAGAGTAACAAACATCCATCCATCCTCACAAACTTTCGCATTTATAATATTAGTAGGATATAGTAGGAGACTAATATACGACGAAATATTTTAGAGCATTATGTTGTTAAAAAATCTGTATCAAAATAAAACTTTATAATTTTGTTTAAATCGTTTTATTTTATTTATCGTATATGAATAAAGTCTATCATTATGGTACTATTTTAGAATTTATGGTCGGAACTTTACGCTCTTTGCTGTATAAATACGTGGGAACCAATATTATAATGCTTTTATGATTCCAGCCACAAGACGACACAAATTACAACCAACCGACTATGCGATATGCTGCCGCTAAAATAATTGACAAAGAGACGTGCAAACAACACTACGAAAAGTTTGCCAATATGGGTGAAATAATAGACCAATACATGATTTGTACTTCAAACCGAGGCGAATTTGATGCTAGAGGAGAGTACGTAATACTCAGCGCACCATCACCCAAATTAGAGGGTTGTAATACCAAACAATCACTAAATAATCCTGTGTCTTTAAACGGTGAAATAGCACCGTCACCGTATACCTCCGTGACCAGTGATGCTTTAGTTGTAAGTGTTCTTTACAAAACTATAGAGCTACAAAGCCAGCACGCGTAGTTTGACCAACGCGCAACGTAGAAACAAAAAAAAAAAACGAAACAATACTAATTGTAGAAAAAATTCTACGGACCGATGTCAAAAATTTTTTTTTTTTTTTTTTTTCTCTCTCTCCTTTCCATCTGCAATCAGCCATTGAGCTATAATCAGATCTGTTGTTGAAGTACGATATTGTGGCAGTTAGAGTTTGACGCATCCTGTGACGTGTCTCCTCATCAGATTTTCAATTTAAGCATCTATTAAATTGAGGCGATTCGTTTCCTTTTTAGGCGGTATATGGAGTCTTTACTGTCCAATAGGGTAACAGCGAGTTGATTTTTGTGTCGTTCAAGTCTATTCTTGTAGGTCATGCATGATCTTTCCACATCTTCCTTAATTAGTGGGATTTGTAAATAATCATGAACTTCACTGTTCTTTGTGAACCATGGTGCACCGCTTATCGTCTTTAGTGCTTTGTTTTGGAAGCGTTGCAGAATTTCTATATTTGAGTGACTGGCCGTACCCCAAAGCTCTATGCCGTATGTCCATAGCGGTCTTAGTATGCATTTGTATATGAGGAGTTTGTTTTCAAGACTGAGTGAGGACTGTCTACCTACAAGCCAATATATGTCTGCTAGTTTTCTGTTTGCCTGATCTCTCTTGTTTTTTATATGTTCACGCCAGGTAAGCCTTCTATCTAGATACATACCTAGGTATTTGACAGTATTTTTCTGGGGCAGGACACTTTTATCTAGTTTTACTGGAGGGCAATCATCTCTCTTCAGAGAAAATGTGATATGGACCGACTTTGCAGCACTAGCTCTGATCCTCCACTTCTTCAGCCAAGATTCTATTTTGTCCAGTTGTTGTTGGAGCTTCAAAGTCGATGCAATAGGATCCTTGTCGCACGATAAGACGGCCGTGTCATCAGCATAGGTTGCAGTGACCACTTGCTCAGATGTTGGGAGGTCAGCAGTATAAATCGTGTAGAGTATAGGGCCCAAGACGGAGCCCTGCGGCACACCAGCTTCAATTTGGTTGAAGGAAGATAAGCTGTCTCCACACTTAACTTGGAATATCCGGTCCTCTAGGTAGGATTTGAGGAGCATATATGCATTATGTGGTAAGCAAGATTTGATTTTATATAGAAGGCCCTTGTGCCAAACTCGGTCGAATGCCTGCTGGATATCAAGAAACACAGCTGAGCAGTATTCTTTTCTTTCCAATGATTGTCGGATTGTGTGCACTACTCTGTGTATTTGTTCTGTCGTTCCATGGTGTGCTCGGAATCCGAATTGATGGTCTGGTATTGTTTTTTGTTCTTCTAATATAGGTAGTAGGCGCCGAAGTAAAAGTTTTTCAAATAGTTTTGATATCAGCGGCAGTAGACTTATTGGTCTATAAGATGTGACTTCAGTTGGAGGTTTTCCTGGTTTTACAACCATATTTATAATTGAGACTTTCCATATGCGCGGGATATGATTTAGTCGCAGCACTGCATTAAAGAGAATAGTTAACAAGACGATTCCTTTTTTTGGTAGGTGTTTAAGAACTTCAGATGTTATCAGGTCAAACCCTGGTGCTTTCTTGTTTTTAAGATGTTTGATGGTTATACGGACTTCTGTTGGAGTACACAGTCGTAGTGGAATGGATGTATGCTGGGCATTATTAAGGAAATTATCTATATCCTCTTCTGAATGCATGACATCAGGTTCATTCGGTTTGAAAACTTCCTTTAAGAATTGGGCAAATAGTTCTGCTTTGTCCTCTGGTTTTCTTGACCAGCATCCGTTTCGATTTTTCAATGGGGGCATATGTTCCTTTGGTCTTTTTATTGACTTGGTCATTTTCCATAGAGAGTAGTCATCGGTTTTATATGGTGATAGAGTCTGTAGCTTATCTTGTAGGGTGGTATTTTCATATTCTTCGAGCATTTGTTTTAATTCTTTTTGTGCTCTATTTAGGGCTCTTTTATCTTGTGCATTCCTGCTTGTTTGCCATTGTCGTCTCAACTTTCTTTTTTCAGCTATTTTCTTAAGTATCACTAACGTATAGTCCTGATTTTGTGGGTTATACTCAACGTACGGCGTGGACATCCAAGCAGCTGATTGAATCAGGTTGGTTGTGTACCAAGCGGCGTTTTCTATATCTTCCTCTGTCTTGAGCGGTATATTCAAGTTGGCATTTTCTTGTATATATTCTTGGAATGCCACCCAGTCAGTTTTTTTATTGTATAAGGTATCACGAGGTTCCTGACAGATGATAGTGGTGCTCAATGTACATATCACTGGTGTGTGATCAGAAGAGCCATCTAGGCATGACTCTATTTTTGTATAGAGCCCTGACATGCCATTGGTTATAAAGAAATCAATAAGGTCGGGTGTTTTATTAGGATCGGATGGCCAATATGTTGGTTCCCTTGAGGTAATTGTGTTGAGAGAGTTTATATCTATGCTTTTTTTCAACTCTCTGCCCCTTGTAGTAGTTAGCCTAGAGCCCCAGAAGGTATTTTTTGCATTCCAGTCCCCCCCTGTGATATATCTATTGCCAAGCGAGTGAAAGAAGTTGCTGAACATTTGTTCATCAATTCGATGCCGAGGAGGGCAGTATACCGCTGCGACCCTAAGTGGCCCTTGCCAGTCGTCTATTGATACTACAGTAGCCTGCAGACATATTTTTTTTTAAAGTCCGGGAGAACATGGTGTTTAATATTCTCCCTTATTACAACCGCAGCTCCAGCATGTGATGTTCCATCTGGGTGGTTGGTGCAATATACATTGTAACCTCTAATTTTGATGAGCTTTTCGTCCGTCATGTGTGACTCGGATATTAAGAGGATGTCTATTTTATTGTGATTGACGAAAAGTTCTACTTCATGTTTATTAGGCAATAAGCCGTTTATGTTCCACGCGGCAATGCGTAAGAACTTCATTTCTTATATTGGGCTACTAGAGTCGTTAGGAGTCCCATTAAGGTTCCTAATTGATGTATGAGAGTATCTATTTTCTCTGATTGTTTTAAAATTATCTGTTCTAACAGATTTGTTGGCTGAGATTGTGAGTTCTCTGGTTTTTTGTCCCAGTGGCCAGTGTTTCTTGGCTCTGTGGTTGGGCGTTCTCTAGCATATCTGCTTGGTTTTAACTGGGGGAATTCGTCTATTTGAGAAGGGGGGGGCTATATCAGTTTTTGTCTTCTGCGTATTTGTTGTAGTGAATTTTCTATGTGATGGCTGTGCTATTTTTCTCGCTCTAATCTCTTTATAGACTTGGCAGCCCTTGTAGTTGGCAGGATGTTTTCCAAGACACAGGGTGCATGTTGCTGGAGTGTTTCTGTCCTTCTTTGGACAGTCTGTGGTTCTATGTCCCTCAGCACATTTAACGCATCGGTAGGGGCGCATACAATTATTTTTCGTGTGCCCGTATTGCTGACATCTTGTACATTGTGGGATATCGTTTGTTTTCCTCGGATCCTCTATCTTAACTTTCGTATGGTATATGTATTGAATACGCTTTGCTTCTGGGTTATTAGGGCCGGGTTCTATATTGACAAAAAACATATTGAGAGGTTTTTTATTCCTTCTAGATAGTGCACATGTGACTTCACCTCTGATTGAATTTCCCGTTTTTTCTATCTCATATATAATGGCTTCTTTCGGAGTGGTATGGTGCAAGTTTTTAATCACAAGTCTGCAACATCTTTTTTCTTTTTGCGTGAAGGTGTGACCAATTAGTCCATTCTTGCGTATAAGATCAATCAGGTCTTTATAGACTTCAGCCGAATGTGTCATTATTCTAAGCTGGTCTCTGTTGATTATTTTATAGGAATAGCTTCCATTTGGTACAGAACTGTTGAGAAGTTCTGTCAGTTTTGACAGATCCTCTATGCCATGCAGAATTATTGGCGGTGGTTTATTGGGTTTCTTGATGAGGGGTTGGGGAGTTGATTGTTCATCAATCTGATCTACAGGTAATCCACTGTATCTGTTTGAGGTAAAAACTAGGTTCTATGATCGGCTGTCTTGTCCTTCCACATGTGGTGGGCTGTTGGATAGTTTCTTCCTTTTTGGATTGCGTTGGGTTGGTATCCTTTGCCATGTGGGAGGGCAATTACTAGTGTCACCATCTATGTTAATTGGTGCGGGTGCCGCAACCAAAGGTTCGGCATCTATGGTAATTGGTGCGGGTGTCGCAACCAAAGGTAAGTCTTCTGCGATATTTCCAGCCATGCTAGGGGTGCTTCCTAGTGAGGAAGATCGAGGTCTTGTAATAAACAGGCTTGGGTGGAACGCCTGCTGTATAAGTTTTTTGTTAGTGCTTCCAGTAGCATTTACTTTCACGGGGGCCTGGTCGCCTGCCTCCGTGTAGTCTTCGGTAACCAATTTCACACTCGCAGGCCCGGGTACCTGCAAGCGCCGGGCGTTAGCCGGATCGCATGACAAATCAACATCGTTATCGCTCATAATTCCATAATAAAGAGTTGGGGCATACTCATGTCACTTTCCCAAGGTGATATGGTCCCACTTTTTGGAGGTATTTAATTCTCCAAGGTTTGTGAATACCAATCGACAGGTTATTTAACCGCCGCCTGTTGGTCGGCGTTGTTGCCCATTTAGCACCACCCGGGGAGCACGTGTAGGGTGGGTCTATTAGGAAAAGATGGTAAATCCTACGGACGCGGGCAACAACTACTCCCCCGATGTCAAAAATGAAGAAAATAAATGACACGCTGGATAGAAAGAGTTATGTATATTCTTCTTAAAATAGAGAACAGGGCATCTACCATCTCCACCTCTCACCTCCTACCTCATATAATAATAAGCATTTTATTTCCACATCAAAATATTTTACATTCTAAATGTTACCTACCTCTTAGAGCAAGCAGTATTATTTTAATCTTACTTCACAATGAAAAAACGGTCATCCTGTAAGATGGTGCTCAATTATGGGCAGAAATGGTCATGCTACGCGTGCTGCTAAGAGTTAAAAAGGGAGTTGCGGACTTAATACTTAACGGAAAGCATGTAGTAATTAGAATTTTAGATACTTGTTCTTGAAAAGTATCACGCGATTTTGATTCATGTGCGATGTAATACATTAATGCTGTTCTAATTATCAGCCTCATATGGTGCGCTCTTTGGGGACCAATTAGTGTTCAATTATAACACACATTAGCTAGTGTTTTATAATCTGTCCTTTTAAGTGTGAAGATGACGAAGATATCCTGACAGATGCCACACGTAGAGAGAACGAGGATGCAAATCAAACTTCTAGTGATTCATTACTAAACAAGAACGTAACTGTTTTTAACAGAACCAACACACGGAAAAATGGTATTTGTCAGGTTGGTAGTAGTGCACAGTTGCAGCGAAACTTTCTTCTTGGTTGGAGCTTCTGCGGCCATGGTCGTGGTTTTATGTTGCTAAACATTAGACCTTTTTGTAAACAATTTCGATCAGAAAAATACTACACAGCTAACATACTTAGTTTTTACTATCCACCAAGGCGGGGAATCAGATGTAGCAGTGCGACTTGGTAGAAGTTTATATCCAGCAGTCAGCTGCAACTTCTGTTGTTGTTCTTTTTGGCATCCTTAAAATAATCTTGGAAAAGATATCGTGACGAAAACTTTTACCGCCTGATAGCGCTGAAATTTTTCGTCAGTATTAAAAAAACCTATTCCATATAAAAGTACGATCAAAATGTATGGAGCAACATATTTTTCTACCGTGTATTTTAAAATGGTCAAAATAAACACATTGGTAAAAAGTATGCATGTTGGTAGGACTTTTCCAGATGAAACCCTTTACAAAAAGTGTATAAAGTCTAATCTATTGTGACGTCTTCAGAACGATCACGGAGGACCACTGGTCACTTGGGTTGGAGGCAAAGAGGTTCTCATCGGTGTTGCTTCTGTATTCAAAGTATCGGGCGATTCAAAATGCGAGGGACCCTATTTATATACGAGCACAAAATGTAACGAAGCCTTTCTAGATTGTATATTAACTAATTCAAATATACCACACAGCAAAAGGTGAGTCGTAAATTTTACTGTTACCTACTTTTTGGGCATAACGCAATCCCTCCGTGCCTCGGAAAGCATGTTTGAGCCGTTGGTCCCGGCTGCCATTTGTGGATCATTGACCAGCCGTTACCGGTAGAGACCCGAAAGGCTGACAAATAGTCTTACCAAATGATTTCGTGATACCCAATAACTGGGTTATGAAGATCAGATCCATGTAGAATACTGGTATCCAGCTGCTTCTAACGTAGTTGGCTAAAGGCTTAATAAATGATGATGACATTTTGGTCAAGTGCTGGCACAACTTGAGAAGGCCGTTTGTCCAGCAGTGATTTATGAAAATAATGTCAATTGTTGGTCCCTACTTACTGGCTCATTTTATTAATTCATTTGAAACAGGTATCCTTTAAAGTGTAGCGTTTAAAAGTATTGTTGGCAAAGTTGAACTATAGATATTCCAAGGTTTATTGGGGCCACGGACCTCTAAGCCATACTATTATTGTATTTCAAGTGCCTCTTTTCATAATAACGCCGAGTATCAGTACGTAACACTCAGTTAGACTCATTTATTTTGCTTTTACCCTCTTATAAATGAAACGAAAAATCAGTTACTGTAAGAATTCTGTTTGTACTATTAGGGACCACGAGCGACAATCGCTGAGCGATTATTTTGTCGCCGAATATAAAACATTCAAAGTTCAATACTGAATCGCCTATGTGCTACAAAAAGTCGCTCATAAACAACTATAAAAATAAAACTGGCTGCGATTATCGGAGCTACTAAAAGTAGTACGTGGGCGGGCTCCCTAAAGGTCATAGCACACATATCAACTCGGAAAGGGATCATCACCGTATCGCTTTTCGACTCGCTGTCAAACAGGCGTCAATCTAACGTAAGCACGTAACCAAAGCGGAACAGCAGCTCCGATACGTCGACTCGGATACAGCTGGGCGACGCCACGCTTACGGCTCGCCAGGCTACGGCAGGCCGCGGGAGGGGTGAGAGGGGCAAGGCTGGACGAAGAGACACAAGCACGGCGACGGACAGGCGTAAGCGCGGGGACGACGAGCCATAAGCGCGAGGACCACTGGTTGAGCACGCGCCACACCGCGGTCCATGAGCTGAATCGTTTACGTTACGATTCCGATTAGTGTGCTTTTCAGTATGGAGTTTCATACAAAGAATACTAAACGGCACGAGTTGACACGGATACGATCCGTTTCCGAGTTGATATGTGTGCTATGACCTTAAAGCTATAATTTATAAATAGGTACACTGGATACATACTAATAATTTAATACAACAGACGTGCCATATGCGACAGTCCACCGGCCGAAAGAGGCTACGATACATTTGAGAAATACATATCCTGGGAACACCATCCGTCTGAGTAAGTTAGTTTTAAAATTCATATAATATAATTAAGAGAATAGGTAGTCAAAGTCTTCTTGAAATAAACAAAATACAACCGGGCCAGAAAAATATACACATGCTTCTTACAGGAACCATGACACAAACTTTTTTCCCAACACAAAACTTTTTAACAAGTGCTGGTAGCTGTTTGGGCTAAGCAATGGTTTCACGATCAATGAAGTCTGAGTTCGAATCTTAATCACAATGTGGGACTGTTTTTTTGTTTCTTTAGAACCATAATAATATATTTGTAATATAACATTACAATCATAAATCAAAAGAATTATAATTAATTTGAACCCAAAATATGCCCGTAAACACACCCGACACACCACAAAGAACTGTGATAGGGTGCCTGCTATTATTTGTTTACATAAACAATCTCCCTAACCACATCAATGAGTAATGCGTATTGATCGCCGATGATATCTCTATCTTAACATCATGTGATAATAATATAAATTTAAAACAAAAATTGAGTTCTATACTTGACACGCGACACACTGGATGAACGAACCTTGAAATTAACTACAATAAGACAAAAATAATAACTTTCCACCCCCGACAAAAAATACATCGATCATTATTAGAAATAGTAAATAAATTCACCCTTTTAGGCCTAGAAATTGATTCACAAGTAGATTGGAAATCATATATTCAAAAAGTAAGAACGAAATTATGAAAACTTTTTCATACGCTCTTCGAGAAATTAAGAAAATAACAGACCTCAAAACAGCATTAGTGACATATTATGCGTACGCATTTGCATGGCTCAATTATGGGGTTATCCTATGGGGAAATAGTACAGACGCGCCTACATTTCCACTCTACAGAAAAAATATATTAGAATTTTAATAAATATCAAAGATACAGACTCCTGTAAACCCCACTTTAAAGATCTAAAAATGTTAACCCTGCCCTGCCTCTACATACTTCAAATTTGTAAATTTGTACAAAAATATCCGCAATTCTATACCAAAAGAGGAGATATCCAAACAAAAATTGCACTTAGACATGAAAGCAGATGAAACATACCATTCACGATTAATTAAAAATGCACTCTTCTAGTACATTTGTTATGTCAAAGTTACCGGAATACATCAGAAATATACGTTAAATAAAAAAATATCTATCAATAAATTAAAACAATTTCTGTTATTCAACAATATTCCGGTAACTTATTGTATATTTTTTGCTACTGCACTATTGCGCACGTCCTGTCCTTGTTTTATAATCTCTGCCTTTGTCATGGTTACTTACCAGAGGAAATTACTAAAACGATAGTAGTTCCGATTATTAAGAATAGAACTGGCGACATCTCGGATAAGAGTAACTATCGTCTCATCTCTCTTGCGACCATAATGGCCAAGGTGCTGGACAGCCTGCTTAATAACATTCTTATCAAACACATAAGACTGCATGACGCCCAGTTCGGTTTCAGAAGTGGGCATTCCACTGTAAGTGCCATATTATGTCTTAAGCAGGCTGTACAGTACTATACGGACAGCAAAACATCGGTATACGCGTGTCTCCTGGATTTGTCAAAAGCGTTTGACATAGTCCTATATGATAAGCTTTGGGGCAAACTAGGCAGGGCGTGTGTACCGGTTGAAGTCATATCACTCTTGCAAGATTGGTATTACGGCCTGAGGAACCAGGTGAGATGGGCTGGGGCCTTGTCTGAGCCTTATGGTTTAGAGTGTGGCGTTAGGCAGGGTGGTCTGACCTCTCCTTTGTTATTTACCCTGTATATAAATGGTACCTTATCGGTGAGCTCAGCAGCACTCATACCGGTTGTCATATCGATAGTGTAGGCGTCAATAATATTAGCTACGCGGACGATATGGTACTGCTGGCAACATCGGTGGGTGCTAATCTTAAGATGTTGGCAATATGTGAGACATATGCGGTTGAACATGGACTGACATATAATATAGCTAAAAGCAAAGTTCTGCTTTTCAAGGGTAGATTTAGTGTATCCGTGCCAGTTTGTGTTCCTCTGATTAAATTGTACGGTCAGGAACAACTACGTATGGTTCGTGGAGTCATTGAGCTCTTTAAGTTCTGAATTGATCGAGTACGATTATTGGCAAATGCTTGCACTGACTGGACTGATCCACTCAAATCTGTCTCGTTCTTTCCTCAAAAGACCATTTCAGACACTAATCTACATGGTCCTCACTTGATCTAAACAAGATTTTGTCTGGACTTTAAAAGATACTTTGACCCCTGAATTTTTTTCGACATTTCTTTAGGGGTAGTCAGATAGAAAATGTCGACTCCCATCTAGCTTATTTTTTATTTTTTAATATGACCTGTAAAAGTATTTCCGATATCCTATTTACAGAATAAACAATTTAATTTAATTAAATATAGGTAAATTCATATTTCTTTAGTGTAATCCTAACTATCCTAACTAATATTATAAATGAGAAAGTAAGTTTGTTTGTTACATTTTCACACCTAAACCACTGAACCGATCATCCTGCAATTTTGCATATACGTGTACAGAAATGGACATAGAGTATCTTTCATCCCGAAAAAAGTACAGTTCCGGAGGAAAACAACAATAACGTTCTTATGATAATAGATGGCGCCACATATCTTTCGAATCATGATTGAATTATATTATTATAGAAACTTTAGTAGTGTTAAGTTTATTTTTATTTTTATTTAAGTACCTAATACATTTTGCGAATCTAGATCTAGAGTGTCGATAGACCGATTTTTCATAATACTATAAAATGCGAAAGTGAGTTTGTTTATTTATTACGCTTTCACTCTAAAACCGCTGATCGGATTTGGATGAAATTAGACACATGCGTAGACTATGACATATAATAATTTTGATACGGTAGTGCGTTCCCGTGGGATAATTTCCGACAACCACGCGGGCTAAGCCGCGGGCAAAAGCTAGTTAATTAATAAAAATAACGAATAAACGAAATTATACCACAAACTATACTATGGCGTAAAATAATTCAACCGCATCGCTGTTGACTGGTAATGTACCCAAGAGACTGGCGGCATTACCACGTTGTATGGCAACGCTTAGCCTCTGACTAAGGTAAAAGCCAGCCCTTGGGTCATGGGAAGTCGTTTCGAGATTTCCGTGAGATGATGAGAGACCTCTAAAATATAATTACCAATAATTATACTTACGCCGCTTGACCTTTTAATCTGGGTGAATAGATGATTTTATAACTTGTAATTTTTGCAGGCCTGCAGATAGTGAAAGGAATGCAAACGCAAAACGTTATATAAAAAGAACAGACTTGAACAGTACCCAGGCATTGCAAAGATCATTGCGATTTGAAATGTTGGTAAAGATGGCGAAAGATCAATCGACGGCAATCTTACGACAGCAGCGGCAACGCGTTTCGTAAAAGTTTTATAAATTTTTAACTTTTAGTTGTTAAGTTACCTATTTGTGCAAATTAACTAAGCAATGTTTATTTTTAATTAAATTGTTTTGTTATATTATTTCATCCTTATTGCACATGTTACAAATCCCTTTTTGGATTAATTGGTTTTGGGACTACACAAAAGCGCGATCCGATCGCGTATTTTTGCTGAGAATAATATTGAATATAAGGAGGCGGTAGAGCTGGCTCTGGCGTTGGAGGCCACAGAGAGGCACGCAGAGGTGAGCCGCCGCAGCCACGACCTCACGTGCAGGTGGCGATGCAGGCGAGGGCCTGCACGATTCATGTATTACTAAGTTAGCTACAGAATTTCCCGAGGAATTTACTGATAAATTAGGAAAATGTAAAAAATTGCTCCATTGCAACTGACCAACAATGAGCCCGTGTATGTGCGGGCGCGCCCCATGCCACTGGTACTCCGCGTGCGTATGGAGCGCGAGCTCGAGCGGCTGGAGGCCGAGGGCACCATCCACCGGATCGAGCACTTGGATTACGGCACACCCATCGTGCCGGTTATCAAGACGAACGGCGATATACGAATATGTGGCGATTATAAAGTTACTATCAATCCTAAACTTAAACGTGAATATTACCCACTCCCACGCATCGAAATTAGAGTGGCAAACAACCCGTTTGCCACTCTAAGTGGGGGTAGGGAATTTACCAAAATTGATTTAACCCATGCGTATCAACAGGCGATGTTGACCGATGATTCACAACTGTGTACAGCTATTACTATGTGTACACACATCGGTACATTTGATTATCGCCGTACGCCATTCTGATTATCTTGCATTCTGGAAAAAATTCAAAAATTTATGGAGGAGACATTGCGCGGTGTGCGTGGCACGGTGGTGTTTCTTGACGACATTTGTGTGATGGGGGCTTCGAGAGCAGAACATTTGGTTAACCTAAAACAAGTACTGGTTTGACCGTTAAACTAAGCAAATGTTGTTTTCTACAAGCGAGCGTTAAATATCTCGGGTTTATTATTGACCAAAGTGGTCTGCTCCCGGATCCCCAGAAGGTGGAGGCTACTGTGAAGGCACTTACACCTATTGATATCACTCAGTTCAGAAGCTTCCTAGGTTTGCTTTATTATTTTCATTACATACACATTATTTTGTAAAGACGCTAATTAATTATGTAAAAATTGTTATGTATTAAATAATAGCACAAAATAAGGCGGTGATATACAACATCTAAAACGGCTGACCACCGACTACCCAAGATACGAGCAAGTCTCAGTTTGGGAGTCGTTTGTCTTAAATTAAAATGACTCTGTACATTCACCTCACTAAAAAAGATGAAAAATATTGATTCTTGTAACGTTTTTGTACTTTTTGAAGAATAAATTATTATTATATTATTATTATTTCGTTTATTCATATTTTCTTTTCTTATAAAATACATTTTTAAATATTTCTTAAAAAAATATTTAAAAAAAAACATTTAAAAATATATAAAATAGTAGTCCGCCGGTGACGGGAGCAGGGTCCAAGCCACCGGTGGTTAGGGCTGCAGAGATAGGAACCTCCTCACGATGCGGGCCGTATCAAGGAGTACTGCCTTCTGAATCTGGCCCTTGATCCAACCGCCTAACGAGAGCCTTGAGAGATGGTGGTCGAGGCTTTCGGCCATCAGGCCATTGGCCGTTACGACAATCGGCACAATGACAGCCAAGCTCACATTCCACATGTCAACAACCTCGTGTGCTAAGTCGAGATATTTTATTTGTTTCTCTTTCTCAGCTTTCACGAGGTTCTCGTCATGTGGAATGGTAACATCGACTATCATTGCGCGGCGCGCTAATCTATCTATCACTACTATGTCAGGCTTATTGGCGACAATAGTCCTGTCAGTAATGATAGACCGATCCCAGTACAACGTCACATGGTCATTTTCGAGAACTGGGTCGGGCACATATTTGTAATATGGTACCTCAGATTCCACAAGTTTATATTTCAAAGCAAGTTGCTGGTGAATAATCCTGGCGACTTGGTTATGCCTGTGCAAGTACTCGCCGTTAGCCAGACGAGAACAACCAGAGATAATATGTTTGATGGACTCACCCGGACGATGACATGCCCGACACACGTCCACCGTCCCGTCCCTCATAATATGTTTCCGGTAGTTATTCGTTAAGATAACTTCGTCCATAATTGCACAGACGAAACCTTCAGTTTCCCCGAAAAGGTCACCAAAACTTAGCCAGGATACGGACGCTAAGAAATCTACACCGGGCTCATGAAGAGCCCGATAGAAGCGCCCGTGAAGCTCCTTGCTTTGCCATATCCCCTTGCGGTCATCGGTAGTAAGTACTACAGGTTTGCGCCAGTTCTCTTTAGCCATGGAGAGCGGGGTGAGCCCCTTGTCTACTGCGACCACATCACGGTGCATACCCACTTCGGCTTTTAAAAAATATTCCCTGAGGCTGCACATTTCGCGGTTGTGTAGGGTCTTTGCATTTAAAAAGCCTCGACCCCCGCACTTCCGCGGAATGTACAGTCTCATTACCGATGATCGTGGGTGATGCATCCGGTTTGCGGTCAGCAGTGTACGGACCCTCCTATCCAGGGCGTCGAGTTCGGTCTGAGTCCATTAGAGTATGCCGAAAGAGTACATCAAGACCGGCATGACCCAACCGTTGAAGGCGCGCACCTTGTTTCCACTTTATTATTATTATTTCCTTTATTTTTTATTATATACATATGATTTACATTTTTAAATATTTTTATAAAAACTTAAAATAAATAAAAACATTTAAAAATATAAAAAATAGTAGCCCACCGGTATCGGGAACAGGGTCCAAGCTACCGGTGGTCAGGGCTCCTGAGAGAGGAACCTCCTAACAATACGTGGCGTGTCCAGAAGTACCGCTTTCTGGATCAAGCCCTTGATCCAGCTGCCTAACGAGAGCCTCCTCAGGTGTTGGTCGAGACTCTTCGATATTATGCCATTGGCTGTCACAACTATCGGCACAATGATTGCTGTATCCACATCCCACATGTCGACAACCTCGCGAGCCAAATCAAGATACTTAATCTGTTTATCTTTTTCAGCTTTCACGAGGTTCTCGTCATGCGGAACCGCTATATCAACAATCATTGTGCGACGCTCTTTTCGATCTATCACCACTATATCTGGCTTATTGGCAACAATAGTCCTGTCAGTGATGATAGATCGATCCCAATACAACGTGATATTGCCATTTTCGAGAACTGGGTCGGGCACATACCTATAGTACGGTACTTCCGATTCCACAAGATTGTATTGCAGAGCAAGTTGCTGATGGATAATCCTGGCTACAAGGTTGTATTATTATTATTATCTCCTTTATTTATTTTTAAAACTTATTTTATTACATTTTTAAATATTTTTATAAAAACATTAAAAAAAAAAAACATTTAAAAATTTAAAAAATAGTGATCCGCCGGTAGCGGGTGCAGGGTCCAAGCTACCGGTGGTTAGGGCCCCAGAGACAGGAACCTCCTCACAATACGCGCCGTATCAAGGAGGACTGCCTTCTGAATCAGGCCCTTCACCCAGCCACCCAACGAGAGCCTCTTGAGATGTTGGTCGAGGCTCTTAGCGATAAGGCCATTGACCGTAACGACTATCGGCACAATGATTGCCGAGTCCACATTCCACATAGCGACAACCTCGTGGGCTAAGTCGAGATACTTCAATTGTTTCTCCTTCTCAGCCTTCACGAGGTTCTCGTCATGCGGGATAGTGACATCGATTATCATTGTGCGGCGCACTGATCGATCTATTACCACTATATCAGGCTTATTGGCTACAATAGTCCTGTCAGTGATAATAGATCGATCCCAGTATAACGTGACATGGTCATTCTCGAGAACTGGGTCGGGCACATGGGTGAATATTTGACCTTTAAACCGCCGTCATTACCTTCCGCCAAAAGTTGATGAAAGAGAATATATTTAATGAAATATTTCAGCAATTCCTGATTCTGGTCCTTAAGCAGATTCTGGGAATTGATGAAATATTTCATTAACGATATTCTCCTTCATCAACTTTTGGCGGAAGGTAATGACGGCGGTTTAAAGGTCAAATATTCACCCACATACCTATAATACGGTACCTCAGAGTCCACAAGGCCGTATTTCAGAGCAAGTTGCTGATGGATAATCCTGGCTACTTGATTATGCCTGTGCAAATACTCGCCGTTAGCTAAACGAGAACACCCAGAAGTAATATGTCTGATAGACTCACCGGGACAATGGCATGCCCGACATATGTCGATCGTCCCGTCTTTCATTATATACTTCCGGTAGTTATTCGTTAGCATAACTTCATCCATAATTGCACAGACTGAACCTTCGGTTTCCCCAAAGAGGTTACCGAAGCGTAGCCAGGCCACGGACGCTAAGAAATCTACGTCGGGCCCATGAAGGGGCCGGAAAAAGCGTCCGTGAAGCTCCTTGCTTTGCCATACTTCCTTGCGGTCATTGGTACTAAGCACCACAGGTTTGCGCCAGTTCTCTTTAGCCAAGGACAACGGGGTGAGTCCCTTGTCCACTGCAACCACATCTCGGTGCATACCCACGTCAGCCTTGAGAAAATATTCTCTGAGACTGCACACCTCGCGGTTGTGGAGGGTCTTAGCATTTAAAAAACCTCGACCACCGCACTTCCGCGGAATGTACAGCCTCATGACAGACGAACGTGGGTGATGCATCCGGTTTGCGGTCAACAGTGACCGGACTCTCCTATCCAGGGCGTCTAGTTCCGTCTGGGTCCACTTTAGTATGCCAAAGGAGTACATTAGGACCGGCATGACCCAACCGTTAAAGGCGCGCACCTTGTTGCCGCCTGACAAAGAACTATTAAGTACCTTTTTCAGGCGACCGAAGAAGCGCTCCTGCAACGATTGTTTCACGTCAGGTCCGTTAATGCCTAACCCCTCTGACATATCCAGGTATTTGTAGGTATCAGTTGCGGAGAGTGATCTCAGGTTTATAGAATCTGAGAGTTGTAGTCCCTCAGATTCCACAATCCCGCCCCGCTTTACATGCATGACTGCACATTTATCTACACCAAATTCCATCCTGATGGAATCACTAAAAGTTTTAGTTACTTTTAGTGACTCCAGCAGTTGCAATTTGTTGGTGGCAAACAGTTTCAAATCATCCATATAAAGCAGGTGGGATATTACCTGACCCCCTCTCCGCAAAGGACAGCCCAGCCCTGTACCCTCCAGCAGAGTGCTAAGAGGGTTATTATTATTACGGCAAATTTATTCCCAAATTAAATATTTTATTACATCCGTTGCATGAACTATTAAAAAAGGGTATCAGTTGGAATTGGGCTAATGAGTGAGATGAGGTTTTTAAAGAAGCGAAGCGAGGCCTATCCGGTGAGAGGGTATTTGCACATTATAAGGAGGGGCAGCCTTTAGTGCTATCGGTGAACATCGATTCCCAGACGACAGCGAGCGACCGGTCAGCTGTGTGTCGCGCACACTCAATGACGCGGAGCGCAATTACAGTCAGATTGATAAGAAGGCTCTGGCAATATTTTATGGCGTCACTCGACACCGTAAATACCTGTATGGTAAAAAATTTGAATTACGTACAGATCATCAGCCTTTAAGCTACATCTTCGGAGCGAAAGTGGGTATACCCCAAACTGCCGCCAGTCGCTAACAACGCTGGGCTGCTCGATTAGCCGCATATGATTTTACTATAAAATATATAACCCCAAAGCAAAACGGACCAGCGGACGCATGGTCACGTTTACCGTTAGCACAGGAGCGCCACCGTCCCACCGAATTGATGAGTTATGTTAACTTAGTACATCAATGTATGGCAGTTAATTTCCATAACCTATTTCTATTACCTATGTAAGGAAACTTATAAGGATGCAATATTATCGCGTATATTGAGATTTGTTAAATTTGGATGGCCGTCCGTACCTAGTTGCGAATAAGAAAAACCATATTTTGCACGAAGAAACGATATTACAATGGATATTGGTTGTTTAATTTATAAATACCGTATTATAATACCAAAATCACTACAAACCAAAATTGTAGAAGAAATTCATCAAGGTCATTTAGGAGTTAGAAAAATGAAAAGCTTATCACGCAATTATGTTTACTGGCCTACCTTAGATATTGACCTTGAAGTAATGTGCCATTCGTGTGAGCCGTGTCGTATGGTGCGAGATACAGCGCCACGTGCTGACCTGCATCCGTGGGAATTTCCTTTGTTTCCATGGCAACGCTTACATGCTGATTGTGCGGAGTATTCGGGAAGAAAATACCTCATTATAGTCGACGCGCATTCGAAGTGGATTGAGGCACTTCCTATGGGTGGTACAGATGCATATTCAACAATCACAGCATTAATTGTTATGTAATCCAAACCTACTAAAATCTGTTGATTTTAGTAGTTTTGGATAACATTCGCAACTCGTTACGGATAACGGACCACCATTTCAATCGACAAAATTTAAAAATTATTTCAGTCAAAATTGTATTGCACATGTGATAACGGCACCTTATAGGCCACAAGGAAATGGCGCCGCAGAAAATGTGGAGAAGACTGTTAAAAAAGCCATTAAGAGAGCTGTTCTTAGTGGCGAAATGTGTTACTAGCATTAAATACATTTTTATTCAATTACCGCAATTGTGAGCATGCAACCACGGCCGTACCACCGGCTGTATTGCTAACCGGGCGCTGGATATGGACACGACTGGATGCGTTAAGACCAGAGGTCGCGCAAGTAGCGCGTGAGGCGCAACAACGAAAAAATAAGAACATTAAAAAATAAAGTTTTGTGAACTGTACCGTGCGACATATCAAATGAAAGGGCTCACTGTGAGGGTCTGAAATATATTTATTTTTATAATTTTAAAATAATTGTTTTAAAGTTATTTAATAAAATAGACGAAAATTTACCAATCCCGCCTTATCTCCGAAACTACTGAAACTAAAATTTTGAAAAAAATACTGAAAATCGTTATATATAGGAGATTATAGGAATCTATAGGAGATTACAGGAAAACTTATAAGAAGTCTATGGTCTTAAAATAACATGGTAACACTCTCAATATTGTGTGTACAAACTGACATTTGCAGTTACAATGTATGAGAACATGTTTTTCAACTACAATGTTGAGTTTGTTTTTGGGATAAATACATCCCGATTATGGAACCCTTAATTGTTCGTGGTCCGACACGCACTTGGCTGGTTTTTATTTTAAGTCTTCGATCAATTTTATGTACTCTAGAACACTGCCACGCAGCGAAAGCATTGTACCGGGACAATTCACCCAGGCCCTGCAGTCTCGACATAGATAGCGACCGCTTTTTGCGATCGCTATCTATGTCGAGATTGCAGGGTCAGGGTTGTGTAGGGGCGGGCTGTTTGATTTGATAAAGGCAAAATATAACAAACCATTATTACAGCTAGCCAATAATTAAAATTCTTGATTAATTTATCAGAAAATGATTAAATCAATAAAAGTTTTTTACCCAAGTGCAACTTCATAATTCTGTTTCAATTAAGATTAGATACAGTTTACTACAATTAAGGTTGTGTACTTCTTTAAAGTTACATTTTTTCAATGATAACTATAAAATTAGATGTGGTGTTATTTTTAAATATTTTCTATGGTGAGTAGCATTATTAGGCCAATGTTCACCAACATTCAAACCACCGGTTAGGTATTTAAACAGTTGGTTTATGTCAAATTTCCTAAGAAAAGAACTGATTCAAAATCTAAACAGCTGTTTTAAAGTCGGTGAACTCCGCCCTTAATCATTCAATTAACTCAGCTAACGAGTGGAAGTTGTCATCATCATCACAATTTAGTAAAAAGAATTCCACTGCTGGACATAGGCCTATCTCAAGCATCGCAATAACGACTGGTTCTCCTGCATGCAGCCAATTCCCGCGACCTTCATAAAGTCACCAGTCCACCTTGAGACATACCCACTCAAACATTTGCTAGAAAATAGGAGTCTCATTACAATGTATGTTATCATTTCAACACATTGCAATGCCTATTTGTTAATTTTCAGTGTCTGATTGCGCAAGAAGAATAACAGGTGGCGCAGTAGTGTCTACGGATAAAAGTTATTTAGTAAGAAACCATAATATATTATTATTTTTATTTACAATACTCAAAATAACACGAATCATATTTTAAAATATGCTATAATATATCACGATCACTTAAAATTTTAAACTAAAACTTGGCATCGATATACAGGGTTATTGTTAAAACACCAGCAACCTCTTAAAGGGTCATTGTACTCATCATTATGAACAACTTTTACTATGGGACCAATTCTGAAATCGTAAAAAAAAATCAGCTGTTCAGTACATTTTGACGAATTATGCGAACATAAATTGACTGAACAGCAGATTTTTTTTGGCGATTTCAGGTTTGGTCCCACAAGTGGTTCATAATGATAAGTACAATGACCCCTTAAGAGGTTGCTGGTGTTTTACCAATAACCCTGTATTCCTCCATATACTGTGAAATCTCATTGTCTGTCTAATTCTTAAACTTGTTTTATTGTATCTTTTATCACATTTTCAGTATAATACTAATGCATTTTTTTAGGTGTATTTAGTTAAAGCATCAGAGTCACCTAAAATATATGATGCCTGGGTTTGTGGTGGCGCCATTGTAACAACTGAATTCATTATCACATCAGCAGCCTGCGTAGATGATGTAGAATTTATGTACGCTATAGCGGGATATAAAAAATACGTTAAGGATAGTGAGATTGAAACTAATGAATGTACGAAAGAAAAGAAAAAGAAAATTGTGTACACTTGTGTTCCACTGAGTAAGTAACAAATTAGAGCAGTTAAGTCGGCACGTGCCAATGCTAACTGCCAATGATAGCGTTTAATAAAAAATGGGAACTGGGTTTTCCTTTAATTTCTCAGTAGCAGCCTGGAGTCTGGAATTGTGCGCGGTTGATTATTATAAGGATCTCAAACATAGCTAGCAAAATGTGGGTTAAAGTATTACAAATATAAGCACACACCAAAATGTATACGTATTTGCTTGCAGAATACGAATTACAATATGACAAATTAGAGAAGTGGTCACGCATAGACATCGCTTTGGTGAAGGTAGAATCGCCTTATGATTTCGCAGACCAATCGTATAAAACGTTGTGTTCGTACATACCATCATCGATACCTATTAACTACGAAGAGAGATTTCAAGAGCCAGGTACGAATGGTTTGGTACTTGGTTGGGGACATACGCTTAAGTGGCGAGAGGTAATCATTTAAATATCAGTAGTTTTTACCTTTTTTTTATCCTTTGCAGGCTATATCACGAACGTATAATTAATCTTGCATTGGATTGGGTGCTTAATTTCATCCAGATCCATTTTCATTCATCCAGAGTAACAAACATCCAAACATCTTCACAAACTTTCACATTTATAATATTAGTAGGATTTACTTTTTTAATTGTTTCCAGAAAAATGATAAAATGAATTATAACGAAGAAGATTTGCGTTATGCATCCACTAAAATAATGGAGAAAGAGTTATGCAAACAACACTATGAGAGATTTCAGAATATGGGCAACGTTATTGATAAATATATGATATGTACTTTAGAAAAAGGTGAGCTTGATGATAGTGGGAATATATTGGCTGATAGTTCACCAATCAAACTAGATGGATGTACAGGAGGACGCAGATTGTTGAGAAACAATAATGAACCTGTAAGTAACTTTTATACATAGAATGCTTATCGGCTTAAATGAGTGACATTTTTATTTTGAACAAGTTCATGCC
This sequence comes from Dicycla oo, assembly GCA_948252095.1. Taxonomy (NCBI): domain Eukaryota; kingdom Metazoa; phylum Arthropoda; class Insecta; order Lepidoptera; family Noctuidae; genus Dicycla; species Dicycla oo. Next base: position 12,636,235 of record OX411732.1, read on the forward strand.
CGGCGTCGCCTGGGTGAATTTCATGTCTCTGTCTCCAGTGGTTTAAACTGTGTGTTGTCTGTTTTCATACAAAAATACCAGCCAAAATTCCGACATTTCCGGTGAATTTTCCAATAAAAATCTGTCACACAAACCTTGTCCTTTCAATTACAAACATAACAAAACAAGCGTTAGCCAAATAGGTGCAACCGTTCTGAAGTGATGCGCTTACATACATTGCGAAATTGATTTTTATTTATTTTGTGTACATTTACAGCAAAATCCTCATTTCAAATCAAATCAAATCAAAAGTCATTATATGAATACATACTAGGCTGAGAATCAGCACTTTTTGAACGTCAAAATTACATAAGACAGTCCCTCAAAACGCCCGCCCTTTACCACTTCCTAGTGCTTTAGCTGGGGAGAAGAAGAAGAAGGGAATTTCTGGTAGACAAGTAAATTAAGTAAATGTACTCTGTTTATTTATAACATTAGACTAAAAAGACCTCTCAGGAAGGTTAGAAATAAACAACCTCCTACAGGTATTCAACCCAGAAGGAATGATGCTTTTATGAAAATTAATAACGGTCAATCAAGATCAGCTGAAACTCTACTATACAGAAATGTTTCGAAAGATATTATTATAAAATATCGTTCGAAGATTTCGCTCTGCTGGATCACTTTTTCTAATGTTTTGTTAAATACACGATAATTTAAAAAAAAAATTTGAAACTGAAATACAAATTGATTAAATAATTTTCAATATATCCATTAAAAACCTTTACTAGACAATCCACTAAATAATAATAAATATCAGTGTTGCAAAAAGTTTAAAATAAAATATCTGCTTATTATATTTTCCATTTATATTTCCTATTGTCCATAATTTTATTAATGAATGTGTCCATGTTATTTATTAAAATCTGTTATTTTTAAAGTGCGACGGTGACCTGACACTAATGGAGATTTTGAGGTCAAACCCAACTAAGGATTCCAATATTAACAAAAATAATTCCAATACTGAAACGAAAACCAAAACTGTTGTTAAACAGCTAAGCGAGTCACGCAAGAGTGGAATTTGTCAGGTAGGTAGAACATTTTGACCAATATCAAATGCGGTGTGCGGTCTAGCGGATCAAAATCATGCAATAATCTCCGAACCGAACCAAAAGTTCGAAGACATGTGACATCCACCAACCTGCACTGAGCCCACGCGGTGGATTAACAGCAATGGATAGCAATCGGAACATTATAGTTATGCTGTTTATACTTATGCTATGCCATGCTCCATCTTCGTTCGGATTTGCGGTGCCATGTGTTTCAACTGATGACACAACAAGGTAGGTAGGGTTGCTTATCTATAACCACTGTGCTGAACCGCATTGTATACCCGCGCGCTGGGAAAACAGTTAACTGCCCCACCCGATGCCCCGCGGTAATCTTGTAAACAAAACCGATTTGCATCATAGGTTCTTGAAATTTTGTGATCATTGAATGTTTCTTAGAATGCTAGTGAGTAGGGCTTTAGTAATGTATGTTTCGTTTGAAAGTATGACTTGTTTTCATTTTCAAAATTGGTTTTTAAAAATAACAAAACAATTTTTAGTTACACTTTCAAAGAAATGCTCTAGGAAAAAAAAACTAGCGATGACCTATATGTTTTATGGTTTAAAGTGCATGGTGTATTTATTCTTAGCACGAAACATAAATAAAACCACTTACCTTAATACAATTTTCATTCATTACAAGCATTCCAGTTTGAACAAAAACTTTTTGTTTACAAAAAGATTGCAACTACAGACTAAAAATAATCTTTCCATAGACGATTGACTAGTCGCATGGAGGGCTGGCGTACCTCAAATTCCTCGAAAATAGATAGTGCATCAAACTAAGTGTATGGAATTAGAAAGGACTCCTTAATAGTGGTGGAACAAGGTTCAAACCAAAAGCAGATTTGCGTGGGATGACTTTACTCCCACTAACCACTACTTAATAAAAAAAGTGGGATGACTTTCATCCCATGTGCATTTAGCGGTTAAATAAACTTTTATTACGAACCTGTGGGTACATTTTCTATGCAAACCATGTTAAATCTTTGGAATCCATAGAAAAATAAGCCAATTTTAACGTCTTCAGAACGACCACGGAGGACCACTTGTCACTTGGGTTGGTGCCAAAGAGGTTCTCATTGGAGTTGCTTCAGTATTCAAAGTGGCCGACGATTCAAGATGCATGGGACCCTATTTGTATACGAGCACGCAGTGTAATGGTGCCTTTCTAGATTGTTTATTAAGTAAATCCTCTAATTCCGTAAACCATAAAAGCAGGTAAGCCGCATTTATCACTGTATATTCTTGCCTCCTGTTTTTGTTGTAAGTGTAGAATAAACTTCGGTCAACAATATCGCGTCGGCGCAAAAAATACGTCTCGGTAAGTTGTAAAAATAATGCCCGAAAAAGCAATTTAACGGCCGGAGTGTCTTATTTTCGGTGAGTACTTATAGAATAAGTAATTGGAGAATATTTTAAGCTTGAAATTAACAAATAATATCAAATTTTGAACAAAGGAGAAGTTTCAAAATAGGCCAGGTCTGTATACACTACCTCAAAAAAAAGAGAAAAATCCGTAAAATTCGCGAAAAATACAGATAATTCATTTAAATGTATACTGTTGTAGTAGGGAATTGATATTTATCAATTATGTTTATCGACTTTCAACATGGCGTCTCACCGATTTAGTTACTCTGTGCATAAAAACAATGACAGTAAACCATAGATCGACCACTGATCATAGAAAAAGGACTGTCAGCTGTCACAACAGTGTCACTTCAGTCCTCTCCTTGAGTATTAAACATGTCAAACGTCATTAATCAATCAAAATGACAACTTAGCCCCATGACGGGTTTTTGTTGTGTGTTGCAAATTCATGTGTAATTAATTGTGGTTTACCAGCAAACAAAGCCATTTTAAAGTAATTGGACAGTTGAGAACTGTTTTAAATGTATTTCCCTATTTTTATGTATAGTGTACACGTACCTGGCCCAAGGTCCATACATTTTGGAACATATCCTTTAACGATTTTAAATTTAGTGTTAGTATTTCCTTAGTGAATGGTCGAGCAGAGTAGTTGTTGACGGCTGCTCTTCTGACTTTATGGCTATGCCGGAGTTCCTCAGGGGTCTGTTCTCTCTGCAACTCTTTTCCTGCTGCACATCAATGATCTGCTTCAGCCTGGTATTGTTGGGTACGCAGATGACAGTACAGTTTCAGAGAGATACTTCTCCAGCGCAAAAACCAGCAGGGCCGAAGTTCGTTCCTTGAGAGAGGCCATGGTAGAGCGGACAGATTGGAAAGATGATAATCTGGTCTCTTTTAACGCCACCAAAACACAGGCGTGTCTTTTTACCGCTAAAAAGAGTCGTTTCGCCCAAACTCCTACTTTTCGGGGTACATCTGTTCCTGTAACTGATCGACTTGAGCTCCTAGGCATGGAGTTGACATCTGGTCTCCACTTCGGTGCCATCATCGAGTAAAAGGCCCAAACTGCGGCCAAGAAACTGAGTACTGGGAACGCAGAGCTAAGAGGCTCATTGGCGACGTAAAACTGGTGGATGCCAAGCTTCATAGCTTGGCTCAACGCCGCAAGGTTGCCTGCTTGTCGGTCTTCTACAGATTATACTTCGGAGAGTGTGCCCGAGAACTCCACGACCTCATTCCACCGGCCCCCTTCTACCATCGGACATCTAGACGCACTGCCAGTTACCATCCCTACCTGATTGCTATTCCACCAATTCGCACTAAGCGCTTCCAAATGTCTTTTATAATACGCACAGCAAATGAGAGGAACTCACTACCTGCTTCTGTGTTTTCGAACGCGTACAACCCTAATCTCTTCAAAGTGAGAGTGAACAGGCTTCTTCTGGGTAAGCTCACTCCATCGTCGACTTTGTCTCTGTCACCTCTGACCTAGACTAGAGTCAAGAGCAAACCCATCACAAAAAAAAAAATGCAGTGAGGTCGCCGCTTAAATCAGAAATGGGTTAGTCGAGTAATATAATCTGATGATATGTTCAACAATGAAACATTTTATAAAAACACCATTCAAAATATTAGTTTCCAAAGACAAACCGTAATGACTTCACCTCGACACTTGGCAAGTTTGAAGTTTGGCATTAGAATAATGATGTAGCAAGAAGGCAAAGAACATGTAACAAAACGTACCCACCCATGTAGCAAATTGAAATTGGTACCATTAGAAAGGTCTTTGAAAATATATATATTTGTTGTATGGGGGTAACTTTGTAGCTTGCGGGGGAAAAAAGATATTCGACGTTGAAAATGCCGAAAATCCTTAGTGAAATCGACCCACGCACGTTCGACGTTTTTGCGATTTTATACGTTAGGTACTTCGAACTATTATGCGCTAGCGTCGGTGTGTTGTAACTGGCATTCAGTATGCAACCCAAAGAGTTTATATTAGCAAGCTATAGAGCAAGCGTTAGCGAGTATGAACAGTAAGCACGGGTATGAACAGTCTCGAAATCGCAAGCACATCTAAATTAGTAACAAATGGTCGTCAGCGCTGGTTGTTTCTCCCGACAGTATTAATTAAAATTCTGAGTTTTCATAGTGAAATGTGCAGTGCCAACTTGTAAAAACAATTCACGGAAGCAAAATAAAAAGAATAATGACTTTTCACCGGTGTTTACTATTTTGATAAGAAAACACAGATTTTATCTAAATTACCTAAGGCGTGAAAGGGGGTTGCGCGGGCGCGCGGGCTGTTCAATGCAGCACGTGCTCCCACGCCTCCCGCTTCATACTTTCCCCGCTTTAGAGCTAGTGTTGTACTGCATTGTATTCGAGTATTTGTAATCAATGTAATCATACTTACCAATAATGCAAAAGTGTGTTTTTGGTTTGTCGGTTTGTTAATTTATCCTTCTTTCGCGCAGTAGATCGAAGTCGAACTTGAAGTTGTTTATAAGAAAATATATTTTTACGTCTCTTCATGAACAAGTAATTAATCAATACCCTTGCAGCAATCATTGATATTCAAAAATATATAGATATAAGAACGATCGGTATTTTACTTAAAACTGCAAGAAACTGCTTGACCCAAGACTTTGTTGTTCGCCATTTGGGTTTCAATCATATAAGCCGTGATGAAATTATAGCTCACAGCCTTGCAGTGCCATCATCAATATATTCCAACCCTACAAACCCAGTGGCTATAGCTATTTTTGATGGTTCGTACATATATGTACAGAAAAGCAAAAACTTTTTATTTCAAAAAAGGACTTACAGCTTTCACAAGTATAAAAACTTGTTAAAACCCTTTGTAATTACTTGCCCAGACGGCTATATTATAGATATATGTGGACCATACGCTGCAACAAAAACAGATGCCCAAATCATGAGTGAGATTATGAATGATCAAACGTCCCCAGTGCATAGAATATTACAAACAAATGACGTTTTTATATTAGATCGAGGTTTTAGAGACTCTATACCAGATATAGAAAGTGCTGGTTATGTTGCCCATATGCCGCCAAGCAAAGATAGGCATGCCACACAGCTCACAGATATTCAAGCAAATAAATCTCGACAAATTACAATAGTGCGATGGGTCATTGAAGTCATAAACGGATGGTTCAAAAGGGACTACAAGATATTTAGGCATACACTTATTAACAAAACACTCCCTGATGTATTTGAAGACTTTCGCATTGCGGGAGCCCTTACAAATGCATTTAGGCAGCGTAGACGGACAATGAGCATGCCCCCGCCTTTATTGATATAATAGCTCAAAAAATTACCGAACCTAATAGACTGGGCAATTATGTAGTCACAGAAAATATGAATAGACAACGGGCGGTGTTCACTACAATGACGGCTACATCAATACCCTTTCCACAATTGACAGAAGAAGACGTCATTCTATTCAGTTTGGGAACATACCACTTAAAGCTCGCTAGATCATATGTTGCCGAGCATTTGCGAGGTGGAGATGGTATATATAATATTGAGGTATCTTCTAGCCGTAGCCCTAATATGTCGCAGCATGGGCTAGTGACCGAAAACTGCTCGTTAGATAGAGGCCGCATATTATCGAGGCACGTATCGAATAAAATATATTACACATATATTTTGATCAAAGTGAATGTCCAGGGCAGAGAAGCCATCGAAGCCTATTATTGCTCCTGCATGACGGGTATGAGAACTCTAGGTGCCTGTGCCCACACTGTTAGCATAATATGGTACTTAGGTGTTGGCAGGCACCTAGATAACTTCGTAGGTCCGGCAAGTGCCTGGGATGATATAATCATTGAGAGTAACAACACGATTTAAAAATGATGTTTTTGCTGTCTTTTGTAATAAAACTGTGCTTTTTAAGATTGATAATTTTTATTTAATATTTTTTTCGTATCAAAAACGAACGGTAGGAAGCTAACTTGGTCTCTCTTTAGACAGAAAAACGACTGGTTATTTATTTGGTCTACAGAACAGAGGTGCGATTGTTATAACATTTGGCAATTAAAAATGTAATAAAGAATCATAACTTCGATCTCCCATTCATTCATTCATTCGTTCATTTATTTTTGAGTTAGTCAATTATGCCTCTTCTAAATGACACCTAGTCTAAAATGCTATAAAGGTGGGTACAGGTTCCATACAAAATTACCCATTGTTCTTTCTATGTTCTTAGATAGGTAATTAGTTTTTTTAATTCTATAGAATGGTTATTGCTACTTCTGAATTTTCATGAAAAATTATGTTTTCAAGATAAGGTTTACAAGGTTTACATAGTCACTTTACAATGTTCAAGAAAAACAATTATTTTTATTTAATTAATTTTCTCCAATTTTCCCCGTTACTGAAGGAAATTTTGAAGTGGCCAATCTTTGAAAAACCGAACCATGACCATTTGCCCGTCTAGGGACTGCAAGAGATACCGATCACTGTCCTGTCGCTATCTATGTCGAAACTGCAGCCCCAGGTGCTACAAAAAGTCACCCACCTACAAAAATAAAACTCGCCGCGATTATCAGAGCTACAAAAACTAGTACGTTGGCAAGCTCCCTAAAGCGTTCATTAATAATAAGTTGTAATTTATGAATACACTGGATACATACTAATAATTTAATACAACAGACGTCCCATATGCGACAGTCCACCGATCCAAAGGGGCTACGATACAGTTGAGAAATACATATCTTGGAAACATCATCCCGCTGGGTAAGTTGCTGGTTAGTACACTAATAATTAATCTATTAGGCTGATATTCCATGGTCCCAGAGCCCCTTCCAAAAAAAAAAAAAAAAATACTATGTATAATAATGTTAGTGTTTCAAATTAAATATTTTAATTTCTCAATTGATGAATCCTCGCGCCAATATTCGTTGTCGCAGCGCCCATGTATCGGAACTTTCTTTAGTTTTCTCGCAAAATGACCGATAGATGGCGTCAGCGCGTGTGTGCTTCCCGCCCCGCAAAAGAGACATGGCGAGTGCTAATCGCTCCGCCTTTTGATGAAACCTTGACGATACTCGTAAAATAAATGGACCTGCATCTGTGCTTCATTGAGAACTTATAGTGCAGTGTTGATTTTTGGAGTTTCAACCATTCCACCGGTAGATTTAAGAAGATTTGCTCGCCGGCCGGCAGCTACAGACCTACAAGCCATCACGCACGCATGAACGAGATATCTTCCCATCTCCCTGGGTCTGAGTGGGATCTCTGGATTGTAAAGGTACGTGGGCATGTTTAGCTGCTATTAATTCTATGGTATTGGTTCCTCGAAGATTCATCAATGGGGAAATTATTTTATTTTTGAAGTCCGCCATTACGTCTTTGAGTTAAGTTAATTCTCACATCATTCTAATAAAGGTGCAGGCTATTTACACGCCTCACCAGTCCGCGTGAAATTTCTTGTTCTCCCAACCCACCCCGTCGCGGGAATTTCACGCGGATGAAGTCACGGGCAGAAGCTTGTTAGATATAATAAGCCAATGACATACTATTATAATATTCTGACATAAGTAATTAATGAACTTTGTGTGTGGGTAACACTGAATGAAATGACGGTTTGATTAACATGAGGCACTACAGTCCATTCAGTTATTTACCTCTGATTTTGCATCACTTTCAAAATCACAGCAAATTTTACACTCGTTACAATAAATAAGTTTGCTGTTTGGTTTCTGTTATCAGGGGTAAAGGGGTAAACTGTAAAACTATTGTACCATCGTATAGAAGAGAAAACTCTTCGACACCGAAGTTTAATTTTATTTTTTAGGGATGCTGATAATGAAGCCTTGGTCAATGAAGAAAAGTTCGTAGTCGACAGACTCAGCACGAGGGCAGGACTAGTCGATAGACTCAACAAAAAGGCAGGACTATCCAGCACATCAGAACAGTTCATGGAATTTGAAAAACTATTGGGAAATGAAATGTTCGCAATTCGACCGCAGCGGCCTCTCAATGAATAAAAGAAAAGAAAAAAAACTTCATTATGTTTACTTTTAGTTGACAATGTTTTGTTCAAATTAAATAAGTTTTTTTTTTATTATTAGTTGGCACTTTTGTTTGAAATTGGCATTATTCAGAGTGGTGACTTAGTCACTCTGAATAATGCATCCGTTAAGGGGTGATTCTACCCGTCTACAGAGCACAATACCCGTCGTACTAGACCACCTACTCATAGCCGATTCCGATTTTAGTTACTTTCTTAATATCATGTCTTACGGTATTTTATTTTACTGCAAACAGTGAGTCTAGTTTTAGGGCCGGTTTTGGATCCATAGTTAACTCAACCAATGGTTAAACATAGTAACTAATGGTTGAATTTTGGCTAAATGTGAAAAGCTAAACATGAATGAGTTATGCCACTGTTTCGTACCTAGCCTTTTACATTTAGCCAAAATTCGACCATTAGTTTAACCATTAGTTGAGTTTTCGCGATTTTGGAGGTTTTTCCCTTAAGGCGAAAGCGCTAGGATAACCCGCGAAATTAAAATTTTCTTACGTTTTTTGAAATTTACAAGTAAGTAGGTATTAAGTTGTATGTTGTTCAAAATGTGATTCGCGACCGTAACAAATATGTATTGCAGAATTATAATTATTAAAGTCATCAATATAAATCTTTATGATCAGGTAATCCAAATGAATGACTTTTTCATGAAATCTTGACATTTGAGTTTTATACTAACTTAAGGATTTGTATTACTGATTTTAATTTCTGTAAATATATATTTGTTACGGACGCGAATCACACATAATTCCACATAAAATCTAATACTGACTTGCAAATTGCAAAAAACATAAGACAATTTTAATTTCGCGGGCTACCTGCAGCTTTCCGTTTAACAAAGTTTCTCACATAAAGAGGTGCAGGATCGGATTTTCTCACTTCCAGAGATATAAAAAAATTACAAATACGTTCAACTCTCGCTTATTTATAGGGCAAGTGGCAGTCTCAGTCACGGTGCTATAGCTTAGAACAAAAGTAGGGGATCATAACAGGCCAGTTTAGGTAGGCTTCTGCTTTTGGAGACACACTACTCAATTCAATACATTTTTAATTTACTCGTATACTAATATCAAAAATTAAACTTACGTATTGACAGATGGCGCTGTTCTTAAAATGTTGATAGGTTTAGTCTAATCAAAATGTTCCATTTTAATCTGATTTTCTTAAATTAACTGCTATTTTTTTTTACAATGAAAAAATATTTAAGAAGTTGAGGCACCTTTGAATGAATTGTTTTAACATACAACGTTTGTTTATATGTTTATAATCCTCCAATAACGCAACGCTAATTTTTGAAACTATTTTCAACTAGTTCTATGGTTTTCAATAATTTGAAAACTTATAATATATTATATTAATATTATAGTTGTATTGAGTGCAACGACCACAAACATACAAAAACAAAAAAAAAAACAAAAAACATACAGACGAATTGAGAACCTCCTCCTTTTTGAAGTCGGTTAAAAATGTGGGCGTTAGTTCCGCCAAAAGAATTGTGTAGCGTTGTAATGTTAAGGCCAGTTACAGCCGGTCTATTCTGTAAAAATCTCACCGTGAAAACGTAGGTGAAGTGAGCTGGAAGTGAGCCGTCGTTCCCCCTGCTGCTTTGACACTATTGACAGCTCACTCCACGCTCACCTCACCTAAGTTTTCACGGTGAGATTTGTACAGAATAGCACTGCAGTACCTACCTACTTCACCGATCGTTTAGCGCTGCACCGAACGTACAGTAAGGGTGGGTTACTTTGACCTAGGGCATAACTTTGGCTCAAATAGAGACAAATGTTTAATCTGCCCGAAGTGTCGCGATCACACAATCGAACGTCGTATGTCCATCGGTAACTAACAGCTGATGCCGATATAGACGCCTACTTTGAGTGGATTTAATGACAGTAAACATCTGTCTCGATTTGGGCCAAAGTTATGCCCTAGAGTCAAAGTAACCCCTAACGGTACGTATACGTCCATTTTATAAACGGCTATTCCAGTTCGCACTGTTTCTATCTCTCAGGAGAGCACTGAACTCTACAAAGTGATGGTCGGCCAACGCATATCGCCGGTAAAACACTAATGGCCGCGTCCAAACCAAAAGCGATCGTCGCGTGAATACACAATCGTCGTGTTCTAGTCGACAGAGAGCGCCTTCCGGTTTTCCGAACAAAAGTGACATATCGATGGCTCCTACCTAAGTATACTGAGTCAACTGTACTTCTAATAACTTTAAAGGAAGGCGATAAAAAGAGCGAATGGTTATATTTCAAATGTTAATACATTCAAGAAAAATAGCTAATCATAGTGAATTGAATATAATACGACCTATTAGCAGTGCATAATAAATTTCATATTATTTTATATTCGCTCTTTAAATCGCCTTCCTTTAAAGTTGTTAGAAGTACAGTTGACTCAGTACACTTAGGAGCTGTCGATATGAACCGCGTCATTGCTATTGGTAGCAAATAACGCCATCTGCTTTTTTACGAGTGAACTAGGCACTTCCTTACCCCCGGCTGGGGACCAGCACAGTAGTGAATATAATTGTGGAATAAAGGCACTGAAACTGAGACCTTTCGTATCTTGTATAAGTACCAGTAAGCAAAATAGATGGCGCTATCTCAAGATCATATTTGATAGCTATTACCCCTGTTTTTCGAAGGGCGGGTACCCATAGTAAAAAGAAGGAAAGAAAGAAATATATTTTATTTGGGACACGCACAGGAAATATAAACAGTAAAAAAGGAGCATATAAAACTAACAAAATTAACATTAAAAAACAAAAAAAAAAAGTACAAAATTAACAAGTTTAAAAAAAAAACCGGTGCGAGGCCAAAAAGGCTTCTATCTAAGCATAAAGCTACGATATTAAAAAAAAAAATACTGCAGCGCTGTATTCTGATACGGACACACCTGCGGAAATCCGTAAGGGAATAAAATAAAAAAAATAAGAATATAAAATACTCACAATAGAATATCTTTAATTGGTACATACATGTTGCTTCAAATATATCATACCTACTTATAGGGCGAGTTTAGTGCCATAAGCCGGACGAAAATCCGGACTTCGCGCTACTACACACTAAGAAATTCCATGGAAAAAGCCCTATGGGTTAAGAGCACCTAATACTTTTGTACTTTACTTAATAATGATAAAGTGTTCGACAACGCTGTACGTATAACGAATGCATGCAAGCTACATAAGATATTCCGTTTTTTGAGTTTACAGTTATTTTGTAGGTTGATAGATGTTGAACATTGTTGATGTATTGAGAAGTTCCACTCCTATGTGTTCCATCTCCACAACCGTCAAGCAAATAGGACTCTCGAAGCCTCTTGAAGCGAGAGTCAAAACAGCTTCCATAGACACACATCCTCTTCGGAAGATAAAGCAGTGGATGAGAGATGCGAACTGTGAACACCCCTCGCACACATCACTTTAAAAAAACATGGACTGAACAGGAACTGCAGTGACCAAGACGGATAATTCAATATCCTTTACCAAAACTGGTTTAATGGGGTATATTTATCATCAAACTAGAGGAGCTCGTGGCTAAGCCGCACGGGTCGATCCATCAGGTTAAGCTACGCTTGCCGGGGTTGGTCTGTGGATGGGTGACCATCTTTTCATACCGAGACTCCTCCGTGCCTCAGAAAGCACGTTAAGCCGTTGGTCCCGGCTGTTATTCGAGGATCTTTGACAGTCGTTACGGGTCGTCAGAAGCCCGAAAGTCTGACAACCAGTCTTACCAAGGGGTATCGTATTACCCAGTAACTGGGTCGTGGAGGTCAGATAGGCAGTCGCTCCATGTAAAATACTGGTATTCAGCTGCATCCGGTTAGACTGGAATCCGACCCCAACATTTATTTGATATATGATTTATCATCAAACTATCCCAAATACAGTGTGATTGTGGAACCTGTGAAGCCATTTATAGGATACGTCGCACCTTCTTTTCTGCCAGGTCAGTCACGCACGACTATTTGCACCATGCAGGGTTTAAATACGACAAATGACAGAGCTATCTCGTCTGTGTGACTGCTTTATTCGTTGGACATCTAGTAAAAAAGCATAAAGTAGAAGACCCAATAAGTGACTACATTTATTGCGGCGTCAGAGGCGTTGTTCAGATTATCAAGGCTACAGATGCAGGTGAATGGCCTATTTCTCTGTTCAACTTAGCTTTTCGTTTATTAATTTGAGTATTCACTTACTTATTTTAGCAAATGCCGGTTTAATTAATACAGATACAAGCGGCTCCAACACTAATGGTTTCGTCTTATTATGCTCTCATGTTGATGACACAATATCAGCCAAATTTTCCTAGTTTCCATTTTAGTTGAGTCCATAGATCACATTATGTTTTCTATGGGATTCAAGTTGGGACTTATTGATGGCCAATAAATTACTCTTACACTTGATTGAGCTCAATGTGCTTTATTTTGACAACTTTACTCATTATTAAAATATGATATTAGCTCATTGGGCATCAATAAATTCGTCAAAAGGTTGACAGATTGCCGGGTCGAATGGGTATGCTGATTCTTTGGGCTAAAAATTACTTGAGCTGGATATTTCCTGTCTTTTTTATAAAAATCAGACAGTATTTCTAAAACAAAAAAACGAAACCTAATTAATATATTTGAGAACATAAAGACGTAAAAATGGCCAAATGCTTATTTAGGCCATTTTTAAAATTTAAAACATTTACCGCTATTAAATCTCAACAAACATAATCACATCAATCTCTTTGAAAGCGTTGGAGCTTATCCCTATATAGAAAGATTATTTTCTTGTTTTATAATCACTTGGTAACGACAACTGCTTTGGTAAAATCAAAATATTAAACAAAAGGACTTGTCTAAAAGTTATTTTTCGTGATTCACGTAAAGTGTATACGAATGTTTGTGCGTTACCAGTTCTATAAATACATATGACAGGCCAGTTGATGCCAGGCCAGTTGGCGTGGTTGGTTAAGATACCACCTATCATGCCGCAGGTCGTGGGTTCGATTCCCATCCAGGACAAACATTTGTGTGCATGAACATGTCTGTTTGTTCTGAGTCTGGGTGTAAATATATCTATATAAGTATGTATTTAGAAAAAAAAAAAAAGTAGCGTATGTAGTATATCAGTGGTCTGGTTTCCATAGTACAAGCTCTGCTTAGTTTGGGATCAGATAACCGTGTGTAAAATGTCCCAGGATATTATATTATTATTATTATACACATCAACACGGTCTAGGGATATTTCATACTCAATTAAATAACTCGAAAAGTACTGGCCGCATTGGAATCTTTTATACACCGATTTGTTTTTAATTTATCTCAGACTAATTCCAAATTCAAATTTTTGAAAATTCTTTTGTTTCGGTGGCATAAAATGTCTTGATGTGTAGGAGAGGGAATTTTCATTTGTGCGAAATTTAGAAAACAATACGAATTATGTTTAGTTACAGTTTTTTTTCATTTTTAAACGAAAGATAAAGTTAAAATTGAGGTATTGTAGCCATGCAACGCCAACATTTGACGAGGGCGGAGATGTTACGAGCTGTGGGAATGCTGGAAGCTGGGTCTGTTCAGCGTAATGTTGCTGAGGCTATAGGGACCCACCAAAATGTAATTTCAAGATTGTGGACACGCTATCGTGCCACAGGTGAAGTAGCGGAGAGGCACCGGGGGCCAAGTCGCCTCACTACCCCCAGACAAGACCGATTTTTGCAAATTACTGCGCGAGCTCAACCAAATGCAACGGCGACTCAATTGGTACAAAGGCTGCGAGTGGAACACCAAGTGCTTGTGAGTGACCAAACTGTAAGAAGGCGACTGCATGAAAGCAATCTACGCTCTCGTAGACCACTCCGGGTCCCACCTTTACGGAGAGGCAATCGTGGACGACGATTAGAATGGGTTCGGAACCACGTGGACTGGGGCCGTGAGCAATGGTCCAATGTGCTGTTCACGGATGAATCCAGGTTCGGCTTCCATCCAGATTCACGAAGGACGCGTGTTTGGCGAGTTCCTGGACGATGGAGCCGTCTTCAGAACCCTCAGGAAGTTCACCCATACCAAGGAGGAACAATTATGGTTTGGGCAGGAATTCGTCTTGGAGGACGGACGGATCTCGTTTGGGTGCGGGGCAATATGACGGCAGAACGATACGTCCAACAGGTGCTGGGGCCCGTAATCTTGCCCCACAGAACACAAATGGGGCAAGATTTCCTGCTCATGCACGACAATGCCCGGGCACACACGGCGAGAACGGTAGCAGCTTGGTTACATACACACAATGTTAGGGCCTTAGACTGGCTTGCTCAATCGCCAGATCTAAATCCCATTGAGCATGCGTGGGATATGCTGCAAAGAAGAGCTCTGAAGGAAGTTCCTGAAAATCTGGCTACAGAAGATCAACTTTTTGCGCACCTCAGAAGGACATGGGACAATATTCCGCAGCAAGACATTGACAACCTTGTTCTGAGCATGCCGAATCGTTGCCGATATGTTATGAACATCAAGGGCGCTTTCTCAGACTACTAACTTCAAGTTTATAAACACAAATTAAATGATTTTTCTATTTTTTTCAGTTTTTACTCACAAATTAAAAGTTAATTCATATACGGTTTCCGTCTATGCTTCATTTTTTTTCCATAAAATCCTGAAATTTTAATCTAAGTACCTTAACCATTATTAAAAAATGGTAGAATATTAAATAACGTATCTTTTTAATATATACATGTCATATAAATAATTAACACATTGATAGTAATACGCTTTTTTAAAAATATCCCTAGACCGTGTTGATGTGTGTATATGGGTGGAGTATGTATTGAAATTTTGTAAGAAACAGTTTGTACTTTTTCCGCTATTACGATATTGGTCCCATGAAGAAAGTTGTTCAGTTTGATGGTCTATACCATACCCTAAATATGACCATATCTTTTTGATACACGCTGTACAAGATGCCTACAACAACCATCGGGAGATAGCTCACCAGACACGTCACCCTGGATGGAATCTGTCTGAACCTGACTGATCGGAGAATCCTCCCTTTTCAAAGGAGGATGAGGAATATCCCACCCTGTTTCTAATACCTCTATAGCATCTTTACCTAACAGATCGGATATCGTGGTCAAACGCGACAATATCTAAATTGATAAGTCAAGTGTAACAAGGTCACCGGACACGGTTGTTTCGGGAGGTTCCTGTTTCGCATAAGGCGGGAGGAAACGCCCGGGTGTCACCATTGTGTGGATCGCCCAGAGGACACGGTGGAGCATACAGTGGAGGTCTGCCCGGCTTGGTCAGAGCACCGCCGTGTTCTCACGGAGGCGATCGGCGGCGGCGAAAGCTGCAAAGAGATGTCAGCAAAAGATGGGGTCCAATAGGGCCGATGCCGCTGGGGTCGCGGGTTGTTTGAAAAAGATACCGTGGCCCTGGCATAGGCAACTGAAGGAACACGGGTGGGTTTTAGTCAGTAAAAGTCTGACACGCCCTTCCGCTCCACCCAGAGCGGGAGAAGTTATTTGATGATTTCCCATCCACAAAAAAAAAAAAAAAAAAGTGTAACAAGGTACCGAATAAATCCATTTCCGTCTGCTAAAATCAATCATCAAGCTCTCGATTACGTGCATAAAATACCGATTCAAAATCGAGAACAAGGCGGTATGAAAACGGTCTAACTTGTTCGTTTAGGGACTTGATTAGAATACTCTAAGCCTTCACTCTGGGAATTCGAATTCGATCCAATTATTCAAATTAACTAGAAAACTACTCAAAATTCTACTTTATTTATCATTTCTGTTTCTTCCCCCTTAATAAGCAGAAACGTTTGTACAGCGCCTGTAACCACCCGACTTGTCTAACTTTAAGGTAAATTTTTAGGGTTCCGTACCAAAAGGAAAAAACGGAACCCTTATAGGATCACTCGTGTCTCTGTCTGGCTGTCTGTCACAGCCAATTTGCTCCGAATCTAATGAACCGATTAAGGCGGTGCTATATGTAAATTAGGCTGGAACTGAAGAAGTTTAAAACCTTTTTTCTCCATAACCCGTACCATAATGATCCTTAAAAAAAAATATGTTAAACTACACAATAAAACACATGTCCCCTTCACTTAGTAAAAAATAAAAAATAATTTTAAATATCATTAACATACATGAAAAGTAACCCCTGTTTTAGAAATATAAAACCTTTTTTCTTCGAAACTATTAATCGCTAGGTTTTTTTATAGTCATCATGATATTACACAATACAATACCTAGGGAACGGACCTGTACCACTTTTTCCCGCATTTTTTCGTTGGTGACAATACCATTAGAAAGTATTGTAAACAAATACCTACCTACTTATTTTGTTGATTTTAATAGTTTTTGTGTGTGTAAATATTAGAGTAGTTTTTAGTATATAGTTAGTAATACTACATAGGAAATATTTGTGTTAATATAAGTTTATTTATAAAATCAATATGGGTGACAAAAAAAGACGCACTAAGCGTAATTTGAAAATAAAATACAAGAGGAGAATAAAAATAATGAAACGGTAAGTAATTTGAGTACCTATCTAACATTTTACTAGTAACCATCAATCAAGCGTTTTGATAAAAAGATATAGGTACGTATAAGTAATATGCGTACCTAAGCAGCTACCTACCTATCAGCTGCTTATACTTACCTAGGTACCTTTCGTCGCCAGAACGAGAAACTGTTTTCGTTTCGAATTTGCCAACGGAAATTCGTACGTGTTTAATGGCAACAAGGTATAGATTCCAAACGACCGGGCGGCATTACGACACGGCGGCACAGTAACGACATAACGAGCTATAGATTCGCATGCAGTGAATCTATAGCTTGTTACTATTAGACACGTACGAATTTACGTTGGCCGGTGTTTTGCTAGCTAATTTAATTTGACCCTGAATATGTGTCGCAGCTAACTAGCTTATCGTGTTTAGATAACGATACCCATCACGTCTGCGGAGTTTCGCTAGCTAATTTAATTTGACCCTGTATATGTGTCGCAGCTAACTAGTTTATCATATTTAGATATCGATACCCATCACGTCTGCGGAGTTTCGCTAGCTAATTTAATTTGAACCTGTATATGTGTCGCAGCTAACTAGTTCATCATGTTTAGATATCGATACCCATCACGTCTGTGGAGTTTCACTAGCTAATTTAATTTGACCCTGTATTATTATACTCATCGCAATCAGATTGCTAATACAGGGTAATAATTAGGCCAGCCACATACAGTCGGAATTCCGGGACATATTCCGGGAAATATCGTTTCGGAACGCACAGACTACCATGCGTAATTTTGAATCGGAGAAAATTTCGAACGGAGGACTACTTGTACGTGTGTGATAGATCCTTGATCTTGCATGGATTTGCTGCATTCGAAAATTCCGAATCGATGTTTCGAAACGGAATTCCGACAGTATGTGGACTTTTTTTGTCCATCCTCTTTGGACCCCATGGATGTAACCTGCAGATTGCGACTCTCGGACTACAAGGAGTCGAAAAGTAACGAGGTTGGCGAGTTTCATAGGACCCTAAAGTTATAAGCAAATCAAATGACAATTTTAAAATTGTAAACGTGGATGAACGTATACAATATAAGCTACAATATTTTTTAAAGCCAACTGAATTTAGCCAACAGTATTTCAACTGAATTTTATATTTTACTTTGTTTTAGGGGAACTGAAGAATTATCGATTGGTAGACGTATTGTAAACAAAGCTTTTTTTTTTATACCGTTAAATATTATATTGAGGACATAAAGGCTTGGGATTGAGCTGCTCCAAATTTTCTTTTTACTAATTTTTATTTTCGCATACTGAATGTTGACATGAATATTTACTTTGTAAAGTATTATATTGTTTTAATTATTGTGAATGTGAATACTATGTGGGTCATTGCTATTTTGTTTGTTTTTATTTTTCTCTCAGTTATTTTTAATCATGGTCTGGCAGTTTGAGTAATTTATGCGGCCTACCCAAATGCCCTTTCTTTGGTATTTTCGTCGAATCGTTGAGCTCCTTAAGTTCTGAGGTGCGCGATTACTAACAAATGCGTGCACTGGCTGGACAGGTCCTCTCAATCTGTGTGGTTCTTTCCTCAAAAGACCATTTCAGACACCAATCTACATGGTCTTCACATGAACTGACCAAGATTATGTCCGGTCTTTATAAGAGCCTATGACCTCTGAGTTTGTTTCGGCCTTTCTTCTCAGAGTAGTCAGATAGGAAACGCCGACCAGAACTAGTTTTAAAAAAAACATGATTGACTTGTGAAAGTGTTTGTACAAACCTACTTACAAAAATAAAATCATTTATAATTTTGAATGTGTTTTTATTTTGCTTTTGTCAATGTATAACCTGAACAAATTTAATCCCAACATCAGTCACTGACATGCAATAAAAATGGATAAAAAAAAAACCATCAAAACCAAAAAAAAATGGACCCTGTAAATGGACGACTCTGTATATTATAATTATTTATTAATTGATTAGGCCTGCCACATACAGTCGGAATTCCGTTTCGAAATATCATTTCGGAATTTCGAAAGCAGCAAAGCCATACAAAGTAAACGAAGAACTAGTGTACGTGTGTGATACATCCTTGATTTTGTATGGATTTACTGCCTTCGAAAATTCCGAATCGATATTTCGGAACGGAATTCCGAAACGGAATTCAGTCTGTGTATGTGGCCGGCCTTATTGAACTAATAAGTTTCGGGCCCACGACCGCTTGTGACTTATAATAAATTGAACTGAGGTCACGGGGCGTATGGGGCCCACAAACCATATGGGACGCATTGTGGTTCATGGACCCCATGAACCGCATGGCCGGCAGATTTATATATTGCTCAGATTTTCCACTTGATTTATTTTGCGTTTTTTTTTTTAATATTTGAAGTACTTAAAACAACTACTAGTAGTACTTTTAGGTACAAACTTATTCACTTTTATTTCTGAGCGAAGTCGCGGGGAAAGCTAATAATAATACATGTCTATATTCTGCCGCCCATTTTCTGTTTTAGTAATATTACAATGAGTTCTTAGTCATTAAAAAAATATATTTTCTAAAAATATAATAATTTACACAAGTGTTGCATTTGTTTTTCTACAACATACAAGTTTTTACCTAAAAATGTTCTGCACCACTGCTCTGAAATATGCAACAGGCTACCTATGCGTGCGTCGCGCGTCATGGCTCTGTGGCAGTCAGCGGTGCAAAATAGAATATTAGTCATCGCTTCGCGCGTAATTATAATGAGGGGGTGCGCGGGGCGTTCTTGGCGGTAACGCCCATTTGAGCGAGGTCAACGGCGTAATGCAAGCCTTAAGTTGAAATTTGGTACAAGTATTCATTTCTATGACCCAAACACGAACGTATAACGTAAATAAATGAATTTTATGGGGGGGTCAATTTTTCTGGGCAAATAAGAAAATTAAAAAAAAAGTTTTGCAAAATGTACCAAGTGAAATGAACGAGCTTACTGTGAGGGTCTCAAATATACTTTTTTTAAATAATAAAAAAAAAAATGGTTTTAATGTTATTTAAGAAAATAGACGAAAATTTGCTATTCCCCCCTTATAAATAAAAATAAAAATACAGTAAATAGTTCTAAATCTATAGATTACAGGAAAACTATTAAGTCAGTTTTAAAATAACATCAATATTGTGCGTACAAACTTACATTTGCAGTTATTCCAACTGCAAATGTAAGTTTGTACGCACAATACGAGTATTAGTAGTTGTTAAATAAAGTAGTTGTTGTTGTTGTAGTTGTAATTATGGGCAGAAATTAAATTAATTTGTAGACTAGTTTAACTTTAAGTTTAATTTAATAAAAAACCGGACAAGAGCGTGTCGGCCCACGCACAATTGCAAAAAATTGTTGTTGAAAAACATGTTCTCCCATACCTTCCGTATGGGAGAAAATGTTTTTCAACAACAATGTTAAGTTTGTTCTTGGGATAAATTCATCCTAACTACGGAACCCTTCATTGTGAGTTGTCCGGTTTTTTATTTATTAAATTGAACTTAAAGTTAAACTAGTCTACAAATTAATTTCATTTCTGCCCATAATTAGTTCAATCTCAATCAACCGCAACATTGGTACTCACTTTTCTAGCCATATAATTTTTCATCCAAACCATCCATTGACTTTATTTATATAGCTAATTCACATTAACTCTAAATCACTACATATTATAAAAAAAAAAACAAAGTCCCCCACCGCGTCTGTCTGTCTATCTGTATGTTCACGATAATCTCAAAAACTACTAAACGAATTTTAATGCGGTTTTCATCAATATATATATTGACTCAAGGGGAAGGACGTATAGTTTTCCGACATCCACGCGGGCAAAGCCGCGGGCAAAGGCTAGTGTGTGAATAAAATAAACACAATGATATATTTTGAAGTATAATTATTATTAACGACTTTAAAAAAAGGAGTTATCAATTCGACACGTATGTAATATTACATATATTATTGGAACTGCGTTATAAGTATCATATTCACATATGATAATCTATCAGGGCTTCCAAACAAATATACAAAATTTCATAGATGTGTGGTTGTATGTATGTATGTTCACGTATTTCTCCAAAACTATTAATCGGATCATGACCATTTTTTTTTGTTGGCTTACATTTACTTCAACTTAAGGCATAATGAAAGTTTTATCAAAATCGGTTCAGTAGTCTCAAGATAATGGACTAATATGTGTACGTGTGACAGCCTTTTTTTTTCGTGGATAAATGCTCATGCTGCGCTATCACAGGGAGATAGTGCAGTTATGTGGGACTCCAACCCACAAAAATTCCACGGTGTCCTTCTCTGCTTGTGGCGGGAACACGGGCACGCATTAGCGCGAACCCGCCGCGGCTGTCCGTCACCGGACCCTCCTCTGGGGAGCACCCCCCATCACCGGCGCACAAGAACACAAAAATTACGAAATAAAAATAATTAAATCGACTTAAAAAAAAAAAAAACTAAATGATGAAATAACTTTAATTTTGGAAGTCGGTGGCAAAAAAACTAAATTATAGATTCCAAGACACCGACTTCCGAAATTAAAGCTATTTCATAATTTTGAGTTAATTTATTTTTGAAGTAGATAATTTTTTTTAATTATTTTTTATTTTGTCATTTCTTTTTTTTCTGTTATCGGGAAAGAACTGTCTTCAAAAGTGTATTTAGTTAGGGTGCAGATGACTTCTTAAATTTTGCTCGTGTTTACAATAACCCTTAAAGAACATATATTAGTTCAAAACAAAGAAGGAACCGAAAGCATAATATTGTTCAAATTGCTTAAATACCAAGTAAAACACGTAGATGTCGTCCCAAACTAACATGGAGTCCCAAAACATTCTAATGTCGGTTGTCTCCTTCGGGACGGAATTAGCCGGTATTGACTCGTGTCGTGTGACTGCTTCGTTGGTGTTACGGTGCGACTGCTGAGCGTCTTGACTTCAAATCTCCAGTCACGCTGTGTTATATTATGGAAAGATATGGGAATTATTTTGGGTTTGATTAAATAAATCAAACCCAAAATAATTCCTATGTTGTTGTCCTAAAATACTAAATAACCTTGGATGTAGCGCTCGCTGCCACAGATCGCGCGCGGTTTTTCACAGTTCTAACCTAACTCATTTGTTCAGGACCCCTAGCTTAGTTACTGCGACCAACTTTGAGAAAAGACCAGAAAGTTAAAAAGAGGCACATTTATTAAAAACTGGCCAAGTGCGTGTTGGACTTCGCACAATGAAGGGTTCCGTAGTTGGGATGAATTTATCCCAAAAACAAACTTAATATTGTAGTTAAAAAACACGTTCTATAAAGCCTACTTATCTGTGATAGTTTTCCTTATATCTTCGTTATACATAGTTTTTTTTTACAAATCCAAATAAAACCATTTAGCTGGCAGGGGACAGCGACACTTGACTCTAACAAAAATTAGCAATTTAAAGCGTAATACTACGCAAAGCGATCCCTGAATCGAAAAATGGTTTGCACAAATCCGCAATATAAATATCATCCTCACTTTAACTTTACGTGAAGTGAGAATGTTTTTTTTTTTCAAGTGTTTATTTTAGCACTTTGTCGGAGTGATTAATATGAAAACCACCCAAACTCATGCCAAATTACAATGTTCTAGTAGTAAGAGACTCTGAGCTAAGGCGCAGATAGACAGACAGACTGACTGACAGCCGGACGGAGGATTGTTGACTACGTAACCCCAAAATCGAGCGTAGGGTCATGTATTGTACCTATGGACATTTCAGACTATCTCCAAAATGGCCTCACACTGCACACAACACCGATAGCGTCACGCCACTCACTGGTGTTGCTAGAAAATAAAAACGCCACCACAGTGTTGCAATATTATATTTTTAGTACTGCCAGTTTTTTTTATTATAATCGAATGTCCAAAGGTAAAAGCGTCCATAGGTACAATACATGACTATACATCATTATAAGCACAAACGTTATTTGAGGCACATTTATTAAAAGCGAACTTCATTAAATCAAACTGCCGAGCCTTTTCCCAACTATGTTAGGGTCGGCTTCCAGTCTAAACGGATGCAGCTGAATACCAGTATTTTACATGGAGCGACTGCCTATCTGTCCTCCACAACCCAGTTACCCCAGTAACTGGGTTGTGGAGGACAGATAGGAAAAGATAGGAAAAATAGGATAGGATAGATAATATGATACCCCTTGGTAAGACTGGTTTTCAGACTTTTTGGCTGACGACCCGTAACGACTGTCAAAGATCCTCGAATGACAGCCGGGACCAACGGCTTAACGTGCTTTCCGAGGCACGGAGGAGTCTCGGTGTGAAAAGATGGTCACCCATCCACAGACCAATCCCGGCAAGCGTAGCTTAACCTGATGGATCGACCCGTGCGGCTGTTATTACTTAGCCACGAGCTTCATTAGAAGGTCAGTAAGTTTTTATAGAAGCAAATAAACTATTTCGCTTAAGGTAATTCCGGATTAGATAGGAGTTATTGAAATCCTTGAAGCCAAAAACAAATGAATACGGTAAGATAAAATGGGTGTTTATTCAATAGTGATACAATATATATATATATATTTTGACCAACATATTTTACTAAGAAAAGAAACAAAAAAAAATCTCAATCAAAACATACTGATTGAAATTTTGATTGAAATTCGAAAGATCAAAGCAGCCCCTTTAAGTTTCTGATTGTTTTCTGTCAACAATTAATGGTCCTGTCAAAAACTTATAATTCTGCCGTCATCGTCAGTACTAAGTTAACATCAGATAAGCTATTTAAGATGCTTGCCGAAGTTATTACAGGCCTTCAGAAATACTATAGTAAAATTGATTGAAGATCGGCGCCACGTTTTCACTGGGCCAGAAAGATGATAGGACACGATTCTTTTGTATATTTATTTAAAACTGGTAATAAATAAAATAGTTTTTCACTGATTCTATCAAGGTTTTTATAGGCCGACTTAGAACCTTGTAATAATTTGATTATAGTATGGAAATGGCTACCTCAAAATGACGCCTAAATGAAGTCTACACAAATAGCTGATGAGTCTGAGACAATCTTTAAAGTGATCGACATTTTCGTAAGGTGACTGTGATGATCATCATCTGCCTAGCCTATTCCCAACTGTGTTGTGGTCGGCTTCCGGTCTAACCGGATGTAGCTGAATACCAGTATTTACATGGAGCAAATGCCTATCTAATCTCTCTCCAACCCAGTTCCTGGGTAATACGGTACCCCTTGGTAAATTTTCAGAGTTCTGACGAGCTTCTGACGATCCGTTACGACTGTCAAAGGTCCACGAATGACAGCCGGGACCAACGGCTTATGGCCGATTCCTATAATTTACGGACCGTTATTGGTTAAAATTTAGACTCTTCTATCTTTACCAAAAATGAAGCAAAGACCTCATAGCTTTACATAGTAGACCCTCCCAATGGAAGTAACTATCACAGGTAAAATTAGCTTACGAATCTATTTACATGCCCAGTTCGAAAAGAATTTTTTTTTTACCATTAACAAGCAAAACGATTCGTTTTTGTTTATAGGAACCGAGCATTAGAGTTCTTTCCGAGGCACGGAGGGGTCTCGGTATGTCAAGATGGTCACCCATCAAACCGCAGCGTATCGATCGAAGCGTGCGGCTGTTATTAGCCACGAGTCCTACTATACATAGATAAAACATTACAAATAAACCAAAGATTTGTATTTGCTAATTGCATTCACAAAGTTGGTTACCGTGTGAGTTGGATGTTAGGACAAACCGTGTGGAAAGTTCGGGACCCCTGGGGTGTCCACTAATTGGACGGAACCACCTATGTAACTTCTAACGACATTGATACCAAAAAACGCAAAATATTTCTTCGTTAACCTGTATTTTTTCTTGCGATAAATGAGTTACCCCGTACGTTGTATTTGATCTAGCGAAGTTGTTTGTGCTTAAAACTTGTAGGGTTTAGCTTTAGCCATCGACAATGTTATATTTTGTATAATTTTACTCAACTGTGTAAGCAGGGTATGTGTGAGGAGGTAAACTAAACCCTTAATACAAGTAGAAACAAATATTTATTTACACTATTGCAGACCGAATTACAGTTACAAGGACGAAACTAACTAGACTAATACAATAAATTAACTACTGCTAACGACAATATTGATTTCTACCTATTATGGAAGGTTTAAATGAAAATAATAAGTGAATCCCTACGCGCGTTGTATATTGTCGTGAGTGCAATGTACGCCGCTAGCTCAAGTCCAGCAAGGGGGGCGAGATATTCGTGACCGACCTAAGTCGATGCGGAGAGTATAGTCGGAGCGTGCTGAACTGCTCCTGCAGTTTTTTTTTTTTTTTTATGTATGGCATCTTGTAGTTGGCCTAGAGAGGCCGTGACTACTATAGTGGGGACGCTTTTCGCGGGGAGGTGGCGATGACTCGCTGAGTCGTTCGGACTGCGCGGGAGCAGCGATGACGCGTTGTTGCGTTACAACTGTAAATAAGGGTTATTGGTAACTGCAGTGAAAGTGCAGTTCACTTGACCTCAAGTTTTGACTCGCCAATATTCCAACATTAACACTTCCTAGAATCGTTGACTGCCTCGTTGGCCTATAGTGGTCACAAGCGCTACTGCCGAGCATGAGGTCGTATTGGGCTTTTCCATCTGCAATTTCTCGGTAGCAGCCAGGTGTCTGGAGTTTGTGCCCGATGGAGGCAATAGGCTCGCCCCCTATTACATGGGACTTAAACATAACTGGCGAAATGAGGGTTTACTATGAGTACATCTCTGTCTAACGCTTTGGGGAAACAAGGCGTGTTGTTATGTCATGTTAACACTTTGCGTTTATCTTTATCCATGGACGAACGAGAAAAGTCGGACAGATTCTCGCTAACAAAAAATTGTGTCACTAAAGTCGGACAGCTCGCCATATGTATCACACATTCACACATTAGTCAGTCGGCCATTACACGCGCAACCGTCTACATTCAAACATAAAATATGCACACATAAACGGGACTCAGTTTTGTCTTAGTCTTTTTTGTTCGTCATTCCTTTACCATACACTTTTTTTAGACAAGCTGTGTATCCGATGGGATTTCTCATCAGCAAAAATGATGAACTTCCATACAAACTTTCATCGTTTATTAAACCCCTTTAGAGAATTAAAAAAAAAACCGTTTCCTTAATTCTCTCCTTTGTTATACAAGGAAATTTTTGTGCAAAACATGCTTCTAGATCCATCGGTTTAGGCTGTGCGTTATCTGTCAGGGAATTTAGGATTTTTAGTGCATAGTTAAAAGCCTGAAAGCCTGTTAAAGTATAAAGTGTAAAGTAAAGTACCTACTTTATGCCAGTACATTCACCACCACTTATTAGAACCGAATATTTGTGGTTCCCTTTTGCAAAACAATATTAGCAACTAAATAATAACAATTTATTTTACGCATAACGATACCACAGAAATTTGGTTTTATTTTGTGTATTAAAAATAATCGTTAATAATAGAAATATGTTTAATGTATAACGGTACCAAGTATGCGTGGATCTTTTTTGTATAAAATTACATGATAGTACTATCGTTTATTTGTTTGATCAATAGAGTCATGTTGTGCCGTGGTTTTGTTTTGCTTTACAAGTAACGTTTGTTATTGCTGTTGGTTCTGTTCTGCTTTTGATGTACCTTGTTTCCAAGGGGGAAATCATGTGGTTCTTTTTTGTATAAGAATTTAGACCACTTTTACATTAGTATTCTTCAAAAAAAGTAAAAAATGAAATTTGTCGAGTGGTTCCATTTTGCATAAATACGGACATTTCTTCTTCAATACCAGCGCGCCGGCAGCGTCTACAGATGGCAGTACGTACTATAGTCGCTGCGTTTAGAACTGAGTCGTCACACCATAAATTATTATTATTAGTCTGTCTCGCTCACACTTATCGAGCTTATGGAGTGCCATAATGATGTACGTAATAGCACAGATTAATACAGATAGGACACTCCGCAGAATCATTTAAATAAAACGCGACTCTTGCTACACAATAAAATGCAATTCAGGTAGCACAACGTTTTTTACCTACAGTTATATCTACAAGTTGCCTTTCTTTCTAACCTTCTGACCGCGGCAGTCCTACTGAATTGGCCCAGTGAGATAGGCCTGCCGCGTACTTGTAACTTCATACTGAAACTGCGGAGTGTCCCATCTGTATTAATCTGTGGTAATAGTAGGGAGCGTGGCACATTTTTATTGCTATTGAAATGGCGCGATGCGACGGCTCAGTTTATATCGCGGGTACTATAATCAAATTCGTGGTACTGAAAGCGCGTTCGGCGCACTACATCTGTCATGGACCACCCGCCGTCAGAGCCATCAGTTTCTAACCATTTTTATGTTGTAGTCATAGTGCGACTAAACGGTGACACGTTTGGTTTGTGTGGAAAGTGTTAATAGTGCTGCCTCTAGCAGTGGCCGCTGGGGCTTCACCGTGCTCTGTGTTGAACACATTAAAATCAAAATAAAATCCATCAAACTTTGGGTAGATACTGGAACTGAGTTTACCTTCGAGCCAGAGGTAACGATGCCTCGATAAAAATATACATAATCTGATAAAGATGAGATTGAAAACAAATTCAATAAAGGACATGATAACCCGGATTCGTAGATGCTAAACGAGGATTAGCAGAAGTTTAACACAGTTGAACTTCTGTTAAGCCTCGCTCAAAGCTTCTTTTAAATGCTTAAGTAATGAATAGCATACTAACAGATTTTTATGGTCAACCTAGTTTGTCCCGCTACTGAAGAGTTTCTATCACGTGACCACGATCCATCGCTCATGAAGTACCTATATTTATTTCATCCCGCTAACTAATTCGTAAAGTTTTGAGACCTCGTCAGACTACAAATTATGTGCTTTTTTGTTTTAACACACACTTAGGCTACGTACGCGGTAGCTTGCTCGGGTCAGACTCCACCAAACAGAAAAATCCTCGCAGATGCTCGAGCACTTTTTAAATTTTACTGTATCAATATGGAATTTAAATATAAAATTCGACGCAGAAGATATTTATCACGCTTTATAAACGCTTGATATCTGCGTCGAGCTTTATACACAAAGTCAATATTGATACAATTACTTATTCAGTGAAATTTAAAAAGTGCTTGAACAAGATTTTTCCGTTTGTTGGAAACTTGAAAACTGACTCCTTAGCGCCATCATGTCAAGACTAGCTAAGGTGCCAAGCGCCAAGTGCGAACGTTCGTTTCACTTTGCTATTCGCAAGGTGACTCGCTAGGCTGTAGGCTTAAGCCTTAAGCCGCCTGGCAGTGCGTACGTAGCCTTAGGTATAGTCGAACTTCATTGCTTTGCCACTTTATAACGGTTGTTACACTGGTCTTGAAAAAAAAAATACACCTTGACGTTTTATCACGTGCAACTAGGGTGAAAACCAATTGACAAGGTCGACTATAATCACACACACACACACACACATATCATCATCACTCTCTTGCCCTCATCTCAATTTATTTCGGGGAACGCAAAATGGTTTTTTCTTCCATTCGTCTCTCTTAGACGTCATCTCGGTAGTCACACTTTTTCTAGCCTTAGTATTACACACATAACATCACATTATATTTATGTCGAACTTTTATTGTCCGCAAATGTACTTTATTTTATTTAAGTTTAAACTAGACAATATTATTTTAACGAAATGGTTATTTTAACAATTTAAATTGAATTTGTGTACAGGCACAAACAAAGCAGCCCCAGTTAGTCCCGCTGTTTGTGTATCGGTGTGTAGTTTACTCAGTACTGATTGGATGAGAAGCCTGATGTGTTTGTTGCAAATGTTCAATATGTAACGTAAATTGTTTTATTAATTAATTAACCAAGTATAGCCGGAGCATCTATTTTAGGAATATATTGTTGTACGAACAACAATGTAATTCCTAAAATAGATCCACGATAATACACGAGTATTATACCTTCGGTAGACGTGAACGTATATTTACAGGTGTAGGTATATATTTTTTTATAAGTGTGCAAAAATAGGCGGACTTACGTTGCCACATTTTTCGCCTGTCAACTTTTGAGTGATGAAGAGACAAAACATGGTAGATGCATTAACAAAACGAGGTGGCTAAGTAACACGTTCCTGTTTATTATTTGCACGATGTCACGTGTTTGTTACGTAATTTCCTTGACTTGGTTTAACACATTCTCTGCTGAATTCTTTATGCAAACGTTTCTTTATGCTACACCCTTACCGACCCTTTTTTTACGATGTTTTCGAAACAATAGAGATGCACAACGAACGCACATGTGCGCCGCGCCGCACTTGAAGAAAGTTATGAAAACGCGCACGTGCGTCTGCCGCACCTAATGTGTTAAGCATATATTATAAATAAGAGCTCCGTTCCAGTTTAAAATTATAAAAAAAATATATATTTGAGACTTTCACAGTAAGCCCTTTCATTTGATATGTCACACGGTACAGTTTGCAAACTGTTTTTTTTTTATTTGCTCCCAAAAGTGACCCCCATATTCAAAATTTATTTATTTACGATGGACTTCCATGTTTGGGTCACAAAAATTAATATGTGTACCAAATTTCAACTTAAGCGGTCCATAAGATTCGGAGCAAAGTGGCTGTGACAGTCGGACAGACAGACACACGAGTGATCCTATAAGAGTTTCGTTTTCGTTTTGAGGTACGGAACGGAACCCTAAAAACAATTGCAAACCGCATGAAGCCTTGAATTTATCTCTCAAGTATAAAAGTTCTCATATTTTATTTAAATATCGTGTCAGCATGTCTACGTAATTTGCATTCATTCATAAATCTTCATGTTCATCCCCAATTAGAGAAAAATCCATTTTAATAGCTCCCTGCGCACCTGGGGCGTTTGGCTTTGCTGAGTTTTTAAGAAGCTGTAGATGCCTATGTTGGTTGAGCATTAGTGAAATTTTTGAAGAACTAATGAAAAGATATTTCTATTGTCTGTTCACAGGTATCTGATTAAAACGTAAACAAATGGATTAGAAAATGCACCTGTGGATGCCAGTTTATAGTGCCACTTACAAAAAGAGAATGGGGAAGCTTCATACATGCATAGCACCATTTTTTTTTAACGTATATTGCATCTACTATCGAATTCTTCTTCATTATTATGTTATAAGGCTTGAGTTTAGTATAGTTTGGAAGGAGGAGAGAGGTAAAAGGGGTTATAGGTGGTAGGAGCTGGGTCCCTGTTTATAATTTTTTCACTCTTATTACAGGGTAATGCATATTTTTCTACAAATTAATAAAAATTGTTTCTAACCTCAAATCAGATAAAAAGGGAAAACGAAACGTTAATATGGGCGATTGACAACCAAATCTGTACAAGTATGTCCAGTATATTGTTGTGGTGTAAAATGTCGAGCAAAATAGATGAAATGGAACGTAAAAAAAAACTACGCCATTTGCGTCATGTGTTCGTTCATTCTATTTCTCAACCTTACGTAGAAATTCTGTTCAGAAGGAAGTTAGTGTACCCCTATTTTATCAAATCTGTCCCAATACTGAGTTGGGGCACCCCGACTCTACGTAGTCTTTTGGCTGCTATCGCTAGAGTATATATAAATATCCGGAGGCGCGGAGGGAGAGCAGCTCACGCCCGCTGTAACAAAGCAAAGGTTTGACAAGAAGTGTTTAGACGTTATGTTAAAATAATTTGTTTTTCTCAAGAATGATGCGTTACCTTTTCATGGGAGTGGTACCGGGGGAGGGGGGAGGGAGCACTCGTCCCCCTTCCCCTCCCAAGCCCCTTTTCCTGCCAAACGATACTAAACTTTAACCCCACGCATTGACACTATTGGCAGCTCATTCCACGCTCAACTTACCTAAGCTTTCACGCTGAGATTTGTACAGAATAGCACTGCAGTTGACAAGTAGCAATGTCAGTCAAGGAACCACGCGTTTCATTATACAGAAAAAAATGTTATCGTGTTTTAAATATTTTTTAGTCTATTACACAGTGTCTTTAATATTAAATGCAATGTTATAAAAATAAATTAAAACCAAACATTATTATGAATAGATATACACTATTGAAAATCTTTTAAACACCTAATGGAGGGGAAAGTACCGTATATATGGAGCGAGATTCTAGGTGCATTCCGAATCAATGTTTATTTTTATTTTACAGACATTCTGCAAGTCCTAAAAAAAATTGAATTTTGTTCTTTAATATAATTTTAATAAAGCATTTTATTAAATTATATTAAGTCGCTATATACTGGTGCCAAAGTCGCCATCCGCCTTTAGACATTTTGAATACTTACACTTGTATTTATAAACAAGCAATTACTGATTAAAACAAATGGATCAGAAAATGCACCTGTAAGTGCCAATTTGTAGTGTCACTTACAAAATTTACACATTTTGAATACTTACACCCGTATTTATAAACAAGCAATTACTTGCTGCTAAGTAATTACTTAGTGAAGTCATTACTTGAGGTCATGATCAATAAAAAATGTTATTCTATAGTCGAGTAATGTACGTTACTTACTTGAGTAAATGCTTGAGTATCTAAGAATCAATGGTTCATTGCAAAATATCACACGAAATTGACGAGTTTTCAATTCTTAAATAAGGAAAATGGTGAATAACAATTGGAAGAAGAATGGCTAAGAATTTTAACCTTTGACAGTTCTAACTACAAGCAATTACTAAAGTGTATAATGAAAATCGTTAATTGAGTAATTACTTTTACTGAAGTATTCACATTTACTTGTTTATAAATATGGGTGTTAGACCCGAAATTTTAAATCACCTTAAAGATGTTTTTAATTCGACAATTTTATTGAGGATAATTTTATAACCTTAATTTTCGTCGATGATTTTTTAATTCCAATTTAATTCATCATAAGCCTTTAATGTTCCCACTGCCTGCTGTTACACAGGCCTCCTCACGAAGAGAGGAGGACAACTTATTTACGTTATTAAAACAATAATCGTTGGAAAAAGAGAGGAGATATTAAGTTGAAACTTTCTAAATACAGATGAATATGTTCATTATTCCCTGAAGTGGGTGATTGGGTAAGAATTTGATTAAAACAGGGTTTATTTACACTTTCATCAGTTATTTTGGAACAGACAATTTTATTTTTGGGGATAGGATGAACTTTTACTACTACGCTTTAGTTTGGGGGTAACTAGCTTCATCTTTCCGATCCCTTGGTCTGTGACACCCATTTTTCGATTCAGGTATCTGTTTGCGTAACATTATGCATTAAATTTCAAATTTTTGTGTAGGGGACACTTGACTCTAACGAAAATTTGCAATTTTTGTTAGAGTCAAGCCCCCCTCCCGCCGGCTAAATGGTAAATGGTTGCTTTTGGCTATGTGAAAAAATTCACGGCAGTACTATAAATAACTAAATTAAAAGGAAAACTATCACAGCTAAGTAGGCTTTACCAGTTTACGAGTAATAGTCGACCAACTTATAAAATGTACTTGGAAAAGTAAAAAAATTGTACAAATTCCATTGAAAAATGACTTATTCAACTACAATGTTTAGTTTGGCTCTTAATTGTGCGTGGTCTGGTTTTTAATTGAATTAAATGCTTGAGGATTATACTAACTTGTTTGTTACGGCCGCAAATCATACTTTATTTAACATACAACTTAATACTGACTTGCAAATTGCAAAAAACGTAAGAAAATTTGAATTTCGCGGGCTACCCTGAGACGCTTTTGCCATAAGGGGTTTCCTTTCATAATCACGGTTTTGTTACACGGTCCAATTTAATTGCCTGACATCGCCAAGCGGTTGGTCGACTCTTCAAGTGACTAGAGGGCTGGCCTATTTATTGGCCAAAGATCAGCATTGCCATATAATGTGGCAATGCTACCAGTCTTTTGGGCACTTTTCCTGTGACAGCGAAGTGGAAGAATTTTTTTATGCCTGATCAGTCGTGCAGGCTCGCAGCATTGCCACGTTGTATGGCAATGCTAACTCTTTGGCTAAAAAATAGGCAAGCACGTTAAGCCGTAGTCCCGGCTGTCATTCGTGGATCTTTGACAGTCGTTACGGATCATCAGGAGCCCGAATGTCTGACAACCAGTCTTACCAAGAGGTATTGTATTACCAATTACTGGGATGTGGATGTCAGATAGGCAGGCGCTCCATATAAAATACTGGTATTCAGCTGCATCCGGTTAGACTGGAAACCGACCCCAACATAGTTACGAAAAGGCTAGGCAGATGATAATTGGATGATTGATTTATGATTATTTCTCTTCCTTTTTTATATACTTTTACATATTATTATTTTTAGTCTGTTAGTTTTTAAATGATGTAAATATTTGCCATGTAGGTAAATGAACATAATAATTGCCTGTGGCATACGATAAGTTGTAGAAACAAATAAATATTCACCGTTTATATATTCAAGCAACAAATGTCTTCATTAGACGATTCAAATCTTACCCTACTTGAATCTCATTGTATGCCACAGGCAAACATTACCTACTACCTGCACATCACACAAAAAATATATATAATATAATAACTCGTTCTTTTAGCGATAAATCACGTGTGATGAGGATTCGCTAATATAAATACATTCATTTATTTATTCTCCCACTGGAACGCCATACAGCAATTACACCAACGTGCAACGGGGCAAAAAAATTTCTTCATGCCATCGATGCTTCATGCGCTGCTTTCCATTCATCCTGTGCGCGGTGGACATCTGTTAGCATAAACAGTAATGAATTAATTAACTAATATTAATTGTCGGTTGCAACATTGTTATTTTTTAAATGTTTCATCCTTTTTTAGTTGTGGCAACCCACGAATTACTTTTGAAAAAAGTAGAAATAGGCGCGGCATAATACGACAAAAGTGGTCTCGAGTTACAATTTAAGGTGTTAAGTGCCAATAAAGCGATTTGTATAAGTATTCGAGGGTATAATTCTTTCACATCGAAGGGGCGGCGATGGATCACGCAAGCTCATGCAGCGTCAAGACACTTCTCTATAGTGCTATAACTTCATCTATAATGATTTTTGAGAATCAATTAAAATAAATAAATTAAAATTGCAAAAACGGAAAATATTGATGTGTCACTGCCGGACAGATGACGGATATTCATATTTCATAGAATACGGTAAATTGAACTCAAAAACAACAGACTGTGATAAACACCACTATCCCACTCCTTTGTTTAAAAACAAACCGGTTATTACGCACTGCAAGTAAATCTCAATAAAGCTTCCACATAAAAACAAGCGGAGCGGGTCTGAAAATAAAAACGGACAAAACGCAATCGAAAAAGTTAGCGCAACGGTCATTCGCAAAAGGAAATAGAAATGTAACCGGATTGACTTCACTCACCCGGTTGCGTGTTTGTCAGGGGACCTACTTACGGCCTATGTTTGACCTAGCTATAGAATACTGAGCAAAGGTGTTGTTTCGTTATATTGATTTTTTTTTTCAAACTTATTATTGCATACAAACTATTGTTGGTCTGGTCATAGTGACTAGCGAATACGGCTGTGGATCATGAGGTGGACTCGAATCCCGGGTCATGCCAAAAAGTTAGCCCAGGTTCACACGGCCGATTTTTATACGCGACGATTTGGCTTTTTATCTCTTGGTGTTGAGCCGAGCATTGAAAATACAATAGAGTGCATCACAGTGCGACAAAAAAAAAAAAAAACTCAAAGCATTTCAATACTTGAATTATAAAGGGGTCAGTCACAAAGAAAATACGTTAACAGCGTCCGTAATAAAAAGATAAAAAAACAATTCCAAAATTAAATTAAATTAAAATAAGCCGTGGTGACTAAGAGATGACCCTAATGACAGCGCCCGTTCAAAAACCTGACGCATGGATTAGCACCATTCAGCTTAACTATTGTGAAGGGAGCTAAATGATGCAGCATACGCTTTTGGATATTCAACTCTCAGCGTTGAGCAGTAATAAAAATTCACAGATCTCGAGCTCGACACGACCTTCGGGTACATTGAAAATTCACTTAGGCAGGCTTTTCATTTTGTACGATGCCTAATCTAATAGATTTAGACCTATTAGATTTTGTATCGTCTTTGAAGTAATACAGCTCAAATGCATGAAGTAAAAAAAAAAAAATCCGTGAGGTAAAAAATTACGCCATGCGCAATTTTGAACTTTAATGAAATATTCTTAAGACTCTTTTTGAAAGAAAATCATTTTTTTTGTTTAACACAACAACAACGAAGCGATATAGAGTTATGAACATAGAAATAATAATTTTAGTCTCAAATGTAAAGTTCTAATTAGTAATTTTAAGAATTTTCAAAGTATCACAAAACAAAATTAATAAAAAATAAAAAAATAAATTAACACCAATAAAAATTAAAATCAAAATACGTATTTAAAAATAAATACAAATACATTTCACGACCAAACTCTTAAACACTCCCATTACTCGGCGACGCGACGCCCCTCTCCGAAATTACGCCACACAAAGGGCACCCTCCTGGCTAGACTCCTAGTAATAATAATAATAATATATTTTATTGAACTTAATGGGCATATACAGACAAACATTTATAAAAAAGAAAAGCGTGGATCATGAAAAAAATACACATTAGAACTTAAACATAAGACTATTAATGTCAATTTAACACAAGTGTATGTATGAACTCTGGTACCCAAGTAAAAGATTTAACTGGTGTTGTGGGTACCAGCATTCTCTAATTAAATACGAAATTGTGACACTAATGTTACAATTTAGAAGTAGTCGCCTGTGCCTGTGTCTGTGTGTGTGTGTGTGTGTGTGCGCGCGTGTGTATGTGCACGTGTGTGCACATACACACGCGCGCACATATACACATACCGAAGAGAAGTGCAGAGTTGAATTATATTTGTAGGAGATTTTCAGTGTCCTCGTAATTCTGCGTTTGAAGCCAGCCAAAAACTTTTCTTTTACATTCTCGCAATTTAGCAGAATATATGGAACAACTTTTATTAATTATATTATACATAAGACTTGCAATCCCGTAGTAATGTCGTTTACCAAGTGCCGTTCTACAGCGTTGAGTAGGACATACCCTATGACGTTGACGCTTTTCTTGAGAACTAAGATTGTATGGTAGGGAAGAATGCTTACGCAACACAGTGTAGAGTACAAAAAGTTGCCTAACAGTCAAAACTTGACATTCTTCATATAAACGTGACGTGGAATGTCGGAAGGGTTTGAAGAACATGACTTTCAGGACAGCCCTTTGCGCTCGCTCAATTGGAAGAACCCTTAGCACCCCCCCCCCCAAACAGTAACACAGTAACTAAGTATTGATTGACACATGGCGTAATAAACAGTCATTAAGGTAGTACGATCAGCTGAGTGTCTCAATTTTTTAAATATATAAATTAATTTTCTTATGCGCATAGCAAGACCATCTATATGGGATTTCCAGTTTAATACACTATCAAACTGGATCCCCAGATATTTGACAGTAGTAGATCTTGCTAAAAGCGGGCAGGAGCATTGTGTGTCAGACGATGATGGAGAGCAAGAGTGAGCTTTTAATGTAATGGAGTTTGGAGCAGGCAACGAGGCAGCTTGCAAAGCAAAGGGTAGGAAAACTGTCTTAGATAGGTTAACGGTAAGTATATTATCATATAGCCAAGTCATAACTGATGCAAGGGCATTTTCAGCATGGGTTGTTGTCTCATTCCAGCTGTCACCATGTAATTAGCAATGCGGTGTCATCAGCATATGTGAAAATTGATATATACTAGGAAAAGTGTCGGGCCCAAAATTGAGCCCTGAGGCACACCGAAACTTATATTCCTACTGTCACTGAGCATTCCATCTATTTTGACACACTGAGTCCGATCAGTCAAATAATCTTGGTAGATTTTGAGTGTATCACCTCGAACACCACTTGCTTCCAACTTTAGAATGAGATGCGGGACAGACACAGTGTCAAATGCCTTAGAAAGGTCCAGAAAAATTCCTAAGCACTTTTTTTTGCTGTCTAACTTATCTACCGTATTATCAATAAAAGAACTAACGGCGTCTTCCGTCGATTTGAATTTTCCAAAACCGTACTGGTTGTTAGCTAAAAGATGGTGTGATTCCAAAAAGGTAGTCAATTATAGAATTTATTATATATATAAATCAAACTATAGAATCCCAACACCTGACAACAGCTCATTGCTAGGTAGACGCTCCCCAGCTTACTCTTTTATTAATACTTACAATAAAGTCTGCAAACTCTGTGAAATTAAAAATACCACCTTATTCAGCTGTAAAAAAATTATTAAGCAAATGATGCAAAACTCCGGCTATGATGACTCGGAACAACTAATATAAATACCCTGACCTGACACTGAATCAAAAGACGTTTAATGGGAACAAATACGTACACACACACACACACACACACACACACACACACACACACACACCCTCACACACACACACACACACCACACACAAGCATACCATAAAATACTTGAAATCACCTCTCTAGTCTCCACTCTGGAATCCGTACCCCGAGCCCCAAGATACAAACTAACTGTCTAGTTTGAGGCTCACTGGCAAATATTATTTTGTAAACTAGATATAGGTAATATTTTAAGCTACTCATGTTGTCTGAACTTGTTGTTAACATAAACAAACCTGCTTACTGTATTACCTGGACAATAAACCATTTTCTATTCTATTTCTAATTTGTTGTTTAATATTTTCTCTAGAACCTTTGATAAAGCGGGTAAAATAGATATGGGTCTATAGTTATTAACACTGTGTCTGTTCCCACTCTTGAAAATTGGAAGTACAAGGGCTTTTTTAAAAGCTTTAGGAAAGCACCCTGAGTTAATAGCACAATTAATGACATGGGTAATGACTGGGACTAGCTTCTGAGAGCAGGATTTTAAAAGGCGAGCTGGTATTCCATCCCAACCCGTAGCAGCATCTGAACGCAATCCGCTGATAGTTCTTTGAACCTCATCCTCATCAGTTTGCAAAAGAACAAAGGAGTTGGAAGGAGTATTGGATATAGGAGTAATGACAGGAGGGCGGAGGACAAATTTTTTAGCTAGATTTTGGCCAATCGTTGCATAGTACTCGTTAACATGATTAATAGACAGGTTTATATCGGGAGACATGGCAAGTAACTCTATGGGGGGACTAACCGTTTGGTTCTTATAAGTGATGTTTTTGATAACTTTCCAGGTTGCTTTGGGATCTTTACCAGCTTTCTGAAATTCTGCTTTTTCATGTGCAATTTTTAAGTTTTTAAGTAACTTGTTGCAGAAATTGCGATACCTCGTAAACGTAATTTTAAGAGTTAGATTTGCAGGGTTTGACAACAGTTTCCTCCTCATTTCAACTAGTGATACAGAGGTTTTGTTAAATGTAGCCCAACTCAATACCCCAAGTGTTTTTTTTTTCATTTTTTCGATATCGCATATAGTTTTTGAGATATAGTTGATTTTATGACAAAAGACCCATAAAAATTAATCGAATTTTTCAAGAAAAATTTTTGATTTTTAATTTTTTTATTCACTTTATATAGCCCTTGTTAATACGCGTGATGTCACACTCTGAGTGAAAATGGGGGCTATACTGAAGCGATCAAAAAAACATTTTTAATGTTAAAACGTGAGGGTGGAGTAGCGCATATTGCGCGCTTCCTAGCACTTATGGGTCTTACGGGCGGGAGTAGTGATGTTACCACTTTTTTATCGATAGTATTAGTAATTTTCGACGACTCATTTGAATGGTATGCGCAACCCTAATGACTGACGTCACAAACGTGTTTTATGGCCCCGCGTACCACGAGCGTTTGGACCGAGTATAAAGCCGTTCGTCCCGCGCCAGATTTCCCTCGTCGTATCGGACTGCCACTCCGTTGGATTATAACTAACAATAAGGGAAAAGACAGGGCATTATTTTGTTTAAGTATAATTTTGTCAACAATTCTCAGTAAATTAAAACTTCAGTAAGCTTAATATGATCGAACTGTCACATAGACAAATAGACATGAATGTCATGTTATGACGTGCAAGCGACATTCAAACTTAGGGTGACATAGGAATTATGATGTCGATTATAAATAAACAATTAATTAAATAATTTTTGGATGCAGTCATAATATATGCTGCCTGCTACGTCTCGAACCCGCAGCCTCGTAGTTTTAATACCAGGCCAAGACCTATACATTATTATAATAGGAATGTAAATCCTGGTTCCATTAAACCAAACAGATTATTACATGCCTAAATTAATGACTTTGACTAGGTACTAATGCGATTATAAGATATTTATATTAGGTATTAGAGTCGAATTGCATCACGCATTACTGTCACAGCGCCGCAAGCCTTTCAGTTTCACAAAACATTCGACTTTGTACCTTGTTAGTTAGAACAGAGACCTCGAATCCTTTTGTGAAAGTAATGGTGTGAAACAGGTGATTATCACCGACCGTTCGCTTATATTGATGCATGTCGGAAATGAAGTTCGTCCTGTGGTTAGAATTACCGAAAGTGTCGGAAAATTATAGGTTGACCTGTATGAACGTGGCACGACTATTGACTGGCCTAAAATATGTGTCTGTTCACAAAGTTTTAAGTATTGTGTTGGCTGGTGAATAGTCTACCTGAAACAAAGTGTTGTCTTGTGCGTGTGTTGCGTTTTGTTGTGTGTATTTTTAGGGTTCCGTACGTGCGA
This sequence comes from Dicycla oo, assembly GCA_948252095.1. Lineage (NCBI taxonomy): Eukaryota > Metazoa > Arthropoda > Insecta > Lepidoptera > Noctuidae > Dicycla > Dicycla oo. Next base: position 12,675,985 of record OX411732.1, read on the forward strand.
ATGAAAAAACGGAACCCTTATAAGATCACTCGTGTATCTGTCTACCTGCCTGACTGGCTGTCTGTCTGTCTATGACCATTAACAAAGCTCAGGGCCAGAGATTGACCGTAGCGGGGGTGGATCTTAGTATTGATTACTTTTCCCACGGCCAACTTTGTATAGCTCTTTTGCGTGTGAGCAATCCTAGCAACCTTTTGTGTACGCTCCTGGTGGTGCCACCGCTAACATTGTATATAGAAAAGCATTTTCCTAAATAATACAAGTTTTTTGGCAGCTTCTTACTAGGAAAAATCACCAGCTAAAGATTCTCCCTTTTTAAATGGGGTGTCCATTTCTCCAGAAACCTTATGGATCTTCTCTAAGTGGCACATTACTGTTTTTCGACAGCCACGCGAACGAAGTCACGGGCACAACTAGTTTTAAAATAAAGAGTTTTAAAGTAATTAAAGAAAATTGATGAAAAATTATCTTAGGCTCAGCAGTTTCGGAGATAAAGGGGGAGCTTATTACAGAAAAATCTATAAGAAGTCTATGGTGTTAAAATAACATGGTAAATCACTCAATATTGTGCGTACAAACTTCATTTGTAGTTGGGATGTATGGGGGATCATGTTTTCCAAGTACAATGTTAAGTTTGTAGTTGGGATACATTCATCCCAACTACGGAACCCTCATTGTGCGTGGTCCCACAGATTTTTGTTTTTGTGTTGTGTTGTGTGTATGTGTGTGTGTGAGTGTGTATGTGTACATACACATACACATGTTTTTTTTTTCAATAAATATTAACATTGAGGAGATTGCCAATCTGGGAGCCGTTAAAAATATTTTGCCGTACAGAAATCGTATCGACTATAGCAGTCGACCTGCTATAGTCGATACGATTTCTAACAATAACAGCTGCACCAATCTTCATGTTATTTCTTCCCGCAAGAGAAGATATAATACAGCCGTTTAAAATGCCTCAAAAATTAAAAGAACTACCCATTAAAATGTTTAAAAATCAGTGAACAAAGCGGGCTACTGTTAGACAAATGCTATTTACTCAAATATATGTATATTTATTAAAACACTCGTTTAAATGTTGATAGCTTGTAAATAGTGTTGTACGGAGTTAATTACTACAACCCGTACATTTATGGAAAATCACCTTCCACTCTCAAACTGTTACGTACTCTTAACTTAAATAAACTTAACTACTTAGTGCATCTTAGTGGAAGGTGTTTCTCTATACTAACTGAACTTACAAACCTTCACGACAAATCGGTGTACGGAGTTTAACTACTACAACCCGTACATTTCTTTTCATATTTGTAATTCAAATATGTTTCTATTAGATATTGTACAAAAACAAAAAAAAAAAACATTAAAAACTAACTATTATTAGCGTAACTACTTTGTAATAATGTTGTAGGTAATAGTGATAAATGCAACTATCCAAAAATGTTGTACGCCGTAAGGTAAAATGTATTGGGACTATCTGAAAAAATCCATCTTATCTGTATATTCGCTTATTATGGGATGAAATTCATCCCATTTTTTTATTTAAGTAGTGGTTCGTGGGAGTAAAGTCATCCCACGCAAATCTGCTTTTGGTTTGAACCTTGTTCCACCTTTCTAATTCCTTTGTAAGTCCTTTCTAATTCCATACATTTAGTTTGATGCACTATCTATTTTCGAGGAATTTGAGGTACGCCAACCCTCTATGCGACTAGTCAATCATCTATGGAAAGATTATTTTTAGTCTGTAGTCCATTTTATTCTTTATTTCAAACAGAAACTAGATTATATGTACAAGCTAAAACTAAAAGATATAATAGGTTGGGGAAAAAGTTTCTTCGCATTTTTTTGAGAAAATTCAAAACATTTTTAATATAGTTCATTTACATTTAACTAAAGTATGTAGGTACCATTTTGTTCGATAACTTTGTGCCATCTTGTAGGTAGGGACATGAACCCATTGCTATAGAAATTTTGGAACTTCTGGTCAAAATACCGCGACAAGTGGTTTTGGCAGTCCTCTCGTGATGTTAACCTGACACTGCCTAAAGAATTCTGAAGAGACCGAAACAGGTGGAAATCTGAAGGTGCAAGGTAAGGACTATACGGCGGATGCATTAACACCTCCCAGCCAAACTCTCTTAATTTTTGCTGAGTGGCTAAAGATGTGTGAGGTCTAGCGTTATCATGACGAAAAACCACACCCGTTCTGTTGATTAATTCCGGCCGCTTTCTCTCAACTTCTTGCTTTAATCTCATCAGTTGTTCGCAGTAGAGTTCAGAATCGATGGTCCTGCCTGGTGGTAACAGCTCATAATGAATAATGCCCTTCCAATCCCACCACACACACAGCATCACCTTGTTGCGAGTTAATCCGGGTTTCGCCACAGTCTGTGAAGCCTGACCGGCCTTCGACCACTACCTTTTTCGCACGTTCTTATCATAAGTGATCCACTTTTCATCACCAGTTATCAGCTTCTTCAAAAATGGTTCGGTTTCATTACGTCGTAATAAAGAATCACAAATGAGTACACGGTTCATTAGGTTTCTTTCAGTGAGCTCGTGAGGTTCGCAAATGTCGAGCTTTTTTGTGTACCCAGTTTTTTTCAAATGCGCCAAAACTGTTTTGTGGTCAATTTCCAGTTCTTCAGCTACGTCGTAACTACTGATATGCCGATCTTGCTCCACTTTTTCAAAAATGGCATCCATTTTATCCGTAATAGGGCGAGCAGAGCGACGTGCATCTTTGACATCAAAATTTCCGGATTGAAAACGCTTAAACCAAATTTGTGCTACTCTCACAGACACTACACTAGGTCATCGCAAATTTTTTTCGCGGCTTGCGTTGCATTTTTACCTTTTTTGTAGTAAAATTTTAAAATGTATCGAATTTCTTCATTAGATTCACTCATCTTGACGGTACGAAAAACAAATGGAAATCACACATTTTCCTAATTTGAATTTGGAATTATGTTCTTTAAAATTTAAACTTTCAATGATACCAAAACCAGCCAGATACAAATAGTATAGCCAAAGAGATTTTATTACAAGTTCATACATACTATAATGCGAAAAGACTTTTTCCCCAACCTAATATGTATATTATGTACAAGTACTCGTATATAAAAATCATAAAAATAAAAAGGTGAAAGCTCATAGGGCATCAAAAAATTCGTCCGCATCGCTGTCAATGGAAAAAGTGCCCAAAAGGCTGGCAGCATTGCCACGTTGGATAGCAATGCTAATTCTTTGGGCTAAAAATAGGCCAGCCCTCTGGTCCCGTGAAGAGTCGACCAACCACTTGGCGATGTCCCGAAATACTCGATGAGCACTCGGACCCCAAGACCCTAGAGTTTCAACCCCAAACGTCTCAAACATATAGCTCCCAATAAGGTTGCTATATTTGCGCCGTTTGAGGTTTTCTGCTCCTGCAGCAGCCGCCCCAGCACAACCCGCCGTGCTAAGAAGATGGGATGGCGCGAGGGTGTCGACACAGGTTGCATCCCACACCAAAGGCCTACCCAACTTCCAAGGCATTATGGTCATTCCGTCTGGCCTCTTCCCATCGTCGCGTGCCAAGCCATTAGGTTCTAAAACTGCTGGCAAGACAAGAGCCCGACGGATGATGTCGTTAATGCTAGCGTGCCGTGCCATCCGACCAGCGCCCTTGCTGCAGGATAGTCCATGGTGTCCGAGGCAGTCGACTCCTTCACCGCATTGACAGCGATGTGGAGCCCCACAAGAAGCACCCACACGCAAACATGTAGCGAGCCGGAATGTGGTGTCACTCAGCATAGTGCCTATGTTGGGTGACGGTAGAGCCTGAAGCCAGAGACCCGACTCCCATTGACCCACAGCCAACAGGCGGGCACGCTCAGCAGTATTGGTGGACGTATTAATAAGTTTATTCCGTACCAACCTGCAGAGCGGCTCATCCCACTGTCTCTGGGAAGACGGGTTCTCGGGCTGAACCGTATCCGGGCAAGCCACTTTCCAGGCATTCACCGCGTCGGTCAAACACGGCACTTCAGATTCAACCTGAGAAGGGGCTAAGATTCTTGTGGTTAACTTTTCGGTGCTGTGGACCGAGGACAGGAACGCCGGTAGGCTTACACTAGAAATTTTGCGGACGCCGAGCCCACCAAAACGAATGGGTAGTGTGGCTTGCAGCAACGCGCGATCGTCCAATGCCACATTTAAAATTGATGATAGGGTATTTCGAATAATATTATATGATCGATTTTGTTTAAAAGTTGTGGCTTTGCAAAACTTTTTGTAAACAAAAGGTTTTTGTTCAAATTGGAATGCTTGTAATTAATGAAAATTGTATTAAGGTAAGTGGTTTTATTTATGTTTTGTGCTAAGAATAAACACACCATGCATTTTAAACCATACAACATATAGGTCATCGCTTGTTTTTTTTTACTAGAGTCATTTCTTTGAAAGTGTAACTAAAAATTGTTTTGTTATTTTTTACAACCAATTTTGAAAATGAAAACAAGTCATACTTTCAAACGAAACGATTACTATAAAGCTCTACTCACTAGCATTCTAAGAAACATTCAACGGTCACAAAATTCCAAGAAGCTACGTTGCAAATCGGTTTTGTTTACAAGATTACCGCGTTCAACTGTTTTCCCAGCGCGCGGGTTAGTACAGCGGATATAATATGTTACCGGCCAAACTCGATTTCAGGCCAAACTAGTTTTCCTAGGCCAAACCGGTATCGCTACGCGTATCAGGTCGCAGCCAAATACTAAGATAGTTGGCTGCGACCTGATATGCGTAGCGGCAGTTCTAACTACATAACCTAACCTAATTAAGATTAGGTTAGGTTATGTAGGTAAGAACTGTAACCTACCGCGCGCGAGCGGTGCAGTGGCAGCGGCCGGCGAGCCCTATTTCCAACGGCAAGACTGTCGATTAAACGGCTAATTAAGCTAGTTGGCTGCGACATATCACGACGTACTCGTATAACCGGTTTGGCCTGAATTCGACTTTGGTCGGTAACATATTATATTTGGGTGCGTCTCATATCATATAAAGATATTTGGTATATTTTCATTTCAATAACGTTCACAAGAGGTAATAAACGTGAGATATACCAACTGTTGATATAATTTCTTTACTTATAATATATAAATACTCTGAAACTTATTTCGTATAACATTATTGGATGTAACGTTTATTTAATCGAAAATAATTAGGCCTATCGCTTAAAATATATTTCTCACAAATTTAATGACAGATATGAATCGCTGCAAAACCGACTTCACGTAGTCTTTTATGCCCTACCTAGAGTGTAATTTAAGCCCGCGTAGGCGCGGAGCGCCGAGGGGGCCCGCGAGTAGAGGAGCAGGTGGCTTTAACGCTCACCGCGGCAGCTTCGGCTTGCTGGCTGGCTAAACCGGCCAGCCTCAGCTGCCGCGGCGGGCGTTAAAACCCTCTGCGATGATAAGCTCGCGTGGGAATGCTGGAGCCCCACAGCACCGGAGCTGTGACAGAAACCATGCCTGCTGCATGTTGCATGCTACATGCTTGCATACTGCATGTTTGCTGCTTGCTTGCTGCATGCTTGGTCCTTGCTGCATGCTTGCTGCTTGCTTGCTGCATGCTTGCTGCTTGCTTGCTGCTTGCTTGCTGCGTGCTTGCTGCTTGCCTGCTTGCTGTATGCCTGCTTGCTGCTTGCTTGCTGCTTGCATGGAGTATGCTTGTTTCATGTGATGAGTTGACTATAGGTTTTCTGTTGACATAATTAGTATTTTTAATTACAAGTTTTTAACTATAAGTTTTTGTCATATTAGAATAAATAGGTTTTATGGCTTTTGAGTGGTATATGAAACGATTTTATATTCAAAGTATAATAAACATATGAAAATAGGTTAGTTTGAAATTGTATCAATCGTTTATTATATCATTAAATGAAATAAAATTATAGATTCAATTGTTATATCTTATAAATATTAGAGATTTTGTAATTATATCATATATTACTTACCCGTTATACCTACATTAAAGGCAATCCACGGCGCTGGTTTCCAGCGTAAGCCCGCGTGTCGCTGTCTCAGAACAATAAAATAAACAGTTAGTCATTGTCCCGAGGCACAGAACAATTTTACTCTCACGAGTTCTATTTCTATTTGTATTTCTTTGATATAAGTAAGTAAACAGTACACAGACTGTAGTACCATAGGTATAGAGTCATCTGCAATACCAGAGACATCGCAGGTCCGTGACCCCCCCTAGAGATAAAGATGAAATATCGCATGTGCTTATAATTACTCCGGTATCAATACTCTTCAAAACGGAACACAGCAACACTGCTTTACTCAATATTAACATTTAGTCTAATACTGAATCCTAGGCCTACACCTTTTAACAGTGTAATTTGAAAAAAAAGAGTGACCTTGGCCGTTATGACTCCATAGAGCATCTTGTGGTACAGGGCAGAGTGGAAGGTAATAATAGGCCACGTGGGAGGTACACCGATTAGGTGGACCGATCAAATAAAACGGCTAATTATTTTAATGGCGACTAACATAAAGAGCAACTAACTAATCGCTACTAAAAAAATAACTTGGCAGCGAAAATTTTTCCGTCGACATAGGATGCAAGAGCAAGCAAAGGGAACCCTAGAGGTTAGGTTTGGTTAGGTTACTTCAAGCCCTTTACACAGAAATAGAAGCCTCGCAAAGCGGGGCTCCGTCGACATAGTATGCAAGATGATGATGAATGATGGGCACCCTGAGATTAGGTTTGGAGACCTTGTTCATATTTATTTCTTATATCAGTTAACTTTATAAACAAAATCATTAGAATGCCCATTTTATACCATTTTATCCGTCGGTTGTAGCTGCCAACCTATTATTTTTGCTACCGGCTTTAATTATTTTTTAATCCCAAATTCAGATTAATTTGTCGCCGCGTTAACTACATGCCAAATAAAATCCGCGGTTGGAGGCCCTGTTAATGAATGCGCCAGACTGTAATCTAACAGAACCATATGGAAAGAGATCGTTAGGCGGACAACGACTACACCTGCGATTGGGCACAGTTCATCGTGACCACGACCGCTATATAAAGAGCGAAGTGAAGAAGAAAGAGAAACCGTGGAGTTTCTTGCCGGCTCTTTGACTAATTTTCCCATGTATGTTTATGTGAAATAATATATAGGTATTTTGAATCATATCCCCAATCCGTTGAAGATCACAGATCACGCTTCAGAAGCCTAGGACACAGTCCAACAAAGGGAAATGACGAATGAAAAAATTTTCATTTTCTATCATGGAGTTACCCTCGTCAAATATAATACGGATCTAGACAGGTGTTGTGTTGGACCCTCAGGTCAATCCGTCTTGTGACTCCAGATTTTCAAACATTCCTTTGGGAAAGGTCATACGTATAAGACACGGGAAGGGATTTTGAAAATAAATTGTTCTGACTGATTTTTTCGTCAGTCTATTTTCATTTCATGGGGTACTCCTTTTGCTTCATTTACGCTCATACATCTGGGTCATACACGCACGCATGTTTTCATTTTAATCTTAGACTAATCCTTTTCTTCCAATTTATCTTATTGGACCTTGTTAATACATAGTATTGCTCCATTCATTTGTAAATAATACTCTTGATAATAAGACCTTTTCTTATGAGGCATCCGTTGATTATAATCTGTAAAAATGTTAATTGTTTTAAAGTGGATGAACTAATGAATAAAATGAAATCAATCTGCCTAGACTTTTCCCAACTATGTTGGGGTCGGCTTCCAGTCTAACCGGATGCAGCTGAATACCAGTAGTTTACATGGAGCAACTGCCTATCTGACCTCCACAACCCAGTTACTGGGTAATACGATAGCCCTTGGTAAGACTGGTTGTCAGACTTTCGGGCTTCTGACGACACGTAACGACTGTCAAAGATCCACGAATGACAGCCGGGAGCAACGGCTTAACGTGCTTTCCGAGGCACGGACGCATCTCGGTATGTAAAGATGGTCACCCATACACAGAAGATCCACGAATGACAGCCGGGACCAACGGCTTAACGTGCTTTCCGAGGCACGGACGCATCTCGGTATGTAAAGATAGTCACCCATCCACAGACCAACCGCGGCAAGCGTAGCTTAACCTGATGGATAGACCCGTGCGGCTGTTATTACTTAGCCACGAACTCCTCCTTCCTCCGTAATGAATAAAATGAAAGATGAGCAGAAATAAAAAAAATATCGTAAAGGTAAAGCGAAGGTCCAAAGAACCTATCCAGGTTCAAATTAAGAAAAAACAAATTACTTAAAAAAAAAACCCCGCCTGCAAAAATACATAGGTAACTAAAAAGAGAAAAAGAAAAATAAGCATTTCAATCTATATAATTTTGGTATCGCGGACAAACAAATGTTGCGTTTACGTTCATACATCTGTAGGCCTAGACAAATGGCATTCGCTTCAGAGCGATTCTATTTCTACAAATGCTATCGATGCATTTCTGTGGAAGTTATCGTTGGTCGCTGTCAATTCGTTGACCTATGATCATGTAACATTTCGATAGCTTATGTCAACCCTATACATTTTGTCTTTTCTACTAGCGTCATCGCTAATCGAATGTTACTTTGTCTAGGCCCGCTGATCGGTCATACACACACGCTAGTTGCGAGTACTACACACCGTCTGAAGTGTATCATCAATAAGGCCATTACATGTCCTTCTAGGGCGTTACCACAAACATCTGCAAAACAAGATCAGCATCTGAAAATAGGTAATAATATAAATTCCTTTCAATATATGTTAGACCAGAGCCAAGCCTGTTTGCCACCAGACTAGAATTAGAACGATGAAAATCTTTCTAAGTCCTTAACCACTTGACTGAAGCGTAAATCATCTTTTTCCCCACACATGATTGATGAGAGGGCCGACAATAAAATCGAAAAGTGTCGATAACGGGACGAGGGTGAGTGAAAAACCTTTTATAGGTCCAACATCTTTTGTACGAACACACGATGGAAAACTAAAAATAAAGATTCATAATAAGAAAATGGCCGATCCCTCGACTTTACGCATGATTACGAACAAAATCATACTGAAATATTCCTTTGTCCTTTTTTTAAGAAAACAACGTACTGACTTGTAAATGAACATCAAAGACTTTAAACAGGTACCTGATTTAGGTAATAAAAAGGTACGTCTTCGGTACTTGCTTGAATAAATTAGGTATGTTTTCTTAGAATTCCAGATTAACAAGGCCTTGTTTTGAAGAAACTACAGAATTTTATCATGTCTAAATATAGGCACTTACCTTCTATGTTAGAGTATAAAAAAGACAAATCACAAGAAGATTCATTATTAAAAGTAATATAAGAACAATGTTTAAAATCGATTACGCTAAAACTTCTCTTTGAATTTTGATTAGTAGGTAATTATCGATGTTTCAACACGATTCATGATCAATAAATAATACAGTGTGTAAAAAGAGCCTTCACGAAGCCGTCATTTACACATTAATTAACATTTGAGCGTTCTTTGTGTTCAATTCCATTTAGCTTCTTTAATTTTACATGATTTTCGCATACCTTGCTCGTAAAATATTATTATTCGATTGATGGAGCAAAGTACCTAGTACAAATTTATTTATTTTTTTGACCTGCTATTAGCAGAAAAGTGAATATAGAAACGTTTGTAACTCTTTAGTTTGTCGAAAGAAAATTGTGTCGCACTGTCGCTCGTCGATCAAAAGTTTCTTCGTCCCATCGTCGTTTGTCGCGAAAACAATCAGTTGCACTAACGTACGTCGAGCTGATGTGCTGTCGCACCAGTGATGATCCACCAGTGATGACCAGTGATGGTCAAGATATCGTTCTGTCACGCAAACATTTGTCGTGCATTTGTTTGTCGCAACAATTATACTGAGTCATTCTGTTCATCCAAACTAAGTAACTTTGTGCAAAAATAATTGCTGGGAATCGACTTTTATTTTTGTTGTAAAAATTCGCTGTATACGGTAATGCGTAATGTAATAACGCGCGCGAAACATTATGTTTATGGATGTATGCTACGGTACAGGGATCGTTTAAAGTTAAGTTATAACATTTATATTTCAATATACTTTGTTGTGCCTTGCAGGTCACGACCTGGTTTGAACCCAGACATTCGCTTTATAATTTGCCTAGAACTGTGACGTTCAATATCTCCGTAAGCAGAAGGTTCCCAAGTATCTGGTCCAGTACAAAAAAAAAACATGTATTTAACGCGGCGACAAATTAATATGAATTTGGGATTAAAAAATAATTAAAACCGGTAGCAAAAATAAAAGGTTGGCAGCTACAACCGGCGCAGAAAAAGTAGACAATGGGCATTCTTAAATTATACAATGAGGTGGTATATAAAGTTAACTGAGATGAGAAATAAATATGAACAAGGTCACCGAACCTAACCTCGGGTGTTCTCCGCTCGCTCTTGCATCCTATGTCGAAGGAGCCCCGCTTGGCGGGGCTCCTATTTTTGTGTCAAGGGTTTAGAGTAATCTAACCAAACCTAATCTCGGGGTGCATTTCGCTCGCTCTTGTATCCTATGTCGACGGAAATATTTTCGCTGCCAAGTAATTTTTTTAGTGGAAAATAGTTAGTCGCCCTTTATGTTGTCAGACGTCTGGAAAATAATTAGCCAAAATAAATATAACAACTGGATAATAACTGGAAGAACAAGTGTCTCCATGTTTCAAAGGGTATTTTTACACCCGTTATATAAAACTAGCTGACCCAACAGACGTCCTGTCCAATTTTCAATAATCCACACAAATGCTATAGAAAATTTTCCGGGAACTTTATATAACTTACAGTATATAACTTACGTGTGAAGTTCACTGGGGACACATAATTCAGAAACCATTTTACTTCCATTCATCTTTGAAATATTTTGCGAACGATATTTTCGTCAATGTTTGAGTTCTGTTTTTAAAATAATATTCTATAAACTGGAAGATTACTTTTTCTTTTAAAAATATTGCATCGATGGAAATATTTTTTTTTATCTTATGAATAGCAAGAAGTAGGTACAGTACCGATCTACACTTCAAAAATGATTAGATTATCGCATAGAATGACGCAGCATTTTCTTTTTTGCCCATCTTTATTTCTTATCAATGCTGCTAGCTGACTTCAAATAAGTATACGAGTATAACAGAAATTGATGACGTCATTGTTAACAGCTATTTATATCAGTGGGTACCTAATATAGCATCCATTGAAAATTAAAAAAAACTATTTACCTACACCAATGGATTATCCATTAGTATAAGCGGAAATCCTAGAGCTTTGTATCTGTCTGGGCATAGTTTAAGGTTGATTATTCGTAGTAGGTAAATAGTTATACGAATGTTCGTAATATTAGGTATGGGGTACTATTTTGTTAGCTACCAACATTGATCACTAAAGAGATCGATGGCTACCAATAACAAAAATAATATGTTTGCTCGTCCAGTTTTAAACTATTTACATTTTTTTTATATTTTTAAACCGGCCCTTTGTTTCTCAACAAAAATGAACAACTGGTCTTTTTTTAAATGCAGGAGCCTTATCCAAACACGTCAAATAGCCATTTTTCCATCATCTAATCGATAGCCTTTTGAGATTCTGTTTGTGAACCACAGACAAGTGTGTAGGTAACAAAAGCTGTGTGGTCTATTCTAACAATTGTGTATGACTAGTGCGAGCACAAACAAGCTAGGATCTAGATTTATACACGAGATTGAAGAGCTGACCGAACGAGATCGCTCCATAACTAGGTTAGGGGCCGCTTCTTGCATAGTGATGTGCGTATCGACTTAAGTAAAGTCAAAACTTTGACTTCTTCAACAGTTTTCAAATTCGTTCCTTTATCCAGTCAGGAATCAAAATACATTTTGAAGCTATGGCAATGAGCAAAATATTGCATAGAAAAGTATATTTAATGACTACTTGAATTACCTTCTAAATACGCCGGGGCATTTTATGAATCCTCAATATATATATTTTTTCATCCGGTTAGACTGGAAGTGGACCTCAACATAGCTGGGAAAAGGCTAGGCAGGCAGAATGTGTCAGTGTCACATTTTTAAATCGGTCTCACATGTAAAGAAGATGGCTGAATGTTATTCTCACTGTCATTCTGCGATATTGACATAATGACGTTTGGAAAGTGGTGTCATCTATCACCCCCTTAAAGCTTTGCACCCAGCTTACAAACACACAGGGTGTTTGTCACATAATGTGAGTCGGTAAAGAAGATTCCATCGTGCAATGAGCAGACGAAAATAGCCCTTAGTTCTCAGGGCGACGACGCCGCAACCGCGCCGGCACCGCGCCGCTGCCGCGGATCTTTTCTGTGTACACGGAACGTTGCCAGCCCGCGGCGCGCCTCCGCCACGCCCTAGTATTGTTTAAACTGTTGTTGGTATTCCATTGCCGGCCGCTTGCGAAAGTACGACACGTGTGTTGTTTGTGGCTAGCAATGTATTACTAAAAATGTACAGTGATATGGCAAAATCACGCGGAGACATTTGTTTGATTTTGTCATGTTGTTTGTTTGTTGAGGTTTTTTTCCACCACATACTTGTTTTATCTTCTCTCTGCCTTTCAGCCGAATCGCTGTCAGATCAGCTGATTTGGTATCTTCTTCAGATTCTTGTGCTCGACGCTCCTGGTAAACAAGAGAAAACATAACAGAAATGTGTCAATAATAATGGAATCATCATCTGCCTCACTGACTTATAAGCCATGGACTTGCCATATCTACAAAATTAGCGTGCATACCTACAAAATCGGCCACTCAACATGGTCGTCTTTCGTTGATAACCGGTCCATGGTAGTTTGTAACTGCGAGTGCAAAAGAGAGAGCAAGCAACCGTTTGACAGCACGTCTACCAATCATCTACCACAAAACTCAGCACTCAACATGGCGACCGGTCACGCATAGACACGATTTTGACATCACACAAGAGTGTTGCCAAAATTAGTCCTTGACAAACATTTAGATGTCTCTCTTTTCATACGTGCTCTTGATTAGTTAAAAATAAATAAAACGCTTTTTGACATGGCTGTGTCGCCACTACGCCGCGGCGTGGCGACCCGAAGGAGGGGCGACACCGAGTGGATTTTGCGGCGCGGATGCGGTGCCGTCTACACGAGCCCTTATAATACAAGGTGTAACTGAAATAATGCGAAACCCCTTAAGGGGTCATTGTTCTTATCATTATGAACAACTTTTACTATTGGACCAAACCTGAAATCGCACAAAAAAATCAGGTGTTCAGTACATTTATCTTCGCATAGTTCGTCAAAATGAACAGCTGATTTTTTTTCGCGATTTTACGTTCGGTCTCTTATTAAAAGTTGTCCATAATGATGAGAACAATGACCCCTTAAGAGGTTGTGCGTTATTTAAGTTACACCTGGTATATGTGACAAACATGTTTTGGATCTGACTGTACTTGCTATTTTTAAGGAGAGATACATATATATATATATATATATTCTTATATACATATATACATACATATATTTACTACTACTACACTAGTTATACATATATATATTTTTGGCTAAAAGCACCTTAGAGTAGCACTTATGTTATGGAATTCGAAAGTGAATTTATCAGTATGTTTATTGCGTAGGTTTTCATTAAACTGCTTAGCCGATGTCTATAAAGTAGCTAAGATACTTTCAGTTAAAGGCGTAACATGGCTTCAGAGCATAGTTAGCTTTATATTAATTATATTCGTCACTTCGTAGCACCCTAAAATCATCTAACACAATATTTTATTAATAAATCGAACAGAACTATAACATGGAATAAAAGATTATAACTATCATTACTATGTTTCCTAAAAATATTGCCAGTCGCAGTTACAAAAAACACACACTCCGGAAAACAAGTCACAAATAAAAATTACCACAAATTACAATAATACTGGAATTTAAAAAAAACAAACTTCAGAATTATTCATAAATCGTAATAATAACCTTCGATAAAATTTTATCGATACAAGTCACATCACTAATCAGCGGCGCAGGTAACGATTTTCTCTTGCCTATCCTTCCGATATTCAACGAGCCACTCATACTCGCCAAACGACAGTCATTCAAGAATAAAAATGGTATATTTTATTGAATAAGACTGGTTTACTTGCATTTACGAGTTTACATTGACTTTAAACGTATGACTGGACAAAAGTTGTACCTTTAACTTGCACAAAAGTATGCAAGTATATTGCATGCCATTATGACATAACAACTTCTGGTATTGGTTGATTGGACGGAATTCCTGCCTATCACAAAATTTGATTATACAAGCATATTTTTATGCCGATATGGAAATATGGCAGGAGTATTGTTAACGCGCCCCTGTTATAAAAAAAAAAACCGGTCAAGTGCGTGTCGTACCACGCACAATGAAGGGTTCCGTAGTTGGGATAAATTTAACCCAAGAACAAACTTAACATTGTAGTTAAAAAACATGTTCTCCCATACATTCCAACTACAAATGTCCATAGTTAATGGACACATGTAAATTGTACGCACAATATTGAGAGATTTACCATGTTATTTTACGACCATAGATTTCTTATAAGTTTTCCTGTAATCTGTAGCTATAGAATTATTTTCTGTATTTTTTTTCTAAATTTTAAGCTCAGTAGTTTCGGAGATAAAGTGGGGGAATGGTCAATTTTCGTCTATTTTCTTAAATAACTTTAAAACTGTTTATTTTAAAATTAATATATTTGAGACCCTCACAGTAAGCCCTTTCATTTGATATATCGCACGGTACAGTTTGCAAATATTTTTTTAAATTTTCTTATTTGCCCTCCAAAATTGACCTCCATATTCAAAATTCATTCATTTACATTACACGTCCGTATTTGGGTTGTAGAAATACATACGTGTACCAACTTTCAACTTAATCGGCCCATTAGATTCTGAGCGAATTGGTTGTGGCAGACAGACAGACACATGAATGATCCTATAAGGGTTCCGTTTTTTTTCCTTTTGAGGTACTGAACCCTAAAAATTACGACCTCCATCGGGTCCCAAAAATAGAACCCATCACCAAAAATTTGTCGAGGCCCACCGACATGTCACGACCCATTGAACGTCGAGGCAATTCAGCTGTTAGACAACACAAACATAATGCGAAGACTAAAACGAACCATATAAACGAACCCTTTGAGTTAGTGTAGTGTTACACTCGTATTTATAAACAGGCAATTACTTGCTGCTAAGTTATATCTTAGTGAAGTCATTACTTGTGGACAGAATTCTTCATTATAAAAAAACTATTTTAGCAAAAAATAAAACCTACTTCCAAAACAAAACACTACAAAGTGAGAAATAATTTTAATTGCGATAGTCGGTGTCTTTGGTTTTGTATTTTCGTTTTTCGCCACCGACTTCCGAAATAAAATTTTATTTTTCACTGTTTAGTTTAGTGGTACCCACCCCACACAAATTTGAATACCACTACCTATGTAAATAACAGTGATAGGAAGTTATTAAAACATCATCCACATAAACTAAGTGGGAAAAATGCGCATTATTGAAGCTAACTCAAAAACTACCAAAGCAAAGATAATAAAATTTATATTGGACCACCTAGGAAGAAAGAATTTTTCAAACAAAAAAGAATTTTCCAAATCGGTTCATCCGTGTTTGACTAATCGCGTAACAAACATACAAAAAAAATATATATATACAAACGAATTGAGAACCTCCTCCTTTTTGAAGTCGGTTAAAAATCTTATTCTATAGTCGAGTAATGTAACGTACATTACTTGAGTAAAAGCTTGAGTAAAAATCAACGTTTCATTGGAAAATCAAACGCAAACAGGTCGAGTTCTCAATTCTTAAGTAAAGAAAATGACTATTACTTGGCTAAGAATACAGTTCTAACTTCAAACAAATACTATAAATCTTTGCTTGAGTATTTACTTTTACTAAAGTAAACACTTTCGCTTGTTTATAAATACGGGTGTAAAAAGTGTAGAAATAATATTGACAATGACATAAATATAATACATAAACAACTGGCATAAATACATAATATATTATGTTAAGTACAATCAACACTATTCTGAAGTTTAAAATAATCATCACGTAAAAATTTAAGTTAGATTAAAAATGCTTATTTGTCTCATAGGCTAGATTGTAATTAATTATTAAACCCTGCATGTAGTAAACTACAGGTAGGGTTAAATGCTAATTCTAGTACCTAAAAACGTTCAAATTAAAGGCGCAATCTCATTCCAGTGACAAACAAATGTCAAAAATGTAGGTAAACGCTATACAATTTGTGACAGATTGAGACTGAGATCATGAGAATGCTAACGTTGTTAAAAATACGGGAATTGCCCCTCAGAGCGAGGCAGCTGTCACTAACTATGTCAACTGTCAGTCCTTCACAAATGGCGGGAAAGAGTGAAAAGTGAAGCGTACGTGACGAATGGCTTTGGTGTGGTGATGAGCCAGTGTAGTGATCATTCACTATCCTACCCGTTATTTTTTTTACCAATAAAGCGTAAAAAATTAAAAAGCCTTACTGATGAATGTCACAATAGCTACTTCCAAACTTTTGTGCGAGTTACAGGCAACAGCTACATATGTGTATGTGTTTACCTACTACATATTTGCAATATTATGTTAACTTTGAATTTTTATTTTACTGAGAAACTGCGTTTTATAAATAATACATTTTAATTTCTTTTACCAATTATTTTAAATTGAATTGAAAAAATGTAATGATTTATTAATGAGCTCTACTTAAAAAAAAAATGAGTCAAGAGCGTCTTTAACAGGACACGACATTGAAATATTACTTAAAAAAAATGTTTTTATTTATTATAAATATGCAGCAAACAAATTTTTTGGGGACCGTTGAAATAAAATTCAATTACTAGTTATTATAATGAGAAAACTAATTTGTTTGTTAGAAAATTTAAATTGGTTTTGTGGTAAAAAATATTAATGAGATTTGAGAAGCTTACTTTTTACAATCTCTAACTTGAGAAAAAGAAAAAAAAAACATCAATAGCACAACGGTTAAGTTGAAAGACTGATGCCCGGTTTCTGAGGTTTTTAATCGGAGTTTATCCATTTGATAGTGATTATTGGTTCGTTATCGTGGTTTTGAACACTTCGTTAAGGAAAATTTAGTTTAAAAAAAAAAGTGAATTACTATCGAGGATTTATCCGAGGACTTCAAAAACCGAGCATAAGGAAGGAATTCGCTTAAATAGATAATTTTGTCGAATCAATAGCTATTGAGAGTTTAAACTCCGTTTGAGAATTCTTCAGAAACCGGGTATAAGTAGATAGGTAGTTGTTGTTTATCCGAACCCCACATCACACTAAAACGCATACCCATTCATGTTATAATCGATGGATTAACAGAAATACAAATTTTATGTAGCCTATGTTTATGAGACTTCAAATAAAAAGTTTTAACAAGCGTATAGATAATAATGCCCGTTTTCACTAATACTACGCGATACCTAATTTATTAGGCATTATATTTAGGTGTCGAAAAACGGGCATCAGCAGTGCTATTCTGTACAAGTCTCACCGTGAATACTTAGGTGAGGTGAGCGTGGAGTGAGCAGTCAATAGTGTCAATCCCTAGCATCAGGTTGAATGACAGGACTCTTCAAGCTCACATCACCTAAGTTTTCACGGTGAGATTTTACAGAATAGCACTGCTGATGCCCGTTTTTCGACACCTAAATATAATGCATAGATCCAGAACGTAGGTGTCCCATAGAGTCTGTGGCTTACTTGGTATTGAAAAAACCGGCCAAGTGCATGTCAGACTATGCACAATTGAGGGTGTTTCGCATATTTCGTGCAAATTCTCAACGATTCCAAATTTCAAATTTATTGATGAATTATTTGGGTTTTTTTTGCAAATATCATTAGTATATAATTAATCTTTGAACATTTAGTAGTTTCTACTTTCTTTTAATTAGTATCGATGAAATTATAATCATTTCAATAATCGAAGAACGAGGGTAAACGAAGGGAATGAGGAAGAAGGTAATGAGGTTTGAATACTTTGTCCAGTTTTTCTTCAAAAATATCACAATTACAAATCTAATACATGTACTAAACTTCGAAGGTAATCATTAAAATTGATAAAAAGCTACGTAATAAATGAAATCATATATACTCACTTTCTAATACGGACGATAGGAAAGAGAACGAATCCAGAATAATCACCTCCCGCGACACTTAACACGAAAATATTTTTTTTCCACGAGCAAGCATGCATCCGCTATGACGTTTGCTGCCAGACTGAGACGTGCTCGGAGCTAAACATGGCAGCAGAGTAGCATTTAAGGTCTAGCGCAAACTACAATATAGATTTCTTCTCATAACGAAGGTAATCAGAAAAGATACCATTATTTAATTTAGACGTAAACGTTGCGTTTATTAATATACTACATTTATATACTTATAATTTTTCTATTTACTTCGTTTTATTCGGATAAAATACAAATGTATTAAGGATAGTAGTAAATGGACAACGACGGAAATGAGAATAAGTAAAGTTTTTAATTTATATTAACTAATTACGTTAATTTATACAGTCAATCTTACATGCATGCAAGCATAACTCTATTACATTTAGTTTTCTATGGAAAAAATTTAGAAGTTTATTGAATAAACATTTTTTTTCTTACTGGACTTGTAATATGCACGAAAAAAGCGAAACACCCATGAAGGGTTCCGTAGTTGGGATAAATCCCAAGAACAAACTTAACATTGTAGTTAAAAAACATGTTCTCCCATACATTCCAACTGCAAATGTAAGTTTGTACGCACAATATTCAGAGATTTACCACGTTGTTTTAGGACCATAGACTTCTTATAAGTTTTTCTGTAATCTATAAATATTGAACTATTTTCTGTATTTTTTTGCAAAATTTTAGGCTCAGTACTTTCGGAGATAAGGGGGGGGGGGGGGAATGGTAAATTTTCGTCTACTTTGTTAAATAACTTTAAAATGGTTTACTTTAAAAGTATAAAAAAAAATATATTTGAGACTCCTACAGCTCCCCTTTCATTTGATATATCACACGGTACAGTTTGCTAAACTTTTTTTTTAAATTTTCTTATGTGCCTCCCAAAATTCACCCCCATATTCTAAATTCATTTATTTACATCACACGTCCGTGTTTGGGTCACAGAAATACATATTTGTACCAAATTTCAACTTATTCGGTCCATTAAATTCGGAGCAAATTGGCTGTGACAGACGGACAGACAAGACACACGAGTGATCCTATAAGGGTTCCGTTTTTTCCTTTTGAGGTATGAAACCATAAAATCAAAAAAATAATATGTATTTGAATTAAGATAACACGCCCGTAATCCCCGAAGGGTTAGGCAGAGGTGTGCCGATAGTACACCTCCACATTTTGCCACGTATATTTAAGTCCCACGTAATAGGATTCAAGCCTATTGCCAAAAACCAGGCACAAATCCAGACTTCGGGCTGCTACTGAAAAATAACACCTTGCCCGACCCGGGAATCGAACCCAACACCTCATGCTCTCTAGGCCAAAGAAGCAGTCACTAATGGAACCAACCTGAATTTCTCTAGAACATTAATTCAATTAGCAATTACCGACACCACACTCGCATACAATTCTAACTTTATCTACTCGTATGTCCCAACTCGCAATTTGTAAATTGGAGAGCACGGCGTTCTTGACTTTATAAGTTTAATGGATCGCATTATACGAAACTCAACAGGGATGTCTCCTTTACATAAGTCGACCAATTTACATAGACCCATCTGCTTACCAGTCTCCCTTTTTATAATATAATACTGAAGATATGCTGGAGGTCTCTCTAATTTGGTTGGGTAATGATCCTGTTTGAATAGGTGCCGTTATTTGTACCTGTTAGCCGTGGTAGTTATTTTGTAAGATTCATTTTGATTTTTATGCAACATTTTGTCATTCTAGTTTGCGTCTGGGCGATCCTTGCGCGGCTTCGCATCGCTGCCAAAGCGGTGAAGGTGCTCATTGCCTCGGATACCATGTCCTGATGTAAGAGCGCCGGCCGGATAGCATGGCACGCCTGCATCTATGACATCATCAATCGTGCTCTTGTCGCCGCCGGGGTGCCAGTTGCTTAAGAACCTTTATAGGATTTAAGCTTGGCACGCGAGGTAATGACTCGCGCCATCCCATCTCTCTAACACGACGGGCTGTGCTGGGGCAGCCGCTGCAGGTGCGGAAAACCTGAAACACGCAAATGCTCCATTCTTATTGGAACTTATATGTTTGAGCCGTTTGGGATTGAAACACAGGGCTATGGGGTTCGAGTGTCCACTTAGTTTTTCGAGACATCGCTAAGCGGTTGGTCGACGGAATGAATTTACTTATAATTTTGATGCTATAAATAGAACTATGGACATTAATCATAATAATACAATATTCCAAAACCCTACTGATCCTATAGAAGTGTTCAGGGTAATCTAAAACCTAAAAAAACTGGCGAAATGGGAGTCGGACTCGCCTACGAAGGATTCCGTACCATTATATAAAAAAACGTACCCATATCTATTGTATGGGAGTCCCACTTAAATATTTATTTTAGTTTGTTTTAGTATTTGTTGTTATAGCGGCAACAGAAATACATCATCTGTGAAAATTTCAACTGTCTAACTATCACGGTTCATAAGATACAGCCTGGTGACAAACGGACAGCGGAGTCTTAGTAATAGGGTCCCGTTTTACCCTTTAAAAAAATACCGTGACACGAAATAAGTACGTACCAAAATTATACAAGTTTGTGCTAATCACTTATGCAAACCGAGGAGCTACTTAATTTACATCGTTTTCAGAAGGCATGTCCCAAGCGCATTAAAGAACTCAATAGTCAAACCGATATTTAAGAATGGTGATAAATCTGATATGGCAAATTAAAGACCTAACCTTAGTTCCTATAATATCAAAAATGTTTGAGAAGATAATATTAAAAAAGCTATATGACTATGTGGACAATTATAATTTGCCAAGGCGGGAGCAGTTTCGCTTCAGGAAAAATAGCACCACCGATTTAGCTTGTTTTAATTCAATAAAAATAATTACTGAAGCAATTAATAACAACATACCTATAGTAGCAATTTATTTTGACATGAGTAAAGCCTCTTTGACTTCGTTGATATATTATTCTTTATCTTTGTTGATAGCCATTATTAAGCAAATTAGATAAATATGGCATAAGAGGCCAAGCGAATGAATGGTTTAAATCGTAAGTAAGTTATAAACATCAATGTATATAAAATGACAGTATCCAAGTACAAGTAGTAGTGGGGCTCGTGGCTAAGTAATAACAGCCGCACGGGTCGATCTATCAGGTTAAGCTACGCTTACCGGGGTTGGTCCGTGGATGGGTGTCCATCTTTATATTATATACCGAGACCCCCGTGCCTCGAAAAACACGTTAAGCCGATGAGATCTTTGAAAGTCAGAAGCCCGAAAGTCTGACAACCAGTCTTACCAAGGGTATCGTATTACCCAATAACGGTTGTGGAAGTCAGATAGGCAGTAGCTCCATGTAAAATACTGGTTACCAGTTGCATCCAGTTAGACTGGAAGCTGACGCCAAGATAGTTGGGAAAGGGCTAGGCAGATGATGATATCCTAGTACAAGTATTAAACACGAAATTCTTGAACATAATAGTGAATCAAAATTGTATGCGATAAGCTAGAAAAAATCGTATACGCAATAAAACGTCTACGATGAACAGTGTCCGTAGGCACAGCTGTCACTGCATTTCACGGATACGTATCGTCTGTGCTGTCATATGGTCTGATACTATGGGGCATTTCAGTTGAAGTTTTAATGGCATTTTGAGTACAAAAAAGTGTCTTAGGGCAATATCTGGCGTCTGATTTTTGGACAGCTGTAAACCTTTATTCAAAAAAACTTAAAATTACTACTATTTCTGCATGCACTCAGAAGTGAGGCTTCTGCGAGAAATAAGTATAAATAATTATTCATTAAATATAGGTATCTCAATGTAGATTGCAAATATTTAGGAGGAATGTATAATGCCATTCAGGTGTATAACAAGTTAACTAACTCATTTAACTAAATTCCCAACCCCATGTTCAAGAAAAAGCTGACAAGTTGGTTGTTATTCAATTACGGACTCTTAGTAATTTTTGTTCGATTCAATTAGTTAAATTAGTGTGACATTTTCATTTAGATTGGTTGAATACCTATGTAATATGAATTTAGCTTAAGCTTCAATGTTAAACTATTTTTTTCCTCTTTTTTTTGGTAGCTGTATTGTGATTTTCACACTCTTTATTTACAATCTATTTTTAGAAGTGATGACTTTTAATTGGCTGTCAGACTCACATCATATGTTTTATTCTGTTTGCTTTAGCTGTAAGTCATCCATAGTTGATAAATAAATAAATAAATTAGTAACGTTCGCATCCAAAAACGTGCAGTTAAGTTAATGAGCCATTAACTTAAGATTACTTAAGGCGAAAAACTCAGATTAAGAAACAGTTAATTACAAATTGGCAGTTGACCCCATAATCAATTAAAACAGCTCATTTAATACCAGTCGAAAGGCTCTAAAAACAAGATTGATTAAATTTAAGTTAACCTTTTTAGGGTTCCGTACCTTAAGAGGAAAAACGGAACCCTTATAGGATCACTCGTGTGCCTGGCTGTCTGTCTTGAATTATGAATATGGGGGTCAATTTTGGGGGGCAAATAAGAAAAAGAAAAAGTTTTGCAAACTGTACCGTGTAACATATTAAATGAAAGGGCTTACTGTGAGGGTCTGAAATATATATATATATATATATATATATATATATATATATATATTTTTAGCGTCAGAAGTGGATTTAATTTAAAAAAAAAAAACAAATATCAGGATGAACGATTTTACTTCCAATTTTAATTTAACTAATTTAATCAACAAATCTCCATTTTACAAAAACACAATTAATCAGCACAAATAAGAATAAAAATGACAATAATAACGCTTACCGCAGATTGCAACGTCACAAACCAACAACCTCACCGTACGGTGTCTGACAAGCAAATGTCCCGAGTACCCGAGCTCGGTCGTTTTTATAGGGTTTGACGTGTGACGTCACAAAAAGCTAAGTAAACAACTATGATTCTGCTAACACGGCCTCTCCTGACTGTGCGCCGTCCTCGGCGTATTCTTCGACGTCTTCAGCAGGACGTGCAGACGAGGGGCCAGGCAGCTGCTCTGGACAGACCTCGTCATCGTCAGAATCTGTTAACCACCAACATGGGTTAAAAATAATCGTAATATGCCTTCGCTAGGCCCGGGGCTTACCGCCACACATTAATGTGATGGTGCCCAGGCCGTCGCAGAGAGGCAATCATAGCAATTCTGCTTGCATAGAATAATTTTATGCAAACAGGATCGCTACGAGATATCCTGTTCGCACATCCTTCTCACATTCAAGGCCCTCATTCATGACTAGAACGCATAAATGAATTCTTTCACTCGTAGCTATTTGCCCTACAATGAAATCGTAGAACTTATTCATCACGCTCATTGTCAGCACACGTGACTCAAACATACCGACTTTACCTACTTGTGCACAAGATAATTTCAAAACATCTCTCCCCCGCACTCGAGTGACTCGACACACAGGCAAATACTTTGCCCATGCGACAGGTACCGCAACAATGACGTCCAGAGGCATCTCGATCAAAACGGATCCTCACCAGCGAGTACACTCCCAGACTGCGCCGCCAGTGCGGAAGGTATCTTCAAGGGGAAGGCCTTCGCCTGTCACCCACATACCTTAAGACCAGCTCACATGACCCAAGAACTAGGAGTGCACCGCACGTCACAATAAACAACAGCTGCTGCAGCCGGGCCATATGCCCACTCAGTATCCATGTCTCAGCCGTTCAGAGAGCCAGGTCTGATCGATCTCCACGAGTACCGAAGCCATCTTTATGGGGGAAACGGGGTAGGTTAGCCACCCTTATGTCTAAGGACTCTTCAGGTGGCGGATCGACCAAACCCAACAACTCCGGCTCGGGCCCATGTGTGTTACAGGGCGCACACACTGCACCCTCAAAACGTGGCTTGCTACTTCGCCTTGCGCACACACAGTCATGCACAGGCAGACAGCATCAGCAACCACGTAACTGTAACACTCGAAACAGACATAATTAATTCACAAACTTACTTTCACACGTCCCCCCTTACGGTACTATTCGAAAGTTCGCTACAGAGATTAATCTTGCGTTGGTCGCTATTTCGGTTTTCCGATCGAGACTTAGCGAAACAATCGCTTTCCTTATGCCCATTCTTTTTACAGAAAGTGCACACAATCGATTTAGACACGTTGCGATTTCTGCAATTATTCTGTGTATGGCCAACTTGGCCACAACCGTAACATTTCGGCTTATCGTTGTAACGTTTTTTGCCTGCCTTAAACGGCGCATGAGAATCGTGCTTGACGCGAGCAGGTTTCGCATATGTTGCCAAAAAGGAGACCAAGTTATCTATGGTAAGGTTAGCATTAGCTGCCGCTGCCCGCACCTGGACGTCACTTATGCCGCGTATGACGATAAGCACCCTAAGGTCGCTGCTCAGACCCTGCACTATCTGCAGCCGTAGCAACGAACGCCGCGCATATTCCGCGTAAGTAGGGTACTTATCGGAGGACGTATTTACGACCTCGCGAAGTATTTCGGCGTAATCCGTCTTTTGCGGGCAAAGAGATTTAAACTCCTTAATAAAGTTCGACCAAGAGCGGTCATTAGTGACCCACTCATTCAACCAGGTCTTGGCGTCTCCCTTAAGACAATGCGCTACTCGCGACAAACACTCCGAATCTCCCCAGTTGTTAGCTAACCGAGCCCGCTCCACTTCATCACACCACGCCTCAAAGCTATTAATTGCCGGATCAAAATTTGAAACATAATAATTTTGGGACTTAGAAACTTTTGTAATACTCTGCAGTGCGTCAACAAGCACTTGTGTTGCTGTACTCGCCGCGTTGTCGCTTTGAGATGTGCTGGGACAAGCAGGTAACGGTGACTGCATACTACCCGCGGAACTTGCCTCTATTGCGTTTAAACGTGACATTATCGTGCCTAACGCTATTTTCACGGAGTCCTCGCGGCGTTGCGGACTAGCCGATACAGCCCTATCACGGCGAGAACGTTTCCTAGAGCGATCACGACGTGAACGCGACCTATGCCTACTGCTACGAAACACAGAACGATATTTGTCGTTGCTACGTGATCGTGGTCGGTATTCAACACTGCCTGACTCACTGCGACTATTACGCGAACGGCGTCTACGGTAATCACTGCCAGGTCGTGATCGACGTGAGCGATGGCGATAGCTACGAGACCGCGAACGATAGCTATCCTCACGAGATCGCGTACGGCACCTATGCCCGCGAGATCGCGAACGAGGCTTATGGTTGTGTCGTTGCGATCTGCTACGCTTCGCCTTCCGACGAGGCGACTCACAAGACCTTTCACGAGACCGTGACGGTCGGGGCATTTTACACAACAAAATAAAATGATCAAACAAAATTATTTGCAAAATGGAGGTAGAATAGAAAAATAAAATCAAATAAAAACAAAAGCCAAAAATAATTTGTGAGCACAGGTGAATCCCACTTCTGATTTTAGCGTCAGAAGTGGATTTAATTTAAAAAAAAAAAACAAATATCAGGATGAACGATTTTACTTCCAATTTTAATTTAACTAATTTAATCAACAAATCTCCATTTTACAAAAACACAATTAATCAGCACAAATAAGAATAAAAATGACAATAATAACGCTTACCGCAGATTGCAACGTCACAAACCAACAACCTCACCGTACGGTGTCTGACAAGCAAATGTCCCGAGTACCCGAGCTCGGTCGTTTTTATAGGGTTTGACGTGTGACGTCACAAAAAGCTAAGTAAACAACTATGATTCTGCTAACAATATTTTTATAATTTAAAAATAAATTTAACGTTATTTAAGAAAATAGACAAAAATTTACCAATCCCCCCTTATCTCCAAAACTGCTGAGTCTAAAATTTAGAAAAAAAAAAAGTACAGAAAATAGCTCTATACCTATAGATTACAGGAAAACTTATAAAAAGTCTATGGTCTTAAAAAAATATGGTAACTCTCTCAATATTGTGCATACAAACTTGCATTTGCAGCTGGAATGTATGGGGGAACATGTTTTTCAACTACAATGTTAAGTTTGGTCTTGGGATAAATTCGTCCCAACTACAGACCCCACCATTGTGCGTGGTCCGACACGCACTTAACCGGTTTTTGAAAAGAGTTCCTACTATAATCCCGATACCCCTTGACTGCGATAATATTTGTTGCTCTCGTCTAGCGGCTGCCCGGCTGGTATTGGCAGTTCTTAATTAATATCCTCTACTTTATAAGTCATTTTGATCCAAACAGTTTGGATAGCTAGAACTTTTAAACGTTAGAGATTTAAATGAAACTAAGTTTTCTTGATATTTTATAAATTTTAATTCCTACTGTACATCTAGCCATTATAGGTACATTTTAAAGAAAATTTTATTTGCTACGACTGCGTAGCACGCGTAGCATACGTAGCATGCGTAGCTGATGCCTACGTCGTAGCAACGGTATAAGGGACTACTCACACTTATTCAGCTCTATTCAGCTTGTGCTTATAGATAACAACGATTTTGTATGGAGACGTCAGCTTTCGCGGCATACAAGTATAAAATGAGGACAAATGTGTTATTATCATGCGAGTGCTATAAAGAGTTCAGCGCTGTTCTGCCGTGTTCAGTGCTGTTTTGCCGCATTCAGCGTCGAACGCGGCGGAACAGCGCTGTACACAGGTGGTTCTCGACTCCTTGTCAACAAGTTACGACCTGCAATTATTTTATTTTTACGAATTAAAAGCGTTTCAGCGGAGATAACACGCTATGACAGCTTTTCTCATTCTTACGACGCTGTATGCGGCTGATAGAAGCAGAACTGTATAAGTGTGACCAAAATCGTTCAGCGAAACGCGAATGGAGCTGAATAAGTGTGAGTAGTCCCTTATGCTTTTCTTACAATACGTTATGATGATACAGAAATTATTACAAAAGACAGTAGTCTTCTTATGTTAAGACTGTTAAGGATGCGTTTTCAAACACAAATAATTAATAACCATATTTAGAAAAAAAAAAAAACTAACTGTACCTAGCCATAACTTTATCAAAGTTTTTACAGATTATTTTGAAAACAGAAAAAGAATTTGTATATTCCGAAGTCGTGACACTCAAAGTACAATTAAACCGTATTGGACGGCTGCCTCGCGCTGTTAGGATTTCAATTTCAGATAAAATTGCTAACATAAACGTATTAGAAATCGCTAGTTGAAAACCAATATTTCTATTCTATTTCTATTTAAAGGTCGGGCTCAGAACTCTGCCGGAATAATTGATTAACAACTTTGCCTGTAATGTTTACAGTTAGCTATTTTAGAAGGATTCAATATTAAAATAGTTTTTATGTTCAAAAACTTCACTTTATTTAGATATTTGAATATTTCTCATGGAAAAATACTTTAATAAAAGTACCAAAGAAAAAAAAGTAAAGTACCGCTTTCGGGAATACTAGTGTTATATTTTGTAATGTTATATTAGGTATTTTATACGTTATTATTTTAGAAATTAGGATTATGTTCTACTTCAACCATAATCAAATGTATTATTTTTATCTCACGAAGTGTACAAACACGCTGCGAATGTGTGCGTGAAGAAGAGTAGCGTCAGCACATAACACATACACACACACACACACACACGCACATGCGCACACACTCTTTTGACTTCGCCATTGTCTCTGACGGTATCGGGAGCTCCTGCGCTTGTTCCACACTATAAACGAAACAATAAAATTATTAGAAGATTATGTGATAATTAGCTGAAATATTAATTAAGAATTATTTTATTACAGTAGGTAGGTACAGAATTAAAATTTAATGAAATTGGGGAATAAGTTTCCTCTGCATAATAATATGAAGTTTAATTATTCGCCAATTAAATGTAAGAAAATAATTATGCCTTAAGAAAATAAGCCAAAATACAATTCTATTAGTATCTAATTACATTCTGTATGAGTAGTGAGCTACACTGTTAATGGATAAATAAATATACTCGTATAATAATAATGATAAAATAGCAGATACGCTGGCGTCTCGGCACGACAAACTAACAAGTATGTAGGTGTTTGATATAAAGTTGGAATAGAAGTGACTTTGAGCATTCTTAAATAATAATGAATTCATCATTATTTGTTCACACAAAGTCACAAAGTCGCTTTCGTGTCTGTGTGACTGCGTTGCGTTTCTAAACTATGCAATGGATTTTTTAGATAATTTAATATTAAGTTTATGTGTACAATATTTACATCGGGTGTTTTTTTAGAGGGCAGAACTTTAAATTGAAATAAAACACAGAAAATTGTTTTTAATATCCATGAAGTTGACTTTATTTGATAGATTTTTTGATGGCATTAATATTTGAACACGATTCTGGGCATGTGGCCGCCGCGCCGCGGCTTACACCTAAGACTAGTTTACTGAAAACTTAACATTACTAAAGGAAACATTTGACAGATTTACTACGAATAGTGTGCGAAAATTACACTTCCAGATTACGCCATGTACGCGTTAGCCTCGGCGGCCACATGCCTGAAACCAAATCTATCAAAGCCAATTTCATGGTTATTAAAAACATTATTCTGTGTTTTATTTCAATTTAAAGTTCTCCCCTCTAAAAAAAACGTCTGATATATAGAAATCTCACCCGATATATAGTTTTGTCAAGTCGTAAAAACCGTGCGAAGCAGGGGCGTGTCACTAGTCACATTATTAAAAACCTGGGCGGTCTTCAAAGACATTTTTTATATTTTATGATGTTGTAAATGATTGATAAAAGAATATTTCCAGAATGTGTTTTTGAATGTAATTTCTATGGTTCGTGTTGCCATAGACTGTCTGACTTCTGTCCATCGCGAGTTTATCCTACTAATATTATAAATGCGAAAGTTCGGACGTTTGTTACTCAATCACACCAAAACCGCTGAACGGATCTGGATGAAATTTGGCACAAAGATAGATTATAGTCTGGAAGCACTTAATATACTTTTTATCCCGGAACAATGTACGGTTCCCGTGGAGTAATTTCCAACATCCACGCGGGCGAAGCTGCTGGCAAAAGCTAGTTTGACATAAAACGTACATACCTTTACTTCACACTGCTGCAAGGATGTTTTGGCGCTCGAATGACGTTGACAGGGTGGCGCTGTTGGTAAACATTTGTGCAAACAAGGCAATCTAGGCTTGGTATCTAAGCTCATCTATTTTGACAAAGCGATATTTCAATTCTAGGGCTAAATTTCACTATTCTCAACAAAGTGGGAAGGAATGGAAGGCTTACTTTATATAGGTATGAGGAACTGGGTGTAAAATTCACTCATCCTCCATAGAAAAGGAAGGATTCTCCGACCAGACGGTTGTTGTGTCTGGCTACTGCCCCACGATTGATGTAGGGACGTGGTATATATTATATGCAAGTCGCGCGGTATACTCTGCTTTCGCGATGCAGGATTTTGCGTGACGTCAGTGCGCTGCGTAGTTCGCATGTGGCGATGTAGATGTCACCACAACCTACACGCAAAAAAACTATCACTTTCTTTTAGTGAAGAGAAAAACATCATGAATTAGACGTTTTTGAATGAGGTGGTAAAGTATTCACTTCTAGAATGTTACCTCTACGCAACTATTCACGGTCTTGATTGGTACGGAGACTAGCTTTAATGGATTCCGCCGTCGCTCGTAATTGGGTAGGTAGATGTGTCGGCTGGATTTGTAGCTTCAGTTAATGTTGAACTGCGTTATACCGGTACCTCTTTAGTTTATGGTGATTGTAATAATTGAGAGTTGGAATAAAACCCTAAAACGGAATAACGGTATTATTTTTTATCCCACAACGACATCGACTACATCACACGATATCGAAGGATGACGCCATGAGAATCTGTCGTACATTTTTAAACTCTCAGAGTAACTGGGTTGGCAACCAAGATCCCAACCTTACTGATAGAAAACGTAGGTGTAACAATACCACAGTTTAAGCAACTGATATACTAATATCCATTGTGTTGTTGGAAAATGTCGTTAGGAAAGTTTTTAGTGTGAATGTGGATGGCTATACGAGTAGGGGAAGACCAAAGAAACGATGGATGGACTGTCTCAAAGAGGATAATATGTCTAGAAAGGGGTGACTAGGAAATAGAGGGAAGAAAAAGACGTGTGACCCCAAATAAAATGAGACAAGGGCAGGAGAATAATGATAATGTATTGTTACTGCCTGCGCGAGAAAAAGTGAATGGCGCCGCAGCGCAATTCTCTAGCAAAAAAAAAAAAATGTAAAATCGACGAACTATTGTGAAAAAAACATTGTTGCTATCTTTTACTTGATAACCAAAGCTTTCATAAATTAGTTATTAATGTACCAATATGTTTTTTTTTTTAGTTTCATGAATATTTATAGATAAGTACTATTGTATGAAAAAAAAAGAACCTATACCAGTACCTACCAACCTAACTAATTTTCTTTCTTTTTGTCCTTGAAAATGTTTTATTAGTCAAAGGAGTCTCTTTCTTTAAGGTGTTCATTTTATAGCTCATTACACTACAGTTGTCGGCTCATTCATTTGCAAATATTCCCTGAAGCGGGTTATTGAAAAATTTGATCCCGCTTTTCTTTTAAAAATGATATCAAAATATAATTTTGAGATATTTTACTTATATTATAATATTCACACCGTGACGATGTGGCAGATGTAGATATATATAGAAACACATAAAGTTTGACGTTCAGCACGGATGGATGCATTTTTTTTACAGGTTTAAGGCGTTGGTTACCATTATCAAAAATCCTTCATCCCAGCACTAAATTAATTGCATCGACTATGTTAATTGCTAGACGATTTACTACGTATAATATTATGACCTATGGTAAATTCTTAAATCTTAAGAGGCCCACGAAGCATGCTTAGTTCATAAAAACGAAATACCAAAATAATTTGTAAATCAATCATCTTCTAAAGATAGTGTGTATTTATTCCGATTGGATTACAGAATATCTAGGTTCCCAAATATATATTAAATTAAAACATTGATTTAAATAGGAAATATGAGAAAAAATAGTTTTCTATAGAAATTTTAAATTCCTCATATCTCGTCTTCAAATCATTGTCCTTTCAAAATATATATTTAGGAACCTAGAAATTCTGTAATTCAATCGGAATAAATACACACTACCTTAAGAATATGTTTGATTTACAAATTATTTTGGTATTTCGTTTGTATGCATGCTCCGAGGGCGTCTTAAGGTACAATTCACTCCCATAATGTGCGTTTGTGCGTGGTGCTCGAATAGTTTCGAAGAAATCGTCTCAGTGAGCTTATGACATGACCAAGGGCTCTGTTCGAGTTCGAAACTAGTCGGGATAACCTGATAAAGTCACCGCAGTCAGGTAAAAAAACACAGTAAGACTGTTTGTCCACCACACCGAGAACGTGACGTCAACGAGAAATGAGATTATTTGGCCATAGTAAAAGTACTGTCGTTGTCGCTACTTTGGAGGCGTCATCTGTTTTTTTCGTTGACGTCCCGTTCCCTGAGCGCTGTTTGCATTAATTAAAATGAATCAATCAATCTACCTAGCCTTTTCCTTTTCCCAACTATGTTGGGGTCGCCTTCCAGTCTAACCGGATGCAGCTGAATACCAGTATTTTACATGGAGCGACTGCCTATCTGACCTCCACAACCCAGTTACTGGGTAATACGATACCCCTTGGTAAGTCTGGTTGTCAGACTTTCGGGCTTCTGATGACCCGTAACGACTGTCAAAGATCCACGAATGAAAGCCGGGACCAACGGCTTAACGTGCTTTCCGAGGCACGGAGGAGTCTCGGTATGTAAAGATGGTCACCCAACCCAGGCAAGCGTAGCTTAACCTGATGGAGCGACCCGTGCGTCTGTTATTACTTAGTCACGAGCTCCTTATTAATTAATTACTTAAAATGAATGTTTCTTTCAAAACAAACTTACATAAAAATAAACGTAATATATCTATACCTATAACAACAAGATAACATGTTTAGTATGGAAAATACGAGTAGTATCTAAGTTAGTTTCCAACAAGATATTCTAAAATCCACAACTTAAAAGTGTTTGAGATGTCTTTGACAGCAGTCGTCCGTAGTGCTCGTTATTCTGTTGAACTAGAGTGGTGGCAATCACTGCGTTTGACATTGTTAGGATAGTACAGACAGCATAACCACACTTTAAAAGTTTTATTTTATAATTCACTCAATTTTCCTTTATGGATACCCACTTTACTGCCCTGGCCATGTTTTATGCAAATACATTCTTTAATATTACATATTTTAAAAATGTCTTCGACATATCTCAGGACCCTAGGGTCCCGAACATTTGCAAGGCGTATTAGGGGCCGAAGGCAACTCGCAAAGGCCCCGCAGACTATTTTAAATGATGCGGCAATAACCGACGATTATCACTGTATGCACTAGACAAGTTCACTAGAAAATAAAATAAAGGATCCCTGTGTGAAATCTCACACAGGGATCCTTTATTTTATTTTCAATACAAATTATTTATGTTTCTAAATATTTTTATAAAAACATTTAAAAAAAAAAACAAACCCAGCCGCGCAATGAAGGCTTCCTGAGGTGTTGGTCGAGGCTCTCCGCTATTAGGCCATTAACCGTAACGATTATCGGTACAATGATTGCAGAGTTCACGTCCCACATGTCGACATCCTCGTAGCTTTCACGAGATTCTCGTCATGAGGCACAGCGATATCAACAGTCATGGCGCTCTCGTCGATCATTTCACCACAATATCAGGCTTATTGGCTACAATAGTCCTATTAGGCCTGCTTGCATCACAAATCGCAAAATACTTACGTTGACATGTAATTAAAACATCGCTCTGTTCCTGACACGCAATTAAAACATCACCCTGTTTGAAAATGACACAGGCAGAGCGCTAAGCGCATTTAGTGATTTGTGGTGTAAATGGGATTTAGTATTTTTTTGCTTTTGTATTCTTACAAAAACATTAATAAATATCATTCAAATTAGGTTGAGAATCATTACATACTTTTAGGCAGTCAATAGATACAAAAAAAATAGCCTCCACATACTCACTATATTATCTTTTTCGCATTTATCTCACAAATTGAAGCAACAAGAAAAATGTACCCAGGGTTGTGTTTATCTGCGTTCCCTGAGGCTGCGGCCAGTCCGCCGGTTGAACGCGTCCCAGAGGGTGATGGCCATTCGGCTAGTCCGGGGTTACCGCACGGTCTCCGGTGAGGCGGCGAGCCTACTTGCCGGATTGCCGCCGTGGGATCTGGAGGCGAAAGTCCTCGCGCACGGGTGGGAGTGGCGCGAGGAGGCGAAACGCCGGGGCATAACTCCGCTGCCGCGAGAAATCACGGTACAGCGGACAGAGCTCCGGCGGGATCTCATGGCGACATGGAGAGTGCGACTGTCGCAGCCCAGCGCTGGGCACGCCACAATTGCGGCGATAAGTCCCCTCTTTGAGGAGTGGTTAGAGAGGCGCCACGGCGTCCTCACCTTCCGCCTGACGCAGGTCCTCACCGGACACGGTTGTTTCGGGAGGTTCCTGTTTCGCATAAGGCGGGAGGAAACGCCCGGGTGTCACCATTGTGTGGATCGCCCAGAGGACACGGTGGAGTATACAGTGGAGGTCTGCCCGGCTTGGGCAGAGCACCGCCGTGTTCTCACGGAGGCGATCGGCGGCGGCGATGTCTCGCGTCCGAGCCTGGTCCAGGCCATGGTGCGGAGCGAGAGTGCATGGGAGGCCGTCACCTCCTTCTGCGAAGCAGTAATGCTCGCGAAGGAGGAGGCGGAACGCGTGAGGGAGAGGCAGCCTCACGCCCTCAGTCGCCGCTGGAGACGCCCTGGGCGGCGGGAATCGATAGCCGATTCCCAGCCACCGTAGGCGCGGGCTTGCGGACGGTGAGTAGTGGGTAGCTCGCCGTCCGGTGAGGACCAGGCCCGGGTCGACGGCGCGTTGTGTTCCACGCGCGCCTCAAAGAGATGTCAGCAAAAGATGGGGTCCAATAGGGCCGATGCCGCTGGGGTCGCGGGTTGTTTGAAAAAGATACCGTGGCCCTGGCATAGGCAACTGAAGGAACACGGGTGGGTTTTAGTCAGTAAAAGTCTGACACGCCCTTCCGCTCCACCCAGAGCGGATTATAGTTATTTGATGATTTCCCATCCACAAAAAAAAAAGGGTTGTGTTTATCTAATTTGATTTATAACAGTGTTCAGTTTAAAAAGAGTCCAGAGTTTCATGCCCAGCTCTTCTCCATAGAGCTCTACGTTTTGGAACGGGCAACTAGGTTCAACTTCCTGACCGATTCCTTGAAAATTAAAAGTACCTGTAACGTTTTAAATACAATAAGCCACATCGCATTTTCATGACGGTCCAGTGGATAACACGTTCCGCCCAACGCCGCTCTCGTGAGGTGCGCATGTTATGACATAATATTTTCTCATACAAAATACATACGTTCACAAAAGTTCTGCTCTTCAAGTATCCTAGTGTTATCAGATTAAACACAACGTCCATATACGGTCAATACAACTGCGTATCTACAATTTGAACACAACGTCTGCTCCCGTCAACGTTCGTCTTGCGCACGACGTGTTCAGACGTTGCGTATGTGTGCCTACGCGCTTGTGCGAGTATGTAATAGACGATAACATTAAGCCTCCAAAATTTGATTTGTTGTGGCTGTAGGTATTTGACACTTCCCCCCCGGTGGGTTCCCGCATTGTCGAGGCGGGGGGCTCAGTAGCCGTGGCTTGGTCACCCACGGTGAAGCGAAGAGGAAGTCGAGGAGGGGCCGCTCGTCAGGGCTTTTCCCAGGAAGTCGACGACGTAGCGGCCAACAGGTAGATTACGGTGCCGCTTGGGCGACATCGCAACTGAGGCGGGCCGCGATGTCGTATGGGAGGCATCGCGGCTGAGGGTTGGAGGCCGCGGCGGTAGAGGAGTGCCGGTATTGCGGTGCGCCGCTCTTCCTGCCTCCCGCGGCCTTGACGGGGTTGCCACCGTCTGATGGCGGACGCGGTGGGGCCGGAATAGGAATGTCGGTATTTCATTCGCCGCTCACCCTATCCTCTGCGGCCGAAAAGTGATAGGCGGCCGGGCCACTGACCTGACCTGTCGCAAGGGGACCAAGGGTGCCTAGACACGTGGTCGTCTAGTTTCATTTCGTCCCATGTGCTGGTTTGGTCCATGGGATGTCACGGCGCGCAATGTGTTCCTGTGCGCCGGTGACGGGGGGTGCTCCCCAGAGGAGGGTCCGGTGACGGACAGCCGCGGCGGGTTCGCGGTGAGTGCTAACGCGTACCCGTGTTCCCGTCACAAGCGGCAGAGGAGGACACCGTGGAGTTTTAATGGGTTGGAGTCCCCCATAACTGCACTATCTCCCCGTGGTAGTGCACTATGCATGAGCATTACTCCAAGGAAAAAAGGGAAAAAAAAGTGTTTGATATTTGCACGTGTTGTAGCGCAAAAGTTCAACTAATGGAATTTACTGTGGCTACCTGGCGTGGTGAGACGTAGTGCAAATAAAATCACATTTTTATTAGACGTGATCAGACGTTGTCTTAATAGTAAATTGTATAAATATGACGTTATTAGACGTTACTGGACCGAACGTGTTAAGGATTCGCCTCAAATGCACGAGGTTAAAATCTGGGCAAGTACAAATGTGACTTTTTGATCATCAGTCTTCAGATCAGATCTTTTTGATGATCAGTGCTCGTGCCTTATTTATATGAGAAAGCCTTTGCCCTGCAGTGGGATATAATACGCTTGGATTATTATATCGCATTTTATTTTTACCCAATATCAAAAAAGGAGAAGGTTTCTCAAATACATATGTGTTTATGTGTGTTCGCGGATAAATTCGTCGTTTATAAACTGATTTAGATGATACTTTTTTTTGTTGGCAAGCAGATATCTCAAAGGTAGTTCCATATAAATTGTAATAACTTTGCTTGGGCAGTTATTGAGTTAGCTTTAATAATGCGTATTTTCCCACATAGTTTATATGGATGATGTTTTAATCTATGCGGATGATGTTTTAATAACTTCCTATCACTGTTATTTACATAGCAGGTAGTGGTATTCAAATTTTTGTGGGGTAGGTACCATAACTAAAAAGTTTTTTTAATATCCTTTATTAAAAAGAACCAGGTACTTAATAATTAATTACAATGTAGCCTACAAGACTAATAAGCAATTTTAATCTAACTTAATTTTTTACGTGATAATTATTTTAAAACTTAGAATAGTGTTGGTTGTACTTTACACAAGTCCGTTCCACTTTCTTAGAGTCTGATATGATAATATAAGCACTTTGTTCATGTGTTATATATGTGTCATTATCACTATTATTTCTACACTTTTTACACTACACTAATTCAAAAGGTTTTGTTCGTTTTAGTCTTCGCACTATATTTGTCTGATCTAACAGCTGAATTGCCTCGATGTTCACATGTTGGTGAAGTCGGTGTTCATGGGCCTCAGCGAATTTTTGGATTATGTTGGTGACGGGTTCCATTTTTAGTTCACGATGGAGGTCGTCATTTCTTATATACCAGGGTGCATTAACAATACTCCTGAGTACCTTATTCTGGAATGTTTGTATAATTTTGATGTTGGTCGGTTTAGTACAGCCCCAAAGTTGGATGCCATATGCCCATATTGGCATAAGAATATGCTTACAATGCTTAT
Organism: Dicycla oo; assembly: GCA_948252095.1. Taxonomy (NCBI): domain Eukaryota; kingdom Metazoa; phylum Arthropoda; class Insecta; order Lepidoptera; family Noctuidae; genus Dicycla; species Dicycla oo. The sequence goes on from OX411732.1 coordinate 12,712,900, forward strand.
ATGCTTATATAATAAAATTTTGTTATGTATCGATAGACATGAATTCCGTCCAATCAACCAATACATGTTTTTAAAGCGCATGTCTAGTTCCTGTCTTTTCTTTTTCGCATCAAGCGTTATGCCAAGGTATTTGGCTGTATTTGCGTATGGCACTTGTTGGCTATTTATGAAGTAATCGCAATTTCTGTTGGTGAAATCAATGTGAAGTGACTTCGATTCGTTCAATTTGATTCTCCATTTTGGTGCCTAGTCATGAACTTCATTTACAGCGATTTGTACCTTTTTGATTGCTTCTGTATGGCATGACCCTGTAGCCATAATTGCAGTGTCATCCGCGAAGGTTGCAATAGTATTATTTTCCAGCTCTGGTATGTCATATGTGTACAACAGGTAGAGGACTGGACCCAGCACACTACCTTGAGGCACGCCAGCTTTAATAAATTTTAACTTGGAATAGGCATCCTCGTGCCTTACTCGAAACATTCTATCTGTAATGTATGATTGCAAGATATCGGCAAAGTCATTGGGTAGCATTAGTCTAAGCTTGTATATCAAACCCTTATGACAAACTCTATCAAAAGCTTGTGCCACATCTAAAAATACGGTGGAACAGACTCTTTTATCTTCAAGCGTTCTCTAAATGATGTTGGTAATTCTATGTACTTGGTTTATTGTTGAGTGTTTCTCTCTGAAACAAAACTGATGGTCAGAGATCAGGTTTCTCTCGTTAATCGGTTTTAGGCGTTTTAAAAACAATTTTTCAAACAGTTTTGCTAGTATAGGCAACAGGGAAATGGGCCTGTATGATGATGCTTCTCGAGGTGGTTTACCGGGCTTTGCAATCATAATCACTTTAGCAACTTTCGATAGCTCAGGAACATGCTTTAGCACGAATAATAATAATAATAATAATATCCTGGGACATTTTCACACACGGTCATCTGGTCCCAAACTAAGCAGAGCTTGATGAGCCTAGTAAGCTTAACTATGACTTTCCACGGGAGATGTTTTAGGATTTCTCCCGTTATAAGGTGATATCCTGGGGATTTCTTTAGTCTAATGATTTGAATTTCCTTTGCTACTTCTTTTGGAGCACAAGCTTAATTCTTTTATCTTGAAGAATATTGGCAAACTGAAGGTTGTCTACAGTCCCGTCATTTGGCTGAAAGGTTTCTTCTAAGTGATTGGCAAATCTTTGAGATTTTTGCTCATTGCTTATGGCCCACTTTCCGTTATCATCTCTGATAGGGGGAATTGGTGTAATTGGCCTTTTGAGTGACTTTGTCGCTTTCAAAAGAGAGTATTACAACTAAAAAGTGAAAAATATAAACTTTTTAGGAATAACCTCCTGCTTTTTTTTGGGAAGTTGGTTAAAAATAAAACCGACTTCCAAATCAAAACACTACAAAGTGAAAAATAACTTTAATTTCGGAAGTCGGTGGCAAAATACGAAAATACAAAACCAAAGACACCGACTACCGAAATTAAACTTATTTTTCACTTTGTAGTGTTTTGATTCGGTCGTTTTTTGAGTTGGTTTTATTTTTAACTAATTGTCTCCATTATTCTCCTAGCCCTACACTCGAAGACGCGCACCCTCGTAGGAAATCATTCAATATCGACAGACACTGAGAAACTTGACAGAACGTTATGTAAGACTTGAATTATAACAACCCCTTGGAATAACTTGTTCAACCAGCAATTGTTTTTAGAAGAGGAGGTTGGGGGAGATTGGTCTAGTAGACACTGAAGGAGTGATTTTATTTGGTTAGAAATAGAAATCTTTATAACGAGGGTTCACGGGCTACTGGTAGCGACATCCCGGCCTATATTGAGTTAAAATTGCATTAAAAAGTGAAAAGCGTAAAAAACTGAGATAGACACTATTGATTCTTAACCGTCAATAGGCCACTTTTTCGAAAAAATATTGATACTGTTTTTACAACGTTCCGTTTCCGAACAATGAAACTGAAATGCTCTCCTGTAAAGTTCCAAAATGTCGTTTAATTTGTATCGTATTAAACGACATTTTGGAACTTTAGCCCGTGAACCCTCGATATACAGACCGCGTCACTAGAATAGCCTCACCCGCTAAATTAGTAGTAAATCCAGTTATAGAGAAACAATTGCTTAATTGATTTTATAAATTAACTTAATAATAATAATAATAAGTCAAAGTCACCCCCTGCCATTTTATCCGTGTATAATATACAACATTGGTCAGGCAGTGGACATAGTTCTTCCATAGTTCAAGTTACCCAATCCACTTTAGCCACCCAAACCCATAGCCCAATATGTTTTGTTTTCACCTACAACAATAGTCCTGTACCAACCGGGGGTTGTCCTTGGGTGCACTTGCATAGTGCATACAGGGATAATCGTCAGTTGGTGCCTCCTCATCATTTAAAATTATCTAAGGGGCCTCTGTGGGTTGGCTTCGGCTCCTCGTACGCCTTCCAAAGGTCCGGGACCCCAGGGTCCCGAGAAATATCAAAAAGTAATAATAATAAATTTATTTCATAAAAAAGAAGATTGTAGTACATGAGGCACACATAAAGTAACACATATAAGTATTTAAGTCAAGCACAATCAGGTGGGTGAAGTTCTGCTTTCCTAGCTAGGTTATGGAATAACCTGTATTTAGGAATAACAGTCCCTGACCCTTACAAAAAACTAAAAACTTTCATAGCTTACTGTTAGTATTCGTTACAAAAAGTAGGCATTTAATAATAAATAATAATAATTATATGCTAAAGTAACAAATAGTGTAAGTCACTTGAATAGCCTCACTAAAATAAAACACAGAAATATATGATTTAATTTTTTTTTAATTATTATTTTGTGTACTTTCCATTACCCTTAGTTACGTCGAAAATTTGAATAGGAATGAATTCATATAATGAGTAAATGTAATTTAGGTTCAAATCATTCCAAGTGTTATGAATTTCTTGTATAAGATCTGCGCTGCTACTAAAATGACGTTCACTGGAAAATAATTGGCGAGATAGATAGCCCCAAACATTTTTATGATATATTATTAAAGGCTGGAAAGGTGGATGGCCAATCTAAAACTTTAATTTTATTAAGTTCAAACCAAGTTTTGGGTTTATGAGACGTATGTGTGGGGGCGTTGTCTTGTTGAAAAATCCACTTTTTTTAAAGATAAACGAGATTCGTAAAGTTCGAATCTCTTTTATCTTCTCTTCCAGTAAATTTATATACAGTTTTGAAGTTACCTTTCCTTTAAAAATGGAAATATTAATGATACCGTAATAAGAAATCGCACCCCACACCATTACTGAGCCACCCCCTGAATGACGACGTGATAAAAAGAATTCTTCTTTCCTTAAATCGTGAAAATAAGTTGAATATCCATCTGGACCATCTAATTTGAACTTTTTTTCATCACTAAATACAACACTGTGCCATTGATTTGTCCAGGACATATGTATTCTAGCAAATGATAATCGGGCCTTTTGGTGATGTTCGCGCAAAAAAGGTTTCATTTTGATTTTCCTCCGTTTGAGGTATGGGGATGAGTTTATTATACGTCGCAATCTAGACAACGAAGCACTGGTCTTTACGTCATTCGCTATTTATCGAGTTGTTTTGGAAGAATTAGATGCTGCACATAAAATAAGTCAGCGCTCACGTGACGAAGTGGCCGGTTTTATTCGAACTTTATAATTTTTTCCATAATTTTCTTTATTTTTCATATAGTTATTAATAACTTTAGGACTACGACCTAGTTTTCTTGCAATTGCGTGATTAGATAATTTTTGATCCTTAAAAACAAATCTATTTCAATATTAGTTAATCTGTGACCACGACCCATGATAAGAAATAATAATAATAATAATAACACTGCACAAATAATAAATATGTAATATATAACGTTAGTATAATTAATTTATGCCGAGAAATTAAAACAAAGAAATGCGACGACTGTTTAAATTGGAGTGAGTCTACTGAGGCTATTCATTTGGATAGCATAAAACGTTGCATTTAACTACCTAAACCTTTCTAGTACAGGCTCGTACAAGTTTGGGCGTGTTTTGTCTTAGACGCTGCTCAAATAAGCAAAATATGTTAAATAATTATAAATATAAAAATCACAAAAATATGGGGTGAGGCTATTCAAGTGACGCGGTCTGTATATAATTCTTCTGTGTGTGTGTATGTGACTGAACTCCTAAAAGGCAGGACTGATTTTGATGATTTTTTTTGTGTGTGTTCAAGTGGATTCGAGAATGGTTTAGATTTACAATTGGACCCAGTAGATCGAGTGAAAATCTGTGATCGTGTTCTAGGAAGCAGAACAGCTTCTGTCTGGTCAGCTAGTGTTTAAATAAAATCATTCATTTTGCAGACAAGTGCCTCTGCTGATTTAAGATCTTTAAGGTTTTCCATATTATTATTTACTTTTAATCTTAGTTTTCCTTAGCATTATAAAGTTGTTTTATTGATGTTTCATCATTAATAAAAAGAGACAATGCTATAAAATGTTACTTTTTGTGCGGACTTGATGCTTAAACGCATACTGGGAACGCAGCTAAGTTCGTTTAGCGTCGCTCATGTAGCTACCGCGAGTTTGCATACTTCGGTTCACATCGCAAATTATGAAACGAAGTATGAGAAGATGCGGTAGCTCCATGAGCGCAACTAAACGAACTGAACGTTGTTCCCAATGTGGCCTGCGCTTTATACTACATCCAAGTTTGTTGAAAGAATCGTTAGCTTAATTACGGTCGTGGTCACGCAGGTCGTGGGTTCGATTCCCATTCCCATCCAGGACAAACATTTGTGTGCATGAATACGAGTATGTCTGTTTGTTCTGAGTCTGGGTGTAATTATTTATATAAACAAAAAAAAAGTAGTGTATGTAGTTAGTATATCAGTTACCTGATTTCCATAGTACAAGCTCTGCTTAGTTTGGGATCAATTGACCGTGTGTGAAATGTCCAGGATTCAGGGCTCAAGATTGAATAGTCTTAATACCTACCTCTAGACCAACAAATATATATCAATAAACTTTGTAACGAATTTGTACATTGCTTCATGCCTCATGCCTCATGCCCCATTTGCCTCTATTCAAGAAGTTCCCCATTGAGTTGCATAACTTCAAACTAGGTTCAGCTTTAAGTTAAAACTTTAACTACTGCAGTGGCTAGTTTGTATCCTAAATCAATAACGCAAAATAAATGCAATTCATATTTGGTGTAACTCGTATCGTCGGAATCTTTTAAGAAATATTATCGATGCACTTTTGCCATTTTAATGAAAATTCGTTGATGCTTCTGCTTTATATATCCTGGGAACGGGAATGGATAAATTCTTTAAAGGTGTTTTTCACCGCCTCGTTGGATTTGAAATTTTTCCTCGGGGCTTCCAGAATGGAAGCGATCAAACCAAAAACGCACCGTGCGTTCAGTTGCGGTACCATACACGTCGTTAATATTATGCTGTCTGTGTTGCGTTGGTGCCACGACGGAACTCGTATTCGAAAATAGCGCGCAATTTCGATTTTTCCACGGTTACAGAAACATCGATATCATAGAAAAATCGAACGGCGGGAAAACACACCACAACAACTGATATGTTTTTTAAATGTCATGCTATATTATTAAATTAATTTGAATTTGGAATTCTAAATAGAATGAAAGATCACACTAGCCGGTATCAAACATCAGAAATTTCATAGGTAAAGAGCTATTATTAATATAAGTATTAGTATTAGAGATTACTAAAATATTGCACGCTTGAAGGCTTATAGGCTATAGCGGCTCGAAATTATTGGATAACATCTGTATTTTATATACCTATATTTGCAATAAATGAATTTGAATTTGAAAAAGATTGGTCCGTGGATGGGTGACCATCTTTACATACCAAGACTTCTCCGTGCCTCGGAAAGCCCGTTAAGCCGTTGATTTCGGCTGTCATTCATGGATCTTTGACAGTCGTTACGGGACGTCAGAAACCCGAAAGTCTGATAACCAATTTTATGGAGGTCAAATAGGCAGTCGCTCCATAAAACATACTGGTATGCAGGTGCATCCGGTTAAATATATCGTAACAAATAGCCGGGGCTATTAGTAAGTCACATGGTAAAAATTATAGAGTAGAAAATAAGATCAGTAAAAAACATAAAGATAGAAATATTAGCTTCAGTTTTCGATGACAGGAACCAAGTCTGCAGCAGGTGACGCGCGCAGTAATAGGATGAGCAATTTTGTACCCCATCATCCGTTGACGGTGACTAAGTCACTCCGTTATAGGTCCCTCTGTCCGAGGAGGAGGATAGAGAAGGAGGCTGTGACTTAAGCCATACCGCTAGGAGCTCAGAGTGTCCGAGGAGGACCGTAAGAGGGAGACAGGGCTCAATACATGCTACTAGTGGTTCACTTCTTAGAGAACCTCCTGATTTAAAGGAAGTATTACGCGTATTTGCACTGTTAGTTGGAGTCAACCGAATAAGAATATTTCTTGAGGGTTCCATAAGTTACTTGGGCTGTTCTCCGGAATTAAAAAAACTAAAAATACTTCATGAGGTTGGTTTCAATGTATTTGTTATTGGAGATGATCTGGTAGACGGCCAGAGATATTACTCCTAATAGACTGCTGAAGAATGACTCTTGACATTGAGTGACGGCCCTTTTTATAGGCCCCTGATACTAAATATTTTAAAGATACGTCAGATTATATTTCTATACATGGAGGAGCTCGTGGCTAAGTAATAACAGCCGCACGGGTCGCTCCATCAGGTTAAGCTACGCTTGCCGGGGATGGTCTGTGGATGGGTGACCATCTTTTCATACCGAGACACATCCGTGCCTGGAAAAGCACGTTAAGCCGTTGGTCCCGGCTGTCATTCGTGGATCTTTGAAAGTCGTGACGGGTCGTCAGAAGCCCGAAAGTCTGAAAACCAGTCTTACCAAGGGGTATCGTATTACCTAGTAACTGGGTTGTAGAGGTCAGATAGGTAGTCGCTCCATGTAAAATACTGGTATTCAGCTGCATCCGGTTAGACTGGAAGCCGACCCCAACATAGTTGGGAAAAGGCTAGGCAGATTAATTTTGCCACTTAGCCACTTATATAAAAAGTGAATTTCGTAAAAGTGCAGTTGACTCTTTCTACTTTGTTGCCGTCGTACTGTCTACACGGTAACGTCATTTTTATCTACTCTTCCGTCGACAAGACGCTTCTCTACGGTTCTCGTGTTAAGCCTGCTGATTGATCATTGAAAATTTTGAAGGTTAAAAATAAATCCTTGGTCTCACTCACAACATCTTTCATGCTTTCGTCGAACACTCTCATTCAATCACACGTAGGGGATATGGTTCACATTTAATAACGCATACTCTACAAGGAAATATTTTACTGGAATTACGAAGGCTTATTTTTTTTAATTAGGTGTCGTCAACAGGTGCTTGTTTGAAAAGCCAATTTAGGAGAAAACATTAGGGGCTTTTTTATCGAGTTGAACCGCTCGGAAGGAAAGTTATGTTTAAGAGAGAAAAATTAGGTTAAGTTTAACGTTACGAATAGCCGGGGCTACATAGTTGGGAAAAGCCTAGGCAGATTGATTTGTTTATAACTTGCTTTAAGCAAATGTTAAAAGGGTCATGCCTATTCTACGTAGTTTTAGATGTATAATCATTTAAGTGTGTTTGGACCAAACGATGGATAGATTATGCGAAGAAGACATGGCTAGAAAGGGGACCACTACTGAAAAGACGGCTGATAGAGACGAATGTAAGAAGAATATATACTGTGCCGACCCAACAATAGGGACAAATGCAGGAGAATGATTATGTTTTTAAACAACAATTTTCACTCGAGGCTTGAAGACTCCCAGGTTATCGCCGTTAATTCCTTAAGGTTGGGTGTGGTACACCCAGAGCAAGATAAATAAATCGATAGTTTTGTGGTTAATAGATATAATAATAATAATAATCATTTTATTATCAGGCTACTGATGCCCATAGAAAAAATACACAAAATACTATTAACAACAAAAATAAACTAATACATATTAAAAACCTTATTAAACTGTATACACATAACGTTGTCAGCGTCGTGTGTCGCTGCGCGGTGTCGCGTAACTGTCCTCGGAAACGTCGATATACGACACCTTTCGGCCAAAAGTCTTCCTTCAAACAGGTTTGTAGATGGTGGGTTGGAACTCGCACCACAAATGACTTAGTTAATGTCGTGGCGCGATTCCAACCTTTCGACCCTCAGAGTCCAGTTGGTCTTCACTTTCATGTACTGCACGACCTCCTCAACTGTTGTGGGCTAATAATGGGTTGTGCGTCTGAGTAGCTGCGTAAGGAAGCGCCGATTGTCACGGCTCTGTCGACCGCCTCTCGATGAAGTGTTTAGATGACGTCAAAGGTGTCAGCGGGTGAGTAACACCCACCGTACGCTCTGTGTTACAAATCTGGAACTAGGCTTTTTATTCCTGTTCTTTATTTTTGTGCTTTTTAGGGTTCTGTACCTCAAAAGGAAAAAACGGAACCCTTAAAGGATCACTTCGTTGCCCGTCTGTCTGTCAGTCTTTTAAAACTCTTTTTCTCAGGAACGTGTGGAGGTATCAAGCTGGAATTAATATCAAATACGTAGGTTTACTGTCCCTTAGAACTCTTTAAAAATAAAGCTTCTGAGTGAACGTAATATAAAAATATTGCTATTTATGCGACATATTTTTGACATCGCAAATAAATTAAACCCGTTACCGGTACTTCCCGTTGACCTGGAACCATGAAAGGATCAAGGTATCGCAGTACAAGTAAATGGAAAAGTCCAAAAATTAATAACTTGTAGTTTTATCACATAAAACTTTTTTTTTTGTGATTACAAACTTATGTTTGCAGGTCGAGAATTTACGTGATGTACTTATATATCGATGTATGGGAGAACATGTCTTTCAACTACAATGTTAAGTTTTTTTTTGTGATAAATTCATCACAACTACGGAACCCTTCATTGTGCGTGGTCGGACACGCACGTGGTTTTTATTTGTTTTATTAAAAGACAAAATAATTCGAAAACTAATCAGTAAGTGTCATATGCTATAAATATAAGTTGAAATTGTTGATTCCTTTACGAAATATAAAAAACCTACAAAATATTTTTATTTTACCTTTAATAACGATCCAAGGATTGTAACACCCACCTTACGCTCCGTGTTACATATTTAAACCTTACGCGTTAATAATGCTGGTCTGCGCTGTGCAATGTTTGTTCTTTTTGGGGTTCTGTACCACAAAATGAAAAAGAAACCCTGATAGAATCACTTTGTTGCCCATCTGTCTGTCTGTGTGTCAAAACCCTTTTTCTCAGGAGCGCGTAGAGGTATCAAGTTCTTTATATCAAATTTCAGCAGTGAAAAACCAAACTTGTAAGTCAACGCGATCAAAATATATGACCGTTTATGTCGCATATTTTGCGATTTGACAAGGGAATCAAAAGTTATAGGGCAAATAAATGATAAATGATTTTATTTCTGTAAGTAGGTGTGTACAAATACTTTTAAACGTCAATAATATTTTTTTGAAACTAGATTAGGTTGGAGTTTCCTATCTGACTACTCTGAGAAGAATGGCCGAAACCAACTCAGAGGTCACAGTCTCATTTAAAGTCCAGACATAATCTTAGTCAGTTCAGTGACCATGTAGACTGGTGTCTGAAATGGTATTTTGAGTACAGTCAGTGCACGAATTTGTCAACTCAAAACTTAAGGAGCTCAACGAGTCGATGAACAATTCCAAAGAAAGGACACTTGGGTAGGCCGCATAAATTACTCAAACTGCCAGACCGTGATTAAAAATATAAAAAAAACAATGACCCACAAAGTCTTCATATTCACAATAATTAAAATAATATTATACTTTGCAAAGTAAATATTCATGAGAAAATGGGAGCAGCTCAATCCCAAGCCTTTTTGTCCTCAATATAATCGTTAACGGTATAAAAGGCTTTCTGACACAATTTGCGTTTATTGATTTGAATATGATTTGAAAATTTTAATGATTTGAATTTATTAATTATTAAGGCTTAAATCTTGAACATAGCTTGGAAGTTATTATAAAAGCGTGTATATACATTGACACCTGAACGAGCCACCTATTTTCCTGAGCCTTGTTTAAGGTACAACCAACTTGAGTTTGTTCCTAATATTTATATTGTGGATATCACTGTATTTTTTAAACAATTTTATATTTACGAGTATGTGGGCATGTAAAAGATTTTCAAAATATACTGAGAAGGTACAGTCATTATATTAATCTTCTTAAAATTCTCTCTGAGAGAGTGTCTCGCACTTAATCGAACAGCTCTTTTCTGCAAAACAAAGATAGGCTGAATGTCGGCAGCACTTCCCCACAACAGAATACCGTACGACATTACACTGTGAAAATAGCGAAAGTACACTAAACGGGGTACGAGTACTTACCGTTGACCTAGAATCATGAAATTTGGCAAGAAGGAAGGTATCACAACACCAGTAAAGGAAAAATTGCGAAAATAGTTATTTTGTACTTTTATAACATTTTAACATAAAAAAATGTTACTTTGCGATTACAAACTTAATTTTGCAGTTGGAGAATTGACCGTGACATAATATATCGATGTATGGGAGAACATGTTTTCCCACTACAATGTTGAGTTTGTTCTTCGGATAAATTCATCCCAATTTTCTGACATTATTATATTGTCATAGTAACATCATCATCATCATACAATGATGATGATGTCACTAAGCATACATTTGAATTGAAGCACATTTACTACAAAAATTAAACACCTTAAGAGGACGAGAAGTCGATTGGATAGACTTCAAATAATACTCCATTATTCATAAATTTTACCATCTCTTAAAATATTCTAAATCCCAGTAACATAAATGCACAAGTTTGGATGGATAGATGGATGGATGTTTGTTATTCAATCACACCAGAACGGCTAAACGGATCTAGATGAAATTCGGCACAGAGATAGATTATAGTCTGCAATACATAGGATACTTTTTATCCTAGAAAAATGTACGGTTTCCGCGGGATAAATTCCAACATCCACGCGGGGGAAGCCGCTGGCAAAAGCTAGTATAATATTATAAATGCAAAACTGAGTTTGTTTGTTTGTTACGCTTTCACGCTAAAACGGCTGAACAGATTTATTTATTTAATTATTACATTTGGGAAACAATCAGTAGTACTTATATTAAGAGCGCTTATACCTAGATTAGGACATAGGATAATTTCTATTCTGGTAGTACATTCCCATAGGCTAATTTCCGCCCTCAACGCAGGCGAAGCGGCGAGAAAAACTAGTTTATCATTATAAACCTACTTTGACCCGTATGAATGTATGTATGTTTGTTTATGTGTTTGTATGTCCACGATTTTCTCAAAAAGTAATAATAATAATATCATAGGACATTGTTAACACACGGTCATCTGATCCCAAACTAAGCAGAGCTTGTACTATGGAAACCAAATAACTGATAAACTACATACACTACTTTTTTTTTTTTTTTGTAAATACATACTTATATAGTTAATTACACCCAGACTCAGAACAAATAGACATGTTCATGCACACAAATGTTTGTCCTGGATGGGAATCGAACCCACGACCAGCGGCATGGCAGGTGGTATCTTAACCAACCACGCCATCTGGCCTGTCAACCAATCAACCAATTAAAATTAAAAGTAATCAACCAATTTTGATGATTCTTTCACTAACGTGATCCACATACTTTCAGCAAGGTTTTAGTGTATTAGGTAATTATTATTATGTACGAAATTATATGCATAAATGTACGGCATCTACGGCATTTCTATGCGAATTTTGATGATTTTTCTTCTTTTTGTTCGTCTTGGGCGTATTAACCGACTTCAAAAAGGAGGTTCTATATTCGACACGTATGTATGTATGTATGTATGTACATTATGTATATATGTTTGTACGTCCGCGATTTTCTCAAAACTAATGAACCAATTTTGATGATTCTTCCACTAACGTGATCTACATACTCTCAGGAATGTTTAAGTATATCGAGGGTTCACGGGCTATTTGTATTAAGCGACATCCTGACCGATATTGAGTTATTATCATATCTACCTGTATTAAAAAGTGAAAAATGTAAAAAAACGGAGATAGACACTATTGAATATTAACCGTCGATAGGCCACTTTTTCGTAAAAAATATTGATACTTTTTTACAATGTTCTTTTTTCCGAATAATGAAAGTTTGAAATGCTCTCCTGTATAGTTCCGAACATGTCGCTTAATACAAATAGCTCGCGAACCCTCGATATAATACATTAGGTAATTCTTCTTATGTACGAAGTTATATGCATGTGCATACAGGCATTTCTAAGTGTATTTTGATGATTCTTCGTTTCATTCGTCTAGAGCTTGTATAGGCATTCAATTAAAAATGAGAAAATAAATTTACTTTTAAAAAAAGTAAAAACCGACTTCAAAAACGCAACGAATAACTTTCATAATAAAGCTTAAAAGCTTCTGAAGTCGGTGTCTTCAATTCTTCAATTCCCCTTAGCTTGGCACCGAGTTCAGAACCTGATAAGTTTTATTAAGAAAGTTATTTTATTCGTTTTAGGTTTTTGAAGTCGGTTTTTACTTTTTTTAAAGTAAATTTATTACAATTCACAAACAGTTTAATGGACCTATGAAACTAAAAGTCTATAAACCAAATTCGTCAATCAATCAGTGGAATTGAATGCGAATGGCCGCCATTTTAATGCGGACCATCAAATGGACGCCGCTTAAGCCTGAAAGTGAATTGTTTTGCCATTTAGTAAACGATAATCGAGGACGTTGGTGACTACTACATGAAGTAGTAATAAACTAGGGTATTCTTGTACACACATTCAGAATCTCACGCCTTCTTCCTATGGGGGAAGGCAGAAACTATAGAACGACACCTGCTACGATCCTTACATACTCCTTTTGCTTGACCTTTCCTGAGCTTTCTGAACCTCTCTATCTGGATGTTTGTACTTAATATATAATTCGATTTTCGCGACTATATAAGGTTAAGCAGTGGTTGGTGGGGTTAGTGGGGTTAGTACGTGGATGGGTGAATATTTTTTGCACTTAACAATAAACTTTCCATGATTTGAGATGTAAATTTTTATGTATTTTAGTGGTTGCATATTAGAAAATCAAAACTTTCCTGAGCAAATTTCAAAAGAACAACGTACAAATCAACAAAGCTTAAAATAACGACGGTCATTTGATCAAAAGTTCAGCTGACCAAAGTCTGGAATATCAATGTTTAAATTATTTATTACACTATTGACCAAATCGTTTAAGGGTCAAAATGGATTACTGGATAATATATATAAAAAAAAACATCATTATGGTTAACACCCCGACTCAGAGTACCCCGACTCGGTACCCCGTATTAGAGTACCCCGATTTTTTTTAAACCACCCAGAAATAGGAGCCCCGCCAAGCGGGGCTCCGTCGACCTATCTTAGCACAGGTGGTAATCAGTTACTAGTACGTACAATTGTAAATAATTTTATGATAGATTATGTAATTTGATTAGTAATGATTTGATATTTTAAAATTACATCTAGCAACTTTTGATCAGTCGTTCATTTGATGTCACATACATTGGGATTTTAAAATTTTTCTAAATAAAACATTTAGTCATTTAAATTTTGTTATTTCGTTTATTGTTCTTTTGAAAATTGCTCGAGAAAGTTTTGATTTTCTAATAAGCAACCATTTTAGTCGGTACGGGTCGTAAAAAGTTCAGAAATTTGATTTTTCTAGTGTTGGTTCATTTTTTTTCAATTTCAATTCATCAACTTGCGGCGTTGACATGAATAACCAAAATTGTCTATCTTCAATTTGATTTTTCATGAAATTGATAAAACTTAGGTATAAAATAAAAATATTGTAATACGAGACATTTCCAAACTTTTTGTCAAACAGAAACACAAAATTTTAAAACTTTCTTGACACTAAAGCATCACGAATTTACCTCTAATTTTCACGTATTTTCGATTTTTAGTTAATAATTATGCTAATGACTTATTGGATGAAACGATAATTAATACAAGACGAAAAAATTTGTTAAGGCATTTTTGAAGTTCTTTTTACTTTTGCTTTTATTACGACTACAGGTTGTTAGTGCTTACGACGTTTATTTATTTATTGGTTTATACGTTTTAACACCTGACTGGCGAATGTTTAACCACTACTAATCATCTGCCTAGCCTTTTTCCAACTAAGTTGGGGTCGGCTTCCAGTCTAACCGGATTCAGCTACCAGTATTTTACATGGAGCGACTAACTCCACTACCCAGTAACTGATGGTTAGTCATACCAAGAGATAACGTATACCACGTTATCTCTTGGTATGACTGGTTGTCAGACTTTCAGGCTTCTGACGACCCGTAACGACTGTCTTAGAGCCACGAATGATAGCCGGGACTAACGGCTTAACGTGCTTTCTGAGGCACGGAGGGCCCCATCCATGGACCAACTGCGGCAAGCGCAGCTTTACCTGATCGATCGACCCATGCAGCTGTAATTACTTAGCCACAAACCCCTCTTAACTACTACTAATATTAATAGTTTTTATAAATCTATTTAAGAGTAGGTAGATCATATTCACCGAGGAGTAGTAACAGCCTGCTTACAACATAAAAAAAAACAAGACGTACGATTTTCGCCTCTCTCCTACTTTAATATAGTGAACACATTATAGTGGCACCCAGGGCTAAAACGAGGGCCAGGGAGGTCAAAGCGATGGCCTGACATAAAATGATTGCATTCCAACCTTACAGATGGAGCATCCCGGCGACCTAATTTCCTACCTTGACCTTTCATTTAAGTGGGAAGATTAACAGTGCTAAGGATTTTTTTTTTTACGTTTTCAATTCATGTTTTGGGATTTCCTTCCAGACTTGTTAATCACGTGGCAAAGAAGTAAGTATTCGTCGGGCAATCCTGAGCTGAACGCGATTAACTTAAGGCCGTAGAAATTACCTGAACGTGGGTTTTTAGATAAGAGCCATTTCTGCGAAAATATTTTATTTTATTATTTTTGGAAAACTTACAGCTAATCAGACACAACAGTTGCTAAGTTTAAAACAAGATGATGGCCAATTACAAGTTTTCACACATAGAATAACAATTAACATTATACTAGGTAGCAGACAGTGTAATTTTCGCGTTCAGTATATTCGTATATAATGCAAGGACTGCGTTATTTTGTCGAAGAAGTGATTGCAAAGAGCCTTCTTTAATTTAGGCACACTAGTATTCAAAAGATCTATGTCAACTTTCCGACAGGTTTCATTATACATACGGCTCGCCCTTATCATGTAGGAATTTTGTCTGTAAGTTGTTCTTGTTACTGGTACGTGCAACAAATGAGGTTTACGCAAAAACGAAGAACATACTCGCAACCCAATTTTGCTCAGCAGCTCGGGGACGTCATTAGATCCGTTTGCAATTTTAAATAAAAATGCTAAATCAGAAATTTTTCTTCTTTCATAAGTGGAAGAACATGGAATTTTTTACACCGCAAGTTGTAATTAGATAGGTATGTTTTAGAACGGAAAAGGAGCTCGTGGCTAAGTAATAACAGCCGCACGGGTCGATCCATCAGGTTAAGCTACGCTTGCCGGGGTTGGTCAGTGGATGTGTGACCATCTTTTCATACCGAGATTCCTCCGTGCCTCGGAAAGCACGTTAAGCCGTTGGTCCCGGTTGTCATTCGTGGATCTTTGACAGTCGTTACGGGTCGTCAGAAGCCCGAAAGTCTGACAACCAGTCTCACCAAGGGGTATCGTATTACCCAGTAACTGGGTTGTGGAGGTCAGATAGGCAGTCGCTCCATGTAAAATACTGGTATTCAGCTGCATCCGGTTAGACTGGAAGCCGACCCCAACATAGTTGGGAAAAGGCTAGGCAGATTGATTGTTTTAGAACGGAATTGAATGTACCTAAGGAATTTTCTTTGTATGCTCTCTAAACGATCGATATAAATATTATAGTTGGGGTTCCAGACTTGAGAGGCATACTCGAGGTGACTACGAACAAAGGAGCAATATAATATCTTAACAGTCTTAATACTTTTAAAATCAGACGAGACTCTGCAAATAAAACCTAGTGCTTTCGACGCTTTGTTGACAATATTATTAATGTGAGTGTCAAAAATAAGCTTTGAGTCGAAAGTAACCCCGAGGTCTTTAATAGCACCGACCCTGGTTACTGGGGTATCTAAGAGTTTGTAAGGAAAATGGATAGGGTGAGGTTTGCGAGTGAAAGAGCACACATGGCATTTGGAGACGTTTAGGTTCAACTTGTTACTATTGCAGTAGGTTTGAAAGGTGTCAAGATCCTCCTGCAGTAAGAGAGCATCTGCATGGGTGGCAACCTGTTTCATGATCTTCATATCATCAGCATAAAGCAGTATTTTAGAATGACGAAAACAGGAAATCACGTCATTAATAAAAATATTAAATAAGAGAGGCCCCAGTAACGACCCCTGAGGAACTCCCGAGGGAATACGCATAGCTCTAGATGAGTAACCGTTCAGCACCACAGTCTGACATCTACCCTCAACATACGACGCAAACCACCTGAATAGGTTACCCCTGATGCCCATGGATAAAAGTTTACGCATTAAGATTACATGGTCAATTTGATCGAAACATTTGCTGTAATCGGTATATATAACGTCGACCTGGGACCGAAGGGACATGGACTCCGATAGAAAATCACTACAAATAACTAAGTTGGACGTGGTAGACCGACCTCTTAAGAAACCGTGCTGATGATCGCTGAGACTTTGTTTGACAGCCGAGTAAACTTGCTTATATACAATTTTTTCCAGAATTTTTGCTAACACACACAGTTTGGAGATCGGTCTATAATTCTCGACGGAAGTCTTTGGCCCCTTTTTGTGTATCGGTGTTATATATGCCGACTTCCAGATCATGGGTACCACACCCACAGCAAGTGATCTTTTGAATAGTATCGAGAGCGGGACAGCAAGACTTTTAGTACAGTTCACGATGAAAACCGGCGGAATGTTGTCCGGGCCCGCCGACTTATTTACGTCAATTTGTTTTAGCAGCCTGTGAACCTCATCCACACTTATTTCCACCGAACTGATATCAGATGTGCACTGTGTCGCACTGCCATGGTCCACGTCATATGAAATAGGGCCATTGCCAGCACCAGTGCCTAAGAGAAAATTGGAGTGAAAATAGTCACCAAACATGTTGCAGATTACGTCACCGTCGCTAGAAGACAGCTGCCCAAAGTGTAGAACCGAGGGATATGAGTTTGATTGTTTCCTCGTCTTAACATAACTCCAAAAGGCCCGTGGATTTTTAATTATCTCTGATTCTATTCTTGTTAAATAGTCGTCAAACATAATCTTTTCTAGGTCTTTAACCCGCTCTCTCAATAAAGCAAAACTTTCAAAATCTGATAAATTCCCGTATTTTTTAAATTTAGTATGATATTTAGCCTTTTCTTTAATTATTTTAATCAACGGGCTTCTGTACCAGGGTGGATACTTCGAATGGGAAACTGCTGTTTTTGTTGGTATAAAGGTATTACGTAGCCTATCAATAACAGTGTAAAAGTATGTGAGGGCGTCTTCTAACGGCCGACAGTTTAAGTTGCTCTGCCAATCCACTAGATCCAGCTCGTCACATATTGCATTGTAGTCACCCAAGTGATACAAGAATTTCACGTAGGGACGAACAGGAAGACTATGCAATTGAACGAAGTCCGCAGTAACACATAATGCTTTGTGATGCGAGTCCTCAGGTACAAGTGGATCACCACACCACGTGACAGCAACTTGGTCATTAGATAGCACTAGGTCCAGAATCCGATCATTGTCATTAGAATGAGAGTTATACTGCGAAAGGTTACAGATATTGAAGTTATCAATCAGGTTGGTTTGGACGACGCCCTGCAGATTACTAGGGCGTAAAGTATACCCGTCGGCAGTCGGCTGCCATTTTATGTTCGGTTGATTAAAATCACCCAGAATAACAAACTTGTCAGCAGAATGCTGAAGGACAATATCCAATAAGTTATCCAAGAACTTACCGAGCTGAACTGCTAAAGAGTTGCCTAGGTTCTGGCTGCAGATGTAAGTTACGCAAATGTGCATTTTATAAGATATTCTTGGTTTCTTTCGCGCTAGTGTCAGTGTAACCCACAAGTCCTCAGCACTCGAGCACCATTCACTGCGAGCATCCGCCACCAGTTCACGTTTAACCGCGATTAAGACACCTCATCCCATAACTTGATTAGTATTAGCATAGTCCCGGTCCCGCCTCCACACTAGATATCGGTCGTCAAACACTTCGGAATCAGAAATCCCGTCAATCAACCATGACTCCGTCAAACAAATAACATCAAAGCTCTTGATACATACATTTCTAAAGAAAACTCCTGTTTTAGTTCGTAGTCCCCTCACATTCTGATAATAAATGCTAAGGGACGCCATCAAAAATTATCAAAAACGTAAACACAGCATGAATAGCATAAGTGTAGGGTACATTCAATTCGCGGAAGCTGTTATTATTTCTGAAAACAAAGTTATTTTCTGTGAGTAAGGAAGATAGGACTTTAATGCCATATACATTAAGTACAAATAACATACTGCAACAACAGGTGCCGTTATGAGAAATATGGTCACTAAAAAAGCGGTATTTATATACTAACAACCTAAATGGATCCTTAGATGTAAGATGATAGCAATTAAAATTGCGATGCAAAAATAATGCGGAACGGTTGTCACCGAGCGATAAGCAAACAATGGGCCGGCGAGAATGGAATGCGTAGAAAAAACCAGTGCATATCTTTGTTAATCCTAATGAGCCGATGTAATAGATAAACAACTTGCCTGAATGTTGAATAGATAGCGTTAATATAAAAACTTCTTTAAATCATGCTCAGATTTGATGTGGAGTTTTGGAGACGCGGTGTTTTTGCGTAGCATAATTTTGCATCCCCTGACCCAAACATGCTCGAAACCACGTTCTTTGGCTCTGGCTTTGGTCTTATTCAGAAGGATTTTGTTTTCGAATGTTAGGTGGTCGTTAACGTATACCCTATTTTCGCCACGCAGTCCCAGGTCACCAGCATTCAGTGTCTTATGCTTTTTCGCAGCAGCTACAAAATCGTTTTTCAAGTAGCTGTTGTGCACCGAACAAATTATGTTTTTATTCTGCTTGTCGTTGCGCGTCGGCACCCTTGCCACATAATTAATCTTTTCTTTTGGGATGCGACAACCAATGACATCCCCAATCTTGGCTATTAATAAGAATAGGTTTTCATCGCTGGACATCGGTACTCCCTTGATCTCGATGTTATTTAAACGGGATCTCTGCTCACTCTCACTCTGTTGATTTTCAAGCTTCTCCACACGGCTCTGCAGAAGAAGAACATCTTCCTTAGTCTGCTTCATGACCTCAATTTCTTCCTGTAGTGTCGATACCTTGCATGTCAAGGCCAACATTTCATCATTGACAGTATCCATGGATAACTTAACTTCAGACAATTCAGATCTGATTGCTTTTATTTCCATGAGCTCTGTTTGGATTGCTTTTACACTTTCAACCAGCGCTGGCAATGCCTCCATTTGGGTTGAAAGCCGCTTGAGCTCAACTAAGATAATCTCCGAATCAGTAGTTGAAGCCTTGAGAGAACCGATGTGGGGACTGGATGCCGCTGTTGATTTGCAGCTAGCACATTTCCATGTCGCTTTACGGTCCCCGAGCTTTCTCCATCCAACTTCAGTAATACCTGCGCAGAGGAAGTCAAAATGCCCCCTACATAGGGAGCATGTCACGCCGTCTCTAGCTTCATCTTCACAACCCTTACACATAAACATCATGAATAACTAAAAACTTTGAGAAACGTAGTTCGTGTTCCTTCAAAGAGGGACAGAAACAGTATATGCTAGGTATATGTTATATACTAGGTATAGGTACTTTGTTGAAATGCTATTATTATCTTATTTTCTAAAAACGAAATCATTTTTAGGGTTCCGTACTGTTTACTAGCTATACTGACTAGTCGATCTGCTGACCTAATGAGATACACTAGAAGGGTTGAAGAAGAAATGAAACCACATCTGTGTTCTGATCTAAGCTGGTTGTTTATTAAAAAAAAATAGACTACTTATACAATTGCTGGTAACGAAACCATAGCGCGCATTTAGATTGAGCAACGCCATCTATCGAGCTTCGGGTCAGTTTTTTTGTACAATAATGACTACTGTACTTGTGTTGATCTTGAACATACAGCCCACCAAGGACATTTAGTGGCAGAATGTCCTTTACAATTTGATCTTGTTTGAATACATTATATTTAAGCATATTAGTTACACAATATCATTAATCACCGTTACTAACAATAAAAAATCGTTTAAAAACTATACTTAACCTAAGTTCACGTGTGTATATAACCATTAATAGAAAACTTGAATGCATTAAAAGTATCAACAAAATTCTGTATAATTGGTCTAGATACAAATTAAGCAAAAAAAAACAAGGTAAACATAAGAAACAATGTGTATATAAATCAAAAAATATCATGCAAGTAGGTATAAAAAACATATGTGGTAGAAAACAAAATAATAAAAAAAAAACACTGTATATAGATTAAAAATTAGCAATATAAGTATTTACTTTATTGGTCTGCTATTGGTAAAATACAAAGCTTGTTAGTTGGCCTCTTAATAGTTGTAGTCTTTGTACGTAAAGTTACAACGCAAGTGACATTATCATTCCCTGGATGTTTTTCTAAGATGCGCCCTAACATCCAACGACTTGGAGGCAAGTCGTCTTCTTTTATGAGAACTATGTCTCCAATATTTGGCTCAGGCACCTTGAAAGACCATTTATACCTATTCATTAGGTTAGCCAAATATTCAGTAGACCATCTCTTCCAAAATGATTGCAACATTCCTTGGACGAATTGCCATCTTGACAGAGAACTTACTGATGAATTGTCATAATTGTAATCAGGCACAGCTACTATAGGTTCTCCGATTAAAAAATGTCCTGGAGTCAACGGCATTGGCTCACTTGGATCGTTCAAATTAATAACACTTATAGGACGTGAGTTCAAGCAAGCCTCGATCTGATTAAGTAGTGTACTGAGTTCCTCATACGTGAGTGTAGACTCACCTATCACTCGTTTGAGGTGAAATTTGGTGGATTTCACTCCCGCTTCCCACAGACCGCCAAAATTGGGGGCGTGGGGAGGAATGAAATGCCATTCCGTGCCGTTTACTTCTAAATGTCTCGCAATAGAGGGCTGTAACGCTAGAATTTGCTGCAGTTCCCTTGAGGCACCCACAAATGTGGTGCCATTATCACTCCACAATTTTGTACAGTGACCTCGCCTGGAGACAAACCGTCTGAATGCGGCTAAAAATGCCTGAGCTGTCATGTCACTGACCACTTCCAGGTGAATTGCACGTGTGGACATACAAACAAATAGACACACGTAACCCTTGTAGGACCGGTGACCACGACCCTTTGTTGTCCTTATATTTATTGGACCCGCGTAGTCAACGCCACTGTGCTTGAATGGTCTGGCTGGTGTGCAGCGAACAGACGGAAGTGAACCCATAAATTGGGTTTTAATTGTAGCTCTTTGTCTTACACATGTTACACATTTCCGAACGTATTGCTTTACCAGGTTTCTAACACCAATGATCCAATAAGCTGTTCTCAAATAATTGATCATTAATTGTGGACCTCCGTGAAGAGTCCTATTGTGAGCGTCCGCTACTAATAAGTATGTAAAATGAGAACCTTTTGGTAGAAGTATGGGGTGTTTCATTGGCTCATCTAATGCAGCCTTCTCGAGTCTACCCTGAACTCTCATAATGCCTTTATCATCAATATAAGGACATAGTGATTTAAGGTTTGTACTTTTAAACGGTAAGTGCTCTTTACTTTGCAATTGTGTGTACTCTATTTTAAAGTTTTCCTTTTGTGCCATCCTTATACAACATTCTAATGCTTCTTCCATTTCTTTCTTTTGCAGATAAGATTGACCTTTTGTGTTCTTAGTTAAAAAACGACGACAATATGCAATTACCCTTAGCAATTTTTGTAAGGAAGAATACCTATCTAATATGTCATAACTATCTGAAATAATAGCTACATGATTCTTCACCGACTGTTCTAGATCTACTCGTAACTCCTTTGGTCTTTTGTAAATAATTTCCTTTTCTTTCAGGAACTTTGGTCCAGAAAACCATGGCTTATTCTGAATAAATAAACTTGGCAATAACCCTCGTGAGGCGCAATCAGCTGGATTCTCGTTGGTCGAAACATGAAACCACTGCGAAGAATTCATTGTGGTCAATATTTCAGCTGTTCTGTTAGCCACGAACGTCTTCCACCTACTGGGGTGGCTGTTAATCCAGGCCAACACCACAGTAGAGTCTGTCCATGCTTTGATACTTTCCTTGGAGATATCTAATACTTCAGCCGCTTCTGTCAAAAGCTGTGACAGTAAAACTGCACCACACAACTCTAACCGAGGGATACTTATTTGCTTTATAGGTGCCACTCTGGTCTTTGCAACCAGTAATGAAACCTTGACCTTACCTGCGACATCGATTGATCGTAAGTATACTACAGCGGAGTAGGCTGCCTTCGAGGCGTCACAGAAACCATGGAGCTCCATATCATTATCTGGAGTTGATCCGAGCCAACGAGGTATGTGAACCTTGGTAAGTAGAGATAATTCTTCGCGGTAAGTATTCCACTCTTTTATCAATTCAGTAGTGAGCGGTTCATCCCAACCGAGACCTGCTAGCCACAATTTTTGTATAAAAATTTTGGCTAGCACTATTGCAGGAGCCAACCATCCTAACGGGTCAAATAATCTAGCTATATCTGAAATTACAGTTCTTTTTGTTCCAGGTTTACTCTGCAGCGGTGGGAGAGTCACCGTGTACTGGAGGGAGTCTTCGTTGCGGTGCCAGGTGAGTCCTAGTATTTTCATAGTATTGTCCAACTTAATTTCTACATCCCTTTTTTCTTGATCTTTTGTACTATTTTTCTTGTTGACCTTTCCCTTATTTTCTATTGTACTAATTATATCCAACATTTCTTTATTGTTGCTGTTCCACTTTTGAAGTAGAAATCCCCCTTTGATTAATAACTCCTTCGTTTGTTTATATATCTCTATCCCACTTGTTACATCATCGCATCCAGTCATTAAGTCATCCATATAGAAGCACTTTAAGACTTTACTAGCAGCAAGCGGATATTTATCACCTTCATCATATACAATCTGATGGAGTGTTCTAACAGCTTGATAGGGAGCTGAAGCAGTCCCAAAAGTAACTGTAACTAGTTCGTAATCTTTGATCTCCTCTTTAGGGTTGTCACGCCAGAGTATCCTTTGAAACATGGTATCTTCATCAGCTACTCTTATCTGGCGGTACATTTTAACAATGTCTGCCACCATACCAATAGAGTATACTCTCCACCTCAAAACGGTGTGCCTCAAATCTGCCTGCAACTTCGGTCCGACCATCAACGTATCGTTTAGAGATACTCCTCTATTGTTTTTTTCAGATGCGTTGAATACCACTCGCACCTTTGTAGTGGTTTTGTCGTCCCTGACAACGGCGTGATGTGGTAAGTACACAGCTATTTCTTTTTTGTCGTCATCTTCCTTTACAGGTCTCAGGTGTCCTAAGTGTAAGTATTCATTTATTACTTCAGTGTACTTTTCTTTTAAATCTGTATTCTTTGCTAACCTCTTTTCTAACGATTTCAATCTGCTTACAGCTATAGCGCGAGAATCACCCGATGTGCATGGAGGATCTTTGACTCGGAAGGGTAATCGGACTTCATACCTACCATCTTGTTTCCTTTTTGTACTTAGTTTATAAAATTCTTCGCATTGCTGTTCTTCTGGTGTAAGTATTTGTTTTGTACTAGTTTGGTCTTCAATTTCCCAAAATTGTTTAAGTATTTGATCTAAATTGAACTGAGCATGCATTACACTAACTCTTTTTGAACTGTTGTTGGTATTTGAACTGTTTACTACACCGGACAAAATCCACCCTAAAGTTGTGCTTTGGGCGATTAAAGTGGAAGATGGACTCTTTACTATGCCTGCTTGCATTATGCAGCCATAGACGTCTGCACCCAATAAAATATCAATCTTATTAGGTCGACTGAACTGTGGATCTGCCAAATCGAGATCTTTGATGTCGATCCAATTAAAAGCATTTGTATCTATGGTATGATCTGGTAAGTAAGAAGTAATTTTACTCATAACATAGGCGTTTATATTTAATTTAAAATTTGAATCTACTCGAGATTGGATCGTTATATTCACCATATGTTTTGCAATTGTAGACTTGTGACCCAGTCCTGATACGACTCCCTGAATTGGAATTTTTGTCAGTTGAAGCAATTGCACTGTGGCCTCGGTCACAAAACAAGCCTGTGAACCTTGATCCGGCAAAGCTCTTATCATCTGATAATTACCTGTCTTGGCCTTAGCTTTTACTAGCGCCGTGGCTAGTAAAACTTGGGCAGGCATGTGTACTCTGTTGGTGGACAAACAAGAAACTACCGGAGTGGAACTAGTAGAAGGACTAGTTTCAACGGAAGTTGGGTTTGCTAACGGATCACTTTTATTGGCCTCCTCATTGGGATGCAGCAAAGAATGGTGACGTTTATGACAAAGCTTGCAAGTGGTTTGTTTTTTGCAATTTGCAACCATGTGATTACCACCCAAACAATTAAAACAAATTTTATGTTTTACAACAAATTCGCGTCGGTCACTAAGTGGTTGGTTTGCAAATCCTTTACAAAAGCAAAGTTTATGAGTCTCAGTACAAAACTCACACCGTAAACTGCTTGAACTCACAACCATAGCCTTTGTACTATGTGAACTGTTGGATTGATTAGGCAAATTTTTTTTTGGTTCTATAAATTCTAGGGCACGAAAACGGTTCTCTAAAAAGGTAGCAAATTCTACAAAGGCCGGCAAGTAATTTGAATCATGATTACTAATACTAAATTCCCACTGCTTTCTCGTTTCTGGATCAAGCTTAAAAGTAACTATATGAATGATGATGACATCCCAAGTAGTCACATCCACCTTTAAATTTTTTAATGCATTCAGACAATCATTTGTTGTGTCAAGTAACTCCTTTAGCGAAGTTGCTGACTCATTTTGCATACGTTTCTGGCCAAAAAGTCGTTTTAAAATACAGTTAACTAAGTATTTTTTATTACTATATCTTTTCTCTAACTGAGTCCAGCATTGATTGTAATTTGATTCAGTAACCGGGGTTTGTCTCACTAATTGTTCAGCTTCACCGGTAAGGTGGCCTTTTAGATAATGCATTTTTTGTACGTTATCTAGGCTGTCATTGTTGTGTACAAGTGAAACAAATAAGTCCCGAAATGTTACCCATTCTGCATATTTACCGCTAAAAGTCGGAATGGCGATCTTAGGCAATTTAACAACAGCACTTGTACTTGATTTAACGGCACTACTGGACGTACCCAGTTCTGTACTAGGCTCTTTTATAACAAGTTTGTTTAGCATTGATTTTATTAAACATTTATATGTAATATAAATATCTTCCGTACTATTATATAATTCCGCTAGATCTGAATTCCCTTGTGTTGTATGTCGCTCATAAAGTTTGGTGTAATTACCAGTGAATGAACCCCAATCTCTTTCTAACAACTCTAGCTTCGTTTGAATGTACTCCAACGAAAGTCTATCTTTAGGACTCTTTTTAAAATTAGTCAAGCCCCGTTGAATAACATTTTGAAGTTCTTTTAAAAGATTAATTAATCCTTCCATTTTAATACAACTAATATTCTAACAATATATTTAATAACCTCAATAAATATTCTCAATTGATTAACTAAAACCAAACAAATAAAGTATATTAACACAGTAAAACAAATTCCATAAACCAGTTGGGTATCGGAGTATGTGTAGCTACTAGAATACTTTAAGAAACTAAAACCCAAAATAAATTACAAGTCTACAAGCTAGTACCTATAATATTCTAAGTCACTAAAGATACAAAATAATTTACAAGTGTTTTAAGTTTAAATGTACTGTGGGGGAAATCGGGCATAGATTCCCCGTTCCTACGTTTTTTTCCAAATTTTTCTAAGTCTAACATGCACACTATTCTAAGTTCAAATGTTTTCTTCAAAGATCACAATGATTTTACTAAGTCCACACTTTCTTCGTAAATTGTCAAAAAATAAAGTTCAATACTGCTTGAAATATTATCAAATATTAAAAACTGCACTTTATATAAGTATAGAACAGTACTCACAGTTGCACTTCTCACTCACGTCATGTGTACGATGATAGTTGCCTGATGACCTGATGATGTCACAAAACCAAGTGACTGGTGGCGCCCTCTGCGGCGTCACGTTGAACTATATGAGCCGTCCAACACCGTTGAACGTAGCTGTCTTCACCTCCGTCTCTGCTGGTGACACTGCTGCAAGTACCGCGTACCTTTGCCGCAGCGACCCACTGCGAGTACGGGGGTAGTGGTCCCAGCTGGGCCACTTAATACAAAAATCCGGCTCGAAGGACCAATGTTTACTAGCTATACTGACTAGTCGATCTGCTGACCTAATGAGATACACTAGAAGGGTTGAAGAAGAAATGAAACCACATCTGTGTTCTGATCTAAGCTGGTTGTTTATTAAAAAAAAATAGACTACTTATACAATTGCTGGTAACGAAACCATAGCGCGCATTTAGATTGAGCAACGCCATCTATCGAGCTTCGGGTCAGTTTTTTTGTACAATAATGACTACTGTACTTGTGTTGATCTTGAACACGTACCTGAAAAGGAAAAAACGGAACCCTTATAGGATCGCTCGTGTCTGTCTGTCCGTCTGTCACAGCCGATTTGCTCCGAATCTAATGGACCAATCAAG
Organism: Dicycla oo; assembly: GCA_948252095.1. Lineage (NCBI taxonomy): Eukaryota > Metazoa > Arthropoda > Insecta > Lepidoptera > Noctuidae > Dicycla > Dicycla oo. The sequence goes on from OX411732.1 coordinate 12,739,900, forward strand.
CTGAAATTTGGTACACATATAAATTTCTATAACCCCAACACGGACGTTTAACGTAAATAAATAAATTTTGAATATGGGGGCCACTTCTGGGGAGCAAATAAGAAAATTTAAATATAAAATTTAGCAAACTGTACCGTATGACATAGCAAATGAAAGGGCTTACCGTAAGAGTCTCAAATATTTCTAAGTTATTTATAACAAATTGTTTATAAGTTATTTAAGAAATATAGACGAACATTATCCCATCCCCCCTTTTCTCCGAAAATACTTAGCCTACAATTTCGATAAAATTACAGAAAATAGTTTATAGATTAAAGGAAAACCTATTAGAAGTCTACGGTCTTAAAATAAAATGGTAAATCTCTCAATATTGTGCATGCAAATGGAAATTTGCAGTTGGAATGTATGGGAGGACATGTTTTTCAACTTTATTGTTAAGTTAAGTAACCCTTTATTATGCGTGGTTCCACACGCACTTGGCCGGTTTTAGTTTTTAAATATAATTTAAGGTTTAGGCGTCGTTGGTATAGACACTGGTGATCTAGAACGATTTCCACACAGAAAAGGATTTCAATTATGGGAATTACTCACTTGCGAATCTGTGAGACAATGAATGAATGAGAAAACATAATGATGAAACTTACGCCCAGTTTCTGCACCGAAAATTAACACAAAAATAGCTAACAAATTGCTCTCGCGCGCGTAAACGTTTGTGATTGACTGACTGATTTATCAACAGCTTATCGCATCACTTGACTTGCGTTTAATTATGACGCGTCAATAGTTTTCGTACCAGAAACTGGGGGTTAGTATCATCATAGTAATTTCGTTAGCCATTTTTGCGAGACCTAAACTGACTACGTAGAATATTCCGTTATCTATCCTACTCATTCTATATTACAATATATCGGGTATTTTTAGAGAAAATTTAAATTGAAATAAAAGACAGAAAAAGGTTTTTAATATTCGTTAAATAAATTGGCTTTATTTGATGGATCAATTTAATGGGATCAATGTTTGAATATGATTTTGGACATATGGCCGCCGCGGCTGAAGCGAACATGGCCTAATCTGGAAGTAAAATTTTTAAACACTCTTCCCAGTAAATCAGGCTGTATTTCGGCAATAATGCATCAAATGTTGGCATCTAAGTGCTCAATTGTTTCTGGTATATCGGAGTAGACATGCGACTTTACATATCCCCAGCGAAAATAAAGTAATGGCTTTCAAATCGCACGGACGAGGTGGCCTGATTTCGCGTAATTAGTCGTTTGTCAAATGTTTCCTTTAGTAAATTAAGGCAATAAAAAAGTTAAGGCTTCAGTAAACTAGGCTTTGGTGTCAGCCGCGGCGGCCACATGCCCGGAATTATGTTCAAACATTAATGGCATAAAATTATCTATCAAATAAAGCCAACTTCATGGATATTAAAAACATTTTTCTATGTTTTATTTCAATTTAAAGTTCTCCCTTAAAAAAAAAAAAAACACCCGATAAAATAATTTATAATAGGTACCTAATACAAATGTGAAAGTTTGCATCTTTGGATTAAACGTGGCCAGGCACACATAGTTTATGACCGGGATTAAACACATAGGTTATTTGGCGTTGACAGGCCAGTTGGCGTAGTTGGTTATGATACTCGTACCACCTATCATGCCGCAGGTCGTGGGTACGATTCCCATCCAGGACAAACATTTGTGTGCATGAACATGTCTATTTGTTCTGGGTCTGGGTGTAATTATCTATATAAGTATGTATTTGCAAAAAAAAGTATTATATGTAGTATATCAGTTATCTGGTTTCCATAGTACAAGCTCTGCTTAGTTTGGGATCAGATGACCGTGTGTGAATACAGTCCCAGGTTATTACTATTATATTATTATTTATCTTTATCTTCCCGTGGGATGAATTCCAAAACTCATGCGGGCAAAGCCGCTGGCAAAAGCTAGTGATAGATAAAAATAGGACTTCAAATTAATTATACAACGTTAAAAGAATAAATAAGTAGCTGTCATGCTTGTTCTGCTTCCACACCTGTCACCTCGCTTTGGAGATTTGTTTGCGCAAACTTCGTTCAACAAAATTGCTATTTGAATCTCCTTTATTAAAGTTTTAGGATTTCTTCCGAATCAGAATTTATTGTTTGTAAGAATGTAGTTTTACATACTATGGTGTAAATATTTTTTGAGATCCGTACATTCTACCACAGCATAAAAATACAAATGTACGAGTACAAACGTAAAATACAAGTGTACAAATAAGTACAATATCAGTTATAATAGGTAATCGTTACAATCAATTTCGAAGTTAACCTGCATGTCATCTTGGATTTTACATAATTCCATAAATCTTGGGGTCATTTTTTATTTTCATTTTAACTATTTAATTGTTAGCTGATTACCAGTATATACGTAATGTAAAATACTGGTCATAAGATGCAACTGGTAAGACTGGAAGCCGAACCCAACATAGCTGAGAAAAGCTTGGGTAGAAGAGATTTAATTGTGAACTCAATAACTCAACAATTCACCCAATTACAGGCACTTTTGCATTCTCAAAGAGTCGGTCAGTTAGTCAGAAAGTTGAATCTAGTTGCTCATTCCAAACTGTAGATCTCTATGGAGAAGAATGGGCAAGATACTTCAAGGACACTTTTGTGGATCAGCACCATCCAGCTCAACCATATTGTAGGGAACCAAGTCTAAAGTAACGTATTGATCCGGGTACAAGCGAAGGTAATGTGAAGCGACGTAGGAATTACTTGCACCTTAGTTCAAGATTTCAAAATCAACACAGTGTACAGCGGGCCTAGATAAAGTAACATTCGATTAGCGATGACGCTAGTAGAAGAGACAAAAATATATGGGGTTGACATAAGCTATCGACATGTCAATGTCACTAAAGCTATAGCGATTGTAGAAATAGAATCGCTCCGAAGCGAATGCCATTGTCTAAGCCCTCTGTTCTGTTTTGTTTTCACAGTTATAGCATTTATGACAAGCTATTAAACGTGTTTATTATGGTGTTGCTACAAAGAGATAAAAAGTTCAGTCACAAAGGGTTTCAGTAAGACAAATCCCTCTTATTTCGTTGTCTTTATCTGTATTGTGTTGAGATTTTTTGTCGACAACCCACTTTCACGAAGCACGCCGAATTCGCAAATAAAACAATATGAACTCTATTTGTTTCTAATCTAACGCAAGCAGTCTACAAACAACAACATGCACATTTTCAAAGCATCATCCTCTTTCCAACCGCAGTCGGATAAAAAGCCACAGCGTTTAAAGGCGCTCCCTCACCGGGTTTATTCGCCTGTAATGAAACATTTCAGATTCAAGCATTGCATCAGTGAGTGAAGAGATCTGAGCATTACAGCGCAAAACTTGTAATGATACAATTTGTACATTAAATTCACTGGGACCGTTTGCCTGTACTGTAACAGGAGTGGGGGCACCCGTGATACAATTTGTAACGAATCTTATCGAATCTTGGATTGTTAACGCTTCCGCAGACAGGTAACGCGACGGTGCGACGCGATTCTGGTAGAACAATGACCATGAAGTTTTCATAAAAATTGTTCTACTAGAGTCACGTCTTGCCGGTCTGCACGTCAGTCAGGTATTGTAACGTCAACTTGTAACTTAACACCGAATCTTTTTTTTTTTGGTGGGAAATCATCAAATAACTTCTCCCGCTCTAGGCGGAGCGGAAGGACGAGTCAGACTTTTACTGACTAAAACCCACCCGTGTTCCTTCAGTTGCCTGTGCCAGGGCCACGGAAACTCTTTCAAACAACCCGCGATCCTGGCAGGCATTGGCCCTAGCGGGTCTCATCAGTTAGTGCTGACATCTCTTTGAGGCGCGCGTGGAACACAACGTGCGGTCGACCCGGGCTTGGTCCTTACCTGGCTTACTTTACAGGCGAATGCTTCGGTGAGGTAGCGCATTTACACAGTATGCAGCACTTTCTGTTAGTTATGGCACAAAGTCGCGGCCGCTGGAATTTAAAAGTTCGTTAATTTGAGTGCGCTCCAAACTTCTCTTTTGGAAGTGCAGTTACTGTTCCTGTTTTGTTTTTTGATACGGAAATGCACGGGACCTTTGTTTATCTGTTTAAAAGTTCGTGTTTCTATCATAAACAAACTTCACACAATCGAATTATTCGATTAAGTATAGAAAAAATATGACCTTTTGAATAGATGAATAGAACAATAAATAAAAGATAAGTATCTTACTTTGTAGAAGAAATATGCCTGTTCTGTTTAAAAATCTAAGAGAAAATTGATGCAGAAATACATCCGTTTTAATTATTGGAATCCTAATTTTCGGATTTTAGTTTAAGGGAAATACGCTCCTTTCGAACAAGTTTTTAGGCTCATTTGATGGACTATTTTGCAACGAGGAAAAAAAAAAGTTAAGGTTGGTAAGTGAAATACGACCTTTTGATCAGATGCTCCTCGTTTATTGCTGTGTAATATCCGCCTTCATTACGCTACATCTCGGAAGTGTGGTTTTAAGAGAGAGGGGATGTTTTTTATTTCACTAATTGCTAATGAAACCCTCACGTAGTTTTCTTACTCTAGCACGGACACAGAGAGGAAACCTGTGTCCCAGCAGTGGGAATATTATGAGCTGATTATGCTTATCCTTAGCTGGCGAGAGGAATAGTTTTAGGCAGTGCGCAAATTTTCATAGGATGTTCTACCCATGAATATGAACAATTTTCACTATGGGACCAACTCATGGATAGAACACCTTGTGAAAATTTGCGCACTGCTTAAAAACATTTCCTGTATTTCTCACCCAACTTATCCCGATTTGTTTATTGCTAAATAATTATTTAATTACTGATTTAATGTAATGACTTATTTTTATTTAGTTTACTCTTAGTTTTTACTGCCGAACTTGCAAAAAAAAAATGCATTTTGTAATTTTTAATTTACTAGAACTACATAAACAACTGCCAATTTAAATGTCTGGGCTCGGCAAGTAGTTAAAAGTGATCGATCCAAGTCATTTGCAAAGCTGTTTAATTGAATGGCTGAATATCGTTCAAGCCTCTAGCTGAACGGCGCCGTTTAGTAAAAAGGCTAATTATGCTAGTCTGTTAGCAGTGACATATAGATTCGCTATCTTTGTAGCTCTTAAGGTGATAGCGCTAAACTTATCAATAGTAATTATAATAATAAGGATGATGTCAATTATTTTTTTATTTGTCCGTCATGTAGAATAGTAAAAAATATGGGACACATATTTTTTCTTTTTTTACGTAATCAAAAGACTACGGCGATACATTGAGTTAAAATATGGCATGACGTCACGTCTTGGTAGATTTTATACGTAGAAGTGACGTAGCGAGCCCCCACTCCCGAACTTTAAGGCGTCATTTTTTATTAATATAATGTTTTTATTATCTGACTGACGGACTAAATAGAATTTCTTTATGTTTACTCAGGCATCATCCCTATTGCATATGGTTTTATACTATTATTATATTTTTTGTAGCATCGGAAGGTTTCCCACAAGGTAAACCGATGATCACAGAACCGGTCCAAGTGGCAGTGTTTGGGGGTGGTCTATCTTCAGCAGTGGACGTCTATCAGCAGAAAAGATGATGATGTAGGTGCCCCAATAATGCTAAAAAATAAGACCTATAATATTGCTATTACTGTTTACATTTATCACTAAATTCCCAATATTCTTAAACCCCATTTCAAGCAAACTACAAAATGTTTTGATAACCTATAAAACGTCCCAACTAACAGCGTTTAACCCAAGGGATCGGGTTTGGATGTAATTTTCAAACCGGGACGGGGCGATTCACCCAACAAGGTTTGACCCTGATTTACGATATTACTATCAAAATTGTCTGGTGGATATTAAAAACACGTTTTTGGGAAAGAGCGATTAAGATGCAGTTATATGATTTTAGTGACTTTTAAATCTATTATTACGCCTTCAAATGAGTACATATTTGAACGTCGAAAATTAAAGTACCTACGGTTAAACTGTCAATATTCAAAACATCGAACACTTAAATATCGGACGACAATAAAACCGAAAATTAAAATAACGTAAGTTTATATTGGCGAATGGTTAGATAACCTACGTCCAATATATCTAAAATCGAATTATCTACAAAAGTGATATCAAAAGACCTCAATATCGAAGTACAGAGTATCGAATGTCCTAAATATCGATATCTATTTATGGGAAATTATGAGTGCAGCAGCAAAAGCTTTCTTTAGCACCTGCAACCTAACGTCTTTTTTGTATAGAGGCAATGAGTTAATAGAACAGCTTATATTATATTAATGCATCATCTTTACTATCCCAACAGAATATCAAAAAACCGGCGTCAATTTACGGACGTGACTTAATATGACTCAGAGCTACCGATAAATTACCGATAAATATATTTACTTCTGAATTGATAATTCGGCGAGTAAGTCTGTAAGTGGACTAGGTACATATATTTTAGAGAATCAAGATCTGTTTGCTAATACAATCAAATTCCAGCCTCAAAAAACGCTTTTATAGGTGCAATAATAATATATTTCCGTCGACATAGGATGCAAAAGCGAGCGAAGGGCACCCCGAGGTTAGGTTTGGTGACCTTGTTCATATTTACTTCTCGTCTCAGTTATATTTTAATCAAATTTAATCACGCGGCATTTCAATATTAGACATTTAAGGTTAGGTATAACAATTTTCGATATTTTGATACAATCGATATTTAAATTTTCGATGTTTTATTGATATTTTACCCGTAGGTATCTTAATTTTCGACGTTCAAATATGTATCCCTTCAAATAATGCAAAAAATGCTTGTTTAATTTTTTAATAACTTTTATTTTTTTACTGGAACGCGTACACATCAATTCTATGTGTGGATATTTAAGTTTTGTAGTAAAATATATTAGGTATCTATCTATATAATTATATCTGTGATTTTCTTCAAATATCCATATTTTGTTACTAAAAATAAATATTCCCCATGAAACCGAACGGAACCAAGAAAATATTCTCTCTCAAAAATATTATTTCGATCACAGATGGATGAAATTAAAAATTCGGAGACACGCGTCATTTTAGCCGGCATAAATCGAACAGATTACATGTGACTCCGGATATTTATTTTGCCTGTCTTTTTCAAATTTCAGATGAGTATATTTTATTGTTTCATACTCTTAAGAGCGTGATTTTTCAGTAGTTGGGTTTTAGTTTTTGAAGTTACTGTTTTATTATAATGATGTATACATAATATTTTCACTTGTTGCTACATATTTCTACGCTCCTTTTTTTTGGAACACTTTAGGGGTTTTAGTCGGTAGGAGGTGTACCGATACTTCGTTCTCAGTCCAGTTGAAATTACTCGTACATTCCATTTGCATATTTTTTTCTCTTTCGTTTAACATAAGTTGTCCCACCGCAAAGGTCTCTCCCATATTTTCCAATTTTCTTTATGTTGTGCTTTCTACGTCCAATCGGTTAGGAAATAGTCCAAATCGTCACGCCAGCGCGGCAGAGTTTTATAGGCCTTTTATTTTTTTTTTTTTTTTTGTGGATGGGAAATCATCAAATAACTTCTCCCGCTGGGTGGAGCGGGAGGGCGTGTCAGACTTCTACTGACTAAAACCCACCCGTGTTCCTTCAGTTGCCTGTGCCAGGGCCACGGTAACTCTTTCGAACAACCCGCAACCCTGGCGGGCATCGGCCGTAGCGGACCCCTTTAGCTAGTGCTGACATCTCTTTGAGGCGCGCGTGGAACACAAGGCGCCGTCGACCCGGGCCTGGTCCTTACCGGCTGGCGAGCTATCCGTTGCTCGCCTTCCGCAAGCCCGCGCCTACGGTGGGCGGGAATCGGCTATCGATTCCAGACGCCCAGGGCGTCTCCTGCGGCGACTAGGGGCGTGAGGGCGCAAAGATTGCCTCTCCCTCACGCGTTCAGCCTCCTCCTTCGCGAGCATTACAGCTTCGCTGAAGGAGGTGACGGCTTCCCATGCACTCTCGCTCCGTACCATGGCCTGTACCAGGGCCAGACGCGAGAGATCGCCGCCGCCGATCGCCTCCGCGAGCACGAGGCGGTGCTCTGCCCAAGCCGGGCAGACCTCCACCGTACCGTGTCCTCCGGGCGATCCACACAGTGGTAACACCCGGGCGTTTCCTCCCGCCTTATCCGGAACAGGAACCTCCCGAAGCAACCGTGTCCGGTGAGGACCTGCGTCAGGCGGAGGGTGACGCCTCTCCAACCACTCCTCAAAGAGGGGACTTATCGCCGCAATTGTGGCGTGCCAGAGTTTTATAGGCCTGCCTTGCTGACGACGCGCGTCCTCAGGCACCTGTGTGACGATCCTGTTCCGTCTGTCTGGATGCATCCTATAGGTGTGACCCGTCCAGTCCAATTTCAGCCTCGCAGACTTGTCGTCAATATTAGCGATACCTATCTTGGAGCGAATTATGGTGTTGCGAATTGGTTGGTGAGTTTGATTTTTAAGATGCTACGCTCCATCGCTTTATGGCAAACCTTGAGTTTGAACTTCTGAGGCTCGGTCAAAGACCAAGTCTGAGCGCTATAGGTTAGGATAGTCAGGATACACATGTCGACGAACTTGCGCCTTAGTGAGATAGGAAGGTCGACCTTCATTAGCGCCTTCGTGGACCAGTAGCTCCTCAAAGTATTTTCGACTCGATGGTCGATCTATTTGACCTAACTGTTGTGGAAGGAAACTAGCTAGTCCAGGTATCTAAAATCGACCTATTAGTGTATTTCCTGCCCATTGACCTCGATCTTATAAAACTTTTCAAAGGTCGATAAAATCTAAAATGATAGTTAACACATCAAATTCAAGCTAGTTTTTTATTACAATTTTATTCAACGCTCGGGCCTTGCTAGACTTTAAGTTGGGTATACCCACTCTATAAATGCATTATCTATTCTCAGTGTACTCAAAAATTCCGGGCTTCTTACACCGTTCGTCTTTTTCGTTCTCTTAGTTCTACCGCAATTTAAAGACAGAAAATAAAGTACCGTTTTGGGTTGTGGTCCGAATTGGGTGAAAGGATTATTTAAAGATTTTGTTTTATTGAAGAGTTAAATGTTCGCGAGTTATGGTGCCTCAGAACACACATAATTAGGATAGTAGATAGGTACTCACGGAAGAACAGTATGACAGTATGAACAGTATGACTACTCGGAACCGAACGAGCTGAGAGTTTACACTGATGGGTCAAAGACCGACTCCGGAACCGGTGCCGGAGTTTTCTCGCACGACCTCAACATAAACATATACAGCCCGCTGGGAATGTTCAACACTGTCTACCAGGCAGAATGTATGGGCGTTGCCCAGATTAGAATAGAAACCCTCGGGGCTCCCAGATCTTTTACAGATGTTCTGAACAGACCAAAAGCCGTGACTAACTTCTGGAGGGAGGTGGGCTGGTTGGAATAAACCCCGACGGCCGCCATGGCTCACGTACAATGGTCCACTTGAAGGATTAAGTGCGGAAACCAAACCCAATAACATAGAACATAGTAGATAGGTTAGCAAAGCCGTCAGTTAATACTTTGATTATATATTGAACGTCAAACAAAATGTCAAAATTAAGAGGATTACAGGACCTAAACGCAAATAACGCAAGTTTTATAATGCCTAAAAGTATATGATCTACTGCAGTAAGCAAAATCAGAAAAATATACGATATTTTTCAGGATATATGCTAGTTAGATAGTGTGTTGAAAACATAATACAATTAATTTGATACGACAGAAAAATACCTCTAAAATACCTCTAAAAATATCTTTTAACGATTAAAAACCATACTAATTTACATACTATCATCCTGATTTTTTGTCAGATTATTCTACAAGCAACATATTAACGTGATAGTATTTTAATTTTTTAGGCCAATCAATAGATTTTTTGTAAATCGATAATTGCTTCATATTTTGCAATAAATTACCAGCGTTATGTCATCGCGCTTCTCTTTCTTTTCTATGCAGTCCGACAGTGACCGCGCTTTAGGTCATGTAGTTCCCTTAACAGACCTGTACTTATAAAAATGGATGATCTAAACTTCAAAATTAACAAATAGAGTATAGCGTAGAGCAAATAAAAAAAAAAAATAAAGCACCATTTTACATGCTATCTTCGATCGGGAACCTCCTATAAAGAAAGGTTAAATGGAGATCTGTTTTTCAAACGAAAAAGGGTTTTCCAAATAATGCCTAGTGAGAGAGCATTCCGATGAGATTGAGTATAATCGGTATTTGACACTATTACACACTTAGTTTTATCTTGCGTCAGATGGGATGTCGTCGGCAAAAATGACGAACATACATTGTTTCGTTCCCTATTTAACCCCTTTAGGGGATGAATACAAAACAAATCTTAATCAGTGCTCATTTTTGTTATGGAACTGTTGTGAAAAATTTTATGCTTCTAAACCCAGCAGTTTACGCTGTGCGTTGTCTGTCAGTGAACTTAAGATTTTTAATTGAATGTTTTGTGTTGCGTAATGTACAGACGCCAGCACATCAAGCTACTACAATCTGTCAGATTTCTTTAATAGATTTTCGACTTTATTGCTAAGGCATTAGGTTCAAGGTTGATTGGGAAAATCTGACAGTTTCGGGTAGGTTGACCTGCTGGCGTCTGTACCTAAATTATTGCCTACTCTGCCGTCATAAGGAAAAAGGACGTATCTGACATTTTTTCGAAATAGAGTTATTTACATATTCGGAATCAGCAAAAAAGACGCATCTACCAGTATTTTTATATTAGCGTAAACTTAACGAAAATCTATTAATTCTTACTATTAAAAGACGCATCTGCCCTTGTACTTTAAACAGGACAAATATTTTTTTCTCCATTTCAATATTTCTGTAGATACATCCTTTTTCCTTACGGCGGTAGTACTATTGTATAGAATCAAATTTAAAATTATTGTAGTCACATTAAAAATCTGCGCACGCACACAGCCGCACACAGCCGCACACGTGTAAAGGTCTGGCGTAAAGTAACTTTGTCCGTGTTGGTTTGTTGTGACTGTACTGTGGAAGTGTTACTGTAACTTACGTAGTTTTAATTATTTTAGGAACAAAAAAAAAAATACGAATACTGAAAATGCCAGAAATCGAATCAGTAAACGATGAACAAACTACTTTCATAATGGGCATTAATTCAGTTTCACATTGTACAGTTACTTATTTCTAAATGTAGTTACTATTAATACCCCGCTGTCAGTGTGACCCGACCCCGATGCACGGCGGTGGCAAAAGGCATCGCAGGCCAGAATTATTAATGCTTCACCAGCGGTGGCGCGGTGACGTACAACTTATTAATGCTCCTCCAGCGGTGGCGCGGTGACGTACAACTTATTCTTTGGACCCTTTCCTTGAAGCTGATACTGATGTTATACATGGACTTACCTTTTAATAGAGCTGTAAGAGGACAGGTTCAACTGAAGTATTGTTGACAGAAAAATTTGGTTCGTTTGACAAAAAAATAAAACCGGGCAAGTGCGTGTCGGACCACGCACAATGAAGGGTTCCGTAGTTGGGAGTGATTTATCCCAAAAACAAATTTAATATTGAAGTTGAAAAACATGTTCTCCAATACAGAATTATTCCATGATTCTTCTGCATTTTATTAAGCTTAGCTGATTTCAACAACTTATGAACAAATAAAACTTACGCCAAGTTATGTCTGATAACAAAAACACGCCACACTTTTTATTCACAATTTTTATCTCAGTGTAAATCCATTGAAAGTCCTGCAAAACACAAAAAGCAGCTAAACAAAATTAACTTTTGCAGAAGTCAAATCCCCAGTTTTGTTATTCCCTCCCCCTTTATCCACTTAATCTTAAGTGATAATAAACACCGGTCCAAACTGGATTTAAAGGGATTTTCATAATTCAACAACGATTTCTGGCCGCTCAACGAAATGCACTTATCTCTCTTTAAATTCCAGTTGAATTTCTCCAGTCTAGATAATTTAAATGAGTTTGGAAAAGCACTTTTCATTTTCTTAGATAGTTTTTAAAGGGCATGTTACGAATACGTTTTGAAGTGTAAGCTTTAAGAGCTTGGTTTTAAGACACTGAATTTAAAATTTTGAATACATTTCAAGTACAGTCATCCTCAAAACATCTTTTTTTTTGCTACAGTCTGTGGCTTATAATTACTGGCTGATAACAATTTTATTAGTCATTTAGGTACAGTCAGCCTCATAAAAAATGTTTAAATCGACAAGAACTAATTTAGTTGTCTACAATATATAGCTACAAGTAAGTAGCCAATGTGTAATATGTTTTGTGGCTACAAAATTATACAATATTATAGATCACAGATTGTAGACAATCAAATGAATTCTTGTCGATTTAAACATCTTTTTAACCGACTTCCAAAAGGAGGAGATTATCAATTCGGATGTTTATATGTTTTCAATTATACTTATTTTAGTCTTACTTTTATTTTACATTGTATTAATAATGAAGATACTTAGTTATAAACTATCATTTGGACCGAGGTTCCTTTCGGCGGCCGCGAGAGAAACTGTGGCGGGGGGAGCACAATTACGTAGATGAGCAACACTTTCCGTAGGTAATAACCAGACACTTTGCCAATTATGAATATCAAACCTTCGCAACATAATCACTAAAATCGCCAGTTCATTTTCTAAGGGTGGTGATTTACAAAATTTGCAATATCTTGGGTTTTTTGGTCACTGTTACAATAGGTATCAACCTTCGCTTTGTCAAATTGTGATCGTCGGCCTATTTGTCATTTGTGATGATTATCTAGTGAGTAGGTATATTATTTGCCACTAATTTTCATTTGCGTCATTTTGTATTTCAATAAAATTTCGGCATGTCAAAGAAAAACTATTTTAATTAAAAAAATCGGTTACACGAAAAACTAAACATAAATTAAAGCACGTAGCATCATTACAGTAAATACTAATTCCATGCTTAAAATCGAGCGAATGAAACGGAACCTCAATCCGATGTTGCTATGATCATAATTATTTGTTTTTAATAACTTGCTACATCATTCTCTCGTCGCGAGATAAAGAATTGTCAAAGTTCCTTTTGAAGAAAATGACATTTCAGGCATAACGCTTTTACCACCGGTACATCCGGTTTGATGTCTCCGCCCAGACCTCGAGCGCGCCGGTCCGACAGGCCCCGAGTGGTCCGCGGTGGGCGCTGAAGAAGCTGGACCGGGAGCTCCTCCTGGAAGCCTCGATCGTGCAGGCCTGGGTGTCACCACCGGACAGGCCTGCCGACATCAACGACGAGGCGGAGTGGTTCCGGGAGGCCATGTCCGAAATATGTGACGTGGCAATGCCCCGGGTCCAGCCCGGTCGCGCCTGGCGCCAGGTGTATTGGTGGTCGCCGGAGCTGACGGCTCTGCGCGAGGCGTGCGTTGCTGCGCGGCACCGGTACACCAGGCACCGCAGGCTCCGTATCCGCCCTCCTGATACGGAAGCCATTCAGGCGGAGCTGTACGAGGGGTACAGAGCGGCGAAGACCGCCCTCCGAGCGGAGATCTTGCGGGCTAGGGATCTGGCTCGCGAGGAGTCGCTGGAGACTCTAAACAGGGACCCATGGGGACGCCCTTATAAAATGGTGCGGAATAAACTCCGTCCATGGGCACCCCCGCTGACGCAGAGTCTCCGGCCCCAGCTCGTGGAGGACGTGGTGAGCGCACTGTTCCCTTCGCGAGGGGAACATACTCCCCCGCCCATGGCTCCGCTTCCTGCGGTGCCCGTTGCGGACCACATCACCGACGACGACGACGATGCTCCGGAAGTGACCGAGGTAGAGTTGAGAGCGGCGGTACGTAGGCTGAGTGCCAAAAATGCCGCCCCAGGACCCGACGGCTTACCTGGAAGAGCCTGGGTTCTGGCCTTTGGGGCTCTCGGGCCTCGACTAGGGGGGCTCCTAAGCGCATGCTTGGAGAGGGGCCAGTTCCCACTTCGTTGGAAGACGGGGAAACTGGTCCTCATTAAGAAGCCGGGGCGCCCTGCGGACTCTCCGTCCGCTTACCGACCCATCGTGCTGCTCGACGAGGTGGGCAAGCTCTTTGAAAGAGTTATTGCAGACCGCCTCGTCGGGTGGCTGGTGCAGGAGGGGCCGGATTTGGCGGAAAGCCAGTTTGGTTTCCGCAGGGGGCGCTCTACGGTGGACGCCATCATGCGCGTACGAGCCCTCACGACGGGGGATGCTGTGGCCCGGGGTGGGGTCGTCTTGGCGGTGTCTCTAGACATCGCCAACGCCTTCAATACCCTGCCCTGGAGTTGCATCAGGGAGGCACTCCGGTATCACCGGATGCCGACCTACCTCTGTCGAGTGGTTGAGGCCTATTTGACGGATAGGGCCGTCATCTACCCCGGTCATCAGGGAGAGTGGAACCGGCGAGAGATGTCGTGCGGTGTCCCACAGGGATCGGTCCTGGGGCCGCATTTGTGGGACATCGGGTACGACTGGGTGCTGCGCGCCGACCTCCCTAGCGGCGTCAGCGTGGTATGTTACGCTGACGACACGCTGGTCCTGGCGCAGGGGAGGTCGCACCAGGCGGCGGCTGAATTAGCGACACGCGGGGTTGCGATAGTCGTTGAGAGGATCCGGCAGTTGGGACTCGAGGTGGCCCTGCACAAGTCCGAGGCCATGTGTTTTCATGGTCCTCGGAATGCGCCACCGTCGGGTTCCCAAATAACGGTAGGAGGGGTTCGCATCGGAGTCGAGTCGACGATGAAGTACCTGGGACTCGTCCTCGACAGCCGGTGGAACTTCGTGGAGCATTTCCGACGTTTGGCTCCCAGACTGGAGCGGGCTGGGGCTGCCTTGAAGCGGCTCCTGCCCAATCTAGGTGGTCCAAACGCCTCCTGCCGGAGGCTATACGCGGGGGTCGTGCGGTCCATGGCCCTTTACGGGGCACCGGTGTGGGCGCGTTCCCTGAGGCTGCGGCCAGTCCGCCGGTTGAACGCGTCCCAGAGGGTCATGGCCATTCGGCTAGTCCGGGGTTACCGCACGGTCTCCGGTGAGGCGGCGAGCCTCCTTGCCGGATTGCCGCCGTGGGATCTGGAGGCGAAAGTCCTCGCGCACGTGTGGGAGTGGCGCGAGGAGGCGAAACGCCGGGGCGTAACTCCGCTGCCGCGAGAAATCACGGTACAGCGGACGGAGCTCCGGCGGGATCTCATGGCGACATGGAGAGTGCGACTGTCGCAGCCCAGCGCTGGGCACGCCACAATTGCGGCGATAAGTCCCCTCTTTGAGGAGTGGTTAGAGAGGCGCCACGGCGTCCTCACCTTCCGCCTGACGCAGGTCCTCACCGGACACGGTTGTTTCGGGAGGTTCCTGTTTCGCATAAGGCGGGAGGAAACGCCCGGGTGTCACCATTGTGTGGATCGCCCAGAGGACACGGTGGAGCATACAGTGGAGGTCTGCCCGGCTTGGGCAGAGCACCGCCGTGTTCTCACGGAGGCGATCGGCGGCGGCGATCTCTCGCGTCCGAGCCTGGTCCAGGCCATGGTGCGGAGCGAGAGTGCATGGGAGGCCGTCACCTCCTTCTGCGAAGCGGTAATGCTCGCGAAGGAGGAGGCGGAACGCGTGAGGGAGAGGCAGCCTCACGCCCTCAGTCGCCGCAGGAGACGCCCTGGGCGGCGGGAATCGATAGCCGATTCCCGGCCACCGTAGGCGCGGGCTTGCGGACGGTGAGTAGTGGGTAGCTCGCCGTCCGGTGAGGACCAGGCCCGGGTCGACGGCGCGTTGTGTTCCACGCGCGCCTCAAAGAGATGTCAGCACTAGCTGAAGGGGTCCGCTAGGGCCGATGCCCGCTAGGGTTGCGGGTTGTTCGAAAGAGTTACCGTGGCCCTGGCACAGGCAACTGAAGGAACACGGGTGGGTTTTAGTCAGTAGAAGTCTGACACGCCCTCCCGCTCCACCCAGAGCGGGAGAAGTTATTTGATGATTTCCCATCCACAAAAAAAAAAAAAAAAAAAAAAAGGCATAACGCTTTTAATGATAAATGATAAATGATTTGATAAATGATAAATGATTTTTATTTCTGTAAGTAGGTTTGTACAAACACTTTTACAAGTCAATATTTTTTTTTTAAACTAGATTAGGTCGGCGTTTCCTATCTGACTACTCTGAGAAGAAAGGCCGAAACAAACTCAGAGGTCACAGTCTCTTATAAAGTCCAGACATAATCTTGGTCACTTCATGTGAAGACCATGTAGATTGGTGTCTGAAATGGTCTTTTGAGGAAAGAACCACACAGATTGAGAGGACCTGTCCAGTCAGTGCACGCATTTGTCAGTAATCGCGCAGCTCAACTCAGAACTTAAGGAGCTCAACGATTCGACGAACAATACCAAAGAAAGGACATTGGGGTAGGCCGCATAGATTACTCAAACTGCCAGACCATGATTAAAAATAACTGAGAGAAAAAATAAAACAAACAAAAAAAAAAAAAGCAATGACCTACATAGTCTTCACATTCACAATAAAGTAAAATAATATAATACTTTTTCGTTACTTGACGATTTCTAACAGTTTACTCCTACCGCAAGCCGCGTTAAAGAACTTCGTGTGCAATATTAGGAGCCCAAAAAGTTATTAGAGAATCATTATTTTTAAAAAGCGTGGGTATATAACAAGTAAGTACGTCAGTTAGTAAAGTTTTTTGAGGATCAGTTAAATATTTCTCGTTTCAAATCTGTCTCTGGGTTACATAAAATAATTATTGATTAGTGATCACTACATATTTCAGTCTGCAGCATTGTAAAAACAATACCTCCAGGAATAAGATCATTACAAGAGTAGGTAAAAGCTAAGAATATGAAAGAAAACTAAGTAAACTTCGTGAGAAATTTTTGCTATTCACAATGTGCTTTAAAAGCAATTTCCACAAATTTCCATGTTAGAAATATTATCGTAACTGCAGAAAGACTAGTCTTTGTTTGAACAAGAAAAGTGAGCTTAAAAATTTTCATGCACGCGTCCATAAACTGCTATATGATAGCAAAATGGAAAATAAGGCAAGTCTTAGTAGAAAAGTGGATTATACTTGTAGGATTAAGGCAAATTATACTAGCCAACGAATTAAAATGTATACATATGTCGCAGCTCTTAAAACGGTGAAAGCAAACATCGTGAGGAAACCGGCATGTCCTAGAACCAAAAATTCGAAGACATGTGACATCTACCAACCCGCACTCGGCTCGCTTGGTTGATTACGGTCCACTCTCTCTCACAGAGAGGAGGCCTGTTTCCTAGCAGTGGGAATACTATAGGCTGATTTGGTATTATGTTATGTTATGTCGCTGCCAAGTAGCTTATTTATTAGCCTTTCAGTTAACCTCCTAGCCCTTTAACTAAACGGCGCCGTTCAACTAGCGGCCTGAATGAGATTCAATTATAAGTTAGGTTCGAACTGTGCCCAACTACGCGTAAGTCGAATTGGTCGCAGTAACTAAACCTATAATTAGTATAATTCATCACAGCTTCTTACCAAATGGCACCAGCATTACTGCGGATGTGTACTGTGAGGAACTGGACACAATGATGGAGAAGCTCGCAAATATCCGGCCAGCCTTGGTTAATCGCTCGTCCCCGCTGCTCCTACACGACAACGCTCGACCTCATTAGCACAACAGACGGTCTCTAAGCTACAAGAGCTAGGGTTGGAAGTTTTGCGTCATCCACCGCCAGACCAGACCTTGCGTCGACAGACTTGTACTTTTTCCAAAATTTGGACTAATCCTTGGCAGGGAAAAAATCAATACCCGAGAGGCAATACAAAATGTGTTACACCTAATACCTTAGCCTAATACCTAATATATTAGGGCTTACAAACAAATATACAAAATTTTAGAGATGTTTGTATGTTTGTGTGTGTATTTCTCCGAAACTATTAATCGAATTGTGACCATTTTATTTTATTAAATAGATGGCTTTTATTGATTAGTGTTAATAATTAAGTTAAAAATATAATATACTAACCTAACTAAAACTATTAAAAAACTAAAATATGGCTTCGAAAAATTCCTCCGCATCGCTGTCGACTGGTAATGTACCCCCGGAGACTGGCGGCGTTGCCACGTTGTATATTTAGCCTCTGGCCAAGGTAAAAGCCAGCCCTTGGGTCACGGGAAGTGTCAATCAGCCATTTGGAGATTTTGTTAAACAAACCATGAGCACTCGGACCCTTAGGCCCGAGGGTTTCAACCCCAAACGGCTCAAAAATGTAGTTACCGATAAGGTACCTAGTGTTGTCATAAATATTATCACGAAGAAAAAAAATAAAATTATTGCAAATAATATTTATTACTTTTACAGTGTGTTAGTTTAATACATAAATATAAAACAATTTAAAATATAAAAGCTTATTCGAAGTGGTCTCCATTGGCTGCAATACAGTCCTGGCCAGTTATCAATAGAAGCACGCACTCTTTCCATGGGAAAATTCTTCACTGCCAATCGTATGGATTGTTTTAGGGACTCCAAATTATCATGGCGTTTAGAGCAAGCCATACTCTCTAAAACTGACCATACATCATAATCCAGCGGATTAAGATCGGGACTAGACGACGGCCAGTCTTCAGCTCTGATGAAGTCCGAAACGTTCACTTCCAAGACTGCGTGGACCGAGCTTTATGACCCGGCGCCGAGTCTTGTTGGAAGGACCATACTTGGTTATTTAACATGGTGTTGTTAAGGGGCTTAACTACCTTCTCAAGAATGGTATCTTGATACACTTGTGCCGTTGTTTTGATACCTTTTTCACAAAAATATGGCTCAGTCACTCCTTCATAGCTAACACCCCACCAAACCGACAGGCCAGCTGGCGCGGTTGGTTACGATACCGCCTATCATGCCGCAGGTCGTGGGTTAGATTCCCATCCAGGATCAGATGACCGTGTGTGAAATGTCCCAGGATATTATTATATAAACCATCACTGAAGTCGGATAATGCCTACGTTGCACTCTGTCGACTAATTGGGAAGCTTCCTTAGAGCTTTGAGCATAAATACGGTCATTTTGTTTGTTAAAATGTTGCTCAATTGTAAAGATTTTCTCATCCGTAAACAATTTTTTTCTGTGACCTCCCTTTGCGTACCGCTTCAGTAGTTGTTTCGATTTTACCACCCTATTCTTTTTTAAATTACCAGTTAAATAATGACCAGTGCGTCTCTTATAGGCTGCAAGTCCTAAGCCATCTTTAAAATACGCGACATGGTTCTGGGTGCTATCTTCATCTCCCGAGATAAAATCTTTTGCTTTCGGACAGGATTTCTTCGAATTCTTTCCCTTACTGCTTTGACCACCTTTTTCGTACGAACACTACGTGGACGGCCAGATCTTTTTCTGTCACAAACAGAGGAGGTCTCATTGTACCTATTAATAGCCCGGTACACAAACATTTGACTAATACCAAGCGTATGGAGAGTTTTAAAAATTGCATTTGGCTCCATACCAACTTTGTGTAATGCATTCACAGCGATTCGGTTCTCTTTATCACCCCACTCCATTTTAATATCGCAAAATATTGTACAATGTATTGGCGCCAAAATTAGAAAACTCAATGAACAATCGTATAAAAATGACAGATTCCAAATTCAAATGTCTTTAATGTCAATGTCAATATCTTTCTTATTTTTAATCGTAACAGTGTTTATGGCCAGACTGTGTACTTCCGCCTGGCGCCGAGGTTTTCCGCAGCCGCAGCAGCAGCGCCAGCACAGCACGCTGTGCCAGGAAGATGGGATGGCGCATGAGTATCGACACACGTTGCGTCCCACACTAAAAATCTACCCACCATCCACGGAAATGAAGACATGCCGTCCGGTCTCTTGCCATCGTGGCATGCCAAGCCATGGGTTCTAATTACATTCGGTTGATGTTGGTTGGTTTATTTTTATTGGCTTACATTTACTTCAACTTAAGGAACAGTGCAAGTTTTAGAAAAATTGGTTAAGTAGTTTTCAAGATAATGGACTAATACCTGTAAGTGTGACGGCCTAAGGCTTATGTATACGAGCTACGGGTGTGGTGTCAAAAGGAAAACATCTCAAACCTTGGTCAAATTTAATAACAAAGCTATTAACTTATTTAAAACAAATATTCCAGTTTTTACTAAAAACTAAAAATTACGAAATAAAAAATATTAAAAAAAAAATTAAATCGTCTTCAAAAGAAATTAACTCAAAACTATGAAATAACTTTAATTTCGGAAGTCGGTGGCAAAACCTTAAATACAGATCCCAAGACTATGACTTCCTGAATGAAATTAAAGTTATTTCATAAGTTTGAGTTAATTTCTTTTTGATGTGGATTATTTTTTTTTCTGGTGTTGCAAGTTCAATACAATTTATTCTAATAAAGGAGAATCAGAATCAGAATCAGAATCAGAATAACATTTATTTGCCTACTTTGTGTATTATAAAATGTCTCTGTGGCCGGTGGGCCGTACAGAGGTGAGTCAGCTAACTTATGTCCTAATGGATCTATGTTTGCTGTGTTCTATTTATTCGCAATATGTGAGGCTATACAAACAGATTACGTGTTTTATTTATGTTGTTTTAGTCTATCTCAGTGAGGCCATCATTGTTATTGTTATTATTGTATTTTTCACTTTATTTTAAGGGGACGCGGAGCCTTCGTTTTGTCAGTAGGCCACCGCTTGTATCCTTTTTTATTAGGGTCATACAATATATCGCCTATTCTGTGATTAACTCTGAGAGGGTTGTATTCACCGTGCGCTTGGTAGGCGTCTCCAGGGGTTTCAAGATCTTCTATTTCTAATTTTGCAATGTTTTCCAACATTTTGGTGTTAAGGTCCTCGGCGCGTAGGTGCCAGGCTTCTATGTCAGCCATCTCCCAGATCACTTCCGTGGGTGTTCGCCTTGGTAATTGTGCGGCATTTTTCAGTGCCAGTCTGTATTGGCGTTCGATTTTGGTTAGGTTGGTTGCGCTATACCTTGAGAGCAGTTGCACCACACCGTAATCCATCAGCGGTAAAATGCAAGCCTGAATGATTGCCAGTTTCGTTTCCAGTTCTGTTTATGCATTGTATCCTATTATTGGACCGAGGGCTCCTCTGACTTGTTTCAGTTTTTTGACGACCTTTTCGGTGTGCTGGTTCATCTTCATGTGTTTGTCGAAAATGACACCGAGGTATCTGATCTGCTTTTGGTAGTGCAACGTTTGTTGTTTCAGTTTCACCGTTGGCCGGTATTTTTTCTTTTTCGAGAACATGATGCATTCTGTTTTCTCTATGTTACACTTTAACCCCCATCTCGTGTAGTAGTCAATAATGGCTTCCGCTGCCCATTCTGCTCGCATAGTCGCGTGTTCTGGGTTCGTTGCTCTGTTGAGTATACAGAGATCATCCGCATACTGTGAGAGTTTGAGACCTCTGATGTGGTCTTGTATATCCCAAATATCATGGACGTACAAGTTGAAGATTATCGGTCCCAGGATCGAGCCTTGGGGCACGCCGTGAGGTACCGGTTTGTCTTTGGTTATGCTAGTTCTGAATCTACCTATCAAGTTTCTGCCTTCGAGGTAGTTCTCGATTATTTTAATGATATTGTTGGAAACGCCTTGATTCTGAAGTTTCTTGATCAGGCCCTTGTGGTTGATCGAATCAAAGGCCTTCGATAGGTCCGTAGATATCATAGAGACGCTGTCTTCCGTGGCTAGCGCATCAGTGATTATTTTTCCGGTGCGTAGAATCTGGGTTGCTGTGCCTCTTGCCCTTGTGAAGCCGTGCTGGAACGTTGGTTGCAGCCGGTTGACCGTAGCGGTAAGTCTTCTCAGGATCAGTCGCTCACAAAGCTTGCCCATGATGTTGAGCAGTGTGATCGGGCGGTACGATGATGCCTGACGGTGATCTTTGCCGGCCTTGTGCAGGAATATGCACACGCCAGTTTTCCATCGCTTAGGGAAGTAACCTGTGGACAATACAAAGTTAGCAAGAGGCACAAATGCCTCGATGAAGACTTCTCCCCCAAGTTTGAGGGCGTCTGCTTTTATTCCATCTGGCCCTGGGGCCTTTTTATTCTTGAATCTGCTCAGTGCCAGTTGCACTTCTTTTTTTGACGTTAGGTCGAGCGGTTGGAACGGTGTCGTCTTTTCAGTCCCCTCATCATCTTTCGCTATTTTGGCCTCTTTAATTATGGCTGTATCGGTGAGCTTATCGATCGTTTCTATTTCTGTACTGCATCCCGTGATGTTTGGTAGTTTAACGATAGGCTTCTTCATGTTTCGTTGGATACGCCACATTTTTGACCTATTGTCCCGTGGATCCTGGAGTTTATCAAGCCAGCCCTTTTCGGTGTATTCTTTCAGGACTTTTTCAGCTTCTCTCTTAGCGTGGTTGTAAAGAGTCCGTGTTTCACACTGGAGTCTGGGGCTGCAATGTCTCGCTTGCCATACAATGTGTTTTAGTTGGTTTCGAAAGTCTATCTTATCGTTTATTTCCTTCGGTAGTTGATCCTGCCTTGTTGAATTTTTCAGGGGAGCGTGAGCGTCGAGGGCTGCGACAACGGACTTTTCCATTGTTTCGACATACTTCTCGCAATCAGCTTCTGTTGTGATTTCTTTGTTAAGGTCGCGGAGACCTTCCCACATTGTCTGTTGGTATGCCGCTCTCAGTTTCTCGTCCTCATAGATTTTCTTTGTATTACGGGATAGGTGTTCCTCTATATTATGTTCAATCTTCACCGTTAGTAACCAGGGGAGGTGATCCGAACCAACGCTCTCTACCTGTTTGGCCTGCGCTTCTAGTTTTTGGTGTGTTATTATAGCCAGGTCAAGGATGGTGTTACCTTGGCTGTAAGGTCTCGATGGTGCATTGGCGTGTTTCAGCGAGCAGATTCCGTCTTTTGTTGCTTTTTTAACAATGTTGCCGGTATTTTTAACTTAATTTTGGTATTTATTGATTTGGATTTGTATCATGCCTGTACGAGTATTTTCATAGTTGGTTGGTTAATAAGTTTGTACAATAATTTTTGGCCAAATAATCCTCTATTCCTAAATTTTCAGTTTTGGGTGAGGGCAAAACTGGAATCACTGAAATCGAAATTCGGAATTTCTAATAATCAGTCTAATTAGCGGTCAACGGTTGGTATGACCTATTTTCACAATTAGTAATATCTTTTGGCAAATTATGAATTACGTTTTTGTAAATGAGAATAATTACTTTTGAGACCAAAATGCAACACAAAGAAGTTATACAGAAAATCTTAACAAACATACTCGTTAAAAATGCCTTCAGCCATATCACAATACTTCTATCAAAAACAAAATCTGTACATTTAAAGCAAAAAAGTATCCCAAAAAACCGTATACAATTATTACGACGTGAAATCGGACACTTCCGAAACGATTGAAGGTTCGAATGTAAATTCACGAATTGCTAATTTCAAGGGTGAGTGAAGCATGAAAATATTGCGATTTACGTATACGTTCTCATTTGTAACCACTCCTTATAAATATGATGAATAATGTGAACATATATGACAGAAATTCATTTGCTGTGAATGTTTCTTTATTTTGATGTATTTTGGTGGAGTTGGCTGACAATGATAATATTCGCTGATCATTTTTATTTCTTTATTTACTTCAGACAACAATATGGTCCATTTTGTTAGTAAAGTTCCTTATCACTAGTATTAGTACTACACAGACAGAATAACAAGGAGAAGAATAGTAGGTGACTGAGCCATGATGTGCAGAGAACGATAAAACAAGAAATAAGCTACCTGACCATTCTCCACACATAGTGCCTTAGAAAAGGGGAGTAACGACTTAACCGCGTTCTACGCATCAGTGATGTGACTTTTTTGCGAATCACTGCATTTTTTTGCGAATCACTCCAAAAAATATTATTGTATTGGATGCGTAAGATATCGAGGCTTCTTTTGGTGTAGCTGACCTATAGATCCCCGCGTACAGACCTTGACAAAACACCTTGAACAGGGTGATCTTGACTTGGTTCGCACAACGAGAAAACCTACGGGCCAACATATTCCCTCGGAACAGCAGTGCCCTACACTCCTTTTCGATGTCTATAATACATTATCTATAAGGTCGCCGGTAAGTATGTGCCCCAAGTACTTAAATTGGTTATAATTGTACTTAAATCATTGACATTATGTACTTTAGAATTTGGTATGAGAACAGGGTCAAACGAATCATTATCATGGATTTTAAGGTTATTAACCCTAGATTACTACTCTACGTCGCAGAGGCGCCTGCGTTTTTGATATATTGCTCTCTTTTTTTATCCTTCGCGCGTTATACAAACAACAATAATAATTAATAATTAATATTTAATTATATAAACAGTCAAAACATATCAATCATACTTATAGGTTTTGAATAAAATCATTAGACAATATGATGCGCCTCGCCGGCGTATGAGTAGTTTGTTTGTACGTCGCAACATGAGTAGTAATGTCGGGTTAAATATGTTTTTACATAGCAGGATGACTGTTTACAACTGACCTTATATCGATAAGAACTGAGTATTCTAGTAGATAAAGATAACAAATGAAATAATTTTATAGTGCCTGAATAAACTACGCGGAGTCAACATGGCTTCTTTGTCTCTACACGAAAATACGAAAAACGCTTAGCAAACTACGCTATCTAAAAAAAAAATTCTTATTATTACATTAAATTCGAGAAAAGTCAAGGAGACTTTCTGAAAACTACAAAAAATATAAAAATTAAAATAAAACACAAGTATTTCATAATTTAATATTATGTAATTTGTTTAACGAAGAGATCCGCAGGAGAACCAAGGTAACTGATCTAGCCCAAAGAATTGCCAAACTTAAGTGGCAGTGGATAGGGCACGTTGCTCGCAGAACAGATGGCCGATGGGGCCGAAAGATTCTGGAGTGGCGACCGCGTACCGGAAGACGTAACGTTGGAAGGCCTACCACAAGGTGGACCGATGACCTTGTGAAGGCCGCAGGAATCCGCTGGATGCGGGAAGCACAGAACCGGTCGAAGTGGCGGTGCTTGGGGGAGACCTATGTCCAGCCGTGGACGTCTTTCGACTGAAGTGATGAAGACGATGATGACGATGATTAATTTGTTTACCTATCTCTGTAGAAACTTAACCCTTTGATTTATAAAATAACTGGTAGATAATTATTATAAGATAAAAAAAGATACACGTTCAAAGGACGTATTCGATTCCGATTTTAGCTTTATAACTCCACAGACGTTTTCGAAACTTACTGACGGTGTGTCGAAAATATATTTTTGTTGGACCCGTTCTGCGGTGAAGTCGAAACTTGTGTACTTAATTAGATGAATTTTGGGTCTTTCATTTTAAACATAGCTACGTATTTGAGTATAAAGTTAATAGAATTTTCTGGAACTGTCGAAAGTTTTTAGACGGTAGGTTAAGGTAGGTAGGTAATTGGAATTTAAAAGATGCTAATATATTTTTTTTTAACCAATTTCCAAAAGGAGGAGGTTTTCATTTCGGATGTTTATATACTCGTATATATATTTATGTATATTCGGGCATAACTCCGTCATATATAGACAGTTTTGCAAAATTTCTTTTTTGTTTGAAAGGATATAAAGACTTTTAAGATGATCCCATTGCCACCAAGTCAGAATGTGATGAGGGGATTCCATGGAGATCGAGGGAAACCCTCAAATTTTCCAGGCACACCTATAGCGATTTGGTTATTTTTAATAGTAACTCGTGCATTTGCTCTCGGAAAGTACAATTTGGTGAAGTGGAACTGATGATGACGACCACAGATGGTCATCGAAACTACTCAATTATAACTATTTCACGGATTGATTATTGCTTTAATACGGTTGCTAGGCAAATTATGCTCGTCACATTGCATATGGTGATGGTGACTTTACCATCAGCTCCAGTTCTCCTGGTTCTTACTAGGAGAACTCCTCAACAATTAACGTCCCCGTACCTGGAAAAGCAATATTTTGTAAAAGGTGTTAAGCAGTAGAGACATAAGGCTATTGTAACTTATATAAATTACGAACTGACCCACTAAAAACTTTCTCACTTTTTAGTGGGTCAGTTTAATAAAAACTTTTTAACAAAAAAAGCGACTTCCAAAAAAAAAACACTACAAAGTGTAAAATTAATTTCGGAAGTCGGTGGCAAAAACTAATATACAGATCCATAGACACCGACTCCGGAAATGAAAGTTATTTTTTTTCACTTTGTAGTGTTATTTTTCGAAGTCGGGTGTTATTTTTCTGTTTTGTAAAGTTTTTATTAATAAAAGTAAGTGTAATGTTTTTATTAGTATTAAGTAAAAGTTTTTATTGCGTATTTTTTTCTTAATATAAGGAATTACTAATTTGAGGAAGAGACGAAACTGCAATATAGTGTGCATTCTGGAAGTTGGCAACGACGCAATTATTTATTGCGTCGTTGCTGTTTTATTTGATTTGTTAATATTGCTCTATAGTGCACCAAAATATTGATTAGGTATTAATTGCAATCAAAACACTGAATTAGATGTAGTCGTATCTAAAACTTAATATTCAGTGTTAATATATACGATATTAATTGTTGTGATAATGTCGGCAACTCATTTTATGTGGCGTAAATTATACGTAGGTATTATGATTGTCTATCACATAAGCTGTATAAATGAAGAATAAATTTAAGGAGGAGCTCGTGGCTAAGTAATAAAAGCCGCAAGGGTCGATCTATCAGGTCAAGCTACGCTTGCTGGAGTTGGTCCGTGGATGGGTTACCTCAGTGCCTTGGAAAGAACGTTAAGCCGTTGGTCCCAGCTGTCATTCGTGGTTCTTTGACAGTCGTAACGGGTCGTCAGAAGCCCGAAAGTCTGAGAACCAGTCTTACCAGGGGGTATCGTTTACCTAGTAACTGGGTTGTGGAGGCCAGATTGGCAGTCGCTCCGTTTAAAATACTGGTATTCAGCTGCATCCGGTTAGACTGGAAACCGACCCCAACATATGTAGTTGGGAAAAGGCTAGGCAGATTGATTGAAAGAAGAATAAATTTAAGATCAAAATATATCACTTAGGTGGGTGGTTATTTTTATATTCAGGGATAAAAAATAATGTTCACGTTGATACAATTTTACGGTCTGAACGTAAGATTACCTGTATTTCAATATCAGCAGTAACTGAACGGGCTATAATTTCAAGCTTCGATAACTTTATTGGGGTGCGCTACCGACGCCATTTTGCTTAATTTATTAATCGTCCGGAAGTAGGTCGAACGAATATAAACATAGTGTCGAGAGGTAGTATTTATTTAGAGTTTAGGTTTAGCAGCTTTGCTTTTTTTAAGTTATTTAGAATAATTAAGAATATGGAGAACAAACTGTAAAATAAATATGTAATATAAAAATGAAAAATACTGGTATTCAGCTGCATCCTGGTTGACTAAAAGCCAACCCCAACTTAGGAAAAGGCTAGGCAGATGATGATGAATATGGAGACCAAAACGCCCTCCTCTGCCTAAACCCTTCGGGAAAATTGTCATGATGGTATGTATAATATGGATTGAACGATTTGTAAGTAAGTGAAGTCTCAACCATTTCAGCTAAATTTATATAAAAAGAACACTAACGTTAATCTATACAGAGTAAAATTGAATTGGGATGGAAATGGGCACCCTCTTAAGGGGTCATTGTACATTAGTATAATCGGCCCTTAAGAGGATGCCCATACAAAGCCATGCAAAATTGTTCATTATTATGAACAATTTGAACAACTTTTACTATGGAACCAATATTGAAATCGCGAAAAAAAAACATAAAATCTTAGCTGGTTTTTTTTTCGACTTCAAATTTGGTCCCATAGTCAAACTTGTTCATAATGGTACAATGACCCCTTAAGACGATGCCCATTAATTCAATTTAATTCTGAATAACTAGTATAACTACATCTAGAACCTAAATCTGTTACACTTCTTCTACAAAAAATAAAGCGTAGGTAGAACATACCAAAGCAATTTTTCAGTCTTTATTATTATTTTCTGTGAAGCTAACAAAACTAGCCCTAATGGGCCCGTCTGATACCTGAAATCTCCTGAAGATAGACATACCTAGATCTTATCAGATTGCAGGGATATCTAGCTAATTCAAATCCTGATACTTGTCGCTTCTTTTTTCGCATGGGTAGGTGCAATTTGATCAAAAGTATTGAATAACTGATAGGTCAGGATCAAATTGCTTTTACGTGGAATTTCATACAATGTCAAAGAATTTAATAAAAATTAAAAAGTTTTTTTTTTTTGTGTTCAAACAAGCTTTTGTTAGTTTTATGGTCATATTTTCTTCGTGTCGATAGCACGGCAGTGTATTAAAAACTGGTCAAGAGCGAGTCGGACTCGCGCACCGTGGGTTCCGTACCATCATATATAAAATAGTGTGCTGTTTAGAGACATCGTTGTACTTTTCCTGTAATCTTTACATAAACTCCTATAGAATAATTTCAGATTTTTCTCTATGCAAACTTCGGAGATAAGGCGGTAAGGGTATTTTTTTTTTACATTTTTCATCAAAAGTCAAAAACTATGCGACCTTAAAAAAAGAAGAATGTTTGAGAATGTGCAAACAGCACTCATTCATATGATATGAATGAGCGCTGTCAGCACATTCTCAAACATTCTTCTTGCCCACATGCCCTAGCAGCCCCACTTCGAATTTTTAAGACGCCCTTTCAGTCCCTGTTAAAAAAAAATATATATAATAGGTTGGGGAAAAGTTTCTTCGCATTTTTTAAGAAAATTCAAAACATTTTTTAATATAGTTTATTTACATTTAACTAAAGTATGTAGGTACCATTTTGTTCGATAACTTTTTGCCATCTTGTAGGTAGGGACATGATCCCATTGCTATAGAAATTTTGCGACTTCTGGTCAAAACACCGCGACAAGTGGTTTTGGCAGTCCTCTCGTGATGTTAACCTGACACTGCCTAAAGAATTCTGAAGAGACCGAAACAGGTGGAAATCTGAAGGTGCAAGGTCAGGACTATACGGCGGATGCATTAACACCTCCCAGCCAAACTCTCTCAATTTTTGCTGAGTGGCTAAAGATGTGTGAGGTCTAGCGTTATCATGATGAAAAACCACACCCCTTCTGTTGATTAATTCCGGCCGCTTTCTCTCAAATTCTTGCTTTAATCTCATCAGTTGTTCGCAGTAGAGTTCAGAATCGATGGTCCTGCCTGGTGGTAACAGCTCATAATGAATAATGCCCTTCCAATCCCACCACACACACAGCATCACCTTGTTGCGAGTTAACCCGGGTTTCGCCACAGTCTGTGAAGCCTGACCGGCCTTTGACCACGACCTTTTTCGCACGTTCTTGTCATACGTGATCCACTTTTCATCACCAGTTATCAGCTTCTTCAAAAATGGTTTGGTTTCATTACGTCGTAATAAAGAATCACAAATGAGTACACGGTTCATTAGGTTTCTTTCAGTGAGCTCGTGAAGTACCCAAATGTCGAGCTTTTTTGTGTACCCAGTTTTTTTCAAATGCGCCAAAACTGTTTTGTGGTCAATTTCCAGTTCTTCAGCTACGTCGTAACTACTGATATGCCGATCTTGCTCCCCTTTTTCAAAAATGGCATCCATTTTATCCGTAATAGGGCGACCAGAGCGACGTGCATCTTTGACATCAAAATTTCCGGATTGAAAACGCTTAAACCAAATTTGTGCTACTCTCACAGACACTACACTAGGTCCATAAACACCGCAAATTTTTTTCGCGGCTTGCGTTGCATTTTTACCTTTTTTGTAGCAAAATTTTAAAATGTATCGAATTTCTTCATTAGATTCACTCATCTTGACGGTACGAAAAACAAATGAAAATCACACATTTTCCTAAATTGAATTTGGAATTATGTTCTTTAAAATTTTAACTCTCAATGACACCAAAACCAGCCAGATACAAATAGTATAGCCAAAGAGATTTTATTACAAGTTCATACATACTATAATGCGAAAAGACTTTTTCCCCAACCTAATATATATATACATATATATATATATATATATATATATATATATATATATATATATATATATATATATATATATATATATATATATATATATATATTTCTTATTTGTAAAATAGTTGGGCAGATGTCATCTAAAACTATTCCAAAATTCAAGTTGATAGCATTAGTAGTTCTTGAGATATCCAGCTGTGACAGACAGGCAGGAGTTGCACAATAAGGGTTCCTTTTTACCATTTTGGCACGGAACCCTAAAAGTACTTTCACTCAATGGGCATAACAGACAGCCCTCTAAGCAGAGCTTGCATGAAGGCTAAGGAAACCGTTGCACATGTACTCTTTCAATGCACAGGCATTACCCACATTAGAACAGAAACCCTCGGGGCACCCAGATTTTTCACAGATGTTCTGAACAGATCAGAAGCCATGATCAACTTCTGGAGGGAAGTAGGCTGGTTAGAATAACCACCAACGGCCGCCATGGCTCACGTACAATGGTCCTCTTGAAGGACTAAGTGCGGAAACTAAACCAAACAACATAGACAACAGTGTATTAAATTTTGCTGGCTTAAAATAGCCCCTTCCACGGCGTCAGCGCTGGCAGCGCAGAGGATACTTTGGATGTATCATCATCATCATTGCAGGCTAAAGACGTCTACTGCTGGATATAGGCCTCCCCCAAGCACCGCCACTCCGACCGGTTCTGTGCTTCTCACATCCAGCGGATTCCAACGACCTTCACCAAGTCATCGGTCCACCTTGTAGGAAAAATCCTTGTAGGTCTTGCTTTGGCTGCATGGTATAAATTTAATTAAAACATGAACTTTTTTGTATCTGGGACGCAAACCAACTGGTAGCCATCCTGTTGGCAAGTACTCACCTCAGCTCGTTGAAATTTAATTTGCGATTGTACGTTACTATTTCCAGAATACAGAACTGAATATAAAGTCTAATTTAACTGTAGTTCTAATATTATACATACGTTCTGTGTAGACCCTCCTTTACAAATACTTAAGGCAAATTTTGCCAATGAAACTGAATGCGACCAGCATTATCTAAACCGCATTCAAGAGCTGTCAGTGTCAATATTACACAATAATGATGACACTGATCGCTCTTGAACGCGGTATAGATGTACTGTATATATGTGATCGCGTTCAGTTTAATTGCATAGTGTAGGTGAAATATCGGAAACTCGAAACAATTAATACATGGTAAATATCTAGTTTCAAGTTCTAATAATAGGCGAAATTCGCCCGTAGAAGTCTTGTAACTCAAACATCGTCAAAATATAATAAAAGTCTATTCTTTTTAACATTACGAGGTAACTTTTTGGCTTCCTGAACATCAACACAAACCATACCGCGATCCTTTTAAAAACTTTCAATGGCAACAAAACTTCGGTCTTTAATTTCGGAACTCTTAAGATCTGCTTCAATGGAATCGAAAAGGAAATAACAGAATTTTGAGGCAAAAAATATTGGAAAGAAGTTATACGATTTAAAAGTAAATAAAGAACGAGTCGAGGGAAATCAGGAAGGAAGCGTGTTTATTTCTATAATGAAGTCTCTTAAGTATTGGATTGATATGGCAGCGTTTATCGCTTTATTTATTTAATACTATAAGCACACACATGTACAGAGGCAGATTTAATGCTTAAGGCATTTTCTACCAATCAATCTTTGGATGATGCAGAGTGGTAGGTGCAATAGCGAGAATTGAGGAATAAATATAAGATATCCATATGTATGTCTATTAAAACTAAATATAATATATAAACACCTAATTATATATTACACTAGCAGCTCCCCGCGGTTTCACCTGCGTAACTCTCGAACCCGTAGGAATATGGAGTTGGATAGGATAGTAGGATATAGACTTAGCACTTTGTAGAATGAATAATTTTACACTATTTACTATTAAGCCTACCTATCTACTATTTGGCCTACCAATCTACTATTTGGCCTACCAATCTACTATTTGGCCTACCAATCTACTATTTGGCCTACCAATCTGCTATTTGGCCTACCAATCTACTATTTGGCCTTCCAATCTACTATTTGGCCTACCAATCTACTATTTGGCCTACCAATCTACTATTTGGCCTACCAATCTCCTATTTGGCCTACCAATCTACTATTTGGCCTAACTATGTACTTAAACTTCGCCTGCCTCTTCGAAGGACACAAACGTGATCTTATATTTTGGTATGTTTATACAATTTTGGCAGGCCAGTTGGCGTGGTTGGTTAAGGTACCACCTATCATGCCGCAGGTCGTGGGTTCGATTCCCATCCAGGACAAACATTTGTGTGCATGAACGTCTGTGTGTTCTGAGTCTGGGTGTAATTATCTATATAAGTAAGTATTTACAAAAAAAAAAAGTAGTATAATGTAGTATATCAGTTATCTGGTTTCCATAGTACAAGGTCTGCTTAGTTTGGGATCAGATGATCGTGTGTGAATAATGTCCCAGGTTATTATTATTTTTGTTCACCGTCTGGAGTATTTGAAATTCATGCAGAAACCTAATCATAATCCAATAACGATATAAAAATAAATTTATTTCAGACTATTCATTTTAGAACATCCATATTTGTGTTAGTAAGTACTTAAGAACTATGTTAGTATACCACAAAAAAAAAAAACAAACGAAATCAAGTAGACACATGGCGTGCGATCCAGTGTTTAAGAAATGGACCGCCTAACCGGCCAGCTAATGCTTTCAGAATGCTGTTGGAGCTTTCCCGGATACGGTCCAATATGGAGGCAGCTCTCTTTCTCATTATAGCATGAAAGCCATCAATCTGAGCATCCATAAAAACATGCTACACGTACTACAGCATCTCGGCAGCCCCAACAAAATCCTGAAAGTGTTATTATATATGTATATGTTGTAAACAAAGGGCATTGAGATTTGATTGCCCTGAATTACTAGTCTGGATCTGGACTAGTCTGGATTTGTCTCCGATTAATGGAAAATACATGTCATGGGACTTACATTATTAGTGAAATTGGGCGTATCTACCAATCTATTTAATCTTTGGCTACCTCTTCGAAGAACAGAAGCGTGATATTATATTTTAGTATGCTTATATAATTTTTGTTCACCGTCTGGAGTACTTGAAACCTAATCATAACAACCCAATGAAACTTACTCACTTGCTTTGACTATTGAACTAAGTTCATTACACGCTTTTAAGGTTCGACAACGCATCAGTGATTCCCTTGGAGTTGCAAAAGTTCAGTGGCATCGGTGATTGCTTATCATTATGTGAACAACACATTACACATAGAACATTAGTTTAGTTGGATAGAGAGGGCTGCTTTTTCAAAGGTGTGGTATGTGGAGGTCGTAGGTTCGAGTCTTTCATGTACATCTTTTCGAGTTTGTGGTTGCAGGATCGAAACTTGAAGTTAATTTTTACACGACTGGAAAGGAGCAATTATGATGTATGTATATACCTATGTTTGTTCCTTTGTGGCACTCTAGAGACTAAATGCATGGGCCGATTTTGATGATGCTTACGTCAATCTTGTGTGGCACTAAAGACATGACAGTAAACAAAATTCAAAAGGCGACAACCAGACGCCAAATTGTGAAAATTAAAGTCAACGAACTATGTATATATGTCAAGTGGGGTACCTATCATTGAATGGGGTTTAATTAGAGGAGGAGTATTAATTATATTATAATTAAATATATAATTCTTAAAATCGAGTGACAAACACAGAATTTTACTGCTTTCAAAGATAATTTTAACGACCGTTACATAACGTTACTTAATACTATGAGAGAAAAATAATCCTAACTAAAAAGTGTAAAACAAAGCAAATTTAAAAAATCAAATACCCGACTGCGTAGATGCGGAACTTTAAAAAATGAGGAAATAAGATGACCTAATCTCATGCAGTCGGAGGCAATAGGTCTTTTTTGTACAATTTAAGGAGATAGGTACCTCCGACTGCACGAAATTAGGTCACCTTGCTTACATTTTTGTTAAGGTTCACGCAGTCGGGTTTTAGATTTTAAAAAAATTTAATATTGCATTATATCGTTTTAGGAGTAGTTTTTATTTAACGTTAGCCTTGTTTCAGCTACTTTTGATCTAAAATAGTACTTAAAAATTGATGAAAAAAAAAAATCTGCTGCTCCCTACATTTTAACGAATTATGCGAACATAAATATACTGAACAGCTGATTTTCTTCGCGATTTCAGGTTTGGTCCCATAGAAAATGTTTAAAGTAAATTCTGCGTTTAACCTAACACTCTGTATATATATATATATATATATATATATATATATATATATATATATATATATATATATTCTCACATTCACCTAAATGATAACATTTTTAGCACAAACACCACACAATCTAAACGAGTGACAGATTCATTACCAGCCCAAAATCAAATTGCTGTATCAAAATATGTACAAGATGACTGGGTAAACCAGGGACTTATTTAATTATGTCTCGTTGGTCTAGTGGTCGCAAGCGCTACTGCTTAACATAAGAATAGACAGGCCAGTTGGCGTGGTTGGTTAAGACACCACCTATCATGCCACAGGTCGTGGGTTCGATTCCCATCCAGGACAAACATTTGTGTGCATGAACATGTCTGTTTGACCTGAGTCTGGGTGTAATTATCTATATAAGTATGTATTTACAAAAAAAAAGTAGTATATGTAGTATATCAGTTATCTGGTTTCCATAGTACAAGCTCTGCTTAGTTTGGGATCAGATGACCGTTTGTGAAAATGTCCCAGGATATTATTATTATTATACGGTCCTGGGTTTGATTCCCGGGTGGGAAAAAGTGTTATTGTGTTTTTCCATCTGGAATTGCTCAGTATCACCCCGGAGTTTTGACTTGATGGGGGCGAGCCTATTGCCATCAGTGATTGGGTCGCGGTATAGGGGTGCCAAACAGGCACCAGACTTGAGTTGGCTTCGAACCAGGGTTGTGTACAATAGCCTAATAATATTTGCTAAAGTCACGAGCATTTCGCAAAACAAATCCACGTGATCTCTAAAAGTAAGACAGCGTTCGAAAGTCACTCCCAAGTTCATGTTGGTGACACGAGTAATTACTTCACCACCTAAACAATATTCGTAATGGATTGGTTGCAAGGTTCTACTGTACGTTATGACGTAGCACTTGTTAGTATTGAAAAACAGCTTGTTCACAATGCTCCACTCAAAGACAGCGTCAATATCTTTCTGTAGGAGTTTGCAATCTTCATCTGTTCTGATGTATGCGACAAGCTTTAGATCATCGGCATATAGAAGGCACTTGGCAAATTTAACATTTGCTATGAGATCATTGATCATGGTCAAGGACAGAGGCGGCCCTAACACTGACCCCTGAATTACGCCCAAGCGTGTGTTATAAGACTTGGACTCGAAGCAGCCATGTCTGAGAAACTGCTTGCGATTCCAAAGATAGTGGGAAAAGAAGTTGATAAGACCGGACGAGAAACCGATGGCCCCCAGCTTTGCCAAGAGCACATCGTTGTCAACTCTGTCGAATGCTTTCCAGAAATCGAAATACAGAGCGTCAACCTGCATACCAATGTCCAAGCCACTGGTTATGTAAGTACACATGAAGCAGTAGATTCGAATTTATAGAGCGACCATTTTGGGCCAGCGAGGCCGAAAACCATTTTGGGCATCAGATAGATTCATATTTACGCGTTTGTAAATGAAGGTGGGGAGTATATGCTCGAAAACTTTGGCAACGGTTGGCAGGATAGTGATGGGCCTGTGTTCCTCTACAATTGTTTTATCAATGGTTTTAGGGTTGGAAGTGACTCGCGAAGTTTTCCATTGGTGTGAATAACGAGCAAATGCCTCGGCTGCTTTGACACCCGAAAAAGTCTCACCATTGAGTATTACGTTTGACTCAAAACGCCCTTTGACCGCAGGCTAGAAACATGCTGCCAGAACTTTTGTGGATTTTTGCCTATGTTATCTTCTAAGGTACCTATAATATGTTATCTTCTAAGTACAATCTGTAGGAGTCTTGGGTCTCTGTTGTATCCTTGTTTGTAAACTTGGCGCGCTATAATATAATATGTCCTTCGTTTAACAAGTGACCCTGAATAATATGTAAACGATTGTAATATTTTATCTGGCTACCCACAATGTCAGTCACAGCCAAGCTACTTACCTCTTTTGTTTACACACTCGAATTAACATGAAATCTGAAACCTTTTCATCGCGTGTTTGCATAAAATCGGTATGTAAATAGGGACTGAAATTTATATATTTTTTGTTATTATTCGAAGAGGTCCTGTCGTATGGTGAAGCTACGGTTTCCTAGAAAAGCGGTGGCCGCCACATAAAGTACACAATTTTTCCGATGAAACATGAAAATAAGGGCTAGAATACACAGTCATAGTAATAGTAATAGTGATAGTTATAGTAATAGTGATAGTGATAATGATAGTGATAGTGATAGTGATAGTGATAGTGATAGTGATAGTGATAGTGATAGTGATAGTGATAGTGATAGTAATAGTAATATTAATAGGAATAGTAATATTAATAGTAATATTAATTTATTTTCAAACTTCAGCATACGTTAAATCAATGAGGTCTTGACCCATGAACTAGGCCATCCCGAATGACAGGGTTCGAGGGCTCTCCAGTTACATGCATCAGTATATTATGGGCTTAGACTAAATACAATTTACACTTAATTTTTTACAATACTTTTAAAATAAAATCGTAATAAAATACTTTTTAAAAAAGGCAAATATTTAATGAACAAAAACAAAAGAAAATCTTCATTTTAGATTAGAATGGGGGAAGCATGTGTGTGGTGATATGTGTGATGGGAGGGTGGGTGTAGGTGTGTAAATGTGTGTGAGTCATGCTTGTATCTTGTAAAAAACTATGCAAGTACTTACCTTGCTTGCTAATGTACCATTCTGATAAGTGAATGTCACAATGGCATGCAAGCTACTTGAATAGTTTTGTACAAGATACAGGTATATGTATACCCACCCTAACTTGGTTTGTTTTCCAGTTTTCAGAGCGTGTAATTGACACTGTTAAGTCAAACCCCGTCGCCATAATTTTCATGTCAGCCGTCACTGCGGTCGTTATGTGGCGGTCATCGCTCTTCTAGGACACTGTAGCTTTAGTATTATTGCATCAATTAACATTGGATGGGTTAATTTTACGCCAGCGTGCTCCATTTAGATGCGACAGCGGTCAAACTCGACCGTATCTTACTTAATAATATATACCAATCAGTGGCTCAGTGGGACTGTTAGACTTACCGCAGAGTACAGACTTTCTATTGGCCGATAGTTTGATCGGTTTCTTATGCCCGGTTTCTAAGGTTTTTAAACGGAGTTTATCCATTCGATAGTGATTATGGTTCGATATCGTGTTTCTGCCCACTTTGTTAAAGAAGAATTCAGCTTAAAAGTCAAGTGAATTACTACCGAGGGTTTATCTGAGGACCTTAACAACCAAGCATAAGAAAGGAATTCGCTTAAATAGATAATTTTGTCGAATCAATAAACGAATAAATACAAAAATAATAATAATAAAGAAATGAAAATAATAAATAATAATAATAAAAAAATGAATAATAAAAGTGCAATGTGTTGTGTGTGTGTAAATGTAATGTGTGTGTATGAATAATAATAATAATAAGCGCCATCAGGATGGAATTTGGTGTGGACAAATGTGCGGTCATGCATGTAAAGCGTGGGGAGATTGTGGAATTCGTGGGAACCCAACTCTCGGATTCCATAAACCTCAGAGCCCTCTCCGCATCCGAAACCTATAAGTATTTGGGTATGTCGGAAGCCTTGGGCATCAATGTTACTGACATGAAGCAATTGTTGAAGGAGAGCTTCTTTGGCCGCCTGAAGAAAGTATTCAATAGTCTTTTATCAGGCGGTAACAAGGTGCGTGCCTTCAACGGTTGGGTCATGCCGGTTCTGATGTACTCTTTCGGCGTACTCAAATTGACTCAGACTGAACTAGATGCCCTGGATAGGAGGGTCCGTACGCTGCTGACTGCATATCGAATGCACCACCCACGATCATCGGTAATGAGACTGTATATCGCGCGAAAGTGTGGAGGTCGAGGCTTTTTAAACGCTAAGACCCTCCACAATCGTGAGATATGCAGTCTCCGGGAATATTTTCTAGAAACCGACGTGGGGATGCATCGAGATGTGGTCGCGGTAGACAAGGGCCTCACCCCACTCTCCTTGGCTAAAGAGAACTGGCGCAAGCCTGTAGTGCTTGACACTAACGATCGCAGGGAGGTATGGCAGAGTAAGGAGCTTCACGGACGCTTTTTCCGGGCCCTGCATGGACCCGATGTAGATCTACTAGCGTTCGTAGCCTGGTTGCGTTCCGGTGACCTCTTTGGGGAAACCGAAGGTTTTGTCTGTGCAATTATGGACGAAGTTTTCATGACGAACAATTACCGGAGATTTATTGTGAAGGACGGAACGGTTGACATCCGTCGGGCATGCCATCGTCCAGGAGAATCAATCCGACACATTATCTCTGGGTGTTCTCGTCTAGCTAACGAAGAGTATTTGCATAGACACAACCTTGTAGCCAGGAGTATCCATCAGCAACTTGCTCTGAAATACAGCCTTGTAGAATCGGAAGTGCAGTACTACAGGTATTTGCCCGACCCAGTTCTCGAAAATGGAAATATCACTTTGTATTGGGATCGATCCATCATCACTGACAGGACTATTGTTGCCAATAAGCCTGATATAGTGGTGGTGGATCGAATAGAGCGGCGCGCAATGATTATTGACATAACGGTCCCGCATGACGGGAACCTCGTGAAAGCCGAGACAGATAAACAAATCAAGTATCTTGACTTGGCTCGCGAGGTTGTCGACATGTGGGATGTGGACTCAGCGATCATTGTGCCGATAGTCGTATCAGCCAATGGCTTAATGGCCAAGAGCCTCGACCAACACCTAAGGAGACTCTCGTTGGGCAGCTGGATCAAGGGCTTGATTCAGAAAGCGGTACTTCTGGACACGGCTCGCATTGTTAGGAGTTTCCTCTCTCTGGAGCCCTGACCGCTGGTAGCTTGGACCCTGTTCCCGATACCGGTGGGCTACTATTTTTTTATATTTTTAAATGTTTTTATATTTTCTTTATTCTAATATTTAAAAATATAATTTATATATGTATTACAATTGAATAAAGGAAATAATAATAATAATAAGGGAGGGCATATTTCTTCCATAATTCAAGTAATCCAATCCACTTTAGCCACCCAAACCCATAGCCCAAGATGTTTTGTTTCCACGTACAACAATAGTCCTGCACCAACCGGGGGTTGTCCCTTGGGTGCACTTGCATAGCGCAGATAGGGAAAATCGTCGGTTTGGTGCCTCCTCATCATTTAAAATTATCGAAGGGGCCCCTGCGAGTTGGCTTCGGCCCCTCGTATGCCTTCCAAAGGTCCGGCACCCCAGGGTCCCGAGATTTATAGAAACATAATAATAATACGAAAAACGTGCTCGGAGGAAGGAAGTATTCCAGTAAGGTGCTGGTAGGGATCTTGACCGTACTTCCGGGATTGTCCTGATAGCCGTGGGATACCTCTCCACTCCTCAAGAAACTCAGGAAGTGTTGCAGCCTTGTCGCTACGTCACTATGTGCTAGCGGCCGTTTCCGGGGGCCCATTATTGAGTGTACAAGTCACCCCCTGTCATTTTATCCGTGTATAATATATAATATTGGTCAGGCATAGACATAGGTCTTCCATAGTTCAACTTACCCAATCCCCTTTAGCCACGCAGACCCATAGCCCAATATGTTTTGTTTCCACGTACAACAATAGTCCTGCACCAACTGGGGGTTGTCCTTGGGTGCACTTGAAATGACAAATAATAATAGTAATAATGTTGAATAATATATATATTATTTGTTTACACTCCGTTTAAGAATCGTCAGAAACCGGGCATTAATCAGTATGAAGATGTATGAAAGTTCGATTGTTATAATTTGCGCACAGTATTTTCATACTGATTAAGAAACCGACCAAACTATCGGTTGATAGAAAGTCTGTAGTCTGCGGAGGCTTTTACACTGTCTCACTACAGCTCACACTATTTCACACCAAGCAGCATTAACATCTCATAGGCCTGTTTTCATATAGAAAAGGTACTACCACATTTCAGACGCTTACAAGTACCTATTTTCAGAATATTTTATTGATTGAAACTTGCCAAATCAGAACAGTTAATAATATTTGACTTAAATAATTAATTAATTATACCTACTTTTGCCCTTATTTTACATACTGTCTGTGTGGGAAAACATAAATACTCATTAGTACTTTTATATTATTAAATTATAATAATTAATCCTGTACTTTTACCAATACTTTTATTATATTGTCAGTGATGAGTAGAGATCGGATAATGTGGAATGGGTTTTTGTATCAAAAAAATCCCGGGATTCCGGGATCGACTAATTCTGAGTTCTGATTATAGAATCGAATGTATATTTAGGTACTTGCGTTCAGGTGTTGACTAATATGGATTGCAGTTTTGTAACAAAAAAATCCCGGGATTCCGGGATAGACAAATTTTGAGTTCTGACTATAGAATCGAATGTATATTTACTTAAGTTCAGATGTTGGCTAATATGGAATGCACTTTTATATCGATGGTAAAAATCTCCCGATTTCGGAATTGATAAATTTAGTACTTTTTGACTATAGAATCGAATGCTACCTAATGTTGTAAAGTAGGTTGACAAACTGGCATAGCAAAAGTCAGAATAAGTAATGTTAAAAATGAATTTCAAGTAAACAAGCATACGAAAAATGTGATCCCGTTTTCCCGGTATTTTTTTAAATAATTAAAAACACTTATTTAAGAAGAATTATTATTAGTAGTATCGGGTTAGTTGTGCATTTTCGGATTTTCTGGAATCTCGGGATTCATATTAAGAAGGCAAATTTAAGAAAACGCTTCCATAATTTCTTAGCAAAAAGTTAACTCTAGGTAAATATGCACCCGATTATCCGTCCTCTAGTTGTGTTGGGAGGATTAATCCTCACTAGATAGTATTTCTATTTCACAGAATACAAGATTCTTATACCTTACCTCTTCTAACAAAAAAGAACCTAGTAATACGACCTCTTACGTGGTCGATTACCCTCTGAAACCAAATTGAAGCATTTATTAAAACCATTATTGAATTAGGAAAGCCGAACATCGTTCGTAAATGAGGTGACAAAGTGCGAACATACTTTTAATGGCTACCCTCATTTCCATAATGTTTTACATTTTATCGGCTGCGATCAATATTGTGAGCTGTGGTCGAATTCATTTGTAGTAGGCTCAAAACTTTTCAGCCTCCCGTAAGCTAAGTTTTTTTAAGCCCTATAGCAAATCTGAGCAACAATAGTGCTCTTAAGAGTGTTACATCACGTGTACCAGAGGAATAAAAAGTAAAAAAAAAATCAAAAGTCATTTATTCAAACTAGGCTGAGAATCAGTACTTTTTGAACGTCTAAATTACATAAGACAGTCCCTCAAAACGCCCGCCCTTCACCACTTCCTATTGCTTTAGCTGGGGAGAATAAGTGGCGCAACAAACTCCCCAGCAGCACAGCTGTCTGTTCAGTTAAAAAAATTTGAATCTATACAACACTGCGCATAATTATTTAGGTACATTACGCAACACAAAACATTAAATTAAAAAAAAAATATATTAAAAAAAATCGAATACTGAAATAAAATACAAAACTAAAAACGTAAGTAGAACTTTATACCTAAATAAAAGCCTCCAGTAATAAAGGGCGTGCACTACATATTATATTAGTATATGAAGCCGTCAGCCTAGGGAAGGGCCGCGGAAGACTGAGACATGAAGATGTTTACGGATTAATAGTAAAATAATTACACTTTTAGTAAAAAGTGTAATGATGCTAATGACATGAAACTCTGTGTTTATACTAAATAGTGTATTCGCAAATTAGTAATACGCAGCGCGAGACAATAACGACACTCGAAGGTACTTAGGCTCAAAACTTTTCAGCCCCCTTGTAGCATGTGTCTTTATGTGGTTCTGCCTACCCCCATGGGAGAGAATGGCATAAGTTTATATTTAATTTGTAATTCTGAAAACTCTTTAAACCGGCGACCTAGTCAAATAGTAGGTAATTTATGAGTATAGAGCAAAGTAGGTACCTAGAGTAAGCGGCTGTAAATATTGCATATGGGATTTTTAGAAAATATTGGGCTTTGTAGAGAGTCGTCTTCGTCACTGGTAATAAAATTGTGTGTGACAGACTTTTTCTAATGTTCGATATCGTCGATGCTCGATGTCGAAGGCTCGTAAGTATACTGAGTCAACTGTACTTCTAATAACTTTAAAGAAAGGGTATAAAAAAAGCGAAAAATATTAATACAATCAAGAAAAATAACTAATCATAGTGAAGTAAATACAGTAAGGCCTATCATTTAATTAATAACCATTCGCTCTATTATCGCCTTCCTTTAAAGTTATTAGAAGTAAAATTGACTCAGTATACTTAGTCGCCATCGATGTTAGGTACTTGTTTCACGTGCTTTTCAATCCATTTGCAATATTTAAGATTTAATAAAATACATAAATTTAATAAATTTAAGATTTTCTAGAATCCCATTTTAGCTAGAATATATTCGCAAAAACCAACCCAATTTAGTCGTCTAAAGACAACGAAGTCGGCAATAATAAAACAATTTGTAATGACATTTGAGAAAATAGTAACTTAGTAACTTCTACTACAAATAAGCAATAATAATTATGTTATTACATACTTCGAACCATGTAAACGATTTCAGCCTCTTATAACAACCATTCGTGAAAGCCGATTACTGAAATGATGTGGGTAGAGACACCAATTATTAGTACATGTACCGAAGGTATGCTACGTTTATGTTTCAGTTTAACACTTGTAGTGGATTAAATGAGTACCTTATAAGGGCAAATTTTACCAAACTTGTATACCTAGTATAAGCCTTATCCAGCAAATATATTTTAAATTTTTGAAAGTTTGCCCATACAAAAACTATCAGACGTCCATTTTAATCCGAGGATAAAAGATACTAACTAGACTTTGGTTAAATCACCCCAAAATAGCTAGTCTGATATTTATTGGACACAGTAAAAAAATATTTAAACAATAAACTGCCAGCTTATTATTTCAATATAAAAATACGGTATTCACCAATTAAATTAGGTTAATTGGCTAAAACATCATTTTCCCTAAATACGTCAACCAGTTTGTTTTATCCCTAATGAAAATCTCGAGGGTAGCAACAATAAACACGGACGACAATAGTCACCCTTACCCCATTTTTGGTACAACAGTATTCACGTAAAATTGCTTACGCGGACTCCAGCTACTTATTCTGATACGCGTAATTTTCGAATAAAAAGTGTTTACGCACGAATTGCGATCGAGTAGAGATAAAAGATTCTTTTATTGTCGAAATTATTGGGTTTTAAACGCCGTAAAAT
Organism: Dicycla oo; assembly: GCA_948252095.1. Taxonomy (NCBI): domain Eukaryota; kingdom Metazoa; phylum Arthropoda; class Insecta; order Lepidoptera; family Noctuidae; genus Dicycla; species Dicycla oo. The sequence goes on from OX411732.1 coordinate 12,783,456, forward strand.
GTCAAATAAGCCATTTTCCTATTACCTGGTAATGTTGTAAGTTATTGGTAACTTTTTGTAGTAGGTAAAGGGTTTTCTTATTCTGCAAAAGTAATTAAGTTTAGATATTTCCATTTAGATTTTATGTGCGTGATTGAGCGTATGAATTTATAAGTACGAGGGATATCGTTTCGATTCGATCGTTACAATTAGAGCGAAAAAATAATTGATCGAAAATATTAGGTGATTGGTTAATTTTATTTTTGTCAGTGTCGTGTTCTGTCAATAAATTAGTTCATGTTTTTATTAATTATAGGTAATAATTCTTTACGTAAATTTAATAGCTAAACGAAGAGTCGCAACATGATTAAGCTTTTTGTCATATAAACTTATGCAAAAACATTTTTACAAAAAAAAAAAAAAAAAAAAATGTAACAAGGGCTATAATGTGTAAAATTGTAGTTTCTATTGTCTTTTCACTTGGATAAGTACTTACATCTATCTAAATAAGTAAAATATGTTTTGTAACTGTTTTGTAACTGCATTCTCTACTCCTATGTTTATTGCATGCCGTCATGCAGCCTTTAATTAAGGCTACTCTATAAAATGTAAAAATAATATGGGTATTTTAACATGTATTTTTAGTGTATGCTTTTTTGGTTGTCCTTTACTCGTAATAAATAAATAAATAAATATCATAATGAAAGGAAATATTTACCAGGGGGGGCTGACAAGTGAAGCATATCAATGTACACTAAATTATTCAACTAAAGCTAGATATTAATTTATTAATTATCTGTAGGATTTTGATATTTAGTCTGTAAGATTACTACTTTCACCTCCCTATAGTACTTGCTAGAAACTCAGAGGCTAGACTGGACGGGGGGACTCACTCCTTTTTCCGAAAAAACCACTGAAGCCTGTATAGCCCGAAATTGGGTAAGTAGCTACTCATAGTGTCCTTAGGAGAATCTGTAGGGTCCATCTCTAGGCTCAAAACTTTTCAGCTCCCCAGTAAGTTTTTAAGCCCTATAGCAAATCTGAGCAATAATAGCCCTTTTAAGACTGTTAAATCTGGTGTACCGGGGGGCTGAAAAGTTTTAAGCCTATGATGGATAGGATGAGCCGCGGATGACTGAGACATGATGATGTTTACGGATTAATTACTAAAAGCGTTATGATACTAATGACATAAAACTCTGTCTTTATACTAAAGAGGGTATATGTAAATTAGTAAAATGCAGGGCGACACAATAATGACACTTGAAGGTATTAAGGCTCAAAACTTTTCAGCACCCCTAGCATAGTCTCTACCCAACAAAAATTACTTAGAAAATTAAAAAAAACACAAGTGTTTAATAGTATTCAGAAAAGAGTAATACACATTCATAAACCTTTACCCCACCCAAGACTTCAGCATAAACAATGCCACTAACTTATTATACACTAGGTATATTACAATGTGAACCTCAGTTATGCACCAACGTCAAAGCATAGTTTACCGATTACAAATCAAGTGCATATACATTAATCGAGTAAACCACATCGGTTTACCGCATCATCACAGGGCCATTAGCGTGATTGGCGGAATTAGCGCGATTGTAGAACGCATAATATCATAATATTATTGGTATTACAATACATATTATAATGGTAATTCCAGTAAGTCTCAACCTATAATAATCGTACGTGATCGTTTACGATGAGCGTGATGGTCCAGTGGGACCTGTAGTGCTATTCTGTAAAAATCTCACCGTGAAAACTTAGGTGAGGTGAGCGTGGAGTGAGCCGTCAATAGTGTCAATCCCAAGCATCAGTGGAATGACAGCTCTCTTCAAACTCACTTCACCTAAGTTTTCACGGTGAGATTTTTACAGAATAGACCGGTTGAATCTGGGCAAATAGCGATGTGACTTTTCAATTCATATATACTTTATGCGCTTATCTTGGACATCACTTACAACGGTGAAGGAAGACATCGCGAGGAAATCTTATCAATATACGTCTGAAATGATCTATGTTCGTTCATTCTTTGAATGAGAAGAGGCCTTTGCCCTGGAATGGGACTGTACTTTTATTTTTTTAATTTTATTTTTTAATAAAAGGAACAGCAAAAAGTTACATTATAAGAGCTTACAACTAATTTAACAATAAACATTAGTAATAACATAACCCACAACGCTGTCCACAAGTAGACATAAGAGTTTAAAAGGAAAAACAAGTGTAATCGCTAGGAGCTAAGGAGTTTTAGTAGCAGTACGTGCGGTAGTTAGTTGTATCGTAGTTGCTTTAACAGTCAAGCATTGCGTTATAATATACAATATGAGCTTAGTAAGTTAGATGTTTTTCAGATAGGGTACTCACAGGGGTTTTATTTAATAAAGAGGATCGGATGAGGCTTTTGAATCTACTCATTGTACAATTGAAGATGTCAATATTTTCAAAGGTTCTATTAAATGAGTCAACCATACGGCGGACAGAAGAGCGTTCGCCAGAATTAATTCGGCAAGAGTTCACCGCAAAAAGAGTACCTGCATGTCGCCGTTATTTAGACTTATACAATTAAATTTATTTCTAACATTTTTATATAAAATTATGGCTTCAAGGTATTTTCTTCGTAAGCTAAGTAGTTGTCTGGTAGTAAGTAGTTGGCTAACTCTGTGAGAGGGAGTGGGTCGTAATTTTACACGCGGGCCCAGTTCGGGAAGGTGGATGTCACATGTCTTCTTCGTTCTAGGATAAGCCAGTTTGACTCGGTGGAACGTAGAGCTAAGAGGCTCATTGGCGACGTAAAACTGGTGGAGGCCAAGCTTCAAAGCTTGACTCACCGCCGCAAGGTATGCAACCTTGCTTGTCGGTCTTCTACAGATTATACTTCGGTGAGTGTGCTCAAGAACTCCACAACATTCCACCGGCCCCCTTCTACCATCGGACATCTTGACGCACTGCCAATTACCATCCCTACCTAGTTGCTATTCCAACAATTCGCACTAAGCGTTTCCAAATGTCTTTTATAATGCGCACAGCAAAAGAGTGGAACTCACTACCTGCGTCTGTGTTTCCGAGCGCATACTCGTACAACCCTAATCTCTTCAATGTGAGAGTAAACATGCTTCTGAGTAAGCTCACTCCATCGTCGACTCTGTCTCTATCGCCTCCCACCTAGACTAGAGTTAAGAGCAAACCCATCTTCATCAAAAATTTCACATTCATCATCAAAAATAATTCGGAAAAGAACTGGCGTTATCGTCGTTGCAGAGTTTGCAAGCTGAAATGACAGTGTGCTGGCCAGGTTTTTCAAAGCACTGATGGCCGTTGAAGTAGACGAGTCCTTGAGTGACTGCATGGCAACGTTGTATGGGACTTGTAGCTAGATGATTACCTTAAAAAGGTGGCTAGGACAGATGATGTGGAAACGCACAACCGGATGTTCTGGCATCATTTGGGAGAGGTCTATGGTCAGCAGTGGAATTAACTCAGCAATGCAGTATAGGCTAAGTTGATTGATGAGTCGGCAGGAGAGAATATAACATTCTTTCATGTGGTTGTATCTCTGTTGCATAGATGAATTATCGTCGGTACAACAGAGATGCAATCAAATTCTCAACAAAAGGAGCTTATATTGAGCGCGTAAATGCTACATTAGCTATTTCAACATTACTCAACGCGACGTGACAGCGGACCGACATTTGTTTGACAAACGATTGATGCATCACAATCCCTGGAATTCAGGAAATGGTGAAAAGGTTGAGTAGAGTAGAGATTTAAACAAAATATTGTATGAGGAACGTGTTGGGTCCGTAATCTTATTGAATTTTACCCAATCCGGAGTGACTGACGACCTTTTAAAACATTTTATGAGGTTGATTTTCCAGACAGCTAAAAGGGCATTTTGTAGTTTTGAAAAATATCCCATGACGCAGTTTCCAGGAATTTCTCTATTGCAAAAAAAAACACTGTTTTATTGCACTAAGATTAATATCTTAGTGCAATAAAACAGTGTTTTTTTTTTTGCAATAAAACTCGTTTTTCAACACACTTGCTTGTAAAGTGAAAACAAAACCAGCGCGCCATTTTCCATAAATATTTGTTAACATTTTCGTTGTGTGGTTAATTATTATCAAAAATATCAACTTCACGTAGGGCAGACGAGCAATACGTAGATTTGACCCGGCCGGAAATACTAATCGAGGCACGAAACGCGAGTAAAAGCCTGTTGCCACCAAAATCTAGAGAGAAATACATATAGTATTTCTCTCTAGATTTTGGTGGCTAGTAAAAATGCCCAGTCATTTTCGGAGAAAGTATTTTTGGCTTACATCAATAAACTTGCAAATAAATACAAGCCCAGCTGGCTTTGTTGTTCTATTCCACGTTAAAAAGCACTGTTGAAAAAAAAAACTATTTTTACAAAAATAAAACCACCGACTCCTAAAAAAACCACTACAAAGTGAAAAATAACTTTAATTTCAGAAAACGGTGTCTTTGGACCTGCATTTTAGTTTTTGCCACCGACTTCTGAAATTAAAGTTATTTTTCACTATGTAGTGTTTTTATTTTGAAGTCAGTGGTTTTTTTATTTGTAAAAAAGTACAATAGCCTAATGTCAACTGCTCATCGCCTTTTGTAAAATATTGCTTTTCCCGATGTAGGGATGTTAATTGTTGAGGAGTTCTCCTAGTGAAAACCAGGAGAACTGGAGCTGATGGTGAAGTCACCATTAGCTCCATTTCACCATATACAATGTGACGAGCATAAATTGCTTAGCGACCATATTAAAGTAGGTACTTAAACAAATCGCAACCTGTGAAATACTTATTATTGAGTAGTTCCGATGGCCATCTCCGACCCCCAAGATACAGGTATATGTCTAGTTTGTGGGGTCACCGTCAAATCTATTCTTGTACAACCTGATTAACTGATTAGTCAACTGTTGGTTTGACTCTATTGCGGGCCACGCCGCCCAAAGCGACGCGCGATGCTCCGCGTCTCCGTAAACGAGGCCTTATAGTTCTGAAATCCCAGAAAATCATCTATATTCACACAACTGAAACATTTCCGAAAAAAAATAAATAAAATAAAAGCTGGATTCAATTAAAAAAGTGTAACCTGTTTCCGACATCGGTAATGAAAATGATATTTACATTTTGCACCGCTTTTCGGACCATTAAAAATTGTTAGTTGATGTCAACCCAAATTGCCTTTCCACGCATTTTAAAACACCCCTCCCTTAACATCGAGCATAAAAAACGAGGGTTATTTTATATTTTAGAAATCTGGGTTATTATTACAGTCAAGCTCCATTTACACGGTGCAAGTTTCTGGAACGTTCAAGAGCAATAATCTATGCCATAAAGCACGTTTAATTTTATTGCCATTCAAGAATTGCATGCAAGTGTTTACACGCGTGCGATTTCCGTAAAACGGGATACAATAATTGAATGCAAGTTTTGCCATAATAATATAGTTATGCAACAAAATCGCATGCGACTTTCATTTCACCAAGGCAATAAAATTTCCAGGCGATTATTGCAATCAAGTTTTGCCTCGTCTAGACACAGACTTGCACGTCCTTATAATTGATTCAAGTATTACCCGTATTTGCGCTGCTAAATATTTCATTTTTCTTGTATTTCTGTTCTTGTGTATCGTGAATCTTGTATGTATCATAATAAAGATTATTATTATTATTGATCTCCTTGTTTCTTTCGCTCATGTTTAAATGATCTTCATTTTCATGCCAGAATTGAATGCGATTTTATTATGTGTGATTTTATTGTACTTACATCTACATCAGATATAAAGGCCAACTAACTTGCCCGTATCGTGCAACAATCAATATTGTTACACGAAACGAATTGTTAAGACAATGCCAGTTAATTGCCCTTCAATTTTATGGTATGCTACAGGCAAAAAACTTGCACCGTGTAAAATGGAGCTTAACAATACAATATTGTTGCACGACACGGGATTTTTAGACGGTGCCAGTTAATTACCCTTCAATTTTATGGTAAGCTACAGGCAATAAACTTGCACAGTGTAAATGGAGCTTAACAATACAATATTGTTGCACGAAACGGGATGTTTAGACGGTGCCAGTTAATTACCCTTCAATTTTATGGTAAGCTATAGGCAATAAACTTGCACAGTGTAAATGGAGCTTAACAATACAATATTGTTGCACGAAACGGGATGTTGAGACTGTGCCAGTTTATTGCCCTTCAATTTTATGGTATGATGCTGCAGGCAATAAACTTGCACCGCGTAAAATAAAGCTTAAGAGATTATGTTAGATCTAATCTTAATCCATTAATTAGACTCAACGGAAATCACTTTTGTCATTTAATAACTTTCAGAAAAAAAGATATGACTAATTTTTTTTTTAATTTCCTTTTCCCCAGATTACTACTCTACGTCGCAGAGGCGCCCGCGTTTTGGATATATTGCTCTCTTTTTGTATCCTTCGCGCGTATAGCATTCACGTTCAAGGACATCTCAATCATCGCCAGCACGTATCACAGGACGGTGGTTGCGTTACGGTAAGTGTGCTAGTTTTTTGATATTACTACCCTTGGCGCTCCAAAGACGTATGAGTAGCTTGTTTTGTTACTTTGTTAGTTTTTTTTTTTTGTTAATTACTTTAATTAACTATTTTTTAAGATAAGTGTATACTTTAAGTTGTTTATTTTTTATTATTTTTAATGAGAAGAATGTTTAATTGCTTAAGTTCCTATTTGTTCCTAAGATTTATTTGATTAAAGATTTTATAATAAAAATATATCAATATTATTTAAAATTATGTTTTGCTCTTTTTAGTAAAATACACAATTATATAAACAGCCAAAACATATAAATCATACTTATAGGTTTTGAATAAAATCATTAGTCAATATGATGCGCCTCACAGGCGTATGAGTAGTTTGTTTTTACGTCGCAAAATGAGTAGTAATGTAGGTTTAGGTAAGCAAGGCTTAGTACTTCCCTCGCGTATTATTTTCACGTACATTTTTCTGTCTTATTTTTAGTTGACCTACTGGTGACCGTTTTACTTTTAGGAGTTTTTATTTTAGACTTGTTGACATGTGAGCCGGAGGGGGTTCTATGAGTAGTAGGAATATTAAGTTTTTTCTGGAAAACAACATGAGGTATGCAGAACTACTTATTTTCTAGTGTATTAAATAAATGTTTATTTTGAGTAGATACTTGTTATCTCGATATGTTGATTAGTAGTTCCGTTTCGAGTCAAGATTCAGTTGGAAAATCTTCAAATGACGTGACTCAAACTGTGAAAATTCGTAGTCATTATATTTAATAAAGTAATATCTGAATGCTTCAGAGGTTTCTCAAATTATAAAACAACAAAGAGTTTTCAATCATTATAAAACGACTGCGAAAAAAATCTTACGCAGCCTATTTTTTTTACATCTTAAACACAAATAAGGACATAATTACATTTCATTACAACTTCTTTGCTACGCTGAAGTTGGGCAAAAATAGAAATAGAAATAAATAAATAGAGTGTCTGGCGGTCCAGTACATGTAAGTTCAATTCCCTCCGAAAGAACTAAAAAAAAAAAGACTAACACTTCACTAATAATATTAATTAATGAAGGATCTCTCGACGGGTATAGGCCTCCTCCAGTAATTTAAGGTTCTATCTGTGTTTTGCTTCACGTTGCACTACTGTTAATAAAATCCTAGCACGAGCATGATAAGCTTAATTGTCACCGACTAAGCTGAATATTCAGCTCATATGAATACTCGAAATGCCAGCAGGCTTAGCACGAGAACCGAAGAGAAGCGTTTTGTCGACGGAAGAGTAGACAAAAATGACGTTACCGTGTAGACAGTACGGGGGCAACAAAGTACAAAGAGTCAACTGCACTTTTTATGAAATCCCCTTATTTCAACTAAGAATTCTTCTTCTCATTCTCGAAAAAAAAAACTTTTTTTTTTCGCGAGTTCAGGTTTGATCCCATAGTAAAAGTTGTTCATAACGATTAGTACAGTGACCCCTTAAGTGATTTTGTGTATGAATAGATGGACCTTATACAATTGGCCTTAACCATTTTCTTGGTGGTGCGCTATTAACTAAATGATGTAAAATAAAATAGATGATAGCTTTGTTATTTTATTAATTATCACAGTTTTGCGTTCGAAACGCTCTCCTGTAAAATCATAATTTTGTTTTCTTCGAAATAGCCTACATGAAAAAGGACCTAGAAATGACAGATTGTAGAAGGATTTCTACGGTACGATGTCAAAAATGGAGAGACGAAATGTCAATTTGTATAGAAAGAGATGTGCCTATGCTTCGTAGAGATAGAAGTGGTCATGCTACGCCTGCAGACCCATCAAAAAACGATATATATTATTTAATAATTTGTTTGACACTGGCAAGTTATACACCATCTTAAAGGCTGGTTGATATATTTGAAAATAGAAAACACATAATTTCTTTCCGCTTACGTCTGCCAGAACACTCGACTATTTTAACTCAAAAACCGTGTCACCTGCCATATTCCGTTGACCTAGCGCCTTATGATTTATACCTGTTTCCAAAAATCAAGGAAAAACTAAAGAGAAAAGGTTTCAAAGCAAAAAAAAAAATGCACTGACTGCCTATAATTTAGAGATTTCTGAGGTGTCTAAAGAAGAGTGGTCAGAGGTATTTTCCAACTGGTTCACAAGTATGGAAAGTGCGTGCTCAGAGGCTCATGAATACTATAATAATTGAGTATCTAATTTCTTTTTGGCATGCCCAACGTATCCACACAATCATCAAAAAAAAAAAAACTACTCGAATTAATAAAATAAAATCTCAGTATTTTTTAAAGGGGAAACGCTCACTTAATCCGTCGCCAGACAATTAGCATAGATGCGGCGCAGATATTCTTAATCTGATGAATATTTATAGCGTAGGTAGGTAGATACAGGGTGAATTTTCATATTGAGGGATTATACGCCTTCACGTTCGTTAAATGTACGTCATCTTTTAATTCATTGGATCAACGGATGAATAATAAGCGCCGTGATATAATAAATCATGATGGAAATTTATTCACCTTCACAGGAAATACCTACCGTATTACATACATAAAACAGAATTCTGTTAGTACCTAACATAGGAGATAGCACGATATGGCACATACGAGATAGCTTTTAAATAAATAATGCAATGTGGTATTTTTCATACACAAAATACTACATAAGTAGTTAAACTTAGTGTTTGTGTGTGTATCGATTTTTAATACTTACATGTTAAAAGAATAAATTAGAAAAATATTTAAAAATGGGCACAAAGTTAGCTCATGAAAAATAAAAAAAACATTAACCACTTTATCCAAGCAAATGAATAAATATTTAAGGTTATTTGAAAACTTAGTAATTTTTACATGAAAATCCACAAAATAATTAAACCCATAATCGCTAGATTTAAGAGACAGCAATCCCAACCGATTTGCCGACAATGCGGCGAAGTTGTGTATACGTATATATAAAAGCGTTGTCAAATTGAATCTATCGGCTAGGTGGCAAACGAATGTGATTCCCGGCGGCTGGCGCAGAGTGAGCGGACGGAGCAAGTGGAGCGGGGCAAGCACAAATGTAATTTGCGTCGTTTCGACGATCGGGGTGACTTTTAAAATTTCTCTTTGAACGCGAACAGGGTTATATGCACGTTTGTTAATGGTTGCAGCTCAAGGTTTATGATATTATTTTCTAGTTAAAATATTTTAAAATATAGTATATACTTTTACGAATCTAACCGCGATCACAGCAGGTGCAATTTTCGGAAAAAAAATCGAGGAATAAAAGGGTGATCTATTTTTTGTTAGCTAAGTTTATCATAATAATAATATTTGTAGTCAAATCTTTAGGCACCGAGTTTAATAAGGTTTGAAGACGGTGTGTTTAGAAACATTCAATAGAATTTTTAAAAGCGATTAAGTTCGAGTCGGCCTCACACACTAACCACACTGGTACGGACCCCCCGTACCACAATAATATATTTAACACTAGAGCAAAAAACGCCGAATAATACACGTGTTCTGTATGGTGACCTCCATACAATTTTAGGTTTATGTTATTTTTATTATTTGTTGTTATAGCGGCCAAAATAGTACCTACTATGTAAAAATTTCAAGTTTTCGGTTCAAATGATACAGCCCTGTGACAGACGGGGTGACGGACGGACAGCGGAGCATTAGTAATAGGGTCCCGTTGGCCCCTTTGGGTACGGAACCCTAAAATCTTGGACAATACTACAGTAACGAAGTATTTTATAGTAAAGTTTTTCCATTTCCTGATTCCCAAATGAACTGAAATAATACGCGTACAATTCAAAGTTTTAAAACGATTCCTTTGAAAAGAGGTAGCCAGCGAAGAATCTACGAAATAACAGGAAATGGGGTAAAATAAAGATTTCAAAAAAAAGTCGTGATATTAAAAATAAATCGATGCAGATTAACACTATATTTATTAGTTAAAATGCGAAGGATTATTAGGTACAGTTTTCTATCATCCCGTTTTTCTAATTTGGTTATTGTAAATATATACTTATCTTAGGTTATTAGTTTAAGTTCTTAACTGTCGCATTAGGGTTAAACCCTGTAATGGTAGTTTAAGCTGTTATCAATTTTTTTTTAATGTATACGCAGGTACTAACATCTGCCTACCACTGAAAAACATTCAGTTTACGATCTCGAATGTTTATTTAAATAGCTTGAATACAATATACAAGCTAATAGTAAAAGGGCCAAAGGGCTGGCCTATTTTTAGCACAAATAATCAGCATTGCCATCCATTGTGGCAAAGCTGCCTTTTGAGCACTTTTCCCATTGACAGCGATGCAGACGAATTTTTTGATGCCCAATGAGCCCCTTTTAATGTTTAAAAAAGAGAGAGAAATTAACTTTTTTATTGCATTGTCTTTGAAATAAATTCAATTCTATAATTTATTACCTTCCCTCGCTCTCACAGCCCGATGGGACAGCAATCCGACACGACCGGAGAGAGATCAGGTGCAGGACCAACGGCTTAACGTGCTTACTGAGGCACGGGGGTATCACACCACCAACTTCCAAATTAACACATTCAATCATTCACTCGACGCCTAGCTAGATGGCCCGATTTGATGCGGATTGAGAAGAATCGGGTGCTGCGTTACAATTTTAGATTTGGGAGGTCTATGCCCAGCTATAGGCAAAATTGAAGGAAGTGCATTAAAAGAAAAGAAGAAAAAATTATAATTTAACCCAGGTTAAGGCACACAAAAAAAAAAAACATAAAAAACTTATAATAGTATTTACTTCACGGCTGCGCCAAAACAGGCCCAGTTCAGCATAAATGCCAACCATCTAGTGTCTGACGCTGGTTTTCAACTGGACCTGACTGGACGGATGTGAATCAGTTTTATAGTAAATTATGAGATAAGCAAGATGTTAGATTTAAATAATTATTTTACTTTAGACTTGGTATTTCTTTATAGGTAGCTACGTACTTATGTATTTTGTTATTTCACACATCTAACTTTTATTTTATTTTATTTATTTCTGTAATTGTCAGCGACATCACAGGGACCTATCAGAATACCAGCGCTGCGACACTTACTTTTAAATGTCGCAGCATCATGCTGAGATAGGAGCCTTTTGACCACGTCCGGGACTGTTTTTATTATTTTTATTTCACTTTTATTTTTTTATTTTTAAATGTGTTTAACTTAATTTGTGATCTTTCTGTGCGAGTCTCAATAAATATTTTTTCTTTCTTTCTCTTTTTAAAACGTTAAAGGAAATTAAATCTGTGAGCAAGTCTCCTTCTCAGTATTAAAACAAATATGTGGCTTGATCTAGAACTTAAAATTCCTGAAAAGTGTCGAATCTATTTGTTTTTTATCTATTTTAATCTACAAATCTGTTGCTAATGTGAGTGTGAAGTGGGACTTTGCTTTAAGCCCCCGGAGCATGCATAGTTCATACAAACGAAATACCAAAATAATTTGTAAATCAAACATAATTGTATTTTATTGTAATTTGGATTGTATTCTGATTGTATTTTAACGGTATTTTTGGTAGGTAATGTAAATTAGATGTATGTGTATATGTGTGTAACATTGCATTGTTAAGGAGTTATTTACGTAATTTTGAAAATGAGAAAAATAAGTTTTCTATAGATATTTGAAATTCCTCATATCTCTTTATGTCCTTTCAAAATATATACTTGGGAAGGTTCCCAAGTATATATTTTGAAATGATATATCTGGGTAGATAGGGTAAATATGTTTTATTTACAAATTAATCGGTACTTCGTTTTTAATTATGTTCTACGCATGCTCCGGGCTTTAGTTTTCTAGGAAAGAGGTTCTGTCATATTATATCGGACGTCATGAAAATCTGTCATTTTCACACCGGTAATTTGACTCCTTAATGTCAAATATAATTAATTAAGGTGTCAAAAAACCACTCCGTATTTGGATAACCGTTATTGTGTGACTGTTCACCGCTTTCTTAGTAACTAAAGTTTTACGTGCTTTCACAAAATCCTTGTTAATGTAAGAAGCAGGTGACAGATAAAAAGAAAAGTTGCTAAATCACCCATAAACGACCACAGATAGACAATTTACTGAATGAATACACAGGTAAATTATACATTTAATGGGGGTGTGCAGGAAGGGTAGTCTTACCGATATTTGGGGGAAGACTATGTCCAGCTCTTTTGGCAGATGTGATTATGGTGATACGTTTTTACAAATTTGTAGGCTGGTAGGTAGGTTCCCTGCAATGTGACTGAAACTGTGAGCAACGTTAGTTATGTATAATATAACATCACGCTGTGTTCCCCGAAGGTATAGGCAGAGGTGTACGTGTACCTATAGTGTTTTGTGTAATTGATAGAAAGTATAAGGGCAAGAGAGAGATAGAGAGAATTAGAGATCATTTATTTGTCCGAAACATGAGTATAATAATAATAATAATATTCCACAACTATCACACAACGCCGTCTAGCCTCAAGCTAAGCAGAGCTTGTGTTATGAGTACTAGACAACTGATAAACATACTTATATATTTCTAAATACATACATATATAGATAAATTACACCCAGACACAGAACAAATGATCATGCTCATCACACAAACATTTGTCCTGGGTGGGAATCGAACCCACGACCTCCGGCATAGCAGTCAGGGCAGGGGGTCAGATGTTAAGTACATTGCAGAAAGGATCACAATCATGTTTTACCTTAACGGCGTACAAATATGTATTATGATAACATTTGATAACTTATTTAATTAACTGTAACTATTAATTGTTATACTCATAAAAAAATACAATTAACTAAAATTAATTTGTTAACAATTACAATAAATTAAATTTGAATATAATTTAGGTATAGCATAAGTAATTCAAACATCAATTAAATTAGATACGTTGAAGAATAAAATATTATCGTCTCAAACCAATTCAAATGTCAAAATAAAATAAAATAAAAAGAAGTACGTTAAGCTGTTTTGGTCCTGGCTGTGGATTCGTGGATCTTTGACATTCGTGACGGGTCGTCAGAAGCCCGAAAGTCTGACAACCAGTCTTACCAAGGGGTATCGTATTATCCAGTAATTGGGTTGTGGAGGTCATATAGGCAGTCGCTCCATGTAAAATACTGGTATTCACCTGCATCCGGTTAGACTGGAAGCCAACCTCAACATAGTTGGTAAAAGGCTAGGCATATTGATTGATTGTCAAAATAAAATAAAAGAACCAAACTTCGCCCCTACATTCGAATTTACATTAGAATTATTATGTTTTCTCAATTTGACACAGCAATACTCGTACTATACGTATAGAAACATTTGGCTGCTAAATACTCTTTTAGTTTTTTCTTAAATAAGGTAATAGATAAATCTCTGAGTGCTTGTGGTGGATGGTTAAATATACGTGGTGCCATACAGAAAACATCTTTACTCATTAGTTCGTGAGAGTTGAGAATATTGGTTCGTGAGTATGAAGCATTGAAGCTTCAATGAGAAGCTTCGTACCTTAATACTTAACTTATAGGGACCATAATAAACATCTACGAAAATTCTATTGTCTAACCTCAACAAAAACTACTACACAATACGTCAGCCCTTACATAATGTGAACCAAAAATATGCAAATATACCAGTACCGAACACCTAGCTGCCCCACTGAAACACGAGAACACAGGAATTTACATACGCTTTCTATCCGAAACGAATAAACCTCGAAGGTATTCCGAGAATTCCTACTACGTGGCATACTGAACACAGTTATTTTTAACCGCCTTCAACAAAGGCGGAGGTTATTTTTATAGTAATCATTAAAATTACATTAAAGTTGCAAATTAAAGTATTTGCATCTGCGAAAAATTTCGTTACAAAAACCAATTGAGCAGAAAAAACTAGGATGCAAAACAGGAGCGCCTTTTTAAAATATAAACTAATTCACTTTCTAACAAATCGTCTCAGGCTCCTGCAATATTAAACTAAATATAATATTTATTTCCTACTAGCTTTTGTTCACGGCTTTGCCCGCGTGTATGTCGGAACATATCCCACAGCAACGTAATATCGGGTTTAAAAATCCCTATGTGTTAATCCAGGTGCAAACCAATCATCTATACTGTGCCAAATTTCATCCAAATCCGTTAAGTCGTTTTTGAGTCAATACGGAACATTTCTACATCCAGACAAATAGATAAAACATTTTCGTTTTTATTTTATTGTATGTATTGTATGTTATTGTAAGGTTATGAGAACCGTTAGTATATAATCTATCGGTACTATTTCCGTTGGATTAGAAATTGTCTAAAAATTCTGAACTGGGTGAAATGGGTTGGGTTAGGTTATAGCTGTGATTCGAGCCGCGCCGCAGTCTCACCGCGGCGATCGGAACGGACTGTTCGCTCCCCGGCTTGATCAACGCCATGCTGGGGGATGAGGGGTCCTGGGCGTCAGTCGCCTCCTTCTGCGAACACGTCATGTCCCAGAAGGAGGCGGCGGAGCGCGCGCGGGAGTAAGACCCTCTCGCGGCGCCGCTCCGAAGGCCGAGGAGGGGTCGAAGAAGACGTCAGTATGACAGTCATCTCCGACTCCTCCCAGGTGGAGGCCAGCAGGCAACGGGTGCGGGGGCACCCTCGCCTGTATTGCACAGGCCTCCACCAGTGTAGCCCCCCTGCCTGGGGGGTATGCGGGGCCCGCCATTTAGGCGAGCATGCACCGGGAGGGTTGTGGAAGTAAAGGCTGAGCTGGTTTCTCATGGTCCTCCCATCACGGCGATGTGGGAACACCGCTGTGTTTTAGTGGGTATACTGCCACTCTGGCAGGGAGTCCCACATACTCCGAATCGTCCCCCGACGAGCGGAGATGGGTAATGTCATTTCTCAGCGACCAAAAAAAAAAAGGTTATAGCTGTGACTAACCGCGCGAGCCGAGCGAGCGAAGCGGGCGGTGCCGTGTCAGCGGCCGGCGAGCGCTACTTCCAAGTTGCTCGCAGCTAGGCAGGCTATTTAGTATTAGCGCAAGGTGCGTTAGTCAAGCAAGTTTGATACCAGTTCGCAATTTTTCGGTTTCCCATGGATAGATTATAAGCTATCGAAAAATAATGCATTAAATTGTAAATGTCTTGTTGTAGTTCACAATTTTTCGAAAGTTTATAATGTCTCTCAGAGAGAAATTTAAGGAGATTAATATAATGACCGTACCATCTCAGTACATTTTTGAAAATCTTTTATATGCCCATAAAAATATTAAATTGTTTAAAAATACAGTGATATCCAAAATAAAAATACTAGGAACAAACACTGTTGTACCTTCAAATAGGTAGCTCATTCAGGTGTAAATGTATACGCTTTTATAATAACCTTCCAAGCCACGTTCAAGATCTAAGCCTTAATAAATTCAAATCATTAATTAAACGCAAGTTGTGTCAGAAAGCTTTTTATACCGTTAAAGATTATGTTGAAGATAAAAAGGCTTGGGATTGAGCTGCTCCAAATTTTCCTTTTTCTCTTTTTTATTTTTGCATACTGAATGTTGACATGAATATTTACTTTGTACAGTATTATATTATTTTAATTATTGTGAATGTGAAGACTATGTAGGTCATTGCTTTTCTGTTTGTTTTATTTTTTCTATCAGTTATTTTTAATCATGGTCTGGCAGTTAATTTATGCGGCCTACCCAAATGTTCTTTCTTTGATATTGTTCGTCGAATCGTTGAGCTCCTTAAGTTCTGAGTTGAGCTGCGCAATTACTGACAAATGCGTGCAATGACTGGACAGGTCCTCTAAATCTGTGTGGTTCTTTCCTCAAAAGACCATTTCAGACACCAATCTACATGTTCTTCACATGAACTGACCCAGATTATGTCTGGACTTTATAAGAGACTGTGACCTCTGAGTTTGTTTCAGCCTTTCTTCTCAGAGTAGTCAGATAGGAAACGCCAACCTCATCTAGTTTAAAAAAAAAACATGATTGACTTGTAAAAGTGTTTGTACAAACCTACTTACAGAAATAAAATCATTTATCATTTAACGAAACTAATACCGATAGATTATAAACTAACAAAGTCCATAATTATACGGTGCCATGTGGATTTGATCGAAATAAGAATCAAATCATAGTAGGTCGACGTTATCGCCATATTGTGGCGTTTTAGAAACTTCAGTCGCGCTTGGCAAAATTTACATATAACATGCTGACTCATCAACTTGTAGCTTGTACAAGCCTGTTCAAGGCCCGTTGTATTATTATCAAGTTCATTGTACAGACGCCAGCACATCAAGCTACTACAATCTGTCAAATTTCTTTAATAGATTTTCAACTTTATCGCTAAGGCATTAAGTTCAAGGTTGATTGAGAAAATTTGACAGTTTTGGGTAGCTTGATATGCTGGCGTTTGTACAGTATATCCCACTGAAAGAGTATTTGTTGGATTGCCCTTCTGTCACGCAGCAACAGATCGTACATAGGGTTCTTTCGTCTTAATAAATAACCCCAGAAATAGGGTGTTTAAGTTAGCCGCCGTAACGATTCAATTTGTTTTGTCGCCGACTTGATTTTCGCCGCGTTGCTTAGCGCTGAGAATTGAAAATCCAACAGTGTGTTATTTGACGCGCTGGGATGTACTCTGTTGAATTCTCTATGTTCGGTTCAACATCAAGAGTTGAAAATACAGTGCGCCATAAAAATCGTCGCGTAAAAGAAAACGGCCGGGCGTACATGGGCTTAGTATAATTATAGCAAAATCCGGAATCCACGCGGACTAAGGCCGTTTGTCCACTGGCACCGTCAAAGGGATAACGGCGCCGAAGTAGCCTTACTTACATACATATACTATGGCCACGTGTCCACTGCACACCACCACCGGAACGTCACGTTCGGTTCAAATAATCTCGTTTTTCGTTGACGTCCCTTTGACGTTTTGCGGTGGACAAATAGTGTCGGGTCGGCTAGAAATTACTAATTACTGATATTCAGTAAAGAGAATAGAATGTAAATCAAGTTTCTGAGAAACAACAAACGATCACGAACAATTCGATTAATTAAATGTATACTTGCGTGTTCCCAACAACAGTTTGATTTCAATTAATTGTAGCAAAGTGGCGTACATTTTCAGACGAACTTGGATACGAGATTCCGAATTACTTGGTGACGTAAGGAGATTACGTAAGAGCAAATAATACTCGTGGTTAAATAGAAATTGAAGTAAATGATATCTTATGTAATGTGGTTTGCACAGTAATATTTGTGTCGGAAAATTCACAGATAAATTATTTGAAAAAGATAATATCTACAAGAAATAAATATCTTATGTACGATTAATAAGCACATAGACCTACTAGTAACATATTATTTTTTTAGCATAGTAATTTGACGTGAAGAAATAACCTGAAATACAAAGCATCTTTCAAATTACTTTCCTAAATCAGCACTGAAAATTGAAATTACGTCATCATCATCCTGTGTAACCTTTCTCCCAACTATGCTGTCGGCTTCTAGTCTAGCCAAATGTATCTGAATACCAGTATTTTACATGTAGCGACTACCTGTCTGACCTCCACAATCCTGTTAATCATATTACTGGGTAATACGATACCACTTGGTAAGGCTGATCCAAAATAATAATAATCGGTTAATGTATATTTTAATTTGTTTTTGCTTGCTTATTTACCTACTAAGTCAGCATAAAAAACATCATTTAAATAGACCACAACTCCCGGGAGGTCCTTACATTCATTTGAATAGTTATTTATTTAATAGTTTTATTTTTTATCATTACTTTTGGATCAGCTTAGTAAAGATGGTCCACCACATCCATAGACCGACCACTTCAAGTGTAGCTCAACCTGATCGATTCGACCCGTGTTTCTATTTTAAGGTAGCCACGAGCCCCTAAAATTTAAACTACAATAAAAAAGCAAAATAATTTCTAAAGAGACCTTTTCCCCTAAACATTAATAATAAAAAATCTCAAAACTACTTCCAAAGCAATATAATTGCTAAAGAAAACTTTTCCATAGTACCATAATTTCTACCACTGAAAACTGACTAACTGCGTGCACACTGCTCTCACAGAAGGCCACAACCTTAAGGGTCCACACTAGGAAATTGTGTTATGGGTTTTGGATAAGTTTATGTAAGTATAAGTAGAAAATATATACAATTTAACCAAAACCCATAACATGATTTCCTATTGCCGGCGCTTAGAGCATATTTAAACTTCCTTTAAAGTGTATAAATCAGATGGTACGGTCTACAAAAAAGATAAATATTCAGGTAGCTAACTACAAATTCTTAAATGTTCTAACAGCGCACCGTTGGTAAATGTTTAATGAAGAGTAAAAGGAATTCAACAATTTTTTGTTTACTTTTTCTGAGCAGTCAATCAATCATAAAAAGCTCATTTATTCAAGTTAGACACAGATAGAATCAGTACTTTTGAGTCGCTAAATTATAAAATATACCCCTTAACGCCAACTTATCAAATCAGCCCAAAGTGGGCCCACTTTCGGACGGACGTAATAATATCGTGGCGGGATTTTATCGCGCATTAGATTTTCAACTCTCGGCGTACAGCCGAGCATTTAGAATCCAACAGAGCGCATCCCAGCCCGTCAAAAAGCACACTTTTGGATTTTCAACACTCGAACTAAGGGCCTTGACAATGCTCATCAATACGGCGCGGCGCCACCACCGTGACACGGCACGACGCGGTGACGTCATACGTTTTAACG
Organism: Dicycla oo; assembly: GCA_948252095.1. Lineage (NCBI taxonomy): Eukaryota > Metazoa > Arthropoda > Insecta > Lepidoptera > Noctuidae > Dicycla > Dicycla oo. The sequence continues at coordinate 12,802,687 of OX411732.1, forward strand.
GTGCCGTGTTCAGTGCGCCGAGCCGGCTCACAGCAGCAACCATGGGTTCAAACGTGTACTCAAACTTGCAGTTTTTGTCTAAATATGGACCGCGAAACACGTATTATTCTCCTGTTATTCCCAAGACGACGAATGAAAAACTGGACGTGCCTAAATGAAAAAGCAAGTCAACATCGATATTATCAGCCATCTTTTTTTGCACTCAAAGGTCGCGCCGTGAGCCGGCGTGGCGCACCGTGACGCGATACCAAATCGTGACTTTTCACGATGACGGCGCCGCGCCTTGGTGATTTGTTCAGGCCGAAAACAGTGCGTTGGAAGTTCAGTGAGCGAAATGTAATCACCGCGGGAAAAACTCACCCATGCGTATCTGGGCTAAATCTTGTCAGCTATGCCATTCGATCGTTCGTCAACGGTCATAAGTGTCTTTCTAAAAATGCAAAGGCCGGAGGCCTCACGGGGGTTCACGGCCTCAAGCGCGCGCGTCTCCTGTTTTCCGTTTATCACGCCGCATGTCGCTTCGTGGTGACTCGTGGCATGCTCTAAAAACAACATCTTTCATTTGTTTTCTCCACAGTCGCTATCGCAAGACGCGTGTCGCTTGAGCGTGTAGCTCGTCGTCACAGAGTAAAGATTATTTTTTTCTAACAAAATATTATTTTGTTGATAGTACATAACTGCGATATTTCAATAGTTTTAAAGTCTCACGTAGTGCTACCCACGTCAGAATTTCTTCAGAATATAATTTTGTAGAGCTCAAGTCGAACATAGGAATGTAATAAAAGTTTTTGACATCTGACATTGTGGTACTGGCTTTTGGGATTTAGTGTATTTATATTAGGTTTTTACCTATGAAACTGCCTTTAGTATGCAGAAAGTTAGAGTCATTTTTATATAAATATTTTTTATTTCTATCAATCAAAATAAGCACCCATGCTATCGTTGCATCTCTGCCAGTGCAGTGGTAATTTTTCAATGACCTTCTTGAAGAAGTCAGGTGTACGGGAGCCAACAAACTCTTTAAATGCCTCTCGTACTGCCTCTCGGGTATTGAATTTTTCCCTGTCTGCCTTTGTTGTCCACATTTTGGAAAAAGTAGAAGTTTGTCGGCGCAAGGTCTGGTGAGTATGTTTGATGACGCAATACTTCCAACTGAAGCTCTTGTAGCTTAGAGACCGTCTGCTGTGCCATATGCATATGCATATGTATAGGTCGAGTGTTGTCGTGTAGGAGCATCGGGGACGAGCGATTAACCAAGGCTGGCCGCAGATTTGCGAGCTTCTCCATCATTGTATCCAGTTCCTCACAGTACACATCCGCAGTAATGCTGGTGCCATTTGGTAAGAAGCTGTGATGATACCAGCACTAGACCGCCAAACAGTGACCATGACTTTTTTTAGGGATAAGTTTTCGTTTGGGGCCGCAACATGATGACCGCTTACGATTATCAAAAAAAGAATCCATATCTAAACGCGTTCGTCGCGTTGGCGATCGTTCAGTTCGTGCGGCACCCGCTTATCAAATTTTTTACTTTGCCAATTTGACGCAAATGGACCAATATAGTTTTGATGCTAACGTTGAAAGATGCTGCTAGCTCAGCCGTAGATTGAGTATCGTCAGCTTCCACTGTCGCCTTTAATTCGTCTTTGCTGACTTTAGTTTTCGGGTGACCACGGGGTTCATTTTTTAGATCAAAATTTCCATGTCGGAAGCGTTCAAACCAATAACGAGTCATGCGTTCGTTTGTAGTGTTCACTCCGTACACGTAATTAAGGCTTGGCATTACGCCGTTGACCTCGCTCAAATGGGCGTTACCGCCGAGAATGCCCCGCGCACCCCCTCATTATAATTACGCGCGAAGCGATCACTAATATTCTATTTTGCACCGCTGACTGCCACAGAGCCATGACGCGCGACGCACGCATAGGTAGCCTGTTGCATATTTCAGAGCAGTGGTGCAGAACATTTTTAGGTAAAAACTTGTATGTTGTAGAAAAACAAATACAACACTTGTGTAAATTATTATATTTTTAGAAAATATTTTTTTTTAATGACTAAGAACTCATTGTAATATTACTAAAACAGAAAATGGGCGGCAGAATATAAACAGTTATTATTATTAGCTTTCCCCACGACTTCGCTCTAAAATAAAAGTGAATAAGTTTGTACCTAAAAGTACTACTAGTAGTTGTTTTAAGTACTTCAAATATTAAAAAAAAAACGCAAAATAAATCAAGTGGAAAATCTGAGCAATATACAAATCTGCCGACCATATGCTTGCACGAAGCTCAAATGCCATATTAGGTTCATGGGGTCCATGAACCACAATGCGTCCCATATGGTTTGTGGGCCCCATACGACCCGTGACCGCAGTTCAATTTATTATAAGTCACAAGTGGTCGTGGGCCCGGAACTTATTAGTTCAATAAGACCGGCCACATACACAGACTGAATTCCGTTTCGGAATTCCGTTCCGAAATATCGATTCGGAATTTTCGAAGGCAGTAAATCCATACAAAATCAAGGATGTATCACACGTACAGTAGTTCTTCGTTTATTTTGTATGGCTTTGCTGCTTTCGAAATTCCGAAATGATATTTCGAAACGGAATTCCGACTGTATGTGGCAGGCCTAATCAATTAATATATAATTATAATATACAGAGTCGTCCATTTACAGGGTCCATTTTTTTTTGGTTTTGATGGTTTTTTTTTAATCCATTTTTATTGCATGTCAGTGACTGATGTTGGGATTAAATTTGTTCAGGTTATACATTGACAAAAGCAAAATAAAAACACATTCAAAATTATAAATGATAAATGATTTTATTTTTGTAAGTAGGTTTGTACAAACACTTTCACAAGTCAATCATGTTTTTTTTTTAAACTAGTTCTGGTCGGCGTTTCCTATCTGACTACTCTGAGAAGAAAGGCCGAAACAAACTCAGAGGTCATAGGCTCTTATAAAGACCGGACATAATCTTGGTCAGTTCATATGAAGACCATGTAGATTGGTGTCTGAAATGGTCTTTTGAGGAAAGAACCACACAGATTGAGAGGACCTGTCCAGCCAGTGCACGCATTTGTCAGTAATTGCGCAGCTCACCTCAGAACTTAAGGAGCTCAACGATTCGACGAAAATACCAAAGAAAGGGCATTTGTGTAGGCCGCATAAATTACTCAAACTGCCAGACCATGATTAAAAATAACTGAGAGAAAAAATAAAACAAACAAAATAGCAATGACCCACGTAGTATTCACATTCACAATAATTAAAATAATATAATACTTTACAAAGTAAATATTCATGTCAACATTCAGTATGCAAAAATAAAAATTAGTAAAAAGAAAATTTGGAGCAGCTCAATCCCAAGCCTTTATGTCCTCAATATAATCTTTAAAGGTATAAAAAAAAAAGCTTTCTGACACAATTTGGTTTCAAAATTCTGAGAAGTTTAATTGTCTACAACACATTTTTTTTGCATTTGCTTTTTCTACATTATAATCATTAATGTATTTTACTTCATCGTCGTCACTTTCATTTCTTTTGTTTCTTTTTGAAGATATGGGAATAATTTCTACTTACACTTCTGCATCATGTGTTGCATCATTTATTTCTTCCATATTATTTTGTTCACGCATGTTAGCTAGATTTTCTTGGTTTTCCCTTCGTTTGCTTTTTATTTCAATAGCACGACATATATATTCGGGATCTCTAATTGGCATTTTTCGTGGGTGTCGAGGGTCAACTAATTCAGGTAAAATACATTCTGTGTAAAATGTTATTAGTTTTTTTTTCATTGTTTCTTCCCAAAAGCCGTCGTCCCTATATATAATATCAGTTTGTATTGCCTTATTTTCTCCCGACCATAAACCAAATAAACATTTTTCTTTTTTTGTTATGTGGAGTTGGCCTTGAACTTGGTAATACCAACTGTGATCCTTATTTATTCTAAATTTATTATTGTCTTTATTTTTTTATAGAATGTTATTTTTTTCTACTATTGCCCTTTCCAGTCCTAATTTATATGCACGTATGGCCATTTTATTTCGCATATTGTACTTTCGTCTATTATACCATCCGGTGATGCACCTAGAAATGGGATCTCTTTATCTATGAATAGGCCGCAGGGATTAACTTTTATCGAATTTTCTTTTTCTAATTGAGTTTTAGCAATATTTTCATTTTCTAGCCCATTTTTGACTGATTTGACGTGATCTATTGGGTTTTGATAAATTAAATTCTTCACCATATTAGCACAACTGATGTCATTGCGTTTTTTAATTACGTTACCGAAATTTGAAGCCGTCAGTTAATTTCTTCTTAGTTCGAGCCATTCACTTGACTCACTTTGAAGTATTGTACCTGTTTCAATTCTTATTCTTTCATGTTCATTCTTCTCTAAATTTTTCAAAAATATTCTTTTCGATTCCTCTAGCATTTCCTTTGACGTATCGGGTTTCGCGCAATCCTGTCCATAATTGATGGAAGAGGCGTTTTGATTTTCCAATGTTCTTCTTTTCTTCTTTGTATATTTTTTAGGTCTTATCTGTCGCTTTATTCTGTTCATTTCAAATTTATGTATTTGTCCTTTTGGACTTCTACCCACAATACATTTATGCAAGATGCTCAAAGGTTTTCTTGTGTTAAATGATAGAGCCGCAGTATTACATCTCATCTGATATTGATATTTTTGAGCAAAGTTTATCCTTTTGCCACCTAATTTAGCAACAACGCTATGATATCTCTCTACAGAGGTGCTGTCGACATCGTGCAAAAAAATGCGTGAGTGTGCCGCTAGCTGTGATAATATTAATTTAATTTTTTGGCACAGAGTGTTTGTATGAAAGTCTTTGTCAATATATTCTATTTCGCCTAGTTTGCCACAAAAGTATCCTTTGCACGTGGTATATTGGCTAAAAGCATGTTCTGCAGCAAGCATTATATCAGCATGGAGTTGCATTGCATTATCAGTATGCTTGTATTTTGCAATTGCAGTTACTACTACTTTTCGCATGGTTAATATTCTTTTCTTTGTTAGGAGTTTTATGAACCGTATTAGAAATTTCGTGTCTGTTGTAAAACTTTGCAGTTTGTTGCAAACATTCCTCAGCAAGTGGTTTCGGCATTCAATTTTTTCTATTGTTAAATTTTCGTACGGCCTTTCTTGCAAAAGCTTTGAATATGTGTTGGCGTCACCATCTGATATAATTCTGCCATATATCAAATTGTGCATTTCTATGCTTTTCTTAAATCCCTCGACAATAATCGTTGACTCCATGCCGGTAGATGGTCCTGTAAATGAAGTCAAAAAGTATAATAATGTAGCTTTCAGTATACAAAACCTATATTACGGCTTTAGTTCTCTAATGGGTTACCTCTACCATTTTTATATAATAGATATTTAGTTTGATTTCAAAATAATAAGGCGAACCATTTACGTTTAGTTCATTTATAAAACAAACAAACAGCAATACGTTTCCACTTATAATATTACTAGGATTTTTATGTAAAACACATAAAATATTTACCTGTATAGTTTTTATAACAAATATGATTTGTTTGTCGAGATTCCTTTATTTTCTGCTCTAGCGCAAATGTAGCAGAACTTATTTTTGACAGCCATGAACAATATTTTATTGCTACGTTTACCAAGTATGGCTGCTGCTCCTGACAGTGAGGAGTAGTTTTTCTTGTATGATCTTTTTCCCCAACATCCGTCAGCAATGACATCAATTATCGGTATTCCCTTTGCATTTACTTTACCCTCTTCAACGGCAGCACATCTTTCCTCTTCAGCAGCTTCGTTCAAAGATCTTAACGCTTCAGATTCCCACGTTTTGTTTACTATATCCATATGAAAGGTGAATAATTTTTGTGAGATCTCAGGAAGTCCTAGAGTTGACGTATTTCTAGAAGTTGCGTATGTCCACATCCTGCTGCTATTGCCCCAGCTACGGCACATGTGTTTAAATTCATTTCTTCTGGGGTGTTGTCTCCCTCTATTATAAAACTCATGTTACATAAAAGACATTTCAGTTTTAATTTATTCATTAAACCTGTCAAACGTTCAGATACGATTTCTATTGACTTTAAACCGCAGTCCAATGGTCCGTGGCTTGATATTTCTTGGAGTGATTTTAAAAAATGACTGATGTTTACAATACGTCTACCAATAGATAATTCTTCAGTTCCCCTAAAACAAAGTAAAATATACAATTCAGTTGAAATACTGATGGCTTTAAAAAATATTGTAGCTTATATTGTATACGTTCATCCACGTTTACTTATAAAAGGGTTACGTAAATCCAATTTTAAAATATGTCATTTGATTTGCTTATAACTTTAGGGTCCTATGAAACTCGCCAACCTCGTTACTTTTCGACTCCTTGTAGTCCGAGAGTCGCATTCTGCAGGTTACATCCATGGGGTCCAAAGAGGATGGACAAAAAAAGTCCACATACTGTCGGAATTCCGTTTCGAAACATCGATTCGGAATTTTCGAATGCAGCAAATCCATGCAAGATCAAGGATCTATCACACACGTACAAGTAGTCCTCCGTTCGAAATTTTCTCCGATTCAAAATTACGCATGGTAGTCTGTGCGTGACCTTGTATGGGTTTGCTGCTTTCGAAATTCCGAAACGATATTTCGAAACGGAATTCCGTCCCGGAATTCCGACTGTATGTGGCTGGCCTAATTATTACCCTGTATTAGCAATCTGTTTGCGATGAGTAATAATACAGGGTCAAATTAAATTAGCTAGTGAAACTCCACAGACGTGATGGGTATCGATATCTAAACATGATGAACTAGTTAGCTGCGACACATATACAGGTTCAAATTAAATTAGCTAGCGAAACTCCGCAGACGTGATGGGTATCGATATCTAAATATGATAAACTAGTTAGCTGCGACACATATACAGGGTCAAATTAAATTAGCTAGCGAAACTCCGCAGACGTGATGGGTATCGATATCTAAACACGATAAACTAGTTAGCTGCGACACATATTCAGGGTCAAATTAAATTAGCTAGCGAAACTCCGGCCAACGTAAATTCGTACGTGTCTAATAGTAACAAGCTATAGATTCACTGCATGCGAATCTATAGCTCGTTATGTCGTTACTGTGCCGCCGTGTCGTAATGCCGCCCGGTCGTTTGGAATCTATACCTTGTTGCCATTAAACACGTATGAATTTCCGTTGGCAAATTCGAAACGAAAACAGTTTCTCGTTCTGGCGACGAAAGGTACCTAGGTAAGTATAAGCAGCTGATAGGTAGGTACCTGCTTATATCTTTTTATCAAAACGCTTGATTGATGGTTATTAGTAAAATGTGAGATAGGTACTCAAATTACTTACCGTTTCATTCTTTTTATTCTCCTCTTGTATTTTATTTTCAAATTACGCTTAGTGCGTCTTTTTTTGTCACCCATATTGATTTTATAAATAAAGTTATATTAACACAAATATTTCCTATGTAGTATTACTAACTATATACTAAAAACTACTCTAATATTTACACACACAAAAACTATTAAAATCAACAAAATAAGTAGGTAGGTATTTGTTTACAATACTTTCTAATGGTATTGTCACCAACGAAAAAAATGCGGGAAAAAGTGGTACAGGTCCGTTCAGCACTGCGTCTCGTCCCGCACTAAATTAATAGGCGACAGAGGGGTTGCTCACGCGATTGAGTGTCGATTTATGTAAAAAATAATGACTATAAGTAATTAGAAAAGTTATTTAAAAAAATAAGCCGAGGATTCCCTAGGTATTGTATTGTGTAATATCATGATGACTATAAAAAAACCTAGCGATTAATAGTTTCGAAGAAAAAAGGTTTTATATTTCTAAAACAGGGGTTACTTTTCATGTATGTTAATGATATTTAAAATTATTTTTTATTTTTTTCTAAGTGAAGGGGACATGTGTTTTATTGTGTAGTTAAACATATATTTTTTTAAAGATCATTATGGTACGGGTTATGGAGAAAAAAGGTTTTAAACTTCTTCAGTTCCAGCCTAATTTACATATAGCACCGCCTTAATGTTGCGAACCGTTTGTGTAGCATTGCTACCGCGACGGAACGCGTATTCCATAATTACTCGTATTTTTATCGTGTCCATATTGATGAAAAAGATACAAATGTAGTAACAACAAAACACTAATCAATAAATAAATGACTGAATTTGAAAATAGAATTCCATATTTTTAAAGTAAAATTCATTTGAATTGCCAGCCATACATAAATTATGTTTCAAATGGCCAGTATTGTAAAACGGCAACTTCATACCTATTAATTATTTTTTTTATCTGGATTTGTGTAGGAGTGCATTTTTTTAATGATTTATTTATATAATTAAGACGGTTTAGTTATGATCGTTATGGACGCCTTTTGTTACAACATACCAACATGAATTGAAACACTTTTTAGGGCACCGTACCTCAAAAGGAAAAACGGAACCCTTATAGGATCACTCGTGTGTCTGTCTGTCCGTCCGTCGGTCACAGCCAATTTGCTCCGAATCTAATGGACCGATTCAGTTGAAATTTGGTACACGTACAAATTTTTATAACCCAAACACGGACATGTAAAGTGAATAAATGAATTTTGAATATGGGGTCAATTTGAGGGGTCGAATAAGAAATATAAAAAAAAACAGTTGTGTAAACTTTACCGTATATTAGATTTAATATATAATTTTATTTAATTTTATACTGTACGAAAATTTACCATTCCCCCTTACCTCAGAAACCACTGAGCCTAAAATTTTGAAAAAAAAAAAATACAAAAGTAGTTTTATATCTACAAAAAACAAAAATAAAAGTAGTAGTATAACACGGACATGTAGCGTGAATAAATGAATTTTGAATTGTGTAAAGTTATTTAAGAAATTAGACGAAAATTTACCATTCCCACCATATTTCAAAAACTACAGAGCCTAAAATTTTGAAAAAAAAAATACAAAATGTAGTTCTATATCTATAGATTACAGTAAAAGTTATGAGTAGTCTATGGTCCTAAAATAACATGGCAATAAGAAAATAAAAAAAAGTTTTGCAAACTGTACCGTGCGTCTTAAATATATTTTTGTATAATTTTATAATAAACTGTTTTAAAGTTATTTAAGAAAATAGACGAAAATTGAAAAGACCCCCTCCTTTATCTCCGAAACTACTGAGCTTAAAATTTTGAAAAAAATACAGAAAATACTTCTATACCTATAAATTACAGGAAAACCTATAAGAAGACTATGGTCTTAAAATAACATGGTGAATCTCTCAATATTGTGCGTACAAACTTATATTTGCAGTTGGAATGTATGGGAGAACATGTTTTCAACTACAATGTTAAGTTTGTTCTTTGGATAAATTCATGCCAACTACGTAACCCTTCATTGTTCGTAGTCCGACACGCACTTAAACGGTTTTTTTTTCGGTTTTATTGATCGACCAAGGAGTTTCCAATTCGATTTTTATCATTATATATGGGGACTGCCCTAGGGCGCATTCGCGGTTGATCGCTGATAGCTCCGTAACCATAGTAACGTATTCCACGTTACTATTGGTTTCGGAGCCATTATTTTGTTTGTTAACTTTTTGCGAACTTGATTTTTATTTAAATAGGTTACTACCTATTGCACGAGTGTAGATGAAGTAGTGTATGAAACTGCACATAACTAGGTGTTAAATACCCCTCATAATGCAACAGTTTCAATGAAGTTTTTTCTTGGGAAAAATTATTTATCCCGATTACGGAACCCTTCATAGTGCGTGGTCCGACACGCACTTGGCCGGTTTCTTCCAGGTATTAACTTTATTACGCATAAAGGCTCCCGCAGACAGGCGGACGCGACAATAGCGCGATGCCGACGCGACTATAGAAAACTTTATGCAAATTGTTCTACCAGTCGCGTTGCGCCTGTCTGCGGGAGGCTTTGCTCGTTAATACTATTCTCATTTACTAAAAGTTAAATACAGCAATATGAAATAGATTTTCTAATAACATAGTCTTTTATTCCTACTAAATTGTCAAAATAGTAATAAAGGAACAAAAAGACGACTGAATGAGAATATTAAGCTCCATATACAAGAGCCCATAATCGCTTTAATGACAAAAGCAAATAGAATATTTTGCATTTCATCTCACTGCAATGCATTTGAAGCTAGTTCATCTGTGTTGGAACAATAGCTGGCTATTATTATCAATGGATGCTGAATGACAATGGATACGATTGTGTGTCTCTCCTTGGTGGAAATCTTGCTTTTGATGGCTATATCCGATCTTTGGTTGTAGGCTTACTGCAGAGCTTTTTAATAAATTGGATGTATATACATATAATATTTACCTACTAGTAACTTTTTCATAAAAACAGCTGTTATTGACCAATTTGTATTTTGTGTTTCTGAGTCAGGTCTGATGTTTTCTAAATTATTTGCAACTCATGAAAATATGAACAAGATTGTATCTAATAAAATGTATTGCACTGAATAAGAATATGAGAAGTTTTTAATACTGGCAATGGAACTTGAAATTCTACGAATTTCTTGGCTTATGTAGGTCTAGAAATATGAACTTTGGAGATTTAGTATCATTTCAGATGCGTATTATTTCCATATTCAGAAAGTTTCGTGATTAAAATTCTTAAAGCTAACCTTTTTAGGGTTCCATACCTCAAAAGGAAAAAATATAAGCCTTATAGGATTACTCGTGTGTCTGTCTGTCCGTCTGTCACAGGCAATTTGCTTCGAATCTAAAGCACCGATTTAGTTGAAATTTGGTACACATATGAATTACTGTGATCCAAACACGGACGTGTAACGTAATTACAGTAATTACATGCATTTTGAATATAAGGCTTTTGGAGAGCAAATTTTTAAATTTTCTTTAAAAAAATGTTTGCCGCCCAAAAGTAACCAGTAGGCTTACTTTTGGGCAGCAATTTTTTTTTTTTTTATTGAGGGGAAATAAGAAATTTAAAATAAAAGTTTGAAACAAACTGTACCAGATGACATATCAAATTAAAGGGCTGACTGTGAGGGTCTCAAATATTTTTATTTAATAATTTTAAAATAAATAGTATTAAAGTTATTTAAGGAAATAGATCAAAATTGTCCATTCCCCCTTATCTCCGAAAGTACTAAGCCTAAAATTTTGTAAAAAATTCAGAATATAGTTCTATACTTATAGATTACAGGACATTAGAAGTCTGTGGTCTTAAAATTACATGGTAAATCTCGTAATATTGTGCGTAAATTTGCAGTTGGAATGTATGTTTTGAGTTTGTTCTTGCAATAAATTCATCCCAACTACGAGACCGTTTATTATGCATGGTCCGACACTCACTTGGCCGGTTTTTTATAAACCTACTAAGTATATACAAATCATATTATTGCTGATTTCCTGAAATTAAAAACGTAAGAGTTTACACACGCGACGGAAAATACATTTCCTGAAACAAATGGCTGAAGCCGATGTTTTTAAAGTATTTCGAGAACAGTCCCGGGGCTTTTAGGGACTTAAAACACAAGCCAAAATCCGTGCACACAGCGGGAGGGATTACAAAAAAGCTCACAAATTTTAACATTGAATATGGCAGGTTCCGCATAAAAGGATTGTTACAAAATATACTTTGCAAAATTGAAATTGTAAAATGGATTTCATTTCAGAATAAAACAAGTTCTGGGTATTAATACAATCGTTGGAAATTTATTATATTGGTAAGCGTAGTAGGGTGCCTATGTTTTTTTTATGAAGTGGGCTTCCACCTAAGCTGTTGTTTTTCTATATTTTTGTTTTTTTTGTTATTGACAGGCCAGTTGGCCTGGTTGGTTAAGATACCACCTGTCACGCCGCAGGCCGTGGGTTCGATTCCCATCCAGGACAAACATTTGTGTGCATGAACATGTCTGCTTGTCCTGAGTCTAGGTGTAATTATCTATACAGGGTTATTGGTAAAATACCAACAACCTCTTAAGGGGTCGTTGTACTCATCATTATGAACAACTTTTACTATGTGACCAAACCTGCAATCGCGAAAAAAAATCAGCTGTTCAGTACATTTATGTTCGCATAATTCGTCAAAATGTACTGTACAGCTGATTTTTTTTCGCAATTTCAGGTTTGGTCCCATAGTAAAAGTTGTTCATAATGATGAGTACAATGGCCCCTGAAGAGGTTGCTGATGTTTTACCAAAAACCCTGTATAAGTATGTATTTACAAAAAAAGTAGATCTAGTAATATCAGTTATCTGGTTTCATCAGAATGGCTGGCCATTTTTTATAATTTTCCTCATTATAGTACGAAAATTATTTTTAGGGAAGTAAAATTTGAAAAGTTGCTCTGAAAATTGGAACATTCAGGAAAAACTTTTTTCTAAGGATTTTTTTTTTTTATTTGGACATGACAACGTCTTTCGTGTCAGATAGTAAACAATAAAAATATTAACCTTATCACGACATGCTTTTTATTTCTGTTTAAAAAAAAAATATCACATATTGCTTAGAACTGCGTGTGTAACATTCCTATTATTTCCTCTCGTGGTACTCATCCCTACACTTACCCGTTCCAATATAAACCTCTTTTCGAAACAACATTTTCAGTCTTACAACACGTTTCTAATATAAAATGTTTGTTCCAAGCCTATTATCATAGTGAATATTCAAGTCTGGGCGGCTGCAGATAATTTATTGCGACAAAAAGCTGGGGTTTATTGGAATGGTTCTCGGAACGCTACAGAACCCTAGTAATGAGTTTTGGACGAACAGATGAAAGACGTTTGAGAGGTTTTAGTTTAGAGTTTGTTGATTAACTTGGTTTTTTCAGGTTAAAGTTTTTTTTATGTTCACAGAAGATGCAATAAGATGGCCTAAGAGCAGGTTTTCTATGTCTGATTTTGATTCGTATACCTCTCCAGAAAACGATTCTATTGAAAATTGAAAAACAAATTCGTAAAAGTAATTTATTTTTTATAGGTTCGATATCGACTTTACTGTATTTCTGTAAGTTTAATTTTTGTCTGTGCATATTATTGGAGTGTTCAAAACTACTAACATTATTTTATTACACCTACATAATTATATGCCACGCTCTGGAAACTATACACATCATTAAGTTAGACTTACCCAACTTACAATTTAGCCACTAACGATCGGTACGTAATGGAAATTTGATCATTAAGACTGTACCGCTTCAATTAAAACTTAAAGCATCGCTTCATAAACGGTCCGTTTTCTAGTCCAAAACTATTTGAACAATCCTGAAACAACGCGTAAATACACCAAAACGCCCGCCCTTCACCACTTCCTAGTGCTTTAGCTGGAAAGAAGAAGTGGCGCAACAAACTCCTCAGCAGCACAGCTGTCTGTTCAGTTAGAAAAACATGTACCTTAACCAAATGCAAAAGTAACTCTGTTACCTTTTCACGCCTTTATAAACCACTAAACCGATCTCTGTAAAATACAGATAGACTGCCTAGGACCTAGAGAAGGACAATTCATCCTGGATATTTGTATAAAAAATGAATCAAATACAAAATCAGTGGAAGTCGCGGGCAGCGGGTGCGTCTCATATAATATAAAGTTATTTGGTATATTTTCATTTCAATAACGTTCACAAGATATACCAACTGTTGATATAATTTCTTTACACATAATATTTAAATACACTAAAACTTATTTCGTATAACGTTATTGGAAATAACGTTTATGTAATCGAAAATCTATCGTCTATCGTTTAAAATATTTTTTCACTTTAGTAACAGAAATGAATCGCTGGAAAACCGACTCCACGTATGCTTTTATGCCCTATCGCTAGTAATTTAAGCTCGCGTAGGCGCGGAGGGGTGAGGCGGTCCGCGAGCTGAGGAGCATGTGGCTTTTCAAAGAAAGAAAATACGTCTATTTGCGATAAACATGACGCAAAGAAATAAAATAACAAAATAAAATAATTAAAGAACAAGTTTGGGGAAAATATGCGTCACATTCACGCAAAACGGCCGTCGCTCAGCAAAATGCCGCGACCCCATACGAGACAGAGCCCCAGCGCTGGTTTTCAGCGCCAGCCGGCGTTGACGTAATGACGTCGACTGGTGCATCATGCAGTGAAAGTATAAATGACAATTAAAATGAGATAAATAACAATAATGAATATTTTCAAAGTTTATATAAATATAATATTGAAGTTGAGAACATTGCGTTCCGTCAGCGCTAGCACCCACCGACTCCTACGATGCATTATCTGTGCCGTGCGCGCACAGCGGTGCAGCTGTCAGAAATATTTTAGCTGTTTGTTTTGTTGGATAATTATATAACATGGCGCAGCAAGAATGAACTACATATAACAAAATTATGATTTTATTTGCAGTCCCGCGAATCCCGCGGATCCACGGGACTAATGACCTTTGATGCGGGATTGGATTACCTAGTTACATCATTGTTACATAATCCCATCATACAATAAAATTATATAATTTTATTGTATGATGGGATTCGCGGTGGATCCGCGGGATTCGCGGGACTGCAAATAAAATCATAATTTTGTTGTATGTAGTTCATTCTGCCTAGCCTTTTCCCAACTATTCTGAGGTCGCCTTTCAGTCTAACCGGATGCAGCTGTTATTATTATGCAGCTGTGCATTTATGAAATATTATATGAAATATATATATATATATATATATGATTATAGTACCATTACTTATCACAAATCACCAACTGTATTGCAATGGAATAAGTAAGAAATTGTTTTCACCGCGAGATATCGTCCAAACATGGTGCATTGAATTTTTGCCCTAAAGTTATTTTATTTTACCGGGAAGTGCCTGAATTAGAGACCAACTCGTGTAGAATGAAAAATATCGATGCTTTACTAAATATCGAAACAAAAATACCTAGTACCAAAATTCTCGGTACCGCGATCGTAACAAAAGTATCAAGTACATACTCGTACATAATATACTCGTCTTTGTTCAAAAGTATACAAGTATCGATTCTTTTTCTGTATCCCTAGTTGTTTCGCTCAAGGGTACAGTCGCCCTGTATGAATGCTTCTAAAGACTGCATATTTTCGCCAATTTTTCTTCAAATTCCATTTTTTTTTCGGTCCCACAAATCCCGCGGATCCCGCATATGTCGTACC
This sequence comes from Dicycla oo, assembly GCA_948252095.1. NCBI lineage: Eukaryota > Metazoa > Arthropoda > Insecta > Lepidoptera > Noctuidae > Dicycla > Dicycla oo. Next base: position 12,817,835 of record OX411732.1, read on the forward strand.
ATATTACTGATCCCGCAAAAATATTGCGCGAGCCCACATTTGCGGGAACCTACTTATGCGGGATTTGATTCCCTAGTCGTAACAAGTCACTCAGTGATAAGCATTTTTATTTCTAAGACTTTACATGCCCCCACGAGACGATGTCTTAATTACATCCAGTGCAGAGGGAACTTACCCCACTAATAACCTTGCTGACTCGCTATTTTCTTTCACCACAATATTGCCCTGGATACACGAGGCTAGTTTTTGAAGCTAGGATAGTAAGCTAGTATTAGTAAGCTAGCAAGCTAGTAACTCTGGCTTCGTCTATACAGAACTAGCTTCCTTTTTTTTATTTGAGATGGGTTTGCTCTTGACTCTAGTCTAGGTCAGAGGTGACAGAGACAAAGTCGACGATGGAGTGAGCTTACCCAGAAGAAGCCTGATTACTAGGCTAGTAATAGCTTACTAGCCTAGAAATGAAGCTAGTTTTGTATGCGTCTCAAGCCAAGATAGTTTAATAGAATGGGGTTCTATGCTTGAGCTAGTAATGCCCCTACCACCGATTTCACTATCCTAGCTTGTGTATAAGCCTCGTGTGGCCGGCGGACCCAATCGGATCTTTTTACTCTATGGACTAAGTCACGGTAATCCTATTATGAATTAATGACTGAAATGCACCGACCCCATCGTGGTTTTACCAGACTCGATTATTCAAATGAACCCAAAGATTCACACTTGCACCTCGTGCCTTATGTTTCATGGGGCTGCAGTGGCCATTGCATATCAAGGAGTAGACAAGGGGTCGCGATAATGGTAAGGAAGACGTGCCCTAGGATATGGAAGGATTATTAGAACCGTACTGGATATGCAGTCTAAAGGCCTATTCAAACCTAAGCGGTATTCGCTACCGTCTGCGGTAGAGAAAACCGAGTGGGTATGCGGTAATATTACTGTTCATTCATCTGTACCGCTTTTGCCGCGAAACATAATACTAAATACCTAAGCGAAACCCGCGCGGTATTACCCCCTTCCCTCCGGATCTCTGTGCGGCACAGACGTGTTTTAAGTTATCTACTTTGTCAAAATTGAATTTAAATAATTTAAATAAATCATCAAAAAATTCGTGGAAGTACCAGGCGCACATAGCAGTTCGAAGCTTTCGTGAGTAGTAATTAACTAATTAGCCAATAAGGTCAAAACCACGCCCCTCGTTTGCTAATCACCTGCACTACTGGCTTGCACGCGACGCGACGGTCAACGCCCTCCAACCATACCGGTGCGCAAGCACTGGGAGATTTGTGATCGCCTAGTACCGGGAGTATTTACCATCCAAGCTTGCGGCATTCAAGTGAATCTAATTAAATATGCCGCTACGACGTACGCCTCCGCAATTACAGACCTCCTCGGAAGTTTTGATCTCCCCATACCAAGGCGGTTCTGAACCGAGTATTCCCACTTGTGATCTTGATGAGGGAGGTCTTAGTGACTCTTCAGCAAATGTAACTACGCGTGTACCTAGATGGAATCATGACCAAAAAAAATATAAAGAGGAGTGGCAGTCTTTCAAGACAGAGATTATGACTACATTGAAAACTTGGTCTGATTCGCAAAATAATAAGATCGACCAAATACTTACCAGCGTGAAGGAGATCCGAGAGGAATATCGTGAGCTACGCAAATCAGTTGAGTTTAACTCAGAAAAGTTCGATGACATTATTGCGAATGTAGCCAAATTGGAGAATGAACGGCGCGATAACCAAAAGTACATACAATCACTTGAAAATAAATTAGAATCTATGGAGAGAAGTTTAAAAGGTTCAACTATTGAGATACGAAACATCCCAATAAATGATTCGAAGGAGACCACAGAAGATCTGGTCAACGTATTTAAGAACGTAGGAAAAACCGTCAGTGTCGACGTTGAAACAACTGGTATTCGTGATATTTTCCGAGTGAACACCAAAAGAGACGGTTATAAACCTATAATCGTTGAGCTTACCAGTAAATTAACGAAAGAAAAAATGTTAGCAGCCGTACACAAGTTCAATCAGGTCAATAAGGACAGCAAATTAAACACTTCTCATCTTCAAATAAAAGGGCCGCAGACACCGATATACGTAGCGGAAAGTCTAACTGCAAACGCCAAGAAGCTTTTTTATTTATGCAGACAATTTGCCAAAGAATATAAATATACCTTTTGCTGGGTATCACACGGACGGATCTTCCTACGTAAAGCTGAAGGGCAGAAACAAATTCGAGTTGATTGCGAATCTGATCTCTCTAGTCTTAAAGGGCAACAATGACTATCCACTGTATTTGTAAAAACATGTTTACTACCATTTTTAGTCATAACATTTTTAAATTGTTTACTTTTTATGTTCACTTTTACAACTTTTAACCATATTAACTTTTCATTAATTTTTGTTTGTATCTACACATACTACACTAAACAGATCATCAAACTCTACACTCAACTATCTTTTAAAACATTCTATACTACATTCAAGGCTCATGTTAAAGCACTCTCGCACGGCTTGTTTATCCACCTAAGAACTGTACCTATTATAACTTTATACTTACACCAGAGATTTATAGAAGTACTATTTATGTATTTACGTAAAATTCGATCATAATTCCCAATTATTAATAAATAATGAATTAGATGAGTTAACGGTCGCTGACTCCAGTACTTGTGATATTGAAGACTGCTCCAGTTTAGTTTATACCGATAATTCCTCACTGAATATTATTGTACAAAATATAAGGAGTGTTAACCGAAATTTTTCAGGATTGCAAACCCTCCTCAAGCGATCAGAAATTGACTGGGATATCGTAATTCTAACAGAATGTTGGATATCACGGACACCGATTATTCCGCTCATAAGTGGTTTCCAGTTCGCAAACACACAAATTAACAGGACCCAAAATGAGGGCGTTATTGTTTATTATAAATCTACCCTTACCTGTAAGATATTAGAACCATCGCTTCTGGATGGAAATTGTTTGATTATCATTATCAATTCACAAACGGTGATTCTCTGTATTTATCGACCCCCGGGGGAAAGAAATGTCGCTAAATTTCTTGAATCACTAAACAAGATTTTACTAACATTATCGTCATACAATAATATTTTCCTTACTGGTGATATTAATATAGACATAGCGCCATTCTCTTCAGATGCAAGAGCGGAAGTTTACCTTAATCTACTGGCATCTCATGGTATGTTGCCTGCTTACTATATCCCCACCCATTCTCAAACATGCCTTGACCATGTAATTGTCAAAGCAAAACTTTCGGTGAAATGTTTTGTTGCCCATACAACACTAACCGACCACTACAGCGTCATTATAAGCGTTTCTCATACTTCCTCTCACCGTCTTTCAAAAACAATAAAACGTATTCACTATCCATGCCTTGACGAAAAAATGAAAGGTATTGATTTTGACAGTATTTACTCTTTAGATAGAGCTAATGAAGCTGTATCTTTATTCCTTAGGACTCTAACCATTTTGACGGTTACTTGTACCAAAAAAAATTGTGTTCCGAGACGTAAGCGAATAATTAAGCCATGGATTACTCCTGGACTTCTACGATGCATGCGTAATCGAGACAATCTTCATCTCAAGTCTAAAAAGCATCCAAATGACGAAGTTGCAAAAATAACCTATTCACGTTATCGTAATTTCTGTAATGTCATTCTAAAAAAGGTTAAACAAGAGTATGATAAAGCTGAACTCTCTAAATGTCAAGGCAATACTAAGAAATTATGGGATACAGTCAAAAAAATCACCTACACCACTAAGCAGAAAAGTCCACACAATGATCTCATTGATCCAAGACAGCCCAAAAAGTCTGTCAATGAGATTAATCAATTCTTCGTAAATATCGGCAAGTCTTTAGCGGGATCTATCACAGGGTTAGACCCTGCCTCATACGAGACCTCTTCTCTGCCACCTTGTCTCTTCTCTTTTGTCCTTCTGCCCACTGATGTGGAAGAGATCAAAATTATAATAGCATCTCTTAAAACCACGAGTGCCGTAATGAGTGATGACATTCCCAGTGAGTTAATTAAAAGATACTCTAACTTACTATCTGATCCTATCGCATTTATTTGCAACATCTGTCTTTCCACTGGTGAATTTCCATCGGATCTCAAGAAATCCTTAGTTCACCCAGTCCATAAGTCTGGTAGTAGGGACTGTGTCAATAACTATCGTCCAATATCCATTTTGCCTACACTATCCAAAATTCTTGAAAAAGTTATTAACAAGCAATTAACCAATTATCTAGAAAGAAACAAACTTTTATCAGATAATCAATATGGTTTTCGTAAAGGCAGATCAACAAGCGATGCCATACATCAACTTACTGATACCGTAGTTTCTAGGTTGGATGAGAAAAAAAAGGTCCTTACGATTTCCCTCGACTTGGCTAAGGCTTTTGACACCGTCTCTGCGCCACTCTTACTGAAGAAGCTTGAGCACCTCGGAATTCGTGGCGAACAGCTAAAATTGTTCGAAAGCTACCTGAGTGGCAGAGCTCAACGTGTTGTTGTCGATGAGTGTTTGAGTGATGAATGTGAAGTAAATATCGGTATTCCCCAGGGGAGTATTTTAGGGCCTACCCTCTTTTTAATTTTCATCAATGACCTATGCCAGTTAAACCTTACTAATGGCAACATTATTACATTTGCGGACGACACGGCTCTTCTTTTCTATGGAGACACTTGGGAGGAAGTATACCACTTTGCTCAGATGGGTTTCTCGCAAGTTATGACCTGGCTAAACAACAACCTACTCTCACTTAATACAGCAAAGACTAAATACATAACATTTACACTAACAAACACTCGCTACACTCAAAACCCCTTATTAAATATCACAGCCCACTCATGCAACAACAGGTCTTCCTACTCGTGCTCATGCCCTAAACTCGAAAAAGTGGACTCTTTAAAATACCTCGGTGTCACGATTGATAAAAACCTAAACTTTAATTCCCACATCGATCTGTTGTCCAAGAGAGTTAGGAAGCTAATCTTCATTTTTAAAAACCTACGACGGGTTGCAGATGCGAAAGTTCTTAAATCAGTATACTTTGCACTTTGTCAATCTATACTAAACTATTGCATTTCTGTTTGGGGTGGTGCCTCTAAATCGTATATGATTAAAATCGAGAGAGCACAAAGAGCAGTGCTCAAGGTGGCCCATTCTTTACCGTTTTTCCACCCTACCTCTGAACTCTACGATAAGTGCAAGGTCCTTACTGTTCGACAACTGTTTATCGTTCAAACAATCTTGCGTAAACATTCTTCTTTGATCTACAACCCATCCTTGTACGCTCATAAACGCATTAAAACAAATGTATGTTCCACTCAACTTTGTAAAAGTAGTCTTTCGCACCGCAATTTTTGTTTCCTCAGCAGTTATTTATACAATAAAATAAATTCTATTTTAAAAATTTACCCTTTCACTAAAGCAAAGTGCAAGCTAGTTCTCACCACGTATTTACTGAACCTTGATTACGATAGCACCGAAAGCCTCCTAATTGTTGTAGGTTAAATGTGTTTCCAGCCTGTCCTTCACACCACACCACGACATGACACCATACAATACCATACCACACCATACCACTACAGAATACAACACCACACCACACTACAGCACAACACACCAGACCACATCACATCACACCTCACCACACCACACTATACTACACTACACTATATCACACCACATCACACCACACCATTCCACAACACACTACACTGGTACCACAATCTTCAATCATGTCTTTTAAATGTTGTATTGTTTTTATTCCTTTATTTTTTGTTTACTTTGTTCTTCTACCGAAGGTTAAAATAATTTGTTAATATTATCTAAGACCACATACTTAAACACTGTTTTCGGGGGGGGGGGGGGGGGGGGCCTGGTAATCTGTGTGACAGGGTTTCCTAGTGCAGATACCAGTCTCCCACAAAGGATTAAGCGGATCTTATATTCTGCATATTTTATTTTATTTTTTTTAAGATACCTTTGTGGAAGTAGAAATAAAAATGTTTATTATTATTATTATTATTATTACCTCTACCCATAGCGGCAGCGAATACCGCTTAGGTTTGAATAGGCCTTAAAGTAGCTAATGGAATTGTTGACAGACGGGTGACATTTATCTATGGATGGTGATATTTTAAAGACGTCACCGCGCCGCCAAATTGGTTCAGGTCCAGTTTCATCGGTGAATCTTTTTGCGGGGTTAAACTGCTTTCTCAACTCTTTTCTATGTTACTGCTATGCTTTGTTGCTATTTCCAAGGTCTTCGTCCGAGGTTTCGTTCCAAAAACCTGAAACGCATAGTAGAGCTACCTCTATACTATCCTAACTAATATTATTTATTATATATAATATTATAAATGTGAAAGTAAGTTTGTTTATTTGTTTGTTACTTCTTCACGCCTAAACCACTGAACAGATTCATCCTCAAATTTTGCATATACGTTGTCAGGTGTACAGACACGGACATAGGGTAACTTTAATCCCGAAAAAAAAAACACTGTTCCTGAGGAAAACAAAAATAACGTACTCATGATAATAGATGGCGCCACGTGTCTTTCGAATCATGATTAAATTATATTTATTTTATTTTATTTTTATTTAAGTACATTTTATGAGTGTAGATTGTCTATAGACCGGTTTTTAATCCTCCTAACTATCCTAACTAATATTATAAAAGCGAAAGTGTGTTTGTTTGTTGATTACCTACGCTTTTACGCTAAAACGTCTGAACGGATTTGGATGAAATTTGGCACTTGGATAGACCATGACCTTGAAAAGGACATAAGCTACTATTTATCCTGGATCGCAGATGAAGTCGCGGGCAAGAGCTAGTTTATTTATATACTATCCGCTTCAGATTTTTGGACCGAAATTCTTCAATGCGGCCCGCAGCAGGAGACGACTGACAGAAATCGTCACGTAACTAACACGCGCGTACATACTTTAAAAGCGCTCATACTTCAGTGGCATGTTGATAATTCGAACCTCGCCAAGTCGCGATCCTCAATAAGACGAAAAAAAAATTCGAATACGTGGTTAACCTTTTCTTTTGCAGTAAGATTTTCTTGTATAACTTGTGACATCACACGAGAAGAAAATAACATAACATTGGAAGTCCAGAGGGCTACCAATGTTATGTTGACGTAGTAGAACCACATTTTGCTAGTTATATTTAAGTCAAATGTGTGTGGAGGCGAGCCAAATGCCATCAACATGACTATTAAATCTCGGGATTTAAGAAATTATGAATTATTAATTGCACTTTGAATACATTCGTAACAAATTAAATATTTACAGTAAATAATAAATAATTCGCAATTTCTTAAATCCCGAGATTTAATCGTCATGTTTATCTTTCCGGGATTTTATAGGAGGTATTATCCACTCTTGTTACTTCTTTACCCGAAGTTTTGGTATTTATACTCTACCTGTTTCAAACTCTGATCATTACCTATCTTGAAAAATAGGCCTACCACAAGCGTCGCCACATCGACCGGTCCTGTGCTTTGCGCTTCTCGCAACCTTCACCAGGTCATCGGTTCACCTTGTCCCACAAGAATGCGGGAGTACGCTGGATATTAGCAAACCCACGCTGCACCTCACAGTACGCGGTCGCCACCACAGAACCTCCAGAAACAAACTATTATCTTCCACTAAGATATCGAATAAATTCATCACAGTTACCTTAGTTAATATAAGCCCGTCTATCAAGCTACATCAACTTTGCGACGCCGTCGTAACTTGCGGTTAACTCAAGCTCGGTTAAAGTGAAGTAACTTTCATAGCGAATGGAAATTCTCGCAAGTAGTCGGATATTGCTGTATGCTGTCAGTTTTAAACGGTTTTACGTAGAAACTTGGTGGTAAGGTTGATTTTCAGTTTCTTTGCGAATATAAATAAACGCCAGTAATAAATAAATTGGGTACTTATATTAAAGAGAAAGTGGAAATAAGCCAAGGACTGTCTCGTTGGTCTAGTGTTCGCAAGAGCTACTGCTGATCATAAGGTCCTCGGTTCGATTCCCAAGTCGGGCAAAGTATTATTGGTTTTTTTCATCAGGAATTTCTTATGTAGGAGCGCATGTTCTCGACGCAAGGTTTCTGACGTACACGGACGATACCAAGATTTATATGAATATTAGGAATAAGGATGATTATGAGAAGCTACAAATGACTTGGATAGGTTATCTAACTGCTATAGTACCAATACAATCAATGTGAACGTAAACAAATGTCAGGCTATAACATTTACTAGGAAGTGAAATTTCACCTGTTACTGTTATAATCTTAGTGGTGGCACTATTATGCGTGGTAATGTTATTAAGGATCTTGGTGTCGCTCTGGATGCAAAACTTCTGTTTTCGGAGCATGTGACTATCGTCGGTAAGGCATACAAAAATCTGGAATTTATATCCATATGTGTAAAGTATTTACCGATATAGATTGCATCAAAATACTTTATTTTGCGTACATACGCGATATTTTAGAATACTGTAGCAATGTCTGTAATCCACACTACGTGGTTTATATTCAGCAGATAGAATCCATACAGTCCAAGTTCATTAAATATATTAATTATCGCAGTGGTTTCAGATAAAAAGTTTATCTTCTATCATGCTGATCATCATATACTTCCATTGGAGATCAGACGCACGATTTTGGATATATTGTTTCTTTATAATATTTGTAACGGGATCATTGACAGTATCGCTCTTAATAATTTAGTTCTACAATTGAGTACTCCGTCTCGACGGACTAGGCACACGCAGCTTTTCAATGTACCACACAGCAGTACAAACTACGCTCAAAATTCAGTTATTGGTAGGATACTAAGCAATTTTAACAAACAATTCTCTCACCTTGATATTGTTAACTCCAGGAAAGGTATGTGCAGGAAACTGCTACTGACCTCTGTATGCGGCGAACTGTCTAATAAAGCTAAAGTTGAATAAATCTATTAAGAATAGAGTTGAGTGGTAGGTACAATTACAGACCTACACACTATACACTACAGTGCGTTTCGAGCGAGAAGACGCTCGGCGGCTTCGCTCACTGTAACGCGGTGGGTCGGGACTGTGCTGTTGGCGGCAGAATGGTCTGTTTTGGGAATTAAGGGTTAACATAAATAACTGACCCTTGTTTTTTAAACTGGATTGTTTTGTTGCTAGCTGTACGTTGTGTCCGATTGTAGCATACTGGGACGGTAATCGACTGTCTTCTCATTTGAAACGCATAATGCAATACACACACACACTCACACGCAACTCCGCTTGCACACTTCTTAACACCTCACACGAGTCCTAAAATATTATGTTTAGTTTTCTAAGTTTCTGTTGCGATTTCTTCTTTGTATAGTTATTAAATTGTGAATCCGTAATTGGCTGTAATACTAGTACAATAAGTGTGTTTAGGTATTTTTAAGAGCTGTGGATTCTGTGATTAATAAATAAATAAATTAATACTTTGCCCGAAGTGGCGAAGTTTTGGGCCAACAAAATGCCATCAACACGACGAAGAAGAATAAGTAGGTAAAAATAATTACAGAACACAAAATAATCCGAAATAAACACTAATCTAACAAGTCACAAAGCTAGGAATTCCGTTATAAAATACAATAAACTCATCGTGAGCCATGGAGTCGTAACAGAGTTGAATGGAAACTTTCTTTTATTGGACATCTTTCTGTCAGTTTTATTCACTCGTTTGCTTCTAAGTAGGCGTTACTATTTATTTACCTCTTGGATTTTAAGTAAAAAGAAAATAAAATAAATAAACAGTAGTTTATGGAACTGTTGCATAATGAGGGGTCCTATATATACCTAGTTATGCGCAGTTTCATACACTACCTTATCTACACTCATGCAATAGACAGTTACCTATTTATATAAAAATACAAAGTTAGCAAAAAGTAAATAAACACAATAATGGCTCCGAAACCATAATTACATAATAATCCACGTTACTATAGTTTACGGTAGGTTACGGAGCTACAACGGTCAACAACGAATGCACGCATATACAAAGATAAAAATCGACTGTCCTTGGTCGATCCGAAGTGTGCTTTATAGAAAAAAAAAGCTATTTTATAGTATTATGTTGTTAACAAATCTGTATCATAATAAAACTTTTTAATTTTGTTTGAGTTGTACATGCTAAAGTCTGACTTTAGACTTTAGAGTCAGACTAAGCATGTACAAACATGCTTAAAGTCTGTCATTATGGTAATATTAGGTTGGGGAAAAAGTCTTTTCGCATTATAGTATGTATGAACTTGTAATAAAATCTCTTTGGTTATACTATTTGTATCTGGCTGGTTTTGGTATCATTGAAAGTTTAAATTTTAAAGAACATAATTCCAAATTCAAATTAGGAAAATGTGTGATTTTCATTTGTTTTTCGTACCGTCAAGATGAGTGAATCTAATGAAGAAATTCGATACATTTTAAAATTTTACTACAAAAAAGGTAAAAATGCAACGCAAGCCGCGAAAAAAAATTGCGATGTTTATGGACCTAGTGTAGTGTCTGTGAGAGTAGCACAAATTTGGTTTAAGCGTTTTCAATCCGGAAATTTTGATGTCAAAGATGCACGTCGCTCTGGTCGCCCTATTACGGATAAAATGGATTTTGAAAAAGTGGAGCAAGATCGGCATATCAGTAGTTACGACGTAGCTGAAGAACTGGAAATTGACCACAAAACAGTTTTGGCGCATTTGAAAAAAACTGGGTACACAAAAAAGCTCGACATTTGGGTACCTCAAGAGCTCACTGAAAGAAACCTAATGAACCGTGTACTCGTTTGTGATTCTTTATTACGACGTAATGAAACCGAACCATTTTTGAAGAAGCTGATAACTGGTGATGAAAAGTGGATCACGTATGACAAGAACGTGCGAAAAAGGTCGTGGTCAAAGGCCGGTCAGGCTTCACAGACTGTGGCGAAACCCGGGTTAACTCGCAACAAGGTGATGCTGTGTGTGTGGTGGGATTGGAAGGGCATTATTCATTATGAGTTGTTACCACCAGGCAGGACCATCGATTCTGAACTCTACTGCGAACAACTGATGAGATTAAAGCAAGAAGTTGAGAGAAAGCGGCCGGAATTAATCAACAGAAGGGGTGTGGTTTTTCATCATGATAACGCTAGACCTCACACATCTTTAGCCACTCAGCGAAAATTAAGAGAGTTTGGCTGGGAGGTGTTAATGCATCCGCCGTATAGTCCTGACCTTGACCATCAGATTTCCACCTGTTTCGGTCTCTTCAGAATTCTTTAGGCAGTGTCAGGTTAACATCACGAGAGGACTGCCAAAACCACTTGTCGCGGTATTTTGACCAGAAGTCCCAAAATTTCTATAGCAATGGGATCATGTCCCTACCTACAAGATGGCAAAAAGTTATCGAACAAAATGGTACCTACATACTTTAGTTAAATGTAAATACACTATATTAAAAAATGTTTTGAATTTTCTTAAAAAATGCGAAGAAACTTTTTCCCCAACCTATTATTTTAGAATTCATATAATCAGAAGTTTACGATATGAGTGTAGATAAAATTGTATATAGCACATTAAACGGCTGATGAACGTGACGGCTGACAGGGGAAAATGGAAGAAGAAAACGTGATGCGCCGACCCCAAATAACATGGGACAAGGGCAGGAAAATGATTCATATTCAACGTAATCACAATATTTTTCAAATTTTCCAAAGATGTAAACAACAATGGCCGCTCGAAATTGTCTATATGTGTAGTTTAGTGATGCGGAAGTATGAATTTAAAGTTCTGGTGCTAACGATGTGACTAATAGTTTCCGCGCACAATATAAAATATAATGATTTTTTTTTTCATTATTTTCTTATGATAAGTTTACTTCAAAGGGTTTAGCCGTCCTTCCATAGGCAAACTGCCCCCGATAGGAACCTATATCGTAACCTATGCTATATTGTAGAGGGTACTAATAGTAGTTCATCGAGTAGATATTAGCTCTATATCTTAGTTAATTGAGGAGCTATTTGAAAAAATGTGTCCGGAGACGACTTTTTTTCAAAGTGATATATCTCTGTTGATTTTAAAGCTAGAAAAATAAAACCAATTCCAGTGTTTATGGTACACTCTACAATTTATTTTATATACATTTCTATGAGCCAAGCCTAAATAAAAATATTAAAAAAATGCAAATAAATTATTTTTTTATTGATTTCTATCAGATTGAATTGAATTACCACTTTGAAAAAAATGTATAATAATTGTCTATACCTTGCCTAACAGCATGCCAAGTTTCATTAAAATCCATAAGGTGCAACATGTTGAAAAAAAATAATGAAAGTAAGTGGACCACCTTATGACCACTTTGATGACGCTTTTAACTTTCAATTTTTCAATAATATATCGGGTGATTCATTTAGAGGTACTTTTTCAAAAGTAAAAAAAATAGTGAAAACTCCAATTTTAGCGAGTTATCTTTATTATCATACAAAAGAACCATTTATGACATAAATTTTTTTAAGATTATTTCTTTAAAATGTTGGCGATAACTGCGGTTAACATGGTCCATTCTGAAGTTCCAATTTCGAGAACAATTCGGTGCACAATTAAGATATCGCTTAGGATCGTTGAATTGGCAGCTTAGAACGTGTGATATCACACCTCTAGACTTTTTCCTTTGCGGCTATGTAGGTCCAAAGTCTACATAGATAACTCTGGTACGATTGCGGAATTGGAAGCCAACATTACTCGCGATATTCGCCAAACACCACTCGAAATGCTCGGATGCGCCTAGAAAATTGGAACTATGTTAACCGCAGTTACGGCCAGGCCAACATTTGAAAGCAATAATCTTTAAAAATAAATGTCAGGATTAGTTCTTTTATATGATAATAAAGATAACCTGATAAACTTGGTATTTTTTTTTTTTACTTTTGAAAAAAAGTACCTTTAAATGAATCACCCGTTAGTACTTAATTAAATTGTATTACATATCTGGTTTTTCAATATTGGGCATGAAAGGTTCAAATTAATTTGGAATGATCTTTTCTCAGTAATAGTTGAATCCATATTAATAAAAAATAGCTTTTATTAGTCATCGTCACTATTTTCATTAATTACAACGTGATCGTTATTTATAGAAAAAACACTGGACGAACTATATGAGATTTATATCTTGCATTTGATAAATAATATATAATTGCCGCTACGTGGGAGCAACACCGAACTGTTCGATTTCCATTTGCACAGTTACAGCAATAACGCCGAATATCTTCGTGGCTTTTTCCATTGGGACGACCATGCACGACTATGCACTGTGATCATGTAGGAACATGCACGCGCGGGTACTTTGATAATCTACTCACTATAAAAGTAGACAAAATATTGTAATAGACTAGTGACACTACCAACCGTTAATGTAGGTACTTTATATAAACTGTCAAAACGCTATTTTGTTAAAGATTATTAAAATCTAATACAATTTGAAAGCGTCCACTGTAAATCAAAGTGTTTTTGTGATTAAAGCGTTTGAGCGTTTCAATGTTAAACTCCATAAGCAAACTATAGAACTTTAAAACGGGCACAAGTGATTAAAAATTGAGCATCAAAAATGCTATAGTTTGCTTATGGAGTTCAACATTGCAAACACTAAAGCGCTTTATTATTAAGCATTTTTAGCATTTCGTTATTAATTACTTGAATTTACAGTGTCAACAAGGTGGTCCACTTACTTTCATTATTTATTTTCAACATGTTGCACCTTATGGATTTTAATGAAACTTGGCATGCTATTAGGCAAGGTATAGACAATTATTATATATTTTTTTCAAAGTGGTAATTCAATTCGATCTGATAGAAATCAATAAAAAAATAATTTATTTGCATTTTTTTAATATTTTTATTTAGGCTTGGCTCATGGAAATTTATATAAAATAAATTGTAGAGTGTACCACAAACACTGGAATTGGTTTTATTTTTCTAGCTTTAAAATCAACAGAGATATATCACTTTGAAAAAAAGTCGTCTCCGGACACTTTTTTTCAAATAGCTCCTCAATTAACTAAGATATAGAGCTAATATCTACTCGATGAACTACTATTAGTACCCTCTACAATATAGCATAGGTTACGATATAGGTTCCTATCGGGGGCAGTTTGCCTATGGAAGGACGGCTAAACCCTTAGTAGTTTTATTGACAAACCACTTCATACGTAAAAATTTTATGAAACGAAAATTGCATTTCTAGGCCAAAGGCCAGAGGACACGGTGGAGCATACAGTGGAGGTCTGCCCGGCTTGGGCAGAGCACCGCCGTGTTCTCACGGAGGCGATCGGCGGCGGCGATCTCTCGCGTCCGAGCCTGGTCCAGGCCATGGTGCGGAGCGAGAGTGCATGGGAGGCCGTCACCTCCTTCTGCAAAGCGGTAATGCTCGCGAAGGAGGAGGCGGAACGCGTGAGGGAGAGGCAGCCTCACGCCCTCAGTCGCCGCAGGAGACGCCCTGGGCGGCGGGAATCGATAGCCGATTCCCGGCCACCGTAGGCGCGGGCTTGCGGACGGTGAGTAGTGGGTAGCTCGCCGTCCGGTGAGGACCAGGCCCGGGTCGACGGCGCGTTGTGTTCCACGCGCGCCTCAAAGAGATGTCAGCAAAAGATGGGGTCCAATAGGGCCGATGCCGCTGGGGTCGCGGGTTGTTTGAAAAAGATACCGTGGCCCTGGCATAGGCAACTGAAGGAACACGGGTGGGTTTTAGTCAGTAAAAGTCTGACACGCCCTTCCGCTCCACCCAGAGCGGGAGAAGTTATTTGATGATTTCCCATCCACAAAAAAAAAAAAAAAAAAGGCCAAAGGTTTTTTCTCCGCTCTTCTATTATACCCTATTTTTTCCGGACGCTAATACAGTCTCCGATATACACATCACATCACATAAATCAATGAAAAACGCAAAATAATAGTTCTTTACCTATGAAATTGCCAATTTTTTATACTGGTGAAGATCAATATAATATAAATATAATATAATATAATATATATAATATAATAATATAATATAATATAATCAACACCTATAATAGGCAGTTTGGCTCATTTGATATTATGTTTCTCAGCAAGGCTATATTTAGAAAAGAAATTATTACTATATTAAGTGATCAGAACCCTACTAATTAAGTAATGTTTACTTTTATTCTGTTTATTTTGATATCGTTCATTCTAACAACTAGTACCTAGATCTTTTTTGTAATATGTGGATAACGTTGTGAGTAGTGTATTTGTTACCTCTATTATTAAGCTCTAACCTATGTTTACTTAGTATTACACTGCTGTTTGTTGTCCCTAAATAAATAAATAAATAAATAAATATCAGACTTTCATTTTATATACAATTCCAAATTCAACTTAATTTATAATATAGCATGACATTAAAAAAACATCATTGTTCATTTGTTTTCCCGCCGTTCGAGTTTTGTTTGATATTGATGTTTCTGTAACCACGGAAAAATCTAAATTGCGCGCTATTTTCGAATACGAGTTCTGTCATGGCACCAACCAACACAGACAGTACGCAATATTAACGACGTGTATGGAAAAGGTACCGTAAGTGAACGCACTGTGCGTTTTTGGTTTGATCGCGTCCGTTCTGGAAATTTTGATCTCAACAATTAGCCCCGAGGAAAAATTTCAAATCCAAAGAGGCGGTGAAAAATGCCTTTAGAGAATTTATCGATTCCCGTTCCCAGGATATCTATAGCAGAGGCATCAACGATCTATCGTTAAATGGCAAAAGTGGATCGACAATTTTTCTTTAAAAAAATTGTTTGATTTTTTTCTATGTAGGTAAATCGGCAATTTCATAGGTAAAATATTTTCACCTATATATTAGTTAATCTGGCATGATAATCATAAAGTCTGATGTGAATTTCGTGATTGTTTTTATCTCTTTTTTCTAGGTATTATGATAATTTACTTTATTCCACTGAAATAAAACAAATCCCTGAGAGGAAAAACAGGAATCGCTTCAAGTTCTTACTCAGTCCGAAGAGAAAGATAAGCATAGTCAACTGTTTTCGTATTTATAACAAACTTCCTTCCAAGTACGAAGTTAACATGAAAACTGTGTGATGTTAGTTTAACAGAAGAACTTGTCACTTGCCAAGTTCCTTCTAGTAAAAGTTCTCGATAAAACTCCGAGCGATGTGGTGTTTCAAACGTCTGAATACGAAGAACTTAAAATTGAATTTAGAATGGATTATAAGAATCGTGTTGGTGGACCTGCATACATTAATACCTACGTTTAGGGGAACCGGTCACTTTTCCGAAAAAAAAATATTTGAATATCATTTTACCGAAAACTATTGACCGATGACTTTTTTGCTATGTGCATTATTGAATTATTTGCTATTTGATAGGCCAGCTGGCGTGGTTGGTTAAGATACCGCCTATAATGTCGCAGGTCGTGGGTTCGATTCCCATCCAGGACAAACATTTGTGTGCATGAACATGTCTGTTCGTCCTGAGTCCGAGTGTAATTATCTATAAGTATGCATTTACAAAAAAAAGTAGTGTATTTAGTTTATCAGTTATCTGGTTTCCATAGTACAAGCTCTGCTTAGTTTGGGATTAGATGACCGTGTGTGAGATGTCCCACGATATTATTATTATTATTATATTATTATTATTTGACATATTTTTAGATCATCGAAGTATCATGTGTCGTAGGTATTATTTTACCGAACTATAGTTCGCCAATTTACAAAATAACTTTTTGCTATTGGCCGAAGCCTCTTTTGAAATTTTTCATTTGCCAAATGATTTATTTGCCATATTTTCATCACACCGAAATAACATTTTATGGAATATTATTTGGTCACAAATATATAGCCGATTACTTAGTAGCATTTTCAATATAAAATTAAAATATAGTCATAAAAAGTCAATATGTTGTGCTACAAATTTAGTGACAGAAACGAATCGCTGCAAAACCGACTCCACGTAGTCTTGTCTGCCCTACCCTTAAAGTGTAATTTAAATCTGCGTAGGCGTGGAGGAGTGAGGCGGCCCGTGAGCTGAGGAGCAGGTGCTCAGGTAAACACCGCATCTTCGGCTTCGGCTCCGGCAGAGCCGGCCAGCCTTAGCTGCAGCGGCGGGCCTTCGAACCATCTGCGACGATAAGCTCGCGTGGAGCCGCCCAAACCCCGCAGCGCTGGAGCCGTGACAGAAACAATGCTTGTTGCATGTTGCATTGCCGCTTGCATGTTGCATGCTTGTAATTATTAATAGTTCCGTAATAAAAACAATTTATTACGGAACTATTTCTCTTGAAAACATCTATTAAACCGAAACATATGATAACTTATGATACTTTTTATCCCGGTTATACGTTTCCGTGGGATACTTTCCGACCTTAACGTGGGCGAGCCGTGGGCAAAAGCTAGTACTTAATAATAATAATAGCCCAAAAGACTGGCAGTATTGCTACTTTGTATGGCAATGTTAATTATTCGGCCAAAAAATAGGCCAGCCCCTTGGTCATGTGTAGAGTCGACCAACAACTTGGTAATGTCACGAAAAACTAAGAGGGCACTGGGACTCCATGGCCCTAGTGTTTCAACCCCAAATGGGTCGAATTTATGTCCCAATAATATATTTGCGCCGTTTGAGGTTTTCCGCACCCACAGCAGCCACCCCCGCACAGCCCTAGAAAGATGGGATGGCGCAAGTGTGTCGGCACATATTGCATTCCACACCAAACGCCTGCCTCCAAAGGCACTTCCCATCGTCGTGTCCCAAGCCATTGTGTTCTAAAACAGTTGGCACCCCGGCTGTGACAAGACGACGTATGATGTCCTTGATGCAAGCGTGCCGTGCTATCCGGCCCGCACTCATACTGCAGGATAGGCCATGGTGTCCGAGACAATGACACCTTCACCGCATTGGCAGCGATGCGGAGTCACACAAGGAGCGTCCAGACGCAGACAGGTAGCGAGCCGGAAGGTGGTGTCACCCAGAATAGTGCCTATGTTGGGTGACGGTAGTGCCTGAAGCCAGAGGCCCGACTCCCACTCACCCACAGCCAGCAGGCGGGCACTGCTGAGCAGCAGTATTGGTGGAGAAATAAACGATTGCATTCTGTACTGTTTTATTTTATTTATTGATTTACTAATTCATGTACAGATCATTTAACCTGACTTGGTTTCCGTACCTACGTCTTTTTCGGGTGACCACTGAGAAACAGCGCTGTGCTGTGGGCCCCCATAGCATAGCATCATGCTGAGTGGAAGCCTTCTTGTCACAGTCATGGCGTGCCAGCAGCTGCCGACTTTTGTTTTGTGCTCGTGATTTGTGTGTTTTATTTTTCTTTTTGTAAAACTCGAGTTAATTATATTTTTGTATGCACGTGTTTCTCTTACAAATAAACATATTTTTCGTTCTTAATTTCTCTTCTTTTAATTTAGAAACAACTCACAGTGAACTTATTCAACATGATCAGTTCAGTAATTATAAAAACAAAAAAAAAAAAAAACTAAACGATCGTTGTTGTTAAAACGAAACGCTACAAGCTGAAAACATTAATTAATCTTAAACGAATCACGGTAATAATTTGTCAAATCAACAAACTAAAGGGTTTTCAATCAAGCTCAGTCAATCAACTGAATATTCAATGTCCAATCTAAAGACAAACAAACATCATTTTATCTACTGAATGGCCAACATTGACTCAAATAATTTGGTTGGTGATAGCACTGTGTTTACGTTTAATCAACCATTTATTTTATAGATACTCCTCTAAAATGATAAAAGCAGTTGTAACTAGTTATAGCTTCATTGAAAATCTAACAAACACTTGAAACAATTTTGTAGCACTCTCTTTGTATATTGGTTCTGACTAAAATCAATTTTACCTAGTGCGAGTTTTGAACTTGAAAAACCAACATAGGAACTGTTTTGACTTCAACAAGTTGGCGTTAAGCAGTCCATCTTGTTTTGCGACTTTTTAAACACTTACTTCTGTAATGATAACTGTTTGTTTTCAGGATGCACCGGCCCATCATAATCATCATCATCAGCCTATAGCAGTCCACAGCTGGTCACAGCCCTCTCCTATTGCACGCCATTCTCTCTTCAACTCTCATCCAGCAGCTATCAGCCACTCTGCGAAGATCGTCGCTCCACTTAGCCTGAGGGCGTCCTACATTACGTTTGCCGATTCGCAGTCTCCACTCAAGAACTCGTCTACCCGGTCATCGGTTCTACGGCTAATATGGCCGGCCCATTGCTCCTTCAGCTTGCTTTCTCTGTGAGCTATTGGTTCTCTGTCGGATCACTTAGTGAGCTTAGCGAGACTGCCAGCATAGGCCGTTCTATAGCTGGCTTAGTGACCTTGAATTTATGGACAGCCGTGCCGTAAGTGTCCACGTTTCGGCACCGTAAGTCATAACAGACAGGACGTACTGATTGAAGACCTTAGGCTTTACGCTCAATGCAATACGTGACGAGAAGACTCAACGAAGCTTCCCAAACGCTGCCCAGCCCAGCTGAATTATTCTGTTAGCCTCCCTCTCAAAGTTGTTCTTACCAAACTGCAGAGTTTGCCCGAGATAAACGTATTCTAGTACAACCTTGAGAGCACCGCCATTGACAGTCGCGATCCATAGCGCATCAATACTAACTTCAGAGCTTATAGTCAGCTTATAACCAGGGCCTGTTAACGTTATCAAATAACAAAATCATAACCGTTACGTAACGTTAATTTCAATTGTAATACCATAGTAACGTTACAAAAATTTACCGTTAGCTGATAACGTTACCAGTAATATAACGTAAAATACGAGAAATATCGTTTTAACGAAACAAATAAATAACTTATGACTTATAACGGTAAAATTATTAGTGGTACCTAGCCCGTGAATTTTCTTGTGTTTTTTGCAATTCGCCGGTCTGTGTTAGGTTGTATCTTGATCAGAATGTGATGCGCGACAATTACAAATATGTATTTACATACTGTTATAACCATAAGAATCGTTTACGCATCATCATCAATCAACTTAGATTTGATGTATTAACTAGATTTCCGAAATCTAGCTAAGAGAAAAAAAAGTAATTATGGTTATAATTATGCACTTAGGTACCTACATATTTTTTATTGTTGTGAATCACCAATAAATAACGTTAAATTTTACGTTAAAATACAAGTATCGTTAATAAAGAATAACGATAAAATGAAGCATAAATAACATTAAAATTGTTACCGTTATTTTAATATTAACGGTAACTCTGTCAAAGAAAGTTAACATTATAAAATTGTACCTGTATTTAAAGCCCTGCTAATAACCACATATCTATATAAATAAAAATCAATACCCGCTTGTATGAAAGGGCTCGATGGATTGGCAATTTTTTTTTTTTTTTTTGTTGTGTTTGGAATTGTCAGGACAAGGTTTTTATGTAACAAATGTAAAATTCACCGGAAAAATCGAAAATTTGGATGGCATAAACCACTGGAGATGAGACATGAAATTTACCCCGCGACGCGGCGCACGAACAGCTAGCTGTTCGTGCGCCGCGTCGCGGGGTAAATTAGTAATAGATAAATTAGTAATAGTAATAGAATTTTTCTATAGTTGATGCATGTGCTTAACAACTAAACTTGTCCTGTGAGTTGGTCAAAATTTAAAAAAAGTATCAGTACAAGCTACATCATAGTGCACAATTTTATTATTATTAAAAGCCTGTGATGTCCTACTTCAGGGTAAAAGCCTCCCTATTCTCTTTTTACTAAAGACCAGTTTTTGTTCGTCTTCCAGTTCAGAAAATAATCTGACATAGATAAACATAACAACCTAAACTATATTCAACACAACTTTAATATAGTTACATCTTTGCTAACCTCTTGTCTTCCCAACAAACAACTTTCTCTAACAACATACCCTGATATCTTCCAGCTCCAATCACATAAGGAAGCTATAGATCACAAGTGCTGTTGGCATCTCTTTGTGTTGCGTCTTGCACAAAGGGGCTCTGATTGGAACCTTCAATGCACATGCAAATATTTACCTCTGACGTATAGTATGGTTCAAGTATGTACTTGTAGTACGAAAATCGCGATATTGCTAGGGTTTCCTAAGACTACGGTGGCCGCCACATAGCGTCCGAAATTTACCCGTGAATGACGTCACTGATACGTTGGCGTGTTTTTATAGAGAGTCAAACCCCGCTAAGATCATTTTCATGACAGCCGTCACTGCAGCCGTTATGTGGCGGACCCCGCTCTATATAGTCTATAGTCGTCGACCCGTAGTCCCATACAGAAGTCACAGGGCCAGCGAATATTTCTAAATCTCCGCTGTTAAACTCACGTTTTGTAAAAAATATTTTTTATTTTATTAAAAAATGCACAGTTGTAAGATGAAGATGATGAAGTTATTTACCAATATTATCGTCGCTAAGCGATGAAAATATCACTTGTAGATTAGAAGCAGTAGCGAATTTAAAGTTGAAAACAACTTCATTTCAATATTTATTGCATGGTATTTAATGTTGCTTAAAATTTTCAAATGCTCAAGTATACATATCAGAGTTTCATATATATATTTTTTATGGAATTTTATGTAGGCTCATTTAAAAGCATAAGGCTCTTGAAAACGACCACTTCACGACTATACTCGCCTTAATGGTACGAAATAAAGGCTCAGTCAAATTCAAACTGTTGCCATAATGTGAGGTTGACGCTACGTGACCAAAATGGCAATGTTGTTGGTCAATAAATGTGCACATGAAGCTCGTATGTGGTAACAAATCAATTGATTGGGTATTGAAATAATATTGTTTAGAACACGAAACAAAAGACGGTGTAATTTTCATTGATATATATTGTTCTTTAGTCGTCTCTCCACTGGGCTCGAAATATAAGAGGGAAATATATAGATGGTATGTGCAATAGTGCAAAGAGTCAATTATTTAGCGCCCACAGCTCGCTGGACCGCTAAAAGTAGATAGGTATTGCTACTCATCAAACCTCAAACAGAAATCCTAACGGTTTCATTATATCCTAAGTTTTGAATATACAATGTGTTGATATTCAATGGAAGTATTAAGGCGGAGACTAACTTGCAACGTTTGTTTGTAATGTATCATTCGAGGCGAGCTTAGTTACGAAACGGCGATACGCAAGACGCGGCGAACGCTCGCTTCGAACTTGACGCAAGCGTGCTTCATTTTTATTCAGAATGGCGGACGTAGAGGTAGTGTGTGCTTCATTAATTTTATTTAGTTATTGTAAGATGACAAAAAAATTAAAACGATTTTAGATGCCCAATTTGTACTAACCGCTAATTACACATGGGATGAAATTCATCCCATTTTTTTATTTAAGTAGTGGTTCGTGGGAGTAAAGTCATCCCACGCAAATCTGCTTTTGGTTTGATTTGAAAATGAAACCAAGTCATACTTTCAAACGAAACGAACATTACTATAAAGCCCTACTCACTAGCATTCTAAGAAACATTCAACGGTCACAAAATTCCAAGAAGCTACGTTGCAAATCGGTTTTGTTTACAAGATTACCGCGGGTGGGGCGCTCAACGGTTTTCCCCGCGCGCGGGTGAGCACAGCGGTTCAGCACAGCGGCTAAAGAAGAAACATATGCTCGCAATGATCGCATGGAGCGGCTCACATCGAGCAGCACGGCTCGCTGCACTCAGTACTGCAACGCATTTCAAAGGAATTAAAGAAAAAGCCGACAGTGGAGTGGAGGATCCAGCGCTTCCATCGAACGGCTCGGCTCGCTGCACTGCTTACTGTAACGCGTAACCAAAACTACGTAGATACATTAAAGTGGAGACTGGTTTGTAACGTTTGTTTGTAATGTATCATTCAAGGCGAGCCTGGTCACTAAACGGCGATACATAAGACGCGGCGAGCACTCGCTTCGAGCACCCGACCGATCACCATGTTCGGCAAGCCGTTTCCTTGGGAGACGCGAGCCAAATACCTCGGTGTGACCCTCGACCACCACCTCTCCTTCGCTGAGCACATAAAGCAGGTGCGTTCGCGCGCCGCTTTCGCTCTCGGTAGACTCCACTCCGTTCTGAATGCACGTAGTAAATTGTCACTTAGGTGCAAATTGCGCATTTATACAGCGTGCATTCGCCCCATCGTGACCTATGCGGGTTCAGTGTTTGCACACGCAAAATCTCACCTCATTCATAGGATGCAGGCCCTCCAAAACCGTTTCCTCCGAAAGGCAACGGGAGCCCCTTGGTTCGTTCGGAACGAAATCCTCCACGTAGATCTCGATATTCCCACCATCTCCCAGTTCTTGAAACGCAATTCCAAGCGTTTCTTCGACTCAGCCACCAACCATCGCAACCCTCTGGTTGTCGAGGCGGCTAGCTATGTCCCCTCTCGTATTAGTAAGGTCTGCCGTCCTAGGCTTGTTCTCTCAGATCCCGACGACCCCATAACTCTTCTCCAGGAGAGCAGTAGGGACCGTAGGAACAAACACAAATCGACATTCCGACCTTGCCGCCGAGGTCCCTCGCGACGACCTCGTAATAATCGTCCTCCCCCCCGTCCGTTGTTCGGGTATGAAGTGCCAGCTGGTGGCGTAGCTGAGCCAGTAGCTTTAAACTCCCCTGACAATAATAATCATTCAAATCTGATCCAGCCTGTCCCATCTTGCTGTCCTCCCCCCAGCGACGCCCTAAGCCGAGGCCCGTTCCCCACAGGGGGAGCCCTTAGGGTGTAGTCGCTTAGTCTGTAAGTTTTATGCCCCTGGCTGGAGGCTTTGAGTTCTCTTAAGGCAGCCATAGGATAGTCCGGTTAAGTAGTCACGGCCTCTCTAGGTCAACTACGAGATGCCATACATAAAAAAAAAATCGCTTCGAGCACTGGACTCAAGCGTGCGCCATTTTTATTCAGAATGGCGGTGAACATCCGCTCGCAATGTTCGCATCGAGCGGCTCGGCCCGCTGCACTAACTACTGTAACACGTTTCAAAGGAATTCACGGAAAAGCCGATAGTCGAGTGGTGGATTCAGCGCTCGCTTCGAGCGGCTCATCAGTCCGCCTTTAAACACTGCGGTTGCCTATTTACCTGTTAGCCTGTAGTGCTAATAAACTGTATCAATATATTGTAGGTACCGGAACAATAATTGTAACAACTGACTTTGTTGATATAAAGAAAATAACAGGATACACTGATCACTCACTAAATACCTACGTTAGCATTTAATGTAATTAGGACATTATTTGAAAGAGCAGGAGAATAATGACGGTTACCTCCTGCTCTTTCACACACCTTATTTCTAGCCATATAATTTTTTACACAGTGCGTCATTTCTTTGGTATTCCTCAAATAGGTATAACCATCCACATTCATACTCAAAACATTCGTAACGATCACGACATGTTACTGATTCCTCCTGTCTTTTTTGTTTCGTTCAAAGTAAAATAATGGCATGTACGGAACAACATTTTTCATAGGTAACAATATTATATATGGTCACAATAATCTGACCATTCCCAGTTCCATTGAATATTACCATGTCAGGTAGCTGCATTCCACTGCAAAGTACCGTTTTAATATCCGCAGCACGAAATTAACAATTTTTAAAAGCCATTTCTTGCCCTCTCTAATCAACTGAGCTAAGTGCATCGAAAAGACTGCCAAAGGGCAATCGCTCAATAATCTTTAGGGCTAGCGTGCACTAGAGACCGACCGATTTTTAATTTTGATTCGGCAAGTTAATATTCGTCCCCGAAGATTTCGTGTAAGAAAGATTCACGCTGATTGTGCGTTGAAAGAGGGACCCCTTTAATTTTAACTTTATTTTTGACCGACTTCTAAAAAGGAGGAGGTTATCAATTTTATTCTGATGTTTATATTATTTTTTTATGTATGTTCCTCACCCTCAAATTGTATAGGCACACCTATAGCGATTTGGGTATTGTTTGTAGTAACTCGTGAATTTGCTCTCGGAAAGCATCATTTGGTGAAGTGGAACTAATGATGAAGACCACAGATGGCCATCGGAACTACACAACTATACCTAAGTATTTCACGGGTTGTGATTCGATTACTTAAATATGGTTGCAATTTATGCTCGTCACAATGCATATGGTGAAGGTGACTTCTGGTTTTTACTAGAAGAACTCCTCAACAATTAACGTCCCTGCATCGGGAAAAGCAATATTTTGTAAAAGGTGATGAGCAGTTGATATTAAGGCTATTGTAACTTAGATAAATTACAAACTTACCCACGAAAAAGTAAAAAATAAAAACTTATTACAACAAAAAAAAACAACCGACAACGGTTTTTTTTAGATGTCGGTTGTTTTTTTTTTTCTTTGTAAAATAGTTTTTATATTTTGAAGAAATAGGGGGCCGCAAAAGTTGTTGGTTTTAGACCATTTTTGTACGAGCTCTGTTACAACAACTGAACAAGTTAAGAATTTGAAACTTCTTTATATCTTGTACCATATACTGTATTTAAACAACAAAAATACTAAAAACACCGATTCATAATGCATTTTGTTTAAAAATGGGCGCATTTCTGCAACTGCAAATCATAATTTTGTAATTCACAGTATATCATTTTGAAATACAAAGTTATCTTTGCAATCGTTAAAATTAAAGGTGAAAAATATGCTTCGTTTAGTATTTTCATAAAAATAAAACAAAGTTAAATATGAAAGGGTCCTTATACAAGAAATCTGTATTTTGAAACTTAAGTTTTTTTTTTTATTATATGTACCTACTTAGTATTAAATATTGTACGACTCCCACGAGTCCAACTCGCCAGTTTTTATGGCCATACAATTTACGTTTTTTCATTAGGATTCTTAATAATTAAATAATAATAAAAACAATAATATCCAAATTAAGCAGAGCTTGTAGGTACTATGGAAACCAGATAACTGATATACTACATACACTACTTTTTTTCTGTAAATACATACTTAAAACCCAGACTCAGGACAAACAGACATGTTCACGCACACAAATGTTTGTCCTGGATGGGAATCGAACCCACGACCTGCGACATGATAGGCGGTATCTTAACCAACCACGACAGCTAGCCTGTCAGGTAATACCTAATCTACCTAGATACGAGTATATATACGTAATCTATGTTTATAGTAGGTTCAATATATTAGGTTGGGGAAAAAGTCTTTTCGCATTATAGTATGTATGAACTTGTAATAAAATCTCTTTGGCTATACTATTTGTATCTGGCTGGTTTTGGTATCATTGAAAGTTTAAATTTTAAAGAACATAATTCCAAATTCAAATTAGGAAAATGTGTGATTTTCATTTGTTTTTCGTACCGTCAAGATGAGTGAATCTAATGAAGAAATTCGATACATTTTAAAATTTTACTACAAACAAGGTAAAAATGCAACGCAAGCCGCGAAAAAAATTTGCGATGTTAATGGACCTAGTGTAGTGTCTGTGAGAGTAGCACAAATTTGGTTTAAGCGTTTCCAATCCGGAAATTTTGATGTCAAAGATGCACGTCGCTCTGGTCACCCTATTACGGATAAAATGGATGCCATTTTTGAAAAAGTGGAGCAAGATCGGCATATCAGTAGTTACGACGTAGCTGAAGAACTGGAAATTGACCACAAAACCGTTTTGGTGCATTTGAAAAAAACTGGGTACACAAAAAAGCTCGACATTTGGGTACCTCACGAGCTCACTGAAAGAAACCTAATGAACCGTGTACTCATTTGTGATTCTTTATTACGACGTAATGATACCGAACCATTTTTGAAGAAGCTGATAACTGGTGATGAAAAGTGGATCACGTATGACAAGAACGTGCGAAAAAGGTCGTGGTCAAAGGCCGGTCAGGCTTCACAGACTGTGGCGAAACCCGGGTTAACTCGCAACAAGGTGATGCTGTGTGTGTGGTGGGATTGGAAGGGCATTATTCATTATGAGCTGTTACCACCAGGCAGGACCATCGATTCTGAACTCTACTGCGAACAACTGATGAGATTAAAGCAAGAAGTTGAGAGAAAGCGGCCGGAATTAATCAACAGAAGGGGTGTGGTTTTTCATCATGATAACGCTAGACCTCACACATCTTTAGCCACTCGGCAAAAATTAAGAGAGTTGTTAATGCATCCGCCGTATAGTCCTGACCTTGCACCTTCAGATTTCCACCTGTTTCGGTCTCTTCAGAATTCTTTAGGCAGTGTCAGGTTAACATCACGAGAGGACTGCCAAAACCACTTGTCGCGGTATTTTGACCAGAAGTCCCAAAATTTCTATAGCAATGGGATCATGACCCTACCTACAAGATGGCAAAAAGTTATCGAACAAAATGGTACCTACATACTTTAGTTAAATGTAAATAAACTATATTAAAAAATGTTTTGAATTTTCTTAAAAAATGCGAAGAAACTTTTTCCCCAACCTATTAATTAAACAAGTCCACGCGAACGGAGCCTGCTGTGGTACTTCTACACATATATAAAATTAAATAGTTCCGCGTCCACGAGAAGACAAACCACCAGCTTTAACTAATCCAATAAAAGAAAGTATCTTTTAAAGTTTGTATCAGCTAAATTCCTTTATTTGTGCGTGGAGATATGCTCATACATACTGCACTACCACGGGGAGACAGTGCAGTTATGTGGGACTCCAACCCACTAAAACTCCACGGTGTCCTCCTCTGCCGCTCGTGGCGGAAACACGGGCACGCGTTAGCACTCATCCGTGAACCCGTCGCGGCTCTCCGTCACCGGACCCTCCTCTGGGGAGTACCCCCCATCACCGGCAGACCAGAGCACATTGCACGCCGTGACCATCCCAGGAACAGAAAAAGTACATGGGCGCTAGATGACCGCGTATCTAGGTCCCCTTTGGTCCCCCTGCGTTCGGTCAGGTCAGTGGCGGGGCCGCCTACCATCCGCCTCCCCTGCGGCCTCACTGCGTCCGCCATCAGACCCCGACTAGGCCGCGGAAGGTAGGGAGAGCGGCACACCGCAATACCGGCACTCCTCTCCTGCCGTAGCCTCCAACCCTCAGCCACGATTCCTTCCATACGACATCGCGGCCCGCCTCAGTTA
This sequence comes from Dicycla oo, assembly GCA_948252095.1. Classification (NCBI taxonomy): domain Eukaryota; kingdom Metazoa; phylum Arthropoda; class Insecta; order Lepidoptera; family Noctuidae; genus Dicycla; species Dicycla oo. The sequence continues at coordinate 12,845,927 of OX411732.1, forward strand.
TGATCTCACCCAAACGGAACAGCAACCTACTTGTTGACCATTAAGCCGTCAGCTTACCGGCAAAAGCCCTGACGAGCGGCCCCTCCTCGCGTTCCTCTTCGCTTCACCGTGGGTGACCAAATCACGGCTACTGAGCCCCCCGTCTCGACAATGCGGGAACCTACCGGCTGCAGGTACGTTTATTTCTTAAATCAATATAAAGAAGTTCCGAGAAAATGCCTAGTTTCATAATAAATAGGCCAACCAAAGGCTCACAGCCCCGCATCTTATGTTTTGCAGAGCTAATTAGACGATGACATAACAATATTACTTTGTGAACATTTTAACCTCGCGTTAACGAAACGAGCGTCAGACCCTTGTCATCGTTTAAGAAAAGTGGAAGAATATTATCGAGAAAACAGGAAGAAGCATAATGTAACGTAATTACTGTCTTTGGTATTATAAGCTAATAGGGTTCTTTAAATCTGAAGCTATTAAAAATTATCGTTTGGTCATGTTCAGAATTTGCTTCTCAAAACGTCCATACAAAATGTTCGCTATGATGTACACTGGCCTGGGATCCTGATATACACATGTACGCGCTGAGTGTGTTAAATTCAGATTCTATTTGAAACGAATTGACACTAATGAATATCCTATTCTTAACCTTGTTGTTCATGCTCCCAAAATTTCAAATTACGGTGAACCTAATTCAGTCCCATATCTATTACTTTTGTTACGTTAATTATATATAGGTATTTCGTCGTATTGTATCTAAGTTTTATCCTTGTTTACTGCAGAAATTATTTTAAATACACTTAAATTGAGCAGTAATTTCAAAACGTAAATCCTTACGACAAAAAATCGCCGCCCGGTGCACTCTTCAATTAACAAAGTCGATGGTGTGCCTAGTTCCAAGGTATTTCTTTTAATAACCAGCTACTCGGCGACGGCATCCCGTAATTAAAATGCTAGCATTCTGGCACTAGCTTCGTATAATTTCCTGCTACAGAATTACTATTGCACGGAATAAACATTAAACATGGAACTTTACGCGAGTTTGTATTTGCATGTAATGTTTTATGACGCAATGACACGTTTTTATGAGTGTTACTATGGTTGGAGCTTCATTTAAAAATAATAATGGTATTTTTAAAGCGGATATAATTATGTAGAAAGTTTTTATGTAAAGTAATTTTGTAGTACATGTTTCTATGGTAGTTAAAAAGCAGCGAGGGGTTGGAGGGGCTAGTGGCTACAACACCAACAGCCACAAAAGACAATCGATCAGGTTAATCTAAGCTTTCCCCGGTCAGTCCGTGGATGGGTGTCATGAGTGTCATGTCCATCTTTACATACCAAGAACCCTCTGTGCCTCGGATAGCACGTTCAGCCGTTGGTACCAGCTGTCATTCATGGATCTTTGACAGTCTTCGTTACGGGTCGTCAGAAGCCCGAATGTCTGACCACCAGTTAAGACTGGTTGTAGTTACTGGATAACACGATACCCTTTGGAAAGCCAAAGGGTGTCGTATTACCCAGTAACTGGGTTGTGGAGGTCAGATAGGCAGTCGCTCCATGTATTCAGCTGCATCCGGTTAGACTGGAAGCCGACACCAACTTAGGATACACACATCAAAAGTGTCTTGGGATCAAGGTATTTTTTTAAAGTATTTTATTGCTTTATTTGAAATTAAATAAAAATATCTATTTAGATTGATTAATTAAAATGTTTTCATATGTATAGACCAACGAAGAACTCTCTGCTTTTGCATTAATAAAGACTTCGCGATTATAGAGTTCTTAGTTAATCTTGACATTAAAATGTGACAAAAAAAAATAAGTTTTTGAAAGTTTTTATTGCGTACAACAAACAATTAGTAGTTGGTATTTCCGCAGTTATCGCATATAACACAATTGCAGCAACTCTAGTTCATTCAAATCACGTTGCGGAATGGCCACCCACGTCCGTTTTAATAGGTGAAAAAGATTTTATAGTGTGTGTACGGCATCCATATTTGGCAGAGCTCTTCTTTGAAGCATATCCCATGTGTGCTCAATAGGATTCAAGTCTGACAATGACCTTGATATTAAGTGTGGCAAGTTTGTTTGCAACGACTTTGGCAGTGTGTGGACGTACATTATCATCCATTTAATAATAATAATAATTTTATTTCAAGCAACAAGACTCATAGTGTTAGTAACAATATACTTACAAACTATGTTAGTAATACACTCACAAAAACAAAAGCAAAAACAGAAAACAGATTGTGACATCACTGCTGCACAGTGACAGGCCCAGCCGAAACCCTACAGCAGTGGTTCACAAACGCACAATCAAGCCTGCTCACTATCATAGACAGGATGCTGTTGGCACTGCCCCGCACCCCACGGACCAAGGATGCGCACCGCTTCCGCATCACGGTGTAAAAACAGTCCACGTGAGCTTCAGCGAACATCCCTGATGCGCTGCAGTACCGGGGCAACCCCATCAACACCCTGAATGCATTATTGTACTGTATGATTTAAGCAGAAATGAAGCACCAAATTGGGTCCACAAAGGAATGATAACATCTGATACAATCGTTTGATTGTAAATCTGTGCATTGAGATTGACTCTGAAACAAATCAGTTCGGTGCTTCCGCCGATCCAAATACCTGCCCATATCATGATTGTTCCACCACTGTATGCATGAACTTCCTGGCACGATTTTAAACATTCTTGGCGTCGAAGGTTCCTCCGATACAGTGTACGAAGCAAGATTCGCCAGAAAAACACAAACGCCACCCTTCGTCAACTCAATTTTTGTGTTGACGAGCCCGTTGTAAACAGGCTCTGCGATTGCGGGGCTCAATAGGTGATACACGTAGCGGCCTTTGGGAACGGAGATTGACTTCATGCAAGCGATATCTTATAGTGTGATCGCTTATTTAAACGATTTTGTCTGCATGTGGTGATGTCGCTCTACCATGCTGCCAGTGATGCGGTAACGTGTCCAATATCGACTTACGAGTATAACACTCTGCATAGTGCCCAGAGCGATTGCCACAGCACGTTGCCGAGAACCAGCTTCCAACATTACCACTGCTCTGTTCATTTCTTCTCGGGTCAAATTACGTCATCTTTACATAATAACGTTCTTTTGTATTGATTCCACTCAGAAGTATGTCAGAAATTTTACTAATTTAGCCTCAAACCCGTTGCAGGATTATTTAGGAATACGACTTGACAGAAGATTTTCACCTTTTGACCGAAATTCAAATGCTATTCCATTTTCAAATGACGAAATTTACTAAAAAGTATCCATAGGAGTAACAAAAATATATTTTTAGTAATGACAGATTTTTAGTAACTAAAAATTGCATTTAGAATTCGTTGGAATCAAATAGTTATTAATACCAAGCGATTTTTCAAAATATAAAAAAAAAACTTGGAAATGCTCTAGTGAAAAGTTGCCAACACGTCTTTTGGTAAACATTACCTTTCAAAAGTCGATATGATATCGATATGATGTCGAGTCGATATATGTAGCAAATAATAAGTGGTATTAACTATACAATGAAAATGATGTATAAACAGATTATTTATTTCTAAATGGAGTCTGCTTACAACTTCGGTGAATACCTAGTTGTTACATTATCTATGCTATTACGAATAAGTAAAGTTATTACGTGTTTACTTTATGTTATTAAAGCTAGCAGATAAATCTTCATTTATCTCATTCGAGATATAAGAGATGAAAGCATACGCGATACAAAAGGTATAACTGAAGCTGTGTTTCTGTGTATTAGACCGTACCATTCTAAGCCGGCTAGCTCGGTGGACATTCACAATAATAAACACTGAACATTATGAATGAGGTTCCACTGAAAGGTATTGATTCTGTTTCTGCTTTTCATTTTTTACACTTGGAAACACAATTCGAAATACATGATAACAAATATCCTACTAAATACTTTATAATTTGTAGCAGAAGTTTTTAAAAATTATACATTTTTGAAATTATCAATTTGCTTATCAATTAATTTCCCCGACTATGGGTAAAACTCTACCGACCCTTTAGAGAAATAACATGTGTGATATTGTAGTATTAATTTACTGCTAACAATAAACAGGAAAGTATTGACTGTAACCTGATTAATATTTATTGAGACCGCCTTAGCTGTCAGCACGTAATTTATTAACAACTTTTAACATGGATATTGAAAACAGAATCCTGACATGGGTTGGTAAAATGTAAACGGTCTGTATTGTATATACGTCATTTTCATTTACATGCTTTTTGGTAGTGATAAATCGCTTTATCGAATAAACGGAGGCCCGTTTATGTACCTAAACTGAGTATTTTAACAAAACTAGACCGAGTTTAAAAAATATAAAAAAACTTAATTTTTGTTTTGTATTTGGAACCGCACAAAAATACTTTTCCTTTCTCCAATTTATTTTCTTGTCACATTTCCACCGTATCGTTTTACCATCACTATCTACAAAGGCAGTTTATTTACCAAAACAATTATTTCCCCCTCGACCCACCCTTTTAACCCTGGATCCCGACAATGGCCGCCGTGAGTCTCCCAAATTCCCCCTATTTTTGTCAGTGTTATCTGTTGGTTGCGCTTCCGAATTGTCATGAAATAATAGCAATGAAATATTTATTCCCGCCACAGCCCAAAAAATCATTCTTTTTAAGTTTTCTTTCGTTTTAACCATAGACATATAAAATATATGGACTGGAAATACATACAAAAAAAAGGTACAACTCATAATGTCTCATAAAATGGCTGCCATTGCTAAATTGTGTCAATCAAGGAAAATAGTTCTTACTATAACGAGTATCCATACTAGAGATACGAGTCTTACTAGTATTATCACGTTTGGATCATAATAATATACTTTCTTGAGGAAAAGATGAGTTGGTTTACTTACCTTCTGATAACTAAGAATAAAATTGTGTTTTTTTTTCTGCACAGAATTAAAAAAAAAAACTCTTTTTAATTGTATCACATTAATAATGAACCACAAGGAACCATACAGATTTCCCACTAAGACATTATACGAGTTGTGCCGGGTATTTACAGTAAGACAACTTTTTATTTTCCAGATTATTACTAAAAAACACGTATCTACCCCATATGATCCAGGTAAACTTCTAAATAAGCGAACAACTCCAAACATAATTGAATCTATTAAATGTCGCACGGCTTTTGCAAGGCGACAAAACACTTATTTTTCTGTATATTTATACAACAAAATTAATAGAATTTTAAATTTTTATCGGATAACACTACTCGAGTGTAAACTTAAAGTAAAATACTGGCTCTTGATTATGAGGATGTAGAGAAAATAATAGATAATGAATTTATTCCTACAAAGCACATACATAGAACATACCTTTCTTTCATACACCCACTCATACACATACACGTACAGGAACCCACCCACACGCACACGCACTCACCTCCCTTACACACATAGCACGATATAATAATTTAAGAATAAATTATATTTTTGATATCTTTTTAATTTTTTTTTTCATATTTTTCATTTCTGTTATATAAAACTCCATGGATTTTTGCCATAATTCTTTCATTTAAGTTTATTTAGGTACAGTCAGCCAAAAAGATGTATAATATCTACAAGAATTCCTTTTATTGTCAAAAATTTGTGTTCCATATTACTGTAACAATGTATAGCTACCATTAAGTACCAAATATGTATTATGCTTTGTGGCTACACATTGATAAAATATATAATTTTTAACAATGATTACAGACAATAGTTAAAAGAATTCTTTATTTTTTTATTTGTGCGTGAGTTGCTGCTGGAGCGGTTGAAGCCATTTAACAAAATTAATCTTATTAATTTTACAAAAATAATAATAGGTTGGGGAAAAAGTCTTTTCGCATTATAGTATGTATGAACTTGTAATAAAATCTCTTTGGCTATACTATTTGTATCTGGCTGGTTTTGGTATCATTGAAAGTTTAAATTTTAAAGAACATAATTCCAAATTCAAATTAGGAAAATGTGTGATTTTCATTTGTTTTTCGTACCGTCAAGATGAGTGAATCTAATGAAGAAATTCGATACATTTTAAAATTTTACTACAAAAAAGGTAAAAATGCAACGCAAGCCGCGAAAAAAATTTGCGATGTTTATGGACCTAGTGTAGTGTCTGTGAGAGTAGCACAAATTTGGTTTAAGCGTTTTCAATCCGGAAATTTTGATGTCAAAGATGCACGTCGCTCTGGTCGCCCTATTGCGGATAAAATGGATGCCATTTTTGAAAAATTGGAGCAAGATCGGCATATCAGTAGTTACGACGTAGCTGAAGAACTGGAAATTGACCACAAAACCGTTTTGGTGCATTTGAAAAAAACTGGGTACACAAAAAAGCTCGACATTTGGGTACCTCACGAGCTCACTGAAAGAAACCTAATGAACCGTGTACTCATTTGTGATTCTTTATTACGACGTAATGATACCGAACCATTTTTGAAGAAGCTGATAACTGGTGATGAAAAGTGGATTACGTATGACAAGAACGTGCGAAAAAGATCGTGGTCAAAGGCCGGTCAGGCTTCACAGACTGTGGCGAAACCCGGGTTAACTCGCAAGAAGGTGATGCTGTGTGTGTGGTGGGATTGGAAGGGCATTATTAATTATGAGCTGTTACCACCAGGCAGGACCATCGTTTCTGAACTCTACTGCGAACATCTGATGAGATTAAAGCAAGAAGTTGAGAGAAAGCGGCCGGAATTAATCAACAGAAGGGGTGTGGTTTTTCATCATGATAACGCTAGACCTCACACATCTTTAGCCACTCAGCAAAAATTAAGAGAGTTAATATAAACTTTCCGGCTAGTGTCAATGTAAATAAAAAAAACTAACATTTCATTTAAAAAATCAAATCAAAATCAAAAGTCAGCACTTTTTGAACGTCAAAATTACATAAGACAGTCCCCCAAAACGCCCACCCTTCACCACTTCCTAGTGCTTTAGCTGGGGAGAAGAAGTGGCGCAACAAACTCCCCAGCAGCACAGCTGTCTGTTCAGTTAAAAAAAAAAAAAAATGATTCTATATAACACTGCGCATAATAATTTAGGTACATTACGCAATACAAAACATTAAATTAAATTATTTGCTATAAGTAAGCTAGCACACGCCAATGTACCAAAAAAAAAAAAAAAAAAAATCGAAAACTATACTCAAGCAGAAACAAAATACAAAACTAAAAACGTAAGCAGAACTTTATACCCAAATAAAAGCCTCCAGTAATAAAGGGCGTGCCCACTTACATATAGCCGTACATGTAGTCGTAACTCAAAGTCACAGATGATAAACTAGGACCATCGAAGTAAAATCAAGAACGAGTTAAGTTACTAATAACAAAACAAAACCAAGGTCAGCAAGACGACCTGTCACCACAAGCAGCACCCGTTCACGAGTATAACGCAAAGATCAGCCATTACCCCCCTCGCCATATTTGAGGGAAGGAGACAACCCGACCCCCGACGCTACCGCAAGCAGTGACATCTAAGGGAGCATGACGAACTTGCTGCCGGTTGCTCGGGCAAGAAAAAACTATGATCAATTGTCGAGGTCACTAGCTAACCACATATTGCAATACCACTCATAAAAATAAATAAACATTGAAATGAGTAGATTATGTCAATAATAAATAAAAATAAAATAAATTGACCTTGAGAGTCAAACAAAATAAATAATTAATAATGAACTCATATAACCTGTCAGTAGGTATGCTAATTCTGGAGAAAGAATATAAACATTGTCTTAAGTTAAACACAGCGACCAACTATTCTTATCGTTTAAGTAATCGTTGATAGAATAGTATGCCTTTGAACAAAGGTTAGATTTTACTTTAGCTTTGAACGCATTAAAGGGCAAATCTAGCAAAGAAGAGGGTAGCTTGTTATAAAAAGATATACCAAGCTCAACAAATGAGTTATGAACCTTATGAAGCCGGTGAAATGGAGCACGTAATTTGTCCTTATTTCTGGTGTTAACATTGTGAATATCACTGTTTTTAGTGTATAAATGTATATTTTGTCTAATATATTAGATGTTGGCGAAGATGAATTGTGATGCCACCGTGAGAATACCAATCTGTTTAAAAAAATCTCTCAAAGAAACTCTGGCACCGAGCTGGTAAATTGCTCGAACAGCTCGTTTCTGAAGAACAAATATATTTTGAATGTCAGCGGCTTTGCCCCAGAGCAGAATACCGTATGACATAACGCTATGAAAATAACTAAAATAGACTAACCGAGCTGTATCAACGTCAGTGTATTGTCTTACTTTCCTGACGGCGTAGGCGGCTAAACTGAGTCTTCCCGCTAGGCTTGATATATGTGGGCCCCACTGAAGTTTGGCATCTACTGTTATACCCAGAAAAACTGCCGAGTCTACAGTTTTAAGCATCTCTTTATCTAAAACGATGTTGGGTCCTAGATTTCTAACATTCGGTAAGGCAAACTTTATACATTTCGTTTTCTTAGTATTGAGAACTAAGTTATTTGTCGTAAACCAATCTGTAACCATTGAGAGTGCACTGTTTACGTCGTCAAAATCTTGTCTATTCCTGTCTACTTTAAAAATAAGAGAGGTGTCATCTGCAAACAGTACAACGTCACAGATACCCTTTAAATAGAATGGTAAGTCATTGATATACACTAAAAACAAGAATGGACCCAGTATTGAACCTTGAGGTACACCTAACTGAACTGGTAGCCCGGAAGATTTCACACCATTTACATCTATAATAATAATAATAATAATCTTTATTTGGAACTAAATAAAACATTTAACAATTTTTATGTAACGATGATGGCAGCAATAGTTTAAAACTGTGGCGCAGCCATCAACGCCCACCTCCAGAATCAAGAACAACACAAGTAATTCCAGAATAACAAAAAGTGTCTGTAAGAACTCAACGAAAAACTAGGATTATTTTTGAACTAAAGTAGATTAATTATAGTTGTGCGTGCGTGATGTATGTGGGTAGGGGTGTGTAAGGCTGTGTGTAAGAGGATGTGTAAGGGTGTGTGAGTGTTAGTATGAGTTTTTTATGTTATATTTCCATAAGTATTTCGGTTTCATCATACGTCTTTGATTTTAGCCATTCCGTTAATTTCTTCCTAAGGATATTCCTCGTTAGAGGGTATATTCTTACTTCTTTGTTGATCTTGTTGTAGAGCCTAGAACTAATGTGTCTAAAACTACAACTTACAGCTACATTTCTACAGAGTTCCGTAGCACAAACTCTATCCGCGCGGCGCCTTACAGTATCACATTTAGGTTCATATTGCAACTGTCCATGCTTTCTGACAATTGTTTGCAATATATATAACTGTCTAACAGTTAGGACTTTGCAGAATAGAAAGAGGTCTTTGGTTGGGAATCTTATAGGTTTGTGTGCGATTACCTTTAACACTGCACGCTGCACTCTTTCGACTCTTAACATGGTTGTTTTAAGAGCACTTCCCCACGAGGTGATACAATATCCTAGGACTGATTGAGCCAATGCAAAGTATATAGTCATTAGGCAATAGAAATCCGTGGCCGATCTTAGCTTTTTGAAAATGTAGATTAACCTTCTCACACGCAACACAATTGAGTCTACCTGCCTTTTCCATTTTAAAAGGTTGTCAATATACACCCCGAGGTATTTAATATCGTCCACGCGCTCAATGGGAAAGCATTTACAAGGAGTTGTATTGCTGTTGAGACACGTGTGTGCTTTCAGTTTGAAAGATGTTGGTGGTTGGCTACCTAAACCAGGGGTAAAAGGTATAAATTTGCTTTTACTAACGTTAAGCGTGAGGAGGTTCATAGTCAGCCATTTCATTACCACACCTAGGGCTTTCTCTGCAGCCTTTCGAGTGTCTGACCAGTCCTTGCCATTAGTTAAAAGAACCGTGTCGTCGGCATATGCGATGATTTTGGTGCTTGGAGGGGATAACCGGCACAGTTCATTCACGTAAATGAGAAAGAGGGTAGGCCCGAGTACGCTACCCTGAGGCACGCCAAAGGATAATTCCTCCTCTACGCTTAGGTGATTATCAATTTTTACTACCTGTCTTCGTTTTGTTAAGTAACTGTGAAAAATATCATGAGCAGTACCACGAATGCCAACACTTTCAAGCTTATGAAGCAGCAAGGGGATAGAGACGGTGTCAAAAGCTTTGGATAAGTCTAAAAATATTCCAATAGTTTTTTGTTTTTTATTAAAATTTGAGGTAATTGTGTCAGTGAGTTCCAGAACTGCATCTTCAGTGGACTTTCCAGCTCGAAAACCGAATTGATTCGGAGCTAGCACGTTATTTTTGTTTAAAAAATTTATCAATCTTGTATTTATAATTTTTTCGAAAATTTTAGATAAACTAGAAAGTACGGATATTGGTCTATAATTAGACACACCGCCTCTATCTCCCGCTTTAAAAATTGGGTGGACAATAGCTGTCTTAAAGACTTCAGGGAAAATACCCAAGGACAAAGACAGGTTAAAAACATGAATAAGAACAGGGGCAATGACATGCCGAGTGGCCTTAATAATAGAGGTTGATATGCCATCATGCCCTATAGCACAGTTGTCTTTTAGACTCAGAATGGTCGTATTAATCTCGGCTGCAGTTACCTCATGCAACACAATAGATCCAGATGGAGACAAGGTAGAGGTGGTCAGTTTGTCTTTGTCGCTAATGATTGAAGCATAAAAATCAGATTGTGTAATTTTAGAAGCCAGATTTTTGCCTACATTTGCAAAGTACTGGTTAACCACATTCACTGAACAAATGGGCTCATTATGACATTTTATCAGTTCCGTAGGTGCATTTTTATTCTGGTCCAGGTTACCTATCTGTTTAATAAGGCGCCAAGTAGCTTTTGGATTACGAATGGCCCCCTGAAACTGAGATCTTTCAAATTCGCGTTTCACTTTTTTTAAAAGCATATTGCAGAATTTTTTATAGCGACAATAAATGTGTTTATGGGTTTCATTTTCAGGATTTTTTTTTAACTTTTTGAATAGTTTGTCTCTATGGCGTATGCATCTCAGAAGACCAGGCGTAATCCATGGCTTGACTATACGCTTTCTGCTCGGAATGTTTGTGATGCATGTATACTTTTTAACAGAAGAATATAGTTGAGAAACCAAAGATTCAGCAGCTATGTTTGGGTCATTCATATTAAGAATAGGGGCGAAATCTGTATTGGTAATATCAGATGTGACGGCAGGTATGTTGGTTTTTGGGATTGAATGTTTGCGTGCGAGCCCAGTGACAGATTGCTTGCAGAACAGAACAATAGGGTGATGGTCAGTAATGGGGCTATCTAACACGAGAGATGTGGTGGGGTTAGGTGATCTTAGCAAAATATGGTCAAGGCAGTTTGTCAATCTTGTGGGGAACGTGTGAGCTGGAAGTAACGCGTGGGAAGCAGTAATATTTAGATATTCATCAGAATTTAAATCACCACTTTGAGAACCTATGTTGATGTTAATATCACCAATAAGAGCAACAGTCGGATATTTAGACAATTTGTGGAAAACTGCATCAAGACTGTTAAAGAAAGGTGCCAAGTTTCTATATGATGGAGATCTGTATAAGGCGACAATAGCCACTTTGTTAGATAATTTGATTATCATACAGTTAGCATCCTCGAACTCCGGGATCTCTACCGAGTTCTCTAACTCACAGCTGATATAGGCGACGACACCATCATTTTGGTTGTTAAAAGCGGTGGTCTGAGTATTATATCCCGGTATCGAGGGAACATTTGGGCATTTGCTCAACCAACACTCCGACAATAGAATTAAGTCAAAAGTGTACGATATTCTACTTAAAAATGCTAGTAAATTATCAAAGTTGGCCAGCATTTATACTTCGAATATTAATGTGTAAAATTCTCAAAGTGTCAATTTCCTGTACAAGATATTTGTGACTATCCTCTGGCGTGCAAACAAAGCAATTAGACACAGAAACGTCTTCGACCTCCGTACTAATGGAATTGATGTCATCCATTTTTTGGTGACAATACAAACATAGGGCACTTGAAATTTGTGACCATAGAGTAGACATTTACATTACTTAGTGAATACATATATATACACGTGCTATGGCTTTTAAGGCGTAACATAGCATTATGGTTAAGGCATGGAAGATATGGGCGTATGTAGAAATCCTGTATAACTATCAGAAAGAACTCATGATGTTGTGTAATTTGTTTTTGATCGTGTATTTGTGTATATAGAAGTGTATTTTTTATGTGAACAAGTATGAGTAAAAGTGTAGTAGTGTTTATGAATATTATTTTAAAATATAACAACATGCGATATAGGACAATTTTAAAAAGTACAAAGAGAACCTTAGCTCCTAAAAAATACGGATATAAATAATAATGTATAACAAGTAGGTACATAGACAACAACATTGAACAAAACAAAAGAATCTGAGCTAGTCATATTATAGTTTTAGTAATTTGAGATAGGTCCGCTTCGGTTTTCACCTGGATATGTTTGCATCCCTCTTTTTCACGGACATATATCTTGCCGTGCTTAACCCAGCAGAATTTATAATTGTGGGTATTTGCCGCATCACGCGCCAAGAAAAATAACCTTTTGTTACGTGGTGATAAGTTCTCAGAAACAAATATTGGCATTGCCGGGCCACTTACTTTGATGTGTTCAGTGGTTATTTTAAAGCTATTCATGTTATGCTTGCGAAACTTCTCTAAGAATTCCTCCTTACGAAGAACTGTAGTGAAATTAATTATCATAGTCTTGTGGGCCGGATCTTTGGATTTTATACGGAATATATCTTTTACCTCATAAGAACTCACTTCACATTTAATTATTTTACTAACGTCCATTACGGTACTCAATAAAGTGGATTTATTTTCAGTTTTGCTGACCGGGATGTTACGCATTTCAATACAAGTTGACCTGGAGCCTTGCTCAAGATTATCAATTTTGGTTTCCAATGTAGATATGTAGGACATAGTTTCTATACGCTCCGATTCCAAGTGCTCTACTCGAGTGGTCAGATTGTTTAATTTTTCTACAACCATATCGACCGTATCACGAACGTTATCTATTTTTGAGCATAACATGTTGTATTTCTCTTCTTGCTGCTGTTTAAGGTCGTTGAACATTTGTTTTAGGTCTGCCATAAAAGTAGACAAGCAGGTCTCCTCTTCAGTGCGCCTGCGTTTGACATTCCGATATGTAACAGCAGGTGAAGTATTACTAGTAGGAGAATTCATACTTGTATTTAGGTTCGGTTCCGAAGTGCAATGAGGTGTATAAAGTGGTTGCGGCGTGCTGAATAGGGTTGCAGGTGTCGTCGGCGTAGTCGGGGGTGGCGGCGGCGAACGTTCAAGAGGCATTATTTGTACTATGCTCTGGTACCAGGCAAGCAACAATAAATAGGAGGTCGCGAGCTGCTCAGGGTTCAATTTATATTAGCTACTATCGACGTTTTAGTACAAACTTGCTTTCCCTCCAGTATATCTTGACCCCCGTGTGTATCACCTAGTTTCTTCACAAAATAATTGCGTCTCTTTTTAGTGTTTATCAATATGTAGCGTATCGTGCACGCACACAGATTATAGCTTTATAAGAGAGCATGAATTAGGCAAATGTGTGGAGTTACGCACGGGGCGGGACCGCGGGACGTTAATTAATTAATACAGACTCACGCACATAGGCGCAGCGCAGGAACACGTTGTAGTAGCGTAGTAGATGCGGCGCACGCGTAGACCTTCCACTGTTTATGCGCTCCTATTTTTTGTGATGATATTCGAGTCCAAATTTTGGTGAATTAATTATTTAATTGACAGTAATAAGTATTTCAATATATACACGTCTGATCTACACAGAGGTCCGGAGGGAAGGGATCTAAACATTGAAACCTATTATGTAAATATGAATTTATTACTTTAAGAGCTTCGTTTTGTACACCGTAATGATGTAGTTTACGCAAAAGCGTGTCATGGTGCACGCAATCAAAGGCTTTGGAAAGGTCACAGAAAATTCCAATAGCATTTTGCGAGTTCTCCCATGCGTTAAATATATGTTTCAGCAGAGCAACACCCGCATCTGTAGTCGAACGACCTTTAGTAAAGCCATATTGTTCATCATGAAGGAGGCCATTTAAATTAAAATGTCTTAGCAACTGCTTGAGTATTAACTTTTCAAATATTTTGCTAAATGCAGGTAAGATAGAAATAGGCCTAAAATTACCAACGTCATTTTTATTACCTGATTTAAATAAAGGTATGACTTTACTACTTTTCATGAGGTCAGGAAAGGTTCCTACATCAACACATTTATTAAAAGTAACAGCTAGATAGGGGGCTACTATGTCTATTATATTACTTAACAGTTTAATGGAGATGCCCCAGTAATAACCAGTGTTTTTAGACTTAAGTGTGTTAAATACATTAACTACATCACGAGGTGTTATATGTTCGAAGCTAAATAAGCGACCACATTTAGGCACACTACTATGCAAAGGGTTTCAGCTTTAGACGGGGATGAATTTAAGGAGCGAGTCGTAGTTATAGGTATGTTGGCAAAAAACTCATTAAATGCCTCAGCAACGTCTGCTGCTTTATTAACTAATTTGTTGTCGACCATAACTTCAAGTTGTTTGTCTTGTTTAACCGACGTACCCGTTTCATTGTTAATAATTTTCCAAGTGGTTTTTACTTTGTTATTGGAATTTTTAATTGTATTGCTTAAAAATTTAGATTTAGCACAAACACAAATACTTTTAAATAATTTTGAATAATTTTTGACATACTCTAGGAAAGGAGTATCAAACCTGTGCTTTTTCAAACCATATAATTCGTATAGTCTCGCTCTACTTTTATAAATACCTGGAGTAGCCCATTGGTTAAAGCCAACGGTAGTGCCATTAATATTAATGGTTTTAGTCTTGAAGGTAGATTGGTACTCTTTTTGCACAACATCAAAAAGGGCTCCATAGATTTCATTAGGATTGTCATGTTCTACTATAGATGGTCTAATTCTTTGGGCTACATTATTTTTAAATTTGTTGCAACGACTAGCTGTATAAGGCCTGCATTCTATTTTATGCGGCTTTTTATGTAATGGCATAGGGAAGCTAGCTAATAAACCACAGTGGTCAGACCTTAATTCACTTAGCACTAATTTATTTTTGGCATCACAATCACTAAAAATATTATCAAGACATGTGGACGAAGATGCCGTGATCCTAGTAGGTTCAAAAAACAAGTTAAATAAATTATAAGACCTAAAAAGATTGAGAAGTCTAATACTAAATGGAGTAACATCTAAAATATTAATATTAAAATCTCCACATAAAATTATACTTTTATTACTAGATTTTAACCTATTGAGTGCATCTTCCATTACCGATTCAAAATGAGTAAAATCCCCAGAAGGGGGTCGTTAAAAATGGCCGTCAAAAAGAAACAGGCAAAGGTATCAACAAGATAATGCCGCTATCATAAAAATGGCAAAATAATTCAATTCTATATTTAAAGATATAGGTAATATAAAGTATATTGTTAATAAAAATGTGGTAATTTTCTTACGACAACAATATTAATTTTTGTTTATTAAGCTTGAAACCACAAAATAAGTAAACCGGTATTCGACCGGTAAAAAAGCGCAACTCTATCGTCATGCATCATTCATTCAAGAATATTGTCTATGATTCCGTTCCAGACTGATGAATCCGAAATCATTATGTAGTAGGGTTTACTCCGACGCTTCATTCCCGTTGCTTCGTTGACGGGCTTAGGGAGTAGACCCCCAGGTCGTGCAGCCCCTGCGCACTCTCTCCGAAGTAGTCTGTGACGTTTTGAGACTGACTGTACCCACTTATGTTTCCAGTGACTTTACTGAAAACTGTCATAAAAATCTATTTGCAGCTGACAAAGTACAGACGCCAGCACATCAAGCTACTACAATCTGTGAAATTTCTTAAATAAATTTTCAACTTTATCGTTAAAGTAGGTATTAGGTTCAAGGTTGATTGGAAAAATTTTACAGTTTCGCGTAGCTTGATGTGCTGGCGTCTGAACCAAAAGAGGTCAACCACAAAACATGTAGTTTCCTCAAAATAGAGTTAGTAGTGTCGGCTTCCTATAGTAGTTGAGTTAGCATTTAATCCGGCGTTCTGACGATGCAATCTAGAATACAATGGGTCTAAGCTTAGGTACACGTGTGCTATGTGCTATGATTGCTTGGCATCTGCTAATACATATATGTATTGGATTTGTATGAATAGATTGCTGTTTGGACACGTCGGATTAGACTTATATGCATACTGTGACCTTGCAGGCTTTGTGTTTGTCTTTTGGTATGTTAATAATAATTATACACCTTTAAACAATAGAGTAAGTTATCTTAACAAAATTCTTATTACTTTATGAGTTTCATCTCTCTGTATTCTATTTTTGAATGCAATGTAATTAGACAAAGTTACTAAATAGTATCATCATCTGCCTAGCTTTTTCCCAACTATATTGGGGTCGCTTTCCAGTCTAACCGGATCGACACCATTATTTTACATGAAGTGACTGCCTGTCTGACCTCCACAATCTAGTTACTGGGTAACACGATATCGCTAGGTAAGACTGGGTGTAACTTTGTCAGATTTTCGGGCTTTTGACTACCCGTATATATAAGTATCATCACAATACAATTTCAGCTTGTGGTAGGAGTAAACTGGCAGAAATTGTGACGTAACGAAAAAGAGTTATGCCGTCAGTTTCAAGCGTCAAAAGATTTTTTTAATACAGAGTCATCTGGTACAATTTCAGCAAGCTAAAAACTAAACTAATCTACACTTGATACCATACTAGATGGCTTTGTATTAATACATAATAATTATGTATACAGCGAAAAGATCTTCGTTCCAACCGGTTGTTCCACAACACCTCCCGACTTTATTTTTTTTTAAATATAGTTACTAGCTGACCCGCCAGACGTTGTCATGTCAAAATTTCAATTCCTTTTTTCTCCAATTTTTTTTCTCAATTTTAATCCACCCCTGTATAGAGCAAACAAAACTAAAAAAAATCAAATCGGTCCAGCCATTTTTGAGTTTTAGCAAGGCTAACAAACAGCAATTCATTTTTATGTACACATAATATATAGGATTTCATACAACTGTCAAAGAATGACTGTTGTTATTGGAATAGGCGGACATTTTAAGTTGGTAGTCAATTTGCTTAACAATGAACTTTCCTGATTTTACATCCATCGAGGCAGTATAACACCGGTAACAACTAAATCGTAAGTATTTTTCGTTGATACGAGTACATCAACAAGTCATGAATCAGCTCAGCTTGTAGCAGTTCACTGATGGTCGGAGGCCTCTCTTAAGTTCCGTCACATATTCTTAATATCCCTCGGCAACCATCCCATTTTTCGAATACAAACGAATGCTAATTTCCATGTCCACGATTTATCGTGTATTTTTTTTTTTATTCTTTATTAATAAGGGGTTTTTATCCACACGCATACGAGATTTATCGTGTATAATAATTTGAATTCAGAACTACTTCATTGTTGTTTTGTTTTGATTTGAACATGATTAGACATGGAAATTAGTATTCGTTTGTATTCGGAAATAAACGCGATAGTTGCCGAGGGACATTAAAAAAATTGTTGTATTATAAGTCCTATTTATTCAAAAACAAAAATAAAATATATTTGTTAAGAACTTTTCTTTAATTATATTATTACATCAGTGACCATCATTAAGAGCGGCCAACCCATCATACTTTTCATACAAACGCTCGTACGTGATTATAGCGTTTTAACATATTATCTTTCTAAGAAATTTTTGAACTAATAGGTATTTTGTGCACTGTATCTAGGTTTCTATCATAGAGAAAAATAAAAATTTGGAGCAACTAATTCAGTATAAGCCTCCAAAAATCTCCTTTTTTGCATAATTTAAATAATGTATTGTGCTATGCAATCCCCAGAACTATCCATAAACGGCGGGTGCGTGCAGGCAAACTCTTTGCAGTAGGCACCTGCCGATCTAACACTGGTCCACGTTCGCCAGTTCGGCGAATGGCAGCAACTTACAATGAAGTATTCGAACACATATTTGCATGATCTTTGAAAAGGTTTCGTAGCCTTTTGTATGGGTCATGCATGAAACAGTGACTTTAAGGTTTGTTTATTATAATAATAATAATACGTTTAATTCGGATTCAATTCATAAAGCTTAATAGTAATGAAATAGTCAGCTACACATAAAAATTAACAAATAAAATAATTCAATTAATACCAAATACAATAGAAATAATAATAATAATAATTTATTTAGTTCCTTTTACAAAGTAATACATTTACTAACTTATAAATACTTAGTAGTAGTACCGAGATCTTAACAGATTGGCTTAATTACTTATACACAAACTAGTTTAATTTACACAGGATTTTAATTACCTATGAAAGGTGCGTTGGTACAGACAATTTTAACTTGTGGCGACCTGCCTGAGCTAGGTTAATAAAAACCTGTGTTTCAGGCCATCCCCAGACTAAGCGTTCAACTGATATAATATTATTTGACCATACTTAATTAATTATTGAAAATAATACTATCCTACTTATATTTCAATAATTATTAAAATACTATTATTCTACAAAATACAAATTTAAAAATTACCAATTTAATATCTACATAATTTTTGCAGTAATTCTAGAAGCTTCTCTGTGTCTGTGTAATCAAGTTTACCCAAATATTCGCACATCTTCAGACTACAATGTTTGTAAGTGGCACTATAAATATTAAGTATCCTATTGATCTTATTACATAAAACGGGTCCTAAATATATATAAAATCGGCTTACAATAATATTATAATGGTAATCTATGGACAGCGCTGTGGGCTACAGTATTACTTTTGTGATTTATGTTTTTCTGTTTGTAATATTGAATAATGTAGCTGTTTTTTGTTCCTATATTAAAATAAAATAAAATAAAATTTTTACCTGAATCTTGCCCTTTCATAATGTACTCATATTTTATAAAAGTAAAGAAAACATATCGATAGAAACCTCGCACATGTAATGGTAATTCTAAATGACAAACATTTATTTTACAAACTTCTAAGGCTTGCTAAAAAACACGTATATCCTGGAACAAGTTTCATAAAATTTCCGTACAGTATTTATCGTTCAATGTTATCGCGTTCTCATTTGCTTGTTAGTCAACAGGCGTTGCGCTGGATGAAACAACAATAAACAACAATCTTTTCGACCATGCTCGCGTTGACGATACACGGGCCGGGAAGAGCCCTCCTGTTTGTTGTTCCTATATTAAAATAAAATAAAATAAAATTTTTACCTGAAACTTGCCCTTTCATAATGTACTCATATTTTATAAAAGTAAAGAAAACATATCGATAGAAACCTCGCACATGTAATGGTAATTCTAAATGACAAACATTTATTTCACAAACTTCTAAGGCTTGCTAAAAAACACGTATTTCCTGGAACAAGTTTCATAAAACTTCCGTACAGTATTTATCGTTCAATGTTATCGCGTTCTCACTTGCTTGTTAGTCAACAGGCGTTGCGCTGGATGAAACAACAATAAACAACAATCTTTTCGACCATGCTCGCGTTGACGATACACGGGCCGAGAAGAGCCCTCTTAAAGGCTGTGTTTTATCTAAGCGGGTATACCTAAGGTCGTTTGTCCACCGCCACGTAACGGGACGTCAACGAGAACGAGATGAAGGCGCTGACGTAGCATTTACTATGGCGCGTCTCCACCGCACACCACCACCAGAACTTCACGTTCGATTCGAATGTTGTGAGGTGGTCAAGCAGTGTTAATCTGCAGTTCATTAATTCATTTGTAAAACAAATGAATTTGACAGTCACTTGAGTGAGGCTCGAAACAAACTACAGAATAACAAACAAGTAAACTTGAATTAATCGAAAAGCTTCTTAGATTCATATCTGAAGAAGCTTTTCGATTAATAAATCAGACGTAAGAAAACGTGGCCGTGAGTAACGGGCTACCATATAATAAAGTACCTTCCCATAGGCTTATAGTGGGTAAAAACCAACCGTAGCTCCGTACGTAAATGGTTCTCATTTATATCATGTACCTGAAGCATTTTACGGAGTGGGCTTATGAATAAGAACCAGGGTTGTAACGGAACCTTACCTCCACCTGAGCAAATCCGGAATTTCTGCATGAAATCCGCATCCGCATCCACTTTTGCTAAAATAGGCTTGGACTAAACAAAGACTCTCTAATGTAGTGGAGATATTATAACTTGAAGTTTCAAGTTTTTGCTCCCATGTCAGCGTTACCTGCAGGTACAGTACCAAGTCAGCAACTGTTTATTGGAGACGATTTCATTTAATCCGCAAAACTGTTTGTGAAATAAGTTTGCATCTTATTAATTTTGTTTACCAATAGGTGGATTTTTTCTTTTTTAAATGTTTAATTATTATTTTTTTCTATACTCTTACACCTTTGGCTCCACTAAGATGGCCTCCAATACTGTATTCCTTTGTTAAGAACTATAAAATTATTTAATGGTAACTAACAAATCGTTTACTGAATTCAATAGTAGCACAAGTCTACAGGTTGACAGTTTGAGTTAGTAATAAATTCTCGTTCTAAATCCAATGTTTGCCTACTTTTTGTCTATTACTTCTACTGAATTCAGTTAGTGAAATATAATTAATCTTAAAATAAAGTAATATTTGTTTTATTTTATTTCCTTTACATACATAAAATTGACATTTTATAATATTTTTATAAAAACATTAAAAAAAGATACATTTAAAAATAGTAGCCCACTGGTATCGGGAACAGGGTCCAAGTTACCGGTAGTTAGGGCTCTAGAGAGAGGTACCTCCTCACTATTAGTGCCGTGTCCAGAAGTACTGCTTTCTGAATCGAGCCCTTGAGCCAGCCGCGCAATTCAACCTCCTGAGGTGTTGATCGAGGCTCTCCGCTATTGGGCCCTTAACCGTGACGATTATCAGTACAATTACTGCAGAGTCCACGTCCCACATGTCGACAATCTAGTGAGCTAAGTCAAGATACTTGATTTTTTTATCTTTCAGCTTTCACGAGATTCTCATCATGAGGTACAGCGATATCAACAATCATTTCAATCTCTCGTCGATCTATGTCATCACTGACAGGACTATTGTAGTCAATAAGCCTGATATTGTGGTGATAGATCGACGAGAGCCCAGTACAATGTGGCATGACCATTCTCGAGAACTGGGTTGGGCACATACCTGTAATATGGTACTTCGGACTCTACAAGGTTGTACTGCAAGGCAAGTTGCTGGTGGACAATCCTAGCTACTATATTGTGCCTGTACAAGTACTCGCCGTTAGCAAGACGACAACAACCAGAAACCATATGTCGGATTGATTCACCGGGACGGTGGCATGCCCGCCAGATGTCAACCGTAATCGTCATTAGTCACAAATTGTTGGGGGCAAAGAGTTTCAAGTCATTCATGTAAAAGAGGTGAGATATCACCTGACCACCTCTTCTCAACCGATAGCCTAGATCTGAATCGGAGGAGTAGAGTTGCGTCTATTTTGTACAACTCCAGCACCCTAATGAGCCATGTATAGACATACATCCTACATATAATCTATCCAATTATATCAAATGATATAATCTATCCAACATGGCGTCAGATCCTTCTGGGATCTACGAAACTGTTGGCTTATGGCCATATATATGTCTGTAAAGAGCAGCTCCTTAGTACCACGGGCCCCATTCTTACATACATTTTGAGACACAGATATGATTGAGTTGCTCTAAGAATGAATGTAAGTACTTTATAGACCGTCGGTAAACATGTAATTGGTCTATAGCACAGAACACTATTACTCCTAGCGGAGGTCTATAGTTTTCAGGTTCTGCTGTACTACCCGATTTATGGAGCAGGCCAACTTCTGTCCTAAAGAACAGTGGTAGAGACCCAGTCTCTAAAAATGACTGGAATTGTGAGGCTAAATAGGCGTGTGCAGCCATATAATCCAGAAATTGTGTAGTCAGTAAGGTCCTGGAGATTTCCAGTTAGGCAACAGACAGACGGACTGCACGGGCCACATCCAGAGGACTAATGGGAATCACCTCCATGTGTGGTATTGAATTACACGCCTGCTTAACAACACGCATCCAACCACCTTCAGTGTGACTGACGGGCACCGACCAAATGCTTTGCCAAAAAGCACTCATGGCCTCACTATCTGGTGGACGTACGTCAGCCACACCTTGAGTGGGAATGGGCCGCTCCCATGCTCTGTATACCCACCTTTTATCATTCTGGAATATGCGGTTCTGAGTGTACCGATCCACTTTTCGCCATACCGATGAATACGGTTTGCCCATGCATAAACTTTATATTTGTTTATTGTTTTGATCCTTATTTTTGGAGACAATTTCTGGGTAAGGTTTTCCATTACCTAGATAATTTTCAGTGATGAGATCGATTCACACGACGTGATGGTGATCAGTACGATATTTTACTGTTTCATTTTGGAAACACATGGCTTTTTCATACGGCATTGGTTTTTAACCGTATAAACAGAAAATTGGGAGCACGTGTGCTCCCAACTTTCTACCGTAAAGTATCAGTTGTTGCCTCATTGAATTAATTCTCATTGTCAAGCCTCGCAAAACACATCTTTTGAAAAGAGAATTTTAATTCATTTGTTTGTTGCAAACAAAAAAAAAATTACAAAAGAAGATAAATAACCTCTATCTAGATGTAACCTATTGCCCAATATACTTGTATCTACCCAATAATTATTGTCATACCACACGCTTGATTAGTAATAATTGCAGTAGTGCTTGCGACACTAATTATCTTAGATGTTGGAATATTAATGACGTTATCGTAATTAACTGCTAAAACATTACATACCATAGATTTCTTTTTTGTTTTAATAAAAAGCCTGTGATATCTCAAACCTTTTGATTAAAACAAAATCTTAAGAATTCATTATAATGAAACCAAAATTTAAAAATCTGACAACTTGATGAACTTGCGCTGAATTAATTTTGTATGATTATTTTTTTTTTGCGATTGTTCTCGGCAGTATCATTATAAAAATTCTAAAAAGCATTCTTAAATATACTGTATTAGAAAAATGTGGTCTTTAAGGGTGTGGTACAGACCATCACACTGAACAGCTTTCTCCATGGGACCAACATCGTAATAAAATAAAAAAAAATTATCGTCCCATATATTTTGGTCGAGTAGGTATTGAAGATTAGTACGGGAAAGCTGATAATTGTTTTCAACATTTAAAGGTGTGTGGCCCTTAAATTTTCTAAAATCTTGTATTCTTTTAAAGGTCTTAAATCTTAATTGAAGTTACTCGTAGTATACGTATCAAAATGGGTAATTGATTGCTATAATAACAAACAAACTCAAAATCATCCTTACTTCTCGCCTAAGCGATCATAACTTTTAGATTGGTTTCCAACAATATTTCATCAGTTTACAATAAAATGCGATCAATTTTTCAATATCTAGGGAATGTCTATTTACTAACATATCGAATATATTATTTGTCAATATCGAATTGAATACAAATAACCCTTATCCCTTTCTGAATGTACTTGCAGTTTTCGTTGTTGTGGACCTTTTCTCGAAATACGATTCGCAAATGCCTAACTTGTTTATTTGATCTGACAAATATTTTCACACCAAACAGAACGTGAGTTGGGAATTTAGTGGCATACGTTGAATATTGTACATGTTCAGAGTAAGTGATGTCGTTCCCTCTGGTATTTTTTAGCGACCAATTTACATTATATCACGTCTGTATTTTCCAAAGGGGTAAACAATGATAGCTTTATTACACAAGGGCTAATATTACTCAAGAATATTGTCAATACATAAAGTTACAGCTGATTGCATTGTAAGAAGCAACTTTTACGCGGTACGAGGACTTTATTGAATAGTTTATATTATAATTTGTAAATATACCTAGTTAAAGATAAAAAAGTTGGAAAATCCAAAAAAAAGTGCACGTCTTACAGACATAATGAATGTTGACGATGAATTTTACGGAAAAAATCTAAGTAAATTCATCGATTTCTGTTAATATCTTTTGGACGGTGTTGTGAACTTCCACTGATGGCGACATCTCTAAGCAAGGCATGAAACCAAAACTACGTCATAGTATCTTTCAACCGTGATTGGTTCTATTTAAAATATTGTTCCTACACCCTCTCCTTGAATAATGTAAGATGGCGAATACATAATTTGCTCGTAAAAGTAACGCATCGTATTTATTTTAAAATCCTCTACACATCTCTCCTCTAAAAAGAACATCTAAGTTTTCACCAAACCTCACCGCTGCTCCTACAGACTCCTTTATGAGTTTGATAACGAAAATCAATAGGGCTCTTTCGAAGGGTGTAAGAAAACTTATAGAAGAAGATTTTGATTAATCTATTGTGACGATGTGAACCATGACGACAAACAGACACTTCCCAACGGAAAGCATCACACGTATTATTTTTTTTTTTTGTTTTCAAGGTATGTCTATCTAAAAATATATATAATTACAAGTCTCTAGTTTCTAAAACTTCCCTGCTGATATGAATTTCATGTACATATAATTGAGAATATAGAAAAGATTTTATGTTAGAAAATGTTGACGAAGCGATATATCGAGAGTAGAGAACTTTCACACGCTGAGGTATTTTGAGGCATTTTGAGGTATGCAATAATATTTATCTAAAAGCACCTGCTATTGCTGATTTGCTATTTAAATAACAACGAAGCGCTAACCCGCGAGCGTCCAATGTTCACGCCTAAAAAGCAATTTCCATTCGCCGTCCAAAATGCAAATGTAGCTTCTGTAATTCTAAATTGATATTAAAATGAAGCATGACTTTATGCAGCTGGCCTGCAGCTTCGAATTATATTGTTAGTTGCGTTCGATTGTTTTTATTCATTTTGTTGGAGACAGATGGAAGAATTTAAAGTTGCTGTAGTGGTTGCTTTCGTTTATGAAAGATTCAAATGTCCCTTAATATTATACGCAAAATAAAAGTATGCCACCATTTTGAGCAAAAAATTATTAAAATACTTGACAATATTTTACTTAAGAAAATATGTAAAAACGACATCGCCCGTCGTGGTAAGCTCAGACGAAAATTGCAAGATGATATAGATGTTTCATGAAAGTTTTATATTAAACCATAACAGTAAATTGTAGAAAGAATATTGAAAAGGCTTTGTCTGATTTTATAATAACAAGAAATATTTAACAAGTAGGTAACTATCTACTTTTAGAATTCAGCTAAAATATAATCATGTAGCTTACAAAAATATAAAATAATATTAAAACAGAATGATCCCGAGAAATTGTAGCTATGATACTCGTGTTAGGGATGTAATATTCTCTGCATTTATCTCAAATAAAATGGATAATATTTTTGTGTTCACCAAAAATCTAAAGGTACATATATGTATGCATTTCTAAAATATTGATTTTAAACCCGTTTAATTGTTTTACTATAATTAAACTACTCGGCCAACAAAATATGTTACATCAAACAAATTCCAAATTAACACCAAGATATAACACTTTTTTATTGTAGTGCGTTGCAAATATTCTATTGTAACAATAACTATTTTATTCTTCCCCGAAAAATACTGATTCCTGAATGTTACACAAAATATTTGGATAATGTGTTCATTTTTTATTAATAAAGCTACATTGGACATTAATTGGTGTTTGATTCAAATACATTTTGCAGTGCATTATCTGAAGTAAAACTAAAAAAATAAATGCTTGTTTTTAAAATTAGGTGTATTACTATTTTTACAAATTTGCAACAGTTGTTAAATAGATGCTCGTTATGACATATTTTAATGAACATATTTTGGTGCACATTCAGTGGGAATAAATTGAAGTACTTTTAAATACCACTTTTTAAAATTGTTTCATAGTGGTAATAGATCAAAAAATTGTAAAACAGTTCCATAAAGAGCTAACTACGTATTGTTTTGAGGTCATACGCATAATGTACATTATCTAATTTTTTAGATGAAAAGTGGTCACTAAAATGAATAATATATTTATTATTCGTTTTAGTGACCACTTTTCATATATCGTCACTTCCTGTACATATCCCAATTCATTTGGGGTCAGCGCAAACATGTCTTTTTTCCACACTACTATATTAATCACCATCTCCGTAGTCGCCGCTTCGAGCCATATCATCTACTACCATTTTTACCCAACTGCGCGTCGCAAATGAGGGTAATATTTTCAGCAAAAAAAAATATGTTTCATTAAATTTTTTCAACAGCCGTGAAATTAACAAAAGGGAAGAAAATGTACTATAACAGTCAGAAGTCGACTAGCAATCTCACAAAACTATGGCATAGCAATATTAGTAGTACTTATGACATTCTTCTATAAGAACGTTTGACAATACTACACATTGGCAACTTGTTGCCCGCTTATGATTGCTATTACAAATTTCAATAAGTTTCGTAAGCGTTACGGTGGCCAAAGTGGTTAGCACTGTGCCTCGCATGGCGAACGTTCGGGTTCGAGTCTCACATCAAACATGAAAAATATTTTTTAAGTATTACATGTGAAATAAGAATGCCGAGTTGCTACCAAATATGTTAAATAGTCCACAACTAAACGAAGATTCTTTCGTTTTACAATTATTTTCAATCGTCGTTATTAAAATGTGAGGGTAGATTTGAAACAAAGTGAACTTTGTTTCAAATCTACCTTCATATTTTAACTACTTTACTAGTTCACATAAATTATTCCACTATTCGCTGTTGTTGGTTGGTGAACATAGTTACGAGCGTTTGTGTTATCTTGTTGTTGCTATTTTAGTATTCTTCTGAATTCAATATGCAGGCTAATATTAGTATTGAAGCCAAAGCAAATATTGTGGCCCTATATTCGAATGGCCTTAATATATCTCAAATATCGAATGAAACCGGCTTATCCGTAAGTTTATTCTTTTTTTTATTTTATGTGATGATACCTACAAAATATAATGGTAGATTAATCGCTTGTTGCAGGTGTGTAATATAGATTTTTTTTTAGAGAGAGACTGTTAGGCGTTGGGTGAAGAGATTTGAGGAACAAGGTAGCTTGAAGAGTCGTGAGAGGAGCGGAAGACCACCTCTTATTAGCCAGCCTCAGCGACGTTATATGGTAGCTAATTGAATGGTTTCATCCCAACAATGCGTTTTGCCGATGAGTTCGGCACATCAGTACGCACCGTTCGCCGCATACTCCATGCCGAAGGTCTTCATCACCGTTTTTAACGCAACGGCATAAAGAGGAGAGGTTATGTTTTACCCGGGAATATTTGGACTTTGATTGGGAGACGACAATATTCACCGACGAAAAATCTTTTAAATCGAGCCAAAAATAACAAGCGTTGGTCTGAAGGAAATGTCAGACCTAATACGGAGTCAGGCAGAATCAATGTGAATATGTGGGGGTGGATAAGTGCTCAAGGGCCCAGTGAATTAAGTTTTATATCGACGCGAGCCAACAGTGTCAACTATGTGGAAGTGTTGAACGATGTAATGTTGCCTACGGTGCGTAATATCTACCCCGCAGAAGACTTAAACGAGATAAGTTTTGTGCAAGACAACTGTCCTATCCACCGTGCCAGCATTGTTCGCGAATGGTTTAGCAATCATCCGGAAATTAAAGTAATTCCTTGGCCAGCTCGGTCCCCTGACTTAAACCCCATAGAAAATATATGGGGTTTAATGGTGCAAAGATGGGAAGCTCGGGACGAGAGATGCCCTGAGCTACTCAAATCCCATTACATGCAGTTATGGGATAGTTTGCGCGGCACAAATATCTGTGCAAATATTGTAGCGTCTATGCGTGGACGTCTCATTAGCTGTATCGAGGCTAACGGAGGTCACACGAAATATTAAAAATCCTAAACAGGTAGGGTAATTTTGAGTCAGGGGACATAGTGGCCGTAACTTTAACAAATTAGTATTTATATTATTGTAATATTGAGGTGAAGTTTCAATCCTCTTTTCATTGAGAAAATGAATAATTAAGCTATAACCTCTTAAATGATATCAGAATTTTCATGATATCTATATGTAACCTAAAATGTGTTTTTTAACATTCAATACTATAATAATAACATAAGTAAGTGTGAAGGATTTCTTTTATATAAAAATATTACAATGTTACCATATCAAAATTTGTTTCATTTATTATCATATTATAATAATAAATTAACTTTATAATAATATAATATTTAATATCTGTTCAAAGTAATTTACAAAAAAAGATTACTAAAACATACAAATAATAATAATTATATAAAACATAAAAAACTGGCCCAACTCGGATTCGAACTCACGTCTATCCCGATCACAATAACGAGTGCAGCCTCGTTACCGATCTAGCTAATGTTAACTTATATTCACTTGTCGAAATTTTGCATTACTATGAAAAAAATAATCTAACGGCGATAAAAAAACAAGTAACTGATATTGTCATCGTTGTCTAGCATTGACCACATCTACAACTACTCGTAGCGATGCTATACGACATGTTAATGTGTTAGCGTTGGAACATCACTCACGCCGCAGTCCGTATAGCGCAGGTGATAATGGTCATTGCGGTGTAAGTGGACTTCTAGACGTTGACTGTACCTACTCTGCATTCCGATAACACTTGACATTTTCTTCCCCTTTGTTAATTTCACGGCTGTTGAAGTGGAATGAATTTTTTTTTTCTGAAAACTTTTCAATCAAGCCTGTTATAAACTTTGCTGTAAGTACTTGATTTCCCTGAAGATTGCTTTACCCATTAACTTTTATTTTTTATTTTTTCTATCTCATCATCCAACTGATTGATTCAGACAGTTCAAAAGCACTGAAGTTTATTTGCAAAGGTACCTAATTGAATTTCAAGTTTGAAATGAATGGGTCTCTATCTAACAAAGTAACAATAGTTCAAAGAGTTTTTTAGTAGATATCTGGATTGTGGTTTCATTAAATTTCAGCTATTTTTTGCTTGCCTCACCATAGGATTTAATTTGCCTAGTATTATTACTTTTACAATATTTTTACGTGATGAGCCAAAATAAGAATAAATATTGGATATCTATGTTATTAATTGTTTAGAGAGGCATAAAGATAAAGTTACAAGTTAAAGACTAAATAAATTATTGATTGAATATCCATTCAATCAATACAATAATATACAATAGTAGAATCCTCTACTATAAAATAAAAGAAAAACTGTATTTTTACAGTTAAACTGGTTTAAGAGCTGCCAGTGTTAACATTCCAAAACAATGACGATTCTGACATTTTCTGAACGCAGTTTAGATGTGTTCATTGTTGAAATTCGCCTTTAAAGTTATGTTTGGTTTTAACCTCAAAATATACCTATTTATTGACAAATTATTATCTCAATTACTCCATCATTGGAATTATGGCAATAGGCTCTAGCAACATTTTCATAGCATTAAAACCTTTCTAGGCAAACCATACATCTCTGCCTGCCCCTAAAGAGTACACAGGCGTAACAAGATACACAACGGCTACTTTAAATAATATTGATAAACAATAATAAATGCCTCTCGCTTCCAAAAAAATCAAACAAGATGCCGCCGTCCAGCCGAATAGGGATAAAGAAAACAATTGCCTGTCACGTTCCAAAAATTCAAACAAGCAGCCATTCATCGCACCCAAAATCTCGAACATTGAAACTAATCAAACTAACTATAAACCTTGTTTAAATCAGCACTGCCTCTGACGTCAAGTATCAAAACTGTGTATTTGAATAGACCCTCACCCAACTCTGCGACGACTGTTGGTATTTGATTGTCGCTCGCAATCGTTCGAGTGTTCTTAGGTATAGTTCTCAATTCTCGACTTTACTATGACGTGCTAGAGTCCCCACTTGACATTTAATCTTCGACGCATATCGATTTAATGCTTCTGATAAAACTGAATTAGTTAAATTCGGTAAGTAAAGTCATGCTTGCTGTCTGATTTCCGGTTCGGTTGATTTGGTTTAATTATAATTAGGATTCCGTGTATTATCTTAACGATTTGGTTTTAATATATAGAATAACTAACTGCACCCCACGGTTTCACCCGCATTAGTCTCGATCCCGTAGGAATATCGGGATTAAAAGGTATTATATGTCCTAATCCAGGTCATGGTCTACCTATATGCCAAATTTCATCCAAATTCGTTCAGCCGTTTTAGCGTGAAATCGTAACAAACAAACAAACTCACTTTCACATTTATAATATTAGGATTATAATAAATAGGTATCACGCATAAACAACACAATTCTTCATCGGTAAACGATTAATGATAGCAACACATGTGTTTTCGATGACTTACAAACTGAACTCAACAATGGAGAATTAAGCTATAGTACTGGCATGTGTTTTGGCTTTAGACAGACATTTTCCCGCCACTATAGTTTGGCAAATGTGCGACGGTGACAGGATAACGCTCCTGACTCGTGAAGCGCACACACGCGTGTGTGTAAGAAAAACTCTTTATATAATATGTATATAAACGTATATCATACACAAGGTGTAACTGAAATAACGCACAAACTCTTAAGTGGTCATTGCACTCATCGTTATGAAAAACTTTTACTATGGAACCAAACCTGAAATCGCGAAAAAAATCAGCTGTTCAGTACATTTTGACGAATTTTGCGAACATAAATGTACTGAACAGTTGATTTTTTTTTTCACGATTTCGGATTTGGTCCCATAGTAAAAGTTGTTCATAATGATGAGTACAATAACCCCTTAAGAGGTTGTGCGTTATTTAAGTTACACTTTGTATATATAAACTTTAAAAAATCACCACCCAATGGCGACCGCGGGCTTACAGTAGTTATGTAGTAGTGTAGCCGGTTTTTCATCCTCCTAAGTATAATATCATAGATGCGAAAGTAAGTTTATTTGCTTGATACCTTTTCACGCCTTAAATCGCTATTCTAAATTAACGCGAGCGAAGCCGCGGGTAAAAGCTAAATAATATTTCAGTACAACGTTGCAGGTTGCAGCTGCTTTTGACAGTCTTCTCAAACTTAGATACAATATTGTAATACTAAACAAACATACGTTTTGAAATCTTATACTTAATACTAGCTGTTGTCCGCGGATTCGCCCGCGTGGATTTCAATATTTGAATCAGATGTTGTTCATAATTTCATGGGTATTAATTTATATTCGCGGAATCCTAATTATTTTTCTAAAATTAATGTAGCCTTTTTTTGTGGATGGGAAATCATCAAATAACTTCTCTCGCTCTGGGTGGAGCGGGAAGGCGTGTCAGACTTCTACTGACTAAAACCCACCCGTGTTCTTTCAGTTGCCTGTGCCAGGGCCACGGTGTCTCTTTCGAACAACCCGCAACCCTGGCGGGCATCGGCCCTAGCGGACCCCTTCAGCTAGTGCTGACATCTCTTTGAGGCGCGCGTGGAACACAACGCGCCGTCGACCCGGGCCTGGTCCTTACCGGATGGCGAGCTACCCATTGCTCGCCATCCGCTAGCCCGCGCCTACGGTGGCCGGGAATCGGCTATCGATTTCCGACGTCCAGAGCGTCTCCTGCGGCGACTAGGAGCGTGAGGGCGCAAAGACTCTCCCTCACGCGTTCAGCATCCTCCTTCGCAAGCATTACTGCTTCGCAGAAGGAAGTGACGGCTTCCCATGCACTCTCGCTCCGTACCATGGCCTGTACCAGGGCCAGACGCGAGAGATCGCCGCCGCCGATCGCCTCCGCGAGGACGCGGCGGTGCTCTGCCCAAGCCGGCAGACCTCCATAATGAATGTAGCCTTAGTTACTCCTTATAACATCAGCTATCTGCCAGTGAAAGTCTCTTCAAAATTAGTCCAGCTGTTTTGGAGATTAGCCGGAACAAACAGACAGACAGACATTTGAAAAAATGTTTTTTGTTAAAGTTATTTAAAACAGGATATTTTCTATGTTTTTGGCAAATATCCCGTTTTATGGTTCCGGCTAATCTCCGAAAAGGCTGGACCGATTTTGGCGGGACTTTAATTGACCTGATGTTATAAGGAGTAACTTCGGCTACATTTATTTTAGACAAGATTCCGCGATTCAAGTGTGAACAAAATCCCATTCATATAGGGAAGTATTGACATTCACGCGGGCGAAGCCGCCGGCAACAGCTAGTTTTATATATTATGTATAACGTTAAACGTATTAAGTGATTTGTGGTGCATGTGGGCTTGGCTTGCGTAGTATAATGGTTTCTAAGGTTAAGTTTGCCTAGCATTGGAGTATAAGCACAGAATACTTTATTTCTTTATTTCAGCATGGAAGACAATACAACTAAAAAAAACAACAAAAAGGGAAACAATAGTCAACAGAAAGCCAACCACAAGTCTTAGCATTTAGAAACATTATATAATAGGACAAGGTGTAAGTGCAGTAACTTGACTACCAAATGATAATATTGTATATAGTAGCGTACCTGCGGTAAACAAGGGCTATCAAGGACCATCAGAGAAATAACACACATTCAATCATTTTATAGGTTGAATCTCACGCATACATAGCAAGGACCAATAGTACTGCTATCTCCCTGGCGCGCGTTGCTATGCGCGCCGTCATTTCATCAGTAGCCTCGAGTGACTCACTGGAGATGGTCGACGTCACGTTTTTATAAAAAATGCTGATGCAAAAAAATTCACTGTAAAAAAAATTGGGTATTTTACAATAATCTAACACATAATTACTGTAAAGTAGTCATTAGAGCTGTCGAATCAAGGTAAGTTCCTTTATTTTATTGATATTTGCCAACTTTCAAATCAAGTTTTGTAAAAAGTGACGCCATTGCTAATAAGGGCCACCTGGAAGGAAGTGATTAAGGGCCGGCCCTTATTGGCCTGTCAAAATATAATATTTTGTTTGGTTTTCTTTACAGATAGATCTTTATCTTTTTATTAACCTTGAAACATCAAAAATGTTTCAAATAGATATAACTCACAATAACAATTGTGAGTTATATCTATTTGAAACATTTTTACAAGCTTTTTAACTTGCTATGGGTGTGGATTTGTATGTGTGTTCCCGTTGTTCAATTGATTTGAATCTTTGCATGCTTGTCTAGTTTCGAAGAAAATACAATATAATATTGTATTAATAACGAGCTAATCTGATAATGGAGACGGAATGTAGACAACGGAAATCTCATTACAAGGCGACCAATTGTTTATAGCAGAGATACTTCTGTTGAAGACCTTATGTCTCTTCTAGCGAATTATCACAATGAGCAAGATAGCCAAAACTTATACAGCTCCACTCCATCAGAAGATTTACGCCAGAAAAAGGAAACAGCCAAGGTAGTTATATATACATAATATATAAATAATGTGGCAAGGCAACGATCTGATAGTTCGTCATCAGAGGATTCAGAGGATAATATACCATTACTGAATCTTAAGCAGGATAAAAGTTTAGAATCTCCTTTCCAACAGCTAATACCAACTCCAAATTATGCGGTGGTGAAGCAAAGTAAACCAAGACGCAAAGCCATTAATTACAAAGGCCAGCCAGTTACTAGAGACTTATTTATGGAAAGAGAGAATAAAAAGAAGAGACAAAAAAAACAGCAAATTAACATGCCGTATTACGCAAAAAAACATGAAACTGAATTAAATTCATTGCCATAAGTCAGCTAGCATACGCCAATACGTATTAACAAAAGAAAAAAAAATCGAAAACTATACTCGAGCAGATATAAAAATACAAAACTAAAAACGTAAACTGAACTTTATAACTAAATAAAAGCCTCCAAGCATAGAGGACGTGCCCACTTACATATAACCATATGTAGCAGTAACACGAAGTCGCAAATGATAAAGTAGGACCATCGAAGTAAAATAAATAAAGAGAGATAAACCGATCACATAAGATATAAAAATTCTGCTTCTGTACTAGAAAACTGTTCTGGCCTTCTATAGGAGACGCTTTTTTTGTTTCTTAAACTTAAATTTTAACTTAGTTCTAATTCCATGTCCTAGCCAAAATGATCGTCACCCAAACACGCGTCGCGTTCTTTTTGGTTCCGCGAACCCAAACGCGTGGTCGCACCGACAGAAAGTGCCTTCCGGTTTTCTGAACAATTAATGAGTGACATATGAACACGTCGATCACGTATTCGAGCGACCGATCGCTTTGGTTAGGACGCGGAGTGAGTATAATTATGCTTTCTAACTCCTTCAACTTTTCGTATGGATGTTGAATTCAAAAGTTTTGGTCTATAATGGTTCAATAAGCTTTTATAATACTCGAAGTTATATAACTTTGCACTGCTTCTACTTAGCAATTTGTTCTTCCAGTCGGCTGTTATTATTAACTTTAGACGAACATGTTTGTAGTAATAAGAGAGTACCGAGCGCGCAGTGGCGCCCTCATCGTTTCTTTGGTTATTTATTTTATTTTAGAACGTAATCCTTAAAATGGAAAAAAGCGGCCACTATTTTCCGTTTTAACGATTACAATAAAATTGTAAAATATAACCTACTGTTTGTTATAATAATAGTGTATAGTCCTGTGGAGCACAACATAACGTGCTTATTTTCTGTGTTTTCATTCTAAAATAAAAGAAATAACCAAACAAACGAGTAACTGTTGTAAGACATTTTTTAGTAAAATAAATAGTTTTTTTTTTATTTCAGACAATATACTCATATACAAAAAAAAAATAAATAAAAATCATAGCTGTGGCATTTTAAAGGGTAAATAATTTCAAGTTATATTTCACTTGAAATTATTTCGCTTTATGTTTTTTTTTTTAATATGTACTGTCCCACCGCTGGGCAAAAGTCTCCCCATACTTTTCCATTCATCTTTACTGCTTTTTTCGGCCAATCAGACAAGAATGAGTTTTAAATCGCTTTAAATATTCAATTAAAAAATATAAAAATTGTGTCGATTTTTTAACAAGCTTGTGTCCAGTGTAGAGAACTGCGATCGAATGAAGTAATGATTTGAAATATGAAAAGTATACAGAAAGCGAAGAAAATGAAGAAAGAATTTGGTTGTATGTTGACCCACCTTTTACATAAATTCGTCTCTTACGTAGATACACGTATCTCCCGTGTCCCCGACTCATGGTTATAGGAGCAGCTTTAAATTCACAAAACAGTAGATATAGATGGAGAACCTCTTTATCGTATTGATGCAAAATAGGCCCAAAAGATTGATCTAAACTAACAACATTTAAACAAGAACTAAGTATTTCATAAACAAAACATTTTATTTCACATAAATCTTCATCATTCTCTTGCCCTTGTCCCAATTTATTTGGGGTCGGTGCAACATGTCTTTTTCTTCCATACTTCTCTATTAGTCGTCACCTCGGTAGTCACTCCCTTTCTGGCCATATCATCTTTCACATAGTCCATCCATCGTTTCTTTGGTCTTCCCTTACTCGTATAGCCCTCCACGTTCATACTCAACACTTTCCTGACGACATTTTCCTCATTCCTCCGATGATGCGAAGAAACGAGGAAATTAGATAATATATAATAGAAAATATTTTACATAAATCTTCATGGGCTCTTATGAAACGTAACGTCAGCTGCTAGGTGCAAGGCTTTAATTGGTCGTTTCCTATGGAGAAGAGCCGGCAAGAAACTCTACGGTTACTCTTTTGAAAATAAATAACTTTTACAATATTTTTACAGTATTAATAGGCATGGGAGAGTAGTATCTAGGCTAGTCACCAAATACTAGAGTTAATCTGTCCAATTTTACACCAGATTATTCCTGAAGAACACGTACCTATCACAAAGTTTTTTGTGACGGTCGACTGTGATTCGGGTTGTGAGATAAAATTTAAAGGATAGGTCGAGATAACAAAGGCTCCGATAGCAAAGGGAAGGCATCGTTATAAACGTTGTGACCGCTGACATTTAGTTCTCTTTGCATTCAAAAAGGTTTAACTTAAAAGATAACTTATTTTGTGAATATTATATTTATATGGATTTACGAGTAAACTAGACGGAAGATAGTATATCATACAAAGTATAAAGATAGAGGAAGATGCCTTCGTATCAACGATAATTTATAATACTTAGTGAAAGTTGAACGCAGCTTAATAATGTACCTACAATTGAAAAAACACAACTAAAGTCATTTCTAACTAACAAAGCATATTATGCCTGCTATTAATGAATTGCTGACAGAAACTTATTTTGACATAAATTTGATGCATTAGGTATTATCATTTTTTGCTGTTAACATTTATTATTGTTTGCTGTTTTGTTGTTTGTTTGTTTGGTGGTTTTTTTTTAAATTTATTATTGTTAAATTAATAATATTGTACGTAAATTATTTTGACATTTCTGACATTTCTCGGGGCCCTGGAGTCCCGGACCTTTGGAAGGCGTACGAGGAGCCGAAGCAAACTCGCAGAGGCCCCTTAAATAATTTTAAATGATGAGGAGGCTCCAAACGACGATTATCCCTGAATGTACTATGCAAATGCACCCAAGGACAACCCCCGGTTGGTGCAGGACTATTGTTATATGTGGAAACAAAACATATTGGCTAAGGTGGATTGGGTAACTTGAACTATGGAAGAACTATGTCCCCTGCCTGACCAATGACCAATACACGGATAAAATGGCAGGGGGTGACTTGCATACTGAATAATGAGCCCCCGGAAACGGCCGCTAGCACATAGTGACGTAGATAATCCCGGAAGTACGGTCAAGATCCCTACCAGCACCTTACTGGAATACTTCCTTCCTCCGAGCACGTTTGCTTTTGCGAATCTCCACTCAAGCCGGCCAATAAAGGCAAGAAAGAGGACCCGTTCCGGCAAACTCTACCGGCACAGATCTAAAGTTCGTAGCACGCAAGCTCCACAACGACGTCAACGTAGAGATACAGCGGTGGGCACGCCACAATTGCGGCGATAAGTCCCCTCTTTGAGGAGTGGTTGGAGAGGCGTCACGGCATCTTCACCTTCCGCCTGACGCAGGTCCTCACCGGACACGGTTGCTTCGGGATGTTCCTGTTCCGGATAAGGCGGGAGGAAACGCCCGGGTGTTACAATTGTGTGGATCGCCCGGAGGACACGGTGGAGCATACGGTGGAAGTCTGCCCGGCTTGGGCAGAGCAGCACCGCGTCCTCGCGGAGGCGATCGGCGGCGGCGATCTCTTGCGTCCGGCCCTGGTACAGGCCATGGTACGGAGCGAGAGTGCATTGGAAGCCGTCACCTCCTTCTGCGAAGCAGTAATGCTCGCGATCAATCTTTGCGCCCTCACGCCCCTAGTCGCCGCAGGAGACGCCCTGGGCGTCGGAAATCGATAGCCGATTCCCGGCCACCGTAGGCGCGGGCTTGCGGATGGCGAGCAATGGGTAGCTCGCCGTCCGGTAAGGACCAGGCCCGGGTCGACGGCGCGTTGTGTTCCACGCGCGCCTCAAAGAGATGTCAGCACTAACTGAAGGGGTCCGCTAAAGCCGATGCCCGCCAGGGTTGCGGGTTGTTCGAAAGAGTTACCGTGGCCCTGGCACAGGCAACTGAAGGAACACGGGTGGGTTTTAGTCAGTAGAACTCTGACACGCCCTCCCGCTCCACCCAGAGCGGGAGAAGTTATTTGATGATTTCCCATCCAAAAAAAAAAATGTGGCAAACATGTCCGAAGCTTTGAGAAAAACATGTTTTCCTATACATTACAA
This sequence comes from Dicycla oo, assembly GCA_948252095.1. Classification (NCBI taxonomy): domain Eukaryota; kingdom Metazoa; phylum Arthropoda; class Insecta; order Lepidoptera; family Noctuidae; genus Dicycla; species Dicycla oo. The sequence continues at coordinate 12,883,680 of OX411732.1, forward strand.
CTGCAAATGTAAAGCCTACTTAGCTGTGATAGTATTCCTTTTAACTTCGTTATATACGAGTACACTACTGCCGTGAAATTTTTCACATATCCAAAAACAACCAAGCGGTTGTTTTTGGATATGTGAAACATTTCGCAGTTTGACACTTGACTCTAACAAAAATTAGAATGGATCAGTGAATCTAAAAAAGGTTTTCACACCCGCAAAATTTTTGAACGGCCTATTCAACAATAGATGAGAAAAAAATATCATCACACAAATTACAGCTTTCTAGTGCTAAGAGTCTCTGAGCTAAGCCACGGACAGACAAACGGTCATAGTAAAACAATAAGGGTTCCTTGTTTATTAAGGAACCCTAAAAAGGGGCCAAGTTTAGAACAAAGAAACACAGAATTGTCGGCTTCGCAATAATAGAATTGAGTTCTAAATGGGACCCAAGTTCGGAAAGGCAGGTGATAGAAACTTTGCTCCTTGCTACTGAATAATAATATATTATAACTTCTCAAGTTTACAAAGTTGTCCCAATAATAATAATAATAAGAAAAATAATTTATTTGCTGAAAATACAGGCTTTACCAGACGTTATTTATGGTTTATGCACTGTCCATATTTTGCCTGTTTAGAGCATGCAAATTAGTTTTACATTAACAATACGTAGGTATTTATATTAGCTACTTATTTTAGTAAAATTCAAGTTAAACTACAGATATTCTAAAATATAAATTATCAGGTTGGCACAAAAGTAATGAGACACTTGGTTTACGTTATATATATTTTTTTATTATTATTAAAATACAAAAAGCTTAGTCAATGATGTAATCTAATCTAAGACTTCTTGCCAAGGATCCGGCAAAGTTTGGATGCCTTTCGTCCTGAACCCTGATGGCTGTGCCTCGAAAAACTTGTTCAACTCCGCCTCTACATCAGAGAAATCATTAAATTGTTTACCCCGCAAATGTTGTTTCTGAAATCTGGGAAATAAGGGGGCTGGGGTATCATCTCCCAGCCCAAATTGTCGAATTGTTGACGAACGGCAGATGCGACATGAGGTCGAGCGTTATCGTGTAGTAAAACTACATTGACTCATCTTCGTCGTTTTTTCTTGATAGCAGCAGATAGTTTGGTGAGCTGGGTTGAATATTTGTCAGCGTTTATAGTTTAATTGTGTAATAGTTCATAAAACAGCATGCCTTGCGCTTCCTAGAAACAGCAAAGCAGAACTTTTAAGCGGTTCTTATGACTCAGCTTCGGTTCAGTTGGTGGCGGTTCTTCTGGAGGCAGCCAAAAAGCACGACGTGTATCGTTCTCGTAATAAATCCATGATTCATCTCCAGTAACCAAATCAGACAAAAACTCTTTACGTCGGGGTCGCAGCAAAAGTGATTGACAGATAGCGACACGGACTGCACGACTGGCGTCAGTAAGGATGTGCGGTACCCACCGAGCCAAATCTAAAACCATCTGCATGAGCTTGGGTATCGAAAACTCAAGCTCATGCAGATGGTTTTCCACAGCGTGGTGAATGCAGTTAAGTGCTTCCACTAATGCACGAGTGGTAGCATCCGGATTCATCTGCAGTTCGCGGCGTAAATCGTCACCATTCACTGCGGGTGATCGTCCAGAGCGTGGCTGACTTTCAAGGCTCCTGTCTCCTGATTTAAAACGGTCAAACCATCGCGACACCGACGCATGGCTTGTACTTCCAGCGCCCAATGTAGTGTTGATATTGTCAGCCGCAGTCCGCGCACTGTAACTGTGTAACAAGTACTCGTATAAGTATAGTGTTCGAACTTGTCGCTCGTCCATTTTTCTTCAAACTTACTAAACTGCTCGCGAGGGCGGCATTGTATACCCCCACATCACATGTACCTAGAATGTTCTACAACCTTCTAGAATATTATCAAAAACAATTTATTTAAAAAAGGAAATGTATAGAGTTTTGTAGTGTCTCATTACTTTTGTGCCAACCCAATACAAGACCTGCACTAAAAAAAAGTATAAAAGATGTTCTAAACTTTTACTTAATATAAATTAAAAAGCAATCTAATCATAACAATTTGTTATTTACCTTGTTTTTCTCCAAGTTGCAAATATTCTTGTAATATTGTGTCAATAATTACAAACCAAATAATTGTCTTTGAAAACAGGCCAGCTTATTATTTTTATATAAAAAGGTACACCAACAGCTTCTGTATACAATATATCTTATAGGTAACAATAGCCCCGGACTTACACAGTCGCCAATTAATTACAGGTTAAGGGGACATGGGACATGTCCTAAAGCGCGGTCACTCTCGGACTGCATAGAAAAGAAAGAGAAGCGCGATGACACAACGCTGGTAATTTATTGCAAAATATGAAGCAATTATCTATTTACAAAAAATCTGAATGATTGCATGTATGGTTTTTAATAGTTGAAATGAATTTTTAGAGGTATATACGTGATTTTTAGGGTTTCGTATCTCAGAAGGATAAAACGGAACCCTTATAGGATCACTCGTGTCTGTCTGTCACAGCCAATTTGCTCCGAATATGATGGACCGATTGAGTTGAAATTTGGTATACGTATAAATTTCTGTGACCCAAACACGGACGTGTAACGTAAATAAATGAATTTTGAATATGGAGGCAAATTTTGGGGGGCAAATACGAAAATTTTAAAAAGTTTTGCAAACTGTACCGTGTGACATGTCAAATGAAAGAACTTACTGTCAAGGTAAGGAAAAAAAAAAAAAAAATATATATATATATATATATATATATATATATATATATATATTTCCAACTGCAAAGACTACTATTTAATGTCGTACAACCAGATACATCCTGTATAACAAATAAAAAAAACAGCAAGAGTGTAACTCTCTACCTTACTGACTAAACCCCACCCGTTCCTTCAGTTGCCTGTGTTTCCGAACGCATACAACCCTGATCTCTTCAAAGTGAGAATGAACATCCTTCTTCTGGGTAAGCTCACTCCATCGTCGACTTTGTCTCTGTCACCTCCGACGCAAACCCATGTAAAAATAAAGAAAAACATTAAAAAAATACAATAAAAACAGAATGATATACGGCAGCAATGCATGGAATTTGATCATAAATTACAATTTATCTTGTCTCTCCGAATTAACGTGTCGGATTAACTTTTGTGTTTGCGTTAACAAGATTTATGACTGACCTGACAATAGATGAATGGGCCCATTTAGGAGTTAATCAGTTTTTTAATCTTAATTTTTTTTTAATATATATTTATATTTTGATCGAAGCTGCTACCTACGTACACAATGTATACAAAAAGTCATTCACAACTTTTTATGTAAGGGTTTGTCTGAAATGACGTTTAATATTACAGATACAGTCCTGTCACAGTTAATAAATACACTTGTGACAGCAGCAACCCAATAGCATCTTTATTGTAACGTTAATAAAGATCACTGTGATTTTGACAGAGTTGTCAGTGGCTGCAACCAAACAGCATCCTTGTAATAACGAGAGTAAAGATCACTGTGATTTTGTCAGTGATGCGCAACTCTTTTGTTTTCAGACCAATACTACGATTGACCCAATAAAACTTACGAGTATGGGCACTAAATTAAATTTAATAGGTTATAAATATGCCTGTCCATTGGGGTGAAGAGCCCAAAAATTTCACAAAGTAAAATCAGGTATACATACACTTCGCCCCGCTTTATTACAGGAGTGACTATTAGTTTTATATAATTATGTAATATGTATGTGCCTTTCAATCGCCAGACATATGCAGAGCATTCTGATTCCACTCAAATTCTCCGCTTTGGACGCATTGCCGCTCTTACACCGCGCTTCTCTCTGCTTCAGTGAACAGGAACACTAGACTGCTCCCTCGCTCTTTTCCGCTTACTCGATCCGCTTCAATGGGCATGTAGCCTAGCAGAGGGCAAATGCATCAATATTTTATTGATACAAAATTTGCCACTCAAACGTAGGTAGTTCTAAAATCCATTCAGTTAGAACTGGTGGACATAAATCCCAGGCTTGTTTCGACTAAATTGGATAGTGTTGAAATCTTGATGACGTCACAGTTTATTGGGGTGAAGCAGCACTACCTTTTTATGACTTCATTGTTGTCTAGGGTTGGTAATTTCTTTGCATTTTGTATTGTTTTATTTCGATTATCTACTTTTTTTGTTGAGAAGTCAATCGAGCACACGTATACCATGCCATGAGGTAGATCATCAACTGCCTAGCCTTTTCCCAACTATGTTGGGGTCGTCTTCCAGTCTAACCGGATACAGCTGTACACCAGTATTTTACATGGAGCGACTGCCTATCTGACCTCTACAACCCATGTACTGGGTAAGACTGGCTGTCAGGCTGTCGGGCTTCTGACAACCCGTAACGACTGTCAAAGGAATGATAGCCGGGACTAACGGCTTAACGTGCTTTCCGAGGCATGGGGCCTCGGTATGTAATGATAGTCACCCATCCAAGGACCAACCACGGCAAAATTAGAGGTAGATGAAAGGTTAAAATTCTTAGTATCTGCAAACCTGTAGAAGATCCTTTGTAAAATCTATAAAAATATAATAAAAAGAAATAAAATTTATAGAAGTAAAATGGCACAGAATGAAAGGTTTTTTTTTATTAAATGTATTTTTTTTATTAGATGATCTTTTTTTAAGTTACACTACTTCCTTACTAGCCAGCCCTAATCTTTACAATAGAGAACGCCAGGGCAGCGCTCCCATTACAGTTGTCTTGCCGTGGAAAGTTAGCCTGTTAATTTGAAGCTGGAATTGAACTGAACTTAGCTAAATTGTCATTCTGCCTGATGCATTTAGCTAAGTTTTGAGTATTTTGTCATGCTAAACTATGAAAATATGCGTGAGTCGCGTGCTACGTTTAAATCAAAGCTTAAATAGTGTCAAAACAACCAGACCCAAATAAAAATGCATATTTTACCAACACAGCACACAGCTAAGAATTTCAGTCAATTTTGGAAGGAAACCGGTAAATTGAATCCAAGGTCGGGCGTTCCAGTGAGTGTCGGAGGTCCGTCAGTCGGGGGTCAGTCAGTGCCCGACCACATTGCCCGCCTGTTTAAGGAGCACTTTAAGGTCTGCTCGCCCCTGGCTGCCGAGAATAAAGAAACTGAGTCACATGAGGTACGTACTGGGGACTCGATCGTACGGATTACAAGTAGGGATGTTGCGCTGGCGGTGAAAGGTATGAAACGACGTAAATCCCCTGGCCACGATTCATTGAGCATTGAACACTTGCAATATGCAGGTGGTCACTTGCCAAGGGTGCTGGCCATGCTTTTCACCCTCTGTGTGGGGCACTCATACCTACCAGATGCATTGATGAGAACCATAGTTGTCCCTATTACTAAGAACAAGACAGAAGACGCATCTAGTTTGAGTAATTACAGGCCTATATCGCTCGCAACTGTTATTGCTAAGGTACTGGATAGTGTGATTGAGAAACATTTAGATAAACATCTTAAACTACATGACGCTCAGTTCAGATTTCGTGCCAATCTGTCTACTGAAACAGCAATATTGAGTCTTAAGCACACAATAGAGATGTAACATAATTTATAATTTTGATTACAAGAATGCTGCTTATTTCTTAAGAAATTTCTTCCAGCAGACCTGCGAAAGGAAAAATGAAAAAGAAATGTAGAAAATATTGTGTTCGAGTTTTAATCGAACACTCAGCGAAAATGCATAATTGCCTCGAAAGCAAGTATACACATTCGCTCGTTCACCAAAACGTGGGCCAGTTCGCGTTCAGCTCTCATTAGAGACACCACGACTCAAAACCATTACCAATACCATTTTTACCATACCTACCAATCACTTAGTTATATAGTTTAGCTTACCAATTCTTGTACTAAGTTTTATAGTGATTTAATACAGCTATTTGCCTTATAATCCAAGATTTTGACTATTACCACATTTACCATATCCTATCAATACGAGAAAGGTGTGTTAGGTCACCATAGCGCCGAACACTACTTTCTACAGTAATAATATATATATATATATATATATATATATATATATATATATATATATATATATATATATATATATATATATATAAATACAAGAGAAATATTATGAATATATAAAGTCTTAAACTAAAATATTAGGTTTGATATTAATAATATTAAATATAATATTAATTAATATTAGGTAGGGTTTTTTGTGTTATTCGTATAACACAAAAAATTAACATATCATCACAAAATTAACATATCAAAATTAACATAAATACATAAAGCTAAAATATATAGGGTGATTGGGTGACTGGTAATTTAGTGACCGATACACACATACACACACACACACACACATATACACATGATTGTACTCATGATAACAAACAACTCTTACTATGGGACCAAACCTGAAATCGCGAAAAAAAAAACATCTGCTGCCTACATTTATGTTCGCATAACTCGTCGAAATATAGGGAACAGCTGACTTTTTTTTCGCGATTTCAGGATTGTTCCCACAATTGTTCCCATAATAAAAGTTGATTGGTATCATGAGTACAATCATGTGTTTAAGTATCGGTCACTAATTACCAGTCACTCTATATAAACTTAGTACTACGTAATATTATGAATGTGAAAGTAAGTTTGTTTGTTACCTTTTCACGCCTAATCCACTGAACCGATCATCCTGTTTGCATATACGTTGTCATGTTTACAGAAACGGACATAGGGTATCTTTCATCCCGAAAAAAAGTACTGTTCCTGAGGAAAACAACAATAACATTCTTATTATAAAAGATGGCGCCACGTGTCTTTCGAATCATGATTGAATTATAATATTATGGAAGCAGTGTGTTAAGAGTTATTATTTTTTTTTAATATTAAGTACATTATACATTTTGTGAGTGTAGTCCGGTTTTTCATATTCATATAATAAATACTATAAATGCAAAAGTGAGTTCGTTTGTTTGTTACGCTTTCACGCTAAAACAGCTGAACGGATTTGGACAAAATTTGGCACATGGGTAGACTATAACCTGGATTAGGACAAAGGATACTTTTGATCCCGGTAGTGAGTTCCCGTGGTATAATTTCCTTCTGCCACGCGGGCGAAGCCGCGGGCAAAAGCTAGTAAACTATATAATAAATACTCACAGTTGAGAGGAAAGGCTCTTTTCCTCGATAGGTATTTGAATAAAGAAACAGTTTTTAAATCACGAATGCTAGCTTATTTTACTGATAGAAAGCCACAATACCAAATGCCATAGGATGTTGTATGTTAAAAGACGACGCGACGCGACGGCGGACGAAATCGCGGACAGAAGCTTGTACCTAGTAGAGAATATCTCAAGACGTGGCGATTACAGGCAACTTTACCTGTGGTTTACTCCTCTATGATACTTTGAACGCAATAACCTCATTTCACAGGGTCAGTTTGGATTCAGGGCTGGAAAATCTTGTGCTGACGCTGTTCATGAACTGATAGATCATCTTGTTAAAGATCTTGATAGTAAAAAGAAGGCACTTGTTATTTTCCTTGACCTAGCCAAAGCGTTTGACACAGTCTGTGTACCCAACCTACTAAACAAGCTGGAAAACCTGGGAATCAGGGGTCTTCCATAAAAACTCTTCCGGGACTACTTATCTGATCGGTTCCAGAGGGTTAAAATAGGAAACTATGTTAGTGATGATCTTCCTATAACTTTTGGTGTACCTCAGGGAAGTGTGATAGGGCCCACCCTCTTCCTTGCCTATATTAATGATCTCTGCAATCTACAGATACCCCATGGTAAACTCATATCGTTTGCCGATGATACGGCACTACTTTTCACTGCAGATTCGTGGGCTGATATCTACTATTACGCACAAAAAGGCTTTGATACTGTCCTGGCATGGTTAAAAAATAATGTCCTTACTCTTAACGTCAATAAAACCAAATATATAGCTTTCTCTCTCACTAATAGACAAAATGACGTTCTATCCTCCTTCCACATTAAAGCGCACTCTTGCACTGACACAATTTCTGACACATGCTCCTGTCCCGTTCTCCAAAAGACTACCTCAATTAAGTACCTTGGAATTATAATAGATAACAATTTAAGCTTCCAACCACAAATAGACAGCCTCACCTCGAGAATTCGTAAATTAATCTTTCTGTTCAAAAATCTGCGTCACGTAGCTGACGCGGAGGTTATTAGGTGGGTATGTTATGCAATGTGTCAGTCTCTTCTGACATACTGCATAACATCATGGGGTGGTGCTCCAAAATCAAACATTTTAAAATTGGAAAGAGCTCAACGTGTGGTACTGAAGGTGGCCTGTTTTCTGCCATACTTATATCCTACTGTAGATCTTTATAAACACTTCAAAGTCTTGTCAGTGAGGCAACTCTTTGTTTTATACACGGTTCTCAAGAAGCACTCCTCCTTATTATTTGACCCTCCCTCTATCTCGGGAAAACGTAGAAAATACTCTGTCTGCAGTACGGCTAAAGGTCTCAGAACGAGCTTCTCTCAAAGATTTTATATGCTCTTGGGTTCTCACTTATATAATAAAATAATCGTAATAATACGATCTATCACCTAACAACAAAGGCTCGTAAGAATACTCTGGTTGAATGGCTCCATGGCTTGGTTTATGGGGCAACTGAGGATTTACTATCTTATCCAAAATAGTATATCCCGCTCACTTTCCCATACATAACTTTAATAGGTTACATCACGCACTTTCACAAATACCTACTTATATTTTAATTTTGTTGTTTTTGACTTACTAATTAACTGATTATGTTTACATACCGTGTGGTGAGACCCTTGTGATTTGCTATACAGGTATTCCTAGTGCAGACACCAGTCTCTCACAAACTAGTGTAATATAGCTTCTAAGCTTGTATAACTTTTTATTATTATGATGCCATTGTTTGTGAAGAGTAAATAAATTATTTTGAATTTGAATTTGAACCAGGGTCTAACCAACATGATGAGCGCTCACGATTATCAAAAAGGATCCATTTTTCATCGCAAGTGACAATGCGGTTCAGATCCGTTCGTTTCTGTGTCTGTTAGGCAACGCAAGGCATACCTCAACGCATTCGTCGCGGTGGCTATCGTGCAGTTCGTGCGGCGCCCACTTATCAAGTTTTTTTACCTTGCCAATTTGACGCAAATGGACCCATATTGTTTTGATGCTAACGTTGAAAGCTGCTGCTATCTCAGCCGTAGATTGAGTATCGTCAGCTTCCACTATCGCCTTTAATTCGTCATTGCTGATTTTAGTTTTCGGGTGACCACGGGGTTCATTTTTTAGATCAAAATTTCCATGTCGGAAGCGTTTAAACCAATAACGAGTCGTCCGTTTGCTTGTAGTGTTCACTCCGTACACGTAATTAATGTCGTATTCCATAATTACTCGTATTTTTATCGTGTCCATACGAAAAAGGTACAAATGTAGTGAAAACAAAACACTAATCAATAAACAAAACACTCAATTTGAAAAAAGAATTCCATATTTTTTAAATAAAATTAATTTGAATTTTGAATTTATTGCCAGCCATACATAAATTACGTTTCAAATAGCCAGTATTGTAAAACGGCAACTTCATAGGTAAATGCCTATTATTATATAAAAGTTGTATAAAAATATCATAAATCTATATTCCTATTCCAACACATACACTTTCTTATAAGTTTTATTCATGAGCAGCAACTAACAATATATTCAGCATACCTAATTTCTAAATATCAAGTCTTCAAATGAAGCCTTAACTCAAAGGCGACAATAGATAACTAGAAACAGCTACTACAAGAACAGAACTACCTCTGCATCATAGTCCCCGCTATCGATGCAAATTAGTCTGAAGCTGTCCCTGGATCTAACGAATTATATTTTAGAAGCTATAGCTGTGTTAGTTAGGAAATTATTTAGTTGAAAACTAGAACTGGGGATTGTAATAAGCGGTAAGCTTTCATTTAATTATGAACATCCGGCTAAATCTGGCTCTGCAGCCCTTTATAACTATCTGTTATTATCTACTTTTGGTTGATGTATTTTATTTACAGTAAAAGCCGATTATGTTTTGAATTGAGATAGAAACGGTAGTATTTATTACATTAACGTTTTCATTTAATTAATATACATATTTACATTATAATTATAAACTAAAGCACTGACAATATAATTAAGAAATACAATTCTCACACATTGCGACGACATGCTGCAAGCATATAGGCTTCTTGCACTCAAAGCACGAGTATCTTGTCTTCCTGTCTTTGGACGAAGGACAGTCTCTGCACCGCTTGTATGGTTTGGGATCCAATGGATTGGGTGGTGGATCAATCAAAGATTCTCCAATTTGTTCATAGATTCGTTTGCGTAGTTCTCGAGGCAAGTTATTTTTATCCTTCCTCATTCTAAGGTGTGGCTCGAGCAACGCTAAGCCTAGCTTTCTATTAAACTCGTATCTTCTTTCTTTTCTACTACAGTTGTTATTTTCACGATAAATTATAAAGCCATTTATAGCAGCGACATTCATAATAGTGTAAAGTATTATATGGGGCCAGCTCTTGCAATAATTCCGTACGTCGTACATTTTACTGAGTTTATCAACAAACTCAACACCAGTTTTTGTAGAATTGTAAAAGGATACCATTTCTGGCTTTGGTTTTTCAACGCATTTGATGTCCATGGTCTCGTCATGATGAAACGAGGATACCAAAAGGATAACATTCGATTTTTTCGGCATATACGATACAAGTGTCATGTCTTTCTGGAAACCGAATCGTGAGCTATGCACTGTTCTTCCTCGCGTAGTCAAAAAACTGTGCGGGATTCCACTTTTATTTTTTGTAAGGGCACCTGTAGACGTCAATCCGTGTTCTTTCAGTAAATGTTGGACTAGTGGGAAACTTGTGAACCGGTTATCAAAGGTCACATTTCTGTTTGTTTTGCTGACTGGCTTCACCAATCTTTCTACTATGTCAGCTGGTTGGTAACTGGTAGCATACGGACCATCAGGTTGATCGCCTGCATGTATTTCGAGGTTAACCGTATAAAATACTTTAGCATCTACTAACGCATACATTTTAATTCCATACGCAGCAGTGTTTGGAATAAATTGTCGGAAGGGACAGTCACCTCGGAATGGTACATATTTTTGATCAAGTGAAAGAAATTGGCTTGGTGTATAAGCTTCCTGACAGTTTTTAATGAACTTATTAAACATCGGTCGCACACGAGCAATATTATCTAATCGGTTCCTTTCTTGTCGAGTGCAAGCGTCATCAAAACGCAAGCAACTGTGTATGAAATTAAACCGTTGTATTGACATGGTCATCCTAAAAATGTCAACGCCAGTTCCATCGGATCTCCATAAGTCAGTCAAATTGTAGCCTGTAGAATTATTTAATCCAGCGATATACATTAATCCGAATATAGCCATCAGTTCCTCCTTAGTTGTCTCTTTGACAATATGAGCTCTTGTATTAGTCTTAAAAGGTTTACTGGAAGGACAATCAGGGAAATTTTTTGAGTTTATTTCAACATTAGTATGATGAAGAATTTCTTCTATCATGTTATCATTGAAGAACAAATTCCAACACTCTAGTTCTGTTTTAGCTTTCTGAGCACAAGGTTTTGCACCGGGTTGGATTGGTTCGTCAGGTTTTTTTGATATTTTGGCTTGGATAGGATTAGCATGCCACATACTTATCCCATCTTTACCCGTGTAAGAGGTATCTTCTTTCTCACTCTCTTCATCACTTATTTCCTGTTCTGTGTCACTGCCTGCGGTTATTATGGTTAGGTGATCGTTTTCTTCGTCGCTGTCATATTCGTCTCCTAATAACGCTTCACAGAAATCGGACATCATTGTCTGGTCTTTATTTTCCATGTTGATGAGATCTGTAAAGAATGGAAAGATACTTAATAAATTGAATCTAGAAACAAAGAACTTTATAATTAATTAACCATTTTTAGTAACACAGTTTTAATGAAATATGCTAGAACTAGCAAAACCGAGCATCATCAAATCATAAATTGGTGTACAGTCAACCACATGTAAAGGCCCTGTCAAAGTCAAATTGTACAATGAACATGTGTGGTTTAGTAGTTCGGAGTTGGAATGATGCCAAATCGATACCGGTAAGTAGTAGTAGCTTGCCCTATATTACATGGGAGTTACAACAATATGAAACAGGTAGCACATTTCGATAAACGCTAACTTAATAATGAAAGAAGTAACTAAGTGTTTGTAATTTTTAGGGTTCCGTAGTCAACAAGGAACCCTCATAGTTTCGCCATGTTCGTCTGTCTGTCCGTGGCTTAGTTCAGAGTAACACCCGTATTTATAAACAAGCAATTACTTGCTGCTTAGTAGTTTTTTAGTGAAGTTATTACTTGAGGATAGAATTCTTCATTATAAAATCTTATTCTATAGTCGAGTAATGTACGTTACTTACTTGAGTAAGAATCAACGTTCTATTGCAAAATGAAACACAAATTGCTCGAGTTCTCAATTTTTAAGTAAAAAAGAAAAGAGTGACTATTACCTGGCTAAGAATTCTAACCATTGATAATTCTAATCAAAGCAATTACTAAACTATAGAATAAAAATCATTACTTGAGTAATTACTTTTACTGAAGAAATCACTTTTTTTTTTATTATTTGAGATGGGTTTGCTCTTGACTTTAGTCTAGATCAGAGGTGAAAGAGACAAAGTCGATGGAGTGAGCTTACCCAGAAGAAGCCTGTTCACTCTCACTTTGAAGACATTAGGGTTGTATGCGCTCGGAAACACAGACGTAGGTAGTGAGTTCCACTCGTTTGCTGTGCGCACTATAAAAGACATTTGGAAACGCTTAGTGCGAATTGGTGGAATAGCAACTAGGTGGGGATGGTAACTGGCAGTGCGTCTAGATGTCTGATGGTAGAAGGCGATGGTAGAAAAGACCGACAAGCAGGCAACCTTGCGGCGATGAGACAAGCTGCGAAGCTTGGCAGATGCCAAGCTTTACAACAAGCTTTTTGCGTTTTTAGCTTTAGTTTTTTTTTTTTTTTTTTCTAGTTAGTACATAGCTGATCCACCCCAATGGTGGCTGCAATACTCTATGCAGGATCAGACATGCGCTTTGTAAAGGGTTAAAAGCTATCCAGGCGTAAAGTATTTACCCTATTTAGGATGCCCAGTTTCTTGGCCGCTTTTTGGGCTTTGTACTCGATGTTGGCAGCAAAGTTGAGACCAGATGCCAACTCCATGCCTAGGAGCTCGAGCAGATCAGTTACAAAATATGTACCCCGAAAAGAAGGAATTTGGGAGAAACGACTACTTTTACCGGTAAAAAGACACGCCTGTGTTTTGGTCGCGTTAAAAGAGACCAGATTATCATCACCCCACTGGGAGACAAGGCTTAAGGTCAAATCGGTCCGCTTTACCATGGTCTCTCTCACGGAACGAACTTCGGCCCCACTGGTTTTTGCGCTGGACAAGTATCTCTCTGAAACTATACTGTTATCTGCGTAACCAACAATACAAGGCTGAAGCAGGTGATTGATGTGCAACAAGAAAAGAGTTGCAGAGAGAACAGACCCCTGAGAAACTCCGGCATCAATAGCCATAAGGTCAGAGGAGCAGCTGTCAACGACTACTCTGATCGACCGCTCACCAAGGAAATCTATAATCCAGCTACAAAAATCAGCTGGGATGCCATAAGCAGGAAGCTTATTCAGCAGAGCAGCGTGCCAGACTCTATCAAAGGCCTTTGAGATATCAAGCGATAAAGCAAGTGCTTCGCCGTGTTTCTCGATGGCTTTGCCACATCAGTGTGTGACATACAAAAGAATATCGCCAGTTGACCGTCCCCGGCGAAAGCTATATTGACGGTCACTGAGTAGATCATTATCTTCAAGGTAAGTCAGCGACTTATTGTTCAGTACCCTTTCCACAACCTTGCACGGAATTGAGGTAATGGCGATCGGAGGGTAATGGGTAGGGTCTGCACGGTCGCCCTTTTTGGGCACTGGTTGTACATTTGCAAGCTTCCAGGATTTTGGCACCGTTTTTTTTTTCAACGGAGAGGTGGAACAAACGTGTCGATACAGGAGACAGTTCAGGCGCACACTGCCTCAACACTTTCGCTAGAATGCCGCCAGGCCCACTGGCTTTGTTCACGTCTAGACTGCACAATACTCTTCAGACCTCTTTAATGTGAACTGCTATCTCCGGCATCGAGTAGTCACAATGAGGTATAGTAGGTGGTTGCTTGGAGCCAGCGACCAGACGTGAATTGCTTGCAAAGAGAGATTCAAATAAATTTGCTTTCTCACTTGCAGAGTGAGCTAGCGATCCATCAGGTTTCAGCATTGGAGGTAAAGTGGAACGACAGAAATTAGTTTCAGCCGCTTTGGACAGGGACCAGACCTGTTTACTACCCGGAGGGTGCGAAGCCAGCCTGGCCCCAATACGTCCGACATGCAGACCTTGGCGGCAGAATTAAAGGCTCTTTTCTTTGCGCGAACCCTACGTGCTCTAACTTTGCGGTCACGGGCCTTGACCCAGGCTTGGTAGGCAGACCCTTTTCGGGCCTCAGCGTGGGCGCATTCTGCATTATACCAAGGCCGAGATTTGTGACCGAGCGGGATGTCGGAGAATGGAATAAAATACTCCATCCGCTGCCGAATCACGTCCGCAACCACGTCAGCACAGCACGAGGGTCACCCGAGGAGAAGCACACTTGCCGCCATAGATAAGACGAAAAAAGTGCCGCATCACATCCCAATCTCCTGACTCGTATCGTGCATCTAGGACTCTCATCTGGAGGAGAGCAGGTCGATATGGAGTTCAGGTATACTACGTCCGACGGGGTTGTTATCTTCGTCTCCGTTAGTAAAAACAGGTGCGGCTTCTCGTTCTCAAGGTGGTGATGGACCGGATCGAGATTGAAATGCAATCCCCTGATATTAGTGAGATGCACTTTTAGTGGGAAGAAGTGCAGCCGTTGCTTAACCTTATTTTTCTTTACTTTGGTCATATTGAGTGCAATTGTTGAGGAAAAAAGTCGACTTGTCCAGGCGCCGCCGCTCAGTGATCCAAGTGGAACACTAGAGCCAACCAGACCTATGGGGAACTCATTTGGTGACAGCGGGGACGCCCGAACCCCCCGGATATGGCCACTGGGTACTCCCATCCAGTCGCCGGCTGGCACGGTGAAGCATACCGGGATTTTTCGCGAGTTGGCGGGGTAGCACGTGGCTGGCATGCTACTTGAGCCCCCTACTGACTGCGGTTGGCAAATGGCTAGCAACGTGCTTCGGATCCCGCTGCCCTCCAAAATAAGTTACCCGGCTAGCTGGCTCAGAGACCAAGACCAGTTCCAAACAGCGCAACTGACAATCTTCTTCTTCCCAAAAGGCACTGGCAATCCCACACACCGACGGAACACAGCAAGCTGCTTGGCGCCGCGCCGGACTCCGGTAAAATACGGTTTTTATTACTAGAAAGCTGTAATTTGGCTTGGGTATTAAAGTATTAAAATAAAATCTTGAAAAATAAAATTGAAATTAAAAACATCCCCACTTTATGTGCAAGAGTATCATCCTGGCACATAAAGTGGGACGTTTTTTTTTTCTTGTCTATCCTATGGTTTGGGGTATCGTTGGATGGTTGGATGTCTAGTTCTGCTGAGACCATAAAAATTATAAGAACATCTCACATGTTAGTAGGCTGGCCAAGAATGTCAAGAGCCCGCAAGTGTTTTGACACATGGTCAACGATAAACCGCAAGGAATTATAAGATTCTATTTGAATCGACTATTTGTTAAATAATGCCTTCAAGTAATTATTTATTAATAGGTTTTTAATATCAAATCTTGAGATTTTTTGAACTAAATCCTATTGATTTAATAACAGCATCTGCGCTTCCTTCAAGCACAGACCGTAGAGAGTGGAATTTATTAATTGGTGCAATACTTGAATGAAATGCCTTTAAATTCTAGTCGGTTTAGGTAATTCCCATCAAATATTGGAAGTTTGATCGTGGGTAATTTTATGGCATTAAATGAACGGCAGCTACTATTTGATGCATGTTCACCATTTTCGTTATCACAATGTTCTTTCTCAGCTTTTCTCTGAGGAGAAATATATAAGAATTATTGTATCTATCCTCAAAATATTTGTACTTACTAAAAGTTTACCTTATATACTTATTATCTTAAGGCCGTGCACATACAGTCAGAATTCTGTTTCGAAGTATCGATTCGGAATTTCGAAGGCAGCAAATCCATACAAAATCACGTATAGACAACCATGCGGAATTTCGAATTGGAGAAAATTTCGAACGGAGAACTATAACTACGCGTGTGATAGATCCTTGATCTTGTATGGATTTTCGGCGTTCGAAAATTCCGAATCGATATTTCGAAATTGAATTTCGTCTGTATGTGGCCGGCCTAACTGGCTGCTTAAAACAAAACAAACACACGTGTAGGTAGGTACGTACCAATGCAAACCCACACAAGAAACACACAGCGCCTGTGTAATTCTGACCAACACTAAATGCATCGAATTGAGAATACTTTTCATAGGTCAACTTTAATTTTAGATACTTATAACAGTCATAGCAGACGTAGGTAGCTAAAGGATTACGTCATCAATCATACACTCTCTATAAAAGAAACTGTAATACAACAATCACTCGGGTATAAATTACCCACCGCACTACTCGCGTCCTACTTTTGCTGCGTGCGCAGTTACACTGAGGGGAATGAGGGGATGGGGACTATGGGAGCAAGCGAGAGGGGGTCCTGAGCTGTGCGTTACTCCAAGGTCACGGACTACGATCGTTGCATCTTGTGGCCGGGTATCTAAAACCCAACCTTAACACCACTGCATTTGGAATGCTTATTGCATGATATAAAACAAGAATACTGGCACGTTGTTGTTGTTGTTGTTGGGTACGAGATACCCGACCGTCATTCTGAGGACATAAGAGTTGTTATTACATGTTTGTGGGTCACTGATGTGGTACGCCTCGTATTTACACATATATTTAGAACGTTGACTGGGTGAAATACACGACCTTAATGTCATTGGTGTAAGAATGCTTGTCATTTTTTCGGTAGCCATGAACTGAACTAGCAACTTTTAGATAATTACGTATTTTTTCGCTCAAATATGGCGAGGGGCGTAGTGGCTGATCTTTGCGTTATGCTCGTGAAGGGGTGCTGGTTGTGGTGACTGGTCGTCTTGCTGACCTTGGTTTTGTTATTATGATTACTGATTAACTCTTATTTTATTTATTTTACTTCGATGGTCCTAGTTTATCATTTGAGACTTCGAGTTACTGCTACATACAAAAGCTGCTGTTATATGTAAGTGGGCACGCCCTTTATGCCTAGAGGCTTTTATTTAGTTATTATGTTTTTAGTTTTGTATTTTTATTTCTGCTTGAGTATAGTTTTCGATTTTTTTTCTTTTTTTGGTAAATTGCCAAAAAAAGAAAAAAATCCAAAAAAAAAGAAGAAAAAATCCAAAAAAAAAAAACAATTCTTTTGCACGTCCCCAGACGTAAAAATCCTCAACTCTGGATTTGTATATGTGGGGACGTGCAAAAGAATTGGTTTACCAGACAGAGGTGCCCACTAGGGAAGTTCTAATTGAACGAATAACCGGCGCGTTCCAAACTATGAAAGAAGAAATGCGACTACGTACAACGACAGCTGAAATAAGAAACAGATGTCATGCATGCATACGAAATGGAGGAGGTCAATTTGAAAGAGATTTATAACTTTTTTTAACTAGCCTATTCTGTCCCACTGCTGGGCAAAGGCCTCCCCCATTTCTTTCCATCTCTCCCGGTGTTTTGCCTCGTTTTTTATAACTTTAACCACTGTGCTAAACCGCGCGCGGGGAAAACCGTTGAGCGCCCCACCCGCAGACGCCCGCGGTAATCTTGTAAACAAAACCGATTTGCATCGTAGCTTCTTGGAATTTTGTGACCGTTGAATGTTTCTAAGAATGCTAGTGAGTAAGGCTTTACAGTAATGTACGTTTCGTTTGAAAGTATGACTACTTTTCATTTTCAAAATTGGTTGTAAAAAATAACAAAACAATTTTTGGTTACACTTTCAAAGAAATGACTCTAGTAAGAAAAAAACAAGCGATGACTTATATGTTTTATGGTTTAAAATGCATGGTGTGTTTATTCTTAGCACGAAACATAAATAAAACCACTTGCCATAATACAATTTTCATTAATTACAAGCATTCCAGTTTGAACAAAAACCTTTTGTTTACAAAAAGATTTGCAACTACAGACTAAAAATAATCTTTCCATAGACGATTGACTAGTCGCATAGAGGGTTGGCGTACCTCAAATTCCTCGGAAATAGATAGTGCATCAAACTAAATGTATGGAATTAGAAAGGACTCGTTAATAGTGGTGGAACAAGGTTCAAACCAAAAGCAAATTTGCGTGGGATGACTTTACTCCCACTAACCACTACTTAATAAAAAAAGTGGGATGAATTTCATCCCATGTGTAATTAGCGGTTAATAAAAACATAATAACTTTAATAAGTCTTTTCTTAACCCTGACTCTGACTGAACTAGTGTTTTGACTACATAATGAATAATTTCTATGACATGTAGCATACCGTTAGAAAGGGTATCAACTAAAGAACTTTTTAAAATAAAGCTAAGTTCAAAATGGCTCTTAGTTTTTTTTTTTAACAAATTTAGAAGTTGTAAAATTTCATACATTCAAAATTAAACTTTGGAAGCTTGTAAGGAATTTTCTTGAAACCAGTTGTATTAAACAAAGATGTATTTGGATTTAAATGACAACAAAATTTATTTTGTGCCACTACACCCACTAACAAAAAAGTTATTTCGAATTAAAGGAAACATTTTGCGTATTTTTTTCATTTAATTAAAAAAACATATTTAACCAACCGTGACATTTGGGACAAAGGGTGTATGGGTAGAACCTAGCTAATGACCTCCCAAATCCCTGGAAAAATTGTGTCGGTCCATGCGCCAAACACCCTGATGATCCCTTTATGATGTGGAAATATCCTTCAACTAGATTACCACTACACCAGCGCACACACAAAATATTTTATTAACATGTTATGAATAGACTCATTATCCGAAAATTTATCTTCTGCAAATTCAATATTCACGCCAAAAACAGATGACGCACGTAGAAAGCTCGCGCAAAGGTACACATTACATTGCGCCATTGTTTACATTATTCAGCCAGTTTGCAAAATGTACTCCGCCCAATATTGTTGAAGGTGATAAAAATTGCTTCATCTTTTCGCTGCTTGATCTATCTTCTATTATAGTAGTACAGCTGTTTGACCGCTCTTTCCTCTGGAACTGCCAGTCGGATTTCAAAAAATTATTTTTGAATTTGCTAGCCTAATTCTTAAAGAAGGTAAGGACATGCATGCTAGGATCCATAGATGCCGAGCAAAAAGAAAAAAAAACCAGAAAGAATACTAAGCGAAAACGGAGTAATACCGCGGGCAGGCAATACGATGCGACGGGGTGGGTTGGGGGAACAAGAAATTTCTCGCAGGCAAAGTCACGGGCAGAAGCTAGTAGTGTCATAAGCGCACCAAACATACCACAAGAGACCCGCCCTTTGACCTAGAGCATACCCTTGGTCCAAATCGAGACAAAAGTTTAAACTGCCCGAAGTGTCGCGACCACACAACCAAACGTCGTATGTTAGGACATACGATTTGGTTGTGTGGCGAAAAATAATAGATGGCGATATAGTCGCGTACTTGCGGAACTTTGTGTGGATTTAATGACACTAAACATTTGTCTCGATTTGGGCCAAAGTTATTGTAACAATTAACAAGTTAGTGTTATAAGAGTTAAAAGAGAGTAGTAGAAGATCTCTTAGTGAAGGAGCATAGTGGACCACCATGCCGCCAAGCAGCGAGGTATGGCTGCCGGTGTTACAGGCACATGAGATATTTCAGCTTTGTCGCTGGGATGGCAACACATCTGCGATGCGTCTTGGCAGATGTCCTTAGACGGTGGTAACGACTTAGTCCGGCCGTCGAGACAATGCGTTCCTGACATGTGTCAATTGGATAATTTCTAGTTGTAATAAGGTTGAAATTCGCAAAACAGAAATTTATTGGTATGAAACTGACAGGTGAGGGGTCTAAGTGCAAATCCGCCTCTATCCAGTTTCTGAAAATGTTCACAGCAGTTAAAAAATGTTCCGTGGCTTAATAAATTTTCCAATTTTAGGAGAAATCTTCTGGGTTTATAACAAATACCTACAGTTTTTAGAGCTCTTAATAAATTTAATAAAACTAGCATTATAATAAAACAACATCTTATGTGTAATATTCAATTAAAAAGTGGATAGTGGGATTTTATTTTTTAATGGACAGAGGCGGATTTGCACTTAGACCCCTCAGGTGTCAAAAACGCATTCTCTCGACGACCGGACTGTAAAATCAGGAGGGCAGTCGATTCGTTTGCCATACAATCACAAAAAAGTGTGCTTACAGGTAAAGAATAATTAAATATGTCCCTAGTTTACCCAGTCAATCTCTATTCAGATGAACAACCGTCGACAGTGCTAAATTATACCTTTTGTCACCGGGCTTTAGATTACCTATGTGGTGTTAGAATGTTATCATTTAAGTAAATGCGAGAAATACGATGAAACGTTTCATAACTGCCAACCGAAAATGGGCCTCTTTCACCACCTCTAGATAAATTTCAGGTTCAAATTACCGTACTGGTTTGCCATCAAATAAAATAAAAACCGGCCATCAAATAAAATAAAATAAAGTGCGTATCGGACCACGCAAAATGAAGGGTTCCGTAGTTGGGATGAATTTATCCTAAGAATAAACATAACATTGTAATTGAAAAACATGTTCTCCCATAAATTCCAACTGCAAATTTAAGTTTGTACGCACAATATATAGAGATTTACCATGTTATTTTAAGACAATAGACTCCCTATAGGTGTTCTTGTAATCTATAGGTATGGAACTATTTTATGTATTTTTTTTATTTTTTCAAAATTTTGGGTTCAGTGGTATCGGAGATAAGGGGGAATGGTAAATTTTCATCTATTTCCTTAAATAACTTTCAAACAATTTATTTTAAGTTTATAAAATATATATATATTTGAGACCCTCATAGTACACCCTTTCATTTTATATTCACACGGTACAGTTTGCAATCTTTTTTTTTCTTATTTGCCCCCCAAAATGACCTCATATTCAAAATTCATTTATTTACGTTATACGTATACTTCCGTGTTTGGGTCACAGAAATTCAGACTTGTACCAAATTTCAACTTAATCGGTCCATTAGATTAAGAATCGGAGCAAATTGGCTGTGACAGACGGAGAGACAGACACGAGTGATCTTATAACGGTCCGTTTTTTGCGTTTTGTGGTAAGGAACCCGATAAAACTGTATTTTTAAATGAGCAATACACACTATACTATACTGTAAAACTACTACAATCTACATATGTATTTATGTATGCTATACTATTAAATGAGCAATATTTGTAATCACGTTCTCGAAAACGTCTCTAACGATTTCGATGAACGTTGCATAATAGAGTATACGGGGGCGAAAAAATGATCTAGCTAAGTCTCATACCTGGGAAAATTCGAAAAAAAAAAAACATCAGAGCAGAGTTCGGTCAACCAGGTATTCATAGCCATTTAGTACCATGGTTAGCCTAGCCTATGCACTTCATCCAGACTTTATATTAAAACTTTAATAATTACTTAAAGTCAGTGCAAGGATGAGATTTAAAATGATACTATGAGATTTTACTCTATTCCTGGGCAGCATCAGCGACAATTTCGCGTTCACTGGCAAGTCTGCCGTGGACACTTCGGCCGGTGTGCTCCGCGGCCGACCATACGGAGGTGTGGCAGTGCTGAGGAAGTCTGTTTCCCTCAATGTCAGTGTGTTAGAGTGTAGCAGTGATCGCATGGTAGCTATTAAGGTTGACATGGGTGAGCTTCTATGTTAATTATGTCTCTACGTATATATATATATATATATATATATATATATATATATATATATACACGTAGAGATAATATATAATATTCGAATCGACCTTGCTCTGTATAGCTTCATCATCAAACTGAGTTCCTATTGTAACAAGTACACTAACCTTGATTGCAATAAATTATTTCATATTTTGGAGAAACTAAGGAGTTATTCATTATTTCATCTCAACTGCAACCATAATTATATCCCCCATATAACCATAGAGATCCTTTGAGGTCCTCTCATTGGCTGCCGAAGATGACGTGTAAATTTGTGATGCGTCAGTAGGTACTCCAAAGAGAAGAGCGCCTACAGTTTGGTTAATAGCAACACGCAGGTTGTCAATATCATGCGTGAACATCCTCCCGGCCTTGAAAGATGGTCTTTCAACGTGTTTGTTCAACTTCATTATCCCACAGTGGACAAATCTTGGAGAAGGCCCTTCTTATGACGCCCTTTTCGGTTTGGATATCCACCACTCGTGCAACTCCATCACTGCCCGGAACAGTGCTGATGATACGGCCAAGACACCATTTCAGCGGCGGTGCGTGATCATCCTTTATCAGTACCAGTGTCTCTGGTTTCAGATCGGCTTGCCTTGCCTGCCACTTCGTCCTGGTCTGCAACTCCGAAATGTACTCTGTGGACCATCTGCCCCAGAAGTGTTGACGAATCTGTTCCACTCGTTGATAGCGTGAGAGACGATGTGAAGATTTGTCGACCAGGTCCTCGCAGATTGGCGCTGTCAGCGGACGGCCAACCAAGAAGTGAGCTGGGCATAGGGGTTGAAAGTCATTGGGATCTGTGGAAATAGGACGAAGAGGACGGGAGTTCAGGACTGCTTCCACTTGTGTCAAAACAGTCTCGAACTCCTCATACGTCAAATGCAAAATGTATGCTTTCACGGTTCTAGCACCCCTACCTTTACGGCTCAATATAGAAACTGGTCCCGCATAGTCCACACCTGTGGTTATAAAGGGAAACCCTGGAGACAAGCGTTGCGCAGGTAAGTTAACCATAATAGGTGCACGTAATCTAGCGCATCGAACACAACTATACACACTGATGATTGTGATTTTTTCATATAACTGCGCGCCTAATAGGGCGCCGCACAATTCCAATCGTGGTATACTGATGGGTTTCAAGGGTGCAACCTTTCCTTTAGAGCACAGTAACTTTGTTGTAACTATGGAATCGCCTGTGACGGAACGAATGTAGGCACACGCGCCTTAAGCTGTTTGTGAAGCATCTGTAAATACATGGAGTTCTATACAAGTAGTATCGATACCTATAGCGTGTCGCGGTATTCGTAATGTATTGGGTCGGCTAATAAGTAATGAGCGACATACAACTATTTTATTTGTATTTATTTATTAAATGAATAATTGTTAATCATTAATAATATATTCACCGTCGTTTTCGTCCCCCAGAAACAGTCGCTAGCACATAATGACGTAGCGACAAGGGGGCAATACTTCCTGAGTTGTTGAGGACTGGAGAGGTATTCCACGGCTATCAAGACAATCCCGGAAGGACGATCAAGTTCCCTTCTAGCACTGGAATACTTCCATCCGCCGAGCACGTTTGCTCTTGCGAATCTCCACTCAAGCCGGCCAATAATGGCAAGAATGAGGTGGGAGCTCTGTTCCTCGTCAGTGTTCAATCCAGCCGGTCAATAAAGGCAAGCCAGAGATGAGGAAAAATACTTCTCCCGGGAGATAGGATCCGTGGGGTCACTACTGCCCAACAGCTCGCCACATGCTGCCCTGCGGGTTTCTGCATTTCTCTTTGTCTGGCTGAGGAGCCATACAAAGAGAAACCCGCAGGGCAGCAGTTTACTTTGCCGGAACAGGTCTAAGATCCTAGATCTGTTCTGGCAAAGTAAACTACCGGCACATACCTCAAATTCGGAGCGTGCAAGCCCTGCCACGACGTCAACTTAGAGATACAGCGGTGGGGTTATTATTATTATTAAAGTATTTATTATTTTTATTATTTACTCATGACAACCAGGTAAAAATTATTTTTAACTTCTTATAAGATTTACTTACACATACTTGTATACTTTATAACGCTTTATTTGTCATGTTTTCTCTTGGTTTACCTTATCATTTATCGAAATAAAAGTTTGTCTAAAAACATTTGGACAAGCTTTCGTTCAAATTAAATACTTACGGGTAGGTACTGAAGAATATTTCAAGAAACTTTTGCTTCTATTCTTCGGAGAAGATTGCAAAATATCTAATTCATGAGTATTGTCTTTTCAGAATAACAACTTAAGGACCATTTTCTACTTAAAATATGAGCTCGATTTTTTGGAAATCTCATTGTATCGCAGTCTTAGCAATTTCGGATTAATATTTAATTGCAAACATCTGTTACAAGAATAAACAATAATTCTTTACCAATATCTCATTTATCCTTAACGTCGATTCCATTTAATACGTAATCAAAAACCAATATTTTCACAAAAGAAAATAATGACTTTAATAATCGCATCAACGTTTCATTTATTTCTAAATCATAACGAAAATTGTTTTGTAATTTTCTTTAATCGATTCAGATAAAATACCAAATCGTGTTGGAAATAAAAATTGATATCTTTTAACAAAGAATATGGAAAAGAAATCAAAGGTTTTTACTTTGAATGTGAAATAAATTGAGAAGCAGTGGGAGGCCACGGAAATAGGTTTCTAACTTATATTGAATACGTCGTCGTCAAAGGCTGCAGATATTTTCTTTAAGTGCATGTACCATACGTTTATGTACTTAGTAGGTAGGTAGGTTAGTACCTTCTTACACAGAGTATGTTAAGTCTGTACTTACTTGACCTAACTTTGTAATGAAACAAACTTGACTCTTCTTTTCATAATTATTCTCTTGTAATGTTTGGAGGAATGAAGAAAAATTTGTGAGAAAAGTTTTGATTACGAATGTGGGCTAAAAGAGTAGGGGAAGAGCAAATAAAAGACGGATAACTTGTGTGAAAGATAGAAAGGCGGTGTGGGTAGAACGGCTAATAGAGAAGTTTGGAAAAAGAAGGCATCTAAGAGGGAAGTATGAAAAAAGAAGACATTCTGCGCCGACCCCAAATAAATTGGGACAAGGATAAGAGAATGATATTTAATTTACTTGTAATGTTTCTGGTAAAGAATAGACTGAAATTCCAGACTAGAGGTAACGCTTACCTGCACAGGTGTACCAGGAGCTGCAGTCTTGACATAGATAGCGATCGCTTTACGACCGAATTCGGTCGCAAAGTCCAAATGGAGTCCTTAGACGGTCAAAATTGTTTGACAAGCACGAAAAAATCACGTGCTTTTAAAGAAATTTTGTCCGTCTAAAGACCCAATTTTGGACATTGCGACCGAATTCAGTCGTAAAGCGATTGCTATCCATGTCGAGACTGCAGTCTCAGAAAGGTGTGGTCAAATTTAAGAGTGTGGTACAGACCATCAAACTGAAAAAATGTCGCTATCGTAATCGCAAAAAATATCAGATGTCTCAAAAAAACTTCAATACCAGTAGGACCAACCACCAACCAAATTTTTAGGACGGCTGATTATTTTTTCGCAATTACGATGTTGATTACGCGGAGAAAATTGTTCAGTTTGATGGTCTTCACCTCACACCTTTTCTGGTACACCCTTTAGAATAAGAAGCAGATTTCTACTTTGTTACTAGATTTGTGATAACTGCATTTAAATAGCAGATTCTATGAATTATGAAACATCGAAGTGGCAGTCAAACCAGGTACTAATCTTACCGAGAGATTGGGTAATTTTTTCACCGCAGCTTATCTGTATACGAACTACAGATTTTTTTTTCTTTGGCTTATCTTGCAATCAGTTTCCAAAACTATGAGCAGATGAGGTGTAGGATGTTCTGGCAGGGAAAAGTTCGTCCTTATCAGGAGCAAGTCTCTTATTAGTCAAGCAGCAGGTATTGTGAGTTGAGCGGACCAACTACAGATGAAATTTTTCTTTTATATTCAGCTTGATAAGTCTTTTTACATAGATTTTCGTAGCACACGCTTTGCTTGAGTAACAAGTTGGTTGAAGTTTTTGTTTAAATTCGTCATAACGTTACTGTATCACGTCTCAGTGTCGCGGCTCAGCGCCAAATTAAATGGTTATGTGGACGTGTGACGTTTGTTGTGTGGTGCAAGTTATTAGAGACATCATAGGAGCTCGTGGCTAAGTAATAACAGCCGCACGGGTCGATCCATCAGGTTAACCTACGCTTGCCGAAGTTGGTCTGTGGATGGGTGACCATCTTTACATACCGAGATTCCTCCGTGCCTCGGAAAGCACGTTAAGCCGTTGGTCCCGGCTGTCATTCGTGGATCTTTGACAGTCGTTACGGGTCGTCAGAAGCCCGAAAGTCTGACAACAAGTCTTACCAAGAGGTATCGTATTACCCAGTAACTGACTTGTGGAGGTCAGATAGGCAGTCGCTCCATGTAAAATACTGGTATTCAGCTGCATCTGGTTAGACTGGAAGCCGACCCCAACATAGTTGGGAAAAGGCTAGGCAGATTGATTGATCCTTAGTTGAACACATGAAAGAAAATATTTTTATTACACGAAAATTATTTTAATCAGCGTTGCATTCTCCTTTTGAACTTGTGGAGGGCCTTGTGGCTAAGTAATAATAGCCGCACGGGTCGATCCATCAGGTTAAGCTACGCTTGCCGAGGTTGGTCTGTGGATGGGTGACCATCTGTACATACCGAGATTCCTCCGTGCCTCGGAAAGCAAGTTAAGCCGTTGGTCCCGCCTGTTATTCGTGAATTTTTGACAGTTGTTACGGGTCGTCAGAAGCCCGTAAGTCGGACCATAGCCTTACCAAGGGGTATCGTATTACCAGGTTTATTTATTTTACTGTAAAATGACACTGTCAATTTTTAATATCTAATTCAGGTTCAACAAATTCTTACACAAGGTGTAAATTAAAAAAAAAACACACATCCTTTTAAGGTAATTGTACTCATCATTATGAACATCTTTTACTATGGGACAAAACCTAAAAACGCGAAAAAAAATCAGCTGTTACCTACATTTATATTCGCATAACTCGTCAAAATGTACGGAACAGCTGATTTCTTTTTCGTGATTTTAGGTTTGGTCCTCTAATAAAAGTAGTTCATAATGATGAGAAAAGTGACCCCTTAAGAGGTTGTACATTATTTAAGTTACACCTTGTATATTATAAAGTAAAACAGCGCTGGGGCTCTGTCTCTCATAGGGGTCGCGGCATTATGCCTAGCCGTTTTGCGTGGATGTGACGCATATTTTCCCCCAACTTGTTATTTTTATGTTTGTGTTATTTCTTTATTTTCATGTTTGCCCCAAATAAACGTATTTTCTACCTTATTTTTTTTTATTTAAAAAAAGTAAGAAAACAATATTATGTAGTTATTTGAAACCCCTTAGCCAGAGAACACCAATATATTTAGAGAACCCTGATAGTAACCTGTCATAGACTTTTATTTTAGCTTTATATATTATGATGTGAAATTAGACCCTACTAAAATGGTATTGCTCTTTATTTAATTGAGTTCAATAATAATACATATTTCTCCCCTTAAGTATCAGACTTGTACCACCCAAGGTGCGCCACCTCGGGGTACCCAAAATGGCCCATGTCACAGAACACTTCGCTTAACAGTGTACGCCATGAAAAGTGTACGCGTTTATTTGGCACGCCATTTGAAAACGTCGGTATAAAGTGTACCTACCCACTTTATTTCAAAGTTATAATACAGAACGTTTTAAAACCAAGTAAATGTGGAGGATTTATGTGAAATTTTAGAGTTAAGAGTAAAATAAAGTTAAGTTCAAATTAAAATTACAGTCTAAAGCATGTTCTTGACATAATTAAAACTGAGGTTACACTGAGCTTAATTTTGAAGGCACTTTATTTGAGTAGCATTTACGTTCGTGCAGAAATATTCAAAGATACCATGATGCTTTTTGATTTGAAATGCTGGAACAAATAACTTTTAAAATTGTGAATAACATCTTAAATGAGTATGTTGGTTTTTATGTAAACAATGTTTTGTAATTGGCCAGCAGATTCATCAATTTTTTTAAAAGCAAGATTTTGTTTCATAAAATTTAGAATGTGACCCACAGACAACCAAAAATATAGAGCATCAGAAAGATGTGCTCAAATTTAAGGGCCACACCGTTATGCTTACAGACCATTAAACTGAACAACTTTCTACAAGCGACCAACATAGTAATCGAGAAAAAATTATCAGCTCTCCCGTACAAAGCTTCAATCGACCTAAATCTAAATGTATGGAAAGGCTGATAATTTATTCTCGATTACGATGTTGGAGAAAGTTGTTTAGTTGCATGCTCTGTACTGTGGTATTTATTTCTTAAAACCACATGTTTTAGTTGTTTAACGTGCTGGGGGAGTTCATACTTTCACTATACTTACATTATACATACCTACTAAAGTCCAATTCCATTATGAATCACTTCATTTCATTGATAAATATTATATTATTTTTTTAATTTGTATATATTAATTGTCAAAACTCAGATTTTATTCTTTTATAAAGCCAAGTTTCCACTGTAAACTATGTGTTAAGGCCGAGTTCTCATGTTAATTGTCACTGGCTATGTTTGTTACTCATCTAATCTGACGAATTTTTCAAATATTTATTTTTTTCTGTCAGCCACAGAGCATGTAAATATACTGTCAGCCGATCACCTGCGCCCGCGTCTCATCGCTTGTCATAGACTATAGACAATATTCTATAGCATAGACAAGCGAGGTTGGAGCGTCTGGCGTCGGGAGTGATTCGACTAATGAATACACTAGTTATGGTTATTAGTTTATATATATATTTTTTTTTCTCTAAATTATAGGTATTCTATTGTGTGTATTTTACTATCTTTTTATTCCCCTATTGGATTTGTAGATGTCCGTAGGTGTGTCCGTGGCATCACATGGGCGCTATCAGAATACCAGCGATGCGGTATTTATTTAAATATTGCAGCTTTATGCTGAGATAGGAGCCTTTTTGGCCTCGCACAGGTATTTTTAATTATTATATTTTGTATTTTTTTTTTGTTTTATTTTTTTATGTTAATTTTGTTAGTTTACTATGATCTTTTTTACTATTTGTATTTCCTGTGCGTGTCCCGAATAAAATATTTTTCTTTCTTTCGTTCTTTCTTTCTATTTGTATTTCGATAGCAAAACGAGCATTGCTTCTAGAGATCACTATATTTTCAACTACGAACCAGTCTATTTTTACCTTCAAACAATAAATCTACAATAAATGTCATGTGACGTCTTCACGAGTATTATTATCCGGTGGACTCCGGTCATCAGTCCAAGTCCGCGCTACACTATAAACCTCTAGTGACATGAATTAAGTCACTGACGTCTCCTGTATTGTCCTCCTTGAACAGAAGGATCCCTACAATCTTTCTAACGGAGTGACGTAGGCCATCGCCAAGGGATGCTGCCATCGCTATACTCCTTGGAGTAAGACGCTGCAGCCTCATTCTCGTCCCTTCCCTGGTGACTGAGGATTCTCCTACCCTGCTGCCTGCTGATTCCTGCTGCACGGTCGTGACACCAAGCGTCCTAAGCTGAAGATTCACCGTCCCTGCTCTGCTACATCCTACTGCTGCGCGCGTCTCGCGCTGCAGACCTGGTCCCTGGCCTCAAAGACTGAAGATTTACTTGTTTCTAGATCTATGTATTATCTACTCATCATGAAGCGTAGCAAATGAAAACGAGCTCCTATTCATAAGTCTGACAATTTGGACGCGACAAAACACGCCCAAATTTTGAAAATGCAAAAAAAAAAATTGTAACATTGAAATACTCGAGCGTGTCGGAGTTTGGGTGACGTCTACATCGTCAGTCTTTTGAATAGGAGCTCCTTTAGGGGTTACTTAACATCCCTTCTGAATATCTGATGCGCTCGAATAAATTCCTTTTTGTACCCATTTTCAACCCCTTTGAATGGCCACCCCCACAATGCAAACCGGCAGATTAATATTCGTCCGTTATAAGAAACACGTGGGGCATATTATACACTATCAATATCTGACGCGCTCGAGTAAGACCTGTAGCCGCTCCCTCCTCCGGTCAAAGGATATAACCGTTTTTTCGACGCTCAAGTAAATCCCAAAATCCCCAACTGGGCTCCCCTACTATTTATGCATGCCAACAGTACGATGGATGACTATTAAAAATCTCAAAGTTTAAACTGTATACAGAAGCGTAAAAAACAAACAAAATTTACACAAAAACAAAAGCACTCTCCGAACGCGTCTAAAATTGCGCAGTTACTTAGGGACCCTTTAGATTCAAGGTATATGATACTTGCGACAACTCAAGAGTGTACTTGACGCATTTACTTAAAATCGTGCTACTTGTCTCCAGCGTCTAGCTGTTTACTCGGTTTACTCTTAGTCTTCTCATCAAAATTCCAAAAAGCAAGTTTAGCTTACCTTTCTTAGGGTCGGCATTAGGAAATTGTGTTATGGGTTTGGACTTCTTTTTTACGCCAAAGTTATCAAAATGCGGCAGCGCATTTTGCGCGTTTTTAGTGATATATTTTTTTTTTAACAAACATCTACTAGGTTTATCCTCAATCGGATTTTTTCACTGACTGGTGAAACTCTTGAACTGGCCAGACGTTTATTTTTCGTGACTTTAAGTTTTCTATACAAACTTATCCACGATATCCTAGTGCTGGCCCTAGAAGTATAAAGACAACAACGACATACCTAAGCAAATACATAAACTCGACACTTTTTAAATGTTTTTTTTTTTGCTTTTATTACATCTCTAAAGACATCTTACCGCTGAGGCGGATGTGTACAAACACTTGTATCAAGGCAGCTCAACAAATATTGAAACACTGAATGGATTTTTGCTATTTACTTCATACTTCGCTATAATTACTCTTTAATTTTGTTGGGAATATTCTGTTTGTTTACAAAATACGTTTCATTTTATGTTTATAAATAAACTAGGTTTACCCTACGTTAGCTAACGTAATGAAATACATGTTCTTGACATAGTATAAACTAGCAGGAGAACTTATTATTTATAAAAGTCGGTTAAAAATAATTTTAAATCGAAAAAGTGATTCTTGAGGTATAGGATTTCGATTCGTTCAATTTATTTTCAATATTTTTGAGAGCTGATAGAATAGAATAGAAAGAATATGTTTATTTGCTTAGGATGTAGGTATTTACAATAAGCAGGCGACATCGCCTTTAAAAATGAATTTATTTTAGCTCATTTTTTTTTTTTTTTTGTAAACTTCTGGTCTACATCTTACTTCCTAATGTAGTTTAAATAAAATAGCGAACTGTTAGCTCCTATGGATAACTATCTGATAGGCAGATCTATTGTTGCATTACTGACATGAACCCAATTATTTCTGACGTGGGGAAGTCTTCATTAATACCCTGCGACCGGGGACGACAAAAGGTTTTGTCGGACGTTGATGGAGTAAACCTCTCTGTGTTACCCTAATGCTATGGCCAAACTTGCGCGTCAAGTAGCGGGACGCGGGACGCGAGCCGGGGGCGACAACAACGCGAAACTTTTACGTGCACACCTGCAAGACTACAGCGTGAACCGCGAAATTCATTTTTAGTGAATAGTCACTGAAGCTGCACGTCTATAGCTTAGTTTAACTTCTAAATTATTGAATTATGTCAGTTTCATATTTCGTCTCTCAATCGTTTATCATGCATCAAACTATTTTGTCTTAAATTAACTATACCTTAGGTTTTAATTTGATTATTTGTGCTAAGTACAGTCAACGTCTAGAAGTCCACTTACACCGCAATGACCATTATCGCCTGCGCTATACGGGCTGCGGCGTGAGTATTGTCAAACGTTCTTATAGAAGAAGGTCATAAGTACAACTAATATTGCTATGCCGTAGTTTTGTGAGATTGCTAGTCGACTTCTGACTGTTATAGTACACACAACTAAGATTTTGTTTATTAAACAACTCAGTAAGTCTAAGATCAATCATCAGAAAGCATTATTTCATTTAAAATTACATTTTACGTGCATTTAATTAGGTTTATTTTTACATGATATGAATAGACTGGAATAGGTGGAATAGGTAGGTGGAATACACAATACTCGATAGCCGTACGCTATGAGCGTACTTCGCCCAATACTTCAATACGTCCTCAATAGACCGCGTCCCGTACGCGATGCATTGAGTCCGTATTCGAAAATATCAGGATAGTTTTTTGTCAGCCACGAAATTTGTGTGATGTTTGAGGGTTGCAACATTTAAAACGCTATTAACATCATACATGGTACAAATGATAGTCACAATTCATAAAATTCTCGCTTTGATCAGAGTAGACAAGCTCTGACCACAAGACGCGTGTGACCCGCTTTGCAGACGCGGTTTTCCCGCGTCACGGTCGCGCAGGTGTGCAAGGCATAAGATAACACGGGCAGCGTCTGCCGCGCGACTGACGCTCCCGCTCCGCAGTCGCATTGATCGCTCAGGTGTGGCCGATGCTTTACACTTAGTAGGTAGGTAGTAAAACCAAATGCGGCAATCACTCAAGCTTTCAAGTTGGTTCACCTATTATTGTCATATCAAATAGATGTCAATATCACATAATATAAAACAAAGTCTCCTTTTGTGTCTATCTGTGTGACCGCTAACTATGCAACGGATTTATATGAAGATGCGGTTTTTTCCAATAAAGAATTAGTTCCGGAAGGTTTATGTGTATAGTATGTAAATTTATATTAAAGTTTAAAAAAATCTCGATGTTTTGTCAAGTTAACAAAATAAAAATAATAAAAGTTGTTTTGTTAAGTGACAAAGCAGGGGCGGTTCGCTAGTTTAGAATAAAGCATGATGTGTTACCTACATTATCTAAACAAATATTATATAATGACTAAAGTTTAAAATAGCGTGAGCGTAGGGTAGCTATACAATTTCCAACTTCAATCACCAAAAATCCCTTCTATTTTTGTTAAAATTTACATATTACAACATTCCACATTATGTCTACACCCTTTTCTCGGGCTTTGAAAGTTGATATTTATCTAAGCAATTACTTTTTCCGAACTGAAATCTGTTTTAGAACCTCAACCCAGTGAATGTTTAAGTCTATATATTATTATATGTTACGGGTAATGCTAGATGATTGAGTAAACCTAGGTTTACCCAAGCATTTTGGGTAAAGTCCGAATAATAACAAAATAATACAGGTCTAATAATAATAAAAATAATACAGGTCGACTCAGGTAATGCTAGAATGATTAAATTTAGGTGTAGGCTGAAAGGTAGGTTAGGTTAGGTTAGAACTGTGACCACACAATGCACGAGATTATGCGGACTTTACCCAAAATGCTTGGGTAAACCTAGGTTTACTCAATCTTCTAGCATTACCCGTAACATATACATCTTCTATAGAAATAAATAAAATTGAAATGTCTGTTCGTAATGTCAAAATATGAGCTTTTTATTAAATGTATATGAAAGTATATACGGTACAAGGTACCTCGTTCGAGAGAGTTTCATGTGCTTATCTTTTCCTAATAACTTGAGATTTTGATTACACACTTGTGACATCACGCACTTCTGAGTAATATGAAGACTTTGAAGAATAAGTAATATTAAACATGCGCCTTATTAGTGGTTTAGGCTGTGTGTTGTCTGTTTTCATACAAAAATACCATCAAAATTTCCAAACTTTCCAAAAAAAATCTGTCATACAAACCTTATCCTGACAATTACAAACAACAAAACAAGAATTAGCCACATAGATGCAACCGCGTTCTGAAGTGATGCGCTTATACACATTCGGCAATTGATTTTATTTTTATAAATATACAATATTAGTTTTAGTATATGCGAAACCCGAAACACGTGTCTAGTATTTTTATGTAAAGAATTTATGTACTTTGAAAACTGTATCATGGAGAATAAAAAAGTTATAAGCTTGTTATATTACCCGGTTGTCCGTACAAAAACATGGTCACCACGTGGCGCCCGCACCGCGCCGCACTGCGCGGCGCTCATTGATAATAATTTTGCAGTAGGTACTAACCGTACGGCGATTGTATTGTAATTAACTGGTGATAACATATTCCATCACACTTTGTAGGCTTTGGACTGTCGTAATAGTCAAGTAGGTAGATATTATTACTTTATTCGTAATTATTATTATTATTATTATTTTTTAAATTCTGGTGCATCACCCATACATTTGTTAGTTTTACTTAACCTATGTTAGTATAATTAACTACGACACAAACATATAAAAAGTTTTTATTATTATGTACTTTATTCGTAAATGCAGCCGTAAGTGATTAAATGTAGTCCATGCGATTTGTTGCACCTTATGCCGACCACATAGGGTTTAAAGTGGATGAAAATTGTTAAACATCGCATTACTTAACCCATATTTAACCACAGCAAGCTGTAGGTACAAATAATGACTTTCTACCATTAACCATCTGGACGTATTTAAAAATGTTAATCATCACTTCTAACAATAATGGACTTAATCACTATTTACAATTGATTGATTGGCGACTGAGTTATCAACGGCTGTCGGAGGCCGAAAGGTACCGTAGTCCTTAGATCGTTGTGTGGCGGAAAGCATTGTGTTCCACGATTCTCTGATGTCGAATTACTCCTCGTATTGCCGCACTACCAGGGATACGTTATCATGGGCACGCCACAATTGCGGCGATAAGTCCCCTCTTTGAGTAGTGGTTAGAGAGGCGCCACGGCGTCCTCACCTTCCGCCTGACGCAGGTCCTCACCGGACACGGTTGTTTCGGGAGGTTCCTGTTTCGCATAAGGCGGGAGGAAACGCCCGGGTGTCACCATTGTGTGGATCGCCCAGAGGACACGGTGGAGCATACAGTGGAGGTCTGCCCGGCTTGGGCAGAGCACCGCCGTGTTCTCACGGAGGCGATCGGCGGCGGCGATCTCTCGCGTCCGAGCCTGGTCCAGGCCATGGTGCGGAGCGAGAGTGCCTGGGAGGCCGTCACCTCCTTCTGCGAAGCGGTAATGCTCGCGAAGGAGGAGGCGGACCGCGTGAGGGAGAGGCAGCCTCACGCCCTCAGTCGCCGCAGGAGACGCCCTGGGCGGCGGGAATCGATAGCCGATTCCCGGCCACCGTAGGCGCGGGCTTGCGGACGGTGAGGACCAGGCCCGGGTCGATGGCGCGTTGTGTTACACGTGCGCCTCAAAGAGATGTCAACAAAAGATGGGGTCCAATAGGGCCGATGCCGCTGGGGTTGCGGGTTGTTTGAAAAAGATACCGTGGCCCTGGCATAGGCAACTGTAGGAACACGGGTGGGTTTTAGTCAGTAAAAGTCTGACACGCCCTTCCGCTCCACCCAGAGCGGGAGAAGTTATTTGATGATTTCCCATCCACAAAAAAAAAGGGATACGTTATCACCACAAACTGCAAGTGTACGTACCATTTCTGTGTACTGGACGTTTGTGTATGAGAAAGACCCACGGCGGCTTGCGACGCGATCGCGTTATGTTGTTACATAAATGTAATGTAATGTAGTTGCATAACGCGATCGCGTCGCAAGCCGCCCGCTACGCTACCCACTCCTCCATGTCATCGCTTGAAATGACATAAATATTACATTTGATGAAACTTCCAAACATAAATAATCAGAAGTAATGTGTACACAACAACCATATTTGTATGTGCTTTGCCCTTTAAAAAATACGTTTTCTCACACTAGGAATTTTGCCTGATCCGCAAATGGAGCCCGTTTAAAATCCAATGTACTTCTTAAACAGAACCTATCTTCCGTCTTGTTTCGTCCGCCTAACTCCTAAATCCACAAACTACTATTCTTAAACCAAAACTAGGACTACTTTTTTTATTCAATTAATTAAAAAAGTGACACGTGCGCGTCAACCTGTAGCATCCGGGCGACTGAAGGGGTTATTTACCCCCGCTCCGCTGTGCGCCCGCGCCTAGTGACACACTTGTGTTGTGCGCGTGATTGCGGATAGGTAGTTAGTGTCGCTAGGTGTCCAACTTGTAACCTTTTTAAAATATTTTTGGGTCAAAATATAACAGATGTAAAAATTATTGGAATCGATTCAGTTACTTATTCTGAAAAATCTATATTCAGGTTTCGCATATACTTAAAATAATGTTGTATATTTATTTATTTTAGGATCTCCAACAAAAGATATAGACTAAACATTGCATAATGTTAATGGACGACAAAGTATTTGGTAGGTGTACTCCTTCACTTACTTCCTTTACTTACTTACTTTTACTTATAGATAACATAGAGCGTTTGTACCTCATACATAATTCATACAAAGAAACGTTCACTACGATCATGGACTCGTGCGAACGGTCGCTTTCGGTAAGGGTTCTAAACAGACACGACGCGGCTAGTAGGTAGTAGGGAGCACGGGATAGAAAAACAAGTGGAAGTGCCTACACAGCTATCCGGCGCGTGTCACAATTATGCGGAAAAATATGAAAATAATAACAACCTTCGTCAGTTGTAATAAGTTTTAATTTTGCATGAACAACAAATTCAACTTTGACGAAAAGCTTATTTGTTGTTCATACTAAATTGGGACTTATTACAACTGTTGAAGGTTGTTATTATTTTACATTTTTCCCTACGATTTGTAGTGTAATTTGGCTTATATTTCATTGTTGTTCATTTCAAGCATTTTTTGTGTGACTGATGAGCATTTCCCTTTCCCGAACATCACCACTTGCAATGTGCTGTAGTCAGCCATATTGAGAAAAACCGGACTATAATAATAATATGTTTATTTATTTTCTCTCACAATGACTTTGTAGCACTCAACAATTTTGAACTATACAAATTCACATTGTGAGAGCTGGTGCCTGAGGTAGGTTTTAGAAAAACCTGTATTACAGGTCACCAGGCCCCACTTAGTGGCATCATACAAGTAAAACAGGCAGGTAGCATGTAAGCATTTCTACTGAACAATTAAAACAAAAAATAAATAATTGAAAAGAAAAGAAAAATTAAATGTAAAACAAAAGCAGTCAAAGAAACAAAAAAATGAGCGAGCCTTACAGTAGTCCCATAATAATTAGGATGTGTAACATCTGACATCT
This sequence comes from Dicycla oo, assembly GCA_948252095.1. Lineage (NCBI taxonomy): Eukaryota > Metazoa > Arthropoda > Insecta > Lepidoptera > Noctuidae > Dicycla > Dicycla oo. The sequence continues at coordinate 12,920,846 of OX411732.1, forward strand.
CACCTTTGTAATAAGCAACATTAATAATAAACACTCTCTTGCAAAAAAAAAAACGGGCACCTAAGGTTTACGTTCTAAGGTCGATTTGAGTTAATTAAATGAAATTTAATTGTTTGACGTAGTCTGCATACTTATAATCGTGTAAATTAATACGCGTGAAGTGAATTCTGGCAATTAAAAAAAAATAATTCTAATAATTCTTTAAAACCGATGTACACGGCCAGACAATAAGAAGTGGTCGGCAATAAAGACAAGAAGATTTTTTTACTATTTTTAATTAAATAAATGTAAAATACTAATAACGAGTGTGACCTCCTCTTGCTAAAATCAAAGCTTGAATCCTTCTGGCTTGCTTAATCATGCTTTCCACGATGTTTTTAAGAACGTTTTGAGCAATACGTTCCCACTCTTCTGCAATGACTCTTTTTAGCTCCCTGATGTTTTGTGGAGCAGGTTGCATTGATCTTACCCGTCTCTTTAGAATATTCCATCAATTGGATTGAGGTCAGTACTTCGAGTTGACTAATCTAAACGACGGACCCAACTTCTTGCATGTACGCTTCCACGTCGCCAGAACGGTGCAGGCGAGCATTGTCGTCCATAAAAATGGAATTTTCCCAAGTGCAGTCAATGCGGGTTGTGCATATGGAATTAGGACTTCCATTATGTACCGGTGTGCACTTAATGTTCCATTTTCTATGTAAACTAACTCCCTACGCTCCGTCGAATTAATTGCTGCCCAAAACATAACGGAGCCTCCGCCATAAGGAGTGATTTCTTCGAAACACATTTCTGCATAGTGTTCCCGTGGTCTTCGCAGCACTCGCCGGCGTCGATCCTCTCCACACAAAGAGATTCTAGCTTCATCAGAAAACAAGACTTTATTCCAGTCCTCCAGAGTCCATGAAGCACAGTTTCGAGCAAACTGAAGTCGAGCAACACAGTGCTCACGGAGTAATTTAGGGCCTCGAGCCGGGCGGTAACTCCTGGCAGCCGAAAGTCTCCTCCTGACCGTCCACAAGCTAACTTCTACTCCTCTTGCTTCTTCAAGGCTCTTCTTCAGGTCGACACTTGACGCCTTACGATTCAGCAACGCCGACTCACCAAACAGCGATGATTTCTTGGTTCTGTGCATCGTTTTCTTCCCGAACTGGGTCTTCTTTTGACCGAACCGGTCTCTTGATACCGTTGCCAAGTCCTCTGGACAGCTGAAAGTTTCACATTTAGCCGCTGAGGCACGTAAGTTTGTGAACAACCTTCTTCAAGTAGGGCTATAATTTTACCGGCCCTTATCGCTTTATCACTCATATCCTTTGTTTAATTTGCAGAAAATATCCAAAAAGTTTTAAAATTTTAGTAATCAGCTAAAAAATAGTTTCAGCAATTCGCGCCATTAGTAAAGCAATTTTACAATAATCATTATTTTTCTTTTGTTTATTTCAAAATTTTAACGTAAAGAATTTAATTTTTTTGGAACGTAAAGAATCATGCCAGGATGCCCAATACATCGTCGAATGAATAAAACCTCTTTCTTGTTCTTCTTCATTGAAGTAGAGAAAAAAAAAATTAAAGTGCCCGTGTTTTTTTTTACAAAAGAGTTTATCATGAAAAAAAAAATGAGTCAGGTATTCAAATAGTTATTTCTCTATGGCGTACTATTTCCATACCAAATAAGCAACGTTTTATTTTTAAGTCCTTCTGTAGATCAACCAATTATTTTAGTATAAGTCAATATCAATCTGCCTAGCCTTTTCCCGGCAAGCGTAGCTTAACCTGATGGATCGACCCGTGTGGCTGTTATTACTTAGCCACGGTCTCTTCTATATTTTAGTATAAGTATAGATAGTTAAATTATTTTATGAATATTCAATACAGTCAATTAATATCCTTAAAATGGTATTCATAAGTATATTCTACATATATTATTTAGATATTTTTAAGTGTTCGCCTATTGATACACACGAAAAGTGCATCTTTGGAGGTTTTTACATTAAAAAATACCATTTTTATAGTTTTCATTATATTGAACAAAAATTTATGACATATGGAACAAAGTAAAAATAATATTAAAAGAACTGGTGTATTTTGTAGATAAGTGTACCAATATTTATAAAATAACCAAAACCAAGCCGAGTTCCTGCAAAGTTCTCTTCGCGCGTAGTACCTACGTAATAGGTTCAGCTGGAGAACCTTCAACAACGAACGCTGTATCACAATCTACACCTGCCACCCAATCACAATCGAGAATTTAAAGTGTTATTAGTATCCCTACTGAATCTGAAGATGAAGACACTAACCACGATGATCGTGCATACTCGTATAATATGAGAAAGAAGACGGTCCGTCAGTCCCGGAATCATTTGAAGTGCCATGAATGATGTGCTACGTATTAGTAATCATATGAAGTGTCACGAATGCTGTGCTACGTATTATTAATTATTTGATGTACCATGAATGATGTGCTACGTATTATTAATCATTTGAAGTGCCATGAATGATGTTCTACGTATTATTAATCATTTGAAGTGCCATGAATGATGTGCTACATATTATTAATCATTTGAAGTGACATGAATAGCACATCATTCATGGCACTTCAAATGATTAATAATACGTAGCACATCATTCGTTTTTAATAAATATTCCACACTTTGTACAAACATCTATTTCTAAAACAGCTTTAGTTAGACTACGAAAAGAATAAATCGTTTACAAATATTAAGTTTTTAAGACAACCATAAGTTAAGCATAAGAGCTGAAACTCTTCTACAGTACGAACTGGACTATATGTGTATGTTAAGTAGAAAGTAAAATTAACTTATTAATATTCTAAAGCTTTTTCTATAGACTAAGCTATAGCCAAATAATTACTCTTGACGTTGTTAAAAAAAGAAACTATACGATTTAATCGCCGTTTTCATGCTTAATAAGAAAATGGCTGTGATATCGCCGTAAGCGATTTTTAAGAAAATTGGTGATAAAACTCGCAAGAGGAAACATAAAACGTCTTGCAACTATTTACTTTATGAGTTTTCTAGTTTATTTAAGCTTTCTAAAAACAATTTAATCAAACATCTACTTTTGTGTATTTTAAAATTGCATATATTATAATTTATACTTATATATTTAAAATAGAGCGAGCGCATTTGTTTGACGACAGGTTTTTCATTATTTTTTTTTTCGATATAATAATACGTAATAATAATTTATTTCAAAATAATCAGATAACAGAGATCCTTAGTGTTAGTAAAGCACCTTATACCTAGTGTTAGTATATACATAAATCAAAATAACAATTTGGCTATGAGTCACTTTGTAAAGAAGACGTAAACCAGTTTCTCAACCGGTCATCTTCTCTACAAAATGCCTCATAAAAGGGGAAAACACATTCTCAGTCACTGTTTCTAGAATGCTGTTGCCACTGGCCCGAGTTCTAGCTGCCACAGACGCTATTTTCTTCCGCACAATTGCGTGGAAGCCGTCAGTACGGTTCTGCGAAAACATCTCTGACGCACTACAGAACCGGGGCAGTCTCAAGAGCATTCTAAAAACATTGTTATACTGGACGCGCAGGACATCTAGCGACCTTTTGGTGTAGTTGATCCACAGACCACCCGTGTACAGACCCTGACAATACGCTTTGAAAAGCGTTATTTTTACCTGGTCCGTGCAGTGGGCGAATCTACGAACCAACATATTACCGCGGACCGCCAAAGCCCTGCGCTCCCTCGCAATATCCACATTGTCTTTCAGGTCGTCGGTAAGCATATGTCCCAGATATTTGAATTGTTTTACTCTGCTTATGCTCAAGCCATTTAGGGTAAAGTTAGGTGAATAATCTGTACACTTACCGGCGACCCCAAAGACCATGTATTCACATTTCTTCACGTTATACACGAGCCCATGCCTAGCCGCGTAGTCCTCGCAAACTTTTAACATCTCTCCGATAGAACCTGCAGTCGGGCCCAGCAGCACCATGTCGTCTGCATAGCTGATGCTGTTAATATATTATTAACACCACCCACCCGGCAGCCAATACGCATACTGCTGAGCTCGACTATGAGGTCATTCACATATAGGTTGAAGAGCCTGTGTGAGGTCAACCCTCCCTGCCTCACCCCGCACTCCAACCCATAAGCCTCAGAGAGAATGTTGGACCACTTAACCACCGTTTGGTTAGCATACCAAAATTGCAGAACCTTAAGAACTTCCGCCGGTACATTCCTGTCCCCCAACTTGCTCCAGAGCACATCATATGACACAAGGTCAAAAGCCCTGGAAAAATCCAGGAAACAGGCATATACCGGCGTTTAACGATCTGTATAATATTGGACAGTATTCTTGAGGCTTAGGATTGCAGTTTCAGTGGACAGCCCAGGTTGAAACCCAAACTGTGAGTCGTGCAGGTCCAGATGTTTTTCCAAGCACGAATCAAGCATACTGTCCAATATTTTAGCAATGATAGTTGCAAGAGAGATTGGCCGGTAGTTTCCCTTGTCTGAGATATCCCCTGTCCTGTTCTTGACAATCGGTACCACAATCGTTCTCATGAGCTCTGCCGGTAGGTACGAGTGACTAATGCACATTGAATAAAACAGAGACAGGACCCTCGGCAGGTGAATACCAGCATACTTAATATAATATATACAGGGCAATTTTTTTTTTATCAGGCGCCAAATTTTCGCAGGGTATTCTACGAGTACCCATGTATATCAACAACGTTCACTATGGGACCAACTCTGAAATCACGAAGGGCGGGCGTTTTGAGGGATAGTCTTATGTAATTTTGACGTTCGAAAAGTGCGATTCTCAGCCTAGTTTAAATAAATGACTTTTGATTTTGGTTGTCAGACTTTCTAGCTTCTGACGGCCCGTAACGACTATTAAAGAATCAGGAATTACAGCCGGGACCAGCCGCTCAACGTGCTTTTCAAAGCACGTAGTAGTCTCGGAATGTAAAGATCCACGGATCAACATGGGCTGGTCCGTGGATCCATAGGTTAATCTGATGGAGTTAACGGTGCGGCTGTTATTACTTAGCTACGAGCTGCTGGAAGAAGAAATAGTAAGAATATTTGAAAAATTTTAATTACAACGTATTATTTTCCCACTGCTCTTCTCATACAGAGAAGGCAACATTGAACATTGATTACCACATTTGCTCAAGGCAGATTAGCCATTTCAGACTATAAGTAATATATAGTAATGAAGAATAATATGGAATAAAGGGACATGTGTGTGCCAACCCCAAATAGATTGGGATAAGGGCAGGAGAATGATGTTCATTACCTAATTAGCTCGTGGCTAAGTAATAACAACCGCACGGGTCGATCCGTCAGGTGAAGCTATGCTTGCTGGGATTGGTCTGTGGATGGGTGACTATCTTTACATACCGAGACTTCTTCATGCCTCGGAAAGCACGTTAATAACGTCCCGGCTGCCATTGGTGGATCTTTGACATTCATTACGGGTCGTCAGACCTTCTGACCAACTCAGTAACTGGGTCATTCGGTATCCTTTGGTAAGCCAAAGTATATCGTACGAGTATTACCCAGTTACTGGGTTGTGGAGGTCAGATATGCAGTCGCTCCATGTAAAATACTGGTATTCCGCTGTATCCGGTTACACTGGAAGCCGACCCCAACATAGTTGGGACAAGGCTAGGCTGATTTGATTACTTAATTATAAGTCCAGGTTTGCTCATGATGTTTTCCTTCACAGATGTCAGTGATGTCCAAGACAAACTTGGGAAAATTAACAAGATACAATTAAAAGAAAGAAAGAAAAATTGTTTATTCACGTGAAAGTGACGCACATAAAATTGCAAAACACATAATAATAAAATAGGTACAACCAAAATCAATCTGCCTAGCCTTTTCCCAACTATGTTGGCCTCGGCTTCCAGTCTAACCGGATGCAGCTGAATACCAGTATTTTACATGGAGCGACTGCCTATCTGACCTCCACAACCCAATTACTGGGTAATACGATACCCCTTGGTATAAGATTGGTTGTCAGACTTTCGGGCTTCTGACGACCCGTAACGACTGTCCAAGATCCTCGAATGACAGCCGAAACCAACGGCTTAACGTGCTTTCCGAGGCACGGAGGACTCTCGGTATGAAAAGGTGGTCACCCAACCACAGACCAATCCCGGCAAGCGTAGCTTAACCTGATGGATCGACCCGTGCGGCTGTTATTACTTAGCCACGAGCAATAATAAAATACAACAAAAGACACAAAACAAAAAACAAACATAATACACAAAATTGTTGTTTAACATCAGCTTATAAACATAAACAAACTGGTAACTATTAAAAAAAAAAAAAAACTTAATAAAACGTTCAAAGTCAAGAAAAACTTTCATCCATCTCAGAAATGTTCCATGTGCAACTAATATAATGCAATATTGTGTCTTGTGCTGCCATCTGGTGGCCATTGGCGATCTCATAAGTTCACAACAGTAGTTGGAAGCCGCCCAAATTAAATTAGACACTACAGTAACAAGTTCTTATATAGAACTAGCTTCTGCCCGCGATTCCGTCTTCGTGAAATTTCTGGTTCCCTCGACTCACCCCAACGCATAGCATCGCTTGCCCGTGCTGGTACTTCGTTTTTGCTTAGCGTTCTTTCTGACTTTTGTCTTTTTGCTCGGCTCCTAAGGGCCCTAGTGTAATGTCTCAAGAGATAGGCTATCAAACGCAAAAATAATTTTTCAAATCCGACTGGTTGGTAGTTCCAGAGATTAGCGCGTTCAAACTGTGGCATAGGGGTTTAGTAGGTAGAGAATGAGACTCAAGTGTCACTTAAAACAGAGTTTAATTTTAGGTTAAGCCACAAGTTACAGAAGAGGGTCGTAGATTCTAGTTGTAAGGCTTTTCGCTGTCGGGTTATAAAAAAGTGGAAGGGTACTGCCCTGGGTGGACCGTCTGGCTGGCGCTGCGGTGGCTCGGCGTGTTCGGCCTTAGTCGCCGGTTAGAGGACCGCGACTGGCGCGTAGTTGCCGGGTAGAGAGCCGCGTCTGGCACGTAGGGTGCCAGGTAGAGGGCCGCTTCTGGCGCGTAGGCTGCCGTAGAGGTTATGGGCCGGTAGTCTAGCCAAAGGTGGTCTAGCCGGAGCGGTGACTGTATCCTTAGTAGCGAAGTATCCGAAGCTGTGAAGTTTCCGAAGCTGTGAACCCTGGAAACACGCAAGGGTGCGTCCGTGAGCTCAGAGGAAGATCCGGTAAGCCTCTGTGATGTGAGTAGTTTCCTAACCAGACGAGTCCGTAGCCCAAAGACAAGGAAATGGGTCATTGGAGAGGAAAATCAACATCACAGTGGTTTACAAAACCATTATTTAGAATGAACACAAGATAAAACACAGTTACAGTAATATACATTGGCTGGCCTGTTGGTCTAGTGGTTAGTGGCCCTGACTGCTATGCCGGAGGTCGTGGGTTCGATTCCCACCCAGGACAAATGTTTGTGTGATGAGCATGATCATTTGTTCTGTGTCTGGGTGTAATTTATCTATATATGTATGTATTTAGAAATATATAAGTATGTTTATCAGTTGTCTAGTACTCATAACACAAGCTCTGCTTAGCTTGAGGCTAGACGGCGTTGTGTGATAGTTGTGGAATATTATTATTATTATACAGATTCTCCTAAGGACACTATGAGTACTTACCCAATTTCGGGGATAGCTCCCCGAAATTGGGTACAGGCTTCAGTGGTTTTGGCGGAAAAGGAGTGAGTCCCCCCGTCCAGTCTTATTATAGACTCTCGAGTTTCTAGCAAGTACTATAGGGAGGTGAAAGTAGTAATGTCAGAGATTAAATATAAAAATCCTACAGATAATTAATTTTTAGCTTTAGTTGAATAATTTAGTGTACATTGATATGCTACAAAACAAACAACCAAACAAATTCTTCAGCTTTATTATTAGTATAAGATAAAGATGTAAAAGATGAGAGGAGCTCGTGGCAAAGTAATAACAGCCGCATGGGTCGATCCACCAGGTTAAGCTACGCTTGCCGCGGTTGGTCTGTGGATGGGTGACCACCTCGTCATACCGTGACTCCTCCGTGCCTCGGAAAGCACGCTAAGCCGTTGGTCCCGGCTGTCATTCGTGGATCTATGACAGTCGTTACGGGTCGTCAGAAGCCCGAAAGTCTGACAACCAGTCTTACCAAGGGGTATCGTATTACCCAGTAACTGGGTTGTGGAGGTCAGATAGGCAGTCGCTCCATGTAAAATACTGGTATTCAGCTGCATCCGGTTAGACTGGAAGCCGACCCCAACAAAGTTGGGAAAAGGCTAGGCAGATAGATGTAAAAGACATAGATGAAGTTTATGGAATAGAAACATTTTTTTTTTAACATTTATAGTTAGGGTTCTGTACCTCAATAGGAAAAAAACGAACCCTTATAGGAACACTGGTGTGTCTGTCTGTCCGTCTGTCACAGCTAATTTGCTTCGAATTTAATGGACTGATTAACTTGAAAGGCAAGCCTATGAATTTCTGTGACCCAAACACGGACGTGTAACGTAAATAAATAAATTTTGAATATGGGGGTCAATTTGGGGAGCAAATAAGACAAAAAAAAAGGTTTTGTAAACTGCACCGTATTACATATCAAATGAAAGACCTTACTGTGAAGGTGTCAAATATATATATACATATATATATATATATATATATATATATATATATATATATATATTATATATTTAAATATTCGATAGTTGACCATTCCTCCTTTATCTCCGAAACGACTGAGCCTAAAATTTTGAAAAAAATACAGAAAATATTTCTATAGCTATAGATTACAGGAAAACCTATAAGAAGTCTATGGTCTTAAAATAACATGGTACATCTCTCAATATTGTGCAACTTACATTTGCAGTTGGAACATATGGGAGAACATGTTTTACAACTACAATGTTAAGTTTGTTCTTGGAATAAATTTATCCTGACTACGGAGCCCTTTACTGTGCGTGGTTCGACACGCACTTGGCCGGTTTTTTTTAATAGTTTGACTTATCAATAGCACAATCTGCCAAAAATTTTAGGCAGACGATACGTAGGTAGATAGTTATATTTGGGAACTGTGTTATATACGATTTTTTACTTTATGAAAATAAAAATGAGATTCTAAACATGATTTCACTTAAGGCGAAAGCGTCAGGGTAGCCCACGAAATTCAAATTGTCTTACTTTTTTGCAATTTACATGTCAGTATTAGGTTATACGTTGATCAAAATGTGATTCGCGGTTGTAACAAGTATTTATTTACATAATTATAATAATTAAAGTGATCAATATAACTCTTTCAGACCAGGTCATTCTAATGAATGACTATTTCATGAAATCTTGACATTTTTGAATTATACTATCTTAAGGAGTTGTATTACTGATTTTAATGATTATAATTCTGTAAATAAATATTTGTTACGACCGTGAATCATACTTTATTTAACATACAACTTAATACTGACTTGCGAATTGCAAAAAAACGTAAGAAAATTTGAATTTCGCGGGCTATCCTGACGCTTACCCCTTAACATAAAATTCATACACTAACTATATAGGTATTGGGCATTCCCAATAGCTACTAATAATGTTCTTATTATTTTATCTACACCCATCTATAAAAGCCCGTGTAAAACCCGTCTATAAAAGTTTCTGAAACAGTTAGCTTATTGCCAACATTAAAACAACCAGTGTCATAGTAACCATAATATCATCCAAACGAGTGTTATAATGTTGTAATAAATTTCATTATGCGACTCCCACAGAGTACCCTTTTATACGTATAGGATGACTGATAATTAGAGACCGATACTTAAACACATGATAACAAACCACTTTTACTATGGGATCAAACCTAAAATCGCGTAAAATATCAGGTGTTCCCACGAGTTATGCGAACATAAATGTAGGGAAAAGCTGCTTTTTTTCGCGCTTTCAGGTTTGGTCCCTTAGTAAAAGTTGTTGGTTATCACGAGTTATGCGAGCATAAATGTAGAGAACAGCTGATTTTTTCGCGCTTTCAGGTTTGGTCCCCTAGTAAAAGTTGTTTGTTATCGCGAGTTATGCGAGCAAAAATGTAGGGAACAGCTGATTTTTTCGCGCTTTCAGGTTTGGTCCCCTAGTAAAAGTTGTTTGTTATCACGAGTTACGCGAACATAAATGTAGGGAACAGCTGATTTTTTTTCGCGATTTCAGGTTGGGTCCCATAGTAAAAGTTGTTTGTTATCACAAGTACAATCACGTGTCGTGTTGTATCGGTTACTAATTACCAGTAACCCTATATAGGTAACTCCTTTGCTTTTTCGATCCCTTTCTTACTCATCAAACAGCCACATTATTACTACTCAATTCGTAGTATCTTTATGAATTTAAAAAGTGAACATTAAATTTCATGCACGCGCGTTTCACTACCACAGCACCGTAATTAAAAAAAAAACCATATATATTGTTTGTATTAGATACTCAGCAATTAAACTTTCCATGAATTTACATAGAGTTCTTACAACATTGTACAGCACCCTATGGTTTCAGAACCTTATATCTAGAGGACTCAATACCATGGGTGTAGATAAAGTCTTGTATGCAACTGTACAAGGTATTAAAACACTAATGTGATACTATAATACTATAATACAGTTGCATAAACAACTATAACAGAGTTCTATAAAATCAAATTGTTCAAAAGTCCATCATCAACTTTAAAATTAATGTGTATAAAAGGGCAACAGAGCGAGCGATTCAAAACTGCCTCGACTCGAATGCAAAATGGCGGCCTCAAAGAAACGATTCGTATTTTTTTTCTTATTCCTCACTAATTGTCAACGAACAAAAGATCTAATTGTTCTCGAGGGAGGACAGATGAAAACTGTTTTGAACTCAGTTCTGATCTTTATGTCAATGAGAAAAATGCATCACTTGAAATTGCTAGGACAGAAAGCATTGCATTGTTCACCTATATTGAGTGTCATTTTTAGATACATTTTATGAGTATAAGTATAAGTTAGTCTTAAAACTTTTAACGCGTTCGCCTAAACTATATGCCTTCGACTTTTTTGCATAAATTGAAAAAAAAACAGCCAAGTGCGTGTCGGACCACGCACAACGAAGGGTTCCGTAGTTGGGATGAATTTATATCCCAAAAAAAAACTTAACATTGTAGTTTAAGAAGTAATTTTTCAATGGAATTTATACAAAATGTTTACTTTTTCAAGTACATTTTATTATTTGGTCGACTATTACTCGTAAACTTGTAAAGCCTACTTAGCTGTGATAATGTTACTTTTAATTTCATTATACATGCTTTTGCCGTGATTTTTTTCACATACACAAGCTGCAGGGTCCCCACTTGACTCTAACAAAAAATAGCAATTTAAAGCTTAATTTTACGCAAACGGATCCCTGAATATAAACATGGTTTTCACAGACCCATTATATTTTTGAACGGTCTATACAACGTTACCCCACACTATGGCATAGACAAGAAAACCAAAAACATCCCCACTTTACGTGTACAGGAGGTACCCAAATTTTTTTTTTCATGGTTTTATTTTACCACTTTGTCGGCGTGATGAATATGTATACCCATGCTAAATTATAGCTTTCTAGTACTAAAAGTCTCTGAGCTATGCTGCGGACGGACGGACAGATGGACATAGCGAAACCATAAGGGTTCCTTGTTGACTACGGAACCCTCAAAACAAAGTAAGATCAGCTAGTTGGGGTAAGTTTAATGCTTTCGCGGGCGCTTGATATCTATAGACGTCATAACAATAAAACTTCTATTGTGTCTCGTTTAGCGTCCGCGAACCGATTAAAAATTACTGTAGTTAATTTGTTAGTTAGTCTGTCTTGGTTTATGGTATAGATTTACTAACTTATACTTAGATAATTATGTTTTTTTTTAAACTTCTACGTTCTCTTCCAAATTTATGTTTATATTTTCCGGGTTTTCGTAGATCTTTAAAAATATAATCGTTAAGGGAAGTTAGAGGCCCAAAAGTCTGACAACTGGTCTTACCAAGGGCTACCGTGGTACCAAATAACTGCGTTCTGGAGATCAGTGCAGTCTCTCCATGTAATGTAAAATACTGGTATCCAGCTGCATCCAGTTAGACTGAAAGCCGACCCCTAGTAACAAGGTTGGGATAAAAAGGCTAGGCAGAATGTGTGGGCACTATTCAAGCGGCGTATGCCATAGAGGCCAGGAGAGTTACGGATACCCATATACGTATACTCTCCGACAGTGCCTCAGTACTCCAAACCTTAGAGAAAAAATATATTACTTCCAGACTAATACTAAAATGTCACGAGTGTTAGAACGAGTAACGGTATCTAACCGCAATACAGTGACACTGCAATGGATAAAATGACACAGTGGGTCGTTGGGTAACGATGCAGCGGACGAACTTTCTAGGAGGGCATTCAGCGCGTCAGTCTGAGGACCTGAACCAATCGTATCCATCCCTTTCAACCAATTAAACAGGTGTCTGCAAGAGTTCACCTACACACAAGCAGAGGAGTGGTGGTCCTCGACACCAGGGTGCAGGCACTCCAGGGAGGCTATGTCAAGTCTAGATGGCAAACTAACCAGGCGACTTTAACGCCTGAACAGGAATCGCCTGCGCCTGATGACGGGGACCATCACAGGACACTGAACAAACACTTTTACTCAATGGGCATAACGGACAGCCTTCTGTGCAGAGCTTGCATGGAGGCTGAGGAAACCGTTCCGCATGTGCTCTTCGAATGCACAGGCGTTACCCAGATTAGAATAGAATAGAAACCCTCGGTTCACCCAGATCTTTCACAGATATTTTGAGCAGACCAGAAGCCGTGATCAACTTCTGGAAGGAGGTGGGCTGGTTGGAATAACAACCGACGGCTGCCATGGCTCACATACAATGGTCCACTTGATGGATTAAGTGTGGAATCCAAACCCATTAACATAGAACATAGAAGAAGGCTAGGCACATTGATTGATTTTCCGGGTTTTGGCTCTGCATTGACAATCAAGTGACACACGTCAATTTAATTGCCGTTTTTTACAAGCTTTTTATTAAATTTGCTTCGTTTGTAAGTGTTCTTGTAGAAATGTTAAATCCGCTTTGAAGCGCTTGCTTAATGTAAGGAAGTGATTCAAAGTGCTTGCTTACATTTTTATTTTATTTAGGTTTATAGTTCTATTTACGTTTTTAGTTTTGAATTTTTATATCTGCTTGAGTATAGTTTTCAATTTTTTTTTTTGTTGATATATTGGCGTGTGCTAGCTGACTTATGGCAAATAATTTAATTTTATGTTTTGTGAGGCGTAATGTACCTAAATTATTTTGCGTACTATTGTATAGAATCATTTTTTTATAACTGAACAGACAGCTGTGCTGCTGGGGAGTTTGTTGCGCCACTTCTTCTCCTCAGCTAAAGCACAAGAAAGTGGTGAAGGGCGGGCGTTTTGGGGGACTGTCTTATGTAATTTTGACGTTTGAAAAGTGCTGATTCTCAGCCTGTTTGAGTAAGTGACTGATTTTGATTATAACAAAGACTTTTGCAGTCTATTAGGCAGTTGTCACAACGCCGGCGATGAACGAGTAGCGAGTAGAACTAGCAACTGAAAGCGAGTGTGTTGTTCCGATAGTTTTGTCGCTGAGATATCAGCGAGTGTACTAGTGCAACGGGCGATTACTCGCACCACTCGCTCGGAGCCTTTAGTCCCACAGGCGTTTTAGTCGAGTTATCCGTGTCGGTCCCGGAGAAAGAATAGGACCACCCCATCTCATCCCGTGGGTGTCGTATGAGGCGACTAAGGGAGCTCCAGACCCAGTGCATACCATATAGCACCTTGGGTCACCCGAGTGATGGCGGGTAAACCATCAACAATCGCATTCCCAAGGAGGGTTGGTGTCAGGCAGGCGGCCGACTGTAAAACTTTGCCAAAACTCTTAGTAACATGATGAGTAAAGATATGATGCACGATAGGGCTAGGGCGTACCCCACAGGCGACGCGCAGGGGCAGCACCCGGCTCCTGTGGGAAGAGGACTAGGGTTGTTGCACCACCCCGGGCGGGGGCAACGTAAGAAGCGAGCTCGGGAAGTGAGATTGAGGTATGCAAGTTGGAATGTTGGGACGATGACTGGGAGAGCCAGAGAGTTAGCGGATGTATTAAAAATAAGGCGAATAAATGTGGCGTGTTTGCAAGAAACAAAATGGAAAGGTACGAAAGCGAGAGAAATCGGCGAAGGATATAAGTTTTTCTACTGTGGGAGTGACGGGAAAAGAAATGGCGTGGGAATAGTGTTAGACAGTAATTTGAAAGAAGGCGTGATGGAGGTAAAAAGGATTAATGATAGATTAATCGTTGTAAAAGTTATGATAGAACATGTAGTGCTGAATGTAATTAGTGTGTATGCACCGCAGGTAGGATGCGATGAAAGGGTGAAAGAGAAGTTTTGGGAGGATTTTGACACAGTTTTGATGAACATTCCGGTGCATGAAGAATTGATAGTTGGAGGTGATTTTAATGGACATGTGGGAAGACTGCGAGGAGTTTATGAAAGAGTGCATGGAGGATGGGGATTTGGTAACGTCAATAACGAGGGAGAGACATTGCTGCAATCCGCTACCGCATTTGACCTGGCAGTAGCCAACACTTGGTTCCAAAAGAACGATGGACACCTAATTACGTACAAAAGTGGCAATCACAAGACGCAAATTGAATACTTTCTAGTACGACGCAAATACTTAAAGCATATCAAAGATTGCAAAGTAATACCGGGAGAAGATCTAGTCTCACAGCACAGACCCCTAATTATGGAAATGCTTGTAGAAAGAAAGCCCAAGAAAAACAAAGAGCGACCCACTCCCAAAATAAAATGGCATATGCTGGAGAAGAATGACTATGCGAAGAAATTTAATGAGCGAGTAGTAGATAAAATGATAGGTATGGGGGACATGAATGGTCGAAGTGTAAATGAATGTTGGAATGAAATGGCAGGGTATATTAGGAGTGCAGCGAAAGATATTTTGGGAGAGACGAAAGGAAAGGGTACGATAGATAGGGATACATGGTGGTGGTCGACAGAAATACAGAATGTGTTGCAGGATAAGAAGAGAAAGTTCAAGGAATGGCAGAGTGTTGCAGATGAGAATGTTAGTTTGAAAGCAGAAAAAAAGAGTGAGTATGATGCTCTAAAGAAAAAAGCCAAGAAAGCTGTGGCCATAGCAAGAGCAAAAGCCCAGGACAAGCTTTATAACACACTGGATAATCCAGCAGGCCAAAAACATCTTTACCGGCTTGCTAGAGCTAGAGAGAGAAAGACGAGAGATATTTGTAAGATAAAGTGTATAAAGGATGAAACTGGAATAGTTCTTTCGGATGATGAGAAAATTAAGGATAGGTGGAAGAGCTATTTTGAAAGACTAATGAATGAGGAGAATGGCTGGAGTGGTGTGCTTGGGAATAAACCAGTAAATGAGGGTTTAGTGAGAATGATTAGTATGGATGAAGTGAGAATAGTAATAAATGGGATGAAGAATGGTAAAGCAATAGGCCCGGATGAAATACCAGTTGAAGTATGGAAGTTATTACGAGTAGATGGATGGACGTGGTTAGCTTTATTCTTCAATAAGTTGTTGCTGGAAGAAGCCATACCTGACGAATGGTGTAACAGTTCGCTGGTGCCCATCTTTAAAAACAAAGGTGATGTGCTGGAGTGCAACAACTATAGAGGAATAAAGCTTATGTCACATAGTATGAAGGCTTGGGAGAAAGTTATTGAAAGGCGACTGAGAGAAGAGAGTGAAATTTCGCAAAACCAATTCGGTTTTATGCCTGGTCGAGGAACAACAGATGCCATCTTTGCTATCCGCCAGCTGTGCGAGAAATACAGAGGTGCGCATAAAAACTTGCACATGGTATTTGTTGACCTCGAAAAGGCATACGACCGAGTGCCTCGTGAAGTTTTGTGGTGGGCGCTGAAGGAGAAAGGTGTGCCAGGGAAGTATGTGCAGTTGATTAGAGCGATGTACAGCCGATGCAGTACCCAAGTCCGGTCTACAGTGGGCACTACTGGCAGCTTCAATGTGGCTGTCGGCTTGCACCAGGGATCAGCACTCAGCCCTTACCTCTTCGTGCTGATAATGGATGCTCTTACATCTGATATCCAGGAAGCGGCTCCCTGGTGTATGCTGTTCGCTGATGACATTGTGCTGATTGCCGAGAACGGCTTAGAGGTCCAGAGCAGATTGGAGGTGTGGTGGGAAAGACTCGAGACCGTTGGCCTGAGAGTAAGTCGGACCAAAACCGAGTATCTGTTTTGTGATTTTGGCGGCCTCTCCAGTCCTGTGCCCATATCTCTCGCCGGAACGCCCTTATCGATCTGTTCCGACTTTCGGTACCTCGGGTCGCTTGTCCAAGGAGATGGCGAAGTAGACCGAGACGTAACGCACCGGATAAACTCAGGATGGATGAAATGGCGACAGGTCACAGGAACAACTTGCGACCCACGGATGCCCCTCAAGTTAAAGGGGAAAATTTATAAGTCCGTGGTAAGGCCTGTCGTACTTTATGGGTCTGAATGCTGGGCCGTAAAGAAGACGGATGAAAAAAGATTGCATGCAGCGGAGATGAGAATGTTGAGATGGATGTGTGGAGTAACGAGAATGGATAAAGTACGAAATGAGTATATAAGAGGAAGTTTGAAAGTGGCGCCAGTGACAGAAAAGTTGAAAGGAAATCGTTTGGCTTGGTATGGGCATGTGATGAGAAGGGACGAAACGCATGTGACTCAAAGAGTGATGAATATACATGTTGATGGATGGAGAGGGAGAGGAAGGCCGAAGAAAAGATGGATGGAATGTGTAAAGAATGATATGAAAGAGAAGGGAGTGAATGATAGTGTGACGGTTGACAGGGGAGAATGGAAGAAGAAAACATGTTGCGCCGACCCCAAGTAACATGGGATAAGGGCAGGAAGATGATGAGGCGTTTTAGTCGAGTAAAGCATGTAAATATTGAAGCTCATCTCTACTAAAACAATGATAGTTCTAGTATTGTTCTGATTTCATAATATGTGCACTCAGATCCGCCCTCTAGGTAGAAATGACTGCTGGTTGGTATTTGGCGTGAGCTCTGACCGCCAAGCGAGCATCGCTGAGCGAGTGTTGTCTTTGTCAGCTTTTGTCGCTCAGCGGCAGACCAATAAAAAAACCCCAAAAAACCAAAAAGCCGATAGTAAGTCGCTTCCTCGCCGGCGGTGAAGTGGGACTACTGTCTGCAACAGCAAATAAAAATACTAAAAACAGTTGAAGGTGTTGAATTCCGCAGTTTTTGCATCACCCGCATTTTGTGTCAAAGGAATATTTTAGTGACACAAAACGACTGTCACACGACATGCTTACTTTCAACATCTGTGCAATGCTCACCTAATTTTAAGTGAAATAAGGAGTGTTAAAATGAATGAATTGAGTGAAATCTAATAAAAAACTTCCTTGGGTTTAAATAAAAGAACGTTCAATTTTGTTTAGCGAAAAAAAAAAAACACTACTTTGAAGACCCTTTATTGTTTTTGTTTACTTTATTCAGAAAACTGCCCTTTTCTGTACCCACAACAACACAAAATGATATAAACCACAGCTTCGACGTATTGAAAAGGTCAAAACGTCAATACGGTTATCTGCTACAAAAGCGTAGCTGGCGTAGCAGCGATATCGTAGCGTCGGCTACGCCGTAGCACCGAAGTAATCCTACCTGACAATATTAATTGGTTTATGCCGAACGATATTCAAAAAGCCCATATTTGAAATTTATGAAACTGTTTTTACAGCGAATAAAAGTGAGTTTAAATAAGTTTTTACAGTAGGTACTGTAAAAGTTCCCTGGTGGGAATCTTTTACTTTACTCGGAACCTAGGCTGCTAAATAAATAAAAGCTGACTCGCGTTGCACTCTTTGATGTATTTAGTTAATATCTTTTAAACTATCTATTAGAAGCGACGCACCTATCTACGCGGCTACATATACGACTCTATGTAAGTGGGCACGCCCTGTATCACTGGAGACTTTTATTTAGGTATAAAGTTCTGCTTGAGTATAGTTTTCTATTGTTTTCTTATTTTTTGTGTATTAGCGTGTGTCAGCTGACTTATAGCAAATAATTTCATTTAATGTTTGTGTTGCGTAATGTACTTATTATTTTGCGCAGTGTTGTATAGAATATTTCTTTAACTGAACAGACAGCTGTGCTGCTGGGGAGTTTGTTGCGCCACTTCTTCTCCCCAGCTAAAGCACTAGGAAGTGGTGAAGGGCGGGCGTTTTGAGGTACTGTCTTATGTAATATTGACGTTCGAAAAGTGCTGATTCTCAGCCTAGTTTGAATGAATGACTTTTGATTTTGATTTATCAATCGCCCCGAGGACACGTCACGCTGACGTCTCTCATATCCAACTCTACGTCTCTTTTTAAAATTGGCCGTCCGGACGTCATAGATATCTGCTGGCGTGACATAAATTATACAGGCTAGAATGAAACCTCTACAGTACCTACGGGAAAAAAATTAATAAGAAGCTGGTTTATTCCACAAAGTAGATAATTTTCCGTCTCAGCTTTTTATAAATTCAGGCTGTAGTATTTTAATCTATGATATCACTACAGGAACCTTGATGAATAATGTGATCCGGAATTCAAACTAAATTAACATAAAAAGCAAAGAACGTAGCAACTAACTAAAATCACTGGTACATTTGAAGTAGTTTTGGAAAACCTAGTGAACACCTGACTTTATTAAATAATCTGTTTATATCTGAAGTACAGGATTTTAGCGCGTTTCCTAAGAATGGCCCAAGTTAAAATATGCGAACGATTTTAGAAAAAAATAGTTTGTAATATTTTATTTTTTATTCAGGATCGAGGCCCGTTTATGGAACTGCTTATCAAGGGATTTGTCGAATACTTTTCAGGGACTATAAAAATATTTCATGACTATGTTATTTATATACCCATTTAATTAATTTCATTCGTAAATTTTCATGAAATAAAAACGTAGTTATGCTGTTCTAATCCTTTAAATGACAAAAAAATATGACGACAATCAAATGCGTTGTACAAATTAAAGTCAACTCATAAAGTACATTTTAACGTGTTGAGAAAATTTTAGAAAGCAGCCGATCTGTCTTGTAAAAACCTCAAAATTTAGGTGAACTTGAAGTGAGGTGTCAATAGTTGATACTATTGAGAGCTCACTTCAAGTAAACATTAATTTTTTAAGTTTTCATTGTGAGATTTTCCAGAACAGATCGGCTGGTCTCAAGAAATTATAAAAAAAATCCAGTACAAGGCTGACTTACAAATCTCACAAATTAATCTATCAACACACAACCATTAAATTCCAAGCTTTATCTTCGCTTAGAACCCATTTCCCATACAAACGCCACGCTATTGATATAAACAATCAACGAGATAGGCCGTCGGGTGAGCCAATACGTGCGATGACGTCACTTAACACGATGCTCCGTAATGAGGTGCATGGTACGTAATTAATCTCATTAACGACAAAATTGGGATACTGAGAGTCTGATTGAATTATGTTGATAGCGAATTTTAAAATGTGTGGCTGTGATTTTATCTTTAAGTTCATTACGAGTATTATGAGCGGATGAAGTTGTACATCCACCCTTAACAAAAGTCACGTCAGGCCGCAATACTGCTAAAAGTGTGACGGTACATGAAAATATATGATAAGTTAACCAAGAACCAACCAAGACCTACAAGCCTAACAGTCCCTACGACTCCAAGCTCTATAAGCCCTACAGCCCTAACCTATCATATACCTAGTAGTAGTATAAATACATCATTATATAAATAAGTTCAGGACGTCTGCACCATGCGACCTAAGCTTACAGACCGATAGTAAAAAGGATTTCCTGGTTCGGGAAGCGTACACTCCCTGCCAGTCCCGCAGACTCACGACACTGATCAGAGATGGCTAAAGGTGTCTTGACTACAGACAGGAATATAAAATTGAAATGTGATTTATTTACAATTTGTTACAGCTTTTATACTACTTTTTATTAACACACACTATTATACAAAATCTTTGTGACCCATGCGTGTAAGATGCAATCAAATCATAATTTTAACAGAGCTGCGCGTAAGCCGGGCTGAGTACTGAGTCCAAAGGTAACATTGAACAAAGTAAAAGGACAGATGAGATCGTACCATGTGTAGCGTTTTGTGGTTTATGTCTACCATCATGAGATAAAAGCATGTGTTATGCATGCATTATGAGCTAATACTTTGTTATGAATAACTATTTTTTGCCAAGGAAAAACAATTAATGAAAAAACAATGAAACAATTTTTTCTAATCACGCCACCAGTTGTCGCCATTTTGACAAGAGGTCTTCCATTTCAACAATGAATATAACATATAATATGATGACTTTCAACATTCGTTTCATTCAATCGTTCATAATTCAGTCACGACTATAGAAAATATAGGCGCTTTGACACTTTTGACAGGTGCCCGGACTTGACGTCTCAGTGCTGCCACCTAGTGAACGTCATTTCAGAAAACCATCATTGAAAAAGGGTAGTACGCCAATAAGAAAAAAAAAACTTTTTGTATCAAAAAATAATCCGAATTCCAATCAAAATGACTAATTGCACAGAAAATACTCAACTCAAAATACTCGTATAACTAAATAAGCAACAATTTATATTCGTGGCGCACCGCTATTTATCTTAAAGTAAAGCTTTTTTTATGAATACATAGCTAATAATGGGTTGTACGTTGTTTTATAGCTAATAGTTTTATACAATTTCGTTTCATTGAATAATCAATACGCAAAATACTTACTTTGAAGATTTTTAAATCATTGAGTTTTGTTTCCCATCAAGTTTAATGTTAGAATAATCATATCATAGAATAACAAATCAAATATTCTTTATCCTTAAATTGTTTATTTAATTATAATACTCTGGCTTAGGTAATTTCTGTTTAAGGTCTCAGTTCTAACCAAACGTACTGCTTGCATGCTGCAAGCGAGCATGCAGCATGAGCAAGCATGCAGCATGCAAGCGAGCATGCAACATGCAGCAGGCATGGTTTCTGTCACTAACTTTTGTAGCACAACATATTGACTTTTTTATGACAATATTTTAATTTTAATTTAAGACTATGACTAATAATTTGAAACAATATTCGTTAAAACAAACTCTACTGTTTGAAAAGTTAGTTAACCGCTGTGCTGAACCTCATTGTATACCCGCGCGCTGGGAAAACAGTTAACCGCCCCACCCCATGCCCCGCGGTTATCTTGTAAACAAAACCGATTTGCATCATAGCTTCTTAGAATTTTGTGACCGTTGAATTTTTCTTAGAATGCTAGTGAGTAGGGCTTTAATAATGTACATTTCGTTTGAAAGTATGACTTGTTTTCATTTTCAAAATTGGTTTTTAAAATTAAGAAAACAATTTTTAGTTACACTTTCAAAGAAATGACTCTAGTAAAAAAAAACAAGCAATGACCTATATGTTTTATGGTTTAAAATGCATGGTGTGTTTATTCTTAGCACGAAACATAAATAAAACCACTTACCTTAATACAATTTTTATTAATTACAAGCATTCCAGTTTGAACAAAAACCTTTTGTTTACAAAAAGATTTGCAACTACAGACTAAAAATAATCTTTCCACAGACGATTGACTAGTCGCATAGAGGGTTGGCGTACCTCAAATTCCTCGGAAATAGATAGTGCATCAAACTAAATGTATGGAATTAGAAAGGACTCCTTAATAGTGGTGGAACAAGGTTCAAACCAAAAGCAGATTTGCGTGGGATGACTTTACTCCCACTAACCACTACTTAATAAAAAAGTGGGATGACTTTCATCCTATTTGCATTTAGCGGTTAAACAATCATTGGTGATTAAATATTCATTGAATTATGTTTCTGTGAGATATGTTTCATTCAAGTCTTTGAAACAATAATATTTGAAATAAAAATACAAGGACCAAATATTGTGAGAAACATTTTCTGGGAAACGAAGTTCTATGAAATTTATACCTGCGAAACAAAGGGACACCCTAATAATGACTAGCGCACATAAACCTATTATCTTTACCATTCTTGAGAATACAAAATTATTGTAACTTACCATTCGTGCCCTTCGCTCGCTCTTACATCCTATGTCGACGGAGCCCCGCGTCGTGGCGCTCCGTCGACTCTCATTTCTGTCTAAAGGGTTTAAAGTAACCTAACCAAACCTAACCTCGGGGTTAATATTAGTCACCATGTCATTATGCTATGAGCGTGAGTATTATCTATGCACGCTCTGGTTAATTTGCTGTGCAGTCAGTATTTTTGATGTGAAAAAGTATGATGGAAATGATGGAAATAAATTGATAGGTGATTATTTATTCGATGTGCAATTAATAATACCCCATTAAAAATATCTTAATCACTGCAACAAGATTTTTTTGGCGGTCGAACGACGTAGACATGGAGGCGCTGTTGATTAACAACAACTGTGCAACTGTTTTGTGAAATGTCACTTGAAATATATTATAAATTAAGATGGCGGCGTTGGTTCTGATTTTGGTCACGCGCCTAGTGACCAGAATCCGAACCAACGCCATAGTCATTTCACGAGGCATATTTTTGACCTCCTATTGCACAGTGCAGTCAAAATATATCTAAGAATGATCAATGCTAGTGCACAAGTGCACAGAGAAATACAAGCTTTCGACAAGGACCTCGTGGCTAAGTTATAGCAGCCGCAAGGGTCGATCGATCAGGTTAAGCTACATTTGCTGCAGTCGGTCAGTGGATGGGTATTTATATACCGAGAGCCCCCCGTGCTTCGAAAAACACGTTAAGTCGTTGGTCCCAACTGTTGGTTACGGGTCGTCAGAAGCCCGAAAGAAAGGCTTACCAAGGCTTATCGTGTTACCCAGTAATTAGATTGTGGTGGTCAGATAGGCAGTCGCTCCAAGTAAAATACTGGTATTCAGCTGTTTCCGGTAATACTGGAAGCCGACCCTAAAATAGTTAGGGAAAAAGCCAGATAAAGATGATCAATGTTAGTGCACTGTTTGTACTAGATAGTTAGATTTAATTTATGTACTTTTGGCTAGTTATCAAATTCCACTTGGCGTGTAAAGTTGACGTTTAATATATTTAACTCAATTAGCCGAATTACTATTGACGCTTAGCGTAGTGTAGTTTCTAATTAACACATTTAATTAACGTAAGTAACATGTTCGAATCAATGCAGCATTCGGACGTTTGGCGCTTCGGATTTTAGAAAGAGACCGTCACAGGAATGTGTGATGGAGACGACGCTGTACAAAACCCAACCTTTAGTTTAAGGTGGAAGCGTCAGGGTATCTCACGAAATTCAAATTTAATTACATTTTTTTTTTTTGTAATTTGCAAGTCAGTATTAAGTTGTATGTTAAATAAAGTATGATTTGCGACCGTAACTAATTACATTACAGAATTATAATTATTAGAATCAGTAATACAACTCCTTAAGTTAGTAAAATGTCAAGATTTCATAAAATAGTCATTCATTAGGATTACCTGGTCTTAAAGAGTTGTATTGATGATTTTAATTATTATAATCCTGTAAATAAATACTTGCTACGGTCGCGAATCACATTTTGATCAACGTACAACCTAATACTGACTTGTAAATTGCAGAAAACGTAAGAAAATTTGATTTTCGCGGGCTACCCTGACGCTTTCACCTTAAATCGATGTGCCAAGTGCCATATTAACGACAACGTTCAGTAGGCCGCACCTCAGTAAAAGCTGGCCTCTTTTAATCTATTGAAACTTCGTGCTACGCAAGGTCAACTCAAAGTCAAAGTGTGCTGACGTGCGCTCGTCTGTATGTCGTCTTGTTTAGATAACTGAACTACTTACAGAGGTAAACAGGAAAGGAAAGAACATCGATCACCACATTGGGTCATTACGTGGTAACTCGTCATCATTTTAGTCGAAAGTCGTCTACTGCTGGACATGGACATAGGCCTCCCCTAAGGCGTGGCGACTATTTCAGATAATTTTATCCACATAAAATGTCGTTAAAAAAAGAGTGGGAAAAGAGTCCCTGGAAGGACTTGGGCGACTTTCTGCAGCAGTGGCACAGTATAGACTAAGTAAAAAAAAAATTCGTTCTTTTGTTTCTTCTAATTAAGAAAGAAAGTTAATTTGAAAAAAAATCATCAAGTATTCTGGTCTACGATTTACAGATAAGTACCTACATAATACCGGACGTTGAAATAAATCTGCAAAAAAAAAAATACAAAAGTTTTTACTTGTACCAAACGAAATGTAGACTTAAAATATAGTGAAATTACGAGAGAAAATGCAATGTAGAAGAGCCGGAGTCTTCGCGTTCTACAAACTCAGTTCACTGATGAAGTATTAAATGAATTCCGTTGGATCTGGGCTGCATCAACTTCTTTTGAAAGATTATTTAATTTAATGTGAAACATCCTTAGGTTGTGTTCGCACTATCGGTCTTTTTTTTGTGGATGGGAAATCATCAAATAACTTCTCCCGCTCTGGGTGAAGCGGGAGGGCGTGTCAGACTTCTACTGATTAAAACCCACCCGTGTTCCTTCAGTTGCCTGTGCCAGGGCCACGGTAACTCTTTCAAACAACCCGCAACCCTGGCGGGCATTGGCCCTAGCGGACCCCTTCAGCTAGTGCTGACATCTCTTTGAGGCGCGCGTGGAACACAACGCGCCGTCGACCCGGGCCTGGTCCTTACCGGACGGCGAGCTACCCATTGCTCGCCATCCGCAAGCCCGCGCCTTCGGTGGCCGGGAATCGGCTCTCGATTCCCAACGCCCAGAGCGTCTCCTGCGGCGACTAGGGGCGTGAGGGCGCAAAGATTGCCTCTCCCTCACGCGTTCAGCCTCCTCCTTCACGAGCATTACAGCTTCACAGAAGAAGGTGACGGCTTCCCATGCACGCACTATCGGTCTGTGGTCTTCATTTCTAACAGCCTTGTTGGTCTAGTGATCGCAAAAGCTACTGCTGAGCATGATTTCCTGGGGTGGAGTCCGCGGCCGGGCAAAATATTATTGGGTTTTTCATCTGGAATTTTTCAGTAGCAGTCCAGAGTCTGGATTTGTGCCCGTTTGATGGCAATAAGCTCGCTCCCTGTTACATGGGACCTAAATTATAACTGCCGAAATGTGTGAACTATGCTGCCGTCATAAATATATATATATATATATATATATGCTGATTCCGAATATGTAAATATATATATATATGACATGACATATATATATATATATATATATATATATATATATATATGTCATGCCGGAAAAAAAGATGTATCTGTTTCTATTTTTTTTTTTCGAAATAGAGTTATTTACATATTCGGAATCAGCATAAAAAGACGCATCTACTAGTATTTTTATATTGGCGTAATATTAACGAAAGCCTAATAATTCTTACTATTAATTAAGACGCACCTGCTTTTGTATTTTGTATATTAAAAACGACATTTTTTTCTCTACTTCAATATTTTTGTAGAAACGTTCTTCTTTACGGCAGTATAGGTACACTGCTGCCTTACTCTTCGGGGAACACAGATGTGAGGTTATGTTATATTTTAAAATACGAAAGCTAAGTACAACTACCCGCTAATCACTTACAGTTGCCGTCAGATATATTGTAACAGACTTCATTAATATCTGAGCAGATGCTTGTCAATAATTTCTACACACATCACTAACCAAAAATATCTGAACACTTACAACGTTAAGTGTATCTACGCAGACAAACACTGTGCTTATCTAATTCATTATTGCGTAATATAAATGATGAACCAAAAACAAACACCAACTCTCTGTGGTATAAATACTATGGGAATAAAACACTTGACGTTGTAAGTGTTCAGATATTTTTGGTTAGTTGTGTGATTAGAAATTATTGACAAGCATCTGCTCAGATATTAATAAAGTAATGAAGGACATTTTAAATTGTTGAGAAGTGTTTGGTCACCTTATCTGCTACAATATATCTGACGGCGGCTGTACATACTGTCTTAGGTCCGCCATCAAATTTAAACAAATGCAACTGAAGATCAATATTTGACATTAGCTTCTGACCGTGACTACATCCGCGTTGAAGAAAATATATGTCACTACTACGCATTAGTGTACTTTTCAGTCAGTGAAATATTTTTTTTTGTAATCGGATCAGTATCCTTACCTCTACAATTTAACCTCTTTTTAATATTAGCGTAGTTGGAGCAACTGTCATTTGTAGTCTCAACACAATTTACTGGGCACTAATAATATAAAATTAGACCAATAAATCAATCATTTCGACTTTTAAATTACCAGTAACAGTCTGTGATAGTAGATATTCTTATGAAAACTTACTGGGATCGTTGGCTTAATGTGCTCTCTGAAGCACACACGGTCGAAAGTTTAGTCAACCACGGAATACGGGTTCACAAATTTTCGTATTCTACAGTGCATACACGGCTTTACAAGTTCTGAGTCCACAAAGTATTAAGGATCGAAAACTTGAAAACTCTCGCGTTTTCGACCACTGTTTAATGTTTATGTTTATACCTACCAGTGTTTATATTTATGCTTCAAATTATGCGGACAGTTGAGTTGTTAGTTTCATTTTAATCTCCTGTTGACTGTGTTTTGCACGTACAATCGAATAACTGTGATTCAAATAGAATCTGTTTCGTATTTACATTGCGTTTTCAATTGTTTTTTTTTCCAGATTGAATACAGTGCAGTTTAAAATAGTTAACATTGCAATTGTTTGTATTCATAGAGGGATTTAACACGTTCGGCCCAGCAACGTCTTATCTACAATGACACAACACAACGTCTAATCACGTCTAATAAAAACGTGTTATTATTTGCACTACGTCTCGCAACGACAGGAAGCCATAGTAAAATCCATTAGTTGAACTTTTGCGTCAAAATTCAAACCACAAACCACAAAAAATCAAATCTTAGCGGCATATTGTTGTCGTCTACTACACAGTCTTAAGCGCACAACGTCTGAACACGTCGTGCGCAAGACGCAACGTTAAAAACGTTGACGGGAACAGATTAAAATACAACGTTGCGTCAACGTTAAAAACGTTGACGGGAACAGACGTTGTGTCCAAATTTTAAGCAGTTTTATTGACCGTAATGGACGTTGTATTTAAATCTTATAACACTCTAAGATACACGAAGAGCAGAACGTTTGTGAACGTATGTCCATTTTGTATCATAACGTGCGCACCTCACAAGAGTGGCGCTGGGTCGAACGTGTTATTTAAAAGTGCAAGTTCATTGGATAAAACCAAAATCTTATAAGAGATGGATATTGTTGCCTTTTAAATTCATTATTCTACTTTTAGCACGTCAACAGTCTGTAAATTTAAATTGTGTCAGCTTAGAACTTAGCTTCAAGCTTATCATTAGGTGTCAGCAACTTCCATTTTTCACTGCCACATTATATAAATCTTATTAACATTTTTAGTTTCGTCCGATGGAACCACAGATTCATAAAATATTGTTAGCGTCAAAAAATATATTGATTCTATAAAATATGTGTTATATAATAATATATCAATGTAGGTACCTACATAGTTACAATTATAATATAATATCCTAGGACATTGTTCACACACGGTCATCTGATCCCAAACTAACCAGAGCTTGTACTATGGAAACCAGATAACTGATATACTACATACACTACTCTTTTTTGTAAATACATACTTATAATAATTACACCCAGACTCAGGACAAACAGACATGTTCATGCATACAAATGTTTGTCCTGGGTGGGAATCGAACCCACGACCTGCGGCATGATAGGTGGTATTTTAACCAACCACGCCAGCTGGCCTGTCAACAATTAAGTCAACAATGTGTGATATATTTTGTAGCTACACATAAAGAACGTTGACAATTAAATTAATTCTTGTCGATGCCTATACAACTTTTTGAGGCTGACTATATGGTATACACACATCTGTATAATTCAATTTCTCGCCTTACAGAAGAAACAACATCAATCCAATTCCTAGACGAACCATAATATATTACAATAACATTTCTTATATCCGTCTCGCAATATAAATTGATATCAGTCAGGCATCTGTTTTCTCCGAAACTTTCTGGATTGCTTTTCTTTCGAACTACCCTCTGCATGTTCGGGAACTGCAGATTCTTTAAATTAAATTTTTTGATTGTATGATTTTTCCGATAACTGATCCAGTATTGTGTATCTAACATTGTTACAATTTGAAGGTGCTATGAGCATGATTGCTTACTAACTAAAGTTATAATAACTAACGTTTCAAAACATTGAAAGATTTTAAGAATACTAGCGCGTTTCTGATTTATCTTCACTGCTACAACGTTTCAATCCGACATCTAATTTTATAACACTATTGGATCTGGAATCACTAGTTTTTTTATGAGTATCAAGACTAACAATTACACCGGTGTTCCTGCCGTAATTTATAATCATCATTTCAGTTGAAAGACATCCACTTTTGGACTTAGGCTCCCAAGAGTCGCCACATCACGACCTTGTGGCAGGCTTCTTAACGCTGGACTACTAAAAAATCTGAAATAAAAACAAATCATCATAACATCCCACATGTTTCCACTTCTGGGACACAGGTCTCCTCTCAGTGAGAGGGAGTGGACCATAATCGCGTGCTCAGTGTGGGTTGGTAGATGTCACATGTCGTCGAAATTTTTTGGTTCTAGGACATGCCGGTTTCTCGTGGCTAAGTAATAACAGCCGCACTGGTTGATCCATCAGGTTAAGCTACGCTTGCCGGGATTGGTCCGTGGATGGGTGACCATCTTTTCATACCGAGACTCCTTCGTGCCTCGGAAAGCACGTTAAGCTGTTGACGGTCGTTACGGGTCGTCAGAAGCCCGAAAGTCTGACAACCAGTCTTACCAAGGGGTATCGTATTATCCAGTAACTGGGTTGTGAAGGTCAGATAGGCAGTCACTCGATGTAAAATACTGGTATTCAGGTGCATCCGGTTAGACTGAAAGCCGACCCCAACATAGTTGGGAAAAGGCTAGGCAGATTGATTGACATGCCGGTTTCCTCACGATATTTCCTTCATTGTTTTGAGAGCAGTGGTGATGAAATAAATTACACAAAGTGGAGCGCCTCTCTGGCCTAGAACGTCCGACCTTAAGTCTCGACCCTGCGACTCGTAAGATGCGGCCGTTATCACTGGGCCACCACTACTCTAATCCAATCTGGACTAAATGTTATTTATTAATTACAATGTGTGGGCAGAAGATGCATTGACAATTAGATTGTAAGTGAAACCGCAGGAAGCTAGCTAACTAACAACTAGTTTTGTAAATAAACTAGCCTCAGAAAAGATGAACAAAGTAAGCTCACTGAATAAACACGAGGCCGCCTCATTAAACTCAGCTTGATGTGGTGTCTCAAGCGCCCCTAATTAATTTATTCTTCAGTTTAAAGCGCTCCTATTTTGTCCACTTTATTCATGGTTAAGCTGCTTAAAGCGCTGTTTTTATGTCATGTTTGTACTGAGTCGTGTAGTGTCGCTGTTTTGTTCATAAAATAATTTTGTAAACGTGAATGAGTTTTATTATCAGTTACTTTTTATACTTTCATTACAGTGATTTAAAGAAATCATCTAACTGAACACACATACACACAGACTGATTTAAGGTTCTGGAAAATTAGAAATCATTTGAAATATTGACGCGCTCTTTATGGATTCCTATTATATTTATTTTTTGGTTTTATTACTCGGTGGAACGCAGAGCTAAGAGGCTCATTGGCGACGTAAAACTGGTGGATGCCAAGCTTCATAGCTTGACTCATCGCCGCAAGGTTGCCTGCTTGTCGGTCTTCTACAGATTGTACTTCGGTGAGTGTGCCCAAGAACTCCACGACCTCATTCCACCGGCCCCCTTCTACCATTGGACATCTAGACGCACTGCCAGTTACCATCCTTACCTAGTTGCTATTCCACCAATTCGCACTAAGCGCTTCCAAATGTCTTTTATAATGCGCCCAGCAAAAGAGTGAAACTCACTACCTGCCTCTGTGTTTCCGAGCGCATACAACCCTAATCTCTTCAAAGTGAGAGTGAACAGGCTTCTTCTGGGTAAGCTCACTCCATCGTCAACTTTGTCTCTGTCACCTCTGACCTAGACTAGAGTCAAGAGCAAACCCATCTCAAATTAAAAAAAATACTTTATTAAAAATAAAAATATAGTACTATAATAATAAGTATTAAGTACATAATAATATAGTAGGTATATGTATGTGCTAGCGACTGTTTTCGGAGGTCCACTATTGAGTGTGCAAGTCACCCCTGCCATTTTATCCATGTATTACATAACATTGGTCAGGCAGTGAGTATAGTCATTCCATAGTTCTTGGTAACCAATCCACTATAGCCACCCAAACCCAATATGTTTTGTTTCCACATTCTGCAATAGTTTTGCACCAACCGGGGGTTGGTCTTGGGTGCACCTGCATAGTGCATACAGCGATAATCGTCGGTTGATGCCTCCTCATAATTTAAAATTCTCTTCTTCTAAGGGGCCGCTGCGGCTTTGGCCCCTCGTACGGCTTCCAAAGGTCAGGGTCCTGAGAAATGTCAGAAATAATCAAGTATATTACGATTAGTACATGAGGTTGTCGACTTGTGCGACGTGGACTCAGCAATCATTGTACCGATAATAATCGTTACGGTTTATGATAACCACTAATGTGTGGCCTAACGTACTAGTACACTCTACTATAAATAATGGGTCACCATTGTTTTGTCGTGAAAAAGAGATGGCAATGTAACATAATTGTTATGATTGTCTTATACATTGAAGTAAAATTTCAACATCAATATAAGAGACTAGCGACCCGCCTCTGCTTCGCACGGGTGCAAAGTACTGTAGAAGTTTCATTTAAGCCCCTGTCAATTTATATCAGGCTGGCGATATCTATGACATTCGTACGGTCACTTTTATAAGGGTTCCGTACCAAAATGGTAAAATGGAACCCTTATGGTGCGACTCTGTCTGTCCGTCTGTCACAGCTGGATATCTCAAGAACTGCTAATGCTATCAACTTGAATTTTGTAATAGTTTTAGGTGACGTTTGCCTTACAATTTTGCAAATAAGAAAGAAATAAAAATACATATATTTTGTTTGCAACAGGGACTGAAAGAGGGTCTTACAACATCGAAGTAGGGCTACTAGGGCATGTGGGGTATCATATGAAAGAGCGCTATTTGCGAATTCTAAAACATTTATTTTTTTATTGTTTAGGCCGCACCGGTTTCGAGTTTTGATGAAAGACTTAAAAAAAAATACCGTTCCCCCTCTTATTTCCGCAGTTTGCATAAAGAAAAATCTGAAATTATTCTATGTCATAAAAGTTTATGTAAAGATTACAGAAAAAATAAAACGATGTCTCTGCACACTTTTATTTAAATATATGATGGTACGGAACCCTCGGTGCGTAAGTCCAACTCGCTGTTGACCGGTTTTTTTTTTTTGGGTGGGAAATTATCAAATAACTTCTGCCGCTCTGGATGGAGCGGGAGGGCGTGTCAGACTTCTACTGACTAAAATCCACCCGTGTTCCTTCAATTGCCTGTGCCAGGGCCACGATAACTCTTTCAAGCAACTGGCAGGAATTACCAGTCACCCTATAAAAACATTTTGTTTGTTTGTACTATAGGCAAATCAGTGAATCGCTTGTGTTTCCCATTCCTTATTTAACAGCAAGTCTTTAAAATGTATATAAAGATAAAATTATTTAATGGACGCACAAGTACTTTGTAAATATTAACTGTGTCAACGTGAATAAGTACGTAATAAATTATTGAAGTTTTGAATTATGACTATGACATGCTTTGATACATATTGCACACTTTTTCAGTTGTAAGGCATAGCTTTTATGTGTTAATAAATATACCAGGTACAGACAGAAAAAAATGGCAAATAGGTCGATATAAAGAAATAAATATTCAACTCGATACTAGATTTATTTTGGACGCACCGACTCATACAGCAAGAAGAATAATTTAAAACGAAAACCGGTACATGTCCAAAAATATATTCTATTTAAGCATATTAAAACTATAGACTATAATATGCGGATATAACAACTGTTAAAATGATTACTTTAAGGGCATGATTCATTCAAACATGATGAAAACAAATATTTTGCTCAGTTCGTATTAAAATAAAACATTGGTTTGAGAACGAGAATGCACAATTTATATTGTCAGAGAATACAACAAAGATAATAAGATTATATTATCATAGTTAAATTAATTATACTACATTGAACATCTAAATCTTTGTAAGTCATTAAACTCTAAAGAATTCCCAAAGCGAAACACAAACAAAATTAAACACGCAAATTCCGTTCTTATTTTTATTATAAAACAAATAAATTATACGAGCGCATTCAAAGTAAATCAAAACAAAATTAAAGTTAATTTTAAAAGAGAAAACAAAATTTTAATTACTAATTAAAATAACAACGGTAGGGATAATATAAATCCCTAGCTTTGCGACGGTTTTTACTACAACGTGGAATGTGAATTTTAATAAACAAAGAGGTGTACTTACTCGTACTACTGCGAAGAGAAGTATTATTTCTTGTCTTATAACCTTCTTAATGTTCAGTGATAACAATGAATTTCTCTATAGTCACTTTAGAGGATATTTTATTCCACAATAAAAATACACTCAACTTGGGAAATCACTTCAAAAAAAAAAATTGATACTTTAACGTCTTTGTAATCCGTACTATCCATACTAATAGAGTTTAGACTCTGCCTGTTACCTTTTCAAGTCTAAACTACTTAAGCGATCGTTACCAAATTCAACAGATAGGTAGCCTGGGACTAAGTCATAGTACACTTTATAATTTGGATATTTGTATTAAAAAATTTGCCAAGTGCGAGTCGGACTCGCAGACGAAGGGGTCAGTACCACCGTACAATTTTTAACAATGCGTTTTTACTTTAGTAAAAAAAAAAAACTTTTCTTGTATGGGGACCCCTTTTAATTTTTAACTTTATTTTTATCTGTTGCTACTATAACAACAAATAATAAAAAAATATTATATTTACAATCTGTGACAATGTCAACTGTCTAGCTATTACGGTTCAGGAGATACAGCTCGCTGACAGGCAGACGAACAGCGGAAGCTTTTTTTTTTTTGTGGATGGTAAATAATCAAATAACTTCTCCCGCTCTGGGTGTAGCGGAAGGGCGTGTCCGACTTTTACTGACTAAAACCCACCCGTGTTCCTTCAGTTGCCTATGCCAGGGCCACGGTATCTTTTTCAAACAACCCGCGACCCCAGCGGCAGAAATTGCACCCCTAACGGGGTAAAATAGGGGATGTAAGTTTGTGTGAAAGTCCGTCAGTTTCGAAGTTAGGATCTTCAAATTTTGTGTTTAGGCTGACGCTTGAAAATTAATGTATACGTGTCTCAGCGTTTTTGATAATTCCACCACCGAAGAAGTGAAAAGGGGTTTGAATTTGGGTATGGAAAGTCTTTCATTTACAAAGTAAAAAAAAACCGGTCTAGTGCGTGTCGCACCACGCTCAATGAAGGGTTCCGTAGCTGGGATGAATTTATCCCAAGAACAAACTTAACATTGTAGTTGAAAAACATGTTCTCCCATACATTCCAACTACAAATGTCCATAGTTAAACGAAAAGAATCCAACCTACATTACACCTAATGTGGGTTGGATCCTTTTCGTTTAACTATGGACAATGTAAGTTTGTACGCACAATATTGAGAGATTTACCATGTTATTTGAAGACCATAGATTTCTTATGGGTTTTCCTGTAATCTATAGCTATAGAATTATTTTCGGTATTTTTTTCAAAATTTTAAGCTTAGTAGTTTCGGAGATAAAGACTTTTTTCGGAGACACTTGATATATCGCACGGTACAGTTTGCAAATATTTTTTTTTAATTTTCGTATTTGCCCCCAAAATTGACTCCCATATTCAAAGTTCATTAATTTACATTATACGTCCGTGTTTGGGTCACAGAAATACATACGTGTATCAAATTTCAACTTAATCGGTCCATTACATTCGGAGCAAATTGGCTGTGACAGACGGACACACAGACAGACACATGAGTGATCCTATAAGGGTTCCGCTTTTTCCTTTTAAGGTACGGAACCCTAAAAATTACTAAATTTATTATTTAGGCTTATGGTTGGAAACTAACGCAAAGAATTTATCGATGATGTTAGAATTTCAACCCTTTCTTTAGAGGGTGAAAAGGGGGATGAAATTTTGTATTTATGTTATTCATTCACAAAATTTTGTAATCAAGTAAAAATAATATACACGTGTATCGTGTGTAAGCTAAGCCTCTACTGCCGCCCGTCACACACACACATACAGCCACAGCCTAAACCGCTGGTCTTAGAGACAAGAAAGGAGGCTGTGTTATTTGTGAAGAGTAGGTATGTGTGTGTGTACCTAAGAAAGTATAGAGGTATGAGGAACAGGGTGTAAAGTTCACACATCCTCCATAGATAAGGGAGGATCCTACGACCAGATGGGTGTTGTGTCTGGTGGGCTACTGCCCGACGATTGATGTCGGGATGTTGCATATATGCAAGTCGCGCGGGAAACTCTGATTGCGCGATGCAGGATTTTGCGTGACGTGAGTGTGATGCGTAGTTCGCATGTGGCGATTTAGATGCCGCCACAAAAGGGTTTTTTGAAATTCCACCCCTATGGGGGTAAAATAGGTGAAGAAAGATGGCATGTCTTATTCCTTGAAATCAAAATCAAAAGTCATTTATTCAAACTAGGCTGAGAATCAGCACTTTTCGAACGTCAAAATTACATAAGACAGCCCCCCAAAACGCCCGCCCTTCACCACTTCCTAGTGCTTTAGCTGGAGAGTTACTAGACTTGAAACATGACATGAATACTCGTACCTGCCTAAGTAAGTAATAAAGTTTGTTATTATCAGTTTTCAAAACTACTCCTCAAAGGGTGGCTTAGGGTTGTTAAAGATTGAAATAATAAGTTTTTCAGTTTCCCGAAAGTTGATCCTTGAAGGAAAGTCGATTATGTCCGGACTTTAAAAGAGACTTTGACCCCTGAGTTTGTTTCAGATAGAAAATGTTGACTTCTTAATATGACGTTCAAAAGTGT
Source organism: Dicycla oo (assembly GCA_948252095.1). NCBI lineage: Eukaryota > Metazoa > Arthropoda > Insecta > Lepidoptera > Noctuidae > Dicycla > Dicycla oo. The sequence goes on from OX411732.1 coordinate 12,956,082, forward strand.
TATCGACTTTATTATAAATATATCTATACATCTTCTATATCTATATACAAATAAATAAAAATGTAGTGTCTGTTTGTAATGTCAAAATAACTACTTTTTACTAAATGCATATGAAAGTATGTAGGTACAGTACTTATAAACAAAAGAACAATTCTTAGAATTTCTGTCTGTATGTTTGTTCCGGCTAAACTCCGAAACGGTTAGACCGATTTTGACATAACTTTCACTAGAAGATAGCTGATGTTATAATGAGTAACTATGGCTACTTTTATTTTGGAAAATAATTAGGATTTCGCGTAAAAAAATTAATCATCCGATTTAAATGTCTATATCTATACAAATAAATAAAATTTAAGTGTCTGTTTGTAATGTCAAAATAACTACTTTTTACTAAATGCTTATGAAAGTATATACGGTACTTACAGTACTTACGGTACGGTACAAAAGAACATTTTTTTTTTAAATTTTGTCTATCTGTCTGTTTGTTCCGGCCCGGCTAATCTCCGAAACGGTTAGACCGATTTTGACGGTTTCACTGAAAGATAGCTGATATTAGAAGGAGTAACTTAGGCTACTTTCATTTTGGAAAAAATAATTAGGGTTCCGCATAAAAAAAATAACATCCAATTTAAACATCTTCTATACAAATAAATAAAATTGAAGTGTCTGTTTTTAATGTCAAAATAACTGCTTTTTACTAAATGCATATTAAAATATATACGGTACTTATAACAAAAGAACAGTGTTTAGAAATTTTGTCTGTCTATCTGTCTGTCTATTTGTTCCGGCTAATCTTCGAAACGGTTAGACCAATTTTGACAGTACTTTCACTGAAAGATAGCTGATGTTATAAGGAATAACTTAGGCTACTTTTATTTTGGAAAAATAATTAGGGTTCCGCGCAAAAAAATCAAACATTAGATTTAAATAGGGAAGTATTGACATCCACGCTGGCGAAGCCGCGGGCAACAGCTAGTTATATAATAAATTTATTTTAATTTCAATACTTAAAAGCAAAAATAAAAAGGTATGTGTTTTAAGGTTTTTCAAAAATCATCACGGGGTGGTGGAAAAGGGTAGTAAAGGGGTGGATTACTGCTTCCTTCAATTAACTCGAAAAAGGGTATAAATAATGTTTAAGTCATACAATGGAAACGTACCTAACGCTTTTTAGGGTACAGAACCCTCAAAAGGAAAACAGAACCCTTATAGGATCACTCGTGCGTTTGTCTGTCTGTCCGTCTGTCTGTTCGTCTGTCACAGCCAATTTGCTCCGAGTCTAATAGACCGATTAAGTTGAAATTTGGTACACCTATCCCAATCTTGGACCCAAACACAGACGTGTAACGTAAATAACGTACAGAAAATAGTTCTATACCTATAGATTACAGAAAAGTATAGAAGAGGTCTATGGTCTTAAAATAACATGGTATTTCTCTCAATACTGTGCGTACAAACTTACATTTGCATGTTTTTCAACTACAATGGATATATTCATCCCAACTACGGAACCCTTCATTGTGCGTGGTATGACACGCACTTGGCCGGTATTTTTTAAACAAGTTTTTTACAGGCATTTTAAAAATCTTATTCCGTTGATCTACAAAGTTAAAAATTGGCCTGAATATTTATTTATCTAAATGTATACTAATAATAAAGCTAAATTTGTTTTTTTTTCTTAATGTTTTTTGTATGTTTGAACGCGCTAATCTCTGGAACTGCCTGAAACAGGCAATGCGGAAGAACAAGGAATTTCACGCTCACGGAAGTCGCGGGCTGACGCTAGTTTAGGTATAAGATGTGTTTTTTTAATTCTAAGAATCTGAATTTTAAGTGAGAAAGTCTCCAAATTGATATTAAAGGACTCTCAAAAGAGTAGATAGAGTAATAAAACATGTTTAAATGACAAAGCTTCAACATCATCCTCATTTCAATCGAAAGACACCGCCACTTCGACCGGTTCTGTGCTTCCCGCATTCAGCAGGAATTAAAGACAACGCTTAGCTAAATATAAAGCTTTTTTTTATCACAGAAATATATTTTTTTTAGATTTTTGGAGTGTTAAAACGACCCGTTAGTTTTAACACCCCAAAAATCTACATCAACAACATTACAGTGAGTAGTTTTTAACAATTCCAAGAAATCTCTCTAATCTCCAGATATTAATGGGTAAAATAAGTCTAAGTATAACGCAAACTGGCAAATACTTTCAGCATTACAAGGTTGATCGTACCTCATTTGTGTCATAGAAATATTTTAACAATCACATTATCTTACAGCGTTTAAGTATATTTACAACAAGGGCCATTCTCATAAGTGGCCAAGTTTTTACGTATCCTCTCCCATATAAAGCCATACAAAATGTTATCTATCAAAAGTAATACGAAACTCCTTAAGAACCAGAAGGGAGATAAACAGAAAGTTTGTTCTAATGATGTATTTTGAAGAAGTGTTCCAAAATAAAGTTGGTCTTTAGGGACCAATGAAAGTCGGGAAACAGTCGTGTTTTGGTTATAACTGATAACCAAACTTATTCTAACATGTGATTTAAATATTTTTTTTATTAGCAATATGATGACAATAATGATGGAGTCAAAAAATTTAACCCCCCTTAATTTTTTTTACTTACGAACTTTAGGTTCGTGGGTCAAATAATTTCAGCCGCACGGGTTGATTTACAAGGTTAATAGCAACGCTTGCGGAGGTCAGTCCGTGGATGGATGACCATTCATAACATACCAAGACTTCTCATTGCCTCGGAAAGCACGTTAAGCAGTTGGCTGTCATTCGTATATCTTTGACCAGTCGTTACGAGTAGTCAGAAGCCGAAAGTCTGACCGCCAGTCTTGCCAAGGGGTATCGTGTTACCCTGTAACTGGGTTGTGGATGTCAGATAGACAGTCGCTCCATGTTAATCACCGGTATTCAGTTACATTCGGTTAGACTGGAAGCCTCTCCCACCAAAGTTGAGCAAAGGCTAGGCAGATGAAGATGATACAGTAAAAAAAAAACTGGAATGTTTTTTGCATCTCAAGTTTGGGAGTATTTTTTTGTGTTTTAAGTTTAATAAAGCAAGTTTACTAAGTAGATAATCGTCTAAATCTACCTTTTGTAACTGTATACAATTATAGTCCTTAGTTTTAATTAAAGTAAAAGTACTCACCTCCCACGTCCTGAATATATTTTCGTGGCTTCTTAAGTGGTGGTACTTTGTTGAGAAAACTCAACGATTTATGTACTAAAGTAAGTAAAATGTGGGTCACATTAAATAAAATGTTTTATTATTCGAGTTTTTATCAAATTTATTTTTACCACAGATAAAACCTATTTACAAAGAATTTGACCAAACTTTTATACCTTGTATAAACCTTATCCGGCGAATAAAGTTTTAATTTTTGACGTCAAACGTTAATTTTATTGAGCGAATAAAAGAGAGACTTTGGCTAAATCAGCAATTAACGGTGGTGTTATAGCAATGGATAGAGTAAGAAATAAGTACATAAAAGGAAGTCTGAAGGAAGTAGCACCGTTGACTCAAAAATTGTGCGGAAATCGGTTGTCATTGTATGGGGCGGAATGAAGAAAATGTCGTGAGGAAAGTTTTGGGTATGAATGTCAATGACTACGAGAGTAGGGGAAAACCAAAAAAACGATGGATGGACTGTGTGAAAGACGATATGGCTAGAAAGGGTATGACTACCGAGATGACGAGTAATAGAGGATTATGGAAAAAAGGTACATGTTGCGCCGACCCCAAATAAATTGGGACAAGGGCAGGAGAATGATGATGACTTTGGTTAAATCAGCCCTAAGTGGTGAATGGGTAAGCAGCTTTACAAAAGCACCACTTTTCTAACTCAAAACCTGTGTGGTTTAAATCTTTTAATACTTTAAAACAGAAAATGAATCTTTCCAAGTTAGGTATAAGAGACAAAATTAATCACTACAACGGATACCACTTTCAATTTGTCTTCGCCAAACCGTACAAACACTTATGATGAAAAACCAAAAGGTTCACTTGCTCTAGCACAATAGGATGAAAAACAGCCAAAGATCATCACACACCTAGCCTTCTCCCAACTATGATGGGGTCGGCGTCTAACTGAATGCAACTTAGTACTAATATTTTTGACTATGACTGCCTATCTGATTTCCACAAACAGTAACTGGGGAACACGGTGCCCTTTTAGCAAAAAGTGATTCATATTACTCCATATTGCCATTTAAATCCTTTCACTCGCATCGTTAATACATTGTTGATCTCGACGAAAATCAGACTTAACGGGAAGGAATGATTGCAGCATCCTTTTTTTGCGTGGAGAAATGCTCACGCATTTTGCACTACCACGGAGATAGTGCAGTTATGTGGGACTCCAACCCACTAAAACTCCACGGTGTCATCTTCTGCCGCTTATGGCGCGAACACGGGCACGCGTTAGCACTCATCCGCGAACACGCCGCGGTTATCTGTCACCGGACCTTATGTGGGACTCCAACCCACTAAAACTCCATGGTGTCCTCCTCTGCCGCTTATGGCGGGAACACGGGCACGCGTTAGCACTCATCCGCGAACACGCCGCGGTTGCCTGTCACCGGACCTTATATGGGACTCCAACCCACTAAAACTCCACGGTATCCTCCTCTGCCGCTTATGGCGGGAACACGGGCACGCGTTAGCACTCATCCGCGAACACGCCGCGGTTGTCTATCACCGGACCTTATATGGGACTCCAACCCACTAAAACTCCACGGTGTCCTCCTCTGCCGCTTATGGCGGGAACACGGGCACGCGTTAGCACTCATCCGCGAACACGCCGCGGTTGTCTGTCACCGTACCTTATGTGGGACTCCAACCCACTAAAACTCCACGGTGTCCTCCTCTGCTGCTTATGGCGGGAACACGGGCACGCGTTAGCACTCATCCGCGAACACGCCGCGGTTGTCTATCACCGGACCTTATATGGGACTCCAACCCACTAAAACTCCACGGTATCCTCCTCTGCCGCTTATGGCGGGAACACGGGCACGCGTTAGCACTCATCCGCGAACACGCCGCGGTTTTCTGTCACCGGACCTTATGTGGGACTCCAACCCACTAAAACTCCACGGTGTCCTCCTCTGCCACTTATGGCGGGAACACGGGCACGCGTTAGCACTCATCCGCGAACACGCCGCGGTTGTCTGTCACCTGACCTTATGTGGGACTCCAACCCATTAAAACTCCACGGTGTCCTCCTCTGCCGCTCATGGCGGGAACACGGGCATGCGTTAGTACTCATCCGTGAACCCGCCGCGGTTGTCCTTTACCGGACCGTCCACTGGGAAATAACCCCCATCACCGGCGCACCAGAGCACATTGCACGCCGTGACCACCCCATGGACCAATCCAGCAAATGGGCTCCAAACGACCTCGTGTCTTGCATCCTTGGTTCCCTGCGACGGGTCAGGTTAATAGCCTCGCCGCCTACCATGTTTTGGGCCGCAGAGGTTAGGGAGGGCGGCCAACGCCATACTGACACTCCTCCTCCCCTGCAGCCCCACCGCATCCGCTATCAGACGGTGGCGACCCCGTCAAGGCCACGGAAGATAGCGAGAGTGGTGCGCCGCAATACCGGCATTCCTCTCTCACCGCGGCATCCAAGCCGCAGCCGCGATGCCGCCCATACGACATCGTGGCCCGCAAACCCCCCCTCAGTTGCGGTGCCGCTTGGTAACCATATCCATGGTATCCATATCGATATTGTTTCTGGTCTTTTTTATTCCCCCACAAACTGTTACACGTCTTATTATAAACTTTATTGTATTATTGTAAATTACTGTGTTTGTAATTGTAATGATGTTATCTAAGAGGAGGAACTATGACTCCTGAGATACAAGTATTTTCTTACTTAGGTCAGGAGTCAAATTGTTCATTTATATTTCTATTGTCCTCCGTTGTACAAATAAACTATTACCTGTTTTATTCCTATTCAATGTTACTATGTGTGAAATGTACAAATAAACTATTATTATTATTATTATATTATTAACCTACTTGTTGGCCGTTACGTCGTCGGCTTACCGGCAAAAGACCTGACGAGCGGCTCCTCCTCGGGTTCCTCTTCGCTTCACCGTGGGTAACCAAGCCTATTGAGCCCCCCCGCCTCGACAATGTGGGAACACACAGGGGGGGCGGCGGGAGTTACAGCATCCTGCAACTGCTAAGGCCTTTCTTTAAATCTTCCTCTTCCCTCACTCTCATAGTCTCAGATGACGGCAATTCGATACGACCGGCGCGGTGGGATGATTACGTAACACACTTACTCCAGCCGTACACCTGAGCTGCAAGCAGCTAGCGTACAGCAAACACTATACTATTTTGCTTCTCAACATTTGGCACTTGAAGGATTGGCGGCGTAAATAGGTGTACCTCCTAAAGCATTTGCTGTATGCTTGCTGATTGCTGCTCAGTTGTGCGGCGTGGCTTACAATCTGTTCGAATCGGTTTCATTTTGACACTTCAACAACATTCACTTACGTAGTTGAGTAGACAAATTTTTCGAACATATTATTATGAAGCAATGGATTATCAATAAGCTTCAAATTGATTCAGATTCTGATTGATAGTGTGTTACGCAATCAGGGCGTGAGGAGAGATCAGCGTCTTTTTGTAGGACATGATTTATCAAATGCCATGAACCTTCTACACCATCTTGGCTAGTGAAACAAGACTCCTCTCAACTGACCAGTCACGCTCAGTAATTACTTGTTACAGATGTGCACAGCAACCTCTACTTACTGGCCGTTCTAAATTGGTTCTTTAAAGTGGAACAAAATGAAGTTTTGAGGAGCATTTATGTCAGTCAGTATGTATGGACGAAGATCGATTTTTGAGGCTGATCAGTAGGTATTATGTTATGTGGTAATCTCCTCCTAGCTTATAATGGAGGTTCCGTGACAGGGAGTGGGCCTTAATCCTCCACCCAAGCCTAGTGCGGGTTATTGGATGTCACATGTGGTCGAATTTTTGATTGTAGGACATGCCGATTTCCTCACGATATTTTCCTTCGCCGTATTAAGAGCAGTGGTGATGAAATAATTTACTTAAAGTAAATTGCCTGCTTGGGTTCAAACCCACGACCTACAAGTCGTAAATCGCGGCCGACCTCTCCTATGAACATCTGTAATAACAGACGCTTTACAGGTGCATTACCATTCCAGAGACAAAGCTGGAATGTCTATTGTGATTGTTATTACACCGTCACCTACACCTTTCAAGCTGATTGGACTGAAAAGGGGTCAATAAACGCATCATTATCTATCTATATATTTAAAATCAATTAAGGGGCTTGTGGGTCAATCGATCAGCTTAAGCTACTTTTGCCGCAGTTGGTCCGTGGATGGGTAACCATCTTTACACACCAAGACCTCTCCGTGTCTCGGAAAGCACGTTAAGCCTTTAGTCCCGGCTATCATTCGTGGATCTTTGACAGTCGTTACGGGTCGTCAGAAGCCCGAAAATCTGACAACCAGTCTTTCCAAGGGGTATCGTATTACCCAGTAACTGGGTTGTGGAGGTCAGATAGGCAGTCGCTCCATGAAAAATACTGGTATTCAGCTGCATCGGGTTAGACTGGAAGCCCCAACATCCATGGGGAAAGGCTAGCCCAGATGATGATGATATAAAATCAATTGCCGTGCGTTAGTCTAGCAAAAACTCGTTTTTTTTTTTTTGTTTTGTTCGTTTCAATACTGGGGTAGTTTAATAGTAGTATAATAGTTAATATTTTCGTAAAAGAAAAAAAGGTAGAAAATACAGAATTAAAATTGGATTATTCTACGATAGCGGATCAAATTGGGAACATTTATTTATACTTGTAGTGGTAGGAGTAATAGTATTTCGTATAAGTTGTGTGCAGGGAAAAGAAAAATGAAACACACCGAATACCGAACAAGAGTGATTAATTTATTTTACATATTGCTTATATTTACATAGTAGGTTTCAATATCGCTTTTCGCCCGATACCGTGTTCGAGAGTGGACGTGTTTTTTCTGTTCTAATTTATAATATTAATTAGCATACACGCGACTCTGGCCCGTAGTATACAGACGGTGTGCTTAAACTCCTTTCACATTCAACGAGAGCCCATCACCACAACGCCGTCGTACGAGAAGCGAAACGACGCCCCGCGCGCGCCACCTTCACCTCCGTGGGAACAGCGCAGTGTTCATAATTGCTGTCTTACTCCCTCCAAGACCCTGTGTTTCGTCGCTGGCGCAGTTTGATAATAGGACTGTGACAAACATCGCCTCGTACGAGCCATTATATTGTAACAGTGAGTACTTTCGGCCTTCTTTTTTACGTCGCCGTTATTTGAGATGCCTCGCGTGCAGCGATCGCCGCCACCACCAAACACTGCTGTATTAAAGTCACCTGCGCCCGAACATAAATCGTCGCCTGCCTCAAATCTCCATACAGCATCATCCGAGCTGGATCGGAGCGCTCTTTCGGGAAATCAGGAGCGAATAAAAGATATCTTCGTTAATGTGAATCCCAGAACAAAATGCCGTCTCGGCGATGGTTCATATCTTGAGGATAGCGAATTGGAGGATTCGCTGCTCTTATCCGAAATCACTAAACTTTTCACTGATTTTGAGTCCAAACAAAACCGAAAGTTCGATTGCCTTAAATCTACAATGGCCGAAATATCTGAACAGAACTCTAAGATCCAAGCATCTGTGGAGTTTGTCAGCGGGAAGTACGATGAACTAATGGAAAAACTGGATGCAACGAGCGAGAAAACTCCACCCTTAAAAGAAAGATTTCTTCGCTAGAATCCAAAGTAGATTACCTGGAACGCTGTTCTCGCTCTGCTCTGCTTGAGATAAATAACCTGCCCACCATTGTCTCTGAAAGTAGGGAATCGTTATTGAAAAATCTCTGTAAGATTGGGACTGTGATTAATGACGAAATAAGACCTTCTGAAGTCAATAATATTTACAGGTTGAAGGCAAAAAAAGACTCGAACACCGTTGGTACTGTTGTTGCGGAATTTAAGTCTTCAACCTTGAAGGAAAATGTTCTGAAAGCTACCAGAAAATATAACAAGCAAAGCGGTAACAATAAACTGTCGACAGCCAGTATTGAGCTGCCAGGCCCGCCGAAACCTATCTATATTGCCGAGTCTCTCACCTCCCATGGCAAACATCTTTACTATTTGGGCCGCAGACTTCAGAAAGAAGGTAAATGTGATAGCTGCTGGCCGAGCCACGGGAAAATTTATCTAAAAAAGTCCGCAGGTTCGATTCCGACTTGTGTAAACATCGAAAGCGACTTACTTAAACTTATGGGCGCCGCCATGTGACTATGTTCCTCTAAAAACACATTTATTTTGCCTTTTAGATATGTTTGTTTTAGTTTTATAGTTTTCTTATTATTTTTCCTTGTAATATCACACTCCACTCCACACTACTCAAGGACATACGCAAACTCATTCTCTTTCCATTCCATGCAGTCATCAATAGACGTCAGCTGTTTCTACACTTTTATGCCTTTGTTTCTGCACGCACGCAATTCGCAAAGCAATCCGAATAATAAGTCACGTTCTTCTGATATTGCATACTCCACCATTTTTAATCATTGCCGCATTAGCTTGATGTTTTATCTTTGTTATAGAATTCGATAATTTGAATGACATACACACTGACCTGGACAGTATTTCAGTTGCTGAGTCTGCAACCTGTATGATTGAGGACTGCAATGATATTGCTGATATGCACATAAATGCTCTCTCTCTGCTCTGTCAAAATATTCGAAGCATAATTAAGAATTTTGATGGCTTAACATTGCTTTTGGATAGAAGTAATACATCCTGGGATTTCATAATTCTTACGGAATGCTGGCTTTTCAACTCTCCTCCCCTACCTTCAATCCATGACTATACCTGCGTCACTACCAGTCTACATAGTTCGCAGAATGAGGGTGTGGTGGTGTTTTTCCGTTCTCACCTTCAAGTTTCTGTTTCGGAGCCCCTGATCAAGGATGCCAACTGTTTGTTGTTAATACTTAATAATGATACCGCCCTGATTGCAGTCTATCGCCCGCCTGCTGTTCGGAATGTCTCCGCGTTTGTGGACTCTTTGGATGAAGTACTTAAATCGTTATGTTCATACAAAAATATAATCATAACCGGTGACATAAACATCAATATTTCTGACCATAGTAATGACTCACGCGCAGCGGAGTATCTGACAATGCTCGCCTATCACGGTATGCTACCAGCACACACTCTTCCTACACGACAAAGTAACTGTCTCGACCATCTAATTTTAAAAACGAGAAGAGCTGCTTTTTGTTTCATCGCCAACACTTCGGTCACTGATCATGACACTGTTTTATTGTTTTTGGAGAACAATAACCCGGCCAATATTTCACTGAATAAAGCTAGACAGACCCGAGTTTTGGATTTTGACAAGATTGAATTAGACCTACTTCAGACCGATTTTAGTCCCATTTATAGTACCACAGATGTTAATGAAGCAACCGACTTCTTTATTAACACCCTTAACCGTATCATAGTTCAAGACTCTATTCTGAAAATTGTGCCCAACCGTAAAAGGCTGAGTAAGCCCTGGATGACTCCAGGTCTGCTTAGATGCCTACGAAATCGAGACAATATGCATAAGAAATTAAAAAAGAATCCCAAAAATACAATTCTTCTCACAACTTACAAAAGATAAAACGACTAAAACAAATTATGATAAAGCCCTTATAACTAACGCTCAAAAAAATAATAAAAAGCTCTGGAATGCTGTAAAATCTATCACTTACACGTCAAAAGTTAAATCACATGCCAACGCTCTTCTGTCATCCTCCGAACCAGAGCGCTCTATTAATGAAGTGAATTCGTACTTTGCTAACATTGGACGTACATTAGCTGAAAACGTACCATACGTCTCCACTTACTCACCTCCACAATCCGATAATCTCCTACCGTATCAGAACAGTTTTGTCATGCTGGGTACAGACGAATCTGAGATAGATATTTTGATTGGGAAACTAAGAAGCGATTGTGCGGTGGGTTCTGATGGAATATCGGGCACGTTTCTCAAGAAATTCAAAAATCAGCTCACCCCTCTTCTGGCTCATATATGTAATTTGGCTTTCTCCTCCGGCATCTTTCCTAATGCTCTTAAGCTGGCAATAGTACATCCTGTGCATAAGGGTGGGGACAGAGATCGATTGAATAATTACAGACCTATATCAATTTTGCCTACACTTTCAAAATTAGTAGAGAGGGTTATGAATAATAGATTGCTTAAGTACCTAGAGCAAAAGCATCTTCTTTCTTCCTCTCAATATGGTTTCCGTTCCGGTATTTCCACAAATAATGCTGTGTTAGACCTAACCACTAACATCTTCTCCAATCTGGATAAAAAGCAGAAGGTAATTGGTATTTTCTTGGATCTGGCAAAGGCTTTCGATGCGATTTCTGTCCCCAATCTTATTGCTAAACTGGAAAGGATAGGTATTAGAGGCGTTCAACTTGCTCTCTTCGAGAGCTACCTTACGGGCAGACGGCAATGCATTAGAATTGGGGATTGGACAAGCGACGAGCTCCCTATATCCTACGGGGTCCCTCAGGGCAGCATCATCGGCCCGACCCTTTTTTTAATTTACATAAATGAGCTCTGCCGGTTGACGCTTCCCAATGCATCCATCTTTACCTATGCCGATGATACTGCCCTATTATTCCATGGTGACTCCTGGGAGCTGGTTTTCCAACATGCACAATCCGGGCTCAACGTTGTCACTAACTGGTTGGCTCAAAACCTCCTCACTGTAAATGTTGATAAAACAAATTACCTAACCTTTTCTTTTACTGCCGCTGGGAAACCTCCGTGCTCTCCTTATTCTTTGGTTGCACACTCCTGTGTTTCGGAACACCACACAGCTTGTAATTGTCCTTGCCTTTCCCGCATCAATTTTGTCAAGTATCTTGGTGTGCAAATTGATGATTGCCTGTCATTCTCTACACACATAAACACACTCTCCTCACGACTGCGTAGGTTGATCTACATTTTTAAGTTACTTCGTCATGCTGCAGACACTACGGTTCTAAGACTTGTATATATCGCCCTCTGCCAATCGCTTATACAATATTGTATAATTACATGGGGCGGATCTGCAAAAACTCACATGCTGAAATTGGAACGTGCTCAAAGGGCACTCCTGAAAGTTGGATAGCGTTTACCATTCCGCTTTCCTACCACCGATCTTTATAAAACATGTGCGGTTCTCTCTGTTCGCAAATTGTTTATCCTTAACCTTGTTTTAGCCACCCACTCTCAAACTCCCTACGCTCCGTGCAATTTTGACTCCAAACGCCGAAAACATACTGTCTGTCCTTCCTTTCGTACAAATTGTCGTTCGGCCAACGTAGTTTCCCTTTCCTCAGTAGCTACGTCTATAACAAGGCTAATACAATTTTAAATATATACCCTATCTGCAGATCCAAATGTAAAAAAACTATCACTAAATGGCTACTTGAATTGGATTATGCAGAGACTGAAAACTTACTATATATTCTAAAATAACCTCGCCTACCGGAAATATTCATTTACTTAATTTAAATCTTAGATTGCGTTTCTCCTTTTTAACCACATACAGACACACACACACACACACACATGCACACACACACACACACACACACACACACACACGCACACACATACACACAAGCACACACACACACACTCTCGGGCAAGTGGATGCTCGCACCCAGTTGCCCATCGTGGCGCTGAGTGTGGGGACCTATTGTACTCACGGACACACTGCACTCTTCAAAGACACATCTAGTACATCTATTTGTTATAAATATTAATACATATATGTATATATATATATATATATATATATATATATATATATATATATATATATATATATATATATATTGTTGTAGTACGTAAGTGCAATTTAATATTGTAATTTTAAGGGTGTGAGCCTGGAGATCAGTATAGACTCCAGCTCTCACTAAGGTTTGATTCTGCATGTAACTTTGTAACTATGTACCAAAATTGTACCTTTTTGAGAGAAAATAAATTACTATTATTATTATTATTATTACTTTTTGATATTTCTCGGGACCCTGGGGTCCCGGACCTTTGGAAGGCGTACGAGGAGCCGAAGCCAACTCACAGAGGCCCCTTAGATAATTTTAAATGATGAGGAGGCACCAACCGACGATTATCCCTGTATGCACTATGCAAGTGCACCCAAGGACAACCCCCGGTTGGTACAGGACTATTGTTGTAGGTGAAAACAAAACATATTGGGCTATGGGTTTGGGTGGCTAAAGTGGATTGGGTAACTTGAACTATGGAAGAACTATGTCCCCTGCCTGACCAATGTTGTATATTATACACGGATAAAATGGCAGGGGGTGACTTGCACACTCAATAATGGGCCCCCGGAGACGGCCGCTAGCACATAGTGACGTAGCGACAAGGGGGCAACACTTCCTGAGGTGCTTGAGGAGTGGAGAGGTATTCCACGGCTATCAGGACAATCCCGGAAATACGGTCAAGATCCCTACCAGCACCTTACTGGAATACTTCTTTCCTCCGAGCACGTTTGCTCTTGCGAATCTCCACTCAAGCCGGCCAATAAAGGCAAGAAAGAGGTGGGAGCTCTGTTCCTCGTCAGTGTTCACTCCAGCCGGCCAATAAAGGCAAGCCAGAGATGAGGACAAGATTTCTCCCGGGAGATAGGGTCCATGGGGTCGCTACTGCCCAACAGCTCGCCACATGCTGCCCTGCGGGTTTCAATATCTCTCTTGGTCTGGCTCCTCATCCTAGACCCGTTCTGGCAAACTCTACCGGCACAGACCTAAAGTTTGGAGCACGCAAGCCCCACCACGACGTCAACGTAGAGATACAGCGGTGGGGTTATTATTATTATTATTAATATGTAGATGTAAATGGTATGAAATCTTCCGGACTACCAGTTCAGTTAGGTGTACCTCAAGGTTCAATACTGGGTCCATTCTTGTTCTTAGTGTATATCAATGACTTACCATTCTATTTAAAGGGTATCTGTGACGTTGTACTGTTTGCAGATGACACCTCTCTTATTTTTAAAGTAGACAGGAATAGACAAGATTTTGACGACGTAAACAGTGCACTCTCAATGGTTACAGATTGGTTTACGACAAATAACTTAGTTCTCAATGCTAAGAAAACGAAATGTATAAAGTTTGCCTTACCGAATGTTAGAAATCTAGGACCCAACATCGTCTTAGATAAAGAGTTGCTTAAAACTGTAGACTCGGCAGTTTTTCTGGGTATAACAGTAGATGCCAAACTTCAGTAGGGCCCACATATATCAAGCCTAGTGGGAAGGCTCAGTTCAGCCGCCTACGATGTCAGGAAAGTAAGACAATACACTGACGTTGATACAGCTCGGTTAGTCTATTTTAGTTATTTTCATAGCGTTATGTCATACGGCATTCTGCTCTGGGGCAAAACCGCTGACATTCAAAATATATTTGTTCTTCAGAAACGAGCTGTTCGAGCAATTTACCAGCTCGATGCCAGAGTTTCTTTGAGAGATTTTTTTAAACAGATTGGTATTCTCACGGTGGCATCACAATTCATCTTCGCCAATATCTTATTATATTAGACAAAATATACATTTATACACTAAAAACAGTGATATTCACAATGTTAGCACCAAATAAGGACAAATTACGTGCTCCATTTCACCGGCTTCATAAGGTTCATAACTCATTTGTTGAGCTTGGTATATCTTTTTATAACAAGCTACCCTCTTCTTTGCTAGATATGCCCTTCGATGCGTTCAAAGCTAAAGTAAAATCTAACATTTGTTCAAAGGCATACTATTCTATCAGCGATTACTTAAACGATAAGAATAGTTGGTCGCTGTGTTTAACTTAAGACAATGTTTATGTTCTTTCTTCAGAATTAGCATACCTACTGACAGGTTATATGAGTTCATATAATTATTTATTTTATTTGACTGTCAATGTCAATTTATTTTGATTTTATTTTTATTTATTATTGACATAATCTACTCATTTCCATGTTTTTTTTTATGAGTGGTTTTGCAATATGTGGTTAGCTAGTGACCTCGACAATTGATCATAGTTTTTCTTGCCCGAGCAACCGGCAGCAAGTTCGTCATGCTCCCTTAGATGTCACTGCTTGCGGTAGCGTCGGGGGTCGGGTTGTCTCCTTCCCTCAAATATGGCGAGGGGGGTAATGGCTGATCTTTGCGTTATACTCGTGAACGGGTGCTGCTTGTGGTGACAGGTCGTCTTGCTGACCTTGGTTTTGTTTTGTTATTAGTAACTTAACTCGTTGTTTATTTTACTTCGATGGTCCTAGTTTATCATCTGTGACTTTGAGTTACGACTACATGTACGGCTATATGTAAGTGGGCACGCCCTTTATTACTGGAGGCTTTTATTTATATATAAAGTTCTGCTTACGTTTTTAGTTTTGTATTTTGTTTCTGCTTGAGTTTAGTATTCGATTATTATTATTTTTTTTGTATATAGGCGTGTGCTAGCTTACTTATAGCAAATAATTTAATTTAATGTTTTGTGTTGCGTAATGTACCTAAATTATTATGCGCAGTGTTATATAGATTCATTTTTTTTAACTGAACAGACAGATGTGCTGCTGGGGAGTTTGTTGCGCCACTTCTTCTCCCCAGCTAAAGCTCTAGGAAGTGGTGAAGGGCGGGCGTTTTGGGGGACTGTCTTATGTAATTTTGACGTTCAAAAAGTGCTGATTCTCAGCCTAGTTTGAATAAATGACTTTTGATTTTGATTGATTTTGATTTTGATAAATGATTTGCACACTATGTACGCTTTACGTAGCTAACCTACTTATTATCTTAACGCGTCAGCACCTAAACCTACATCGCTTCCCTCTTTTTGGAAAAAAAAATTATAAAAGAAATGTAGTAAATATAAGAAAAAAAAAATGAAAAATACTGTTAAAAATACGGCATGGTGCAATTTACTGGGTCTGTACCGATGACGCAAACTAATTTTGTAACTTGTGTTGGTAACTTGTTGTCCTGATTTTTTTATACCCAATAATTTAGTCAACGAAGTAAATAGGTCTGACTCAATTGCCGTCCTTGGTCTGAAGTTATGGCGGATGGGCATCCAAACCGAGCGATCCAGTTCGTTACTAAAGCGTTTGCGACTACTTTTGCGGTAATCTCAGGAACTGGAACTGCTTCCGGCCTTCTTGTCGCTCTATCTATCAGAGTAACGAACGATGTATCTGTTGTTATTTGATTCGGGTAGCGGTCCGACAATATCTATATGTACGTGACCTCAACGCGATGTTGGTGGAAATGTGCCGATTGGTGACGTAATGTGTCGCGATATTTTGCTTTTCTGATACGCTAAACAGGTCCGTGCCCGCTTTCCGACGTCGGTTTTAATTTTGGGCCAAAAGTAATGTACACCTACTACACCTACATGCTCTCTACGCTGTACTATATTTGAAGAGTCTTATAAGTGGTATAGACCCTCTTTGCGGTCCCGAACCTTATACATTAGATTTAAGATTGGGTAGCCAGTAAAAGATCGATAAGGATCGCTACGAAGTACGTATATAATAAAAGCAAGGCATCATTTTAAAGATACAAACCAAAACTACCAAAATAGTATCATCATTATAGAGTGGCCATCAACAAATTATACCAGGGGGGCTGCAAAAGTTTTGAGCCTAAGTAACTTCAAGTGTCATTATTGTCTCGCGCTGCATATTATTAATTTGCGAATACCCTCTTTAGTATAAATACAGAGTTTCATGTCATTATTATTATAACGTTTTTACTAATTAATCCGTAAACATCATTATGTCTCAGTCATTCGCGGCCCATCCTTAGGATCAAAACTTTTCAGCCCCCCTGGTAAGTAGGTCTAGAAATTTTATCACTACGTCGTCAACATAATATAATTACATATTTGAAATTGAACATTATTCTCTTGTGAAGGTCAGCGAATACACGTGACAAAGTACGTTCTTGTTAAATGGCAAATTTTACGTTAAACATGACCTACGAGTATATTACAATATTCATCCAAAATAAATCTTAAATTCATGCACTGACAGATAAATTACTATCGGAGAATCTAACATCTATTTATACACCGTAAGGACTATTCTTGCTTGCAGCGCTTGGCCGTTTTAGTAAAGCTTGCTAACAGATGTGGTCATCGTGTACACGGGATTTCGTTTTCAAATTGGTCAGATGTATCTAAACCTAAACCGCTAGACTAGAAGCATGGTTTTGACCAAGAGTTCCTTATAGTTACATATAACGAATGTAAAGATGTATTTTTGAAGATTTATCACCTAACAAGGTGATGAAATTCATTGGGCACAAGGCTTGTAATCTAACTATTATCGAACGATGCAGCGTAATCAAAAGTCATTTATTCAAACTAGGCTGAGAATCAGCACTTTTTGAACGTCAAAATTATCAAAACGCCCGTCCTTCACTACTTCCTAGTGCTTTAGCTTAGGAGAAGAAGTGGCGCAACAAACTCCCCAGCAGCACAGCTATCTGTTCAGTTAAAAAATATATATATATATATATATATATATTCTATACAACACTGTGCAAAATAATATATCTAAGTACATTACGCAACACAAACATTAAATTAAATTTCACAAATCTGTAGCAAATCTTCTTAACATAAATAATACGATACAAAAATCAAACATTTTACGCTATACCATCCGTTACATCCAATTCCCTGGAAGGCTAGCTCTCAATTGATAAATACCTCCCCAGGGCGTCATCGTGGACTCCCCTAGAAACACTATATTTAGATGTTTTACTTCGCAGTTTCGCAGGTTAGAATATTTTGTCCTTAGTTCCATTTGGGTATTTGTGCGTCATCGCCAATTAGTTTTAGAATATTGTTTGTGTTAGGTTTTGAAATAATATTAATCATAATTATAATATTATAAATGCGAAAGTAAGTTTCTAATTTACGTCTAAACCACTGAACCGATCATCCTGAAATTTTGCTTATACGTTGTAAGGTGTAGAGAACAGGAAATAGGGTACCTTTCATTCCGAAAAAAGTACTATTCCCGAGGAAAACAACAATAACTTTCATAGGATAATAGATGGTGCCACGCGTCTTTCAAATCATGATTGAATTATATTATTATAGAAACTTTAGTAGTGTGTTAATAGGTTTTTTTTTTCAATTAAAGTACCACATACACCATACCGTAGTACATTTTGTGAGTCGAGTGTCGATAGACCGGTTTTTCATCCTCCTAACTAATATTAATATTATATGGGTAGACCTGGAGAAGGACATGCTGGATCGCAGACGCAGTCGCGAGCAACAGCTAATAAATCGATAAATTGTCTTAGTCTATTATTGAGACATTAGCTGTAGCCCGCGACTTCGTCTGCGGTACACGATGAATAGTATCCTATGTCCTTCTCCAGATCATAGTCTACCCATGTGCCAAATATCATCCAATTCCGTTTAGCCGTTTTAGTGTGAAAGCGTAACCAACAAACAAACAAACACACTTTCGCATTTATAATATTAGTTAGGATAGTTAGAAGGATGAAAAACCAGTCTATCGACACTCCAAAAAGTATTAGTAAATAAAATTTAAAAAAAATCTCTTAACACACTACTAAAATTTCACATGTATTATCATAAGAACTTTATTGTTGTTTTCCTCGGGAACAGTACTTTTTTCGGGATGAAAGGTTCCCTATGTCCGTTTCTGTACACATTACAACGTATATGCAAAATTTCAGGATGATCGGTTCAGTGGTTTAAGCGTGAAAGGTAACAAACAAACAAACTTACTTTGGCATTTGTAATATTAGTTAGGATAGTTAGGATTACCTAGGTTAAGAAACGAAGAGAAGCCGAAAGGAACCGTGTTATTTGTCCTTTAGGCACTGGTAGGTATCTAGTAAGTAATAAAGAAAAAGAAGAAAAATATTTATATACTCGTAGCACAGACCATATTATGCAAGGGACACATTGTAACATTAAAAACACAATAAAAATATTATTATGTGTGCCTCACGGCGACGCCAAGTAATAGGTAGGTACTTACACTTCAGCAATAATGCCGGACAGATACCGTCTGACGTTGAGAGGCCTGTGGTGAGCAATAACACCTGCACGGGTCGATCAATCAGTTTAAGCTACGCTTGCCGCGGAAGGGTGACCATCTTTACATACCGAGACTCCTCCGTAGTTCGGAAAGCACGTTAAGCCGTTGGTCGCAGCATTCGTGGAGATTTGACAGTTGATACGGGTCGTTAGAAGCCCGAAAGTCTGACAACCAGTCTTACCAACGGGTATCGTATTACCCAGCAACTGGGTTCTGGAGGTTAGATAGGCAGTCGTTCCATCTAGAAAATACTAGTATTCAGCTGCATCCGCATAGACTGGAAACCGACCCCAACATAGTTGGGATAAGGCTAGGCAGATGAGATATTGTCTGAGTTACGAATTAACCTTTACGGACGCTATTATCGTAGTTAAGAACTTTAGACTCGAGGATCATTTTTGTTTAACTGAAAAATTCTGTCAGTGGTTAATTAAAACTGTGCAAAACTCTGCGTATCACGAATTGCCAAAATTTTGATCTAAAATTTTTAATTGGACCGTTGTAGCTGGCATGTCGTTTAAAACTGTGAACGAAATACAAGTTTAATATTAAAACGGAATGAGAGCCGAGCATTTAGTCTCCGTTTCGTATAACATAGAGCTTGGTGTTATTTTCGCGTTGCTTTAAAGTAGGGTTGCCTAATTTAGATACTAAACCAGCCATACTCAAAGTGCTCTATTTTTGTTATAGTTCATGCCTCTAGAGGGCACCATATTCATAGTTTCGAAGTTATTAGATAACAGATGAACATACATAGGTACTGTAGAATTATGGATTGAACAAAATCTTTTGAAATATTTGTTTTACATTAAATACTGTGACATATCAAATGAAAGGGTTTACTGTGAGAATCTCAAATGTATTTTTTTTATAATTTTAAAATAAACCAATTTAAAGTTATTTAAGAAAATAGACTAAAATTGACCATCCCCCCTTATCTCCAAAAGTCCTGAGCCTAAAATTAAAAAAAAAAATATAGAGAATAGTTCAGTACCTATAAATTACAGTACTCAATATTGTGCGTACAAACTTACTTTTGTCCATAGTTAAACAAAAAGGATCCAACCCACATTAGGCGTAATGTGGGTTGGAACCTTTTCCTTTAACTATGGACAATTTGTAGTTGGAATGTATGGGAAAACATGATTTTCAACTACAATGTTTGTTCTTGGGATAAATTCATTCCAACTACGGAACCCTTCATTGTGCGTGGTCCGACATGCTCTTGACCGGTATTTAAGTGACAAATTCAAATTCAAATTAAAATTGGTGTGATTTTTGGTACATTTTTACATGAGGTCTTAATAATAAATAACTAGTTCCTCAAAAATCTACCTTAAAGGTGTACAAGCTTTCACATAATTAGTAATTATTCGAAAAAAGAATAGTCAACATATTAAAATAAAATAATTACAATAAAACACAACATAATTTAAGACAGAAAAAAAGAACAAGCAAAGCATTAACAATTCTGTATACATATAAATAATTAATGGAAATAATAATACCGAGTCCATCAGCGAAGCGTTGAAGTCTATAATTTATCTCGTGATTTTTTGTTCAACCACAATAGTCCTATATTAAATACAATTTACCTATTACAATATCAAATAGAATAATGTTCTCCTAAAAATAAAGTGTCTTTTTATTTTCTTCGATTTTTTAGAATTAAGAACTCCTTGATCTTTCCTACAAAGAAGTCAGGTCATTTCTTCCCGTTTGTAAAAGCCAGAATTCTGGTTTTCCGGCCTGAAGACCTATGGTCTGGTTACGAACAGCAGTAATCTACCATTTACACGGGCTATGCCACGTGGTTCCTGCAGCTGGCCAGATCTGACAGCAGTGGTAGCCGCGAAACTCGAAGCGCAGGCGTTCGAGTCACTTCCCCGGACTCATACAGATAACAATTTTATTCTTATTTGTCCGTTAATTATTCCGTATCCCTTTCGTTAATTATCCCGTATTTTTTGTTACTCATACGATAAACTTTTACTGTAAACGATACCACATAACAATTACTTCAATGTTCCTTTTTTGAAAAAAATGAGTTGCGGACCTACTTGATAGCAATGCGTATTTGATTGGTTTAAACGGCTGAACTAAAGGAATTTGAATTCTGTAGGCTAGGTCGATTAGATTTGTTACAACTTCCGTGTTTTTTTTTTATACCTATAACACTAGTTTACAAAATTTTAATTTTTGTCTGTTGCCGCCAACTTTATGATGTTTTTTGTTTACTCGTGACGTATTATTTTCGAAAATACCCTCAGAAATTTTTGTGCAGCTCAAGTGATTTTATTGTACATTTTCATCATTTAAGTGTTAATAATGTGCGTGTTTCCTTTTGTTAACTAAAAAACTAGAGCTGATCGATAAATTTCATTTATATATTTGAACTCAGCATGTCATGTATAGCCAACAATAGTTAGAATTTTCCCGGCAGCTGATACATTGTAAACTAGTTATAATTTAATTATAATTTCATCCAGCAACAAATAACAAAATTACCTATTTTACTTAAATTGGTGCGTACAATATCTCAGTACAATATCGTAAGAGGAGCTCGTGGCTAAGTAATAGCAGCCGCACGGGTCGATCCATCGGGTTAAGCTACGCTTGCCGGGGTCGGTCTGTGGATGGGTGACCATCTTTACATACCGAGACTCCTCCGTGCCTCGGAAAGCACGTTAAGCCGTTGGTCCCGGCTATCATTCGAGGATCTTTGACAGTCGTTACGGGTCGTCAGAAGCCCGAAAGTCTGACTACCAGTCTTACCAAGGGGTATCGTATTACCCAGTAACTGGGTTGTGGAGGTCAGATAGGCAGTCGCTCCATGTAAAATACTGGTATTCAGCTGCATCCGGTTAGACTGGAAGCCGACCTCAACATAGTTGGGAAAAGGCTAGGCAGAATGATGGTGCGTACAATATCTGATGTGGAGCAACTCCAGTCCAATCTGGACAGGTTTGTAGTATATTGTAGGTATAATAAACTGCAACTTAAGGTGTCTACGTGTTTTCATGTAATAATCTCTCGGTAAAGACGTTTGCTCAAGACGGGTTAATAAATCTAGACATAAATTAACTATAACTCCAGGTGTCCTCACGATGTTTTCGAAAAAAAAAAAACAGCTTCAGTACATTTACGAGTATGTTCGCATAATTCGTCAAAATGTACTGAACAGCTGAATTTTTTTTTCCCGATTTCAGGTTTGAGTTAAAGTTAAAGTTGTTCATAATGATGAGTACAATGACCCCTTAAGAGGTTGTTGGTGTTTTACCAATAACCCTGTATACACCGGCGCAGCGGCACCGATCAAAGAGAGTGGGGGAAACGTTCTATCTCTTTCTGGTTTCGCGTCATCGCTTCATGCAGAATTGCAGAAAAAAGAAATTAGTTAAACATTACAAATATTCATAATTAAATATTTATTTTAAATATTTTTTTGGGGAACAGTATTTTTATAAATGACTTGCATTATATGTAATAACACGGGGCGATCGATAAGATTAAGCTACGCTTGCCGCGGTTGGTCCGTGGATTGTTGACTATCTTTACCTACATATCAAGTCTCCTCCGTGCTTCGGAAAGCACGTTAAGCCGTTGGTCCCGGCTGTCATTCGTGGATCTTTGACAGTCGTTACGGGTCGTCAGAAGCCCGAAAGTCTGACTACCAGTCTTACCAAGGGGTATCCTATTACCCAGTAACTGGGTTGTGGAGGTCAGATAGGCAGTCGCTCCATGTAAAATACTGGTATTTAGCTGCATCCGGTTAGACTGGAAGTCGACCCCAAAATAGTTAGGAAAAGGCTAGGCAGATGATGATTTGTTTTATTACGTATGTATACCAATACATAAAATGTAGGCAGAACGAACAACAGGGTTTTTGTTACATATTGTATAATTCATTAAACCATCACCATTAAAGTTAACGACATAAGCATAATCATAATCAGCCTATAATTTTCCCATTGCTGGGGCACAGGCCTCTTCTCGGTGCGGGTTGGTGGATGTCACATGATTTCGAAGCAAACTGGGCTACCTACCAATACATCGAGAAAAGCGTTTCTTTTCACATCAATACTTCTTAATACTACAATTTAATGCTTCATCTGGCAGACAAAAATCAGATTTGTAAATATTTTTATGTGCGGTCACGTCTAACGAAAACACCACTCTGTGTTTATTTACTTTACTTTTGTCTGAGATTGTATTGTGAATTTACCAAAAAAAAAATTTGTCACTAATAAATAAAATTTGGGAAAGAAAGATCTAAAATATTGCTGAACACAGTGATCAGCAATCTTTTATCTTGCTTCGAGCCGAAAGATTTTTGTGCCACAATTTAGCATTTTTTTTATTTTACTTTTTCTTATTGAATGGGCTTGCTCTTGACCTCAATCTCGCTTGATGAAAAGCCTATTGAGTCTACGATGGAACGATCGTGCCCAGAAGATGCCTACTCACTCTCGCTTTGAGTAATTAGGCTCGTGTAGACGGCACCGCAGCCGCACCGCGGAAGAGCCGCCGCCGCTTGAATTTGCCATATATCACTGTACATTTTTAGTAATACATTGCTAGTCATAACCATCACACGTGTCGTACTTTCGTAAGCGGCCGGCAATGGAATAACAAAAACAGTTTAAGCAATACTAACGTTGTGGTGGCAGCTTGGCGGTGGGCTGGCAACGTTCCGATATACAGCGTAGAGGCGCAGTGGCGGCGTGGCGATGGCGTCGTCGTCCTCAGCACTTAAGATTGTGGCATAGGGGTTTTAGTGGGTAGAGGAATGAGACTCAAGTGTCACTTAAAACAGTTTAATTTAAGGTTAAGCCACAAGTTACAGTAGAGGGTCGTGAATTAAGAGAGTCTAAGGTTCGTTGCTGTAGAAATATAAGAAGTGGGAGTGTACTGCCCTGGGCAGACTATCTGGCTGGCGCTGCGCTGGCTCGGCGTGTTCAGCCTTAGTTAGTTAGTAGGTAGCGGGCCGCGTCTGGCGCGTAGTTGCCGGGTAGAGGGCCGCGACTGGCGCGTAGGCTGCCGGAGTGGTGGAGCCGGTAATGTGGCCGTCAGCCGTGGTAGTTGGTGCGAAATGCAGCGGCCGCCGGTGCAGTCAGTAGTAAGAGGAGATGAGGGTCCAGGACGGCTGTGAACCCTAGAACCACGCAAGGGTGCGTCCGTGAGCTCAAAGGAAGATCCGGTAAGCCTCTGTGATGTGCGTAGTTTCCTAACCAGACGAGTCCGTAGCCCCAAGACAAGGAAATGGGTCATTGGAGAGGAATCAGCATCACAGTAGTTTACAAGATAAGAACAGTAATGAACACGAGGTAAAAACACAGTTATAATAATATACAGATTCTCCTAAGGACACTATGAGTACTTACCCAATTTCGGGGAGCTATACAGGCTTCAATGGCTATTGTAGAAAAAGGACGGAGTCCCCTCGTCCAATCTTATTTATAACCTCTGAGTTTCTAGCAAGTACTATAGGGAGGTGAAAGTAGTAATGTCACAGACTAATTAGCAAATCCTACAGATAATTAATATATACTTAGTCGAATAAGTCATTATGCTACAAGATTCACCAACGAAACTAAACGTAAACAACACGTCTAAACCGCGTTCAAGTGCTGTCATTTTCAATATTATTGAACAATGATGACACTGGCAGCCCTTGAACACTTGTATACGTCATTAATATCTTAAAAACTAAATAAGGTTGGTGTTTCTTCTCAGAGTCGGAACTCTGAGAAGAAACACCAAAACCAACTGAAAGGTCACAGTCTCTTTTAAAGTCCAGACATAATCTTGGTCAGACCATGTGGGAACCATGTAGTTTAGTATCTGAAATGGTCTTACCATACAGATTTGAGTGGAGCTGTCGAGACAGAATTTTGGTCAGATTATGAAATAAAACATAGCATGATTTTTTTACAAGATAACAAAGCGCCAACCCTATATTTTGAATGAAACTGTCGTTTGTATAACGTGAAATGTTTTCGGCACAAGTAAACAGCCCTGTTTCGGAACTGCGAGATTCTGTCTACATTATTAAAAGGTCTGTTTGCGATTGCATAACAATAACCTACTTAATTGATATCGTTAATTAAATAAATCATCTTTTATTATCACTCATTATTGTGGATAAACAAATAAAGTGGGTGGAAAGGTTTTGTTATTTTTGGGATTTATGTGTAATTGGCGTGGTTTTATTAAAACGTTCTTTGTCGGATTATATCATTTATACCAGCCTTTGCCCGCGACTTCGTCCTATAACATCGCATATCTAAATCTATCCCATAGCATCGCATCGCTTGCCAGCGCTATCAATTCGTTTTCGTTTAGTACTCTTTCTGACTTTTTTCTTTTTGCTCGGCTCGTAGCTTGATGTTAAATAGCCTATAGCTTTCCTCAAAACCTGGGCTATTAGGAGATTAGCGCGTTCAATCAAACAAACAAACTCTTCAGCATCATTATTAGTACTAGCTTCCGCCTGCAACTTCGTCTGCATGAAAGGAGATGTTCCAAAACGTATGGACCTTGGGCCAGGTACGTGTACACTATACATAAAAAAATCTTTTTTACAAAAAAAAAAAAAAACCAGCGACTTCCAAAAACTGCATTTTAGTTTTTGCCACCGACTTCTGAAATTAAAGTTATTTTTCACTTTGTTGTGTTGTTTTTGGAAGTCGGTGGTTTTTTTTTTTTGTAAAAAAGCTTTTTTTTTTTCACTTTTTAGTACAATAGACCCAATATTGCTTTTCCTGATGTAGGGACGTTAATTATTGAGAATTATTGAGAAGTTCTCCTAGTAAGAACCAGGAGAACTGGAACTGATGGTGAAGTCAAACAAAACAAGAATTTTCGAAATCGGTGTACATGCTAAAATATAGGGAAATACATTTAAAACAGTTCTTCACTGTCCAATTACTTTTAAATGACTTTGTTTGCTGGTAAACCACAATTAATTACAATTGAAATTGCAACAGACAACAAAACCCGTCATGGCGGTTAGTTGTCATTTTGATTGATTAATGACGTTTGACAAGTTTAATACTCAAGAAGAGGACTGAAGTGACACTGTTGTGACACAGCTGATAGTCCTGATTAAATGATCAGTAGTCGGTCTATGGTTTACTGTCATTGTTTTTATGCACAAAGTAACTAAATCGGTGCGACGCCATGTTGAAAGTCGATAAAAATAATGGATAAATATCAATTCCCTACCACAACAGTATACATTTAAATGAATTATCTGTATTTTTAACGAACTCTTCCGATTTTTTTCTTTTTTTTTTTTTGAGGTAGTGTACACAGACCTGGCCCATTTTGAAACATCTCCTTTCTAGTCTCCCGACCCACCCCGACGCATCGCATCACCTGCCGGCGCTATTTCTTCGTTTTAGCTTAGCGTTTTTTCTGACTTTTTTCATTTTGCTTGGCTCCTAGAGGTCTTAGCGTGACGTTAAATAACTTGTAGCCTTTCTCAAGAATTGGTCTATCAAGAGCAAAAGCTTTTCAACAAACAAAACGAAAAAAAAACAATCTCTTCAGATTTATTTTATAGTTTTTTTTTTTTTTTTTTATTTGTGATGGGTTTGCTCTTGACTCTAGTCTAGGTCAGAGGTGACAGAGACAAAGTCGACGATGGAGTGAGCTTACCCAGAAGAAGCCTGTTCACTCTCACTTTGAAGAGATTAGGGTTGTATACGTTCGGAAACACAGACGCAGGTAGTGAGTTCCACTCTTTTGCTGTGCGCATTATAAAAGACATTTGGAAGCGCTTAGTGCGAATTGGTGGAATAGCAACCAGGTAGGGATGGTAACTGGCAGTGCGTCTAGATGTCCGGTGGTAGAAGGGGGCCGGTGGAATGAGGTCGTGGAGTTCTCGGGCACACTCTCCGAAGTACAATCTGTAGAAGACCGACAAGCAGGCAACCTTGCGGCGATGAGCCAAGCAATGAAGCTTGGCATCCACCAGTTTTACGGCGCCAATGAGCCTCTTAGCTCTGCGTTCCACCGAGTCAAGCGCGGCTAGTTGGTACTTAGCTGATCCATCCCAAAGGTGACTGCAATACTCCATGCAGGATCGGACTTGCGCTTTGTAAAGGGTTAAAAGCTGTCCAGGCGTAAAGTATCGCTTCACCCTATTTAGGATGCCCAGTTTCTTGGCCGCAGTTTGGGCCTTGTACTCGATGGTGGCGCCGAAGTTGAGACCAGATGTCAACTCCATGCCTAGGAGCTCAAGTCGATCAGTTACAGGAACAGATGTACCCCGAAAAGTAGGAGTTTGGGCGAAACGACTCTTTTTAGCGGTAAAAAAACACGCCTGCGTTTTGGTGGCGTTAAAAGAGACCAGATTATCATCACCCCACTGGGAGACAAAGCTTAAGGTCAAATCTGTCCGCTCTACCATGGCCTCTCTCAAGGAACGAACTTCAGCCCCGCTGGTTTTTGCGCTGGACAAGTATCTCTCTGAAACTGTACTGTCATCTGCGTACCCAACAATACCAGGCCGAAGCAGGTCATTGATGTGCAGCAGGAAAAGAGTTGCAGAGAGAACAGACCCCTGAGGAACTCCGGCATCAATAGCCATAAGGTCAGAAGAGCAGCCATCAACAACTACTCTAATCGACCGTTCACTAAGGAAATCTGATATCCAGCTACAAAAATCAGCTGGGATGCCATAAGCAGGAAGCTTGCTGAGCAGAGCAGCGTGCCAGACCCTGTCAAAGGCCTTCGAGATGTCAAGCGATACAGCCAGTGCTTCGCCGTGTTTCTCGATGGCTTCGCCAAAGCAGTGCGTGACATACACAAGTAGATCGCCAGTTGACCGTCCCCGGCGAAAGCCATATTGACGGTCACTGAGGAGATCATTGTCTTCAAGGTAGTTCAGCAACTTATTGTTCAGTACCCTTTCCAAAACTTTGCACAGAATGGAGGTAATGGCGATCGGACGGTAATGGGCAGGGTCTGCACGGTCGCCTTTTTTGGGCACTGGTTGTACATTTGCAAGCTTCCAGGATTTCGGCACCGTTCTTTTTTCAAGAGAGAGGCGGAACAAACGTGTCAATACAGGAGACAGTTCAGGCGCACACTGCCTCAACACTCTCGCTGGAATGCCGTCATGCCCGCTGGCCTTGTTCACGTCTAGACTGCACAATACTCTTCGGACCTCTTTAATGTGTACTGCGATCTCCGGCATCGAGGAGTCACAATGAGGTACAGTAGGTGGTTGCTTTGAGCCAGCGTCCAGACGTGAATTGCTTGCGAAGAGAGATGCAAATAAATTTGCCAGATTTTTTAAAGTGTAGATTATAATCGTTGCAGATATAAATATTTGGTATTAGTAACGTCAGGACGATGAAATATAGAGACAGAAAGAAATAAATAAACATAGGTATATTTGTTACAGAGACACGAGAAACACATAAACATAAGACGAGACGGAACGAGATGTAGGTACCGTAATGAATTCTCAAGACGATCACAAAAGACCAGCTTCTGTAGTTTAAAAATATATTTTAGCTGCAATCCTCAGGGTAATTCTCCTGACGAATGACAGCTTTCACTTCGTTTGAACTTTTGTCTGTTCATAATAGACATAATAAAAATATATATTATGTCTACAAAATTTACACGAACTTATGACACTGTTTCTACGCGAACTGTTATACTGTTAAAGTAAAATCTGTCAAGAGACGGCTTAAAGAACATCTGAGGATTAAGTTCGAGTCCAACAACCCAGTTTTTAAAACTTTTTTAAAGAAGCTTGGAAGTAGTGGAAACTTAATAAAAATGTCCAGTTCAGTTCGAATTTCTAACGTTCTCGTGATTAAATGAAGTTTATACGTCCCGTCCGATATTTGAAACGAAAAGAAAGTTAAAATTCTTATAGGAGAAATATATACATATATAAAATATGAAAAGATTACATTCTAGTGAAATTCCACTAAAATTATGGTTATTTTAGTGAAATTGACACTTCATAATTGGACCGTGTTATGCAGAAAGCAGCCATGTCGGGAAAAGTACAAACAGAGTTATGAGCGTTTTCTGTCGATGGTAGCATTATGGATGTATGGAAAAGGCTGCATTTGACGGCTCATGTCTTCATGATAAATAGAGATATTGACATGGCTGTTTTTGCAAAAAATCTTGTATTTCGAAATTAGTATGACTGTGTTTATAACAAATTTTTGGAAAAAGTGCCTTAAGGCTGCTTTCTGCATAACTTAGTCCAATTTTGAATCAGATCAGAATCTATCTTATAAACTTAATTGGTTAATATCAAGTTTGAAAAGTGAAATAATCTGATAACCTATTTATACAATGCCTCTTAACCACTAGCTAGACAGACAAAATGAAAAAGAGCTTTGACTGCACAGTGACAGTAAGGCTGAAACTATTAAAAGATTTTTGACTTAAGTAAAGACTTAAATAATAAATGCAACTTACTTAAACAGTCATTCAGGTTTCTACAGACAATTACCTACATGTTTTGTAATGATTTTGATTATTTTGCTTCAAATTAAATTTTCAATATAATCAGTCACAACATGATCCCATTGATCAATTATATCCATGATACATTGATTGATTGAGACAATGAATCGAGAAATCGTATTTTTTCCCTGATTATTCAAAAATAGAATCCATTATGAATAAAAAAAAAGAACTACGCTCGTAATAGCCCTACTGACTATGTAATTAACCCATTCCATATTTAAACAAAAAATTCTAGCTTAGTATGGAAATAAGGCAAAAATGGTAGCAAGCGTTTTTTCCTCGAAGCGTTTTAGCATATTACCGTTCATACATACGCGGTTCGCCGAACAGAAAGTTTGAACCTTTTAACTTACTTTGTCATATTATTGTAAGCTGTAAACAGACCATGCTACACACAAATCTTAAGTATATTACGACTTCAGATCGAAGGACCAAAATGAGGAATTCTTGTTGTGTTCGTATAGCTTTGGTGTTTAGTTTTGTGGTCTTTAAGAATTTATAATAGTGTTGATACATATAATATTGTACAAAAAAAATGTATACACACACAATACGGTGTTTTATAAATGCTGATATTTTAACCAAAAAATCATGATTTAATCAAAATTCACCAGATTGTATGTCTTAATATATATGCACCTACTTATAAATAAATCTATACTAATAATCAAGCTGAAGAGTTTTTTTTTTTTGAATGCGCTAATTTCTGGTACCCCCAGTCGGATATGAAAAATATTTTTTGCATTTGACAGCCCAATTCTTGAAAAAGGTTATAGGCTATTTTACATTACGCCAGCACCTTTAAGAGCCGAGCAAAAAGAAAAAAAAGTCAGAAAGAATGCTAAACGAAATCGAAGTTAGAGCGCGGGCCGACGATGCGATGCGACGGGCTAAGGTCGGGGAACAAAAAATTTCACGCGGACGATATCGCGGGCTAGTAAAATAATATATTTTCTTCGAAAATGTCTAACTCGACTCCCGCAAGAAATATCAATAAAATAATGTTTTTATTATCAGGATTGGTAGAATTTTAAGAGGAAAAAATATTTTGCAAAAAGTCACTCTAAATTTTGCGCTGCGGGTGAAGTTTTGACACCTAATTTTTATGTAAAAAACAGGACCTAACTTTGTCACCTAAACTTGGAACTAACCTCTGAAATATACTGGCACTGACAGGTGATAACATGATGTAATCTATCAATGTGTTGCTAGAATTTATAAAATAAATCCTAACATACACCGAGCGAAATTTTTGTTCGAAATCCTGGGTCGTCCCAAATATCACCCAAAAAGCCCCGTTATACTATTCAAAAGAATCTTAGTCGTGTTATTAATCGAAAGGCACTAAAAATAAAATATTGACCCGAAAAGTCTGTTCATTCAGCAACAGCCTTACACAAAGTGCCTATATCACAGTACATTCCACACATAATGCCTTTGCATAACCCTTTTCCACCACTTTGGCTCGTAAATTATTCCATTGCGCTAGTCTATGCAAACCTAATCGCTTTTATTACATCCTGTTTACTATTGCAAGAACTTAACTTGTTATTTCTAAAGGAATAATACGGTAAGGTAAGTGAAGTTGGGATATTTATTAAAGAGCTCGCGGAATAAGAGTGCTCGGTGTAAGGTAAGAAAATAATGTTTCGTGACGTTCGCGTTGCTTATTTTTGTATGAAAGTATTTTTAGCAATAAACGTTTTGTGGAGTTCAGATACGCAGTCACTCCATACAAAATACTGGTATTCAGCTGGATTCGGTTAGCATGGAAGCCGACCCCAACATAGTTGAGAAAAGGCGAGACAGATGACGATGTTGTGTGTATGTGAATAAACTTCCATAAATTAATGTCTTAATTTAAAAATAATTTTATTAGACGTAATTCTAATAGAATAAAGGCTTGTTTAGTAGTGACCTAACAGGTAGACTGCGTAACACACTATCAATCGGAATCAGTTTCATTTTGACAGTTCAACGACATTCATTGCGTTATTTAAGGTATTAGGAAGACATTTTGTGACTGGCCTGTTGGTCTAGTGGTTAGTGGCCCTGACTGCTATGCCGGAGATCGTGGGTTCGATTCCCACCCAGGACAAATGTTTGTGTGATGAGCATGATCATTTGTTCTGTGTCTGGGTGTAATTTATCTATATATGTATGTATTTAGAAATATATAAGTATGTTTATCAGTTGTCTAGTACTCATAACACAAGCTCTGCTTAGCTTGAGGCTAGACGGCGTTGTGTGATAGTTGTGGAATATAATTATTATATTATTATTATTTTTGCGCACATATGCATCAAATGGCTTAGCAAATTACTTCAAAATGATTCGGATTCCGATCGATAGTGTGTTACGCAATTAGGGTGCAGGAAATTAAAAAAATGTAAAGTATGACTGGGTAAACTTATTTGGCACATAATTTCGTTTTATAAATGAAACTACCTTTAAGCCGTTGGACCCGGCTGTCATTTGTAGATCTTTGAAAGTCGGAAAACCAGTCTTACCAAGGGGTATCGAGTTATTCAGTTACTGGGTTGTGGAGGTCAGATAGGCAGTCGCTCCATATAAAATACTGGTATTCAGCTGCACCCCGTTAGACTAGAAGCCGACTCCAACATATCTGGGAAAAGGTTAGACAGATGATGAAATGAAACTACCAGTTATCTTGACCTGAACTTATCCTAAACTAATACTAAATCATTAGAAAACGTGTTGCTTTTGTACTTACAATACGTTTTCCAGTAAAGTAATTGCTCTGAGACGCATAAGCCTCGTCCAACAGAAACTAATTTCAAATAAAGCGTACTGAGAGCCACTTACTCCGTTGCTACGTAACGAGAGCCCTCTAACTAAGGCTTCATTGCAGTCTTTTGAAATCTTTTCTAGATTAATCTCCTATTACTAAAATCTAAAGTCTATTATATTCTAGCGTGGTCAGCAAGCACTCTACAATGGCGGCAAAGTATGATGTCTTGTGACGTTTGCACATTACCGCTATATGTGAGGAAGCAGATGTCATACTACATTGTCGTAATGACCGAAATAATAACAGACCGCTGGAACTATTATTAATCGAATAGATAAGCTTTATTTTTATACTTTGTTAGCTGTCACCGGTTTAGTTCCATTACTGTTAATGCTGGTCCTGCTCCACAACTACAACTACAGTCGACTCTAGATAATTTGAAACTCAAGAGAGAACAGAAAAAAATCAAATTACCAAGAGTTCAAAATAACAGGAGTTTTAATAACCAAGAGTAAAGGAGGAAAAATTCAAGTAAACAAGGTGACTCACTTTAACGTGCAAATGTAGACTGGAATGAGAACTGTAAACTCACTCATATCTTATTTATGTAAAAAATCGACAGGTCTGTCCATGGATATATAAAAATAAACGTTAGGTGCATGATGAACGCTTCAAATTATAGAGAGTGGGGAAGCCCGGACTCCAAATTATTGCATGGTGACGGGCAAGATACTATTCCGTCAACTTCAAATTACCGAGGGGACCAATTAACATTGATTTTATTCAATTTATCGAGTATTTTTCAAGAGACCAGAAAAAAAATTCAAACTAGCGAGAGATTCAAATTATCGATTGTCAAATTATCGAGAGTCCACTGTAATTGATTAGTGTTTGAAAATACTGTTGGAGCTGTTGAAGATTGTAATACTATATTTACGTTGTATAAACTCAATCTCCTTTGTACTATATTAGGTAGTCAACCAATATAGTACAAAGGAGATTACTAGTCAGTAATTAGTGACGATACTTAAATACATGCTTGTACTTATGATAACAAACAACTTTTACTATTTAAAAAATCAGCTTCTCACTTTGACGAGTTATGCGAACATAAATGTATGGGAGAACTGATTTTTTTTTCGCGAATTCAGGTTTGGCCCCATAGTAAAAGTTGCTATAAAGCAACCAGTCACCCTATATAATTGCATAGCACGTGTGTGAGTACTATGTACTATGGAACTGCCATTTAACTAGGTAATATGTCTTTCATTGACGTGAATGTGCCTTGCCGGCTGGGAGTATGTCATGCTCACTCAAATATCTCGCTGATGTTGGCGCAAGTGTTGGATCATTAGGCTCCCTTCAAAATGGTTGAGCTAAATGGTTCTGATCCATGCGACATGTTGGTGAACGGGCGCCGTCATTTGGGATTGGTCATCTCTACCTTTTGACGAATTATGCGAACATAAATGTACTGAACAGTTAATTTTTTTCGCGACTTAAGGTTTGGTCCCATAGTAAAAGTTGTTCATAATGATGAGTACAATAACCCCTTAAGAGATTTCGTGTATGAATAGATAGACCTTATATAATTTTAAAAGAGTGTCCATGGAGTCTCTTGCCATTTCTTCTCTATAGGTACCTATTTCGCTTTGCGGCAATGGGCAACTAGCTTCATATTTTTAACTGACCGACTCCTTGACAATTCAGTACCTGTAAATGGTTTGATTGAAATAAATGCTTTTGGTTTGAGTTTGACTGGTCATATCTTATAAGAAGTACAGACGCCATCGCCAGTACATCAAGCTATAACAATCTGTCAAAGGGGAACGCCTAAAAAATGCCTGAAATGCACAGAAACTACTAATAGTCCTTAATTCTACGTATTTAGGATAAAATATGTATAATGAAATGATTCTCAAGTTTGTATACATAGGGTGAAAATATAACGATCATTAAAATATTTAACTTGATATCCTACTAATTCATTCTTATTTTTTCTATTGGACGTCAATATTTTTTTTCTTTTGGCTTCACACGGTTTGTGTATTTAGCCAAACGTCACTGTTTATTTGACATGAGTATTGAGTAATCGACATTCAACCAAACAGGAATCGTCTAATAGTTCTTATCGAAGTATTTTATTGAATTATTGCACGGTTATCATTCATTTAATATTATTTGACCTGTAAATACCGTAAATCTATTTAAAATAATATATACATGTCAATAATAAAAAATGAAATTATTTTCAAAATAGAAAACGTAGGCTGTGTGAATCACATGTCCTTTGCCTTACTGACAGTTTGACAATTTGACATAACTGCATTTCATTTTTTCGGTTGTGTATTTATTAATGGTATTGCGTTTGCAACTTGAGTTACAAATTGCTTTGCTTGCTTTAAAAAATAGCCATAGTCTTCGATAAATATTCTAATATTTATCGACGACTATGGCCATTTTTTAAAGATTTTGCTTTTAATATGTATTGTATTAATGTAAGTAATAGCAATGTTGCTGAGTGTCCACAACTGACATACAGCGAAATGGTTTTGTTGGCATGTGGAACTTATCAAATAAAACAGGCCCGTTAATACTATGGCGAGCACAGACGAGCTAATGGTATGTATACGATTGAGATATGTAGGGAAATGGATAACGCATTGACTGAAGATTTAGCTCTTTCGGGTAATTGTTTTTTACTGCGAGGAAAAATACGAAGGTGACACATTTCTCAAAAAATATATCCGTACAAGGCGTGAATAAGTTGATAAGTCGACTTGCACGAAGTTTTGAATTGTATAAAAATGGCATCTGGAATCTAATTCATATTAACATACACAAGTGCAGTTTGCCGAGAATTATGAACTTATTGACTTACTCATTTTTATTCACGATATTAATTAGGCATTCCATGCCATTTTTATACAATTAAAAATTACTTGCAAGTCGACTTATCAACTTATTCACGCCTTGTATGGTTATTTTGTTTACATAATAGTTATCAATTCTTTATCTGGAAGTAGGGCTAT
This sequence comes from Dicycla oo, assembly GCA_948252095.1. NCBI lineage: Eukaryota > Metazoa > Arthropoda > Insecta > Lepidoptera > Noctuidae > Dicycla > Dicycla oo. Next base: position 12,991,572 of record OX411732.1, read on the forward strand.
ACAGAATCGTAATTGTAACTGCCAAGTGGGACGGCGAACAGTTGGTACCTGTGCCATGTCAATAATATGGTACTTAGCATGGGCCCGGTACCAATCCAATATATATTCTCCTGCACAGTTTCATGATGATGGTGTAAAACTTGTCACAGTGGTTTTTAATGATGATTAAAAAACATTTACATGCTTTGTTGTTTAATTATTGCATACTAATCCTTAACCTTAACTTAACCTAAATTTTAGAAAAATTGTTTGGAACTGGTTTCCACCTAGTTTTTTTTTGATAATTATAATATAATAATAATATCCTGAGACATTTTTCACACACGGTCATCTGATCCCAAACTAAGCAGAGCTTGTACTATGGAAACCAGATAACTGATATACCTACTACATACGCTACTTTTTTTTTTGTAAATACATACTTATATAGATAATTACACCCAGACTCAGAACAAAGAGACATGTTCATGCACACAAATGTTTGTCCTGGATGGAAATCGAACCCACGACCTGCGGCATGATAGGTGGTATCATAACCAACCACGCCAACTGGCCAGTCAAGAGAAATACACCAGTCACGCCAATTTTTAAGTTTGTAATGGGTTCCCTACGATTTGTAGTGCAATAATTAGCGTATATTTCATTGTTGTTCATTTCAAGCATTTTTTTTGTGTGGCTCATGGGCATTTCCCTTTCTTTAAAAGATCTTCAACTTTATCTCTAAAGCATTAGGTTCAAAGTTGATTAGGAAAATTTGACAGTTTCGGGTTGCTTGATATACTGGCGTCTGTACGTAATTCAAAAAACTAAAAACATTTTTGCGCTAATAGGTGCATTAAAACTACTCTCTACGAGCTAACTACTACTACTGATACTATTATATACGATAGTACTGTTTTTTTACTTAGCCTATACCGTCCAACTGCTTGGCAAATGCCTCACCCAAGTCCTTCTAGGAACTCTTTCCCGTATCACTTCGTATGAGCCGTCATTGTATACGTTTAGGTCATCCCGCCACTTCTTTCTGGGCAGGCCTCGGCAGCGCCGTCCATCTGCAAGTACCCATTATGTGGAGACATTTGCCCAGCCGTCGTCGTGCATGCCGCAAGATAATAAAGAAAATAATTAATTAACCATAAGTATAGAAAAGGTGATGAACAGCTTACATTTAAGCCTAAAACCATAAAACTTAAGTAACAGTACCCAGGGGTACTCGAGAGCCTTTAGTAGAAAGTATGAAATGAAACGTCAATACTGCGGAATTTATTAAAATCAACTTATACAAGGTTACTGGTAACTCGACGTATTCCTTGCAGAATGTCAAAGTAGGGTTAAACTACAACAAATCAAGTGACCATATGTTCTACCGAAATCAGACATTTTTGAGTTACTTAGATTATTAGGACTTTTTTTTAAATGAAAAATACAATTATAAAATGATTTATGGCGCGACTATACTGGAAATTACGTTATTATTATACAGATCTTTGTTAATAATTTAAAGTTCCAAAATGCCTAAAACTTCAAGAATCATTAGGTAATTAATCATTTTATTTTTCTTAATTTCATTAAAAAAAAAAAAACTCAAAAACTACTGTTTTTTGGTAGAACATGCGGTGGCTTAATTTGTTGCATTTTAACCATACTATGACGTCCTGCAGGGAATACCTACATACGTGGAGTTACCAGTAACCCTATATAGAATTTTATGGCATTAACACTGGACTGACTTACGAGTAGAAGTAACAAATAATAATAATAATAATAATAATAATAACCCCACCGCTGTATCTCTACGTTGACGTCGTGGTGGGGCTTGCGTGCTCCAAACTTTAGGTCTGTGCCGGTAGAGTTTGCCGGAACGTGTCTAGGATGAGGAGCCAGACCAAGAGAGATACAAAAACCCGCTGGGCAGCATGTGGCGAGCTGATGGGCAGTAGCGACCCCATGGACCCTATCTCCCGGGAGAAATCTTGTCCTCATCTCTGGCTTGCCTTTATTGGCCGGCTGGAGTGAACACTGACGAGGAACAGAGCTCCCACCTCTTTCTTGCCTTTATTGGCCGGCTTGAGTGGAGATTCGCAAGAGCAAACGTGCTCGGAGGAAGGAAGTATTCCAGTAAGGTGCTGGTAGGGATCTTGACCGTACTTCCAGGATTGTCCTGATAGCCGTGGAATACCTCTCCACTCCTCAAGCACCTCAGGAAGTGTTGCCCCCCTTGTCGCTACGTCACTATGTGCTAGCGGCCGTCTCCCGGGGCCCATTATTGAGTGTGCAAGTCACCCCCTGCCATTTTATCCGTGTATAATATATAACATTGGTCAGGCAGGGGACATAGTTCTTTAATAGTTCAAGTTACCCAATCCACTTTAGCCACCCAAACCCATAGCCCAATATGTTTTGTTTCCACATACAACAATAGTCCTGCACCAACCGGGGGTTGTCCTTGGGTGCACTTGCATAGTGCATACAGGGATAATCCTCGGTTGGTGCCTCCTCATCATTTAAAATTATCTAAGGGGCCTCTGCGAGTTGGCTTCGGCTCCTCGTACGCCTTCCAAAGGTCCGGGACCACAGTTTCCCGAGAAATATCAAAAAATAATAATAATAATAATAATAATATTTATTTATTGCAGTCAAATACACACATAAAAACACAAGCATTACACATTAAATCTTTGTAAAAATAAATTTAGTTACACAATTTTGGAATATTTTTATTTTGGTGTTCTAAACACACACATTTTTACATTGGAGTATCTAATGACCGCTTTTTCCCAAGTATATTCCCAATAATTATTTGATGCGTATAAGATTGGTCGGCAACCAGGTGTACGCAGGGGTACTAGAGTACCCCAATTCAATGTACCACGACCACACGCTCACAGGACTTGCGCCCGACCTGTGTGGCCCGACTAACCATTCGACGCTACCGGAGTTAACGTATCCCCGCGCAAATAGGTACGCCGTAACGCTAAAAAATCGATTGAGTAAAAACCGCATTTTTATTTTTATTTGTACCCCAGAGTGCGTTACTAGGGTTAAATGAATGTCTGGTGATAGGCAGTCAGTCCAGCTAGCACTTCGCTGGTTGGCTAATATTTTTACCATAGCAATAGCTATTCAGTGGAAAATTATGGGGGAGACTTTTGCCTAGCTTTGAGACACTAAGGGCTGTATTCACCAACACTCAAACTGCCGGTTAGACATTTAAACAGTTGTTTTATGTCAAATTTCCTTCCAAATTTGACATAAACCGACAGTTTAAATACCTAACCGGTGGTTTGAATGTTGGTAAACACAAGCCTAAGGGTTGAAGCCAAAAGGCTCTCTTTTTGGCTCTAGCTATTATGCCACTTAGTACATAAATCAATACAATTAAATCTATCTATCTATCTATAGCAGAATATTCACAATTTGTATTTAAAAAAAAAAAAGAAACAAATGATAAAGTGCCTACTTTTAGTTTTTCGACTGTGATCAGTCTTAATGAATCAAAACACGAGTTATATAGAGCCCCTAGGCCTTGTTTTCGACATCGTTAATAGTAAGTTTCACACCTGTAACTCTGTGTCAGAAATTGAGAAGGGTCTGAAGCTTAGACCTACGTGTCTTCAACTTAAAAACTGGAATTTGAATATTTTAGAAAAATAAAGTCAGGCATGAAACTTAAATTGTCCGTATATTCAAATTACAACTGCCATTCTTAGACCGTTGTATGAAATGGCTATAACACGACAAATTGACGAAGGTTGTCAATTTGCTTATACAATTAATTTATCTGACTGTATGTAAAACAAAAGTTTATTTTTCTTTTTCCATTATTTATTCTCTAATGCCGAACTAATAAGTTTATTTTGAAGTTTACTACAAGAAAAATCTCATATAACACGTCTAAGGAGTTACGTGGGCTTTTTCTTTCAAGAACTGATTTACTGTTGTAAGACAAGTTATTTATACTCGCTTTTCAAAGGGATTAGCGATCGCAGTACGTTGTTAGCATCTAAAATATGGACTGACTGTATGACATCTCTGTAACAGGCACACACACATACATAAACTCACGCTTTACGATCACATTTCTATTTTGCCCTTCATTATGACACCCGAGTACATAAGTACAGACGCCAGAACATCAAGCTACTACAATCTGTCAAATTTCTTTAATAGATTTTCAACTTTATCGCTAAAGCATTAGGGTCAAGATTGATTGAGAAAATTTGACCGTTTCGGGTAGCCTGATGTACTGGCGTCTGTACATAAAGTAAATAGGAATTCCTTACGTTGTAAATTCAAACTCAAAACTTTTGACTTGTCAAAGTGTTACGGAGTCAGAATTTTAAAGTCAAAAAGTTGTCCTTTCAGAAGCGTAGATTCTTAAGGAGAAGAACGGGCATGAAACTCCATGGTTACAGATTATTTTTAACCGACTTCAAAAAGGAGGAGGTTCTCAATTCGACTGTATTTTTTTTTGTATGTTTGTTACGCGATTACTCCTAGACGGATGGACCGATTTGGGAAATTCTTTTTTTTGTTTAAAAGGGTTCTAGATGGTCCCATATAAATTTTATTAACTTTGTGGGGTACTTTTTGAGTTAGTTTCAATAATGCGGATTTTTCCCACTTAGTATATGTGGATGATGTTTTAATAACTTCCTATCACTGTTATTTACATAGCAGGTAGTGGTATTCGAATTTGTGTGGGGTAGGTACCACAACTAAAAAGTGAAAAATAAAAACTTTTTAGCAAAAAATAAAACCGACTTAAAAACAAAACACCACAAAGCGAAAAATAACTTTAATTTCGGAAGTCCGTGACAAAAAAACGAAAACAAAACCAAAGACACCGATTACCGAAATTAAAGTTATTTTTCACTTTGTAGTGTTTTGTTTTGGAAGTCTGTTTTATTAAATCAAGTTTTGAGAACATCCACTTAAACAAAGTTATGATATATTAACGCCAATCTTATTAACCAAGGGGTATTATGTTACCGAGTAACTGGGTTGTAGAGGTCAGATAGGCAGTTGTTCCATGTAAAATGCTGCTTCCGACTAGACTGGAAGCCGACCCCAGTTGGGAAAAGGCTAGGTAGATTAATTGGCTCTCTATATAAAAACGTCATAGGTAAATGTAAATAACAACAAAACTGTTTAAAACTGTGTCTATCGTCGCTTTATTCCCTTGTTTACCTTTCAAGGGACCGGACGTAATTAATATATCTTTAAAATCAATGAATGCTCACCCAACCGCTATTATTGCTTACACGGGCCGCGACTCGTGACGTCATTCCCATAATTATTGATTAACCTTTCAAAATACTACGCTTTAGCTCTGGTATCATTGTGGACAAAGCTGTTTAAAATATTTAAAGGTAATTTGAATATTTGAAATTGCGAAATATAGCGAGTTAAAATGCTACAAGAATCTTTTTGCTCTGAATACAAATCTACGCAAGTACGTGTGCGTGAACAAGACATGTAACGTATAAGGATCTAGCGTAGTAGGTATTTCTGTTTGTTTTAACCGTACAGTGGAAGTGTGACTGTATTTTTTTTATTTCTAAAATTCTTAGCCTAATACATATTTTTGGTTTCAGCCACACAACGCAAACCTCTCAGGGTTTATCTGTGTGCTGGCGAGCCGTTCATTTATTTATTTTATGTATTTTTTTTATATATTTACGTAAGTAGTTTTAATTATTTTTGGTATAAAAAAATTACGTATATTAAAAATGACAGAAATCGATCGATTAAGGTTGATCCGCTGTGGTAGCCCGCAAAATTCAAATTTTCTTCAAGTGGCTTCGAAATTCCGTGTTTATAAATCCATCTTCATTTAGAGTTCTTTGGTGTCGAAGATTTTTTTTCCCAACTTGGCGTCCGTTTCTTTCAAAGATCTCTGTCAGCCACGTCTTTGTTTACCATTATCCATTATCATCACACAGTCCATTTATATTACGCTTTTACCTACGAAATTGCCGATTTACACAGAAAAAAATCATATCTATCCTGATATAGATTATATACTCGTAGATATCCTGGGAACGGGAATCGATAAATACTTTAAAGGCGTTTTTCACCGTCTCGTTGGATTCGAATTTTTTCCCCGGGGCTCATTGTTGAGATCAAAATTTCCAGAACGGAAGCAATCAAACCAAAAACGCACCGTGCGTTTACTTGCGGCACCTTGTACACGTCGCGTCGTTAATATTAGGTGCTGTCTGTGTTGCGTTGGTGCCACGACGGAACTCGTATTCGAAAATAGCGCGCAATTTTGATTTTTCCATGGTTACAGAAACATCGATATCAAACAAAAATCGAACGGCAGGAAAATAAATGAACAACTGTTTTTTTTTTAATGTCATGCTATATTATAAAATTAATTTGAATTTGGAATTCTAAACAGAATAAAATATATTCATCTTCACACTAGCCGGTATCAAAAATCGGCAATTTCATAGGTAAAGACCTATTATATTATAATTGCCCGCTGTACTATATTATAAAGACCTTATAGCGTGCGGCAGAATGTAATCGCTATCATGGCAACCCAAGTGGTTACCCGGCGGCCCGTGTGAGGGCGCCCGCGCAAGTTTGAGTTAGTCAAGTAAGCTACCCACCAGCGAGTGAATGTGCGCGCGCTTTAACTTAGCAACTTAGTTTAGTTCTGTTGACTTGTGATCCGAGTGATTATAGTTCAACACTCGTTCCCGGCTCAATCAATCTGCCTAGCCTTTTCCCAACTTTGTTGGGGTCGGCTTCCAGTCTAACCGGATCCAGCTGAATACCAGTATTTTACATGGAGCGACTGCCTATCTGACCTCCACAACCCAGTTATTGGGTAATACGATACCCCTTGGTAAGACTGGTTGTCAGACTTTCGGGCTTCTGACGACCCGTAACGACTGCCAAAGATCCACGAATGACAGCGGGGACCAATGGCTTAGCGTGCTTTCCAAGGCATGGAGGAGTCTCGGTATGTAAAGATGGTCACTCATCTACAGACCAACACCCCGGCAAGCGTAGCTTAACCTGAAGGATCCACTCGTGCGGCTGTTATTCAATGTGCATTAGTCACTCGTACCTACCGGCAGAGCTCATGAGAACGATTGTGGTACCGATTGTCAAGAACAGGACAGGGGATATCTCGGACAAGGGAAACTACCGGCCAATCTCTCTTGCAACTACCATTGCTAAAATATTGGACAGTATGCTTGATTCGTGCTTGGAAAAACATCTGGACCTGCACGACTCACAGTTTGGGTTTCAACCTGGACTGTCCACTGAAAGTGCAATCCTAAGCCTCAAGAATACTGTCCAATATTATACAGATCGTAAAACGCCGGTATATGCCTGTTTCCTGGATTTTTCCAGGACTTTTGACCTTGTGTCATATGATGTGCTCTGGAGCAAGTTGGGGGACAGGAATGTACCGGCGGAAGTTCTTAAGGTTCTGCAATTTTGGTATGCTAACCAAACGGTGGTTAAGTGGTCCAACATTCTCTCTGAGGCTTATGGGTTGGAGTGCGGGGTGAGGCAGGGTGGGTTGACCTCACCCAGGCTCTTCAACCTATATGTGAATGACCTCATAGTCGAGCTCAGCAGTATGCGTGTTGGCTGCCGGGTGGGTGGTGTTAATATTAACAGCATCAGCTATGCAGACGACATGGTGCTGCTGGGCCCGACTGCAGGTTCTATCGGAGAGATGTTAAAAGTTTGCGAGGACTACGCGGCTAGGCATGGGCTCGTGTATAACGTGAAGAAATGTGAGTACATGGTCTTTGGGGTCGCCGGTAAGTGTACAGATTATTCACCTAACTTTACCCTAAATGGCTTGAGCATAAGAAGAGTAAAACAATTCAAATATCTGGGACATATGCTTACCGACGACCTGAAAGACAATGTGGATATTGAGAGGGAGCGCAGGGCTTTGGCGGTCCGCGGTAATATGTTGGTTCGTAGATTCGCCCGCTGCACGGACCAGGTAAAAATAACGCTTTTCAAAGCGTATTGTCAGGGTCTGTACACGGGTGGTCTGTAGATCAACTACACCAAAAGGTCGCTAGATGTCCTGCGCATCCAGTATAACAATGTTTTTAGAATGCTCTTGAGACTGCCCCGGTTCTGTAGTGCGTCAGAGATGTTTACGCAGAACCGTACTGACGGCTTCCACGCAATTGTGCGGAAGAAAATAGCGTCTGTGGCAGCTAGAACCCGGGCCAGTGGCAACAGCATTCTAGAAACAGTGACTGAGAATATGTTTTCCCCTTTTATGAGGCATTTTGTGGAGAAGATGACCGGTTGAGAAACTGGTTTACGTCTTCTTTACAAAGTGACTCATACCCAAATTGTTATTTTGATTTATGTATATACTAACACTAGGTATAAGGTGCTTTACTAACACTACGGATCTCTGTTATCTGATTATTTTGAAATAAATTATTATTATATTATTACTTAGCTACGAGCTCCTCACAATAACCTATAATATTAAACCGCCATACATCGATCGGCCAATTCAATGGTGGCCGCGGTACGTGAATGGAACGACAGCCCCTTACATATGTATAAGGTGGCAGTGCTACCACACGCCGATTACCTAATTGGCGTGTGTGCGTGTGTATAATGTATTATGTGTATGTATATTATTTATTTAGTTATGATAGTTATTGTATGTTTGTTTATTTATTTATGTGTAGATTTTTATATCTGGAAATAAACTTGAATCCCTGAAAATTTTAAATGTTGGAGTTATTGTTTTGCATATATGTACTTTTATTGTTGATTATACATAATTATAACCTGTTTTCCACCAGTTCGTGGCGAGACATAATCCTATTGAATAATAATGTAGGTACAATGTTGTAATGCAAATAAAAATATTTTATTCTAAAATGAAGGAACTCAAAACAAGAATTTTATAATCAAAGCAGGTCTCATAATTAATACCCACAAAACTTTTTCATATTTTCAACTATGAAACCAAACTTGAAAGTTTAATCTACAAATTCCTTTTCATTCTGCGCTCTTACATTTTTCAGTAGAAAAATTGTGGGATGACCAGCAGGAGTCGGTTAGTAGGCCACGTACAGTTACGTGCAAAAATAATATGGATGCACTTATCAAAATTATAAGGTTCTTTTTTGACCAATTTCTTTTTTTTTTTTTTTTTTTTGAATCAAGGATATGGTTGGTGATGGTGCACGATTGCTAAAAAGTAAAAAATAATTAAAAAAATAAATAAATCGACTTCAAAAAAATTAACTCAAAATTATGAAATAACTTTAATTTCGGTATCATATGAAAGAGCGCTGTTTGCACATTCTCAAACATTTTTATGTATTTTTTTAGGTCACGTTTATGACCTCTGATGAAAAACGTAAAAAAAAAATACCGTTCCTCCCTTATCTCCAAAATTTGCATAGAGAAAGATCTGAAATTATTCTATGTGCTAGAGGCTAATGTAAATATTACAGGAAAAAATTAATTATGTCTCTAAATGGCACACCTTTTTTATATGAAGGTACGGAACCCTCGGTGCGCGTGTGCAACTCGCTCTTGACCGGTTTTTTGTTATTGCGTCGACTTATAAGCTTGATTTTTTAGGATCAAAAGACTATAGACCTACGTGTTCCTGAGAACAAGGGTCTTTACAGACGACAGACAGACAGAGAGACCCTATAAGGGGCCAATTTTTTCTTTTGAGGTACGGAACCCTAAAAAGGAGCTACAACTGTCAACAAACTGTATTGCAGTTTGGCAGAGGTATCTTTTAAAAAATATTTCTGTTATAACTATCGAGACACAGACATAAATTTTCTCGAATAGAATCGATTGAAATACGATTTAATTCATAAAAGTGTGTCTTTGATGAATTGAAGCCCCAGCAACAGATAAGATTAAATACACTATCTACCAGATAAGCTTACTGTTTTGGCAATGAAGACAGGGGGGCTGGCAGGGGCTTCTTCAATTAGGCTCTTGTATTTTACAACGAAATTTATTTTTCCTGGTTTACAATATTTAAATACGTTTTGCGTTCGCACGATGCTGCTTTGTTAGAACACTGGTGAGTAGACGAGTGACGGGGCGCGCGCGGGCCTCGTAGATCTTTCTCGAACCGCCGCGAGCGAGTCACTCTCGAGTTGAGCAGCAGATGTCGCTGCTTGACGCAACATACCGGCCGCCTTGGAAGATCCGTCTTCCAACTAAACAGGAGTCACGCTGGCTTCGTTTGTGGAAACCGGCAGTGGGCAGATTTTCGAGGAAGCACGCTTGATTATGCCTGTTGATGTTCGGATTTCAGCAACTCTCGAGACGCCATCTTTCCCTGGGAACAGATTAATAATCCTACCCATTCTCCACTTGAATGGTGGCAGGTTATCTTCTTTGATGACGACAAGACTGTCTTTAGCGATGTCGTCTTTATTGTGTGCCCACTTCGTTCTGCGTTGCAACTCAGACACATATTCCTTTGACCACCGCTCCCAAAAATGTTGCCGCAGCTGTTCCAGCCGCTGGTAGCGACAGAATGGTGTAGATGTCGTCTTGAAGTCCTTACTGACAGGCGCAGTCAACGGCCGGCCGATCAGGAAATGAGCAGGTGTGAGTGGAAGGTAATCGTTTGGATCTGCGGACATAGGTGACATAGGACGGGAGTTCAGGACGGCCTCAACCTGTGTCAATACCGTACTAAACTCCTCGTAAGTTAGCTTAGCATTACCTACGACACGTCTCAAGTGATACTTACACGACTTTACACCTGCCTCCCATAAACCACCAAAGTGAGGCGCATAAGGCGGAATGAAACTAAATTTTATATTATTACTACTAGCAAAATCAATTATTTCGTTTGATTTTTCAAATATAGCTGAAAGCTCCCTTTCAGCTCCAACAAAATTCCTGCCATTATCGGAAAATACTTGACACGGCTTACCGCGTCGTGATATAAATCGTTTGAATGCCAATAGATAATCCTGAGTGGACAACGAACTAACCAACTCTAAATGCACAGCCCTGGTAGCAAAACAAACGTATAAACATATGTATCCCTTAATTAGTTGTGAACCTCTGCCTTTGCGATTCAATATGGATATTGGCCCTGCATAATCAACACCACATTGCATGAATGGAAATCCAGCTTCTAAACGTTCAGCAGGCAGGTCACCCATGTGTGGAGTTAACGTATTTCCTTTCATGCGAATGCAGGTCACACATTTATGAACCACTTGCCTCGCTAAATCACGCGCTCCCAGCACCCACCATCTATCACGCATGGTAGCCACGAGAAGCTGAGGTCCAGCATGAAGTAAACGTTTGTGTTCGTACGAACACAATAACCAAGTAAACCGATGTTTACGACACAACAACACTGGATGTTTCTTATCGTAATCAAACTTTGAATTACTAAGTCTGCCACCAACACGTATTATATCATCCTTATCTAAAAATATACTTAAACCTATTGTTTTATTACTAGACTTATTGTTTACATACACCTTCTCTTTAAGGCTATGATATTCCTTACTGAATGATTGTGATTGAACTAAACGTGTCAACACGACTAACGAACTATTAATCTCGCTCACGGTCAGTGAACCGGTTTTGCAACCTTGACCGACACGCGATGCACGTAAGTTATAAATGTACCGTAACACATACGCGACTGTTCTTTGCAAACGATTAAAACAAGAAAACCTTTCAAAATCAATTATAATATCAGTTTCTACATTTAACAAAATTGTAGTTTTAGAGCATTTTAACTCCGGTAACTTAATCTCAATTTCATTAGTGTTTGTTGTCAACCAACTTGAAGTCGCTTCACGAAGAAAAGTGGGACCACACCACCACAAGCTAGTGTTGTCTTCCCTTAATGAATCGAAGAGAACACCTCTTGATAATATATCAGCAGGATTCTCCTTACTTTTAACATGCAACCAAGTAGTGTTGCTTGTTAATTCGTTGATTTGTACAACCCTATTTTGAACAAATGTTTTTAACAAATTTGGTGATGTTCGAAGCCAGCCTTGAACTATAGTGGAGTCAGTCCAGAAATAGACCTTATCGAATTTCAGCCTAAGGGAATTTATGATTTTATTATAAAGTTTGGCTCCAACTAAAGCTCCACACAGTTCAAGTCGTGGAATACTTAATGCTTTAATTGGTGCGACTTTACTCTTGGCACATAATAATCGAATAGTAACCTGTGACTCATCAATATTAGTGTGTGAACGTATATACGCACATGCACCGTAAGCAGACTGAGAAGCATCGGTAAAAATATGTAACTCTTTATTTACAGCATGAGTACACATGACATAGCGCGGCACTAATATTTCGGGCAAATATTGTAACGAACGAATAAAATTATACCAGTCACATGCAATTTGACTTGGGACTTCATCATCCCAACTTATTTTAACAAGCCATAATTTTTGTAATAAAACCTTAGCCGTGGTGATAGCTGGTGCCAATAATCCTAGTGGGTCATAAATCTGTGCAATGACTGACATAATTAAACGTTTAGTTATCTTAATATCACTATATCCTTTATCTACATTAGTTGAAAAATTAAATAAATCGTTCTTGTTAGACCAACCAACACCCAAGGTTTTAGACTGACAATATTCACCAATACATAAATCCTTAGTACTTTCTGAAGTTACATCAAAATTAAAAGTCCATTTCCTTAAGGGAAAACAACCGCTTTGTAGAATGGCGGACGTTTTATTGCAAATATCTAACAACATGTCGCGCTGATCATGGCCTGTCAAGAGATCGTCGACATAGAAGTCATCATTGATAACGTTAGCGATGACGTCATCCTTACATTCCTTTGCCAACTGTTTCAAGCAACGGTTGCTAAGGTACGGTGCTGATGCAGTGCCATACGTCACTGTGTTGAGACGATAAACTTGAATTGGCATGCTGTTAGCAGTTCGCCATAATATTAGTTGTAAGTTACGTTGTTCGGGATGAATTAAAGTTTGCCTAAAGAATTTTTCAATATCTGCGCAAGCAACATATTGATGTTGGCGGAACCGAAGCAATATTGAGAAGATATCATTTTGTAACCTAGGACCCACGCATTGAATATCATTCAATGAATTATTATTAGAAGTGGTCGCGCTTGCATCGAAAACCACACGTAATTTGGTTGTCACGCTACTTTCACGGTACACCCCATGATGTGGTACAATATAATACGGCTTGTTTAAACTATTAAAATCCTCACAACGCGTCATGTGACCTAATTGCTCGTACTCGTGCATAAATTCACAATACATTTTTTTATACTGTGGTAAACGATCTAGTTTCCTTTCTAAAGATAAAAAACGCTGTTTAGCAGAATTATGTGAATCACCCAAACATTCAGGTGATTGTTTAAATGGCATTCTTACAGAAAACCTACCGTGCTGATCGCGTTCAGTAGTCTGCAAGAACAACTCTTCACAAAAACGATCCTCCTCAGTAATAACAGGAGGGATATGTACTTCTTCGATTTCCCAGAACTTTCGTAATTGAGAATCAACTAACGTCAGATTGCACTGGACATCTGACATGCTAGTTGCTATTAAACGATTATTATTATAAACTGGACCGGATATAATCCAACCTACCATCGAATCTTGTAAGTACGGACCGTTGTGAAGTTTTATTTTATTTCCTTTTAGCAAATCCCAAAAGACATCCGCGCCTATTAATAATTCTATGTCACTCGGTACGTAAAACTTGGGATCTGCAAGTAGAATATTGCTAGGTATACGTATAGCATCACTATTAACGTGTGTCGAAGGCAACTTCGAAATGATACTAGGCAACACTAAACAATGTAAGGTTGTATTAAAATCATATACCTTAGAACGAATATTAATATCGCACTTGTGACTGGACTGTGAAACGCTTTGACCAACGCCACAAACACGTATAGTGGACTGTATGATAGGTATTTTCAAACGTTTACATACGCTTTGAGCTATAAAACAATTTTGACTGCCGCTGTCAAGCAAAGCGCGCACTGTATGATAATTGTTATCAATATCAGCAATTTCAACTAACGCCGTAGACAGCAAGACAGTCTGTAACGATTTAGCATTATCTATGAACGCGTGGCAACTACGATTATCAATATTGTCAACTGTTTTACTAACGCAATGTAATGCAGAAGACTGTGGCAACGTATTATTGATAACGGAAAGTTGTGGTGACGTATGTGGAACAACGCTATTATTGTCAACATGAATTAACGCATTATGTTTTTGTTGACATAATTTACAAGGACCGAAATTACAGTTTTCAATTGTGTGAGTGTTCGTACGTAAACAGTTTTGACAAACGTTTTTTGACTGAACTAGATTTAATCTTTCTTGTACCAACATATTTAAAAACTTAACACATGAATATAATGCATGTTTTTCACTACATAACGGGCATATTAAGCTACTCGAATGTTTATTTGTTTTACCTTTACTACCCGATGAAACCTTATTATTATTCGCACTCGCATAACTAAGTGTAGTTTGAGAATTAGACGGCTTTTTATGATCGGCTGACTGTTTACCCTCATATTTACTTTGTGAATGTGACTGATTATTTTTACTGTTATCTGAATGAATCATGTCTAACATGTCAGACCTATTGTTTAAAAACGTTAATAAGTCTTCTAGTTTTACAGGTTTAGAGATTTTGTTAGAATCAGGGATAAGTGAGCTTCTGTAGTTCTCCCACTCGCGTTCAGTAGCAGAATCAAGTTTACTGACAACTAAATAAATGATAAGCATATCCTCGAGTGAAGATTCAGGTTCTTTAAGAGAGTTTAGGGCTCTAATATTACGTAAAACGCAATCTACTAACGCTCTGATCTGTGCCGGACTTTCCTTACCTAGTGAAGGCGCCGAAAACAAGGCCTTCACATGATTGTGTATCAATAGCCTATTATTTTGATACCTAGCTTCAAGTAGGTCCCACGCGTTACTATAGTTAGGTGCAGTAAACTCTAACGAACTGATAACATGTAACGCAGATCCACTGAGCGACGACTTTAGGTATTGAAATTTCTGTATAGGATCTAAGTCGTCGCGTTCATGTATCATCGAAACATACGAGTTCCTAAATTCTAACCATTTATCGAAAGAACCGTCAAAGGCAGGTAACTTTATTTGTGGTAATTTAATGGACACAGTTTTCCCGGGAATGCACTGAGAGTTATTTAATCCGTTTTGTTCACAGTCGCCTATCATGTGCTTTGCTGTAGCTACAATTGAATAATATTGGCACTCAAACGAATCTCTGTACTCTAAATGTGACAGTAATTCTTTATCATCCACAATTCTTTCTATTTTGGATTGCACGTCATTAAATTCGGTAAAGAAAATGGCTGCCGAATTAATACGCATTTTCACTTGAGTTTTAATCATAGAATCTAAACACAATTTCTCTAACCTATTAATATAATTTACGAATAACGTTAATCTACCCTTAATTACACCACGATGTTTTTTAAGTTCAGATAACTTACTATCTAAACGAGAATTAGTTTCATCATCACTATCACTCATTTTGGTAGCTTATGAAAGTAGGTACTCACAGTTTTGCGTGTTCAGTCGTGTTTTCTCACCTGAAGACGGCCCCAGCAATGCCAGTAGATCTGATCTCGATCAGTTCTGAAAACGTTTAGGTACGATATTAACACAAGGCGAAGACACAGAGAAGGAGGGAAAAGGGTAACTGGATAACCTGACCGTTGCTGGCTGCTGCATCAATGGCTTCTGCTCAGTAATCTGTGGCTGGGCTTCCAAATCTCCTCAACGTACTACTACTTCGAAGTTCCGCTCGTTTTCTCTTCTTCAACCCGGCTCGTCCGTTGCTGATATCTTCTTTATATGTGGCTCGAAGGTCCAATGTTTTGGCAATGAAGACAGGGGGGCTGGCAGGGGCTTCTTCAATTAGGCTCTTGTATTTTACAACGAAATTTATTTTTCCTGGTTTACAATATTTAAATACGTTTTGCGTTCGCACGATGCTGCTTTGTTAGAACACTGGTGAGTAGACGAGTGACGGGGCGCGCGCGGGCCTCGTAGATCTTTCTCGAACCGCCGCGAGCGAGTCACTCTCGAGTTGAGCAGCAGATGTCGCTGCTTGACGCAACACTTACCGTAACTACCGTATACCTACATTGTAAGCAAATAAATGATTTCTAACTATGTAATGCGATGAGGGGCTCGTGGCTAAGTAATAACAGCCGCACGGGGCGCTACGCTTGCCGCGGTCAGTCCATGCCTCAAAAAGCACGTTAAACCTTTGGCTCCACTTATCATTTGTAGATCTTTGAGAATTGTTACGCGTTTTACTTGTCGTCAGAAGCCCGAAAGTCTGACAACCAATCTTACCAGTGGTATCGTGTTACCTAGTAACTGGGTTGTGGAGGTCAGATATGTAATCGTTCCATGTAAAATACTAGTATTCAGTTGCATCCGTGTAGTCTGGAAGCCGCCGCCAAAATAATTGGGAAAAGGCTAGTCAGACCCTATTTAAGCATGTGAGCAAAGTTCAAATACATAATTAAATTATTATTTCTGTTCTGTGGTATTATAGATCTATTTTTTTAAATTTATTATTCGTCGTTACATTGATTTTTTGTATGCGATATACTGGGTAAACTCTATATAAGGTAAAAAAAAGGGAGAAAAATTCAGCTGTTCCCTACATTTTAACGAGTTATGCGAACATAAATTAGCTGATTTTTTTGCGATTTCAGGTTTGGTCCCATAGTAAAAGTTGTTCGTAATGATGAGTACAATGACCCCTTGAGAGATTTCGTGTATGAATAGATACACCTTATATAGCGACATTTAAGGGACTGTGCATTTTATGACGTTATTGAAAGTTGAGAGAAGAAAATCCAATATTATTTAACTATTTTATTTACTAATAAAGTGAGCAACTAAGAATATACGTATAGACAATATATAAAACCTAACGATCGTCTAGCAGCCGAGGTAAACACGTGCAACGTAATCACAATCACAAAAAACAAAAGAACAAATTTCTTAGAATCTTCGGTAGGTACATAAGTATATAATGTCGACAGTCGAGGTAAATACGAGCAGACAATAAAGCAACAAAATAACAAACAAAAGAACATACACAGCTGCAGTTCTTATTTATTTCGGCAACTTAGATTGTACTGTTTATTGCTTAATAATGACGTATTGTTGTCGTTACTTAGAGTGGATGTGATGCACATAGAGTGTATCATTATATGGACAACCAGGAAACCCACCGAAGTCAAGTAATTTCGACGTTTTAGGGAGTTTGTCGTTAAATCGAGTGGTGTTAAATTAAGTTTACACTGTATTTGATTATATTTTTCTTTCTTTCTTTTTTATATTATTATCTTACATTTACCCATCCTGCCTTGCAAAATCTTCAAACAAGTGGTCAAATGTTTGAACCTATGGGCTGGTTTTTGATCCGTAGTTAAAGAAAGAAAGAAAGAAAATACATTTATTTAGCAAAGATTAAAAGGCACACAAAAATAATATACAGTCAACTCAACTAATGGTGAAACATAGTAACTAATGGTTGAATTTTGGCTAAATGTGAAAGGGTAAACATGAATGTATTTATGTTTATTTATATATTTATTTTTTATTTGAAAGGTACACCAACGACCTTATTCACTAGGAATATTGACATAATAATAAGTTACATATGCATTAAGTTATGTTGAATTAGTCACTTACAGGCGTACACAGCACTTACATGAAAAATACCCTCTTAAATATATGTTTTAACAAGATTTTTTACTCGTAGTGAGAATAGAAAAAAATAATTAGAAACAAAAAAACAAAACAAAATCATAACCGATATTAGAATCAAGAATTAAAATCAAAATTATCATTAGAATTAAAATTAAAGCATTAAGATTAAAGAATAAAAAAAGAAAAAACGGCAGAATATTCAAAACAGTAGACGCGATAATGAATGCAACAAGAGAACAATCCAAAATTGGCTGGCCGCACATGTGGCAAAAAACTAAAAAATGTTAGCTCATTCATACTAAAAAATAGTGATAATGGCATTAATTCTTGGTTGAGTTAACTACGGATCAAAAAACCGGCCCTAAGTCTGACTCTGACTTAGTAAATGACTTTTGATTTTCATTTTTTTATTTTGACGCCGTCTTAATGAACAACATATCATAATTTTAATCAATCAAGCCTTTTCCCAACTATGTTTGGGTCGGTCTAACCTGATGGAGCTGAATACCAATGTTTTACATGCAGAGACTGCCTATCTGCCCTCCACTAACCAGTTACTGCGTAGCACGATACCCCTTGGTAAGACTATATTGGTACTGGTTGTCAGACTTTTGGGCTTCTGCTACCCATAACGACTAGCTGGTTAACGTGCTTTCCGAGGCACTGAGGGGTTTCGAAATGTAATGGTTCGGGACCCATTCACGGACCAACCTCGGCAAGTGTTGCTTAACTTTGAATGTCGACCCGTGCGACTGTTATTATTCCAATACCTCAATACCTACATTTAGAAAAATCCTTGTCGATTTTTTCTGAGTGTCTCTTTAGCGATTTGCTCGTGACTGTACAAGTATTTGAAGGGTTAGGTTAAAACTTATAGATGAGGAACATTTAGACGAGTAATATCTTTTGAAGAATGTTTTAGATCCTTTTGAGGTAGGTATTACTGGAATGTTGTACTGGTATCATTGAATTTGAGATGTTTGAATAAGAGCTCCCAGACGATGTTTATGAGTTCTTTGACAACAAAGAAGTGTTTACTGATGTTCAAAATTATCTTTTTTCGAAATTACTCAGTGAAAGATGTGAAAAATTACTTGATATTAGGTACATCAAGAAGTTTATTGCAAACCTACATTTTTACCCCAGATCTTTTTCACCTATGTTCTTTATTTCAGGCTCATTTAATGATATCAGAGGGGCTTTTGGCTAAGTAATAACAGCCGCACGGGTAGATCGATCAGCTTAAGCTTCGCTTACCACGGTTGGTCCGTGGATGGATGACCATCTTTACATAACCCCCCCCCCCATCCCCTGTGCCTTGGAAAACACGTTAAGCCGTTCCCGGCTGTCATTCGTGGATCTTTGACAGTCGTTACGGGTCATCAGAAGCCCGAAAGTCTGACAAATAGTCTTACCAAACGGGTATCGTATTACCCAGTTACTGGGTTGTGGGGGTTAGATAGGCAGTCGCTCCATGTCGACAGGCCAGATGGCGTGGTTGGTTAAGATACCACCTGCCATGCCGCTGGTCGTGGGTTCGATTCCCATCCAGTACAAACATATGTGAGCATGAACATGTCTGTTTGTCCTGAGTCTGGGTGTAAATATCTATATAAGTATGTATTTACAAAAAAAAAAATGTAGTGTATATAGTTTATCAGTTATCTGGTTTCCATAGTACAAGCTTGCCTTAGTTTGTGATCAGATGACCGTATGTTAACAATGTCCTAGGATATTATTATTATGTAAAATGCTGATATTCAGCTGCATCCTGTTAGACTGGAAGCCGACGCCAACATCGTTGGGAAAAGGCTAGGCAGATTATGAGGTTGAGTTAATTATGTCAGACATGGCGCAAATCTCTTACGATTCCAGATCTATTGTCCTACTGTTGTTGATAGAGAGAAGTGGAAGAAGAGAAGTGCGGACCCCTTCTCTTTTTCCACGTGTCTCTTAAAGCTATTAAGGGCCAGTTTTTTCTTGAAGGAGTCTTGGCCTTATTTGAGGCAGTAATGTATAATCAAGTTCTTTTAATAAAAAGCCCATTATTTTACATGTCGAACTCACTTATAAACACAACCGCGAAAAGTATAACACTGAACCCTAACACTAAAACCAACTCTTAACTCTTATGAAATAAAGCTGCCATGGCTAGCAATGACTTAAACACGTCCACACAAAATACTCAACCGTGACATAAGTGTCAGTGACACGCGCGACCATAGAGCAAGGAATCACCGCGCCGGCAGTGACTTGAGACGCCAGGATAGCGCTAAAAGGTTCATTTGGCGCGCGGCCAAAATCGGAACTACCGCCGCCATCTGTAAACATTTGTGTGTAGAAATGTATTGAAAAACAATACATTTCACACACAAATGTTTACCAACAGCGCCACCTAGTCAAGGTTATTCGAGAGTCAAAAGATCCTAGTAGCAGTGTACTAACAATATTTGTGTCTGAATTTGACGCAACTGAGTGGAAGCTAGCTGTCACATGACATTGTTAGAATAGTTAAGATACCTGGGTAAAAAAAAATGTATTTAGTCCTTCAGTCGAATAATAAAAAAATATTAGACACGTTTTTTTTGCTTTATCATATTAATAAAAAATGACTTAGATAACACGCATTAAATTTCGGGAGTGGGGGCTCGTTACGTCTCTTCTACTTAAAAAATCTAGCAAGGCGTGACGTCATGCCTTATTTTAACTCATTTATGTATCACCGTTATCTTTTGATTAATTGTGGAGGAGCTTGTGGCTAAGTAATACCAGCCGCACGGGTCGATCCATCAGGTTAAGCTACGCTTGCCGGGGTTGGTCCGTAGATGGGTGACCATCTTTACATACCGAGACTCCTCCGTGCCTCGGAAAGCACGTTAAGCCGTTGGTCCCGGCTGTCATTCGTGGATCTTTGACAGTCGTTACGAGTCGTCAGAAGCTCGAAAGTCTGACAATCAGTCTTACCAAGGGGTATCGTATTACCCAATAACTGGGTTGTGGAGGTCAGATAGGCAGTCGCTCCATGTAAAATACTGGTATTCAGCTGCATCCGGTTAGACTGGAAGCCGACCCCAACATAGTTGGGAAAAGGCTAGGCAGATTGTTATCTTTTGATTAATTAGAAAAAGAAAAAATACGTGTCCAATATTTTTTAATAATCTACCTACTTGACGAAAAAGAAAAATAAAGTCAGTGTCACAGGCCGTCAGTTCGTATGAGTAAACGGTAACGATGACGCTCACAACACTCTTGGTTTATATGGAAAGTGTTGACAATACCGTCTGAACTGCAGCAGCCGACGCGACTCTGAGCTCTGTGTGCGGTATTCGAGATGGATAGTCAACTCGTGTTTCCAGACGCACCTCATCTGTTACTAGTGATGCGGTTAACACCTTATGAATGTTCCCAAAATAACAAACGTGTCGACTACAACAGAGTACTTTTTTCTCCCACACATTTGTGTAGGTACTGATAATCTACATAACTTTGTGGAGCTCAGGTGTACTATTTTTAAACAGATGAGCACTATATTATGTTTAGCTTCTCGAGCTTTTATCTATAGCTGATTTGCAGTATTGTGCTTCTCCTTTTAGGTAATGGAATGTGTTGTGATTGCAACTGACAATGGCGCCGATTCCCTTGTTCACAAACTAAACTAAATTTAAGTTCAGTGCATCTTTTTCTTTCTATTTCATTAAGAAAAGGACAGAAGATATATATTAGTTTAGTACTGTCAAGTTAGTCAGCGCCTGACGTAAATTGACGTGTTTTTAGTACCAAATTTTTTAATAACGTCTAAATTTGTCAATGGAGTATCTTAGACTAAACTTATATTTATCGTCTGTCCTTTTCTTAATGAAATAGAAAGAAAAGGTGCACTGAACTTAAATTTTGTTTAGTTTTTGAATACTGGAATCGGCGCCATTGACTATTTTCATTTGATTTGATTTAAATGTCCTGTACTATACAAATAAGTACCTCTATAATGTTCATTAAGGTAGGTAAACAATATGACTAAGTCAAATCATCGTGACTGAGAAGGCTGACTTGATGATTATCAAGTCAGCCTTCTTAGTCACGATGATTGAACAAGAGTTGCGTTTATCGAAAGTTGTTGTTTTTTGCTTTTAGTTAGACAAACAATCTTTTATCTTTTGGCGGACGCAACTTTGGTATTTCTTGACGCTAACAAATTCGTAGCTATTTCGATGTGTGTGAGAGAAATTTTATGTTAAACATGAAATTTCTCTCACACATTTCTCAGGTAATAAGCCAAAGAAGCAAGCATTAAGCAGGAAAGTAAATACGAAAATTTTAAAAATAACTTTTACATCTGGTTGGATGTGAGTGAAATTATTCGGTCCTTACATCCGCGTCTCACCTAATGGAATACCCGTATAAATTGTGTAAATATTTGAAAAAGGAACGGGTTTTTTTTTTATTGCATGCGGTTTCTTACGGCCTTGTCGGTCGTATCTCGTCTGTGCGATGTGATTAGTATAAAGTTTGCCTGGCTGTCGAGAATTTTTGCATTAAATGAAATGCGCGTCTGCCTTGGGATGTTGACGTAATAGTGTTTTATTTTCGTGACGAGATATGATTAGGTTTGTTTGAGTCTATGATACAGAACCTATGTGAATATGTATTTTTAGGGTTCCATAAAGGGTAAAACAGGACTCTGTTACTAAGACTCCGCTGTCCGTCTGTCTGCCCGTTTTTCACCAGGCTGTATCTCATGAACCGCGATGGTTAGACAGTTGAAATTTTCACAGAACATGTATTTCAGTTGCCGCTATAACAACACATACTAAAAAACAGAATAAAATAAATATTTAAAGGGGCTTCCATACAACTGATTTTTTGCCGTTTTTATCGATAATGGCCGGTTCTTTTTTTCTTTTTTTACTATAGGAATTTGTTGATGACACATAGATGCAGCGCCCAAGTCTAGTTTCGTTAATACTAAATTATTAGTTAAAGAATTGTAGGTATGCAATTTTGACAGGACTACATATGAAGAATACGCGGGAAGAAAAAGGAATGTCATTATTTTACAAAAAGTCTTTTTAGTTTTAGGTATTTTGTGAGCATTTTACTAACAGATAGTAATTTCAGTAATGAATATCCTTCTAATAATTAATGAAATAGATAATTTGCGCATATTTGAACGAAAAAAAAATTGAATTATAAAAACGAATCAATATTCTCACAAAATGCAGCTATTGACATTTCAAGTTTTTCCCGTTTGGTCTTCATTTACAATTATGAGATGGGAAGAAATTCGGTTTCCTACGACAGAAACTGCGAATAAACTCTGGGCACGCTCGTTTCATCATCACCTTATCCATCGCTTGCCATCAGGCGTGATCGAGTTCAAGAGCAGGCCCAGTCAGCATTAAAAAAAAAAGAATACTATAGTAAATCAACGCAGGTATTTTTTTATGAAATTAAGTTATTCTTGTATTTACGCTTAAAACTAAAATATACTCAGTTTGAAAACACAAAAAATAATCGTCACGACCAAACAAAATAAAAATACACAACGAGCAGTCTTATTGGTTTAGGCAATCTCCTCCAGACAGCCTCGTAGAGTTACAGACAAAACGTGCCATTTCCCACTTGTAAAATCAGCCAGACAAAACAATCGCACTAATTGGCACTGTCGTCTGGTCCTAATCCCTACATTTCTGTCCCAAGTAAACATGAAGGGTCCTAACACTTGGTCCTTATGCCCAACTGTTGGTCTAAATGCGAACACTGTCCACGAATTACTTATTAAGTGAGCCCGGGGCGTTTTGACAGGCCGCAAAAAGGATACGGTGTTGTGTGTTGTAGTGTTTGAATAAACCGGTTAGATACTTATCGGGTTAGATGTACATACAGTGGCCCGTGAAAATGTTTTTAGGGTAGGTTATTTTTATTTTATTTATATACTAGCTGACCCAACAAGCGTTGTCCTGTCAAAATTTCAATAATTCATTCAAAATTCCCATAAAAAATGCACTTTCAGTTTTCCCGAATTTTCCAATTTTCCCGGCAACTTTTCAAACATTTTCTTTCATACAAACCTTGTCCTGACAATTATAAACACAACAAAAAAGAATTACCCAGTTATGTGCGTACATACATTTCGGTGATTCATTTTGATAAAAATGACAGATTTGACAAAAATGACAGATTCCAAATTCAAATGTAATATCTTTCTTATTTTTAATTGTAACAGTATTTATGGCCAGACTAAGTATATAGGATAGGCTCTACAACGACTTATTCACTAATAACATATTATATAAAAGAACTTATATATCTATTAATATGGTAAATTTGTTAGTTAAAGAAGTACACGGCATTAAACATAAATAGAAAATACATTCAAAATATGACAATTATTTTAAAGTGATTTAAAATTATTTTTTATTACATTGAAAGACAATTTGGATAAACTTTCCATTATGGGCCGTCGAGTTGGAAGTTCATTTTTTTTTTGTAGATAGCTCTCATAAACAGAAGGCTTTTTACAAATTTTTAAGTTGCAGATACTCACGGTTTCCGAGATATAATTTTTTAAATTTTCCATATAAATTGACAAATAACACGCAATTTAGACAGATATATTGTCATGGTAGATGTCAAATTGACGTTTTACGTTCCGTTGACTGTGGAGGTGTGTTTCATAAGTGATTAGGATAGTCAGTCCAAGAGCGAGCGAAGCGAGCTCGGAATTTTAGGGCACCCCGACTCGGATAGGTTAGGTTAGAAGGAGGTGGCGGGGTCGCAGTGAGCGAGCGAAGCGAGCGAACATAGACCCCGCCACCTCTTTCGAGGTTATTTTTTTTTAAACCACCCAGAAGTAGGAGCCCCGCCAAGCGGGGCTCCGTCGAGCTATCTTGGCAGGTAGGGTAGGGTTTAGGGCACCCCGACACGGATAAGGTTAACCTTCGTGGTTATTTTTTTCTACCCAAAAGTAATTACAAATTTAAATCATTTTTTTATTTGTTTCAAATCTATGTGGAATTGGAGAAAGATTTTCTCCAAACTAGGAACAAATGACCAGTGTGTTCAGTTTGCGGAGGAGAGAGGACTCATTCCTAGAGCAGATTAGATTAGATAGATAGATAGATTAATATAAGAATAATAATATTCCTTGTGTTTTATTCTGTCTCAAAAATACCCTAACCTAACCTCAAAATTTTAACCACGGATATCTCCGTAAATATGAGGTTCCGCAGAGTGGGGTTGGTACAGGGGGCTAGGCACCTCCCACCCTCGCCCTCCCCGCCCCAAAAATCTTTGGAAATTAGAGTTCAAATTGATGGAAATTAGTGTTTTAACCTAACCTAACCTCAAAACTTTAACCATGGATATCTCCATAACCATGGGGCTCCGCGGTGTGGGGATGGAACAGGGAGTAGCCCCTCCCCCCCCCTTACCCCCCGCCCCTCTCCCCAACACATAAATCGACGGCCCATAATGGAAAGTTTAACCGACAATTTAGAGCTTACGTATACAGGTTATATAAAATAAGTAGAGAAATACTGTCTTCGATTTTGTTAAAACACAACATGCAGTAAGACGTGCCTACTTACTACGCCATCGTTTTCTGCTTCTCAACAAGGCTTTTAATTATCTGGTTATACTTTCCAGACGTGAAGTTGTAAAGTTGCGGTAGTAAATTAAACGACTCTGTATTTAGTTCTCGTCATGTAAGTTTGTCGCTCTGAAATTCGTGCATATGACTGCGCAGTAGTCAATATCTGGGTGAATATTCGAGCTTTTAACCGCCGTCATTACCTTCCGCCAAAAGTTGATGAAGGAGAATATCGTTAATGAAATATTTCATCAATTCCCAGAATCTGCTTAAGGACCAGAATCAGGAATTGCTGAAATATTTTATTAAATATATTCTCTTTCATCAACTTTTGGCGGAAGGTAATGACGGCGGTTAAAACGCTCGAATATTCACCCATCTATACTAAAACAGCAGCGCGCCATGCCATGCGCATCGGAAAGCCTGGTTTCAGAGCGGCAAAGTTATTTGACGCAACTATAATATAGGGTGATACTGACATCGACGCACCGTCAGTTGGATTCAATACATGATTCTGGACGCCCATGCGTTGAAATTTTTCGTCAGTTATAAAAAAAAAAAAGAATCAGCTGTTTCCTACAAAAGTGCAATACCTACGCGGTCAAAATGTATGGAATAGCATATTTTTTTAATAACCGACCGAAAAGTCTCAACGCAGGGGTGTCCAGAATTTCAGCAGCTAGGACCGATGCCTGCCAGGGTTGCGGGTTGTTTGAGAGAGTTACCGTGGCCCTGGCACAAGCAACTGAAGGAACACGGGTGGGTTTTAGTCAGTAGAAGTCTGAGACGCCCTCCCGCTCCGCCCGGAACGGGAGAAGTTATTTGATAATTTCCCACCCAAAAAAAAAAAAAAGATAAGGGATGCGCGTCGATGTCCCTGCCGCAAAATAATACTTTTTAATCTCCTCTAAATCCATACATACATACGGAGTTTTTCACATACATACGGATGTAGATTAAAATTTGATTGTTATTTAACATACACTTTCACTAACAAAGTGCCCAAAACATAACCAAAATACCTCTAACGCTGAAGACAATATTTCTCAAAATCAGTCTATAAACTAGCAGGGTCTTAGCTCAGCAACTGCAGCAACCATTTGTCATAGCGAGCCCACTAAATAATACCGCGCGCCATCTCGACCGGCAGTTACTGTGCATAGCTCATAGCTCCAAAACATGAGGCTGTTATGCAATTTATTGCTCACCATCTATGTCTTGTGAAAGTATGCGGCAGACAATATGAGAAATTGATTGTGGTCTCTTTTTATAAGTATAGTAATTTTCTAATGTGCACAATAATTCGTTGCTTGGCTCACGATATCGTCATGCACCTAAGGGTTTCATAGTAAGGAGCTAATACATTAGAGGTTGAATAAGTAATCTAGTTAAACATTCTCAAACAAGCATTATTTCTATTGATTAAAAACAATAACGCGCGCCGCCGTCTCGACCGGGAACTGTAAGATGTGTGAATCACTACTGCGATGCATACATCCCAAACTTGAGGCTGGTATGCAATTTACTACTTTGCCACCTTTGTCTTGGAACTAGTATTGTGTGAAAATTATGGAAATAATAATATGTTAATTTGTAAAGCATAATCAGTGGTTGAGCTTGTGATGTCGCCACGTAAGGGGCTTATAAATCAGTTTGTGTGAAAAAGAATGTTGTGAAACATTCTCAAAATGTGTAAGTAAAAGTAAAATTATTCATAGCACAAACATGCAATATTTTTTAATATTTCTTATCATTGCATTATGATAAAAGAGAACTTGAAGAGGGGCTCGTGGCTAATTAATAACAACCGCACGAGTCGATCTTCAAAGTTAAGCAACGCTTGCCGAGGACGGTCCGTGGATGGGTGATCATCCATTAGATAGCACGTTAAGCAGTTAATCCCAGCTGTCATTTATAGATCTTTGACAATCGTTACTGGTAGTCAGAAGCATGAAAGTCTGTCAAGGGGTATCGTATAACCCAGTAATCAATAAACCAGTATCGTATAACCAGTCTTGCCAAGGGGTATCGTATAACCCAGTATCTGGGTTATGGAGATCAGACAGGCAGTCGCTCCGTGTAAAATACTGGTATTTAGCTGCATCCGGTAAGACTTGAAGCTGACCCCAACAAAGTTGGGACAGGCTAGGCAGATGATGATGATGGATAATAAGACAGAACTTAATCTTGGTATACGTACCTATAGTGTACATATTGCCCCAATTCAGTAAAAAGGAGATGTTCCAAAATATATGGACCTGGGGCCAGGTACGTGTACACTATACATAAAAACAGGGAAATATATTTAAAACACGACACGACGTTTGACATGCATAATACTCAAGAAGAGGACTGAAGTGACACTGTTGTGACAGCTGACAGTCCTCTTTCTAGGATCAGTGGTCGATCTATGGTTTACTGTCATTGTTTTTACGCACAGAGTAACTAAATCGATGAGACGCCATGTTGAAATTCGATAAAAATAATTGATACCACAACAGTATACATTTAAATGAATTATCTGTATTTTTTCCGTATTTTACGGATTTTTCTATTTTTTGTAAGGTAGTGTACACAGACCTGGCCCATTTTGAAACATCTCCTTTATGCTACAAGTGCGGAAAGTCGGTGTTGTCCGACAAGTCGATACGAAGCGGAAATCATCTTACGCACGTGTATCTTACAACGTTTTACTATGCATTGTGCCAGGAAATAAAAATAATATATATTGAAAAAGTATTTTTCTTTTGATTTAGCCGGTAAGAGACTGTTATTGGCATTTTGTGCTTCTTGAATTATATTTTCCGGGGTTAAATTAATTGATTCGTCACTTGAATTCGACATTTTTAGCAGATTTACACAGATTGAACTCGAACTAAGCAAGAAATTAGTAAAATGGCGGGCTTATTTTAAATACACGTGCGCTCAGCATATCTACTACTGCGCATGTGCAAATAGCTGCTACGTCGAATCGCAAAAAAGTACAAAATATACGTTCAGCCAAACATATTTAATTAATATTTTAAATTAGTTTATTGATCAAAATCCAAATCTAGAGTAATTAATAACGGGTTTAATGAAGTACCAACCCATTAGTTTAATTGTACCTTTTATATGAATGACTGTACTTGACAAATTTATTAAAATTTTCTCAAATAATAAAAACTCTTTTCGTCGGGTTGACGACGGAGTTCGAAATAAAAAAAAATAATCTGAAAAGTAAAAAGGACTAGTGCAAAAAAGTGGCACTTTCCGCACAGTTTGGCTGCTTAGAAAACGCTCTTTTCGAGCAGACGCATTATAAAATATATTCTAGATCACAAATTGTGTGCAGTGTGTCAATAATAACATCATTTTCAATTCCTTTTCTAATAAAATTAACTAAGTATCTAATCAGCAAAATACCCGTTCACTTACCCAAACTTACAAATAACAAAGTTACAAACAATCGTTCACTTCTAAGTGTTATCTCGAAAACTTAGCTCTTTGCCATCGAATCGATTCCCCTAACTTGAACTGTTGAATTAAAACACGCTTCATGATAAGAGAATTCGTATACTTAAGGCGAAAGCGCCAAGGTACTGACGCTTTCGCTTTAACTAAGTTCTGTGGATCTTAGTATTTTAGATTTCTAGTTCTAGTTTCCGAAACTATATGACCTGGTAATAGCTTGTTTCCGAATTAATTCATACAGAATAATTTGGTCCTAACATCCGTACCTTCTATGAAAATTAATTGTAGCAGAAATACTATTTAATTAAAAGGAATGAGCATTTAAATTCCATTACTAGGAGTTGGAAATGCAACTGCATTTCGTTAGGTAGGAATTCTGTTTAATTTGAGGAAAAGCTGAAATTTTTTTTTTGGTTGTGGCAAAGCTTACTTTTTACTATCACAGTAATATTATAAAGGCGAAAGTTTGTGAGTGTGTATTTTTGGGTGTTTGTTACACTTTCACGCAAAAACACTGAATGGATTTTGATGAAATTTAGCACACAGACAGTTTATAATTTGTATTAACACATAGGATACTTTTTGTCCCTATATTCTTACGGTTTCGAGACTTATGCGAGTGAAACCGCGGGAAGGTACTAGTTTTATTTATTCAATTATTTTCAGCGACAAAACCTGGACTGGAGATTAGATCACTCATAGGACGTTGCCACAAAATTTTATTAACGAAGTTTCCCATGATCTACAATTCTT
Source organism: Dicycla oo (assembly GCA_948252095.1). NCBI lineage: Eukaryota > Metazoa > Arthropoda > Insecta > Lepidoptera > Noctuidae > Dicycla > Dicycla oo. The sequence continues at coordinate 13,021,128 of OX411732.1, forward strand.
GGATGTTTGGAAACTTTTTTGTAACAGTTAAGACGCAGATATATGCCAATGGCCTTGAGTGGTTAGCGTGCGTGTTCCGTGCTCAGCTCACGCAACGCTTCGTACGTCCAGCCAGTAATAATACTCGCCCATCAAAGAGCGTTGTCTCAAATTAGACGCATTATTAATTTATTATAAGTAAAACAAAAATTATTTTAAATAAACCACGTATACTTAAAGATTAGTCATAAAATTATCTTTAAAATGGTAAAGGTTTTATTAAAACACGCTTGATAGTTTTTGCGTGATTCTTAGTTTTTTTGTCTCCATTAGACATAACTTTACAAATTAATTATACCATGTAATATAAACATTATCCAAAATATTCACAGATCAAGTTATTAATTAACTCTAATTTAACATTATTTTTTTCCAAATCATTAACACTACTCGTTTAGATGTGACCTTCAGTATAAAATCATTAAACGTTGGTTATCGCCACCTTAATCGATACCCCATCTGTAATTATCACTAGTCACCATGTTTAAATTCATAGTACATAAGCAACCAAAAACAGTACCTTATAATTTACCTCAAAATCTGACTAAATCAATTCACAAATCTCCGCGCAAATATTATTTCTCTACAAAGATTTGCAGTTTCATTTTGTGAATAATATTACCACTGCGAACTAAACAATTTTACTTGCCTAAATTATATAAACGCTCGGGACAAATATAAAGTCCCTCTACGTGATTTGAAGTCCAAATCTGGGTCCCACAGAGCACAGAGACACGGTGCTCGCTGCTTGAGGCTGAATGATTAACACTGTCCATAGGGTTAGGGATGCAAAAAGTGACAAAAGTATTGATATAACATGTATATAGTATCGATATCTAAAAAAATATTGATATCGATTTCGATATATCGCAAAAAAAACATCGCTCTATACACGCTGCTTTTTTATTGGCTAGGGAGCTGCCACGATAGTGTTGTACTCATTATTAAGAACAACTTTTACTATGGGACCAAATCTGAAATCGCGAAAAAAAATATCAGCTGTTACCTACATTTATGTTCGCATAACTCGTCAAAATATCCCTACATTTTGACGAATCAGGAGTCGCGATTTTAGGTGCGGTCCCATAGTAAAAGTTGTTCATAATGATGAGTACAACACTATCGTGGCAGGTCCTTAACCAATAAAAAAGCAGCGTGTATATCATATTATATTGCTGAAACTTTAAATAAAATATTTGTACCTACTTTATGAAATTCTATGTCTTTGCTTTTTCTGATATAAAATCTAAAATTAATAAAACATTGATAAAAATAAGTCTATTTTTTACAGCTCTGAATTCCAGCGGTTTCAGTCAGTGGCGACAACGGTGTTGCTATTCGAAATATATCGTATTTGATACATTTTTAATATTTTATATCGATGTATCGAAATTATTGATACTTATCGCAAACAATTAATATCGATATATCGAACAAAAAATATCGATGCATCGATACATCGATATTTTTTCTAAATGCCTATATAGGGTGCTTGCATAAGAAAGCAGGTTTTCTTGCCTGACATCCAGTACAGATCTCTGTAAGTTGATCTTCGGAAAGAAACGGTTACATATCTATACAGTTTCTTTAAGTGTGAGCGCATAAGGGGTCGGGTTGTTTTCTTCCCTCAAATATGGCGAGCGGGTAATGGCTGATCTTTGCGTTATGCTCGTGAACGGGTGCTGCTTGTGGTGACTGGTCGTCTTGCTGACCTTGGTTTTGTTTTGCGTTGTTTATTCTACTTCGATTGTCCTAGTTTATCATCCGCGAATTCAAGTTACGACTACATGTACGGCTATATGTAAGTGGGCACGCCCTTTATTACTGGAGGCTTTTATTTAGGTATAAAGTTCTGCTTACGTTTTTAGTTTTGTATTTTGTTTCTGCTTGAGTATAGTTTTGATTTTTTTCTTTTATTCTTTTTTTTGGTATATTGGCGTGTGCTAGCTGACATAGAGCAAATAATTTAATTTAATTTAATGTTTGTGTTGCTTTTTGTACTTAGATATATTATTTTGCGCAGTGTTGTATAGAATATATATATATATATATATATATATTTATAACTGAACAGACAGCTGTGCTGCTGGGGAGTTTGTTGCGCCACTTCTTCTCCTTAGCTAAAGCACTAGGAAGTGGTGAAGGGCGGGCGTTTTGGGGGACTGTCTTATGTAATTTTGACGTTCGAAAAGTGCTGATTCTCAGCCTAGTTTGAATAAATGACTTTTGATTTTGAACACGGGAACCCCACTGTAGGAGAAGCACCATACTCCTAGCTCCGTTTGCTATTAGTTATAAGTAGCTTAAGAATGTACTAGTAGCTTAAGAAAGTACTTAACATCATCTAAATAATAAATATTCCACAAGACTATGCTTGTCCGTCGGAAATAAACACGTTGTGACTTGAACGCAGAGAATCAACACAAAACTGCGTACGGGTTTATCCCTGGCTCAGAAAAGTCGACAGGTCGTGACTTGCACGAGAAAATAGGGGCGTGGTTACTGTTTGAACCACATATATTGGTGTCGTAGTCTTACTTGGGTGAGGTGTACCCGCTACGTTAGCTATAGAGAAAAGGTAATATATATGCGTCCCCTAGGATTGTGATTTAGTTCATAAATTGTATCGAGCAAGTTAGTCAAAGTATCTAACCATCAAGTGACATGCTCAATAGAGCCCTGTATAGTCGCGTGTCTGTAGTGTCTGTAAGTGTCTGTATTATTGCAATAATTAGTGTTACGAAGGTAAGATTATTGCCGTAAGTATTATCATTGTGTTTTATGTGTATTTTGTGTTTCTGAATTGTGTTTACGTGCCTTTTTATTATATTTGTGAATACTTGTACTGGTTTAATTCGCATAAAGACGACGATAACCCCCGCCTATCAGAGTCTAACCACCCCCTAAAGCACAGCATGCAGGTTGTCTGATATATGTTTCGTGTGCTGTGCTTAACACCCACCGCACCGATCGATACCGACTTGCCTTTACCAGGAACTCGCTTCTTTATGCAAAGCTAGTGTGTCACCGCTTACTCGCACTATGACACAAATGACGTACTAACGTATAAAACTACATAGGTACGTATAGAAAGAAACTGACTATTTTGAAGGCGATCTGTGACTGAAGTTGTGAGCTCATCACAGTTTTGGTGCCACGAATATTATTAGTAGGTACTACCATCGCGGAGATTCCGTGCTCTGTGCTTGGTCCTATATCTCTTTGCTTTACAAAAAACGGTCTCAAATAAATTCAGGGATGTACTCGTTAAATAAAAATAATATTTGCATGTAGTTGGGATTTTAATTTTAATAACAGCTGGTTGTAAAAGAACTGGAATATTCACGAGCAAAAAAGGTTTATTCGTGAATATTCTAGCCTTGCCTTTCTTTTTTGTCATTCAAATAAAGTATATAAAAAGAATTTTAAATATTGGTATTTGAGTTCTATAATATTGACAACTGAAAATGATGATATTATCATCAATTAAAACCACCTACATCACCATTATCACGCATAGAGCATGTAATTTGTTTCCATAAGGTTAAACTTCTCTTTAACATATTAAACCTATTTTCTATAATCTGTAGAAATGCAAAAACAGTTTCAATTTATATTGTACTACGTGACCAAAATAATTAGGCCGAGCTTAGATAGCCTGCACTGAGCACGCACAGGACCCGCACACGCGTTGTGTCCGTCTTAGTGTACGAACCGAATGCAAAGCGTCCAGCGGGGCGTTCAGCGTTGCGTGCAAATTCACCGAGCGCTGCTCGGCCGTCACTCAGGACACTCGCGAGTATTTGCATGTGTTTAACACGAAAATCGCACGCCCCGCCCCGCCGGACGCTCGAGTCGAGCGTGCACTCAGGCCGTACCCTTACACCCGCGCTCGCCACGTGCAAAATCAGCGCACGCATCACGCACGCATCGCACCCGCTTATACTAGTGTTATTTAATCAAAAAACACGCCACGCGACTGAACTTGATCAGTCAATACGACACCAGCCGAAGCGCGGGCGCGTATGCGGGGTGGGTGCAGCGCGTGTGAGAGGCGGGCGCGAGGCAAGCTAGAGGCGGGCGCGAGGCGGGCGCGGGGTGTGTGCGGTTCAACTTAATAAATATAAATATAAAATATAATTTGAGCTATTGATGTGTCAAAAGACTCAAATTATACGAGTATAAACAAATTTCAAAGCGTTAGACACGGGTGCAGACGCGCGCGGCGTTCGCGTAGTGGGCGCGTGTCGTTTGAACGCGCCTTTAGGCGCATGGCAGCTATGAAGTTATTGGAACTAGGGAGGGAACACGGGAACGGTGATTGATATTGTATTGAAGATGACAAATACTGCAATAACCCAAAATAAATTAGGATAAGGGCACATGAATGATGGTTTAATAATAATGTCTTGTTCCTTATTTCTGGCTTGCCTTTATCGATCGGCTGGAGTGAACAATGACGAGGAACTGAGCTCCCACCTCTTTCTTGCCTTAATTGGCCGACTTGAGTGGAGATTCGCAAAAGCAAACGTGCTCGGAGGTAGTATTCAATAAGATACTGGTAGGGATCTTGACCGTACTTCCAGGATTGTCCTGATAGTCGTAATACGGGATCATTCTCACTAGTTCCACCAGCAATTAGTCCCATGGAACTAGTGAGACTTTTTTTTCTCAGTAGTTCCATGGTTCTTCTTAGTGGAACAAGTGATTAATTAATTAATTAACATCATTCTCATTAGTTCCACTTTCTAAAAAAATATCATCAAATATGAATAAAGGAATAAAACGCACAAAAACTATTATCATCACTGCCAAAAGCGAGTATATGACTGCACGTCACTACGGGAAGCGCGGGGATAGGTGCGGGGTGCGGGCGCCGCAACCGATTTCCTGTCATACGCCTAGTAGTAGTAGTACTAACTTTTGCCCGCGGCTTCGCCCGCGTGCATATCGGCAACTATACGTATAAACCTTTCTCTTGAATCACTCTATCTATTGATGAAAAAAACTTTTTAGCAAAAAATAAAACCGACTTCCGAAACAAAACACTACAAAGTGAAAAATAACTTTAATTTCGGTAGTCGGTGTCTTGGGTTTTGTATTTTCGTTTTTTGTCACCGACTTCCGAAATTAAAGTTATTTTTCACTTTGTAGTGTTTTGTTTTGGAAGTCGGTTTTATTTTTTGCTAAAAAGTTTTTATTTTTCACTTTTTACTTGTGGAACCTACCCCACACAAATTCGAATACATAATTGAGCACAATAATTGTAGATATAGCCATGTAAATAACAGTGATAGGAAGTTATTAAAACACCATCACATCATCCACATAAAATAAGTGGGAAATATACGCATTATTGAAGCTAACTCAAAAACTCCCCAAGCAAAGTTAATAAAATTTATATCGGACCACCTCGGAAGTATACCCTATCAAACAAAAAAATAATTTCCTAAATCGGTCCATCCGTCTTTGAATAAACGCGTAACAAACATACAAAAAAAAAAAAAATACAGACGAATTGAGAACCTCCTCCTTTTGGAAGTCGGTTAAAAAGCACATTGGGCCTTAGGCACATCTCCGCTACGAAACCGCATAATGTTTCGCTGATGTTCCGCTGATGTTCCGCTACTCGTGTAGCGGAACATCATGCGAGTCAGTTGAATTTAACTACTGCGGTTTCGCTGCCATGGTTTCGCGGCGGAGGTGTGCTAAGAGCCTTAAATCTGTCAGTAGTTTTTGACATCATTGCGAATATACAGACAGACACGGCGTGGGACTTTGTTTAATAATATGTAGTGTTAAAACTAAAAAATGAAAACAACAAGCAAAGCGGCGAATACTACTGTTAATTGAAAATCTACATTAGCACCGGTGCGAATAAACGCGTATTAAGTTCCACTGTAAACTCAAATTAAATCGTATCTCAGAACACGATCGCTAAAATGTTGCAACCGCATTCTAAATGTACAAAAGAGCGCTGAAATGTAGTATTTCACGCTTTGTAAAGCGCTTCAGTGATAGCGAACAAACAATATAATCGCTTTATAACTTCGCTTCTGTACAAACTAGCGATATCAGACGAAAAGGACACAATAATAAGTTGCAAGTTTTTTTTATTACTTTATGCTAAGTTTGTTTGTAAAGCGTCTTTTCTTTAGTGTGGTTGTGGTCGCGGAAACCTTGCCTAGAATGTACTTTGCAAATATTCCTCTTTATTTTGGCTGTCTAGTTATTATTGTTTACATGTTCACAATTTTTTATAATCTATGTACAGGATGTATCAGAAAGGTGTGGTCAAAATTAAGGGTGTGGTACAGACCATCAAACTGAACTACGTTCTCCATCGGACCAACATCGTAATCATGGAAAAAATAATCAGTAGTCCAATACAAAACTTCAGTACCTACTCGACCCAAATGTATGAGATGACTGGTTATTTCTTCGCGATTACGATGACGCATGATGAAAGTTGTATACTTTCATGGTCTGTCCTACACCCTTAAGAGGATTGTGAAGCTGTAAATTTTCATACAAAAAGAGATAACGTTTTTCTCCCCGTAAACATAGTTTAATTTTCATAATTTTTGGAAATGTTGTTGGTATAATGAAAAACTAGGTCCGTACGTTTTTATTTTAACGAAATATTGCATACGATATAAGTTATTAGCATCTAAATATCTATATTTTTGACATAAAAACATCCTCGAGCGTTTTTATTTTTTTTAATTAAATTAAATTAAATTACTAAAAATGAAAAACGTACAGACCTAGATTAAAGTGCACTGAATGTAATGAGATTAAAATTGTCTCATTTCGTAAAGGTTTAAGGCAGTAAAAATGTTATCGCCCGAAACAATATTTATGTAAATAATTGTATGAAATGTAGGCAATTGCCTCTAAAAATCGCGCCGCGTATCGGCACTTCACAATCCTCTTAATTTTGGCCACACTTTCTGATACACCCTGTATTTACGCTAGCTAACGTACGAAAAAATAATATTTTACCCAAATGGAATTTTTGCATAGGTACGTGTTCTACTTAAAATTGTACCCGGAACCCGCACATTATCCTGTTAACCAACAATGATTACAGCGCATCGCGATACACTGGATTACTTTTTTTACCGTCTTGAAAAAATAGGGTGTAATAGGTAAACGGAGTAGCAGCCTACGGCATACCTAGTATTTTTTTTTCTTGAAAAAACGATATTTGTAACGATCTATAAAGTTTTTACAAAGTTTCTGTTTTTGAAAAAAACTTGTGTACTTCAAATGTGTACTAGTGTTTATTGATAGAGCCATTTCTGTCTAAGCTATTGAAAAAACAAAAAAAAAACTCTTCTACTCCGTTCACCTATTTGTACCCTATTTTTTTCAAGACGGCCTCTCGCTTTCCTGCAATCTGTGAGAGTGATTTCGTGAAAAAGGACGGAAATGTATAACAGGATGCCGGGTAGCGCGCGCTATTTGATTTGACCAATGAGCGCTTGCGGTGCTAGAGTTGGCCGTCAGATGGTACCAACCCAAACAGATGTCAGATGTTACACATCATATGGGACTACTGTAAGGCTCGCTCGCTCTTTTTTTTGTTATGATTTCCGTATATGTCGTATATATTTTCATATGCATTTAGTAAAAATCTGTTATTTCGACATTACAAACATATACTTCAATTTTATTTTGTTGGGATTGTTTGGTCTGTACCAACAACTAATAAACTAAAGCTATTTTTCTCAATTTTAAATTTCAGTGCTTATCAGTGGTAATGGCCTTCAGATTCGTATTGTTTAAGGACATTGTGTACGTCAGCTGTAAGTTTCCCAAACAAAATAAAACAATCATCATAGCCATGAGATTTAAAGTTAAAATGAGATCATTGACTCTGTGAATAAGATATCGAAACCAATTTGACAAATCATGCTTCGACATTTCTTATGTAACTGCTGAGAAGAAACTGAATTTTAATAGGCGTTAACAATACATGTTAAATTAATCAACTGAATTAAATCTCGCGTACTCAGAGAATTAAGCCGATATCTGGTACAGTCACGTAGTACGTTTTATTAGTTCTTAATTAACGTTTTATACTATTATCTACACATTTAATAGGTACAGCCGAGTGCTCCGCTGTCGTTGTACGCTCGTGTGTGTTTCTTCCTGGATTTTGTAGTTGTATTTTTATAGAAAACTATATTTAAGCAATTTTTTATAAGCCTTATATGTAATGAAAGGCTATGCCCAAGCATGTAGGGCTATGCCCAAACATAGCCCTACATTAGCTTCCCTAAGTGATCGAATCAGAAAAAAAGAGTTCCGCAGGAGAACCAAGGTAACCGACATAGCCTGAAGAATGCCAAACTTAAGGCGATACCAAAATAAGTTGGGGACTTTTTCGTAACCATTTATTTCACTATTACAGAATGTATGGATTTAATTTTTGGATATATGTTTATTGACTATTTGATTAATACTCTGACTGAAGGAAAACACGATTGGGTGAAATTTCCTCGATAGAAATTAATTCCGAAAATACCTCTACTTTTTTTTTCTGTAATTCTAAAATCCTAAGTAATTTCATTGCAAAATTGCATTCAAAATGTGCGTATTAGGTAATTGAAAACTCTGGCTGAACATATTTTTGATAGATAGCTTAATTTATTTTTAAACAATTTTTATTTGGTTTGGCGCTTTTATTTTGGTTCCAGCGCATTGTTGCGCTCTCTTTTTTTCGCATGTGGATGTAATTAACTCTGTCACTTTCTTATTACCGCTCAGTTAGCTTTTTACGTATCGCCTAAGTGGCAGTGGGTAGGGCACATTTCTCGCAGAACAGATGGCCGATGGGGCCGAAAGGTTCCGGAGGGCCGAGCGCATGCCAGAAGAAATAGCGTTGGAAGGCCCACAAGGTGGACTGATGATAATATGGTGAAGGCCGCAGGAATCCGCTGGATGCGAGAATCGAAGTGGTGCTGCTTGGTTGGAGCAGGCCTATGTGTGTTCAAAATAATTCAAATTGATATTGACCTGAATAAATTGCTCTTTTCGTTCATAGAATTTTTGACGCTAAATCTAGAATTTAATTCCTAAATGTTTGTTAATAAAATGTTATTATTTTGTCTGTAATTGTATGTTACTGTTTACACTGCGGAATGTGTCTTGCACGGAATTTTATACGTACCTAACATCTTTTGTACCCATTTTATGCAAATAAACAATTTTGATTTTATGTGCAGCAGTGGACGGCTTCCGGCTGAAATGATAATATGCAATGTAGGTAATATGTATTTAAACGCGCAAACCTTAAATTTAAACAACTTAAATTTCCCGAATATTCAAATTATAATTATCATTCTGTGACAGTTGTAGGTACATATAAAATGGCTATAACAAGGCAAATTGACGTAATATTAATTTTCCTGACTGTACCTTATGCCTTGATAACTGGCATTAATTCCTGCCGGGTTCGATGACGTACGGCAGGACTGCCATTTAGATGAAATTTATTGGTTTAGATTCACAGTTGGACCCGGAAGGTACCACTGCGATCGAGTTCTAGGAAACAGGACAACGTCTGTCCGGTCAGCTAGTCTAAATATATAAAAGAAGAAACTTAGTGACTGACTGACATATCAACGCACAGCCCAAACCTCTGGGTCTAGAGTTTCCAAATTTGGCACGTAGATTCCTTATGAAAGGGGTGCACTAAGAAAAGATATTTCAAAATTCACCCGTTAAGGGAGTGAAACGGGGGTACAAAGTTTGTATGGGGAAACAAGATTAGTTAGGCTATTTTATTCGAAACTTCACATGAGTACTCGTGAGTGTTTCAGGTTTTATCAGAATATATAAAAGAAGAAACTGAGTGAATGCAACGCACAGGCCAAACCTCTGTGTCTAGAGATTCCAAATTTGGCACGTAGGTTCCTTAGGAGGTCTAGGGGTGCACTAAGAAAGGATTTTTCAATATTCACCCATTGAGGGAGTGAAACGGGGGTCCAAAGTTTGTATGGGGAAACAAGATTAGTTAGGCTATTTTATTCGAAACTTCACATGAGTACTCGTGAGTGTTTCAGGTTTTTTCAGAATATATAAAAGAAGAAACTGAGTGACTGCAACGCACAGCCCAAACCTCTGGGTCTAGAGATTCCAAATTTGGCACGTAGGTTCCTTATGGTGCTTAAGGGTGCCTAAGAAAGGATTTTCAAAATTCACCCGTTAAGGGGGTGAAACGCGGGTCCGAAGTGTGTATGGGGAAACAAGATTAGTTAGACTATTTTATTCGAAACTTCACAGGAGTACTCCTGAGTGTGTCAGGTTTTGCAGAATTCAACCCCTAAAAGGGGGAAATGGGGTGACAAAGTCTGAAAATCAACATGGGTATCGTTTGTATGGTTTATCGGGTCACTGATTACGAAAACAACAACGATATTAAAATCTAACGTGGTGGACGTGAAATACCATCATCCTCGGTTGGGGTGCGATGGGGTTGAAATGTCTAAATATCAATTATGGGTATCGTCTTTATGGTTTTTTGTAACGGTAATTTAAATTATCGGGTTTTTGAGGTAAATTAAAATGGACACTGCATTTATTTTAGAATAAATTATTATGGCCTTTTAGTGTACAGACGCCAGCAGGTCAACCTACCCGAAACTGTCAGATTTTCCCAATCAACCTTGAACTTAATGCCTTAGCAATAAAGTCGAAAATCTATTAAAGAAATCTGACAGATTGTAGTAGCTTGATGTGCTGGCGTCTGTACCTAGTCGACCACTGAAACTATATGACGACGAATATTTCAGTGAGATACATAAGAAGAATTATTCATATACAATCCTTATCCTAACTAATATTATTAATGCGAAAGTGACTTTGTTTGTCAAAGTCACTTTCGCATTAATAATTTCTTTGTTTTAGTATTTGTTTGTTACGCTTTCACGCTAAAATGGCTGAACGGATTTGGATAAAATTTGGCATATGGGTAGATCAAAGACCTGGAAAAGGACAAAGGCTTCATCCTGGACCGCGGACGACGTCACAGGCAACAGCTAGTGATATTATAAACGAACAACCAGTAACAAATCACCACAACAACAGAACATAATACATTACCTTCTGCCCAAAACATCATTCACTACAAATCAAATTATGATCTCCAAAATATGACATCAGAGTTTCCACTGCCATAATGAACTTTGACTCGAAGATTTGTCTACGTCAAGTCAATGAGACGAAACGTTTTTTATAAGACTTATTTAGACTTAGAGAAAGAGGTAACAGATGCAGCCATTTTATTGATTGGTTCATGTGAAGTGGTTATAAATGGCGTTAATATATTATATTATGGATTAGGTTTTACAGAGCTCACAAACATTGTTTTCGTTTTAAAATAAATATTACACGCTAATAAATTAATCATTTGTATTTGATGTAAATAAATAATAATAATAATTAACCCTACCGCTGTATCTCTACGTTGACGTCGCGGTGGGGATTACGCGCTCCGAACTTTAGGTCTGTGCCGGTAGAGTTTACTTTGCCGGAACGGGTCTAGGATGAGGAGCCAGACCAAGAGAGATACAGAAACCCGCAGGGCAGCATGTGGCGAGCTGTTGGGCAGTAGCGACCCCACGGACCCTATCTCCCGGGAGAACACTGACGAGGAACAGAGCTTCCACTTATTTCTTGCCTTTATTGGCCGGCTTGAGTGGAGATTCGCAAGAGCAAACGTGTTCGGAGGAAGGAAGTATCTCAGTAAGGTGCTGGTAGGGAGCTTGACCGTACTTCCGGGATTGTCCTGATAGCCGTGGAATACCTCTCCACTCCTCAAGCATCTCAGGAAGTGTTGCCCCTTTGTCGCTACGTCACTATGTGCTAGCGGCCGTTTCCGGGGGGGGGGGGGGGGGTGCAAGTCACCCCCTGCCATTTTATCCGTGTATAATATTTAACATTGGTCAGGCAGGGGACATAGTTCTTCCATAGTTCAAGTTACCCAATCCACTATAGCCACCCAAACCCATAGCCCAATATGTTTTGTTACCACGTACAACAATAGTGCTGTACCTGTGTTTTGTCTTATCTAATAAACTCAGCTCATAAATTATTATGATTTCTTTTTTAAATGATTTAAATAAATGCCACATTAACAAATACAACAAATGTGTTGGTAATAATTACTTTTTAAATTAATATTATTTACGTTCTAGTTCGCTAATTGATCACGTTTTTCAAAAAGCATCTTTTCATTTAACATTCTTAGAAATTTGGTCACGTGTGAGCGAGAGAGGTGAAAAAATGCGACAGTCCTCTTAAAGTAGCGAGTTAAATCCCTTGACAACATTATGTACGTAACACTTCACAATGAAAAACTGTCACTATTGGACTGATGTTTAGACACAAATTTGCTACTTGAATTAAATTCGCAACATAAGCAACTAACTTAAAATCAAACCTGTAATCCCCGAAGGAGTAGGCAGAGGTGTACCTATAGTACACCCACATTTCGCCAGTTATGATTAAATCCCATGTAGATAGGGGCGAGCATATCAACCAGACACAAATCCAGACTCCAAGCTGCTACTTAATTAACCCAAAAATGAATCAGCCATTATAGCAGATCATTTTGCAAACAGTACAGTGTGATGCGAAGTTTCAAGGTGTTTTTACTATACAGGGTGAAATTGAATTCATGGGCAATATTTTAAGGGGTCATTGTTCTCATAAATCATGGGTCATCGCCGCAAGGTTGCCTGCTTGTCGGTCTTCTACAGATTGTACTTCAGAGAGTGTGACCGAGAACTCCACGACCTCATTCCACCGGTCCCCTTCTACTATCGGACATCTAGACGCACTGCCAGTTACCATCCCTATCTGGTTGTTATTCCACCAATTTGCACTAAGCGCTTCCTAATGTCTTTTATAATGCGCACAGCAAAGGAGTGGAACTCACTACCTGCGTCTGTGTTTCCGAACGCATACAACCCTAATCTTTTCAAAGTTAGAGTGAAGAGGCTTCTTCTGGGTAAGCTCACTCCATCGTCGACTTTGTCTCTGTCACCTCTGACCTAGACTAGAGTCAAGAGCAAACCCATAACAAATTTAAAAAAAATACAGCAACATACAGCCGATTTTTTTTTTCGTGATTAAAGGTTTGGTCTCATAGTAAAAGTTGTTCATAATGATGAGTACAAGAACCCCTTAAAATATTGCCCATGAATTCAATTTCCCTCTGTATATTGTTATTGCCACTACTAACTTTGACCTGCACTTAAATTGCCCTGTAAATGATTTTGGTACGGGCCCAGGCAAATCATACATTTTGACGTTACCTTCAAAATTGTATTTACCTACAAATATTACGTCAGAGTAACTTGATCCTGCCTCAAGCAACTCAATAAATCAGACAAATGTATCACTGAATAGTAACTGACAGGCTTTTACTTTCGACTTAGTTTCATGGATCGCTTTACAAAAACACAGTTATCCTGGAAAAGGCCTAAAGCTTTATAGATCTAATCTGGTTTTGTGTTTGTTTCATCCCTGTGGTTCATGTAGATAAGCCACGCTTTTTCAATTTGTGAATGACGTCAATAACGCTGTATGCATTACAGGAAAGACAAAATAACACAGGATTTTCCTGTACTTGCTTATTGACCGTGCGAGCGAAGAGTCTCTGCTTCAAGTCTGGCATTTGCTTTCGTCTGACAGTTTGTTGCTACTTCTCTACAGGTCTTATTTTACTACCGAAACTAGTTATACCTACAGGTTTTAAGACTTTATAGATTTTTTTTATCAGGGATTCTTGATTGAAGGGGAACTTCCTCCAAAATGGGGGCTACTAATATCTCCGCCTTATGACATCCGATTTCGATGATTCTTTTTTATTTGAAAGGTAGTAACTTTAAGTTGGTCTCATAAAAAATTGTGAAGATCTGATAAAAGAAACATGGTAAATATCCCGTTTTAAATAACTTTATTGATATATATGAATTGTTGCTAAAAAACTTTATGCTCGCGTACTGTTCGCAGAGAACTACTAACTAGTTTTATTAGTGACCACCTATGAAAAGATTTGCTCGTCAGAAAAATGCCAAGGGTAGGTATGTACTGTGACGTACCTTCAAACTACGGTGATCTAATTAAATCTATAGTACCTACTTATTTTTATCTCAAGAAGCGACGCGCGCTTTACTTGGTTACCACGTGTGAATGTGTGTGTAAGCGCAGGAGTTCTCAATGCCGTCCGAGACAACGGCGAAGTGTGAGTGTGCGTGTGTGTGTTATGTGCTGACGCTAATCGTCTTCACGCACACATTCGCAGCATGTTTGTATTCTTGGTTACCACAAATAAACCACAATAAAAAATATTGTACCGACCGACGGGACTGTGAAGCCGCGGCAATACATGAGGCGTTTGTCCTAGACTGGACGTCTTTCGACTTAAATAACTATTATACGCATCGTGGGGATATAGGTAACCGTGAACTGATATATCCTAACAAGAGCAAGTACTTCGGTACCATCTGGAAAATATTCCAAAAATGTTGTAGTTTATTAATATCCGGCCTGTCCTTAATTATGTCCTTTTTATGTTCATTGCCCTTTGAAATTATAATTACGCAGGCGACCCGCTGCCTTTTGTATTATTTTTTGTTCAAAACAAAGTAATTATTAAAAATAAAACATATTTTTTAAACAATTCTTTCTACGAATATTTCTTTAGTCTGGATTGTGAGTTTTGAAAATATGTAAGTACTTATTATTGCTTTCTCTTTTAGAACGAAATTCTTTTTAATTTATTTATTTTATTTATTTATTTTAATGTTACTATGTTGGCATACAATCTGGCGGCACATCTGCTGGTAACCATCGTCTTTGGACTATGAACATCTGCGCTCCTTTTGTTCCTTCGATTGATATATGCCAACGGCCTTTGATTATTTAAATAATCAAAGCCAACGGCCTTGAGTGCATAGCTTACGTGTTCTGTCCACCCAGTAATAGGACTCGGCCATCAAGGAGCGCTGTCCCAAATTAGAGGTATTATTAATTTATAATACATAAAACAAAAGGCATTATATTAAAACAATAGTTAAAAGTCGTACACTAGAAGATAAATATAATTAATTTATCTTTAAAATGGTGAAATTTCATAAAAAATACGTTTGATAGTTTTTGCGTGATTCTCTATTTTGTATCTACAATTTAAGACGCCCCCGGAGCATGCGTAGTTCATACAAATGAAATACCAAAATAATTTGTAAATGAAACATATATTTAAGGTAGTGTGTATTTATTCCAATTGGATTACAGAATATCTAGGATCCCAAATATATATTAAATAAGAACATTAATTTAAACAGGAAATAGGAGAAAAATAAGTTTTCTATAGAAATTTTAAATTCCTCATATCTCGTCATCAAATCAGTGTCTTTTCAAAAGCCGTTGGTTCCTGCTGTCATTCGTCGATCTTTGACATTCATTACGGGTCGTCAGAAGCCTGAAAGTTTGACAACCAATCTTAAGGGGTATCGTATTAACTGGATTGTGGAGGTCAGATAGGCAGTCGCTCCATGATATTCAGCATCCGGTTAGACTGGAAGCCAACACCAACATAGTTGGGAAGAGGCTAGGCAGACGTTGCTGTGTAAAATTATTTGTACAAAACTATTTACATAAATAAAATCCATTATCATCCTAACTTATATTATAAATGCGAAAGTGAGATCGTTTGTTACGCTTTCACGTTAAAACAGCTGAACGGATTTGAATGTTTGGCACATGGGGTAGACCATCACCTGATTAGGACATAGGATACTTTTTATCCCGGTAGTACGTTTCCGTGGGATAATTTCCGGCTTCCACACGGACTAAGCCGCGGGCAAAAGCTAGTTTATTCATAAATACCAAAGAAATCGCACGTGTGTTGCTATATTTGCGATCCGACATTGCTACTATAGGTAAACCTGTGCCTAATCCTTTGAGGATTTCAAATTCAAATTCAAATTCAAATATTCTTTATTGTGGTACATAGGTAAGCAATAAGTTGTTACATGTTTCCGAAATTGTACACAGCTATGACCCGCCATAATGGCATACAATAATTTTAAACTAGGTAACATTTTAACAGCATAATTAAATAGAAAATTAAAATAATAACAATTTAAATATGCAGCACTTTAGAATTAATGAATATTTTTACATGTCAAGGCAACAATTAAAATAACGAGACATAAATTATAAATTCAGTTAGAATTAAATAATACAAATTAAGAAATATACACATTTTACTTATCAGGGGAACAATTAAAATTAAATAACATCGTTGAGATAATCTTTTAAAGTATAGTAACATTTGTCTAACAGCAATTGAAATAATTTCTTTTTATAATTATGCAAATCTAAATCTCTAATTGTCTTTGGCAATTTATTATATATGTCAGGTATTAGATAAAAAACACTTTTGTGGAAAAGAGCAGTTTTGTGGGGTTCAGGTGTCATTTTGTCTTTATGTCTGGCTCTATTACTAAATTTGAAACGATGCATATTTAATTTTGCGAAAATGGCACATTCGTAAATAAACATACAGGGAAGTGGTAGTATTTTTAGTTTCTTAAAATGTGGAACACAGGAGTCCGTTGAATCAATGTTTATGATTGATCGGATACACCGCTTTTGCGCCTTAAAAGCTAGGTTTTTGTTGGTTGAATTGCCCCAGAACATAAGACCGTACCTTAAAATGGAAGAGACATAACCATGATACGCACTAAGAACAGCAGATTTGTCTGCTATTTTACTTAATTTGTAAAGGGCATATGACTGTTGATTCAAGCGTTTACAGATATAATCTATGTGATTTTTCCAGTTAAGTCTTCTGTCAATACGTAGCCCCAAAAACTTAATTTCATCTATTTCTTCAATATTTGTATCTTTGAATGTTATATTTAAATTTGGGGATGCTAGAAAATTTTGTCTAAATTTCATAATTTTTGTTTTTGACAGATTTAAGTTTAAATTATTAGATGATAGCCATTCAATTGCATTAGTTAAAAACATATCAATCTCCACATTAATGCTAGAATGCAAATTGTCACTACCAAACAAAACTGTGCTGTCGTCAGCAAAAAGCGTCATTTGATGGTGTGTTATGGATGGTAAATCATTAATATATACAATAAAGAGTAATGGGCCTAATACGCTACCTTGTGGTACCCCAAAACGGACATTAGTGAACTGAGATTCATAAACTTTTTCTTCTTTCGATATTGGGCATACTCTATTTATTTGAGTCGCTTGGTGTCTATCGCTTAAATAGGATTTTATTAGATTATTAACATTACCCCTAATACCATAGTCATTTAATTTTTGGAGCAAAATGTCATGACGAACGTGGTCGAAAGCTTTTGACATGTCTAAGTACATGGCTACAGCTGGTTTTCTATTATCTAAATTGGTCATTACTGTATATATGAAATTATAAATCGCATTATTTATTGATTGACTTTTACGAAAGCCGTATTGTTCGCTGGCAAGAACGTTATTGGTTTCAAGAAAAGTGTACAACGATGTATATATAACTTTTTCATAAATTTTCGAGAAGATGGGTATTAACGCTATAGGTCTGTAACAATTGAGATCTTTAACATCACCCTTCTTAAATATTGGTTTTATAATGGTATACTTAAGTTTATCTGGGAAAACTCCGTGTTCTATACTCAGGTTAATAGTATAGCCTAAAACAGTAGAAATTATATGAGCTACATCTTTCACAACTCTAACTGTAACCTCATCGTAACCTGTGCTGCATACATTTTTTAAAGAATTAATTATTTTAAAGATATCATTAGGAGTTACAGGTTTCATAAAAATAGAGTTAGGTTGACTCTTAACCGTTAAATGTGGTATTGTGTTTGCTCGTTCACAGTTAGCTACGTTTAAAAAGAAATCGTTAAATAATTGAGCTATCTCTTTCGGATTTGAAATAGTATTACCATTATCATTTTTCATTTTATTTATGTTCTCCTTGAGTACATTATTTTTATTTTTGTTTATAACTTGCCATGTAGCTTTACTTTTGTTAATAGAAGTTTTAATATAATGGCTATTTTGTGATTTTTGGGTAAGATTGAGAACAGATTTATATCTTTTTGAGTAAGATTTAAAATTACTTTTGTTTTTGCTAGTTGGGGATTTTCTATACTTCCATAAGAGTTCTCGTCTACGTTTGCTGCACAAACTAATGCCTTTTGAGATCCATTTTGGCCTTTTGTCTACCATAACTTTAACTTTAATATAAGGAAAACACAAATTATAAAACAATGTGAACGTATTATGAAACTGATAGAAGGCATTATTAGGGTCATCTGTTTCATAAACTTCACTAAAACTTAGGCTACTAAGACATTCTATAAATTTATCTCTGTTTTCATTTGAATAGTCTCGCCGTTGGACGTACCAGTACTTAATGGAGCAACTCTTTTTTACGGGGCATTTAAGAATTTGGGCCACATGATCTGATAAGGCTAACTCAACCAATTCGCCTTTGCAGCCTTTGACGTTGTGAGCTATGTTATCCAGGCACGTGCCACTAACCAATCGTGTTGGAGTGTCAAACTGAAGTCGCAAATTGTAGGATGCGAGTGAGTGAATGAGCTCGGCTGTTATTTTATTAGTCTTGAGAATATCAATGTTTAGGTCTCCTGCAATTATAATTTTCTTATCTTTAGATCTATATTTATTAAGAATTTGGTGTAAAATCCGAAAGAAAGTGTCAAAGTCTTTAGAAGTATTTTTTGGAATTCTGTATAGGCATATGATAATTATTTTATGTTGTAATAATTCAATTCCTGAACATTCAACTACGTTAGGCACTGAAAGTGATACTACATCATCAAGTACTTTATATGAATGAATATTTTTGACCAAAATGCAAGAACCTCCACTTCTGTTATTCCTACAAAATGTTGAAGCTAGTTTATATGATGGTATATAAAGTCGTGGGATGTCATCTTTAATCATATTGTGTTCAGTAACGCACAATACGTCTATAGTTTTAGAAGTAAAAACGTTCAAACAGACTGTTAACATATCTGATTTACCAATTAAACCTGCAATATTCTGATGTAACACATGTATATAGTTATAGACGAAATAAATTATTACTATTTATAGGACTAATATCAGTATCATTAATTCTATGTGCCATGGAACTTTCTTGTGGATTGTCTAGATTATTAAATAATTCATAGTCCACTATTATATTAGCCAGGATATGTTCATATAGGCTACTCCATCCGTTTTTGTTTATTCTTCCTGTGACGTGTGAAAACATCTCATGTTTCAGGTAAGAGTTACTGTCAAAGAAGTATGCATATTCATTATCTCTTATATCCATATAGAGAAGGTTGTTAAATAACTCGACTTTATAATTAAATATTAGTGCACCTTTTATATAGGGTGGAGCACAGATAACGCTATTCGTGTGAGAAGTGTTTTTCAGCAGTTTCTTTAATTTTTCTAAGATATTTATGTAGTCCCCATTTTTCAAGTCATTCTCTCCAATAAATATAAGGCAATAGTCGTTCAATGTGAAATCTCGTAATTTATTTTCTGCACTGTTTATAGATTCTTCATTGAAAATATCTGGTAATAAATAATGACAGTAGTCAAAATGTTTTGTGAAAACTGCTTCAATTTGCGGCAGAGTTCCCTTTGTGCAATAACTGCTGATAACGCACAATTTATTTTTATGCTTCGGGGTTAGTATAAAGCCTGATGGTTTTTGGTTTGCATAAAACTGTTGTGGCATAGCTTGTCTTTGCTTTATATTTGAATCCTGCCTGGGTATATCAAAAACGTGACTAAACTTCTCTGATATTTCTTTTTTTAGTTTTTCATGTTCAATAGCTAAATTCTTTATTTTTGTAGTTAATTTCTCAATTTCTAATTTTCTTTCTTCATTTTGAATGCGTAAGGTATATATTTCGGGTTCTATGTCTTTTTTCAAATTAGAAATCGCTTTATTAATTTCAAGTTCTATTGTACTCTTGATTTGCGATATTATTGTTATGTTATTTTCCTGCAGCTTCTGCACTATAATTTCGCATATACTTTGCAATGTTACTTCAGGGTTCAGTGACGATTGCTTGTTATCTGTGCAAATTGTGTCACCGAGTATACTAAGATCTTCAAAGGTTCCGCTGCTTGGATAGGATGTTCTTGTCCTATGAGTGACATTCGACTGTTCCGGCGATAAAGTTACAGGGATGTCTGTGACATCGCCATTACGTGGACGTATAGGTGTGTTTGAGTTATCTTTCTTAGGGATCTTACAACAGCAAGTTTGACATTTCCATGTTTTTCTTTTTTCTTGTGTCATTTTTCTAAACTGGACTTTCGAAATATTTGCACAAGCTAGATCGTATGAACATTGGCATAGTACACATTTTAAAATTTCGGTCTTTGGTATATCTTGGTTGCAACCTGCACATACCAACGCCATCTCGTATTCTCTGTAAGTAAACTCGTAGTCCTTCTAGTATGTTAGTCAACTACAGCGATTTCTAATAAATATTATTGTCAAACTGCAAATATATCGACTTCAATATTCAGTTCAGTATTATTGATAATGCCGACGTTTAGCACACTTTAGATGCTTGATCAATAACACATCATAAACATTGATATTGAAATAGTCGAATAATGTCACTTTCACATAGTTTAAAGTTTGTTTTGAATCACATTCACTGCATTCACTTATTTTTCCTTTAAACTGTCCCCGAACTTGATACTAATTAGAAAAAACGTTGTCACTGGTTATATGTATTATTTGGACGTAAATCACATTATTTTCATAGGTAAGAACTCAGTAAATAAATTTAAATCAATAAATAATTAAGGAGCTATTGTTTACGTTGCCAGGGTTACCGAGTCGGTAAATAAATTAAATCATTTCAACGTAAGATTATGTTATACCTTCCGAGTTACAAAGCAGAAATGTCCTAGGTGCCTGTAATTTCATCCATACCAAAAAACCATTCAAACTGGAACAGAGCAACGCTTCTCCGTGGCAGAAATAGATTTATGGCCGTAGTACTGCCGCGATTAGAAAGTTTTAACAAAATAGCTACTACATATTTTGAAATAGCAATCTTAAAGCAAAAGCTAAATACTAATGTTATATTATGTTCTCATAATATCATAGTTTTTTTTTTTTTTTCAAACACGTTATAATTTACATAATATACAGAGTGCTAGGTTAAACGAGGGATTTACTTTAAGGGGTCATTGTACTTATCATTATGAACAATTTTTACTATGGGACCAAACCTGAAATCGCGAAAAAAATCTGTTGACTTATTATGCGAACATAAATGTACTGACTAAATAGTAAAAGTTGTTCATAATGATGAGTACAATGACCCCTTAAACTAAATCCCTCGTTTAACCTAACACTCTGTATAAGCTAAGAGTCTTAAAATAATAATAATAATGTACATTATGTAATTAAGGGGCATCAAAAAATTCGTCCGCATCGCTGTCAACAGTAAGTGCCCAAATGGCTGGCAGCATTGCCACGTTGTGTGGCATCAGCATTGCCTATAGCCAAAAAAGCCATCCCTCTAGTCACGTGAAGAGTCAACAAACCACTTGGCGATGTCTCGAAAAACTTAGTGGATACTAGGACCACATCATGGCCCTAGTGTATAAACCCCAAGGCTTCTTTCTACAGTTGAAACCACCTAAATTAAATCAACAAACAAAATCACATTTCCATAAAAAAAAAAAAATATTACTGCTATGATCAAAAGAAAAAATATCAAAAGACATAAATTGAAAGGACATTATTTTAAATTGTTTCGTCCGCCATTAACGGGACAAAGTTATGGCTAATTAACTCTTCAATCAAAGCCTTCCTGTCCCTGAATGTTAAATAATATTAGTACGTTTTTACCTATGAAATTGCCGATTTACATTTTGCCATTTTAATGAAAGTTCGTTGATGACTTTGCTATAGATATCCTGGGAACGGGAATCGATAAATCTTTAAAGGCGTTTTTCACCGCTTAGTTGGATTTGAAATTTTTACCCGGGGCTCATTGTTGAGATCAAAATTTCCAGAACGTAAGCGATCAAACTAAAGACGCACCGTGCGTTCACTTGCGGTATCTTGTCCCAACTCATCGTTAATATTGCGTGCTGTCTGTGTTGCGTTGGTGCCACGATGGAACTCGTGTTCGAAAATAGCGCGCAATTAAATTTTTTTCCATGGTTACAGAAACATCGATACCAAAGAATAATCGAACGGCGGGAAAACAAATGAACAACTGCATTTTTTGAATGTCATGCTATATTATACAATTAATTTGAATTCGGAATTCTAAATAGAATGAAAGATCTTCACACTAGCCGGTATCAAAAATCGGCAATTTCATAGGAAAAGACCTATTATGTAGTTAGCCAGTTGGTATGTATTGATTTCTGTTCCTATGAAATACATAGAAATAGTTAATATTGCGTGATGTCTATTTCCGCGTAACTAGAAATTTAGTTTTGTGTTGTGTTTTTCTTTATCTCACGAGGTTTTCTGTTACTAATGCAGGATTTTTCACTTCAACATACGCACTGACTTTCTCTTTACTATTTAGCAAAAGACAATTAGAAACATATTTTTATCCAACGTAATCGTTGAGTAAAAATATGTTTGTAATCGTTTTGTAATTGCTAAATTGACATTAAGAGCATTACCTCTTCAGGTCTTTTCAGCAGAAAGACGATCACTCTTGGACACAGGCCTCCCCCAAACATCACCACTTCAACCGGTTCTGTGCTTCTCGCAACCAACGCATTCCTGCGGTTTTTACAAGCTCATCGGTCCCCTGAGTGACCTCCTTCGCATAGTTGATACACAATCTGAGTAGTTAGGTGCTATTTTTATCCATCATGATACGAAAAATCATTAATCCATTACATAAACAAACAAATTAGTTGTTGAAACCATAAATTAAAATTAATTGTTTAGTAAAGCACCACCACCATCAATTATAATATACTGCATGCATTTTTAAACGTCGTGTAATAAATTAAATCTAATGACAGCATTATGGTCTGCGGCTGTTATTCAAATAAACAAGCATTTTATTTTAGTTTGATTTATTATGAAAATGTTAATGAAATGGAAATCTCGATAGAATAAACTAATTTCATTAGAAATGGCTTTTTTTAGGGTTTCGTTCCTCAAAAGGAAAAACGGTACCCTTATAGGATCACTCGTGTGTCTGTCTGTCTGTCTGTCACAGCCAATTTGCTCCGAATCTAATAGACTGATTAAGTTTAAATTTTGTACACGTATGGATTTTTGATAATGAAGATCAATTTTGAGGGGTAAATAAAACAAAAAAGAAAGTTTTACAAAATGTACCGTGTGACATAATATCAAATGAAAGGGTAACTGTACACTTAAAAATAAATTGTTTTAATGTTATTTAAGAAAATAGACGAAGATTGACAAAAATCAATCTGCCTAGCCTTTTCCCGACTATGTTGGGGTCGGCTTCCAGTCTAACCGGATGCAGCTGAATACCATTATTTGACGAAGATTGACCATTCCCCCTTATCCCCGAAAGTACTGAGCCTAAAATTCTGTAAAAAATACTGAAAATAGTTCTATACCTATAAATTACAGGAAAACCTATAAGAAGTCTATGGTCTTAAAATAACATGGTATATCTCTCAATATTGTGCTCACAAACTTACATTTGCAGTTGGAATGTATGGGAGAATATGTTTCTCAAGTACAATGTTAAGTTTGTTCTTGGGATGACTTCATCCCAACTACGGAACCCTTCATTGTGCGTAATACGACACGCACTTGGCCGGTTTTTGTCTATATCAGAAAATCTTACATTTCCATTCTATAATTGAATAAAAGCTTTTTAGCAAAAAATAAAACCGACTTCCAAAACAAAACACTACAAAGTGAAAAATAACTTTAATTTCGGTAGTCGGTGTCTTGGGTTTTGTATTTTCGTTTTTTGCCACCGACTTCCGAAATTAAAGTTATTTTTCACTTTGTAGTGTTTTGTTTTGGAAGTCGGTTTTATTTTTTGCTAAAAAGCTTTTATTTTTCACTTTTTAGTTGTGTAACCTACCCCACACAAATTCGAATACATAATTGAGCACAATAATTGTAGATATAGCCATGTAAATAACAGTGATAGGAAGTTATTAAAACACCATCACATCATCCACATAAAATAAGTGGGAAATATACGCATTATTGAAGCTAACTCAAAAACTCCCTAAGCTAAGTTAATAAAATTTATATGGGACCACCTCGGAAGTATACCCTATCAAACAAAAAAAGAATTTTCTAAATCGGTCCATCCGTCTTTGAGTAATCGCGTAACAAACATACAAAAAAAAACAAAAAAAAAAATACAGACGAATTGAGAACCTCCTCCTTTTGGAAGTCGGTTAAAAATGACATAAAAAGTGTTTATTTCTGAGTAAAAACATTCCGTTGTAGTTACATAATATAACATCACACCGGTATTCCCAGGAGGGTTAGGCAGAGGTGTGCCTACTTACGGTACACTCACATTCCGCCAGTTATGTTTAAGTCCCATGTAATAGGGGGCGAGCCTTTTGCCACCAACCGGGCACAAATCTAGACTACGGGCTGCTACATAGAAATTCCTGATGGTAAACCCAATAAGGCGTTGCCCAACCCGGGGATCGAACCAAGGACCTCATGCCCAGCAGTAGTGCTTGCGACCACTAGACCAACGAGGCAGTCAAAATAATGTCTTCCTTTTCACTCTATGCATCCATACAGTGCCGAACACACTTCTAAAGTTAACGCAAACAAATATTTTTCGACCGCAAACACCAATCAACTACTAACGACAATCTTGCGACGTGAAAAACGTTTATTACAAAACACTTTTGACAACAGTGTATAAGAAATAGATTACTTAACAGTAAAGGAACAGGAATTTGGGTCAAGGCGTGTTCCGGTCATCGGAAAAGCTAATTTATTTAGGTTAAATCACATTAGTCGCACACAATTAATCACTGTTGTTTTGGCATAGACGTAGGGAAGGCGTAATTTGTGAGGAGCCCAAAATTATCATGCTGTGTACTCAATCAATCAGCCTAGCCTTTTCCCACCTATGTTGGGGTTGGCTTCCCCAAGATGCCACTGAATGCCAGTATTTTACATAGAGTAACTGCCAATCTGACATCCACAATCCAGTTACTGGGTAACACGATAATTTTTGGTAAGACTGATAGTTCAGTGTAGGTACTTGTATAAGATAAATCGGAGACAATGTTTAAACTGCTTCTAATCCCGCCACGTGACTAATATGCTATTTAATTTCATAAATACCCAGACCTTCTTGATTTTACTCCGAAATTTAGACTTTTCTTTGTGTCAATTTGCGGTGCTGCAAAACTTTTTAAAATGCCTTTATGTTTATGTATTTAAATTTTATAAATAGGGGCCTACTTTTCAAGATATTTACTTTGTCAATTTTGGTTTGGTAATTTTGTCCAGTATTAGTTTTAAAAAGTAAATAAACTATTGTATTATATGGTATATAATAGTTTATACATAATTAAGATTACTAAAAATACTTAATTGTTGGACATAGTCCAAATATTGGTTTCATACCGAATCAAACCTAGACAGAAAATCAAAGCTAACCAATTGCGGTTTCGCTTGATTCGATAACTTCATCCATAACAATATTACTTTAGAATCCTCGAACCGTATCGATAAAATATTACACTAAACGGATTCTATTCGGTTAGAGTTGGGAACATAACTTAATCGCTTAACCTCGCGGTTATGGATACAATTGTTTTTATGCAGCACGGTTTTGTTTTAGTGGCAGTTGTTTATAATAGCGTGTTTTCTGGGAAGTAATCCCACTAGTACTTTACGGTTTTACCCGACTGCCCCAGATGGATGTTTTTGAAGAGAAAACTTATATAGGCGAACTTTGCGCTCTTTCTGAACAGTGAACAAAACTGAACCACTCGGGTCTGTGACGCTGAATCGGGTATAAACGGCTCCAGTCGGTCAGTGATGCTAAATCGCATATACTCGGCTCCAGTCGGTCGGTGACGTTAAATTGCTTATACTCGGCTACAGTCGGACGATGACGCTGAATCGGGTATACTCGGCTCCAGTCGGTCGATGACGCTGAATCGGGTATACTCGGCTCCAGTCGGTCTTGACGCTAAATCGCTTATACTTGACTCCAGTCGATCGGTGACGCTGAAGCGGGTATAGCCAGCTCCAGTCGGTCGGTGACGCTAAATCGCTTATACTCGGCTCCAGTTGGTCGATGACGCTGAATCGGGTATACTCGGCTCCAGTCGGTCGATGACGCTGGATCGGGTATACTCGGCTCCAGCCGGTCGGTGACGTTAAATCGCTTATACTCGGCTACAGTCGGTCAATGACGCTGAATCGGGTATACTCGGCTCCAGTCGGTCGGTGACGCTAAATCGCTTATACTCGGCTACAGTCGGTCGGTGACGCTGAATCGGGTATAGCCAGCTCCTGTCGGTCGGTGACGCTAAATCGCTTATACTCGGCTCCAGTTGGTCGATGACGCTGCATCGGGTATACTCGGCTCCAGTCGGTCGGTGACGCTAAATCGCTTATACTCGACTCCAGTCGGTCGGTGACGCTGAATCGGATATAGCCAGCTCCCGTCGGCCGGTGACGCTAAATCGCTTATACTCGGCTCCAGTTGATCCGTGACGCTGAATCGGGTATAGCCAGCTCCAGTCGGTTGGTGACGCTAAATCTCTTATACTCGGCTCCAGTTGGTCGATGACGCTGAATCGGGTATACTCGGCTCCAGTCGGTCGGTGACGCTAAATCGCTTATACTCGGCTCCAGTCGGTCGGTGACGCTGAATCGGGTATAACCAGCTCCAGTAGGTCGATGACGCTAAATCGCTTATACTCGGCTCCAGTTGGTCGATGACGCTGAATCGGGTATACTCGGCTCCAGTCGGTTGGTGACGCTAAATCGCTTATACTCGGCTCCAGTCGGTAGGTGACGCTGAATCGGGTTTAGCCAGCTCCAGTCGGTCGGTGACGCTAAATCGCTTATACTCGGCTCCAGTTGATCGATGACGCTGAATCGGGTAGTATACTCGGCCCCAGTCGGTCGGTGACGCTAAATCGCTTATACTCGGCTCCAGTCGGTCGGTGACGCTGAATCGGGTATAGCCAGCTCCAGTCGGTCGGTGACGCTAAATCGCTTATACTCGGCTCCAGTCGTTCGGTGATGCTGAATTGGATATACTCGGCTCCAGTCGGTCGGTGATGCTAAACCAGGTATACTCGGCTCTATTCGTAAGTTTTCACTCCTATGGTAGGGTCATATGCAAGAGGCAGTCACCTTAAAAAAGAGGGTGTATACTTGAGGGTGTGTAATTTCTCCAGAATTAGTTTACCTACTGACAGTTTATATGAGTTCATACAATTACTTATTTTCTTTGACTGTAAAGGTCAATTTATTTTATTTTTATTTATCATTGCAATAATCTACTCATTTCAATGTTTTTTTATGAGTGGTAATGCAAAATGTGGTTAGCTAGTGACCTCGACAATTGATCATAGTATTCTTGTCAGCTAAAGCACTAGGAAGTGGTGAAGGGCGGGCGTTTTGGAGGACTCTCTTATGTAATTGTGACGTTCGAAAAGTGCTCATTCTCAGCCTAGTTTGAATAAATGATTTTAGATTGTTTTATTTTGATTTTGTGTGCCTCTTTTCAAGGTGACTGCATGGTGCAATATTTTGATACACAAACGAATCTAACGTTGTATCCAAACATGCTAGTTGCATCACATAGTTTAATTGAAAAAATTTACTTCGCATTAGATGCAATCAAAGGTGCCCTTTGCATAGAAATACCAGTAGGTAATGTGCAAAGCAATTGCTTGTAATTTTACAAAAAAGATGGTTTAACAAAAATAGCAATATTAATCATTGCGTCATACTCACTTATAATTCTACTAGCGCCCCGCTCCTGCTTCGGACAGGTGCAAAGAACTAATTTGCCGAAATGTTAAAACATCGAAATTTCTGTGCTATATCTAAGTTTGATATTAATGTTTTATACAAATAATCTTCCCTGCCCACGACTTTGTCTGCGATCCAGGATGAATAGAAGCCTATGTCCTTCTCTAGGGCCAAATTTCATCCAAACCTGTTCAGCCGTTTTAGCGTCAAAGCGTAATCATACAAAACACACATTCGCATTTATAATATTAAGTTAGGATAGTTAGGAGGATCAAAATACACACTCACAAAATGTATTAGGTACTTAAATAATAATTAAAAAAAAACTCTTAACGTACTACTAAAGTTTCTATAATAATATAATTCAATCATGATTCGAAAGACACGTGGCGTCATCTATTATCATAAGAACGTTATTTTTATTTTCCTCGGGAACAGTACTTTTTTACGAATGAAAGGTGGCCTATGTCTGTGTTTGTACACCTGACAACGTATATGCAAAATTTCAGGATGATCGGTTCAGTGGTTTAGGCCTGAAAAGGTAACAAACAAACAAACAAACATATTTTCGCATTTATAATATAAGTTTACGATGATATGATGGATGGACTGTGTGAAAGAAGATATGGTCAGAAACAAGTTGACTACCGAGATGACGATTAATAGAGAAGTATGGAAAACGGGACATGTTGCGCCGACCCCAAATAGATTGGGATAAGGGTAGCAGAATGATGAATCTTTCCTGTTTATATTCTCTAAATGATGAAGAAAACTACATCAAAATCCGTTGCGTAATTTAAAAGAATAACGCTGTCACATAGAAAACAACAACACGAATAGCGACTTTAATTTAATAGTATGTATCCTAGCGACCGTCACTAGATCTACTGATGTGGCGACATAATTACGTTGTTGCCATGCTAAATCTAAGTTAAATATCTTTTTAGACACAAACATTTTTCGGAGTTATTTCTTTAAATTATGGTGAAATCCGCATCAAAATCCGTTGCGTAGTTTAGAAGATCAATGTGGTTACACAGACAGACACGAAAAATGACTTTAATTTCATCATTTTTAGGGCTCCGTACCTCAAAAGGAAAAACGGAACCCTTATAGGATCACTCGTGTGTCTGTCCGTCCATCTATCACAGCCAAGTTGTTCCGAATCTAATAGACCGATTAATTTGAAATTTGGTACACGTATGTATTTCTGTGACCCAAACACGGACGTGTAATTTAAATGAATGAATTTTGAATATGGGGTTCAATTTTGGGGAGCAAATAAGAAAATAAAAAAAAAATATTTGCAAAATGTACCGTGCGATATATCAAATGAAAGGGCTTACTGTAAGGGTCTTAAATATATATATATATATATAATTTTAAAATAAACTTTTTTACGGCTACGTGCTACAGGGTGAAGGCACGAAGGAGGGGTGGTTATGTTGCGGGATGGAATAAATATGTTGCAAGTTACCATAGGGAGGCCAGGTTGAGGTTTTTGGCCTGGGTTGAAGATGGCAAACCTAGTTATGGTCAGACATATGATGACATGAAAGAAAGTAGGAAATTGTTTAAGCAAAACTTAAAGTGGTGTTAGGATAGGCAGGAACAAATCAAAATGGATGCACTTGCATCCCATCATTTTGCTAACAATTTCCCACAGTTCTGGAAAGAGACGGGAAGTATGAGCCAAAAACCTGGCCTTCCTGTGAGTATAAATGGTATTGGTGATCATCACATGATTGCTAATATGTTTAGTGAGCATTTCAAGGTGATACCGTGGCAAAGCACAGGTATGTTTCGGTCGCCTGTTGCTGGGACCATCAGCCAGAATAGGGTTGTCAGATTTACTGCGAAAGATGTTAGAAATGTTTTTAGCAGTATGCGCAGAGGCAAATCCCCTGGGTATGATGGTCTCAGCATCGAACATCTTAGGCATGCCGGAGTCCACCTGCCACGCGTCCTATCCTTGTTTTATAATCTCTGCCTATGTCATGGTTACTTACCAGAGGAAATTACTAAAACGATAGTAGTTCCAATTGTTAAGAATGGAAATGGCGACATCTCGGATAAGAGTAACTATCGTCCCATCTCTCTTGCGACCATAATGGCCAAGGTGCTGGACAGCCTGCTTAATAACATTCTTATCAAACACATAAGACTGCACGAACGCCCAGTTCGGTTTCAGAAGTGGGCTTTCCACCGAAAGTGCCATATTATGTCTTAAGCAGGCTGTTCAGTACTACACGGACAGGAAAACACCGGTATAGACGCGTGTTTCCTGGATTTGTCAAAAGCGTTTGACACAGTCCTATATGATAAGCTTTGGGACAAACTAGGCAGGGCGAGTGTACCGGTTGAGGACATATCACTCTTGCAAGATTGGTATTACGGCCAGAGGAACCAGGTGAGATGGGCTGGGGCCTTGTCCGAGCCTTATGGCTTGGAGTGTGGCGTTAGGCAGGGTGGATTGACCTCTCCTTTGTTATTCAACCTGTACATAAACGACCTTATCGGTGCAGCAGCACTCATACCGGTTGTCATATCGATAGTGTATGCGTCAATAATATTAGCTACGCGGACGATATGGTGCAGCTGGGGCCATCGGTGGGTGCTATTCGTAAGATGTTGGCAATATGTGAGACATATGCGGTTGAACATGGACTGACATATAATATAGCTAAAAGCAAAGTTCTGATTTTCAAGGGTAGATTTAGTGTATCCGTGCCAGTTTGTGTTCCTCCGATTAAATTGTACGGTGAGGAACTACAGAGAGTGACCAGTTTTAGGTATTTGGGGCACATTGTGACGGATGACTTGTCCGATGACGCGGATCTGGAGCGAGAGCGCAGGGCATTGGCAGTTCGGGGGAACATGATTGCCCGTAGATTCGCTCGCTGTTCTATTCCAGTTAAAATCACTTTGTTTAAGGCTTGGCATTACGCCGTTGACCTCGCTCAAATGGGCGTTACCGCCGAGAATGCCCCGCGCACCCCCTCATTATAATTACGCGCGAAGCGATCACTAATATTCTATTTTGCACCGCTGACTGCCACAGAGCCATGACGCGCGACGCACGCATAGGTAGCCTGTTGCATATTTCAGAGCAGTGGTGCAGAACATTTTTAGGTAAAAACTTGTATGTTGTAGAAAAACAAATATAACACTTGTGTAAATTATTATATTTTTAGAAAATATTTTTTTTTAATGACTAAGAACTCATTGTAATATTACTAAAACAGAAAATGGGCGGCAGAATATAGACAGTTATTATTATTAGCTTTCCCCGCGACTTCGCTCAGAAATAAAAGTGAATAAGTTTGTACCTAAAAGTACTACTAGTAGTTGTTTTAAGTATTTCAAATATTAAAAAAAAAAACGCAAAATAAATCAAGTGGAAAATCTGAGCAATATACAAATCTGCCGGCCATATGCTTGCACGAAGCTCAAATGCCATATTAGGTTCATGGGGTCCATGAACCACAATGCGTCCCATATGGTTTGTGGGTCCCATACGACCCGTGACCTCAGTTCAATTTATTATAAGTCACAAGCGGTCGTGGGCCCGGAACTTATTAGTTCAATAAGGCCGGCCACATACACAGACTGAATTCCGTTTCGGAATTCCGTTCCGAAATATCGATTCGGAATTTTCGAAGGCAGTAAATCCATACAAAATCAAGGATGTATCACACACGTACAGTAGTAGTTCTTCGTTTATTTTGTATGGCTTTGCTGCTTTCGAAATTCCGAAATGATATTTCGAAACGGAATTACGACTGTATGTGGCAGGCCTAATCAATTATTCATTCTTTTTCTAATTGAGTTTTAGCAATACTTTCATTTTCTAGCCCATGTTTGACTGATTTGACGTGATCTATTAGGTTTTTATAAATTAAATTCTTCACCATATTAGCACTGATGTCATTGCGTTTTTTAATTACGTTACCGAAATTTGAAGCCGTCAGTTAATTTCTTCTTAGTTCAAGCCATTCACTTGACTCACTTTGAAGTATTGTACCTGTTTCAATTCTTATTTTTTCATCTTCATTCTTCTCTAAATTTTTCAAAATTATTATTTTCGATTCCTCTAGCATTTCCTTTGACATATCGGGTTTCGCGCAATCCTGTCCATAATTGATGGACGAGGCGTTTTGATTTTCCAATGTTCTTCTTTTCTTCTTTGTATATTTTTTAGGTCTTACCTGTCGCTTTATTCTGTTCATTTCAAATTTATGTATTTGTCCTTTTGGACTTCTACCTACAATACATTTATGCAAGATGCTCAAAGATTTTCTTGTGTTAAATGATAGAGCCGCAGTATTACATCTCATCTGATATTCGTATTTTTGAGCAAAGTTTATCCTTTTGCCACCTATGAATTTAGTAACAACGCTATGATATCTCTCTACAGAGTTGCTGTCGACATCGTGCAAAAAATGCGTGAGTGTGCCGCTAGCTGTGATAATATTAATTTTATTTTTTGGCACAGAGTGTTTGTATGAAAGTCTTTGTCAATATCTTCTATTTCGCCTAGTTTGCCACAAAAGTATCCTTTGCACGTGGTATGTTGGCTAAAAGCATGTTCTGCAGCAAGCATTATATCAGCATGGAGTTGCATTGCATTATCAGTATGCTTGTATTTTGCAATTGCAGTTACTACTACTTTTCGCATGGTTAATATTCTTTTCTTTGTTAGGAGTTTTATGAACCGTATTAGAAATTTCGTCTGTTGTAAAACTCTGCAGTTTGTTGCAAAAAATCCTCAGCAAGTGGTTTCGGCATTCAATTTTTTCTATTGTTAAATTTTCGTGCGGCCTTTCTTGCAAAAGCTTTGAATATGTGTTGGCGTCACAATCTGATATAATTCTGCCATATATCAAATTGTGCATTTCTATGCTTTTCTTAAATCCCTCGACAATAATCGTTGACTCCATGCCGGTAGATGGTCCTGTAAATGAAGACAAAAAGTATAATAATGTAGCTTTCAGTATACAAAACCTATATTACGGCTTTAGTTCTCTAATGGGTTACCTCTACCATTTTTATATAATAATAATAATAATGTTTATTTCCAGTAAAATGTTCACAAAGGTTACAAGTACAGTAATATGCTTCAAAATAAAAGTGCATTGAGTATTATCACCTGGCACCCAAACTAGGTTTATAGCCTGTGACTTGGGGACCAGTGATTCCATAAGGGTAGATACATGATTAAAAATATTTTATTAAAACTGTTTTCACCAGTAACATGGTTAACAAAGAGATATAATTATTATTCATGTGAAGAAAGGATGGAAAGTAAAAAATAATAAAAAAAATAACTAATAATAAAACTGTTTGTGAGTGTTTGAGTTTGTCGTGGTAGGTAATAGATATTTAGTTTGATTTCAAAATAATAAGGCGAACCATTTACGTTTAGTTAATTTATAAAACAAACAAACAGCAATACGTTTCCACTTATAATATTACTAGGATTTTTATGTAAAACACATAAAATATTTACCTGTATAGTTTTTATAACAAATATGATTTGTTTGTCGAGATTCCTTTATTTTCTGCTCTAGCGCAAATGTAGCAGAATTTATTTTTGACAGCCATGAACAATATTTTATTGCTACGTTTACCAAGTATGGCTGCTGCTCCTGACAGTGAGGAGTAGTTTTTCTTGTATGATCTTTTTCCCCAACATCCGTCAGCAATGACATCAATTATCGGTATTCCCTTTGCATTTACTTTACCCTCTTCAACGGCAGCACATCTTTCCTCTTCAGCAGCTTCGTTCAAAGATCTTAACGCTTCAGATTCCCACGTTTTGTTTACTATATCCATATGAAAGGTGAATCATTTTTGTGAGATCTCAGGAAGTCCTAGAGTTGACGTAATTTCCAGAAGTTGCGTATGTCCACATCCTGCTGCTATTGCCCCAGCTACGGCACATGTGTTTAAATTCATTTCTTCTGGGGTGTTGTCTCCCTCTATTATAAAACTCATGTTACATAAAAGACATTTCTTACATCAAAGGGTTCGATTCCCATCCAGGACAAACATTTGTGTGCATGAACATGTCTGTTTGTCCTGAGTCTGGGTGTAATTATCTATATAAGTATGTATTTACAAAAAAAAAAGTAGTATATGTAGTATATCAGTTATCTGGTTTCCATAGTACAAGCTCTGCTTAGTTTGGGATCAGATGACCGTGTGTGAACAATGTCCTAGGATATTATTATTATTATTATTATTTCAGTTTTAATTTATTCATTAAACCTGTCAAACGTTCAGATACGATTTCTATTGACTTTAAACCGCAGTCCAATGGTCCGTGGCTTGATATTTCTTGGATTGATTTAAAAAAATGACTGATGTTTACAATACGTCTACCAATCGATAATTCTTCAGTTTCCCTAAAACAAAGTAAAATATAAAATTCAGTTGAAATACTGATGGCTTTAAAAAATATTGTAGCTTATATTGTATACGTTCATCCACGTTAACTTATAAAAGGGTTACGTTAATCCAATTTTAAAATATGTCATTTGATTTGCTTATAACTTTAGGGTCCTATGAAACTCGCCAACCTCGTTACTTTTCGACCCCTTGTAGTCCGAGAGTCGCAATCTGCAGGTTACATCCATGGGGTCCAAAGAGGATGGACAGAAAAAGTCCACATACTGTCGGAATTCTGTTTCGAAACATCGATTCGGAATTTTCGAATGCAGCAAATCCATGCAAGATCAAGGATCTAATCACACACGTACAAGTAGTCCTCCGTTCGAAATTTTCTCCGATTAAAAATTACGCATGGTAGTCTGTGCGTGACTTTGTATGGGTTTGCTGCTTTCGAAATTCCGAAACGATATTTAGAAACGGAATTCCGGGACGGAATTCCGACTGTATGTGGCTGGCCTAATTATTACCCTGTATTAGCAATCTGATTGCGATGAGTAATAATACAGGGTCAAATTAAATTAGCTAGTGAAACTCCACAGACGTGATGGGTATCGATATCTAAACATGATGAACTAGTTAGCTGCGACACATATACAGGTTCAAATTAAATTAGCTAGCGAAACTCCGCAGACGTGATGGGTATCGATATCTAAATATGATAAACTAGTTAGCTGCGACACATATACAGGGTCAAATTAAATTAGCTAGCGAAACTCCGCAGACGTGATGGGTATAGATATCTAAACACGATAAACTAGTTAGCTGCGACACATATTCAGGGTCAAATTAAATTAGCTAGCGAAACTCCGGCCAACATAAATTCGTACGTGTCTAATAGTAACAAGTTTCACTGCATGCGAATCTATAGCTCGTTATGTCGTTACTGTGCCGCCGTGTCGTAATGCCGCCCGGTCGTTTGGAATCTATACCTTGTTGCCATTAAACACGTACGAATTTCCGTTGGCAAATTCGAAACGAAAACAGTTTCTCGTTCTGGCGACGAAAGGTACCTAGGTAAGTATAAGCAGCTGATAGGTAGGTACCTGCTTAGGTACGCATATTACTTATACGTACCTACCTATATCTTTTTATCAAAACGCTTGATTGATGGTTACTAGTAAAATGTTAGATAGGTACTCAAATTACTTACCGTTTCATTCTTTTTATTCTCCTCTTGTATTTTATTTTCAAATTACGCTTAGTGCGTCTTTTTTTGTCACCTATATTGATTTTATAAATAAACTTATATTAACACAAATATTTCCTATGTAGTATTACTAACTATATACTAAAAACTACTCTAATATTTACACACACAAAAACTATTAAAATCAACAAAATAAGTAGGTAGGTATTTGTTTACAATACTTTCTAATGGTATTGTCACCAACGAAAAAATGCGGGAAAAAGTGGTACAGGTCCGTTCAGCACTGCGTCTCGTCCCGCACTAAATTAATAGGCGACAGAGGGGTTGCTCAC
Source organism: Dicycla oo (assembly GCA_948252095.1). Taxonomy (NCBI): domain Eukaryota; kingdom Metazoa; phylum Arthropoda; class Insecta; order Lepidoptera; family Noctuidae; genus Dicycla; species Dicycla oo. Next base: position 13,057,147 of record OX411732.1, read on the forward strand.
GCGATTGAGTGTCGATTTATGTAAAAAATAATGACTATAAATAATTAGAAAAGTTATTTAAAAAAATAAGCCGAGGAGTCCCTAGGTATTGTATTGTGTAATATCATGATGACTATAAAAAAACCTAGCGATTAATAGTTTCGAAGAAAAAAGGTTTTATATTTCTAAAACAGGGGTTACTTTTCATGTATGTTAATGATATTTAAAATTATTTTTTATTTTTTTCGAAGTGAAGGGGACATGTGTTTTATTGTGTAGTTGAACATATTTTTTTTTAAAGATCATTATGGTACGGGTTATGGAGAAAAAAGGTTTTAAACTTCTTCAGTTCCAGCCTAATTTACATATACCACCGCCTTAAGGCATACTGCCAATCATTTTACGCGAGCAGTCTATGGGTAAGTCATACCCGTCGGACTGCCAATGTCCTGCGCGTTCAATATAACAACATCTTTAGGATGCTGATGCGGTTGCCTCCCTATTGCAGTGCGTCGCTAATGTTTGCAGAAGCTCGAACGGATGGCTATCAAGTTATTATTCGAAAAAAGGTTACATCTTTAGTAAGACGAGTGAGAGACAGTAGCAATGGCATCCTCAAGATGATAGCTTCCCGCACAGACTGTCCGATCCAACATAAGTGGATGTGTATATCCATCGGACCATGTTGACATAATTATATTTTGTTTTTAGTGTATTTTTTTTGTATGTACGATTTGATTTAAATAATTGATTGACTTATTATTAATATTGACATTGAATATTTAATTTAATCTTTATAATTACTATATATCTTCGTTTCTATTGTTTTTGCTATTTATTGAATTATTTTGTTTTGTTAATTTTTATATGTGTAGCTGACTATTTTATTACTATTATGCTTTATGGATTGATTCTGAATTAAACGTTTTTTTTATTATTATTATTTAAAGTTATTTAAGAAAATAGACGAAAATTGGCTATTCCCACTATTCGTATCTCCAAAACTACTGACCTTAAAATTTTGAAAAAATACAGAAAATATTTCTATAGCTATAGATTACAGGAAAACCTATAAGAAGTCTATCGTCTTAAAATAACATGGTAAATCTCTCAATATTGTGCGTACAAACTTACATTTGTCTACAGTTAAACGAAAAGAATCCAACCCACATTAGGTGTAATGTAGGTTAGATCCTTTTCATTTAACTATGGACATTTGTAGTTGGAATGTATGAGAGAACATGTTTTTTAACTAAAATGTTAAGTTTGTCCTTGGGATAAAAATATCCCAACTCCTGAACCCTTGATTGTGCGTGGTCCCACACGCACTTGACCGGTTTTTCCTCATCTTGGTAGTCACCCCCTTTCTAGCCATATCATCTTTCACACAGTCCATCCATCGTTTCTTTGGTCTTCCCCTACTCTTATAGCCTTCAGCATTTATATTCAAAACTTTCCTCACGACATTTTTCTCATTCCTCCGTATCACATGCCCATACCATGACAACCGATTTCCGCTCAACTTTTCAGTCAACGCGTTGCCGCTTTCAAACTTCCTCTTATGTACTCATTTCGTATTTTATCCATTTGTGTAACACCGCACATCACTCATAGCATTTCATTCATCCCTTTTGTGAACCAACAATTTGTAATAGATCCACACCTATTATAAATTAAAGTAACTTTTTTCGCTTCTTTCAAAGGTTTTTTCTAGTTTGAAGGGCAGGGGTCTTACTTATTTGTAATAGTCATACCCATCCTTTATTGAAACAACACTGATCATACCTAGGCTAAGTTTTTTGGTAAATAAATGATTACTTACTTACTTTTCGTGTCTGTGTAACTCTAATTGGATTAGGAAACATCACATAATCCAATCAGAGCCTGAATCAGTTCATACGGTACGATTGAAAATAAAACTTTAACGAGTTGTCGATCGTATAAACAGCTCTCCTACATAAATAAAACGTATCTGCCATGCACTGCGTACCGTCCGCTTGAACTTTTTAATTGAAAAGCAATTTTAAAACTTTCTTACTTGATCTCCACGTCAACATTGAGTTTAGCAGAAAACTCTTTCGTAAACAGCGAATTTAGAGTTGATAATCTTTTGGGTTCGTGTGTTTAGAATTTTGATATTTAATAAAAACGGGAGGTTAATAAAATTGATTGCAGTAATAACATGCCTCAGTGTGTTATGTAAACACAATTTTAGTGTTCATTGCATTGAGATATTGTATAGTCAACCTCGTAATTTATTGCACCCTTTTCACAGCAATTCCCAGTAAATTTGAAATTCACTAAGGCTGTCACATATACAGACTTAGTGCTAATTTCACCAATAAAACTGAACGCGATCAGCGGGACGCTAGTAAGAAAAGGCAAAAATTTGTGGGGTTGAAATCTATCGAAATGTCACATGATCATAGATGAGCATTTCCATAGAGATGCGCGTCGATAGCGATTGTAGAAATAGAATCGCTCCGAAGTGAATGCCATTTGGCTACGCCTAGAGCATCTAAACTGTGTTCAAGAGCTGTCAGTGATAATATTCCACAACAATTATGACACTGACAGGTCTTGAACGCGGTTTAGATTTGCTGATCGCTTTTAGTTTCATTGGTGAAATCCGTTCCGCACTCTTATTGCGTAACACACTATCAATCGGAATCGGTTTCATTTTGACAGTTCAGCAACAGTCATTACGTTATTTACGTTGTCGAGAATACAAATTATTCGAACATATGAAGCAATGGATTAGCAATTTGCTTCAAAATGATTCAGATTCTGATTGGTAGTGTGTTACGCAATTAAGGTGTGGTTGTTTTATGAAGAGCAAGTGACATTCAACCTTAAGGTGGTTAAGTCGAATATATTTACCCAATTACCCTGTTATGTATTTTTTATTTTCTTGACATTTTCATACATAATAGTGGATTTGCAATTTTGAAACTTGTCACTCATGTCCATAATATATATAAGTTTTTATAATATTGTATGTATTTTTGTTGTTTTAGTTTTTAATTAATACATTTCGATACAATGTAAAAATTGTTATGAAATAAATAAATAAAAATAAAATATATTATAAAGTATGCATTAATAATAATTATTTATTTTTGCGCCCTCCCCGTCCAGCAAAACAACGCGTTTAGGGCGGTGTTGCGGCTGCCACGCTTCTGCAACGCCTCGGGCATGTTTGCGGAAGCGCGCACCTACTGTTTTCACGCCAGTGCACGGGGTGCGGGCCAGCTCCGTTCCAGCAAAAAATTGTTATTCTATTTTTATTAAAAATAGAAAAAAAATATTATTACTCTCATATATATGACTGTTTTTGTTATTTTTTAGCTCTAGAAAAAAAAAACAGCGTTAATTAGAATTTGTTTATAACAAATTGTTAAGTTAACAAACAATGAAAATATTAATGAATTTTTTTTTTCATAACCTATTAAGAAATGTCAATTATGAATTTTGAAGAGAATATAATTCCTTAACTAATTATTAAACAAAAAAAATAACAATCGTACTATGAAAAAATAACGATTATAAACAATAAAAAAATGATTTAAGATTTTTTTTTAAATCATTATTTTGCCAAGACATTAAAATGGTATTTTTTTATATTAAACTTGTCTATTTGTTTATCAACAATTTCTTAACAATTGATGAAAAAAAATCCAATGTTATTTAATGCCATTGTTAGATACAAAAACACCAATAATTTAACAACATTTATTGGACTTTTCTTTTTTTATTAATTTAAAAAATTCTTATAAACAAAATAATAGATTTTAATAAACTTTTATCGCGTGATCTTTGAAGCCAAAAATGTATTTATTATTTAAACTTTTATGTCGTCATTAATGAAAATGGAAAAAAATGGTTAATTTACAATCGTATAACTTTTTGGCTTAATTTTTTTTCCAACGGTGATTTATTTTTTAAGGTGTCCAGATGATACCTGATTTTTTTCAAATTTTTAAAATAACATTATATATGTTATAAAACAATTATTTTATCTGTTGCACTCTCTTTAGCGTCGACCCGCGCATGCCGTAACGGCTTCGCGGAGCCCTATTTCCAGATAAACAAAAATTATAAATAATGGAGATGAGTTTCGGGAGTCGAAACTTTTTCATCGATATTTCTTAAATATTGATAGTTTTTGAGTTATTAACATTAAACGAAATTGCCATCTTTTTTCATCTTTATTTTTTAATAACAATTGCAATTTTTTTATGTGCATCCTCGAGATACATTTTTATAGAAGTGATTCCGAATCGAATGAGCTATGGTTCATGTTTTTAGGAGCTTTATCAAGAGTTAACACGTTTTTTAACTTGTTGACTAGCCTAGTAAGGCTTAGCGTTTGCGAATAATACCTACAGGCAAAAAGTCTGTCGTCAGTTTTTGTGTTTACGTAAAAATAAATAGACCTAATCAAAACCTAGTTTTTAGATATCATCCTACAGAGAGGTACAGGTAAAACAACATTCAAAATGTTTTCCCTGACATTTGGAAAGATTACAGTTGGTAAGCACACCGATTCCTTTTGAGACCTTAGGAACGGGATATAAGACGGCCGGAATAAGACCCATTTTTTGTAGGATTATGTACTTATATGAGGTAAATAAGTAGTGTGGAATGTCTCACGTCTTTTTTAGAGTTCCGTATCTCAGAAAGAAAAAATGGAACCTTTGTTATAGGATCACTTCGTTGTCCGTCTGTCTGTCTGTCAATATGTCAAGACCACTATTCTCAAGAACGCCTTGAAGTTGAAATTAATATCAAGTTCGTAAATCTACGGTCCCTTGGTGCTCTACAAAAAACAAGCTTCTAAGTTAACGCAATAAAAAATATGGCCATTTATGCGACATATTTTGATACTCGCAAATAAATCAAAACCTATGGGTACTTCCTGTTAAGCTAAAATAATTAAATTTGCCAATAAGCAATGTCTCACAGCACAAATAAAGGAAAAAATCCGAAAATCGTAAATTTGTAATTTTATCACTTAGAATTTTTTTTTTGCGATTACAAACTTACATTAATAATAAAAACAGTGGGAGAATATATTTTTCAACAAAATGTTAAGTTTGTTTTTGGGATAAATTCATCCCAACTGCGGTTCCCTTCATTTTGTGTGGTCCGACATTCACTTGGCTGTTTTTTTTTCTATATAAGATAATAATAATGGCTACCCGCCCCCGCTTCGCTGGGTTTTTATAACATGACAAAACGTTGACATTTCTTTATTATGTAAGTCTATTAGTAACGGATTATACACATAAACCTTTCGGAGTAAATTCAGTAAATGATTTAGAAAATCGCATCTAAATTCATTGCGTAGTTTAGAAGAACAACGCGGTCACACAGACAGATACGAAAAGCGACTCTAATTTATAATTATACTTGGCTACACAGGGTGCCATTCCATCGACGCGGAGCAGGGCAGAGTGGAGAGGAGCGGACCGTGAATTGACCAATCAAGGTACTCGAAATCTCCACTCCACATCAGGGAAAACAGTGTAAAAGTGGAGCTGAGCGGAATTTCAAATAAAATATCCGAACACGCGGCCCCGAGCCAGACAGAACGGAGTCGAGCAGGGCGGTCCGACCAATCACAGTGCTCGTAATCTCCACTCCGCTCCGCTTCAGTGGAAACACTTGCCACTTTTCACCCTCTTCTCCGCTCCGCTCGACCCAGCTCCGCGTCAGTGGAAACGCACCCTTAGTGTTCCTTCTTTGTATGAGATGAGGGCTTTAGCCTTTTTTTTTTTTTTTTGTGGATGGGAAATCATCAAATAACTTCTCCCGCTCTGGGTGGAGCGGAAGGGCGTGTCAGACTTTTACTGACTAAAACCCACCCGTGTTCCTTCAGTTGCCTATGCCAGGGCCACGGTATCTTTTTCAAACAACCCGCGACCCCAGCGGCATTGGCCCTATTGGACCCCATCTTTTGCTGACATCTCTTTGAGGCGCGCGTGGAACACAACGCGCCGTCGACCCGGGCCTGGTCCTCACCGGACGGCGAGCTACCCACTACTCACCGTCCGCAAGCCCGCGCCTACGGTGGCCGGGAATCGGCTATCAATTCCCGCCGCCCAGGGCGTCTCCTGCGGCGACTGAGGGCGTGAGGCTGCCTCTCCCTCACGCGTTCCGCCTCCTCCTTTGCGAGCATTACCGCTTCGCAGAAGGAGGTGACGGCCTCCTATGCACTCTCGCTCCGCACCATGGCCTGGACCAGGCTTGGACGCGAGAGATCGCCGCCGCCGATCGCCTCCGTGAGAACACGGCGGTGCTCTGCCCAAGCCGGGCAGACCTCCACTGTATGCTCCACCGTGTCCTCTGGGCGATCCACACAATGGTGACACCCGGGCGTTTCCTCCCGCCTTATGCGAAACAGGAACCTCCCGAAACAACCGTGTCCGGTGAGGACCTGCGTCAGGCGGAAGGTGAGGACGCCGTGGCGCCTCTCTAACCACTCCTCAAAGAGGGGACTTATCGCCGCAATTGTGGCGTGCCCAAGGGCTTTAGCCTTGCAGGAGAACAATTGCAGGCCAGTACAGACCGTTCACAGCTATTTTACCTCTGATTATTATCCATCACTATCAAACTCACAGTGATCTTTATTGTCGTTGCAATAAAGTTACTTTTGGGTTGCTGCTGTCAGAGGTAAAATAACTGTGAATGGACTGTACCTATAGCATTGACGTAAAGTATTATTTGTTGAACACGAGGCTTTTGGCTACTTTGTCTTTGTATTGAGTATTGTATTTTTTCTTTTAATGTGCATCTTGTTTGTGCTGAATAAACAATTTTTCTTTTATAGTATACCTAGGACAATGGTCGACAAACCATGGATCGAGAGCCGCATGTGGCTCGTATATGGGAGTAACCATATTTACCGATGCGGAATCGGCTTGAGCCGGTCAGAAAGAGCTTAATGTCCATGCAATAAAAGCAAAAAATGAAATTCAAATCGTTCCAAAAGGTTCAGGCGACGCGACAATACACCAATTGGAAACGAATTTGCATCATGCCGATTTTCCGATCGCCGAAGTGAGCGGAGTATACAACGGTGATATGTGATCGGCTCAAGCCGATTCCGCGTCGATAAATGTGTCCGTGGCGCCCTGGTGCGCCGTACAGAGTACAGAGGGGTGCCGTGAGGTGTTCTTGTTTACCATTATCCGGAAACTACAAAATGTGGCTACCTACCTAGTATCATTACACCCTATTTAATACCTCTCTGGAAAATAAATAAATACCTCTCGTAGGTCACAAACTTTATTCTCTTTGGTTCGAGACGCGTCGAAATGTTGCCACATATTTTATTATTTATGTCTGTACACACATATTATATATTTTTATTTGTTTTATTAAATCAACCTATGATTTAATTGATCGTGGTTATCTCAACGTATGTTACTTGTTTTTACTGGTCTCAGACAGCGATACACCGGTGGCTTACGTTGAAAACCAGCGTCGTGGATTCGTGCCTTCGTGCACCGACCGCGGCACGGACTTTTTTATTATGCTGAGCGTTTAGCCGTTTCGCGGGGTAGTGACGCACATTGCCAACAACTTTATTGTTTGTACTTATGTTTTTTGTTTTGTATGGTTTGTTATATTTTATTATCTTGTGTTTCGCTTTTCATTTGTATTTTGTGTGCGTCACTTTCACGTTAATAAACTGTTTTTCTTTCTTTCTTTTCTTTCCTATTTCGACTAGCTATGGCGCCGGGACAAATTACTAAACCTATAAGTGCGCCGCAAACTGAAAAAGTTGGGGAACCCCTGCTTTAAGGTATAGTTGCGGCTCCTAGACAGACAGTACCTAAAGTCCGGTCGCAGAAAGAATTTTGTGCAATGATCTGTCATTACATAGAAGCAGCTTATACTGTGCGAGCGCGACGGCAATACATTTGTTCGCGAGCGATGGAGGTAAGTAATGAGGGGTCATTGTACGAAATTCTTACTGCTTTGTGACCAGACTTTATTATGAAATGGTAACCTCGAGTGGTCCCCTGGTCTTAAACCAAGCTCACCACTTCACACATTCTCATTGAAACTTCACCGCATGCACTTTGTTAGATAGCGGTTTTGATGTAGTAAGTAAAACAAACTGAACTTACAATTCGAAACTATGAACTTTGTCTGAGACTTGAATTCACTGAAATTAGAAAGTTAGGTAGTAGGATATAATCTATGTAGGGTGAAACGGTTAATAGTCTGAACAACTTTGTTTTGTAAAGTAAAACGATTTGGGTTATTATTATTATTATTAAACTATCCTTTTCATTAAGTAGCAAAAACAGTTTTTTTTTAATTACTAACGTACATAAAACTCACGCCTTCTTCTCATGGGACAGCACCTACAGAACCTCTCCTGCTACGATCCTTACATACTTCCTTTTGCTTCGCTTACGTTCATTCGTTGTTCGTTCATTTTGAACGAATTAAAAAAAAATCACTTCTCTATCTGAGGAGACTCCTTTGTTCTGTGAGGCAAATCGTCTTAGTAACAGGTAATTAAAAAATATAAATAAAGGACAATAAATTAATAATAAGCTTCATCATTCTCCTGCCCTTGTCCCAATTTATTTGGGGTCGGCGCAACATGTCTTTTTCTTCCATACTTCTCTATTAGTCGTCATCTCGGTAGTCACTCCCTTTCTGGCCATATCATCTTTCACACAGTCCATCCATCGTTTCTTTGGTCTTCCCTTACTCGTATAGCCCTTTATGTTCATACTCAACACTTTCCTGACGACATTTTCCTCATTCCTCGCATCACATGCCCATACCATGACAACCGATTTCCACACAACTTTTCAGTCACCGGTGTCACTTTCAGACTTCCTCTTACATACTCATTTCTTATTCTATCCATTCGCGTAATACCACACATCCCTCTTAGCATTCTCATCTCGGCTGCATGCAACTGCCTTTCATTCATTCTTTTTATGGCCCAACATTCTGATCCTTACAAGACAGCAGGTCTAACCATTGTTTTATAAATTTTCCCCTTGAGTTTAAGGGGAATGCGACAGTCGCAGATTGTTCCCGTGATCTGCCGCCATTTCATCTATCCAGTGTTAATTCTGTGCTTAATAATAAGCTTAAACTATGAAAAAATATGTCACAATAAAGCAAGCAGACCGGGAATCTGAGCCTGTACGAGTTTTTTTTGTTCTATAATTCAAGTGGATTTGATGGCATACATACAGTTGCGTACAGTTCAAAACTTACCGTTTGTGTAAACGCGTTTGACAATTTAATTCAAATAAAGCCTGTAAACGATATCAAACTCCGACGGCTCGCTAAAAAACTGAGAAAAGTACACGCACACATTATATACATAGTAGATTTGAACAAAAATATAAACACAAAGCAATAATTATCGCTGACAATTTGCTTTAATCGAAGCACGTCCAAAATGAAATGACCGTATGAATGACATAACAACATGATTTTACTGTCAACACTGAAAAAAGTTTCAATTCTGAAAAAAGGTTCAACTTGACAGCAAATTCCCCATTTCCAAAATGATCCGCCATTTATTGAATTCATTTGTTACAAAAAATGTGATAAATGAAGAACCGCTTTACCGATTTTGTGCAAACTTCACTTAAACCATCTACTAAATAGTCCGAACAAAGCCTAAACATTTGGTTTGGATAGGTGAGCCCGTTCTTGAGTTATAAAATTACAACGAAAAGTGGCATTGATTTTTATAGATATAGATTACAAAAGAGGGGCTAGGTAATAACAGCCCCACGGGTCCATCGATCAGGTTAACCTACGCTTGCCACGGTCGGTCCGTGGATGGGCGACCATCTTTACATACCGAGACCCCCCATGTCTCGGAAAGCAAGTTAAACCGTTGTCCCAGCTGTCATTATTGGATCTTTGACAGTCGTTACGGGTTGTCAGAAGCCCGACAGTCTTACAACCAGTCTTAACCAAAGGGTATCGTATTACCCAGTAGGCGGGTTGTGGAGGTCAGATAGGCAGTCACTCCATGTAAAATACTGGTACTCAGCTGCATCCGGCTAGACTGGAAGCCGCCCCCAACATAGTTGGGAAAGGGCTAGGCAGATAGATTTGTATATAAAAAAAAACTCGTTAGTAATACGGTATGCAGTTTTAGTAATCAGAAAGGAGTTATATTCTCTGATCAGTATACCTTTCGTAATTCGGAAAGACTATACATTGTCCCAAGAACAAACTTAACGCGTAGATGAAAAATATATTATGTTTCCCATACATTAAAAATCTGCAATGCATCAAATTTCGAAGTTAGTTAATTCAAGCTGAACTATGCTTTCAATATCTCTGTATTAAACAACTGTAGGTGATTCTCGTTGATTAATACATCTAGGGCGTGCCCTATTGTCATAGTAATACGTCTATTATCCAATGATGAACAGAAAACTCTTATGAGCCTGTAGCTGGTAATTTTAAGTATGAGTAAAATATCCCGACCGAAATATTTCACAAAGATTCATTCTATAATATCAATTATCCGGAATGCAGAGTAAGCAAGCTGAAGTGGCAGTGGGCTGGCTATGTTTGTCAAAGGACTAACGGTGTGACCGCGTATCGGCAAGCGTATCGTGGGACGCCCTCCATCTAGTTGGACCGACGATCTTAAAAGGTAGCTGGGACAGACCGGATGCAGAAGGCGGAGGACAAGATGTTGTGGCGCATCCTGGGAGAAGCCTATTTGCAGTAGTGGACTGCGACAGACTGAGTTGGTTGATTGATACTATAATGTTTTTTTTTTTTTTTGCTAGCCTAGTTTGTGTCCCAATGCTGGGCAAAGACCTCCCCTTTTCCTTTACATACCTTTCTGTGTTGTGCGATCTCTGGCCATGTTGGCCCTGCAAACATGAATGATCAGATCGTCACACCACCTTCGCCGCGGTCTACCTCGACGGCGATGCCCTCCCTGAGGCGTCCAGTGGGTGACGATCATTGCCCATCTCTCCGAGTGCATTCGTGCGACGTGGCCAGCCCACTCCCACTTCTCCAACATCCGCTACTTGAGTTAAGGAGCGCAGGGTGGTGTTTCTAACACGATCTGTACGCTTGACACCTATTATGCTGAGCTTCATTGCCCGTCGGCAAATCTTGAGTTTGGACTTTTGTTGTTCAGTAAGGGACCAACATTGTGCTCCGTATGTTACAACGGGTAAGATTCACATGTCGATGAGTTTTCTCTTCAGTGTTATTGGAAGACTACCTTTCATGTGCTAGGGACCAGTAGGTTTTTCAAGCATTTCCGACTCGTCTTTCGACTTCCTTGTCTTGTCTATTTTTGAAAGAAACTGTCTGGCCCAAGTATATACCTATATACTCATCGACATATTGCAAAACATGCCCGTCTACCTCGACCCTACGTTTTGTGCTATTGGTCCACCTGGATCTTGGATCTGTTCATTGAAAGTCCAATATCAAGACTTACTGTGCTCAGATCTTGGAGCATTTCTTCAAGTTCAGAAGGTGATGTGGAGAACAACACAATATCATCAGCAAAGCGGAGGCTTGGTAGCTGGTGTTTGTAATGTTTATTTAAACTTTTTAATTAATCGCCAGTCCCAACGACAGGGCTGCTCACCCTAGTCATCCAGGTCTTTGGTCCCTTTAAATCATAAAATTAAAGTCTGAGCTTCAATTAGATGGATTTACGAGATAACAACCAATGTTCGGGTTAGATTTATGTGTGGGAGGGACCAGACGAGAAATAACAGCGGAGGATTTGTTTTATCAACATCTAAGATACGTTTGGGGAAGAAACATATCCTACAATATGTTGGTAAGTACTACTATTAACCCGTCCCTGCTTCGCCCTGTGTACGAAAGCGCCAGTAAGCGATTACGCGATCGTTTCCATGAATTATGAAGTACAAACGCGACTTGATTCATACCGCGGTTACGTCATATTTATACAAACGAGCCTGAAGATCGGGTTCTCGCACGAGTTTCGGTTAGAACACGGCCATACGGGTGCAATCTACTGATGTGTTTCTGTGCTATATCTGAGTTAAATGTTAATGTATTATACACGTAAACCCTCCGGAATAAATATGCCATATCAATATGATCAGCCTTCGCTGATCCTTTGCTGGGCCTCCCCAAGTTCTTCCAGGTACTTGTTACCCGAATAAAATAATTTTACAAAATATTTTTAAATACCAGACTATAAGCTTTTCGTTGAATTTATTAATTAGCTCTTAAAACATACCGAACAAAATTGAAGTGCCTTTCTTAAAATATGGGGAGCATTGGCGATTGTACTTGGAATGGAGTTCCCAGTAAAATCGCCGATATAGTAATGAAATTCTTGATAATCCGAAATTTTGGGAAGGTCTCATAATCAAATATCAATCATAATGAAATAAAGCGGCACAATCGCTCTTGCATTTTTTATATCATTAGTTAGAATCCATTCGCATTGGTTGAAACTTCTTAACAATGAAAAAGTTTTTATGTTTTATACTCAAAGGCATAAGTTGTCTTAAGTTGCAGGAAAACTTGTTACTTTATAGTTACAAAGTAACGTTAACAATGATTGGTTGAAATATGCAGCCATATTCTAATTCTGTCTGACTATTAACTAGTGATTCTTAACTCTCGACGGAAACAGAGCGGTGTTATGAGTTTAAGGGGACTACAGGACCTAAACGCAAGTTCTATAATGCCTAAATGAATATGGAGTAAAGAAAATCATAAAATATATTATATTCTTCAGGATATAATTATGCTAGTCAGATAGTGTGTTGAAAACATAATAGAACTAGTTTGATATGATAAAAAAAAATTACGAAGATACATTTAAAAATTTCTTTTAACGATTAAAAATCCTAATGATATAAATGCAATCATTCTGATTGGTCAGATTATTCTACAAGCAGACGTAATAGTATTTTATTTTTTTAGTCCAATCAATAGATTTTTTGTAACTAGATAATTGCTTCATATTTTGCAATAAATTACCAGAGCGTAGCGTCATCGCGCTTCTCTTTTTTTTCTATGCAGTCCGACAGTATCAGCGATTTAGGTCCTGCAGTCCCCTTAAAGTTTTTGTCTTTGTATCTGTCTGTGACATCGTAGCTCCCAAACGACTGAACTGATTTACATTTTATTGTTTTTTTTTTTTAAGAGAGTGTTCTTAGCTAGTGTGCTTAGAATAATAATTCAAGAAAATCTATTCTGCTGTTTGAAGATTATTAGCAATTTTATAGTTGATGAATGAATGTGAGCGTTTTCCACAGGTCTGATCCATACGAAATTTGGTATTCTGTTACTTCAGTGATATTCGAATAACATAGTAAGTTCTTCTAAACCTTGTACTGATGTTGCAACAATACCCAACTTCCTAACTAACTTCCAGCACAGGTGTCATATGTGGGCTCATTGGAATGGTCTCAATGAATAGGCTATAGATAGATAGTAATCAGAGTATGATTATGGAGTATCAAAAATAAATGAGGGTATAGGTAGGGTATCTCAAGAACTACTAATGCTATTTTTTATTTTTTATTATATTTTGGAATAGTTTTAGACGACATTTACCCAAGAATCTTGAGGGACTTAAAAAATCTAAGTGTGGCTACTAGGGCTATGCACATTCTCAAACATTTTTTTCTTTTGTTTAGGCCTCATAGTTTTCGACTTTTTATGAACAAGCTGAAATTATTCTGTATGATAGAAGTTTATCTAAAGATTACAGGAATAATAAAATGGTGTCTCTAAATAGCACACTTTTTTATGTATACGGAACCCTCGGTGTGAGAGTCTGACTAGCTCTAAACCGGATTTATTTAAATTTAACTTTTATATAACTCGAGTAAGAATGACTACATTTTTTTAAACTCATAAGTTATAACCTCTTTATTAATGAATATTGTGAATGTCAAAAATGTTTGGTTAAATACTCACTAGTCGTTACCTTACTTTAAAGAAATGCTTATAAATAAACCCCATAGTATCGATCTCTGTTTTAATAAACCTTTGTTAGGTTCACATACGGAACCTCATGGAAGACGGTGGCACAGGATCACGTACTGCTATGCACAGCGAAGCCTTAAGGGCGCGTTTGCGTAACGATAGTGTATAGGAGAGCCGAGACAAGCGTGTGTGCAATATTATGAAAACGCGGCAAACACGTATGAACGTGCTCGCTACACACACGCAGCGAGCACGTTCATAAATCGTTTCGCTGGAAACACGCTCGCAAATCGTACAGGCGCTGCCCAGAGGAGGTTCCTGGGTGGTATTTTAACAGGACATAGGGCCCCCTTCCAAAGAGCTCGTGGCTAAGTAATAACAGTCGCACAGGTCCGATCCATCAGGTTAAGCTACGCTTCTCAGGGCTGGTTGTTGACCATCTTTACATACCGAGACTCCTCCGTGCCTCGGAAAGCACGTTAAGCTTTTGGTCCCGGCTGTCATTCGTAGATCTTTGACAGTCGTTACAGGTCGTCAGAAGCTGAAAGTCTGACAACTAGTCTTACTACGGGGTATCGTATTATCCAGTAACTGGGTTGTGGAGGTCAGATAGGCAGTCGTTTTATGTAAAGTACTGGTATTCAGCTGCATCCATTTAGACTGGAAGCCGACCCCAATATAGTTGGGGAAAGACTAGGTAGATTGATTTATAGTGCCCACTTCCATGTGCTGATGGTGACCACCGGAGTGGTTTTAGTGAGGTGAGAATCTTGCAGTTTAATCCCTAAAGTCTTTAAAAAGCCTTTAGAGGGATTAGCGGCGAAAAAAAAATAACAGAACTGATTGATTTGTAATAAAAAAGAAAGCCAAGTAGTACTTAGCTTACTTTTTTATTGAAAATCAACAATCGTTGAATTAGGTATGCATAGTACCTATCCATACCCAATTAAGTGTTGATTTTACCAATGAAATTGAACGCAATCTAAGCTGCGTTCAAGAACTGTCAGTGTCAATATTCCATAGAAAATAATGACATAGATAGCCGTTAAACGTAGTTAATGCGCTGATCGTGTTCAGTTTCATTGGTAAAATCTGCCCTAAATATACAACTTTATCAATGGATGAACGTCTATGAATACCTAACAACGATAACTCAAGTCATATCTTTAGAATAAAAAGTCACGCCCTATAGTCCTTTAATTAAAATCATGACAATATAGAACCCAAGGTCAGATCTATCCCAATAATAGAAATAAGTGATAAATAACCCATGTGTCGTTTCAATTGGAAGGTTGTTCATGGAATTTGGATCTACCATTGTAGTATTAATTCAATTTGTCGCATCGATATTGGTATTCAGCTGTCCGGTTAGACTGGAAGCCGATGCAAATATAGTAGGGAAAAGGCTAGGCAGATATGATGTGTCGTCGAGGGATCCCTTTAAAATGCAGCTACGAATCCAAGTGTACAGTCCTCTCTCAGTTATTTTACCTCAGACAGCAGCAACCCAACAACCACCATATTGTAACGGAATAAAGATCACTATGATTTTGACAGGCTTGTCAGTAGTAGCATAGAAACAGAAACCTTACTGTAATGAAAATAAGGATCACAGTGATTTTGACAGTGAAGCAAAATCAGAGGTAAATAAATTAACTGTGAATGGTACTGTAGTGCTAAAATCTCAGGTAGAAGTTTCGTAGCCGCTACGACGTAGCGCCTACCCCGTAGCTTCGTGGACGTCTTAAAGGGAGTACAGAACCTAAACGCAAGATTTATGATGCCTCAAAGTATATGATACTTTATTAGAGTGAGTTAAAGTTTATGTTACTTAGCGCCGGTTTTTTGATCCGTAGTTAACTCAACCAATGGTTGAATTTTGGCTAAATGTGAAAGACTAAACATGAATGTATTCATGTTAGCTCATTCATATTAAAAATAGTAACTAATGGCATAATTCATTCATGTTTAGCCTTTCAGATTTAGCAAAAATTTAGTCAAAACATTGGTTGAGTTAACTACGGATCAAAACACCGGCCCTTAGTTTAGTTGTTTTACGTATGTGTGTGCTCGTGTGGAGCTTGTGGCTAAGTAATAACAGCCGCACGGGTCGATCCATCAGGTTAAGCTACGCTTGCCGGGGTTGGTCTGTGGATGGGTGACCATCTTTACATACCGAGACTCCTCCGTGCCTCGGAAAGCACGTTAAGCCGTTGGTCCCGGCTGTCATTCGTGGATCTTTGACAGTCGTTACGGGTCGTCAGAAGCCCGAAAGTCTGACAACCAGTCTTACCAAGGGGTATTGTATTACCCAGTAACTGGGTTGTGGAGGTCCGATAGGCAGTCGCTCCATGTAAAATACTGGTATTCAGCTGCGTCCGGTTAGACTGGAAGCTGACCTTGGGGTCATAGTTGGAAAAAAGCTAGGCAGATTGATTGATGTATGTGTGTGCGTCACTTTCTCGTGAATAAACAGTTTTTCTTTCTTTTTCATTCTTCTTTCACTATAGTAAACAAAATCAGAAAAATATATGATATTCTTAAGGATATAATAATATACTAGACAGATAATGTGTTGAAAACATTATACAAATAATTTGATACGATAGACAATCACTAAGGTACCTCTAAAAATTTCTTTTCATGATTAAAAACCATACTCCATAACCATACATGCAATAATTTATATTTTTTGTCAGATTATTCTACAAGCAACATATTAAGGTATTTTAACTTTTTAGTCCAATCAATAGATTTTTTGAATATAGATAATAGATAATTACTTCATATTTTGCAATAAATTACCAGCGTTGTGTCATCGCGCTTCTCTTTCTTTTCTATGCCGTCATTATCCTGACCTTGCCCCAATTTATTTGTCGGCATAATATTTAATTAATTCATTAGGTAATTTATTTGTGAGTATTTTTTTGTTTATTTGGTATCGCCGCAGCATGTCTTTTTCTTCCATACCTCTCTATAAGTCGCCATCTCGGTAGTCACTCCCTTTCTAGCCATAATCATCTTTCACACAGTCCATCAGTCGTTTCTTTGGTCTTCCCCTACTCGTATAGCCATCCACATTCATACTCAAAACTTTCCTGCCGATATTTTCCTCATTTCTCCGCATCACATGCCCATACCATGTCACCGGTGTCACTTTCAGTCTATCTCTTATGTACACATTTCTTATTCTGTCTATTCGCCTAACACCACACATCCCTCTTAGCATTCTCATCTCAGCTGCATGCAACTGCCTTTCATTCATTCTTTTTGTGGCCCAACATTCTGATCCATACAAGACAGCAGAACTAACCATTGTTTTAAAAATCTTCTCCTTACGTTTAGTGGGAATGCGGGAGTCGCAGATTGTTTCCGTGACCTGCCACCATTTCATCCATCCAGTGTTAATGTCCTTAACAGTCCGATATTCTTCGCCATTGCTTTGCACAAGAGCATTATCATATCTATTGATAAAATATTTTATTATACTAAAACCCACGTTTATTGAATTAACGGCCATTATCATTTACCATACAAAATGGTCTCAAATACACTATTAGTAGGAGATATATTATCCAGTACAACATTTGCCTCAAGTCATTTGCCTCAAGCGCAATATTTAACACGTGATAAATTTGGACTGACCTTGATACTGCGATACTGGCTAGACATTGTTTGAGTTTATATGCCTACGAAGTAAATTAACAAGTCATCTTCATTTATCCAATTAAAAGAAAATTTGTTAGAAGTAATTTAACTATCATCAAATCTAAAAAAACCGGCCAAGTGCGTGTCGGATCACGCACAAGAAGAGTTCCGTAGTTGGGATGAATTTAACCCAAGAACAAACTTAAGATTTTAGTTGAAATATATGTTCTCCCATACATCGATACCACGGTTCATTCTCCAACTGCAAAATTGAGTATGTACTAATCACAAAAAAAAAAAAACATTTTTTATGTGATAAATAAATGAACTAACAATTTTTGGACTTTTTCATTTACTTGTGCTGTGAGACCTTGCTTCTTGTCAAATTGCATGATTCTATGTCAACGGGGAGTACCCTATAGGTTTTGACTCCCTTGTGCAATCACAAAATATGCGACATAAACGGTCATATCTTTTGATCGCGTTGACTTACAAGTTTGATTTTTTCACAACTGAAAGAGACTATAGACCCGAGTACTCGATAATTTCAAATTGATAACTTTACGCGTTCTTGAGTAAAAGGGTCTTGACAGACAGACGGACAACAAAGTGATCTTATAAGGGTTTATTTTTCCTTTTGATGTACAGAACCCTAAAAAGTAGCTATAACTTATGGTGCTTGTACGCACGACGACATTTCAAATTAAACAGTATACATTTCCAGACCTCTCATTAACGGAAACTCTATAAAAAGTGAGATCAGCTTATGCTGTCGTTGTCGTGTCGTTGTTTGTACTAAGTAGGTGCACGTTATTTGATCATGTAGACTGGTGTAGGTATAGTACGGCTAACACGCGTGGTTTATAAACGCTATTACTTTTTTCTGCTTTTCGTGTCAATAAAGTAACACGTCACAAGTTATTTTATACCATTTTTGTTATGAGACTTTATGGGCTAAGCTCAATTTTATATTGAATACGTTTAAGGCTACATTAATATTATTTATAAATTCTTTTTATTACGTGTAACATGAACAAAGCAAGTTGGTACCCATTTATAGCGTTTTATAAAGAACAAGGATAGTTATTTTACAAGTGTCGGTTTGGTATAGCAGTCTAAACAGTAATGTTTTCTCTAGCAAGTCGTGAAAGGCAAGGCTATGTTATTTTATGATACAGTCTTACACGTACCTACCACAAGACACATGAGATCAGAAGTACAATCAATTAAAGAACTAGAAATAGTACATTTAATTGCAAGTGTTAAACGACAAATGCACACACTTGTCAAACAACGTTTTTCATCACACTTGCGAGGAAATTTCAGCGAAAAATATTTGTAAAATATGGCACACGATAATTTTTTGTGCACCCTACCAATGTTAATCTGCACTTTCCCACACTAGTGCGGAAACGCAAAGTAAATAGCAAGCGTGAACACACAAATACACCGTAAACCTAATACACGGTGCCACATTTCGAGCGAAGTGTTTTGAAAACAGAAAAGTTCATGCACCGCATTCCTCTTTTGCAATTTAGAGTGTGTCAGGAGCTGCAAGTATTGCATTTTCAGTAGTGTTCATAAATGTTCCTTTTGTTTCGTTTAACGCGCAGTTATTAGGATACACATGGCAGCATAGTTTGCGGAACCACATCAAATTGAAATAAATAGAAAAGTATTTCAAAGACAGTTTATCCGAGCATTTACGATCTAAGAAACAAAGTTAATTAAAAAGTTTGACTTAACAGTAGTGTTGCTACAGCGAAGAATATACTTCTATAAAGTACCAAGAAACAAATTTCAAATTTATTTATTAGTGATCAGTTTGTACAAGAACAGATTGCATTGATGTCGGAGTATAAAATCATCAATATAAGTATAAATACAAGTTTGTTCAGATATAAAGCTACTACTGTTCGATTGGGAATTAACATTTATGTCACGGATTGGATATACTTAATAGGGTTCATAGAAAAAGTTCATTACATAGATATGACGCACGAAGTAGATATAAAGTGATACCACCTGAGTCGATGACTTCTTTACCATATTGCGTAAAGCGCGGGCCACGTTTATGAGCCGTGGACATGAAACGACAATGGAATATTGAGAGCCAGTCTGAACAAGGGCTGTCGTATTACCCAGTAGATGGTTTATGGAGTCACTCCATGTAATATACTGGTATTATGCTGCATCTGGCTAGACTGGTAGCTGACCCAAACATAGTTGGGAAAAGGCTAGACAGATGATAGTATGAAGCTAATTTAATTTCTTTGTAGGTATATATTTATTTATTTATCAAGTGGGACAACTAACAGCTTTAATTCGATACAATAAATATTGGGATAAGAGACATGAAGCCAATTATAGGTTTTCACGGCTTTTATTATACAGTAATATAATAATAGATCTTATACACGACAAGTCATCAAGAAAAGAAGAGCACAAATCGTCAAATATCGTCGAATAAACTACAATAAAACTAAATAAAATAAAATAAGAACCAGAACTACTATCAACACTAAGAATTAATTTTGAAGAATTCAAGGTTCAGCCTGTTGATTACTGCCAATATTTAATTTAATTAAGATCAATTAATGCCATGGTAAATTCTACATTATAAATGATATTTTTTGTTACATTTCCTGCAATATTTTTTTTTTTATTGATTCAGCCAGTATTGCTACGAGTGAAGCTTCTGAATGAACTTTATTAAAATATTTTGACGCCTACGCTTTAGACATAGTACTGTCTTGAATTCCAATTAATAATTTCATAGGATGTTAGTTGAACTTACAAAAACATTCAAGTTCGTCTTCGTTTTGGTGCTTTGAGTTTGTGCTTGTAATAGGTACATAATAATTTATAAATATTATATTACAAGCGCTTCAAACATTAGGTATGGCTCGCAACACAAGGCCTCACCATCCCATTTCAGCAGAAAGACGTCCACTGCTGGACTGTCTTCCCCAAACGTACATAAGACATAGGTAGTGATAAAACCGGCGAAGAGCGAGTCGGATCGCGCACCGAGGTTTCCGTACCACCACAAAAAAAAAGTGCTATTTAGAGACATCGTTTTATTTTTCATGTAATCTTTACATAAACTGTTATCATACAGAATAATTTCGGATTTTTCTCTTTGCAAACTTCGGAGCTAAAGGAGGGGAACTGTATTTTTTTCTACATTTTTCATCAGAAGGCGAAAACTATTCGGCCTAAAATAAAAAATGTTTGAGAACGTGCAAACAGCGCTCTTTCATATGATACCCCACATGCCCTAGTAGCCCTACTTCGAATTTTTAAGGCCCTTTTCAGTCACTATTGCAATATATATATATATATATATATATGACGGAGTAAGAACCTCCATAGTATTTTTAAAAAGTGTGACGTCAGCGTAGCGTAGCGTTAATTATTTAAATAGACGAACACGATGAGTAGTTGCGCCGATATATATATATATATATATATATATATTTATATTATTTATTATTATTATTATTATTTCTTTCTTATTTGTAAAATAGTTGGGCAAACGTCATCTAAAACTATTCCAAAATTCAAGTTGATAGCATTAGTAGTTCTTGAGATATCCAGCTGTGACAGACGAACAGACAGACAGACAGTCTGAGTCGCATCATAAGGGCTCCTTTTTACCATTTTGGTATGGAACCCTAAAAATAAAAGCGGTAATAAGTTTAGTTCGATCCTCACTCGTTGCACTTTTGACGTAGCCCCAGATTTAGCACACAAAAAAGTATAGATTAGATATAGAGAGTACTAAGCGTCAGTTCATTCCGCGTGCTTTTGCAACGAGCATTCATTCGCAAAACGAACATTCGTTTGCGAACACAGCTATTAGAATTTTTTTTTTTTTTTGTTCGGATTCACGTAATCACCAAATTGTCCGTTTTACGAATGACTTTTCGTCGCGCAACGAATGTTCACTAAACAAATTCGCGAATCGAATGCTCACGGTAAAGATAAGATATCAAACATTGATTTTTCGAGGCAGAAAAGTAAACTAGAAGCTTCCTTGGAACGCTGAGAAAATGTCCATTCTGCAAAATCGAACAAACGCTGAGGCAGTGTTCTACATTTTTGAACATGGATACCACACAACAAGTAATCTGGACTTGTTTAAAAAATGGTTTGTTTAGTCACGGCGGAAATATATTCAATTCAACAAAACATGCCACACGTGTATATAACTTCAAACACCACTTCCTTTTTCACGATGATAATCTGAAAGGGAAACACAGACAATCAAATACGACCATATCAACGGTGGCTGAGCGAACATCTAATCACATTAACGGTGAACAAGAGATACTCTTAACGACTCTTTAACTAAGGGTCAAGAACAAGGAAGGAGATTACGTCATCCTTGGGGCGTTACTGGATCAAGGCTCTCAAGTAACCTTGGCCACAGAAAATGCTGCTCAACGGTTGAACTTTTCCCGAAACAAAATGAATGCTGTGGTCACTGACGTTGGCACTATAAAGGCATGATAAAATTGGAATGCAAGTCTATCCACACTGATTTTACATTCCAAACTGAAGCGTTAGTGACGCGTAAACTTATTATCATCCTTTAAAAGAGTAAACAATAATATAAAAACCGGTCAAGAGCGAGTCAGACTCACGCACCGAGGGTTCCGTACCATCGTGATATAAAAAAGTGTGCTATTTAGAGACATCGTTTTATTTTTCCTGTAATCTTTACATAACCTCCTATCACACAGAATAATTTCAGATTTTTCTCTTTGCAAACTTCGGAGATAAGGCGGGAATGGTATTTTTTTTACATTTTTCATTAAAAATTGGAAACTATGCGGCTTAAAAAAAGAAAAAATGTTTGAGAATGTGGCAACAGCGCTCTTTCATATGATACCCCACATGCCCTAGTAGCCCCACTTCAAATTTTTAAGACCCCCTTTCAGTCCCTGTTGCAAAAAAAAGTTTTTATTTCTTTCTTATTTGCAAAATAGTTGGGCAAACGTCGTCTAATAAAAGAACTACTAATCTGCCGTCGTAAGAAAAAAGGGCACAACTAACATTTAAAAAAAAAAATCTGCAAAAAATTGAGCAGATTAGCCTTTTTTTTCTGGTTCTAAATATGTATGTAACTCAATTTTTAAAAAAATGTTAGTTGTGCCCTTTTTGCTTACGACGGCAGTAATGCTGTCAACTTGAATTTTGGTGTTCCAAAATTCAAGTTGACAGCATTAGTAGTTCGACAGACAGACAGACAGACATACTGAGTCGCACCATAAGGGTTCCTTTATACCATTTTTGTACGGAAGCCTAACAAATAGTTCTTCTGGTAACCGGAATGATATATTAAGCGATTCTTAGACATAGAGTATCGTAAGTTAAATGAACACATAAAATTCTGACTAGTTTTCAGTACAATCTATCTATTGTCGGGTTAGGTCTCAACAAGTCTGAGAATTTACACGAAGTTCAAAACTTCTCTAATTAAAATAAACATACACAAAAGATCTTCTCTATTGTTTTACTTTGAGATATTGATCAAAGTCTGATTTAAACCAGTTTGTCCTGGAAGTGTAAGGGCCCTAAGATATAAGTTTGCTGTTTCAAAACAGTTACAACAACTTTTCGAATTAAATGTATTCGCTATTTTGTAAGTTCACCTTTGAAACTATTACATTATATTATATCATCTGCGTAGCCTTTTCTCAACTGTGTTAGGGTCGGCTTCCAGTCTAACCGAATGCAGCTGAATACCAGTATTTTACATGAGCGACTGCCTATATTAATAATAATATTAATATAGAACGAAATAGTGTGTGGGGGCTTGTGGCTAAGAACCAAAAGTGGCACGGGTCGATATATAGTTCAGGTTAAGCTACGCTTGCCGCGGTTGGTTCGTGGATGGGTGACAATCTGAACATGCCAAGCCTCCTCCGTGCCTCGGAAAGTACGTTAAGCCGTAGGTCCCTGCTGTCATTCTTAGATCTTTGATAGCCATTACGGGTAGTCAGAAGTCCGAAAGTCTGACAAGCAGTAAAAACAATCAATTGTTTATTGAAGGACAGAAAGTTAACCAGAACAACGAAACATACAAAACGACACAAATCAATGACCAGAAGGGAACCGCATACAACTACAATGTAGACCGAATTGGCGAACTACCTACCACCAACGAAGACACAAAGAATCACTCCTTTCGAAAGCATAGACCAACCTTGTAAAATTCTCTTCCAAAACATGCAAAGCATATCCAACAAGCTACACATTATAGAAGCATTTTTAACAGAAAACCCTATCTATCAAGCTGTATGCATATCTGAGTCCTGGCTATCCGAAGATAAAGTTTCCCTCATCCAAATAAATGGCTATAATATTGCATCATCATACTGCCGGAAAACTCGAGGAGGAGGCGGCGTGTGCATCCTCTTGCAAGAACAAATTGATTACATAGAGAAAAAAGATATCTCAAACATGTCTACAGAATATGTACTGGAAGTGTGCGCTGCTGAGTTACCTAAACAAAACCTTTTACTAATTACTATGTACTGGAATAGAAGAGAGGAAGATATATTCATTGATAAATTAAAACAAATTCTAAATTATTTAAATATTAAATATAATAAATTTAACATTGTTATAGGTGGAGATTTTAACATTAACATATTAAGCAAAACCTCAAAAACTTACCAGTTTCTGGATCTCATGCTAGAATACAAATTCACTCAACATATAAAAAGACCTACACGTATTACAGAAAAAACCTCAACATGTCTTGATCTAATATTTACGAATTTCAGCGACAAAAATATGTTTACAACCGTAGAAAATTTCGGACTTTCGGACCACAGTGGAACAATTATAAATCTAAGCATACCTCAACCAGCGAAAAAAATTACATGGTACACTAATAAAAGATTATTTAACATAGCGAACATTACAAAATTTAAATCTATACTAAGTACACAAAACTGGCACGACATTATACAAACAAACAATAATATAAATGAAAATTATAATTCTTTCAACAACCTCTTAATAAAAAATTTAAATCAATGTATACCTATGCGTAAAATTAAACTTAAAAGTAACTATAAAAAATACTGGCTAACTACGGGAATTAGAGTTTCCTGCAAAAACAAAAGATTGTTAAAATTATTTTCCACTAAATCCAAAAACCAAATAATTACACAACATTATAAAAAATATGAAAGAATATTAAAAAGTGCAGTTACCACTGCAAAAAAATTACAATATATAAACAAAATAAAGAAATCAGACAACAAAGTAAAAACTATGTGGAGCATTATAAATGAGAGAACAAATAAAAAACCAAAAAAGGAAAAATGTAGCATAACATTACAACATAATAATACTATTATATCCGAACCTGAACATATTGCGAATATTTTTAATGACTACTTTGCGTCAATAGGAGAAAGCAACAACAATCCATCTGGCACTGCACTGGGCGGCATGTCACCACTAAATCCCACGGAGAACACCATGTTCCTTACCCCAGTAGAAGCTTGGGAAGTCAACAAATTAATCAAAAACCTAAAAAATAAACGAAGTCACGGTTTAGACGATATTCCACCTACGTTATTAAAAGAATGCGCAAATGAACTCACCTTGCCATTTTATCTACTGTTGAATCAGTCTTTTGCAGAAGGCACTTTCCCCGATTTGTTAAAAAAATCACTAATTAAACCAATTCATAAAAAGATCACAAAAACTGATCCAAATAATTATCGCCCAATAGCTCTCTTGCCCTCAGCCTCCAAGATTTTTGAGAGAGCTATGTGTGATCGAATTTATTCTTTTTGCGAAAAATTTAACGTATTGAGCGATTGTCAGAACGGTTTCCGAAAAAACCGTTCCACAACATTAGCTGTTTATAAATATATTCAAGAAGCCCTTAATATTATAAATAACAAGGAATACGCCGTAGGGATACTACTGGACATGACCAAAGCGTATGACAAGGTACAATTTAAAATACTTTTAAATAAACTGTATGGAATAGGAATCCGCGGAAAAGCCCATGAATGGCTTACGTCATATTTAAAAAATAGAGAACAAGTAGTTGAGATTGAATACTTTAATCACACTAGTAGAGAAATAGAAAAAATCCGATCTAAAAGTAAAAAAACCAACGCTTCCATCCCCCAAGGAAGTGTCATAGGTTGCCTATTATTCCTTGTTTACATCAACGACTTACCGAAAACTATAGAGGGACCATGTGTTTTATTCGCAGATGACATATCTATATTAGTCTCATGTCAAAACAACACAAACATAGAAGAAAAACTAAGTTCCACACTCACAAAAACATGTAACTGGATGACCTCACATAATTTAGAAATTAACTATACTAAAACTAAATTAATGATTTTCCACCCTTATCAAAAAGCTGCTCTACACTTAAACTTCATATTTAACGGCTCAAAATTGGAAACTGTTGATGAATTTACATTACTTGGACTTACAATAGATAAATATATTAATTGGAAAACACAAATACAAAAAACCCGTTCAAAAATTTCAAAATTTTCATACGCTCTCCGCAAAATTAAAAAGACAACCGATCTACAAACTGCTCTCACCACCTATTATGCGTATGCCAATGCATGGCTTAGCTACGGCGTAACCCTCTGGGGAAATAGTACAGATGCAATGACACTCTTTACCCTACAAAAGAAATTAATTAGAATCTTGGTAAATATTGATAAAACTGACAGCTGCAAACCCTATTTTCTAAAACATAATATTCTAACCCTCCCAAGTATTTACATTCTAGAATTATGTAAATTTGTCCGTAAGCATCAAGAGTTCTACACAAAACGCGAAGACATCCAATCACAGTACACACTTAGGCACGGATCTAGGCTAAACATACCAACATCCAGGCTAAAAATGCATTCTACAAGTCCCTACGTAATGTCTATAAAATATACAACAAACTACCAGACATAATAAAGAAAGAAGAAAATTTCAATATATTTATAATAAAACTTAAAAAATTACTAATAAACAAATGCTATTATTCCTTAGATGAATATTTAAACGATAAACATACATAATAGAAAAAAGTAAAAAAGAAAGTAAGATAGTATAATAAATGTTAAGGAAATTACTAATAATATAATAATAATAATTGTTAACAATAATTAATGACAATCACGCAATTTATAGTTATGTTTGAAATATATTAATGATATGGTAATTATTAATAAATAATAACAAATAATACATTAAAAAATACTTAAATAAAATAGCAATAATAATAAATTTAAAAAAAAATAGCAATAATTCATAAAAATTCAATAATTCATGATCTCCTAAAACAGGGCTTCCTCTCTCCTACCCTTTTGCTGTGCCCTACAGGGTCCATAATGATCTCATTTATATTATAGAACTTACCACCTATGTACACATTATGGTAAAGCAATAAAGATATTGAGTATTGAGTATTGAGCAGTCTTACGTAAGGGTATCGTGTCAAATAGGTAATCGCTCCATATAAAATACTGGTATTTAGCTACATCCGGTTAGGCTGGAAGCCGACCCCATATAGTTGACAAAAAGGTTAGGCAGATTGATTGAAGAAGGGACCACTGGCCTTGGCCTTGCAAGCGACCAATAAAGGCTAATATTGAGTAAAAAATAAAGCCTACAAGATGTGTCATGTCCCTCCTAATATGATCGATGGGGACAAGATTATCCTGTTTTATATTTCCAAAACTGTAAGAAAACGGAGTCACTTTAGATTATTATCTCTGCAATAAATCATCTATTTGACAGCTGTCATCCCACAAAAAGATGAGTGATATCAATACAATTTCCTGTAGGTAGGTGTCTCAGGGTTTAATTAAGAATTCAAATGGCTTAGTATGATCCCCCGTTGTGTTCAAAATACTGCAGCATTAATACCATGCGCTAATATTAAATAGCCTGCCTAGCTGCGAGTAACTTGGAAGTTGTAACCTATCCTAACACATTTCACCCAGTTCACAATGTTTCGACAGTTTATAACGGAAATGTGTAATACTGGAAGATTATACACTAACGATATAGGGTGTAAGTGTAAACAGTGGCAACCTTTTAAGGGGTCATTGTACTCATCATTATTAACAACTTTAATCATGGGAATTTATTTGAACTGAATTATAAAATGATTTTTAAAAACAAGTGATACAGAACCGGGGACACGTTAGCATCTTACGGCGGTCCGGGGGAAGAGGAATTAAATCGTGTGGCGCTACGTTATAGGCCTAAAATGAGTTGTTATGAGTCTTTTTGCCACAAAATAAGGGTCCACGCGAACAAAAATGCCAAACTCTCGTCATTAATGAAGTTCAAAGCAATACTAGTCCTACTGTCAATGAAAATTTATTTAAAGAAGGTGTCCTTACATGGAGAATATGTACAAGCTAAAAATAAATATATATATTATGTACAAGTGTATAAAAAATCATAAAAATAAAAAGGGGAAGAGCTCATAGGGCATCAAAAAATTCGTCCCCATCGCTGTCAATGGAAAAAGTGCCCAAAAGGCTGGCAGCATTGCCACGTTGGATGGCAATGCTGATTCTTTGGGCTAAAAATAGGCCAGCCCTTTGGTCCCGTGAAGAGTCGACCAACCGCTTGGCGATGTCCCGAAATACTCGATGAGCACTCGGACCCCAAGGCCCTAGAGTTTCAACCCCAAACGGCTCAAACATATAGCTCCCAATAAGGTTACTATATTTGCGCCGTTTGAGGTTTTCTGCTCCTGCAGCAGCCGCCCCAGCACAGCCCGCCGTGCTAAGAAGATGGGATGGCGCGAGGGTGTCGACACAGGTTGCATCCCACACCAAAGGCCTACCCAACTTCCAAGGCATTATGGTCATTCCGTCTGGCCTCTTCCCATCGTCACGCGCCAAGCCATTGGGTTCTAAAACAGCTGGCACCCCGGCGGTGACAAGAGCCCGACGGATGATGTCGTTAATGCTGGCGTGCCGTGCCATCCGACCAGCGCTCTTGCTGCAGGATAGTCCATGGTGTCCGAGGCAGTCGACTCCTTCACCGCATTGACAGCGATGTGGAGCCCCACAAGGAGCACCCACACGCAAACATGTAGCGAGCTGGAATGTGGTGTCACTCAGTATAGTGCCTATGTTGGGTGACGGTAGAGCCTGAAGCCAGAGACCCGACTCCCATTCACCCACAGCCAACAGGCGGGCACGCTCAGCAGTATTGGTGGACGTATTAATAAGTTTATTCCGTACCAACCTGCAGAGCGGCTCATCCCACTGTCTCTGGGAAGACGGGTTCTCGGGCTGAACCGTATCCGGGCAAGCCACTTTCCAGGCATTCACCGCGTCGGTCAAACACGGCACTTCAGAGTCAACCTGAGAAGGGGCTAAGATTCTTGTGGTTAACTTTTCGGTGCTGTGGACCGAGGACAGGAACGCCGGTAGGCTTACACTAGAAATTTTGCGGACGCCGAGCCCACCAAAACGAATGGGTAGTGTGGCTTGCAGCCACGCGCGGTCGTCCAATGCCACATTTAAAATTGATGTTAGGGTGCTTCGAATAATACGATCGATTTTGTCTAAAAGTTGTGGCTGCTTCCATAAAGAGGAAGAGCGGAGAAAATACATAAAATTTGGACCAAAACAGCAATATCTGATAAGGGTGAATGCCGAATGTAAATTAATTTTTGAAAGTCTATCTGAAATATCGTTAAAATGTTTAATTTTATCGTCGACGAATGGTGAAAAACTGTCTTCGAAAATTGGGGAACCTAGAAGGTGCAGTGAGCTTTTTTCCAAAACTTTGATATCTGGGGTTATTGAATTGAATTTTTGTATAGTCGATTGTCTGTCGGTATTGTCACAAAGATAAATTTCGCATTTGGAGTTGTTGAGAATAGTATATAGTATAATAGTATATAATAGTATAATAGTATATAATAGTATAATATAATATAATATATATATATATATAATAGTATATAATATATAGTCCTACTCTACAATATACCTAGTCTTGCCATAAATACTGTCACGAAGAAAAAAAAAATTATTATTGCTAATAATATTTATTACTTTTACAGTGTGTTAGTTTAATACATAAATATAAAACAATTTAAAATATAAAAAGCTTATTCGAAGTGGTCTCGATTGGCTGCAATACAGTCCATTAAACGTTATTTTGCCAGTTATCAATAGAAGCACGCACTCTTTCCATGGGAAAATTCTTCACTGCCAATCGTATGGATTGTTTTAGGGACTCCAAATTATCATGGCGTTTAGAGCAAGCCGTACTCTCTAAAACTGACCATAAATCATAATCCAGCGGATTAAAATCGAGACTAGACGACGGCCAGTCTTCAGCTCTGATTAAGTTCGAAACGTTCATTTCCAACCAAGACTGCGTGGACCGAGCTTTATGACCCGGCGCCGAGTCTTGTTGGAAGGACCATACTTGGTTATTGAACATGGTGTTGTTAAGGGGCTTAACTACCTTCTCTAGAATGGTATCTTGATACACTTGTGCCGACGTTTTGATACCTTTTTCACAAAAATATGGCTCAGTCACTCCTTCATACCTAACACCGCACCAAACCATCACTGAAGTCGGATAATGCCCACGTTGCACTCTGTCGACTAATTGGGAAGCTTCCTTAAAGCTTTGAGCATAAATACGGTCATTATGTTTGTTAAAATGTTGCTCAATTGTAAAGATTTTCTCATCCGTAAACAAAATTTTTCTGTGACCTCCCTTTGCGTACCGCTTCAGTAGTTGTTTCGATTTTATCACCCTATTCTTTTTTAAATTATCAGTTAAAAAATGACCAGTGCGTCTCTTATAGGCTGTAAGTCCTAAGTCATCTTTTAAAATACGCGACATGGTTCTGGGTGTTATCTTTATCACCCGAGATAAAATCTTTTGCTTTCGGACAGGATTTCTTCGAATTCTTTCCCTTACTGAATTGACAACCTTTTTCGTACGAACACTACGTGGACGGCCAGATCTTTTTCTGTCACAAACAGAGGAGGTCTCATTGTACATATTAATAGCCCGGTACACAAACATTTGACTAATACCAAGCGTATGGAGAGTTTTAAAAATTCCATTTGGCTCCATACCAACTTTGTGTAATGCAATCACAGCGATTCGGTTCTCTTTATCACCCCACTCCATTTTAATATCGCAGAATATTGTACAATGTATTAGCGCTAAAAACAGAAAACTCAATGAACAATCGTATAAAAATGACAAATTCCAAATTCAAATGTAATACCTTTCTTATTTTTAATTGTAACAGTATTTATGGCCAGACTAAGTATGTTTACGCACATAAAAATGCATCTTACAAAGCAAAATTTCTATAATCCGATAACTCGTTAGGCCGCCCAGTGTTCCTGAAACAGCGTACAACCGAGCGACGTGCGACCGTTGCACGTCAGTAACTTTTTGACTTGTTTAAAAACGAGGGAACGGGACTGACACACGGATTAGTTGACGGACAGGCAGTCTGAAATTTTAAAAACCGTTTTTAACGTAGATAATATCTTCATGTTTGTTTGTGTGTGTGTGTATGATGGGAGAAGTGACACTGTAATTTTACACAACTGGGCTTTGGATTCTTTAAATCGTTGTTTTCAATCCAGTTACTCGTAAATAGGCGTAATGTAATCTTCCTACATAGCCTTCAGTAAAATTTAAATAATCCTGGTCTAAACCTAAACGATTAAGGGCTGATTTTCCAATAGTAGTTAACTTTTATCGGAAGAATAAATATGGCAGTTTGAAATATTTTCTATGGAAAAGCTGTCAAATCACCATATTTATTCCATAAATAAAAGTTATCTGACGATTAAAAAATAAGCCATAATGCTAAAAAAAAAATAGTCGGGACATTTATTGGAAATCAACATTGTGTCTCAATAATTATATATGTAAGTTTCCCACGTGGGACGTCAGTAAATGGCATAACAATAACAATAACATAATAATAACACTGTCAATACTAGTGTATTAGAATATTTTATAACCAATAGATACCTAAATCCAAACAACGAAATTTAAAAAAAGTGCTTTTTTTTAACGATCTAAATATGAAGGCCGACTAAGTGTTTTGCGAATTAGCCGACTAACTATGGCGACTTATTGGATATTATGTGTTTAATTGGTTTGTATATACAGGGGACGTCAATTAGAATAGATATGTCGCAGCCAACTACCATCATTATTAGCCTTTCAGTTAACAGCCTAGCCGTTTAACTAAAAGCAGCCTGATTGATATCCAATTATAGGTTAGGTTGGTCGCGCGGGGATCAACCACGCGCGAGCCGAATTGGTCGCAGTAACGAAGCCGGGTCGCCCCTACCTAATGGGTAAGGTTACGTTAAACTGTGAAAGACTGCGTTAACTAAACGGCTAATTAAGCTAGTTGGCTGGGACAGATATACGAAATTTAATTTATTTTCGTATTGACCCTGCTTCATTTTCTATATACCAATAAATGAAAATAAGGTTCCAAATAATCATATGGAGTAAACATTGATCAGCTCTCCATAATGACTAGCTCTGTGAATGTTCGTACCTGAAACAAGTTACTTATCATAAGTTCGAAAAATATTTGACCGAATTTCATTTATTTCACCTAAAACTTTTCAACTATTTTCGTTTCGTTTTTTTTTTTTACTTAATCGAAGTCACGTCTGCCACTGTATCAGTTGACCTATTATCAATTCGATTGTTTTCGTTACTTTGACGTTTCATTTAATCGAAAATCTTTTTACCGAAGTTACACTTAACTGAAACAACATTTGGTCGAAGTATTATATTTCCGAATATTCATTTACCAGGCATGCAGCGTGCAAGCAGGCACGCAGCATGCAAGCAGGCATGTGGCAGCATGCAAACAAGCATGCAGTATGCAAGCAAGCATGCAGCGTGCAAACAAGCATGCAACATGCAAGTAGGTAAGCAACATGCAGCAAGAATTGTTTCTATCACGACTCCGGGCGCTGCGGGGTTTGGGCGGCCCCACGCGAGCTTATCGTCGCAGATGGTTTTAAAGCTCACCATCTGCTCTTCAGCTCACGGGCCGCCCCACTCCTCCGCGCCTACGCGGGTTTAAATTACACTCTAAGGGTAGGGCAGACAAGACTGCGTGAAGTCGGTTTTGCAGCTATTCGTTTCTGTCACAAAATTTTGTAGCAAAACATATTGACTTTTTTGACACTATTTTAATTTAATATTGAAAATGCTACCAAGTAACCCGCTATATATTTGTAACCAAATAATATTCCGTAAAATGTTGTTTCGGTGTGGTGAAAATATGGCAAATAAATCATTTGGCAAATGAAAAAAGTTCAAAAGAGGCTTCGGCCAATAGCAAAAAGTTATCTTGTAAATCGGTGAAATATAGTTCGGTAGATATAATACCTATGACACATGATACTTCGATGATCTAAAAATATGTCAAATAATGCATATAGCAAAAAAGACATTGGTCAATAGTTTTCGGTAAAATTAAATTCGAACATAAAAAAAATCGGAAAAGTGATCGGTTCCCTCTGAAACAAGATGACCTGACATTTTTCTATTTAGGTTCCAATCTAATTTTAATCCTCGGTCCCGTGTACATCGCATTGGAGTCTGTTCTGTATCTCCCAGCTTAGCTTTTTGAACTCAAAAATGTTTTAGTTTTCTTTTGTGATACTTATAATCTTGGCCAGATGGCGTGGTTGGTTAAGATACGAGTACCATCTATCATGCCGCAGGTCGAGGATTCGATTCCCATCCAGGACAAACATTTGTGTGCATGAACATGTCTGTTTGTCCTGGGTCTGGGTGTACTTTTCTATAGAAAAATGTATTTACAAAAAAACAAAATAGAATATGTAGTATATCAGTTATCTGGTTTCCAGCTCTGCTTAGTTTGGGATCAGATGACCGTGTGTGAATTGTCCCAGGATATTATTATTATTATTTACATTTCTCGGGACCCTGTGGTCCTTTGGAAGGCGTACGAGAAGCCGAAGCCAACTCGCAGAGGCCCCTTAAATAATTGTAAATGATAAGGAGGCACCAACCGATAATTATCCCTTTATGCACTATGCAAGTGCACCCAATGACAACCCCCGGTTAGTGCAGGACTATTGTTGTGCGTGGAAACAAAACATATTGGGCTATGGGTCTGGGTGGCTAATGTGGATTGGGTTACTTGAACTATGGAAGAACTATGTCCCCTGCCTGACCAATGTTATATATTATACACGGATAAAATGGCAGGGGGTGACTTGCACACTCTCTACCTCTCTACTACTCTACTCTACCGGTACAGTACGTCAATGTAGAGATACAGCAGTGGGGTTATTATTATTATTTTAATCTACTAGTGACCCGCCCCTGCTTCGCACAGGTACAATGGCGGAATTGAGATCTACTTATGTACTTACATAAACTAACGCATTTTTCCTATTAAGGAAGGTAGAAACTACAGAACGCCAGCTGTTATATACTCCTTTTGCCTCGTTTACGTTCATTCATACTTACGTCTGGTCATACACGCACGCCGGTTGCGAGTACAACGCACCTGACCTTTCTGAAAAACTTCACCAATATGGTCACTTTATGTCTTCCTAAGGCGTCCCCTCCCGGCGTTTTCACTCACATCTGCTTAGTTAATTTGTTAATAAACCTTTTGTTAATCGCCTTACATTCATCCTCTCAACATGACCAAACTATTACTCTACAAGATACTCCATTTTTGTCACTAATACTGTACTAATTTTTGTACTTTTGTTTCTTCTAGATTTCTATAATTATTTTTATTTATTTATAAAGGCTTACCAACTAAACACAATGATAGCATTAGTAGTGAGTCTTTTTCATATAGATTTCGCATGTCGGTATCTAAATTATAGGAAAGCACGGCACTAGAAAAATTAAAAAAAAAAATGTGTGTGTCAGGTCCGACACAGGACTGAAGGTTACTCCTGTTTTTGTGTCGTTCCAACTTTCTATTGTTGGATGAAAATAAAGGATCATAGGGGCAGCGATTCTTCAATGAATCAGTGCTATACAAAAAGTAACTTTAAGGTGTAAAGGCTTTCGTTTTGTTGTACGTTGCGCAAAAAACGTAACGCTTTTGAGTTAACGCTTGTATTAATTTCACACCTCATAAAATTTCCATACCCGGGACCGTCTATGAAAATCGATTCAAAAGGAGTAAACTCCAAAAAGGTTAAATATTAATTTAATATACATAATATAAACCTTCCGCAGTAAAGTGAAAAGCGCAACAAAAATTATGCAGAACTAAGCGGCCACACAGACAGACACGAAGAGTAACTCTGTTTTATTTTATGTAAATAAATTATCACAAAATACGCGCTTGGACGTGGTGTTGTGGACACCAGCTCATTTATCATCATCTGCCTAGCCTTTTCCCAACTACGTTGGGGTCAGCTTCCAGTCTAACAGGATGCAGTAGAATACCAGTATTTTACATAGAGCGACTGCCTATCTGACCTCTACAACCCAGTTACTGGGTAATACGATACCCCTTTGTAAGACTGGTTGTCCGACATTCGGGCTTTTGACGAACCGTAACTACTGTCAAAGATCCACGAATGACAGCCAGGACCAACGGCTTAACGTGCTTTCCGAGGCATGGACGGGTCTTAGTATGTAAAGATCCCATCCACGGATCAACCGCGGCAAGCGTACCTGATCGATCGACCCGTGTGGTTGTTATTACTTAGCCATAGGCCCTTTAAACACCAGCCCTATACTATACAATAAAAAAATGGTAAACTATCCCGTTGGTCTAGTGGTCGCAAGCACTACTACTGTGAGCATGGTCTTGGGTTCGATTCCCTGGTCGGGCAAAGCGTTATTGGATTTTTCATGTGGAATTTCTCAGTAGCAGCCCAGAGTCTAGAATTGTGACTGGTTGA
Source organism: Dicycla oo (assembly GCA_948252095.1). Classification (NCBI taxonomy): domain Eukaryota; kingdom Metazoa; phylum Arthropoda; class Insecta; order Lepidoptera; family Noctuidae; genus Dicycla; species Dicycla oo. The sequence continues at coordinate 13,092,693 of OX411732.1, forward strand.
CCCCTCACCCCCTCGTCTCACCCCTTATTACATGGGACTTAAACATAGGCGTTTGGCAAAATTAGGCAAAATTTGTTAGGTTCACCTCTGCCTAACCCTTCGGCAAATAGGTATGATGTAATGTCATTATATATAATAAAATTCTACGAGAAATAAAGATTCTTAATGTAATAATGTTTAAAAAGAAACTCAAACAATTTTTAATTAGTAAATGTTATTACTCGACAGCTGACTTTATAGAAGACAAAAACTGACATGACTTTTTGTTCATTTGACTTAGGTATTATTCGTCTATATTGTTGACTAATTACAATTTTAATTTGTCCTTATATATGTTTGATATCTACTGTTATGCACTTGAATTTTTTATAATTATTTTGTATTATTAGGAATGTTTTATTATACTTTAATTTTTTTATTTTTTTTTTACTTAATCTTTTTTTTTTTTTTTTTGAATAAATATGTTTGAAATCAAGCCTTTAGTACAGATATTACCGCGCCGTGTGGGTTCGGCCGCTGTCGTGTTCGGTCGGCAGCGCAAGCGAGATGCCACTATGCGGGACGAGCGGGACGGCAGTAGGCGCTGTGCGCGTCGTAAAAATGAGTCGTAATTGTGGAACCGGGTTGAGAGTATGCGCGCGCTTTGAGGTTAGACTTTTTTGGGAGTTATTGCGCGGGCGCCCGAGAATTTAGATACTAGAAATCGGTACGGTTTTGCCTCGTATCGGGTGTGCTACTACGGAGCACCGAGGCCTTGTGTTTGGACTATAAGTTGCACGAGAAGTGGTGTGAACAAGGCGTGGTCGCCGTGGTCGGTCAGCGAGCTGAGGAAGACGGGTCGTCTTGGAGAGCCCGGATCCTGCTGCGAGGCCATCGCAAGGTTCATACACACTCACAATACACTTACACACTAACTCAAACTTGCGAGTGGTCACGGAGTGATATCGACTCGAAGCAGAGGTAAGTTTAGGTATAAGTTAGGGTTAGCTGGCGCGTATCGCGTCCGATTTGTTCTAGTCCGGATAGCCGGTTTTGTCGGCCTGTCATCTATGGGCCCGTGAGAGGCCCGGTGGGTCCTGGCTGGAACAACATATGTTATTTTTTCCGAACACAATTAGAGAAAATAGAATTTAACTATAATTATGTACCTAATTTAAATTCACACTGATTTATAAACTATTTTTGTATGCCATTAATGGCTGGTTGTAGCGAACTGTACCTACCATTTTATATCTATTTTACCTATAACTTACAAATAAATATTTCTGATTTCTGATTAAACTAGTTTCAGGGTTTTAACTTAGCATAAAATCACGCCAGTATACGTCCAGTGGTAACAGCCGTGACTTACGTGTTTTAGGTCGTAGGTTCGAGCCCTGACAGACGCTTAATTTTGTGTAAATTATTTCATCACCACTGCTCTAATAGGGTGAAGAAAAACATCGTGAGGAAACCGGCATGTCCTACAACCAAAGTTTCGAAGACATATGACATCTAACAACCCGCACTGGGCCCGCGTCGTAGATTACAGCCCACACTTTCTCACCGACTAGTCCCTATTACCACGAGCCATGCTTAATTACAAATTCAGGGCAGCAAATATTCATTCTAGATTCGTTTTAATCGTGATAACATTGCTATATAAGTATGTATTTACAAAAAAAAAGTAGTGTATGTAGTATATCAGTTATCTGGTTTCCATAGTACAAGCTCTGCTTAGTTTGGGATCAGATGACCGTGTGTGACAAATTTCCCAGGATATTATTATTATTATTATTATTGTTGTGGAACATTGTAGTGCTGGGTCCAAATAAAATCAATATGTAGTGAAAGAGACTGTCTGGGAAAGTATTACCATTTTGGTCGTCCCTTATGTGTTGTTACTGAAACATGGGACTTTTCGACTTTATTTCTAAAGCCGGCACTGCATCGAAGTCCCTTCATGCTCTCGAAAGACGCTGATGATATAGCCGCTTCACTTGTATTCATTTATGTCTTTCATTCGGCATCTTTCACTGAGGAGCTCGTGGCTAAGTAATAATAGCCGCACGGGTCAATCCATCAGCTAAGCTTGCCGGGGTTGGTCTTGTGACTCCTCCGTGCCTCGGAAAGCACGTTAAGTCGTTGGTCCCGGGTGTCATTCGTGGATCTTTGGCAGTCGTTACGGGTCGTCAGAAGCCCGAAAGTCTGACAACCAGTCTTACCAAAGGGTATCGTATTACCCAGTTACTGGGTTGTGGAGGTCAGATACACAGTTTTATTCAGCTGCATCCGGTTAGACTGGAAGCCGACCCCAACATAGTTGGGAAAAGGCTAGGCAGATTGATTCGGCATCTTTCACTCAACGTGAAACTTCTGAACATAGGATGATTTAAAAGTGAAAATTTTATTCATTAGTGAACCGATCCAAAGATCTTGGATTCTGGATAGTTCACTCACAACCCGAAGGATAAAACAAATATTTAAATGAACAATGAATAGAAATTTCTATGTAGATAATTTTGTCGGTGACATGGGATCGTGCAATGAAACAAAAATGTACTTTATCTCGAGTAAATGGTCCAGTCTAGCTAAAGTTAATTTTTATGAAGCTTCTGATATCAGCTTATCCTATCCAAGTTAACAAAACACAACAGCTCAAGCTTTATAAAATAAAATTCAGATTCTACACAGATTTCCCTAACAGTGTCATAATACGTACATTGGAATCTAGGCTCCGAACAAATAGCTATCGGCTATGCTAATATTTGTTCAACACGGGGATCGAACTTGTGATTATAGTGGACAGAAGCGAGTGCTGCAGAAGTAGGTAAGATAAATAAAACCTACTTGATTTGATTAAATTGGAGTGAACGAGCGGTACTCCCTTTCTTCTCCTAAAATTGTTTGTCTGAAAATCATTATCCATAACACGTTTGCAAATAAACTTTAGTAACCATAATGAATGAATGAATGAATGAATGAATGAATGAATGAAATGCACCGACCCCAGCGTGGTTTGCCCAGACTCGATTATTCGAATGAACCCAAAGATTCACACTAGCTCCTGTTGCCTCATGTTACATGGTGCAACAGGGATCATTGCATATCAAAGAGTAGACCGGGGGGCGCGATAATGGTAGGGAAGACAGGCCCTTGGGATATGGATAGGGATTATCGCCTACCCGGTATGCACCGTTAAATAAGCTTTGGAATTGTGGAGAGACAGGTGACATAATTATGGATGGGCTCTTTTACGACGTCGCCGCCGGGTTGCTTCTATTCCAGCTTCCCCGGTGAATCTTTTGCCGGTTAAACTGCGATTTCGACTCTTTATGTCACTGCTATGCTGTATTACACGTTGCTGTTTCCAAATTATTCGTCTGAGGTTTCACTGCTATCCGTTTCCGGTTTCTTATAAATCTCATTTGCAGCCTTTTTAATCTTATTTCGTTCTTCAGCATGTCCACCCAAAAGCTGTTTTCATTATTGAAGTAGATCATGTCTTGCTTTAGGTTGTCCTTCCATGTGTAAATAGGGCGGCCGACTTTTTTGGTTTTAGCCTTGTACATCATTGCGGCATGTAACAGATGCGGTTCGCGACGCCTGTGGACGTGTGGTGTTCTTGATGCGTTTGGTTACAGTTTTTCCCTCTAGGATTTCATGTATTTTCTTTTGTCTTGGCTTATTCCTTGCGTGGTTAATCAAGTCTCTCATGATAACTCTTTCATATCTTCTCAGTCTTGATCTGTTAGTTTTAGTGAGTGCCGATACTTTCAAACCGTGTGTCATACAAGGTACGATCACCATTTGATACATGAGTCTGGCTAATTTCCAGTCCAACTTTGAGTTTATTATGAATGGTACTAGAGATTTAGCGTTTCTAGTGGCCTGTTCACAACGTTTTTTAATAGTGCTTTTCCTCCTTAAAGCAGATGTTATGTAGGTGCCTAGATATTTAATTTCATTAACTGTAGTTAACTTTATCCCATTAATGGATAAGCAGGTCGTTTTCTGTGAGGCTATGGGATCCCTAATTAATATTTTTGTTTTTGTTTCATTTATTTGGAGACCGACACTAGCTAGTAGGGGTTTAATATGGAATACGATACCTTCTAGCCCTTTTAGGTCGTCAGTAATGAAGATAAGGTCGTCCGCGAATGATAGTACTAGGGGGAGATTGATTTCATGGTCTTGATCTAGTGTAATTAGTTGTGTTTCATCTTCGAGTGTTCTAAGGACATCATCCATTATCAATGTAAACAGACGAGGGGATAGAGGGCAACCTTGGTTTTACACCTTTCCCTTTAACGATCCAGCTGCTTTGCTGGCCATACCATTTGATGTTAGCTAGTGACTTGTTGGTCCTTTGTATTAAAATATCCCGCAGTGCGTTGAGGTCTACATTATCAAAAGCTTTTTCTATGTCGAGAGCGAGTACATAAATCCTTGTACCAGCACGCCATTCTTCGTCCAATACCCTCTTGAGTGTAAAGATGTGATCATCTGTTGACCGATTGTTTAAAAAGGCAGCTTGGTAATTGCCCAATTCTTTTATTGTTTCGTCTAATTTTTTTAATAAATAGGAAGCATAAATTCTGTAACCTGTATTGCAAATCGATATGCGGCGATAGTCGTTAGAGTCTTTAGGATTATTATTTTTCGGAATTGGTACCTGCACTGTCTCTAACCAGGTGCCAGGTGCTTCGTTCTGGATCCAGGCTGTGTTCATCATATGTTTGGTGACCACTTCCTGTAATATTCGGGGCATCGCTTTGTAAAGCTCGATCACCACTTGGTCTGTACCTGGAGCTGTCCCGTTTCTCATGTTGTTAATTATTCCCATTACGTCATCCACAGTGGGTCCTATGTTTTGGGCGTCGGTTATTGCCTTTTTTATGCTAATCGTTGGTATAGCTGCGCCCTCGGAATTTTTTAGGATTTTCTCCCATTTGGACATTGGAATGTATGCGTTTCTTTTACGTCGGTTTGTTTGTTGTTTGTTTTTCCTGTAGAATAAGTACAGTACCTGCATGCGTTTTGAAGGGTGTTTTTTCCCCAGTCCATTGAAGAAGGCCCTGCATGCTTTTTGCTCTTCTTGGTATTTGACTATTTGAAGTGTAGCCTGACATTATTTTACATGATTACGCCTATTGTGGTTAAGTGGTTGCCTTCTTTGTAAAAATTTAGCCTTTTGAAGGTTAGCAAGAGCTAATCGGTGGTCCCTGGAGTGAAACGACTGGAAGATCAGAGTTTCCTGAGCAGCCGCTTTTAATAGTCCAGTTATAGTATTCCATGGTATTTCGATGTTTATGTCCGTTGGATTGATTCCTATATTTCCTAGTTTTTTGATTATGCAATCTTGGTATTTTGTTTTGGTGGATTTGCTATTTAGAGCGGCGTAATAGCACTGTTTATAGTTGAACTGTTTGGCCTCGTCGATTGTTGTCTCCTTCGCATCTAGCGTTTGACTTTGTGCCTTATGTTTGGAGGTTTGATTTTTGTTTACTATTTGATTTGTTTTTAACTGCCCCAGATTATTTTGTGGTCGGAGGTGCCCCTAGCGGCCCATTTCCCTTTAATAAATTGGAAGAATTTTACTGTTGCCTGCGGCGTAATAATGTGATCTAATTGAGATTTCTGATTGCCCTTTGACCATGTTATCCGGCATGTTGACCTAGCTTTTGTTGTTTCTATTTGCAGTTTTTCCCTATTGGCTATGTCCATTAACATTTCCCCGTTGTAGTTGGAAAAGTCATTATGGAGATTTTGGTGAATGAGCCCTTTGCGTTGAAATCTTTGCATATCTTGTCGACCGATATGGGCGTTAAAGTTACCTAGTATTACTAGCATACATTTCCTTGGCTTTTGTCTAATCAGGTTTAATAACCCCGTAAAAGATCTGGTTGCTTTATAGGTGCAACTATTGACGTGAGAGTTGATTATATAAAGATGATCAGGCTTGTCACTTCCCATACCTACTATAAGAGTAAATGACATCGCATCGGTATCCTTTTTCTTGTTTTTTATAGCAATTTGGGCGTCTTTTCTGATTAAAATTGCAAGCCCCCGGTGTGCTTTACCCGCGGCTGCATATAAATGCCATTCATAGTGTATGGAGTTGTAAGTTCCTTCATACATCCCGGTTTCTTGAAGGCAGGCTACGTGGATGCCCCTATGTGTAAGTTCTAAGTCTATTTTATCTTTTTTGCCAGGTTTGGAAGCCCCGCGGACGTTCCAGGTTGCAATACGCAAGTCAGGGCAAATGTACTTAGTTGTGGTAGAGGGCGGGTTTCTGAGTATGGTGTACTCGTATCCGGTGGCATCGGCGACTACATCCGATATTGGTGTACTTAGTGACAATACTACTTGTTCAATCTGTGTTAATGGCCTAGGTAATTGGGGGCTGTTGATTTGTAATCGGAATTCTGTGGAATGTTCCTGCTCAACTCGTATGTTGTACTCGTTAGTGAAGCTTTCTGTCTGTTGTGGTGTTTTGGCGCTGTATAAGTTTTGCGTTAGAATTTGTTGGTTACTCATGTACTGATTGTTGCCGATCGTAACCCAGCTATCATAGTGCTAGTCTTTAAAGAAGATGTGAATGTTGCCAGGCACTGGCTCGCCAGTGGGTGCATACACCAGAGTGTTCACGTTATTTGTGTGAACATGCACATTTACGAGGTAGAATTCGGATGCGGCGATTAACATATCTTCACCACCCCAGAACGCGTCTTTAAACTGCTCGGTTATGTATTTTATTATCCGTTGTTCCTGAGAAAGATTGCTGTTAGGGAGAAAGTCATGAATATTATTCAAAAGTGCTAAATAAATTCTGTTGTCGACACGATTAACCGATACATAGTTTGCAAGATCTCGGCGCACGGCCATGTGGTCGAGTGTCAAACCCATTAAGTTATTTATTTGATGAGCAACAGCCCTAAATAAACAATTTCCGTCCCTTTTTATTGGTACTACAAATAGAGTCATTGTAAAATTGTTTTTGTTTAAATGTTTGCAGAATTAGTGAGGATAGCCAATACACCCTAACATGTGTTACAAGGGCCTTGAATACAGACTGGAGTAAGATTTATGGGCCGTTATGTCTTAATTTTCTGTAGAATGATTTAAGGGGTAGATTTTTTGTAGTGTGCAGCTGAATTGGAACTTGGCATTCAACAATAAAAAGAAGGTTCAGGTTGTATAATTGTGTGCATAACGGAGATTTTTTTTAAATATTTTTATTTTACTTTATTGGTACATAAAACAGTTAGGTACACATTACATATAAGGTATGTCAGAGAATTTTAAAAACTAGGTAAACATGTAACCCACAAAAATGTCCGCGAAATAATAGTAACAAACAGTTATACAATTAAATTAAAACGTGCGCTAATATTACAGAAAAAGTATATAAGTAGTCGTTAGTATTTAGACAATAATATTAGATGACTAAAGTAACTATTTTAAAGATTCTAAAGCCAATCTTTTAAACTTTACGTGAGTAAGCGCGAAAATATCCAATTCGATAAAGTGTGTGTTATACGTATCTACGATGCGCCGGAGAGGCGCTCGCGCACCAGCGTGAGTCCTGCACCTTGCAGTGTGGAATAGTTTTGTTTTGTTGAACTAATGACTAATTTATAACATTCAATAAGTAAACTATTTGTTTGACTTTAGTTACTGGGGAATCCAGTTTACTACTATATTTACTCTTAATATCTAGTAATAATATGGAAGGATCTCACCAAATTTTCCTTGCTGGGGATGTCGCAGTCGTCCTTTGTGCAGAGTCAGGAACTTTTGTACTTTGCACACAACAACACTGAATTTATTACGCGACACAAAGTACAGCAAAGACACACTATTCAATTTCGGCGGCCGATGCCAGAGTTTGTAACACGTGTTCGTGTATTTGGTTGTGTATAGCGCACGCTGTTCTGTTTTGACGCGACCGCTCGCGAAGGCGTCCCAAACAGAACTCCTGCAAATAAACTTTAGTAACCATAATGTTCAAAAATTGGAAATTTTGTTTTACATAATTATCTTTACTTCTAAAATTATTTTGTCATAATATCGAGTACTATAATAATTGAATTTCCTAATATTGCATGAAATAATAATAATAATATCCTGGGACATTTTCACACACGGACATCTGGTCCCAAACTAAGCAGAGCTTGTACTATGGAAACCAGATAACTGATATACTACATATACTGTTTTTTTTTTTTTGTAAATACATACTTATATAGATAATTACACCCAGACTCAGAACAAACAGACATGTTCATGCACACAAATGTTTGTCCTGGATGGGAATCGAACCCACGACCTGCGGCGTGATAGGTGGTATCTTAACCAACCACGCCAACTGGCTAAATAAAATCATATATCCAAAGTATTGTATTATATACTGTGTTTTAATCCTAATGTTCATTTATAATAAAATTGTTAGTCCTAAAACATTTGCTATTAACTAATTAGGTTTTAGTGACAGAAACGAATTGCTGTAAATCCGACGCAGTCTTGTCTGCCCTACAACTAGAGTGTAATTTAGAATCGCGTAGGCGCGTAGGGGCGAGGCCGAGGCCGGGGGGGCTGAGGAGCAGGAAGCTGCGAGCGAGCCGCCGCGGCTGAGGCTGACCGGCGTAGCCGGCTAGCAAGCCGAAGCTGCGGTGGTGAGGAAAGCCGTCTGCGACGATTAGCACGCGTGGTACCGCCGGAGACCCGCAGCGCCGGAGCCGTGACAGGAACCGTGCCTGCTGCATGTTGCACTTGCTGCATGCTTGCTTGCATTCTGCTTGCTTGCTTGCATGCTGCATGCTTGCTTGCATGCTGCTTGCTGCATGCTTGCTTGCATGCTGCATGCTTACTGCATGCTTGTTTTCATGCTGCATACTTGCTGCCGAAGCCGTGACAAAAGCCAAATTGCATTTGCATCTTTACTATTTATGTATTGTATCAGCTTCATTTGGTAAAATAATAAACAATTGTATTAAAAACGTTACTACGATAAATAAACATAAAATAATTAGAATTTAGCACTTATAACTTTTACAGAGAACGGTTTTAAGTCGTTTGTATATCATTTGACAGGCCAGTTGGCGTGGTTGGTTAATATACCACCTATCATGCAGCAGGTCGCGGGTTCGATTCCCATCCAGGACAAACATTTGTGGAATGAACATGTCTGTTTGTTCTGAGTCTGGGTGTAATTATCTATATAAGTATGTATTTACAAAAAAAAAAAAATAGGGTATGTAGTATATCAGTTTTCTGGTTTCCATAGTACAAGCTCTGCTTAGTTTGGGATCAGATGACCGTGTGTGAAAATGTCCCAGGATATTATTATTATTTCCTTTATTTTTTATTATATACATATGATTTACATTTTTAAATATTTTTATAAAAACTTAAAATAAATAAAAACATCTAAAAATATAAAAAATAGTAGCCCACCGGTATCGGGAACAGGGTCCAAGCTACCGGTGGTCAGGGCTCCTGAGAGAGGAACCTCCTAACAATACGTGCCGTGTCCAGAAGTACCGCTTTCTGGATCAAGCCCTTGATCCAGCTGCCTAACGAGAGCCTCCTCAGGTGTTGGTCGAGACTCTTCGATATTATGCCATTGGCTGTCACAACTATCGGCACAATGATTGCTGTATCCACATCCCACATGTCAACAACCTTGCGAGCCAAATCAAGATACTTAATCTGTTTATCTTTTTCAGCTTTCAAGAGGTTCTCGTCATGCGGAACCGCTATATCAACAATCATTGTGCGACGGTCTTTTCGATCTATCACCACTATATCTTGGTTATTGGCAACAATATTCCTGTCAGTGATGATAGATCGATCCCAATACAACGTGATATTGCCATTTCGAGAACTGGGTCGGGCACATACCTATAGTACGGCACAAGATTGTATTGCAGAGCAAGTTGCTGATGGATAATCCTGGCTACAAGGTTGTGTCTATGCAAGTAGTCTCCGTTAGCCAGACGAGAACAGCCAGAAATAATGTGACGGATAGATTCCCCCGGACGGTGGCATGCCCGACAGATGTCAACCGTGCCGTCCTTCACAATATATTTCCGGTAGTTGTTTGTCATTATAACTTCGTCCATAATCGCAAAGATAAAACCTTCGGTTTCACCAAAAAGATCACCGAATCGCAACCAGGATACCATCCTGATGGCACTACTGAAAGTTTTGGTTACCTTCAATAGCTCCATCAGTTGAAAATTGCTGGGGGCAAAAAGCTTCAAGTCATCCATGTAAAGAAGGTGAGATATAACCTGACCACCTCTTCTCAATCGATAGCCTAGACCTGAATCCTCCAATAGTGTGCTTAGAGGATTCAAGGCTAAACAGAACCAAAGTGGACTCAAACTATCGCCTTGAAATATACCTCGCTCGATCCTTATCGGCTCGCTATTCCTCTGGATATGTAGACATCCTAGATAGCGAAGGACTGTCCTCCACTGCCCCATACACGATATCAGGAAGGTCCGCAGAGTTGCATCTACTTTATACAACTCCAGCACCTTCATGAGATGTATGTGGCACCGAGTCATAGGCCTTCTTGTAATCTATCCAGCATGTCGACAGATCCTTTCGGGAACGACGAACCTGTTGGTTAATGGCCATATTATTATTATTATTCATTGTAATATTTATGACAAACAAATTTGGGGCATATTGTATTTAGAGATTTCAATTTTATGTCATGTGATATAATGTGACATTAAGTGCGGGTAAGTTATTAGCACGCGTGGTACCGCCGGAGCCCCACAGCGCCAGAGCCGTGACAGAAACCGTGCCTGCTGCATGCTGCATGTGGCTCCTTAGATCATGGGTAAAAAAGTTAGGGAACACAATACTGCCATCATAAGGAAAACGGACGTATCTACAGAAATATTGAAATGGAGAAAAAAAATATTTTGTCCTCTTTAGACCATAAGCTCCAAAGGCAGATGCGTCTTTTAATAGTAATAATTATTAGGTTTTCGTTAAGTTTACGCCAATTTAAAAATACTGGTAGATGCGTAATAATAGGTTGGGGAAAAAGTTTCTTCGCATTTTTTAAGAAAATTCAAAACATTTTTTAATATAGTTTATTTACATTTAACTAAAGTATGTAGGTACCATTTTGTTCGATAACTTTTTGCCATCTTGTAGGTAGGGACATGATCCCATTCCTATAGAAATTTTGGGACTTCTGGTCAAAATACCGCGACAAGAGGTTTTGGCAGTCCTCTCGTGATGTTAACCTGACACTGCCTAAAGAATTCTGAAGAGACCGAAACAGGTGGAAATCTGAAGGTGCAAGGTCAGGACTATACGGCGGATGCATTAACACCTCCCAGCCAAACTCTCTTAATTTTTGCTGAGTGGCTAAAGATGTGTGAGGTCTAGCGTTATCATGATGAAAAACCACACCCCTTCTGTTGATTAATTCCGGCCGCTTTCTCTCAACTTCTTGCTTTAATCTCATCAGTTGTTCGCAGTAGAGTTCAGAATCGATGGTCCTGCCTGGTGGTAACAGCTCATAATGAATAATGCCCTTCCAATCCACACACAGCATCACCTTGTTGCGAGTTAACCCGAGTTTCGCCACAGTCTGTGAAGCCTGACCGGCCTTTGACCTCGACCTTTTTCGCACGACGTGATCCACTTTTCATCACCAGTTATCAGCTTCTTCAAAAATGGTTCGGTTTCATTACGTCGTAATAAAGAATCACAAATGAGTACACGGTTCATTAGGTTTCTTTCAGTGAGCTCGTGAGGTACCCAAATGTCGAGCTTTTTTGTGTACCCAGTTTTTTTCAAATGCGCTAAAACTGTTTTGTGGTCAATTTCCAGTTCTACAGCTACGTCGTAGCTACTGATATCTTGCTCCGGTTTTTCAAAAATGGCATCCATTTTATCCGTAATAGGGCGACCAGAGCGACGTGCATCTTTGACATCAAAATTTCCGGATTGAAAACGCTTAAACCAAATTTGTGCTACTCTCACAGACACTACACTAGGTCCATAAACATCGCAAATTTTTTTCGCGGCTTGCGTTGCATTTTTACCTTTTTTAACCGACTTCCAAAAGGAGGAGGTTATCAATTCGTCTGTATGTTTTTTTTTTTTTTTGTATGTTTGTTACGCGATTACTCAAAGACGGATGGACCGATTTGGAAAATTCTTTTTTTGTTTGAAAGGGTATACTTCCGAGGTGGTCCCATATACATTTTATTAACTTTGCTCGAGGAGTTTTTGAGTCAGCTTCAATAATGCGTATATTTCCCACTTATTTTATATGGATGTTGTGATGGTGTTTTAATAACTTCCTATCACTGTTATTTACATGGCTATATCTACAATTATTGTGCTCAATTATGTATTCGAATTTGTGTGGGGTAGGTTCCACAACTAAGAAAGTGAAAATAAAAACTTTTTAGCAAAAAATAAAACCGACTTCTAAAACAAAACACTACAAAGTGAAAAATAACTTTAATTTCGGAAGTCGGTGGCAAAAAATGAAAATACAAAACCAAAGACACCGACTTCCGAAATTAAAGTTATTTTTCACTTTGTAGTGTTTTGTTTTAGAAGTCGGTTTTATTTTTTGCTAAAAAGTTTTTTGTAGTAAAATTTTAAAATGTATCGAATTTCTTCATTAGATTCACTCATCTTGACGGTACGAAAAACAAATGAAAATCACACATTTTCCTAATTTGAATTTGGAATTAAGTTCTTTAAAATTTAAATTTTCAATGATACCAAAACCAGCCAGACACAAATAGTATAGCCAAAGAGATTTTATTACAAGTTCATACATACTATAATGCGAAAAGACTTTTTCCCCAACCTAATAGACGCATACTTTGCCGATTCCGAATATGTAAATAACTCTATTTTGAAAAAAATGTCAGATAAGTATTTTTTCCTTACGACGGCAGAATAGAGAACCGTGAGCGAGCACCTCGTGAAGGAAATTGTTGTCTCAATACTAGGTACATTTTGGAGCTGATTTCATGTGAACGTGGCTAAATAATAAAAGCCGCACGGGTCGATCTTCAAGGTTAATCAAAGCTTGCTTAGGTTGGTCCGTAGATGGGTGACCATCTATTATATACCAAGACCCTCCCGTGCCTCAGAAAGCAAGTTAAGCCGTTGGTCCCGGCTGTCATTTGTAGATCTTTGTCTGTCGTTACGCGTAGTTAGAAGCCCGAAAGTCTGACAACCAGTCTTACCAAGGGGTATCTTGTTACCTAGTAACTGGGTTATAGAGGCCCGATAGGCAGTAGCTCCATGTAAAATACTGGAATTCCGCTGCAACTCGTTAGACTGGGAGCAGTCAGATGATGTTCGACGGAGCTGATTTTGTGGCGTACCTACCATAACACTAAGAAGTCTTTATAACATTGGAATAGTATATAGAATAAAGCCTTCTCTCTCTTCAGTAATTAACATGATATGAAATAAAGAAAGAAAGAAAGAAAGAAAATACGTTTATTTGCGATAAACATGGCGCAAAGAAATAAAATAACAAAATAAAATAATTAAAAACAAGTTTGGGGAAAATATGCGCCACATTCACGCAAAACGGCCGTCGCTCAGCATAATGCCGCGACCCCATACGAGACAGAGCCTCAGCGCTGGTTTTCAGCGACAGCCGGCGTTGACGTAATGACGTCGACCGGTGCATCATGCAGTGGAAGTAAAAAATGCCAATTAAAATTAGATAAATAAGATTATTGAATATTTTCAAAGTTTATGTAAATATAATAGGTATAGACGTTGAGTACATACATTGCGTTCCGTCAGCACCCAGGCTCTATAATTAACTAGCTTTTGCCAGCGGCTTTGCCCGCGTGGATGTCGGAAATTATCCCACGGGAACCGTACGTTTTTTCTGGAATAAAAAGTATCCTTTGTGCTATTCCAGACTATAATCTATCTCTGTGTCTCATCCAGATCCGTTCAGCCGTTCTGATGTGCTGAGTAACAAACATCTATCCATCCAAACTTTTGCATTTATAATAATAGTAAGATTACCTGGTTTCTATCAGGTTGCATTGCTATTTTAAATAACCGCGGCACTGCAGAACAAAGACCGAAAAATATTGGTTTGAGCTGCCAAAGCTGCCGTACGGAAACTAAAACGTACTTAAAGCGGCATTGTTTTTCTGAAAGTCTAAACTTGTTCAGTGTTCAACCTATTTCGACCGTTTATATTTTTATCTTCTATCCTTTTCTTTGATTGAGACAGCACACCGTTTAAGTTCTTAAAAGTTCACAAGGTAGTGCAAAGTAATAATTATGAATAATAAAGAAAACAGGCCAAGTGCGTGGCGGACCACGCCTAATGAAGGGTTCCGTAGTTGGGATGAATTTATACCGAGAACAAACTTAACATTGTAGGTTTAAAACATGTTCTCCCATACATTACAACTGCAAATGTTAGTTTGTAACCACCATATTAAGAGATTTACCATGTTATTTTAAGACTATAGACTTCTTATAGGTTTTCTTGTAATCTGTAGGTAAAGATCTATTTTCTGTATTTTATTCAAAATTTGAAGAACTTCCGAGTTTCAAACATAATTTTCTTAGATGAATTTATTCTAAAATTATAAAAATAAAATATTGTGAGCCCTTTTATTTGCTATTTATTTCACATGCTTACAAAACCTTCAATTTTTTTAAATTTTCTTATTTGCCTCCTAAAAGTTTATATTCAAACATGGACGATGTTAGAGTCACAGAAATTCATATACCAAACTTCAACTTAATCGATCCATTAGATTCGGAGCAAAATTGGCTGTGACAGACGGACACGAGTGATCTTATAAGAATTATGTTTTGGAACCCTAAAAATGTCTGGCATCAACGCCTAAACCTTCCTAGTTTTACAAATTAATAATTTAAAAACTATGTTACAAATTATAATATCACAAAAACATAAAAGTTGAACAAACTAAACTTAAAATAGCAAACTTTCATGGCACGAGTCACAAAAATATTTTCTTCAAACTTTCTGCCGAGGACAGAAAATACTTTTTAATTACTAAAATTTTGATCATAAAAGTTGAACAAACTAAACTTAAAATAGCAAACTTTCATGGCACGAGTCACAAAAATATTTTCTTCAAACTTTCTGCCGAGGACAGAAAATACTTTTTAATTACTAAAATTTTGATCATAAAAGTTGAACAAACTAAACTTAAAATAGCAAACTTTCATGGCACGAGTCACAAAAATATTTTCTTCAAACTTTCTGCCGAGGACAGAAAATACTTTTTAATTACTAAAATTTTGATCATAAAAGTTGAACAAACTAAACTTAAAATAGCAAACTTTCATGGCACGAGTCACAAAAATATTTTCTTCAAACTTTCTGCCGAGGACAGAAAATACTTTTTAATTACTAAAATTTTGATCATAAAAGTTGAACAAACTAAACTTAAAATAGCAAACTTTCATGGCACGAGTCACAAAAATATTTTCTTCAAACTTTCTGCCGAGGACAGAAAATACTTTTTAATTACTAAAATTTTGATCATAAAATTGTTTTAAAGATAGGTTCATCTTTTTAGACGGTGGGGTTTTAAGACAGCTAAAATCTTGTCTGATTTATTACAAGTACACAATTACAGTAAGGGTCTTTGAATGTCAAGTTTAGTTTTTAAGGGGATAGTTACCCGAAAAAGGATCTTCTTTAGGGAGTAAACAGTTTTTGTTCCGTTTTAGGATTCCTTGGACATGGAAATCACCTTACACGTTACAAAAAGCATCAACGCTCTGTGTTTCTGGTCGCTAGGTCACTAACTCGAGTCTCTTAACAGATTTAAGTGCTTTATTTCCTCTTAATAGGTTATTTGTTTTTTCTATTGTTTTTTCCACCTGGGTGAAGCGCGGGGACCATAAGGTCCCGTGCTCCAATTGATGACGTCATTGTACACTGATATTTGTGTTCTTAAGCTAATTTCAAATTTGTGGGTAGGTAAATGTTTTATAAACAGTTTGATTTTAGGGTAATTTCGGGCAAAGAGTCTGTATCCTTATTATAATACATTTCAACAACTATCTTAGACTGAATAATTAAAGATAGAAACATGTTTGTAAGATTTAGGGTGGATTAATAAGGACATTTCTTATAACAGGGCATGTGGCTTAGTAATAACAGCTGCACAGGTCGATCGATCAGGTTACGTTACGCTTACCGCGGTTGGTCCGTGGATGGGTTACCATCTTTACATATCAAAACCCGTCCGTGCCTCGGAAATCACGTTAAGCCGTTGGTCCCGCTTTATTTGACAGTTGTTACGGGTCGTCAGAATCCCGAAAGTCTGACAACAAGTCTTACCAAGGGGTATCGTATTACCCAGTAACTGGGTTGTGGAGTCCAGATAGGCAGTCGCTCCATTTAAAATACTGGTATTCAGCTACATCGGGTTGGATTTGGAAGCCAACCCCAACATAGTTGGGAAAAGGCTAGGCAGGTGATGATTTCGTATAACAGGGAATTGAAAAGTTTGATGTCGTAATCAACAGTAAAATAATAAAACAAAAATGTCCTACTTCTATTAAAGAAAAACGACAAGCTTTTTTTGTACAGAAATCAAAATTCAACTTGTCCCTTTCAATTTCAACAGCGCGAGCTCAATGCGTTTCCAATCGATTGGTTTCCTGCTCTGCAAACTAATCAGTGCATTTGAAGTGCTTTTGAAAATAAATGTCTATGGCGAAAACAACATAGAACGTACGAACATAAGAGTACATACGTCTATTTGTCTAGTTGCTAATTAGGTTAAACTCACAACAAATCATTATAGCAGGTCGCTTGACTGAGCTACTTAATACAGAAAAGTATTACCACAGATTAATACAGATGGGACACTCCGCAGCTTTAGGCATGAAGCTACAAGTACGCGGCGGGCCTATCTCACTGGGCCAATTCAGTAGGACTGCCGCGGTCAGAAGGGATAAGTGTTACGCGTTAGCAAGAGAGGCAACTCGTAGGTGAATATAACTGTAGGTAATAAGCGTTGTGCGACCTGAATTGCACTTTATTGTGTCGTAGCAAGAGTCACTTTTTATTTAAATTATTTTGGGGAGTGTTCCATCTGTGTTAATCTGTGGTATTACTCAATTTCCTTGAGATTGAACAACGTTGCCCTGTAGGATATTGTTACTAGAAGATGCAGCGTGGGCTGGTCCCCAACAAGGTTGATCAAACACGTTAGTCGGGGAAAGCTGTATGCAGGCAGCGCAAAACCGGTCGCTGTGGTAATGCTTAGGACACGTATTTCGGCTAAAATGATGATTATGACAATTATTTCAAAGGTTATCTGTGGGCCATGCTGATTTATATAAAAGTATTTTGTAATTTGCGGTGTAAGTGCAGTGGTTGCCCAGTGGTAATGGGTGGGTTCGAATTCGAACCCAAGAAGGCACTTAACTTTGTGTAAATTATTTCATCACCACTGCTCTGAAAACTGTGACGGAAAACATCATGAGGAAACCGGCATGTCCTAGAAATAAAAAAATACTGGCCTCCAAAAAAAAGCACTACAAAGTGAGAAATAACTTTAATGTCGGAAGTTGATGTCTTTGGTTTTGTAGTTTCGTTTCTTGCCACCGACTTTCAAAATTAAAGTTATATTTTTCACTTTGTAGTGTTTTTTTTTTCGTTTTGAAGTCGTTCTTTTTTTTTTTAAATATTTCTTATTTTTCACTTTTTAGTTGTAGTACCTACGTGGGGTAGGTTACCATTAATTCGAATATCACTACTTGCAAAAGAAATTAGAACATCATCCCCATACATTACGTGGGAAAAATACGTATTATTGAAGCTAACTCAAAAACTACCCAAGCAAAGTTAATAAGTTTAACTTTTATATTTTTATATTACTTTGTAAAATTTTGAAATATAACAAGAATCTTTCAAATCAGACTACTCTGTAAAAAGGTTAGCGTGGTCATGCATAAAAAAAAAATATTAAAAAAAATATACCTACATGTCGACTTGAGAACCTCCTTCTGTTTTTTCGTCGGTTAAAATTCGACGACATCCAGCAAACCGCAATGGGTCCGCGCGGTGGATTACGGCCTACTCCCTCTTACAGAAAGAGCAGGCCAGTCTCCCAACATTCTATAGGCTGATTATGCTTTTTGCAAACGGGACTAAAATTTAAGAACATAAAATACGTTCATAAAAAAAAAAAATAGGTATTTTATTCATTAACACATAGAGGAGCTCGTGGCTAAGTGATGAAAGCCGCACGGGTCGATCCATCAGGTTGGGCTACGCTTGCCGGGGTTGGCCCGTGGATGGGTGACCATGTTTACATACCGAGACTCCTCCGTGCCTCGGAAAGCACGTTAAGCCGTTGGTCCCGGCTGTCATTCGATGGTCTTTGACAGTCCTTACGGGTCGTCAGAATCCCGAAAGTCTGACAACCATTCTTACCAAGGGTAAGAATCCCAATAACTGTGTTGTGGAGGTCAGATAGGCAGTCACTCCATGTAAAATACTGTTATTCAGCTGCATCCGTTTAGACTGGAAGCCGACCCCATTATAGTTGAGAAAAGGGCAGGCAGATTGATTTGATTCATTAACACATACATTTGTTTTGACAGCTAATACCCGAGCTAACCAAAGTAGTCATGAATTGCTAATTGTCCAGTCTCAAGAAACGGGTCAAAAAAGTAAATTTATCAAGATGGTAGCCCTCCAGCGAACTTGGTACTGATACTTGATAAAAATCCACCTAGTCTTTGGAGGGTTACTATAACTATGCATTGCATAGCGGTAACACGCTAACAAGGAGTTTTTCCACCACGCTGAGACGTCTCGTAATGCAGATCTTAAAAGTTAAAAATAAAATTATATTAAATAACAGGTTGAAACTAATAAGGTAGAAGGATAATCACATTCTAACTAGCAGTTGCCCGAGGTTTCTCTTGCATCTTAGGGGAATTACTTTAAGTATACGGATAACTTGTCTATGTGTAATTAACACAAAGACAACTTCTTATTGAGATTATATAATATTATATGATATAAAAATACAATACAAGATACTCCTTCTCCTTTTATTTGGAATTACAAAACACATAATGAAAATAGCAACAGAAATTAGCCAATTACAAATTGATAAATCAGTGGTTATGTTCATTTAAAACCCTATACAATACCAATGTATCGGAAACTAACTGATCTCCAGTAAACAGAACTCCAAAAACTCTTCTATTTTTGAATGTAAATCTGGCTGTTAAGGTAGACTACAATAAGGAAATGTTTTGCTGCTTTTGGGAAATAAAATAAATAAATAAACAAACAAAACACAAAAAAACCTCTGTTTATACTCTGTGTTGAAACTCTGTTTATATCCTGTAGAACCCGAGCTCTAAAACCAATTTTCCTGTATTTGTTTTCGTTAGTAAGAACAAGATGTTATGTTTAGGTTAAGAGCTGCTCAACCCCTAAGGGTGAGTCGAATGAGAGTCTATGGTTGGTTGTAAAGAAGATAATTGAGATTTAAGTTCTTTTATCAATACGTACAGTTCTTGAGGAAGAATATTTTGGTTGGATCATGTTTGGATGGTTAAGTGGTTATATGAAGTTACTATAGGTATAGTTTGCGTTAAATAACTTTGCCGCTCTGAAGTTCGCGCAAATGACTGCGCAGTAGTCAATATCTATACTAAAACAGCAGTGCGCATCGGAAAGCCTGGTTTCAGAGCGGCAGAGTTATTTGACACGAACTATACCTACGTTTTATTTACTTAAATGGTGTTCAGCTGTATTTTTTTTTCTAGTTTTTATAGAATTTTGCTCAGGATGGTTTATAATTAAATGAACAATGATTAAGAAAGAATACATAGAACATAAATATGGGTGTCCCACCCATATTCATAATTCCTTTATTTATGTTACATGTCCGTGTTTGGGTCATAGAAATTCTAATATTTACCAAATTTCAACTTAATAGTTGTATTAGATTCGGAGCAAATTGGCTGTGACAGGCGGACAGACAGACAGACAGACCCACGAGTGATCCTATAAGGGTTCCGTTTTTTCCTTTTGAGGTACGGAACCCTAAAAATGGTGGTCTGTCCTACTTACACAATCCTACACCGCGAAGACCCACATCTTCTTAGTGATGTCTTTACCGTACTAATTAGTAAATTTAGTAAGGTTCGCAAAATTGCTAGCAACAAATACACTAGGGAATAAGAATACCTATATTACTGTATAGTTTATAGATCTTTCTTACATCTCAAACGTGTCTTGGGTTACTTCACTGCTGTGATTAACACATTATGTACTTAAATGAGCATAATATTACGTACATCTTAATAAAAGCAAGCCAATGATGGTGATTACATAATAAATAAAAACTCTTTCAAAAAACAACCGACTCCAAAAAAAAAAAACTGTGTCTTTGTTATTGTATTTCCGTTTTTTGCCACTGGCTTCCGAAATCCAAGTTATTTTTCATTTTATACACACCTAGATTTTTTTTGAAGTCTTTCCTTAGTTTTTTCTTTTTGTAAAAAAGTTTTTATTTTTAACTTTTCGGGGTGTGGTATCTACCCCACACCAATTCGTATACCACTACTTGCTATGTAAACAACAGTGACATTAAGTATTGAAACATCATCAAGAAACACAAAGTGGATTAAAACGTATTCTCGAAGCTACATAAAAAAAACTGCCCAAGTTAAATGAATAAAGTTTATATAGGACCTACTAAATAAAATAAAAATAAAAAAAACATCAATTTATGGGTCCCACTCTACCGCATTGTATCACCTGCCCCACTATTACATAGTTTTCACTTAGTGCTATTTCATACTTTTTTCTTTTTGCTTTTTTTAAAATTTGAGATGGCTCTAATCTAGGTCAGAGGAGACAGAGACAAAGTCGATGATGGAGTGAGCTTACCCAGAAGAAGCCAGTTCACCCTCACTTTAAAGAGATTAGGGTTGTATGCGCTCGGAAACAGACGCAGGTAGTAAATTCCACTCTTTTGCTGTGCGCATTATAAAAGCCATTTGGAAACGCTTAGTGCGAATTGGTGGAATAGCAACTAGGTAGGGATGGTAACTGGCAGTGCGTCTAGATGTCCGATGGTTCATTATGAGCCGAGCCCTTGCTCGGCTCATAATGAACCTAGCTTGATATTAAATAACCTATAGCCTTTCTCAAGACTTGGGCTATCAAATGCAAAAAGGTTTTTTCAAATCCTACTGGTACCTCGTTCCAGAGATTAGCGCGTTCAAACGTACACACAGACAAACTCTTCAGCTTTATTTTTAATATAGATATACTTAAGTACATTTACACGCAACCCAAAATAATAAAGCTACTCATATTATTCCATAAGCATTTCATGTCTGTCGCGTCTAAAGTGCAGCGGTGCATAAATGATAAGACGCTTGTAGTTCAGGGTAATGGTGTATTAAGTCGTCAACATCGCGTTAATACGAGTATTTCAAAAGAACTTATGAATTGTGTAATACAAGTATTTTCTCTCTGGTTATTACTTGAAAATAACTGGCTATGGTCTGCTCCATTCTGAGGGCTATGCTTGAACTTTTCCTATGTGATCGAATCAAAAATGAAAAGATCCGCAGGAAAACGAAGGTTTTTTTTTTTATTTGAGATGAGTTTGCTCTTGAGTCTAGTCTAGGTCAGAGGTGACAGAGACAAAGTCGACGATGGAGAGGGCTTACCCAGAAGAAGCCTGTTCACTCTCTCTTTGAAGAGATTAGGGTTGTATGCGCTCGGAAATACAGACGCAGGTAGTGAGTTCCACTCTTTTGCAGTGCTCATTATAAAAGACATTTAGAAGCGCTTAGTGCGAATTGGTGGAATAGCAACTAGGTGAGGATGTTACTCCTTAATACAGGCTATTTCATAGCCTAGCAAAGAGAGCAGCACGTCACCCACTTGATTGTCAGAGATTCAATAGGTACTACCCACTTTGTGAAATACTGTTGTACTACAATCTGTTTTTATATAAATAAAGATTATTATTATTATTATTAAATATTTATTTCTAATCTCTCGCTGTTGCACCTACCACTGTTTGTCTCTGCATCACCCAAAGGTCGACTGGTAGAAAATGCCTATGGCATTAAGTCCGCCTCTGTACATTTTGTGTGCTTAAAGTATTAAAGTAATAAATAAATCAGCAGATTTTTTTTCGGGATTCAGATTTGGTCCCATAGTAAAAGTTGTTCAAATTGATGATTAAAATGACCCCTTAAAATTTTGCCACTGTTTACACTTACAGCCTATATATATTATACCTATGTACAAACCTACACCCATTTTCGCTACAGAGAAACGCCAATAGCGACATTGTGAAAATAAGAGAATCTTATGTAAAATAGTTTTCGATAATGTATGAAAACTATTTAAAGCATGAAGAAATGCGAGCGATATTGCCTGCATGCAAAATTACCTTGCAAATAATTATAACCTCTCCGTACGTACTTAATTATAAGTACTAGCATTCGAATTTTAAATGAACTGTCACTTGTACCTATATCTTATTAATCTGTTAACAAAAAGCAACAAACTTGACACGCAATCAACATGACCCACTAAAGTTACCAACTAGAAAGTATTAACTAAATAGAAATAAAATGTACCAACTTCCCTTACTTACTTACACATACCTACATACACAATCAATGTAGAACAGGGACGGTGAACCTGTGGCACGCGATCCAAAACTCTTCACGGTATTGATTTTCGTAAGAAATTGTACGATTTATTTCCATTTCTTTGTCATTGAAGCAGATCTATAGTGTGTAATTTTCCGAGGTAAAAGCTAATGTCGCTTTCTAGCCCATACACTATCTCTATGCTAAAACTTGCGAAACGCCTCAGGGTCGCCCAATCGTTAAAAAAAAATAAACTTCATAGGATCACCCGCTGAGCTTATGTGAAGACTCTGAAAATTTCATCAAAATCGCTCCAGCCGTTTTGGAATACATAGGGAAAATGCATAAATACTCACATCGATTTTCATATACATGGTGTATGTGTAAACACCGTTATCCTTTTAAGGGGTCATTGTACTCATCATTATGAACAACTTTTAGGGATCAGACCTGAAATCGTGAAAAAAATCAGCTGTTCCCTTTTTTTTTTTTTTTTTGTGGATGGGAAATCATCAAATAACTTCTCCCGCTCTGGGTGGAGCGGAAGGGCGTGTCAGACTTTTACTGACTAAAACCCACCCGTGTTCCTTCAGTTGCCTATGCCAGGGCCACGGTATCTTTTTCAAACAACCCGCGACCCCAGCGGCATTGGCCCTATTGGACCCCATCTTTTGCTGACATCTCTTTGAGGCGCGCGTGGAACACAACGCGCCGTCGACCCGGGCCTGGTCCTCACCGGACGGCGAGCTACCCACTACTCACCGTCCGCAAGCCCGCGCCTACGGTGGCCGGGAATCGGCTATCAATTCCCGCCGCCCAGGGCGTCTCCTGCGGCGACTGAGGGCGTGAGGCTGCCTCTCCCTCACGCGTTCCGCCTCCTCCTTTGCGAGCATTACCGCTTCGCAGAAGGAGGTGACGGCCTCCCATGCACTCTCGCTCCGCACCATGGCCTGGACCAGGTTCGGACGCGAGAGATCGCCGCCGCCGATCGCCTCCGTGAGAACACGGCGGTGCTCTGCCCAAGCCGGGCAGACCTCCACTGTATGCTCCACCGTGTCCTCTGGGCGATCCACACAATGGTGACACCCGGGCGTTTCCTCCCGCCTTATGCGAAACAGGAACCTCCCGAAACAACCGTGTCCGGTGAGGACCTGCGTCAGGCGGAAGGTGAGGACGCCGTGGCGCCTCTCTAACCACTCCTCAAAGAGGGGACTTATCGCCGCAATTGTGGCGTGCCCAGCGCTGGGCTGCGACAGTCGCACTCTCCATGTCGCCATGAGATCCCGCCGGAGTTCTGTCCGCTGTACCGTGATTTCTCGCGGCAGCGGAGTTACGCCCCGGCGTTTTGCCTCCTCGCGCCACTCCCACACGTGCGCGAGGACTTTCGCCTCCAGATCCCACGGCGGCAATCCGGCAAGGAGGCTCGCCGCCTCACCGGAGACCGTGCGGTAACCCCGGACTAGCCGAATGGCCATGACCCTCTGGGACGCGTTCAACCGGCGGACTGGCCGCAGCCTCAGGGAACGCGCCCACACCGGTGCCCCGTAAAGGGCCATGGACCGCACGACCCCCGCGTAAAGCCTCCGGCAGGAGGCGTTTGGACCACCTAGATTGGGCAGGAGCCGCTTCAAGGCAGCCCCAGCCCGCTCCAGTCTGGGAGCCAAACGTCGGAAATGCTCCACGAAGTTCCACCGGCTGATCAGCTGTTCCCTACATTTATGTTCCTATAACTCGTCAAAATGTAAGGAACACCTGATTTTAATTTCACGATTGTAGCTTTGGTCCCATATAAAAAGTTATTCATAATAATGAGTACAATGACCCCCTATGAGGATATCGGTGATTTAGATTACATGCATAGATTACATATAGGGTGACAGGTAATTAGTGACCGATACTTAAACACATGCTTGTACTCATGATAACTAACAACTTTTACTATGGGACCATACCTGAAATCGCGAAAAATAATCAGCTGCCCCCTTCACTTTAACGAGTTGTTTCTTTTTAAAAGTTGTTAGTTATCATGAGTACAATCATGTGTTTAAGTATCGGTCACTAATTACCAGTCACCCTATATAGATAGATACGTCGATCCAATGCTCTGTTGTTGAGAGATAGAAGGAAAAACCAACAAACACACTTTCGCATTAATAGGAGCAGAATAATTATGTTGATAAGAGCTACCCAGTTCGCACATCCCTAGCATCGTTCGGACGCTTTTGGCATTAGCTCGCCAGTCAGTCGTCGAATATCTAATCCAAATCCTCTTTTTTTTTAAACATTTCCTAATTCAAAGCTTAGTATTATGATCACAGACCTGATCACAGTATCACGTTGTCTTGACATTGCACGATCCCAGTACTACTCCAGCACACAACTCTCAAGAGACTAGGCAGTTACTCTCATAATGAAAACAGCCAAGGCAAGCCGAGCTACTGACATGCGAGTACACAGTGCGAACAGCTGTCTACTGTCTAGTCAGCAGCTCGCACTGTGTTAACCTATAATGGCTGGTGTACTGGCGGTTTTCATTATGAGTAAAACTGGTGGATGCCAAGCTTCATAGCTTGGCTCATCGCCGCAAGGTTGCCTGCTTGTCGGTCTTCTACAGATTGTACTTCGGAGAGTGTGCCCGAGAACTCCACGACCTCATTCCACCGGCCCCCTTCTACCACCGGACATCTAGACGCACTGCCAGTTACCATCCCTACCTGGTTGCTATTCCACCAATTCGCACTAAGCGCTTCCAAATGTCTTTTATAATGCGCACAGCAAAAGAGTGGAACTCACTACCTGCGTCTGTGTTTCCGAACGTATACAACCCTAATCTCTTCAAAGTGAGAGTGAACAGGCTTCTTCTGGGTAAGCTCACTCCATCGTCGACTTTGTCTCTGTCACCTCTGACCTAGACTAGAGTCAAGAGCAAACCCATCACAAATAAAAAAAAATAAAAAAAATGAGAGTAGCTGCCTAGTCTCTTCCGAGTGACTGACTGGCGTTGCCGAAAGTGTCCGAACGATGCGAGTGATGTGCGAGCTGCTCCATGCGAGTGATGGTCTCGCATCTCGTGAGGCGAGCAGGTGAGTGAAAACCAAATATGTTGAGGCTGCGAGCTATTATCCAACTCGCAAGTGCGAGTAACTCGTATGATACGTCCACACAGTGCGAGTTGCTGCACTGCATCTAGTCGGTAGGCCGACTCGCACGCTAGCTCGCACTGTGTAAACCTGCCATAAGGCACACATTTCTGAAAGGTTTCGCCATCCTCGACCAAGGAACATCATAAACAGGCCATGATTACCAACAATTTATAAAATTGACCAGTCCATTAATTCTGACCATCCGCTAGAGTGGCGCTAAGTTACGCGTACGACATTACTTATGCGCATAATATTACCATCCGATTGAATAATTAGCCGAAACGGGCAGTTTATTCGTTCTACACAGAATTAATAAAGCTTACACAATGTTATTTTGAAGTTTTACTTGATAATCTAACTTAACATAACATCTCATTTCGCCTTTATTAGAATAGAATGCATTTATTTGTCAGAATATTGCATTATATATTACGATCATAATATTCTGCCGTTTCCGGCGTACAAATATGGTTTGTAAAATTATAGGTCATCATTACATTAGAATTAAATTATTAATCATTAGAATTTTAATTACAAATAATTTAAATAAATTGAACAATAGTTGTAAAAGAGATTAATTATATAAGTCAAAATTCACTGAAGCCAAGGAGAAACAATATGATTTTATACGCAATAATGTCAAATATTTTGATATTTTTTTAATCCCAGAGGGGTTAGGCAGAGGTGTACCTATAGTACATCCACATTTCGCCAGTTATGTTAAAATCCCATGTAACAGGGGGCGAGATTATTGCCATCAAACTGGTATAAATCCAGGCTCAGGGCAGCTACTGAGAAATCCCTGATGGAAAAGCCCAGTCACACTTAGCCCGACCTGGGAATCGAATCCAGGACTTAATGCTCAGCATACCAGAGAGGCAGTCATTGGTAATCTAGACCTAACTTAACACAGTATGTGGCAGTTAAGTAGTCCTTTTGTATACGACTCGGTTTCTGTACGGTACGGCGTATAAACCGCGCCGTAGAGAAAATGTGTCTGTCAACAAGCTTACATAGTGATGCATACAACACTAACGACCGTGCCTACACACGGCGTATAAACCGCGCCGTAGAGAAAATGTGTCTGTCAACAAGCTTACATAGTGATGCATACAACACTAACGACCGTGCCTACACATGGCGTATAAACC
Source organism: Dicycla oo (assembly GCA_948252095.1). Taxonomy (NCBI): domain Eukaryota; kingdom Metazoa; phylum Arthropoda; class Insecta; order Lepidoptera; family Noctuidae; genus Dicycla; species Dicycla oo. Next base: position 13,119,646 of record OX411732.1, read on the forward strand.
GCGCCGTAGAGAAAATGTGTCTGTCAACAAGCTTACATAGTGATGCATACAACACTAACGACCGTGCCTACACACGGCGTATAAACCGCGCCGTAGAGAAAATGTGTCTGTCAACAAGCTTCCATAGTGATCCATACAACACTGACAACCGTGCCTACACACGGCGTATAAACCGCGCCGTAGAGAAAATGTGTCTGTTAACAAGCTTCCATAGTGATCCATACAACACTGACAACCGTGCCTACACACGGCGTATAAACCGCGCCGTAGAGGAAACGTGTCTCACAACAAGCTTTCATAGTGATCCATACAACACTGACGACCGTGCCTACACACGGCGTATAAACCGCGCCGTAGAGAAAACGTGTCTCTCAACAAGCTTCCATAGTGATGCATACAACATTGACGACCGTGCCTACATACGGCCTATAAACCGCGCCGTAGAGAAAACGTGTCTCTCAACAAGCTTCCATAGTGATCCATACAACACTGACGACCGTGCCTACACACGGCGTATAAACCGCGCCGTAGAGAAAACGTGTCTCTCAACAAGCTTCCATAGTGTTCCATACAACACTGACGACCGTGCCTACACACGGCGTATAAACCGCGCCGTAGAGAAAACGTGTCTCTCAACAAGCTTCCATAGTGATCCATACAACACTGACGACCGTGCCTACACACGGCGTATAAACAGCGCCGTAGAGAAAACTTGTAGCTCAACAAGCTTCCATAGTGATCCATACAACACTGACGACCGTGCCTACACATGGCGTATAAACCGCGCCGTAGAGAAAACGTGTCTCTCAACAAGCTTCCATAGTGATCCATACAACACTGACGACCGTGCCTACACACGGCGTATAAACCGCGCCGTAGAGAAAACGTGTATCTCAACAAGCTTCCATAGTGATCCATACAACACTAACGACCGTGCCTACACACGGCGTATAAACCACGCCGTAGAGAAAACGTGTTTGTCAACAAGCTTCCATAAAGATCCATACAACACTGACGACCGTGCCTACACACGGCGTATAAACCACGCCGTAGAGAAAACGTGTCTGTCAACAAGCTTCCATAAAGATCCATACAACACTGAAGACCGTGCCTACACACGGCGTATAAACCGCGCCGTAGAGAAAACGTGTCTGTCAACAAGCTTCCATAAAGATCCATACAACACTGAAGACCGTGCCTACACACGGCGTATAAACCGCGCCGTAGAGAAAACGTGTCTGTCAACAAGCTTTCATAGTGATGCATACAACACTGAAGACCGTGCCTACACACGGCGTATAAACCGCGCCGTAGAGAAAACGTGTCTGTCAACAAGCTTCCATAAAGATCCATACAACACTGAAGACCGTGCCTACACACGGCGTATAAACCGCGCCGTAGAGAAAACGTGTCTGTCAACAAGCTTTCATAGCAATCCATACAACACTGAAGACCGTGCCGACACACGGCGTATAAACCGCGCCGTAGAGAAAACGTGTCTGTCAACAAGCTTCCATAAAGATCCATACAACACTGAAGACCGTGCTTACACACGGCGTATAAACCGCGCCGTAGAGAAAACGTGTCTGTCAACAAGCTTTCATAGCAATCCATACAACACTGAAGACCGTGCCGACACACGGCGTATAAACCGCGCCGTAAAGAAAACGTGTCTGTCAACAAGCTTCCATAAAGATCCATACAACACTGAAGACCGTGCCTACACACGGCGTATAAACCGCGCCGTAGAGAAAACGTGTCTGTCAACAAGCTTTCATAGCAATCCATACAACACTGAAGACCGTGCCGACACACGGCGTATAAACCACGCCGTAGAGAAAACGTGTCTGTCAACAAGTTCCATAGTGATACAACACTGACGACCGTGTGTAGACACGGCGCCATAGGGAAAAATCACCTGTGTAAGCCTGGGCTTACTTACCTACTTGTGTCAAATAAAAGTTTTTTTTCTTTCTTTTATTTCTTTCTTATTGGAGAAATATCCTACCTACATTTTACAAATGCTTTTCATTTACTTACCTATTTATGCCTGTAAACACTTTGCTAAGTCTCTTATTATTAAACCAGTCCGCTGGAAGAGGTTCCCTTAGAAATAAGCCGTATATGTATTTGGAAAATAAAAGAAACCTTAACTACTTTTCTTTTCTTTTATTTCGAGTCTCATTTTCCGCGTTTGCATAAACATGAAGAAAAATTTACTTTCTGAAGAAATTATTATACCGCTATTACCAAACAAGTTCTTCTAAAATGTGTAATTGACCCCTTTCAGAAGGGCGTAAACCTTTTCTGTTTCAGAGAAGTACCACGCTTAACATGAAAAATCGGCGCCATTTTGAAAAGGTTAAAGTCAACTGTTGCTTGCTACGGGCATAAGATGTATGCCACCGGTATCGTGTTTTCCGAGTTTAGGAAAATACTATCACGGATTCCTATAAACTGATTACCAGAAAACGTGCTGGACCATCCGTTCAATACACGAAACTAAAAGAAAAAGCCAATGAAATCTATTCTCTAATCTAGAGATCGAACCACTTTACAAGCATTAAGTGACTTTACCCACATACATACAAATGAACTACTTACGTAGGTTTTTGTGAGAAGCTCTTTACAAAGGTCGACGCTAGCTAAGAAGACTTTGCTACATATAATTCGTATACCCTGGGGAGTTTAACAATAAATGATAATAAAAAAGACTGGATCAAAAATGATTATACACGATCCTTATCTTTGATGCGACTTTTATTATCATATACAGAATCTATTCCGGAAGGTTTATGTGTGTATTTTAAAAAAGAAGGTTCTATATTCGACCCGTATGTATGTAAATTTGTATGTCTGCAATTTTCTCAGAAGCCTATGAACCAGTTTTAATGATTCTTTCATTAACGTGATCTACATACTTGCACGAATGTTTTAGCATTAGGTAATCATAGCATGTACGCAGTTACATGCATAAATGTACTGTATCTCCGGCATTTTTAAGCGCATTTTGATGATTCTTCTTTTCGTTCGTCTTAGGCTTATATAATTATACAGGGTGTCCGTTTACGGTGTAGCGAAACTTAAGGGTGTGGTACAGACCATCATACCGAACAACTTTTTCCCGGGGACCAACATCGTAATCGTGAAAAAAAAATTGTCGTTCCATACATTTGGTCAAGTAGGTATTGAAGTTTTGTATGAGACGACAATTTTTTTTTTTCATGGTTACGATGTTGGTCCCCGGGAAAAAGTTGTTCAGTTTGATGGTCTGTACCATACCCTTAATTTTCGCTACACCGTAAACAGACACCCTGTATATTCAACTCAAAATGTAAAATAATAAATTTAATTTAAAAAAAGTAAAAACCGACTTCAAAACAAATAACTTTCATAAAAATAAAAATAAACTTGACAGCTTCTGAAGTCGGTGTTTTCAATTCTTCAATGCACGTTAGCTTGGCACCGACTTCAGAAACTGTTAAGTTTTTTTTATGAAAGTTATTTTATTCGTTTTAGATTTTTGAAGTCGGTTTTAACTTTAAAAATAAAATATTATATATATATATATATATATATATATATATATATATATATATATATATATATATATATATATATATATATATATATATATATATATAAAAGTAAATTTAAATAGTTTTTGTTCCAACAATAACAGCGTTTATTCATATGGGCGTTTTGTATATTATTTACTTGTTCGTGCACGATTAGCTTAGTACTCGTATATAATTAATGTGATCACAATCCTAACTAATATTTATAAATGCGAAAGTGAGTTGTTTTTTTTTTTATTTGTGATGGGTTTGCTCTTGACTCTAGTCTAGGTCAGAGGTGACAGAGACAAAGTCGACGATGGAGTGAGCTTACCCAAAAGAAGCCAATTCACTCTCACTTTGAAGAGATTAGGGTTGTATGCGTTCGGAAACACAGACCCAGGTACTGAGTTCCACTCCTTTGCTATGCGCATTATAAAAGACATTTGGAAGCACTTAGTGCGAATTGGTGGAATAGCAACCAGGTAGGGATGGTAACTGGTAGTACGTCTAGATGTCCGATGGTAGAAAGGGGCCGGTGGAATGAGGTCGTGGAGTTCTCGGGCACACTCTCCGAATCGAATTTAATTGATTTGAATGAAATTTGGCACCTGGGTAGACTATGACCTGGATTAGGACATAGGACACTTTTATCCCAATAGTACGTACCCGTGGGATAATTTCCGTCCTCCTCGCGGGCAAAGCTGCGGGCAAAAGCTATAGTTGATTTAAAAAATGTGCACGTGTATTCTTTAATGAAAACATATTTTAACAAATCGTCATATATTTCTGAACAGACTGTAAAGCCACATTTACAAGGTGTAATGTTATTGCCTGTGGCATACCATAAAATAAATGACTGGCACCGTCTAAACAACACTCACAATTGTTGCTCGATACAGGCAAGTTAGTTGCCGTTCAAAACTGGTATAGGTGTAAACAGCACCTTAATTGCGTAAAACACTATCGATCGGATGCTAAGCAAATTGCTAATCCATTGCTTCTTAAGTTCGAAAAATTCGTCTTCTCAACACCGTAAATAACACAATGAATGTTGTTGAACTGTCAAAATGGAACCGATTCCGATTGATAGTGTGTTACTCAAACAGCACGTACAATAAAATCGCATTAAATTCTAGCATTAAAACAGAAGTCGCATGCAATTATTGAAAGGCAAAACTTGCATTCAATTATTCTGTGCCAGTTAATCGAAACTTGCATGCAACTCTTAAACATAACATAAAATAAGGAACTTACTACCTGCGTCTGTGTTTCCGAGCGCGTACAACCCTAATCTCTTCAAAGTGAGAGTGAATTGGCTTCTTTTGGGTAAGCTCACTCCATCGTCGACTTTGTCTCTGTCACCTCTGACCTAGACTAGAGTCAAGAGCAAACCCATCTCAAGTAATAAAAAAAAATGAGCCTATAATTTTCCACATCTGGGACACAAGCCTCCTCTCTGTGCAAAGGAGTGGGCCATAATCCGCCACGCGGGCCCAGTTCGGATTTGCATGCAGCCATGCAACTCTTGAATGCCAATAATCGAACGTGCTTTATAAATGATAAATGATTTTTATTTCTGTAAGTAGGTTTGTACAAACACTTTTACAAGTCAATCATGTTTTTTTTTATTTTTTAAACTAGATGAGGTCGGCGTTTCCTATCTGACTACTCTGAGAAGAAAGGCCGAAACAAACTCAGAGGTCACAGACTCTTATAAAGTCCAGACATAATCTTGGTCAGTTCAAGTGAAGACCATGTAGATTGGTGTCTTAAATGGTCTTTTGAGGAAAGAACCACACAGATTGAGAGGACCTGTCCAGTCAGTGCACGCATTTGTCAGTTATGCGATTGAATTTGAACATTCCAAAAACTTGCACCATGTTAATTGGGCCTTAGGGTGTTGATACAACTCAACTACTTCATTGAATAGTTTTATAAAAAAAAAAAAATTTATAATCACGAAACCACTAATCTAATTTCGCTGATAGTTTTGTATAAAATTTTACGTAAAAAGAAAATTATGTTTTACAACGCCTGTTGTTATTTTTCAATACAACGGCCTAACGTGCTTACAGAGTTACGGAGAGGTCTCGATTTATAATGAATGGTCACCCATCCATAGATCGATTTCGGTATGTGTATATAACTACTTAAAATTTTAATGAATACTACTTAACACCTATTTAATTAGCGTGCGATAAAAAGAAAACAAAAGAGAAAATAAGGAAGATGAATAATAATTTTATTGGTATGCATGTAGACAAATAAACCTACATTCTAATATGCGAAAATAACATACAATAATTTTACTCCCCTGACACGTGTTACGCACACACGGTGTGCGTAAGAACTCTCTTTAATGTACTTAAACGTATATCATATACTGGATGATTTTTTTTACCGTCTTGAAAAAAATTGGGTACAATAGGAGAATGGAGTAGAAGCCTACGGCATACCTAGTTTTATTTTTTATTTTTCAATAGCTTGGACCCATATTGCTCTATCAATAAACATCATTTGAAGTAAACTAGAACAATAAAACCAGAAATTAAAAAAAAAAAACTTTATAGATCGTTATAAAATATCGAAATTCAAGTCATACATACGCAGGGTTCGTAGTGCGTATTACTACAAATAAAAAAAATAAAAAAAAAACTAAGTAAGCCATAGGCTTCTACTTCATTCACCTATTATGCCCTATTTTTTTTAAGACGGTAAAAAAATCTCCCAGTAGGTATAAATAAACGTAAGAAACCATCATCCAATGGTGACCTCGAGCTTTCAGTTCTTGTGAACCTATGGGGTTCGGTTGACACACATATTGACATGACCGCATGTTTTTTTTTATATAACCCACATGTGACGGGTTTTAGGTAAAAATTAATAACATTTTCATCACGCGGACCCGTTGTTGAAACCATCTGATAACATTTTTCTTGATGACCTGTCCACGTCACGCGTGACGTCTCTAATGCGATTAGCCTCGATAAAACCCACGTTATTCTTAATAAACAAAAAAATATGTATCATAATCGCCAGGAAAATATCTCAGCTATAGGTAATACCCGATTTACGGAATAACTAAATTCTAAAACCCTAAAAGCTAATAGGTACGCAAAAGGATAAAATAGGGCGCTCAACAATCCACAAAACTAATTTACCTACTCTCGGTTAAACAACCCCTAGAATTCCTTTCACCAAAACATGGAAATCCAAAGTCCAATTCCCTAGCATTACAAAACGATACACTTTCATCGCAGCTTTCATTGGAAAGACAAAACGACGGTACAATTAAGCCGCTTTAGCGCATTAACCGCTGAAATCCGACTTAAAATCGACGCCCACCACAATACAAGGCTACCGAAATTGCTCATAACAATCAGTAGACCCACATTAATAGTTGGGGCCGACAATGCAAGTAGCACACGGGCGGTGCAGGAGGAAACTTTGGCAGCGCGTTGCTCGACGCGCGCCCTCCCGACCGTCAGTAGACAGAAAGGCGCCGAACAGAACGCCCACCAGTTGAGTGCGAACGCAAGTTCAAGTTCGAATAAACATTATTCGAAATTCAATTCTAAATTCGAACTTTTATACGTAGAATCTATTCTTCATATGTTTTGTTAACGCGAAATTCGTGAGTGTGTTTTAGTGACGGTTACAAAAAAGTGTCAGAAAACTTTTATTTTTTTCAGTTCGCCGCGAAGTTTTGTAAGCTTGGACGAATTGGGCAGTTTGCAGGTAAATCCAATTTTGTTTAAGAAATTAATTTAAGGGTCAATTTGACAATTTACGAGATCCGTATTTCCGGAGTTGCCTTAAGAGCTTAAGAGCGTATAAATTAGCTTCGTTTACGTACCAAAATTTTCTAATGTTTTATTTAAGCGTATTTCACAAGATTTCTTCGTCAAAAAATGATATATTGTAATATATTTATATGCTTTAGTAAAAACCACTGACACTAATTTTAAAATCAACAAATCAACGGGTTGAATATACATACTGCTTTAACCACCAAATAACTAAATTACGCTATTCAATTATTTACGTCAAACACGTAAAGCGTTAACACGATTTCCATGAAACCAAACTGGCTGAATTCTAATTACTGATGCAACAATGAATATAAATTATCATATACCGAACAACAAGTAACCTATGCTTTTAATGAAATTGAAAATGGAATGCGACTCCCATTGTATTTCAGAATGTGCAATTATTTAGTCATTTGTTTTATCATTCGGTTTTTGAATGTCCGATTTTAGTAGTTCATTCGACCTGCAATAATAATAGCAAACTATACTACGGATTTATAATTATAATTTGCGGACTTTCTTTGTCTTTTAATGCAAGGTTTTATCACGTGCCTATTTTCTGCGAAGAGAAATAAAAATCAAAGGGCCGATTTTTCAGTCGTCAGATAACTTTTATCTTTGGAATATGTTTGACATTTTGACAGCTTTTGTATAGAAAATATGTTAAACCACCATATTTATACCTCATATAAGATTTATTTGACTATTGAAAAATCGGTCCTAAGAAAACTAAAATGTTTTAGTTGTAATACAGATTATGACATATTCTGTAACTCTTATTTCTATTTTAATAAAATGTATTCTTCTTGAATTACTTATGCACAATTTAACTGTGATTAATTTAGCGACTAATATTTTATATAATCAGGTTTATTCGATACTTGGAAGTTCTCATAAAACCAATTACGTTTGTTTGTCTCAATCGCTTTCAAACAGACTTAATTGCGACAACCACCTTATTTATTACTTAAGAATTATTTTCTCTTATAGCTTGACGTAGCTGGTTTCCTTCTTATTTACATTTGGAATGAGTAAATGCTGGATCTTAATTATATGATGTATGATATTAATATAGGACCAAAATCTTACGTCTTTTGCTGAACATACATAGGTCCCGTCTATGGATATTTAAAATAATCTGACACGAAGGAATATGGAGCACTCAGTGTGATCGGCGGACGGATTAGTGTGTCCAGTATGTTGGCTAAGCATAATACTGCTAACTACCTTTCATCTTATTACCAGCCTGTAACTGTCACTGTTTTGTGTAAACACCTCCAGGTTACAGGTTTGAGTGTATGTTCGTTTGTTCACTATATGCACAGAGTTATATTATAGTGCGTTTCATCAAATAGTCCGTATGCCGTAATGTTGGCTCCACTGTTGTAGGACGAACACGATAGGCTACCGTTGTTACAGCATAGGCCTAATAGTTCCATGTGTTAATGGTTAACAGTGGAGCCAACATTACGAACGACATAGGAACTATTTGATGAAACGCACTCTATGTGTTTGCAATTTCGAAATATCACTTCGACATTCAAACGACTGATTTTCTTTAAAAACAAATGAGTTCGTATGTGAAATATGTGCGGTCCCTTGGGTGAAGGGAAATTGACAGTAGAGGCTTAACACAAATCACACGAAAATAGCTATCTCACGGAGAAACCATAAGCTACGCCTTATTGTACACAAATTTGTTCTCAATGGATTCTCAATTTTCTTCGAAAATATTAAATGGATGACAATACCTAACGGTTACTGAATTGTTAACTATTTTATCGGGAAATAAAATAAAAATTACGGGAAAACGTTTACCATTACCGCGGTAGGTTCGCCATGAATAATAATATACCGTTTAGAGTTCGTAGAAAATGGCGTCGCATTCGTTGTATTGTGATTTAATTTAACATTAATTGAGGAGTTTTCGAACAAAACTTTACATTTTTTGTGTCGTTGCTTTTTTTGCAGAATCATACGTAAATCTATGGACATTTATTATAACATTCTAGTTGAATTTGGCGTATCAAATCGTAACGATTCCCTTAGAACAATCTAGTCCAAATTTCAGTTTTAGAACAAAAAAACTATTTTGATCAAATTTTTGTGATTTCTGAAAAAAAAGCTATGGTGGAAATGTCACCTTTTGTTCAAACACTCTTAAATCATTCTTTAAAGTAATTTTACTATTCAAAATGGATAAGTGATTAATCAATTAAAACTTTAATCTGTGGTAATTGAAATGTGTTTCGATAAAATTTACGATATTCGTTTTCAATATGGATCACTATGGATGAGTTTAAGCTTGAAATAAAATTTCATTAATGCTCTAGTAATTGAGTTTGATAATAGACATTTAAATTAATCATGTTTTTAATAAACTAGATACTCAGCACTAAAAAAAAAACTAGTGACTACATCCCCGATTTTAGTGTTTTTTTAATTGTGAAATTCGCTGACTAGTATCTGTGGTAGGTAATGTTATATCAATAGATATTATTATTGGCTGTTTTTTCTTATCAACGAATATAACAAATATAAAAATTCAGTAAAAGAAGAAATAGCTAGGTTATTATGATTCTGTGATCTTTTCCCTCATAACATTTGTATTTATAAATACTGAATGAGCCAATCTTTTTTTTTATATTGGTTGGTTGACCAAAAAAGATATCAATTATCTGTAGTAATCGTAGATAATATTATGATATTATTGTTTCTATTAGTTATACATGGACTTAAATGGTTCTTGCAGAACACTTAGACGGTAATTCTTACTTCTGAATGCTTTTAAAGGGTGGAAAGAACTCGTAAGACGACGAAGTAACCTATTACATTGTGAAGATAAGAGTATTATTGTCAATCAATAATTGTCTTAAAAGAATCGGAGTAGTGTAAATTGTATTTACGATTCTAATAATAAATAACTGGGTCAAGTCACCTTCTGTTATTCTGTGTATTATAATAACATTAATCGGGCAGGCAGACAGTCCTTCAACTGTTCTAAGTAACCAATCCATTATAGCCACCCAAACCTATGGGTTTGGGTGGCTATAGTGGATTGGTGTACTTGGTAGATTGGTGTTGGCAGAAAATGGAAAGGAAACGTTTCCTTTCCATTTTCTGCAATAGTCCTGCACCAACCGGGGCTAATATTTGGGAGCACTTGCATAGAGCTAACAGGAATAACCGTTGGTTCGTGCTTCAACACTTAAAATTTACTAAAGGGCCTCTGCGAGTTGGCTTCGGCCCCTCGTACGCCTTACAAAGATCCGAGACCCCAGGGTCCCGGGGTAATATGTCAAAGACTTCTAAATAAATACGTTATACTCTTTCCGCCTATGTACAGACGCCAGCACATCAAGCTACTACAATCTGTGAAATTTCTTTAATAGATTTTCAACTCTATCGCTAAAGCATTAGGGTCAAGGTTGATTGGGAAAATTTGAAAATTTCGGGTATCTTGACCTGCTGGCGTCTGTACTTAGTGAAGTAGTCTCATGACATTTTTCTGTTTTTCGTTGGGGAAGAAATGTTAGTACTTCTCCGGACGAACTTCGTCATAAAGGCAATCTTCTACTACTGACTGTTTGTTTGACAGACAACACACAGCCTAAACTGCTGATAACAGAAACATACGAATATATTCGTAAATCCTGTCTTATATGAAGGAGGTATTACATTATAATGTAATACCTCCTTCATATAAGACAGGATTTTTTGAAACTCACACATAAACATACATGGGCACTCATGAAACGTCAGTAGCTGGGTGCACCGTTCTAATTGGTCGTTTCCTATGGAGAAGCCTGCAAGAAACTCCACGGTTACTCTTTAAAAATAATTGGCTTTTTACAATATTTTCAAATTACAGTGTTAAAATTGAGCATGTCTAATTAATTGGGTTGAAGTTTACATAGGAATGTGGTATCAAGCTAAGCGCACATTACAGCTGCAAGGGGCCGCATCGAAATGCATTTTATACAAAAAAGTTTGGTGGAGCCTTCCTGTAGTGTGCGTTTGTCTTCATAGAAAATATACGAAAGTGATTAAGGAGGTTTTTTTGCAATGTAATGTTGCGGTGAGGCCCGCCCTCTTTGCGCTAGTCTAAGTCAACAACTTGGATTCAAGATCAGCCATACCAAGACAAAAATAATGATGGTAGACCGTTCTCATCTTCTTCCAAGCTTAAATCTAATCGACTGAAGAAAGAAGGAAAATAAACAAATAATAGTTTATTCTGCACAAACAAAATGCACATTACAACAAAACAAGACATAAAGTGCATACATGCAAAGCAGGCAAAAGCCAGTCCATTGCTGGATTCAGGACCAGGGACCAACGACCATTTACATTGCCTCTGTTTTGCGCCACTGGAAAATTACAACAAACAATCAAAACAAAAACAAAAAGCCGAATTGAAATCGAGAAATAACTACTGACGGCTATGAGAATGTCAGCGAGTTCGTGTATCTTGAGTCTTTTATCACGAATGAGGGCAGGTGCTTTGAGGAAATCCGCCGTCATACTGGTATGGCCAAAAATGCAATGACGAGTCTAGGGAATTTGGAAGAACCGTGGCATTCGTCGGAATACCAAAATACGATTAGATACTCTATTTTTTTCCGTCTTTTTATATGGCACTGAAACGTCATCATCATCTGTCTAGCCTTTTCCCAAATATGTTGGGGTCAGCTTCCAGTATATTCGTATACCATAGACCGCCATAAGAACGGATGAATCCATACTGGAGAAACTTAACATCACCAAGCGACTATCTACAATATGCCAGGAGCGTGCCCTTAGCTCTTTCGGACATATTAGTCGTTCACCTAAGCATAGTCTAGAAAGGCTTATGATACTTGGCAGAGTGGAAGGTAACCGCGCTCAAGGCAAAGCACTGGCATGATGGTCAGACGCGATCAGGAAGGCTGTTGGAGGCAGCATTTAACTAGCGGCCCACAGTGCAGAAGATCGCAGAGCTTGGAGACGAGTCGTATGTAGTCGAGACGTAGAAGAAGAAGAAGATGTCAACAGTAGGTACTCTAACTGCTTCCACGCTTCTATGCGCAAGAGGTGTGCGTCCCTGGTGCGCCGTGTGCGGGTCAGCCCCAAAGCCATCCTTGGAATGATCGCTGACGGCTGGATGATCAACGCGGGCTGGACTGTCCTTATGTCCGGAATGACTGAAATTATTTTGTTTTTTATATGACCAGTAATGTGATTTAATTTGATTTAATTTAATTTATTTCTCAGTATTTGTATGTATATTGTTATTGTGTGCCCAATAATGAGTCTATTGTTACTTAATAATTAATACATAATAATAATAAAAACATAATTACTATTTATCTAGTACTAAACAGAAATAGCCTACCGAGGTACGTATCGAGTTTACGACGGCTATGCATAAGTAATAAGTTAGAAGTTCAGTATAACACACTAACCTATTTCTCTCCGTGTCCCATTGCAGCTCAAGTGTTACGATATGAGACTCAACGGTACTCCTATGTTTTTCTTTCAACAATATATTGACATAGAAATGCTATGAACTTTTTATGTACTAATGCAAGGTCTTTTTAGTACCTTTTATATGAAAGTCTTTAGGCGGGGCGTCTTAGTCGTTGGGCGGGTCATATTGCACGTATGGACAAGGAAAAATGGACACAGAGAGTAACAAACTGGCAAGGCCCAACAAACAAAAGGAAAAGAGGTAGACCGAAAGAAAAATGGGTTGATGAAATAATAAGAAAAGCCGGTGAAAATTGGATCACAAAAGCAAAGAACAGACAAACGTGGAGCAAAATGGAGGAGGCCTCCACCCGTTGAGGGGTCCATATTAAAATATATAAATTGAATTTATTTAATATTTTAGAAATCCATAAAAGGAAACAAATGATTTTATTACTTTAGAAATTGTTATGCGATTGTAACTTTATAATCATAATATGAATTGTAATAATTTTGTTATTTTATGCATGTACATTTATGTAATAGTAATCTTAAGATATATTTGTTTTCATTTATTCACTATGGAAATAAAGAGGCTATTATTATTATTATTATATGAAAGTCTGTAAAAACAGGAGCCGTATTAGGTAACTTTTATATACCTGCAAATAGGATTCCGTAAACTTACATAATATTTATTATTTTATTAGTATTAAATCCCATAGCCAACCACATATTCTGCAATATTTCTGCACCAACCGGGGGTCTTCCTTGAGTACACTTGCGTAGTGCGTACGGGGATAATCGTCAGTTAGTGCTTCATTCAGTCTAAGAAGCCTCTGCGAGTTGGCTTCAGCCCCTTGTACGCATTCCAAAGGACCGGGATCCATGGTCCCGAGAATTGTAAACGTAAAATAATAATAACTTAGTATCCACTAAACTAAAACTACAAAGACTTACAACCTATTCCAATATTCGAGGTGGAAAATAAAATAGTGAATGCGGGGAAAGTAGGTATTTAAAAAAAATGCTAACTACTCAAAGCAAAACTTCCTTAATTTTTTTTTTATATTGTTCTTAAACTTCACTTGCTCATCATTTAATATAACAAAACAATATAGAAGCAAGGACATAAAAAGGGAAACATATAAGTAATACTAGAGAGGTAAGGTAGATACTCTCCACTTTCTATCCTCAAGTACCACGTGAATTGGTATAATAACTTTATTTTTCCTTCTGATTTTTAAGGTTCCGAAACCAAAGGGTACCAATGTGAGCCTATTACTAAAGCTCCGGTGTCCGTCTGTCCGTTCGTCTGTCTCAAGGCTGTATCTTTCGAATCGTAATAGGTAGACACTTGAAAATTTCATAAAGTGTGTACTGTGACCGCTCACCAAATAATAAAAATAAAATAAAGTAAAAAATTTAGAGGGTCTCCCCATACAAGAAACGTATTTTTTTTATTAAAGTTATAACTTGAAACTCGCACTTGGCCGCCTTTTATTACTTTTGAAGCACCTACGGTTACCTATGTAGATAAGTATCAAAAATTGGGTCAATTACAGGCAAATATTTGACATGGATCTAAAATCGGGATAAGGGTTCCTTATTAATTTATGTTTACAAAGTAATTTCAGTTATATTAAACAATGAGGAAAATGAGTCGGTGTGCTGACGTAAAAACTGGAACAGCATTTTGGTTTATAACGAGATTACAAGACTAGCTTTTGGCCGCGGCTGAAGATGTCGGAAAACAATATATATATAAACCTTCCTCTTGAATCACTATCTATTGATAAAAACCGCATTAAAATCCGTTCAGGAGTTTTTGACATCATCGCGAACATGCAGACAGACGCGGCGGGGGACTTTGTTTTATAATATGTAGTAGTGATAAATAATGTGCCAAATTAGTTTATCAAGAACCCAATTAGTTTATCTGGAAGTCTTGAAACTGGCAACAAAATAATTTTTGATGATTTGATTTGGAATTTTCGGATTTTTCGAAACATACGAGGGGTCAGGTTCAAAAACTCACATACCCACTTTTAACACTTTCGACTTTTTTTTTGTTTTTATTCGACTCCAAATGCTAAAATTCACCATTTTGCAAAGCATTTTTGATCAAAACAGCACATATCCCTCAGTGAAACGCAAACTATATCAAGAGTTTCGTTCAAAACCACCACAAACTCTACTGTAAAATTATATTTATCATGATAAAATTCAAAGCCACACAAATCCTTTGATTTCTACAGTATATCAAGAAGGTCAGAGTCGCACTTATCCATATATTTTGTTTATCAAGTTGTCCCTTCTATGTACTGTGCCTTCCTCAAGGAAAACAAAAACAGTTTGACAACTACTGTCGTAAGTGACATTGTCAATATCACTTTCATAGTGACAGTGACAGAGAAATTCATATTTTGGTGGGTTTTCACTAAAATCTATTTTCAATAGACTATTTATGGCTCATCAAAATGACATACATTGAAAACCTCTCTAATCAGTGTACAGTCACGAGTACGAATATGTATACACTTAGGGAAATTCAAAAGTAATTTTATCGTGGAATAGCGATAGCAATTTAGAGATGCCGACATATTTCATAATTCTATGTATTCCAAAACACTGTGTTCGTAACAACATAAAATTATAATCAATACAGTAGAAGAAAATCAGTTTTAAAAGTGGCTAAGTGTATACATATTATTACTCGTGACTGTACCTACTAAGAATAGTTTGGTTTTTATTGTTTTTTAACAAATTAGCATAAGGGGATATGTAAGCTTTTGATCCTCACTTCCTCTTACGTCACTACATCACGAGATTATATTTTCAATCAATTCGAAAATTCAATTCAAATAAAATTCTCTATAAATCCAGGAAAAGCTAGAAAATCTTTAATTACTTTTAAATCATATTCTGATAGCCACGGCTAACGCAGATTTTTGTAAAACGAGGTCTTTCCTTGTCGTGAAGTCAGTGGCAAGTGTATACGAATATTCAAGATAATATTGAATTCATGAGCATCCTTTTAAGGGTTCATTGTACTCATCATTAAGAACAACTATTACTATGGGACCAAACCTGAAATCGCGAAAAAATAGAATAGCTATAATTTATTTAAAAAAAAACCGTGAATAATACAAAGGTCACGCCCGACGCTCCAACCTCGCTTATCTACGCTATAGACTATTGTCTATAGTCTAAGCGATGAGGTGTGGGCGCAGGCGATCAGCTGACAGTGTATTTATTATAGAAACAAATTAATTGACATAGATCTAGGCATAAACGTAGAGCTCGTCTAAGCTAAAATGACTTGCCCCACTACCTTAATTTGTATTACAAACACACACGTTGTGTTATTACACAACGGTAAGGCGGTAATGGCGCGCGTCATTATAGCTAATGCTTAGTTCCTATAAACAAAAACAAATCGTTGTACTTACCAATGGTGCTCGTAGCATTCTTTATTGCCGAACTGGCCATATAAATAGATTCGTAAGCTACGTTTACCTGTGATAGCTACATAGGGGAGGGTCTACTTTGCAAAGCTATAAGCTATTGGCTTCATTATTGGTAAATACACAATATTCTTAATTTTAAGGGGGAAACTTCAGGGTACCCCGCGAAATTCAAATTTTCTTACGTTTTTTTGCAATTTACAAGTCGGTATTATATTGTACGTTGATCAAATTATAATTTGCGGTCGTAACCAGTATCTATTTACATAATTACAATCATTAAAGTGATCAATACAACTCTTTAAGACCAGGTAATCCCACAAAGTGACTATTTCATGAAATCTTGACATTTTGGGATTACCTATACTAACTTAAGGAATTGTATTACTGATTCTATTGTATATAATTCTGTAAATACATATTAGGTTGGGGAAAAAGTCTTTTCGCATTATAGTATGTATGAACTTGTAATAAAATCTCTTTGGCTATACTATTTGTATCTGGCTGGTTTTGGTATCATTGAAAGTTTAAATTTTAAAGAACATAATTCCAAATTCAAATTAGGAAAATGTGTGATTTTCATTTGTTTTTCGTACCGTCAAGATGAGTGAATCTAATGAAGAAATTCGATACATTTTAAAATTTTACTACAAAAAAGGTAAAAATACAACGCAAGCCGCGAAAAATATTTGCGATGTTTATGGACCTAGTGTAGTGTCTGTGAGAGTAGCACAAATTTGGTTTAAGAGTTTTCAATCCGGAAATTTTGATGTCAAAGATGCACGTCGCTCTGGTTGCCCTATTACGGATAAAATGGATGCTATTTTTGAAAAAGTGGAGCAAGATCGGCATATCAGTATTTACGACGTAGCTGAAGAACTGGAAATTGACCACAAAACAGTTATGGCGCATTTGAAAAAAACTGGGTACACAAAAAAGCTCAACATTTGTGTACCTCACGAGCTCACTGAAAGAAACCTAATGAACCGTGTACTCATTTGTGATTCTTTATTACGACGTAATGAAACCGAACCATTTTTGAAGAAGCTGATAACTGGTGATGAAAAGTGGATCACGTATGACAAGAACGTGCGAAAAAGGTCGTGGTCAAAGGCCGGTCAGGCTTCACAGACTGTGGCGAAACCCGGGTTAACTCGCAACAAGGTGATGCTGTGTGTGTGGTGGGATTGAAAAGGCATTATTCATTATGAGCTGTTAACATCAGGCAGGACCATCGATTCTGAACTCTACTGCGAACAACTGATGAGATTAAAGCAAGAAGTTGAGAGAAAGCGGCCGGAATTAATCAACAGAAGGGGTGTGGTTTTTCATCATGATAACGCTAGACCTCACACATGTTTAGCCACTCAGCAAAAATTAAGAGAGCTTGGCTGGGAGGTGTTAATGCATCCGCCGTATAGTCCTGACCTTGCACCTTCAGATTTCCACCTGTTTCGGTCTCTTCAGAATTCTTTAGGCAGTGTCAGGTTAACATCACGAGAGGACTGCCAAAACCACTTGTCGCGGTATTTTGACCAGAAGTCCCAAAATTTCTATAGCAATGGGATCATGTCCCTACCTACAAGATGGCAAAAAGTTATCGAACAAAATGGTACCTACATACTTTAGTTAAATGTAAATAAACTTTATAAAAAAATGTTTTGAATTTTTTTTAAAAATGCGAAGAAACTTTTTCCCCAACCTATTATTTGTTACGGCCGCAAATCATACTTTATTAAACGTACAACTTAATACTGACTTGCAAATTGCAAAAAACGTAAGAAAATTTGAATTTGGAGGGCTACCCTGACGCTTCCTCCTTAACCAATAACGGTCCGTAATTTATAGGAATCGGCCATTAGACGAGCACTACAATTATGTCGGCTACGGCGGCGTAGCAGTTACGCAGTGCTCTACACCGCACCGGCTACGCAGTCTTAGCATTACTTGGTCATTGAATACGACTTTGACTGAGAGACTGTTATGTTTGCGGGTGTACGCGTCGTCCATTGTTTTCACACAGCAATATTTTATAGTCATGACTCAGAGGAACTAGACTAAGTGACATTCAATCAGTGATGACGATCATGGAAAAGTTAAAAATCAATGAGACTGATATCATTCTGCCTAGCCTTTTCCCAACTATGTTGGGTTCGGCATCCAGTCTAACCGGATGCAGCTGAACACCATTATTTTACATGGAGCGATCTGATCTCCACAGCCCAGTAACTGGGTAATTCGATACCCCTTGGTAAGACTGGTTGTCAGACTTTCGGGCTTCTGACGACCCGTAACGACTGTCAAAGATCCACGTATGACAGCCGGGACCAAAGGCTTAACGTGCTTTCCGAGGCACGGAGGAGTCTTGGTATGTAGAGATGGTCACCCAACTACGTATCGACCGCGGCAAGCGTAGCTTAACCTGATCGATTGACCTGGTGTGGCTGTTATTACTTAGCCACGAGCTCCGATATAAACTACAAAAAAGCTTATGCCATTCCCTTAGAAAAGTATTGTGGGAATAGAAACGTTTTAGAAGCGATTGTCATTAAAATTCGTCTATGCTTAAAAGATACCTAAAAGTAATCCTGAAATCTACGTTATTTATTTCTTCAATAAAAAAAAGTTCAAGGTCGCTCTTCTATTGTGGTGTTAACAATAGAATACATTAACACAAAGGAATGATTGCACAGAGGGTTGTTTTGTGTTATTTTTGGGTTCAGTTTGAAGTTCATGCTGACTCACGCAACTCTGTAATCGCGGCTCAATCGTTACAAATTGACATGTGTCGGATATGGTGCCTGTCATCATAAATCATGAATTTTATTCTGAATGCAATATTTTAAAAGGTCACCATAGCTACGGAGAGATAAAACTGAACGGACGAATCGGTCTGACTAGATGCGTACACCACGAACTTAATAAACCTATGGGCTTGCCATTCCCACAAAATTAGCGTGCATACCTACACAAATCGGGCACTCAACATGGCCGCCTTTCGTAGGTTTGTTACTGTGAGTGCAAGAGAGAGAGCAAGCAACCGTTTGACAGCACATCTACCAATCATCTACTACAAAACTTGGTATTCAACATGGCGTCCGCCGCCTACGCATAGACATGACTTTGTTGTAAAAAAAAAAAATCATTTATTTGCCTGAATAAGGTACAGAAGAATGGTAAACATGTAAAAAAATGCGCTCTTATTCTGCCTTTAATTTCGGCGTGCAAATATAAAATAAGTTACAAACATTTTATTTAAATTTATTATTGATCATCATCATGCAGTCATTAAACAGATAATACCATTAAAATTTGTATTATTGAATTAAGTAAATGTCATTATAATAATAATAATATAAAAAACCTATTATTAAAACAATAATCATAAATGTCAATAATAATAATGTCAATGATGGGAGAGATTCGTCACACAATAATAATAACAATAAGTTATAATTTAGATAGACCGTACAATTTACCAAACTTACAATTTATAATCTAAAAACTCATGCACACTATAACAGCATTTTTCAATTAAAAACCTCGTCAAATTGCTTTTAAATCTAGAAAATGGTAGCGTTTTTATCGATTTTGGTATTTATTATACAATTGTATGCACATAATATAGCTGTTTTTACCTGTAAATGTGAGATTCATCCTCGGTTGTAATAACTTATTAGTATACATAGATCGTGGAGCATAGTAGCTTGTCACTTGTTGAAAAAGTCTCTTAAGATCACATAAGAGTGTTGTCAAATTTAGTCCTTGACAATGATTTAGATGTCTCTCTTTCATACGCAGCTCTTGATTAGTTAAAACGAAACTTTTTGACATGTCTGTGTTGATATGACAGATATTTCTATAACTATTGTTCCTATATTAGGATATGACATCTCCATGTTTTCTATCTCAATGGCGTACACATACACGAAACGATCAGACTGATTTTATTTTTTTATCTATGCGACCACATCAATTCCCTTATGATCTCAACAAGTTTGACAAGGACGAAAACCATAAAATAAATCAAAATACAATACACGAAAATCATAGAAAGGAATACAAAATGAAAAGCAAAACAGTAAAGGTAATAATACTAATAAATTTTAAACAAATTCAAATAAAATTAAGTAAATTAATAATTAAAGAATAACCATAGAAGACTGATGAGTTCAAACGATTTGTTTCTAATAGTAATCGTTCTTGTAATAGGTGATCGATCGGCCGTATCAGCCGTATCAACACTCGGTATGGATTTCGAATTAGACCAGATGAACCTAAAAGTAGATCTGCACCCTAATTGCGTAACACATATTTTGAAGCAGATTGCTTATCCATTGCTTCATATGTTTGAAAAATTTGTCTGATCGATAACGTAAATAACGCAATGAGTAGTGTTGAACTGTCAAAATGAAACCGATTGCCCCGCTGAAGTATGGTAGCCTTTATAGCTACTAGCTATGCCCACGATGCCTGTCCGCTAACTCTAATACAAAACGTTTGATTAGGTGACTTGTAATTTGACGTATTACTTCCAGAATGTGATAGTGTGACCCATTTGCAACAATTAAGCACCCCATAAGGGCCATAGCACATCTCCGTCACGAAACCGCAGGATGTTTCGCTGATCATGCGAGTCTATTGAATTGAACTACTGGGGTTTCCCTACTATGGTTTCGCGGCGAAGGTGTGATAAAGGCCTAAATCATAGGCGAAAATACATGGGATTAGAGAAAAGTCAGCTTTTATAAATTTTTGAAAATTTCCCAGAATTCGTCACTAAATACCACTTTTCTCTAAACTCTCAAATTGAATGACCTTCATTGCTATTCCATTGGATACCCAATACTTTAACAAATCTTTCGATTCTAAAACATCAAACAGTTAAAAGTTAAAGGAAGAAGTTAAGTAACCATTTTCAAAATTTTTCTACGCACTTAAACTTTGACAACAGTTATCTCAACTTTTTACTATGGAATTAAGTATAAATTACGGGGAAAACATCGTCATTTAGTGTTATGAGTGAATGCGTTTAATGAATGATAATCTCTACTTGATTAATTTGTAAAACTTTTCTCAAATAATAAAAACTCTTTGCGTCGGGCTGTCGTCGAAGTTAAAATTTAAAAAAAAAAAACTGAAAAGTAAAAAGAGCTAAGAGAGTTTCCGCACAATTTGGTTGCTTGGAAAATACTCTTTTCGAACCTGTTTTTTGTTAGTTTAGATTTATTAAAAGTGTTGTGGTTGCCAGTAGTTGCAGAACCCGCTTTTTAAACCATGTTACGAGTTAAAACCTTCAGTAGGACCAAATAGATTCAATTTATTCAATTCGTGCTCTGTATTATTGTTCCTAGTTTCACTTGTACGGTAAAGTTACTTTGTTTCAATGTTTTTATAGTTAAAAGCCTCTACGCAACAGGGTTAAAAAATACACTGGCTTTTTCAACTAAAATCGTTGATCATTGAACTACAAAATAGTTTTATGAACATTTTTCAAGAGCATACAGTAGAGTTAACCCTGTAAAACTCTGTTGTTTTTTTCATTTCAATATGTTTTGTTACTGTAAATATTTAGTAAAATTGTATCGTAATCGTTTTGCATGTTAGGATCGTAACAAAATATATTCAATTCGCTGTTATTGACACATGTCGCTACAAATTAATACCAAACGAATATGTTTACAGTCTGGATTTCAGATATTAAATGACAATTCATTTTGGAATAGTTATTTTACTCGTGTAATTTGACTATAATAGTAGCAACCGGCCCCTGATTTGCACGGTATTTATGACTTCACAAAACATGAAGATACTTTGTTGAAGTGAAAACTTTTTAGACGCGTTGAGTTATTTTTGGCAGGGCGAAATCTTACGGGTTCACATCAAAACGTCACCCCGTCACCGCGACATTCTGTGCATAGTTATACGTTTAAGTTTTCACTTCTGTCGGCAGACCCCATGACCGCTAATTTTTCTATCATCATAATCTGCCTAGCCTTTTTCCCAACTATGTTGAGGTCGGCTTCCAGTCTAACTGAATACCAGCACTTTACATGGAGCGACCGTCTATCTGACCTCCACAATCCATTTACTGGGAATATGATACCTCTTGGCTTGTCAGACTTTCGGGCTTCTGACGACCCGATTCACGAATGACAGCCGGGACCAAAACGGTTTAACGTGCTTTCCGAAGCACGGAGTGGTCTTGGTATGTAAAGATTACCCATTCATGGAATAACCGCGTGGAGAGTCATTTTTTATTCGTAAGTTTAATATTAATGTATTATGCACATAAAACTTCCGGAGTAAATTTTCTAAATCATGGTGACATCCGTCGCATCAAAATCCGTTGCGTAGTTTAGAAGAACAACGCAGTCACGCAGACAGACACGAAGAGCGACTTTATTTTAAGGTAGGTAGATTGGGTTGACTGGAGTTCTCCGTATTTTTGTCGCAATCTCGCATAATTGACCGAGCGAGCGAAGCGTGTCTGCTTCAAGTCTGGCAATATTTGCTTTTCATCTGTCGGTTTGTTGCTACTCCTCTACAGTTCGTATTTTACAACGGATCTGGATGAAACTTGGTATTACAGGTTTTACGACTTTATAGAATTTTATTGTCCTCGGGGATTTTTGATTGTAGGGGTACTTCCTCCAAAAAGGGGCAAAAAGTGGGCTACTAGATACCTCCGCTTTAGATGGTTCTTTTTTTATTTGAAAGGTTAGTAACGTTAAGTTTATCTCATAAAAAATGCTGAAGATCTGATGAAGAAAAAACGTTTTTACATGGTATGTATCCCGTTTTATTTAAGATAACTTTAGTGGTATAATATAATAGGTTGGGGGAAAAGTTTCTTCGCATTTTTTAAGAAAATTCAAAACATTTTTTAATATAGTTTATTTACATTTAACTAAAGTATGTAGGTACCATTTGGTTCGATAACTTTTTGCCTTCTTGTAGGTAGGGACATGATCCCATTGCTATAGAAATTTTGGGACTTCTGGTCAAAATACCGCGACAAGTGGTTTTGGCAGTCCTCTCGTGATGTTAACCTGACACTGCCTAAATAATTCTGAAGAGACCGAAACAGGTGGAAATCTGAAGGTGCAAGGTCAGGACTATACGGCGGATGCATTAACACCTCCCAGCCAAACTCTCTTAATTTTTGCTGAGTAGCTAAAGATGTGTGAGGTCTAGCGTTATCATGATGAAAAACCACACCCCTTCTGTTGATTAATTCCGGCCGCTTTCTCTCAACTTCTTGCTTTAATCTCATCAGTTGTTCACAGTAGAGTTCAGAATCGCTGGTCCTGCCTGGTGGTAACAGCTCATAATGAATAATGCCCTTCCAATCCCACCACACACACAGCATCACCTTGTTGCGAGTTAACCCGGGTTTCGCCACAGTCTGGGAAGCCTGACCGGCCTTTGACCACGACCTTTTTCGCACGTTCTTATCATACGTGATCCACTTTTCATCACCAGTTATCAGCTTCTTCAAAAATGGTTCGGTTTCATTACGTCGTAATAAAGAATCACAAAAGAAACCTAATGAGGCTTCTTTCAGTGAGCTCGTGAGGTACCCAAATGTCGAGCTTTTTTGTGTACCCAGTTTTTTTCAAATGCGCCAAAACTGTTTTGTGGTCAATTTCCAGTTCTTCAGCTACGTCGTAACTACTGATATGCCGATCTTGCTCCACTTTTTCAAAAATGGCATCCATTTTATCCGTAATAGGGCGACCAGAGCGACGTGCATCTTTGACATCAAAATTTCCGGATTGAAAACGCTTAAACCAAATTTGTGCTACTCTCACAGACACTACACTAGGTCGGCGGCTTGCATTGCATTTTTACCTTTTTTGTAGTAAAATTTTAAAAGCACCGAAGAAAAGCAAATGAAAATCACATATTTTCCTAATTTGAATTTGGAATTATGTTCTTTAAAATTTAAACTTTCAATGATACCAAAACCAGCCAGATACAAGTAGTATTATAGGCAAAGAGATTTTATTACAAGTTCATACATACTATAATGCGAAAAGACTTTTTCCCCAACCTAATATTAATTGTTGCAAAAAAGTTTGTGGTCCCGAGGTCTAGTTCGCAGAACTTAGTTTTTTTTCTTCCTTTTGGCTTCGCACGGTTTGTGCATTTAGCCAATGTCAAGTTTATAATTAGTTCAGAAACAAAGTTAGGGAAACGAAAATATTACTATGAATAATTAATTGATTATTACGGGATTTAGGATAGGACGCATATAAGATCAGTATATTTATATAGGTGATGATAGTGAATAATGAGCAAATTACAATGAGGAAAATTTACAACTTAATATTATTTAAAGTGATGAATGAGACTATACATTTATATACAGGAAAGCTATTTGTGCAAAGTAAAGAAAGTATTGAGGTAGGAAAAGGAATACGGAGGGACTTATAAAAGAAGAACGGTCACATAAGGGACAGGAGAAAAAACAGAACTTAGTTATAAATGGACTCTAGTTGAATCCGATTATAGTCGGACACCCCAGGCATAATCATTCTCACTTTTTAATAACAATAAAGTCTTTATCGAAAGGTTACCATATTTAAATGTCTTTGGTACAATTACATTTTTAGATATCTTTAAAATCATACAGATTAGCCTTAAGCACTGCAATAATTATCTGAAAACATCGACTGACATAAATTTGGGTACACCCCCACGGTGTAGCTAAGCTACGCTTGCCGCTGTTGGTCTGTGGATGGGTGACCCCTCCGTGCTTTAGGAAAGTATGTGAACCCGTTGGTCCGGGCTGTCATTCGTGGATCTTTGACAGTTGTTACGGATCGCCAGAAGCCCGAAAGTCTGACTACCAGTCTTACCCAGGGGTATCGTATTACCCAGTAACTGGGTTGTCGAGGTCAGATAGGCGGTCGCTCCGTGGAAGATAATGTTATTCAGCAGCATCCGGTTAGACTGAAAGCCGACCCCATCACAGTTGGATAAAAGACAGGTGAGGACGAGGTAGGAATACCAACTTCCACCATCATACCTGTGCCTAGCCTTTTCCCAGTTTTATTGGGGTCAGCTTCCAGTCTAACCGGATGCTGCTGAATACTAGTGTTTTACATGGAGTCTATCTGACCTCTGCAACCCAGTTACTGGGTAACATGATACCCAGTTTTTTTGCGTGAATAGTATAAAACCTTGAATAGCAAGGTCACTTGGTGTTATTAGCTATCTGTCAAAGCTCTTTAACGGCCCCACATAAGTCTTGGAAGCTGACACTTATCTTGGGGATTATATTCGCGTAGATGCTACGAGTAGATATAACATTAAATGATAGAGCAAAAAATATAGGTTAAAATACGCTCGGAGGCATATTTTTTAA
The DNA here is from genome assembly GCA_948252095.1 of Dicycla oo. Lineage (NCBI taxonomy): Eukaryota > Metazoa > Arthropoda > Insecta > Lepidoptera > Noctuidae > Dicycla > Dicycla oo. The sequence continues at coordinate 13,145,306 of OX411732.1, forward strand.
TCTTCTTCTACAATTCAGCGTGTATAGAAAAGCTTTTGTGAAATTAACGTTTATTATGTTTTATGATTCGAACCAAAAACAAAACAGTACATAATTATATATTTTGTTTCTGTTTATAGTTTATGAAATGGTACGTGTACAGTAACTATTTTTTTATTTTTTTTTTATTTGAGATGGGTTTGCTCTTGACTCTAGTCTAGGTCAGAGGTGACCGAGACAAAGTCGACGATGGAGTGAGCTTACCCAGAAGAAGCCTGTTTACTCTCACTTTGATGAGATTAGGGTTGTATGCGCTTGGAAACACAGACAGTATTGAGATCCACTCTTTTGCTATGCGCATTATAAAAGACATTTGGAAACGCTTGGTACGAATTGGTGGAATACGAAACGTTCCACCGAGTCAAGCGCGGCTAGTTGGTACTTAGCTGAACCATCCCAAAGGTGGCTGCAATACTTCATGCAGGATCGGACTTGCGCTTTGTAAAGGGTTAAAAGCTGCCCAGGCGTAAACTATTAATCTTGTCGTATTTTTCCAATTTCTGCATTGTAGTATCTACCTACATAGGCATGCCACCCTTGACATCGACGCGCGACCTGTAACCATGGATTTAGTACATGATTCTGAAATGCGTTGAAAATTTTCAGCGGTTATTAAAAAAAATAGCTTTTCATACAATTTGACCACGTAGGTTTGCTTGACTTCAGCAGATTTTTTTTTTTTTTTTGATAGCGAACGAAAAGTATCATGTGCCGTAAGGGGTTACTTTGACTCTAGGGTATAACTTTGGCCCAAATCGAGATGGATATTTAATGTCATTAAATCCATACAAAGTTCCGCAAGTACGCGTCTATATCGCTATCTATTAGTTGCCGGAGGACATACGACGTTTGGTTGTGTGGTCGCGATACTTTGGGCAATTGTAACAGTTCTCCCGATTTGGGCCAAAGGTATGCCCTAGAGTTAAAGTAACCCGCTGGTGGTGAATTCTTGGTTACAGTTTGCAATTAGCCACCCTGTATAATATTCAAGTTCAATTAACTGTGAATCTTGAGAAAATTAATGCAAAATATGAATGGAAATAATACTTAAACACAAACAGAAAAAAAAACAACTGCAAATATTCAAAGTTCTAAGTTAATTAATCGTTTCATAAAACAGTGCTTAAAATGTTTAATCCCTCATGATTCTTGTTTCAAACCTTTTAATCAAACAAAACTAGCTGCAACAAAGTTCAAGTTTCAAGCAATTAATTATTTTACTGCAGACGCTTGAGATTTATTTGGTCAGCCAATTTTGTGTTTTGTCCGTTTTGCTTATTTTGGTAAAGTTTCAGGTATTTATTTATTCTAGCCTGGGAACTCTTGCTCATTTCGATGCTAGAATAAAATTCTATTAGTTTTATTGTTTGCAAATCAGTCTCAGCCACAAGATACAAGGGACGCTTAGTTTGTGGCTCACCGAATATGACAAATGTCATGTCAAATGTGCGATACATTTGACATGACATTTTGACGAATAAACTTTATTATTATTATTTCAAAAATATCTGTCATTCGTGGATCTTTGACAGTCGTTACGCATCGTCAGAAGCCCGAAAGTCTGACAACCAGTCTTACCAAGCGGTATCGTATTACCCAGTTACTGGGTGATGAAGGTCAGATAGGCAAACGCGCCATGTAAAATACTGGTATTCAGCTGCATCTGGTTAGACTGGAAGCAGACCAAAACATAGTTGGGAAAAGCCTAGGTAGATGATGATTATTATTTGAAAAATGTATATGACAATATCTACATTAATAAATGTAATATCTACATTAGGAAGTAGTATTGGTTTGTATTGCTGTTACCTGTATATTTGCCAAGAAGTTATTCACTTGTGAATGTTTTCGGAGTAGTCAGATAAATCAATAGGTAAATAGGTAAATATACAGTATGTTAACCAACAGAGGGCGTTCCCGTTAACCCGCAATAGTATAGCATCCATACATGCTAAAAAAAATATTACCATTCGAAAACAAAATGGTTTTTATTTTTTTTAATATTAAAATATTCACTAAAAATGTTAAATTGATACGTAAAAGAAACACTCTGTACACGCGTACTTGAAGGACGGAAACATCGCAATTTAGTTTTTATTTTTAGTGAATATTTTTATATTTTTTTGAATATTTTAGTGAATATTTTTAGCATTTTTAGTGAATATTTTAATATTAAAAAAAATAAAAACCATTTTGTTTTCGAATGGTAATATTTTTTTTAGCATGTATGGATGCTATACTATTGCGGGTTAACGGGAACGCCCTCTGTTGGTTAACATACTGTATATATATATATATATATATATATATATATATATATATATATATATATATATATATATATATATATATATATATATATATATATATATATATATATATATCGAGTCACACCACGAGTTCTATATCCACTATATAAACAAAGTTTTTCGGTCAATCAAACTGACATTGACATTGACATTGACAAATGACAAATGGTCTTATTTTATCTTTATCTCGACCATACATAAGTTAAACTGATTTAAGAGCTCCATATAGACAGTAAAAGATTTTTGTTTAACAAAATATAAACTATAAAGGCTAGATCAGTGCCATGTTTATCAAAACTTACAAGTCTACACGTCCACTTTAAAATGAAGTTTGTACAAGTTTCTGTGAATTACGTTTATCAAAAAAAAAAAAAAAAATCTATTGGTTTTGTAAAATTTAACTCTTGTAGATTCTACTTGTTTTGATTAAACTTCTAAAATCATAAAAATATGCCGCCATGTTCTTTTCCCGCCATTGTTTTTTTTTTGGTATGTTTTTTAATTGATCAATTCCAGGAGTAATGAGCCATTCCTTCAGAGGTACGCAGAGTCGCCAAGTAAAACCCCTCGTGAAATAGGTCTCCAACTATTTTCAAATTGCTCATATAACTAACTGTTTCTTAAAACTCTACTGTCATGGCTGCTTCTGGGCCAATTAGCATAGGAATAGCAAAACTTCCTGTCAGGATCGCACACAACCAAACAATTAATGAAATGATTTCCGTGTCGATCTACGAATACTCCTTCACGTTGGTGTGGGCCATCAATTTATATCAAGGAACCATCTATACAGCCACAAATTAATGGCATTCCTTTCAGGACAAACATTTGTGTGCATGAACATGTCTGTTTGTTCTGTGTCTGGGTGTAAATTTCTATATAAGTATGTATTTACAAAAAAAAAGTAGTATATGTGGTATATCAGTTATGTGGTTACCATAGTATAAGCTCTGCTTAGTTTGGGATCAGACGACCGAGTGTGAATAATGTCTCAGGTTATTATTATTTTTTTTTTACTTTTCTCGGGACCCTGGGGACCTTTGGAAGGCGTACGAGGAGCCAACTTGCAGAGGCCCCTTAAATAATTTTAAATGATAAGGAGGCACCAACCGACGATTATCCGTGTATACACTATGCAAGTGCACCCAAGGACAACCCCCGGTTGGTGCAGGACTATTGTTGTGCGTGGTCTTATATTATTATTATTATTTCAACATATGAGATTTCTGTACTACCTCCTGCATCGGCCATTTAACGTAGTTTTCAAACAATATGGTATTGATGGCTGCTTCAGCATTGCATACACTGCCTTTTGTTACACCATGCATGTCAGAAACAGCATGGTATTGAGCTCCGTTTCCCAACAATGTAGAGCAATTTTTGTAATATTAATTTGGTTGACAGGGCGTTGTTTCTATTTGAATTTCTTTCTTTCAGCTTTAGGTCAAAACCTTTAGATCAATTATGACCGTAGTCAATTCTTCTTTAAGAAAAGCGGTGAAGAAATTCTAATATTTTCTTCATCGCTTGAATCACTTGACCACATTTTAAAAAGAAAATCGAATTTAAAAATTGTTTGCGGTACTAAGCACGACACTCGTAAACTTGTAAGATGGAATGGAGAGTCTTCGGAAACTCTCAGGAATTGCCATGATTTTCTACAAATTGTAACTTACAAAGGATTTTTTGTTACAAGTGTAAAAATACACTTGTGAAATAAGTAACGACACTTCTTGTAACCCGTAATTTACACGTGTAGTTTTGATAAAACACATATTCGCAGTAATTGTTTTTTTTACAGGAAAATTGCTTGTAATACAAGGCTTCTAAGTTTTAATAAACAGGGCACAGGAGTCGCCAAATGGCGAACCGCGATCCGCATCCGGACAGCCACCCTATTTTGTGCGGATCGGAAGTAAATTTCGATCTTAACTTATCGATAACATCTCCAGGATTTAGTGGCAATAACTTGCAGGAGCTTTACTACAGACATCAGACTCCAGAATTTAAAGTAAAAAAAAAAAAAAAACATTTTTCATATTAATATTAATTACTTACCAACTTTGTTGAAATTATTTAGCGCTCTTTTCGTATTATTATTAATTTATATTTTAATCATTGGTGCTAGTAATCGTCTACCAAACAGACTGCGACAGTCATATTATTTTTTTAAATGTCTGGGTCCCCCAATGAAACTAATAAGTGATCCCTGGGCTAGACATTTTAATAACTATCCTCGAGACTTATTGATAAAGCTAGCTCTACTGCCAGCATTCCTTTGAGCACTTAATTCTATCGTCAAATAGACTGAAGACAGTTATTTAGTGCTCAAAGACTTAATTAAAGTTAGCAATATTATTATAAGTACTGGACTGAATCGAAGGTTGTCAACGAAAATATGAGTTAATTACTTTTTGCTTTTATTCCCTGCAGACTTAAGTAGAGGTATAGTAACTAAATATCGGTTTAAAGAATTAATTCTCATAAAGAACACAAAGAGTTACCATATCGCACCTCCGATAAAATAGCGTAACAACTCAAAAAGTTAAAATGTTCAGGAGAAACAACAATGTGCAGCTTATTTTTATTGTAGTTCGAATACCATGCATTTTATTTTTTTACAATATATAATACGTACATGTTATATTATAACACACATGTTACATTTACAGTTACATGAGATATACAAATAAATCACACAGTTAGAAGGTAACATAGTGACTCCGTGAGTCGATAAATGGGAACCAGAAATATTTAAAACTAGGTTTCTAAAGATTTTGAATTCAATACGAAAGGTTATTTATCATAATATATGCAGACATTTGTTTTCTAGCTATCGTTTTTGAAAATAATTTTTTACATTTTTTAAAAATTTGGTACCTTTTTTTTGTTTTCGGGGGGAAACATTTAAAAGGCGCCCGGGCTTTTGGGAAAAGTCCGGGGAGTGTGGGATTTTTACCTCATTAAAACCACCCTGGTGGTCACCATCTATACTGTTACCTCTCAAAGGCTGGAACCCCTTCTGTGTAGCCTGTTAGGCAAAAAAATGGTACCTATAATTACATTTATTGCATAAACAATCTTATCAGGTAATTTATTTCACAGTACCGCTCCTTCGTATTTATAAAATAATTTTGCTCCCGTAATTAAAATATAAGGTATAACCTGAAATCGGAAAAAAACAGCAGTTCCCTACATTTTGACGAGTTCAAACAATGGATCAGCAGATTTTTTTTTCGCGATTTCTGGTTTGGTCCCATAATACAAGTTGTTCATAATGATGAGTACAATGACCGCTTAAAAGATTTCGTGTAGGCCGATAGATAGACCTTACAATAGTAATATAGTATGTATCGCCTTTACACGCCGGTGAGTGCCTAGGTATATAAAACACTCAAATTTCACTAGTAATATAGTTACCTAATAAGAGCAGAGTCTATTGCGACCAACCAGGCATAAACCCAGACTCCAGGTTGCTACTAAGAATTTTTGAGCCGGTAATTGCTACTAAAAATTCGGTTGCTTCAGGAGGTTACTGTTCTGAATAAAGCGGAAGGAAACGCCCGGGTGTTACCATTGTGTGGATCGCGCAGAGGACACGGTGGAGCATACGGTGGAGGTGCCCGGCTTGGGCGAAGCACCATTGCGTCCTCGCGAAGGCGATCAGCAGCGGCAATCTCTCGCATCCAGCCCTAGTCCAGGCCAGGCAGGTACGGAGCGAGAGTGCATGGGAAGCCGTCACCTCCTTCTGCGAAGCAGTAACGAAGCAGTAGCTCCCGTAGGAGGAGGCGGAACGCGTGAAGGAGAGGCAATATTTGCACCCTCGCGCCTCTAGTCGCCGCAAGAGACGCCCTGGGTGTCGGGAGTTAAGAGCCGATTCCCGGCCAGCGTAGGCGTGGATGGCGAGCAATGGGTAGCTCGCCTATTAACGCCATGATTTTTTCAGTGCTAGAGAGAGACGGAGCTATACTTGACCTCCCTTTTTCACAACGGAATCACGATGGCGTTGATAGTTCATAATACGGCCCCAGGCCCAGGTCGAGGGCGCGTTGTGGTCCACACGCGCCTCAAAGAGATATCAACACTAACTGATGGGGTCCGCTAGGGCCGATGCCTGCCAGGGTTGCGGGTTATTTGGAAAGAGTTACCGTGGCCCTGGCAACGGCAACTGAAGGAACACGGGTGGGTTTTAGTGAGTAAAAGTCTGACAACCGAGAATAAAAAATAAAAAAAACTAAGAATTTCTGGCTCACATTTCATTAGTTATAACTCCCATGTTAGTAAATGGGGGCGTGCAAATCCGGACTCCACTACTGCATACTGTAACACTTGCTTTCATCACTTGCTTTAAAACCGGTGAGTTAAAAACATCGTGAAGAAACCTGTGAGGAAATGCCTGAGAGATATTTCTCAACTGCTTGTGAAGCCAAGTCAGAGGGCCATGGGTGGCATAAAACTCTGACACCAGGTTAGTCACTAACCACACGAAAAATAAAGAAAAAGAACGAGACCAACAAGACGTTGACGAAGACATAGCACGCTTGTCATTCCTGAACCAAACGATAGTCGGATAACCTAACAAAATTGACATTGTTAGAATGGAATTTTTCATAAAAATGAAGAAATTTTCCTCTATTACATAATTCGAAGAATATGATGAAAAGACATCATCTTCGTGGCGTACTTCTTCATTTTCTAAAGAAACTTGATATTTTATTTTTATTTCAACTCTCATAACTTGCCTTAAATTCTTTTCAAGACATTTGTTATACTATATCAACATTGTGAAAATAATAACTACATCGTGTTTAAATATTCAAAAGGCAAGTTTCAAATGTTTATATTTGATTGCTTTATTTCCCGCGCGTTTCCTTTTATTTCAATTGTGGTCACGAATGGACTATTCCACCCTTTTCATTTATCAGGATTGTGTCCGCATAAAATAAAATAAAATAAAATAAAATAAATAAACAAAAACGCAAGTTCCCGTGGAGTTAGTTTAATCTCCGTAATCACTTTAGAGCTGCCTGAAATAATTTTATCAAACTTTGAAAGCCCTGTCGTTTATTTTTTTAGAGTTCCGTAGCTCAAAAGGAAAAAAACGAAACCTTTATAGGATCACTTCGCTGTCAGTCTGTCTATCTGTTAGTTTGTCAAACCCCCTTTTCTCAACAAAGCGTAGAGGTGTTAAATTCAACTTGATACGTTGAATTTAACACCAAGTACGTAGGTTTGGTCCCTTGGAACTCTAAAAAAATCAAGCTTCTAAGTGAACGCAATAAAAAAATACCGCCATTTATGCGACATATACTCGCAAATAAATCAAAACCTATAAGGTACTTCCCGTTGACCTAGAATCATGAAATTTGGCAAGATGCAAGGTCTCACAGCACAAGTAAAGGAAAAAGTCCGAAAATCGTTAATTTGTAGTATTATCACATAATAAAAAAATATTTTGCGATTACAAACTTCAATTTGCAGTTATAGAATTGACCTTGACGTATATCAATGTATGGGAGAACATGTTTTTAACTACAACGTTAAGTTTGTTTTTGGGATAAATTCCAGTATTAAGCGACATTTTTGGAACTTTACAGAAGAGAATTTCAAAGTTTCATTATTCGGTAAAAAGAACATTATCAATATTTTTTAGGAAATTGTGGCCTATCGACGGTTATCAAAATCAAAATCAAAATCAAAAGTCATTTATTCAACCTAGGCTGAGAATCAGCACTTTTTGAACGTCAAAATTACATAAGACAGTCCCCCAAAACGCCCGCCCTTCACCACTTCCTAGTGCTTTAGCTGGGGAGAAGAAGTGGCGCAACAAACTCCCCAGCAGCACAGCTGTCTGTTCAGTTAAAAAAAAAAAAAAAAAAATGAATGAATAGCCTCAGTTTTTTACGTTTTTCACTTTTAGATATAACTCAATATCGGGCAGGATGTCGCTTAATGCAAATATTTAGCCCATGAACCCTCAAATTCTTTTCAACTACGGAACCCTTCATTGTGCGTGGTCCGACACGCACTTGGCCGTTTTATTAGTAGGTATAACTTTTTTGCTTAACTCAAAAGTTGTATAATAAAACTCTCGTAAGCATTTTGTGTAGTCTTAAAAAGAAAATATTAATCATTTATTATTTACTTTTCAAGGGTAATGACGACGTTTCATCCCACACTTTATTTTAATGAATGAAATGATATTTAGTTCTGTTTTTGGAGAGACTACAAATTAATGTTTTGGAGGGTTTTTCATGTATAAGATCTGACTTAACAGATCATTAAGCCCAATTGTCCACGATATTCCTTACATACCTAAATATAACGTGTTACAAATTCAAATTACCAATGACGCAACCACCGTCCTGTGACACGTGCTGGCGATGATTGAGATGTCCTTGAACGTGAATGCTATACGCGCGAAGGATAAAAAAAGAGAACAATATATCAAAAATGCGGGCGCCTCTGCGACGTAGAGTAGTAATCTAGGGTTAAGGGGACTACCGAACCTAAAGTGCGGTCACTGTCGGTCTGCATAGAAAAGAAAGAGAAGCGTACGTGAACGCAAACGCTGGTAATTTATGGCTAAATATGAAGCAATTATGTCTATTTACAAAAAATCTATTGATTGGACTAAAAATCAAAACACTATTACTTTAAAATATTGCTTGTAGAATAATCTGACCAAAAAATCAGAATGATAGCATGTTGCAAGAAAATTTTGGACGTATCAAAAAGTGATATCAAATTAGTATTAAGTTTTCAACACACTATGTAACTAGCATCTATCCTGCAGAACATCATATGTTTTTTTTCTGATTTTGTTTACTTTTAGGCATTATTAAACTTGCGTTTAGTTGCGTTTAGGTCTGTAGTCCCCTTAATGATGGTTATAGTTCAATGAATGACTAATGTAAGAAATATTTTAATTGCCTATTTCTAATAGATATTTGCATACCGGTTAAAGGGTAGTACTACCTCATGTATCATAACATTTCATTTGTAAAAAAAAATAGAATGTCATTTAAAAAATTATCTCAAAGACGTAGAGACGTAGAGACGTAGAGGTGCTCAATACAAAAACGTTGTATGGCCAGAAAATGTAAGACAGCTCTAATGCGCAAAAGCTTGCTGGGAGTAACACCCAGAATATATGTATAATAAGTATGCATATATATGACTTGGATCCTTGGATTTACGACTAGTGTGGCGTCAGCTAGAAGGTGCTTAACTCTCAATTTTCTCAAATAGCCACTTATTCATAAATTTGCTTCGATTATTACTTTTTCAATTTTATAATTTGTTCTCCTTATATTGAAAGCCAGATAGTTTTAGACAAATATGTAACCACTTTAAAAAAAACACAATTTATTACGTATTGCTGTTGTATGCTCACTTATAAATTTCAGTCTATTTCTATATGTGACGACTTCCTGTTGACTATTGTTTCCTTTACATTAAGTTTTTTTTTTATCTGTAAGTCTTCCATGTTTAAATAAATAAATAAATAAGTAGAGATCGGATAATCGGATGTATATTTACCTAAAGTAAATTTTTGGCTAAGAATTTATGGAAGCGGCTTCTTATTTTTTTTTCTTAATATAGTTAGAAATCTTCTTAGGGCCGGTTTTTTGGATACGTAGTTAACTCAACCAGTGGTTAAACATAGTTGTAATGGTTGAATTTTGGCTAAATTAACAATAATGTATTCATGTTAACTCAGTCGTGTTAAAAAATACTAATGGCATTTAGGCTAATGCTTGAATTTTGAAAACACTACAAAGTCAAAAATGACTTTAATTTCGGAAGTCGGTGGCAAAAAACAAAAATACAAAACCAAAGACACCGACTACCGAAATTAAAGTTATTGTTGTATATTGTTTAATACGTTTATTGAATTTAATATTTATAAATATAAACTATCGTACTGAATTCGTAAATACTTTTTTTTTGCAATTGGTTTAAATGTATGCCTTGTGCCGCGAATACACATGCATAATGGCACGGATTATTGAGATGATGATTCTTGATCTTAGCCAATCCTAAAAGACCTATTCCAGCGGTCAGCGATTGCGGCTCCAAGATGTTTGACGAAGGTAACTGATTAATTTATAGTGTTCCTGAATTTCATTTTAGTATTATTATAGTAGATATACCTACTGTGACTATAAAATTAGTATGCCGTCGCCGCTGGCAAAACATAAAGAGTCAACTAAATTGTTACTGAAGACCTAAATTAATGTACAGACGCCAGCACATCAAGCTACTACAATCTGTCAAATTTCTTTAATAGATTTTCAACTTTATCTCTAAAGTATTAGGTTTAAGGTTGATTGGGAAAATTTGACAGTTTCGGGTAGCTTAACCTGCTGGCGTCTGTAACTGTGTTTAACAAATAAAATTTATATTCATTCGTTCATTCATCCATATTCATTCAAGGAAATAAATAATTTTATTTGATTTGATGAGTAGCCAGAACGTCACGGAATTAATGTCACATACTGTATTTCAATGGTGGACCGTACACACTAACATACTAACACGTTATTAAACTAATTTGTGATTGGTTGCCTCGTGGACGATGGGCCCAATTCCATATGAAGCAGTCAGTAATAAAATCACGAACATTTTCATACTTTGCATATTAATATTCCAGAATTTCAATTTATAATAATGAAAACGAGCTTCGAAACGTTCAGTACGACATCGACAGCATGGTTCAAATATTAAAATCATTCAGTACGAAAGTAACAAGTGGGCAAATTTACTTGGATATCTATCCGAAACACGTAACGATATCATTACGGGGTACATTTGGACACGTTCCTTTGGGGCTGTAAAAGCGTTTAGACACGCAATTTTATCACGTTTTTTTTTTAGAGATGTTTTTCGTGACACGTTTATGGTGGCAGAAGTAGGTTGTAGCAACAATTCCGGGTGCAGTATTTTTATCTCACGAGACGCACGTTGTTCTTGAGGTAATAAGTGATCAAATGTTATTATAATACATGTTTGTACGCCGTTAAGGTAAAACATGACTGTGATCCTTTCTGCAATGTACTTAACATCTTGCATGCTTTGTGTGTGCATACTCATGTTTCGGACAAATAAATTATCTCTATGTCTATCTAACCAAGTGTACAAAACAAACACGCCATGAATGTATGCATGAAGACGAGTAGCGTCAGCACCTAACACACACATGCTCACATATCGTCCATTTGCTACGACACGACGACCGAAATTTTACAGAAAATGACTTTTGAACTTTTAAACGCTCTCTCTCTAAACTCTTAAATTGTGGTCAACATAGCTTTTGTTATGTGTAGTGATTAGAATATAACTAATAATGAAAAGAAATAATCAAAAAGAAAAAACAATCTTTCTGCCTAGCCTTTTCCCAACTATGTTAGGGTCGGCTTCCAGTCTAAACGGATGCAGCTGAATACCAGTATTTTACATGGAGCGACTGCCTATCTGACCTCCACAACCCAGTTACTGGGTAATACGATACCCCTTGGTAAGACTGGTTGTCAGACTTTCGGGCTTCTGACGACCCGTAACGACTGTCAAAGATCCTCGAATGACAGCCGGGACCAACGGCTTAACGTGCTTTCCGAGGCACGGAGGAATCTCGGTATGAAAATATGGTCACCCATCCACAGACCAAGCTCGGCAAGCATAGCTTAACCTGATGGATCGCCCCGTGCGGCTGTTATTACATAGCCACGAGCTCCTCGAATCAAAATGAAAAACCAATCAGTAAAAGAAAAAAAAAACAATTTCGAGATGACACACTGTCTTCGCAAATGGACGACATACACACACACTCCCGACTTCGTCATTGTCTCGGACGGTACTGTGGCACTTCAGACTCCACCTATGTGGAAGTTCTGAGTTTCCCCAGGGAGTGTAGCTAAATGAGGAATAACAGTCGGAGACACAATAACGAGATATACAGAGTTATTGGTAAAACACCAACAACCTCTTAAGAGTCATTATACTCATCATTATGAACAACTTTTACTATGGGACCTAACCTGAAATCGCGAAAAAAAATCAGCTGTTCAGTACATTTTGACGAATTATGCGTTAGCATAATTAAATATAAATGTACTGAACAGCTGATTTTTTTTCGCGATTTCAGGTTTGGTCGCATAGTAAAAGTTGTTAATAATGATGAGTACAATGACCCCTTAAGAGGTTGTTGGTGTTTTACCAATAACCCTGTATACTTTATAAGTTCAAACGATACAATCTTCGCTTAAAATCGCGCACTTCTTAAAACTACATCGCCTAACACCCTAGCTAAAGCCAAAGTGCAGCCTAAAACAAAAACGCGAACTACCTTTTTTATTTATTTAAAAAAGGGAGTTCCTTAAAACATGAGTGATAAAATGTCAGCCAGTGCAATATAAGGTGAAGGTCTATTGCATGGCACCTTTGCAGTATCGAGAGCTCCGGCGCTTACACACACATTTACAACGTGCTTGTATATTTGTTAAGCACAAGTAAAGCGCGCGTCGCTTCGTAAGATAAACATAATACATTGTTTACTGTTGATTATGTAAACATTGTTTTACGTATTTGAAACTTGTTGAAACAAACCATGCTTACTCCCAATATTACTAAAGTAAGCGGGCGTTACTTGGCACATCGGGTTTTACAAACAGTTTGACTATGTCGTGGATTGCCTCTGTAAAAATACAAGTCAAATAGTTTATTTCAAATAGACGTCATATAAAAAGCATTTTTGAACGTCAAAAATTAACAAGAAAATAGAATTGATTCTAGTCAAATGGTAGTTTCGTATGGAAAAGAATGAGCGAGAAACTCTACCGTTACTCTTTTAAAATGTTTTACAATATTTTGTATTCATCTATACATATAACAAAATGGTAGCGAATTCAAAACTGTACATTGATTTTTTTTTTTTTATAAAGTACTTTTTGCATGGTCTGGGAACGATCCTAATGCTATTGCTATGGAGGATGAGCAGTATTGCTTTAGGGTACTTGAGAACAACTACTGTTATTTTACTGTTGGCTTTACTACCTTAGTTGTAGTGCCTTGTGTTGGCAACATTTTTTTTCTACATTCAGTCTGTCCTGTCAAAATGTGTAAGCATAAATACGTTTTTGAGTATCTTTCCGAGTTCTGTATAATTTTCCATTTATATATCTACCCTAAATATCAGCAACAGTTTACTACAAATTATAAAAAGACGAGACGGTTGAATATGGTGACAGGCCAGATGGCGTGGTTAGTTAAGATACCACCTGCCATGCCGCTGGTCGTGGTTTCGATTCCCATCCAGGACAAACATTAGTGTGCATGAACATGTCTGTTTGTCCTGAGTCTGGGTGTAAATTATCTTTATAAGTACGTATTTACAAAAAAGAGTAGTGTATGTAGTTTATCAGTTATCTGGTTTCCATACTACAAGCTCTGCTAAGCTTGGATCAGATGACCGTGTGTGAACAATGTCCTAGGATATTATTATCTCCTTTATTTATTTTTTAAACTTATTATTATTATTATAAATATTGCAGATACTCGTAGTTGCAGATTCAACCTTTAAGATTTAACCATCACCTTTATGGAGCTAAACAGTCAATTATGACATATACAAGTGGGACTTTTGAGGTGGAGCGATAAGGGCAGTTACTTTAACCGTTATCGCTACAAGAAAACGGTCTTAGGATTTTGAAAAAAAAATAAAATCAGCAAGAAAATTAACAATTTTTCAAAAAACTTTTTTGACGCCTATCGATCCTGTTTCATACAAGGAAAAAAAACTAGCGTACGAACTGAGGTTTGAGCAGGTACTAGAAAAGTCAGAAACTGCCAAAATCTTCCCAAATATTTACTAGAAAGTGAGACTGAAATTGAGAGAGAATACAACAAAATATACCAGTGTATGACCACAGTCGAATTATTGCATTACTTCACTCGGCTGAATAGGGAACGAATATAGCAATTAGTTATAGATTTAACCTTTTATTTATTTATTTATTTTTTCTAAATGATTATCATCCCGCTATACCTTTAAAGAACTAGGCAGTCTATCATGACATAATATAAGAATTTATCGGCTATTCTAGTCAACTTTCAACAAAGCAAATAGCATAAAAACATTTTTTCAAACCAAAAAAAAACCACCGCATAACAATAATTTTCATTTTGTAGCCTTTTTTATAAAGTTTAGGCCTCTTCTGTCATCTTTGGTTATCAATCTGCCTAACCTTTTCCCAACTGTTGTGGTCGGCTTCCAGTCGAACCAGATTCAACTGAATACCAGTATTTTTCATGGAGTGACTGCCTATCTCACCTCCACAACCTACATATTGGGTAACATGATTCCCTTTGGTAAGAGTGGTTGTCAGACTTTCAGGCTTCTGATGACCTGTAACGACTGTCAAAGTTCCAAGAATGACAGCTGGGATCAACGGCTTAACATGCTTTCCGAGGCACGGAGGGGTCTCGGTATGTAAAGATGGTCACCTCTCCACGGACAGATCGCGGTAATCGTAGTTTAACGTGATCGATCGGCCCGTGCGTCTGTTATTACTTAGCCACGAGCCCCTGTGTAATAAAATAAATGTCTATAGTTAGAAAGAAAGAAAGAGTCAGCTGATTTGTAATCCTGAAAAAACAACTGGAACCATTTCTCTTGAAAGGATATTTAGGTGATGTAATTCTACTTGAAGATCTCTAATATCCAGCATTGTTTTGGCTGATTTAATTTATTTTGTCCATCTTTCGTTTTCAATTTTAAGTACACTTTTACTTTCAACTTATTATACAACTTCATCACCATTTCAGCCGAAAGACATCCACTGATGCGCATAGGCCTCCATAAAGCATCGCCATACAACGTAGGCACCTACATAAAACTATGGATCATGCTAGAAAATTGTTAACCTACATTTCAGTAAACAAAATCCCTGACCAATTCGAAACCCTATTTGACTGACATGCATATAAAATACGATCTCCGATCCGTTTCCCTACAAATCCTGTACATCACAATAGTCAGAGCAACAAAAGGCATAAAGTGCCAATACGTTCGTATGACCACGGAACAGATACGTACAGAAAGTTGGCTCAATACAACGAGCGAGAACGCACGCACACATCGACACGCTTTAAGTAGTGTTGGCGCATGTGTTGGATCATTCGGCTAACTCCAAAATGGTTGAGCCAAGGGCCGGTTTATGATCCGTAGTTAACTCGACCAATGGTTAAACATAGTAACTAATGGTTGAATTTTGGCGAAATGCGAAAGGCTAGTTGCTATTTTTTAACATGAATATATTCATGTTAGAATATATTCATGTTAAAAAATAGTATCTAATGACATTTTGGCAAACATATTTAGTCAAAATTCAAACATTGGTTGAGTTAATTACGGATCAAAAAACTGGCCCTAAATGGTGCTGATCCATGCACCATGTTCGTGAACGGGCGCCGTCAGTTGGGACTGGTCATCTATTAGCTGTCACGGCTTATTTTAATTATTTTAGCTACGTCTTTTTAAAATTGTTTTTTACATTTAATTATAAATTCTAATAAAATGTTAGTACATTTTTGTAACAATATAATTTTAAAACCGTCTCCTTGGAGTTTCTTGACCGTTATTCTCCACAGGTACCTACTACGCTTTAGAATGGGTAACTGCCTTCATATTTCTGACAGAGCGACCTCCTTAAAAATTCAAAAGCGCCTGTTCAATTGAAATAATAGCTTTATGTTTGAGTACAGCGTGTTCAAGCGCATTCGTGACGTGTACCTTCGCGTCTATGTGTGCGTGCGACTATTTTCGACTGTTGTATAGAGCCAACCTTCTGTATAGTATTCTGTAGTACAACTGACTACAAACCGTTCGCGGAAAACATTGATTTTCAATTTACTGTATTCGTATATATAGGTACCTACTAGCTTCCGAATTTGATAAAAAGCCGCCAGAATCCTCTTGATGGCATAAATTGGGGAAAATCTGCTACTTTATACATTAAAGATGGAGGTATTTCTTCAATAAGTCGCTGATCGCTTTATTGGCGTAAAATCATTCGGGGATATGAAAATACCGATGAGAAATTATGCCTTTCATGTTTATTATTTTCTTGAATATCCAAGGTAGATACAGTGTTATTGGTATTTTCTGGTGTAAATATCAGAAAAGATTCATTGTATTTACTATCGTAACAGATACTGTAGAAATCCTTTTATTTTATTAAAAGTTATGGTCGCCTTTGTACATTCATCGTCCTTGTAACAATTTGTAATACTTACTGTATACAATAAGAGCAGTGGTGGCCCAATGCTAACAGCCGCGACTTATGACGTCTTGAAGTTTCGAACTCGTAGGTTCGCACCCAGGCAGACGCTTTAAAAAGAAAATAATAATAATAATAATAATTTTATTTCAGATAAAAATCCATAATATGTTAGTAAACATTAACCTTAATGTTAGTGAAACATGCAGGTTGTACAAATAATCGACGAGCGGGCAATCAAATTTCCCTGCAATGACATTCAGGAGGCTGTTCGAGCTGCCCCAGACCCACAATATCACGCTTACATCTGATCGCTGCGAAGCCATCAGTGTGCGCATCAGCAAACATTCCCGACGCACTGCAGAAGCGTGGCAGTCCCAGCAGCATCCTGAATGCATTGTTGTAAGGAACTCGAAGACATTGAAGACTCTGCGTCCAGAGGCTGCATGCATAAAATGTCTGACAATATGCTTTAAAAAGCGTCACTTCAAACGTGCATCGGGCAAACTTACGAACAAGCATGTTGCATTTACTTTGTGTAAATTATTTCATCACCACTGCTCTCAAAATAGTGAAGGAAAACATCGTGAGGAAACCGGCATGTGTTATAACCAAAAATTCGAAGACATGTGACATCTACCAACCCGTACTGGGCCCGCGTGGTGGATTACGGCCTACTCCCTCTCACCGAGAGGACGCCTGTGTCGCAGCGGTGGGAACAATAAAGTCTTATGCTACGAGTACTGTATACAATAAAGAAGAGTTTTTCTTTTTTTTTTACATGTGCTTAATTTTTACAAATATCTGTTTATTTTTTCTTCATGTAAAGAACTTTTCCAAAAATGAAATATTTCTTTTAACACAAGTATTGCAATATACCTGAAACTTGAAAATATATTAAACATTCGCAATTTTAACTCAGCTTTTATAAAAATTCTAAAAAGAAGTTTTGGGACTATGTTCATGTTTTTATTTTCGTCGAAGTTCAAAGAAATTGCGATGGTGTCGATGTGTATTTGACCTGGTATTGTGTGATATAAAACATAGTTTGACATACATACATACATAAACTCACGCCTTTTTCCCAGGTAGCAGAAACTACAGAACGCCACCTGCCGCGATCCTTACATACTCCTTTTGCCTCGTTTACGTTCTGACATCTGGTCATACACGCACGCTGGTTGCAAGTATTACACACCTGACCCTTCTGAAGGCACCTAAAACCTATAAGGCACTATTATGTCTTCCTAGGGGGAACACCCAAATACTCCGAAATATTTTATTCCGAATTTCGATGTTTCGATTTTCAAAAGTCCGAATTTCAGAATACCTAAGAATTTTAATGTCTATTATTAAAAATTACGAAATTTATTTTACCGAAAGTCGTAAACGCTATTTGTTTGTTTTCCGATTTCCATATGTTCGAAGAATCAAATGCTCAATGGGTTCTCGCTCGATATTTTATCGGTATTTTGAAATTCGGATTAGTGACTGACGGATTAAAGTTTTTCCTATTTATGTAGTGTACCCCTTCCTAGGGCGTCCCCAGTAGAATTCAATAAAGCATGGTTTTATTGAATTATACTCGTATATTGTACTTACCAACATAACATGGCTTGTTTTAAAACAAAAGATTTTCTTCTGATTTTACTTACTTTTTTTCTGGATCATCATCATCTTCCTGCTCCCATGTTACTTGGGAACATGCAGCACAACACGTTTTCTTTTTCCATTCTCCCCTGTCTACCGTCACGCTATCATTCACTACCTTCTCTTTCATATCATTCCTCACACAATCCATCCATCTTTTCTTCGGCCTTCCTCTCCCTCTCCATCCATCAACATGTATATTCATCACTCTTAGTCACATACGTTTTGTCCCTTCTTATTGTGATGCCCAAACCAAGCCAAACGATTTCCTTTCAACTTTTCTGTCACTGGCGCCACTTTCAAACTTCTTCTTTCTGGATGATTATCTCAAAAAACAAACATATTTTAAGATCTAACAAGGTTTCTTTTGTATGTAGGTATACACAAGTTAAAGACCCCACTCCCCCTCACAGAGGAGACTTGTGCACCAGCAGAGGGAACGTATGATTATGACGCTGATTATGCTATGCTATACAAAGGTTTCACAA
This sequence comes from Dicycla oo, assembly GCA_948252095.1. NCBI lineage: Eukaryota > Metazoa > Arthropoda > Insecta > Lepidoptera > Noctuidae > Dicycla > Dicycla oo. The sequence goes on from OX411732.1 coordinate 13,164,071, forward strand.
TTTCTCCTCTTTTTATCAAATGTCAGGAGTTCCCGAATAGGAAAACACTATACATATTCTTCATTCTCATAAGTACATACTAACATAACACTCGATGCATTAACCTTTGGTATGCGGAAGCACTGATCAGAGCTATAGGTACCCGTTGTCTGCGCTGATCAGTGCTATAGATTCCTTCGACACTTTTACACGATTTTAATATAAAATGCTTTATAATAGTTTATCTATTTCCGATGAATGAACGAACCACAGAGAACCGTTTCTCATTGAGTGAACCCATAAAACCGTTATTACGAAAAGTTTAAATTCGAACACTTGGAGGTGGTGACAGAAGATAGATGTTATCGTCTCAGGAATGGTTTTTTTATTTGGATAATAATATAGAAAGGTGATTTATTATTACATTTTATTGATATAAAGATTTACACAATTCAGAAATGTTATCTATAAGAATGAAGATGTCAAACGTGTCTTATTTTGAATAATAGATCGACAAAAGTTCTGACCGTTATAAGAGACTTTTTATTCTACTACTCCATTTTCTGTAAAAAATGAAATTATAAAAAATGTTTTATTAATAAAATATAGCACAACAATGTATATTGGTATTCCAACTATTAAATAAAATAGCCAGATATATGCGTACCAAACATTTTTTTTACAGATTCAATAAATTCTAAACACTACATTACGCTATACAGTCGCGCCATTTTGCCGCAGACGACGGCTACAGTTTCGCGATCCCTTCCCGTATACCAAGGGTTAATCATCAAGGAAAACACAATGAAGGCTAAGCAAGAACTTGCAAAGAAATTAAAACTTGCCAAACACTCAACTTTCAAGAAACAACGACGTTGTGTACCAACTAAGAAGACACTAGAAACAGCTGTGCTCCAGCCAAAATGCTCTACTTTAGCTGAACCGAAACATAACACAATACCTGTCAACTTTCAAACGTGTTCAATAACATTATTGGCGAAGTTTGCCGGAAGCGACCCACATGGCGAAATGTTTGCTGCATCTGACTGCGGTTGTGTGGCGGTCACATATGGCGGTCGCGTTGCTGTTGCCCGGACACATACCGGGTTTTCATGTTGAAGATACCTTGTTTAGGAATTGTTTTGAATGTTTGTGGTCGCAATTAGGAGTGAGCTCTTTTTTTGAAACAATTGGTGGTTTGTTATTTGAATGAAATGTTTTTTTTTTATTGAAGTGAGAACTTCTTTAGGTGCGTTGAGCGATTTTTGGTAGGGGAAATCTTATGAGTTCGCGTCACCTCGATACCGAGACATACTATGCATAGTTTTACGTTTAAGTTTTCACTTCTGTCAGCAGTCCCAATGACTGCCAATTTTTCTTTCATTGCCTGGCAGTATACAACCAACAAAATATTACTTTCCGTGGATACTTCTTTTAACTCACGTAAACACAATATTTTCATGGAATATTATTTGTTGAAATAAAGTCACGACAATATCTCCATCATATCTTCTAGCTTCAACTTTATTACTTTCCAAGTATAAAGCTCCTCGACACGTCTAGGTTTACAACGCCGTACCGTACTATATAATATATGAAGAACTTAACTAAGTAATTTAAAAGGACTTAATTGGCAACTTAAATATTTATATATATATATAAAAAGCTAGTAGTACATGCCTGTAACATTGTTAGCCACTACATCATTATTTTAACATACCATATATACAAATAAATCAAAATGAAGTGTACGTTTTTAATGTCAAATTAACTCAAAGTGCAATAAATAATTCGCAATTTCATAAATTCTGAGATTTAATCGTCATGTTTATGATTCCAAGATTTTATATGAAATGCTTTGAATAATCGACTCTTGTTAGTTCCGTCCACGAAGTATTTATGCTCTACCTATTCCGACCTCTGGTAACAAGTACCAGAGACATATTCGATGCGTTGCTAAACCAGAGACAAATCTAAAATAATCAAAATAAAAATAATCATCCACGTTAATCGACAGGTTCCACGGTAATCTTGTAAACAAAGCCGATTTGCATCGTAGCTTCTTGGAATTTTGTGACCGTTGAATGTTTTTTAGAATGCTAGTGAGTAGGGCTTTAGTAATGTACGTTTCGTTTGAAAGTATGACTTGTTTTTATTTTCAAAATTGGTTTTTAAAAATAACAAAACAATTTTTAGTTACACTTTCAAAGAAATGACTCTAGTAAAAAAAACAAGCGATGACCTATATGTTTTATGGTTTAAAATGCATGGTGTGTTTATTTTTAGCACGAAACATAAATCTGCTTTTGGTTCAAATCAAAAGCAGATTTGCGTGGGATGATTTACTCCCACTAACCACTACTTAATAAAAAAAAGTGGGATGATATCATTGCAGTATGACACGTCAAAAATTACATAGTTTTTCGTCGGAATAACCGAAATATGGCAAATAAAATGTGACAAATTGATTTATATTCCCACCTAAATTATTATAGACCAGCTTTTGCCAATGGCTTCGCCCGCATGGATGTTGGAAATTATCCCATGGCAAACATATATTTTTCCGGAATAAAAAGTAGGTATCGTATGTGCTATTCCAGACACATAACAGATTTTATCTGTTCTATGATTCCAGACTATATCTATTTCTGTGCCAAATTTCATCCAGATCCGTTCAGCCATGGCGTGATTGAGTAACAAACATCCATCCAAACTTTCGCATTTATAATATTAGTAGGATTGACGCACTAATTTCATCACTTTCATAATGGACCAGTCACATTTAATTCTACAAAGTTCGGTTTTTACGAAAATATAGATGGAAACTTTGAATGTTGTCGTACTGTATCAATATATTATATGTAAATCGTTTTTGTTAAACGATTTATAAACAACTGAAATGAGCGGGGCTCAAACTCATCACCACTAAGCTACCATATCCCATTATGACGTTAATCGAAATTTTAATCTCTTTTCATATCTATAAGCCTCTGCTGGCATTAAAACATAATTATTAATTGTTTTTAGATCTGTTAAAAAAATATATTTCATACAAGTTTCTGCCCGCGACTTCGTCCGCTTGGAAGTCGTAAGACACCACAATCAATCTGCCTAGCCTTTTCACAACCATGTTGGGATCGGCTTTCAGTCTAACTGGATACAGCTGAATACCAGTATTTTACATGGAGCGACTGCCTATCTGACCTCCACAACCCAGTTACTGGGTAATACGATACCCCTAGGTAAGACTGGTTGTCAGACTTTCGGGCTTCTGACGACCCGTAACGACTGTCAAAGATCCACGAATAACAGCCGGGACCAACGGCTTAACATGCTTTCCGAGGCACGTAGGAGTCTCGGTATGAAAAGATGGTCACCCATCCACGAACCAGCCCCGGCAAGCGTAGCTTAACCTGATGGATCGACTCGTGCGGCTGTTATTACTTAGCCACAATATACTAAAATAGCAGCCACATTTTTTTAGAACTTCCCTGTATACTACGTTAGTAGTTATGGCCTCAGCAGCCAAAATATAAAGAGAGTCAGGATTACAAACGCGGGAGCAAGCGATGTACGTATATACATTTTGTCCGTGAGAGAAGCAGCTCGACCTGAGGCCGCCTGGTCGACAATCGCACCCTTCAGTAGCAATTTCCCATTGCTTGCGAAGTTTTTCGTTTTTATAAGTGAATGAATGAGTTTGTTTGTTACGCTTTCCCGCTAAAACGACTCAACGGATTTGGATGAAATTCGGCACATAGATAGACCATGACCTGGAACAGGATATAAAATACTTTATATTGCGGTATTATGTTCACGGGGGATAATTTCAGCCCGCCACGCGGGCGAAGCTGGGGGCAAAAGCTAGTACTAATTAAGGGCGCAACACTAATTGCACATTCTTACAGATTATTTCTGATTCTTACAGATAACAGTAAATTGTAAACATGGGATTTCCATAAACAGTTACCTAACATATTAGGTTGGGGAAAAAGTCTTTTCGCATTATAGTATGTATGAACTTGTAATAAAATCTCATTGGCTATACTATTTGTATCTGGCTGGTTTTGGTATCATTGAAAGTTTAAATTTTAAAGAACATAATTCCAAATTCAAATTAGGAAAATGTGTGATTTTCATTTGTTTTTAGTACCGTCAAGATGAGTGAATCTAATGAAGAAATTCGATACATTTTAAAATTTTACTACAAAAAAGGTAAAAATGCAACGCAAGCCGCGAAACAAAATTGCGATGTTTATGGACCTAGTGTAGTGTCTGTGAGAGTAGCACAAATTTGGTTTAAGCGTTTTCAATCCGGAAATTTTGATGTCAAAGATGCACGTCGCTCTGGTCGCCCTATTACGGATAAAATGGATGCCATTTTTGAAAAAGTGGAGCAAGATCGGCATATCAGTAGTTACAACGTAGCTGAAGAACTGGAAATTGACCACAAGACAGTTTTGGCGCATTTGAAAAAAACTGGGTACACAAAAAAGCTCGACATTTGGGTACCTCACGAGCACACTGAAAGAAACCTAATGAACCGTGTACTTATTTGTGATTCTTTATTACGACGTAATGAAACCGAACCATTTTTGAAGAAGCTGATAACTGGTGATGAAAAGTGGATCACGTATGACAAGAACGTGCGCAAAAGGTCGTGGTCAAAGGCCGGTCAGGCTTCACAGACTGTGGCGAAACCCGGGTTAACTCGCAACAAGGTGATGCTGTGTGTGTAGTGGGATTGGAAGGGCATTATTCATTATGAGCTGTTACTACCAGACAGGACCATCGATTCTGAACTCTACTGCGAACAACTGATGAGATTAAAGCAAGAAGTTGAGAGAAAGCGGCCGGAATTAATCAACAGAAGGGGTGTGGTTTTTCATCATGATAACGCTAGACCTCACACATCTTTAGCCACTCAGCAAAAAATAAGAGAGTTTGGCTGGGAGGTGTTAATGCATCCACCGTATAGTCCTGACCTTGCACTTTCAGATTTCCACCTGTTTCGGTCTCTTCAGAATTCTTTAGGCAGTGTCAGGTTAACATCACGAGAGGACTGCCAAAACCACTTGTCGCGGTATTTTGACCAGAAGTCCCAAAATTTCAGATCATGTCCCTACCTACAAAATGGCAAAAAGTTATCGAACAAAATGGTACCTACATACTTTAGTTAAATGTAAATAAACTATATTAAAAAAATGTTTTGAATTTTCTTAAAAAATGCGAAGAAACTACCAATTTACACCTACCGCAAGCCCGTTAATGAACTTTGTTTTAAAAGGAGTACAAAATATATCAACTGTTGGGAATCGAACTTAGGCTTACAAAGGAGTCGCCGAACCGCTAAGCTGTTGTTACTGCTTTGTTGAAAGTTGACTAAAATAGCCGTTCTTTTTTATATTTATATTTTTCCATGATTGACTGCTTAGCTCATTATAGGTATGATAATCTATAACTATCTGCTACATTCGTTCCCTATTCAGTTCAGTCCAGCGAATTTTTTTTTGCAATTTCTGACTTTTCTTGTATTCAAACCTCAGTTGGTCCATATAAGAAACGGGATTGACTGGCATTTGACCATTTTCTTGCTGACTGTATATTTTTCAAAATCTGTGAATGCACATCAAAACGTTTCAAAAAGTTAAGAACTGTCTTCTAAGACCGTTTTCTTGTAGCGACAACGCATAAGGTACCTGCCGATTCAAAAATCCACCCTGTTTATGACATGTTCAACTGCTTAGCTCCTTAGAGGTATAGCGTGATGATAATCATTTAAACGGTTAAATCTCTATAAATTTATAACTCGTCTAAATAAGTAAGTATAAATTTATAAACTATAAAAATTTGCGGTAAATTATAGAAGAATACGAATGTAAAGATATATTGCTTATGCCCCATAGCAAATAGCGTAATAATAAAATGTATAGTATATATAGACTGACCAGACTTATAGGGAATATCTATGCAAAATTTTAACAGAATCTATCCAGTAGTGTTTGCGTGATGCTGGAACATACAAACAGATAAACAGACAAACACAAAAAATCAAGAAAATATATTTTCGGCACGTTCCCAGACCACGCAAAAATTACTTAAAAATATATATTCAATGTACAGTTTTTACTTTGCTACGATTTTATTTTATGTATAGATAGGCAATTCTAAAGTTGTGTTTCCATTTTGATGATTTCGTTAGGTTTTATAAATCTTTGAAACGCGAATTCGCGCCGAAATAAATATTTCAGATTTGCTTTTCTGAAAAATAGAGAGGCAGAAGTGGGTTGCCATACCAATTTTGTGTTTGAAATGTTTATTTTATTTATTTAACCATTTATGTACACGCAAATAAACGGACAAGAATAAAGGAACAGAAAATTACGTACAAAGGTGATGCTTATTTCTAAAGAAATCTTTGTTGTGAATGTTTCTTCGTCACTAAAAATACATGAAGTCAATCCAACGTCAAAGTTTTCATTAGTTAGACATACTTAGGTATTACATATAAAGGTCTACCTATGTTTTGCCGTTAACTACAAATATCAATACTAAATTTATAATTTAAAAGAATTTTTCTTCAACAAGTAAAATGTATGTAAGTTATACTCGTATCAAAGTTTTTTTTTTCAAACATATAATATATTGTTAGAAACATAATAACATTTCTGATAGTTTATGTATTAGGTAAGTATAAATATTAAATTGTAAATGACCAAAATAATCCTAAATTACACTAGTTTACAATGTATCTATTGCTGGGAAAATTGTTGGAGAAAAAGTTGGCTATACATGACATGCTGAGTTCAAATATATAAATGAAATTTATCGATCAGTTCTAGTTTTTTAGTTATGTTAAGCACAGCACACGAAACTTATATCAGGACAACCTGCATGCTGTGATTTAGGGGTGTTTAGACTCTGATAGGCGGGGGTTATCGTCGTCTTTATGCGAATTAAACCAGTACAAGTATTCACAAATATAATAAAAAGGCACGTAAACACAATTCAGAAACACAAAATACACATAAAACACAATGATAATACTTACGGCAATAATCTTACCTTCGTAACACTAATTATTGCAATAATACAGACACTTACAGACACAGACACGCGACTATACAGGGCTCTATTGAGCATGTCACTTGATCATTAGATGCTTTGACTAACTTGCTCTATACAATTTTGGAACTACTTTGGACTTGCGGGATGTCGCTACGCCCCCGTAAGGGGGCGCGGCGTGCGGCGTCGGGGCATGGCCCCCCGACCGCGAAAGCCATACGGTGGCCCGTAACCACGGGCCCCTCATTACGATCGCCGCTGGCGAATGGATGGTTGGGCGTGCGGCATACACGCCCATGTAAAGAGGTGTCTGAAATTTGTGTCTGTAGGCACGCCACGACGTTGATGCCCAACGCCGCTTGCTTCACCGTAAATCGGCGGACAACCACTACCGAGTGAGACCCCCACCTACATGGGGGAAGCCCAGCAGATGGCATCCAGCGACAGATTTACGGACTCGACGTTCCTACAGAAGGGGTGTATGGCCCCCCTCACCTCCCCGTTTTCAGGTCGAGCCGAGCCCGGGTGATGAGAAGGGACCGTGTTCTGAGTGTGTGGGCGGTATTGTACTGTGTAACACCGCCCGGTGTATACGCGAGTCGCCCGCCCGCTTAAAAAGAGCCGCGACATCGCGTGTGAGTTGGGTGCCTGTATAGAGGTGAATGTCTGTTGTTTGCTACGTGACACGCCTATATTAACCTAGCACGCGCCACGCAACAGATGCATGTATTTGTTTGGAGTCAGTGTCACAAGTGAGCCGCGTGTAGACTGAGAGCGACTCACTCGGAAGTCCAGTCCGGTGATGGGGTCAGTCGTCCGCAACCAGGTCGCGGGGCAAGGGCCTCCTCGCGTCTGGGGGGCGCGTATGCCAGGGCGCTATCTGCTTGACATGGGGCCAAGCAGATGCGTCGGCACGCGCGAACATCCCCTTCGCGAGGCGCCGCACAAACTCATCCAGGCTCTCAATCCGGAGGTCCCTCTGAATGATGTCGTTCCTCACGAAGCGAGGAGCGTCCATGATGGTCCGCAACGCAAGGTGTTGCTGCGTGCGGAGGAGCTTGCGGTTCGTCTCGCTCGTGAGGGCGAACCATGCAGGGGCGGCGTACGTCAGTATTGGGCGCACGTACAACTTGTATACGCCCAACTTGACGCGCGCCGGGATGCGGGACGAGAGCACTGGTCGAAGGAGGTTGCGGGCGACCCTACCTTGTGCGACAACATTGCGGACGTGTGACCCCATTGTGAGCCGACGGTCGATGGTGACGCCCAGGTACTTGACCCGGGGCGACCACTCGACGTCAGCTCCCTGCAGCTTCAAGGGTGGTGGGAGAGGCGCGGACCCGGTCACCATCGCCTGCGTCTTACCCACGTTGACCGACAGCCGCCACTTGGACAGCCACTCGGGAAGCAGGTCGAGCGCGCGCTGCATCTTGACCGCCGCGTACTTCGCGTTAAGCGAGGTGGTAATGTACGCGGCGTCGTCGGCGTACAGCGCGAGCATCGCGTCCGGAGTGGTGGGGATGTCATCGGTGTAACGTGAGTAACACGCCGGCGACACGCAGCTGCCCTGCGGCACACCGGCGAGCACCGGGCGGGCGCTTGACAGCGCCCCGTCGACCACCACCCTGAAAGTCCTGTTTGAAAGGAAATTAGAGACCACCATCCTGAAAGTCCTGTTTGAAAGGAAATTAGAGACCACCATTACAACGCGACGGGGCGCGTCCGAGGTGGCTAACTTGTAAATGAGGCCGTCGTGCCACACACGGTCGAAGGCCTTCTCCATGTCGAGGAATACTGCAACCGCGTATTCCTTTTTATTCATGGCCGCCGAGAGGTGGTGCAGTACCCTCGACAGCTGAAGCGTCGTGCTATGTTCCGCCCGAAACCCGAACTGTTCCGGCCGTGGCGAAATATGTGGCTCGAGATGTCGCAGCAGGAGTGCTTCGAACACCTTGGAGATAGTCGGCAGCAGCGTGATTGGCCGATAGCTCTCCGGCTTCAGAATGTTTTTCCCCGCCTTGGGCAGCATAATGACGCGCCCCTCCTTCCACGAAGCAGGAAAGGTCCCCGTGCGCAGTATCCCCGTGAACAGGCGCGCCAGCGCCGCTACCGTACGGAACGGCAGGTGGCGCAGCACTGTGTTGGTGATACCGTCGGCACCGGGGGCCTTCTTCGGCTTCGTCCTTAGGATGGCGCGTCTGACTGCCCCAGGCGAGAAAAAGATGGCGTCCTCCTCGGGAGCTATCGGCGTGGCGAAGTAGTCCCCAAGGTGTTTCTCGACCGCTGCGACATGCTCGGTGTCGCTGGTCGGGTTCGGGCAGAACTGACGCTCCAGGTGCTCGGCGAAGACCTCCGCCCGGTCCTCCGCTACATACTTTAGCGCCCCGTCGCTGTTTAGCAGCGGTCGCACCGGGGCTGGGGTGCTCGTCAGCTGGCGGCAAAGTCGATGCACTGACGGCCAGCTGCCTGTCGCGGCGTCAATGCGTTCCTCCCAGCCCGCGGCGGTGTGAGCCTGAAGCTCGGCCTTTACCTTTTCCGCGAGACGGTTTAGCTGCCTTTTGATGGTGGGGCATCTCAGTTGTTGCCACTGCTTGCGAAGGCGCCTCTTCACGGCGATCATTGACCTAATATGCGCCGGCAGGGGCGGCAACAGCACTCTCCCCTGCGGCTGCGTCGTCGTCGCCGCTTCTAAGGCGCTTTGGATGCAAGCAGTGACATCCTCCGCCGTCTGGTCCACGTCCGCGGCGGTAGTAATAGGCCGAGTCGGCGTGGTGGTCTCTAATTTCTCTTCAAACACAGTCCAGTCCGTTAATCGACGTGGCGCTATGGGCTTCAGTCGGGTCGGCATACCCGATAAGACGACGAGCACGGGCTGGTGGTCTGACTGTAGCTCGTCGTCTATACAGCAAGTGTGCTGTGTGGCCTGACAGTGTAGCCCTCGGTGGACTACGATGTCCAGCACATCCGGTAGGTGGTTGGCAACGTCCGGGTAGTGAGTCGGCGTCTCTGGGCCGGACACCTTATAGCCGAAGGCTTCCGCGTCCGCAAAGAGCCGTCTCCCCTCGGTATTCACGAGCGACGAGTTCCACGCTGGGTGCTTACAATTGAGGTCCCCGGCGAGGAGGGTGGCGTGCTGTGACGCATGCAACAGGGCCCGCAGCTCGGTATGGTCCAAGCGGGCCGCGGGCGGCTTGTAGCATGCGTAGATGTTGATGTCCTCGCCGGCCACGTGCAGCTGAACACCCAGCGCGTAAAATGTGCTGAGCGACGGCAAGGGGAGTTCCTGGTGGACGACTCTTCGCCTCACAAGTACCGCCAGGCCACGGTATCTGCTGTTTAGTGCCGACCGTTCGTCCTTCCTATAAGCGAGGTATCCCGGGAACCTTACCCTGTCCTCGGGCCCCAGGAGCGTCTCGCTTATTAGCGCCACGTCGATATTTTGTTCCCTCAGGAGATGGCGGAGGGGGGCGACCTTATCCCTTAGGCCGCGGGCATTCCAGTGTAACACCCTTAACGGTCTAGCCATGGTACAGGGTTAGTAACGTGGCCAGACCGTCAAGGATGACAGTCTCTACGTCTTGGCCCTGCCTGATGGCCTTAATAAGGTCCATTAATAGTTGTATGGCGCAGGCCGTAAATTCTTTTTTATGTGCGCCGGCAGCGCCACCACTCTTTTGGTTGAGGAACTTTTGTGGTTCCACCCGTTGCCGCCGCGGTAAGCCGGCGCCAGTGTCGGTAGCGCCGGCGGCGGTTTTGGGTGGTTCCTCTGATCTCCGCTGCGCTATGCCGGCGCTAGTGGTAGGTTCCTCTTGCTTTCTTTGTTTGGTTACGACCTGCGCCCCATCTGAGGCAGGGCCGGCCTCTGGGATCTCTTCCCGGGTCGCAGGGGGCTTGGGCTTCTTGCTCTTACCTTTTCCCCCTCTTCCCTTCTTCCTCCGCCTTGAGGAGGTGGCCTTGGTCCTATCGGTGGGCCCGTTGGCTGCCGCCATTAGGGTCGCTCCTTGGGCCTCTTCTGGCCTCTCTGCTGTGTGCCTTTCGGTGGCCTCTTGTGGCCGGCGTGTGGTTACTGTAATGGCGGCAGTCCCCGCTCGCTTGTTCCGGATCTCCGCCTGGAACACGGGGCACTTGATGTTGCACGCGGGGTGCGGGCCACCGCAGTTGACGCAGGTGGCCGGCTCGTCCCGCGGGCGCGGGCAGTCTCGTGCCGCGTGCTCGCCTCCGCATCGTACACAAGCGAGCGGACGGTGGCACTGGTGCGAGCTGTGCCTGAACCGCTGGCACCTGTGGCACTGTGCGGGCCCACGTTTACCTCTCCAGGCCTCGATCTTGACACCACGCATGTACATGAACACGGTGGTGTCAAAGATGGCCCGGACGTCGGGGGTCTTTTTTAGGATGGCGTGGAAGACACAGCCGGGTCGTCCTTGTGCGCCTTTGATGTGGCGCACATACTCCGGCTGGTACCCCAACGCCCGGAGTTCCTCCTCGATCTCCTGGGGGTCTGTATCCGCCGGTAGCCCCCTTATGGCGATCTTCATATTTTTCTCCGCTGGCAGTGAGTAGGCGAACCATGACACGCCGCTGTCTTTCTCAAGGCCGGTCAGGTAGCGCTGGACCAGCCTGTATTCGTCTTCCGAGTCGGGGGTGAAACGTACCCCCGTCCCGTACGGACGAGCATTAGGAGGCCGGCCCAGCTTGGCGCTGATGGCCCTGAAATGAGCGGCCCAGTTGGGGAGCCTCTCCACTACCAGCGGTGGGTAGCGTGGCTTCTTCCCCGGCTTCTTTGTTGTCGTCGTCGTCGTCGTCGTCGCCGCCGTCGTCGTCGTCGTCGTAGCGCCGGGGGCGGTACCCGTAGGTATAGAAGACGCAAAGGGGGCGGGGGGTAAAATAATATCACTTACCCCTGTGAATTCCACATCCGGTGTTGGTGTCGGTGGGGGCGAGCGCACTGCGTCGGCGAAGGTGGGCGACGCTAGTTCGCCCAGGTCCAGCCGCTTCGCCTCCATGTTTGATTCGCCGGAACTCCTCCTGCGATGCTTCCGCCGGGGTTTGGGTTCGGCGAGTAAAAACTCAAAGCCGAATCCCGGCGGGGTGACAACTCCTCCCACGGTGGGTCGGGCATCGGCTCGCGCTGTCGTGTCCGAGGACACGTCGTCGCGACCGGACCCGACCGAGCCCGCCGATGCGAGCGACATGCTCGATCCCGCACGCGATGAGCATGCCGACAGCATGGCGGGCGAGTCGTAGGCGGAGGTGCGGGGGGGCGCCGGCGACGCTGGCGCCTGCGACGCAGATGCCGGGCCCGCCAGCGAGAAGCGGGGACCGGGTGCGGCTGGCGCGGGCGGAGTCGCGAAGCGCGGCGGTGGCGCAGCGGAGCGCACGGCGGATGCGCGGGGACGCGTAGCTGGGGCGGGAGCACTCGCGGGCGGCGCAGCGGTGCGCGCGGCTGGCGGTGCGGCGGCGCGCATGGCAGGTGGCGCGGCGGCGCGCGAGGTAGGCGGCGCGGCGGCGCGCGCGGCGGACTGCACTGCGGTACGCGCGGTGGACGTCGCGGGTGCAGAGGTGCGGGCGGGTGCGGTCGCGCGCGTGGGTGGTGGTGCGCGGCTGGTTGTCGCGACAGGCCCCGGGGCCTGTATGGGTACCGAGCGGAAACTAGCGGGGCGCACGGGCACCTCCCGCTGTCGGCTCGACGGCGGCGTCGGCGAAACGCGCACTTGCGTCGACGTCGCCAGCGGGTCGGCAGCTACTGCAGCGCCCGCTCTCCCCCCTCTTCGTCCTTCCTCTCCTCCTCTTCTTTGCTGCGATGTCCCAGCTGTCGGTGGAACGGTCGACGCGTCGCCGATATTCGGCAGCGACATCGCCCGGTCCAACGCCGGCTGGGCCTCCGGGGACCCGGCATCGCGGCCCAACGAGCCGCGCGTGCCGGGTTTCGGCATCTTCAGGTGCGTGGCCTCCGCGACCGCGACGGTGAGCTAGCTCACCGAGCAGCACGGTGGCTCCCTCTGTGCTTACACAAGTGCCGGCTGGAACTTGTGTAAACACAGAGAAAAACAAATAAAAAGGCGGTCCGCGCGGAAAAAATCTACCCCACAATACACTAATTAAAGAGACACTGTGTGGTCGACCACGGGCTGATCCACTACTTTGGAACTCTAGGGGACGCATATATATTACTTTTTCTCTATAGCTAACGTAGCGGGTACACCTCACCCAACTACGACTACGACACCAATATATGTGATTTTAACAGTAACCACGCCCCTATTTTCTCGTGCAAGTCACGACCTGTCGACTTATCTGTGCCAGGGATAAACCCGTACGCAGTTTTGTGTTGATTCTCTGCGTTCAAGTCACAACGTGTTTATTTCCGACGGACAAGCATAGTCTTGTGAAATATTTATTATTTAGATGATGTTAAGTACTTTCTTAAGCTACTAGTACATTCTTAAGCTACTTATAACTAATACGAGTATCAAACGGAGCTAGGAGTATGGTGCTTCTTCTACAAGTTAACAAAAGGAAACACGCACATTATTAACAAACAAAAACACTTAAATGATGAAAATGATCATCAAATCACATGAGCTGCACAAAAATTTCTGAGGGTATTTTCGAAAATAATACGTCACGAGTAAACAAAAACCATCATAAAGTTCGCGGCAACAGACAAAAATTAAAATATGGAAACTTGTGTTATATAAATAAACTTGACATATATTAATATAAAATTATTCGTTAGGCTTACAGAAAACACAGAGAGTACTTACTTACTTAATATTGTGTGACCATATGAATGCCAAGCGTGTGCCAAATTGAATGATTACCAACGGCATGTACTTATCGAAATGATTTCCCATTTTGTTTTCTTAAAAATATTATTGTACACTCTTATATAATAAATGCACCCCTTTTGGTAAACCACTAATTATTCCTATTGTGTGGTCTTCAAAATAATAAATAGCCAAGTAACTGCGACAAACTTGTATGTAGTGCTTGCCGGCCGCTAGAATGGGCCAGAAATTTTAAAAGAGGCTCATTTACTAATAAAAGTTGTGCATCATTAGAAGCCCAAAAAGTTTTTAGAGGTTTACTAATTTAAAAAAAAATTAACATCATTACAGCTCAAAAAGATTTTAGAGGTTTAATAATTAAAAAAAAAAAATGTACATCATTAGAAGCTCAATAAGTTTTTAGAGATTTAATAATTTTAGAAAATGTACATCATTAGAAACTCAATAAGTTTTTAGAGGTTTAAAAATTTAAAAAAAATGTACATCATTAGAAGCTCAGTAAGTTTTTAGAGGATCAGTCAAATATTTCCCATTAACAACTGCGAAGAAAGACTCGTGGCTAAATAAAAACAGCCGCACGGGTCCATCGAAGGTTAAGCTACGCTTGCTGCGGTCGGATCGTGAATGGGTGACCATCCATTAAATATCAAGACCCCTCCATCCCTTGCAAAGCACGCTAAGACGTTAGTCCCGGCTGTCGTTGATCTTTGACAGTACTTACGGGTAGTCAGAAGCCAAAAATTCTGACCACCAGCCTTACCAAGGGGTATGGTGTTGAAGCGGTCCATGTTAAATACTGGTATTCAGCTGCACCCGGTTAGACTGGAAGCTGACCCGAACATAGTTGGGAAAAGACTAAACCTTCGATCGAACCGTAAACGATATCTATTTTATTAATTTATTTTATTTTATTGTAATCGGGAAAACAAGTAGTATTAACAACTAACAAATAACATCAAATTAATCAACTTGTATCCAATTACATGTTTTCGCATTTAATTTACTATGAAGAGCAAACTTGTTACAGAAGAAAAAAAGAACAAAAATGAATTACAATGGTGAAATGTACTTTAAACAATAACACTCAATCATAATAATACCTCGTCATGAAGTGCAATAAAAACAGTTATTAAACCAATTCAAACTAATCTTTAGTAAGTATTCGAATGAATACATGCGGCTTAGTAGTGAATAAGTCAAATTCATAAGTCAACCAATTTATTGTAGGACTTAGCACATGTTATAAAGAACGAATTCTGTCTGTAATTTGTGCAGCAGCGGAAAAAGAAAGGGTATTCTAGCAGAACGAACGATGAACGTCTACACGTTATCTTCATTATACACAGAATGGTTCCAGTCTATCCGGATTTCACACATACATACCCTCACACACTATAACACAGACAATAAAGTCCGTTCTAATACTAGGTATAACATATCACCCACGAATTTGTTTCAATACCTTTTCTCGTTCCCTAGTCTCAGATTAATGTGGGCCATTCGTTTGCTCTGTCACTGGTCACTGTTAATAATGTCCACGTTTATATACCTAGTGATATAGTGGAGAAGTGTTCTTAAAGAACTTGCGTCTTTTGTTTTTATTTTGGGTCAATATTGGATATCCTATATCTATCCTATACTATTAAATGAGCAATATTTGTATTTAAATAAGGTCCATCTATTCATACACGAAATCTCTTAAAGGTCATTGTACTCATGATTATGAACAATTTTTACTATGGGACCAAGCCTAAAATCAGCAAAAAAAGAATCAGCTGTTCTCTACATTTATGTTGGCATAACTCTTCAAAGCGCACGGAACAGCAGATTTTTTTTTCGCGATTTCAGCTTTGGTCCTGTAGTAAAAGTTGTTCATAATGATGAGTACAATGACCCCTTAAGAGATTTCGTGTATGAATAAATATACCTTATATAGCCCATACTACATGGCAGTAAAAATTTTTAACAAATTACCGGAACAAATAAAAGAAGACACCAAATTCAATAAATTTAAAATTATAAGAATATCTAACGCAAAAATGCTTTTACTCAGTCGCGGAATACCTAGAACAAAGTATTTAGTAAATATGATATCTAGATAAATAATTACATATTATATTATAGTCATGTAATAATACACAAAAAAAAATGCACATACTTTTAATATTTTGTTATTATTATTTTAAAATTATTATTATGTTGTCATTATTATATTATTATTGTCCTAATCGGGTTTCATGTTGGAACTTACTTATATTATAACAACTAAATGTACACATGAATGCAATAAAGAGTTTTGAATTTGAGTTATATGTATGTAGGTATATATATATATGTATTTTGTCACGTTCTCTATCTTCACCCGAGCAGAGCTCGGTAGACCAGTGGTTCATATGAATGGATAAATCTTCGGAAACTGTAGATCTCTTGTTAAATTTTGATACTTAATTAATGAAATATTACATTTCATATAAATCTTAATTAATTATTATTGTGGGTTGGGGTATTGGTAACAAATTAAATTCTAGAAATTTGAACTACGGAGTGTTAATACATCAAAATGACGAATCACAATCCTCGGTAGTAATAGATGTTAAAATACAAGTAAATAATACAATACAATTTAGAATTATTTCCATCACCGTTTCAATTAGTTAAACGTTCCTAACTGCATAGAACGAACAATGCACTAATTTTGTAGATATACTTAACTGTATTACATTTTAGGTCATTAGCTATATCCACAAATGTATGAAATTGGGTAACATAATTTATATAGGGTGACTAGTAATTAGCAGCTGGGATCGGATAATCGGGCGCTAATATACCTAAACTTCACTTTTATTCCCACGAAAGAATAATAAGGATATGCCTTACAGAATCCCTTCTGTTCTTGATTTAAATTAATCGATTCGATCACTATTCTGTTAGATACATAGATAAATCAAACTTGCCCACATTGTGCACATTATCATTTTTATTGATATTCCATTTGTTTTGAAGAAAATAAAGATACTAAATCAAAATAACCACTGCTATAATTTTATTAAGTTTATTATAGTTGTTTTTACAAAATCGTTCAATCCCGGCAACCCGGGATCACTTATTTATTCAAAAAGGAATGTCCATATTATTCTTTCGTGGGAAGATGTTTAGGTATATAGGTATAAGCGCCCGATTATCCGATCACTGGTAATTAGTGACGGATACTTAAACACATGATTGTACTCATGATAACAAACAACTTTTACTATGGAACCAAACCTGAAATCGTGAAAAAAAAAATCAGCTGCACCCGACATTTTGCCGACTTATGCTAACATGAATGTATGGTACAGCAGACTTTTTTTTTTCGTGAATTCAGGTTTGATCCCATCGTAAAAGTTGTTTGTTATCATGAGTACAATCCTGTGTTTGAGTACCTATCAGTCACTATTTACCAGTCGTCCTATAGAGCGATTCAAAATACAACATCAAATTTCAGCAACATTATTTAACGTAATTTTAATGTGACACGCAAATATTCACGTGACCCAGTCAAAGTTAGTATTAAAATGAAACTGGATATTATTTAGGAACTCGATAAAGTGTACTGCTTCGGGATTTGTCTGCTTTGATATCTGACTGCGTTTGTGGAAGACTTTGAGGTTATGTTTCAAAGCGTCACAATGAACGTCTATTCGTCTATTCGGTATAAGCCTGAGATATTCTGCTACAAGTATCTTTAGACGCTCGAATGACGTTGACGTTTAAGAATTCTTCAGAAACCGGACAATAGCGGTTTAAATCTTCCTATTTAGTTACCTATACAAGGTTAATTTAAATAAGGCACAACCTCTTAAGGGGTACTCATCATTATGAACAACTTTTACTGACCAAACCTGAAATCGCGAAAAAAATTCAGCTGTTCCCTACATTTTGGCGGATTATGCGAATATAAATGTAGATTGTAGGAAACCATAATGCAGATTTTTTTTAATAGTAAAAGTTATTAACCCCATAAGAGATTGTACGTTACATAAATTACACCTTATATACGTAGTTTAAAATCACGGGTTGTCATGACAGCTTGCCGAACACAATGTTCAATCTGCCTAGCCTTTTGCCAACTGTTAGGGTCGGCTTCCAGTCTAACCGGATGCAACTGAATACCAGTATTTTACATTGAGCGACTGCCTATCTGATCTCCACAACCCAGTTACTGGGTAATATACGATACCCCTTCGTAAGACTCGTTGTCAGATTTTCGGGCTTTTGACGACCCGTAACGACTCTCAAAGATTCACGAAAAACAGTCGGGTCCAACGGCTTGACGTGCTTTCCGAGGCACGGAGGAATCTCGTTATGTAAAGATGGTCACCAATCCACGGACCAACCGCGGCAAGCGTTGCTTAACCTGATTGATCGACCCGTGCGGCTGTTATTACTTAGCCACGAGCTCCTCTTGCCGAACACAATGTTAATAAATATAAAGACAAGCATTTTCTTCAGATAAAAACAGAAAATTAAATGCAAAACTCGAAATTTATAATAGTTCAGCAGACCTCCCCTTTAAAATGAACTAGACTTTTGCAAACATCCTGTATTCTTGTTTTTTTTTTACCTGACAATATCGAATCGAATCCAACGTCATAGTGGTGTCAAACCAGATTTTTAAGCTGTGCATTGGCTTTTACTCGCAACTACCAGATTAATTGGTTTAATTCGACCATAGGTGGCGCGTATAAAATTATGTATCGGAATTCATTTGTGCCCTGGGGCCGTATTATGAACTATTAATGCCATCATGATTCCGTTGCGAAAAAGGGATGGTGCTATAGGTCATGTATAGCTCTGTCTATCTCTAGCACTGGAAAAATGATGTTATTAGTTCATAATACGGCCCCTGTAGTCTTTATTGTACGTTATTGCTTTACAACTAAAAATAAACTGGGATACTTTTGTACATAGGTGTAAAGCTCTGGTCACACTAAGGCGAAACACGCGCGGGACATGACTGCACGTGTCGATTGTTTTAAGACGCAGTAAGATGACAATGGCCTTGAGTGGTTAGCTTGCGTGTTCTGAGCTCACACAACGCGTCGTACCTCAAGCCAGTAATAGGACTCGCCCATCAAGGAGCGCTGTCCCAATTGATAATGCATCTAGTACTATTAATTTATTATACATAAAACAAAAGGTATTTTAATAAAAAAAAAGTATACTTAAAGATAAATAAGTAAATTGTCTTACAAAATGGTGAAGGTTTCATAAAAATACGCTTGATAGATTTTGCTTGATTCTCAGTTTTTTATCCGCGTTAGACATTACTTTACACATTATGTAATGGAAACAATCTCAAATATTCACAGATTAATTTTATTTAATAAATGCTCTAATTTAACATACATTTTTTACAAATCATTAACACTATTAAATTAAAAGTAATCTTTAGTTTAAAATCGTTAAAAGTCGGTTATCGTCGCCTTAATGATTACGTGACTACAAGTTATATTTTGATACAATCGGCGCAAGCGGAATTCGTCCCGCATCCTTCGCGGTAGATCGGATAAATAATTTAATCCATGTTGATAAAGCTTATTACTATAGGCTTAGCCGAGAAATTAATAAATAATAATTGATAAATTGAATAATTACTCCAATTATAAGCGGACTGCAAATAAATTGGTAACTGATCCATTTTGATAATGTAAATGATTTTTAATATGATTTCAGCAAAACGGTGGCATAATTGATTGTTTAAATAATTACTTTCAAGCCCAACATTAATATTGAATTTAAATTAATGTAATATTGTATTACAGTCTATATCTATACATTTAGAAATTAAAGTCGCTTATCGTGTCTGCCTGTGTGGCCGCGTTGTTCTTCTAAACTACGCAACGGATTTTTATGGGATTTCCACCATCATTTAGAAAATTTATTACGGAAGATTTATTTATATATTAAATTAATATTAAACTTATAATATTTTAAATATAAAAGTTTGTATTGTTGGACGTTTCTAAGATATTTGGATGTTTCTGCCTAGCCTTTTCGCAACTATGTTGGGGTCGGCTTCCAGTCTATCCGGGTGCAGTTAAATACCAGTATGCTACATGGAGCGACTGCCTTTATTTATTTATTTATTTAATACTTTAAGAACACAAAATGTACAGAGGCGGACTTAATGCCATAAGCATTTTCTACCAGTCGACCTTTGGGTAATGCAGAGACAAACAGTGGTAGGTGCAACAGCGAGAAATGAGGAATAAATATTTATTTAAATATAAAGATATACTTCCATATAAATATAATATATACACCTAACTATATATAGATATAAACACAAATAAATAGACATAAATATACTAAAACAAATAAGACAAACCATTGGGAAACATTACCGTTGTGATCCAGCCAGCTTCTTGCGAATATGCTCGCGAACTTTAACTTTAAAAGATAATCGGTTGGTTGCCATCCTGATTTCCTGATTGATTTTTTAAACATAAAATAACATCATCCACATAAAGTAAGTAGGAAAATACGCATTATTGCAGCTAACTCAAAAACTACCCAAGCAAAGTTGATTAAATTTATATGGGACCACCTAGAATGATTTATACTTAACCAGAAGTTAGTCGGCACGTAATGCAGCTTATATAGGCACGAGTAGGTACTCATTTTTTCAGCCACGTAGAAACATCAAAACAGAAAACACAATACTGACTCTGAATTCCGAAAGACCCCAACACTACTCATAATGATAGAGCCAATGATGAATAATAACTTTTCTATCATGAGTAATGACGCGATTCAGATAAACCAATAACTAAACTCCACAATAAAAGATTACCACACATTAGGTAATCTATAATCCAATAAAAAAATCTTCCGACAACTTTCTCTTGATATTACATAATGCGTATCAATCTTTTATAGAAGTATCCGTGTTATCCCATTGAGAAATAATTGCTGGAATCACTTGGAGGCATAAGCCCTCAAATAAGTCGTTATCGTAAACGTATCTAGAGACCACCCTTTCAAACAAAAAAAAAATTTCCACATCGGTCTATCCATCTTTGAGTAATTGCGTAACAAACATATAAAAAAAAAAACATACAGACGAATTGAGAACCACCTCCTTTTTGAAGTCAGTTAAAAAGTAAACATTACTTATTTATTAGGGTTCTGATCACTTAACATAGTAACAATTTCTTTTCTAAATGTAGCCTTGCTGAGAAACATAATATACACTTAATAAAGATTAACATCTTCAACTTTAATCCTTTACTAGTTGCTGAATTAATTGCCAAGCGATTATCATAAGCAAACTTTTCGTGACATTTCAAAGTCGATGGGATTAATTGAAGTTTAGTTAATAAATAACATTGTAATTCGAGTGTTGTTTATTAAGTAAACAAAGCCGATAAACAAAAGTATTAATTCTGAGCGATTTGTAGATTAAAATCATATTTAGATCTTAGCTAAAGCCGCCTTGTATATTATGTAGGTAAGTTTTTAGTAGAACCACAGATTACTCTGTGGTAGAACTAATGAACAACGTAATCTTCGATATATTTGTGTGCCTAGCACGTACACACGGAGATAACTTAACGTAAATTCGAATTATTTTATAATTGAAAACACCCGTTTTGTTCATAATGTAATATGTATTAACCTCCGGCTGAAACAGAGGTATGTTATAAGGTAAACGTGTGTATCTGTCTGTGGCATTGTAGCTCCCAACCGGCGGAACCAATTTAGATTTTTTTTTGTTTTTAAGGTGACTTGATCGAGAGTGCTCTTCGCTATGATTCAAAAAAAATCTTTTCTAGTTGATTTGAGCATCTTCCACAGGTCTGATCGAGTCGAAATTTGGTATTGTTACTTCACAGATATTAGAATAGCATAGTAACCTTGAACTGATGCTGCAGCAATACCTGGAATTTGCAGCATACCCAAAACCTCACCAACTTACAGCTGAGGTATAGTGTTTGGGCTCATTAAAATGGTCTCAACGAATAGGTTATAGATAGATGGCAATCAGGATCTGACGATGGAGTAGCATGAAAAGATTAGGGGTTTTTCAAATTTTAAAATTAACTTTTAACTTGTGTAGTTTCAGGACTTTGGTATTCATATCTATGGGTGATAATAATTGAGGAGCGTCAGAACAAAAACCCATAAATCACATTTTGACATTTTTTTTTTATGATGCCATTTGGTTGTCCTCGTACAGACGCCAGCACATCAAGCTGTTAAATTTCTTTAATATATTTTTAACTTTATCGCTAAAGCATTAGGTTCAAGGTTGATTGGGAAAATTTGACAGTTTCGGGTAGCTTGAACTGCTGGCGTCTGTACATATCTTGCTCTATGGTAAATGTAACCTGATCGAAAACTGATAAATCCGCTCTAAATCCGTCCGCGAAATAAATACAATAAAAAATAAAATTAGTTTAATTCATGTAACAAGACTCACATACAAACAAATACATATAGCAGTATATACAGATAGGATAACAAGCACAGACAAAAACGAACACTCATAAGGTAACAATATGTCTGCTACAGCATTGCCGTATGTTAGGGCAATCCAGTCTGTTGGCGATCATCGCCAGGACGGTGTTGGCGATCATCGCCAGAACGGTGTTGGCGCTGCCCCGCACTCTGCGCACCAGAGACGCGTACCGCTTGCGCATCGTCGCGTGAAAGCAATCTGTGCGCGCATCCGCGAACATGCCCGAGGCGCTGCAGTGGCGGGGCAGCCCCAACACCGCCCTACGCGTTATTGAACTGGACGCGGAGGGCGTTATATGCCGCAAGAGTATACTTTGCCCACAGGTGCATGTGTAGAGGGATGTACAATAAGCTCTAAAGAGCGTTATTTTTACCTCCAATAATTACATCAATCGTACTAAACAACGATGGCGATCGGAACAAATACCGATAAATTCAGTTGGTTTGGTCAATAACCGGTATATCCATTTTCTTTTTTTTTATAACTCAACAGGTACCACAGTCAAGAATGCAGAATTTAAGTTTCCAAACAGTGATCCTAACACCAATAAATTGATAGAAAAAAAAACACATATGTGATTTATCGGTTTTTGTTCTGACGCTCCTCAATTGTGCTTGCTATAGGATATTTGTATGTTTATTCAAATATCGTCTGAATAAATGTAACATTTACTTCACTATGGCCTCTGAGATCAAAATGATTTTGTCGAAAAGACATCTAAAGTTTACCAGGACTCATGGCTACTATTCTACAACTTCTCTCCTATGTCATTTCTTATCTTAACCATTCTCGTCACACACATTATACTTAGACTTTTACTCATTGTAACGCCATTAAAACAATACACTCGTGCGTGCCCTAGAATCACAATTAGAAGCCTCTTAACCAAATTATACAATAACAATACCAGAGACAAATAAACGCTTAGAAGCGACTTATACTGTAACCACGTTAATTAATTTTATACAATAGTCTTTATTTGCTGAATGTTGGCAACTATTACCATAGTAATGGGAATGAAAGATAAACGCAATGAATCTGGTTGAATAATTAGTAGGTAGGTAATATTGTTTTCAAGCCCACTAATGCCTCGGTCTCACGGCCGGATAAGTGATAGGATGCGCCAGGCGTTACTAGATACGCCTCTCGAGGCCTGTCGCGACCTGTGCCGAGCATTCTCACGAATTATCCCATATATTCGGTCGGAGAGGCGACGACATGCCACCACAGGAGGACTGCTCTGGCGCGGCCTGACCTGTGAGAAAGCGGGCCGTGGGACTGTGGCATAATAAAGACGAATAATAGAGAAGTCAATCAATTTGCCTAGCCCAACTAGATATGTTGGGGTCGGCTTCCAGGCTAACCGGTTGCATCTGAATAGCAGTATTTTACACGACTACCTATCTGACCTCCACAACGCACGTACTGAGTAACACGATACCTCTTGGTAAGACTGGTTGTCAGACTTTCGGACTTCTGACGACTCGTTACGACTGTCAAAAATCCAAGAATGACAGCCGGGACCAACGGCTTAACGTGTTTTACGAGGCACGGAGGGGTCTCGGTATGAAGATGGACGCCCACCCACGGTCGACCGCGGCAAGCGTAACTTACCTGATCAATCGAACCGTACGGCTGTTATTACTTAGCCACGAGACTGTACGACTATTAGACAAGTAAGGAAGAAAAAGTCATGTTGCGCCGACCCCAAATAAATTGGGATAAGGGCAGTAGAATGATGATTTTTTATAAGCCCACCGTACGCATTGGCGTTTTTTTTTACCGCGTAGCGAAAAGTGCACGGTCGAAAAACGTTGCGTCCAAATTCATAATTATGATAATTGCAGTGTTTAGAAGAAAATGTCAATGACGCGTTGAGGTCTCTTTAAGTCATTCATTTAACGTGTTTGTCACACTCAAAAATCCCACAAAGCTTTTTTGCCATGAACTCATGATACGTATAGTCTTGTATGAAACTATCGGTAGGTATTTTGCTTGCATAGGTGCGTTCAATAATGGATGTCCGTGACTTATTTTTGATTTTCTTTATAATACGCACGGCAGAAGAGTGGAACTCACTACCTGCGTCTGTGTTCCCGAGCGCTTACAACCCGAATCTCTGAAAGTGAGACTGAACAGGCTTCTTCTGGGTAAGCTCACTCCATCGTAGACTTTGTCTCTGTCACTTCTGACCTAGACTAAAGTCAAGAGCAAACCCATGTAAATTAAAAAATTAAAAAAATAATAATAATAAAGGGATTATAATTTACCGCCCCAGTACTGAATACAGACATTCTCATACATTGGTATGAGAATAACACACACACAAAAAAATAGTCCGGAAACACGGTAGAGCATGCCTTTACAAAATATTTGAACACGTATTTCAACAAAAACACAGCTCACAAAACAATTACACTTAAAAGCTTGCAGTCGTCCATTTCATGGAACAACCAACATTTTTCGTAAAACAACCGACATTTTTCGTAAAACAACTGACGTTATTCCCAGTGCTAGTAACCCGTTATTGGCGAGACTGACTAACCGCAGCATGCAATAAGATTACCGCACTTACCGAAGCGCTCCGATGTGCAATCACGCGATTAGTACCTATGAAACTGTAAAACTGTGGCTAGATAAGTGTTGGGACGCACTCGCCGAAAATAAAGTCGCGTAATTCGGCGTAAAAATATTTATGTCTGTGCTAGGACACACCAATATCAACAACAACAATTATGATTGTTCTAGCCGTTCGCGATTTCAGGTTTGGTCCCATAGTCAAAGTTGTTCATAATGATGCGTACAATGACCACTTAAAGTAAATCCCTTGTTTAACCTAACACTCTGTGTAAACATAAAAAAAAAACATCATCCTATGGTGACCGCGGGCTTACAGTAGTTGTGGACACATTGTCTAGACCTTACATAATGTATGGGGTTTTTTAGCTGGCTGTATTCAAAAGCTCATTGACGAACAGAATACAACCACCTACAAAATTGAGCGAATTTTGGCTAATATCCCACAAACGCCAGCACAAAAAATGGAAATGAAAGAAAATGCTATCGCAGCGATTTTACAAAAGAAAAATACAATGCAGTAGTGCGCATTTATAAGAGCTGTAGCTTTTAATACTAGTCTATATTGAGTTGATTGAATCTACCATTTTGTCATCAATATGACAGTGTTGTTATTTTTGGTAATGAGTATACCACCTATAATTTTGATTTGTTGACTTCTTTGTTGATTACTATAATTATTGGAAATTAAAAAGTTAACTTAAAATAATACTTCTCATTGCTCTTGTTTCCCAAACCCAATACAAACATAAGGCTTTATCGGGGTCGCGAGTTCGATCCTCAGACAAATTCAGATTGGAATAGGCTATTCGCAACAGTGGATTTCGATACCAAGACCTTTGTACTAGCGTATATTTGTAATGTTATCAGCTTATCAAAACGGGAAGCATGCTAGGGGTATCCCTAGCATGCTTCCCGTTCCCGTTCCGTAGCTATGTATATAGCTAAATCATAATAAGTACTAATTAATCATTTATACTTAGTAGTATAGACAACTAACTCAGTGTCAGTTTTATCATCGTAGCGTAGGTAGTTCTTGGTAATCACTGGGTCGCGAGTGCGATCCCCAGACAACTTCAGATTGGAATATGCTATTCGCAACAGTGGATTTCGATACCAAGACTTTTGTACTAGCGTACCATTAAAACAGTTTTTCGAATCAGCGTGTTCGCGACAACGTCATTCGATATAGCGGTTTTCGACTAAATGTGTTTTCGAACTGGCGTATCACTCTTAATTTTTTTTTTGAAATAGCGTGCGTCGCAATAACATCATTCGAATCTTCATATCACTCCCGTTTTTTAGACGTTTGACGAGAAGATTCAAGAATGACGGCCTGGACCAAAAGCTTAACATGCTTTCCGAGGCACGCAGGGATCTTGACATGTAAAGATGGTCACCCATCCACGAACTGACTGCGGCAAACGTAGCTTAACCTGGTCGATCGACCCGTACTTAGCCAGCTACGTATACAGTACAAAATAGTAACTTTTTAAAAGATACTGTGTGTTAAACCAGCAGGCGGTCCACCTAATTGACTACCACCACCGCCGCCGCTATGGGACATAGATAAATAGATAAAGCATTATTTAGTGCACAATAGACACACAAAAGTACAATTAGATGATAACAAAGTGAGAGTGAACAGGTTTCTTCTGGGTAAGATGACTACATCATCGACTTTGTCTCTATCGACCTAAAAAAAAAAAAAAAAAAACAAATGACATGAATATAATATTAAAACAAGGTAACAAGGTGACAATATAAAAAAAGGAAAACATCACACACATCTGCAATACCGCTCATTTCAGGTGCGTTGCTCTCGAAAGTTGAAATATTTTATGTATATGTTATTACATTGGCACCGGTTGGCACCCTTTACAACGGAACATAGCCGAGCTGCTTGAGAGCTAAAATAGATAAAAATGGCGGTTGTGCTTCTTCTTATATAGCTCTGTATACCTACTATATCTCTATGTGCCTACTATACAACAATGAAATAAATGTAATTCAATTTAATTGTGTTTGATTTTATCAAGCAATAGACACTCATTTCATCATTCTCCTGCCCTTGTCCCAATTTATTTGGGGTCGGCGCAACATGTCTTTTTCTTCCATACTTCTCTATTAGTCGTCATCTCGGTAGTCACTCCCTTTCTGGCCATATCATCCTTCACACAGTCCATCCATCGTTTCTTTGGTCTTCCCTTACTCGTATAGCCTCCTGACGACATTTTCCTCATTCCTCCGCATCACATGCCCATACCATGACAACCGATTTCCACACAAATTTTCAGTCACCGGTGTCACTTTCAGACTTCCTCTTACATACTCATTTCTTATTCTATCCATTCGCGTAATACCACACATCCCTCTTAGCATTCTCATCTCGGCTGCATGCAATTGCCTTGCATTCATTCTTTTTATGGCCATAGACACTATCGGAAAATAAAAAAAATCTTTTTTGTGTTTATTATTTTAACTAGCTTAGTCCGCGACTTCATTCGCGTGATATTTCTTGTTCTCCCAACCCACCCCGTCGCATCGCATCACCTGCCCGAGGTCTCACTTCGTTTTCACTTAGCGTTCTTTCTGCCTTTTTTCCTTTTTGCTCGGCTCCTAAGGACACGCTAGGACCTAGCGTGATGTCAAATATCACATAGCCTTCCTTCAGAATTGAACTTACAAATGCAAAAATATTTTTTTAAAATCCGACTGGTAGTTCCAGAGATTAGCGCATTCAAACAAACAAACAACCAAAACAAAAAAAAAAGATCCCAAACTTTTTTATTATTAGTAGGTATACAGATTGAACGAATAGTAGGCTGATATGGATTACATAAAATACGACACACTATGTCGTATTTTATGTTCATTTTATTATGTGCGTCTTATTTGTGCAGAATAAACTATTTTCCTTTCTTTTTCTTTTAAAATGACATAATTTTTTCCCCATGCAAAACCGCATGGAGCAAGTTACCACAGTTCAATTAACTACAGTAAAAATATTCGATTCGTTAGTCGCCTAGAAAATAAAACAAAACAATAACAATGACAAACGGGTTCAGAGTGACCGAAGTTTTTTAATCCCTTTGCCGCGGCTTTGTCGCGCGACTATTGTTTGGAATATTCTCGACAAAAGCCCGCTTTAAAGTTTCTCACAATCGACAGTGATTTTGATTACCTACTGTTTTTTCCTTTACTTTTTTTTTAAATTTATTTTAATGATTTGCAGAATTGATTAAATGGGACTTGCGGCTTTTGTTTAAGTAGTTATTGTACGTACAGACGCCAGTACATCAAGCTACTACAATCTGTCAAATTTCTTTAATAGATTTTCAACTTTATTGCTAAAGTATTAGGTTCAAGGTTGATTGGGAAAATTTGACAGTTTCGGGTAGCTTGACCTGCTGGCGTCTGTACCACAACAGATATGTCATACAAAATGTGACAAAATTACACAATCGACAGCCATAAATGATATATACTGAAACGTAAATGAGTGGAATAAGGGCCCTGAGCTTATGTACCCATAAGTTTGAAGTAAACATATTTGTCATGTTTTTTTGGATGTGTTACTCATAAGCGAGATCCCCTTAGTCAGGTAATTCAAAGGCTGGTCGACACTTCTTTCATAAACGAATTCATTTAGCTTCGTTTGTGTGACAGTGTATATCTAAAACTTGATGTGAAAGTATGTTTTTGGACATTAAGGAACATGTACGTAGTCGTAAATATAGCCACGTACTGTGAAGAAGACCAAACACATAATTTAATTTAGTAATTTATAGCTTTTGCCTGCGGCTTCGCTTTGAGGGTCAAAAATTATCCCACAGGAACGTACTATGCATAAAAAAGTATCCTATATCCTAACTTAAGTCATGGTCAGTCTGTGTGCTAAAAGCCAATGCCTGAAATTGGCGTCTTTTATTTTTTCTCGCGGCCTTCAACCAAATCTTGTTTTTCTGGTACAGAATAGTGTAATAAACGAAACTTATTTGAAATGCATATCTCTAAACTCAGGCCGAAATGAGACATAAGAGTTAGAATTAAGTATGTATTTATTAGGTTTGTAGACAATTTTTGACTCCTAGATGCAAGGTACAAAAGAGATAGCCGTTAAATGTTATTGGACATTTGAATAGTCGGTACACCCCCTCCCGTGCATTTCGCGCGTAATTTGTATTTTTTTTTTAAATTTAATTTGTTGCGCACGGGAGGTGTACCGAGTATTCAAATGTGCAAAAATATTTAGGTAATGGGTATCTATTTAAGCACCTAGGAGTAAAACATTGCCGATAAACCTAATAAATAAGTACATAGAAACTTCTAACTCTTATATCTCACTTCGGACTGAGTTTTGACATATGCATGTCAAATAAGTTCCGTTTCGTATTCTGTGCCAGACAAACAAGATTTGGTTGATGGCTGTGAAAAATAGCTTTAATTTCAGAAGTCGATGGAAAAAAAACTAAAATACATATCCAAAGACACCGACTTCTGAAATTAAAGTTATTTTTCACTTTGTAGTGTTTTCTTTTTTTCGAAGTCGGTAGTTTTTTACTAAAATCGGCTTGGTCTTTTCATCGAAATCCTTTCAGCTCTTAAGGCGTGACAGACAGACTTAGGTACTTTGCGTTTACAATATTAAGTATTTATAAAAAGAGGTTTTAATTCCATTCCATACTTACGAACTTAACAAGGGACAAGGGTTAGATAATAACTCCCGTCGGTCACTAGAGTGGCATAAACACACTCCCACATGATAGTGCCAATTAGATCGAGGTTACAGTATCTTAGCAGTAATTATTCACTCCATATCGTGCCACTTCAGTACGGAATGTTACTGGGTTGTACATAAATCAACACCTTGCTGTGACAACTTGACGCATCCTAGGTTTGATTTAAATACAAGTGAAATACAAACTGCCACGTTGGTCTAGTGCAGCCTTTCCCAAAGTGGGCGATAACGCCCCCTTGTGGGCGCTGGATCTTTTCGTGTGGCACGATTACAGAAAGAGACAGAGAGAATTAATTTTTAATTTGTTATTATTAATAGACTAGCTGTTGTCCGCGGCTTCGCCCGCGTGAATGTCGGAAATTATCCCACGGGAACCTTCTACCGGGATGAAAAGTATCCTATGTCTTAATCCAGGTTATAAACTATCAGTATACCAAATTTCATCCAAATCCGTTCAGCTGTTTTTGCGTGGTTGAGTAACAAAAATCCAAACATACAAACTTTCACATTTATAATATTAGTAGGATAATAGACAGACATATAAAATTGGTATAATTAACTATTATGTAAAGGGGGCGTTGCATTTTTTTTTCTTATAAAGGGGGCGGTAGTCCATAAAAGTTTAGGAACCTATGGTCTTGTGGATGTAAGCGCTGCTGCTGAGCATGAGGTCCTGGGTTCGATTCCCAGGTCGGGCAAAGTGTTATTTGGTTTTCCATCAAGAATTTCACAGTAGCAGCCCCGAGAATGGAGTTGTGCCCGGTTCATAGCAATAGGCTTTTCTTTTGCTTGGAGACATGCTCATGCGTACTGCACTACCACGAGGAGATGTGGGACTTCAACCCACTAAAACCCCACGGTGTCCTCCTCTGCCGCTTGTGGCGGGAACACGGGCACGAGTTAGTACTCACCGCGAACCCGCTGCGGCTTTCCATCTCCAGACTCTGCTCTGGGGAGTACCCCCCATCACCGGCGCACCAGAACACATCTCACGGCGCCGTGACCAAACCAGCAGATGGGTGCTAGGCTCGTCCCCTATTACATAGGACTTAAACATAACTGGTGTTTGGGTGTACTATAGATACATATATCTCTGCCTAACACTTCGGGGTTACAGGCATGATGTTATGACATGAAATACAGACTTAGTTGTGATGTTGACACCAAAAATTGCAATATTTTATAAGGGTTTCGTGTCCTTTTGGATTAAGGGTTCGTACGAGATAATATTACAAAGCACACGTCGAGTCGTTTGTTTATCTGTTCGTTTGTCTTTTACAGGGCTTTTATACGTACCTAATAGGTAGCTAGTTTAAACAGGGTCAGCCCACGTACACACGCACGATTTTTTATCGCGCACTGAATTTTCAACTCTTGGTATTTAGCCGAGCATTGAGTGCGCGTTAAAAATACAGTGCGCGATAAAAAATCGCCCGTACGAACGAGGGCTTAGTGGTACGAAACCCTGAGTGCGCAAGTCGACTCGCATTCATCAAATGGAAAATGAAACCCTTATGTATAGGATCACTTCATTATCTGTTTGTCTGGCAGTCTGTCAAGGTCCTTTTTCTCAAGAATGCATGGAAGTATCAAGTTGAAATTAATTTTAAGTAAATACGTAAATCTACGTTCTAAAAAATTCATACTTCTAAGTCAACAAAATAAAAAAATACAGTCATTTATGCGACATATTTTCATACTCGCAAATAAATCAAAACCTAGAGGGTACTTCTCGTTGACCTAGAAGCAAGGTCTCACAGCACAATTAAGGGAAAAAGTCCAAAAATCGTTCATTTGTAGTTTTATCATATATTTTTGTTTTCCAATTACAAACTTAAATTTGAGGTTGGGTAATAGACCATAGAACATGTTTTTAAACTACAATGTAAAGTTTGTATTTGGAATAAATTCATACCAAGATCCCAATTACGGAACCCTTCATTATGCGTGGTCCGACACGCACTTAGCCGGTTTTTGTTAGGTCCCTACTTGTGACTGTGTCGTTTTTCCTTCCTAACTTTCAATTAGGTCAAGTTTACAGCAATTATTCACAGCATATCATGCCACTTCAGGACGGCATGTTACTGAGATACAGTACATAAATCAACAACTTGTAGACAACTTGACGTGAGGACGCGTCAAGTGGCTGATGTTGGTGTTTGTTCCATGATGAGATTTAAATTATTAATTCGATGGTGGTTTGTGTCGTGCTTGTTTTGAAAAACATTTAAATAGTTGTTTATGCTACAAGTGCGGAAAGTAGGTGATTTCCGCCGAGTGTATAAGTCGATACGAGTCGGAAATCATCTTATGCACGTGCATCATACAACGTTTTACTATGCATTGTGCGAGGAAATAAAAAAAATGATATTGAAAAAGTATTTATTGATCAAAATCTAAATCTAGAGTAATTAATAACGCGTTTAATGAAGTATTAGTTTTATTGTACCTTTTACATGAATGATAATCTGTACTTGACTAATTTGTAAAACTTTTCTAAATAATAAAACCTCTTTACGTCGGGCTGACGACAGAGCTAAAAATTTAAAAAAGAAACCGGCACTATTGCGAAAAAGTGGCCGGTTCCGCAAAAATTTGCTCCTTTTTAAACGCTCTTTTGGAGCACATTGCATTATTTAAAGAATTTTTATGATTCGATAACCGTAACTCTTTTTTACAATACCGTTAATTAGGTATCGATAATAGTTTGATTTGAAAAGAAAAAAGAAGATATAATACGCTTTCGATAAATGTTGCACCTCAGCTCTAAATATGCGTTTGTCGATTTAGCAGGACGTGTCGTACGACCTGTGGTTCCTTGAGAATAGAGTAAAAAAATAATGTGACAAAATAACCAAATGATTGTTTTGTGACAGCTCAAAAATAGGATCTAGAAAATTCTCAGAGACTCCCCTCCTCGAATCGTATCGTACTTTAACTATTCCAAAAAAATATTTATTATAGTTCCATGTTCTGCAATTGCAGGACTGCACCAACAGGGGGGTGGCCTTGGGTGCAATTGCATAGTGCATACAGGGATAATCGTCGGTTGGTGCTTCCTCATCATTTAAAATTGTCTAAGGGGCCTTTGTGAGTTAACTGCAGCCCCTCGTACGTCTTCTAAAGGCCCGGGCCCCAGGGTCCCGAGAAATATCAAAAACAATACAAATAATAATAACATCGATTGGCTCGGCCCAAAGATAAAGCTAGTTAAACCAAGCCATATTGGACAAAGAAAAAATATATCCCAATATTATATTATCCTCATCTCATTCACAGTAAAAACACTCGACAATTATTTACTCTGCAAAAATAATAAGCAGAATTATAAGAAACAGAAGAATAATATTGGACCTCACTTACGATACCATTCAGAATGAATAAATCGTTCTTTTCTCTGTAAGGCACTGTCTTCACTGTACCCCGGCAATTTCTAACGTTGAACGACTGTCACTGACAGCTGCAGGCTTAGCATGACCACTTGTATCTCTACGAAGAATAGACACATCGCTTTCAATACAAAGTGACATTTCGTTTCTCCAATTTTGACATCGCACCGTAGAAATCCTTCTACAATTTATCATTTTGCCTTTCGTATCTTACGATCTTTGTCCAGGTCCTTCTTTATGTAGACTCTTTCGGAAGAAAGTTTTCGATCCCAACAGTCAAAATCACACTGATAACTGATAATTGTCTAGAGTAGTGAAGACAATTTCATTTTGTAATTGCCATGCAGTAGTAAACTTTCTACTCGACAGGCGCAAAGTACATATTTATTTTTTTTATTTTTACATATATCGTTTATCTACAAAATATTTTTTTTCTCTTCTTTTGCGTATATCTCGAAAACGGTGTATGCTACCGCGAAAATAATGAAAATGTTGCCCTCCTTTATAACTCATATCCAATACCCCCTAAAACTATAGAGTTTATTACCACGAAAAATTATTACCTACATATATATGTAGGTAATAATTTTTGATATTTTCCATTCAAAAATTCCATATAAAACACGTTGACAGATTTATATGCGTGACATAATATTTGTAAAAATTAAGAATTAAACAAAAAAGAAATCCTATGGAAAAACAAAGAATTCTGAGTAAAATTATGTAAAAAAGTGAATTTCGTAAAAGTGCAGTTGACTCTTTATACTTTGTTGCCGTCTTACTGTATACAGTGTACAAAAATGACGTCACCCTGTAGACTCTACACGGTGACGTCATTTTTGTCTACTCTTCCGCCGACAAAACGCTTCTTTACGGTTCTCGTGCTAAGCCTGCTGATCAAACTGGGCAGTAACGAGTGATGGGAGTAACTAAATACAAAAAAAGATAAAAGCTAAATCCACATTTTGTCAGTTAGGTTTAAATCCATGTAGGTAGAGTCAAGTAGAGTGCAAACCTATTGCCCTCACAAATTCAGTCTCTGAGCTGCTAGTAGTTAAAAAACGTGGTGCAACTTTTGTACCCTACGAAAATGGGGTAATACATAATATATAAGCCACAAAAAACAACTTTATGACGTCACAACACAGTAAAAACACTCGCTAACAATCAATAAAGAACATTATTACTGGTCGAAAAGCTTCCTAAGAGTCGATAAAACTCAAACGGCTGACTATTTAGACATCAATTTATACTTAAACGGTTTCAACGTTGGTTTGGTGGCCATTAGTGATGCTGGGTGTATATTAATTGAATTGATGGCATAACTACACCTCCTAGTTAATGGATCCGCTTAATGATAGTTTACACCTACTAAACTCTTCTAATGCCGCGGTCCCACGGCTCGCTTTCCCACAGGCCAGACTGCGCCAGGCCAGGTCGATAGGCCATGGAAACAGTCGGTCTGCTGTGGCTTGTCGTCGCCCGTCCGATTGAATGTATGGGACAATCCGTGGAATACACGTCACGGGCCGTGACATGCCTCGACAGGCACAGGCCGCGACGGGCCTCGACGGGCCGTGAGAATGCGGCATAATGCCGCGGTGCGACGCCCCGTTTTCTTACAGGCCAGGCCGATAGGCCGTGAGGACAGCTGTTGACCTACGGTGGCCTGTCATCGCCCGTCCGATCGAATGTATGGGATAATCTGTGGAATGCTCGTAATGGCCGCGACATGCCTCGACAGGCACAGGCCGTGACGACGGATCTCGACGGGCTGTGAACCAAGCGTCAATCATATACTTAAGATATTACTAAAGGGAGTCAACATTTTTTTTTATATCTACTGAAAAAATCATTTTGTGAATGGATGTACATAAGGAAAGATTTCTATGCAGTATCCAGTTCACTGAATACGAACTGTTCGCATACTTAATCATTTTCATTCAAATAGCTGCATATAGATTTTCATTTGTGAATTTTTCATTGAATATTCTGAATGAAAAGATCCGATTAAGCTATTTTATTCATTGTTATAGTGTCTGGAAAAAAGTTTGGTATATTTCGCAGTTTCGCGCGGGAATCGATACTGCGACCCAATCGCCAAACCAGAGGGCCTAGACAAATGGCATTCGCTTCGAAGCGATTCTATTTCTACAATCGCTACAGCTTCAAAGTGACATTGACATGACCACGTGACATTTCGATAGCTTACGCCAACCCTACGAATAATAAAAGTCAAGAAATGTAACTCTAGCTCAAAAATGACACCACGAAAACTGTACCGCAGCGGGCGTGGCCTAAAATAGTACCGCGCAGCGCCGCCAGTTCGGCGGTATCATTAAGTAGACACGCTCGTGTCGCGGGGAAATTACGATTGTAATTATTATTGCGTTTTGCATTATTTACGTACTGCAATTAAGCCGTCATGTGTGTTAAATGGTTTAGAAGCCATACGGATATGAAGAATGCTGGAATCACTTTTCTAAACATTTTGAAATCCTATACATGCGGAAAGCGTTATGCAAGATGAACGCAATATGAACGCTTATTTTACACATTTTGAAGTTTTACTTGAATTTAGAAGTGTTTAGTTAAAAGGAAAAATGATAATATACATTAGTATAATTCACACACAACTCACCACAACGCATCTCCTGATCTGACCTTGACGTGACCAATTACTCCTTTATTCGTAGGTAAAAGAAAACTTATTAAAATACTTCTTAATTTTAGAGCCTTACGATACAATACTACAACACATTAAGAAACATTTTAATTCGAAAAATACTCGAATTTAAAACTTTTAAAAGTATATTCAAGAATGGTTTAGTTAAATTTCAACTAATAATCCAACTAATATGGATAGTGCAAAATACATTTTTATTATGACTTAACCTCTCACGCATAGCATCGTCCACGCATCTCGTACTGCAGCAGGCGTGCGAACCAATGACTATTATTATCTGTACTGCCGGGAACCAATCACCGCGCTTATTTAGTTAGGCGCGTCGTCCACACGAGCTAGAGCCGAGGCGGCGTCGCGGCGCGGGCGTGTGGTGCAGGGGTGCGGGGGGTAGGAGAGGAGATGTGGGGGTAGCGTGGCCCCCCGCACCCTTTCACCCCCAACCCCCTGCACCCCTGCAACGTACGCCCGCGCCGCGTCGCCGCTTCGAGTCTAGCGCGTGTGGGCGACGCGCCTAACTAATATTATAAATGCGAAAGTAAGTTTGTTTATTTGTTACCTTTTCGCAAGGAAAACAACAATGACTTTCTTATGATAATAGATGACGCCACGCGTCTTTCGAATCATGATTGAATTATATCGAGGGTTCACGGGCTATTTGTATTAAGCGACATGTTTGGAACTTTGCAGGAGAGCATTTCAAAGTTTCATTATTCGGAAAAAGAATATTGTAAAAAAGTATCAATATTTTTTACGAAAAAGTGGCCTATCGACGGTTAAGAATCAATAGTGTCTATCTCCGTTTTTTACGTTTTTCACTTTTTAATGCAGGTAGATATGATAATAACTCAATATCGCCAGGATGTCGCTTAATGCAAATAGCCCGTGAACCCTCGATATTAACTTTAGAAATGTATTAAGAGTTTTTTTTTTTAAATACCTATTAACACATTTTGTGAGTCTAGAGTGTCGATAGATCGGTTTTTCATCTTTCTAACTATCGTAACTTATAAATGCGAAAATGTTTGTTTGTTTGTTGATTACGCTTTCATGCTAAAACGGCCGCACGGATTTGGATGAAATTTGGAACTTGCATAGACCATGACCTGGAGAAGAACATAGGCTACTATTAATCCTGGATCGCAAACGAAATCGCGGTCAACAGCCAGTATACCTCTCGAATGTCGGAGACTAAATTGACTTGACTGAAATTGTCAAGCTGTATTAGGATTACATTATCATAAAGGTCATTTTAATATTTTCACTTGTCAATTTAGTGTAACTGTCCGACTTAAGACACTTGGAGCATTTTTTCTTATGTCGAACTGTGTAACATAAGACATTCGAGAGGATAATATAATAATAATATCCTGGGTCATTATTCACACACGGTCATCTCATCGAAAAATAAGCAGAGCTTGTACTATGGAAACCAGATAACTGATATACTATTTTTTTTTTGTAAATACATACTTATATACATGCCAGACTCAGAACAAACAGTTATGTTCATGCGCACAAATGTTTGTCCTGGATGGGAATCGAACCCACGACCTGCGGCATGATAGGTGGTATCTTAACCAACCACGCCAGCTGGCCTGTAT
Source organism: Dicycla oo (assembly GCA_948252095.1). Taxonomy (NCBI): domain Eukaryota; kingdom Metazoa; phylum Arthropoda; class Insecta; order Lepidoptera; family Noctuidae; genus Dicycla; species Dicycla oo. The sequence continues at coordinate 13,201,403 of OX411732.1, forward strand.
AGAATAAATATAGGTAGTACTAAACGACACAGCTAACAAGAAAACAAACTTGTTGGAGTTTGTGTCGCTAAAGCTTTTGTTTGAAAGTTTGTGATACAAAGAAGAATGGAACAAAATGTTTCTCTGTTTTATAAATAGATACTTATGCTAGCTTATGTCCGTGGCTTTGCCCGCGTGGATGTCTGAAAATAGCCGACGGAAACGTACTACCGGGATTAGAAGCACCATAGGTGTTAATCTAGGTTATAATAAAAACATAGTCTATTTATGCTTCAGTTTACAAAAACAGAGTTTAGTGTTTGGAGACTCCTTAGCAAACAATGCCTGTGTTAGGAGATTATAAACTATCTATGTGCCAAATTTCATCCAAATTCGTTCAGCCGTTTTTGCGCCAATCCGGAACATACATCCAGGCAAACATAGGAACGGACAAACATTATAAAAACTATGTTTTTGGCATCAGAGTCGTTCCAACACCTCGTACCAATTGCTTTACTTTTTTCAAAACATTCAAATGTACTGTTTTGACTTCGTTGCTTTTTTATTATTATAATCGAAAAGACGAGGAGCTTGTGGCTAAGTAATAACAGCCGCACGGGTCGATCCATCAGATTAAGCTACGCTTGCCGGGGTTGGTCCGTAAATCTTTACATACCGAGACTTCTCTGTGCCTCGGAAAGCACGTTAAGCCGTTGGTCCCGGCTGTCATTCCTGGATCTTTGACAGTCGTTACGGGTCGTCAGAAGCCCGAAAGTCTGACAATCAGTATCAAAGGATATCGTATTACCCAATCACTGGGTTGTGGAGGTCAGATAGGCAGTCGCTCCATGTAAAATACTGGTATTCAGCTGCATCCGGTTAGACAGAAAGCCGACCCCAACATAGTTGGGAAAAGGCTAGGCAGATTGATTTTTTTTTTATCGAAAAGACAACTTACTTTTCTAGGATCAGGGTGTAAAGTTCACTCAACCTTCATTGGAAAGGGAGGATTGTTTTCAGGACGTTGCTTGTGTATATGCTAATCGCGCGACAAACTCTGCTTGCGCGATCCAAATGACAGGGTTGCTGTGACGTCAGTGTGATGTGTAGTTGGCATGTGGAGATGTAGATGCTGCCACAATTCTATAGCATCTTTTTTGCGACAAGCGCAAATTGTCATGTCACTCACAGATACGAGTACGAATAAATTCTCAAAAATTATTAAATAATATGTGCAAATCGAGTAATTTTAATTTTATAAATAATAAATGATTTTATTTATGTAAGTAGTTTTGTACAAACTCTTTTACACGTCAATCATTTTTTTTAAACCGGTCAAGAGCGAGTCGGACTCGCGCACCGAGGGTTCCGTACCATCATATATAAAAAAAACTGTGTTATTTAGAGACATCGTTTTATTTTTCCTGTAACCTTTACATAAACTTTTATCACACAGAATAATTTCAGATTTTTCTCTATACAAACTTCGGAGAGTGGGGTGGGGCGAACGGTATTTTTGTTTCATATTTTTTATCAAAAGTCGCAACTATGCGGCCTAAAAAAAAAAAAATATTTGAGAATATGCAAACAGCGCTCTTTTATATGATACCCCACATGTCCTAGTAGCCCCACTTCGAAGAAGTTGATAGCATTAGTGGTTCTTGAGATATCCAGCTGTGATAGACAGACAGACAGACTGAATCGCACCATAAGGGTTCCTTTTTACCATTTTGGTACGGAACCCTAACTAGATGAGTCCGGGTGGCGTTTTCTATCTGACTACTCTAAGAAAGGCCGAAACAAACTCTGAGGGTACAGTCTCATGTGAAAACCATGTAGATTGGTGTCTGAAATGGTGTGTTAAGAAAAAAACCACCTAATTCGAGTGGATTTGTCCAGTCAGTGCACGCATTTGTCAGTAATCGTGCAGCTCAACTCAGAACTTATGGAGCTCAAAGATTCGACGAACAATACCAAAGAAAGGTCGTTATCAAACTGCCAGACTATGATTAAAACCAACAGAAAACAAACAAAAAAGCAATGACCCACATAGTCTTCACATTCACAATAATTAAAATAATATAATACTTTACAATGTAAATATTCATGTATTTAAATATTTAGCAAAATAAAAATAAAAAATCAACATTCACTTTGTATAATTGGGGCAGCTTAATCCCCTTATTAACCCGTATGTGCTCAACTTTTTTTTTCGTAAAAACTGTTATTTTTTTTGTTTTATTCTAAGTCCAATAAGCATAAAAATGAGGTTTTCAGAAAATTTAATAATAAAAAAAAATACCATTTTGGAAATTTTGACCGCTCCAATTTTGGGGCGCTGAGCACGGCAGATCACGCCCATTACACTTTCATATTTTTTAAAATTTCGATTGATTTGGAGGGTTAATATTAATAAAATAACTGTTATAGACGTTGTAAAGAAATTTTAATTATATCTAAAGAACATTTATTATATATTAGTGTTTATTCTGTTAGTATTTATCATTTATTTAGGAGTGGAAAATTTTAAAACAATTAGTATGACAGCCGACATCACATTTTCGGCATTTCTTCGTAGTATTTTTGTGGCATTGGGCACAACGTATCTGAATTGCACTGGAAATAATTATATGATCAGCCCCATCTAGACGTACATCATCTGGCACCCTCCTTTTCCTAGACGGCTTCATAGGACGGCCTAAAGAGCGAACCGACGCATATCTTCCTAGATAAGTTGTAACCACAGATCTGATAAAGGCTAGGAAATCAAGATACCCCTTCTCTTGTCCAGCTGATGACAACCTGTACAACTGATAAGCATTATTCAAAGAAGCGTTCAAGGGCCACATGAGAAGTTGCCAATAGTATTTTTTCTTATTTATGCTAATACGGTAGCAGCCTATGTTTTGATCTAGACGATCTACTCCGCCCATATATTTATTATACATTTGAACACAAAAGGGCTGTTGAATCGAGATTTTCTTTTTTTGAGCACTGGACCATCTCTGTGCGGATCCAACTGGAGAAGCACCTTCACAGGTCGAAGCTACGGTAACGACGTTATTGTCATTGAATCGTATTAGAGATACGCCTGATGTTTCATCAACGATTTGATCGTAGCTTCCACGCTGTTTTTCTTCATGTTGGCGATTGATTCCAGCGGAGCATTTTCGATCCTATTGGCCCGTATTGTTCCTGTCCCCTGATGACCAAAATCCTTCAAAGTGGTGAGCAATCTAAAAGATGTAAAAAAATTGTCTATGTAAACATGAACTGGGAAACCTGTAGGCAATTTGTCGACTAAGTTCGTAACGACAGATCCTCCAACACCTAGATCGGGATTAGTGTTGCCTGTACTGGCCCCTTGATAAGGTATGGCTTGTATAAGATATCCTAGGCGTGTAGCCATGCGCCAGCATTTGAATCCGAAACGTATGGGTTTTCCATGAATGTGCTGTTTTGTACTATGATGACCATAGTACGGAATCATTGATTCGTCGATGCTAACTTCGTTATACTGTGGCCAATACTTCATCCATTTTTCGTTTAGTTTATCCCATAAAGGTCTCACTTTTGTCAACTTGTCCTGGACATCTAAAGCTGCGTTATCAGAAACATGCATAAATCGAAGGATTTGTTCAAATCGAGATCTAGACATTGCATTAGCTACGCCAGGGTGATAAGTATCGATTCCGGTGTCCCAATACATGCGGTTCCTAGCTTGAACATTATATCCACTAAGTACAAATATTGCTAAGACGAGGCGAATTTCTTCTTTGGTAACATCAAATGGTTTTCCTTCGAAAACAGCATACCTTCTTGAATTTTCTACTAACAAATTCACAACTTCATCATCGTAAAATAATTCAAAAAAATCAGTAGGTGACCTATTAGTAGATATCTATAAAGTCAGGACGATGCCATTCTCTTCTTTGATATTCGGGTAAATCATTTTTTTTCCACTTTCTTTTTTCTACAATCTTCTTTTTTCTGTTTGGCGCAGAAGTGGATGCGATCTTCGAAAGGGGTGTGTTGTCATCATCACTTGAGTCTAGCCCTAAAACTTCTGTTTGTAATAGTGGACCCGATTTGCGTACACATTCAAGCTGCGCCTGGGCTCGTAGTTGATTACCTGTCAGGTAATTGAGGTCACCTACAAGCGCATCTTCCTCATCACTATCACAGTCCCTCAACATATGGTTGCTGGGCGGGCATGTGTAGATAGTGCCCTCAACAATGTCATCTTCCGTCTCCAATATGTCGATAATGTCTGCCAAACTCAAGCTAAAACAACATAATCAATATAAAAATGTAACATGTAAAGTACTAATATAACTGGCAGATGCTATAAACAATGTAAATAAGTTATAACACATATAACTATGAAGTTTGAAATCAACATGCAAGTACGCGCTCAATGCCCCAATAATGGGGCGCTATAAATGATGCCTCTAAAAAACTAAATCTCAACAGAAAGAATCGAATTTTATCACAAAACTAACTAAATATAAACTAATACATATAAAAAACTGCTTTACACGGTTTTATTTATAAAAAATAATAATAATAAACTTACTTTTTACTCCCCGCCATCGTGTACACCACAATTGCACGTTTTACTTTTCAAAATGTCGGGTAGAATGGCGCCAAAACGTTGATGTTTATTTTTTTTTATGAAGATGCAATGTAAAAAAAGCGAACAGTACCGTTCAAAAATCAAATCTCAGTTTATGGTCGACACAGGTAATAAATAACTTGCCGTTTTAAAAATGGGGCGGTGAGCACATATGGGTTAAGCTGTCTGACATAGTTTCTTCTTTATAAAATATTTAAATTTATTAAAGCTTAGTTCTTGAATGTGGCTAGGAAGTTTATTATAAAAACGTATACATTGGCATCTAAACGAGACACCTATTTTCTTGAGCCTTGTTGTAGGTAGGTGTTTGTTCCTAGTATTTACATTATAGATGTCATTGTATTTTTAAACGGACTAATATTTTTATGTGCATAAAAAAGGTGTTCATAAATATACTGAGAAGGCACAGTCATTATACTAACCTCTTGATTATTAATTATTATTATTATTAATTATTATTAATAGTAGGATATTATTGGGCATTCTACCCCACCTTCCGTTCCATCGGCTCACTCCGTTCGCCTCGTCACTCTCGGTGGAGTAGAATGCCCAATAATATAAATGAAATCCACTGGTTCGGCGCCTATTCCACCCGATGGAATGATCATCTCCGTCACTCTCGGTGCAGTAAAATGTCTAATACTGGTTCGGCGCCTATTCCACCCGATGAAACGGAAGGTGGAGTATGAATTCCTACATAATGCAGTAAAATACTGGTTCGGCGCCTATTCCACACCAAAAGTGCGCACCGTGACTTACAGCTTAGTACGGTCGTTATTCTAAGTGCGTACGATGTGGCTATGTAGCCCCCTAGTTATCCTAACGCCCTAGCCTACCATACAAACCACACCAAACGTAGGTTACGTTGGTTTTACGTGAGGGAAGTCTGTTACCAGGAGACCTACGGGAACAGACGGAACTTGGGTAGGAATAGGGGTTTGTGTACGTCGTGCAATGTACACAGGAAATGGTTTTCTCACCGCCGATCCCACAGACTCATAGGATCGATGACGGCTAAAGGTGTCTTGGCCACAGTGAGAGGAACACTTTATTTCTAAAACTCAATATTAACTTACCGCGTTACCGTTATTTTAATTAAGTCATTCAGTCGACACTAGTTTACTTATTAACAAATAAGGGTGCTCGCTACTTGAACTGGTAGCCTAAAATTCAGGACAGATTGTCACATGTCTCTCCACAAAATTAGAGGTAGCTCATAACCTTAATAGGCTACACACTTACTCCGCTTAAGTGACCAGATTGGCTCGAGGATCATCTGAACTTTAAGTTACCCTACATTAAACTAAAATCCAGGACAGATTGTCTTATGTCTCTCCACAAAAGTAAGAAATAGTGCATACCCGGAGGCACCCACACATTCTATTTTCTGTGACCAGATTGGCTCGAGGACATCCAAATTTTAATTTAATTAATTCAAACAGAGAGCACTACCTTGCTCCACTTCCCTACTAACTGTTACTAACTAACAATATATCGCTTTGTAATCGACACCAGCAGTTAGCAAGGTACCTTTACACTCGACGATACCCGCGCCGTTCTCAGTTGCGAACCGCCTGACGGCAGCGTCGGAAACCGTGATCAGTTAGTCAGCCTAATAAAAACAAGTAATACTGTGTATGCTGCGTGTGCATCACGTTTTCACAGTCGTTCTCAAAACAGTACACACGTATTGTCCGGCGTCACCGCACCGTTCTTTATCCTGAACGCTTTCATCAGACAGTTGTAACCACGTAGTGTAAATGGTATTTTATATGTGCAAGGCTGCAATCTTGCAACATGCAGTCTAAGCAGTTTTGAACTTCATTGCATCTTGAGTAGGTATGTGTGTGTGTTAAAAGAATTATAATGTTGAATGTAACATGATCGTCGTTCACGTTGTAGTATTTAATTAAATTTAGGTTTATACAGAATTGTCTAGGTACTTCACATACCTACTATGTCTTACCTAGATTTGTTGTAATCTAGTTTATATAAACTATAATAAAATAATACTTATACCTTCTTATTCTTAATAAATCTTCACTGAATTCGTCTTTTATAGAACTTCCTAAATATTGTTTTCGTATTTATATTTGAAGTTTGTAATCGCTTCTAATTTATTGTGTTTCATTCTTCTAGGTAATAAGATTATATAATCTTATTTATATGAATATTTATATGATATATTTTTTATCAAGTACAACATGTATTATTGGTTGAACCATTACCCACTTCGATCGGGCGCGATTTTAACTTAGATAAAAGAGAACCCTGAGCACAACAAGATTATTTGGGAGCATTATAATAGTACCTATGCTAAAGTTAAACTAAAGTTATTATCGATAAATTAGACAACTATAAAACCATAACTCAGACATGTGTGTTCGATTCCCACACGATACAGTTTCTTGGATTCTTTAATTGTGGGTTTAAGTGATTATTTAATAATACGAATTAAAATTTTATTTGTGAGTATTTTTAAATGAACTTATTCCACAGTAGTATTTTTATGTGATTATAATATTAGTCCCGAGTTTAACTGCAACTTAACATTAACAACCACACGGATTGGTTTGTGCGTATTACAAAATGGTTTATTATCAAAATAGTTACGATTATTTTCAACTACCTACTTACTTCTTGAGTCAACTATGCTCACAAAATTTACTTTCAACGACGCGATCTACCTACGAGTTTCACCTCTCGCATAAACGTAATTGTGATGATAAAAATTCTCAACAAACATACATCAATTATTCAATTAATTATACATATTAATTCAGTATTGAGTCATAAAGAATAACAGGGATCAGGTTCACTTTGTCGGCTTTATTTTGCGGTTCTCATGAACAAATTGCAATTTAGCGAAATTGGTATGCGATCAATATGGTTCAATATGACATAAACGACATATTTTTTTATACAACTGTAAGACATGTACTTAGAGTTTAAAATTGAAACGATCTATTTTATGCTTAAATTGTATTTTTTGTGAATATAAACGAATTAATTTCAATCAATAAATTACATTCGCTCCAGAATCTTCAAAGTGACAAGTAGTACTAGCAGTACTTTAAAATCAACTTTAAAACATGTAAGTGAGTACTTCTTAATTTTAAATTTGTAGTCATAATGCACAGCTACGGACCTGGTTTTTGCCTGCCGGCTGTTGTAATTAACATGTTATATCTATCCATCGTGATTGCTACTCAGCTACGGACCTGGTCTTTGCCTACCGGCTGTTGTAATTATCATGTTCTATCTATCCATAGTGACTGTTACTTAGCTACGGACCTGGTTTCTGCCTGCCGGCTGATGTAACTGTTCTCATCCTGTCATAAATTGATTATTGTATCTCAAAAAAAGACCTTAAACGGTTATTTGTTTTGTTATATAAAATATTAAGTACTTTTTATCTTGTGTAATAGGTCTGACTCCGACGTTTCCCGTGTGTCCGACTACATAAAGAGCCCGCCGACTGCTACAAAGGTCGTGCCGAGCAAGAGCCAGCCTACGAAAAAAACAACAAAGCGCAAAGCTTCCTCGGTCGTGGAATTAGGATCAAGGTAGTTTATAACTATTTTTATTTTCTAAGTTATTACTTTCACATATTCTAATATAAAGTAGATTTCAATAGAGAACTTTGATTTGCAAAAATAATTTTAAGTACATACTTATTTTTCTCTCATCATAAGTTTGTATCTAGAAAAGTGTTTCTTCTAGATTATTAAAATAAAATTTAATTTGTTTACAGTAACAAGAAACCAGGGAGCACCGATCTTTTCGGTTTGGAAGACTTAGATGGCCTTCCTCCGCAGTCGGAGTTAGGTTCATCCTTGCTGTCCCGCGTCGCCAACGGGAAGGTACGACGGACAGCGGATCTAAGGGGTGCCTTCTTTGTGGAACTGAAGGTGTACCATAAAGAAGACATCATCTCCACTGCTCCTGAGGAGCGTTGGAAGAAGTCCCAAGTTGCATTAAAACTGCAATTGGATAAAGGTAGCTCGCAGTGGAACTCACTACAAAAATTCATGCATAAGGCTCACGAGTTGTTCAATGACTCAGAGCCGGTATATTATAGCGATAAGATACATTTTAAATAAGTTACACTATTAATTTAAAATTTTAATTTGAGGCATCCAAAATAAAGATTAAAACTGCAACTGGATAAAGGTAACTCGCAGTGGAACTCACTACAAAAATTCATGCATAAGGCTCACGAGTTGTTCGATGATAAGATACATTTTAAATAAGTTACATTATTCATTTAAAATTTGAATTTGGGGCATCCAAAATAAATCTTTATTTTTAAACTTAGCAAGTAATTAATTACGATAGAATGCCTTTCTGCACTGTTTGTAACATATCTGTTGAGCGCAGTCATTGGACAGGTCATCTACGCAGTACCGATCATAAAAATAAAAATATTTCATACGTTTGCGAAGGTGTTGAATTAATTCATTCTGCATTTCTAAATCGTATAGCTTCTTATAGAATTATTGATACTAATGAAAATTATTCTTTAGATTCGTTTTTTAATAACAGTCAAGAAAAAATCAAGACATTAATAAACAAATCTCTTAAGGATCATATCTGTCTAAAAATTAATTTTGAATATTTTGCTTTGTTTTTGATGGTTAAAAATGATAGTCAGGAGATGAAATCATTTGCTACAAAGAATTATGTAGTACATCAGAATTATGATTATGATTCATTAGCATCTCAGGTTAGAAACACGTTGAAAAAAAAGATAGAAGAATTTCAAGATCGTGACAGTGGGTGGACATTTTTAAACAGTTCGTATTTGGAAGTTAATGTTAACAAATACCAACCTTTGCGCGGCTCAAGCTTTATCGAGTTGCCGACATCAATTAAATCAAAAAAAGCATGTATTAATATTCATAATAAAGATAATTATTGCTTTTTATGGTCAGTTGTTGCTGCTTTATATCCAGCTAAAACTCATCCTGAAAGAGTATCATCTTACCCCCATTTTCAAAGCGTGTTAAATATATAAAAGACATTCAATTTCCATTGAGTTTCTCAGATATTGCTCGATTCGAATTAAATAACCCTGAAATTTGTATATATATATATGGCTTTAAAAATAATTCCGTGATTGGACCGTTTTATAAACCAAAATCTTTGAAGAGAAAAGTGATTCATTTACTTTACTTAGAAAAAGATGATTTATCACATTACTGTCTCATTAAGGATTTACCTCGTCTTGTTAAAAATCAAATAACAAGACACCACAGTAAATTATACTTTTGTGATGTTTGTTTAATGTTCTTTGATTCATGTGATGATCTGAATTCACACAGTTGTGGAGGAGTTGCTACTGAACTACCTCCAAAGGGTTCTTTCATTCAGTTTGAAAATTATGGTAGAAAGCAATTTGTGCCATTCGTTATATATGCCGATTTTGAAACAATGCTAGAGCGGTACGACTCCTGCGAACCTGACCCAACTCAGGCGAGCACCGTTACGAGACAGCGACATGTGCCCATCGCTTTCGCTTATCATATTACATGCACTCTAGATGAAACCTATAATCGTTACGTTTCGTATCGTGGTTTGGATTGCGTTTCGAAATTTGTGAAGTCTATCTATAAAGACGCTAAAAAGCTTTATAGAATTTTAAATAATACCATTCCTATGATTTACACGAATGAGAATGCTCTCGACTTTGAAAACTCTGATACATGTCATATTTGCGAGAATTTCTTGTTTGGTGATAGGGTTCGCGATCATTGTCATTTGACTGGTAAATATCGTGGCGCAGCTCACAGTTACTGTAGCCTACAATATAAAATGCCTAAGTTTCTGCCTGTATTTTTTCATAACTTATCGGGTTATGATTGCCACCTTTTCATAAAAGAATTAGGTAAAGCTCCAGGATCTATTAAAGTCATACCTAAAACAAAAGAAAATTATATTTCTTTCACGAAGTATATTCCGATTTCCGATAATGAAAGCATACAGGTACGATTTGTAGATTCTTTCAAGTTTTTAGGAACAAGCTTAGAAAAGTTGGTTAGTACAATGAAAAAACAAGAATTTAAACAATTAAAATTTTATTTTCCCGAAAAACACAATTCGATCTACTTACCCGTAAAGGAGTTTATCCGTACGACTATATGTCTCAATGGAAACTTTACGAAGATACGTGTTTACCCTCCAAAAAATTTTTTTTTAACTCTTTAACTAATGAGTCAATTACTGATGAAGACTATGAACACGCTCAGTCCGTTTGGTCAGTATTTAATATTCGTAACATGGGTATGTATACAGATTTATACCTTAAAACCGACGTTCTTTTGCTTACAGACGTGTTTGAAAGTTTTAGAAAAACATGTAAACGACATTACAATCTGGATCCCGCGTTCTATCTTACAGCACCAAGTCTATCATTCGATGCAATGCTTTTGAAAACTAGAATTAAATTAGAATTGATAAGTGATGTTCAAATTTATAGGATGATACAAACAGGTATTAGAGGAGGTATTTGTATGTGTTCCAGAAGACATGCCCAAGCCAATCATAAATACTTGGATTCTTACGACCCATCCCTTCCGAATTCATTTATTATTTATTTAGATTGTAACAATTTATATGGCTATAGCATGTGTCAATATTTGCCTCATTCGGATTTTAGATTCATGAGTAGACAGGAAATAGATGATTTGCAGTTGAACTTAATAGATATAAGCGATACTGCGGAAAACGGTTATATTCTTGAAGTTGATTTATTATATCCTACAACATTGCACATTGAACATAATGACTTTCCATTTTGCTCAGAAAAATTCGTCCCACCCGGTGGTAAGAATAAAAAATTAATACCGAATTTGTATGACAAATACCACTATATTATTCATTACATACATTTAAAAAAATGCTTGCAACACGGATTGGTATTACGAAGGATTCATCGTGCAATTGTTTTCAAGCAAAGCTGTTTTTTAAAACAATATATTGATATTAACACCCAGTTACGTCAAAAAGCAGAGTCAACGTTTGAACAAGATTTTTTCAAATTATTGAACAATAGTATTTTTGGAAAGACTCTGGAAAATAATGAGCATCGAATAGATGTTAAGTTAGCAAACAAGTGGTGTGACTTGAACAATAAAACAAAAAAGACTACTTGTGCTGAGAAATTGATCGGCAGTCCATATTTTCATAGCGCCTCAGTATTTTCTGATGATCTAGTGGCAATCCAAATGAAGCCTTCTCGCGTTATTCTTAATAAACCAATATATATAGGATTTACTGTATTGGAATTATCTAAGAGTCACATGTATGACTTCCATTATTCAATCATAAAGCCTTTTTATGGTAACCGAATTGAATTGTGTTATACTGATACGGATAGTTTGGTTTATGATGTAAATACTGATGACATTTATCAAGATATCAATGAACATTTTCTAAAATATTTTGATACCAGCAACTACGACTTAAACAACGAATTTAACTTACCAATTATTAATAAGAAGGTTCCAGGGTTATTTAAAGATGAAATGGGTGGTAAAATTATCAAAGAATTCGTAGGACTGCGCTCAAAGCTTTATTGTATTAAAACTTTAGACAAAACAATAAAGAAAGCAAAAGGTATAAAAAAATGTGTTACGAAAAATTTAAATATGTTAGATTATAAAAACGTTTTGTACAATTGTAACGTCATTCGCAAAAAAAATGTTTTGTTTAAGTCGATAAAACATGAAATTTTCACTCAGGATGTAAATAAAGTAGCACTTTCAAGCAATGATGATAAGCGGTTGTTATCGATTGATAAGGTATCTACTTTAGCTTGGGGTAATGCAACTATATTTAAGTAATGAATTGCCATTATTTTTAATGTAAGTAATTACAGTAGATACATTTTTTACAATGTATTTAGATAACGTTCAAATGTAATGATAATTACCTAAAGTAAGGTCAAATAATGTGTAATGTAATTGTAAAAATTTAAATTTTCTTGGTGCCTCAAATAGATATTATTATTTTAACTGTTACTTATAACAAAATATGTATAAACTTTAGAACTTAGTAAGTACTTAATTAGTTTTAAGAGCATTTACGCGACACAGCATTTCGTAAAATTCCTAAAATATAATCTACTAACTTTTTGTGACGTATCCTGCTTAGACGTATCAAGTTTTATTAAATCATATTATTCATTTCCAAAACTTCGGACTTAAGTTTGTATGAAATGCCATGTCGCTATGTGATAAGTTTTCTTATATTGGTAGTAAATAAATAAATAGTATTTAATGGTTATAATTATATCTGTTTTATTTCCATTCCTGATTGATTACAAAGCACACAGGTTCCAACTTGATAAACATATAATGTTCATTTTTGATGACAAAGGACTCGTGCCTCAAAGTTCGCACGCGCATTGTAGAATTTGACACCGAACAGGTGCTCGGACATGTTGAAACATGAAATTGATTCACAGCGTATGGTTTTATGGAGTCTAATTACATATTAGTCACGTTCCACAGTAATATTATTGTGTAGAACGTCATTCTATCATTACACAGTCGGCCGGAGCGGTCATATCACGTTGAATAAAAACAAAACAAATTGTAAGTATTGCACAAGCTTATACGTATTTATAAAATTATTTCATAAGCTGTTAAACATAATTGTTATCAATAATTATAACTTTGTTTGTTTCAGATCATCAATAATGTGCGATTCTCCTGATTTTATCTTCTCACAATATGGTCAAGGTTGGCCAACTCCAAGTTTAAGCTGGCATGTTCCAGAGCAACAAAGACCTGAACCAACCAACAAAAAGCCTAGACCAAGACGGGAGGGTTTAAAACGGAAGGCACCTGAACATTCTATAAGTCAATCGTTCGTTATAAACAACGAAAAGAAAAAAGGTTTACGACTGATCCAGATACAAGTATTAGACATCAGTGAGCGACAAGAAGCAAGTGTTGCAAGTTCAAGTGACAATGAGAACGTGGTATTGTTAAGTGCACAATATGTAGTTAGTGAACCGGTGGACAATGTTATGGAAGAGACACAATCATTGATAAATAAAATTTCAAAGAAACTTTGTGGTGATGATTATTATTAGTAAGTAAGTAATGTATCTACCTAGTTTGTATATTCAGTAGAAATAAATAATTAGTTTAATATTGGTATTATAAATTCATTTGTTAATCTGTTAGTGTAATAAAATGATTCCACATAGATCATCACAATTTGTAAATAAAAAATAATGCAACGTATTAGGATAGTACGTAGATAAAATTGATGAGTTTCCAGTTATCGACAAAGTGAGTGACATCTTGCAAATGATTGAAATAAAATAAAATCATTTATTTTATACATTTTTATTCCAAAAAGTCCTCAAATATTTTAAACATAAATGACCACAGTTCACAGTGTTAAATTTTTGATATCTTGTGTAGTTATATGAAACTTTACAATTCTTAAAATATCGTAACAGTTCTAATGGAGGTTTTAAATTTCCATAGCTATCAAAATAATCACAATAGTCATATACTTTTACATAAGCTACCCAATGCGTTCCTTCGTTTTTAGAATCGTCTAAGTTAACAATACCACATTCCATACGTTTCGGCTTCCTTGGCAATTGATCTTTCATATATACTCCTCGGAAATATGGGATGTCTCTTGCGTAGTATTGGATGTCTACATTAGTTAGTGCGCGATTTGGTAGCTTCTTGTTCAGTTTTTTGTTGATTTTATAAACAATCCTTTACCGTTTTTATAAGGTTTTATGTATAAACCCTTACCCACTGCTAAACCCTCCATAGTTCTATTATGTCGTTCCGTCTCTCGCAAGTTTTGTTGAGCAGATTTATAATCATTCACCGTTTTTGCAATTCCAGCTGCACCACCAGCTAAAGCTCCTAAAGCTGATAAGCCAGCAAAAATTGGAATTAAAGGTAGAACTCCACCAGTCTTCGGTATGGGGATCACTCTCGGTACTCTGATTTGGTGTAATTTGGGGCATAACTTTTTTGCAGCTAAGTAAGCCAAGTTTATTAAAGACTTACTATCCTTGGGTTTTAGCTTTTTTATTTTAGATTTTATTTTTGATACTAAACTTTTAAATGTTTTGGCACCAGAACCAGATTTCAATTTGGCTTTCATGACTTTGCTTACTAACCATGAGCTTAATTTTTCACCTTTTCCTGCATCTTTTGATTTTAGTCTCTGTTTAGCCATGTTCAAAAGCTGTAAGTCGGCTTTGTGACGATTAGGTAAATCTGTATGATTTTCATATGCTATATCATGGTGCATACAAGCTTCGTCTAGTTTATTCACACCTCGATCGCCTCGCAACAAACGTTTATGAAGTTTAGTTCCTGGTCCGCAATAATTGTATCCAGGCAAATGAGCTTCGAACGGTAGATTATTAATTATACTGTTAACTAGTCCACCACCTTGCATTACTTAAATAATAATGATACAAATTTCACAAAGTATTTCTTTTATATCTTAATTTATTAATGAGGATTTATCAATCCAACTGTTTTCATCATTATTGAGACCTAACCATTTAACGAATAGTTTCTTTCCTTTCTTTTTAAGTATTTTTTCTACTAAATAAACACCAGGATAGTTAGATTTTTGAAGTTCTTGCTCGTAAAAAGTTCCTAATATATCTTGCTTTCGTTGATCTTCTATGTGGTATGTTACTGGTATAGTTTTATTAATCTTTTTTATCGTAAAGAGTTCAGTTGACCAATTAGGAGTATAACCTTTCTCGAAATTGTGTTTGTATTTACTGATACGAACACAGTCACCTTTTTTGAACTTAGGCTTCCGCTGGATGGATACATGATTACATTTGTTTTTAATATTCTCTTTTACGATGGGTTCATTCGATTTATTAACATCATTCGGTTTAATTTTAATAGTACGATGTTTTGTGTTATTATATGTATTAAATAAATCTTCTAAAGGTGTTCCTAACCACTTATAATTTCCAACGAGATTAAAATATTTGTACAAATTATTTTTAACAGTTTTAATTAGTCGCTCTACAATTGAAGCTTTTTTAGTAGAGAAAGATGAGTAATGGTTTATGCGGTACTTCTTCATTAGCGTTTGGAATGTGTTGTTATAAAACTCTGTGCCCATATCAGTTTGTAAATTAACAGGATTTTTATTGCTGCTTAGTAGTATTCGTTCAAAAGCTCGAGTTACTTCAGATTTATTTTTAGATTTTAACGGTTCTGCCCAGGCATACTTTGAGAAGCAGTCAATCACCACTAAAATGAAATTGTAACCTTTGTTATACTTTCTTAGGTTTTGCATGTCCATTAGATCTGCTTGCCACAAATCATCGATCCCTTTGAGAATAACAGAACGTCGAAGGAAGTTTCTTCGTGCCGCTTTGTGTATTTCATTTACTATTTGTTGTTTTGCCATTACTGAGATTTTCAAGTAATTTGTCTATATCTGCTTTGGAGTAAAACTTCTCTTCCAAATGAATCAAAACCTCAGGTTCCTTTACTTTTAAAGTAGTCTGAATAGACTTTTGTGCATCTAATATGATTTGAGCACGCAATGATGCAATCAGCTTATTAAATTGTTTTATCGTATCAGCACACATTCGATCTACATAATCCTTGTTCACAGCATCGTCTGATTCTAATGGATGTCTAATTCCTCTCAATCTAGAAGACTTTAAATCAAAATCTCCACTTTCTGATTTTAACAACGCGTTATCATTGAAATTAATCAGTTCTGACAAACGCATTCTTTTATGAATAAAATGTCCAAATTTATCTATATTCATGTTTAAGGTGTACTTTATGTAAAGGCTGATGATGAACTAAACAATAGTTAATTTTACACCTATTTATTTATAAGTTTACTTTCACGTAATTCTTCAATAATGGATATTATTTCATTATCTAATCCTGTGTTGCCGGCATCTCGAGATGCTATTAATAACTTTAACCTTTCCACCAATTCATTAGGATCATCCCAATACACAAAATCTACGTTATTTTTCCAGATTTTTGTTAATGGTAGTCCTTTACCTTTCGAATGATGACCCTGAAGCGTACTTTGCAGATTAAAAAGAGGTTTAATAACTTGTAAATATTTTTGTCCCTTATTACTTTTTATTGGTTTACTTGGGTCATTATCACGACGATGTGCATTTGTATCAAGTAACATTTTCTTATAATATTGCAAGTCATTTTCAGTAACCAAACTTAAATCAATATCTTTCTTAAGCAGCAGTTGTTTTAAACCAGGCGTATGTTTGTATTTATGACCAGCCACGATGATATAACTATCGTCGATTGTTATATGAGCAGAACCTAACATCAATTTTCCGCGTTCTACTCTGACACCAAATGGAATGTCTGTTAACGCTTCTGAAGACACTGACCAGGATGATGTATCACGACCTTCACTTTTTTCAACTGATTTATACGAAGATTCACTGTTGGTGTCAGACTCCTCTACATCACTACCAATTGCGACTTTTTGCAACGTTTCGTCTCTTATCAGATCTTTAGATTCTTCATCTTCATTACTATACAGCAAAGGAGTTTGCATACTGGCTGTAGCAATTTGGTTGAGAGGCTCTGTTACAGGTTTAAAAACTGTTTCCAAGGCTTGCTTACTCTCATTCTCAACATCTCGCATTTTTCGCACCTTCTTCTTTACAGCTGCTGCAGCATCAACAATTTGTCTCTTTAAAGATTTTTCCATAATTGTTAAATGTATTGTAACCGGTTAAGCTCTGTTTGTAGAGTAATGTAAATTCAACGGTGACGTCTTAATATATACTCGTGCTCTTAATCAAAAATTACAAACGTGTCAAATTTATTTCTATAACATCCTTTATTTTTTGCACAATCTTTATTAATTACAACATAACTGAAGGGCTCACTCCATATTTTTGAACACATTTCACGAAATTCAAGCCATGTCATGTCAGTGTTGACGTGTTCTTCATAAACATGTCTCATATTTCTTTCATCTTGTTTAAAAAGTATGATTAGGTTTGCGTTGTCTCTTACTAACTGCTTAGGGATTTTACTATACGTCTGATTTAGATAAAAACAATCGATGAACTTGTGTCTCCCCATAGCAAAATAATCACGCATACCACTTTGATTTTCACAAGCAACATCGTCAAATATAATTACAGAATTCGGTTTTGCGGTCTGAACACTCAGTACTTGCTCATTTTCATGATATTTCTGAAATGAAATGCCTGGTACCCGTTGCAAGACTTTTTCTAAAAAAACGTACTTGGGCTGTTGCAAGGTTTTCGAATAAACATAAACATTTTGAAATCTTAAACCATTCTCGTGTATAAGAAGACCGATTAATAAATTAGTTTTTCCACAATTTGACGGTCCGCAAATGATGCATCGTACCGATTTAGGTAATAATTCTCCATGGCGAAAACCAGTCTCCTGAGACTGAATACAAAGTTTGTTTACATGTAACGATTGCGGTTGTTTTACAAATTTCATGACGACTCCTTGAAACGGTTATATTAATAATGAGTCAATTAATGTATTACATCGACATTTATAACTCATTGTCGCTAACTCAATCAAATGTTTCAACCTAGTGGAATAGGCGCCGAACCAGTATTTTACTGCACTATGTAGGAATTCATACTCCACCTTCCGTTTCATCGGGTGGAATAGGCGCCGAACCAGTATTAGACATTTTACTGCACCGAGAGTGACGGAGATGATCATTCCATCAGGTGGAATAGGCGCCGAACCAGTGGATTTCATTTATATTATTGGGCATTCTACTCCACCGAGAGTGACGAGGCGAACGGAGTGAGCCGATGGAACGGAAGGTGGGGTAGAATGCCCAATAATATCCTACTATTAATTATTATTATTATTACCTCTTAATTATTTGTCTCAAGGGAGTGTCTGGGACTTAATTTGTAAATTGAACTAATTGCCCTCTTTTGTAAAACAAAAATTGTCTGAAAATCAACGGAATTTACCCACAACAGAGTACCATGCGACATCACACCATGACAATAACTAAAGTACCTATACAAAACGGGTTGTATAAATCAGTTAAATCATGAATTTTTCTAACGGAATATGCTGCAGAGCTAAGCTTTTTCGACATTTATCTATAAATGATAAATGATTTTGTTTCTGTAAGTAGGTTTGTACAAACACTTTTACAAGTCAATCATGTATTTTTTTTTTAAACTAGATGAGGTCGGCGTTTCCTATCTGACTACTCTGAGAAGAAAGGCCGAAACAAACTCAGAGGTCACAGTCTCTTATAAAGTCCAGACATAATCTAGGTCACTTCATGGGAAGACCATGTAGATTGGTGTCTGAAATGGTCTTTTGAGGAAAGAACCACACAGATTGAGAGGACCTGTCAGTGCACGCATTTGTCAGTAATCGCGCAGCTCAACTCAGAACTTAAGGAGTTCAACGATTCGACGAACAATACCAAAGAAAGGACATTTGGGTAACCCGCATAATGTGATAATTTTAGGGCCTCATTGAAGCTTGGCATCCAAAGTTATGCCCACGGATATATGGTTATGCCTAAGCTGTGTGGTGGTTTTAAATAAAATTAATCGAAGAACGCGCGCACGTTCGTGCTAGGCCTACTCATCTTACTAAGTAGCTTCTGCCCGCGACTTGGTCAACGTGTTTCTTGTTCCTCCGACCCAACCCGTCACGCGGCGCATCACCTGCCCGGCCTATTACTTCGTTTTCGCTTAGCGTTCTTTCTGACTTTTTTCTCTTTACTCGGCTCCTAAAGGTCATATCCTGATGTTAAATAGCTTATAGACTTTTTCAAGAATTGGGCTATCAAATGCATAAAGAGTTTTCAAACCCGACTGGTGGTTCCAGAGATTAGCACGTTCAAACAAACCACAAAAACAAACCAAAAATCAAACTCTTCAGCTTTATTGTTAGTATAGATTTACATATATTGCAACTCCGAAAGTTCCTGGAAAATTACTTGTACATTCAAGTACAACACTGATCTCTCACTTTGTAAGATATGTATAAAGGTGAAAGCATGTTGCGAACATTCATAAATAATTCTTCGACAACGCGATAAATCTTATTGACTCAAAGATAAATGTGAATTTTTCTTACACCCAGAGGGGAAGAAATCTTTTACATGACGTGTTGAAAGAGGTAAGACGATTATGGTAGTAAGTTCCTGTTTCATGGTTTCTGTATAGACACTATTTACCACACATTTTAAGCAAATAAATGATTTCTAACGAAGGGGCTCGTGACTAAGTAATAACAGGCGCACGGGTCGATCGATCAGGTTAAGCCACGCCGCTCGCCGCGATTGGACCGTGGATTGATGACCATCTTTACATACCGAGATCCCTCCGTGCCTCGGAAAGCACGTTAAGCCGTTGGTCCCGGCTGTCATTCGTAGATCTTTGACAGTCGTTACGGGTCGTCAGAAGCCCAAAAGTCTGATAACCAGTCATACCAAGGGGTATCGTATTACCCAGTAAAATACTGGTATTCAGCTGCATCCGCTTAGACTGGAAGCCGACCCCAGTGTAGTTGGGATAAGGCTAGGCAAATGATGATGACAATATGCAACTACTTTTGCATTTTACAAGTCATGTGCCCGATGGTATTTCCCACCTGCAAAAATGACGAACTTCCATACAAACTTTTATCCCCCTATTAAACACATTTTGGGGATGAATTTTCAAACATCGTTCCTTAGTGCTCAGCTTCGTTATACAGGGTGTCGCCTCTATCTTACCGGTGTGGTACAGACCATC
The DNA here is from genome assembly GCA_948252095.1 of Dicycla oo. Lineage (NCBI taxonomy): Eukaryota > Metazoa > Arthropoda > Insecta > Lepidoptera > Noctuidae > Dicycla > Dicycla oo. The sequence continues at coordinate 13,221,808 of OX411732.1, forward strand.
AAACCGAACAACTTTTTCCCGGGGACCAACATCGTAATCGTGAAAAAAAATCAGTCGAGTAGGTATTGAAGTTTTGTATGGGACGACTGTTTTTTTTTTTTGACGATTAGTTACGATGTTGGTCCCTGGGAAAAAGTTGTTTAGTTTGATGGTCTGTACCTTGAGATGGCGACACTCTGTATAACGAACTCTTTTGCAAAATTTCATGTTTCTTGACCCATCACTTTCGGCTGTGCGTTGTCTGAATTTTATTAAGAACAATGAATACTTTTTGCAATATGATTGCAATGTAAAAGAAAACTCGAAACATTATACTGTTAGGATTTTGTGTCGCTAAAGTGATGTCAGATATTTTTGATCTCAATGAAATATGGCGTTCTTTTGAATTTAACTGAGAAGGCACATATTTATAACGCGTGACATGTCCGATATTATTGCATTCTAAGAGGTGCCATATATTTTTGAAGCCGATGCAGCATCCTTTATAGGGTGACTGGTAATTACTGATGATACCTGTCCCATACATTTAAGTTACGCATAACTCGTCAAAATGTAGGGAGCAGCTGATTTTTTTTGCGATTTCAGGTTTAATCCCAGAGTAAAAGTTGTTTGTTATCATGAGTACAGTCATGTGTTTAAGTATCGGTCACGAGTCACCCTATATTTTAGCATCGCTTGTCTTATTACATACATAGTTTTGGTGTTCCTCCTTTGGTGCCCCATATTTGTGCTGCCACTTGTAAATACCTTCCTCAAATGATCACTATATTAGCAGTCATCTTGACGACAGATATTAATGCATGAATCATGAAATCAGATATTATTGACGAGCGTCCATAGTTATAGGGATTTCTCAGAACTAGAGCTGGAGTTGAATTCAGAAACGTAGTTAAATTTGTAACTTCAATACCTTGACTTCAAACACAGCATTTCGAGGTCACGGTCGTTATGACTCGATTTGCCGTCCAGCTTAGTACAAACCATTTCAATTAATCAAAACCAAATACTAACAAACTCAAGCTTGTCCAATGTCCAATTATTTTAGTAGAGGGCTAATTTATTCACGATATAATCCCATCTTGGGGCCATCGATCGATCTCTTGGATTATATAAATAGATGGTCACAATACCCTCTTCTCACACTTATAAATAAACCATAGTAACTACGTAGGTACGTGGCTATAACGCATTATGGTAGGGTACTACTCGTATAGTCCGACTGCCATAAGAGCGACCATGCTGCAGAAGTATTTTGGTTCACGAGAGAGGGTGTTTACGGCGGTCAGGCTATAATTGTTGTATGAGACTTGGTTCGCTTAAGAGGGCCCTTCCCGGTCTATCTATCGTCAACACGAGAATGATGGAAAAGCTTGTTGTTTCATCCAGTGCAAGTGAAAACTACTAACAAGCAAGTGAGAACGCGATAACATTGAACAAAAAATAGTGTGCAAAATTTCTTAAAAACTTGTTCCAGGAAATACGTGTTTTTGAGAAAGCCTTACAAGTTTTTGATATAAAATTAGTTTTTGTATTTAGTATTTAGAATCTCCATTACATGTGCGAGGTTTCTATGTAGATGTTTTCTTTACTTTTACTCTTTATGAGTTACACTATGAACGGCCAAAGTTTTGGTAAAATTTGTGCAAAAAAGCAGATTTTTGGAGGCTTATACTGAATTTGTTTCTCTAAATTTAATTTTTTTGCTTTCATAGAAACTCATATATCAAGATACCTATTAGATCAAAAATTTTAAAGAAAGATGTGTAACAGCGCCACAATCACGTACGAGCGTTTGTGTGAAAAGTATGACGGGTTGGCCGCTCTTAAGTACAAACTGTAGTCCTGTTTGACCTGCACAATGTTGGTAGCAAAAATGCATTTTTGAGTCCACCTCTTTACCTTATCCTTTCTTAATAAACTGCACATGGCCCGCTCCCTCTCACAGGGAGGAGGCCGGAGTACTAGCGTATATTATAGGCTGTATTAAATTATGCTACGTCTCTTTCTTCACTGGTTTACGCTGTCACATGAGGTATTTTATGAAGTTCTTTACAAATATGCTGTTTAGTAGCGATCGCTTGAAGTTTAGTCTATGCAAACACACAGTAGTCTTGCTTCAATCATGTATGTAAATCTGGTGCGCACCTTTGAATGCACTTTATATCCATCGTGGATTCGTGGTGTTTTCTAGAACACCAGAGAACAACGCGATGAATGTAAAGTAAACGATGCAGCTGCGTTGCCTGTACCTACTGTCGACACAAACAAACAGAAAACTGACCAAATCTGCACCCTAATTGCGTAACACACTATCAATCGGAATCTGAATCATTTTGAAAGCAAATTGCTAATCCATTGCTTCATATGTATGAAAAATTTGTCTGCTCATCAACGTAAATAACGCAATTAATGTTGTTAAACTGTCAAAAACTTTTTAGCAAAAATAAAACCGACTTCCAAAACAAAATACTACAAAGTGAAAAATAACTTTAATTTCGGTAGTCTTTGGTTTTGTATTTTTGTGTTATGCCACCGACTTCCGAAATTAATGTTATTTTTCATTTTGTAGTGTTTTGTTTTGGAAGTCGGTTTTATTTTTTGCCAAAAAGTTTTTATTTTTAACTTTTTAGTTCTGGTACTAGTGGTATTTGAATTTGTGTGGGGTAGCCACACAAATTCAAATACCACTACCTGCTATGCAAATAAAAGTGATAGGAAGTTATTAAAACATCATCTAGATAAACTAAGTGGGAAAAATACGCATTATTGAAGATAACTCAAAAACTACTCAAGCAAAGTTAATAAAATTTATATGGGACCACCTTGGAAGTATACACTTTCAAACAATAAAAAAAAACATACAGACGAATTGAGAACCTCCTCCTTTTTGAAGTCGGTTGAAAATGAAACAATATGATTAATAGTGTGTTACGCAATTAGGGTGCTGATCTTGAAAATTCATTAACATATGGTTTGTTTGAAAAATATCTACATTTCCAAAACAAGAAAATATGTATTTCTAAGCTATCAATAGATCATTATTATTAACCGTTTATATCATTCTCGTTTCTTTGACATTATATCTAGAAACAAGTGGCCTAATTCAAACGAATGAACAAGAATTTCTGACAGCCAAGGGTTAGTACTTGTCATCTTGCCTAAAAAGTTACACTGTTACACCTGCAGGCTTAGCACAAGAACCATAGAGAAGCGTTTTGTCGACGGAAAAGTAGACAAAACGATAAAATAACGTTTCCGTGTAGACAGTAGAAAGTTTTGGAAACTACTACTGTCCTTAGCATGGCGCTTACAAAATCAAATGTGAAGAAAAATGTCTTCACTATAATATAAAATACACAACGTCAAGCATGAAAAACAAATTTTCTCCGATTTTGACAGTTTAGGCTACGAAACTTTCTTCCTAAATAGTCTACATAAAAAAGGACCTAGACAAAGATTTTGTAGTTGTTTTGTTTTTAAATTAAGGCGAATAATTTTAGGCGGTGCTGTGTTGTTTTTATCATATAGTAGGCAGAAATTAACATGTTGAGTGCAAGAAATCTATGCAGTATGTCAGTGGAGATCTGAATCTACAGACATAACAATTAGTCCAATTGCGTTTTTTTAATGAAGAAAGATTCGGTCAAAACACTTTCGTTTCATATTATATTTGTTTGAGAACGAAACGCAATAGGATTGTGTAGTAAGACATATAGTAAACTCGGGCTTCTTCGTAGACAGTGACATTTGTGAGACGAGATTTCGAGAAGTAGAAAAGCGATTTCTATCCTACAGTAAAGTAAAAATTGAAAGCGTCATGCTAAGCCTGCAGCTTAGGTATAAGTGACTACTATAATATTTATGATAATGACAGACCCATCCGTCATAATCATAAATGTCAATCATTATCGAAGGACAGGTTTGGTGTTCATTACACCCCTCACTACCTAATGAGGCACCCGATGGGGTAGACAGCGGTTTGGGGTCAAGATAAAAATCGTAATTTTTGTTAATGCTTGGGGCCCTTTGTACACACACGTTTTTCTTGCTGTGAAAAACTACGGTTTATTTGCCATGTGTAGGCATAGTCGTCATAGTTGTATATATTACTACGGAATCTTGTTGACAGAGACGTTTTTTCTACGGCGCGGTTTGTATACCGTGTAAAGGCACTGACGTCGGTGTTGTATAGATCTCTATGGAAGCTTATTGACAGACACGTTTTATCTACGGCGCGGTTTTTAAAAGGCCTTTTTATTGTGGATGGGAAATCAACAAATAACTTCTCGCGCTCCGGGTGGAGCGGGAGGGCGTGTCAGACTTCTACTGACTAAAACCCACCCGTGTTCCTTCAGTTGCCTGTGCCAGGGCCACGGTAACTCTTTCGAACAACCCGCAACCCTCTCAAGAGTCATCTCAAGAGTTACTCCTGCTACTTTGACCGCTTTTATTGGACTCATGCGGGAGGTTTTCAACGTAGAGCCACGTCTAGGGGCGTGCCACTAATGCCATCGTCCTCTGTTACATCCTCTAACGACGGGACGTAAGCCGTCTCCAGCGGAGGTGTAGTAAGGCACCTCCGCTATAAATAACTCTATTATTAAAATACTACGTCTTCTGGGTAGAATTGTCGCCGACACCCGGCTCCTGGTTGACGAGAGCCGCTGCAGCTCCGGCCCTGAACCACCATCTGCTTTCCTTGACCTACTGCCTGCTGCACTTCTCCTAAATGGGATGGAGTGAACCTGTCTTGGAGTTTGCTCGCCGTCTCTCATTTCCTGTCCAGTTCACCTCAAGACCCCGCTACTGGCCTGCACCTTCCTCTATTTTTTATTTAATTAATACTTTTTTTTTGTAAGTAGCAGATAGCCCCTGCTATCTGTTACGTTACAACCTTTCCTTAAAGCAACTATCGTGAAAATGTGTAAATTTTGTTATTTTTCGACATTAACAGTTAAGTGTAGGTACTAAATACGGCCCGGGCATTTCAAGGCTTCAAAACGATAGGTTAATTTATCGGAAAACCATTATAGACACATTTCACTATTATTTTGAACGTTTATTAAAACCATTAAGGTAACGTTTGCCAGCATGGAACGATATACAATTAACACACACTTACCCATCACACCATCTCCCATACACACACACCCACACACACACACACACACACACACACACACACACACACACACACACACACACACACACTCACTCATTCCCAAATCAAACGTTAAGCCATTTTTACTTTAGTTTTTAATTTCCCATATAGTTACACTTCACTTTTGTTATTAATTTGTAATAGTGTTTTATTATGTACAACCTGTACAATTCATAGGTTAATACAGTCATAGGTCATTCATGAGTTGTCCGATGGCGGTAAGCCTGGTGATCTGTAATACAGGTTTTACCTACAACAGACACCAGTCTCTATTAAGTGTTACCTTGACTTTGTACTGTGTTTGTGATTACGAGAGAAATAAAAGATTATTATTATTATTATTATTATTATTATTATTATTATTATATTTTGTCAGGGCCAAAAATGGAAACCGAAAAGATTCGTGAACACGAACAACATGTTACGTGGTATCACATATTTACGCATTTAGTATATTTACGACACTTTCGGGCTTCTACGTGGGCTGAAAAAAGGTTTCTAACACTTTTATGCTCTTTACTATAAGTAACAGTTATGGTGCTTGGGAACGCCAACAACAGCAAAAACACAAATTATTTATCTCAAAGAAAAAGCATGTTTACAGGCGAATACCACATTTCTCGCTTCAGACGTATAAACTCTTTGAAAAGTAATTCAGTATTCGATTTACACGGAATCAAATACATGATTCACACGATCTCATTTGTACTTCACAGTAAACAGTAATTTCTTAGTGGAATTTCACTCTTTGTGATTAATTACATACAGTGTTTATTAAACTTGTAAACCCTTTGCTATTTACCATAGATGTTTTAACAAACCTTTAAACAAACAAGCACATCTTCTTTGCGCATTTTATTTTTTTATTTCACGATTTTTGTATTCTCGGTCTCCGCTCCGGTCTCGGCCGAGAACGAAACTTATCTTGGTCGGCACTTATTGTGTAGTAGGTACTCTAAAATATTTATAGAGAGAGATTTCATATTGATAAAAATAATCAAAAGTGAGAAGAAGAGAAGAAGTGATTATGAGTAATGTTGAGTAGTGCTTCTTACCCCTGAACACCAAAATCTCCCTTGCTCAAACTCTCGTTCAGCCTATTATTGACTACGCAGATGCCTGTTATTTGGATGCCAGTGAGGAGCTTTTGAATAAACTTGAGCGTTTACAAAATATCTGTATTCGTTTTGTTTTTAACCTTAAAAAGTATGACCACGTTTCTAACTTTCGCAAAACTCTCAAGTGGCTCCCTATTCGACTTCGCAGGAACTCTCGCATATTGTGTCTGCTATTTAACGTCCTTCACAACCCTAAAACACCTTCCTATTTGCGGGAATGCTTTTCTTATGCCCGTCCTTTTGATGTGCTTTGCAGGTCGCATCTTAGAAACCTCCTAATATTTCCTTCCCATTCCACTGACTTCTACTCCTACTCCTTCACTGTGCACGCGGTTCGGTTGTGGAATTCACTTCCATCTGACATTAGGGACTGCCAAACTGTTGCAGTATTTAAAAGAAGAGTGAAAGAACACTATCTTTCCATTTCGTCATAGTTATTTTAGTGATATTTATTCTAGAATTATGTATTTAAGTATTTATTATAGGTTTTATTAGCTTAGTGAATTGTTTTTTTTTTTTTTAGATTTTATGTATTTTTATTGTCTCTCTTATTCTTACACACGGTGTCTACATCTCCTTTTATCCCCTGTCCTATTGCAGGTATGCTGGAAGAGATTTCTTTAGAAATAAGCATCACCTTTGTACGTAATTTTCTGTTCCTTTATTCTTGTCTGTTTATTTGTGTGAACATAAATGGTTAAATAAAAATAAATAAATGTTTGACAACTATTTAACGTAGCCAACATTCAGAATGCACCTTCTTAAATTATAGTCTCAACGTTTATGTCTGGTGAATCCTGAGCTGTCAGTTCCACTACTTCTGTTGTATGGCTAATGTAATTTTTACAACAGAGTAAAGAGCGTAATAATGTGTTATTCTTTTATGTATCTCATGAAAGCTGACACGAGAAAAGTAGAACATAATCACGTAGAACACGGAGAAATTCTTCTTGAATTCTCTTTATGCGTAGCATTAGATATCAAAAGAATGATAAATGACATCACTCACGTTATATTCAGGATATTATCGAAATTGAACCATACATAGAGAGCACGAAAGTGTCCCAAATACTTCCAATACATCATTTCTAATGCTGATGACACCTGTGGTGAAGAACGAATGACTATAAATTACAATATAATATTACATTCGGTATCTCTCGATCATTCGCAGTTTGATCGGGCTATTTCGAGTGCGGTCGATCGACAATTTTAATCTGTCATCGTTGTATGATAAGAAATTGGTTTTGTATTCCAATTTTGAATATTGCTACCTTTTGTTTGATTTATGAATTTGAGGATTGGGCATTGGCGCCTAAATCGCATTATCATTATTCGAGTGCAAATACAGGCACATTGTTCTATTATAGACTAGCGACCGGCTTCTGCTTCGCCCGGTTTTAACGACTTTAAAAAACATCGAGATTTCTTCATTTCTTCCTTATAAATAAGTTTAATTATAATAATAATAATAATGTGTTATTGGTCAGGCAGGGGACATTGTTCTTCCATAGTTCAAGTTACCCAATCCACTTTAACCACTCAAACCCATAACCCAATATGTTTTGGTTCCACGTTCTGCAATAGTCTTCATCAACCGGGGGTTGTCCTTGGGTGCACTTGCATAGTGCATATAGGGATAATCGTCGGTTGGTGCCTCCTCATTATTTGAAATTATCTAAGGGGCCTCTGCGAGTTGGCTTCGGCCCCTCGTACGTCTTCCAAAGGTCCGGGATCCCAGAGTCCCGAGATATGAAAAAATATTAATGATAACGTGTTGCAGGAGAAAATTGCGTCAAAATCCGTTGTGGAGTTTAGAAGAGCTACGTGGTCACACGGATAGACACGAAAAGGCGAATTTAATTTAGAATATTATGTAGGTATTACCCGCGGCTTCGTCCGCGCGGATGTCATAACTTCACTGTTTGAGACGGATTTCCTTCACAATTTCACGGGTTTTGGAACCCTAATTCCATTTTTAAAATAAAAGTACTCTTAGTTACTCCTTATAAAATCAAGTATCTGCCAGTGAAAGTCCCGTAAAATCAGTTTAGCCGGGTTAGAACTGTGACTAACTACGCGCGAGCCGAGCGAGCGAAGCGAGCGGTGCCGTGGCAGCGGCCGGCGAGCGTTATGTCAAAGTTAGCCGCAGTAACAAAATTAAGGCACTGACAGTTATGAACCGCTTTCATATAACTATATTACGGTATTTTGCTACATCCCTATGGATATAACTACGTATATATCACGACTTCAACCATCTTACTGCGACATATATATGTACTTATAGAAGATCAATTTAGACTGCACGCGTAATAGGTCAACCAAGGCCAGTCCATATTTTGCTCTATTTCTATATTCAAATTCCACGATACAGCACGTAGGTAGAAATTTTCTGCCAAACCAATATCACTGGACAGCGGATGTTCTGCAATACGATACGTGACACCGTATCGTACGTGACGAGTAAGAACTAATTTGAAGACATCCAAATTACTCGTCACTACAAAATGTACTAACCTCGTGAAAACGTGACACGTATAATCACTACCTAATGCCCGTTACTGTGACCGACGAAAGTGATGGATGCTATAACATTACAATACGTATTTGTAAGAAGTCAGTTGGATAGACGGCAACGGCAGAGGCAACTGCAGCCGTAGACGCGTCGACAGCTGCCGTCGACAACGTGCCGCTCACAGCTCGTGTATACGAGCACTTACATATTATTTATGCTAAAAAGTATAAACTGTTTGTTATTGTCGCGACTTATAGCTGCACTTATTATAAATCGCCTCCAATACTTTGTTTCAGCCTTTATTCATTCCTTTTAAAAACGCAATCAGTTCTGTTATCAGAACTCCATTTCTCGTTTCCTAGGAGCTCTAAGAAGATAAGATTGTAAACCTTAATATGAAAACCACACTTGAATTAACATATTTATATGTAAAAAATCCCGGATGGGAGACCTTTACTTTTACACGGGATCTATACTAAAAATAAATAATCCGACTCGCGTTGCACTCTTTCGTGTATTGATTTTTTTTTTTATGCTTTCAGAGGTTTATTTCAAACAGTAACTAGACTATATGTACAAGCTAACACTAAAAAATATATATTATGTACGAGTATATAATAAAAAATAAAAATAAAAAGGTGAAGCTCATAGGGCATCATAAAATTCGTCCGCATCGCTGTCAATGGAAAATGTGCCCAAAAGGCTAGCAGCATTTCGTGTATTTAAATAAAATATATCTATTCAAAGCAACGCGCCTATCATTCGCCCAGGGGGCACGTCTCGCTGACGTCTCTCCTATGAAACTCTAAAAAACGTCTATTCATTCAATTTTAAAAATTTACACTTTATAATGAAACACTTTTTTATAAAATGTCTATTGGTTTTTGTAGACATTCTTAAATTGTTTACTTTGGGAATGAAGTTTTTAATTTTAGTTTTTCTCACAGACACACTCGTTTTTTTTTCTTTTTTTTTCTCACATTATAAATATATTTGGTCTCAGAATTAACTTGACTAATTCCCGTTTTCACTGATACTAAACGACACCTACTATTGCCTTATAGCTGTTGATTTTCAACTTTCAACGCTCTGCTGAGCGTTGAAAATCCAACGGCGCAATTTTATTTAGTGTTACTGAAAGCGGGCGTAGTCTCACGTTGTCTCAAAGTCTGTCTATGTGTCGTCGCCAACTTCAACTTAACCAAGAAGTTCGTGTAACATCTTAATAACTTAAATGTGAGAAAGGATAAACTTCAGGCATTACAGCCGTATTCTCGGTAGGTACCTAACTTTGAAGACATTCTGTATAGTTAGGTGTACTAAAGCTTAAGGAAGTCTGAACCACTTAGTTTTCGTTGCTCTATTCATAGAACTTCTTCTTTTTTAGGGTTCCGTAGCTCAAACGGAAAAATGGAACACTTAAGGATCGCTCGTATGTCAGTCTGTTCGTCTGTCACAGCCAATTTGCTCCGAATCTAATGGACAGATTAAGTTAAAATTTGGTACACATATGAATTTATGTGGCCCAAACACTGACATGTAACGTATATAAATTAATTTTAAATATGGGATCATTTTTGGGGGGAAAATAAGAAAATTAAAATGAAAAGTTTTGCAAACTGAGGGTCTCAAATAGATTTTTTATAATTTTAAAATAATATGTTTTATGGTTATTTAAGAAAATATTGACGAAAATTGGTGCCTTATCTCCGAAACTACTGAGCCTAAAATTAAAAAATCGGAAAATAGTACTATACCTATTCTATATTAGATTACAATAATTGAAATCAATTTTAAAAGTTGCATCATGTGTGCATGATGCAACTTTTAGACTTAAGAAGTATTTACATCTTGTATTAATTCATCAACAAATGTTGCATCAAAAAGGCAAATAATGGGGTAAGAAAAATTGGGTAAAAATGAGCCTACTTTGGACATTACTTGAAAATGCAAACCTTTAAAAACAAATAAGTTCGCTTTAAAATTGTATAGGGATACAGTACAAGATCTTTTATAGCTCTATTTTTTTACACATTCCTGAATATGTAACAAGAAATTTTAACTCGGCATTAAAAAAACAGGTAATTCTACATGATCCATTCATGAAAAAAGGATACGAAAACCTTCAAGACATGGCCCTGCATTGTTAGACTCACATAAAATACTTTGACCTCTAAGTTTGTTTCGGCATTTCTTCTCAGGGATCAGTCAGCTAGTAAATAAGGCGTTTTTTCGTTCTCGGCGCTATCAACTTTTAAAATATTGACCAAAAATATTAAAAGATTGACTTACTGAAATAAACATTTAACTTCATATCATTTTATCTGCAATGAATAAGGAATCAATGTGGTAGATAGGTTTATAACCTATTCTTGCGAAGAATTAAAATACCTTACATATTTTCGGGTCCACTATAGCCCTTTTGTTTTAGGATAAACTCGTACTAACACTCCGACAAATACAGCTGAGTTTCAGTACTGAATATCGTACTGCTACAGCCAAATTCTGCATAGCCGAATTACTGTAGGAAACTGATATTCTAATGGAAATTCTGGGAGCTGAAGTACGGTTCCCAGAATGTTGTTCAATTCCGATATTACTCTAACCAAAATTGAGGACTCGTGCTGTCTGAAGCACATTGTAGTCTGAAATTTGTAAGCAACGTACATTCAACCGCACTTCCATAGTAACAAATTGACTTTGACAGTGGCTTTGTCAGCAGCTTTCACGTAATAAGAGCCGCACGGGTCGAACCATCGGGTTCACGCTTGCCAGGATGGGTCCGTGGATGGCCATCTTTACATACAAACACTCCTCCGTGCCTCGGAAGGTACGGTAAGCCGTTGGTCCCGGCTGTCATTTGTGGATCTTTGACAGTCATTACCGGGACGTCTGACAACCAGTCTTACCAAGGGGTATCGCGTTACCTAGTAACTGGGTTGTGAAGGTCATATAGGCAGTCGCTCCATGTAAAAAAAAACCGATCAAGAGCGTGTCGGACCACGCAAAATGAAGGGTTCCGTAGTTGGGATGAATTTATCCCAAAAACAAACTTAACATAATAGCGAAAAACATGTTCTCCCATACGAGTACAAATATCCATAGTTAAACGTAAAGGATCCAACCCACATTACACCTAGTGTGGGTTGGATTCTTTTTGTTTAACTATGGAAACATGTAAGTTTGTACGCACAATATTGAGAGATTTACCATGTTATTTTAAGACCATCGACTTCTTATAGGTTTTCCTGTAATCTATAGGTATTGAACTATTTTCCATATTTTTTTGAAAATTTTAGGCTCATTACTTTCGGAGATAAGGGGGGGGGGGAATTGTTAATTTTCGTCTATTTTGCCCCCCAACGTTGACCCCATATTCAAAATTTATTTATTTATGTTACACTTCCGTCTTTGGGTCACAGAAATACATGTGTGTACCAAATTTCAACTTAATCGGTCCATTAGTTTCGGAGAAAATTGGCTGTGACAGACGGACAGACAGACAGACAGACACACGAGTGATCCTATAAGGGTTCCGTTTTTTCCTTTTGAGGTACGGAACCCTAAAACTGGTATTCAGCTGCATCCGGTTAGACTGGAAGCCGACCTAAACATAGTTGGGAAAAGGCTAGGCAGGGACGTACAGATTTCATAGTTCTAGTATTACTGACATGCGGTTGACCGTACGTATAGATACATCGATTTATTATTATGTATTGGTACCTAGGTCCTTATCGTTCAGGCTAATTCAGACTAATTAGCAATATAGTAGTTTGTTTGTTGTTTTTAACACGCTTTTTGGCCCTTATCTATCTACCTATCTTTCTATGTATCTATCTTTTATTAGCTGGCCCTTATCTATCTACTTATCATTCTATGTATCTATCTTTTATTAGCTGACCCTTATCTATCTAACTAACTTTCTATTTATCTATCTTTCAACGTAATTTTCACCAAGTTCAAGACGTACGATTAACTTGATTTGCACACATATCAAGGACCTATGACAATACTATATTTTGGTATCTTGGAGCTGATCTGATGATGGATCCTTCTATTCTTCGGTGGTTCCTAGTAAACCGCTCAAGTGATAAGTTTGTTGACTTTAGACTTGTTAACTAAACGAAGAATATATATGTACTAGACTAAAAAGTAAAATAAAAATCCTACTAATATTATAAATGTGGAAGTAAGTTTGTTTGTTACCTTTTCATGCCTAAACCACTGAACCGATAATCCTGAAATTTTGCATATACGTTGTCACGTGTACAGAAACGGACATAGGGTACATTTCATCGCGAAAAAGTACTGTTCCCGAGGAAAACAACAATGAAGTTCCTATGATATATATATGGCGCCACGTGTCTTTCGAATCATGATTGATTTATCCTTATATATACAGGGTTATTGGCAAAACACCAATAACCTCTTAAGGGGTCATTGTACTCATCATTATGAACAACTTTTATTTTGGGACTAAACCTGAAATCACGAAAAAAATCAGCTGTTCAGTACATTTATGTTCGCAATTCATTAAAGTGTACTGAACAGCTGATTTTTTTTGTGATTTCAGATTTGGTCCCAGAGTAAAAGTTGTTCATAATGATGAGTACAATGACCCCTTAAGAGGTTGCTGGGGTTTTACCAATAACCTTCTATAATTTTTATGTACGTGTGTTTGTCACCTAACTCCTCCTAAACGGCTGGACCGATTTGGATGAAATTTTGTGTGTATATTTCAATGGGTTCTTGGATGGTTTGAAAACACAATTGGACCCGGTGGGTAGCGCTGATAATTGACTTACATTAGTTAGGACATAAGTATCTATGCAGCTTGTCACTTCTTTTTTATATTCAAAATGCATAGGAGCACGTTTTCGCTGTGTACTTTTAATTAATTTAAACAAATCGCTTTACGCTTTTGAATTAATCATTGGTTATAAAAGAAGTTACAAGCTGCATAGGTACTTATATCGTAAATAATGTAAGTCAATGTAATTATTTTATAATTTTTAGTGCTTGATAAAAGCGTGTTTTTTAGTTTCTTTTTTAAACACCATATTTTTTATTAGTATGATAAGATGGAAGGAGTAAAGGGAGGCCTATCTCCAGGAGTTGGAGAGAGCAGGCTAAGAAAAAAATAGTACGCGTAAATCCATTTATACTCAAGACTTTCCTGAAAACATTTTCCTCATTCCTTTCCTTATCCTACTTTAAAATAACACATATTTTTTCACACATTTTCATGACCATATAAAAGTTTATAACTTCCGAAACAAAAGAGCAGGGCTACAAGTAATATTTCAAGGTAACACAGATCCTTGTGAGTCATGTAAGGACCATGTATCTGCCACTTTACGACTGAGGTTGCTCTAAAAGCAACCTCGCGCGTGTCCCGACAGATATGTGATAAAAATTGCACATTTTATGTTGCTATATACCGTGTTACAGTTTTATTTCATAGTCAGTGGTTTTATGACTTATAGCAGCAGGTATATTGTTTTACGGTTTTAATGGCAGATTTTATTGATATCTACAATATTTTCAATAATGCTCTCTGAATACATACATAAAGTAGTACTCTTGTACTATTATGTGTTCAGTGATAACGGCCGTGACTTACGAGTTGTAGGTCGTAGGTTCGAACCCACACAGGCGCTTTACTTTAAATGATAAATGATTTTATTTTTGTAAGTTGGTTTGTACAAACACTTTTACACGTCAATCATGTTTTTTTTTAAAAACTAAATGAGGTCGGCGTTTCCTATCTGACTACTCTGAGAAGAAAGGCTGAAACAAACTCAGAGGTCATAGTCTCTTATAATGTCCAGACATAATCTTGGTCATTTCACGTGAAGACCATTTAGATTGGTGTCTGAAATGGTATTTTGAGGAAAGAACCAGACAGATTGAGAGGACCTATCCAGTCAGTGCACGCATTTTTCAATAATCGCAAAGCTCAACTAAGAACTTAAGGAGCTCAAAGATTCGACGAACAATACCAAAGAAAGTACATTTGGGTAGGCCGCATAAATTACTCAAACTGCCAGACCATGATTAAAAATAACTGAGAGAAAAATAAAACAACCAAAAAAGCAATGAACCACATAGTCTTCACATTCACAATAATTAAAATAATAAAATACTTTACAAAGTAAATATTCATGTCAACATTCAGTATGCAAAAATAAAAAAGAAAACAAAGAAAATTTGGAGCAGCTCAATCCCAAGCCTTTTTGTCTTCAATATATATCTTTGTGTAAATTATTTCATCAGAAACCGGAATGTCCCAGAACCAAAAATTCGAAAACATCTACCAAACCGCACTGGACCCGTGTAGTGGACTACGGCCCACTCTCTCTCACCGACAGGAGGCTTGTGTCACAGCAGTGCGAACATAGCAGGTTGTTTATGAGTATGTATTCTGTGTTAGTCCTCAAAATGAGCATTCGGATTATTTTGATTGGGTACTACATTCGGAGATAAAATATAGATTGCCAAGTTTTTAATCAGTATATCCAAATTTATGAGTAAATCACTATAACTAGAAATTAAAGTAGGTATGTACAGACTACTGGATTCTACTTGGACATTACAATAATTATAATTGTGGTGGCACCTAAATCGCCACATGCGAACTACGCATCACACTGACGTCACGCAAAATCCTGCATCGCGCAATCATAGTTTATCGAGCGACTTGCATATATACAATGTCCCGATATCAATCGTCGGGCAATAGCCCACCAGCACAACACCCGTCTGGTCGTAGGATCCTCCCTTTTATATGGAGGATGAGTGAACTTTATATCCTGTTCCTCATATCTCTATTATCACAATCACAATCTGTCACAATCTGTTTGCGCCGACGTCATTTAAAACTGTCGCCAGAACTGAGTCCCCGGTGTGTCGTACTTTAAGGTTGCTTAACGCCCTTCTATCCACCAATCCTGAATGTGATCTGTTTGCCGATGAATGGAGTAGAATTATGCGTGTATGTCTTATGCATTGTGAGAGAAAACATGCTAGAATGTCCTCTGTTATACATATGTTAGTATTTGAAATATTTTAGTTTATTAGACCTGTTTCAATCTCTATGTATAATGTAACTGGTGCTACCGTTTTAATTAACAATAAATAAATTAATTAAATTATAATCCAAATAAACGTTAACGTTTATCCTATTTTTATTCTTTAAGCTAGAAAAGAACAAATCAACAGGATTTATTATTTCGATCTAAAACAGTTTTCAATCTTAACGTGCCGTGAACTACAGATTTCTCAATTTTATGTGGTCGGATATAAAACGTTGCAGATGTTAGTGCTGTGCCAGATTAAGTAGTAAACTTAAGCTAGTGGCATTTATATCATAAATTATATTAATGCATCTTATGTGTAAAATTATAAAAAGGTAAAAAAAAATACTCTTTAAAATATTAGTGTAGAGGTTTTATGTTTGTAAGTTTGGATGTAGGAGATAATCTTCGAAACTGCTCATCCGATTTCAAAAATTCTTTAACTGATATTTCCATTGCTATAGGATATATTTTATGGTATAGTTGGCGTTCATGTGGACGGAGTCGCGGACTGGAGCTAGCCTACAATAAAGTGACTGACTCGTATAATTACCGAAACAATTAAAAACGATTGTGTCTCGCCGATATATCGAAGGGTTAATCATTGAACCTGACCTAATTTTTGACATCGAAGATTGACATTTTAATCCATGTTTTGAGTGAAGATTGCCAATCTTTATCTACTGAGACCATATTCATATTTTTAGGGTTCCGTACCTCAAAAGGAAAAAGGGACCCTTATAGGATCACTTTGTTGTCCGTCTGTCAATACCCTTTTTCTCAGGAACGCGTAGAGATATCAACTTGAAATTTATATCAATTACTTTAGTCTCTTTCAGCAGTGATAAAATGAAACTTGTAAGTCAACGCGATAAATAGATATGAACGTTTATGTCACATATTTTCGCATATTTTGCAATTTCACAAGGGAATCAAAACCTGTAGGGTACTTCCCGTTGACATAGAATCATGAAATTCGGCAATAAGTAAGGTTCCACAGCACAAGTAAAGGAAAAACTCCGAAAATTGTTAATTTTTAGTTTTATCACATAAAAAATGATTTTCTGATTACAAACTTAATTTTGCAGTTGGAGAATTGACCGTGGCATATATCGATGTATTTCAGCAGGGAGAATAAATTCATCCCAACTACGAAACCCATCATTGTACGTGGTCCAACACGCACTTGGCCGGTTTTAACCATTGAGACGGTCGGCTGCCCCATTTCAAAACTTAGTAAGGACTTAAAATTTTACAGGAGAGCGCAAAAACGGAAAGTGGTCACGGGGCAGTGAATGGGGCACTAAGGTTTCGATGCTTAAATATATCTGCTTATTTGTGAGTTTTTAACGCTGTGTTTTTGTATTTGGTAGTTAACTTACTAGGTTAGCAAGATTATGCAATAAAACAATTTTTGTAAAAAAGTGTCGCTTACTAGGTTTTTAAATGGGGCAGCTGCGCTGGATCACGGATTTAATTATTGGCCTCATTTCGAAAATGAAGTATAATTTATACCTATGAGCACTTTGACCGTTCAACTTTAGAATTGCTGAGTGGAGTTATTTGCATGCGGATCAGAGATCTTTCAAACGATAAGCAGCAGTCAAAGAATTCAATCGAGACAGAGACTGAGTCAGATTGCTGTCCCGCCCATAACCGCTCTAGGCACTATGCGTTTACTCAGGTCGAAGCCTAAGAATGATCGTGGTTACTATAACTCAGTGCAGTTTATTGCAAGCTATTTTATGTGTTTATGTCAGTTAATGTTCTCATTCCCCGCTTATTGGAGTTGTTATTACATTTTATAACAAAATGGAAACAGTTTTGGAGTGTTCCATATTATACATTGTTCTCACATATACAAAGCAACAAGAATAATGCACCAATGGTTTTTTAGTATTTTATAGTGTCCTTGAGTGTCTTGCCTGTTCTTATCCACCGAGATTGTTTTGTTTTGGAATGGGCAACCAGCTTCAACTTTCTGACATATTGGCAATTCAAAAGTGGCTATAAATGGTTTAGTTTTGTCTGTTTGCGCTGTAGCACGGTGCGAGTGACATTAGATAAACTGTTCCATTTCACTCTTGAACAATACCACGATTTACAATCATGACTGAAAATTTTAGCTGCACCCTAAATATCATAGTCATATAATACGGAATCTAAAGTTTACTTTAGATTCCGTATTTTATGAATTAGATTTTATTTGTGACATTTTGGCAGGGTAAATTTATTTCATTTACTTTAGTAAATTAAATAAATTTACCCTGCCAAAATGTCACAAATAAAATCAAATTGTAAGAAAAAATTAAGCAAAGTTTTATGCGTGTAACGTAACGCTTAATATGTTTAGTGATGGGATGTACTGCTATGATGAGCAGTCGATATTTTTTTAACCGACTTCCAAAAGGAGGAGGTTCTCAATTCGTCTGTATGTTTTTTTTTTTTTGTATGTTTGTTACGCGATTACTCAAAGACGGATGGACTGATTTGGAAAATTCTTTTTTTGTTTGAAAGGGTATACTTCCGAGGTGGTCCCATATAAATTTGATTAACTTTGCTCGAGGAGTTTTTGAGTTAGCTTCAATAATGCGTATATTTTCCACTTATTTTATATGGATGTTGTGATGGTGTTTTAATAACTTCCTATCACTGTTATTTACATGGCTATATCTACAATTGTTGTGCTCAATTATGTATTCGAATTAGTGTGGGGTAGGTTCCACAACTAAAAAGTGAAAAATAAAAACGAAAATACAAAACCAAAGCCACCGACTTCCGAAATTAAAGTTATTTTTCACTTTGTAGTGTTTTGTTTTAGAAGTCGGTTTTATTTTTTGCTAAAATGTTTTTTATAGAAAAAGAAGTTTACTGTATGTATTTTTTTTTTATTTTTGTTGGTTAACATAGCACTCGTACTGACGCAAAATGGCCGCCGATGTACCGAGCCACAATAGCAAAAATCAATCAATCTGCCTAGCCTTTTCCCAACTTTGTTGGGGTCGGCTTCCAGTCTAACCGGATACAGCTGAATACCAGTATTTTACATGGAGCGCCTGCCTATCTGACCTCCACAACCCAGTTACTGGGTAATACGATACCCCTTGGTAAGACTGGTGGTCAGACTTTCGGGCTCCTGACGACCAGTATCGACTGTCAAAGATCAACGGCTCAACGTGCTTTCCGAGGCACTAGGGATCTCGGTAAGTTGGTCACCCATCCACAGACCAACCCCGGCAAGCGTAGCTTAACCTGATGGATCGACCCGTGCAGTTGTTATTACTTAGCCACGCGCTCCTCCACAATAGCAAAAATGTTACCACAATTTTTTTTTTTTCATAAATATCGGTGTGCTTTGTACCTATGTGATTTTTAAATGTTTTGTAATAAATACATAATTTTAAAATAAATTTCATAATAATAAGTTATATCAAAGAATTTTAAAAATTATAATAAAGGGAGCGAGATTTTTACTGTGAGAATCGTTATCGATAAAATTGTATTCCACAATGTCACTGACCTAGTCATGTTCTGTCACCCGCACCATGCTACAGCGCAAACAATGTAAATAAATGATTTATGTTTGAGTTTGTAAATGAACAACATATCTACAATTCAATTCAATTCAGTCCTTTATTGCCGAACACGGTACATATCGACGCTTGAAAGACAATATTTACCAAACGACATGTTGGCAACTTTACACTAGAGCATTTTTTTATTATTTTTTTGTTTAACAAAATTCGTAAAAAACCGCCTATTTATAACCTCTTGATTTCAACGAATTTGAAATGCAGTTTAAAAGTTTAATAAACTGACATTTAAAGATTATGAACTTTCTCAATATATGTGTATTATAACTCAAAAAAGGTATAGTCAACTTAATTCTGGTTAAAGACATTTAATACTCATAAAGAAATTTACATTTCACTTACATGAGATCAAATTTAAACATACAAGTATAAAAACTAATCATGGTCCTTCGACACTCGGACTTACATTTACCTGACGTATTTGATAACAAAATAATAATTATTTACTATGCGTAAACTACCCTGCCTTGAGATGAGATAAAGAGTGTGGTCCCGCTGTCACAATGCAGATATTATACATTAATCAGTAGTATAACTTTATGTTTACTGCTGATAATTTATGTATATAATAAAATTATTAAAATAATTTAAATTTGTTAAGTGTATCAAGTGGTATTGCATAAATTAGTATATGCCATAGATTAAAACAGGGTAATTGTAGTGTCAACACTTAAAATAATCACAAAATGAAAATAAAATAAATTAAACAAATAAATTAGGTAAATCGGACTTATAAAGTATTCACCATAACACTATTTTACACATTTTTTTTTGTCTGTTAGGTACTCATTTACTCCGTCGTACGTCTTCCTTATCAACATCAATTAACTGCCTTATAAATGTATAAAGATCGCTACAGTCTAATACATGGAGTATTGCAACCACTTTTGGGATGGCTCAGCTAAATACCAATTTGCTGCGCTTGACTCAGTAGAACGCAGAGCTAAGAGGCTCATTGGCGACGTAAAACTGGTGGATGCCAAGCTTCCCAGCTTGGCCATCACCGCAAGGTTGCCTGCGTGTCGGTCGAATGTACTTCGGTGAGTGTGCTCAGGAACTCCACAACCTCATTCTACCAGCCCCCTTCTACCATTGAACATCTAGACGCATTGCAAATTACCATCCACACCTAGTTGCCATTCCACCAATTCGCACTAAGCGCTTCCAACATCTTTCATAATGCGCACGGCAAAAGAGTGGAACTCACTACCTGCGTCTGTGTTCCCGAACGAATACAACCCGAATCTCTTCAAAGTTAGAGTGAACAGGCTTCTTCTGGGTAAGCTCACTCCATCGTAGACATTGTCTCTGTCCTCTGACCTAGACTAAAGTCAAGAGCAAAACCATCACAAATAAAATAAAAAATAAATAAACCCTAAATGTTTATTTTTTTATTTTTTTTTTATTTTATTTGTGATGGTTTTGCAGTTTGTTATATATCTTCGAAGTATGGCTTCGCAAAATTTTTAATTCGCTTCCTAAAATTTTTACAATGAAAATGTTTTTTCGATCGCTTCATTACAGAACCCATTTTCGCTCAGAGTGTGACATCGCTTTGGTGTCGTGAGTTTCAGGGCTACATGAATAGTTAAGGTCTCAAACGACGCGTATCAATAAGGGCTACAATATAGTGAAAATAAAATTGCAATAGTCAAAAGCATTTTTTTAAATTCGTAAAAATGTGAAAATTTCCATCAATTTTTTAGGGTCATAAAATCATCTATATCTCAAAAACTAAATGCAATATCGAAAAAATGAAAACAAAAACCCTCGGGGTATTGAGTTGGGCCACATTTAAAAAAAAAACGGGATCTCTGTTTCACTAATAGTCTAGGCAGGAGGGTGCCCTTTGTATGGCGTAATTTTGGGGAGATCGCTCCTTAGAGGCGCGTCGCGTCACTGAGTTGTGTTATGGTAGTTGATCGTGAAATGTATTTGTATTTATTTGTAAATACGTATTTAAATTTAATTTTATAATGATTTTAATTTAATTCAATTACTTCAAAGACGATACAAAATCGATTAGGTCTAAATCTATTATATTAGGCATCGTACAAAATAAAAAGCCTGCCTAAGTGCATTTTTAATGTACCCGAAGGTCATGAAGAGCACGAGATCTGTGATTTTTTTATTACCAAATATGGGTTTTCTGTGTGGTCTACCGCTTATTTTATTTTTATGTCGCGCACTGTGAATTGTTCCAAACAAACTAATTTTTTTTTTTGGCAAATAGAGCCACCTCATATAATTATGTACAGGCAGTGTACCGTCAATATACGAAGATTCGCAAAGAACGGTGCATAGCTTTCCGTGCTTAGAATGCCGCATATTGCCCTAACACCTTTTCTGAGCTCTAAACACCGTGTCCATGTTCGTGGAGTTACCCCAATATATTATCCCGTACATAAGTACATATTCAAGATTCATTTTACTAAGGGCCGGTTTTTTGATCCGTAGTTACCTCAACCACTGGTTAAACATAGTAACTAATGGTTGAATTTTGGCTAAATGTGAAAGGCTAAACATGAATGTATTCAGGCTAGGTCATTCATATTAAAAAATAGTAACTAATGGCTTAACTAATTCATGTTTAGCCTTTCACATTTAGCCAAAATTCAACCATTAGTTACTATGTTTAACCAGTGGTTGAGTTAACTACGGATCAAAAAACCGGCCCCTAGTGATATGATTGGCTGCTGTTACTCGTACTTCAATCATCCAATCACTGGCTGACATGTTACTGTTAGACTGACATTCTAAAACAATGTGCAAGCATAAAACTAGATTTTAACAATAATATAATATCAATCAATCTGCCTAGCCATTTCCAAACTATATTGGGGTTGGCTTCCAGTCTAACCAGATGCAACTGAATACCAGTATTTTACAAGGAGCGACTGCCTATCTGACCTCCACAGCCCACTTACTGGGTAATACGATACCTCTTGGGTAAGACTGGTTATCAGACTTTCGGGCTTCTGACGAACCGTAACGACTGTCAAAGATCCACGAATAACAGCCGTGACCAACGGCTTAACGTACTTTCCGAGGCACGGAGGAGTCTCGGTATGTAAAGAGCATCACCCATCTACGAACCAACCTCGGCAAGAGTAGCTTAACCTAATGGATCGACTAATGCGTAGAGAATATAGAGTAAAAACTCGGAGAAAAGACCTGCCTACTATCCTCCAAGCAAAACTATATGTTGTAAAACACTCATCGAGTGTGCAGTCTATAAATATATTTAATAAATTACCATCAGAATTAAAGAATATTCCGAATTTGATTATATTTAGAAATAAGCTGAGGACATTATTAATTAAGAAATGTTATAATTGTATTGACGAATTTTGTGAGGATAAAAAATAATTATTGGTAAATTATTAATTTTAGAATGTAGTGCAATAATTTCATTTATCAATAATAATATAATGACATGTAATAATGAATAAAATTGACATTTATGTGCCCTTGTTCTTTCTTTTTTTTTTTGTTAAAGTGTATTATTATTTCGACACAAATGTATGTTTGTTTATGAAATAAATAACTAATAACAACTTTTACTATGAGACCAAACCTGAGATCGCGAAAAAAATCAGCTTTTCCTTACATTTTGACGAATTATGCGAGCATAAATGTACTGAAGAGCTGTTTTTGAGTACAATTACCCCTTTAAAAGGTTGCCACTGTTTATACTTACACCCTGTATATATAATATAATATCCTGAGACACTATTCACACACGATCGTAAAGTAAGCAGAGCTTGTACTATGGAAACCAGATAACTGATGTACTACGTACACTACTTTTTTTTCTGTATATACGTATGAACCCAGACTCGGGTTCATGCACACAAATGTTTGTCCTGTACCTTTCAATACAGTCCTTAGAAGAAGGGCTCCCTATACAGGTTCGACCGTCATTTGACCTCACTTCTGATTTATAGTCCAATTAGCCCGTTCCCTGATTAATCACTACGACAACAATACGACAAGCGCTAGGGCCAATATTGAGCGCATATTTAACAATGGCAAACTTAATTACTTGACGTGACACCATACTGGTGCGACATTTGATTCCATCAAGTTTTATCGTAACGACAAATCGGGGATATCCGATTTAGTAATTAAAATGGACCTAGTTATGCAAAAAGCAGCTATAATGGCATTTTTTCCAAAAATGAGTTATAAACACAGTCATACTAATTTCGACACACACGATTTTTTGCAAAAACAGCCATGTCGATATCTCCGTGTATCTTCTTCTGTCGATGGTTACATTATGGATGTATGTCTATACATCCATAATGTATAGACATACATCCATCCATGGTTTTTCATCATGATAACGCTAGACCTCACACATCTTTAGCCACTCAGCAAAAATTAAGAGAGTTTGGCTGGGAGGTGTTAATGCATCCGCTGGTATAGTCCTGACCTTGCACCTTCAGATTTCCACCTGTTTCGGTCTCTTCAGAATTCTTTAGGCAGTGTCAGGTTAACATCACGAGAGGACTGCCAAAACCACTTGTCGCGGTATTTTGACCAGAAGTCCCAAAATTTCTATAGCAATGGGATCATGTCCCTACCTACAAGATGGCAAAAAGTTATCGAACAAAATGGTACCTACATACTTTAGTTAAATGTAAATAAACTATATTAAAAAATGTTTTGAATTTTCTTAAAACATGCGAAGAAACTTTTTCCCCAACCTATTATTAATGTTAACACCGACTTTTTTACCTCTTTCCAATGCCACCCAACTAATAGCCAAAAGACTGCACTTAAAATTCCGCCAACGCCACGTTTACATCAGGAGAGAACACATGAAATATGACTGTTTAATAAATTCTAAACGTGGTTCCGTGGCTACGTGGCTAATGTTTGAACATGTCGAGACGTGTTGGACTTGTTTGTGCAACAACAGATTAATACAGACGGGACACTCCGCAGTTTAGGCATGAAGCTACAAGTACGCGGCAGGCCTATCTGCCGCGGTCGGAAGGTATAAGACTTACGCGTTAGAAAGAGATGCAACTTGTAGGTGAATATAACTGTAGGTAATAAGCGTTGTGCGGCCTAAATTCCCTTTATTTGGTCGTAGCAAGAGTCGCTTGTTATTTAAACGATTTTGCGGAGTGTCCCATCTGTATTAATCTGTGGTGCAACAGCTGCATACAGCGCGTAACTTTTCACTTATGACGTCATAAAATGGTAAAAGTTTGACCTGTCTGCAATGGCCGTGTAAGTTATTGTTATGAATAAAGGAAGTTTTGGTGTAAGTACGTAAAAGTTACTCGGACATAAAATAGGTGATAGGCGTGCGAAGTTAAAGTAAGCCATTTTTAAGTTTGCGAACTCACTCGGCTCAACGTCGGTGACACACGTGAAGCTTGCTCACACTGTATCGCGATGTCGTTGACAGAGGAAGATTTGTATTATTTAGGAATTATATCATATCACTTTGAAGTGTTATTTTGGAAGTCGATTGTGTTTTTTGGAAAAAGTTTTTTATTTTTCACTTTTTAGTGGGTCAGTTTGTAATTTATCTAAGTTACAATATTCTACTGTCAACTGCTCATCACCTTTTAAAAAATATGTATTGCTTTTCCCGATGCAGGGACGTTAATTGTTGATGAGTTCTCTTGGTAAGTACGTACCAGGAGAACTCCACATCACCATAAGCATTGTGACAAGCATACATTACTTAGCAACCATTAATAAAGTACCTAATATAATCGCAACCAGTGAAATACTTATTATTGAGTAGTTCCGGTGGCCATTTGTGATCTTCATCATCGGTTCCACTTGACCAAATGGTGCTTTTCAAGAACAAATGCACGAGTTACTATAAAAAAAATCCAAATCGCTATAGGTGTGCCTATAATATTTGAAGAGTTCCGTCGATTTCTCCAGAATCCCAACATCCTGATGATCAGATCCTGACTTGATGACAATGGGACCAACTAGAAAGTATACCATTTCAAACAAATAAATAATTTTCCAAATCAGTTCAGCCGTCTGCGAGTAATCGGGGAACATATATGGAAAAAAAAGATTCCGACGAACTGCGGACCTCCTTCTTTTCTTGAAGACGGTTAAAAAGAAAACATTTGTATTAGAAAAGAAAGAAAAAGCCCTATGGAAGACAGATGGACATACAGACGGCGGGTGGCGTGTGGCGTTGGCTTAGTATCATGGTCCAGTTTTCACCGTTTGTGTACGGAATCCTAAAAACGACCTTATTCTTATTAAAAGTCTGTGATATCCCCCTGCAGGGCTAAGGCCTCCCTACTCTCTTTCCACATCTCTCTGTCTAGAGCTACTAAAGACCAGTTCTTGTTGAAGGAGTTCAGCTCATCCCGCCATCTCCGTCTGCGCCTGCCGCGATAACGCTTGCCATAAAGAGGGACCCATTGGGTAGTAAGTTAGGCCCATTGGTCGTCTGACATGGGGCATTTGTGTCCAGCCCAATTCCACTTTAGCGTGGCAGCTTTCCAAGTGACAATAAGGACCTAAGTAAAATTAACATGTTCGTGTTTAAAAAGAAAATATTTCACGAAAATTATATGAAAGCATGCACACTCCTAGAATTCCAAATAACGTGATACAAACTGAAGGATTATAGTTCCAAGCCACGCACTGATGTAAGTTTAAACACCACAGCTGTGAATAATTGATAACATGTAGCCAAATGCTAACTCGCTTACTGGTAAAGTGGCAACTAGTTATACTAGTTGCTTCAATTAGTACCTTACTGAAATGAATTGTAAATTAATGACTTTATTTATCGTTTATTTTAGGCAACTATGGCCCATGATACATATAAGTATAAGTATAAAAACAATAACTATAAACTAAAATACACATTTTATGCAACAAAACTTAAAAACTACTGCACTCGTAGTGACGGCAAAGTATTACGCTGCGAAGTGTCACGTAGCCGGCTGCGGTAACGCCGATACAGCACACCTTTCGGCTAAAACTCTTCCTCGAGGTAAGTCACCAAATAGTGGGTCAGACGCGCACCACGAACGACTTGAAATTGGTATTATGGCGCGCCTCCAACTTCTCCACCCTCAAGGTGTATGTACTCTACGACGTCCTCGGTCTTCGTAGAGTGGTGCAAACGACATACGTACAGCTGCGTTGTCGGTATTGCAGGACGGGGCAGCATGTTAGATCCTGCCGACGCCGTCGCACACTGGTTGCGATAAGGAGGCTTCCGATTCTTTCTCTCCATCTTGGTGAAGCCGTCTTCATCGCATGTATTCTTTGATGGAACCTGCAGTTCATGGTCCATCACAGTGCCTTTCGCCGCGCTCGACACTAAGCTACTCTGCTTTCCCCCAAAGAAATTAATTTAATCTTAATTATTTTATATTTAATCTCAATATCTATCTATACCTGTAATCTAAATCACATCGGAAAGCCTGGTTTCAGAGCGGCAAACTTACTTGACGCGAATTATATATACATACATATACAACATTAGTTTTAGTTTATGCGAAACCCGAAACACGT
Source organism: Dicycla oo (assembly GCA_948252095.1). Taxonomy (NCBI): domain Eukaryota; kingdom Metazoa; phylum Arthropoda; class Insecta; order Lepidoptera; family Noctuidae; genus Dicycla; species Dicycla oo. Next base: position 13,248,798 of record OX411732.1, read on the forward strand.
GTCTAGTATTTTTATGTAAAGAATCTATGTGTAAAATTTCAAAACTATATCATTAAAAATGATAAAGTTATAAGCATGTTATGTTACCTGGTTGTCCGTACAAAAACATGGTCAGCACGCGCCCCGAGCCGCGTGCGCGCGCCTGTACCTCCAGCGTCGCGCTACGCTCGCTCGTTGATAATTAATTTGGCAGTAGGTATTGAACCGGCGATGTATTGTAATTAACATTTTCCATCACACTTGCAGGCTTTGGACTGTCGTTATAATGGTCAAGTGTAGGTATAAATATATATAATATATTATTATGTACTTTATTCATAAATGCAGCCGTAAGTGATAAAATGAAGTCAATGCGATTTGTTGCACCTTACCTGCCAACCCCTTAAAGTTCAAAGTGGATGAAAAGTGTTACACATCGCATTACTTAACCAAAGCAGGCTGTAGGTACAAATAATAACTTTCTACAATTAACCATCTTGGCGTGTTTCAAAATGTTAATCATCACTATTTACAATAATTGTATAATCACTATTAACGACTGATTGGCGACTGAGTTATCACTGCTAGCAGCTGTCGGAGGCCGAAAGTTACCATAGTCCCTGGATCTTTGTGTGACGGAAAGCTTTGTGTAAGGTATTCCACGATCCACTGATGCCGAATTGCTCCTAGTAACACCACAAACTGCTAGTGTGCGTACCATTTCTGTGTAATGGACGTTGTGTATGAGAAAGACACGGTTACACGATACTTTTTACATACGATAAGTACATACACGATCAACCAAAAGACAACTGTAGGTAGGCCCACGGCGAGCGCACACTCGCAGGGAGCGTGACACGTCAACACGTGCGCGTCAATCTGTAGCATCCGGGAGACTGAAGGAAGGCGTGGTTTTACGCCCGCCCCGCTGTGCGCCCGCGCCTAGGTAAGTACCTGTGGTGCCGGTGCGCCTGATTGCTGGCCCAATAGGTACTTATCGTCGCTCATTGACTTATATCGCTCGGTGTCCAACTTGTAACCTTGTTTAAATATTTTTTGGAGAAAATATAACATGGTGTACAAATTATTGGAATCGATTTAGTTACTTATTCTGAACAAACTATATTCAGGTTTCGCATATACTAATAATTATGTTGTATAAACTCATGCGTTTTATCCATGAGAGAAACGCGATCTGCTACGATCCTTCTATAACCTACAAGTTTCAACTTTCTAATTGAGCAACTCTTTGACAATCCCAAAGTACTGATTTGAATTTGATTTTGAAACCCTTCAAAAAAACAAAAAAATAAATGTATGTCTCTTCCATAAATATACATACTTACCTACTTTAAATAAACAAAGTTTTGACCAGAGCTCATAATATTCCAATATTTTCTACTCGATCACAAAATATTCCCAAATCATAACAAAATATATCACGTGTAAAACATTTTTCCGAAATCAGCAAGCGTTTTGAACCTTTCAGTTAACATCGAATTCAGATACTAACTGTTCATTATTTAATTTCATATTTCCCTATCCACCCCTGCTTTGTAATTTATTTCTTAACTCTCCGATCAAAATATCTCAATTTATATAGCAGGATAATACAAACAAGTTGATTTAATAATCTAAAGCGTTCGTTAAGGGACACGAATATTAAATATTTGATCAGAGCTCGCCTTTTCGCCAAAGAGTAGGTACTTTTTAACTTAATATAAGATTAGTGTTTCAAAATTGTCCGTGTGTCTTTTGTAAGGATTTGCGAAGATTAAGACGCAAGATATATGCTAATGGCTTTGAGTGGTCAGCTTGCGAGTTTTCTGTTGAGATCACGCAACACGTCGTACGTCCACCCAGTAATAGCAATCGCCCATCAAAGAACGCTGTTCCAAATACGATGCATTATTAATTTATTTTAAATAAAACATAAGGTATTCTTATAAAACACGTATACTAAATGATAAATCATCAAATTGTCTTGATAGTTTTTGCGTGATTCTCAGATTTTTATCCGCGTTAGACGTAACTTTACAAATTAATTACACTATGTACTATAAACATAATCTAAAATATTCACATATTAAGTTATTGGGTGAATATTCGAGCGTTTTAATCGCCGTCATTACCGTTCACCAAAAGTTGATGAAAGAGAATATATTTAATGAAATATTTCATCAATTCCCAGAATCTGCTTAAGGACCAGAATCGGGAATTGCTGAAATATTTCATTAAATATATTCTCTTTCATCAACTTTTGGTGAACGGTAATGACGGCGATTAAAACGCTCGAATATTCACCCTATTAAGAAAATGCTTTAATTTAACATATATTTTTTTCCAAATTATTAACACTACTTGTTTAGACGTGATCTTTAGTTTAAAATCATTAAAAATGGGTTACCGTCGCCTTAGTTGCCCGGCAACTTTTTTGTCTCTGTCGCTATCTCCTCGCAGAAATTTGGACGATTCGCACGGGATCGACAGCAACGCTACTTTTTCGTAAAATTTTGCCGCATTCATCGACATGGCTTTCGAAGAGTTGTGGTCTGCGCGCTTGTTCTAAGAAACTGAAGACGACAGCTAAAAAGGCAATATTGGGTGCATCCATTATGGAGCCATTAGGAATATTTCTTTCAATGCTTAGAAAATTGAGAGAATCACCAAAAAAAAAATCGCTATTTTAGTATGATTAGGTATCGAAAGTTTTGATGAATTATTGTGCAGAACTCCGAAATCATCATTATTTCTCGATTTTGTTGTAGAGTAATGTACGTGAATAAATACTATCGATGTAAAGACGCGCTCTAAGTGGTTGTGCTCGCCCACAACAAAACAGTTTCAATAACAGAACTGTTTTGTCAACGATGGACAAAACTGTTGTGGAAATATTTTGAGTAGGTCTGCGCAGTGCACACAGCTATAAGGCGGAGACTGACTTGTAACGTTTGAAAATCTAAGTCCACCATTCTCAATAAAAATGGAGTATACTTGAGGCAAGTGTGCGAAGCGAGCGTTAGCCACGTTTAGTGCTGATTTCACCAATGAAAATTAACGAGATCAGCACATCTTAAACCACGTTCAAGAGCTGTCAATATTCCATAGACAATAATGACACTGACAGCCCTTAAACGTAGTTTATGCGCTGATCGCGTTCAGTTTCTTTGGTGAAATTCGCCCTCAGTGTATCGCTGTTTTGTAACAAGAAATGGAGTGCGTCTGAGCCATCTGCTCGAAGCGAGCATTCGCCGCGTCTATACAAAAGACGCCGTTTTGTAACCAAGCTCGTCTCAAACAAACAGAAGTTACAAGTCAGTCTCCGCCTTTACATTTTGATCTATGCAAACAATGATGGCGCATACACACGCAAATAATAGTCTCATGGTTAAAGTTGTCATGTGCTGGATTTTTAAAGCAAAAGAGGAACTAGAAGACAAGAGTCTTCTGTCTAAATATGTAGGTAATATTTGGACAGAAGACAAGACCCTAGTGTTCTTTTTGCTTTAAAAATTAATATCCGTGTGTCTCTCCTACACTGTTTGTCCACCGCACCGAGAAAGTGACGTCAACGAGAAAACAGATGACTACACCAAAGTAGCGACAGTACATTTACTATAAAAATAAAATAAAATCTGTTTATTTCAGACTATTTAAATGTCCATATTTTGTTAGTATTATCTTAACACTATAGTAGTAATGAGGTAATTATCAATTATCTAATGTGGGTACTTATTTAAGTACTAACACTGAAAAACGTAATGAATCCTTTAAAATAAATTAATTTTAAATTGAAATAAATAAATTAAAATAAACTAAAATCAAAATAAAACAAAATTGAAAACAATAAAATAAAATAAATTAAAATTAAATTGATATTAATTGAAAATAACCTAAAACTAAAATAAACTTGAAATAAATTATTAAGTTACATACAAATAATAAGGTAACATGCAGCTTGATTACTATGGCCGAATTATCTCGTTTCTCGTTGACGTCCCCTTCCCGGTAATACAGTTACGGTAATAGTCTTAAGGTGATTGCGCTAAGGTAGCCCACGAAACTCAAATTTTATTTTTAAAGAAAATTTGTTCTTGCTTTTATTAATTTGATTTGATGATGAATAATATTTATTATTGTCAGGAATCATATTTTGATCAAGATACAACCTTACCTTTTTTTTTTTTTTTATTTGTGATGGGTTTGCTCTTGACTAGTCTAGGTCAGAGGTGACAGAGACAAAGTCGACGATGGAGTGAGCTTACCCAGAAGAAGCCTGTTCACTCTCACTTTGAAGAGATTAGGGTTGTATACGTTCGGAAACACAGACGCAGGTAGTGAGTTCCACTCTTTTGCTGTGCGCATTATAAAAGACATTTGGAAGCGCTTAGTGCGAATTGGTGGAATAGCAACCAGGTAGGGATGGTAACTGGCAGTGCGTCTAGATGTCCGGTGGTAGAAGGGGGCCGGTGGAATGAGGTCGTGGAGTTCTCGTGCACACTCTCCGAAGTACAATCTGTAGCTGCAAATTACAAAAACGCAATAAAATTTAAATTTCATGGGCTATCGCACCGCAGCGGATTAACCTTAAGGAATTTTCCCGTGACCTTATTTTCTGTTGTAGGTACTTACTTACCTTACTTGTACGTTCAGTTTGTCACGTAGGAATAGTTAAAGGTTTAACTTTGTAGTTTACTTTTTTTTTTCTTTTCAGTATTTAAATTACGAAGCCCCTTCGTAATTTAAATACTGAAAAGAAAATAAAAGTAAACCTGGCTAAATGATAACAGACACAAGAGTCGATCGAAAGTTAAGCTAGTCTTACCGCGGTCGGATCGTGGATGGTTGACCATCCATTACATATCCAGACCCTTCGTGCCTCGGAAAGAAAGAAAGAAAGAAAAATATTTTATTTGGGACACGCACAGGAAATACAAACAGTAAAAAAGAGCATAGTAAACTAACGAAATTAACATTAAAAAAATAAAACAAAATAAATACAAAATATAACAATTAAAAATACCTGTGCGAGGCCAAAAAGGCTCCTATCTCAGCACAAAGCTGCAATATTTAATTAAATACCGCAGCGCTGATATTCTGATATTCCATGTGATGCCACGGACACACGTTAAGCCGTTGGTCCCGGCTGTCATTCGTAGATCTTTGACAGACTTTACTGGTAGTTACAAACCTACAACCAGTCTTACCAAGGAGAATCATATTACCCATGCAGTAACTGGGTTTGTGGAGGTCAGACAGACAGTGATCGCTCTATGTAAAATATTGAGTTATCCGCTGCATCCGGTTAGACGGGAAGCCGCCCGATTTGTTTTCCAATTCTCAATATCCTCTTTAACTATGTAATTTTAAACATAATCAAATAATTTAAGTGGTTAAAAAAAAAAACAAAATATACACAAACATTAATCATCTACGAATAAGAGGCGATAAATAAAGGCGTACACATTATGTTTGATATGTCCATTGTCCATAAGAAATTAAGGAAATAGTATCTAACAAGAAGGAAATAAGAAACACAACACTCACTACTAACGAAGTAATCCTCGAGCCTAATTCTATTACTTTTTCGTTAGCAATCAGTAGCTTAAGGGGCGCCTAAATTACCCTTGTTAATACAGTTTTTCCTATTGTTTGTTTACTTATAACAGGGCGATCTGCTTTTATTTGTATTTAAGTACTAAGTTCTAAGGATTATAATTATAAAATCAAAATCAAAAGTCATTTATTCAAACTAGGCTGAGAATCAGCACTTTTTGAACGTCAAAATTACAGTCCCCCAAAACGCCCGCCCTTCACCACTTCCTAGTGCTTTAGGTGGGGAGAAGAAGTGGCGCAACAAACTCCCCAGCAGCACAGCTGTCTGTTCAGTTAAAAAAAAAAAAAATTGAATCTATACATCACTGCGCATAATAATTTAGGTACATTACGCAACACAAAACATTAAATTAAATTATTTGCTATAAGTAAGCTAGCACACGCCAATATACCAAAAAAAAAAATCGAAAAGTAGTATAGTCAAGCAGAAATAAAAATACAAAACTAAAAAACGTAAGCAGAACTTTATACCTAAATAAAGGCCTCCAGTAATAAAGGATGTGCCCACTTACATATATGAAGATTTTATATGAAGCTGAAACTCGAAGTCACAAATGATAAACTAGGACCATCGAAGTAACATAAACAAAGTTAATTACTAATAACAAAACAAAACCAAGGACAGCAAGACGACCTGTCACCACAAGCAGCACCCGTTCACGAGCATAACGCAGAGTTCAGCCATCACCCCCCTCGCCATATTTGAGGGAAGGAGGCAATAAGATATTCGATTGTAATTAATGTAAATCATCATTTTTACTTTACTTTATACTTGAATAAAAAAAAAATATAAATTGATTAGTTATGTTGGATCAGGTTAAAGACTGAAATGGTTATCGAATTCATAACATATAAATATCAGGTTGGCGGAAAAATATACAAGAAATTGTAAATTACTAGAATTTTCCGGAATATTTAGTATTGATCTGGGATACGTAAGAATATTGTAGAAGGTTCTCGAAGCTATCACATTAAGGGTATATAAAGGCGCACTAGTGAGGATTTGGTTAGTTTGTGAAAATGATTAGTGAACATCAACTTCGAACGATCATCTTTTACGAGTGGTGTCAGGGACACAACGTGAGTGTGGCTACCGCTAACATCAGCAAAGCGTTCGGTGAAGGTGTTGTATCGCGATGGAAGATAATCCGCTGGTTTGCTCGCTTGCATCGGGAGTTATAACTCTTGAAGATCACTGACAGGCACTTCGCCGGTTTTTTTTTTTCTAAGATAAGTAGCTACTATGGGTTTTACTATTAAAACTAATAAGCCAAATATAAGTATACTAGGAGAGTGGGTTCACGTAAATAGTGTAGCTACAATAATGATATGTTAACTCACGCTCTTACACGCTATTTCACCCTTTTAAAGGCGCGACACACGACGCGAATAGCACGTGACACAAAGGCACCGCATGTCGCGCGACGAGAGGTGCCTTTGTGTCGCATGCGATTTGAGTCGCATGTCGTGCCAGTTTGAAGCAACCTTAAGCCGGGGTGGTCTATTGCCGCTGTCCAAATAAATTAAATTCTCCAACAATGTCTATGTGCGTAATAATTATTTGATCAAGCAAAAATATAAAAATGAAAAATCATGTTCAAATATAATTCATTACAAAAATTAACAAACGAAAGTACATTATAAGCTTTCACACGAGAGCTGTGATTTGAATTGATTTAAAACTGAGATTTTAAAACAATTCACGTAGGTAAACGGCTCGCGGCCGTCTAACTGACACATCAAATTTTATCCTTTGTTTTTCATTCAACGCTTTTCTCTACCTATCTAATCTTTTACCCACGACACAGCGCTTTTGGCTAAGGTCTTTAAAGTATCTATTATTTTAACTGAAAATTAAAGTCTGTTAAAAAGTCAACAGTAATAGTATTTTCAGTGTTCAAACCTTGAAATATAAGCTTTGCTTCAGGCGCTTGGTCATTATTGATTTTCTCCAAAATAGAATTGACTGAAACTCAGTTCAGAAGATTAGCATTGCTTACCTTTAGATAAAATAATCCTACTAATATTATAAATGAAAAAGTTTGGATGTTTGTTACTCAATCACGTAAAAACGGCTGAACGGATCTGAATGAAATTCGGCACATAAATAGTTTATAACCTAGATTAGCACATATGATATTTTATCCCGGTAGTACGTTCCCGTAGGATAATTACCAACATCCGCGGGCGAAAGCTGGTGATTTGTAAATAAGGCTCATTTTATTTGAAAAGATATTATACTTAACTCAAAATCAAACTCATCATCTGCCTAGCCTTTTCCCAACTATGTTGGGGGCGCGCGGTCGGCTTCCAGATTAACCGGATGCATCTGTATACCAGTAATTTTATATGGAGCGACTGCCTATCTGACCTCCACAACCCAGTTAGTGTGTAATACCCCCTTGGTTATTTTTGTCAGACTTTCGGGCTTCTGACGACCCGTAACTACTGTCAAAGATCCACGAATGACAGATGGGACTGACGGCTTAACGTGCTTTACGAGGCACGGAGAGGTCTTGGTATGTAAAGATGGTCACCGATCCACGGACCAACCCCGGCAAGCGTAGCTTAACCTGATGGATCGACCCGTGCGGCTGTTATTACTTAGCCACGAGCTCCTCTTGAGCATTACACTAACGGATAGAAAATTAAAAAAACAAAATGATTCACGTTTTATTTTATTTCAAAAGATCGATAATCTTTTTTAATTAAAATAATTCCAAAAAAATTGTGAATATTATGATAAAGGGGCGTGCACAGGGAGCAGGACAGAGCGAGACTGAGCGGCAGGACAGAGAAGGACCGAACGCTCAAGGTCGTTTGGTTAGGGAAGGTCCTTAAATGGCGTGCCATTTGAGACGCCTATGTGCAGCAGGGGACTACTATAACTATGCTGATGATGATGTCCGTCTGTCTATTTGCCTGACTGTCAGTTAGTCAATACCCTTTTTCTCAGGAACGCGTGGAGGTATAAAGTTGAAATTAATATGAAATACATAGCTTAGGTATATGGTCAGTTGGAGCTCTAAAAAATTCAAGCTTCTAAGTCAACACAATAAAAAAAAAAATGGGCATTTAGGCGACATATTTTGACAGTCGCAAGTAAATCAAAACCTAATTAACTGTTGTCACTGGTACTTACCGTTGACCTAGAATCATGAAATTTGGAAAGAAGCAAAGTCTCATAGCACAAGTAAAGGAAATAGTGCGTTAATTTGTAGTTTAATCATATAAAAAAAAAACAGTTTTTTGCGAATACAAACAAACTAAAATTTGCAGTTGAAGAATTGACCGTGACGTATAACAAAGTAGCATGTTTTTCAACTACAGTATTAAGATTGTTTTTGGGATACATTCTACGGAACCCTTCATTATGCGTGGTCCGACACGCACTTGGCCGGTTTTTTATCTGTGTTCACAATCCCTCTAACAACATCTCAACCACACATTCTAATAGAGCTTATATCTTAAAGCCAAAGCTCCTTACTCACTTAAGAGGATTGTGAAGTGCCGATACGCGGCGCGATTTTTGGAGGCAATTACCTACATTTCATACAATTATTTACATAAATATTGTTTCGGGTGATAACGTCTTTACTCTCCTAAACCTTTACAAAATGAGACAATTTTGATTTCATTACATTCAATACACTTTAATCTAGGTCTGTACGTTTTTCGTTTTTGGTAATTCAATTTAATTTAATTTAAAAAAATAAAAATGCTCGAGGATGTTTTTAAGTCAAAAATAACAGTAATAATAGTATTTAGATGCTAATAATTTATATTGTATACAATATTTCTTTATAATAAAAACGTACGGACCTAGTTTTTCATTATACCTACAACATTTCCAAAAATTATGAAAATTAGACTATGTTTACGGGGACAAAAACGTTATCTCTTTTTGTATGAACATTTACAGCTTCACAATCCTCTTAATTCTCATAACCCAACAATTACAAACAACAAATATCAAACAATAATCATCTAAAGCCCTGTTCCCACGTGCCATTAAAGCAGATCTCGCTCTCAACGCTGCGTGTCGTTATACGTGAGCCTTACCCGAGTCACGTGACATTCAACAAAAGTGACGGCTTAAGGTGCTTCCAACCTGTAACTACCAAGTTATTTGAAACAATCCATCTTTGCGTAACACTTTGTTTTGTTGTACAAATGTTTCTAAGTATATCTTGGACATCGCTTAGATACGATGGATGAAAATATCGTGAGGGAATCTGGACTTATCCATACTAATACTACTTTACTAATTATATTTTATCATTATCACTACATATTATAAAACAAAGTCCTCCACTGCGTCAGTCTGTCTCTATGTCCGCGATGATCTCAAAAACTCCTGAACGGATTTTAATGCGGTTTTCATCAATAGATAGGGTGATTCAAGAGGAAGGTTTATACGTATAGTTTTCCGAGATCCACGCGGGCGAAGCCGAGGGCAAAAGCTAGTTATAATTTAAATGCGAAAGTAACCCTATATGTCTGTTATCTTTTCACGCCTTAACGGCTGAACGGATTTCGATGAAATTTGCCACACTGGTAAACCATGACCTAGGTTAGGACATAAGATACTTTTTATCCCAGTTATGTTTTCCTGTGAGATAATTTCCAACCTCCAGGCGGGTGATGCCGCAGACACAAGCTAGTCTTCTACAATCCATAAATAGAATAAAACAAGTCGCTTTTCTGTCTATGTGGCGCTTATATCTTCTAAACAGATTTAGATGCGGTTTTCATCATAATAATTATTTGAAACTTTCAAAACATGGGGCAAAATTTAAGGGGGTGTTCTACCCATCAATATGAATAACTTTTACTATGGGACCAGCTTGGAATTTTCAAAAAAAAAAATTCGACTTTCTTGTAAAAAATGGTCCAATCAGGAAGGTCGTTTTTTATTGCGAATTCTTAGTTGGTCCCATAGTAAAAGTTATTCATATTGATGGGTAGAACACACTCTTAAATTTTGTCGCATGTTTTTAAAGTCAGCATTAATATCTAACTAAGACATAGCAATCTCGATGCATGCACTCTTCGCATGGATGCAATGGTGAGATGTCAAAAACATTTCGCCATTGCGTCCGTGCGAAGCAGGAGCGGGTCATTAGGAATTAATGCAGAGTGATTTTTAACTCAGGTCAGTAGGGAGAAATCCGGATCCGTCAATCCATATTGAGCAATCCTGTTGACCAATGTTCATGCCTTCTCTGGGCAACACCAGGGCTGACTAGGGCATTCTCTAGGGCAAACCGTAGACTGTGACCATGGAGGCTGATATTATTATTTAGTTTTACTTTTTGTAAAAAGGACAATGCTTACAAGTCAAGTCTGTTCGTCAAGTTCTGTTCGTATTTACTTTCAAATGAGATAAAAAGTTACCAGAGATTTCTGAGAGTTCTTTTTCTTTTGCTGATATATGGCATCCGAGCAAATAAATACGTATTTGTGGCTGACGTAGAAACAGTTGTTTCAAGTCTGTTTACTTGTATCCTGTAAACATTTGTGGTATTGAACAAATCCTAGTTCGAGAAAAAGGGTTTTCTTTGAAAGAAAATAAAGGTGTTTTAGGAAGAACTTAAGTTTTGCGCTTTATTGGCACTATTACTCACAGGATTTTATTACTAGATATTTGTTTAATTCAAAACTGTAGTAACTTATTGCTAAAAAAAAAAATGTTTACCAGGAAATCATACAGCTCAGATGACATAATTCAATCCATATTTTTGTTCTTTTAAATTATACAACCTTTTACAACTTGAGTTTAAGAATGAATTCCGTAGCATAATTTATTCATAATATTAAACGTCTGTAATGGCGCGAAACGTTCTCCGTTTTAGGGCTACCAAAAATACTTAGCCAGATACTTAAAATATTGATGAAATTTTGTAATTTTTATTTTTAGGGTTCCGTACCTCAAAAGGAAAAAACGGAAGCCTTATAGGGTCTCTCTGTCCGTTTGTCACACCCAATTTTCTCCGAGTCTAATGGACCGATTAAGTTGAAATTGGTACACGTATGAATTTCTGTCACGCAAACACGGACGTATATCGTAAATAAATGATTTTTGAATATGGGGGTCAATTTTGGGGGCAAATAAGAAAATAAAAAAAAAGATTTGCAAAGTGTATTGTGTAACTCACTGTGACGGTCTTAAACAGTTTTTTTTTAAATAATTTTAAAATAAATTGTCTTAAAGTTATTTAAGAAAATAGACGAAAATTGACCATTCCCGTTTATCTCCGAAACTACTGAGTCTAAAATTTTGAAAAAAAAAAATACATAAAATAGTTCTATACCTATAGATTACAGGAAAACCAATAAAAAGACTACGGTACTTAAATTAACATGGTAAATCTCTCAATATTGTGCGTACAAACTTACATTAGCAATTGGAATGTATGGGAGAACACGTTTTTCAACTACAATGTTAAGTTTGTTCTTGGGATAAAAGGATCCTGACTACGGAAGCCTTCATTGCGCGTGGTCAGACACGCACTTATCCAGTTTTTTATTATTATTTTTTTTATTTTAGCCTCTTTTTATACGATTTAATTGAAGAACTTTTAAAAACTTACTACTGCTTCCATTAAAAAAAACAGCAAACAATAACTTCAACAGTACTTATTGTACACCCTAGCGATATGTTGTAGAGGTACTTTTTATTTTTTTTTTATTAAGTATTATTTATTAATCATCAAGTATAGACTAGACACAACATTTAAATAAAAATACTCAAACAAACGAACAATTGCAGAAAAATAAATTAAATTTTGACCAACTTTAAGGTAACCACCTGCAGAAATAATAAACAATATTCTGTTCTACCTCCCATCAAGAATCAGTTGGGCATTCTATTGCAGACAAACTTTTTTAAACTTCTTTTGGTATCATAATTAAGCCTTAAAAGTTGTGAACGACGTACAGTTACTAATAAAAGCAAAGCCGTCCATGCATACTGCATAATCCACCAGCCTTTTACATTTTTAATAAGCAAAACATCAGGCATATCCAGTATTAAAACAGAAACCAACCAAACTTCCTATAATTTGTTCATCCTACACAGTTGGAAATGCAAAGCTTCACATCAATCCATCGTAACTCAAACTTCTTACTAACACCCATACAAACCGCGATAAACGCAGCCCTACGTGACTCACGACCGCTTGTACCAGCCAATTAAATCCGGATTACCTGGTCCGTGTTACCATGGCAACGGAGTAGGTAATAGATTTTCACTAAACCAAGCTGGAATTTTCAGAGCGTTGCTAGTTAAATTGTAATTAAAGTTTACAAGTTCTTGTTTGAGCTTGACAGCCTTCATACTAGCTGTGAATGTTGAGCGGAGTTGCAGGTGCATGCTCAGGGGAATTGCAATAAAATTGTTGCGTTCACTTGGGCGCTTTTGCGGCTGTTATGAGGTCGGCTGTGTTTATAACGACTAACTTTGAGTATTTTGCATCATTCTTCTTTGTGAGTTTGTTGCTTTGACAGTTCAAGTGGCGATTCGTTTGTGAACGTTCATGAGTCTGTGTTTATCAATGGTTATTACATACAAAACATCTCACCTGTAATCCCCAAAGGGTCAGACAGATGTGTACTTATAGTACACCCACATTTCGCTAGTTATGTTTAAGGCTGAGGCCAAACGAACGTAATTTTTTGAGCTGTGAGTCGCGTAATTTGTGAGGTAAGAATTTAAGCTGCGTTCGGTTTCATACTCGTACTAAAGTCCTGTTTGTACCACACGGTGACGCAAAATGAGTTCATCTCATTTTATAAAAAAGAAAAAACCGCGACTCATTTTGCGCGACTCACAGCTCAAAAAATCTACATTCGTTTGGCGTCAGCCTTAAGCGGGTTGCAGACCGCAAACTATGCATAGTCGTTGGTGCAAGTATGAAAAACTACGCAAGCTATGTGAGCCAAGCTAAACTAACTTAGCTTAGTTTTTGGTCTGCAACCCGCTTAAGCGTCCGTTCAGACCAAGCGGAAAAATCCTCGCGTACTTTACTGGCTTCATTGAAAATAGGACCGAATTACCATAGCCTAAAGTATAAAATTGTCAGTCGGCTAGCGCCGAGCCGACTGTGTCAATATTCACACAATTTTGTACTTTAGGCTATGGTAATATGGTACTATTTCAACGGACCCTTAGTCTCAACCTCTCAATAGGGGCGAGCGTATTGCTATCAACCGAGAAATTCCTTATGGAAGAACCCAATAACACATTGAACGACTTGGGATGCCCAGCGGTAGCGCTTACGTCCACTTAGTATTAACTTAGGGTCAGTACAGACCAAGCGGAAAAATCCTCCCTGAATTTACTGACTCCAATCAAAATAAGATCGTATTACCATAGCCTAAAGTATAAATGTCTCAGTCTGGCTCGCGCCGATCTGACTGTGTCGATATTCATACAATTTTATACTTTAGGCTATGTTAGTATGGCCTTATTTTCAATGGAGCCAGTAAATTCCGCGAGTATATTATTTCCACGTGGACAGCATTGACCCTTACAAGCAAAGAAGTAAACATGAATCACGTTCAAAGATTCAATCGGTTATCTTCAGAAAAACCAAAATTTGACGAATATAATGCGAGCGCTCGCTAACCAAACCAAATAAGAACAAAGCCCCAAAAAGCCGAACACATGACGTAATTAAATAAATTAATGTAAATCTAGACAGAACTCATCAGCAATGTTACACATGGGACATTATTGTGAAATTGTAGCGAGTCTGGGCGGTGAAGCGGGAAATGACAAGCCAGCGAAACAAATGAACATTGAAAAGCTCCATATTAGGTACCCCGCGCTTACACCAAGGTATACCCAAAATATTTGTATTCTACAAGTTGCGTCTACTATTTTCTATTTAACTTTACACAAAACTTATAAAAAATGTCAAAGAGGAGGAAAAAATTGTTAATAATACATGTCTGAAAAAACGTCAAGACTTATAAAACATGAATCAAACATTTTTATAACATAACATGTTTTCGACAAGTCATTTACAAGACTTGTCAAATATACGACGTTAGATAGTAAATACTAGAAACAGAAGAGTTAGAGAGTGTATTGTGTCGAAACAATTTTTCAGTATATTTTTAAGTTGAGACCGACCGAGAAAGTCTATTATCGTCGAGTTTTAGGGTTCCTTACATCAGAATGAAAAACAGAACCCTTATAGGATCTTTCGAGTGTCTGTCTGTCTGTCTGTCACAGCCATTTTGACCATTTTAACCCATTTATTCACAGGAATTTCTGTGACCCAAACACGGATATGATTGTATCGTAAATTAATTAATTTTGAATAGGCGGGTCACTTTTGGGAGAAAAATAAGAAAAATAAAAGAAAAGTTTTGCAAATTGTACCGTTTGACATAAATATTAAATAAAAGGGCTTAGTGTGAGGGTCTCAAGTTGTTTTTGTTTATAATTATAAAATAAATAGTTTGAAAGTTATTTAAGAAAACAGATGAAAATTGGCTACTCCCCTATTATCTTCGAAACTACTGAGCCTAAAATCAAAAAAAAAAACATAAGTAATAATACAGAAAATAGTTCTATACTTACATATTACAGGAAAACCTAATACAGAAGTCTATGGTCTTAAAACTTATTGAATTTTTCAATATTTTACGTAGAAATTTACATTAGAGAGTAAGAATGTACGTATATGAGAATATGTTTTTCAACTACCATGTTGAGTTTGTTCTTGAGATAAATTTATCCTAACTAAAGAACCCTTCAGTGTGCGTGGTCCCACACGCATTCATTTGAAGTGTCACTTACTTCGATGTCAAGAAACTTAAGTAATGCAAATGTAAATCAGCCTTTACACACATACTAGCGTCTGCCCGCGATTTCGTCCGCGTGAAATTTTTTGTTCCCGACGCACCCCGTCGCATCGCATCGCCTGCCCACGTTATTACCTACTTCGTTTTTGCCTAGCGTTCTTTCTGAATATTTTTTATTTTTGTTCGGCTCCTGAGGGTCGTAGCGTGATGTTACATAACCTATAGCCTTCCTCAATAATTGGGCTATCAAATACAAAAATGTTTTTTTCTGGGAGTTCCAGAGATTAGCGCGTTCAAACAAACAAAAAACTAACTCTTCAGCTTTATTATTAGTACTAGGTTGTTCCGAAAATTGTTAGCCACAGAATAAATACAATCTATTCTTGAAACTATTTCGAATTGACGGCTAATTTCAACACAAATCTCCTTGGTGAAAATCATTGCCCACCTATGTGTCGTTCTATGTGTCACTCTTCTTTGGTTTGCAACAATGGACGTCTCGTGGGAAGCTTTTCGTGCTATGATTTCTTGAGCTCCCGCAAGATACATTTTTAAATGCTTCGAAAGCTGGTTCGTCCAAATGCATAAGTGCATTGGGGTTGGAGGGGAGTATTTTGAATTTGAAAAGCTTTAAATAAACTCTTTTCATAGGTATTCTAACTATTTTTCATTTCACTAATAATTTTTGGAACAGCCCACGTATTATGTCCCCGTTTCTATCTTGTACTTGTAGTTTGAGAGTAGTGCGACACTGACAAAATAATTTTAAACCAAACTACATACTAAGTTACGTTTACAGACCGTTCACAATTATTTTATTAAGTCGTCAGACTTAATAAAATAATTGTGAACGGTCAGCAACAATCCAACAGCAACCTTATTTTAACAATAATAAAGATCACTTTGATTTTCACAGACTTATCAGTGGCAGCAACCCAAAAGCGACCTTATTGTAATGAAAATAAAGATCGTTGTGTGTCTAATAGGCAGTCTTGACTGAGTCTGTACCTAGCCTTACTTACATTATAATCCTAATAAATATTATAAATGCGAAAGTGAGTTTGTCTGTTTGTTACGCTTTAACACTAAAACAGCTGAACGGATTTGGATGAAGTTTGGCACATGGGTAGATCATGACCTGGATAAGAACCTAGACTTTTCGTCCTGGATTGCAGATAAAGTAGCGGCCAACAGCTAGGCATCTATCTATATATATAGTATCAATTGCCGTTTTCGAGTTTTTGCGAGAGTAATGCATACTGTCGCAAAAACTCGAAAATGGCTCGACCGATTAGATTTTTTTTGTTGTTTTGGTCGCGTCAATTCTGGGGTGATTTATAAAAAAAAATAGGAAAAACTCAAAGGAACAGCTGAAAAATCGAAATTGAAATTTTGACTGGACTACGTCTGACGAGTCAGCATACAGGAAAGTTTTTAAGCAGTACGCAAATTTTTACTGGGTGTTCTACCTATAAATATGAACAACTTTCATGGGACCAACTCTGAAATCAAAAAAAAAATATCAGCTGTTTCATACAAAAGTTTAATAGCTCATCATTCTCCTGCCCTTGTCCCAATTTATTCAATACCTACTCGAACAAAATGTATGACACAGCAGATTATTTTTTCTTGATTTCAGAGTCAGTCCCATAGTGAAAGTTGTTCATATTCATGGGTAGAACACCCAATCCGAAAAATCCCTAAGTCCTACTAACTTCTGATAAGTCCACAACATATTTTTTTCCAATTATAGGTGTTAAAATAACTTTATGGGTTTTGTTTTTTATACTTCAATAAAGAGTATACTTTTTATTATAACTTGATGTATTTTCATTTATATAAGCCATGTGTGTTTTCAATAAATTAATTTGGTGCTTTACTCCTCAATGTGGGAATAGGAATTTTTCGAATTGAAGAACCCAATTATTGTCGGGTCATCTAGTAACTTTATAAAACAGCTGAAAAATATAATTTTCGCCTTTTTGTTACACTTTGTAGGTGAAATGTAACAAAAAGATAAAAATAATACTCGGGCTAAAATACCTAAAAGAATTCATGAATATAAACAACTTTTTGTAGGTTACGAAAAATTGAAAGAAGTCAACTGTTCCACATAATGTGGCTGAATAGGCACTTGTTTTAATAGAAAGTTGATTTTTCTCGTTTTTTGAATGGTTTGTTCGAAATGTTTTTTCATATTCATAGGTGTTTTTACCTACTGAATTCATATTGTTTCGGCTTGCTTATATTAAGTTTCTTGAATGGAAAATTCGGGAAAGAAAATTTATATCAATCTATACTAATAATAAAGCTGAAGAGTTTGTTTTTCGTTTGTTTGAACGCGCTAATCTCTGGAACGGATAAGTCGGATTTGAAAAATTATTTTTGCATTTGATAGCCCAATTCTCAGGTAAGGCTATAAGCATATTTAACGTAATCCCTAGGCTAGGACCCTTAGGCGCCGAGCAAAAAGAAAGTCTTCAGAGAAGCGTCGAGATTGAAACACGTTCCCTTAGAAAATGAAGTCGTCGCGAGTATGAGTACCAAGAGGCTACCTTATAAGCACGTACTCCTGCCTGTAACTTGCATGGAAGTATGCAAGTTGCTTGTATGCAATACTTTTTAAATTTTTCTTTAAGTTCTACTTTTACTTAATTGCCACATTACACTTATTTAATATCTTGACTTAACCGTTTGTCAATTAACATATCCTGTCTAAGAGAGCCGGGTAACCTGTAACTCAGGACCGTTCTACCTCAGACACCTTTCTCTATTTAAGGTTGTGCATTTTATTCACAAGTGTCTGTAATAATATGATGTTGAGATAAATAAAGATTATTGATTATGATTATTCTCAAATTGACCAATTAGTAGTTATTATGGCCTCAGATCCACAAAAAAGGAAGACGGAGCACCGCTAACATCAAAATTGAAGCCACAAAACCGTGCTTCTGCAAGTAAAATACACATTCACGCACACACATACAACTAAAACCATGCTCACCGCTCTTAGTACGTGACGAGTCGTCGTCTAATTAATATAGTTAAAAAAAGATAGAATTAAGCCTTCCCGTGTAGTGAAAACTTGTAAAAACAATAGCAAATCACATAAAAAAGTTTCACGGAATCACTTTTCACTTTTAAGTACCTACGTGAAGTAACATCGTTTTTTTTTTTTATTTTATTAAATAAACTATGACTTTTAAGTTACTTGGTACAAAAATCTAAACGACGCAGTGACATAAAATGCGATGATTGCCATAATACGATTTCAAATTTTCCCCATTCGATTAAACAAATTTAAGTAGGTACCTATGATATCTTACCCATACAATATTATTCCCCAAATTCTAGGGAAACAATTTAACCAATGACAACTCTTCGACACATAGATAAAAAGGCGCTCAATCTTCTTTGTTTTGTTAATCTGAAGTTATGGCACAATAGCATACAAGCTTCTTGAGCAGGTAGGTACTCTTGTGCAAGATAGAGGCATGTGTATTCGTAGCTTTATATTATTAACAGGCTCCAAAATAAAATCCTTTGAATTTTTTTTTCAGCGTTATCACACCTTAATTCCCATCTATCGAACCAAATCAAATTCAGAAACTCTGGCCAAATTCAGAAACTGACAGACAAATATTAAAAATCTATTTGACGACGGTTTTTACTTTTTTTAGTATAACTTCGACAATGGATAATTTAAAACCACTAAGTAACAAATTTGTATTTGATCATAATTTCAACTAATTTGTACAGGGCGATAATATTAATGATAATTTATTGGGTGATAAAGCGGCAAAATCTCTGTGGTTGAAGTTGTCAAATATATTATGGATGTGGTTACTGCGGACAAAATGCTCATAGTTATTGAAATCGCATTAAATAATAATGCGGTTCCATTATGCTCATTTCAGATTAAACAGATTATTTCAAATTAAACACATAACAATACGACTGTATTATCCGAAGGGTTAGGCTTAGGTGTGCCTATAGTACATCCACATTTCGCCAGTTATGTTAGTCCCATGTAATAGAGGGTGAGTCTAATGCCATCAACCTCCAACCAAATCCTGACGGAAAAACCCAGTGCTACTGGTTTTTTTCGTCCTTGCCCGACCCAGGAATCGAATCCAGGACCTCATGTCCAGCAGTAGCGCTTGCGACCACTAGACCAACGAGGCAGTCAGATTATTTCGAATTAAATGGACAATTATTATATATGTAATAATTTGAGAAAGCAGGTTAACTATACCACAGTTACCTCGTTGCTATTCCACCAATTCGCACTAAGCGTTTCCAAATGTCTTTTATAATGCGCACAGCAAAAGAGTGGAACTCTCTAATGCCAGACGCATTAGAGAGTTCCACTCTTTTGCTGTGCGCATCTTTCCGAGCGCATACAACCCTAATCTCTTCAAAGTGAGAGTGAACAGGCTTCTTCTGGGGAAACTCACTCTATCGTCGACTTTGTCTCTGTCGCCTCCGACCTAGACTAGAGTCAAGAGCAAACCCATCTTAAATATTAAAAAAATAATCTTTTCTACGTTTAAAGGCCGGTTTCTTGATCCGTAGTTAACTAAACCAATGGTTAAATGTAGTAACTAATGGTTACTATTTTTTAACAGAGTTAACATGAATGTATTTTTTTTATTTTTTACCTTTCATTTTTATCAAAAATTCAACCTTTAGTTACTATGTTTAACCATTGGTTGAGGTTAACTCACGGATTACGGATCAAAAAACCGGCCCTAAATAATGGACCACATCGTATTACAAGTTTAGAAAAGATTCAAAATAATTCAAACTAAGAATAGTAATTATTATGCCTATTACGAATTCACGAAAACATAGCCCAAAATTATTTTCCTCAATTTTCATCATAATAATAGGTGTGACTTTGAAAATTTCAAAATTGGAAAAAGTTAAAAAATAATAATGGAATAATCGAATACATAGAGGAGAGCAGTGGCGGCCCAGTGATGACGGCCCCGGCTTACGATCTCAGGCAGGCGCTTTACTTTGTGTGAATAGTAATTTCAATACCACTACTCTCAAAACGGTGAAGGAAACATCCAAGGGCGGATACAGGAGAGGAACAAGGGGCCATGGCCCTCCCAGACGTTCTATAGATAAGCATTTTGAGGATATCGGCCCTGCCTGCCTTCGCGCCGATCGCGCGCCTCAACAAACTAAACGATTAGTGCTTGTTGTGGGAACGTTATAGGCTGATTATAGGAATACATAAAGATTTATGTATTCGCATCTTTCTTGAGAAAACATCCTATGTTTCCCTTGCGAGTATTTCAAACATAGTTGTTATAAACACAAGTACAATAAATATGTACACGTAGCAACTAAAAACACTAAATAAATAATGACATGATTCGAATAAAGCCTCGAAGGTAGGAAGTCCCAACAAAGCCACGGGTGATCATTGTACTCGAAGTCAATAAGTAAAGCGGTCGTGATCCTTACTCCAAACCTATTATTGCCCTAATTTGGGACGGTGCCAAGGCTCTGAGCGAATATTCGTGTAAGAAAATAGTTTATTGGGGAAACGGGCCCAAAATATATAAAACTAGCTTCTAACCGCGATTTCATCCGCGTGAAATTTCTTGTTTTAACATAAAATAATATATACTATGACACTCGGCATTACTGTATATTTCCATTTGTAAAAGAATTTTCGGATTCGGATCAATAGTTTCAAAGATTACCCCCTACATACTTGCTAACTCACTAGTATCAAGATTTTATGAAATAGTAATTCATTATAATTATTTGAATTTAGAGAGTTGTATTGATGATTTTAATAAATAAAATTCTATAAATAATAAACTTGTTACGGTCGCGATTCATATTCAGATTAACATACAACCTGATACTGACCTGCAAATTGCAAAACACGTAAGAAAATTTGAATTTCGCGGGCTACCTGGAGCTTTCGCCTTAAGAGCGGGCCTAATGGCAGGATAAATTCTGATTTCCCCCGCGCGTCTCGCCACACCCGCATTAGTGCGGATAACAAACACGGGTGGCGCGACGACGCGCGGAACCAAAATCGCGTACTCGACGTCATTGAGCGGTCAAGTACGTAGCGGGCAGTGCGTAGTATATGCAACACAGTTAGATAAAAACACTTTTTTTTTCTTGCATAAAACAGTACTTTTTATAAGGATATTATTATGCGCGCATGCTATCGATTTCACAGAATCATCAATTCGCAAAATATACTTTTATTAAGTGTACCTACTTATTGTGTTATATTATGAGTGATGATATAGGTGATATAAAGTCCAAAACGTATAAAAAATTCATAAATTATGACATTATGTAATATGGACACACTGATCTTTTACTGGTTTTACTATTTAATTCAAGTACAGTAGAGTCTCACTAATCCGGCACTATTAAAACCTAGGGGGTGCTGGATCATTGGAATGGTCGGATTATTGGAAAACAAAAACTTTTTCCAAAAAACACAACCGACTTCCAAAGTAACACTTCATAGTGAATAATAACTTTAATTTCGGAAATCGGTGTCTTTGGATCTTTATTCTAGTTTTTGCCACCAACTTCCGAAATTAAAGTTATTATTCACTTTGAAGTGTTATTTTGAATGTCAGTTGTGTTTTTTGGAAAAAGTTTTTTATTTTTCACTTTTTAGTGGGTCAGTTTGTAATTTATCTAAGTTGCAATATTCTAATCTCAACTGCTCATCGCCTTTTATAAAATATGTATTGCTTTTTCCAATGCAGGGATGTTAATTGTTGAGGAGTTCTACTGGTAAGTAGGTACCAGAAGAACTCCACATCACCATAAGCATTGTGACGAGCATAAATTACTTAGCAACCATTAATAAAGTATCTAATCCCAAACCGTGAAATACTTATTATTGAGTAGTTCTGGTGGCCATCTGTGATCGTAATGATCAGTTCTACTTGACCAAATGGTGCTTTCCAAGAACAAATGCACGAGTTACTATAAAAAAATACCCAAATCGCTATAGGTGTGCCTATAATATTTGAAGAGTTCCGTCGATTTCTCCCACCATCACCAACCAACTAGAAACCAAGGGACCAACTAGAAAGTTTATTAACTAGAAAGCTTTAAAAAAAAAATAAAAATTTTCAAATCAGTTCAGCCGTCTTCGAATAATCGGGAAAAATACATAAAAAAGAAAAGATTCCGACGAACTGAGAACCTCCTCCTTGTTTTGATGTCGGTTAAAAATAATGCATTTTATAAAAGGAAAGAAGAACAGGGGTGAGGGACGCGTGAGCGGAGAGTGCCGGATTATTGGACGTACCGGATTACTGAAATGCCGGATTCGTGAGACTCTACTGTATTTTGCTACAAATAAAACACTATGGTGAGAAATATCTTATAATAATCAAAATAATCACAATATTTGTTTAATTCATTTTATTCAAAAACACATCTAATTAGTCATCATCAGTACTCGGCAATTGATAAAACATGTTCTTCATTTGATGGTCCAGGAGTAACAAACTCTCTAGAATGAACTATTTCATGACAGAATTGCTTGCATTTTGAGGGTCCAGCATCAGTTGATCTTTTTGCGCTGACCTTTTCTGGGAATTGTTGGTTGCCTCAAAGGCATGTTTCTTGTTTGGCGTGGGTCAACTAATTCAGGCAATATGTGCTCCATATAAAATTCGGTAAGCTTACCAATCATTTTCTTTTCCCAAAAGTCATCGCGAAATATTGTTTCAACAATCATTCTTTGATTTTCACCAGACCACACTGCAAAAAGACACTTCTTTCTGTTGCTTATGTGTAACTGTCCTTGGACTTGGTAAAACCAAGGGTGGCTCTTGTTAATAATGTTGTTTTTATCGTTTATGGCCCAAAAAATTTTTTTTTTCTTTTTTATGGCCTCTTCTATTGGTATTTTGAAAGCAGAAAGTGGGCATTTAACCTCTACAATTGTGTCGTTCCCGACTAAGCCATCTGGGGTAGCTGCCAAAAATGGTATCTTGTCGTCTAAAAATAGTCCACACGGGCTTATTTCCACACATTCTTGTCTTGCAAGCTGGTAAAGAGCAATAGCTTCATTATCTACACCGTGTTTTATTGAAGCTACGCTTGAAATATTAGTTTTGTATAGCAAAGCTTTGACGATACTTGCGCTGGTAGTGGGGCGACGATTGATAATTTTTCCAAAGTTTGATGCAGTTAATAAATTTCTACGAAGCTCTAACCACTCACTACTATCTCTTTGTAAGATTGTAGCTCGTTCAACCTGTGACTTTTCAAGATGAGTTTTTTCTAAATTCTTCAAGAAACTTCGTTTTGCCAGCTCGTATACCTCTTTGTCCATATCAGGCTTTTGACAACTGTCTGTTCCATAATTTTTGTCTGCGGTTGCAGCCGATTTCAGTGTTTTGGTAAAAGGAAGTTTCCTGAAACTTTTAACATTTCTTCTACACTTATTTTTTTGTTTTCTTCTGTCTTCCAATGATTTCGTTTTCGATTTAGGACTCTTGCCCAAAAGCGATTTTTGTATGTTGTATAATGGACTTTTCGTATTGAATGCCACAACTGCTGCCGCACATCTGGATTGATATGTTTGCCGTTGAATTAAGTTAGTTCGTTTACCGCCTACGAATTTAGCTATTATGCTATTGAACTGTTCAACAGGATTACTGTCACAGTCATTGACCAGACTTCGTGAGTGCGAGGCAACTAGGCCCACAATGTATTGAACTTTCGCACAAAACGCAGAACTTTTTACTTTCGGCACGAGGTCTTCAGTTTGCCTTTCACTACAACAATAGTGGTCTATACAGTCGTTGTGATGACCTAATGCATGATTATATGAGTTATTAATGTCAACAAAAAGGTTATGTATTCGCACACCTAATTCAGCAGTATTATTTTTGTGATGTTTTATAGCTGAACAAATAACTTTTCTGATGGCAAGAATTCTTTGGGTGGATAGCATTTTTCTCATACATAGTGGATATTTTGTATCTTTACTGATGAAAACTAATTTGTTGCACATATTACGCAAGATGTGATTTCTACATTCAATTTTCTCTACGGTAATATCTTTATAAGGTCTTTCTTCTAGGATCTTTGCGTAAGTGCTCGAATCACCATCCGCTATAACTCGCCCATATATAATGTTATACATTTCTACGGAATTCTTAAATCCCTCCACTATGATTTCTGCCTCCATGCCAGAAGAAGAACCCGTATAGTTTCTATAACATTTGTGTTCTTTTGGTGGTACTCCTATATTTTTTGCACGAACACATATGCAACAGAATTTATTTTTCACACCTAAATAAAGAACTTCTTTGAACTTCCTGCCGACTATAGCTGCTGCTCCAGAAAGAGCAGAATAGTTACTCTTATAGGAGCGCTTAGACCAGCAGCCGTCAGCAATGACATCAACAATCGCTATCCCATCCTTATTTACTCTACCATCTTGTATTGCTGCTTTTCTTTCGCGTTCCGCTGCAACTGCCATAGCCTGTTGAGCTGTTTTTTCCCAATGTTGACAAATTTCAACGTGTTTTTTTCGTACATTTGTCCTGACAATATGGGAAGATTCATTGCAGCACACAGCCCCTGAAACTGTTCTAAACCAATGCCAGTGCTTGTGATACCAGATACTGCAGCTGTATTTATATCTACGTTTTGGGTTGGCAGTGGATCTGTTGTATTTACAATAAAATCAGCTTTACACATATCACAAGAAAGTTTAAGCTTTGAATTCAGACCTATTTTCGTTTCTCCCGTGATGTGTAAGTTGGATAGAGTGCAGCCGAATTGAGGTGCATGGTTAGAAATGATTTTTAATTTTTCAAAAAAGTACATTTTATCTATTACTAATCTTTCTGCAGCATCATAAAGATTTTCATCATGATCTTTGACTTTTTTATTCTTATTTTTTTTTTAATTATCCTTTGGTCCTTTATACACTCGTAGTTCGAAGTTTCTGTAATAAAAAAATAACGTAATGTATCTAAATTTACGGCAGGTTTTTTAGGGTTTCATTCATATAAACATAAGTACTGATTGCTTTGTAAATATATTATACTATTTGAACATTATTACAAAATACGTACTGTTCGCGTGCATCACTCTTGTCATTATGCTACTCAAGCTCAGTTACGTTATTACTACTAAAGGAACCGTCAAGAGTGTCAACTAGGAAATCCTCTTTATTGCTCGAGCTATAGATATCTGGTTGCTGAGTGGCTTTTTTTTTTTTTTTTTTTTTTTTTTTTTTTTTTTTTTTTTTTTTTTTTTTTTTTTTTTGTGGATGTGAAATCATCAAATAACTTCTCCCGCTCTGGGTGGAGCGGAAGGGCGTGTCAGACTTTTACTGACTAAAACCCACCCGTGTTCCTTCAGTTGCCTATGCCAGGGCCACGGTATCTTTTTCAAACAACCCGCGACCCCAGCGGCGTTGCTGAGTGGCTGAAGTGTTACCGCCTATTATCTCCAAGGTCTTCAACAAAGGTCTGAAAGATGGGTATGAAAAGTAAATATTCATAATTCCTTATGAAAACATAGTTCCCTACATTTTGACGAATTATGCGAACATAAATGTACTGAACAGCTGATTTTTTTCGCGATTTCCGTTTAGCAAGTTTGGTCCCATAGTAAAAGTTGTTTATAATGATGATTAAAATGTCCCCACTGTTTACACTTACAACCTGTATATATACTAGGTATGTGAGATTTGGGTAGTAGGAAAGGATAAACATACTTCTCTGGTGGCAAATCCTGGTCATCATTCAAATTGTTTTCAACCTCGATGGTACTACCGATAGAACCTTCAACAAACTCGATCACTTGATTAATATCCTTTTCAGGGAACTGATACCTAAAACAAAAAAATAAATGACACCTCGTTCATCGAAATATAGCCCTTTAAGTTTTAACTAGCATAATTTTATTAATTTATAATATACCTACACATACATAATTATATAATATAGTTATAATAAATTCGCACGAAAATAATACACGATCGCAGCGGTCAAATCAATCATCTGTTTATTTTGCGTATACTACACGTCTATGCAGACACGCGCGATAAAAAAAATAGTTTACTTCTGTCAAAAAACAATAATAAAGTACCTACTATTGTACTTCATAGTGTGGGGTAATGTTTAGCAAAAGAATAAGGGTCAGTACACTTATCGGAATTTAAAAATATAAAATTTTATGACTACCGTTTAATTTCACATTCATACAATTTTATACTTTAGGCTATGGTAATACGGTCCTTTTATAATGGAGCCAGTAAATTGCGCGAGGATTTTTCCGTTCTGTCTGAACTGACTTTTGGTTACCTACCATTTAATGTCAGTTGCAAAATATATTATTATAATAATTTAGATTTTATTTATTTATAAAATCTACTTTGAATCGACCTTGATATAAATACAAAAAAATAAAAAATACATACCTTCGACTTCGGCAATCAGCAATCATTTGAGTCTTCAACTGTTTTAGTTCTCGCTTTTTCATTTTTTTCATTGTATTTTTTTTGTTTCCCATATTACTCAACAAATAATGTAGAAATCTAATGATAATAATGGTGGTTAGGCGCGGAGCAAACTGACGTGGACTACCCGTCTCAACAGAGCGAGGGCAACTGATCGGTGAAACAAACTGATGTCTCAAGCTCATGTCACGCGAGACGAAAGACAGCGTATTTCGCGGATTAAAAATGTAGTAAGCGCCAAATGCTTTTTATTATGTTATCTATTAAAATAGACAATATTTTTAAAAATCGCTAGGGACAGCTCTAGATTATACATGAGTGATAATATTTATGTAATTTATGGTTCAGTAATATGCACCAAAATAGAATGCAAACCAAAAATGTTGAAAATTAGAGGTAACTTTGTGATGGTTTTCTATCGAGAAAACTTTATCCAACTATGTTTTTCGTCAGGGCCGACCTTTACATTTATTATGAAGTTTCCTGACATATACTTTTTTTCCAATTTGCACATGATTTACTACTATGAAAATCTAATCAAAGATTGAAGATTTTGCTTTAGGCCCAATCTTAAGGCCACTTCACCAAAAAGGCCCAGATCAGCAAAAAAATCCAGACAACTAGTGCCTGATGCAGGTTTTTATCTGGACCTGGTAACGGATGTAAATCAGTAATAGAGAAGTATGGCAGAAAAAGATATGTTGCTCCGATAAATTGGGATAAGGGCAGGCGAATCATGGTGATGTGCATACAATTAAATGAGTAGCACAATGGCATTTAAGTTGGTACTTTGGTATTTTTGAAACGAATTGCTAATCCATTGCTTCTTCATACTTTCACCTTCCACACCTCCCTCCACATTGGTGACCCCGACGTGATATTCGCCAGAATAAACTGCGAGGGGGGGGGGGGCATAGCCTATAATATGTTCGAAAAATTGGTCTGCTCGACAACGTAAATAACGCAATGATTGTTGTTGAACTGTTAAAATGAAACCGATTCCGATTGACAGTGTGTTACGCAATTAGGATGCAGGTCACAGATGTTCAATTGTTTATACCTACATTTAAATACTTAGAACCATTCACATAACACTGACGTGGTTATAACGCAGGGTTGGTTTCTCATTTCTCATACAAAATGAGACATCTGCGAGTATCGATGGAGACGCATCTGAACAGGCTTTTATTCACTCTTACTTAATTATTGAATGTACAGCCAGTAAACTTGATTATTAGGCATATTGACATAATTATAATCCCTTTTTGACTGACAAAACTTGATAAGTAGTTGTGATTTGAATTTACGGACAAATAAAGTTGGTAGTCAATTTGCTTATCAATCGGGTTCTTTTCGACGCCCAGTGTGCTCTCCTCTAATATACTTGTATATAATATCTATATTTTGGTGTTAGATTGTATAAGTATTTAAGATTTGTGCATATAACAATAAATGACTTAGAGAATCTAGTTCTCTGATTGATCAGCCTCTAAGTTCATCATGACAGCACGTACTTGCACGATTAAAGAAAACGTCATGATAAAATTATGTGTGTCAGCTTGTGGCTAAGTAATAACAGCCGCACGGGTCGATCCATCAGGTTAAGCTACGCTTGCCGCGGTTGATCCGTGGATGAGTGACCATCTTTACATACCAAGACCCCTCCGTGCCTCGGAAAGCACGTTAAGCCATTAGTCCCGGCTGTCATTCGTGGATCTTTGACAGTCGTTACGGGGCGTCAGAAGCCCGAAAGTCTGATAACCAGTCTCACCAAGGGGTATCGTATTACCAGTAACTAGGTTGTGGAGGTCAGATAGGTAGTCGCTCCATGTAAAATACTGGTATTCAGCTGCATCCGTTCAGACTAGAAGCCGACCCCAACATCGTTGGGAAGAGGCTACGCAGATGATATCGTGATAAAATTAGTATGAAATATATCGAAAAAGATAAATACAAATTAGAGTGAAGAAGCGAGCATAGAGCTGGTTTCTTCTCTGCATGAGAATTCTTTGACTTGCTGTAGAACACAGGCTGATAACGAATAGTTTATTTTTCATCTCTAACACCACCCATTCCTATACAATATGAAACAAAAACCCTGTTGTTTCTTCTACCTACGTTTTAAGAATCGGTATACATACGTAATAAAGCAAGTCATTTATAAAAAAAACACAAAAAACAGTTCAACAAAAATAATTAAAATAAATATTTAATTATTAATATTTGTAATGTTTGTAATGTTTAACTGATTTCTTACCTCTGCAATTCTGCATGAAATGATGACGCGCATCCATTTGAAAGTGAGCTGCGGGAGACTAATTGATTCGAAGGACGGCGGGTGGCGGGGTAAAGGGGAAGGTAGGCACGTGGTACCGACCAGGGGCCTGTGCGTACTTGTAAAATCAGATAATACTCTAAATATTATTTTTTGAATGTGTCAATTTTAATAGCCTCTCGACTAGCCAATGCTTAATTTTTTTTAATTATAATTTCATCATTGTTGTGCTTGATAAATGTATACGTTCCTAAAAGGAACAACAGGGTTTTTGTTACATACTGTATATTCATTAATTTCGAACGTTGACGTATTTCCAAAATTAGCACCTAAAAAACTCAAGTCATCTGATACATCAGTGTTAAAAAGTGATATATATATAAATATGGCTTAATAGTTCTATTATAAGCAAATGACAGACCATTTACTAGCACCGCTATTGTCCTCGTGATAATAGTACCGAAATAAAATCCATTACGTTAAATATGCCAGTCATTTGGGGGGTCTAAAAGGTTTCATTTGGCCAATGTTATTATATTTCATAATTGGTTATATGTAGCTTAAAAGTATACAAATTGGACTGGACTTTTGAATATATAGGGAAAATAGGTTAGGGAAAATATATAAATTTTCAGAAAAGATAAATTCAGTAATTTTCTGGATAACGTTTTTACCCGACTGCGGTGGATCCCAAATGGAGGGTAATTTGAACATTGACCTCGCATACGTTACTCAAAGTACATAATAATAATATATAAATTATACTAAGTTAAAATGTTACAAGTGTAAGCATTTAACTGTATACCTACGTATATTCTCACTTTAATTTTATTTATTTATTTATCAGACATCAGAGGTCCATGGGGTAGTTACAGAACACTTATAAACTATATTAGTAAAACAGCCAATCTAAAAAATAAAATTATTCTAGCCTCACCAGTATTCGCAAAAAGTGTTGCAGAAAAGGTGAGTCAAGTGTATTAGTTAACATCCTCAGAATGCCATTTGAGATCGATCGCACCCTTTGCAAGGCTGTCTGTAGGCTCATCATGGCATAAAAGTCATGGGTGTGAGCCTGTGCGAACATGCCAGAGACACTACAGAAACGCGGCAAGACCAAAAGCATTCTGAAGCTGTTATTGTATTGGACTCGCAGCTTATGCAATACTCCACGCGTATAACAACAACAATGGCCAAATTCTCGAAAATAAATCAATTTTAGGTCACCAATAGATCTCTTGTTGCCACTTTAGTGTCAACAGAAAATGTTTTAAAAATCTTAAAGTAAGAAACAGTTTGAGGATTTAAGAGTTACGCCAAGCTTCTTATTAATTAACTCAATTACGTATCTTTGTTATTATTAATCTAAAACGTTCGAAACTGAAACATATTTCTCGGTACCCTGTTTTGAAATCCAATCTTATCTTGGACACAAAGCTGCAAGCGTTGTCTTCAATTACATACGACACTAGGCTTTGCCTAGCTTCGGCTTTGGCTCCTCTCCCGTCACTAATGCTTTGTAAGCCTATATCCAGCATGTCACAAGCTATTCGGGTGCCAAATATCACAAAGATCCCTTGAGGATTTGAGACGGCGTCGGAGCTGGCCAAACGATCTCATGTTTCTTTCACTTTTAAATATATTCTATGTAGCTGTAAATTGTTGTTTATGTATAAAGTTTTTATTCTGAATAAATACTTTTTAATTAATTTTACGTAGCTACGAAATATTTATAACAATGTTTCTAAAATGGATGTGGAGGTGCAAAAAAGATATTTGGATGCCCTGTGTGTGTCAACTCGTTATTTAAATACCTAGTGGTATTTAAGAAATAAACTTTTTTCGTTGTAATATTGTGTATTTACAATTGAGGAGCTCGTGGCTAAGTAATAACAGTGTCACCAGTCAATCCATCAGGTTAAGCTACGCTTGTTGAGGGTGGTCCGTGGATGGGTGACCATCTTTATATACTGAGACTCCTCCGTGCCTCGGAAAGCATGATAAACACGTTAAGCTGTCATTCGTGGATCTTTGATAGTCGTTACGGGTCGTCAGAAGCCAGAAAGTCTGACAACTAGTCTTACGAAGGACACAACACATTAATTGCGTTATTTACGTTATCGAGCAGACAAATTTCTCTAACGTATGAAGCAATGGATTAGCAATTTGCTTCAAAATGTTTCAGATTCCGATAGTGTGTTACGCAATTAGGCATATCATCTCAAGTGGGCTAGCAACAAAATATTTACGTAAGAATTTGCCAGTAACTCATCAATCATACTATAGGTACAGGTATCTACTTGGCACTCCGTAGTATTAAAGTTTAACTAATATCTTAATGGATAATGACAAGTATAGATGTTTTGCCAAAGTTTATAAGAATTTAATCCACAAGAATTAATCTAGAGCTTGTGACTAAGCAATCAGCCCACGGGTTGATATGGATCAACACACAGGTTGCCAGAGTTGGTCCTTGGATGGGTTACCATCTTTTCATACGGAGACTACTCCGTGCCTCGTAAAGCACGTTAAGCCGTTGGTCTCGGCTGTCATTCATGGATCTTTGACAGTCCTTACGGTCGGCAGCTGACATCGTAAACTCTGACAGCCAGTCTTACCAATTGGTACCGTATTATCCAGTAACTAGGTTGTGGAGGTCAGATAGGCAGTCGCTCAGTATTCAGCTGCATCTGGTAAGACTGGAAGATGGCAGATGCAGATGATGTTTAATACAGGGGTAATGTTATGTCAGTTTTAATCTTGATCCCTAATTTGACTGTGCATATCATTCGATCGATCTCCTGTCCACTAAGTTATCCTTATATCAAAATGACAAAGTTCCAAAGGGATTGACACAGGCAAACTCTGTAGTCGATCTTTATTCTATAGTCCAATTTCTCAAAGTTGAAAGATGGCAAACTCAATCCATGGTTTGGTTTTTGGCAAGCTTCATCCAAGAAAAAACCGCCAAGTGCGTGTCGGATCACGCACAATGAAGGGTTCCGTAGTAGAATGAATTTATCCCAAAAACAAACTTAACATTGTAGTTGAAAGATATGTTCTCCCATACAATCGATACACGTCACGGTCAATTTCCCAACGGCAAATGTAAGTTTGTAATCGCAAAAAAAATGTTTTTTTATGTGATAAAACTACAAATTAAAGAGATTCGGTATTTTCCCTTTTCTTGTGCTGTGAGAACTTGCTTCTTGCCAAATTTTACGATTCTAGGTTTTGATTTATTTGAGTGAGTGTCAAAATATGTCGCACAAATGGCCTTATTTTTTATTGTGTTGACTTAGAAGCTTGATTTTTTTAGAGCTTCACGGGACTGGTAGACCTACGTATCGGATATTAATAACAATTTGATACCTCTAAGCGTTCCTGAGAAGAGGATCTTGACCGACTGCCAGACAGACAGATAGATAGACGGACTACGAAGTGATCCTATAACTTTTGAGTTACATAACTCTAAAAAAAATAATTTAAAAAATTAAATCGACTTCAAAAAGAAATAAACTCAAAATTATGAAATAATTTTAAATTCGGAAGTAGGTGTCTTGGGATCTGTGTTTTAATTTTTTGCCACCGACTTCCGAAATTAAAATTATTTCATAATTTTGAGTTTATTTCTTTTTGAAGTCGATTTAATTTTTTTAATTATTTTTTATTTCGTAGTTTTTAGTAAAAACTGGAATATTTGATTGTAATAAGTAGTTAATAGTTTTGTTATAAATATTGCACTCGAATTTGACCAAGGTTTTGAGATGTTTTCCCTTTGACACCACACCCGTAGCTGGTATCAATAAGCCAGGCCGTCACACATACACGTTTAAAGCTAGGTCATCCTAACTATTGCCATTACTGAGGTCCAATAAGCACTTACCTGGTCATCATCAGACCTTCAGAAAGAATTATGTAGTAGCACCCGTGCTCAATTTCATAAATGTTGAAAGCCAGGTCATCCTAACTATTTCCGTTACTGAGAACCGATAAGCACTTACCTGGTGGTCATCAGACCTTCAGAAAGTATCATGTAGTAAGCACCCATGCTCAATTAGATAAATGTTGAAAGCTAGGTCATCCTAACTATTTCCATTACTGAGGACCAATAAGCACTTACCTGGTCATCTTGAAAACTCCTAAACCGATTTTGATGAAACTTTCACTGTGCCCTAAGTTAGAGTAAATGTAAGCCAACAAAAAAAGAATGGTCACGATCCGGTAAATAGTTTCGGAGATATGCGAGGACAAACATACAAACATCTATAAAATTTTGTATATTTGTTTGGAAGCCCAAATAGATCATCATATGTGAATATCTCGCAGATCCAATAATATTACATACATATCGTCCACTTGCGACGACAGTGTGACATCTCGAATGTTACTGATTCGTTTTTCTTTTTGATTATTTCATTTCATTATTAGTTACCTTTACTCTAATCGCTGCATACATAATAAAGCTATATTGACAACAATTTAAGAGTTTAGGGAGAGAGAGAGAGAGCATTTAAAAGTTCAAAAGTCGTTCTTTGTAAAATTACGGTTTTTGAGATGTCACACTGTCGTCGCAAATGGACGATATCGAATTGATAACTCCTTTTTTTGAAGTCGTTAAAAATGGATTGAAATGTCAATTTTAGATGTCAAAAATTGGATTAGGATTGGACTTTGTTATGTTAACACCAGAAATAAGGACAAATTACGTGCTCCGTTTCACCGGCTTCATAAGGTTC
Organism: Dicycla oo; assembly: GCA_948252095.1. Classification (NCBI taxonomy): domain Eukaryota; kingdom Metazoa; phylum Arthropoda; class Insecta; order Lepidoptera; family Noctuidae; genus Dicycla; species Dicycla oo. The sequence goes on from OX411732.1 coordinate 13,282,717, forward strand.
ATAACTCATTTGTTGGGCTTGGTATATCCTTTTATAACAAGTTACCCTCTACTTTGCTAGATTAGCCCTTCAATGCGTTTAAAGCTAAAGTAAAATCTAACCTTTGCTCGAAGGCATACTATTCTATCAACGACTACTTAAACGATAAGAATAGTAGGTCGCTGTGATTAACTCAAGACAATGTTTATGTTCTTTCTCCAGAATCAGCTTATCTTCTGACAGGTTATATGTGTTGATATAATTATTTCTTTCTTTGATTGTAAAAGTCAATTTATTTTAATTTTATCTTTATTTATCATTGACATAATCTACTCATTACAATGTTTTTTTTATGAGTGGTATTGCAATATGTGGTTAGCTAGTGACCTCGACAATTGATCATATTATTCTTGCCTGAGCAACCGGCAGCAAGTTCGTCATGCTCCCTTAGATGTCACTGCTTGCGGTAGCGTCAGGGGTCGGGTTGCCTCCTTCCCTCAAATATGGCGAGGGGGGTGATGGCTGAACTCTGCGTTATGCTCGTGAACGGGTGCTGCTTGTGGTGACTGGTCGTCTTGCTGTCCTTGGTTTTGTTTTGTTATTAGTAATTAACTTTGTTTATATTACCTCGATGGTCCTAGTTTATCATTTGTGACTTCGAGTTTCAGCTTCATATACAATCTTCATATATGTAAGTGGGCACATCCTTTATTACTGGAGGCCTTTATTTTGGTATAAAGTTCTGCTTACGTTTTTTAGTTTTGTATTTTTATTTCTGCTTGAGTATAGTTTTCGACTTTTTTTTTTTGGTATATTGGCGTGTGCTAGCTTACTTATAGCAAATAATTTAATTTAATGTTTTGTGTTGCGTAATGTACCTAAATTATTATGCGCAGTGTTGTATAGATACAATTTTTTTTTTTTTCTTTATTTAACCGAACAGACAGCTGTGCTGCTGGGGAGTTTGTTACGCCACTTCTTCTCCCCAGCTAAAGCACTAGGAAGTGGTGAAGGGCGGGCGTTTTGTGGGACTGTCTTATGTAATTTTGACGTTCTAAAAGTGCTGATTCTCAGCCTAGTTTGAATAAATGACTTTTGATTTTGATTTTGATTTTTGAATACCAGAGAAACTCCATGGAAAAGTTAGGAAGTTATGATAACAACTCTTGATTATAAATCGCATAACTAATTTAGTATGTATTAACAGTGTTACTTTCAAATCTGTCGCTTCCAAACACAACCTAGTTACTACAAACGATATTTTTATTTTCAGCTTTTTATGATGAAAATCCTCACGAGTCCCTTGTTTTTTTTTTTCATTTAAATCAACCCCGTTCCTATAAAACAAGCAAACACACAAAAACAATCCAAAAAAATAAAGGCCACGGTCTTTAAAAAACCCATTAAAGTCATGCAACAAATAAGATAAAAAACCACAACAGTTTCCGTGTGTACTTACTATTTATAAAGCTAAAAGGCATCATAAATTGTAATCAAGTGCTAAATCTATGTGTACTGGCAATTAAGGCCACTAAATCCTGCTCGTTTAAAGCACCTGTCTCACCGGCAGCGATTAACGAGAAGCGAGTAAAGCTAGCAACTAAAAACGAGTTACGTGACGAGAGATTACACGCTAGTATGCGTACTGTAAAGTATGATCTCATATTGTGAAATTTATTCCTGGCGATAGGTAAATGTTCTTGTAGGACCAGCCTGAGTACTCGAATGCCATGGTGTGAATGAAGCCTTATTTAGAAATATATATAAGCCATCAGTATAAAGTCATCTCTTTTTAACAACTTCAAAATAAGGAGTTATCAGTTCGACACGTAAAATATTATTGAAATTGCAATATATTCACATATCATAATCTATTAGGACTTTCAAACAAATATACAATATTTCATAGATGTATGTCTGTATGTATGTATGTTTGTCCACGCATTTCTCCGAAACTTTAATCGGATCGTGACCATTATTTTTTTGTTGGCTTACATTTACTTCAACTTAGGGCACAGTGAAAGTTTCATCAAAATCGGTTTAGTAGTTTTCAAGATAATAGACTAATACGTGTAAGTGTGACGGCCTGGCTTATTGATACGAGCTACGGGTGTGGTGTCAAAGGGAAAATATCTCAAAACCTTAGTCAAATTCTAGTGCAATATTTATAACAAAACTATTAAATACTTATTAAAAACAAATATTCCAGTTTTTACTAAAAACTAAAAATTACGAAATAAAAAATAATTTTAAAAAATTAAATCGACTTCAAAAAAAAATGAACTCAAAATTATGAAATAACTTTAATTTTGGAAGTCGGTGATAAAAAACTAAAATACAGATCCCAAGAACTTTCCAACTTCCGAAATTAAAGTTATTTCATAATTTTGTGTTCATTTCTTTTTGAAGTCGATTTATTTATTTATTTTTTTATTATTAAAAAGAGATAGTTCGCTAGGACGCTAGGCGGTGTAATTTAAGAAAGTGTGCCATGTGGTATTTGCTGAATGTACTAATTCCCTCCTGATTATAGTGAAACAGTTATTTCTCCCTTCTTCCTCTATCATTTCAAGTACCTACGTTCCCCGTAGAAGATCAGAACTCCCACATTGTTGGACTCTGACCTTCTACAGTACCTATGTACCAAGCGTGAGTCTTTCAGCGAGTGCTTTGCCCGCCAAGCGAGCGACATTGAGCGAGTACTCTGTTTGATAGCTCTTGTCGCTGCGACAAACAAGTACTCACCGACGGTGTGAACAGTCAGCGATCAGAGATTAAGTTTTGAGTTGAGCTGCACGATTACTGAGAAATGCGTGCACTGACTGCGACAGATCCAATCAATCTTTGTGGTTCTTTTCAGACACCAATCTACATGGTCTTCACATGATCTAACCAAGATTATGTCCGGACTTTAAAAGAGACTGTGACCTCTGAGTTTGTTTCGGCCTTTCTTCTCAGAGTAGTCAGATAGGAAACGCCGACCTCATCTAGTTCTTAAAAAATATGACTGTCGTGTAGAATTGTTTCTACAAACTACTTACAAAAATAAAGTCATTTATCATTTATAACTTTTCATAGATTTTTAGGGTGTAAGGAGTCTCATTAACAACCTCACCTGCCTGGTGCACCTGCTGTTTAACGAACGAGGCTCTGGCGCAACGTCTACCAACCCGCATTGGACTAGCGTGGTAGACTTTAGTCCAAATCCCTCTTTACATACCTCTAAACCATGACAGATCAACATAACCTCAGGCCCCAAGTGACATTGACCTCATTGACACCATCTATCGAAATAGTTCTGCGAACATCAAATTGCAGGGTCAACATGGCCAGAGATCGTACAAGACAGAAAGGTATGGAAGGAAAAAGGGGAGACCTTTGCCCAGCAGTAGGACACAAACTAGTCTAGCAAAAAAAAAAAATAGATTTTTCTCTTTTACATACACTGGACCTACAATCTTTTGTACATTTCTTGAGCGAGAAAATCGTTGATAGCTAGTCGCTTCTCTTCGGGCGGTGTAACAGGTGCCGAAAACCGTAAACTCTTTCTAGCCTAACTATTGCAATTTATGGGAGAAGCTTCCCTTTAATGGTAGCTTTACGATTTGCTAAGTACGCAGTCGAGTGGAAGAATAATGTTTTTAGTCCACTACAAGTTCTATGCACTTTGCAAAACCGCATAGACCACTACAATCAAGTTCTATGCACTTTGAAAGAACGCATAAAACACTAGATTAAAATCTTGAGTCGATTACGGACAAGATGGCGTACCGCAAAAATAAAAATCTCGCTTATTCTGTCAAAATTTTTGTAGCTTACTAGATTTTGCCCGCGGCTTTGCCCGCGTGGTGTACGGAAATTATTCCACGGGAACGTACTACCGGGATAAAGAATAATATGTCTTACCCAGGTCATGTATATGCCAAATTTCATCGAAAGCTTTTCAGATTTTGCGGCGTGAAAACCTTACAGACTTTCAAATTTATGACATTAAGGGCCTTAGCACACCTACGCCGCGAAACTATATCAGCAAAACCGCAGTAGTTCAATTTAACTGACTCGCATGATACACCAGCGGAATATCAGCAAAACATCATGCCGTTTCGCGGCGACGGTGTGCTAACGCCCTTAAGTAGGGATTTCTCCACATCCGTATCCAGTAGGTAAACTTATCTGAATAAACTCTAAAATGGAAATTTATTTTGAAATACAGGCCCGGATCCCCGTAATCAGTGACCTTACTCTAATGTTTTACGTTAACGACTAAAGAGCCAATCGTCGTAGTCGATGACCGTACCGTAATGTTTTATTTGTTTCTTTTGTACACGCAAATCTATACCTACTGGCAGTGCATTTTCACTACAAAACTTTTTAGAAAGCGTATTGCCACACGAACCAAAATAAATCACGGCATTTTGCAAACAAATTCAATTATACTATTACTCTGCGGGGTAATGACGTAACACAATACCAGTAGAATAGGTTTAATTATGACAGTTCAGCAACATTCATTGCGTTATCTAAGTAGTCGAGCATTTTCGAACATATGAAGCAATGGATTAGCAATATACTTCAAAATCTTATTGTGATCGATAGTGTGTTACGCGATTAGGGCGTTGGAGGCTCTTTCCATCTACAAATCTAGCCTAACAATGAGTACCTATTGTATAAATTTACTTTGTATCAATCAAAAGAGATTGTTAATCAATCAAACTCTACCTATTTTTTGTACCCAGCCCACGCCTGCGAAGTGGAGCAACATGTGATTATTTTTACGATTTTGTTGGTGAATACCATATGCCCTGGCTTCACTTTATAACTAACATAACTATTATATCATAACAAACTTTTAAACCTATGCTTATATCACCCGTAAATTAGGACAATTTTTTCGTCACCGCGTTTTCAATCTTATATTATTCATAACATAGTTTTTACCTAGATTATTATAATACTATTATAGGCCTAGATTAATGTTATATACTGCAACATATGTACACTTTTTGTAAACATACTATTTCAATAAATTTTTATTATTATATTATTATATTTTATTATTAAGTGTCTACGACTGTAAAATTAAAGAGGTATGAAAAACTATTGGGTAGGCTCTTTCTAACTCATAAGATTTGTATGTTTCTTATGTAAGAAAGCGACGTAGTTCTGTAAATATTTCAATGTTTATCTTTTTATGACTCACTCTATTTTAGTTATTCCTCCGAGACGCCACACAATGGAACTTTAATCCACTAAAAGAAACATTGTTCGAACGTATTTTATTGTGTGTCTCGTAAAAATGAGATTTATATCTGCCTGTTGTTTTCTAGCAACAATTCAGATAATGATTTCCAGTATAATTTAATTAAAGTAGATATATGAGTCATTGGGACTATAAGTAGGATATAGAATAGGTATATTCTTTATTTCGGACCACTTATACAAGTAGTATGTACAGCAAACGCTCAAAAGTCCATAAGCGTGCTAAGGATTATATTGCTATGAACTGTGCGAGCACGAACCAGTACGTGTGCGTGTATGAGCCAACATTCCGCAGATAACACACACTAATGAATTGTCGCATGTCGTCGTACTACGCGAAATAACATTATATTTCTGTTGAATTTAGAATACTCGTCATAGTGGCGACCTGTTCTTATTGCATTGCTAAAATTCGCATAAACATAACATGTGCTGGTAGCTGTTTGGGCTAAGCAATGGTTTCACGATCAATGAAGTCTGAGTTCGAATCTTAATCACAATGTTGGACTGTTTTTTGTTTCTTTGGAACCATAATAATATATTTCTATTTTAAGCAAAAACTTGTTAGATGTTTATGTTCATTTATTATTTATTTTTATAAGAAGTTAAATATTAGTTATTGTATTATTATTTAACTATTTTTATGATTTTTTATTTATCTTTTTGGTGTTGGAAGGTTGAAATAAAAAAGTCGTGCTGAATGGTAACAAAAATGTTTATTCGTTTTATTTACTTATTTATAAAATTAACAAACTTAAGAGAATTGTGACGTTACATTCCTACTAGATATAAGAAGTTTTTTGTAACCGTTCATAGGATTTTTTGTTGTATACCCACTTAGTCAATTCATAATAACATAACAAAGAAAGGATATTCTAATAACACATATATAATTGTCAATACCTATTTAGTTTTCTATGATCTACCTATCTAACTTTACGAAATGAGTGACCAAGCTAACAAGATAAAGATTATTATATTTCTGTCCCATTACTTCCAATCAAGTAAAAACTTACAAAAAGTCAAGTACTGCGTGAGATTTGAACTCACGGCTCACTGATTCACGATCCGTCTGCACGCGCTTAACCGCTAGGTCATCATTACACATGTTATAACTTTGAAATTATGAACTACAATGAGTTGTTGACGACAATAATTATGCATGTATATGTTCTTGGAAATAGAAGGTCTTAAGTCAAACTAAACTCCAAGCTATTGCTTTGTGAGTTTGCTTATCGACTTTTGGTCGCGACTGTACTTGTATAAGTGGTCCGAAATAAAAGATATCCATAATCAGATTAGTAGCAACGACTTTAGAGGGAAGCTCTAGGTAGCCCGCGAAATTCAAATTTTCTTACGTTTTTTGCAATTTACAAGTCAGTATTAGGTTGAATGTTTATTAAATTATGATTCGCGACTGTAACAAATATGTATAAAATTATAATGATTAGAATCAGTAATACAACTCCTTAAGTTAGTGTAATCCTAAATGTCAAGATTTCATGAAATAGTCATTCATTAGGATTATATGAACTTAGAAAGTTGTATTGATGATTTTAATTATTATCATTCTTTAACTACATACTTCTTATGGTCGTGAACCGTATTCAGATCAATACGAGTAGACAACCTGATGCTGATCTGCAAATTGCAAAAAACGTAAGAAATTTTTAATTTCGCGAGCTACTTGTAGCTTTCGCCTTAAAAATTATTTTAGTAAACTGCAATGATTATTTGTTAGAAAATAATTCTAACATTAGCATCTTTGCTATGATTTTGCAATGGATTGGTGAAAGTACCAAGTTTATGTACAAATATTCGGTAAAATGGCGCTTAGAACTTTACTCATGAAGTCTTCAGATAACACAAAATATAGAATAGAATATTATTTATTATTGCTGCAGGTGGTTAATAAAAAAATTGGTTAAAAAAAAACTGGCCAAGTGCGTGTCAATGAAGGGTGCCGTAGTTGGGATAAATTTATCCAAAAACAAACTCAACTTTGTAGATGTAAGTTTGTAATCGTCAATTTTTTTTTTAATATATATTTTTGTATAAAACTTCAAATTAACGATTTTCGGACCTTTTCCTTTACTTGCACTGTGAGACCTTGCTTCTTGTCGAATTTCATGATACTAGGTCAACGGGATACCCTAAGGTTTTGATTTATTTGTGAGCATCAAAATTTAAAAAAAATCTGCCTAGCCTTTTCCCAACTTTGTTGGGGTCGGCTTCCAGTCTAACCAGATGCAGCTGAACTAGCTATCTGATCTCCACAACCCAGTTACTGGGTAATACGATACCCCTTGGTAAGACTAGATGTCAGACTTTCGGGTTTCTGACGACCCGTAACGACTGTCAAAGATCCACGTATGACAGCCGGGACCAACGGCTTAACGTGCTTTCCGAGGCACGGAGGAGTCTCTGTATGAAAAGATGGTCAATCCACAGACCAACCGCGGCAAGCGTAGCTTAACCTGATGAATCGACCCGTGCGGCTGTTATAATATATCTCATTAATGACCGTATTTTTTTATTGCGTTGACATAGAAGCTTAATTATTTATAAATAATAAATGATTAAATGATAAATGATTTTTATTTCTGTAAGTAGGTTTGTACAAACACTTTTACAAGTCAATCATGTTTTTTTTTTTAAACTAGATGAGGTCGGCGTTTCCTATCTGACTACTCTGAGAAGAAAAGCTGAAACAAACTCAGAGGTCATAGTCTCTTATAATGTCCAGACATAATCTTGTTCATTTCACGTGAAGACCATTTAGATTGGTGTCTGAAATGGTATTTTGAGGAAAGAACCACACAGATTGAGAGGACCTATCCAGGCAGTGCACGCATTTGTCAGTAATCGCAAAGCTCAACTAAGAACTTAAGGAGCTCAAAGATTCGACGAACAATACCAAAGAAAGGACATTTGGGTAGGCCGCATAAATTACTCAAACTGCCAGACCATGATTAAAAATAACTGAGAGAAAAATAAAACAACCAAAAAAGCAATGAACCACATAGTCTTCACATTCACAATAATTAAAATAATAAAATACTTTACAAAGTAAATATTCATGTCAACATTCAGTATGCAAAAATAAAAAAAACAAAATAAAATTTGGAGCAATTCAATCCCAAGCCTTTTTGTCCTCAATATAATCTTTAACGGTATAAAAAGCTTTCTGACACAACTTGCGTTTAATGAATGATTTGAATTTACACTTCTGGACACATCTATTGGCCCACCTTAGAGTTTAGGTTTCGATGGCCCCTACCGAAATATGATTGCTAGATTGAACAAAAACTGTTGATGCAGTTTTAAACCTGATACATTTTACCATCTTTTTCGATCGTATTGAATTAATTTGAATTCAGAATACCATACGACATGGAGCTACGCCTAACAAGTCGGATATGCGCCTTGTTAAAGGCAATTGATTTTTGAATAAAAAACATGTTTTATCAAATAAAGGTTTAATTTAATAACGCGTGTTGCCTTCATGGGCATCTACCACAGCTCTCATACGATTAGGCATAGAGTTTATCAACCGCTCTATAAAATTTTGAGGGATCATCTCCCATTCCTCTCCTATGGCAGTTTTCAACTCCTGCATCGTCTGGGCAACTGGCTGACGAGCCCTAACACGTCTTTTTAGCTCGTCCCACATGTGCTCAATGGGGTTTATGTCTGGGCTTCTGGCTGGCCAGTCCATAACTGTGATGTTCACATCCCGAAGATATTCCCTGACGATGCCGGCCGCATGGGCTCTTGCATTATCATGCATAAAAAGGAAATTTGGGCCCACATAGTCCGCGTATGGTATCACGTGAGGTTCTAAGCACTCACGAATGTACCTTTCAGCATTTAATGTTGGCAGCCGTGGTCCTGTAACAACCTGAAGTTGAGTTTTGCCGCTCGCGGATATACCGCCCCAGACAGTCCATGAGCCATCGCCATAAGCAACCCTCTCTTCAAAGCAGCATTGTGCGAAACGCTCTCCCTTACGTCGGTAGACCTTCTTCCTTCCATCATTGCCATGTAACACAATTTTAGACTCATCAGAAAAGAGTACCTACACGGCTCCAATCTTGCTATGTCCAATTTAAATGACTGCGTGCGAAATGAAGGCGCGCTGTTCGGTGGGCTCGCGTTAGTTTGGGCCCATTAGCTGGCTTGTGTGGTACCATATTGCGTTCTTTTAACCTTCTCCGAACAGTTCGAGCGCTCACAGATACTCCGTGGAAGTCGCGAAGTTGGTTTTGTATCTCAATGGAGGTAAGGTGACGATTTCTCAAGCTGGTCGTCACGATGAATCGATCCTGCCTTTCAGTTGTGACCCGAGATCGTGGCCTTCCTTGGCGACGAACAAAGCCGCCAGTCTCTAGGTACCTCCGATAAACATTTCGGACCGCAGATCGACTTAAATTAAGTTGAGCACTCACGTTTCTTTGGCTGTGTCCGGCCTGAATAAGTGCCACAGCTTGGGCGGCGACTTCAGGTGAAGTATCCATAGATTATTGATAGAACCTCACCTTAATGTTAAGAATAAGTAATGTTTGTTGCAAAACCAAAGATATCAATCACTTTTTCAAGAATTAAATCCAAGTAAACCAATAAAACCAAGTTTTCTTAGTATTCGATTGTTTGATATCAACAAACAGGCTCCAAATTGTCTTTTGTTTCTTTAAATTCTGTGTTCGAAATTCAAAAAAAGACTATTGAATGAAATTGTGAATGTGCCAGGTTCAAAACTGCATAAAAACTTTTTGCTCGACCTAATATAAAATTTTAGCTAGGACCAAACGAAACTGAAAATACAAGGTGGGCCAATAGATGTGTCCAGAAGTGTATTAAGGGTCAGATCTTTAACGTGGCTTGGAAGTTTATTATAAACGCGTATACATTGACACCTGAATGAGCAACCTATTTTCTTGAGCCTTGTTGGAGGTACAACAAATTTGTGTTTGTTCCTCTCGTAGTATTTATATTGTGTATATCACTGTATTTTTTAAACAATTTAATGTTTTTATGGGCGTATAAAAGATTTTCAAAAATATACTGAGAAGGCAAAGTCATTATATTAATCTCCTTAAATTTCTCTCTGAGAGATTGTCGGACTTAATTTATAAATGCATCGAACAGCTCTTTTCTGCAAAACAAAGATAGTCTGAATGTCGGCTGCATTTCCCCACAACAGAATACCGTACGACATTACACTATGAAAATAGCTAAAGTACACTAAACGGGCTGTCTCTATGTTAGTTAAATTACGAATTTTCCTAACAGCGTATGCTTCGAAGCTTAAGGGACTGTAGACGTAAGTATTTAAAGCATGACATTGAATACATCAAAACCATTACAAAATGAGACGTTCTAGGCAATATTATTCCATACTACGAAGCATAAATTAGAACAATAAATTAAAGGATAAGTAAGTACTAAAGTAGTAAGTGCCTCAAGACAGGAGTGATCAATGTAGGTCCCTTCCCTACTACAAAGCTACATGTCTAGCGGATGCCCATCCTTTATTATATACGGGAATCGTCGGTACTAGGGCGTCGATATTGCAATTATGTGAAATATATGGAACAGAATATTGATATACCGTTGTGAGAGAAACTCTGTAAGTTAATATTACCTAGTTGAAAAATGGTTTATGCAATTTTAAACCTATGTTTAGTATACGGATTTCTATTGATAAAATCCACATAATTGAAGACGTTTACAGTAAGTCCTGTCAATATCAATCTGCCTCGCCTTTTCCCAAACATTTGGGGTTGGATCCCAGTGTAACTAAATGCAACTTTTTACCATTATTTTACATGGAGCGACTGCCTATCTGACCTCCACAATCCAGTTACTGGGTAATATAACTTGACTTGGTAAGACTTGGTAAGACTGGTTGTCAGAATTTCGGACTTCTGACGACCCGTAACAACTGTCAAACATCCACGAATGGCAGCCGGGACCAACGGCATGGAGGATGTACTCGTAAATTTGGTCAACCATCCACAGACCAACCGCTACAAGCGTAGCTTCCGTGCGGCTGTTATTACTTAGGTTCGAGCCCCTCACCCCGCAATTTTGCGTCTTTCAAATCTTTGGTTTTGTAATTAAAGTTATTTTTCACTTCGTGTTTTTTTTTGGAAGTCACTTTTTTTTTTTTTTTTGCAAAAGCTTTTCCTTTTCACTTTTTAGGTGTGGTACCTACCCGGCACAAACTTGTATACCACTACTTGCTATGTAAATATCAGTGATAGGAAGTTATTATATAATACCATGATCAACTTAGACTGAGTGGGAAAAAATACGTATTATTAAAACTACCTCAAAAACTACCCAAGCAAAGCTGATACAATTTTTAAGGGACCACCACGTAAACTTCCTCTACGAAATGAAAAAAGATTTTGCCAAATCAGTTCACAATTGACGAGAATATCGATGAACATAATAGTAGGTAGCACATTTGGTACAATTACTTGAATGAATGATGACTTAAAATGAAAAATCCTGTAAGCATAGTTATCAAGACAAAAACACTCTCACGGGAGAAAGACATACATAAATCATAAAAGCAAGAACACAACACATACATCCTACTGATATAATATTATACATGTGAAGATGTTTGGATGTTTGTTACTCAATCACACCAGAACGGCTTAAAGGATCTGGAAGAAATTTAACACAGAGATAGATTATAGTCTGGAATAATACATAATTATGATACATTTTATCCCGGAAAAATGTACGCTTCCCGTGGGATAATTTCCAACATCCATGCGGGCGAAGCCGCTGGCAAAAGCTAGTAAGATATAAAAGAGCCTCCTTTAATAAAAACGTAGGTAACATAACATCACGCCTATTTTCCCCGAAGAGTTAGGCAGAGTGTACCTATAGTACACCCACATTTGTTATGTTTACTTAAGTCCCATGTAACTGGCGACGAACCTGTAAATAGGCATCAACCGGGCACAAATCTTGACTCCGGGTGCCTTTGAGAATTTATAAAAAATGGCACGTACCTAAATATGCCATACATTATGAACGATGATAGATTGCTTCCCGTCGTCACGTCAGTAATATCTTTCCAACATGGTCGGTTTGACTGACAGCGTTAAATACTCGTGCGTTGACTGACGTTTTATAAAGCTTCTCCATATTTTGCGGGAATGGTAAAATTATGAAATGTAGCACTTTTGAAAAATGAAAGCGACTAACACTATACAGGGTGAATTTTTCAAGAGGGCGTGGATGGCCAAATCTGAAACTATGAGGAATAGTGAAAAGTACTCAAAGGAGTTTCGAGATAGATTTTGATAACAACTAAAACTGCATCATTGTATTTTTGAAAAATCAATATTTCTAGCTAGGAATCGGACCCGTTGATTTTGAAAAAAAAAACACACTGTATTGATAATTATCCTTGCTCACGAACTGAAATCCATTCCGTCATCATCATCATTTGTCTATTCCTAACTCGGTCGGGGTCACCTTCCAGTCTAATCGGATGCAGCTAAATATTATTATTTTACATGAAGTGACTGCCAGTCAGACGTCCACAGCTTAGTTCTCTACATACGAATCGAATAAAATCTTAACTACCTTTCACCACAGGATTTGTGTTCTTCCTTAACTGAAACAGAAAAAAAATAATTGTTAATTTTATAAAAGCTTTAAACAAAATCAATCCATCTGCCTAACCTTTTCCCAACTATGTTGGGGTCGGCTTCCTGTCTTATCGGATGCAGCTGAATACCAGTATTTTACATGGAGCGACTGCCTACCTGACCTCCACAACCCAGTTACTGGGTAACACGATACCCCTTGCAAGACTGGTTGTCAGACATGCGGGCTTCTGACTACATGTAACGACTGGTAAAGATTACACATTTTTTGGTTTCTCGCACGGAAAGATAATGCGTAGATGGTTTTACGCAAGTATTACGCATTCAAATAATAATAATATAATAAATTGTCTAAGGGGCCTCTGCGAGTTGGCTTCGGCACCTCGTACGCCTTCCAAAGTTCCGGGTCCTCAGGGTCCCCTGCCTGATCAATGTTATGTAAAACATGGATAAAATGGCAGGGGATGACTTGCACACTCAAAAATAGGCCCTCAGAAACGGCCGCTAGCACATAGTGAAGTAGCGACAAGGGGAAACACTGAGATGCTTGAGGAGTTGAGAGGTATTCCACGGCTGTCAGGACAATCCCGGAAGTGCGGTCAAGATCCCTACTAGCGTCTTACTGGAATACTTCCTTCCCTCGAGCACATTTGCTCTTGCGAATCTCCACTCAAGCCGGCCAATAAAGGCAAAAATAAGGAGGTAGCTCTGTTCCTCGTCACTGTTCACTCCAGCCAGCCAATAAAGGCAAAAATAAGGAGGGAGCTCTGTTCCTCGTCACTGTTCACTCCAGCCAGCCAATAAAGGCTAGCCAGAGGTGAAGAACAACACTTCTCCCAGGAGATAGGGTCCGAGGGGTCGCTACTGCCCAATTATTATTTATTATTATGCATTATCCTTGTCGCAAATCTTAAACTTTTTTGCTGAAACTGCTGTAGCTATTGTATTTGCTCAGAACTAGATGTTTTAGACTCATTGCATTTCTTTTCATACAAGCTTTCTTCGATTGCGATTTTTTTCATTCTGAGCAGATTTACGGACGATATGAGACGACATCTGACATTATTTTGCTATAATCGACTTCATATTAATTTTTAACCCTATTTTTCCAATATTTCTGTAGTTTCTCTATAAGTCCGGGTAGCGCTTTGTTTACTCTTGACAAATACACCAGAATAGCTATAAATGTTTTTGCGCTATAAGATTTGATATTTTGACACATAGTGAAAAGAAGAGGGTCGTGCCCATGCGCATGCACACGCAGTGTGACGTCACACGCTAATTGGATCCGGCCTTAAAATTGTTCTAAATTTGACCTATCTTTTGAATGCTCAACCATCACTCTAGCATTAAAAGTATTGTAGTTATTAGCGGTTGAAATCTTACATGATTTTGTCAGTCAGAAATATTGAATTTACACCAGTACACCATGCGAAAAGACGTTTTCACGTCAAAACAGTCACTCAACTAGTGGCGACGCTTGTGAGAGGCCTGTCCTGGCCTGGACGTCTTTCGGCTGAAATGATAATGATGACATTTCCGCTGTTCCTCATTTTGTGACCCGATAGAAAATGCGTAGATGTCTTAAAATAATGCCATATAAGTACAGTTTTATTACTTAAGCCCCAACTTGACCACAAAGATACTCAGAAGCCCATAAACAGGAGCACACATACGATAGTGTAAAGCAATTACTCCACAGCAAGCTATAACACGTTTTATCGCACGCAGTTTTATAGCTCATCGCACTGCTAATGGCCACTTTGCGCCGTGTAGTGTTTCTTGAGTTTATATACGTACGCGCGTTGTTATTTACTTTTTACCTATAAATACTTGTATTTGTATATGCCTATTGATGTATCTATTAGTAGACCATATAATCCATAGTAATTCCATAATCCATACTGAAATATAATAAATGCGAAAGTAACTCTGTCTGTACAGAGATACAGCTGTCTGTTACCTTTTCACGCCTTAACAGCTGAACGGACTTTGATGAAACTTGGCGCACAGGTTGACCATGACTTGTGATAGGATCTTTTATCCTGATAGTATGTTTCCGTGGGATCATCTCCAAACTTCACGTGGGCGAAGCCACGAGCAAAAACTAGCACCAGAAGGTGCAGCGTTGGTAAGCCTCCAACAAGGTGGACCGATGACTTAGTGAAGGTTGCGGAAATCGCTGGATGCGAGAAGTACAGTTAATATGGTGACGCTTAGAGGAGGCCTATGTCCGGCACTGGTCTTTCAGCTGAAATTTTGATGATGAGTAGACTGAAGGCGCTACCGAGTCATGGTAGCAGGTAGGCATGACTGTATTAAGCGAGTAGAAGTCCAACATAACCATCCGTTTCTTCCAAATGAAGGTCACGTATGAGGGTAACCCCCTCGAAAACCACGAAAATGACACCCATTATGAAAAATTTGAAAATTTTCGCAGCTGCATCTTGGATTTATATTGTGACCTTACTATCCGATATTGCACCCTCGAAAACCATAAAAACGACAACCCTGACGAAAATTTTGAAAATTTTATGCAGCCGCCATCTTAGATTTACATTGTGACCAAAGAAGGAAGTCGCATGGCGGGGACGTAACTCATATATGGATTCCGGTTTTCTAGGATTCCGTACTTCAAAAGGAAAAAACGGAACCCTTGTAGGAACACTCGTGTGTCTGTCTGTGTGTCTGTCCGTCAGTCGCAGCCGATTTGCTCCCAATCTAATGCACCGATTAAGTTGAAATTTGGTACACATGTGAATTTCTGAGATCCAAACACGGAAATGTCACGTAAATAAATGAATTTTGAATATGGGGGTTACTTTTGGAGGGCAAATAAGAAAATGAAAAAAAAAACTGTTTTGCAAACTGTACCGTGTGACATATTAACTGAACAGGCTTACTGTGAGGGGGAATTTTAAAAGGGTAGTATTTAAACACAAATAAAATAAAAGCTTTTTGTATCCAAAATAATTTGAATTCCAATCAAAATTACTGATTGCACAGCAAAATACTCAACTCAAAATATAACTAAATAAGCAACAATTTATATTTGTGGCGCACCGTTATTTATCTTAAAGTAAAGTTTTTTAATTAATGCATAGCTAATAATGACTAGCGCACATTAAACCTCCCTTTTACCATTCTTGAGAAAAACAAATTATTACCCTTCGCCTTACTTCCTTACCCTTCTTGCCCTTCGCTCGCTCTCGCACCTTATGTCAACGGTGTCCCGCTTGGCGGGGCTCCTATTCCTGTGTTAAAGGGTTTAAAGTAACCTATCCAAACCTACTCTCGGGGTTAATTTGTACTATTAGTCGCCAGTCATTTCGCTATGAGTGTGAGTAGTATGAGTGTACGCTCTGGTTAATTTGCTGTGCCGTCAGTACTTTTGATGTAAAACAGTGTATAAATGATGGCAATAAATTGATTGGTGATTATTTATTTGATGTGCAATTAATAATATCCCATTTCAAACTAAATTATTTTAAAGGTATTTAAGAAAATAGACGACAATTGACCATTCCCTTGTCTCCAAAACTACTGAGCCTAAAATTTTGAAAAAATACGGAAAATGTTCTATACCTATAGATTACAGGGAAACCTATAAGAAGTCTACGGTCCTAAAATAAGATGGTAAATCTCTCAATATTGTGTGTACAAACTTACATTTGCAGTTGGAATGTATGGGAGAACATATTTTTCAACTATGGGATAAATTCATCCCAACTACGCAACCCTTCATTGTGCGTGGTCCGACACGCACTTGGCCGGTTTTTACGTAATGATTTCTACCGCAAGCCGCGGTAAAGAACTTCGTTCCAATAAAACATCTTTAAATTTTACAAACATTAAGAGTGACAACCCAAACGCTCCAATGTGCAATGGAGCGTAGATAATTATTTCAACAAATAATAGTTTTCCTACTGTCCATTTTTATATTATGATATTATTGTCCCACCCACAGGTTAAGCTACGCTTGCCACGTTTGGTCCATGGATGGGATCTTTACATACCGAGACCACTCCGTGCCTTGGAAAGCACGTTAAGCCATTCGTCCCGGCTGCCATTCGTGGATCTTGTACAGTCATTACGGGTCGTCAGAAGCCCGAAGGTCTGACAAGCAGTCTTACCAAGCGATATCGTTTTACCCAGTAACTGGTTTATTGAGGTCAAATAGGTAGTCGCTCCATGTATAATACTGGTATTCAGCTGCATTCGGTTAAACTGGGAGCCGACCCCAACATATTATGTAGTTGGGAAAAGGCTAGCTAGATGGTGAAGATGATGAGTAGGTCCCACTGCAGAGAAGAGGCTCTTCTGGTACAGAGAAGGCACGAGTTAATACTGATACTAATAGTGCCTTCTCTGGTATAAACTATTATCAGCACGCAAGCAGAAGATGGGATGGCTATTTCAGACAAATATTAAGTCTTTACCTATGAAATTGCCGATTTACATAGAAAAATATAAAAAAAATAAGTTTAAAAGAAATATTGTCGATGCACTTTTGCCATTTTAATGAAAGTTCGTTGATGCCTCTGCTATACACAATATCAAAGAAAAATCGAACGGCGGGAAAACAAATGAACAACTGATTTTTTTTTAATGTCTTGCTATATTAAAAAATAATTTGAATTTGGAATTTTAAATAGAATGAAAGATTTTGATCTTCACACTAGCCGTTATCAAAAATCGACAATTTCATACGTAAAACTACCACGCTACCTCACGCTGTTTTAATTCATCGATGTCAGTAGCGTCCGTAAGAAACTCAGAAAGTACTTATTATATAAATTGTTTATTTGACATGACATGTAAACCTTTTGGCCGTAATTAAACAAGTTAGATATTTACGTCTAATGCTTATCACATTGCTTTGAAAATTCAACGTTTTCTCTGGAAACCAAAACGGAATTAACGTCATGCCAGCCTTAAAATTAACATCAAGTTCGGATTATTTATTCATAATTACTTTGTAAGAAGGTTTACAAGATTAGAGGAACATAATATTGTTATATCCCAAGTGAGATGCTTAACCTAAACATGGATTTACCGTATTAAATATTAACTATTTCATTTATTTTAAGTTCATAACTTTAGTACTATTAACGTCTAAAATGGTGCCGATTCTCTTGTCACAAATAATGATGATAATAAGAAGAAGTTACCAGAATTTGGAGACAGGAAATAGTGTACATAGTACTCATTTTTGTCTCTACGACGGGTGTTATACCACAATAGCCTTAAACTAATAGACCTGAAAGACTCAATTTACATTACACTTCAAAAAGCCGCAATCTTAAACACTTGTGGAATAGTGGGAAAGTTAATGCAAATTGAAGAAAACGAAATCTCTCCTCATAACATTAATTCTTAGCAATAAAATTCACCACACACGCTACATTGACTTGGCTTGGGGCCGTTAATGTAGCTTAAACTAGCCAAAGAGCTAAGATACAAAACTTGTTTATCAAAATAATAATAATATATCCTAGGTCATTATTCACACATGGTCATCTAATCCCAAACTAAGCAGAGATTGTGGAAACCAAAAAATAATAATAGTAATAAATGCTAAACTAGACTAAAACACACTAAAATTTTGTTTATTCCTGTCAAAAAACGATTTCCAATTCTGAAATTGACTAAATTGACACTACTTAACTAATATTATAGTTTGACAGCACTAAGATTCATTAAGATAAGTTTAGTGAAAATGCCAATTTTGCTATTCCGAATTTGTCGTTTTTCACGTAAAATTTTGACTGTCAAACTAAATCGACTATTTTTAATCGCGACTAAAAAGATGTGGAATAAAATTAGTTGTCATGGATTAAAATTTCGTAAAAGAGTACTTTATATATTTTTCTTTATATCTCGAAAACAGTGTGGCCTATCGCAATAATAATGAAAATTGTGCCCCATTGGCACCTCTAACCCCCGAAAACACTACAAGTAGGTTATAATTTTTTAATTTTATATTTTCCATACAAAAAGTGAAAAATTCAAAACAAAACAAAAACAAACAGACATACCTGTCATTGACCAAACAAGAAGAAGCAAATACTTACTTTCTTAACAAATTAACACACAATAGTTCATAGCAGTGTGTTTGTTATTATCCCGGCGCTATTACTAAATCATTGTAACAGCAACATTCATCAGAGCAAAGAAATACGGCCTGTTATCACGTACACTCAGTAATTATACCTTTAGTTGGAGGAACAAAGGTGAAAATATACTTAGTTTATTTATTTATTCATTCAGTTGGTCTTACGAGCTAACAGATTTGACATCCAAAATGCTCATACGATTAATTTTCTTACGATTCAATTATTACTAGTAATAATTGAATATTAATTAGTACCTTAGTTATAATCAGAGCTCGTGGCTAAGTAATAACAGCCGCACGGATCGATCCATTAGGTTAAGCTACGCTTGCCGGGGTTGGTCTGTGGATGGGTAACCATCTTTTCATACTGAGACTCCTCCGTGCCTCGGAATGCACGTTAAGCCGTTGGTCCCGGCTATCATTCGAGGATCTTTGACAGTCGTTGCGGGTCGTCAGAAGCCCGAAAGTCTGACAACCAGTATTACCAAGGTGTATCGTATTACCCAGTAATTGTGTTGTGGAGGTCAGATAGGCAGTCGCTCCATGTAAAATGCTGGTATTCAGCTGCATCCGGTTAGACTGGAAGCCGACCCCAACATAGTTGGAAAAAGGCTAGGCAGATTGATTTTGAGTTATAATCAGTGATCGGAATAGGTAGATTTATTTTTGTACTTGCGATACGTTGTGTTCTGTAAATTGACATCATATACTACAATGTTTTGATGAATAAATACATTATTATTATTATTAATATGGACACTCCCGGAATCCCGGGATTTAAAATATATATTGAGCGGCAACATCGCGCGTGTGCGCATTGGTAATTAGCAACCTGCTCTGATGTTAATTTGACAACGTCGTGCGCTTACTGCCATACATAAGACAAGCTTTCGTTTATCCTTGTTAGTAAAAAATCAATTTATTTTTTCTAATCCTGGATTTTCTGTAAGTTAGTTAGTTAGTCCTGGATGTCCATATTTACATCAACGTTTGCCGTCATTGGATCTATTCCGATCACTGGTTATAATTTGTAGTACCTTAGTAATTTGTAGTAACATTTAGTAGGTATATAGAAGTGCATGAAGCAACTAAAGAAGTATGACGTATCAGTATGTATAGTCAGCATCAAAAAATGACCATCGACAGGAAAATTATTTAATTACGTTCAATCTTTGTACCATAACAATGTGTAGCCACAAAACATACATATTACATGTTGGGTAGGTACCTTATTGTAGCTAATTACACATTGATACGGTATTATGAAACAGATTATTTTAAGACCTTGCACATATTATTTGATGCATACTCATGTTTTTACATAAATACAGGGTTATTGGTAAAACACCAACAACCTCTTAAGGGGTCATTGTACTCATCATTATGAACAACTTTTACTATAGGACCAAACCTTAAATCGCGAAAAAAGTCATCTGTTCAGTACATTTATGTTAGCATAATTCGTCAAAATGTGCTGAACAGCTGATTTTTTTTCGCGATTTCAGGTTTGGTCCCATAGTAAAAGTTGTTCATAATGTTGAGTACAATAACCCCTTAAGAGGTTGTTAGTGTTTTACCAATAACCCTGTATATTATATTCTATTCTGTTCAAAAAAAAAAGATGCAGAAATTAATTAAATTCTTCACGATGTATGCATATTTTTGAGGTAGACTGTACTTTAATTAGAGCGCCATAGTAATAGTACGTGTGTCAGTATGGCAAGGTATATGAATATTATAGACGAAGCTACAAAAGACGTGTGACTTCCCTAAGGATTTTAACACCTTGCGCACTCTAGGTACTCCGAGGAATTTTTAGTCAGTTCAGTCAAAATGTTCTAAATTCGAAGAGATGGAATGCGTTTCTATTGCGCAACCTGTCATACAAATAGCACTTCTGACTATAATTTGTCGGACTCGGATCGAATCCAGTGCGCAAACGCTCTTACGGTTCGGATACTCCTAATCCATCATCGGCCGAACGCGGGCATTTGAACCAAACATAATATAATAAAGTGAATGAAAGCAAGCGAACATTACTTCAACCGACATCGTCCGATGACATTCGATAACTGGTGTACGCACTCACTTTCTTTTGCTTTATGTTTGGTTCAAACGCCCGAGTTCGGCCGACGACGTACGAGCATAGTTTGGCCGATGACGGATAAGGTGTACGCGTCACGTTAAGTCTACAATATAATAAGGTAGGTTTGCAGATAGTACAGAACCCTAAAGGCTGCTACACACTACCCGAGCCGGCGGGCTTGTTACCATAAAGGGCGTATACCCGCACGGCAAAAACCCGCCGGCTGTGCCGCAGGCATAGTGTGTAGGAGCCTTTAGGGTTCTGTACTTTCTGCAAACCTACCTTATTATATTGTAGCCTTAATTAGCAACAAAAGATATCAACCTAAGAATGGACAGTATCGGATTATCAACTCGAGCATATAACGTTATCCGAACGTTCGCTAATTAGGATAATAGAGCTGTCTTGAACCACCAGGTCAGGCATCCCGGCAAGTGATACGGAAGTACTAATCACGTTATTACGAGGTCTTATTCAAATTCTAATTAATGCCATCAAGGGATCTGGAAAATTAAAACTAATTTTCCAGATCCCTAGCCTAAGTCATTTATGGCGGCAGTATTAATTTATTATGAGATAAAAATCTTTTAATTTTATTAGACTTTCATCTTGGCTTGTTGGGTCATCTTAATTGGAATCTTTTTTTTTTTTTGTGCAATTTGAGGATGACTTTTCAGAATCTTGCTCTAAATGGTTTTTTAAAGCAGTGCGATTATTTACTTGATTCTTTAAAATAATTATTTTTAGGCGTCGATATCGCTTTGGTACGCTACCATTTATATACTTAGTTAATATTTATTATTAAAATCTTGTGATGTCGCCCTGCTCTCTTTCCGCTTCTCTCTGTCTAAAGCTACTAAGGACCTGTTCTTGTTGAAGGAGTCCAGCTCATCCCGCTATCTCGGTCTGGGCCTGTCCTAAGTTAGGCGCGTTGGTCGTCTGACATGCGGCAGATGTGTCCAGCCCAATGCCATTTTAGCGTGGCAGCTTTCCAAGTGACATCAGTTATCTTTGTGATGGAACGGACGGTCATGTTCTTAACCCTAAAGCTACATAGTACCTACGATAAAATAAAACCGGCTAAGAGCGAGTCGGACTCGTGCACTGAGGTTTCCGAACTATTATATAAAAAAGTGTATTTCTAGTCATTGCTTTGTTTTTACTGTAATCTTTACATGAGCTTCTATCACACAGAATAATTTCCAATTTTTCTCTATGCAAACTTCGGAAATAAGGGGAACGTTATTTTTTTTTTACATTTTTCATCAAAATTCGAAAACTATTCAGCCTAAAAAAAGGAAAAATGTTTGAAAATGTGCAAACAGAGCTGTTTCATATGATACCTCACATGCTCTAGTAGCCCCACTTCTAATATTAATGATCCCCTTTCAGTCCCTGTTGCAAAAAAAATCTTTCTTATTTGCAAAATAGTAGGGCTAACATCGTCTAAAACTATTCCAAAATCCAAGTTATTAGTAGTTCTTGAGATATCCAGGTGTGACAGACGGACAGACAGACATACTGAGTCGCACCATAAGGGTTCCTTTTTCCATTTTGGCGCGGAACCCTAAAAAGAAGTGAAAGTTTATTAATTAATCATCATAAAAATTACAATGTAAAGAAAAAGTCTTTAGATTTGATGTGAAAAATTGGTGCCCCATGCCGACGGATATTCTATAAATATCGGGCATCATTTTCCAACAACATTTTCCCGTTTTGCAAATGATATAAAAAAAGACATCAAACCAACTGAAAGTCCTAATGAATGTAAACTCCACTTTGAATGAATAAAATTAAATTAGCGGTTACACCATATAGGGCAAAATACGGGCAAGTGTGATAGGTTTATCTAATTAGGGAGGCAAGACCTTGGAGGCTTTTGAAATCTTGCCCAAATCCCTTTAGCGAACCTTCTACGTAGTTAATTGGGCATGCAATGGTGGAAATCATTTGGACATGGTTGAGTACGAGTTGAGGTTGGTATAGCTGTGATTATTTAGGTGTAGGGTTTCGTAAGGTTAAAGTTAAATCTAACCAGCAACCTAATTGCGTACAAAACAGATTTTCAATCACAAATTGAGAGTTTTCTAATTTCTAAGGACTTTTCTAATTCACTGCTTCATAGCTTTAATAAATTACTCTATTTCACAACGTATACAACGCAATTTATTTACTTTATTGATCCTTTATTTCAGGCAACTATGGTCCATAAAACACAATACATATATAAGTATGAAAACAATAACTATAAACTAATACATATTTTATACACTAAACTTAAAAAAAAACCTACTGTACTCGTAGAGACGGCATCGTGTTACGCTGCAAGGTGTCACGTAGCTGGCTGCGGAAACGCCAATACAGCACACCTTTGGGCCAAAACTCTTCCTTAAGGAGGAAGCGTCAGGGTAACCCGCGAAAATCAAATTTTCTTACGTTTTTTTGCAATTTGCAAGTCAGTATTAAGTTGTGTGTTAAATAAAGTATGATTTGCGGCCGTAACAAATATGTATTTACAGTATTATATACAATAGAATCAGTAATACAACTCCTTAAGTTAGTATAATCCTAAAATGTAGTAGTCATTTTTTAGGATTACCTGGTCTCTTAAAGAGTTGTATTGATCACTTTAATTATTCTAATTATGTAAATAGATACTTGTTACGACCGCAAATTATAATTTGATCAACGTACAATATAATAACGACTTGTAAATTGCAAAAAACGTAAGAAAGTTTGAATTTCGCGGGCTACCCTGACGCTTCCCCCTTAAGGAGTCATCAAATGGTGAGTCGGAACGCGCACCAAGAATGACTTGAAATTGGTGTTATGGCGCGCCTCCAACTTCTCCACCTTCAAGGTCCAGTTGGTCTGCACCCTTATGGTACTCTCTCAATTGTCATTTTATTTTATGTGAGTTACGCAAATACCGCGCTGGATCTACAGGTCATCATCATCTGCGTAGCCTTTTCCCAACTATATTGAGGTCAGCGTCCAGTCTAACCAAATGCAGCTGAATACCAGTATTTTACATGGAGCGACTGCCCATCTGACCTCCACAACCCAGTTACTGAGTAATACCCCTTGGTAACACTGGTTGTCAGACTCGGGCTTCTGACGACCCGTAACGACTGTCAATGATCCACGGATGACAGCCGAGACCAACGGCTTAAAGTACTTTAGTAGTAGTAATAATAAGTAATACTTACTCCGAAGCACGGAGGGGTCTTGGTATGTAAAGATGGTCACCCATCTACAGACCAACCCTGGCAAGCGTAGCTTAACCTGTTGGATAGACCCGTGCGGCTGCTATTACTTAGCCACGAGCTCCTCGATTCGACCCGAACATAAGTGATAAGTGTTATTTGTAATGTAACAACGTTTTATTCCCAAATAAAATAAAATAACAGAAAGACGTGACTAATGATAAATTGCTTAAGGTAAGGTTAAGGTTTTGTAATTATCTGAGAGATATAACGGTAGCAATCATAGCTAGACAAATGTTTTGATTTTAAATGTTATTTATTCATTTTTATAAATATTTCAATAGGTAATAAAGACTAACATAAAAAAAAAAAAATCGGCCAAATGCGTGTCGGACCACACACAATGAAGGGTTCCGTAGTTGGGATGAATTTATCCAAGAACAAACTTTACATTGTAGTTGAAAAACATGTTTTCCCATACAACCCAACTGCAAATGTAAGTTTGTACGCAGAATAGAGAGATTTACCATATTATTTTAAGACTTCTTATAAGTTTTCCTGTAATCTATAGGTGTAGAACTATTTTCTGATTATTTTTTTTTTTTAAGCGCAGTAGTTTCGGAGATAACTGTAAATTACTGGAAAAATTACAGGAATGACTGTTAATTTTCGTATATTTTCTTGGATAACTTTAAAACAACTTATATTAACATCTATAATATAAAAATGAATCGCTGAATGTGTTGCTAAGCGCAAATCTCGAGAGCAGCTGAACCGATTTTGCTAATTCTTTTTTTAGAAGTTTCCTTGAAGTACGAGGATGGTTCTTACGGAGAGAAAAATTAAAAAAAATGCCTGAAAAGGTCTAAAACAACACTTTTCTGTACTCCCATACGATCGATTCGTAATAATACTTAAAAGTCAATTTGAACTTTAATACCATACCATAAAGTTTATGTGTTAGTGGAGAGGTTCCGGGAAGGCAAAACAATTGAGTGACGTTAGTATCGTATAAATATTAATGTCAATATTAGTGACTATTAAAAGAATTTTAGGTGGCTTATAATTTTTATTTGTTCACATAATGTAATTTATTAACTTTCTTTTTTCTTTTTTTATCTTACTAGCTGACCAGGCCGTCCTGAATATAGCAGAATAAGTATTAAAAAAAAAATTAAAGAATCGACTGTTAGGCGGTACGAAGTTCGCCGGGTCAGCTAGTTATAAATATATATATTTGAGACCCTCATAGTAAACTTTCCCTTTCATTTGATATGTCACACTCATATTAAAAAATCATTTATTTACGTTACACGTTCGTATTTTGGTTACAGGAATTCATACGTGTTCCAAATTTCAACTTAATCGGTCTATTAGATTCGGAGCAAATCGGCTGTGACAGACGGATAGACAAACAGACAGACAGACACACGAGTGATCCTATAAAGGCTCCGTTTTTTTCCTGTTGGGTACGGAACCCTAAAAATAGTAGCCTACCGGTCTCGGGAAGAGGGACAAAGCTATTTGCGGTCAGGGCTCTAGAGAGGACGCGCCGCCGCGCCGCCATATCCAGGTGTACGGCTTTCTATATTAAGCCCTTGAGCAAAACTTAAAAAAAATATATAAGCTAAGGAGATAGAAATAGAAAATAGTTTATTGTCCAGGTGACACAGTAAGCAGGTTTAGAGGGTAGCAATAATTTGAGACGATAATATGAGCATCTTAAAATATTACCTATATCTAGGTTGCAAAATGTAATATTTTCTAGTGAGCCCCAAACTAGACAGTTAGTCTGTATCTTGGGGTACAGATTCCAGAGTGGAGACTAGAAAGGTGATTTCAGGTGTTGTATGGTATGTTTGTGTATGTGTAATGTGTGTGTGTGTGTGTGTTGTGTGGTGAGTGTGTGTATGTTGTGCGTATTTGTACCCATTGCGCGTCGTTTGATGTTTTTAATGTTATGTACACCTATAATCTATGTATACATTAGCAGTAATACCTTTCCTAAGTACAAATGTAAATTAATGTTGAACATATATGCTGTTGGTGTTCTTTAATAAATAAAACTAAACCTACTCGTAGGTACTATTTTGTTTTTAAAAATTATCCTACGTCGTTTTCGTAATTTGACTCGTGAAATTCAGGAACATATTGTAATGTTACAACTGGGGAGTACTGTTGAGTTTTACGTTCCTTTTTACGACTGGAAAATCCTTGTTTACCTTAGAGAACCTTAAATCTTTTATAAATATTTTAATAGATAAATGAGATATTGTTTTTGGGAATAAATTAAAAGAGGTCGTCCCTAATTCATGTTTTACGATACTAGTCCACTAAAGCTCCTTGAAAACCAGGTGGAATTTCAATTTAAAAACATGACGAATTGAAAACAACAAACATAAAAAAAAACGAGCGAGTACTCGCAAATGATGTTAACATCTGACATTTGTTTGGGTTGGTACCATCTGACGGCCAACTCTAGCACCACGCGCGCTCATTCGTCAAATCAAATAGCGCGCGTTTCCCCGGCTTCCTGTTACAGACTTCCGTCCCTTTTCACGAAATCACTCCCACAGGTTGCAGGAAAGTGAGAGAAAGGATGTTACTCATCAAAAATAATTAAAAAACGAATTTGTCAAATTAATGAAACATTATAATGTCGGGGCAGTGTGCTGTAGGCCTGTACACCTGGGTGCTTTTATACGCTTCAAATGATACTAGGGTAATTTCATGTACCATTAAGAGGATGAGGCTATCGCATTTTGTCACCTCTCTCACTCACACAAGACCACTTTTTTAAGAATGTTAAATGAAAAAATGCTCTTTTGAAAAATGTAATCAATTGGCGACTAATAAATAATATTAATTTAATAGGTAATTACCAAAAATACATTTTTATTGTGGCATTTGTTTAACTCATCCCAAAAACAGATTATAATACTTATTTAGCTGCGTTTATTAGATAACACTATAAAAAGGTGTTTTTGATAATTGCCTATTAAATTAATATTATTTATTAGTTCGTCAATTGAATAGATTTTTCAAAAAAGCATCTTTTCATTTAACATTCTTAAAAATTTGGTCCCGTGTGAGCGAGAGAGGTGATCAAATGCGCCAGCCCAGTTATTTAATAATTTGAGCTGTTACACGACAATAACTCTTAGAGAAAATCGAATCCCTCCAATATGTTTGACAAATTATGTAGGAGAATATTCAATTCATCCTTGCATATAAAATTACATTTATTTCTGTATATTTGTTCGTTAGTGCTTGTGAATGGAACATTACCTAATTTATAAGCAAATTCTTGTTCAGTTTTACGTCAAAATCTCTCTCACAAAACCACCACAAATTAAAAACAAATGCTCTCCCACTTCTTTATGCTTCCAATTTCAAACACGCTGGTTCTGTCATAAAAACAAAATTAAATCATACAGCAAAATCAGCAAAGATACCGCTGTATACAGCATTCACGTTAACAATATACTCAACAAACTGGAAAACACTGAGTTGGGAAAACAGATTTTAATCTCACCAACTCGCTGAATAGCTGAATGCAGCGTTAATATATTCCGTACTGTAGACGGAGTTTCGCTTAAATTATTTTTGGAGTAACACATTCGTAGCTGGGACTAGTATTTGGAATTTGTAAACAAATCGTATGTACATAATAATATGCAGACTGCAATACAATCTGCTGTGGATGGGTTTTGTTCCGGTTTTTGTGTGCCAGATGTGGAAATATCTTTGTTGTGGCAATTGGCAGTCGCTCCATGTTTACATGGAGTGACTGCCTATCTAAAACTACTGCCTTTATAAATACTGGTATTCAGCTGCATCAGGTTATACTGGAAGCTGATCCCAACCAGTGTTGGGCAAAATTTAGTGTGACGATTGATGACTAATGATTGAATACATCAATCATGATTGAATCAGTGGTTGGTGACTAATGATTGATTAGTTTCCATCTTAGTCAAGTAATCATGATTAATGATTTATGATTGGAATTTTCTACTACCCTCAAAATAGACACTGCCCTGGAAAAAAATCTGTGAGAAAAAATTAATGGAGTACCTAATTGTTATTTATTAATTCTACATACAAAGTCGGGCTCATAATCCCAAAATGATTGAGCAGAGCTTTATGTAACATCAGGGTATAAAGTCACATTCGGCAATACTTTGGGTTTATCCCGTATACGTATGCCACCGATAAAATGGAGCACCGATCTTTACAATTCTAGGGCAAATAATCTATTTAGAACCTGTAAACTAATTAATGATATTATGATAAGCTGTCATACCATAGCATTACAGCGTACTACTCGTATGATGTTACATTACATGTTACAATACATAAGTTTATCAGAAGCATCACTCATAAAGACATGATTAAAACTAACGATTACTACACTGACTATACACATACTTTACATATGACTAAATTCTTCAATCATGACTCAATTAGTCATAAATAAATTAGTCATGATTGAATAAGCCATGATTGGTCAATTGATTGAAAAAATTAGTTGATTTGCCCACATAATTGATAAAAACCTAGGCAGACTATATGTAATCTATTCACTTCTATTCACAAAAGTAGGTACCCACAACCCGCGGTCGAATTTCTAGCATTCATGTACAAATACTTACCTCGCCAGTAAGCTGTATGCGAATAACTTTGGCATCGTTAGAATCCACACGTGTACCGCTAATTTTAGGACTGTATAGTGCCAAAAACTATGAAATACTCGTAATGTAAGTTTGAGAAACTGCTGCATTGTAAATGATGCTGTTAATTTAACTTTTCAAGCGTCGAATAATGAGACAATTAATTAATTATTTACCTACTGTTGCGAGACTCCCGGTAGGTTTAAATAAGTAAATGTTATGTTTTTGGCGTATAATGTAAACAAGAAGCTTTATACGTTCCGGGGCATTACGTTGTAGGGCGGGTATGGAAATCCAATGCGATACGGCATAACGCCTATCTATCGACGATTGTCTTTGAGCCTCAATGAAAGCCACTATGTCGACGACCGGGCGCCGGCAATGGAACGTGACGTACATGTGGCATACTGTCACCTAGGGTATCTTTTACAAGTCACCAATATGGTCCCTGCGCACACATGTAAGCGTGCAGTACATGTTGTGACACAACGTTCCACGGCGGGTGTGTGCGTATACATTCCCCTTGCTGAAGTCCCGCCTGCGCTGCCGCACGCGCAACCTGTGACGTTCGTGTGTACCGTTTGCCACGGTCGAGGTGGACGAAACAACGAGGTAATTTTACACAACGTCGTCAGACGTTGTGTCAAAATGTATGGAAGATTCATGTGTAGATTTTGATGAAAAATCTGATCCCGCCTCTCGATGTAGTGTCCCGGAACGTATTAATTATTAGTAAAAAAAGTACATGGAGCTTAAACATAACTGAAGGAATATTGTTGTATTATAGGTACACCAAGTACATCACACTTCGGGGAAACAAGCTTACTGTTATGCTACGTTAAAAGTAACACCAATATTCCAAAAAGTCGTCAATAATAACATAAAAAGTCATACAATAATAATAAGTTAACAGGAATAAGTCATACCAATTCTGAAGCTAACTTCTTAGACAGTCTGTAAAAACAAATAAACTACGTAATTTTACCTCAAAATAAACATCACACTAGGTGTTTTTCTGCGGGTTCTTTTATTTATTTAATACCAGTGCAAGTCATGCAACTTACACAAAGTCAAAACTTTAAAAAAAAACGAAATATTTAAAATATTCACACTGCTTTGAAAACTGACGATCCATACATTTGAATATGAACGAAAAACCGGTGACAGAGAAAGAAAACAAATGCTCAAAGTGGAAAATAAGTTCAAAGCGGGTCCCGTATGCTTGGGCGAGAAAAGCCATTGGAATGGAAACAGTTTCCACAAGAGCGGCTGGAGGGAGCCCGAAAAGATACCAGGGGTTCTCATTCATAACACGGAGCGAAGTTAAAGCGACGATAACAGACTTTTAATGATTTTAAACTGTACATCGCGTCTAAACGATTAGTGCTAATAATTTTGAAAAGTATATGTTAAATTAGAGCATTTTCTAATAACTTAATCTGTGAATATTTTAGATTATGTTTATAGTGTAATTAATTTGTGTAAAAAAACTGAGAATCACGCAAAAACTATCAAGCGTATTTTTATGAGACCTTCACTATTTTAAAGATAATTTATCTATTTATCCTATAGTATACGTCTTTTATTAAAATACCTTTTGTTTTATGTAAGATAAATTAATAATGCGTCTAATTTGGGACTGCGCTCCTTGATGGGCGAGTCCTATTACTAACTGGACGTACGACGCGTTGCGTGAGCTCAGCACAGAACACGCAGGCTAGCCAGTCAAGGCCATTGGCATACATCTGCGTCTTAGAGGAATATATATTTTTATTTATAGGTTGTGGGTAAATGCGAACGACCGATCGTAGCTGGCTGTTTAAAAAAATCTGTTATACTATTTAGGTGACTTTAAAAAAGGTTGACGTTCTCTGTAGGTTCAAGAGTTTTCTGTGAATTTAATTCTTTATTTGGGTCTTATATTTATGTTGACTAAAATGTTCGATTGTATTTCTGGAAGTACTGCTGTTCTGTTATTGATAAATAATAAAAATTAATATATGTACCTATACAGCAGTCAGCAAGAGAACTACAGACCTATTGTGTTAAAATCTTGTCTTGAAAACTTAGGTTATAAATAATATAATCTATCTAAAGCTGAAGAGTTTGTTTGTTTGTTTGTTTGAACGCGCTAATCTCTGGAACTACCAGTCGGATTTGAAAAGTTATTTTTGTATTTGATAGCCTAATTCTTGAGAAAGTCTATAGGCTATTTAACATCACGCTAAGACTCTTAGAAGCCGAGCAAAAAGAAAAAAAATGTCTGAAAGAAAACTAAGCAAAAGTGAAGTAATAGCGTGGGCAGGCGATGCGCTATATGCAACGGAGAGAGTACAGATGCCTGCACAATAAGCTACTACAATCTGTCTTTCTTTAATAGATTTCAACTTTATCGCTAAACCATTAGGTTCAAGATTGATTGGGAAAATTTTACAGTTTCAGGTAGCTTGATGTACAACAAAAACTAAAACTATGAAGTACAATTTATTAAGGTGTAGGCGGTATACTCTGATTGCGCGATGCAGGATTTTGCATGACGTCAGTGTGATGCGTAGTTAGCATGTGGCGCTGTAGATGCCGCCACATCACTTCCCTCTGGAGACCGGAGGTCAATAGTGGGCTGAGTCGTGTATCTTGCGACGCTTGCCAGGGCCAGTTGAGGTACCATTGAGTCAGAACCGGGTGCCGCATAGTTCAAGGTGAGTCGGAACTGTCTGCGGTGATTCCCCAGTGAGTTGGGGCAGCGCTGCGTTGTGCTCCAGTGAGTCGGATGTTGTACAGAGCTGGGTCGAGGCTGACTGCTGGCGTCGACCAGGAGAGGGTTGAAGGGATCTGCTTGTAGACCGGCCGAAAGTGCAGTGTGCCAAGGTTGCTGATGATGAGGCTGAGGATGATGACCAGGAATGCGCGTCCGCTGCATGTTGGTAGTCAGGATACCCGTTGAATCCGTTGGATGCTGGCTGACTGTGTGACTCGCTGCTCGAAATCTTGAGGAAGATGATGACGTCACGCTGAACTAGCTGCTCGAATGCTGCGTCAATGTCCTTGTTTGGGGTCACCAGTATAGAGGTATGAGGAACAGGGAGTAAAGTTCACTCATCCTCCATAGAAAAGGAAGGATCCTCCGACCAGACGGGTGTTGTGTGTGGAAGGCTACTGCCCGAAGATTGACGTCGGGACGTTGTATATATGCAATTCGCGCGGTAAACTCTGATTGCGCGATGCAGGATTTGGCGTGACGTCAGTGTGATGCGTAATTCGCACGTGGCGATGTAGATGCCGCTACAGACCTTTTTATTTTTTTGGGTGGGAAACCATCAAATAACTTCTTCCGCTCTGGGTGGAGCAGGAGGGCGTGTCAGACTTTTACCAAGTATCAAAAACCCACCCGTGTTCCTTCAGTTACCTGTTCCAGGGCCACGGTAACTCTTTCAGTCAACCCGCAACCCTGGCAGGAATGGACCTTAACCTTATGTTCGACTACTCGCGCCAGCATAAAGCTCTATTTTTTTTAATAATTTAAAAAATATAGTTCGGATGTTTTTTCCAGTGCGCACTTCGGATTTAGCTAGGGCTCTAGGCGGTATAATTTAAGAAGTGAGATTTTATTAAAAGATTGTATTGATTCCCTCTTGATTATAGTAAAACAGTTATTCTGCCTCCCTCCTCTATCATTTCGAGTAGTCTAGATCCCGGGGTAAAGTGACGATCCCTTCAGGAATCGTCACAGTACCATAACTACAAAGTTCAAAATAAAAAACTTTTTCCAAAAAACAAAGAACCAACTTCCAAAAAAAGAAACACTACAAAATTAAAAATAACTTTAATTTCGGAAGTCGGTGGCAAAAAACTAAAATACAGATCCAAAGACACTGACTTCCGAAATTAAAGTTATTTTTCACTGTCGTGTTTTTTTTTTTGGAGGTCGGTTGACTTTTTTTAAGTTTTTTACTAAAGTCGCCATCTTACTTGAAGCGATCTTTAATTTTTTAATTAACGTTGCAGTGCCGCATTTGGGAAGTAACATACGTTTGTACTTTGTCTAGGGAAGTTTGAACATTATTTATTTAGTTCTGTAGGTGATAGAGCGGGTGTGAGGTGGCAAGCTTAGATGAGAGCATAGTTTAATTGGATTCTCCTGTTTCTGCGATAGCGTTGAAGTACCTATGTACCTGGCTGAAACGAGTGACTGTTTCGAAGGAGAATAAAAAAAAAATATATAAAAAAAAAAATAAAAAAAAATAAAAAAATAAAATATATAAATATAAAATAATAATATCGACGCTTGAAAGGCAATATTTACCAAACGACATGTTGGCAACTTTACACTAGAGCATTATAAAGTTAAAAAAAAAAGTCTTTTAGTCATAACTACTTGATTCCAATGAATTTTAAATGCAGTTTAAAGGCTTAACCCAACGAGGCAGTTACAAACATTATAAATCAATCTTCACAAACGGTCATAGCAGGCTTTTCACCTGCAAAACTTTGACATAATAGTAAGAACTTTAATCGGTCGGTACTATCGACAAACGCTTTTGAAAAAATTTACTTATGACAAAGTAAATCGAAGGACCATAGGGGCAGGGATTTTCAATAATTCAGTGTATACAATTGTCGATAGTACCTAATTGTTGTCCGCTTTGCTTTGGTGGCAATTTGTCTTTATTCGAATGGCTTTCTCAATCTACTTCATTGACACAACTCTCAAGTACACAAATACATGTCGACCTCTTTGCTTATGTGATTGCCATGTAGGTTTAACACAAACTTTGATTAGGCTTTTGTCTGACTCTGTACCCACATAAAATATATATTATTGAGAAAGAGACGGTGACATAAAAAAAAAGTTCTTAAAAGAATCTCTATAATAAAATAATCCTTAATTAGCATTTTTATTACAAGATAAAAAAATCTTGCAAAGCTCCAATTCAGCAAGTTTTCTCGAAATTCAAAGTCACTCAGTGTTAAACATGATTAATGCATACAAAATTTTAATTAAAATTCAATGTCGAATTGTCGATAAACTCACGAGATTCCTTAGTAGTCTGGCACTATAATTCACCAATAGGCTTAGAAATTTTATTGTGTTTGGCAAACGGACTGGCCTCGGATATCATTGGCATCTTGGGGTCGATACCGCCCCAAGCTACGTTTATAGCGCGGTGGTACGGTGGTAGAACTAAACTGCGTTCACAATTTAGTTTCCACACATGAAAACAAATATGAGTTTGTGGGAAAATTACTTTAATTCTTAAACAGAATATCCTTGTATTATACAGGGTGTTTTTTAAAACATGCGACAAAATTTAAGGGGGTGTTCTACCCATCAATATGAACAACTTTTAATATGGGACTAAACCTGAAATCGCAAAAAAAAAATCTGCTGTTCAGTACATTTATGTTCGATTATTTGGTCAAAATGTACTGACCAGCTGATTTTTTTTTTTGCGATTTCAGGTTTGGTCCCATAGTAAAAGTTGTTCATATTGATGGGTAGAACACCCCCTTAAATTTTGTCGCATGTTTTAAAAAACACCCTGTATATATAATTCTTCAGTAGGTACGTGTGTTTATGACCTAACTCTTCCTAAACGGCTAAACCGATTTGGATGAAATTTTGTGTGTATATTTCAATGGGTTCCTGGATGGTTTGAAAACACAATTGGACCCGGAGCTGGTGCTGCTAAGGCGGTAATATTTTTTTATTATTTCGGAATAAGATCCATAGAGTGTTAGTAACATAATATTAAAACAACTTATTATCTAGTGTTAGTACCAATTACTCTCTGCACAAACTGCTTAACAATTGGAGAGCTGAAACTCTCCGCTACAGTTCTCAGGATGCTGTTGCGAGTGTCTCTCACTCTCCACAGTAGCGGAGCTGTTTTTTTACGAATAATCTCGTGAAATCCATCGATGCGTGCTTGCGTAAAGTCAGTTTGCGCTAGAGTTTGACTATTTCAAAAAAACTTTAGTCATTCAAAATCAACTTAATTTATAGTGAGATAAAGTTGATATTTTTTTAAGTGGAAATAACATCAATTGGAAAGTAGGATTTCAATAAGCCTTACGTCGTTTTGGTTACGTTTTTGTATTGACAAGAACTTTGCGCTTCATTAATTCGTCTTTTAATCCTCGATCGAGATGCTAGAGCCGTTTTATGTAGAATCTGGAAACTTGGTTGATAAGCAGATTGACAATCAACTTAAATTTTTCCTTATGTTCAAACCACAACTGTCATTCTTTGACATTCGTATGAAATGGCTATAACAGTGTAATTTGACGTAGTGTGTGAATTTGCTAAATAACTAACTAGCTGGGCCCCACGACTTCAATCGCGTGAAAGTCGTAAGATACACGATAAACTAAAATAACAACCACATTTTAATAAAACTCCCTCGTCACCCATCCGTGCTGTTTGTTCACAATTTCATGGGTTTTATTTTTCTTACGCGGAACCCTAATTCTTTTTCTGAAATAAAAGTAGCCTAAGGTACTCCTTATAACATCAACTATTTGCCAGTGAAATTAATATAGTATATTAGTAGAACTCAATCATCCGTCAAAATCGGTCCAGCCGTTTCGGAGATTAGCCGGAACAAACAGACAGACAGACAGACCGACAAACAAACAAAAATGTAAAAAATAGTTTTTTTGTTATAAGTACTGTATATACATAATGCATTAGGTATATACGTATGTACATAATTCATTTAGTAAAAGCTGTTATTTTGACATTACAAACAGACACTTCAATTACATTTATTTATATAGATTTCTCTGACTGTACGTATGACAGTCAGAGAAATCTATAATCTGGCGTATGCCAGATTATAGATTTTCAACTTTATCGCTAAAGCGTTAGGTTCAAGGTTGATTGGGAAAAATTGACAGTTTCGGGTAGCTTGACCTGCTGGCGTCTGTACAATGCTTTTAAAACTATATTTTCTACTCATTATTTTTAACTTACCAATTGTTGAAGAAAGTTTTCTATACGGTGCAAGTTTATTGCCTGTGGCATACCATAAAATTGAAGGGTAATTAAATACCACCATTTAAACAACGCATACAATATTGTTGTTTGATACGGGCAAGTTAGTTGCCGTTCAAAAGTGTTATAGGCGTAAACAGTACGTTCAATAATATTGCATGTACAGTCGCGACCAAAAGTCGATAAGCAAACTCACAAAGCAATAGCTTGGCGTTTAGTTTGACTTAAGACCTTCTATTTCCAAGAACATAAACATGCATAATTATTGTCGTCAACAACTGATTGTAGTTCATAATTTCAAAGTTATAATAAATGTGTAATGATGACCTAGCGGTTAAGCGCGTGCAGAAAGATGCGTGAATCAGTGAGCCGTGAGTTCAAATCTCACGCAGTACTTGACTTTTTGTAAGTTTTTACTTGATTAGAAGTAATGGGACAGAAATATAATATTCTTTATCTTGTTCGCTTGGTCACTCATTTCGTAAAGTTAGAAAGGTAGATCATAGAAAACAATATTATTGTCAATTATATATGTGTTATTAGAATATCCTTTCTTTGTTATGTTATTATGAATTGACTAAGTGGGTATACAACAAAAAATCCTATGAACGGTTACAAAAAAACTTCTTTTATCTAGTAGGAATGTAACGTCACAATTCTCTTAAGTTTGTTAATTTTATAAATAAGTAAATAAATCGAATAAACATTTTTGTTACCATTCAGCACGACTTTTTTATTTAAACCTTCCAACACCAAAAAGATAAATTAAAAATCACAAAAATAGTTAAATAATAATACAACAACTAATATTTAACTTCTTATAAAAATAAATAATAAATGAACATAAACATCTAACAAGTTCTTGTTTAAAATAGAAATATATTAATACGGTTCCAAAGAAACAAAAAACAGACCGTTGATCGTGAAACCATTGCTTAGCCCAAACAGCTACCAGAACATGTTATGTTTATGCGAATTTTAGCAATGCAATGGTAAGAAAAAGTCGCCACTATGACGAGTATTCTAAATTCAACAGAAATATAATGTTATTTCGCGTGGTACGACGACATGCGACAATTCATTAGTGTGTGTGTTATCTGCGGAATGTTGGCTCATACACGCACACGTACTGATTCGTGCTCGCACAGTTCATAGCAATGTAATCCTTAGCACGCTTATGGACTTTTGAGCGTTTACTGTACAATAAAATCGCATTAAATTCTGGCATCTAAATTTTCCATCATTCAAACGTATGCGAACAAAACAAGACGTTCAATAAAACTGAATGAAATATTTGGCAGCACAAACGAAGTAAAACTTGCATGCAATAATCGCCTTGCGATTTTATTGCCTTGATGTAAGTCACGCATGCCATTTTGTTGAATGGCAAAACTTGCATTCAATTATTGTATGCCATTTTATAGTAATCACACGCGTGTAAACACTTGCTTGCATTTCATGAATGGCAATAAAATTGAACGTGCTTTATGGCATGCGATTGTTGCTCTTGAACGTTCTAGAATCTTGCACCGTATAAATGGAGCTTAAGTATTTTAACAATTCACATGAGTGTGTGAATTGTTAAAACACACACACACACAAACCCCTCACACACCCCTTCATGCACTTTTCTTTTTGTTGTATTTCCTTTCCTAAATAATTTATTTGTTCGTTTTCCTATGCCAAATAATAAAACAGTCACATAATTACAAAATGGCATGTATGTACCTAAATGCAATTAAGATACATCCAATAAAGGGTCGGGCCCAGCATCTTTAACACAAGTTGTCTTGGCAACTTAGCAAGGGTGCTGGTGTCGCCACACTATTGTATAATTTACTTTAAATTGTATGTACTACCATGTGTTTAATGTAAAATGTAAAACTTGATGCAAATAATTTATTATTATTATTATCACTTGCTTGCAATTCGGCATGCTACTCTTGAACGTCTAGAAACTTGCACCGTATAAATGGAGCTTAAGTATTTTAGGGAAAAGTGAATGATAAACCAATAAAATATTGTGTTCTCTTATTTTCTCAAAAAACAATATTATCTAACATATTTTCCGTAGGGTAAAAGAAGCGAGCAAGCTCATCAATGAAAAGCACAAAAAATATATTTGTTGGGCTTTTCATTCACAGCTTCCTTGCATTACCCTGTTTCTACCTCTTTTTTATGAGTGGCCAGTTACTATAGTGTGGCCAATTACTATAGCAGTTATCCTATGTACAAATCACAATTTTTTTTTCTATGTCAGCCGTATGAAATAGGTATAACACGGCAAGTTGGTGTAGTTTGTAAATGTGCTAATCAACTAATTTCTCTGAGTGTACAATGCTTAGAACTGATAGTTTCTAAGCATTGTACAATAAGTGTCGGGTTGAATACTAGAAAATATAGATTATCCACTTATTATTTAAAATAAGTATGTACGTAGATATCGTTGAAGAAAGTTTTCTGTAAGGACTCCTTTTAAGTCTTCTAGGAAAAAGTTATGTTATACCACAGATTAATACAGATGGAACACTCTGCGAAATCATTTAAATGAAAAGCTATTCTTGCTACGACACAATAAATTGCAATTCAGGTCGCACAACGCTTATTACCTACAGTTATATTTACCTACAAGTTGCCCCTCTTTCTAAAGCGTAACTATTATACCTTCTGACCGCGGCAGTCCTACTGAATTGGCCCAGTGAGATAAGCCCGCCGCGTACTTGTAGCTTCATACCTAAACTGCGGAGTGTCCCTTCTGTATTAATCTGTGGTTATACCAAGAAAATATTTTGTTATCTTATTTTCTCAAGAAACAATATTCTCAAACTCGTTATAACTACCAATACTTAGTCTGCTAACTTTTCCGATACGCCAAATGGTTTTATTCGAATAATATCGTAGGTACTGTTATTAGTAAAGTAACGCTAAGGCTGGTCCCGTATATTTTATGTGGGGATATTTTTTCGGTTCCCATTACAGATTAAATTATTTATTACGGCACCGCTGTAATGACGATATTAGGGAAAGCTTTCAAAGAACAATGATTTTATGTGTACAGTCAGCGAAATTCATTGCTAAGCTAATTGATACTTTTCATAAACTCGCCGTGTTATAGCCATTTTTTATACCACTGTCAGAGAAAGAAAGTTGAGATTTGATTGTAGGTAGATAGCTACCGACAATTTGAGCTCGTGGCTAAGTAATAACAGCCGCACGGGTCCATCGATCAGGTTAAGCTACGCTGGCCGTGGTTGGTCCTTTATACACCAAGTCCACTCTGTGCGTTAAGCCGTTGGTCCCGGCTGTCATTCCTGGATCTTTGACAGTCGTTACGGGTCGTCAGAAGCCCGAAAGTCTGACAACCAGTCTTACCAAGGAGTATCGTATTACCCAGTAACTGGGTTGGGGAGGTCAGATAGGTAATCGCTCCATGTAACTTACTGGTATTCAACTGCATCCGGTTAGACTGGAAGCCGACCCCAACATAGTTGGGAAAAGGCTAAAGAAGTTGATTTGTGTGGACCTGTGGACAATTTAAGTTGGTAGTCAATTTGATTAACATATAATTTCCTTGAATTTACATTATTAATTGTTTGCGTGTAGCAAACAATTTTTACACTATGATATGACATCCTTGATTTTCTCGCATTATGAGTCCAGTCAGTCCGACTAGTTTTCAACTAAGCTCACAACAGACTTGCTCATGACAACCAGTCAAGAAATCTCAACCTCGATCAGACTATAATGTTGCCAATTTTTGGACACAGGCCTCCTCTCAGTGAGAGGGAGTGGGCCGTAATCCACCACGCAGGCTCAGTGCGGGTTGGTAGATGTCACATGTCTTCGAATTTTTGGTTCTAGGACATGCCGGTTTCCTCACGATGTTTTCGTTCACCCTATTGAGAGCAGTGGTGATGAAATAATTTACTCAAAGTAAAGCGCCTGTTTGGATTCTTTTTTTTTAATATTTTTATTTCATGGAATTATAATACAGAGGTGTTACTTAATTCTAAACTCGCCAAACTTTTACGTTTGATGGCGAGAGGCGCTCTTTTACAACAATAAACTAACTTACGTACATACCTACTACTTTTACATAAATTACACTTTTAGATATGGTTTAATCTTATACAATATATTTATTTCTGCTAGCTGTCCTGTATAATACTTTTCAATTTGGTCTTAAGTGATCCTTTACTAATTTTTACCTTTTCTCTTAATAAATCTATTTTATTGAAACTTTAGGTACCAAATACTTAGATGTTCTCTTACCATAATAATTTGTTATCTGTGGTTGTACCAATTTGTTCTCTCTAACCCTACGTGTGTTGTACTTGCTTTTAACATTAGCTTTAAATTCATCATTGTAATAATATTCCAGACCTACCAAATAATCAACTTTTTTGTCTATGGGTAAAATTTTACAGATGGGAAATAACTTATCATACTCTTTGTTACATTTATCTTTAACATTTTTACTAACTAGGAACTTTATTATTCTTACTTGTTCGAAGCTACAACTCGCAAGTCGCGGCCGTTATCACTGGGCCACCATTGCTCTATTCAATAAAAATCGAGAAATCTCAATCCAATACGGATATACGAAACTGTTCCATTCAAACCCAACATAAATACGATATCTGTACAAAATCATAAAAGAACTGTAACTTCGATATTTTTAGTCTGTAGTATTTGGTTCGGCATTACACTCGAGTCGGTCAAGCGTTTAGGTGGCACATGTATTATCTATAAAATGTCGCTTCAGGCTGTATTTTCTCGACCGTCCAACCCTTTTTAGATGTACATTTTCAGGAGATATGGAGCTAGGGTAACAGATTGTATTTGGTTGAGTTTGAATAAAGTTAAGACTATTTTCTTTGTTGATTTGTACCCTAACTAGCTGTTGCTCGTGACTTCGTCTGCGTATATTTCATCTTGATGGTAAGTATTGGTTAGTAATAATAATAATAATATCCTCGGACATTCCACACACGGTCATCTGATCCCAAACTAAGCAGAGCTTGTACTATGGAAACCAGTTAACTGATATACTACAACACTAATTTTTTTTTTTTTGTTGTAAATACATACTTATATATATAATTACACCCAGACTCAGGACAAACAGACATGTTCATGCACACAAATGTTTGTCCTGGATGGGAATCGAACCCACGACCTGCGACATGATGGGCGGTATCTTAACCAACCACGCCAGCTGGCCTGTCAAATATTTTGTCTAGTATTTTGTCTCTTTCCAGATCTCTACATGTCTGTCAAATTTCATAACAATCCGTTCAGTGGTTCAGGAGTGAAATTGTAAAGAAAGAAAGAAAATCATTATGTTTATTTGGCACATGTTATTAGTACTGTAGAAAGTTGGAGTCCAATTATATGGAAGTTCCGAGCTTCTACAAGGGTTTGTAGTCAGATGGTTAATAATAACTCATAGAGGCAGTACTGAATAGAATAGAATAGAATAGAATAGGACTTTATTTGCTAAGAATGCAGGTACATACAAATAGGATCGAAAATAACATAATAAAGAACCGTGTGCATTCTGCCTTGTTGGCATGCAAATACAATACTTATTATACAACTAAGTTGAATAAGGCAAATAAGAAGTTATAATGTATCATTTAGGAAATCCTGAACAGAATAATAACATTTGTCTACAAGTAATTCTGTAAAACATTTTTTAAATTTCATCAATGGCAAGGTTTTCATGTGTTCAGGAATTTTATTAAAGATAACAGGAGCCATACAGATCACACTTTTTTTTAATAAGCTAGTTTTAAATGTGCTTGTGCATAGTAGGTTCTGATATTGTGATCTTAATGATGTACTTCGTTATATTGTTAAAAGGATTATATTATATTATATTATATTATATTATATTATATTATATTATATTATATTATATTATATTACTGGATTATATTGTTAAAAGGGAATCAGCAAATAACATTAGCACACTTTTTAATATTACCGGACCTAGCGTCCTAGCTAAGACCGAAGTGCCGTCAGGCATAAACATCCGAACTATCTCTTTTTAATTATTTAAAAAGAGATAGCTATATACTGGCGCAAGTAGTCTAATGTTAGCCAGTACAACGTAAGGTTAAGTTCCATTGCATGGAACCTTTACAGTACACACATAATCAGCCTATACCTAAAGTTCCCACTGCTGGGATAAGGGTCTCCTCTCTGTGAGAGAGAATGGGCCCTAATAAACCACCCGGGCCCAGAGAGGAGTCGGCCATAATCTACCACGCTGGCCCAGTGCGGGTTGGTAGATGTCACATGTCTTCAAATTTTTGGTTTTAAAACATGATGATGTTTCCTCACGATGTTTTCCTCCAGCGTTTTGAGAGCAGTGGTGATGAAATAATTACACAAAATAAAGCGCCTGTCGAGATCCAAACACCTACAACCTACAACCACAAGTGCCATTGTACCAGTTCCCACAAGTACTCATAAGTACACACAATGACGCAATATTAAAAACAAAGATTTTTTTTGCCTTAGTGTACGGCCTGATTCCACGCTCGACTCGAGCGTCCGGCGGGGCGGGGCTTGCGACGTTCGCGAGTGTCCTGAGTGATGGCCGAGCGGCGCTCGGTGAACGCTCTTCGCCGCTTGCACGCAACGCTGAACGCCCCGCTGGACGCTTTTTCTCTCGGGCCGTATACTTACGGCTGCGCCAAATAGTCCCAGTTCATTAGAATGCTAAACAACTACTTAGTGCCTGATGCTGCATGGTAACAGACAAACACAGTTACTTTCGTATTTACCTATAACATTAAGCATAGGTATGGAAGAATGGATAGAAAAAGCGTCTGGTAGTATGTAAGCCGTTATTTTTCATCGTACAATAGTCTTGGACAAGGTAACTACACCAATTAATCGTATCCTACGGGGATCAAAATATACAGGCAAGACGTTAGTTCTAAAATATATTAATACTTCGTTGTCTTTTAATGTCTAATATTTCACTAGCTGACTCGAGAAACATTGTCCTGTCAAAATGTCAATAATTCATACGAAATTCCCATAGAAATTGCACTTTCAGTTTCCCGAATTTTCCAATTTTCCCGGCAACTTTTCAAACATTTTCTTTCATACAAACCTTGTCCAGACAATTAAAAACACAATAAAAAAAAGAATTAGCCAAATAGGTGCAACCATTCTGAAGTGATGCGCGTACATACAGTAAACGCTCAAAAGTCCATAAGCATGCTAAGGATTACATTGCTATGAACTGTGCGAGCACGAACCAGTACGTGTGCGTGTATGAGCCAACATTCCGTAGATAACACACACTAATGAATTGTCGCATGTCGTCGTACTACGCGAAATAACATTATATTTATGTTGAATTTAGAATACTCGTCATAGTGGCGACCTGTTCTTACCATTGCATTGCTAAAATTCGCATAAACATAACATGTGCTGGTAGCTGTTTGGGCTAAGCAATGGTTTCACGATCAATGAAGTCCGAGTTCGAATCTTAATCACAATGTTGGATTGTTTTTTGTTTCTTTGGAACCATAATAATATATTTCTATTTTAAGCAAAAACTTGTGAGATGTTTATGTTCATTTATTATTTATTTTTATAAGAAGTTAAATATTAGTTATTGTATTATTATTTAACTATTTTTGTGATTTTTAATTTATCTTTTCGGTGTTGGAAGGTTTAAATAAAAAAGTCGTGCTGAATGGTAACAAAAATGTTTATTCGTTTTATTAACTTATTTATAAAA
Source organism: Dicycla oo (assembly GCA_948252095.1). Lineage (NCBI taxonomy): Eukaryota > Metazoa > Arthropoda > Insecta > Lepidoptera > Noctuidae > Dicycla > Dicycla oo. Next base: position 13,326,425 of record OX411732.1, read on the forward strand.
TTAACGAACTTAAGAGAATTGTGACGTTACATTCCTACTAGATAAAAGAAGTTTTTTTGTAACCGTTCATAGGATTTTTTGTTGTATACCCACTTAGTCAATTCATAATAACATAACAAAGAAAGGATATTCATATCATTTCATATATATCATTCATATCTAATGACACATATATAATTGTCAATACCTATTTAGTTTTCTATGATCTACCTTTCTAACTTTACGAAATGAGAGACCAAGCGAACAAGATAAAGAATATTATATATTTCTGTGCCATTACTTCCAATCAAGTAAAAACTTACAAAAAGTCAAGTACTGCGTGAGATTTGAACTCACGGCTCACTGATTCACGCATCTATCTGCACGCGCTTAACCGCTAGGTCATCTTTACACATGTTATAACTTTGAAATTATGAACTACAATCTGTTGTTGACGACAATAATTATGCATATTTATGTTCTTGGGAATAGAAGGTCTTAAGTCAAACTAAACGCCAAGCTATTGCTTTGTGAGTTTGCTTATCGACTTTTGGTCGCGACTGTACATTCGGCGATTGATTTTTATTTATACGTATAGATAGATAAACTAATCGTGAAGTTTGTTTCGCTTGGCTTTTTTGATCTTAAAAAGTTGTATTAGTATAGAAGAACTCACCTGCGGGATTTCGAAATGTATTGTCACTTCTTGTTATTATTGAACCCTACTTTCATAGCTTGTCAACTCTACGTCAATAATATCGTCATGTGAAATTGCACTACCCATTCCGATCAATGTCATAATACAGTCATCTACGTAGTTGGCATCTACATAAATTCACCCCTTCCCATAGGAGTAGGCATAAACTACACCTTTTGCCTCGTTTACCTTCCGATATCTGGTCATACACGCACGCCAGTTGCGAGTACTACGCACCTGACCTTTCTGAAGAACATCACCAATATAATATCCTGGGACATTCCACACACGGTCATCTGATCCCAAACTAAGCAGAGCTTGTACTATGGAAACCAGATAACTGATATACTACATACACTACTTTTTTTTGTAAATACATACTTTCGTATATATAATTACACCCAGACTCAGGACAAACAGACATGTTCATGCCCACAAATGTTTATCCTGGATGGGAATGAAACCTGCGGCGTGATAGGCGGTATCTTAACCAACCCCGCCAGCTGGCCTGTCGAATGTCGAAATAAGGTCACTATACGCCTTCCTAGGGCGTTTTTAACCCCTCCTGGCGTTTCCACTCACATCTGCCTTGTAAAACCTTTTGTTAGTCGCCTTAACATACAGTCTAAATATTTACTAGGTTTACTTATAAGTTTTAAAAGACTGCCTCGTTGGTCTAGAGGTCGCAAGCACTACCGCTGAGCATGAAGTCCTGGGTTCATTTCCCAAGTCGGGCAAAGTGCTACTTATTGAGTTTTTCCAACAGGAATTTTGAGAGAAAGTCCTCTGGATTTATGCCCGGGTATGACTTGCAATTTAAACATAACAGCAGCATCTTTGTACTTGAATGTTATAATATGTCGTATTTCTATGTATTTTTCTGTGTTCATAAATAATTTAAAAAAAAAATGTTTATTTCAGTTAACATAATATGGTTTACATTATACTCGTATGGTTTGGATACTCCTTTTAAGCAAGGAAATGCTTGTGTTAGGAGTCTCCGCTATTTCCCTTATCATTAACTGATTTATATAAAACTGAAATACATGTATTTAGTAGAAAAACAATAAACTAAAACGAAAAAAAAAAAAAAGAGGCGCGCTTGAGTGAAGTGTAGTGTAAGGTATGCGTGTGTGTGTGTGTGTGAGGATGACTGAAGGTGCACAGTAATGAGTGTGAATTGAATAATTTAGGTATTTGGTAATTAATTAAATAAATTAATAATAACTAGTGAAATGTGGTTGTATTAGGGATACCTACACTCTGCCTAATCCGTTGGGGAATATAGGCGTGATGTTATGTTTTGTTACTTATACAGAGTCAAATTAAATGAGCTAGCGAAAAAAAAAACTGGCCAAGAGCGAGTCGGACTCGCGCACCGAGGGTCCCGTACAATCATTAAAAAAGTGTGCTATTTAGAGACATCGTTTTATTTTTCCTGTAATCTTTACATAAACTTCTATCAAAAAGAATAATTTCAGATTTTTCTCTATGCAAACTTCGATGATAAAAGGGGAGGACGGTATTTTTTTACGTTTTTCATCAAAAGTCGAAAACTATGCGGCCTAAACAAATTAAATTAAATTAAATGTTTGCGAATGTGCAAACAGTGCTCTTTCATAAGACCTTCACATCCCCTAGTAGCCCTACTTCGAATTTTTAAGACCCACTTTCAGTCTCTGTTGAAAAAAAAAATTCTTTCTTATTTGCAAAATAGTTGCGCAAACGTCATCTAAAACTATTCAAAAATTCAAGTTGATAGCATTAGTAGTTCTTGAAATATCTAGCTGTGACAGACGGACAGACAGACAGACTTTTACCATTTTGGTACGAAACCCTAATTAAGGCGAATGCTCGAGGTAGCCCGCGAAATTCAAAATTTCTTACGTTTTTTTTTTTGCAATTTACAGTTTGTGTGTTGATCTTCATATGATTCGTGACAAATTATTGAAATCATCGATACAACTCTCAAAATTCAAATAATCCTAATGAATATTTCATGAAATCTTGATATATAGGATTATATTAGTTTCTAATTCTAATGATTAGAATTTTCTAAATACATATATGTTACGATTGCGGATCATACTTTGATCAACATACAACCTAATACTGACTTGCAAATTACAAAAAATGTAAGAAAGTTTTAATTTTGTGGGCTACCTGCAGCTTCCCCCTTAATTTGATGACGTTTGTTTTTAAGGTCATCCAGTAGAGTAGTCACTTAAAATATAAGTTTAAAAATCAGTTTTTTTTTTGTAAACTTCACAGACGTGATGGGTATCGATATTTCAATACGATAAAATAGATTTTATCAACTCACACTTCTAGTCACAACACTAGCAGCGGTTACTGACCCCAAAAAAATATCATCAAATCTTTTATATATTTATTTTGACGTGTTTATATATCGATACCCATCACGTATATGGAGTTTCGCTAGCTAATTAATTTCACCCTGTATAGTAAACCTACCAAAAATAAAACAGTCTATGTAAATTCTGCTTGGCAGTAATAAATAAGTGTACCTACACTTACCCATGTAATAACATTCCCAGACGTCATTTTTCCCAAGGAGCTTTCTGTTTTAATAAAACCTTTATATTTTTCGTGACCTACTTCAAATACATGAGACATTTTCGTGATTTGAAACTGAAACACAAAACTATGATAATATTTTTTCTTTAGAAAGCGGTTGCTTTTTCTTTTATCAGCGATAGTTGGCTCGGCAAAACTTATCGGAGTACAATTGAACGGGCTTGTAAAGTGTAAAATTCGCATGGATGCTCGGAATATTTATTATACCTACTGAGATTATCTGCTATATAAAAATATATTAAGTCTTTTCAGATGGGAGTTTAACATACGGTCATTTTTTCGGCAGTTATTATGACTACATACAAAACAAAAAACCGGCTAAGTGCGTGTCGTACCACGCACAATGAAGGGTTCCGTAGTTGGAATGATTTTGTCCCGAGAACAAACTTAACGTTACAGTTGAAAAACATGATCTCCCATACATTCCAACTGCTAACGTAAGTTTGGACGTACTATATTGAGAGATTCCCATGTTTTTTTTTTTTTTTGTTGAAACCACAGACTTCAAGTTTTTGTATTTTTGTATGTTTGTAACAAATAAACTCAAAAACTACGGAACCGATTTTAAAAATTCTTTCACTATTAGGATGCTACATTATTCCTGAGTGACATAAGCTACTTTTTACCGCGGGAAAATACCTTTTCCTACGGGAATTTATCGCGGGCGAAGCTGCGGACGGAAATCTAGTCTTAAATAACTTGAAAACCATTTATTTTGAAATTATTTTATATATATATATATATATATATATATATATATATATATATATTTGAGACCCTCACAGTAAGCCCTTTCGTTTGGCACGTCACACGGAATAGTTTGCAAAACTTTATTTTATTTTTTCTTATTTACCCCCCCAAAATTGACCCCCATAATCAAAATAACTTTATTTACTTTACAACTTAATCGGTGTGACAGACGGACAGACGCACGATTGATTCTATAAGGGTTCCGTTTTTGGGGTACGGAACCCTAAAAATAGTAGCCCATCGGTATCGGGAAGAGGGACCAAGCTATTTTCATTTTAAGGTATGGAACCCGTTAAAGAGTCCATACATACAGACATCCAAGTATTTTTTTTTTTACCAAACTGTTTTTTTTTTTCTCTTCAAAAGAGCAGCAACAATGTTTTTTTAAAACATAAAGTAAGTTTTCTCAAGTGTTTTCTTGATAAACGTGTACCCTTTTTATCCTATTAATGTAACAGTCATTTTAAGGCCAGGAAATTGCTTGGTCTTGACGTGTTAAGAGTAGAGAGAGCACTACCTCAAATGCTTCGCGTTATGAGGCGTGCTATGAAAAGTAATCAAAGGTGCCCACATTTCTCAATTAATTCATTATAAATTTTGCTGGTTTAGTCAAAAAATACACCCCAACTTTTCCTTAAAAAAAAAACAACTTCAACAAACAACGACGAAATTCACAAGTGGTGCAAGAACATTCGTCAAGCATAAAATTATAATTAACATAAATACTTTGAATACTTTCCCCGATCTTTCACGCATGGTAAGGCTTTGGTAAGGTACAGCAAATAAGAATAAAATATTTTGCTTCCATGAGCGTCAAAATTCAGATACGAAATCAAAATCAAAAGTCATTTATTCAAACTAAGCTGAGATTCAGCACTTTTTGAACGTCAACATTACATAAGACAGTCCCCCAAAACGCCCGCCCTTCACCACTTCCTAGTGCTTTAGCTGGGGAGAAGAAGTGGCGCAACAAACTCCCCAGCAGCACAGCTGTCTGTTAAGTTAAAAAAAAAATGTATCTATACAAACACTGCGCATAATAATTTAGGTACATTACGCAACACAAAACATTAAATTAAATTATTTGCTATAAGTAAGCTAGCACACGCCAATATACAAAAAAAAAATCGAAAACTATACTCAAGCAGAAACAAAATACAAAACTAAAAACGTAAGCAGAACTTTATACCTAAATAAAAGCCTCCAGTAATAAAGGGCATGCCCACTTACATATAGCCGTACATGTAGTCGTAACTCGAAGTCACAGATGATAAACTAGGACCACCGAAGTCAAATAAACAACGAGTTAAATTACTAATAACAAAACAAAACCAAGGTCAGCAAGACGACCTGTCACCACAAGCAGCACCCGTTCACGAGCATAACGCAAAGATCAGCCATTACCCCCGTCGTCATTACGTTTTCGACTACGAAATATCTTATGCAGATATTCGGCCAGCAACATTCATCAGAAGCTTGACTCCCTCGAGGTAAAACTTCAGGTATCACTTTTTTAAAAAAACTTAAAAATATTTTGTGGATTAATGCGACTCCACTGGTAGAGAGACCGAGAGACTTCGTTCGCTTAGGGAAATCATATTTATGTCAGTTATGTTATTAATGACAAAAAACAATAACACGTATAATAATTATTGTGACGGCCGCTTCTACGCTGTGATGTGGAAGCGGTGTGCATCCCTGGTTAGTAGGGTGCGGGGTAGCACCAACAGCTGTCTATGGTAGCAAGTAGGTTGGATTGTGCGTTTGTGAACAACTGTTGCAAGGTATCGGCTGGGCTTGTCACCTGGCAACAGTGATGTCACAATGTGTTTTTGGGTTAATGTTTTTCTAACTTAGTTTGTAAACGTATTGTTACTAACACTATGAGTCTTGTTACTTAAATTAAATGATGGTTATTATTATTAAAATTAGAGGTGGCAACTGCACACATAAACACATCCAAATTAAAATAAATAAATAGCAATAGAAAAAGCGATAAATTCCGACTACATACAGATTCCCAAAACTCCCAACAGTACTCAAATTCTGTCCGATCCATATGTGACAGTCAAACTGTTTGTATCCGTCGGATTCCGCGCATATTTGGTGTAGAAATAATGTGCGAATGCTTTTCAAAGCAATTGCTTTCGTGCACGATCGACTATCTCCGCCAGCGTTCGTGTCTGGCTTAGTAAAGTTATTGCAGTTGGCATTGCAATGTGAACATTTCCGTTTTCTGTCAAGTGTTGTCGATTCATTTGTTTTCCATTTCCTACGAAATAAATACAATTATATTACGGCCTGTTCATAAACAGATCTCTCATGACGATTTGTGATTGTATTTTGAATGGATTGTTTTTGAATATATTGCGTGTGAATACGGTTGTAGGTATTTATCGATCGAAAAGATAATTTGTGATAATAATTACAAAAAATTTCAATAAATTGTAATTCATGTCTGAAGAGCTGTTATATGATAGGTAGGTAGTAGGTAGCCGTGTCATCTTCTAAGTACTGTAAATGAACTCTTGCTTAGAAATACTTAACACGTAGGCTGCCATACGGGTATAATCTTAGTAACTTTTTTATATGCCCATTGCCACTTTACCAAAAATAATCTATTAGACTTATTTTTCTGATTAAATAATGTATTATTTCAAATGACAAATAATTTAAACCCTTCACTGCCACTCTTCTAGAGTTCGTTACAAATCGCATAAATTGATTATGTGAATACTCGTAGTTGGCAGTGGAGCCCAGATCTTGTACTACGAGTATACTCGTAGGTTGGCAGTCAACGTGTTAAGTACTTTGATGATTACCAAATTATTATATCAGCTTGATATCGTCCAACAGAGATATATTAAAAACACAACAACAAACTAATCTCAAGCCACATTAAGCCCAAACATTAATGAAAAACATTTACTAACGAACATCGGCTTAACCGTAATGAACGCTATAAGTAAGCAATTATAGGTGGTTTTAGAAAGTCAAACTGCTTGTAGAAAATACATCTCGAAAACATTTGGCTTAATTGGGTACATTAGCAGAAAATGTTATCATTAGTGGCTATCTCTAAGATTTGAAGGTGGCATCGGAATTGTGTCTCGAACTCCTAGCCCGGTCGAGCTCCTAACTGGTTGTTTATATGACACCGGCCTTTAGAAAGAAAAAGGACGAGTGACAAAAACGAAGCTCTACAAAGGTGAACATCACTACATATTATAAAACTAAGTCCCCCGCAGCATGTGTCTGTCTGTCTGAACGCGATAAACTCAAAAACTACCAAGCGGATTTTCATACGGTTTTCACCAATGGACAGAGTGATTCATGAGAAAGGTTTAGGTGTAAAATTCATTAGGATTTTTCGGAAATTCGCTGAAATATAATATCATGCCGACTGGCAGCTTTGGTGGCGTGTGCCGCGTAAACCAATAGAATAGTCCTTGCCAGACACGCGCCACACGTCACAGCCACAAAACGCCGCCACCGAGCTGCGCTAACGTGGCGTGTAGCGGCCACCGAGCTGCGCTATCGTGACGTGTAGCGGCCACCGAGCTGCGCTATCGTGGCGTGTAGCGGCCACCGAGCTGCGCTATCGTGGCGTGTAGTGGCCACTGAGCTGCGCTATTGTGGTGTGTAGCCGCCACCAAGCTGCGTTATCGTGGCGTGTAGCGGCCACCGAGCTGCGCTATCGTGGCGTGTAGCAGCCACTGAGCTACGCTATTGTGGCGTGTAGCGGCCACTGAGGTGCGCTATCATGGTGTGTAGCGGCCACCGAGCTGTATGGCGTGTAGCGGCTACCGAGCTGTGCTATCGTGGCGTATAGCGGCCACTGATTAAACTAGTGCTATCATGAGTCTATCTCTATATCGAACTATATAATAATGCATTTTATATGTATGCTTTATTGTCGATACAATTAATAACATCTATAGGTCTTTAAATAATTAGAAACATTCCTAAATAATACACGTGAAAAACGTAAATAAACGTGTATAATGGATGGTTTTCATATCACCTACTTACAATGTTCAGTGGTACGTAATTTTCAGTGTGTTGACCTGATTCTCATAATTTGAATAATAGAACAGATAAACGACCCAGTTATTGTGTTTGTGTAATGAATAACTAACGTTATTTCTGTACTTCCATTGTTTTTCGTAGTTGGGAAATAATACGAAAACAATACTATATCAGAACTAGTTAGGAAATAATACGAAAACAATACTATATCAGAAATATTAGTTTACCCAAATCTTATAGGTGAGCCTATAAAATATTAGCTTACCCAAATTTTATAGGTGAGCCTATAAAATTTGAGAGGTTTCCCTCGATTTCCATGGGATCCCCTGATCAGATTCTGACTTGGTAACAATGAGGACCACATCGAAAGCATACCCTTTCAAACAAAAAAGAGCAAAGGTGCGATTTAAAAGAAGATGTAGTGACAAAAATTTAAAAAAGTATGCTTAGACGTTTTGGTCATGTTGAAAGGATGAATGAAAGTCGGCTAACAGAAGGTATTCACAACTTTTACAAGACAAATGTGAGTAATAACAAATAATAACAAATGTGAGATATAATAACGTTATTGCTGATGTTCTTCAGAAAGGTCAGGGGCGTAGTACTCGCAACCGGCGTGCGTGTATGTATGAACGTTAAAGAAGCAAAAGGAGTATGTAAAGATCGTAGCAGGTGGCGTTCTGTAGTTTATCTGTCTACCATGGAAAGAAGGCGAGACTTTGTGTATGTATGTGTGTAAGATTAAAAAAATAAGTTGTTCATGACGATATAATAATTGTCACTTCGATGTTGTAAAATTTTGATGTATGATACTTATAAGAAACTTCTAGAATGGATCCTCCATTTTTTAAATGTGAAAACTTCTTTAGGCGCACTTTGGGCTTTTTTTGAACAGTGAACGAAACTGAACCGTCACGCTCAGTTCAGTGACGCTGAGTCGGCTGAATATACTCGCCTCCAGTCGGTCGGTGAAGCTGAATCGTGTATACTCGGCTCCAGCAATTTTCACTTCGATCGTGTGGTTACACATACCCTCTTTTTAGGATTCCGTGCCCGAAGGGTGCCAATCGGAACCCTATACTAGGCACCCGCTGTTCATCCGGCCGTCTGTCTGTCAGCGAGCTGTATCTCTAATGAGCAGCCAATTTTTTTTTTTTTTTTTAATATATTGTGTTAAATATTGTACGGTGGTACCACAGAATAGAAAAATCAAGTGGAAGTGCACACGCGCCGGCGCGTGTCCAGCGCGTCTGTAAAATAATAACAATCTTCGTCTGTTGTAATAAGTCTTAATTTTGTATGAACAACAAATTCAACTTTGACAAAAAGCTTATTTGTTGTTCATGCAAAATTAAGACAAGAAAGAAAGTTGTTATTATTTTACTTTTTTTTTCACACGGCGGATTGCTGCGTGGGTACTTCCACTTGTTTTCCCCATCCTGTGGGTGCTACGAAACCCTTCGTGTACGAGTTCAACTTGCAATAGGGATGATGCCTGGGTAAAAAAAAAATTCTATTTAGTCCGTCAGTCAGATAATAAAACAATATTAGACACGTATTTTTTACTATAATTATCATATTAATAAAAAATGACTTCGATAACACGCATTAAAGTTCGGGAGTGGGGGCTTGCTACGTCACTTCTACGTATAAAATCTACCAAGGTGTGACGTCATGCCACATTTTAACTCAATGTATCGCCGTAATCTTTAGATTACGTAGAAAAAGAAAAAATACGTGTCCAATATATTTTAATAATCTACATGACGGACAAAACAAAAATATTTAGTCATCATCCCTATTGGCCGGTAAAAAGAAAAACAAATATTAGGTATAAATCTGTAAACTCGTAAAGACTTGTACAACAAATCAAATTTTGTACTAAATGATGATTATAAGTTAACTTAGAGTGCTCTAAGACACCAAATACCCATCATAATTAATCTTCCATTGTTTCCAATATCTAATACAAACTTAAAAGCGAATTTGTTAATTGAACCCATCTGTTTTCGAGCTATAACTAACACCGCAGATAGATTTATTGGCAATGTTCATTAGAGAAACACCTGAGTGATGAATTATAGTTAACCGATACTTAAATAAGTTCTAGATGACCTTTGATAAGGGTCAAAATATTACACCCCTTTTGATCTCGTCGGACTCAGAGCAGTGGCGGGCGTGGTAGCTCAGTGATAACGGCTGCGACTAATGAGTTGTAGGTTTGAACCCAAGGAATCACTTTACTTTGTGTAAATTATTTCATCATTACTCCTCTCAAAACGGTGAAGGAAAACATCGTGAGGAAATCTGAATGCTCTAGAACCAAAAATTCGAAGACATGTGGCATTTCTGTACCTATGATCCACCATAAACATGATTGATTGATTGATTGATTGACATCCCCCAACCCGCACTGGGTCTGCGTGGTGGATTATGGCCCAGTCCCTCTCACAGAGAGGATGCCTGTGACCCAGCGGCGGGAATATCATACTATAGGCTGATTAAGCTTATAAAGTCGGGTTAAAATACAAATAAACTGAATATTGGATAGGTACGAATTAATTTTGCCTGAAGTATTCGTCAAAATCGATAAAGAAACCTTCTCTGAGCTTTTTTGGGATTCGCTAGCATTTCTGTGGCATTGGTGCTGTCTCGTCACATTGACCAATATTCTAATTCAATATTAATAAGAAAAACTGGCCAAGTGCGTGTCAGACTACGGACAATGAAGGGTTCCGTAGTTGGGATGAATCCCAAGAACAAACAACATTGTAGTTGAGAAACATGTTTTCCCATACATTCCAACTTGCAAATGTAAGTTTGTACGCACAATATAGAGAGATTTACCATGTTGTTTTAAGACCATAGACATCTTATAAGTTTTCCTGTAATATATAGGTGTAGAACTATTTTCTGTATTTTTTTCAAAATTTTGGTTAATTTTCGCCTATGTTCTTAAATAACTTTAAAACAATTTATTGTAAAATTATAAAAAAAATATATATTTGAGACCCTCACAGTAACCCTTTCATTTGATATGTAACACGGTACAGTTTGCATAACTCTTTTTTAATTTTCTTATTTGCCCCCCAAAATGACCCCCATTTTAAAAATTTATTTATTTACGCTACACTTCCGTGTTTGGGTCACAGAAATACATACGAGTACCAAATTACAACTTAATAGGTCCGTTAGATTTGGAGCAAATTGGCTGTGACAGACGGACAGACAGACACACGAGTTATCCTAGAAGGGTTCCGTTTTTCCTTTTGAGGTACGGAACCCTAAATATATAAAAACTAACGTACCCACATTCTAAGTCGTAGCCTCAAAAGCTCCTCGACTCACAACTCGATCGAGGAGACCTCAAGACGTGACTCGAAAGATCTTCAAAATCGTAATTCACAGACGTAAGATTAAGGAAATTACGAGGTTCCTCGAATGAGTGTGATTCGAAGTGATACGTCACGAAAACGTTATTGTTTGGAGAAATATTCCGTTTATAACTTATTTTTAGAAGTCTGTGAATGCGTTGTCTGTTTTCTGCATCTCGTAAATAGCGTCGCGATATATAATTTTATGGATTAACGTACAAATATTCTATAAACTCTTCAAAAGACATTATGAAAATCGAATAAAATACGCATTAAATCATTAAATTCTTCGAGGTAGATGTAGACGTACCATATATTTGACAGTTGGTTCCTCAACTCAAACTCACCACGACTGAGGAAACTGTTTGAGATGAGGAGTAAAATTGCAACTATGTATAATATCACACTACCAAAGTGAGGTTGAGTCATGTCGAGAAAATCATGAGGTTTTGACTTAGAATAGGGGTATAAGTAAGTATATCCATATCCATACTTCCATACTAATATTATAAATGCTAAAGTAACGCTGTCTGCAGTTGGAAAATGCCCTAGGTTAAGAAATAAGATCTTTATCCCGTTAGTACGTTGCCGTGGGATAATTTCCAACTACCACGCGGACGAAACCGAGGCTCCCGCAGACAGGCGCGAAGCGACGGTTCGACGCGATTCTTGTAGAACAATTTCCATGAAGTTTTCATAAAGAACTGTTCTACTAGAGTCGCATCACTCCTATCTACGGGAGTCGTAATGCCATAGATTTTTCACAATTCTCTACCAGATAACATTAGGGTAGGTACACAAGAACACACCAAGTACGTACCTACCTAACGAAAATTCTCCGTAACTATACAAAGAAGCAAGTATAAAATATCATATTTAGTGTATATCATATTTATTTATAAAGCCATAGATCCCGGAAAACAGGAAATCAGTGAGGCAACAAGATCTATTGGCTTATAAACTCATTTTACAAAGCTGATTTTCAAGACACTCGAGAGTGAAACGATTACCTCTCAATCCTTCACGAAGATCATAAAGAAAGAGAGATATGCCAAAATTGTGCTACGTCGCCTTATTAAGAGCAACATGAGCATAAAGTGCGAAATTTAAAAAGCGTGGGTGTATTTTATTACTCCTAAATTCTTCATAATTACTTCTAACCACTCGGGACAAACAAGCGTGTTATATTACGTGTTAAAAAGTTTAAACTAACTTTATAGAATTTTTATCAGTGACACGCGCTTTGTGTTTATCAAGTCTACAAATACGCTGTGACTGTGTGCGTGAAGACGAGTAGCGTCATCACATAACACACACACTTCTTACTTCGCCATTATCTCGGACGGTACCGAGAGCTCCTTCGCTTACACACACATTCATAGCGTGTTTGTACACTTGATAACCACAAGTAAAGCGCGCGTCGCATCGTGAAAAGAAAGAAAGAAAGAAAAATATTTAATTTTAAGGGACACGTACAGGAAATACAAACAGTTAAAAGGGGCTTATAAAACTAACAAAATTAACATTAAAAAACAAAATAATACAAAAAAAACTATTCAAACCGGTGCGAGGCCAGAAAGGCTCCTATCTCCACATAAAGCTGCGAATTTAAAAAATAAATACCGCAGCGCTGGTATTCTGATAGGGTGATGCCACGGACACACCTACGGACATCTATTAAATATATATTATAAAATCCCTAGGAGAATACAATAAAAAAACTAAAATACAAACAATAGAATACCTAAAATCGTTAATAAGTACAATGTTCGACTCACGCCTGACGCCTGAGATAGAAATACTGTACGTATACCTATTTAAAACTAGGTTTTAATCGGATTGTGACCAATCGAGTGTATCGGAATCATTTTTTTATTGGCTTACATTTACTTCAGCTTAGGGAATAGTGCAAGTTGCATCAAAATCGGTTCAATAGTTTTCCAGTTATGGACTAATACGTGTAAGTGTGACGGCCTGGCTTATTGATACGAGCTACGGCTGTGAGTATCAAAGCTTGGTCAAATAAATTCTAGTGCAATGTTTTCAACAAAAATATTTTGTACTTATTATAAAAAATATTCCAGTTTACACTTGAAAACTAAAAATTACGAAATAAAAAAAATATTAATAAAAAAGACTTCAAAAAGAAATTATCTCAAAATTATGAAATAACTTTAATTTTGGAAGTCTGAATTTTGAGATAATTTCTTTTTGGAGTCGTTTTTCTATTACTTTTTTATTGACTTTTTTGTCCACGTTAGCGCGGATAGAACATTACTTTGTCACATCCACCATATTTCTAGAATCAGTGTTCCCAAATTACTTATTTTTACACAGAATTACACCCAACGAACAAAGGATGGAGTATACTTGATAAAAATAATGGCCTGGGCTCGTCTATGATATATATTTTGGGTGATCAAACATGATAAGTAAAGGGGGAAGAAAATTGCTGTTTAGTCAAGTGTGAGAGGAAAAGATGTCGGTTTAATAGAAGGTAAATTGGTATGTGATCAAGTTTGATAATGTAGAATCTCTCTCTGGCTACATTTCAAAAATGTTTATGCAGGTCCAAACCTAATGAATTGGTAAAACTTCACAGACGAGATGGGTTGGCCTTTTCCCAATGATGTTGGGGTCAGCTTACAGTCTAACCGGATACAGCTGAATACCAGCATTTTACATGAAGCCACTGCCTATCTGACCATCACAACCCAGTTACTGGGTAATACCATACCCGTTGGTAAGACTGGTTGTCAGACTTTCGGGCTTCTGACGACCCGTAACGACTGCCAAATATCCACGAATGACAGCCGGCACCAACGGCTTAACGTGCTTTCTGAGGCAAGTCTCGGTATGTAAAGATGGTCACCCATGCTCGAACCAACCGCGGCAAGCACAGCTTAACCTGATCGATCGAGATGGGAATCAATATCAAATCATGATAAAACAAAAAGTATCCAATAACAAGTACCTATTGATTGAAGCTTTTGTCAAAAGTCAACCGATTTCTTCCAGGTTTGTTGTTAAGGGGGAAGCGTCAGGGTAGCCCGCGAAATTCAAAGTCGGTATTATATTGTACGTTAATCAAATTATAATTTGCAGTCGTAACAAGTATCTATTTACATAATTAGAATCATTAAAGTGTTCAATACCACTCTTAAAACCAGGTAGTCCCAGAAAATGACTATTTCATGAAATCTTGACATTTTAGGATTATACTAACTTAAGGAGTTGTATTACTGATTCTATTGTATATAATTATTTAAAAACTTATTTGTTACGGCCGCAAATCATACTTTATTTAACATACAACTTAATACTGTCTTGCAAATTGCAAAAAACGTAAGAAAATTTTAATTTCGCGGGCTACCCTGACGCTTCCTCCTTAAGGAGGAATCCGTACCTAACGAGTGCGCGATTAACAAAACTATTAGTAAGCTATTATTATATGAAAGACATTTCTAAATAATAATAGTAATGTTACAAAAGGATTGACGAAGAAGACATTAATTAAATACTATATATGTCTTACGTTAGCCATGTTCTGGTCGGTATCAAGACAGCATTTTTATTTAGACACACTTGTGTGTAAATAAAAATGTTTAAAAATCTTTTCTGTAACAAGCAAAATGCATTAGTTATCATTTTGTTTCTCTGGCAACGATAACACAACTAGAATAAGCCGCTTACGTTTCTGAAGAAAACGTACAATTCTAGCTGATGTAATTTCTTTTGATTCAAAACAGAAAAATGCAGGCAATAATTTCAATGCAATTTAAGAACTTAACAATCGTTTAAATAATAAATTATTATATAATAATTTAACGTTGATCAGACAGAGCCCGTAAATTCAAGTAATTAATTTTCTCTTCACAATCACAATCATGATAAATTATTTAAAACAAGCTTAAAAACTACGTGACAAAGTTTTTGAGAGGCTGGTGTCTGCTCTAGGAATACCTGTAAATGTGAACGAGCTGAGTATAACAATATATAAATCATATCAATGACAAAAAACAAAACAAAGTAATAAAATAAAAAAAACAAAATAAAACAATAGAGAAATGGAAAAATGCGTCAAATGTCCTTTCTTTGGTATTGTTTGTCGAATCGTTGAGCTCCTTAAGTTCTGAGTTGAGCTGCGCGATTACTGACAAATACGTGCACAGGACCAATACGTGACACAGGACACAGGATACAGGGCGAATACGTGTACCTGGACAGGTCCTCTCAATCTGTGTGGTTCTTTCCTCAAAAGACGATTTCAGACACCAATCTACATGGTCTTCACATGAACTGACCAAGATTATGTCTGGACTTTATAAGAGACTGTGACCTCTGAGTTTGTTTCGGCCTTTCTTCTCAGAGTACTCAGATAGGAAACGCCGACCTCATCTAAAAACATGATTGAAGTGTAAAAGTGTTTGTATAAACCTACTTACAGATATAAAATCATTTATAGTCCTCCCATAGTTCTAGATAACCGGGGAGTTGTCCTGTGGTGCACTTTCATAGAGCATACAGGGATAATCGTCGGTTGGTGCCTCATTTCACTAAAAACATCGAACGGGCATCTGCGTGTTGTCTTCCGCCCTTTTTACTCCTTCCAAAGGCCCGGGATTTGTCCGAAGAAAATGTCAAAGACGTAATAATTAAATAATAATGATTTCATCACATCTATTCTTTAACGTACAGTACCTTACTTACCCACATAAGGACATTTTCTTTTTTTGGGGTTTTGTACCACAAAAGCAAAAACGGAGTCCTTATAAGATCACTTCGTTTTCCGTCTGTGTCTGTCTGTCTGTCAGTCTGTCAAGACCCTTTGTCTCAGGAACGCATGGAGGTATCAAGATGAAATTAATACCAAATACGGTCCCTTAGAGCTCTAAAAAAATGAAGCTTCTAAGTCAACGCAATAAAAAGTACGACCATTTATGTGCGACATATTTTGATACTCGCAAATGAACCAAAACCTATAGGGTACTTCACGTTGACCTAGATTCATAAAATTTGGCAAGAAGAAGAAGGTCTCACAGCAAAAGTAAAGGAAAAAGTCCGAAAATCGTTGATTTGTAGTTTTATCACATTTTTTTTTTTTTTGCGATTGAAAACTTACATTTGCAGTTGGAGAATTGATTGTGACTTATATCGATGTATGGAAGACCATGTTTTTCAACTACAATTTTAAGTTTGTTTTTGGGATAAATTCATCCCAACTACGGAACCCTTAATTGTGTGTGGTCTGACACGCACTTGACCGGTTTTTTCCTAGCCTGCATTTTTTCTCGGTGCTGTTGAAATTCCTCACCTGTCTCATTCCTAACCTCTCTTTATATTGTGATTTCTAGCCAGAGGCTGCAGTCTTGATATAGCGAACGCTTTACGACCGAATTCCGTCGCAAAGTCCTAATGGAGTCCTAGACGTTCAAAATTGCTAGAAAAGCACGATTAAATCACGTACTTGTCAAGCAATTTTGACCGTCTAGGTACCCCATTAGGACTTTGCGACCGTATTCGGTCGAAAAGCGATCGCTACCTATGTCGAGGCTGCAGCCCCAGGTCTGTCCCGCACACTTAAGAGAGCATACCCAGTCCATTTAAAATTCTAGAACATCAAGAATTCATCTTGCGGCTACCGTGTAACTTTCCAGCTGTCTTTTCAATCTTCAACATTTAGTAGCCATCCAATTTCCTTCCACTTCACCTAAATTGCATAAAATCATCTCACCTTCGATGCAACGCCATTTTGAACATAAATAATGAAGGGAACGAAGTTAGCTCCAATGACATGAACACGGTGAGAAGAGTAATCCTATTATCGGGGGTTCATAAAGTCGGACAAAATGGAACTGACAACCGAAGATCCTGCTAGATATTACATAATTAGATTGGACAAGGTTGGTGAGTAATCAGGAAAATGTGTCTAACGTTTAAAAACTTTGATCGACTTATAAAACAAATTGCGAAGCTATGACATGTTTAGTATACGCTCATTAGGGGCCGTCTCCACGAGCGAGAGACTTGCGGCGATATTATCGTCGTGCCACGTATTTCTATACACTAATATCGCTGCGATTCTCTCGCTCGTGGAGACCGTCCCTTAAGGAGGAAGCGTGTTGGTAGCCCGCGAAATTCAAAATTTCTTATATTTTTTGCAATTAGCAAGTCAGTATTAGGTTGTATGTTGAATAAAGTATGATTCGCGACTGTAACAAATATGTATTTACAGAACTATAATCATGAATAAAGTATGATTCGCGACTGTAACAAATATGTATTTACAGAACTATAATCATGATAATCAGTAATACAACTCCTTAAGTTAGTATAATCCTCAAATGTCAAGATTTCATGAAATAGTCATTCATTAGGATTACCTTGTCTAAAAGAGTAGTATTGATGACTTTAATGATTATAATTCTGTAAATACATATTTGTTACGGTCGCGAACCACATTTTCATCAACATACAACTGAATACTGACTTGTATACGAGTATTGCAAAAAACGTAAGAAAATTTGAATTTCGCGGGTTACCCTGGTGCCTTTGCCTTAATTTATCGTTTTAGAAAACAACAGCACCTAGTCCATTGTTTTTTATCGTAATAAAATAATCAAAGTTAGACAGTAAAACCGAAAACCATCTAATTTGCCAAAATATGTTATTGCACTGTGTTTTTAATAAGTCATTCATCAAACATATTCTTTGGTTCCTAAAAAAATATACAGGAAAAGTTTCTAAGCAGTGCGCAAATTTTCACAGGATTTTCTACCCATAAATATGAACAACTTCACTATGGGACCAACTCTGAAATCACGAAAAAAAATCGGCTGTTTTATATAAAAGTTACCTACACTACCAAAATGTATGAAACAGCTGTTTTTTTTTGTGAAAAAAAAACTTGTCGTGTATACCTACTTATAACAGCTACCCTTAAGCCTCTATCTCTCTAAACATCTTCTCAGTACTAAGACACAACTTCACATTTTCCTACAACAGATAATCTACCATTTAAGTTCTTTACAAGTTAATTTCCGTGTTAATCAAGACATGAAAGTTAAACATAGACTTGGTAACTTACCACGCTTAGTTTTAAAGGTCAATCAAAGTAACTCTTTTATAACCGCACTTAGAACTTACCTCAAGCTGCGACGGTCGAGCGAGTAACTCTGCTTGTGTAAACGAGCCTTTTCCTCGTAATTGAAACGGAGTAACCAACATTTTGAGCTTATTTTCCTCGTAATTTAATTGAAACGGAGTAACCAACATTTTGAGCTTATTTTCCTCGTAATTTAATTGAAACGGAGTAACCAACATTATGAGCTCATTTTCCTCGTAATTTAATTGAAACGGAGTAACCAACATTTTGAGCTTATTTTAGTGCCACTATCATTCTTGTGGCTGTCAAACGTCTTAAGAATTAAACTAAGAATTGTGTAAATAGTGATTTAATATTATTCTTTTACTAGCGTTTGCCAACGGCTTCGCCCGCGTACAACATGTTGGAAATTATCGGAAACGTACTATACCTAAGTACAGGTCATGCTCTAGCCGTGTGCCATATAAGTATGTATTTACAAAAAAAAGTAGTGTATGTACTATATCAGTTATCTGGGTTCCATGGTACAAGCTCTGCTTAGTTTGTGTGTGAATAATGTCCCAGGATATTATTATTATTATTATTTCACCAAATCCGTTCAGCCGTTTTAGCGTGAAAGCGTAACAAACAAACCAACTCACTTTCGCATTTATAATAGTAGTTAGGATTAAATGTTAAAATACAGGTTAAAAACATTACTCTCCTTTTGGGTTTCGCAGTGGTCGAGTAAAAATACTTCCACGAGCATGCTAGTATTTACTTAGCATTTTAAGTGGTTAAAAAAAAAACACTTTTACTTCAAAAGATAACTTATGTTTCAAAAGTCTAATAGTAAGTTCAGTGTTTCCAATCTGAATACTCCCAGAAGTAAGACCGAAAAACAAATTAAATTAATTTATTTGTGACACATAGGTATGAAGAAGTCACAGTCTCTTTTAAAGTCCAGACAGACAGGTAATGCATTAAAAAAAAACCATCACATATCCGCTGTCTATGCATTCTGTTTAAGAAACTAAATAACATTGCTGGGTAACTACTTTTATTTTTTAGGGTTCCGTACCTCAGAAGAATCAACTTCATCCTTATAGGATCACTCGTGTGTCTATCTGTCTGTCCGACTGTCACAGCCAATTTCCTCCGAATATAATGGACCGATTAAGTAGAAATTCGGTACACATGAATTTCTGTGACCCAGCTAAGGACGTGTAACATAAATAAAGAAGTTTTGAATATGAGGGTCACTTTTGGGGGGCAAATAAGAAAAAAAAAATGCAAACTGTACCGTGTGACATATCAAATGAAAGGGCTTACTGTGAGGGTCTGATTTTTTTTTTTATAATATTAAAGTATGTATATTGTTTTTAACTAGACAGTTAAATAATAATTTGATGACAATAGGATTATTGAAATTACGGGCATTGCGTAGGAGAAAATCTAGGCGACTGTAAGATTCTGAAGCTAGGGCAGACATGACATGTGTGCATGGAATGTCAATCCGCAGTCAAATGTCACGCCAAGATCTCTAATGGTTGTCACGCGCTTTATTTCAACACCTGCTAAGGCGTAACTTGTGTGTAGGTTGTAACTTGCGGCTAAAGGTCATGACGTAACTTTTACAGGCATTAAACATCATCCTAATAAGCCTCTAAGTGTACTCCTGATCTCAGGCGAGCAAACCAGTGCCTACGAGGGTCATACTGTGTTCCAAAATCGGAGATCAAGGGTGTTGTGTTGTTTCTTTTTTTGGCGGATTTTAGTCGGGGTCTAAGTAATTTTATTATTTATTTGTGCTGAATAGTGTGCATAACTTTTAACTGTAGAACTACCTATAACATCTGCAATCGCGTCAACCTGAGGTGAACAGGTCGAACTTTGAATAAAATCAAAAATTACATTATTGGAAGTCGGAGCTGAACAGAAACAATGTGGAGCGTTCCGGCCGCCTCCTGGACTTTATGCTGTTGTCAACTCATCATAACGAAGTAGAAACGAGTCGAGAAAGCAGTTTAACCCCGCCAAAAAGCACCTGTTACATGCAGCAATGTAGTACAAGGCTAAAACCAAAAAGTTGGCTGCCCTATTGACACATGGAACGACAACCTAAAGCAAGGCATGATATACTTCGACAATGAAATCAACTTTTGGGTGGATACGGCTAAAGGAAGAAATAAGATCAAAAAGGCTTCAAATGAGAACTACAAGAAACCAGAAACGGATAGCAGTGAGACCTTAGACGAAGAAATCGGAAAGAGCAATGTGTAATAGAGCATAGCAGTGACATAAATAAAGTCGGAAACGCAGTTTAACCGCCAAAAGATTCACCGAGAAGCTGGACTAGAAGCAACCTGGCGGCGACGTCGTAAAAAGAGCCCATCCATAATTATATCACCCGTCTCTCCACTATTCCAATGATTGCTCTAGGGTGCATACTCGGTAGGCTCTTTATTCCCTCCATATCCTAAGGGCACGTCCGCCCTACCATTATCGCGCCCCCCGGTCTACTCCTTGATATGCAATGGTTTCTGTTGTACCATGTAACATGAGGCAACAGAGCCCCTGTTGCCTCATGTTACAGTGTGAATCTTTGGGTTCATTCGATTAATCGAGTCTGGTCAAACCACGCTGGGGTCAGTGCACTTTATTCATTCATTCATTCATATATTGTTTTAAAGTTATTTAAGGAAATAGACGAAACTTGACCAAAACCGAGGAGCTCGTGGCCAGCCGCACGGTCTATCCATCAGGTTAAGCTACGCTTGCCGGGGTTGGTCTGTGGATGGGTGATCATCTTTACATACCAAGACCCCTCCGTGCCTCGGAAAGCACGTTAAACCGTAGGTCTCGGCTGTCAATCATGGTTCTTTGACAGTCGTTACGGGTCGTCAGATGCCCCCAAGTCTGGCAACCAGTCTTACCAAGGGGTATCGTATTACCCACTAACTGGGTTGTAGAGGTCAGATAGGCAGTCGCTCCGTGTATACTGGTATTCAGCAGCATCCGGTTTGACTGAAAGCCTTTAGCCTTTCCTAACACAGTTGGGAAAGGGCTATGCAGATTGACCTGTTTACAACAGCGCGCAATGTAACGCAGGCAAAAGGATTGTGCTAATGGGGCGTGCAACGGCACAGGAGTTGTGGGGGTATTTTTAGGTAATAAACATTTAAAACTTATTTCGTGAAAAACACTAACAACAAGTTGGAAATTTGACTTTCAATATCTCCGTAACCAGACGGTTCCCAAGTATAGTCGAGCACAAAAAAAAAAATGAGTGAGCCTTACAGTACTCCCATATGATGTGTAACATCTGACATCTGTTTGGGTCGATACCATCTGACGGCCAACTCTAGCAACTCGTGCGCTCATTGGTCAAATCAAATAGCGTGCGCGTCCCCGGCTTTCTGTAACACACTTCGGTACAGATACAGAAAGCGAGACGAAAGATGTTACACATTAAAAACGAGCGAGCCTTACGGTAGTCGCATATGATGTGTCTGTCACATCTGAGTACCAACCTCTCGGAAAATGGGTTGGTACTATCTGAGGGCCAACTCTATACCGCGCGCACTCATCGGTAAAATCAAATAGCGCGCGGTTCCCTGCTTCCTGTAACACACTTCCGTCCCTTTTCACGAAATCGCTCCCACAAGCTAAACCAAAATCAAACTTTGTTTTTTATAGACTACACTTATCATAATATGATAAGTGTAGTCTATAGTAAGTGATAAGTGTAGTATAGTAGGTAAAAAGAACTTTTGTAGGAGTTTAACTCCTACAAAAGTTCTTTTTACCGACCTCTAGGAGGTCGATCGACTGGGCACGCCACAATTGCGGCGATAAGTCCCCTCTTTGAGGAGTGGTTAGAGAGGCGCCACGGCGTCCTCACCTTCCGCCTGACGCAGGTCCTCACCGGACACGGTTGTTTCGGGAGGTTCCTGTTTCGCATAAGGCGGGAGGAAACGCCCGGGTGTCACCATTGTGTGGATCGCCCAGAGGACACGGTGGAGCATACAGTGGAGGTCTGCCCGGCTTGGGCAGAGCACCGCCGTGTTCTCACGGAGGCGATCGGCGGCGGCGATCTCTCGCGTCCGAGCCTGGTCCAGGCCGTGGTGCGGAGCGAGAGTGCATGGGAGGCCGTCACCTCCTTCTGCGAAGCGGTAATGCTCGCGAAGGAGGAGGCGGAACGCGTGAGGGAGAGGCAGCCTCACGCCCTCAGTCGCCGCAGGAGACGCCCTGGGCGGCGGGAATCGATAGCCGATTCCCGGCCACCGTAGGCGCGGGCTTGCGGACGGTGAGTAGTGGGTAGCTCGCCGTCCGGTGAGGACCAGGCCCGGGTCGACGGCGCGTTGTGTTCCACGCGCGCCACAAAGAGATGTCAGCAAAAGATGGGGTCCAATAGGGTCGATGCCGCTGGGGTCGCGGGTTGTTTGAAAAAGATACCGTGGCCCTGGCATAGGCAACTGAAGGAACACGGGTGGGTTTTAGTCAGTAAAAGTCTGACACGCCCTTCCGCTCCACCCAGAGCGGGAGAAGTTATTTGATGATTTCCCATCCACAAAAAAAAAAAAAGGAGGTCGATCGACGAGAGGCTCGTTAAATGCAATTCGCACATGGGAGAGAACTCTAACAACTAAATCATGAAGTTAAAACATCTTTTTGTTTACACGATATTATTTATCTTTCTACGTTTTATGGTCCCGCCACAATTGGTTTCCCTCAAAACGTATGATCGTGTCTCCACAAACATAGTTGATCGTAAAATATTTAGATCCATTTGTACGGGCCTTTGTATTTCATTCGTTCTTTTTCCAGGGGTGTAGGGAAGGGTCAGTCGACCGTACTGTCAGTAAATGTACATCGATGGGTCTTTTTATTTGCACTGTACTGTACACCTCGCGTAGTGGATTTAGTTGAATATATTGTTTACTAGCTTTTGTCCGCAGCTACGCCCGTGTGGTTGTCGGAAATTATCACACGGAAATGCACCACGGGGATCAAAGTATACTTTGTCCTAATCCAGATCATAGTCTGCCCATATGCCAGATATCATCCAAATTCGTTCAGCAGTTTTAACGTGGAAGCGTAACAAACAAAAAAAACTCACTTTCGCATTTATAGTATTATGAAAAACTGGTCTATCGACACTAGACTCACAAAATGCATTAAACTTAAATTAAAAAAAAAAAAAAACAATCATGATGCGAAAGACACGTGGCGCCATCTATTATCATAACAAAGTTATTGCTGTTTTCCTTGGGGGCAGTACTTTTCTTCAGGATGAAAGGTCCCTATGTCCGTGTCTGTACACCGGACAACGTATATATAAAATTTCAGGATGATCGGTTCAGTGGTTTAGGCGTGAAAAGGTAACAAACACACTACTTTCGCATTTATAATATTAGTTAGGATTATTTTTGCTGTAACTTGACTTGCTTGTTAACGTAATACACACACAAAATATTTTACAAAAAACTTTTTGTAATATATCCGACTTCTAAAACAAAACACTACAAAGTGAAAAATAACTTTAATTTCGGAAGTCGGTGTCTTTGAATTTGTATTTTCGTTTTTTGCCACCGACTTCCGAAATTAAAGTTATTTTTCACTTTGTAGTGTTTTGTTTTAGAAGTCGGTTTTATTTTTTGCTAAAAAGTTTTTATTGTTCACTTTTTAGTTGTGGAACCTACCCCACACAAATTCGAATACATAATTGAGCACAATAATTGTAGATATAGCCATGTAAATAACAGTGATAGGAAGTTATTAAAACATCATCACATCATCCATATAAAATAAGTGGGAAATATACGCATTATTGAAGCTAACTCAAAAACTCCCCAAGCAAAGTTAATAAAATTTATATGGGACCACCTCGAAAGTATACCCTTTCAAACAAAAAAAGAATTTTCCAAATCGGTCCATCCGTCTTTGAGTAGTCGAGTAACAAGCATACAAAAAAAAAATACAGACGAATTGAGAACCTCCTCCTTTTGGAAGTCGGTTAAAAATAAGGTTAGAAAATATTGAAGCGTATTGTGGGCCACCCTCTAGCTAAATGTACCGATGACCTTAAAAGGGTGGCTGGGGCAGACTGGATGCAGAAAGCGGAGGACAAGGTGTTGTGGCGCAGCCTGGGAAAGGTCTATGTCCAGCAGTGGACTGCGACAGGCTGAGTTGATGGTTTGCTTCCAGTCTTACCGGATACAGCTGAATACCAGTATTTTATAATTTTATATGGAGCGACTGCCTATCTGACCTCCATAACCCAGTTATTGGGCAATACGACAGCCCTTGGTAAGACTGGTTGTCAGACTTTGACACGAATGACAGCCGGAACCAACGGCTTTACGTGCTTTCTTAGCCGCGGAGCCACTTGGTACTCGTATGGAAATATGACCATATTTACATACCCAGTGGCTCCGTGGCTAGGAAAGCACGTAAAGCCGTTTAAAAAGCCGCCGGCTAAGAAAAAAAGCCCTCTAAAAGCTCCTCTAAAATATACAAAATTATGATAGGATAATAGTAATTAGTCAATATTTACCAAAAGTACTAAGCCAACTTTGGTAATATATTATGTTCTTTTTGTTGTGTCCTCGTCATAATCTGTGAGCAGTGAATTAGCTAACAGAACACAGCATAGCACACCATAGCTAGATATTGATCAGTAATTTTTGCACAGCATACATTCATTATTTACAATATTGCGAATGTACCCCATCGTTAATATATTATAGGATAATCATTTTATCGAGTTTCAGAAAAAAATAGTACAGTTTGTAAAACGTCATCTCTTTTCCACATTGTGTCCACATCGCTCATCCAGCTCTCCTGTCGAAGGTCTGCTGGAAGAAATTTATAATAAAATAAGCCGTACCTTTGTGATTTAATTACTGTTTTTTTATGTACATACATAAATAAAGTAATAGTCTGCCTCGTTGTGTGTCGTAAGCGCAACTGCGATTATGAGATCGTGGGTTCGATTCCCAGATCGGGCAGTGTTATTGGTTTTTTAGAGTTTTGTACCTCAAAAGGAAAAAACGGAACCCTCACTCGTCTGTCTGTCCGTCTGTCACAGCCAATTTGCTCCAATCGAATGAACCGATTAAGTTAAAATTCGGTACACATATAAATTTGTGTGACCTAAACATGGACGTGTAACGAAAATAAACGAATTTTGAACGTGGAGGTCAATTTTGGGGGCAAATAAGAAAGTTAAAAAAAAAGTTTTGCAAACTGTACCATGTAAATATCAAATGAAAGGGAGGGTTACTGTGAGGGTATCGAATTTTTTTTTTTTATAATTTTTTTGTACATTGTTTTAAAGTTATTTAGGAAAATAGACCAAAATTGACCATTACCCCCCTTATCTCCAAAACGACTGAGCCGTAAATTTTGAAAAAAAAAAAATACAGAAAATAGTTCTGTCACCTTCAGATTACAGGAAAACCTATAATAAGTCTACGGTCTTAAAAGTACATGATAAATCTCTCAATATTGTGCATACAAACTTACATTTGCAGTTGGAATGTATGGGAGAACATGGTTTTCAACTACAGTGTTAAGTTTGTTCTTGGGATAAATTCATCGCAAATACGGAACCCTTCATTGTTCGTGGTCCGACACGCACTTGGACGGTTTTTTTATTCCATCTGGAATTTCTCAGTAGCAGGCCGGAGTCCGGATTTGTGTCTGGTTCAAGGCAATAGGCTCGCCCCCTATTACATGGAACTAAAACTTAATTTACGAAATGTGGGTGTACAGGTATGCACCTGTGCCCAATCCTTCGGAGAATCCAGGCGTGAAGTTATGTTATGGATTTCTGAGACAGTCTCTCTCTCTCTAAAATTCGATGTGCCATATCAACTTTCGGGTACCATACAACTTTGTTAAGGTGTCTTTACACAACCTACCTAAAAACAGGACCGACCTTAAGGCGATATGTAAAAGTAAAGTAAAGTAAAAAGTAAAAATTCATTTATTTTCCACACTAATTCAAACAGTACAGATATTATTAAAATAAATGGAGTGGACTGGAGCCTAAACTAGGGCAGCCCTGTATTTCAGGACTCCAGGTCTTCCTCCCGCGGCGAGTAAGTTGGTACAATTAATTAATGAGTGACCACTATTAGAGATGTAATTAATATATATTGTGTGTGTTTGTGTGAGCGTGTTCGTGTGGGTGCGTGCGTGGGTGTGCTGTGTGTGTGTATGTGTGTGTGTTGTGTGTGTGATGAGTGAGAGTACGGTTGCGCGCATCTGTGTTTTTAGGAGTATGTATATATGTATGCGTGGTTATGGATGAGTGAGCTTTGACTACTCTTGATTTACTACGGACAGAACAGAGAAGTTATTTAGAAATTATAAGTAAGGATTCCGTGTCATTGTAATTTAAATTTAGAAGATATTTTTGGATAATAGATTTACATTCATGCGAGTTTTTTGAAAATATATTTAAAAGAGAGTTAAGTTTATTATATAAATAAGGAGCAAGGAAACATGAGTGTCTCCTGAAGAAAGCAGTTTTGTGTTTAGTTGCCTTGCATATTCTGTTATTTCTTCGTGCAGGATATGTTAACTTAGCATCGTAAGTTAGTTCTTTATGTTTGCGAAGTGTAGTGTGAAGGATGAATAGTTGCCTCACTGTCAAGACATTGCAGTCCTTATATAGGCTCATTGTGGGATAACGAAAGGGTTTTCTGAGCATTACTTTGAGTAATGACCTTTGTGCACGTTCAACTTTTATGATTTTTGTCTTGCAGGTCCCACCCCATACCGGAATACAATAACCCAAGATTGATTGAACCAAGGCATAGTAAACCGTTTTTAACATTTTCAATTTGAGTACGTTTCTGAGCTTTCTAAAAATCCATATCATTTTACGCGTACGTGCAGATAAAATTTCTAGTTGTGCATGCCATGAAAGGGTATCATCTATTTGTGTGCCGAGATATCTAATATTGGTAGTTTTTACTAGGGGTGCGCAAGAGCATGTTAATGACTGGGTATTTTTACAGATGTGTGCTTTTAAAGTAAAGTTATTTGGTTGTGTTGTTTTATTCATCGAAAATGTTATATATTTTGTTTTATTGACATTTAATGTTAGAAGATTTTTATTTAACCACAGTGATGTCTGATGAAGTCCTTGTTCGGCATGGTACCGTGCGTCAGCCCAGGAATCTCCCTGAAATATGAGCGCAGTGTCATCCGCGTATGAAAATATTTTTCCTTTTGACGGTTCATATTGGCAAAGTTCGTTGATATATATCAGGAAGAGACCTGGGCCAAGAACACTTCCTTGGGGAACTCCACAGGTGATGGGGAGGGGGCAGCTAATGTAGTCACCTATCTTCACAGATTGGTACCTGTTGGTAAGAAAACCTTTCATGAGTTGCAGAGGTAGGCCGCGTATGCCGATCGCTTCGAGTTTCGTCAGAAGTAGGTTAATTGAAATAGTATCGAAGGCCTTGGCTAGATCCAGAAAAACTCCGACACATTTCCGACCCTGGTCCAAATTACTTGCTATAAAATTTGTTAGCTGTATCGCTGCATCTTCTGCAGATTTATTAGGTTGGAAACCATATTGAGAATCTGATATAATATGTTCTTGTTTTAGAAAACTCATTAGGCGTTTGTTGATAAGCTTTTCAAATATCTTGGACATTGCAGGCAAGACCGAAATCGGACGATAGTTCTCGACACTGCTTCTAGACCCACTTTTATGAATAGGATGTATTAGTGAATGCTTGAAGCAGTTTGGAAAAATACCTTTGTTTATACATAGGTTGAAAATATGTGTCAATGAGGGGCTTATTACATTTTTTATGCGTTTTAGGAATGTGGTAGGTATGCCATCATATCCAGTAGCGGAGTCATTTTTAAGATTTTGAATTAAAGACTCAACTTCGGTTTTATCTGTTTCCAGCAGTACGATGGATTTTAATCTACGATGGGTTTTAATATTACATATTATTTTAGATATATCGAAGGATTTGGTAATAGTGTCTACAAGTGTTTGACCCGTACTTACAAAGTACTGATTTATCTTGTCTACGGATTGCTGGGCTTTATTTGGCTTAGTGTTTAATAATTCTTCCGCTGGATTTTTTATTTTAGTAGTATTGGTGATTTTTCGTATCATTTCCCAAGTTTGTTTCGGATTCTTACAATTTTCAATCGTCGAGGTTTCATGTTTCTCTTTAACCTTGTTTAGAACATCATTACAAAAGTTCCTGTACCTATGATAGGAGATCTTTAGAACTTCATCTGAAGGAGAAGCTTTCAGTTTTTTGTGTAGGGCGTCGCGGTGGGTGATGCATCTGAGTAAACCGGTAGTAATCCATGGCTTAAGTATTTGCTTCCTATTAGGAACTTTACGAACTGTAGTGTTTATATCTAAAGCTTTTTTGACATACTTTATCAATATGTCAGTTGCATTATTTGGATCATCTATATCAAGAATACTTGATAAATCAGTATTCACAAGCGTATTGACCGCGTTATCGTAGTTAATAATTTGTTTGAGTTTTGGGCCTTTGTCTTGCTTTGGTTGTATTAAATTAAGTAAGACGGGTAAATGATCAGTGATGTTAGTTTTGATTACAAATGTTTGAGCTTTACGATTTGTTTTAAGAATAATATGATCTAAGCAGTTAGACTCACGTGTAGGAAAAAGGTGAGCAGGCAGAAGGCCGTTTTCAGCTAAAAGATTGAGATATTGTTCGCTTTTCCGATCTTCGTTGAAGTGTTTAATATCAATGTTGATGTCACCAAGAACAGCAACTGTATTAGACTCTCGGATTGATCGTAAGTTTGTTTCAAGAGACGTAAGAAAGGGGTCTATAGCATGGTTAGATGGCGACCTATACACACAGAGAATGGCAATGTCTTTATTTTTTATAAGCAGACAGCTAGCGTCAACGAGTACTGGTTCCTCCACGGTATGGCATAAATCCATGTGAATGTATACAACGACGCCATCACTTTTATTATGGTTAGTACTGGAATAATAAAGTCTATAATTATCTATTTGTGGTAGAGGCTTGTGTTCCGATATCCAGCATTCCGTAAATACCAAAATGTCACAGTGGGTGTCTATGCGTTTTAGAAATACAAGAAATTGATCTAAGTTCCGATAAATACTTCTGATATTGTGCGTTATCAATTTTAGGTTACTGTCCGAGGTGTTGTGTGATGTAAAAAGCTAACTGAGCGATAATAAGAAAGTGACAGAGTCAATTACTTCCACATGCGAAAAAAACAGAATGCAACAATGCGCTGGAACTAAAATAAAAGCGCCAAACCAAATAAAAATTGTTTAAAAAATAAATTAAGTTATCTATCAAAAATGTTGTCAGCCTTTTTTTTAGTTTTTAATTACCTAATTTTTAATTACGCACATTTTGAAATTAAATTACTTGAATTTAGAATGCCAGAAAAAAGTATAAAAAAGTAGAGGTCTTTTCGGAATTAAATTCTATGGAGGAAATTTAACCCAATTATGTTTTCCTTCAGTCAGGGTATTAATCAAATAAACAATAAACCAAAAATCCAAAAATTAAATACATAAATGGTTACGAAAAAGCCCCCAATTTAAATTGGTATCGCCTTAAGAATAAACGCGGCTCAACAAAAATCTTTCTTCACACCATTTCTTATAGACTTTGTGAGAAAATTAGCGTCTCTTGGGTCGACTCGACTCCAGCTCAAAGCAATTACAAAGACCGGGTAGATTAAAGAAATCTTCAGAGAGGACGATGTAAAAACTTTAGCATTTTTTTTTATTAAATAATGCTTATCTACCTACGGAGGACCACTTTTTCTGCCTCTATGTAGGCTTATAATATTAACCATAAATAGCTATCTTCAAATAAGCAAATTTTTGTTCAAAAGTTTGAAGAGTCTGATTCTGCGGATTTTTTGTGGAAACATTGTCAAGCAATCAGTTCATAGCAACAGTCAAATAGCCCTACTAAGCACGTTAAGCCGTTAGTCCCGGCTATCTTTCATGGATATTTGACAGTCGTTACGGGTCGTCAGAAGCCCGAAAGTCTGACAACCAGTTTTACCTAGTATTACCCAGTAACTGGGTTATGGAGGACATGTAAAATACTGGTACTCAGCTGCATCCGGTTAGACTAGAAGCCGACCCGAACATAGTTGGGAAAAGACTAGGCAGTCACTATGATGATAATAGCCTAAACAAAAATTTTCGATGTACTTAGCTATTCCTACAAAAAACATAAAATAAATAAATAATTATTTTTGCCATTTGCACGCTAAGTAGATATTTATTGAAGTAAAACTTATGCTGTTATTTTAACCAATAGCAATAATTAAAAGGTAAGACACAATAGACATGATATTCAAAATCAAATAATTCATTAATAAAAGTTACGATTTAAAAATTTAACACATTAAACAGATTGTACAAAGTCTTACACAAAGCACAACTGGTATGTAACAACAAAAAAAAACCAGTTAAGTACCTATCCCGCAGACAAAAAAGCCAGGTAAGTACCAATCCCGCAGACAAAAACTTCAGAGTGGCAATTAAAGTGGGCTCCTAAAAGAGTTGGTCATGAAAATACCGTATAAACGCAAATGGGGAAACTTTTCGTATCAAGTTGTTGCCTTTTTCTTTAGTTCTAATTAAGTAAGCCTAGCTTTATTTCTGAAAGTTGACTGTAAAAGTACTCTTTTTTAATGAATAACAAACCGTCCGTCTCGCGGAATGACAAAAGTTGTTGTTGCCTTTAAATGAAATTGCATTTTTGTTATCAACTCGTTTTATGCAAACGGGAAATTGAAAATTTAGTCTTGCTAGTTGAATTAGGTTGTTTTCAATATTGCTGTAAGATATAGGTTTACAGCTCTGGCAAAATTGAAGCGTATCACGCACGGGATTCAAGACCGAATTTGCTCGTGCCGATTGTGTCAAGAAACTTATATCGAGGTGTCCAAACTGGCGCGAATAGTCGCTTGACTTCCTGATCTTTAAAACAAAGTACGCACGCAGTCACGACCCTCGCCCCGTGTCTCACGTCTCGCTTGGGATTCGTACAGCTTTTTGTATGCAAACGCAAAAACCAGTCAAAATCTAATCAAACTACGCGTCACCCCAACCTAATACACACTTAAATACAAACCAATTAATTTGTGAAGTCAACAGTTCTCAAGTGCCAACAAAATACAAAACTTACTCATGGCCTACTATTAACTCTAATACCAGTTTATAATTCTTACACCCCAGCCTTACTAATGAACTCCATTCATACAATATAAATTCAATTAAGTTTATAATTTAGTTTCTCACGTTATTCTAAAACCACATTGATTGAAAACAATTAATTATTAATAACTTACTATCGGCACCTATAAATCTTCTATTCATTTAACTTCAATAAAGGTGGTTCTCATTTCGACCCGTACGTATATATGTTGGTATGTCTACGAGTTTCTTAAAAACTAATGCACCAATTTTGATGATTAATTCACTAACGTGACTTTCAGGAAGGTTTTAGTATTAGGTAATTATTCTGATGTACCAAGTTATATGTATAAATGAATATTACTGACATTCCTAAGCGGATTTTGATGATTCTTCATTTCGTTCGCATAGGGCTTATGTAATTGTATAGGCATTCAACTAAAAATGGAAAAATAAATTTACTTAAAAAAAAGTAAAAACCGCCTTCAAAAACCTAAAACGAATAAAATAACTTTCATAATAAAACTTAACAGCTTCTGAAGTCTTCAATTTTTCAATACACCTTAGCTTGGCACCGACTTCAGAAGCTGATAAGTTTTATTATCAAAGTTATTTTATTCGTTTTAGGTTTATGAAGTCGGAGGAGCTCGTTGCTAAGTAATAACAGCCGCACGGATCGATCCATCAGGTTAAGCTACGCTTACCGGGGTTGGTCCGTGGATGGGTGACCATCTTTTCATACCAAGACTCCTCCGTGCCTCGGAAAACACGTTAAGCCGTTGGTCACGGCTGTCATTCGAGGATCTTTGACAGTCGTTACGGATCGTCAGAAGCCCAAAAGTCTGACAACCAGTCTTACCAAGGGGTATCGTATTACCCAGTAACTGGGTTGTGGAGGTCCTATAGGCACTCGCTCCATGTAAAATACTGGTATTCAGCTGCATCCGGTTAGACTGGAAGCCGACCCCAACATAGTTGGGAAAAGGCTAGGCAGAATGAGTAGGTTTTTTCTTTTTTTAAAGTTATTTTTTTACTCTATGGTTACTAAACATAGTTGTATAAGGATCTTATGGCCGCCATGTTTTTCCAACATAATTTTACGAAGCAATTTCAAATGTTTACCAACAGCGCCCCTCTGTCAATGTCATTCAAGCATCAAAGGATCCTTGTATCACTGTGTTTCGACATCACATTCCAAATTCGTATTTCGCGTTTGCTTTTCTAAATTCAAATATTTATTTAAAGCAATGGAAAATCGTAAACCCCTGTGAAATATCGTCGCCACGTCGTCTTAAAAGACCAAGGTTAATGCTGATGGAGAACGCAGGTGTCTTTAAGACAACAAAGGGATTATGTCAAAAGGTTATGCAGAAACGTCCTTGACCCTGCTAAGTGACGATCTGTCTACAGAAACGATTACAGTTTAGAAAAAATGGGGGTTTGAAAGGACGTAGCCATAAGTAGGCAAATATAGGTTGTGGGTAGGGTTCCTTGTTAACTACGGAACCCTAAACATGCTCAAACTTAACATATATTTTATTCCAAATCATTAACACTACTCGTTAAGATGTGATCTACAGTTTAAAATCATTAAAAGCCTGTTATCGTCGCCTTAAGCAAATTGTCTCCCTACTTTAATTTGCCGTGTTATAGCCATTTCATACAACGGTCAAAGAATGACATAATTGTCATTGAATATACGGACAATTTAACTTGGTAGTCAAATCAAAATCAAAGCATTCATTTAAATTAAACCATTTACAGGCACTTTTAAATTTTCAAGGGGTAGGCCAGTCAGAAAGATGAAGCAAGTTGCCCATTTCAAAGATGAAGTTAGTTGCCCATTTCAAAGATGAAGTTAGTTGCCCATTTTAAAGATGAAGTTAGTTGCCCATTTCAAAGATGAAGTTAGTTGCCCATTTCAAAGATGAAGTTAGTTGCCCATTTTAAAGATGAAGTTAGTTGCCCATTTCAAAGATGAAGTTAGTTGCCCATTTCAAAGATGAAGTTAGTTGCCCATTTTAAAGATGAAGTTAGTTGCCCATTTCAAAGATGAAGTTAGTTGCCCATTTCAAAGATGAAGTTAGTTGCCCATTTTAAAGATGAAGTTAGTTGCCCATTTCAAAGATGAAGTTAGTTGCCCATTTCAAAGATGAAGTTAGTTGCCCATTTCAAAGATGAAGTTAGTTGCCCATTTTAAAGATAAAGTTAGTTGCCCATTTCAAAGATGAAGTTAGTTGCCCATTTCAAAGATGAAGTTAGTTGCCCATTTCAAAGATGAAGTTAGTTGCCCATTTTAAAGATGAAGTTAGTTGCCCATTTCAAAGATGAAGTTAGTTGCCCATTTTAAAGATGAAGTTAGTTGCCCATTTCAAAGATGAAGTTAGTTGCCCATTTTAAAGATGAAGTTAGTTGCCCATTTCAAAGATGAAGTTAGTTGCCCATTTCAAAGATGAAGTTAGTTGCCCATTTCAAAGATGAAGTTAGTTGCCCATTTTAAAGATGAAGTTAGTTGCCCATTTCAAAGCGTAATAGGTACTTATGGAGAAGAACGGGCAAGAAACTCTTGGGATACACTTTTAAAGCACAAATATTGTTACAAAATATTGGTTACATCATCCATGTTGTTATTATTATTTGTTGTATACAAAAGTTCAATACCTACTCTACCAAAAA
The DNA here is from genome assembly GCA_948252095.1 of Dicycla oo. Classification (NCBI taxonomy): domain Eukaryota; kingdom Metazoa; phylum Arthropoda; class Insecta; order Lepidoptera; family Noctuidae; genus Dicycla; species Dicycla oo. Next base: position 13,360,837 of record OX411732.1, read on the forward strand.
GTATGAAACAGCTAATTTTTTTTCGTGATTTCTGAGTTGGTCCCATAGTGAAAGTTGTTCATATTCATGGGTAGAACACCCTGTGAAAGTTTAGTTAATGATTTAAAAATAGCCCTGTATATGTATATATATTTTTTAACTGAACAGACAGCTGTCCTGCTGGGGAGTTTGTTCGCCACTTCTTCTCCTCAGCTAAAGCACTAGGAAGTTGTGAAGGGCGGGCGTTTTGAGGAACTGTCTTATGTTATTTTGACGCTCGAAAAGTGCTGATACTCAGCCTAGTTTGAATAAATGACTTTTGATTTGATTTTGATTTTCTATCTATCTATCTACATTATTAGAAAGTGTGGTCAAATTTATCGGTGTGTTACAAATCATTAAACTGAACAACTTTATCCATGGGATCAATATCGTAATCGACAAAAAAATATCAGCTGTCCCGTACAAGGCTTTAATACTTACTCGACCCAAATGTATGGGACGAGTGATAATTTTTTCTCGATTACAATGTTGGCCCATGGAGAAAGTTGTTCAGTTTGATGGTCTGTACCATACCCTTAAAAACCTTTCTGATATACCCTGTATAGATATACCTACAGGGTTATTTGTAAAACACCAGCAACCTCTTAAGGGGTCATTGTACTCATCATTATGAACAACTTTTACTATGGGACCAAACCTGAAATCGCAAAAAAAAAAAATCAGCTGTTCAGTACATTTTGACGAATTATGCGAACATACTCGTAAATGTACTGAACAGCTGATTTTTTTTTCGCGATTTCAGGTTTTGTCCCATAGTAAAAGTCGTTCATAATGATGAGTACAATGACCCGTTAAGAAGTTGCTGGTGTTTTACAAATAACCCTGTAGTTATTTCGCTTTACAATAAAATTTCCCTAGCTTTAAGTACCTACCCACTAATTGCAATCATTTGAAACTCATTTGTATTCAGTATCCATACTCGTCGCAGACCGTTATCTTGTAACAGCAGTAACCAACTCCGTGATATCACCATTACTGTTATTTCCAAATGTTAAATTTAACAACCTATAAACGAACCCGGGAACAATAAAATGCGATATTACTCTGTAATCGTTTCAATTAAGTGGAGCCCTAAAAGTGCTTGAAACAAAACTCAAATGTATTGTTTTAGTCAAGGGTTACTTTAAGATAACTGATTTTATGTTTAAAAAGCTATTTATCAGTACCGTAATATTATTATGTTTTTTTTTTTTAAGGTGAGTAAAGTCGTCGCACCGTAATCCCATACAGTCGCCGCACGGACCCGCTAGCGAATATTTATAAATTTCCGCTGTTAAAGTTGGTTTTTGTAAATATTAATTATTATTAAAAAAATGCACAGTTGTACGATAAATGATTTAACAATAATATCGTCGCTAAGCCATGAACATATCACTTGTAGTTTACAAGCAGTAGCGAAATTAAATTTGAAAACAACCTCATTTCAAAAGATTTTTTTGCATGGATTTTATTGTTGCTTAAAATTTTGAAATGCTCAGATTGAAGTATACATCTCAAAGTTTATAAATATGTCACGGCTAAAACCCAAAGTGCGGCTACATCTAGTTTAAGCCAGCTAAAACCCTAAGTGCGGCTAGGCTACAACTATAGTAGTTGGTTAAAGTTAGGTGTAGGCTGAAAGGTAGGTTAGGTTAGAACTATGACCGCACAATGCACGAGCCGAGCGAGCGAAGCGAACGGAGCCGCGGCAGCGGCAGGCGAGTGCCAGAGACCGAATGCAATCGGCTACCTACACCTAGTTCTAGCCGGCTAAGACTAAGTAGCCACACTTTGGGTTTTAGCCGTAATATATATATAATATATATATATTCTGGAATTTTCTGTAAGCTCATTTAAAAGCATTAGGCCCTTAAAAACGAGAATTTCACGACTGCAATATTAAGCAGTGTATTTATCAGTGCACCTTGGTTTGTTATTATTTGACAATTGAGAGAAGTTTCATTCGTGAAACCTAAAAACATGCAGAGCAAGACAAATTTTCTATAAGAAATATTTAAATGCGCGTTAAAAAGAGTTTTGAATATGAAATGATGCACACCTTTATTAATTACTGCGCTTCTTTTACATTTTTGGCCTTTCTTAAAACTCTCTGTACCTAGTTTTAAAGTTCCCTTTGTGATCTTTTTATTACGTAGTGCTATTAATCTTATTGATCTTTCTGATTTTTATATTCTAATAAAATGTGTAAGCTTCGTTTAAACTGTTTTTACCTCTTTATATTTAATCTGCCTTTTTAAATATTTTTACTATTCTATTTTATTCGTAAAAACCTGCTAAATAAACAATTAGAACAAGACTCATTTTCGCTGTTATTATTATGTATTGTACGTTATCTAAATTCCATACATTAATTAAACTCACCCCAGGGATCTTTCGAATAAAAAAAAGATTTTACATTTTACCTTTTCGGAAAAGTTAATCTTTGATAAATTATGATTAACCTTCAATATCCCAAGAGATGACATCAGATGTCCGGATATCTAAGTATCCCTTTTGGGAATAAATATCAGAAAAAGGCCTGCTATCGATAAATCTTTTATTTATGCATGATTTGCGCCCTGGTTCTCATAATATGGAAATTTGGCTTCGCATTTCATTTTACCAGTAGCAAGGTATACACAGTTGTGTGTATATATATATATATTTTGCTAGTATATACTGTATAGGTAAATATTTTTTACTAGCTCTTCAGAATGTTGTATTAAGCAGTAAAGAAAATATTGAGTAAAGTTATAAACATTGTAGCAGAATAAAATAAAAAAGGTCCCCTTTCCACTCCGTAATACGTTAATTTTATTTTTTTGTGATTGCCAAAATACAAAAAAATATAAAAAGTACAAAAGGAATAAAAAAGAATCACATGATTTTGCCTATCGAATTTTCCATGCAATGTAAATCGGGGTTTTTTTTTTCTATTATTCTGTTTTTAAAAGTAAATAGTACAATATTTGTAATTTAATAAGTTGTTATTTGTAAGAAAAAAATCAGTTCTCAATTTAGAAAGATTACAATCCCCCGTCTTAGGACGCTGAGTCATTAAATATAATTATCATTTCGGTCGGCTTCCAGTATATCCGGATGCAGCTGAATACCAGTATTTTACATGAAGCGACTGCCTATCTGACCTCCAAAACCTGGGTAAAACGATACTCCTTGGTAAGACTGGTTGTCAGACTTTCGAACTTCTGACGACCCGTAATGACTGCCAAAGATCCACAAATGGCAGTCAAGACCAACGGCTTAACGTGCTTTCCAAGGCACGGAGGAGTCTCGGTATGTAAAGATGGTCACCCATCCACGGACCAACCCCGGCAAGCGTAGCTGATGGATCGACGGTGCGGCTTTTATTACTTAGCCACGACTCTAAAAATAAAACAATGTAATTAAAAGGTTGTTTATTTCTCCAAATTGAATGAGTATTGTTGCGAAACATTTTAAAACGATTATAGAATGTAATTCTACAATATACACACTTGGTAAACGGACTCCTCCAGAACTATGAATATTTTTATTTAATAAAAAGTAAGTAGACATAGTCCTCCATTTTCCCAATGATGATAAAAGTCGTATACAATAGGAACGAGCCTATTATCATTGAACAAAATCCCGAATTACAGCAACTGTAATTTTCAAACAGAAACACCCCTTACCAAACTACTTATATCTCCAAAAACCGGTCTTAAAACGCGAATAAAAAATAATCTGTTAATAAAATAATATTAAGTCGGAATCCTTCAAGGCTCATGCAAATTGTGATCGACCAAGCACTCGATGGCATTATCACACCCTCTCGAATCAAATTGCTTTGCCTCTTCAGCGGTAAATGTAAAGAACTTCCGAAATCTGGTGTTGAAGCCGAGATGTTTCCGGAATTTGGATTTTATTTCAATAGATATCTTTATGTTTGAGGGAATTTTGCTTGTGCTGTGTTGCGTGTGTGAAATACAAGTGTGTGTGTGTGTGAATGGTGTGTGTTACGTATGTAACTCTGTGGTGTCTATTGACAGGATTTGAGATTCAATTTTTGTTTCTATAATCGATTTTCAGTCTAACTGGATGCAGCTGAACACCAGTATTTTACATGGAGCGACTGCCTTTGTGACTAAAAATCATTTATTATGATCATTTGACTCTGAAAATATACATACATACAATCAATATGATTTCGAACTCGTGGCTAAGTAATAAAAGCCGCACGGGTCGATCCATCAGGTTAAGCTACGCTTGCCGGTGTTGGTCCGTACATGGATGACCATCTTTACATACCGAGACTCCTCCGTGCCTCGGAAAGCACGTTAAGCCGTTGGTCCAGGCTGTCATTCGTGTATATTTGGCAGTCATTACGGGTCGTCAGAAGTCCGAAAGTCTGACAACCAGTCTTACCAAGGGGTATCGTATTACCCAGGTTTTGGAGGTCAGATAGGCAGTCGCTTCATGTAAAATACTGGTATTCACCTGCATCCGGATATACTGGAAGCCGACCCCAACATAGTTGGAAAAAGGCTAAGTAGATTGATTGATTTGTAAGTGTGCTGAGTTGTCTACGCACAAAGTAAAATAAATATTCGCAATGAAAAGGAAAGACGAATATTTTTGCTTGTGTACCAAACAGCTCGTTCGAGTCACAGCCAAAATATGTTCGTCACAATGCTCTATCTACCTATTGCGTCGTAATGTCAATACCGCAGAATGACATTTAGCCATCTTCTTTACTTTTTAGACCGAATAAAAAAATACTGCGACAGTAATTTTTTTTTTACAATTAACCACTACAAAACAAAGTCCTCCCACCGTGTCTGACTGCATGAACGCGATAAACTCAAAACTACAGAACCCATTTTCATACAGTTTTCACCAGTGGACGGAGTGATTCATGAGGAAGGTTTAAGGTTTATAATTAATTAAAGTTTTTGTATAAATTGGCTGAAATATGACGATGACTGTTGAATATGTCGGAAAAAACAATGTATTACGGAGTTAATACACAATTACCTGGATTAACAAAAGGGGATATTTCCGGGATTAAAAGTACCCTATACATTTAATCCCGTGTTCTTGTAGTTCTCATGAGATATTTTCCGACAACCACGCAGACGAAGCCGCACGCGAAAAGTATTTACAAAACAGATGTGAGTGGCGTGTGGTGGGGTGGCTCCCGGCGTTTCATTTCTGGCAGGTGCGTAGTACTCGCAACCGGCGTGCGTGTATGACCAGATGTATGAACGTAAACGGGGAAAAAGGAGTATGTAAGGATAGTAGCAGGTGACGATCTGTAGTTTCTGCCTATCCCCAAGGGAAGAAGGCATGAGTTTATTTATGTATGTATCTATATGTAAAAATGAATCCACTAACTTGACTATACGACAATAGTAATAATTATCCATCAATCGTCATCAGAAATACAACGAAAATTCAAATGTTCATTTCGACTATGCGGAATTTAATTGTAAACAATAACAAAATAGCAGCCAACCATGGTAACAGTTACTGAAATAATTGGTACGGCAACTAATGATAGCTACACACCTACCGACATCTCATAATAATAATTATCGTATCGTTATCATCATTCTCTATCTCTCACCCCCAATTTATTTGAGGTCGGCGCAACTTATCTTTTACTTCCACACTTCTCTAGTAGTCGTCATCTCGGTAGTCACCCCCTTTCTAGCCATATTATCTTTCACACAGTCCGTTTACGGTTTCTTTGGTCTTCCCATACTCTTATAGCTGTCCACATTCAAACTCAAAACGTATCGATATATCGGTGCAATTCGATCGTTTCGGTCAGATAGGCAGTCGTTCCATATAAAATTACTGGTATTCAGTAGCATCCGGTTTCACTGGAAGCCGACCCCAACATAGTTGGGAATTTAACGGGCTAGGAAGATGATGATACTATCCGTGCACGTGTGTGTATGTATGTATGTGTGTGTGTGTGTATGTGTGTATCCGTGTGGGATCTGCACAGTTAGATCAATCGTGTATGTGGTAAATTGTTACAGATTGTTTGCTTTGCACAGTAGTTTGATGCGGAGTTTGTTGCGTCACTTCTTCTCCCCAGCTGAAGCACTAGGAAGTGGTGAAGGGCGGGCGTTTTAGGGAACTGTTTCATGTTATTTTGACGTTCGAAAATTACTGATTCGCAGCTTAGTTTGAATAAATGACTTTTGAGTTTTGATTAAGTACATTGACGGCAGTTGAATTATACATTCGACCCTATCTATACCTATTTAAAATACGGCCTTATTCCTTGTCTCTTGTAAGGGAACTTGTATGAAAAATTCCAGCTTACTAGGTCCAAAGGTATGGGGTATTGGCTGGGCGTAGATGAGTTAGTAAGTGAGTGAGTCAGGACTTTTCTTTTTATATATTAGGATAAGTCATTATCAATCTCGTTTGCGTAGAGTTATTGTATCGGACGACCGATTTTCCTTAACGCACATAAACAAGTCCAAAATCACAAGTACATCATCGTGGTCAACCACTGATGAAAGGACCCGAGGCTTTTAAGTTTTTGAAAAGAACTCGACTCGGTTATGACGGTTTACAACTCAATCGAGTCCTTAAACCCTAAACCCTAATCCTTTTAAGAGTATTCGAGTCACGACTCGAGGTTTAATCTTAAGAATGTCGTTTTAAAAATACTTCTTTTTAATCGACTCAACAACTCAGTTCGTGAGCCGTACGAGTCGCCAGTCGTGAGACGCTTAAGTACCTACGCGTCAACAACATGTTACAATGATTGTAGGTAAATTAGGGTCTCAAATTAAACGACTTGCTTTGTTAAACGACTCGAGTTCTTTACTTAAAAGACACGTCTAAGCCTTGAACCTCAGTAAAGAACTCGAGTCGTTTTATTGAATCGAGTCTTTTCTAATGACTCCAACTCTTTCACATTAGTAACAAGATCGATTCGAACTCGATTCGTATTTTTGAAGTCGAGTCTTCAAAATCGAGGCTAGTCTTAACTATAAAGGTTTAACAGTCTCGAGTCCGTTGATCGCTGTCGTCAACTATAAGTATATGATAGTATGTGTACGAATTTTCAATGACGATCGATGTTGATACTGATAGCGAGTGGAGGCACTAGTAGCGATCGTTTAGATTGTGCAGTTTGAAATCGCTAAGATGTATCGTTACGTGTGCAGCCAGCCAGCGTCGGCTACTCTAATTGCTATAGCCGTTTATTTTACATTAACACCGTAAACATAACTGATAATTGCTCAAACAGTTTCAGGCATTTTCTTTGAGGCGATGAATGGAAACGTGACGGCGCTAAACGTTCACTAATTAATAGAACGAATTGAGGTTCGGATATTAATGAGGACTATTGAGGTTATAAGTTACTCGCTTTTGCTTTAGATTTTGTATATGTTTTTTTATTTATTATTAACACTAAAGTGCTTACATATAATCTAACAATTTCACTAGTTCCTGAATATTATTATTTTGTCTCTTCAGTTTTCTTTTATACGTATAGTAACTTGTAATGTTAAACTTTCTGTAGTTTTGCCTTATAGGCTGGCTCTCTGTTTCATAGGAGTTGAGGAACTCCAGTTGAGTAGCTACAGATAGCTCGCAAAACTAAAATTTTCTAACATTTTTTTTTTTGCAATTTGCAAGTCAGTATTAGGTTGTATGTTGATAAAAGTACGAACACATATGTAGTTACAAAATTATAATCAATAGAATCAGTAATACGACTCCTTAAATTAGTATAATTTTAAATGTCAAGATTTCATGTAATAGTCATTCATTAGGATTATATGATGTTAGAGAGTTGTATTGATGATTTTAATGATAATAATTTAATAAATACAGATTTGTTACATATTCAGATCAACATCAACATACCACCTGATACTGACCTGCAAATTGCGAAAACCTAAGAAAATTTTAATTTTGCGGGTTACCTGGAGCTTTCGCCTTAAACTTAACTGGTGATATGTGATATAGGTATTTACCACTCTATGCCTTTAGGGAATATAGGCAAGATATGATTGTTCGTAGGTACTCGTAACCCATTTAAGTTAACTTTGGGAAATTCTAAGAAATATGCTATAGATATTACTTTCTTAATCTTTTAACACTCATATACACAGACAGACCACAATTTTCGCAAAGCCCAGTGTTATTTTTACCCAAAAACACAAGATTTTACACCAAAAACTTTTTTAAAACAATTAGCGAACAAATCAATTCCATCTCTTGAAATAATTTGGTACTTACAAGCAGATAAGTTTGACAAATTAATAAAGTTGAAAAAAATTTGGACGTGACTCGCCATCCACGCTTGGAGTTGAGAAAAGACACTCGAGAATTCTAACAAACTTAATGTCACAGTTGTTTTTGGGACAAAGCCTTTTAATATGCTGAGATACATAATATTTCAGATAAAGGAACAGACAATAATGTATCGATATGTACAATATGGGAAAAGCTAGGTTAGGTTAGTCCATATATTTTTCGGATATGTGGTAATTTTATTATTAGAGAGGAGCTCGTGGCTATGTAATAACAGCCGCATGGGTCGATCCATCAGGTTAAGCTACGCTTGCCGGGGTTGGTCTGTGGATGGGTGACCATCTTTTCATATCGAGACTCCTCCGTGCCTCGGAAAGCACGTTAAGCCGTTGGTCCCGTTCGAGGATCTTTGACAGTCGTTACGGGTCATCAGAAGCCCGAAAGTCTGACAACCAGTCTTACCAAGGGGTATCGTATTACCCAGTAACTGGGTTGTGGAGGTCAGATAGGCAGTCGCTCCATGTATAATAATGGTATTCAGCTACAACCGGTTAGACTGGAAGCCGACCCCAACATTGTTGGGAAAAGGTTAGGCAGATTGATTTTGATTGATGTGGTAATTTTATTCTCCTGGTTCTACCGAATATAAGCGATGGCGACCCTTAATAAAAAACGTTTGTCAAACTACATTATACTACCAATTTGACAACACTTAAATGAAAATAGAAAATAGTTTTCTAATTTTCTTTCAGTTAAGTATGTATTTATTTTATCCATTTTTTATCACCACAACACCGAGACATTATTTTCACAAACATTCACGAAAAACTATCCCGATATATAGATAACTTGTCTAATATAATAATATCCTAGGACATTGTTCACACACGGTCATCTGATCCCAAACTAAGCAGAGCTTGTACTATGGAAACGAGATAACTGATAAACTACATACACTACTTTTTTTTTGTAAATACATACTTATATAGATAATTACACCCAGACTCAGGACAAACAGACATGTTCATGCACACAAATGTTTGTCCTGGATGGGAATAGAACCCTAACTCAACTAACCCAACTCGCAAACTTGCTCATAAATAAAGCGGACACAATAATTATAACTACAAAAACAGTCTGTCATGACGTCATTCGCAAATGGAACTTCTGATAGGTAAGTAATAAAATGAACTTTCAATCAAAGGAGTCGCCGAACCAATAGCGATATAGAAATACTTCGACACGCACCTGTCGTCGCGAATAGATTGATTATTGATGTTTGGGAAAACATGAGGCATTCATTGGTTATGTATAGGTAGGCTTGTCGTGCGATTTCATTTAAAACAACTTGGATTTTACGAAATGTTTATACTTAAGTAAACATTTTTTGGTATGTATTTAACGCGTCGAGAAATTAATCTGAATTTGGGATTAAACAATAGTAGCAAAAATAATAGGTAGACAGCTATAGCCGGCGGAAACAAAAACCAAAAAATTGGCATTCTTAAATTTATACAATGAGGTTGTATATTAAGTTAACCGAGATGAGAAAAAGACACAAGGTTACCAAACCTAACCTCGGGTGACGAACAGCCGCGTCGGGTACACTCACCGTGTACCCGACTCGGATGAGTGCTAACGCGTGCCCGTGTTCCCGCCACAAGCGGCAGAGGAGGACACCGTGGAATTTTAGTGGGTTGGAGTCCCACATAACTGCACTATCTCCCCGTGGTAGTGCAGCATGTATGTGCATTTCTCTACGCAAAAAAAAAAAAGTATGTTACCTTTGGGATAATTTTTCGAAATTATATCGTGATTCGGCCACCACGCAAAAGCTAGAGTAGCACACGAGGTTGTCAACATGTGAAATGTGGTGGGTTGGATTAACGGCCTGATTCAGAAGGCAGTACTCCTCGATACGGCTCGCATTCTGAGGAGGTTCCTATGTCTGGAACTCTAACCACCGGTAGTTTCCCTGCTGACACCGGAGTATCCCTACTTTTTTATTTTAATGTTAGTATATGTTTTTAAGAAATATTTAAAAACAAGCCATGTACTCGATAGGATTTCTCATCGGCGAAATTGACGAGCTACCATACAAACTTTCAACACATATTTAATAATCTGTTTCTGTTACTGTGGCCCTGGCACAGGCAACAGAAGAAATACGGCTGGGTTTTAGTCAGTAGAAGTCAGACACGCCGTCCGCTTCGCTTTCAACACATATTTAATTATCTGTTTCTGTTACCGGGGCCCTGGCACAGGCAACAGAAGAAATACGGCTGGGTTTTAGTCAGTAGAAGTCAGACACGCCGTCCGCTTCGCTTTCAACACATATTTAATTATCCGTTTCTGTTACCGTGGCCCTGGCACAGGCAACAGAAGAAATACGGCTGGGTTTTAGTCAGTAGAAGTCAGACACGCCGTCCGCTTCGCTTTCAACACATATTTAATTATCTGTTTCTGTTACCGTGGCCCTGGCACAGGCAACAGAAGAAATACGGCTGGGTTTTAGTCAGTAAAAGTCAGACACGCCGTCCGCTTCGCTTTCAACACATATTTAATTATCTGTTTCTGTTACCGTGGCCCTGGCACAGGCAACAGAAGAAATACGGCTGGGTTTTAGTCAGTAGAAGTCTAACACGCCGTCCGCTTCGCTTTCAACACATATTTAATTATCTGTTTCTGTTACCGTGGCCCTGGCACAGGCAACAGAAGAAAAACGGCTGGGTTTTAGTCAGTAGAAGGCTGACACGCCCGTCCGCTTCGCCCAGAAAAAAAAAGCAGTGGTTTAGGTTGTGCTTCTGTCCGTTAATTTAAGATTTTTATTTAGTACGATGAATATACGAAGTAATAACAGCATTTTCTATTTATTCCAGATATGTGAGACAGGCCACAATGGCATCTCTGCACGTGGCGCCGAGGGTTCACAGCCAGTTGGACAGCTTCCTGATGAAGGTTGACACCAAGACCTGAGGATGAACAAACACCACTGGAACCAACTTCTATAAAATGGAGTTCGCCTCTGTTTTACCTACCAATGTGAGTTTCCAACTCAAAGTTCCATCACTTAAATTTTACAATAATATCATGTTCTCATTATCTTTACTATGGTTTCACAGTAATTCTCTTCACATTCTTTCAATACGCATAATACCATTTTTATGAAAGAAAATACCACAATTTTATTTTACACATCTGGTTTTATCCGGAAACCACAAACCATGTTTCATTTATTTGTTAAATTCGTTCAATCAAATCATTTCTTAACTACATTATTATTGAACTATGGAATAGAACACTAGATGCAGTTAAAGAAATACGCAATGACAAACACATAGAAGTGTATGACACAACACATCTGACGATATTAAAGTTTGGTGTAGCGGAATGCGTAGTACGTAGAAGCTACGCCGTAGCTGATTGCGTAGAAGCTACGCCGTAGCTGATCGCGTAATTGATAAACTCTGTCGCGTCTCGCGTAGTCGATACGCCTTAGCGGAATGCATAATAGCTATGCCATTGCCTATTGTATGCCTACTTCGCTAATCATCAGTGTTTACACAGACATCTCTTTGATACAACCAATAACCAAAAAAACGTTAATACTCGAAGTGGGTACTTACAAACACTTTCGCCCAAATCCGACAAACTAACAACCAACAAAACTATTTCTCATCCCCCATTCATAATCATGTTATGACGCACAACAGACACACATTAAGTTCAGTACCGGTAACGTATCACCCCTCTAATCCAGTTACGAATTACCAAACTGAAATCATCGAACTTACTTAACTTATTTAAGTTTAATAACGTATGATAGGATTACCTTCGTAGCAATGTGTGGTTTAATTGCTTTACCAAGAGTAAGTAGTTGTGGAACTAAGTTTGCTTGGGTTTGAAGTAATTAAAAGACTGAGTCGTTATCTAAAGTTTGATTTCCTGGTCTAAATCTTAGGATGTTACCGCGATATTTGCACTAGCAATCGCGCAAAATGGCCACGACGTTCGAGCGGTTAATAACAAGAGATTGAGCCCGTGTACTTTTTTTTATACCGCCCTCTTTCACCACGCACTGGATTTTTAACTGTCGATGTTGAGCCGAGCGGTTAACCCAGTGCGTCAAAAAAACACTGTTGCATTTTCAACTCTCGACGCAGCAGTACGTTAAAAAACAGATGCACGAAAAAAAATTTGTTGCGATAAAAATCGCCCGTGCGTACCTGGGTTTACATTTTGAACGCGCTCGGGGTGCGCTTTATTGCAACGTTTGGCTCTACACCGAGAGTTGAAAATCCAGTACGCAGTAAATAAACATCGCGTTAAAAAAACTTAGGTATGTGGATTAATTTAGTTGCATGAAGTCCCGACTTTCCATATTCATTCCATATTAAGGCCTGGCATAAAACATTCTCTTTTTTTTTCGTCCGTGTTTTTTGCGTTAAATGTCCAACTTTGGCGTTCTTATTCTAAGAAAAAGATAAACTTCGACAACTTTGACTTCTTGAACGGTGGAGAATAGTTATTAGTATAGTTCATAGCGGCCTCGCTTTTTGCAATTTTTTCTTATTAGATATAAATAAAGCCAAAATTCCAAAGCAAGTTTTTTATAAAATATGGGACAGAATTTTTTTGAGCACATGGATTGAACTACTTACATAAGAAAATTAAATAAAAAATATATAATAACATTTCTTACATACTGGTTTAGCCTATAGCGGCCTCAGAATTTTGTAATATGTATGGAATATCTATTAAAAAAATCCAATTTAAAATCGGAAAACTATTAAAAACGCTCAGAATTATCTGTAAATTTCTCCTTACTTCATTAATATTATTACGTAAAATTTGTACCTGAATAAAGGATAGTTCATAAGAAATTAAAATTTCGTACTATAAACAAAAATAAATAAATTATAACACTCAAAATAAACGCAACATCTGCCATAATGTGATGCGTCGTCGTACAGACGCCAGCAGGTCAAGCTACCCGAAACTGTCAAATTTTCCCAATCAACCTTGAACCTAATGCTTTAGCTATAAAGTTGAAAATCTATTAAAGAAATTTGACAGATTGTAGTAGCTTAATGTGCTGGCGTCTGTACATACCTCATCTGTAGAAACGCAATTTTGTGATAGGTCTCATAAGTGCCAAAAATAAAACACGACTTTGTTCCCTCACAGACACACCGATAATCCAAACATCCGTCAATTACAACATGCTATCCCACAAGAATGTTACCAGCTCAATAATGCTTCCCTACCACAGAGCACGGAAGCATCTCAGCGGCATGCCAGAGGCGGCATTGTCAACACTTTCCATACAAACCAAGTGTATCACCGTTTACACGCATTACGAGTACGGCACAAATGACGTATATAAACTGACGGCTTTAAACGGTGGTCCGTGATAGAAGAAGAAAACGAACCATGTAGCGTTTTCAAACGGCTACATATCAAGCTATAAATTTCCAGCATAAGCTAATCTCGCATTGTATAGGATTACCGTACAATAAGAGGTCAGCTTATACTGGAAGTGTATAGCTTGATATCTAGCCGTGTGTACAAGGTTCTTTTGGCACGTGGCCCAAGTCGGAACTAACGCCGCCATCTTGTTTTGTTAATACAACTTCTGAAACAATTTCAAGAATGTTTATCAACAATGGCCCCTGCGAATATCATTCAGGCGCCAAAAGATCCTTATTACACTCTATTCGATGGCATACATTTTATTATAGTGCGCGCGCAAGTGCTAGTCACCGTCTGAGGTATGTGAGCGGTGAGACAGGGAAGGTAGATAAAGGCCAAGCTAACTCAGTCTGCCAACCTTGTCAATCACGCCCCCTCCCCCGTCTCACCGCTCACATACCTCAGGCGGTGACTAGCACTTGCGCGCGCACTATAATAAAATGACTAGTACTTCCATTTCTAGACGCTGCCGGCGCGGCGATTCCGTACTCTGTTTCCTACTATCTCCCAAGAATGTTGCCCGATGAATAATTCATGTGTTGTCGTAGGTGGCGCTTCAGTTCAACGAGACGACGGTGGTGTATGACGAAGGAGATGACCCGGATGCTGTCACGTTGCTGTCTATACTGCTTGTTGGTTAGTACTGAATTAAATAAATAAATAATAATATCCTGGGAAATTATTCACACACGGTCATCTGATCCAAAACTAAGCACAGCTTGTACATACTATGGAAACCAGATAACTGATATACTACATATAGGTACTACTTTTGTTTTGTAAATACATACTTATATAGTTAATTACATCCAGACTCAGGACAAACAGATATGTTAATTAATAGATACAGTAAGCAAACGAGCGAGGTATTCCCGCAAAAATAAATATTACTAACACACACATAAAACACACATTACTTGCTTACATTTGACACACTCAAATGATCCGTGTCGAAGATTTGACAAGTTGGTAATCACTAAATGCATTTAGCTCTTAACGAATTTAAAACATCGTTATATTTCTGTCATCGTTATATTTCTGTCATCGTTATATATCTTTCATCGTTCTATTTCTGTCATCGTTCTATTTCAGACAATTGATTATGTCGTCCTTCTATTTCTTTCATCGTTTTATTTCTGTCAATCGATTATGTCATCGTTATGTTTCTGTAATAGTACTATTTTTGTCAATAGATTGTCATCGTTCTAATTCTGTCATCGTTCTATTTCTGTCAACGTTCTATTTCTGTCCTCGTTATTTCTATCAATCGATTATGTCATCGTTCTATTTCTATCAAATTTAAAACATACTAAAATAAATTTAAAACAACATAATATGTTTTAAATGCATTTAGTGATATGTGGTTCAAGTGGGTCTTACACATCATCTAAATTGACACAGAATTATTGGAATACCTACATTGTATTCCAGCATTTCATATAATAGCTAAGTTCACCAACACTCAAACTGCCAGTTACGTATCTAACAGTGGGTTTATGTCAAATTTCCTTTCAAATTTGACATACACCAACGGTTTAAATACCTAACCGTTGGTTTGAAAGTTGGTGAACACAGGCCTTAGGGTCAAACGTTCCAATTGAGGTAAAATATTAATCTCAATAATTAATTTTAAAAACTGAAATGTCAATCGACTTTAGTCGCTGAATGTACAGTCAACTAAAGAGTTGATATTCGGGAAAACAATAAACCTTACTTACGAAGAAATCAACTGTTGTTGACTGTACTAGCTAATAACTGTCTCATTGAAATGATTTCGGAAGGAACGAGCATTGAACACTTACTCATTTGTAATTTGTATGGTTCAACGCTATTCTACTTACGTCAATAAATTACAACAAGATGGCATCCGATGCGATTATTATGAACTAATAAAAGTGTTTCTTTTTTTAAAAACAATCTCTTATTAATCTACATATCATTTAGGTCAGAGTCTTTGTCAAGACAAATCAAACGAGCCCAAACTCGATAGGGTTGCGTTGTTATGTTACTGAGTTCCCATGGCCGCCTTTCAGCTCCCTATCATAATAATATTGCATTGTCGTCCGATTTACATATGCATGTAAAATTTTACCTCAATCGGAGATGGGGAAGTGGGTCTTAACTTGCAAGATTCGTTTACGCTGAGTTGAGCTGCGCGATTACTGACAAATGCGTGCACTGACTGGACAGGTCCTCTCAATCTGTGTGGTTCTTTCCTCAAAAGACCATTTCAGACACCAATCTACATGGTCTTCCCATGAAGTGACCAAGATTATGTCTGGACTTTATAAGAGACTGTGACCTCTGAGTTTGTTTCGGCCTTTCTTCTCAGAGTAGTCAGATAGGAAACGCCGACCTCATCTAGTTTAAAAAAAAAACATGATTGACTTGTAAAAGTGTTTGTACAAACCTACTTACAGAAATAAAAATCATTTATCATTTAGAGACAGACACCGGGACAAGTGAAAGTAAATATAAAAAAAGCTTGTGAAAACAATCAAAATATAAGGCACATAATCGAATCGAAAAACACAGAAAGCATAGCCGATACAGAATGAAGACGCCCTTACACACAATGACTAGTTTTGCTTTGTTAGGGTTCCGTACCGTAATGGTAAAAAGGAATCCCTGTGGTGCGAGCTGAGACGCAAGCCTCCGCTCTCTGAGAGGGAGTGGTCCGTAATCCAGCACGCGAGCCCAGTGCAGGTTGGTAGATGTCACATGGCTGAATTTTTGGTTCGAGGACATACCGGTTTCCTCATAATGTTTTCTTTTACCGTTTTGATCATATTGCTTTTTCGTTTGTTTTATTTTTTCTCTCAGTTATTTTTAATCATGGTCTGGCAGTTTGAGTAATTTATGCGGCCTACCCAAATGTCCATTCTTTGGTATTGTTCGCCAAATCGTTGAGTTCCTTAAGTTCTGAGTTGAGCTGCGCGATTACTGACAAATGCGTGCACTGACTGGACAGGTCCTCTCAATCTGTGTGGTTCTTTCCTCAAAATACCATTTCAGGCACCAATCTACATGGTCTTCACATGAAGTGACCAAGATTATGTCTGGACTTTATAAGAGACTGTGACCTCTGAGTTTGTTTCGGCCTTTCTTCTCAGAGTAGTCAGATAGGAAACGCCAACCTCATCTAGTTAAAAAAAAAAAAACATGATTGACTTGTAAAAGTGTTTGTACAAACCTACTTACAGAAATAAAATCATTTATCATTTATTCATCAACCTCATCTAATAAGAGAAGATGAGATCTTGCGTCAGACAACCATGACCCTCTGTAGGTGATATTCTTTATGCAGGGTTATCGGTTGTAAGTTCCTATGGTATTTTTAGGGTTCCGTACCAAAATGGTAAAAGGAACCCTTACGCTGCGACTCAGTCTGTCCGTCTGTCACAGCTGGATATCTCAAGAACTACTAATGCTATCAACTTGAATTTTGGCATAGTTTTAGGTGACGTTTGTCCAACTATTTTGCAAATAAGAACGAAATAAAAATATATATACAGTATGTTAACCAACAGAGGGCGTTCCCGTTAACCCGCAATAGTATAGCATCCATACATGCTAAAAAAAATATTACCATTCGAAAACAAAATGGTTTTTATTTTTTTTAATATTAAAATATTCACTAAAAATGCTAAAAATATTCACTAAAATATTCAAAAAAATATAAAAATATTCACTAAAAATAAAAACTAAATTGCGATGTTTCCGTCCTTCAAGTACGCGTGTACAGAGTGTTTCTTTTACGTATCAATTTTACATTTTTAGTGAATATTTTAATATTAAAAAAAATAAAAACCATTTTGTTTTCGAATGGTAATATTTTTTTTAGCATGTATGGATGCTATACTATTGCGGGTTAACAGGAACGCCCTCTGTTGGTTAACATACTGTATATATTTTTTTTATGCAAAGAAGAACCCATTTCTGTACCAGACTGAAATGGGTTCTTAAAATTTCGAAGTAGGGCAAGTGGGATATCATATGAAAATATGAAAGAGCGCTGCTTGCACATTTTCAAACATTTTTTTTTTTGAGACCGTATAACTTTCGACTTTTGATGAAAAATGTATAAAAAATACCATCCCCCCGTTTACGAGTATCTCCGAAGTTTGCATATTGAAAAATCTGAAATTATTCTATATGATAGAAGTCTATGTAAAGATTACAGAAAAATAAAACGATGTCTCTAAATAGCACACTTTTTTATGATACAGAACCCTCGGTGCGCGAGTCCGACTCGCTCTTGGTCGGGTTTTTTTTTTGTTTTGCTGTACAATCAAACTGTACACTACTGCACGCTGAACTATAAAACCCGTATG
The DNA here is from genome assembly GCA_948252095.1 of Dicycla oo. Classification (NCBI taxonomy): domain Eukaryota; kingdom Metazoa; phylum Arthropoda; class Insecta; order Lepidoptera; family Noctuidae; genus Dicycla; species Dicycla oo. The sequence continues at coordinate 13,378,932 of OX411732.1, forward strand.
TGTTTACTCGCGCATCCCGCCATGCATAACCTAACGTGTATGGTAATCATTGTAACAAAATAGAAATTAAGTGTGGGACAAAATATTGTATTTTTTATTAATAGCTTTTAAATAGAATAATTAATGTTTCTATTTTTTAATAAATATTTATTTAATATTATAAGCGAAAAAGAATGTTTTGATCCGATAAGACATTTAAAACATTTTTAAATCTGTAAAGAACCGTTGTACCTGTCAGATGGGACAAAATATTTTGTATAAAATCAAGTTATACTGGGACATAATTTAATTAATTATAAATAGATTTTTTGCATTAAAACTAAATAATTAATTATAGAAGTATGGAAAAAAAATATTTTATATTAGACTACTGTGTTCTTTTTTACTAATTATTAAAAAAAACAGCGTGGGACAGAATTTAATTCAAAAAGTACAAAAATTTTGAAATCCACCCGTATGGCTGGCTTAACCTTACAAAGTTAAGTCTTTCGAGTCACGTCTTGAGGTCTCCTCGATCGAGTTGTGAGTCGAGGAGCTTTCGAGGCTACGACTTAGAATGTGGGTGTTAGTTTTTATATTTTTAGGGTTCCGTACCTCAAAAGGAAAAACGGAACCCTTATAGGATCACTCGTGTGTCTGTCTGTCTGTCCGTCTGTCACAGCCAATTTGCTCCAAATCTAATGGACGGATTAAGTTGAAATTTGGTACACATTTGAATTTCTGTGACCCAAACATGGACGTGTAACATAAATAAAGGAATTTTGAATCTGGGGGCAAATAAGAAAATAATAAAAAAAAAGTTTTGCAAACTGTACCGTGTAACATTCAAGTGAAAGGGCTTACTGTGAGGTTCTCGAATATATAAAAAAAAAATTAAGTTATTTAAGAAAATAGACGGAAATTGACCATCTCCGAAACTACTGAGCCTAATATTCTGAAAACAATACAGACAATATTTCTGTACCTATAGATTACAGTAAAACCTATAAAAATTAGTCTATGGTCTTAAAATAATGATATTTTAAACCATAGACTAATTTTTATAGGTTTTAATAGGTTTTAAATGATTTCAACTTCGACCTATTAAAACCGGACCGAACTACGATAGCTTACACAAATATTAGGTTGGGGAAAAAGTCTTTTCGCATTATAGTATGTATGTATGTAGACTCACAAGTCGCCGCGGCCTTTGAAAATTTCTTTTCAGATATTCCCGTTTCAACTACTAAATCCCTAAACTCATCAACTTCTGTTGCTGAGTCTTTGCTTAAGGAAAATGTTAATGCTTGCGATTCGGAATTTAATTTTGAACAAATTACCTGTAGAGACATAATTAAAACCTTTCACACTTTAAATGTAAAAAAGACAGCAGATCTGTGGGGTAATTCTGTAGAAGTTGCTAAGTCTATTATTGACATTGTAGCACCTACTTTAGCTCTTATCTTTAATAACTGTATCGACTGTGGGGAGTTTCCTGACCTCATGAAATATAGTAAAATAATACCTTTGTTTAAATCAGGTAGTACATCAGACCCCACAAATTATAGACCTATTTCAGTACTACCTACGTTTAGTAAAATTTTTGAGAAATTAATATTAGACCAATTGCAAAGATTTTTTAATAAACATAAATTATTACATAACAAGCAGTTCGGTTTTACAAAGGGTCGTTCAACTACTGACTGAACTTTTAGGACATATTTATAATGCATGGGAAGACAAATGCGATGCCTTGGGCATCTTTTGTGATTTGTCCAAGGCATTCGATTGCGTTCTTCATGAAACGTTAATCAGGAAACTCCGCCATTACGGGATCCGGAACACCGCTCTGGATCTTCTTACTTCATACTTGAGTAATAGGATTCAGAGCGTTGACGTTAATGGAAAAAGATCGCCCGGATCTATAGTAACAATGGGGATCCCACAGGGCTCGATTCTTGGTCCTTTCTTGTTTCTTATTTATATTAACGATTTGCCCTACCTCATTAAGGATAATCATGATATAGTTTTGTTTGCGGATGATACTTCACTTTTGTTTAAACTTAAACGTCAGCAGCTGGTTACTGACGATGTAAACAGAGCGATCTCAAAAGTAGTTCACTGGTTCAGTGTTAATAATTTACTCCTTAATGAAAAAAAAACCAAATACATTAAGTTTACACTACCTCACGTTAGGCAGGTGAAAACTAACGTGTTGATAAAGGGCGAAGAGTTGAATCCTGAAGATAGCACAGTATTCTTGGGCTTAACTTTGGATGCTAAGCTTCAGTGGGGCCCACATATAGATAAATTGTCAAAAAAGCTAAGCTCCGCAGGAAAATTCGTAATTTAACCAACATAGAGACAGCCCGTTTAGTGTACTTTAGCTATTTTCATAGTATAATGTCGTACGGTATTCTGTTGTGGGGAAATGCAGCCGACATTCAGACTATCTTTGTTTTGCAGAAAAGAGCTGTTCGATGCATTTATAAATTAAGTCCGAGACAATCTCTCAGAGAGAAATTTAAGGAGACTTTGCCTTCTCAGTACATTTTTGAAAATCTTTTATATGCCCATAAAAACATTAAATTGTTTAAAAAATACAGTGATATCCACAATATAAATACTAGGAACAAACACAAATTTGTTGTACCTCCAACAAGGCTCAAGAAAATAGGTGGGTCATTCAGGTGTCAATGTATACGCTTTTATAATAAACTTCCAAGCCACGTTCAAGATCTGAGCCTTAATAAATTCAAATCATTCATTAAACGCAAGTTGTGTCAGAAAGCTTTTTATACCGTTAAAGATTATATTGAGGACAAAAAGGCTTGGGATTGAACTGCTCCAATTTTATTTTATATTATTTTTATTTTTGCATACTGAATGTTGACATTAATATTTACTTTGTAAGTATTATATTATTTTACTTTATTGTGAATGTGAAGACTATGTAGGTCATTGCTTTTTTTTTTTTTGTTTGTTTTATTTTTTCTCTCAGTTATTTTTAATCATGGTCTGGCAGTTTGAGTAATCTATGCGGCCTACCCCAATGTCCTTTCTTTGGTATTGTTCGTCGAATCGTTGAGCTCCTTAAGTTCTGAGTTGAGCTGCGCGATTACTGACAAATGCGTGCACTGACTGGACAGGTCCTCTCAATCTGTGTGGTTCTTTCCTCAAAAGACCATTTCAGACACCAATCTACATGGTCTTCACATGAAGTGACCAAGATTATGTCTGGACTTTATTAGAGACATTATTAGAGACCTCTGAGTTTATTTCGGCCTTTCTTCTCAGAGTAGTCAGATAGGAAACGCCGACCTCATCTAGTTTAAAAAAAAAATATTGACTTGTAAAAGTGTTTGTACAAACCTACTTACAGAAATAAAAATCATTTATCATTTATCATTTTATTTATTTATGAACTTGTAATAAAATCTCTTTGGCTATACTATATGTTCTGGCTAGTTTTGGTATCATTGAAAGATTAAATTTTAAAGAACATAATTCCAAATTCAAATTAGGAAAATGTGTGATTTTCATTTGTTTTTCGTACCGTCAAGATGAGTGAATCTAATGAAGAAATTCGATACATTTTAAAATTTTACTACAAAAAAGGTAAAAGTGCAACGCAAGCCGCGAAAAAAATTTGCGATGTTTATGGACCTAGTGTAGTGTCTGTGAGAGTAGCACAAATTTGGTTTAAGCGTTTTCAATCCGGAAATTTTGATGTCAAAGATGCACGTCGCTCTGGTCGCCCTATTACGGATAATATGGATGCCATTTTTGAAAAAGTGGAGCAAGATCGGCATATCAGTAGCTACGACGTAGCTGAAGAACTGGAAATTGACTACAAAACAGTTTTGGCGCATTTGAATAAAACTGGGTACACAAAAAAGCTCGACATTTGGGTACCTCACGAGCTCACTGAAAGTAACCTAATGAACCGTGTACTCATTTGTGATTCTTTATTACGACGTAATGAAACCGAACCATTTTTGAAGAAGCTGATAACTGGTGATGAAAAGTGGATCACGTATGACAAGAACGTGCGAAAAAGGTCGTGGTCAAAGGCCGGTCAGGCTTCACAAACTGTGGCGAAACCCGGGTTAACTCGCAACAAGGTGATGCTGTGTGTGTGGTGGGATTGGAAGGGCATTATTCATTATGAGCTGTTACCACCAGGCAGGACCACCGATTCTGAACTCTACTTTGAACAACTGATGAGATTAAAGCAAGAAGTTGAGAGAAAGCGGCCGGAATTAATCAACAGAAGGGGTGTGGTTTTTCATCATGATAACGCTAGACCTCACACATCTTTAGCCACTCAGCAAAAATTAAGAGAGTTTGGCTGGGAGGTGTTAATGCATCCGCCGTATAGTCCTGATCTTGCACCTTCAGATTTCCACCTGTTTTGGTCTCTTCAGAATTCTTTAGGCAGTGTCAGGTTAACATTACGAGAGGACTGCCAAAACCACTTGTCGCGGTATTTTGACCAGAAGTCCCAAAATTTCTATAGCAATGGGATCATGTCCCTACCTACAAGATGGCAAAAAGTTATCGAACAAAATGGTACCTACATACTTTAGTTAAATGTAAATAAACTATATTAAAAAATGTTTTGAATTTTCTTAAAAAATGCGAAGAAACTTTTTCCCCAACCTATTATGATCAAGGAGACTGGATACAGAATACTAAACAAAACAAACAAGAAATACTCAATCCGGACTACCGACACCACCAATACAATATTAGACCATGTCTGCTCAAACCTCTCCAGAGACAACTTTCACATGGCTATCATTGGATCACCCTTATCTGATCACAATCATATATACCTGGAACTAAAGAAATTCAAGCGACCACATAAAATTATACATCACTACACAGCTATTGACTTCACAAATCTATACAAAGACGTATCTAACACCAACCACATAACAACAAACGACGACTACTACGCGCTAGAGGATTTTATAAAGGATAAAGTAAAAGCGAACACAAAAAAGAAAACAAAAATCCTAAACCTACCTAGAGACGATTGGATCAACGGGAAAATTATGAGGGAGATTGACAAGCGAAATATACTTTGGAGGAAATCTAAAAATGATCCAAAAAATAATGACTTTAAAACAGATTTTATAACAAAGAGAAACAAAGTGCAACACCTTATGAAGAAAGAAAAACGACAATATTTTTTTAATAAATTCTCTAAATGCAAATCAAATCCAAAGAAGATGTGGTCCTTAATCAACTATCTATCTAATAACAATCCGGTCACCGCCTGCAGCATACCTAAGCTAAACGTAAACAACAAAACTATTAGCGACCCTAGCGAGGTATGCGAAACTTTCAACTACTTTTTTGCGTCCGTAGGGAAGCTCCTAGCCGCTCAAATACCACAAAAATTCCACAATAACTTAGCCACAATTAACAATAACCCTAATACAAACCAACTAGATACTCTCACGCCTTGTACTAGAACTGAAATCCTAAGAATAATTGATAATTTGGACCCAAGTTGTAGCTAAAAAACCTAATAGCGACCAACCTAACAAATTGTATCAATGACTGTTTTAAGAGGGTCACTTTCCCAAATACCCTCAAAATAGCGAAAGTCAATCCTATATACAAATCCGGCACAAAGACAGATCCCGGGAATTATCGTCCCATATCGGTATTACCGGTACTATCAAAAATTTTTGAACGTTTAATTTATACTAGACTAGAAAAATACCTAAACGACACTAATTATATTTATGATCGGCAGTTCGGCTTCCGACCCAAATCAAACACTTTGTGCGCCACAAGCGATTTAGTCACCACCATCAAAACAAATATTGACAAAAAAAAACATCACACTCGGTATTTTTATTGACCTAAAAAAGGCTTTTGACACGGTATCCCACAAAATTTTATTATTAAAGCTAAAAAAGCATTGGGATCACCGGAGAAATGTATAATATCCTCTCCTCATACCTTGACAATAGGAAACAGATAGTTAAAATAGGAAACACGATGAGTGGAGCATCTCCCATAGAATTTGGTGTTCCCCAGGGATCTATGCTATCCCCCCTCTTATTTGCTATTTACATAAATAATAGATATTAAAGAACTAGGCTTAACTGGACAACTAATTCTGTACGCCGATGATACCTGCCTTTTCTACTTCGGTAACAACATAAACACCATTGTAGCTGACGCGCAAAAAGACTTAGATACATTATATAACTGGTTTAGCTCTAATTTACTTACCATAAACGCATCAAAAACATCGTACATGATATTCTCAGCTAAAAATAAAAAAAATCATGACCACCCAGCCTTACATATAAACAACACTAAAATCATCAAAAGTAATTGTGAAAAATACCTCGGACTTAGGTTAGACAACAAACTCACTTGGCAAACTCATATTGATTACATAAAAACAAAAATAACATCGCTAATGGGATCAATGCGCGGGTACATTAATAATATTCCAAAAAAAATCCGCCACAACATTTACAACTCACTAGTTCGCTCACACATAAATTACCTAATCGAAATCTGGGGATGCGCCACCAAATCTACAATTAAAGATCTACAAATAGCACAAAATAAAATAATTAAACTTTTATTTAACTACGATTATAACACACCTACAACTGAACTATACAAACACACAAAACTAAATGAGCATTCATCAACTTTACACTTTCAATACCTGCATTCTCATTAGGAAAATTCTTAACAAAACTATACACACACAATTATCCTTTAACACAAAAACATCCAAATACAGCCAAAGAAACCCCAACCAAATACAGACACGCCCCCCTCGGACGCAATATGGCAGGAAAAATATAAAATACGAAGGTGTACAACTTTATAATAATCTACCGGCAGATATCAGGAACACATCGTCTTTTAGCATATTCAAAACGAAACTCAAACAGCACATCATTAACAACGCAAAACTATTAAGTTAACAACGTTAGCTAGTCTCACAACTGGACGTAGTTAAGCTGAAAGGACCTAATCCACTGTTTGGTCGGAATTGAGTTAAGTATGCCATCATACTTCTGAGGGTCGAATCTATCATACAGTGAAGACTTTATTTTCGAAATGTATATAGAAACTATTTTTTTTACTACCCCGACTCATCCCACATGTATGAAGAGCACGAAAAAAAAATTTGCTGAACGAACCCAACCTGCTTGAATTGTTTCTGAGTAATGCAATTTCTATGTACGTATTCTTAAAGATAATTTATCAGATAAAACTCAAACAGTTTGGGTCCTTTCTGAGAATTAAATTTTGCCTAACAATTTAATCTTGAAAATCACTGAAACGACTTAAACAATTTGGGTCGTTTCTGTGTTTTAGGTTTACTGCAAACGAACTACTGTTTTTGTTTATTAGAAACGACTCAAAACACTTAGGCTATTTCAGAAAAAAGGTTTTATATGAAACATCCATACAATTCTTAATAACCTAAAGTGACTCAAGAAGGTTAAGTCGTTTATAAGAAAACGATTTAGTGATTGACTCATACACTTATATTTTAACTGAAACGACTTTCGTATTTATATTTGGACGTAGTTAAGCAGAAAGGACCTAATCCACATCAAGTCACTTTTGAGTAATGGGCGTTGGAAGTTTCAGCTGTAATTGCTCTAAGAGGAACATTCTTTTTTTCAGAATGTTTTTTTTTTTATTCTAGTAGTCTAATATTGTAATTGTTAACGTAATATAAACATTATTTTTTTCAGTAGGTTTTGAGATATTAAGCAAAGTGTGGGTTGAGTCCTTACAAAGAAAAGCTATTTTTAAAGAAGTCGTAAAAAATTTTAATTCCTCAGAAAAAACTCAAGCCACAAAATAATTTATTAAAAATTAAATTAAATATTTATTAAAAAATAATGTATTCAATCAGCTTCATTATGCTCTCTTTGACACAGAAAAAAATAAAATAAACTTAAAAACGGTACAGACATGGGCATAGAGAACTTCATTATTCTTCCTCCAAATCAAAATCCAATGTTGGTCCATATCCATCTACATCTTCGTTTATGTCCGTTCCTGTGAGGTTATTATAAAACGCGTGGCAATCTTCGGGTATCAAATTATACATAGATTTGAGATCTGCTAGCTTTGCTTCGGCAATAGCCTTTCCTTGAGGCCACAGGATTTCGAAATCTTCTGAAAATTTGATCAAAACACCTTTGATCTTTTTCGATACATCTAAGGTTTGAATCTCTCCACTGTCTGATATCATGGTAATTAAGTAGGGATCATCTTTTTTCAAAATATTTATGCACTTGTTACAAATTGTAACAAGTGCAATTGTAAAGAGAGCATAATTTTACAAATTGTAACAAGTGCATAAATATTTTGAAAAAAGATGATCCCTACTTAATTACCATGATATCAGACAGTGGAGAGATTCAAACCTTAGATGTATCGAAAAAGATCAAAGGTGTTTTGATCAAATTTTCAGAAGAAGATTTCGAAATCCTGTGGCCTCAAGGAAAGGCTATTGCCGAAGCAAAGCTAGCAGATCTCAAATCTATGTATAATTTGATACCCGAAGATTGCCACGCGTTTTATAATAACCTCACAGGAACGGACATAAACGAAGATGTAGATGGATATGGACCAACATTGGATTTTGATTTGGAGGAAGAATAATGAAGTTCTCTATGCCCATGTCTGTACCGTTTTTAAGTTTATTTTATTTTTTTCTGTGTCAAAGAGAGCATAATGAAGCTGATTGAATACATTATTTTTTAATAAATATTTAATTTTATTTTTAATAAATTATTTTGTGGCTTGAGTTTTTTCTGAGGAATTAAATTTTTTTACGACTTCTTTAAAAATAGCTTTTCTTTGTAAGGACTCAACCCACACTTTGCTTAATATCTCAAAACCTACTGAAAAAAATAATGTTTATATTACGTTAACAATTACAATATTAGACTACTAGAATAAAAAAAAAACATTCTGAAAAAAAAGAATGTTCCTCTTAGAGCAATTACAGCTGAAACTTCAAACGCCCATTACTCAAAAGTGACTTGATGTGGATTAGGTCCTTTCTGCTTAACTACGTCCAACTATGTATACCTACTTTTAAGAAAAGAAAAATACTGTTAGCTACTGGACTACACTTTGCCTTAATTATATATTTATTCGCTTAAGTGAACAATGTATGTTCTTTTAGAATAAATAAAGAATCTTTAAACCGAAGTTTTGACGCACAATATTGAGAGATTTATCATGAGATAAATCTCTCAATATTGTGCGTCAAAACTTACATTTGCAGTTGGAATGTATGGGCGACCATGTTTCTCAACTACAATGTCAAGTTTTTTTCTTGGGATAAATTCATCCCAACTACAGTACCCTTTATTGTGCGTAGTCCGACACGCACTTGGCCGGTTTTTTTTTTTTTTTTTTGTCGAGCAAGCACTCAGCGAGACGTGTTACAAATCACTGAACAGTAAGTCTTGTCGATTTTACTTGTTCATAACAAGTAAAATGCGGCATGTATTTAATCGAACTTCCAATATAACCTATTTTGCACTCCTAAAAATATTATTCAACACTCTAATTTAATGATTGCGCCACTTTTTGTGAACTTCTAATAATTACTATTTAGGGTCCTGAAAATGCTAAATAGCCTAGTAGGTAACTGCAACCAACTTGGACGTAGCGCTCACCGGCCGCTGCCGGGGCGATGCCGCTCGCTTTTCGCTCGGCTTGCGCGCAGATAGTCACAGTTCTAACCTAACTTAACGCGTTTGGTAGAGGTCCCCTAGCATAGCTAAAAAGGTCAGAAAGTTAAAAAGAGGCTCATTTATTTAAAAGAGTGTGCGTCATTAGTAGCCCAAAAAAGTTTTTAAAGGTAAATAATTTAAAAAAAGGCGTACATCATCAGAAGTTCATTAAGTTTTTTCCCTTATAATAATATGACTGAACTGTACACATGATCATCTGTCTAGCCTTTCCCAGTCTATATTGGGGTCGCCTTCCAGTCTAAAGGGAGCAGCTCAATACCAGTATTTTACATGAAGCGACTGCCTATCTGAACCCAACCTAACCACCCAACCCAACCAACCCAACACCCAGCAACCCAGTTACTGGATAAGGGTGTTTTCATGTAGAACGCTGGTAACCGGTGCCACCACTTCAGCACTGCCACTGCACTTCTTCTTCGCTGGTCAGCGCAGGCAGTTTTCCTACTTTTTACTAAATATGCGCGAACCTTCACCGATAAGCGCCAACAAGTTCCTATCTGAGTAGTCGGCGCCAGTTTGTGTATGAAAACTGCTTGGGCAGAACCAGCGCGTGTTGAGGCCGACAAGCACTGGCTTTTCAGCGCCGGTTACCAGCGTTCTACATAAATACACCCTAACACGGTACCCGGTGTACCCAAGTACTAAATGAGGACAGCGACCTCCAATAAGTATTTGGGATATCTCGGAGCACGTAGGAATCTTATTTCCATATTGAGCCCGGGTTAAACGTAGTTTAGCGGCCGCTTATCATTTTTGCGATATTTTGGAAGCAAAGAGGAAATCACTCTCTAAAGATCAATATTGTAGGATTATACAGGGTCCAATTAAATTAAATTAAAAACCTTTATTAGGCACAAGTCACCAGGGTCCTCCCGTGCCTAGATTCCTGTGATTTGGGCCATATCACAGGAGCCTAAAAAAAACATAACGTGATTTGTCCTTGTGACGTAAAAATCAGTAAAGAGAAATAACACATTTTTTCCCTTTTTTACTACAAGTATTGTTTTTTACTAAAACAATATTTGTAGGGTACTAGTACCTACTAGTTTTACTTAGGGCGTACTGTGAGGGCTTACTGTGAGGGCTTACTGTGAGGGTCTGATTTTTTTATTTTTTTTATAATTTTGAAATAAACTATTTTAAAGTTATTTAAGAAAATAAACGAAAATTGACCACTCCCCTTTATCTCCGAAAATACAGACCTTAAAATTTTGAAAAAAAAATTTAAAAAATTCTATGGCTATAGATTACAGGAAAACCTATAAGAAGTCTATGGTCTTAAAATAACATTGTAAATCTCTCAATACTGTGCGTCTCTCACTATATTTAAATGAAAAGGATCCAACCCACATTAGGTGTAATGTAGGTTGGAATGTATGAGAGAACATGTTTTTCAACCACAATGTTAAGTTTATTCTTGGGATAAATTCATCCCAACTACGGAACCCTTCATAGTGCGTGGTCCGACACGCACTTGACCGGTTTTTTTTATTTGTTGTGATTAATCACTTTTTGCTTTTTTGCTCCTCCTAATAACAATGCAGGATACTTAAGTCATAATATAAAAACTTTGTATAAAGAGCAGTAGGGCTCCGTTAATATAGACTCCATGACAGTAAAGCAAAGAGTATAAAAATACAGTAAACAGTATGAGACATTCAAAGATGGCGGAAATTAATACATAGTTTCAATAATGTTTAGTTTCGTTGTGTAACAATACGGATATTGAGAGGGAGCGCAGGGCGCTGTATGTTAGCTCGCAGGTTCGCACAATGCATTAGACCGGTTAAGGGGGAAGCTCCAGGTAACCCGCGAAATTCAAATTTTCTTACGTTTTTTTTGCAATTTGCAAGTCAGTATAAGGTTGTATTTTGATTAAAGTATAATCATAATCATAGACAAAATTATAATTTTTAGAATCTGTGAATCCTTAAGTTAGTATCATCCTAAATGTCATGAAATAGTCGTTCATTAGGATTGTATAAACTTAGAGGTTGTATTGATGATTTTAATGATTATAATTCTATAATACAGATTAGTAACAGTCGCGAATCATATTCCGATCAACATACAACCTGATACTGACCTTCAAATTGCAAAAAAAGTAAGAAAATTTGAATTTCGCGGACTACCTGGATCTTTCGCCTTAAGGTGACTTTGTTTATGGCTGTCAGTCGTTTTACACGTGCAGCCTGTGGACCAATATTACGCAGCGGGCGTACAGCGCACTGCGCGTACCATACAACAATGCTTTCAGGATGCTGTTAGGGTTTACGCGGTATTGTAGTGTCTCAACTATGTTTACTGCGGCGTGGATCGTCGATTTTTTTGTAATCATAGGGAAACGGAGTACTTCACTACTAAGTCGCCTATTAAGCCACTCGAACAGCGTCCTGAAGGTATTGTCCGAGCGGTGGGATCTGCCCATGTTGCAGAGGTGGATGCAGCTCCATAGAAGCGCTTCCCCTCGTATTATATAATAATATTTTTCTGTCTGAAAAATAAATGAACTATTATTATTTTAAAGTGTCTTTGTCATATCTCGGGACCCTGAGGTCCTGGACCTTTGGAAGGCGTGCCGAAGCCAACTCGCAGAGATCCTTTAGACAGTTTTAAATGATGAAGAGGTACAAACCGACGATTATTCCTGTAAGCACTATGCAAGTGCACTCAAGGACAACCCCCGGTTGGTGCAGGACTATTGCAGAACATTATTATTATTATTATTATTAATAAGGAAAAGTGGCACTAGTAGCTGACTTTGTATATTAAGCTCTCAAACATTGGATATCAAGAAGAGTGTTATGTCTATCATGCACCATTCACTTATATGCAAAGCAAGCAGCCACAGTAACATGTTTGTTGATGATTGACAAAGTATCTTTTGTTATTACGTAACCAGAAAATGAATCCCATTTCCTTAAAAAAAAAAAAACACCTTTTTTACTCAAAAACCTGCCCGATTTTTTTCCCTCACTTCTAAAATGAAGGAAATTACATAATATTTATATACACCTCTATCGGGTGGAGCGAGCAAATACGAAAGCCCGGTTTCCACTGCAAAAGGGTAAGGACCGAGAAATAGCTGAGCGGAGCGGAGTCCAAATAGCTAAAATAGGTTTTACCTTCCACTAAGAAAGAGTTTTATTCTATTTTTACTTTATTAGGACATAAAACAGTTACATATTACGTATACAATTTAAGTGTTGACAGAATAAATAAAAAAACTAGGTATACGTGTAACCCACACCAATGTCCGCCAAATAATATTTTATAGTTTCACGCGTACGTCGTTTTGATCTTTTATAGAATAGAATAATATTTATTGAAATAAAATTAAATGAAATGAAATTGTTTAATCAGTAACTAGGATTTTGGAATAACTTTTACACATCATATAAAAAAATTTAAGCCAGCTGGAGTCGACGTTTCCTACTCCCGAGTAGAAAATGTAGAAATGGCTAAACAAACTCAGAGGTCAAAGTTTCTTTTTAAGTCCAGAAATAAAGTTAGTCAGATCATGTGAGGACCATGTATATTAGTGTCTGAAATGGTCTTTTGAAAAAAGAACAACACAGATTTCAGTGGACCTGTCCATTCCGTTGTTGTTGATACAGGAAGTTTTTACACATAAAGCTGGGTAAAATTTAAAAGTGTATCTCTAACCCTAGACCATTAGGTTCCCCTACATAAATAATCACAAATTAAAAATAAATTCTCTGTCTCTCTCTCTCTGTAATCGTGCTATTCGTAGTCGTGTGATTTTGCCTTTGGACCCGCTACCGGGCGGTACCGCCCCCGTTGGGAACCTATGGCCTAAACTGAATAATAAACATTCATAAATAGAATATTCTCACATGTATAAATAGAAAACTAAACTATGTACCACAAAGAGGTAATAGAAAATTTCTATTTTTCACTTAATTGGCAAACCAGCTAACTCCATATGGAGAAATTTTTCAGGAGACATTTAAAATGTTATTATATTTTTTGTATACTACTCATGAAAAAAACTAAAATAATGTTGGTTGATATTATCGTAAGCTGTTTATTTTTGATACCGTATAATCTTTTATAGCTTTTTATTACAATACTACAGCGTTTTTAGAAGTCATCCGTTTGCCTGAAAAATTTGTCCATACAGAGTTAGCTGGTTTGCCAATTAAGGCATCGAAATACACATAGATTTAGTAAAAACTAAAGTAAAAGTATAAAATATTCTATTATTATTAAAAAATATTCATTATGATTGGCTTTCCACTGTCCACAGCAAAAGAACATACGACTAACATTTTTTTTTACAAGCATTTTTTTAACTATTTTACTCGCTTGGAAGTCCTTTAACCTTCCTTGGTTACTCTAAACCTCTTTTAACTTGCTTAACTTAGGAATAGCCGACTCCTTAACAATTCAAAAGTGCCTCTGTAAATAGTTTACTTGAAATAATTGTTTCTAGTTTGAGTTTGACGCAGTTCAAAACAAGGTTTTTTAGTTTAAATCTCGGTTTAAACCATCGAGCCATTTTTTTAATTTTGAACTCTATTCCGGCAAAGTTATAGTGAGGAGTCACTAATAAAAAACCGTTAAATCCATTTTGACTTTTTAGAAAATGAAAACACTTTCTAACTTGTTAAAATTTTTAGAAACAACAATTTCTTTATCGTAAATTTATAGTAAAATTACCTTTAAATAAAGTAGTGCAATGTTTTCGAAAATAGCTATTGTTATTAACAAGATATTAGGCAAAGAAATGTAAATAAATCCAAAACGGCTTGAACAAAAAACCGTTATCTCCAAGTTTCTAATGTCAAGCCAGCCTGGATTATGTCGATATTTATAGACAGGACTTTAGGTGCGTTCATAAAGATAGTATTGTACAAAGATTAATCGAAACAATCGATAGAAATCGATTTGATTTGAATAGACCATACCTCGGAATTATAGCAATAAACATATTATGTATTTGTAGGATTTTGATCAAACCATCGACTTCAACATATTTTTTCAGTAAGATTTACCTGTTTTTGAAGCGTTCTGTGCTATAGTTTGACCAAGACCGCTCTACCGCGCCTTAGGAATGCGCGGCGAGGCGGGGTGCAGCGCTGGCGAATGAGCGGTGGGACGCCGTGAGCGTTGACGAATGAGCGGCCTGCACTGCCCCTTGTCTCGCCACGCACATACCTACGGCGCGGTATAGCGGTCTTGGTGTAACTATAGTATTTATTTTTACTTTGAGAAACGAAAAAAATAAAAACAAAAAATTTCATACTTGGTGAATAACGGCTTTTGTTCCGTCACTCCTCGAGTTGTAATTACAAAAACTAACGCCAAACCCGAGTCTGAATTGACTATGTTGTGTAGAACTTTACCGTGCACTGTATAAAGTTTATAATACAATAACTAAGTAAGTAAGTAAGTTAAAACTCGTTTTGTACTAAGACAAGTAAGAAATTAATTAAGTTGCGAGTTAAACGGAGTCCGTACGAAGCTCGCTCCGCTTACAGTGGAACCGGGCTCAGTCTATTTCGCGCCTCGTTCGACGCTAAGCGGTTCAATTTCCTGATGGTAACAAACTGGTGGAGGCGCCATGTTCGTATCGCGTTGATCTTCGTAAGTGTGGACGTGTCGATGATAGGTGCTCGGTGTTGTAAGATGAATACAGGAAAAGAGGTATTTTGAAAGTATTTTGGTATTGATAATCCTAACGAATATTATAACAAATACGAAAGTGAGTTTGTTTATTCGTTACGCTTTCACGCTAAAACGGCTGAACGGATTTGGATGAAATTTGGCACATGGGTAGACCACGACCTGGATAAGGACATAGGCTACTTTTCATCCTGGATCGCAGACGAAGTCGCGGGAAATAGCTAGTGTAAAATAATGCCTACTTGTCAGTCAGGCTGATGACGCTTTAGTAAAAAATAATAATAAAAACGTTGCAGTTGTAGAGAGGGTAAAAATTCGGTTTCGGTTTAAAGAAACTTTATTCCCAATAAAGACATATGTCACTTACTTGAGAACAATACTAATAGATACACAGATTACAAAAAGTTCGTCACCAGTATTACAGGTTGGTTAATAGTTACCCATCCAATCCATTCATTTCTCCAGAAGTGATCGATCCGCAATTACGAGTATGTGCTGGCTAAGTTGAGTTTTGAATGCATTGAAAGAGTGTAGATTTCTTATACAGGACGGTAATTTATTATAAAGTTGTGCTCCTTCAAAAGTTATCATTTTTTTGCCATAGTTAGTTCTTGCCTTAGGTAAAACTAGCAAGCTTGTTATTTACTTCTTACTTTAATTTAATTACTTCCCGCAAACCGTCTGTTTACACATACATCCGACATGATGAATCGTGTTTATTATCAACGGATTCTGCTATTTTTTGTCGTGTCTGTAATTTAAAACGATTCGTGGTACGGTTAGGTATGAGAGTTTCAGGGCCACTTAACGAAATAATAATTCGTCAAAATCACAGTTTTTCAGAAATAATAAAAAAAAACACATGAATTTTAGTGATAATTATGTAAATTAATATGTTCTTTGTAACTGGCAGCTATCTGAAATAGGTTTTGCTAGTCGTAGTCTACTGATTGGTACTTCGAACTGTGCTAAACACATTGACAAAACCATCGGCCAGTTGACAGTAACCTTATAAATTGTATTATTTAGAATAGTTGTGAGCTAAAAGTATCCAAATTCAACTTTATTATGTAAATGATTTTAGATTAATTAATATTTTTTAGAAATAATTACCAATGTAAAAATGTAGCCCTTGGTCACGTGACTTTGAACATGAATCAGAGCGCGACACATCACGATCTTCAGTCATGAAATCATATTGTCACTTTCACAAAATAACATTGTATTACGATATTTTTCCCTAAAGGAGATGTTTCAAAATGGGCCAGGTCTGTGTAAACTACCCCAAAACAAAGAGAAAAATCCGTAGAATTCGGGAAAAATGCAGATAATTCATTTAAATTTATACTGTTGTGGTAGGGAATTGATATTTATCAATTAGTTTTATCGACTTTCAACATGGCGTCTCACGGATTTAGTTACTCTATGCATAAAAACAATGACATTAAACCAATCTATGGTTTACGACCATGGATCATAGAAAGAGGACTGTCAGCTGTCACGACAGTGTAACTTCAGTCCTCTTCATTCATGTCAAACGTCATTAATCAATCAAAATGACAGTTACCCCCATGACGGGTTTTTGTTGTGTGTTGCAATTTCAAGGGTAATTAATTGTGGTTTACCTTGCAAACGAAGCCATTTTAAAGTAATTAGATAGTTGAGAACTGTTTTAAATATATTTCCCTATTTTTATGTATAGTGTACACGTACGTGGCCCAAAATCCATACATTTTGGAACATCTCCTTTAAGGGATTTTTATAAAAATAAAGTATTTGCATGTTTATTTATGGAATAGTCAGTAAAAATACGATTGAAATGTATGATTTCATGAAATATCAAATCTAAAACGTCAGATGCGTTTTGAAAAACGAACTATTGAGTGTCCGTTCTACTTGCGTTTTAGATATTTAGATCGTTTAGATCACTGTCACCACTTCTTTATTTTGAAATCGCTATTAATCGATTTGATTCAACGAGTATTAATAGATTCATTGATTAGTAAAAAAAAAAACAAGAAATAAATAATTGATTATTTGGATCGATATCAAACACGACAGGGAAAATTTAAGAGCAGAGGGTGGAACACTGAATTTGTCAGACTATCTATCACACATGTCACAGATTTGACGACTAAAGATGATGACATCACTCGAGCCGCCATTACAGTTTGCCCCGGCCCCGCACCCTAGTTGCGTAACCACTATCAATCAGAATCTGAATAATTTTGAAACAAATTGCTAATCCATTGCTTCATACGTTCGCAAAATATGTCTGTAAATAACGCAATGAATGTTGTTGAAATGTCAAAATGAAACCGATTCCTATTGACAGTGTGTTATGCAATACGCAATTGCCTCACCGTTTTGACTATGAAAATTAAATTGAGTTTTATAGGTTAATGAAAAAATTGTATTGTCATTGTTAATATTTTGATGAAATATTCATGTTTTAAGGAAAATAGTCCACAAGGAACTTTTTTAATCGGTTTCCTAAAAACTGTCAACTAGCCTATTCATATCGATGCCTTAGTTCACAATTGTACTAACTACAAAATTTCCAGTTTTCACTTTTGTAGTGCAAGACACAATACATATTCTTTATAATAATTCTTTATTGCCTTAGACAGGTTACAAAAATAGGAGATAAAAAATTTAATATCATGCTCTTTCGTTTGATATACCATTAATCCGTCTTTTCTACCAAATACGTAGTTCACAGTTGTATTAAAAGTCCATGAATGACCTTTATTTTTCTTCTGATGTGATTTTAAGTTACGCAACTGCAGAAAATTTCAAAACACAAACGTATTAAATATCGTACATTTGCAATATCTTGGTAGTAGTGCTAAAAGTATGAGCACTGGTTTATTATGAATTGTCTATTTAATGCAATACCCATACAAATTATTATCCTTCTTCTTGAACATTGAACCAGCCTGGTAAAGCTGAATATTTCTGAGTTATTCACTGAATGCTTGTCAAAATAATCAATCTTAGTGCACAAATAACCTATTAAAGGGAATATTATGGTTATACTAATATCACTATACTGAGATATCATGGAGTTCAAGGACTAGTCTTATGCATAGATGCATAATTATTGTTTTGTTATTTTACTTAGTTTCCGTATTGTCCATCTCTAAACTTTAAAACTCTTCTCAAAATTGACGATTCTGTAGTAAGTACAATTGTGAACTAAGGCATCGATATGGACTATCTTTTTTCCATGACTTCGTCTACGTGTAATATAACTATACCATACATCCTAACTAATATTATAAATGCGAAAGTAAGTTTGACCACTGAACCGATCATCATGAAATTTTACATATACGTTGTTGTTGTAGAAACGGACATAGGGTACCTTTCATTCCGAAATAAAAGTACTGTTCCCGAGGAAAACAACAATAACAAAGACACCATATATTATCATTAAGAATGATAATAGATGGCGCCACGTGTCTTTCGAATCATGATTGAATTATATTACAATAGAAAATATTGTAGTGCGTTAAGATTTCTATTTTGCTTAAATTGAAGTAAGTACCTAATACATTTTGTGAGTCTAGACTTCTAGTGTCGATAGATCGGTTTTTCATCCTCCTAACTATCCTAACTAATATTATAAATCCTAAAGTGTGTTTGAATGTTGATTACGCTTTCACGCTAAAACGGCTGAACGAATTTGGGATGTAATTTGGCTCATGGGTAGACCATGACCAGGAGAAGGACATAGGCTACTATTCATACTAGATCGCGGGCAACAGCTAGTAATACATATCCTACGGCACTCGAACATAGTGCAACTTTCTATAACTGAAAAGAAATGTAATCGGAACAGAACTTTAAGATTAAAAAAAAACCCAACAATTTTTCCTCTTGGGTTAGATGTAGCGTTACATGTGTTCACGTGCCGAAGTGGCTAAGTTACATCGGTATTATTATTACACAGGAGTGTGCTAGTCCCACTTGAAGTAAGCTCGCATGTCAACGAGAGATTCCGGTAGAGATTAGTGTTACGGAGATTTATCATAATCTCAAGATTATTGTCTCAACAATGAGCCTTCGTACCCACGAGCGATTACTTTTTAACCGACTTCCAAAAGGAGGAGGTTCTCAATTCATCTGTAGGTTTTTTTTTTTTTGTATGTTTGTTACGCGATTACTCAAAGGCGGATGGACCGATTTAGAAAATTCTTTTTTTGTTTGATAGGGTATACTTCCGAGGTGGTCCCATATAAATTTTATTAACTTTGTTTGGGGACTTTTTGAGTTAGCTTCAATAATGCGTATATTTCCCACTTATTTTATGTGGATGATGTGATGGTGTTTTAATAACTTCCTATCACTGTTATTTACATGGCTATATCTACAATTATTGTGCTCAATTATGTATTCGAATTAGTGTGGGGTAGGTTCCACAACTAAAAAGTGAAAAATAAAAACTTTTTAGCCAAAAAATAAAACCGACTTCCAAAACAAAACACTACAAAGTGAAAAATAATTTTAATTTCGGAAGTCGGTGGCAAAAAACGAAAATACAAAACCCAAGACACCGACTATCGAAATTAAAGTTATTTTTCACTTTGTAGTGTTTTGTTTTGGAAGTCGGTTTTATTTTTTGCCTAAAAAGTTTTTATATTACGCACTGCATTTATAACGTTAGCAGTTAGGTAAGCGGTGTTGAAAATTAAACTGTATTTTTGACGCGCTTGGGTGCACTCAGCTGGATTATCAGACACCGAGAGTTAAACATCCAGTGCGCCATAAAAAAATCCTCGCATTAAATAGTCACCCGTGAGGTCCTGGGCTGAGTGTTAGGTTCACGGCCTCGAGCGACACAACTCGGGATGCGACGACCCGCGTCACCTATTTCCATCCGTCGAGACGCTCCACAAATCATGTTGCGGTGACTCGTGCGTGGCACGCCCTGCACCTTAATTGTGTAACGCACTCATCTGCCTAGCCTTTTCCTAACTATGTTAGGGTCGGCTTCCAGTCTCACTGGGTGCAGCTGAATATCAGTATTTTACATGGCGCGACTGCCTATCTGACCTACACAACCCAGTAACTCGGTAATACGATACCCCTTGATAAGACTGGTTGTCAGACTTTCGGGCTTCTGAGGACCCGTAACGAATGTCAAAAATCCAAGAATGACAGCCGGGACACGGAAGGGTCTTGGTATGTAAATATAGTCCCCCATCCACGAACCAACCGCGGCATGTGTAGATTAACCTGAACAATCGACTCGTGCGGCTGTTATTTTTTAGCCACAGGTCCCTCAATTGCGTAGCACACTATCAGTCGGAATCTGAATCATTTTGAAGCAAATTGCTAATCCATTGCTTTGTATGTTCGGAAAATGTGTCTACTCGACAACGAAAAAAACGCAATGAATGTTGTTGAACTGTCAAAATGAAACTGATTCCGATTGATAGAAAGTTACGCAATTGCCCCGCTGAACAAATTCTTTCATTTGTTTTCTCTGTACACGCTGTCGAATGACGCATATCGGTTGAGCATGTGGCCAAGGAGTAACAAGGTGTCAATTGAGAGATTCTGAGAGGGGCGTTGTAATCTCGAGATTATTATCTCAACAATGAGTGTTATAATCACACGTGTTAACCTACAATCCCCGACCATTGCGATATTATTAATAACTTATTAGTCATGGCTCTCTAGGGAGTCTAAAGACTAATATTTTGTGTTAAAGAAGAGATAAGAAAACTTTGTAGACAATGTAACTAATTAATTGTAATTGAAAAGAAATCTACTGTTACACTCATTTTGTCGAGCTTTACATATATGGAACGGCTGATAAATTTTGGCGATTTTAGTAAAAGTATTCTATATTATAATGAGTTCAAGGTGTCACCGTTGTCGGGTTTGGAGATATTTCAATTTAACCTTATATTATCAGCAAAAACATACACAAAACAAAACATGTACCGAGGCACTTCAATGAACTTGAAATAAATGAGCGATCTTCAAATTATCAAATACTTTTCAATATTTCGTAAGGTAGATAATAAAACAGAGCTTTATTAAACTTTTTAATGTTGAACAGTTCAAATTTTCCCAGATGGTTCTCGTAATGAAGTTCAAATAACTTTTAACAAGTAGGTACCTATTTTAACAAGCTGTAATAAGTTTGCTAAAATAGCTCCTTTCTGACTTCGATATAAAGTAAAATGAGTAGGTACCTACATTGTATATTTAAAGTTTTGTCAAAAACTTCAATTTCGGAAGTCCTTGTCTTTGGATCTGTTTTAGTTTCTTTCCGAAATTAAAGTTATTTTTCACATAGTAGTGTTTTTTTTTTGGAATTCGGTTGTTTTCACTCAGTAGCTGGGCTGTGGAGGTCAGATAGGCAGTTGCTCCATGTAAAATACTGGTATTCAGCTGCAGCCGGTTAGACTGGAAGCTGACCCCAATATAGTTGGGAAAAGGTTTTCAATCAATCATTTATTGCATGTATATGCTTAGGTGGTAGGTAACATTTGTTGTAACAATTATGGACCCTGTTGGGCACAGCAATAGAAAATTTAGCGGAAGAGGACTCATTTATACATGCAAACCAACGAATAACAAGTTATTAAGTATAATTTATGGTAACATTTTATTTATTATTAATTTAATCTAAGATTTTTGTCAATTTATATTATTAATTCTGTTCTATACCTATAAATTTGTCAGTCAAATATTCATTTATGCTATAATAACATTTGCGTAGTATTTTTTTTTTTTTTTATTTGTAAAAACAGAAATATTTTCCTCGTTTCTGAGTACGCCAGGTAGTTTATTATACATTTTTCGACAGGTTATGCAGATGGTGACTTTTTGCGTAAAATTTAAGTAACTTCATATACCTAAACATTGCAATCTATTGTTACCAGGTATTTTCCTGTCATTGCTGATCTTCCTCAGCGTAGCAGGGAACATACTGGTCTGCATCGCAATATACACAGATCGAGGGCTGCGACGCATCGGCAACCTGTTTCTAGCGTCGCTGGCGATCGCTGACATGCTGGTGGCTGCAGCAGTTATGACATTTGCTGGAGTCAATGACCTGCTTGGGTAAGTTTACCACACTGTTAACCCTCAGGCCGTTTGTGCACTGTTACATCACTATACTAGATGGACATCACTATTTTGTCTCTACTCTATGTCCGGTCGATGTCTATGAATACTCATCATTTGTCCGTGGTCGCTCTCGACCGTTGCTGCTATTCAGCATGTCTGATTTTATATCCTACTAATATTACAAATGTGAAAGTTTGTATGTTTGGATGTTTGTTACTCAATCACGCAAAAACTGCTGAACGGATTTGGAAGAAATTTGGTATACATATAGTTTATAACCTGGATTTAGGACATAGGATACTTTTTATCCCGGTAGAAGGTTCCTGTGGGCTAATTTCCGAAATACACGCGGGCGAAGCCGATGGCAAAAGCTTGTATAAATATAAGTCGTGTGCGTTTTCACAATAAATATAATTGAAACATACACTGCATCATCGTTCCCGTAGCAACATGGACTACACGGAATTTTACTCGCCTAACATGAAATCTCCATATCGACGCTGGAAGCCGATTTTGTCTTATCTCTAAAAATGTAATTTTTTTTTGCATCATGGAAATTAGAAAAAATATTGCGTCGGACAGTCTAAGCAACGTTTTCCTACGATGTTTTTTTTTTGTATGATACGACGTTGAGTTTTTGAAACTTATTTTTAATATAACAAACTTCAAAATGCTGTAAATACCATAAAATCAACTATTATTCAAAGTGTTGTGCCATAATATGTTACAACTACCAAGATACAGCAAAATTTCTGGTTGAAATTGAAATTCCAATTACTGTAACTATTATAAAAAGCATGCCAGAGTAACTTTAGAATGCTATCATTAGCGGCATCTGATAAATTTAATTATAAGAAATACGTTTTCCAAAAATTACTTCTCCAATTCAGCTATTTTACGAGTTATGACTTTCTGAAATATTTTTTTTGGCTCGGTGTAAAGTTCAACTTTTCGAGATACTACAAGATTGCTTTCTTGCGTCGAGGTATTTGCCGGATGATCTCGTGAGATTTGCTTGAATACATCTAATTTGTGACCAGCATTATAGATGGCAAAATAAATAACGATCGAGTTAATATGCAACATTAAAAAACGATGTTTGTGATCCCTATTTGCAGCCATAAGTTACCTACCTAATTTATTTTTTTATCACCGTGGAACAATTTCTATGAAAACTTCACTAAAATTGTTTTACCGGAGTCTCGTCGCACCTGTCTGCGGGAGCCTTAAAGCGCCCCAATAGAGGAACAGAGAGACACTTAATTCACCGTTTCCTAATACTAGTACCTAATAATACCGTAGTAGGTATAGCTAATGTAGTAGTAGCAGCTATAAATAATAGTAGTTTGCTGTATTAATACTAGTTTCTTTCCCCAGATACTGGGTGTTCGGCGAGCAGTTCTGCGACACCTGGGTGGCTTGTGACGTCATGTGCTCAACCGCCTCCATACTCAATTTGTGTGCAATCTCGCTCGACAGATACATACACATCAAAGACCCTTTGAGGTGAGAGCTATCATATTCAGCTATTGAGTTCAGTGGTTTCGGGTGAAGATAACAGATGTTTATCTAATTGAAAGGCGTAGATAATTAATGGTGAATCATGTATGCCATGTACAGTCAGGGAGGGAAGAGGGAAACGCCAGGGTAGCCCGCGAAATTCAAATTTTCTTACGTTTTTTGCAATTTGCAAATCAGTATTAGGTTGCCTGTTGATTAAAGTATGATCCGCGTCCGTAACAAATATATATTTACGGAATTATAATCATTCGAATCAGTAATACAACTCCTTAAGTTAGTATAATCCTCAATTGTCAAAATTTCATGAAATCGTCATTATATATGATTACTTGGTCTTAAAGAATTTTATTGATGACTTTAATGATTATAATTCTGTAAATATATACTTGTTACCGTCGCAAATCTTATTTTGATCAACATACAATTTAATACCATAGATTAATACAGAGGGGACACTCCGCAAAGTCATTTAAATAAAAAGTGACACAATAAAGTGCAATTCAGGTCGCACAACGCTTATTACCTAACCTACAGTTATGTTCACCTACAAGTTGCCTCTCTTTCTATCGCGTAACTTTTATACCATCTGACTCGTTAGGGTTGTCTTCTTTTACGACGCGGCGTGTGAGTGAGTATCGAACTGACCGTGCGAGCCGGCCGGTGCGCGGCAGCACGCACTGAATTGGCCTGATAAGTCGAGCCCGCCGCGTACTTGTAGCATCATACCTAAACTGTGCTGAGTGTCCCATCTGTATTAATCTGTGCTAATACTGACTTGCAAATTGTAGAAAACGTAAGAAAATTTAAATTCCGTGGGCTACTTGCCGCTTTCGCCTTTACAAAATTACTCACTACGTAAATTGGCCTTGTTTTAGCAATTTCAAATGACATAAATAATGACAGTTACGATTTGAATACCTATACAGACAATTTAAATTGATAGTCAAGTTGCTAAACAATGTGTTCCCTGACTTACGTAAATGCTATTGAGTTAATAAACAGTAGTTTAAGGTCATGCGAGTGAAAATTGTCAAAATGAAAATAAATATGACATCCCTGTGAGATAAAGTCAGTTTTATTTGCTTATTGAATAGTAGAACTATAGTTAGGTAAACTAATAATGAAGCCAAGAAGGTATAATATATACCACGATAATGTCTATAAATTGCCGATTTCTCAGTATTTCCGAAGGCTTACCCAAACATCAAAAAGTCCTTGAAATTACGTCATTTTGCGCGTCTAGGTACATGCGACACTCAAGAGGTTAAAACTCTATCAACATACATATATCGAATCCACACACACATTCGCTAAAAACACTTTATTATGATAACCCTATGATATGTGTAAACCCTATTTATTAAAAGATGGCATTTGTGTAGAAGGATGCAGATTTATGTGACAATAAAACTTTTAATTCAATTGTTATGAGACAAATATCGCTAGACATTCTTTCCTGAAATCCCCAACATGTAGTAGGCAATTGGGGCTTTAGACATTAGATGTTTAGAACGATAATTACAAGACTAATTATACCTATTATATTTTTCTTCGTGGCAATTAGTACCGATGTCGACAATTCTAATTAACGATAAAACATTCGTGAATTTTATATACAAAAGTGTAAGAAAAAATACTAATACATTACGGAGCTTCGGACCATATTTATAGAACAAAACCGAAAAAGATAATAAGTTTACGATACATAAAACTGACCCGAGTTAAATGTTAAATGGTGTGACAGCGAATGGACCTGGTGTGGTTATAAATTGATATAAGGTCAAGAAAAAAAGGTCATCAAATCTGCGTCAATAAGTGACGCTCATATAATTTTATTGACGACCCATTATTCCATGTTAGCTGGCTTGGGATATTTTTATTGTCGTCTTTTCTTACGTTCCGCTTACACAGGCAATTTTTTTAGTAATTATTGCTGGCAACGGTTACCGGAGGTAGTGTAGCAATATATCATAGTTTTTTTTAAGAGGGCTGTCGCATTTTCTCACCTCTCTCGCTCAACGGGACTAAATTTTTAAGAATGTATAATGAAAAGATGCTATTTTGAAAAATGTAATCAATTGGCGAACTAATAAATGGTATTTATTTAATAGGTAAGCATTAAAAATACATTTCTATTGTGTTATTCAATAAACTCAGCTCAATAAGAACGTACGAGTATTATGATCAGTTTTTGAGATGAATTAAATAAATGCCACGATAAAAAAGTGTTGTAAACAATTGCCTATTAAATTAATATTATTTATTAGTCGCCAATTGATTATATTTTTCAAAAAAAGCATCTTTTCATTTAATATTCGTAAAAATTTGGTCCTGTGTAAGCGAAAGAGTAGACAAAATGCGACAGCCCTCTTAAGTTGCTCCATCATTATCTACCTTGCAATTTCTCAACTATGTTGCGGTCAGCTTCCAGTCTAACCACTATTCAGCTACACCATATCTTATTAAGTTGTTTCATGTCACTAAATATGGGTAAACATTTTATTTTTCTGTAAAGTTATGACTTTACAGATCATGATTTTACGTTGTTAATATACCTATTATCAACTATTCATGAACGAAAGTACTTAAAGTGAAAGCGTCAGGGTAGCCCGCGAAATTCAAATTTTCTAACGTTTTATGCAATTTACAAGTCAGTATTAGGTTGAACGTTGATCAAAATGTGATTCGTGGTCGTAAAAAATATATATTTACATAATTATAATAAATAAAGTGATCAATACCACTCTTTACGACCAGGTAATCCTAATGAATGTCTATTTCATGAAATCTTGACATTTGATGATTATACTAACTTAATGAGATGTATTACTGATTATAATGATTATAATTCTGTAAATACATATTTGTTACGTCCGCTAATCATACGTTATTAAACATACAACTTAATACTGACTTGCAAATTGCAAAAAACGTAAGAAAATTTGAATTTCGCGGGCTACCCTGACGCTTCCCCTTAAACCTTAATTTTCATTTTTTTAGACCCTCCAATTAGTTTCTGGAAAAAAAAACCACAGAATATTGGCCTTGTAAATTCTACGTGGTATATGGTTATTTAAAGATAAGTAGCCAATTTTGAATCTAAAGAGCCTACTCTCATGGGCAAACTAAATACTATACTTGTGTGATAAGAAGGCCTAAGAAATAATTGGAGAAAAGATATTAAAATAAGGCTCACATTTATTAAAAATAATTATTAAGTACGTACTTTCTTGGAAGCCTGAAATAATATTCCCAACTTGAGCTTAATAATACCCGTATTCAATAACTTGGGACAACGCAAAAGTGATACTGAAGTGCTTTTGTCATTTCTTATCCGTCAACTCCGGTTTTCAGTCGCTTACAACGATTCTGTCGTAATTTTCGCCAAATACTTCCACGCAACTTTGATCTCTATTACATAGGAGTATAATATAAATTCTTTTGTTTCGTGGGTATTCATGTGTTCACAATTCAAATATTGTGTTAAGAATCGTAGGAATATTTTATGTTGCTACAATACCAATTGTTTTAGTTTTATTATTTTTAGTTCCAGATATTATAAATAAAGTACTTTATATGATAATATCAGATACGATACGTTATTTATGGCATTACCTATTTTTACCCGACTGCCCCAGAAGGGGGGGTATGTCTATTTCTCTGTCGCCTAAACGGCTTGATGGATTTTAACATATGAGGTGTCGTTAGATTCGTTTTAATTGTGGGAGTGACATATGCTATTTATTATTTATATATTGTATCTGGAAATACAAAAAAAAGGGAGGGGAAGGTATTTTTTTTAAATAAATAACAACAATATTCGTATCAAATAAAAGTTAGTAATGAGTCAATTCCAAATATATATGTATATAATAACTATTTCAATTAAATATATATAATATAAATATATTTGAACAAGACTGAAAAAAAAAATATTAAAAAAAACAACAAAAAAGAAAGTGCAGTCGAGCTGCACAAACAGTGTTGTATGTAGTACTATGGAAGCTTGTTGACAGAAACGTACCTATTTTTCTACGGCGCGGTTAAAATGTCATAATTATGTAGGCACGGTCGTCGGTGTTGATCGTCAGATCACTGTGGAAGCTGGTTGACAGAAACGTTATTTCTACAGCGCGTTTTTACGCCGCCGTACCGCAAAGAAACCTTGCCGTGTACAAAAGGCCTTAGCCTGTATCATCTCACTGCTGGGGAAAGACTTCTATTTATTGAAGGTATTTCAAAACTCCCTTTTGTAAAGCATCATGGATGATTTATAGCACTTATTGTATTATCGCCGTTGTGTTATCCTTTACGGGGACTCATGGCTACGATAATTGCATAACGATTAACCCGTCAACTGTTCTTTATATACATAAAAAACCGCATATGTCATGTCAATGTATGCTCGAATGTCAACCGAACCCAACTACTGTAAGCCCGCCCGGTCACCATAGGATGATGTCTTTTTACGTTTATAAATCGACCGTCCCTATTAAGAGGATTGTGAAGCTGTAAATTTTCATACAAAAAGAGATAACGTTTTTCTCCCCGTAAACATAGTCTAATTTTCATAATTTTTGTAAATGTTGTAGGTATAATGAAAAACTAGGTCCGTACGTTTTTATTATAAATAAATATTGTATACAATATACGTTATTAGCATCTAAATATCTATATTTTTGGCATAAAAACATCCACGAGCATTTTTATTTTTTTAAATTAAATTGAATTACTAGAAACGAAAAACGTACAGACCTAGATTAAAGTGTTCTGAATGTAATGAGATTAAAATAGTCTCATTTCGTAAAGGTTTAGGGGAGTAAAAACGTTATCGCCCGAAACAATATTTATGTAAATAATTGTATGAAATGTAGGCAATTGCCTCTAAAAATCGCGCCGAGTATCGGCACTTTATAATCCTCTTAACAATGTCGGTTCTGCAGGGAGACTACTGTTTAGTCCCTAATGAACAGTGGTCTTTTTCGCAGAACTGACATTGTTAATATCATAAAGATTCCTTTTTATCGTTAGGGCAAACTTTGAACTGCCCTCAGTTCAAAGTTTGTTTTGACAGTGAAGATTTTTTTAAAAATTGTAATTCGATTTATGTAAAAAGTGAATATTGGTAAAAATGTATATCCGACATTGTTAATAGTGACGGTCGAAATACAATATATGTTATACGTTTACATACATATTATTTCTATATTTTTTACGTACACCGTATGCAAGTA
This sequence comes from Dicycla oo, assembly GCA_948252095.1. NCBI lineage: Eukaryota > Metazoa > Arthropoda > Insecta > Lepidoptera > Noctuidae > Dicycla > Dicycla oo. Next base: position 13,408,183 of record OX411732.1, read on the forward strand.
AAACACTCGAGAGGTTAAGAGGGAGCCAGAAAAATTATAACATAATGCACTAACAGTCACTTTCTTCTCAGATACGGGCGCTGGGTGACTCGAAAGGTCGCCGTAGCGACAATAGCCATGATATGGCTGCTAGCCGGCCTGGTCAGTTTCCTGCCCATCTCGCTAGGGCTCCACAGGCCTGATGAAGAAGCCCTAGCTACTCAGAAGCCACCGAGATACCCCACGTGCGCGCTTGTCCTGACGCCGACGTACGCAGTCCTCTCCAGTTGCATATCCTTCATACTACCGTGTATTGTTATGATAAGCATATACTGCAGGTGGGTTTCAAATTTGTTCATTTGTTTCTGACGATGATATTACAAGTAAAAAGATGTAGATAGGTTACCTAACCAACCAGCGGGGCAATTGCGTTACACACTATCAATCAGAATCGGTTTCATTTGATAGTTCAACAACTTTCATAGCGTTATTTACATTGTCGGGCAGAAAAAAATTTCAAACATATAAAGTAATAGATTAGCAATTTGCTTCAAATGGTTCAGATTCCGATTGATAGTGTATATGTATGTATATGAAACGTGGAAGTAGGACGGTCATAATTATCGGAAGCGAATAATAGACAAGACGAAGATAACTTGGCTTACTAGCTAGGGCTTGTGGATGGATGACCATCTTTAAATACTGAGACCCCTCCGTGCCTCGGAAAGCACGTTAAGTCGTTGGTCCCGGCTGTCATTCATAGATCTTTGACATTCGTTACGGGTTTTCAGAAGCCTGAAAGTCAGACAACCAGTCTTACCAGGGGGTATCGTATTTCCCAGTTACTGGACTGTAGAGATCGGATAGGCAGTCGCGTCATGTAAAATACTAGTATTCAGCTGCATCCGGTTAGACTGGAGGCAGACCCCAACATAGTTGGGAAAAGGCTAGACAGAATAACTAGCGTAGACGACTTGAGAAAATTTAAACAGACTCCGCACTTAGGTTGTCCGCAGCAAAGACAATCTCCGCAGGTTGCGTTTCTTGGATGGTACCGATCCTCAATGTATATGCAGCGTCTCCCCGCAGACTGTGGCCCACCTTCACATTTTGTGAAACCTTAAGTCTGCGTCAGCGAATGGTGTCAGCGTTGCTGAGTTCTGGGCGGAACAGAAAATCCAATATATTACTAGCTTTACTAGCTTTTGCCAGCGGCTTCGCCCGCGTGGATGTTGGAAATTATACCACGGGAACCGTACATTTTTATGGGATAAAAAGTATTATATGTGCTATTCCAGACTATAATCTATCTCTGTGCTAAATTTCATCCAGATCTGTTTAGCCGTTCTGGCGTGATTGAGTAACAAACATCCAAACATCGTCACAAACTTACAAATTTATAATATTATAGTAGGATTTGCCATCGTCTCGCTAAGATGAAGACTCTTATAACCTATCTACCTCTTTCTACTTTTAATATCATTGGTTTTTGCATTATTTTTAATCGAATTACAAGGCCAATCTTGAACGCGATCTGTGATCGAACTCCAAGTTCACGGTCCAGATCGGCAGCCATGACACCGTGATTTCTAAAATAATCTATCTAAATAAAAAAAAAATCGAGATTGACCGTGTAGTAGACAAAATAAGCTAGAGGCTCTATCGTCGTCACAGCTGTAGATAAAAATATCTACAGTAAAACGTACATGTAAATATATAGTAATTAAAATCCATTTAAATTGTTTCTCCTATAACCTAAGAATATACCAAGTTACCACGAATTATGTTTATACTAGATGACTTTTTTACCGTCTTGAAATAAATGGGTATAATAGGTTAACGGAGTAGAAACCTATGGCATACCTAGTTTTGTTTTTTTTTTTAATAATTTATATTACCTAAATTCAAATCATCCTCACTACGCACTCTCCGTATTGCGTATGATTTTAATTTCGATATTTTTTAACGATCTATAAAGTTTTTTCAAAACTTCTGTTTTTATAGTTCTAGTTTACTTCAAATGTTTACTTAATATGTGTATACAGCAATTTCTGTCTAAGCTATTGAAAAAATAAAAAACTAGTCCTACTCCGTTCACCTATTGCACCCTATTTTTTTCAAGACGGTAAAAAGAATCATGCAGTATATACAGGCGCACTAAAAAAAAAAATTAAACTTATTTATGAACTTAGTTGGTACGCAGTCTCGGCAAGACTGGTAATACAATTATCTACAGGGAAAACATTTCCCAAACAATCGTCTTTTACCGAAAATACGACTTGTTCTGTAAAATTAACTGAAATTTTATTTATTATTTTACAATAATGAAGTCGAAGGAGCACCTCCTTTGTTTAAATAAAATAATAGACAGGAAATAAAACGTTTTCTCCAGTTATTTCAATAAGACTCGTAAAATATTTTCATCGAAATGAACGAGAATTTCATTACATTTTTGCTTCTCTTTGACAATTCAAAGCTACTTGGGCTAGGTATGTAGGTACTAACATAGTTACTTAATTTTGTGGAGGCAATAAAATAGCTATTCGCATCGACGACGCCCCGATGAAAAATGTTGGCAACTGTATGTTATAACTCGAATGTAAGTCACATTTAAGTTATAATATTTTACAATTTAAGTTCCGTAAAATGCTGTAACTTAGCCTGGATTTTGAAGTTTTTTGTTCGTATCTCTGAACCTATTTATTATTCCGGCTTTTAATGAGTTTCACATGGTAAACAATACATATGTCTTGCCAGGTAGAAGTTTTTAAATATTGCTGTGTTTCCGAATAACAAGCACCCAAAGTCGTAGGCAAAGTTGTAGGTAAAACAAACAACTTTGCCTAGAAGGATATCTCAATAAATATAATGTTGATCTTTTAAGTGTTTTTTCCCGTGTGCATGAGTCACCGTTCTTGTCTCCGGCAGTTACATTGCCATGAAGGTAGTATTTTTTTCACAGCTAATGGGCAAACTTGTAAAAGGCACCACAAACTTTCCATACAAATAATCACTGGGTTGTCCAAAAAAATTACAGCATAATTATTTTTTTTAACTTTATTTACTTTTTTTCTAAATTATACAGAAAAAATCACAAAAAATGCAATGGTTTTTTGGCAATAATGTCTCGTAGTTACAAATATAATAAGCAAAAAAAATTTTATAACATGACTTCAATAAGGTCTATTTTGAGTATGTTTGAGTGTGGTTTGAGTATTTTTTTATAATCTATTATAAAACAAAATAGGTAGTTACTATCCTTTGCTTACGACTTCGTATGATGAAATATATCTTTGTTTCCACTGAGTAATCAGCATAATATTACGAGCTCCTCGTTTCCCATTTCTTCATTATAACTGCAATAGAATTAAGACTAAAATACAACATTAAATCACGCCAGTAATGCCCGGATGGTTAGGCAGAGGTGTATTATATAGTACACCCCATTTCACCAGTTATGTTGACGAATGAAATCATATGTAAAATAAATCATTAATAAAATCCGACAAGTGACAACCCTAGACCCAGGCAAATTTGTGAGTTTCCAAAACAGTGCACAACATTGCCTACTAAGTTATTTTGATGAAATTAAGTCTTTTTCTTAAAAATATCAAACCGTACGGAAAATAGACACTATTTTCTTACCTTGGGAAGTTTTTCCTGCACGTAAAACACTTTTCTGTAGCTGGAACTGCAAAAGTTACAGGACCCTAAAAATTTTCATCCATTCCCACTGTTTTTTGTCGCACCGCTGACAGAGTAATAATGGAGCTACCATTATAAAAAATATATAAATTTGTTGCCATAATAATGTAAAATTAATACCAATTGGCAGAAAATAAGGAAAAACTAAGCAAACGCGAAATATCGTAATTGAAACGAAATAGGCAAACTTGGGCTTAGTTGGCAAAGTTGCAGCGATATACGGTTATAATATTAAATCGTGGTTAGACATTGCGTATGTAAAGATAGATAAAATAGTTGCCAAGCAAATCGATTGCCAGCGGGGCAGTTACGTAACACATTATTAATCGGAATCGGTTTCATTTTGACAGGTAAACAAGTATCATTCAATCCGACTTCTCAGTGTGGGCTGACACCACTCGTGAAGGCAGCCAGCGGGATAATTGCGTGACAACCTAACCATTATATAGTACCATTGCCTTTTATTTTGACAGTTCAACAACATTCTTTGTGTTATTTCAATCAATCTATTTTTGTGAACATAGGTATACATAAAAGGACTTAAATATACATCGCTGCTTTGCATGAATACCCGCACAAACCAAAGTTTTGAAATTACTGGTTTATAACACAGTCAAATGGAAAACAGTCCTTATTTCATGGGCAGTAAGACTCAAATTCATAACGGCACAATCGGTGGTTTTGCCGTTATGAATGTGAGTCTTACTTCCATGAAATAAGGACTATTTTGCATTTGGCTGTGTTATAAACCAGTAATTTCAAAATTTTGGTTTGTGCGGGTATTCATGCAAAGCAGCGACATATAACTGTAGTCGGGGTCAATGTTCTACTATGAAATTGGTGTACAAATAGTAATTTTAGTACTTATGTTATTGGGTACATCAAGTAAATTCGAGTTTAAACAATACTTAAAAAGTCAAAGTCCAAATGGGCATTCGATAAAGAAAAAAAAAAACAAGGAATAGTTAAATAAATGTCAATTAAATGAAGAAATCTCAATTAAATTAATTTTACATGCATGTCAATGGAAGATAATATTATAGGAATCGTATCATATTTTATCATTTAAAAAATCTCCAACAGAGTAATATGTCTTTAGTTTTAAAGGACATTGCTCTGCGTCCATACATTGTTGGCCCTGGAGCCAAGAGCATCGGATAATTATGTATTGTATTCTCTATCATTTGGAGACTCCTAGAAGATCTTGTTTTTATAGCGGACTAGCTGCAGAAAAGATATATTTCAAAAAAAGTATCAGATTTTGAGGTTATAATCTAACCATAACAACGAATATTAAATGTAGGTACCTACCATGATTTTTCATAGCTCTGAGTAATTTTTAAGAAACTAAAAAGTAATATCATAATACCTACCTAGATAATTAGGTACCTATGCAGTTATTTTTCTAAAAAATGGATGCAAGTGCAAAATTAATATACATTAAACTAATTAACATAGGTAGGTAACTGAATTCGTAGCATTCGTTTTGGAATGAGATGAGTAGAAACAGCGTCCCTATGCCTGAACGGTGTGCATAGGATACCAGCTTTACCAATTAGATGGTAATAAGTGATTTTTTAAAACCTATATTTATATTTGAATAAGAAATAAAACACAGATTTTAATTTCACGTTTATTGTTCTTCGTCTAAATTACGAACTAAAATAGTGTCTAAAAACTGTGCAGGGGGGTTGACATTATTTTGATACCTCGCATAACTTAGGTACCAAATAATGGTCATAACATGGGCGCAGCAACCGATAGTTCTGCGCCCAACGATACAATTACAGCAATATTCGACTATTGCCTGTAGACCTATGTGATGAGTCAATTAAAATATATACAAAATACACTTTAGTACTTATATGACGGCTGTGAATTTTCCCCCGTAATAACCATACGGTTTCAGAATTTAATTCACACACAGGTACACAGTTCCGAAAATCACAGCCAGGTCAATCGTTTTTTAAACCAATCCAAGTCCGTTAAAATAGCCAAGTCGTAAAAAAGTCCCGAAAGTCACCAAAACACCGAACACAAGAAAAGAACACAGGAAAAAGCACAGCGCAGAAACTGTAACTCTCAATTGTGGTAACAATGACTTTTTTTTTAAATAATTTTATGGCATGGCTTTTTGGCCTTTGTGCCATTGGTAACAATGACACGTTCACCGGCAAAACTAGGGATGTAATACGACACCATTAATCGATTTTTCGATTATGATTTACTGTGGTCTTAAATTATTACAGTCTGTTACATCTACTTTGTCATATAAACATTACAAGTATGTATGACAATGGTTTATTTTATATATAACAACACTCTTCTATACTGGTAATAATAATATATAATAACATCTGTATCTAGTTTGCAATATTGTTTTTTAAATAAAACATTAGGTAATTGTGATGTGTTTAGTAAAAATAAGTATTTTTTTCGTTTAATGAACCGCAAAAGGAGCGTTATTTTTGTATTAATTGTCGTAAATAATGAATTAGTTTGAATGATTGTATAGAAATAAAGAAGTTTTGATTATTGTATAATATTATTCTTACTACCTATTTAAATTGGAGTATGACTGCATTCATAAAGTATTTTATTAGGTTTTTAAAACTACACTTTAGAAAAAAAAACACAATCGATCGATTAATAATTCAATCGATCGATTATAATTGATCGGACATCCCTATTTCACTTTTGACACGACATAGGTGAAGATGGCGATGTAATGTTATTAGTCGCATTAAATTCTATTAAAAATACATTTTGGAATACAGCTAGTCCGTGATACAGAAGTATTTGCAACTTATATAATAAAATAGGCGATTAATTATCGTATATTCTCAAACTCTTCATTGCACAGGGCCATTTTGAACATTGTCTTTTGTGAACATTTTCTTCACTCCTTATACATATCGGTAATTTATTATATATCCTTGGAGCCATTGCAAAAACACTATTCCTATATAATGCAGGTTTAGAGTCAACTGTTTGTAACCGGTCACAGCGGTGCTGGCTACTGACTCGATCAAATTTGTGCAGATTATTTTTGACAAACATGGATGTTTCAAATATGATATACAACGACGACATAGTTAATATTTTCATATTTTAAAAAAATGGTTAAATGATAAATGATTTTATTTCTGTAAGTGGGTTTGTAGAAACACTTTTACAAGTCAATCATGTTTTTTTTTAAACTCGATGAGGTCGGCGTTTCCTATCTGACTACTCTGAGAAGAAAGGCAACGCAGGGCATTGGCGGTGCGGGCGAATATGCGGGCCGTTAGGTTCACGTGATGTATAGATGCGGTCAAAATCATGCTTTTTAAAGCATACAACATCCCTGTACTCGAGCGCTCTATGGCTCAACAGTACTAAACGTGCCACCAATGCGTTGCGTGTTCAATACTACAACGTTTGTACGTTATTGTAGCGCATCTGCAATGTTTGCTCGAGCCAGAGTAGAGCTCGGCTGTAGTTTGGAAAAAGAATGCATCTCTTCTAATAAATTTGCGGGACAGTGGCTAAATAATAACAGCCGTAAGGGTCGATCCATCAGGTTAAGCTACGCTTGCCGGGGTTGGTCCGTAGATGGGTGACCATCTGTACATACCGAGACTCCTCCGTGCCTCGGAAAGCACGTTAAGCCGTTGGTCCCGGCTGTCATTCGTAGATCTTTGGCAGTTGTTACGGGTCGTCAGAAGCCCGAAAGTCTGACAACCAGTCTTACCAAGGGGTATCGTATTACCCTATTACCCAATAACTGGGTTGTGGAGGTCAGATAGGCAGTCGCTCCATGTAAAATACTGGTATTCAGCTGCATCCGGTTAGACTGGAAGCCGACCCCAACATAGTTGGGAAAAGGCTAGGCAGGGAGGCAGGCAACAGAAACTAACCTAATGAAAGATATTGCTGATGGGCCTGACAAAAGCCCCATAATGAGGCATCTCATAAAAATCACCCTGTCGATGTCGGTATTAGAATGTACGTACTAACATAGCAAATAAGTTATGTTTACTAACATCTAGAATTGTAAGTATTTTTGTAATTGGATCTAGATGTTTGTATTATAATATAATACAAGCTAACACTTGAGTATTTTCGGTCTTTACCTATGAAATTGCTGATTTACATAGAAAAAAAAACCAATCAATTTTTTTTAAGAAATATTGTCAATGCACTTTTGCCACTTTAATAAAAGCCCGTTGAGGCCTCTGCTACATCTTTCTCTTTTCTATATCCTGGGTAAGGGAATCGGTAAATTCTTTAAAAGCGTTTTTCACCGCCTCGTTGGATTTGAAATTTTTCCCCGGGGCTCATAGTTGAGATCAAAATTTCCAGTACGGAAACAATCAAACCAAAAACGCACCGTGCGTTCACTTGCGGTACCTTCTCCATACATGTCGTTAATATTGCGTGTTATCTGTGTTGCGTTGGTGCCACGACGGAACTCGTATTCGAAAATAGCGCGCAATTTCGATTTTTCCGTGGTTACAGAAACATCGATAACAAAGAAAAATCGAACGGCGGGAAAACAAATGAACAACTGATTTCTTTTTAAATGTCATGCTATATTATAAAATTAATTTGAATTTGGAATTCTAAATAGAATGAAAGATCTTCACACTAGCCCGTATCAAAAATCGGCAATTTCATAGGTAAAGACCTATTATTATATTATGTACAAGTATATAATAAAAATAAAAAGGCGAAGAGCTCATTGGGCATCAAAAATTTCGTCCGCATCGCTGTCAATGTGAAAATTGCCCAAAAGACTGGCAGCAGAAATAAATAATTATTATTATAACTAGCTGTCACTCTTAGACAATTGCATGAAATGGCTATAACAAGGCAAATTGACGGAGAATGTCAATTAACCTAACAATTAATTTCCTTGAGTGTACATACATACATTCCTGCACGCGTCGCATGACCGCTTCTCTCTACGAAGACTACATGACATTTCATGTGTTTATTTTTGACATCACGCTGTAGAAATCTTTCTTCATTCTATCAATTTGTCTTTCGTTTCAGCGGTAAACATGCTACGCGTATTGGTACCCATTAATTAGACACTACGTGAATAGGGTCCTAAAAATCATCATAATTCTCCTGCCCTTATCCCAATTTATTCGGGGTCGGAGCCTCGTGTTTTCTTCTTCCATGCTTCTCTATAAACATCAGCTCAGCAGTCACGCCCTTTCCAGCCATATCATTTTTCATACAGTCCATCCATCGCGTCATTGGTCTTCCCCTACTCTTATAGCCATCCACATTCATACTCAAAACTTTCCTCACGACATTTTCCTCATTGTAAAGCTCCTCAAACTAGGTACTACAAATACGTCAAAAATAAAATCCAGGCCACCAAAATAAAGACTAAAAACAGCTGAACTAAAAACTAAAACGTGACAAGGAACATTTTTGTTTTGTACAGCTACCGAAACTCATCAATCAATGTTTTATTCCCAAGGGTACGGGACCAACGGACTGACACAGTTTAGATACATCCATTATCATTTACAATGTAATGTTTTGCCACTTATTTGCACATTGGCATTCATACTGTTGAGTTCTAAAGCTTTAGAAAAGGACTCTTGTAACCTTTTAAAATTATAAAAAAGTACTCTTCCTAAGAGCACTTTTTAACTAGCTATTTTAACGCCGTTAAAATAGCTTATCGATTATAGAAAAGATTGTGTATGAGTGACAAAGAGGATTGTCACAGGTATGAGTGACAGAGATGATTGTCACACAGGTATGAGTGACAGAGAGGATTGTCACACAAGTATGGGTGACAGAGAGGATTGTCACACAGGTATGAGTGACAAAGAGGATTGGCACACAGATATTAGTGACAAAGAGGATTGTCACACAGGTATGAGTGACAAAGAGGATTGGTACACAGATATTAGTGACAAAGAGGATTGTCACACAGGTATGAGTGACAGAGAGGATTGGCACACAGGTATGAGTGACAGAGAGGATTGGCACATAGGTACGAGTGACAAAGAAGATTGTCACACAGGTATGAGTGACAGAGAGGATTGTTACAAAGGTAGTGACAAAGAGGATGCTCTACCAAGCTGAACTTTGATAATACTCGATGTGCCTAAATAAAAGAAAGAAAATAAATTGATTTGGTTAAGCCATACAATATTCACACAAATACATAAAAACTTAAAATAGTACTGTGTGCCCTACGGCTGCGCCAAAAAACGCTGGCTGTTTATTCACCGGCGAATGACGTCACTGTAACGTTATCTATGAAAATAAGTCGGAGTGTTTTCCTAAACTCAAACCCCGTTATGTGTCAGCCACCGCTCTTCTAGGAACCGTAGCTTTACTGTAAGACAAACTGCTTAAAAAGATTGACTGAAATTACGTTGCATTGAATTTCATACATCTTCTTCTTGTGTCACACCGTTACGTGCATTTTCAAAATAGTTCATGCGTTAATGTAACCCGACTTCTCAGTACTCATGAAGGCCGACTGAACTCGTGAAGGCAATTTTAATACCCGGACCAGCGGGGTAATTACGTAACAGACTTACAGTACCAATGGCTTTCATTTTGACAGTTCAACAATATTCTTGTGCGTAATTTATGTTGTTTAGCAAACAAATTTTTTAAACTTAAGAAGCAATGGATTAGCAATACGCTTGAAAATCATTCAGATAGTGGGTTACACAATTAGCGTGTATCTAGATTTAAAAAAAAATTGAGGTTTTGCGTCACACTCCACGAAACTTTATAATGAAACTCTTGGAATACAAAATAATATATGTATTGTATATCTATATCCAAAGTTAGCAAACGTCATCTTATTATAATCCCTTATAGTAACTGTTATTACAAGCTATTTGTTATCCGCAGAATATCTTATGGTCGTAATAAACAAAACTTACTTACCTAATACCTAAAATTTTCAATTACAGGAATAAAAAGATGGTTTTATTTCTTGGAATTACTGAGTAACCTTTAACTTGGCTTTAGGCCAAATATTTTAAGGGACTAACTACACTTGTTCAGCTCAATTCACCTTTTGTCCACAGAAAACACCCGTTTTGTATGGAGACGCATCCGTTCAAACGTGGAAAGCTGAACGGTTGCGTACGCATCCCCAAAGCTGAATTTAGCTGAATAAGTGTAGTTAGGCCCTTACTGTCTGATTATAGGAGGATTAATTAGGTATGATTACTTTTTGCTCCTCAGCTGTCGATCGACCGATAGTCGGCAGAGAACAATAGAAATTTAATTATTATCAATTTCGGAGAAAATTATCGGCATTGTTAAGCTACGTCAATAAATCTATTGTCACTCGTCCTTTCCACGACCATCTTCCCAAAACAATGACAACATATTGCCTCCAGGCTTAGGAGCGAAATTAAGCCCGTGTAGAACATCTGAACACAAACAGAGCTCAAACTACAGCCTAATTAAAGGGGGTTTCAGACACCACAACTATTTGCTGTACCGCTATCGAGCTACATACAGAGCACGGAGATTTCTCGGCAGCCGCACCAGAGGCGGCACTGTTCAATACTATCCTTACAAGCCAAGCATCATCATCTGCCTAGCATTTTCCTGTTGGTATCGGCTTCCAGTCTAACCAGATGCAGCTGAACTCACAACCCAGTTACTGGGTAATACGATACCCCTTGCTAAGACTGGTTGTCAGACTTTCGGGCTTCTGACGACTCATAAAGACTGTCAAAGTTCCACGAATGACAGCCGGGTACCAACGGCTTAACGTGCGTCGGAGGTGTCTTGGTATAGTTGGGGTGAGACAAGGAGGGCTGACCTCGCCGAAGCTCTTCAACCTGTACGTGAACGTTGTGATAGAGGAGCTCAGCAGCACGTGTGTCGACTGCCATATTGACGGTGTTTGTGTCAAGAATATTAGTTACGCGGACAACACGGTGCTGCTGAGCGCCTCGGTGTGTGGTCTGTCCAGGTTGCTGGGCATCTGCGAGCGTTACGCTCTGGATCACGGTTTGCTCTATAACGCAAAGAAGAGTGAATGCATGGTCTTTCGGGCCAGGGGGTCGGAGCTGCTCGGATTCTGTTCCGCCTATTAGACTGAACGGTGTCAACTTAAGTAGAGTTCAACAGTTTAAATATCTGTGAGGGCCAATATGATCGCCCGCAGGTTTGTTCGTTGCTCGGGGGCCATCAAAATAACTAATTTCAGAGCGTTTTGAACGTCTATACACAGCCAGCCTGTAGGGTCATATACCCAATGCAGTACAACCGTGTTCAGTATAATAATGCGTTCAGGGTGCTGTTGGGGCTGCCGTCGGGGATGTTCGCCGACGCTCGTGTCGACTGTTTCTACACGGCGATGCGTAAGCGATGCTCACCTCTGGGACGCAGGCTCCGGACCACCTCCAACACCATCCTGAGCGTATTTGCGAACAGGCTTGATTGTCATTACATTAACTATTGTTAAATTATTAATGTACTGACAAACAAACAAATTATTTAGAGGCAGGCGTATTATTAATCATTTTTATTTTATTTTATTAATTTAATTTTATGTATATTATTTAATTAATTATTTATATAGATAGTGAGTGATTTAAATTTAATTTTTATTTTAGATGTACATACACGATCCATCTAAGGATTGAAATAAATTATTTTTGAATTTGAATTTGAATTTATGTAAAGATGGTCATCCACGGACCAACCGCGGCAAGCATAGCTTAAGGAGGAAGCGTCAGGACAGCCCGCGAAATTCAAATTTTCTTACGTTTTTTGCAATTTGCAAGTCAGTATTAAGTTGTATGTTAATAAAGTATGATTTGCGGCCATAACATATATGTATTTACAGAATTATATACAATAGAAGCAGTAATACAACTCCGTAAGTTAGTATAATCCTAAAATGTCAAGATGTCATGAAATAGACATTTTTAGGATTATCTGGTCTTAAAGAGTTGTATTGATCACTTTAATGATTCTAATTATGTAAATAGATACTTGTTACGACCGCAAATTATAATTTGATCAACGTACAATATAATACCGACTTGTAAATTGCAGAAAACGTAAGAAAATTTGAATTTCGTGGGCTACCCTGACGCTTCCCCCTTAACCTGATCGATCGACCCGAGCAGCTGATATAAACCAAGCGTGTCACCGTTTATTCACACTACGACACAAATGACGTACCTATAGAAACTAACGGCATAGAATGACGAAGATGATAGAAGATCTGCGCTCAAGGCACCTTCAGCGTCACGAATTTTATTGATAAGCGATAAATTATATTCATTTCTATAAGTAGGCTTGTCCAAAACACGTCAAAAATATTTTTTTTAACTTGCTGAAGTCAGTGTTTCCTTTCAGACACTCTCTTTTGAAGTCTTGACATTTTCTTGGTCAAGACTCGTGGCTAAGTAATAGCAGCCGCACGGGTCGATCGATCAGGTTACGCTACGCTTATCGCGATTAGTCCGTCGATGTGTGACTATCTTTACGTACCGAGACCACTCCATGCCTTGGAAAGCGCGTAAAGTTTTGTGCGTGGTACCGGCTGTCATTCGTGGATCCTTGACAGTCGTTACGGGTCGTCAGAAGCCCGAAGGTCTGACAACCAGTCTTACCAAGGGCTGTCCTATTACCCAGTAACTGGCTTGTGGAGGTCGGATAGGCAGACGTTCCATGTAAAATACTGGTATTCAGCTGCATCTGGTTAGTCTGAAAGTATACCCCAACATAGTTGAGAAAAGGCTAGGTAGATGACAGCATTGTCTTGGTCAGATCTTGTGAGGATCATGCAGATTATATTATATATCAATCAGTGTATCAGGTACGGCGATTCCGTGCTCTGTGGAGCTACACATTCCATTACCAGATTTAGACTATCTAGCTTGAGCTTATATTATTACATTCAAGTACCTACCTAATAATTAAAGAGGATTACTCATGAGCTGGTTTTGACGAGATTTCATCAAAATTTTAATTCATCATTTTGTTTTAGAGGTAAAATGTTTAAATATTCATTTTGTTTAGATACTTCGTTACATATTTAGATAGGATACTTTTAAAATGTAGGTAATAGATATTAGATTAGCTCTACTAATCGATCAAATCAATTTATGTTTTAAATTCCTGAATTGTCTCTTAAAATGAAAAAGTAAATCTATTTATAAATCAACGGTATCTACATAATTCATTGAAAATTAAAAAAGTTTATTTTTACCATTTTTAGGGTTCCGCACCTCAAAAGGAAAAACGGAACCCTTATAGGATCACTCGTGTGTCTGTCTGTCTGTTTGTCTGTCTGTCCGTCTGTCACAGCCAATTTGCTCCGAATCTAATGGACCGATTAAGTTGAAATTTGGTACACGTATGAACTCTGATCCTAACACGGACGTGTAACGTAAATAAATGAATTTTTAATATGGGGTCAATTTTGGGGGGCAAATAAGAAAATTAAAAACAAATTGTTTTGCAAACTGTACCGAGTGACACATCAAATGAAAGAGCTTACTGTGAGGGTCTCAAAAATCTTTTTTTTTATAATTTTAAAGTTATTTAAGGAAATAGACGATGACCATCGGGGGGGATGGCCCTTTTATCTCCGAAAGTACTGAGTCTAAAATTTAAAAAAATATAAAAATAGTTCAATACCTGTAGAATACAGGAAAACCTATAAGAAGTCTATGGTCTTAAAACAACATGGTAAATCTATTAATATTGTGCACACAAACTTACATTTGCAGTTGGAATATATGGGAGAACATGTTTTTCAACTACAATGTTAAGTTTGTTGTTGAGAGTCATCCCAACTACGGAACCCTTTGTTGTGCGTAGTTCAACACGCACTTGGCCTGTTTTTACCATAAGTCTTCCAGTGCACTAAAATCATAGCACCAAAGACGCGTTAGTATATCTTTACATATATCATATCAAGATATGCTAACATAGGTACATAAATAATATCTTTATCGTCGTCTAGGGAGTTTTAAACCAGTCTGACCGTAAGAGACCCTATGAAAATAAATAACATTATTATACATAGTTCTTTTGACAAAATAAATATTAACGAGACATTCAATGTAATATTTGATGTACTTTTTTACTTTGACATTTCACAGGCTTATTATCAAGAAACAAGGCGAAGTTTTATCGTTCATTACAAATACTTAGGCACAAAATAATTCGGAACGGTTGAACAAGCTATTTTCTATATAAATTTATAATTTTTGAATGTTATTAAATTTATTTTTATTTAATTACTAGCAGCTCCCCGCGGTTTCACCCGCGAAGTCTCGAACCCGTAAGAATCTAGAGACAAAAAGTATCATATGTGTTAATACAGGTTAAAATCTATCTGTGTATCAAATTTCATCAAAATCAGTTTAGTAGTTTTTGCGTGAAAGAGTAACAAACATACACACAAACTTTCGCCTTTAAAATATTAGTGTGAAAAATATAATAAATAATAATTAAAGTTATAATATACATATATACATATTATACCACGTTCGTATTCAGCTGTAGTTAATATACTTTTAAAAAAGTTTGTGAGTGTTTCGTATAGGCAATCCCAATATATATATATATATATATATATATATATATTTGCCTGTATATCAAACAGCGTGTTCGACTGTACCTACGTCATTTTTTGGAAACTCGATACAAAATGCTGAAGATTTGAGAACCTTTGTGATTATTTTCATTGACCGAGCGAGCGAAGCGTCTCTGCTTCAAATGTGGCAAAATTTACTTTCGTCTGTCAATTTGTAGTTTGTGATGTAAAGGATAATCTAAAGAGGTCACTGTACTCATAATTATGAACAACTTTTACTATGGGACCAAACCCGAAATCGCGAAAAAAAAATCAGCTGTACAGTACATTTATGTCCGCATAATTCGTCAAGATGTACTGAACAGCTGATTTTGTTTCACGTTTTCAGGTTTGATCCCATAGTAAAAGTTGTTCGTAATGATGAGTACAATGACCCCTTAAGAGGTTGTTGGTGTTTTATCAATAACCACAACATAACATAATTTCCCTGGGGTTTACTACCCTTAATAACAACAATCTTCTTCTACAGACTATACTGCTACGCCCAAAAACACGTGAAGTCGATCCGGGCCGTCACCCGGACGGTTCAGATGCCGGACAACCGGACGAAGTCCGTCCGAACCCGCGTGCACACCCACGTCCACTCGTCGCCATACCACGTGTCAGATCATAAGGCGGCCATCACCGTTGGCATCATCATGGGAGTGTTCCTTCTGTGCTGGGTGCCGTTCTTCTGTGTAAACATCGTCGCTGCCTTTTGTAAAACATGTATACCGGGTGAGTAGTTTCTGTGTAACTGACCTCGCATGTATTTATAATTACAAGTTTTCATAAGTGTGGGTATGTCGTGTATGAAACATGCATGCTATTGACGTTGTTTCAGACATGTAGACATGTATTGTGAACTATTTAGTACTCTTTTTTACCCGACTGCCCCAGATGGAGGGTAATGTTTTTCGAGAGTATCTATGTATGTATGTATTTATTTATGTCTATTTCTTTGGTGTCATATGAGGTGTCGTTAGATTTGTCTTAATTGTGTGAGTGACATAGGCTATATTATATTTATATATTGTATCTGGAAATACAAAACAGGAAGTTTTTTTTTAATAAATTACATCCATATTGGTATAAAAAAAAAACTAATATAATGAGTCAATTCCATATAGTCAATTTCAATATATATTATTTATTTGGAATTGACTCATTATATTAGTTTTTTTTTTTTATACCAATATGGATGTAATTTATTTAAAAAAAAACTTATATATATATATATATATATATATATATATATATATATATATATATATATATATACGTACGTAACACATACATACTCACATCATATTTTGAGTTACATCATATTTCAGGTTATTGGTTTATCCCCGCCTGCGATACAAAAGTTAAATAGATTATAATGCTTGTTTTTATTTTTTCACTTTTGTGTTTTTGCAGTCCGGTTTTTTATTTTTTTTTTTTCAATATTTTAAAATTTTTGAGGAGTTTTCTACAAGTTTTGTTTACAGGGTCAAATTAAACTAGCTAGCGAAACTTCGAAGATGTGATGGGCATCGATATCTAAACATGATAACACAAAAAGAATAACTTGGTGACATTTTTTGGGGTCAGCGACCGCTGGTAAACGAAATTAGTAGGCACATCTAGAATACATGTTTTATACCTTAGTGTAAACGCGGAGTAACTAATAGCAATAAGAACAAAACAAAAAAGTTTTATTTATAGAAAACGTTTTTGTTGTCGCGCGTATACTAATAAAGAGTTTTATGACGATTAGTATACGCGCGACAAGCTGTTGATTCCGTGATTTATGTTTTTTTATCATTGCTATTTCATACCTACCGATACACATCGTCTCAATGAAGTTCAATCAATCAATCAACTCAGCCTATCGCAGCCAACTGCTGGACGTAGGCCTCTCCCAGGCTGCGTCACAACATTTTGTCCTCCACCTTTCGCATCCAGACTGTCCCAGCCACCTTTTTAAAGTTCATCTACCTGGAGGGCACTCCACACTACGCTTGCTGATACGCGGTCTCCACTCTACCGACCATCCGTCAATGAAGTTACGCCAGTTAAAAAAAGCAACAGCAATATAACAGCGATCTATATTTTAAACGAGAAAATAAAATGATAAACCTCACAGACTAATAAAAAAATGAAAATTATTACGTGAATAGACGTGAAGCTCACGTTTTCTCCTGCATTTTTATTACAATTCCCTGAACGGAGCATAAGCCATTCTTGGTTCTAAGTAAATATTAATCTCATAACACGCTTCTATTTTAAACGCTGTTCATTATTAAAGAAAGGGGGGACTATAAACGTCGGATCCTATATTGCATTTTGCTTTTTTCTCTTCAATAGTTATTATAATTTAATTTATATGCAGATTTAAGGGCCCTATTATATTTTGACCGTGATTTTTGCGTTAAATGGCCAACTTTGTTGTTCTTATTCTAAGAAACTGAAAGATAAGTTTTACTTATTGAGTGATGGAGAATAGTTATTAGTACAGTTAATAGCGGCCTCGCATTTCGCATTTTTTTTTTCTTATATTAGATAAAGCCAAAATTCTGAAGCAAGTTTTCATAAAATGCGCGACTGCCTTTTTTTGAGCTCGTGGTTTGAACTACTTCCATAAGAAAATTAAATGAAAAATATATATCAAAGTTAGAGTGAACAGGCTTCTTCTGGGTAAGCTCACTCCATCGTCGACTTTGTCTCTGTCACCTCTGACCTAGACTATAGTCAAGAGCAAACCCATATCAAATAATAATAATAAAAAACATAGTGCGAAACGAAACAACTGGATGCGGAAGGTGGAGGACAGGGTGTTGTGGCCACCGCTGGACATATGTCCAGCTGTGGACTACGATAGGCTGAGTTGATCGATTGTGTGAAATTATTCAAAATTAGCTTATGTTTAAGCTCCATTCACAGGGTGCAAGTTTCTAGAACGTTCAAGAACAATAATCGCATGCCATAAAGCACGTTCAATTTTATTGCCATTCAAGAATTGCATGCAAGTGTTTACACGCGTGCAATTTCCATGAAATAATATTGCAAGGCGATTATTGCATGCAAGTTTTGCCTCGTCTAAACACATAGTTGCACGTGTTTGTACAATTGATTCAAATAATACCCGTATTTGCGCTGCCAAATACTTTATTCAATTTTATTGAACGTCTTGTTTCGTTCGCTCATGTTTGAATGATAGAAAATTAACATGCCAGAATTGAATGCTATTTTAATGATGTGCTATTTACACCTATACCAGTTTGAACAACTAACTTGCCTGTATCGTGCAACAATATTGAACGTGTCGTTTAGACAGTGCCTTTCAATTTTATGGTATGCCACAGGCAATAAACTTGCACCGTAAATGGTGCTTAATAACAAGGCTACATAAGAGATTGGTTAATGACCAAGTCATATTTTATTTGTAAATCACACACAAAACGTACAATAAGCTGAATCCAATTACTTGATTTGATTCAATATAACGAAGTTTGATACCAAGATACCTACTTCGTCATAGGTGCTTTTAAAACTTTCTGTGTGACTCTATACCATAGACTTTTTCGATGACAATAATATCAGACATCACATAAAATTATTAAAATAAAACTTTGAGACCAACTTTAATAGACTTTCTGAAAAAAGAAATCCTCATTGTAATATTACTTCAAAGTACAGCGAGCTCCAACTTATTTTATTAACATAAGCAGAAAGTTTTATATTATCAATTTGTTGCAGATTTGGCTTTCAAAATCCTGACTTGGCTTGGCTATTCAAACTCGGCGTTTAACCCTATCATATATTCAATATTCAACACGGAGTTTCGGGAAGCCTTTAAAAAGATCTTGACTTCAAGGTATCCTCTTTGCTGCGGGTACCAAAGCGTCAGGGCGAACACACCGACAAGGAACGAAAACTTCGTAACTGACTACGGGACTAAAACCTTGGTGGTGCGTCGGAGCGGTTCTCTTGGCCTGTCAGGAGTCGACCCCACTCCAAGGTCATCGGCTGAGTCAGTACGGCCGCTCCGAGAGTATCACATTTGACAAGAAGACGGCAATAGCAATAACGGGCTGCTTGACAAGAGTGACGTGGTTTGAACGCCCGAAGACTGGTATGGGATACAAACAGTATTGACACAATGCATACAAAAGACAGTCTCAGTATGAATGAAGTAAGCGACGCGCTGAACAATCAAGTTATTTTGCACGATTGAGGGAAAAGTAAGCGGACTTGTCAGTCTTGCATTGCTACTCATTGTGCAAAGACGTACCGCAAGTTCTACACAAAAACCGTTTGCTCATTATAATTCATGAATTTATTAATTCTTGTAAAAATACTAAGCGCCGTCTTTTGTGTGAACTGTGATAGTAGAAATAGAAACTAAATATGATAAAAATGTAAATAAGCCTTACAAAGGCTTATTGGCGCCTGCGCTTCGATGCCAAGGAATTAGATTATTACGTGTCATAGCAATTATTTTCATCATCAATACATTCATAAGTTCAATATACCTTCATATCATTATCGTGAAAAGAAATATTTATGTAGCATTTCGAATCGAAAATATATCTACGAAATTTATAACAAAATTTCAAATTCTCTTAAGAAAAAATTAATATCCATAGATGAATTTAACTAAAGTACTAAAGTCCTTTGTAGATTTGCCCCTTATTAAACCATAATGATTGTACAATACATGTACATTTTGTGGATGGAGTAGTAATTAACAAGTATTAAGATTTTCTAACAACTTAAAGAATTCCCTCATTATTTTCTTAATTCGTTTGCTTTAAAAGAAATAGACGCTATCTACGCAGTGTACGATTCCATTAACTTCGCGGAAGAAAAATACATTTGAATAATTAAATCAGGGCACATTATTTTCTTTGTTTCTTTTTGTTCCGTTTTAGGAGTGAAATGAAATAAATTGCTACTTTTGGTTTCAAATATGTTTTTTAAAGGCGGGTGCTCACCAATAGGCCGGCACGGCATAGCACAGTAAAGTATTCATTGGCATACCAAGTGATCCTCCGGCATGCTAAAGCATTCCACGGAATGCTTAAGTCGATCAAAGAAATGCGAAGGCTAAGCGTATTAAAATAAAATTCAAAATCATTTCAGCTTATTAAATGTCTTTGTAGTTCCACGCCCTGCCATACTGTTGGTGTTTGCTAACTTTACGTAAATTATCTGAAAGAAAAAAATAAATAAGAAAACAAAG
Source organism: Dicycla oo (assembly GCA_948252095.1). NCBI lineage: Eukaryota > Metazoa > Arthropoda > Insecta > Lepidoptera > Noctuidae > Dicycla > Dicycla oo. The sequence goes on from OX411732.1 coordinate 13,428,681, forward strand.
ATTACATTTGACATAAGAAAACAATATGTTTGTGTACTGTTATGTGAATCATCTTTGTTTATAGCTATGGTCAAATAATGAGAGTATTAAATATGTAGTAGATATCAACACAATAAACATCTAAAAAGTTATATTAATTTTAGCTTTCGTTAAGTTTAGGGCAGATTTATCGATAGTCAGGTAACTTTTATATGAGGTAAAAATATCGGAGATTGGCAGATTTTGCGTATAAAATTAGTCAAACTGTCATATTTATTCGTCAGATAAAATATCTGACCATTAAAATAAGCCCTTAGTTATATAAATGCTCCACTTGTCTAGTCAAGTTTCTTAAAACAAGACATAACCCGTCGGTCCGGTTAATATATTTATTAATTTACAAATTCCTGTGATACTTCTGTAAATAAATGTTAGTGTAAAAATGTTTTGTAAAATAGATCATTAGAAACGTATACAGAATAATAATATAAACTTAAATTATAATTAAAATATTAGTTATAGGCAAGTAGACACGACCTTGTTTTAAAAATCAATTTGTGTTCCGAATTATAAATGTGGTTAGTGACTAACCAAGCTGGTGTAAGTTTTTATGCCGCCCATGGCTTCACATGCCGTCGGGAAATTATACGAGTATCTCTCAGGCATGCCGATTTCCTGACGATGTTTTCCTTATTAAAAATTCCTAAAGTTTTAAAGGCTTAGAGATTTGTTTACATTTTTATTTTTCAGGGAATTGCTTAGAAATTTCATTTTACTTTTGATTTGTAGAGCAGTAGATGCTTTTATTTTTGCTAATTGATTATTTTATCTCCCTTCATGTTGTATTTTAGGTGTATAATAACTGTTTATTAGGTATAAAATATCGTGGAATTTTTTTACTTCGTTCATTTTTAAATAAACAGAGAAAGATAATTTATTTATTAAAATTAACTAAATAGGTTTCGAAATTCAAAAATATATTGAAATAGATGAAGTCGGTTGAAAACCACCTTAGGTAGAGCTTAGAAATTTTAAGTAGATCTGTTTAAAAAAGAAACTATAATTTTTCAAGCACTTTCTATAAATAATTTTTCATAGTTGACCTCGCACTGTGTAAATAGATTCACCGAACATTCTTCAGTTTTTTTCTAATTTTTCTATATATAAAAATATTACAAAGAGGTCACTTTAAAAAAAAACCTTATAATATTTGTTCGCACTAAACAGCATAATCATCTTATTCTGCCTAGTCTTCTCCCAACTATGTTGGGGTCGGCTTCCTGTCTAACCGGATGTAGCTGAATACCGGATATTAATTTTATCCAATGTGACGTTATTGCTGTGTTGCTGAAAATCCACGTACCTACGACAAATCGTACATAGATTTAAATCCAGTTTTATCCAGAATATATTTTTTTTTTACAACTGTTTCTATATTTTTTGCCAAATTAAAAACTGTCCAAAAATAATTAAAATTATGAGTTAACTTTTCACTGAAAGAAGTAACATTAATTTCTCTCTTCATATTTCAAATTGACTCGTGAAAATGAAAATTCCGTTTCATCATTTCATATTGTAATGTAGATTAATAAAAAATGTTTGTATGGTTCCTAGTTCCAAAACGAACAATGGGTAATAAACATCAGAGTATTTCATAGAATAAAATAAAAATACAAAGAACATTCTATGTGAGATTTCGTAATCATATTCGAATTAAAGATGGCGGCCTCATTGTAATATTTTTATATTGGCCGGCTTTGAGGTAATACGTTTTTGGGGACATCTCAAATAAAAAGGAAATAGGACACCTTATTGATATGCATTACATCAAGTGAGGCGGTTTAAGTTGATGTCGCTCGGAATCCCCCTTGACTTAAGACTGAAAGGGAAAGATTGAGACAAAATATATACTACATGATTTAAGAGATTGTAAATTGCACCCACCGTAAAAAAAAAAAAAAAAAACGTTAGAAATACATCGAGAAATGTATACTTAAACTCTGGAACTATTGAAAAACCCAAAATCGTCTATCAAAGTCGACCTATTTTAGTACTTTCCCTTCCACTGAAATTATACATTTAAGCAGTATTACGATAAAGTAATACTAAATGGGGAAAAGCGCTAATGAACTTTATTAGTTAGGTAAAAATAGTCATGAATGGCAGTATTATATCTTAGAACATATCACGTTAAATGATTTTATCGATATATATATAGTGTATATAATATTTTTGCAAATTTTCACAAATCAGTAAATGCGTTTAGCTAATTATGTTTAATACATTTCTCCGTCTCTGTCATCTTCAAACGATTGACAAAAAAAGAACGATGATTTAAATTCGTTTAGCATTAAACGTATGAAGTGATTTGTGATGCGCTCGCATCAAACGGTGTCGTATACATAGTATTTAAGGCATGCCACCTTAAATACTATGTATGACACCATTTTAACTTCGCAAGAAGATTCTAGATGGGCCATACTTTTACGGTAAGACGTGGCTGCTATTATTTTCATGTATGGCCCGGCCATCGCGGCAACAAATCTTGCCTGCAAATATGTTTGGCTTTACTTTGCTTTACTTTTCTGAAGAGCCACAGTCGGGTCAACATTGGGTTGTGATACCGAATTAAATGAAAACAACAACGGATCTTATCGTCCCCCTGGATAAAAGCCTATGCAGATATAACCGGTATCGCTACCGACAGCGATATCGCGTAGGTACCGATTTGGTATCGCTACCGAGCGCGACAGCGATACCTATCCCTTATATCTGAATAGGCCTTTAAAGTCAAGTGACATCCAAAAGAGATGTGCATATGCGATAAAGTGAAATAGCAATACTTAGTATAGCAATATTCAATTCAATGTTTTCAATAGTGGAGCGCTCGTTAGTCGAAACATAAAAAATGTTGCAGTAATACTTGCAATATTTGGAAAGAGTGGCCGGGCCATTCTGAAAATACTGCAGCCAGACATTGCAGTAAAAAATATAGGCCGCTTAGAAAACAAATGTATATAATATTTCAAGTACTGTTCGATGTTGTGCTACGGTAATTAGTTTTTAACAATGTGCAATGGCGAACATTTTAAAGAATATAACATTTTATTTTTTTAGATAAATAAGTGATTTGTGGTGTGTAATTTTTGGTACCTACCAAAGGCCGTTTGGACCACAAATCACAAAATGTATTTACCGCTAAACGTATTTAGAATACAACTACGTTCCCGTCACATTGTTTAAAGTAGATAGAGACAGAATGATGTTTTAAATAATTTTAGTTCACGTATCCAGTGATATAGTGCAATTGCTTACAGAAACGTCATAAAAATAACTAAATTATTGTAATTACTAGGAAAAATTTAAGCGTTCTTTAAAAATAATCCGTCAGTACTAAAAGTTTTAGTAATTGCTAAGCTATCAGGAATAATGTGCTAATAAATTATGAGATAAGTTATGCTGGCAACATGCTATGTTGCTATCAGGAATTAGATATTAATTTTAGATAAATGTGTAAATTTCGAAATTTTGGCAACATCTGGTTGCAAAATATTATAGAATGTAGGTCACACAATCAATTTTATCATTAAATAGGGAACTGTAATATAATAATCTGTAAGTATTAATTGGTAAGTCTGCAATAATTAGACATGTTCGATCGATTGGCCACAATTAATGTAGATAGCTTGCAACATTACATAATATTATATCATAATCGAAATACTATACACACATATTCCATTAGGTAGTTAGGTACGTATATAATTTTGGCTGCGACCGCAATTATTATAAATAGTCACTGTTACTAATTATTATAGTCCGTCAACTTAGAAGTTATAAGCATTTATAAGATAATATGTACCTACTTATATTATTTCGTGGATTAGCAAATGTTTGAGCCATCTACTAAGTAAGACAATTGTCGGGGATGGATGGATAGATTATGAATAATTGTTTATTGGCACAATCATTGGCTCACACGAACCAATGTTTGTACAAGTATACGTGTATCAAGGGTGGTGTAAGGTTTACTTTCGTATAATATTACTTTAAAGGTCAACCTCTACGCAATATAATAAGAGCTTATCAAAATAATCTTTGTAATGTAAATTCCAATACTTAGTTAATATTTAAGGTAAGAAAAATATGTTAGTTTTCATCTATTATTGTAAATAATATTTTCTATGATCTTAATGTTTCTGATGGCTTGTCATAGGCACCCTTGAAGGGATGAGGCCAAAGCTGGTATTTGGTATAAATAAGGATTTCTAGTCAGAAAATAAATTATATTAAAAATTATTTACCTGGTTTTATTGTGATCTTTTCATATCAAATCGTTTGTATAGGTATTAAATTATTATTATTATTATATCGTGGGTTCGATTCCCATCCAGGACAAACATTTGTGTGCATGAACATGTCTGTTTGTCCTGAGTCTGGCTTTAATTATCTATAAAAAAAAAAAAAAAAAAGTAGTATAATATATGTAGTATATCAGTTATCTGGTTTCCATGGTACAAGCTCTGCTTAGTTTGGGACCAGATGACCGTGTGTGAAAATGTCCCTGGATATTATTATCTCCTTTATTTATTTTTTAAACTTATTTTATTACATTATTATTATTAAATTAAATTATGCCTGCCTATTCAATTATTACAATATTATATTGTTAATTAGTTATTTGTTTAGTTTAAGGGATAATTTCCACCAAACGGCTCGCAAAGCATCGGATCGGATCGGGTTTTACAATCTTTAAACGATATTAAATCGTGTACACAGTATTTATAGTCTATATTAGCAAGCCGCGCTCAGCAGCTTAACCGCGGGCGTCTTTCGCGACATGCAATCGTAGCCTTCGTATCCGTGTGCGTATTCTTACGGATCCGATGTGATGTGAGCCGTTTAGTGGAAATCATCCTTATGTTTCTAGGTACTATAGAACATACCTTTTGTTTCATTATCTACGAAATACTAAAGTCATACTAAAGTGGTCTACAATATTTAAAAAAAATATAGTCCGAAACCTAATACAGTAAAATATTGAAATACATTTCGAATGTTATTCCAAATTAAATAAACTGATCGCTACATTTTTAGAAAAATTTCAAGGGCTTTCCATTGTTCAACAGACAACATTTCAATTGAAATATACATTCAATAGCACTTGTCCTACCGCCAACGATGAGTGAGAAGCGAGTAGGACTAGAAACTAGAAACGAGTTGGCGAGCAACGAGCAGCGAGTGGACGACGGTGACAAGCGATTAGTCGCTGGTATGCGTATGCACAATCAGCAACAAAAGGTGATAAACACTTTAGTTTTCTAAATCTTAATTTTGAGCAAAATACTTTAATGAATCGAAACAGAGGTAAAAATTTCATAAATAGCTCTTAGCCGTTACATGAAATGCTAAAAAGCAGATTATAGAATCGTTTTGTGTCAATTTATTTATGATGTGTAAAAGTAACAGTGATAATCGACTTTTATTGCTGACCGTACCAAGCGTGAGTCTCTCAGCGGGTGCTCTGCCCGGCAAGGAAGCGTCGCTGCGCGAGTACTCTCTTTGATAGCTTTTGTCGCTGTGACAAAGCAGTACTCGCGCGCGGTGTGAACAGTCGGCGATTATTAATATATGCATCTCTTTTGTTTACACAGAATGTATATCTATTGTACGTTTCTTGAGCGAGAAAATAGCTTCTTATGGGGCAACTGCCTAAAACGTGCGCAGGGGCACACTCAAAATAAATTATGGACATGGAATAGAAAGTCATCGGTGAAAAATATATAAAACCACTAGCTGACCCGGCGAACTTCGTACCGCCATATTTAGTGACATACCAAAGCAGCGCCACCTACCGGGTCCAATTGTGTTTTCAAACCATCCAGAAACCCATTGATATATACACACAAAATTTCATTTAAATCGGTCCAGCCGTTTAGAGTTAGGTGACATACACACGTACAGAAGAATTATACAATGTGATAGATTAAACGAAGGATAGAGATCATTGTACTCATCATTATGAACAACTTTTACTATGGGACCAAACCTGAAATCGCGAAAAAAAATTAGCAGTAGGTACATTTATGTTCGCATAATTCGTCAATATATAGGGAGCAGCTGATTTTTTTTCGCGATTTCAGGTTTGGTCTCATAGTAAACGGTGTTCATAATGATGAGTACAATGATTCCTTAAAGTAAATGCCTCATTTAACCTAACACTCTGTATATATTAAGATAATTGATATTTGAATGTACAGATGTGGTAACTAATATGTCGCTAGGGAATTTTCTAACGTTTATATTTGAACAGCTATCAAATAAGAGTAGAAAAGCTGTTTGATATTTTTATTTTTCATGCTTTCATCTATAAAATACGTCGTATTTGATAAAGAGTTAGGCACTTTCTTATTTTGTATTTCCACGCTACATTTTTATATTGTTAGGAACCCTTTACACGTTCAATCAATCAATCAATCAATCAAATCATTTATTTGCAAGGAATGTAGGTACATTAAAATGCAGGTGGAGTAGATAGGAGTGAGCCATGTACATTCTGCCTGGAAATAGGCACGCAAAATTCATAATCTAAAAATAAAATTACAAATTAAAATGTCACAGTCACAGTTACAATAAAATTATTACAATTATACACACAATAAATATTCAAAATGTTCAATCTTGATCTCGATTTGTGGTTAAAATCAATGATAGAGATACAGATTTAATAAGGTAGGTGACTTTGTAAAGGCTGCGAATCTAGATGATTGATTTTGATGACTGATCGTGAAGAGCTTAATGGGTTCCTTACAAAATAAGAATAAGGCAGAGGTGTAACTATGGTTCACCCACATTTCAAAAGTTTTGTTTAAATCCCATGTAATAGGGGATAAGTCTATTACCATTATTGCTGCTACTGAAAACAATTACACTATGCCCGACCCAATCGAATCCAGGACCACGTGCTCAGCAGAGCTTGCGACCACTAGAAAAAAAAAAAAAAAAGAAAGAAAGAATAATGTTTATTTGGACACAGTTCGTGAAACACATAATACAAAATAAAAAAGTGAAAATAATGTTTTAGCGTGTGCCTCACGGCTGCGCCAAAAAGGTTCGTTTCTGCATTAATGCCAGACAGATGCTGTTAAATGATTTATGGTTTTTTTTTTTAATGAAACCGGTGTGTCCTGTGATTTTCCCTAAATTTACACACAGAGTGGTAGAAATACATTCGTAAATTCCAGATGAGGGGATTAAGGAGAGCATGATGAATAGCCACAATTTCCACGTTTGGCACTGTCGCCATTTTAGATTTATCGATGTTTTTCGCGAACATGATACTAATATTGAGTAGGTATTAGGTAGACAAGAATGAAAAATGTATAAATATCCTTGTTTTTTTTTATAAGCGTTTCCTGAGAGCCTTTAGAAACAAAATAAATACAAACACATACCCTAAATGAACTCGAAGGAGGCCGAACGAAATCAATGATATCGGCAAAGCAATAAATAAAACTGAAAAGACAAAGATTTCGAAGTTATTTCAAGCACTGAGTAATCAATTAAAATACTGAAGTTCAATGAACTTTGTTGTCTCAGCTGATTACTAAAGTGCTAGTAAATTCTATTAAATAAGTCAACAACTTGTTCAGGGAATAAACAATCAAAGCGTGTTTGTTAGAGTTATTTACGAAAAGGGGTTTATGTGTAAATAGATATTTTTTTTATTTGACGAATACCTAATACCTGTCAGCTTCTCAAACATGAGGATTTGTGTGGAAGTGTCTAGATAATAAAAAAATAGGCAGTCATGGGGACTACCTTAAGAGCCTATACAACCTCAGCTCAAATTCTAATTTTGCCCCCATTTCCTCGCGCCACCTCACACTTTATCCTAACTATATTACCTGTTGCGTATTGTGTGTTCCGAGTGCAAGCGACACAGCCGTCGCGTTCGAAAGCTGAAGCGAGACTGAGTGGGGGTGTTCGGGCGGCAGGGAATAAACTTCAAGACGCCGATAGTTTAGGTAATTTCTTTTTACGTTGAAAATAATGCGAATTAAAAAAAAAACACATAAGACCTGCTTTATTGTTAGTTCAGTTAGTATGCAAAGTATCATGATCTAATTTGAAGTATTTTTTTAATACCAGCGGTTTATTGTTCGGTTTAGAGGTAATTTTGGATATTTTTTGTCTATCGAGAAAATTTTTGGAATCGTGTTCTTAAGTACTAACAGTGCAAATAAGTTAAATTGTTTACTAACAACTAGAATTGTAAGTATTTTTGTAATTGGATCTAGTTGACTGTGGAATAAATAAATTATTATTTGAGGTAGTATAGGCTCTTAAACGTAAAACTATGCACAGCATCGTGGTGACGCGATGACGCGAACCCGTAAGATTTCCCCTACCAAAAATCCAACCAAAAAACAAGTTTTCACTTCAAAAATATATAGGTAATAATATACTTTATAAGTGTATCCGACCTCAAATAAATTGGGTTAAGAGTTGAAGGATGATATTGTAGGTAAGTTTATATCTTACCCCTTATTAATAAACCCGGACGTAACGTCATGCCATCGAAAATGTATGGTTGAGCCGAAAGTAAATCTTGTACAACTTTACTCCAGGTTTATTAACAAGGGGGTTAGAGTTTAAATCCGAGATCTATAAACATTACTTAGCACGTAATTTGGCTAAGCTGTATAGTTGAGACAGGCCAGCTGGCGTGGTTGGTTAAGATACCACCTATCACGCCGCAGGTCGTGGGTTCGGTTCTCATCCAGGACAAACATTTGTGTGCATGGACATGTCTGTTTGTCTTGAGTCTGGGTGTAAGTTTTTTTATAAGAATGTATTTACAAAAAAAAAAAGCAGTGTATATATTATATCAGTTATCTGGTTTCCATAAGCTCTGCTTAGTTTGGGATCCGACCGAGACCGTGTGTGAATAATGTCCCAGGATATTATTATTTATTTATTATATTCGTTATTCCTGTCACTGTCGCACAACTGGCTAACTACAAGTGCAAGACAGAGACGATTCAGGCCGTCGAGAGAAAGAAGGAAACGGACGGAAACAGATGATACGCGTGCGTGTCGCATGAGGCAAGTCGCTTCGCTCGAGGCCGTGAACGGTCCCACAGAACAAAAGATGCGCAAATATGAACGTTTGTGCTGCCTACTTCTCAAAGATCTCTACTACACTGCAAACCTTTTTTGAGCTGCATCACCACAACAGAGATCATCTGCCGGGCTATTCTGTAAAAAACTCACAGTGAAAACATAGGTGAAGTGAGCTCAAAGTGAGCTGTCCTTCCACTTGAAGGTAGGAATTGACATTTATTGACAGTTCACTCCACGCTCATTTCACCTAAGCTTTCACGGTGAGATTTTTATAGAATAGATCGGCTGTTCAGGTGACTACAGGACTGACCTTTTATTCAGGTAAAGAAGTCGCACCTAGAAAGTACCTAAGTTCTGCCGGCGTTTTTGACGCAGTCTATGTACTATCGACAAAACGAACGCCTTTACATCTTAAAGTTATTTTACGTATACACTGATTCACCCTGCCTTTATGGTCCTTTGTTTGTCTTGTCTTACAATTACAGCCTGCAAGCAAAATTGTTTCGAAATTGGAAAGCGTTTGTCGACAGTACTTAGTTGAATACTATTATGGAGCGGTTTTTCTTTAATTCAGATTTTTATTTTTATTTTATTTTATTTTATTTGTTAGGGACAAAAAACAGTTACATGCCAAGCTTAACTAGAGATTCTTAAATTAGTACAATACTTAGAAATACATTTATACACAATCATTCCATATTTATGTTACTACACATGTAACCCACAACATTGTCCACGAATTCACAAAAAAAAAAGTTAAATGAAAACAGACAATTAGTGTGCATCGTAAAAGACTAGTAAGAAGAAGAAGAAGAAGAAGAAGAATATATATATTATGAATTTAGTAACTCTATTGCTCTTGCCTTGAAACGATTTTTATTAATATTCTAATACGTTTTCTGTTATGCATAGTGTTTGTTATAATATGTTACCTACTCAATTATTATTTATTGTTTATCTATCCTCTAATATTCCATCAGGAATTTCTCAGGAGCAGCCCGGAGTCTGGATTCATTGTGCCCGGTTGATGGCAATAGTCTTGCCTGTAACCGGCGAAATGTGGGTGTACTACAGGTACTATTGACAAAGCGGACGCCTTTACACTTTAAAGTTGCTTTTTCTATACACTGATTCACCCTGGTCTATGGCCCTATGGTCCTTTGTTTGTCCTACAATTGCAGCTTGCAAGCAAAATTGTTTTGAAATTAGAAAGGCCTGGCGTTTGTCGATTGTACTTACATCTCTGCTAAACCCTTCGGGGATTACATGCGTGATATTAAGTTTAAGTTATTAAGTAAATATTATTAGGAACCCGATGATTTTTAAACAGGAGACGGATAAAAAAGAATCGAAACTAGTTAGAACACAACTTTATAAAACCTTTAAGTGAGCTTTTCCTTGTTTTCTTAGTTTAGGTGTCGGCGACACGCGAACTAAAAGGTCAAAGGTAAAGTAAAGTAGGACACAACTCAAAGGTAACATTGATGAAAACGACCATAATTAGTACTAACACTCGTTTATTTTCGCTCCATTCACGACGTCACGACTCATGAAACGTTATTGTCACTGCCAAATTCCTGCCTGAAATGATAAATCGTGTTTGACGAATTTTGCCAAAGGAACTTCTAAAGGCACGTCGCGACTCTAATAGAACAATTTCCATGATGTTTTCATAAAATTGTTCTGCTAGTGTCGTGTCTGCGGGGGCCTTAACACTTTCAAGGCCACTAACAATAAAACTTCTATGGTCTCGTTTACCGCGCGTGAACCTGTTAAGTTGGGTTTACTGTAACTTATACCTACATTTCGTGTACTTATTTAAATTAGTATTAGGCTATTCTGTTGGCCTATTAGTGATATTTTTTGTTTTCTTTTTATTTGTGCATACAATTTCAATACAAGTTCATTTTTGTACTTTACCATTAAACCACAAATGGTGGTGGTCATGGTATGGGCATGTGATGCGGAGGAATAAGGAAAATGTCGTCAGGAAAGTATTGAGTATGAACCAAGAGGAAGACCAAATAAACGATGGATGGACTGTGTGAAAGATGATATGGCCAGAAAGGGAGTGACTAACGAGATGACGACTAATAGAGAAGTATGGAAGAAAAAGACATGTTGCGCCGACCCCAAATAAATTGGGACAAGGGCAGGAGAATGATGACCATTAAACCACAAATGGTTTGTATTGGTACTCACATTGGCTATACAAAACAACAATACTTAATCACTAAGCAAATAATGTAGGTAGGTTACATTAGTAATATTTCGCATGCAAACATCTATCATGTTTCGAATCTGAGTTGCTTGCTACTGGGCCGCTCATTAGACGACCGATTCTAGTTAACGTAAACATTTATATACAGACAGCTGTGCTGCTGGGGAGTTTGTTGCGCCACTTCTTCTCCCCAGATAAAGCACTAGGAAGTGGTAAAGGGCGGACGTTTTAGGGGACTGTCTTATGTAATTGTGACGTTCAAAAAGTGGTGTTTCTCAGCCTAGTTTGAATAAATGACTTTGGATTTGTATATACAGGTTGCTTCGCTTTTATTTCTTTTTAGGGTTTTCGTAACTCAAAAGGAAAAACGGAACCCTTATAGGATCACTCGTGTGTCTGTCTGTCTGCCCGTCTGTCACAGCAGGTGTGGCGAGTCATGGCAAATTATAAAATTTTATTAAATATGTACTAGGTTAAGGTTTCTATGGGTCTATGTCACCCGAAATAAAGTGGTTATTATTATTATTTCCCTTATTTCTGTTTTATACATGACGGAGGAAGAACCTCCATAGTCTTTTCAAAAAGTGTGACGTCAGCGTAGCTGACGTCACTGATGACGTCTTCGTGGCTCATCTTTGATTTTCAAAACAAAACTTCACAACTTGTTTCAAGGCTTCGTTTATTCAATTGACAGTGTGACGACGTCCCAGAGAGGTCCGCACTGTACGGCGGCTCGAACAAGAATGATCTTAGTAGCGCTTACAGTGCCGCCGTATTTAAAGGGATCGTCGCACGTGCACATTTTTAGGTTAAGTATTGAACTATGTAAATTACAATTATTCTGTTAACGTTTTAAGTAGTAATGTTAATTTTACATCGTAATAATCAATCATTATTTTGTGAATTAATTTCAAACAATCAAATTATCATTTTAATTATTTAAATAGACGAACACGATGAGTAGTTGCGCCGATATACATATATAAATTATATTTTTAAATATTAGAATAAAAATATATAAAAACATTAAAAAATATAAAAAATAGTAGCCCACCGATATCGGGAACAAGGTCGAAGCTACCGGCGGTCAGGGCTCCAGAGAGAGGAACCTCCTAACATTGCGAGTCGTGTCCAGAAGTACCGCTTTCTGAATCAAGCCCTTGATCCAGCTGCCCAACGAGAGCTCCTTAGGTTTTGGTCGAGGCTCATGGCAATTAAGCCATTGGCTGATACGACTATCGGCACAATGATTGCTGAGTCCACATCCCACATGTCGACAACCTCGCGAGACAAGTCAAGATTTGTTTACCTTTCTCGGCTTTCACGAGGTTCCCGTCACGCGGGACCGTTATATCAATAATCATTATGCGCCGCTCTATTCGATCCACCACCACTATTATTATGTTTTTATAAATCTCGGGACCCTGGGGTCCCGGACCTTTGGAAGGCATACGAGGGGCCGAAGCCAACTCGCAGAGGCCCCTTAGATAATTTTAAATGATAAGGAGGCACCAACCGACGATTATTCCTATCTGCACTATGCAAGTGCACCCAATGACAACCCCCGGTTGGTGCAGGACTATTGTTATACGTGGAAACAAAACATATTGGGCTATGGGTTTGGGAAACTAAAGTGGATTGGGTAACTTGAACTATGGAAGAACTATGTCCCCTGCCTGAACAATGTTATATAAATATTATACACGGATAAAATGGCAGGGGGTGACTTGCACACTCAATAATGGGCCCCCGGAAACGGCCGCTAGCACATAGTGACGTAGCGACAAGGGGCAACACTTCCTGAGGTGCTTGAGGAGTGGAGAGGTATTCCACGGCTATTAGGACAATCCCGGGAGTACGGCCTTGATCTCTACCAGCACCTTACTGGAATACTTCTTTCCTCCGAGCACGTTTGCTCTTGCGAATTTCCACTCAAGCCGGCCAGTAAAGGCAAGAAAGAGGTGGGAGCTCTGTTCCTCGTCATTGTTCACTCCAACCGGCCAATAAAGACAAGCCAGAGATGAGGACAAGATTTCTCCCGGGAGATAGGGTCCGTGGGGTCGCTACTGCCCAACAGCTCGCCACATGCTGCCCTGCGAGTTTATGCATCTCTCTTGGTCTGGCTCCTCACCCTAGACCTATTTAGACCTACAGTTCAGGAGTACGCAAGCCCCACCACGACGGCACGGCGGTAGGGTTACTATTATTATTATCATATCATAACAAAATCGACTCAGAATATACATATGTAGAACGCTCTCACACCAAAACAGTCACAAGGATAGTAACATCAATGCTCTTAACACATTTAGAAATTCACAACATAGCAGAGAATCCTTTTATAAGTGGTTTACAGACTACGGATAATAATAATTCCCAGTTACCACATAATACTATTGTCGTACACCCGAACAGTACCTCGCCTTACCAGTAATGGTAAATACATAGTTATCGGATCGCAAATACTTGTGGATTGTGGAATACCAATAGAGGAACGTTATCGAAATTCGATAACTGGGTCGTCGATGAAATGACAAATACTGTATATTTTTTAGTAGGTATTTGTGGGTGTCAAATTGCGGGTGAAATAACTTTTACATACTTATGGGTATTTATTGAAATTCAATACAATTAATAGTGTTTAAAGATGGAAGGAGTGGCAGGTGATCGTGAAATATGATACAGACTTCCCAATTGCGTACCGCACTTACGGTCACGGTCACGGTCAGTAGCTCGTGGCTAAGTAAAAAAAGATGCACGGATCGATCCATCAGGTTAAGCTACGCTTGCCGGGATTGGTCCGTAGATGGGTGACCAGCTTTATATACCGAGACTCCTCCGTGCCTCGAAAATCACGTTAAGACATAGGATACTTTTCATCCCGGTAGAAGGTTCCCGTGGGATAATTTCCGACATTCACGCGGGCAACAGCTAGTATATTAAGACATAGGATACTTTTCATCCCGGTAGAAGGTTCCCGTGGGATAATTTCCGACATTCACGCGGGCGAAGCCGCTGGCAACAGCTAGTATATTAAGACATAGGATACTTTTCATCCCGGTAGAAGGTTCCCGCGTGGGATAATTTCCGACATTCACGCAGGCGAAGCCGCTGGCAACAGCTAGTATATTAAGACATAGGATACTTTTCATCCCGGTAGAAGGTTCCCGTGGGATAATTTCCGACATACACGCGGGCAACAGCTAGTATATTAAGACATAGGATACTTTTCATCCCGGTAGAAGGTTCCCGTGGGATAATTTCCGACATTCACGCGGGCAACAGCTAGTATATTAAGACATAGGATACTTTTCATCCCGGTAGAAGGTTCCCGTGGGATAATTTCCGACATTCACGCGGGCAACAGCTAGTATATTAAGACATAGGATACTTTTCATCCCGGTAGAAAGTTCCCGTGGGATAATTTCCGACATTCACGCGGGCGAAGCCGCTGGCAACAGCTAGTAAGTAAGTAAGTAAGTAAAGTAAGTAAATCATTTATTTGCGTAAAACATGGTATACATTGATGTTAATATTATTACAGTAGCTCAACATGTTTCGCTTAGATATAACATAGCATGCAAAAATTTTCTATTTTGACAAAAGGAATCAACATCTCACATCCATAAAATCTTTTAAACTGTAAAAATTACATTCATTAAGCCACTTGTGTAATTCTATCTTAAATTTCCTAGAGTTCAATATTTTAAAGCGACTTGGTATCTTGTTATAAGTACGTACGCACATTGCTAGGCAGTTTTTGTTGTATTTGGCAAGTCTTGGCAAATCACTTAATACCAGTTTATGAGGATCTCGTCTGTTTCTGGGATTTACATCATTTGCTGATTTAAATAAATGTTTGTTGTTAACTACAAATACACATACCTCATATATATACAGACACGGTAGAGGTAGCAGACCAAACCTCTTGAACATTGGTTTACATGAGTCATCAGGTTGAAGACCACTTATTGCTCTGATGCACTTTTTTTGTGCGATAAATGCTCTATCCATATCGGTACTGTTACCCCACATTACGAGACCATATCGCAGTATCGACTCAACATAGGCGTAGTATGACATAATTGCAGTTTTTATGTTAGTTATGTTTTTAACTTGTTTCAGTGCGTATGCAAATTTATTGATTCGAGTGCTTACATTATCTACATGTTCTTTCCAGTTAATATCTTTGTCTATTATTACGCCTAAAAACCTTGTATGGGTTACCTCTTTGATTTTATTTATATTAAGTTTTATATTGTTTTTATTGTTATTTGATTGATTGAATTGGATGAAAACAGATTTATCTAAATTTATTTTTAAATTATTCATGTCAAGCCAAAGCAGTAATTTGTCTATTGTATTATTTATGTCAAACTCATGGTCAGTCTTGTTTTTCTTTTTATCTGATGTCACTATGATTGATATTACGTCGGCAAATAATATGCATTTATAATTGGTTATTTTTATGATATCATTAATATATAAAAGAAATAATATTGGACCAAGCACGCTTCCTTGCGGAACGCCATATTTATTTTGCTTATATTCTGATGAGTACGGTATCATATCTCTATTACTGTTTATTTTACTAATAATGACACGTTGCTGTCTATTGCCTAAATAGGATGATATCCATTCGAGTGCAGGTCCTCTAATCCCAATAGTCTCTAGTTTATCCAACAATATGCTGTGTGACACAAAATCGAAGGCTTTTGATAAATCAAAAAAAAGTCCAGTAGTAAGATGATTACTATTAATATTTGAAAGTACTGCCTTCATAAGAGAGTAAATGGCTAATGATGTGGATTTCTTTTTTTGAAATCCAAACTGTTCAGTACTTATTATTTTGAATTTATTGCAAAAATCGATTAGCCTTTTATACATACATTTCTCATAAATTTTTGAAAAAATAGATATCAATGTAATTGGACGGTAATTACTAATATCGCTTTTATCTCCTTTTTTGAATAACGGCTTAATAATTGATAATTTTAACCTATGAGGAAATGTTCCTGCTGCAAAAGACATGTTTATTAGATGGGTTAAAATACCAATCAATTCATTACAGCAAGATTTTATGATTTTAGTACTAATTTCGTCATAGCCCTCTGATCTAGTGTTGGACAGGGACATTATTTCATAGCGCATTTCGTTTTCTGACATTGGTTTAAGAAACATTGAGTTGACATATCTATTTTGCCTATAATTTTGAAAAGCTGGATTTTGCGGTGACGTATGCGTTAAATTCACGTAATAATTATTGAATGTAGAAGCTATTTCTACAGGGTCTGTAACTACAATACCATTTAATTTTATTGCATCTATGTTGTCTTTAGGGGTGGTATTTTTATTTATTTCGTTTTTGATGACAGTCCAAGTGGCTTTACATTTATTATCTTGTGTTTCAATATATTTTATGTTCGCATTCTTTTTTGAGCTGTAAATACATTTTTTAAGCATATAGGAATATTTTTTATATTCTAATTTATTAGAATTATTTTTGTTTTTATAATATTCATAACGTAATTTTCGCTTAGTTTTGCAACTTTGTCTAAGACCTTTACTTACCCACTTTTGCGTGTTTTTAGCGGTACTGTTGACCCTGACTCTTACCTTGGGAAAACAGAGATTGTATAAAAGGCACCATAGATCATGAAAATCATTAAAGGCCGAATTTGAATCTGTGTTTATATATATATCGGACCAGTAAAGACTTTGTAAGCATTCCCGGAATTTCCGGATATTATCTAGGTTGTAATCTCTTTTATAAACGTAGTGTATTGATGCTTTTTGTGGTACATTTTGAGAAGGAAAGCTAAGCATTTGTGCTGTATCATGATCTGAGAGATGTAAAGGTAGTACGGTTGCCGTAGCATTGGAAATGTTGCTCAAAATATGATCAATACAAGACAATTTACGTGTGGGGACATTTATGTGGATTTTCAAATTATAATTATTGGATAAGTCTTGTAACTGATTTGTGATATTACCTTTTTTCAGTGTATTTATATTCAAATCACCAGCTATAACTATATTAACTTTAGACTTGTATTTATTTATTAAATCGTGCAAAAGTTTGTGTAATTTTAATAAAAACTGTGTTGGATCAAATTGAGGAGTGCGATAAACACATATAATAACTAATTTACCACACATTAATTCTATTCCACAGGCTTCAAACGTATTTTGAGTTGCGTAGTTTTTAACTAATGACAATTCTTTATAATTTAGTTCTTTTTTTACAAATATACAAGTGCCACCCCTTTGTTGTTCTCTACAAAAGTTTGTAGCCATTACATAATTATATATTTTTACATAATTGTCAAAACCTTTTTTTATAAAAGTTTCAGATAGGCATATTACATCTGGGTCATTATTATTGTCCTTTAGTTCTTGAATGGTTAGTTCTAATAGTTCTTGTTTGGATAGAACACTGGCAATATTTTGATGAAATATTTTAAAATTATGCGTTTTGTTGGCTTTCGTTACGAAAAAATGAGTCGCTCTTATTTAAAACAGGAAAATAGTACGGTATAGTTCCTTTCCTAACCTTTGTATTGGGTTCCGTTAAGTTATTGCTTTTAGGATGCTTAACAGTTTCAATGCGACTTTGTTTTTTAAAGTAGTAGGGGATTGTCCCTTTTTTTGATTCATGTATACCAATGCTCAATTTGAGACTTGATTTGCCAGTTGCTATTCTCTTTCGAATTTCACTAGGGTTCAAATATTTATCATTATAGTCATTACAATCTATAACAAAATTAATTGACTTACAAATATCAGACAATTCGGTACTTATTTGTTTTACAAAGTGACATTTTTTATACTTACTACATACATTTTTTATAGAATTGTTTAATTTATTGACATTCAGGAATACGTTATTTACGACATTTAATACAATTATAGTGTTACTACTAAATATATCCAATAGTATATTAAGACATAGGATACTTTTCATCCCGGTAGAAGGTTCCCGTGGGATAATTTCCGACATTCACGCGGTCAAAGCCGCTGGCAACAGCTAGTATATTAAGACATAGGATACTTTCATCCCAGTAGAAGGTTCCCGTGGGATAATTTCCGACAATCACGCGGTCAAAGACGCTGGCAACAGCTAGTATATTAAGACATAGGATACTTTTCATCCCGGTAGAAGGTTCCCGTGGGATATTTTCCGACATACACGCGGGCAACAGCTAGTATATTAAGACATAGGATACTTTTCATCCCGGTAGAAGGTTCCCGTGGGATAATTTCCGACATTCACGCGGGCGAAGCCGCTGCCAACAGCTAGTATATTAAGACATAGGATACTTTTCATCCCGGTAGAAGGTTCCCGTGGGATATTTTCCGACATACACGCGGGCAACAGCTAGTATATTAAGACATAGGATACTTTCATCCCGGTAGAAGGTTCCCGTGGGATAATTTCCGACATACACGCAGGCAACAGCTGGTATATTAAGACATAGAATACTTTTCATCCCGGTAGAAGGTTCCCGTGGGATAATTTCCGACATACACGCGGGCGAAGCCGCTGGCAACAGCTAGTATATTAAGACATAGGATACTTTCATCCCGGTAGAAGGTTCCCGTGGGATAATTTCCGACATTCACGCGGACGAAGCCGCTGGCAACAGCTAGTATATTAAGACATAGGATACTTTTCATCCCGGTAGAAGGTTCCCGTGGGATAATTTCCGACATTCACGCGGGCAACAGCTAGTATATTAAGACATAGGATACTTTCATCCCGGTAGAAGGTTCCCGTGGGATAATTTCCGACATACACGCGGGCAACAGCTGGTATATTTAGACATAGGATACTTTTCATCCCGGTAGAAGGTTCCCGTGGGATAATATCCGACATACACGCGGGCAACAGCTGGTATATTAAGACATAGGATACTTTTCATCCCGGTAGAAGGTTCCCGCGGGATAATTTCCGACATTCACGCGGGCGAAGCCGCTGCCAACAGCTAGTATATTAAGACATAGGATACTTTTCATCCCGGTAGAAGGTTCCCGTGGGATAATATCCGACATACACGCGGGCAACAGCTGGTATATTAAGACATAGGATACTTTTCATCCCGGTAGAAGGTTCCCGTGGGATAATTTCCGACATTCACGCGGGCAACAGCTAGTATATTAAGACATAGGATACTTTTCATCCCGGTAGAAAGTTCCCGTGGGATAATTTCCGACATTCACGCGGGCGAAGCCGCTGGCAACAGCTAGTATATTAAGACATAGGATACTTTTCATCCCGGTAGAAGGTTCCCGTGGGATAATTTCCGACATTCACGCGGTCAAAGCCGCTGGCAACAGCTAGTATATTAAGACATAGGATACTTTCATCCCGGTAGAAGGTTCCCGTGGGATAATTTCCGACATTCACGCGGGCGAAGCCGCTGGCAACAGCTAGTATATTAAGACATAGGATACTTTTCATCCCGGTAGAAGGTTCCCGTGGGATATTTTCCGACATACACGCGGGCAACAGCTAGTATATTAAGACATAGGATACTTTTCATCCCGGTAGAAGGTTCCCGTGGGATAATTTCCGACATTCACGCGGGCGAAGCCGCTGGCAACAGCTAGTATATTAAGACATAGGATACTTTTCATCCAGGTAGAAGGTTCCCGTGGGATAATTTCCGACATTCACGCGGTCAAAGCCGCTGGCAACAGCTAGTATATTAAGACATAGGATACTTTTCATCCCGGTAGAAGGTTCCCGTGGGATAATTTCCGACATTCACGCGGGCAACAGCTAGTATATTAAGACATAGGATACTTTTCATCCCGGTAGAAGGTTCCCGCGTGGGATAATTTCCGACATTCACGCAGGCGAAGCCGCTGGCAACAGCTAGTATATTAAGACATAGGATACTTTTCATCCCGGTAGAAGGTTCCCGTGGGATAATTTCCGACATACACGCGGGCAACAGCTAGTATATTAAGACATAGGATACTTTTCATCCCGGTAGAAGGTTCCCGTGGGATAATTTCCGACATTCACGCGGGCAACAGCTAGTATATTAAGACATAGGATACTTTTCATCCCGGTAGAAGGTTCCCGTGGGATAATTTCCGACATTCACGCGGGCAACAGCTAGTATATTAAGACATAGGATACTTTTCATCCCGGTAGAAAGTTCCCGTGGGATAATTTCCGACATTCACGCGGGCGAAGCCGCTGGCAACAGCTAGTATATTAAGACATAGGATACTTTTCATCCCGGTAGAAGGTTCCCGTGGGATAATTTCCGACATTCACGCGGTCAAAGCCGCTGGCAACAGCTAGTATATTAAGACATAGGATACTTTCATCCCGGTAGAAGGTTCCCGTGGGATAATTTCCGACAATCACGCGGTCAAAGACGCTGGCAACAGCTAGTATATTAAGACATAGGATACTTTTCATCCCGGTAGAAGGTTCCCGTGGGATAATTTCCGACATTCACGTGGGCGAAGCCGCTGGCAACAGCTAGTATATTAAGACATAGGATACTTTTCATCCCGGTAGAAGGTTCCCGTGGGATAATTTCCGACATTTACGCGGGCAACAGCTAGTATATTAAGACATAGGATACTTTTCATCCCGGTAGAAGGTTCCCGTGGGATAATTTCCGACATTCACGCGGGCGAAGCCGCTGGCAACAGCTAGTATATTAAGACATAGGATAATTTTCATCCCGGTAGAAGGTTCCCGTGGGATAATTTCCGACATTCACGCGGGCGAAGCCGCGGGCAACAGCTAGTATATTAAGACAGAGGATACTTTCATCCCGGTAGAAGGTTCCCGTGGGATAATTTCCGACATACACGCGTGCAACAGCTAGTATATTAAGACATAGGATACTTTTCATCCCGGTAGAAGGTTCCCGCGGGATAATTTCCGACATACACGCGGGCAACAGCTAGTATATTAAGACATAGGATACTTTTCATCCCGGTAGAAGGTTCCCGTGGGATAATTTCCGACATTCACGCGGGCAACAGCTAGTATATTAAGACATAGGATACTTTTCATCCCGGTAGAAGGTTCCCGTGGGATAATTTCTGACATTCACGCGGGCAACAGCTAGTATATTAAGACATAGGATACTTTTCATCCCGGTAGAAAGTTCCCGTGGGATAATTTCCGACATTCACGCGGGCGAAGCCGCTGGCAACAGCTAGTATATTAAGACATAGGATACTTTTCATCCCGGTAGAAGTTTCCCGTGGGATATTTTCCGACATACACGCGGGCAACAGCTAGTATATTAAGACATAGGATACTTTTCATCCCGGTAGAAGGTTCCCGTGGGATAATTTCCGACATTCACGCGGGCGAAGCCGCTGGCAACAGCTAGTATATTAAGACATAGGATACTTTTCATCCAGGTAGAAGGTTCCCGTGGGATAATTTCCGACATTCACGCGGTCAAAGCCGCTGGCAACAGCTAGTATATTAAGACATAGGATACTTTTCATCCCGGTAGAAGGTTCCCGTGGGATAATTTCCGACATACACGCATGCAACAGCTAGTATATTAAGACAAAGGATACTTTTCATCCCGGTAGAAGGTTCCCGCGGGATAATTTCCGACATACACGCGGGCAACAGCTAGTATATTAAGACATAGGATACTTTTCATCCCGGTAGAAGGTTCCCGCGGGATAATTTCCGACATTCACGCGGGCAACAGCTAGTATATTAAGACATAGGATACTTTTCATCCCGGTAGAAGGTTCCCGCGGGATAATTTCCGACATTCACGCGGGCGAAGCCGCTGCCAACAGCTAGTATATTAAGACATAGGATACTTTTCATCCCGGTAGAAGGTTCCCGTGGGATAATATCCGACATACACGCGGGCAACAGCTGGTATATTAAGACATAGGATACTTTCATCCCGGTAGAGGTTCCCGTGGGATAATTTCCGACATACACGCAGGCAACAGCTGGTATATTAAGACATAGAATACTTTTCATCCCGGTAGAAGGTTCCCGTGGGATAATTTCCGACATACACGCGGGCGAAGCCGCTGGCAACAGCTAGTATATTAAGACATAGGATACTTTCATCCCGGTAGAAGGTTCCCGTGGGATAATTTCCGACATTCACGCGGACGAAGCCGCTGGCAACAGCTAGTATATTAAGACATAGGATACTTTTCATCCCGGTAGAAGGTTCCCGTGGGATAATTTCCGACATTCACGCGGGCAACAGCTAGTATATTAAGACATAGGATACTTTCATCCCGGTAGAAGGTTCCCGTGGGATAATTTCGGACATACACGCGGGCAACAGCTGGTATATTTAGACATAGGATACTTTTCATCCCGGTAGAAGGTTCCCGTGGGATAATATCCGACATACACGCGGGCAACAGCTGGTATATTAAGACATAGGATACTTTTCATCCCGGTAGAAGGTTCCCGCGGGATAATTTCCGACATTCACGCGGGCGAAGCCGCTGCCAACAGCTAGTATATTAAGACATAGGATACTTTTCATCCCGGTAGAAGGTTCCCGTGGGATAATTTTCGACATTCACGCGGGCAACAGCTAGTATATTAAGACATAGGATACTTTTCATCCCGGTAGAAAGTTCCCGTGGGATAATTTCCGACATTCACGCGGGCGAAGCCGCTGGCAACAGCTAGTATATTAAGACATAGGATACTTTTCATCCCGGTAGAAGGTTCCCGTGGGATAATTTCCGACATTCACGCGGGCAACAGCTAGTATATTAAGACATAGGATACTTTTCATCCCGGTAGAAGGTTCCCGTGGGATAATTTCCGACATTCACGCGGGCAACAGCTAGTATATTAAGACATAGGATACTTTTCATCCCGGTAGAAAGTTCCCGTGGGATAATTTCCGACATTCACGCGGGCGAAGCCGCTGGCAACAGCTAGTATATTAAGACATAGGATACTTTTCATCCCGGTAGAAGGTTCCCGTGGGATAATTTCCGACATTCACGCGATCAAAGCCGCTGGCAACAGCTAGTATATTAAGACATAGGATACTTTCATCCCGGTAGAAGGTTCCCGTGGGATAATTTCCGACATTCACGCGGTCAAAGCCGCTGGCAACAGCTAGTATATTAAGACATAGGATACTTTCATCCCGGTAGAAGGTTCCCGTGGGATAATTTCCGACAATCACGCGGTCAAAGACGCTGGCAACAGCTAGTATATTAAGACATAGGATACTTTTCATCCCGGTAGAAGGTTCCCGTGGGATAATTTCCGACATTCACGTGGGCGAAGTCGCTGGCAGCAGCTAGTATATTAAGACATAGGATACTTTTCATCCCGGTAGAAGGTTCCCGTGGGATAATTTCCGACATTTACGCGTGCAACAGCTAGTATATTAAGACATAGGATACTTTTCATCCCGGTAGAAGGTTCCCGTGGGATAATTTCCGACATTCACGCGGGCGAAGCCGCTGGCAACAGCTAGTATATTAAGACATAGGATAATTTTCATCCCGGTAGAAGGTTCCCGTGGGATAATTTCCGACATTCACGCGGGCGAAGCCGCGGGCAACAGCTAGTATATTAAGACATAGGATACTTTCATCCCGGTAGAAGGTTCCCGTGGGATAATTTCCGACATACACGCGTGCAACAGCTAGTATATTAAGACATAGGATACTTTTCATCCCGGT
This sequence comes from Dicycla oo, assembly GCA_948252095.1. Taxonomy (NCBI): domain Eukaryota; kingdom Metazoa; phylum Arthropoda; class Insecta; order Lepidoptera; family Noctuidae; genus Dicycla; species Dicycla oo. The sequence continues at coordinate 13,452,691 of OX411732.1, forward strand.
AGAAGGTTCCCGCGGGATAATTTCCGACATACACGCGGGCAACAGCTAGTATATTAAGACATAGGATACTTTTCATCCCGGTAGAAGGTTCCCGTGGGATAATTTCCGACATTCACGCGGGCAACAGCTAGTATATTAAGACATAGGATACTTTTCATCCCGGTAGAAGGTTCCCGTGGGATAATTTCTGACATTCACGCGGGCAACAGCTAGTATATTAAGACATAGGATACTTTTCATCCCGGTAGAAAGTTCCCGTGGGATAATTTCCGACATTCACGCGGGCGAAGCCGCTGGCAACAGCTAGTATATTAAGACATAGGATACTTTTCATCCCGGTAGAAGGTTCCCGTGGGATATTTTCCGACATACACGCGGGCAACAGCTAGTATATTAAGACATAGGATACTTTTCATCCCGGTAGAAGGTTCCCGTGGGATAATTTCCGACATTCACGCGGGCGAAGCCGCTGGCAACAGCTAGTATATTAAGACATAGGATACTTTTCATCCAGGTAGAAGGTTCCCGTGGGATAATTTCCGACATTCACGCGGTCAAAGCCGCTGGCAACAGCTAGTATATTAAGACATAGGATACTTTTCATCCCGGTAGAAGGTTCCCGTGGGATAATTTCCGACATACACGCATGCAACAGCTAGTATATTAAGACAAAGGATACTTTTCATCCCGGTAGAAGGTTCCCGTGGGATAATTTCCGACATACACGCGTGCAACAGCTAGTATATTAAGACATAGGATACTTTCATCCCGGTAGAAGGTTCCCGTGGGATAATTTCCGACATACACGCGGGCAACAGCTAGTATGTTAAGACATAGGATACTTTCATCCCGGTAGAAGGTTCCCGCGGGATAATTTCCGACATACACGCGGGCAACAGCTAGTATATTAAGACATAGGATACTTTTCATCCCGGTAGAAGGTTCCCGCGGGATAATTTCCGACATTCACGCGGGCGAAGCCGCTGCCAACAGCTAGTATATTAAGACATAGGATACTTTTCATCCCGGTAGAAGGTTCCCGTGGGATAATATCCGACATACACGCGGGCAACAGCTGGTATATTAAGACATAGGATACTTTTCATCCCGGTAGAAGGTTCCCGTGGGATAATTTCCGACATTCACGCGGGCAACAGCTAGTATATTAAGACATAGGATACTTTTCATCCCGGTAGAAGGTTCCCGTGGGATAATTTCCGACATTCACGCGGGCAACAGCTAGTATATTAAGACATAGGATACTTTTCATCCCGGTAGAAGGTTCCCGTGGGATAATTTCCGACATTCACGCGGGCGAAGACGCTGGCAACAGCTGGTATATTTAGACATAGGATACTTTTCATCCCGGTAGAAAGAAAGAAAGAAAAGAAAGAAAAATATTTTATTTGGCACACACAGGAAATACAAGTAGTAAAAAGGAGCATAGTTAACTAACAAAATTAACATTAAAAATTAAACAAAATAAATACAAAATATAACAATTAAAAATACCTGTGCGAGGCCAAAAAGGCTCCTATCTCAGCATAAAGCTGCAATATTTAATTAAATACCGCAGCGCTGGTATTCTGATAGGGCCCATGTGATGCCACGGACACACCTACGGACATCTAACAAATCCAGTAGAGGAATAATAAGATAATAAAATACACACAATAGAATACCTATAATTTAGAGAAAAAAAAATAAAAAAATAAAATATAAACTAATAACCATAAATAGTGTCTTCATTAGTCGAATAACTCCCGACGCCAGACGCTTCAACCTCGCTTGTCTATGCTATAGAATATTGTCTATAGTCTGTGACAAGCGATGAGACGCGGGCGCAGGTATCGGCTCGGCTGACAGTATACATGCTCTGTGGCTGACAGCTGATATACCTAATGTTTAAGAAATTAACTGTTGATAAAACTAAAACAAAGAGTGAATAATAGGTACGGCAATAAAGTGGTGCAGATAAATTATATAAAGTATTGTTTGTTGTAAGAACTGTGTTGTGTTGTGTAAGTCGGAAGAAATAAAAAAAAAAATAAACAAAAATTCAATCACCGAGCAAAACCAACAGTCAAGTTCAAAGCTAAACATGCTGCTAGGAACACAAGACCCCACTGATGTCACCAGTACTAACTACGTGCAGTCCCAAGGTGAGTATCAGTTATCAGAGACTGGTTTCCTTTTGTACTCGTAATAAGTGCTGTTTATATTTAATACTAAAAGTACCAACTGTTTTTATAGTCCGAAACGGTGGTGGCAAATCGTTCCAACAGCGAGAGGCAGCGAATTTAAAGCTTCCACGAAAAGAAGCTGTTTTGTGCGTTGTGGCCAACATGAGGTAAGATGATGCTCTTGTTTTAATTTTATTGATATCTCGTGACCAAGTCAATTTTTGATACAGATATTCTGGTTTTTTTGTGAGAATAGTGCCAAAGAGTAGGGTAGCCAGATGAAGCTTTCTGCGATCTGTCATTCTCATCAAATTACCCTTATTTAAAAATGGAGTTATATGAGATCGGGGTGGGACGTTGAAACAGAATCTTGCACAAGCATTCTGCACTCGCTGGATTAACTTTCCGCTTCTACCTAGAATGCATGCACCATACACAGTGTCAGCGTAGTTCAGCTTGGATAAAACAAGTGACTCACATAGCATGACACGCATATCCACACTTATGTAGGGCCGTACACGGTACAAAAGCTTAAGACGGTAAAAGCAGTTGCGCACAGCCTCCATGATGTGTGTCTCAAAATGCAGATGCTCATCAAACACCACACCAAGATTACGGGCTTCTTGCACCCTATCAATAGAACACCCATCAATCTTCAAGTCCAGATTGCACCCTAATATTTTGTTGAGAAAGCCTCTTGATCCCAATAGAATGTACTTGGACTTAACTGGGTTCAGAACCAGAGAGTTTTTTTCAGACCATGCTGAAATCCTATCTAAATCCTCATTCATTCTTTTTACAGCTTCAGCAGAATGCTGAGGGCGGAATGAGAGATACATCTGAAGATCATCAGCATATAGGTGGAACTTGGTGTTGACCAGACAATTGGTGATGTCGGCACTGTACAGAATGAAAAGAAGAGGGCCCAAGATCGATCCCTGCGGTACGCCCCGGAGCACTGGCCTGGGACTAGAGGACATAACATCTCCATCACTGTCACTTATAACTTGGACGAACTGAGAACGGTTACTTAGATAACTCTGAAACCATTGGACTGTTTCCGGCTGACATCCGTAGAAAGAAAGCTTAGAGAGGAGAAGGGAGGTGTTGATTGAGTCAAAGGCACGTGAAAAATCCAGCAGTACAAGCATGGTACCCATGCCCTGGTCTTGGGCTTCAAGGATATTTCCAACCACGTCAAGAAGAGCTGTGGCTGTGCTGTGCCCCTTTCGAAATCCTGATTGAAACAGTGGCAAAATACCATGCTGTTCAAGATATGCCCGAAGCTGGTTAGAGACAACTTTCTCTAGAATCTTGGAGAGACATGGTAAAAGGCTAATTGGCCGAAGATCTTTCATGCTAGTGGGATTAGATACCTTGGGTATAGGCCTCACTATAGCCAGTTTCCACAGATCCGGAAAAGAGGAGGAGGCTATGGATCTGTTGATGATGGCCGTAATAGCTGCAAGTGTACGAGGAAGAGTCATCAACAGCATCTCCAAGGAGATACAGTCAGATCCCTGAGCATTGGACTTAAGACCACGTAAAAGCCTCAGCACCATGTCCTCGTGGACTGGTTCAAGCTGAAAATGACCATTACTGAATCTGTGGTGCTCAAAGTAAGTTAAGTCGGCGGAACTGACCCTACCACTGCCAGGCACATCCAAAAAATGGTCATTTATTTTGTCAGGGTTGTTGCAAAAATGCGGCAAACTGTGCTCTGGTCTTTTAGAAATGGCTATTGAAGACTTAATATGGTTCCATAATGTTTTTGGTTGTTTGATATTTTTATTAATATATGTTTTAAAATATGCACACTTTTCACTATCAAAAGCGGCCCTGACTAGATATTTGAGCTCTTTATAAGAGTTTATGTGATGTACAGATTTAGTTGCTTTAGATTTAACATGGTACTTGTCACGCAACTTCATCATTTCCTTGACAGTATATGTTATCCATGGGTGAGACTTTTCTTTAATTAAAACTTTTTTAAGAGGTGCATGTAGGTCGAAGAGATTCAACATATATTCATTAAATGTTGTTACCATAGAGTTCACATCCTCCAAACTTTCAATATATTCCCAGTCCATCTTATTCAAGTCATCATTAAAATTGTCAAGCAATATATCTTTAAGTGGCCTGTAGGTGATCCAGTGTGGGGAAGGTTTCTCCAATTTAAAATTTAGTTCAACAGATATAACTGCATGTTGGCCAAGCTCTGGTATGTGTGATACAGAGACCCCACACACACGGGCGTCAGTGCACACAACATCAATTAGTGTTTCACTATGATCAGTGAAATGAGTAGGCTCGGTAACAATTTGCTTTAGCTTGAAACATAGTAAAAAATTGTCAAGTAATTTTGTTTTATTTTCCAGCTGGTTTAAAATATTAATGTTGAAGTCACCAAGTAAGACAACCTTATCCGCGCTAGCAAAAGAGGAAATAGAATCGGTAATCGCATCCAGGAAGACATTCACATCAAGCCACGGCGGCCTATATGCAGTGCCGATGATCACTGACTGCGAGTTGATGTTAAGCCTGAGCCACATTTGCTCGACCTGCGGCGCCGGCGGGTGCGGCACGGTGCGTACGCGCACTCCGCGGCGCACGTAGAATCCCACGCCGCCCCCGCGGCCGCCGCACACCGTATGCGGGCGCGGCACGTGCCGCAGCCGGTAGCCCGGCACTGTCGGCGCGCGACCCTCCTCTCCCTGCCTAAGCCAGGTTTCGTTTATCGCCATAATGTCTACCATTAGGCTATCCATGGCAACAAGGAACTCCTCATGGCGCGAACCCAGTGATCCCGCATTGAATAATCCAACTTTAAGATTCCTTGTCTTATTCATTTGTGAATAGTGTTGTATATAATAATAGTATGCTTATTGTAAATAGTATAAGAAGTATTATGTAGTGTATAGTTTTGGATCACAACGTAAAATGTAAATATACTGAAATATATAGTATTAGGTGTAATTAAAAGTAGTATAAAGTAAGTTATTATAACTATTACTGAGATATACATAGTCAGCCAATGTGTACTAATATAAAGAGTCCGTAAAAACAAATATATCATAATTAAATATATTGAAGACGTGAAGATACTGAGCGGAAGAGTAATACCTAAAAAGTGTACATAGATAGTCGCTGGTTGAGCAGGTGGGCCACCAGAACAAACCAAGATATTATACTGAAACACGAGAATAGCCGGCCTCGCACAAGACAACCTTAAATACTTAAGAGAAAACAAAACAGATAAAATTAGGTAAGGTTTAAAAGATACATATCTTGCTATAACAAAGTGTTTGCAAGCGATCATGTACTTAGACATCCTTTGCGGTAGGCACCCCGCAACAAAAAACACGCTCTAGGTCGTCCTCTGAGCGGATGCAGTGGGTAGGCTTACCGTCACCCTGCTTAGCCAGAATACGGCCGAACTTCGTCCACATATACCTCCACCCGAGACGGCTGCCAGCTTCACGCACACGATAAAACAAATATTTGTTTGTTTTGGTGAGCCTCTCGTTCAGAAAAAAGCGACGTGGGGGTCCGGGGAGTCCCATGTCCGCGGTGGTGGCACCGCGCCGCACGCGCGCGCTCTGCAGCAAGTCGTCGCGCAGAGAGCGCCGCGTCAGGCGCACCACGATGCGCCGCCCGCGCGCCGGCGCCGCCTCTGCTCCCACTGGACTTGCTCCGCCAACTGGACTCGCAGCACTCGCCTTCACCTCTCGTTCAGCCCGCAGGCCCACCCTTTGCGCGAACACTATGTCCCGTTCATCGAGAGTCACCCCAAGCTTTGCCGCCACCTGCCCGACGGTGTGCAACACACTCTCCCCCTGAATCTCCGGGATGTTCGCGATTTCTAAATCGGAGCCAAGTAAATCCTGCTCACGGTCGTTGAGCTCGAGCTGCAACTGCAGCACTATCTGCTCGAGCTGACCCACTCTGCCGTCTGGCACTGCAGCACTTCCCCTATTTTCTAGTGCCTCGATCCTAGTCTCCAGGATGTCAACTCGCTCGGTACAAACTCCCATCGACGCGTGCAGGCCAGCCATCTCCCTACGAAATTCCCTCATTTCATCCCGAACCTCCCGCAGCTCAGATCGGAAGAGCCTTATTTCCTCACGGAGTGTCAGCTGTGCCTCCGGCGAAGGTAGAAGGTTCCCGTGGGATAATATCCGACATACACGTGGGCAACAGCTGGTATATTAAGAAATAGGATACTTTTCATCCCGGTAGAAGGTTCCCGTGGGATAATTTCCGACATACACGCGGGCAACAGCTAGTATATTAAGACATAGGATACTTTTCATCCCGGTAGAAGGTTCCCGTGGGATAATTTCCGACATACACGCGGGCAACAGCTAGTATATTAAGACATAGGAAACTTTTCATCCCGGTAGAAGGTTCCCGTGGGATAATTTCCGACATTCACGCGGGCGAAGCCGCTGGCAACAGCTAGTATATTAAGACATAGGATACTTTTAATCCCGGTAGAAGGTTCCCGTGGGATAATTTCCGACATTCACGCGGGCAACAGCTAGTATATTAAGACATAGGATACTTTTCATCCCGGTAGAAGGTTCCCGTGGGATAATTTCCGACATACACGCGTGCAACAGCTAGTATATTAAGACATAGGATACTTTCATCCCGGTAGAAGGTTCCCGTGGGATAATTTCCGACATACACGCGGGCAACAGCTAGTATGTTAAGACATAGGATACTTTTCATCCCGGTAGAAGGTTCCCGTGGGATATTTTCCGACATACACGCGGGCAACAGCTAGTATATTAAGACATAGGATACTTTTCATCCCGGTAGAAGGTTCCCGTGGGATAATTTCCGACATTCACGCGGGCGAAGCCGCTGGCAACAGCTAGTATATTAAGACATAGGATACTTTTCATCCAGGTAGAAGGTTCCCGTGGGATAATTTCCGACATTCACGCGGTCAAAGCCGCTGGCAACAGCTAGTATATTAAGACATAGGATACTTTTCATCCCGGTAGAAGGTTCCCGTGGGATAATTTCCGACATTCACGCGGGCAACAGCTAGTATATTAAGACAAAGGATACTTTTCATCCCGGTAGAAGGTTCCCGCGTGGGATAATTTCCGACATTCACGCAGGCGAAGCCGCTGGCAACAGCTAGTATATTAAGACATAGGATACTTTTCATCCCGGTAGAAGGTTCCCGTGGGATAATTTCCGACATACACGCGGGCAACAGCTAGTATATTAAGACATAGGATACTTTTCATCCCGGTAGAAGGTTCCCGTGGGATAATTTCCGACATTCACGCGGGCAACAGCTAGTATATTAAGACATAGGATACTTTTCATCCCGGTAGAAGGTTCCCGTGGTATAATTTCCGACATTCACGCGGGCAACAGCTAGTATATTAAGACATAGGATACTTTTCATCCCGGTAGAAGGTTCCCGTGGGATAATTTCCGACATTCACGTGGGCGAAGCCGCTGGCAACAGCTAGTATATTAAGACATAGGATACTTTTCATCCCGGTAGAAGGTTCCCGTGGGATAATTTCCGACATTTACGCGGGCAACAGCTAGTATATTAAGACATAGGATACTTTTCATCCCGGTAGAAGGTTCCCGTGGGATAATTTCCGACATTCACGCGGGCGAAGCCGCTGGCAACAGCTAGTATATTAAGACATAGGATACTTTTCATCCCGGTAGAAGGTTCCCGTGGGATAATTTCCGACATTCACGCGGGCGAAGCCGCTGGCAACAGCTAGTATATTAAGACATAGGATAATTTTCATCCCGGTAGAAGGTTCCCGTGGGATAATTTCCGACATTCACGCGGGCGAAGCCGCGGGCAACAGCTAGTATATTAAGACATAGGATACTTTCATCCCGGTAGAAGGTTCCCGTGGGATAATTTCCGACATACACGCGTGCAACAGCTAGTATATTAAGACATAGGATACTTTTCATCCCGGTAGAAGGTTCCCGCGGGATAATTTCCGACATACACGCGGGCAACAGCTAGTATATTAAGACATAGGATACTTTTCATCCCGGTAGAAGGTTCCCGTGGGATAATTTCCGACATTCACGCGGGCAACAGCTAGTATATTAAGACATAGGATACTTTTCATCCCGGTAGAAGGTTCCCGTGGGATAATTTCTGACATTCACGCGGGCAACAGCTAGTATATTAAGACATAGGATACTTTTCATCCCGGTAGAAAGTTCCCGTGGGATAATTTCCGACATTCACGCGGGCGAAGCCGCTGGCAACAGCTAGTATATTAAGACATAGGATACTTTTCATCCCGGTAGAAGGTTCCCGTGGGATATTTTCCGACATACACGCGGGCAACAGCTAGTATATTAAGACATAGGATACTTTTCATCCCGGTAGAAGGTTCCCGTGGGATAATTTCCGACATACACGCGGGCAACAGCTAGTATATTAAGACATAGGAAACTTTTCATCCCGGTAGAAGGTTCCCGTGGGATAATTTCCGACATTCACGCGGGCGAAGCCGCTGGCAACAGCTAGTATATTAAGACATAGGATACTTTTCATCCAGGTAGAAGGTTCCCGTGGGATAATTTCCGACATTCACGCGGTCAAAGCCGCTGGCAACAGCTAGTATATTAAGACATAGGATACTTTTCATCCCGGTAGAAGGTTCCCGTGGGATAATTTCCGACATACACGCATGCAACAGCTAGTATATTAAGACAAAGGATACTTTTCATCCCGGTAGAAGGTTCCCGTGGGATAATTACCGACATACACGCGTGCAACAGCTAGTATATTAAGACATAGGATACTTTCATCCCGGTAGAAGGTTCCCGTGGGATAATTTCCGACATACACGCGGGCAACAGCTAGTATGTTAAGACATAGGATACTTTCATCCCGGTAGAAGGTTCCCGCGGGATAATTTCCGACATACACGCGGGCAACAGCTAGTATATTAAGACATAGGATACTTTTCATCCCGGTAGAAGGTTCCCGCGGGATAATTTCCGACATTCACGCGGGCGAAGCCGCTGCCAACAGCTAGTATATTAAGACATAGGATACTTTTCATCCCGGTAGAAGGTTCCCGTGGGATAATATCCGACATACACGCGGGCAACAGCTGGTATATTAAGACATAGGATACTTTTCATCCCGGTAGAAGGTTCCCGTGGGATAATTTCCGACATTCACGCGGGCAACAGCTAGTATATTAAGACATAGGATACTTTTCATCCCGGTAGAAGGTTCCCGTGGGATAATTTCCGACATTCACGCGGGCAACAGCTAGTATATTAAGACATAGGATACTTTTCATCCCGGTAGAAGGTTCCCGTGGGATAATTTCCGACATTCACGCGGGCGAAGACGCTGGCAACAGCTGGTATATTTAGACATAGGATACTTTTCATCCCGGTAGAAGGTTCCCGTGGGATAATATCCGACATACACGTGGGCAACAGCTGGTATATTAAGAAATAGGATACTTTTCATCCCGGTAGAAGGTTCCCGTGGGATAATTTCCGACATACACGCGGGCAACAGCTAGTATATTAAGACATAGGATACTTTTCATCCCGGTAGAAGGTTCTCGTGGGATAATTTCCGACATACACGCGGGCAACAGCTTGTATATTAAGACATAGGAAACTTTTCATCCCGGTAGAAGGTTCCCGTGGGATAATTTCCGACATTCACGCGGGCGAAGCCGCTGGCAACAGCTAGTATATTAAGACATAGGATACTTTTAATCCCGGTAGAAGGTTCCCGTGGGATAATTTCCGACATTCACGCGGGCAACAGCTAGTATATTAAGACATAGGATACTTTTCATCCCGGTAGAAGGTTCCCGTGGGATAATTTCCGACATACACGCGTGCAACAGCTAGTATATTAAGACATAGGATACTTTCATCCCGGTAGAAGGTTCCCGTGGGATAATTTCCGACATACACGCGGGCAACAGCTAGTATGTTAAGACATAGGATACTTTTCATCCCGGTAGAAGGTTCCCGTGGGATATTTTCCGACATACACGCGGGCAACAGCTAGTATATTAAGACATAGGATACTTTTCATCCCGGTAGAAGGTTCCCGTGGGATAATTTCCGACATTCACGCGGGCGAAGCCGCTGGCAACAGCTAGTATATTAAGACATAGGATACTTTTCATCCAGGTAGAAGGTTCCCGTGGGATAATTTCCGACATTCGCGCGGTCAAAGCCGCTGGCAACAGCTAGTATATTAAGACATAGGATACTTTTCATCCCGGTAGAAGGTTCCCGTGGGATAATTTCCGACATTCACGCGGGCAACAGCTAGTATATTAAGACATAGGATACTTTTCATCCCGGTAGAAGGTTCCCGCGTGGGATAATTTCCGACATTCACGCAGGCGAAGCCGCTGGCAACAGCTATTATATTAAGACATAGGATACTTTTCATCCCGGTAGAAGGTTCCCGTGGGATAATTTCCGACATACACGCGGGCAACAGCTAGTATATTAAGACATAGGATACTTTTCATCCCGGTAGAAGGTTCCCGTGGGATAATTTCCGACATTCACGCGGGCAACAGCTAGTATATTAAGACATAGGATACTTTTCATCCCGGTAGAAGGTTCCCGTGGGATAATTTCCGACATTCACGCGGGCAACAGCTAGTATATTAAGACATAGGATACTTTTCATCCCGGTAGAAAGTTCCCGTGGGATAATTTCCGACATTCACGCGGGCGAAGCCGCTGGCAACAGCTAGTATATTAAGACATAGGATACTTTTCATCCCGGTAGAAGGTTCCCGTGGGATAATTTCCGACATTCACGCGATCAAAGCCGCTGGCAACAGCTAGTATATTAAGACATAGGATACTTTCATCCCGGTAGAAGGTTCCCGTGGGATAATTTCCGACATTCACGCGGTCAAAGCCGCTGGCAACAGCTAGTATATTAAGACATAGGATACTTTCATCCCGGTAGAAGGTTCCCGTGGGATAATTTCCGACAATCACGCGGTCAAAGACGCTGGCAACAGCTAGTATATTAAGACATAGGATACTTTTCATCCCGGTAGAAGGTTCCCGTGGGATAATTTCCGACATTCACGTGGGCGAAGCCGCTGGCAACAGCTAGTATATTAAGACATAGGATACTTTTCATCCCGGTAGAAGGTTCCCGTGGGATAATTTCCGACATTTACGCGGGCAACAGCTAGTATATTAAGACATAGGATACTTTTCATCCCGGTAGAAGGTTCCCGTGGGATAATTTCCGACATTCACGCGGGCGAAGCCGCTGGCAACAGCTAGTATATTAAGACATAGGATAATTTTCATCCCGGTAGAAGGTTCCCGTGGGATAATTTCCGACATTCACGCGGGCGAAGCCGCGGGCAACAGCTAGTATATTAAGACATAGGATACTTTCATCCCGGTAGAAGGTTCCCGTGGGATAATTTCCGACATACACGCGTGCAACAGCTAGTATATTAAGACATAGGATACTTTTCATCCCGGTAGAAGGTTCCCGCGGGATAATTTCCGACATACACGCGGGCAACAGCTAGTATATTAAGACATAGGATACTTTTCATCCCGGTAGAAGGTTCCCGTGGGATAATTTCCGACATTCACGCGGGCAACAGCTAGTATATTAAGACATAGGATACTTTTCATCCCGGTAGAAGGTTCCCGTGGGATAATTTCTGACATTCACGCGGGCAACAGCTAGTATATTAAGACATAGGATACTTTTCATCCCGGTAGAAAGTTCCCGTGGGATAATTTCCGACATTCACGCGGGCGAAGCCGCTGGCAACAGCTAGTATATTAAGACATAGGATACTTTTCATCCCGGTAGAAGGTTCCCGTGGGATATTTTCCGACATACACGCGGGCAACAGCTAGTATATTAAGACATAGGATACTTTTCATCCCGGTAGAAGATTCCCGTGGGATAATTTCCGACATTCACGCGGGCGAAGCCGCTGGCAACAGCTAGTATATTAAGACATAGGATACTTTTCATCCAGGTAGAAGGTTCCCGTGGGATAATTTCTGACATTCACGCGGTCAAAGCCGCTGGCAACAGCTAGTATATTAAGACATAGGATACTTTTCATCCCGGTAGAAGGTTCCCGTGGGATAATTTCCGACATACACGCATGCAACAGCTAGTATATTAAGACAAAGGATAGTTTTCATCCCGGTAGAAGGTTCCCGTGGGATAATTTCCGACATACACGCGTGCAACAGCTAGTATATTAAGACATAGGATACTTTCATCCCGGTAGAAGGTTCCCGTGGGATAATTTCCGACATACACGCGGGCAACAGCTAGTATGTTAAGACATAGGATACTTTCATCCCGGTAGAAGGTTCCCGCGGGATAATTTCCGACATACACGCGGGCAACAGCTAGTATATTAAGACATAGGATACTTTTCATCCCGGTAGAAGGTTCCCGCGGGATAATTTCCGACATTCACGCGGGCGAAGCCGCTGCCAACAGCTAGTATATTAAGACATAGGATACTTTTCATCCCGGTAGAAGGTTCCCGTGGGATAATATCCGACATACACGCGGGCAACAGCTGGTATATTAAGACATAGGATACTTTTCATCCCGGTAGAAGGTTCCCGTGGGATAATTTCCGACATTCACGCGGGCAACAGCTAGTATATTAAGACATAGGATACTTTTCATCCCGGTAGAAGGTTCCCGTGGGATAATTTCCGACATTCACGCGGGCAACAGCTAGTATATTAAGACATAGGATACTTTTCATCCCGGTAGAAGTTTCCCGTGGGATAATTTCCGACATTCACGCGGGCGAAGACGCTGGCAACAGCTGGTATATTTAGACATAGGATACTTTTCATCCCGGTAGAAGGTTCCCGTGGGATAATATCCGACATACACGTGGGCAACAGCTGGTATATTAAGAAATAGGATACTTTTCATCCCGGTAGAAGGTTCCCGTGGGATAATTTCCGACATACACGCGGGCAACAGCTAGTATATTAAGACATAGGATACTTTTCATCCCGGTAGAAGGTTCCCGTGGGATAATTTCCGACATACACGCGGGCAACAGCTAGTATATTAAGACATAGGAAACTTTTCATCCCGGTAGAAGGTTCCCGCGGGATAATTTCCGACATTCACGCGGGCGAAGCCGCTGCCAACAGCTAGTATATTAAGACATAGGATACTTTTCATCCCGGTAGAAGGTTCCCGTGGGATAATTTCCGACATTCACGCGGGCAACAGCTAGTATATTAAGACATAGGATACTTTTCATCCCGGTAGAAAGTTCCCGTGGGATAATTTCCGACATTCACGCGGGCGAAGCCGCTGGCAACAGCTAGTATATTAAGACATAGGATACTTTTCATCCCGGTAGAAGGTTCCCGTGGGATAATTTCCGACATTCACGCGGTCAAAGCCGCTGGCAACAGCTAGTATATTAAGACATAGGATACTTTCATCCCGGTAGAAGGTTCCCGTGGGATAATTTCCGACATTCACGCGGGCGAAGCCGCTGGCAACAGCTAGTATATTAAGACATAGGATACTTTTCATCCCGGTAGAAGGTTCCCGTGGGATATTTTCCGACATACACGCGGGCAACAGCTAGGATATTAAGACATAGGATACTTTTCATCCCGGTAGAAGGTTCCCGTGGGATAATTTCCGACATTCACGCGGGCGAAGCCGCTGGCAACAGCTAGTATATTAAGACATAGGATACTTTTCATCCAGGTAGAAGGTTCCCGTGGGATAATTTCCGACATTCACGCGGTCAAAGCCGCTGGCAACAGCTAGTATATTAAGACATAGGATACTTTTCATCCCGGTAGAAGGTTCCCGTGGGATAATTTCCGACATTCACGCGGGCAACAGCTAGTATATTAAGACATAGGATACTTTTCATCCCGGTAGAAGGTTCCCGCGTGGGATAATTTCCGACATTCACGCAGGCGAAGCCGCTGGCAACAGCTAGTATATTAAGACATAGGATACTTTTCATCCCGGTAGAAGGTTCCCGTGGGATAATTTCCGACATACACGCGGGCAACAGCTAGTATATTAAGACATAGGATACTTTTCATCCCGGTAGAAGGTTCCTGTGGGATAATTTCCGACATTCACGCGGGCAACAGCTAGTATATTAAGACATAGGATACTTTTCATCCCGGTAGAAGGTTCCCGTGGGATAGTTTCCGACATTCACGCGGGCAACAGCTAGTATATTAAGACATAGGATACTTTTCATCCCGGTAGAAAGTTCCCGTGGGATAATTTCCGACATTCACGCGGGCGAAGCCGCTGGCAACAGCTAGTATATTAAGACATAGAATACTTTTCATCCCGGTAGAAGGTTCCCGTGGGATAATTTCCGACATTCACGCGATCAAAGCCGCTGGCAACAGCTAGTATATTAAGACATAGGATACTTTCATCCCGGTAGAAGGTTCCCGTGGGATAATTTCCGACATTCACGCGGTCAAAGCCGCTGGCAACAGCTAGTATATTAAGACATAGGATACTTTCATCCCGGTAGAAGGTTCCCGTGGGATAATTTCCGACAATCACGCGGTCAAAGACGCTGGCAACAGCTAGTATATTAAGACATAGGATACTTTTCATCCCGGTAGAAGGTTCCCGTGGGATAATTTCCGACATTCACGTGGGCGAAGCCGCTGGCAACAGCTAGTATATTAAGACATAGGATACTTTTCATCCCGGTAGAAGGTTCCCGTGGGATAATTTCCGACATTTACGCGGGCAACAGCTAGTATATTAAGACATAGGATACTTTTCATCCCGGTAGAAGGTTCCCGTGGGATAATTTCCGACATTCACGCGGGCGAAGCCGCTGGCAACAGCTAGTATATTAAGACATAGGATAATTTTCATCCCGGTAGAAGGTTCCCGTGGGATAATTTCCGACATTCACGCGGGCGAAGCCGCGGGCAACAGCTAGTATATTAAGACATAGGATACTTTTATCCCGGTAGAAGGTTCCCGTGGGATAATTTCCGACATACACGCGTGCAACAGCTAGTATATTAAGACATAGGATACTTTTCATCCCGGTAGAAGGTTCCCGCGGGATAATTTCCGACATACACGCGGGCAACAGCTAGTATATTAAGACATAGGATACTTTTCATCCCGGTAGAAGGTTCCCGTGGGATAATTTCCGACATTCACGCGGGCAACAGCTAGTATATTAAGACATAGGATACTTTTCATCCCGGTAGAAGGTTCCCGTGGGATAATTTCTGACATTCACGCGGGCAACAGCTAGTATATTAAGACATAGGATACTTTTCATCCCGGTAGAAAGTTCCCGTGGGATAATTTCCGACATTCACGCGGGCGAAGCCGCTGGCAACAGCTAGTATATTAAGACATAGGATACTTTTCATCCCGGTAGAAGGTTCCCGTGGGATATTTTCCGACATACACGCGGGCAACAGCTAGTATATTAAGACATAGGATACTTTTCATCCAGGTAGAAGGTTCCCGTGGGATAATTTCCGACATTCACGCGGTCAAAGCCGCTGGCAACAGCTAGTATATTAAGACATAGGATACTTTTCATCCCGGTAGAAGGTTCCCGTGGGATAATTTCCGACATACACGCATGCAACAGCTAGTATATTAAGACAAAGGATACTTTTCATCCCGGTAGAAGGTTCCCGTGGGATAATTTCCGACATACACGCGTGCAACAGCTAGTATATTAAGACATAGGATACTTTCATCCCGGTAGAAGGTTCCCGTGGGATAATTTCCGACATACACGCGGGCAACAGCTAGTATGTTAAGACATAGGATACTTTCATCCCGGTAGAAGGTTCCCGCGGGATAATTTCCGACATACACGCGGGCAACAGCTAGTATATTAAGATATAGGATACTTTTCATCCCGGTAGAAGGTTCCCGCGGGATAATTTCCGACATTCACGCGGGCGAAGCCGCTGCCAACAGCTAGTATATTAAGACATAGGATACTTTTCATCCCGGTAGAAGGTTCCCGTGGGATAATATCCGACATACACGCGGGCAACAGCTGGTATATTAAGACATAGGATACTTTTCATCCCGGTAGAAGGTTCCCGTGGGATAATTTCCGACATTCACGCAGGCAACAGCTAGTATATTAAGACATAGGATACTTTTCATCCCGGTAGAAGGTTCCCGTGGGATAATTTCCGACATTCACGCGGGCAACAGCTAGTATATTAAGACATAGGATACTTTTCATCCCGGTAGAAGGTTCCCGTGGGATAAATTCCGACATTCACGCGGGCGAAGACGCTGGCAACAGCTGGTATATTTAGACATAGGATACTTTTCATCCCGGTAGAAGGTTCCCGTGGGATAATATCCGACATACACGTGGGCAACAGCTGGTATATTAAGAAATAGGATACTTTTCATCCCGGTAGAAGGTTCCCGTGGGATAATTTCCGACATACACGCGGGCAACAGCTAGTATATTAAGACATAGGATACTTTTCATCCCGGTAGAAGGTTCCCGTGGGATAATTTCCGACATACACGCGGGCAACAGCTAGTATATTAAGACATAGGAAACTTTTCATCCCGGTAGAAGGTTCCCGTGGGATAATTTCCGACATTCACGCGGGCGAAGCCGCTGGCAACAGCTAGTATATTAAGACATAGGATACTTTTAATCCCGGTAGAAGGTTCCCGTGGGATAATTTCCGACATTCACGCGGGCAACAGCTAGTATATTAAGACATAGGATACTTTTCATCCCGGTAGAAGGTTCCCGTGGGATAATTTCCGACATACACGCGTGCAACAGCTAGTATATTAAGACATAGGATACTTTCATCCCGGTAGAAGGTTCCCGTGGGATAATTTCCGACATACACGCGGGCAACAGCTAGTATGTTAAGACATAGGATACTTTTCATCCCGGTAGAAGGTTCCCGTGGGATATTTTCCGACATACACGCGGGCAACAGCTAGTATATTAAGACATAGGATACTTTTCATCCCGGTAGAAGGTTCCCGTGGGATAATTTCCGACATTCACGCGGGCGAAGCCGCTGGCAACAGCTAGTATATTAAGACATAGGATACTTTTCATCCCGGTAGAAGGTTCCCGTGGGATAATTTCCGACATTCACGCGGGCAACAGCTAGTATATTAAGACATAGAATACTTTTCATCCCGGTAGAAGGTTCCCGCGTGGGATAATTTCCGACATTCACGCAGGCGAAGCCGCTGGCAACAGCTAGTATATTAAGACATAGGATACATTTCATCCCGGTAGAAGGTTCCCGTGGGATAATTTCCGACATACGCGCGGGCAACAGCTAGTATATTAAGACATAGGATACTTTTCATCCCGGTAGAAGGTTCCCGTGGGATAATTTCCGACATTCACGCGGGCAACAGCTAGTATATTAAGACATAGGATACTTTTCATCCCGGTAGAAGGTTCCCGTGGGATAATTTCCGACATTCACGCGGGCAACAGCTAGTATATTAAGACATAGGATACTTTTCATCCCGGTAGAAAGTTCCCGTGGGATAATTTCCGACATTCACGCGGGCGAAGCCGCTGGCAACAGCTAGTATATTAAGACATAGGATACTTTTCATCCCGGTAGAAGGTTCCCGTGGGATAATTTCCGACATTCACGCGATCAAAGCCGCTGGCAACAGCTAGTATATTAAGACATAGGATACTTTCATCCCGGTAGAAGGTTCCCGTGGGATAATTTCCGACATTCACGCGGTCAAAGCCGCTGGCAACAGCTAGTATATTAAGACATAGGATACTTTCATCCCGGTAGAAGGTTCCCGTGGGATAATTTCCGACAATCACGCGGTCAAAGAAAGAAAGAAAGAAAGAAAAACAGTTTATTCGCGTGAAAATGACGCACACAAACTATACAAGAAAAGCGAAACACAAAATAATAAAACATAACAAACCACACAAAACAAAAAACATAAGTACACACAATAAAGTTTTTGGAAATGTGCGTCACTACCCCGCGAAACGGCTACACGCTCAGCATAATGCCGCGGCCCGTGCACGAAGGCACGAATCCACGGCGCTGGTTTTCAGCGTAAGCCGGCGGTGTGTATCGCTGTCAGAGACCATTAAAATAAGTAACTAAAAAAAAAACAATAAAAATATATAATATGTACAGACATAAACAATAAAATATGTGGCAACATTTCAACGCGTCTCAAACCACAGACAATAAAGTTTGTCTGTCATCGTTCGTGTCTTGAGATAGGTTTTATTTTCTGTGCTTGCGTTGCGCAACAGTTTGACAAATGAGCCATGCGTCCGTCCGACCAACCACATCGTACGAGAATTGGAGTTATGTAAGCTTGAACATCAATGGCGTCAGGAAAATGATGATGTAATGAGTGCCACTGTGCTACAGCAATGATTGTGTCAATGTTTATAGTGTTTATGAGTGAAATGTTGAATAAGAGTATGATGATGAACCTACGGAGTTGGAGGGAACCCGTGCAATGCACATGTGCCACCATACAAAAAATACTATGGTAAGAGAATAAAAATTATGTAAATAATATGTTTAAACAGAGATATGGAAATAATAATTGAAATCAAATTGTATTTAATAATAAATTGTATATATAATAGAATGGATATTTATAAGAAATAGTATGATTATAGAAATAACACAAATTGTACTATCTAACAGGTTTACAAACCACATAGAACTGGGACAGAGAATCACTGCCAGCAATCCCAGCAGACATGAGGCAGAAGCGATGCCACAGCGCTGCTGAAGATCCAAAACCAAGGACTATAGGCCATAACCCGTGAGGTAAATACCATAAAGATGTATCTAGAATTAAAGTAATGAGAGTTGTGCATGCAATAGTAACTTTTTATGTTGATATTTAAACGACTGTATTGTTTTCAGGCCTCGCATCGGTGGTGGAAGATCATTCCAGCAGCGGGTGGCTGCAAATCTGAAACTGCCCCTGAAAGCTGTGGTTCTATGTCGCGGTGCCCTTAGCGGGCCAACCACAGAACGAAGACCATACTTATAATGAGTTTCTCGCCAAGTGAGTTTTTCATATAAATAGTGCGGCTTATGGGTTGTTATAATGCCAAACATTAAACTCGCTAGATGAAGCTTCCGCCTGGCAGCCATTTTTAGTGTCTTGAGTTGGTTTATGTATGGAGTCACATGATGCCTACGAGGGACAAGAATGCAAAAACGAACACAGGCATTCTGGATTCGCTGAATTAACCTATCTGTTCTAGCAAGCAGGCAAGGCCCATAGACAGTGTCACAGTAGTTTAGCCTAGATAGGACCAGACTGTCTACCAGTTGTTTTCTGAGTGGTACGCTAAGAAAATTACGTATACCGTATAATACCTTCAGCCTATAAAAACAATTTCTTATTACGGTGTTTATATGAGCCTCGAATCGCAGCTCTGGATCTAAGATTAGACCCAGACTACATGCCTGTTCCACTCGTTCAATTTTCTTCCCTTTAATCACAACCTCCGGATTGGCAGACAATATTGCAGCAACTTGTTTTTTTGTTCCCAGCACCATGAACTTAGACTTCAGTGGGTTCAGAACCAAAGAGTTCTCCTCAGACCAGGTCACTACTCGATGCAGGTCCTCATTCACCCTCCGCACTGCCAATGCTGCATCATCCCCTTTGAACGAAATGTACAGCTGAATATCATCTGCATACATGTGATATTTGCAGTTTACAAAGGATCCAACAACATCAGCACTGTAGAGGATGTACAGCAAAGGGCCCAGGATGGATCCCTGCGGGACGCCTCTAGACACATGGAGTGGGGGGGATGACACGGTTGATCCATCTTCCTTGTGGATCTGCACATACTGGGACCTATCAGTCAAATAACTATTAAACCAATCCACAGCGTCTCGGTTAAAGCCATAGTATGCTAGCTTGGACAGCAGTAGATTGGTATTAATAGCGTCAAAAGCCCGTGAAAAATCCAGTAGGACCAGGATCGACCCCTCCCCCCGATCACGTGCCTCCAGGATATTGCCCACCACATCAATCAGAGCCGTTGCAGTGCCTCTACCTTTACGGAAACCCGACTGAAGGTCAGGGAGAATGTTGTTAACCTCCAGATATTCAATAACTTGTAGATACACTACACGCTCCAGAATCTTCGACAGGCAAGGCAGAATACTAATTGGCCTGAGGTCTTTCAAATTGGCTGGATCACTGATCTTTGGGATAGGGCGAACAATTGCCCGTCGCCAAAGGCCGGGGAATGTGTGCGATTCTATTGATCTGTTGATGATATCAGTGATAGCTTGCAGGGTGTTCGGCAATGTGAGTTTTAACATATCCAAACTGATACCATCAACACCCTGTGCATTCGATCCTAGGCTCCTGATTATCTTCAGAACTGTCTCCTGGTTGGTTGTAGTGAGCGAGAACTCAGCGGCACCGTGCCTACGAGATTTGAAGTAGAGCATTTGTGAGATGTTATCATTACAATTTCCCGGAACGTCCAAAAAAGCCGCATTGATACTGTCTGGGTTATCAAAATGACTTGGCAGTAGCCTTTCTTTGTGGTCTGGAAGTACATCAGATTTCAAATTACGCCACAATAGTTTAGGATCCTTACTGTGATTGTTAATGTTATTTGTAAAATATGCTGTCTTTTCCCTCAATAATGCAGCGGTGGCCTCATGTTTAAGATCCTTATAGTACTGCTTATGAGTTGGACTCCTTGTATTACGACATCTGTCTCTAGCTTC
Source organism: Dicycla oo (assembly GCA_948252095.1). NCBI lineage: Eukaryota > Metazoa > Arthropoda > Insecta > Lepidoptera > Noctuidae > Dicycla > Dicycla oo. Next base: position 13,473,681 of record OX411732.1, read on the forward strand.
ATCTCGCAACTTGAACATCAGACGCACATTGTCAGTGATCCAAGGTGTGGGACGCTTATAAAAGGTCTTTCTCCTTATAGGAGCATGGAGATCAAAAAGCTGGATCATGAATGAGTTGAAAGTATGTACCATGGTATCAACATCACTTATTTCTCCTATAATAGACCATGGTATCATGTTCAAGTCAATATGGAAGTGATCCAGCAAGATGTCTGAAAGGGGGCGAAACTCAACCATCCTAGGTTTAACCTTGGGTTTCCTAAAAACAGTTTCGCATGTAATGAAGGAGTGATGGCCAAGCTCCCTAATATAGTTCACCCCAACATTGCGTGTTGTAGCGTCAGTGCATACGATGTCAATGAGTGTACTACTGTTACCCACGAAGTGCGTCGCAGTTCTCACTAGTTGAACAAGGTTTAAATAATTAAAAAAGTCCATAAGCTGTTTTGATTTAGAGCTACTACCATCCAATAGATCAACATTTAAGTCACCCAACAGCACCAGATTATCATATGGGGCTAATGCACTAATACTGGCAGTTATGGCGTCAAGGAAAAGCTCCAAGTCCTGCCAGGGCGGACGGTACGCGGTCCCAACAAGAATCCTTTTCTTGTTTATGGTTAGGCCCAGCCAGAGCTGCTCTACATTAGGGTGTTTAGGATGAGCTCTTACACGCGCGTTAATGCCATTCTTTATATAGAAAGCAACTCCTCCGCCACGCCCACCTCGCGTAGTCAGAGGTCGTGGTACGTGCCTAAATTTGTACCCAGCTACACTAGGAGCCCGGTCCTCTTCCCCCTTGCGTAACCATGTCTCATTGATAGCCATGATATCCACAGAGTGGTTGCCCATGGCTATCAAGAACTCATCCTGATTTGTTCCTAGAGAGCCTGCATTTAGTAGACCAAACTTAATATGCTTACTAGGAGCCATTAGTGCCAGTAGGTGTAGGTATTAGACATACAAGTGTGTAGATATGGTACCAATATAAATGAGAGTATGGGGTTATTATGTGGTGGTTTAGTTGGACACTATTTACAACTGTAAGCTGCCAGTAGGTTGTATGAGTGAGTGATTTCATAACTCTGTAACTATAGTAAGAGTATATATGTATAGTCATAAATGTGAAAAGTACGATGATTGGAAATACTACTTGTATATAATTAGGATTAAATAGATTAAGTGTAAATAGACTTTGTACATGCAATATATATAAATATAGTATAAGAGTAAAATAATATAACATAGATAGGTAAGCTCTACGCACATCCTGTCCATGGCTGAGCACACAATGTGGGTTGCGACGCACATTTCCAGACGCATAAAAAAGAAAATAATTTACATATAGATAGACACAATAATAATTAGACCGTAACATTTCCAGTTCCGAAGACACGGGATAAGTCCTCCTCAGTACGGATCCTCTGCGCCTTCTCTCCTGGCATCTTCCTGGCAAGGATGCGGCCCTGTTTGGTCCATACAAACTTCCAGTCGAGGAGACTGGCAGCGTCCCGTGCCCTACGAAACAACAGCCGGTTGACTTTCGTCAGGCGCTCGTTTAGGAAGAACCTCTGCGATGGAACGGGCATGTCGAGGTCGGCAGTGGTCGCCCCACGTCGCACTCGCGCGCTTGCCAGAAGCTGGTCGCGTAGGTCACGACGAGCAAGGCGCACGACAATCGGCCGCGGACGAGATTCAGTCGGTCCAGCTGAGTTTGTCGCGTTGAGCTGCCTTCCACCAACGCGCTCTGCACTAACGATGTCACGATCGTCAAGGCTGACCCCTAGCTTATGGCCTATGACCTTGATTACGTGAATTGGGTTTTCCATTTTTACCTCTGGCAAATTTGACACCTCTATATCATTAGCAAGAAGATCCTGGTCCCTGTCGTTGATCTCTCGCCTCAGCTCCTCCACAATCTGGTCAACGTTGGTCGAGTTTGCTGAGCCCGAAGTAGCACGTTGTTCCAGTGCGTCCACCCTTGCCTCTAGACCATCGATACGCGTGCTGCAGGTATTTAAGGTGGTTTTCAGCTCCGCCATTTCCACCTCCATCTCCTTTCTGAAAACCTGAATCTCCGCACGTACTGCCCTCAACTCCCCAATGATCACCTGCAGGTCGGTACTAGCTACAGGCGACAGTTCCCTAGTGGTGACGTCGGCACTTGCAATGTCAGACGGCGGGGGAGTCGCGGCCGCCTTAACAGGACTGAGACTATTAGGTGTACTAGAGCCCGCCATAACTGCTATCCCAGTGTTATCAGTGGGAGAGCTCTGCGCGGGACCTCTGACAGGGGTTTCGGACCTGTTGTCTCGAGCAATATTCTTCTTGCACTCGGGACAACGCCAGTTAGGTGTTATGGTGGCCTTTGTAGGGACACCCACACACACTCTGTGATATAGCGCCTGGCACTTGCCACACCGAGCACCCTCTGTCGTAGATATAAACCGTCCGCAACCCCCACACTTGTTGCCCGGCATGTTTTGTGACGACTAGTGAACTTGCTTAGCAGATGGTTTCCGGGATGTTCTCTAGTTTGCGGCATCAACGATTCCCGTCACGGATCTATAGGTCGCTTGCCGCCAGCAAGACAGATAGCTCTGTAGTCAAGGCGACGTTACCGAATATTATTATTAATGGAGGGTAACCAAAAAATTCCGCTAATTTGTGATGTAATGTTTATATGATTTACGGACCTTAAACGCACTATTTATTGCTCACTACAATGTATGTTTAGCTGATTGCCACTATGATCACTATTAAACGAATTCCAATGCACATTGACTTTGATTTCTATTTTTTATTTGAAAATATTTGGACAGAGAGCCACACCGACACAGACGTCAAACGTCAAAAGACGCTGGCAACAGCTAGTATATTAAGACATAGGATACTTTTCATCCCGGTAGAAGGTTCCCGTGGGATAATTTCCGACATTCACGTGGGCGAAGCCGCTGGCAACAGCTAGTATATTAAGACATAGGATACTTTTCATCCCGGTAGAAGGTTCCCGTGGGATAATTTCCGACATTTACGCGGGCAACAGCTAGTATATTAAGACATAGGATACTTTTCATCCCGGTAGAAGGTTCCCGTGGGATAATTTCCGACATTCACGCGGGCGAAGCCGCTGGCAACAGCTAGAATATTAAGACATAGGATAATTTTCATCCCGGTAGAAGGTTCCCGTGGGATAATTTCCGACATTCACGCGGGCAACAGCTAGTATATTAAGACATAGGATACTTTTCATCCCGGTAGAAGGTTCCCGTGGGATAATTTCCGACATTCACGCGGGCAACAGCTAGTATATTAAGACATAGGATACTTTTCATCCCGGTAGAAGGTTCCCGTGGGATAATTTCCGACATTCACGCGGGCGAAGACGCTGGCAACAGCTGGTATATTTAGACATAGGATACTTTTCATCCCGGTAGAAGGTTCCCGTGGGATAATATCCGACATACACGTGGGCAACAGCTGGTATATTAAGAAATAGGATACTTTTCATCCCGGTAGAAGGTTCCCGTGGGATAATTTCCGACATACACGCGGGCAACAGCTAGTATATTAAGACATAGGATACTTTTCATCCCGGTAGAAGGTTCCCGTGGGATAATTTCCGACATACACGCGGGCAACAGCTAGTATATTAAGACATAGGAAACTTTTCATCCCGGTAGAAGGTTCCCGTGGGATAATTTCCGACATTCACGCGGGCGAAGCCGCTGGCAACAGCTAGTATATTAAGACATAGGATACTTTTAATCCCGGTAGAAGGTTCCCGTGGGATAATTTCCGACATTCACGCGGGCAACAGCTAGTATATTAAGACATAGGATACTTTTCATCCCGGTAGAAGGTTCCCGTGGGATAATTTCCGACATACACGCGTGCAACAGCTAGTATATTAAGACATAGGATACTTTCATCCCGGTAGAAGGTTCCCGTGGGATAATTTCCGACATACACGCGGGCAACAGCTAGTATGTTAAGACATAGGATACTTTTCATCCCGGTAGAAGGTTCCCGTGGGATATTTTCCGACATACACGCGGGCAACAGCTAGTATATTAAGACATAGGATACTTTTCATCCCGGTAGAAGGTTCCCGTGGGATAATTTCCGACATTCACGCGGGCGAAGCCGCTGGCAACAGCTAGTATATTAAGACATAGGATACTTTTCATCCAGGTAGAAGGTTCCCGTGGGATAATTTCCGAAATTCACGCGGGCAACAGCTAGTATATTAAGACATAGGATACTTTTCATCCCGGTAGAAGGTTCCCGTGGGATAATTTCCGACATTCACGCGGGCAACAGCTAGTATATTAAGACATAGGATACTTTTCATCCCGGTAGAAGGTTCCCGTGGGATAATTTCTGACATTCACGCGGGCAACAGCTAGTATATTAAGACATAGGATACTTTTCATCCCGGTAGAAAGTTCCCGTGGGATAATTTCCGACATTCACGCGGGCGAAGCCGCTGGCAATAGCTAGTATATTAAGACATAGGATACTTTTCATCCCGGTAGAAGGTTCCCGTGGGATATTTTCTGACATACACGCGGGCAACAGCTAGTATATTAAGACATAGGATACTTTTCATCCCGGTAGAAGGTTCCCGTGGGATAATTTCCGACATTCACGCGGGCGAAGCCGCTGGCAACAGCTAGTATATTAAGACATAGGATACTTTTCATCCAGGTAGAAGGTTCCCGTGGGATAATTTCCGACATTCACGCGGTCAAAGCCGCTGGCAACAGCTAGTATATTAAGACATAGGATACTTTTCATCCCGGTAGAAGGTTCCCGTGGGATAATTTCCGACATACACGCATGCAACAGCTAGTATATTAAGACAAAGGATACTTTTCATCCCGGTAGAAAATTCCCGTGGGATAATTTCCGACATACACGCGTGCAACAGCTAGTATATTAAGACATAGGATACTTTCATCCCGGTAGAAGGTTCCCGTGGGATAATTTCCGACATACACGCGGGCAACAGCTAGTATGTTAAGACATAGGATACTTTCATCCCGGTAGAAGGTTCCCGCGGGATAATTTCCGACATACACGCGGGCAACAGCTAGTATATTAAGACATAGGATACTTTTCATCCCGGTAGAAGGTTCCCGCGGGATAATTTCCGACATTCACGCGGGCGAAGCCGCTGCCAACAGCTAGTATATTAAGACATAGGATACTTTTCATCCCGGTAGAAGGTTCCCGTGGGATAATATCCGACATACACGCGGGCAACAGCTGGTATATTAAGACATGGGATACTTTTCATCCCGGTGAAAGGTTCCCGTGGGATAATTTCCGACATTCACGCGGGCAACAGCTAGTATATTAAGACATAGGATACTTTTCATCCCGGTAGAAGGTTCCCGTGGGATAATTTCCGACATTCACGCGGGCAACAGCTAGTATATTAAGACATAGGATACTTTTCATCCCGGTAGAAGGTTCCCGTGGGATAATTTCCGACATTCACGCGGGCGAAGACGCTGGCAACAGCTGGTATATTTAGACATAGGATACTTTTCATCCCGGTAGAAGGTTCCCGTGGGATAATATCCGACATACACGTGGGCAACAGCTGGTATATTAAGAAATAGGATACTTTTCATCCCGGTAGAAGGTTCCCGTGGGATAATTTCCGACATACACGCGGGCAACAGCTAGTATATTAAGACATAGGATACTTTTCATCCCGGTAGAAGGTTCCCGTGGGATAATTTCCGACATACACGCGGGCAACAGCTAGTATATTAAGACATAGGAAACTTTTCATCCCGGTAGAAGGTTCCCGTGGGATAATTTCCGACATTCACGCGGGCGAAGCCGCTGGCAACAGCTAGTATATTAAGACATAGGATACTTTTAATCCCGGTAGAAGGTTCCCGTGGGATAATTTCCGACATTCACGCGGGCAACAGCTAGTATATTAAGACATAGGATACTTTTCATCCCGGTAGAAGGTTCCCGTGGGATAATTTCCGACATACACGCGTGCAACAGCTAGTATATTAAGACATAGGATACTTTCATCCCGGTAGAAGGTTCCCGTGGGATAATTTCCGACATACACGCGGGCAACAGCTAGTATGTTAAGACATAGGATACTTTTCATCCCGGTAGAAGGTTCCCGTGGGATATTTTCCGACATACACGCGGGCAACAGCTAGTATATTAAGACATAGGATACTTTTCATCCCGGTAGAAGGTTCCCGTGGGATAATTTCCGACATTCACGCGGGCGAAGCCGCTGGCAACAGCTAGTATATTAAGACATAGGATACTTTTCATCCAGGTAGAAGGTTCCCGTGGGATAATTTCCGACATTCACGCGGTCAAAGCCGCTGGCAACAGCTAGTATATTAAGACATAGGATACTTTTCATCCCGGTAGAAGGTTCCCGTGGGATAATTTCCGACATTCACGCGGGCAACAGCTAGTATATTAAGACATAGGATACTTTTCATCCCGGTAGAAGGTTCCCGCGTGGGATAATTTCCGACATTCACGCAGGCGAAGCCGCTGGCAACAGCTAGTATATTAAGACATAGGATACATTTCATCCCGGTAGAAGGTTCCCGTGGGATAATTTCCGACATACACGCGGGCAACAGCTAGTATATTAAGACATAGGATACTTTTCATCCCGGTAGAAGGTTCCCGTGGGATAATTTCCGACATTCACGCGGGCAACAGCTAGTATATTAAGACATAGGATACTTTTCATCCCGGTAGAAGGTTCCCGTGGGATAATTTCCGACATTCACGCGGGCAACAGCTAGTATATTAAGACATAGGATACTTTTCATCCCGGTAGAAAGTTCCCGTGGGATAATTTCCGACATTCACGCGGGCGAAGCCGCTGGCAACAGCTAGTATATTAAGACATAGGATACTTTTCATCCCGGTAGAAGGTTCCCGTGGGATAATTTCCGACATTCACGCGATCAAAGCCGCTGGCAACAGCTAGTATATTAAGACATAGGATACTTTCATCCCGGTAGAAGGTTCCCGTGGGATAATTTCCGACATTCACGCGGTCAAAGCCGCTGGCAACAGCTAGTATATTAAGACATAGGATACTTTCATCCCGGTAGAAGGTTCCCGTGGGATAATTTCCGACAATCACGCGGTCAAAGACGCTGGCAACAGCTAGTATATTAAGACATAGGATACTTTTCATCCCGGTAGAAGGTTCCCGTGGGATAATTTCCGACATTCACGTGGGCGAAGCCGCTGGCAACAGCTAGTATATTAAGACATAGGATACTTTTCATCCCGGTAGAAGGTTCCCGTGGGATAATTTCCGACATTTACGCGGGCAACAGCTAGTATATTAAGACATAGGATACTTTTCATCCCGGTAGAAGGTTCCCGTGGGATAATTTCCGACATTCACGCGGGCGAAGCCGCTGGCAACAGCTAGAATATTAAGACATAGGATAATTTTCATCCCGGTAGAAGGTTCCCGTGGGATAATTTCCGACATTCACGCGGGCAACAGCTAGTATATTAAGACATAGGATACTTTTCATCCCGGTAGAAGGTTCCCGTGGGATAATTTCCGACATTCACGCGGGCAACAGCTAGTATATTAAGACATAGGATACTTTTCATCCCGGTAGAAGGTTCCCGTGGGATAATTTCCGACATTCACGCGGGCGAAGACGCTGGCAACAGCTGGTATATTTAGACATAGGATACTTTTCATCCCGGTAGAAGGTTCCCGTGGGATAATATCCGACATACACGTGGGCAACAGCTGGTATATTAAGAAATAGGATACTTTTCATCCCGGTAGAAGGTTCCCGTGGGATAATTTCCGACATACACGCGGGCAACAGCTAGTATATTAAGACATAGGATACTTTTCATCCCGGTAGAAGGTTCCCGTGGGATAATTTCCGACATACACGCGGGCAACAGCTAGTATATTAAGACATAGGAAACTTTTCATCCCGGTAGAAGGTTCCCGTGGGATAATTTCCGACATTCACGCGGGCGAAGCCGCTGGCAACAGCTAGTATATTAAGACATAGGATACTTTTAATCCCGGTAGAAGGTTCCCGTGGGATAATTTCCGACATTCACGCGGGCAACAGCTAGTATATTAAGACATAGGATACTTTTCATCCCGGTAGAAGGTTCCCGTGGGATAATTTCCGACATACACGCGTGCAACAGCTAGTATATTAAGACATAGGATACTTTCATCCCGGTAGAAGGTTCCCGTGGGATAATTTCCGACATACACGCGGGCAACAGCTAGTATGTTAAGACATAGGATACTTTTCATCCCGGTAGAAGGTTCCCGTGGGATATTTTCCGACATACACGCGGGCAACAGCTAGTATATTAAGACATAGGATACTTTTCATCCCGGTAGAAGGTTCCCGTGGGATAATTTCCGACATTCACGCGGGCGAAGCCGCTGGCAACAGCTAGTATATTAAGACATAGGATACTTTTCATCCAGGTAGAAGGTTCCCGTGGGATAATTTCCGACATTCACGCGGTCAAAGCCGCTGGCAACAGCTAGTATATTAAGACATAGGATACTTTTCATCCCGGTAGAAGGTTCCCGTGGGATAATTTCCGACATTCACGCGGGCAACAGCTAGTATATTAAGACATAGGATACTTTTCATCCCGGTAGAAGGTTCCCGCGTGGGATAATTTCCGACATTCACGCAGGCGAAGCCGCTGGCAACAGCTATTATATTAAGACATAGGATAATTTTCATCCCGGTAGAAGGTTCCCGTGGGATAATTTCCGACATACACGCGGGCAACAGCTAGTATATTAAGACATAGGATACTTTTCATCCCGGTAGAAGGTTCCCGTGGGATAATTTCCGACATTCACGCGGGCAACAGCTAGTATATTAAGACATAGGATACTTTTCATCCCGGTAGAAGGTTCCCGTGGGATAATTTCCGACATTCACGCGGGCAACAGCTAGTATATTAAGACATAGGATACTTTTCATCCCGGTAGAAAGTTCCCGTGGGATAATTTCCGACATTCACGCGGGCGAAGCCGCTGGCAACAGCTAGTATATTAAGACATAGGATACTTTTCATCCCGGTAGAAGGTTCCCGTGGGATAAATTCCGACATTCACGCGATCAAAGCCGCTGGCAACAGCTAGTATATTAAGACATAGGATACTTTCATCCCGGTAGAAGGTTCCCGTGGGATAATTTCCGACATTCACGCGGTCAAAGCCGCTGGCAACAGCTAGTATATTAAGACATAGGATACTTTCATCCCGGTAGAAGGTTCCCGTGGGATAATTTCCGACAATCACGCGGTCAAAGACGCTGGCAACAGCTAGTATATTAAGACATAGGATACTTTTCATCCCAGTAGAAGGTTCCCGTGGGATAATTTCCGACATTCACGTGGGCGAAGCCGCTGGCAACAGCTAGTATATTAAGACATAGGATACTTTTCATCCCGGTAGAAGGTTCCCGTGGGATAATTTCCGACATTTACGCGGGCAACAGCTAGTATATTAAGACATAGGATACTTTTCATCCCGGTAGAAGGTTCCCGTGGGATAATTTCCGACATTCACGCGGGCGAAGCCGCTGGCAACAGCTAGTATATTAAGACATAGGATAATTTTCATCCCGGTAGAAGGTTCCCGTGGGATAATTTCCGACATACACGCGTGCAACAGCTAGTATATTAAGACATAGGATACTTTTCATCCCGGTAGAAGGTTCCCGCGGGATAATTTCCGACATACACGCGGGCAACAGCTAGGACATAGGATACTTTTCATCCCGGTAGAAGGTTCCCGTGGGATAATTTCCGACATTCACGCGGGCAACAGCTAGTATATTAAGACATAGGATACTTTTCATCCCGGTAGAAGGTTCCCGTGGGATAATTTCTGACATTCACGCGGGCAACAGCTAGTATATTAAGACATAGGATACTTTTCATCCCGGTAGAAAGTTCCCGTGGGATAATTTCCGACATTCACGCGGGCGAAGCCGCTGGCAACAGCTAGTATATTAAGACATAGGATACTTTTCATCCCGGTAGAAGGTTCCCGTGGGATATTTTCCGACATACACGCGGGCAACAGCTAGTATATTAAGACATAGGATACTTTTCATCCCGGTAGAAGGTTCCCGTGGGATAATTTCCGACATTCACGCGGGCGAAGCCGCTGGCAACAGCTAGTATATTAAGACATAGGATACTTTTCATCCAGGTAGAAGGTTCCCGTGGGATAATTTCCGACATTCACGCGGTCAAAGCCGCTGGCAACAGCTAGTATATTAAGACATAGGATACTTTTCATCCCGGTAGAAAGTTCCCGTGGGATAATTTCCGACATTCACGCGGGCGAAGCCGCTGGCAACAGCTAGTATATTAAGACATAGGATACTTTTCATCCCGGTAGAAGGTTCCCGTGGGATATTTTCCGACATACACGCGGGCAACAGCTAGTATATTAAGACATAGGATACTTTTCATCCCGGTAGAAGGTTCCCGTGGGATAATTTCCGACATTCACGCGGGCGAAGCCGCTGGCAACAGCTAGTATATTAAGACATAGGATACTTTTCATCCAGGTAGAAGGTTCCCGTGGGATAATTTCCGACATTCACGCGGTCAAAGCCGCTGGCAACAGCTAGTATATTAAGACATAGGATACTTTTCATCCCGGTAGAAGGTTCCCGTGGGATAATTTCCGACATACACGCATGCAACAGCTAGTATATTAAGACAAAGGATAGTTTTCATCCCGGTAGAAGGTTCCCGTGGGATAATTTCCGACATACACGCGTGCAACAGCTAGTATATTAAGACATAGGATACTTTCATCCCGGTAGAAGGTTCCCGTGGGATAATTTCCGACATACACGCGGGCAACAGCTAGTATGTTAAGACATAGGATACTTTCATCCCGGTAGAAGGTTCCCGCGGGATAATTTCCGACATACACGCGGGCAACAGCTAGTATATTAAGACATAGGATACTTTTCATCCCGGTAGAAGGTTCCCGCGGGATAATTTCCGACATTCACGCGGGCGAAGCCGCTGCCAACAGCTAGTATATTAAGACATAGGATACTTTTCATCCCGGTAGAAGGTTCCCGTGGGATATTTTCCGACATACACGCGGGCAACAGCTAGTATATTAAGACATAGGATACTTTTCATCCCGGTAGAAGGTTCCCGTGGGATAATTTCCGACATTCACGCGGGCGAAGCCGCTGGCAACAGCTAGTATATTAAGACATAGGATACTTTTCATCCAGGTAGAAGGTTCCCGTGGGATAATTTCCGACATTCACGCGGTCAAAGCCGCTGGCAACAGCTAGTATATTAAGACATAGGATACTTTTCATCCCGGTAGAAGGTTCCCGTGGGATAATTTCCGACATACACGCATGCAACAGCTAGTATATTAAGACAAAGGATAGTTTTCATCCCGGTAGAAGGTTCCCGTGGGATAATTTCCGACATACACGCGTGCAACAGCTAGTATATTAAGACATAGGATACTTTCATCCCGGTAGAAGGTTCCCGTGGGATAATTTCCGACATACACGCGGGCAACAGCTAGTATGTTAAGACATAGGATACTTTCATCCCGGTAGAAGGTTCCCGCGGGATAATTTCCGACATACACGCGGGCAACAGCTAGTATATTAAGACATAGGATACTTTTCATCCCGGTAGAAGGTTCCCGCGGGATAATTTCCGACATTCACGCGGGCGAAGCCGCTGCCAACAGCTAGTATATTAAGACATAGGATACTTTTCATCCCGGTAGAAGGTTCCCGTGGGATAATATCCGACATACACGCGGGCAACAGCTGGTATATTAAGACATAGGATACTTTTCATCCCGGTAGAAGGTTCCCGTGGGATAATTTCCGACATTCACGCGGGCAACAGCTAGTATATTAAGACATAGGATACTTTTCATCCCGGTAGAAGGTTCCCGTGGGATAATTTCCGACATTCACGCGGGCAACAGCTAGTATATTAAGACATAGGATACTTTTCATCCCGGTAGAAGTTTCCCGTGGGATAATTTCCGACATTCACGCGGGCGAAGACGCTGGCAACAGCTGGTATATTTAGACATAGGATACTTTTCATCCCGGTAGAAGGTTCCCGTGGGATAATATCCGACATACACGTGGGCAACAGCTGGTATATTAAGAAATAGGATACTTTTCATCCCGGTAGAAGGTTCCCGTGGGATAATTTCCGACATACACGCGGGCAACAGCTAGAATATTAAGACATAGGATACTTTTCATCCCGGTAGAAGGTTCCCGTGGGATAATTTCCGACATACACGCGGGCAACAGCTAGTATATTAAGACATAGGAAACTTTTCATCCCGGTAGAAGGTTCCCGCGGGATAATTTCCGACATTCACGCGGGCGAAGCCGCTGCCAACAGCTAGTATATTAAGACATAGGATACTTTTCATCCCGGTAGAAGGTTCCCGTGGGATAATTTCCGACATTCACGCGGGCAACAGCTAGTATATTAAGACATAGGATACTTTTCATCCCGGTAGAAAGTTCCCGTGGGATAATTTCCGACATTCACGCGGGCGAAGCCGCTGGCAACAGCTAGTATATTAAGACATAGGATACTTTTCATCCCGGTAGAAGGTTCCCGTGGGATAATTTCCGACATTCACGCGGTCAAAGCCGCTGGCAACAGCTAGTATATTAAGACATAGGATACTTTCATCCCGGTAGAAGGTTCCCGTGGGATAATTTCCGACATTCACGCGGGCGAAGCCGCTGGCAACAGCTAGTATATTAAGACATAGGATACTTTTCATCCCGGTAGAAGGTTCCCGTGGGATATTTTCCGACATACACGCGGGCAACAGCTAGTATATTAAGACATAGGATACTTTTCATCCCGGTAGAAGGTTCCCGTGGGATAATTTCCGACATTCACGCGGGCGAAGCCGCTGGCAACAGCTAGTATATTAAGACATAGGATACTTTTCATCCAGGTAGAAGGTTCCCGTGGGATAATTTCCGACATTCACGCGGTCAAAGCCGCTGGCAACAGCTAGTATATTAAGACATAGGATACTTTTCATCCCGGTAGAAGGTTCCCGTGGGATAATTTCCGACATTCACGCGGGCAACAGCTAGTATATTAAGACATAGGATACTTTTCATCCCGGTAGAAGGTTCCCGCGTGGGATAATTTCCGACATTCACGCAGGCGAAGCCGCTGGCAACAGCTAGTATATTAAGACATAGGATACTTTTCATCCCGGTAGAAGGTTCCCGTGGGATAATTTCCGACATACACGCGGGCAACAGCTAGTATATTAAGACATAGGATACTTTTCATCCCGGTAGAAGGTTCCCGTGGGATAATTTCCGACATTCACGCGGTCAAAGCCGCTGGCAACAGCTAGTATATTAAGACATAGGATACTTTTCATCCCGGTAGAAGGTTCCCGTGGGATAATTTCCGACATTCACGCGGGCAACAGCTAGTATATTAAGACATAGGATACTTTTCATCCCGGTAGAAGGTTCCCCCGTGGGATAATTTCCGACATTCACGCGGGCGAAGCCGCTGGCAACAGCTAGTATAGTAAGACATAGGATACTTTTCATCCCGGTAGAAGGTTCCCGTGGGATAATTTCCGACATTCACGCGATCAAAGCCGCTGGCAACAGCTAGTATATTAAGACATAGGATACTTTCATCCCGGTAGAAGGTTCCCGTGGGATAATTTCCGACATTCACGCGGTCAAAGCCGCTGGCAACAGCTAGTATATTAAGACATAGGATACTTTCATCCCGGTAGAAGGTTCCCGTGGGATAATTTCCGACAATCACGCGGTCAAAGACGCTGGCAACAGCTAGTATATTAAGACATAGGATACTTTTCATCCCGGTAGAAGGTTCCCGTGGGATAATTTCCGACATTCACGTGGGCGAAGCCGCTGGCAACAGCTAGTATATTAAGACATAGGATACTTTTCATCCCGGTAGAAGGTTCCCGTGGGATAATTTCCGACATTTACGCGGGCAACAGCTAGTATATTAAGACATAGGATACTTTTCATCCCGGTAGAAGGTTCCCGTGGGATAATTTCCGACATTCACGCGGGCGAAGCCGCTGGCAACAGCTAGTATATTAAGACATAGGATAATTTTCATCCCGGTAGAAGGTTCCCGTGGGATAATTTCCGACATTCACGCGGGCGAAGCCGCGGGCAACAGCTAGTATATTAAGACATAGGATACTTTTATCCCGGTAGAAGGTTCCCGTGGGATAATTTCCGACATACACGCGTGCAACAGCTAGTATATTAAGACATAGGATACTTTTCATCCCGGTAGAAGGTTCCCGCGGGATAATTTCCAACATACACGCGGGCAACAGCTAGTATATTAAGACATAGGATACTTTTCATCCCGGTAGAAGGTTCCCGTGGGATAATTTCCGACATTCACGCGGGCAACAGCTAGTATATTAAGACATAGGATACTTTTCATCCCGGTAGAAGGTTCCCGTGGGATAATTTCTGACATTCACGCGGGCAACAGCTAGTATATTAAGACATAGGATACTTTTCATCCCGGTAGAAAGTTCCCGTGGGATAATTTCCGACATTCACGCGGGCGAAGCCGCTGGCAACAGCTAGTATATTAAGATATAGGATACTTTTCATCCCGGTAGAAGGTTCCCGTGGGATATTTTCCGACATACACGCGGGCAACAGCTAGTATATTAAGACATAGGATACTTTTCATCCCGGTAGAAGGTTCCCGTGGGATAATTTCCGACATTCACGCGGGCGAAGCCGCTGGCAACAGCTAGTATATTAAGACATAGGATACTTTTCATCCAGGTAGAAGGTTCCCGTGGGATAATTTCCGACATTCACGCGGTCAAAGCCGCTGGCAACAGCTAGTATATTAAGACATAGGATACTTTTCATCCCGGTAGAAGGTTCCCGTGGGATAATTTCCGACATACACGCATGCAACAGCTAGTATATTAAGACAAAGGATACTTTTCATCCCGGTAGAAGGTTCCCGTGGGATAATTTCCGACATACACGCGTGCAACAGCTAGTATATTAAGACATAGGATACTTTCATCCCGGTAGAAGGTTCCCGTGGGATAATTTCCGACATACACGCGGGCAACAGCTAGTATGTTAAGACATAGGATACTTTCATCCCGGTAGAAGGTTCCCGCGGGATAATTTCCGACATACACGCGGGCAACAGCTAGTATATTAAGACATAGGATACTTTTCATCCCGGTAGAAGGTTCCCGCGGGATAATTTCCGACATTCACGCGGGCGAAGCCGCTGCCAACAGCTAGTATATTAAGACATAGGATACTTTTCATCCCGGTAGAAGGTTCCCGTGGGATAATATCCGACATACACGCGGGCAACAGCTGGTATATTAAGACATAGGATACTTTTCATCCCGGTAGAAGGTTCCCGTGGGATAATTTCCGACATTCACGCGGGCAACAGCTAGTATATTAAGACATAGGATACTTTTCATCCCGGTAGAAGGTTCCCGTGGGATAATTTCCGACATTCACGCGGGCAACAGCTAGTATATTAAGACATATGATATATATATATATAGTATATGTCTGATGTTCAAGTTGCGAGATGAAGCTAGAGACAGATGTCGTAATACAAGGAGTCCAACTCATAAGCAGTACTATAAGGATCTTAAACATGAGGCCACCGCTGCATTATTGAGGGAAAAGACAGCATATTTTACAAATAACATTAACAATCACAGTAAGGATCCTAAACTATTGTGGCGTAATTTGAAATCTGATGTACTTCCAGACCACAAAGAAAGGCTACTGCCAAGTCATTTTGATAACCCAGACAGTATCAATGCGGCTTTTTTGGACGTTCCGGGAAATTGTAATGATAACATCTCACAAATGCTCTACTTCAAATCTCGTAGGCACGGTGCCGCTGAGTTCTCGCTCACTACAACCAACCAGGAGACAGTTCTGAAGATAATCAGGAGCCTAGGATCGAATGCACAGGGTGTTGATGGTATCAGTTTGGATATGTTAAAACTCACATTGCCGAACACCCTGCAAGCTATCACTGATATCATCAACAGATCAATAGAATCGCGCACATTCCCCGGCCTTTGGCGACGGGCAATTGTTCGCCCTATCCCAAAGATCAGTGATCCAGCCAATTTGAAAGACCTCAGGCCAATTAGTATTCTGCCTTGCCTGTCGAAGATTCTGGAGCGTGTAGTGTATCTACAAGTTATTGAATATCTGGAGGTTAACAACATTCTCCCTGACTTTCAGTCGGGTTTCCGTAAAGGTAGAGGCACTGCAACGGCTCTGATTGATGTGGTGGGCAATATCCTGGAGGCACGTGATCGGGGGGAGGGGTCGATCCTGGTCCTACTGGATTTTTCACGGGCTTTTGACGCTATTAATACCAATCTACTGCTGTCCAAGCTAGCATACTATGGCTTTAACCGAGACGCTGTGGATTGGTTTAATAGTTATTTGACTGATAGGTCCCAGTATGTGCAGATCCACAAGGAAGATGGATCAACCGTGTCATCCCCCCCACTCCATGTGTCAAGAGGCGTCCCGCAGGGATCCATCCTGGGCCCTTTGCTGTACATCCTCTACAGTGCTGATGTTGTTGGATCCTTTGTAAACTGCAAATATCACATGTATGCAGATGATATTCAGCTGTACATTTCGTTCAAAGGGGATGATGCAGCATTGGCAGTGCGGAGGGTGAATGAGGACCTGCATCGAGTAGTGACCTGGTCTGAGGAGAACTCTTTGGTTCTGAACCCACTGAAGTCTAAGTTCATGGTGCTGGGAACAAAAAAACAAGTTGCTGCAATATTGTCTGCCAATCCGGAGGTTGTGATTAAAGGGAAGAAAATTGAACGAGTGGAGCAGGCATGTAGTCTGGGTCTAATCTTAGATCCAGAGCTGCGATTCGAGGCTCATATAAACACCGTAATAAGAAATTGTTTTTATAGGCTGAAGGTATTATACGGTATACGTAATTTTCTTAGCGTACCACTCAGAAAACAACTGGTAGACAGTCTGGTCCTATCTAGGCTAAACTACTGTGACACTGTCTATGGGCCTTGCCTGCTTGCTAGAACAGATAGGTTAATTCAGCGAATCCAGAATGCCTGTGTTCGTTTTTGCATTCATGTCCCTCGTAGGCATCATGTGACTCCATACATAAACCAACTCAAGACACTAAAAATGGCTGCCAGGCGGAAGCTTCATCTAGCGAGTTTAATGTTTGGCATTGTAACAACCCATAAGCCGCACTATTTATATGAAAAACTCACTTGGCGAGAAACTCATTATAAGTATGGTCTTCGTTCTGTGGTTGGCCCGCTAAGGGCACCGCGACATAGAACCACAGCTTTCAGGGGCAGTTTCAGATTTGCAGCCACCCGCTGCTGGAATGATCTTCCACCACCGATGCGAGGCCTGAAAACAATACAGTCGTTTAAATATCAACATAAAAAGTTACTATTGCATGCACAACTCTCATTACTTTAATTCTAGATACATCTTTATAATGTTTACCTCACGGGTTATGGCCTATAGTCCTTGGTTTTGGATCTTCAGCAGCGCTGTGGCATCGCTTCTGCCTCATGTCTGCTGGGATTGCTGGCAGTGATTCTCTGTCCCAGTTCTGTGTGGTTTGTAAACCTGTTAGATAGTACAATTTGTGTTATTTCTATAATCATACTATTTCTTATAAATATCCATTCTATTATATATACAATTTATTATTAAATACAATTTGATTTCAATTATTATTTCCATATCTCTGTTTAAACATATTATTTACATAATTTTTATTCTCTTACCATAGTACTTTTTGTATGGTGGCACATGTGCATTGCACGGGTTCCCTCCAACTCCGTAGGTTCATCATCATACTCTTATTCAACATTTCACTCATAAACACTATAAACATTGACACAATCATTGCTGTAGCACAGTGGCACTCATTACATCATCATTTTCCTGACGCCATTGATGTTCAAGCTTGCATAACTCCAATTCTCGTACGATGTGGTTGGTCGGACGCATGGCTCATTTGTCAAACTGTTGCGCAACGCAAGCACAGAAAATAAAACCTATCTCAAGACGCGAACGATGACAGACAAACTTTATTGTCTGTGCTTTGAGACGCGTTGAAATGTTGCCACATTTTTTATTGTTTATGTCTGTACATATTATATATTTTTATTGTTTTTTTTTAGTTACTTATTTTAATGGTCTCTGACAGCGATACACACCGCCGGCTTACGCTGAAAACCAGCGCCGTGGATTCGTGCCTTCGTGCACGGGCCGCGGCATTATGCTGAGCGTGTAGCCGTTTCGCGGGGTAGTGACGCACATTTCCAAAAACTTTATTGTGTGTACTTATGTTTTTTGTTTTGTGTGGTTTGTTATGTTTTATTATTTTGTGTTTCGCTTTTCTTGTATAGTTTGTGTGCGTCATTTTCACGCGAATAAACTGTTTTTCTTTCTTTCTTTCTTTCTTACATAGGATACTTTTCATCCCGGTAGAAGGTTCCCGTGGGATAATTTCCGACATTCACGCGGGCGAAGACGCTGGCAACAGCTGGTATATTTAGACATAGGATACTTTTCATCCCGGTAGAAGGTTCCCGTGGGATAATATCCGACATACACGTGGGCAACAGCTGGTATATTAAGAAATAGGATACTTTTCATCCCGGTAGAAGGTTCCCGTGGGATAATTTCCGACATACACGCGGGCAACAGCTAGTATATTAAGACATAGGATACTTTTCATCCCGGTAGAAGGTTCCCGTGGGATAATTTCCGACATACACGCGGGCAACAGCTAGTATATTAAGACATAGGAAACTTTTCATCCCGGTAGAAGGTTCCCGTGGGATAATTTCCGACATTCACGCGGGCGAAGCCGCTGGCAACAGCTAGTATATTAAGACATAGGATACTTTTAATCCCGGTAGAAGGTTCCCGTGGGATAATTTCTGACATTCACGCGGGCAACAGCTAGTATATTAAGACATAGGATACTTTTCATCCCGGTAGAAGGTTCCCGTGGGATAATTTCCGACATACACGCGTGCAACAGCTAGTATATTAAGACATAGGATACTTTCATCCCGGTAGAAGGTTCCCGTGGGATAATTTCCGACATACACGCGGGCAACAGCTAGTATGTTAAGACATAGGATACTTTTCATCCCGGTAGAAGGTTCCCGTGGGATATTTTCCGACATACACGCGGGCAACAGCTAGTATATTAAGACATAGGATACTTTTCATCCCGGTAGAAGGTTCCCGTGGGATAATTTCCGACATTCACGCGGGCGAAGCCGCTGGCAACAGCTAGTATATTAAGACATAGGATACTTTTCATCCAGGTAGAAGGTTCCCGTGGGATAATTTCCGACATTCACGCGGTCAAAGCCGCTGGCAACAGCTAGTATATTAAGACATAGGATACTTTTCATCCCGGTAGAAGGTTCCCGTGGGATAATTTCCGACATTCACGCGGGCAACAGCTAGTATATTAAGACATAGGATACTTTTCATCCCGGTAGAAGGTTCCCGCGTGGGATAATTTCCGACATTCACGCAGGCGAAGCCGCTGGCAACAGCTAGTATATTAAGACATAGGATACATTTCATCCCGGTAGAAGGTTCCCGTGGGATAATTTCCGACATACACGCGGGCAACAGCTAGTATATTAAGACATAGGATACTTTTCATCCCGGTAGAAGGTTCCCGTGGGATAATTTCCGACATTCACGCGGGCAACAGCTAGTATATTAAGACATAGGATACTTTTCATCCCGGTAGAAGGTTCCCGTGGGATAATTTCCGGCATTCACGCGGGCAACAGCTAGTATATTAAGACATAGGATACTTTTCATCCCGGTAGAAAGTTCCCGTGGGATAATTTCCGACATTCACGCGGGCGAAGCCGCTGGCAACAGCTAGTATATTAAGACATAGGATACTTTTCATCCCGGTAGAAGGTTCCCGTGGGATAATTTCCGACATTCACGCGATTAAAGCCGCTGGCAACAGCTAGTATATTAAGACATAGGATACTTTCATCCCGGTAGAAGGTTCCCGTGGGATAATTTCCGACATTCACGCGGTCAAAGCCGCTGGCAACAGCTAGTATATTAAGACATAGGATACTTTCATCCCGGTAGAAGGTTCCCGTGGGATAATTTCCGACAATCACGCGGTCAAAGACGCTGGCAACAGCTAGTATATTAAGACATAGGATACTTTTCATCCCGGTAGAAGGTTCCCGTGGGATAATTTCCGACATTTACGCGGGCAACAGCTAGTATATTAAGACATAGGATACTTTTCATCCCGGTAGAAGGTTCCCGCGGGATAATTTCCGACATACACGCGGGCAACAGCTAGTATATTAAGACATAGGATACTTTTCATCCCGGTAGAAGGTTCCCGTGGGATAATTTCCGACATTCACGCGGGCAACAGCTAATATATTAAGACATAGGATACTTTTCATCCCGGTAGAAGGTTCCCGTGGGATAATTTCTGACATTCACGCGGGCAACAACTAGTATATTAAGACATAGGATACTTTTCATCCCGGTAGAAAGTTCCCGTGGGATAATTTCCGACATTCACGCGGGCGAAGCCGCTGGCAACAGCTAGTATATTAAGACATAGGATACTTTTCATCCCGGTAGAAGGTTCCCGTGGGATATTTTCCGACATACACGCGGGCAACAGCTAGTATATTAAGACATAGGATACTTTTCATCCCGGTAGAAGGTTCCCGTGGGATAATTTCCGACATTCACGCGGGCGAAGCCGCTGGCAACAGCTAGTATATTAAGACATAGGATACTTTTCATCCAGGTAGAAGGTTCCCGTGGGATAATTTCCGACATTCACGCGGTCAAAGCCGCTGGCAACAGCTAGTATATTAAGACATAGGATATTTTTCATCCCGGTAGAAGGTTCCCGTGGGATAATTTCCGACATACACGCATGCAACAGCTAGTATATTAAGACAAAGGATACTTTTCATCCCGGTAGAAGGTTCCCGTGGGATAATTTCCGACATACACGCGTGCAACAGCTAGTATATTAAGACATAGGATACTTTCATCCCGGTAGAAGGTTCCCGTGGGATAATTTCCGACATACACGCGGGCAACAGCTAGTATGTTAAGACATAGGATACTTTCATCCCGGTAGAAGGTTCCCGCGGGATAATTTCCGACATTCACGCGGGCGAAGCCGCTGCCAACAGCTAGTATATAAAGACATAGGATACTTTTCATCCCGGTAGAAGGTTCCCGTGGGATAATATCCGACATACACGCGGGCAACAGCTGGTATATTAAGACATAGGATACTTTTCATCCCGGTAGAAGGTTCCCGTGGGATAATTTCCGACATTCACGCGGGCAACAGCTAGTATATTAAGACATAGGATACTTTTCATCCCGGT
This sequence comes from Dicycla oo, assembly GCA_948252095.1. NCBI lineage: Eukaryota > Metazoa > Arthropoda > Insecta > Lepidoptera > Noctuidae > Dicycla > Dicycla oo. Next base: position 13,495,258 of record OX411732.1, read on the forward strand.
AGAAGGTTCCCGTGGGATAATTTCCGACATTCACGCGGGCAACAGCTAGTATATTAAGACATAGGATACTTTTCATCCCGGTAGAAGGTTCCCGTGGGATAATTTCCGACATTCACGCGGGTGAAGACGCTGGCAACAGCTGGTATATTTAGACATAGGATACTTTTCATCCCGGTAGAAGGTTCCCGTGGGATAATATCCGACATACACGTGGGCAACAGCTGGTATATTAAGAAATAGGATACTTTTCATCCCGGTAGAAGGTTCCCGTGGGATAATTTCCGACATACACGCGGGCAACAGCTAGTATATTAAGACATAGGATACTTTTCATCCCGGTAGAAGGTTCCCGTGGGATAATTTCCGACATACACGCGGGCAACAGCTAGTATATTAAGACATAGGAAACTTTTCATCCCGGTAGAAGGTTCCCGTGGGATAATTTCCGACATTCACGCGGGCGAAGCCGCTGGCAACAGCTAGTATATTAAGACATAGGATACTTTTAATCCCGGTAGAAGGTTCCCGTGGGATAATTTCCGACATTCACGCGGGCAACAGCTAGTATATTAAGACATAGGATACTTTTCATCCCGGTAGAAGGTTCCCGTGGGATAATTTCCGACATACACGCGTGCAACAGCTAGTATATTAAGACATAGGATACTTTCATCCCGGTAGAAGGTTCCCGTGGGATAATTTCCGACATACACGCGGGCAACAGCTAGTATGTTAAGACATAGGATACTTTTATCCCGGTAGGAGGTTCCCGTGGGATAATTTCCGACATTCACGCGGGCGAAGCCGCTGGCAACAGCTAGTATATTAAGACATAGGATACTTTTCATCCCGGTAGAAGGTTCCCGTGGGATAATTTCCGACTTTCACGCGGGCAACAGCTAGTATATTAAGACATAGGATACTTTTCATCCAGGTAGAAGGTTCCCGCGGGATAATTTCCGACATTCACGCGGGCGAAGCCGCTGCCAACAGCTAGTATATTAAGACATAGGATACTTTTCATCCCGGTAGAAGGTTCCCGTGGGATAATTTCCGACATTCACGCGGGCAACAGCTAGTATATTAAGACATAGGATACTTTCATCCCGGTAGAAGGTTCCCGTGGGATAATTTCCGACATACACGCGGGCAACAGCTGGTATATTTAGACATAGGATACTTTTCATCCCGGTAGAAGGTTCCCGTGGGATAATATCCGACATACACGCGGGCAACAGCTGGTATATTAAGACATAGGATACTTTTCATCCCGGTAGAAGGTTCCCGTGGGATAATTTCCGACATTCACGCGGGCAACAGCTAGTATATTAAGACATAGGATACTTTTCATCCCGGTAGAAGGTTCCCGCGGGAAAATTTTCGACATTCACGCGGGCGAAGCCGCTGCCAACAGCTAGTATATTAAGACATAGGATACTTTTCATCCCGGTAGAAGGTTCCCGTGGGATATTTTCCGACATACACGCGGGCAACAGCTAGTATATTAAGACATAGGATACTTTCATCCCGGTAGAAGGTTCCCGTGGGATAATTTCCGACATTCACGCGGGCAACAGCTAGTATATTAAGTCATAGAATACTTTTCATCCAGGTAGAAGGTTCCCGCGGGATAATTTCCGACATTCACGCGGGCGAAGCCGCTGCCAACAGCTAGTATATTAAGACATAGGATACTTTTCATCCCGGTAGAAGGTTCCCGTGGGATAATTTCCGACATTCACGCGTGCAACAGCTAGTATATTAAGACATAGGATACTTTCATCCCGGTAGAAGGTTCCCGTGGGATAATTTCCGACATACACGCGGGCAACAGCTAGTATGTTAAGACATAGGATACTTTCATCCCGGTAGGAGGTTCCCGTGGGATAATTTCCGACATTCACGCGGGCGAAGCCGCTGGCAACAGCTAGTATATTAAGACATAGGATACTTTTCATCCCGGTAGAAGGTTCCCGTGGGATAATTTCCGACTTTCACGCGGGCAACAGCTAGTATATTAAGACATAGGATACTTTTCATCCAGGTAGAAGGTTCCCGCGGGATAATTTCCGACATTCACGCGGGCGAAGCCGCTGCCAACAGCTAGTATATTAAGACATAGGATACTTTTCATCCCGGTAGAAGGTTCCCGTGGGATAATTTCCGACATTCACGCGGGCAACAGCTAGTATATTAAGACATAGGATACTTTCATCCCGGTAGAAGGTTCCCGTGGGATAATTTCCGACATACACGCGGGCAACAGCTGGTATATTTAGACATAGGATACTTTTCATCCCGGTAGAAGGTTCCCGTGGGATAATATCCGACATACACGCGGGCAACAGCTGGTATATTAAGACATAGGATACTTTTCATCCCGGTAGAAGGTTCCCGTGGGATAATTTCCGACATTCACGCGGGCAACAGCTAGTATATTAAGACATAGGATACTTTTCATCCCGGTAGAAGGTTCCCGCGGGAAAATTTCCGACATTCACGCGGGCGAAGCCGCTGCCAACAGCTAGTATATTAAGACATAGGATACTTTTCATCCCGGTAGAAGGTTCCCGTGGGATATTTTCCGACATACACGCGGGCAACAGCTAGTATATTAAGACATAGGATACTTTCATCCCGGTAGAAGGTTCCCGTGGGATAATTTCCGACATTCACGCGGGCAACAGCTAGTATATTAAGTCATAGAATACTTTTCATCCAGGTAGAAGGTTCCCGCGGGATAATTTCCGACATTCACGCGGGCGAAGCCGCTGCCAACAGCTAGTATATTAAGACATAGGATACTTTTCATCCCGGTAGAAGGTTCCCGTGGGATAATTTCCGACATTCACGCGGGCAACAGCTAGTATATTAAGACATAGGATACTTTCATCCCGGTAGAAGGTTCCCGTGGGATAATTTCCGACATTCACGCGGGCAACAGCTAGTATATTAAGACATAGGATACTTTTCATCCCGGTAGAAGGTTCCCGTGGGATAATTTCCGACATTCACGCGGGCAACAGCTAGTATATTAAGACATAGGATACTTTTCATCCCGGTAGAAGGTTCCCGTGGGATAATTTCCGACATTCACGCGGGCGAAGACGCTGGCAACAGCTGGTATATTTAGACATAGGATACTTTTCATCCCGGTAGAAGGTTCCCGTGGGATAATATCCGACATACACGTGGGCAACAGCTGGAATATTAAGAAATAGGATACTTTTCATCCCGGTAGAAGGTTCCCGTGGGATAATTTCCGACATACACGCGGGCAACAGCTAGTATATTAAGACATAGGATACTTTTCATCCCGGTAGAAGGTTCCCGTGGGATAATTTTCGACATACACGCGGGCAACAGCTAGTATATTAAGACATAGGAAACTTTTCATCCCGGTAGAAGGTTCCCGTGGGATAATTTCCGACATTCACGCGGGCGAAGCCGCTGGCAACAGCTAGTATATTAAGACATAGGATACTTTTAATCCCGGTAGAAGGTTCCCGTGGGATAACTTCCGACATTCACGCAGGCAACAGCTAGTATATTAAGACATAGGATACTTTTCATCCCGGTAGAAGGTTCCCGTGGGATAATTTCCGACATACACGCGTGCAACAGCTAGTATATTAAGACATAGGATACTTTCATCCCGGTAGAAGGTTCCCGTGGGATAATTTCCGACATACACGCGGGCAACAGCTAGTATGTTAAGACATAGGATACTTTCATCCCGGTAGGAGGTTCCCGTGGGATAATTTCCGACATTCACGCGGGCAACAGCTAGTATATTAAGACATAGGATACTTTTCATCCCGGTAGAAGGTTCCCGTGGGATAATTTCCGACATTCACGCGGGCAACAGCTAGTATATTAAGACATAGGATACTTTTCATCCAGGAAGAAGGTTCCCGCGGGATAATTTCCGACATTCACGCGGGCGAAGCCGCTGCCAACAGCTAGTATATTAAGACATAGGATACTTTTCATCCCGGTAGAAGGTTCCCGTGGGATAATTTCCGACATTCACGCGGGCAACAGCTAGTATATTAAGACATAGGATACTTTCATCCCGGTAGAAGGTTCCCGTGGGATAATTTCCGACATACACGCGGGCAACAGCTGGTATATTTAGACATAGGATACTTTTCATCCCGGTAGAAGGTTCCCGTGGGATAATTTCCGACATTCACGCGGGCAACAGCTAGTATATTAAGACATAGGATACTTTTCATCCCGGTAGAAGGTTCCCGCGGGAAAATTTCCGACATTCACGCGGGCGAAGCCGCTGCCAACAGCTAGTATATTAAGACATAGGATACTTTTCATCCCGGTAGAAGGTTCCCGTGGGATATTTTCCGACATACACGAGGGCAACAGCTAGTATATTAAGACATAGGATACTTTCATCCCGGTAGAAGGTTCCCGTGGGATAATTTCCGACATACACGCAGGCAACAGCTGGTATATTAAGACATAGAATACTTTTCATCCCGGTAGAAGGTTCCCGTGGGATAATTTCCGACATACACGCGGGCGAAGCCGCTGGCAACAGCTAGTATATTAAGACATAGGATACTTTTCATCCAGGTAGAAGGTTCCCGCGGGATAATTTCCGACATTCACGCGGGCGAAGCCGCTGCCAACAGCTAGTATATTAAGACATAGGATACTTTTCATCCCGGTAGAAGGTTCCCGTGGGATAATTTCCGGCATTCACGCGGGCGAAGCCGCGGGCAACAGCTAGTATATTAAGGCATAGGATACTTTCATCCCGGTAGAAGGTTCCCGTGGTATAATTTCCGACATACACGCGGGCAACAGCTGGTATATTTAGACATAGGATACTTTTCATCCCGGTAGAAGGTTCCCGTGGGATAATATCCGACATACACGCGGGCAACAGCTGGTATATTAAGACATAGGATACTTTTCATCCCGGTAGAAGGTTCCCGTGGGATAATTTCCGACATTCACGCGGGCAACAGCTAGTATATTAAGACATAGGATACTTTCATCCCGGTAGAAGGTTCCCGTGGGATAATTCCCGACATACACGCAGGCAACAGCTGGTATATTAAGACATAGAATACTTTTCATCCCGGTAGAAGGTTCCCGTGGGATAATTTCCGACATACACGCGGGCGAAGCCGCTGGCAACAGCTAGTATATTAAGACATAGGATACTTTTCATCCCGGTAGAAGGTTCCCGCGGGATAATTTCCGACATTCACGCGGGCGAAGCCGCTGCCAACAGCTAGTATATTAAGACATAGGATACTTTTCATCCCGGTAGAAGGTTCCCGTGGGATATTTTCCGACATACACGCGGGCAACAGCTAGTATATTAAGACATAGGATACTTTTCATCCCGGTAGAAGGTTCCCGTGGGATAATTTCCGACATTCACGCGGGCGAAGCCGCGGGCAACAGCTAGTATATTAAGACATAGGATACTTTCATCCCGGTAGAAGGTTCCCGTGGGATAATTTCCGACATTCACGCGGGCGAAGCCGCTGGCAACAGCTAGTATATTAAGACATAGGATACTTTTAATCCTGGTAGAAGGTTCCCGTGGGATAATTTCCGACATTCACGCGGGCAACAGCTAGTATATTAAGACATAGGATACTTTTCATCCCGGTAGAAGGTTCCCGTGGGATAATTTCCGACATTCACGTGGGCGAAGCCGCTGGCAACAGCTAGTATATTAAGACATAGGATACTTTTCATCCCGGTAGAAGGTTCCCGTGGGATAATTTTCGACATTCACGCGGGCAACAGCTTGTATATTAAGACATAGGATACTTTTCATCCCGGTAGAAGGTACCCGTGGGATAATTTCCGACATTCACGCGGGCGAAGCCGCTGGCAACAGCTAGTATATTAAGACATAGGATACTTTTCATCCCGGTAGAAAGTTCCCGTGGGATAATTTCCGACATTCACGCGGGCGAAGCTGCTGGCAACAGCTAGTATATTAAGACATAGGATACTTTTCATCCCGGTAGAAGGTTCCCGTGGGATAATTTCCGACATTCACGCGGGCAACAGCTAGTATATTAAGACATAGGATACTTTTCATCCCGGTAGAAGGTTCCCGTGGGATAATTTCCGACATTCACGCGGGCAACAGCTAGTATATTAAGACATAGGATACTTTTCATCCCGGTAGAAGGTTCCCGTGGGATAATTTCCGACATTCACGCGGGCGAAGACGCTGGCAACAGCTGGTATATTTAGACATAGGATACTTTTCATCCCGGTAGAAGGTTCCCGTGGGATAATATCCGACATACACGTGGGCAACAGCTGGTATATTAAGAAATAGGATACTTTTCATCCCGGTAGAAGGTTCCCGTGGGATAATTTCCGACATACACGCGGGCAACAGCTAGTATATTAAGACATAGGATACTTTCATCCCGGTAGAAGGTTCCCGTGGGATAATTTCCGACATACACGCAGGCAACAGCTGGTATATTTAGACATAGGATACTTTTCATCCCGGTAGAAGGTTCCCGTGGGATAATATCCGACATACACGCGGGCAACAGCTGGTATATTAAGACATAGGATACTTTTCATCCCGGTAGAAGGTTCCCGTGGGATAATTTCCGACATTCACGCGGGCAACAGCTAGTATATTAAGACATAGGATACTTTTCATCCCGGTAGAAGGTTCCCGCGGGAAAATTTCCGACATTCACGCGGGCGAAGCCGCTGCCAACAGCTAGTATATTAAGACATAGGATACTTTTCATCCCGGTAGAAGGTTCCCGTGGGATATTTTCCGACATACACGCGGGCAACAGCTAGTATATTAAGACATAGGATACTTTCATCCCGGTAGAAGGTTCCCGTGGGATAATTTCCGACATTCACGCGGGCAACAGCTAGTATATTAAGTCATAGAATACTTTTCATCCAGGTAGAAGGTTCCCGCGGGATAATTTCCGACATTCACGCGGGCGAAGCCGCTGCCAACAGCTAGTATATTAAGACATAGGATACTTTTCATCCCGGTAGAAGGTTCCCGTGGGATAATTTCCGACATTCACGCGGGCAACAGCTAGTATATTAAGACATAGGATACTTTCATCCCGGTAGAAGGTTCCCGTGGGATAATTTCCGACATTCACGCGGGCAACAGCTAGTATATTAAGACATAGGATACTTTTCATCCCGGTAGAAGGTTCCCGTGGGATAATTTCCGACATTCACGCGGGCAACAGCTAGTATATTAAGACATAGGATACTTTTCATCCCGGTAGAAGGTTCCCGTGGGATAATTTCCGACATTCACGCGGGCGAAGACGCTGGCAACAGCTGGTATATTTAGACATAGGATACTTTTCATCCCGGTAGAAGGTTCCCGTGGGATAATATCCGACATACACGTGGGCAACAGCTGGAATATTAAGAAATAGGATACTTTTCATCCCGGTAGAAGGTTCCCGTGGGATAATTTCCGACATACACGCGGGCAACAGCTAGTATATTAAGACATAGGATACTTTTCATCCCGGTAGAAGGTTCCCGTGGGATAATTTTCGACATACACGCGGGCAACAGCTAGTATATTAAGACATAGGAAACTTTTCATCCCGGTAGAAGGTTCCCGTGGGATAATTTCCGACATTCACGCGGGCGAAGCCGCTGGCAACAGCTAGTATATTAAGACATAGGATACTTTTAATCCCGGTAGAAGGTTCCCGTGGGATAACTTCCGACATTCACGCAGGCAACAGCTAGTATATTAAGACATAGGATACTTTTCATCCCGGTAGAAGGTTCCCGTGGGATAATTTCCGACATACACGCGTGCAACAGCTAGTATATTAAGACATAGGATACTTTCATCCCGGTAGAAGGTTCCCGTGGGATAATTTCCGACATACACGCGGGCAACAGCTAGTATGTTAAGACATAGGATACTTTCATCCCGGTAGGAGGTTCCCGTGGGATAATTTCCGACATTCACGCGGGCAACAGCTAGTATATTAAGACATAGGATACTTTTCATCCCGGTAGAAGGTTCCCGTGGGATAATTTCCGACATTCACGCGGGCAACAGCTAGTATATTAAGACATAGGATACTTTTCATCCAGGAAGAAGGTTCCCGCGGGATAATTTCCGACATTCACGCGGGCGAAGCCGCTGCCAACAGCTAGTATATTAAGACATAGGATACTTTTCATCCCGGTAGAAGGTTCCCGTGGGATAATTTCCGACATTCACGCGGGCAACAGCTAGTATATTAAGACATAGGATACTTTCATCCCGGTAGAAGGTTCCCGTGGGATAATTTCCGACATACACGCGGGCAACAGCTGGTATATTTAGACATAGGATACTTTTCATCCCGGTAGAAGGTTCCCGTGGGATAATTTCCGACATTCACGCGGGCAACAGCTAGTATATTAAGACATAGGATACTTTTCATCCCGGTAGAAGGTTCCCGCGGGAAAATTTCCGACATTCACGCGGGCGAAGCCGCTGCCAACAGCTAGTATATTAAGACATAGGATACTTTTCATCCCGGTAGAAGGTTCCCGTGGGATATTTTCCGACATACACGAGGGCAACAGCTAGTATATTAAGACATAGGATACTTTCATCCCGGTAGAAGGTTCCCGTGGGATAATTTCCGACATACACGCAGGCAACAGCTGGTATATTAAGACATAGAATACTTTTCATCCCGGTAGAAGGTTCCCGTGGGATAATTTCCGACATACACGCGGGCGAAGCCGCTGGCAACAGCTAGTATATTAAGACATAGGATACTTTTCATCCAGGTAGAAGGTTCCCGCGGGATAATTTCCGACATTCACGCGGGCGAAGCCGCTGCCAACAGCTAGTATATTAAGACATAGGATACTTTTCATCCCGGTAGAAGGTTCCCGTGGGATAATTTCCGGCATTCACGCGGGCGAAGCCGCGGGCAACAGCTAGTATATTAAGGCATAGGATACTTTCATCCCGGTAGAAGGTTCCCGTGGTATAATTTCCGACATACACGCGGGCAACAGCTGGTATATTTAGACATAGGATACTTTTCATCCCGGTAGAAGGTTCCCGTGGGATAATATCCGACATACACGCGGGCAACAGCTGGTATATTAAGACATAGGATACTTTTCATCCCGGTAGAAGGTTCCCGTGGGATAATTTCCGACATTCACGCGGGCAACAGCTAGTATATTAAGACATAGGATACTTTCATCCCGGTAGAAGGTTCCCGTGGGATAATTTCCGACATACACGCAGGCAACAGCTGGTATATTAAGACATAGAATACTTTTCATCCCGGTAGAAGGTTCCCGTGGGATAATTTCCGACATACACGCGGGCGAAGCCGCTGGCAACAGCTAGTATATTAAGACATAGGATACTTTTCATCCCGGTAGAAGGTTCCCGCGGGATAATTTCCGACATTCACGCGGGCGAAGCCGCTGCCAACAGCTAGTATATTAAGACATAGGATACTTTTCATCCCGGTAGAAGGTTCCCGTGGGATATTTTCCGACATACACGCGGGCAACAGCTAGTATATTAAGACATAGGATACTTTTCATCCCGGTAGAAGGTTCCCGTGGGATAATTTCCGACATTCACGCGGGCGAAGCCGCGGGCAACAGCTAGTATATTAAGACATAGGATACTTTCATCCCGGTAGAAGGTTCCCGTGGGATAATTTCCGACATTCACGCGGGCGAAGCCGCTGGCAACAGCTAGTATATTAAGACATAGGATACTTTTAATCCTGGTAGAAGGTTCCCGTGGGATAATTTCCGACATTCACGCGGGCAACAGCTAGTATATTAAGACATAGGATACTTTTCATCCCGGTAGAAGGTTCCCGTGGGATAATTTCCGACATTCACGTGGGCGAAGCCGCTGGCAACAGCTAGTATATTAAGACATAGGATACTTTTCATCCCGGTAGAAGGTTCCCGTGGGATAATTTTCGACATTCACGCGGGCAACAGCTTGTATATTAAGACATAGGATACTTTTCATCCCGGTAGAAGGTACCCGTGGGATAATTTCCGACATTCACGCGGGCGAAGCCGCTGGCAACAGCTAGTATATTAAGACATAGGATACTTTTCATCCCGGTAGAAAGTTCCCGTGGGATAATTTCCGACATTCACGCGGGCGAAGCTGCTGGCAACAGCTAGTATATTAAGACATAGGATACTTTTCATCCCGGTAGAAGGTTCCCGTGGGATAATTTCCGACATTCACGCGGGCAACAGCTAGTATATTAAGACATAGGATACTTTTCATCCCGGTAGAAGGTTCCCGTGGGATAATTTCCGACATTCACGCGGGCAACAGCTAGTATATTAAGACATAGGATACTTTTCATCCCGGTAGAAGGTTCCCGTGGGATAATTTCCGACATTCACGCGGGCGAAGACGCTGGCAACAGCTGGTATATTTAGACATAGGATACTTTTCATCCCGGTAGAAGGTTCCCGTGGGATAATATCCGACATACACGTGGGCAACAGCTGGTATATTAAGAAATAGGATACTTTTCATCCCGGTAGAAGGTTCCCGTGGGATAATTTCCGACATACACGCGGGCAACAGCTAGTATATTAAGACATAGGATACTTTTAATCCCGGTAGAAGGTTCCCGTGGGATAATTTCCGACATTCACGCGGGCAACAGCTAGTATATTAAGACATAGGATACTTTTCATCCCGGTAGAAGGTTCCCGTGGGATAATTTCCGACATACACGCGTGCAACAGCTAGTATATTAAGACATAGGATACTTTCATCCCGGTAGAAGGTTCCCGTGGGATAATTTCCGACATACACGCGGGCAACAGCTAGTATGTTAAGACATAGGATACTTTCATCCCGGTAGGAGGTTCCCGTGGGATAATTTCCGACATTCACGCGGGCGAAGCCGCTGGCAACAGCTAGTATATTAAGACATAGGATACTTTTCATCCCGGTAGAAGGTTCCCGTGGGATAATTTCCGACATTCACGCGGGCAACAGCTAGTATATTAAGACATAGGATACTTTTCATCCAGGTAGAAGGTTCCCGCGGGATAATTTCCGACATTCACGCAGGCGAAGCCGCTGCCAACAGCTAGTATATTAAGACATAGGATACTTTTCATCCCGGTAGAAGGTTCCCGTGGGATAATTTCCGACATTCACGCGGGCAACAGCTAGTATATTAAGACATAGGATACTTTCATCCCGGTAGAAGGTTCCCGTGGGATAATTTCCGACATACACGCAGGCAACAGCTGGTATATTTAGACATAGGATACTTTTCATCCCGGTAGAAGGTTCCCGTGGGATAATATCCGACATACACGCGGGCAACAGCTGGTATATTAAGACATAGGATACTTTTCATCCCGGTAGAAGGTTCCCGTGGGATAATTTCCGACATTCACGCGGGCAACAGCTAGTATATTAAGACATAGGATACTTTTCATCCCGGTAGAAGGTTCCCGCGGGAAAATTTCCGACATTCACGCGGGCGAAGCCGCTGCCAACAGCTAGTATATTAAGACATAGGATACTTTTCATCCCGGTAGAAGGTTCCCGTGGGATATTTTCCGACATACACGAGGGCAACAGCTAGTATATTAAGACATAGGATACTTTCATCCCGGTAGAAGGTTCCCGTGGGATAATTTCCGACATACACGCAGGCAACAGCTGGTATATTAAGACATAGAATACTTTTCATCCCGGTAGAAGGTTCCCGTGGGATAATTTCCGATATACACGCGGGCGAAGCCGCTGGCAACAGCTAGTATATTAAGACATAGGATACTTTTCATCCAGGTAGAAGGTTCCCGCGGGATAATTTCCGACATTCACGCGGGCGAAGCCGCTGCCAACAGCTAGTATATTAAGACATAGGATACTTTTCATCCCGGTAGAAGGTTCCCGTGGGATAATTTCCGACATTCACGCGGGCAACAGCTAGTATATTAAGACATAGGATACTTTCATCCCGGTAGAAGGTTCCCGTGGTATAATTTCCGACATACACGCGGGCAACAGCTGGTATATTTAGACATAGGATACTTTTCATCCCGGTAGAAGGTTCCCGTGGGATAATATCCGACATACACGCGGGCAACAGCTGGTATATTAAGACATAGGATACTTTTCATCCCGGTAGAAGGTTCCCGTGGGATAATTTCCGACATTCACGCGGGCAACAGCTAGTATATTAAGACATAGGATACTTTTCATCCCGGTAGAAGGTTCCCGCGGGAAAATTTTCGACATTCACGCGGGCGAAGCCGCTGCCAACAGCTAGTATATTAAGACATAGGATACTTTTCATCCCGGTAGAAGGTTCCCGTGGGATATTTTCCGACATACACGTGGGCAACAGCTAGTATATTAAGACATAGGATACTTTCATCCCGGTAGAAGGTTCCCGTGGGATAATTTCCGACATACACGCAGGCAACAGCTGGTATATTAAGACATAGAATACTTTTCATCCCGGTAGAAGGTTCCCGTGGGATAATTTCCGACATACACGCGGGCGAAGCCGCTGGCAACAGCTAGTATATTAAGACATAGGATACTTTCATCCCGGTAGAAGGTTCCCGTGGGATAATTTCCGACATTCACGCGGACGAAGCCGCTGGCAACAGCTAGTATATTAAGACATAGGATACTTTTCATCCCGGTAGAAGGTTCCCGTGGGATAATTTCCGACATTCACGCGGGCGAAGCCGCGGGCAACAGCTAGTATATTAAGACATAGGATACTTTCATCCCGGTAGAAGGTTCCCGTGGGATAATTTCCGACATTCACGCGGGCGAAGCCGCTGGCAACAGCTAGTATATTAAGACATAGGATACTTTTAATCCCGGTAGAAGGTTCCCGTGGGATAATTTCCGACATTCACGCGGGCAACAGCTAGTATATTAAGACATAGGATACTTTTCATCCAGGTAGAAGGTTCCCGCGGGATAATTTCCGACATTCACGTGGGCGAAGCCGCTGGCAACAGCTAGTATATTAAGACATAGGATACTTTTCATCCCGGTAGAAGGTTCCCGTGGGATAATTTCCGACATTCACGCGGGCAACAGCTAGTATATTAAGACATAGGATACTTTTAATTCCGGTAGAAGGTACCCGTGGGATAATTTCCGACATTCACGCGGGCGAAGCCGCTGGCAACAGCTAGTATATTAAGACATAGGATACTTTTCATCCCGGTAGAAAGTTCCCGTGGGATAATTTCCGACATTCACGCGGGCGAAGCTGCTGGCAACAGCTAGTATATTAAGACATAGGATACTTTCATCCCGGTAGAAGGTTCCCGTGGGATAATTTCCGACATTCACGCGGACGAAGCCGCTGGCAACAGCTAGTATATTAAGACATAGGATACTTTTCATCCCGGTAGAAGGTTCCCGTGGGATAATTTCCGACATTCACGCGGGCAACAGCTAGTATATTAAGACATAGGATACTTTTCATCCCGGTAGAAGGTTCCCGTGGGATAATTTCCGACATTCACGCGAGCAACAGCTAGTATATTAAGACATAGGATACTTGTCATCCCGGTAGAAGGTTCCCGTGGGATAATTTCCGACATTCACGCGGGCAACAGCTAGTATATTAAGACATAGGATACTTTTCATCCCGGTAGAAAGTTCCCGTGGGGCAATTTCCGACATTCACGCGGGCGAAGCCGCTGGCAACAGCTAGTATATTAAGACATAGGATACTTTTCATCCCGGTAGAAGGTTCCCGTGGGATATTTTCCGACATACACGCGGGCAACAGCTAGTATATTAAGACATAGGATACTTTTCATCCCGGTAGAAGGTTCCCGTGGGATAATTTCCGACATTCACGCGGGCGAAGCCGCGGGCAACAGCTAGTATATTAAGACATAGGATACTTTCATCCCGGTAGAAGGTTCCCGTGGGATAATTTCCGACATTCACGCGGGCGAAGCCGCTGGCAACAGCTAGTATATTAAGACATAGGATACTTTTAATCCTGGTAGAAGGTTCCCGTGGGATAATTTCCGACATTCACGCGGGCAACAGCTAGTATATTAAGACATAGGATACTTTTCATCCCGGTAGAAGGTTCCCGTGGGATAATTTCCGACATTCACGTGGGCGAAGCCGCTGGCAACAGCTAGTATATTAAGACATAGGATACTTTTCATCCCGGTAGAAGGTTCCCGTGGGATAATTTTCGACATTCACGCGGGCAACAGCTAGTATATTAAGACATAGGATACTTTTCATCCCGGTAGAAGGTACCCGTGGGATAATTTCCGACATTCACGCGGGCGAAGCCGCTGGCAACAGCTAGTATATTAAGACATAGGATACTTTTCATCCCGGTAGAAAGTTCCCGTGGGATAATTTCCGACATTCACGTGGGCGAAGCTGCTGGCAACAGCTAGTATATTAAGACATAGGATACTTTTCATCCCGGTAGAAGGTTCCCGTGGGATAATTTCCGACATTCACGCGGGCAACAGCTAGTATATTAAGACATAGGATACTTTCATCCCGGTAGAAGGTTCCCGTGGGATAATTTCCGACATACACGCGGGCAACAGCTGGTATATTTAGACATAGGATACTTTTCATCCCGGTAGAAGGTTCCCGTGGGATAATATCCGACATACACGCGGGCAACAGCTGGTATATTAAGACAAAGGATACTTTTCATCCCGGTAGAAGGTTCCCGTGGGATAATTTCCGACATTCACGCGGGCAACAGCTAGTATATTAAGACATAGGATACTTTTCATCCCGGTAGAAGGTACCCGTGGGATAATTTCCGACATTCACGTGGGCGAAGCCGCTGGCAACAGCTAGTATATTAAGACATAGGATACTTTTAATCCTGGTAGAAGGTTCCCGTGGGATAATTTCCGACATTCACGCGGGCAACAGCTAGTATATTAAGACATAGGATACTTTTCATCCCGGTAGAAGGTACCCGTGGGATAATTTCCGACATTCACGCGGGCGAAGCCGCTGGCAACAGCTAGTATATTAAGACATAGGATACTTTTAATCCTGGTAGAAGGTTCCCGTGGGATAATTTCCGACATTCACGCGGGCAACAGCTAGTATATTAAGACATAGGATACTTTTCATCCCGGTAGAAAGTTCCCGTGGGGCAATTTCCGACATTCACGCGGGCGAAGCCGCTGGCAACAGCTAGTATATTAAGACATAGGATACTTTTCATCCCGGTAGAAGGTTCCCGTGGGATATTTTCCGACATACACGCGGGCAACAGCTAGTATATTAAGACATAGGATACTTTTCATCCCGGTAGAAGGTTCCCGTGGGATAATTTCCGACATTCACGCGGGCGAAGCCGCGGGCAACAGCTAGTATATTAAGACATAGGATACTTTCATCCCGGTAGAAGGTTCCCGTGGGATAATTTCCGACATTCACGCGGGCGAAGCCGCTGGCAACAGCTAGTATATTAAGACATAGGATACTTTTAATCCTGGTAGAAGGTTCCCGTGGGATAATTTCCGACATTCACGCGGGCAACAGCTAGTATATTAAGACATAGGATACTTTTCATCCCGGTAGAAGGTTCCCGTGGGATAATTTCCGACATTCACGTGGGCGAAGCCGCTGGCAACAGCTAGTATATTAAGACATAGGATACTTTTCATCCCGGTAGAAGGTTCCCGTGGGATAATTTTCGACATTCACGCGGGCAACAGCTAGTATATTAAGACATAGGATACTTTTCATCCCGGTAGAAGGTACCCGTGGGATAATTTCCGACATTCACGCGGGCGAAGCCGCTGGCAACAGCTAGTATATTAAGACATAGGATACTTTTCATCCCGGTAGAAAGTTCCCGTGGGATAATTTCCGACATTCACGTGGGCGAAGCTGCTGGCAACAGCTAGTATATTAAGACATAGGATACTTTTCATCCCGGTAGAAGGTTCCCGTGGGATAATTTCCGACATTCACGCGGGCAACAGCTAGTATATTAAGACATAGGATACTTTCATCCCGGTAGAAGGTTCCCGTGGGATAATTTCCGACATACACGCGGGCAACAGCTGGTATATTTAGACATAGGATACTTTTCATCCCGGTAGAAGGTTCCCGTGGGATAATATCCGACATACACGCGGGCAACAGCTGGTATATTAAGACAAAGGATACTTTTCATCCCGGTAGAAGGTTCCCGTGGGATAATTTCCGACATTCACGCGGGCAACAGCTAGTATATTAAGACATAGGATACTTTTCATCCCGGTAGAAGGTACCCGTGGGATAATTTCCGACATTCACGTGGGCGAAGCCGCTGGCAACAGCTAGTATATTAAGACATAGGATACTTTTAATCCTGGTAGAAGGTTCCCGTGGGATAATTTCCGACATTCACGCGGGCAACAGCTAGTATATTAAGACATAGGATACTTTTCATCCCGGTAGAAGGTACCCGTGGGATAATTTCCGACATTCACGCGGGCGAAGCCGCTGGCAACAGCTAGTATATTAAGACATAGGATACTTTTAATCCTGGTAGAAGGTTCCCGTGGGATAATTTCCGACATTCACGCGGGCAATAGCTAGTATATTAAGACATAGGATACTTTTCATCCCGGTAGAAGGTTCCCGTGGGATAATTTCCGACATTCACGTGGGCGAAGCCGCTGGCAACAGCTAGTATATTAAGACATAGGATACTTTTCATCCCGGTAGAAGGTTCCCGTGGGATAATTTTCGACATTCACGCGGGCAACAGCTAGTATATTAAGACATAGGATACTTTTCATCCCGGTAGAAGGTACCCGTGGGATAATTTCCGACATTCACGCGGGCGAAGCCGCTGGCAACAGCTAGTATATTAAGACATAGGATACTTTTCATCCCGGTAGAAAGTTCCCGTGGGATAATTTCCGACATTCACGTGGGCGAAGCTGCTGGCAACAGCTAGTATATTAAGACATAGGATACTTTTCATCCCGGTAGAAGGTTCCCGTGGGATAATTTCCGACATTCACACGGGCAACAGCTAGTATATTAAGACATAGGATACTTTCATCCCGGTAGAAGGTTCCCGTGGGATAATTTCCGACATACACGCGGGCAACAGCTGGTATATTTAGACATAGGATACTTTTCATCCCGGTAGAAGGTTCCCGTGGGATAATATCCGACATACACGCGGGCAACAGCTGGTATATTAAGACAAAGGATACTTTTCATCCCGGTAGAAGGTTCCCGTGGGATAATTTCCGACATTCACGCGGGCAACAGCTAGTATATTAAGACATAGGATACTTTTCATCCCGGTAGAAGGTTCCCGTGGGATAATTTTCGACATTCACGCGGGCAACAGCTAGTATATTAAGACATAGGATACTTTTCATCCCGGTAGAAGGTACCCGTGGGATAATTTCCGACATTCACGCGGGCGAAGCCGCTGGCAACAGCTAGTATATTAAGACATAGGATACTTTTCATCCCGGTAGAAAGTTCCCGTGGGATAATTTCCGACATTCACGTGGGCGAAGCTGCTGGCAACAGCTAGTATATTAAGACATAGGATACTTTTCATCCCGGTAGAAGGTTCCCGTGGGATAATTTCCGACATACACGCAGGCAACAGCTGGTATATTAAGACATAGAATACTTTTCATCCCGGTAGAAGGTTCCCGTGGGATAATTTCCGATATACACGCGGGCGAAGCCGCTGGCAACAGCTAGTATATTAAGACATAGGATACTTTTCATCCAGGTAGAAGGTTCCCGCGGGATAATTTCCGACATTCACGCGGGCGAAGCCGCTGCCAACAGCTAGTATATTAAGACATAGGATACTTTTCATCCCGGTAGAAGGTTCCCGTGGGATAATTTCCGACATTCACGCGGGCAACAGCTAGTATATTAAGACATAGGATACTTTCATCCCGGTAGAAGGTTCCCGTGGTATAATTTCCGACATACACGCGGGCAACAGCTGGTATATTTAGACATAGGATACTTTTCATCCCGGTAGAAGGTTCCCGTGGGATAATATCCGACATACACGCGGGCAACAGCTGGTATATTAAGACATAGGATACTTTTCATCCCGGTAGAAGGTTCCCGTGGGATAATTTCCGACATTCACGCGGGCAACAGCTAGTATATTAAGACATAGGATACTTTTCATCCCGGTAGAAGGTTCCCGCGGGAAAATTTTCGACATTCACGCGGGCGAAGCCGCTGCCAACAGCTAGTATATTAAGACATAGGATACTTTTCATCCCGGTAGAAGGTTCCCGTGGGATATTTTCCGACATACACGTGGGCAACAGCTAGTATATTAAGACATAGGATACTTTCATCCCGGTAGAAGGTTCCCGTGGGATAATTTCCGACATACACGCAGGCAACAGCTGGTATATTAAGACATAGAATACTTTTCATCCCGGTAGAAGGTTCCCGTGGGATAATTTCCGACATACACGCGGGCGAAGCCGCTGGCAACAGCTAGTATATTAAGACATAGGATACTTTCATCCCGGTAGAAGGTTCCCGTGGGATAATTTCCGACATTCACGCGGACGAAGCCGCTGGCAACAGCTAGTATATTAAGACATAGGATACTTTTCATCCCGGTAGAAGGTTCCCGTGGGATAATTTCCGACATTCACGCGGGCGAAGCCGCGGGCAACAGCTAGTATATTAAGACATAGGATACTTTCATCCCGGTAGAAGGTTCCCGTGGGATAATTTCCGACATTCACGCGGGCGAAGCCGCTGGCAACAGCTAGTATATTAAGACATAGGATACTTTTAATCCCGGTAGAAGGTTCCCGTGGGATAATTTCCGACATTCACGCGGGCAACAGCTAGTATATTAAGACATAGGATACTTTTCATCCAGGTAGAAGGTTCCCGCGGGATAATTTCCGACATTCACGTGGGCGAAGCCGCTGGCAACAGCTAGTATATTAAGACATAGGATACTTTTCATCCCGGTAGAAGGTTCCCGTGGGATAATTTCCGACATTCACGCGGGCAACAGCTAGTATATTAAGACATAGGATACTTTTAATTCCGGTAGAAGGTACCCGTGGGATAATTTCCGACATTCACGCGGGCGAAGCCGCTGGCAACAGCTAGTATATTAAGACATAGGATACTTTTCATCCCGGTAGAAAGTTCCCGTGGGATAATTTCCGACATTCACGCGGGCGAAGCTGCTGGCAACAGCTAGTATATTAAGACATAGGAAACTTTCATCCCGGTAGAAGGTTCCCGTGGGATAATTTCCGACATTCACGCGGACGAAGCCGCTGGCAACAGCTAGTATATTAAGACATAGGATACTTTTCATCCCGGTAGAAGGTTCCCGTGGGATAATTTCCGACATTCACGCGGGCAACAGCTAGTATATTAAGACATAGGATACTTTTCATCCCGGTAGAAGGTTCCCGTGGGATAATTTCCGACATTCACGCGAGCAACAGCTAGTATATTAAGACATAGGATACTTGTCATCCCGGTAGAAGGTTCCCGTGGGATAATTTCCGACATTCACGCGGGCAACAGCTAGTATATTAAGACATAGGATACTTTTCATCCCGGTAGAAAGTTCCCGTGGGGCAATTTCCGACATTCACGCGGGCGAAGCCGCTGGCAACAGCTAGTATATTAAGACATAGGATACTTTTCATCCCGGTAGAAGGTTCCCGTGGGATATTTTCCGACATACACGCGGGCAACAGCTAGTATATTAAGACATAGGATACTTTTCATCCCGGTAGAAGGTTCCCGTGGGATAATTTCCGACATTCACGCGGGCGAAGCCGCGGGCAACAGCTAGTATATTAAGACATAGGATACTTTCATCCCGGTAGAAGGTTCCCGTGGGATAATTTCCGACATTCACGCGGGCGAAGCCGCTGGCAACAGCTAGTATATTAAGACATAGGATACTTTTAATCCTGGTAGAAGGTTCCCGTGGGATAATTTCCGACATTCACGCGGGCAACAGCTAGTATATTAAGACATAGGATACTTTTCATCCCGGTAGAAGGTTCCCGTGGGATAATTTCCGACATTCACGTGGGCGAAGCCGCTGGCAACAGCTAGTATATTAAGACATAGGATACTTTTCATCCCGGTAGAAGGTTCCCGTGGGATAATTTTCGACATTCACGCGGGCAACAGCTAGTATATTAAGACATAGGATACTTTTCATCCCGGTAGAAGGTACCCGTGGGATAATTTCCGACATTCACGCGGGCGAAGCCGCTGGCAACAGCTAGTATATTAAGACATAGGATACTTTCCATCCCGGTAGAAAGTTCCCGTGGGATAATTTCCGACATTCACGTGGGCGAAGCTGCTGGCAACAGCTAGTATATTAAGACATAGGATACTTTTCATCCCGGTAGAAGGTTCCCGTGGGATAATTTCCGACATTCACGCGGGCAACAGCTAGTATATTAAGACATAGGATACTTTCATCCCGGTAGAAGGTTCCCGTGGGATAATTTCCGACATACACGCGGGCAACAGCTGGTATATTTAGACATAGGATACTTTTCATCCCGGTAGAAGGTTCCCGTGGGATAATATCCGACATACACGCGGGCAACAGCTGGTATATTAAGACAAAGGATACTTTTCATCCCGGTAGAAGGTTCCCGTGGGATAATTTCCGACATTCACGCGGGCAACAGCTAGTATATTAAGACATAGGATACTTTTCATCCCGGTAGAAGGTACCCGTGGGATAATTTCCGACATTCACGCGGGCGAAGCCGCTGGCAACAGCTAGTATATTAAGACATAGGATACTTTTCATCCCGGTAGAAAGTTCCCGTGGGATAATTTCCGACATTCACGCGGGCGAAGCTGCTGGCAACAGCTAGTATATTAAGACATAGGATACTTTTCATCCCGGTAGAAGGTTCCCGTGGGATAATTTCCGACATACACGCGGGCAACAGCTGGTATATTTAAACATAGGATACTTTTCATCCCGGTAGAAGGTTCCCGTGGGATAATATCCGACATACACGCGGGCAACAGCTGGTATATTAAGACATAGGATACTTTTCATCCCGGTAGAAGGTTCCCGTGGGATAATTTCCGACATTCACGCGGGCAACAGCTAGTATATTAAGACATAGGATACTTTTCATCCCGGTAGAAGGTTCCCGCGGGAAAATTTCCGACATTCACGCGGGCGAAGCCGCTGCCAACAGCTAGTATATTAAGACATAGGATACTTTTCATCCCGGTAGAAGGTTCCCGTGGGATATTTTCCGACATACACGCGGGCAACAGCTAGTATATTAAGACATAGGATACTTTCATCCCGGTAGAAGGTTCCCGTGGGATAATTTCCGACATACACGCTGGCAACAGCTGGTATATTAAGACATAGGATACTTTTCATCCCGGTAGAAGGTTCCCGTGGGATAATTTCCGACATACACGCGGGCGAAGCCGCTGGCAACAGCTAGTATATTAAGACATAGGATACTTTCATCCCGGTAGAAGGTTCCCGTGGGATAATTTCCGACATTCACGCGGACGAAGCCGCTGGCAACAGCTAGTATATTAAGACATAGGATACTTTTCATCCCGGTAGAAGGTTCCCGTGGGATAATTTCCGACATTCACGCGGGCAACAGCTAGTATATTAAGACATAGGATACTTTTCATTCCGGTAGAAGGTTCCCGTGGGATAATTTCCGACATTCACGCGGGCAACAGCTAGTATATTAAGACAAAGGATACTTTTCATCCCGGTAGAAGGTTCCCGTGGGATAATTTCCGACATTCACGCGGGCAACAGCTAGTATATTAAGACATAGGATACTTTTCATCCCGGTAGAAAGTTCCCGTGGGATAATTTCCGACATTCACGCGGGCGAAGCCGCTGGCAACAGCTAGTATATTAAGACATAGGATACTTTTCATCCCGGTAGAAGGTTCCCGTGGGATATTTTCCGACATACACGCGGGCAACAGCTAGTATATTAAGACATAGGATACTTTTCATCCCGGTAGAAGGTTCCCGTGGGATAATTTCCGACATTCACGCGGGCGAAGCCGCGGGCAACAGCTAGTATATTAAGACATAGGATACTTTCATCCCGGTAGAAGGTTCCCGTGGGATAATTTCCGACATTCACGCGGGCGAAGCCGCTGGCAACAGCTGGTATATTAAGACATAGGATACTTTTAATCCCGGTAGAAGGTTCCCGTGGGATAATTTCCGACATTCACGCGGGCAACAGCTAGTATATTAAGACATAGGATACTTTTCATCCCGGTAGAAGGTTCCCGTGGGATAATTTCCGACATTCACGTGGGCGAAGCCGCTGGCAACAGCTAGTATATTAAGACATATGATACTTTTCATCCCGGTAGAAGGTTCCCGTGGGATAATTTCCGACATTCACGCGGGCAACAGCTAGTATATTAAGACATAGGATACTTTTCATTCCGGTAGAAGGTACCCGTGGGATAATTTCCGACATTCACGCGGGCGAAGCCGCTGGCAACAGCTAGTATATTAAGACATAGGATACTTTTCATCCCGGTAGAAAGTTCCCGTGGGATAATTTCCGACATTCACACGGGCGAAGCTGCTGGCAACAGCTAGTATATTAAGACATAGGATACTTTTCATCCCGGTAGAAGGTTCCCGTGGGATAATTTCCGACATTCACGCGAGCGAAGCCGCTGGCAACAGCTAGTATATTAAGACATAGGATACTTTTCATCCCGGTAGACGGTTCCCGTGGGATAATTTCCGACATACACGCGTGCAACAGCTAGTATATTAAGACATAGGATACTTTCATCCCGGTAGAAGGTTCCCGTGGGATAATTTCCGACATACACGCGGGCAACAGCTAGTATGTTAAGACATAGGATACTTTCATCCCGGTAGGAGGTTCCCGCGGGATAATTTCCGACATACACGCGGGCAACAGCTAGTATATTAAGACATAGGATACTTTTCATCCCGGTAGAAGGTTCCCGTGGGATAATTTCCGACATTCACGCGGGCAACAGCTAGTATATTAAGACAAAGGATACTTTTCATCCCGGTAGAAGGTTCCCGCGGGATAATCTCCGACATTCACGCGGGCGAAGCCGCTGCCAACAGCTAGTATATTAAGACATAGGATACTTTTCATCCCGGTAGAAGGTTCTCGTGGGATAATTTCCGACATTCACGCGGGCCACAGCTAGTATATTAAGACATAGGATACTTTTCATCCCGGTAGAAGGTTCCCGTGGGATAATTTCCGACATTCACGCGGGCGAAGCCGCTGGCAACAGCTAGTATATTAAGACATAGGATACTTTTCATCCCGGTAGAAGGTTCCCGTGGGATAATTTCCGACATTCACGCGGGCGAATACGCTGGCAACAGCTGGTATATTTAGACATAGGATACTTTTCATCCCGGTAGAAGGTTCCCGTGGGATAATATCCGACATACACGCGGGCAACAGCTGGTATATTAAGACATAGGATACTTTTCATCCCGGTAGAAGGTTCCCGTGGGATAATTTCCGACATTCACGCGGGCGAAGCCGCTGCCAACAGCTAGTATATTAAGACATAGGATACTTTTCATCCCGGTAGAAGGTTCCCGTGGGATAATTTCCGACATACACGCGGGCAACAGCTAGTATATTAAGACATAGGATACTTTTCATCCCGGTAGAAGGTTCCCGTGGGATAATTTCCGACATTCACGCGGGCAACAGCTAGTATATTAAGACATAGGATACTTTTCATCCCGGTAGAAGGTTCCCGTGGGATAATTTCCGACATTCACGCGGGCGAAGCCGCTGCCAACAGCTAGTATATTAAGACATAGGATACAATCATCCCGGTAGAAGGTTCCCGTGGGATAATTTCCGTTATTCACGCGGGAAACAGCTAGTATATTAAGACATAGGATACTTTCATCCCGGTAGAAGGTTCCCGTGGGAAAATTTCCGACATACACGCGGGCAACAGCTGGTATATTAAGACATAGGATACTTTCATCCCGGTAGAAGGTTCCCGTGGGATAATTTCTGACATACACGCGGGCGAAGCCGCTGGCAACAGCTAGTATATTAAGACATAGGATACTTTCATCCCGGTAGAAGGTTCCCGTGGGATAATTTTCGACATTCACGCGGACGAAGCCGCTGGCAACAGCTAGTATATTAAGACATAGGATACTTTTCATCCCGGTAGAAGGTTCCCGTGGGATAATTTCCGACATTGACGCGGGCAACAGCTAGTATATTAAGACATAGGATACTTTTCATCCCGGTAGAAGGTTCCCGTGGGATAATTTCCGACATTCACGCGGGCAACAGCTAGTATATTAAGACATAGGATACTTTTCATTCCGGTAGAAGGTTCCCGTGGGATAATTTCCGACATTCACGCGGGCAACAGCTAGTATATTAAGACATAGGATACTTTTCATCCCGGTAGAAGGTTCCCGTGGGATAATTTCCGACATTCACGCGGGCAACAGCTAGTATATTAAGACATAGGATACTTTTCATCCCGGTAGAAAGTTCCCGTGGGATAATTTCCGACATTCACGCGGGCGAAGCCGCTGGCAACAGCTAGTATATTAAGACATAGGATACTTTTCATCCCGGTAGAAGGTTCCCGTGGGATATTTTCCGACATACACGTGGGCAACAGCTAGTATATTAAGACATAGGATACTTTTCATCCCGGTAGAAGGTTCCCGTGGGATAATTTCCGACATTCACGCGGGCGAAGCCGCGGGCAACAGCTAGTATATTAAGACATAGGATACTTTCATCCCGGTAGAAGGTTCCCGTGGGATAATTTCCGACATTCACGCGGGCGAAGCCGCTGGCAACAGCTGGTATATTAAGACATAGGATACTTTTAATCCCGGTAGAAGGTTCCCGTGGGATAATTTCCGACATTCACGCGGGCAACAGCTAGTATATTAAGACATAGGATACTTTTCATCCCGGTAGAAGGTTCCCGTGGGATATTTTCCGACATACACGCGGGCAACAGCTAGTATATTAAGACATAGGATACTTTCATCCCGGTAGAAGGTTCCCGTGGGATAATTTCCGACATACACGCAGGCAACAGCTGGTATATTTAGACATAGGATACTTTTCATCCCGGTAGAAGGTTCCCGTGGGATAATATCCGACATACACGCGGGCAACAGCTGGTATATTAAGACATAGGATACTTTTCATCCCGGTAGAAGGTTCCCGTGGGATAATTTCCGACATTCACGCGGGCAACAGCTAGTATATTAAGACATAGGATACTTTTCATCCCGGTAGAAGGTTCCCGCGGGAAAATTTCCGACATTCACGCGGGCGAAGCCGCTGCCAACAGCTAGTATATTAAGACATAGGATACTTTTCATCCCGGTAGAAGGTTCCCGTGGGATATTTTCCGACATACACGAGGGCAACAGCTAGTATATTAAGACATAGGATACTTTCATCCCGGTAGAAGGTTCCCGTGGGATAATTTCCGACACACGCAGGCAACAGCTGGTATATTAAGACATAGAATACTTTTCATCCCGGTAGAAGGTTCCCGTGGGATAATTTCCGACATACACGCGGGCGAAGCCGCTGGCAACAGCTAGTATATTAAGACATAGGATACTTTTCATCCAGGTAGAAGGTTCCCGCGGGATAATTTCCGACATTCACGCGGGCGAAGCCGCTGCCAACAGCTAGTATATTAAGACATAGGATACTTTTCATCCCGGTAGAAGGTTCCCGTGGGATAATTTCCGACATTCACGCGGGCAACAGCTAGTATATTAAGACATAGGATACTTTCATCCCGGTAGAAGGTTCCCGTGGTATAATTTCCGACATACACGCGGGCAACAGCTGGTATATTTAGACATAGGATACTTTTCATCCCGGTAGAAGGTTCCCGTGGGATAATTTCCGACATACACGCGGGCAACAGCTGGTATATTAAGACATAGGATACTTTTCATCCCGGTAGAAGGTTCCCGTGGGATAATTTCCGACATTCACGCGGGCAACAGCTAGTATATTAAGACATAGGATACTTTTCATCCCGGTAGAAGGTTCCCGCGGGAAAATTTCCGACATTCACGCGGGCGAAGCCGCTGCCAACAGCTAGTATATTAAGACATAGGATACTTTTCATCCCGGTAGAAGGTTCCCGTGGGATATTTTCCGACATACACGTGGGCAACAGCTAGTATATTAAGACATAGGATACTTTCATCCCGGTAGAAGGTTCCCGTGGGATAATTTCCGACATACACGCAGGCAACAGCTGGTATATTAAGACATAGAATACTTTTCATCCCGGTAGAAGGTTCCCGTGGGATAATTTCCGACATACACGCGGGCGAAGCCGCTGGCAACAGCTAGTATATTAAGACATAGGATACTTTCATCCCGGTAGAAGGTTCCCGTGGGATAATTTCCGACATTCACGCGGACGAAGCCGCTGGCAACAGCTAGTATATTAAGACATAGGATACTTTTCATCCCGGTAGAAGGTTCCCGTGGGATAATTTCCGACATTCACGCGGGCGAAGCCGCGGGCAACAGCTAGTATATTAAGACATAGGATACTTTCATCCCGGTAGAAGGTTCCCGTGGGATAATTTCCGACATTCACGCGGGCGAAGCCGCTGGCAACAGCTAGTATATTAAGACATAGGATACTTTTAATCCCGGTAGAAGGTTCCCGTGGGATAATTTCCGACATTCACGCGGGCAACAGCTAGTATATTAAGACATAGGATACTTTTCATCCCGGTAGAAGTTTCCCGTGGGATAATTTCCGACATTCACGTGGGCGAAGCCGCTGGCAACAGCTAGTATATTAAGACATAGGATACTTTTCATCCCGGTAGAAGGTTCCCGTGGGATAATTTCCGACATTCACGCGGGCAACAGCTAGTATATTAAGACATAGGATACTTTTAATTCCGGTAGAAGGTACCCGTGGGATAATTTCCGACATTCACGCGGGCGAAGCCGCTGGCAACAGCTAGTATATTAAGACATAGGATACTTTTCATCCCGGTAGAAAGTTCCCGTGGGATAATTTCCGACATTCACGCGGGCGAAGCTGCTGGCAACAGCTAGTATATTAAGACATAGGATACTTTCATCCCGGTAGAAGGTTCCCGTGGGATAATTTCCGACATTCACGCGGACGAAGCCGCTGGCAACAGCTAGTATATTAAGACATAGGATACTTTTCATCCCGGTAGAAGGTTCCCGTGGGATAATTTCCGACATTCACGCGGGCAACAGCTAGTATATTAAGACATAGGATACTTTTCATCCCGGTAGAAGGTTCCCGTGGGATAATTTCCGACATTCACGCGAGCAACAGCTAGTATATTAAGACATAGGATACTTGTCATCCCGGTAGAAGGTTCCCGTGGGATAATTTCCGACATTCACGCGGGCAACAGCTAGTATATTAAGACATAGGATACTTTTCATCCCGGTAGAAAGTTCCCGTGGGGCAATTTCCGACATTCACGCGGGCGAAGCCGCTGGCAACAGCTAGTATATTAAGACATAGGATACTTTTCATCCCGGTAGAAGGTTCCCGTGGGATATTTTCCGACATACACGCGGGCAACAGCTAGTATATTAAGACATAGGATACTTTTCATCCCCGTAGAAGGTTCCCGTGGGATAATTTCCGACATTCACGCGGGCGAAGCCGCGGGCAACAGCTAGTATATTAAGACATAGGATACTTTCATCCCGGTAGAAGGTTCCCGTGGGATAATTTCCGACATTCACGCGGGCGAAGCCGCTGGCAACAGCTAGTATATTAAGACATAGGATACTTTTAATCCTGGTAGAAGGTTCCCGTGGGATAATTTCCGACATTCACGCGGGCAACAGCTAGTATATTAAGACATAGGATACTTTTCATCCCGGTAGAAGGTTCCCGTGGGATAATTTCCGACATTCACGTGGGCGAAGCCGCTGGCAACAGCTAGTATATTAAGACATAGGATACTTTTCATCCCGGTAGAAGGTTCCCGTGGGATAATTTTCGACATTCACGCGGGCAACAGCTAGTATATTAAGACATAGGATACTTTTCATCCCGGTAGAAGGTACCCGTGGGATAATTTCCGACATTCACGCGGGCGAAGCCGCTGGCAACAGCTAGTATATTAAGACATAGGATACTTTTCATCCCGGTAGAAAGTTCCCGTGGGATAATTTCCGACATTCACGCGGGCGAAGCTGCTGGCAACAGCTAGTATATTAAGACATAGGATACTTTTCATCCCGGTAGAAGGTTCCCGTGGGATAATTTCCGACATTCACGCGGGCAACAGCTAGTATATTAAGACATAGGATACTTTCATCCCGGTAGAAGGTTCCCGTGGGATAATTTCCGACATACACGCGGGCAACAGCTGGTATATTTAGACATAGGATACTTTTCATCCCGGTAGAAGGTTCCCGTGGGATAATATCCGACATACACGCGGGCAACAGCTGGTATATTAAGACATAGGATACTTTTCATCCCGGTAGAAGGTTCCCGTGGGATAATTTCCGACATTCACGCGGGCAACAGCTAGTATATTAAGACATAGGATACTTTTCATCCCGGTAGAAGGTACCCGTGGGATAATTTCCGACATTCACGCGGGCGAAGCCGCTGGCAACAGCTAGTATATTAAGACATAGGATACTTTTCATCCCGGTAGAAAGTTCCCGTGGGATAATTTCCGACATTCACGCGGGCGAAGCTGCTGGCAACAGCTAGTATATTAAGACATAGGATACTTTTCATCCCGGTAGAAGGTTCCCGTGGGATAATTTCCGACATAAACGCGGGCAACAGCTGGTATATTTAAACATAGGATACTTTTCATCCCGGTAGAAGGTTCCCGTGGGATAATATCCGACATACACGAGGGCAACAGCTGGTATATTAAGACATAGGATACTTTTCATCCCGGTAGAAGGTTCCCGTGGGATAATTTCCGACATTCACGCGGGCAACAGCTAGTATATTAAGACATAGGATACTTTCATCCCGGTAGAAGGTTCCCGTGGGATAATTTCCGTCATACACGCGGGCAACAGCTAGTATGTTAAGACATAGGATACTTTCATCCCGGTAGGAGGTTCCCGCGGGATAATTTCCGACATACACGCGGGCAACAGCTAGTATATTAAGACATAGGATACTTTTCATCCCGGTAGAAGGTTCCCGTGGGATAATTTCCGACATTCACGTGGGCGAAGCCGCTGGCAACAGCTAGTATATTAAGACATATGATACTTTTCATCCCGGTAGAAGGTTCCCGTGGGATAATTTCCGACATTCACGCGGGCAACAGCTAGTATATTAAGACATAGGATACTTTTCATTCCGGTAGAAGGTACCCGTGGGATAATTTCCGACATTCACGCGGGCGAAGCCGCTGGCAACAGCTAGTATATTAAGACATAGGATACTTTTCATCCCGGTAGAAAGTTCCCGTGGGATAATTTCCGACATTCACGCGGGCGAAGCTGCTGGAAACAGCTAGTATATTAAGACATAGGATACTTTCATCCCGGTAGAAGGTTCCCGTGGGAAAATTTCCGACATACACGCGGGCAACAGCTGGTATATTAAGACATAGGATACTTTCATCCCGGTAGAAGGTTCCCGTGGGATAATTTCTGACATACACGCGGGCGAAGCCGCTGGCAACAGCTAGTATATTAAGACATAGGATACTTTCATCCCGGTAGAAGGTTCCCGTGGGATAATTTTCGACATTCACGCGGACGAAGCCGCTGGCAACAGCTAGTATATTAAGACATAGGATACTTTTCATCCCGGTAGAAGGTTCCCGTGGGATAATTTCCGACATTGACGCGGGCAACAGCTAGTATATTAAGACATAGGATACTTTTCATCCCGGTAGAAGGTTCCCGTGGGATAATTTCCGACATTCACGCGGGCAACAGCTAGTATATTAAGACATAGGATACTTTTCATTCCGGTAGAAGGTTCCCGTGGGATAATTTCCGACATTCACGCGGGCAACAGCTAGTATATTAAGACATAGGATACTTTTCATCCCGGTAGAAGGTTCCCGTGGGATAATTTCCGACATTCACGCGGGCAACAGCTAGTATATTAAGACATAGGATACTTTTCATCCCGGTAGAAAGTTCCCGTGGGATAATTTCCGACATTCACGCGGGCGAAGCCGCTGGCAACAGCTAGTATATTAAGACATAGGATACTTTTCATCCCGGTAGAAGGTTCCCGTGGGATATTTTCCGACATACACGCGGGCAACAGCTAGTATATTAAGACATAGGATACTTTTCATCCCGGTGGAAGGTTCCCGTGGGATAATTTCCGACATTCACGCGGGCGAAGCCGCGGGCAACAGCTAGTATATTAAGACATAGGATACTTTCATCCCGGTAGAAGGTTCCCGTGGGATAATTTCCGACATTCACGCGGGCGAAGCCGCTGGCAACAGCTGGTATATTAAGACATAGGATACTTTTAATCCCGGTAGAAGGTTCCCGTGGGATAATTTCCGACATTCACGCGGGCAACAGCTAGTATATTAAGACATAGGATACTTTTCATCCCGGTAGAAGGTTCCCGTGGGATAATTTCCGACATTCACGTGGGCGAAGCCGCTGGCAACAGCTAGTATATTAAGACATATGATACTTTTCATCCCGGT
Organism: Dicycla oo; assembly: GCA_948252095.1. Classification (NCBI taxonomy): domain Eukaryota; kingdom Metazoa; phylum Arthropoda; class Insecta; order Lepidoptera; family Noctuidae; genus Dicycla; species Dicycla oo. The sequence continues at coordinate 13,526,034 of OX411732.1, forward strand.
AGAAGGTTCCCGTGGGATAATTTCCGACATTCACGCGGGCAACAGCTAGTATATTAAGACATAGGATACTTTTCATTCCGGTAGAAGGTACCCGTGGGATAATTTCCGACATTCACGCGGGCGAAGCCGCTGGCAACAGCTAGTTTATTAAGACATAGGATACTTTTCATCCCGGTAGAAAGTTCCCGTGGGATAATTTCCGACATTCACGCGGGCGAAGCTGCTGGCAACAGCTAGTATATTAAGACATAGGATACTTTTCATCCCGGTAGAAGGTTCCCGTGGGATAATTTCCGACATTCACGCGAGCGAAGCCGCTGGCAACAGCTAGTATATTAAGACATAGGATACTTTTCATCCCGGTAGACGGTTCCCGTGGGATAATTTCCGACATACACGCGGGCAACAGCTAGTATATTAAGACATAGGATACTTTTCATCCCGGTAGAAGGTTCCCGTGGGATAATTTCCGACATACACGCGTGCAACAGCTAGTATATTAAGACATAGGATACTTTCATCCCGGTAGAAGGTTCCCGTGGGATAATTTCCGACATACACGCGGGCAACAGCTAGTATGTTAAGACATAGGATACTTTCATCCCGGTAGGAGGTTCCCGCGGGATAATTTCCGACATACACGCGGGCAACAGCTAGTATATTAAGACATAGGATACTTTTCATCCCGGTAGAAGGTTCCCGTGGGATAATTTCCGACATTCACGCGGGCAACAGCTAGTATATTAAGACATAGGATACTTTTCATCCCGGTAGAAGGTTCCCGCGGGATAATCTCCGACATTCACGCGGGCGAAGCCGCTGCCAACAGCTAGTATATTAAGACATAGGATACTTTTCATCCCGGTAGAAGGTTCTCGTGGGATAATTTCCGACATTCACGCGGGCAACAGCTAGTATATTAAGACATAGGATACTTTTCATCCCGGTAGAAGGTTCCCGTGGGATAATTTCCGACATTCACGCGGGCGAAGCCGCTGGCAACAGCTAGTATATTAAGACATAGGATACTTTTCATCCCGGTAGAAGGTTCCCGTGGGATAATTTCCGACATTCACGCGGGCGAATACGCTGGCAACAGCTGGTATATTTAGACATAGGATACTTTTCATCCCGGTAGAAGGTTCCCGTGGGATAATATCCGACATACACGCGGGCAACAGCTGGTATATTAAGACATAGGATACTTTTCATCCCGGTAGAAGGTTCCCGTGGGATAATTTCCGACATTCACGCGGGCGAAGCCGCTGCCAACAGCTAGTATATTAAGACATAGGATACTTTTCATCCCGGTAGAAGGTTCCCGTGGGATAATTTCCGACATACACGCGGGCAACAGCTAGTATATTAAGACATAGGATACTTTTCATCCCGGTAGAAGGTTCCCGTGGGATAATTTCCGACATTCACGCGGGCAACAGCTAGTATATTAAGACATAGGATACTTTTCATCCCGGTAGAAGGTTCCCGTGGGATAATTTCCGACATTCACGCGGGCGAAGCCGCTGCCAACAGCTAGTATATTAAGACATAGGATACAATCATCCCGGTAGAAGGTTCCCGTGGGATAATTTCCGTTATTCACGCGGGAAACAGCTAGTATATTAAGACATAGGATACTTTCATCCCGGTAGAAGGTTCCCGTGGGAAAATTTCCGACATACACGCGGGCAACAGCTGGTATATTAAGACATAGGATACTTTCATCCCGGTAGAAGGTTCCCGTGGGATAATTTCTGACATACACGCGGGCGAAGCCGCTGGCAACAGCTAGTATATTAAGACATAGGATACTTTCATCCCGGTAGAAGGTTCCCGTGGGATAATTTTCGACATTCACGCGGACGAAGCCGCTGGCAACAGCTAGTATATTAAGACATAGGATACTTTTCATCCCGGTAGAAGGTTCCCGTGGGATAATTTCCGACAATGACGCGGGCAACAGCTAGTATATTAAGACATAGGATACTTTTCATCCCGGTAGAAGGTTCCCGTGGGATAATTTCCGACATTCACGCGGGCAACAGCTAGTATATTAAGACATAGGATACTTTTCATTCCGGTAGAAGGTTCCCGTGGGATAATTTCCGACATTCACGCGGGCAACAGCTAGTATATTAAGACATAGGATACTTTTCATCCCGGTAGAAGGTTCCCGTGGGATAATTTCCGACATTCACGCGGGCAACAGCTAGTATATTAAGACATAGGATACTTTTCATCCCGGTAGAAAGTTCCCGTGGGATAATTTCCGACATTCACGCGGGCGAAGCCGCTGGCAACAGCTAGTATATTAAGACATAGGATACTTTTCATCCCGGTAGAAGGTTCCCGTGGGATATTTTCCGACATACACGTGGGCAACAGCTAGTATATTAAGACATAGGATACTTTTCATCCCGGTAGAAGGTTCCCGTGGGATAATTTCCGACATTCACGCGGGCGAAGCCGCGGGCAACAGCTAGTATATTAAGACATAGGATACTTTCATCCCGGTAGAAGGTTCCCGTGGGATAATTTCCGACATTCACGCGGGCGAAGCCGCTGGCAACAGCTGGTATATTAAGACATAGGATACTTTTAATCCCGGTAGAAGGTTCCCGTGGGATATTTTCCGACATACACGTGGGCAACAGCTAGTATATTAAGACATAGGATACTTTTCATCCCGGTAGAAGGTTCCCGTGGGATAATTTTCGACATTCACGCGGACGAAGCCGCTGGCAACAGCTAGTATATTAAGACATAGGATACTTTTCATCCCGGTAGAAGGTTCCCGTGGGATAATTTCCGACATTCACGCGGGCAACAGCTAGTATATTAAGACATAGGATACTTTTCATTCCGGTAGAAGGTTCCCGTGGGATAATTTCCGACATTCACGCGGGCAACAGCTAGTATATTAAGACATAGGATACTTTTCATCCCGGTAGAAAGTTCCCGTGGGATAATTTCCGACATTCACGCGGGCGAAGCCGCTGGCAACAGCTAGTATATTAAGACATAGGATACTTTTCATCCCGGTAGAAGGTTCCCGTGGAATATTTTCCGACATACACGTGGGCAACAGCTAGTATATTAAGACATAGGATACTTTTCATCCCGGTAGAAGGTTCCCGTGGGATAATTTTCGACATTCACGCGGACGAAGCCGCTGGCAACAGCTAGTATATTAAGACATAGGATACTTTTCATCCCGGTAGAAGGTTCCCGTGGGATAATTTCCGACATTCACGCGGGCAACAGCTAGTATATTAAGACATAGGATACTTTTCATTCCGGTAGAAGGTTCCCGTGGGATAATTTCCGACATTCACGCGGGCAACAGCTAGTATATTAAGACATAGGATACTTTTCATCCCGGTAGAAGGTTCCCGTGGGATAATTTCCGACATTCACGCGGGCAACAGCTAGTATATTAAGACATAGGATACTTTTCATCCCGGTAGAAAGTTCCCGTGGGATAATTTCCGACATTCACGCGGGCGAAGCCGCTGGCAACAGCTAGTATATTAAGACATAGGATACTTTTCATCCCGGTAGAAGGTTCCCGTGGGATATTTTCCGACATACACGTGGGCAACAGCTAGTATATTAAGACATAGGATACTTTTCATCCCGGTAGAAGGTTCCCGTGGGATAATTTCCGACATTCACGCGGGCGAAGCCGCGGGCAACAGCTAGTATATTAAGACATAGGATACTTTCATCCCGGTAGAAGGTTCCCGTGGGATAATTTCCGACATTCACGCGGGCGAAGCCGCTGGCAACAGCTGGTATATTAAGACATAGGATACTTTTAATCCCGGTAGAAGGTTCCCGTGGGATAATTTCCGACATTCACGCGGGCAACAGCTAGTATATTAAGACATAGGATACTTTTCATCCCGGTAGAAGGTTCCCGTGGGATAATTTCCGACATTCACGTGGGCGAAGCCGCTGGCAACAGCTAGTATATTAAGACATAGGATACTTTTCATCCCGGTAGAAGGTTCCCGTGGGATAATTTCCGACATTCACGCGGGCAACAGCTAGTATATTAAGACATAGGATACTTTTCATTCCGGTAGAAGGTACCCGTGGGATAATTTCCGACATTCACGCGGGCGAAGCCGCTGGCAACAGCTAGTATATTAAGACATAGGATACTTTTCATCCCGGTAGAAAGTTCCCGTGGGATTATTTCCGACATTCACGCGGGCGAAGCTGCTGGCAACAGCTAGTATATTAAGACATAGGATACTTTTCATCCCGGTAGAAGGTTCCCGTGGGATAATTTCCGACATTGACGCGGGCAACAGCTAGTATATTAAGACATAGGATACTTTTCATCCCGGTAGAAGGTTCCCGTGGGATAATTTCCGACATTCACGCGGGCAACAGCTAGTATATTAAGACATAGGATACTTTTCATTCCGGTAGAAGGTTCCCGTGGGATAATTTCCGACATTCACGCGGGCAACAGCTAGTATATTAAGACATAGGATACTTTTCATCCCGGTAGAAGGTTCCCGTGGGATAATTTCCGACATTCACGCGGGCAACAGCTAGTATATTAAGACATAGGATACTTTTCATCCCGGTAGAAAGTTCCCGTGGGATAATTTCCGACATTCACGCGGGCGAAGCCGCTGGCAACAGCTAGTATATTAAGACATAGGATACTTTTCATCCCGGTAGAAGGTTCCCGTGGGATATTTTCCGACATACACGTGGGCAACAGCTAGTATATTAAGACATAGGATACTTTTCATCCCGGTAGAAGGTTCCCGTGGGATAATTTCCGACATTCACGCGGGCGAAGCCGCGGGCAACAGCTAGTATATTAAGACATAGGATACTTTCATCCCGGTAGAAGGTTCCCGTGGGATAATTTCCGACATTCACGCGGGCGAAGCCGCTGGCAACAGCTGGTATATTAAGACATAGGATACTTTTAATCCCGGTAGAAGGTTCCCGTGGGATATTTTCCGACATACACGTGGGCAACAGCTAGTATATTAAGACATAGGATACTTTTCATCCCGGTAGAAGGTTCCCGTGGGATAATTTTCGACATTCACGCGGACGAAGCCGCTGGCAACAGCTAGTATATTAAGACATAGGATACTTTTCATCCCGGTAGAAGGTTCCCGTGGGATAATTTCCGACATTCACGCGGGCAACAGCTAGTATATTAAGACATAGGATACTTTTCATTCCGGTAGAAGGTTCCCGTGGGATAATTTCCGACATTCACGCGGGCAACAGCTAGTATATTAAGACATAGGATACTTTTCATCCCGGTAGAAAGTTCCCGTGGGATAATTTCCGACATTCACGCGGGCGAAGCCGCTGGCAACAGCTAGTATATTAAGACATAGGATACTTTTCATCCCGGTAGAAGGTTCCCGTGGGATATTTTCCGACATACACGTGGGCAACAGCTAGTATATTAAGACATAGGATACTTTTCATCCCGGTAGAAGGTTCCCGTGGGATAATTTTCGACATTCACGCGGACGAAGCCGCTGGCAACAGCTAGTATATTAAGACATAGGATACTTTTCATCCCGGTAGAAGGTTCCCGTGGGATAATTTCCGACATTCACGCGGGCAACAGCTAGTATATTAAGACATAGGATACTTTTCATTCCGGTAGAAGGTTCCCGTGGGATAATTTCCGACATTCACGCGGGCAACAGCTAGTATATTAAGACATAGGATACTTTTCATCCCGGTAGAAGGTTCCCGTGGGATAATTTCCGACATTCACGCGGGCAACAGCTAGTATATTAAGACATAGGATACTTTTCATCCCGGTAGAAAGTTCCCGTGGGATAATTTCCGACATTCACGCGGGCGAAGCCGCTGGCAACAGCTAGTATATTAAGACATAGGATACTTTTCATCCCGGTAGAAGGTTCCCGTGGGATATTTTCCGACATACACGTGGGCAACAGCTAGTATATTAAGACATAGGATACTTTTCATCCCGGTAGAAGGTTCCCGTGGGATAATTTCCGACATTCACGCGGGCGAAGCCGCGGGCAACAGCTAGTATATTAAGACATAGGATACTTTCATCCCGGTAGAAGGTTCCCGTGGGATAATTTCCGACATTCACGCGGGCGAAGCCGCTGGCAACAGCTGGTATATTAAGACATAGGATACTTTTAATCCCGGTAGAAGGTTCCCGTGGGATAATTTCCGACATTCACGCGGGCAACAGCTAGTATATTAAGACATAGGATACTTTTCATCCCGGTAGAAGGTTCCCGTGGGATAATTTCCGACATTCACGTGGGCGAAGCCGCTGGCAACAGCTAGTATATTAAGACATAGGATACTTTTCATCCCGGTAGAAGGTTCCCGTGGGATAATTTCCGACATTCACGCGGGCAACAGCTAGTATATTAAGACATAGGATACTTTTCATTCCGGTAGAAGGTACCCGTGGGATAATTTCCGACATTCACGCGGGCGAAGCCGCTGGCAACAGCTAGTATATTAAGACATAGGATACTTTTCATCCCGGTAGAAAGTTCCCGTGGGATTATTTCCGACATTCACGCGGGCGAAGCTGCTGGCAACAGCTAGTATATTAAGACATAGGATACTTTTCATCCCGGTAGAAGGTTCCCGTGGGATAATTTCCGACATTCACGCTAGCGAAGCCGCTGGCAACAGCTAGTATATTAAGACATAGGATACTTTTCATCCCGGTAGACGGTTCCCGTGGGATAATTTCCGACATACACGCGTGCAACAGCTAGTATATTAAGACATAGGATACTTTCATCCCGGTAGAAGGTTCCCGTGGGATAATTTCCGACATACACGCGGGCAACAGCTAGTATGTTAAGACATAGGATACTTTCATCCCGGTAGGAGGTTCCCGCGGGATAATTTCCGACATACACGCGGGCAACAGCTAGTATATTAAGACATAGGATACTTTTCATCCCGGTAGAAGGTTCCCGTGGGATAATTTCCGACATTCACGCGGGCAACAGCTAGTATATTAAGACATAGGATACTTTTCATCCCGGTAGAAGGTTCCCGCGGGATAATCTCCGACATTCACGCGGGCGAAGCCGCTGCCAACAGCTAGTATATTAAGACATAGGATACTTTTCATCCCGGTAGAAGGTTCTCGTGGGATAATTTCCGACATTCACGCGGGCAACAGCTAGTATATTAAGACATAGGATACTTTTCATCCCGGTAGAAGGTTCCCGTGGGATAATTTCCGACATTCACGCGGGCGAAGCCGCTGGCAACAGCTAGTATATTAAGACATAGGATACTTTTCATCCCGGTAGAAGGTTCCCGTGGGATAATTTCCGACATTCACGCGGGCGAATACGCTGGCAACAGCTGGTATATTTAGACATAGGATACTTTTCATCCCGGTATAAGGTTCCCGTGGGATAATATCCGACATACACGCGGGCAACAGCTGGTATATTAAGACATAGGATACTTTTCATCCCGGTAGAAGGTTCCCGTGGGATAATTTCCGACATACACGCGGGCAACAGCTAGTATATTAAGACATAGGATACTTTTCATCCCGGTAGAAGGTTCCCGTGGGATAATTTCCGACATTCACGCGGGCAACAGCTAGTATATTAAGACATAGGATACTTTTCATCCCGGTAGAAGGTTCCCGTGGGATAATTTCCGACATTCACGCGGGCGAAGCCGCTGCCAACAGCTAGTATATTAAGACATAGGATACAATCATCCCGGTAGAAGGTTCCCGTGGGATAATTTCCGTTATTCACGCGGGCAACAGCTAGTATATTAAGACATAGGATACTTTCATCCCGGTAGAAGGTTCCCGTGGGAAAATTTCCGACATACACGCGGGCAACAGCTGGTATATTAAGACATAGGATACTTTTCATCCCGGTAGAAGGTTCCCGTGGGATAATTTCCGACATACACGCGGGCGAAGCCGCTGGCAACAGCTAGTATATTAAGACATAGGATACTTTCATCCCGGTAGAAGGTTCCCGTGGGATAATTTTCGACATTCACGCGGACGAAGCCGCTGGCAACAGCTAGTATATTAAGACATAGGATACTTTTCATCCCGGTAGAAGGTTCCCGTGGGATAATTTCCGACATTCACGCGGGCAACAGCTAGTATATTAAGACATAGGATACTTTTCATCCCGGTAGAAGGTTCCCGTGGGATAATTTCCGACATTCACGCGGGCGAAGCTGCTGGCAACAGCTAGTATATTAAGACATAGGATACTTTTCATCCCGGTAGAAGGTTCCCGTGGGATAATTTCCGACATTCACGCGAGCGAAGCCGCTGGCAACAGCTAGTATATTAAGACATAGGATACTTTTCATCCCGGTAGAAGGTTCCCGTGGGATAATTTCCGACATTCACGCGAGCGAAGCCGCTGGCAACAGCTAGTATATTAAGACATAGGATACTTTTCATCCCGGTAGACGGTTCCCGTGGGATAATTTCCGACATACACGCGTGCAACAGCTAGTATATTAAGACATAGGATACTTTCATCCCGGTAGAAGGTTCCCGTGGGATAATTTCCGACATACACGCGGGCAACAGCTAGTATGTTAAGACATAGGATACTTTCATCCCGGTAGGAGGTTCCCGCGGGATAATTTCCGACATACACGCGGGCAACAGCTAGTATATTAAGACATAGGATACTTTTCATCCCGGTAGAAGGTTCCCGTGGGATAATTTCCGACATTCACGCGGGCAACAGCTAGTATATTAAGACATAGGATACTTTTCATCCCGGTAGAAGGTTCCCGCGGGATAATCTCCGACATTCACGCGGGCGAAGCCGCTGCCAACAGCTAGTATATTAAGACATAGGATACTTTTCATCCCGGTAGAAGGTTCTCGTGGGATAATTTCCGACATTCACGCGGGCAACAGCTAGTATATTAAGACATAGGATACTTTTCATCCCGGTAGAAGGTTCCCGTGGGATAATTTCCGACATTCACGCGGGCGAAGCCGCTGGCAACAGCTAGTATATTAAGACATAGGATACTTTTCATCCCGGTAGAAGGTTCCCGTGGGATAATTTCCGACATTCACGCGGGCGAATACGCTGGCAACAGCTGGTATATTTAGACATAGGATACTTTTCATCCCGGTAGAAGGTTCCCGTGGGATAATATCCGACATACACGCGGGCAACAGCTGGTATATTAAGACATAGGATACTTTTCATCCCGGTAGAAGGTTCCCGTGGGATAATTTCCGACATACACGCGGGCAACAGCTAGTATATTAAGACATAGGATACTTTTCATCCCGGTAGAAGGTTCCCGTGGGATAATTTCCGACATTCACGCGGGCAACAGCTAGTATATTAAGACATAGGATACAATCATCCCGGTAGAAGGTTCCCGTGGGATAATTTCCGTTATTCACGCGGGCAACAGCTAGTATATTAAGACATAGGATACTTTCATCCCGGTAGAAGGTTCCCGTGGGAAAATTTCCGACATACACGCGGGCAACAGCTGGTATATTAAGACATAGGATACTTTTCATCCCGGTAGAAGGTTCCCGTGGGATAATTTCCGACATACACGCGGGCGAAGCCGCTGGCAACAGCTAGTATATTAAGACATAGGATACTTTCATCCCGGTAGAAGGTTCCCGTGGGATAATTTTCGACATTCACGCGGACGAAGCCGCTGGCAACAGCTAGTATATTAAGACATAGGATACTTTTCATCCCGGTAGAAGGTTCCGTGGGATAATTTCCGACATTCACGCGGGCAACAGCTAGTATATTAAGACATAGGATACTTTTCATCCCGGTATAAGGTTCCCGTGGGATAATTTCCGACATTCACGCGGGCGAAGCCGCTGGCAACAGCTAGTATATTATGACATAGGATACTTTTCATCCCGGTAGAAGGTTCCCGTGGGATATTTCCGACATTCACGCGGGCGAAGCCGCGGGCAACAGCTAGTATATTAAGACATAGGATACTTTCATCCCGGTAGAAGGTTCCCGTGGGATAATTTCCGACATTCACGCGGGCGAAGCCGCTGGCAACAGCTAGTATATTAAGACATAGGATACTTTTAATCCCGGTAGAAGGTTCCCGTGGGATAATTTCCGACATTCACGCGGCAACAGCTAGTATATTAAGACATAGGATACTTTTCATCCGGTAGAAGGTTCCCGTGGGATAATTTCCGACATTCACGCGGGCGAAGCCGCTGGCAACAGCTAGTATATTAAGACATAGGATACTTTTCATCCCGGTAGAAGGTTCCCGCGGGATAATCTCCGACATTCACGCGGGCGAAGCCGCTGCCAACAGCTAGTATATTAAGACATAGGATACTTTTCATCCCGGTAGAAGGTTCTCGTGGGATAATTTCCGACATTCACGCGGGCAACAGCTAGTATATTAAGACATAGGATACTTTTCATCCCGGTAGAAGGTTCCCGTGGGATAATTTCCGACATTCACGCGGGCGAAGCCGCTGCAACAGCTAGTATATTAAGACATAGGATACTTTTCATCCCGGTAGAAGGTTCCCGTGGGATAATTTCCGACATTCACGCGGGCGAATACGCTGGCAACAGCTGGTATATTTAGACATAGGATACTTTTCATCCCGGTATAAGGTTCCCGTGGGATAATATCCGACATACACGCGGGGCAACAGCTGGTATATTAAGACATAGGATACTTTTCATCCCGGTAGAAGGTTCCCGTGGGATAATTTCCGACATACACGCGGGCAACAGCTAGTATATTAAGACATAGGATACTTTTCATCCCGGAAGAAGGTTCCCGTGGGATAATTTCCGACATTCACGCGGGCAACAGCTAGTATATTAAGACATAGGATACTTTTCATCCCGGTAGAAGGTTCCCGTGGGATAATTTCCGACATTCACGCGGGCGAAGCCGCTGCCAACAGCTAGTATATTAAGACATAGGATACAATCATCCCGGTAGAAGGTTCCCGTGGGATAATTTCCGTTATTCACGCGGGCAACAGCTAGTATATTAAGACATAGGATACTTTCATCCCGGTAGAAGGTTCCCGTGGGAAAATTTCCGACATACACGCGGGCAACAGCTGGTATATTAAGACATAGGATACTTTTCATCCCGGTAGAAGGTTCCCGTGGGATAATTTCCGACATACACGCGGGCGAAGCCGCTGGCAACAGCTAGTATATTAAGACATAGGATACTTTCATCCCGGTAGAAGGTTCCCGTGGGATAATTTTCGACATTCACGCGGACGAAGCGCTGGCAACAGCTAGTATATTAAGACATAGGATACTTTTCATCCGGTAGAAGGTTCCCGTGGGATAATTTCCGACATTCACGCGGGCAACAGCTAGTATATTAAGACATAGGATACTTTTCATCCCGGTAGAAGGTTCCCGTGGGATAATTTCCGACATTCACGCGGGCGAAGCTGCTGGCAACAGCTAGTATATTAAGACATAGGATACTTTCATCCCGGTAGAAGGTTCCCGTGGGATAATTTCCGACATTCACGCGAGCGAAGCCGCTGGCAACAGCTAGTATATTAAGACATAGGATACTTTTCATCCCGGTAGAAGGTTCCCGTGGGATAATTTCCGACATTCACGCGAGCGAAGCCGCTGGCAACAGCTAGTATATTAAGACATAGGATACTTTTCATCCCGGTAGACGGTTCCCGTGGGATAATTTCCGACATACACGCGTGCAACAGCTAGTATATTAAGACATAGGATACTTTCATCCCGGTAGAAGGTTCCCGTGGGATAATTTCCGACATACACGCGGGCAACAGCTAGTATGTTAAGACATAGGATACTTTCATCCCGGTAGGAGGTTCCCGCGGGATAATTTCCGACATACACGCGGGCAACAGCTAGTATATTAAGACATAGGATACTTTTCATCCCGGTAGAAGGTTCCCGTGGGATAATTTCCGACATTCACGCGGGCAACAGCTAGTATATTAAGACATAGGATACTTTTCATCCCGGTAGAAGGTTCCCGCGGGATAATCTCGACATTCACGCGGGCGAAGCCGCTGCCAACAGCTAGTATATTAAGACATAGGATACTTTTCATCCCGGTAGAAGGTTCTCGTGGGATAATTTCCGACATTCACGCGGGCAACAGCTAGTATATTAAGACATAGGATACTTTTCATCCCGGTAGAAGGTTCCCGTGGATAATTTCCGACATTCACGCGGGCGAAGCCGCTGGCAACAGCTAGTATATTAAGACATAGGATACTTTTCATCCCGGTAGAAGGTTCCCGTGGGATAATTTCCGACATTCACGCGGGCGAATACGCTGGCAACAGCTGGTATATTTAGACATAGGATACTTTTCATCCGGTAGAAGGTTCCCGTGGGATAATATCCGACATACACGCGGGCAACAGCTGGTATATTAAGACATAGGATACTTTTCATCCCGGTAGAAGGTTCCCGTGGGATAATTTCCGACATACACGCGGGCAACAGCTAGTATATTAAGACATAGGATACTTTTCATCCCGGTAGAAGGTTCCCGTGGGATAATTTCCGACATTCACGCGGGCAACAGCTAGTATATTAAGACATAGGATACTTTTCATCCCGGTAGAAGGTTCCCGTGGGATAATTTCCGACATTCACGCGGGCGAAGCCGCTGCCAACAGCAACAGCTAGTATATTAAGACATAGGATACAATCATCCCGGTAGAAGGTTCCCGTGGGATAATTTCCGTTATTCACGCGGGCAACAGCTAGTATATTAAGACATAGGATACTTTCATCCCGGTAGAAGGTTCCCGTGGGAAAATTTCCGACATACACGCGGGCAACAGCTGGTATATTAAGACATAGGATACTTTTCATCCCGGTAGAAGGTTCCCGTGGGATAATTTCCGACATACACGCGGGCGAAGCCGCTGGCAACAGCTAGTATATTAAGACATAGGATACTTTCATCCCGGTAGAAGGTTCCCGTGGGATAATTTTCGACATTCACGCGGACGAAGCCGCTGGCAACAGCTAGTATATTAAGACATAGGATACTTTTCATCCCGGTAGAAGGTTCTTGTGGGATAATTTCCGACATTCACGCGGGCAACAGCTAGTATATTAAGACATAGGATACTTTTCATCCCGGTATAAGGTTCCCGTGGGATAATTTCCGACATTCACGCGGGCGAAGCCGCTGGCAACAGCTAGTATATTATGACATAGGATACTTTTCATCCCGGTAGAAGGTTCCCGTGGGATATTTTCCGACATTCACGCGGGCGAAGCCGCGGGCAACAGCTAGTATATTAAGACATAGGATACTTTCATCCCGGTAGAAGGTTCCCGTGGGATAATTTCCGACATTCACGCGGGCGAAGCCGCTGGCAACAGCTAGTATATTAAGACATAGGATACTTTTAATCCCGGTAGAAGGTTCCCGTGGGATAATTTCCGACATTCACGCGGGCAACAGCTAGTATATTAAGACATAGGATACTTTTCATCCCGGTAGAAGGTTCCCGTGGGATAATTTCCGACATTCACGCGGGCGAAGCCGCTGGCAACAGCTAGTATATTAAGACATAGGATACTTTTCATCCCGGTAGAAGGTTCCCGTGGGATAATTTCCGACATTCACGCGGGCAACAGCTAGTATATTAAGACATAGGATACTTTTCATCCCGGTAGAAAGTTCCCGTGGGATAATTTCCGACATTCACGCGGGCGAAGCCGCTGGCAACAGCTAGTATATTAAGACATAGGTTACTTTTCATCCCGGTAGAAGGTTCCCGTGGGATAATTTCCGACATTCACGCGAGCGAAGCCGCTGGCAACAGCTAGTATATTAAGACATAGGATACTTTTCATCCCGGTAGAAGGTTCCCGTGGGATAATTTCCGACATTCACGCGGGCGAAGCCGCTGGCAACAGCTAGTATATTAAGACATAGGATACTTTTCATCCCGGTAGAAGGTTCCCGTGGGATAATTTCCGACATTCACGCGGGCAACAGCTAGTATATTAAGACATAGGATACTTTTTATCCCGGTAGAAAGTTCCCGTGGGATAATTTCCGACATTCACGCGGGCGAAGCCGCTGGCAACAGCTAGTATATTAAGACATAGGATACTTTTCATCCCGGTAGAAGGTTCCCGTGGGATAATTTCCGACATTCACGCGAGCGAAGCCGCTGGCAACAGCTAGTATATTAAGACATAGGATACTTTTCATCCCGGTAGACGGTTCCCGTGGGATAATTTCCGACATACACGCGGGCAACAGCTAGTATATTAAGACATAGGATACTTTTCATCCCGGTAGAAGGTTCCCGTGGGATAATTTCCGACAAACACGCGTGCAACAGCTAGTATATTAAGAAATAGGATACTTTCATCCCGGTAGAAGGTTCCCGTGGGATAATTTCCGACATACACGCGGGCAACAGCTAGTATATTAAGACATAGGATACTTTTCATCCCGGTAGAAGGTTCCCGTGGGATAATTTCCGACATTCACGCGGGCGAAGCCGCTGCCAACAGCTAGTATATTAAGACATAGGATACAATCATCCCGGTAGAAGGTTCCCGTGGGATAATTTCCGACATTCACGCGAGCGAAGCCGCTGGCAACAGCTAGTATATTAAGACATAGGATACTTTTCATCCCGGTAGACGGTTCCCGTGGGATAATTTCCGACATTCACGCGGGCGAAGCTGCTGGCAACAGCTAGTATATTAAGACATAGGATACTTTTCATCCCGGTAGAAGGTTCCCGTGGGATAATTTCCGACATTCACGCGAGCGAAGCCGCTGGCAACAGCTAGTATATTAAGACATAGGATACTTTTCATCCCGGTAGAAGGTTCCCGTGGGATAATTTCCGACATTCACGCGAGCGAAGCCGCTGGCAACAGCTAATATATTAAGACATAGGATACTTTTCATCCCGGTAGACGGTTCCCGTGGGATAATTTCCGACATACACGCGTGCAACAGCTAGTATATTAAGACATAGGATACTTTCATCCCGGTAGAAGGTTCCCGTGGGATAATTTCCGACATACACGCGGGCAACAGCTAGTATGTTAAGACATAGGATACTTTCATCCCGGTAGGAGGTTCCCGCGGGATAATTTCCGACATACACGCGGGCAACAGCTAGTATATTAAGACATAGGATACTTTTCATCCCGGTAGAAGGTTCCCGTGGGATAATTTCCGACATTCACGCGGGCAACAGCTAGTATATTAAGACATAGGATACTTTTCATCCCGGTAGAAGGTTCCCGCGGGATAATCTCCGACATTCACGCGGGCGAAGCCGCTGCCAACAGCTAGTATATTAAGACATAGGATACTTTTCATCCCGGTAGAAGGTTCTCGTGGGATAATTTCCGACATTCACGCGGGCAACAGCTAGTATATTAAGACATAGGATACTTTTCATCCCGGTAGAAGGTTCCCGTGGGATAATTTCCGACATTCACGCGGGCGAAGCCGCTGGCAACAGCTAGTATATTAAGACATAGGATACTTTTCATCCCGGTAGAAGGTTCCCGTGGGATAATTTCCGACATTCACGCGGGCGAATACGCTGGCAACAGCTGGTATATTTAGACATAGGATACTTTTCATCCCGGTAGAAGGTTCCCGTGGGATAATATCCGACATACACGCGGGCAACAGCTGGTATATTAAGACATAGGATACTTTTCATCCCGGTAGAAGGTTCCCGTGGGATAATTTCCGACATACACGCGGGCAACAGCTAGTATATTAAGACATAGGATACTTTTCATCCCGGTAGAAGGTTCCCGTGGGATAATTTCCGACATTCACGCGGGCAACAGCTAGTATATTAAGACATAGGATACTTTTCATCCCGGTAGAAGGTTCCCGTGGGATAATTTCCGACATTCACGCGGGCGAAGCCGCTGCCAACAGCTAGTATATTAAGACATAGGATACAATCATCCCGGTAGAAGGTTCCCGTGGGATAATTTCCGTTATTCACGCGGGCAACAGCTAGTATATTAAGACATAGGATACTTTCATCCCGGTAGAAGGTTCCCGTGGGAAAATTTCCGACATACACGCGGGCAACAGCTGGTATATTAAGACATAGGATACTTTTCATCCCGGTAGAAGGTTCCCGTGGGATAATTTCCGACATACACGCGGGCGAAGCCGCTGGCAACAGCTAGTATATTAAGACATAGGATACTTTCATCCCGGTAGAAGGTTCCCGTGGGATAATTTTCGACATTCACGCGGACGAAGCCGCTGGCAACAGCTAGTATATTAAGACATAGGATACTTTTCATCCCGGTAGAAGGTTCCCGTGGGATAATTTCCGACATTCACGCGGGCAACAGCTAGTATATTAAGACATAGGATACTTTTCATCCCGGTATAAGGTTCCCGTGGGATAATTTCCGACATTCACGCGGGCGAAGCCGCTGGCAACAGCTAGTATATTATGACATAGGATACTTTTCATCCCGGTAGAAGGTTCCCGTGGGATATTTTCCGACATTCACGCGGGCGAAGCCGCGGGCAACAGCTAGTATATTAAGACATAGGATACTTTCATCCCGGTAGAAGGTTCCCGTGGGATAATTTCCGACATTCACGCGGGCGAAGCCGCTGGCAACAGCTAGTATATTAAGACATAGGATACTTTTAATCCCGGTAGAAGGTTCCCGTGGGATAATTTCCGACATTCACGCGGGCAACAGCTAGTATATTAAGACATAGGATACTTTTCATCCCGGTAGAAGGTTCCCGTGGGATAATTTCCGACATTCACGCGGGCGAAGCCGCTGGCAACAGCTAGTATATTAAGACATAGGATACTTTTCATCCCGGTAGAAGGTTCCCGTGGGATAATTTCCGACATTCACGCGGGCAACAGCTAGTATATTAAGACATAGGATACTTTTCATCCCGGTAGAAAGTTCCCGTGGGATAATTTCCGACATTCACGCGGGCGAAGCCGCTGGCAACAGCTAGTATATTAAGACATAGGTTACTTTTCATCCCGGTAGAAGGTTCCCGTGGGATAATTTCCGACATTCACGCGAGCGAAGCCGCTGGCAACAGCTAGTATATTAAGACATAGGATACTTTTCATCCCGGTAGAAGGTTCCCGTGGGATAATTTCCGACATTCACGCGGGCGAAGCCGCTGGCAACAGCTAGTATATTAAGACATAGGATACTTTTCATCCCGGTAGAAGGTTCCCGTGGGATAATTTCCGACATTCACGCGGGCAACAGCTAGTATATTAAGACATAGGATACTTTTTATCCCGGTAGAAAGTTCCCGTGGGATAATTTCCGACATTCACGCGGGCGAAGCCGCTGGCAACAGCTAGTATATTAAGACATAGGATACTTTTCATCCCGGTAGAAGGTTCCCGTGGGATAATTTCCGACATTCACGCGAGCGAAGCCGCTGGCAACAGCTAGTATATTAAGACATAGGATACTTTTCATCCCGGTAGACGGTTCCCGTGGGATAATTTCCGACATACACGCGGGCAACAGCTAGTATATTAAGACATAGGATACTTTTCATCCCGGTAGAAGGTTCCCGTGGGATAATTTCCGACAAACACGCGTGCAACAGCTAGTATATTAAGAAATAGGATACTTTCATCCCGGTAGAAGGTTCCCGTGGGATAATTTCCGACATACACGCGGGCAACAGCTAGTATATTAAGACATAGGATACTTTCATCCCGGTAGAAGGTTCCCGCGGGATAATTTCCGACATACACGCGGGCAACAGCTAGTATATTAAGACATAGAATACTTTTCATCCCGGTAGAAGGTTCCCGTGGGATAATATCCGACATTCACGCGGGCAACAGCTAGTATATTAAGACATAGAAAGAAAGAAAGAAAGAAAGAAAAACAGTTTATTCGCGTGAAAATGACGCACACAAACTATACAAGAAAAGCGAAACACAAAATAATAAAACATAACAAACCACACAAAACAAAAAAAATAAGTACACACAATAAAGTTTTTGGAAATGTGCGTCACTACCCCGCGAAACGGCTACACGCTCAGCATAATGCCGCGGCCCGTGCACGAAGGCACGAATCCACGGCGCTGGTTTTCAGCGTAAGCCGGCGGTGTGTATCGCTGTCAGAGACCATTAAAATAAGTAACTAAAAAAAAAAACAATAAAAATATATAATATGTACAGACATAAACAATAAAATATGTGGCAACATTTCAACGCGTCTCAAACCACAGACAATAAAGTTTGTCTGTCATCGTTCGTGTCTTGAGATAGGTTTTATTTTCTGTGCTTGCGTTGCGCAACAGTTTGACCGAGTTTGACAAATGAGCCATGCGTCCGACCAACCACATCACAGAGTACATTTATATATATAGGGTATATTTATATATATAATCATAAAAATAATTATCGTTACTTTTCTTTGTAATTTTTTTCGACATGTTGAAGCTGAATATTATGGTGAAAATCATGAAAATCGAGTATGTTAGCACTCTGTAACAGCCACAGACTACATACGAGACACTACGTCAGCAATCACGCCATCTTACATACCTTAGTGGACCTATTTACACAACATCATCAAAACGTAAATACCGCCATCTCGGTAGAGGTTTTTTAACTACTTTTCAATATAATGACACCAAATTGGATGTCAGTTAAATCGTTCGATTGGCAAGACTTTTGGTGTCCAACTTAATTTTGTATACTTAAAAAAGTACAATTACTCGTTTGGCAGTACTAAGATTGTCAACCCTGAACCACATCGTACGAGAATTGGAGTTATGTAAGCTTGAACATCAATGGCGTCAGGAAAATGATGATGTAATGAGTGCCACTGTGCTACAGCAATGATTGTGTCAATGTTTATAGTGTTTATGAGTGAAATGTTGAATAAGAGTATGATGATGAACCTACGGAGTTGGAGGGAACCCGTGCAATGCACATGTGCCACGCTTACAAAAAGTACTATGGTAAGAGAATAAAAATTATGTAAATAATATGTTTAAACAGAGATATGGAAATAATAATTGAAATCAAATTGTATTTAATAATAAATTGTATATATAATAGAATGGATATTTATAAGAAATAGTATGATTATAGAAATAACACAAATTGTACTATCTAACAGGTTTACAAACCACATAGAACTGGGACAGAGAATCACTGCCAGCAATCCCAGCAGACATGAGGCAGAAGCGATGCCACAGCGCTGCTGAAGATCCAAAACCAAGGACTATAGGCCATAACCCGTGAGGTAAACACCATAAAGATGTATCTAGAATTAAAGTAATGAGAGTTGTGCATGCAATAGTAACTTTTTATGTTGATATTTAAACGACTGTATTGTTTTCAGGCCTCGCATCGGTGGTGGAAGATCATTCCAGCAGCGGGTGGCTGCAAATCTGAAACTGCCCCTGAAAGCTGTGGTTCTATGTCGCGGTGCCCTTAGCACCATACTTATAATGAGTTTCTCGCCAAGTGAGTTTTTCATATAAATAGTGCGGCTTATGGGTTGTTACAATGCCAAACATTAAACTCGCTAGATGAAGCTTCCGCCTGGCAGCCATTTTTAGTGTCTTGAGTTGGTTTATGTATGGAGTCACATGATGCCTACGAGGGACATGAATGCAAAAACGAACACAGGCATTCTGGATTCGCTGAATTAACCTATCTGTTCTAGCAAGCAGGCAAGGCCCATAGACAGTGTCACAGTAGTTTAGCCTAGATAGGACCAAACTGTCTACCAGTTGTTTTCTGAGTAGTACGCTAAGAAAATTACGTATACCGTATAATACCTTCAGCCTATAAAAACAATTTCTTATTACGGTGTTTATATGAGCCTCGAATCGCAGCTCTGGATCTAAGATTAGACCCAGACTACATGCCTGTTCCACTCGTTCAATTTTCTTCCCTTTAATCACAACCTCCGGATTGGCAGACAATATTGCAGCAACTTGTTTTTTTGTTCCCAGCACCATGAACTTAGACTTCAGTGGGTTCAGAACCAAAGAGTTCTCCTCAGACCAGGTCACTACTCGATGCAGGTCCTCATTCACCCTCCGCACTGCCAATGCTGCATCATCCCCTTTGAACGAAATGTACAGCTGAATATCATCTGCATACATGTGATATTTGCAGTTTACAAAGGATCCAACAACATCAGCACTGTAGAGGATGTACAGCAAAGGGCCCAGGATGGATCCCTGCGGGACGCCTCTAGACACATGGAGTGGGGGGGATGACACGGTTGATCCATCTTCCTTGTGGATCTGCACATACTGGGACCTATCAGTCAAATAACTATTAAACCAATCCACAGCGTCTCGGTTAAAGCCATAGTATGCTAGCTTGGACAGCAGTAGATTGGTATTAATAGCGTCAAAAGCCCGTGAAAAATCCAGTAGGACCAGGATCGACCCCTCCCCCCGATCACGTGCCTCCAGGATATTGCCCACCACATCAATCAGAGCCGTTGCAGTGCCTCTACCGTTACGGAAACCCGACTGAAGGTCAGGGAGAATGTTGTTAACCTCCAGATATTCAATAACTTGTAGATACACTACACGCTCCAGAATCTTCGACAGGCAAGGCAGAATACTAATTGGCCTGAGGTCTTTCAAATTGGCTGGATCACTGATCTTTGGGATAGGGCGAACAATTGCCCGTCGCCAAAGGCCGGGGAATGTGCGCGATTCTATTGATCTGTTGATGATATCAGTGATAGCTTGCAGGGTGTTCGGCAATGTGAGTTTTAACTGTCATCTGTCAAACTCCTCGTAAACATTAGCTCCGTGCACAAAAATAATTTTAAAATAATAAAACTAATTTTTTATCAAGTTTATGTGAAGAATATGATTCAGTGTTGCGTGACTTGCATTATATAATGTTTGTGATCAAAAATTTATATTTTAAATGCCAAAAATGACTAAAAATATCAAGTGAAATCTAACGGCTGAATTACTGAAGTTTTCTATAATATTATTACACAACAACATAATAAATACCCCAATGAAGAAATCAGTAAAAAAAGTTCGAGGAAATAACATGAACAAGTGAGTGTATTTTTAAATAATACTTAAAAAAATCCGTTGAACAAATAAAACACGGATTCATTTTGCCCGATTCAAAACTGACCTTTGGACTTCAAAAGTGACCAGTACATTTCTCACTCGATGTTAAACTTGCGATAAGTTATTTGAACCAAAATTGCTAATGTTCAGTTGGCGGTACGGTCAACACATTCGACTTGAGCAACACTAAGTGCCGGTTCGAATCTCAGTCGCACAGTGACGACTTTTTGGATGTTTCACCAACATTTCTAACAACGATATAGACCTATTCGTTTCAAACATTCGATTGTATCATTTACCTACATATTCAAAAACAAAAATAAATTACTGACATGGAAGAAATAAACAACGTAACGTTACGGAGACATCAAAGTATTAAAGCAAAGTCTATGGAATTCCTTGATCAAAGCAATACTAGCCCAAGGCTTCTGCCCAACAATCCATCACAGGACTGTGATGGATTGTTGGGCAGAAGCCTTGATTTATCCACCAATATATGCTCAACTTACATGGCGGAAATGAAAGATGAAATTAAACAATTAAAGTCAAGTTTAGAAAGTACACAGAGTGAGATGGAAAATATTATTTTAGAAAATTTAGAACTTAAAAAAACGATTGCAAACATGAATCAAGAACTGGGCATTCTCAAACAGTTATGTAAAAGCCCACTATCGACTATTAGACAAAATATATCAAGCAACACTAAGAAAAGTGTACGACGTCAACTTACTGACAGTTTTCTGGTCTCTCCTCAAATACTAAACGAAAGCCCATTGCAACCCTTGCAACAATTGAATAAGGAATTGACTACTAGCCAATCTTCAAAACGCACACATTTTCGAGAAAATACGTGTGAGGAAAGAAGTACTCCTTCGCAGACGGATACGGATACTAGGGAAATCAAGACGACAAACAAAACAGAAAACGTGATACTTAATACTAAAAATAAGTGTAACAAAAAGGCATTTATAATTGGAGGCAGTCAGTGTAGTGGACTATCATCACAATTGACAAAATCTAGGTTTAATAATCCCTATAACACCTATAAATTTGACTCTATTGTTAAAACGAATGCCTCGACACAGGAAATCTTAAGAAGCGCAAAACTTTTTGATATTAAAGCTGACGATAAATTGATAATATCTATTGGACAAAATGATGACAATACCCTAAAAATGACAACAGAATTATGTTTATTTTTAAAATCTGTGCCTTGTCCTGTAATTGTATTAGGTGTGAATAAAAACATCTGCTCCAATGAGATAAAGTTGAATGGAATGTTAGATTTAATTTGTAGTCAGACTAAAGAATGTTATTTTCTGAAAAAATGTTATAATGTGTCATTATTAAGTTATAAAATTAATTCTTTATTAGATCAACTAGACTATAACAAACAGTTTTTATCTTTTTACGGAAGTTCTACTTATTATAACAAAAAAACTGGATTAGACGCGAGTGTCAATATTCTTAAAACTAAAAACCAAAGCACACAGACTGGTGATGATATATTGATAGGTGGTTTGTATAAATCATCAGACACTACTGAACTACATCAGGGCAATAAAGTGATCCAAGTTGAAAATAAATCTTTTTTTCGTAGCTAAAAACCGAAATCATACTATTCTCCACCAAAACATTGCAGGTGCTATTAACAAAATAAATGAAATTGAAATTGCCCTTAATTTGCTTCAGGATCAAACATATTCTGTAGATTTCCTATGCCTAAGTGAGACATTTATTAAATCTGGAGAAGAAGATAATATGACAGTACATTCGTTTAAATTAGTCAGCAGCTATTCTAGGAAAGACCAAAGGCGGGGTGGAGTCTGTATACTAATGAAGCCAGATGTTGAATTTGAAACCATAGAGTGGTTGAATAGTATTGCGATGGAAAAACATTTTGAAATATGCGGTATTAAGATAAAACAATATAAGCTGAACTTATTCTGTCTTTATAGAACACCAGATTCTGATATAAATATATTTTTTAGAAAATTACAAATATTATTAGATAAAACACGTAACAAAGACAAATATAACAATATTCTTTGTGGCGACTTCAATATAGATATTTTAAGCGCTAATAAAAATAAGAATACATTTATCGATATTTTATACAATTATGACTTAAAAATACACATAAGTAAACCAACTCGGCAAAATTCTTGCATTGACAATATTATAAGTGACATCAAAGAAGCAAAAGGTGAAACACATGAATTAGGACTATCAGATCACAATACCGGACAAACATTATCAATAAAATTAAAAACGGAAAATAATCTATTTAGAAAGCATTGGTTTGCATACAAGAGGGACCTGAGTAAAGAAAATATAGAAAAATTTAATTACTATATTAGCAAGCTATCATTTTCAGAAGTATACTTGGAAATAGATGTAAATAAAGCCTTTTCATTATTTCACGATGAACTTTGTCTATTCTATGAACTGTGTTTCCCATTGATTAAAATTAAGATGAATTCTAACTCTCTTAACCCAAAATGGGTAACTAAAAGTCTAAAAAAGTCATTTATAACAAAGAGAAAACTACAAACCATCTATTATAAAAATAAAACTACCCACAATAAACAAAAATTTAAAAAATATAGCAAAATGCTAAGGCAATGTGTAAATACTATACAAAGGGATAATAATAAAAAATACATAGAGAAAGCAGACAATAAATGTAAAGCTACATGGAAAATAATAAACGATAAACTTAAAAAGAACAATGCTAGTAATGAAATTAGAGAAATTTTGGATGGGGAAAATATATTAAAAGAAGGTGATGATATAGCAACATACTTTAACACTTACTTTATCAACATTGCTAAAAAGGGAAACGCCCAAAATCCAAAAAATAAACATGTCTGCAATAAAACGGTCGTGAACTCAATTTATCTAGAACCAGCCACTTGTATGGAAATATTTATGACAGCTATGAAATTACGAAATACCAACTCAGTCGGATATGATAACATTAGTACTAATATGATCAAACAAAACTTATTAACTTTAACAAAACCCTTGACTTACATAATTAATTTATCTTTGGAAAAGGGTATATTCCCAGACAGTTTAAAATTTTCTGTTGTAAAACCCCTTCACAAAAAAGGACCTAGATCTGAGGCAAATAATTATAGACCAATTACTTTGGTTCCCGTACTTTCAAAAATTTTTGAGAAGGTAATGAGCAAAAGGCTTATCAATTTCTTAGAGAAACATGATGTATTATGTAGTCAACAAAACGGCTTCATTAAGCAAAAATCTACAACTTTGGCATGTTTTAAACTAGTAAAAGGAATAATGGATGCTATCAATAAAAAAGAAATCCCAGTAGCAGTATTTTTGGATATGAGTAAGGCGTTTGATATGGTATGTCATGAAACCTTATTGCGTAAACTTGAACAATATGGTATACGAGGCGTTGCTTATAGTTGGTTCGAAAGCTACTTAAGAGGCCGACAACAATGCACGGAGATTAAAAAAATGTGTTTCGAAACTAACACCCAGAAAACCTTTAGGTCACCGTACTTAGCAAACTACTGTGGTGTACCACAGGGAAGTGTCCTTGGCCCCTTATTGTTTATAATATATATAAACGAGCTTCCTAACTCCACGAACCAATACACTATATTATTTGCAGATGATACTACCGTGTTGACAAAAGAGAAAACTTTAGATAACAGTAAAATAGTTACAAATAAAGCATTGACAGATTTAATCAATTGGCTAGATAGGAATAACTTAAAAATAAATACAAGTAAAACTAAATTTATAACATTTATGCCATATAATAACCATAAAAAATTAGGAAATGAAATGAAATTAAGTTTAAAATACAATAATAATGACATAGAAGAAGTAAATAATATCAATTTTTTAGGAGTAGTTATGGACAGACATTGCAATTGGAAAGCTCAAGTAGATAATGTATGTAAGAAAATAAACAAATTCGTATTTGCAATTAGGAGGATCAAAAATTTAACAGACATTCAAACAGCCTTATTGGTATACCATAGCCATGTTTGTTCTGTTTTAAGGTATGGAATAACTGTATGGGGGAATTCAACAGATGCTCAGAGGGCATTCATAGCCCAAAAAAAGTGTGTAAGATCTATTTTCAACCTTAGGTGGGCAGACTCTTGTAAACCTGTATTTATTAAGCAAAAGCTGCTTACCCTCCCGTCTCTATATATATTTGAAACCTGCAAATTTGTAAGAAAAAACTATTCGCTTTTTGAAAAAGATGAAAAGGCTATGTCAAAGAGGAAAATAGCACAAAAGCCACTAGTAGTCCCTCGTAATAGGCTAAAAGTATGCAAAAAAAACTGTTATACCATGGCGGTCAAAATATATAACCACTTAGCTGAAGAATTTAGAAGTGCTACAGATTTAGAATTTAATAGAAAGCTATATAACTGGTTGTGTGAGAGATGTTTTTATTCCATCAATGAATATTTTGAGTGTAGATAAAATGTAAAACATGTTTAAGTACTAAATTATTATGACATTTGCATACTGACATTACTTAAACAATACTAAAACATTTTAATTATTCTTGCTATTATTATTGATCGCTATTTCTATTATAAATTATTATTTTAAATGAATATAATTGTATTTCATTTTAATATTATTAGCTGCATTGTAATCTAAATTTATATTATGAAATTATTATTACAATTATTTTTTATGTGATTGCTATGTGTACTGCATGCTATTATGTATAAATAAAACCTAATATTTGTACGGTTGAAATGCCGAATATAGTGAAACCCATAGATCTTAAGAACTTAGCTACCTATATTCTTGCAAATAAATATATCATTCATTCATTCATTCATTCATTCATTCATTCATTAATTCATTCATTCATTCATTCATTCATTCATTCATTCATTCATTCATTCAACATATCCAAACTGATACCATCAACACCCTGTGCATTCGATCCTTTTTTTTTTTTTTTTTTGTGGATGGGAAATCATCAAATAACTTCTCCCGCTCTGGGTGGAGCGGAAGGGCGTGTCAGACTTTTACTGACTAAAACCCACCCGTGTTCCTTCAGTTGCCTATGCCAGGGCCACGGTATCTTTTCCAAACAACCCGCGACCCCAGCGGCATTGGCCCTATTGGACCCCATCTTTTGCTGACATCTCTTTGAGGCGCGCGTGGAACACAACGCGCCGTCGACCCGGGCCTGGTCCTCACCGGACGGCGAGCTACCCACTACTCACCGTCCGCAAGCCCGCGCCTACGGTGGCCGGGAATCGGCTATCAATTCCCGCCGCCCAGGGCGTCTCCTGCGGCGACTGAGGGCGTGAGGCTGCCTCTCCCTCACGCGTTCCGCCTCCTCCTTCGCGAGCATTACCGCTTCGCAGAAGGAGGTGACGGCCTCCCATGCACTCTCGCTCCGCATCATGGCCTGGACCAGGCTCGGACGCGAGAGATTGCCGCCGCCGATCGCCTCCGTGAGAACACGGCGGTGCTCTGCCCAAGCCGGGCAGACCTCCACTGTATGCTCCACCGTGTCCTCTGGGCGATCCACACAATGGTGACACCCGGGCGTTTCCTCCCGCCTTATGCGAAACAGGAACCTCCCGAAACAACCGTGTCCGGTGAGGACCTGCGTCAGGCGGAAGGTGAGGACGCCGTGGCGCCTCTCTAACCACTCCTCAAAGAGGGGACTTATCGCCGCAATTGTGGCGTGCCCAGCGCTGGGCTGCGACAGTCGCACTCTCCATGTCGCCATGAGATCCCGCCGGAGTTCTGTCCGCTGTACCGTGATTTCTCGCGGCAGCGGAGTTACGCCCCGGCGTTTTGCCTCCTCGCGCCACTCCCACACGTGCGCGAGGACTTTCGCCTCCAGATCCCACGGCGGCAATCCGGCAAGGAGGCTCGCCGCCTCACCGGAGACCGTGCGGTAACCCCGGACTAGCCGAATGGCCATGACCCTCTGGGACGCGTTCAACCGGCGGACTGGCCGCAGCCTCAGGGAACGCGCCCACACCGGTGCCCCGTAAAGGGCCATGGACCGCACGACCCC
The DNA here is from genome assembly GCA_948252095.1 of Dicycla oo. Lineage (NCBI taxonomy): Eukaryota > Metazoa > Arthropoda > Insecta > Lepidoptera > Noctuidae > Dicycla > Dicycla oo. The sequence continues at coordinate 13,553,209 of OX411732.1, forward strand.
CGCGTAAAGCCTCCGGCAGGAGGCGTTTGGACCACCTAGATTGGGCAGGAGCCGCTTCAAGGCAGCCCCAGCCCGCTCCAGTCTGGGAGCCAAACATCGGAAATGCTCCACGAAGTTCCACCGGCTGTCGAGGACGAGTCCCAGGTACTTCATCGTCGACTCGACTCCGATGCGAACCCCTCCTACCGTTATTTGGGAACCCGACGGTGGCGCATTCCGAGGACCATGAAAACACATGGCCTCGGACTTGTGCAGGGCCACCTCGAGTCCCAACTGCCGGATCCTCTCAACGACTATCGCAACCCCGCGTGTCGCTAATTCAGCCGCCGCCTGGTGCGACCTCCCCTGCGCCAGGACCAGCGTGTCGTCAGCGTAACATACTACGCTGACGCCGCTAGGGAGGTCGGCGCGCAGCACCCAGTCGTACCCGATGTCCCACAAATGCGGCCCCAGGACCGATCCCTGTGGGACACCGCACGACATCTCTCGCCGGTTCCACTCTCCCTGATGACCGGGGTAGATGACGGCCCTATCCGTCAAATAGGCCTCAACCACTCGACAGAGGTAGGTCGGCATCCGGTGATACCGGAGTGCCTCCCTGATGCAACTCCAGGGCAGGGTATTGAAGGCGTTGGCGATGTCTAGAGACACCGCCAAGACGACCCCACCCCGGGCCACAGCATCCCCCGTCGTGAGGGCTCGCACGCGCATGATGGCGTCCACCGTAGAGCGCCCCCTGCGGAAACCAAACTGGCTCTCCGCCAAATCCGGCCCCTCCTGCACCAGCCACCCGACGAGGCGGTCTGCAATAACTCTTTCAAAGAGCTTGCCCACCTCGTCGAGCAGCACGATGGGTCGGTAAGCGGACGGAGAGTCCGCAGGGCGCCCCGGCTTCTTAATGAGGACCAGTTTCCCCGTCTTCCAACGAAGTGGGAACTGGCCCCTCTCCAAGCATGCGCTTAGGAGCCCCCCTAGTCGAGGCCCGAGAGCCCCAAAGGCCAGAACCCAGGCTCTTCCAGGTAAGCCGTCGGGTCCTGGGGCGGCATTTTTGGCACTCAGCCTACGTACCGCCGCTCTCAACTCTACCTCGGTCACTTCCGGAGCATCGTCGTCGTCGTCGGTGATGTGGTCCGCAATGGGCACCGCAGGAAGCGGAGCCATGGGCGGGGGAGTATGTTCCCCTCGCGAAGGGAACAGAGCGCTCACCACGTCCTCCACGAGCTGGGGCCGGAGACTCTGCATCAGCGGGGGCGCCCATGGGCGGAGTTTATTCCGCACCATTTTATAAGGGCGTCCCCATGGGTCCCTGTTTAGAGTCTCCAGCGACTCCTCGCGAGCCAGATCCCTGGCCCGCAAGATCTCCGCTCGGAGGGCGGTCTTCGCCGCTCTGTACCCCTCGTACAGCTCCGCCTGAATGGCTTCCGTATCCGGAGAGCGGATACGGAGCCTGCGGTGCCTGGTGTACTGGTGCCGCGCAGCAACGCACGCCTCGCGCAGAGCCGCCAGCTCCGGCGACCACCAATACACCTGGCGCCAGGCGCGACCGGGCTGGACCCGGGGCATTGCCACGTCACATATTTCGGACATGGCCTCCCGGAACCACTCCGCCTCGTCGTTGATGTCGGCAGGCCTGTCCGGTGGTGACACCCAGGCCTGCACGATCGAGGCTTCCAGGAGGAGCTCCCGGTCCAGCTCCTTCAGCGCCCACCGCGGACCACTCGGGGCCTGTCGGACCGGTGCGCTCGAGGTCTGGGCGGAGACATCAAACCGGATGTACCGGTGGTCGGAGTAGGTCTCCACCCCCTCTATGACGCGCCAGTCAACAACATGTGGCAACAGAGCGGGGCTGGCGAACGAAATGTCCACCACTGATTCGCCCCGCATCCGCACACACGTGGGGACAGAACCCCGGTTTAGGATGACCAGGCCTGTCTCCAGAGCCCAGTCCTCCACCATCCTGCCCCGTGTGTCCGTATACCGGGAACCCCAAGCCACATTCTTGGCGTTGAAGTCCCCGAGGACGAGCACGGGAAGGGAACGAAACCCGACGACGACGTTTTTCAACTCCGCAAGGGAGTTGTGGAACTCGGCGAGAGTTCGGTTCGGGGAGAAGTATACCCCTACCACGACAATCCCCCCGAACCGTGCTGCAACGCAACCCTGTCCCCTCTTGACGGCTTCGAGGGACAGGGTACCGGCGGCGGCCGACGAAATGAGGGTCACTGAGCCGCTCAGGTCCTCCACCCAGTAATCACTGGGCGGGACAAAGTACGGCTCAGCGACCACGGCGATGTTAATCGACCACTGCGCCATGCTCTGGAGCAACAGATCCTGAGCGGCGACGCAGTGGTTGATGTTCGCCTGGAGGAGGCGTAATGGGGCCATTACTGGCACTCCATATTAGCCCCCCCCCTGAGCCTCCTGTGAGGGCTCTGCCGCAGTGAGTACGGCGGCGACGGCAGTGGAGGCGGCAGCGATGGCGGCCGTGGCGGCGGCTGCGGCCGTGACGGCGGTAGCGGAGGCGGAGGGCTTGCCCCTGCCCCGGGCTTTGGTGGGTGGACCACAGCCCTTGCTTCCAGCCCGGTGATCGGCCGGCTTGCCAGCTGCCGCACATAGATAGCAGTGCGGCGTGGCATTGCACGAGCCGGCCTTGTGACCGGGCTGACCACAACGAAAGCAATGACTGCTGCGATCCACCTCCGAGGTGCATTTTGCCCCCACGTGGTTGCCCACTTGGCAACGGAAGCACCTCAGAGGTCTGGGTTCCAGCAGTTTCACCCGCGTGGAATCCCAGCCCACCTGGAACCTTCGGCCCTCCCCAACTATTTTGTGGGCCGCCGATACGGGGCAGCTCACCGTAACGGCTCGCATCCCCGTGAGGTCAGGACGGATGGTGCCTACCTTCACCTGTTCGAAGGCACACCCCCCAGTCTTGACCACGGCGGCCACCACCTCTCGCTCCGTCACGGAGTCGTCCAGACCCAGGATGCGCAAGTCAACGCACTTGGCGGGTCTGGACACTCGGGCCTCGTCCGCATTTAAGGACGCCCTGAGCCTTTCGGCCAGAGCGTCAGCGGTCGGGCCACTGGCCGCACCGGGGATCTCGAGCATCCGAGCCCCAGTCGCAGTGACCCTTACCCGCAAGCCCTCGGTGACACCGATCTCCTCCAGGTTCACCGCCGCCCTCGCCTTGGCGAGCACGTCGCGGTAGGACACGCCCTTCTTCTCCGCTTCCGGCTGTAGTGTGATCTCTACAGCTGCGGACTTTGGGGCACGTAACCTCGCCGCGACGCTTCGCTCTTTGCGCCGCCGCCGCCTCTCCCTCCGCTTGGCCGACCTTGCCGCCTTGCCCTCCTTCCTCTTCTCCCCAGCTACCTGCCATTCGGCGTCAGCCGGAGGAGATTTGGGAGGCGGGGGCAGCCGCGTCGTCACCGCCACAGCTGGGGCCCTCTCAGGCGCCTTCGCAGCCGCCTTCGTGGGCGCCTTCGCAGGCGCCGTCGCAGGCGCCTTCGCAGCCTTGGCCCCGCCCTTAGCCTGCCCTGCCGACCCTGGTTTGGCCGAGGCAGCCATGGCGGCATACGAAGCCGCCTTTGGCTGGCCCGAGGCCGCCGGTCGGCCTAGCGGGGGCCGCAGGACGATTCCCTCAAGGACCGAGAACCGGTTGCTAAGGGAAGCCAACTCCTTCCGCACCAAGGCCAGAACTCGGTCCTCTGCAGGCCCGAGGCCGCCTTGCCCCTGCTGCACCCCCTCTTGAGCGCCGGCTCCGCGGAGCCTGGCCAGGTCTGCTCGGAGCTCCTCATTCTCCTTTCGGAGAAGCTCCATGGCGGCTGTCAAGCGGGCGACCTCCGCCCGCATTTCGGACATTCCGTCCGACGGAGGCCCTTGAAGTAGAGCCTCCGCTGCCGCCATAATGGAGGCCTTGGCTGCGGGTATGGCCTTGTCTTTAGATGACTGCTTCTTCTTCAAGGCCACACCCTTGACTGCAGCGGCCACGACCTCCTCAAACCTGGCCCGGTCCGAATTGGAGCCACCAGCGGCGTCCGACTCATCGCCAGACGCCTCCACGGCGCTCCCCTCGGCCGACCCGGCTGAGCCGTCCTCTTGTGCGGCGTTTACCCGGCTCCTGCTCTTCCGGCCTAGGCCCCGGCGAGCATATTTTGGAGCCGATTTAACTCCGCCGTCCGAGGAAGACTCCTGGGCATCTCCCGGATTTAGGGTCCGCTTCAGGAAAGCATTTTTCCTTCCAGCGGCCCCCACCACTACGCACTCCGGGCTCTTAAAAGTGCCCTTCGCGCCCTTCACTCCCGATGCGGCGTCGGACTCCGACCCCGCATCACTCCTCTCCCTCTCCTCTTCTCGTCTTTCGTTTTTCTTTGGTCCCATATTAGTTCCCACGAGTAAAAACTTTATCACTGGCTCAAAACTGTGGTTCGCACTAGCGATTAATTTAGCTACCCATTAATCAAGCTACCAACCTTCCTCACGGTGCGCCGCCGCTTGAAGGTTTGGGGTAATTTTTTATAGAGGTTTTCTTCCTCGCGGTCCGGGCGGTTAAGCCAAGACCCTCGACCCCCGTCAAAAGTCAGAGACATGACCTTGAACAATCTTCGGGGCTACGAGACTAACGGTGGCAGAAGGAAATGACTTCCTCCTGCCTGCCCGGCGACAGGGTTAGTGCACACCGAGCCCGCTCTTACTCCGCCGCTGTGCGTCTCTGCTTAGAGCAGAGGGACACACGTTGGAGCGTACCTCCGACAGGATATTGGCATACGGGCAACAAAACCCCTTAGGCACACGTGCCTAAGGGGAACCATTGCCCGCACCCCAGGGTGCACCGTCCCGGAGACTGGCCTTCCCCCCGGACGTATCCGTAAGGGAACTCCAGCCCACGGGCACTCGGGGAGGTTTCCTGTCCATGCACCCCGTGCATTCGATCCTAGGCTCCTGATTATCTTCAGAACTGTCTCCTGGTTGGTTGTAGTGAGCGAGAACTCAGCGGCACCGTGCCTACGAGATTTGAAGTAAAGCATTTGTGAGATGTCATTACAATTTCCCGGAACGTCCAAAAAAGCCGCATTGATACTGTCTGGGTTATCAAAATGACTTGGCAGTAGCCTTTCTTTGTGGTCTGGAAGTACATCAGATTTCAAATTACGCCACAATAGATCCTTACTGTGATTGTTAATGTTATTTGTAAAATATGCTGTCTTTTCCCTCAATAATGCAGCGGTGGCCTCATGTTTAAGATCCTTATAGTACTGCTTATGAGTTGGACTCCTTGTATTACGACATCTGTCTCTAGCTTCATCTCGCAACTTGAACATCAGACGCACATTGTCAGTGATCCAAGGTGTGGGACGCTTATAAAAGGTCTTTCTCCTTATAGGAGCATGGAGATCAAAAAGCTGGATCATGAATGAGTTGAAAGTATGTACCATGGTATCAACATCACTTATTTCTCCTATAATAGACCATGGTATCATGTTCAAGTCAATATGGAAGTGATCCAGCAAGATGTCTGAAAGGGGGCGAAACTCAACCATCCTAGGTTTAACCTTGGGTTTCCTAAAAACAGTTTCGCATGTAATGAAAGAGTGATGGCCAAGCTCCCTAATATAGTTCACCCCAACATTGCGTGTTGTAGCGTCAGTGCATACGATGTCAATGAGTGTACTACTGTTACCCACGAAGTGCGTCGCAGTTCTCACTAGTTGAACAAGGTTTAAATAATTAAAAAAGTCCATAAGCTGTTTTGATTTAGAGCTACTACCATCCAATAGATCAACATTTAAGTCACCCAACAGCACCAGATTATCATATGGGGCTAATGCACTAATACTGGCAGTTATGGCGTCAAGGAAAAGCTCCAAGTCCTGCCAGGGCGGACGGTACGCGGTCCCAACAAGAATCCTTTTCTTGTTTATGGTTAGGCCCAGCCAGAGCTGCTCTACATTAGGGTGTTTAGGATGAGCTCTTACACGCGCGTTAATGCCATTCTTTATATAGAAAGCAACTCCTCCGCCACGCCCACCTCGCGTAGTCAGAGGTCGTGGTACGTGCCTAAATTTGTACCCAGCTACACTAGGAGCCCGGTCCTCTTCCCCCTTGCGTAACCATGTCTCATTGATAGCCATGATATCCACAGAGTGGTTGCCCATGGCTATCAAGAACTCATCCTGATTTGTTCCTAGAGAGCCTGCATTTAGTAGACCAAACTTAATATGCTTACTAGGAGCCATTAGTGCCAGTAGGTGTAGGTATTAGACATACAAGTGTGTAGATATGGTACCAATATAAATGAGAGTATGGGGTTATTATGTGGTGGTTTAGTTGGACACTATTTACAACTGTAAGCTGCCAGTAGGTTGTATGAGTGAGTGATTTCATAACTCTGTAACTATAGTAAGAGTATATATGTATAGTCATAAATGTGAAAAGTACGATGATTGGAAATACTACTTGTATATAATTAGGATTAAATAGATTAAGTGTAAATAGACTTTGTACATGCAATATATATAAATATAGTATAAGAGTAAAATAATATAACATAGATAGGTAAGCTCTACGCACATCCTGTCCATGGCTGAGCACACAATGTGGGTTGCGACGCACATTTCCAGACGCATAAAAAAGAAAATAATTTACATATAGATAGACACAATAATAATTAGACCGTAACATTTCCAGTTCCGAAGACACGGGATAAGTCCTCCTCAGTACGGATCCTCTGCGCCTTCTCTCCTGGCATCTTCCTGGCAAGGATGCGGCCCTGTTTGGTCCATACAAACTTCCAGTCGAGGAGACTGGCAGCGTCCCGTGCCCTACGAAACAACAGCCGGTTGACTTTCGTCAGGCGCTCGTTTAGGAAGAACCTCTGCGATGGAACGGGCATGTCGAGGTCGGCAGTGGTCGCCCCACGTCGCACTCGCGCGCTTGCCAGAAGCTGGTCGCGTAGGTCACGACGAGCAAGGCGCACGACAATCGGCCGCGGACGAGATTCAGTCGGTCCAGCTGAGTTTGTCGCGTTGAGCTGCCTTCCACCAACGCGCTCTGCACTAACGATGTCACGATCGTCAAGGCTGACCCCTAGCTTATGGCCTATGACCTTGATTACGTGAATTGGGTTTTCCATTTTTACCTCTGGCAAATTTGACACCTCTATATCATTAGCAAGAAGATCCTGGTCCCTGTCGTTGATCTCTCGCCTCAGCTCCTCCACAATCTGGTCAACGTTGGTCGAGTTTGCTGAGCCCGAAGTAGCACGTTGTTCCAGTGCGTCCACCCTTGCCTCTAGACCATCGATACGCGTGCTGCAGGTATTTAAGGTGGTTTTCAGCTCCGCCATTTCCACCTCCATCTCCTTTCTGAAAACCTGAATCTCCGCACGTACTGCCCTCAACTCCCTAATGATCACCTGCAGGTCGGTACTAGCTACAGGCGACAGTTCCCTAGTGGTGACGTCGGCACTTGCAATGTCAGACGGCGGAGGAGTCGCGGCCGCCTTAACAGGACTGAGACTATTAGGTGTACTAGAGCCCGCCATAACTGCTATCCCAGTGTTATCAGTGGGAGAGCTCTGCGCGGGACCTCTGACAGGGGTTTCGGACCTGTTGTCTCGAGCAATATTCTTCTTGCACTCGGGACAACGCCAGTTAGGTGTTATGGTGGCCTTTGTAGGGACAACCACACACACTCTGTGATATAGCGCCTGGCACTTGCCACACCGAGCACCCTCTGTCGTAGATATAAACCGTCCGCAACCCCCACACTTGTTGCCCGGCATGTTTTGTGACGACTAGTGAACTTGCTTAGCAGATGGTTTCAGGGATGTTCTCTAGTTTGCGGCATCAACGATTCCCGTCACGGATCTATAGGTCGTTTGCCGCCAGCAAGACGGATATCTCTGTAGTCAAGGCGACGTTACCGAATATTATTATTAATGGAGGGTAACCATAAAATTCCGCTAATTTGTGATGTAATGTTTATATGATTTACGGACCTTAAACGCACTATTTATTGCTCACTACAATGTATGTTTAGCTGATTGCCACTATGATCACTATTAAACGAATTCCAATGCACATTGACTTTGATTTCTATTTTTTATTTGAAAATATTTGGACAGAGAGCCACACCGACACAGACGTCAAACGTCGTACACACAACAGCTAGTATATTAAGACATAGGATACTTTTCATCCCGGTAGAAAGTTCCCGTGGGATAATTTCCGATATTCACGCGGGCGAAGCCGCTGGCAACAGCTAGTATATTAAGACATAGGATACTTTTCATCCCGGTAGAAGGTTCCCGTGGGATAATTTCCGACATTCACGCGGGCGAAGACGCTGGCAACAGCTGGTATATTTAGACATAGGATACTTTTCATCCCGGTAGAAGGTTCCCGTGGGATAATATCCGACATACACGCGGGCAACAGCTGGTATATTAAGACATAGGATACTTTTCATCCCGGTAGAAGGTTCCCGTGGGATAATTTCCGACATACACGCGGGCAACAGCTAGTATATTAAGACATAGGATACTTTCATCCCGGTAGAAGGTTCCCGTGGGATAATTTCCGACATACACGCGTGCAACAGCTAGTATATTAAGACATAGGATACTTTCATCCCGGTAGAAGGTTCCCGTGGGATAATTTCAGACATACACGCGGGCGAAGCCGCTGGCAACAGCTAGTATATTAAGACATAGGATACTTTTCATCCCGGTAGAAAGTTCCCGTGGGATAATTTCCGACATTCACGCGGGCGAAGCCGCTGCCAACAGCTAGTATATTAAGACATAGGATACTTTTCATCCCGGTAGAAGGTTCCCGTGGGATAATTTCCGACATACACGCGGGCAACAGCTAGTATATTAAGACATAGGATACTTTTCATCCCGGTAGAAGGTTCCCGTGGGATAATTTCCGACATTCACGCGGGCAACAGCTAGTATATTAAGACATAGGATACTTTTTATCCCGGTAGAAGGTTCCCGTGGGATAATTTCCGACATTCACGCGGGCAACAGCTAGTATATTAAGACATAGGATACTTTTCATCCCGGTAGAAAGTTCCCGTGGGATAATTTCATACATTCACGCGGGCGAAGCCGCTGGCAACAGCTAGTATATTAAGACATAGGATACTTTTCATCCCGGTAGAAGGTTCCCGTGGGATAATTTCCGATATTCACGCGGGCGAAGCCGCTGGCAACAGCTAGTATATTAAGACATAGGATACTTTTCATCCCGGTAGAAGGTTCCCGTGGGATAATTTCCGACATTCACGCGGGCGAAGACGCTGGCAACAGCTGGTATATTTAGACATAGGATACTTTTCATCCCGGTAGAAGGTTCCCGTGGGATAATATCCGACATACACGCGGGCAACAGCTGGTATATTAAGACATAGGATACTTTTCATCCCGGTAGAAGGTTCCCGTGGGATAATTCCCGACATACACGCGGGCAACAGCTAGTATATTAAGACATAGGATACTTTTCATCCCGGTAGAAGGTTCCCGTGGGATAATTTCCGACATACACGCGTGCAACAGCTAGTATATTAAGACATAGGATACTTTCATCCCGATAGAAGGTTCCCGTGGGATAATTTCCGACATACACGCGGGCAACAGCTAGTATGTTAAGACATAGGATACTTTCGTCCCGGTAGAAGGTTCCCGCGGGATAATTTCCGACATACACGCGGGCAACAGCTAGTATATTAAGACATAGGATTCTTTTCATCCCGGTAGAAGGTTCCCGTGGGATAATTTCCGACATTCACGCGGGCAACAGCTAGTATGTTAAGACATAGGATACTTTTCATCCCGGTAGAAGGTTCCCGTGGGATAATTTCCGACATTCACGCGGGCGAAGCCGCTGGCAACAGCTAGTATATTAAGACATAGGATACAATCATCCCGGTAGAAGGTTCCCGTGGGATAATTTCCGTTATTCACGCAGGCAACAGCTAGTATATTAAGACATAGGATACTTTCATCCCGGTAGAAGGTTCCCGTGGGATAATTTCCGACATACACGCGGGCAACAGCTGGTATATTAAGACATAGGATACTTTTCATCCCGGTAGAAGGTTCCCGTGGGATAATTTCCGACATACACGCAGGCGAAGCCGCTGGCAACAGCTAGTATATTAAGACATAGGATACTTTCATCCCGGTAGAAGGTTCCCGTGGGATAATTTCCGACATTCACGCGGACGAAGCCGCTGGCAACAGCTAGTATATTAAGACATAGGATACTTTTCATCCCGGTAGAAGGTTCCCGTGGGATAATTTCCGACATTCACGCGGGCAACAGCTAGTATATTAAGACATAGGATACTTTTTATCCCGGTAGAAGGTTCCCGTGGGATAATTTCCGACATTCACGCGGGCAACAGCTAGTATATTAAGACATAGGATACTTTTCATCCCGGTAGAAGGTTCCCGTGGGATAATTTCCGACATTCACGCGGGCAACAGCTAGTATATTAAGACAAAGGATACTTTTCATCCCGGTAGAAAGTTCCCGTGGGATAATTTCCGACATTCACGCGGGCGAAGCCGCTGGCAACAGCTAGTATATTAAGACATAGGATACTTTTCATCCCGGTAGAAGGTTCCCGTGGGATATTTTCCGACATTCACGCGGGCGAAGCCGCGGGCAACAGCTAGTATATTAAGACATAGGATACTTTCATCCCGGTAAAAGGTTCCCGTGGGATAATTTCCGACATTCACGCGGGCGAAGCCGCTGGCAACAGCTAGTATATTAAGACATAGGATACTTTTAATCCCGGTCGAAGGTTCCCGTGGGATATTTTCCGACATTCACGCGGGCGAAGCCGCGGGCAACAGCTAGTATATTAAGACATAGGATACTTTCATCCCGGTAAAAGGTTCCCGTGGGATAATTTCCGACATTCACGCGGGCGAAGCCGCTGGCAACAGCTAGTATATTAAGACATAGGATACTTTTAATCCCGGTCGAAGGTTCCCGTGGGATAATTTCCGACATTCACGCGGGCAACAGCTATTATATTAAGACATAGGATACTTTTCATCCCGGTAGAAGGTTCCCGTGGGATAATTTCCGACATTCACGCGGGCGAAGCCGCTGGCAACAGCTAGTATATTAAGACATAGGATACTTTTCATCCCGGTAGAAGGTTCCCGTGGGATAATTTCCGACATTCACGCGGGCAACAGCTAGTATATTAAGACATAGGATACTTTTCATCCCGGTAGAAAGTTCCCGTGGGATAATTTCCGACATTCACGCGGGCGAAGCCGCTGGCAACAGCTAGTATATTAAGACATAGGATACTTTTCATCCCGGTAGAAGGTTCCTGTGGGATAATTTCCGACATTCACGCGAGCGAAGCCGCTAGCAACAGCTAGTATATTAAGACATAGGATACTTTTCACCCCGGTAGACGGTTCCCGTGGGATAATTTCCGACAACACGCGGGCAACAGCTAGTATATTAAGACATAGGATACTTTTCATCCCGGTAGAAGGTTCCCGTGGGATAATTTCCGACATACACGCGTGCAACAGCTAGTATATTAAGACATAGGATACTTTCATCCCGGTAGAAGGTTCCCGTGGGATAATTTCCGACATACACGCGGGCAACAGCTAGTATGTTAAGACATAGGATACTTTCATCCCGGTAGAAGGTTCCCGCGGGATAATTTCCGACATACACGCGGGCAACAGCTAGTATATTAAGACATAGGATACTTTTCATCCCGGTAGAAGGTTCCCGTGGGATAATTTCCGACATTCACGCGGGCAACAGCTAGTATATTAAGACATAGGATACTTTTCATCCCGGTAGAAGGTTCCCGTGGGATAATTTCCGACATTCACGCGGGCAACAGCTAGTATATTAAGACATAGGATACTTTTCATCCCGGTAGAAGGTTCCCGCGGGATAATTTCCGACATTCACGCGGGCGAAGCCGCTGCCAACAGCTAGTATATTAAGACATAGGATACTTTTCATCCCGGTAGAAGGTTCTCGTGGGATAATTTCCGACATTCACGCGGGCAACAGCTAGTATATTAAGACATAGGATACTTTTCATCCCGGTAGAAGGTTCCCGTGGGATAATTTCCGATATTCACGCGGGCGAAGCCGCTGGCAACAGCTAGTATATTAAGACATAGGATACTTTTCATCCCGGTAGAAGGTTCCCGTGGGATAATTTCCGACATTCACGCGGGCAACAGCTAGTATATTAAGACATAGGATACTTTTTATCCCGGTAGAAGGTTCCCGTGGGATAATTTCCGACATTCACGCGGGCAACAGCTAGTATATTAAGACATAGGATACTTTTCATCCCGGTAGAAAGTTCCCGTGGGATAATTTCATACATTCACGCGGGCGAAGCCGCTGGCAACAGCTAGTATATTAAGACATAGGATACTTTTCATCCCGGTAGAAGGTTCCCGTGGGATAATTTCCGATATTCACGCGGGCGAAGCCGCTGGCAACAGCTAGTATATTAAGACATAGGATACTTTTCATCCCGGTAGAAGGTTCCCGTGGGATAATTTCCGACATTCACGCGGGCGAAGATGCTGGCAACAGCTGGTATATTTAGACATAGGATACTTTTCATCCCGGTAGAAGGTTCCCGTGGGATAATATCCGACATACACGCGGGCAACAGCTGGTATATTAAGACATAGGATACTTTTCATCCCGGTAGAAGGTTCCCGTGGGATAATTCCCGACATACACGCGGGCAACAGCTAGTATATTAAGACATAGGATACTTTTCATCCCGGTAGAAGGTTCCCGTGGGATAATTTCCGACATACACGCGTGCAACAGCTAGTATATTAAGACATAGGATACTTTCATCCCGATAGAAGGTTCCCGTGGGATAATTTCCGACATACACGCGGGCAACAGCTAGTATGTTAAGACATAGGATACTTTCGTCCCGGTAGAAGGTTCCCGCGGGATAATTTCCGACATACACGCGGGCAACAGCTAGTATATTAAGACATAGGATTCTTTTCATCCCGGTAGAAGGTTCCCGTGGGATAATTTCCGACATTCACGCGGGCAACAGCTAGTATGTTAAGACATAGGATACTTTTCATCCCGGTAGAAGGTTCCCGTGGGATAATTTCCGACATTCACGCGGGCGAAGCCGCTGGCAACAGCTAGTATATTAAGACATAGGATACAATCATCCCGGTAGAAGGTTCCCGTGGGATAATTTCCGTTATTCACGCAGGCAACAGCTAGTATATTAAGACATAGGATACTTTCATCCCGGTAGAAGGTTCCCGTGGGATAATTTCCGACATACACGCGGGCAACAGCTGGTATATTAAGACATAGGATACTTTTCATCCCGGTAGAAGGTTCCCGTGGGATAATTTCCGACATACACGCAGGCGAAGCCGCTGGCAACAGCTAGTATATTAAGACATAGGATACTTTCATCCCGGTAGAAGGTTCCCGTGGGATAATTTCCGACATTCACGCGGACGAAGCCGCTGGCAACAGCTAGTATATTAAGACATAGGATACTTTTCATCCCGGTAGAAGGTTCCCGTGGGATAATTTCCGACATTCACGCGGGCAACAGCTAGTATATTAAGACATAGGATACTTTTTATCCCGGTAGAAGGTTCCCGTGGGATAATTTCCGACATTCACGCGGGCAACAGCTAGTATATTAAGACATAGGATACTTTTCATCCCGGTAGAAGGTTCCCGTGGGATAATTTCCGACATTCACGCGGGCAACAGCTAGTATATTAAGACAAAGGATACTTTTCATCCCGGTAGAAAGTTCCCGTGGGATAATTTCCGACATTCACGCGGGCGAAGCCGCTGGCAACAGCTAGTATATTAAGACATAGGATACTTTTCATCCCGGTAGAAGGTTCCCGTGGGATATTTTCCGACATTCACGCGGGCGAAGCCGCGGGCAACAGCTAGTATATTAAGACATAGGATACTTTCATCCCGGTAAAAGGTTCCCGTGGGATAATTTCCGACATTCACGCGGGCGAAGCCGCTGGCAACAGCTAGTATATTAAGACATAGGATACTTTTAATCCCGGTCGAAGGTTCCCGTGGGATAATTTCCGACATTCACGCGGGCAACAGCTATTATATTAAGACATAGGATACTTTTCATCCCGGTAGAAGGTTCCCGTGGGATAATTTCCGACATTCACGCGGGCGAAGCCGCTGGCAACAGCTAGTATATTAAGACATAGGATACTTTTCATCCCGGTAGAAGGTTCCCGTGGGATAATTTCCGACATTCACGCGGGCAACAGCTAGTATATTAAGACATAGGATACTTTTCATCCCGGTAGAAAGTTCCCGTGGGATAATTTCCGACATTCACGCGGGCGAAGCCGCTGGCAACAGCTAGTATATTAAGACATAGGATACTTTTCATCCCGGTAGAAGGTTCCTGTGGGATAATTTCCGACATTCACGCGAGCGAAGCCGCTAGCAACAGCTAGTATATTAAGACATAGGATACTTTTCACCCCGGTAGACGGTTCCCGTGGGATAATTTCCGACAACACGCGGGCAACAGCTAGTATATTAAGACATAGGATACTTTTCATCCCGGTAGAAGGTTCCCGTGGGATAATTTCCGACATACACGCGTGCAACAGCTAGTATATTAAGACATAGGATACTTTCATCCCGGTAGAAGGTTCCCGTGGGATAATTTCCGACATACACGCGGGCAACAGCTAGTATGTTAAGACATAGGATACTTTCATCCCGGTAGAAGGTTCCCGCGGGATAATTTCCGACATACACGCGGGCAACAGCTAGTATATTAAGACATAGGATACTTTTCATCCCGGTAGAAGGTTCCCGTGGGATAATTTCCGACATTCACGCGGGCAACAGCTAGTATATTAAGACATAGGATACTTTTCATCCCGGTAGAAGGTTCCCGTGGGATAATTTCCGACATTCACGCGGGCAACAGCTAGTATATTAAGACATAGGATACTTTTCATCCCGGTAGAAGGTTCCCGCGGGATAATTTCCGACATTCACGCGGGCGAAGCCGCTGCCAACAGCTAGTATATTAAGACATAGGATACTTTTCATCCCGGTAGAAGGTTCTCGTGGGATAATTTCCGACATTCACGCGGGCAACAGCTAGTATATTAAGACATAGGATACTTTTCATCCCGGTAGAAGGTTCCCGTGGGATAATTTCCGATATTCACGCGGGCGAAGCCGCTGGCAACAGCTAGTATATTAAGACATAGGATACTTTTCATCCCGGTAGAAGGTTCCCGTGGGATAATTTCCGACATTCACGCGGGCGAAGAAGCTGGCAACAGCTGGTATATTTAGACATAGGATACTTTTCATCCCGGTAGAAGGTTCCCGTGGGATAATATCCGACATACACGCGGGCAACAGCTGGTATATTAAGACATAGGATACTTTTCATCCCGGTAGAAGGTTCCCGTGGGATAATTTCCGACATACACGCGGGCAACAGCTAGTATATTAAGACATAGGATACTTTTCATCCCGGTAGAAGGTTCCCGTGGGATAATTTCCGACATTCACGAGTGCAACAGCTAGTATATTAAGACATAGGATACTTTCATCCCGGTAGAAGGTTCCCGTGGGATAATTTCAGACATACACGCGGGCGAAGCAGCTGGCAACAGCTAGTATATTAAGACATAGGATACTTTTCATCCCGGTAGAAAGTTCCCGTGGGATAATTTCCGACATTCACGCGGGCGAAGCCGCTGCCAACAGCTAGTATATTAAGACATAGGATACTATTCATCCCGGTAGAAGGTTCCCGTGGGATAATTTCCGACATACACGCGGGCAACAGCTAGTATATTAAGACATAGGATACTTTTCATCCCGGTAGAAGGTTCCCGTGGGATAATATCCGACATTCACGCTGGCGAAGCCGCTGGCAACAACTAGTATATTAAGACATAGGATACTTCTCATCCCGGTAGAAGGTTCCCGTGGGATAATTTCCGACATTCACGCGAGCGAAGCCGCTGGCAACAGCTAGTATATTAAGACATAGGATACTTTTCATCCCGGTAGAAGGTTCCCGTGGGATAATTTCCGACATTCACGCGGGCAACAGCTAGTATATTAAGACATAGGATACTTTTCATCCCGGTAGAAGGTTCCCGTGGGATAATTTCTGACATTCACGCGGGCAACAGCTAGTATATTAAGACATAGGATACTTTTCATCCCGGTATAAGGTTCCCGTGGGATAATTTCCGACATTCACGCGGGCGAAGCCGCTGGCAACAGCTAGTATATTAAGACATAGGATACTTTTCATCCCGGTAGAAGGTTCCCGTGGGATATTTTCCGACATACACGCGGGCAACAGCTAGTATATTAAGACATAGGATACTTTTCATCCCGGTAGAAGGTTCCCGTGGGATAATTTCCGACATTCACGCGGGCGAAGCCGCGGGAAACAGCTAGTATATTAAGACATAAAGAAAGAAAGAAAGAAAGAAAAATATTTTATTTGGCACACACAGGAAATACAAACAGTAAAAAGGAGCATAGTAAACTAACAAAATTAACATTAAAAAAATTAAACAAAATAAATACAAAATATAACAATTAAAAATACCTGTGCGAGGCCAAAAAGGCTCCTATCTCAGCATAAAGCTGCAATATTTAATTAAATACCGCAGCGCTGGTATTCTGATAGGGCCCATGTGATGCCACGGACACACCTACGGACATCTACAAATCCAATAGAGGAATAATAGGATAATAAAATACACACAATAGAATACCTATAATATAGAGAAAAAAATAAAAAATAAAATATAAACTAATAACCATAAATAGTGTATTTATTAGTCGAATAACTCCCGACGCCAGACGCTTCAACCTCGCTTGTCTATGCTATAGAATATTGTCTATAGTCTATGACATAGGATACTTTTCAACCCGGTAGAAGGTTCCCGTGGGATAATTTCCGACATTCACGTGGGCGAAGCCGCTGGCAACAGCTAGTATATTAAGACATAGGATACTTTTCATCCCGGTAGAAGGTTCCCGTGGGATAATTTCCGACATTCACGCGGGCAACAGCTAGTATATTAAGACATAGGATACTTTTCATCCCGGTAGAAGGTACCCGTGGGATAATTTCCGACATTCACGCGGGCGAAGCCGCTGGCAACAGCTAGTATATTAAGACATAGGATACTTTTCATCCCGGTAGAAGGTTCCCGTGGGATAATTTCCGACATTCACGCGAGCGAAGCCGCTGGCAACAGCTAGTATATTAAGACATAGGATACTTTTCATCCCGGTAGACGGTTCCCGTGGGATAATTTCCGACATACACGCGGGCAACAGCTAGTATATTAAGACATAGGATACTTTTCATCCCGGTAGAAGGTTCCCGTGGGATAATTTCCGACATACACGCGTGCAACAGCTAGTATATTAAGACATAGGATACTTTCATCCCGGTAGAAGGTTCCCGTGGGATAATTTCCGACATACACGCGGGCAACAGCTAGTATGTTAAGACATAGGATACTTTCATCCCGGTAGAAGGTTCCCGCGGGATAATTTCCGACATACACGCGGGCAACAGCTAGTATATTAAGACATAGGATACTTTTTATCCCGGTAGAAGGTTCCCGTGGGATAATTTCCGACATTCACGCGGGCAACAGCTAGTATATTAAGACATAGGATACTTTTCATCCCGGTAGAAGGTTCCCGTGGGATAATTTCCGACATTCACGCGGGCAACAGCTAGTATATTAAGACATAGGATACTTTACATCCCGGTAGAAGGTTCCCGCGGGATAATTTCCGACATTCACGCGGGCGAAGCCGCTGCCAACAGCTAGTATATTAAGACATAGGATACTTTTCATCCCGGTAGAAGGTTCTCGTGGGATAATTTCCGACATTCACGCGGGCAACAGCTAGTATATTAAGACATAGGATACTTTTCATCCCGGTAGAAGGTTCCCGTGGGATAATTTCCGACATTTACGCGGGCGAAGCCGCTGGCAACAGCTAGTATATTAAGACATAGGATACTTTTCATCCCGGTAGAAGGTTCCCGTGGGATAATTTCCGACATTCACGCGGGCGAAGACGCTGGCAACAGCTGGTATATTTAGACATAGGATACTTTTCATCCCGGTAGAAGGTTCCCGTGGGATAATATCCGACATACACGCGGGCAACAGCTGGTATATTAAGACATAGGATACTTTTCATCCCGGTAGAAGGTTCCCGTGGGATAATTTCCGACATTCACGCGGGCGAAGCCGCTGCCAACAGCTAGTATATTAAGACATAGGATACTTTTCATCCCGGTAGAAGGTTCCCGTGGGATAATTTCCGACATACACACGGGCAACAGCTAGTATATTAAGACATAGGATACTTTTCATCCCGGTAGAAGGTTCCCGTGGGATAATTTCCGACATTCACGCGGGCAACAGCTAGTATATTAAGACATAGGATACTTTTCATCCCGGTAGAAGGTTCCCGCGGGATAATTTCCGACATTCACGCGGGCGAAGCCGCTGCCAACAGCTAGTATATTAAGACATAGGATACTTTTCATCCCGGTAGAAGGTTCTCGTGGGATAATTTCCGACATTCACGCGGGCAACAGCTAGTATATTAAGACATAGGATACTTTTCATCCCGGTAGAAGGTTCCCGTGGGATAATTTCCGACATTCACGCGGGCGAAGACGCTGGCAACAGCTGGTATATATTTAGACATAGGATACTTTTCATCCCGGTAGAAGGTTCCCGTGGGATAATATCCGACATACACGCGGGCAACAGCTGGTATATTAAGACATAGGATACTTTTCATCCCGGTAGAAGGTTCCCGTGGGATAATTTCCGACATACACGCGGGCAACAGCTAGTATATTAAGACATAGGATAATTTTCATCCCGGTAGAAGGTTCCCGTGGGATAATTTCCGACATAAACGCGTGCAACAGCTAGTATATTAAGACATAGGATACTTTCATCCCGGTAGAAGGTTCCCGTGGGATAATTTCCGACATACACGCGGGCAACAGCTAGTATGTTAAGACATAGGATACTTTCATCCCGGTAGAAGGTTCCCGCGGGATAATTTCCGACATACACGCGGGCAACAGCTAGTATATTAAGACATAGGATTCTTTTCATCCCGGTAGAAGGTTCCCGTGGGATAATTACCGACATTCACGCGGGCAACAGCTAGTATGTTAAGACATAGGATACTTTTCATCCCGGTAGAAGGTTCCCGTGGGATAATTTCCGACATTCACGCGGGCGAAGCCGCTGGCAACAGCTAGTATATTAAGACATAAGATACAATCATCCCGGTAGAAGGTTCCCGTGGGATAATTTCCGTTATTCACGCGGGCAACAGCTAGTATATTAAGACATAGGATACTTTCATCCCGGTAGAAGGTTCCCGTGGGATAATTTCCGACATACACGCGGGCAACAGCTGGTATATTAAGACATAGGATACTTTTCATCCCGGTAGAAGGTTCCCGTGGGATAATTTCCGACATACACGCGGGCGAAGCCGCTGGCAACAGCTAGTATATTAAGACATAGGATACTTTCATCCCGGTGGAAGGTTCCCGTGGGATAATTTCCGACATTCACGCGGACGAAGCCGCTGGCAACAGCTAGTATATTAAGACATAGGATACTTTTCATCCCGGTAGAAGGTTCCCGTGGGATAATTTCCGACATTCACGCGGGCAACAGCTAGTATATTAAGACATAGGATACTTTTCATCCCGGTAGAAGGTTCCCGTGGGATAATTTCCGACATTCACGCGGGCAACAGCTAGTATATTAAGACATAGGATACTTTTCATCCCGGTAGAAGGTTCCCGCGGGATAATTTCCGACATTTACGCGGGTGAAGCCGCTGCCAACAGCTAGTATATTAAGACATAGGATACTTTTCATCCCGGTAGAAGGTTCTCGTGGGATAATTTCCGACATTCACGCGGGCAACAGCTAGTATATTAAGACATAGGATACTTTTCATCCCGGTAGAAGGTTCCCGTGGGATAATTTCCGACATTCACGCGGGCGAAGCCGCTGGCAACAGCTAGTATATTAAGACATAGGATACTTTTCATCCCGGTAGAAGGTTCCCGTGGGATAATTTCCGACATTCACGCGGGCGAAGACGCTGGCAACAGCTGGTATATTTAGACATAGGATACTTTTCATCCCGGTAGAAGGTTCCCGTGGGATAATTTACGACATACACGCGGGCAACAGCTGGTATATTAAGACATAGGATACTTTTCATCCCGGTAGAAGGTTCCCGTGGGATAATTTCCGACATACACGCGGGCAACAGCTAGTATATTAAGACATAGGATACTTTTCATCCCGGTAGAAGGTTCCCGTGGGATAATTTCCGACATTCACGAGTGCAACAGCTAGTATATTAAGACATAGGATACTTTCATCCCGGTAGAAGGTTCCCGTGGGATAATTTCAGACATACACGCGGGCGAAGCAGCTGGCAACAGCTAGTATATTAAGACATAGGATACTTTTCATCCCGGTAGAAAGTTCCCGTGGGATAATTTCCGACATTCACGCGGGCGAAGCCGCTGCCAACAGCTAGTATATTAAGACATAGGATACTATTCATCCCGGTAGAAGGTTCCCGTGGGATAATTTCCGACATACACGCGGGCAACAGCTAGTATATTAAGACATAGGATACTTTTCATCCCGGTAGAAGGTTCCCGTGGGATAATATCCGACATTCACGCTGGCGAAGCCGCTGGCAACAACTAGTATATTAAGACATAGGATACTTCTCATCCCGGTAGAAGGTTCCCGTGGGATAATTTCCGACATTCACGCGAGCGAAGCCGCTGGCAACAGCTAGTATATTAAGACATAGGATACTTTTCATCCCGGTAGAAGGTTCCCGTGGGATAATTTCCGACATTCACGCGGGCAACAGCTAGTATATTAAGACATAGGATACTTTTCATCCCGGTAGAAGGTTCCCGTGGGATAATTTCTGACATTCACGCGGGCAACAGCTAGTATATTAAGACATAGGATACTTTTCATCCCGGTATAAGGTTCCCGTGGGATAATTTCCGACATTCACGCGGGCGAAGCCGCTGGCAACAGCTAGTATATTAAGACATAGGATACTTTTCATCCCGGTAGAAGGTTCCCGTGGGATATTTTCCGACATACACGCGGGCAACAGCTAGTATATTAAGACATAGGATACTTTTCATCCCGGTAGAAGGTTCCCGTGGGATAATTTCCGACATTCACGCGGGCGAAGCCGCGGGAAACAGCTAGTATATTAAGACATAAAGAAAGAAAGAAAGAAAGAAAAATATTTTATTTGGCACACACAGGAAATACAAACAGTAAAAAGGAGCATAGTAAACTAACAAAATTAACATTAAAAAAATTAAACAAAATAAATACAAAATATAACAATTAAAAATACCTGTGCGAGGCCAAAAAGGCTCCTATCTCAGCATAAAGCTGCAATATTTAATTAAATACCGCAGCGCTGGTATTCTGATAGGGCCCATGTGATGCCACGGACACACCTACGGACATCTACAAATCCAATAGAGGAATAATAGGATAATAAAATACACACAATAGAATACCTATAATATAGAGAAAAAAATAAAAAATAAAATATAAACTAATAACCATAAATAGTGTATTTATTAGTCGAATAACTCCCGACGCCAGACGCTTTAACCTCGCTTGTCTATGCTATAGAATATTGTCTATAGTCTATGACATAGGATACTTTTCAACCCGGTAGAAGGTTCCCGTGGGATAATTTCCGACATTCACGTGGGCGAAGCCGCTGGCAACAGCTAGTATATTAAGACATAGGATACTTTTCATCCCGGTAGAAGGTTCCCGTGGGATAATTTCCGACATTCACGCGGGCAACAGCTAGTATATTAAGACATAGGATACTTTTCATCCCGGTAGAAGGTACCCGTGGGATAATTTCCGACATTCACGCGGGCGAAGCCGCTGGCAACAGCTAGTATATTAAGACATAGGATACTTTTCATCCCGGTAGAAGGTTCCCGTGGGATAATTTCCGACATTCACGCGAGCGAAGCCGCTGGCAACAGCTAGTATATTAAGACATAGGATACTTTTCATCCCGGTAGACGGTTCCCGTGGGATAATTTCCGACATACACGCGGGCAACAGCTAGTATATTAAGACATAGGATACTTTTCATCCCGGTAGAAGGTTCCCGTGGGATAATTTCCGACATACACGCGTGCAACAGCTAGTATATTAAGACATAGGATACTTTCATCCCGGTAGAAGGTTCCCGTGGGATAATTTCCGACATACACGCGGGCAACAGCTAGTATGTTAAGACATAGGATACTTTCATCCCGGTAGAAGGTTCCCGCGGGATAATTTCCGACATACACGCGGGCAACAGCTAGTATATTAAGACATAGGATACTTTTTATCCCGGTAGAAGGTTCCCGTGGGATAATTTCCGACATTCACGCGGGCAACAGCTAGTATATTAAGACATAGGATACTTTTCATCCCGGTAGAAGGTTCCCGTGGGATAATTTCCGACATTCACGCGGGCAACAGCTAGTATATTAAGACATAGGATACTTTACATCCCGGTAGAAGGTTCCCGCGGGATAATTTCCGACATTCACGCGGGCGAAGCCGCTGCCAACAGCTAGTATATTAAGACATAGGATACTTTTCATCCCGGTAGAAGGTTCTCGTGGGATAATTTCCGACATTCACGCGGGCAACAGCTAGTATATTAAGACATAGGATACTTTTCATCCCGGTAGAAGGTTCCCGTGGGATAATTTCCGACATTTACGCGGGCGAAGCCGCTGGCAACAGCTAGTATATTAAGACATAGGATACTTTTCATCCCGGTAGAAGGTTCCCGTGGGATAATTTCCGACATTCACGCGGGCGAAGACGCTGGCAACAGCTGGTATATTTAGACATAGGATACTTTTCATCCCGGTAGAAGGTTCCCGTGGGATAATATCCGACATACACGCGGGCAACAGCTGGTATATTAAGACATAGGATACTTTTCATCCCGGTAGAAGGTTCCCGTGGGATAATTTCCGACATTCACGCGGGCGAAGCCGCTGCCAACAGCTAGTATATTAAGACATAGCATACTTTTCATCCCGGTAGAAGGTTCCCGTGGGATAATTTCCGACATACACACGGGCAACAGCTAGTATATTAAGACATAGGATACTTTTCATCCCGGTAGAAGGTTCCCGTGGGATAATTTCCGACATTCACGCGGGCAACAGCTAGTATATTAAGACATAGGATACTTTTCATCCCGGTAGAAGGTTCCCGCGGGATAATTTCCGACATTCACGCGGGCGAAGCCGCTGCCAACAGCTAGTATATTAAGACATAGGATACTTTTCATCCCGGTAGAAGGTTCTCGTGGGATAATTTCCGACATTCACGCGGGCAACAGCTAGTATATTAAGACATAGGATACTTTTCATCCCGGTAGAAGGTTCCCGTGGGATAATTTCCGACATTCACGCGGGCGAAGACGCTGGCAACAGCTGGTATATATTTAGACATAGGATACTTTTCATCCCGGTAGAAGGTTCCCGTGGGATAATATCCGACATACACGCGGGCAACAGCTGGTATATTAAGACATAGGATACTTTTCATCCCGGTAGAAGGTTCCCGTGGGATAATTTCCGACATACACGCGGGCAACAGCTAGTATATTAAGACATAGGATAATTTTCATCCCGGTAGAAGGTTCCCGTGGGATAATTTCCGACATAAACGCGTGCAACAGCTAGTATATTAAGACATAGGATACTTTCATCCCGGTAGAAGGTTCCCGTGGGATAATTTCCGACATACACGCGGGCAACAGCTAGTATGTTAAGACATAGGATACTTTCATCCCGGTAGAAGGTTCCCGCGGGATAATTTCCGACATACACGCGGGCAACAGCTAGTATATTAAGACATAGGATTCTTTTCATCCCGGTAGAAGGTTCCCGTGGGATAATTACCGACATTCACGCGGGCAACAGCTAGTATGTTAAGACATAGGATACTTTTCATCCCGGTAGAAGGTTCCCGTGGGATAATTTCCGACATTCACGCGGGCGAAGCCGCTGGCAACAGCTAGTATATTAAGACATAAGATACAATCATCCCGGTAGAAGGTTCCCGTGGGATAATTTCCGTTATTCACGCGGGCAACAGCTAGTATATTAAGACATAGGATACTTTCATCCCGGTAGAAGGTTCCCGTGGGATAATTTCCGACATACACGCGGGCAACAGCTGGTATATTAAGACATAGGATACTTTTCATCCCGGTAGAAGGTTCCCGTGGGATAATTTCCGACATACACGCGGGCGAAGCCGCTGGCAACAGCTAGTATATTAAGACATAGGATACTTTCATCCCGGTGGAAGGTTCCCGTGGGATAATTTCCGACATTCACGCGGACGAAGCCGCTGGCAACAGCTAGTATATTAAGACATAGGATACTTTTCATCCCGGTAGAAGGTTCCCGTGGGATAATTTCCGACATTCACGCGGGCAACAGCTAGTATATTAAGACATAGGATACTTTTCATCCCGGTAGAAGGTTCCCGTGGGATAATTTCCGACATTCACGCGGGCAACAGCTAGTATATTAAGACATAGGATACTTTTCATCCCGGTAGAAGGTTCCCGCGGGATAATTTCCGACATTTACGCGGGTGAAGCCGCTGCCAACAGCTAGTATATTAAGACATAGGATACTTTTCATCCCGGTAGAAGGTTCTCGTGGGATAATTTCCGACATTCACGCGGGCAACAGCTAGTATATTAAGACATAGGATACTTTTCATCCCGGTAGAAGGTTCCCGTGGGATAATTTCCGACATTCACGCGGGCGAAGCCGCTGGCAACAGCTAGTATATTAAGACATAGGATACTTTTCATCCCGGTAGAAGGTTCCCGTGGGATAATTTCCGACATTCACGCGGGCGAAGACGCTGGCAACAGCTGGTATATTTAGACATAGGATACTTTTCATCCCGGTAGAAGGTTCCCGTGGGATAATTTACGACATACACGCGGGCAACAGCTGGTATATTAAGACATAGGATACTTTTCATCCCGGTAGAAGGTTCCCGTGGGATAATTTCCGACATACACGCGTGCAACAGCTAGTATATTAAGACATAGGATACTTTTCATCCCGGTAGAAGGTTCCCGTGGGATAATTTCCGACATACACGCGTGCAACAGCTAGTATATTAAGACATAGGATACTTTCATCCCGGAAGAAGGTTCCCGTGGGATAATTTCAGACATACACGCGGGCGAAGCCGCTGGCAACAGCTAGTATATTAAGACATAGGATACTTTTCATCCCGGTAGAAGGTTCTCGTGGGATAATTTCCGACATTCACGCGGGCAACAGCTAGTATATTAAGACATAGGATACTTTTCATCCCGGTAGAAGGTTCCCGTGGGATAATTTCCGACATTCACGCGGGCGAAGACGCTGGCAACAGCTGGTATATTTAGACATAGGATACTTTTCATCCCGGTAGAAGGTTCCCGTGGGATAATATCCGACATACACGCGGGCAACAGCTGGTATATTAAGACATAGGATACTTTTCATCCCGGTAGAAGGTTCCCGTGGGATAATTTCCGACATTCACGCGGGCGAAGCCGCTGCCAACAGCTAGTATATTAAGACATAGGATACTTTTCATCCCGGTAGAAGGTTCCCGTGGGATAATTTCCGACATACACACGGGCAACAGCTAGTATATTAAGACATAGGATACTTTTCATCCCGGTAGAAGGTTCCCGTGGGATAATTTCCGACATTTACGCGGGCAACAGCTAGTATATTAAGACATAGGATACTTTTCATCCCGGTAGAAGGTTCCCGTGGGATAATTTCCGACATTCACGCGGGCAACAGCTAGTATATTAAGACATAGGATACTTTTCATCCCGGTAGAAGGTTCCCGCGGGATAATTTCCGACATTCACGCGGGCGAAGCCGCTGCCAACAGCTAGTATATTAAGACATAGGATACTTTTCATCCCGGTAGAAGGTTCTCGTGGGATAATTTCCGACATTCACGCGGGCAACAGCTAGTATATTAAGACATAGGATACTTTTCATCCCGGTAGAAGGTTCCCGTGGGATAAATTCCGACATTCACGCGGGCGAAGACGCTGGCAACAGCTGGTATATTTAGACATAGGATACTTTTCATCCCGGTAGAAGGTTCCCGTGGGATAATATCCGACATACACGCGGGCAACAGCTGGTATATTAAGACATAGGATACTTTTCATCCCGGTAGAAGGTTCCCGTGGGATAATTTCCGACATACACGCGGGCAACAGCTAGTATATTAAGACATAGGATACTTTTCATCCCGGTAGAAGGTTCCCGTGGGATAATTTCCGACATAAACGCGTGCAACAGCTAGTATATTAAGACATAGGATACTTTAATCCCGGTAGAAGGTTCCCGTGGGATAATTTCCGACATACACGCGGGCAACAGCTAGTATGTTAAGACATAGGATACTTTCATCCCGGTAGAAGGTTCCCGCGGGATAATTTCCGACATACACGCGGGCAACAGCTAGTATATTAAGACATAAAGAAAGAAAGAAAGAAAGAAAAATATTTTATTTGGCACACACAGGAAATACAAACAGTAAAAAGGAGCATAGTAAACTAACAAAATTAACATTAAAAAAATTAAACAAAATAAGTACAAAATATAACAATTAAAAATACCTGTGCGAGGCCAAAAAGGCTCCTATCTCAGCATAAAGCTGCAATATTTAATTAAATACCGCAGCGCTGGTATTCTGATAGGGCCCATGTGATGCCACGGACACACCTACGGACATCTACAAATCCAATAGAGGAATAATAAGATAATAAAATACACACAATAGAATACCTATAATTTAGAGAAAAAAATAAAAAATAAAATATAAACTAATAACCATAAATAGTGTATTCATTAGTCGAATAACTCCCGACGCCAGACGCTTCAACCTCGCTTGTCTATGCTATAGAATATTGTCTATAGTCTATGACATAGGATACTTTTCATCCCGGTAGAAGGTTCCCGTGGGATAATTTCCGACATTCACGTGGGCGAAGCCGCTGGCAACAGCTAGTATATTAAGACATAGGATACTTTTCATCCCGGTAGAAGGTTCCCGTGGGATAATTTCCGACATTCACGCGGGCAACAGCTAGTATATTAAGACATAGGATACTTTTCATCCCGGTAGAAGGTACCCGTGGGATAATTTCCGACATTCACGCGGGCAAAGCCGCTGGCAACAGCTAGTATATTAAGACATAGGATACTATTCATCCCGGTAGAAAGTTCCCGTGGGATAATTTCCGACATTCACGCGGGCGAATCTGCTGGCAACAGCTAGTATATTAAGACATAGGATACTTTTCATCCCGGTAGAAGGTTCCCGTGGGATAATTTCCGACATTCACGCGAGCGAAGCCGCTGGCAACAGCTAGTATATTAAGACATAGGATACTTTTCATCCCGGTAGACGGTTCCCGTGGGATAATTTCCGACATACACGCGGGCAACAGCTAGTATATTAAGACATAGGATACTTTTCATCCCGGTAGAAGGTTCCCGTGGGATAATTTCCGACATACACGCGTGCAACAGCTAGTATATTAAGACATAGGATACTTTCATCCCGGTAGAAGGTTCCCGTGGGATAATTTCCGACATACACGCGGGCAACAGCTAGTATGTTAAGACATAGGATACTTTCATCCCGGTAGAAGGTTCCCGCGGGATAATTTCCGACATACACGCGGGCAACAGCTAGTATATTAAGACATAGGATACTTTTCATCCCGGTAGAAAGTTCCCGTGGGATAATTTCCGACATTCACGCGGGCAACAGCTAGTATATTAAGACATAGGATACTTTTCATCCCGGTAGAAGGTTCCCGTGGGATAATTTCCGACATTCACGCGGGCAACAGCTAGTATATTAAGACATAGGATACTTTTCATCCCGGTAGAAGGTTCCCGCGGGATAATTTCCGACATTCACGCGGGCGAAGCCGCTGCCAACAGCTAGTATATTAAGACATAGGATACTTTTCATCCCGGTAGAAGGTTCTCGTGGGATAATTTCCGACATTCACGCGGGCAACAGCTAGTATATTAAGACATAGGATACTTTTCATCCCGGTAGAAGGTTCCCGTGGGATAATTTCCGACATTCACGCGGGCGAAGCCGCTGGCAACAGCTAGTATATTAAGACATAGGATACTTTTCATCCCGGTAGAAGGTTCCCGTGGGATAATTTCCGAAATTCACGCGGGCGAAGACGCTGGCAACAGCTGGTATATTTAGACATAGGATACTTTTCATCCCGGTAGAAGGTTCCCGTGGGATAATATCCGACATACACGCGGGCAACAGCTGGTATATTAAGACATAGGATACTTTTCATCCCGGTAGAAGGTTCCCGTGGGATAATTTCCGACATTCACGCGGGCGAAGCCGCTGCCAACAGCTAGTATATTAAGACATAGGATACTTTTCATCCCGGTAGAAGGTTCCCGTGGGATAATTTCCGACATACACACGGGCAACAGCTAGTATATTAAGACATAGGATACTTTTCATCCCGGTAGAAGGTTCCCGTGGGATAATTTCCGACATTCACGCGAGCGAAGCCGCTGGCAACAGCTAGTATATTAAGACATAGGATACTTTTCATCCCGGTAGACGGTTCCCGTGGGATAATTTCCGACATACACGCGGGCAACAGCTAGTATATTAAGACATAGGATACTTTTCATCCCGGTAGAAGGTTCCCGTGGGATAATTTCCGACATACACGCGTGCAACAGCTAGTATATTAAGACATAGGATACTTTCATCCCGGTAGAAGGTTCCCGTGGGATAATTTCCGACATACACGCGGGCAACAGCTAGTATGTTAAGACATAGGATACTTTCATCCCGGTAGAAGGTTCCCGCGGGATAATTTCCGACATACACGCGGGCAACAGCTAGTATATTAAGACATAGGATACTTTTCATCCCGGTAGAAAGTTCCCGTGGGATAATTTCCGACATTCACGCGGGCAACAGCTAGTATATTAAGACATAGGATACTTTTCATCCCGGTAGAAGGTTCCCGTGGGATAATTTCCGACATTCACGCGGGCAACAGCTAGTATATTAAGACATAGGATACTTTTCATCCCGGTAGAAGGTTCCCGCGGGATAATTTCCGACATTCACGCGGGCGAAGCCGCTGCCAACAGCTAGTATATTAAGACATAGGATACTTTTCATCCCGGTAGAAGGTTCTCGTGGGATAATTTCCGACATTCACGCGGGCAACAGCTAGTATATTAAGACATAGGATACTTTTCATCCCGGTAGAAGGTTCCCGTGGGATAATTTCCGACATTCACGCGGGCGAAGCCGCTGGCAACAGCTAGTATATTAAGACATAGGATACTTTTCATCCCGGTAGAAGGTTCCCGTGGGATAATTTCCGAAATTCACGCGGGCGAAGACGCTGGCAACAGCTGGTATATTTAGACATAGGATACTTTTCATCCCGGTAGAAGGTTCCCGTGGGATAATATCCGACATACACGCGGGCAACAGCTGGTATATTAAGACATAGGATACTTTTCATCCCGGTAGAAGGTTCCCGTGGGATAATTTCCGACATTCACGCGGGCGAAGCCGCTGCCAACAGCTAGTATATTAAGACATAGGATACTTTTCATCCCGGTAGAAGGTTCCCGTGGGATAATTTCCGACATACACACGGGCAACAGCTAGTATATTAAGACATAGGATACTTTTCATCCCGGTAGAAGGTTCCCGTGGGATAATTTCCGACATTCACGCGGGCAACAGCTAGTATATTAAGACATAGGATACTTTCATCCCGGTAGAAGGTTCCCGTGGGATAATTTCCGACATTCACGCGGGCAACAGCTAGTATATTAAGACATAGGATACTTTTCATCCCGGTAGAAGGTTCCCGCGGGATAATTTCCGACATTCACGCGGGCGAAGCCGCTGCCAACAGCTAGTATATTAAGACATAGGATACTTTTCATCCCGGTAGAAGGTTCTCGTGGGATAATTTCCGACATTCACGCGGGCAACAGCTAGTATATTAAGACATAGGATACTTTTCATCCCGGTAGAAGGTTCCCGTGGGATAATTTCCGACATTCACGCGGGCGAAGACGCTGGCAACAGCTGGTATATTTAGACATAGGATACTTTTCATCCCGGTAGAAGGTTCCCGTGGGATAATATCCGACATACACGCGGGCAACAGCTGGTATATTAAGACATAGGATACTTTTCATCCCGGTAGAAGGTTCCCGTGGGATAATTTCCGACATACACGCGGGCAACAGCTAGTATATTAAGACATAGGATACTTTTCATCCCGGTAGAAGGTTCCCGTGGGATAATTTCCGACATAAACGCGTGCAACAGCTAGTATATTAAGACATAGGATACTTTCATCCCGGTAGAAGGTTCCCGTGGGATAATTTCCGACATACACGCGGGCAACAGCTAGTATGTTAAGACATAGGATACTTTCATCCCGGTAGAAGGTTCCCGCGGGATAATTTCCGACATACACGCGGGCAACAGCTAGTATATTAAGACATAGGATTCTTTTCATCCCGGTAGAAGGTTCCCGTGGGATAATTTCCGACATTCACGCGGGCAACAGCTAGTATGTTAAGACATAGGATACTTTTTATCCCGGTAGAAGGTTCCCGTGGGATAATTTCCGACATTCACGCGGGCGAATCCGCTGGCAACAGCTAGTATATTAAGACATAGGATACAATCATCCCGGTAGAAGGTTCCCGTGGGATAATTTCCGTTATTCACGCGGGCAACAGCTAGTATATTAAGACATAGGATACTTTCATCCCGGTAGAAGGTTCCCGTGGGATAATTTCCGACATACACGCGGGCAACAGCTGGTATATTAAGACATAGGATACTTTTCATCCCGGTAGAAGGTTCCCGTGGGATAATTTCCGACATACACGCGGGCGAAGCCGCTGGCAACAGCTAGTATATTAAGACATAGGATACTTTCATCCCGGTAGAAGGTTCCCGTGGGATAATTTCCGACATTCACGCGGACGAAGCCGCTGGCAACAGCTAGTATATTAAGACATAGGATACTTTTCATCCCGGTAGAAGGTTCCCGTGGGATAATTTCCGACATTCACGCGGGCAACAGCTAGTATATTAAGACATAGGATACTTTTCATCCCGGTAGAAGGTTCCCGTGGGATAAATTCCGACATTCACGCGGGCAACAGCTAGTATATTAAGACATAGGATACTTTTCATCCCGGTAGAAGGTTCCCGTGGGATAATTTCCGACATTCACGCGGGCAACAGCTAGTATATTAAGACATAGGATACTTTTCATCCCGGTAGAAAGTTCCCGTGGGATAATTTCCGACATTCACGCGGGCGAAGCCGCTGGCAACAGCTAGTATATGAAGACATAGGATACTTTTCATCCCGGTAGAAGGTTCCCGTGGGATATTTTCCGACATTCACGCGGGCGAAGCCGCGGGCAACAGCTAGTATATTAAGACATAGGATACTTTCATCCCGGTAGAAGGTTCACGTGGGATAATTTCCGACATTCACGCGGGCGAAGCCGCTGGCAACAGCTAGTATATTAAGACATAGGATACTTTTAATCCCGGTAGAAGGTTCCCGTGGGATAATTTCCGACATTCTCGCGGGCAACAGCTAGTATATTAAGACATAGGATACTTTTCATCCCGGTAGAAGGTTCCCGTGGGATAATTTCCGACATTCACGCGGGCGAAGCCGCTGGCAACAGCTAGTATATTAAGACATAGGATACTTTTCATCCCGGTAGAAGGTTCCCGTGGGATAATTTCCGACATTCACGCGGGCAACAGCTAGTATATTAAGACATAGGATACTTTTCATCCCGGTAGAAGGTACCCGTGGGATAATTTCCGACATTCACGCGGGCGAAGCCGCTGGCAACAGCTAGTATATTAAGACATAGGATACTTTTCATCCCGGTAGAAAGTTCCCGTGGGATAATTTCCGACATTCACGCGGGCGAATCTGCTGGCAACAGCTAGTATATTAAGACATAGGATACTTTTCATCCCGGTAGAAGGTTCCTGTGGGATAATTTCCGACATTCACGCGAGCGAAGCCGCTGGCAACAGCTAGTATATTAAGACATAGGATACTTTTCATCCCGGTAGAAGGTTCCCGTGGGATAATATCCGACATACACGCGGGCAACAGCTGGTATATTAAGACATAGGATACTTTTCATCCCGGTAGAAGGTTCCCGTGGGATAATTTCCGACATTCACGCGGGCGAAGCCGCTGCCAACAGCTAGTATATTAAGACATAGGATACTTTTCATCCCGGTAGAAGGTTCCCGTGGGATAATTTCCGACATACACACGGGCAACAGCTAGTATATTAAGACATAGGATACTTTTCATCCCGGTAGAAGGTTCCCGTGGGATAATTTCCGACATTCACGCGGGCAACAGCTAGTATATTAAGACATAGGATACTTTTCATCCCGGTAGAAGGTTCCCGTGGGATAATTTCCGACATTCACGCGGGCAACAGCTAGTATATTAAGACATAGGATACTTTTCATCCCGGTAGAAGGTTCCCGCGGGATAATTTCCGACATTCACGCGGGCGAAGCCGCTGCCAACAGCTAGTATATTAAGACATAGGATACTTTTCATCCCGGTAGAAGGTTCTCGTGGGATAATTTCCGACATTCACGCGGGCAACAGCTAGTATATTAAGACATAGGATACTTTTCATCCCGGTAGAAGGTTCCCGTGGGATAATTTCCGACATTCACGCGGGCGAAGACGCTGGCAACAGCTGGTATATTTAGACATAGGATACTTTTCATCCCGGTAGAAGGTTCCCGTGGGATAATATCCGACATACACGCGGGCAACAGCTGGTATATTAAGACATAGGATACTTTTCATCCCGGTAGAAGGTTCCCGTGGGATAATTTCCGACATACACGCGGGCAACAGCTAGTATATTAAGACATAGGATACTTTTCATCCCGGTAGAAGGTTCCCGTGGGATAATTTCCGACATAAACGCGTGCAACAGCTAGTATATTAAGACATAGGATACTTTCATCCCGGTAGAAGGTTCCCGTGGGATAATTTCCGACATACACGCGGGCAACAGCTAGTATGTTAAGACATAGGATACTTTCATCCCGGTAGAAGGTTCCCGCGGGATAATTTCCGACATACACGCGGGCAACAGCTAGTATATTAAGACATAGGATTCTTTTCATCCCGGTAGAAGGTTCCCGTGGGATAATTTCCGACATTCACGCGGGCAACAGCTAGTATGTTAAGACATAGGATACTTTTCATCCCGGTAGAAGGTTCCCGTGGGATAATTTCCGACATTCACGCGGGCGAAGCCGCTGGCAACAGCTAGTATATTAAGACATAGGATACAATCATCCCGGTAGAAGGTTCCCGTGGGATAATTTCCGTTATTCACGCGGGCAACAGCTAGTATATTAAGACATAGGATACTTTCATCCCGGTAGAAGGTTCCCGTGGGATAATTTCCGACATACACGCGGGCAACAGCTGGTATATTAAGACATAGGATACTTTTCATCCCGGTAGAAGGTTCCCGTGGGATAATTTCCGACATACACGCGGGCGAAGCCGCTGGCAACAGCTAGTATATTAAGACATAGGATACTTTCATCCCAGTAGAAGGTTCCCGTGGGATAATTTCCGACATTCACGCGGACGAAGCCGCTGGCAACAGCTAGTATATTAAGACATAGGATAGTTTTCATCCCGGTAGAAGGTTCCCGTGGGATAATTTCCGACATTCACGCGGGCAACAGCTAGTATATTAAGACATAGGATACTTTTCATCCCGGTAGAAGGTTCCCGTGGGATAAATTCCGACATTCACGCGGGCAACAGCTAGTATATTAAGACATAGGATACTTTTCATCCCGGTAGAAGGTTCCCGTGGGATAATTTCCGACATTCACGCGGGCAACAGCTAGTATATTAAGACATAGGATACTTTTCATCCCGGTAGAAAGTTCCCGTGGGATAATTTCCGACATTCACGCGGGCGAAGCCGCTGGCAACAGCTAGTATATGAAGACATAGGATACTTTTCATCCCGGTAGAAGGTTCCCGTGGGATATTTTCCGACATTCACGCGGGCGAAGCCGCGGGCAACAGCTAGTATATTAAGACATAGGATACTTTCATCCCGGTAGAAGGTTCACGTGGGATAATTTCCGACATTCACGCGGGCGAAGCCGCTGGCAACAGCTAGTATATTAAGACATAGGATACTTTTAATCCCGGTAGAAGGTTCCCGTGGGATAATTTCCGACATTCACGCGGGCAACAGCTAGTATATTAAGACATAGGATACTTTTCATCCCGGTAGAAGGTTCCCGTGGGATAATTTCCGACATTCACGCGGGCGAAGCCGCTGGCAACAGCTAGTATATTAAGACATAGGATACTTTTCATCCCGGTAGAAGGTTCCCGTGGGATAATTTCCGACATTCACGCGGGCAACAGCTAGTATATTAAGACATAGGATACTTTTCATCCCGGTAGAAGGTTCCCGTGGGATAATTTCCGACATTCACGCGGGCGAAGCCGCTGGCAACAGCTAGTATATTAAGACATAGGATACTTTTCATCCCGGTAGAAGGTACCCGTGGGATAATTTCCGACATTTACGCGGGCGAAGCCGCTGGCAACAGCTAGTATATTAAGACATAGGATACTTTTCATCCCGGTAGAAAGTTCCCGTGGGATAATTTCCGACATTCACGCGGGCGAATCTGCTGGCAACAGCGAGTATATTAAGACATAGGATACTTTTCATCCCGGTAGAAGGTTCCCGTGGGATAATTTCCGACATTCACGCGAGCGAAGCCGCTGGCAACAGCTAGTATATTAAGACATAGGATACTTTTCATCCCGGTAGACGGTTCCCGTGGGATAATTTCCGACATACACGCGGGCAACAGCTAGTATATTAAGACATAGGATACTTTTCATCCCGGTAGAAGGTTCCCGTGGGATAATTTCCGACATACACGCGTGCAACAGCTAGTATATTAAGACATAGGATACTTTCATCCCGGTAGAAGGTTCCCGTGGGATAATTTCCGACATACACGCGGGCAACAGCTAGTATGTTAAGACATAGGATACTTTCATCCCGGTAGAAGGTTTCCGCGGGATAATTTCCGACATACACGCGGGCAACAGCTAGTATATTAAGACATAGGATACTTTTCATCCCGGTAGAAGGTTCCCGTGGGATAATTTCCGACATTCACGCGGGCAACAGCTAGTATATTAAGACATAGGATACTTTTCATCCCGGTAGAAGGTTCCCGTGGGATAATTTCCGACATTCACGCGGGCAACAGCTAGTATATTAAGACATAGGATACTTTTCATCCCGGTAGAAGGTTCCCGCGGGATAATTTCCGACATTCACGCGGGCGAAGCCGCTGCCAACAGCTAGTATATTAAGACATAGGATACTTTTCATCCCGGTAGAAGGTTCTCGTGGGATAATTTCCGACATTCACGCGGGCAACAGCTAGTATATTAAGACATAGGATACTTTTCATCCCGGTAGAAGGTTCCCGTGGGATAATTTCCGACATTCACGCGGGCGAAGCCGCTGGCAACAGCTAGTATATTAAGACATAGGATGCTTTTCATCCCGGTAGAAGGTTCCCGTGGGATAATTTCCGACATTCACGCGGGCGAAGACGCTGGCAACAGCTGGTATATTTAGACATAGGATACTTTTCATCCCGGTAGAAGGTTCCCGTGGGATAATATCCGACATACACGCGGGCAACAGCTGGTATATTAAGACATAGGATACTTTTCATCCCGGTAGAAGGTTCCCGTGGGATAATTTCCGACATTCACGCGGGCGAAGCCGCTGCCAACAGCTAGTATATTAAGACATAGGATACTTTTCATCCCGGTAGAATGTTCCCGTGGGATAATTTCCGACATACACACGGGCAACAGCTAGTATATTAAGACATAGGATACTTTTCATCCCGGTAGAAGTTTCCCGTGGGATAATTTCCGACATTCACGCGGGCAACAGCTAGTATATTAAGACATAGGATACTTTTCATCCCGGTAGAAGGTTCCCGTGGGATAATTTCCGACATTCACGCGGGCAACAGCTAGTATATTAAGACATAGGATACTTTTCATCCCGGTAGAAGGTTCCCGCGGGATAATTTCCGACATTCACGCGGGCGAAGCCGCTGCCAACAGCTAGTATATTAAGACATAGGATACTTTTCATCCCGGTAGAAGGTTCTCGTGGGATAATTTCCGACATTCACGCGGGCAACAGCTAGTATATTAAGACATAGGATACTTTTCATCCCGGTAGAAGGTTCCCGTGGGATAATTTCCGACATTCACGCGGGCGAAGACGCTGGCAACAGCTGGTATATTTAGACATAGGATACTTTTCATCCCGGTAGAAGGTTCCCGTGGGATAATATCCGACATACACGCGGGCAACAGCTAGTATATTAAGACATAGGATACTTTTCATCCCGGTAGAAGGTTCCCGTGGGATAATTTCCGACATTCACGCAGGCAACAGCTAGTATATTAAGACATAGGATACTTTTCATCCCGGTAGAAGGTTCCCGTGGGATAATTTTCGACATTCACGCGGGCAACAGCTAGTATATTAAGACATAGGATACTTTTCATCCCGGTAGAAAGTTCCCGTGGGATAATTTCCGACATTCACGCGGGCGAAGCCGCTGGCAACAGCTAGTATATTAAGACATAGGATACTTTTCATCCCGGTAGAAGGTTCCCGTGGGATATTTTCCGACATACACGCGGGCAACAGCTAGTATATTAAGACATAGGATACTTTTCATCCCGGTAGAAGGTTCCCGTGGGATAATTTCCGACATTCACGCGGGCGAAGCCGCGGGCAACAGCTAGTATATTAAGACATAGGATACTTTCATCCCGGTAGAAGGTTCACGTGGGATAATTTCCGACATTCACGCGGGCGAAGCCGCTGGCAACAGCTAGTATATTAAGACATAGGATACTTTTAATCCCAGTAGAAGGTTCCCGTGGGATAATTTCCGACATTCACGCGGGCAACAGCTAGTATATTAAGACATAGGATACTTTTCATCCCGGTAGAAGGTTCCCGTGGGATAATTTCCGACATTCACGTGGGCGAAGCCGCTGGCAACAGCTAGTATATTAAGACATAGGATACTTTTCATCCCGGTAGAAGGTTCCCGTGGGATAATTTCCGACATTCACGCGGGCAACAGCTAGTATATTAAGACATAGGATACTTTTCATCCCGGTAGAAGGTACCCGTGGGATAATTTCCGAAATTCACGCGGGCGAAGCCGCTGGCAACAGCTAGTATATTAAGACATAGGATACTTTTCATCCCGGTAGAAAGTTCCCGTGGGATAATTTCCGACATTCACGCGGGCGAAGCTGCTGGCAACAGCTAGTATATTAAGACATAGGATACTTTTCATCCCGGTAGAAGGTTCCCGTGGGATAATTTCCGACATTCACGCGAGCGAAGCCGCTGGCAACAGCTAGTGTATTAAGACATAGGATACTTTTCATCCCGGTAGACGGTTCCCGTGGGATAATTTCCGACATACACTCGGGCAACAGCTAGTATATTAAGACATAGGATACTTTTCATCCCGGTAGAAGGTTCCCGTGGGATAATTTCCGACATACACGCGTGCAACAGCTAGTATATTAAGACATAGGATACTTTCATCCCGGTAGCAGGTTCCCGTGGGATAATTTCCGGCATACACGCGGGCAACAGCTAGTATGTTAAGACATAGGATACTTTCATCCCGGTAGAAGGTTCCCGCGGGATAATTTCCGACATACACGCGGGCAACAGCTAGTATATTAAGACATAGGATACTTTTCATCCCGGTAGAAGGTTCCCGTGGGATAATTTCCGACATTCACGCGGGCAACAGCTAGTATATTAAGACATAGGATACTTTTCATCCCGGTAGAAGGTTCCCGTGGGATAGTTTCCGACATTCACGCGGGCAACAGCTAGTATATTAAGACATAGGATACTTTTCATCCCGGTAGAAGGTTCCCGCGGGATAATTTCCGACATTCACGCGGGCGAAGCCGCTGCCAACAGCTAGTATATTAAGACATAGGATACTTTTCATCCCGGTAGAAGGTTCTCGTGGGATAATTTCCGACATTCACGCCGGCGAAGCCGCTGGCAACAGCTAGTATATTAAGACATAGGATACTTTTTATCCCGGTAGAAGGTTCCCGTGGGATAATTTCCGACATTCACGCGAGCGAAGCCGCTGGCAACAGCTAGTATATTAAGACATAGGATACTTTTCATCCCGGTAGAAGGTTCCCGTGGGATAATTTCCGACATTCACGCGGGCAACAGCTAGTATATTAAGACATAGGATACTTTTCATCCAGGTAGAAGGTTCCCGCGGGATAATTTCCGACATTCACGCGGGCGAAGCCGCTGCCAACAGCTAGTATATTAAGACATAGGATACTTTTCATCCCGGTAGAAGGTTCCCGTGGGATAATTTCCGACATTCACGCGGGCAACAGCTATTATATTAAGACATAGGATACTTTCATCCCGGTAGAAGGTTCCCGTGGCATAATTTCCGACATACACGCCGGCAACAGCTGGTATATTTAGACATAGGATACTTTTCATCCCGGTAGAAGGTTCCCGTGGGATAATATCCGACATACACGCGGGCAACAGCTGGTATATTAAGACATAGGATACTTTTCATCCCGGTAGAAGGTTCCCGTGGGATAATTTCCGACATTCACGCGGGCAACAGCTAGTATATTAAGACATAGGATACTTTTCATCCCGGTAGAAGGTTCCGGCGGGAAAATTTCCGACATTCACGCGGGCGAAGCCGCTGCCAACAGCTAGTATATTAAGACATAGGATACTTTTCATCCCGGTAGAAGGTTCCCGTGGGATATTTTCCGACATACACGCGGGCAACAGCTAGTAAATTAAGACATAGGATACAATCATCCCGGTAGAAGGTTCCCGTGGGATATTTTCCGACATTCACGCGGGCAACAGCTAGTATATTAAGACATAGGATACTTTCATCCCGGTAGAAGGTTCCCGTGGGATAATTTCCGACATACACGCGGGCAACAGCTGGTATATTAAGACATAGGATACTTTTCATCCCGGTAGAAGGTTCCCGTGGGATAATTTCCGACATACACGCGGGCGAAGCCGCTGGCAACAGCTAGTATATTAAGACATAGGATACTTTCATCCCGGTAGAAGGTTCCCGTGGGATAATTTCCGACATTCACGCGGACGAAGCCGCTGGCAACAGCTAGTATATTAAGACATAGGATACTTTTCATCCCGGTAGAAGGTTCCCGTGGGATAATTTCCGACATTCACGCGGGCAACAGCTAGTATATTAAGACATAGGATACTTTTCATCCCGGTAGAAGGTTCCCGTGGGATAATTTCCGACATTCACGCGGGCAACAGCTAGTATATTAAGACATAGGATACTTTTCATCCCGGTAGAAGGTTCCCGTGGGATAATTTTCGACATTCACGCGGGCAACAGCTAGTATATTAAGACATAGGATACTTTTCATCCCGGTAGAAAGTTCCTGTGGGATAATTTCCGACATTCACGCGGGCGAAGCCGCTGGCAACAGCTAGTATATTAAGACATAGGATACTTTTCATCCCGGTAGAAGGTTCCCGTGGGATATTTTCCGACATACACGCGGGCAACAGCTAGTATATTAAGACATAGGATACTTTTCATCCCGGTAGAAGGTTCCCGTGGGATAATTTCCGACATTCACGCGGGCGAAGCCGCGGGCAACAGCTAGTATATTAAGACATAGGATACTTTCATCCCGGTAGAAGGTTCACGTGGGATAATTTCCGACATTCACGCGGGCGAAGCCGCTGGCAACAGCTAGTATATTAAGACATAGGATACTTTTAATCCCAGTAGAAGGTTCCCGTGGGATAATTTCCGACATTCGCGCGGGCAACAGCTAGTATATTAAGACATAGGATACTTTTCATCCCGGTAGAAGGTTCCCGTGGGATAATTTCCGACATTCACGTGGGCGAAGCCGCTGGCAACAGCTAGTATATTAAGACATAGGATACTTTTCATCCCGGTAGAAGGTTCCCGTGGGATAATTTCCGACATTCACGCGGGCAACAGCTAGTATATTAAGACATAGGATACTTTTCATCCCGGTAGAAGGTACCCGTGGGATAATTTCCGAAATTCACGCGGGCGAAGCCGCTGGCAACAGCTAGTATATTAAGACATAGGATACTTTTCATCCCGGTAGAAAGTTCCCGTGGGATAATTTCCGACATTCACGCGGGCGAAGCTGCTGGCAACAGCTAGTATATTAAGACATAGGATACTTTTCATCCCGGTAGAAGGTTCCCGTGGGATAATTTCCGACATTCACGCGAGCGAAGCCGCTGGCAACAGCTAGTGTATTAAGACATAGGATACTTTTCATCCCGGTAGACGGTTCCCGTGGGATAATTTCCGACATACACTCGGGCAACAGCTAGTATATTAAGACATAGGATACTTTTCATCCCGGTAGAAGGTTCCCGTGGGATAATTTCCGACATACACGCGTGCAACAGCTAGTATATTAAGACATAGGATACTTTCATCCCGGTAGAAGGTTCCCGTGGGATAATTTCCGGCATACACGCGGGCAACAGCTAGTATGTTAAGACATAGGATACTTTCATCCCGGTAGAAGGTTCCCGCGGGATAATTTCCGACATACACGCGGGCAACAGCTAGTATATTAAGACATAGGATACTTTTCATCCCGGTAGAAGGTTCCCGTGGGATAATTTCCGACATTCACGCGGGCGAAGCCGCTGCCAACAGCTAGTATATTAAGACATAGGATAATTTTCATGCCGGTAGAACGTTCCCGTGGGATAATTTCCGACATACACGCGGGCAACAGCTACTATATTAAGACATAGGATACTTTTCATCCCGGTAGAAGGTTCCCGTGGGATAATTTCCGACATTCACGCGGGCAACAGCTAGTATATTAAGACATAGGATACTTTTCATCCCGGTAGAAGGTTCCCGTGGGATAATTTCCGACATTCACGCGTGCAACAGCTAGTATATTAAGACATAGGATACTTTTCATCCCGGTAGAAAGTTCCCGTGGGATAATTTCCGACATTCACGCGGGCGAAGCCGCTGGCAACAGCTAGTAAATTAAGACATAGGATACTTTTCATCCCGGTAGAAGGTTCCCGTGGGATAATTTCCGACATTCACGCGGGCAACAGCTAGTATATTAAGACATAGGATACAATCATCCCGGTAGAAGGTTCCCGTGGGATAATTTCCGACATTCACGCTGGCGAAGCCGCTGGCAACAGCTAGTATATTAAGACATAGGATACTTTTTATCCCGGTAGAAGGTTCCCGTGGGATAATTTCCGACATTCACGCGAGCGAAGCCGCTGGCAACAGCTAGTATATTAAGACATAGGATACTTTTCATCCCGGTAGAAGGTTCCCGTGGGATAATTTCCGACATTCACGCGGGCAACAGCTAGTATATTAAGACATAGGATACTTTTCATCCAGGTAGAAGGTTCCCGCGGGATAATTTCCGACATTCACGCGGGCGAAGCCGCTGCCAACAGCTAGTATATTAAGACATAGGATACTTTTCATCCCGGTAGAAGGTTCCCGTGGGATAATTTCCGACATTCACGCGGGCAACAGCTAGTATATTAAGACATAGGATACTTTCATCCCGGTAGAAGGTTCCCGTGGCATAATTTCCGACATACACGCGGGCAACAGCTGGTATATTTAGACATAGGATACTTTTCATCCCGGTAGAAGGTTCCCGTGGGATAATATCCGACATACACGCGGGCAACAGCTGGTATATTAAGACATAGGATACTTTTCATCCCGGTAGAAGGTTCCCGTGGGATAATTTCCGACATTCACGCGGGCAACAGCTAGTATATTAAGACATAGGATACTTTTCATCCCGGTAGAAGGTTCCGGCGGGAAAATTTCCGACATTCACGCGGGCGAAGCCGCTGCCAACAGCTAGTATATTAAGACATAGGATACTTTTCATCCCGGTAGAAGGTTCCCGTGGGATATTTTCCGACATACACGCGGGCAACAGCTAGTAAATTAAGACATAGGATACAATCATCCCGGTAGAAGGTTCCCGTGGGATAATTTCCGACATTCACGCGGGCAACAGCTAGTATATTAAGACATAGGATACTTTCATCCCGGTAGAAGGTTCCCGTGGGATAATTTCCGACATACACGCGGGCAACAGCTGGTATATTAAGACATAGGATACTTTTCATCCCGGTAGAAGGTTCCCGTGGGATAATTTCCGACATACACGCGGGCGAAGCCGCTGGCAACAGCTAGTATATTAAGACATAGGATACTTTCATCCCGGTAGAAGGTTCCCGTGGGATAATTTCCGACATTCACGCGGACGAAGCCGCTGGCAACAGCTAGTATATTAAGACATAGGATACTTTTCATCCCAGTAGAAGGTTCCCGTGGGATAATTTCCGACATTCACGCGGGCAACAGCTAGTATATTAAGACATAGGATACTTTTCATCCCGGTAGAAGGTTCCCGTGGGATAATTTCCGACATTCACGCAGGCAACAGCTAGTATATTAAGACATAGGATACTTTTCATCCCGGTAGAAGGTTCCCGTGGGATAATTTCCGACATTCACGCGGGCAACAGCTAGTATATTAAGACATAGGATACTTTTCATCCCGGTAGAAAGTTCCCGTGGGATAATTTTCGACATTCACGCGGGCGAAGCCGCTGGCAACAGCTAGTATATTTAGACATAGGTTACTTTTCATCCCGGTAGAAGGTTCCCGTGGGATATTTTCCGACATACACGCGGGCAACAGCTAGTATATTAAGACATAGGATACTTTTCATCCCGGTAGAAGGTTCCCGTGGGATAATTTCCGACATTCACGCGGGCGAAGCCGCGGGCAACAGCTAGTATATTAAGACATAGGATACTTTCATCCCGGTAGAAGGTTCACGTGGGATAATTTCCGACATTCACGCGGGCGAAGCCGCTGGCAACAGCTAGTATATTAAGACATAGGATACTTTTAATCCCAGTAGAAGGTTCCCGTGGGATAATTTCCGACATTCACGCGGGCAACAGCTAGTATATTAAGACATAGGATACTTTTCATCCCGGTAGAAGGTTCCCGTGGGATAATTTCCGACATTCACGTGGGCGAAGCCGCTGGCAACAGCTAGTATATTAAGACATAGGATACTTTTCATCCCGGTAGAAGGTTCCCGTGGGATAATTTCCGACATTCACGCGGGCAACAGCTAGTATATTAAGACATAGGATACTTTTCATCCCGGTAGAAGGTACCCGTGGGATAATTTCCGAAATTCACGCGGGCGAAGCCGCTGGCAACAGCTAGTATATTAAGACATAGGATACTTTTCATCCCGGTAGAAAGTTCCCGTGGGATAATTTCCGACATTCACGCGGGCGAAGCTGCTGGCAACAGCTAGTATATTAAGACATAGGATACTTTTCATCCCGGTAGAAGGTTCCCGTGGGATAATTTCCGACATTCACGCGAGCGAAGCCGCTGGCAACAGCTAGTGTATTAAGACATAGGATACTTTTCATCCCGGTAGACGGTTCCCGTGGGATAATTTCCGACATACACTCGGGCAACAGCTAGTATATTAAGACATAGGATACTTTTCATCCCGGTAGAAGGTTCCCGTGGGATAATTTCCGACATACACGCGTGCAACAGCCAGTATATTAAGACATAGGATACTTTCATCCCGGTAGAAGGTTCCCGTGGGATAATTTCCGGCATACACGCGGGCAACAGGTAGTATGTTAAGACATAGGATACTTTTATCCCGGTAGAAGGTTCCCGCGGGATAATTTCCGACATACACGCGGGCAACAGCTAGTATATTAAGACATAGGATACTTTCATCCCGGTAGAAGGTTCCCGTGGGATAATTTCCGACATTCACGCGGGCAACAGCTAGTATATTAAGACATAGGATACTTTTCATCCCGGTAGAAGGTTCCCGTGGGATAATTTCCGACATTCACGCGGGCAACAGCTAGTATATTAAGACATAGGATACTTTTCATCCCGGTAGAAGGTTCCCGCGGGATAATTTCCGACATTCACGCGGGCGAAGCCGCTGCCAACAGCTAGTATATTAAGACATAGGATACTTTTCATCCCGGTAGAAGGTTCTCGTGGGATAATTTCCGACATTCACGCCGGCGAAGCCGCTGGCAACAGCTAGTATATTAAGACATAGGATACTTTTTATCCCGGTAGAAGGTTCCCGTGGGATAATTTCCGACATTCACGCGAGCGAAGCCGCTGGCAACAGCTAGTATATTAAGACATAGGATACTTTTCATCCCGGTAGAAGGTTCCCGTGGGATAATTTCCGACATTCACGCGGGCAACAGCTAGTATATTAAGACATAGGA
Source organism: Dicycla oo (assembly GCA_948252095.1). NCBI lineage: Eukaryota > Metazoa > Arthropoda > Insecta > Lepidoptera > Noctuidae > Dicycla > Dicycla oo. The sequence continues at coordinate 13,598,131 of OX411732.1, forward strand.
TACTTTTCATCCAGGTAGAAGGTTCCCGCGGGATAATTTCCGACATTCACGCGGGCGAAGCCGCTGCCAACAGCTAGTATATTAAGACATAGGATACTTTTCATGCCGGTAGAAGGTTCCCGTGGGATAATTTCCGACATTCACGCGGGCAACAGCTAGTATATTAAGACATAGGATACTTTCATCCCGGTAGAAGGTTCCCGTGGCATAATTTCCGACATACACGCGGGCAACAGCTGGTATATTTAGACATAGGATACTTTTCATCCCGGTAGAAGGTTCCCGTGGGATAATATCCGACATACACGCGGGCAACAGCTGGTATATTAAGACATAGGATACTTTTCATCCCGGTAGAAGGTTCCCGTGGGATAATTTCCGACATTCACGCGGGCAACAGCTAGTATATTAAGACAAAGGATACTTTTCATCCCGGTAGAAGGTTCCGGCGGGAAAATTTCCGACATTCACGCGGGCGAAGCCGCTGCCAACAGCTAGTATATTAAGACATAGGATACTTTTCATCCCGGTAGAAGGTTCCCGTGGGATATTTTCCGACATACACGCGGGCAACAGCTAGTAAATTAAGACATAGGATACAATCATCCCGGTAGAAGGTTCCCGTGGGATAATTTCCGACATTCACGCGGGCAACAGCTAGTATATTAAGACATAGGATACTTTCATCCTGGTAGAAGGTTCCCGTGGGATAATTTCCGACATATACGCGAGCGAAGCCGCTGGCAACAGCTAGTGTATTAAGACATAGGATACTTTTCATCCCGGTAGACGGTTCCCGTGGGATAATTTCCGACATACACTCGGGCAACAGCTAGTATATTAAGACATAGGATACTTTTCATCCCGGTAGAAGGTTCCCGTGGGATAATTTCCGACATACACGCGTGCAACAGCTAGTATATTAAGACATAGGATACTTTCATCCCGGTAGAAGGTTCCCGTGGGATAATTTCCGGCATACACGCGGGCAACAGCTAGTATGTTAAGACATAGGATACTTTCATCCCGGTAGAAGGTTCCCGCGGGATAATTTCCGACATACACGCGGGCAACAGCTAGTATATTAAGACATAGGATACTTTTCATCCCGGTAGAAGGTTCCCGTGGGATAATTTCCGACATTCACGCGGGCGAAGCCGCTGCCAACAGCTAGTATATTAAGACATAGGATACTTTTCATGCCGGTAGAACGTTTCCGTGGGATAATTTCCGACATACACGCGGGCAACAGCTAGTATATTAAGACATAGGATACTTTTCATCCCGGTAGAAGGTTCCCTTGGGATAATTTCCGACATTCACGCGGGCAACAGCTAGTATATTAAGACATAGGATACTTTTCATCCCGGTAGAAGGTTCCCGTGGGATAATTTCCGACATTCACGCGTGCAACAGCTAGTATATTAAGACATAGGATACTTTTCATCCCGGTAGAAAGTTCCCGTGGGATAATTTCCGACATTCACGCGGGCGAAGCCGCTGGCAACAGCTAGTAAATTAAGACATAGGATACTTTTCATCCCGGTAGAAGGTTCCCGTGGGATAATTTCCGACATTCACGCGGGCAACAGCTAGTATATTAAGACATAGGATACAATCATCCCGGTAGAAGGTTCCCGTGGGATAATTTCCGACATTCACGCTGGCGAAGCCGCTGGCAACAGCTAGTATATTAAGACATAGGATACTTTTTATCCCGGTAGAAGGTTCCCGTGGGATAATTTCCGACATTCACGCGAGCGAAGCCGCTGGCAACAGCTAGTATATTAAGACATAGGATACTTTTCATCCCGGTAGAAGGTTCCCGTGGGATAATTTCCGACATTCACGCGGGCAACAGCTAGTATATTAAGACATAGGATACTTTTCATCCAGGTAGAAGGTTCCCGCGGGATAATTTCCGACATTCACGCGGGCGAAGCCGCTGCCAACAGCTAGTATATTAAGACATAGGATACTTTTCATCCCGGTAGAAGGTTCCCGTGGGATAATTTCCGACATTCACGCGGGCAACAGCTAGTATATTAAGACATAGGATACTTTCATCCCGGTAGAAGGTTCCCGTGGCATAATTTCCGACATACACGCGGGCAACAGCTGGTATATTTAGACATAGGATACTTTTCATCCCGGTAGAAGGTTCCCGTGGGATAATATCCGAGATACACGCGGGCAACAGCTGGTATATTAAGACATAGGATACTTTTCATCCCGGTAGAAGGTTCCCGTGGGATAATTTCCGACATTCACGCGGGCAACAGCTAGTATATTAAGACATAGAATACTTTTCATCCCGGTAGAAGGTTCCCGTGGGATAATTTCCGACATTCACGTGGGCGAAGCCGCTGGCAACAGCTAGTATATTAAGACATAGGATACTTTTCATCCCGGTAGAAGGTTCCCGTGGGATAATTTCCGACATTCACGTGGGCGAAGCCGCTGGCAACAGCTAGTATATTAAGACATAGGATACTTTTCATCCCGGTAGAAGGTTCCCGTGGGATAATTTCCGACATTCACGCGGGCAACAGCTAGTATATTAAGACATAGGATACTTTTCATCCCGGTAGAAGGTACCCGTGGGATAATTTCCGAAATTCACGCGGGCGAAGCCGCTGGCAACAGCTAGTATATTAAGACATAGGATACTTTTCATCCCGGTAGAAAGTTCCCGTGGGATAATTTCCGACATTCACGCGGGCGAAGCTGCTGGCAACAGCTAGTATATTAAGACATAGGATACTTTTCATCCCGGTAGAAGGTTCCCGTGGGATAATTTCCGACATTCACGCGAGCGAAGCCGCTGGCAACAGCTAGTGTATTAAGACATAGGATACTTTTCATCCCGGTAGACGGTTCCCGTGGGATAATTTCCGACATACACTCGGGCAACAGCTAGTATATTAAGACATAGGATACTTTTCATCCCGGTAGAAGGTTCCCGTGGGATAATTTTCGACATACACGCGTGCAACAGCCAGTATATTAAGACATAGGATACTTTCATCCCGGTAGAAGGTTCCCGTGGGATAATTTCCGGCATACACGCGGGCAACAGCTAGTATGTTAAGACATAGGATACTTTCATCCCGGTAGAAGGTTCCCGCGGGATAATTTCCGACATACACGCGGGCAACAGCTAGTATATTAAGACATAGGATACTTTTCATTCCGGTAGAAGGTTCCCGTGGGATAATTTCCGACATTCACGCGGGCAACAGCTAGTATATTAAGACATAGGATACTTTTCATCCCGGTAGAAGGTTCCCGTGGGATAATTTCCGACATTCACGCGGGCAACAGCTAGTATATTAAGACATAGGATACTTTTCATCCCGGTAGAAGGTTCCCGCGGGATAATTTCCGACATTCACGCGGGCGAAGCCGCTGCCAACAGCTAGTATATTAAGACATAGGATACTTTTCATCCCGGTAGAAGGTTCCCGTGGGATAATTTCCGACATTCACGCCGGCGAAGCCGCTGGCAACAGCTAGTATATTAAGACATAGGATACTTTTTATCCCGGTAGAAGGTTCCCGTGGGATAATTTCCGACATTCACGCGAGCGAAGCCGCTGGCAACAGCTAGTATATTAAGACATAGGATACTTTTCATCCCGGTAGAAGGTTCCCGTGGGATAATTTCCGACATTCACGCGGGCAACAGCTAGTATATTAAGACATAGGATACTTTTCATCCAGGTAGAAGGTTCCCGCGGGATAATTTCCGACATTCACGCGGGCGAAGCCGCTGCCAACAGCTAGTATATTAAGACATAGGATACTTTTCATGCCGGTAGAAGGTTCCCGTGGGATAATTTCCGACATTCACGCGGGCAACAGCTAGTATATTAAGACATAGGATACTTTCATCCCGGTAGAAGGTTCCCGTGGCATAATTTCCGACATACACGCGGGCAACAGCTGGTATATTTAGACATAGGATACTTTTCATCCCGGTAGAAGGTTCCCGTGGGATAATATCCGACATACACGCGGGCAACAGCTGGTATATTAAGACATAGGATACTTTTCATCCCGGTAGAAGGTTCCCGTGGGATAATTTCCGACATTCACGCGGGCAACAGCTAGTATATTAAGACAAAGGATACTTTTCATCTCGGTAGAAGGTTCCGGCGGGAAAATTTCCGACATTCACGCGGGCGAAGCCGCTGCCAACAGCTAGTATATTAAGACATAGGATACTTTTCATCCCGGTAGAAGGTTCCCGTGGGATATTTTCCGACATACACGCGGGCAACAGCTAGTAAATTAAGACATAGGATACAATCATCCCGGTAGAAGGTTCCCGTGGGATAATTTCCGACATTCACGCGGGCAACAGCTAGTATATTAAGACATAGGATACTTTCATCCTGGTAGAAGGTTCCCGTGGGATAATTTCCGACATATACGCGAGCGAAGCCGCTGGCAACAGCTAGTGTATTAAGACATAGGATACTTTTCATCCCGGTAGACGGTTCCCGTGGGATAATTTCCGACATACACTCGGGCAACAGCTAGTATATTAAGACATAGGATACTTTTCATCCCGGTAGAAGGTTCCCGTGGGATAATTTCCGACATACACGCGTGCAACAGCTAGTATATTAAGACATAGGATACTTTCATCCCGGTAGAAGGTTCCCGTGGGATAATTTCCGGCATACACGCGGGCAACAGCTAGTATGTTAAGACATAGGATACTTTCATCCCGGTAGAAGGTTCCCGCGGGATACTTTCCGACATACACGCGGGCAACAGCTAGTATATTAAGACATAGGATACTTTTCATCCCGGTAGAAGGTTCCCGTGGGATAATTTCCGACATTCACGCGGGCGAAGCCGCTGCCAACAGCTAGTATATTAAGACATAGGATACTTTTCATGCCGGTAGAACGTTTCCGTGGGATAATTTCCGACATACACGCGGGCAACAGCTAGTATATTAAGACATAGGATACTTTTCATCCCGGTAGAAGGTTCCCGTGGGATAATTTCCGACATTCACGCGGGCAACAGCTAGTATATTAAGACATAGGATACTTTTCATCCCGGTAGAAGGTTCCCGTGGGATAATTTCCGACATTCACGCGTGCAACAGCTAGTATATTAAGACATAGGATACTTTTCATCCCGGTAGAAAGTTCCCGTGGGATAATTTCCGACATTCACGCGGGCGAAGCCGCTGGCAACAGCTAGTAAATTAAGACATAGGATACTTTTCATCCCGGTAGAAGGTTCCCGTGGGATAATTTCCGACATTCACGCGGGCAACAGCTAGTATATTAAGACATAGGATACAATCATCCCGGTAGAAGGTTCCCGTGGGATAATTTCCGACATTCACGCTGGCGAAGCCGCTGGCAACAGCTAGTATATTAAGACATAGGATACTTTTTATCCCGGTAGAAGGTTCCCGTGGGATAATTTCCGACATTCACGCGAGCGAAGCCGCTGGCAACAGCTAGTATATTAAGACATAGGATACTTTTCATCCCGGTAGAAGGTTCCCGTGGGATAATTTCCGACATTCACGCGGGCAACAGCTAGTATATTAAGACATAGGATACTTTTCATCCAGGTAGAAGGTTCCCGCGGGATAATTTCCGACATTCACGCGGGCGAAGCCGCTGCCAACAGCTAGTATATTAAGACATAGGATACTTTTCATCCCGGTAGAAGGTTCCCGTGGGATAATTTCCGACATTCACGCGGGCAACAGCTAGTATATTAAGACATAGGATACTTTCATCCCGGTAGAAGGTTCCCGTGGCATAATTTCCGACATACACGCGGGCAACAGCTGGTATATTTAGACATAGGATACTTTTCATCCCGGTAGAAGGTTCCCGTGGGATAATATCCGAGATACACGCGGGCAACAGCTGGTATATTAAGACATAGGATACTTTTTATCCCGGTAGAAGGTTCCCGTGGGATAATTTCCGACATTCACGCGGGCAACAGCTAGTATATTAAGACATAGGATACTTTTCATCCCGGTAGAAGGTTCCGGCGGGAAAATTTCCGACATTCACGCGGGCGAAGCCGCTGCCAACAGCTAGTATATTAAGACATAGGATACTTTTCATCCCGGTAGAAGGTTCCCGTGGGATATTTTCCGACATACACGCGGGCAACAGCTAGTAAAATAAGACATAGGATACAATCATCCCGGTAGAAGGTTCCCGTGGGATAATTTCCGACATTCACGCGGGCAACAGCTAGTATATTAAGACATAGGATACTTTCATCCCGGTAGAAGGTTCCCGTGGGATAATTTCCGACATACACGCGGGCAACAGCTGGTATATTAAGACATAGGATACTTTTCATCCCGGTAGAAGGTTCCCGTGGGATAATTTCCGACATACACGCGGGCGAAGCCGCTGGCAACAGCTAGTATATTAAGACATAGGATACTTTCATCCCGGTAGAAGGTTCCCGTGGGATAATTTCCGACATTCACGCGGACGAAGCCGCTGGCAACAGCTAGTATATTAAGACATAGGATACTTTTCATCCCGGTAGAAGGTTCCCGTGGGATAATTTCCGACATTCACGCGGGCAACAGCTAGTATATTAAGACATAGGATACTTTTCATCCCGGTAGAAGGTTCCCGTGGGATAATTTCCGACATTCACGCGGGCAACAGCTAGTATATTAAGACATAGGATACTTTTCATCCCGGTAGAAGGTTCCCGCGGGATTATTTCCGACATTCACGCGGGCGAAGCCGCTGCCAACAGCTAGTATATTAAGACATAGGATACTATTCATCCCGGTAGAAGGTTCTCGTGGGATAATTTCCGACATTCACGCCGGCGAAGCCGCTGGCAACAGCTAGTATATTAAGACATAGGATACTTTTTATCCCGGTAGAAGGTTCCCGTGGGATAATTTCCGACATTCACGCGAGCGAAGCCGCTGGCAACAGCTAGTATATTAAGACATAGGATACTTTTCATCCCGGTAGAAGGTTCCCGTGGGATAATTTCCGACATTCACGCGGGCAACAGCTAGTATATTAAGACATAGGATACTTTTCATCCAGGTAGAAGGTTCCCGCGGGATAATTTCCGACATTCACGCGGGCGAAGCCGCTGCCAACAGCTAGTATATTAAGACATAGGATACTTTTCATCCCGGTAGAAGGTTCCCGTGGGATAATTTCCGACATTCACGCGGGCAACAGCTAGTATATTAAGACATAGGATACTTTCATCCCGGTAGAAGGTTCCCGTGGCATAATTTCCGACATACACGCGGGCAACAGCTGGTATATTTAGACATAGGATACTTTTCATCCCGGTAGAAGGTTCCCGTGGGATAATATCCGACATACACGCGGGCAACAGCTGGTATATTAAGACATAGGATACTTTTCATCCCGGTAGAAGGTTCCCGTGGGATAATTTCCGACATTCACGCGGGCAACAGCTAGTATATTAAGACAAAGGATACTTTTCATCCCAGTAGAAGGTTCCGGCGGGAAAATTTCCGACATTCACGCGGGCGAAGCCGCTGCCAACAGCTAGTATATTAAGACATAGGATACTTTTCATCCCGGTAGAAGGTTCCCGTGGGATATTTTCCGACATACACGCGGGCAACAGCTAGTAAATTAAGACATAGGATACAATCATCCCGGTAGAAGGTTCCCGTGGGATAATTTCCGACATTCACGCGGGCAACAGCTAGTATATTAAGACATAGGATACTTTCATCCTGGTAGAAGGTTCCCGTGGGATAATTTCCGACATACACGCGGGCAACAGCTGGTGTATTAAGACATAGGATACTTTTCATCCCGGTAGAAGGTTCCCGTGGGATAATTTCCGACATACACGCGGGCGAAGCCGCTGGCAACAGCTAGTATATTAAGACATAGGATACTTTCATCCCGGTAGAAGGTTCCCGTGGGATAATTTCCGACATTCACGCGGACGAAGCCGCTGGCAACAGCTAGTATATTAAGACATAGGATACTTTTCATCCCGGTAGAAGGTTCCCGTGGGATAATTTCCGACATTCACGCGGGCAACAGCTAGTATATTAAGACATAGGATACTTTTCATCCCGGTAGAAGGTTCCCGTGGGATAATTTCCGACATTCACGCGGGCAACAGCTAGTATACTGCCCTGCTAAGCCGAAAGGCGCTATCTCTGAGATACGCCCTTTTAGTTTTTTTTATACCATTCAATAGCTAGAATAATTTCGCATCTAATGGTATAAGCCAAATAGCGATATCTAATTTAAAACATTAAAATAAACCACTAAGAATTTTTTTTATATCTCAATTTTTCCTTAAATTCCGAAGAGATTTGACGGCATGTCGTTTTTATGAAGCCAAATAGCCTTATACCGACATAGGCTAGAAACGCTTAAAAAATGTTAATCAAAAACCTAAGTAAATTTTTAAGCCAATAAGCGGTAAGTTCATGTTTCGAAAAAGTTCCGGAGTTAGCGCTTTTACGCTAAGTAAATGTGGGTATTATTAGTTCGCTAAGGTTTGAGATACGGCTATACCTAAGTATAATAGGTAATTAAAATTGACTTTAATATCTTTAGCAATAAGGATTACACTCACTTACATTTCACAATAGCGTGTCGTGACATGAAGATAAACATTAGAAAAGATATATAAGATAAATATAAAATATAAGATAAACATATAGAAAGAGCCAAGAGATCAAGAGAACAATATCAATCTGATTCCAACTTAACCAACGCTGATACCATTGTGTACTCCACAGACTTACAAAAAGTCATAATGTTACCGAGAATCGATATGTTTAAGTCGACTGTTTTCATTCACAGGATTGTTGTATATAATGAAAGTTTCGTGCCTATTGGAGCTAAGAAAGGTTCAAAAGAATCCAGTATCTATCCTGTACTTTGGCATGAAGCATTGTCTGGACGATCTAAAGATGAGATCATAAGTGCGTATTATCAGTTTTTTTTGTTCTATCGGGATATGAAAAATATTGTACTTTGGGTGGATAATTGTTCTGCTCAAAATAAAAACTGGACGTTTTTTTCGTTTTTAATCTATGTTATAAATTCGGATCAGATCAATGCAGAAAAGATTATTGTTAAATACTTCGAAGCCGGACACACATTTATGTCTGCAGACTCTTTTCACCATAGAGTAGAATTGGCGATGAAGCGAATGAAAAATAAAATATATGACTTTGATGACTTTTGCGAAGCTGTAAACAGTGCTGAAAAAAATGTAAATATCAAAAAAATTACAATAGATGATTTTTATGAGTGGCAAGACTATACGACCCAATACAAACTTTCCCGGTTGTCACCACGACCTTACATTAGTGACATTGTTGAAGTGGAAGTTAACAGAGGCAGTTTTGACATTAGGTACAGAACTGGTTTCGATAATGAACCCATTACGGCTAGCATTGTAGGTACAAAGTTCTTAAAATTAGACAAACTTCCATCCCCAACTAAAAAAACAGTACCAGCAGGAATATCTCAAACAAAAAAAAAACAATATTTTAAAATCTCTTTCCAGTTTAATACCTGCTAATAGAATGTCTTTTTGGCGGGGACTACCAACTTTTGATTAATTTTATTTCATAGAAAGCAAAAAATTGCTTTAACTTTTTTTTGTAATTGGCTGCTACATTTAATAAAGTTGTTAAAAAAATATTAAATGAAGTTTTATTACAAATTTATTCGGTATTTTCATCAAAAATGAAAAAAACATCATTTTGTATGGAACTTTCTATGAGCAGAATAAGACTAAAAGCACTATCTCAATTTTTGCAGCCTTTATTTTTAATCAAAATAGCAGTATCTCACAAAATAGGTATAATGGTGCCATTTATGGATAATTTAGGTATGTCAGTTATATCTAGGGTCAAAAATACGTTTATATAAGTTTTAACAGTTTTAAAAATATTAGTTTTAACCCCCGTTTGAAGGTGGGAAAAATCCATTCACAAAAAGTCGTTTTTCTCAAAACTTACTCTGATTGAGTTAGCGCTTTTCGGCTTATCAGGGCAGTATATTAAGACATAGGATACTTTTCATCCCGGTAGAAGGTTCCCGTGGGATAATTTTCGACATTCACGCGGGCAACAGCTAGTATATTAAGACATAGGATACTTTTCATCCCGGTAGAAAGTTCCCGTGGGATAATTTCCGACATTCACGCGGGCGAAGCCGCTGGCAACAGCTAGTATATTAAGACATAGGATACTTTTCATCCCGGTAGAAGGTTCCCGTGGGATATTTTCCGACATACACGCGGGCAACAGCTAGTATATTAAGACATAGGATACTTTTCATCCCGGTAGAAGGTTCCCGTGGGATAATTTCCGACATTCACGCGGGCGAAGCCGCGGGCAACAGCTAGTATATTAAGACATAGGATACTTTCATCCCGGTAGAAGGTTCACGTGGGATAATTTCCGACATTCACGCGGGCGAAGCCGCTGGCAACAGCTAGTATATTAAGACATAGGATACTTTTAATCCCAGTAGAAGGTTCCCGTGGGATAATTTCCGACATTCACGCGGGCAACAGCTAGTATATTAAGACATAGGATACTTTTCATCCCGGTAGAAGGTTCCCGTGGGATAATTTCCGACATTCACGTGGGCGAAGCCGCTGGCAACAGCTAGTATATTAAGACATAGGATACTTTTCATCCCGGTAGAAGGTTCCCGTGGGATAATTTCCGACATTCACGCGGGCAACAGCTAGTATATTAAGACATAGGATACTTTTCATCCCGGTAGAAGGTACCCGTGGGATAATTTCCGAAATTCACGCGGGCGAAGCCGCTGGCAACAGCTAGTATATTAAGACATAGGATACTTTTCATCCCGGTAGAAAGTTCCCGTGGGATAATTTCCGACATTCACGCGGGCGAAGCTGCTGGCAACAGCTAGTATATTAAGACATAGGATACTTTTCATCCCGGTAGAAGGTTCCCGTGGGATAATTTCCGACATTCACGCGAGCGAAGCCGCTGGCAACAGCTAGTGTATTAAGACATAGGATACTTTTCATCCCGGTAGACGGTTCCCGTGGGATAATTTCCGACATACACTCGGGCAACAGCTAGTATATTAAGACATAGGATACTTTTCATCCCGGTAGAAGGTTCCCGTGGGATAATTTCCGACATACACGCGTGCAACAGCCAGTATATTAAGACATAGGATACTTTCATCCCGGTAGAAGGTTCCCGTGGGATAATTTCCGGCATACACGCGGGCAACAGCTAGTATGTTAAGACATAGGATACTTTCATCCCGGTAGAAGGTTCCCGCGGGATAATTTCCGACATACACGCGGGCAACAGCTAGTATATTAAGACATAGGATACTTTTCATCCCGGTAGAAGGTTCCCGTGGGATAATTTCCGACATTCACGCGGGCAACAGCTAGTATATTAAGACATAGGATACTTTTCATCCCGGTAGAAGGTTCCCGTGGGATAATTTCCGACATTCACGCGGGCAACAGCTAGTATATTAAGACATAGGATACTTTTCATCCCGGTAGAAGGTTCCCGCGGGATTATTTCCGACATTCACGCGGGCGAAGCCGCTGCCAACAGCTAGTATATTAAGACATAGGATACTATTCATCCCGGTAGAAGGTTCTCGTGGGATAATTTCCGACATTCACGCCGGCGAAGCCGCTGGCAACAGCTAGTATATTAAGACATAGGATACTTTTTATCCCGGTAGAAGGTTCCCGTGGGATAATTTCCGACATTCACGCGAGCGAAGCCGCTGGCAACAGCTAGTATATTAAGACATAGGATACTTTTCATCCCGGTAGAAGGTTCCCGTGGGATAATTTCCGACATTCACGCGGGCAACAGCTAGTATATTAAGACATAGGATACTTTTCATCCAGGTAGAAGGTTCCCGCGGGATAATTTCCGACATTCACGCGGGCGAAGCCGCTGCCAACAGCTAGTATATTAAGACATAGGATACTTTTCATCCCGGTAGAAGGTTCCCGTGGGATAATTTCCGACATTCACGCGGGCAACAGCTAGTATATTAAGACATAGGATACTTTCATCCCGGTAGAAGGTTCCCGTGGCATAATTTCCGACATACACGCGGGCAACAGCTGGTATATTTAGACATAGGATACTTTTCATCCCGGTAGAAGGTTCCCGTGGGATAATATCCGACATACACGCGGGCAACAGCTGGTATATTAAGACATAGGATACTTTTCATCCCGGTAGAAGGTTCCCGTGGGATAATTTCCGACATTCACGCGGGCAACAGCTAGTATATTAAGACAAAGGATACTTTTCATCCCAGTAGAAGGTTCCGGCGGGAAAATTTCCGACATTCACGCGGGCGAAGCCGCTGCCAACAGCTAGTATATTAAGACATAGGATACTTTTCATCCCGGTAGAAGGTTCCCGTGGGATATTTTCCGACATACACGCGGGCAACAGCTAGTAAATTAAGACATAGGATACAATCATCCCGGTAGAAGGTTCCCGTGGGATAATTTCCGACATTCACGCGGGCAACAGCTAGTATATTAAGACATAGGATACTTTCATCCTGGTAGAAGGTTCCCGTGGGATAATTTCCGACATACACGCGGGCAACAGCTGGTGTATTAAGACATAGGATACTTTTCATCCCGGTAGAAGGTTCCCGTGGGATAATTTCCGACATACACGCGGGCGAAGCCGCTGGCAACAGCTAGTATATTAAGACATAGGATACTTTCATCCCGGTAGAAGGTTCCCGTGGGATAATTTCCGACATTCACGCGGACGAAGCCGCTGGCAACAGCTAGTATATTAAGACATAGGATACTTTTCATCCCGGTAGAAGGTTCCCGTGGGATAATTTCCGACATTCACGCGAGCGAAGCCGCTGGCAACAGCTAGTGTATTAAGACATAGGATACTTTTCATCCCGGTAGACGGTTCCCGTGGGATAATTTCCGACATACACTCGGGCAACAGCTAGTATATTAAGACATAGGATACTTTTCATCCCGGTAGAAGGTTCCCGTGGGATAATTTCCGACATACACGGGTGCAACAGCTAGTATATTAAGACATAGGATACTTTCATCCCGGTAGAAGGTTCCCGTGGGATAATTTCCGGCATACACGCGGGCAACAGCTAGTATGTTAAGACATAGGATACTTTCATCCCGGTAGAAGGTTCCCGCGGGATAATTTCCGACATACACGCGGGCAACAGCTAGTATATTAAGACATAGGATACTTTTCATCCCGGTAGAAGGTTCCCGTGGGATAATTTCCGACATTCACGCGGGCAACAGCTAGTATATTAAGACATAGGATACTTTTCATCCCGGTAGAAGGTTCCCGTGGGATAATTTCCGACATTCACGCGGGCAACAGCTAGTATATTAAGACATAGGATACTTTTCATCCCGGTAGAAGGTTCCCGCGGGATAATTTCCGACATTCACGCGGGCGAAGCCGCTGCCAACAGCTAGTATGTTAAGACATAGGATACTTTTCATCCCGGTAGAAGGTTCTCGTGGGATAATTTCCGACATTCACGCCGGCAACAGCTAGTATATTAAGACATAGGATAATTTTCATCCCGGTAGAAGGTTCCCGTGGGATAATTTCCGACATTCACGCGGGCGAAGACGCTGGCAACAGCTGGTATATTTAGACATAGGATACTTTTCATCCCGGTAGAAGGTTCCCGTGGGATAATATCTGACATACACGCGGGCAACAGCTGGTATATTAAGACATAGGATACTTTTCATCCCGGTAGAAGGTTCCTGTGGGATAATTTCCGACATTCACGCGGGCGAAGCCGCTGCCAACAGCTAGTATATTAAGACATAGGATACTTTTCATCCCGGTAGAAGGTTCCCGTGGGATAATTTCCGACATTCACGCGGGCAACAGCTAGTATATTAAGACATAGGATACTTTTCATCCCGGTAGAAGGTTCTCGTGGGATAATTTCCGACATTCACGCGGGCAACAGCTAGTATATTAAGACATAGGATACTTTTCATCCCGGTAGAAGGTCCCCGTGGGATAATTTCCGACATTCACGCGGGCGAAGCCGCTGGCAACAGCTAGTATATTAAGACATAGGATACTTTTTATCCCGGTAGAAGGTTCCCGTGGGATAATTTCCGACATTCACGCGGGCGAAGACGCTGGCAACAGCTGGTATATTGGTAACAGCAGGTATATTTAGACATAGGATACTTTTCATCCCGGTAGAAGGTTCCCGTGGGATAATTTCCGACATACACGCGTGCAACAGCTAGTATATTAAGACATAGGATACTTTCATCCCGGTAGAAGGTTCCCGTGGGATATTTTCCGACATATACGCGGGCAAAAGCTAGTATGTTAAGACATAGGATACTTATCCCGGTAGAAGGTTCCCGCGGGATAATTTCCGACATACACGCGGGCAACAGCTAGTATATTAAGACATAGGATACTTTTCATCCCGGTAGAAGGTTCCCGTGGGATAATTTCCGACATTCACGCGGGCAACAGCTAGTATATTAAGACATAGGATACTTTTCATCCCGGTAGAAGGTTCCCGTGGGATAATTTCCGACATTCACGCGGGCAACAGCTAGTATATTAAGACATAGGATACTTTTCATCCCGGTAGAAGGTTCCCGCGGGATAATTTCCGACATTCACGCGGGCGAAGCCGCTGCCAACAGCTAGTATATTAAGACATAGGATACTTTTCATCCCGGTAGAAGGTTCTCGTGGGATAATTTCCGACATTCACGCGGGCAACAGCTAGTATATTAGGACATAGGATACTTTTCATCCCGGTAGAAGGTTCCCGTGGGATAATTTCCGACATTCACGCGGGCGAAGCCGCTGGCAACAGCTAGTATATTAAGACATAGGATACTTTTCATCCCGGTAGAAGGTTCCCGTGGGATAATTTCCGACATTCACGCGGGCGAAGACGCTGGCAACAGCTGGTATATTTAGACATAGGATACTTTTCATCCCGGTAGAAGGTTCCCGTGGAATAATATCCGACATACACGCGGGCAACAGCTGGTATATTAAGACATAGGATACTTTTCATCCCGGTAGAAGGTTCCCGTGGGATAATTTCCAACATACACGCGTGCAACAGCTAGTATATTAAGACATAGGATACTTTTCATCCCGGTAGAAGGTTCCCGCGGGATAATTTCCGACATTCACGCGGGCGAAGCCGCGGGCAACAGCTAGTATATTAAGACATAGGATACTTTCATCCCGGTAGAAGGTTCACGTGGGATAATTTCCGACATTCACGCGGGCGAAGCCGCTGGCAACAGCTAGTATATTAAGACATAGGATACTTTTAATCCCAGTAGAAGGTTCCCGTGGGATAATTTCCGACATTCACGCGGGCAACAGCTAGTATATTAAGACATAGGATACTTTTCATCCCGGTAGAAGGTTCCCGTGGGATAATTTCCGACATTCACGTGGGCGAAGCCGCTGGCAACAGCTAGTATATTAAGACATAGGATACTTTTCATCCCGGTAGAAGGTTCCCGTGGGATAATTTCCGACATTCACGCGGGCAACAGCTAGTATATTAAGACATAGGATACTTTTCATCCCGGTAGAAGGTACCCGTGGGATAATTTCCGAAATTCACGCGGGCGAAGCCGCTGGCAACAGCTAGTATATTAAGACATAGGATACTTTTCATCCCGGTAGAAAGTTCCCGTGGGATAATTTCCGACATTCACGCGGGCGAAGCTGCTGGCAACAGCTAGTAAATTAAGACATAGGATACTTTTCATCCCGGTAGAAGGTTCCCGTGGGATAATTTCCGACATTCACGCGAGCGAAGCCGCTGGCAACAGCTAGTGTATTAAGACATAGGATACTTTTCATCCCGGTAGACGGTTCCCGTGGGATAATTTCCGACATACACTCGGGCAACAGCTAGTATATTAAGACATAGGATACTTTTCATCCCGGTAGAAGGTTCCCGTGGGATAATTTCCGACATACACGCGTGCAACAGCCAGTATATTAAGACATAGGATACTTTCATCCCGGTAGAAGGTTCCCGTGGGATAATTTCCGGCATACACGCGGGCAACAGGTAGTATGTTAAGACATAGGATACTTTCATCCCGGTAGAAGGTTCCCGCGGGATAATTTCCGACATACACGCGGGCAACAGCTAGTATATTAAGACATAGGATACTTTTCATCCCGGTAGAAGGTTCCCGTGGGATAATTTCCGACATTCACGCGGGCAACAGCTAGTATATTAAGACATAGGATACTTTTCATCCCGGTAGAAGGTTCCCGTGGGATAATTTCCGACATTCACGCGGGCAACAGCTAGTATATTAAGACATAGGATACTTTTCATCCCGGTAGAAGGTTCCCGCGGGATAATTTCCGACATTCACGCGGGCGAAGCCGCTGCCAACAGCTAGTATATTAAGACATAGGATACTTTTCATCCCGGTAGAAGGTTCTCGTGGGATAATTTCCGACATTCACGCCGGCGAAGCCGCTGGCAACAGCTAGTATATTAAGACATAGGATACTTTTTATCCCGGTAGAAGGTTCCCGTGGGATAATTTCCGACATTCACGCGAGCGAAGCCGCTGGCAACAGCTAGTATATTAAGACATAGGATACTTTTCATCCCGGTAGAAGGTTCCCGTGGGATAATTTCCGACATTCACGCGGGCAACAGCTAGTATATTAAGACATAGGATACTTTTCATCCAGGTAGAAGGTTCCCGCGGGATAATTTCCGACATTCACGCGGGCGAAGCCGCTGCCAACAGCTAGTATATTAAGACATAGGATACTTTTCATGCCGGTAGAAGGTTCCCGTGGGATAATTTCCGACATTCACGCGGGCAACAGCTAGTATATTAAGACATAGGATACTTTCATCCCGGTAGAAGGTTCCCGTGGCATAATTTCCGACATACACGCGGGCAACAGCTGGTATATTTAGACATAGGATACTTTTCATCCCGGTAGAAGGTTCCCGTGGGATAATATCCGACATACACGCGGGCAACAGCTGGTATATTAAGACATAGGATACTTTTCATCCCGGTAGAAGGTTCCCGTGGGATAATTTCCGACATTCACGCGGGCAACAGCTAGTATATTAAGACAAAGGATACTTTTCATCCCGGTAGAAGGTTCCGGCGGGAAAATTTCCGACATTCACGCGGGCGAAGCCGCTGCCAACAGCTAGTATATTAAGACATAGGATACTTTTCATCCCGGTAGAAGGTTCCCGTGGGATATTTTCCGACATACACGCGGGCAACAGCTAGTAAATTAAGACATAGGATACAATCATCCCGGTAGAAGGTTCCCGTGGGATAATTTCCGACATTCACGCGGGCAACAGCTAGTATATTAAGACATAGGATACTTTCATCCTGGTAGAAGGTTCCCGTGGGATAATTTCCGACATATACGCGAGCGAAGCCGCTGGCAACAGCTAGTGTATTAAGACATAGGATACTTTTCATCCCGGTAGACGGTTCCCGTGGGATAATTTCCGACATACACTCGGGCAACAGCTAGTATATTAAGACATAGGATACTTTTCATCCCGGTAAAAGGTTCCCGTGGGATAATTTCCGACATACACGCGTGCAACAGCTAGTATATTAAGACATAGGATACTTTCATCCCGGTAGAAGGTTCCCGTGGGATAATTTCCGGCATACACGCGGGCAACAGCTAGTATGTTAAGACATAGGATACTTTCATCCCGGTAGAAGGTTCCCGCGGGATAATTTCCGACATACACGCGGGCAACAGCTAGTATATTAAGACATAGGATACTTTTCATCCCGGTAGAAGGTTCCCGTGGGATAATTTCCGACATTCACGCGGGCGAAGCCGCTGCCAACAGCTAGTATATTAAGACATAGGATACTTTTCATGCCGGTAGAACGTTTCCGTGGGATAATTTCCGACATACACGCGGGCAACAGCTAGTATATTAAGACATAGGATACTTTTCATCCCGGTAGAAGGTTCCCGTGGGATAATTTCCGACATTCACGCGGGCAACAGCTAGTATATTAAGACATAGGATACTTTTCATCCCGGTAGAAGGTTCCCGTGGGATAATTTCCGACATTCACGCGTGCAACAGCTAGTATATTAAGACATAGGATACTTTTCATCCCGGTAGAAAGTTCCCGTGGGATAATTTCCGACATTCACGCGGGCGAAGCCGCTGGCAACAGCTAGTAAATTAAGACATAGGATACTTTTCATCCCGGTAGAAGGTTCCCGTGGGATAATTTCCGACATTCACGCGGGCAACAGCTAGTATATTAAGACATAGGATACAATCATCCCGGTAGAAGGTTCCCGTGGGATAATTTCCGACATTCACGCGAGCGAAGCCGCTGGCAACAGCTAGTATATTAAGACATAGGATACTTTTCATCCCGGTAGAAGGTTCCCGTGGGATAATTTCCGACATTCACGCGGGCAACAGCTAGTATATTAAGACATAGGATACTTTTCATCCAGGTAGAAGGTTCCCGCGGGATAATTTCCGACATTCACGCGGGCGAAGCCGCTGCCAACAGCTAGTATATTAAGACATAGGATACTTTTCATCCCGGTAGAAGGTTCCCGTGGGATAATTTCCGACATTCACGCGGGCAACAGCTAGTATATTAAGACATAGGATACTTTCATCCCGGTAGAAGGTTCCCGTGGCATAATTTCCGACATACACGCGGGCAACAGCTGGTATATTTAGACATAGGATACTTTTCATCCCGGTAGAAGGTTCCCGTGGGATAATATCCGAGATACACGCGGGCAACAGCTGGTATATTAAGACATAGGATACTTTTCATCCCGGTAGAAGGTTCCCGTGGGATAATTTCCGACATTCACGCGGGCAACAGCTAGTATATTAAGACATAGAATACTTTTCATCCCGGTAGAAGGTTCCCGTGGGATAATTTCCGACATTCACGTGGGCGAAGCTGCTGGCAACAGCTAGTATATTAAGACATAGGATACTTTTCATCCCGGTAGAAGGTTCCCGTGGGATAATTTCCGACATTCACGTGGGCGAAGCCGCTGGCAACAGCTAGTATATTAAGACATAGGATACTTTTCATCCCGGTAGAAGGTTCCCGTGGGATAATTTCCGACATTCACGCGGGCAACAGCTAGTATATTAAGACATAGGATACTTTTCATCCCGGTAGAAGGTACCCGTGGGATAATTTCCGAAATTCACGCGGGCGAAGCCGCTGGCAACAGCTAGTATATTAAGACATAGGATACTTTTCATCCCGGTAGAAAGTTCCCGTGGGATAATTTCCGACATTCACGCGGGCGAAGCTGCTGGCAACAGCTAGTATATTAAGACATAGGATACTTTTCATCCCGGTAGAAGGTTCCCGTGGGATAATTTCCGACATTCACGCGAGCGAAGCCGCTGGCAACAGCTAGTGTATTAAGACATAGGATACTTTTCATCCCGGTAGACGGTTCCCGTGGGATAATTTCCGACATACACTCGGGCAACAGCTAGTATATTAAGACATAGGATACTTTTCATCCCGGTAGAAGGTTCCCGTGGGATAATTTCCGACATACACGCGTGCAACAGCCAGTATATTAAGACATAGGATACTTTCATCCCGGTAGAAGGTTCCCGTGGGATAATTTCCGGCATACACGCGGGCAACAGCTAGTATGTTAAGACATAGGATACTTTCATCCCGGTAGAAGGTTCCCGCGGGATAATTTCCGACATACACGCGGGCAACAGCTAGTATATTAAGACATAGGATACTTTTCATCCCGGTAGAAGGTTCCCGTGGGATAATTTCCGACATTCACGCGGGCAACAGCTAGTATATTAAGACATAGGATACTTTTCATCCCGGTAGAAGGTTCCCGTGGGATAATTTCCGACATTCACGCGGGCAACAGCTAGTATATTAAGACATAGGATACTTTTCATCCCGGTAGAAGGTTCCCGCGGGATAATTTCCGACATTCACGCGGGCGAAGCCGCTGCCAACAGCTAGTATATTAAGACATAGGATACTTTTCATCCCGGTAGAAGGTTCTCGTGGGATAATTTCCGACATTCACGCCGGCGAAGCCGCTGGCAACAGCTAGTATATTAAGACATAGGATACTTTTTATCCCGGTAGAAGGTTCCCGTGGGATAATTTCCGACATTCACGCGAGCGAAGCCGCTGGCAACAGCTAGTATATTAAGACATAGGATACTTTTCATCCCGGTAGAAGGTTCCCGTGGGATAATTTCCGACATTCACGCGGGCAACAGCTAGTATATTAAGACATAGGATACTTTTCATCCAGGTAGAAGGTTCCCGCGGAATAATTTCCGACATTCACGCGGGCGAAGCCGCTGCCAACAGCTAGTATATTAAGACATAGGATACTTTTCATGCCGGTAGAAGGTTCCCGTGGGATAATTTCCGACATTCACGCGGGCAACAGCTAGTATATTAAGACATAGGATACTTTCATCCCGGTAGAAGGTTCCCGTGGCATAATTTCCGACATACACGCGGGCAACAGCTGGTATATTTAGACATAGGATACTTTTCATCCCGGTAGAAGGTTCCCGTGGGATAATATCCGACATACACGCGGGCAACAGCTGGTATATTAAGACATAGGATACTTTTCATCCCGGTAGAAGGTTCCCGTGGGATAATTTCCGACATTCACGCGGGCAACAGCTAGTATATTAAGACATAGGATACTTTTCATCCCGGTAGAAGGTTCCCGTGGGATAATTTCCGACATTCACGCGTGCAACAGCTAGTATATTAAGACATAGGATACTTTTCATCCCGGTAGAAAGTTCCCGTGGGATAATTTCCGACATTCACGCGGGCGAAGCCGCTGGCAACAGCTAGTAAATTAAGACATAGGATACTTTTCATCCCGGTAGAAGGTTCCCGTGGGATAATTTCCGACATTCACGCGGGCAACAGCTAGTATATTAAGACATAGGATACAATCATCCCGGTAGAAGGTTCCCGTGGGATAATTTCCGACATTCACGCGAGCGAAGCCGCTGGCAACAGCTAGTATATTAAGACATAGGATACTTTTCATCCCGGTAGAAGGTTCCCGTGGGATAATTTCCGACATTCACGCGGGCAACAGCTAGTATATTAAGACATAGGATACTTTTCATCCAGGTAGAAGGTTCCCGCGGGATAATTTCCGACATTCACGCGGGCGAAGCCGCTGCCAACAGCTAGTATATTAAGACATAGGATACTTTTCATCCCGGTAGAAGGTTCCCGTGGGATAATTTCCGACATTCACGCGGGCAACAGCTAGTATATTAAGACATAGGATACTTTCATCCCGGTAGAAGGTTCCCGTGGCATAATTTCCGACATACACGCGGGCAACAGCTGGTATATTTAGACATAGGATACTTTTCATCCCGGTAGAAGGTTCCCGTGGGATAATATCCGAGATACACGCGGGCAACAGCTGGTATATTAAGACATAGGATACTTTTCATCCCGGTAGAAGGTTCCCGTGGGATAATTTCCGACATTCACGCGGGCAACAGCTAGTATATTAAGACATAGAATACTTTTCATCCCGGTAGAAGGTTCCCGTGGGATAATTTCCGACATTCACGTGGGCGAAGCTGCTGGCAACAGCTAGTATATTAAGACATAGGATACTTTTCATCCCGGTAGAAGGTTCCCGTGGGATAATTTCCGACATTCACGTGGGCGAAGCCGCTGGCAACAGCTAGTATATTAAGACATAGGATACTTTTCATCCCGGTAGAAGGTTCCCGTGGGATAATTTCCGACATTCACGCGGGCAACAGCTAGTATATTAAGACATAGGATACTTTCATCCCGGTAGAAGGTTCCCGTGGCATAATTTCCGACATACACGCGGGCAACAGCTGGTATATTTAGACATAGGATACTTTTCATCCCGGTAGAAGGTTCCCGTGGGATAATATCCGAGATACACGCGGGCAACAGCTGGTATATTAAGACATAGGATACTTTTCATCCCGGTAGAAGGTTCCCGTGGGATAATTTCCGACATTCACGCGGGCAACAGCTAGTATATTAAGACATAGAATACTTTTCATCCCGGTAGAAGGTTCCCGTGGGATAATTTCCGACATTCACGTGGGCGAAGCTGCTGGCAACAGCTAGTATATTAAGACATAGGATACTTTTCATCCCGGTAGAAGGTTCCCGTGGGATAATTTCCGACATTCACGTGGGCGAAGCCGCTGGCAACAGCTAGTATATTAAGACATAGGATACTTTTCATCCCGGTAGAAGGTTCCCGTGGGATAATTTCCGACATTCACGCGGGCAACAGCTAGTATATTAAGACATAGGATACTTTTCATCCCGGTAGAAGGTACCCGTGGGATAATTTCCGAAATTCACGCGGGCGAAGCCGCTGGCAACAGCTAGTATATAAAGACATAGGATACTTTTCATCCCGGTAGAAGGTTCCCGTGGGATAATTTCCGGCATACACGCGGGCAACAGCTAGTATGTTAAGACATAGGATACTTTCATCCCGGTAGAAGGTTCCCGCGGGATAATTTCCGACATACACGCGGGCAACAGCTAGTATATTAAGACATAGGATACTTTTCATCCCGGTAGAAGGTTCCCGTGGGATAATTTCCGACATTCACGCGGGCAACAGCTAGTATATTAAGACATAGGATACTTTTCATCCCGGTAGAAGGTTCCCGTGGGATAATTTCCGACATTCACGCGGGCAACAGCTAGTATATTAAGACATAGGATACTTTTCATCCCGGTAGAAGGTTCCCGCGGGATAATTTCCGACATTCACGCGGGCGAAGCCGCTGCCAACAGCTAGTATATTAAGACATAGGATACTTTTCATCCCGGTAGAAGGTTCTCGTGGGATAATTTCCGACATTCACGCCGGCGAAGCCGCTGGCAACAGCTAGTATATTAAGACATAGGATACTTTTTATCCCGGTAGAAGGTTCCCGTGGGATAATTTCCGACATTCACGCGAGCGAAGCCGCTGGCAACAGCTAGTATATTAAGACATAGGATACTTTTCATCCCGGTAGAAGGTTCCCGTGGGATAATTTCCGACATTCACGCGGGCAACAGCTAGTATATTAAGACATAGGATACTTTTCATCCAGGTAGAAGGTTCCCGCGGGATAATTTCCGACATTCACGCGGGCGAAGCCGCTGCCAACAGCTAGTATATTAAGACATAGGATACTTTTCATGCCGGTAGAAGGTTCCCGTGGGATAATTTCCGACATTCACGCGGGCAACAGCTAGTATATTAAGACATAGGATACTTTCATCCCGGTAGAAGGTTCCCGTGGCATAATTTCCGACATACACGCGGGCAACAGCTGGTATATTTAGACATAGGATACTTTTCATCCCGGTAGAAGGTTCCCGTGGGATAATATCCGACATACACGCGGGCAACAGCTGGTATATTAAGACATAGGATACTTTTCATCCCGGTAGAAGGTTCCCGTGGGATAATTTCCGACATTCACGCGGGCAACAGCTAGTATATTAAGACAAAGGATACTTTTCATCCCGGTAGAAGGTTCCGGCGGGAAAATTTCCGACATTCACGCGGGCGAAGCCGCTGCCAACAGCTAGTATATTAAGACATAGGATACTTTTCATCCCGGTAGAAGGTTCCCGTGGGATATTTTCCGACATACACGCGGGCAACAGCTAGTAAATTAAGACATAGGATACAATCATCCCGGTAGAAGGTTCCCGTGGGATAATTTCCGACATTCACGCGGGCAACAGCTAGTATATTAAGACATAGGATACTTTCATCCTGGTAGAAGGTTCCCGTGGGATAATTTCCGACATATACGCGAGCGAAGCCGCTGGCAACAGCTAGTGTATTAAGACATAGGATACTTTTCATCCCGGTAGACGGTTCCCGTGGGATAATTTCCGACATACACTCGGGCAACAGCTAGTATATTAAGACATAGGATACTTTTCATCCCGGTAGAAGGTTCCCGTGGGATAATTTCCGACATACACGCGTGCAACAGCTAGTATATTAAGACATAGGATACTTTCATCCCGGTAGAAGGTTCCCGTGGGATAATTTCCGGCATACACGCGGGCAACAGCTAGTATGTTAAGACATAGGATACTTTCATCCCGGTAGAAGGTTCCCGCGGGATAATTTCCGACATACACGCGGGCAACAGCTAGTATATTAAGACATAGGATACTTTTCATCCCGGTAGAAGGTTCCCGTGGGATAATTTCCGACATTCACGCGGGCGAAGCCGCTGCCAACAGCTAGTATATTAAGACATAGGATACTTTTCATGCCGGTAGAACGTTTCCGTGGGATAATTTCCGACATACACGCGGGCAACAGCTAGTATATTAAGACATAGGATACTTTTCATCCCGGTAGAAGGTTCCCGTGGGATAATTTCCGACATTCACGCGGGCAACAGCTAGTATATTAAGACATAGGATACTTTTCATCCCGGTAGAAGGTTCCCGTGGGATAATTTCCGACATTCACGCGTGCAACAGCTAGTATATTAAGACATAGGATACTTTTCATCCCGGTAGAAAGTTCCCGTGGGATAATTTCCGACATTCACGCGGGCGAAGCCGCTGGCAACAGCTAGTAAATTAAGACATAGGATACTTTTCATCCCGGTAGAAGGTTCCCGTGGGATAATTTCCGACATTCACGCGGGCAACAGCTAGTATATTAAGACATAGGATACAATCATCCCGGTAGAAGGTTCCCGTGGGATAATTTCCGACATTCACGCTGGCGAAGCCGCTGGCAACAGCTAGTATATTAAGACATAGGATACTTTTTATCCCGGTAGAAGGTTCCCGTGGGATAATTTCCGACATTCACGCGAGCGAAGCCGCTGGCAACAGCTAGTATATTAAGACATAGGATACTTTTCATCCCGGTAGAAGGTTCCCGTGGGATAATTTCCGACATTCACGCGGGCAACAGCTAGTATATTAAGACATAGGATACTTTTCATCCAGGTAGAAGGTTCCCGCGGGATAATTTCCGACATTCACGCGGGCGAAGCCGCTGCCAACAGCTAGTATATTAAGACATAGGATACTTTTCATCCCGGTAGAAGGTTCCCGTGGGATAATTTCCGACATTCACGCGGGCAACAGCTAGTATATTAAGACATAGGATACTTTCATCCCGGTAGAAGGTTCCCGTGGCATAATTTCCGACATACACGCGGGCAACAGCTGGTATATTTAGACATAGGATACTTTTCATCCCGGTAGAAGGTTCCCGTGGGATAATATCCGAGATACACGCGGGCAACAGCTGGTATATTAAGACATAGGATACTTTTTATCCCGGTAGAAGGTTCCCGTGGGATAATTTCCGACATTCACGCGGGCAACAGCTAGTATATTAAGACATAGGATACTTTTCATCCCGGTAGAAGGTTCCGGCGGGAAAATTTCCGACATTCACGCGGGCGAAGCCGCTGCCAACAGCTAGTATATTAAGACATAGGATACTTTTCATCCCGGTAGAAGGTTCCCGTGGGATATTTTCCGACATACACGCGGGCAACAGCTAGTAAATTAAGACATAGGATACAATCATCCCGGTAGAAGGTTCCCGTGGGATAATTTCCGACATTCACGCGGGCAACAGCTAGTATATTAAGACATAGGATACTTTCATCCCGGTAGAAGGTTCCCGTGGGATAATTTCCGACATACACGCGGGCAACAGCTGGTATATTAAGACATAGGATACTTTTCATCCCGGTAGAAGGTTCCCGTGGGATAATTTCCGACATACACGCGGGCGAAGCCGCTGGCAACAGCTAGTATATTAAGACATAGGATACTTTCATCCCGGTAGAAGGTTCCCGTGGGATAATTTCCGACATTCACGCGGACGAAGCCGCTGGCAACAGCTAGTATATTAAGACATAGGATACTTTTCATCCCGGTAGAAGGTTCCCGTGGGATAATTTCCGACATTCACGCGGGCAACAGCTAGTATATTAAGACATAGGATACTTTTCATCCCGGTAGAAGGTTCCCGTGGGATAATTTCCGACATTCACGCAGGCAACAGCTAGTATATTAAGACATAGGATACTTTTCATCCCGGTAGAAGGTTCCCGTGGGATAATTTCCGACATTCACGCGGGCAACAGCTAGTATATTAAGACATAGGATACTTTTCATCCCGGTAGAAAGTTCCCGTGGGATAATTTTCGACATTCACGCGGGCGAAGCCGCTGGCAACAGCTAGTATATTAAGACATAGGATACTTTTCATCCCGGTAGAAGGTTCCCGTGGGATATTTTCCGACATACACGCGGGCAACAGCTAGTATATTAAGACATAGGATACTTTTCATCCCGGTAGAAGGTTCCCGTGGGATAATTTCCGACATTCACGCGGGCGAAGCCGCGGGCAACAGCTAGTATATTAAGACATAGGATACTTTCATCCCGGTAGAAGGTTCACGTGGGATAATTTCCGACATTCACGCGGGCGAAGCCGCTGGCAACAGCTAGTATATTAAGACATAGGATACTTTTAATCCCAGTAGAAGGTTCCCGTGGGATAATTTCCGACATTCACGCGGGCAACAGCTAGTATATTAAGACATAGGATACTTTTCATCCCGGTAGAAGGTTCCCGTGGGATAATTTCCGACATTCACGCGAGCGAAGCCGCTGGCAACAGCTAGTGTATTAAGACATAGGATACTTTTCATCCCGGTAGACGGTTCCCGTGGGATAATTTCCGACATACACTCGGGCAACAGCTAGTATATTAAGACATAGGATACTTTTCATCCCGGTAGAAGGTTCCCGTGGGATAATTTCCGACATACACGCGTGCAACAGCCAGTATATTAAGACATAGGATACTTTCATCCCGGTAGAAGGTTCCCGTGGGATAATTTCCGGCATACACGCGGGCAACAGCTAGTATGTTAAGACATAGGATACTTTCATCCCGGTAGAAGGTTCCCGCGGGATAATTTCCGACATACACGCGGGCAACAGCTAGTATATTAAGACATAGGATACTTTTCATCCCGGTAGAAGGTTCCCGTGGGATAATTTCCGACATTCACGCGGGCAACAGCTAGTATATTAAGACATAGGATACTTTTCATCCCGGTAGAAGGTTCCCGTGGGATAATTTCCGACATTCACGCGGGCAACAGCTAGTATATTAAGACATAGGATACTTTTCATCCCGGTAGAAGGTTCCCGCGGGATAATTTCCGACATTCACGCGGGCGAAGCCGCTGCCAACAGCTAGTATATTAAGACATAGGATACTATTCATCCCGGTAGAAGGTTCTCGTGGGATAATTTCCGACATTCACGCCGGCGAAGCCGCTGGCAACAGCTAGTATATTAAGACATAGGATACTTTTTATCCCGGTAGAAGGTTCCCGTGGGATAATTTCCGACATTCACGCGAGCGAAGCCGCTGGCAACAGCTAGTATATTAAGACATAGGATACTTTTCATCCCGGTAGAAGGTTCCCGTGGGATAATTTCCGACATTCACGCGGGCAACAGCTAGTATATTAAGACATAGGATACTTTTCATCCAGGTAGAAGGTTCCCGCGGGATAATTTCCGACATTCACGCGGGCGAAGCCGCTGCCAACAGCTAGTATATTAAGACATAGGATACTTTTCATCCCGGTAGAAGGTTCCCGTGGGATAATTTCCGACATTCACGCGGGCAACAGCTAGTATATTAAGACATAGGATACTTTCATCCCGGTAGAAGGTTCCCGTGGCATAATTTCCGACATACACGCGGGCAACAGCTGGTATATTTAGACATAGGATACTTTTCATCCCGGTAGAAGGTTCCCGTGGGATAATATCCGACATACACGCGGGCAACAGCTGGTATATTAAGACATAGGATACTTTTCATCCCGGTAGAAGGTTCCCGTGGGATAATTTCCGACATTCACGCGGGCAACAGCTAGTATATTAATACAAAGGATACTTTTCATCCCGGTAGAAGGTTCCGGCGGGAAAATTTCCGACATTCACGCGGGCGAAGCCGCTGCCAACAGCTAGTATATTAAGACATAGGATACTTTTCATCCCGGTAGAAGGTTCCCGTGGGATATTTTCCGACATACACGCGGGCAACAGCTAGTAAATTAAGACATAGGATACAATCATCCCGGTAGAAGGTTCCCGTGGGATAATTTCCGACATTCACGCGGGCAACAGCTAGTATATTAAGACATAGGATACTTTCATCCTGGTAGAAGGTTCCCGTGGGATAATTTCCGACATACACGCGGGCAACAGCTGGTGTATTAAGACATAGGATACTTTTCATCCCGGTAGAAGGTTCCCGTGGGATAATTTCCGACATACACGCGGGCGAAGCCGCTGGCAACAGCTAGTATATTAAGACATAGGATACTTTCATCCCGGTAGAAGGTTCCCAAGGGATAATTTCCGACATTCACGCGGACGAAGCCGCTGGCAACAGCTAGTATATTAAGACATAGGATACTTTTCATCCCGGTAGAAGGTTCCCGTGGGATAATTTCCGACATTCACGCGGGCAACAGCTAGTATATTAAGACATAGGATACTTTTCATCCCGGTAGAAGGTTCCCGTGGGATAATTTCCGACATTCACGCGGGCAACAGCTAGTATATTAAGACATAGGATACTTTTCATCCCGGTAGAAGGTTCCCGTGGGATAATTTTCGACATTCACGCGGGCAACAGCTAGTATATTAAGACATAGGATACTTTTCATCCCGGTAGAAAGTTCCCGTGGGATAATTTCCGACATTCACGCGGGCGAAGCCGCTGGCAACAGCTAGTATATTAAGACATAGGATACTTTTCATCCCGGTAGAAGGTTCCCGTGGGATATTTTCCGACATACACGCGGGCAACAGCTAGTATATTAAGACATAGGATACTTTTCATCCCGGTAGAAGGTTCTCGTGGGATAATTTCCGACATTCACGCGGGCAACAGCTAGTATATTAAGACATAGGATACTTTTCATCCCGGTAGAAGGTCCCCGTGGGATAATTTCCGACATTCACGCGGGCGAAGCCGCTGGCAACAGCTAGTATATTAAGACATAGGATACTTTTTATCCCGGTAGAAGGTTCCCGTGGGATAATTTCCGACATTCACGCGGGCGAAGACGCTGGCAACAGCTGGTATATTGGTAACAGCAGGTATATTTAGACATAGGATACTTTTCATCCCGGTAGAAGGTTCCCGTGGGATAATTTCCGACATACACGCGTGCAACAGCTAGTATATTAAGACATAGGATACTTTCATCCCGGTAGAAGGTTCCCGTGGGATATTTTCCGACATTCACGCGAGCGAAGCCGCTGGCAACAGCTAGTATATTAAGACATAGGATACTTTTCATCCCGGTAGAAGGTTCCCGTGGGATAATTTCCGACATTCACGCGGGCAACAGCTAGTATATTAAGACATAGGATACTTTTCATCCAGGTAGAAGGTTCCCGCGGGATAATTTCCGACATTCACGCGGGCGAAGCCGCTGCCAACAGCTAGTATATTAAGACATAGGATACTTTTCATCCCGGTAGAAGGTTCCCGTGGGATAATTTCCGACATTCACGCGGGCAACAGCTAGTATATTAAGACATAGGATACTTTTCATCCCGGTAGAAGGTTCCCGTGGGATAATTTCCGACATTCACGCGGGCAACAGCTAGTATATTAAGACATAGGATACTTTTCATCCCGGTAGAAGGTTCCCGTGGGATAATTTCCGACATTCACGCGGGCAACAGCTAGTATATTAAGACATAGGATACTTTTCATCCCGGTAGAAGGTACCCGTGGGATAATTTCCGAAATTCACGCGGGCGAAGCCGCTGGCAACAGCTAGTATATTAAGACATAGGATACTTTTCATCCCGGTAGAAAGTTCCCGTGGGATAATTTCCGACATTCACGCGGGCGAAGCTGCTGGCAACAGCTAGTATATTAAGACATAGGATACTTTTCATCCCGGTAGAAGGTTCCCGTGGGATAATTTCCGACATTCACGCGAGCGAAGCCGCTGGCAACAGCTAGTGTATTAAGACATAGGATACTTTTCATCCCGGTAGACGGTTCCCGTGGGATAATTTCCGACATACACTCGGGCAACAGCTAGTATATTAAGACATAGGATACTTTTCATCCCGGTAGAAGGTTCCCGTGGGATAATTTCCGACATACACGCGTGCAACAGCCAGTATATTAAGACATAGGATACTTTCATCCCGGTAGAAGGTTCCCGTGGGATAATTTCCGGCATACACGCGGGCAACAGCTAGTATGTTAAGACATAGGATACTTTCATCCCGGTAGAAGGTTCCCGCGGGATAATTTCCGACATACACGCGGGCAACAGCTAGTATATTAAGACATAGGATACTTTTCATCCCGGTAGAAGGTTCCCGTGGGATAATTTCCGACATTCACGCGGGCAACAGCTAGTATATTAAGACATAGGATACTTTTCATCCCGGTAGAAGGTTCCCGTGGGATAATTTCCGACATTCACGCGGGCAACAGCTAGTATATTAAGACATAGGATACTTTTCATCCCGGTAGAAGGTTCCCGCGGGATAATTTCCGACATTCACGCGGGCGAAGCCGCTGCCAACAGCTAGTATATTAAGACATAGGATACTATTTATCCCGGTAGAAGGTTCTCGTGGGATAATTTCCGACATTCACGCCGGCGAAGCCGCTGGCAACAGCTAGTATATTAAGACATAGGATACTTTTTATCCCGGTAGAAGGTTCCCGTGGGATAATTTCCGACATTCACGCGAGCGAAGCCGCTGGCAACAGCTAGTATATTAAGACATAGGATACTTTTCATCCCGGTAGAAGGTTCCCGTGGGATAATTTCCGACATTCACGCGGGCAACAGCTAGTATATTAAGACATAGGATACTTTTCATCCAGGTAGAAGGTTCCCGCGGGATAATTTCCGACATTCACGCGGGCGAAGCCGCTGCCAACAGCTAGTATATTAAGACATAGGATACTTTTCATCCCGGTAGAAGGTTCCCGTGGGATAATTTCCGACATTCACGCGGGCAACAGCTAGTATATTAAGACATAGGATACTTTCATCCCGGTAGAAGGTTCCCGTGGCATAATTTCCGACATACACGCGGGCAACAGCTGGTATATTTAGACATAGGATACTTTTCATCCCGGTAGAAGGTTCCCGTGGGATAATATCCGACATACACGCGGGCAACAGCTGGTATATTAAGACATAGGATACTTTTCATCCCGGTAGAAGGTTCCCGTGGGATAATTTCCGACATTCACGCGGGCAACAGCTAGTATATTAAGACAAAGGATACTTTTCATCCCGGTAGAAGGTTCCGGCGGGAAAATTTCCGACATTCACGCGGGCGAAGCCGCTGCCAACAGCTAGTATATTAAGACATAGGATACTTTTCATCCCGGTAGAAGGTTCCCGTGGGATATTTTCCGACATACACGCGGGCAACAGCTAGTAAATTAAGACATAGGATACAATCATCCCGGTAGAAGGTTCCCGTGGGATAATTTCCGACATTCACGCGGGCAACAGCTAGTATATTAAGACATAGGATACTTTCATCCTGGTAGAAGGTTCCCGTGGGATAATTTCCGACATACACGCGGGCAACAGCTGGTGTATTAAGACATAGGATACTTTTCATCCCGGTAGAAGGTTCCCGTGGGATAATTTCCGACATACACGCGGGCGAAGCCGCTGGCAACAGCTAGTATATTAAGACATAGGATACTTTCATCCCGGTAGAAGGTTCCCGTGGGATAATTTCCGACATTCACGCGGACGAAGCCGCTGGCAACAGCTAGTATATTAAGACATAGGATACTTTTCATCCCGGTAGAAGGTTCCCGTGGGATAATTTCCGACATTCACGCGGGCAACAGCTAGTATATTAAGACATAGGATACTTTTCATCCCGGTAGAAGGTTCCCGTGGGATAATTTCCGACATTCACGCGGGCAACAGCTAGTATATTAAGACATAGGATACTTTTCATCCCGGTAGAAGGTTCCCGTGGGATAATTTTCGACATTCACGCGGGCAACAGCTAGTATATTAAGACATAGGATACTTTTCATCCCGGTAGAAAGTTCCCGTGGGATAATTTCCGACATTCACGCGGGCGAAGCCGCTGGCAACAGCTAGTATATTAAGACATAGGATACTTTTCATCCCGGTAGAAGGTTCCCGTGGGATATTTTCCGACATACACGCGGGCAACAGCTAGTATATTAAGACATAGGATACTTTTCATCCCGGTAGAAGGTTCCCGTGGGATAATTTCCGACATTCACGCGGGCAACAGCTAGTATATTAAGACATAGGATACTTTCATCCCGGTAGAAGGTTCCCGTGGCATAATTTCCGACATACACGCGGGCAACAGCTGGTATATTTAGACATAGGATACTTTTCATCCCGGTAGAAGGTTCCCGTGGGATAATATCCGACATACACGCGGGCAACAGCTGGTATATTAAGACATAGGATACTTTTCATCCCGGTAGAAGGTTCCCGTGGGATAATTTCCGACATTCACGCGGGCAACAGCTAGTATATTAAGACAAAGGATACTTTTCATCCCGGTAGAAGGTTCCGGCGGGAAAATTTCCGACATTCACGCGGGCGAAGCCGCTGCCAACAGCTAGTATATTAAGACATAGGATACTTTTCATCCCGGTAGAAGGTTCCCGTGGGATATTTTCCGACATACACGCGGGCAACAGCTAGTAAATTAAGACATAGGATACAATCATCCCGGTAGAAGGTTCCCGTGGGATAATTTCCGACATTCACGCGGGCAACAGCTAGTATATTAAGACATAGGATACTTTCATCCTGGTAGAAGGTTCCCGTGGGATAATTTCCGACATACACGCGGGCAACAGCTGGTGTATTAAGACATAGGATACTTTTCATCCCGGTAGAAGGTTCCCGTGGGATAATTTCCGACATACACGCGGGCGAAGCCGCTGGCAACAGCTAGTATATTAAGACATAGGATACTTTCATCCCGGTAGAAGGTTCCCGTGGGATAATTTCCGACATTCACGCGGACGAAGCCGCTGGCAACAGCTAGTATATTAAGACATAGGATACTTTTCATCCCGGTAGAAGGTTCCCGTGGGATAATTTCCGACATTCACGCGGGCAACAGCTAGTATATTAAGACATAGGATACTTTTCATCCCGGTAGAAGGTTCCCGTGGGATAATTTCCGACATTCACGCGGGCAACAGCTAGTATATTAAGACATAGGATACTTTTCATCCCGGTAGAAGGTTCCCGTGGGATAATTTTCGACATTCACGCGGGCAACAGCTAGTATATTAAGACATAGGATACTTTTCATCCCGGTAGAAAGTTCCCGTGGGATAATTTCCGACATTCACGCGGGCGAAGCCGCTGGCAACAGCTAGTATATTAAGACATAGGATACTTTTCATCCCGGTAGAAGGTTCCCGTGGGATATTTTCCGACATACACGCGGGCAACAGCTAGTATATTAAGACATAGGATACTTTTCATCCCGGTAGAAGGTTCCCGTGGGATAATTTCCGACATTCACGCGGGCGAAGCCGCGGGCAACAGCTAGTATATTAAGACATAGGATACTTTCATCCCGGTAGAAGGTTCACGTGGGATAATTTCCGACATTCACGCGGGCGAAGCCGCTGGCAACAGCTAGTATATTAAGACATAGGATACTTTTAATCCCAGTAGAAGGTTCCCGTGGGATAATTTCCGACATTCACGCGGGCAACAGCTAGTATATTAAGACATAGGATACTTTTCATCCCGGTAGAAGGTTCCCGTGGGATAATTTCCGACATTCACGTGGGCGAAGCCGCTGGCAACAGCTAGTATATTAAGACATAGGATACTTTTCATCCCGGTAGAAGGTTCCCGTGGGATAATTTCCGACATTCACGCGGGCAACAGCTAGTATATTAAGACATAGGATACTTTTCATCCCGGTAGAAGGTACCCGTGGGATAATTTCCGAAATTCACGCGGGCGAAGCCGCTGGCAACAGCTAGTATATTAAGACATAGGATACTTTTCATCCCGGTAGAAAGTTCCCGTGGGATAATTTCCGACATTCACGCGGGCGAAGCTGCTGGCAACAGCTAGTATATTAAGACATAGGATACTTTTCATCCCGGTAGAAGGTTCCCGTGGGATAATTTCCGACATTCACGCGAGCGAAGCCGCTGGCAACAGCTAGTGTATTAAGACATAGGATACTTTTCATCCCGGTAGACGGTTCCCGTGGGATAATTTCCGACATACACTCGGGCAACAGCTAGTATATTAAGACATAGGATACTTTTCATCCCGGTAGAAGGTTCCCGTGGGATAATTTCCGACATACACGCGTGCAACAGCTAGTATATTAAGACATAGGATACTTTCATCCCGGTAGAAGGTTCCCGTGGGATAATTTCCGGCATACACGCGGGCAACAGCTAGTATGTTAAGACATAGGATACTTTCATCCCGGTAGAAGGTTCCCGCGGGATAATTTCCGACATACACGCGGGCAACAGCTAGTATATTAAGACATAGGATACTTTAATCCCGGTAGAAGGTTCCCGTGGGATAATTTCCGACATTCACGCGGGCAACAGCTAGTATATTAAGACATAGGATACTTTTCATCCCGGTAGAAGGTTCCCGTGGGATAATTTCCGACATTCACGCGGGCAACAGCTAGTATATTAAGACATAGGATACTTTTCATCCCGGTAGAAGGTTCCCGCGGGATAATTTCCGACATTCACGCGGGCGAAGCCGCTGCCAACAGCTAGTATGTTAAGACATAGGATACTTTTCATCCCGGTAGAAGGTTCTCGTAGGATAATTTCCGACATTCACGCCGGCAACAGCTAGTATATTAAGACATAGGATAATTTTCATCCCGGTAGAAGGTTCCCGTGGGATAATTTCCGACATTCACGCGGGCGAAGACGCTGGCAACAGCTGGTATATTTAGACATAGGATACTTTTCATCCCGGTAGAAGGTTCCCGTGGGATAATATCCGACATACACGCGGGCAACAGCTGGTATATTAAGACATAGGATACTTTTCATCCCGGTAGAAGGTTCCTGTGGGATAATTTCCGACATTCACGCGGGCGAAGCCGCTGCCAACAGCTAGTATATTAAGACATAGGATACTTTTCATCCCGGTAGAAGGTTCCCGTGGGATAATTTCCGACATTCACGCGGGCAACAGCTAGTATATTAAGACATAGGATACTTTTCATCCCGGTAGAAGGTTCTCGTGGGATAATTTCCGACATTCACGCGGGCAACAGCTAGTATATTAAGACATAGGATACTTTTCGTCCCGGTAGAAGGTCCCCGTGGGATAATTTCCGACATTCACGCGGGCGAAGCCGCTGGCAACAGCTAGTATATTAAGACATAGGATACTTTTTATCCCGGTAGAAGGTTCCCGTGGGATAATTTCCGACATTCACGCGGGCGAAGACGCTGGCAACAGCTGGTATATTGGTAACAGCAGGTATATTTAGACATAGGATACTTTTCATCCCGGTAGAAGGTTCCCGTGGGATAATTTCCGACATACACGCGTGCAACTGCTAGTATATTAAGACATAGGATACTTTCATCCCGGTAGAAGGTTCCCGTGGGATATTTTCCGACATATACGCGGGCAAAAGCTAGTATGTTAAGACATAGGATACTTATCCCGGTAGAAGGTTCCCGCGGGATAATTTCCGACATATACGCGGGCAAAAGCTAGTATGTTAAGACATAGGATACTTATCCCGGTAGAAGGTTCCCGCGGGATAATTTCCGACATTCACGCGGGCAACAGCTAGTATATTAAGACATAGGATACTTTTCATCCCGGTAGAAGGTTCCCGCGGGATAATTTCCGACATTCACGCGGGCGAAGCCGCTGCCAACAGCTAGTATATTAAGACATAGGATACTTTTCATCCCGGTAGAAGGTTCTCGTGGGATAATTTCCGACATTCACGCGGGCAACAGCTAGTATATTAGGACATAGGATACTTTTCATCCCGGTAGAAGGTTCCCGTGGGATAATTTCCGACATTCACGCGGGCGAAGCCGCTGGCAACAGCTAGTATATTAAGACATAGGATACTTTTCATCCCGGTAGAAGGTTCCCGTGGGATAATTTCCGACATTCACGCGGGCGAAGACGCTGGCAACAGCTGGTATATTTAGACATAGGATACTTTTCATCCCGGTAGAAGGTTCCCGTGGAATAATATCCGACATACACGCGGGCAACAGCTGGTATATTAAGACATAGGATACTTTTCATCCCGGTAGAAGGTTCCCGTGGGATAATTTCCAACATACACGCGTGCAACAGCTAGTATATTAAGACATAGGATACTTTTCATCCCGGTAGAAGGTTCCCGTGGGATAATTTCCGACATACACGCGTGCAACAGCTAGTATATTAAGACATAGGATACTTTAATCCCGGTAGAAGGTTCCCGTGGGATAATTTCAGACATACACGCTGGCGAAGCCGCTGGCAACAGCTAGTATATTAAGACATAGGATACTTTTCATCCCGGTAGAAAGTTCCCTTGGGATAATTTCCGACATTCACGCGGGCGAAGCCGCTGCCAACAGCTAGTATATTAAGACATAGGATACTTTTCATCCCGGTAGAAGGTTCTGGTGGGATAATTTCCGACATTCACGCGGGCAACAGCTAGTATATTAAAACATAGGATACTTTTCATCCCGGTAGAAGGTTCCCGTGGGATAATTTCCGACATTCACGCGGGCGAAGCCGCTGGCAACAGCTAGTATATTAAGACATAGGATACTTTTCATCCCGGTAGAAGGTTCCCGTGGGATAATTTCCGACATTCACGCGGGCGAAGACGCTGGCTACAGCTGGTATATTTAGACATAGGATACTTTTCATCCCGGTAGAAGGTTCTCGTGGGATAATTTCCGACATTCACGCGGGCAACAGCTAGTATATTAAGACATAGGATACTTTTCATCCCGGTAGAAGGTCCCCCGCGGGATAATTTCCGACATTCACGCGGGCGAAGCCGCTGCCAACAGCTAGTATATTAAGACATAGGATACTTTTCATCCCGGTAGAAGGTTCCCGTGGGATAATTTCCGACATTCACGCGGGCGAAGCCGCTGGCAACAGCTAGTATATTAAGACATAGGATACTTTTCATCCCGGTAGAAGGTTCCCGTGGGATAATTTCCGACATTCACGCGGGCGAAGACGCTGGCTACAGCTGGTATATTTAGACATAGGATACTTTTCATCCCGGTAGAAGGTTCTCGTGGGATAATTTCCGACATTCACGCGGGCAACAGCTAGTATATTAAGACATAGGATACTTTCATCCTGGTAGAAGGTTCCCGTGGGATAATTTCCGACATACACGCGGGCAACAGCTGGTGTATTAAGACATAGGATACTTTTCATCCCGGTAGAAGGTTCCCGTGGGATAATTTCCGACATACACGCGGGCGAAGCCGCTGGCAACAGCTAGTATATTAAGACATAGGATACTTTCATCCCGGTAGAAGGTTCTCGTGGGATAATTTCCGACATTCACGCGGACGAAGCCGCTGGCAACAGCTAGTATATTAAGACATAGGATACTTTTCATCCCGGTAGAAGGTTCCCGTGGGATAATTTCCGACATTCACGCGGGCAACAGCTAGTATATTAAGACATAGGATACTTTTCATCCCGGTAGAAGGTTCCCGTGGGATAATTTCCGACATTCACGCGGGCAACAGCTAGTATATTAAGACATAGGATACTTTTCATCCCGGTAGAAGGTTCCCGTGGGATAATTTTCGACATTCACGCGGGCAACAGCTAGTATATTAAGACATAGGATACTTTTCATCCCGGTAGAAAGTTCCCGTGGGATAATTTCCGACATTCACGCGGGCGAAGCCGCTGGCAACAGCTAGTATATTAAGACATAGGATACTTTTCATCCCGGTAGAAGGTTCCCGTGGGATATTTTCCGACATACACGCGGGCAACAGCTAGTATATTAAGACATAGGATACTTTTCATCCCGGTAGAAGGTTCCCGTGGGATAATTTCCGACATTCACGCGGGCGAAGCCGCGGGCAACAGCTAGTATATTAAGACATAGGATACTTTCATCCCGGTAGAAGGTTCACGTGGGATAATTTCCGACATTCACGCGGGCGAAGCCGCTGGCAACAGCTAGTATATTAAGACATAGGATACTTTTAATCCCAGTAGAAGGTTCCCGTGGGATAATTTCCGACATTCACGCGGGCGAAGACGCTGGCAACAGCTGGTATATTTAGACATAGGATACTTTTCATCCCGGTAGAAGGTTCCCGTGGAATAATATCCGACATACACGCGGGCAACAGCTGGTATATTAAGACATAGGATACTTTTCATCCCGGTAGAAGGTTCCCGTGGGATAATTTCCAACATACACGCGTGCAACAGCTAGTATATTAAGACATAGGATACTTTTCATCCCGGTAGAAGGTTCCCGTGGGATAATTTCCGACATACACGCGTGCAACAGCTAGTATATTAAGACATAGGATACTTTTCATCCCGGTAGAAGGTTCCCGTGGGATATTTTCCGACATACACGCGGGCAACAGCTAGTATATTAAGACATAGGATACTTTTCATCCCGGTAGAAGGTTCCCGTGGGATAATTTCCGACATTCACGCGGGCGAAGCCGCGGGCAACAGCTAGTATATTAAGACATAGGATACTTTCATCCCGGTAGAAGGTTCACGTGGGATAATTTCCGACATTCACGCGGGCGAAGCCGCTGGCAACAGCTAGTATATTAAGACATAGGATACTTTTAATCCCAGTAGAAGGTTCCCGTGGGATAATTTCCGACATTCACGCGGGCAACAGCTAGTATATTAAGACATAGGATACTTTTCATCCCGGTAGAAGGTTCCCGTGGGATAATTTCCGACATTCACGTGGGCGAAGCCGCTGGCAACAGCTAGTATATTAAGACATAGGATACTTTTCATCCCGGTAGAAGGTTCCCGTGGGATAATTTCCGACATTCACGCGGGCAACAGCTAGTATATTAAGACATAGGATACTTTTCATCCCGGTAGAAGGTACCCGTGGGATAATTTCCGAAATTCACGCGGGCGAAGCCGCTGGCAACAGCTAGTATATTAAGACATAGGATACTTTTCATCCCGGTAGAAAGTTCCCGTGGGATAATTTCCGACATTCACGCGGGCGAAGCTGCTGGCAACAGCTAGTATATTAAGACATAGGATACTTTTCATCCCGGTAGAAGGTTCCCGTGGGATAATTTCCGACATTCACGCGAGCGAAGCCGCTGGCAACAGCTAGTGTATTAAGACATAGGATACTTTTCATCCCGGTAGACGGTTCCCGTGGGATAATTTCCGACATACACTCGGGCAACAGCTAGTATATTAAGACATAGGATACTTTTCATCCCGGTAGAAGGTTCCCTTGGGATAATTTCCGACATACACGCGTGCAACAGCTAGTATATTAAGACATAGGATACTTTCATCCCGGTAGAAGGTTCCCGTGGGATAATTTCCGGCATACACGCGGGCAACAGCTAGTATGTTAAGACATAGGATACTTTCATCCCGGTAGAAGGTTCCCGCGGGATAATTTCCGACATACACGCGGGCAACAGCTAGTATATTAAGACATAGGATACTTTTCATCCCGGTAGAAGGTTCCCGTGGGATAATTTCCGACATTCACGCGGGCAACAGCTAGTATATTAAGACATAGGATACTTTTCATCCCGGTAGAAGGTTCCCGTGGGATAATTTCCGACATTCACGCGGGCAACAGCTAGTATATTAAGACATAGGATACTTTTCATCCCGGTAGAAGGTTCCCGTGGGATAATTTCCGACATTCACGCGGGCAACAGCTAGTATATTAAGACATAGGATACTTTTCATCCCGGTAGAAGGTTCTCGTGGGATAATTTCCGACATTCACGCGGGCAACAGCTAGTATATTAAGACATAGGATACTTTTCATCCCGGTAGAAGGTCCCCGTGGGATAATTTCCGACATTCACGCGGGCGAAGCCGCTGGCAACAGCTAGTATATTAAGACATAGGATACTTTTTATCCCGGTAGAAGGTTCCCGTGGGATAATTTCCGACATTCACGCGGGCGAAGACGCTGGCAACAGCTGGTATATTGGTAACAGCAGGTATATTTAGACATAGGATACTTTTCATCCCGGTAGAAGGTTCCCGTGGGATAATTTCCGACATACACGCGTGCAACAGCTAGTATATTAAGACATAGGATACTTTCATCCCGGTAGAAGGTTCCCGTGGGATATTTTCCGACATATACGCGGGCAAAAGCTAGTATGTTAAGACATAGGATACTTATCCCGGTAGAAGGTTCCCGCGGGATAATTTCCGACATACACGCGGGCAACAGCTAGTATATTAAGACATAGGATACTTTTCATCCCGGTAGAAGGTTCCCGTGGGATAATTTCCGACATTCACGCGGGCAACAGCTAGTATATTAAGACATAGGATACTTTTCATCCCGGTAGAAGGTTCCCGTGGGATAATTTCCGACATTCACGCGGGCAACAGCTAGTATATTAAGACATAGGATACTTTTCATCCCGGTAGAAGGTTCCCGCGGGATAATTTCCGACATTCACGCGGGCGAAGCCGCTGCCAACAGCTAGTATATTAAGACATAGGATACTTTTCATCCCGGTAGAAGGTTCTCGTGGGATAATTTCCGACATTCACGCGGGCAACAGCTAGTATATTAGGACATAGGATACTTTTCATCCCGGTAGAAGGTTCCCGTGGGATAATTTCCGACATTCACGCGGGCGAAGCCGCTGGCAACAGCTAGTATATTAAGACATAGGATACTTTTCATCCCGGTAGAAGGTTCCCGTGGGATAATTTCCGACATTCACGCGGGC
Source organism: Dicycla oo (assembly GCA_948252095.1). Lineage (NCBI taxonomy): Eukaryota > Metazoa > Arthropoda > Insecta > Lepidoptera > Noctuidae > Dicycla > Dicycla oo. Next base: position 13,639,343 of record OX411732.1, read on the forward strand.
GAAGACGCTGGCAACAGCCGGTATATTTAGACATAGGATACTTTTCATCCCGGTAGAAGGTTCCCGTGGAATAATATCCGACATACACGCGGGCAACAGCTGGTATATTAAGACATAGGATACTTTTCATCCCGGTAGAAGGTTCCCGTGGGATAATTTCCAACATACACGCGTGCAACAGCTAGTATATTAAGACATAGGATACTTTTCATCCCGGTAGAAGGTTCCCGTGGGATAATTTCCGACATACACGCGTGCAACAGCTAGTATATTAAGACATAGGATACTTTAATCCCGGTAGAAGGTTCCCGTGGGATAATTTCAGACATACACGCGGGCGAAGCCGCTGGCAACAGCTAGTATATTAAGACATAGGATACTTTTCATCCCGGTAGAAAGTTCCCTTGGGATAATTTCCGACATTCACGCGGGCGAAGCCGCTGCCAACAGCTAGTATATTAAGACATAGGATACTTTTCATCCCGGTAGAAGGTTCTGGTGGGATAATTTCCGACATTCACGCGGGCAACAGCTAGTATATTAAGACATAGGATACTTTTCATCCCGGTAGAAGGTTCCCGTGGGATAATTTCCGACATTCACGCGGGCGAAGCCGCTGGCAACAGCTAGTATATTAAGACATAGGATACTTTTCATCCCGGTAGAAGGTTCCCGTGGGATAATTTCCGACATTCACGCGGGCGAAGACGCTGGCTACAGCTGGTATATTTAGACATAGGATACTTTTCATCCCGGTAGAAGGTTCTCGTGGGATAATTTCCGACATTCACGCGGGCAACAGCTAGTATATTAAGACATAGGATACTTTTCATCCCGGTAGAAGGTCCCCCGCGGGATAATTTCCGACATTCACGCGGGCGAAGCCGCTGCCAACAGCTAGTATATTAAGACATAGGATACTTTTCATCCCGGTAGAAGGTTCCCGTGGGATAATTTCCGACATTCACGCGGGCGAAGCCGCTGGCAACAGCTAGTATATTAAGACATAGGATACTTTTCATCCCGGTAGAAGGTTCCCGTGGGATAATTTCCGACATTCACGCGGGCGAAGACGCTGGCTACAGCTGGTATATTTAGACATAGGATACTTTTCATCCCGGTAGAAGGTTCTCGTGGGATAATTTCCGACATTCACGCGGGCAACAGCTAGTATATTAAGACATAGGATACTTTCATCCTGGTAGAAGGTTCCCGTGGGATAATTTCCGACATACACGCGGGCAACAGCTGGTGTATTAAGACATAGGATACTTTTCATCCCGGTAGAAGGTTCCCGTGGGATAATTTCCGACATACACGCGGGCGAAGCCGCTGGCAACAGCTAGTATATTAAGACATAGGATACTTTCATCCCGGTAGAAGGTTCCCGTGGGATAATTTCCGACATTCACGCGGACGAAGCCGCTGGCAACAGCTAGTATATTAAGACATAGGATACTTTTCATCCCGGTAGAAGGTTCCCGTGGGATAATTTCCGACATTCACGCGGGCAACAGCTAGTATATTAAGACAAAGGATACTTTTCATCCCGGTAGAAGGTTCCCGTGGGATAATTTCCGACATTCACGCGGGCAACAGCTAGTATATTAAGACATAGGATACTTTTCATCCCGGTAGAAGGTTCCCGTGGGATAATTTTCGACATTCACGCGGGCAACAGCTAGTATATTAAGACATAGGATACTTTTCATCCCGGTAGAAAGTTCCCGTGGGATAATTTCCGACATTCACGCGGGCGAAGCCGCTGGCAACAGCTAGTATATTAAGACATAGGATACTTTTCATCCCGGTAGAAGGTTCCCGTGGGATATTTTCCGACATACACGCGGGCAACAGCTAGTATATTAAGACATAGGATACTTTTCATCCCGGTAGAAGGTTCCCGTGGGATAATTTCCGACATTCACGCGGGCGAAGCCGCGGGCAACAGCTAGTATATTAAGACATAGGATACTTTCATCCCGGTAGAAGGTTCACGTGGGATAATTTCCGACATTCACGCGGGCGAAGCCGCTGGCAACAGCTAGTATATTAAGACATAGGATACTTTTAATCCCAGTAGAAGGTTCCCGTGGGATAATTTCCGACATTCACGCGGGCGAAGACGCTGGCAACAGCTGGTATATTTAGACATAGGATACTTTTCATCCCGGTAGAAGGTTCCCGTGGAATAATATCCGACATACACGCGGGCAACAGCTGGTATATTAAGACATAGGATACTTTTCATCCCGGTAGAAGGTTCCCGTGGGATAATTTCCAACATACACGCGTGCAACAGCTAGTATATTAAGACATAGGATACTTTTCATCCCGGTAGAAGGTTCCCGTGGGATAATTTCCGACATACACGCGTGCAACAGCTAGTATATTAAGACATAGGATACTTTTCATCCCGGTAGAAGGTTCCCGTGGGATATTTTCCGACATACACGCGGGCAACAGCTAGTATATTAAGACATAGGATACTTTTCATCCCGGTAGAAGGTTCCCGTGGGATAATTTCCGACATTCACGCGGGCGAAGCCGCGGGCAACAGCTAGTATATTAAGACATAGGATACTTTCATCCCGGTAGAAGGTTCACGTGGGATAATTTCCGACATTCACGCGGGCGAAGCCGCTGGCAACAGCTAGTATATTAAGACATAGGATACTTTTAATCCCAGTAGAAGGTTCCCGTGGGATAATTTCCGACATTCACGCGGGCAACAGCTAGTATATTAAGACATAGGATACTTTTCATCCCGGTAGAAGGTTCCCGTGGGATAATTTCCGACATTCACGTGGGCGAAGCCGCTGGCAACAGCTAGTATATTAAGACATAGGATACTTTTCATCCCGGTAGAAGGTTCCCGTGGGATAATTTCCGACATTCACGCGGGCAACAGCTAGTATATTAAGACATAGGATACTTTTCATCCCGGTAGAAGGTACCCGTGGGATAATTTCCGAAATTCACGCGGGCGAAGCCGCTGGCAACAGCTAGTATATTAAGACATAGGATACTTTTCATCCCGGTAGAAAGTTCCCGTGGGATAATTTCCGACATTCACGCGAGCGAAGCCGCTGGCAACAGCTAGTGTATTAAGACATAGGATACTTTTCATCCCGGTAGACGGTTCCCGTGGGATAATTTCCGACATACACTCGGGCAACAGCTAGTATATTAAGACATAGGATACTTTTCATCCCGGTAGAAGGTTCCCGTGGGATAATTTCCGACATACACGCGTGCAACAGCTAGTATATTAAGACATAGGATACTTTCATCCCGGTAGAAGGTTCCCGTGGGATAATTTCCGGCATACACGCGGGCAACAGCTAGTATGTTAAGACATAGGATACTTTCATCCCGGTAGAAGGTTCCCGCGGGATAATTTCCGACATACACGCGGGCAACAGCTAGTATATTAAGACATAGGATACTTTTCATCCCGGTAGAAGGTTCCCGTGGGATAATTTCCGACATTCACGCGGGCAACAGCTAGTATATTAAGACATAGGATACTTTTCATCCCGGTAGAAGGTTCCCGTGGGATAATTTCCGACATTCACGCGGGCAACAGCTAGTATATTAAGACATAGGATACTTTTCATCCCGGTAGAAGGTTCCCGCGGGATAATTTCCGACATTCACGCGGGCGAAGCCGCTGCCAACAGCTAGTATATTAAGACATAGGATACTTTTCATCCCGGTAGAAGGTTCTCGTGGGATAATTTCCGACATTCACGCCGGCAACAGCTAGTATATTAAGACATAGGATAATTTTCATCCCGGTAGAAGGTTCCCGTGGGATAATTTCCGACATTCACGCGGGCGAAGACGCTGGCAACAGCTGGTATATTTAGACATAGGATACTTTTCATCCCGGTAGAAGGTTCCCGTGGGATATTTTCCGACATACACGCGGGCAACAGCTAGTATATTAAGACATAGGATACTTTTCATCCCGGTAGAAGGTTCCCGTGGGATAATTTCCGACATTCACGCGGGCGAAGCCGCGGGCAACAGCTAGTATATTAAGACATAGGATACTTTCATCCCGGTAGAAGGTTCACGTGGGATAATTTCCGACATTCACGCGGGCGAAGCCGCTGGCAACAGCTAGTATATTAAGACATAGGATACTTTTAATCCCAGTAGAAGGTTCCCGTGGGATAATTTCCGACATTCACGCGGGCGAAGACGCTGGCAACAGCTGGTATATTTAGACATAGGATACTTTTCATCCCGGTAGAAGGTTCCCGTGGAATAATATCCGACATACACGCGGGCAACAGCTGGTATATTAAGACATAGGATACTTTTCATCCCGGTAGAAGGTTCCCGTGGGATAATTTCCAACATACACGCGTGCAACAGCTAGTATATTAAGACATAGGATACTTTTCATCCCGGTAGAAGGTTCCCGTGGGATAATTTCCGACATACACGCGTGCAACAGCTAGTATATTAAGACATAGGATACTTTTCATCCCGGTAGAAGGTTCCCGTGGGATATTTTCCGACATACACGCGGGCAACAGCTAGTATATTAAGACATAGGATACTTTTCATCCCGGTAGAAGGTTCCCGTGGGATAATTTCCGACATTCACGCGGGCGAAGCCGCGGGCAACAGCTAGTATATTAAGACATAGGATACTTTCATCCCGGTAGAAGGTTCACGTGGGATAATTTCCGACATTCACGCGGGCGAAGCCGCTGGCAACAGCTAGTATATTAAGACATAGGATACTTTTAATCCCAGTAGAAGGTTCCCGTGGGATAATTTCCGACATTCACGCGGGCAACAGCTAGTATATTAAGACATAGGATACTTTTCATCCCGGTAGAAGGTTCCCGTGGGATAATTTCCGACATTCACGTGGGCGAAGCCGCTGGCAACAGCTAGTATATTAAGACATAGGATACTTTTCATCCCGGTAGAAGGTTCCCGTGGGATAATTTCCGACATTCACGCGGGCAACAGCTAGTATATTAAGACATAGGATACTTTTCATCCCGGTAGAAGGTACCCGTGGGATAATTTCCGAAATTCACGCGGGCGAAGCCGCTGGCAACAGCTAGTATATTAAGACATAGGATACTTTTCATCCCGGTAGAAAGTTCCCGTGGGATAATTTCCGACATTCACGCGGGCGAAGCTGCTGGCAACAGCTAGTATATTAAGACATAGGATACTTTTCATCCCGGTAGAAGGTTCCCGTGGGATAATTTCCGACATTCACGCGAGCGAAGCCGCTGGCAACAGCTAGTGTATTAAGACATAGGATACTTTTCATCCCGGTAGACGGTTCCCGTGGGATAATTTCCGACATACACTCGGGCAACAGCTAGTATATTAAGACATAGGATACTTTTCATCCCGGTAGAAGGTTCCCGTGGGATAATTTCCGACATACACGCGTGCAACAGCTAGTATATTAAGACATAGGATACTTTCATCCCGGTAGAAGGTTCCCGTGGGATAATTTCCGGCATACACGCGGGCAACAGCTAGTATGTTAAGACATAGGATACTTTCATCCCGGTAGAAGGTTCCCGCGGGATAATTTCCGACATACACGCGGGCAACAGCTAGTATATTAAGACATAGGATACTTTTCATCCCGGTAGAAGGTTCCCGTGGGATAATTTCCGACATTCACGCGGGCAACAGCTAGTATATTAAGACATAGGATACTTTTCATCCCGGTAGAAGGTTCCCGTGGGATAATTTCCGACATTCACGCGGGCAACAGCTAGTATATTAAGACATAGGATACTTTTCATCCCGGTAGAAGGTTCCCGCGGGATAATTTCCGACATTCACGCGGGCGAAGCCGCTGCCAACAGCTAGTATATTAAGACATAGGATACTTTTCATCCCGGTAGAAGGTTCTCGTGGGATAATTTCCGACATTCACGCCGGCAACAGCTAGTATATTAAGACATAGGATAATTTTCATCCCGGTAGAAGGTTCCCGTGGGATAATTTCCGACATTCACGCGGGCGAAGACGCTGGCAACAGCTGGTATATTTAGACATAGGATACTTTTCATCCCGGTAGAAGGTTCCCGTGGGATAATATCCGACATACACGCGGGCAACAGCTGGTATATTAAGACATAGGATACTTTTCATCCCGGTAGAAGGTTCCTGTGGGATAATTTCCGACATTCACGCGGGCGAAGCCGCTGCCAACAGCTAGTATATTAAGACATAGGATACTTTTCATCCCGGTAGAAGGTTCCCGTGGGATAATTTCCGACATTCACGCGGGCAACAGCTAGTATATTAAGACATAGGATACTTTTCATCCCGGTAGAAGGTTCTCGTGGGATAATTTCCGACATTCACGCGGGCAACAGCTAGTATATTAAGACATAGGATACTTTTCATCCCGGTAGAAGGTCCCCGTGGGATAATTTCCGACATTCACGCGGGCGAAGCCGCTGGCAACAGCTAGTATATTAAGACATAGGATACTTTTTATCCCGGTAGAAGGTTCCCGTGGGATAATTTCCGACATTCACGCGGGCGAAGACGCTGGCAACAGCTGGTATATTGGTAACAGCAGGTATATTTAGACATAGGATACTTTTCATCCCGGTAGAAGGTTCCCGTGGGATAATTTCCGACATACACGCGTGCAACAGCTAGTATATTAAGACATAGGATACTTTCATCCCGGTAGAAGGTTCCCGTGGGATATTTTCCGACATATACGCGGGCAAAAGCTAGTATGTTAAGACATAGGATACTTATCCCGGTAGAAGGTTCCCGCGGGATAATTTCCGACATACACGCGGGCAACAGCTAGTATATTAAGACATAGGATACTTTTCATCCCGGTAGAAGGTTCCCGTGGGATAATTTCCGACATTCACGCGGGCAACAGCTAGTATATTAAGACATAGGATACTTTTCATCCCGGTAGAAGGTTCCCGTGGGATAATTTCCGACATTCACGCGGGCAACAGCTAGTATATTAAGACATAGGATACTTTTCATCCCGGTAGAAGGTTCCCGCGGGATAATTTCCGACATTCACGCGGGCGAAGCCGCTGCCAACAGCTAGTATATTAAGACATAGGATACTTTTCATCCCGGTAGAAGGTTCTCGTGGGATAATTTCCGACATTCACGCGGGCAACAGCTAGTATATTAGGACATAGGATACTTTTCATCCCGGTAGAAGGTTCCCGTGGGATAATTTCCGACATTCACGCGGGCGAAGCCGCTGGCAACAGCTAGTATATTAAGACATAGGATACTTTTCATCCCGGTAGAAGGTTCCCGTGGGATAATTTCCGACATTCACGCGGGCGAAGACGCTGGCAACAGCTGGTATATTTAGACATAGGATACTTTTCATCCCGGTAGAAGGTTCCCGTGGAATAATATCCGACATACACGCGGGCAACAGCTGGTATATTAAGACATAGGATACTTTTCATCCCGGTAGAAGGTTCCCGTGGGATAATTTCCAACATACACGCGTGCAACAGCTAGTATATTAAGACATAGGATACTTTTCATCCCGGTAGAAGGTTCCCGTGGGATAATTTCCGACATACACGCGTGCAACAGCTAGTATATTAAGACATAGGATACTTTAATCCCGGTAGAAGGTTCCCGTGGGATAATTTCAGACATACACGCGGGCGAAGCCGCTGGCAACAGCTAGTATATTAAGACATAGGATACTTTTCATCCCGGTAGAAAGTTCCCTTGGGATAATTTCCGACATTCACGCGGGCGAAGCCGCTGCCAACAGCTAGTATATTAAGACATAGGATACTTTTCATCCCGGTAGAAGGTTCTCGTGGGATAATTTCCGACATTCACGCGGGCAACAGCTAGTATATTAGGACATAGGATACTTTTCATCCCGGTAGAAGGTTCCCGTGGGATAATTTCCGACATTCACGCGGGCGAAGCCGCTGGCAACAGCTAGTATATTAAGACATAGGATACTTTTCATCCCGGTAGAAGGTTCCCGTGGGATAATTTCCGACATTCACGCGGGCGAAGACGCTGGCAACAGCTGGTATATTTAGACATAGGATACTTTTCATCCCGGTAGAAGGTTCCCGTGGAATAATATCCGACATACACGCGGGCAACAGCTGGTATATTAAGACATAGGATACTTTTCATCCCGGTAGAAGGTTCCCGTGGGATAATTTCCAACATACACGCGTGCAACAGCTAGTATATTAAGACATAGGATACTTTTCATCCCGGTAGAAGGTTCCCGTGGGATAATTTCCGACATACACGCGTGCAACAGCTAGTATATTAAGACATAGGATACTTTAATCCCGGTAGAAGGTTCCCGTGGGATAATTTCAGACATACACGCGGGCGAAGCCGCTGGCAACAGCTAGTATATTAAGACATAGGATACTTTTCATCCCGGTAGAAAGTTCCCTTGGGATAATTTCCGACATTCACGCGGGCGAAGCCGCTGCCAACAGCTAGTATATTAAGACATAGGATACTTTTCATCCCGGTAGAAGGTTCTGGTGGGATAATTTCCGACATTCACGCGGGCAACAGCTAGTATATTAAGACATAGGATACTTTTCATCCCGGTAGAAGGTTCCCGTGGGATAATTTCCGACATTCACGCGGGCGAAGCCGCTGGCAACAGCTAGTATATTAAGACATAGGATACTTTTCATCCCGGTAGAAGGTTCCCGTGGGATAATTTCCGACATTCACGCGGGCGAAGACGCTGGCTACAGCTGGTATATTTAGACATAGGATACTTTTCATCCCGGTAGAAGGTTCTCGTGGGATAATTTCCGACATTCACGCGGGCAACAGCTAGTATATTAAGACATAGGATACTTTTCATCCCGGTAGAAGGTCCCCCGCGGGATAATTTCCGACATTCACGCGGGCGAAGCCGCTGCCAACAGCTAGTATATTAAGACATAGGATACTTTTCATCCCGGTAGAAGGTTCTCGTGGGATAATTTCCGACATTCACGCGGGCAACAGCTAGTATATTAAGACATAGGATACTTTTCATCCCGGTAGAAGGTTCCCGTGGGATAATTTCCGACATTCACGCGGGCGAAGCCGCTGGCAACAGCTAGTATATTAAGACATAGGATACTTTTCATCCCGGTAGAAGGTTCCCGTGGGATAATTTCCGACATTCACGCGGGCGAAGACGCTGGCAACAGCTGGTATATTTAGACATAGGATACTTTTCATCCCGGTAGAAGGTTCCCGTGGAATAATATCCGACATACACGCGGGCAACAGCTGGTATATTAAGACATAGGATACTTTTCATCCCGGTAGAAGGTTCCCGTGGGATAATTTCCGACATACACGCGTGCAACAGCTAGTATATTAAGACATAGGATACTTTTCATCCCGGTAGAAGGTTCCCGTGGGATAATTTCCGACATTCACGCGGGCAACAGCCAGTATATTAAGACATAGGATACTTTTCATCCCGGTAGAAAGTTCCCGTGGGATAATTTCCGACATTCACGCGGGCGAAGCCGCTGGCAACAGCTAGTAAATTAAGACATAGGATACTTTTCATCCCGGTAGAAGGTTCCCGTGGGATAATTTCCGACATTCACGCGGGCAACAGCTAGTATATTAAGACATAGGATACAATCATCCCGGTAGAAGGTTCCCGTGGGATAATTTCCGACATTCACGCTGGCGAAGCCGCTGGCAACAGCTAGTATATTAAGACATAGGATACTTTTTATCCCAGTAGAAGGTTCCCGTGGGATAATTTCCGACATTCACGCGAGCGAAGCCGCTGGCAACAGCTAGTATATTAAGACATAGGATACTTTTCATCCCGGTAGAAGGTTCCCGTGGGATAATTTCCGACATTCACGCGGGCAACAGCTAGTATATTAAGACATAGGATACTTTTCATCCAGGTAGAAGGTTCCCGCGGGATAATTTCCGACATTCACGCGGGCGAAGCCGCTGCCAACAGCTAGTATATTAATACATAGGATACTTTTCATCCCGGTAGAAGGTTCCCGTGGGATAATTTCCGACATTCACGCGGGCAACAGCTAGTATATTAAGACATAGGATACTTTCATCCCGGTAGAAGGTTCCCGTGGGATAATTTCCGACATACACGCGGGCAACAGCTGGTATATTTAGACATAGGATACTTTTCATCCCGGTAGAAGGTTCCCGTGGGATAATATCCGACATACACGCGGGCAACAGCTGGTATATTAAGACATAGGATACTTTTCATCCCGGTAGAAGGTTCCCGTGGGATAATTTCCGACATTCACGCGGGCAACTGCTAGTATATTAAGACATAGGATTCTTTTCATCCCGGTAGAAGGTTCCCGTGGGATAATTTCCGACATACACGCGGGCAACAGCTAGTATATTAAGACATAGGATACTTTTCATCCCGGTAGAAGGTTCCCGTGGGATAATTTCCAACATACACGCGTGCAACAGCTAGTATATTAAGACATAGGATACTTTTCATCCCGGTAGAAGGTTCCCGTGGGATAATTTCCGACATACACGCGTGCAACAGCTAGTATATTAAGACATAGGATACTTTAATCCCGGTAGAAGGTTCCCGTGGGATAATTTCAGACATACACGCGGGCGAAGCCGCTGGCAACAGCTAGTATATTAAGACATAGGATACTTTTCATCCCGGTAGAAAGTTCCCTTGGGATAATTTCCGACATTCACGCGGGCGAAGCCGCTGCCAACAGCTAGTATATTAAGACATAGGATACTTTTCATCCCGGTAGAAGGTTCTGGTGGGATAATTTCCGACATTCACGCGGGCAACAGCTAGTATATTAAGACATAGGATACTTTTCATCCCGGTAGAAGGTTCCCGTGGGATAATTTCCGACTTTCACGCGGGCGAAGCCGCTGGCAACAGCTAGTATATTAAGACATAGGATACTTTTCATCCCGGTAGAAGGTTCCCGTGGGATAATTTCCGACATTCACGCGGGCGAAGACGCTGGCTACAGCTGGTATATTTAGACATAGGATACTTTTCATCCCGGTAGAAGGTTCTCGTGGGATAATTTCCGACATTCACGCGGGCAACAGCTAGTATATTAAGACATAGGATACTTTTCATCCCGGTAGAAGGTCCCCCGCGGGATAATTTCCGACATTCACGCGGGCGAAGCCGCTGCCAACAGCTAGTATATTAAGACATAGGATACTTTTCATCCCGGTAGAAGGTTCTCGTGGGATAATTTCCGACATTCACGCGGGCAACAGCTAGTATATTAAGACATAGGATACTTTTCATCCCGGTAGAAGGTTCCCGTGGGATAATTTCCGACATTCACGCGGGCGAAGACGCTGGCAACAGCTGGTATATTTAGACATAGGATACTTTTCATCCCGGTAGAAGGTTCCCGTGGGATAATATCCGACATACACGCGGGCAACAGCTGGTATATTAAGACATAGGATACTTTTCATCCCGGTAGAAGGTTCCCGTGGGATAATTTCCGACATTCACGCGGGCGAAGCCGCTGCCAACAGCTAGTATATTAAGACATAGGATACTTTTCATCCCGGTAGAAGGTTCCCGTGGGATAATTTCCGACATTCACGCGGGCGAAGACGCTGGCAACAGCTGGTATATTTAGACATAGGATACTTTTCATCCCGGTAGAAGGTTCCCGTGGAATAATATCCGACATACACGCGGGCAACAGCTGGTATATTAAGACATAGGATACTTTTCATCCCGGTAGAAGGTTCCCGTGGGATAATTTCCGACATACACGCGTGCAACAGCTAGTATATTAAGACATAGGATACTTTTCATCCCGGTAGAAGGTTCCCGTGGGATAATTTCCGACATTCACGCGGGCAACAGCCAGTATATTAAGACATAGGATACTTTTCATCCCGGTAGAAAGTTCCCGTGGGATAATTTCCGACATTCACGCGGGCGAAGCCGCTGGCAACAGCTAGTAAATTAAGACATAGGATACTTTTCATCCCGGTAGAAGGTTCCCGTGGGATAATTTCCGACATTCACGCGGGCAACAGCTAGTATATTAAGACATAGGATACAATCATCCCGGTAGAAGGTTCCCGTGGGATAATTTCCGACATTCACGCTGGCGAAGCCGCTGGCAACAGCTAGTATATTAAGACATAGGATACTTTTTATCCCGGTAGAAGGTTCCCGTGGGATAATTTCCGACATTCACGCGAGCGAAGCCGCTGGCAACAGCTAGTATATTAAGACATAGGATACTTTTCATCCCGGTAGAAGGTTCCCGTGGGATAATTTCCGACATTCACGCGGGCAACAGCTAGTATATTAAGACATAGGATACTTTTCATCCAGGTAGAAGGTTCCCGCGGGATAATTTCCGACATTCACGCGGGCGAAGCCGCTGCCAACAGCTAGTATATTAATACATAGGATACTTTTCATCCCGGTAGAAGGTTCCCGTGGGATAATTTCCGACATTCACGCGGGCAACAGCTAGTATATTAAGACATAGGATACTTTCATCCCGGTAGAAGGTTCCCGTGGGATAATTTCCGACATACACGCGGGCAACAGCTGGTATATTTAGACATAGGATACTTTTCATCCCGGTAGAAGGTTCCCGTGGGATAATATCCGACATACACGCGGGCAACAGCTGGTATATTAAGACATAGGATACTTTTCATCCCGGTAGAAGGTTCCCGTGGGATAATTTCCGACATTCACGCGGGCAACAGCTAGTATATTAAGACATAGGATTCTTTTCATCCCGGTAGAAGGTTCCCGTGGGATAATTTCCGACATACACGCGGGCAACAGCTAGTATATTAAGACATAGGATACTTTTCATCCCGGTAGAAGGTTCCCGTGGGATAATTTCCGACATTCACGCGGGCGAAGACGCTGGCTACAGCTGGTATATTTAGACATAGGATACTTTTCATCCCGGTAGAAGGTTCCCGTGGGATAATATCCGACATACACGCGGGCAACAGCTGGTATATTAAGACATAGGATACTTTTCATCCCGGTAGAAGGTTCCCGTGGGATAATTTCCGACATTCACGCGGGCAACAGCTAGTATATTAAGACATAGGATACTTTTCATCCCGGTAGAAGGTTCCCGTGGGATAATTTCCGACATTCACGCGGGCGAAGACGCTGGCAACAGCTGGTATATTTAGACATAGGATACTTTTCATCCCGGTAGAAGGTTCCCGTGGGATAATATCCGACATACACGCGGGCAACAGCTGGTATATTAAGACATAGGATACTTTTCATCCCGGTAGAAGGTTCCCGTGGGATAATTTCCGACATTCACGCGGGCGAAGCCGCTGCCAACAGCTAGTATATTAAGACATAGGATACTTTTCATCCCGGTAGAAGGTTCCCGTGGGATAATTTCCGAGATACACGCGGGCAACAGCTAGTATATTAAGACATAGGATACTTTTTATCCCGGTAGAAGGTTCCGGTGGGATAATTTCCGACATTCACGCGGGCAACAGCTAGTATATTAAGACATAGGATACTTTTCATCCCGGTAGAAGGTTCCCGTGGGATAATTTCCGACATTCACGCGGGCAACAGCTAGTATATTAAGACATAGGATACTTTTCATCCCGGTAGAAGGTTCTCGTGGGATAATTTCCGACATTCACGCGGGCAACAGCTAGTATATTAAGACATAGGATACTTTTCATCCCGGTAGAAGGTCCCCGTGGGATAATATCCGACATTCACGCGGGCGAAGCCGCTGGCAACAGCTAGTATATTAAGACATAGGATACTTTTTATCCCGGTAGAAGGTTCCCGTGGGATAATTTCCGACATTCACGCGGGCGAAGACGCTGGCAACAGCTGGTATATTTAGACATAGGATACTTTTCATCCCGGTAGAAGGTTCCCGTGGGATAATATCCGACATACACGCGGGCAACAGCTGGTATATTAAGACATAGGATACTTTTCATCCCGGTAGAAGGTACCCGTGGGATAATTTCCGACATTCACGCGGGCGAAGCCGCTGCCAACAGCTAGTATATTAAGACATAGGATACTTTTCATCCCGGTAGAAGGTTCCCGTGGGATAATTTCCGACATTCACGCGGGCGAAGACGCTGGCTACAGCTGGTATATTTAGACATAGGATACTTTTCATCCCGGTAGAAGGTTCCCGTGGGATAATATCCGACATACACGCGGGCAACAGCTGGTATATTAAGACATAGGATACTTTTCATCCCGGTAGAAGGTTCCCGTGGGATAATTTCCGACATTCACGCGGGCAACAGCTAGTATATTAAGACATAGGATACTTTTCATCCCGGTAGAAGGTTCCCGCGGGATAATTTCCGACATTCACGCGGGCGAAGACGCTGGCAACAGCTGGTATATTTAGACATAGGATACTTTTCATCCCGGTAGAAGGTTCCCGTGGGATAATATCCGACATACACGCGGGCAACAGCTGGTATATTAAGACATAGGATACTTTTCATCCCGGTAGAAGGTTCCCGTGGGATAATTTCCGACATTCACGCGGGCGAAGCCGCTGCCAACAGCTAGTATATTAAGACATAGGATACTTTTCATCCCGGTAGAAGGTTCCCGTGGGATAATTTCTGACATACACGCGGGCAACAGCTAGTATATTAAGACATAGGATACTTTTTATCCCGGTAGAAGGTTCCGGTGGGATAATTTCCGACATTCACGCGGGCAACAGCTAGTATATTAAGACATAGGATACTTTTCATCCCGGTAGAAGGTTCCCGTGGGATAATTTCCGACATTCACGCGGGCAACAGCTAGTATATTAAGACATAGGATACTTTTCATCCCGGTAGAAGGTTCTCGTGGGATAATTTCCGACATTCACGCGGGCAACAGCTAGTATATTAAGACATAGGATACTTTTCATCCCGGTAGAAGGTTCCCGTGGGATAATTTCCGACATTCACGCGGGCAACAGCTAGTATATTAAGACATAGGATACTTTTCATCCCGGTAGAAGGTTCTCGTGGGATAATTTCCGACATTCACGCGGGCAACAGCTAGTATATTAAGACATAGGATACTTTTCATCCCGGTAGAAGGTCCCCGTGGGATAATATCCGACATTCACGCGGGCGAAGCCGCTGGCAACAGCTGGTATATTAAGACATAGGATACTTTTCATCCCGGTAGAAGGTTCCCGTGGGATAATTTCCGACATTCACGCGAGCGAAGCCGCTGGCAACAGCTAGTGTATTAAGACATAGGATACTTTTCATCCCGGTAGACGGTTCCCGTGGGATAATTTCCGACATACACTCGGGCAACAGCTAGTATATTAAGACATAGGATACTTTTCATCCCGGTAGAAGGTTCCCGTGGGATAATTTCCGACATACACGCGTGCAACAGCCAGTATATTAAGACATAGGATACTTTCATCCCGGTAGAAGGTTCCCGTGGGATAATTTCCGGCATACACGCGGGCAACAGCTAGTATGTTAAGACATAGGATACTTTCATCCCGGTAGAAGGTTCCCGCGGGATAATTTCCGACATACACGCGGGCAACAGCTAGTATATTAAGACATAGGATACTTTTCATCCCGGTAGAAGGTTCCCGTGGGATAATTTCCGACATTCACGCGGGCAACAGCTAGTATATTAAGACATAGGATACTTTTCATCCCGGTAGAAGGTTCCCGTGGGATAATTTCCGACATTCACGCGGGCAACAGCTAGTATATTAAGACATAGGATACTTTTCATCCCGGTAGAAGGTTCCCGCGGGATAATTTCCGACATTCACGCGGGCGAAGCCGCTGCCAACAGCTAGTATATTAAGACATAGGATACTTTTCATCCCGGTAGAAGGTTCTCGTGGGATAATTTCCGACATTCACGCCGGCGAAGCCGCTGGCAACAGCTAGTATATTAAGACATAGGATACTTTTTATCCCGGTAGAAGGTTCCCGTGGGATAATTTCCGACATTCACGCGAGCGAAGCCGCTGGCAACAGCTAGTATATTAAGACATAGGATACTTTTCATCCCGGTAGAAGGTTCCCGTGGGATAATTTCCGACATTCACGCGGGCAACAGCTAGTATATTAAGACAAAGGATACTTTTCATCCCGGTAGAAGGTTCCGGCGGGAAAATTTCCGACATTCACGCGGGCGAAGCCGCTGCCAACAGCTAGTATATTAAGACATAGGATACTTTTCATCCCGGTAGAAGGTTCCCGTGGGATATTTTCCGACATACACGCGGGCAACAGCTAGTAAATTAAGACATAGGATACAATCATCCCGGTAGAAGGTTCCCGTGGGATAATTTCCGACATTCACGCGGGCAACAGCTAGTATATTAAGACATAGGATACTTTCATCCTGGTAGAAGGTTCCCGTGGGATAATTTCCGACATACACGCGAGCGAAGCCGCTGGCAACAGCTAGTGTATTAAGACATAGGATACTTTTCATCCCGGTAGACGGTTCCCGTGGGATAATTTCCGACATACACTCGGGCAACAGCTAGTATATTAAGACATAGGATACTTTTCATCCCGGTAGAAGGTTCCCGTGGGATAATTTCCGACATACACGCGTGCAACAGCTAGTATATTAAGACATAGGATACTTTCATCCCGGTAGAAGGTTCCCGTGGGATAATTTCCGGCATACACGCGGGCAACAGCTAGTATGTTAAGACATAGGATACTTTCATCCCGGTAGAAGGTTCCCGCGGGATAATTTCCGACATACACGCGGGCAACAGCTAGTATATTAAGACATAGGATACTTTTCATCCCGGTAGAAGGTTCCCGTGGGATAATTTCCGACATTCACGCGGGCGAAGCCGCTGCCAACAGCTAGTATATTAAGACATAGGATACTTTTCATGCCGGTAGAACGTTCCCGTGGGATAATTTCCGACATACACGCGGGCAACAGCTAGTATATTAAGACATAGGATACTTTTCATCCCGGTAGAAGGTTCCCGTGGGATAATTTCCGACATTCACGCGGGCAACAGCTAGTATATTAAGACATAGGATACTTTTCATCCCGGTAGAAGGTTCCCGTGGGATAATTTCCGACATTCACGCGTGCAACAGCTAGTATATTAAGACATAGGATACTTTTCATCCCGGTAGAAAGTTCCCGTGGGATAATTTCCGACATTCACGCGGGCGAAGCCGCTGGCAACAGCTAGTAAATTAAGACATAGGATACTTTTCATCCCGGTAGAAGGTTCCCGTGGGATAATTTCCGACATTCACGCGGGCAACAGCTAGTATATTAAGACATAGGATACAATCATCCCGGTAGAAGGTTCCCGTGGGATAATTTCCGACATTCACGCTGGCGAAGCCGCTGGCAACAGCTAGTATATTAAGACATAGGATACTTTTTATCCCGGTAGAAGGTTCCCGTGGGATAATTTCCCACATTCACGCGAGCGAAGCCGCTGGCAACAGCTAGTATATTAAGACATAGGATACTTTCATCCCGGTAGAAGGTTCCCGTGGGATAATTTCCGACATTCACGCGGGCAACAGCTAGTATATTAAGACATAGGATACTTTTCATCCAGGTAGAAGGTTCCCGCGGGATAATTTCCGACATTCACGCGGGCGAAGCCGCTGCCAACAGCTAGTATATTAAGACATAGGATACTTTTCATCCCGGTAGAAGGTTCCCGTGGGATAATTTCCGACATTCACGCGGGCAACAGCTAGTATATTAAGACATAGGATACTTTCATCCCGGTAGAAGGTTCCCGTGGCATAATTTCCGACATACACGCGGGCAACAGCTGGTATATTTAGACATAGGATACTTTTCATCCCGGTAGAAGGTTCCCGTGGGATAATATCCGAGATACACGCGGGCAACAGCTGGTATATTAAGACATAGGATACTTTTCATCCCGGTAGAAGGTTCCCGTGGGATAATTTCCGACATTCACGCGGGCAACAGCTAGTATATTAAGACATAGGATACTTTTCATCCCGGTAGAAGGTTCCGGCGGGAAAATTTCCGACATTCACGCGGGCGAAGCCGCTGCCAACAGCTAGTATATTAAGACATAGGATACTTTTCATCCCGGTAGAAGGTTCCCGCGGGATAATTTCCGACATACACGCGGGCAACAGCTAGTATATTAAGACATAGGATACTTTTCATCCCGGTAGAAGGTTCCCGTGGGATAATTTCCGACATTCACGCGGGCAACAGCTAGTATATTAAGACATAGGATACTTTTTATCCCGGTAGAAGGTTCCCGTGGGATAATTTCCGACATTCACGCGGGCGAAGACGCTGGCAACAGCTGGTATATTTAGACATAGGATACTTTTCATCCCGGTAGAAGGTTCCCGTGGGATAATATCCGACATACACGCGGGCAACAGCTGGTATATTAAGACATAGGATACTTTTCATCCCGGTAGAAGGTACCCGTGGGATAATTTCCGACATTCACGCGGGCGAAGCCGCTGCCAACAGCTAGTATATTAAGACATAGGATACTTTTCATCCCGGTAGAAGGTTCCCGTGGGATAATTTCCGACATTCACGCGGGCGAAGACGCTGGCTACAGCTGGTATATTTAGACATAGGATACTTTTCATCCCGGTAGAAGGTTCCCGTGGGATAATATCCGACATACACGCGGGCAACAGCTGGTATATTAAGACATAGGATACTTTTCATCCCGGTAGAAGGTTCCCGTGGGATAATTTCCGACATTCACGCGGGCAACAGCTAGTATATTAAGACATAGGATACTTTTCATCCCGGTAGAAGGTTCCCGCGGGATAATTTCCGACATTCACGCGGGCGAAGACGCTGGCAACAGCTGGTATATTTAGACATAGGATACTTTTCATCCCGGTAGAAGGTTCCCGTGGGATAATATCCGACATACACGCGGGCAACAGCTGGTATATTAAGACATAGGATACTTTTTATCCCGGTAGAAGGTTCCCGTGGGATAATTTCCGACATTCACGCGGGCGAAGCCGCTGCCAACAGCTAGTATATTAAGACATAGGATACTTTTCATCCCGGTAGAAGGTTCCCGTGGGATAATTTCTGACATACACGCGGGCAACAGCTAGTATATTAAGACATAGGATACTTTTTATCCCGGTAGAAGGTTCCGGTGGGATAATTTCCGACATTCACGCGGGCAACAGCTAGTATATTAAGACATAGGATACTTTTCATCCCGGTAGAAGGTTCCCGTGGGATAATTTCCGACATTCACGCGGGCAACAGCTAGTATATTAAGACATAGGATACTTTTCATCCCGGTAGAAGGTTCTCGTGGGATAATTTCCGACATTCACGCGGGCAACAGCTAGTATATTAAGACATAGGATACTTTTCATCCCGGTAGAAGGTTCCCGTGGGATAATTTCCGACATTCACGCGGGCAACAGCTAGTATATTAAGACATAGGATACTTTTCATCCCGGTAGAAGGTTCTCGTGGGATAATTTCCGACATTCACGCGGGCAACAGCTAGTATATTAAGACATAGGATACTTTTCATCCCGGTAGAAGGTCCCCGTGGGATAATATCCGACATTCACGCGGGCGAAGCCGCTGGCAACAGCTGGTATATTAAGACATAGGATACTTTTCATCCCGGTAGAAGGTTCCCGTGGGATAATTTCCGACATTCACGCGAGCGAAGCCGCTGGCAACAGCTAGTGTATTAAGACATAGGATACTTTTCATCCCGGTAGACGGTTCCCGTGGGATAATTTCCGACATACACTCGGGCAGCAGCTAGTATATTAAGACATAGGATACTTTTCATCCCGGTAGAAGGTTCCCGTGGGATAATTTCCGACATACACGCGTGCAACAGCCAGTATATTAAGACATAGGATACTTTCATCCCGGTAGAAGGTTCCCGTGGGATAATTTCCGGCATACACGCGGGCAACAGCTAGTATGTTAAGACATAGGATACTTTCATCCCGGTAGAAGGTTCCCGCGGGATAATTTCCGACATACACGCGGGCAACAGCTAGTATATTAAGACATAGGATACTTTTCATCCCGGTAGAAGGTTCCCGTGGGATAATTTCCGACATTCACGCGGGCAACAGCTAGTATATTAAGACATAGGATACTTTTCATCCCGGTAGAAGGTTCCCGTGGGATAATTTCCGACATTCACGCGGGCAACAGCTAGTATATTAAGACATAGGATACTTTTCATCCCGGTAGAAGGTTCCCGCGGGATAATTTCCGACATTCACGCGGGCGAAGCCGCTGCCAACAGCTAGTATATTAAGACATAGGATACTTTTCATCCCGGTAGAAGGTTCTCGTGGGATAATTTCCGACATTCACGCCGGCGAAGCCGCTGGCAACAGCTAGTATATTAAGACATAGGATACTTTTTATCCCGGTAGAAGGTTCCCGTGGGATAATTTCCGACATTCACGCGAGCGAAGCCGCTGGCAACAGCTAGTATATTAAGACATAGGATACTTTTCATCCCGGTAGAAGGTTCCCGTGGGATAATTTCCGACATTCACGCGGGCAACAGCTAGTATATTAAGACAAAGGATACTTTTCATCCCGGTAGAAGGTTCCGGCGGGAAAATTTCCGACATTCACGCGGGCGAAGCCGCTGCCAACAGCTAGTATATTAAGACATAGGATACTTTTCATCCCGGTAGAAGGTTCCCGTGGGATATTTTCCGACATACACGCGGGCAACAGCTAGTAAATTAAGACATAGGATACAATCATCCCGGTAGAAGGTTCCCGTGGGATAATTTCCGACATTCACGCGGGCAACAGCTAGTATATTAAGACATAGGATACTTTCATCCTGGTAGAAGGTTCCCGTGGGATAATTTCCGACATACACGCGAGCGAAGCCGCTGGCAACAGCTAGTGTATTAAGACATAGGATACTTTTCATCCCGGTAGACGGTTCCCGTGGGATAATTTCCGACATACACTCGGGCAACAGCTAGTATATTAAGACATAGGATACTTTTCATCCCGGTAGAAGGTTCCCGTGGGATAATTTCCGACATACACGCGTGCAACAGCTAGTATATTAAGACATAGGATACTTTCATCCCGGTAGAAGGTTCCCGTGGGATAATTTCCGGCATACACGCGGGCAACAGCTAGTATGTTAAGACATAGGATACTTTCATCCCGGTAGAAGGTTCCCGCGGGATAATTTCCGACATACACGCGGGCAACAGCTAGTATATTAAGACATAGGATACTTTTCATCCCGGTAGAAGGTTCCCGTGGGATAATTTCCGACATTCACGCGGGCGAAGCCGCTGCCAACAGCTAGTATATTAAGACATAGGATACTTTTCATGCCGGTAGAACGTTCCCGTGGGATAATTTCCGACATACACGCGGGCAACAGCTAGTATATTAAGACATAGGATACTTTTCATCCCGGTAGAAGGTTCCCGTGGGATAATTTCCGACATTCACGCGGGCAACAGCTAGTATATTAAGACATAGGATACTTTTCATCCCGGTAGAAGGTTCCCGTGGGATAATTTCCGACATTCACGCGTGCAACAGCTAGTATATTAAGACATAGGATACTTTTCATCCCGGTAGAAAGTTCCCGTGGGATAATTTCCGACATTCACGCGGGCGAAGCCGCTGGCAACAGCTAGTAAATTAAGACATAGGATACTTTTCATCCCGGTAGAAGGTTCCCGTGGGATAATTTCCGACATTCACGCGGGCAACAGCTAGTATATTAAGACATAGGATACAATCATCCCGGTAGAAGGTTCCCGTGGGATAATTTCCGACATTCACGCTGGCGAAGCCGCTGGCAACAGCTAGTATATTAAGACATAGGATACTTTTTATCCCGGTAGAAGGTTCCCGTGGGATAATTTCCCACATTCACGCGAGCGAAGCCGCTGGCAACAGCTAGTATATTAAGACATAGGATACTTTTCATCCCGGTAGAAGGTTCCCGTGGGATAATTTCCGACATTCACGCGGGCAACAGCTAGTATATTAAGACATAGGATACTTTTCATCCAGGTAGAAGGTTCCCGCGGGATAATTTCCGACATTCACGCGGGCGAAGCCGCTGCCAACAGCTAGTATATTAAGACATAGGATACTTTTCATCCCGGTAGAAGGTTCCCGTGGGATAATTTCCGACATTCACGCGGGCAACAGCTAGTATATTAAGACATAGGATACTTTCATCCCGGTAGAAGGTTCCCGTGGCATAATTTCCGACATACACGCGGGCAACAGCTGGTATATTTAGACATAGGATACTTTTCATCCCGGTAGAAGGTTCCCGTGGGATAATATCCGAGATACACGCGGGCAACAGCTGGTATATTAAGACATAGGATACTTTTCATCCCGGTAGAAGGTTCCCGTGGGATAATTTCCGACATTCACGCGGGCAACAGCTAGTATATTAAGACATAGGATACTTTTCATCCCGGTAGAAGGTTCCGGCGGGAAAATTTCCGACATTCACGCGGGCGAAGCCGCTGCCAACAGCTAGTATATTAAGACATAGGATACTTTTCATCCCGGTAGAAGGTTCCCGCGGGATAATTTCCGACATACACGCGGGCAACAGCTAGTATATTAAGACATAGGATACTTTTCATCCCGGTAGAAGGTTCCCGTGGGATAATTTCCGACATTCACGCGGGCAACAGCTAGTATATTAAGACATAGGATACTTTTCATCCCGGTAGAAGGTTCCCGTGGGATAATTTCCGACATTCACGCGGGCAACAGCTAGTATATTAAGACATAGGATACTTTTCATCCCGGTAGAAGGTTCCCGTGGGATAATTTCCGACATTCACGTGGGCGAAGCCGCTGGCAACAGCTAGTATATTAAGACATAGGATACTTTTCATCCCGGTAGAAGGTTCCCGTGGGATAATTTCCGACATTCACGCGGGCAACAGCTAGTATATTAAGACATAGGATACTTTTCATCCCGGTAGAAGGTACCCGTGGGATAATTTCCGAAATTCACGCGGGCGAAGCCGCTGGCAACAGCTAGTATATTAAGACATAGGATACTTTTCATCCCGGTAGAAAGTTCCCGTGGGATAATTTCCGACATTCACGCGGGCGAAGCTGCTGGCAACAGCTAGTATATTAAGACATAGGATACTTTTCATCCCGGTAGAAGGTTCCCGTGGGATAATTTCCGACATTCACGCGAGCGAAGCCGCTGGCAACAGCTAGTGTATTAAGACATAGGATACTTTTCATCCCGGTAGACGGTTCCCGTGGGATAATTTCCGACATACACTCGGGCAACAGCTAGTATATTAAGACATAGGATACTTTTCATCCCGGTAGAAGGTTCCCGTGGGATAATTTCCGACATACACGCGTGCAACAGCCAGTATATTAAGACATAGGATACTTTCATCCCGGTAGAAGGTTCCCGTGGGATAATTTCCGGCATACACGCGGGCAACAGCTAGTATGTTAAGACATAGGATACTTTCATCCCGGTAGAAGGTTCCCGCGGGATAATTTCCGACATACACGCGGGCAACAGCTAGTATATTAAGACATAGGATACTTTTCATCCCGGTAGAAGGTTCCCGTGGGATAATTTCCGACATTCACGCGGGCAACAGCTAGTATATTAAGACATAGGATACTTTCATCCCGGTAGAAGGTTCCCGTGGGATAATTTCCGACATACACGCGGGCAACAGCTGGTATATTAAGACATAGGATACTTTTCATCCCGGTAGAAGGTTCCCGTGGGATAATTTCCGACATACACGCGGGCGAAGCCGCTGGCAACAGCTAGTATATTAAGACATAGGATACTTTCATCCCGGTAGAAGGTTCCCGTGGGATAATTTCCGACATTCACGCGGACGAAGCCGCTGGCAACAGCTAGTATATTAAGACATAGGATACTTTTCATCCCGGTAGAAGGTTCCCGTGGGATAATTTCCGACATTCACGCGGGCAACAGCTAGTATATTAAGACATAGGATACTTTTCATCCCGGTAGAAGGTTCCCGTGGGATAATTTCCGACATTCACGCAGGCAACAGCTAGTATATTAAGACATAAGATACTTTTCATCCCGGTAGAAGGTTCCCGTGGGATAATTTCCGACATTCACGCGGGCAACAGCTAGTATATTAAGACATAGGATACTTTTCATCCCGGTAGAAAGTTCCCGTGGGATAATTTTCGACATTCACGCGGGCGAAGCCGCTGGCAACAGCTAGTATATTAAGACATAGGATACTTTTCATCCCGGTAGAAGGTTCCCGTGGGATATTTTCCGACATACACGCGGGCAACAGCTAGTATATTAAGACATAGGATACTTTTCATCCCGGTAGAAGGTTCCCGTGGGATAATTTCCGACATTCACGCGGGCGAAGCCGCGGGCAACAGCTAGTATATTAAGACATAGGATACTTTCATCCCGGTAGAAGGTTCACGTGGGATAATTTCCGACATTCACGCGGGCGAAGCCGCTGGCAACAGCTAGTATATTAAGACATAGGATACTTTTCATCCCGGTAGAAGGTTCCCGTGGGATAATTTCCGACATTCACGCGGGCAACAGCTAGTATATTAAGACATAGGATACTTTTCATCCCGGTAGAAGGTTCCCGTGGGATAATTTCCGACATTCACGCGGGCAACAGCTAGTATATTAAGACATAGGATACTTTTCATCCCGGTAGAAGGTTCCCGCGGGATAATTTCCGACATTCACGCGGGCGAAGCCGCTGCCAACAGCTAGTATATTAAGACATAGGATACTTTTCATCCCGGTAGAAGGTTCTCGTGGGATAATTTCCGACATTCACGCCGGCGAAGCCGCTGGCAACAGCTAGTATATTAAGACATAGGATACTTTTTATCCCGGTAGAAGGTTCCCGTGGGATAATTTCCGACATTCACGCGAGCGAAGCCGCTGGCAACAGCTAGTATATTAAGACATAGGATACTTTTCATCCCGGTAGAAGGTTCCCGTGGGATAATTTCCGACATTCACGCGGGCAACAGCTAGTATATTAAGACATAGGATACTTTTCATCCAGGTAGAAGGTTCCCGCGGGATAATTTCCGACATTCACGCGGGCGAAGCCGCTGCCAACAGCTAGTATATTAAGACATAGGATACTTTTCATCCCGGTAGAAGGTTCCCGTGGGATAATTTCCGACATTCACGCGGGCAACAGCTAGTATATTAAGACATAGGATACTTTCATCCCGGTAGAAGGTTCCCGTGGCATAATTTCCGACATACACGCGGGCAACAGCTGGTATATTTAGACATAGGATACTTTTCATCCCGGTAGAAGGTTCCCGTGGGATAATATCCGACATACACGCGGGCAACAGCTGGTATATTAAGACATAGGATACTTTTCATCCCGGTAGAAGGTTCCCGTGGGATAATTTCCGACATTCACGCGGGCAACAGCTAGTATATTAAGACAAAGGATACTTTTCATCCCGGTAGAAGGTTCCGGCGGGAAAATTTCCGACATTCACGCGGGCGAAGCCGCTGCCAACAGCTAGTATATTAAGACATAGGATACTTTTCATCCCGGTAGAAGGTTCCCGTGGGATATTTTCCGACATACACGCGGGCAACAGCTAGTAAATTAAGACATAGGATACAATCATCCCGGTAGAAGGTTCCCGTGGGATAATTTCCGACATTCACGCGGGCAACAGCTAGTATATTAAGACATAGGATACTTTCATCCTGGTAGAAGGTTCCCGTGGGATAATTTCCGACATACACGCGGGCAACAGCTGGTGTATTAAGACATAGGATACTTTTCATCCCGGTAGAAGGTTCCCGTGGGATAATTTCCGACATACACGCGAGCGAAGCCGCTGGCAACAGCTAGTATATTAAGACATAGGATACTTTCATCCCGGTAGAAGGTTCCCGTGGGATAATTTCCGACATTCACGCGGACGAAGCCGCTGGCAACAGCTAGTATATTAAGACATAGGATACTTTTCATCCCGGTAGAAGGTTCCCGTGGGATAATTTCCGACATTCACGCGGGCAACAGCTAGTATATTAAGACATAGGATACTTTTCATCCCGGTAGAAGGTTCCCGTGGGATAATTTCCGACATTCACGCGGGCAACAGCTAGTATATTAAGACATAGGATACTTTTCATCCCGGTAGAAGGTTCCCGTGGGATAATTTTCGACATTCACGCGGGCAACAGCTAGTATATTAAGACATAGGATACTTTTCATCCCGGTAGAAAGTTCCCGTGGGATAATTTCCGACATTCACGCGGGCGAAGCCGCTGGCAACAGCTAGTATATTAAGACATAGGATACTTTTCATCCCGGTAGAAGGTTCCCGTGGGATATTTTCCGACATACACGCGGGCAACAGCTAGTATATTAAGACATAGGATACTTTTCATCCCGGTAGAAGGTTCCCGTGGGATAATTTCCGACATTCACGCGGGCGAAGCCGCGGGCAACAGCTAGTATATTAAGACATAGGATACTTTCATCCCGGTAGAAGGTTCACGTGGGATAATTTCCGACATTCACGCGGGCGAAGCCGCTGGCAACAGCTAGTATATTAAGACATAGGATACTTTTAATCCCAGTAGAAGGTTCCCGTGGGATAATTTCCGACATTCACGCGGGCAACAGCTAGTATATTAAGACATAGGATACTTTTCATCCCGGTAGAAGGTTCCCGTGGGATAATTTCCGACATTCACGTGGGCGAAGCCGCTGGCAACAGCTAGTATATTAAGACATAGGATACTTTTCATCCCGGTAGAAGGTTCCCGTGGGATAATTTCCGACATTCACGCGGGCAACAGCTAGTATATTAAGACATAGGATACTTTTCATCCCAGTAGAAGGTACCCGTGGGATAATTTCCGAAATTCACGCGGGCGAAGCCGCTGGCAACAGCTAGTATATTAAGACATAGGATACTTTTCATCCCGGTAGAAGGTTCCCGTGGGATAATTTCCGACATTCACGCGAGCGAAGCCGCTGGCAACAGCTAGTGTATTAAGACATAGGATACTTTTCATCCCGGTAGACGGTTCCCGTGGGATAATTTCCGACATACACTCGGGCAACAGCTAGTATATTAAGACATAGGATACTTTTCATCCCGGTAGAAGGTTCCCGTGGGATAATTTCCGACATACACGCGTGCAACAGCTAGTATATTAAGACATAGGATACTTTCATCCCGGTAGAAGGTTCCCGTGGGATAATTTCCGGCATACACGCGGGCAACAGCTAGTATGTTAAGACATAGGATACTTTCATCCCGGTAGAAGGTTCCCGCGGGATAATTTCCGACATACACGCGGGCAACAGCTAGTATATTAAGACATAGGATACTTTTCATCCCGGTAGAAGGTTCCCGTGGGATAATTTCCGACATTCACGCGGGCAACAGCTAGTATATTAAGACATAGGATACTTTTCATCCCGGTAGAAGGTTCCCGTGGGATAATTTCCGACATTCACGCGGGCAACAGCTAGTATATTAAGACATAGGATACTTTTCATCCCGGTAGAAGGTTCCCGCGGGATAATTTCCGACATTCACGCGGGCGAAGCCGCTGCCAACAGCTAGTATATTAAGACATAGGATACTTTTCATCCCGGTAGAAGGTTCTCGTGGGATAATTTCCGACATTCACGCTGGCAACAGCTAGTATATTAAGACATAGGATAATTTTCATCCCGGTAGAAGGTTCCCGTGGGATAATTTCCGACATTCACGCGGGCGAAGACGCTGGCAACAGCTGGTATATTTAGACATAGGATACTTTTCATCCCAGTAGAAGGTTCCCGTGGGATAATATCCGACATACACGCGGGCAACAGCTGGTATATTAAGACATAGGATACTTTTCATCCCGGTAGAAGGTTCCTGTGGGATAATTTCCGACATTCACGCGGGCGAAGCCGCTGCCAACAGCTAGTATATTAAGACATAGGATACTTTTCATCCCGGTAGAAGGTTCCCGTGGGATAATTTCCGACATTCACGCGGGCAACAGCTAGTATATTAAGACATAGGATACTTTTCATCCCGGTAGAAGGTTCTCGTGGGATAATTTCCGACATTCACGCGGGCAACAGCTAGTATATTAAGACATAGGATACTTTTCATCCCGGTAGAAGGTCCCCGTGGGATAATTTCCGACATTCACGCGGGCGAAGCCGCTGGCAACAGCTAGTATATTAAGACATAGGATACTTTTCATCCCGGTAGAAGGTTCCCGTGGGATATTTTCCGACATACACGCGGGCAACAGCTAGTAAATTAAGACATAGGATACAATCATCCCGGTAGAAGGTTCCCGTGGGATAATTTCCGACATTCACGCGGGCAACAGCTAGTATATTAAGACATAGGATACTTTCATCCTGGTAGAAGGTTCCCGTGGGATAATTTCCGACATACACGCGGGCAACAGCTGGTGTATTAAGACATAGGATACTTTTCATCCCGGTAGAAGGTTCCCGTGGGATAATTTCCGACATACACGCGAGCGAAGCCGCTGGCAACAGCTAGTATATTAAGACATAGGATACTTTCATCCCGGTAGAAGGTTCCCGTGGGATAATTTCCGACATTCACGCGGACGAAGCCGCTGGCAACAGCTAGTATATTAAGACATAGGATACTTTTCATCCCGGTAGAAGGTTCCCGTGGGATAATTTCCGACATTCACGCGGGCAACAGCTAGTATATTAAGACATAGGATACTTTTCATCCCGGTAGAAGGTTCCCGTGGGATAATTTCCGACATTCACGCGGGCAACAGCTAGTATATTAAGACATAGGATACTTTTCATCCCGGTAGAAGGTTCCCGTGGGATAATTTTCGACATTCACGCGGGCAACAGCTAGTATATTAAGACATAGGATACTTTTCATCCCGGTAGAAAGTTCCCGTGGGATAATTTCCGACATTCACGCGGGCGAAGCCGCTGGCAACAGCTAGTATATTAAGACATAGGATACTTTTCATCCCGGTAGAAGGTTCCCGTGGGATATTTTCCGACATACACGCGGGCAACAGCTAGTATATTAAGACATAGGATACTTTTCATCCCGGTAGAAGGTTCCCGTGGGATAATTTCCGACATTCACGCGGGCGAAGCCGCGGGCAACAGCTAGTATATTAAGACATAGGATACTTTCATCCCGGTAGAAGGTTCACGTGGGATAATTTCCGACATTCACGCGGGCGAAGCCGCTGGCAACAGCTAGTATATTAAGACATAGGATACTTTTAATCCCAGTAGAAGGTTCCCGTGGGATAATTTCCGACATTCACGCGGGCAACAGCTAGTATATTAAGACATAGGATACTTTTCATCCCGGTAGAAGGTTCCCGTGGGATAATTTCCGACATTCACGTGGGCGAAGCCGCTGGCAACAGCTAGTATATTAAGACATAGGATACTTTTCATCCCGGTAGAAGGTTCCCGTGGGATAATTTCCGACATTCACGCGGGCAACAGCTAGTATATTAAGACATAGGATACTTTTCATCCCAGTAGAAGGTACCCGTGGGATAATTTCCGAAATTCACGCGGGCGAAGCCGCTGGCAACAGCTAGTATATTAAGACATAGGATACTTTTCATCCCGGTAGAAGGTTCCCGTGGGATAATTTCCGACATTCACGCGAGCGAAGCCGCTGGCAACAGCTAGTGTATTAAGACATAGGATACTTTTCATCCCGGTAGACGGTTCCCGTGGGATAATTTCCGACATACACTCGGGCAACAGCTAGTATATTAAGACATAGGATACTTTTCATCCCGGTAGAAGGTTCCCGTGGGATAATTTCCGACATACACGCGTGCAACAGCTAGTATATTAAGACATAGGATACTTTCATCCCGGTAGAAGGTTCCCGTGGGATAATTTCCGGCATACACGCGGGCAACAGCTAGTATGTTAAGACATAGGAT
Organism: Dicycla oo; assembly: GCA_948252095.1. Taxonomy (NCBI): domain Eukaryota; kingdom Metazoa; phylum Arthropoda; class Insecta; order Lepidoptera; family Noctuidae; genus Dicycla; species Dicycla oo. Next base: position 13,669,375 of record OX411732.1, read on the forward strand.
ACTTTCATCCCGGTAGAAGGTTCCCGCGGGATAATTTCCGACATACACGCGGGCAACAGCTAGTATATTAAGACATAGGATACTTTTCATCCCGGTAGAAGGTTCCCGTGGGATAATTTCCGACATTCACGCGGGCAACAGCTAGTATATTAAGACATAGGATACTTTTCATCCCGGTAGAAGGTTCCCGTGGGATAATTTCCGACATTCACGCGGGCAACAGCTAGTATATTAAGACATAGGATACTTTTCATCCCGGTAGAAGGTTCCCGCGGGATAATTTCCGACATTCACGCGGGCGAAGCCGCTGCCAACAGCTAGTATATTAAGACATAGGATACTTTTCATCCCGGTAGAAGGTTCTCGTGGGATAATTTCCGACATTCACGCTGGCAACAGCTAGTATATTAAGACATAGGATAATTTTCATCCCGGTAGAAGGTTCCCGTGGGATAATTTCCGACATTCACGCGGGCGAAGACGCTGGCAACAGCTGGTATATTTAGACATAGGATACTTTTCATCCCAGTAGAAGGTTCCCGTGGGATAATATCCGACATACACGCGGGCAACAGCTGGTATATTAAGACATAGGATACTTTTCATCCCGGTAGAAGGTTCCTGTGGGATAATTTCCGACATTCACGCGGGCGAAGCCGCTGCCAACAGCTAGTATATTAAGACATAGGATACTTTTCATCCCGGTAGAAGGTTCCCGTGGGATAATTTCCGACATTCACGCGGGCAACAGCTAGTATATTAAGACATAGGATACTTTTCATCCCGGTAGAAGGTTCTCGTGGGATAATTTCCGACATTCACGCGGGCAACAGCTAGTATATTAAGACATAGGATACTTTTCATCCCGGTAGAAGGTCCCCGTGGGATAATTTCCGACATTCACGCGGGCGAAGCCGCTGGCAACAGCTAGTATATTAAGACATAGGATACTTTTTATCCCGGTAGAAGGTTCCCGTGGGATAATTTCCGACATTCACGCGGGCGAAGACGCTGGCAACAGCTGGTATATTGGTAACAGCAGGTATATTTAGACATAGGATACTTTTCATCCCGGTAGAAGGTTCCCGTGGGATAATTTCCGACATACACGCGTGCAACAGCTAGTATATTAAGACATAGGATACTTTCATCCCGGTAGAAGGTTCCCGTGGGATATTTTCCGACATATACGCGGGCAAAAGCTAGTATGTTAAGACATAGGATACTTATCCCGGTAGAAGGTTCCCGCGGAATAATTTCCGACATACACGCGGGCAACAGCTAGTATATTAAGACGTAGGATACTTTTCATCCCGGTAGAAGGTTCCCGTGGGATAATTTCCGACATTCACGCGGGCAACAGCTAGTATATTAAGACATAGGATACTTTTCATCCAGGTAGAAGGTTCCCGCGGGATAATTTCCGACATTCACGCGGGCGAAGCCGCTGCCAACAGCTAGTATATTAAGACATAGGATACTTTTCATCCCGGTAGAAGGTTCCCGTGGGATAATTTCCGACATTCACGCGGGCAACAGCTAGTATATTAAGACATAGGATACTTTCATCCCGGTAGAAGGTTCCCGTGGCATAATTTCCGACATACACGCGGGCAACAGCTGGTATATTTAGACATAGGATACTTTTCATCCCGGTAGAAGGTTCCCGTGGGATAATATCCGACATACACGCGGGCAACAGCTGGTATATTAAGACATAGGATACTTTTCATCCCGGTAGAAGGTTCCCGTGGGATAATTTCCGACATTCACGCGGGCAACAGCTAGTATATTAAGACAAAGGATACTTTTCATCCCGGTAGAAGGTTCCGGCGGGAAAATTTCCGACATTCACGCGGGCGAAGCCGCTGCCAACAGCTAGTATATTAAGACATAGGATACTTTTCATCCCGGTAGAAGGTTCCCGTGGGATAATTTCCGACATTCACGCGGGCAACAGCTAGTATATTAAGACATAGGATACTTTTCATCCAGGTAGAAGGTTCCCGCGGGATAATTTCCGACATTCACGCGGGCGAAGCCGCTGCCAACAGCTAGTATATTAAGACATAGGATACTTTTCATCCCGGTAGAAGGTTCCCGTGGGATAATTTCCGACATTCACGCGGGCAACAGCTAGTATATTAAGACATAGGATACTTTCATCCCGGTAGAAGGTTCCCGTGGCATAATTTCCGACATACACGCGGGCAACAGCTGGTATATTTAGACATAGGATACTTTTCATCCCGGTAGAAGGTTCCCGTGGGATAATATCCGACATACACGCGGGCAACAGCTGGTATATTAAGACATAGGATACTTTTCATCCCGGTAGAAGGTTCCCGTGGGATAATTTCCGACATTCACGCGGGCAACAGCTAGTATATTAAGACAAAGGATACTTTTCATCCCGGTAGAAGGTTCCGGCGGGAAAATTTCCGACATTCACGCGGGCGAAGCCGCTGCCAACAGCTAGTATATTAAGACATAGGATACTTTTCATCCCGGTAGAAGGTTCCCGTGGGATATTTTCCGACATACACGCGGGCAACAGCTAGTAAATTAAGACATAGGATACAATCATCCCGGTAGAAGGTTCCCGTGGGATAATTTCCGACATTCACGCGGGCAACAGCTAGTATATTAAGACATAGGATACTTTCATCCTGGTAGAAGGTTCCCGTGGGATAATTTCCGACATACACGCGGGCAACAGCTGGTGTATTAAGACATAGGATACTTTTCATCCCGGTAGAAGGTTCCCGTGGGATAATTTCCGACATACACGCGAGCGAAGCCGCTGGCAACAGCTAGTATATTAAGACATAGGATACTTTCATCCCGGTAGAAGGTTCCCGTGGGATAATTTCCGACATTCACGCGGACGAAGCCGCTGGCAACAGCTAGTATATTAAGACATAGGATACTTTTCATCCCGGTAGAAGGTTCCCGTGGGATAATTTCCGACATTCACGCGGGCAACAGCTAGTATATTAAGACATAGGATACTTTTCATCCCGGTAGAAGGTTCCCGTGGGATAATTTCCGACATTCACGCGGGCAACAGCTAGTATATTAAGACATAGGATACTTTTCATCCCGGTAGAAGGTTCCCGTGGGATAATTTTCGACATTCACGCGGGCAACAGCTAGTATATTAAGACATAGGATACTTTTCATCCCGGTAGAAAGTTCCCGTGGGATAATTTCCGACATTCACGCGGGCGAAGCCGCTGGCAACAGCTAGTATATTAAGACATAGGATACTTTTCATCCCGGTAGAAGGTTCCCGTGGGATATTTTCCGACATACACGCGGGCAACAGCTAGTATATTAAGACATAGGATACTTTTCATCCCGGTAGAAGGTTCCCGTGGGATAATTTCCGACATTCACGCGGGCGAAGCCGCGGGCAACAGCTAGTATATTAAGACATAGGATACTTTCATCCCGGTAGAAGGTTCACGTGGGATAATTTCCGACATTCACGCGGGCGAAGCCGCTGGCAACAGCTAGTATATTAAGACATAGGATACTTTTAATCCCAGTAGAAGGTTCCCGTGGGATAATTTCCGACATTCACGCGGGCAACAGCTAGTATATTAAGACATAGGATACTTTTCATCCCGGTAGAAGGTTCCCGTGGGATAATTTCCGACATTCACGTGGGCGAAGCCGCTGGCAACAGCTAGTATATTAAGACATAGGATACTTTTCATCCCGGTAGAAGGTTCCCGTGGGATAATTTCCGACATTCACGCGGGCAACAGCTAGTATATTAAGACATAGGATACTTTTCATCCCAGTAGAAGGTACCCGTGGGATAATTTCCGAAATTCACGCGGGCGAAGCCGCTGGCAACAGCTAGTATATTAAGACATAGGATACTTTTCATCCCGGTAGAAGGTTCCCGTGGGATAATTTCCGACATTCACGCGAGCGAAGCCGCTGGCAACAGCTAGTGTATTAAGACATAGGATACTTTTCATCCCGGTAGACGGTTCCCGTGGGATAATTTCCGACATACACTCGGGCAACAGCTAGTATATTAAGACATAGGATACTTTTCATCCCGGTAGAAGGTTCCCGTGGGATAATTTCCGACATACACGCGTGCAACAGCTAGTATATTAAGACATAGGATACTTTCATCCCGGTAGAAGGTTCCCGTGGGATAATTTCCGGCATACACGCGGGCAACAGCTAGTATGTTAAGACATAGGATACTTTCATCCCGGTAGAAGGTTCCCGCGGGATAATTTCCGACATACACGCGGGCAACAGCTAGTATATTAAGACATAGGATACTTTTCATCCCGGTAGAAGGTTCCCGTGGGATAATTTCCGACATTCACGCGGGCAACAGCTAGTATATTAAGACATAGGATACTTTTCATCCCGGTAGAAGGTTCCCGTGGGATAATTTCCGACATTCACGCGGGCAACAGCTAGTATATTAAGACATAGGATACTTTTCATCCCGGTAGAAGGTTCCCGCGGGATAATTTCCGACATTCACGCGGGCGAAGCCGCTGCCAACAGCTAGTATATTAAGACATAGGATACTTTTCATCCCGGTAGAAGGTTCTCGTGGGATAATTTCCGACATTCACGCTGGCAACAGCTAGTATATTAAGACATAGGATAATTTTCATCCCGGTAGAAGGTTCCCGTGGGATAATTTCCGACATTCACGCGGGCGAAGACGCTGGCAACAGCTGGTATATTTAGACATAGGATACTTTTCATCCCAGTAGAAGGTTCCCGTGGGATAATATCCGACATACACGCGGGCAACAGCTGGTATATTAAGACATAGGATACTTTTCATCCCGGTAGAAGGTTCCTGTGGGATAATTTCCGACATTCACGCGGGCGAAGCCGCTGCCAACAGCTAGTATATTAAGACATAGGATACTTTTCATCCCGGTAGAAGGTTCCCGTGGGATAATTTCCGACATTCACGCGGGCAACAGCTAGTATATTAAGACATAGGATACTTTTCATCCCGGTAGAAGGTTCTCGTGGGATAATTTCCGACATTCACGCGGGCAACAGCTAGTATATTAAGACATAGGATACTTTTCATCCCGGTAGAAGGTCCCCGTGGGATAATTTCCGACATTCACGCGGGCGAAGCCGCTGGCAACAGCTAGTATATTAAGACATAGGATACTTTTCATCCCGGTAGAAGGTTCCCGTGGGATATTTTCCGACATACACGCGGGCAACAGCTAGTAAATTAAGACATAGGATACAATCATCCCGGTAGAAGGTTCCCGTGGGATAATTTCCGACATTCACGCGGGCAACAGCTAGTATATTAAGACATAGGATACTTTCATCCTGGTAGAAGGTTCCCGTGGGATAATTTCCGACATACACGCGGGCAACAGCTGGTGTATTAAGACATAGGATACTTTTCATCCCGGTAGAAGGTTCCCGTGGGATAATTTCCGACATACACGCGAGCGAAGCCGCTGGCAACAGCTAGTATATTAAGACATAGGATACTTTCATCCCGGTAGAAGGTTCCCGTGGGATAATTTCCGACATTCACGCGGACGAAGCCGCTGGCAACAGCTAGTATATTAAGACATAGGATACTTTTCATCCCGGTAGAAGGTTCCCGTGGGATAATTTCCGACATTCACGCGGGCAACAGCTAGTATATTAAGACATAGGATACTTTTCATCCCGGTAGAAGGTTCCCGTGGGATAATTTCCGACATTCACGCGGGCAACAGCTAGTATATTAAGACATAGGATACTTTTCATCCCGGTAGAAGGTTCCCGTGGGATAATTTTCGACATTCACGCGGGCAACAGCTAGTATATTAAGACATAGGATACTTTTCATCCCGGTAGAAAGTTCCCGTGGGATAATTTCCGACATTCACGCGGGCGAAGCCGCTGGCAACAGCTAGTATATTAAGACATAGGATACTTTTCATCCCGGTAGAAGGTTCCCGTGGGATATTTTCCGACATACACGCGGGCAACAGCTAGTATATTAAGACATAGGATACTTTTCATCCCGGTAGAAGGTTCCCGTGGGATAATTTCCGACATTCACGCGGGCGAAGCCGCGGGCAACAGCTAGTATATTAAGACATAGGATACTTTCATCCCGGTAGAAGGTTCACGTGGGATAATTTCCGACATTCACGCGGGCGAAGCCGCTGGCAACAGCTAGTATATTAAGACATAGGATACTTTTAATCCCAGTAGAAGGTTCCCGTGGGATAATTTCCGACATTCACGCGGGCAACAGCTAGTATATTAAGACATAGGATACTTTTCATCCCGGTAGAAGGTTCCCGTGGGATAATTTCCGACATTCACGTGGGCGAAGCCGCTGGCAACAGCTAGTATATTAAGACATAGGATACTTTTCATCCCGGTAGAAGGTTCCCGTGGGATAATTTCCGACATTCACGCGGGCAACAGCTAGTATATTAAGACATAGGATACTTTTCATCCCAGTAGAAGGTACCCGTGGGATAATTTCCGAAATTCACGCGGGCGAAGCCGCTGGCAACAGCTAGTATATTAAGACATAGGATACTTTTCATCCCGGTAGAAGGTTCCCGTGGGATAATTTCCGACATTCACGCGAGCGAAGCCGCTGGCAACAGCTAGTGTATTAAGACATAGGATACTTTTCATCCCGGTAGACGGTTCCCGTGGGATAATTTCCGACATACACTCGGGCAACAGCTAGTATATTAAGACATAGGATACTTTTCATCCCGGTAGAAGGTTCCCGTGGGATAATTTCCGACATACACGCGTGCAACAGCTAGTATATTAAGACATAGGATACTTTCATCCCGGTAGAAGGTTCCCGTGGGATAATTTCCGGCATACACGCGGGCAACAGCTAGTATGTTAAGACATAGGATACTTTCATCCCGGTAGAAGGTTCCCGCGGGATAATTTCCGACATACACGCGGGCAACAGCTAGTATATTAAGACATAGGATACTTTTCATCCCGGTAGAAGGTTCCCGTGGGATAATTTCCGACATTCACGCGGGCAACAGCTAGTATATTAAGACATAGGATACTTTTCATCCCGGTAGAAGGTTCCCGTGGGATAATTTCCGACATTCACGCGGGCAACAGCTAGTATATTAAGACATAGGATACTTTTCATCCCGGTAGAAGGTTCCCGCGGGATAATTTCCGACATTCACGCGGGCGAAGCCGCTGCCAACAGCTAGTATATTAAGACATAGGATACTTTTCATCCCGGTAGAAGGTTCTCGTGGGATAATTTCCGACATTCACGCTGGCAACAGCTAGTATATTAAGACATAGGATAATTTTCATCCCGGTAGAAGGTTCCCGTGGGATAATTTCCGACATTCACGCGGGCGAAGACGCTGGCAACAGCTGGTATATTTAGACATAGGATACTTTTCATCCCAGTAGAAGGTTCCCGTGGGATAATATCCGACATACACGCGGGCAACAGCTGGTATATTAAGACATAGGATACTTTTCATCCCGGTAGAAGGTTCCTGTGGGATAATTTCCGACATTCACGCGGGCGAAGCCGCTGCCAACAGCTAGTATATTAAGACATAGGATACTTTTCATCCCGGTAGAAGGTTCCCGTGGGATAATTTCCGACATTCACGCGGGCAACAGCTAGTATATTAAGACATAGGATACTTTTCATCCCGGTAGAAGGTTCTCGTGGGATAATTTCCGACATTCACGCGGGCAACAGCTAGTATATTAAGACATAGGATACTTTTCATCCCGGTAGAAGGTCCCCGTGGGATAATTTCCGACATTCACGCGGGCGAAGCCGCTGGCAACAGCTAGTATATTAAGACATAGGATACTTTTTATCCCGGTAGAAGGTTCCCGTGGGATAATTTCCGACATTCACGCGGGCGAAGACGCTGGCAACAGCTGGTATATTGGTAACAGCAGGTATATTTAGACATAGGATACTTTTCATCCCGGTAGAAGGTTCCCGTGGGATAATTTCCGACATACACGCGTGCAACAGCTAGTATATTAAGACATAGGATACTTTCATCCCGGTAGAAGGTTCCCGTGGGATATTTTCCGACATATACGCGGGCAAAAGCTAGTATGTTAAGACATAGGATACTTATCCCGGTAGAAGGTTCCCGCGGAATAATTTCCGACATACACGCGGGCAACAGCTAGTATATTAAGACGTAGGATACTTTTCATCCCGGTAGAAGGTTCCCGTGGGATAATTTCCGACATTCACGCGGGCAACAGCTAGTATATTAAGACATAGGATACTTTTCATCCCGGTAGAAGGTTCCCGTGGGATAATTTCCGACATTCACGCGGGCAACAGCTAGTATATTAAGACATAGGATACTTTTCATCCCGGTAGAAGGTTCCCGCGGGATAATTTCCGACATTCACGCGGGCGAAGCCGCTGCCAACAGCTAGTATATTAAGACATAGGATACTTTTCATCCCGGTAGAAGGTTCTCGTGGGATAATTTCCGACATTCACGCGGGCAACAGCTAGTATATTAGGACATAGGATACTTTTCATCCCGGTAGAAGGTTCCCGTGGGATAATTTCCGACATTCACGCGGGCGAAGCCGCTGGCAACAGCTAGTATATTAAGACATAGGATACTTTTCATCCCGGTAGAAGGTTCCCGTGGGATAATTTCCGACATTCACGCGGGCGAAGACGCTGGCAACAGCTGGTATATTTAGACATAGGATACTTTTCATCCCGGTAGAAGGTTCCCATGGAATAATATCCGACATACACGCGGGCAACAGCTGGTATATTAAGACATAGGATACTTTTCATCCCGGTAGAAGGTTCCCGTGGGATAATTTCCAACATACACGCGTGCAACAGCTAGTATATTAAGACATAGGATACTTTTCATCCCGGTAGAAGGTTCCCGTGGGATAATTTCTGACATACACGCGTGCAACAGCTAGTATATTAAGACATAGGATACTTTAATCCCGGTAGAAGGTTCCCGTGGGATAATTTCAGACATACACGCGGGCGAAGCCGCTGGCAACAGCTAGTATATTAAGACATAGGATACTTTTCATCCCGGTAGAAAGTTCCCTTGGGATAATTTCCGACATTCACGCGGGCGAAGCCGCTGCCAACAGCTAGTATATTAAGACATAGGATACTTTTCATCCCGGTAGAAGGTTCTGGTGGGATAATTTCCGACATTCACGCGGGCAACAGCTAGTATATTAAGACATAGGATACTTTTCATCCCGGTAGAAGGTTCCCGTGGGATAATTTCCGACATTCACGCGGGCGAAGCCGCTGGCAACAGCTAGTATATTAAGACATAGGATACTTTTCATCCCGGTAGAAGGTTCCCGTGGGATAATTTCCGACATTCACGCGGGCGAAGACGCTGGCTACAGCTGGTATATTTAGACATAGGATACTTTTCATCCCGGTAGAAGGTTCTCGTGGGATAATTTCCGACATTCACGCGGGCAACAGCTAGTATATTAAGACATAGGATACTTTTCATCCCGGTAGAAGGTCCCCCGCGGGATAATTTCCGACATTCACGCGGGCGAAGCCGCTGCCAACAGCTAGTATATTAAGACATAGGATACTTTTCATCCCGGTAGAAGGTTCTCGTGGGATATTTTCCGACATTCACGCGGGCAACAGCTAGTATATTAAGACATAGGATACTTTTCATCCCGGTAGAAGGTTCCCGTGGGATAATTTCCGACATTCACGCGGGCGAAGCCGCTGGCAACAGCTAGTATATTAAGACATAGGATACTTTTCATCCCGGTAGAAGGTTCCCGTGGGATAATTTCCGACATTCACGCGGGCGAAGACGCTGGCAACAGCTGGTATATTTAGACATAGAATACTTTTCATCCCGGTAGAAGGTTCCCGTGGAATAATATCCGACATACACGCGGGCAACAGCTGGTATATTAAGACATAGGATACTTTTCATCCCGGTAGAAGGTTCCCGTGGGATAATTTCCGACATACACGCGTGCAACAGCTAGTATATTAAGACATAGGATACTTTTCATCCCGGTAGAAGGTTCCCGTGGGATAATTTCCGACATTCACGCGGGCAACAGCCAGTATATTAAGACATAGGATACTTTTCATCCCGGTAGAAAGTTCCCGTGGGATAATTTCCGACATTCACGCGGGCGAAGCCGCTGGCAACAGCTAGTAAATTAAGACATAGGATACTTTTCATCCCGGTAGAAGGTTCCCGTGGGATAATTTCCGACATTCACGCGGGCAACAGCTAGTATATTAAGACATAGGATACAATCATCCCGGTAGAAGGTTCCCGTGGGATAATTTCCGACATTCACGCTGGCGAAGCCGCTGGCAACAGCTAGTATATTAAGACATAGGATACTTTTTATCCCGGTAGAAGGTTCCCGTGGGATAACTTCCGACATTCACGCGAGCGAAGCCGCTGGCAACAGCTAGTATATTAAGACATAGGATACTTTTTATCCCGGTAGAAGGTCCCCGTGGGATAATTTCCGACATTCACGCGGGCGAAGCCGCTGGCAACAGCTAGTATATTAAGACATAGGATACTTTTTATCCCGGTAGAAGGTTCCCGTGGGATAATTTCCGACATTCACGCGGGCGAAGACGCTGGCAACAGCTGGTATATTGGTAACAGCAGGTATATTTAGACATAGGATACTTTTCATCCCGGTAGAAGGTTCCCGTGGGATAATTTCCGACATACACGCGTGCAACAGCTAGTATATTAAGACATAGGATACTTTCATCCCGGTAGAAGGTTCCCGTGGGATATTTTCCGACATATACGCGGGCAAAAGCTAGTATGTTAAGACATAGGATACTTATCCCGGTAGAAGGTTCCCGCGGAATAATTTCCGACATACACGCGGGCAACAGCTAGTATATTAAGACGTAGGATACTTTTCATCCCGGTAGAAGGTTCCCGTGGGATAATTTCCGACATTCACGCGGGCAACAGCTAGTATATTAAGACATAGGATACTTTTCATCCCGGTAGAAGGTTCCCGTGGGATAATTTCCGACATTCACGCGGGCAACAGCTAGTATATTAAGACATAGGATACTTTTCATCCCGGTAGAAGGTTCCCGCGGGATAATTTCCGACATTCACGCGGGCGAAGCCGCTGCCAACAGCTAGTATATTAAGACATAGGATACTTTTCATCCCGGTAGAAGGTTCTCGTGGGATAATTTCCGACATTCACGCGGGCAACAGCTAGTATATTAGGACATAGGATACTTTTCATCCCGGTAGAAGGTTCCCGTGGGATAATTTCCGACATTCACGCGGGCGAAGCCGCTGGCAACAGCTAGTATATTAAGACATAGGATACTTTTCATCCCGGTAGAAGGTTCCCGTGGGATAATTTCCGACATTCACGCGGGCGAAGACGCTGGCAACAGCTGGTATATTTAGACATAGGATACTTTTCATCCCGGTAGAAGGTTCCCATGGAATAATATCCGACATACACGCGGGCAACAGCTGGTATATTAAGACATAGGATACTTTTCATCCCGGTAGAAGGTTCCCGTGGGATAATTTCCAACATACACGCGTGCAACAGCTAGTATATTAAGACATAGGATACTTTTCATCCCGGTAGAAGGTTCCCGTGGGATAATTTCTGACATACACGCGTGCAACAGCTAGTATATTAAGACATAGGATACTTTAATCCCGGTAGAAGGTTCCCGTGGGATAATTTCAGACATACACGCGGGCGAAGCCGCTGGCAACAGCTAGTATATTAAGACATAGGATACTTTTCATCCCGGTAGAAAGTTCCCTTGGGATAATTTCCGACATTCACGCGGGCGAAGCCGCTGCCAACAGCTAGTATATTAAGACATAGGATACTTTTCATCCCGGTAGAAGGTTCTGGTGGGATAATTTCCGACATTCACGCGGGCAACAGCTAGTATATTAAGACATAGGATACTTTTCATCCCGGTAGAAGGTTCCCGTGGGATAATTTCCGACATTCACGCGGGCGAAGCCGCTGGCAACAGCTAGTATATTAAGACATAGGATACTTTTCATCCCGGTAGAAGGTTCCCGTGGGATAATTTCCGACATTCACGCGGGCGAAGACGCTGGCTACAGCTGGTATATTTAGACATAGGATACTTTTCATCCCGGTAGAAGGTTCTCGTGGGATAATTTCCGACATTCACGCGGGCAACAGCTAGTATATTAAGACATAGGATACTTTTCATCCCGGTAGAAGGTCCCCCGCGGGATAATTTCCGACATTCACGCGGGCGAAGCCGCTGCCAACAGCTAGTATATTAAGACATAGGATACTTTTCATCCCGGTAGAAGGTTCTCGTGGGATATTTTCCGACATTCACGCGGGCAACAGCTAGTATATTAAGACATAGGATACTTTTCATCCCGGTAGAAGGTTCCCGTGGGATAATTTCCGACATTCACGCGGGCGAAGCCGCTGGCAACAGCTAGTATATTAAGACATAGGATACTTTTCATCCCGGTAGAAGGTTCCCGTGGGATAATTTCCGACATTCACGCGGGCGAAGACGCTGGCAACAGCTGGTATATTTAGACATAGAATACTTTTCATCCCGGTAGAAGGTTCCCGTGGAATAATATCCGACATACACGCGGGCAACAGCTGGTATATTAAGACATAGGATACTTTTCATCCCGGTAGAAGGTTCCCGTGGGATAATTTCCGACATACACGCGTGCAACAGCTAGTATATTAAGACATAGGATACTTTTCATCCCGGTAGAAGGTTCCCGTGGGATAATTTCCGACATTCACGCGGGCAACAGCCAGTATATTAAGACATAGGATACTTTTCATCCCGGTAGAAAGTTCCCGTGGGATAATTTCCGACATTCACGCGGGCGAAGCCGCTGGCAACAGCTAGTAAATTAAGACATAGGATACTTTTCATCCCGGTAGAAGGTTCCCGTGGGATAATTTCCGACATTCACGCGGGCAACAGCTAGTATATTAAGACATAGGATACAATCATCCCGGTAGAAGGTTCCCGTGGGATAATTTCCGACATTCACGCTGGCGAAGCCGCTGGCAACAGCTAGTATATTAAGACATAGGATACTTTTTATCCCGGTAGAAGGTTCCCGTGGGATAACTTCCGACATTCACGCGAGCGAAGCCGCTGGCAACAGCTAGTATATTAAGACATAGGATACTTTTCATCCCGGTAGAAGGTTCCCGTGGGATAATTTCCGACATTCACGCGGGCAACAGCTAGTATATTAAGACATAGGATACTTTTCATCCAGGTAGAAGGTTCCCGCGGGATAATTTCCGACATTCACGCGGGCGAAGCCGCTGCCAACAGCTAGTATATTAATACATAGGATACTTTTCATCCCGGTAGAAGGTTCCCGTGGGATAATTTCCGACATTCACGCGGGCAACAGCTAGTATATTAAGACATAGGATACTTTCATCCCGGTAGAAGGTTCCCGTGGGATAATTTCCGACATACACGCGGGCAACAGCTGGTATATTTAGACATAGGATACTTTTCATCCCGGTAGAAGGTTCCCGTGGGATAATATCCGACATACACGCGGGCAACAGCTGGTATATTAAGACATAGGATACTTTTCATCCCGGTAGAAGGTTCCCGTGGGATAATTTCCGACATTCACGCGGGCAACAGCTAGTATATTAAGACATAGGATTCTTTTCATCCCGGTAGAAGGTTCCCGTGGGATAATTTCCGACATTCACGCGGGCGAAGACGCTGGCTACAGCTGGTATATTTAGACATAGGATACTTTTCATCCCGGTAGAAGGTTCCCGTGGGATAATATCCGACATACACGCGGGCAACAGCTGGTATATTAAGACATAGGATACTTTTCATCCCGGTAGAAGGTTCCCGTGGGATAATTTCCGACATTCACGCGGGCAACAGCTAGTATATTAAGACATAGGATACTTTTCATCCCGGTAGAAGGTTCCCGCGGGATAATTTCCGACATTCACGCGGGCGAAGACGCTGGCAACAGCTGGTATATTTAGACATAGGATACTTTTCATCCCGGTAGAAGGTTCCCGTGGGATAATATCCGACATACACGCGGGCAACAGCTGGTATATTAAGACATAGGATACTTTTCATCCCGGTAGAAGGTTCCCGTGGGATAATTTCCGACATTCACGCGGGCGAAGCCGCTGCCAACAGCTAGTATATTAAGACATAGGATACTTTTCATCCCGGTAGAAGGTTCCCGTGGGATAATTTCCGACATACACGCGGGCAACAGCTAGTATATTAAGACATAGGATACTTTTTATCCCGGTAGAAGGTTCCGGTGGGATAATTTCCGACATTCACGCGGGCAACAGCTAGTATATTAAGACATAGGATACTTTTCATCCCGGTAGAAGGTTCCCGTGGGATAATTTCTTACATTCACGCGGGCAACAGCTAGTATATTAAGACATAGGATACTTTTCATCCCGGTAGAAGGTTCTCGTGGGATAATTTCCGACATTCACGCGGGCAACAGCTAGTATATTAAGACATAGGATACTTTTCATCCCGGTAGAAGGTCCCCGTGGGATAATATCCGACATTCACGCGGGCGAAGCCGCTGGCAACAGCTAGTATATTAAGACATAGGATACTTTTTATCCCGGTAGAAGGTTCCCGTGGGATAATTTCCGACATTCACGCGGGCGAAGACGCTGGCAACAGCTGGTATATTTAGACATAGGATACTTTTCATCCCGGTAGAAGGTTCCCGTGGGATAATATCCGACATACACGCGGGCAACAGCTGGTATATTAAGACATAGGATACTTTTCATCCCGGTAGAAGGTTCCCGTGGGATAATTTCCGACATTCACGCGGGCGAAGCCGCTGCCAACAGCTAGTATATTAAGACATAGGATACTTTTCATCCCGGTAGAAGGTTCCCGTGGGATAATTTCCGACATTCACGCGGGCGAAGACGCTGGCTACAGCTGGTATATTTAGACATAGGATACTTTTCATCCCGGTAGAAGGTTCCCGTGGGATAATATCCGACATACACGCGGGCAACAGCTGGTATATTAAGACATAGGATACTTTTCATCCCGGTAGAAGGTTCCCGTGGGATAATTTCCGACATTCACGCGGGCAACAGCTAGTATATTAAGACATAGGATACTTTTCATCCCGGTAGAAGGTTCCCGCGGGATAATTTCCGACATTCACGCGGGCGAAGACGCTGGCAACAGCTGGTATATTTAGACATAGGATACTTTTCATCCCGGTAGAAGGTTCCCGTGGGATAATATCCGACATACACGCGGGCAACAGCTGGTATATTAAGACATAGGATACTTTTCATCCCGGTAGAAGGTTCCCGTGGGATAATTTCCGACATTCACGCGGGCGAAGCCGCTGCCAACAGCTAGTATATTAAGACATAGGATACTTTTCATCCCGGTAGAAGGTTCCCGTGGGATAATTTCTGACATACACGCGGGCAACAGCTAGTATATTAAGACATAGGATACTTTTTATCCCGGTAGAAGGTTCCGGTGGGATAATTTCCGACATTCACGCGGGCAACAGCTAGTATATTAAGACATAGGATACTTTTCATCCCGGTAGAAGGTTCCCGTGGGATAATTTCCGACATTCACGCGGGCAACAGCTAGTATATTAAGACATAGGATACTTTTCATCCCGGTAGAAGGTTCTCGTGGGATAATTTCCGACATTCACGCGGGCAACAGCTAGTATATTAAGACATAGGATACTTTTCATCCCGGTAGAAGGTTCCCGTGGGATAATTTCCGACATTCACGCGGGCAACAGCTAGTATATTAAGACATAGGATACTTTTCATCCCGGTAGAAGGTTCTCGTGGGATAATTTCCGACATTCACGCGGGCAACAGCTAGTATATTAAGACATAGGATACTTTTCATCCCGGTAGAAGGTCCCCGTGGGATAATATCCGACATTCACGCGGGCGAAGCCGCTGGCAACAGCTGGTATATTAAGACATAGGATACTTTTCATCCCGGTAGAAGGTTCCCGTGGGATAATTTCCGACATTTACGCGGGCGAAGCCGCTGCCAACAGCTAGTATATTAAGACATAGGATACTTTTCATCCCGGTAGAAGGTTCCCGTGGGATCATTTCCGACATACACGCGGGCAACAGCTAGTATATTAAGACATAGGATACTTTTTATCCCGGTAGAAGGTTCCCGTGGGATAATTTCCGACATTCACGCGGGCAACAGCTAGTATATTAAGACATAGGATACTTTTCATCCCGGTAGAAGGTTCCCGTGGGATAATTTCCGACATTCACGCGGGCAACAGCTAGTATATTAAGACATAGGATACTTTTCATCCCGGTACAAGGTTCCCGCGGGATAATTTCCGACATTCACGCGGGCGAAGCCGCTGCCAACAGCTAGTATATTAAGACATAGGATACTTTTCATCCCGGTAGAAGGTTCTGGTGGGATAATTTCCGACATTCACGAGGGCAACAGCTAGTATATTAAGACATAGGATACTTTTCATCCCGGTAGAAGGTTCCCTTGGGATAATTTCCGACATTCACGCGGGCGAAGCCGCTGGCAACAGCTAGTATATTAAGACATAGGATACTTTTCATCCCGGTAGAAGGTTCCCGTGGGATAATTTCCGACATTCACGCGGGCGAAGACGCTGGCTACAGCTGGTATATTTAGACATAGGATACTTTTCATCCCGGTAGAAGGTTCCCGTGGGATAATATCCGACATACACGCGGGCAACAGCTGGTATATTAAGACATAGGATACTTTTCATCCCGGTAGAAGGTTCCCGTGGGATAATTTCCGACATACACGCGGGCAACAGCTAGTATATTAAGACATAGGATACTTTTCATCCCGGTAGAAGGTTCCCGTGGGATAATTTCCGACATACACGCGTGCAACAGCTAGTATATTAAGACATAGGATACTTTCATCCCGGTAGAAGGTTCCCGTGGGATAATTTCCGACATACACGCGGGCAACAGCTAGTATATTAAGACATAGGATTCTTTTCATCCCGGTAGAAGGTTCCCGTGGGATAATTTCCGACATTCACGCGGGCAACAGCTAGTATGTTAAGACATAGGATACTTTTCATCCCGGTAGAAGGTTCCCGTGGGATAATTTCCGACATTCACGCGGGCGAAGCCGCTGGCAACAGCTAGTATAATAAGACATAGGATACTTTTCATCCTGGTAAAAGTTCCCGTGGGATAATTTCCGACATTCACGCGGGCAACAGCTAGTATATTAAGACATAGGATACTTTTCATCCCGGTAGAAGGTTCCCGTGGGATAATTTCCGACATTCACGCGGGCAACAGCTAGTATATTAAGACATAGGATACTTTTCATCCCGGTAGAAAGTTCCCGTGGGATAATTTCCGACATTCACACGGGCGAAGCCGCTGGCAACAGCTAGTATATTAAGACATAGGATACTTTTCATCCCGGTAGAAGGTTCCCGTGGGATATTTTCCGACATACACGCGGGCAACAGCCAGTATATTAAGACATAGGATACAATCAGCCCGGTAGAAGGTTCCCGTGGGATAATTTCCGACATTCACGCGGGCGAAGCCGCTGGCAACAGCTAGTATATTAAGACATAGGATACTTTTCATCCCGGTAGAAGGTTCCCGTGGGATAATTTCCGACATTCACGCGGGCGAAGCCGCTGGCAACAGCTAGTATATTAAGACATAGGATACTTTTCATCCCGGTAGAAGGTTCCCGTGGGATAATTTCCGACATTCACGCGGGCAACAGCTAGTATATTAAGATATAGGATACTTTCATCCCGGTAGAAGGTTCCCGTGGGATAATTTCCGACATTCACGCGGGCAACCGGTAGTATAATAAGACATAGGATACTTTCATCCCGGTAGAAGGTTCCCGTGATATAATTTCCGACATTCACGCGGGCAACAGCTAGTATATTAAGACATAGGATACTTTCATCCCGGTAGAAGGTTCCCGTGGGATAATTTCCGACATTCACGCGGGCGAAGCCGCTGGCAACAGCTAGTATATTAAGACATAGGATACTTTTCATCCCGGAAGAAAGTTCCCGTGGGATAATTTCCGACATTCACGCGGGCGAAGCTGCTGGCAACAGCTAGTATATTAAGACATAGGATACTTTTCATCCCGGTAGAAGGTTCCCGTGGGATAATTTCCGACATTCACGCGAGCGAAGCCGCTGGCAACAGCTAGTCTATTAAGACATAGGATACTTTTCATCCCGGTAGACGGTTCCCGTGGGATAATTTCCGACATACACTCGGGCAACAGCTAGTATATTAAGACATAGGATACTTTTCATCCCGGTAGAAGGTTCCCGTGGGATAATTTCCGACATACACGCGTGCAACAGCTAGTATATTAAGACATAGGATACTTTCATCCCGGTAGAAGGTTCCCGTGGGATAATTTCCGACATACACGCGGGCAACAGCTAGTATATTAAGACATAGGATACTTTTCATCCCGGTAGAAGGTTCCCGTGGGATAATTTCCGACATTCACGCGGGCAACAGCTAGTATATTAAGACATAGGATACTTTTCATCCCGGTAGAAGGTTCCCGTGGGATAGTTTCCGACATTCACGCGGGCAACAGCTAGTATATTAAGACATAGGATACTTTTCATCCCGGTAGAAGGTTCCCGCGGGATAATTTCCGACATTCACGCGGGCGAAGCCGCTGCCAACAGCTAGTATATTAAGACATAGGATACTTTTCATCCCGGTAGAAGGTTCTCGTGGGATAATTTCCGACATTCACGCGGGCAACAGCTAGTATATTAAGACATAGGATACTTTTCATCCCGGTAGAAGGTTCCCGTGGGATAATTTCTGACATTCACGCGGGCGAAGCCGCTGGCAACAGCTAGTATATTAAGACATAGGATACTTTTCATCCCGGTAGAAGGTTCCCGTGGGATAATTTCCGACATTCACGCGGGCGAAGACGCTGGCAACAGCTGGTATATTTAGACATAGGATACTTTTCATCCCGGTAGAAGGTTCCCGTGGGATAATATCCGACATACACGCGGGCAACAGCTGGTATATTAAGACATAGGATACTTTTCATCCCGGTAGAAGGTTCCCGTGGGATAATTTCCGACATTCACGCGGGCGAAGCCGCTGCCAACAGCTAGTATATTAAGACATAGGATACTTTTCATCCCGGTAGAAGGTTCCCGTGGGATAATTTCCAACATACACGCGGGCAACAGCTAGTATATTAAGACATAGGATACTTTTTATCCCGGTAGAAGGTTCCCGTGGGATAATTTCCGACATTCACGCGGGCAACAGCTAGTATATTAAGACATAGGATACTTTTCATCCCGGTAGAAGGTTCCCGTGGGATAATTTCCGACATTCACGCGGGCAACAGCTAGTATATTAAGACATAGGATACTTTTCATCCCGGTAGAAGGTTCCCGCGGGATAATTTCCGACATTCACGCGGGCGAAGCCGCTGCCAACAGCTAGTATATTAAGACATAGGATACTTTTCATCCCGGTAGAAGGTTCTGGTGGGATAATTTCCGACATTCACGCGGGCAACAGCTAGTATATTAAGACATAGGATACTTTTCATCCCGGTAGAAGGTTCCCGTGGGATAATTTCCGACATTCACGCGGGCGAAGCCGCTGGCAACAGCTAGTATATTAAGACATAGGATACTTTTCATCCCGGTAGAAGGTTCCCGTGGGATAATTTCCGATATTCACGCGGGCGAAGACGCTGGCTACAGCTGGTATATTTAGACATAGGATACTTTTCATCCCGGTAGAAGGTTCCCGTGGGATAATATCCGACATACACGCGGGCAACAGCTGGTATATTAAGACATAGGATACTTTTCATCCCGGTAGAAGGTTCCCGTGGGATAATTTCCGACATA
Source organism: Dicycla oo (assembly GCA_948252095.1). NCBI lineage: Eukaryota > Metazoa > Arthropoda > Insecta > Lepidoptera > Noctuidae > Dicycla > Dicycla oo. The sequence continues at coordinate 13,689,390 of OX411732.1, forward strand.
CACGCGGGCAACAGCTAGTATATTAAGACAAAGGATACTTTTCATCCCGGTAGAAGGTTCCCGTGGGATAATTTCCGACATACACGCGTGCAACAGCTAGTATATTAAGACATAGGATACTTTCATCCCGGTAGAAGGTTCCCGTGGGGTAATTTCCGACATACACGCGGGCAACAGCTAGTATGTTAAGACATAGGATACTTTCATCCCGGTAGAAGGTTCCCGCGGGATAATTTCCGACATACACGCGGGCAACAGCTAGTATATTAAGACATAGGATTCTTTTCATCCCGGTAGAAGGTTCCCGTGGGATAATTTCCGACATTCACGCGGGCAACAGCTAGTATGTTAAGACATAGGATACTTTTCATCCCTGTAGAAGGTTCCCGTGGGATAATTTCCGACATTCACGCGGGCGAAGCAGCTGGCAACAGCTAGTATATTAAGACATAGGATACTTTTCATCCTGGTAAAAGTTCCCGTGGGATAATTTCCGACATTCACGCGGGCAACAGCTAGTATATTAAGACATAGGATACTTTTCATCCCGGTAGAAGGTTCCCGTGGGATAATTTCCGACATTCACGCGGGCAACAGCTAGTATATTAAGACATAGGATACTTTTCATCCCGGTAGAAAGTTCCCGTGGGATAATTTCCGACATTCACACGGGCGAAGCCGCTGGCAACAGCTAGTATATTAAGACATAGGATACTTTTCATCCCGGTAGAAGGTTCCCGTGGGATATTTTCCGACATACACGCGGGCAACAGCCAGTATATTAAGACATAGGATACAATCATCCCGGTAGAAGGTTCCCGTGGGATAATTTCCGACATTCACGCGGGCGAAGCCGCTGGCAACAGCTAGTATATTAAGACATAGGATACTTTTCATCCCGGTAGAAGGTTCCCGTGGGATAATTTCCGACATTCACGCGGGCGAAGCCGCTGGCAACAGCTAGTATATTAAGACATAGGACACTTTTCATCCCGGTAGAAGGTTCCCGTGGGATAATTTCCGACATTCACGCGGGCAACAGCTAGTATATTAAGATATAGGATACTTTCATCCCGGTAGAAGGTTCCCGTGGGATAATTTCCGACATTCACGCGGGCAACCGGTAGTATATTAAGACATAGGATACTCTCATCCCGGTAGAAGGTTCCCGTGATATAATTTCCGACATTCACGCGGGCAACAGCTAGTATATTAAGACATAGGATACTTTCATACCGGTAGAAGGTTCCCGTGGGATAATTTCCGACATACACGCGGGCAACAGCTAGTATATTAAGACATAGGATACTTTTCATCCCGGTAGAAGGTTCCCGTGGGATAATTTCCGACATTCACGCGGGCAACAGCTAGTATATTAAGACATAGGATACTTTTCATCCCGGTAGAAGGTTCCCGCGGGATAATTTCCGACATTCACGCGGGCGAAGCCGCTGCCAACAGCTAGTATATTAAGACATAGGATACTTTTCATCCCGGTAGAAGGTTCTGGTGGGATAATTTTCGACATTCACGCGGGCAACAGCTAGTATATTAAGACATAGGATACTTTTCATCCCGGTAGAAGGTTCCCGTGGGATAATTTCCGACATTCACGCGGGCGAAGCCGCTGGCAACAGCTAGTATATTAAAACATAGGATACTTTTCATCCCGGTAGAAGGTTCCCGTGGGATAATTTCCGACATTCACGCGGGCGAAGACGCTGGCTACAGCTGGTATATTTAGACATAGGATACTTTTCATCCCGGTAGAAGGTTCCCGTGGGATAATATCCGACATACACGCGGGCAACAGCTGGTATATTAAGACATAGGATACTTTTCATCCCGGTAGAAGGTTCCCGTGGGATAATTTCCGACATACACGCGGGCAACAGCTAGTATATTAAGACATAGGATACTTTTCATCCCGGTAGAAGGTTCCCGTGGGATAATTTCCGACATACACGCGTGCAACAGCTAGTATATTAAGACATAGGATACTTTCATCCCGGTAGAAGGTTCCCGTGGGATAATTTCCGACATACACGCGGGCAACAGCTAGTATGTTAAGACATAGGATACTTTCATCCCGGTAGAAGGTTCCCGCGGGATAATTTCCGACATACACGCGGGCAACAGCTAGTATATTAAGACATAGGATTCTTTTCATCCCGGTAGAAGGTTCCCGTGGGATAATTTCCGACATTCACGCGGGCAACAGCTAGTATGTTAAGACATAGGATACTTTTCATCCCGGTAGAAGGTTCCCGTGGGATAATTTCCGACATTCACGCGGGCGAAGCCGCTGGCAACAGCTAGTATAATAAGACATAGGATACTTTTCATCCTGGTAAAAGTTCCCGTGGGATAATTTCCGACATTCACGCGGGCAACAGCTAGTATATTAAGACATAGGATACTTTTCATCCCGGTAGAAGGTTCCCGTGGGATAATTTCCGACATTCACGCGGGCAACAGCTAGTATATTAAGACATAGGATACTTTTCATCCCGGTAGAAAGTTCCCGTGGGATAATTTCCGACATTCACACGGGCGAAGCCGCTGGCAACAGCTAGTATATTAAGACATAGGATACTTTTCATCCCAGTAGAAGGTTCCCGTGGGATATTTTCCGACATACACGCGGGCAACAGCCAGTATATTAAGACATAGGATACAATCATCCCGGTAGAAGGTTCCCGTGGGATAATTTCCGACATACACGCGGGCAACAGCTAGTATATTAAGACATAGGATACTTTTTATCCCGGTAGAAGGTTCCCGTGGGATAATTTCCGACATTCACGCGGGCAACAGCTAGTATATTAAGACATAGGATACTTTTCATCCCGGTAGAAGGTTCCCGTGGGATAATTTCCGACATTCACGCGGGCAACAGCTAGTATATTAAGACATAGGATACTTTTCATCCCGGTAGAAGGTTCCCGCGGGATAATTTCCGACATTCACGCGGGCGAAGCCGCTGCCAACAGCTAGTATATTAAGACATAGGATACTTTTCATCCCGGTAGAAGGTTCTGGTGGGATAATTTCCGACATTCACGCGGGCAACAGCTAGTATATTAAGACATAGGATACTTTTCATCCCGGTAGAAGGTTCCCGTGGGATAATTTCCGACATTCACGCGGGCGAAGCCGCTGGCAACAGCTAGTATATTAAGACATAGGATACTTTTCATCCCGGTAGAAGGTTCCCGTGGGATAATTTCCGACATTCACGCGGGCGAAGACGCTGGCTACAGCTGGTATATTTAGACATAGGATACTTTTCATCCCGGTAGAAGGTTCCCGTGGGATAATATCCGACATACACGCGGGCAACAGCTGGTATATTAAGACATAGAATACTTTTCATCCCGGTAGAAGGTTCCCGTGGGATAATTTCCGACATACACGCGGGCAACAGCTAGTATATTAAGACATAGGATACTTTTCATCCCGGTAGAAGGTTCCCGTGGGATAATTTCCGACATACACGCGTGCAACAGCTAGTATATTAAGACATAGGATACTTTCATCCCGGTAGAAGGTTCCCGTGGGATAATTTCCGACATACACGCGGGCAACAGCTAGTATGTTAAGACATAGGATACTTTCATCCCGGTAGAAGGTTCCCGCGGGATAATTTCCGACATACACGCGGGCAACAGCTAGTATATTAAGACATAGGATTCTTTTCATCCCGGTAGAAGGTTCCCGTGGGATAATTGCCGACATTTACGCGGGCAACAGCTAGTATGTTAAGACATAGGATACTTTTCATCCCGGTAGAAGGTTCCCGTGGGATAATTTCCGACATTCACGCGGGCGAAGCCGCTGGCAACAGCTAGTATAATAAGACATAGGATACTTTTCATCCTGGTAAAAGTTCCCGTGGGATAATTTCCGACATTCACGCGGGCAACAGTTAGTATATTAAGACATAGGATACTTTTCATCCCGGTAGAAGGTTCCCGTGGGATAATTTCCGACATTCACGCGGGCAACAGCTAGTATATTAAGACATAGGATACTTTTCATCCCGGTAGAAAGTTCCCGTGGGATAATTTCCGACATTCACACGGGCGAAGCCGCTGGCAACAGCTAGTATATTAAGACATAGGATACTTTTCATCCCGGTAGAAGGTTCCCGTGGGATATTTTCCGACATACACGCGGGCAACAGCCAGTGTATTAAGACATAGGATACAATCATCCCGGTAGAAGGTTCCCGTGGGATAATTTCCGACATTCACGCGGGCGAAGCCGCTGGCAACAGCTAGTATATTAAGACATAGGATACTTTTCATCCCGGTAGAAGGTTCCCGTGGGATAATTTCCGACATTCACGCGGGCGAAGCCGCTGGCAACAGCTAGTATATTAAGACATAGGATACTTTTCATCCCGGTAGAAGGTTCCCGTGGGATAATTTCCGACATTCACGCGGGCAACAGCTAGTATATTAAGATATAGGATACTTTCATCCCGGTAGAAGGTTCCCGTGGGATAATTTCCGACATTCACGCGGGCAACCGGTAGTATATTAAGACATAGGATACTTTCATCCCGGTAGAAGGTTCCCGTGATATAATTTCCGACATTCACGCGGGCAACAGCTAGTATATTAAGACATAAGATACTTTCATCCCGGTAGAAGGTTCCCGTGGGATAATTTCCGACATTCACGCGGGCGAAGCCGCTGGCAACAGCTAGTATATTAAGACATAGGATACTTTTCATCCCGGTAGAAAGTTCCCGTGGGATAATTTCCGACATTCACGCGGGCGAAGCTGCTGGCAACAGCTAGTATATTAAGACATAGGATACTTTTCATCCCGGTAGAAGGTTCCCGTGGGATAATTTCCGACATTCACGCGAGCGAAGCCGCTGGCAACAGCTAGTATATTAAGACATAGGATACTTTTCATCCCGGTAGACGGTTCCCGTGGGATAATTTCCGACATACACTCGGGCAACAGCTAGTATATTAAGACATAGGATACTTTTCATCCCGGTAGAAGGTTCCCGTGGGATAATTTCCGACATACACGCGTGCAACAGCTAGTATATTAAGACATAGGATACTTTCATCCCGGTAGAAGGTTCCCGTGGGATAATTTCCGACATACACGCGGGCAACAGCTAGTATATTAAGACATAGGATACTTTTCATCCCGGTAGAAGGTTCCCGTGGGATAATTTCCGACATTCACGCGGGCAACAGCTAGTATATTAAGACATAGGATACTTTTCATCCCGGTAGAAGGTTCCCGTGGGATAATTTCCGACATTCACGCGGGCAACAGCTAGTATATTAAGACATAGGATACTTTTCATCCCGGTAGAAGGTTCCCGCGGGATAATTTCCGACATTCACGCGGGCGAAGCCGCTGCCAACAGCTAGTATATTAAGACATAGGATACTTTTCATCCCGGTAGAAGGTTCTCGTGGGATAATTTTCGACATTCACGCGGGCAACAGCTAGTATATTAAGACATAGGATACTTTTCATCCCGGTAGAAGGTTCCCGTGGGATAATTTCCGACATTCACGCGGGCGAAGCCGCTGGCAACAGCTAGTATATTAAGACATAGGATACTTTTCATCCCGGTAGAAGGTTCCCGTGGGATAATTTCCGACATTCACGCGGGCGAAGACGCTGGCAACAGCTGGTATATTTAGACATAGGATACTTTTCATCCCGGTAGAAGGTTCCCGTGGGATAATATCCGACATACACGCGGGCAACAGCTGGTATATTAAGACATAGGATACTTTTCATCCCGGTAGAAGGTTCCCGTGGGATAATTTCCGACATTCACGCGGGCGAAGCCGCTGCCAACAGCTAGTATATTAAGACATAGGATACTTTTCATCCCGGTAGAAGGTTCCCGTGTGATAATTTCCAACATACACGCGGGCAACAGCTAGTATATTAAGACATAGGATACTTTTTATCCCGGTAGAAGGTTCCCGTGGGATAATTTCCGACATTCACGCGGGCAACAGCTAAAATATTAAGACATAGGATACTTTTCATCCCGGTAGAAGGTTCCCGTGGGATAATTTCCGACATTCACGCGGGCAACAGCTAGTATATTAAGACATAGGATACTTTTCATCCCGGTAGAAGGTTCCCGCGGGATAATTTCCGACATTCACGCGGGCGAAGCCGCTGCCAACAGCTAGTATTTTAAGACATAGGATACTTTTCATCCCGGTAGAAGGTTCTGGTGGGATAATTTCCGACATTCACGCGGGCAACAGCTAGTATATTAAGACATAGGATACTTTTCATCCCGGTAGAAGGTTCCCGTGGGATAATTTCCGACATTCACGCGGGCGAAGCCGCTGGCAACAGCTAGTATATTAAGACATAGGATACTTTTCATCCCGGTAGAAGGTTCCCGTGGGATAATTTCCGACATTCACGCGGGCGAAGACGCTGGCTACAGCTGGTATATTTAGACATAGGATACTTTTCATCCCGGTAGAAGGTTCCCGTGGGATAATATCCAACATACACGTGGGCAACAGCTGGTATATTAAGACATAGGATACTTTTCATCCCGGTAGAAGGTTCCCGTGGGATAATTTCCGACATACACGCGGGCAACAGCTAGTATATTAAGACATAGGATACTTTTCATCCCGGTAGAAGGTTCCCGTGGGATAATTTCCGACATACACGCGTGCAACAGCTAGTATATTAAGACATAGGATACTTTCATCCCGGTAGAAGGTTCCCGTGGGGTAATTTCCGACAAACACGCGGGCAACAGCTAGTATGTTAAGACATAGGATACTTTCATCCCGGTAGAAGGTTCCCGCGGGATAATTTCCGACATACACGCGGGCAACAGCTAGTATATTAAGACATAGGATACTTTTCATCCCGGTAGAAGGTTCCCGTGGGATAATTTCCGACATTCACGCGGGCAACAGCTAGTATGTTAAGACATAGGATAGTTTTCATCCCTGTAGAAGGTTCCCGTGGGATAATTTCCGACATTCACGCGGGCGAAGCAGCTGCCAACAGCTAGTATATTAAGACATAGGATACTTTTCATCCTGGTAAAAGTTCCCGTGGGATAATTTCCGACATTCACGCTAGCAACAGCTAGTATATTAAGACATAGGATACTTTTCATCCCGGTAGAAGGTTCCCGTGGGATAATTTCCGACATTCACGCGGGCAACAGCTAGTATATTAAGACATAGGATACTTTTCATCCCGGTAGAAAGTTCCCGTGGGATAATTTCCGACATTCACACGGGCGAAGCCGCTGGCAACAGCTAGTATATTAAGACATAGGATACTTTTCATCCCGGTAGAAGGTTCCCGTGGGATAATTTCCGACATTCACGCGGGCGAAGCCGCTGGCAACAGCTAGTATATTAAGACATAGGACACTTTTCATCCGGGTAGAAGGTTCCCGTGGGATAATTTCCGACATTCACGCGGGCAACAGCTAGTATATTAAGATATTATAGGATACTTTCATCCCGGTAGAAGGTTCCCGTGGGATAATTTCCGACATACACGCGGGCAACAGCTAGTATGTTAAGACATAGGATACTTTCATCCCGGTAGAAGGTTCCCGCGGGATAATTTCCGACATACACGCGGGCAACAGCTAGTATATTAAGACATAGGATTCTTTTCATCCCGGTAGAAGGTTCCCGTGGGATAATTTCCGACATTCACGCGGGCAACAGCTAGTATGTTAAGACATAGGATGTTTTTTATCCCGGTAGAAGGTTCCCGTGGGATAATTTCCGACATTCACGCGGGCGAAGCCGCTGGCAACAGCTAGTATATTAAGACATAGGATACTTTTCATCCTGGTAAAAGTTCCCGTGGTATAATTTCCGACATTCACGCGGGCAACAGCTAGTATATTAAGACATAGGATACTTTTCATCCCGGTAGAAGGTTCCCGTGGGATAATTTCCGACATTCACGCGGGCGAAGACGCTGGCAACAGCTGGTATATTTAGACATAGGATACTTTTCATCCCGGTAGAAGGTTCCCGTGGGATAATATCCGACATACACGCGGGCAACAGCTGGTATATTAAGACATAGGATACTTTTCATCCCGGTAGAAGGTTCCCGTGGGATAATTTCCGACATTCACGCGGGCAACAGCTAGTATATTAAGACATAGGATACTTTTCATCCCGGTAGAAGGTTCCCGTGGGATTATTTTCGACATTCACGCGGGCGAAGACGCTGGCTACAGCTGGTATATTTAGACATAGGATACTTTTCATCCCGGTAGAAGGTTCCCGTGGGATAATATCCGACATACACGCGGGCAACAGCTGGTATATTAAGACATAGGATACTTTTCATCCCGGTAGAAGGTTCCCGTGGGATAATTTCCGACATTCACGCGGGCAACAGCTAGTATATTAAGACATAGGATACTTTTCATCCCGGTAGAAGGTTCCCGCGGGATAATTTCCGACATTCACGCGGGCGAAGACGCTGGCAACAGCTGGTATATTTAGACATAGGATACTTTTCATCCCGGTAGAAGGTTCCCGTGGGATAATATCCGACATACACGCGGGCAACAGCTGGTATATTAAGACATAGGATACTTTTCATCCCGGTAGAAGGTTCCCGTGGGATAATTTCCGACATTCACGCGGGCGAAGCCGCTGCCAACAGCTAGTATATTAAGACATAGGATACTTTTCATCCCGGTAGAAGGTTCCCGTGGGATAATTTCCGACATACACGCGGGCAACAGCTAGTATATTAAGACATAGGATACTTTTTATCCCGGTAGAAGGTTCCGGTGGGATAATTTCCGACATTCACGCGGGCAACAGCTAGTATATTAAGACATAGGATAATTTTCATCCCGGTAGAAGGTTCCCGTGGGATAATTTCCGACATTCACGCGGGCAACAGCTAGTATATTAAGACATAGGATACTTTTCATCCCGGTAGAAGGTTCTCGTGGGATAATTTCCGACATTCACGCGGGCAACAGCTAGTATATTAAGACATAGGATACTTTTCATCCCGGTAGAAGGTCCCCGTGGGATAATTTCCGACATTCACGCGGGCGAAGCCGCTGGCAACAGCTAGTATATTAAGACATAGGATACTTTTTATCCCGGTAGAAGGTTCCCGTGGGATAATTTCCGACATTCACGCGGGCGAAGACGCTGGCAACAGCTGGTATATTTAGACATAGGATACTTTTCATCCCGGTAGAAGGTTCCCGTGGGATAATATCCGACATACACGCGGGCAACAGCTGGTATATTAAGACATAGGATACTTTTCATCCCGGTAGAAGGTTCCCGTGGGATAATTTCCGACATTCACGCGGGCGAAGCCGCTGCCAACAGCTAGTATATTAAGACATAGGATACTTTTCATCCCGGTAGAAGGTTCCCGTGGGATAATTTCCGACATATACGCGGGCAACAGCTAGTATATTAAGACATAGGATACTTTTTATCCCGGTAGAAGGTTCCCGTGGGATAATTTCCGACATTCACGCGGGCAACAGCTAGTATATTAAGACATAGGATACTTTTCATCCCGGTAGAAGGTTCCCGTGGGATAATTTCCGACATTCACGCGGGCAACAGCTAGTATATTAAGACATAGGATACTTTTCATCCCGGTAGAAGGTTCCCGCGGGATAATTTCCGACATTCACGCGGGCGAAGCCGCTGCCAACAGCTAGTATATTAAGACATAGGATACTTTTCATCCCGGTAGAAGGTTCTGGTGGGATAATTTCCGACATTCACGCGGGCAACAGCTAGTATATTAAGACATAGGATACTTTTCATCCCGGTAGAAGGTTCCCGTGGGATAATTTCCGACATTCACGCGGGCAACAGTTAGTATATTAAGACATAGGATACTTTTCATCCCGGTAGAAGGTTCCCGTGGGATAATTTCCGACATTCACGCGGGCAACAGCTAGTATATTAAGACAAAGGATACTTTTCATCCCGGTAGAAAGTTCCCGTGGGATAATTTCCGACATTTACACGGGCGAAGCCGCTGGCAACAGCTAGTATATTAAGACATAGGATACTTTTCATCCCGGTAGAAGGTTCCCGTGGGATATTTTCCGACATACACGCGGGCAACAGCCAGTGTATTAAGACATAGGATACAATCATCCCGGTAGAAGGTTCCCGTGGGATAATTTCCGACATACACGCGTGCAACAGCTAGTATATTAAGACATAGGATACTTCCGGTAGAAGGTTCCCGTGGGATAATTTCCGACATACACGCGGGCAACAGCTAGTATGTTAAGACATAGGATACTTTCATCCCGGTAGAATGTTCCCGCGGGATAATTTCCGACATACACGCGGGCAACAGCTAGTATATTAAGACATAGGATTCTTTTCATCCCGGTAGAAGGTTCCCGTGGGATAATTTCCGACATTTACGCGGGCAACAGCTAGTATGTTAAGACATAGGATACTTTTCATCCCGGTAGAAGGTTCCCGTGGGATAATTTCCGACATTCACGCGGGCGAAGCCGCTGGCAACAGCTAGTATAATAAGACATAGGATACTTTTCATCCTGGTAAAAGTTCCCGTGGGATAATTTCCGACATTCACGCGGGCAACAGTTAGTATATTAAGACATAGGATACTTTTCATCCCGGTAGAAGGTTCCCGTGGGATAATTTCCGACATTCACGCGGGCAACAGCTAGTATATTAAGACATAGGATACTTTTCATCCCGGTAGAAAGTTCCCGTGGGATAATTTCCGACATTTACACGGGCGAAGCCGCTGGCAACAGCTAGTATATTAAGACATAGGATACTTTTCATCCCGGTAGAAGGTTCCCGTGGGATATTTTCCGACATACACGCGGGCAACAGCCAGTGTATTAAGACATAGGATACAATCATCCCGGTAGAAGGTTCCCGTGGGATAATTTCCGACATTCACGCGGGCGAAGCCGCTGGAAACAGCTAGTATATTAAGACATAGGATACTTTTCATCCCGGTAGAAGGTTCCCGTGGGATAATTTCCGACATTCACGCGGGCAACAGCTAGTATGTTAAGACATAGGATACTTTTCATCCCGGTAGAAGGTTCCCGTGGGATAATTTCCGACATTCACGCGGGCGAAGCCGCTGGCAACAGCTAGTATAATAAGACATAGGATACTTTTCATCCTGGTAAAAGTTCCCGTGGGATAATTTCCGACATTCACGCGGGCAACAGCTAGTATATTAAGACATAGGATACTTTTCATCCCGGTAGAAGGTTCCCGTGGGATAATTTCCGACATTCACGCGGGCAACAGCTAGTATATTAAGACATAGGATACTTTTCATCCCGGTAGAAAGTTCCCGTGGGATAATTTCCGACATTCACACGGGCGAAGCCGCTGGCAACAGCTAGTATATTAAGACATAGGATACTTTTCATCCCAGTAGAAGGTTCCCGTGGGATATTTTCCGACATACACGCGGGCAACAGCCAGTATATTAAGACATAGGATACAATCATCCCGGTAGAAGGTTCCCGTGGGATAATTTCCGACATACACGCGGGCAACAGCTAGTATATTAAGACATAGGATACTTTTTATCCCGGTAGAAGGTTCCCGTGGGATAATTTCCGACATTCACGCTGGCAACAGCTAGTATATTAAGACATAGGATACTTTTCATCCCGGTAGAAGGTTCCCGTGGGATAATTTCCGACATTCACGCGGGCAACAGCTAGTATATTAAGACATAGGATACTTTTCATCCCGGTAGAAGGTTCCCGCGGGATAATTTCCGACATTCACGCGGGCGAAGCCGCTGCCAACAGCTAGTATATTAAGACATAGGATACTTTTCATCCCGGTAGAAGGTTCTGGTGGGATAATTTCCGACATTCACGCGGGCAACAGCTAGTATATTAAGACATAGGATACTTTTCATCCCGGTAGAAGGTTCCCGTGGGATAATTTCCGACATTCACGCGGGCGAAGCCGCTGGCAACAGCTAGTATATTAAGACATAGGATACTTTTCATCCCGGTAGATGGTTCCCGTGGGATAATTTCCGACATTCACGCGGGCGAAGACGCTGGCTACAGCTGGTATATTTAGACATAGGATACTTTTCATCCCGGTAGAAGGTTCCCGTGGGATAATATCCGACATACACGCGGGCAACAGCTGGTATATTAAGACATAGAATACTTTTCATCCCGGTAGAAGGTTCCCGTGGGATAATTTCCGACATACACGCGGGCAACAGCTAGTATATTAAGACATAGGATACTTTTCATCCCGGTAGAAGGTTCCCGTGGGATAATTTCCGACATACACGCGTGCAACAGCTAGTATATTAAGACATAGGATACTTTCATCCCGGTAGAAGGTTCCCGTGGGATAATTTCCGACATACACGCGGGCAACAGCTAGTATGTTAAGACATAGGATACTTTCATCCCGGTAGAAGGTTCCCGCGGGATAATTTCCGACATACACGCGGGCAACAGCTAGTATATTAAGACATAGGATTCTTTTCATCCCGGTAGAAGGTTCCCGTGGGATAATTTCCGACATTTACGCGGGCAACAGCTAGTATGTTAAGACATAGGATACTTTTCATCCCGGTAGAAGGTTCCCGTGGGATAATTTCCGACATTCACGCGGGCGAAGCCGCTGGCAACAGCTAGTATAATAAGACATAGGATACTTTTCATCCTGGTAAAAGTTCCCGTGGGATAATTTCCGACATTCACGCGGGCAACAGTTAGTATATTAAGACATAGGATACTTTTCATCCCGGTAGAAGGTTCCCGTGGGATAATTTCCGACATTCACGCGGGCAACAGCTAGTATATTAAGACATAGGATACTTTTCATCCCGGTAGAAAGTTCCCGTGGGATAATTTCCGACATTTACACGGGCGAAGCCGCTGGCAACAGCTAGTATATTAAGACATAGGATACTTTTCATCCCGGTAGAAGGTTCCCGTGGGATAATTTCCGACATTCACGCGGGCGAAGCCGCTGGCAACAGCTAGTATATTAAGACATAGGACACTTTTCATCCCGGTAGAAGGTTCCCGTGGGATAATTTCCGACATTCACGCGGGCAACAGCTAGTATATTAAGATATTATAGGATACTTTCATCCCGGTAGAAGGTTCCCGTGGGATAATTTCCGACATACACGCGGGCAACAGCTAGTATGTTAAGACATAGGATACTTTCATCCCGGTAGAAGGTTCCCGCGGGATAATTTCCGACATACACGCGGGCAACAGCTAGTATATTAAGACATAGGATTCTTTTCATCCCGGTAGAAGGTTCCCGTGGGATAATTTCCGACATTCACGCGGGCAACAGCTAGTATGTTAAGACATAGGATGTTTTTTATCCCGGTAGAAGGTTCCCGTGGGATAATTTCCGACATTCACGCGGGCGAAGCCGCTGGCAACAGCTAGTATATTAAGACATAGGATACTTTTCATCCTGGTAAAAGTTCCCGTGGTATAATTTCCGACATTCACGCGGGCAACAGCTAGTATATTAAGACATAGGATACTTTTTATCCCGCTAGAAGGTTCCCGTGGGATAATTTCCGACATTCACGCGGGCAACAGCTAGTATATTAAGACATAGGATACTTTTCATCCCGGTAGAAGGTTCCCGTGGGATAATTTCCGACATTCACGCGGGCGAAGACGCTGGCAACAGCTGGTATATTTAGACATAGGATACTTTTCATCCCGGTAGAAGGTTCCCGTGGGATAATATCCGACATACACGCGGGCAACAGCTGGTATATTAAGACATAGGATACTTTTCATCCCGGTAGAAGGTTCCCGTGGGATAATTTCCGACATTCACGCTGGCGAAGCCGCTGCCAACAGCTAGTATATTAAGACATAGGATACTTTTCATCCCGGTAGAAGGTTCCCGTGGGATAATTTCCGACATACACACGGGCAACAGCTAGTATATTAAGACATAGGATACTTTTCATCCCGGTAGAAGGTTCCCGTGGGATAATTTCCGACATTCACGCGGGCAACAGCTAGTATATAGCACGGCGTAGTATACGGCATAGCAGCTCACGGTTGTCTTATTTTGAGTCTCATAGGTATGGCCCAGCCACATTCACACTCACAGCAACCGATCCTGAATCAGTCCTGAAAATAATCAGGAGTCTAGGGTCAAATGCACAGGGTGTCGACGGTATAAGTCTTGATATGATATCTCTCACGTTGCCAAATACTTTGCAAGCCATTACGGATATTGTTAATCGGTCCATAGCCACGCGTACATTCCCAGAACTCTGGCGATGTGCTATTGTACGACCTATCCCTAAAAACAATAACCCGGTTAACATGAAGGACTTGAGACCAATTAGCATACTACCTTGCCTGTCCAAGATTTTGGAACGTGTAGTATACTCGCAGGTTATCCAATATCTTGAATCTAATAACATACTTCCTGACCTTCAGTCGGGTTTCAGAAAGGGTAGAGGTACTGCTACGGCTCTGGCTGATGTTGTGGGTAGTATCCTTGAGGCACGTGACCGGGGGGAGGGAACAATCCTGGCTCTGCTGGACTTTTCCCGGGCTTTTGACGCAATTAATACCACTCTACTGCTGTCAAAGTTAGCTTTCTATGGCTTCGACAGTGATGCGGTGGAGTGGTTTAATAGCTATCTTACCTACAGGTCTCAATATGTTGTGATGCATAGGGAGGATGGGGCAACGGTGTCATCCCTACCCGTCCAAGTATCAAGGGGTGTCCCTCAGGGATCGATTCTGGGACCTCTGTTGTACATTCTGTACAGTGCGGATATCATAAAGTCTTTTGTTAATTGCAGATATCACATGTATGCTGATGATATCCAGTTGTACATGTCCTTCAAAGGGGATGACACATCTTTGGCAGTCCAGAAAATAAATGAGGATTTGGATAGAGTGGTTGTATGGTCAGAGGAGAACTCTCTGGTTCTGAACCCGCTCAAATCGAAATTTATGGTGCTAGGTTCTAAGAAACAGGTTAGTTCAATACTGTCTGCCAACCCTGAGATAGTCATCATGGGAGAGAAAATTGAGAGAGTGGAGCTGGCATGCAATCTTGGGCTAATTATGGATCCAGAACTGCGTTTTGAGGCCCATGTGACCAATGTTCTCCGAAATTGTTTTTATAGGCTAAAAGTCTTATATGGAATACGGAAATACCTAAGCACACCAGTGCGGAAACAACTTGTTGACAGTCTCATCCTATCCAAATTAAATTACTGTGACACAGTCTATGGTCCATGCCTGTTTTCAAGAACGGAGCGTGTAATCCAACGCATCCAGAATGCTTGTGTTCGTTTCTGTGTTAATGTCCCGCGAAGAAGTCATGTTACTCCATTCATTAACAAACTAAAATTATTAAAGATGGCTGCCAGGAGGAAGCTTCATTTAGCAAACCTGTTGTTTGGTGTCATTACAACTCAAAAACCCCACTATCTTTATGAAAAGCTAACTTGGAAACAAAACTACCTTAAAAATAGGCTTCGCTCAATGGTTAGCCCACTGTCGGTGCCAAGGCACAGGACTGCAGCTTTCAGGGGATGTTTCAAGTACGCAGCCACACGCTGTTGGAATGATCTCCCACCACCAATGCGACGCCTGAAAACAATACAATCCTTCAAATTCCAACACAAAAAGTTACTCATTCAAGGACAAATTTCTCTCTAGGATTGATTGACTGTACCTACCTCAGGTGTCATGGCCTGCGAGCGTTGGTTTGGGATCTTCCAGAGCGTGGGCTGCTTAGAATACACTCTTCTGATAGTGGGGCTACATTGATGTCTGTGTTGCGTCACTTCAATCATCCTCTTTGCTTAGGAACGCCATCTTATTTTTCTGAAATTCACGGTTAAACATAATTAATTCAACTGGCACCCTATGGTTTGTTTGGTAATTCTTTATTTAAAATATATCTTATCATATATAATTAATTATAATCAATCTAATTTCATTTATGTAAAAGTAATATAATTTAATTTTAATCATGAATCCTTAGGTACCTATAATGTAATTAATTCACACTTACCATTTAATTTGTCATCTAGCTGAGGTTGATCTCTGAGTCGCCGAGTATTTTATTTTATTTTGTTATAAAATCTATATTTTTAACACAAACTCACACAATCACACAAAAACATCATTGTTACATAATCCCATCATACAATAAAATTATATAATGTGCTGCGCCATGTTACATAATTATCCGACAAAACAAACAACCACAGAGTACATTTATATAGCGAATATATATATATATATAAATATATATATATATTTATATAGCAAACAACAACAGCTAAAATATTTCTGACAGCTGCGCCGTGGTGCGCGCACGGCACAGATAATGCATCCGTCCGCAGCGCCGGCGTCGGAGTCGGTGGGTGCTAGCGCGGACGGAACGCAATGTATGTACTCAACTTCTATACCTATTATATGTATTTACATAAACTTTGAAAATATTCAATAATCTTATTTATCTAATTTTAATTGGCATTTTTACTTCCACTGCATGATGCACCGGTCGACGTCATTACGTCAACACCGGCTGTCGCTGAAAACCAGCGCTAAGGCTCTGTCTCGTATGGGGTCGCGGCATTATGCTGAGCGACGGCCGTTTTGCGTGAATGTGACGCATATTTTCCCCAAACTTGTTCTTTGTTTTATTTTGTTTTTTATTTCTTTGCGCCATGTTTATCGCAAATAAACGTATTTTCTTTCTTTCTTTCTAGTATATTAAGACATAGGATACTTTTCATCCCGGTAGAAGGTTCCCGTGGGATAATTTCCGACATTCACGCGGGCAACAGCTAGTATATTAAGACATAGGATACTTTTCATCCCGGTAGAAGGTTCCCGTGGGATAATTTCCGACATTCACGCGGGCAACAGCTAGTATATTAAGACATAGGATACTTTTCATCCCGGTAGAAAGTTCCCGTGGGATAATTTCCGACATTCACGCGGGCAACAGCTAGTATATTAAGACATAGGATACTTTTCATCCCGGTAGAAGGTTCCCGTGGGATAATTTCCGACATTCACGCGGGCAACAGCTAGTATATTAAGACATAGGATACTTTCATCCCGGTAGAAGGTTCCCGTGGGATAATTTCCGACATTCACGCGGGCAACAGCTAGTATATTAAGACATAGGATACTTTCATCCCGGTAGAAGGTTCCCGTGGGATAATTTCCGACATTCACGCGGGCGAAGCCGCTGGCAACAGCTAGTATATTAAGACATAGGATACTTTTCATCCCGGTAGAAGGTTCCCGTGGGATAATTTCCGACATTCACGCGGTCGAAGCCGCTGGCAACAGCTAGTATATTAAGACATAGGATACTTTTCATCCCGGTAGAAGGTTCCCGTGGGATAATTTCCGACATTCACGCGGGCAACAGCTAGTATATTAAGACATAGGATACTTTTCATGCCGGTAGAAAGTTCCCGTGGGATAATATCCGACATTCACACGGGCGAAGCCGCTAGCAACAGCTAGTATATTAAGACACAGGATACTTTTCATCCCGGTAGAAGGTTCCCGTGGGATATTTTCCGACATACACGCGGGCAACAGCTAGTATATTAAGACATAGGATACAATCATCCCGGTAGAAGGTTCCCGTGGGATAATTTCCGACATTCACGCGGGCAACAGCTAGTATATTAAGACATAGGATACTTTCATCCCGGTAGAAGGTTCCCGTGGTATAATTTCCGACATTCACGCGGGCAACAGCTAGTATATTAAGACATAGGATACTTTCATCCCGGTAGAAGGTTCCCGTGGGATAATTTCCGACATTCACGCGGGCGAAGCCGCTGGCAACAGCTAGTATATTAAGACATAGGATACTTTTCATCCCGGTAGAAGGTTCCCGTGGGATAATTTCCGACATTCACGCGATCGAAGCCGCTGGCAACAGCTAGTATATTAAGACATAGGATACATTCATCGCGGTAGAAGGTTCCCGTGGGATAATTTCCGACATACACGCGGGCAACAGCTAGTATATTAAGACATAGGATACTTTCATCCCGGTAGAAGGTTCCCGTGGGATAATTTCCGACATTCACGAGGGCGAAGCCGCTGGCAACAGCTAGTATATTAAGACATAGGATACTTTTCATCCCGGTAGAAGGTTCCCGTGGGATAATTTCCGACATTCACGCGGGCGAAGCCGCTGGCAACAGCTAGTATATTAAGACATAGGTTACTTTTCATCCCGGTAGAAGGTTCCCGTGGGATTATTTCCGACATAAACGCGGGCAACAGCTAGTATATTAAGACAGGATACTTTCATCCCGGTAGAAGGTTCCCGTGGGATAATTTCCGACATTCACGCGGGCGAAGCCGCTGGCAACAGCTAGTATATTAAGACATAGGATACTTTTCATCCCGGTAGAAGGTTCCCGTGGGATAATTTCCGACATTCACGCGGGCAACAGCTAGTATATTAAGACATAGGATACTTTTCATCCCGGTAGAAGGTTCCCGTGGGATAATTTCCGACATTCACGCGGGCAACAGCTAGTATATTAAGACATAGGATACTTTTCATCCCGGTAGAAAGTTCCCGTGGGATAATTTCCGACATTCACGCGGGCAACAGCTAGTATATGTGTTGGTCGGGTACATATTATATAAATAATAATACTGGACTTCAATTAAACATGGTTTTAATATCGCCATTTATTATTACCACAGCATGCGGATTCACCATGGCTCGGGCGCCATCTTACGCGATCATTCCCTTGTCAATTAGTGACGTGACATACTCATAACATCCTCCTTATTAGAAAAGTTAAGTTATAATAATTTTATAGCTTGAGACAGTTTACAAAAATTGACTTAACTCTTAACAATAACTTTTGACAACAAAGACTGTTTAATTAACTGTATAACTAAAAATAAGGCAATTTGTTGAACTAAGTCTCTATCTATATAGGTATATTCTAGACTTAACTAACTTAATCAGCCCTTCACAGTCATTGTCTAAATGTTTGCTTAATAAAAATAATTATTAACTTTTATAAGTCTAACCGTCTTGGTGGTCTTATGACTCTTCCATACCTAGTGCGCATTTTAACAGGAGTTGTAAGCTCTTCAATAGATGGTGCTACTGTATGAGAATTAGGAGATGTCTTGATATTTGGACTTTTTTGTAACATATCTTGAGATACCGTTTGAGGTGACTGTGGAGGCTTCAAAATATGCTGTCTGTTTCTCCTTCCTATAAATCCGTCTGATCCTTCAACAGTATAAGACCTAGGCTGATCACCTTTGGACCTTACTGTGCCTGTAATCCATGGAGTATCTGGCATTTTCTTAAAATAAACCTTATCTCCTTCTTGTAGTTCTGGTAATGATTTAGTCTTCCTGTCATAGAAATGCTGCAGAAGGAGATAAGGTTTATTTAAATTTATATTTTGTGACTGACTTGACTGTAATGAAAATGACTGTGACTGACTTTTTGTGACTTTAGGACATGTTACTTTACTTGAATTTGACTCATTTTGACTTATTTCAGAAGACAATTGATTAATATCACCTTCCGACGTTTGCATGCTTGTAGTGTCTACACAGAAAACTCTTTTAATTAGACCAATTTCTGAGCATGTAAGTTTACCTAATACAGTTGGGGAATTCACATATGCAATTATAAAATTAATTTGTTTAGTCATATAGAGGTCATTAAATTGGAATTTACACTCTAAGTTTTGTTGACCCAGTACCTCTAGACTATTACCAGTGTATGACTTAATTTTTACATCAGTTTTTGACAGTAATTTTTTGGTGTTAAGTGAATCATAAACACTTTTTGACATAATATTGACATCACTACCAGTATCAATAATACAATTTATTTGTGAATTATTTATATATAAGTTAATTGTCCATTCACTTGAATTGGATGACTGAATATGACCTATAAACAATTCATCTTGTTCTGACTGTACCTGTTGCATATCACTTTCTGACTGTACATATTTTACTGACTTTGACTGAACTGACCGACAACAAACTGCAAAATGACCGACTTTTCCACATTTTTTGCACTTTACACTTAATGCTGGACATTTATAACGATGCACCTGACCACACCTTGTACAGACTTCCTGTCTTGACTGCTGACTATATTGACTGACATTCCTTGAGTTAGACTTTGATCTTGAGTGTGACTGACTCGTATTATACAAGACTGAACTTTGTTCTGCTGACAATTCATCCGTTTGATGTCTCGAGGCAAGCATGGCCTTTGCCATCTCTTATGCCTTATCACGATCCAGCTTATCTTCAAGCAATAATTTTTCTCTGATATAGTTGTATTTTTGATGCATGTTACATATAAACATTACTTTGACTAGGCGTTCCTGCAGCTCTCCTAGCTCACAGTTTTGTGACCTTAATTTCAGTGTGCAAGCAAAGTCGTCTAAGGTTTCATTTTCACCTTGTTTGTATGTGAAAAAATTATGACATTCATAAGTGAGGTTAGCTTTTGGGGCGAAGTGATTTTGAAATAACTCTACGAGCTCGTCGTATTTAACGATATCCTCGTTTTTTCCAAACGTATTGAATACATCCACGCCCTTTTCACCAATGACATGTAGAAATAAAGCTACCTTTCTGCCATCACTCTCTTCATCCATGCCAGACGCAC
Source organism: Dicycla oo (assembly GCA_948252095.1). Classification (NCBI taxonomy): domain Eukaryota; kingdom Metazoa; phylum Arthropoda; class Insecta; order Lepidoptera; family Noctuidae; genus Dicycla; species Dicycla oo. Next base: position 13,710,116 of record OX411732.1, read on the forward strand.
GTAAATAAATTTTAAACGACTGCACCCATTTTTTCCATTGTTGAGCCAAGTTACCATTCATCATCATGGGCTGCGGACTGGACATTCCCGAAAGTTTTTTGGGCTTTTGATTTTCATCAGACATGACGCCGACTTTTCACATGAGATTTTCACAATGACACCACGACACGTAGATTACGAACCCAATTACTGACACCATGTGTTGGTCGGGTACATATTATATAAATAATAATACTGGACTTCAATTAAACATGGTTTTAATATCGCCATTTATTATTACCACAGCATGCGGATTCACCATGGCTCGGGCGCCATCTTACGCGATCATTCCCTTGTCAATTAGTGACGTGACATACTCATAACAGTATATTAAGACATAGGATACTTTTCATCCCGGTAGAAGGTTCCCGTGGGATATTTTCCGACATACACGCGGGCAACAGCTAGTATATTAAGACATAGGATACAATCATCCCGGTAGAAGGTTCCCGTGGGATAATTTCCGACATTCACGCGGGCAACAGCTAGTATATTAAGACATAGGATACTTTCATCCCGGTAGAAGGTTCCCGTGGGATAATTTCCGACATTCACGCGGGCAACAGCTAGTATATTAAGACATAGGATACTTTCATCCCGGTAGAAGGTTCCCGTGGGATAATTTCCGACATTCACGCGGGCGAAGCCGCTGGCAACAGCTAGTATATTAAGACATAGGATACTTTCATCCCGGTAGAAGGTTCCCGTGGGATAATTTCCGACATTCACGAGGGCGAAGCCGCTGGCAACAGCTAGTATATTAAAACATAGGATACTTTTCATCCCGGTAGAAGGTTCCCGTGGGATAATTTCCGACATTCACGCGGGCGAAGCCGCTGGCAACAGCTAGTATATTAAGACATAGGTTACTTTTCATCCCGGTAGAAGGTTCCCGTGGGATTATTTCCGACATAAACGCGGGCAACAGCTAGTATATTAAGACATAGGATACTTTCATCCCGGTAGAAGGTTCCCGTGGGATAATTTCCGACATTCACGCGGGCGAAGCCGCTGGCAACAGCTAGTATATTAAGACATAGGATACTTTTCATCCCGGTAGAAGGTTCCCGTGGGATAATTTCCGACATTCACGCGGGCAACAGCTAGTATATTAAGACATAGGATACTTTTCATCCCGGTAGAAGGTTCCCGTGGGATAATTTCCGACATTCACGCGGGCAACAGCTAGTATATTAAGACATAGGATACTTTTCATCCCGGTAGAAAGTTCCCGTGGGATAATTTCCGACATTCACGCGGGCAACAGCTAGTATATTAAGACATAGGATACTTTTCATCCCGGTAGAAGGTTCCCGTGGGATATTTTCCGACATACACGCGGGCAACAGCTAGTATATTAAGACATAGGATACAATCATCCCGGTAGAAGGTTCCCGTGGGATAATTTCCGACATTCACGCGGGCAACAGCTAGTATATTAAGACATAGGATACTTTCATCCCGGTAGAAGGTTCCCGTGGGATAATTTCCGACATTCACGCGGGCAACAGCTAGTATATTAAGACATAGGATACTTTCATCCCGGTAGAAGGTTCCCGTGGGATAATTTCCGACATTCACGCGGGCGAAGCCGCTGGCAACAGCTAGTATATTAAGACATAGGATACTTTTCATCCCGGTAGAAGGTTCCTGTGGGATAATTTCCGACATTCACGCGGTCGAAGCCGCTGGCAACAGCTAGTATATTAAGACATAGGATACTTTCATCCCGGTAGAAGGTTCCCGTGGGATAATTTCCGACATACACGCGGGCAACAGCTAGTATGTTAAGACATAGGATACTTTTCATCCCGGTAGAAGGTTCCCGCGGGATAATTTCCGACATACACGCGGGCAACAGCTAGTATATTAAGACATAGGATACTTTTCATCCCGGTAGAAGGTTCCCGTGGGATAATTTCCGACATTCACGCGGGCAACAGCTAGTATATTAAGACATAGGATACTTTTCATCCCGGTAGAAGGTTCCCGTGGGATAATTTCCGACATTCACGCGGGCAACAGCTAGTATGTTAAGACATAGGATACTTTTCATCCCTGTAGAAGGTTCCCGCGGGATAATTTCCGACATACACGCGGGCAACAGCTAGTATATTAAGACATAGGATACTTTTCATCCCGGTAGAAGGTTCCCGTGGGATAATTTCCGACATTCACGCGGGCAAAGCCGCTGGCAACAGCTAGTATATTAAGACATAGGATACTTTTCATCCCTGTAGAAGGTTCCCGTGGGATAATTTCCGACATTCACGCGGGCAACAGCTAGTATATTAAGACATAGGATACTATTCATCCCGGTAGAAGGTTCCCGCGGGATAATTTCCGACATTCACGCGGGCGAAGCCGCTGCCAACAGCTAGTATATTAAAACATAGGATACTTTTCATCCCGGTAGAAGGTTCCCGTGGGATAATTTCCGACATTCACGCGGGCAACAGCTAGTATATTAAGACATAGGATACTTTTCATCCCGGTAGAAGGTTCCCGTGGGATAATTTCCGACATACACGCGGGCAACCGCTAGTAAATTAAGACATAGGATACTTTCATCCCTGTAGAAGGTTCCCGTGGGATAATTTCCGACATTCACGCGGGCAACAGCTAGTATATTAAGACATAGGATACTATTCATCCCGGTAGAAGGTTCCCGCGGGATAATTTCCGACATTCACGCGGGCGAAGCCGCTGCCAACAGCTAGTATATTAAAACATAGGATACTTTTCATCCCGGTAGAAGGTTCCCGTGGGATAATTTCCGACATTCACGCGGGCAACAGCTAGTATGTTAAGACATAGGATACTTTTCATCCCTGTAGAAGGTTCCCGCGGGATAATTTCCGACATACACGCGGGCAACAGCTAGTATATTAAGACATAGGATACTTTTCATCCCGGTAGAAGGTTCCCGTGGGATAATTTCCGACATTCACGCGGGCAACAGCTAGTATATTAAGACATAGGATACTATTCATCCCAGTAGAAGGTTCCCGCGGGATAATTTCCGACATTCACGCGGGCGAAGCCGCTGCCAACAGCTAGTATATTAAAACATAGGATAGTTTTCATCCCGGTAGAAGGTTCCCGTGGGATAATTTCCGACATTCACGCGGGCAACAGCTAGTATATTAAGACATAGGATACTTTTCATCCCGGTAGAAGGTTCCCGTGGGATAATTTCCGACATACACGCGGGCAACAGCTAGTATATTAAGACATAGGATACTTTCATCCCGGTAGAAGGTTCCCGTGGGATAATTTCCGACATTCACGCGGGCAAAGCCGCTGGCAACAGCTAGTATATTAAGACATAGGATACTTTTCATCCCTGTAGAAGGTTCCCGTGGGATAATTTCCGACATTCACGCGGGCAACAGCTAGTATATTAAGACATAGGATACTATTCATCCCGGTAGAAGGTTCCCGCGGGATAATTTCCGACATTCACGCGGGCGAAGCCGCTGCCAACAGCTAGTATATTAAAACATAGGATACTTTTCATCCCGGTAGAAGGTTCCCGTGGGATAATTTCCGACATTCACGCGGGCAACAGCTAGTATATTAAGACATAGGATACTTTTCATCCCGGTAGAAGGTTCCCGTGGGATAATTTCCGACATACACGCGGGCAACAGCTAGTATATTAAGACATAGGATACTTTTCATCCCGGTAGAAGGTTCCCGTGGGATAATTTCCGACAAACACGCGTGCAACAGCTAGTATATTAAGACATAGGATACTTTCATCCCGGTAGAAGGTTCCCGTGGGATAATTTCCGACATACACGCGGGCAACAGCTAGTATGTTAAGACATAGGATACTTTTCATCCCGGTAGAAGGTTCCCGCGGGATAATTTCCGACATACACGCGGGCAACAGCTAGTATATTAAGACATAGGATACTTTTCATCCCGGTAGAAGGTTCCCGTGGGATAATTTCCGACATTCACGCGGGCAACAGCTAGTATATTAAGACATAGGATACTTTTCATCCCGGTAGAAGGTTCCCGTGGGATAATTTCCGACATTCACGCGGGCAACAGCTAGTATGTTAAGACATAGGATACTTTTCATCCCTATAGAAGGTTCCCGCGGGATAATTTCCGACATACACGCGGGCAACAGCTAGTATTTTAAGACATAGGATACTTTTCATCCCAGTAGAAGGTTCCCGCGGGATAATTTCCGACATTCACGCGGGCGAAGCCGCTGCCAACAGCTAGTATATTAAAACATAGGATAGTTTTCATCCCGGTAGAAGGTTCCCGTGGGATAATTTCCGACATTCACGCGGGCAACAGCTAGTATATTAAGACATAGGATACTTTTCATCCCGGTAGAAGGTTCCCGTGGGATAATTTCCGACATACACGCGGGCAACAGCTAGTATATTAAGACATAGGATACTTTCATCCCGGTAGAAGGTTCCCGTGGGATAATTTCCGACATACACGCGGGCAACAGCTGGTATATTTAGACATAGGATTCTTTTCATCCCGGTAGAAGGTTCCCGTGGGATAATATCCGACATACACGCGGGCAACAGCTGGTATATTAAGACATAGGGTACTTTTCATCCCGGTAGAAGGTTCCCGTGGGATAATTTCCGACATTCACGCGGGCAACAGCTAGTATATTAAGACATAGGATACTTTTCATCCCGGTAGAAGGTTCCCGCGGGATAATTTCCGACATTCACGCGGGCGAAGCCGCTGCCAACAGCTAGTATATTAAGACATAGGATACTTTTCATCCCGGTAGAAGGTTCCCGTGGGATAATTTCCGACATTCACGCGGGCAACAGCTAGTATATTAAGACATAGGATACTTTTCATCCCGGTAGAAGGTTCCCGTGGGATAATTTCCGACATTCACGCGGGCAACAGCTAGTATATTAAGACATAGGATACTTTTCATCCCGGTAGAAAGTTCCCGTGGGATATTTTCCGACATACACGCGGGCAACAGCTTGTATATTAAGACATAGGATACAATCATCCTGGTAGAAGGTTCCCGTGGGATAATTTCCGACATTCACGCGGGCGAAGCCGCTGGCAACAGCTAGTATATTAAGACATAGGATACTTTTCATCCCGGTAGAAGGTTCCCGTGGGATAATTTCCGACATTCACGCGGGCAACAGCTAGTATATTAAGACATAGGATACTTTCATCCCGGTAGAAGGTTCCCGTGGGATAATTTCCGACATTCACGCGGGCAACAGCTAGTATATTAAGACATAGGATACTTTCATCCCGGTAGAAGGTTCCCGTGGGATAATTTCCGACATTCACGCGGGCGAAGCCGCTGGCAACAGCTAGTATATTAAGACATAGGATACACGCGTGCAACAGCTAGTATATTAAGACATAGGATACTTTCATCCCGGTAGAAGGTTCCCGTGGGATAATTTCCGACATACACGCGGGCAACAGGTAGTATATTAAGACATAGGATACTTTTCATCCCGGTAGAAGGTTCCCGTGGGATAATTTCCGACTTTCACGCGGGCGAAGCCGCGGGCAACAGCTAGTATATTAAGACATAGGATACTTTTCATCCCGGTAGAAGTTTCCCGTGGGATAATTTCCGACATACACGCGTGCAACAGCTAGTATATTAAGACATAGGATACTTTCATCCCGGTAGAAGGTTCCCGTGGGATAATTTCCGACATACACGCGGGCAACAGCTAGTATGTTAAGACATAGGATACTTTTCATCCCGGTAGAAGGTTCCCGCGGGATAATTTCCGACATACACGCGGGCAACAGCTAGTATATTAAGACATATTATTATATTATTTATATAATTTTTATTCTCTTACCATAGTACTTTTTGTAAGCGTGGCACATGTGCATTGCACGGGTTCCCTCCAACTCCGTAGGTTCATCATCATACTCTTATTCAACATTTCACTCATAAACACTATAAACATTGACACAATCATTGCTGTAGCACAGTGGCACTCATTACATCATCATTTTCCTGACGCCATTGATGTTCAAGCTTACATTACATAACTCCAATTCTCGTACGATGTGGTTGGTCGGACGCATGGCTCATTTGTCAAACTGTTGCGCAACGCAAGCACAGAAAATAAAACCTATCTCAAGACAACGAACGATGACAGACAAACTTTATTGTCTGTGGTTTGAGACGCGTTGAAATGTTGCCACGTATTTTATTGTTTATGTCTGTACATATTATATATTTTTATTGTTTTTTTTTAGTTGCTTATTTTAATGGTCTCTGACAGCGATACACACCGCCGGCTTACGCTGAAAACCAGCGCCGTGGATTCGTGCCTTCGTGCACGGGCCGCGGCATTATGCTGAGCGTGTAGCCGTTTCGCGGGGTAGTGACGCACATTTCCAAAAACTTTATTGTGTGTACTTATGTTTTTTGTTTTGTGTGATTTGTTATGTTTTATTATTTTGTGTTTCGCTTTTCTTGTATAGTTTGTGTGCGTCATTTTCACGCGAATAAACTGTTTTTCTTTCTTTCTTTCTTTCTTTCTTTCTTACATAGGATACTTTTCATCCCGGTAGAAGGTTCCCGTGGGATAACTTCCGACATTCACGCGGGCAACAGCTAGTATGTTAAGACATAGGATACTTTTCATCCCGGTAGAAGGTTCCCGTGGGATAACTTCCGACATTCACGCGGGCAACAGCTAGTATATTAAGACATAGGATACTTTTCATCCCGGTAGAAGGTTCCCGTGGGATAACTTCCGACATTCACGCGGGCAACAGCTAGTATATTAAGACATAGGATACTTTTCATCCCGGTAGAAGGTTCCCGTGGGATAATTTCCGACATTCACGCGGGCAAAGCCGCTGGCAACAGCTAGTATATTAAGCCATTGGTCCGGGCTGTCATTCGTGGATTTTTGACAGTCGTTACGGGTCGTCAGGACCCCAAAAGTCTGACAACCAGCCCTACGATCATAATCCAATGGATTTTTAAGGAAATTCCTAATCTATATATATAATAAAACCGTAGCGAACTCAAAACTACATTAAATATTTTATTTTTAGCATTATTTGTCTGGGAACCTAATGCCGAAAATATATTTTTTCGAATTTTGTTTGATTATCCGTTTGTCTGTTTTTCTGAATGTATTATATGTTGTTCATCACGCAATTACTACTGGATAGATACTGTTCAAGTTTTGCATAGATATTCCCTATAAGTTTGGTCAGTCTTTTATGCTAGAAATTATCACACTTTTTGCTGTGGGGGATCATCAATATTGCTCTGTGTTCGTATTCTTCTATACTTTCGGCAAATATTGTAAAAACACGACCCAATATTTTTAACAATTCAAAACAACAGATTTAACTTTTTAAATAATCATCATCACGATATATCTTTATGGAGCTAAGCAGTCAATCATGACATATACAGGATGGATTTTTGAGATGGGGCAATAAGAGCCTTAAGAGAGTACCTTATTCGTTGTCGCAATACGAATATCTTAGCGGTTCGGCGATTGCTTTGCAAGCCGAAGTTCTTTAATGCGGCTTGCGGTAGGAGTAAACTGGTAGAAATCGTCACGTAACGAAAAAGCGTTATGCCCCTCCATGCGACTTTCTTTCTTTGTTCCCTTTTGAAAAGTATGAATTTGGTTAAAATGAAAATCCAAGATGGCAGCTGCGAAATTTTCAAGGTTTTCATCGTGGGTGTCGTTTTCGTGGTTTTCGAAGGTGTTAAAGCCGATAGTGACGTTTAAATGTAAATCCAAGATGGCTGCTGAGAAAATTTAAACATTTTTCATCATGGGTATCGTCTTCATGATTTTCGAGGATGCTAAAGCCGATACTGAAGTCGAATGAAAATTCAAGATGGCGGCTGCGAAAATTTTTAAATTTTACGTCATGATGATTTTTCACAAAAAGGAGGCCTGTGTCCCAGCAGTACGAACGATACAGGTGATTTAATTTTGCTGGCAACATGGAATTTGTAGTGTTGCTATCAACATGCTAATATTCCGCATTAAAGATAAACAAAAGAACATCTTGCAACACCAAATTTTGGCGGCAATAATGTTAGGGAACATTGACCCAATTAAAACGGAGCTTTAAACAATTCAAAATGGAGAAGCTATAAAACGCTACAGATCAGCGAAATAACATTCCTGCATGAACAGTTTCCTAAAGAATTCTTACAACAAAGTTAACTAAGTAGGACCATTGTTGCCGCATTCCTCGGTGTGCGATAAAAGGAAATACATAATTTGTTTAACTGATTTACTTGAAAATCTTTGGCGAGGTAAGGTTTTCCAAGTAGAGATATTTTCAAGCAGGATTTTTTTTCTGAATCAATTCACGAGATAATTTCATCTTTGAAATTAATAGGTGATTCTAATTTTTTTTTTTAATGTTCGTTTCTCTGGTTTATTTCAAGTTTGACCGACTAGTTTCTTACTTAAACGGGATTCTTGATTCTTTCATGACTGTTGTTTGTCGTATCTTGTCATCATCTGCCTAGCCTTATCCCAACTACGTTGAAGTCGGCTTCCAGTCTAATCGGATGCAGATGAATGGCACGTAAGGAGGTGCCGAGCAAAAAGAAAAAAGTCTGAAAGAACGCTAAGCGAAAACGAAGTAATAGCGCGGACAGGCGATGCGATGCGACCCGGTGGGGCGGGGGAACAAGAAATTTCACGCGGATGAAGTCGCGGGCAGAAGCTAGTTAATAAATAAATGGGAGTTTCATTTATATATCTAATAAAATCGTAGCGAAGTCAAAATAGTACATTGAATACTTAATTTTTTTTTAAAGTAATTTTTGCGAGGTCTCACTGGCGTCACGTAACCAAAAAGCGTTATGGCCCCGCCATGCGTTTTTCTTTCTTTTTCTTTATCTTTTGAGAAAGTATGAATTTGGTCAAAATGAAAATCCAAGATGGCGGCTGCGAAAATTCGTCGTTTTCATGATTTTCGAGGGTGTTAAAGCCAATAGTGACGTTAAAATGTAAATTCAAGATGGCTGCTGCGAAAATATTCAAATAATTCATCATAGGTATCATTTTATGGATTTCTAGGGTGCTAACATCAATAGTGAGGTCAAAACGTAAATCCAAGGTGACGGCTGCGAAAATTTTGTGTTTGTTTTATATCATACGTGAGAAAGAACTTCGTTCCTGGGGGTATCCCTAACAGACACACGTTTTTATTTATTTTTTACATTTTGTAATACTATTATGTGATCGTAAAACGTACTCAGCAAAACATTAAGTTAAGGGGGAAGCATCAAGGTAGCCCGCGATATTCAAATTTTCTTACGTTTTTTGCAATTTGCAAGTCAGTTTTAAGTTGTATGTTAAATACAGTATGATTCGCGACCGTAACAAATATATATTTACAGAATTATAATCATTAGAATCAGTAATATAACTCATTAAGTTAGTATAATCCTCAAAGGTCAAGATTTCATGTAACAGTCAATCATTAGGTTTACCTGGTTTTAAAGGGTTATATTGATCACTTTAATGATAAAACAATAATTATGTAAATACATTACATTTTGATCAACGTACAACCTAATAAAGGCTACAATTGCAAAAAACGTGGGCTACCTTGACGATTTCGCCTTAAGGCCCTTTCTGTAATCTATGGTATATGGTATAAAAATAAATATATATTATTAGGTGACTATTTATGGAAATCCCATGTAATTACAATTTACTGTTACCAATAGGGATATTATTAATTGCACATGAAATAAACAATGACCTATCAATTTATTTCCATCATTTATATACTTTTTTACATCAAAAAAATACTGACTGCACAGCAAATTAACCAGAGCGTACATACATAATACTCACACTCATAGCAAAATGACATGGTGACTAATATTAACCCCGAGGTTAGGTTTGGTTAGGTTACTTTAAACCCTTTACACATAAATAGGAGCTCCGTTCTAGGATGCAAGAGCGAGCAAAGGGCACGAAGGGTAAGTTAAAATAATTTGTTTTCTCAAGAATGATAAAAGGTAAGGTAATAAGGTTTAATGTGCGCTAGTCATTATTAGTGCATTAATAAAAAGGCTTTATTGCGGTGCGCCACGAATATAAATTGTTTCTTATTTAGTTATATTTTGAGTTGAGTATTTTGCTGTGCAATCAGTAATTTTGATTAGAATTCGGATTATTTTTGGATACAAAAAGTAATATTTTGATTTGCGTTTAAATACTACCCTTACCAATATTACTTCAGCGATAGCCGCTCTTCAGGAATAATCTGTAAGAAGGCGTGTATCAGTGTTGTGCCATTAGGTAGTATTATATAGTAATTGAAAGAATGAATGAATGAAAGAAATGCACCGACCCCAGCGTGGTTTGACCAGGCTCGATTACTCGAATGAACCCAGTGATTCACACTAGCCCCTGTTGCCTCATGTTACGTGGTGCAACAGAGACCATTGCATATCAAGGAGTAGACCGGTGCGCGGTAATGGTAGGGAAGACGTGCCCTTATTATTGAGCCTACCGGATACTATAGGATTATAGTAAGAAATGGAATTGTGGAAAGACGGGTGATATATTTATTAGAATGGGCTCTTTTTACGACGTCGGCGCTAGGTTGTTTTAAGTCCAGCTTCACCGGTGAATCTTTTGGCGGGGTAAACTGCATTTTCGGTAGGAAGAATCATATAGTAATTCATCAAAAACGAAAAACTTCGCAAATATGGGAGATCCCTACGGAAGGTCCTCACCTCAGGACGAGCTGCTTCTCACACGGAAAACAGCTGTATGGTGCTTGCTCCCGCATCACTCAATCCTGACTCTCTTTATATTTTGGCTGCTAAGACCAAAACTATACATGTAGTATACACGAAAGTTTTATAAAATGTGGTTTGGCTGCTATTTTAGTATACTGTGGTGTCCTACGACTTCCACGCGAACGAAGTCGCGGGCAGAAGCTAGTTATTAATAACAAAGCTTGCTTAAAGATAAGCTTTTAGGCCAATGGGGCTTTAGAACTGAAACTAATAACAGATTGAATGAAATAACAAGATTAGAATATAATGAATTACACACAAACTATATTCATCTCGCTCTTTGGTAATGTGTAAGAGCAAGAGGCATGTTAAAGAAAGAGAACAATAGCCTGTTATGATATGTATAGAATAATTTAGAGGACGTAGTTGTTAATATTTTGGGCTCATCTATAAAATATATAAGTAAAACCAGTTTAGTAGTAAGACTTAAATTTAAAATTCGTTATTTTACTATTCAAACTGTAATTAATCAATCTGTGACCAAAAAGGCCTTCGCAAAAGGTTTTAATATTTCTTGGTCTAAGTACTTTTAGTGAATTAGGCTAACTAGTCTTGGCTTTGATAGTTGAACTTTTGAACTAAAGTTCGTTGGTTAACCTATCTGTAAGTTAAATGTACTACGATGTAATACATAATGTGTGTAATACGATGATGATTGATAAAGCTACTGTTACTCTATTCACTTACTGTTTTGACTGATTGATATACCTACTGATATATGATAAAAAAAACTAGAATAATATGTCAATTAGATTGACATATTATTCTAGTTTTTTTTTTTTATTACCGTGACCAGGCTGACATTTTTTATTTTTTTATTGTAATTCCAATGGCATGCCACATAAATTAAATTTAGAATTGTATGTACCTACTATTTGCATGCCCATGTGACGATAAAATATAGAGAACCTTTTTATAAAAGAACATCTACGTACCATTATCACCCATGTTTGCAAAGAAATAAATGATTTGATTTGATTTGAATACTTGCTGCGCCCTAACAGGGACATGCGCTCTTAAGTTTTAACCTAGGCATAGCCAGCCAGTAACTGTGTGTACGTTGTGAAAATAAAGTTTAAAATTTACCAAATTATTCATCAGCGATCAGGAGGGTACAAGAAGCCCACAGCGACATCTACTGGCGACAAATGATACCAATCGGTGGGACACTAGCGACGCGCTGCGGACCTTCACTGTCTTGGTGACGCGCTAACGAACTCACGCAAAATTATAACTGCTAACCGTAGCTTACCTATTGTAAAAAGATAAATAGTAAATACATAAATAGTAAAATTGTACGAAACGATAGTACACATTATCACAAGGAGCCTGGTGTCTGATTTTCATCCAACGACGTTGACACGACGACGACCTGACGCAGAAACCCCAAACATAATCTAGTCCCTAAAAACTCACTCGCTTTTTATAGTTTTAGTTGATTAGGATATTATTTTTGTAACTTTATTTTAGTGTTAGATTGTTTGTTAGAGTGTAATTAATTTGTAAAGTTATCTTATAATAAATAAAAAGAAAGCATATTGTATTGCTTCATACATATTATATAATATATAGATATTCGCCCATCGGGGCGAAACACTCGTAAGTGAATCTTTTGTCGGTGAATAGTTCATTAGAGAACTAAATGTCACAGAACTGTGTCAGAATCGGTTCTGTGCCGTAAACATAGCAGTCAATTGAAAATAGAACTAACTTTGAAAGATAAAATAATTTCATTACTACACCAAAAAGGCTTAAGACGAACTTCAACACAAATCTCCAGGGCTTCGCTTTTCTAATCCACCAATTAATCATAAGCCATTTCTATTAAGTACATTTTAACTACGTACGATAATCTTCTCAGTTTTCAGAATACAGGCAAGTATACAAAATAATTATAACTAAACGACAAGTGTTGGAGTAAGGGACTACTCACACTTATTCAGCTCTATTCGCGTTTCGCTGAACGATTTTGGTCACACTTATACAGTTCTGCTTTTATCAGATGCGTACAGCGTCGTAGGAATGAGAAAAGCCGTAATAGCATGTTATCTGCGCTGCAACGCTTCTATCTACTGCGTACGGCGCAGAATATGCTGCGAAGACGGTAAGCTACTCATTTAGTATTGTGCCTTCAACATGCACAGTTCTATGTGCGATATTTTTATCGTTTCGCTTCTTGCAGAAGAAATTGATAAAATATATATGTCGTGGCCATTTCTCAGAATTGATCATTTCATGAAGTGTTCGGTGATTTCATGAAAAGGTTGTGTTTCATGAAATGGCCAGCTAAAATTGACCATATTATCGTTTAAACACCAACGTTTAATGATATGTCAGTCGACATTTGGCCATATCATTAATGTAGGGTATCTGTCGTGGTCCGATCGTAGAAATGGCCATATCGTGACGAAAGCAATCTATTTATCGACATTCCCATCTGATCACTGGAAAATCCCAAAGTAGTTGCATTTCACGCTACTAATGGCGCCCCGACCAAATGGGTTAGGTTAGGTTTAATCTGTGAACAACCGCGCGCGAGCCGAACGAGCGCTACATTCAAGTTGGTCGCAGTTACTTGGCTAGTTAGTATTTTTAGGACCGATGCACAACAAAAACAAAGCGACATCAACGCCTCTACCGGTGGATAATCGAACTGTTTTACGATATGAACACTAATGTTTGGCCACATCATGAAGTAGTCGTGCGTTTAACTGTTCACATCGTCAAACGTTGAGTATTCAATGATCTGGCCAGACCACATCACGATGTGACCAGCGGTCGATGTTCTATTTCATGCAGTGCAACCATTTCATGAAACGGTTGAACACTTCATGAAATGGTCAATTCTAAGACCTGGCTACGACATATATATATAATTATAATTAATTTAAAAGACGTCCGAACTCTGTCAATCCTTGCGTGCATAATGATTACGTAATAAATCAAATCTATGCAGGAACTATGCAGGTCACAGCTTGTCGGCATGGAGTCGAGAACGTTCGACACTGAATGCGGCGGAACAGCGCTGAACGTAGCTGAATAGCGCTGAACTCCATCTATACCACTCGCATGATAATAATACAGTCCTCATTTTATACTTGTTTGCCGCGAAAGCTGAATAGACGCGGAAAGCTGAACGGATGCGTACGCGTCTCCATACAAAATCGTTGTTTTCTATGGGCATAAGCTGAATAGAGCGGAATAAGTGTGAGTAGTCCCTAAATCTGGCATTTTCTTTCAATAATTGCCAAGTATAGGTACTTACGTATGAAATAGGTAATAAAATCAGTAGTGTTATTCTGTAAACACCACTTTGAAATTCGAAAGTATCGAGTGACTTTTTCACACAGAAAAATATTTTAATATCCATGAAATTGATTTTCTTTGACAGATATTTTTTTAATATAATTTCAGATATGTGACAGCCGCGGCTAACGCCAATGCCTAATTTATTGAAAGACTAATTTTTTATAGCCTCAATTTTCTCATAGAAACATGTGACGAACGACTAATTTTACGAATAGTAAAATCATCGTTCGAGCGATTTGACGCCACTACAGTATTTTCTCTGGGGATATGTAAAGTTGCATGTCTACGCCGATACACCAGAAACAATTGAGCACTTGGATGGCAACATTCGACGCATTATTGCTGAAATTCAGCCGGATTTATCGCGAAGGGTGTGCAAAAATTTGACCTCCAGATTACGCCATGTAAACGCCAGCCGCGGCGGCCACATGCCCGAAATCATATTCAAACATTAACGTTATAAAATTACCTGACTAATAAAGCCAACTTCATGGATATTAAATGCATTTTTATTTGATTTATTTCAATTTAAAGTTCTCGGCCTCTAAAAAAACACCCTTTACTTATATTTGAATTTTTAAAACAAGTCATTGAGAGAAATTCACTGCAGTAGTCCCTAGTAATGTCTCTAGATATGGATAAAAGGCAAAATCTGATAAATGCGTTACTTGATCCTTGAAAGACTGGTTTCAAGCATTGTGAGGTAAATAAAAATTCAGATTTATCCGCAAAAAGTTGTAATAAAGAAGACGGTCACCGCTTACTTTTTTGCCTTTCAAAAAGTATTTTATGGAAAATAAATCTACAGTTTTTGTCCGCCCTCAATTCTTATCAGACAAAAATATCATAATAACAATGACCGACATCCTGAAATCAATATCTAACACGTCAGCAACTCGGGGGTCAAATCGTCCCAACAGTGCACTCATATAAATAGTACGCTTAAGACCCTGTTTACGGCTTCGAGCGATGCGACTTGCGTCCGGGTAGCTCGCGAAATTCAATTTTCTTATGTTTTTTCGCAATTTTTAAGTCAGTATTAGGTTGTACGTTGACGAAAATGTAATTCGCGGTCGTAATAAGTACGTATTTACATAATTATAACTATTAAAGTAATCAATACAACTCATTACGACCAGGTAATCAACCTGGTCTTACCTGGTGGTGTGTGTCCAACGATATTGAATTTCGGAACTCGGTACCTTTCACTCGCCTACCGATTGATCGAAAAATTAATAGAAAGTGCCAGATGAACTTCATCCTAACTAATATTATAGATGCGAAAGTGAGTTTGTTTGTTACGCTTTCACGGTAAAACGGCTGAACGGATTTGTATGAAATTTGGCAAATGGGTAGGCCATGACCTGGAATAGGACATAGGATACTTTAATTCTGGTAGTACGTTTCCGCGGGACAATTTCCGTCTTCCAAGCGTGCGAAGCCAAAGCTAGTTCTTATATAATTTTGTAAGTGTCGTCTAAACGTGAAATGAAACAAAAAGAAACCTTCACTCGAATAAATCATCTATGTTCTATGTTAAAGGGTTCTAGTTTCCGCACTTCACTTAGTCCTTCAGGTGGACCATGGCGGCCATCAGTGGTAATTCCAACCAGCCCACTTCTCTCCAGAAGTTGATCACGTCTCCAGGTGCCCCGAGGGTTTCTGTTCTAACCTACCCAGGTTTTCCTTACCAGGCATTTCAAAAAGTACATGTGCAACGGTTTCCTTAGGCTGCAGTGAACCTTTCAATCAGTCTAGCCTTTTCCCAACTATCATGTTGGGGTCGGCTTCTAGTCTAATCGGTTGCAGCTGAATATCCGTATTTTACATGGAGCGACTGCTGGGTAATACGATACCCTTTGGTAAGACTGGTTGTCAGATTTTCGGGCTCCTGACGACTCGTAACGACTGTCATATATCCACGAATGACAGCCGGGACCAGCGGCTTAACGTGCTTTCGGAGACACGGAGGATTCTCCGTATGTAATCGGTATGTAAAGGTCTCCAGTGAACCATTCTCTCGAGTAAAGCGTGTGATATCGGCTTAACCAACTTTTTCATTAGTTTTCTCCGCAGTCGCTGTGGCAAGACGCGTGTCGCTTGAGCGTGTAGCTCGTGACCACGGGGTAATACCGATAGCAATAAAACACGCTTGAGTGTTACTTGAACGGAGGGTTTTATGACATCAGAGCTGTGATGCGTCATGTTGGACAAACTAAGCTCTCCAAACGGTATTACACTGCTGAGCTGCGAGGGTGTTCCAGGGTTAAATAAACACCTACCTATTTATGTTCAGGATAGAAAGGACCCTGGGATTAATAATCTGTTTGATTTTCAAATACATAATATAAACTCACGCCTTTTTGCTATAGGGAAACCAAAAACAACAGAATGCCACTTGATCCTCACATACTCTTTTTGTTTCGCCCACGTTCACACACGGTCATACACGAGTACCGGTTGCGAGTCCTCCTAACCTCAGGATATCATCATTTTAACCAAAAGACTTCCACTGCTGAACAACTCACCCAAGAAAGAAACATTCTCCTTTTTGTTTGTTCCAGACATAACACATAGTTATACCATTATTCGAAAGCTCAACAACTAAGAGTACACACACATACAGTACAGCCGATCTATTCTGTAAAAAAAAACAACCGACTTCCAAAAAAACACTACAAAGTGGCTTTAATTTCGGAAGTCGGTGTCTGGGTCTGTATTTTGGTTTTTTTCTACCCACTTCCGAAATTAAAGTTACTATAAAAAATATCCAAATCGCTATAGGTGTGCATTTATTGTCATAGGTGTGTATTTGAAGAGTTTCGTCGATTTCTCCAGGATCCCATCATCAGGTCCTAACTTGATGACAGTGAGACCAACTAGAAAGTATACCCTTTCAAACAAAAAAAAAAGAATTTTCCAAATCGGTCTAGCCGTCTTCGAGTAATTTGGGAACATACATAAAAAAAAGATTCTGATGAACTTACAACCTGAAAGTGAAGTGAACTTGAAGTGAGCTGTCATTCTGCCTGATGCTAGGGATTGGCGACAGTACTGACAGCTCACCTCACCTAGGTTTTCACGGTGTGATTTTTACAGAATAGCACGGCAGTTGGTAATTGATTAGCAATACACATTAAGGTTCAAGTCTCGTTGTGAACATACATAATATTCAAGTTACATCAAAGCAGAGCAGCAGGCTTAGCACGAGAACCATACAGAAGCGTCTTGTCGACGGAACAGTAGACAAAAATGACGTTACCGTGTAGACAGTACGACGGCAATAAAGTAGAAAGCGTCAACTGCACTTTTACGAAATCCACTTTTTTACATAATTCGACTCAGTATTCTTTGTTTTTTCATAGGATTTTTTTTCTATTTAATTCTCAATTTTTACAAATATTAAGTCACGCATATACGCACTTCAAGGAGGTTTCTCAATTCAACCGTATTTTTTTTTGTGTGTGTTCGCGGATAACTTCGTCGTTTATGAGCCGATTTTGATGATTATTTTTTTTTTTTTTTGGAAAAGAGGTGTCCCAAGGGTGGCCCCTATAAATTTTATTAACATTGCTTGGGTAGTTTTTGAGTTAGCTTCAATTATTTTTATTATTATTTTTATTTTCCCACTTAGTTTATGTGGATGATGTTTTAATAACTACCACAATAAAAAGTGAAAAATAAAAACTTTATAGCAAAAAGTAAAACCGACTTCCAAATCAAAACACTACAAAGTGAAAAATAACTTTAATTTCGGAAGTCTGTGGCAAAAAACTAAAATACAAAACCAACTACTGAAATTAAAGTTATTTTTCACTATGCGGTGTTTTGATTTGGAAGTCGGTTTTAATTTTTGCTAAAAAGTTTTTCACTTTTTGTATGGAAATTAAATATATTAAAAATTATTACCTAAATGTAGAGTTTTAGGGGGTAATGGGATATTAAGGTTATAAAGGTGGGCAAAATGTTCATTATTTTTGTGATAAAACACACCATTTTCGAGATATAAGCAAAAGAAGAGAAAAAAATAATGATTTTATAGATAACCGTATATACTTTGCGGCCGTCGAGTAGAAAGTTTTCTACTGTCTTTATCATAAAATCAAATTGTCTTCACTACCCTAGACAAATAACAGTTCTTTGTCTAAGTCCTTTTTTACCCGACTACCAAGGAAGGGTTATGTTTTTCGCGCGTGTCTTGTATATTTGTAAATTTATTTACTACCTCATATTTACCAAACGGTAGAATGGATTTCGGCAGTTAAGGTATCGCTATATTCGTATTAAACACCCAAGTGTTCTTAGATAGGTCGTTGATAAAAAAAATGGTGGATTTTTAACGCGAAACAGTAAATATTTGTCACTTCTGTCAGTCGCGTACCTACCCTGATGGCTTTAACCACTGACTTATAAACCTATGGACCTGTCATACCTACAAAATTAGCGCGCATACCTACAAAAATCAGGAACTTATCATGGCCGTCTTTCGTAGGGTTTGTTACTGCGAGTGCAAGAGAGAGGGCAAGCAACCGTTTCACAGCACATCTACCAAATACTAAAGGTGGCGATCGGTCACGCATAGACTTGATTTTGACGTCACACAAAAGTGTTGCCAAATTTAATCCTTGACAAACGTTTAGATGTCTCTCTTTTCATAAGGGGCTCTTGATTAGTTAAAAAGAAACAAAATGCTTTTTGACGTGTGTGTGTCGATATGATAGATATTTATGTAGCTATTCATCCAATAGTAGAATATTTATATAACTCCTAGCAGTGCCACACGATTTCACCCGCGTAAGTATTACATAGGATACTTTTTATTCCATATCCAGGTTATAAACTACCTGTGTGCCAAATTTTATCAAAATCGGTTTAGTAGTTTTTGCGTGAAAGAGTAACAAACATCCATCCAAACTCAAACTCTCGCATTTATAATATTAGTAGGATTCTTCCAATAGTAGAATATGTCACCTCTATAGCTTTCCTACCTCAATGGCTTTAACTAAGCTGATGAATACGCTGGTTATTGTCAAATTTGACATAAACCTTTAACTACTATTATGGTGCAACCCAGCCTTAATGTCACATAGACAAAATGTATACTTTGTGACGTGTCGTTTTATGACGTGTAAGTGACATTCAATATTAAAAAGATAAAGCTTTTACGAGGTTGACTATACTAGACGTGTTTGTCACTCGGTCCGCGTGGATGTTGGAAAACAAAAAGTCGAGCGGTGTCTAGGGACACCCGTTGGAACGAAGTTCCTTTCGAGTATGGTCTCAGTTTCACGTGTCATTTTGTTTTTGTTTTTTGACTATCCAATTCGCAGTGTCACTTGTAGGTGACAGAAATTTATTTATTTTTTCCTACCACAAAGCAATTTTATTTTTAATTTCTATAATCACATGCGTCGTTTAGAGTCTTAACTTTACACAATACCCAGTGTCACCTGTAGGTAATAAAAACAGTGTTAGTTTTTTCTTTGTCCCAACTAAATGTATCTAAGCTATTCTATTGAAAGATATAGGAAATGAGGGAGTCTTACAGTAGTCACATATGATGTGTAACATCTGACATCTTACCTTGGTAACGAGCGACATTGCCACGATTTTAAAAATATATTTAGAAGCATTAACAAACCTTACGATAGGTACCAATATTTAAATCTACTTATGATCAGATTTATGTAGAGCAAAGCTGATGGCTGATAGTACCATCCTTTCGGAACATGGTTTGGTACCATCTGACGGCCAATTCTAGCACCGCGCGCGCTCATTGGTCAAATGAAACAGCTCGTGCCCTGGCTTCCTGTTACACACTTCCGTCCCTTTTCATGAAATCACTCTCACAGGTTGCAAGAAAGTGAGAGAGAAGATGTTACACATCAAAAAATGTTTAACTTGGACATGGGAATTCAAGAGTTACAGAGCCATTTAATATTAATTATTAATTTATTAATTCAAGTTACAAATACAAAAACCTAAAACCACCGTACTTTGCACACTTGCACTTACACTAAATGCCGACGACTGTATGTGACGTAGTGCACGTCACTTCAGCGTCTAAAATATGGACAGTAGAGCCTGTCCGCTATCATCATCAGCACGCTGCTGGGGCTAGCGCACACCCTGCGCACCGCTGCGCTTACGCATCGTTGCATAAAATTAGTCGACGCTAGCTTCAGCAAACATGCCCGAGGCACTAGTCATTTTTTACTTGAAACTGAAACAACTTGAAACTGACTTTTTCGGGCATAACGCTTTTTCATTACGTGACGATTTCTACCAGTTTACCACTTTAAAGAACTTCGTTCCAAACACACCACCACACTTGAACTCTCATCATTATCATTAATCAGAGTTACTCTTAACATTTCATTACTCACACGTATCACTTAACAATCAGCTGTTACCATTTGGGGACTACAGGACCTAACCGTAACTAAACACAAGTTTTATAATGCCTAAAAGTATATGATCTACTGCAGTAAACAAACATAGAAACATATATGATATTCTTGAGGATATATGCTACATAGATAGTGTGTTGAAAACATAATATAACTAACTTTATACGATAGAAAAAAATACGAAGATACCTCTAAAAATTTATTTAAACGATTAAAAAGTACTCTAATATGCAGCAATTATTCTGATCTGATTTTTTGTTAGATTATTCTACAAGCAATATAGTAACGTAATAGTGTTTTAATTTGATTTTTTGTAAATAGATAATTGCTTCATATTTTGCAATAAATTACCAGCGTTGTGTCATCGCATTTCTCTTTCTTTTCTAAGCAGTCCGACAGTGACCGCACTTTAGGTCCTGTAGTCCCCTTAAATTGCACGCAGCCTAAAACAACAGTGGTGAGTCTATCCACAGAGATGCTCATAGCCATCAACAATCCCACTGCTGGGACACAGGCGTTCTCTTTGTGAGAGGCCGTAATCCACCGTGGGCCCACTGCGGGTTGATGGATGTCACATGACTTCTTCAGTTCTAGGACGTGCCAGTTTTCTCACAGTGTGTGTCTGTCTGAGTTCGAACCTACAACCCGTAAGTCGCAGCCGTTTCCATTGGCCACCACTGCTCTCGAGATGCTCATGCGGTGATAAAAATATTATCTAGACAGCAAAGTAGTAGCGAAGCTGACCGTCTAAGATGTACCCAACTGGACGTGTTTTTAAGTACTCATGAAACCGATTTTATGGTAAAGTGCACTATAACTATCCGCCCTATAATTTTATGACAAACGTCATCATATGCCTAGCCTTTTTCATGTATCTTGGGCTTGGCTTTTAGCGATAAGACTGGTCATTGTGACGCCCTATGTAAAATTTCTACATTAATATTATATCTGTAATTTGTATGATGTATTTATTAAAAATTATTTAATTCTTAGGGTCGACTTACAGACTAACCGGATGAAGCTGAATATCAGTTATTTACATGGAGCAACTGCCTAACTGAGTATAACCCAGTTTCTGGGTAACACGATTACCCTTAGTAAAACTTTCAGACTTCTGACGACCTGTAAAGACTGTCACAGATCTACGAATGATAACCGGGACCAAAGTCTTAACACAGCACAATTTTATAAAACCTTGTCACAACATTTACCGTTATTCAAGTACATATCAACTTTGCTGGCATCACCGAACATAAACTTACAATGTTGGTTCAAGACATTCATGACAAGATGGCCTATAAAATTCCCCTCGCCGCAAAATGTTCAATGTGCAGGAACCCTTACATTGCTTTATATGAGCGTGACATACATACTTGTGTTCACCATAATACGTAATAATATCTAAGGGTTGCTTCGTTATACAAGAGAGCAGTTTGAAATGCTTCTTGTCATTACCATTTCAACGCTTCATATTCCAGACCTCACCTTTTTACAGTGAAAATAATGGTTATTAAAAAAAAAAAAACACATGTTACCTGTCTTGTACATACTTCGATTATCCTGCAAAGTTTCATGATCTAATAAAATTTGTAGTTTCTCATTAAATATTATCCATTTATGGTACGGTTTAAGGTAACTTTGAGATTTCTGTGTATCGAGAAAATTGTGTATCCATTCGCAATCGATGGTACTTAGCAGTAATAGGGATGATGACAAAAAAATGTTTTTTGTCCGTCATGTAGATTATTAAAATATATTGGACACGTATTTTTTCTTTTTCTACGTAATCAAAAGATTACGGCGATACATTGAGTTAAAATGTGGCATAACGTCACGTCTTTGTAGATTTTATACGTAGAAGTGACGTAACGAGCCCCCACTCCCGAACTTTAACGCGAGTTATCTAAGTCATTTTTTATTAATATGATAAAGCAAAATATACGTATCTAATATTTTTTTTATTATCTGACTGACGGACTAAATAGAATTTCTTTTTTTTTACCCAGGCATCATCCCTATTGTCATCTTTACTATTTATTAAATGCAAAGTGTAAGACTACCAAGTATACTGTAAGACTGTTGAAACTACAGCCAAGACAATTTTCGCAATGCGAGTAGTACAAGCCCCGAGAAATTAAAATTTTCGTACGGTTTTTGCAATCCGCAGGTCAGTGTTAGGTTGTATGTTGATCAAAATATGATACGCAATTGTTAAAAATTATGTACTTACCGAACTCTAGTTAGAATTACAATACAACTTAGAATTGGTCTCATAGGTCATGATTTCATGAAATAGTAATTCAATAGGTTAATTTGAACTTGAGAGGGTTGTACTGATGATTTTAATAATTATTACATACTAGCTGACCCGAAAAACGTTGTCCTGTCAAAAACTGGTGGATGCCAAGCTTCATAGCTTGGCTCATCGCCGCAAGGTTGCCTGCTTGTCGGTCTTCTACAGATTGTACTTCGGAGAGTGTGCCCGAGAACTCCACGACCTCATTCCACCGGCCCCCTTCTACCACCGGACATCTAGACGCACTGCCAGTTACCATCCCTACCTGGTTGCTATTCCACCAATTCGCACTAAGCGTTTCCAAATGTCTTTTATAATGCGCACAGCAAAAGAGTGGAACTCACTAACAGCGTCTGTGTTTCCGAACGTATACAACCCTAATCTCTTCAAAGTGAGAGTGAACAGGCTTCTTCTGGGTAAGCTCACTCCATCGTCGACTTTATCTCTGTCACCTCTGACCTAGACTAGAGTCAAGGCAAACCCATCACAAATAAAAAAATAAAAAAATTCAATAATTCATAAAAAAATCCCATAGAAAATGCACTTTCAGTTTTCCCGAATTTTCCAATTTTCCCGGCAACCTTTCAAACATTTTCTTTCATACAAACCTTGTCCTGACAATTGTAAACACAACAAAAAAAGAATTATTCAATTTGGTGCAGTCGTTCGGAAGTTATGCGCGTACATACATTTCGGCGTTTCATTTTTATATAAATATGTAGATTTGTTGGAGCTCGTGGCTAAATAATAACAGCCGCACGGGTCGATCCATCAGGTTAAGCTACGCTTGCCGGGGTTGATCTGTGGATGGGTGACCATCTTTTCATACCGAGACTCCTCCGTGCCTCGGAAAGCACGTTAAGCCGTTGGTCCCGGCTGTCATTCGAGGATCTTTGACAGTTGTTACGGGTCGTCAGAAGCCCGAAAGTCTGACAACCAGTCTTACCAAGGGGTATCGTATTACCCAGTAACTGGGTTGTGGAGGTCAGATAGGCAGTCGCTCCATGTAAAATACTGGTATTCAGCTGCATTCGGTTAGACTGGAAGCCGACCCTAACATAGTTGGGAAAAGGCTCGGCCGATTGATATAGATTTGTTGCGGTCGTGCTCGTGAATCATATTTTTAACGACTTCAAAAAACGAAGTTATGAATTCGACACGTATGTATGTAATATTATTGGAACTGCAAAATATTCACATATTTGATAATCTATTAGGGCTTCCAAACAAATATACAAAATTTCATAGATGTATGTTTGTATGTATGTATGTTTGTCCACGCATTTCTCTGAAACTATTAATCGGATCCTGACCATTCATTTTTTGTTGGCTTACATGTACTTCAACTTAGGGCGCAGTGAAAGTTTCATCGAAATCGGTTCAGTAGTTTTCAAGATAATGGACTAATACGTGTAGGTACCTAAGGCTATTGATACGTGGGCCTGGCTTATGGATACGAGCTACGGGTGTGGTGTCAAAGGAAAAGCATCTCAAAACCTTGATCAAATTCTAGCGCTATATTTGTAACAAAACTATTACTTAACTACTTATTACAAACAAATATTCCAGTTTTTACTAAAATCTAAAAAAAATACGAAATAAAAACAATTTAAAAAAATTAAATCGACTTCAAAAAGAAATTAACTCAAAATTATGAATTACCTAACTTTAATTTCGGAAGTCGGTGGCAAAAAAACCAAAATACAGATCCCAAGACACCGACTTCCGAAATTAAAGTCATTTCATAATTTTGAGTTAATTTCTTCTTAAGTCGATTTAATTTGTTTTATTGTTTTTTTATCATATTAAAAATATTTTATTTTTTATTCTTTGTTCGGACAAAAATGATTCATAGTATTAGTAAACAATAATATAAATTATTACTAGTGTTAGTATTTAAAATACACCATAATATAAGGCAGAATATTGTGAAAAGGATATCCACAAATTAAAGTTTTGCTACGTTATAATAAAAAAATATAGTAATATTCTGGGACATTATTCACACATGGTCATTTGATCCCAAACTAAGCAGAGCTTGTATTATGGAAACCAGATAACTAATATATATCAAAACTACTTTTTTTTGTAAATACATACCTATATATATAAATAATTACACCCAGACTCAGGACAAACAGACATGTTCATGCACACAAATGTTTGTCGTGGATGGGAATCGAACCCACGACCTGCGGCATGATAGGTGGTACCTTAACCAACCACGCCAACTGGCCTGTCGATATGACATGATTTCAAACTCAAGGAACTCATGACATACTTTACCAAATAAGGGCCAAACCGAGTCGAGGTCATACGAGTATTTTTGGTAAAATACTAGTATTTTTACCGTCATGGAAATTCTTACATGTGTCACCTTTCACCTGAGAATACTCCTATACGGGAATTTTATGTTCATCGTAAAATTTATGTGCACATCGCTCATACCGTGAGAAATTCATGCACACATATAATTGAATAGAAGCCTCGTAGTAAACAGAAGTTGAGAAACAGTTGCTAAATATTTTTTCCTTCAACGTAAATGTTGCTGGAGACACTGTTGCGAAACTTGTGTTTAACGTACCAGGAGACTGAAAAGTTTTGAGCCTAAGTACCTTCAAGTGTCATTATTGTCTCGCTCTGCATATTACTATTTTGCGCATACCCTCTTTAGTATAAATACAGAATTTCATGTCATTCGCATCATTACGCTTTTAGTAATTAATCCGTAAACATCATCATGTCTCAGTCATCCGCGACCTATCTCTAGATTCAACATAATCAGCCCCCCGGTACACCAGATGTAACATTCTTAAGAGCGCTATTGATACTCAGATTTACTACACGGCTTAAAAACTTAACGTACCGAGGAGCTGAAAAGTTTTGAGCCTAGGGATGGGCCGTAGATGACTGAGACATGATGAAGTCTACGGATTAATTACTAAAAGCGTAATGATGCTAATGACATAAAACTCTATATCACACTAATATTATAAAGGCGAATGTTTGTGAGTGTGTTTGTATGTTTGTTACTCTTTCACGCAAAAACTACTGAACGGATTTTGATGAAATTTGGCCTTTATTACCTGTATTTACACATAGTATATTTTTTGTACCTATGGAATATACAAAAAGTATCCAACGGGTTCGAAGAGGGTATTCGCAAATTAGTAATATGCAGCGCGAGACAATAATGACATTTGAAGGTACTTAGGCTCAAAACTTTTCAGTCGCCTGGATTAATACCGCAGAACCGGTCGAAGTGGCCAAGTTTGGGGTGGCCTATGTCCAACAGAGGACTTCTTTTGGAAAAAATTATAATATGTGAGGGCTACACAAGTAGCAATCGCTTTCAAAGCGTTTCGTATTTCTACGACGACTTTCCACGGGATTGACATAAGCTTTTCGGTAACTTATGTCAGTCCCATACATTTTTGATTTTTCCATCATCGCCATCGCTGATAGAATGCCACTTTGTCTAAAGCTACGGTTTCCTAAAAGAGTGGTGGCTGCTACTAACGGCCGCAGTGACAGTTGTCAGGAAATTATGGCAAAAGCAAAGATTTAAATCGTTAGATTCGCCTTACCGCGCCAAAAGGTGGTCGCTGTTCTGGTTCGTTTTGCACGTCTGACACAATAACGCAGTGACTACACTCGATTGTCATGGAAAGCTGGAAAGCTATTTAATAATGTGTGAGCTCAATCTTCTCAGTATTTAATAATATTACTGTCAGAGGAACTTTGCTTTAGCCTCCTGGATTCCAGAAAAAAAAATTATTGGATATTGTCTGAACGTCCAAAAAATTCAAAAAAAGAATGTTGTTTTATAATTATAATAGATGTAATTTAGGCATGATGATGGCATCCAGTAGGTTAGTAAAGCTGGCAGGTGATTGATTTTATTTTCACAATTTGTTTTAATTAAAATAATTATAGTTAACCTGAATATAGTGAACCCTAATTGTATTAAGTTGCACTTTCTCTAAACAAAGAATATTAAAAAGTTGTGTTTATTTTCATTGTTAACCTGTTAACTGGGACATTCAGGGAGTAGCGTAATTAATTGATAACCCTGTATGTGCGGGTTGGGAACCCCAAGCCCTATAATATAAAAAAAAATTGTCAAACGCCGGAGTCGATGTATATGCGCAATTTTTTTATTATATTTTGAAAAATTGCCACCTTTGGTCACTTCCTCGGCCACCGTGTTCACAAATAAAGGAATTTTCGCTATCTGATTTCTGCATAATATTTTTAAATAAATATGCTATAAAATGTGTATTACAGTTTTAGAGTAGGTACCTCATGTGTTTTTTTTTTTTAATCTTAAAGTGCAAAAATTGTTTTTCTGTAAAAAAACCACTTTGTAGCTAAAAAAAGATATGGAATATTGTTATATTATACTTACCATTTTGGAATCTACATTAACGATACAAGTTTTAAAAATATGGGCAGCTAGATTTCCATACATTTTTTTTTTTACACCAGACGAACTCAAACTTAAAAAAAAATTACAGAAACACAATTTATTCACTTTAAGATTTAAAAAAAAGACCTACATGAAGTACATTAAAACTGCAATACACATCTTATAGCACGTTTATTTAAGAATATTATGCAGAAATCAGATAGTGAAAATTCCTTCATTTGTGAACACGGTGGCCGAGGTAGTGACCAAAGGTGGCACTTTTTTTATAAAAAAATAAAAATTGCGCATGCACATCGATTCCGGAATTTGACAATTTTTTGTATTATAGGGCTTGGGATCCCCCACCGTTGGGATCCCCCACCGACAGAGACAGGGTTATCCATTAATTACGCCACACCCTATATAAACCCACGTCCCGTTTTGAGCTAAAAAATGAATGGTCACTTTAATGCAACATGCTTCTAACAACAGTTTGTGTTAGTGCAGCGTTTTTGTTTCACATGAATCTGGGGATCCATTTGAAAAATATTTGACACAACATTAGTTTAAATACAATTAACACTAAATAAATACTCGACAGCATCGTTGCACTAGTGGTTGCAAGCGCTACTGCTGCACTTGAGATCCCGAGTTCGATTCCCGAGTCGGGAAGGCATTATTGGGTTTTTATAACTGGAATTTCTCTGTAGCAGGAGGAGCTCGTGGCTATATAATAAAAGCCGCACGGGTCGATCCATCAGGTTAAGCTAAGTTGCTGGGGTTTGTCCGTGGATGGGTGACTCGTCCGTGCCTCGGAAAGCACGTTAAGCTACCGTTGGTCCCGGCTGTCATTAGTGGATATTTGACAGTCGTTACGGGTCGTCAGAAGCCCGAAAGTCTTACAACGTGGTATCGTATTACCCAGTAACTGGGTTGTGGAGGTCAGATAGGCAGTCGCTCCATGTAAAATACTGGTATTCAGATGCATCTGGTTAGACTGGAAGCCGACCCCAACATAGTTGGGAAAAGGCTAGGCAGATTGAATTTCTCTGTAGCAGTCTGGATTTGTGTCCGGTTGATGGCTCACTATAACATGGGACTTAAACATAACTGGTGAAATGTAGGTGTATTACCTATATGTACAGTCAACGTCTAGAAGTCCACTTACACCGCAATGACCATTATCGCCTGCGCTATACGGGCTGCCAAAGTTGCCAATGTGTAGTATTGTCAAACGTTCTTATAAAAGAAGGTCATGAGTACAACTAATATTGCTATGCCATAGTTTTGTGAGATTGCTAGTCGACTTCTGACTGTTATAGTACAGCTCTGCCTAACCCTTCAGGGAATAAAGTCGTGATGTTGTTATATTAGATCCTCAAATAAATAACAAGATAAAGAGAAACATAAACTTCACGTCAGTCAAACTCTCGACAAGCAATAACGCGCACAAAATCACTCATTCCTACATATTTACAAGTGAAGATCAAAGACTTATACAAAGGACAAGAAAATCGTCTAAACCGGGCTCAAGGTACGAATATGTATATTATATTCCTTATATTTTTCATGTACGTACCTACCGCAAACAAATTCAAGACATCAAGTCTTTGTTACGAGCTTGTCTGAAGAGGCTTTACTTTGTAAATGTTCCTCATATTAAATAAATTCATCCTGTTTATCAAGTACATAATCCTACTAATATTATAAATGTGAAAGTTTATATGTTTGGATGTTTGGATATTTGTTACACAATCACGCAAAAACGGCTGAACAGATTTGGATGAAATTTGGTATACAGATAGTTTATAACCTGGATTAAGACATAGTATACTTTTCATCCCGGTAGAAGGTTCCCGTGGGATAATTTCCGACATACACGCGGGCGAAGCCGCGAGCAACAGCTGATGAACATATATACATAGCTATTTGAATTTCTGGGTCTTTTTTTTGACTTCAAATTGGTTAGATCGACTTTTTGAAGGATTATGATGACCGATTCCTTTATTACCCTTCGTCGTAACCGAAAGAGATCGCTTTCCAGAAAAATGACGTACGTGCGCGATCTGATCGATCGCGCAGCTATGTGATCCTAAGTATGTGTGATATTATAAATGCGAAAGTGAGTTTGTTTGTTTGTTTGTTACGCTTTCACGTTAAAACAGCTGATCGGATTTGGATGAAATTTGGCAGACAGGTAGACCATGACCTGGATTAGGACATAAGATACTTTTGATCCCGGTTACTGGCTAGTTTACACCAGAAAAAAATTGTAGCCTTTGCTGTTAAAGTAATTAAAATCACCGTGAAGATTGACTTCGCTCATTTAAAAAAAAAAAAAAAATAACAAAATAACGATTTCTCATCATTCAAACGTAAATTAACTTTTAACGCATTTTACTGAATTTGCGGTCGTTTAGGGGACGTCCTCCTAATGAATATTGGTTTCCAATATTTGGCTGGCATCTGGAGAAGGCCCGTTAACATCAAATAAAAATCCAATTGCGTGATGGTCCTCCCCCAATTTATAAAAATGCTGACATTAAAAAGCGGCAATAATGTTGGCTATTTGCTACAAGATCAAACATTTTTCGAGCGTTATTAAAATTCGTTGAAAATATACCTAAATATTATTTTTGACTAAAATGTTTTTCTTCTTGATATTATTATGCAAGTCGTATAGCTAACCGCTCGCATGGCAATTTAAGTTTAGTAACGCCTTTATTTAGCATTAACTGTAATTTTCGTATTTCAAATGTTTTTGCACGTTCCATAAGTATTCAAACGATTTGTAGAAATCGTAGTACAGAGCTACGCCGTAGCACAGAGATACGCCGTAGCACAGAGCTACGTCGTAGCATGACGTGTAGCACAATGTGTCCACCGGCAAGCGGTGTGATGTGTGCCTCTCGAATTTCTTTTTTGGGTTTCGTAACCAAAGGGTGTCAACGGGACCTTATTACTACGCATGCATTCCTCCTTAGTCGTTCGCTCTTGACAGAGTGGTCGTGGTTGATGACTCTGCATTTTCTTTGGCCAAAGCAGCCCCCGCGATGCTCCTCTACTTATTCCGGTCTTCAGCGTCTTGGAAATGATTAACTATGGAGGTTTGTCTTGATGCTTTGATAAGGTCTGTCTAACGCGTAGGTGACCGACCGCGTGACCGCTTGCCCTCTACTTGTCCCTGGACAATGAGTCGTTCCATGGAGTGTTCGTTACGAACCACGTGTCCGAAATGTTTGCTAATTCGTGTTTGCACAGTCGACGATAATCTCTGCTTGACTTTTTGTTCCTCCAGGATCGAAACATTGCTGCATTGGTCC
The DNA here is from genome assembly GCA_948252095.1 of Dicycla oo. NCBI lineage: Eukaryota > Metazoa > Arthropoda > Insecta > Lepidoptera > Noctuidae > Dicycla > Dicycla oo. The sequence continues at coordinate 13,740,714 of OX411732.1, forward strand.
GAAACGCTGTCCTCGAAACGCATGCATTAAGTTCAGGAAATCTAAATAGTTTCGAACTCTGTGCGAGTTTTTGAAGAAACCTTTTTTCATGTTAGCAACCTAAATGAGCCAGGCTACATACGACAATAAGAAGCAATATTGAATGTGCTCACTTTTACAGATAACAAGGTAATAGTCATGGCTGAGACTATGGAGGACCTCAGTACAAGGCTCGACGAATTCAGTAGAGCTTCCGAAAGAGTGGGTCTTAAAAAGAACATGGACAAGACAAGGTCATGTAAAATGCCTATGTAACATACACTCTCATGAAGATCGGAGACGCTACACTCGAAGTTGTGAACGAGTACAAACTGTCCAGTTAGGTAGGTCCAACTTTGCGAAAGAGTTCAATCGTCTAATCAGCTGGGCAGCGTTTAGGTAGCTACGCAATATCTTCTCGTCTCACATATCAAGACGAATATCTCTGACCGGTGCGTGTTGCCAGTGTTGACCTACGGCACTGAAACGTGGTCGCTCACAATTTACCTTATTAGAAGGCTAAAAATTTTCATAGGGCAATGGAGAGAGCTATGGTTGGAGTTTCCCTACATGATCGAATGAAAAATGAAGAGATCCACACTGCCGTCATAAGGTAAAAAGACGTATCTGACATTTTTTCGAAATAGAGTTATTTACATATTCGGAATGTGAAAAAAAATACGCATCTATCAGTATTTTTAAATTGGCGTAAACTTAACGAAAACCTAATAAGACGCATCTGCCTTTGTGTCTTATAGTTTAAACATGACAATTATTTTTTTTCTCCATTTCAATATTTCTACGTCCTTTTTCCTTATGGCGGCAGCACAGGAGAACCAAGGTAGCCAACATAGCCCGAAGAATTGACAAACTTAAGTGGCAATAGGCAGGGCACGTTGCTCGCAGAACAGACGGCCGAGGGGGTCGATAGGTTCTGGAGTGGCGACCACGTAGCGGAAGACGAAACGTTGGAAGGCCTACCTCAAGGTGGACCGATGACCTTGTGAAAGTCGCAGGAATCCGCTGGATGCGGGAAGCATAGAACCGGTCGAAGTGGCGGTGGACGTCTTTCGGCTGAAATGATGATGATGATGAAAAAAAAAGACTGTTGGTCATGATGTCTGCAATAGTGTTAATTTTACGACATAATATATATATAGGATCGTCAGGATCTAGACCCCGGCCATCAGACATCATGTGGGCAGAAATAAGGGATCGTGCAATGAGAACACACTATAATTTAGTCCGCAGTTTTATTGTAGCACAGAACCGAATTACAATTAACAATTACGCAGGTACTAGGTACAAAACTAGGCACTACGCGAAACGGGGGGCAGTTCCGTGACAACGTTCTTGCTGCTCGACGACTCGATCCAAAGTGAGCTGTGTCGGAGCCGCTCGTAACGTCACGACTCTGCCGAAGCGCGCCAAAATGAAGTTGCAAGATAACACCACCAGAGGGCGCGCTTGCGTTTCGTTTAGTGTCCATACTAATGACCGTCTACGACATATAATTATGTGAAACAACATATAATAACATAACAGCACACCTGTTTTTTCCGAAGGGTTAGGCAGAGGCATGCACCGTACCTGCCTAAAGTGGCGAAGCTTCGGGGAGGTCTACGTCCAGCAGTGGACGTCTTTCGGTTGAAATGATGATGATGATGTACCCAATAGAGTGCAAGCTATTGCCATCACTCAGATACAATGTAAATTCGGGTTTATGGTTAAGGCGAAGGCCTAAAAAACGGCTAGCCGTACCCTAAAAAACGGCTTAAACATTTCAAACTACCCTACTGTTCTCTGATGAAAATGAATGAGGTAGCGTTATCAGTAGGCAGCCATCTTGTAGAATTGTAGAAGGTGAAGGGCGATGCCTGATAACAGTGCTGATCATTTATCTAATGATTGATGACTTGACGTAGGGGCTCGTGGCTAAGTAATAATAGCCGCAGGGGTCGATCAATCAGGTTAAGCTATGCTTGTTGCGGTTGGCCCGTGGATGGATGACTATCTTTACATACGAAGACCCCTCCGTGACTCAGAAAGCATGTTAAGCCGATGGTCCTGGCTGTCATCGTGAATCTTTGACAGTCATTACGGGTCGTCAGAAGCCCGAAAGTCTGACAATCAGTCAGTTTATACCAGGGGTATCGCTTGGTACCAAGGGGTACCAAGGGGTACCCAGTAACTGGGTTGTGAAGGTCAGACAGGCAGTCGCTCCATGTAAATACTGGTATTCAGCTGCATCCGGTTAGACTGGAAGCTGACCCCAACATAGATATACAGTGCTAGCTTGTATGTGAAGTGGAATCCATTTTTATTATTATTGTATGTGAAATATAGAAACGATTCGTACCAGTGTTTTAAACTTTGTGAGCGCATAATAATTGAACTTATATCACTATTTACCTACTTTAACTATAATTGTAGATAATATTTTTTATTACATTACTGCATACAGTTTTATTTTGGACCACATCGAAAGAAAATGAATTGCAAATAACCTAAGTACGTACATTTATCCAAAAAACTCATCTTTCTTTCTACCTAGCCTTTTCCCAACTATGTTGGGGTCGGCTTGCGGTCTAACCGGATGCAGCTTGAATTCCAGTATTTTACATGGAGTGACTGCCTATCTGACCTCCACAACCCAGTTACTGGGTAATACGATACCCCTTGGTCAGACTGGTTGTCAGACTTTCGGGCTTCTGGCGACCCGTAACGACTGTCAAAGATTCACGAATGAAAGCCAGAACCAACGGCTTAACATACTTTCCGAGGCGCGGAGGGGTCTCGGTATGTAAAGATGGTCACCCATCCACGGACCAACCCTGGCAAGCGTGACTTAATCTGATGGATCGATCCGTACGGCTGCTTACTTAGCCACGAGCTCCAAAAAACTCATCTAGATTATGAAATAATAATATAATAATAATATCCTGGGACATTTCACACATGGTCATCTGATCCCAAACTAAGCAGAGCTTGTACTATGGAAACCAGATAACTGATATACTACATATACTACTTTTTTTGTAAATACATACTTATATAGACAATTACACCCAGACTCAGAACAAACAGACATGTTCATGCACACAAATGTTTGTCCTGGATGGGAATCGAACCCACGACAAATACACTCGTGAATCCTATTAACTTGAGTATTTTCTTTATAAACGAATTAGGGTGTGCCCGCAACTTCGTCTGCGTGAAAACATATCCTACGGCACGTGGCAATAGTGTAGCTTGGAATAAGTGAAAGAATTTTGTAATCAGATCAGAACTTCCGGAGATTACATCTTACAAACAAACAATTTGACCTGTTTATAATATTGGTTTAGACGGTTCTCGAGCTATTAGCGCGCTAACACATTGTGTGTGACATTGTGTAGGTATATTCTTTTTTTAACCGACTTTTAAAAAAGGAGGAGGTTATCAATTCGTCGCGTATATATTTTTTTTTTTAATATAAGTATGTACACCGATTTCTCCGTCAATTGTGGACAGATTTCAAAAATTCTTTTTTTGTTTGTAAGGATATGGTCCCATTGTGACCAAGTCAGAATCTGATATGGGGATCCCATGGAAATCGAAGGAAACCCTCAAATTTTATAGGCACATCTATAGCAATTTGGATATGTTTTATAGTACTCGTGCATTTGCTCTCGAAATGCACCATATAGTGAAGTGGAACTGATCATGAAGACCACAGATGACCATCGGAACTACTCAATAATAAGTATTTCACGGGTTGCGATTCGATTAAGCTAGGCAATTTATGCTCGTCACAATGCATATGGTGAAGTGTAGCTAACGGTGACTTCACCATCAGCTCCAGTTCTCCTGGTTCTTACTAGGAGAACTCCTCAACAATTAACGTCCCTACATCGGGAAAAGCAATATTTTGTGAAAAGGTGATGAGCAGTTGACATTTGGCTATTGTAACTTATACAAATTACAAACTGACACACTAAAAAGTGAAAAATAAATACGTTTTTACAAAAAAAAAAAATACCACCAACTTCCAAAGAACAGACTAAAAAAGTATAAGTACTAATTAAGTTAAAAATAACTTTAATTTCAGAAGTCGGTGGCATAAATATAAAATATCGATCCAAAGATACCGACTTCTGAAATTAAAGTTATTTTTCACTTTGTAGAAAAAGTTTTTATTGTGTATGTATTAGCCCAGCGGATGCTCCTGTAAAGTCCACACACGGATCAACATTTTTTTTTCTGTTTGGTGGTTTTATGTCAATTTTTTTCTGAGCAGTAGGTATCCTACCAAAAAGGCTTGCATGCATTCAAGACATAGTATTTCAGTCATTACTTATATCACGAATATGATTTGGATGAAATTTGGCACACTATCCTAACCAAAATACTAGGCTTGCATGAATTCAAGAAACTATTTCAATCATCCACCCCCAAGTCATCTGGCTATACATAATTAGTGCTACCCGTGCGAAGCCAGGGCTCGCTAATTTTGAATAATGTTTGAATAAAATCAAGGTAGCACCGCATGCCCCATAATCGTAATAATTGTGAGTGCCACAAACACTACACTATAAAATGAATAGGAAAAACAAAAGAAACCAGTTTAAATGTTGAAGTCTTTAGCATAGCATATTCATCATTGTACTATCCATCATTATACGAATATTTGGGGAAGAGCCGTAATATACATAGGTACGGCTTGGTAAATACGATTACAGACAGGTACCTACCTACAACCACCGTGCCTGTGCCACGACTTGCATAGGGTTGGCCGTCGAAAGCAATATAATACTATTTCGATTTTTTAACTGTTAGCAACATTTTGATAACAACAGCAATGTATAATTAACAAGCTTTTATTTAACTTACAATGTATGTATGTACGTTCGCCTCAAATCTTGCAACTAAATTTTAAAGCAGTTATTCTGAAACGATAGAGATGAAATTTTGCATACACGTTTTGTTTGGATGACAATTCATGGTAAGCTAAGTGACGTCATTCTAAATCCAATATGGCGGACAGCCCAAGACGGCGGACTAATTAGTTTTCCCATGATATGCGTATCAAACGAAAGGGTTTGCTGAGAAGAATACAAAAAAAATATTAGTATTTTTTTTTTTAAAATAAGCTTTTATTGAACTAAAAGTACAAAATAAAACTAAAAGATTTTTACTAATATTTTTACATTAATATTGTTTACAGTTATCCGGACTCTTATTTTTAATTCACTCTATACGCTAATGGGTCTTAGGATTTGCACAAATAACATGACAAAGTTGTTTCAGTAAATATTTTCGTGTTATTACAAAACCAATTACCTATACTAGAAAATATTCATTCGTTGTGTAATAACTATGCAACGTCAAATAATTAATTACCTTGAAGGTACGTCATTTCGTCGTTTCAAGTGACTGTCAAAAGAGACAGTAAGTGTGCTTTTCTTACACGCGAGTGTCACGCGGCAACGGCAGAGGCAACTGCACGCGTTGACGGCGGTCATTGATGCGCCAACGACCGCCGCCAACTTAAAGCGACGCTTGTAGTTGTAGCGAGTCGCGTCCGCCATTTTGTCAGTAGTAGCAAATATAGTTTGACCAAGACCGCTGTACCGCGCCTTAGGAATGCGCGGCGAGGCGGGGTGCAGCGCTGGCGAATGAGCGGTGAAACGCCGTGAGCGTTGACAAATGAGCGACCCGTTGCTCGCCATCCGCAAGCCCGCGCCTACGGTGGCTGGGAATCGGCTATCGATTCCCGACGCCCAGGGCGTCTCCTGCGGCGACTAGGGGCGTTAGGGCGCAAAGATTGCCTCTCCCTCACGCGTTCAGCCTCCTCCTTCGCGAGCATTACAGCTTCGCAGAAGGAGGTGACGGCTTCCCATGCACTCTCGCTCCGTACCATGGCCTGTACCAGGGCCGGACGCGAGAGATCGCCGCCGCCGATCGCCTCCGCGAGGACGCGGCGGTGCTCTGCCCAAGCCGGGCAGACCTCCACCGTATGCTCCACCGTGTCCTCCGGGCGATCCACACAGTGGTAACACCCGGGCGTTTCCTTCCGCCTTATCCGGAACAGGAACCTCCCGAAGCAACCGTGTCCGGTGAGGACCTGCGTCAGGCGGTAGGTGAGGGTGCCATGACGCCTCTCCAACCACTCCTCAAAGAGGGGACTTATCGCCGCAATTGTGGCGTGCCCAGTAGAGTGTGCAGAATTCCGAAGGCAGTGCAGAAAAGAAATTGTCCACTGCCATTTTGAGGTCTTCGTAGTTTTAAATTTTTTTCTCACGCAAATAAAGCTTTAGTGGTCGGAACAAGTGATAGTCGGACGGCGCGAGATCCGGTGAGTATGGCGGGTGGGCAACCGGGGCCATCCAAGCTCTACGATTTTTTGTCGAGTCTCCGAAGCGATATGAGGTCGCGCATTATCATGGAGTAAGTGAACATTTATAATAATAATAATAATAATAATAATAATAATGTTTATTTCCAGTAAAATGTTCACAAAGGTTACAAGTACAGTAATATGCTTCAAAATAAAAGTGCATTGAGTATTATCACCTGGCACCCAAACTAGGTTTATAGCCTGTGACTTGGGGACCAGTGATTCCATAAGGTTAGATACATGATCATAAATATTTTATTAAAACTGTTTTCACCAGTAACATGGTTAACAAAGAGATATAATTATTATTCATGTGAAGAAAGGATGGAAAGTAAAAAATAATAAAAAATAATTAATAATAAAACTGTGAGTGTTTGAGTTGGTCGTGGTAGGTGTAGTTGGTATGTTGTGTATGTGTAAGTAGTGTGAAAGTGTGGTTTGTGTATGGTGTGAAAGTGTCCTGGTAGGTGTAGTAATGGTGTATGTGAGAGTAAGTATGAAAGTGGGGGCAGTGTATGAGAGTTTGTGTGTGAAAATACTTGAATAAGAGGGGATTTGTCTTAGGTATGTGGGAGGAGAAGTTTTTCGGTCTCGTCATATGATTTCTCAATTAGCCATTCTTTAACTGTGATTTTGCATTGGTGATAATTTAAACTGTGGATATGGAGAAATTTATTGATTTTATTATATAGAATATAGCTAAGGTAGGTGAATTGGTGTTGTGCGAAGGTGGTTTTGTGTCTAACTGGTGGAAGAGCAATGTCTGCGCGACGTTTAGAACTTGCTGTGAACGGCAGCCGATGTTTCCTTAATACACTTTGTAGCACATATAGGCCTCTTACTGTCAGAACCCTGCTTTCCCTAAAAAGTTCCAAAGTAGGGTATCTATAGGGCTTGCTGAATATAACTTTGAGAACTGCTCTCTGAGCTCTCTCTAATTTCAGAAAGTATGTTTTGCAAGCACCACCCCAAGCCGGCAAACAATATAGGAGAAGAGACTGACAGAGTGAATAATAGACCATCATAAGTGTTTCCGAGTCAGCTGAACAACGGAGTTTCTTAAAGATGGAAATGAGTTTACGCGTTCGGATGACTAGATTATCAATATGACTATACCAGTTTAGGTGATTGTCAATTTGCACGCCCAAGTATTTTATACAAGATGTGGCTGCCAGAGTGGGACAGGTACAGCAGGAGTTTGGAGAACAACTATGTACTTTAACAATAGGGGTTATGTTTGGCTGAGTCTTGTTACTTATAGAAAAAGAAACAAGCTTCGTTTTTTCTGCATTCAGGGTCAATAAATTATTGTTAAACCAGTTCATGACAATGTCCAACACCATCTGAGCATATTTTTCTGTTTCACTCCAATCATTCCCATGAACCAGTAAGGCTGTATCATCAGCGTAGGTAAATATGAAGCAGTTAGTTAATGGAAGTGAACACAGATCATTAATGTAGATGAGGAATAAGGTTGGACCTAGAATACTGCCTTGTGGGACGCCGTATTCTATTCTAGCTTTATCGCTTATTACCTCACCCAATTGAACATGTTGGAAACGATTATCCAGATAACTTGAAAAAATGTCAAGTGCAGGACCACGAATTCCCATGCGTTCCAGTTTCAACAGAAGTATGGGCGCAGAGACAGTGTCAAAAGCTTTCGAGATGTCTAGAAATAAACCAATACACCGCTGCTTTTTATCTATGAGGTGAATCACTTTTTCAGAGAGTGCAACAACTGCATCCTCTGTTGCAATTCCGGCTCTGAAGCCATATTGGTTTTCGGAGAGAAGTTTATGAGCATTAATGTATTTAAGCAAACGGTTGTTCAGTATCTTCTCCAGAATCTTTGAAATGGTTGGTAGAATAGATATAGGTCTATAATTCTTGACACTGCCTCTGTCCCCTCCCTTATGAATAGGGTGGACTAGAGCTGTTTTAAAACTGTCTGGGAAAACACCGGTAGATATTGCAAGATTGCAGATATGTGTGATGTAGGGGATTAAAATATTGCGCGTTAACTTCAATAAATGTCCAGAAATACCGTCAATTCCAGCTACAGAACTTGATTTCAAGTTGATTATAATTCGCTCTACTTCCGAATCGTCGGTTTCCAGGACACACATTGAGTTACAAGTTGAAGCTAAACTTGATGGGTGAACTGGCATATTCAGACACTGCCGTATATTTGTAGCTAGGTCTTTGCCTACATTAACAAAGTAATTATTGACTCTGTTTGCTGATGCAAGTTTGTCAGGTTCGAGTTGCTGCAGTTCTTTCAAAGGTGAGGGTGTGGATTTTGAGTGCGTTATGGATTTAATTAAATCCCATGTTGCTTTGGAGTTGTTTTTTCGTTTCATGAATTCAGTTTTCTCGTAATTTATTTTCAATTTCCGGAGTAAAGAATTACAGTAGTTGCGATAGCGAGAATACGTTAGTTTGAGGATGGGGTTGTCTGATTGTGTTTTTAAAGTAAGATGCATTTTATCTCTGTTTCTAATACAGCGAAGTAAGCCAGGGGTGATCCAGGGCTTGATGTTACGGTTCTTTCGTGAGACTTTGGAGAGGCGAGTGTGTTTGTCAATAATTTTAGTCAATAAAGTTGTTAAGGTGTCCGCTGCTTCATTAGCATCATTAGAAAAAAGGATTGGGGAGAAATCAGTAATCTCAATATCTTTTTGGATGTTTGAAATATCAACAACTTTGGCAGTGTAGGTAAGCTTGGGCTTAGGGACATCTAGGTTGACACTCAGGAATACGGGTAAATGATCTGTAATAGGTGAGTCTATGACAATGGATGTTCCTGGTTGTATGGTTTTTAAAAGAATATGATCTAAACAGTTATTTACTCGTGTAGGATATAAGTGCGCCGGTAATAAACCATGGGAGGCAGTGAATGTGAGGTATTCGAACGAGTGTCTATCATTGTTGTTTGGCTTGATATCAATGTTAATATCACCGACTAAGGCAACGTGATGGAATTTTGTTAGGGGTTTTAAAATGGAATCCAAGCTGTTTAAAAAATTATCAACGTGAATGAAGGAGGGTGATCTATATAGGGCTAAGATGCCAACATTATTGTCAATTTTGCAAAGCAGACAGTTTGCATCAGTTATGTCAGGTTCAGAGACGGTGCAGTGCAGTGAAGACTTAATATACATAACCACTCCATCATTCTGGTTCTTTGTATTTTTTGTGAAGTGGACATTGTAACCATTCATGTTGGGAATTATAGCAGATTTTAGCCAGCACTCGGTCAATATAATGATATCACAATCAATTCTGAGAAGATGTAAGAACGCTATAAAATTATCAAAGTTCTTATTTAAACTGCGAATGTTGAGTTGCAGTATGGATAAGTTTCTTTGTGTCTTTGGTATTTTAGATATACATTCACCTAACGGTAGTTTATAAGATTTTGATACTTGGTAGGCATCTAATTCTAATTCAAGGGCATTAATGTGGTTAGCCATTGAAAGTAAATAATATGTTCCAAAATAATGTGGTGCACACATTTAAGCATGGAAAAATGAGGCAAACTGTAACTGCATCAGGTATATTTGCCGTGTAGAGGCGTTCATTGTCAACCGAAATAATGAAGTAAATATTGTCCATTATAAAAATTGTGATGTGGGAGTGGATACAAAAAGTTTGGAATGATATTGTCAGCGAGAATAAGTGTGTGAGGGACGAGAGTGTGAGTGTCCAGAGGTTCATGGATGGCGAGTGAGTGTATTGAGGATTATATGTATGTGAAGAATGATTGTAGTGGTCGGTAATTCTTAATTCATAAGCAAAACAAACGGTGTTAATAATCTTAAACATGCGGGGAATACAACTTATAATAAGGTAGAAGTTAGTTATTATGAAACCAGTATAAAAAAATAATAATGAATGGCAGTTTACTAGTCATTGTTTGGTTTCTGCTAGATCCCGTAGCGTCTGCTCGGATTTGACCAGTATTGGTTTGGCTCCCTCTTCCTTCCGCAACAGTATGTTACCATTGGCCGTCCAACAAAATTTATACTCCTTAAGCTTTGCAAACTCGCGTGCAGCAAAAAATAGTTTTCTTGAGCTGGCTGGGAGGTACTCACTGACATATATCGGACGGTGGTCGCCAAGACCTCCTATATTTGTAGTACTGAGTCGAGACTCCTTCGGTTGCTTGTTGTTGTAGCTGCGCACCGAACTTAGCAACACGTTCTTAGTCTCCATAGTGGTAAATTCGGCAACAACCGGCCTGACGGTACCTGGTTTGCCAGGCAGTCGGTAAACGTCGCGGATATCGTTGTCTTTAAGAGGCACGTTGACGGCAGCACTCACACGAGTAACAATCGCTGATAGATCTTTAGCACACTCATTTTCTTTGAGTGGTATGTTGCGAATCTCGACGCAAGAAGAGCGTGATAATTGTTGCAAATCTTCGATTTTCATCTCTAAATTATGTATGCAATCCCTATACATCTGTTTATCTTTTTGTAATAAATCAATTTGTTTTATCAGATCGTCGTATTGATTATTGATGAAACTCACCGTCTTCTCGATTTCAATGTTAGCTTTTTGAATGGCTAAGTTTTGCGATTTCAGCTCAGCTACCTCCGAGGATAGTTTAGCGAGGGATGAGCTTTGTTCTTGTGAAAACTTTAAGAAATTAGCTTGTTCCTCCGCCTTCCATGTATTGAGCATATCTAAAATTTCCTGCTTGAAGTCTTGCAGTTCACTACCAGGCGAAAAAGCTGGACATGGCCGATTATATCGCGAGGTGATATTAACACTATCACAAGGGCTGTTACTGCAAACAGCCTGAGGAATGTCAGAATCAGACATTGACTGGACCATGCTACTAGCAGACGCAGGAGTAGCTGGGGGAGTCCGATTTAAGCGAGGCATTACGAAGCACCAACCAACACTCAACCTTAGCCCACAGGAAAATAAGAAGCAAGGCGTAATCTCAGGGACTCCCGTAGCAGCGCAGCGCGTAGTCGATGCGCAGGCTCGTAGCCGCGTAGCAGTCACGCGCACGTCGTAGCACTCACGATGACGTCAGCTCGTAGCACTGATCACACACTGCGACCGCAATTTAGCAGCTCGATGACTAGTACGGTTGGTTCGGGACGCCCGCGCGCGACCGCCAATGCACCAGTCGCCGGTTCAAATCCAACGAGTCCGGAGCAAATCAGAGGGCCGCAATTTTAGGTGATACGACAACAATCTATTTGTTTCACTCTATGACCGCCCAATAGGCGGAGTCTGTCCATAAAAACACTTAAGGTGTAAAAGGGAATTAAAATTTTAAACAACACCCAATCAGATTAGGGCACACAAAGTCAGTAGGTTACTGGGGAACACAGTCACTGTACACGTCCGCACGGCGTTGCGCCTCGCGATGGAATTTACACGTCTTGGTCGTTTTTCTCTTATTGCGTCAGCCAGTTTCTGAAGCTGTTCAGAATAAATGGAAGTCGTAATCGTCCTTCTCGCAAGGAGAAGCTCGTAATAGAGTGGGCCCATCGCATCCCACCAAACGGAGAGAAGATGCTTGCGTGAGTGACGGTTCGGCTTTGGCTGCGTTGTTGGCTCTGCGTCGTAAGGAAGCCAGACTGCGTGCCATGTGTTGTTATCATAGAGAATCCAGCTCTCATCGCCGGTTACCAGATCTTCAAGAAACTCTTTCCGATGTGGCTGAAAAAGAAGCGATTCACAAATACTAACTCTGACTTGACGATGACTGTCAGTTAGTTGATGTGAAATCCATCGTGCCATTACTTTACGATAGCCAAGTTTGTGTAAATGAGCCTCGACAGTCGAATGATGATAGCCCAGAGTCTGTGCCAAATCACGCGTATTTATATCTGGATTAGCCTTTAAACAACGGAGTAGTTCCTCATCGTCGAAGGTGGATGGTCGCCCAGATCGCTCGTGATCTTCAAGAGTTATATCTCCCGATGCAAAGCGAGCAAACCAGCGGCTTATCTTCAGCTCCTTCACCGAACGCTTTGCTGATGTTAGCGGTAGCCACACTTACGTTGTATCCCTGACGCCACTAGTAAAAGATGATCGTTCGAAGTTGATGTTCACTAATCATTTTCACAAACTAACCAAATCCTCACTATCGCATCTTTACATACCCTCGATGTGATAGCTTCGAGAACCTTCTACAATATTCTTACGTACCTATCCCAGATCAATACTAAATATTCCGGAAAATTCTAGTAATTTACTATTTCTTGTGTCTTACGAAAAAAAAATTTTGGAACCCATACTATTAGGAAAGTTGCAATCGTTATTACACGAGAAAAACGATTTTGAATTTTGTTACGTGTATACATATTTTGACTCGTGACTGTATATGGCAGCCCTATTGTAAATTAACGTCATCATAATGGTACGAAAGCGCCGGCACATCCGAGGTGCAAACAGTACCGGGTTCTAATTTAAATTCATACACCCTGTATTGTCCTCGCCTGATAATAACTGCCTTTACCTCGCAGATAATTTAATTTTCATCAGACATACACTTTTCAAACAGTGAGCTAAGAAAATTTGTAGAGAATCTAGCAGAAATTGTATTCTAAGGTCTTGAGTCAGCCTTTGTAAAGGTATTATACTTTTGCATAAAGTTTTAATCCTACTAATATTATAAACGCGAAAGTTTGTGAGGACGGATGGATGGATGGATGGATGTTTGTGTGACTCTTTGACGTTAAAACTACTGAATGGATTTTGATGAAACTGTACAGTGATATATATAATAGGCTACAATTTGTTTGGCCGTATATAAGTATCAAGTAAGTCGGAAAAACTCTTCCCCTCAAAAGTTATCTTGGCGTGCGCTGCCTAAACCGTTAGAGCCATACCTCACCGGGACGCCAGGCCATGGTGACCTCACCAGGTCGCGATTTCAACTAAATGTTTAAAGAGTGACTGATAATTGTTGACCGATACTTAAACACATGATTGTACTCATGAAAAGAAACAACTTTTACTATGGGACCAAACCTGAAATCGCGAAAATAATCAGCTGCTCCCTGTTTTTGTTATTATTTGGGTTTGGTTTCCACACTTAATCCTTCAAGTGGACCATTGTACGTGAGCCATGGCAGCCGTCAGTTGTTATTCCAACCAGCCCACCTCCCTCCAGAAGTTAATCACGGCTTCTGGTCTGTTCAGAACATCTGTGAAAGATCTGTGTAACGCCTGTGCATTCGAAGAGCACATGCGCAACGGTTTCCTCAACCTCCATGCAGAGGGCTGTCCTTGCTCCCTACATTTAGACGAGTTATGCGAACTTGAATGTATGGCACAGCTGATTTTTTTTTCGCGTATTCGGGTTTGGTCCCATAGTAAAAGTTGTTTGATATCAGGAGTACAATCATGTGTTTAAGTATAGGTCACTAATTACCAGTCACTCTATACAGTTATAGGTAATATAATGGGTGGCTAACTTGGCGTCCGTTTGGTTACGCAGCCAATGTATGTTTTGTGGGCGACGCGACATGGTTACGCTGCCATGGCGTCCCGGTAAAGTATGGCTCTTACAGTTACACGAAGATCATGGGATTGTTTTTCTTAAGTAGTTCTAAATAAAAGTGGCCTTTTATGTGGAAGCCATTATATCCAAAATAGTGAGCCATAAATAAATACATTTAAATTGGATACTTTTTTTACAATGCACATTCTTATAAAAAGGAATACTTTCATCGCTTTTGAAATTGAATGTAGATAAACTTTGTCTTTTACACTAAGTAATTTGGACGAATAGTTTAAAAGTTATCACGATAAGAATGACCGGAGCGCCAAGCCTTGACGAAAAGCCAGACGCGTGAGGTTAGACGCGTGAACGCGTCGTCGCCGTCGTTTCATTGACGGTTGTTTGCGATGTTTTCACAGCTAATTCCATTCGAAGTGTTTTATTATAAAGTAGGCATAATTATAATTTTTAGGTAGTACATATTCGGGTATTCCTCATGTCGCATTGTGTGAAGAATCCCTGGAAAGAGTGGACAAGTTTGAGTATCTGGGCGATTGGACTGTGCCATTAAAGGGAACGTAGGTCGCTGGCTGTGCGTTGGAATATGCTGGCCCGCAGGTTTGCACGATGTACGAAGGCAGTTAAAGTAACGCTATTCAAAGCTTACTGTTAGTCCTTCTTTCTACACGTGCAGCCTGTGGGTCAGTTTTACTCAATAAGCATACAGCGATATACGCGTTCAATATAGTAATGCTCTGAAAGTACTGCTGCAGCTGCCGAGGCGTTTTAGTGCATCAGGAATGATTGCAGATAATAATATTAATGGATTTGCTGCCATCATTAGAAAAAGATGTGCATCCATGATGATGCCTGTTCGCAGCAGCACCAACAGTATTCTCAGTGTGATCACAGATCGGTGGGATTCCCCGATGTTGCGGAGATGGCTGCAGCTCCACGCAGAATTTTAATTTTAATTACGCTGTGCTGACGCGGTTGCGGACGTGATTCGGCAGGGGATGGAATATTTTATTCCATTCTCCGACATCCCGCTCGGTCACAAATCCCGGCCTTGGTATAATGCAGAATGTGCCCACGCTGAGGCCCGAAAAGAGACTGCCTACCAAGCCTGGGTCAAGGCCCGCGACCGCAAAGTTCTCTCTTCTTCGCGCGCAGGGTTCGCGCGAAGAAGAGAGCCTTTAATTCTGCCGCCAAGTTCTGCAAGCGGGTTTTGCGTAGGGCACGTTTTGACCATGTCGGACATATCGGGGCCAGGCTGGCTTCGCACCCTCCGGGTAGTAAACAGTTCTGGTCCCTGTCTAAAGCGGTTGAAACGAATTTCTGTCGTCCCACTTTACCTCCTATGATGAAACCTGATGGGTCGCTGGCTCACTCTGCAACTGAGAAGGCAAATTTATTTGCATCTCTCTTCGCAAGCAATTCACGTCTGGACGCTGGCTCAAAGCAACCACCTACTGTACCTCATTGTGACTCCTCGATGCCGGAGATCGCAGTACACATTAAAGAGGTCCGAAGAATATTGTGCAGTCTAGACGTGAACAAGGCCAGCGGGCCTGACGGCATTCCAGCGAGAGTGTTGAGGCAGTGTGCGCCTGAACTGTCTCCTGTATTGACACGTTTGTTCCGCCTCTCTCTTGAAAAAAGAACGGTGCCGAAATCCTGGAAGCTTGCAAATGTACAACCAGTGCCCAAAAAAGGCGACCGTGCAGACCCTGCCCATTACCGTCCGATCGCCATTACCTCCATTCTGTGCAAAGTTTTGGAAAGGGTACTGAACAATAAGTTGCTGAACTACCTTGAAGACAATGATCTCCTCAGTGACCGTCAATATGGCTTTCGCCGGGGACGGTCAACTGGCGATCTTCTTGTGTATGTCACGCACTGCTTTGGCGAAGCCATCGAGAAACACGGCGAAGCACTGGCTGTATCGCTTGACATCTCGAAGGCCTTTGACAGGGTCTGGCACGCTGCTCTGCTCAGCAAGCTTCCTGCTTATGGAATCCCAGCTGATTTTTGTAGCTGGATATCAGATTTCCTTAGTGAACGGTCGATTAGAGTAGTTGTTGATGGCTGCTCTTCTGACCTTATGGCTATTGATGCCGGAATTCCTCAGGGGTCTGTTCTCTCTGCAACTCTTTTCCTGCTGCACATCAATGACCTGCTTCGGCCTGGTATTGTTGGGTACGCAGATGACAGTACAGTTTCAGAGAGATACTTGTCCAGCGCAAAAACCAGCGGGGCTGAAGTTCGTTCCTTGAGAGAGGCCATGGTAGAGCGGACAGATTTGACCTTAAGCTTTGTCTCCCAGTGGGGTGATGATAATCTGGTCTCTTTTAACGCCACCAAAACGCAGGCGTGTCTTTTTACCGCTAAAAAGAGTCGTTTCGCCCAAACTCCTACTTTTCGGGGTACATCTGTTCCTGTAACTGATCGACTTGAGCTCCTAGGCATGGAGTTGACATCTGGTCTCAACTTCGGCGCCACCATCGAGTACAAGGCCCAAACTGCGGCCAAGAAACTGGGCATCCTAAATAGGGTGAAGCGATACTTTACGCCTGGACAGCTTTTAACCCTTTACAAAGCGCAAGTCCGATCCTGCATGGAGTATTGCAGTCACCTTTGGGATGGATCAGCTAAGTACCAACTAGCCGCGCTTGACTCGGTGGAACGCAGAGCTAAGAGGCTCATTGGCGACGTAAAACTGGTGGATGCCAAGCTTCATTGCTTGGCTCATCGCCGCAAGGTTGCCTGCTTGTCGGTCTTCTACAGATTGTACTTCGGAGAGTGTGCCCGAGAACTCCACGACCTCATTCCACCGGCCCCCTTCTACCACCGGACATCTAGACGCACTGCCAGTTACCATCCCTACCTGGTTGCTATTCCACCAATTCGCACTAAGCGCTTCCAAATGTCTTTTATAATGCGCACAGCAAAAGAGTGGAACTCACTACCTGCGTCTGTGTTTCCGAACGTATACAACCCTAATCTCTTCAAAGTGAGAGTGAACAGGCTTCTTCTGGGTAAGCTCACTCCATCGTCGACTTTGTCTCTGTCACCTCTGACCTAGACTAGAGTCAAGAGCAAACCCATCACAAATAAAAAATAAAAAAAATATTTTAATCTAACACTAAAATAAAGTTACAAAAATAATAACCTAACCAACTAAAACTATTAAAAAACAACTAAAATATGGCGTCGCAAAATTCATCCGCATCGCTGTCGTCTGGTAATGTACCCAAGAGACTGGCGGCATTGCCACGTTGTATGGCAATGCTTAGCCTCTGACCAAGGTAAAAGCCTGCCCTTTAGTTCTCATTTCAATGTTTAATTATTCTACCAAAATTAAATATTTTAATCTGCCTTCTCGTATTTCGCTTCGTAACCACATGTTTTAGTTGTTTATTGAACGAGTTGGAGTTCATACTTACATTTTACTATTTTATTTTATTTTTCTAATATTTTACTATTCCAATGGCAACAGCACCGTTTTATTATTAATTCATATTGTCTAGGTCTGAGGCACACACACACACACATACACACACACACTTTTGCTTTCACACACTTTCACATTTTTATATTTTAAAGATCTTGTAAAGATTAGTCTATATCTGTGTGCGTCATTTTCACGCGAATAAACTGTTTTTCTTTCTTTCTTTTCTTTCTTTCTTTCTATATAGCTACGAACGAGTCTATCTTTAACTACGAACCAGTCTATTCTTACCTTCGAACCAATCTACACTATACAATAAATATCATGTGACGTCTTCACGAGTATTATTATCCGGTCCGCGCTTCACTTTGAACTTCTAGTGACAGTGGACTTGAGCATGAGCCCTGTCTCCTGTCCTCCTCGTACACTTGAAATTCTAGGCTTAAGTCACTGCCGTCTTCTCTATTGTCCTCCTTGGACAGAGGGATCCCTACAATCACTCTAATGGAGTGATGTAGGCCATTGCCAACGGATGCAGCCATCGCTATACAGGAGTATAGCGATGGCTGCATCCGTTGGCACAAGGCTGCAGTGTCTTACTCCAAGGAGGACCTTAGAGTAAGGCACTGCAGCCTTGTCCTCATTCCTTCTCTGGTGCATGTGGATTCTCCTGCCTTGCTGCCTGCTGATTCCTGCTGCATGGTAGTGAATACGAGCGACCCGAGCTGCAGATCCACCGTTACTGCTCTGCTACATCCTACTGCTGCGCACGTCTCGCGCTGCAGACCTGGTTCCTGTCCTCGAAGACTGAATAAAACAGCAATCTGACTACTTTTGAGTGACCATAGACAAAAAAAATCAAAGTGTATGCTGAATCTATGATTCAATGACGTTTTACCTCGACTCGACCTCACTCGAGGATCCTCAAGATTACCGCACAATAAGACCGAGTTTTAACTAAGAATACCGATTTCGAAGATTACTTGAGGTGATACTTAAGGTAACCTCAGTTGAGTCGAGGTCGAGGAATTTTCGAGTTAACTTCTTAGAATATGGGTGTTAAGAGGATTGTGAAGTGCCGATACGAGGCGCGATTTTTAGAGCCAATTGCCTACATTTCACACAATTATTTACATAAATATTGTTTCGGGCGATAATGTTTTTACTCCCCTAAACCTTTACGAAATGAGACAATTTTGATCTCATTACATTCAGTACACTTTAATCTAGGTCTGTATGTTTTTCATTTTTAGTAATTCAATTTAATTTAATTAAAAAAAATAAAAATGCTCGGGGATGTTTTTATGTCAAAAATATAGATATTTAGATGCTAATAACTTATATTGTATACAATATTTCTTTATAATAAAAACGTACGGACCTAGTTTTTCATTATACCTACAACATTTCCAAAAATAATGAAAATTAAAGTATGTTTACGGGGAGAAAAACGTTATCTCTTTTTGTATGAAAATTTACAGCTTCACAATCCTCTTAAGAGCCACAGAAACCTTTGAAGCGGCTGAATATCACAGACGCGCTGTTGCTGAAAGGGTAGCATAGCGATGTCAAACATTCACAAGAAACACCTGCGATGAAATTTGATATGTATAGTCTGAAGCCAGGGGAAGGACATAGGTTACCTACTTTTAATCAACACACGACGCGGGCGTAGCCGCTGTAACTAAACTAATTATACGTATTCTCTTTTTTGAACAGTTCAGAAAATCTTAACACATTATCTGCTTAATTATTTATGTAAACGCTTCTTTATGCTACACCTTTACCGACCCTTATTTTACGATGTTTTCGAAACAATAGAGATGCACAACGAACGCACAGGTGCGGCGCGCCGCAGTCGAAGAAAGTTATGTAAATTGTATGGACGCGCATACGCGCCGTCAAGCACCTGGTGAACGTCCGAAAACGCGCATGTGCGTCTGCCGCGCCTAATGTGTTAAACTACATACTTAAGTAGGTACGGGCAATTTACATGTGGAGTGGGGAAATTGCTATAATATTGATAACCTTAACCTTATATATGATTTACGTCAATTAGATACCTTCTATAATTATTAACAACTAGCTTTTGCCAGCGGCTTCGGTCGCGTGGAAGTCGGAAACTAACCCACGGAAACGTACTACTGGGATAAAAAAGTATTCTATGTGTTAATCCATGTTATAAACTATCTGTATGCCAAACATCTAAATCCTATTGGAAGCATAATACCTACTAATGATTCAAATATTATCGAACAATTCATGCAAGCCTAGTACTTTTTGTTAGGTTTAGGTACTGCTCAGAAATTGTGCACAACGTGTATGTGTTTCGAATTGATATACCTACTATTTCGAATTCATGCAATCCTATTACTTTTTGTAACGTTACAGAGGTATTTCTTTCCGACGCGTCTGAGCTGCACGGGTGGGTGGTACCTTACTGATAGAAAGATATTTTTTTTTAAATAAATTATAGCCTGTGTTACTTCCTGATAATTTAGCTTTCTATTGGTGAAAACATGGTTAAAATCGGTCCAGTAGTTTCGGAGCATATTCGGTACAAACAACCAAACAAAAAATCTTTCCTCATATTATCTCCAAAAAAATTACCAACTTTAGTTGAAAATATTTTTTTAATTGATATTTGGCAAATAATAATTGTACTTACTTATTATCAGGCATCGCGAAAATAAAATATAATTTCGTTCTTTCGTAATCGCTTTGATCACGTCACGTTTTTCATTCTTTATTTCATGTAAAACCTCTAAAAATTCCCTTTAAATGATAAAAATCGCCTAGCTCACCAAAATGCCGCATCCAAGCACGCCCATTCATTATAGCCACATTTTTGAGTCCGACGCAAGGGAGATGGCGACAAATCAATATTAATGGAATTTGGCTCAAAACGACGCTAAGAAAAATGAAAATGCCTAACGACATTGCAATATTATTCAAACATTGCTTCATTATGAAGGTTGGCTGTTGTAACAGATTATAACCATAGTAATTACCTGTCCACACTAATATTATAGAGGTGAAAGTTTGTGAGTGTGTTCGTATGTTTGTTAGTCTTTCACGCAAAAACTATTGAACGGATTTTGATGAAATCTGGAATACAGATAGTTTATAATATTAATTTCAACTTGATAGTTGAAATTAATATCAAATACGTAAGTCTATGTTCATTGAAGCTCTACAAAAATTAAGGTTCTAAGTCAACGCAATAAAAATAAATACGACCATTTATGCGACATATTTTGATACCTAAGAAAACCTACTTACCTTTGAGCTAGAATCATGAAATTTTGCAAGAACCAAGGTATCACACACAACACAAGTGAAGGAAAAGTCCGAAAATCGTTAATTTGTAATATTATCACATAAGAAAATCCTTTTATGAGATTACAAACTTTGCAGTTGGAGAATTGACCGTGAACGATACCCGCGGGACGGAAACAGAAGTAGACGAAGGCAGAAAAAAGATGGGAAAACGATCCGCCCAAAGGTTGGAGAAGGACAGCAATGGACAGGGAAATGTGGAGGGAACATGAGGAGGCCTATGTCTCAACACAGCCTGACCTGGTAACTGATATTAAATGTTAAGTTTTATATACATAAAGGAAAAAAGTATAAATAAGTATAGTTAGTATATTATAGTAAAGCATAGAAGTTATAGTTTTTATGTTTTACTTTATTATATTACAAATTGTGCAAATAAAGGCTATTTTTATTTTATTTTTGTTTTAGAACAGAATTACGTTTACAATAGCAACTGCCATCAAATCCGCTGCATTTTTTTTTATACCAGAAACAAGTTTTGCGCACAGGCGAATTGTAGCTGGCAAGCTAGTCGGCCAGTCAATGCCCTTCTTGCCGCGATTGTACTCTAATACAATTTTCAGCTTCATTATTGGTCTAAAACCAGTGGACATAGCAAAGAGAATTTAAGTCAGAAGAGAAGAGAGAGAAGAAGGCTTTATAGTCATTGGGACATAGCCATTTGATGGTCATGACATGTCGATAAAACACGAGCATGACCCACATAAGGGGCACTGATATAATAAAACGGAAAGGGAATTTCCTGAAAATATTTTTCTTGTCATAATATTTCCATATGTACAATATTCGAAAGGATTTACCAAAAAAAGTGATTGCACTTGAGAGGTCAATGTCTAATTTTCAGATGCACAGTCAAAGTGTTAAGTTTGTTTTTGGGATAAATTCTTGTCAACTACGGAACCCTTCATTGTGCGTGGTCCGACACGCACTTGGCCGGTTCTTTCTTTCTGTAAGATGATCGTACCCAAAAGCGATAAACAAGAAAATATCAAGTCATCGCACTTGATGCAAGTTATGGAGGTCAACGGTAATTGCGAACGCCCTTCGGTTCCGATCGAACTGTCGTCGAGGTGTATCAAACTCAATTAAGCCGTTTAATGAACATCAGTCGCCTGCAGTAGGGTGACTTACGAGCAATTAATACTTCGCTGGTGATGCCAATCTTTAGATTGACTTGGAATATTGGAGAAAAACTGGGCAAGTGCTTGTCGGACCACGCATAATGAAGAGTTCCGTATCTGAGATGAATTTGTCCCAAAAACAAACATAACATTGCAGTTGAAAAACATTGTACTCCCATACATCATCACAGATATAGTCACGACTCACGGTCAATTCTCCAACTGTTTATAATCGCAATTTATTATGTGATAAAGTTCTACAAATTAACTTCTTTTTTATTTGTGCTGTGACACCTTCCTTCTTGCCAAATTACATGTATTTCGCATAAATGGGCGTAATTTTCTAGATTTTTGTAGCGCTCCAAGGGACCGTAGACTTACTTATTTGATATAATTTCAACTTGATACCTCCACGTGTTCCTGAGAAAAGGGAGGGGACAGACAGACAGACAGACGGACAACGAAGTGATCCTATAAGGGTTCGGTGTTTTTCCTATTGAGGTACGGAACCCTTTTTTTGTGGATGGGAAATCATCAAATAACTTGTCCCGCTCTGGGTGGAGCGAAAGGGCGTGTCAGACTTCTACTGACTAAAACCACCCGTGTTCCTTCAGTTGCCTGTGCCAGGGCCACGGTAACTCTTTCAAACAACCCGCAACTCTGGCGGGCATCGGCCCTAGCAGACCCCTTCAGCTAGTGCTGACATCTCTTTGAGGCGCGCGTGGAACACAACGCGCCGTCGACCTGGGCCTGGTCCTTACCGGACGGCGAGCTACCCATTGCTCGCCATCCGCAAGCCCGCGCCTACGGTGGCCGGGAATCGGCTATTGATTCCCGACGCCCAGGGCGTCTCCTGCGGCGACTAGGGGCGTAAGGGCGCAAAGATTGCCTCTCCCTCACGCGTTCAACCTCCTCCTTCGCGAGCATTACTGCTTCGCAGAAGGAGGTGACGGCTTCCGATGCACTCTCGCTCCGTACCATGGCCTGTACCAGGGCCGGACGCGAGAGATCGCCGCCGCCGATCGCCTCCGCGAGGACGCGGCGGTACTCTGCCCAGGCCGGGCAGACCTCAACCGTAAGTTCCACCGTGTCCTCCGGGCGATCCACACAATGGTAACACCCGGGCATTTCCTCCCGCCTTATCCGGAACAGGAACCTCCCGAAGCAACCGTGTCCGGTGAGGACCTGCGTCAGGCGGAAGGTGAGGATGCCGTGAGGCCTCTCCAACCACTCCTCAAAGAGGGGACTTATCGCCGCAATTGCGGCGTGCCCAGAGGTACGGAACCCTAAAAAATACTATTATTAGAAACTATGATTTGAGTCACTCAAACGGTATTAGTGGATCTAGCCAAATAAAATAAAGTTTATTTTTAAACCATGTGAATTGAAAGGTTAACACATTAAGGATACATAACCAAACGGCGCGTTAACCTGTCAGCACCGCAACCAAAACCGCAATACTCTACATAAATAATAATGTAATTTGTTACCACAAAACGTGATTCATTATAAAATACATAAAATTTACACAAATCTACAAATGGTAAATAAATATTGAAATAACACTCCATCGTGTTTTAAATTCAAGCGTCGGTTTTTTTTTTTTACGTCGTACTTTGTTTAGCCTGATTCCTATACCGGGTTATTGGTAAAACACAAACAACCTCTTAAGGGGTCATTGTACTTATCATTATGAACAACTTTTACTATGGGACCAAACCTGATATCGCGAAAAAAAATCAGCTGTTCAGTACAATGGTTTGCAAATAACAGTACAAATGGTTTACAACTGGTTTGCAAATAAAATATTATTATTATTATTATTATTACATTTATGGTCGCATAATTCGTCAAAATGTACTGAACAGCTGATTTTTTTGCGATTTCAGGTTTGGTCCTATAGTGAAAGTTGTTCATAATGATGAGTACAATGACCCCTTAAGAGGTTGTTGGTGTTTTACCAATAACCCTGTATAACTGTTGTCATGTTATAACCTAGTACTAAAAAGATTTCAAATAAAACATACATAGTAATAACAGCCCTACGGGTCGATCGATCAGGTTAAGCTAAGCTTGCCGCGGTTGATCCACGGGTGACCATCTTTACATACCTACCACCACCACCATCTTTACGTACCACTCCGTGCCCCGGAAAGCACTTGGCACTTAAGCCGTTGGTCCCGGCTGTCATTCGTGGATCTCTCCTTTGGAGCCTTACTAAAGGGTTGTGGAGGTCAGATAGGCAGGTGCCCTATGTAAAATACTGGTATCTAGCTGCATCCGGTTAGACTGGAAGCCAACCCTAAAATAGTTGGGAAAAGGCTAGGCCGATGATGAAAATGGTAAAGTTTTATTCGAATTATCTTAAATTTTTCGTAACCAATTTTACTGAGTTGACTTAAATTAATGTATGTCTCTGAATCTGAATATTTAAATTGAATTTATATTAGTTCCATTTTTGAGCTGTACGTGTTAATATGACAATTGGGCCACGACACTCTTAATGTCTTAATTTGTACCTACATTCTAGCAAATTACGACTATTTAATTTGAATTTGAATTTGAGCTATAAACCTGTTGTTTGTCATAAAACTGAACCACACCTAGTTTTAAGATATCAATCGTCTCTTTTTCAGCCAACAAATATACCGCAGTGTGTTGAAAACCGTCGCTTGATACTCTTGAGGATTTTACAATGCATTCTCGGCTCCATTTCGGCCTCACCTTCAGCTCGGGCTGCAATTCCAGCTCGGGTGCAATGAAATTGCCGAATTACATAGAACAAAATCAAACAATTTTTGTAAAAGAAACATTGTCGATGCACTTCTGTCATTTTAATGAAAGTTCGTTGATGCCTCTACTATTAGTAATCCTGGGAACGGGATATTGCGTTAATATTGCGTGCTGTCTGTGTTGCATTGGTACGGAACTCGTATTCGAAAAAACTTTTTAGCAAAAAATAAAACCGACTTCCAAAACAAAACACTACAAAGTGAAAAATAACTTTAATTTCGGTAGTCGGTGTCTTGGGTTTTGTATTTTAGTTTTTTGCCACCGACTTCCGAAATTAAAGTTATTTTTCACTTTGTAGTGTTTTGTTTTGGAAGTCGGTTTTATTTTTTGCTAAAAAGTT
Organism: Dicycla oo; assembly: GCA_948252095.1. Classification (NCBI taxonomy): domain Eukaryota; kingdom Metazoa; phylum Arthropoda; class Insecta; order Lepidoptera; family Noctuidae; genus Dicycla; species Dicycla oo. The sequence continues at coordinate 13,765,629 of OX411732.1, forward strand.
TTTATTTTTCACTTTTTAGTTGTGGAACCTACCCCACACTAATTCGAATACATAATTGAGCACAATAATTGTAGATATAGCCATGTAAATAACAGTGATAGGAAGTTACTAAAACACCATCACATCATCCACATAAAATAAGTGGGAAATATACGCATTATTGAAGCTAACTCAAAAACTCCCCAAGCAAAGTGTTAATAAAATTTATATGGGACCACCTCGGAAGTATACCATATCAAACAAAAAAAGAATTTTCTAAATCGGTCCATCCGTCTTTGAGTAATCGCGTAAAAACAGCGTGCTACTTTGATTTTTCCATGGTTACAGAAACAACGATATCATAAACAAAAATCGAACAGCGGGAAAACAAATGAACAACTGATTTTGCTTTTTAAAGAAGTAAAAAAATAAAATAAAATAAACTTTATGTCAGATATGTAACATCCATAGTGGGTTAGTAAACAAGAATCGTATGACTCAGTTAGTAAACTCTAATACTTTGTGACTAAATGATTTTGTGTGATACATCACCTCATTATGTCACAAAGCATTGGAGAATCGTACCTCCCTGCAATGATCCGCAGGATGGAGTTGGAACTCCCCCGCACTCTGCACAGCAAAGAGGCCGATTTCTGTCTAATGATGTCATGCTAAAATTAATTTGAATTTGGAATTTTAAATAGAATGAAAGATCTTCACACTAGCCGGTATCAAAAATCGGCAATTTCATAGGTAAGACCTATTATAATATATGTGTATCATTCTTTCTTAGTGTCAGCGCTATACGCTCTTTGTACCCTATCATAATGCGACGTACGACAAACGACGTGGCCTCTTAGGACACGCCAGTGTGCTTGCCACCTGAAACACAAACACTGACATAAGGCTGCAACCACAGCATGAGCACGGCATGAGCCGTCAGCGAGCAACCACAGACCACAACAAGCCGCGCGACGTCGCGCCAATACGTTGTCATATTGTCATGTTGTTCGGGGAAATTAATTGTTAAGTTAATTCATACCAACAACCGCTTATCGCAGAGGCACTAGGCACCTCAAGGCTATGGTTGTGAAAAGGTAATGTTTCGGAGATAATCTCATCATATAATACAAAAAATAACTTTTAAAACATCAATAAGAAATCCGAATACTTAGCATAGCATTATAGACATAGTTATGTAATAAGACTCATGACCAGAGATCAGAATAAGTAGAATATAAATACCTAAACTTCGAGGAAAGAAGTAACAAGAGTAGATAATACCTCATATAAAATCCTAGAATGATAAATACGAGTATAACGAATAAATCTCGGGATTTAAGAAATTACGAGTGACTATAAATATTATCATTTTATTATAAAATGTTTATTTTGTTACGAATGTATTCAAATTACAATAAATAATTCACGTTTTATCGACATGTTTATCATTCCGGGATGTTATAGGAGGTATTATCCACTCTTGCTACTTATTTCCTCGAAGTTAAGGTATTTATGCTCTATCTATTCCGATCTCTACTTATGACCTTAGTTTAATTCATGTAGGGCCGATTTTTCAATCTTCAGTTAGCTTTTATCTGAGGAATACAAATTACGGTTTGACAGGTTTTGTATAAAAATACGTCAAACCGCAATATTTATTCTTTAGATAATAATTAGTAATTTAATCTCCCAATTTTACCTACCCTAATAACACGAAACTTCTAAACAACAAACAACATTTCAGCAACGAATATTGATCAGCAACAAAAAGTCCAAAGTTTTGCGACACGACATTGAGCATACATCCTACGATTAATCGCGTGCGATTTATCTCTAAACGCAACAGAAACCTGAACATGCTCGAGCCATTTTTAACCGATATCGTCATGCGATATTTTTTGCTCGTGTTTAATTTTTGCAGGAATAGCTGCGCATTTCATAATTTAATTTAGAAGAATGATTAACTAAAGTAGTTGCGACTATGCGATGTTCAAAGTATAAATAAAAAACAAACATTTTGATGTTTTATTTTTTTTTACTTTGACTTGATTACTTTTTATCGGATACCTACGTAACATCCGTAGTGTAACCAAAAAATCTTATAATACTTTGTGACAAGATGATTATGTGTAATACATCGCCTCATAATGTCACAAAGTGCCAGGGAATCGTACCTCCATGCTATCTTCCGGACGGAGTTGGAGCTCTAACGCACTCTGCAGAGCAATGAGGCAGATTTCTGTCTAATGATGGCTTAAAGGGCAACGGATTTTCTGGTGGATGCCACGCTTCATAGCTTGGCTCATCGCCGCAAGGTTGCCTGCTTGTCGGTCTTCTACAGATTGTACTTCGGAGAGTGTGCCCGAGAACTCCACGACCTCATTCCACCGGCCCCCTTCTACCACCGGACATCTAGACGCACTGCCAGTTACCATCCCTACCTGGTTGCTATTCCACCAATTCGCACTAAGCGCTTCCAAATGTCTTTTATAATGCGCACAGCAAAAGAGTGGAACTCACTACCTGCGTCTGTGTTTCCGAACGTATACAACCCTAATCTCTTCAAAGTGAGAGTGAACAGGCTTCTTCTGGGTAAGCTCACTCCATCGTCGACTTTGTCTCTGTCACCTCTGACCTAGACTAGAGTCAAGAGCAAACCCATCACAAATAAAAAAAAAAAAAAAAACGAAAAAAAATCCTTCTATTCAAAAATAGCATTTTAACAGCGTATTTCTGTTATTTGAAGCCCTCGCCTCTCATAAACGAGGTTGAGGGTTCAAATCCGGGCAAGTACCAATGAGATTTTTTCAATTCATATGTACTTTCTGAGTTTATCTTAGACATTACTGACGTCGGTGAAGAAAAACATGGTGAGGCAACCTGGACTTACAGTTAATATAAGTCTGAAATCGCCAACCCGTCTTGAGCAAATGTGGTGATCAGTGCTCGTGCCTTCTCTGTTTGAGAAGAATCCTTTGCCCTGCATTGGGACAATAATATGCTGCTATTATTACTATTATTATATTTTATAAATTTAAAATTAAAATTCATTTATTTCAGGTAAAGACCACATTCAATACACACAAAAAAAGGAAAGAACATATACATTAATATATATGATATTTATAACATTCAAATCAATTAATACTCAAGTTAAAATTAATTGTCAGATTAAAAACTATTAAACGTCCACTATAGTAAATGTCAAAATAAAAAAATTTGCTAAAAAAGTATTTTTTCGAGACAGTTACGTTTGGATGATTATTTAAAACAACAAAATATTAATCCTTATCACAATAAATCATTTTAAGATCTCAAGGACATCATAGAGATAAGATTTGGCCATAAAGTATGGCAATTGGTTATATAGTTTCGGAGATAATATAAAGTTACTAAAACGCAAAATAACTTATTCATACATTCATACCACTCGCGCATAGAACATGCTTTGTGCGGATGTTTCATCAATTTACCGCACAGATTTACCCACACATGGCGTTGTGCAAATACGTAATTTTTCTGAATCGCGAGATTTTCCGTGGATTGACGGGTCTCCCGATTTATTATTTCAATATTGTCGGTAGAATAAAGCAAAAGAGTTTTTTGTTAATTTTGAACGCGTTAATCTCTGGAGCCAGTCGGATTTGAAAAAATCTTTTTGTATTTTATAGCCCAATTCTTGAGGAAGGCTATAGGCACGCTAGAGCCTTTAGGAGCTGAGCAAAAAGAAAAAAATCAGAAAGAACAAAGTAATAGCGTGGGCATACGATGTGACGAGGTGGGTCGGGGGCAAGGAATTTCACGCGGACGAAGTCGCGGGTATAAGCTAGTGTAATTATATAATTACTAGCAGCGCCCCGCTGTTACATCCGCATAAGTCTCGAACCCGTAGAAATAGGGGTGTAAAAAGTATCATATGTGCTAATCCTGGTTATAAACTATCTATGTGCCAAATTTCTTCAAATTCCGTTAAGTAGTTTTTGCGTGAAAGAGTAACAAACATCCATCTATTCTCTCAAACATTCGCATTTATAATATTAGTAGGATATGTGAAGACGCTGTTCCTAAAATAAAAAGAAGTACCTGAGCGACCGAGCTCTGCTTTGTTAAAAATAGAGAAAACGAATTTTCCCAGATATGAGACCTGGCTAGATCGATTTTTCGCCCCCGTAAAATCATTAATACAACTCCCTAACATTATATAATTCTAATAAATGACTATTTCATGAAATCTTTACATTTAGGATTATACTTACTTAAGGAGTTGTATTACTGATTCGAATGATTATAATTTTGTAAATACATATAATATGTTACGGTCGCGAAACATAATTTAATCAACATACAGCTCATTACTGACGTAAAAATTGCAAAAAACCTAAGCCTACCTGGAGCTTCCCCCTTAAATTAATTGGCAAGGTACCGTCAAAATATTAATCGTTTTTTTAACCTAGGTCCGCGTCAAAGTCTATAAAAAATCTAGATTTGTGCTCGGTTGATGACAATAGGCTCGCCCCCTATTACATGGGGCTTAAACATAACTGGCGAAATGTGGGTGTAGTATTACGTAGGTACAACTCTGCCGCACCCTTCGGGGATTACAGGCGGGATGTTATGTTATGTTACTCGGCAAAAACAGTGGAGGTTTTTTATCAGTGAAGGATTTTTTTCAATCGGATGCAGTACTTCCAGAGATCATCTCCTAATATTTTTAGATAATAATACACTCAAGTGTAGCTATGTATGCAATTGCACAAAAATCTCTTTTATCTCGCTCTTTCTCTCCTTAAAGTTAATCTCATAGCCAGTAATTCAACTGTTAAAACTGCATTGTTTTTAAAAACATCAAATCCTTCCAATTCCTTTCTTTCTTTGCTCACTGTTTAGTTCAGTTCAGTCTATCATCTTCGAAGCATAAACTCCAAAAGATAGAAAGCCTTGTCTTTATTTATCGAAGTGAGGTATAGTCATAGATATAGTATATACCTACTATGGGTATAGTCAACCTCGTAATTTCATTACCACAACAAGGAAAAAAAGAAAGAAAGAAAAAGAAAAGTAAATTTATTGGTGGCAGGTTGAATGTAACTTGCACGTTATATAAAAACTTTTTAGCAAAAAATAAAACCGACTTCCAAAACAAAATACTACAAAGTGAAAAATAACTTTAATTTCGGTAGTCGGTGTCTTGGGTTTTGTATTTTCGTTTTTTGCCACCGACTTCCGAATTTAAAGTTATTTTTCACTTTGTAGTGTTTTGTTTTGGAAGTCGGTTTTATTTTTTGCTAAAAAGTTTTTATTTTTCACTTTTTAGTTGTGGAACCTACCCCACACTAATTCGAATACATAATTGAGCACAATAATTGTAGATATAGCCATGTAAATAACAGTGATAGGAAGTTATTAAAACACCATCACATCATCCACATAAAATAAGTGGGAAACATACGCATTATTGAAGCTAACTCAAAAACTCCCCAAGCAAAGTTAATAAAATTTATAAAGAACTACCTCGGAAGTATACCCTATCAAACAAAAAAAGAATTTTCTAAATCGGTCCATCCGTCTTTGAGTAATCGCGTAACAAATATACAAAAAAAAAAAGACATACAGACGAATTGAGAACCTCCTCCTTTTGGAAGTCGGTTAAAAACAACAAGTTCTATTTGTCTACACTACACAAGGGCATTTTGGCACTCGAATGACGTTGACAGGGGGCGCTGTTGGTAAACATTTGTGTAATTGTGTTGTAAAAAGTATTGAAAAAACAAGATAGCGGCGTTAGTTCCAAATTTTTCCATGCCTTAAAAAATCCTTGTACTTGTAGCTACGAGTATATGTGACAGTAAGATAGTTACAACATCAATGAATTTTTATTTTATAGAATTTTTATCTCTCGAAGTGACGCGCGCTTTATTTGTGGTAACCAAGTGTACAAACACGCTGTGAATTTTTGCGTGAAGATGAGTAGCTTCAGCACGTATAACACGCATACGCACACATACACTTCCAGCTTCGCCATTGTCTTGGACGGTACCGAGACCCCCAGCGCTTACACACACATTCACAGCCTTTTCGTAAGATAAACGGATGAAGGGCGGGCGTTTTGGGGGACTGTCTTATGTAATTTTGACGTTCGAAAAGTGCTGATTCTCAGCCTAGTTTGAATTTTGATTTTGAACATACTGTAGTGGGTTTTTTGTAAAAAAGTGGTAAAGTAATTACGAGGTCGACTATACTACGGTACAGTGCACTGATCCCGGCACCGGATGAAGGAAACCTTAACACTGTTGTCTCCGTACATTTAATCATGTGGCCACGAATGCACAAAAGGTATACTTACCTACGAGGCTTCAATGAAATGCATTTTAGTTACATATATGAAACTGTAGAAATTGAAAAGGCTAAATAATAACAGCCGCACGGGGCGATGAAAGGTTAAGCTACGCTTGCCGCAGTCGGTTCACGGATGGGTTACCATCCATTATATATCGAGAACCCTTTGAGCCTCGGTAAGTACGTTAAGCCGTTGATCCCGGCTGTCATTTGTAAATCTTTGACAGTAGCTACGGGTAATTAGACGCCCAAAAGTCTGACAACCAGTCTTACCAACGGGTATCATGTTACCCAGTAACAGGGTTGTAGAGGTCAGATACTGGTATTCAGCTGCATCCGGTTAGACTGAAAGCCTACCCCAACTTGTTGAGTAAATTCTAGACAGGTTGATTATAAATGAAACTGTAGTGATGCGACAAAATGATATTTTTAGGGTTCGATTTCCTTTTGAGGCATGAACCCCTAAAAATATCATTATAGAATCACTTTGCCGTCAAGATCCTTTCTCACAAAAACCGGCCAAGTGCGTGTCGAACTACGCACAATGAAAGGTTCCGTAGTTGGGATGAATTTATCCCGAGAAAAAACTTAACATTCTACGTAGTTGAAAAACATGTTCTCCCATACATTCCAATTGCAAATGTAAGTTGGTCGACTACTACTCGTAACTTGTAAATTCTACTAAGCTGTGATAGTTTACCTTTTAACTTCGTTATAATATACCAGGTGTAACTTAAATAACGCACAACCTCTTAAGGGGTCATTGTACTCATCATTACGAACAACTTTGACTGTGGGACCAAACCTGAAATCGCGAAAAAAAATCAGCTGTTCAGTACATTATGACGAATTATGCGAACATAAATGTACTGAATAGCAGATTTTTTTTCGAGAGAGAGACCATGGTAGAGCGGACAGATTTGACCGTAAGCCTTGTCTTCCAATGGGGTGATGACAATCTGGTCTCTTTTAACGCCACCAAAACACAGGCGTGTCTCTTTACCACTAAAAGGAGTCATTTCGCCCTAACTTCTACTTTTCAGGGTGCATCGGTTCCTGTAACTGATCGGCTTGAGCTCCTAGGCCTTTTTTTTTTGTGGATGGGAAATCATCAAATAACTTCTCCCGCTCTGGGTGGAGCGGAAGGGCGTGTCAGACTTTTACTGACTAAAACCCACCCGTGTTCCTTCAGTTGCCTATGCCAGGGCCACGGTATCTTTTTCAAACAACCCGCGACCCCAGCGGCATCGGCCCTATTGGACCGCGTCTCTTGCTGACATCTCTTTGAGGCGCGCGTGGAACACAACGCGCCGTCGACCCGGGCCTGGTCCTCACCGGACGGCGAGCTACCCACTACTCACCGTCCGCAAGCCCGCGCCTACGGTGGCCGGGAATCGGCTATCGATTCCGAGCTCCTAGGCCTGGAATTGACATCCGGTATCAACTTCAGCGCCACGATCGAGTACAAAGCCCAAACTGCGGCCAAGAAACTGGGTATCCTAAATAGGGTGAAGCGATACTTTACGCCTGGACAGTTTTTAACCCTTTACCAAGCGCAAGTCCGATCCTGCATGGAGTACTGTAGCCACCTTTGGGATGGCTCAGCTAAATACTAACTTGTCACGCTTGACTCGGTAGAACGCAAAGCTACGAGGCTCATTGGCGACGTAAAACTGGTGGATGCCAAGCTTCATAGCTTGGCTTATCGCCGCAAGGTTGCCTGCTTGTCGGTCTTCTACAGATTGTACTTCGGTGAGTGTACCCAAGAACTCCACGACCTCATTCCAACGGCCCCCTTCTACCATAGGACATCTAGACACACAGCAAGTTACCATCCCTACCTTGTTGGTTTTCCACCAATTCGCAGTAAGTGGTTCCAAATGATATTTATAATGCGCACTGCAAAAGAGTGGAACTCGCTACCTGCGTCTGTGCTTCCGAAGGCATACAACCCTAATCTCTTCAAAGTGATAGTGAACAGGCTTCTTCTGGGTAAGCTCAAACCCATCGTCGACTTTGTCTCTGTCACCTCCGACCTAGACTAGAGTTAAGAGCAAACCCATCTAAAATAAAAAAGTTGCAAACCTATGGGGTTCGGTTGACATTCGAGCATACATTGACATGAACCTATGGGGGTCCTTAAATATATAGCGGACACTATTCAACGGACTCCGGAACGAGGTGATCCGGCAGAGAGCCAAAGTAAGAAAATCTCACTCTTCATAGTATGGACACTTTTTCGCGTGACTAAGTACGGTCAGAGCAAATCTAGCGACTTAAATCTTTGACAAACAGGCAAGTCATTTCGTACGGGAACTTTCTAATCGCCGTTTGATGGGTGTGACAATTTTCACAAGAACGTTCCGAATCATTTGCCAACGTTTTTGTCGCGAACTCGCGAAGTGTGGCAAGCGTTCGATATTTGAATTGAATTGAACGCTTCATTTACCTTCCCTGCAAAATGGTCGACAATTTGCTACAAGTAAAATGTTTTGAGGTTTCACTGTCAAATTGATAAATAGCTAGCTTTTACCCGCTGCTTCGCCCGCGTTTGGTCGGAAATTATCCCACGGGAATGCGCTACCGGAATAAAAAGTATCCTATGTCCAAATCCACGTCATAAGCCAAATTTCATCCAAATCCGCTCAACCGTTTTGGCGTGAAAGCGTAACCCGCGACTTCACGCGTCTCCGTAAGCGAGGCTTAATTATTTTATGTCGAACGTGAATGTCCTACTTTACATTTAATTGTTATGAAATAAGATGTTGTGTAATATTGAAGAAAGCCTTTCATTGGAACGGTAGGTGCGGTAGGTTAATGCTTGACTGTGCATAAGATTCGCTGAAAGAGTAGGCAGAGGGAGGGGAGGAGTACCTATAGAACACCCTTATTTCGCCAATTATGTTTATGTCCCATATTATAAGGTAGGCTGTGAGCCTATTGCCATCAACCGGGCTCAAATTTTGACTTCAAGCTGCTTCTGAGAGATTTGTAACAACCCACCCTACTAAGAGCCTTTACAGTTCCTCGAATTTATTTCTCCGTTCAACCACTTAACTACCTAAGCTAAAAAATAACAGTAGATTTAATAGATCGTTGAGCAAAAGGCAAAAACAATATGGATTATTTCGTGTTACCTATAAATAAACTTGCTTTGACTGTGAAATTGAAATGTGAAGTTTTCAGTGTTTTCAGATAAACGGTATTTTCTTCTTTCTTTATTTTTTAGGGTTCCGTACCTCAAAAGGAAAAAACGGAACCCTCATAGGATCACTCATGTGTCTGTCTGTCTGTCCGTCTGTCACAGCCCATTTGCTCCAAATCTAATGGACCGATTAAGTTGAAATTTGGTACACATATGTACTTATATTTCTGTGACCGAAACACGGACGGGTAACGTAAATAAGTAAATATAGAATATGGGGGTCAACTTTGGGGGCAAATAAGAAAATTAAAAAAATGCTTTGCAAACTGTACCGTGAGACTTATCAAATGAAAGGGCTTACCGTAAGAGTTTCAAATGTATTTTTTTTATAACTTTAAAATAAACTGTTTTAAAGTTATTTAAGAAAATAGACAAAAATTGACCATTCCACCCCTTTATCTCTGAAAGTACTGAGCCTAAAAGTTTGAAAAAAATAAAGAAAATAGTTCAATACCTATAAGTTACAGGAAAACCTATAAGAAGTCGATGGTCTTAAAACAACACGGTAAATCTCTCAATATTGTGTGTACAAACTTACATTTGCACATAGTTAAACAAAAAAGATCCAACCCACATTACACCTAATGTGGGTTGGATTCTTTTTAACTATGTTTAACTATGGACATTTGTAGTTGGAATGTATGGGAGAACATGTTTTTCAACCACAATATTAAGTTTTTCTTGGGATAAATTCATCCCAACTACAGAACCCTTCATTTTACGTGGTCCAACACGCTCTTGACCGGTTTTTATTAATAAGTGTTTGAGGTTTTGGATAATATTTTACAAATTTTTGCTTACACTCGTGGGGGGGCCCCTGTAGCTAGGGGGCTCCGTATTATTGATATGGCTGATACGGCGGTAGTTACTATTCATACTAATCCATACCTACTACCTAATACTAATATTGAATAAGTATTATAAATGCGAAAGTAACTGTCTGTCTGTTTATCTATTCCCTTTCACGCCTAAACCACTGAATCGAACAGTGGCGGCGTAAAGGCGGCGGGGGACTGTCCGCCCCGGGTACCAGCACCAAGGGGTGACAACGTGGTGGTAACTAGTGGTGGTTAATAAAACGTATAGCACCAAAACATAACACAATATGTGTACGTTTGTTATATCGACTCTGACAGCCTACAGTAACTTTTTTTTTTTTTTTTTTATTTGTGATGGGTTTGCTCTTGACTCTAGTCTAGGTCAGAGGTGACAGAGACAAAGTCGACGATGGAGTGAGCTTACCCAGAAGAAGCCTGTTCACTCTCACTTTGAAGAGATTAGGGTTGTATACGTTCGGAAACACAGACGCAGGTAGTGAGTTCCACTCTTTTGCTGTGCGCATTATAAAAGACATTTGGAAGCGCTTAGTGCGAATTGGTGGAATAGCAACCAGGTAGGGATGGTAACTGGCAGTGCGTCTAGATGTCCGGTGGTAGAAGGGGGCTGCAATGAGGGGAATGAGGTCGTGGAGTTCTCGGGCACACTCTCCGAAGTACAATCTGTAGAAGACCGACAAGCAGGCAACCTTGCGGCGATGAGCCAAGCAATGAAGCTTGGCATCCACCAGTTTTACGTCGCCAATGAGCCTCTTAGCTCTGCGTTCCACCGAGTCAAGCGCGGCTAGTTGGTACTTAGCTGATCCATCCCAAAGGTGACTGCAATACTCCATGCAGGATCGGACTTGCGCTTTGTAAAGGGTTAAAAGCTGTCCAGGCGTAAAGTATCGCTTCACCCTATTTAGGATGCCCAGTTTCTTGGCCGCAGTTTGGGCCTTGTACTCGATGGTGGCGCCGAAGTTGAGACCAGATGTCAACTCCATGCCTAGGAGCTCAAGTCGATCAGTTACAGGAACAGATGTACCCCGAAAAGTAGGAGTTTGGGCGAAACGACTCTTTTTAGCGGTAAAAAGACACGCCTGCGTTTTGGTGGCGTTAAAAGAGACCAGATTATCATCACCCCACTGGGAGACAAAGCTTAAGGTCAAATCTGTCCGCTCTACCATGGCCTCTCTCAAGGAACGAACTTCAGCCCCGCTGGTTTTTGCGCTGGACAAGTATCTCTCTGAAACTGTACTGTCATCTGCGTACCCAACAATACCAGGCCGAAGCAGGTCATTGATGTGCAGCAGGAAAAGAGTTGCAGAGAGAACAGACCCCTGAGGAACTCCGGCATCAATAGCCATAAGGTCAGAAGAGCAGCCATCAACAACTACTCTAATCGACCGTTCACTAAGGAAATCTGATATCCAGCTACAAAAATCAGCTGGGATTCCATAAGCAGGAAGCTTGCTGAGCAGAGCAGCGTGCCAGACCCTGTCAAAGGCCTTCGAGATGTCAAGCGATACAGCCAGTGCTTCGCCGTGTTTCTCGATGGCTTCGCCAAAGCAGTGCGTGACATACACAAGAAGATCGCCAGTTGACCGTCCCCGGCGAAAGCCATATTGACGGTCACTGAGGAGATCATTGTCTTCAAGGTAGTTCAGCAACTTATTGTTCAGTACCCTTTCCAAAACTTTGCACAGAATGGAGGTAATGGCGATCGGACGGTAATGGGCAGGGTCTGCACGGTCGCCTTTTTTGGGCACTGGTTGTACATTTGCAAGCTTCCAGGATTTCGGCACCGTTCTTTTTTCAAGAGAGAGGCGGAACAAACGTGTCAATACAGGAGACAGTTCAGGCGCACACTGCCTCAACACTCTCGCTGGAATGCCGTCAGGCCCGCTGGCCTTGTTCACGTCTAGACTGCACAATACTCTTCGGACCTCTTTAATGTGTACTGCGATCTCCGGCATCGAGGAGTCACAATGAGGTACAGTAGGTGGTTGCTTTGAGCCAGCGTCCAGACGTGAATTGCTTGCGAAGAGAGATGCAAATAAATTTGCCTTCTCAGTTGCAGAGTGAGCCAGCGACCCATCAGGTTTCATCATAGGAGGTAAAGTGGGACGACAGAAATTCGTTTCAACCGCTTTAGACAGGGACCAGAACTGTTTACTACCCGGAGGGTGCGAAGCCAGCCTGGCCCCGATATGTCCGACATGGTCAAAACGTGCCCTACGCAAAACCCGCTTGCAGAACTTGGCGGCAGAATTAAAGGCTCTCTTCTTCGCGCGAACCCTGCGCGCGAAGAAGAGAGAACTTTGCGGTCGCGGGCCTTGACCCAGGCTTGGTAGGCAGTCTCTTTTCGGGCCTCAGCGTGGGCACATTCTGCATTATACCAAGGCCGGGATTTGTGACCGAGCGGGATGTCGGAGAATGGAATAAAATATTCCATCCCCTGCCGAATCACGTCCGCAACCGCGTCAGCACAGCGCGAGGGGTCACCCGAGGAAAAGCACACTTGCCGCCATGGATAAGACGCAAAAAAGTGCCGCATCTCATCCCAGTCTGCTGACCCGTATCGCCATACTCGCCTCGTGCCTCTAGGGCTCTCATCTGGAGGAGAGCAGGTTGATATGGATTTCACCAGACAGTGGTCAGACGTTCCCAGCGGGGCTGAGACCGATACTGAATGACTGTCCGGATCAGATGCCAGCAGAAGGTCCAAGCAATTGGGTGTATGGCCGTCAACATCCGGTACCCGCGTTGCCACATTCACCATCTGGGTTAGATCTAGCGTTAAAGCAAAATTGCGCGCCTCCAACCCAGCATGGTCAGTTTTCTGGTATGGGAACAACCATTCTTTATGATGGGCGTTGAAGTCCCCCAGAAAAATGAGCTTCGCCGTTGGGTACCGTTGCTGGGCTACGTCAGTCGACTCCACGAGGAAATTAAAGAGCGCTGTTGTCTCCTGGTCACCGCTATGCGATCGGTAGATGCCGATGTAGAGAGATTTCTCCACGCCAGTATCCACAAGTAGCCATATGGCAGAGAAACCCGATTTCTCAAAGCAACGGAGACGACGACAACAAATGTCATCGCGGACGTACACACAGACCCCAGCTTGCTTCTTGAACTTGTGTTCAAGAGAGTACCCCGGGTAGTTGAGGTACGCCACGTCCGACGGGGTTGTTATCTTCGTCTCCGTTAGGAAAAACAGGTGCGGCTTCTCGGTCTCAAGGTGGTGATGGACCGAATCGAGATTGGAGTGCAACCCCCTGATATTAGTGAGGTGCACTTTTAGTGGGAGGAAGTGCAGCCGTTGTTTTACCCTATTTTTCTTCGCTTTGTGTGTCATATTGAGTGGAGTTGTTGGGGGAAAAAGTCGACTTGTCGAGGCGCCGCTCAGTGATCCAAGTGGAACACTAGAGCCAACCAAACCTACGGGGAACTCATCTGGAGACTGCGGGGACGCCCGAACCCCCCCGGATATGGCCACCGGGTCCTCCCATCCAGTCGCCGGCTGGCACGGTGGAGCATACCGGGATTTTTCGCGAGTTGGCGGGGCAGCCTTTGGCACGTGGCTGGCGTGCTACTTGGGCCCCCTACTGACTGCGGTCGGCCAACGGCTGGCACCGTGCTTCGGATCCCGCTACCCTCCAAAATGAGTTACCCGGCTAGCTGACTCAGAGACCACAACCGGTGCCAAACAGCGAAACTGACAATCTCCTTCTCCCCCAAAGGCACTGGCACTCCCACACACCGACGGAACACAGCAAGCTGCTTGGCGCCAGACTCCGGTGGGATGGTGGTCGCGAGCCAGGCGGCCCCTTGCGGAGCCTACCACCGCTAAGTGGGATCGTTCAGCCGTACCACAGGCAAGCCTGTGGTGCCGTTGCCCGGGGTGGACCACTAGGAGGTAGATCCCAAAACCACCCCACTACTAACCCCAAAACTAAGGCTCTATTGCCCGTTTTGGCCAACCCTAACTGACACTCAAATGGATCCCTAAATATTATTGCACTGTTAGATTTTCAACTCTCGGCGCTGTTAAGCCTAGCGTTGAAAATCCAACAGTGCACTTTTATTTTCAACTCTCGGTGCTGCGCCTAGCGTTGAAAATCCAACAGTGCACTTTTGTTTTCAACTCTCGGTGCTGCGCCTAGCGTTAAAAATCCAACAGTGTACTTTTATTTTCAACTCTCGGTGCTGCACCTAGCATTGAAAATCCAACAGTGCACTTTTATTTTCAACTCTCGGTGCTGCACCTAGCGTTGGAAATCCAACAGTGCACTTTTATTTTCAACTCTCGGTGCTGCGCCTAGCGTTGAAAATCCAACAGTGCACTTTTGTTTTCAACTCTCGGTGCTGCACCTAGCGTTAAAAATCCAACAGTGTACTTTTATTTTCAACTCTCGGTGCTGCACCTAGCATTGAAAATCCAACAGTGCACTTTTATTTTCAACTCTCGGTGCTGCACCTAGCATTGAAAATCCAACAGTGCATTTTTATTTTCAACTCTCGGTGCTGCGCCTAGCGTTGAAAATCCAACAGTGCATTTTTATTTTCAACTCTCGGTGCTGCGCCTAGCTTTGAAAATCCAACAGTGCATTTTTATTTTCAACTCTCGGTGCTGCGCCTAGCTTTGAAAATCCAACAGTGCACTTTTATTTTCAACTCTCGGTGCTGCGCCTAGCGTTGAAAATCCAACAGTGCACTTTTATTTTCAACTCTCGGTGCTGCGCCTAGCGTTGAAAATCCAACAGTGCACTTTTATTTTCAACTCTCGGTGCTGCGCCTAGCGTTGAAAATCCAACAGTGCACTTTTATTTTCAACTCTCGGTGCTGCGCCTAGCTTTGAAAATCCAACAGTGCACTTCTATTTTCAGCCCTCGGTGCTGCGCCTAGCGTTGAAAATCCAACAGAGCACTTCTAATTTCAGCCCTCGGTGCTGCGCCTAGCGTTGAAAATCCAACAGTGCACTTTTATTTAGAAATTCATTTAAATGTCACTCAGTTGGTGAAAACGGGCATAAAAGTCTTTAAACGCACACAGCTAACTTTCTTCGGAACAGCAGAAAGAGGTCACGTTCTATTCGTCGTCCACACATCGATGGGAAATTCTAATGAAATGTGTAGGCGTATCGGTGAAAAGACTATGTTGGAGATGCCAGATGGAGTGCCCATCACGACGTTGTTAAACCTTTGAGAAACTTGTATTAACACTCGAAGACATGTGTGATCCCAGCAGCAACAGCGAAAACGTCGATACAAGAGAAGCAGCATCCACACTCTTACCAGCCTTGTGTGACTTCAGTTTTTTTATGCTATCTTTCTTTTTGGTGTGAAGAAGAAGAAGTTAATCAGACCAAAAGTATATCTAGCGCTGAAAAAGTGTGTCATAAATATATTTTTTTCTTCAAAGCTAACGTAACCAAAATAATCCAAATATCTAGTGAAAAGCGCTATTATTTCCTATGCAAGTGAAAAATCTAAGGACTTGGATATTTCGTTTTAAAGAAGAGGAAGGGGAAGATTCCGAAAACGTATGCCAGGAAAAATGGCCCACGACGCTGGATTAACATTGCCAGAAGAGCTATGTATTTTAGAATGTCTTGATAGATTTTATGGACTAGGCCATCGTTACAGAGCAATGGATGACATTCTCATAACATTTGATGTTGTTCAGCCTAAAACTCTGCTTACGTCAACAGAAGAAGAACTTCGTTGTACCTATAGTTTCAAATCGGTTAGAAATCTATGATGAATATTCGGCAGAGGACATTTTTGAATCAAAATCAAAAGTCATTATTCAAACTAGGAAAATAATAATAGTAATAAGCAGAGCTTGTACTATGTAAACCTGATAACTGATATACTACATACACTATTTTTTTTTTCGTAAATACATACTTATATAGATAATTACACCCAGACTCAGGACAAACAGACATGTTCACGCACACAAATGTTTGTCCTGGATGGGAATCGAACCCACGACCTGGGACATGATAGGTGGTATCTTAACCAACCCCGCCAGCTGGCCTG
Source organism: Dicycla oo (assembly GCA_948252095.1). Lineage (NCBI taxonomy): Eukaryota > Metazoa > Arthropoda > Insecta > Lepidoptera > Noctuidae > Dicycla > Dicycla oo. The sequence goes on from OX411732.1 coordinate 13,782,014, forward strand.
TCAAAATCAGCACTTTTCGAACGTCAAAATTACATAAGACAGGCCCCCATAACGCCCGACTTTCACCACTTCCTAGTGCTTTAGCTGAGGAGAAGTGGCGCAACAAACTCCCCAGCAGCACAGCTGTCTGTTCCGTTTAAAATCATTGTTATTGTATGCAATAGTACGCAAAATAATTTAAATACAAAACATTTTTAATTTAATTATTTGCCTTAGGTCACTTGCACTTGCACACGCCTATTTACAAAAAAAAATGGAAAACTATACTCAAGCAGAAACTAAAATATCTACAAAACTAAAAACGTTCACAGAACTTTATACCTAAATAAAAGCCTCCAGGCATATAGGGCGTGCCCACATACACTTAGCTATAGCTATAGTAGCCGTAACTCGAAGTCATAAATGATAAAATAAGACCATCGAAGTAAAATAAATAAAGAGCTAATTACTGATAACAATAACAAAACCAAGGTCAACAAGACGGCCATTATTTTGGGGATTTTACGACTGAGGCGCCCATTGGAAGCCGCCAGCATTTCTTTCCAAGAAGCGGTCTAATGGTCTAATGGACTAGCTTGGAGCTTGTGAAATTCATTGTAAAATGGGACAATTCTGAGTATATTACGGATCTAGCGCTGGCTAAGATTTTTTCTATTTGTGGTTCGATGGCTTCTTGTGAAAGAAGTTTCTCAAAATTATGCGCGACTTTCCAGTCTTTCCATCTCTTTCCATATGGTCCATTGACGGAACGGAATGGTTAAAATCACAAACGTACGATGAAATTGAAATTATATTGACCAGAATATGCTAATGAAGAACCTGTACCCAATCATAGCATACATCGGTTAATCAATCATTAACACACACACCTACTCACACCCACATACTCTCAGACGCACATAAACACTACATATACCTGAACATGCTACAACAATTTTTATAACATCCTAGAACATAAACTTTTTCATTTCTTTTTTAATTATGTGTCAACATTGTAGATCCTATACCTATGGGAAGTGGCGAGGTAACCCCATCACAAGTACCGGTAGCATCACTTACCGGGGCTGCCTCAATTTTGTGCTGTATAACAATTGTTGGAGAAACAGCAAGAACTTCTTTTTTTTTAAAAGAAAGGACAGGAAAGTAAATTTTGAATTTTTAACCGACAAAGAAAAAACGAAGAGGTCCTCAAGTCGACACTTATATTATTTTTTTTTATGTATGACTACGCATAGCTTTTTACAGAGTAGTCATCGATGAAGGATTCTTGGAGCGTATACCTCGAAGTTGGTCCCTTGTAAAATTTTGTAACTTTGCCTGGGTAGTTTTTGAGTTAACTTCAATAATACCTTTTTTTCTCACTTACTATACGTGGTTGATGTTCTAATTTCTTTTCCAGGTAGTGGTATTCGAATTTGTGTGGGGTAGGTACCACAGCTAAAAAGTGAAAAATAAAAACCTTATTACCTTAAAAAAAAAAACAATCGTCTTCCAAAAACCCCAACAAAGTGAAAAATATCATTAATTTGGGAAGTCAGTGGCAAAAAACGAAAATACAAAACCAAAAACACCGACTTCCGAAATTAAAGTTACTTTTACTTTGTAGTGTTTTTTTTTTTTTGTTTTGAAGCCGGTTGTTTTTTTTTTCTGTAAAAAAGGTTTTTAGCAAGCTAAAGTCAGATAAGCACGTTTAGTATCCGTTGTTTTATTTTGAGGGTACTCAACTGAAAACCGCCCCGGGTGCCAACCAATCGTACGCTGCCCACTGGAACCGAACGTTCCGAAATTTGGCTTTGGATTTGGATTTCCTGGGACCTGGGGACGGAAGTAGGTAGGCTACTTTTCATCCTGGATATTTATTTATTTATTCACTCTTTACATACAAATATCCTTACAAGCTAGACCCAATGCGATATTGTAGCACACTTAAAATTTAAATAGTTCCACTGTTTTTACCATAACAAATTCTATAGGTAGCTGTTGTAAATTCACCCAAATCGCAATAGAATATGTCGATGTCATTAGCAATGAGGTTGAGAGTGCGGAGCGCGCTCGTGAGCGGCGCCTCGCACAGCAAGTTAGTTCGCGCGCGTGGTTCCGCCAGCAACCGCGGCTGACGACGACGACCCACATACCCGTCCGGCACGACTAGCTCCACCCTACGCAAATAAAAAAATAAAAAAACATGAAAAACTCTTGGTAGGTAGGTAATACAACCTGCCAGGGTTCCGGGTTGTTTGAAAGAGTTACCGTGGCCCCGGCACAGGCAATTGAAGGAACATGGATGGGTTTTAGTCAGTAGAAGTCTGACACGCCCTCCCGCTGTCCAGAGCGGGAGAAGTACTTTCATAATTACGCACCCAAAAAAAAAAAAAGTAGGTAATACAAAAAACACGCAGACAAAGTAACAGGCAACAGGTAGTTTCCAATAAATAAATAAGGAGGTACCTACACAATTAATTTACTTGATGTCGTTACAGTCATCCTTTCTAGATCAATTACGAGGGACTTCGGGGAAAAAGACCAAAAGGAGTCCAAATCAAAATCTGCCGAAATTCCTAATTCGAAATAACGAGTGCTTGGAAATCACATTAGGCTCTCAATTTAACTTTTAGCCGACCCCACTCACTCTTTTGTGGTAATTTATAACAAATTGGTGAACTAAATAAATAATTTGTTAGGTTTGGGAGAATTTTTTTTAACGAGTTGTGAAATTAGTGTAGTTTTAGTAATACCTATGTAGGTATGTATATATCGCATCCAACTAGATTAATGAACCTTCCAGTTAGCCTTTTAACTAAACGGCGCTGTTCAACAAGTGGTCTGAATGATATTTAATTATAGGCTAGCTTGGAACTGTGATCAACCACGCGCGAGCCGAATTGGTCGCAGTAACTAAGCCAGGCCACCCCGACCTAATGTGTTAGGTTTGGTTAGAGCTGTGGCAAATCGCGAGCAAGCCATTCCATCACAGCGGCCAGCGAGTACTACTTCCAAAGGCTAGACGGTGGAAAGGACATCGTTACACAAAGCTTCGTTTGTTTTAGACCTGTTCCTCATTACCACACTTTACACCACACACACACACCCACCCAAAAATACGCAACCCATTCATAACTCCATACGTGTGTAGGCACCACATCGTCACTGGTTCCACTTGTTTTGTCTTTTAATAAATATAATTGAGTCCAACTAATGGCTGAACCCTATCTCTTAAGATACAGGCCAGACCTAGTTTAAGGGATAAAGGTTAAAATTATTGTACTCCTATGTTGAAGTTATATTGAATTACTTCAACTGAATGTATGCAGTGCAATGTGATTAATGTTTATGAAATAAAAACTTATTATTATTATTATTATCATGTTAACTCTGTAATTTTATGAATAAATTAATTATTTCAATCTGCCTAGCCTTTTCCCAACAATGTTGGGGTCGGCTTCCAGTCTAACCGGATGCAGCTGAATACCAGTATTTTACATGGAACCACTGCCTCTCTAACCTCCACAACCCAGTTACTGGGTAATACGATACCCCTTAGTAAGACTGGTTGTCAGACTTTCGGGCTTCTGACAATCCGTAACGACTGTCAAAGATCCACGAATGACAGCCGGGACCAACGGCTTAACATGCTTTCCGACGCACAGATAATATTGTCCTGATTAAAATGAGCGTTTCCGCGTAACGGTTACGCGTAACGGGTAGGGTTGATGAGGGTTTCTCTTCCTCATCCTATGATAAGATAAGTCTAGGTATGTAAAGGTAGTCACCCGTCCACGGACCAACCCCGGCAAGCGTAGCTTAACCTGATGGATCGACCCTCCTAATAAATTAATTCTTTAAAACTAATATGTATTTTGGTTACCTCCTAACCTAATTGCAGCAGCTAACAGTGTCAACATGATACGTATTATCGTATTCCACAACGGATTTAAGTAACTACTTGAACTCTCATAGACTGAAGATATTTAGGATATAATTCTTATCACAGAACAGATACTTTTATCTGTTCTGTGATTCTTATAATCTCATATGGAACATCCAAATACTCTTTAGATGCCTACTAATTACGTCAGGACTTTCATCAAAGAATAATAGTACTCGTTTTTATAACGATACCAAGAAATAAAGCTAAAAATATCCTGTTGCCAACTACTCGGGCGTATTCCAAAAAAAGAAAAAGCCTCATAATTATTCATACTGAACAAAAGTTCAGCAACAATTGCTAATCAACTTTGCTGGAAATAGTGTTACAGCAACACTTCCTATCCACATATACTGTCTGTACTACATAAGATAGATATTTGACGAGGAAAGTTGAATCTATCAGACAGCTAAAATTTTTATCAATATTTTAAAATAGCACCCTAATTTGCGTAACACACTATCGATCGGAATCTGAAACATTTTGAAGCAAATTGCTAATACATTGCTTCATATGTTCGAAAATTTTGTCTGCTCAACACCGTAAATAACGCAATGAATGTTGTTGAACTGTCAAAACGAAACCGACTCCGATTGATAGTGTGTTACGCAATTAGGGTACATGTCCACACTACACGAGCAAACAATTGTTGCGAAACAAACGATTACGCTCGCTGACTTGTTGCCAAAACCCACAACACTATCACTTTAAGATAATGATCATCAAAATTCACACAAAATGACTCGAGAAAACTGGTTTTTAGCTCTTCATACAATACTTAATACTTCTAATTGTTTAAATCTTCATTCTGTTCCGAATTTAATTAAATATTTTGCACAATAATTAAGATTTAAAAACGTGTCTCGGAAGGCATGTTAAGCTGTTGGTCCCGGCTCTCGTTCGTAGATCTTTGACAGTCGTTACGGGTCGTCAAAACCCCTAAACTATGACAACCAGTCTTACCAAGGGGTTGTGGAAGTCAGATCGGTCGCCCTATGTAAAATACTGGCATTCAGCTGCATCCGGTTAGACGGGAAGCCGACTCCAACATAGTTGGGAAAAGGCTAGGCAGTTGATGATGAATTAAGATTTAAAAAACTGAAGTGTCAATCGGCTTTTGTTGCTAGCAGTAAGTATGTACCTAGCTCACAACAAAAAACATGTTGCTGCAAAAATGCTGGGCAACTTTCATTGGCTTTATATTGTACAAAATTGGGTTTACGTAAATAGCTGTTGTTTTTTTTTTCACAAATAATATTTTTATTTTGGATTGAATGAGATTTAATGGTGGGAAATTTTGGTAGGATATAAATTTCGCACGTACAAACACCGGTACCTGTACACAATCCAAGAAGAAATAGATAGATACTGACAAATCTAAGTAGGCTTTAGTATAGTATCCACTAAATTGTTGAGCTGCGTTATACTTATAGGTAGGTACTGAATAATTCATCCCCAAAATATTTATTAACAGTAAACCATTAATGTTTTAAGATCGGCCACCAACTTTTCACTAAACATTATTTGTGACATCCATAGACAACCTCTCGTGTGCTGGTGGCTGAGGAATACATTGACTGGTTTTGTTTAGAAAATATGTTGATGGGCCGATTCTGTTGTGCACAAATTAAACTTAATTTAGGCTATTGCTAATTTTGTTCTCTAATAAAACAAGAAAGAGACAGAAGTAAATTAGAGCTGTCAAATTTAGTTGAACTAATATTTCAATACAAATTTAAACGACACGTAAAAACATGTCGACTAAAAACACGGTGAAGTACAAGGCGTAGGTAAACTAGTTTGACATCTCATAGTCCATAGTTATAGCCGCTTTTTCTCGCGCTGCCTGTTAGTAAAAGATAGCGATTCTCTAATTTTAGTTTAGTCATTGAACAAGAGAATCGGCACCAATGTTTAGTAATTTACTCTTCAAAAGCTGCAGAAAAAAATAATGTCCGCCACATCAATTTATTCTGCAGTCTTCAAATTACTTTCAATTTGAAAGCACGAAATATATGGCAGAACATACTTGAATCAGTCTCCAAGTGGTTCGATTTTGAATTGGTAACTTCAGTTAATGCTACATCTTGCAATTTATAATATTTTGTGGGGTGGCCAAACCCACCACAAATATAGAAGAATAAATTTATCTTATGCAGTCGTAAAAAAAAAAAAATGCCTTATGAATCGGTGTTTTTAGTATTTGTTAATTAAATGCAGTATATGGTAGGTACAAACATTATATACAGAAGTTCTAAATTCCCAACGTGTTTAGTTGTTGCGATAGAGCTCGTACAAAAATGGTACGGACAACTTTTGCTGCCCCTATATCTCAATTTTTGAAGATATTATATATAACAATGACATCCCACATGCCAAGGGAAGATTTTTTTTTTCAAGAGGCAAGATTTTTTTTTCAGGGTGAGGTTAATTGTGTGACCTTTAACTTTTAACTGTATTTTATTAATTTTGTCATAACAGCAACAGAAATACATAATCTGTGAAAATTACAACTGTCCACCTACCTATTACGGCCAGCCTGCTGACAGATGGACGGAAGGACGGGCGGATGGACTGACGGACGGACAGCAGAGGCTTAGTAATAGGGTTCCGTTTGGCACCCTTCGGGTACGGAACCCTAAAAAGTAAAAACCATCAAAATTCTCGTATGACAGTTTCGAAGCACACGACAAATCGCATCGACAGAATCGCGAACGCTCGCCCGTTCGCACTTCGCTTTCGGAGCTATTTTCGCGACACACAATAGACGCGGCGGGAACAATGCGTCATTGTGCGTCTATCTCCCAGGACCAGCAGGCGTCGATACGCCGCTGTCTGTAAAGCTGTAGGATAGTAACACAACGTCACGTCTGTATTCCGCAAAGGGATAGGCAGAGGTATATAGTAGGTACCTAACTAAACCGGGAAATTCATATTAAGTAAGTACATACCTACATTATAATTATTATAAATTCCATTACATTTTCTACAGCTTAGCAAGAACACCGGAGAGCTTTAAAACGGGAGGCACCATCTGGTGGCAACATTTAAAACTAGAACATACTTACTTATTGTGGCCAGTGTTAAGTTTTCTAATAAATACATTTCGAAATTGAAATAAAACCTCTGATTACCATTGTGTCGAAGTAAAAGAGTAGATAGGTACATAATATTGACATTGCCCGTATAGGAGTACAGCATTTTAGATATATCTTCAATAGCAGTGATAGCCTAGTGGTGAGACCGTCGGACTGACAAGTCTAGTGGTCTCGAGTTCGAACCCAAGGCACGCACCTCTGACTTTTCGGATTCATGTGCGTATATATTATATATAATAATATTGTTTATTATTATCACTTGCTTAAAAAATAAAAAATCGGTGAAGGAAAACATCGTTCGGAAACCCGTGAGTGTAATTCTCTACTTAGCATGTGTGAAGCGTAAGAGGAACCCTGGAGTAATCACCCACATTGCGTCAGTTATGTTAAAGTCCCATATTATAGAGGGCGAGCCTATATCGGGCTGCTCCTGAGATATTCCTGTCGGAAAATCTCAATGACAATTTACCCGATCTTAGAACCGAACCTAGGACTTCATGCGCAGCATTTTGATGATTTCACTGCTGGGCCTCAGACTTCCTCTCTGGGCTGCGGGTTGGTTTTGTCCACCCTGCGTAGATAAACAATCTCCATTCATAATTTAAGAAAAAACACCTAGGTACTGACAGGTAGAAAGCGTGAAAATAATTAATTAATATGCCATGTATGGGACATAGGTATTCATATTGATTACTTAATTATGTTCACGCCAAACATGTTTTTTTTTTTTAAATAATAATTAAATCAAATCAAATCAAAAGTCATTTATTCAAACTAGGCTGAGAATCAGCACTTTTTGAACGTTAAAATTACATAAGACAGTCCCCCAAAACGCCCGCCCTTCACCACTTCTTAGTGCTTTAGCTGGGGAGAAGAAGTGGCGCAACAAAGTCCCCAGCAGCACAGCTGTCTGTTCAGTTAAAAAAAAAAAAAATGATTCTATATAACACTGCGCATAATAATTTAGGTACATTACGCAATACAAAACATTAAATTAAATTATTTGCTATAAGTAAGCTAGCACACGCCAATATACCAAAAAAAAAAAAAATCGAAAACTATACTCAAGCAGAAACAAAATACAAAACTAAAAACGTAAGCAGAACTTTATACCCAAATAAAAGCCTCCAGTAATAAAGGGCGTGCCCACTTACATATAGCCGTACATGTAGTCGTAACTCAAAGTCACAGATGATAAACTGTCCTAGTTTCGAAGTAAAATCAACAACGAGTTAAGTTACTAATAACAAAACAAAACCAAGGTCAGCAAGACGACCTGTCACCACAAGCAGCACCCGTTCACGAGTATAACGCAATATATGTCCGACGTCATACCTCAACTTTACAAGAACTTACAAAGAGTCATATTTGAAATCTTTGATGTGTTGACACGAAATTAAACGCTATAATATATCATATTCCTAGCATATAATTAACTATATTTTTTATGTGAAATCAAAAGTTCATACCACTTACTTATTCAAATCATTTATTTCAATGAAATATGCCTATTTGCTTGATAAGCACATAAAAGGCACTTTTGAATGTCAAAATTTACAACAAACTTTCCAAAGGTCCGGGAACCCAGGGTCCTTATGTCAAAAATAATAATAATAAACATTTATGTCAGACCAAGTCCATAGTTTTGTTAGTAACAATATAAAGATAATTTTATTTGTCAAAAACATGCGTATACATGCAAATTAAGCATGTAGGATGGCACAATATTAATATTTCGTACGTACATGTTTCACTCGTAAGGCGTACAAATTCATAAAATTTACAAAAAACAAAAAAATAATAATAAAAATACTAGATCACAAAATAAAGACTGAATTAGTATCGGCACTTCAATCCTACTTGGATTATAGTCAGTGATAATCATTGATGTCAGTAAAATAAATTAATTCAAGAGCCAAGCTGGGAAGCGGGCATCCACCAGTTTTACGTCGCCAATGAGCCTCTTAGCTCTGCTTTCCACTGAGTCAAGCGCAGCAAGTTGGTATTTAACTGAGCCATCCCAAAGGTGGCTGCAATACTCCATGTAGGATCGGACTAGCGCTTTATAAAGGGTCAAAAGCTGTCCAGGCGTAAAGTATCGATTCACCTTGCTTACGATGCCCAGTTTTTTGGCCGCAGTTTGGGCTTTGTGCTCGATGGTAGCGCCGAAATTGAGACTGTATGTCAACTCCATGCCTAGGAGCTCAAGCCGATCTGTGACAGGAACAGATGTACCCCGAAAAGTAGGAGTTTGGTCGAAACGTCTCCTTTTACCGGTGACAATACACGGAAATAACAAAAATTTCGTCAGGACTAAACGTGAAAAGAAATATTTATCACAGGGCAGTGTACCATCAAAATACTTGGTCTGATGCTACAGGCAGGATAGCCAGCACACTAGTACATTCTTGAAAAAATAATGGCAGATATGTCGTATTTGGATTCATTTTAATCAGTATTTGATTCTACGTATACATACAATGCAATGATGGCAACAAGATGAGCTGATGTTGGAGCCAGGATATTCAGCACACTAGTACACTCTGAAAAAAATATAGCAGATATGTAGGTAGTGTTTATATGCGCTAGGCGCATGTGCGAGGTGTCAAAAGACGCGTCTCCGCGCGGGCTAGCGACCTATGTAGTTAGTGGATTTTATGCCGAACAAAAATTTTGTGTTATGGTCAAAAAACCTGTTTTTCGACCGAAAAGTATGTAAAAACCAGGAATTACCACTACCAAACAGGACTCGAGCTAGCTGAAAGCGCACCAGAAGTAACTGTTGCAACTAAGATCAAAGATGATTTAGAAAAAAATTGTAGGTACTTATCTTTTCTAACTAAATTTAAAAAAAAACTGAGGTAATACCTTAAAAAAAAAATATTTAAAATTTTATAAACCCCCAACGTAAAAAAAAAAGAGAACGTTTATAAAGTAAAAAAATAATACCTATCGTTGAGCCACCAAACTCGATTGAGAACCAATGCACTTAATACCTATATTTATGTATTTTAATTATAGAAATTGATGGATGGCACGATAAGGTTTGCTCATTTGAATGGCGCTATAGTGTCGCGGCGGGGTAACTCTTAAGTCTCTTTTGCAAAATAAAGATGGATTCAAGCTGTCAGCAGCCCGACTCCACAGTAAAATGCCATACCTATGACATACTCGTAATGCTGTGGAAGTAGCTAAAATAAACCAAACGCGCGGTTTCTACCACTCTTAACTGTCTTATCTTTCTAACAACTTACAGCATAAGCGGCCGAGCTTATCCGCCCCGCAAGAGATGTTATATGATGTCCCCATTGTAATTTCTCGCCTAGCAATATTTACGTTTGATTAAAAAATCCAAGTTTTTCTCCATTAAATATGATGTCACATTCGCTACTTCTAACATTAAGTAATTTAAATCTGACGCGTTTTCTTTTTTTTTTTAGGGATCCGCACCTCAAATCGTGAAAACGGAAACCTTATAGGATCACTCGTGCGTCTGTCTGTCTGTCTGTCACAGCCAATTTGCTCCGAATCGAATGAACCGATTAAGTCAAAATTTGGTACACGTATAAGTTTTTGTGACCCAAACATCGACGTGTAACGTAAATAAATGATTTTTTTTTAATATGGGGGTCAATTTTGGGGGCAAATAAGAAAATTTAAAAATAGTTTTGCAAACTATACCGTATAGGTACATACTCGTATCAAATGAAAGGGCTTACTGTGAGGGTCTCAAATATTTATTTATTTTATAATTTTAAAATAAATTGTTTTAAAGTTATTAATGAAAATAGACGAAAATTGACCACTCGCCCCTTATCTCCGAAACTACTGAGCCTAAAATTTTGAAAAAAATACAGAAAATTATTATATACAAAAAAAAAGTAGTGTATGTAGTATATCAGTTATCTGGTTTCCATAGTACAAGCTCTGCTTAGTTTGGGATCAGATGACCGTGTGTGAAATGTCCTAGGATATTATTGTTATTATTATATACCTACAGATTACAGGAAAACCTATAAGAAGTCTATGATCTTCAAATAACATGGTAAATCTCTCAATATTGTGCGTAGAAACTTACATTTGCAGTTGGAATGTATGGGAGAACATGTTTCTCAACTACAATGTTAAGTTTGTTCTTGGGATAAATTCATCGCAACTACGGAACCCTTCATTGTGCATGGTCCGACACGCACTAGGCCGGTTTTTTATAAATTTAGTATCTACCAAATTATTTACCGTAAACCAATCTTGGACCTGAAGAATAGAGTTATCCACGTCGTCAAGATTTTGTGACCGTCGCATCGGTTTATTTTGAAGATCAAACACCATCTTCGATTGATTTGAAGTAATAGCGGTAAATCATTAATGTAAAATGAAAAGAGGAATCGACCCAACATCGAACCTTGAGTAACGCCCATTCCATGTTCCGTTCCATGCATTTTATTCACATTAGATATTTTCTCCCTACTCCGACCTAACGATTCGGACGCCATCTTGTTAACAAACAATTTATCTAGATGTCAAAGAGATTAAGGGCCGGTTTTTTGATCCGTAGTTAACTCAACCAATAGTCAAACATAGTAAGCAACTAATTGTTGTTTTTGGCTAAATGTGAAAGGCTAAACATGAATGTATTCATGTTAGCTCATTCATATTAAAAAATAGTAACTAATGGCTTAACTAATTCATGTTTAGCCTTTCACATTTAGCCAAAAACAACCATTAGTTAACTACGTTTAATTATTGATTGAGTTAACTACGGATCAAAAAACCGGCCCTAAGACAGTAGTACCTAAAGTAAGGAATTAAGTAAGGATCTATTCGACATCTTACAACAGATAATCTCGACAGAATCCGCTCTGTTATCCCTCGCGATAATGAAATCGAAATCCCTTATTAGTCCAATTAATGCTTTGATACAAGCGAGGGTCACCTACGCAGATTGTGAATCGTTTTATGTTCACAGAGAATTAATTAATTCTAGATTTGTGCCTACTAGGTATTGACAAACACGGGTCACAAAGAATAACTCAGTTTTGTAGCAAACTCCTAGCTAGAGAAAACGTTTTGAGACCTTACTTTTTTACATTATTAAGGAGCTCGTGGCTCAGTAATAACAGCTGCACGGCTCGACTCATTACGTTAAGCTACGCTTGCCGGGGTTAGTCTGTGGATGGGTGACCTTTACATGCAGAGACTCCACCGTGCCTCGGAAAGCAAGTTAAGCCGTTGGTCCCGGCTGTCATTTGTGGATCTTTGACAGTCGTTACGGGTCGTCAGAAGCCCGAAAGTCTGACAACCAGTCTTACTAAGGGGTATCGTATTGCCCAGTAACTGGGTTGTGAAGGTCAGATAGGCAGTCGCTCCATATAAAATACTGCTATTCAGCTGCATCCGGTTAGACTGGAAGCCGACCCCAACATTGTTGGGAAAAGGCTAGGCAGATTAATTGACTGTTTTGAGATTATTGAAGTTATTTTTTTACCCTCTTAAATAATTTTAGCCATGGTACCAACAGCTAATGATCATGATCAGTCCTTTATCAGTCCAGTGCTGTAGTGCTTTATCAGTCCTCCATTCGCACGTTATTTAAAAGTCCCGTTCACATAGACCGCCTCGGAGATGAGAGTACATTTTTATCGCGTTTAAAAAAGAGTTTTCGGTCATTGAAATAAGGATGATTTTCATTTCACTTCTTTTTTAATTGAGAATGCTTAAGAGCCGCCCTAACCCGTTCAGTGTAAAACAATAATCAACTTTATTTCAATGACCCAAAACTCTTTTTTAAACGCGATAAAACTGTACTCTCCTCTCTGTGTGAACGGACACTAACTCGATCCTCCGGCTACTCTCATCCAGATACCATGGCTGATAATAACTTAGGTATAAATCATAATAACGTTAAAACGATAAAATCGCTTCTCATTTCCTTCGCTTCTAAACCTTTTCCGTCAAGCAGGAAGTGAAGGAAAGTCATTAATTTTTTTTTTCAGATTTAGTAGTAATCGTTGAGATTTTTCTCTTTCCATTTGTTTTACAATACGGAAACAATAGTAGTTTATGAAACTGTTGCATAATTAGAGGTACTAAAACTCGTGTGTGTTTAAAATTATTAATAGTGTCACACAAGTGTTTAAATACCTAGTTATGTGCAGTTTCATACACTACTATATCTACTCTCATACATTGGGACTGAACCTACTAAATAAAAGATCAAAGTTAAGAGCATTCATCCGGAGCGGGCTGGCAATGTCGCATTTCTAAAGGTTTTTGTTGTGATTATTTTATTAAAAAATCAAAATACTTACTTTTTTTTCAGTCCGATAAATGATTCTATTTTTAAATTTCGGTGTTATGTTTATAAAGTATGTATTCGAACTATAAACTTCAAAACGAGTCTATATTTACATACTTTATAAACTCGTTTTGAAGTTTATAGTTCGAATTTTATGATAAGATGGTAGATAATAGTGGATTATGCACCAAGGGGATAAAGCAGTGTCTTATGTCACGAGCGCCGTATTGAATCCCAAGGGTAATGAAAGATTGGAGTTAAGACAAGAATCCTGAGTGCAGCGAGGGATTCATGCTCGCCCAAAACGAAGACATCTTTATCCCCGAGGAGAATACTCTACTTTCCACGGCATATACGAGACAATAAAAAGCAATAGTAGGTATTAGAAACAAAGTTTTTTTTTTAAATAAAACAGTTAGTAGACCTATTTAAAACAATTAAAAATCAAAGGTAATGTTTAATACATTAGACCAGTTGTGGAAAGACAAAGTTATGTTTTTATTCGGTACATTTATTGAAGTTGAGATAGTTTATTTGGGTTGAGGCGATCCGACCAGTGCTTGGCGAATAGCTCGGGAGGAGGCAGGGCTCTCTGTCGTTTCGGGTGACGCAGGTGCTCTCGGGGCATGGCTGCTTCGGGAAGTACCTGTGTCGCATAGGCAGGGAGCCGGACGCTCGATGCCGTCACTGCGTCCACTGTTGGGAGGACACGGCATGGTATACACTGGCAGAGTGTGCCGTATGGAAGGGGCCGCGCCGTGCCCTCGTGTCAGAAGTTGGAGCCGACCTGTCGCAGCCGGCCGTCTCTCGTTCGATGGTCAGGAGCACCGATTCGTGGGATGCGGTGATCTCCTTCTGTAAAACCGTCATTTCGCAAAAGGAGGCTGCGGAAAGGGAGAGAGAGATTGAGGTCACTCTCCCGACCCTCACCAGGTGGACTAGGCGTCGGCGGAGGGCGCACAACGCCCTCTTCCAACCCCCGTAAACAGGTCTGGAGGGACGGCGGATTCGGGGACATCCACCGCTCCTCATCTAGCAGGACCCAAAGCGGCGGCGCGTCGTGTTGCACGCGCGCCCCTAATGGACGTCGCGGGGGCAGTCTCACACCTCACTCCTGTGGGCCTGAGGTGGTTCGCAAAGGCGGTCCGGCACCAGCCGGAGATAGTGGAAGGCGGTCCGGCACCAGCCGGAGATAGTGGAAGGCGCACAAGTTCCCATCATCCCCGGTCCAAGCGCGTGCGAAGGGAACACTGTGATGGTTTTTAGTCAGTAAGAGTCTGATAGACCCCTCCGCCCGCCCTGGGGCGCGCCCCAGGGCAAGGAACATCCATGAGGGTTTTCCACCCCGGAACAAAAAAAAAGTTTATTTTGGTTATGTTGTGGAGTAGGTAAACAGAAACTTGGGTCTGCTGAGGATTATTTTGGATCGTGAAAGTTGGTGGACGTGGTGCTTGAGGCAGTGGGCTCGATGAATAATAATAATATCCTGGGACATTTCACACATGGTCATCTGATCCCAAACTAAGCAGAGCTTCGGAATGGTGTTTTGATGTGGATGGTTGCGGTGAGAAAGGTGTCCAAGGATCAGTTGTCGACGGTGTTTTTAGTTTGATGTTGTACCAATGCGGCAGCTTATTTTATCCTTATTTTGTACTAGCTTTTGCCCGCGGCTTCGCCCGCGTGGTTGTAGAAAATTATCTGACGGGAACGCACCACCGGGATCAAAAGTATCCTATGTCCTAAAAACCGCTGAACGGATTTGGATTAAACTAGGCATACGGGTAGGTCATATGTAGGTACTACCTAAAAATTATAACTATGCCTACTTTAAGTCAACCTATGGTCCAAATATTTAAACTTTACTATCTCAATGGACCCAAACGATTATTGCTACAAAGGGGAATTTGAAACAACCCTAGTCTCGTCCAATGCAACAGTCTCGTGGAGAGTGTAGACGCCAGCAGGTCAAGCTACCCGAAACTGTCAAATTTTCCCAAAAAACAAATTTTTTCTCTATTAAAGATAAAGTTGAAAATCTGTTAAAGAAATTAGACAGATTGTAGTAGCTTGAATTGCTGGCGTTGTAGCCTCGTGGGCAGCCATGGCTCAGATGTGAATATGTAAACTTTATGTCACATGAGCACCTGTCATAAAATATAATTTAAGCTGGAAGACGTCCACAGCTGGACCACTGGTCCTGTGATTCTCCAATCCAACGGAATCCCACAACATTCAGCAGATCATTGATGCTCCTTGTAATCCTTCATAAAATATGTTTCCAACAAAATAAAATACAGTTTACGGTTCGTCGTTGTGGCCCGTCATTATCTGATCCGCTTCTTACGTCGCAAGATGCGAGTTCAAACCCAGCAAATACCAATATGGCTTTTTCAAAGTTATAAGTATACTTGCTTTCTTTGAAATCCTTAGACACCATCTGGCTAACGGTGAATAAACATCGTTAGGAAACTCTGGACTTCGGTCTGAGGCGAGAAAGCGTGGTGATCCAGCCTATTACTTCTTTGTATGAGAAGTGGCCTGTTACCAAATAAATGTTATTCTTTCTTCTCTTTCCTTAACCCGATACCCGGGACATTACATGCAAAATTCCGTTTTAAAGAAGCTCGCGGTATATTGATGTTAATAATATGTCACTATGGGTGGGCCGCGGGTTGCGTAAAGCTAAATATAGAAGCTGTGGGCCGCCGCGGCTTAGCCAGTTGACTGGGTAACCGGGTCGGGGTACTGAGCCCGTGCGATGTAGTTTAATAAGTATACCTACCTACAGCAGGTAGTATAGGTTGAGTCTGAGAAAAAACGCGTTTGAAAAGCTAATCGATTCCTGTCCGAGAATCTACTTAGTAAATATCTTAAATTCACTTACTGACTGACAGACAACGCACAAGTTATATGAGAGCCCACGACCAAAACCATGTCGCATCGTTTTACGGTCAAACCCGTATAAAATCGTTAGTTTAGTTAGATGATTCTGAACCCGACTCGGTGAGCAGTACTGGTCAGAAACGTCGCTGGTTCATTTCTGGTAGGTATGTCGAAAAAAGTAGTCAGACAGTTTTATCACAATTAGAGATGGATCTCAACCCGGTAAAAACCCGAACTTTGGGTGAATACCCATTAATACCCATTTTTCCCTTCTCAATTTTAATTTATACTGACTAACCAAATTTACATTATAATTTTCACGTCTGTCTGCAGGGTTGCCATTTACACAAATATTACAATAAAATACAGTTTTATCAAAAATATATTGTATAAATAAAAACAAAATTATAACATGTAAGTAATATTATTCTTAATTTTATTTGACTAAATGAGAACTATTTATTATTCATATAATAATAATATAATAATAATAATATCCTGAGACATTTTCACACACAGTCATCTGGTCACAAACTAAGCAGAGCTTGTACTATGGAAACCAGATAACTGATATACTACATATACTACTTTTTTTTTTGTAAATACATACTTATATAGCTAATTACACCCAGACTCAGAACAAACAGACATGTTCATGCACACAAATGTTTGTCCTGGATGGGAATCGAACCCACGACCTGCGGCGTGATAGGTGGTATCTTAACCAACCACGCCAACATATTAAACACGGCAACTTCTAAATTACTTACAACATGGAAATAAAATACCCAGAACACGGTTTGCATTTACTTTCCATTTCATTCCTTTCTTTCCCATTTTACCTACCCATTTTTTACCCGCCCGCCCATCTCTAATCACATAGTGTCTGATATTAAAAGTCTTCATTTTATTACGAAAAAGTTTGTTTTCAGATATTTTGCGCATCACATGTGGCCGGAGCGCATTTTCAAAAATGTCAAAAAAGTTACCGAACTCTTTCATAGACCAAACATGAAAATTTCTGAAATTAGTATTTTTGGATTCAGAATAACCATCGATTTAATACGGTTTGGTCGTAAAACAGTGAGGTATAAATTTTAGTCACAGGTTTTCGCAGCCTAAACCGCTGGGTCTAGAAGCATCAAAGGACATCGCTAAACCACTGCCCCTAACATGCATAGAAACACAAGAGTTCCTTTTGTAACGAACGAAGGATTTTTCAAAAATTCATCCCTTAGGGCGTTTGTGCACTACAAGGAATTTTACTGTCCGGCAGTCCGATTTTTTACGGTCCGGTATGGCACGCCATAAATGTATATACTTACTAGTTTGTCCACTATACGTAATTTTACCGTCCGACATTTTACTTTTCCCCATTCCGGGCCGTACCCATCGTTCGTGTGCGTGGCGTGTAGTTTCAAAGAGAGCTACCCTGAACTGCACCGCACCGATCCGAGTAAAAACGGACAAGTGCACAAGCCAATCATCCGTTTTTTTCATGCCACATCGGACCGTAAAAAATCGGACTGCCGGGCAGTAAAATTCCTTGTAATGCACAAACGCCCTAAAGAGGATATGGGATGACAGTTCGTATTGAAGTTCGTCATTTTTACCGATGGGAAATCCTATCGGGCACACGGCTTGGTTTTAGAAATTGTTTGTGTTGCTACAAACATTGCATATAGTATACATTGCGGCGCCGCACCGCAAAGATTTTCACACGGGCGTTGCAGCGCCGTAACGTATTTAAGCCGCAGCGGTGCCGCACCGCAGTTTTCTTTTCCTTTCTTCTGCTGCACAAACAACTGAGCGGTGCTGCTCCGGCTTTGCGGGTTGCAAGTCCGGTGTAGGTACGTGCGGTACGTCGCCGGAACGCACCTTGTGGCATACATACCATGGATCTTGTATGTAGTAGGACGCCGCAGCAACACCCACCGTTCCGGCGCCGCACCGCTGCCGCAACGCATCGAATGCATAGACCCTAAGTCGATATAAGGACAATTTTTTAAGTAGTGCGCAAATTTTCACAGGGTGTTCTACTCATAAATATGAACAACTTTCACTATGGGACAAACCCTGAAATCACGAAAAAGAAATCAGTTGTTTCATATAAAAGTTCAATACCTACTCGACCAAAATGTATGAAACAGCTGTTTTTTTTTTTCGTGATTTCAGGGTTGGTCCCATAGTTAGTTGTTCATATTCATGGGTAGAACAACTTGTGAAAATTTGCGCACTGCTTAAAAAATTGTCCTGTATGTAAGGATCTAATTAAATTAGCTAACGAAACTCCGCAGACGTGATATGTATCGATATCTTAACATAAAAAAACAAAAAAAATATTCGATGATGTTTTCCATGGGGTCATCTACCTACCACCGGTAGTATTAGCAGTCACTTAAATGATATTATCAGTTTAAAAAATGTTTTTAACGAATTAAAAAAAAGGAGTTATCAATTCGACACGTATGTATTATTGGAACTGCAATATATTCACATCTATTAGGGCATTATTATCTTATAGGGCTTAAAAAAAAAAACAAAATTTCATAGATGTATGTATGTTTGTTCACGCATTTCTCCGAAACTATTAATTGGATCGTGACCATTCTCTTTTTGTTGGCTTACATTTACTTCAATTTAGGGCACAGTGAAAGTTTCATCAAAATCGGTTCAGTAGTTTTCAAGATAATGGACTAATACGTGTAAGTGTGACGGCCTGCCTGGCTTATTAATAAGAGCTACGGGTGTGGTGTCAAAGGGAAAATATGTCAAAACCTTGGTTAAATTCTAGTACAATATTTATAACAAAACTATTAAGTAACTGCTTATTACAAACAAATATTCCAGTTTTTACAAAAACTAAAAATTACGAAATAAAAAATACCTAATTTAAAAAAATTAAATCGACTTCAAAAATAAATTAGGCTCAAAATTATGCAATAACTCGGTGGCAAAAAAATAAAACACAGATCCCAAGACATCGACATCATATCATTAAAGTTATTTCATAATTTTGAGTCATGAAGTCGATTATTTTTTTTTTTCGAGTTACCTCAGGCGCTAAGCGTGATGGGTATCGATATCTCAACACAATAAGACAGATTTTATTAACTCAGACTTCAAATAACAACACTACCAGCGCGCAGCGGTCATTAACCCAAAAAAAAACTTTTTTTTTGTCGTGTTTAGATATCGATACCCATCACGTCTGCGGAGTTTCGCTAGCTAGTTTAATTTGACCCGGTATTGCGCAAGTTTTGTTGACCATAAATACGGAGCTCTAAGTTTCCTATTTGTTGGGTGTAGAATGTGTAGAGCACTAAAATAGCAATGGAGTCCTGAGGCCCATTCCGTGGAAATCTAAAAATGTGAGCCAATCTCCTAAACTACTAGACTAGAATTTCCTTGCAACGAGACATAAATCAATTACCCTGTGTCCTAACCGAAAGCGACAGCCACGCGAGTACGCGATCGACGCGATCGTTTGTATAAGTTATGAGTATGGCCGCGTCCTATTTAAAAGCGATCGTCGCGTGAATACGCGTTCGGTCGCGTGCATATGTCACTATTTGTTTGGAAAACCGGAAAGCACCTGTGGCGGCATCTACATCGCCACATGCGAACTACGCATCACACTGACGTCACGCAAAATCCTGCATCGCGCAATCACAGTTTACCGCGCGACTTGCATATATACAAGGACCCGACATTAATCGTCGCCCACCACAACACCCGTCTGGTCGGAGGATCTTCCCTTTTCTATGGAGGATAAGTGAACTTTTCACCATGTTCCTCATGCCTTTTTATCATCATTATTTTATCAATTTTTATGTTTTATACAATGTAGCCAATAATAACCAATTGTATTAATAATTAGCGCTTATTACTAAGTTAGCTTATAATTCTTTGAATTGTGAATGTGGTATTTGCCTATATGTACCTAATTATTACACTGTAAGACTTAAGCATGTTATTTTTGTTAGTTGTAACAAAAATTACATGCTTGGTAAACAATTGTTGGTGAACCTAATAAAATAAATAAATAAAATAAATGCCTCTATACACCCTTTTTCAGCATGACCACGCGTTCAGGTTCACCGAACAAAAAGACGAACGATCGTGTATTCGCGCGACGATCGCTTTTAAATAGGACGCGGCGTATGACGTAAATACGCTACTTGATTGATCGAGCGACTACGTCATATTCATAGTTATACAAGAGCGTGACAACCGGGTACTTGTGCGAAGTTCGCTTTCGGTTAGGACGCGGCGTAACGCGATAATTATGTATTAGGACACCTACTCGACCCCTGTTCGCTTTATCGCAGGTTCGCACGAACAAAATTCATGACCACGCGTCCTATTGAAAAGCGATTGTCGCGCGACTAAGAGGGCCCTTCCCGGACCGTCTATCGTCAACGCAAGCATAGTCGAAAAGTTTGTTGTTTCATCTAGCGCAAATGAGAACTACTAACAAACAAGTGAGGATACTCGTAACATTGTACGAAAAATAGTGTGCGGAAATTTCATAAAACTTGTTCATGGTAATACGTGTTTTTGAGGAAGTTTGTGAAATAAATGTTGTATCATTTAGAATCTCCATTACATGTGCGAGGTTTCTATGTAGATGTTTTCTTTACTTTTGCAATTTATGAGTAGGGTACATTATTATGAATGGCCAAAGTTAAGGTAAAATTTGTGCGAAAAAGCAGATTTTTGGAGGCTTATACTGAATTTGTTTTTGCAAATTTTTATTTTTGTATTTTATAGAAACCTACATACAGTGCACAAGATACCTATTTGGTTAAAATTTAAAAAAAAATGTGTTTCAACGCCATAATCACGTACGAGCGTTTGTATGAAAAGTACGACTGGTTGGTCGCCCTTAAGCGATCGTCGTGGTCATGTCACTTTGCCACTGAACCCCGGAAAGCTCCCTCTGTCGGTGCGACCACGCGATCAGGTTCACCGAACAAAAAATGATAAATGCACGCGACGATCGCATATTCGCTCGGCGATTTCTTTTCAATAGGACGCGGCCTGAGAACTTGCGATAATGGCGTTCTATAAAGAAAATGGTGAACATTTACATCCATTGTCCCAATTTCTAAAATTCACCCTGAACTTACATACTGTATTGTTCTAAAAACAAATACAATAAAATAATGACGAAGAATTTTTGTCCGTTTGTCTGTTTGACTGGATTTACGTTCCGGATTGGCGCAAAAACGGCTGAACGGATTTGGATGAAATTTTGCACACAGAAAGGTCCTGGATTAACACATAGGGTACTTTTAATCCCGGTAGTACGTTTACGTGGGATATTTTCCGACATCCACGCGGGCGAAGCCACGGGCAAAGCTAGTGTAGGATATAACAAAACTTTAATGGCAACAATTTGTAGAAAAATAATCAAATGAAATAATTAGTGCTTGGCCTACAATTATGACATCTACTTACCTATTGACTTTTTTTTTTTTTTTGTTAATGGTACATACATAAAATTACCAAAGCTATTTTGTATGCATTCTGGCGGGACATAGTATGTATGCTATGGATCAACATTTTTTTTTTTTTTATAAAATCTGTATAATTTTACCGTATGTTCACAAAAGGAATGAATAAACGATATTACGATATTAATACAGGTGTAAAAAAATTAAACACATTAAAACAGACATAATATATAATTTATTTAAAAACAACTACGGGATTCAACAGGAAATTTAAAATATACTTTGTAGACACAACACAATCATTTACAATAGTTTTACATAGTTCTGAGAATTTAGATACAGAGGGCGCTTTCGATCTGACCGTACCTTGAGCCTCCTTGCATTCTAGGCAGTTTATTTCATATCCTTTAATGTTTAGGTCCTTAGTGCCAATATTATAAGGTACATTTTCGTTTGACAGCACGCCTTTGAATCGTATCTTGTCATCGGCGCGTAACATTCTGGTGAAGTTAGTGAAGCAGTGGTCGAAGACTATAGATATTTCCGAATGACGTTTTAGTAAACCACCGCTCGCTTCCATTACAAGTTTAATTTCATATGTGTATCTGAAAAAAAAAGGTTAAATTATAAATATACGAAAACCATTTTGTTTTTTTTTTAATGTTTTCCGTTCATAAAATTAAGCAGTTTCCCTATTTCGATATGTGCATATTATAAAGACTCACATTGTATAGATCTATTTTGTTTTATTTTTCTGTTTGTATTACTCGAGTTAATTATATTTTTGTATGCACGTGTTTCTGTGACAAACTTATTTTTCTTTCTTTCTATATCACGACAGAGGACTATAATAGATACAGCAGCGGGGCGAGCACATGCGTACCCAAGACGTTTTTGACAAGATATGATAAAATGTTAATTTGTGCCTTTCTTATTACCGACTTCATAGTCTCGACGTCATAGTAAATTAAAAAAATTAAAACGTCTTAAAACGACCATCTGAATATGCGACCAAATATTTTCTTTTTTTGTTTTTTGGTTTCCACGCGCAGTTATTCACACAAATAAACCACCGTACTACGTGACCAAAACAATTAGGCGCATGACAGCTACGAATTTATTGGAACTAGGGAGGGAACACCGGAACGGTGATCGATATTGTACGTATTATCATCACTGCCGAAAGCGAGTATACGACTGCACGTCACTACGGGAAGCGCGGGGATAGGTGCGGGGTGCGGGCGCAGAAACAGAATTCCTGTCATGCGCGACTAATTGTTTTGGTGAAGTCAATTGCTTTGTCATGCGGAAAATCCGAATGTTTCTCCGGAATATTTTCTTGCTTTGGGCCTCTTGCCTTCGGGCAAGAACATAATTATAATAATTTATTGCCATTTGGTGCATTAATTATTAGCAGGGAAAATATACTTTTTATTTAATTTTATAATCTTATCACCACCTCCGAACGAAATAAATACATTTATCTTAATCAAGCAAATAAGACATTACCTCACGCCGCCGTGCTAGTATTTAAGGCGATACCAAAATAAGTAGGGGGCTTTTTCGTAACCATTTATTTCACTATTACAGAATGTATGGATTTAATTTTTGGATATATATTTATTGACTATTTGATCAATACTCTGACTGAAGGAAAATACGATTGGGTTAAATTTCCTCGATATAATTTAATTCCGAAAATACCTACCTACTTTTTTATATTTTTTTCTGTAATTCTAAAATCCTAAGTAATTTCATTGCAAAATTGCATTCAAAATGTGCGTATTAGGTAATTCAAAACTCTGGCTGAACATATTTTTGATAGATAGCTTAATTTATTTTTAAACAATTTTTATTTGGTTTGACGCTTTTATTTTGGTTGCAGCGCATTGTTGCGCTCTCTTTTTTTCGCATGTGGAAGTAATTGACTCTGTCACTTTCTTATTACCGCTCAGTTAGCTTTTTACGTATCGCCTTAAGACAAAACGGTTTTATCGCCCAAACTATGACAAAATGTGTGACTCAGGCCATGTCACAGTAGGCCTTGATCGCCCCGCTGTACTAGTACTCATTGTTTGTCCTATAAACATTAATTTCTACTTAATAGGGGACGAGCTTATTGTCAAAACCGGGCACAAATGCAAACTCCGGGCCACTACCAGGAAATTTGTAATGAAAAACACTGTCCAACTTGGGATTCGAACCCAGAATCCTATGCTCAAGGCAGTCATGTAGTAGTATTACGCGACCGTAACATAATATGTATTGACAAAATTATAATCATTAAAATCAGTAATACAACTCCTTAAGTTAGTATAATCCTAAATATCAAGATTTAATTAAATAGTCATTTATTAGGATTATATGAACTTAGAGAGTTGTACTGATAATTTTAATGATTATAATTCTATAATACAGATTTTTTCATTTACGTTGTCAGGTGTACAGAAACGGACATAGGGTACCTTTCATCCCGAAAAAAAGTACTGTTACCGAGGAAAACAACAATAACTTTTTTATGATAATAGATGGCGCCACGTGGCTTTCGAATCATGATTGAATTATATTATTATGGAAACTTTAGTAGTGTGTTAAGAGTATTTTTTTTTAATTTACCTAATAATACATTTCGTGAGTCGATAGACCAGTTTTTCTTCCTCCTAACTAATATTATAAATGCGAAAGTGAGTTTGTTTGTTTGCTTGTTACGCTTTCACACTAACTAAAACGGCTGAAGCGATTCGGATGAAATTGACACATGGGTAGGCCATGACCTGGAAAAGGACATAAGTAAGCTACTTTTTATCGACATACCACGCGGTCGAAGCCGCGGGCGGAAGCTAGTTGTTATATAAAATTATATATTAAATAAAGTCAACACATAATTGGACCCATCAAAATTCTAGAAGGAGACAACTACTGGCCGCAAATTCGCTTTGTCTCTCGTAGTTTTCGTCACAATTGAATACGGAACGCTCAGTCCATTCTCTATGTCTAAGGTCTTCCCCTACTTTTAAAGCTATCCACATTCATACTCAAAACTTTCCTCATTCCTCCGCATCGCATCGCATTGCAGACTTCCTCTTATTTTACAGTGCCATCACTAAAAAATACACTTCTACAAAAATAAAAATAAACTTACTCATTCAAATTATTTAAATGGCAACTCTTCCCACTTTGGCGCGCGACGCTCCTGACAAATTCGCATTCTTTAACGGACTGCAAGCTCTCGTCCCTTTGACATAAGGAAGAATATTCTTCACCGTAGTAGCACCTGAAGTATTCTTGAAGGAAGCTTGGTAACCAAGCCACAAAGTCCCTCAATCGATTCCTCACGCTTTTTAGTTGAACGTCTAGGACATAGCCCTCCCAATTCACGTTGGCGCCATCGAGTATGGAACATTTCATTTGTGTGGCCGCCGTGTTATATTTTGACCAAGATGGAGTGTTACATTGGTTGTAGTAATCGTCCCAGTTGATATGATAAGTGTTATCTTCATAGTCAGTTATGAATTCGTTTTTCAGCAGGTTTTTGATGCTGGTTTTTTCGTCGCCTATTAGTTCGATGAGACGGGAGGGGAGGCCGTCGTCTTGAAGTTTCATTACGAACTGGTTGCCTAAATAGACCAGTGTTATTAGGCCGATTGTGAGCTGTGGACAACACAAATAATACAATATTATAAAAGAAGGAAAGTGGGACATTTTCACACACGGTCATCTGGTCCAAAACTAAGCAGAGCTTGTACTATGGAAACCAGATAAATGGTATACTACATACACTACTTTTTTTTTGTAAATACATACTTATATAGATAATTACACCCAGACTCAGAACAAACAGGCATGTTCATGCACACAAATGTTTGTCCTGGATGGGAAGCGAACCCACGACCTACGGCGTGATAGGTGGTATCTTAACCAACCACGCCAACTGGCCTGTCAAGATAACATTTATTTATTCATGAAACACGAAATACAATATTAACCCATATATGCCCAGAACTTTTTTTTGACACCGATTTTTGTAATTTGTACTTATGTTGATAGTTAAGGAATAATTAAACCGAGATGTGATCCAAAGCAGTTCTCTAGTCTTTTAAAAGATGGCGCTGTTATTAAATTTAATGGAACAGCTCGTGCTCAGGATGCATCACAAGTTAAATAAGTAGTTAAACTTTTGGGTCGTTACCGACCCTATTAGCATATATGGGTTAAAAGTGATTTTTTTTTATGAAATGAAAGTTGCTCTACTACACTTCAATTCGGAATCTCAGATCAATCAATCAATCAACTCAGCCAATCTCTGTCCAGTGCTGGACATATGCCTCTCCCAGGCTGCGCCACAACACCCTGTCCTCCGTCTTCCGCATCCAGTCTGTCTCAGCCACCTTTTTAAGGTCCATTTAGCTAGAGGGCGTCCCAAGCTACACTTGCCGATACGCGGTCTGCGCTCCAGGACTCGTCTGCTCCACCGGCCATCGGTCCTCCGACAAACATGGCCAGCCCACTGCCACTACAGTTTGCTTACTATGCAGACTGTCGGTAATCTCAGATAAGTTACATGTTTTGCCACTAGATCAATTAATTATCTACTTAAGCGGTGTGGAATCTATGTTGGTTTTTGATTGCCCGTTTATATTATAATCCTAAAAAAAAATATGTGCGTGTGAACTGCGGGACCAAACTGGGAATTCGCAAAATAAAAATCCTAGGACTTACCAGTAGTAGTCTTAAACAACTGTAGAACGAATCTGGGAATTTGTAAACATTAAAAACTACAGCTCTTAAATTGTAGTCCTTCAGTCCTCACAGACCATCAGCCAAATCTCAGAAGATATCTTAAAAGTGAATGTTTTGTGAATACTACAGACATTGAGTAAAGAATTTGTTAAGATATTAACTAAATAACAGATCACAAGGCATTCCAGATAAAAAAGAAAAGAAGATTAACCTGTGGTCCCTCAGTCCACACAACAAAGATAAATATTTTAGTGAATATTAGCGAATCAAATAAATAAAATATTTATTTTTCTACATTTACAGTTACAGTTTTAATAAGAGTCTTAAAACATTTTGTGAAAAAGAAATAAAAAAAAAATATCGACGCAATTTGAAGATACTGTTTATTAAAACTGGTCCCTCAATCCTCACCTCCACTGACATATGTGCGTGTACTAGCTGCTAGACGAGAGTAATATCAGAAAGTCTAGTCTAAACTTTTAGTAAAAAGTTTCTACTAAATAATAGGTATCTATAATTGTGTATATACTAACCTCTTAGATGAGATAATATTATTTTTTTAATCCTATGATAATAGATGGTCACCCTGACCACACAATGAAACAAAATGTAGACAGGACTATTATACTTCATTTAATATATCACGAAACGAAAACAAGATTGTACGGTTAATTTAATATTATATTACATGACGTATGTGTAATTAATAAAAATGTAGATAACAAAATTAACTAATCAGTTATTATAATACTTTTGCCAGTACTTACAATAATTTTGAAATATTGATCATCATAGCAAAAGAAACGCTCGTTTATAAAACAGTGACATCGGTAGAAAAGGAAGGTTATGTAGTTCTAGTTTTTTTTTATAGCATTTAAATTAATATTTTCTTTTTTGCTACTCATATTTATAAATAACTAAATTAATTAGCAAGCTGTTTCCGAAAGCAAACTTGAAGTAACATTAAATTAAACTACCCTCATTTTTTTTTTCAATTTATGTTTAATGTGTTTCAGCTCAGTGGTTTTTACATACGCATAGTGTTTATGAGGATAAATAAAACAGGAAACTGAGAATAAGTGAATCACACTTGACAACAACAATAGAGGACGTTATGAGTTACTTATCATTTTTTTGCCAATAAATAAAACTTAATCAAATCATCGTTTTTGCCCTTAAATATAAATTTTATTGAAATATTTGGCATACCTAGGTATTTTTTTTTTGTTTTAGAAGAGGCAATTAACATCGATGAAGGAAACAGGAACTGTGCCACTTGTGGTGAACAAGTTAGTTACAATTACGAGCTTTCAAAAATAATATCATTCGATTTCAATGGCACTGAAAAAAAATCTCTTACTAATAATGTTACCGTAACAGTAAAGAACAAAACCTACAAAATCATGGGTGCATCTGAATTAATTCCTGCATTAATTCCAGATGGTGTTGGCCATTACCGATGTCACTGTTTTATGAATGAGCGTTTATTTTGCTATGATGATCAACATCTCAAAATTACTAAAAGTACTGACCAGCAAATATTCTTAGATTCATTAAGCTACATCCAAATTTCACTTAAATAAAAGTATTATTCTAACTGATTAGTTAATTTTGTAATCTATTTTTTTATTAAATACACATACGCCATGTAATATAACAATAAATTAACCGTACAACCTTGTTTTCGTTTCGTTTAATAATAAAAAAGTTAAATAACGTTAAAGTATAATAGTGCTCTCTACATTTCGTTTCATTGTGTGGTCACCCTACTCTATTTTCATAGAATTAAAAAAATAATATTATCTCAGCTAAGAGGTAAGAAATACACAATTTTATATACCTATCATTTCGAAGAAACTTTTTATTAAAAGTTAAGTACACTAGACTTTCTGACATTACTCTCGTCTAGCAGCTAGTATATGCTCATAATTATGTCAGTGGAGGTGAGGATTGAGGGACCAGTTTTAATAATCACTACGCTTCAAATTGCGTCGTAATTTTTTTCCATTTCTTTTTTACAAAATGTTTTAAGACGCTTACTAAAACTTTATGTAGAAAAAGAAAGATTTTATTTATTTGATTCGGTAATATTCCCTAAAATATTTATCTTTGTTGTGTGGACTGAGGGACCACAGTTTAATCTTCTTTTCATTTTTATCTGGAATGCCTTGTGGGTCTGTTATTTAGTAAATATATTTACAAATTCTTTACATAATATCTGTAATCACAAAACCTTCATTTTTAAGATATTTTCTGAGATTTGGCTGATTGTCTGTGAGGACTGAGGGACCACACTTTAAGAGCTTAGTTTTTAATATATTTGTTTACAAATTCCCAGATACGTTCTACAATTGTTTTAAGACTCCTACTAAACTCTAGGATTTTAAATTGCGTATTGCCAGTGTGGACAACGGAATTTGAACTTTATAATGTGTAACGGTGAAATTGTGGTCCCAAAACATGATAATTTGTCTAAGTTTATGATTTCATGTTTCGATTTCTTCTAACAAGTCTCAGTATGTGTAGGATCCTGATTCCTGAGGGTACCGTACCCGTAACTAGGGTTGGTGAGGAAGGGGTTATGAGGAAGAGGATGCGGATGAGGAACTATTAGAAATACGTTTTGAGGAAGTGGATGAGGATAAGGATACGAGGAGGAGGAAGAGGATGCGGGTGAAGAAGATAGAACCTATGATTTCAAATTGAAATTTTACATAAAAGAAAGATAGCAAATGGGTCTTTTAATATTTAGAAAGGAAAAGAAAACAATTTAGTAGTCAAAATTCACAATAGGCAGGATGAATTTAATGAAAATTAACTTTGAAGCTGCTTCTTAAGATACACGGTTTCGTAATTCGTTGTAAACTAATCAGCGCCACTGAAAAGGCGCTCAATAGGGACACTAATTGATGGAGGGGCTGATACTGGCGCACAGATCCGTAAAGTTCATACTTCAACACTTCCTCATTAAATTCCTCTTAACACATTATCTGCTGAATTATTTGCGAATTTGTTCCAAATGCTGCTTTATGATACACTAAACCCTGTGCGGCAAACGCTCATGCGCGCCCAAAAAATATTTCGTGTGGTGCTATGATCGCGCATGCGCGTTTGAAGAAAGTCTACCCAGTGCGGCTGGGCGCATCAGTGCGGCGTTACAAACTTGTCCCAAGTGCGGCGAGACGCTTATGTGTGTTTGAAAATTTTCGAGTTTTACGAGGCATAAATCAATTACGCCAATAACAATAGAGATGCACAAAAAGCCCACAGGTGGGGCGCGCCGCACTCGAAGGAAGTTATATAAATTGTATGGACGCGCATAAGCGCCGCCAGCACATGGTGAACGTTCGAAAATCGCGCATGCGCGTTGGCCGCACATAACGTGTTAATGAATGAGGAAGTGGAGGAGAAATAGGAATATTTTATGTCCGATTTTAGGGTTGTGGAAGAGGATGTGGAATCGCTAAATAATGAGGAACTTCCGCATTATGAGGATGAGGAAGAGAAATCCTCATCAACCCTACCCGTTACGCGTAACCGTTACGCGGAAACGCTCATTTTAATCAGGACAATATTATCTGTGCCTCGGAAAACACGTTATGCCGTTGGTCCCGGCTGTCCTACGTGGTGCTTTGACAGTCGTTACGGGTCGCTAGAAGCCCAAAGTCTGACAACCAGTCTTACCAAGGAGTATCGTATAACCCCTGTAATTGGGGTGTCGAGGTCAGGTAGGCAGTCGCTCCATGTAAAATACTGGTGTTTAGCTACATCCGGTTAGACTGGAAGTCGACCCCAACATAGTTGAGAAAAGGCTAGGCAGATTGATTGACTTATATTTTTAATTTTTTTTAAATTTTTATAAGCTCTTTTATGTGAAAACTTTTAATTGGCCTTAATTTTGTTATTCTCAATCATGCAAAAATGTTTAGCTGTAAGTTTTCCAAAAAGTGTAAAATAAAATAAAATCATATTGTATGTCAACTCAAATATTAATAAAAATAAAAATACACAAACCTGAAACGGGGTAACAAATTTCTTCGTAGCCTCTGACTTCGCCAGAACGCAGGTCGCGCCAAAACTCAGTCCAAAGCCGACCAGAACAGACACAGTGTAGAAGACACGGGACATCGTAATGTATTGGAGGAAGGCGAATATAGGCAAGCTCACTGTCACCATACCGACGAGAGGCAAGAAGAGGAATGAGCAAACAAGAGCCAACGTGCCTCTTATCAACCCGTATGTGGTACACCCGTGAGAACACGTAATAAACATCTGTAGCCAACTCAACGTCACACAGTGAGGCAACGCGTACTTGAACACGCCCTGCCAACTACTCCGTCTGGCCATACCCATCAATATAACGGGCACCAACAAAGAAAAGAACACCCGCGCGTTCAAGCAAAACTCAATGCTATTCCCCAATATATAAGACGGATAATTCGATATTTGCAAATCGAGAAATCGCCAGCCTTGATGCACGACTGTATCTTTTTCATAAGGGTATTTGGCTAACACGTTGATTCCAAAAGATAAAAGAGCGAGCAGGTCCGGATATGCCTTCCCGCTACGTCCAAACGAAAGCAACGTGAGGAACATTAAAAAGAATGATAACACACAGAATTCAGAGAATGGAACCCATTGAATCGCTATGAACGGATACAAGAAAAGATTTATAAACAGAGCGGAAAAGAAGTGAACGAAAGGACCGAGATTATTTCGAACAAATAGATTCTCAGATTCGTCTGGCTGTAAATTTCCATCGCTGTATCTCAGAAATAATCCGGACCACTTCCTAAAGTCAATGAACTGTCTTTTAGCGTGCAACATTTTGAACGTACAGATAACCATAGCGACGAAACTCACATAATATATGGCTAGAGGGACCAGGTGATACAGACTATCCGCACTGGCTGACAAGTAGGCTATTAGGAAAATAGATAACTCAACATTTGACAGTCGGAAAGTAAAAGTACCGAAATAATATAGCAATTTTAGGTATAACACTTGTAAAAAGACGATGGGATGTAAAAACGCTTGGTGTAATAAGGGTATATGGTCCAGAGCTTTAACACTAGGGTCTGTTAGGGTCAGTTCGTAGCTGACTAATGGCAGTTCTCCTTGACAGTAATCTACAGCGGCAGATACTAAGTTATCGACGGTAAGGTTCCGTATTTCTTCGTTGGGCCCACATCTTTCTGGGTATTCTGGAAAAAGAAAAAAGGGCCTCAAGATGAGTTTTATATAAGAAAACATATAAACAGCACAACTAGCTATCGTGATGTCCACAGAGTGCTAAAGGAAAATTTACGAAACTGGAACGAATTTCATCAGACTAGCTAGCTAATATTTCAAAAGGGCTGACGCGACATAAAATTCTGTACTTCAGATTTAAATAACGTTTAACTTTTTGCGATAAGAGCGCCCATTGTGACACCTTGTGTAAAATCCTTCTGCCGACAAATTGCTTTGCAGTTTGGCAGATGTTTAGTTAAAGAAAAGCGATGTATTATTATGGATGAAATAAAAATAAAAAAATTACTAAACTCTGATTTTTATTTTGCTAGACCATGACAGCTGCGACCGACCTTTTTGTCATTTTGACATCTTAATCGTGTTATATTATGGCATTTCACGGCCGAACCCAATAACATATTTTCGGTAAACGACAGATCGCAATAAAAACCCTTATGGATGCAATCTTCCAATTTGCCATAACTCAAATTAATGGACATTAATTTTTGTGACCGCTGATGATAGGGAGAATTCCCTATCATCAGCGGTTAAACCTGCTCTTTGACAGTTCAGCAGAGGACCAAGCTCGAGATTTGCCAGCGAGGGATGGAGCACACTATCCTCGATATTCGACTTACCGATCGGATACGGAACACGATTCTGCACTCTAGGACGCAAATTGCATACGTCACCCAAAAAGCAGCCAAGCTCAAATGGGACTGGGCCGGCCACGTTTGCCGCATGTTGGATGCACTGTGGGCTAAGACCACCACAACATGGGTTCCTGAAAACATCCAACGGCATCGCGGAAGACCCAGGCGTAGATGGCGGGACGAACTTGACGCTTAGAAGAGGGATTGGTCCATATTTAATTATTGAACAAGAGAATCGGCACCATTGCTGTTTTATTTAAATTTATAACAACTTAATTTGCTCATAATTATGGTCGATGCTGCATTTATAGCTACTATTATATGTATAGCTATTTATAGCTCTGTGAACTAAATGATTGGACCCCAAAATAACGTTCAGAGTCGATAACTTCTGTTACTATTTCAAAATCATTCCAGTTAAGGGGGAAGCGTCAGGACAGCCCGCGAAAATCAAATTTTCTTACGTGTTTTGCAATTTGCAAATCAGTAATAATTTGTATGTTAAATAAAGTCTGATTCGCGGCCGTAACATATATGTATTTACAGAATTATAAGCATTAGAATCAGTAATACAACTCCTTAAGTTAGTATAATCCTCAAATGGCAAGATTTCATGAAATAGTGATTCATTAGGATTACAATGCGGCCGACGTGTCTTGGCGAGTCCGAACTTCGCGCAGAAGGCTGCGCAGTAACGTTTTTTGGAACCAAATGGTGACATGAGGCGAGTGTGAGTGAGAGAACATGCGCGGAAGTTCGGAGAGCCTGTGTTCAGACTCGCCAAAATACGTCGGCCGTAGTGTACCCGGTCTTAAAGAGTTGTACTGATCACTTTAATGATTATATTTATGTAAATACATACTTGTTACGGCCGCGAATTACATTTTGATCAACGTACAAAACCTTATACCGACTTGTAAATTGCAAAAAACTTAAGAAAATTTGAATTTCGCGGGCTACCCCGACGCTTTCGCCTAACTTATTTTCATTTGAATCGGACATGTTTTATAAGCAGAAAGTGTACTTTTTTTAGGTAATCAATGCTTAGATAGATACGTTTATGCCTGCAATTCGGGGAATAGACCAAATTTGTCATCTTTAGTAACTGTCCTGCCAAACCAATAGCTGTCAACACGTTATTGGGACGCATACGTTGCCTTTTTCATACAAATAGCTATCTGTAGTAAGCGATAGCCCACGGCATGGGCCGGTAAAATTCCTTATTCTCTGATAGATTAATGGGACGTTAAAACCATAGATAGATAGGTTTTTCTATCTCTAGTATACCAAAACTGGTTATAGATAGGTTATTAACTTCGGCCGTTAGTCTAGCAAATTAAAAATCAAAGTACCTATACATTTTTATCAGTAATTTATTTTTGTACAGACGCCAGCAAATCAAGCTACTACAATCTGTCAAATTTCTTTAATAGATTTTCAACTTTATCGCTAAAGCATTAGGCTCAAGTTCGATTGGGAAAATTTGACACATTTTGGTAGCTTGATGTGCATAATAAAGCGTATTCTATCTATCTTCTATACAAGTTTGTACTAGTGAAGTTTGCAGGGATCCACTGGATGCGAGAAGCACAGGACCAGTAGGTGAGGCGATGCATAGGGAAGGCCTCTGTCCAGCAGTGAACGTCTTTCGACTGAGATGATGAAGGTTGCGGGTTGGTTGACCAACTAACACAATCACTGCTGAAGTTATGTATTCAACCGCACAACAATGTAATTTTGACCTTGAAAGTGTATTTATTTCGTTGCAGGCAGGCGGCATCCTAATTGCGTAACACACTATCAATCGGAACCTGAATCATTTTGACGCAAATTGCTAATCCATTGCTTCATATGTTCGAAAAATTTGTCTGCTCAACGACGTAACAACGCAATGAATGTTGTTGAACTGTCAAAATAAACTGATTCCGATTGATAGTGTGTTACGCAATTGCCCCACCGGTCACCAAACTCCTGCCACGCTTGGGGCACTTCATAGCTTGAAGCATAAACAAAAAGCCTATGCAAAACCCTGGTGTTGTCTGTCGATTGGCCCTTATGCGATACTCGTACATATTGCACGCATCCAACACATACCCTCACACTACACATATACACACCAAACCTCTAACATACAAACCTTCGCGCTAAGAGGCGTATTAGCGTTTAGATACTAAATTAATATCTTGTCTAACTAAATTCTTCTATACGTGTCCCTATTTATTTGTTATGTTATACCTGATTTCGTGGGGTGTGAACCTGGTGATCTGTAATACTGTAATACAGGTTTTACCTATAATAGACACCAGCTCCACACATACACTTGACTGAAATTTGAGGTTTAATATTGGCTATTCAATATTAGGAAACTGTATAGAATCTGGGCGAGGGTCTAATCCGTTTACGTGACGAAATCCGCATAACAGCAAAAACGTTCTAAAAGTGGACACACATTTGTCCGCGTCGAACGAGCCAAATTTTAGAATTCTTTATTAAGAAACCCTATACAATCTCGCACATTCTCTCCTCACCATATCGTACGAATCGCTAGAAGTCCCTATTTGCAAGACGGATTGGGATGACGACATCAGATTCGGAATTCTGGAACTACCAGTCGGATTTGAAATATTCTTTTTGCATTTGATAGCCCTATTCTTGAGGTAGGCCTTAGGCTATTAAACATCACGCTAAGACCCTTACGAGCCGAGGAAAAAAAAAGTCAGAAAGAACGCTATGCAAAAACGAAGTAATAGCACGCACAGGCGACGCGATTTCACGCGGACGAAGTCGCGGGTAGAAGCTAGTATTTATACAGCATGTAAGTGTAAACACCGTTATCCTTTTAAGGGGTCAAAGTACTCATCATTATGAACAACTTTTACTATGGGACCAAACCTGATTCACGAAAAAAACTCAGCTGTTCCGTACATTTTTATGTTCGCATTAGTCGTCAAAATGTAGGAAACAGCTGATTTTTTTTTTTGCGATTTCTTGTTTGGTCCCGTATTGTTGTTGTTCATAATGACGAGTACAATAACCAATTAGGTAATAAGTGGATATGTGTGCTAATAGTACGATAAGTATTTTGTTTAATTAGTAAGATAGTATGTATAAACATTTAATTGTACTGATGTTTTTTATCCCGAAATAGAATAAAATAAAAGGATGACGGTGTTTACACTTAAAACCCTATATAAACGAACGCGACAGTCGCTTTTAGTTAGGACGCGGCCTAAGTATC
This sequence comes from Dicycla oo, assembly GCA_948252095.1. Taxonomy (NCBI): domain Eukaryota; kingdom Metazoa; phylum Arthropoda; class Insecta; order Lepidoptera; family Noctuidae; genus Dicycla; species Dicycla oo. The sequence goes on from OX411732.1 coordinate 13,817,537, forward strand.
TAGTTTTTCACTAGGTCAACAGTTAATGTAATTTAGAAATTACCTTCACCTGGCGAATCGGCAGTGCGCATGGTACCATTGCTGTGCACCTGGTCGCCAGCGTGAAGCTGTGACGGCTGCAGAGCCTGGCCATCGTCGAGGGCGCGCGCCTCTTCTGCAAATTTTATTAACAGGGTATTTTATAACTACTACGTATCAAAGATATACTAATAGAGAAGTATGAAATAAAAAGTCATGTTGGCCGACCCCAAATAAATTGGCACAAGGGCAGGAGAATGATGATGATGAAAGTACAGGAATTATTCCAAAAATGTTAAAATAATAAAATTAAAATCGGTGGTCGATAGATGAGCTCGTGGCTAAGTAATAACAGCCGCACGGGTTGATCCATCAGATTAAGCTACGCTTGCCGGGGTTGGTCCGTGGATGGGTGGCCTTCTTTTCATACCGAGACTTCTCCATGAATCTGAAAGCACGTTAAGCCGTTGGTATCAGCTGTCATTCGTGGATCTTTGACGTCAGAAGGCCAAAAGTCGTAACATCCAGTCTTACCAAGGGCACAATTATTATCTATCCAACTTAACGTGCTTTCCGAGGCACGGAGATGTCTATCTCCGTGCCTCGGAAAGCACGTTAAGCCGTTGGTCCCGGTTGTCATTCGTGGATCTTTGACAGTCGTTATGGGTCGTCAGAAGCGCGAAAGTCTGACAACCAGTCTTACCAAGGAGTATCGGTTGTGTAGGTCAGATAGGCAGTCGCTCCATGTAAAATACTGGTATTTAGCTGCATCCGATTAGACTGGAAGCCGACACAACATAGTTGGGAAAGGACAAGGCAGATTGATTGGTCGATAGTAGTTCGTAAAATAAGGAGCTGTGACAGATAGACAGGCGAAATCGTAGCATAAGGTCTCCTTTTTTACTTGGTGATTTTGGCCATACTCGTGCCCGGTTGATGACAATAGCCAGCTAAGTTTAAGTCCCATGTAATAGGGCGTAACTTGTACTTATAGGTACACCTCTGCCTTACCCTTCGAGGATTACAGTCGTGATGTTATGTAGTGTGAACGTGGAATGTAACAAAAACCAGCCGAGTGCGTGTCGCCATTACCACCACGCACAAGGGGTTCACGGGTTCCATAGTTAGGATGAATTTATCCCAAAAACAACTTAACATTGTAGTTGAAAAAGATGTGCTTCCATAGATTGATATATGTCATGGTCAATTCTCCAACTGCAAATGTAAGTTTGTAATCGCAAAATTTTTTTTTTATGTGATATGATTAAACTACTCGTACAAATTAACGATTTTCGGACTTTTTCCTTTACTTGTGCTGTGAGACCTTGCTTCTTGCCAAATTTCATGATTCTAGGTCAACGGGAAGTACCCTATAGGTTTTGATTTATTTGCGAGTATCAAAATATGTCGCATAAACGGTCGTCCTTATTGCGTTGACTTAGAAGCTTGATTTTTTTAGAGCTCCAAGGGATCGTAGACCTATGTATTTAATATTAATTTCAACTTGATACCTCCACGCGTTCCTGAGAAAAAGGGTCTTGACAGACTGACACACGGACAAAAAAGTGATCCCTATAAGAATTCTGTTTTTTTTTCTTTTGAGGTACGGAACTCTAAAAATAAACATTCAGTCGAGTGGAGCGAATTCGATTGTGCTTAAATAAATGTATTTTCTTTCTTTTCTTACCTGGGGAGTCCTCGTCCGGTGAGTCGCTATCGTTGGGCTCCTTCCGTAGCGTGGTGGTGCATATCTCACGGATGCGGCGCTCCAACTGCGCCGTAGTGATGTACTGCTCGCCGTTCGACAGGCTGAGTGGAAGAAATTAGCTTCAAATAAGGAATACAACCATACATACATAGTCGCAGGGGCATCGACGCGCAACCTGTTCACCATGAATTCAACACAGATCTAGACCCTTTTTTTTTCAGTCTGACTTTTACTGACTAAAACCCACCCATGTTCCTTCAGTTGCCTATGCCAGGGCCACGATAACTCTTTCAAACAACCGGCGACATTGGCAGGAGATTCTAGACCCCTAGATTGAAATTTTCATAGAAAAAAAATCTGCTGATTCCAACAAATGTACGCGGGTCAAAATGTATAGAACAGCAATTTTTTTTTTTTTATAACCGCCGAAAACTGTCGACGTGCCTGCCACTCTGTATACCGGCCGAATCTGAACTCATGCATATTTGTGAACCACTGCTGCAAGATTTCGTTTAGGCCTGTAAATTTGCGACAGTGGCAAACTATTTTTGCAAATACTATTAAGATCTCAGCAGCACTCAGGTAGGCTGCTCGATTGATGGAGTTTTTGTTAACAATATAAGTTACGCCGACGATATGGTGCCGCTGAGCCCATCGATCAGTGCCCTCAGGCGATTAATAAAGGTATGCGAGTGCCCATGGGCTCAGGTATAACACGACCAAGAGTGAGGTGATGGTGTTCAAGTCCGGCACGAAGAGCTATGACACCGTACCTCAGGTCACATTGGGCGGCAATGCTCTCAAAAGAGTGGAGCATTTTAAGTACCTGGGCCACTGGGTCACCGAGGCTCTCGCAGATGATGTAGATGTTGAGAGGGAACGCAGGGCATTGTCAGTCAGAGCTAATATGCTGGCCCGTAGGTTTGCACGCTGTACTGCACAGGTAAAAATAACTTTATTCAAGGTTTACTGTCAGTCTTTTTATACGTGCAGCCTATGGGTGAAGCATACGCAGAGGTCTTACAATATCCTGCGTGTCCAGTACAATAATGCATTCAGGATTTTGATGGGGTTGCCACGCTTTTGTAGCGCATCAGGTATGTTTGTGGACGCTCAAGTGAATGGCTTTCAAGCGATACATCGCAAAAGAACAGCGTCTCTGATGCTTCGCATACGGGGCAGCCCCAACAGCTTCCTGCAGCTTATTGCAGGGAGAATGGACATGGAGTGCTCCCTAATGGAGTATTGGACGGAACTGCATGTACGTACAGTGCGGTCCTGATCCAATGTTTTCATTGTTGTGTTATTTTATTATTATTTTTTTGGTGTCTTGTGTAATCTTGTTGTTATTTTTATTTTTAAATTGTAATTCTATATGGATCATGACGAGTGACGTGGTCTGAAATAAAGATTATTATTATTATTATTATTTAGGGCGGAGTTCACCGACTTTTAAAACGGCTGTTTAGATATTTAATCAGTTCTTTCCTTAGGAAATTTGACATAAACCAACTGTTTAAATACCTAAACGGTGGTTTGAATGTTGGTGAACACATTTGTAACATAATTTGTAAGTAAATTATTACTAACGTTATGAATCCATGTTACTAGAAATAAAGTTGGTTGTTGTTGGTGTTACTACCGGTTACTACCGGGATAAAAAGTATCCTATGTCCTAATCCAGGCCATGGTCTACCCAAATTCCAAAATGTGCCAAATTTCATCCAAATCCGTTCAGCTGTTTTAGCGTGAAAGCGTAACAAAGAAACGAAATATTAGTTAGGATAATTAGGATTTATAAGCAGTCTAAATTGAAGTATCATTGGGCGCTTTCGATTTAGATGGTTGGGTGTCTGAATGCTGGAGCACGAGATCAGGACGGCTTTCCTACTATGCACGGCCGGTAAGTAATATATTTTTCATATAAAATTACCGGGCATAATCAGCCTATTAATATTCCATCTGCTGGAACACAGGCCTCCTCTCAGTGAGAGGTCGTTTTTTTTTTTTTTTGGGATGGGTTTGCTCTTAACTTTAATCTAAGTCAGACGAAGGGCGTGGACGTAATCCACCACGCAGGCATAGTGCAGGTTGGTAGATGTCACATGTCTTCGAATTTTAGGTTCTAGAACATGCCGGATTCCTCACGGAGTTTGCCTTCGCCGTTTTGAGAGCAGTGGTGGAGAAATAATTTACACAAAGTTCAACCTGAGTGAAAAAGCGTTCAGCGGGGCGTTCAGCAATGCGTGCAAGCGGCGAAGAGCGTTCATCGAGCGCCGCTCGGCCGTCACTCAGGACACTCGCGAGTGTTTGCGGGGCGGGGCGGGGCGGGGCGTGCGACGTTCGTGTTAAACAACATGTTTAACACGAACATCGCACGCCCCGCCCCGCCGGACGCTCGATTCGAGCGTGCACTCAGGCCGTACACTAAAGTGTCTATGACCTACAACTCGTAAGTAGCGGCCGTTTCCACAGGGTCACCACGGTTCCTACTGTAAAATGACTAAACTACATTTTAAACCCACAACGACAGCCATGTTCGTTCAGCACCCTAATTGCACTGTCAATCACAATTGGAATGATTTTTATTACTAATTACTAATCTAGTTTATTACTAATACATTACTTCATTTCAAAAAAATTGTCTGCTCAACAACGTAAATAACGCAATGAATGTTGTTGAAGAGGACTGCCGCATTTTGTCACGTCTCTCGCTCACACGGGACCTTTTTAAGAATGTTAAATGAAAAGATGCTTTTTTGAAAAATGTAATCAATAGGCGAACTAATAAATAATATTAATATAATAGGTAATTAACAAAAACACTAATCTCAAACACAGGTCATAATACGAGTACTTATTGTGCTGAGTTTATTAGATAACACAATAAAAATGTGTTTTTATTTATTAGTTCCCCTATTTATTAAATTTTTCAAAAAAGCATCTTTTCCTTTAAGGAGGAAGCGTCAGGGTAGCCCGCAAAATTCCAATTTTCTTACGTTTATTGCAATTCGCAAGTCGGTATTAGATTGAACGTTGATCAAAATATAATTTGCGGCCGTAACAAGTATCTACTTACATAACAGGTCCCGTGTGAGCGAGAGAGGTCACAAAATGCGACAGACCTCTGAACTGTCAAAACGAAAGCCATTACTACTGTACGTGTGTTACGTAATTACCCCGCAGTAAGTTAAAACAAGTTCTTACCTGGCGAACAGATCTCTGGCAGCTTTCCTGGCGACAGTCTCCTGTCGGCTGGCGGCGAGGCACGACTTCGCCCGAATGATGGCCGCGCTGTCTTCGTCTATCACTCCGCTGCGGATGCACCTGACGAACACGGAAATATATATGTCAAACCTTTGCCAAAGAAATAACTCGTCTGAGGACTGATTTACAGATCGCACTTTGACTTTGCTATGTAATGTAAGCGTCTCATATGAAAATGAGCATTATTCCCATGCGTATAATGTTAATAAAAGTATAAGCAAATGTGAACAAGCGTTTCGCACGAATATCAACATCTACAATAAAGTTCATATTCGTATGGGACAGTTAGGTAAAATAAAGTCAAAGTACAATCTGTGAATTTTGGAGCTAAGGGGCTCCTATTATTTCGGGAAAAATATGTTTAAACTTATGACAGGTACAATGAATAGGAATACTGTAACATACCCTACCCAAATACATTTCTGGGATATTGACACTGAGATCAAATTCTGAAGATTTAGCGGGGAAACGCGGTGTTGGCCGAAGAAAAATGTCTTGGCTGAGAAATCTTTGCGAATGGACCGGAATCACGAGTACTGCTGAGCTGTTCCACCTCGCAAAGGACAAGGAGAAATATTCTGAGTTAAAGGCCAACCTTCAGTAATTGGAAAGGCACCAGAAGAAGAAGAAGAAGACAATCTACAAGAATTGCCGCTATGTTTAAAAACTAAACTTTCTTACATAGAATGATGCAACTCATCGCGCACTTTATCCCATTTGACCTTCCAAAGTGCAAAATCGCTTAAATTACCATTCATTGATAAACGCTTACATTTAAAAAGTTATATAAAAAAATACAGTAAATAAGTCGGAAAAACTGTCGCTCAGCGCGTCCTCAGACATAATGCAGGTCAGGTTGAACTGGTGTTTATGTTTACGTGGACACGGTATGTCAGTAATTCGTGACAATAGCTTATTTACGGTATTACCTCATATCATTATCGGGAATCTGATGCTACTGCCTTTCGCGGAATATAGAATAATGGAACAATTGAGACGATTTCACGTTTCGTTAAAATATTTTCTGACATAATGACGTTAGGTTTTACAACATTTTTTTTGACATTCCACTGTCTACTTTACCAAATCAGAATAGAGGTTTTATATCAATCGTGTGAAAATTCTTTTTATATCGTATTTTCAGTGTTTCAAGCGAGCAATAAAAATACGCCACGATTTGAGAACTTCATCCTTTTTTCGTCGGTTAAAAAAAAAATTTAATACTTTGTAAAGGCATTTTTTTTAATGTTACGTCACATTGGTGGAGTAAAGAAATACCTGCCGTTAGTCATCCTGTCTCGTTAACGTTTGGTACGGATACTGCTCGGACTATTAGGTCATGTCGGTTTTGATGTACTCTTTCGACATACTCAAAAGGACTCAGACGGAACTTTGGATTTTGCTCACTTCAGAGATAGAAAAGGGATTTAATTAATATTAAAGACGTATTTCATCCTAAAACAAAAAGTTTGCCGCTTAAGTAAATATCGGGTGTAAAAAACACTTTCCGAAGCTGAAAGCCACATATTCTACCCATTATTTGGATATTTTTTCCACTAGACCATACCTGGGAATCCACTGGTTCTGGAGTAATTGAAGGTCAGTCACATTTTTTTTAACTTGTTTACGAAGTCCAATTCCAAGTGTCATTACTAAACTTTTTTCCAAACAAACAACACCTAAATTTTCGATTTTTCTTAACAAATACCACGTGGCACTGTATCGTGCGCTTGTTGTCGTAGAGGCAGTCGTGACGTGGTAGTGTGCGTTTGATATTCCTTGCGTTTTTGTAATTTCAGATGCGCAATTTGTTGTTGTTTTTTTTTTATTGTGATGGGTTTGCTCTTGAGTCTAGTCTAAGTCGGTGGCGACAGACACAAAGTCGACGATGGAGTGAGCTTACCCAGAAGAAGCCTCTTACTCTCACTTTGAAGAGATTAGGGTTGTATGCGCTCGGAAACAGACGCAGGTAGAGTTCCACTCTTTTGCTGTGCGATTATAAATGATATTTGGAAACGCTTAGTGCGAATTGGTGGAATAGCAACGAGGTAGTGATGGATACTTGCAGTGCGTCTAGATGTCCGATGGTAGAAGGGGGCCGGTGGAATGAGGTCGCGGAGTTCTTGAGCACACTCACCGAAATACAATCTGTAGAAGACCGACAAGCAGGCAACCTTGCGGCGATGAGCCAAGCTGTGAAGCTTGGCATCCACCAGGTTTACGTTACCAATGAGCAAGTTGGTATTTAGCTGAGCCATCCCAAAGGTGCAATACTCCATGCAGGATCGGACTTGCACTTTGTAAAGGGTTAAAAGCTGTCCAGGCGTAAAGTATCGCTTCACACTATTAGGGATGCCCAGTTTTTTGGCCGCAGTTTGGGCTTTGTACTGAGCAACTTTGGTGGCGCCGAAGTTGAGACCAGAGGTCAACTCCATGCCTAGGAGCTCGAGCGGATCAGTTACAGGAACAGTTTACAGGAACAAAGTAGGAGTTAGGACGAAACGACTCTTTTTAGCGGTAAAAAAAAAACACGCCTGTGTTTTCATGGCGTTAAAAGAGACCAGATTATCATCACCCCACTGGGAGACAAGGCTTAAGGTCAAATCTGTCCGCTCTACCATAGTCTCTCTCAAGGAAATAACTCCAGCGACTGGATCACATACCTAATTTATCGTGTCATTGCTTCATTTTTAACCGTTCTCAATTCATCTGTATGTTTTTTTTTTTTTGTATGTATGTTACGCGATTACTCAAAGACGGATGGACCGATTTGGAAAATTCTTTTTTTGTTTGAAAGGGTATACTTTCTAGGTGGTCCCATATAAATTTTATTAAGTTTGCTTGGGTAGTTTTTGAGTCAGCTTCAATAATGCCTATTTTTCCTACTTAATTTATGTGGATGATGTTTTTACATAGCAGGTAGTGGTATTCGAATTTGTATACCTACCCCAGGTACCACAACTAAAAAGTGAAAAATAAAAACTTTTTAGCAAAAAATAAAACCGACTTCCAAAACAAAACACTACAAAGTGAAAAATAACTTTAATTTCGGAAGTCGGTGGCAAAAACCGAAAATACAAAACCAAAGACAACGACTACTAACGAAACTACTTTTTGGAAGGGGTAACTGTAGAATCCATTCTATTTTCTTGTAAATTTAGATGTTCAAAAGTACCTTTTTATGTGCCTCATTGAAATAAATTGACTTTGACTTTAGATTATATTACCATAATCAGCTGGTTTCCTGGTGCAGAGATAGGAACTCTCTAAACACTACCAAACAGTTAACGGCCTGCGCAGACTACCTGCAAAGCCCTAGCCGTTAATGTGGCAGTCCATTACAACCGAGACTCGGAAAGCACGTTAATCCGTAGGTCCCGGCTGTCTTTTGTAGGTCTTCTGACAGTCGTAAGACTGGAAGCCACCCCAATTCCATAGTTGGGAAAAGGCTAAGCAGGCAGTTTAGGGCAGTACAAACCTTCCTTATCTCAGGTCCTTACTATCTTACCTCTACCGAAAAATGATTTAAAAAAAAATGAGCGCCGAGCCATCGCGCGTCGGAAGAAATTCTTCTAATAATTATTACATTTTGACCGTGATTTTCGCGTAAATTGGCCAGCTTTGGCGTTCTTATTCTGAGAAACTGAAAGACTTCGAGAACTTTGACTTGTTGAGTGGTGGAGAATAGTTATTAGTTCATAGTGGCCTCGCTTTTCGCAATTTTTTCTTATTAGATATAAATAAAGCCAAAATTCCGAAGCAAGTTTTTCATAAAATGCACACCGCATTTTTCGAGCTCGAGGATTGACTATAAGCAAATGAAATGAAAAATATATAATAAAATCTCATAAATAGTGGTTTAGTTCATAGCGGCCTCAGAATTTTGAAATATGGATGGAATAGCTACACGGGTCGATCCATCAGGTTAAGCTTGGTCTGTGGATGGGTGACCATCTTTTCATACCGAGACTCCTCCGTGCCTCGGAAAGCACGTTAAGCCGTTGGTCCCGGCTGTCATTTGTGGATCTATGACAGTCGTTACGGGTCGTCAGAATCTCGAAAGTCTGACAACCAGTCTTACCAAGGGGTATCGTATTACCCAGTAACTGGGTTGTGGAGGTCAGATAGGCAGTCGCTCCATGTAAAATACTGGTATTCAGCTGCATCCGGTTAGACTGGAAGCCGACCCCAACATAGTTGGGAAAAGGCTAGGCAGATTGATTTTGGATGGAATAGCTACAAAAAAAATCCCATTCAAAACCATAAAATTACTAAAAACGCTCAGAATTTACTGTAAATGTCTCCTTACTACATTGATATTATTACCTACGTAAAATTTATATCAGAATAAACGTTAGGTAGTTCATAAGAAATTAAAATGACTCAAAATAAACGTAATTACAACTGCCAAATTGCTACATAATGCGATGCGTCGCCGTCAAAACGCAGTTTAGTGATGGGCCTCAGATCGACGAGGTTTAAACAGGACAACGCAGTATTTGTGAGTGCAGATTAGCACACCTTAAGAGGGGCCAACCCGTCAAACTTTTCATACAAACGCTCGTACGTGATTATAGCGATTTAACATATCTTTCTAAGAAATTGTTGAACTTATAGGTATTTTCTGCACTGTATCTAGGTTTCTATCAAAGCGAAAAATAAAAATTTGGAGAAACAAATTCAGTACTTATAAGCCTCCAAAAATCTGCTTTTTTGCACAATTTTTACCTGACATTTACACTGACGGTAACATTTAGTTAAAATTATTAAGTGGTAAGGCTGGACTTCATTACGACGGGAGAGAAGTAAAGAAAGAAAACGAGGCCTTTGCCCAGCAGTAAGCAGCGGCATTTAAGGACTTTAAAACAACGGAGGAGGGTCTCAATTTGATCTGTTTTTTATTTTGAGTTTTAGAATTTAATTCATTGGCAATATTTTAAGGGTTCATTGTACTCATCATTATGAACATCTTTTGCTATGGGACCAAACCTGAAATCGCGAAAGAAATCAGCTGTTCAGTACATTTATGTTCGCATAATTCGTTAAAATGTAGGGAACAGCTGATTTTTTTTCGCGATTACATGTTTGGTCCCACAGTAAAAGTTGTTCATAATGATGAGTGATCTCTTAAAATATTGCCCATGAATTAAATTCTAAAACTCAAAAAACAGATCAAATTGAGAACCTCCTCCGTTGTTTTTAAAGTCCTTAAATGATAACACGACTACAGCTAACCCAAAGTGACTTTTGTAAAAAGGATTTAACTATCCCATATCAATGTTTATTTAAATACCTTCTCAACATTCTCCTGGCTTCTGGATGCGCTTGTTCAGTTGCACAGATCAACCAATCCAGGGCTTGCTTGAAGTTACATATTTTGTCTGCTTCTAACTCTGCAACAAACGCGCATTATTTTTAACAAAAACATTCGATAGATACGTACTAGATAGACTCTTTATTATGCACACCATAAAAATTACTGATATAAATTAATGTTGAAATTTTACATAAGGTGACAATGGGCGGTCTTAACATTACCCTCCTATTGGGCTCCGCTGCAGTCGGGCAAAATGGAAATACTTCGGGCCGTATTACGGAATAATTGTAAGAGTTGATCTCTGTTTAAAACTAATAATAATAACAAGTGTATTTTTTTAAATTAAACTGATTAGTCTGGATATCATCTAGGACGACAGTCCTTGTCAAGACGAATCTAACGAGACCAAACTCGATAGGGTTGCGTCGTTCTATTGCTAAGTTCCCATGGTCACCTTCCAACTCCATCAGCAGATCAGCTCCATGTCATAATAATATTGCATTGTCATCCAATTTACATATGCATGTAAAATTTCAGCTCAATCGGAAACTGGGAAGAGGGTCAAATTTAACTTGCAAGATTCGATCACAGACAGACAGACTGATACCGGGACAGGTGAAACTAAATAAAAGCTTGTAATTAAAGGGGGACCCCAACCCCATAGAATAAAGTTTATTTTGAAGAAAAAAATTCTTACCCTGGTATGTGGGGTGTCATTGTCGTAGAACTCATCGAGTAGAGTACAAATATTTTTTTTTATCTACAAAACTGAAGGAATCGCAACAAATTAACAAGTTAGGAATTTGTACCATAATACAGTATGTTAACCAACAGAGGGCGTTCCCGTTAACCCGCATTGTATAGCATCCATACATGCTAAAAAAAATATTACCATTCGAAAACAAAATGGTTTTTATTTTTTTTAATATTAAAATATTCACTAAAAATGTTAAATTGATACGTAAAAGAAACACTCTGTACACGCGTACTTGAAGGACGGAAACATCGCAATTTAGTTTTTATTTTTAGTGAATATTTTTATATTATTTTGAATATTTTTAGCATTTTTGGGCGATTTTCTGCAAAAGCAAAAAATAATTTTGTAATTCACAGTACCATTATGAAAATACAAAGTTATCTTTGCGATTGTTAAAATTTAAGATTATAAATAGTCTCTTTCATAAAAAAAAAACTGGCCAAGTGTCGGACTACGCACAATGAAGGGTTCCGTAGTTGGGATGGATTTATCCCAAGAACAAACTTAACATTGTAGTTGAAAAACGTGTTCTCCCATACATTCCAACTGCAAATGTAAGTTTGTATACACAGTATTGAGAGATTTACCATGTTATTTTAGGACCATAGACTTCTTATAAGTTTTCCTGTAATGTATAAGTATACAGCTATTTTCTGTATTTTTTTCAAAATTTTAGGGTCAGTAGTTTCGAAGATAAGGGGGGAATGGTCAATTTTCGTCTATTTTCTTAAATTACATCAGTATCCTGACCTAGACTACAGTCAAGACCAAACACATCTCAAATTAAAAAAAGGAACCCTTCGTGTGCGAGTCCGACTCGCACTTGGTCGATTTTTGTATAAGTAGTCGTATAAGGCCGTGTCCTAATACAAGCGTATGTCGCTGTCGAAACATATAATGACCAAATGTGAGCCTTCCGTTTTGAATTAGCGATTAGCCTATATATTCTAAAAACTGCTGGACATAGGTCTCTCCCAAGTTGCATCACGACAGCTGGTTCTCTGCCTTCTGCATCCATCTATCCCAACCATCTTTTTAAAGGTCATCACAGGCTATGCTAATAAGCAATAATAATAATAATGTTTGTGCCTTTAACATACCACATTTCTCTTCCAAAAGTTGTTTAGCAAGAACGACTTGTGACTCAGCACAGCCATCCTCAGCCAGTTGGTTGCGCAATCTTCTCAGAGATCCTTGTGGCCCATCTGGAGCAAGAAAACCTCAGAAAGTATACTACATATACAAAAGTATTAATAGCTTATACAATGGTGTGAAAATAATTAACAATAGTTAGGGGCGAGATTATTGCCATCAATTGGGAAAAACTACTGAAAAATCCCAGATAGAAAACCTAATCTGGACTACTCAGTGAAAAAACACCGAAATAAAAAAGTTAAAAGTCCAAACATAATCTTGGTGAGTGTGTGTGGACTAGTGTCTGATGAGATGGTCTTTTGAAGAAAGACGCACACATATTTGAGTGGACCTGTCCATTAAACTGTGGTGTATAATCAAAAAAGATATAACAGTTGTGCAAACACCTGTGCTTCGAGGAATAGAGGCGCAGTGTTATGTTAGATGATGAGTGACTTAATAGTGGTCATTGACCTACACTTAACTACTCAGACGTCTACCGGACACCCGGGTGTGCATTAAGAAAAATCTTTATATAATACGTATATAAACGTATATCATATATATAAATGTAAAAAACCATCATCCAATGGCGACTGCGGGCTTACAGTAGTTGTGAACCAATGGAGTTCGGTTGACATTCGGGCTCACATTGACATGACCTGTGCGGTTTTTTATTATAATAGACGTTTCACAAGTTAATCACAGATTTAGCATTTTTCATTTCAAGAACAGAAATGAATCAGTTCGTGAGAAAGGTCCGGTGTGTAGTACTTGCAACCGGCATATGTCTATGACATAAACAAAGCAAAAAGAGTATGTAAGGATCGTAGCAGGTGACATTCTGTAGTTTCTGCCTTCCTCTATGTGAGTGTATGTATGTAAATGAATCCACACCAATTGTTGTTATCAACATTATTCACAATTGAAAAACAATACAAATAGTTGTTCAGATTCTTATAAAGAAGTTTAAGGAAAAGACCAATCAGCTATTGCATTCTTATTTGGCAGCAACTATATTTGGTAGTAGGGATACCTACTACCTATAATAGGTAAGAAAGAAAGAAAGACAATGGTGCCGATTCTGTTGTACACACGTTGCAAGTTACCAATAGCCTAAATTAAGTTTAGTTGTTAAACTTAATTTAGGCTATTGCTAACTTTCCTCTCTAATAAAACAAGAAAGAGGAGAACGTAAATTAGAGCTGTCAAAAGTTGGAACTAATATTTCCATACAAATATAAACAATATGCAAAAACATGTCAACTAAAAACATGGTGAAGCACAAGGCGTAAACTAGTGACTGACATCTATAACTTAGTTCATAGCTATATCTGTCCTTTTCTCGCACTGCGTGTTAGTAAAAGATAGTGATTCTCTCATTTTAGTTTAGTTATTGAACAAGAGAATCAGCACCATTGTGTTTATTGGCATTACAGCAAAAAAAATACCTTAACTATAAAAAACAGAAAACAATGCTCATAATTGTCTAGGTTTCCATAGTACAAGCTCTGCTTAGTTTGGGATCAGATGACTATGTGTGAAAATGTCCTAGGATATTATTATTATTTAATTTTTTCTTACATATCTTGGGACCCTGGGGTCCCCAACATTTGGAAGCCATACGAGGGACCGAAGCCAACTTGCAGAGGCTCCTTAGATAATTTATTATTATTTTCTAAACTTATTACTTAAATACATTTTTAAATATTTTTATAAAAAACATTTTAAAAAACATTCAAAAATATAAAAATAGTGATCCGCCAGTAGCGGGAGCAATGTCCAAGCTACCGGTGGTTAGGGCTGCAGAGACAGGTACCTCCTCACAATGCGAGCCGTATCGAGAAGTACTGCCTTCTTCTGCCTTATTATTATTATAATGCCAAAAGGAGCTCAGATCAGCATGATGTTAGATGACAACACAAGGTTACCATCTGATACTGATTTTGAACTGCAGCCCAGAAGCACCATATGCTATAAACACATAGGAAAGTGCATGTGTCCGTTTTGAATAAATTACATTTGATAAAATAAAATAGCTCACAAAAAATAAACAAATAAAATGTTGTGACAACATGTGTGTGTGGGTGTGTTGTGTACCATATCAACACCTACAATAGTAACTCGTTTACTACCTATATTCATTACTAATAATTTGATTAGGTATATCAACATTTGGAACCATCACAGAATAGATAGGTACTTATGTAAATATCTGTCATACCCGGCATCAACTATCGTAATTAACTATCCAACGATACAAATAAAAAATTGAGAAGTTCAAAAGCCCTGGCACACATTTATTCTACCAAACCTGGTACCTACTTGATTGAACTTCCAGCAGAAAAATATATTTATGTATGTGTAGATTTAAGGCAATAGCATCGAAATACAGAAGCAGATCAAGCAGTAATTATTAGACTTACCATGTAGATTCCAACGTTTCCGACCGACTGGCATCACTGGGCATCACTTATTAAATATAAAATCGATATCCGTACATAAATAAAGATTTCAAACACGGTAAACTGTAAGAAAATAATTAGGAATTTGATAAAAACCAATAGGCAGGCGACTTTATGTTTAGATTACTAAAAAAAGACAATAAAAATATAAAATTTTCTTCCTTCTGGTCAGATTTGTCAATATGTCCATGTCAATGTCAAGTCAATAATGATTGCTTGACAGTGACAACAAAAAAACAATAAGTATTGCAAATGTTTAAAAGTAGGTTTTTAAAAAACGCATTATTGCAAAAAAGATAAAAATTGATTACTCGCGTTAGTGACGCACGGATTCGATCTACTGATGTGGCGATATGTCAAAATTTCGAGATATCTATGTACTTTCTATAAATCAAAGTTAAATATTAAAGTAACAGATAAATCTTCCTGAGTTTTCTAAACGATGGTGAAAACTGCATCAAAAACCATTGTAAACTTTAGATGAACTAAGAGCACACACACAGAAACGTTAATACGACTTTTAAAACTATTTATCTACCTATTTAGTTAGAAAATAGATAAAACTGCCACGATAAAATTCAGAAATATCAGTACCTAAGGTAAAACTTTAGATATAAACGTAAATGAAAAGAAAGTAGGCACCAATCTGTGACAACTCACAGCGTCCGCCTACATGTTCCGCCCACACAAATACGGTCAGTTTCCTAAAATAGAATGATTTTTAAAAGGATTTCCTGTGAAGCTCTAAATAGTAAAAGACTCAAAATAAAAATTCAAGAGGGCTGTTATACATAAAGTTATTAAAATTTATAATGTTAGGTACAGTAGTTTGAACATCAATGCAATGTGATTGGATTGAGACGTACAAATACCTATTAGTTGGAAAACTAATATTATAATCTAAGTTTTACTTCTGTAGGTCCTAAATTTTTGTATTTTATTTTATTTGGTTTTTCTTACGAAGTTAGATAGTATAAATAGTTTGCCTAATGTGTTAAGATAGAACTTAGGTAGGTACCTATTATAAAGGAAGAACATTGAAAAAAAAAATGAATAAAATAATATACCTACTATACTCTTTGAAACACAAGAGCCCGACGGATGATGTCGTTAACGCTGGCGTGCCGTGCCATCCGACCAGCGCTCTTGCCGAAAAGGTAGTAGGTAACTATAAAAATTTTAATGAGGATCTGATGAAAAAAATACATGGTAGATATCCCATAACTTTAGTGGTGTATTAACCCATATATGCCCAGAACTACTTTATTTATTATAAATTATAATTTATAATATTTTATTTATAAATTATATAATTTCATGAATGAAAAGGACAAAAAAAATATTTTTCGTCCTTTTCATTTATGAGCTGGCTTTTAAACATCATAAGTTCGTGACATTATACTTGAGCCCATGTGTCACTGTATAGGACTCAAAAAGCGTCTATCGATGGGCTCAGCCATCGATAGACGCTTTGAGGACGCTTAAGTGGCCTTATCATCAGCATAACTAATATTATTCATACAAACGCCGTCAATATGACATCCAACTCTGGTGCTGCTGAGTTCACCGATCAGTAGGTTTATGTATATGTTCAACAGGCGGGGTTAACTTAACCCCCTGTCTCAACCCACCCTCCAGCTTATACACAACCGATGGCGCCTCAGCCCATCTAACACTATTCCTCTGGTTATAGTAACAGTTGCGAAACAAGGATGTAATTTCATTCGGTAGTGTTGTCTCACTCTGCAATTTGTCCTATAGTGCCTCGTAGGACACACGGTCGAACGCCTTTGACAGGTCCAACAAACAAGCAAAAACAGGTGTTTTTCTGGAGGTATAATATTGAACAGTTTGCTTGAGGCACAGGATAGCACTCTCAGTGGATAGATCGGGCGCAAAGCCAAATTGTGCATCATGGAGTTCAATGTGTTTAGCCAACTGTTGATCAAGCAGACTGTTCAAGACCTTGTCGACTATCGTGGCCCACGAAATAGGCCTGTAATTGGACACCTCAGAGGCGTCCCGTGTCTTGTCCTTAGTAATCGGAACCACCACAGTGTGCATAAGGTCTTCCGGTAAGTAGCGGTGACTGAGACATAAATTAAAAAGCAAAGCATGAACCCTACACAGATGTGGCTCCGCATGCTTCAGGTGCTCGACGCAGAGGCCGTCATGGCCTGGTGACTTACCTCTTGTCATTTTCTTAATAACAGTAGCAAACTGTTTAGCTGAAAACATTACGGCAATCGCACCAGAATCCGACAGTTTCTCTTCATCGAGCACCCGCTGCCCTGTTTGCAAAGGAGACTGCACTTGAAAGTGTCTTAGAAAAAGGTTGGCGATATCTTTCGGCTCACTCAGACCCAAAGAGTAAAGTAATAATAGAGAGAAAGAGTAGCAACTCTGTGGTTTTGCATGTGTAGTGGTATGGAACCACACATGCACACACATGCGCTTAAGTGCCTATAACCAATATGGAACTTTTGTTGGGACGTGATTTAGGTTCTATGAAATTAAATGTTCATTTAGTGGTACACATGAGTTTAATTCGACGATTCTTGTCGGCCGGTATTTCAGAAACTTGGTTTGTTACCGCTACCGTCTCTTTATATATATGAGATATGTATGTTTCTGTGGAAGCATAAAGAATTATTTATGAAAGCAGACGATGTCAAGCCTCGAAACCGACACGACCCTCACAGGCTCGTACTGGATGTCATGCCAAGGCTGGCTAAATATAATAAAAGCTGTCTGTATATGTGTGTAGAAATATTTAATAAGATACCAAACGACCTAAAAAATCTAAATACCAAACTATTTAAAAGTACACTGTATGACTGGCTGTCCACTAATAGTTTTTATAGTGTTAAAGAGTTTTTTGACAAAAGAAATAACTGACCAAATTGGATGTACGAAAATTTGCACGCTTATAATGTTAAGCAAAAACATGTATGCACTATATTTAATTTTGTAACATCTCTTATACCATGTTTTTATGCAAATAAATGATCTATCTATCTATCTATCTATAAAATGATATTCAAATTAACACGGTACAATAACTGATTGTATGACAATGAAATGACGCGAATGACGCGGTAGGTAACGTCAGTGTTGCGTGTTGTCGTGACGTCGACTCACGACTGTTGACTGTCGACTGTGTATTGAACTTCGCAACCATGCGCAGTTATAGGCACTTAAGCGCATGTGTGTGCATGTGTGGTTCCATACCACTACACATGTATGGAAAGTGCTACCTCTAGTTTGGTGGGTGAATTAAGGCAATAATAACATATTAGGTTGGGGAAAAAGTCTTTTCGCATTATAGTATGTAGAACTTGTAATAAAATCTCTTTGGCTATACTATTTGTATCTGGCTGGTTTTGGTATCATTGAAAGTTTAAATTTTAAAGAACATAAATCCAAATTCAAATTAGGAAAATGTGTGATTTTCATTTGTTTTTCGTACCGTCAAGATGAGTGAATCTAATGAAGAAATTCGATACATTTTAAAATTTTGCTACAAAAAAGGGAAAAATGCAACGCAAGCCGCGAAAAAAATTTGCGATGTTTATGGACCTAGTGTAGTGTCTGTGAGAGTAGCACAAAATTGGTTTAAGCGTTTTCAATCCGGAAATTTTGATGTCAAAGATGCACGTCGCTCTGGTCGCCCTATTACGGATAAAATGGATGCCATTTTAGGAAAAGTGGAGCAAGATCGGTATATCAGTAATTACGACGTAGCTGAAGAACTGGAAATTGACCACAGAACAGTTTTGGCGCATTTGAAAAAAAACTGGGTACACAAAAAAGCTCGACATTTGGGTACCTCACGAGCTCACTGAAAGAAACCTAATGAACCGTGTACTCATTTGTGATTCTTTATTACGACGTAATGAAACCGAACCATTTTTGAAGAAGCTGATAACTGGTGATGAAAAGTGGATCACGTATGACAAGAACGTGCGAAAAAGGTCGTGGTCAAAGGCCGGTCAGGCTTCACAGACTGTGGCGAAACCCGGGTTAACTCACAACAAGGTGATGCTGTGTGTGTGGTGGGATTGGAAGGGCATTATTCATTATGAGCTGTTACCACCAGGCAGGACCATCGATTCTGAACTCTACTGCGAACAACTGATGAGATTAAAGCAAGAAGTTGAGAGAAAGCGGCCGGAATTAATCAACAGAAGGGGTGTGGTTTTTCATCATGATAACGCTAGACCTCACACATCTTTAGCCACTCAGCAAAAATTAAGAGAGTTTGGCTGGGAGGTGTTAATGCATCCGCCGTATATTCCTGACCTTGCACCTTCAGATTTCCACCTGTTTCGGTCTCTTCAGAATTCTTTAGGCAGTGTCAGGTTAACATCACGAGAGGACTGCCAAAACCACTTGTCGCGGTATTATGACCAGAAGTCCCAAAATTTCTATAGCAATGGGATCATGTCCCTACCTACAAGATGGCAAAAAGTTATCGAACAAAATGGTACCTACATACTTTAGTTAAATGTAAATAAAATATATTAAAAATGTTTTGAATTTTCTTAAAAAATGCGAAGAAACTTTTTCCCCAACCTATTATACCTACCTATAGGTATGCATACTTACTATAATATGTAGCACCTATTTATTAGGTATTGAGCGAGTTTTTGTTATGGTAACAGTCAGGGAAAAAAACACGTATGGAGTTCAGAAAAATGTCCTTTTATTATTATCAAACATAAATTTTATTAATACTTATTCGTTTTATACTTAATTAAATTAAATTAAGGAATAACATAACACTTTTTCTTGGTTATAATAAAGATAATACGGTACGGTATGGTAATAAACGCTTACATAAAACATCACAGCCAAAAATACAATATCTTCTTCGGAGTTCACTCATGTTAACAAAACAACAAAAATAACAAACGAAAATCAAAGTGGTAACAATATAATGAAATAGAAACAAAACAAAACAAATAACAGTAACGAGAAACAATTTTCAACAGAATTGCGCATCAATGTCGGGAAAGTTGGAGTTGACAATGGCGACAATGACATTTATTTGACCAAGACAATATGGCTGCCACGTTTTTTTTGCTACTAGACTGTAGATGTCGCTGTCGCCTATGGAATTTATGACAGTGTTATGTGTGCCCCCCTGCTCAGACCCGCCACACTCACAGGGAGACTCGGCTTTGTTAGTTGTCTTACAAAATTTAGCAAACTCTTTTTCGAATGACTATTTGCCAAAATATCTAATTTAATTTGTTCTTGATTATTTTGAACAAATTTTAATTTAGTCTTAAATGCCCTTCGTGTTTCTCGCATTGTCTCATACAAAGTCCCCCCCTGAGTGGGTGCATCATGTGATAGCCACATTTGATAAAATGTCGTCGAGCCCCTATGAGCGTCGCTGACATATTTGTTCCAGCCTGTGACATATTTTAGTCTCTTAATGCGGTCACTACCTAGATATGTACATACACTGGGCACCAATAGATCTACGGCCAACGGCGTAAGCCGTTAGCCTGACAAACAAACGTATGTGTATCCTTCGGTAGAAGCTCATAGTCGGCGCAAAACCATGTCTGCTCATTACAAACAGAGATAAGTTCATTAAAAAACCGCTATCCAGGGTTGGCGACCGATTCATTGCCACGATCATTTTCATGCATACTTTAGCCAGGCCCCGAACATTGCACGATGACGCACCAGGCGCGTCATGGGCCTACATCAAGGATGACGGATGTTTTATGCGTATTTCGACGTTATCTTGCATCGACCTGCTAGGGGAAAAAGTTTTTGTGTGCTTCGATTCGTATTTCACATCACAAGGTAGGATTTGGGGGTCGTCAACATTTTTGTAAATGTACTTGTATTAGGTAATGTTTATATTAATAAACGTACTATTTGAAGATAATCAGCATGGAGACGAAATTTTCCCTGAATGTAGTCAGGCATTATTCACTAATAACCATGAACATTACCAGCGAGATAACTATAAAGAAATTGTTTTTTTTCTGAATAAAGTCAATCGATTTTGCATATTTCATAGAAGCGTAAATTCATGAAACCTTGGATTCAGACACTATCATTGATGAAATTATGGATTCTGAAGAAGAGGAATGTGAGAAAAAGAAAGTTTAAAGTAAGAATATCTAAGGATGAACCTAAGTCGCCCATTAAAAATAAGTCAGACCCAGATTGTTGTGCAGCAAAAAATATTTTAAAGCATTGTGCTCAAAATATTAACAAAAACAGACCTGAATACACAAGACAAACTGCCTCCAATTTACGCTCAATTTGAACATGACTTGAGTATACAGGGTTATTTTTAAAACACCAGCAACCTCTTAAGGGGTTATTGTACTCACCATTATGAAGAACTTTTACTATGGGACCAAACCTGAAATCGCGAAAAAAAAAATCAGCTGTTCAGTTGAATTATGCAAACATAAATGTACTGAACAGCTCGTTTTTTTTTCGCGATTTCAGGTTTAGTCCCATAGTAAAATTTCTTCATAATAATAATACTTTATTAATGGATGACCCCTAATGCGAGTACTCTAATGTAGCATTCTAGTGGTGAAAAAAATCATTTTTTTTACCTTAGTTATCTATTACAAACAAGAAATCAAATCTTTTCTCTTTATTATATTAGTTTATATCAGTAGATACTATGCAAAATAAAGAAATACAAGTATTTATATTTAATTCATATTAAGCCAATATATACGTACCTATATTAAGTTTGCAAACTGTTACCAAAATTAATGGCCAAGCGTATTGTCAACTTCAATGTTTAATTTAGGATAAAAATTGGTAGTTTTCTTTATCAATTCAATCGTTTTAAATCTGTTTTTAGGTAAGTTTGATGTGACGCACTAAGTGCGTCATGGGCCTCCCCGTGATATTTGCTTATGACGCGCCTGGGGCGTCATTAGCCATGAATCGGTTAAAAACCCCTAGTACAATTGCACACTCAATACTACCACAGTCTATAAATCATACAGTCGTCCAACGAAGACGTCTAGACAGGGCAATTGTGCGGAGCGTGAGGGGCGAGACGGGGGAAGGGCGCTCCCAAAATGCGTACGCTACCGTGTTAGTAGTTCGGGAGACAAGTTTCAGGGCTTTCGTGTGTCAATTTATTATTGTTTTAATTTATGTACTTATAATAATTAAAATGGTGCATACGACGTGTGTTGTGAAAGATTGCAAGTCGACATCTTACATCAATAAAGAACTGCGATTTCATCGATTTCAATTTAACACTAAATGATCATGCTTCCCAATGATTTTTTTGACAAAATAATTTATTAGGATGAGGATTTTTTTACATAATTAAGTTCAAAAACAGAAATTTCAAATCCAGTAAAATATCTAGAAACCGAAAATATTTGTCAGTCGCCCGTTTATAAAGATGTACAGACGGCAGCACATCAAGCTACTACAATCTGTCAGATTTCTTTAATAGATTTTCTACTTTATTGCTAAGGTATTAGGTTCAAGGTTGATTGGGAAAATCTGACAGTTTCGGGTAGGTTGACCTGCTGGCGTCTGTACGTACCTACAGATACAGTTTCTTAGATGAGCGGCTGGTTCACAAAAAAACGATATTTATGATAATTGTAAATTATTGTTTATAATAATAATAATGTTGATGACGATATTGATTGTTTATCTAAAATTAATTAATTAATTATTTAATATTGTTTACTAGAGACAACCCTAGATGTTGCGACAATGCCTACACGTTGTCGGCATTTACAACGAGATCAAAGGCATCGTCCTACTGTATCTTTATTGTATACTGTGATACTACTTTCAGTTACAGCTATTTAATGAATACGAATGTGTTTTCCGAATTTGATCCTTATTAGTTACTAGAAATTGTCCAACTGACAGGTGTCACAAATACATTCTCTTGACGGCCGGACTGTAGCTGAAAAGAGTCTCAAGAAAATGAGACTTAATCTAATTACCTAGGTTATAAGATTATAAGATTGTGGCTGTGTCATATCTGTCATAATTATATTGGTACTTAGCAAAGTTTTTAGGTTCCTCTTATAAATGCAGGGATTTTTTTAATGCTGGCAGCCCTATGTGGACTGCGAATATCGTAGGATCATACGAGAAAATGCTGAGAACTGTCTCAAGTTCCAACAGCCCTCGCCTAATACACTAATACACGAACCGTCTACTCGTTCATCACCTGGGAAGTACTCTGTGGAACCGTCTGAGAACCGCACTAACTTTGAGAACCGTTACAGCCCGCGGCACGTAAGTTGGCAAGAGTCGTTAGATGCGCAGAAGTCATTTTTTAGATCTCTTTGGTCGCGAGCGGGACGCGGGGAACGAGGTAGCATCGTTCCGAGCGCGCGATTGGTTGGTCAGTCGACCCTTGTCTCTCGCGTCGCGTCCAGGTTCCATTCGCTCCCGAGTACACTTGCGTGCACTAAAATTGTAACATTTGTTTTTGTTGAGCTTTTGTTATAAGTTCTTGTTATTGTTTTGTTTTAATTTTTAAATTTAGATAATGCCACAAACAAATACCATTTTACGTAGACACGCCTGAAAAATGGTTTATAATGTGTACTGTTACATAGAAAAAGAAGCGAAAACTGAGAAAGAGACTCCTCGGACAGTGGGAGTGAGGAGAGTAATATTGAGGATGGGGAGCCAACTCCTTCCACCAGCTCATCTACTGCTAACATTTATTTCATGCCAGGGGTAACACTTTTACAAAACGATAGTGACAACGACGGCATATGATTGTTGACGATATTACAATATTTTGTTTTATTATAAATTTTGTAACCTATAATTACTGTATAAAACACCAAAAACCTCTTAAGGGGTCATTGTACGCATCATTATGAACAACTTTTGCTATGGAACCAAACCTGAAATGGCGAAAAAAAATCAGCTGTTCAGTACATTTTGACGAATTATGCGAGCATAAATGTACTGAACAGCTAATTTTTTTTTTTCGCGATTTCAGGTTTGGTCCCATAGTAAAAGATGTTCATAATTATGAGTACAATGGGGGTCATTGTACTCATCATTATGAACGTTGTATCATACAACGTATCATGTACTCATCATTATGAACGTTGTATCATAAGAGGTTGTTGGTGTTTTACAAATAACCCTGTATATTTTATTTATTAGGTACTCCTAATATACTTCACGAATTCTTCTCCTTTCTTTAACTTTCTTCTAAATAGTTATGTTTAAAAATAAATTATGGCAATAACCACAGAATAATGAGAAGCAATAAAAGTGACCATTTTTTTGTTGCAATAAGTGTAGCATGCGCGAACTTACCCCCACTACGCCAAAACCTTGCCAACTAACGTGCCGCGGGCTGTACGTCTGACCGTCTGTCAGTGTCAGTGTTTTGATATTCTTGTCAAAATGTCAAATGTCAACTTATCAAATATTAATGTCAAGCAACAGCAAGGCATCCGCAACCGCAATCCGCATCCCCCGCCCCCATCCAGGATTCCAGGCAGCGAGTGTGACCGTCCGACTGCCTGCCTGCTACCGAGCATGCCAAAGCAATATTGAACAAGTTTTTGATGCTTTGCGTAGACTGAGGATTGAGGGGTCGTCTAGTCATCTACTATTGTAACTGTAGTGTCTGTGTCTGCTGCGGTATATTGTTCTGTGCGTTTGTCCGACTCTGCAATACCGCCTTGTGCACGCCTGCACGGTATAGCTTGCATAAAATTTACTGAATGTTTGCTATATTAATCATTGGTGCATAGTTTGGTTAAAGTGAAAGCAAAATGTTGACTCCACGTTTTAAGTTAACTCAGGACGATAATCACGTCTATATAAACGTGCACGCACCTTACACAAACATTGGTGATACAGAAATTGACGTAGATGGAGAAAATTTTCTATTTGTGTCCAGTCCGTACTTCCTGCGACTACGCCTGCCAGGCAGAATCGTCGACAATGACAGCTCCAAAGGATCGTACTTATGTGATTCAGGAGACTTCAATTTAACCTTTGACAAGGAGTCCACAGGTGAACATTTTGAAAACCTAGACATGATCACAAGTTTACTGGCTCCAGCAGATATCCCTGACATGAATCCAGATTTAGTTGAAATGTTAGAAGATGGAATCACTGTGGAAAATGGTAACAATGAAGATGACGATTATTCTAATAAGTACACCTATGGATTTGCAAACAAACTCACAACTGAGTTCAGCAACATTGGTGTCGAATTCCCGCAGATTTTTGAATTAAGAGTCCCTGAAACAGTGTCAATTGAAGAGCGTCAAACTAAGAGGGTGCAACATGAAGATGATAAATTTTCCACAGATCATTACCTGGCCGACTTTTATGATGATGAACTACTCGAGCCATTCTTGACAGCTATAGCACCTTGGTGTAATCAAAATTCTAATAAAGAGATTGAATTCTCTGAAGAAGAAGTGGGTGTGCTAAAGGAACTACCAAACAAACACTATTTACTTACTAAGACTGAGTACAAGCAAGTACTATATGGATTGGTTGATATCCTTTATGGATATTGTTATGATAAACGAACTACTTTAAATGAAAGCACGGTGGAATCAGGATGGACTATAAATAAGCTGTCATCAACCTTGAGTTGGTTCTGCACATTTAATGATATGGCACAGGTTCTCATCGCTTCTTACAGACGTGCATTAATTTATCCAATATTCAGGAACTTTAAACTGTGCATTAAAGTAAAAAATGATCTGGTTGATCTGTTTAGAAAAGGAAAGAAATTTGTAGTAAAATGTATGATTGAAATATATCAAATGTTTAATGCAAGTAATGATGCAAGATATATTCTGAATCAATTGTATATCAAGGATTATTTAATATTCCTGCAGAAATGTAGAAATGAGGAGCTAGACGAGCTGTACAATAATATTGCAAATATTGAAATCTCAAAAAATGATTTAGAATTGGACCTTGAAGAATTAGAGGCAGCTGCAGAATTAGTGAAGCAAGAAGAGGTTGACAGCATAATGGAGAATGAAGTGGCTGTTAGAATGGCTTCCATGTCATTATTAACAGGGTTACATAGAACTAATCAAGTCTACATTAATGATGAGAGTGATGATGAATCAGATTCATCTGATAGCAGCGATGATTCTTCAGACGAGCTGGACTCCGACGATGACCCATCTTGACAGCCACGTGGCTCCTAGGAGTTAACCAGTCAAGGCTTGTGAATGATTTCATGAAACAGAATATATAAGCAATAAATTCAGTGATACTATCTGGCAGTGTTTACTTTGCTGTGCGCTGAATTGTCTTGAACCTGAAAGCAACTGTTTGTCAAGCCTAAACTTACTGTGTACATATGAAAAGACAATTTATTTTACATAATTAAGTGGTTTCGAATCAAGTCATCACCTTAGTTTCTGTATGTGAAATCAGTAGTAAAATAATTAATTAATAATAACAGCCTATTATTTTCCCACACAGAGAAAATACTTCTTATAATTTCAGATTTAATCAATACTAGCTTTCGCCCGCGTGGTATGTCGATAAAAAGTAGCCTATGTCCTGTTCCAGGTCATGGGCTACCCATGTGCCAATTTCATCCGAATCTGTTCAGCCGTTTTAATGTGAAAGTGTATTAAACAAACTCACTTTCCCATTTATAATATTAGTTACGATAGTTAGGAGGATGAAAATCCGGTCTATCGACACTCCAGAGTACTCTAGACTCACAAAATGTATTAGGTAAATTAAAAAACTAAAAAAACTTAAGGCGAAAGCGTCAGGGTAGCCCGCGAAATTCAAATTTTCTTACGTTTTTTGCAATGTCTTGTACAGTCACGAACCGGTATTGTTGAGTCACTAGCTTATCAACTTAACTTGGTTGTGTTCCACGAATGCCGCCCGTGAAATTGGACATGTGACATGTGTTTACCTTAACATTTTGATGGCGTTAAAAAAAATAATTTTAGTTTTGTTCTAAATTGCCTTAGCATGTTCCTGATAGAAGTTTTATGTAGTTATAAGATACCGCCAATGCCAAGATTGCCAAGGAGAGACCAACCGAACAAGTCGATAATACCCGACCCAATGTAATAAGTACCTACAGCGCCATCTCTCGGGGAATTGGGTTACTAATTAATACATAGACGTGCCAGAAGTTTTCGGTGGTAATTTTGGATTGCGAGAACCGATTTTAATAATTCTTTTTTTGTTTGAAAAAAGATACGTTCAGGATAATAAAATATGTAAACGAAGTTAAAAAAAATGCTTGCATATACGATTATACTACAAACTTAGTCCAGAAATTATTTTGTACAACTTTTTGTCTTTTTTGTACAAAAACTGTTGTTTCCATCAAGTTCAAAATGATTTTCCTAGAAAGTCCTTATAAAGTTCTACTTTTCAGATTTTTTCATATTTTCTAAACTTATGGTTCAAAAGTTAGAGGGGGGGGGGGGGGGACACATTGTTTTTTACTTTTGGAGCGATTATTTCCGAAATTATTGACATTATCAAAAATGATTTTAGTAAACCCCTATTCATTTTTAAATACTTTTCCAACAATATATCACGTTAGGGTTGAAATTTAAAAAAAAAAAAATCCCACTACATATAGGGGGGCTACCCTAATAAAACATTTTTTCCAATTTTTATTTTACCACTTTGTCGGCGTGATTGACATACATATTGGTACCAAATTTCAGCTTTCTAGTGCTAACGATCACAGAGGTTAAGCGAGGACGAACAGACGGACGGACAGACAGACATGGCGAAACTATAAGGGTTCCTAGTTGACTACGGAACCCTAAAAAACGGGTATTAGGTTGTACAGTCACGAACCGGGATTGTTGAGCCACTAGCTTATCATCTTAACTTGGTTGTGTTATACGAATGCCGCCCGTTTTTCGTTATTGAAATGTCACATGTCAAATTTCCCGGGCGGCATTCGTGTAACACAATCAAGTTAAGATGATAAGGAAGTGGCTCAACAAACCCGGTTCGTGACTGTACATTGATCAAAATGTAATTGGCGCTTGTAACAAGTAGGTATGTATTTACATAATTATAATAATTAAAGTGATCAATATAACTCTTTAAGACCAGGTAATCCTAATGAATGACTATTTCATGAAATCTTGACATTTAGGATTATACTAAGTTAAAGAGTTGTATTACTGATACTAATTATTTTATAATCTTATTAACGACTTCAACAAAGGAGTTATCAATTCGATACGTATGTATGTAATATTATTGGAACTTCGAGATATTCACATACGATAATCTATTAGGGCTTCCAAACAAATATACACAATTTTATAGATGTATGTTTGTCCACGCATTTCTCCCGAAACTATTAATCGGATCGTGACCATTCTTTTTTTGTTGGCTTACATTTACTTTAACTTAGGGCACAGTGAAAGTTTTATCGAAATCCACTCAGTACTTTTCAAGACAATAGACTAATACGTGTAAGTGTGACGGCCTGGCTTATTGATACGAGCTACGGGTGTGGTGTCAAAGGGAAAACATCTGAAAACAAGGTTCTCAGTAACGGAAATAATTAGGATGACCCAGCTTTCAACATTTATTGAGCACGGTTGCTACGAGTACTACATGGTACTTTCTGAAGGTCTGATGATGACCAGGTAAGTGCTTATCTGTCTCAGTAACGGAACTAGTTAAGTTAACCCAGCTTTCAACATTTATCTAATTGAGCACGGATGCTGCTACATGATACTTGCTGAAGGTCTGATGATAACCAGGTAAGTGCTTATTGGTCCTCAGTAATGGAAATAGTTAGGATGAGCTAGCTTTCAACATTTATCTAACTGAGTACGGATACTACTACATGTTACTTTGTGAAGGTCTGATCATATCTACGTAAGTGCTTATTGGTCCTCAGTAACGGAAATAGTTAGATAGACCCAGCTTTCAACATTTATCCAATTGAGCACGGATGCTGCTACATGATACTTTCTGAAGGTCTGATGATGAACAGGTAAGTGTTTATTGATCCTCAGTATATATTCAAATACGTAAAAACACGATGGTTCTACATAGTGCCATCACTGAGATCCTATACCTTTTTTTTTTTTTGTGGATGGGAAATCATCAAATAACTTCTCCCGCTCTGGGTGGAGCGGAAGGGCGTGTCAGACTTTTACTGACTAAAACCCACCCATGTTCCTTCAGTTGCCTATGCCAGGGCCACGGTATCTTTTTCAAACAACCCGCGACCCCAGCGGCATCGGCCCTATTGGACCCCATCTTTTGCTGACATCTCTTTGAGGCGCGCGTGGAACACAACGCGTCGTCGACCCGGGCCTGGTCCTCACCGGACGGCGAGCTACCCACTACTCACCGTCCGCAAGCCCGCGCCTACGGTGGCCGGGAATCGGCTATCGATTCCCGCCGCCCAGGGCGTCTCCTGCGGCGACTGAGGGCGTGAGGCTGCCTCTCCCTCACGCGTTCCGCCTCCTCCTTCGCGAGCATTACCGCTTCGCAGAAGGAGGTGACGGCCTCCCATGCACTCTCGCTCCGCACCATGGCCTGGACCAGGCTCGGACGCGAGAGATCGCCGCCGCCGATCGCCTCCGTGAGAACACGGTGGTGCTCTGCCCAAGCCGGGCAGACCTCCACTGTATGCTCCACCGTGTCCTCTGGGCGATCCACACAATGGTGACACCCGGGCGTTTCCTCCCGCCTTATGCGAAACAGGAACCTCCCGAAACAACCGTGTCCGGTGAGGACCTGCGTCAGGCGGAAGGTGAAGACGCCGTGGCGCCTCTCTAACCACTCCTCAAAGAGGGGACTTATCGCCGCAATTGTGGCGTGCCCAGCGCTGGGCTGCGACAGTCGCACTCTCCATGTCGCCATGAGATCCCGCCGGAGCTCTGTCCGCTGTACCGTGATTTCTCGCGGCAGCGGAGTTACGCCCCGGCGTTTCGCCTCCTCGCGAGATCCTATACCTGCCTTCAGAATCCATCATCAGGTAGGTGACATCATCAGTCATCTAGGTCTCTGTCCAACGAAATTTTCAAGATGGCTAAATAAAAAACGATAAAAAATAAACACAACAGAAATAATGTACATACTTATTAGTTTTGGAGAGCTCGGCCACGCTTCACCTTACATTTTAACGACTTCAAAAAAAGGAGAATGAATTCGTTACGTACCTATGTATGTAATATTATTGGAACTGCAATGTATTCACATATGATAATCTATTAGGGCTTCAGTGCAAGCTTCATCAAAATCGGTTAAGTAGATTTCATGACAATGGACTAATACATGTAAGTGTGACGGCCTGGCTTATTGATACGAGATACGAGTGTAGTGTCAAAGGCAAAACATCTCAAAACCTTAGTCAAATTCTAGTGCAATATTTAGAACAAAACCGTTAACTACTTATTATAAACAAATATTCCAGTTTTTGCTAAAAACTAAAAATTACGAAAAAAAAAAAAAATAAATTGACTTCAAAAAGAAATTAAATCAAAATTATGAAATAACTTTAATTTCGAAGTCGGTGACACAAAACTAAAATACAGATCCCAAGGCACCGACTTCCGAAATTAAAGTTATTTCATAATTTTGAGTTAATTTCTGTTTGAAGTCGATTTAATTTTTTTATTTTTATTTTTTTATTGTGTGCGTTAGCGTTATACGAACTGAGTTTTAGTGAATTATCCACTGTATGTACCTCATGATTCACTGTGACCTAATCTCCCTTAGTGATAGGTATTTATATTAATGCTCCTCGCCATTCGAGCCGTTTTAGTGGAACCGTTGAAGGCTTTTTTGTGTAGGTATTTTTTATTTTATTAATGATCGCACTCCATTGGAATGATTCTTTTATTTATGAGCTTTTTATGCTTTCCGGACTAACTAGATATGTGATATCTAAGGTCGGTTGGTGCAATTAGTGACAGTTGAATTTAAAACACCCGAGGCATACCTACGTAAATACAGAAACAGAGAGAATAATTGTTTTTATAATTGAATAATTGTTTTATTAAATTCGTTCATAGGCCATTGTACTCTCATGTCATACCTATCATGCCGCAGGTCGTGCGTTCGATTCCCATCCAGGACAAACATTTGTGTGCATGAACATGTCTGTTTGTTCTGAGTCTGGGTGTAATTATCTATATAAGTATGTATTTACAAAAAAAAAGTAGTATGTGTAGTAATATATGTACTACAGAATCCAGTGCTGTAAAAGTTCATTCTTGCTCAGGTCACGGCACCTCCTCTAACTGTCTGGCACTTTCGTTAGTCTGTAGTATCAAATACCTCGGGGTTTATATCGATGCAAAACTTACCTGGCGCACTCACATTGAAGCTTTATGCTCACGTACGAGAAAGCTTATTTATTTGTTTAAGAAATTGAGACATGCAGCAGATCCAGCAACCTTATCCCTGGTTTACCAGAGTTTATGTGCTTCAGTCATCTCGTATTGTATATCAGTATGGGGAGGTACTCATAAAAACCTTTTGCTTCAAATTGAACGTGCTCAAAGGGCGATTCTCAAAGTTATGCATTTTAAGCGTAGAGATTATTCAACTGCAATGTTGTACTCCGAATCCCAAGTCCTCACTGTGCGTCAACTCTTCATTTTGCGTGTAGTACTACGCCGCCACTCCATGCTTCCGTTCGACTCGAACGTTCCCGTCAGACGTCGAGGTCACCCGGTCTGTGATTCCTCCCAGCATCGTACCGCATTTGTAAGTCGACAGTTTGTCATTATTAGCGCGCGTATTTATAATAAGGTTCATCGTCTAATCAGCATTTACACATTAAACAGATACACACTAAAAACTAAATTATCTGATTGGTTGCAGAATCTGTCTTACGACAACACGGAAATGATTCTAAAAATCGCTGCATAATAATTGATATTGTTTCTGGTCTTTTTTATTCCCCCACAAACTGTTACACGTCTTATAAACTTTATTGTATTATTGTAAATTACTGTGTTTGTAATTGTAATGATGTTATCTAAGAGGAGGAACTATGACTCCTGAGATACAAGTATTTTCTTACTTAGTTCAGGAGTCAAATTGTTCATTTATATTTCTATTGTCCACCGTTGTACAAATAAACTATTACCTGTTTTATTCCTGTTCAATGTTACTATGTGTGAAATGTACAAATAGACTATTATTATTATTATTATATCAGTTATCTGGTTTCCATAGTACAAGCTCTGCTTAGTTTGGGACCAGATGACCGTGTGTGAAATGTCCCAGGTTATTATTATTTTTTTTTTCCATATTTCTCGGGACCCTGGGGTCCCGGACCTTTGGAAGGCGTACGAGGAGCTGAAGCCAACTCGCAGAGGCCCCTTACAAAATTTTAAATGATGAGGAGGCACCAACCGACGATTATCCCTATATGCGCTATGCAAATGCACCCAAGGACAACCCCCGGTTGGTGCAGGACTATTGCTGTACGTGAAAACAAAACATATTGGGCTATGGGTTTGGGTTGCTAAAGTGCATTGGGTTACTTAGACTATGGAATAACTATGTCCCCTGCCTGACCAATGTTATACAATTATACACGGATAAAATGGCAGGGGGTGACTTGCACACTCAACAATGGGCCCCCGGAGACGGCCGCTAGCACATAGTGACGTAGCGACAAGGGGGCAACACTTCCTGAGGTGCTTGAGGAGTGGAGAGGTATTCCACGGCTATCAGGACAATCACAGAAGTACGGTCAAGATCCCTACCAGCACCTTACTGGAATACTTCCTTCCTCCGAGCACGTTTGCTCTTGGGAATCTGCACTCAAGCCGGCCAATAAAGGCAAGAAAGAGGTGGGAGCTCTGTTCCTCGTCAGTGTTCACTCCAGCCGGCCAATAAAGGCAAGCCAGAGATGAGGACAAAATTTCTCCCGGGAGATAGGGTCCATGGGGTCGCTACTGCCCATCAGCTTGTCACATGCTGCCCTGCGGGTTTTTGTATCTCTCTTGGTCTGGCTCCTCATCCTAGACCCGTTCCGGCAAACTCTACCGGCACAGACCTAATGTTTGAAGCGCGCAAGCCCCACCATGACGTCAACGTAGAGATACAGCGGTGGGGTAGAGATACAGCGGTGGGGTAGAGATACAGCGGTTATTATTATTATCTTTCTTGCAAGTGAATTTGGATCGACTTGGTTGCAAAGCTACAAGGTTCTGAGAAATAATCAAAATCCTAACTGAGCACAATGTTCCAATGATTTATTTGAGGAGCTCGTGACTAAGTAGGTAATACTAGCCGCACGGGTCGATCCATCAGGTTAAGCTACGCTTGCCGGGGTTGGTCCGTGGATGGGTGACCATGTTTACATACCGACACTCCTCCGTGCCTCAGAAAGCACGTTAAGGCGTTAGTCTCGGCTGTCATTCGTGGATTTTTGACAATCGTTACGGGTCGTCAGAAGCCCGAAATTCAGACAACCAGTCTTACCAAGGGGTATCCTATTACCCAGTAACTGGGTTGTAGAGGTCAGATAGGCAGTCCCTCCGTGTAAAATACTGGTATTCAGCCGCATCCGGTTAGACTGGAAGCAAACCCCAACATAGTTGGGAAAAGGCTACGCAGATTGACTCCCGTTCTATCAGAAGAAGGTCATAATTAGCTTATTAATTAATTTCCATCGAAGTTTATAGAATCTGTATTCACAGGTCGGATTTTAAAGTCAATTATATTGTCTGTCTTTGATATATGTTCAGATGATATGTTCAGGATTACCTTCGAATGCCAAAAAATAACCTTCTCATTAACTCAAACAGTTTTTTTTTCGTTGATCTCACACTACGGAATTATTTTTGTCTTAAAAACCGAGCAAAATTATTTTTTTAGCTCGAGTCGAGTTTGTTAAGTAATTAGAGTTATTAAATCGTGCTATGGCGAGTTATTTGTACACCGAACGTAATCTTAAATGGAGGCCGTGATTTGACAAACGTAGGGTAAGAGGCTTTCAGACTAGGTGGAGCGACGATTTTTGGAGTGGCTGGATTGTACAGTTAGCAACAAAAGTCGTTTAACACTCTTACTTTTACACATAAGGCGGAGACGACCATAAATTTAACTTCGTATATCTTATGACGTTCGCAGTCTGCTTACAAAAATCAGTCAAATATGTCTGAAAGTTTAGTCACTATAGCTAGTCAAAGATCGGCAAAATCCATAGACGGCCCATCACTACTATTTAGTTTGTTTAAAAAAAAAAACACTTATTTATTTATTTCATAATTTTCAAAATACTCCTAAGCATTAGTATTGCCAGTTTCTAATTTATTGTCGTAATAATGTTGTCTGTACATTGTAGATACCAAACCATTCGATACATTGCTTTCAGTATTTTCAGCATTTCTACCTAATACCTGAGAGTTAATACCCCATTTCAGATACCTATTTATGAATATTTTGCTCACAAATTAAGAATACACAGAAATATTAATTGTTGCTGACTGTACCATCTGGATAAGAATGGCTGAGGCGACCGATTGGATAGTTCTATGTCCAGCACACCTACTTAAGAGGACTGCTATAAGGATTAACCTGTACCATTATCATGTGGTGATGGTTTAATTAAACCCACAGATGTTTTTTTTTACATTAGCATTACTGGCCAATTGTGGGCTTACTAATGGATTCTCTTAACGTTCCTGAAATAATTTCATGTACTGGGCATCTTTGTACGTTATACTGAATTCACCCTATCAGTGTGCTGAGGGCTGTCCCTTACACCCTCTATTGTATATACGAGTATGTACATATTGTAGCGTTGTTTAGGTACTTTAAAATAAATGAATTAAAATTTAAAATGTCTATTAGGATCACTATTGGCGAATACCACGATAAAAAAAAAAAATGGCAGTATTCATCAACAGAATCAATTAAACATACATTTTTGTTTAAAAACAAATGCTTTTTCATGTCTTTGGTTTTTTTTGGTGTCTTTGGTTTTGTGTTTTCATTTTTTGCCACCGACTTCCGAAATTAAAGTTATTTTTCACTTTGTAGTGTTTTGTTTTGGAAGTCGGTTTTATTTTTTGCTAAAAAGTTTTTTTTAATATAAACACATATATGTTACGATCGCGAATCATACTTTAATCAACTTACAACCTTATACTCACTTGCAAATTACAAAAAACGTTAGAATATTTGAATTTCGCGGGCTACCTGGAGCTTAATCCTCAATTCCTATGTAACAGAACAGAACAGAACAGAACAGAACAGTACTTTCGGCTTGCGGATGCACTCCTTTATTATTACATAATTATGACTATGACCACTTTAGTTACTCAGCAAGGGCTTCAAGACAGGGACGCTTGCGAAGTGCGAAGAAAGCAAAAATGCAATGAATCGTAAGTAATCGTCTGACTTAACTTGGATAAAACTATAATTGCGTATGCCTTTCATCCATCAGATTTAGATGAAAGGCATATGAATAGGCCAGGACCTAGGGTAGGATATAGGATATTTTTTTATCCCGGTAGCACGCTCCCGAAGGGTAATTTCCGACCACCACGCGGGCAAAGCCGCAGGCAAAAGCTAGTTGTATTATAAAAGTATTTTTTCGATATAAATGTTTGGATGATTATTTAAACAACATCATGGAGATAAGATTTGCCCTTAAAGTATGTATGTCAATTGGTCATATAATTTTGGAGATAAAATAAAAACCGGTCAAGAGCGAGTCGGACTCGCGCACCGAGTGTTCCGTACCATAATATATTTAAAAAAGTGTGCTATTTAGAGACATCATTTTATTTTTCCCGTAATCTTTACATAAACTTCTATCACATAGAATAATTTAAGATTTCCTCTATGCAAACTTCGAAAATAAGGGGAACGGTATTTTTTTTTTCATCAAAAGTCGAAAACTATGCGGCCTAATAAAAAAAAAAGAAAAATGTTTGACAATGTGCAAACAGCGGTCTTTCATCATATGATACCCCACATGCCCTAGTAGCCCCATTTCGAATTTTTAAGTCCCCATCAGTACCTATTGCAAAAAAAAATATATTAGGTTGCTGAAAAGTCTTTTCGCATTATAGTATGTATGAACTTGTAATAAAATCTCTTTGGCTATACTATTTGTATCTGGCTGGTTTTGGTATCATTGAAAGTTTAAATTTTAAAGAACATAATTCCAAATTCAAATTAGGAAAATGTGTGATTTTCATTTGTTTTTCGTACCGTCAAGATGAAGTGAATCTAATGAAGAAATTCGATACATTTTAAAATTTTACTACAAAAAAGGTAAAAATGCACCGCAAGCCGCGAAAAAAATTTGCGATGTTTATGGACCTAGTGCAGTGTCTGTGAGAGTAGCACAAATTTGGTTGAAGCGTTTTCAATCCGGAAATTTTGATGTCAAAGATGCAGGTCGCTCTGGTCGCCCTATTACGGATAAAATGGATGCCATTTTTGAAAAAGTGGAGCAAGATCGGCATATCAGTAGTTACGACGTAGCTGAAGAACTGGAAATTGACCACAAAACAGTTTTGGCGCATTTGAAAAAAACTGGGTACACAAAAAAGCTCGACATTTGGGTACCTCACGAGCTCACTGAAAGAAACCTAATGAACCGTATACTCATTTGTGATTCTTTATTACGACGTAATGAAACCGAACCATTTTTGAAGAAGCTGATAACTGGTGATGAAAAGTGGATCACGTATGACAAGAGCGTGCGAAAAAGGTCGTGGTCAAAGGCCGGTCAGGCTTCACAGACTGTGGCGAAACCCGGGTTAACTCGCAACAAGGTGATGCTGTGTGTGTGGTGGGATTGGAAGGGCATTATTCATTATGAGCTGTTACCACCAGGCAGGACCATCGATTCTGAACTCTACTGCGAACAACTGATGAGAATAAAGCAAGAAGTTGAGAGAAAGCGGCCGGAATTAATCAACAGAAGGGGTGTGGTTTTTCATCATGATAACGCTAGACCTCACACATCTTTAGCCACTCAGCAAAAATTAAGAGAGTTTGGCTGGGAGGTGTTAATGCATCCGCCGTATAGTCCTGACCTTGTACCTTCAGGTTTCCACCTGTTTCGGTCTCTTCAGAATTCTTTAGGCAGTGTCAGGTTAACATCATGAGAGGACTGCCAAAACCACTTGTCGCGGTATTTTGACCAGAAGTCCCAAAATTTCTATAGCAATGGGATCATGTCCCTACCTACAAGATGGCAAAAAGTTATCGAACAAAATGGTACCTACATACTTTAGTTAAATGTAAATAAACTATATTAAAAACTGTTTTGAATTTTCTTAAAAAATGCGAAGAAACTTTTTCACCAACCTATTATATTTCTTTCATATTTGCAAAATAGGTATAGGTATACCTGGGTACTTAGTTTCGGAGATAAGGGGTTTTTTAAATCTCCTTATTTGCACCTAAAAGTGACCCGCATATTCAAAATTCATTGATTTATGTTACACGTCCGTGTTTGGGTGACAGAAATTCCAATAATATCATGTATAGGTATCACCTACGAAGTTAACTTCGTTATTATTCACAACAGTTCTTGCAGTAACGAAACGGCCAAGCCTCATACTTTGACTAAAGTCAAAATACAACCTTAACCAAAACCTTACCTTAGTCAAAATACAAGCAACTACAAGCCCTAACTTCACAAACTCTACAGTTTGTGAAGATAGGGCTTGTAGAATTAGGGCGTGTAGAGTTAGAAACTTGGCTCTACATGAGATCTGATAACTTTTTGCGAGTGCGAGCCATATGGTCTCGTCTTGGCAACATTTTACATGAAAATGTTTTTGGTGGGATTTCACTTCTTTTTAACGACTTCAAAAAAAGGAGTTAAGGTCAGGCGGGACAAGGGAGTCATATTTTTTTACTCGGCTGCGGCAAAGCCCAAATAGATGGTTATGTGTTTGACCTCTATGTATGTATGTCCGTTTCTTTGTTCCCTCGTAACTCCCTAAACGAATGAACGGATTTTGATAAATTATGCGGCTTTAGATTTGTCTTGGTAGCGCGAGTGTCACTGGCTATTTTAAAAATTAACAACAAAGTAAAATGGCGGATTTGGGGTAGCATATTGTGGAGTTCGAATTATTTTTTCTTCTAATACCATCGAGTGGGATATCAAAATGAAGGGTTTTAAAAGGCTATTACAAAAATATATACAACTTATATGGTTAAATGTAATTAGAAGAGACAAATCGTAAAAATCTTTTAAATAACCCTCGCGACCAAAACTCCTTGCAAGAAATAAATCATCAGCGAATTCTTTCACATTTATAAACTAAAAAGCTGGAAACAAAAAAAAAGTTATCAAAAAACTAAAAAACCCGGCTGCGGTAAAACTGAAAAGTTAAAAATAAGGTCATTTTATATTAAATAAAAGTTGAAAGCAGGCGGGAACCATTCCATTTTTATATTTTTAAACTCAAATGGGTCCCGCATGCTTCCGTTTATATTATATTATATATATTTATATAATATAATATATTATATTTATATTTATATATTTATATTCACCGTCGTTTTCTACTACAATTCGCCATCGATCTGGCAAAGAGTGAATGGCGTCCGCATAGAACTTCGTTGGTTTTGAATTGACGAAGTCATCTATATATTGTTTCAAGTGTGGTTCATCGTCAAAGCTTTTTTCCCGTAAATTATTACTAAGTGATCGGAACAAGCTGAAATCAGTTGGTGCTAAGTCCGGCGAATATGCAGGGTGGGGTATTATTTCCCAATTAAACTCCAATTGTTTTAGCCTGGTACTCTTAGCAATATGCGGCCGGGAATTGTCGTGCAGGAAAAATATTTTGTCGTGTTATTGACGTTTGCGATGGATGTCAAGCTACAGTTTTTCGAGTTGATCACAATATACTGTTGCTGTAATCGTAGTATTAGTAGGAAGGAATTCCCAGCTTATTACTCCATGTATATCCCACCAGACAGAAAGCATTACCTTGCGAGGATGAAGATCACCTTTTGACGTTGGTTTTCCCTGTTCTTTACATCCCAGCCACTGGCGCTTGCGTGTTTAATTAACATAGAGAACCCACTTTTCATCTCCAGTGACAAGATGATCTAACCAATTAAATGTGCGGCGGAAAGATAAAAGTTTTACACAAATCTCAGCTCGGTACGTCAGCTGATCTTTACTTAATTGATGGGGTACCCAAACACTATATTTGTAAGTCTTTCCCAAACCATGTAAATGATTTTCTATGGTGCCATGAGAGCACTCGAGCTGAACAGCCAAATCGCGTGTAGTTCTTCGAGGATCTTCTTCGATTAGTAGTTTTGATTTATCGATATCTATTTCCACGGGGCGGCCAGACCTTGGTTGATCGGTTAAGGAAAAACCGTTATTGCGGAACCGTTGGAACCAGCGCTTTGCTGTTGCTTCGGAGACTGCATCGTGAGCTATCCTTTGACATATATTACGTGTAGCTTCTGCAGCAGAATGCCCAGATTGAAGCTCATATAATAAACAATGTCGTACGTGGGTTTTAATATCACTTATTTCTTTGTGAACTTTAACGCACTAACAGCCAAACTATCAATAACGTGCATGAGCACGACTCGTACTTTATATACCCTCTGCTACAGAACGTTCTCGAACCTTTCCTAAAATTCTAGAAATTATAAACTAAAACGCTCATTACTTATTAGCCAACCCGATATCTTCATAGAATATTGTCAATTTTTATGAGTAAATACCAAAATAACTGTAAAAAATAGCATAAATACTTACAAAAACCAACGATTTATAGAGTTTATTAAAAACATAGTAATTTGATTTAAATGTATTAAAATAATTACGAAAAACATGTAGTAGGTTAATTGCTCATGTTAGTACAAGTATTCAGCTCCAACCAGAATTAAAGGTAACATGTGATCTGATTTACAGCAGTTTGCTGTAATTTACCATTATATGATTTCACACGTGGGCTAAATAAGTGCTGTTATAAGATTTGTATGTAACAAGCTGATTATCATAGTAAAAGTTCAGCTATGTTCAGCAAGACGCATTATAACATGGTTAATTGAGGTCACAGAATAGCTGATAGCACTATATCAGTTCACATATTCTTTCTTAAAATGTAAGCATTTTAAGGGTACGTTTGTGGCCACAGGGTACGTTTAGGTCCACAAAAATGCTATATTGCAGCTGGCAGTACTATTGATTGCTAAATGCTGATCAACACTGACCTGTACACCTATATTAACGCTCGCAGCATTATATTGTTACTTCCGTGGTTGTTAATACAGTCAATAAACAGGCTTAATTTTCAGCTTTCGCAGTTCGAGTGAACTCTAATAACTCTTTTTAAATGCTGAAGTTACCGATGTGGACCCTATGTGACATCTTATAATATAATGCAGTTTTTGCTACTTGGGAATGGACAGATTAAGTTGAAATTTGGTACACGAATGGATTTCTGTGACCCAAAGACGGACGTGTAACGTAAATAAATTAATTTTTAAAATGATCAATTTTGGGGGGCAAATAAGAAAATTTAAAAAATAGTTTTGTAAAATGTACCGTGTGAATATCAAATGAAAGGGCTTACTGTGAGGATCTCAATTATATTTTTTATAATTTTAAAATAAATTGTTTTAAAGTTATTTAAGAAAATAGACGATAATTGACCATTCCCCCCTTATCTCCGAAACTACTGAGCCTAAAACTTTGTAAAAAGTACTGAAAATAGTTCTATACTTATAAATTACAGGAAAACCTATAGGAAGTCTATGGTCTTAAAATAACGTGATATAGCTCTCAATAGTGTGCGTACAAACTTATATTTGCCGTTGGAATGTTGGGAAAACATGTTTTTCAACTACAATGTTAAGATTGTTCTTGGGAGGACTTCACCCCAACTACGGAACCTCTTTATTGTGCATAGTCCAACACGCACTTGGCCTGTTTTTTTTTACGAAATATGTATTTTATTATTTATAACAAGGTCTGAAAATGTATGTAGGGACTAGCTCTAGTATCAAAATTTGCGGAAGTCTCATACAAACTTCCATCCTCTCGTTTAAGAGGTTGAGGGGTAAAAGTTCTTAAATTTTTGATTTTTTGTTGTTGTTTGTGTACTAATACTAGTTTATATACCAAATTTCAGCTTTATAGGATTTCAGGAAGTACCCTAAGAGTTTTGATGATCATCAGTCAGTGACGGAATCGGGATTTTTTAAATATGAATAAAATCTAAAGTATAAGAGCTATGTAATAGAAACTTTGTATGTTTAATAAGTCCACTGTTGACATCATATCTCAAGAATTTTGTTTATCTGATATAATCCAAACACAAGTTATGAGGGTTCAAAAAAGAACGACGAAGCGCTTCGAGAAAAGATAGGTAGGTAGTGCGCTTGCGCTTCGATTGGCTCGTCTTGGCGGGGGCACTACTGTGCCCCCAGATGTAGCATAAAAATATGTGTTTTAAAAATACAGGGTTATTGGTAAAACACCCACCACCTCTTTGTCACAGGCCAGCTGGCGTGGTTGGTTAAGATACCGCCTATCATGTCACAGGTTGTGGGTTCTATTCCCATCCAGGACAAACATTTGTGTGCATGAACATGTCTGTTTGTCCTGAGTCTGGGTGTAATTATCTATATAAGTATGTATTTACAAACAAAGGAAATAGTATATGTATTATATCAGTTATCTGGTTTCCATAGTACAAGCTCTGCTTAGTTTGGGATCAGATGGCCGTATGTGAAATGTCCCAGGATATTATTATTATTGTAGGTACTCATCATTTTGAATAAATTTTACTATGGGACCAAACCTGAAAACGCAAAAAAAAAATCAGCTGCTCAGTACATTTTGACGAAATATGCGAAAATAAATGTACTGAACAGCAGAATTTTTCGCGATTTCAGGTTGGGTCCCATAGTAAAAGTTGTTCATAATGATGAGTACAATGACCCCTTAAGAGGTTGTTGGTATTTTACCAATAACCCTGTATATTTCTTCACTTTGCACAAGGTATATCTGTAGGTGAAAGGTGAAGGACCCCAATATTGTTGACTAAAACCTGGGACAGGGAGTTAATGTCCAATTAGTAAAACTCTTTTTTTTATTTCAAACAGTAACTAGACTATATGTACAAGCTAACACTAAAAGATATATATATATTATGTACAAGTACCTATATAAAAATCATAAAATAAAAAGGTGAAAAGCTCATAGGGCATCAAAAAATTCGTCCGCATCGTTGTCAATGGAAAATGTGCCCAAAAGGCTGGCTGCATTGCCACGTTGGATGGCAATGCTGATTCTTTGGACTAAAAACTTTTTAGCAAAAAATAAAACCGACTTCCAAAACAAAACACTACAAAGTGAAAAATAACTTTAATTTCGGTAGTCGGTGTCTTGGGTTTTGTATTTTCGTTTTTTGCCACCGACTTCCGAAATTAAAGTTATTTTTCACTTTGTAGTGTTTTGTTTTGGAAGTCGGTTTTATTTTTTGCTAAAAAGTTTTTATTTTTCACTTTTTAGTTGTGGAACCTACCCTACACAAATTCGAATACATAATTGATTGAGCACAATAATTGTAGATATAGCCACGTAAATAACAGTGATAGGAAGTTATTAAAACACCATCACATCATCCACATAAAATAAGTGGGAAATATACGCATTATTGAAGCTAACTTAGTGTTTTGGGGTGCCTATTGTTCCTAATATATATAAATAACCTCCCTACAGAAATAAATTCATACAGTGTTCTATTTGCTGACGACATTTCAATCATTTTTCCTTATGATAATAACGGGACCCTTAACGAAATCTTAAATGACATTCTTACTAACATAGTGGCATGGTTGAAAGACCATAATTTAGAAATAAATTTCTCGAAGACGAAGTTGATGCAATATGGACCATATCAGAAAGAAAAGGTAGATATCGACTTCTCATATAATAATATAAAATTACAATGTGTAAACGATTTTACACTGCTAGGCCTGACTGTCGATACAAATATAAACTGGAAAGCTCATATACAAACCCTATCAAATAAATTGGCTAGCTTTATATACGCCTTAAGAGAACTAAAAAAAGCAACTGACTTCAAAACAGCTCTTTCAGCCTACTACGCATACGCATATTCGTGGCTAAACTATGGAATTATAATGTGGGGAAATAGTGTAGATATAGAGCGACTATTCATTTTACAAAAAAAATGCGTTCGAATCCTAGTAAATATAGAAAGTACGGAAAGTTGCAAACAACACTTTATAGAACATAAAATACTTACGCTATCAGGTATTTATATCCTAGAAGCTAGTAAATTTGTGAGAAAATACCCATCGCTTTTTCCGCTAGCAAAACAGCAACGCCCACAGCAACGCAGTCTTAGAAACCGATATATAAACGAATTAGCGGTACCAACCTCAAAACTAGCTATGTTTCATTCTGGGCCTCTGGCCATGTGCGTTAAAATCTATAATAAACTCCCGAATTCAATTAAGGATACAGAATATGACAACAAATTTAAAAATGACCTACAAAACCACTTAAACTTAAAATCATATTATAGCCTAAAAGAATTTTTAACCGAGAAATAAATAAATTAATATCGACTTGAACACATTACACATACATAACTAGGTACTCTATAAAACACCAGTCCGCTACTACCTCATTCCTGTATTTTTTAGTGATTACTTTCTATTTTATTTTATCTGAAAATGTGACATATTATAATGTAAAACTAATCTATTGACATTACATTAACTGAAATAATAATGACATTTAGGCTCATTGCAAATGACATAAATTGTAGTAAGTATAAGATTATAATGTGAAAATGATAATTTATTTATTTTATTTAGTTTATAAGAATGACATAATGTATAATAATAATTAATAATTTTTAAATTAATCTATATTAACAAATTATATGAATAATGATAGCATGTTAAATTAATTAAAACCTATCGCCTATACATTGCTGTGCCCTAGCAGGGTTCATTGTTTGGAACTATCATAATGTAACAACCTGTAAACAACATGAAATGCAATAAATGAATGATTATGAATGATTATGATTAATGATTAACTCAAAAACTCCCCAAGCAAAGTTAATAAAATTTATATGGGACTACCTCGGAAGTATACCCTATCAAACAAAAAAAGAGTTTTCTAAATCGGTCCATCCGTCTTTGAGTAATCGCGTAACAAACATACAAAAAAAAAAAACATACAGACGAATTGAGAACCTCCTCCTTTTGGAAGTCGGTTAAAAATAGGCCAGCCCTCTGGTCCCCTGAAGAGTCGACAAACCGCTTGGCGATGTCCCGAAATACTCGATGAGCACTCGGACCCCAAGGCCCTAGAGTTTCAACCCCAAACGGCTCATGTCCAATTATATTTGCTTATTTAAAATGATTCGGCGTTAGGACTTAATGTCTTTTACCATTGTATAAATTCGAGTTTTTCGAATCAGAATAAAAAAAATC
This sequence comes from Dicycla oo, assembly GCA_948252095.1. Lineage (NCBI taxonomy): Eukaryota > Metazoa > Arthropoda > Insecta > Lepidoptera > Noctuidae > Dicycla > Dicycla oo. The sequence continues at coordinate 13,861,663 of OX411732.1, forward strand.
ATGAAGAGGGCCAAAAATGGACTTAAGGTCCTTCACCTTTCACCGATTTGAGGTATCCCCACAGAAATACCACTGCAGTATCGCTATTGGTCTAGGGTTGGCTGCAGTCGAGGGAACTCCTCAATGGTACACAGTACAGACACGAAATTTTATATACGATTTAATTGTCAGCTCTAAAGTCCACCATGATCTGGCTGAACAGCAGTACTTCGGATCAGAAGTACATAACATTTTTGTAATATTAACTCTTAGCTATTACCTTTGTAGTATATAACTTATTAAAAGGCTATCTAAACATTTTGTGTCAATTTAGATTATTAAAAGTAGCAGTGTTTTTTTATTGTAACATAACCCGTCAAGGTTATTTTTTTAATTAACGTTGTACGTAGCTTTTATGTTAATACCTACTCTGTCTACTACCTATCTGTGTTTATACGTATAACTAGATAATCAAGTTACTGAGAGACCATTCGCCCGTGAGAGTCGGAGCGATCGTATTCACTTACATTATTTATAAAATACAATAAACATTATATATTGTGTGCACATAGAAGACACAGCACGTGTAAGTAGCTATGTTTAATTTTATTTATACTAACACCCGTATTTAAAGTGATTACTTTAGAAATTACTCAAGTAACAATTTTTTATTCTATAGTTTAGTATTTGCTTGAAGTTCGAACTGTCAAAGGTTAGAATTCTTAGCCAAGTAATAATCACCATTTTCTTTACCTTCTTAAGAATTGAGAACTCAACCATTTTGCGTTTGATTTTGCAATGGAACGTTGACTCAAGTATTTAAAGTAAGTAGCGTACATTACTCGACTATAGAATAAGATTTTATAATGAAGAATTCTATCCTCAAGTAATGACTTCACTAAGAAACTATTTAGCAGCAAGTAATACGGGTTATAAATACGGGTGTTACATTCTAGATAATATAACAGCCACGTGAAAATCATGCTTTATTATGGGCAAGTAGGTAGGTGAGCTATAGTTACTGAATATTTAATAAAAAAATAACTTAAAAAAAATTTAATCGACTTGAAAAGAAATTACTTAACTCAAAATTACGAAATAACTTTAATTTCGGAAGTCTTGGGATCTGTATTTTAGTTTTGTGCCACCGACTTACGAAATGAAAGTTATTTCATAATTTTGAGTATATTTCTTTTTGAAGTCGATTTAATATTTTTTTATATCATGAATTTGAGTTTTTAATAACAACTGGAATATATCTTTGTAATAAGTAGTTAATAGTTTTGTTACGTATTAATATTGCACTAGAATTTGACCAAGGTTTTGAGATATTTTCCCTTTGACACAACACCCGTAGCTCGTATCAATAAGCCAGGCCGTCTTACTCCCCCCCGAGGGGTTCCCGTATTGAGGCGAAAAGGATCCAACCCACATTACACCTAATGTGGGTTGGATCCTTTTCTTTTCGTTTAACTATGGACAAATGTAAATTTCTACACACCATATTGAGGGATTTACCATGTTATTTTAAGACCATAGACTTCTTATAGGTTTTCCTGTAATATATATAGCTATAGAATTAATTTCTGTATTTTTTTCAAAATTTTAAGCTCAGTAGTTTCGGAGACAATTTTCGTCCATTTTCTTAAATAACTTTAAAACAGTTTATTTTAAAATTATAAAAAATATATATTTGAGACCCTCACAAAAAGCCCTTTCATTTGATATATCGTACGGTACAGTTAGCAAATATTTTATTTTTAATTTTCTTATTTGCCCCCAAAATTGACCCCCATATTCAAAATTCATTAATTTACATTACACGTCCGTGTTTGGATCACGGAAATACATAAGTGTACCAAATTTCAACTTAATCGGTCCATTAGATTCGGAGCAAATTGGCTGTGACAGACAGACAGTCGGACAGACACATGAGTGATCCTATAAGGGTTCCGTTTTTTCCTTTTGAGGTACGGAATCCTAAAAATGGCCGTCACACTTACACGTATTAGTCCATTATCATGAAAACTACTGAACTGATTTTGATGAAACTTGCACTGTTCCCTAAGTTGAAGTAAATGTAAGCCAAAAATGGTCACGATATGATTAATAGTTTCGGAGAAATGCGTCGACAAACATATATAAGGTGTATGCATAGATATGCATACACGAAATCTCTTAAGGGGTCATTGTACTCATCATTACGAACAACTTTTACTATGGGACCAAACCTGAAATCGCAAAAAAAATCATCTGATCCCTATATTTATGTTCGCATAACTCGTTAAAATGTAGGGAACAGCTGAATTTTTCACCGCGATTTCAGGTTTGGTCCCATAGAAAAAGTTGTTGTTAATGATGAGTACAATGACCCCCTTATAGATTTCGTGTATACCTTATATACATACAAACATACATACATCTATAAAAAATATATATATTTGTTTGGAAGCCCTAATAGATTATCATAATGTGAATATACATATTACAGTTCCAATAATATTACATACATACGTGTTGAATTGATAATCTCTTTTATGCTTTGTAATATTCCCGCATCGTCGCTGGCGATGACACTCTGCTTTAACCGGCACCCCAATTGCGTAACACACTATCAACCAGAATCGGTTTCATTTTCAAAATCAAAATAACATAAGACAGTCTCCCAAAACGCCCGCCCATCACCACATCCTAGTGCTTTAGCTGAGGAGAAGAAGTCGCGCAACAAACTCCCCAGCATTTTTCAACAACATTCATTGCGTTATTTACGGTGTTAAGAAGACAATTTTTTCGAACATATGAAGCAATGGATTAGCAATCTGCTTGAATTTTATTCATATTCATATTCCGATCGATATTGCATTTGAGCTTTTAAATTTAAAATCAGTGACAGAATTTGACATTGACAGAGCCTTTCTGCCTTAGCAGTAAAGGTGATTTTCGTAGTGCAGGTGTAACCACGTATTTGCATTTCAGGGTTGAAAAAACTGGGGTGCGTGCAGAAAACCTCCTCGTGTGCCTGATACCTGCTCGTCCCTTATGGATACGTTCGAGGGGAAGAGCAGTTGTCGGGCCGGTGCACCCTGGGCATGGACAATAATCTCTTCTGGAAAAGGTGCTGGGGTTTTTCGGAGAGGGTATTGTTTGTGGCGAATTTCTGCGGGCGGGGGAGCAATATGCTCCACGTCGTTCTTCCACGTGTCCCTCTGATTTGCAGAGGGTACAGTGGAGGAACAAGGGATGTGGGTCGCTCCTGATCGATCGACGTTCGTCGATTGACACTGGACGTGACCCTGCCGCTACGGTGCAGGCGCACCAACGCGGCTGTTGTTTCTCCCTCAGGAGCAATCTTGAGGAGAGAACTTTCGGCGGGTTCGCTGAGTCGGGTTAGCCGGACAGCGAACGGAGGCATGCATAATGCCGCCGTCGGGGGCTTGGCTTAACCGCCCGGCCCAGAGGAAGGACACCTCTAAGATAAAAAACCACCTAATCCTAAGCTTTGAAGCGTGGCGAGAGGATGAGTGGCTGGTGGGGGACCAGTCGCTAGCGCTTCCCCTGTAGATACCTGCCGCTCTCTACAGTATATAGGCTTACCTAGTGCAAGAGGCTCTGCCTAGGTGGACATTTATTTCCTCATTACTCGTGGGAACAGAATGGACAAAACACAAAATGAAAACAAAAAAGAGAAAGTCGTGCCAAATTTATTGGCGGAGGTGCCGTTTGCCGGCGACGGCAACAAGAGTCGAGGAGGCTCCCGTCCCTTAAGGGACCTAAGTATGTCCGATCAGGACTCGCGCGGGCGTTCCAAGTCTTCTGGAAAGCGTTCGCGCGATGAATTTATTCGGAATACAGTTTCGGGCCGAGCGGGGTCGATGGAACTCTCCTCAAGCGAGGAGAACCTGTCGACCGCTAAAGTTACGTCGGCGAAGAGAGGACGGGGTCGCGTTGTGGCGGATGGAGCTTCCGCTCCGATAGCAGGGCGCGACGTTCGGGGTCGCTTCAAGCGGCCCGATACGCCGGGAATCGGCGGGGAGAGGAACCTTGGGGTCTCATCCGAGGTCTCGACTGAGCCGGGAGGGGTGACCGTCTCGCAGGTCCAGGAACGGCCCAGCGAGCCGAGTCAAGTCAGCCTAGCCGAGTCGGCCCAGCAAGCCGAGAGGCTTGCCACGGAAGGGCACCACTCTGAAGTGACCAGTCATAGGGCGGCCCTGTCAGAGACGTCAGGTAGCGAGCCGGACGCCGCTGGCAGCTCCAATTCGGAGCGAGCGGCCAGGTTTGCGGAGGTCGTGGAAGCCGCAATCAAGGGTGTGGCCTTGAAGAGGATCCAGTCCTCTAAAGACAAGGCCATATCCGCTGCCACGGCCTCCATTATGGCGGCAGCCAAGGCCATTCACTTCGGGCCTCCGTCGGACGGAATGTCCGAGGTGAGGGCGGAGGTCACCCGCTTGACAGCCGCCATGGAGCTTCTCCGAAAGGAGAATGAGGAGCTCCGAGCGGACCTGGCCCGGCTCCGAGGAGCTGCTCCCCGAGAGGTACCACAGGGGGGGGCGCGGCATGGGCAGGGTGGGCCCGTGCCTGCTGAGGACCGGGTACTGACCCTGGTGCGGCAGGAGCTGGCTGCCTTCCAGAGTCGGTTTTCTGCCCTGGAGGCCATTGTCCTGCGCCCCCCGCTAGCGGCGAGCCGGCCGGCCTCGGGCCAGCGGAAGGCAACCTCATATGCCACCGCCGCATCTGCCACCACTGCGACTGCCACTGTTGCGGCTGCCACCGCCGCAGTTGTAACCACCGCGGCTGCCACGATCAAACCGGGCTCGTCGGGGCAGCCAAAAAGCGGGGCCATGTCGGTACCCGTTAGGGCCCCAGCCCTGGCGGCGAGTCAGTCGCCCCCACCTCCTATATCTAATCCGGCCGACGCCGAATGGAAGGTAGCCGGGGAGATTCGGAAGGCGGCTAAAGCAGCAAGGGCGGCCAAAAGAAAAGAGAGGCGGCAGCGGCGCAAGGAGCGAAGCGTCGCGGCTAGGCTCCGTGCCCCGAAGTCCGCAGCTGTAGTGCTCACACTACAGCCGGAAGCGGAAAAGAAGGGTGTGTCCTACCGCGACGTGCTCGCCAAGGCGAGGGCGGCGGTGAACCTCGAGGAGCTCGGCGTCGCCAATGGCATCCGGATAAGGGTCACTGCGACTGGGGCTCGGATGCTGGAGGTCCCTGGTGCGGCCAGTGGCCCGACCGCTGACGCTCTGGCCGCTAGGCTTAGGGCGTCCCTAAATGCGGATGAGGCCCGAGTGTCCAGACCCACCAAGTGCGCTGACATGCGCCTCCTGGGCTTGGACGACTCTGCGACGGAGGGAGAGGTGGTGGCTGCCATCGTTGGTGCTGGGGGTTGCTCTGCCGAACAGGTGAGGGTAGGCACCATCCGTCCCGACTTTACGGGGATGCGAACCGTTACGGTAAGCTGCCCCGTGTCGGCAGCCCGGAAAATAGTCGAGGAGGGCCGTAGGCTCAAGGTCGGCTGGGTGTCCGCGCAGGTGAAACTGCTGGAACCCAGACCTCTGAGGTGCTTCCGCTGCCAGGTGGGCAACCACGTGGGAGTTAAATGCACCTCGGAGGTGGACCGCAGCAGTCACTGCTTCTGCTGCGGTCAGCCCGGTCACAAGGCCGACTCGTGTAATGCCACGCCGCACTGCTTTGTATGTGCGGCAGCTGGCAAGCCGGCCAATCACCGGGCGGGGAGCAAGGCCTGCGCTCCACCCGCCAAAGCCAGGGGCAAAGGCAAGGCCTCCGCCACCACCATCACCGCTGCAGCCGCCGCCACTGCCGCCGCCGCTGCCGCCTCCACTGTCGTTGCCGTCGTTACCACCGCGGCAGGGCCCTCACAGGGGGCCCGGGAGGGGGCTGATATGGAGTGTCAATAATGGCCCCATTACGCCTCCTCCAGGCGAACATCAACCACTGCGCCTGTGCTCAGGATTTGTTGCTCCAGAGCTTGGCGCAGTGGTCGATTAACATTGCCGTGGTCGCTGAGCCGTACTTTGTCCCGCCCAGGGATGACTGGGTGGAGGACCTGAGCGGCTCAGTGACCCTAATTTCGTCGGCCGCCGCCGGTACCCCGTCCCTCGAGGCTGTCAAGAGGGGACGGGGCTGCGTGGCAGCACGGTTCGGGGAGATTGTTGTGGTAGGGGTATACTTCTCCCCGAACCGAACTCTCGCCGAGTTCCACAACTCCCTTGCGGAGTTGAGAGTCGTCGTCGTCGGGTTCGGTTCCCTCCCCGTGCTCGTCCTTGGGGACTTCAATGCTAAGAATGTGGCTTGGGGTTCCCGGTATACGGACACACGGGGCAGGATGGTGGAGGACTGGGCTCTGGAGACAGGCCTGGTCGTCCTAAACCGGGGCTCGGTCCCCACGTGTGTGCGGATGCGGGGTGAATCAGTAGTGGACATTTCGTTCGCCAGCCCCGCTCTGTCGCCGCATGTGGTCGACTGGCGCGTCATGGAGGGGGTGGAGACTTATTCCGACCACCGGTATATCCGGTTTGACGTCTCCGCCCAGACCTCGAGCGCGCCGGTGGCCCCGAGTGGTCCGCGCTGGGCGCTGAAACAGCTGGACCGGGAGCTCCTCCTGGAAGCCTCAATCGTGCAGGCCTGGGTGTCACCACCGGACAGGCCTGCTGACATCAACGACGAGGCAGAGTGGTTCCGGGAGGCCATGTCTGAAATATGTGACGTGGCAATGCCCCGGGTCCAGCCCGGGCGCGCCTGGCGCCAGGTGTGCTGGTGGTCGCCGGAGCTGACGACTCTGCGCAAAGCATGCGTTGCTGCACGACGCCGGTACACCAGGCACCGCAGGCTCCGTATTCGCCCTCCGGATACGGAAGCCATTCAGACGGAGCTGTACGAGGGGTACAGAGCGGCGAAGGCCACCCTCCGAGCGGAGATCCTGCAGGCCAGAGGTCTGGCCCGCGAGGAGTCGCTGGGGACTCTGAACAGGGACCCGTGGGGACGCCCCTACAAAATGGTGCGTGACAAACTCCGCCCATGGGCTCCCCCGCTGACGCAGAGTCTCCGGCCCCAGCTCGTGGAGGATGTGGTGAGCACTCTGTTCCCTTCGCGAGGGGAACATACTCCCCCGCCCATGGCTCCGCTTCCTGCGGTGCCCGTTGCGGACCACATCACCGACGACGACGACGATGCTCCGGAAGTGACCGAGGTAGAGTTGAGAGCGGCGGTACGTAGGCTGAGTGCCAAAAATGCCGCCCCAGGACCCGACGGCTTACCTGGAAGAGCCTGGGTTCTGGCCTTTGGGGCTCTCGGGCCTCGACTAGGGGGGCTCCTAAGCGCATGCTTGGAGAGGGGCCAGTTCCCACTTCGTTGGAAGACGGGGAAACTGGTCCTCATTAAGAAGCCGGGGCGCCCTGCGGACTCTCCGTCCGCTTACCGACCCATCGTGCTGCTCGACGAGGTGGGCAAGCTCTTTGAAAGAGTTATTGCAGACCGCCTCGTCGGGTGGCTGGTGCAGGAGGGGCCGGATTTGGCGGAGAGCCAGTTTGGTTTCCGCAGGGGGCGCTCTACAGTGGACGCCATCATGCGCGTGCGAGCCCTTACGACGGGGGATGCTGTGGCCCGGGGTGGGGTCGTCTTGGCGGTGTCTCTAGACATCGCCAACGCCTTCAATACCCTGCCCTGGAGTTGCATCAGGGAGGCACTCCGGTATCACCGGATGCCGACCTACCTCTGTCGAGTGGTTGAGGCCTATTTGACGGATAGGGCCGTCATCTACCCCGGTCATCAGGGAGAGTGGAACCGGCGAGAGATGTCGTGCGGTGTCCCACAGGGATCGGTCCTGGGGCCGCATTTGTGGGACATCGGGTACGACTGGGTGCTGCGCGCTGACCTCCCTAGCGGCGTCAGCGTGGTATGCTACGCTGACGACACGCTGGTCCTGGCGCAGGGGAGGTCACACCAAGCGGCGGCCGAGCTAGCGACACACGGGGTTGCGATAATCGTCGAGAGGATCCGGCGATTGGGACTCGAGGTGGCCCTGCACAAGTCCGAGGTAATGTGTTTTCATGGTCCTCGGAACGCGCCACCGTCGGGTTCCCAAATAACGGTAGGAGGGGTTCACATCGGCGTCGAGCCGACGATGAAGTACCTGGGACTCGTCCTCGACAGCCGGTGGAACTTCGTGGAGCATTTTCGACGTTTGGCTCCCAGACTGGAGCGGGCCGGGGCTGCCTTGAAGCGGCTCCTGCCCAATCTAGGGGGTCCAAACGCCTCCTGCCGGAGGCTCTACGCGGGGGTCGTGCGGTCCATGGCCCTTTACGGGGCACCAGTGTGGGCGCGTTCTTTGGGGCGGCGACCAACCCGCCGGTTGAACGCGTCCCAAAGGGTCATGGCCATCCGGCTAGTTCGGGGATACCGCACGGTCTCTGGTGAGGCGGCGAGCCTCCTTGCCGGATTGCCGCCATGGGATCTGGAGGCAAAAGGCCTCGCATACACATGGGAGTGGCGCGAGGAGGCAAAACGCCGGGGCGTAACTCCGCTGCCGCGAGAAATCATGGCACAGCGGACAGAGCTCCGGCGGGATCTCATGGCGACATGGAGAGTGCGACTGTCGCAACCCAGTGCTGGGCACGCCACAATTGCGGCGATAAGTCCCCTCTTTGAGGAGTGGTTGGAGAGGCGTCACGGCATCCTCACCTTCCGCCTGACGCAGGTCCTCACCGGACACGGTTGTTTCGGGAGGTTCCTGTTCCGGATAAGGCGGGAGGAAACGCCTGGGTGTTACCACTGTGTGGATCGCCCGGAGGACACGGTGGAGCATACGGTGGAGGTCTGCCCGGCTTGGGCAGAGCACCGCCGCGTCCTCGCGGAGGCGATCGGCGGCGGCGATCTCTCGCGTCCGGCCCTGGTACAGGCCATGGTACGGAGCGAGAGTGCATGGGAAGCCGTCACCTCCTTCTGCGAAGCAGTAATGCTCGCGAAGGAGGAGGCTGAACGCGTGAGGGAGAGGCAATCTTTGCGCCCTCACGCCCCTAGTCGCCGCAGGAGACGCCCTGGGCGTCGGGAAGCGATAGCCGATTCCCGGCCACCGTAGGCGCGGGCTTGCGGATGGCGAGCAATGGGTAGCTCGCCGTCCGGTAAGGACCAGGCCCGGGTCGACGGCGCGTTGTGTTCCACGCGCGCCTCAAAGAGATGTCAGCAAAGATGGGGTCCAATAGGGCCGATGCCGCTGGGGTTGCGGGTTGTTTGAAAAAGATACCGTGGCCCTGGCACAGGCAACTGAAGGAACACGGGTGGGTTTTAGTCAGTAGAAGTCTGACACGCCCTCCCGCTCCACCCAGAGCGGGAGAAGTTATTTGATGATTTCCCATCCAAAAAAAAAAAAAAAAAAAAAAAAAAAAAAAAAAAAAAAAAAAAGGGTTGAAAAAACTATAAAATTATAATGTATCCTGTCGAGCAATGTGTCCTGTTCCAACGATCAGAAGAGGAAGTTAAGGCAGTGCGCCAAGTCTTCGGTTTGACCGAGAACAGCATACAGGAAGGTGTGGACTCAATCATGGAATGGTTTCATAAACAACCTCATCTAGTTCACGTTGACATCAGTAAGTATAATACCCGCTTACATTGTGCATAATTTTTGGACATTATAACCATCTACAAAGTAGTTGAATATGATAATGGGCCATTGTATCTACCTGCCTACTTACTTATCATTATGAACAACTATTTACTGTGAGAAAAACCATGAAGTCGCAAAATAAACCTCCATACCTAGATTAATCTTAATTACAATTTCCAATAGCCTTTATTAGCAATCCTACTTCCCTGTCTCCATACAACGCATTTTGTGAATAACCCACCCTCACTGGTTTTTTGTTCTGATGAGTTACCTATACCTATTATTAACATTCGTAAATAACATAAAACATAATTTTCATAAATTATTAGATGTAGATTTATCCTATTTTGGTTATTTTATTTTAAAAGTTGTGTGGAAAACGGTTGTCATGGTATGGGCATGTGATGCGGAGGAATGAGGAAAATGTCTTCAGGAAAGTGTTGAGTATGAACGTGGAGGGCTATACGAGTAAGGGAAGACCAAAGAAACGATGGATGGATTGTGTGAAAGATGGTATGGCCAGAAAGGGAGTGACTACCGAGATGACGACTAATAGAGAAGTATGGAAGAAAAAGACATCTTGCGCCGACCCCAAATAAATTGGGACAAGGGCAGGAGAATGATGATGATTACTCTTATATGTGACTCATGGACGTAGGACGAGAAACTTTTTTTTACCGCGTTCAATTAGTCATATCAATTAGACCATAGTAATTATACTTTGCATGACAAATGAGTTTTTGACAGATCACTGTCACATGACATTCTAACGATAATGGGGTTGTTTCCCGGAAGCTTCGCCGCGAGGTGGCGCTGTATGTTTGTGTAACAAATATACAGCTGTCAAAGTTTTTGATAAAGACGTGTGCATTGTGTGGACGATTTTTAAGTATTTGCGAGTTTTTTTTTTTCATCTATTTGAGTTGCTTCACAATATATTCTACCTGGCGTATCACCCAGTTGAAGAAGTTGAAAAAAGCGGATTATCGCAATAAGGAAGGAAAGCCAAACTTGTCGTAAGGTATATTATATTTAACATGTTATCGACTTTTAGCCGTAGGTATTTTGGACAATATTATGGTTTTATAAGTTATGCAATAAACTTAACTCATCACTTTTTTTCTTTTTAATGATACTAATGATAAACAAGATGTAAAGTTACTTATAACAAAATGTATGGTTATTTGCAACCATTTTTTTTTACGTTTGTAAGCTTTTTTAATATTATTAATTAAAATACATCAATAATAAACATAGTTATGGCACCAACGCGTCATCTTAGAAGTGGTCTCGTAGTCTGTTTCCTTGAAATGTTTCCCACATAACCTCGAAAAATCACTAGATTTGTAGTATTTTTTTTTAATTTTAGTGCCTTTTCCCACTTTCTCTTCATGTGAAAATTACTTGGTAATTTGACAACACCTATTCTTTGCAAAGGCTACACAACGACCCATTATATTGATAATAGTCACAAAAACACAAAATATTGTTTAATTTCTATGGAGTTTGACTGTTTATTTGAGATAAACACTCAGCGCCATCTACGCGGAACTAATTGACAGTTTTCTTCTCCATTAGATTACAAAGTTATCTTTCTTATTTGAGTTTTACTTATTGTATGTTTTTTCTACTGACTAACACAGACAACTTTCAGCCATAATTGCGAAATTTTCTTTTATTTCCATGAAGGTTATTATAGATTTTGCTATGCGTCTACGTATCATTAAAAAAAAAATAACACGCCGCGTTCATGACAAAAAATCTGCCCAAAATTGCATAGAGAAATGAGCCACACGGAGAACTTATTATAAGACGCTCTCGTGAGTCATATTATGATTAATTGGACAGGAAAGTTGTTAAAATAAAACCGGTCAAGAGCGATTCGGACTCGCATACCGAGGGCTCCGTACCACAATGTCTCTAAATAGCACAGTTTTTTTTATATAAAAAAAAAACTGTGATCTTTACATAAACGAAAAAAAATCTGTAATCTTTACATAAACGAAAACGAAAAAAAAGAAAAAATGTTTGGGAATGTGCCTGTGCACATTGCCAAACATTTTTTATATGATACCCCACATGCCCTAGTAGACCCACTTCGAAGTTTTAATACCTCCTTTGAGTCCCTGTTACAAAATACAATATATACATTTTTATTTCTTTCTTATTTGCAAAATAGTTGGGCAAACGTCATCTAAAACTATTCCAAAATTCAAGTTGTAGTTCTCGAGACATCTAGCTGGGAAATATTAGTTCAATTTGTCAGCTCTAATTTACGTCCGTCTCTTTCTTGTTTTATTAGAGAGAAAAAGTTAGCAATAGCCTAAATTAAGTTTAGTTTGTACAACAGAACAATTTTCATGAGTACTGGGTACACTCCCTTGAAGTCTAATCTCCCCGTTTAAGCTATCATCCTGTATATCAAAGGTACTCGTATTAACATAGGACATTGTCATATTGTAATTATTTTAGTACCTACCTATTTCTAATTTCCTACTTCCTATTTCCTATTATAATATTACTAGCTGTTACCCGCGACTTCGTCTGCAATCCAGGATGAATAGTATAGCCTATGTCCTTCTCCAGGTCATGGTCTACCTAAGTGCCAAATTTCATCCAAATCGTTTCAGCTGTTTTGGCGTGTAAGCATAGGTCAACAAAAAAAAAAAACAAACACTTTCGCATTTATAATATTAGGATAGTTAGGAAGATGAAAAACCGGTCTGTCGACAGTCGACACTCTAGTTCGACTCACAAAATATATTAGGTACTTACTTAAATTAAAAAAAAAAAAAAAACTTAACACACTACTAAAGTTTCTCTAATAATATAATTCAATCCTAAATCGACAGACACGTGGCGCCATCTATTATCATAAGTATCGTTATTCTTGTTTTCCTCGGGAACAGTACTTTTTTCGGAATGAAAGGTATCCTATATCCGTGTCTGTACACCTGACAGCGTATATGCAAAATTTCAGGATGATCGGTTCAGTGGTTTAGGCGTGAAAAGGTAACAAACAAACAAACTTAGTTTCGCTTTTATAATAATAATAATAAAGTTAGGACTAATATGCGAAAGTTTGTGTGGATGTATGGATGTTTGTTACTCTTTCACGCAAAAAGTACGGAAAGAATTTTAATGCAATTTAGCACACAGATAGTTTATAACCTGGATTAACACATGATACTTTTTATCTCCATATTCCTACAGGTTCGACACTTACGCGGGTGAAACCGCGGGGAGCTGCTAGTATACTAAAGGCGATACAAAAGGTTTTTCGAGTCGCTATGTTTTGTTTGTTTGTATTACGACTGGATATTTAGGTATTCATTATTGCAGTTGATGTTATCCATTATCAAATGTGTGTCGTAAATGATTGCTTTTCTTCACCAGGCAGGGCTGTTGTGGAGATGATGATAATAATAGCAAAAGGATCCATAGAGCGAGCAAAAGAGAAGATAGATAACTTCTATAAGTACCGATTCTTGTTGCCCGAATTTATACAAAACAGAAAACTAATGCTATGCACTTCTAATAAAGTATGGGACATGTAGTAAGTATCGAAGTACAAGTTTAGGGTACAAGTAAAGTTATTCATATTCATATAAATATAAGCGAATGTGAGCAACCGTTTCTTGCGAAAACGAATATTAGGATGCGAATAAAGTTCACATTCATATGAGCTCTATTTACTAAGCAAAGTGAAGTCAAAGTGCGATCAGTGAATCTAGCCCAAAAAGCGCTAGATTTCACCATGTCTTTGACATTGGCGAAATCTAGTAAGACGTAAGAAAATTTGAATTTCGCGGGCTACCCTGACGCTTTCGCCCTAAGGTGGACTTTTTGGGGTAGATGATGGAATAACTTGTAAAATCAACGTTGTGACTATTTGTTTTAGTTACCTACCTCTATTGGATCTATTCACAATAATTCTCAGTATACTTAAATGAAATTTCACTATTGTTGATTTTTTTTATTTTATTTAATATGGGTTTCGACAATTCGACAATGGAGTGAGCTTACCCAGAAGAAGCCTGTTCACTCTCACTTTAAGAGATTAGGGTTGTATGCGCTCGGAAACACAGACGCAGGTAGTGAGTTCCACTCTTTTGCTGTGCGCATTATAAAAGACATTTGGAAATGCTTAGTGCGAATTGGTGGAATTTAGCAACTAGTTAGGGATGGTAACTGGCAGTGCGTCTAGATGTCCGATGGTAGAAGAGAGCCGGTGGAATGAGGTCGTGGAGTTCTTGAGCACACTCACCGAAGTACAATCTGTAGAAGACCGACAAGCAGGTAACCTTGCGGTGATGAGCCAAGCTATGAAGCTTGGCTTCCACCAGTTTTATGTCGCCAATGAGCCTCTTAGCTCTGCGTTCCACCGAGTCAAGCGCCACTAGTTGGTACTTAGCTGATCCATCCCAAACGTGGCTGCAATACTCCATGAAGGATCAAACTTGCGCTTTGTAAAGAGTTAAAAGTTGTCCAGGCATAAAGTATCGCTTCACCCTATTTAGGATGCCCAGTTTCTTGGCAGCAGTTTGGGCTTTGTACTCGATGGTGGCGCCAAAGTTGAGACCAGATGTCAACTCTATACCTACGAGCTCAAACCGATCAGTTACAGGAACAGATGTACCCCAAAAAGTAGGAGTTTGAACGAAACGACTCCTTTTAGCGGTAAAAAGACACGCCTGTATTTTGGTGGTGTTAAAAGAGACCAGATTATCATCACCCCACTCGGAGATAAGGCTTAAGGTCAAACCTGTCCGCTCTACCATGGCTTCTCTCAAGGAATGAACTTCGACCCCGCTGGTTTTTGCGCTGGACATGTATCTCTCTGAAACTGTACTGTCATCTGCGTACCCAACAATACCAGGCTGAAGCAGGTCATTGATGTGCAGCAGGAAAAGAGTTGCAGAGAGAACAGACCCCAGAGGTACTCCGGCATCAACGCCTACTCTGATCGACCGTTCACTAAGGAAATCTGATATCCAGCTACAAAAATCAGTTAGGGTACCATAAGCAGGAAGCTTGCTAAGCAGAGCAGTATGCCAGACCCTGTCAAAGGCCTTCGAGATGTCAAGCGGGCCACAGCAGTTCGTGACATCCACAAGGAGATCGCCAGTTGACCGTCCCCGGCGAAAGCTATATTGACGCCGCTATATATCTTTGTCTTCAAGGTTGGTCAGCAACCTATTGTTCAGTACCCTTTCCATAACCTTGCACAGAATGGAGGTAATGGCGATCGCCCTTTTTGGGCACTGGTTGTAGATTTGCAAGCTTACAGGATTTCGGCACCGTTCTTTTTTCAAGAGAGAGGTGGAACAAACGTGTCAACACAGGAGATAGTTCAGGCGCACATTGCCTCAACACTCTCGCTGGAATGCCGTCAAGCCCGCTGGCCTTGTTCACGTCTAGACTGCACAATACTCTTCGGAGCTCTTGTAAACTGTGATCTCCGGCATCGAGGAGTCACAATGAGGTTCAGTAGGTGGTTGCTTGGAGCCAGCGACCAGACGTAAATTGCCTGCAAAGACAGATGCAAATAAATTTGCAGGTTTCATCATTGGAGGTAAAGTGGGACGACAGAAATTCGTTTCAGCCGCTTTAGACAGGGACCAGAACTGTTTACTACCCGGAGGGTACGAAACCAGCCCCAATCCGTTCGACGTGCAGAACTTGGTGGCAGAATTAAAGGCTCTTTTCTTCGCGCGAACCCTACGCGCTCTTACTTTGCGGTCGCGGGCCTTGACCCATGCTTGGTAGGCAGACTTTTTTTGGGCCTCAGCGTGGGCGCTTTCTGAATTATAACAAGGCCGGAATTTGTGACCGAGCGGTATGTCGGAGAATGGAATAAAATACTCCATCCCCTGCCGAATCACGTCCGCAACCACGTCAGCACAGCACGAGGGGTCACCCGAGGAGAAGCACACTTGCCACCATGGATAAGATGCAAAAAAGTGCCGCAACTCATCCCAGTCTGCTGACTCGTATCGCCATACTCGCCTCATGCCTCTAGGACTCTCATCTGGAGGAGAGCAGGTCGATATGGAATTCACCAGACAGTTGTCAGACGTTCCCAGCGGGGCTGAGGCCGATACTACATGACTGTCCGGATCAGATTCCAGCAGAAGGTCCAAGCAATTGGGTGTATGACCGTCAACATCTGGTACCCGCGTTGCCACATTCACCATCTGGGTTAGATCTAGCGTTATAGCCAACTTGCGCGCCTCCAACCCGGCATGGTCAGTTTTCTGGTACGGGAACAACCACTCTTTATGGTGGGCGTTGAAGTCCCCCAGAAAAATGAGATTCGTTGTTGGGTACCGTTGCTGGGCTACGTCAGTCGACTCCACGAGGAAATTAAAGAGCGCTGTTGTCTCCTGGTCACCGCTGTGCGGTAGACGCCGATGTAGAGATTTCTCCATGCCAGTATCTACAAGTAGCCATATGGCAGAAAAACCCGATTTCTCAAAACAATTGAGACGAAGACAACAAATGTCATCGCGAACGTACACACAGACCCTAGCTTGCTTCTTCAACTTGTGTTCAAGAGAGTAACCCGGGCAGTTGAGGTTCGCCACGTCCGACGGGGTTGTTATCTTCGTCTCCGTTAAGAAAAACAGGTGCGGCTCCTCAGTCTCAAGGTGGTGATAGACCGGATCGAGATTGGAGTGCAACCCCCTGATGTTAGAGAGGTGCACTTTTAGTTGGAGGAAGTGCAGCCGTTGTTTAAACCTATTTTCTTTTTACTTTGGTCATATTGAGTGGAGTTGTTGGGAAAAAGTCGACTTGTCGAGGCGCCGCTCAGTGATCCAAGTGGAACACTAGAGCCAACTAAACCTATGGGGAACTAATTTGGACAATGCGGGGACGCCCGAACCCCCCCGGATATGGCCACCGGATCCTCCCATTCAGTCGCCGGCAGGCACGGTGGAGCATACCGGGGTTTTTCGCGAGTTGGTGGGGCAGCCTTTGGCACGTAGCTGGCGTGCTACTTGGGCCCCCCTACTGTCTGCGGTCGGCCAACGGCTAGCACCGTGCTTCGGATCCCGCTACCCTCCAAAATGAGTTACCCGGCTAGCTGACTCAACTCAGAGACCAAGACCGGTTCTAAACAGCGCAAATTTTCAAAATGTCCACAAATATACCTTGTCGTTTTATCACGTGCAAGTGACATTCAACCTTATGTAATGCAATTACGAGGTCGAATATACAGGGCAAATTTTACAGGATGTTCTAAGTACCTATGAATATGAACAACTTTCTCTATGGACAAAACTCTGAAACCACGAAAAAAGAATCATCTGTTTCATACAATAGTTCAATAGGTAGACCAAAATGTATGAAACAGCCGACTTTTTTTCGTGATTTCAAAGATGGTCCCTTAGTGAAAATTTTTCTAGTGATTTATAAATTGTTGAAATGAAAATTGTCAAACTCTCCTCAGTTCCCTGTCTTAATATCTACTCGTATGTAAGAGTATGGTAACTAAGTGCCTGATTTCTATTCTCTTCTACTATGTACCTACAATTTTTTTATATATTTCAGCACTGTTATTGCGTTGCCAAAACTACAAGATAATCGAAGAGTTTTCATTCTGAAGTTTGGCGCAGAATTGAGCAAGTTTGATGCTGAAGAATTTTTTAGACATATTTTTTTGGTAAGAAAATATTGCGTCATACCGCGTGACCACGCTTGTTCTAACTGAAGGGAAACCACGCTGGACGCGGGCCTCGACCGCCGCGTTCATTGTTTTAATATAGTGTCTATAGTGCCACCAGTGGCACTCAACCAAAGTTGGCTAGTTTGCCACTAATAGTACCATTGATAATGAATACACACTCTCCCAAGCTGCGCCACAACACCCTGTCCTCCGCCTTCTGCGTCCAGCCTGTCACCTTCTTAAGGTCGTCGGTCCGTCTAGCTGGGGGCGTCTCTCACTACGCTTGCCGTTACACGGTCTCCACTCCAGTAGCCTAATTGCGTAACACACTATCAATCGGAATCGGTTTCATTTTGACAGTTCAACCACATTCATTGCGTTATTTACGTTGAGGAGCAGACAAAATTTTCGAACATAGAAGCAATGGATTAGCAATTTGCTTCCAAATGATTCTTCCGATCGATAGTGTGGTGCTGGACTCGTCTGCTCCACCGGCCATAGGTCCTTCGTCAAATATGGCCAACCCACTGCCACTTCAGTTTGCTTACTCTGCAAGCTATGACGGTTCTTGGGGTTCTTTTCCGAATAATTTCATTGTTGATTTTATTCTTCAAAGAAACTCCGAGCTTAGCCCGCTCCATAGCGCGCTGAGCGACCTTCAATATATGGACCAGCAGCGACTGTCAGTGTCCACTTTTAACGAGAAATAATACCTACAAATACAAAAAAAAACATGACATTCTTTTTTTAATGTTAACACGTTCACTCTCCACTGACCCTGTAAGTGCCAATTTCACACGGACGTATGTACAGTCGCGACCAAAAGTCGATAAGCAAACTCACAAAGCAATAGCTTGGCGTTTAGTTTGACTTAGGACCTTCGATTTCCAAGAACATAAACATGCATAATTATTGTCGTCAACAACTGATTGTAGTTCATAATTTCAAAGTTATAACATGTCTAAAGATGACCTAGCGGTTAAGCGCGTGCAGATAGATGCGTGAATCGTGAGCCGTGAGTTCAAATCTCACGCAGTACTTGACTTTTTGTAAGTTTTTACTTGATTGGAAGTAATGGGACAGAAAAATAATATTCTTTATCTTGTTCGCTTGGTCACTCATTTCGTAAAGTTAGAAAGATAGATCATAGAAAACTAAATAAATAATTTCGATTTCTGTGAGGTAGACAACAAAAAATCCTATGAACGGTTACAAAAAAACTTCTTTTATCTAGTACGAATGTAACGTCACAATTCTCTTAAGTTTGTTAATTTTATAAATAAGTAAATAAAACGAATAAACATTTTTGTTACCATTCAGCACGACTTTTTTATTTCAACCTTCCAACACCGAAAAGATAAATTAAAAATCACAAAAATAGTTAAATAATAATACAATAACTAATATTTAATTTCTTATAAAAATAAGTAATAAATGAACATAAACATCTAACAAGTTTTTGCTTAAAATAGTACAAATATATTATTATGGTTCCAAAGAAACAAAAAACAGTCCCACATTGTGATTAAGATTCGAACTCAGACTTCATTGATCATGAAACCATTGCTTAGCCCAAACAGCTACCAGCACATGTTATGTTTATGCGAATTTTAGCAATGCAATGGTAAGAACAGGTCGCCACTAAGACAAGTATTCTAAATGCAACAGAAATATAATGTTATTTCGCGTAGTACGACGACATGCGACAATTCATTAGTGTGTGTTATCTGCGGAATGTTGAGTGAGACATCGCTCATACACGCACACGTACTGGTTCGTGCTCGCACAGTTCATAGCAATGTAATCCTTAGCACGCTTATGGGCTTTTGAGCGTTTACTGTACATACAAGCTAACAACTCATTGACCCACTCGTGTGTCATGGACGTAAGAGGTAAAAAATTATAGAAAAACGTGGGTAGAAAGGATACGGCCAGGGTTTTGGAACACAATCGAAGCAAAAAGGGTATAGATATAGCCGATCAGCCAGCTAGCTATATTTCATCAGTTCGTAAAACATGCATAAATCTATATATAGACAAAGCTGCGCTGGTTGCTACAAAAAAACTGAAAGACGAAGGTCGTTCAGTTGCTTGATGCATGTATAAACTCAAAAAAGACACACACAGTGCCATTTCTGCAAAAAAAGTGTGTCTTGTATGTTTTAAATAAATAAATAAAAAAGACTCATTTGTTTTTAATTTTACCTATACCTACGTACAATCACTCATACGTCCATGTACAATACTAGTAAGTTTCTGTAACATTCACAAATTAAGAGCACATTATGTTTGAAGGGAGCAGTGACCCACATGTATGGCAAGGACGTCTCGTTCAAACCCAAAATGACCCACATGTGGGTCATGGACAGTGAACGTGTTAAGTACATAGGTATAGTCGACCTCGTAATTGCTTTACTACCCCAAATATGAACGTCGCTTGCACGTCATAAAACGACAAGGTCAATTTGTCTTTGTGATAGTTAGATTGTTTCAACCCACAAACACCCAAAAACATCCAGCAAAAACTCCCAGTAAACTTGATGAGTTTTTGTGAAAAGTAGTAAAGCACTTACGATTTCGAATATAACATGTATTGTATTTCATGTGAGAATATTTCAGCTTCTAGATTTGCGAATGATATACGACTACATGGCGGGCGACATATGGATTGTCGACATGGAACATGTGGGGTGGGCACAGATCCTCACTCAAAATCCTTTGGTTTTCAAGAAAGTTATGCAGTTTTTTACGGTAAAGCATATTTTTATCTACGTTTAATTTTATAGAAACCCCACGTCTGCCTAGTAGTTACAACCGTGATGGCTGAGCGTGGGGTAAAATCCCTAGATATTCCTAGATGAGTCTAAGTGTTATTGCCTTATTTACTAAAACGAGTTCTTACTTTAGTCCTAGCCAAAACCTCCGTGCCAGTTATTGAAATTTGAACTTTATTCCTACCATGGTCATCGTCGTCTGGCTAGCCTTTTCCCAACTATGTTGGGATCGGCTTCCAGTCTAACCGGATGCAGCTACCAGTATTTTACATGAAGCGACTGCCTATCTGACCTCCACAACCCAGTTACTGGGTAATACGATACCCCTTGGTAAGACTGGTTGTCAGACTTTCCAGCTTCTGACGGCCCGTAACGACTGTCAAAGATCCACGAATGACAGCCGGAACCAACGGCTTAACGTGCTATCCACAGAACAGGTAAATAAGGTTAGAAAGGAAATAGTTCCTGTTACCTCTTTAATCTGTTCTGTGGTGCTATCCGAGCAGAGGTCTTGGTATGTAAAGATGTTAACCCATCCACGGACGAACCACGGCAAGCGTAGCTGATCTATCGACTCGTGCGGCTGTTATTACTTATGGCCGGTTTTTTGATCCGTAGTTAACTCAACCAATGGTTAGACGTGGTTAAACATAGTTAACTAATGGTTGAATTTTGGCTTTATGTGTTTGCCAAAATGCCATTATTTACTATTTCTTAACGTTCATGTTTAACCTTTCACATTTAGCCAAAATTCAACCATTAGTTACTATGTTTAACCATTGGTTGAGTTAACTACGGATCGAAAAACCGGCGCTTAGCCACACTTGTACTTATGTTATCTTCGACTATATACAAAATAAGCAAGGAACTTGCATTGTGTGTCGTCATCATCTGATCATCTGCCTAGCCTTTTCCCAACGATGTTGGGGTCGACCCACTTGCATTGTGTGTATGAGGCTAAAATATATTTATGTTCCAGAAATCCCTTAACTGGAGGATATACGGCATCCACGTTATTAACATGAAAGCTAGCGCGAACATCGTCCAGCGGTTAATTGATTTCTTTAAACAGTTTATCAACTCTGTCATCATGGACAGAGTCGTCGTTCACGACAGTCTGCAGGATTTGTACAAGTACGTGCCCAAAGAATGTCTCCCTGAAGACTACGGTGGCAACGAGCTGAGTTCGGATAAACTAGTGGGTAAGTTTATACAAACTACATAAACAGAACACCACGCCTGTACTCCCTGAAGGGTTAGGCAGAGATTTACCTATAGTACACCCACATTTCACCAGTTAATGGGTCAGGCAGAGATTTACCTATAGTACACCCACATTTCACCAGTTAATGGGTCAGGCAGAGATTTACCTATAGTACACCCACATTTCACCAGTTAACGGGTCAGGCAGAGATTTGCCTATAGTACACCCACATTTCACCAGTTAACGGGTCAGGCAGAGGTGTACCCATAGTACTTCCACATTTCACCAGATAATGGGTCAGGCAGAGGTGTACCCATAGTACTCCCACATTTCACCAGTTAACGGGTCAGGCTGAGGTGTACCCATAGTACTCCCATATTTCACCAGTTAACGGGTCAGGCAGAGGTGTACCCATAGTACTCCCACATTTCACCAGTTAACGGGTCAGGCAGAGGTGTACCCATAGTACTCCCACATTTCACCAGTTAACGGGTCAGGCAGAGGTGTACCCATAGTACTCCCACATTTCACCAGTTAACGAGTCAGGCAGAGGTGTACCCATAGTACTCCCACATTTCACCAGTTAACGGGTCAGGCAGAGGTGTAACCATAGTACTCCCACATTTCACCAGTTAACGAGTCAGGCAGAAGTGTACCCATAGTACTCCCACATTTCACTAGTTAACGGGTCCGGCAGAGGTGTACCCATAGTACTCCCACATTTCACCAGTTAACGGGTCAGGCAGAGATCAAATCAAATCAATTCAAAGGTCATTTATTCAAACTAGGCTGAGAATCAGCACTTTTCGAACGTCAAAATTACATAAGACAGTCTCCCAAAACGCCCGCCTTTCACCACTTCCTAGTGCTTTAGCTGAGGAGAAGAAGTGGCGCAACAAACTCCCCAGCAGCACAGCTGTCTGTTCAGTTAAAAAACATATATATATATACCTGAAAAAAATCAGTTGTTGCTGCTGTGTGTGCATTTTGACGAATTATGCGAACATAAACGTACTGAACAGCTGATTTTTTTTGCGATTTCAGGTTTGGTCCCATAGTAAAAGTTGTTCGTAATGATCAGTACAATGACCCCTTAAGAGATTTCGTGTATGAATAGATACACCTTATATATTCTATACAACACTGCGCAAAATAATATATCTAAGTACATTACGAAACGCAACATTGCTATAAGTCAGCTAGCACACGCCAATATACCAAAAAAAAAGAATAAAAGAAAAAAAAAACGAAAACTATACTCAAGCAGAAACAAAATACAAAACAAAAAAGGTAAGCAGAACTTTATACCTAAATAAAAGCCCCCAGTAATAAAGGGCGTGCCCACTTACATATAGCCGTACATGTGTAGTCGTAACCGTAAAGATTTGAACGAAAAATTTGTCTGCTCAACACCAGTAATTAACGCAATGTTGTTGAACTGTCAAAATGAAACCGATTGCGATTGACAATGTGTTTCGCAATTGCCCTACAGGTCGGAAAAATTGTTATTGGGGGTTTTCTATCAGGGATTTCTCAGTAGACGCATTGAGTCTGGATTTGTGCCCGGATGATGACAATAGGTTCTCCCCATATTACATGGGACTTAAACATAACTGGAGAAATGTGGGTGTAAGTACTGTGGTAAGCACACCTCTGCAATTGAGGAAACAGGCCTAATTATAATGTTATGTTATGTAAAATTGATGGGTATAAAATCACCCATTAAACAGGATGTATCAGAAAGGTGTGGTCAAATTTAAGGATGTGACCAGCATCGTAATCGAGAAAAAATAATCAGCCATCAAATACATTTGGGACGAGTAGCCTGTATTAAAGTCTTGTTTTCTCTATTACGATGTTGGTCCCATGGAGAAAGTTGTTTAGTTTGATGGTATGTACCACACCAAAGAGTATAATAATTAAATAGGGAGTACCACACCCTTACAAGCCAATGCCTGAAATGGGCGTCTTTTTTTTCAGCCATCAAACCTAATCTTGTTTTTCTAGTACAGAATACTGTAACAAACAAAACTTATTTGACATGCATAGGTATCTCTAAATTCTGTACGGGAGGGTTGCACCGAATATTTAAATGTCCAACAACCCCGCGCGGGCTGGAAACGTCGCATTTCTACAGGATTTTCGTGATTATTTTAATAAATTTAAGTCAAACTATTTTTTTTCAGCCAATCACTAGATCGTTAATTTTACAGTTGTTTTGTTAATTACTCATAAAAATTTAAATATAGACAATGTCAATTTTTATAAGTAAATACCAAACTATCAAAAAACAGCATACATACAATTACCAACGATCTAGTGCTTGGCTGAAACAAAAAATAGTAATATGAATAAAATTTATTAAAATAAACGCAAAAATCCTGTAGAAATGCGACGTTGCCAGCCAGCACGGGATAAACCCAGTGTATAATCTATGGGATAAACGCTCATAACGGCTATCTGTTTTGTGGCAATTTAATACTAACCTTGCGACTGGGAGTCGAGACTTTCTTACAAACCTAATGATAACTTACATACAAACGTGTATATCTCATTTCGGACCGAGTTTAGAGATATGCATGTTTTATAAGTTTCGTTTGTTACACTATTCTGTACTAGAAAAACAAGATTTGGTTGATGGCCGTGACAAAAAAGAAAAAGACGCCACCTTCCATACTAAAATCGGCATAGTCCTTTGACCAAACCTTTCCGATACACCAGCACCCTAATTGCGTAACACACTACTTATCAGAATCTGAATTATTTTGAAGCAAATTGCTAATCCATTGTTTCTTATGTTCGAAAAAATTGTCTGCTCGACAACGTAAATAACGCAATGAATGTTGTTGTACTGTCAAAATTAAACCGATTACGATTGATAGTGTGTTACGCAATTGCCCCGCTGTATAGTGTCATTGTTCTCTAATCCCTTCCATTCCATTCCCACATCCATAAATCGCCGCCAATACCTATCAGAAGCTTGGCAGAAAAATACGAATAGCTGTAACCTATTCATATTTTTGTTACAGAAATCACTGAAAATTTCTATAAAAATCCGAAAATAACAGAATACCTGCTGGAATGCTCCAAAATGGTGTCAGACGAGAACTTAAGGCCGCGAGACGAGAACTCAGATGAATTTCTTTCTGGCTCCTTCAGAAAATTGGAGGTCGACTGATTATATCGGAATAAGTACCTACGTGCAAGTTTGCAGAAAAGGTCTGGTCTAATGTTTTAGCCAAGATAAAAGATTTAAATATTTGTAAATAGGTACATAAAATAGGTACAGTCAGGGAAATTAATTTTTAAGCAAATTAGCACTTTATGTACAGTCGCGAACCGGAATTGTTGAGCCACTAGCTTATCATCTTAACTTGGTTGTGTTACACGAAAGCCGCCCGTTTTTCGTTATTGAAATTGTCATTTGTCAATTTCAAATGTCATTACACATCAATGTCTTACAAAGGTGAAAGTGACAATCCTATACTTCCTTCGTGCCGAACTTTGGCCCGGTTTTCACGTTTATGTTTTTAGTAGCACAAGTATTAAGTTGACCTCGTAATCGACTTACCTACCACTTCTGACTAAAACTCCCAGTAAATTGAAAATTGGATGAAACTATAACTGTCACATTGATGTCAAAGTACAAATAGACATTGCCGTTCGGTGACATGCAAGTAGTTACAAGTGACATTCAGCCTTAGGGTGATAAAGTATAGTCGACCTCGTAGTTGCTTTAACACCCTAAGGTTGAATCGCTTGCACGTCATAAAACTACAACGTCTATTTGTCTACGTGACAGTTAAATAGTTTCAACCTTAGTGCAGTTTTAATTTACTGGGAATTGTTGTCAAAAGTGGTAAATCAATTACGAGGTTGACCATACCAACCTAGAGTTACAGATGATATCTATCGTCACGAGCAAACAATAATGGTGGAGCAGCCGTGACGTTATTATTAACTATTGTTACAACTTATAACAATAGTTAAATGTCTCGTTCTTATAACTTTATAAGACAATTAACTTTGACTTTGTAATTGTAACTATGAAAACCTCATTACCAGACCATATCAGAGTGTTAGTTTAATGAGCGCGCGACATTATGACTTTAAAAGTTATTGTAACAAAGTGTAAGTTGGAAAAATGAACGTGCGTTCCTGACTACATTTCAGGAACGCACGTTAATTTTTCCAATTTTTCGCATCTTTAATATTGTAGTATTTTTTATATTAATTAAACAGCGGAGGGTTTTAATTGCACGGCTGATCAAATGTCAATGATAATAAAAAGAATACGCGAGGCGGGTATATTAAAGTCGTTAAATAAATTATTCTATTGTTTTAATTTTTTTTTTAATTTGAGCTAGGTTTTTTTCCGCTTGGCTTCGCACGGTTTGTGCATTTAGCCAATGTCAAGTTTTTTCAAGGTTTGCTCTTGACTCTAGTCTAGGTCGGAGGTGACAGAGACAAAAATGACGATGGAGTGAGCTTACCCAGAGAGTTCTCACTCACTTTGAAGAGATTAGGGTTGTGTAATAAATATAGGATTTTAAATGCACGGACTGCCGTGCATTTAAAATCCTATATTTATTAATGTTGTTTTAGTTTAGTATGTTTAAAAAAAATCAAATGTCAAGGCTAATGAAACTTGTTACATTAAATCAGATCATTACCCGATACCATTACTCGAGGTGGGTATAATAAAGGCGTTAAAGTAAGTTTGCCGAGATGTTATTAGCCAACCCTAAAGTGTAATTATTAATTCACTGGAGTAAACTGACAGATGCTAATCTCACTTTGTAAAATAATGTTGCCGTATTTATGGTAATAGTGATGCGTTCCGTTCCTTGTCATTCAGCTCACTCGCACAGTCAGTAGGAACATTTATTATGAAAATTAATTAATTATAATATATCTACATACACGATGTAATTAATTATAATAATATATAAATTCTATCAGAGACGGTATACACGAATTATTAGGCTGGACATTATTGGGTCGGGCATTATTGCCTCCCTACGTGACGGACGCCCAGGGACCGAATTACCATTATTTTTTTTATAACGTTACCAATTACCTCCCAGAAACTCTTTTCCCGCGCTACCATAGATTGGGTTTGGGCGATGTCACATCAGCCGCATGCACGATGACCACTGATCAAAAGTCTCCACATGCCGGCTCAGGAAGAGGTGGTGAGGTACCGTAATTGCGTAACACATTATCAATCGGAATCAGTTTCATTTTGACAGTTCAAAAACATTCATTGCGTTATTTAAGTTGTTGAGCAGACAACATTTTTGATTAGAAATTTGCTTCAAAATGATTCGGAGTCCGATCGATAGTGTGTTACGCAATTAAGGTGCTGGACGCGTACCGTGAGAGCAGTCCCCTTATTGCGTAACACACTATAGATCGTAATCTGAATAATTTTGAAACAAATTGCTGATCCATTGCTTCATATGTTCGAAAAATTTATCTACTCGACAAAGTAAATAACGCAATGAATGTTGTTAAGCTGTCAAAATGAAACGAATTCAATTCAAATTCTAATCGATAGTGTGTTACGCAATTAGGGAGCCGGTTTGTGGCTGTTCAATAAATAAAAAGTAACCGACACGACACATCGAAGTCATGGTAGAAAACTACCTATGGAGTGGGATTCTGTGCACAAATAAAAACAAAATTATTTTCAATTTTTTTTTTTAAATAAAGGTACCAAAACAACTTATTAAGGTAAAATATCCGCATAATCACTTTAATTTTCCGCTTGACTATAACATCCACAACTCCAACAACTTCTTAACTGAAAGAAACCAACAAAAATATGTTACGGCGTGACCAAAACTCAGTAAATTAAAACATTAAAGGCTTTACATTATTTTGTGAAATAGCGAGTGCGTAAGTTTATTTATTTATTAAGTTGGGTAACTATTATATATTTACAGTTTGCACCACACATTCAAGTTACAAGTCAATAAAAACTAAACAATCATAAAATTAGGTTAAATTACATAAAACTAGGCAAAATTTGATCAAATTAAATGAATTTAAACAAAATTAGATAAAGCCACTCTTGGTACACATTTGTGTAAAAATTGATGTTTAATATTGAAACTAACAGTGACATTCGTATCAAAACAAAAAATAAACAAAACAAAAAAAGGCTTCCAAAAAAAGCAGTGAAGAATAAGTTTGATTTCGGAAGTCGATTTCCTTGGAAGTGTCTTTTTTTTTGCAAAAAGGTTTATATTACAGTGACAGGAAGTTATTATAACATCATCCACATCTACCCAGGCATAGTTAATAACATTTATATGAGGCATCCTAGAAACAAAAACCATTTTTTTAAACAAAAAAGAATTTTCCAAATCGGGTCAGCCGTCTTTGGGTAACCGGGGAACATGCATAAAATACGGTCGAGTTGAGAAACCTCCTCCTTTTTTGAAGTCGGTTAAAAATAAAAGATGCCGAGGAACTGGGAACCTCCTCTTTATGTTTTTTGAAGTTAGTTTAAAATAAGGACCATTTTGTCGTTTTATAACGTGCAAGTGATATTCAACCTTAGGGTAGTAGAAAAGCACCCTCCCGGTGGGTTCCCGCATTGTTGAGGGGGGGCATCGCAGCTGAGGGTTGGAGCGCTGCGGCGCGAGAGGTGTGCCGATATTACGGTGCGCCGATCTCCCTGCCTTCCCTGCCACGGGGTCGCCACCTTCTGATGGCGGACGCGGTGGGGCCCCAGGGGAGTAGAAGTGTCGGTATTTCGTTGGCCGCTCTCCCTATCCTCTGCGGCCGAAAAGTGGTAGGCGGCCGGGTCACTGACCTGACCGGTCGCTGGGGACCAAGGGTGCCTAGACACGGGGTCGTCTAGTGCCCATGTGCTGGTTTGGTCCCTGGGGTGGTCACGGCGTGCAATGTGTTCTGGTGCGCCGGTGATGGTGGGTACCGAAGAGGGTCCGGTGACGGACAGCCGCGGCGTGTTCCCGCCATAAGCGGCAGAGGAGGACACCGAGGTGTTTTAGTGGGTTGGAGTCCCACATAACTGCACTTAGTGCAGTATGCATGAGCATTTCTCCACGGAAACAAAAGGGTAGTAAAGCAACGAGGTCGACTATAGTTACTTAATTTGCGACCGACCATGTCGGCTAAAGCCCGAAATTAATTAACTTATTGATTTCGGGCCTTAGCCGTGTAGGTGTACAGACGCCAGCAGGTCAAGCTACCCGAAACTGTGAAATTTTCCCAATCAACCTTGAACCTAAAGCTTTAGCGATAAAGTTGAAAATCTATTAAAGAAATTTGACAGATTGTAGTAGCTTGATGTGCTGGCGTCTGTACATAATGCATGTCTACGCTACTTTTTAAATGATACGGATTAAAATTTAATGATGTTAGTTCGCCCGATATTTTGCGAATAGAGTGCGTATCGAAATTGGAGTGTTGCCTGAAGACCTGCATCCTTTAAGGCTGGGTTCACACGGCAGTACACCCCGCACGTATTTTTTTTTTACAATATTCGATTTAAACCGTATTAACAGCGGGCCGCAGTAATACCACATAGCCACAGCCATACACAGACCGAATACGTTAAAAGTTCATTCGGTTTGCTTGACAAGTCCGGAGAGTATTCGATAAACGTATTTAGCTATATACGTTTTTTGCAGAGCAAACTATGTGTGAACGGATCTATACTCAATGTATGCCGCCACTACTTATTCGGTAACATTCATCCGTAAATGCCGCGTGAACAGGGCCTAATTGCGTAACACACTGTCAATCGGAATCGGTTTCATTTTGACAGTTAACAACATTCATTGCCTTATTTACCGCGTTGAGACGACAAATTTTTCGAACATATGAAGCAATGGATTAGCAGCAGGATTAGATCGATAGTGTTTTACGCAATTAGGGTGCTGCAGTCAGCTAGAGCTAATGGGGTTTTTTCCCGGAAGCTTCGCCGCAAGAGAGCGCTGTGTGTTTGTCACTTGGCAAAGTCATCTTGAAGATAAAGCGACCGTTCGGCGACAAGAAAAAATACGCGGCAAAGTTTTCGACAAGGAACTCCATTGACAGCTGAATGAAAGTAACAAACACTTAGCGCCATCTACGCTGAACTAATTTGACAGTTTTCTTCCCCATTACAAATAGTGCGGTTAGAACAAGTGATTCACATTTCAATTTAAGCCTAATTTACACGATGCGACCTGTAGACCATACCATATTATAAGTTGAAGTAACAGTAAAAGTTGCACCATCTAAACAGAATTTAGACGATGTAAGTAGTTTGTTGTTTCAATTTTATTGTATGCCACAGGCAGAACAAGGACGTTCGAAATGTGAAAGCGAGCAGGGCTCGGAAGTTTGAATTTCGAGCTCCACTTACTGTAAAAGTTTGGCAAGTTGGCCATTGCCGCATTAGAGCTGGTTCACATTAGGTCGGACCGAAAGTTTTACCTTATGCATTTGTTTTAGTTTTACCTTGTTTTGCATTATCTATTTCAATAGTGCTGTTCACATTAGGGCACCCGATAACACTGTCGGCGACGACACATTTACCGGACGTTCAGCCACGATTTCGGTCGGGTCGGATACTGCCATCATACTGCATTGTATTGCGCCATTCACACGAGCAGCGAAACCAACCGCCCGCATCCCACCCACCCGCGCATACCTAGCGATCGCCACCAGTTTATACACTACTTCGGTGGCGTGTACGCAGTGAGGACTCGTTTAAACATGCGAGGGCGAAATAAATACGGAAGTTTTATTTCTCTTGTGAAAGACGTATGCCGTGGGATAATGTGGGAAATCAACGTTAACAACGGTGGTGTTCACATTTAGTCGAACCGGCAGCTTATAGTTTGAACAGCAAGACCAGAAAACAGTAACCGTTTAAGAGCTGGTTCACATTTGGCCGACTGTAGGGTCTTGCTGTTCTGTTAATGTGAACGACGTTACGGTAAATCGACGGTAACGATGGTGGGGACCATCGTTGCCGTCGATTTACCGCTACCCGGCTGGTCACAAAGCAGTTGTGAGTTGGCTTCTGTGTACAATAGACGATGACGACGTTCTGGTTGTCATGTGGTATTTAAACAGAAGACAGGAGAAAATGAATGAATGAATGTGTCCATTTGATGTTGCATCTCAACGAAACCAATAATTGTAAATTTATTTTCTGTGCCTTACCTTATTCGCATTATTTGTCTGATGAGCAAAATAGGCACATTTATAATTTAAATATGTCAATTTATAATAGGACTTGTCATCACAGTGATGCTATTTTATATTTCGACTGTAATCAATTTATTACTGATTACAAACTGACAAAAAATACAATGTTTTTGCCACCTAGTTGTCGGAGACTTATTGCTAATCTTTTAGCATACAATATACAAAGTGACACTGGTACCTGTAGTGTACCATCGAATACTGTTAGTACTGGTACTAACACCACTATTGACACACCTTGTAGTTTAAACTATTAGGTGCGACAATGGGTCAGCCACATATATTGAATGTTGTACATCAAAATATGCAGGGTCTGTCCGGCAAAGAGCTAGAGTTAAGTTTATTTCTGGAGAACTATAATGTTCAGGTCTTATGTATGACTGAACACTGGTTGAGGGAACATGAAGTATTGTTTATAAATGATGATTATTTTACGGTACAAAGTGCATTTGTAAGGAAAAGTGCTATTCGCGGTGGGTCTTTAGTTCTTGTTTCAAACAAGTTGAAATGTAAACAACGTTTAGATTTAGTTAATCTTTCTATCGAGCGCACTATTGAGTTGTCTTGTGTTGAACTCGAGCGATACGTTATAATTTGCGTTTATCGACCCCCTTCTGGGGATTTTATTCATTTTGAATCGGTAATGGAAGATGCACTCAATAAGTTAAAATCTAGTAATAAAAGTATAATTTTATGTGGAGATTTTAATATTAATATTTTAGATGTTACTCCACTAGGTATTAGACTTCTCAATCTTTTTAGGTCTTATAATTTATTTAACTTGTTTTTTGAACCTACTAGGATCACGGCATCTTCGTCAACATGTCTTGATAATATATTTAGTGATTGTGTTGTCAAAAATAAATTAGTGCTAAGTGACTTAAGGTCTGACCACTGTGGTTTATTAGCTAGCTTCCCTATGCAATTACATAAAAAGCCGCATAAAATAGAATGCAGGCCTTATACAGCTAGTCGTTGCAACAAATTTAAAAATAATGTAGCCCATAGAATTAGACCATCTATAGTAGAATACAATAATCCTAATGAAATCTATGGAGCCCTTTTTGATGTTGTGCAAAAAGAGTACCAATCTACCTTCAAGACCAAAACCATTAATATTAATGGCACCACCGTGGGCTTTAACCAATGGGCTACTCCAGGTATTTATAAAAGTAGAGCGAGACTATACGAATTATATGGTTTGAAAAAACACAGGTTTGATACTCCTTTCCTAGAGTATGTCAAAAATTATTCAAAATTATTTAAAAGTATTTGTGTTTTTGCTAAATCTAAATTTTTAAGCGATACAATTAAAAATTCCAATAATAAAGTAAAAACCATTTGGAAAATTATTAATAATGAAACGGGTAAGTCGGTTAAACAAGACAAACAACTTGAAGTTATGGTCGACCACAAATTAGTTAATAAAGCAGCAGACGTTGCTGAGGCATTTAATGAGTTTTTTGCCAACATACCTATAACTACGACTCGCTCCTTAAATTCATCCCCGTCTAAAGCTGAAAACCTTTTGCATAGTAGTGTGCCCAAATGTGGTCGCTTATTTAGCTTCGAACATATAACACCTCGTGATGTAGTTAATGTTTTTAACACACTTAAGTCTAAAAACACTGGTGATTACTGGGGCATCTCAATTAAACTGTTAAGTAATATAATAGACATAGTAGCCCCCTATCTAGCTGTTACTTTTAATAAATGTGTTGATGTAGGAACTTTTCCTGACCTCATGAAAAGTAGTAAAGTCTTACCTTTATTTAAATCAGGTAATAAAAATGACGTTGGCAATTTTAGGCCTATTTCTATATTACCTGCATTTAGCAAAATATTTGAAAAGTTAATACTCAAGCAGTTGCTAAGACATTTTAATTTAAATGGCCTCCTTCATGATGAACAATATGGCTTTACTAAAGGTCGTTCGACTACAGATGCGGGTGTTGCTCTGCTGAAACATATATTTAACGCATGGGAGAACTCGCAAAATGCTATTGGAATTTTCTGTGATCTCTCCAAAGCCTTTGATTGCGTGCACCATGACACGCTTTTGCGTAAACTACATCATTACGGTGTACAAAACGAAGCTCTTAAAGTAATTAATTCATATTTACATAATAGGTTTCAATGTGTAGATGTAAATGGTGTGAAATCTTCCGGGCTACCAGTTCTGTTAGGTGTACCTCAAGGCTCAATATTGGGTCCATTCTTGTTTTTAGTGTATATCAATGACTTACCATTCTATTTAAAGGGTATCTGTGACGTTGTACTGTTTGCAGATGACACCTCTCTTATTTTTAAAGTAGACAGGAATAGACAAAATTTTGACGACGTAAACAGTGCACTCTCAATGGTTACAGATTGGTTTACGATAAATAACTTAGTTCTCAATGCTAAGAAAACGAAATGTATAAAGTTTGCCTTACCGAATGTTAGAAATCTAGGACCCAACATCGTTTTAGATAAAGAAGTGCTTAAAACTGTAGACTCGGCAGTTTTTCTGGGTATAACAGTAGATGCCAAACTTCAGTGGGGCCCTCATATATCAAGCCTAGCGGGAAGGCTCAGTTCAGCCGCTTACGCCGTCAGGAAAGTAAGACAATACACTGACGTTGATACAGCTCGGTTAGTCTATTTTAGTTATTTTCATAGCGTTATGTCATACGGTATTCTGCTCTGGGGCAAAGCCGCTGATATTCAAAATATATTTGTTCTTCAGAAACGAGCTGTTCGTGCTATTTACCAGCTCGGTGCCAGAATTTCTCTGAGAGATTTTTTTAAACATATTGGTATTCTCACGGTGGCATCACAATTCATCTTCGCCAACATCTTATATATTAGACAAAATATACATTTATACACTAAAAACAGTGATATTCACAATGTTAACACCAGAAATAAGGACAAATTACGTGCTCCATTTCACCGGCTTCATAAGGTTCATAACTCATTTGTTGGGCTTGGTATATCCTTTTATAACAAGCTACCCTCTTCTTTGCTAGATTTGCCTTACAATGCGTTTAAAGCCAAAGTAAAATCTAACCTTTGTTCAAAGGCATACTATTCTATCAACGATTACTTAAACGATAAGAATAGTTGGTCGCTGTGTTTAACTTAAGACAATGTTTATGTTCTTTCTCCAGAATTAGCTTACCTACTGACAGGTTATATGGGTTCATATAATTATTTATTTTCTTTGACTGTAAAGGTCAATTTATTTTAATTTTATTTTTATTTATCATTGACATAATCTACTCATTACAATGTTTTTTTATGAGTGGTATTGCAATATGTGGTTAGCTAGTGACCTCGACAATTGATCATAATTATTCTTGTCTGAGCAACCGGCAGCAGGTTCGTCATGCTCCCTTAGATGTCACTGCTTGCGGTAGCGTCGGGGGTCGGGTTGCCTCCTTCCCTCAAATATGGCGAGGGGGGTAATGGCTGATCTTTGCGTTATGCTCGTGAACGGGTGCTGCTTGTGGTGACTGGTCGTCTTGCTGACCTTGGTTTTGTTTTGTTATTAGTAATTTAACTCGTTTTTTTTACTTCGATGGTCCTAGTTTATCATCTGTGACTTCGAGTTACGGCTATATGTAAGTGGGCACGCCCTTTATTACTGGAGGCTTTTAATATAGGTATAAAGTTCTACTTACGTTTTTAGTTTTGTATTTTGATTCTGCTTGAGTATAGTTTTCGATTTTTCGATTTTTTCTTCTTTTTTTAAGTATATTGGCGTGTGCTAGCTGACTTATAGCAAATAATTAAATTTAATTTAATGTTTGTGTTGCGTAATGTACTTGCATGTAATTTGCACAGTGTTGTATAGAATATATATTTTTTTTTATTTTTTTTTATTTAACTGAACAGACAGCTGTGCTGCTGAGGAGTTTGTTGCGCCACTTCTTCTCCTCAGCTAAAGCACTAGGAAGTGGTGAAGGGCGGGCGTTTTGGGGGACTGTCTTATGTAATTTTGACGTTCGAAAAGTGCTGATTCTCAGCCTAGTTTGAATAAATGACTTTTGATTTTGATTTTTTGATTTTGAAAAGAAAAAGAAAATATTGGGTGCATCCAATCATTGCCGAGGAAAATGAAGTTGGAACATTTAATTTCGCCCTCCATGTTTAATCGAGTCCTCTCTGCGTACACGCCACCGAAGTAATGTACAAACTGGTGGCGAGAGCGGGGAATGCGCACTGACACTCGGCCAACGGTAAAACTGTCAGTCCGACCTAATGTGAGTCGGGCCATAGAGCTGGTTCGCATTAGGTCGGACCGACGGTTTTACTGTTGGCCGACTGTACAGTACGAGTATAAGCTGCCGCCAGTGTTGCTGTTCTCACTATAAGCTGCCGATCTGACCTAATGTGAACACTACTGTCGTCACCGTCGATTTACTTGTCTTATCCCACAGCATACTTACTCCTGCACGCGTAGCATGACCACCATAGAAAAGGGATTTGTCGACGGAAGAATAGACAAAATGACAAGATTGTAGAAATATTTCTACGCATTCTACGCGTTGCATGGCATTGTGTCATTTTGTCTATTCTTATAGACTAGGAGTGCTGTCTTCCACAAGAGAAATCGAAACTTCTGTATTTATTTCGTTCTCCATGTTTAAACGAGTCCTCCTACTGTTGGAGTCTACTGTATTATGATTCCTATTGTATTATGGCGCTAACATTGTTAGCGCCTACTGTGTGAAACGAAAAAAATATAATATTTTTTTCGATTCAACGAAAAAAATATAATATTTTTATCGTTTCAACATTTTATGATTTTCATCATCATTATTCTCTTTTAACATAACAATAACAACATGATGCCTGTATTGAGGCAGAAGAGTACCTACATTAGGCTATACACCCCATACTATCTATTTAAACTAGTTTAAATAAATACGCGACGTAAACTCGCAAATTAATCATTATTATAACTATAATTACGAGTTATGTTAAAAACAATTAACTTCTAATAAGATGCAGTCACTACTTACTTTTTTCTTATATGCAATCAATGCTATGGCCTAAATACATTTAATTTTTCCCCGATTTCAGGGAAAATGACTGTGCGCATGTCAGCAGCCGTAGTTAAATGCCACTCACACAAATACCTAAGTTGCATCACTTTTTAGTAGGGAGCGTGTATGAGACTAACCTTATAAGCGTTATTATTCTAAGATGCTTATATTATATCTGACCCGACCGAAATTGGGGCTGAACGTCCGGTAAATTGTCGTCGCCGACAATATTATCGGGTCGCCCTAATGTGAACAGCGCTATTGAAATAACGACGTTCAGGGTGACTATGTGCCTGGCGGGTGAGAATGTGCAAAATAGGAACGATCTCTTAAACGTATCCTTTATTTTACAAAAATGTAGTCAAGGCAGGAATTCAGATGATTGTTATCAAGTTAAGGCATACTGTTATGCAACGAACAGTCGGAAGTCCCTAGCAAGGAACTTAAAACCGGACCCTTATTGCACATTCTCACCCGCCAGGTACATAGTCCCCCCGAACGACTGTACATAACATGCATCCCACATGTTTGTAGTTCCGGTCCGACGGCGACAGTCCGTCCTAATGCGAGTCGGGCCTTAGATGTTGCTTACCTCATTCAGATATATCGCAGCCCCATAGCGGCGGCATGTGCGAGTATAGCCTCAGCCGCCTGCCTAACCTCAAGGTGGGCGCGCGCCGCTTCGAACCATTTGGCGGCAGCTGCGCGCGACGCGCCCTTTAACGAGTCCACGTAGCGCAAAGCTATCGCTAAGTTACCGCGATCTATCCAGAATCTGACCAAATTAACAAAATAAGTACATGAATAGATTAGAATACAAATAACTGAAAACCCAAAAAGGACTAATTGAACTCTCATCATTATGAAAATAATATGTTAGTTTAGTTAGTGCGGGAACCGCCGCACTATGGGACCAACCGGTATTTTCCATCTCAAAAATCGATAAGTCTGTTGTTTTGTGATTTTTCTCCTTAAATTTTTTTTCACGTATTTGTGAATATCTAGGCAATAAAAGAAATCAAACATCATCATTTTAAAAATTATATATTTTTCGTAAAAAAATGACAAAGATAATGTTATACGAAATTTTATACAAAAAAATATACAGTTATATTAAAATAGCAATAAAACTTACACTTTTTCTTAAAATAAGTTTAAAACTAAATTATTATTATTAAACAAACAATTACATGACAAAAAAAATTTTTAGCGCTTAACCTATTCATCACTTTCTACTTTCAACAATTCTTTAGCTTCGTCAAACAATTCTTTGGATATTACAAAACTTGGTTTATTTAAGCTAGATATATAAGGATCAGATGTATATAACAAAATATGCAGAACGTCTTCGTTTGTTGCTGATCTGGAACACTTCCTAGCGTGATGTAACCTATATTTCTTGTAATCTTTATTTCGGGCTTCCTGGGCATCTTCGGATAATTGTCCTATAGGCAAAACTGCATAATGCTCTATTATTTTAGCACCATGTATAAGTACTTTATGGACCGAAGATGGCATGTAGTACCAGTTATATTTGCTTACATATAATTGCGCGGTTATCAATGTATACTGGCCGAATTTTTCTGCGTTTATAGGGAATCCCGATGACATAGTTTGAAGAATTACATATAATCTCTTGATCAATTCCAGTTATCTCTGCAGAACATTGGTAATTTTGGAAAAATCTCCTTGCCGTATTTCCGTCATTGCTGTTACCGGAACCTTGACGTGGTTTATCAATGTGCAAACCAAGCACTTCTCGGAAACGTTTTTGGACATATTTTTTCTTGTCTTCTTTAAGTTGCTTGTTTTCTGGAGTTGTTGCAGACCACTTCTCAAAACCTAAATTGTAAGAAATATGAAGGATCATTTCCATAAATCTTATCCATGCGTCTAGTGTCGACAATCCGTATTTAAACGCATTTTCATTTTCAACTCTCGTTGTAACTTTTAAGAGATCATTCATTTGTCTGGGAGTTGCTCCACAAACAGTGCAGGTAGCACTGGATGATGTGTTTGTTAACACTTGAGCAACTTTCCCATCAATCATTGTCATAAACAGTTGATGTTTAACTTCGATGACTTTGTCGTCTATTGACACAAGAGTTGGAATCAATTGATTAATTTTGGCTTCAATTTCACTGACAACCGCTGTAGTTTTTTCGGGTGTTTCTTTTGCAAATTCTAATGAAATTGGTCTGCAATATCTAACAGATGAGCAAGTAGGGTTCTGCCATATAACTGCAGAAGTTTCTTCGTCTACTAGTCGCAGTGGTACAAGGGACACTATAAACAAATTAGCATCCGATATTTGTTCGTTTTCTTCCGGTAGAGTTTGTTTATACTCACTTTGCCCGGAGGATCCATCACATCCCCATTTAGTGAACAGCTTGAGACGATTGTAATTTGTCGATCTTGACGTTATCTTTATTATACGGCAGACTGTATGGTCTAAGAGATCTTGCAGATTGATTTTTGCGCTTATATTTGTCACCGTTATGCTGGATGCAGGCGGATAGCAAGCCATTTTTGCTTCACTTAGTGTTTGATACGAAGGTAATACAGAACTTAAATTCTTATCAACGAGCCTTTTTCTTAGGTACGCATATTGGGCTTTGGTTAGATCTGTTTCAATACACATACTCAATGCCTCCTCTTTTGTAAAGGAAAGTGCATTATCTGGATTGAATATGTTTTGTAGAATTACTTTTTTCTCTTCTTTTTCCTTATTTCTGATAATAGTCACAATCGACGCTTCGTCATTTTCACCCATGGATCGTAAACCTTGTACATAAGCGTTACGGACATGTCCCATTCCATATTCCTGGACCAGTTCCATATTTTTTCGTTTCTTTGTGTTTTCCGAACACTCGTCATATGGTTTTGTTGGTCTACCACGATCACCAGAAGAATTCAAGCCAGAATTTTCAGATGTTGAGGTACTGCAAGAATTCAGTGATACTTTAAACTCACCATTTAACCAATTAGAGTATAGGCTCTCGAACCTGTCTGGCTTTCTTTGAGCTTTGGTCCATTTTTGGTTGCAACTTGAAGTTAGATTTTTTTGAATACTCTCTATTACAGTATTAACGTCAAATTCCGATAATTGAAAGTTGTCCAACAAATATTTTTTCAGGTCTGAAGTACTTTTCCCTCTTATTATTTGATCACAAAGATCGCGTCGAACACAAACGAATTCACTCATTGTTAGGTAATATATGTTTTTTGTCTGTTAATTGTTATTGAAAAGAAGTATCTGAACACTTTGATGAATAGTACGCTGAAAACACGGGTATATAAAGGACCAATATATTAGTGCCTTGTGCAAAAACCATGGGACAATTGATTATGACAGTTCTCATCGAAATTGTGTAATCAGTACTGATTGTAATTAATTACCACAACAGAAAAATAGAACTTCCGCAGCAATATAGTTTATCATACTTGTGGTTAAGGTGATCACCGCAAGCAAGTGTCATGGGAACATTCTTTCAAAGTAATATAATAGTAGTCTAATAATTTGTTAATGTATGCTTCTATCATAGAAATGGAAAAAAAAAACAAGATAGACACAACCGTAATTTTCGTGGATTTTTTTATTTTCCCCCGATTGACATTATTGCTTCTAAATCACCACTGGCGCAAAAAACGCGCAAGTTTTTTTTTAATCCTCATATTACTGAATAGATAAGGTCTCTAATAGAGTGATTAACTTGACACCGGCAGCTTTCGGCAACTAGGAAAACTCCAATTGAAATAAACAAAGACTAAATTTTCTTTACTTCACTAAAAAAAATATTAAAAAATAAAACAAAAATATTTTTTTACAAACACCGAACGTGTTTGTAAAGTGTACATTCTAAGCTATCTAATGATGTATAACACTAACACGCTTCCTTGGAAAACTTCCGAATAATTTTGTGTTGAACTTCCTTTACGGTAATTTAATTGGCATGAAAATATTTATGTCCAATGTTTGAGGTTCATTTTATAAACGTAAAACTAAATTATTTAATTTTTTTTTGTAATTTATTCGTAAGTTCCGTCCTTTGAGAGTATAAAACCATAAATAAATCTATGGATTTACGACTTTCGTCAAAACCATTTTTGAGATGGAAAATAATGTTTGGTCCCATAGTGCGCCGCCCGGAAACTACAAAAAATCGACTGCTTCAATGTTCATCACTACTCAACAAAATGTGTATCTAACCGTAAAGGTAGTCTGTTTCTTTTTTATGCGATTTTAGAGCTGTTTCTACCGATTAAAAGGTTCACTGCCAGCCTACAAACGTGTTGCCAAGCGCAGTGCCGGGCGCGTACTAATTCATAGAAACCGAGCGGCGCTGCCCCGCATATTAGCGGGGCCAGCACCCCGCTAATTCGCGGAGCTGGCAGCGAAACTGTTAAGTCCTGCATTAATGTCCGACGCTAAAATAAGTCAGCCTGTATAAACCACTCACCTAGCTCGTTGCAGCAAATCAAAAGTATCTAAATTTTTAGGGGGATGCAGTGGCGGTTTTTCAAACTCTTTCTGCGGAATTCCCGATACCTGTATAGAAAAAGAAAAGAAAAAGGCAGTAGGTATTGGCTAGCGAAACGCAGACGTGATGGGTATCGATATCTAGTTGGGGAGACTGGGTACGGTTGAAGCAGGGTACGGTTGAAGCAACGCTAATAAATCGTAATATTAGCGGTGCAGTGATACAAGGGTACAAGAGGAAAGAGACACGGCCGACGAGTCCGGATATGAATCACAGTGATGCGTTGCACGTTGCTCTGTGTACGTTGCCAGGGGACTCTATTGTATTTTTTAGACCAAAAGTATTTTCTCTTTTTTTTCAAATTTCTTTGTTGATATTAGCATTTGCATTTTGAGTGGTTTCCTGCTTTATTGTTATTCTTTGAGGGTTCGAAAACCGTGATTCGTTTTTTTTTTTGTTGTTTTGTCTCGACACTATATTCGTTTCATTAGCGGTTGAGGGAGATAGGTATGGTTAAAACAATTTTTGTGGGTACGATTGAAACAATTTTGTTATAGATGCCCAAACAACGTATCAAAAAACATCTAGAGGCCACTGTGATATAACTCACTAAGAACACGCTTTTGAAGAACTCAAAAAAGGAACTTTTAAACAAAGAGCTGCAGAGATGTACGGAGTTCACTACTCTTCTCTTCTGCGATATAAGAAAAAAAGTTGAAACCAAAGCAGCAGAGCTCTTTTTGTTTATTCGTGTTATTTTTTTAGTTTAAATCAGACCAGCGGGGTAATTAGCCCGCTGATTTGATATATCTGATAACGATATAGAAAAAATTAAAAAAATCCCTCGGGGTATTGAGTTGGGCTACATTTAAAAAAAGAATCGGACCACTGGATCACTAATAGTCTAGGCAGGAGGGTGCCCTTAGTGTGGCGTAATTTCGAGGAGCGCGCTCCTTAGATGCGCGTCGCGTTGCTGAGTTGTTACGGGAGTGTTTAAAAGTTTGATCTTGAAATGTATTTGTATTTATTTGTAAATACGTATTTTAATTTTTTTTTAAATTAATTTTGTGATAAGTATTTTGAAAATACTTCAAATTACTAATTAGAACTTTATATTTGAGACTAAAATTATTATTTCTATGTTCATAACTGCTTTGTATCGCTTCGTTGTTGTTGTGTTAAACAAAAAAATGATTTTCTTTCACAAATAGTCTTAAGAATATTTAATTAAAGTTAAAAATTCCATGGCGTAATTTTTACCTTACAGATAGTTTACTTCGTGCATTTGAACTCCATTACTTCAAAGACGATACAACATCTATTAGGTCTAAGTCTATTAGATTAGGCATCGTACAAAATGAAAAGCCTGCCTAAGTGCATTTTCAATGTACCCGAAGGTCGTGTAGAGCACGAGATCTGTGAATTTTTTCCACGATTTCATGTTTGGTCCCATATTACAAGTTGTTCACAATGACCCCTTAACAGATTTCGTGTATGAATAGATAGCCCTTAGAGTAATATACGAGTATCTTGTGTTGTGGCGGCATCTACAACGCCAAATGCAAACTACGCTGCTGACGTCACATAAAATCCTGCATTGCGGACTAGCATAACAACGTCCCGACATCAGCCGTCGAGCAGTAGCCCACCAGACACAATACCCGTCTGGTCGGAGGATACTCCCTTTTCTATGGAGGATGAGTGAACTTTCCACCCTGTCCTGCATACCTCTATAGGTAATACTGAATAATAAAGCTGAAGAGTTTGTTTGAACGCGCTAATCACTGGAACTACCAGTATGGTTTGGAAAATTATCTAAGCAATTTAACATCACGCAACGAGCAAAAAGCAAAAAAAGTCAAGAAAGAGCGTAAGCGAAAACGAAGTTGAAATAGCACGGGCGGGCTATTCTACCGTCATAAGGAAAAAAGACGTAAGTATCCGGTATTTTTTTTTTCGAAATTATTATTATTATTATACAGAGTTATTTACATATTCGGAATCAGCAAAAAATATGTGCGTAAACTTAACGAAACCCTAATAATTTTTACTAGTAGGTACCTATTAGACGCATCTGCTTTTGTATTTTAATAAAAACTTTTTAGCAAAAAATAAAACCGACTTCTAAAACAAAACACTACAAAGTGAAAAATAACTTTAATTTCTGAAGTCGGTGTCTTTGGTTTTGTATTTTCGTTTTTTGCCACCGACTTCCGAAATTAAAGTTATTTTTCACTGTGTAGTGTTTTGTTTTAGAAGTCGGTTTTATTTTTTGCTAAAAAGTTTTTATTTTTCACTTTTTAGTTGTGGAACCTACCCCACACAAATTCGAATACATAATTGAGCACAATAATTGTAGATATAGCCATGTAAATAACAGTGATAGGAAGTTATTAAAACATCATCATATCATCCATATAAAATAAGTGGGAAATATACGCATTATTGATGCTAACTCAAAAACTCCCCAAGCAAAGTTAATAAAATTTATATGGGGCCACCTCGGAAGTATACCCTTTCAAACAAAAAAAGAATTTTCCAAATCGGTCCATCCGTCTTTGCGTAATCGCGTAACAAACATACAAAAAAAAAAAAATACAGACGAATTGAGAACCTCCTCCTTTTGGAAGTCGGTTAAAAAGTAGAAAATATATTTTTTTTTTCAATAGTTCTGTAGAAACGTCCTTTTTCCTTACAGCGTCAGTATAGCCCGCCTCGCCCATGCTATTACTTCGTTTATTCGTGTATAATGCGTATCTTACGTCATGACTTCCACGGGAACGAAGTAGCGCGGGCAGAAGCTAGTAAATAAACACTCTACCCTCATAAAAAGCAGCAATCCCTGCAGCCAGGAGAGCATGTAGACTGGCATAGAGGCACCGTCCGATTCGATCAATGCAACGCTTCGCGCCGTCTTTTCCATCTAAACATACGCACATAATAACATCAAGCTATTAATATCCCTACTGCAGGGCAAAGACACAATTCTATATTTAGTCGCTTGGGGGAAGCGATAAGTTAAATTCAAATATTCTTACGTTTTTTTGCAATTTGTAGGTCAGTATTAAGTTTAATGATGATTCAAATATAATTCGCGACCGTAACCATATTAATATTTACAGAATAATAAACATTAGAATCAGTGATACAACTTCTTATAAGTTAGAAAAGACCTCAAATGTCAAGATTTCATGAAATAATCATTCCATAGAAGTTCCATAGTTATATCAATTTAGAGAACTGTATTGATGATTTTAATGGTTATAATTCTATAACTACAGATTTGTTACGGTCGCGAATCATATTCAAATCAACATACAACCTAATACCGACTTGTAAATTGCAAAAAACGTAAGAAAATTTTAATTTGGCGGGATACCCTGACGCTTTCGCCTTAAATTCTAACACCGCGGATGTTATTTTGTTAAAAAATTGACTTCATTTATATTGTGGCAAAGATGAGCGTAAAAACTACATGCATGTTTATAATTCTTGTCTTAAAGTTCGTTCTCGAGTGATGTCACAATAATATTGACCCGTTCTTAAAGATGGCTGATGGCCACGTACGAACACCTACAAACTACGCATAGCCTCGGTCGGCTATCAGATTGTTCATCCCAAATATTATATC
Organism: Dicycla oo; assembly: GCA_948252095.1. NCBI lineage: Eukaryota > Metazoa > Arthropoda > Insecta > Lepidoptera > Noctuidae > Dicycla > Dicycla oo. The sequence continues at coordinate 13,905,278 of OX411732.1, forward strand.
AACCGAACGTTTTGGAGATTAATAACAAGCCTATAAATAAGGCAAATTGTAGGCATCGTCTGTTGCTTCACCAACACATTGTGGTGTGACCACGGAATAGAAAAAAACAAGTGGAAGCTCCCACGCAGCTATTCGGCGTGTCTCACTATTATGCGGGTGCAGAAAAAATATAAAATAATAACAACCTTCGTCAGTTGTTGTAATAAGTCTTAATTTTGTATAAACAACAAATAAGATTTTCGTCAAAGTTTGAAAATTCAAAATTCAAAATGTTTATTGTGTCTCAAATGCCTTCGCTACTTCCCTTATTTAACACAGTATTGAGACTAAGTTGTTAGAAAAGAATACAAATTAAAATAAAACAATGCAAAATGAAATAAAACAAAACCCGGCTAAGAAGCAAAGCCGGTAAAAATATGTGATAATTATAGTTTCTATGAACTTATTCTATTCATGCGTGTTTGTGTGTATGTGCGCGCGTGTGTGTGTGTGTGTGTGAGCGAGTGTGTGTTGTTGAGTGTATAATTATGTATGTACGTGTCAAGTTAGCAAATTCGTTCTAAAATGTGCTCAGTTTCCTCATACGTTAAAGTTTTTAGCCACTCAGTTATAACTTTCTTACATTCATACATAACTTTAGGATGGAATTGTAGTTTAGAATTTATTTTGTTGTAAATATATGTAGATTGGGTCATATACTGACGTCTTGCAAAAATCGAACGAACCATTTCGGAGTGGGCTACAATATCATTCCGTCTTCTATCCCGGCTGGCAGAATTAAATGGAATAGATTTATGTAGATATAAGGTCATATTTAAAAAGTATAATTGTCTAACCGATAACAATCCACTTGTTCTGTATAAGTCAGCTGTGGGGTATCTATAAGGTTTAAAGTACATCACTTTTATTAGAGAACGCTGGGCTCTTTCCAGCTCAAGAAATTTTGTTTTTATGGCACCTCCCCAGATTGGTATGCAGTATGTAATAACTGATTGGGCTAATGCAACATAAACATTATTGAGTATCACAGGAGACATCACATGGCGTAGTGTCTTGAAAATCCATATCAACTTCCTTACACGTGTCATAATAGTAGTAATGTGTGAGTGCCATGATAGACATTCATCAATAATTATGCCCAAGTATCTTGTAGAGGGAACTCTTTTTATAATTTGACAGTTGCACTTTTGCGTATAGCGGCCCGCACACTCATGTATCCCAATCTCAAAATCAGCACCCGGTTTAGATCTCCGACTTGGAGAAAAACAGATATAGTTGGTTTTTGGTATATTAAGTGTCAGCAAATTAGCTTTTAACCAGTCCACTATAACGGCAAGACCACTTTCAGCAGTCTGGCGTACGGATTCCCAAGTTTCTCCATGGTAAACAATAGCTGTATCGTCCGCATAGGAGAAGATTTTCCCTCCGCTGCTCAGCAGGTTACACAGTTCGTTAATGTACACCAGGAACAACGTTGGGCCGAGCACACTCCCCTGTGGCACACCAAAAACAACATTTTCTTCTTCACTGTGAAGGTTTCCTATTTTAACTTGTTAAGTCCGACCTCGGACATAGCTGTCAAAAAGACATAGAGCTGTACCTCTTATTCCTATCGCCTCAAGCCTCTGCACAAGGATGGGGACCGAAACGGTGTCAAAAGCTTTCTTTAGATCTAGGAATACTGTCATGCATTTATATCCTTTGTCTACCCTACCTACAATTTCAGTCGTCAGTGCTGTAATAGCGTCCTGTTTTGAGCGTCCTTGTCTAAACCCATATTGCGAATCGGAAAGTATGTTGTATTTATTCAAGTAGCTAATAAGTTTCCTATTTAGTAGTTTTTCTATAATTTTTGAAATTGCAGGTAAGACAGATATGGGTCGGTAAGTGTTGACATCACTCGTGTCCCCCCCCCCCCCTTGTGCACAGGCGTAATGATGGAACGCTTCAATGCTTTCGGAAATACTCCCGAATCAAAACATAGATTCGCCAGTTGACTTATAAGAGGGACTACGAAGTCCCTAGATAATTTAAGGAAACCTATAGGTATATCGTCCCATCCGGATGCACTTCCAGAGTCAAGAGCCATGAGTATGCAATCCACTTCTGCTGGATCAGTCTCCAACAACACAAAAGAGGTGGTCTGTGATCGATAATTGGACCTAGTGACTAAACTAGAATGAAGCCCTGCCGGAGTCATTATTTCTTCTGCTAGTGTTTTTCCAATTGTGACGAAAAATTGATTGACACGGTTTAAAGAATCTAGGGGATGCGGTGAGATTTGTAGAAGACTTGAATTAGATGATTTGGGTTTTTTAAAATGAGTTATATTATTAATATTTTGCCAAAGCTTTTTCGGATTTTTTATAGACCATGTAATTTGTTTTTTATGATATTCTCTTTTTAATTTCTTAATCAGGTTGGAGCAAAACGTACGAAAGCGCTTATAAGTTACTCTTAAAATAATATTACATGGATCCTTTCTCACCTGCAACTGCATTCTATTTCTAAGCCTGATGCATCTCAGGGCCCCTGTAGATATCCAGGGCTTTAAAGTACGCTTGGAGTTGGTGACTAATTTAATTTTAGTGTCAAGAAGTAGAGCTGTTCTAATCACATCTATCATCCTGTCAGCAAAGGTATTTGGGTCGTTGTGTGTATTGAAAAGAGATGTATCTGCATTTACTAAGTATTGATATGCTTCTTCATAATTAGTAATAGTTGTAGTTTTATTATAGGATGTAGCTAGATATGTGTGGGATAAATTTGAATTTGTTTTTCATACAAAATTAAGACGTATCACAACTTACGAAGGTTGTTATTATTTTACATTTTTTCCGCATAATTGTGACACGCCGGATAGCTGCGTGGGCACTTCCACTTGTTTTTTCTATTTCGTGGTACAGACCATCAAACTGAACAACTTTCTCTATGGGACCAACTTCGTAATCGAGAAAAAATATCAACTGTCCCATACAAAGCTTCAGTACCTACTCGACCCATGTATGGGGCAGCTGATAATTTATTCTCGATTACGATGTTGGTCCCAAGGAGAAAGTTGTTCGTCAGTTTGATCGTCATGACCACACCCATAGATTTGACCACACCTTTTTGATTCACCCTTTACAGCGCTGTAAGCAAGCCGAATTTTGTTTTTTTTTTCGTTACTCAAGACCAAATTTGTTGTGTTTGTATATGTTTAACAAATAAATGTTTTCATTCATTCATTCATCTTGTTCATGTATCGCTTCCGTAAAATATAATACTTACTACGCGGAAACTATCTCGCAGCACGCTTTCTGGGACAATCCCCTCTTCACGGACAGAGCTAGGGATTGACTTCAAGACAGTCAATACTAACTTGTCGTGGTCCCCTATAAAAAAAAAAAAAAAAATATTTGCGAGCCCGTAGGTACTTTAATTAAATATCTTAGAAAATTTAAATTGCCATTAACTCAACTATCTACTTTAGAGTTCTATATTCTGAGTTGATTTTTAAATGGCCATTGGTAATAAAAAAGACCAAAACATGTCCTTTTAATTGCAATGGAATTTGACCATTGTCATGTTCCTAACATATTGAGATGGTGGTTCCAAAACATTATAGTTAAGAGGCCTGTCGCATTTTATCCTCTCTCGCTCACACAGGACCAACTTTTTAAGAATGCTATTTTGGATGATGTAATCTGTTATTATTTTAAAATTTCTTTGACATATCTCTGGATCCTGGGGGGGCCCGGACCTTTGGAAGGCGTGCGAGGGGCCGAAGTCAACTCGCAGAGGCTCACCAGCAGTTTCTAACAACTACATCAAGGAGACACCAGGCTCACATCAGTTTCTAACCACTATATCAAGGAGACACCAGCGGGGCTATTGCGTAACACACTATCAATCGGAATCGGGTTCATTTTGACAGTTATAACAACATTAATTATTATTATTATTTACGGTGTTGAGCAGACCAATTTTTCGAACATATGAAGCAATGGATTAGCAATTTGCTTCGAAATTATTCAGATTTCGATTGATTGTGTGTTACGCAATTAGGGTGTGCTGTACCCTAATTGCACGCTTTAAGCTATTGCCTAATAGCTTTAGTATTGCAGAACACCCCTGTAAGCTTGTGCGGTATTCTTCTTAATGAGCTAAGAATAAAAGCTAATCTAAATACCAGATGCTTTCTCAATAGCTTTCAGTTCTTTGTCCACCGTGACGAAAGGGTCTCCTTTCTTGGTGGCTGCTAGAAGCAACGCTCCGGCCGCCCACAACTCTTGCGATCGTCGAGTCTCACGTTCCGCCTTGAGACGAACTGGACGAGTAGTAATCATTCAACATTTTTAAACGAAGGGAGATGCGCTAAGGTAACCCACGAAATTCAAATTTTCTTACGTTTCTTTGCAATTCTCACGTCAGTATCAAGTTGTATGTTACTCAAAACATGATTCGTGACCGTAACAAATATGTATTTACATAATTATAATCATTAGAAGCATCAATACTACCCTCTAAGTTAGAATTGGCCTAAAATGTCATGATTTCATAAAATAGTCACTCAATGGGGTAATTTGAAATTGAGAGAGTTGTATTGATGATTGAGTTGTATTGTAAGAAATATGTATTTACTAACATAATTATAATCATTAAAATCGTCAAACCCTCTAACGTTAGAATTGGCCTAAAGGCCTATTCAAACCTAAGCGGTATTCGCTGCCGCTATGGGTAGAGGTACATACCGCGCGGGTTTCGCTTAGGTATTTAGTATTATGTTTCGTGGCAAGAGCGGTACAGATGAATGAACAGTAATATTACCGCATACCCACTCGGTTTTCTCTACCGCAGACGGCAGCGAATACCGCTTAGGTTTGAATAGGCCTTAAAATGTCATGATTTCATGAAATAGTCACTTAATGGGGTAATTGAACTTAGAGAGTTGTAATTATAATTTTAATCATTATAATACGATTATAATTCAGTAAATACATATTGTCACGGCCGCGAACAGTATGTTGACCAACACAACACAACTTGATACTGACCTGCAAATTTCAAAAAACATAAGAAAATATGAATTTCGTGGGATACCCTGTTGTTTTCGCCGCCTGCCTTTCCAGCAGATATGAGAGGTAGCTAAGCTGTATAGTTTCTTAAAACTATGGATAAGATTAACAGAAGGTACCTACTAATATTTTATTTGCTGAAAATACAGGTGTAAAAATTGGTGGTTTATGTACAGTCCATAATATGTTGCCAGTTTAGGGCATGCAAATTAATTTTACATTAATAACACTAGAGGTATTTTTGCAAAATAAAAAACTGCGTGTTGGATCACGCACAATGAAGGGTCCCGTAGTTGGGATGAAATTATCCCAAAAACAAACTTAATATTGTAGTTGAAAAACATGTTCTCCCATACATTCCAACTGCAAATATAAGTTTGCTTGCCATGTTTTTTTAAGACCATAGACTTCTTATAAGTTTTCCTGTAGTCAGTCAGTAGAATGGCCAATTTTCGTCTATTTTCTTAAATTACTTTAAAACAGTTTATTTTAAAATTATTAAAAATATCTATTTGAGACCTGCACAGTAAGCGCTTTCATTTGAAATGTCACGCGGTACAGTTTACAAAAGTTTTTTTTTTCTTATTTACCCCTAAAGTGACCACATTATTCAAAATTCATTTGTTTACGTTACACGTCCGTGTTTGGGTCACAGAAATTCATACGTGTACTAAATTTCAATTTAATCGGTCCATTAGATTCGGAGCAAATTGGCTGTAACAGACGGACAGACAGACACACGAGTGACCCTATAAGGGTTCCGTTTTTTCCTTTTGAGGTATTTATTTTTTATTTTATTTATATATTCATTCAAGAAATATTCTAAACAAAAAAATCACATATTTTCTGCCAAACTGCTGTACAGTTTGTCGGCAACGTTCCCGTGGATACGTGGATACAGTTTTGTGACATACAAGTACTTATTGTCTACTTATAATAAGTCGAAGCAAAAATAAAGAATATAAACAAATAAAAGGGTACACGCACTAAGTATGGAACCCTATTGTAATAATAGTATATTGTGTGTAGTATGTATATAATATGAAATTGTCGTTTTAACGTACTGACCACTTTGAATTAAAATGAAACCTGCATGTGAGATTCCAGAGTGAAACTTTTTCCACACGATAACTACTATTCTTTGAAAAAAATGTACAACATTTGATTGTTTGACTTAATTGTTTTTTCATTCAACTTTTTAAGTAAAGAGACATTTAAAATTTGAGCAGCAATGCCTTGAAACACGTCATCAACATACCTCCTCCACAGTTTTATTGATGTAGATGCAGTGGAAATAGCCAGCTCTTTCCGAAACTATATGGATTACCGAAAGTGCACAAGCAGAATGTGCCGCTACGGCCCATAGTCAGTCAGATTGACTCACCCACGTACCACCTGGCGAAGCATGTGGCTGGTGTGCTTCAACCATTAGTTGGACAGTCAATATCATACGTAAAAGACTCCCGGCATTTCATTGACATCCTGCAGTCCATCAAACTCCAAGCAAAGGACGTAATGGTCAGTTTCGATGTCGAGTCCTTGTTTACTAATGTACCAGTGGCGGACTGCATGGAAGTAGTTAAGGTAAAATTGCAAGCAAATAACATCCCTGTAGAATACGTGAAATTACTACATCACTGTTTATCCACCAGTTACTTCATATAACCAAGATCAGTATTACTACAGATTGATGGTGTAGCAATGGGCAGTCCTGTGGCTCCTGTAGTAGCCAACATTTGGATGGAGTATTTTGAAGAGTTGGCTATTTCCACTGCATCTACATCAATAAAACTGTGGAAGAGGTATGTTGATGACGAGTTTGGGATTATTGAAGGAGATGAACAAGAAGTAAAGGTATGCTTGGCACATCTAAACAGTATACATAGCAAAATTAATTTTACCTACGAGATGGAGAATGAGAGGACCATACTATTCTTAGACGTGAAAATTCTAGTTCGTGCTGACGGCTTTCTAGGCCACTCAGTCTACCGGAAATCAACTCCCACGGATCGATATCTACATGCTGACTCGCACCACCATCCCAGACAGCTGAACTCTGTAGTGATTTCGCTCACCAACCGCGCATATGACTTATGCGACGAGGAACACTTACAGGATGAGTTAACTCACGTGCAGAATGTCCTACATAGGAATGGATATACAAGGAAGATCGCACAACGTAGACAAAAACCTATTTCCAAACATCGGAAGTGCGAGGTTGAGAGCCAGCCGGCATTTTTGCCGCATGTGAAGGGAGTGACAGATAAGGTTGCAAATATTCTTCGGAAATATGCCGTAAAAACTATTTACCCTCCGTTCAAGAAAGTATGTCAGATGCTGCGTTCGCCGAAAGATAACTTCCCTCTGGAAAAACCCGGTGTTTATAAGGTAGACTGCAGCTGTGGAAAGTCGTATATCGGTCAGAAAAACCGTACTGTGGCGTGTTAAATATCGGAACACATAAGGGCGGTGAGAATCAACGATACACAGAAATCGGCCATAGCTCAACATCTTTTAGAATCCGGATCGAACCACTGGATTGAGTTACATAACCCTCAGGTCATCTCGACAGAAAGTCACTACATACCTAGACTGGTGAGAGAAGCGATTGAGATTACCAAATATAAGAACTTCAACCGTGAGGATGGGTTCCAACTGTCGAGAGCCTGGAATTCAGTGTAAAGACCGCAAGAGTACCGAAAAAAGTTCGCGAGCGGACACAGTGAGTTTTGTGTGTCGAGAACAGAATCGAGTTGTGAGTGTAACAAGTGACAATGGTAGCGGTGTCAATCGCACTAAACGAACAAGAAAGAGGGTAGACCGTTTTGGCTGCTCGTAAACCTCCACCCGCAATAACTTCAGTTTATCCGTGATCATGGCACTTGCAACAGTGCCGAAATATTGTAAACTCGAAACAATATGTTGAGGTCGGCTTCCAGTCTAACCAGATGCAGCCGAATACCAGTATTTTACAAGGAGCGACTGCCTATCTGACCTCCACAACCCAGATGATACTGGGTACAACGATACTCCTTGGTAAGACTGGTTGTCAGACGTTAACGTGCTTTCCGAGGCACGGAGAGTCTCGGTATGTAAAGATGGTCACCCATCCACGGACCAACTGTGGCAAGCGTAGCTTAACCTGATGGATCGACCCGTGCGGCTGTTATTATTTAGCCACTAGCTCCTCTCACAGTGATAGTCGGTGTAATTTAAGAAGTGTGCAATTTTTATCCGAATATTGCATCGTTTAAACTTATAAATTATATAATCTCGTTATTGCGTCTCCGGCTGTTATTTCGTATTTAGCTACACCCTCTGTGGAAACTCAGAACCTCCACATAATTGGAGTCTGGATTTCTACAGTACAACACGGGTAGTTGTCGTAGGACTTGAATGAGGAAGGCAATTGTCAAAATGGCGCTATCTTAGGTAATACCCAACACAAGCTAATAATACAAGGTGGATTTATTTTATTTTTGAGAAAAAAACGCGCTCTTATGTTCCTAAATACTCTGAAATTGGAGTCCACCATTTCCCGAGGGACCCTAATATTAGATTTATGGTTTTAAATTCTGACACTTTCCATGTCAAATACTTGATTTAAAATATATTATTGAAATCACCGAAAATAACTGTATAATTTGCTGTACTATGGAAGAGCGGAGTCTTCTAACACAGGCATTGTTTGCTTAAAAGGAGGCTCCAAACACAAAACCCATTTTTGTAAACTGAAGCATAAATAAAAAAAATATTATTATAACAAAATAATGAAATAAAACCAAACTCATGAACGAACACGCAATGGAATGAATGAACGAAATGTCCAATTTATTGTAGGCCGTAGGGGCTAGCTATGGTCACGCCATCTACAACTAGCTTTACCTGACCTTCCCCATTTATTCAGATAGGTAATTAATTTCTGTGATTGTTTTTACTTATGTAACCAATAGGAATACCTTTGAGTTTAGATTCGACCATTTCGAGTTTCACAGCCATTTCTTCAAGTTCTGCAGCAAATATCCTCTTTTCAGCTGCGACTTTGTCGGCAACCATATTATTGAATTTTTCCGTTACCTGAGTAAGAATAATGTTCAAAAACACTATACGGTGTTAGGTTCAACGTGGGACATACCTACTTTAAGGGAGAGCACTCCCTTCCCGTACTCACGAAAATTGAACTTTTACTAACCATGAGAAATGAAATGTAGGGAACAGCTTTCATTTTTCGCAGTTGGCCCATAGTAATAATGTACCATGTATAAGTTTTATACTACCTAACTCTTACAAATAAGATGGTTAATTAGCAACCACACACTTTAGATTTCAAACTAAATAGTTTGGTAGGTGCTCGTCTTCGCCGGCTTTTTTTATAACAAATGAGGATGCGGTACACTGAATAAATGATTGTTCAAAGCCATTGCTTACACGAATACTATAGGTACTATAGTGTAACCGCTACCACTTGGGGCCGAATGACCGGCGAAACGCCGTGAGCGTTGACGAATGAGCAGCCCGTCTCGCCGCGTACATACCTAAAGCGCGGTACAGCGGTAGCGGTCAAACTAAAATAACGAACGTGCAAGCCAAATTCGTCTCAAAAATAAACAAAATTGGGTATAAAATCAGCCTTAAGGAATATGTAGTCTGTACTAACCTGTGTCTCTATATGTAACAGTTTTTCAGCCATGCTCTCCTCATGCTTGTCGTGTATTTTCTTCATACTATCCTTCAAGTATCTTTCATTCAATTTTATTTGTTCTTTTTCCTGCAACGATGATGAAATAAAGTATACTGCTTAAGTAAACTGCTTAAGGTGGTGGTTCGCGCCGCGACAGAGACAGTAGACAGGAGACCGAGATCGGAGACCGCGACAAGTGTCTCGGTCTCTTCTGCATGTACTGTAGGTCGAGACTGAGACCGGAGACCGCGACAAGTGTCTCGGTCTCTTAGCGACCGCGTAGTATCGGAGTATGTCGATGAAGTCAGTTGTGTTTTGTGTGTCATGATGGAAAATCAAATAATAAAACTTCTATTGGAGGAAGAAGAAGACGATGATTTGCTCTTATATTATTATTACAAATAAAAAACTAAAAAAAGATTACCTATTTAGGATTTATATTTAACTAGAGGTCAAGAAGGATCGTTTTCGCTATTAGTGAAGAAGCACCTGATGTTTGATGACAATATATTCAGAAAGTATTTTCGGCTGAATAAAACACAGTTTGATTACGTATTAAATTTAATGAAAAAAACAATGCGTGAAAAGGGAAGAATATCATTGAAAGAAAAATTAGCACTAACTTTAAGGTAAGTTTGTCAAAGCATCAAAGTTCTGTTCGAATTCACCGTAAATACTTTGAAGTGGTTCACTCGAAAGATTTGTTAATTGGCGAGATGATAAATCATTCAATTCACTCTGTGTTTGGTGTTCTGACGAATTTGTACTTATCGGAGAATATGAATTTGAATTATATGTTGAGGGGCGTTCACTTTGACCGTCGATATCTCCGATCTCATACTTAGAGACAATATTAAATATTTCAGTTTTTGCCATTGCTCTTGAACGTGAGCTCAATTTTCTCAACATCATTTCGATATGTTTTGTAAATGTCGATATATCATCAACTGATTCTTGAGATTGTAATGACTCCAGCTGACTATTTCGGTTTTCATGTCCGTCCTTCAAAAAATTTATAAATTCATCTTCTTTTTGTCTTTTTCTCTTTATATTCTTGGTAGTTGATTTTTCAGAACTTTTACTTAGTGGTATAATAGATCTTTCTTGTGTAGATTTAGAAGTTCCTGGTGCAGGCTCTACTAACTCCCTTGAAGGAGTATTATGTACAGACGTGTCTGCGGCTACGGGAGGAGTATCTTCATGTACAACTTCTGAGGAGGTATTAGTAACTCCTTGTTCTACACTGGCGGAGCCTTGCTGTTCTTGTTCTACACTGGTGCAGCTTTGCCGTTCTGATGGTGTGTTTTCTAAAAATCTTAATCGTTCATAAAATTGCCACTTTTAATTTTTAGCTGGTGCTGCAGATCCCGTCGAATTTTTTCCTAGTTAATTTCCATTTTTTACGGCATTCCGAATCTGTGATATATATTATATATTACAGATTCGGAATAATATAAGTTTTTTTTTTCAGGTTCATGGCAAATGGAGAAACATATGCTTCGCTATCATTCGCATTTCGTATATCGCCTTCTTATATTTCACAAATAGTCAAAGAGGTGTTAAAACATTTAAAGATTGTTTAGTGCCAATTTTAATGCCAATTCCAAAAGAAAGTGTATGTCTAAAGGCTTTTGGGACAAATGGCAATTCCCCAATTGCACAGGCGCTATTGATGGGAAGCACGTGAGAATAAGAGCCTCTGAAAATAGTGGGTCGTTGTATTTTAATTATAAGGAATTTTACTAGATTGTTCTTCTGGCTATTGTAGACCATAATTACAAGTTCATTGCAGTAGACGTTGGCTCTTACGGCAAAGAAGGAGATAGTGGAATATTCCAAAAGTCTACAATGGGAAAACAAATCATGAAAAATTAATTTAATTTTCCAGAACCAAAAAATCTACCAAATTCGAACATAACATTACCACATGTTTTAGTTGGAGATGAAGCATTTAGTCTTGATACTTTTATGATGAAACCTTACGCTAGAAGAGTTGCAAAAAACGATTTAAGCAAAGAAATATTTAACTACCGCCTTTGTCGTGCTAGAAGAGTATCGGAAAACGCGTTCGGTTTGCTGTCTCAAGAGTTTAGAATATTTTACACTCCTATCGGAATAGCGCCAGAGACATGTACTGACATGATCTTAGTTGCCTGTTGCTTGCATAACCTATTAAGAGATGGATTTTTGGAATCTGCTCAAATGCCCGTACATCAATGGAACCAAGAAGAAAATTTACCTTCAAATTTTGTTACATTACGTGGAACAGGAGGGTTTTCGAACAGCAACGGACTAGATATTAGAGCAAAATTAACCGATTACGTCACAGCAAGGAGCAGTAGACTGTCAAGAACAACATGTCATACTGCTTGTTTAACTTGATTCCACTCCACCTATGTTTTCTTTCAAATATTAATTTTATGCAAAATAAATAAAATAAGAATAACTCGCCTGTTTTATTTATGCTTTCCGCTATGCTTATCCAAATATTGTCCTTCAAATTTTCATCTCTGTAGGAGTCTAGTCGTGCATCGTATATCGGAGAGTGTTGGCTGATTAGTTCAATCAGAGTTTCACAGTCTTCGTCAGAAAAACCATTTTTAAACACTGAACACGTGTGCTTTTCGAGCGCGACACGAGACTACTGGTCCGCGGCAGCGACCGTCTCGCTGTCTCCCGTCTCACGTCTCTGTCTCCTATCTCTGTCTCGCTCGCGAACTGTCGCGTATACATTGCCTAACGTCAAGTAACGGTCGCGGTCTCCGGTCGCGGTCTCCAGACGCGGTCTCCGGTCGCCGTCTCCGGTCGAGGTCTCCTGTCTCTGTCGCGGCGCGAACCGCCACCTTTACTTACTTAAGTATAGTCGACCGCGTAATTGCTTTACTATTTTTGACAAAAACAAGTAATTTGAAGCTTCACTAAGGTTGAAACTATCTATTGGATACACATAGGCCTTAAACACAAAAAGAAAAGAAAAACAATAACAGGCACAATGAAGTAAATTAACAACGTTTGAGAGTAACTAAAAGAAAAAAAACCGGCCAAGTGCGTGTCGGACCCACACAATGCAGGGTTCCGTAGTTGCACGGATATCTATGCGTAGTTGGGATGAATTTATCCCAAGAACAAACTTTACATTGTAGTTGAAAAACATGTTCGCTCATACATTCCAACTGCTAATATAAGTTTGTACGCACAGTATTTAACTATTTGGATTTACAATATTACTTTAAGACCATAGACTTCTCATAGGTTTCCCTGTAAGTAATCTATAGGTATAGAACTATTAGCTGTATTTTTTTCAAAATAGTATCACTAATTTCGGAGATAAGGAATGGTAAATTTTCGTATATTTTGTTAAATAACTTTAAAACAATATATTATTTTAAAATTATAAAAAAACAATCTATTTGAAACCCTCACAGTAAGCCCTTTTATTTGATATGTCACACGGTAGTGTTTGTAAAACTTTTATTTTATTTTACTATTTGCCCCCAAAAGTGACCCCCATATTCGAAATTCCTTTATTTCAGTTACACATCCGTATTTGGGTCACAGAAATTCATATGTGTACCAAATTTCAACTTAATCGTTCCATTCAATTCGGAGCAAATCGGTTGTGATAGACGGCCAGACAGACAGATAGATAGACAGACAGACACCCACACGAGTGGTTAATAATATACCGGTTCCGTTTTTTTTTCCTTTTGAGGTACGGTACGTTAAAAAGAAAAGAAAATGATACATAAGTGTGGTTACAATAAACGTGACGTGAAAAGAAAAAAAAAATCTTCTTGGCAAAGCAATTCCGACGTCGACTAAACATAGTTTAAAGTAAAGGAAGTAGTAACAAAATTCCCTTATTCACAAACTAAGCTAAATTTAAGTTCAGTGCATCTTTTTCTTTATATTTCATTATGAAAAGGACAGACGATAAATATTAATTTAGTCCTGTCAAATTAAGATACTCCATAGACAAGTTTAGACGTGATTAAAAAAATGGCTGCTAAAGATACGTGAATTTATGTCAGGCGCTGACTAATTTGACAGGACTAAACTAATATTTATCTTCTGTCCTTTTCTTAATGAAACAGAAAGAAAAAGTTGCACTGAACTAAAAATTAGTTTAGTTTATGAACAAGGGAATCGGTGCCAATAGCTCTCCTAACACATAGAACAGCATGTTAATTGTTATAGTATGAACAGCACATTATATTTAAAGAAACACATGCCCCGTCAGTGAATGCGCCCCATTCAAGCAAACACACACAGACATATTTATTTCTATATTACACCGCACGCCTATGTATCATGATTATACACAAATCGAAAGATTAATAAGTGAACGGTTGACACCTTTAGTTTTAGCAATGGATTATTTAGTCATATTTTATGAATCTTTTATTTTGTTGCCAGACTAAATAGCTTATAGCAGCTTAACACGATTATGTTTATAAATCGCAATATTGTTTTATGGTTTAAAAGTAAAAGAATTTAATGTAGAAGACCTCGATTTATTAAACGCTTGTTTAAAATTAATACAAGTCTCATTTCACTACGACATAACATTCAAATTTGAATAAAGGAATCTGAATACAACATTCGCTTTGAATAGAGTATTCTGAATACAACCTTCATTTTGAATATTCTGAATGCAACACTCATTTTGAATAGAGTATTGGGAGGGGGGGGGGGACCTGGATATCTTTTGATCCAAGTACTCTCCTACTTCTTCTCTTATAATCTAATAATTCTCTTTGAGGACATTTTGCCAACAAAATCGCGCCTAGATAACAAAAGTGGCATTTTCAAAACTATGTTTTCTAAATAACTCCATAATTTACAGTATATAACTTAAAGTAAGATAGTCAAACTGGTATGTGAAATTAATTGCAGTCTTTTATTTCAGTTGTTTGCTAAGATTTTGACCAAAATGCCGCATCAAAAACTTTAAATGGTCATAATGTAAAAAAAAAAATTTTTTTTGAATAACGCCACTTTTGTTTTCAAGGTAAGAAATGTTTATTAAAACCAATATTTATCTTGCCCAGAAAGAGTTAAATACATAGGGCGCTATGCAACTAACCCTCCTCTTATAATCATTTGCAGATTCAGCTCTCTTCTCTTTGAGGGCATTTGCCAACATGACTCCTCTATTTTTCACAGCTTCGGGTGTTTGCGGTAAATCTGTAACATTAGTTACTAAGTTTTTAAAAATAGAGACGTCTGCATCTATACCTTTAGTTGTCCTTGTACAATTAAAGGTACAGACGCAGACGTCTTTGAACAGGCGTGGCAAAAATTTGAACTAACGCCACCATTTTTTTTTTGGCGTGAACTCGTCTTTTCGGTCTGTGTACTGGTGGTAAGTTCAATATTTCTGACCGAAAACATGTAAGATTTCAACCGCTAATAACTACGACACTTTTAATGCGAGAGTAATGGTTGAGCATCCAAAAAGATAGGTCATATTTATAACAATATTAAGGCCGAATATTGTGTGTGACATCACACTGTAAGTGCACGCGCATGCGCGCGACTCTCTACTTTTCACTTTACTATGTCGTAATATCAATTCATATAACGCAAAAACGTGTTTAGCTAGATCAGATAGTCTGGTGTCTTTGTCAAGAGTTGATAAAGCACTACCAGAATCTAAAGAGAAACCTTAGAAATATTGGCCAAAATAGGGTTCAAAATAAATATGAAGTTGACAATAGGAAAATAAAATGATGTCCGATGTCGTCTCATATCGGCCATAAATCTGCTCAGAACTGAAAAGTATCATAATAAGTGAAAGCTTACTTTATAAGGAATGCATCAATGCACTCCTTATAAGGAATTACCTTATAATCATGCCTACTAAGTATAGTGTCGAGCAAATACAATGGCTACGGCAGTTAAGGATCGGAAACTGTAGTAACATTTAAATCTCAGACAGACAGACGGACATGGCGACACTTCTTGGTTGGTTTCTTGTTGACTAAGGAACCCTAAAAAAGGTCCTGATTGGTGATGGTTTAGTGTTACTACTTACCCTCTACTGCACGGTTGACTCTTTCAGTCATTCCAGCGGAAACATCCTTCAACTTTGCTTTTAAATCTTCAATCTACAAATATGTGAGCAATAATGAAGTAGGTACGAAATTCATGTTTAACATTATAATACTTATAATCAACGCAATCTATGAAGTCCGACTTGACGTTTCTCAATATACATGCTGCGATAGCTTTGTATTTAAGAAATTATTTTATTGTTAGAATTGTTTTATTTTATTTAAGAAATTGAAAAATCAAATTCGTAAGTACCAAGTTTCACTTTATATCGATAAAACACGAATTAATCGTTGATTTATGTTCCGACAGGACGTCATTACAATGTCATGTCTTTGGGTTCGTTTTTAATTTTTTTATTTATTTATTTATTTCCAAAAACTTAGTACTATTTTACAATGGCAATGTGGCAACAATTTCAATAAGAGTAAAGAGATTAGCGTCTGTAGCCGAACTAGGCATAGCCTATATTTCGGCTATCAGCACCATTTCCCTCTAGTATTATAATATATGAATAGGTTCCAAGCAATAGAGGCATACAAATTAAATCAGTACTACAGGATAAAAGTTGATAAGTAATCTAGATAAGTAACTTGAAAAGAGGTAAGTACATAATTTTAACTATATTCGTAACAAAAACAACTAATGTAAGTACATAATTTTAATTATAACATAATTTATTAACCATTAAGTGTATGTGTGTTCAGGTGCATGTACAGACGTGCGTGTGTGTGAGTGTTTGTGTGATGTATGTATGAGAATGTGTGGGTGTGTGGGTGTGAGTATGCATGAGTGTATATATATGTGTGTAGGTGAGCTATGTAATGAGTGTATATTCATTTTCTGTTCTCTTAGCCGTATTCTTAGAGTGGTGAGTATATTAGTTGTTCCGTCTCCTCGTAACTTAATTTCTGCAGATATTGGCGTACTTTTAGTCTGCATTGTGTTCTAGTCAAGGTATATATATTTATTGATTTGTTAAGCTTATTATAAAGGTAAGGGCCTAGGAAACTAACAAATCTTTTACCAAAGGTTGTTTTAAATAATAAATTGTTGTTTTAAATAATTGTCACATACATAATGTTTACGACGTCTCTGTAATAACATTGGGTTGTAGGGCTGGTTTCTATGTTCTTGGAGGATACGAGTAATTTTATGTATGAATAACTGTCTTACTGTCAAAACCTCGCACAAGCATCGGTTTGAACGTGCTAACCTTCAGTATAGCTCTCTGGGCGATCTCAACTGACAATAGCGTGGTTTTGCAGATACCTCCACCCCAGTATGAAAGGCAGTAGGTAAGAAGCGACTGACACAGGGCCAGATATGTATATTTGCTTAAGCAGTGCAGGGTCCGCGACATGCCGTAGGTTTTTAAATACGTAAATTAATTTACGTACTCTATTACAAAGAGTTTTGACGTGTTCTTTAAAGTTGGGGTTGTTGTATAAGGTAATACCAAGGTACTTTACAGTATTAACGCGTTCCAGAGGTGAACATGCACAACAATCCGCAGAATTGCACTCATGTGAAACAATACGTAGGTCGCCGCAAATACCCACCGCCTGTCTAATGCTGAAACAAATATATTTAGTCTTATCTACGTTTAGAGTAAGAATGTTTTTCTGCAACCATCCCCTAGTCATATCAAAGCCATTTTGTGCAATAGTGAAGACCTCATCCCAACTATCACCCGCGAACACCAACGCGGTGTCATCCGCGAAAGAGATAATTCATTTATGTACACGAGGAAAAGGGTGGGCCCCAGAATACTTTCCTGAGGCACGCCGTGTGTAAGTGGAAGGTGTGTACTTTTGTGTTTATCCACTCGGACGCACTGAGTTCGCCCAGAGAGGTAGCTTTTGAAAAGTTCAAGCTGGGTGCCCCTGATACCCAGTGCCTCCAATTTGTTGAGTAAGAGAGAGACAGAAATCGTATCAAATGGCAAATTAGAACTAATAAATTCAATAAGTTTATTCACTGCCTGCTCTGTAGATTTTCCGTGCCTAAACCCGTATTGGTTTACTGAAAGCAGATTATTTTTTTGGAGATATTTTACTAGACGGATGTTAATGATTTTTTCAAGAATTTTGGAAATTGCAGGCAGTATAGATATCGGTCTGTAGTTGTTTATACGATTTCTGTCTCCATTCTTATAGATTGGGCACACTTCTGATTGTTTAAGGGAATAGGGAAACACTCCATTTTTTAAACAATCATTGAAATTTTTTTCCAGCGGATGTACAAGAATCTCTTTATGTTGTTTTAGGAATCTACTGCTGATATTATCACAACCTGGTGCACTATTTGTTTTTAGACCCATGATAAGATGTCCAATCTCATATTTGTCTGTCTCAATTAAGCCGAAAGAATTGGGGACATTTAGTACTTTGTCTTGGGTGTTACCTAGTAATGGTAGATTCCGAAAATTAATATTTTGTTGACTGATTTTATCCGCCAATGAACTACCCACATATATAAAATAGCTGTTTGCTTCGTGAAGTGCTTGGTCAGGAGAAGATGATAGAGTTAGAAGATCTTTATGGTGTTGTTTTGATTTTGTTGTGTGTGTGATGTTTTTGATGACTTTCCATAATTTTTTATTGTCGTTCTGTGTGAAAAAGAGCATACGAAAAAAATCAAATCCTGGAAGGATTTGATTTTTTTCGTATGCTCTTTTTAACCTTCGTAATAAAGAATTACAGAAATTTCTGTACCGTTTGTAGGTAATTTTCAAGACTTCGTTATCCGGATTAATGCTTGTCCTTTTGTGTAGTTGGTCTCTGTTCCGCATGCAACGTAGTAGTCCTGGAGTTACCCAGGGCTTAATGATTTTTTGGCGTCTAGAAAGTGTTAGGATTTTTGTATTTTTTCTATTACTTTTTGTAAGCATTGTGTTAGGTAATTTAGACTAGTGTTAGGATTTTCTGTTTCATAAATGGGATCAAAATTAATATGTGAAATGTCTTGTGCTAATGTTTTATCGTTAATGATGACCTTCGTTGTAGTTGCATGTTGCCGTGTTTTTTTTTTAATTTAAACAAAATAAGACAGGATGGTGGTCTGTTAATGATGCATTAGGGACTATAGTGTTGGAGGAGGCTTTAGTTTTTATAAGGACATGGTCTATGCATGTTTGCCGGGCGCTGCGTGTAACTAAAGTGTGCGCTGGCAGTAGGCCGTGCGATGCAGCTAAGGTTAGATAGCGTTCCCCTTCAGATTTAATTTTGTTAGAGTTTATTGCTATATTCATGTTCCATAACAACTTTGTGCTCGAAGGAAGACAATGATTGTAACATATTATCCAACGACTAGAGGAACGGCTCCAATTTATTGTAGGAAGGCAATCTGTAAAGGGCCATTATTGCAACTTGTTTTCCAACGGTGGCTAGGAGGCAGTTACTTTCATGGAATTCAGGTTCTATTATAGTTAGGTTAATGTTTTCTTTGTAGTAGATAACTACACCGTCATTTTGTATCAGATTTGCATTTGTTGCTACATGACAGATGCCAGATAGGTGAGGCATTAACGTTGCACTTTTTAGCCAACACTCTGTTAAAATGAGTATATCGCATTTCATTTTAAGTCTTTGTAGTAAAACCTCCAAGCCGGGCAGATTTCGGTTTATGCTTCGTATATTTTGTGTCAATATAATTAGGTTGTCCGTAGTAGAAGTAATAATATTTTGGCATTCCTCTAGGTTCGCGGTTTGTGAGTGAGATACGGATAACTGGTCAATATTTTCAGATAAATTAGTTACGTGATCGAATGATTAACAAGAGAGTAGGTATAGACAGGATTTATGGTCAAGGTATGTACAACGATTACGGATAGAGTTTGTATGTAAATAGTTAAACGGTGTTTGTGAGTATGTTTTAGGTGTAAAGTGTTTGAGATTGTAATTTGATGAGTATGTAAGTTGTGTAATCGAAGTATGTGTGAAAAATAGGTTGTGTGTTCAGTTGGGCTATGGTTATCATTGGGGAGTGTTGTAATTGTTTTTGGGTTTCCCTGAATCAGTGTGAGAGGTTCGTGTGGATGTTGTGGTGTACTTTGTAAATGTATGAAATAATCCATAGATACAAACTTAAACTTAAAATTAACATGTAATCTTAAGTTAGTATAATAATAAGATAAAATGTGTATACTAGAGCAACAATTAGTCACAGCGGTTTCGCGGTTTCGCGGTAATTTCGCGGGCTACCTGGAGCTTCCCCTTTAAGCCTATTAAATTCCGATTAAAAGAGCCTGTTTAAACCGAGATATAAAAACTATTATGGGAAACGAACGAACGCTTATTTAATACCTACTCTAATCAATGATGTTCGAACAGAAATTCAATCGGAAATAACAAATAATAGTTATAAAACTAAATACAAAACATTCTTTGATTCTCTTTGTAATTGCATCATTCTGTTTACACTACGGCCGACGTATCTTGGCGAGTCTGAACACAGGCTCTCCTAACTTCCGCGCATGTTCTCTCACTCACACTCGCCTCATGTCACCATTTGGTTCCTAAAAAATGTTATTGCGCAGCCTTCTGCGCGAAGTTCGGACTCGCCAAGATATGTCGGTCGCATTGTACATTTCATTCAATTCGTAATTAGCGTCGATGGGCTGTATGTCGCGCGCCGTCGTCGT
Organism: Dicycla oo; assembly: GCA_948252095.1. Classification (NCBI taxonomy): domain Eukaryota; kingdom Metazoa; phylum Arthropoda; class Insecta; order Lepidoptera; family Noctuidae; genus Dicycla; species Dicycla oo. Next base: position 13,925,715 of record OX411732.1, read on the forward strand.
TTTTGTACTTTTTTAGTTATTATTTACGAACTACCTCACAATGTTTTTTTTAAACTAAGTTTTTACCTTAAATAATGATATTTTGTTAGTATATTGTATTAAGATTGCTTAAAAGTGTTTCAACATCCGAAAAAACCTATTGAGGTTTTCGTGATGTTTCTGTTTTGTTTTGTTCCTTAATTAATAAACAATAAAATCGAAATCAAATGGTCATTTATTCAAATAAGGCTGACAATCAGCACATTTTAAACGTCAAAATTACTTAAGATAGTCCCTCAAAACGCCCCTCAAAACCACTTCCTAGTGCTTTAGCTGGGAAGAAGTGGCGCATCAAACTCTCCAGAAACACAGCTGTCTGTTAAGTTAGAAGATCTTATTTTTTTATATTTGTTTATTATAACACCCTAAATCTATCATTACAAGTTGCCCTAATGCGATAGTTAAGTCTACATATAAATCTCCATACCTACTTTCTAATTATTAAATATACTACCTATTATATGATATACAACAAATTACACAAACGTAACTAAATTTAACTTAAGTTTAACATAACACCCTAAAGGTCGCCAAACTCATTCAGAAACAAGAAAACAAGTCAATTTTATCCGCTACCCTGTTGAGCGTCCACAACGCGCACGTCAGTGGTGCGCGCTGAAGCAACTTAATATATAATAATAGTATATGCAAAGGCCAAGAAAACCTAAAGGCTAAGAAAATAGAAGGGCCACGAAAGCTGAAAGACGGATATCATGTTGTCATTCCGTTGAACATAAAGGACTGTTCAAACTGAGGTGAATCCCGCGCAGAATGCAGGATGCGACTGCACGCGTCGATTGTTTTATTGATAAAGCCCGTCACAGACGTAGCTATAATATATATTAATATACTATGCTATATATTATATTATAGCAAGCCACCACACACGGTAGTTATAATATAATATTATATTTTTGCCCATAAGTCTGCGGTCGTTGTCGCAAGTGCAGGTTTTTGAAGCATATTTGTGATAAGGGTGTTCTAATTTTGAAATAGGCACTGTAATATGGATTCGACAAGTGCACTACTATTGGATTTAATTGATAGTTCTTCGGAAGATGATTCCGATGCTGAATTTGATATGCGTGTTGCCTTGTCGTCGGGGTGAAGCGGGAGGGGGAGAAATGCTCGTACGCAGCGGCGTCGTGCGCTCAGTGAACGAAAGAATTTAAAATAAAAAATGGAACATGCCGTATGCTTAAAATATGTCAAAATATATCTAATATATCAATATATCTATAATATATCTAATATATCTCATAATATATCTGATATATCAAAATATATATTAATATGTCTTGCTATATCTGTCCACATATTTTAGTGACGTAATAAAGATATATATTAAAGCTGGGTCTGTGGTCACTCAAAGATTACTATAGAAAATATATCGTAATATGCCTTGCTATGAATTATATTAATATATATTATAGCTACGTCTGTGACGGGCTTTAGCGGCTCGAGACAATTACGTCCCGCATCCCGCGCGGGGTTCACCTCAGTTTGACCTTAGCTTTATAGCGTGTGCAAAACTTACGTATCGGTAAGTGTTCGTAAACAGTATATCCAAATCACCATATGTATGTGGTTTCTCAGCAGAGTAATTCAGGCCACGGAACACGAATTCATTCTCCGACGTGTACTTATCTACAAGCTCTTCTACCTGAGAATTTATTTTATAATTATAAAAATAAAACACACAATAAAAGGTACGTACATAATTAAAAAAAAAACCTGAGTGCAACCAAAAAGTTTAAAACAAGATCACTTGTCAAGCAGTGTGAAGCAGTTCTGAGATTGAACTAAACTTTTTTTTCCTTTCTTTCCTTACCATCTTCCACTGACTGTCCATCACGGTGGACCGGTCATTTTCCCACTGGTATGCCATGAAGCAAGCTTTGAACTTCGCATGCAAGTCTCGATGCATTAACTTTGTGTTCTTGATCTGATCTTTCGTAGCTTGCACTCCGCAATCAAGGTAGCGGACCATTTCATCTGTATAAAATATGTAGGAATAAATTTATTTATATTTATATCATTGTAGAAACAAGACGCATAGTGCGATAATTATGTTATAAAATGAATTAGGGCACCTGTTCTACTTCGATCACGAGACAGTTTGATCACGAATAATGAATAAAGTTCGCGCGAACTTGCGGTGGTAGAAAGAAAAGAAAGAAAGAAAAATGCGTTTAATTGGCATTACAGCATAAAATAAATACACCTTAAAACTATGGAAACATGAAATAATGATTGCAATGCCAAAAGGGCCTCAGCTCAGCATAATGTCAGATGGTAACACAAGGTATACCACCTGATGCTGATTTTCAGCTGCAACCCACGAGTGCCATACGCTAGAATTTAATAAACACAGAAGTGTGTGTCCGTTTTATAATAAATTAAGAGAATAAATTAAAAAGAAATGTTGTAGCATACATGTGTGTGTGTGTGTGTTGTGTTGTGATTAATTAAATACTAAAATAAATACTCAATATCAATGTAATTAACTACAATAAAATAATAATGAATCTATATCTAAATATTTAAAAGCACCTTCAAAGCAAAATCGTGAGACAGGGTACAAGACAATAATCATTGATTATAATAAAAAAATAAATAAATAAATAATAGTGAAAGTAATTAAAATTAAAAAAGGGAAAAAACATTATGAAATAAGTAAATTGTATTATATAATATTAATTATTAAATCGCGGATATGTCGGCTCGAACATTCTGAAAATCTTTTTGCTGGTTTAATAAAAATTCTTTTAGTTTTAATTTGAAAGTCGAGCAACTTTTGCTATACTTTATGGGAGGAGGGATATTGTTCCAGCATTTAACGTAGCTAGCTTTTAGGTAGTGTAAGCCCGCGTCCTAACCAAACTGATCGGTCGCGCGAATACGCGATTGTCGCGTTTATACGTTCTGTGCTCGCGTTCATGTTCAATCACTTTTTTGTTCGGAAAACCTGAAGGCGCCCTCTGTCGGCACGACGACGCATTCGGGTCTGCCGAACAAAATGAACGCGACGCGATGGACACGTGTTCGCGCTACGACGCAGCTTATTCGCTTTCAATGGGGAAGAAATTATCAAATGAGTACAGCGAAGTTGGCGTTTAGTTTTTGTTAATTTCATTCACCAATGGAGTTCATTGTTACCAACTTTGCTGCGATATGTTTTGGTAGTAGTAGGTAAGTGTTTTACCACAGATTACTATAGTAGTAGCAAGCTAGTGTTTTGTATAGCAACCGATATTTTTCATTCAATATCACTTTGACAAGTGACAAACACTCAGCGCTATCTCGCGGCGAAGCTTCGAGCACGTTTTCTTACGTTTTTTGCAATTTACAAGTCGGTATTAGATTGTACGTTGATCAAAATATAATTTACGGCCGTAACAGGTATAGATACCTGTTACGGCCGTAAATTATATTTAAAATAAATCTATTTACATAATTAAAATCATTAAAGTGATCAATACAACTCTCTAAGACCAGGTAATCCTAACGAATGCCTATTTCATGAAATCTTGACATTTCAGGATTATACTAACTTAAGGAGTTGTATTACTGATTCTAATGATTATAATTCTGTAAATACATATAGTTTACGGCCGCAAATCAAACTTTATTTAACATACAACTTAATACTGTCTTGCAAATTGCAAAAAAACGTAAGAAAATTTGAATTTAGCGGCCTACCCTGACGCTTCCCCCTTAAGCTCCAGGTATAGCCCGCGAAATTCATATTTTCTTACGTTTTTTGCAATTTGCAAGTATTAGGTTGTACGTTAATTAAAGTATGATGCGCGACCGTAACATACAGGGTTACACTGGTAATTCGGCGTATTCCTTGCAGGAAGTCATAGTAGGGCAAAAAATGCAACAAACTAAGCCGCCAATGTTCTACCGAAATTCAGTAGTTTGTGAGTTTTTTTTAATATAAAGTACGACAGAAATTACGAAAAATAAAGTATTTAATTAGGTACTGATTTTTGCCACGTTTCAGGCGTTTTGGAATCTGCTACGGCAGCAACTATGATAATAACTTAATTTCCAGTATAATCGCACCGTAAATCATTTTTAAATTGGATTTTTCATTAAAAAACTAAAAATGTCGGTTGAACATTTGGTGGCTTCATTTGTTGAATGTTAACCCTATACGTTTAACGTTACCGTTGTTTTAACGTTTTGCAATAAATACGTCGAATTACCAGTAACCCTGTATACACATCAAAAAAAGTTTGCGATCAGTTTGAAAAGGGTTCCCTCTATCTGGCAGAATCTTGATGTTCCGTTTATTTGGCATAACACACTTGGCATTAAAAAAAAAAAAGTTTATTGACACAAAATACCTATGTATACAAAATCAATACATTTCATTTAGGTACATTGGAATTTTGGGAAAAGGCTGCACAAATAGTGAAAAACCCTGCCTCCTAAACTAGGGGAACCCTGTGACTTAGGAGTCAGTGTTCTACTGTAACTTCGTGTACACAAGAAACCTTTGTTTATGTGTGTTAATAAACCCATAATGACCTGATGTAACTATGAATATGAATGTGTTGGTAAGTATGTGTGTAAAGGGGGCATAATTTTCTTTAAACGAATATTTATTATTTAATATAATTATTACTTGGCCGAATGTTTATATGTCCGAATTTACAATGGCATACTTTTAAGATGGCAGAATTTGATTTGGCATAATTACCTTTGGCAAAGTTAAAATTCATTGTTGCGACGATTATTTAAAATTAAAATATTGTCTAAAAGTCAATATGTTGTGCTACAAAAGTTAGTGACAGAAACGAATCGCTGCAAAACCGACTCCACGTAGGCTTATCGGCTTATCTGCCCTATCCATAGAGGCGCGGAGGGGCAAGGCGGCCCGCGAGCTGAGGAGCAGGTGGTTTCAACGCCCGCCGCCGCGAGCTTTTTTTTATGTATGGCATCTCGTAGTTGGCCTAGAGAGGCCGTGACTACTTAACCGGAATATCCTGTGGCTGCCTTAAGAGGACTCAAAGCCTCCAGCCAGGGGCATAAAACTTACAGACTAAGCGACTACATGCTAAGGGCTCCCCCTGTGGGGAACGGGCCTCGGCTTAGGGCGTCGCTGGGGGGAGGACAGCAAGATGGGACAGGCTGGATCAAATTTGAATGATTATAATTGTCAGGGGAGTTTAAAGCTACTGGCTCAGCTACGCCACCAGCTGGCACTTCATACCCGAGCAAGGGACGGGGGGAGGACGATTATTACGGGGTCGTCGCGAGGGACCTCGGCGGCGAGGTCGGAATGTCGATTTGTGTTTGTGCCTACGGTCCATACTGCTCTCCTGGAGAAGAGTTATGGGGTCGTCGGGATCTGAGAGGATGTGGTGAGCTTTAAGACCAGCTGCGACGATAAGCTCGCGTGGGACCGCCGGAGCCCCGCAGAGCCGGAGACGTGACAGATACCAAGCCTGCTGCATATTGCATGCTCGCTTGCATGCTGCATGCTTGCTTGCATGCTGCATGCTTGCCGCATGCATGGTGAATGCGTGTTTGCATGTTTGTATGATATTTCTACCTTTTAATTACTATCGATATGAAATGTATGCCAAAAGACGTTTCTGGCTGAACTTTCTACGATATCATGGTTCTACTTTTTAATTATTATGGATATGAAATTTATGCTTAGAGATGATTCTGACTTACAAAATTAAGAGTTTTAAATTTATGATAAACGAGTGTCTGCCAAACGATTTTCTGCGAAATGAAGTTTATGCTATCCGCTGTTATGCAAAATAATATTATGACATAAAAAGTTCTGTTATAAAGGGTTGTTACGGTAGACTATATTTTAATTTCTTCTTCTTCTTAGATTATTTACTTTAACATATAGAATTTTATATATTCTAATAAAACAATAAAACAAATTCAATTGTTTTTCCACATAAAAAGAAATTCAATCCAAGCTTACGCTCATTCAGAAATCTGACTTAGTCATTTAACGGATTTAAAATATTTTTTTTGAGGAAAGATGTGATTGAAAAAATGCCAAAAGGATTGTCAGAAGTTTTACGAGCAAGAATTGTAACTTTGAGGAAAGAAGGATTTTCCACGAGAGAAATAGCACGCAAACTTGCTGTATCCCAATCCTATGTCGTGGCCACGTTACAGAGGTACCACGGCATGTATTATTAGGTTGGGGAAAAAGTCTTTTCGCATTATAGTATGTATGAACTTGTAATAAAATCTCTTTGGCTATACTATTTGTATCTGGCTGGTTTTGGTATCATTGAAAGTTTAAATTTTAAAGAACATAATTCAAGATGAGTGAATCTAATGAAGAAATTCGATACATTTTAAAATTTTACTACAAAAAAGGTAAAAATGCAACGCAAGCCGCGAAAAAATTTTGCGATGTTTACGGACCTAGTGTAGTATCTGTGAGAGTAGCACAAATTTGGTTTAAGCGTTTTCAATCCGGAAATTTTGATGTCAAAGATGCACGTCGCGCATTTTTTAAAAAGTGGAGCAAGATCGGCATTACAGTAGTTACGACGTAGCTGAAGAACCGGAAATTGACCACAAAACAGTTTTGGCACATTTGAAAAAAACTGGGTACACAAAAAAGCTCGACATTTGGGTACCTCACGAGCTCACTGAAAGAAACCTAATGAACCATGTACTCATTTGTGATTCTTTATTACGACGTAATGAAACCGAACCATTTTTGAAGAAGCTGGTAACTGGTGATGAAAAGTGGATCACGTATGACAAGAACGTGCGAAAAAGGTCGTGGTCAAAGGCCGGTCAGGCTTCACAGACTGTGGCGAAACCCGGGTTAACTCGCAACAAGGCGATGCTGTGTGTGTGGTGGGATTGGAAGGGCATTATTCATTATGAGCTGTTACCACCAGGCAGGACCATCGATTCTGAACTCTACTGCGAACAACTGATGAGATTAAAGCAAGAAGTTGAGAGAAAGCGGCTGGAATTAATCAACAGAAGGAGTGTGGTTTTTCATCATGATAACGCTAGACCTCACACATCTTTAGCCACTCAGCAAAAATTAAGAGAGTTTGGCTGGGAGGTGTTAATGCATCCGCCGTATAGTCCTGACCTTGCACCTTCAGATTTCCACCTGTTTCGGTCTCTTCAGAATTCTTTAGGCAGTGTCAGGTTAACATCACGAGAGGACTGCCAAAACCACTTGTCGCGGTATTTTGACCAGAAGTCCCAAAATTTCTATAGCAATGGGATCATGTCCCTACCTACAAGATGGCAAAAAGTTATCGAACAAAATGGTACCTACATACTTTAGTTAAATGTAAATAAACTATATTAAAAAATGTTTTGAATTTTCTTAAAAAATGCGAAGAAACTTTTTCCCCAACCTATTATTTAGCGACCCCACCGTGGTCACCCAACTGTTCTGGCTGCTGCTCAGAAGCGCTATATCAGATTGCTGGTAGTCCGTGACCCAACAATCAACGCCACTACAATCAGAGCAGAAGTGTGGCCCGACTAGCGACTCTGGACTTGAAGTTAGCACTCAGACCATGCAGAATTGCTTACACCAGGCTGGAATACGAGCACGGACGTCAAGCTATATAGCTTTTAATGTTGTACTATATAGCAGAATAGTATAGCGTAATCTAAAAAGAGCTTTACGATGGCACAGCGCGGCGTGTGCGCACCTCTCCCCGTACCAGCCATTGGTGTAAGCGCGCGTTTGAATCGATACAAACGCGGGTTATATTTGGGTTTGTATCGATACAAACTTGTAAACTCTGCTAAAACGTGTTGATAACGGGCAGAGGATGCGCTAATCGAAAACGCGCGTCGTCAGCGCATAAAAAAACGTGGTGTGCAAAGGGTCTTACTCACCGAGTTTATTAACGCACCCAGAAGCGTTGTTTAGAGACGTTTTGACGAGTTCAATTCGCTCCTCCATGGCGTGACGTAACGCTTTCATCCCTCTGTACGTAAACGTACGCATTGTATCTTCAACCAGCTGCAATATAAATATTTTTTCTTTCTTTCTTTCTATATACAACTGACTGTATATAGTCAGTTCCAAAAGTAACTGATTAAAATGTAAACAAATGTATCTGAAAATGTACCTGTGGATGCCAATTCGAAATGTCACTTATCTACAAATTGACAGCCTTCATTTGATTATAATAATACGAGGGCGGGTCAATAAGTCCGTGACTTTTTGAATTTCTGACCTCTTTACTGAAAAAGCAACACTGCTCCTGTCAACAGGCATCTGTCAGTTGACTCCTGTCAAAATTTGAACTTGCTGCGTCAGTTAGTTTGTGTTTGACAGCTATCTTTATCAGACTACCCAGTAATTTGAGGAAAAAATGGAAAAAAGTGAATTTCGTTTGCTTATTAAGCATTATTTTTTGCGAAAAAAAACCATTACCGAGACCAAGGCTAAGCTTGATAAATACTATGGGGACTCTGCACCATCGATTTCAATGGTAAAAAAGTGGTTTACTGAATTTCGTTGTGGCCGTACAAGCACTGAAGATGCCGAACGTCCTGGACGCCCAGTTGAGGTCTCTTCACCCGAAACAATCGAAAAAATTCACGATATGGTGTTGGCCGACCGAAGATTGAAAGTGCAAGAGATTGTGGAAGCCGTAGGGATCTCGCATGGCTCAGTGGTTTCAATTTTGAATGATCACTTGGGCATGAGAAAGCTTTCCGCAAGATGGGTGCCGCGTTTGCTCACAGTCGACCACAAACGCAATCGTGTAACAACTTCACAGGAAGGTTTGGCGTTGTTTAATCGCAATATGGAGGAGTTTTTGCGCCGTTTTGTAACCGTGGACGAAACATGGATCCATCACAATACACCAGAGACCAAACAACAGTCAAAACAGTGGGTTTCTAAGGGTGAATCGGCGCCAAAGAAGGCCAAGGTGGGTTTGTCAGCCAATAAAGTTATGGCGACTGTTTTTTGGGATGCACGCGGGATAATCCACATTGACTACCTTCAAAAGGGAAGAACAATCAATGGGGAATATTATGCCAACTTATTGGACCGATTCAATGACGATTTGAAGAAAAACCGACCTCATTTGGCCAAGAAAAAAGTTCTTTTCCACCAAGACAATGCAAGGGTGCACACATGTGCAGTTGCCATGGCAAAAATCCATGAATTGGGCTATGAATTGCTCCCTCATCCGCCCTATTCTCCAGATTTGGCTCCGAGTGACTACTTCTTGTTCCCAAACCTGAAGAAATGGCTTGGTGGAAAAAGATTTGACTCCAATGATGAAGTCATCTCTCAAACAAAGGCCTATTTTGAGGACCTCGACAAATCATATTTTTTGGAAGGGATAAAAAAATTGGAGAAGCGTTGGACAAAGTGTATAGAGCTCAAGGGAGACTACGTTGAAAAATAAAATGATTTATTTATCAAAAAATCTGTGTTTTATTCCAAAAGTCACGGACTTATTGACCCGCCCTCGTATTTAAACCCGAAATTCAAATTTTTATGCTTTTCACTTTTCATTTGACAATTGAGGAGCTCGTGGCTAAGTAATAACAGCCGCACGGGTCGATCCATCAGGTTAAGCTACGCTTGCCGGGGTTGGTCCGTACATGGGTGACCATCTTTACATACCGAGACTCCTCCGTGCCTCGGAAAGTACGTTAAGTCGTTGGTCCCGGCTGTCATTCGTGGATCTTTGGCAGTCGTTACGGGTCGTCAGAAGCCCGAAAGTCTGACAACCAGTCTTACCAAGGGGTATCGTATTACCTAATAACTGGGTTGTGGAGGTCAGATAGGCAGTCACTCCATGTAAAATACTGGTATTCAGCTGCATCCGGTTAGACTGGAAGCCGACCCCAACATAGTTGGGAAAAGGCTAGGCAGATTTATTGATGATTTAATGAAATGCTTGGAACTGCAATTACTTTTTTCGAGATTTTGGTGTAATAAAGAATTACAGTTCTGTTGTGTTTTGAAAATACGGACAATTTAATTTAAGGGCACCTAGTGCCTAAGTTGCGTCCGGTAAGTTCGTCTCGAATTCTTGATACGCTCTAATTCCGCGACACTGCATTTTCCGGGCAAGGGCTCACGACTTCTACATAACAGTAAGATAATCAGCAAATTTCTGTTACGCCGATATCAGACGTTTCATTTTTTGTTCATTCGGCATCTTTCACTTGAAGTGAAACTTCTGAACACAAAACTGAACCCTTCATTTCGAAAAGAGCATGGGTCAATTTATTAAAACATTTCAGAATCAACAAAAATAATATTTCTTGTAAAAAAAGTCATTAGTGCTGAAGAAATTTAATATAGAGGTTAATAAATTAAAAACATACATGATAAGATTGGATATTTATTAATTAAATAATAATAAAAAACCGGCCAAGAGCGAGTCGGACTCGCGCACCGAGGGTTCCGTACCATAAAAAAGTTTGCTATTTAGAGACATCGTTTTATTTTTCCTGTAATCTTTACATAAACTTTTATCACATAGAATAATTTCAGATTTTTCTCTATGCAAACTTTAGAGATGGGGGGAACGATATTTTTTTTTTACATTTTTTGTCAAAAGTCGAAAACTATTCATTAAATAAAAGAAAAAATGTTGTGAAAGTTGTGAAAAAAAGCGCTCTTTCATGTGCCCTAGTAGCCCATAAGTGCCATCAGGCCATTTAAAAATATATATATATTTATTTCTTTCTTATTTGAAAAATAGTTGTGCAAACGTCATCTAAAACTATTCCAAAATTCAAGTTGATAGCATTAGTAGTTATTGAGATATCCAGCTATGACAGACAGACAGACAGACAGACAGACAGAGTCACAACATAAGGGTTCCTTTTTACTATTTTGTTACGGAACCCTAAAAATAGTCAATTTTCAAATAGATATTTAGAATTAAATTTTTTTGGACTATCGCATTTTACAGTGTGACTCCTGCCCTTTTCGAAATGCAAAATGAGTTCATTAGTGAACCGATACAACGATGCATCTTTCACTCGAATACCAAATGGTCCAAAATGCAATGAAAGGAGCAGAGAGTTCATTCCTAGGTATATAATTTTGTCGGTGTCGTGAAACAAAAGTGAACTTTCACTCGAGTGAAGCGTCTGATATCGGCTATAAGAAGAACCTCGTCCTTGGCACATACCGAGTTGTAAACGGCGCAAGCGTCCTTCGCAGTGTTATAGTTGTTGATCGCGCACTCGCTCAGTTCGAGCATGCACTTCTCGATGTCACAAATGTTTTGCGTGATGACTGGTGGCGGCTCAATCACGCATACTTCGGCGGCTGCTAAAACAGTAGCCCTTATTGTTAAATACGCACAGACTACGTTACCGCGCATTCCCCATTGTCCACACCGCGTGAACCCACTGGTAGGGATAACGGAGATTGAATCACCTTGACTTGATGTTATAATTAGAATTGTATTGAGTAAAGATATCTTTTTATCGATTACTAGCTGACCCGACAAACGTTTTTCTGTCAAAATTTCAATAATTCATACAAAATTCCCATAGAAAATGCATCTTCAGTTTTCCCGAATTTTCCAATTAATCCGGCAATTTTTCAAACATTTTCTTTCATACAAACCTTGTCCAGACAATTACAAACACAACAAAAAAACCGGCCAAGTGCGTGTCAGACTACGTGCAATGAAGGGTTCCGTAATTGTGACGAATCCCAAGAACAAACTTAACATTGTAGTTGAAAAACATGTTCTCCCATACATTCCAACTGCAAATATAAGTTAGTACCCACAATATTGCGAGATTTACCATGTTGTTTTAAGACCATAGACTTCTTATAGGTTTTCCTGTAATCTAGGTGTAATGCTGTAATGTAGGTATTGAACTATTTTCTGTATTTTTTTTTTCAAAATTTCAGGCTCAGTACTGTCGGAGATAAGAGGGGCAATGTTCAATTTTCGTCTATTGTCTTAAATAACTTTAAAATGTTTTATTTTAAAATTATAAAAACAAATATTATTTGAGACCCTCACCTTTCATTTGATATGTCACACGGTAAAGTTTTTTTTTTTCTTATTTACCCCCCAAAATTGACCCCCATATTCAAAATTTATTCATTTACGTTACACGTCTGTATTTCTGTGACACAAACACGGACGTGTTTGTGTCACAGAAATACAGACGTGTACTAAATTTCAACTTAATCGGTCCAATAGATTCGGAGCAAATCGGCTGTGACAGACAGACATACAGATAGACACATGAGTGATCCTATAAGGGTTCCGTTTTTTCCTTTTGAGGTACCGAACCCTAAAAAGAATTAGCCCATTAGGTGCGACCGTTCTAGGCCCCAAGTCTGCTATTTTTTATTAATTCGTCATTCCAACACGATCCCATTGTCATTTTGCTAAAAGTTCGTAATCTGCTAAATTCATAATGGCCGATCATTGGTAGGTCAGTGGTCTCGTAATATAATCGTGGTACTGATCAAAGGAACTGTCAAAATTTTAGCAGATTACCGCATACGTCAGTCTTTCATTTGTCATTATAGAATAGAATAGAATAGAATAAACTTTATTTCGAGCCAACTCATATATGGTTAGTAACATTGTTTTCAACATTATGTAAGAGATTACCTTTTTAAGCCATTTCTTTCAATGGAGTGTCAGTGGTTGACCATTGGGAAGTCATAATGACGCCATTATATTAGTAGATTACAAAACTTGTCAAAATCAACAATTATGAAATCAATGACAGACCATTCTGACACTATCTTAATAGCAGACTTGAGGCCCTGAAGCGTCAATCGCACTAAAGCAATCAATCGCCGAATGTTTGCCAAACATTCGGTGATTGATTTTTATTTATATAGATGATATTTTTTTTAAATAATAGATTATTAACTAAGGGGATAAAGCTGTGCAGTTACGTGTACGGAGTGAATACTATACACGAACTGTTATAACCGGGTTCCGGATTAGGTTTTTAAAAAAGAAATCACTTTAAGCTAAAATAAACTTTATATTAAAAATAAGACACGAGTGCAAGATACAAGTGCACGGTAGGATGGTTGGAAGACGACTGACTGCTGGACTGTGAGGAGAGGGAGAGAGGAGTGAGAGGATGCTGCGTCAGCAGCAAGAATGCAGCATAGACTGTTAGGTAAGCCAGAAAGGGTACAGATGAAAGATGTAACAGCCCCCCGATTAGGAGGAAACTTACGGGTGGAAGGTAAGTTGACGGTGGAAGGAAAGGTAAGTTTTTCCAGGTTTATGTTTTTTATTTTTTAGGTTACTCGGAGTCGAGGAGCAGGAATATCTTCAACATCTATGGATGCCATTTCTATGGGAGTGTCTGGTGTAGGATTACATCTAGATTTCCTAACTAACTTACAGTAACAATACAATTTATAGGAAATAACTAAGATTATAATTAGGCTTATAATAACAGTAGCATAGGAATAATAATTACCGTAAAGGACAATATGAGGTTTTTCAATTACTTCATTAAGGTTTGTTTTAATTTGGTCAGTTACTTTATTATAATTTGAGAAAAGTGAGTCTAAATTATTTATGTTTTTTAAGTTAACATAAGGAACTTTAACATTGCTTTTTAAATATGTAATAGGACTACAACAAGTATCGTTAATTAGTTCGAAATGTAATACTATTGGTTTTATTTTTATTTCAATATTATGTTTAGGTATTAGCTTATTGTCGTTGCAATAGCCAATACAATTGTCTGGTATAGTTAGTATACCGGTACCGGAAATAGAGGATTCAGATAAATCTTGATTATTACATTCTATTGTAACTTTAGAATTTTGACTAATCATGTATATCCACTGGTTACTATGTAATTTATGAAAGGTTTCGAAGTTACCATTAACGAATTCAGTTTTGCAGAGAGGCGGAACGGAAGTCAAAGCTTTTGAAATAACCTCAGTTTCACATATTGGTACGGCTGACGTGGAATATACGTTTGAAATTTCACAAATATAATATTGCGTATTTATAACTTTACAATTACTGAGGGAATTTAATTTACAATAGGATGATTTATCTTTAGTTATGCCCAAATATTTAGTGGTTGGTATTATTGTAGAATACAATGTATTGTTTACAGTTTTAAGGGCGATAGGATAAGGTATATTATGGTACAAGTCGAATTCCTTAGTATTCACTAGGGGCATTTGTAACACAAATATTATTTTGTTATTTACATAATAACTGGATACATCTGATATGTTTTCTAAAACATGGATATTATCTAAAATTAAGGGTACAGGTAATTGCTTAGAACTAGGGAAAAATCTATAATTACCCACAAGATCTGAAAATAGCTGTTTAGGGGTAATAATAGATGGGTATAATATATTAGATTTACTAAACATAATAGCATTAATAATATCTTCTAACTTAAATGATAAGGTTAATAAACTACTTTCTAAAATATTCGACAGTCCCGATATTTTAGATCTCATTAATAGTTTGTTGGAAACTAATGTTAAATTTGCCATTTCCTGTTTCAAGGTATCAATAGCATAACTTAAAACTAACTTCATTTGAATTGATTTTATCAATTACTTCTTAGACAGTAATGTGGACGTTGTAATCATCATATTTTCTTTCATGAGGGTTGCCAATTTGGTTTGGTCATTCTCTAAAGTTTGAATGGCATTGCTATATTTTTCGGCATCGTTTTGGTCCATATTGCCGAACAGTTGTTTAATTACTGAGCCGATTCCACCAAACCAAGCTGATCTTTTATGGGATTTAGATATAAGATGGGAAATAGAATCAAAGTCTCTAACTATATCAGAATAGCGGGATGACAATGGTTGGAATAAATTGTGACATTCGTCTTCATAATGTGCATTACTTTGATTACATAAAAATTTTGAAGTTCTAAGGATATCTTTTATATTATCTAAATGTGGTTGAATGAAAGAGATATCTATGGGAATGATAATATCTAAAGTATCATCGGTTATTTTTAGAGAACCAACGGGGTCAAAATATATGCCTGCGTCGTCTGATGCTGGCTGGATATATCCTTGACCAATCGACGCCAGGGTAGGATAAATGTAACCAATTCTGGAAGGAAAGGTAATATAAATTAACTAAATTGTATATAAAAATACTATGTTTCGTTATTAGTAGCTAATTTCATTTCGTCAAAATGATGTTTGACGTGACGTCTATTTATTAGGAGTGACGCAGTGTTATTTCCATGAATTTTCACGATTTTAAACGGACCTTTCCATATCGGTGAAAGAGCTTTTCTAAGGCGTAGATGATTTTTAAGATAGACAAGATCACCGACTTTATATTTAATTGGCCTTGTGTGAGTGTCGTAATAGGTTTTAGAATTTAATTTTGATTTTTGTGTATATTCTATTGCCTTTGCTCGGCAGTACTTAAGTCTGTTTTGGAGTATGCGGACATATTCAGGGTAAGTAGCGCCTGTTGTTTCCTCGTAAATGGAATTCGGTATGTATGGTTTGCTTCCAAATACAAGTTCATAGGGAGAGAAATGGGTGGTCGAATGTATGGCTGTGTTGTACGCAAGCATAGCTGTGTATACAAAGCGGGGCCAGTTATTCTGTTGCTCATTTACATAGAATTTCAAGTATTCTTTTAGGGTAGAATGACTTCTCTCAAGAGCACCCTGAGTCTGAGGGTGATACGGGGTGGACCATAACTGTTTGATTTTTAATAGATTACATGTTTGTTTAAATAGCTCGGCCATGAAATTGGTACCTTGGTCTGTCAGGATTGTTTTGGGTATTCCAAATAACGTAATAAAATGGACCAAACATTCACATGTTTCTTCAGCGGTGGTGTTAATGATTGGATAAGTAGCTGAGAATTTTGTAAGGTCATCTTGGAGAGTCAAGATATACTTATATCTATCGTTACCGGCTTCTGGTAGTGGTCCTACGATATCAAAAGCTACGCGTTCAAAGGGGCGTGTGGAAAGAGATGTGATCTGCATAGGGGCGCGATTGGTTCTTCTAAGGGCTTTGTTAGTTTGGCATTGCGGGCATTTCTTTACGTAAGCTTCGACGTCTGCTCGCATGTTTTTCCAGTAATATTTTTCCTGGATACGTTTTAGCATTCTACCAGAACCTAAGTGACCGGCTATAGGGAGATCGTGATTTTCTTTCATAATTTTAGGAATTTCACTTAATGATGGGTAAATAATAGTATTCTTATAAATATGTATAGTCATTTCTGAGTTGTGGAATAAATATAGGATTATATTATATAGTTTGATATACTGATGAGCGTCAAATGGATTATTGAAGTCAGATATAGCTATTTCGGGGTTATTCTGACCTGTGAGGCTGACAACTAGCTCGTTTCTTACGGATTTAAGACACTTGTAGATATCTTCATATGTACAGGTGTCAAAGTGATTGACCTTGGTAAAAATGAAATAATAGGTTTTATTTTCAGATTCATATTTAAGGAAAGAATGTAATGTTCTTTCTAGTAAGGAAAATTCGTTCAAATTAGGAATATTAGATAGGACCTCTTGAGTATATGGGATGGATTCGCCCATATCTATAGAGGTAGGGATGATAACATATTTTTTATCAGTTTTGGATAAACTTTCGTTATGTTCTATTATGGTTACGTTAGGATTAAAATCCTTAGAAGTATTTTTAAGAAATTCTGAGTAATTGCCATCTGGAGTACTGGAGCTACTGGGGCTCGAGACATCGGGAGGTGATATCGGGTTTTGAGGATTAGTGGTCGATGAAGTTGGGTCTTCATTTATTATATTGTCTAAGTCATCAAGGTTGCCTAACTCTGGTAGGCTTGAAGGTTGGATAAAAGAATCTGAGAGATCTTCAAGTTGGATTAAATCGTCCGGAGAAACAGTTGGGGGAACATCTGGATGTGATGTTTCATCATGATCAGGTGAGTTTGAATTCTGATTAGAAGTACTAGGTATAGGATTTATAGGATTGACGGGTTTGGTTATAGGATAGCGGGATAATGCATCAGCGGCGTTATTTAGTTTCCCTTTTCGATATATTATTTCATACTTATATTCCTCCAATTTTAATCTCCATCTCTGGAGTTTACTACTGGGGTCAGAATGATTGAATAGCCAACGTAAGGGGCGATGATCAGTAAGTATTGTGAATTTCCTACCATAGAGGTATGGGCGGAAGGTTTTACAGCCGAAGAGAATTGCAAGTAATTCCTTTTCAGTTGTGCTATAGTTGCACTCATTTTTGTTGAGTGTACGGGAAGCATAGGCGATAGGTTTGTCCTTGCCCATTTCGCCTTGGGAAAGAATGGCGCTGATCGCATAATTAGATGCATCACAGCTGAGAAGGAATGGTTTGGAGAAGTCAGGATATGATAATAACGGAGCTGTAGTTAATTTATTTTTAAGGGTTTCAAAGGATAACTGATGTTCGTTTGACCATACGAACTCTACGTTCTTTTTCAACAGATTTGTTAAAGGTTTTGCGATGCTTGAAAAATCGGAGATGAATCTGCGATAATAAGAGACGAAACCAAGAAATGATTTGACGTCTTTGGGAGATTTTGGTATAGGGAATTCATGAACTGCTCTTAGTTTTTCAGGATTTGGTTTGACGCCTTTGTCAGTAATGACATGGCCTAGATATGAAACTTCCTTTCGTAAAAATTCGCACTTATCCGGTTGCAGTTTTAATCTGAATTGACGGAGTCTAGAAAATACGTTAGTTAGGTCATTTATATGAGAGGGGATATCGGTTGAGTAGATGACGATATCATCGAGATATACAAAGCATTGGATACCTTGAAGACCGGATAAAGCGGAGTTCATCAATCTCTGAAAGGTGGATGGTGCATTCTTTAGTCCAAATGGCATACGTGTGAATTCGTAATGCCCTGTTGGGACTGAAAATGCTGTTTTGGGGGAATCATCAGGGGACATATTAATTTGGTGGAAACCGGAAGCTAGGTCTAGTGTGCTGAAGTATTTACACTTGCCTAATTGATCTAGGATTTCGGCTATGTTTGGTATAGGATATGAGTCGCCGATGGTTATGTCGTTAAGTTTACGGTAATCAATTACAACGCGCCATTTTCTTTGACCGGAAGCATCAAGCTTCTTGGGTACTACCCAAATTGGTGAGGACCATGGGGACGTAGAAGGTTTTATTATACCTTGTTTCAACATTTTTTCGACTTGGGAATCAACCTCTTTTTTGTGGCATTCGGGAAATCTGTATGTTTTAACATGAATTGGATTATCGGAAGTGGTTTTAATTTTATGTTCTATTGCATCAGTGCAGGTTAATTGATCGTCGGGTAAGTGGAAAATGTCTGAAAACTGAGAACAGACAGAGTACAATGCCTCAGTTTCTTCTGGATTAAGGTGAGACACGCGAAGTTGTTTTAAAACTTCGTTTGTGCGTTCACGAATATGGGGTTCGGCTATGGTACCGATAAAGACTGAAGCCTGTAGTTCAAAAGGATTTAAATGTAATTTAAGATCGGATTTGATGGTTACAATTTCTTCTGAGGTGTCAACAATGGAAATATTAACACGGTTGTTATTCTTAACTTGAACCATACAGTTTGCTATTAATAGATTTTTGGATATATGTTGGTCGACTATTAAGCCTTCTCTGATTTCTGGATTTGCTACAGTACATTCGATTATGGTTTCGCTGCGTGGTGCAATGGTATAAACGGGTTCATTGAAATGCATTTTGAGTTTAATATTTTTTAAATGCAACGTGCTTTCATCGTAGTTAATTTGGCCACTCATGGAATTGAATAAGTCGTTGCCGACAATACCATCATAGGGTATGCTTAATTCATCGACTAGATTGAATATGTGTGTTAGGTATTTACAATCACTATGAGATTTATCATGTGTAGAGATGGTTACGGGGATCTGTCCTAATGTGCATAGAGGACTATCAGTGTTTGAGTCGATACCTTTGATTTTGAATGTAATTGATTTATTAATTACGGGCATATCATCGATGGCTGATTTTTTTATTATACTTATAGATGCGCCAGTATCGACGAGAAGGGATAGATCATTAGAGGACATGGGAGAATTCACTTTTATATATGGTAAGTATTTATTTGGTATATTAGATGTGAATTCGTATATTTCTTTATTAACATGTTTTTTATTTTCAGGATTCTGGATGATGTCTACTATTTGGGGCTGGTTACCCTGTTGCTTGACTCTAACGAAATGACCTCGAGTTTGGGGCTGGTTACCGTGTCCATGGGTCATTGTTTGAGTTTTGGCGTCGTCTGTTATGGAATTTGTCTGTCCCGTGCGACGCCTATTCGGGACATTATTTAGTTTAAATTATTGTCAACAGTATCGTGACCTTCTACTTCGGTCGCGACGTTAATACGTGGTTTGAAATTAGACGTGCTCGGCTGTTCGCTTGAAGTGGAAGGTTTATTTTGATTGAATTTTTTATTATTATATTCGCGGAGTAGGCATTTTTCTAGAATATGCCCTGATTTCTTGCAATATCTGCAGAACGGATCATTTGAGGTGGATTGATTAGGGGTAGGTTTTTGAGATTGATTATTGTTAGAGTTACTAGATTTATTTGGCTTATTATTTGGATCGTTGTGGCGAAATGATTTCGCGGCAAGATTTTGTTTGTAAGAGTATTGTTGCAGCTTTTCTTCGGAAATCGCGTAATTTATTGCGTCATTAAGATTTTTCGGGTCCCTGCACCTAACAATGTTAGCTATGCGAGGGGTAAGGCCCATCGTGAATGTATGGAGAGCAAGGTCCTCCATTGCAGCTACTCTGCCGGTAATTTCACTCTTTTTGTGACTGGATATGGAGATTTCTGTAAGTAATTTAGACAGACAGGTTTCTATTCTAAGTGAGAATTGGTTAACATTCTCCTGGGCGCCTTGCCTGCAATCCTGAAGCTCTATAAGAAGATGAGCGTAATGTTTACGCTCTCCAAATTGATTCTGAAGGAAATCTTTAAGGCATGGCCACGAGTCGAATTCCTTAATTGAACATGCAATCTCGGCTTTACCGTCTAATTGGCTGATGACATATTTGAAGACGATGTCAACTTGAGAAGAGGAGGCTAGAGAAATTGCATTATCACAATTGTTTATAAATGCATTTAGTTTTTCTCGGCTACCATCAAAAGGCTTAATGAATTTTAGGATTACGTTTAAAGGTATTCCTTCTTTAGACTCCTCTTTCACGGTGTTTGGATTTGGTCTGGACATAGTTGATAACAATAACAGAAAGTTTTATAATTAAAATAACAAGATTAGAAGTATAACTAGTCTGGATAAGATTATTAGGTATTGTTCGACGATTGTTTTGATTCAACAGTCTTATCGCTTATGCTCTGCGTTGAGGCTGGAACTGCGACGAGCGGCGAGACATAACATCCGTTGATATGATGTATGGATTGGAATGTTCCGAGATAAGCCGTTGTAAGTTATTTATAAGTTGAACTTTAATCACTTTGCTATTAAATACTGTGAGTTATGAAAATATTTGAAAGTATGTTCATAACTCACAGTATTATTACGCACATTTTCTTCATGTTTTCGCTGGAACTTGACCTGGATTGACCCTGAACTTGGTCAGTACCGGGTTTACCGGTGTCGCTGGAACTGGAACTGGATTGACCTTGAACTTGGTCAATACCGGGTTTACCGGTGAGATGAGTCGTCTCTGGAGGTTTTGAAGCACTTAGGCACTTCCACTTTTGGCACTTATCACTTTGAAGCTTAGCACTTTTTAGGAGGATTCCAAGGATTTTTCAATCCCCTTCACGCTGCCACCAATGTTATAACCGGGTTCCGGATTAGGTTTTTAAAAAAGAAATCACTTTAAGCTAAAATAAACTTTATATTAAAAATAAGACACGAGTGCAAGATACAAGTGCACGGTAGGATGGTTGGAAGACGACTGACTGCTGGACTGTGAGGAGAGGGAGAGAGGAGTGAGAGGATGCTGCGTCAGCAGCAAGAATGCAGCATAGACTGTTAGGTAAGCCAGAAAGGGTACAGATGAAAGATGTAACAGAACGCACGACTTGTTATTGCTTTGAACGCTTCCGACATGGAAATTTTGATCTAAAAAATGAACCCCGTGGTCACCCGAAAACTAAAGTCACCAACGACGAATTAAAGGCGACAGTGGAAGCTGACGATACTCAATCTCAGCGTTAGCATCAAAACAATATTGGTCAATTTGCGTCAAATTGGCAAGGTAAAAAAACTTGTTAAGTGTGTGCCGCACGAACTGAACGATCGCCAACGCGACGAACGCGTTGAGGTATGCCTTGCGTTGCTAAACAGACACAGAAATGAAGGGCTTTTGAACCACATTTACGAGTATTTATTTAATACTTTAAGCACACAAAAATGTACAGAGGCGGACTTAATGCCATAGGCATTTTCTACCAGTCGACCTTTGGGTGACGCAGAGACAAACAGTGGTAGGTGCAATAGCGAGAATAAATATTTATTTAAATATAAAGATATACATATAAATATAATATATACACCTAATTAAATATAAACACAAATAAATATAGATAAATTTACTAAAACAAATAAGACAAACCATTGGGAAACATTACCGTTGTGATGATACTGCCAGCGTCTTGCGAATGTGCTCGCAAACTTTAACTTTAAAAGATAATTGGTTGGGTGCCATCCTGATTGTCACTTGCGATGAAAAATGGATTCTCTTTAATAATCGTAAGCGGTCATCATGTTGTTTAAACCCTGGTTCAGCGCCTAGGCAATGCTCCAAACGAAAACTTACCCCTAAAATAGTCATGGTCACTGTTTGGTGGTCTAGTGCTGGTATAATTCATCACAGCTTCTTACCAATGGCACCAGCATTAAGGCTGATGTGTGAAGAACTGGACACAATGATGGAGAAGCTCGCAAATCTCCGGCCAGCCTTAGTTAATCGTTCGTCCCCACTGCTCCTTCACGACTACGCTCGACCTCATATGGCACAACAGACGGTCTCTAAGCTACAAGAGAGTTTTGCGTCATCCACCGTACTCACCAGACCTTGCGCCGTCAGACTTCTTTTTCCAAAATTTGGACAACTCCTTGGCAGGGAAAAAATTCAATACCCGAGAGGCAATACAAAATGCCTTTGAAGAGTTTGTTGGCTCCCGTACACCTGACTTCTTCAAGAAGGGCATTGAAAAAATACCACTGCACTGGCAGAGATGCATTGATAGCAAGGGTGCATATTTTGATTGATAGAAATAAATAATATTAATTTAAAATTACTACCTTTCTTCTTTATTCTTCTTCATAGATATTAGGTAAAGACCTCTATAATATATTTATCTAATCTATAATATATCGTGATTTGCAGTGTTTGCGGACTAATCGGATTGTACATTTTCTATCTTAACTGATTGAAAGTACCTATCATACGCTTCGAGGGTTTTGCTCCTAAATAGATCAATAACGCTTACCTTCTTTTTCTTCAGATTTTCCTTCAAATGTTGGTTCCTCAGGAACATCTGGATGAAAAAAATTAGAGTGAAATGTAGCAAATTAAAGGGGGACAAGCCGCGGGCCTGATAGGATTTCCCATAGGTAACTTCTTAGGGGATGAGTTTCCAAAACAACATTGTACCTATATACATTTTCGTGTGTGACCGCGTTGTTCTTCTTAAGGCGAAAGCGTCAGGGTAGCCCGCGAAATTCAAATTTTCTTATGTTTTTTGCAATTTACAAGTCAGTATTAGGTTGTACGTTCATCAAAATGTAATTCGCGGCCATAACAAGTATGTATTTACATAATTATAATCATTAAAGTGATAGGTAACTTATTAGGGGATGAGTTTCCAAAACAACACGTTATATACATTTTCGTGTGTAACCGCGTTGTTCTTTTTAAGGCGTAAGCGTCAGGGTAGCACGCGAAATTCAAATTTTCTTATGTTTTCTAGGGACCCCACTAGGACTTTGCGTCCGAATTCGGTCATAAAGCGATCGCTATGTCGAGAATGCAGCTCTTGTTTGCTTCTAGACGCAGCGGATTAGGTTGTGCGGTCTGTCAGTGAATTCAAGATTTTTAGTGGATAAAGAGAGCAGAAACGAGTCACATTTTACTCCATATTCCCATGTTTTTTTGACAGTCAGTGCGTAGTGTCACGCACGCCGCTGTGATGGGGCCTGCTAATCATCAGCGCAGATAGACAAGCAAAATGCTCGAGCAGTTTTTAATTACCTAATTAATCTATTATGAACTAAATAGGGTCATTGTCGGGGTCGAGTTGTCCTGGGGTTGAATTGTCGCGGGGTCGAGTTGTCGTATGCCGAAAGAACTTTAACTTACCAATCACAGGTCCACCATCAATGGAGCACTTCTTCGGTTTGTTGGTCCCCTTGAAGTCATCGATTAATTTCTTTGTGGTATCGATGCATGCAGAAGCAAACTCGCTATACGTCATGTTCTCCTGATAAAGCACAGCTATGATATCGTCGAACCATGGTGCGTTTAGTGTTAACCAATCACGTATTTCTGGTGAACCCCTGAAAAACAGGTATATGGTACAGTGTAATTACCTAATTCATCGATGTCCACCGCGGGACGTAGCTCCTTCTGGTGTCAATATCTATTTATTTAAAGGATCTTCATCAAAATATATATATATATCATGACGTTAGGCACTTATAGGCGCGATAAGAACCTAACGTAACAATAGGTTTGACATAAGTGTACTCCTTCATTTTCCACCAAACAAAGTTATCCCTCATTACATAGGCGATATTGGTGCCGATTCTGTTGTACACAAACTAAATTTAAATTAGGTTATTGCTAACTTTTTCTGTCTAATAAAACAAGAAAGAGACGGACGAAAATTAGAGCTGTCAAATTTAGTTGGAACTAATATTTCCATACAAACTCAGCCGACACGTAAAACATGTCAACTAAAAACACGATGAAGCGCAAGGCGTAAACTACAATAGTTTGACATCTCTAACTTAGTTCATAGCTATAGCCGTCCTTTTCTCGCGCTGCTTATTTTTTAGTTAGTAAAAGATAGCGATTCTCTAATTTTAGTTTAGTTATTGAACAAGAGAATCGGCACCATTATTAAAACAGTCTAAACAAACCTATCCACTTTGATGTGTTCCGCACAACTAGTTGCAGGATATTTCATTTCTTGTCTGGGCCACCATGACGAACAATTTGCTTTTTATGTTTTTGGGGGCTAGCAACTAGGCGGCCACCACTTACCACCACCTGGTGGTGGTAAGGCCAGCATCCCTGATTAAAGCAGTCGCCGAAATTGACATGAACGTCGCGCGTGCTTCGATTGATGACTGCGGCCTTACAGATTGAAGGCTTGTATCGAAGCAAGAGGAGGACATTTCGAATAATTTTAATGTGGTGTAAATCTGTATTTTATACCCTTTCATTTGATATATAAATGGTTGTAGTGCGTAACTCATTGTGTCAGTTATTTAACTTTCCATATGTGACAAAACTTATAACCAAACTACGTAGATGAGGTCGGCGTTTCCTATCTGACTACTCTGAGAAGAAATAGCCGCTTAGCCTATGACTTATCAGCCATCCCTAGTATAACACTGCTAGCTAACCGTAATGTTCTAGTTTTGAGCGGTTCGAAGGGTCACCGTTATCGAAATCCAAAAGGATACTTACTTTGCATATACTACTAAACCTCCGAATATGAACAGCAATGCGGCGGTACCCCAGACCAGCGTGTCATCTTTGGGCGGTAGAGGTGGCGGAGGCTCTGGAATCGGGCACGGCTCACGCTCCTTAGGATCGTTATACTTGAAGTTTGTAGGAGAACGGGTGAATGTCGCTATTTGAAAATCTGTTGGATGGAGGCGGTACTGAAAAGACATAGTGCAAAATACTTCGTTAATTTTCATTGTGATTATTGAAGCCATTATTATGTCAGCCAAAATGACGAAAATTTCGTGAGGAAAGTTTTGAGTTCTTATGAATGTCAATGGCTATAAAAGTAGCGGGAGACAAAAAAAAAAAAACGATGGATGGACTGTGTGAAGACGATATGGCTTGAAAGGGGTTAGCTACCAGGATGACGACTAATAGAGAATTATGGAAAAGAGGTACATGTTGCGCCGACCCTAAATAAATTGGGAAAAGGGCAGGACAATAATGATGAATGATTATGTCAGCCCAAAGATGTTCTCTGCTGCACATGGATCTTTCCTAGTAGGTAGGTATTTGCCTGCCACAACGACAGATCTTGACCTGCGTGCATTGAGTGAGCGACGACGCTCTACAAAACCGAACTGTTTCTTAAGCGCAGGCCACACTGGGAGCGAAGCTAAGTTCGTTTAGCTTCGCTCGTGTAGCGTCTTTTCATACTTCGGTTCTTAGTTCACGGTGTGAATCGAAATATGCAAACACGCGGTAGCTACATGAGCGAAGCTAAACGAACTAAGCTTCGTTTCCAGAGTGTACGGCGCTTTACACTCGATGTGCCATATAACGGTTGTGTACTTACGAATTTTATCATTCATAATTATTTGAGTTTAGTTAGTACATACTTACAATTAATTGACTAGGAATACATGGTTGTCTCGGTCGCAACCGCGAAAGCTGAGGTGCCTTTACCTGTTGGGTCAAACATCACAGTGTGATTACCAATTTAATAGGCTATTTATTATACAGGGTGGCAGGGACATCGACGCACAACCTGTTACCATGGATTTAGTACTGACGCCAGCACATCCAGCTACTACAATCTATCAAACTTTAATAGATTTTCAACTTTGTCCCTTAAGCATTAGGTTCAAGTTTGATTGGGAAAATTTGACAGTTTCGGGTGGCTTGACCTGCTAGCGTCTGTACATGATTTTGGAACCCCATGCGCTCAAATTTTTCGTCAGTTATTTTAAAAAAAATCTGCTGTATCCTACAAAAGTGCAATGCTTACCTACCTAAGCGGTAAAAATGTATGGAACAGCATTTTCTCTTTTTAATAACCGTGTTGATGTATCATTTGCCTGCTAAGCTGTTAACAGACGCTTCACATTTCCCATGTTTAAAAAAAAATGTTTTTAGGTACAATCTCAATGAATGTCAGATCGCGGCAAAGGAAAGTGAAATCAATAGGAGAGACCAAGGGGTTTTGAAACAGCACTGATTTCGCGAAACTTAAAACCGTTAGCGAGCTGTTAACGTCGCAAATCAGCCGCTTCCCACCTTCCGTGGGCCCCATAGTTCGCATCCATAACTCAAGACACGTGATTGTGTCGTTGTAGTTGCCACGCCGCAATAATAGTGTAAAGTACAACCAGTACCCAAAAAGGGCGACCGTGCAGACCCTGCCCATTACCGTCCGATCGCCATTACCTCCATTCTGTGCAAGGTTATGGAAAGGGTTCTGAACAATAATAAGTTGCTGATCTACCTTGAAGACAATGATCTCCTCAGTGACCGTCAATATGGCTTTCGCCGGCGACGGTCAACTGGCGATCTTCTTGTGTATGTCACGCACTACTGTGGCGAAGCCATCGAGAAACACAATGAAGCACTGGCTGTATCGCTTGACATCTCGCAGGCCTTTGGCAGGTTCTGGCACGCTGCTCTGGTCAGCAAGCTTCCTGCTTATGGCATCCCAGCTGATTTTTGTAGCTGGATATCAGATTTCCTTAGTGAACGGTCGATCAGAGTAGTTGTTGACGGCTGCTCTTCTGACCTTATGGCTATTGAACTTCAGCACCGCTAGTTTTTGCGCTGGACATGTATCTCTCTGAAACTGTACTGTCATCTGCTTACCCAACAATACCAGGCTGAAGCAGGTCATTGATGTGCAGCAGGAAAAGAGTTGCAGAGAGAACAGACCCCTGAGGAACTCCGGCATCAATAGCCATAAGGTCAGAAGAGCAGCCATCAACAACTACTCTAATCGACCGTTCACTAAGGAAATCTGATATCCAGCTACAAAAATCAGCTGGGATGCCATAAGCAGGAAGCTTGCTGAGCAGAGCAGCGTGCCAGACCCTGTCAAAGGCCTTCGAGATGTCAAGCGATATAGCAAGTGCTTCGCCGTGTTTCTCGATGGCTTCGCCACAACAGTGCGTGACCAACACAAGAAGATCGCCCAGTTGACTGTCCCCGGCGAAATCCATATTGACAGTCACTGAGGAGATCATTCTCTTCAAGGTAGGTCAGCAACTTATTGTTCAGTACCCTTTCCATAACCTTGCACAGAATGGAGGTAATGGCGATCGGACGGTAATGGGCAGGGTCTGCACGGTCGCCCTTTTTGGGCACTGGTTGTACATTTGCAAGCTTCCAGGATTTCGGCACCTTTCTTTTATCAAGAGAGAGGCGAAATAAACGTGTCAACACAGGAGACAGTTCAGGCGCACACTGCCTCAACACTCTCGCTGGGATGCCGTCAGGCCCGTTTGCCTTATTCACGTCTACACAATACTCTTCGGACCTCTTTAATGTGAACTACGATATCCGGCATCGAGGATTCACAATGAGGTACAGTAGGTGGTTGCTTGGAGCCAGCGACCAGACGTAAATTACTTGCAAAGAGAGATGCAAATAATTTGCTTTCTCACTTGCAGAGTGAGCCAGCGATCCATCAGGTTTCATCATTGGAGGTAAAGTAGGACGACAGAAATTCGTTTCAGCCGCTTTGGACAGGGACTAGAACTACGCGGAGGGTGCGAAGCCAGCCTGGCCCCAATACGTCCAACATGGTCAAAACGTGCCCTACGTAAAACCCGCTTGCAGACCTTGGCGGCAGAATTAAAGGCTCTTTTCTTCGCGCGAACCCTACGTGCTCTAACTTTGCGGTCGCGAGCCTTGACCCAGGCTTGGTAGGCACTCTTTTCGAGCCTCAGCGTGGGCGCATTCCGCATTATACCAAGGTCTGGATTTGTGACCGAGCGGGATGTCGGAGAACGGAATAAAATACTCCATCCCTTGTCGAATCACGTCCGCAACCACATCAGCACAGTACGAGGGGTCACCCGAGGAAAAGCACACTTGCCGCCATGGAATAAGACGCAAAAAAAGTGCCGCATCTCATCCCAGTCTGCTGACTCATACTCGCCTCGTGCCTCTAGGACTCTCTTCTGGAGGAGATCAGGTCGATATGGATTTCACCAGACAGTGGTCAGACGTTCCCAGCGGGGCTGAGACCGATACTGAATGTCTGTCCGGATCAGATGCCAGCAGAAGTTCCAAGCGATTGGGTGTATGGCCGTCAACATCCGGTACCCGCGTTGCCACATTCACCATCTGGGTTCATCCTGGATCGCAGACGAAGTCGCGGGCAACAGCTAGTTTATTACGAATGTGTTATTCTAATAACTACTTTTAAATTATATCGTCGATTCTACTTTACAACCCTTCAGTCTACTCAAATATCAACTGTTTCATGTCAGCTCTACCCCTGTTTCAACTTACCTCGTATGAGGGGAGTTGTAACAAAATTACTTTAGCTATCTCACAAATCGGTCCAGGCGCGATGGTTCGCTCCTGTGGCAATTTCTGCCGAAGGTCTCTGACAACCGGAAGTTAGTATTTATTACAGATAATATTTAAAACGTTATTTTAACATGAAATCAACGTACACATTTTAAAAATGCCATTTTCTTTACACAAAAACACTGCTGTCCGCAGTACATGTCAATTTGAACTGGCGACTGGCGTGCAGTTCCCCCCGGACTCCCGCTGTCCACCAAAAATACAGCTAGCGTTCCGCTGCGTATTTTATTCCGCTCCCGCTCGCCGCTGCCCACCGAAAATGCAGCCTTATTTATTAAGCACTACCTAGTCAAAAAGTGTGCAGGTACTTACAAAAAGTTTCCTTACTGATATTGGGTGGGACAGGGATCTTAACATTATTTATCTTAGATATTTGGTATATTTGGATACCTAAAGATTGTTTTATTAATTGAGCTTATTTAGTTTGTTATTGATTTTGATGTGATGTTAATTATAAATAATTACTTCAGACAATTGGACAGTTCTCATCACAGTTTCCTGGTTCCCATTCCGATTCTGACTGTTAACTTTTTTTCTTAGATATCTCTGTTTGCTGCCAGCTAAGATGGGGTTTTCATTGAAAACTCTTTATTGCACTTCGTACCGCAATGGGTCGCATTAAGATGATAGATACCGAGCGCGCAGTGGCGCTCTCATCATTTGCTTGGTTATCTCTATTTTAGAATGAAAATGGAGAAAATAAACACGTTAAGTTGTGCACCACAAGACTATACGCTATTATTATTACAAACAATAGTTTTATATTGTTAAGTTTTATTGTAATCCTTAAAACGGAAAATAGTTGCCACTTTGCTCCGTAAGATAAAAGAAATAACCAAACAAACGATGAGGGCGCCACTGCGCGCTCGGTGTCCTCTTAAGCTAGACGTCATTATGGGATGGGCCGGACTTGGCTGAAAACAACCGCCATTTTAAAGAAATCTGCTGTTCCCTACCTTAATTAATAGTATTCAGATCAATCAGCCATTTCCCTACTATGTTGCAGTCGGCTTCCAGTCTAACCACCCTAATTGCGTAACACACTATCAATCGGAATCTGAATCATTTTGAAGCAAATTGATAATCCATTGCTTTATATGTTCGAAAAATTGGTCTGCTCGACAATGTAAATAACGCAATGAATAATAATAATAAGGAGGCTCTCGTTGGGCAGGTGGATCAAGGGCTTGATTCAGAAAGCGGTACTTCTGGACACGGCTCGCATTGTTAGGGAGGTTTCCTCCTCTCTCTGGAGCTCTGACCGCCGCCGCCGGTAGTAGGACCCTTTTCCGGATAACGGTGGGCTACTATTTTTTATATTTTTTTTTCTAATATTTAAAAATATAATTTATATATGTAAAACAAATTAAAGGAAATAATAATAATATAATATCCAGGGACATGATTCACACACGGTTATCTGATCCCAAACTAAGCAGAGCTTATACTATGGAAACCAGCCCAAGTAGCACAGAAGCGCTGAATAGTAGCTGAATCACTGTTCACAATGGAATCTTCTGCTGAATAAACCTGCTGAATAAGAGCATTAGAGGCGCCTACTCCGCTGATATAACTCTGATTTGGGCACAAATTAATCAGCTGTTAGCTGAATAATGTAGCTGGTTGCACTATATCAGCGTTATTTGAGCATTATTAAAGGTAACAGTCGCCCCAAGAGCTGAATAATGACTGATTATCAGGGTATGTGTTACCTTTTATACACCACAATGGCTGAATAATAGAGTACTTGTTACCTATTTTTCAGCACAAAATACACTCCAGGATATTAGTAACTCTTTTATGGAGCTGACAATTCACAAGTGGCAAAATTGTGAATAATTTTCACCCTACTACTTTATTATTTTGATATGTTTTGTGTGAACCATTTTGTGAAGTGTTTGTGAGAAATAGGCAATATATGTTATCGGTAAGTAAAACTTTGTTTTTCCTCCATGTGCTTGAAATTCGAATGGGAAAGAGAGTTTATTGTCAAATACTATATAATTATAGACGAAAATTTTCATGCGCTCTCAAAATATCACTGTTTACTTGAAAATTATAATATAAAATAGGTTGATGATATTATTATAAAAAATTAAGTCTTTTTATTTGTCCTTTGTAATTTGACAATAAGCTGTTTACGTATAAAATCATTACATTTTCTATTCAAATTCTGTTGTTATTTTCGTTGACTGAACAAAAACAAATTGTTATTATATTGTATACATAGGTTAGAATCTAAAAAATGGCAGACAAGCAATGTGTACCGTATTAACCACAATCAAACGGCATAAGCTGTTTAAGTGTCCACTCGTGGTACATAAATCAGTAACGAGCTGTTACGAGTGGTTCTTGTGTTACACAAGTCAGCTACAGATTCAAGTAAAGCTTGATAGTGGGTAACATGTACGCAAATAACTGTAGGTAATCATCAGTGAACCGATAAACTCTGCAGGAATTTTAGGGATCCGTGGATAAAGCCTAATCATCATCACATCATCCTATATTTTTTGGATTACCGTATGTTAATCATGTACCTAGTAAGTATCAAAGTTTTCTAGGCCAAAGTAGACATAATTAGGTAAAACTTTTTAAAAGCTCAGGCTTTTAAACATTGTGGTCATTGTGAAATGAAAAACTTAGGTAAGGTACCTAAGTACCTACAGTATGCGCGCGATCTAAGTGCAGTCAGAGTATGAGTCTATGGCGAACATTACACGATAGGTTTTGCTGTCAGTTTTGCCACACTCAAAATTTTGATTGACGAAAAACCTACCGTCTAATGCGAAGATTGACGTTTGCATGACGAAAATTGTAAGCGATAAAATTCCGTCATTCAACCATCATTCATGATTGATGGGAATGATTGACGCTTGCATGACCGTGTAATGTACGCCTATGAGGTGAGGCGCGGGAGCACCCCCCTCCTTGCCTTTGACACACCTCGTCTCGCTATCCTATCGGCCGACGTGCGACGGACCGCAGTCGGGTGTGTATCGCGGATTGGACTTACCGTTACTTTCATTCGTGCACAGACGTATTATTTCAATCGTGAACTAATTCCAGTTGGTACGTCTTATTTAGTTTTATGCATGGAGCGTTGGGATGGAACAGTCCATACACAGTAGATAGGTAAAAAAGAAATTACGTACATTATACCTATTTAATTATCAATTGTTTTTTTTCAGAGAAATATTATGGCTTTTAAAATAGTACAGACGATCGAGTACGATGTACCTAAACTGACCATCGTTCCCACGCTGTGGGAATCGAAAGGGATTGTCCGCTGGCCACCAAAAAATATCAAATTTGCATCTAAATTAATAAAAGACGGTCATTCTAGTCCAGGACCAGAATGGAACTCGTACAAATGTGTTTTAAAGAGAAATTTTATACCTACATACGAAGAGGCAGATAAGGAATTGCGTCGAATGGAACAAAATACGGATACCGACGACAATGCCCACTGCAGCGTGCCGGGAACATCGAATCCATATGCCGCTGATGGCGAAATAAATTTCGACGCATTGGCGCAAGATTTGACACAATTGGTAAGATTTTTGTTTGATGTTGTAGTGTCTGTAGTAAGTTATGACTTTAAGATCCAGCTATTAAAAGATACTTCACAATAATTAAAGTTTATATTAACCAGAACAGGTATACGTAAATTATTAGCACTTTGCGACTTCATTCCCGTGGATTTCCAAAGTCTAAACTAATATTATAAAGAGTAATGTTTCGTTGCGTACATGTTCCGTGTTAGTTGAAAGGAAGTGATGTATCTGTTACGTAGTAGGTATCTAACTAATACTCAATATGTGCTTGCATCACAAATTAAATTTATGTGCTTATTTAATCATTTAGATTAATCACTTCATGTTACAGGATAATCCACAACCGTCAGCCAGCGACAATCACACTTTGACAACAAATGTATTTTGTCAGCAGCAAGACACGATTCAGGTATTCAACTCAGAAGATATACAAACTGTGATTGCTAATCAAGCCGCGATGTTAGAAAAGCTTAATGTAGTCGTGGAAAATCAAAAAAAAATAGCACTTAAGCTGGCTTCCTTAACAATACAATTGGAGGAAACAAAAGCATCAATATCTCAGGAGAAGGAAAGACCAGTAAATGTTACATTGCTGCAAGACCAATTAAGAACGGAAGAAGAGAATGAAAGTTTTTCTATAAAGCCCATTGAAAACCAGCAGCAATTTGAAATGTTGGAAACGGATCTAGCTGATAAGGCCAAAAAAAAGAAGCTTTCCAAAACATTATCATTGTTGTGCTCATCTAAAGTGGGTAGCGGCACGACGTGCGCATACAAACTACTGGACATACTTTTCTCCAAGAATTTTCTTTGTCAGTGTTCATGGTCCGGTGGTAGCAAGGGAGAAATTTCTAAAATTCCCTTTAAAAATTACAAGAACATTAGGAATTTTTTCTTTGTAATTGTCAATTCTTGGGACTCAAACTTTACGGATGATGACGCCGAAAAGTTTTTGAAACTAGCCATAAGGAATGCTTCTAAACGTAAATTAATGAAAGGGTTACGACAGTCTTCAAAACGAACCCGCAAAAGTAGAAACCGCGGAGAGGAATTACATTATAATGCCAGTAATAACAGCGAAGAACTTCAAGTTGGTGATGAAGATAATGGTAATAATGGAGAAGAACCTCAAGCAGGCAAAAAAAGAGAACAACTTGAAACAGCTTCAAATGGTGACAACAACGAACAGACGAGAAGCGACGAAAGTATGGACCTATGCTAATTTTTATGCCAACACTTAAGCATACTCGTACACCGCAGACACAACATGCACACACGCACACAAATGCATGCTCACACATGTTTTACATATATGTCGTGGCTAGATCATAGAAATTGATCACTTCACCAACTAAAATTGGACTAAAATTGTCATTTTAACAAAATTATTGTTTTTGTTATTTTTTATTGTTTTTGTTTATTACGTTGATTTTTGAACAGTTGTGAAATCATTTACAGAAATTGTTAGGAAACGTTTCGTAAAAGAGAAATCTTGTTATAATATATTTTGTTTTAAATGCTAGACTCAAGAGAAGATGACTGATGTTAATTATTTCTACTAAATAGATATAAGTAACGACTGATTAATAATAATTGCTCTAAACTAGATTCCTAAGTGTGATTTTTGAACAATTTTTATGTAGGTACCTACATACCTACTTGTTAAATATAAGAAAAACTTCCTATTAGATAGATATGAATAACGGGCGAATGAAAAGGGTTTATGTTCCTACTATGAGAAAGCCTCTACACGTCTACAGATGCGTCTGCGGACGCTGACAGATGCATCAGCAGATTAAAGATTATTACAGATTTTCTTATTTTTTTAAATAAGAAAATGTTACCGTGTATACTACCTCCTAGTTAAATAAAAATAGTAGTCCACTGATTAGCTTTAATTTGCCTTTTAAACATTAATAAACGTCAGGAACGACTAAATTGTTATTTTTGTGATTTTATTTGGATGTGATATTTTCTTATGTGGAAAGGATGTAAATAATAAATAAAAGTACAAAATAATCAGTACCTCAAGTATTTTATTTTCTTACATTGTATGTATTAATGGAATAAAATAGTTGTATTCTCCATGAGGAATACAAACTAATTTGTATTTTACTTCTTTGGGATCTAAAACAACCATAGTAGTATCGCCAATTCGTAAGCATTTGTATATACCAAGACGAGAAGATTTGATAGGATATTCAAAAACATCCTCTTTGCTATTTAACCGGTAACCTTTTATGGACACAACATTAAGTTCTTCAGCAATCGAACTTATTTCGAAAATATCATTATGTACTGTGAATAAATATCTGTCTTCTGTTTTTGAAGATAATCTAAAATCTTGATAATTTAAAATGGGGATGTTTTTTTTTACTCCTCGAGATAAATGGATACGTAGCGTACTTCTTTTTCTCTAGATCAGTATTTTTGACACAATTCCCATCATCTTCAATTAACCTTTTGGCCACTTGTGACAGTGGATTTTTGCCAACCCTGAGCATTTGCTTGATCATATATAATTTGTTCTCAAATGGATACGCGTTAAAAGTATTTAGTGCTCCGTACATTTTAACTTCAGCAGTAACGTGCAGTAAATTGTGGACATTACTTGTTACATATGCCGCTCCGTAGAAATCTTTATAATGTTTAACATAGTGTCTCAAAAGTTCTTCAGACACAGGTAACAAATAATGGTGAGCTTCACTGGAACAAATGGTTATTCCGCAGTAGAGCATCAAAAAGTGTGAATACGCATTAGATGGCAAAACATCACGCAGAATAACTAAGCTGAGATAGTAAAAGAAAGATCTAAATTCCGACGCTTTCCAATACGCTAAAAAATCGAGGTTCCGCACTGAACGGTGAATTTCAAATGGTAATTTACATTGGTTTAAAAAATTCCTTACTGTTTCAATGTCAGTGGCACGCCATTTTGTGATGTATTTTCCAAAATTACCATCACGCCAACCTATAAGCATTCTTTTCATGATCCCTAAATCGATAAGGTGTAGTGAGTCGCTGACTGGAATATTCTTTACCATATCAATGGGAAGTCTTAGCAATGGTGAGTCAGTTTTATGGTGCGCACCATAAGCTTTGTTCCGGAAGCCATCATCAGTTCTATCGGCACATCTGGAGTCGGCAAAGACTACGGTATGCGAAGTGTGTGAATACTCTCCAACTGTAACACATTTCAGACAACCATTCTTCCCGTTGAAATTACAAACACCTGTAACAGATAGAAAAGTAGGTACTTATAACATGTTGACAAATATGTTAAAATTCGACTAACTGATGTGAGCAGTAGGTACCTTTTATATAAGCTCTGGCAGGTGAGTCACAAATGAAACACCGTATCTTTATTGTGAACTTTCTTCCAGAATTCTGCATGTAAATACCATCCCGAAGCAATACTTCCATTTCGTTAATAAAATCTTCTAAATAAGTATTCAAATTTTTCGGTTTCCCTATTCCAAAATAAATGCCAATAACAAATGGTCTGAAGCAAGGATTCTCGAAAACGTTGCAAAGTATAGGCCAAAACTCTTTTTTGGAACTTTTGAAGATTGGTAAACCATCCATGTTTATATTCAACGAAATTGTTTCTGGAGCTTCTTCCCAACAAAGCAATATTTTTTGCAAAGGTATTATTATTCCATTGTGCCAATATTCACCTCCATCGATTATTTTTAAGGTGATTTGTCTGGGTGTAGCTAAAATAGTCCTGGGGTCATTAGGTAATGTATTTGGAATAAATTCATTGATAATTTTTGACAGATCTCTTAAAGCTGTGTGTGCAATATTTTTTTCAATGGCCCACTTTCTTATATTTTCTCGAAATTTTTCTTTTTTATCATAATTATTACATACACTGTCACTGTCTGAACTTGCAGAATAGTTAGATCTATCTGCCCGTCTATATTCATTGTCATTACTGCACAATACGTTACCACTTATCTTTTAACATTCGCTGTATACTTGAAGAGTTTAGTCCATCTAAATCTGCAGGTGCTTTTACACCAACATTTTCGGATACGGAACCCTCCGGTTCTAAAATTTCATTCACACTTGGACCATTATTCACAAAACGTGTAGCCTGTTCAATGTTCACTGTATCATCTGTATTTCTGTTCAGAATCCTCAAATATTCTGCATTAATTTTTCGGCGAATTCCGCCAGTCCTTTTTTTATATTTCCACATATCACAATATCTTAAACGACGCGATTATCTACTTACCTACGAAGCGCTGAATAAAGAAGTCTTCAAGCTCTTATTTAACGGCACTAGTAGATTAATTGTCAACGATAGTACAAGTATTCAGCTCTCACTGAGATTATGGGTAACATGTGAGCTAATATAGAGCAGTTTGCTTTAACTTAGCATCGTATAATGTTCACCCATAGTGACCATGTGGGCTTTACAAGAGCTATTATACGATTGCGTGTAACAAGCTGATTAACATTACACAAGTTCCACTGTGTGCAGCAAAAGGCATTATATCTTTGTTATTTGAAGCCACAGAATAACTGATTACATTATAGTAGCTCACGTGTTCTTTCTTAAAATGCAAGTTGTCTAAGGTTACACTTGTGGTCTTCAATTCAGAATATAGCTTAGTTAAAGTCCACAAAAATCCTTTAAATTGCTTAAAGCTGTATAATACTGAACTTGTTACCTATATTAACGCTGCAAGCGTTACAGTGTGGTCTCCGTGACGCATAATAACGTTCTTATTCAGGTAAAAGCTCACTTTTCACCTATTGCAAGTCGAGT
This sequence comes from Dicycla oo, assembly GCA_948252095.1. Classification (NCBI taxonomy): domain Eukaryota; kingdom Metazoa; phylum Arthropoda; class Insecta; order Lepidoptera; family Noctuidae; genus Dicycla; species Dicycla oo. The sequence goes on from OX411732.1 coordinate 13,962,585, forward strand.
GTCCTATAATAACTCTTCATAAGTGCTAAAGTCTCTTGTGACATCTTATAATGCAGTTTTGTGCTACTTGGGAGATAACTGGTAAACTAATGTTGAATGAATATGAATGTTGTTCAAATGTCAAAATGAAATCTATTCCAATTGATAGTGTGTTTACGTAATTGCCCCGCAGATACCTACAGCTGCATACCAGTAAAGAGCTGCTTAATTTTAATAAATATAAAAAAATACAATAAATAAATATTTTTTTCCGCAGTTTCAGGCTTGGTCCCCCAAGTGTTCCATAGCAAAACAATTATGAGTAAAGTGATACCTTTTCGGGTATTTTAAAAATAACCCTGCGTCGAATTGTCACGGAGATAATTTGTCGGGGTCGAGTTATCCCGGGGTCAATCTTTGTTTTCGTAGATTCCGTTATAGCTTTTATAATGTGATGTGATTACGAGCACATTAACCGCAAAATTCAGGATATTGACTGGACGGACCTTCTTGCCCCTTTGGGATCCGAAGAGGCACTAAGCACATTTTACAATAAGATTGATGACATAATTAAACAGCATACACCACTATCAGCATCTAGATACCACCAACCAGCCGTGCTGGTTATGTGGTCTGGTTTTCTAAAACATTAATTGTGTGTACTCTCATTAAAAAACAAAAAGCATGGGTTAAATGGAAGAAATATGGCAACATTGTAGACTACGAAAAATTTTCACAGCATAGAGCCTTCTTTAAGGAAAATTGTAATAAAAGTTTCTCTAAATACATTCAGTCGATTGAGGATAGTATACATAAAAACATTAAGGATTTCTGGATCTACATTTCCAACCGCAAAGACAAACCCGGTATACCGGCGAAAGTTCATTATAAGGACGATGTATCCAACGACCCTCAATCGATATGCAACCTGTTCTCTGATTTATTTTCTTCCATATATGAACCTGCTTCATCTGCACTCTCTCAATGGGAGTTACCTTCTAAAACAGTGTCTAACGACATTGTTGTTTCTAACCTATACTTTAAGGAAGAATCGGTTTTGGCTGAACTGAAATCTCTTGATCCATCTAAGGGACCAGGTCCTGATGGGCTGTCTGCGTTCTTTCTTAAAAATACTGCTGCCTTTATTTGTAGACCCCCAGCTATAATCTACAATGAATGTATCACAGAAGGTGTTATGCCAACGGTGTGGAAGCAGGCTAATATCACACCTGTACACAAGGGTGGATCAAAACCGACCTATTTCTATTTTGTCTACCTTGTCGAAGCTTTTTGAAAAACTGGTACATAAAGAAGTGTACCCTATCCTACATAACACTATTATTATACAGCAACAGCACGGTTTTGTGAAAAAGCGATCCACGACAACAAATTTATTGGTATTTTCTAGTGACCTATACAGGTTGATGCAGTGTACACAGACTTTCAAAAAGCTTTTGAGAAGGTGGACCATGAATTGCTGCTGAACCGAATAGCTTTCAACGGTATTCGTGGTAACTAATTGCGATGGTTCATTTCGTACATCACTAACCGTTGTCAGCGGGTTGTTATTAACGGATACCACTCTCATGCTACTCGGGTTACATCTGGTGTCCCACAAGGCTCTATTCTCGGTCCCCTTTTATTCATTATCTTTATAAATAACATAAGTGTTTTCATCATTCCAAATTTTTGTTATATGCTGATGATCTCAAAGTATACAGACCTATTCGTAGCATTCAAGATTGTTATCTTCTCCAAGAGGACCTGGATAGACTGACGGACTAATGTTTACTAGTAAACTCCATCTGAGCATCCCCAAGTGCAACTACCTAAATTTTACCAAAAATAAAAATATCACAAGGTTTTCATACTCATTGTGTAATGTTTTATTGAATAAAGTAAACTCCGTTCGTGATCTTGGCGTATTGGTTGACTCAAAACTCTGCTTGGATCTGCATTGTAATTGTAAATAAAGCATATAAGATGTATGGATTTATAATGACATCTACTCATGATTTTAATCGGACCTCATCGTACCTCTGCCTGTACAAAACCCTAGTACGTTCCCAGCTCGAATATGCCGTATCCATCTGGAACCCGTACTATCACAAATACATTGATATGATAGAAAACGTCCAACGTAGATTTCTTCGTGCAATGCATTACAGGTGTCACAAAAGTTATCTAAAGTATAACCAGTTGCTCAGTAATTACAAGCTTTTGACGCTCAGCTCTAGACGAAAACAATTAGAAGCAATGACATTGTATAATATAGTTAATGGCAATTTTGATTGTATAGATTTAAATAATGTATTGTGCTATGCAGTTCCCAGAACTATCCATAGACTGCGGGTGCGTGCAGGCAAACTCTTTGCAGTAGGCACCCGCCAATCTAATACTGGTCTACGATCGCCAGTTCGGCGAATGACAGCAACTTACAATGAAATATTCGAACACAGATACTATATTTGCATGCTCTTTGAAAAGGTTTCGTAGCCTTTTGTATGAAGCCTTGGACTAATTGTCTTTAATTATTTGCTGTTGTTTCTAAAATACTTTTTTTTTTTCTTATTGTTTTTAGAATATAAGTGTAACTGTCATGCATGAAACAGTTCACCTCCTAAGGTTTGTTTATGTATGGTAATCTGTGAACAGCGTTGTGGGCTACATTATTACTTATGTGATTTAAGTTTTTCTGTTTGTAACATTGCATAATGTAGCCGTTTGTTGTTCCTATATTAAAAATAAAATAAAATAGCTTATAAAATATGGCTGAGCCACATTTAGGAAACTCCGGTTCATAAGTTCTGTGTTTAAAACAAGCAATAAAACAACAAATTGATAAAATCATCTTTTAATTTATTAATACAATATTTTTATATTTACATAAATTACTAAAATTAAAGGAAACCTCCACAAATTCACTTCGCTGGCACCATAATTTACCTGAATCTAAATGTTCTGATATTTTTGGAATAAATGCAGACACATTTTGTGCTTAAAAACAAACAAATTTGAAACAAAACTTCATATTACAGGTTGGTACTTTTTTTTACATAAATACCGTTTTCTATTTTTATGTCCTACATGATACTTCACTTTCCTCAAGACATGTATAATAAAATAATATTGAATTCAATGACATTAATAGACAAACGTCTAGATACATCATAAAAAAGAACGTATTCTTCCTACTTTTTAAGTTCTTGTGGTACGGCCGGCCAGGAAAGTTGTGATAACATTTCCTAGCAAATGAAAATATCGGTATGTAGTACGGTAATATATACAAATTGCCTTCACTCATTTATGCACTGCACACACACACACTGCATTTATGCACGTGCAAACAAACTATCTCAATGGTAGCCGCTCGATTAGTCATGGTGACTGAGCTCACCAAATTTTTTTTTTGCCGTCAGTTGATCATGGTGATTGTAGTAACCAAGGGGAAAAGGTTTGGAGTACTTGCAATTTAAGCCATATTGCTTCAGTTTTAGGTACACTTTCTACAAGTTTAGTTCGTTATTAATTTCGCCACACTTCGATTTAAGACAACACTAGAAGCGTTTTAATTTTCTTTTCATTCCATCAGTTGTTCATTCACTTTAGTGTATTTGTTGTCGAACATTTCGTGTGTGCTTATCAGATATTCTTATAAGGATTTGAGTGTAGTGAGTAAATTAATACGTAAGAATTTTAAGAAAACATGATACGTAATAACCCAAGTTTATTTTTGTTCACGCGTCTCGTTTTTAACATGTTATTACACAGTTTTTAATTCTATTGCCACGACTCTTATATATGTAGAAGCAATAAATAAACTTACGATAGGTATTTATATTTTTAATCTACTTATGACCAGATTTATTTAGAAAAATGTACAAAATGTGAGGCGCAGAACTTCCGTGCGTCGTTTTTTGTAATAAATTTATTTTTTACGTTAAGAATAATCACACCATGCATTTTAAACTTTAAATCATACAGGTCATCACTTGTTTTTTTTTTTTTTTTGTTGTTATAGCTATTTACTTGAATTATAAGATGATAATTCTCAATTATCATATTTATAAACAATTCTCTATATGACGACATCGTATTTCCAAACAAACTTATCGCATATCAAAAGGCCTATTCATTGGCATTATAACAAAAAGTGTTAACACAATACTCAGAAAGGCAGTCATAAATAACTTACAATGTGTGGTGACGCAATGCCGTGATCAATATACGGGTTTTTTGTTTTATTCACCATGATCAATTTAACGGGTAGTGAACAAATTTTTTGGTCAACTAAACTTATTACATCGTTGGTAAACATGCTATGCTATTACTAAAATGCTAATCACAAACTAGTAATAGAACTTCATAAATTACTAGGTAGTACCTTCCAAACATAGTACAGTCAACGGCATGTCCATGGTAACAAACAGCATGACTTTGAAAGCGCCTTTATTTCCTATTTGTAAAGGGCGCCTTTACTACGTAGTTGTAAAAACAATTTTAAGTAAGTAAATAAGTATTACTACTGACTTGCGGTTGACCGTACGTAACTAATGAAATCGTTATAATTTATTAATTGTAAATCTTAGCGCATTAGATTGGAGAAACAATATTATAATTGGGTTTTAGTAAATTAGAAACCTGTATTTTTATTATCAGTGTAGTTCGACCACGGTATAATTTAAACCGAGTGGCGCGTCGGGGCGTTGCATGCGATTAAGGACTAATAACTGTATAGACACTTCAATTTCCTTTATCGCACTGCGATTCGTACTATACAAACGCTTCAGGCGCGTCAAAACCTAGCAAATCTTTTACTTCACACACACACTCAACATGAATTCAGAAACTCACATAATTATCAAGTTTTAAGGCAACGAATTTAAATTATCTAAGATTCTGAATAGGACATGACGATGTTCGCTAAACGATGTGCATAGATGGTGCCACCAGCAAAAGCAGTAAATACAACGTCAAATGGTTTGGGGATTTGAAAAATTACTACATATGTATTTTGTTTTTTTTTTATTGATTTTATGGTGAAATCATGGGCATCGTACAAATTGCAGATTTGAAAAACCAATTAAAAGAACGAGCATTAGTTTCCTAATCACGAGGACATGAATTTGTATATCCGCTCTATTTGTACATCCGAATGCAGGACTGATGCTAAAGTTAAGGTTTACTCAAATCTTTTATTAAGTTGACATTATATGTGAAAAACATTGTTTAGGCACCTGACTCACCGCCGACGAGGAAGCGACTAACTAACGAATATTTTCTCGCTCAAAAAACGTACCACAGATTATAGGTTCCTGTAAGAGATATATAAATATTAATAGTAGATCGCTGTTCACACCAGCAGTCAGAACTCTGTCAAATAAACACCTCGTTCGCTAGCTTTACTCGCCGGCTGTGAGATAGGTGGCTTAGTGTGCTGCTAGCGCCACTAGAGTGAGGCTCGGCAGTCTCTCCCGTGGAAGAGTGGGCCGTGTGCCTAGAGGTACAGCAGGCCGGACACGGAGGCGTGGGCCATGACGGTCTCGGCGGCCTGGCGCACCTCCAGGTGGCGCCGCGCGGCCGCGGCCCACGCCTGCGACGCGGCGCGCGGGGCTCCCTGCAGCAGGTTCACGTAGCGCAGCGCCGCCGACAGGTTGTCGTGGTCCATGTGGTACCTTCCACGCACAGCCCAGTACTTATTATTTATTTATTGCACAATGCACACACAGTTACAGGCGAGAACTTATAAATACCCTAGCTAAGGTAACATAAAATATTACGCACATTAAGAACTAAATAACCTTGCTCGTAACTCAGGACTCCAGCTTTACAAGTCGGTATTATATTGTACGTTGATCAAATTATAATTTGCGGTCGTAACAAGTATCTATTTACATAATTAGAATCATTAAAGTGATCAATACAACTCTTTAAGACCAGGTAATCCTAAAAAATGACTATTTCATGAAATCTTGACATTTTAGGTTTATATTAACTTAAGGAGTTGTATTACTGATTCTATTGTATATAATTCTGTAAATACATATTTGTTACGGCCGCAAATCATACTTTATTTAACATACAACTTAATACTGAATTGCAAATTGCAAAAAACGTAAGAAAATTTGAATTTCGCGGGCTACCCTGACGCTTCCTCCTTAAACTAGTTAAAGCCATTTGATTTGTTGAAACTATGGTCTGTTCCAAAAGTATCAGATCAAAGTGTAAACAAACTCTGTTCAGCTTAAATTCTTAGGGCGTATGCTCACGATGCTTTGCAGCGGCGGCGCGGCGCCGGATTGGTGTCGCTGAGGCGTCCTATGCATACAAATATCCATGGTATGCCACACATACACCGGACTTGCAACCCGCGAGTCGAGGCGGGGAGGGGTGTACGCGTTGTGACGCCGAAGCAGCACCGCTCAGTTGTTTGTGCGGCAGAAGAAAGAGAAAGAAATCTTTGCGGTGCGGTGCCGCAACGCCCGAGTGACCGCCAATGTGGCGGGTGTGACGCCGGAGCGGCAACGCTCAGTTGGTTATGTGGCATAAGGACTGTATTCATAACCCGGCGTCGCAGCTGCACCATCAGTGTGCCCACCAACGTGGCGAAACTTTGCCGCGCCGCCGCCGCAACACATCATGTGCATAGGCTCTTACACAATTGTATTCAGAAGGTTTCAACTTATTCTCACCACTTGTATCAACAATTATTGTTTGATTATTAAATTATCATTGAAAAATCATTGACGTGAATTCAGGTTATAAAATTAACCTCAATTGTCGCTTTAAAAACATCTTTAGAGTGATTTAAAATTACAATGTCTTCCCACATAATGACTTCAGCTACTTTCCACATGTCAAGAACATGCTTTAATCAAAATGTAGCTTTAATGAGCGTCGTAAGTTTCTCTATGACTTTGCGTGGAAGATTTTGTAAAACTAAACAAATTATACACACATAACATTACGTCTGAAGTCCCGAAGGGTTAGGCAGAGATAACGGGTGAGGTGGGAACTAAACAGATGGGTGAAGGTCGATCTTACTTCGGATAAAGTTGTGTGTTAAATAAAGTATAATTCGCGACCGACCGTAACACATATGTATTTACCGAATTATAATCATTAGAATCAGTAATGCAACTCCTTAAGTTAGTATAGTCTTCAAATGTCAAGATTTCATGAAATAGTCAATTCATTAGGATTACCTGGTCTGAAAGAGTTGTATTGATCACTTTAATGATTTTAATTACATAAATACATACTTGTTACGGCCGCGAATTACATTTTGATCAACGTACAACCCAATACTGACTTGTAAATTGCAAAAAAACGTAAAAAAATTGAATTTCGCGGGCTACCCTGACGTTTTCGCCTTAATTGTTCAAATAATCAAATTAAATCACTCAATTTCTAAGTGGCACTACCAAGTTTTAAGTAATGGTAGAGTCTTCAGTGAGGTTTTTCACTACAAGTCAAAGAGTGACGCGACACACACATTCAATACCAAAGTCAGAATGTCAGTGGTTTTGGTATTGGCACATGTCCTTAGGCGGCGACCACTTGAGGCGAAAGTGCTAAGGTAGCCGAACGAAACTCAAACTTTCTGATGTTTTTTTTAAGTGAAAACTTCTTTATGCGCGTTGAGCGATTTTTGTAGGGGAAATCTTATAGATTCGCGTCACCGACATGTGACATCTATGTCCCCATAGCTGCCTTTTTTTTGGGTTCCGTACCCAAAGGGTAAAACGGGACCCTATTACTAAGACTCCGCTGTCCGTCTGTCACCAGCCTCTCATGAACTATGATAGTTAGACAGTTGAAATTTTCACAGATGATGTATTTCTGTTGCCTCTATAACAACAAATACTAAAAAAAACAGAATAAAATAAATATTTAAGGGGGCTTCCATACAAAAAACGTGTTTTTTTTTTCGTTTTTATAGATATTGGTACGGAACCTTTCGTGCGCGAGTCCGACTCGCACTTGGCCGGTTTTTTATTTACAATTTTCGAGCCTTGGCACATACCCCTTAAGTTATTCAATTTTTGATCATCTTTTATTTACAGACCGTTCACTACAACTTGTCCTTTGCCGTCATGTTGGAAAGTTGTTGTTGTCAGGTTTAGCAATAGCGCCTTTGCCAACATGACGGCAAGGGACAAGTTATGGTGAATCGTGTGTAGAATATGTCGCTAAACAATCTTGTCATGATTTTAAAAACACTTACACAGGGGGAGACTACAGGCATGTCAACTGAACAAATGTTTATCGTTTAGGAATACATTTCTATACATATAGGTTCATAAGCCTTTGAAAACAAATATGGCGCTACATACCTTGCCCTCTGCATGATGTCAAATGTGTCTAATTTGGTGAAGTCTGTCGGCTTGTTGGCCAATTCATCCTCAGGAATTCCAGAGAACTAGAAACAACAGAAAACACGATCAAATGAGATACTGCTTTACTTATCTGTTACGCATTTATCGGAAGCGGGGGTAGCGCACGTGTAAACAAACCGCGAGTCAGTGCATACTCCTTTATTAGGATACGTCGATGTGAAGTCGCACACACACACGCTTCTCGTACGCGCAGTAGGTACAATATTTTAGGTCGGGGGAAAAGTTCCTTCGTATTTTATACACAAATTCAAGATATTTTTTTCATAGTTTATTTATATTTGAGTATAATAGGTGAAATGAAATTGCCGATTTTTGATACTGGCTAGTGTGAAGATCAATATCTTTCATTCTATTTAGAATTCCAAATTCAAATTAATTTTATAACATACTATGACATTTTAAAAATATCAGTTGTTCATTTGTTTTCCCGCCGGTCGATTTTTCTTTGATATCGATGTTTCTGTAACCATGGCAATATCGTTTTTGGTTTAATCGCTTTCGTCCTCGAAATTTTGATCTCAACAATGAGCCCCGTGGAAAAATTCAAATCCAACGAGGCGGTGAAAAACGCCTTTAAAGAATTTATCGATTCCCGTTCCCAGGATATCTATAGCATAGGCATCAACGAACTTTCATTAAAATGGCAAAAGTGCATCGACAATATCGCACACCCAGACAACACTGTATTATGTCGAAAAATCTTAAAATCGAGTTTTTTATTTAATAAAATAGGCAAAATTTTTCCGCGCATACCACGAAGACAGGCGTATTTATATTAAAAAAAATGTCTAACAGATGGAGCGCTAACTCTCTGTTGGTGAAGACGCGCTGCCAGTCATACCGCGAACACAAAACTATTTCCAGTTGCAACTTGTCGGCCTTAGCGAACAGCATGCAGATCTTTACGCAACAGTGAATTATTTTGTGTTAATACGGTGTTGTTGAATGTATTATAACAATTACTCTGAATTATTTAGGTTTAATTCGGTGTTGGTGACTGTGCTTATACAACGTGTTTGACACTATTTCAAAATAGTACTCTGTTGTTGACGAAGGTACGTTACACTTTTTGTATTATTCCAAAATGGTTCAGTATTGTTCATAAAAGATGAAAATCAGTGAAATGATGCACTGTTGATGGTAGATATAAATGATGTCCTAATTTTGTTAAAAATTACAATCAATTATTCTTTTGTACTCAGAATTGTTACATTATGAATTAAAATAAATATATTTACAGTTTATATTTTTCTTTATTTACAAGAAGATATCTTTTTTGTTTTGAGATGATGCACTATTGTTGAATCAATTAAATTTGTAATTGTTATTTGCAGATGATGAGGGATCGTGGTCTCCTGTTACTTAAAAAGGCAATCGAAGCAACCACAGAAGAAACTAGACCTTCTGTTCAACAAAGCAGCATGGAAAACGATGTTGAAAATACAACCGTTGCAGCATCAGCCGAGACGTCAGCGGTGGCAGCACCAGTTTTCCCCATTTTATAAAGTATATTTGTTTTTAAATTAAAAGTATTTTTTTATTTTTTATTTGAAGATAGTGAATATTATGGTATTAATAAGAAAACCTGTGATAATGTAATACATGGTGATTTATATAAGACTTGTTACTCATATAGACTGGTTATACATAGTAAGTAGGTCCAAGTTAATACTTTGAGTAACGACAGCTTGCAGAGTTTAACGTTTCCTTGTTACTTTTTGGAAATATGTCTTGTTTTTAGAGTTTTTAATGCGAATTAATATCGTAGCGTTGTAAGTTGAAAGTGGTCAACTACCGCTTGAGATAAGTAGTTTAGTGGTTGATAATTGACGTTTAAATTATAATTTTAGTTTTTTTTGTAGTTTTTAAGATTTTGTGATGTGCCTTTACCTAGTCGTACTTACAGTCTGTAATAGTAGGAAATAACTACTTACTTCTTGTGTTGTGTTCAAAAGTAAGTAAATTCTATGTTGGTTGAAGTTTAAAATGATTACGTTTTTTTAATTACTGTCCGAAAATTTTATAAAAAATTTGTTTTGTGTAATTGTACTTTAACTTTGTTGTTTTTGTGTGTTTTACGTAATTGAATTAACACTACGGGTCCAAAACGAGTACTAGTTTCTGTTAAAAATATAAGTACCTATTGGTTTTGTAAAATTTTGTGTTTTATTTCATTTTTAACAGGTATATTCTAGAAAACTAAACAAATGAGTCGTTATTGTATGTTGAATCTCAATAAAAAAAACAGTAGAATAATAGTGCATTATTTCAGAATCATTCAGTAAAAAGCACGTAACTCAAAATAATTATTTTTTAATTCATTCAGTCATTCCACAACAGTGAATTAAGTCAAAAAATGCATTATTTTGCTTTATTAATGCGTTATGGATCGACTGAACTAAATAATGCTGAAACGCATTGGATTCTTCACATGCAATATTCAGGACATTCGCAATAACTTTGACATAACATGAGATAATGGTTTTTCGTCCATTCTGAAAAATGAGCTATTTTGACTTAGTGCAGTGTTGATCTGGGCGTGCGATATATTCATAATACGACATAATATTCTTTTAAAAAAATTGTTTAATTTTTTTTTTTTGCTATGTAAATCGGCAATTTCATAGGTGTACGATACTGGGTGACGTTTTTACCGTCTTGAAAAAATAGGTTGTAATAAGTAAACGTATAGCCTATGGCATACGAAGTTTTTTTTATTTTTATTATAATAATATCGAAATTGAAATCCTACGCACTACGCGCCCTGCGTAAGATTTGTAATTTTGATACTTTTTAACAATCTATAGCTATTTTTTTTAATTTCTGTTTTTATTGTTCTAGTTTCTACTTCAAATCTAGTTTTAGTTTAGAGCTATTTCTGTCTAAGCTATCGAAAAACAAAACAAACAAAAAAAACTAGGTATGCCATAGGCTTCTACTCCGTTCACCTATTGTACCGTTTTTTCAAGACGGTAAAAAAAATCATCCAGTATATATTCCATTAGCCAAATGGGTCAAAACTGTTTTGTGTCAACTCCTAACTCTTCAGCTATGTCCTAACTACTATTATCTTGCTCCACTTTTTCAAAACTGGCATCGGCTTTATCTGTAACAGGGCGACCAGAGGCTACCAGAGCGAGCTGCATCTGTGACATCAAATATCCCGCTACTGAAAACTGTTGAACCAACTTTGTGTTACTCTTACTGATACTGCGTTAAGACCATAAACGTCACAATATTTTTTTTGTGGCTTGTGTTGATTTTCCCTTTTTTGCGGCTTGTGTTGCATTTTCCCTTTTTTGCAACAAAACTTCAAATGTAACAAATTTCTTCGTTTATATTCACTCATTTTGGCGGACAGAAAACAATTGCCCAAAGAGTAATACTAATCAATAGGGAGAAGAGTGCCCTCTTACTGTATTTTTATGCAAACATGCGCAGTGGCGCCGTCTACAATTTGTTTCCGAATTAAACCAATTTATAGCTAGCTAGAGATAGACTTTGTAATACCAAAAAAAAGCTTTTTTTTATGTGATTAAATTACAAATTACCGATTTTCGGACTTTTCCCTTTACTTGTGCTGTGAGACCTTGCTTCTTGCCAAATTTCATAATTCTAAGTCAACGGTAAGTACCCTTATAGGTTTTGAATTACTTGCGAGTATCAAAATATGTCGCATAAATTGCCCTATTTTTTTATTGCGCTGATTAGTAGATTGATTTTTTGGAGCACCAAGGGACCATAAGACCTAACGTATTTGATATTCATTTCTATTTCGACGCGTTCCTGAAAAAAAGGGTCTTGACAGACAGACGGACAACGAAGTGATCCTATAAGGGTTCCGTTTTTTCTATTTGAGGTACGGAACCCTAAAAAAAAGTAAATTGAATAGCATGTGGACTCACTTTCTTGAAAAGCAATAGTGACTGCAGCCACGACAAGAAGTAGACCGGCAGCGTGGCTCCCTCACGCCCGACCAGCGCCACGCTCACCGCGGTCTTCTCCATCTGAAACGATCCCACAACTCAGTACTATATAATTCAGGGGACCAACCACCACCTCTTAAAGCAGCAGTATTATTTTAATGTTACTTCAGTTTGAGAAAGAGATGGAGCTATACGTTCAGGATGTCTAACTCCATCTCTTTCCCACACCCAAGTAAGAATAAAATAACACTGCTTTAAGAGGTGGCAGTCTAGCTCCAGGATACTATTATATCCTACGGAAAATTAAACAGGTACCGTCTTATTACAAAACTAAATATCCCTTTAGCCCGACATAAAACCTTCGAGCCAGTATTTGTATTTCTATCTTAATTCAAACTACGGTAATAAGTTCTCAGTACAAAACTGACGACGATAGGGGACAAAAGTTTGTATTGAAATTCGTAATTTTTGTAGATGGGAAAACCCATCAGACACCGTCATGTGTCTAATGAAAAACCTCGTTTTGTAATAAGACCGGTAGAGTTGTAGAATGATGGCATTGGGCAGTAGAATGACCATCATTCTACTGCCCAATGCCAATGCCCAATGAGGGTTTTCATAATAATTCACGCCACCAGATGGCGCCACTTTGACAAGAGCTCTTCCATTTAATTTTCGACAATGAATATAAAATATATGACGATCTTAATCATTCGGTTCATTCAATCGTTCATCATTCAGTTACGACTAAAGAAAATATTGGCGCTTTGACACTTTTGACAGGAGTCCGGACCTGACGTCTCAGTGCTGCCACCTCGAGAACGTCTTTTCAGAAAACTCTCATTTATTTGGTCTCGGCGCAACATGTCCTTTTCTTCCATACTTCTCTATTAGTTGTCATCTCGGTAGTCACTGCCTTTCTAGCCATATCATCTTTCACACAGTCCATCCATCGTTTGTTTTGCCTTCCCCTACCCGTATAGCCATCCACATTAATACTCAAAACCTTCCTTGGGACATTTTCCTCATTCCTCCGCATCACATGCCCATACCATGACAACCGATTTCCACACAACTTTTCAGTTACCGGTGTCACTTTCAGACTTCCTCTTATATACTAATTTCTTATTCTATCCATTCGTGTAACACCACACATCCCTCTTAGCATTCTCATCTCAGCTGCATGACTTTCATTTTTCCTTTTGTGGCCCAACATTAGTCGTAGATTGATATAATGAATAATTTATCGCAATAAAATAGCTTTTATAAAATCAAGACGGGCCGTCAGTCATTGGAGCTGACTAGATATCGATTTTATTATTTATTCGAATTAGAAATTCCTGATGTACCCGGTAATACTTTGTCCGTCCTGGAAATGGAACCCAGCTCCTCTTGCGAGGCAGTTTAACGAGGCAGTGGTTAAAATGTGTAAGGAAATAGCGGGGATACCTTTTCGAACCTCTCTCGCAGTGACTTCTCAGTGGCGATGCCTTTTTCCCGAACTTCATCGGGAATGCCCTTCAGTACAGTCTCGACCAGCTTGTCGCCCGTGCCTGAAAATAGGATAAACTAAATGAAATATTGCTCTATAGCGCACATAAATATTGATTACTGGCTTCCGCCTGCTGCTTCGCCCGCGTGGTATGTCGATAAAAAGTAGCCTATGTCCTCCTTCCCCAGGGTTCAAAGTATCCCTATACCAAATTTAATCAAAATCGGTTCAGCCGTTTAGCCGTGAAAGCCAAACAAACACAAAAAACATGTTTTAGGTGTAAAAAAAATCATTTGGAAACTTAGCAAATTATTTTTTTACGTCGAAACTAAATATTCGGCGTTACGAAAACATTCTTTTTGTTTTTTATTATTATTATTATTTTAATTCTTTATAATAAATGAAATAAATATTTTAGTGCACCATGCATAGAGCGATATTTTATCATTTTACATTAAATGTAAAATTTTAAATTTTGTGAGTATTGACGAAATAATCAAAACGGCGAAATATTTGACAGCTATTTGCGACGCTGCCAACTATAAGGATGCACCCAACAATATGTTTACTAAATTCGAGTCTACCCACTTTTAGATCTCATAGACCCTCCAACAAGTCACCAGCATTACATTTAGCTAAAGTGAACCCTCGAGGCGGGTTCTTGGCATTAGGTTTGAAACCGTGTTATAAATGTAGTAAAATAATATTTTCAGGGGGTCTGATCGCTATACTTGGTATCTCTGGGGGTATTTTTCTTGTAATAGCAGGGTGGGGACATCAAATAATAAAAATATAAAAATTATGAAACGTATAATCGCTCGCTCTGATCCCGAGACGGAGGTGTTTGTTTAATCGTTTGTCAAATTTTTATTCAAAGTAATAATATATTTTTAATATTTATTCAAATTAACGACTAAAATCATATTATTATTTTTAAATTTAATAAAACGTAATTCTTTTGTAACTACGTTAAGTCTTCTATTATTTACTAAATCGTCGCTCATGATTTTTAAAAAAGCCGGAAAAGAACGAGTCTGACCTGCGCACCCAGACTTTCGTATCTTCGTAGGAAAAATATTAGGCCGCCCATTGTGTCACCCTATGTAAAATTTCGACATTTATATTTGTGATTTTTATGGTGTAGGTACATAATAAAGATTATTCTATCTATTTTTTATTTCCATTACTAAAGTTGCGATCGCATATACTAAGTTCGTTTGTATAAAGGATTTTTGCTGATTTTTCCAAAAACTGTGCTAGTTACATTGTTTTTATTTTTCGTGTAATATCTACGTACGTCTAAGCTACTTTGGACTACGAAAAAACAGGATTAACTATAGTATTTTTATCTCACAAAGCGACGCGCGCTTTAGCTGTGCTAACCAAGTCTACAAATAAGCTGTGAACGTGTGTGTTAAGACGAATAGCGTCAGCACATAACACACACACACTTCCGATTTCGCCATTGTCTTGGACGATGCCGAGAGCTCTTGCGCTTTACACACACATTCAGAGGGTGTTTGGACCCTTGGCAACGACGCGCCTTCGCCTGCGCGCTAGTTACTAATAGTGAGGTGCACTCACCAGCCTTCGCGAGCGCGCGCAGCTCGTTGTCAAGCTTGGAGGAAGGCTCGGCGCGGCGCGTGGCAGCCAGCAGTGCCTCGGCTGCCGCCCACAGAGACTGTGAGCGACGAGCTTCTGCTTCCGACGCCGCACGCTCTGCAACAATACACATACATACACTGCTACAAGGATCTTTTAGCACACGAATGGCGTTGACAGGGGAGCGCTGTTGGTAAACATTTGTGCAATTCTTTGGTGAAATTATTTAAAAAACAAGGTAGCCGAGTTAGTTCCGAATTTGGCAACGTGCCAAAATAAACTAGACGCACTATACATAAACTGACGCCGTCTTCCCATGTGGATAGGCAGAATAAACAGAACGCTACCTGCTACGATCCTTACACACTCCTTTTGTTTCGTTTACGTTCTTACATCTGCACGCCTAGCATGACCACTAAATAAACGGGTTTTGTCGACAGAAGAATATACAAAATTACACATTGCCATGTTGAAAAGGTTAGAAATCTTGTCCGTCGACAAAACCCGTTTCTATGGTGGTCATGCTACGCGTGCTGGTCATAGACGAACACCGGTTGCGAATACTACGCGCCGACCTTTCTGAAGAACATCACCGATAAGGTCAGTATGTGACCGACAATGTTACACTTTATTACAATTAGCAGCTCAGTATCAGGCTGTACTACGTGACCAAAACAATTAGGCGCATGACAGCTCCGAAGTTATTGTAACTAGGGAGGGAACACCGGAACGGTGAACCCTCCCTAGTCTTCCTCGTTTCGGCAGTGATGATAATACGTACAATATATGTACGTATTATCATCACTGCCGAAAGCGAGTATACAACTGCACGTCACTACGGGAAGCGCGGGGATAGGTGCAGAGTGCGGGCGCCGAAAACGAATTCCTGTCATGCGCCTAATTGTTTTGGTCAAGTAGTATGATGATTAAAATGCGATTCGTGACGTTGACGAATCCTTATTTCAGACAATGTTACACATTCCAATGTACAGTCCATATTCTCATATTACCAAATTATTTAATCCATATTATACGGAGACTAGAATATAATTATTTAAGAATAATATTGGAGCACTACTTATAACATTCATTAACAGATTATAAATTTCAAACAGGTAACAACACAACAGAATATTAATATGTAATTAACATCGACAATACAGGGGCCTGTGATAGGTAATAACAGCCGCATCGATCAGGTTAAGCTACGCTTGGCGCGGTTGGTCCGTGAATGGGTGACCATCTTTACATACCAAGACCTCTACGTGCCTCGGAAAGCACGTTAAGACGTTGGTTACGGCTGTCATTCGTGGATCTCTGACAGTCGTTACTGGTCGTCAGAAGCCCCGAGTCTGACAACCAGTCTTATCAAGGGGTATCGTATTACCGTTACTGGGTTGTGGAGGTCAGATAGGCAGTCGCTCCATGTAAAATACTGGTATTTAGCTGCATCCGGTTAGACTGGAAGCCGACCCTAACATAGTTGGGAAAGGCCAGGCAAATGAATACAACTCGCAAGTTCAAAGTTGCCAAGCTGTTCATTGCGTAGGAGCGACGAAATTCGTGACAAGTAAAAAGCGCCCTTATGACTTACGTTTCAAGGTCTGCTCGATGGCCTGCAACTTGCCGGCCATGGCTGCCAGCTCCTTCTTGAACACCACCCGCTCCGCCTCCACTTTTTCGGACACCGAACGGTTGAAGTTCGCCATTATCTGTTAAATACGAGGGCGGGTCAATAAGTCCGTGACTTTTGGAATAAAACACAGATTTTTTGATAAATAAATCATTTTATTTTTCAACGTAGTCTCCCTTGAGCTCTATACACTTTGTCCAACGCTTCTCCAATTTTTTTATCCCTTCCAAAAAATATGATTTGTCGAGGTCCTCAAAATAGGCCTTTGTTTGCGAGATGACTTCATCATTGGAGTCAAATCTTTTTCCACCAAGCCATTTCTTCAGGTTTGGGAACAAGAAGTAGTCACTCGGAGCCAAATCTGGAGAATAGGGCGGATGAGGGAGCAATTCATAGCCCAATTCATGGATTTTTGCCATGGCAACTGCACATGTGTGCACCCTTGCATTGTCTTGGTGGAAAAGAACTTTTATGTTGGCCAAATGAGGTCGGTTTTTTTTCAAATCGTCATTGAATCGGTCCAATAAGTTGGCATAATATTCCCCATTGATTGTTCTTCCCTTTTGAAGGTAGTCAATGTGGATTATCCCGCGTGCATCCCAAAAAACAGTCGCCATAACTTTATTGGCTGACAAACCCACCTTGGCCTTCTTTGGCGCCAATTCACCCTTAGAAACCCACTGTTTTGACTGTTGTTTGGTCTCTGGTGTGTTGTGATGGATCCATGTTTCGTCCACGGTTACAAAACGGCGCAAAAACTCCTCCATATTGCGATTAAACAACGCCAAACCTTCCTGTGAAGTTGTTACACGATTGCGTTTGTGGTCGACTGTGAGCAAACGCGGCACCCATCTTGCGGAAAGCTTTCTCATGCCCAAGTGATCATTCAAAATTGAAACCACTGAGCCATGCGAGATCCCTACGGCTTCCACAATCTCTTGCACTTTCAATCTTCGGTCGGCCAACACCATATCGTGAATTTTTTCGATTGTTTCGGGTGAAGAGACCTCAACTGGGCGTCCAGGACGTTCGGCATCTTCAGTGCTTGTACGGCCACAACGAAATTCAGTAAACCACTTTTTTACAATTGAAATCGATGGTGCAGAGTCCCCATAGTATTTATCAAGCTTAGCCTTGGTCTCGGTAATGGTTTTTTTTCGCAAAAAATAATGCTTAATAAGCACACGAAATTCACTTTTTTCCATTTTTTCCTCAAATTACTGAGTAGTCTGATAAAGATAGCTGTCAAACACAAACTAACTGACGCAGCAAGTTCAAATTTTGACAGGCGTCAACTGATAGATGCCTGTTGACAGGAGTAGTGTTGCTTTTTCAGTAAAGAGGTCAGAAATTCAAAAAGTCATGGACTTATTGACCCGCCCTCGTAAATGCAAAAGGGTCGGCACTAGGAAATCGTCTTATCGGATTGTGATAAGTTTATATAGAAAACTTTAAAGTTTCACCAGGGGGCCTATTACGAACTTTTAAAAAACCAGGCAAGTTCCAGGCAATTCATTTCGTGTTTATTTACTAACCAAACCGCTAATTGCACATGGGATGAAATTCATCAGATTTTTTTATTTAAGTAGGGGTTCGTGGGAGTAAAGTCATCCCACGCAAATCTGCTTTTGGTTTGAACCTTGTTCCACCACTATTAAGGAGTCCTTTCTAATTCCATACATTTAGTTTGATGCACTATCTATTTCCGAGGAATTTGAGGTACGCCAACCCTCTATGCGACTAGTCAATCATCTATGGAAAGATTATTTTTAGTCTGTAGTTGCAAATCTTTTTGTAAAGGTTTTTGTTCAAATTGGAATGCTTGTAATTAATGAAAATTGTATTAAGGTAAGTGGTTTTATTTATGTTTCGTGCTAAGTGTTCAGTTACAGGAACAGATGTACCCGAAAAGTAAGAGTTTGGGCGAAACGACTCCTTTTAGCGGTAAAAAGACACGCCTGTGTTTTGGTGGCGTTAAAAGAGACCAGATTATCATCACCCCATTGGGAGACTAGGCTTAAGGTCAAATCTGTCCGCTCTACCATTCTACATATTCTTGAGGAAGGTTATATGCTTTTTGACATCATGCTACGACCCTTAGCAGACGAGCAAAATAAAAATAAAAAGTCAAAGAATGCTAAGCGAAAATGAAGTAATAGCGCGAGCGAGAGATACGTTGCGACGTGGTGGGTCGGCGGTAGCCGGCCGACGAAAACCGAGCATTACCGAACTGTGCATGCCTAAGGGTCAAGCTACATCTGGCAGCACGGAATCGCATTTTTTCATACTCTATTCTTTTCTATCGCTCAGGGTCGTCATTTGCTAGAGCGAGTAAGACAAGTGCGCGCGGCGGAATCGGCGGAATCGGCGAGCATAAAAATATACGACACACGTGACAGATGTGGCTTAACCCTATGTCAATGAGGTGCCATCCCGCGCGACACAGACGCTTTATTATATTAGTATAGATATTGTGGTGTCTTACGACTTCCACGCGAAGGAAGACGCGGGTAGAAGTTTGTTTATTTATAATATGAATAGATATAGATTTAGCATAAGTAGTAAAATACCCAGTTGTATGCATACCTCCTTCTCTCTTTTGGCGAGCGTGTCCTGTAGAACTTCTGATTGGATCTCATACTGCTTCTTAAGTTGCTCCCTTGTCTTCCTGTTCGCTTCCGCTTGGATTTGTAAAGTCTAAGAACAACTCAAAACTTAAGATCGACGCTCACTAAAAACATTTTTTATGACTAAATCGTATAATTTCTATCTGTTAGAAATTATACGATTGAGTGATAAAAAAATGTTGCACCTTTACAAATTGGTGGACGGTTGAAAGCGCTACTGTACTTGAATTTATTTCACCAATGAAACTGAACGCGATCAGCACACCTAAACCGCATTCAAGAGCTATCAGTGTCATCAATGTTGTGGAATATTATTGAGATACGAAAACTAAGGAGATGGCATATTCTACTATAGGAAGAATAGTTATACAAATATCTATGATATCGACACACACATGTCAAAAAGCGTTTTGTTTCTTTTTAACTAATCAAGAGCTGCATAATTTAATTATGAAAAGAGCATAACTAACTATAAGATCTTTTTCTACATGTAATAAACAATAAACGTATTTGAATTTTAATATTTATATAGAGACATCTAAATGTTTGTAAAGGACTAAATTTTCCAACACTTTTGTGTGACGTCACAATCATATCTATGCGTGACTGGTCACCATGTTGAGTGCCGGGTTTTGTGTTAAATGATTGGTGTAGATGTGCTGTCAAAAGGTTGCTTGCTCTCTCTTGCACTCGCAGTTACAGATACGAAAGGCGGCCATCTTAAGTGCCTGATTTTTCTAGGTATGCACGCTAATTTTGTAAGTATGGCAAGTCCATAGGTTTATAAGTGCTAATTTTACCGATGAAACTGAACGCGATCAACACATCTAAACTGCGTTCAAGAGCTGTCGGTGTTAATATCAATAATGACAGCGACAGCTCTTGAACGCGGTTTATATGTGATGATCGCGTTCAGTTTCACTGGTGAAATCCGCCCTAGGTCGGTGTGGAATATTAACACTGACCACTCTTGAACGCTATTTAGATGTGCTGATCGTGTTCAGTTTCATTGGTAAAATCCATCCTAAGGCTTAGTTTCACCACACATCACTATACGCGTTTAACGCTAAACCAGTTTAGAACGTCATTCTGTCTCTGTCATCTTCAAACAATTGAAAGAAAATGTTTTAAACTCGTTTAGGGTTAAACGCGTTTAGTGATGTGTGGTGAAAATGAGCCTAAGTGCTGATTTCACCAACGAAGCTAAACGCGATCAGTACTTCTAAACCGAGTTCAACAACTGTCAGTGTCAATATTCCATAATAATGTTGACACTGACAGCTCTTGAACGCAGTTTAGATGTGCTGAACGCGTACAGTTTCATTTGTGAAATTCGCCCTTAATCGTATTCAGTAAGTTGACATATGGAGGTATACCAGTTTGTGATAAAAGAATAAGAAAAATTGAATGAATTTAAAATGTAGTTGTACTTTTTCTTGAATTTAATCACTTCAAAATTTGAAACACATTAGTGCCGATTCTGTTGTACACAAACTAAACTTAATTTAGGCTATTGCTATCTTTTTCTCTCTAATAAAACAAGAAAGAGACGGATGTAAATTAGAGCTGTCAAATTTAGTTCGAACTAATATTTCCATACAAATTCAGACGGCACGTAAAAACATGTCGACTAAAAACACGGTGAAGCGCTAGGCGTAAACTAGTTTGACATCTCTAACTTAGTTTATAGCTATAGCCGTCCTTTTCTCGCACTGCCTGTTAGTAAAAGATAGCGATTCTCTATTTTTTGTTTAGTTACTGAACAAGAGAATCGGCATAGATAGGGGGGAACAAAGGGGAATTAACAATTTAAAGGCTTTTAAAAATGAACTGAAAATAATTTTGCCCTTGAAGACGTAAAGCTAAAAATTTAAGCGATATGTTATCGTATTATAAGGTTAAAATACTTGCATTAGAACAAACACATTTCTTGAGATTTATTCAAATTCAACTATTTTTACGATTACATACTTTTCGCAAATTCGTTCACTACCCCAAAACTAGGAACATTATTTTAAACCGACTTCAATAAGGAGGAGGTTCTCAATTCGCCTGTATGTTTTTTTTTTTTTGTATTTTTGTTACGCGATTACTCAGAGACGGATGGACCGATTTGGAAAATTCTTGTGTTTGAAAAGGTATACTTCCTAGATGGTGTCATATAAATTATATTAACTTTGCTTGGGCAGTTTTTGAGTTAGCTTCAATAATGCGTATTTTTCCCGCTTAGTTTATGTGGATGATGTTTTAATATATGCGGATGATGTTTTAATAACTTCCTATCACTGTTATTTACATAGCAGATAGTGGTATTCGAATTTGTGAAAAATAAAGACAACTAAAAAGTGAAAAATAAAAACATTTTAGCAAAAATAAAACCGACTTCCAAAACAAAACACTACAAACCAAAGTTATTTATCACTTTGTAGTGTTTTGTTTTGGCCGACTTGGTTTTATTTTTTGCTAAAAAGTGTTTGTTTTAAACTGTCAAATTACTGAATACGACTAAAAGTCCAACTATAGAGTATAATTTACTGTTGCCAGTGTAGAAATCAAGATCATTTTGTGGGAAATCTAAAAGTGGTGCGAATAAAGTGGCGGTTACTATACAGCCAACTTTCCCCCACCTTTTTCATGAATTCCATTTCACTCGCCATTCTCTCAGTCCTGACTATATCTTCCGCTTTAGCTTCAATAATTAATTTTTCATCGTGGCCTGGAATAGAAAAATAGCAGGTCAATTCTAATTTTGACAATAAAAATAAGCTCTGCCATACATTTTTGCAGCACAGCTGACTTTTTTTGCGATTTCAGGGACTGTCTCTTCCGACGATGCTCCGGAGGTGACCGAGGTAGAGCTGGGAGTGGCGGTACGTAGGCTGAATGCCAAAAATACCGCCCCAGGACCCGACGGCTTACCTGGAAAAGCATGTGTTCTGGCCTTGGACACACTCGGGCCTGGACTAAGGAGGCTCCTAAGCGCATGCTTGGAGAGGGACCGGTTCCCACTTCGTTGAAAGACGGAGAAACTGGTCCTCATTAAGAAGCCAGGGCGCCCTGCGGACTCTGCGTCTGCTTACCGGCCCATCGTGCTGCTTGACAAGGTGGGCAAGCTCTTTGAAAGAGTCATTGCAGACCGCCTCGTCGAGCGGCTAGTGCGGGTGGGGCCGGATTTGGCTGAGAACCAAAGCGCTCTACGGTGGACGCCATCATGTGCGTGCGAGCCCTCACAACGGGGGATGCTGTGGCCCGAGGTGGGGTCGTCTTGGCGGTGTCACTAGATATCGCCAATGCCTTCAATACCCTGCCCTGAAGTTGCATTAGGGAGGCACACTGGTATCACAGGATGCCGACCTACATTTGACGGACAGGGCCGTCATCTACCCCGGTCACCAGGGAGAGTGGAACCGGCGAGAAATGTCGTGCGGCGTCCCACAGGGATCGGTCCTAGGGCCGTGGGATATCGGGTACGACTAGGTGCTGCGCGCCGACCTCCCTAGCGGCGTCAGCGTGGTATGCTGTGTTGCAATCTCTCGCGTCCGGCCCTGGTCCAGGCCATGGTACGGAGCGAGAGTGTATGGGAAGGTGCATCACCTTCTGCGAAGCAGTAATGCTCGCGAAGGAGGAGGCGGAACGCGTGAGTCAGAGGCAATCTTCACACCCCTAGTCGCCGCAGGAGACGCCCTGGGCGTTGGGAATCGAGAGCCCATTCCCGGCCACCGTAGACGCGGGCTTGCGGACGGCGCGCAATGGGTAGCTCGTCGTGCGGTAAGGACCAGCCCTGGGTGGCCGACGGCGCGTTGTATTCCACGCGCGCCTCAAAGAGATGTCAGCACTAACTAATGGGGACCGCTAGGGCAGATGTCTACCAGGGTTGCGGGTTGTTTAAAAGATTTACCGTGGCCCTGGCACTGGTAACTGAAGGAACACGGGTGGGTTTTAGACAGTAGAAGTCTGACACGCCCTCCCGCTCCACCCAGAACGGGAGAAGTTATTTCACACCCCAAAAAAAAGGCGACTGTCTCTTGGTAAATTTCTTTATAATGATGAGTTTAACACATTAGGCGCGGCAGACGCACATGCGCGTTTTCATAACTTTCTTCGAGTGCGGCGCGCCGCACATGTGCGTTCGTTGTGCATCTCTATTGTTTCGAAAACATCGTAAAAAAAGGGTCAGTAAGGGTGTAGCATAAAGAAGCGTTTGCATAAAGAATTAAGCAGAGAATGTGTTAATGACCCTTTTTCGGGTTTTGAGTTATTTCAAGTACACGGAGTACTCGTTTTATTTATTTAAATGGCACGTCAACAACATACACACAAACAAGGAAGAAATGTACATGGTTCAGTGGACTAGGACTAATGTTTACGTCAATAACAGACGCACACATTGCATATTACAGCGGAGGAGCTCGTGGCTGAGTAATAACAGCCGCACGGGTCGATCCAGCAGGTTAAGCTATGCTTGCCGAAGTTGGTCCGTGGATAGGTGACCATCTTTACATGCCAAGACTCCTCCTCCGTGCTTCGGAAAGCATGTTAAGCCGTTGGTCCCGGCTGTTATTCGTGGATCTTTGACAGTCGTTACGGGTCGTCAGAAGCCCGAATGTCTGACAACCAGTCTTACCAAAGGGTATCATATTACCCAGTTACTGGGATGTGGAGGTCAAATAGGCAGTCGCTCCATGTAAAATACTGATAATCAGCTGCATGCGGTTAGACTGGAAGCCGACCCCAACATAGTTGGGAAAAGGCTAGACAGATGATGACATTGCATATTACATCACAGATTCTGATAATAAAAATTAATATAATTTATAAGTAAAAGTTACAAAATGCGTGCAAAAAGTACATGAGATATTACTAGGATTAAAATTGTAGACAAATATCATTCCAAATTAGGTTTAATATGAATACTGACACTCGATTGCCCTGTTGATTTTAAGATCTCGCACCGTCTGCAACTCTGCTATTTGGTTCATCAGGTATTGCACCTGAAACATAATTGACAAAATAGCACACACAATTTATACATATACAATAAAATCTTAGCGAAGTTAAAACAGTACAGTCATTTTTAAAATTCACTGCATGATGCACCGGTCGACGTCATTACGTCAACGCCGGCTGTCGCTTAAACCAGCGCTGGGGCGCTGTCTCGTATGGGGTCGCGGCATTATGCTGAGCGACGGCCGTTTTGCGTGAATGTGACGCATATTATCCCCAAACTTTTTTATTTTATGTTGTTGTGATATTTCTTTGCGTCATGCTTACCGCAAATAAACGTATTTTCTTTTTTTTTTCTTTCATTGAACAATTTTGAAAAAAAAAAGGTGTTGTTACGAGATGTGGGAACGATTCTGATGCCCTTACCATAAAGCATAATCAGTCTATAATGTTCCCACTGCCGGGACACAGGTCTCTTCTCTATGAGAGGGAGGGGGACATAATCCACCACGTGGGCCCAGTGGAGGTTGGTAGATGTCCCGTTTTTGAATTTTTGGTTCTAGGACATGCCGGTTTTCTCACGATGTATTCCTTCACAGTTTTGAGAGCAGTGGTGATGAAATAATTTACACAAAGTAAAGCGCCTGTTACCACTGGGCCACAACAGCTCTACTTAGGCCTTAACTTCCCTATAATTGATAATGGCGCCTTGGGTCAATGACTTACCCGTTTGAGTGTGTACACCAACAACAAGTCTACATCTGATTTGATGTCTAGCTTGCGCGCACTGAGGTCAATGCCGGGGTACAGCGCTTGAAGCTCGTCCTTGAACGCGTTACGGGCTACCTCCACCTGGAAATAGAAGAGATTATTATAACACAAGCCGTGCAGTGCCCGATGAGATATCCCATGGGCAAAAATTAATAACTTTCATACAATCTTTCATCCCCTATTTATCCCCTATAAGGGATGAATTTTCAAAAATTTCACTGAATATGTAACTGTATCACTACTGACTAACTATAAAATTCGACGCAGACAACAAGCGTTTATCACGCGTGATGTCTGCATCGAATTTTATACTTAATGTCAACATTGATAAAATTACTTCAATCAAATCAATCTGCCTAGCCTTTTCCCAACTATGTTAGGGTCGGCTTCCAGTCTAACCGGATGCAGCTGAATACCAGTATTTTACATGGAGCGACAGCCTATCTGACCTCCATAACCCAGTTATTGGGTAATACGATACCCTTTGGTAAGACTGGTTGTCAGACTTTCGGGCTTCTGACGACCCGTAACGCCTGCCAAAGATCCACGAATGACAGCCGGGACCAACGGCTTAACGTGCTTTCCGAGGCACGGAGGAGTCTCGGTATGTAAAGATGATCACCCATCTATGGACCAACCCCGGCAAGCATAGCTTAACCTGATGGATCGACCCGTACGGCTGTTATTACTTAGCCATGATAAAATTACTTATTCAGTGAAATTTTAAAAGTGTTCGAGCAACCGCGAGGATATTTTCGCTTGGTGGAGACTTTACGGAACTCTTATACAAAATTGAATTCATCTAGACCCAGCGGTTTAGACTGTGCGTTGTCTGTTAGTGAATTAAAGTTTTTTTATTAAATAGATAACAACACGTCTGTTTTTCCCGAAGGTGTAGGCAGAGAAGTCTATCTACCTATAGTACACCCACCACATTTCGCCAGTTATGTTTAAATCCCACCACGTAATAGGGGGCGAGCTACTATCGAGACATGCGTCCTTACCTTATTCCAATACTTCTCGCTGATCACAGATTTTTCTACCTCCTGGTTGTAGGTGTTTTCAGCTTCAACGAGGTCTGAGCGCAACTGCTTGATGTATCGCGTGGTGGTGGCAATGCTCTCGGGCGGCGCCTGAATCTGTTTGTCCGATTTGATCATACGGTCCAGTGTCTCTGTGGGAACAACATCACTATACTGAATTTGTAATTTAGTTTCCAGAAATTTAAACAAATACAGGATGCCGATTCGAGAAAAATAATATAAATTTCCATACAACTTAAATAAGTGAAATAACGTCATTTGGAAAGAGGAATTAAAAGTTAGAATATTCATACCAATAGCACATTTAGCTTTAGTAGAGGCCTCTTTTGCTCTCTTGTAATATACGTCTCTCTGTTGTAGCGTCCCTTGGAGCGATGAATACATTTTCTTGTCCAAGTCATCATAAGATGCCTCTATTATCTGAAATTATATCGGACATTAAAAACTCCATTAATATTAAACAAAAATGGAAAATATAGTCTTTGACTATCAAAAAAATAGCACCTAGTCATTATAGAAATCGCATCGTCGTCTATCAGTATTTCCTTTTTTTCGTTCTTATTGATAAAATAGCCAGTCATGTCCACACAACTATTTTAAAATATTTTTTTTTTAATTCAGTATGAATGTATGATTAGCATATTATGGCTGGATTACACAGTGCGAGCTGCTGACTAGACAGCTGCTTGCACTGTGTATTCGCATGCCAGTAACTCGGCTTGCCTTGGCTGTTTACACAGTGCGAGTTGCTGCACTGCAGCTACTCGGTAGGCTGACTCGCACGCTAGCTCGCACGAAAACAAAAAATGTTGAAGTTACTCGGCTGCGAACTAGTGTCCAACTCGCAAGTGCAAGTGACTCGTATGATACGTCCACACAGTGAAAGTTGCCGCACAGCAGCTACTCGGTAGGCCAACTAGCACGCTAGCTCGCACTGTTTAAACTAGCCACTATTATCGTTATGATGGTATAACTCTTGGTGATGGTGTTGCTAAAATGTATCTTTTGCACTATAAATAAGGGTATTTATAAATATATTTATATGCAATTTTTTGACAGTTATTTTGGTATTTACTCATAAAAACCGGGCAAGTGCGTGTCGGACCACGCACAATGAAGGGTTCCGTAGTTGGGATATATTTATCCCAAGAACAAACTTAACGTTGTAGTTGAAAAACACGTTCTCCCATACATTCCAACTGCAAATGTAAGTTTGTACGCACAATATTGAGAGATTTACCATGTTATTTTAAGACCATAGACTTCTTATAGGTTTTCCTGTAATCTATAGGCATAGAAGTATTTTCTGTATTTTTTCAAAATTTTAAACTCAGTAGTTTCGGAGATAAAGGGAGGGAATGGTAAATTTTCACCTATTTTCTTAAATAAATTAAAACAGTTTGTATTAAATAAAATTATAAAAATATATATTTGAGACCCTCACAGTAAGCCCTTTCATTTGATATATCGCACGGTACAGTTAGCAAAACTTTTTTTTTTCTTCTTATTTGCCCCCATATTCAAAATTCATTAATTTACATTACACGTTCGTGTTTAGGTCACAGAAATACTACGTGTACCAAATGAAATTTGGTAAACCTAATCGGTCCATTAGATTCGGAGTAAATTGGCTGTGACAGACGGACAGACAGACAGACAGACACATGAGTGATCCTATAAGGATTCCATTTTTCCTTTTGAGGCACGGAACCCTAAAAATAGACATTATTGTCAAATATCTTCTATTTGCAGTATTACGATTAAATATTTTTATTTACTATAGAGTAAATATAAAAAAATAATTATAAAATACAACGATCTAGTTAGGTGACTGAAAAAAATAGTTCTTTGATTTTTTTTAAATAATCACAAAAACCTCTAGAAATGTGACGTTGCCAGCCCACGCGGCGTGAACGCTCTTAAGCTGAAACCCTCTAGAAGAACCTGAGCGGCCTAGACAAATGGCATTCGCTGCGGAGATATTCTATGTCTACAATCGACATTGACATGATCACGTGACATTTCAATAGCTTATGTCAACCCCATATATTTTTTGGCTCTTTATACTAGCGTCATCGCTAATCGAATGTTACTTTGTCTAGGCCCTCTGAGCATAATACTGACGCTTGAAACTTTTGCTTCCGGTAGTATAGTTTTGTGTGTTGCCAGTGACAGAAAAGTTTAAAGGAAATCGTTTGGCTTGGTATGGACAGACATGTGATGAGAACGGAGGAAACGCATGTGACTAAAAGAGTGATGAATATATATATTGATGGATAGAGAGGGAGAGGAAGGTCAAAGAAAAGATGGATGGATTGTGTGAGGAATTATTTGAAAGAGAAGGGGGTGAATGATAGCGTGACGGTTGGCAGGGGAGAATGGAAAGAGAAAACATGATGCGCCGACCCCACATAACATGGGACAAGGGCTGGAAGATGATGATTATAGTTTTGTGTATGTACCTACTACTAGATGTAATACTGGACGCAATAAAATTTAATTCTATTATATTATTGTTTTCTCAATGTCCCAGGTGTCAAATATTTTTTTTCTTTTTTTACCTTATTGAGATTGGTCTGGGTAGAAATAAAAAACCATCAAAACTATTTAGGTTTACCTTCTTTTTAGCATTTGCCATGACAGAGGCCATAGTTACACATGTTCTGTGATTACAACTGAGTACCTATTCCGGTTAACGGCCAAACCCAATAACCCATCTATCACCAGTTTTGGCATACTGGAGATAGAAAAACCTATCTATACGACGTGTAACGGAAAGGGTATATACATACCAAAGGCAGTCATTGTCCTCATCATTATGAACAACTTTTACTATGGGACCAAACCTGAAATCGCGAAAAAAAATCTGCTGTTCAGTACAT
This sequence comes from Dicycla oo, assembly GCA_948252095.1. Lineage (NCBI taxonomy): Eukaryota > Metazoa > Arthropoda > Insecta > Lepidoptera > Noctuidae > Dicycla > Dicycla oo. The sequence continues at coordinate 13,991,883 of OX411732.1, forward strand.
TTATGTTCGCATAATTCGTCAAAATACAGCTGATTTTTTTTCACTATTTGCCTATGCCTTTATACCCTGTCCGTTACACGTTGTATATGGTTTTAAAGTCCCAATAATAACAGTTTTTTTTTTTTTGAGATGGGTTTGCTCTTACTCTATTCTATGTCGGAGGTGACAGAGACAAAGTCGTCGATTGAGTGAGCTTACCCAGAAGAAGTCTGTTCACTCTCACTTTGAAGAGATTAGGGTTGTATGCGTTCGGTAACACAGAAACAGGCAGTGAGGTCCACTCTTTTGCTGTGCGTATTATAATACGCACAGCAAAAGATTATTTATTTATTTATTTATTTTATAAAATACATTTGGAAACGCTTAGTGAGAATTGGTGGAATAGCAACTAGGTAGGGATGGTAACTGGCAGTGCGTCTAGATGTCCGATGGTAGAAGGGGGCTGGTGGAACGAGGTCGTGGATTTCTTGGACACACTCGCCGAAGTACAGATAAAACAAAAGAACACGAACGAACGAAAGGAAGTAAGGACAGATAGAATTATATTGTCTAACATCAATAGCAATCTGTCTTTTACTGAAAATAGGTTATTGGGTTCGGCCGTAAAAAGACACAGTACAGACAGATGGACAGACAGACAAGCGACCAGTAATAGGGGCCAGTTATCACCCTTTAGTTACAGAACCTTAAAAATAGGAATAATGTTTGCACAAATAAACTAAAACATTATTAGGTGTACCTTGTTCCAAAAGTATCTGATGAAATTCTAAACCAAATTCTTTTCATGTAAAATTCTTACCAAATAATGAAATAAAAGCACTCAATTGTTGTAAGTGGCCCTACAAACTGGCATCCGTAGGTACGTTTTCTTATCCATTTGTTTACATTTTCATCAGATACCTTTCGAACAGACCATAGTTGCGCATAAACAACGCTCACCTTGAATAAAGACTTATTGAAGTCTGTACAGTACTTTGCCGCTAGTTTATAATTGTCTATGGCAATCTTCGTGTATTCGTGCATGTCGTGTTCTAACTCCACTATATCTTTGGTGATCTTCACAACAGGGGTGCTCTGAGGCTCGCATTTGTCAGTTTGGACCAGTGTCGCTGGAATTTACGACATAAAACAATAATAATTAAAAAAGTATTTAAGATGGAAAAATATGAATAAACGGAATAATAATAATGCCCCTTCTCATACAGAGAAGGCACGAGCATTGATCACCACGTTTTCTCAAGACGGGTTGCCGATTTAAGACTTATATTAACAATAAGTCCACGTTTCCTCACGATGTTTTCCTCCACTGATGTCAGTAATGTCCAAGATAAACTCAGAAGGTGTGTATGAATACAAAAAGTTACATTGATGCTTGCCCGGATTTGAACCTCCAACTTCGTGCATGAATAAATTATCAAAACCATCTTTAATAGCACTGTGTGACGTAAACCCGCACTTAAATTACGCTTCTCATGCCCGTTTTCACCAACCCTAAGTGACACTTCAATGAATCCCTAAATATTATTGCACTGGTTGATTTTCAACTCACAGTGCTGCGCTTAGCGTTGAAAATCCAACAGTGCACTTTTATTTAAGGATTAATTTAAGCGTCACTTAGGGTTGGTGAAAACAGGCGTCAGTAACTTAAGTAAGAAGTCCATTTTTACACCGTGCGAAAAAGAATGTACTAATTTCACAGATGCATAATAAACAAGAGAAGATACTTTTTAGACGAAACGCTAACCTATTACGACAGACTAAATAAAAAAACTACGACATAGCGCTGTCAACAGTGACGTGAAGCCGGTTTCGTAAACACGTGTGCACTTAGTGAGCTGTAGTTTAGTTGTAGATTGGTGTAGATGTGTGCGTGTGAGCGTGTATGCACAGAGCAAGGTGTAGTTTTGCGCATGCTTCACTATATTGTTCGCAGCGCTATGTATGCACTGCTTAAAAACTTTCCTGTATATCGTGACACCTGATAATATTCTACTGCTCATTTTCCCCTACTTTTAATTATTAGTCATACCTAATATGAGGTACAAAAATGACGGAGACATTGGCATTGTTAATACAACGGGTGTTAAAAGACCCATCATTAAGCCGGAGTTAACAGCGGATTTTCATTCCAAAAGTAAGTCTTTTCTTCAAACAAATTCCTTTTCCACAGCAGGCGCACTTTTTCGAATAGGTAATTTTAATTCAAAATGTTGACAAAATGCCAATACTTACACTGTTTGTCCACCACACCGGGAACGGGACGTCAACGAGAAAATAGATGACAGCGACGAAGTAGCGACAGTACATTTACTCTGGCCGAATAATCTCGTTTCTCGTTGACCTCCCATTCCCGGTGCGGTGTACAAACAGTCATAGTCAGAAAAATAATAATGTGTAAACAAAAATTAACCTTAAAGTGCTTAACATAAGATTTCGGCTTGGTATTGAGTCTTTTAACACCCTGTATAGATAAACTTGTAAAATAACATTCTTACTAACCTGTGGTTTTAATTTCCGGCGTTTGCAAAACTTTTTCTTCCACGTACAGAGGTTCTAATATAGGCGGCGGCACTGTTATGTAAACACACATCTAGATATTAGGTGATCAATTAATTAGTTACTAGCCAACCAAGATAATTAGATTACTGTTGGTCATCCATATTATATAATTTGGATACTGAAACTACGGATAAGGGCCGGCGCACATCTGGCGAGACACAGCGCTGCGCGGTTTTCACTGGCAAACAAATATCGACCTTGCATTAGTTAAAATAAATCAAAAATTAACTAGCCCGACTCAAAGCGGACAGGCGTCTCAGGTTATTTATTTTTGGCTTTATTGTAAAAGACGCAATGCTGATATTTGTTTGGCAGGAGAAACTACGCCTTACTGCACTCCGCCAGGTTCGCGCCGCTCCTAAAGCGAACCTCCTAGGGCCCAATCACCACTAGTGTGAGAAAGAGATGGAGCTGTATAGCTCTATCTCTTTCTTACAGTGAAGTAATATTATACTATAAACCCTGAAGTAGTATTGCTATAAAAGGTGGTGATACAGTCACTGAGGCGGTAAGCAAGAGGAGAGGATGTATGCCCCCCAGTTGTCTAGTTATCTTGGTCACCAAAATGAGCTTGGTGTAATGAGTTGATTCAATTTCAATTAATTTGTCAAGTTCCAAAAATCTGCATTGTTTGTGCGAGTATGCATATATATGCACGCAGTGAAACACAATGAGATCTTCGAAGTAAAAATTAATAACAATCACTTCAACCCATTTAGTTTTATTATAATGAAAGTGAAAAAACTAAGGGCCCATTTATCAACCGTGAAATTAATTTGATCTGCAGAATTTATTCTTGGTTTGACATATTTTCTAAACAAATGCTGTCAATCTGTCATATTATTCTTAAGGCGAAAGCTCCAGGTAGCCCGCGGAATTAAAAATCTTCTTACATTTCTTGCAATTTGCAGGTCAGTATCAGGTTGTTGTTGATTTGAATATGATTCGCGACCGTAACAAATCTGTATTTATAGAATTATAATCATTAAAATCATCAATACAACTCTCCAAATTCATATAATCCTAATGAATGACTATTTCATGAAATCTTGATATGGTCTTGGTACTGATAATAGGATTATAATAACTTATGGAGTTGTGTTACTTCTAATGATTATAATTTTGTAAATACGTATATGTTACGGTCGCGAATCATACTTTAATCAACATACAACCTAATACTGACTTGCAAATGGCAAAAAAAATAAGAAATTTTGAATTTCGCTGGTTACCTGGAGCTTCCCCCTTAAGATAAAAGTTATCTGACGATTGAAAAATCGGCTATGAATGAAGTTATTGTGAAAGTGAAATATAACACAATGGTGGATATTTTCGTTATGTTTATGAACCCTTCCTTCATGTACGTATACAGACGACAGCACATCAAGCTACCCGAAACTGTAAAATTTTCCCAATCAACCTTGAACCTAATGCTTTAGCGATAAAGTTGAAAATCTATTAAAGAAAGACAGATTGTAGTAGCTTGATGTGCTGGCGTCTGTACCTTAAAATTAAAACTGGAACATTTTTAATCACACCATTCACACCTTTATGATACAGCAGGCACTTCAAAAAGGATAAAGTTCTGAACACAATACAGGACAATAAATGACGACTTATTACAATAATTCTTACATTGATACTCCCTCTTTGAGAAGATCTTTTCAGCATCTTTTTCAATGTCTTGCTCGGATCTAGGAGTTAGTTCCATTGGGGTGACTCCCTCCTATAACAGAATACGTTTATTTCAATATGTAATATTATGTAAATATCTTGTACTTTTTTTATTTCAAAACTTCCTTTAGTAATTGATTTCACTTTGATATCCAATGATAAATAAACGGAGGAGTTCGTGGCTAAGTAATAACAGCCGCACGGGTCGATCCATCAGGTTAAGCTACGCTTGCCGCGGTTGGTCCGTAGATGGGTGACCATCTTTACATACCGAGACTCCTCCGTGCCTCGGAAAGCATGTTAAGCCGTTGGTCCCGGCTGTCAATCGTGGATCTTTGGCAGTCGTTACGAGTCGTCAGAAGCCCGAAAGTATGACAACCAGTCTTACCAAGGGGTATCGTATTACCCAATAACTGGGTTTTGGAGGTCAGATAGGCAGTCGCTCTATGTAAAATACTGGTATTCAGCTGCATCCGGTTAGACTGGAAGCCGACCCCAACATAGTTGGGAAAAGGCTAGGCAGATTGATTGATCCAATGATAAATAAGCCAACTATGAAGTTTAAAGCAAAACAAAACTGGTACTTTGCAAAAAGGGATGATGCTATTCCTCATGTATAGGTTCGTCTCCTTCGCACACCAAAACAATGAGTGGTACAATGGTCTTAGAAAGAGTTCTTATCTTTTCATTTCCTCGTGATTAGAGTTGACTAACAGAAATGTTTTTTTTTTCTCTTATATAGGTATATGGCATCTCGCAGGTCAACTTAGTAGGTTGTCGGCTGCTTTTGTTAAGGTCGCGAATCATGCTTACAACCTAATACTGACTTGCAAATTGCAAAAAACGTTAGGAAATTTGAATTTCGCGGGCTACCTGGAGCAAATTTTCGCCTTAAGAATTAACTTAAGTATACTGCAAAAAAATTAATAATAGAGCCATTTCTTAAGTTTTGTTTGAGAAAAGGATGTTTCTTTTATTTAGAGATCTACCGAAAATGGGCCGAAAACGAAAGTTTTGTACGTCAAAAGGGGCTATTGTTTGCTAAAAGTAACAGAAATACAGTCTCTATCTTTGTTACCATTTAATGTCATCTGCATAAAAGAATTGTAAGTATGGTTTTGTGGAAAATTGTCTCTGCTAAGGACGAAAAAAAAAAATATATTTTTCGGCCGAAATTGGCCGCAGATAGCTCGTTTGTAATTTAATTTTAAACGGTGCGTAATAGTTAAAAGAATGATACGCTGTATTTATTTTACTTTTATTATACTGTTTGCCACACCAAATAATATTAGTTTTGGGCCGAATTCCGTTTTCAGTTTCCGCCCATATTATTTAATCATAACAAACAAAGTAAATTCAACGAACCTTTCCAAACATGAAATGGCTGAGATAGGTAGTGGTCCTGTTGAATTGATTTACGGCTGCCTTCCAATATGTGATGTTTTCCTGGTACACTAGAGCCACGAAGTCATTAGCCCAAGGGACGTTTGACTCTAGCCAGTTGCGGGCATCTGGACTGTTCCTGAGGGCAAAAGACACAGCATTACAAACTTAATCTAAATTTGAATTCAGAATCTGAGATAATTAAGAGGTTTGGGAAAAACAAACTAATGACAATGTTCACATTCCATTGCAATAAAAAGTCCTTTTTATTACTAATGGTCATTTAAAAATCAACTTAAAATACATAACGCTAAAGTAAGTGATGGAAAAAACAAAAATATTTTGAGTGTGTTGCACAATCACGCTCCAGTCCTGCCTCAAAATCTCTTCCAATAAATCAGATTAAAACCAGAATTTTTTCTGTAGTTTCTGCCTACTTCCATGGGAAAAAAGCGTAAGTTTATTTATGTATGTAACAGATAATTGATTAATATTAATTCAATCATTAAAAAAATGGTTATTAAAAAGCAAATTATTAAAACATAACAGCAACACAACTGTTTGAAATAAAAATATTCACTCTGAAAACAAACTATTTAAGAAAATCAGTTTTCAAATCGTATAGTTCGGGGTAGGACACCAGAAAGCGCATACATTGAAATTATTCAACTTTCAGATGGTAAATAATTAAGTACATCAGATTTTTTCATAAAATTTAAGTTGAATTTGTAGGGCATCCATATTTCAGATTTTGTTGAGAATTGCTCATTAAGGCAAGAGAATGAAGATGTTGTATTTCCCTTTTTGCTTGTTAGCTCGTAATAATACAACCCTAATCTCTTCAAAGTGAGAGTGAACAAGCATCTTCTGGGTAAGCTAACTCCATCGTCGACTTTTATCTCTGTCACCTCCGACCTAGACTAGAGTCAAGAGCAAACCCATCTCAAATAAAATATACACATATATATTAATTACTTACTTAGCATAAACGACAGCAGCGCCCGTAAGTACTGTAGCCCCAACAGCTCCCCAGAACAGCTTATGACTTTTAGGGGGAGCTTTAGCCTTGCATTCTTCTGGCAATGGCTGTGTTGCATATTGTCGATTTGGACTACGCATTACTATTAAGGCGGCGCAGGAGCCATCGCTCATATGCCGCCTTACCTGAGGGAAATAAGAAAGAGTTTTTAATAATCTTACTAAAACTAGTACCATACGTAAAATACGCGCTTGAATATGCGGACACCAGCCCTACATACTACTACAAATACTTTATCTAATCCACAGTTAATGTTAATAAAACATTAAATATTGGTTGTTGTGAAACATAGCAAATACACAAATAAAATTTTATTGAGAACAAGATCTTGAAAGATGATTTTGATTTGACTAAAACCTCCCTTTTCACCAAAGACAGAAGAATTACATTACAACCGAAATTTTTAAATGTGGTAAGATATCAAATCAATTATCTCAGACTATTGCAATCCACCGCTGGATATAGGCCTCTCCCAGGCTCCACAACACCCTGTCCTCCACCTTCCGCATCTAGTCTGTCCCAGCCACCTTTTTAAGATTGTTGGTCCATCTAGCTGGAGGGTGCCCACATTATGCTTGCCGATATGCGGTCTTCACTCCAAGACTCATCTGCTCCACTTCAGTTTGCTTACTCTGCAAGCTATGTCGGTAACTTAAATTCTTTTCTGGTTAATTTCATTCCTGATTTTATCCTTCAAAGAGACTCAGCATAGCCCACCCCATAGCGTGCTGAGTGACCTTGAATTTGTGGACCAGCTCGACTGTCAGTGTCCATGTTTCGGCACCGTGTCATGACGGGGAGGACGCACAGGTAGGGCTGCCAGATAGACGACGAAAAGACTTGACGAAGTTTTCTAAAAGCTGCCCAACCCAACTGGATCCTTTCATCGGCTTCATTCTCAAAGTTGTGTCTACTGAGTTGGATTACGTGCCCTAGGTAGACAAATTATATAGTACACATACTCCGTCACAACTTCGAGAAGTGACCCTTCGATGTGGATTGGACTCCAAAAGACATGCAAATTGTACATGACTTTTGTCTTGTCCAAATTCATGCCGAGGCCCATTACGCCGAGGCTCCATTTAGGTTGTGCTAACTGTTCCAGCATCTCTGCCCTTATGAGAATGTCAATAGCCTTGGAGATGTCCTCCAACGCAATGGTGAACAGTTTTGGGGATATTACATTCCCCTGTCTCACTCCTCTGAGCAGTTGGATGGGGCTGGGTTATCCTGGATCTGGACAGTCATTGTGGTAGCATCATACAAACATCACACTTTGATGGGAATGGCCAGTCAATTCAACATTGTTGCAGAGAGGCCATTACTGCCCATATTTTGGTGGAGTTGATGGCTTTCTCATAGTCCACAAATGCCATGTACAGAGGCTAGTTGTACACCTTGGTCTTCTGTACAATTTGCCGAAACAAATAGATGTGGTCTATGGCACTGAAGCCTTTTCGTAATAATAGTGTAAAAGTTAAAAAAAAAACAGTTTCATTTACACTTCCATCTAGTTGGTGTTAATTACTTATGTATGTAAAAACATTTATGTATGGATTAACCTAGATCCTGCCTTACAGTAATTGATTTAATAAAAGAGTCGATAGACTCTTTTATAAAATTTTTTGTTTGTAATTAAACAATTTAACACCAACCTCCATGTATTTCAGTTAAATTACGTCTAACTTCATTCTAGCTGAGGAGAAACTAACATACAGTTTAAAATTTACATTAATTTAGTTAAAATACCGAGTATTACATTTCTTATGTTAGTCCCAAGCAATGAGGCACATCATTAAGCATGGTTCCAATGGTGCTAATCTTTGTGGAGCTAGCATAGAGCTTTTCAGAGGATATACTATAAAAATAGAAACCACACTCCTCAACCTAATAAACAAGCTCATGGGCTCTTGAAAACATTAGACCAAGAAGGTGGTAATCTAATTTGTAGGTACGACAGACAAGAGTAAAGAAAGTGTGTTTTGATTACAGTCATTGATTGCATTAAATATTGTGAGCTACTTCATTTGACAACCTCTTTACGCCACATTGGAATTACGTTGATAAATAACAGAAAGGTACAACTCACAGTATATTATACTAACGTTACGACCTGCTTTAGAGTCCCCAATCTCAAGTCTGAACACAGCCTTAGCAGCCTTTTCTAGGTTATGTATTATGAAAATGACGTCGAAAGATTGTTATGTAAGGGTTAATATTATCAAGATGTGTGTTTATATTTTTGATAAAAGAAGTAAACGTGTTAAAATATTGACGAACTGCTGAAATTAGACCATAATTGCGGTAATAAATACAGAATAACAATCAAAACATTGGAGAAGTGGTGACTACTCAATCAGAAACTTTGGCATTTCTACTAGATAAAGAATTAAATGAGTGCAAATTAACATAGTCCCGATAGCGCAATTAAATCTGAGTATGTACGTACCAAAACTAATTTAGCATTAGCTAAATGGTTCGTAAATCTATACATTTTTCGGCAGGAATCTCTTTCCACTTGGGCTGTCAAAATTCAGAGACTACAGAACATGGACCACGGAGAATAGACTGCTGTTCTTGAGTCGGTTTCATTGTCATACTCATGTCTACTAATTTTGCCACATTAGTAGATTAAACCTGAAAAACAATTTAACAGTTTTCAAGCAACTCAATTACATAAGATAAGTCAGAAATCTAAAATTATTAAAATACTTAATAAAACTATACTAATAAGCTCTTGGATTAAAAAAATAACAATAATCGGAATCTAATATTATTATGATACTGTCAGCTGTCAGTATGACATTGACAGCCAGGTTCGGTCAGATTCACTTCACCAGTTTTCACTTATTCCACCAGTTCCGTGTACTTACAAATAAAAGAGTTGATGGGTTTCTTTTCCTAAAAATGTTCCGTTTTGCGATTTCTGGTAAATATAGTTTTTATGTTGAATGAACACACAACAGCACAACTAAGAAAATTTATTAACTCTAATTTTGTTGTGTAACAATATAACAACTTGTTTGTGACGGCTTGTTTTGAGGTTATTTTTTTCTTTTTCAGCTGTTCGCTATATACGGCCTCTTTCAGTGCCATATTTCAATGCTGCCAAGATTATTCATAACAGCACAAAAAACTATGCGACTCTTAATAATACAAGCTTTTCTACCCATACCTACTTGAAACAGAATTCATTGTTGAATAATAAACAGATCTTGGATATATCAACCAATTTAATTGCTATCCCTGTTAGAACTGTAACAAAATTCAGTTTGAAAAGAGGTAAAAGGAAGACTGTGAAGGCAGCAGTACGAAGATTCCTCCGGTTACACTGGGGAGGTTGGATAAGACCAAAGGTTGGCAGGCACAAGAGAATGTGGAAAAAATCTTCACCGCAAAAAAGACGTCTGAGACAACACGTTACATGTAATGCTACGCAGAGCACAATGCTGGACAAAATGGTTACAAAATTTTGGAAGAAGTCCAAATATTATGTGGAAGATCCTTACGCACCATACCATACTAGAGAAGAGTTCCATATTACTAGGAAGAAACCCATAGTTAAACATTAGTTGTTACTATTACAAAACTAGAATAAATATAATTTAGAATGATTCCTAATTGTTTATGTTTAAGTTCCTTGTAATTGAAGGAGCCTATTACTATTAACTAGGCACACATCAACACTCATCATCATTCAACAGGCTACGAATAACTGGCCAACTAGTGAAATGGGGTGTTGGTAGGTACTTCTGCCTGCCCCAAGGAGTAGGTGGACCTAGGGGGGTCTTGAATCCCAAAATTATTTAAGCAAGTTACAGCCTACAATTAGTGAGCATATTGGATTCTTTATTTATTAAACAATTTGTATTCAGAAATAAATATGGCGAATGAAATTATTTAAAAAATAAGCAAAGAACAGGTGTTTTTTTTATTTTTTTCTGGATAATATAATAAATAATCTAAAAGCGAAATGTCTAAAGCTAAAATCTAAAATAATAATCCAGGGCTCGGAAATCGGTTAATTTTTCAAACCGGTTTAGGTCATTGACACCAAACCAAAAACGATTGCGGTTTAGGTGTCTTGTAGGTATTTTACCCGGTTAATGGGAGAAACCGTTTTTGTACAAGTTCCGATTCTGTTGAGCGAAATAAACCGGTTAATTTGAGTTTCGACGGTATAAGCGAGTTCTACCAACTATACCATCTCTCTTATACACGGCACGTATATGAAAAACTCAAACCCAATTCTCTGCGTCGAACGACGAAAGAAAACGAACAAGTAAGCGCGTGAGAATGTGATAAATGGCGGCGGCCGACGGGCGTGCATCTGAATAAAACTGGTTTATTCAGGTCTTAGTATCGGTTAGCGCGAGTTATAAAATTCTGTTCTCTGTAATAATAATAAAGATGTAGTGTGGTGTAGAAAAAGTAAGGAACAAGTTTCGTTGTAGGTAGGCCAAAGGCCAGATAAAATAATTGACTTCCCTCCTGAGTGTGTAAGCTGTGCTGATTGTTTCTGTGGTGACCGTGGCCACAGGCTTGTTCTGGATACGCTTTACTCCGACATTGTGACTGCCCTCCAGGACGCGGCAAGGGCGGGGGTGGCTCGCGCATAGCCGGGTGGAACAAACATGTCAGCGAGGCTCATGGGGTGGCCAAATCTAAGTTCCTCGATTGAGTATTGTGTAGTAGGCCTAAGTCAGGGTTTTTACACCAAGAAATGTGCGATAGCGTTCAAGAGTGTTCAATGTAAAATGGTGCCAAAATCATCAGGACCAAATAAGATTGGACGCTCTAGCTGTGAAACATAGCAAGGGGGATTTCTGGAAGGGCACCAAAAAATAAAACTTACGCCCTGGCCTTCCTGTGAGCATCGACGGTGTGAATGACCCGAAGGAGATTGCGAATCTTTTTAAGAATCATTTTTCTGTGAAGTCTCCATTGGGTACTGCGAAGGGGGTGTTCGATGCTGACGTAAACAGTCGGGAGGCGGTGACGGCCTTCCGGGCGAAGGACGAAACTAAAGCCATAAGGATTACCTCGAGGGGTAAGTCCCCGGGTCATGCTGGGCTCAGCATTGAGCACCTACAGCACGCCGGACCACACATTGCTAGGGTCTTGGCTATGATTTACTCGCTGTGCGTGAACCATTCCTACCTGCCAGCTGACTTCATGAAAACAGTAGTAGTGCCTGTGGTGAAGAATAAAACTGGTGATCTTACTGATAAGAGTAACTACAGGCCTATTTCTTTTGCCACTGTAACGGCTAAGGTGTTTGACGGTTTGATTAATGCACAGTTAATAATAGTAACCTGGGTCATTATTCACACACGGTCATCTGATCCCAAACTAAGCAAAGCTTGTACTGTGGAAACCAGATAACTGATATACTACATACACTACTTTTTTTTGTAAATACATACTAGTTAAATAGATCGGTAACACTGCACGAAAACCAGTTCGGGTTGCGTCCCCGGCTGGCCACTAAAAGTGCTATACTGTGTCTTAAGCATACCGTCAAATACTACACAGACCGTAGAACACCTGTGTATGCGTACTTCCTTGATTTTTCCAAGGCTTTCGACCATGTAGTGTATGACCGGTTATGGAACATAGATTTGCCACCGGAACTCAGCATTTTCCAGTATTGGTACGCGCACCAGTCTAATAGTATTAGGTGGGCGGGGGCATGTCGGATGCGTATCGGCTCGAATGCGGAGTCAGGCAGGGTGGCTTAACATCTCCAACCCTGTTTAATCTGTATATTAATGGGCTGATCGTGGCGCTCAGCAGTCAGCATGTCGGATGACACATTGACGGCACATGTGTCAATATTCTAAGTTATGCTGATGACATGGTGCTGCTGAGCGCTTCGATCTGCGGCTTGAGTAAGCTGTTACGAATGTGTGAGGAATATGCTTGTGGTCACGGTTTATCGTATAATGTAAAGAAGAGTCAGTATATGATCTTTGAGACCGCCAGTACAAAATGTCCGAAAACTATACCTCCGGTCAGCCTCAGTGGGGTTTCTTTAGAAAGGGTTGACCAATTTACATACTTGGGGCATATTTTGACTGTCGATCTCAAAGATCACGCAGACATGGAACGGGAGCTGAGGGCGTTGTCTGTTAGAGAGAACATAATCGCCCGCAGATTTGCGCTGTGCTCTAATGAGGTTAAGGGTACGCTCTTTAGAGCGTACTGTACATCGCTGTACTCATGCAGTCTGTGGGCTCACTACTCTAATAGAAGTTACAGCGCCAACCGCTTCCAGTACAACAACGCGTTCATGGCGGTGATGGGGCTGCCCCGATACTGCAGCGCTTCGGGTATGCTCGCAGAGGCGCGCACCGACTGCTTTCATGCACCCATGCGCAAGCGCGCCGCGTCCTTGGTGCGCGGGGTACGAGTTAGCCCTAACATCATACTGGCAATGATTGCGGGAAGGCTGCACTGCCCCTTCATCCGACATTGTTGCAGCAGACATGTTGCTGTACCAGTGTCGGAAAGGAGGTATTAATTTTATTAGATGATTTGTATTTATTTGGTTTTCATTTAATTTTATTCGTTTTATTATTTTCATTTGATATAATTTGATTTTATTTTAATTGTATTTGATTTACCTAGGTACTTAATTTATAAAATTTAATTTTAATTTATGTGTGGCAGTGGGTGTTATTTAAGTACCTGAAAATAAATGAAATTCATTATTATTATGAATAACCGGTAACCAAACTTATTTAGGTTTAGTCGAAACCGGTTAATCGAGGAACAGAAAGTTTCATGAACAATATTAACCGGTATTTGAAAACTGGCTCCAAGCCCTGATATACTTATACAAGTACTTATAGGTATAAAAATCGGCCAAATGCTTGTCGGACATACATTCCAACTGCAAAATGTAAGTTTGCACTATCAATATTGAGTGAATTGCCATGTTATTTTAAGACCAGACTTCTTACCAATTTTCCTGTAATCTATAAGACGTATAGTATACTCTCGGAATTAGGCTCAGCAGTTTCGGAGTTGAGGTGGAATGGTCAATTATTTGAACAATTTTATTAAAAAATGTTTATTTTATAATTACAAATGATATTTGAATTCTTCATAACAAGCCCTTTCATTTGATATGTGCCACGGTACAGTTTGCAAAACTTTTTCTAAATTGTTCCCCCAAAAGTAAAACTTTAGGTAATTCAAAATTTATTTATTTACGTTACGCGTTCGTGTTTGAATCACAGAAATTCATAGGAATGTGTACCTTTCAACTTAATCGGTCCGGAGATTAGGAGCAAATCGGCTGAGTGAGACCAGCTGAGACAGACAGACATGAGTGATCCTATAAGGTCCGTTTTGTTATTCGGACATACGGAATCCTAACAAAGGGAGAAAAAGAAGCATAGTGCATCAAAAAATACGTTTGCATCGCTGTCAACAGGAATAGTGCCCAAAACGCTGGCAGCATTGCCACGTTGTATCTTGTATGGCAATGCTGATTCTTTGGCCAAGAAATAGGCTAACCCTGAAGTCACGTGAAGAGTCGACCAACCGCTTGGTGATGTCTCAAAAAACTATGTGGGTACTCGGACCCCATGGCCCTAGTGTTTCAACCCCAAACGGCTCGAACTTAAAAGTCCCAATAATAGATTGGAGTATTTGCGTCGTTTGAGGTTTTCCGCACCTGCAGCAGCCGCCCCAGCACAGCCGGCCGTGCTAGGATGATGGCATGGCCCAAGATTGTCGACAAATGTTACATTCCACACCAAGGGCCGGCCTAAATTTCAAGGCACTATAGTCATTCGGTTCGGTCTCTTTCTATCGTCGCGTGCCAAGCCACTGGGTTCTAAAACAGCTGGTGACAAGAGCTCGACGGAAATTGTCATTGACGCTGGCGTGATGAGTTATCTGGCCTGTGCTCATACTGCTAGGATAGGCCGATATGGTGTCCGAGGCAGTCGACACCTTCACCGCATTGGCAGCGATGCAGAGCCACGGAAGGAGCACCCCGACGCAGACACGAGCGAGCCGGAAGGTTGTGTGTGCTTTACTCCTCAAAAGTGAAGATAAGATAAGATTTCTTTATTTGTTTAAACAGTGTAGGTATACATACGTATACAATAGCATGCAAGATATTATAGGTATCGTTTGAGACCAATCATGTTTAGCCGATACTTAATTGGCGTACAAATACGTAGTCGGGCCATAAGTTCTGTCACATAGGTAAAATTTCGAATTTAGAATGCAAGCCGAAGAATATTTATAGGCATTCGAAATTTCGGGTTTGAGATGTCTTTATTTCCCATAAGAAATTTCACTTACCTACATGAGAAATATTTAAGTAACTAATTTAAAAAAACATTAACGATTTAACGTACAGTTTTGGTAAAAATAATTACAACACAAAAATATTATAAAAGTGTAATTTAATGTGTAATGTGTCGCTAATAATTTAACACAGCTAAAATATAAACATCCACGGAACGCGCGCAACTAGATGTGGTAATGTAGGTACATACTAAGGTGCGCTCGCTTGATTAAATATATGTAATTTTAAGTGTTTCTTAAAAATTGACAGATTTTGCATTTTTGATGTTATTTGGTAGTTTATTATACAATGCAGCACCTTCGTACATCACATTTTTTTTTTTTTGCCATAGCTGGTGCGTGGTGTGTGTAATTGTATGTCATTTGCATTTCTGAACCTAATTTTATGTATTTGATGTTTTTTTTTTGTAAAATGTATTTGTGTATGAATATTTTTATTTAGTATGTTTCTTATTAATATGCATTGTATTACCTATATGAGAAGAAGCTAGAACGAGCTCAGAGAGCCGTGCTGAAAATTAGTAGGTACCTTTCGGCCCATCCTTTTCCCAACTGAAGAACTATATAGAAACTGTAAAGTCCTTACAGTCAGACAATTATTTGTATTACAAATACTACTATATTAGCATCAAAGAACCTCCTATGAAATAATCACCACAAGACGCAAAGACAAGGTATGTCAACCCTTCCGCTGTAAATACTCTTTTACAAGAAGATTTCCATGTTTCCATGGTCCTCATCTCTACAATAGTCTTAACAAAATTCAAAACTTTTACTCACTCCCTATAATGTTATTTAAAAAGAAACTAAATAGCTTGCTTCAAACCCTTAATTACAACGACACAGAAAGCTTATTGTTGACTCAATACAGCTCCCGTTAAACCCCATTTTTATCCTCATTTGCTCACCGCTCGCTACCATTACCCACAAATATAGGAATAACAATTCACACACACACACACACACTCACACTCACACACACACACACACTCACACTGACACACACACACACACACACACTCACACACACACACACACACACACACTCACACTGACACACACACACACACACACACACACACACACACAATAGTTTATTTGTTCGTTTACCTATGCCATATAATGAACCAGTCACATAATTACAAAATGGCATTTATGTACCTAAATACAATTAAGAGATACATCCAATAAAGGGTCGGGCCCAGCATCTTTAACACAAGTTGTCTTGGCAACTTAGCAAGGGTGCTGGTGTCGCCACACTATTGTATAATTTACTTTAAATTGTATGTACTACCATGTGTTTAATGTAAAATGTAAAACTTGATGCAAATAAATTATTATTATTATTATATATGTATGTAATATGTTCATTAACTTAGTTTCATTGTATATTTTCTGTGTTGGTGTACTGTACCTAATCATATTGGAAGAGTGTTTTTATTAACTTATTTTGAGCTATTTGTAGCGTTTCAATATTGGTTTTGGCCGCTGTGCCCCATATTTCTATTAGATAGTCCAGGTGAGGTTTTATAAGAGTGTTATATATGTATATTGTAGCGTATTTGGCGCGGAAGACATCGAACAACACTCCGTAGGGCTCCCGTGAGGGAAGTCAGTTTAGATCTAACCCTCTCCATATGTGGCTTCCAGTTCAGGTGGTTATCTAAAATTAATCCAAGATACTTTTTGTGATCGACTTTTTGATAGGTTGGTTATTTATGGTCAATTGAGACTAGAGATGGGCGGGTGGGTATAAAATGGGAAGGTATAAATTGGAAGGAAAGGTAAGAAAAGGTAAAAAAGAATAAATACCCTTTTTTACCGGGTATTAATAAAAAATACCGGGTAAAAAATGAATAATGTCGTTATATTATTTAATTGGCTTTGTCATCAATACTACGACCAATCATGTTAATTTTGACCTTGACCATTGAAGAAAAAATATTGATTTCAAGTAAAACGAAGTTAAATGTCTTTTAAATCATTATTCAACATAAATTTTCAAATAAAATCAACTGTTTAGAACCAAAACAAATGAGTACTGTACTGACTGCACATGTTTTAACTAAATGCTGTACACTACCTTTAAGAATATGTAGATAAGTAACATATATATCGTGAAAACATTTCAAAACAAGTAAATGAGTGAAAATTACTGAGTTTTTTCGTTTCACTATACAATAATTCCAATGAAACCTATCAGGGGACGTATTATGAACTATTAACGCCATCATTTTTCCAGTGCTAGAGAGAGACGGAGCTATACATGACCTATAGCACCATCCCTTTTTCGCGACGGAATCATGATGGCGTTAATAGTTCATAATACGGCCCCAGGTTGGCACAAAAGTAATGAGACACTTGGTTTACGTTTTATATTTTCTATTATTATTACAATTCGAAAAGCTTAGTCAATGATGTAATCACCATTAGCATCATCATCATCTTTTTGCCAAAGATCCGGCAAAGTATGGATGCCTTTCGCCCAGAACTCTGATGGCTGTGTCTCGAAAAAGTTGTTCAAATCCGCCTCTGCATTAGAAAAATCATTAAATTGCTTACCCCGCAAATGTTGTTTCGGGGCTCTAAACAAATGATAGTCTGATGGGGCGAGGTCTGGGGAATAAGGTGGGGTATCGTCTCCCAGCCCAAGTTCTCCAACTGTCGGCGAACGGCAGATGCGACATGAGGTCGAGCGTTATCCTGCAGTAAAACTACATTGACTCGTCTTCGTCGTTTTTTCTTGATAGCAGCAGATAGTTTGGTGAGCTGCGTTGAATATTTGTCACCGTTTATAGTTTCATTGTGTAATAGTTCATAAAACAGCATGCCTTGTGCGTCCCAGAAACAGCAAAGCAGAACTTATAAGCGGTTCTTTTGACTCAGCTTCGGTTGAGTTGGTGGCGTTTCTTCTGGAGGCAGCCAAAAAGCACGACGTGTATCGTTCTCGTAATTAACCCATGATTCATCTCCAGTAACCAGATCAGACAAAAACTCTTTACGTCGGGGTCGCAGCAAAAGTGATTGACAGATAGCGACACGGACTGCATGACTGGCGTCTGTAAGGGTGTGCGAGCCAAAACTTTTGATACCCAACCTCATGCAGATGGTTTTCCACGATGTGGTGACTGCAGTTAAGTGCTTCCGCTAATTCACGAGTGGTAGCATCCGGATTGGACTGCAGTTCGTGGCGTAAATCGACATCATTCACTGCGGGTGGTCGTCCAGAGCGTGGCTGACTTTCAAGGCTCCTGTCTCCCGATTTAAAAAGTCAAACCATCGAGCCACCGTCGCATGGCTTGTACTTCCAGCGCCCAATGCAGTGTTGCTATTGTCAGCCGCAGCCCGCGCACTGTGGCCTAACAAGGACTCGTATAAGTATAGTGTTCGAACTTGTCGCTCGTCCATTTTTCTTCAGACTGACTAAGCCGATTTTTTTTTTATGGCATCTCGTAGTTGGCCTAGAGAGGCCGTGACTACTTAACCGGACTATCCTGTGGCTGCCTTAAGCGAACTCAAAGCCTCCAGCCAGGGGCATAAAACTTACAGACTAAGCGACTACACGCTAAGGGCTCCCCCTGTGGGGAACGGGCCTCGGCTTAGGGCGTCGCTGTGGGGAGGACAGCAAGATGGCTGGATGGAAGAAGGCTGGATCAAATTTCAGTGATTATTATTGTCAGGGAAGTTTAAAGCTACTGGCTCAGCTACGCCACCAACTGGCACTTCATACCCGAGCAAGGGACGGGGGGGAGGACGATTATTACGGGGTCGTCGCGAGGGATCTCAGCGGCGAGGTCGGAATGTCGATTTGTGTTTATTCCTACGGTCCCTACTGCTCTCCTGGAGAAGAGTTATGGGGTCGTCGGGATCTGAGAGGACAAGCCTAGGGCGGCGGATCTTACTAATACGAGAGGGGACATAGCCTAGCCACCTCGACAATCAGAGGGTTGCGATGGTTGGTGTCTGAGTCGAAGAAACGCTTGGAATTGCGTTTCAAGAACTGGGAGATGGTGGGAATGTCGAGATCTAAGTGGAGGATTTCGTTCCGAACGAACCAAGGGGCTCCTGTTGCCTTTCGGAGGAAACGGTTTTGGAGGGCCTGCATCCTATGAATGAGGTGAGGTTTTGCGTGCGCAAACACTGAACCCGCATAGGTCATGATGGGGCGAATGCACGCTGTATAAATCCGCAATTTGCACCTAAGTGACAATTTGCTACGTGAAAATAGTGGACCTCACTAAGTAACTGTGTCTGTGTTTCCGAGCGCATACAACCCTAATCTCTTCAAAGTGAGAGTGAACAAGCTATTTCTGGTAAGCTCACTCCATCTTTCGACTCTGTCTCTGTCGCCTCCGACCTAGACTAGAGTCAAGAGCAAACCCATCTTAAATAAATAAAAAAACATTAACACATCATAATCACATTGTCTAAACCCTTTTTTACCTAACATATCACAATTACTTACTTAAGTTATTTTGTAGGATTAGTGTTAGTCGTCATCATTAAATTACCAATCTCCACTTAATTAAACACAATAATAACTAAACTTGACTAAAACTCTCTATTAATTCGGTAGGTACTTTTGGCACTGTGTGACAACTAAAAAAAAAGTTCTTTTTTTTCTAGTCCGTGTTACAGTGCTATAGCACTATAACGTATATGCCCGACGACGACGGTCTCAAATAAAATAAATTATAAAATTCTGTATGTCAGAGTATCTATTAAAAAATACAATAATTAGTTTAAACTGATTTAATTTTTACGCGGTATAAATTAAAAATGTAAAGGTAAAAATGGGTATAAATGGGAATTTAACCAAACTCTGGGTTTTTACCGGGTATATGCCCATCTCTAATTGAGACTGATGTGATATTTTTTGTTTTTGGCTGCGAAAATTATGTAGTTGGTTTTGGCTATATTTTCAATCATCCGCTATAACACTGCTTTCTGCCAAAAGTTTTTCTGTTTTCTTGGTACTTTTCTTTATAACTCAATTAATCACAAAATATCTATATACACGCATACAAAAGCTATTTGTAAAACAAAATTACGCATATGGCTATTAAATCTTGACTACATTGCCACTGAAAACTTATTAAAACCAGTGTCTTAAGACCCACACATTACCTCACACTCCTACACATACAAACATTCATACACTCACCATTTTTCATTTCCATTCTGATTTTTTTTTTGTTATGCTCATTTTTTTAATTTTTTTTTTGTTATATATATACATATATATATACCTAAGTTTTGTACATTTCTTTGAATTTTATATTTGATGTGCTTTTCTTTAAATTAATGTTTTATTTTTTTTACATTCTGAATTTTGTTAACTAGTAGTTACTGTAAGTACCTACTGCTTTCTTTAAATTTCTTTTTTTAATTTTATAGGTTTTGCTTCTACCTAATTGCGATTTCAGACTTATATTATATAATATCTTGACTGTAACCATTTTGTAAATTTAACTTGTCCTAAGTATCTAAAAGAGCCGGGTGATCTGTAACTCAGGACCCTCCTACCTCAGACACCTTTCTCTATTTAAGATTGTGCATTCTAATAACTTGTGCCTGTAATATGATGTTGAGATAAATAAAGATTTATGATTATGATTACACCTTGTTATTCAACAGCTGTTGAACGAAAATGCTCACGTCTATTTGATAGCTGGCTTTTTTTTCTATAAAATGTCAATGTGTCCGTTGTCATCGTATGAATGAATGGTTGTCATTGCTGTCATTATCAATTGTCAAGTCAATTTGTCTTTGTCAATGTCAGTCACAGCACAGTGTTCAACAAGTAGTTTTGTGTAGTAGTTGTGTTGTTGACAATTTTGTACGTAATTACGTAGTTTTATGATATAAAAATGTATATTTACGAATTGCCGTTTGATATCAACAAGGAATTATGTAGGCTTCTCGATATAGAAGACTACTGGAAGGAGTTGGCAGGCAACTGGATGAAATATTCGGCTTTTGACGTAAACGTAAGTATAATCATTCATATTGCGAAGTTTGGGTATTTCCTCGCCGCAAAACATCTTTATTATAAGCTTTCTTGGAATTCGCCATTATTTTATGTTAAGTATATCACGCGTTGATAATGGAGATGGTACAGGCGTATACATAAAGAGAAAACGTGGCGAAGAAGATTATACCGTCTTACTATTCTTTGGAAAGTACAGTAAATCAGGTTTTCGGCTGTTTTAGTACCGTAACATATGATTTCATCGCCATCACATGTACAGCAGCTACTCTACCACTATGCTGATGCATGACACCAATTATTGAATTCATATTATTTATTTTATTTGTCTTAAGATGTTACCATAAACACAATAACTTTTTTAGGACATGGAACAAACAGCACGCCGCATGGCTATGTCCCCGACAAACCATTTGTTCATCAGATGGGGACAGCTGAACCATAGAGTAGAAGAACTGTTTATTTTATTGTACAAAATGAAGCACTTGCCAGCACTCAAATGCCTTAAGCCTGTTGTTAACTCTGACTTCCATAAGTTATTAAGTAAAAGTATAAACTCTTGCAGTACAAAGGAAAGGAAAACTGCAGTTGTATATGGTAGGTATCTAACTTAATTTCTTCTAAACACTATTATAGTTTGCGTCACATATGTTTGCTGCTCTGAAACCAGGCTTTCCGATGTGCATAGCATGGCACGCTGCTGTTTTAGTATAGATATTGACTACTGTGCAGTCATTTGTACCCTACTTCAGAGCGGCAAACTAATATGACACAAACTATATCATTAGTTGCTGAAATACGGGCCAAACAAAAAATTTGGTTACTTATAAAATTTTATTTCTCTCAATAAAGCAAATAAATATTCATGTTTTAAATTAAATTTGCTTTCTGTATGCTATAACAACTTTTCACTCTAAAATTGAGGTTCATTGATTACATAATAGCAATGAGATACAACTACTATCAATACCTAATCTTATTATTTCAGATAATTCTTATAAGAAGAGCTCACTAAAAAGTGATGGAAACTTCGGCTCTGTTCCTTTGCCTGTCATGTTAATAGAAAAGGTATGTATGTATTGTCTATGATCCCTCTCTCGTTACTCTCTCTCTTCTTGAAATTCAACTGCTAATCCCACATGGTGAAACATCACATTTTATCATACTTTGTACTATCCATCCATTTAGTACATATTATTAGCCTTTTAGACTATAAAATATACCTATTAATATTACATACATTTTCCTAAAACTTAAGTTCAATGTTAGTGTGAACGACTTGGTCAAGTTATGCATCATGTGATTCTTATCTCATTGTAATAAGGTGTTATGAATTGGAATGATTGACCCGTGTTTGTGGAATGCAACATCTCTGTTTCACTAACTGGTTTTTTATAGACTTTCTTTAAGGCTGAGAAAAATATGTAAATCTTCTACATTATAGCTGGCATGGGTGGGATGTGATTTAGACTTCTATTGATACCACAGGGGGTGAAAGAGATTAACTGCTACGACAGGACCAACTCAGTAATAGCGAAAACTAAACATTTGTTATCATACATGTAGATGCTTTACCTACCCAGGTAAAGCAACTGTTTGAAACAGCTATGTTATTTTTTCATATTTCAAAGTTGATTCCCATAGTAAAATAAGTCTTACTTTCACCCGTTTTTCATCCCCTGAGAGACTGCCAATTATATGAATTACAAATTAGGTACCAAGGGGGCTGAAAAGTTTTGAGCCTAAGTAGCTTCAAGTGTCATTATTGTCTCACGCTGCATATTACTAATCTGAGAATACCCTCTTTAGTATAAATACAGAGTTTCGTGTCATAAGCATCATTACGCTTTAAGTAATTATTAATCCTTAAACATCATTATCCCTAGGCTCAAAATTTTTCAGCCCCCCCAGTATGTTAAGTTTTTAAGCCCTATAGTCAATCTGAGCAACAATAACGCTCTTAAGAGTGTTACATCTGGTGTACTGGGGGGCTGAAAAGTTTTGAGCCTAGGGATGGGCCGCGGATGACTTTGACGTAATGATGTTTACGAATGAATTACTAAAAGCGTAATGATGCTAATGACATGAAACTCTTAAATATTTTTTTTTATATCAGCTTGAAACTACCATTACAGGGTTTACCCTAATGCGACAGTTAAGAACTTACAATAACCGAATTAGAAAAAAATAAAATAAAATGAAAACTAACAACATTACTAAATTATTACATCATTAAAAGCACAAAACATAGTATAACATAATTACTTACGTCACATAGTACAACATAAACACAAACATACTTTACTTACGTTATATACTAAAGAGGGCATTCGCCAATTAATAATATGCAGCGCGAGACAATAATGACACTTGAAAGGTAGTTTAGCTCAAAAGATTTCAGCCCCCCCTGGTACAAGCTACAAGAACTCGTTACGAATTAGGAGTTTGAGAGCCATGGGACTTAGCCATAAGTGGCAAAATGTGGGTGTACTGCCTAATCCTTTGGGGAATACAGGGGGTATGTTATGTTTAAACTGGGTGTAATTTTAATAACCGTTATCCTCTTAAGGGGTCATTGTACTCATCATTATGAACAACTTTTACTATGGGACCAAACTTGAAATCGCGAAAAAAAATCAGCTGTTCCCTACATTTATGTTCGCATAATTCATAAATATAATTATAATAATAAATGTAAGGAACAGCAGTTTTTTTCGCGATTTCAGGTTTGGTTCCATAGTTGTTCATAATGATGAGTACAATGACCCTAAAAATGACACCCTGTATAAAGTACAAGCTACAACGTAAACAAAAAAAAACCGAGAAACAGGTAACTACGTCCTGTTTAACATCGAGCATTTTTCCTTATAAGTACATAAAAACGCGTACGCAGCGCGCGAGCGTCATTAGCTACAATTCGGTGTGTCACACATTTATACAGAATTCTATAGGGAAGTAGGCTTCCCTTTGGATTTTCTAGCCAACTGGCATTTTAATAGTGCTATTTACTATACAGATTGGTCTATCGGCCGAATTGCAGCGATAAACTGGACCTAGTTATGCAGAAAGCAGCCATATGGCACTTTTTCCAAAAATGAGTTATAAACACAGTCATACTAATTTCGACATACACGTTTTTTTGCAAAAACAGCCATGTCGATATCTCTATTTATCACGGAGATATGCGCCGTCAAATGTAGCCTTGATGATGATGCAACCATCGACAGAAAAATGCTTATAACTCTATTTGTACTTTTCCCTAATGGCTGCTTTCTGCATAACAGTCCAAACTTATTTATGCATTGCTTACTTAAAAAAAAAAAAACCCAAAATATATAGTCAGGTTTGCCTCGACCCACCTGAATAGGACAGGTGCTGCTCGGCTCCGCACCCTCGGCTTACTGATTACAGCGGGCGGAGGGCCGGAGGCTGCCCTGAATTAGGTACATTTGACAATTTTTTAACCGACGATGAAAAAGGAGGAGCTTCTCAATTCAACACATAATCCGATTTGAACGATTCTTGTTTTATTTGGGAGGGTATACCTCGAAAATTGGTTCCATGTAAAAGGGTATAGCAGAATAAGTATTATGATTCGGGCCCCAATGACAACTCCTATCCAAAATGTTGTAGTACCTACCGGCTTGATGTACAAATGCAATTTATTTGTATTTTTCTGCTGCATTCCGCTTTAATTAATCTATCCTTTAAAGAGCCATATTTCAAAAACTAATTGAGCTTGAGAGATACATCCAAAATGTGGTTGTACTCGTAGGTAACGTTAAAGAGTATATTTTATATTTTTTGTAGATTATTTAAAACGTTGCACATATCAATAAATAATAAACAAGTAAATATTTTATCTTTTTTTTTTTTAGTGTTCTCGGTGTTTCACAATCACCGAAAAAATATATGTTGTAGTAGGTACTTGATAAGTCATATTTACTCATAAAAATTATATTGAAAAAAAGCTGGTGTAACATTTCGAAAAAAAAAAACGATGAGCAGGTCATCATCACTATAGGCCAATAGCTATTCTCTCGAATCGATACTACACAGTTACATTTTATATATACAGGTGTAGCGTAATTAATGGATAACCGTCAGCACGTACAATATAACGATATCACGAGCCGACTCGCTTCTTGTTTAGGCCCTTATTATGCTCAATGCTCTTCTCACATCTACTCCGGAGTGTGACTTGTTTGCTGGGAGATGGATAGACGTGTGTCGTGAATGTTTAAGTTTTTGTGGGAAGATGGATGAAAGATAATTAGATAAGGTATATATATTTTATTTTTCACTTGACTGCATTTTGTTTACTTTATAAGTGTTACAATATTTTGTTTGTTAATTTTGCTATTTTCTCGTGTTTACATAAGTATTTATATTATACAGGCTGACTTTTTTTTCCGTCTTGAAAAATATTGGGTGGGTGAAAGGAGTAGCCTAGGGCATACCTAGTTTTTTTTAAATAATAATAATATCGAAATACGCACTACGCAGATTTCGATATTTTTTTTCAAAATTTCTGTTTTTATTGTTACAGTTTACTTCAAATGTGTAGTGTTTATTGATAGCAATTTCTGTCTAAGCTATTGATAAAACAAAAAATAAAATAAAAAACTAGGTATGCCATAGGCTTTTACTCCGTTCACCTATTATACCCTGTTTTTTTTCAACGGTAAAAAAATCATCCAGTAGGTATATATATTTTTAAATTGTATTTTACCTAGCCTACTAATGTAGGTATGTGTGTCACTTTTTAGTTTGTAAATTGTTCTGTACAACGCCTTGAGATTCTTTTATGTAATATTGTGCATGAAAACTTAACTAAATGAATATCTTGTAAAAAACAATCATTTCTATGTGGAAATGATTGTTTTGTGTTTTGTTTTTGTTTTGAGTATGAACTCCAGGAGCGTCGAGTGCCGCCGGGCGAGATTCTCCCATTTACGAACGTAACATGTAAAAACGTATGTTTTTAATAATAATAATAATAATTTATTTATCTTCACTTCAAGACAAATATTAGTGTAGCCCTACACCCTAATTGCATAACACACAATCGATCGGAATCTGAATAATTTTGAAGCAAATTGCTAATCCATTGCTTCATATGTTCGAAAAATTGTCTTCTTAACATCGTAAATAACGCAATGAATGTTGTTGAACTGTCAAAAAGAAACCGATTTCGATTGATAGTGTGTTACGCAATTAGGGTGCAGGCTCTTGTACTAGGAGTTCCTGTATCACAAGAGCCAAATATTTGTGTACCTTAAAATAATTGGTAATTATTATCACGTTTCTAACTTTCGTTATTCTTTTAGGGGTTTTTTTTTATCATAAAAAATACCTTCTCGAAAATATGAAGTATTGTACAGACGCCAGCACATCAAGCTACTACAATCTGTCAAATTTCTTTAATAGATTTTCAACTTTATTGCTAAAGCATTAGGTTCAAGGTTGATTGGGAAAATTTGACAGTTTCGGGTAACTTGACCTGCTGGCGTGTGTACTTAATTTTATTTTAATATTATTTTTGCATGAATAGGAGGAAAATATATGAAAAGTCAAGTGTACTAAAAGTAAGTCGCGGGAGTGTCGTGGGAAACTCGCTTGTAACGAGTTCCTTTCGCTGTATCATCATCATCATCTTCCTGCCCATGTCCCATGTTACGTGGGGTCGGCGCAACAGGTTTTCTCTTTCCTTCCTCCCCTACCAACCGTCACGCTATCATTCACTCCCTTTTATTTCATATTCCTCACACAATCCATCCATATTTTCTTTGGCCTTCCTCTCCCTCTCCATCCACCAAGTTTCATATTCATCAGTCTTTTAGTCACATGCGTTTCCTCCCTCCTCTAAAGAGCCATCTAGTACGGTCTCAAGTTTCAAGTGTCAAAAGTTTTTATTTTTATTACAGAGCCATCTAGTATAATTTTTAGCAAGCGAAAAACTTATACTAAATGGCTCAATATAAAATTTTTCGATTCTATGGCTTCTTTACCACCTGATTTTTCTCTTATTGCATGAATTGTCCTATATAAGGTCTATCTATTCATACACGATATCTCTTAAGGGGTCATTGTACTCATCACTGTGAACAACTTTTACTATGGGACCAAACCTGAAATCGCAAAAAAAATCGGCTGATCCCTACATTTTGACGAGTTATGCGAACATAAATGTTCGCATAACTCGTCAAAATGTAGGTTTTTTTAATCAGCTGTTATAATGATGAATACCCATTACAAAGATTTCGTGTATGAATAGATATACCTTATTTAAGCATTGAATGATCTTTTAGAGGTGACAACGTCAAAACTGCTAAGAAAATTATATTGTGTAAAGAGTGTAATGCTTATTTTAATGACGTCATGGTAGTAATACAAAGTACTTAAGATTAAAATAATACTGTTTAATAGCCCCCCAGTAGTATAAGAAAAATATACTTACATAAACAAATTTGGGTTTTGAAACAGCTCTACAAGGTGAAATAGATTCATGGGCATCCTTTTAAGGGGTTAATGTACTCATAATTATGAATAACTTTTCCTATGGGATCAAACAAAATCAGCTGTTCCCTATAATTTGACGAGATGCGAACATAAATGTAGGGAACAGCTGATTTGTTTTCGCTTTTCACGATTTCATGTTTGGTCCCATAGTAAAAGTTGTTCATAATGATGAGTACAATAACTGCTTAAAAGGACGTCCATGAATTCAATTTCACCCAAATAGTAACAGCTCGTTCTCAATAAACTATTACTCATCGGTAAGTTTGATAATGTATTCGTACCTACAGTTATCATAATGATTAAGTATTGGGAATCCCATTTTAGGCAGTAACACATTATGATAGAATGGTCAATAGGTACAGTATTTACGCAACAAAGTTATCAAATTTTATATAAGTAGGTATTACGATTTATGAATGACTTTAATTTTGTTTTGATTTGGTTTGTACTCTGGAATTATTTATCTTATTTTTTTTCCTGTTCTGTTGTATGAGGAAAACTATATTCTTATAGCAAAGTTTTGCATTGGCTTATCGCCAATCATACTGTTATTCGTTACAAAGATGATCTATACAGACTGTTGGGTATAATGTTATGTGCATAGGGTGCTGGCAGTAAACTCTAGAACTGAAAAAAAAAATCTTAAACCTTATAAAATTTGTCATAGTAATTTATTGGTAAGGGATTCGTATTAGTCACATCCACATGAAGTCACATCGTTAGACACACTTCAAGTCAAAAACAAATTACTTTCAATACAAGTAAAAAAATAACAGAATAAACACACTGTCAAGTAACTAAAAATAATACAAATCGCTGCTTTGCATGAATACCCGCACAACCCAAAATTTTGAAATTAGTGGTTTATAACACAGCCCAATGCAAAATAGTCCTTATTTCTTGGTTAGTAAGACTCACATTCATGACGGCATAATCGGCGGTTTTGCCGTTATGAATGTGAGTCTTACTGACCATGAAATAAGGACTATTTTGCATTTGGCTGTTTTATAAACCACTAATTTCAAAATTTTGGTTTGTGCGGGTATTCATGCAAAGCAGCGAAATATAAAAACTTATATATTAAAAAAAAAACAAAAAACCCGACAGCACAAACACATAACTGAAAAGAGAAAAACAAGAATTACCTACCTATAATCTATTGAATTTTGGTATCGCAGGCCCAAACAAAAGTTACTACTTACATATTTCAGGTTATTGGTTTGTGCCTGCGATACCAAATTTCAATAGATTATTTGTAAGTAATTCTTTTCAGTTATATCAGGTTATTTCAGGGCATTGTCAGTCCGGGCGAACATGCTGGCCCGCAGGTTCGCTCGATGTACAGACGCGGTGAAAGTAACTTTATTCAACGCGTATTGTACATCTCTGTACTCAGCGAGCCTGTGGTTCAGATATACCCAAAGGGCTTACAATTCTCTGCGCATCCAATTTAGCAATGCATTCAGGGCGCTGTTGCGTCTGCCACGCTTCTGCAGTGCGTCAACAATGTTCGCTGAGTCGCGCACAGACGGCTTTGATGCCACCTGGCGCAAAAAGACAGCCTCACTGCTAAGCAGATTGCGTGGGAGCAGTAACAGCATCCTGAATGTAATAGGCAATAAGTTAGACAGCCCACTGGTGTGGAGCCTCACCCAGAGGACTAAGTCTCTCTTAGTTATTAAGTACTAATATAGTTTTTAAGTTCTTTCTAACAATATAATGTTAATGTAATGGACCAATGGTTGTCTGAATAAAAAATTTAATTATTATTATTATTATATGATTGTGCAGTCGGGTTTTTGTGTTTTTAATATTTTTAATTTCAATCTTTTTAGTTTTATTAATATTTTGTATTTTAATTTATTTGTTTCCTTTTAAATATGATTGGGCTACGGATATTTATCAATTATTTAATTAACCAATATATTATTCCTAATTAAATTTAAACATATATAACATATATATTTTTGTAATCCCCTTTCAATTTCCTTTATTGTGATACCCTACTCGATAGGATTGGTTATTTTTTTTATTAACGTAGGTATTACTATTTCGCGCCAAAAATCCGCCATTTTGTTTTTTATTTCAAACACCTATCTAAAGACACTTGGGTTTCTAAGACGAATAAAACGATACCGTAACTGTCGAAATCCATTCAGCCGTTTGGTAGATACGATGTAATAAAGAAATTTACAAATATACAAGATACGCGCGAAAAACAACCCTTCCTTGGCAGTCGCGTAAAAAGCAAAAGTCGTAGTATAACCCAGTCAGTAAGTCGACCCAGGACACAGTACAGCACGCGCCTGGGATCTTTCTGTCTCTGAAATTAGCTGCAGACCTTCAGGATAAATGTCAGTGGTAAAAAAAAACTTGGCTTTCTTTTTCAGGGTGGTGGGCTACCAACGACCAGTAGGATTCAGAATGGTAACTCTCCTTCCCCGAACTATGAAACAAGCACGGATATAAGTAAGGTGAGCCAATACTTGTGGTCACAGATCTGTGATATCATTGTTCTTCAATGAATTATTTTACATATAATTATAATGATTCACTAGTGGCGATCTGTACTTCGATGGCTCCTAAGTATACTGAGTCAACTGTATTTCTACTAACTTTAAAGGAAGGTGATAAAAAGAGCGAATGGTTGTTAATAAAATAATGTGAAATTTATTTTGCACCGTTGATAGGCCTTATTAATACTTACTATATTTAATTCACTATGATTCGTTATTTATTATCGATTGTATTAACATTTGAAATATAACCATTCGCTGTTTTTATCGCATTCCTTTAAAGTTATTAGAAGTACAGTTGACTCAGTACTACCTGACCAAAACAATTAGGCGCATGACAGGAATTCGGATTAGGCGCCCGCACCCCACACCTATCCCCGCGCTTCCCGATGTGACGTGCAGTGATATACTCTCTTTCGGCAGTGATGATAATACGTACGATATCAATCACCGTTCCAGTGTTTCCTCCCTAGTTCCAATAACTTCATAGCTGTCATGCGCCTAATTGTTTTACTTAGGAGCGACTTAAGCGCAGGCCACACTGAGAACGAAGCAAAACGAAGCTAAGTTCGTTTGAAGTATGAAGATAAAATATAAAGACGCAGTAGCTACTCGAGTTTTTTCGAGAGAATACGTATGTCTATTTCTTTGCCACATATGATGTGAAGTGTCGTTCGTTAGATTCGTCTTAATTATAGGAGTGACATTAGGCTATATAATCTATATCTATAATCTACACTAATCTACACTAATATTATAAAGCTGAAAAGTTTGTTTGTATGTTTGAACGCGCTAATCTCTGAAACCAGACGGATTTGAAAAATACTTTTTGAATTTGATAGCCCAATTCTTGGGGAAGGCTGTAGGCTATATACGATCACGCTAGGACTCTTAGGAGCTGAGCAAAAAGAAAAAAGTCAGAATACTAAGCAAAAACGAACTAATAGCGTGGGTAGGGATGCGATGCGACTGGGTGGGTCGGGGGAATAAGCTATAGGTATTATAAAGTATAAGCTGACCTCTTAAGCCGAGAGCTATAAAAGTCGCTCGTGCTTTGACTAAGACATGTTCCCGTCCCTATCTCGCACCTGTAGTTTGCCAGTTGTGCGACAGTGACAGAAATAACGCCTAGCCTAACCATGTGCTAAATAACGTTTATATGTATTAGATGTCGGCATTATAGTGGGGAAAGCCATTGTATAGGTTTTCCATTGCGAGGTCGGCTTATACTGGATATGTATAGCTTGATGAGTCGTTGGCGTAAGCTAACTACTCAAGGCCATTGCCATATACCTGCGTCTTGTAATGAAGATTTCGTGATTGACGGTTATACAGAAATCTAAATAGATTTCTGTGGTTAGATAGGTTACATACGAGTATTATATTAAACAGTTATCCATACTATCCATACTTAATATTATAAATGCAAAAGTGACTGTCTGTCTATCTGTTACCATACCAGCCCTTAAAAGCTGACCGGTTATGGATCAAATTTGGCACATGGATAGATCACGACGGGTTGGGACATGGGATACTTTTATCCCGGTAGTACGATCCAGTGGGATAATTTCGAACCTCCACGTAGGTGAAACTGCGGATTTGTAATACAAGGAAAATCGTCCGTTCATAATAGCTTTTACACCTGCGTAGGTAATCAATTCGGTAAGTAGGTATAATTTACATTTTTATTGCTAACATAATTAGAATTGTTAACAAAATTAGAATAGTGCAAAATGAGTTAATCAGCTGGCAGTACCGAGTACGTATACCTCAGGGTTTCTTAAAATGGAATCGACGGTCCCTTAGGGGTCCGTAGCATGTGTATCAGGAGTCCGCAGTAGGTCAGTTAACTGTTAAAATACATATTTATTGGGAAATTGTGTAGTAAACTCAGTATTTTTCGGCCAAGTCACTCGCTGCGACGACGACGCATCGTCTTCGTCGGGCGGCGAATTCAATAGGTAATCACTGCGAGCCAGGGTTCTCGGTTTTGGCACAGATGAATACAGATGGGACACTCCGCAAAATCATTTAAATAAAAAGCGACTCTTGCTACGACACAATACAGTGCAATTCGGCTGCCTCACTTCAAAACCTAGTAAGGGCTTAAAACGAAATTTTACAGGAGAGCGCAAAAACGTAAAGTGGTCACGGGGCAGTGAATTGGGCACTTAGGTTTCGATGCGTAAATATATCTGCTTATTTGTGAGTTTTTATTTGGTATTTTGTATTTGGTAGGAACTTACTAGGTTAGCAAGATTATGCAATAAAACGATTTTTGTAAAAAGTGTGGTTGAAATGGGGCAGCCGAATTCAGGTCGCACAACGCTTATTACCTACAGTTATATTCACCTACAAGTTGCCTCTCTTTCTAACGCGTAACTCTTATCCCTTCTGACCGCAGCAGTCCTACTGAATTGGCCCAGTGAGATAGGCCCGCCGCGTACTTGTAGCTTCATACCTTAACTGCGGAGTGTCCCATCTGTATTAATCTGTGGTTCTGGTGTCAATAAAAACAAAAAGTCGCAATCGATGGAACGTCGCAGATGACATGCGCCTTGCCTTGTCGAAGACAACCCCTCAATTTAACGTTCTTATTGAGGCAAAACAGCAGCATCCTTCTCAAAGTGTTATGAAACTAGCAATAAAAGTGATTTTGTAATATAAATAAGGCTTAATTTCCTAAAATATTAGTCCGTAGAATTGTTTAAATTGTGAAAGTGGTCTGTGACTGCAAAAAGTTTAAGAATCCCTGGTATACCTTTTTTTTTTTTTTTGGATGGGAAATCATCAAATAACTTCTCCCGCTCTGGGTGGAGCGGAAGGGCGTGTCAGACTTTTACTGACTAAAACCCACCCGTGTTCCTTCAGTTGCCTATGCCAGGGCCACGGTATCTTTTTCAAACAACCCGCGACCCCAGCGGCATCGGCCCTATTGGACCCCATCTTTTGCTGACATCTCTTTGAGGCGCGCGTGGAACACAACGCGCCGTCGACCCGGGCCTGGTCCTCACCGGACGGCGAGCTACCCACTACTCACCGTCCGCAAGCCCGCGCCTACGGTGGCTGGGAATCGGCTATCGATTCCCGCCGCCCAGGGCGTCTCCTGCGGCGACTGAGGGCGTGAGGGCGTGAGGCTGCCTCTCCCTCACGCGTTCCGCCTCCTCCTTCGCGAGCATTACCGCTTCGCAGAAGGAGGTGACGGCCTCCCATGCACTCTCGCTCCGCACCATGGCCTGGACCAGGCTCGGACGCGAGAGATCGCCGCCGCCGATCGCCTCCGTGAGAACACGGCGGTGCTCTGCCCAAGCCGGGCAGACCTCCACTGTATGCTCCACCGTGTCCTCTGGGCGATCCACACAATGGTGACACCCGGGCGTTTCCTCCCGCCTTATGCGAAACAGGAACCTCCCGAAACAACCGTGTCCGGTGAGGACCTGCGTCAGGCGGAAGGTGAGGACGCCGTGGCGCCTCTCTAACCACTCCTCAAAGAGGGGACTTATCGCCGCAATTGTGGCGTGCCCAGCGCTGGGCTGCGACAGTCGCACTCTCCATGTCGCCATGAGATCCCGCCGGAGCTCTGTCCGCTGTACCGTGATTTCTCGCGGCAGCGGAGTTACGCCCCGGCGTTTCGCCTCCTCGCGCCACTCCCACACGTGCGCGAGGACTTTCGCCTCCAGATCCCACGGCGGCAATCCGGCAAGGAGGCTCGCCGCCTCACCGGAGACCGTGCGGTAACCCCGGACTAGCAGAATGGCCATGACCCTCTGGGACGCGTTCAACCGGCGGACTGGCCGCAGCCTCAGGGAACGCGCCCACACCGGTGCCCCGTAAAGGGCCATGGACCGCACGACCCCCGCGTAAAGCCTCCGGCAGGAGGCGTTTGGACCACCTAGATTGGGCAGGAGCCGCTTCAAGGCAGCCCCAGCCCGCTCCAGTCTGGGAGCCAAACGTCGGAAATGCTCCACGAAGTTCCACCGGCTGTCGAGGACGAGTCCCAGGTACTTCATCGTCGACTCGACTCCAATGCGAACCCCTCCTACCGTTATTTGGGAACCCGACGGTGGCGCATTCCGAGGACCATGAAAACACATGGCCTCGGACTTGTGCAGGGCCACCTCGAGTCCCAACTGCCGGATCCTCGCAACGACTATCGCAACCCCGCGTGTCGCTAATTCAGCCGCCGCCTGGTGCGACCTCCCCTGCGCCAGGACCAGCGTGTCGTCAGCGTAACATACCACGCTGACGCCGCTAGGGAGGTCGGCGCGCAGCACCCAGTCGTACCCGATGTCCCACAAATGCGGCCCCAAGACCGATCCCTGTGGGACACCGCACGACATCTCTCGCCGGTTCCACTCTCCCTGATGACCGGGGTAGATGACGGCCCTATCCGTCAAATAGGCCTCAACCACTCGACAGAGGTAGGTCGGCATCCGGTGATACCGGAGTGCCTCCCTGATGCAACTCCAGGGCAGGGTATTGAAGGCGTTGGTGATGTCTAGAGACACCGCCAAGACGACCCCACCCCGGGCCACAGCATCCCCCGTCGTGAGGGCTCGCACGCGCATGATGGCGTCCACCGTAGAGCGCCCCCTGCGGAAACCAAACTGGCTCTCCGCCAAATCCGGCCCCTCCTGCACCAGCCACCCGACGAGGCGGTCTGCAATAACTCTTTCAAAGAGCTTGCCCACCTCGTCGAGCAGCACGATGGGTCGGTAAGCGGACGGAGAGTCCGCAGGGCGCCCCGGCTGCTTAATGAGGACCAGTTTCCCCGTCTTCCAACGAAGTGGGAACTGGCCCCTCTCCAAGCATGCGCTTAGGAGCCCCCCTAGTCGAGGCCCGAGAGCCCCAAAGGCCAGAACCCAGGCTCTTCCAGGTAAGCCGTCGGGTCCTGGGGCGGCATTTTTGGCACTCAGCCTACGTACCGCCGCTCTCAACTCTACCTCGGTCACTTCCGGAGCATCGTCGTCGTCGTCGGTGATGTGGTCCGCAACGGGCACCGCAGGAAGCGGAGCCATGGGCGGGGGAGTATGTTCCCCTCGCGAAGGGAACAGAGCGCTCACCACGTCCTCCACGAGCTGAGGCCGGAGACTCTGCGTCAGCGGGGGCGCCCATGGACGGAGTTTATCCCGCACCATTTTATAAGGGCGTCCCCATGGGTCCCTGTTTAGAGTCTCCAGCGACTCCTCGCGAGCCAGATCCCTGGCCCGCAAGATCTCCGCTCGGAGGGCGGTCTTCGCCGCTCTGTACCCCTCGTACAGCTCCGCCTGAATGGCTTCCGTATCCGGAGGGCGGATACGGAGCCTGCGGTGCCTGGTGTACCGGTGCCGCGCAGCAACGCACGCCTCGCGCAGAGCCGTCAGCTCCGGCGACCACCAATACACCTGGCGCCAGGCGCGACCGGGCTGGACCCGGGGCATTGCCACGTCACATATTTCGGACATGGCCTCCCGGAACCACTCCGCCTCGTCGTTGATGTCGGCAGGCCTGTCCGGTGGTGACACCCAGGCCTGCACGATCGAGGCTTCCAGGAGGAGCTCCCGGTCCAGCTTCTTCAGCGCCCACCGCGGACCACTCGGGGCCTGTCGGACCGGCGCGCTCGAGGTCTGGGCGGAGACATCAAACCGGATGTACCGGTGGTCGGAGTAGGTCTCCACCCCCTCTATGACGCGCCAGTCAACAACATATGGCAACAGAGCGGGGCTGGCGAACGAAATGTCCACCACTGATTCGCCCCGCATCCGCACACACGTGGGGACAGAACCCCGGTTTAGGATGACCAGGCCTGTCTCCAGAGCCCAGTCCTCCACCATCCTGCCCCGTGTGTCCGTATACCGGGAACCCCAAGCCACATTCTTGGCGTTGAAGTCCCCGAGGACGAGCACGGGAAGGGAACGAAACCCGACGACGACGTTTTTCAACTCCGCAAGGGAGTTGTGGAACTCGGCGAGAGTTCGGTTCGGGGAGAAGTATACCCCTACCACGACAATCCCCCCGAACCGTGCTGCAACGCAACCCTGTCCCCTCTTGACGGCTTCGAGGGACAGGGTACCGGCGGCGGCCGACGAAATGAGGGTCACTGAGCCGCTCAGGTCCTCCACCCAGTAATCACTGGGCGGGACAAAGTACGGCTCAGCGACCACGGCGATGTTAATCGACCACTGCGCCATGCTCTGGAGCAACAGATCCTGAGCGGCGGCGCAGTGGTTGATGTTCGCCTGGAGGAGGCGTAATGGGGCCATTACTGGCACTCCATATTAGCCCCCCCCTGAGCCTCCTGTGAGGGCCCTGCCGCAGTGAGTACGGCGGCGACGGCAGTGGAGGCGGCAGCGACGGCGGCCGTGGCGGCGGCTGCGGCCGTGACGGCGGTAGCGGAGGCGGAGGGCTTGCCCCTGCCCCGGGCTTTGGTGGGTGGACCACAGCCCTTGCTTCCAGCCCGGTGATCGGCCGGCTTGCCAGCTGCCGCACATAGATAGCAGTGCGGCGTGGCATTGCACGAGCCGGCCTTGTGACCGGGTTGACCACAACGGAAGCAATGACTGCTGCGATCCACCTCCGAGGTGCATTTTGCCCCCACGTAGTTGCCCACTTGGCAACGGAAGCACCTCAGAGGTCTGGGTTCCAGCAGTTTCACCCGCGTGGAATCCCAGCCCACCTGGAACCTCCGGCCCTCCCCAACTATTTTTTGGGCCGCCGATACGGGACAGCTCACCGTAACGGCTCGCATCCCCGTGAGGTCAGGACGGATGGTGCCTACCTTCACCTGTTCGAAGGCACACCCCCCAGTCTTGACCACGGCGGCCACCACCTCTCGCTCCGTCACGGAGTCGTCCAGACCCAGGATGCGCAAGTCAACGCACTTGGCGGGTCTGGACACTCGGGCCTCGTCCGCATTTAAGGACGCCCTGAGCCTTTCGGCCAGAGCGTCAGCGGTCGGGCCACTGGCCGCACCGGGGATCTCGAGCATCCGAGCCCCAGTCGCAGTGACCCTTACCCGCATGCCCTCGGTAATACCGATCTCCTCCAGGTTCACCGCCGCCCTCGCCTTGGCGAGCACGTCGCGGTAGGACACGCCCTTCTTCTCCGCTTCCGGCTGTAGTGTGATCACTACAGCTGCGGACTTTGGGGCACGTAACCTCGCCGCGACGCTTCGCTCTTTGCGCCGCTGCCGCCTCTCCCTCCGCTTGGCCGACCTTGCCGCCTTGCCCTCCTTCCTCTTCTCCCCAGCTACCTGCCATTCGGCGTCAGCCGGAGGAGATTTGGGAGGCGGGGGCAGCCGCGTCGTCACCGCCACAGCTGGGGCCCTCTCAGGCGCCTTCGCGGCCGCCTTCGTAGGCGCCTTCGCAGGCGCCGTCGCAGGCGCCTTCGCGGCCACGGCCCCGCCCTTCGCCTGCCCTGCCGACCCTGGTTTGGCCGTGGCAGCCATGGCGGCATACGAAGCCGCCTTTGGCTGGCCCGAGGCCGCCGGTCGGCCTAGCGGGGGCCGCAGGACGATTCCCTCAAGGACCGAGAACCGGTTGTTAAGGGCAGCCAGCTCCTTCCGCACCAAGGCCAGAACTCGGTCCTCTGCAGGCCCAAGGCCGCCCTGCCCCTGCTGCACCCCCTCCTGGAACACCTCCTCCTGAGCGCCAGCTCCGCGAAGCCTGGCCAGGTCTGCTCGGAGCTCCTCATTCTCCTTTCGGAGAAGCTCCATGGCGGCTGTCAAGCGGGCGACCTCCGCCCGCATTTCGGACATTCCGTCCGACGGAGGCCCTTGAAGTAGAGCCTCCGCTGCCGCCATAATGGAGGCCTTGGCTGCGGGTATGGCCTTGTCTTTAGAAGACTGCGTCTTCTTCAAAGCCACACCCTTGACTGCTGCGGCCACGACCTCCTCAAACCTGGCCCGCTCCGAATTGGAGCCACCAGCGGCGTCCGACTCATCGCCAGACGCCTCCACGGCGCTCCCCTCGGCCGACCCGGCTGAGCCGTCCTCCGTTGCGGCGTTTACCCGGCTCTTGCTCTTCCGGCCTAGGCCCCGGCGAGCATATTTGGGAGCCGATTTAAGACCGCCGTCCGAGGAAGACTCCTGGGCATCTCCCAGATTTAGGTTCCGCTTCAGGAAAGCATTTTTTCTTCCAGCGGCCCCCACCACTACGCACTCCGGGCTCTTAAAAGTGCCCTTCGCGCCCTTCACTCCCGATGCGGCGTCGGACTCCGACCCCGCATCACTCCTCTCCCTCTCCTCTTCTCGTTTATCGTTTTTCTTTGGTCCCATATTAGTTCCCACGAGTAAAAACTTTATCACTGGCTCAAAACTGTGGTTCGCACTAGCGATTAATTTAGCTACCCATTAATCAAGCTACCAACCTCCCTCACGGTGCGCCGCCGCTTGAAGGTTTGGGGTAATTTTTTATAGAGGTTTTCTTCCTCGCGGTCCGGGCGGTTAAGCCAAGACCCTCGACCCCCGTCAAAAGTCAGAGACATGACCTTGAACAATCTTCGGGGCTACGAGACTAACGGTGGCAGAAGGAAATGACTTCCTCCTGCCTGCCCGGCGACAGGGTTAGTGCACACCGAGCCCGCTCTTACTCCGCCGCTGTGCGTCTCTGCTTAGAGCAGAGGGACACACGTTGGAGCGTACCTCCGACAGGATATTGGCATACGGGCAACAAAACCCCTTAGGCACACGTGCCTAAGGGGAACCATTGCCCGCACCCCAGGGTGCACCGTCCCGGAGACTGGCCTTCCCCCCGGACGTATCCGTAAGGGAACTCCAGCCCACGGGCACTCGGGGAGGTTTCCTGTCCACGCACCCCATCCCTGGTATACCTGAACACAACATAATGTCAGATAATTTACATTTCACCGCCACTAACTGAACCATCTACTTTAGGGTTATGTGACTTCTAACTTGATTTTGGAGTAGCTATTTGCAATAAAAAAACATCGAAAAAATGAAGTGAAAATATCTTTGGCGCGTTGGGCGATTTTTGGTAGGAAATCCCCTTACAGGTTCGCGTCACTGCGACACCACGCCACCACGCCATGCTTTGTATAGTTTTACGTTTAAGTGTTTTTGAAGTCAAAACTTCTTTAGGCACGTTGAGCGATTTTTGGTAGGGGGAATCTTACGGGTTCGCGTCACCACCGCGTCACCGTGACACCGCGACATGCTATGTGTATTTTGACAGGCCAGTTGGCGTGGTTGGTTAACACATTCGGTGCGGCAGACGCACATGTGTGTTTTCATAACTTTCTTCGAGTGCGGCGCGGCACACCTGTGCGTTCGTTGTGCATCTCTATTGTTTCGAAAACATCGTAAAAAAAGGGTCGGTAGGGGTGTAGCATAAAGAAGCGTTTGCATAAAGAATTCAGCAGAGAATGTGTTAAGATACCGCCTATCATGTCACAGGTCGTGGGTTCGATTCCCACCCAGGACAAACATTTGTGTGCATGAACATGTCTGTTTGTCCTGAGTCTGGGTGTAATTATCTATATAAGTATGTACGAGTATTTACAAAAAAAAAAGTAGTGTATGTAGTATATCAGTTATCTGGTTTCCATAGTACAAGCTCTGCTTAGTTTGGGATTAGATGACCGTGTGTGAAATGTCATAGGATATTATTATTATTATGCATAGTTTTCGCTTCTGTCGGTAGTCCATGACTGCCAACTTTTTCTTTTTGGTTTCTATGGAATTTGAACTAGTCGTGTATTATGGCATCGAGTTTGTTGTTCTAAAATTTGATAATTATCTATACACTAGTTTCTGCCCGCGACTTCGCCTGCATGAAATGTATTGTTCCCCCGCCCCACCACGTCGCATCACATCGCCTGCTCTTACTATTACTTCGTTTTTGCTAAGTGTTCTCTCTGTTTTTTTCTTTTTGCTCGGCTCCTAAGCGTCATAGCGTGATGTTAAATAGCCTAAAACAAAAAAAAAAAAGGCCTTTTGCCCGCGGCTTCGCACGCGTTGTTTTCGAATAGCGGTTTAGGGCCATGAAAAGCTATCGAGCAATGCCAAGCCTGCATGTAGTATTGCAGCCACCTTTGGGATGGATCAGCTAAGTACCAACTAGCCGCGCTTGACTCGGTGGAACGCAGAGCTAAGAGGCTCATTGGCGACGTAGAACTGGTGGAGCCAAGTTTCACAGCTTGGCTCATCGCCGCAAGGTTGCCTGCTTGTCGGTCTTCTACAGATTGTAGACTTATGTCCGTTTCTGTACACCTGACAACGTATATGCAAAATTTCAGGATGATCGGTTCAGTGGTTAAGGCGTGATAAGGTAACAAACAAACACACAAACTTACTTTCGCATTTATAATATTATTAGTATCTAGTATTAGTATAGATAGTTGGATAAATAATGAGTCTCATGCAAGTAAAACTTAAAGCAGTAGAAACTTTACATTCCGTGACTGTGCATGAATTTTTTGTTTCCACATATCCTCAGTCGTCGTCAACACGAGGAGATAAAGGGCATGAAGACGATGAGATTATGCGAAACGTGTCGGCTATTCCAAGAATGAGCTATGAGGAACTGAGAGAAGCGACTGGCAACTGGGCTGACAGCAATCTGTTAGGGCGAGGGGGATTCGGACAAGTGTTCAAAGGTACGGTGTACTTTTCATATAGTAAGAGATGGTGAGAGTTGAGGAGAGATTATGAGAGTTGGTGAGAGTCTCAAAAATTCTAATCTATTGGTTCGAGACTTCGGAATAGAAGGATTTAGGGCAACCAATTCAACTCTGCATTTTTTTCTATTATACTCTGGTCAATATTAAACAGAAAGTGAAGTAGGTATAAAGCGATTTTGAACCTTGTGCAGTGCAGCAATTACTGTCAAATTGACCTGTTCTGCACTTAAACTTGATGACTTAACTAATAATTGATAAGCCTAGCCTTTTCCCCAACTATGTTGGGGTCGGCTTCCAGTCTAACCGGATGCAACTGAATACCAGTATTACATGGAGCGACTGCCTATCTGACTTTCACAACCCAGTTCCTGGGTAATACGATACCCCCTGGTAAGACTGGTTGTCAGACTTTTGGGCTTCTGACTAAAACCGAAATATAGCGAATAAAATGAGACCATCGACCAATAGAAATTGATTTATATTCCAATCTAAATTGGACCTAGTTAGGTATGCAGAAAGCAGCCATGTGGCACTTTTTCCAAAAATGAGTTATAAATACAGTCATACTAATTTCGACATACAAGATTTTTTGCAAAAACTGCCATGTCGATATCTCTATTTATCACAGAGATATGAGCCGTCAAATGCAGCCTTGTCCATACATCCATAATGCAACCATCGACAGAAAAATGCTTATAACTGTGTTTGTACTTTTCTCGACATGGCTGCTTTCTGCATAACACGGTCCAATTATTATAGATTGACACTAATTCTTTCACTCCTTATTGAACCAGTCACATTTTATTCGGCAAAATTCGATTGTTCCGAAGGTTATTAAACGATGGAACCATTGAAAGTTCTCGAGTACGAGGTCAAAAGGTTCCATCGTTTGATGCCAATGCGTTTGAGCCGGTTGATGGCAATAGACTCTCTATTACATACGTCACTAACGAAATAAGAGTGTACTATACAATTCTGCCTACGCGGGACGGAATACAGGCATGATTATACTCTTATTTTGCGTAAAAATAAGCTCGCCCCCTATTACATGGGACTTGAACAAAACTTGCGAAATGTAGGTGTGTGTACTGGTTGCCCAACCCTCTGGGGGAAGTTATGTCATGTTATATTAATATTCCACAGGTGAATGGAAGCACCTGCCGGTCGCTGTGAAGCGTCTTAGAGACAATAACGACAGAAACAAGGAACTTATCAGAGAGATGTGTTTAAATCAGTACCGACATGACAATATACTACCACTGTATGGATACTCTTTGGGAGGTAACGTAATTTTAAAATACGTATTCACCGTGATTTCATTTGCATCTTAGGATAACTACGTCATGTACATTTGCGTGCAAACATAATTGGCCCACCCCATGCTCTGTATCTGTGAGATGATATCTCAAAAATGTTAATGTATATTTTACTTATTATATGTTGTGTGAAAGTAGATAAGATTAAGTTTATTTAAACATAGCCTATACTCTGATAAAAGCAAAATTCTTTACAGAATCGACTCGATTCTTTAGATCTCCTCATCACTCACTTTTGTTTGGAAAAAGTAGGTGACATTTTTTTGTCAGTGAAGTTAACAAAAGCATTATATTGTTATATTAGTGCTCGTCTATTGATCATAAATTAATCAAGTATTTAACAGACTTAAAAAAGAGGGTCTTTGTTCGACCAGTAAGTTCGTAAATTCCCGAGTTTTTCAAAAACTAATGAATCCGGTTTGATATTTCACTAACGTTATTTACATACATTCAAGAAGGTTTAGTACAAAATATATTAGGGTATTGTTAATTAAACTTGATGAATTATCTTGTTTCAATTCTAAGAGAACGGGATGTATCGATTTTTTTGCACGCAAGTGTATATTGTCAATAAAAACTTTTTAGCAAAAAATAAAACCGACTTCTAAAACAAAACACTACAAAGTGAAAAATAACTTTAATTTCGGAAGTCGGTGTCTTTCGTTTTGTATTTTCATTTTTTGCCACCGACTTCCGAAATTAAAGTTATTTTTCACTTTGTAGTGTTTTGTTTTAGAAGTCGGTTTTATTTTTTGCTAAAAAGTTTTTATTTTTCACTTTTTAGTTGTGGAACCTACCCCACACAAATTCGAATACATAATTGAGCACAATAATTGTAGATAATAGCCATGTAAATAACAGTGATAGGAAGTTATTAAAACATCATCACATCATCCATATAAAATAAGTGGGAAATATACGCATTATTGAAGGCTAACTCAAAAACTCCCCAAGCAAAGTTAATAAAATGTATATGGGACCACCTCGGAGGTATACCCTTTCAAACAAAAAAGGAATTTTCCAAATCGGTCCATCCGTCTTTGAGTAATCGCGTAACAAACATACAAAAAAAAAAAAAAACAAAAAAAAAATACAGACGAATTGAGAACCTCCTCCTTTTGGAAGTCGGTTAAAAATGATCAAGCATTGGCTTTATCATTTTTTACAACTCCCAGTACGAGTAGGTACCTAAATTTATCACTAAGGATTGTAACTTTTATTCGATTATTGGTTAAAAGTAGGTAAGTACTTACATATTCCATTTTGAAAGAAAGAAAGAATAAAGTTTATTTGGTCACAGTTCTTGCACAAAATACGACTAATAAAAAAAAAAAAACCAGAAAAGTGTGCCTCACGGCTGCGCCAAAAAGGTTAATTTCAGACAGATGCTGTCTGACGCTGGTTTTGTAATATTTTTTTTTGTCCGTTCTTAATTTCTTATCAAAGCAATATTTATCCATATCCATCCGACTGAGCGCCACCATACACTGTATTCATACTATATTATGAATTTGTAAGTACTGATTCACACCGGGCGCGTTCTGGGATCGGCGCGATCACAACGAAAATGCAATGGGCGCATATTGAACGCTTGGTTTTCCCGTACCTTTAGAAAAGAAACGCAACGTATTATATTCACGTTCCAGCAAAAATGTGGATTCGTTTATGTGTAAACCCTGTAACTACGTTTGAGTTTGATTTTCGAACACTTGTTTTTCTAGGTCCTGAAGCATGTTTAGTTTATCAGCTGATGGCCGGAGGATCCTTAGAGCAGCGGCTACGAGGGAAGACTCATCACCCGCCGCTGTCGTGGTCGCAGCGATACAACATAGTGCATGGAATTGCTAGGTAAATCATTATTTGTGTTCATTTATGCCAAACAAGCTCACGGCCCACCTGATGATGATGAAAACCAACATGTTGGGGTCGGCTTTCAGTCTAACCGGATGCAGCTGAATACCAGTATTTGACCAAGGAGCTACATCCGTTCAGATAGGCAGTCGCTCCATGTAATCAGTATTTTACATGCAGCGACTGCCTATCTAACCTTCACAACCCAGTTCCTGGGTAATTCATTCAATTAAGATACCTCTTGGTTTAACTTGTTGTCAGACTTTTGGGTTTTTAACTATCCGTAACGACTGTTAAGATCAACGGCTTAACGTGCTTTCCGAGGCCCGAGGGGACTCCGTATATAAAGATGGTCACCCATCCACCGACCGACCGCGGCAAGCGTAGTTAAACCTGAACGATCGACCCGTGCGGCTGGTATTTCTTAGCCACTAGCCCCATTTGTCTTAGATAGATACATAAGATAAATCATTTACTTAGTGCACACAAAAGAAATAGCACAACAAACAAAATCTAAAAATGATAACTAAGAATATGAATATAAAGACAATACAAAGCCACCACACTACCACACTGTCAATTACAACTGTCTGTCATACTATAGTAACAAGATGATTCGGATACTTTCTTCCTAAATGCGATCCGAATATATCGATATAACGAATATTTCTGACAGTCGGTACGAGTCGTCAGAAGCCTGAAAGTCTGACAACCAGTCTTACCAAGGGGCATCGTATTACCCAGTTGGTTTGTGGTATTAACATAGGCAGTCGCTCCATGTAAAATACTGGTATTCAGCTGCATCCGGTTAGACTGGAAGCCGACCTAAGAAAGTTGAGAAAAGGCTAAGCAGATGATGATCTGTCTAAGATAATATTTTTACCCGTATAACTCTTTGGTTGACTGTAAAACTCGTGCCTCAAAATCACTAAAGTATTAGCAACCGCTTTCCAGAGGTCTCCAATTCCTCCACACAATGGAGGGCACGCCCCTCATCCACGGCGACATAAAGCCTGCCAACATTCTACTGGATACGTGCCTCATGCCTAAGATCGGGGACTTCGGACTGGCGC
The DNA here is from genome assembly GCA_948252095.1 of Dicycla oo. Lineage (NCBI taxonomy): Eukaryota > Metazoa > Arthropoda > Insecta > Lepidoptera > Noctuidae > Dicycla > Dicycla oo. Next base: position 14,036,750 of record OX411732.1, read on the forward strand.
GTAAAGGACCCTATGGTGACGAAAGGACCCATGTTAAGGTTTCAAGGTACGTAGCCATTATATTTATTTATTAGCTTCTGCCCGCGACTTCGTCCGCGTGAATTTCTTGCTCCCCCGCCCCACCCCGTCGCATCGCATCGCATCGCCTGCCCGGGCTATTACTTCGTTTTTGCTTAGCGTTCTTTTGGATTGTTTTTTCTTTTTGCTCGGCTCCTAAGGGCCCTTAGGAGTCCTAGCGTGATGTTGCCTTTCAAAACCGACTGGTAGTTCTAGAGATTTGCGCATTCAAATATACAGACAAAAAAACAAACTTCAGCTTTATTATTAGTAGAGATATAGATAGATAGGTAGGTAAAATGAGCTGGTATCCGCAACTCCACGTTAATGCGCGTATATGCGTATGGGTGCGAACATCGATTATTCGATCAGCTCCTCAAAGAAGGCCTTGAGCAGTGTCTTGGTGTTACTGACAACCTCACGGAGGGTACCTAGGTTACCGAAGTACTTTCCCCTATATGCGGCGACCACCGGGCTGTTTAGAAGCACTTGAGCTGCTATCTCCTCGTCCCCCATGCAGGCCCTGCACAGCGGACTGTCTAGATGTAGATAGATTTTAACTTTATGTAGGTACAGTATCATAAGAAAGTCTGAAAGTGACACCTGTGACTGAAAAGTTGTGTGGAAATCGGTGGTCATGGTATGGACATGCATGTGATGTAGAGGAATGATGAAAATGTCGCAAGGAAAGTTAGTATGAATGCGGGTGGCTATAAGAGTAGGGGAAGACCAAGGAAACGATGGCTGGACTGTGTGAAAGATGATTTGGCTAGAACGGAGGTGTGAATAATAGAGAAGTATTGAAGAAAAAGACATGTTGTGCCGTCCCCAAATAAATTGATATAAGGGTAAGATGAATGAAGATGTAGGTACGTCACCCAAAAAGCAGGAGAGGAGGAGCCGAATAGAGAAACGGAGGCCTTTGCCCTGCATTGGGAAAACACAGGCTAAAAATAAAAGGAGGAGGTTATCAATTCGTCGCGTATATATAAGTATACCGGGTTATTGGTAAAACACCAACAACCTCTTAAGGGGTCATTGTACTATAGTAGTAGGTATAGGCAAACTTTCCTGTTGTACACGTGCCTCAAGTCTACAATCGGGGACTTCGGTTTAGCACGCAAAGGACCCCATGGTGACGACAGGACGCGTGTCAAGGTTTCAAAGTACGTAGTCTGGTCATAAGTTTTCTCACATATGGAAAGTTAAATAACTGACACAATGAGTTACGCACTACAACCGTTTATACATCAAATGAAAGGGTATAAAATACTGATTTACACCACATTAAAATTATTCGAAATGTCCTCCTCTTGCTTCGATACAAGCCTTCAATCTGCAAGGCCAGTCATCAATCGAAGCACGCACGACGTTCATGCCAATATCGGTGACTGCTTTAATCAGGGATGCTTTAAGTGACTCCAAGTTGCGATGGGGTTTAGCGCAGACCTTCTCCTCTAAGTGCTGCCATATTTTGTAATCCAAGGGATTTAAGTCTGGACTGGATGAGGGCCAATCCTCATGCCTAATAAAGTCGATTCCACGGGTCGTGAGCCAGTTTTGGGTACTTTTCGCCTTATGAGCCGGCGCAGAATCCTGCTGGAATAGCCAGTGCTTGTTTTCGAATATTGTTTGTGAAGTTACACAATGTTTGTGAGGACTGTGTTTTGATATACAAGGGCACTGGTTTTCACTCCTTTTTCACAAAAATACACTTCCGTTGGACCCAAATAGGACACCCCAAGCCAAACCATGAATGCCGAAGGGTGATGACCACACTGAACACGTGGCACACGTCTGCTCGCTTCTTCACTAGAGTGTGCGTACACTTTATCATATTGTTTGTCGAAACTCTCCTTAACATTAAAATTTTTTTCGTCTGAAAAAAGTATTTCGCGGTATCTTTTTCCCGCGTACCGCCTTAACAAAATCCGGCTTCTTTCGAGTCTGATTTTGTTCAGCCGTGCGTTAAGAAGATGTGCTGTTTTGTTTTCCATAAGCACGCAGTCCTAGGTCTTCATATCTTTCTGCAGAGCCAATATTTTTTGCTGGCGGACAGGATTTCGTTGGATTCGCGCCTTCACTGCTTTGATGACCGCTGGAGTCAGAACAGTACGAGGTCGACCGCTCCTTTGTTTATCTTCTAATCTTGAATCTTCCCTGAATCGTTTGACAGTACGATAAATAAATCTCAGTGGAATTTTCAAATTTGTAGCAGTTTGAAAATCTCAGTTGGCGCGTGACCGCAACGATGCAATGCAATTACTGCGACTCTGTCTTGTTTGCGCATCCAATCCATTTTAGAAAATGAACAAAATTCCAGAAACCTTTTATTTTTATTTTCTTTAAATATTCAAATTTCGAATGCCCATAATATTTTCCTCGGCTTGCATTCTAAATTCGAAATTTGACCTATGTGACAGAACTTATGGCCCGACTACGTAGGTATGTAAAGTCTATTTAATTAAATCTTTGTTTCCAATTGACGCTATTTTCAATTAAACAAATATCGACTTTAGTGTAAATTAAGCTGATTTCAGAATGACTAGACTCCATTTGAAATAAGATTAGACTGAGATTAGATTAGAGAATAAATAAACCTTTTTTACAGTCCGTTCAACCGATTTTGACTTCTGTTGCGTTTGGTGACATGACAAATGGCAGCTGCAGTAAACAGTTCGTGTTGTAACCACTTTTTTGCTTTTAATGCCATCCTTATGCCTACGGAATAGAAATCAAAATCGGTTGATGTACTCTTATTTCAAATAGAATATAGTAAGATTGAAATAGTCATAAAAAGGTTTTTATTAGCAGCCCCGACTCTAGATTTGTGCTTGTGTGTGTACATGGCAATAAGCTCACGCTCGGTGGGACTACAATGTAATTAGCGAAAAGTACTTTGGGTAACCTCAACCAAACCCTAGGAGTATTATACTGCCACCGTAAGGAAAAAGGCAGGTCCTATTTAAAATACAAAATACAAAGGCAAAGACGTCTTCGAATAGTAAGAATTATTAGGTTTTCGCAATATAAAAATACTGGTAAAAATCTTTTTTTGCTGATTCCGAATATGTAAATAATTCTATTTCGAAAAAAATGTCAGATACGTCTTTTTCCCTTATGACGGTAGTATAGTCGTGATGTTATGTTTATATTACGTCGAACGCGATAAGCTAGCCCGCGAAATGTTAATTTTCTCACTTTTTGCGATTTGCAACTTAACAAGATTATTTTTATTTTTGTTTAGCGCATCCACCTTAAACCATAGAGTTCAGAAAGTATTCCGTCTTCAAATACTTATTTTCAATTGATTAATTCCAGTTAAACAAATATCAACTTTATAAAAGTGTAAATCAAGTTGATTTCAGAATGCGTAAAAAAAAAACAAAGTTTTAGAGCAAACTTAGTGAACGGTCGATCAGAGTAGTCGTTGACGGCTGCTCCTCTGACCTTATGGCTATTGATACCGGAGTTCCTCAGGGGTCTGTTCTCTCTGCAACTCTTTTCCTGTTGCACATCAATGACTTGCTTCAGCCTGGTACGCAGATGACAGTACAGTTTCAGAGAGATACTTGTCCAGTGCAAAAACCAGCGGGGCCGAAGTTGGTTCCTTGAGAGAGGCCATGGTAGAGCGGACAGATTTGACCTTAAGCCTTGTCTCCCAGTGGGGTGATGATAATCTGGTCTCTTTTAACGCCACCAAAACACAGGCGTGTCTTTTGGTAAAAAGATTAGATTTTTGGACTCGATGGTGGCGCCGAAGTTGAGACTAGATGTCAACTCCATGTCTAGGAGCTCAAGCCGGTCAGTTACAGGAACAGATGTACCCCGAAAAGTAGGAGTTTGGGCGAAATGACTCCTTTTAGCTACCGCTAAAACTTCGGCGCCACCATCGAGTACAAAGCCCAAACAGCGGCCAAGAAGCTAGGCATCCTAAATAGGGTGAAGCAATGCTTTACGCCTGGACAGCTTTTAACCCTTTACAAAGCGCAAGTCCGATCCTGCATGAAGTATTGCAGCCACCTTTGGGATGGTTCAGCTAAGTACTAACTTGCCGCGCTTGACTCGGTGGAACGCAGAGCTAAGAGGATCATTGGTGACGTAAGGTTGCCTGCTTGTCGGTCTTCTACAGTTTGTACTTCGGTGAGTGTGCCCAAGAACTCCACGACCTCATTCCACCGGCCCCCTTCTACCATCGGACATCTAGACGCACTACTAGTTACCATCCCTACCTAGTTGCTATTCCACCAATTCGCACTAAGTCTTCTAAGTCTTTTATAATGCGCACAGCAAAAGAGTGGAACTCACTACCTGCGTCTGTGTTTCCGAGCGCATACAACCCTAATCTCTTCAAAGTGAGAGTGAACAGGCTTCTTCTGGGTAAGCTCACTCCATCGTCGACTTTGTCTCTGTCACCTCTGGCCTAGACTAGAGTCAAGAGCAAACCCATCTCAAATAAAATAAAACTAAACTTTATACATAGGTACATAAACACACGCCTTCTTCCTATGGAGGTAGGCAGAAACTATAGAACGCCACCTGCTATGATCCGTACACTGTTGGTATTAACGTCTTTTTAAAGCGCTATTTGTTTAAATTTTTGGAAACTAAAGTGTGTTCGGAGTGTATCCATAATATCACACTTTTTAAAACTTTTGGAACCATTATTGTTCCCCCTCAAAAGCCATCATCATCAAGCTAAGAGGGCGTTATCACACCTCCGCCGCGAAACCAAAGCAGTGAAACCGCAGTAGTTTAATTCAATTGCCTCGTTTGATGTTCCGCTACTTTAATCGTGATTCGAGTAGCGGAACATCATGTGATTTCGCGGCGGAGGTGTGTTAAAAAAATACCGTGTGTCCACAGGGTGTTCGGCACAAAGCCGTACTTACCAGACGAATACCTGCGCGCGCACTCGCTATCTCCTGCGGTTGACGTGTTCAGTTACGGCGTGGTAATGGTCGAGATGGCAACAGCATTGCCGGCTAGTGACAAGTCCAGGCCAGAACAACTGCTCAGCATGTACATACATCAGTTGTTTAACCAGGGAATTGACATGGGTGAGTCGTATTACTAATTAATCGAATAACAAAGTTATTCGTAAACAAATAATGGTCATATTCTTATGAAACTCTTACTTTACCTTACGAAGTCGTAAGTGTGCTTTATACAAGGTGTAACTTAAATAACGCACAACCTCTTAAGGGGTCATTGTACTCGTCATTATGAACAACTTTTACTATGGGACCAAACCTGAAATCGCGAAAAAAAAAATCAGCTGTTCAGTACATTTTGACGAATTATGCGAACATAAATGTACTGAACAGCTGAATTTTTCCCGCGATTTCAGGTTTGATCCCATAGTAAAAGTTCTTTATAATGATGTGTACAATGGCCCCTTAAGAGGTTCTGCGTTATTTAAGTTACACCTTTTAGATCTCAGCCTTAGGTAGGTACCAGTTTATTTAATTTTGTCGAGGTCTGCTTACGGACTGTTAACACGTAGATTCATCATCATCATCCACAGCCCAATTTCACCCACTGCTGGGTATAAGGCTCTCTTCTGTTATGCCAATCCCCACGCTCCTGTGCCAGCCTCATCCAGGTTTTGCCCGCGTTGGTAACAATATGTCGTCCGCCCATCTCGCCGCCGGACACTTATGATGACTATGAAGTCATCATAAATGACGGCTGAATGGGACCATATTTTTGGGGATACTTCCCAAAAATATAGTCCCATTCAGCCATCACTATAATTATCGGTATTCGCAATTTTTCTCGATTTATGAACAGGTGAATATTCATCTTTCGTTACAGTCACGCCAGAGACGAACCGTTATTTTAAAATTTAAAGTAACATTTGTGTGTTACAGCAACATTTGAAGACCCGATACTGCGCGGCACAGTCCACTCGAACCCAGCAATGTGTCGTACCTTCGTCACCATAGGCCTGCATTGCACCAAATTCATGAGGCACCAGCGGCCCTCAATGTTGGACGTGTATAAAAAACTTAATGATATGGACGTACCTGCAATCAACTTTACTTGATGACGTTAATATACGGTCGGAACGTTCGGGCCCGTTGAGAACCTATTACCTTTATTCCAATTGCAATCTTAGAGTAATGGCTCCATCGTTTTATTGATAATTTTGCCAATGGTTGAAGGAAATATTGAAATCTAAAAAGTGCTTTTTGACAGCTGTCAGCTGTCAAGTTTAATAAAGGTGCGGCCAATCCAACGCGTTTAACTTGCGTCCGCGACGGCGTGAAAAATACGCGATCATTGAATTTCGTTGTGGTATGAACCAGTACATACGAGTTCATGACAAACAACTCGGCGTTAACGCGGATACATGTTGAACGTGCCTTTATACAAGTTACTGTGACTACTTAAAACAGTAAAATGTCAAAAGGTATTTTCTTTTAGATTTTATTGATTTTAAATAATCTGAATTTTGACGGCTAAACTGCGCAACGGCGTTTCGGGCTCAAAATATATTTAAAAAAATATTTTTGAATCCTTTCTTGGATAGTGTGGCATTTATAAAAATATGATTATGTAATAAATTGTTGAACATTGTTTAAAGTACCTATCTACTTATATAATTGTAACTTATTAAATTTTTTATATTTATTTTAAATTGTGTAGTTTTAAGACTGAATCCACGAATTGTTAAGAAATTGAATGAATACGACTGAAATATTGTTAAGTGCACATATTTGATTGAAGATTTAAATTGAAGATTTCGTTTTTTTAGAAAGTAGCTTTCAAATAAATTAGGCAAATCCCCACTGTGTTAACACGTTATGTGCGGCCAACGCGCATGCGCGATTTTCAAACGTTCACCATGTGCTGGCGGCGCTTATGCGCTTCCATACAATTTATATAACTTCCTTCGAGTGCGGCGCGCCGCACCTGTGGGTTTTTTGTGCATCTCTATTGTTATTGGCGTAATTGTTTTATGACTCATAAAACTCGAAAATTTTCAAACACACATAAGCGTCTCGCCGCACTTGGGACAAGTTTGTAACGCCGCACTGATGCGCCCAGCCGCACTGGGTAGACTTTCTTCAACCGCGCATGCGCGATCATAGCACCACACGAAATATTTTTTGGGCGCGCATGAGCGTTTGCCGCACAGGGTTTAGTGTATCATAAAGCAGCATTTGGAACAAATTCGCAAATAATTCAGCAGATAATGTGTTAATTATAATAATACAATGCAAATCTTCAATATTTAGCATTACAATAAACCGAACATGTATTTAATATTTTCTTTAAATAAAACTTATTTTTTCATAATTAAAAGTCCTTTTATTACTTATCTAGCTGTCCCTGCCCGCGACTTCGTCTGCGATCCAGGATGAATAGTAGCCTATGTCCTGCTCCAGGTAATTTTCTACCCATGTGCCAAATTTCATCTAAATCCGTCCAGCCGCTTTAGTGTAAAAGCGTAATCAACAAAGAAGCAAACACTTTCGCATTTATAATAATTATTATAGTTAGGATCAATATAGCCTCTTGATTGCTCATACGGGCGACTCAGGCTCACGGCACATAAATGAAATTGCACTTATATTAGATGACAATATCTGTGGCCATTTAAGTTTTGACCAGTTATTGAATCTCTGCACACGCGGTTGTTTTGGTACCTTTTAAAACATTTTTGCATAAGTTCCTGTTCAATTAAATGGTGTGCAAAATCGTCTAGAACATCCACCTATAAAAAAGATGCCATAATTTTTCATCGGTAAGTAAAATATATTTATAATTTAATAATATTGTATATAATTGCAGGGCAAAGCAAAACTGGTTGATTACGTAAAATGGCACAAAAATGTATACCGCGTTTATGTCTTTTTGAAACGTCCTTTTCTCTCACTAGTGACTAGGGTATTGCCAATACATCTCATAACCTCATAAATACATTTCGATTTTTCATTCGATTCAACCACCATTCAACATGACGGACGGCATGAATCGAGTAGTTTTGCTCACATTGATTTTATGACGTCACCATGTCTCACAACCTCGTTTTTTTTTGTTCATAAGGTTCAAAGTATTTTTCTTTTGCATTACGAAAATATACGTCAAATCATCAAAACTGACATGATTCATGTATTTTAGCAACAACGTTAGCGAGACTACCGAAGGGTTGGGGTCATGTTTGAAACGAATAGGTATAATATCGATAAATAATGTTTGTTGTAAAAAATGTTTTTTTTTTAACGAAGTTCTTTAGCACGACTTGAGGTAGGAGAAATGGTAGAAATCGTCACGTACGTACGGAATTTGCGTCATGCTTCTCTATGCGCCTTTCTCTCTATCTCAGTATCTTTCTATATACGAGTGTGTGCATGCGATTATTGATTGTACCTGCCTTTTTTTGTTTTTTATTATTTCTTCGACATGGTTGTCATTTTCATAGTTTTCGAGGGCGCTGACAACAAAAATGGGGTCAAAATTCAAATTCAAGATGGCGCCAACGCTAATTTTCAAATTTTTCGTCATGGGTGTTCTCTTCATAGTTTTTCATAATTTGGTAAAATAACATAAAATTGTGTTACTTTTATTTAATAGTTGTTATTATTGAAATTGTAACTATTTTATGCGTCAACTGTTTTAATTAATGGATTCAAGCAAAATTCCGAAAGAATATCGAGATCGATAAAAAAAGTTCGATGGTACGGACTTCTCTTTCCGGGCGAGCCGCTTTGTAAAAACAAAGCGGCTCGCTTTTTTTTTGTAGTTGCTACCGCGTCTCCCGCTAAAAGTGACAGACTGTTTTGTTTAGGAGGATGAAAAACGGGTCTATCGACACTAGACACACAAAATGTATTAGGTACTTAAATAAATAAAAAACTCGTAACACTACTAAAGTTTCTATGATACAATACTATAATTCAATCATGATTCGAAAGACACGTGGCGCCATCTATTATCATAAGAACGTTATTGTTGTTTTCCTCGGGAACAGTACTTTTTCGGGATGAAAGGTACCCTATGTCCGTGTCTGTACACCTGAGAACGTATATGCATTTCAGGATGATCGGTTTAGTGGTTTAGGCGTGAAAAGGTAACAAATAAACAAACAAACTTACTTTCGCATTTATAATATTAGTTAGGATAGTTAGGATTACACTAAAAGACAATTTCTTCAAACTTTGGTTCGTCGGCAGGGTCTAAAGTCCTGTTGGCTATCAGATTTTTGTACCATAGAGCCGATAATCTTGCTTTACGGGCCCTCTTATCATCTTCGTAGTCCACTTCGAAAAGACCGAACTTGACACTGAAATCAATTTTTCAATATGAGTAGATGGTATTGATGGTCCTTTCACTTTCACAGTTATTATAATACATCACAGTGATCTTTTTACCCGCGACGGCCACGGAGACGGTGCATGCGTTTGGAGGAAGAGGTGTTTGTGAGTGTGTGTTTGTGTGTGTGTGAGTGAGGGGGTGTGAGGGTGGGTTTGTGAGTATGTGTGTGTTACCATTTTTCTCGGAAACGGCTAGGGCGATTTTGAAACGGTTTTTTGCTTTATATAAGTCTCATTCCGTAGCATGTTCTTAGCTAAGTTTTATAATGTTACAGACCGCCACGCACGACCAGCTGTTAATATAATAGTCTGCACGACTATTATATTATTAATCATATTACGCTTTAATTAAAGTCGTGGATTAAAAAAGAAAAATTATGTTTTGTGATTTATTGTTTCTGTCAGAGGTAAAATAGCTGAATGGGTTGTAAACATGTAAATTAAAGTTTTCTGAAATGACGTTCACTAGGTGGCAGCACTGAGTTGTCAGGTCCGGGCACCTGTCAAAAGTGTCATAGCGCCTATATTTGTTTTAGTCGTGACTGAATGATGAACGTCATCATGTGTACATGATGACGTTCATCACATCAAGCAACTACAACCTGTCAAAAATATTTAATAGATTTTCAACTTTGTCGCTAAAGCATCAGGTTCAAGGTTGATTGGGAAAATTTTACAGTTTTGGGTAGCTTGATGTGCTGGCGTCTATACAATATTTTATATTCATTGTTAAAATGGAAGACCTCTTTTCAAAGTAGCGCCTACTGGTGGGCCGAATGGTCACGAAAACCCTTATTGTGTCTAATACCAGTTGTGAAAGGCCAATCATGAAATAAATATCTGATAGATTGTCGAATTTATGTTAACTGCTGTGATTAGCCAACTGAAATAACAAATGCCAATCAAATCACTTGACATGTGTTTGACAATCTGTTAGAAATTTTAGGGTCCCGTACCAAAATGGTAAAATGGAACCCTTATGGTGCGACTCAGTCTGCCTGTTTGTCTGTCACAGCTAGATATCTCAGGAACTACTAATGCTATCAACTTGAATTTAGCAATAGTTTTAGATAACGTTTGCCCGACTATTTTGCAAATAAGAAAGAAATAAAAATGATTTTTTTTTGCAATAGGGACTGAAAGGAAGTCTTTAAAATTCGAAGTGGGGCTACCAGGGCATGTATGGTTGTATTTTCACCTTGAAACATCACATGAAAGAGCGCTGTTTGCACATTCTCAAACATTTTTCTTTTTTTTAGGCCGCATAGTTTTCGACTTTTGATGAAAAATGTAAATAAAAATATCGTTCGCCCCCAATTATCTCCGAAGTTTGTATAGAAAAATATTTGAAATTGTTCTGTGTGATAGAAATTTATGTAAAGTTTACAGGAAAAAAAAACGATGTCTGTAAATAGCACGCTTTTTTTATATATGATTAGTAGCACCCCGCGGTTTCCACCGTGTAAGTCTCGAACCCGTAGGAATATCGGGTTAAAATACTTTTTAACCTATGTGTTAATTCAGGTTATAAACTATCTGTGTGCCAAATTTCATGAATATCTGTTCAGTAGTTTTTGCGTGAAAGAGTAACAAACATCCATCCATCCTCGCATACTTTCGCATCTATAATATTAGAAGGTTAGTAGGATAGGAACTAGGATCGCACGGAACCCTCGGTGCGCGAGTCCGACTCGCTCTTGACCGGTTTTTTTAAATGTTGGTTAATTAGGGTGTCAAGTGTACGGGTCTATGGCAACGTTAATATTTAAGAGGGTACCGAGCGCGCAGTGGCACCCTCATCGTTTGTTTGGTTATTTCTTTTATTTTGGAATGAAAATGCAGAAAATAAGCATGTTATGTTGTGCTCCACAGGACTATACGTTATTATTATTACAAACAGTAACCCTTAAAATATAAATATACAAGGTGAATTTTTCAAGTGGGCGTGGATGGTCGAATTTGAAAGTATGAGGAATCTCGGGCTTGATTTTGACGAAAACTAAAACAGCGTCATTGGATTTATGAAAAGTCGATATTTCTAGCCAGGAACCGAACCCGTTGATTTTGAAAAAAGAAGAAGAAACACACTGTATTATTACACCATTCAATAGTGTCGCTAATAAGGATCGAATTCTGGGAAGTAATGACATAAGGCAAACTAAAGGAAAGAGCTCATTTTTAACAAAATACTTTTTTTTTTAATTTTTCTCTTGTTACCTACCTATAAACCTTGATATTGATTTTTCTAAAATCCAATGCAGTTTTAGTTTTCATCAAAAGCAGTTTCACTTTTCGCTATTTCTCATAGTTTCGGACTTGGTCATCCACGCCCACTTGAAAAATTCACCCTGTTATAAATATAAATAGAAGAAATGACCATTGCGCGCTCGGTACCCTCTTAAACGGCAAGGGGTGATTTGTGAATAAATTCTAAAGATAAAATATTCAAGTTGCAGCGGAAACTAGATTTTATGTGTAGGCATTAAAGCTACTTTTCCGAAATCACCACAATTGTGAACGCAGTTTACTAAACCTATTGTAAAGAACAACCATCTTACCTCAACCCAGAGTTCCACTCAAAGTTATCCATAAGACTCCACGCGGTGTACCTAGAGATATGACAGCCGTCCACTTCAATGGCATCCAATATGGCGTCCATATACGCTTTGTAGTAATCAACTCTGTCAGGGTCATCGACCCCACCAAATGTGCCGTATCCATTCTCGAAGATCATTGTCTCAGGATTGTTGTAGCTATCTTTCACCCAGTTTAGAGCTTTCCTGATGCCGGAGGGTATTTTCTGTAAGATTGTAAAGTACCTAGTGTTAAAAATACAGTAACACCCGTCCAACGTCTTTTGGCCAGACGTCGGTCCGTCCTTTGCCTAGTTTTGATGTGAAAACATCTTTTCGCTCAGTGTAAGTTCAATTGTTGTAAAATGTAAGATTTCAACCGCTAGTAACTACGAGACTTTTAATACCTACTTAGCATAGAAAAGATACGTCATATTTATAACAATTTTAAGGCCGGATATAATTTGCGTATGACGTCACACTGCGAGTACACGCGCTATCGCGCGACCCTCTACTTTTCACTGTGTCGAAATATCAATTCGTGTAGCGCAAAATCGTGTTTAGCTAAATTAGTTATTCTGGTGTAGGTATTTGTTAATAACCTATAGAGAAACAACAAAAATATTGGTCATAATAGGGTTAAAAATTAATATGAAATTGACAACAGCAAAATAATGTCAGATGTCGTCTCATATCGGCCGTAAAGCTCAGAAATGAAAAAAACCCCAATCGAAGAAAGTTTGCATCAAAAGGGATGCAAAGAGCCTAAAACGTCTAGTGCCGAGCAAATACAATAGCTACGGGTGTCAGAAACCGTAAGAAAATCTGTTGCAAATAGCAAAAAAGTTTAAGATGGCGTCTCTTATCAGCCGTAACTCTGCTCAGAACTGAAAAATATCATAATCGGTGAAAGCTTACTTTATAAGGAATGCAATGAGCCTACTAAGTCTAGTGTCGAGCATATACTCGTACAATGACTACGGCAGTATCGGAAACTGTAGTAAAATTTCAATCTGTTTTCACGAAAACAAACGGCGCAGATACGTACTGCGCCTACAATTTTTTTATTTATCCCACCTAAGAATCATAATCCTTCAGCTTCATCTCTCCATTAATGGCTTTTGTGGAAGAGACCAGATTTAGCCATCACGTAAAGTTGTTAGGTACCTAATTGTAAAATGCATACGCATACTATGAAAATGCCCTCGTCAGGCCTCGTCACGTCACTTGATCATGACTCTATCATGGGCAGGGCAGATTAAGTGACCAAGGCAGATCAAGTGATGAGACGAGGGCATTTTCATATTATGCCAAGGACAAGATATGGAAATGGATGGATTAGACCAATTCAACGTCTTCGTCAATCGGAAAGAGGGTGAATATAAAAACTATCCTTTATTTTGTTGAGTGTAGATATTGTATTGTAGCTTACCTAAAATATAATTCTAATAGGTAGGTAGATTGACAGTCGATAACTACTGTAAAGGCCTGAAGGACCTTTACTTACTTGTGATCTCGACATAATGAACTATTCATGTAGTAGGTACTCTGATACCTATATTTTATAAGATTTTGCAATATATATTAAAAGTAACTAGCCCGTGGGTCGGGGGCCGATGCTCTGACGTATCCCTAAAAGTTACATTAATTGAACGTGACGTCACGCAAAATCTTGCATCACGCAATCAGAGTTGACCGCGCGTCTTGCATATACAACAACGTCCCGACATCAATCGTCGGGCAGTAGCTCCCTTTCCCATGGGGGATCCTCCCTGTTCTATGGGGGATGAGTAAACTGTACACCCATTCCTCATACCTCTATATGACAATACAATATCTTTGCTTCAATAAATAAGGCAAGAGATAGGTAAGTACCGACTACCAATCGAAACTCGAGTGATAAACGTTAGGTACTAAGCACTTGTCACGCACGTTCTTTGGCTTAGACATGACATGATCCCGTCTTTATCTTGCACTTGTGGTTTGATAGTAGGTACCTATTTGGCAGTGATATAAAGAAAGATATGTTTTATTAACATTGATTTGCACTAAATAACGACAGGAATCGTGCGAAGCCACAGTATCTCGGCTCAAGAAAACTTACAGTAGAGTGAGGAATGGGCGCCAAGCTATAGTCCCCGTAGTCACTCACAGCACCAATGTCGTCATCGTACGAAGGCACCGTGAACATACCCGACTCGTACGTCTCTGTCGTGTAAAACTTGGTAGAATAGTGGTTGAAGCCGAAGAAGTCACTCGTACCTAAAAATAGTTCAGTATGTAAACAAGGACTGCATGTACACTGCTACAAAGGCGGCCATACACGGGCAGCTCGGGCAGTTTGAATACCTTAAGGCGGGCATACACGAGCTGCTTGAACAGTTGGCCAGTGATCAAAATAGACGGACCGCTCGTACAGTCATAGTCAACAGCCTGAAGCTGCCATTGCTGTAGCAGTCGCTTTCAACTGTTAGATTAGTCACAACTTAATCAGTAGCAACATGGATTTTCGGAGGTGGGATGAAGAGCGCGGGCGGAGGGGATAACTGCGCGAGAGCAGTCTACAGCTCGGAGAAGTCAGTGTATGCCTGGCAACTGCTTGGCAAGATGAAATTTCACCGTGCTGCTTACCACCCGCGCAATCGCAACTGCTCCGGCGGATCCATGTATGTATGTAAATAGAAGATTATGCAATCGCAGCTTGAAGCAGTCGATTCTGACTGCTTCAAGCTGCCCGTGTATGGCTGCCCTTACTCGGACCTCTTGAGCAGTCATTGTCAATTGCTTGAGCAGCCGTTTTCAAGCGCTTTGACGTTTATGGCCGCCCTAAACTGCATCGAAACTGCCAACTGCATTAGAACTGCACGACGACTGTAAGCGGACTGCTCCTTCGGTTGGCAGTTTCGATGCTGTTATGTCAATTGCATCCAGACTGAAATTTTGCAGCTGGTGTGCAGTTCAAATGCAGTCATCTGTTTAGACATTAATACATTTTAAGACGCTGAAGACATCATCAAAAATACCTTTTATGAACTCTATTTCATCCTGCGTCAATTCTGGCAGCCTACTTCTAGGAAAACCTTGTTCAGCACTCTTTTCTGCGACTCGTTTGATTATACTCTTAGGGAATCCACCGGTGGACGAGAATATCGGGTGACTGTAGAAACCGGTTTCGAAGTCCAACGCCACGTTGCCAGCTTCAATGTCCGCGGGAGAATCAGTGGCGCCTTCACGGAAATCTGTCGCTATTGTTATACCACAAGTGCCTGAAAACCATATTTATTACTCTACAGGAATCATTGTACCTGCCTACTTCTTATTATCTTGTTCAGATTGAAAAGAAACACTTGCCGTTTTGCTTTTGTCTGTATTCTTTATCGTACAGATGCCAGGCCCTCGCATGCGCCAATAGCAAGTTCTTCACAGCCAGATAGTCACCGATCCCAGGTGAAAATATATAGGGTGCACACATTGTCATTCCATAACCATAAATTGCAAACTGTTTCGGTTCATTTATGGTTATCCAAAGCTTAACTCGATCACCCAACGCGTCGAACAACACCCGAGCGTAGTCTTCAAACCAATCCGCAACAAGAGGGTTGGCCCATCCTCCCAAATCTTGCAAACTTTGCGGCAAATCCCAATGGTAGATAGTCACGACTGGCTCGATATCATTGGCTAACAATTCATCAACCAACCTACTGTAATACCCAATACCATCTTGGCTAATTTTATTTGCGAATCCACTTGGCAGAACTCTTGGCCATGAAATGGAAAATCTGTAGAAATCTACCCCTAGGAACTTGAGCATTTGTATGTCTCGCTGATAATACTCGTAGGATTTGCAAGTGTCGTTTCCATCTGTACCGTCGGTTATAGTTCCTGGGATTTGGCAGAATGTGTCCCAAATGCTTGGTGATTTGTCTGGAAATATGAAGACATAAAACTTTTTGGGAAGGAAAAATCCCGTTAAAAAAATTTGCAATGACAGGAAGAATATCGGACGTTCGGCTTGGTGATGGACATTTTACACCCGTTATGTACCTAATTACTCATGTATGTAGGTACCTGCTGTATTCCAACCGCCTTCAACTTGAAATGCGGCGGTCGCCGCACCCAATTTCAGTCCTTCCGGTAGTTTTCTCATTTCCAGTTTTGTACTATGTTCTTGGCAAGCAGTTACCCGTAATACTGCAAATATTGCAGTTAAAAGTTGGTGCAAAGGTCTGTAGAAGAAAAAAAACAGTAAAATAAATGTCGGCCGTAGACCTGAAATCTAGTAAGTAAATATCATAAAACAATAATTGACAACTCTATGTCTTAATACTACTATAACTATTAACAGCTGTAAACCCCACTTCCAGGAATAAAAAATTCTAACCCTACCGTGCCTCTACATCTTTGAACTGTGTAAATTTGTTCGTAGGTATCCGGAATTCTACACAAAAAGAGAAGACATACAAACTAAATTTACTTTAAGACATAAAAATAAATTAAACATAGGTAAGTACCTACATCTCGATTAAAAATAAATAATAAGTTTAAAAAATAATAAGTAATAATAAAATAATAAGTTTACCAGAAGAAATTAGAAATAAAAATACTTAAATACAATATTTTTATTAATAAATTAAAACTATTTCTATTAAACAAAAGCTATTATAATAAACGAATACTTAAATGAAAGACTATGATTGCAATAAATACATTCTTAAATATATACCTACATGTGTATTTATCAAGAAGATTATTTAATTAAACATAAAATGACTACTAAATACACAATAAGTAAATTATGTCTAATTTAGATAGAATTAAAGAATTTAGATTCAGTAGGTAGGTAATATTGTCATATTACCAACCTACTGAATCTATAAATAAACTGTCTCTAATTGTGATACTCTTAAAACTGATCTCTACAGGGTGATTTTTAAAACATGCGACAAAATTTAAGGGGTGTTCTACCCATCAATATGAATAAGTTTTACTATGGGACCAACTTAGAATTCGTAAAAAAAATACCGACCTTCCCATGTAAAAGTACATCCCCGATTGGCCACTTTGCATAAGAAAGTCGATTTTTTTTGCGAATTCCAAGTTGGTCCCACAGTAAAAGTTATTCATAATGATGGGTAGAACACCCCCATGTTTTAAAAGTCATCCTATACAAAGTGGTTATGATAATACGACAATAAATTAAACTTCGCATACCTCAAGACATTCTCAGACTACATATAAAAAATCATTTGAATATATCCAGTAGTTTAGTCACAGGAAATTATTTTTCATTTTTAACATTTGCTACACGATGTATGTATTAATAGGGAAGTACTGACAGGTTAACGACCCCCGCATCGGTATGCACAACAAAAGATTAAAGACACATTTCCAACCAGCACCATAATAGTTTTTACATTTGATTCAGTGCAAATTATACCTTAGGCCTAAATTGTAAGAGTCATAAAGCTAGTGAACCATTTATAAATGGTGTTCTATTTTCTTTCCACTTTTATGTCATTTAGTTTGTTTGAAATTTTAATTTTTTTAATTTTGATGTTAGGGTTTTTTTGATAGCTTACAATTGTTCATATGAACTAGTAGTGTCAATGTTTTCATTTATTGTCGTATTATCATAACCACTTTGTATATCAATAATTTGTAATAGTAGAATAATATGATCTCTTATTAAATAAGTGTTTGTAATTTAAATGACCTAAGTAAATATAGCTATCTAAATGTACCCACCTGCTTGCCATTATTAGAATTATTTATGTTATTGTTATTACTTAACGTTTTATGCAAATGTTATTCAGTTATGTAATAATTTAAATTTTAGCTTCTACGATTTAGATTTTTAACTTTAAATTATAATATTATATATTTTAATTATATATTATTATATATTATAATATCAACCAATAAATTTTGCTGTGCCCTGACAGGGTCTACAACGGCTCTTACTTAGCTCTAAGCCTTTTGTTAACATCTTGTTTTACCTTGTGGAACGCAAATAAAAGAATATGAATATGAACATACAATGCAAAGATTGTTTATTTCTAATTAGTGTGGTGTAAATACAGTTGCAATTGCATGAGCGTGTCATGTGACTTTTATATCACTGACATAAGGTTTGAATTGCAGTGATTGACCTTGGTGCAGATAATGGAGTGGTTCTGATTAAGATTACATACGTAATGTTATTGTTCTGTTTACCAACTCTGTTTTTATTACTAAGCTGATTCTATTTAAAATGGAAAATAAGATTTTATTTCAAATTAATGTGGATAACCTTGAATATATTTTGTACACAAATCTTTAATACAATATACCCTAACCAACTAAAACATTTTTAATAGTTTTAGTTGGTTAGGATATTATTTTTGTAACTTTATTTTAGTGTTAGATTGTATATTGTAATTAGTTAAGCAGGTCTCATCATGCATATTGCTTTGCATGTGGGTTTATCGTTGATGAAAGCCTCTACTAGAAGATGGTGTTTGTTAGAAATGCTTTGAACATTTTGAAACATAATTTTAAATTGTTGGTCTGGAGTTTCGAAATGCACGATTGTCGCTATCTTCTTTTATGTAGTGTAGCATAATTAGTCGATTTCCTAAAAAGTAATTAACTGTAGGAGTGTCAAATAGTCTGTAATTGGGGATCACTAGCTCCAGTTCAGCTACAGGCTTCGATATTCTACTGTATCTACCGTACTACACCGGCAACTACCCTGCGGGCAGACCGAATACACCGGCAACTACCCTGCCGGCAGACCGAATACACCGGCAACTACCCTGCCGGCAGACCGAATACACCGGCAACTACCCTGCCGGCAGACCGTATACACCGGCAACTACCCTGCCGGCAGACCGAATACACCGGCAAGTACCATGCCGGCAGACCGAATACACCGTCCACTACCCTGCCGGCAGACCGAATACACCGGCAACTACCCTGCCGGCAGACCGAATACACCGGCAACTACCCTGCCGGCAGACCGAATACACCGGCAACTACCCTGCCGGCAGACCGAATACACCGGCAACTACCCTGCCGGCAGACCGAATACACCGGCAACTACCCTGCCGGCAGACCGAATACACCGGCAACTACACTGCCAGCAGCCCTGCGGCTGCAGTGCAAAAAGATCTTAGATGATATCCAGACTAATAAAAGCTTGTTTAAAAATATGTATTTAAATAATACACTTGTTTACCCATTGGTGGAGTTAACTACGGATAAAAAACCGGCTTTAAAACAAAACTAGGACTACATATTTATTTAAAAAGTAGTTGCCCATTGCATGAAACCTTTACAGTACCTAATAATAAAATCTAACTCCAATTCTTATTTTTCATTGTACGAGCACCAAGCAAGAAACATACAATTTTGGAAATTATGTCCCTTAAAGAGGAATGAACAACGTCTCTAATTTAAATGATAAGTGCAGCGGTATAATGAAGTCGCGTGAAACAGTAGGTATAGTAAATTAACTAAACCTTCATTAATAAATTGAAAACTTACCTCATAGGTGATTTAGTATTTTATCAGCAACGTAATAATAAATATTATTCTAACGACTCTATAAAAATAAATTATTATGTACACAATACCCACTTTTATAACCGGGCGAGACGAAGATAATTTACCGTTTAACACGACTGACGTTCTCACATTTGGGTATACACATATAGGTAGGTATGCAGATGAGAAAATATATGTTTGAAAATATATGTTGCTGCTAATCTCGAACATCTGGCAATGTGACAATTAACCAACTGGTTTGGTAACTATCTTATCACTTTTGACTAAGGACTGGTTTTTTGTTCCGTAGTCAACTCAACCAATGGTTAAACATAGTAACTAATGGTTGAATTTTGGCTAAATGTGAAAGGCTAAATATGAATGAGTTATGCCATTAGTTACTATTTTTTAATATGAATGAGCTAACATGAATACATTCATCCAATTTAGTCAAAATTCAATCATTAGTTATTATGTTTGACCATTGGTTGAGTTAACTACGGATCAAAAAACCAGCCCTAAGGTTTAATAAAAATTTTGTTATTGTCTTCATTCGTGGATCTTCTACAATCGTTACGGGACGTCAGAAGCCCGGAAGTATGACAACCAGTCTTACCAAGGGGTATCGTATTACCAATTAACTGGGTTGTGGAGGTCAGATAGGCAGTCGCTCCATGTAAAATATTGGTATTCAGCTGCATCCGGTTAGACTGGAAGCCGACCCCAATATCGTTGGGAAAAGGCTAGGATGATGATCTTCATATAACGGCAGCCGTTTTTAAGGTACCTAGGTAAGGTAAACCGAGAAATTGAAAATATTTGCGCATTTTCAGCAACATGCTAGTGATTTTACTAGAGAGAATTTGAATTTCACGGCGCACCTTATTGCACTCTTAACTTAAGTTCTTGAATGTTACAACCTTACTTACAGAGAGAATTGAATTTCACGGCGCACTTTATTGCACTCTTAACTTAACTTATGGAATGCTACAACCTTACCTACAGAGAGAATTTAATTTCACGACGCACTTTATTGCACTCTTAACTTAACTTACTGAATGCTACAACCTTACTTACAGAGAGAATTGAATTTCACGGTGCAACTTATTGCACTCTTCTCTTAACTTAACTTACTGAATGCTACAACCTTACTTACAGAGAGAATTGAATTTCACGGCGCAACTTATTGCACTCTTCTCTTAACTTAACTTACTGAATGCTACAACCTTACTTACAGAGAGAATAGAATTTCACGGCGCATCTTATTGCACTCTTAACTTAACTTACTGAATGCTACAACCTTACTTACAAAGAGAATTGAATTTCACGGCGCAACTTATTGCACTCTTAACTTATTGAATGCTACAACCTTACTTACAAAGAGAATTGAATTTCACGGCGCACCTTATTGTACTCTTAACTTAACTTACTGAATGCTACGAGTACAACCTTACTTACAGAGAGAATTGAATTTCACGGCGCATCTTATTGCACTCTTAACTTAACTTACTGAATGCTTCAATAGCTCCATTTATTTACACGGTGCAAGTTTTTTAAATGTTCAAAAGCAATAATTAGGAAACGCATTATAATTAGAACAATAAGAGCGATAAGAAGTGCACCCGTGTTTGCGCACACACTTGTGCACTAATAATCTATCTCCTGTGCTGTAACAGTAAGGGCGGAGTTCACCGACTTTAAAACAGCTGTTTAGATTTTTAATCAGTTCTTTTCTTAGGAAATTTACATAAACCAACTGTTTAAAAACCTAACCGGGGTGGTTTGAATGTTGGTGAACACAGGCCTAAGACTAATAAGACTATAGTTATGTAAAAGTTAAATGACAGTTACTAAAAGTTCTAATGCGTAGAGGACTATCAATTCACTTCCACACTTTTACATTTGTTATTTAAGCTTAGGTGTGTACTCTACTAGAAAATTCAAACTCGATATTTGACTTTGTCAGCGACACGAACCAAAGATATATTTTTATCATCTTAAAATAAGTACTTAGGTATCTAAGTACTTGAAGTCAGTTTAATAGCAAGTCTTGTTTATGTCATAATATTGTGATATAAACAAAAACGTTATCAATACTTATCACTAACCCAGGATTTATCCATCATAAAATTGACGTTACCTAAGGTTGATAGAAAGATAGAATATTTATTCGCGCCTATTACATAGGCCGCGTATAATCGGCCCCTGTGCACGACTTTCATCGATTACGAGAAGGCCTTCGATAGTGTGGAGCATTGGGCCATGTTCCAAGCTCTCCATCGCTGGCACATGATTCCCGTTACCTGGATGTGCTGCGGGAACTATAGGTACTATAGGCCACTCTGCAGGTCTGCATCCATAATTGCATACCCTATCTAAACCCGTGCCGATCAAGCGGGGAGTGAGACAGGGCGACACCATTTCACCGAAAATATTCACAGCAGTCCTAGGAGACACCGTGAAAAGTTTAGATTGGGACTATTGCGGTATTAACATCATTGGTCTCACTTAAAACTTGCAAATGACCTAGTGCTTCTTGCTGAAAATTTTGATGATCTCCAGAAAATGCTTAAAAACCTTTGTGATGCCTTTTTCCAGGTAGGACTTAGGATAAATACGGCCAAGACGAAAATTATGGCAAACATCTTTAGCAATACAAAACCTTCTGTTAAAGTTGCATTAGAAATGTTGGAGATGGTTGACTGAGTGATGGTTGGTTGACTGGAAGACGAGATGTCGGTCGTTCAGCAGCCAGATGGGCGGACGACATTGTTGCCATCGGCAATACCTGGATGAGGATGGCACAGGAGCGTGGGGATTGTCACAAGAAAAGAGAGGCCTATGCCAGCAGTGGATGAACTTGGGCTGGGGATTATGATGAACGATGATTACATGGGACTAACATAACTGGCGGAATGTGGGTGTGCTACCTAACCCTTCGGGGAATAGAGGCGTAATAATATGTTTTAGGTGATGTTTATTTATTGTAATAAGTAGGTAGTACGCTCACCAACAAACAATATACTTAGCTCGTATTACTTTCTACATAGCATAATAACAATAATTACTGCTGTCTTGAATGCCTAGCAAACACAAAAACAAATTAGGTACATGTTAAATTTATTGAAAGACGATCATGAAAACAATATGAACAAAGAGATACCTAATTACTATAAGTAAAGAGAACACTAGAAAGTTACAAAATCAAGACATTCCAGTTCGGCAGTTTCATTGTCATGTAGGGCGAGCCTATTTCCAGTAGGTACCTAACCGGCCACAAATCCAGACACCGGGATATTACTGAGAACATGGAAAATCCTAATAATACTTCACCCGACCCGAGGGCCAAACTCCTTAGCTAAACTAGACTATACAAGGTGTAACTTAAGGTGATACCAAAATAAGTTGGGGGCTTTTTCGTAACCATTTATATCACTATTACAGAATGTATGGATTTAATTTTTGGATATATGTTTATTGACTATTTGATCAATACTCTGACTGAACGAAAACACGATTGGGTTAAATTTCCTCGATAGAAATTAATTCCGAAAATACCTCTACTATTTTATATTTTTTTCTCTAATTCTAAAATCCTAAGTAATTTCATTGTAAAATTGCATTCAAAATGTGCGTATTAGGTAATTGAAAACTCTGGCTGAACATATTTTTGATAGATAGCTTAATTTATTTTTAAACAATTTTTATTTGGTTTGGCGCTTTTATTTTGGTTCCAGCGCATTGTTGTGCTCTCTTTTTTCGCATGTGGATGTAATTGACTCTGTCACTTTCTTATTACCGCTCAGATAGCTTTTTACATATCGCCTTAACACGTTGACTGCCAACCTACGAGTATTCTCGTTGCGATATGTAACGAATTCTAGAAGGAATTATTATTATTATTCTTTGGCATTTGAAGTAAAACATTATTTAGAAAAAGAAGTTTCATAGAGATTTTTTTTGGGTACTTGTATACTCGTACCCCTACCATTTTGTGTGGTGGCAATGGGCATATGAAAAATTTACTACGAGTATACGTAAGGCAGCCAACGTGTTAAATACTTAACGTCAAAATGTACTGAACAGCTTGTTTTTTTTCGCGATTTCAGGTTTGGTCTCATAGTAAAAGTTGTTCATAATGATGAGTACAATGCCCCTTAAGAGGTTGTGCGTTATTTAAGTTACACCTTGTATAACTACTCGAGGCAGTCAAGTCTTGGCGCAGAGTGGTCAATAATATAATCAACTAGGTGTTACCCGCGACTTCGTCTGCGATCCAGGATGAAAAGTAGCCTATGTCCTTCTCCAGAGGTCATAGTCTACCTATGTAAAGCTTAACAAACACAAACAAAGAAACTCACTTTCGCATTTATAATATTAGTTAGGAGTTAGCATAGGATTAGTAGGATTAGGATAAACAAATCATTCAAACAAACATTTAATAAACATTTCTAAAACTAATTTGTTATATTTTAAAACTTGGAAAAGTCAAAATATACGGTTTAATGTGGTCTATAATAATAGTAATATTAATCAAGTGTATACCACAAAATTTCTTGGAGTTACACTGGACGAGTGTTACTTGAAAGAAACACATTGACACAATCAGTAAAAAAATAAACCAATTCGTGTTTGCATTACAAAAAATAAAGGTTGTTACGTCACAGCATACCTCCCTGATGGTGTATCACGCCTACATCTGCTCAGTGATTCGCTATGGTATCGTGGTTTGGGGAAAGTCTTCCGATTTAGAAAGAACTTTCATTTTCCAAAAAAAATGCATTCGGACAATGTTTAACACATTCACTGCTGAATTATTTGGCGAACTTGCTCCAATTGCTGCTTTATGATACACTAAACCCTGTGCGGCAAACGCTCATGCGCGCCCAAAAAATACTTCGTGTGGTGCTATGTGCGCGCATGCGCGATTGAAGAAACTCTACCCAGTGGGGCTGGGCACATATGTGCGCCGTTACAAACTTATCCCAAGTGCGGCGAGACGCTTATGTGTGTTTGAAAATTTTCCAGTTTTATGAGTCATAAAACAATTACGCCAAGAACAATAGAGATGCACAAAAAACCCACAGGTGCGGCGCGCCGCATTCGAGGGAAATTATATAAATTGTATGGACACGCATATGCGCCGGTAGCACATGGTGAACGTTCGAAAATCGCGCATGCGCGTCGGCCGCACAGAACGTGTTAATATCGGGTGGTCCGAATCCTGCAGGCCCGTATTCAAGGCGCATGGCCTCTTAACGGTGCCTTGTATTTACATCTACGAAGTTGCTAGGTTTTTAAGATCTCATCCTATGCTCTTCCAACGGAAAGACAATACAAATAAAAGGCAAGTTACACATCTAGCGTATGAAATGCCGATTCCTAGATTGCAAATCTTTCGGAAGAGCTGTGTCTACATGGCTCCTTTAATTTGTAACGCGTTACCGGAGTCAATAACGAAACTTCCTTTTAAAAAATTTTGTTCCCAATTGCGAAAGTGGTAGTTGTAATGAATTCTTTCACAAATGTCCACGTAAATTTTGTTATTATTATGCCTAAATATTTTATGAAAAAGTGAAGCTCTCATTTATTGTTAACCTTGTAATATTACATATTTGTTGTTAATTTAATTTGTATTTTAATTTAATTTGTAATTTAATTTTATTTGTAATTTATTTTAATTAAATAAATTTCTATTTGCATGCCGCTGTGTCGGCGAGACATGATGAACCTTAACTACTTTATTACATCTTTGTTTGTACCGTGTTTCTGGCAAATAAACGAATTATTATTATTTTCTTTATTCACAACTGACCGCTCACGCAAGCGCTAGATTTGGAGGAAAAATGGATGTGCAATGGATGGCG
Source organism: Dicycla oo (assembly GCA_948252095.1). Classification (NCBI taxonomy): domain Eukaryota; kingdom Metazoa; phylum Arthropoda; class Insecta; order Lepidoptera; family Noctuidae; genus Dicycla; species Dicycla oo. The sequence goes on from OX411732.1 coordinate 14,062,094, forward strand.
CAAACGAGAAGATTAGAACAACTCAATGGTAGGGTTTTATTTTAGTTCGGTACTTAGGATAAGTACGTTAGTATATCTACAAAGTAAGTAATCCATACCTAGATGCGGTTACTCGGTGAAACCGCGTAACGCTAGAAGTAGCCATGTGCTAATTTGTTGCACTACGATTTACAATGGAAGATTATAATCAGAATAGTATCAGTATCTATAAGTTAATAAGGCGCATCGAGTATGGTGTATCAGTAATAGTCAACCTGCCCGGAAAAGTTAGTCAACCAACCAGCCCCAAACGCCATTTTTAACCCCCGACTGAAACAGAGGGTTTATCTATGTGGCTGTCTGCGGCATCGTAGCTCCCACACTGCTGAAATGATATTCATTATTTTTTTGTTTTGTATGAAAAGTGACTTGATCAAGAATGTTCTTAGCTATGATTCAAGAAAATCTGTTCAGCCGTTTGATGATTTTTAGCTCTTTTCAAGTTGATGAAGGGTTGTGAGCATCTTCCAGAGGTCTGATCTAGTCGAAATTTGGTATTCTATTACTTCAATAATATTGAAATATTGTAACATAGGAACCTTGAACTGATGCTGTAGATACATCACCTGAAATTTGCAGGAAATTCCACTCCCTCACCAACTTACAGCAGAGGTATCGTGTTTGGGCTCGTTGCAATGGTCTCAATGAACTTATTTATATATATATATAGTGATCAGGGTCTGCTGATGAAGTAGCAAAGAGAAATGGGGATAGATTAGTAACTATCTTCACTGTGGGAATCATATACGTACAGTACGGCCGATTTATCTTGGCAGGTCCAACATTTCGCGCATGTTCTTTCACTCACACTCGCCTCATGTCACCATTTGGTTTCTAAAAAATCTTACTGCGCAGCCTTCTCCGTGAAGTTCTGACTTGTCAAGATAAATCGGCCGTACTGTACAGCTGCGCAAGCTTAAGCGAGGCAAAAAAAAAAACAGGAAATAAAAGTAAAAATTTTAAAATCGTCCGACACAAACAAAAGCTTCTAAAAAGTATAAAATATATATATCGGTAACATTTTGTTCAAAGCTTCGTCGTTGCGTGCGTGGGCGGCGTCGGGGGACGGCTAATGAAAACGCCAAAGAGACGATGCTAGTATCCAGAAATTAGGAATGTACGCTATTGTAGAAATGATAGCTGCTGTTAACTTGCATTTTTGACAGACTTCAAACAAAAAAAGAGGTTATTATCTATCAATTCGACACGTATGTATATACTATTGTTGTATGTATAACTGCAATATATTCACATATCTATGATAATCTATTAGGGCTTCCAAACAAATATACAAAATTTGATGTATGTTTGTCCACGCAGTTCTCCGAAACTATTAATCGGATCGTAATAATTTTATTTTTATTGGCTTACATTTACTTCAACTTAGGGAACAGTGCAAGTTTCATCAAAATCGGTTCAGCAGTTTTCAAGATAATGGACTAATAAGTGTAAGTGTGACGGCCTGGCTCATTGATACGAGCTACGGGTGGTGTGGTGTCAAAGGAGAAACATCTCAAAACCATGGTCAAATTCTAGTGCAACAATATTATAACAAAACTATTAACTACTTAATACAAACAAATATTTCAGTATTTACTAAAAACTATGAAATAAAAAAATAATTATAAAAATTAAATCGACTTCAAAAAGAAGTGAACTCAAAATGAAGAAATAACTTTAATTTTGGAAGTCGGTGATAAAAAACTAAAATTCAGGTCCCAAAACACCGTCTTCCGAAATTAAAGTTATTTCATAATTTTGAGTTAATTTCTATTTGAAGTCGATTTAATTTTTTAATTTTTTTTTATTTGCCGTTCCCCGACGCAACGATGCTTGGATCAAAATGTTACCTACAACTTAAATTAAACTTAAAGGGCCAATACATATATTTTTTTTTACTTTTTAGAGGTTTTTGTTTGTGTCGGGGGTTTTATCATTTTTAATCTTACCTGCGTAACCTAAAAACTGACATCGATTTGAAAATAACACTGTGCTATGGTCCACGAGTTCAGCAAGCTTTTGTTTTAAGAAAGTATTTCACAATAAACCTGAAGGCTTCACAACAAACTTAGGTACTTTCGAATAGGTATTATAAATCAAAAACGTGTCTACTGTACATACCTGCTACTAAAAGACGAGCGACTGAGATGACGTGCTTCTCACAAATGTGGGGGTAGGTACCGAGATGCATCCTCGAGTGTAATTATGTGAACCAAAACTCGTACTGCGAGTTTTTGGCAACATCCTAAGTAAGCGTTTCATACGAATATGAACTTGTTCTTACGCTAATAATGTTCGTATTCGTATAAGCGTCCGAGCGCGGGATGTGGCTCAAGCGTCGGCATGTGAATATATGTATTATATGAACGTTAATTTTTTATCGACAAAAAAGGAGAAGGTTCACGAACCGACGTGTAGGTATGTTTTTTTTTTACCTTTTACAGAGTGGTCCCATTTTGACGATTCTCATCTGAACAGGGCACACAATAAATGTCAAAATCTGAATTTAAATATTAAAATTATTATGGTCTCATATACCTACCAAAAAACGAAACACAAAACGAAAAAAAAAAAGAGAAAGTCGTGCCAAATTTATTGGCGGAGGTGCCGTTTGCCGGCGACGGCAACAAGAGTCGAGGAGGCTCCCGTCCCTTAAGGGACCTTAGTATGTCCGATCAGGACTCGCGCGGGCGTTCCAAGTCTTCTGGAAAGCGTTCGCGCGAGGAATTTATTCGGAATACAGTTTCGGGCCGAGCGGGGTCGATGGATCTCTCCTCAAGCGAGGAGAACCTGTCGACCGCTAAAGTTACGTCGGCGAAGAGAGGACGCGGTCGCGTTGTGGCGGATGGAGCTTCCGCTCCGATAGCAGGGCGCGACGTTCGGGGTCGCTTCAAGCGGCCCGATACGCCGGGAATCGGCGGGGAGAGGAACCTTGGGGTCTCATCCGAGGTCTCGACTGAGGAGCCGGGAGGGGTGACCGTCTCGCAGGTCCAGGAACGGCCCAGCGAGCCGAGTCAAGTCAGCCTAGCCGAGTCGGCCCAGCAAGCCGAGAGGCTTGCCACGGAAGGGCACCACTCTGAAGTGACCAGTCATAGGGCGGCCCTCTCAGAGACGTCAGGTAGCGAGCCGGACGCCGCTTGCAGCTCAGAGGATCCAGTCCTCTAAAGACAAGGCCATATCCGTCGCCACGGCCTCCATTATGGCGGCAGCCAAGGCCATTCACTTCGGGCCTCCGTCGGACGGAATGTCCGAAGTGAGGGCGGAGGTCACCCGCTTGACAGCCGCCATGGAGCTTCTCCGAAAGGAGAATGAGGAGTTCCGAGCGGACCTGGCCCGGCTCCGAGGAGCTGCCCCCCGGAAGGTACCACAGGGGGGCGCGGCATGGGCAGGGTGGGCCCGTGCCTGCTGAGGACCGGGTACTGACCCTGGTGCGGCAGGAGCTGGCTGCCTTCCAGAGTCGGTTTTTTGCCCTGGAGGCCATTGTCCTGCGCCCCCCGCTAGTGGCGAGCCGGCCGGCCTCGGGCCAGCGGAAGGCAACCTCGTATGCCACCGCCACATCTGCCACCACTGCGACTGCCACTGTTGCGGCTGCCACCGCCGCGGCTGTAACCACCGCGGCTGCCACGATTAAACCGGGATCGTCAGGGCAGTCAAAAATCGGGGCCATGCCGGTACCCGTCAGGGCCCCAGCCCTGGCGGCGAGTCAGTCGCCCCCACCTATATCTAATCCGGCCGACGCCGAATGGCAGGTAGCCGGGGAGATTGGGAAGGCGGCTAAAGCAGCAAGGGCGGCCAAAAGAAAAGAGAGGCGGCAGCGGCGCAAGGAGCGAAGCGTCGCGGCTAGGCTCCGTGCCCCGAAGTCCGCAGCTGTAGTGATCACACTACAGCCGGAAGCGGAAAAGAAGGGTGTGTCCTACCGCGACGTGCTCGCCAAGGCGAGGGCGGCGGTGAACCTCGAGGAGCTCGGCGTCGCCGATGGCATCCGGGTAAGGGTCACTGCGACTGGGGCTCGGATGCTGGAGGTCCCTGGTGCGGCCAGCGGCCCGACCGCTGACGCTCTGACCGCTAGGCTTAGGGCGTCCCTAAATACGGATGAGGCCCGAGTGTCCAGACCCACCAAGTGCGCTGACATGCGCTTCCTGGGCTTGGACGACTCTGCGACGGAGGGAGAGGTGGTGGCTGCCATCGTTGGTGCTGGGGGTTGCTCTGCCGAACAGGTGAGGGTAGGCACCGTCCGTCCCGACTTTACGGGGATGTCGAGCTGCTCTGCAAACGTTACTTAATTAAAATTAAATTTAAATTCAGTGCATCTTTTTTATTCTATTTCATTAAGAAAAGGACAGACAATAAATATCGTATTAGTTTAATCCTATCATAAGATACGCCATAGACAAGTATAGAAGTGATTAAAAACTTGGCTACTAAAAAACGTGAAAAATAAAAACTTTTTAGCAAAAAATAATACCGACTTCCAAATCAAGACACTATAAGTGGAAATTAGCATTAGTGGTACCTACCCCACATACATTCGAATACCACTACCTGCTATGTAAATAACAGTGATAGGAAGTTATTAAAACATCATCCGCATAGATTAAAACATCATCCAGATATACTAAGTGGGAAAAATACCATTATTGAAGCTAACTCAAAAACTACCCAAGCAAAGTGAATAAAATTTATATAGGTTATACAGGACCACCTAGGAAGCATACCCTTTCAAACACAAAAAGAATTTTCTAAATCGGTCTATCCGTCTTTGAGTAATCGCGTAACAAACATACAAAAAAAAAAAACATACATATACATAAATTGAGAACCTCGTCCTTTTTGAAGTCAGTTAAAAATACGTTAATTTACTCATATTCATTTACTTGCGTTCCACAAGATAAAACAAGATGTTAACAAGAGGCTGAGAGCTAAGAGCCGTTGTAGACCCTGTCAGGGCACAGCAAAAATTATTGGTTGATATATAGCTATTATTATTTAAAGTTAAAAATCTAAATCGTAGAAACTAAAATTATAATAAAATTATACATAAAAACGGAATAACATTTGCATAAAACGTTTAGTAATAACAATAACATAAATCATTCTAATAATGGCAAGTAGGTTGTTACATTTAGATAGCTATATTTACTTAGGTAATTTAAATTACAATCAGTTATTTAATAATAGATCATATTATTTTACGATTACAAATTTATTAATAAAGAGATCAGTTTTAAGAGTATAACAATGGGGTTGAAAACTGCCACTTGCTCACTTCAGATGTACCTACCATTGTCCGTCTTAAAATTTGACAGCTATCTGTCAATATCCATACAATTTTTGTAAACAATCAACTTCTGTTACTCATAATTAATTAATATGCCCCATTGCGCAGCTGTTGACTGCAAAAATCCGGGAACTAATGTATTCCCAAAAGATGTTAATAGAAGAAAACTGTGGGAGAGAGATCTCCGAAGAAATAATTGGAAACCCATTAATACGTTGAGGCTGTATGCTATCCGTATTAAACCTGAAGAAGACTTATCACAGAATTTTTTATACAGGTGGTGCTCTTTTTCATAAAACAGAGAACTGGGTGTGTTTTCATTACAGGTACTGTGCATGACAATATCCATGATTAAAATCATAGGCAACTCTTAGCGTTACCAAGCTCCTACTTTCATACAGGATTTCTCTTTGGGGATATTTGAAACCTGGAACAATATTAACATATTGTAAATAAAGTATATTTTACTAATTAGAATCAACTCACAAAGGAAGATAAATGCATCATCTCTGTATGAAAACTTACCTTTCAGCAAACTCTTAAATGTGGGTTTTAGATAGCGCTGGAAGATCAGTGCTATCAAGTTATTTCTGTTGTATGCCTCTAGTCGTCAACCAAAAAAGGACTTTAATGTAACAACAATAACAAACAAAACAACCCATTGCGTCTTTCAGTGATTGGGCTACCATTGGTATTCATAAAAGTAGAACACGGCTTTATGAACAATGAAAGGTCTTTTGTAAACACTGCTGAATTTAATTTATATGTTAGAAACTATTCAAAATTATTTAAAAAAGTTTGTTGTATGGCCAAGTCGCGTTATTTGAGTTCGAAGATTAAAAACAGTAGTAATGTAATTAAAACGACTTGGAATATTATTAATAGTGAAACGGGAAGGTCTAATAACCGAAGTGCTGACTACAGCCTGTCTATTAATGACAACATAATAAAATCAGACTCACAAGTCGCCACGGCCTTTGAAAATTTTTTTTCAGATATTCCCGTTTCAACTACTAAATCCCTAAACTCATCAACTTCTGTTGCTGAGTCTTTGCTTAAGGAAAATGTTAATGCTTGTGATTCGGAATTTAATTTTGAACATATTACCTGTAGAGATATAATTAAAACCTTTCACACTTTAAATGTAAAAAAGACAGCAGATCTGTGGGGTAATTCTGTAGAAGTTGCCAAGTCTATTATTGACATTGTAGCACCTACTTTAGCTCTTATCTTTAATAACTGTATCGACTGTGGGGAGTTTCCTGACCTCATGAAATATAGTAAAATAATACCTTTGTTTAAATCAGGTAGTACATCAGACCCCACAAATTATAGACCTATTTCAGTACTACCTACGTTTAGTAAAATTTTTGAGAAATTAATTTTAGACCAATTGCAAAGATTTTTTAATAAACATAAATTATTACATAACAAGCAGTTCGGTTTTACAAAGGGTCGTTCAACTACTGATGTTGAACTTTTAGGACATATTTATAATGCATGGGAAGGCAAATGCGATGCCTTGGGCATCTTTTGTGATTTGTCCAAGGCATTCGATTGCGTTCTTCATGAAACGTTAATCAGGAAACTCCGCCATTACGGGATCCGGAACACCGCTCTGGATCTTCTTACTTCATACTTGAGTAATAGGATTCAGAGCGTTGACGTTAATGGAAAAAGATCGCCCGGATCTATAGTAACAATGGGGGTCCCACAGGGCTCGATTCTTGGTCCTTTCTTGTTTCTTATTTATATTAACGATTTACCCTACCTCATAAAGGATAATCATGATATAGTTTTGTTTGCGGATGATACTTCACTTTTGTTTAAACTTAAACGTCAGCAGCTGGTTACTGACGATGTAAACAGAGCGATCTCAAAAGTAGTTCACTGGTTCAGTGTTAATAATTTACTGCTTAATGAAAAAAAAACCAGATGCATTAAGTTTACGCTACCTCACGTTAGGCAGGTGAAAACTAACGTGTTGATAAAGGGCGAAGAGTTGAATCTCGAAGATAGCACAGTATTCTTGGGCTTAACTTTGGATGCTAAGCTTCAGTGGGGCCCACATATAGATAAATTGTCAAAAAAGCTAAGCTCCGCAGCATACGCTGTTAGGAAAATTCGTAATTTAACCAACATAGAGACAGCCCGTTTAGTGTACTTTAGCTATTTTCATAGTGTAATGTCGTACGGTATTCTGTTGTGGGGAAATGCAGCCGACATTCAGACTATCTTTGTTTTGCAGAAAAGAGCTGTTCGATGCATTTATAAATTAAGTCCGAGACAATCTCTCAGAGAGAAATTTAAGCAGATTAATATAATGACTTTGCCTTCTCAGTACATTTTTGAAAATCTTTTATATGCCCATAAAAACATTAAATTGTTTAAAAAATACAGTGATATCCACAATATAAATACTAGGAACAAACACAAATTTGTTGTACCTCCAACAAGGCTCAAGAAAATAGGTGGGTCATTCAGGTGTCAATGTATACGCTTTTATAATAAACTTCCAAGCCACGTTCAAGATCTGAGCCTTAATAAATTCAAATCATTCATTAAACGCAAGTTGTGTCAGAAAGCTTTTTATACCGTTAAAGATTATATTGAGGACAAAAAGGCTTGGGATTGAACTGCTCCAAATTTTATATTATTATTTTTATTTTTGCATACTGAATGTTGACATGAATATTTACTTTGTAAGTATTATATTATTTTTATTTATTGTGAATGTGAAGACTATGTAGGTCATTGCTTTTTTTTTGTTTTATTTTTTCTCTTATTTTTAATCATGGTCTGGCAGTTTGAGTAATCTATGCGGCCTACCCCAATGTCCTTTCTTTGGTATTGTTCGTCGAATCGTTGAGCTCCTTAAGTTCTGAGTTGAGCTGCGCGATTTCTGACAAATGCGTGCACTGACTGGACAGGTCCTCTCAATCTGTGTGGTTCTTTCCTCAAAAGACCATTTCAGACACCAATCTACATGGTCTTCACATGAAGTGACCAAGATTATGTCTGGACTTTATAAGAGACTGTGACCTCTGAGTTTGTTTCGGCCTTTCTTCTCAGAGTAGTCAGTTAGGAAACGCCGACCTCATCTAGTTTAAAAAAAAAATATTGACTTGTAAAAGTGTTTGTACAAACCTACTTACAGAAATAAAAATCATTTATCATTTATCAATTATAAAATGGTCATAATTTATTTACCTTTCCACTAAAGCTGCTTTTTTACCAGTGGTAGACGCTTCCCTTTTCCTTAGCTCCGCTTTTAGTTGTACTACACTTTAAGTCGCATAATTTTTTGTCCAGTTTTCTTTTAATTAGTGATAGACACAACAGTGAACACATACACAACAATGGCGGTTTGAAGACGGACAAAAGTGCTGCCACCTATGACCAGCTTTCAGTTTTTAACCCCATCAGAGACAGTTTATAGATTCAGTAGATACACATGTATATATTTAAGAATGTATTTATTGCAATTATAGTCTTGCATTTAAGTATTCGTTTATATTATAATTGCTTTTGTTTAATAGAAATATTGTATTTATTTATATTTCTTATTTCTTCTGGTAACTTATTACTTATATATTTTTATCGACTTGGCATAGGTACTTGAGGAGTGCATTTTTAATCGGGATTTACATCAGGCGCTGACTAATTTGACAGGACTATACTAATATTTATATTCTGTCCTTTTCTTAATGAAATAGAAAGAAAAAGATGCACTGAACTTAAAATTTGTTTGTGAATAAGGGAATTGGCGCCATTATCAACCATCTCATCGCGTACTACAAAATATTATTTATAAAGTAAATTATAATGAACTTAAAATCTTACTACGTAGGTACCTACCATTTATTACTCTTATAATCATTTCATAACGATATTTCGTGTAACTCCATAATATATGTAAGTAGCTAAGTACATAAGTAGATAGCATAATTTAGGAAACTACCTAAGTACTAGTTTTTTTAACGCGAGCGTAGGTAGGTCACTCGTGTCACTTTTTTCATCCTATCCACTTATTTATATTAATGTAGGTATTTTACTCGGTGGAAAAAACCAAATACCTACCTATTAAAAAAGAAACAAATTACGTACGCAGTAGGTATATAAAAACTTGTTTATAGTCTTACCTTTCGGAGTTTCCAGGTAATATAAAATATGTTATCTCTGGGTGCTTTATTAACGAATTCAAGCAACCAAAAACAAAACAATATAGTCTGTTATCGCTCTTTGCCATAGTAAAGTAAGTACTTGTACTTATTTCAATGAATATTTGTCACATATCGCACGCTTACTGCTTACAAAACCATCACACCGTCCATTCGTTACTGCGGCGCATTCGTGACTGTTGGCCGACTGAGTAAAGACCCAACTCTAGGCGCGTAGGTATGACTCGCGTTCCGACCGTTTCTATGAAGATACATTACTGTACATATTTGTACAGTGACTCTAGTGTAAGAGCGCACTGCCATTTATTCCTAAAGAAACGTAGATGCGGCTCGCGGCTCATTCGTGACTGTTAGCCGACTGAGTACAGACCAAACTCGAGGCGCGTAGGTATGACTCACGTTCCGACCGTTTCTATGAAGATACATTACTTTACATATTTGTACCGTGACTCTAGTGTAAGAGCGCATTGCCATTTATTCCTAAAGAAACGTAGATGCGGCTCGCAGCTTGTGCGCCTGCGCCTTGACGCCGCTCGGCATCGTCGGTATGCTTTTTGCGAAAAATTTTTGAATATACAAGCCTACGACAGACATACGGCATCAGGCTTAGTCATAGGTTAGGTTAGGTCCTATGACTCTTTGGTTACAAAAACCTAAAAACTGTTTAAATACCTGCCAATATGTACATAAAAAAGGTCCAAACCAGGCCATATGAAATGGGGACCATTTTATATGATACTCAAGTACCCCATTAGGTACAGCGTATAACAATTCAAAATTACAAACTATTGTTTGTAGTTACATTTGTAATTAATTTATACAAAAGCGCACCTTGGACGGAGAAGGAGGTCAGCTCGAACTGGAGATATTGAAATATTTGTACAAATGTCCCTGGTGAAACGGTCGATCGTTGGAAATTTCAAAAATAATAATAACTGACCTGAATGTACGATGCGTTCTTTGAAACACGTCTTGTTATTATTGCATAAGGCCCAACAACCGAGGTACTTTTGATATATTGGTTTTTACAATTTATTTTTATTTTTCTACAATTTATTTCACAATATGTATTATGTAATACCAAGTGATACCTAAATGTAAAATGGTAAAACTGGAAATAAAGATTTTTTTTGGAATGTTTTTTCTTCTCAGCTCTTTGGCCAAGTAAAAATTTTGCAGCGTGTGTGTATAAAAATTTTTATATTTATGTATTGTGATGAGGTCCTACTTCGTTCTCTTCTCGAAGAACTTCCTTACGATTCAGCATGTATTCAAAATCACAGCTTTTTGTAGTGTAATGTAGAGGGTTTCTTTAAGGTGTAATAGTTTTAAACTATGGAGAAGATGATTTGGAATAACGCCTGTGGTGGACAGGACTTATTATTATTTTAAACTTTAGCCCCTGGCCTTGTTATTAAACACAGAGTAAAGTTACAACCAGAAGCGGGGCAATAGGGATGACGACTAAAATTTTTTTGTCCGTCATGTAGATTATTAAAAAATATTGGACACGTATTTATTCTTTTTTTACGTAATCAAAAGATTACGGCTATACTTTGAGATAAAATGTGGCATGACGTCACGCCTTGCTAGAATTTGTACGTAGAAGTGACGTAGCGAGCCCCCACTCCCCAACTTTAATGCGTGTTATGTAAGTAATTTTTTATTAATATAATAAAACAAAAAATGCGTGTCTAAATTTGTTTTATTATGTGAATGACGGACTAAATAGAATTCTATTGTGAAACTATATGTGAAGCTTAGTAGATGTCGTTCAATTATGTATTTCTTTTTTGATAGTTGTACAACGTTTACTTATATTCGCATAAAAAGCAGTCGCCGTTTGTCGCGAAATAAATTTTCTCCTTCAAAGGTTTGAAATTGAATGTAAGTAGGTTTTTTTTGACTTTGTTCGTATTTTAAAGCCCTACATAGCCTACTTGTGTTTCATTTTCGAAACTGCAACAGTGCTTCAAAATGAATCGTTTTAATTCTATGGTGTACTTATGTCATGCTCGTGCCTCACATGACCGGCACCTTAATTGCGAAACACTCTATCAATCATTTTGATTGTTGAAAAACATTAATTGCGTTATTTACGTTGTTGAGCAGTCAAATTTTTCGAACACATGAAGCAATGGATTACCAATATGCTTCAAAATGATTCAGATTCCTATTGGTAGTGTGTTACGCAATTAGGGTGCAGGGAAACGTTACCTACTTAGATACTTTTAAAACAGATTTAGTTTTTTTTTTTTGAAAAAAGAAGTGGTTATATAGAAGCGAGAGATAGTGGTATCGGCCCCGTGGTATCGGTCCCGACTTACGAGGGTCGTGGGTTCAAACCCAAGCAGGCGCTTTACATGTGTAATTTATTTCGTCACCACTGCTCTCAATACGGTGACGGAAATCATCGTGAGGAAACAGGCATGTCATCATCTGCCTAGCCTTTTCCCAACTATGTAGGGGTCAGCTTCCAGTCTAACTGGATGCCTCTGAATACCAGTATTTTACATGGAGCGACTAGGCAGTCACTGTGTACCCAGTATCTGGTTTGTGGAGGTCAAGTAGGCACTTGACTCCACAATCCAGTTACTGGCTAATACGATACCCCTTGGTATGACTCGTTGTCAGACTTTCGGGCTTCTGACGACTCGTAACGACTGTCAAAGATCTACGAATGACAGCCGGGACTCGTGCTTTCTGAGGCACGGAAGTGGTCTTGGTATGTAAAGATGGTCGCCCATCCACGGACCAATCGCGGCAAGCTTAGCTTAACCTGATCGATCAACCCGTGCGGCTGTTATTAAGCACTTAGCCCAAAGAAACCAGCATGTCCTGGAACCGAAAATTCGATGACATTTGACGTCCAACAATCCGCACTGGGCCCACGTGGTGGATTACAGCCCACTCCCTCTCACAGAGAGGAGGCCTGTGTCCCAGCAGTGAGAACATTATTAACACTAATCAGCCGATTATGCTAATTAGAAGCGTTGAACCTAAGGGCCCACACACGCAACCTATTTCTTTCTATATGTCACATATTCTTTGGATCCTTACAGGTCCTTTTAAAGACTCTACCTAAGTCAATTTTATTTACTTTGCTTGCGTGGAAGGTGGTTTTATCAACTCAAAAACCTTGTCAAGGGAACGCTGATAGGACCAACAAAGAAACATATTTTTAGGGTTCCGTACCAAAATGGTAAAAAGGAACGCTTATGGTGCGACTCAGTCTGTCTGTCTGTCTGTTACAGCTGGATATCTCAAGACCACTAAAGCCATCAACTTGAAATTTGGAATAGTTTTAGATGACGTTTGCCCAACTATTTTGCAAACAAGAAAGAAATATAAATATATATATATATAATATATATTTTTGCAACAGGGACTGAAACGGGGTTTTAAAAATTCGAAGTGGGGCTACTAGGGCATGTGAAAAATGTAAAAAAAAAATACTGTTCCCCCTTATCTCTGAAGTTTGCATAGAGAAAAATCTGAAATTATTTTGTGTGATAGAAATTTATATCAAGATTACAGGAAAAATATAACGATGTCTCTAAATGGCACAGTTTTTTTTTATATATATATGATGGTACGGCACCCTCGTTGCGCGAGTCCGACTCGCTCTTGACCGGTTTCATTTTTTAATTATAAAGATAGTAAATGGATTCTGTTTTTTTTTAATTGTGATGGATTTGCTCTTGACTCTAGTCTAGGTCAGAGGTGACAGAGAGAGAGTTTAGAGTTTGAGGTCCAACTCTAGCTTTCTGAATTCGGCAAATCTTGTTACTGTGTTCAACTTTTATCATTGCTGAAGACAGAAATTATGTTACGTTGTCCGAGTTACTCTTACGCAGGAATTAGAACAAATATAGGAGACACTTGAACACACATGAAACCACATGAGCACAGGGCTGTACTTGCAGAATTTTTATTGAATAAACATTAATTTATAATAATTAATTGTGTATTGAGTGTGTGACTGTAAAATTAAAACCGCAATAAGGCACTGAAAAAATAACTCCTAGAAAGTTTCATGATTATGTTTCTTTGTTCATACTAATAATAATGACAAGATTTGTTGGTCTTTTAGTACGAACTTTGATCTTGCACTCCTAACAAATAAGTATGCAGTTTTTTTAATTCATAGGAAGGAATAGAGGAACTGAATCGTTGGTTTTCTGGGAAACTAAGTAAGTCATAATTAGCTACTTAGTTAATTACCAAATTAGGCTAACATGTTTTGGTCTTCTTGATTTGTTTTTTTACTATTGTTTTTACTCAGTGAGTGTCTTAGCGTTTCATTCAAGCCCCTGTCTATTTAAATCAGGCTGGAAATATCTTTTACATTCAAACGGTCACTATTATAAAAGGCGTTTCGAGACTTTGTCTAGGGTTAGATCAGACGGGCGCGACACGCTCGGCAAAGACGGACTAGTTACTTTTAAATATAAATTTTGTAAAGTCTTATAAAATAATATCAGAGTACAACGCGAGTTTGTTTATCATATAATAAGTAAAGGTCTCAATGTTTTTACAGTACTATCATGGAAGTTGTTGTCGCTTAAAGCTAGGTAATGATTAGTGATTAACTTCAATGTTACGCTATATATTTGTCATTCATTGCTTGTCTTAGCTTTAAGCAGCCTTTATAAGTGACAGGGAGTGTGCCGAAAACGTCTTCAGACGCGGACATAAAACAAGTCTATTTCTATTTCCGTAAAGTCAAATCCAGCCCTGCGTATCGAAGGCAGTATGGTATAGCTCGCAAGACCTACATTGTCGAACCACAAACGACATCCGACTCAGTCCTCACTTGATCACCTTCTCAAACGGATCTCTTATTGTTTTCAATATAATTAAACAAGAACTTTGAAAAGAAAATGGAAACTAGAACTTGAGGTAAGATTTTCTGAATTTTGTATTTTCAACTCGACCACATTTTCCGCCATTATTCAGTGGACTTGTGTGATATTATTAGGACACGTGGTTTTTGAAACTGCTGCTGACATAATATGTACCTTATAAAACGTGGTACTGCCGTGCTATAAGAACCTTTTCCAGACGTTATTGGAAAAAAAAAAATAAATAAACGAGCGACTAGTACACGTATCTCAATCACAAGCCTTATGCAATGGTAACATCTGCAGGGATTACAGTTTGTTTGGTGTCTCATAAACGGGGCCGAAGAACTATGATGAAGGCTATTTAACGTGGCAAATATTTCATCACCGAAAGAGAATTTATTTGCACGTCGCATTGAAGCCAAAGTGTGGGCGATTTGCGTGTGCCTTCAGCCGGTATAGCTCAACGCGGACAAAATTCTCTAGGAGTCTAAGCTTCCTCCCTCAATTGCAACTTATGTGCAGAATAAGTGTCCGTCGACACAGACCGGCTCGGAGAGGAGAGTACATTTTTATCGCGTTTAAAAAAAAGTTTTGGGTCATTGAAATAAGGTTGATTATTGTTTTACACTGAGCGCCTTAAGACGGCTCTTAAAAATTCTCATTGAAATGAAAATCAACCTTATTTCCAATGACTCAAAACTCTCAAAAACGCGATAAAAATGTATTTTCTTCTTTGAGCTGGTCCTGTATGAACGGACACTAAGTAGGTACTCCTAGATGAAGCTGTAGGTAGATGTGTTCTTAGTTGTTTTCATGATTTTTTCATTTCATTTTCGCATTTTGTCCGCTCTCTCGCTCACACGAGGCCAAATTTTTAAGCTTATTAAATGAAAAGATGCTTTTTTGAAAATGTTTTAATAGGAAAAGAAAATTAATTAAATAGGTGATTATTAAAAACACATTTCTACTATTGTATCTAATAAACTCAGCTCAAAAAGTATTATGAGCTGTTTTTGAAATGAGTTAAATATATGACACAATAAAAATGTGTTTTTAATAATTACTTATTAAATTAATATTATTTACTAGTTCGCTAATTGATTACATTTTTCAAAAAAGCATCTTTTCATTTACCAATACTAAAAATTTTGTCCCGTGTGGTAGACTACGCTGCATTTACAAAACTGGTCCTAAAATATTTTTGTTCATAATTATCCTTAATATAATGACTTTCTGATTCTATAGCTTGAGCAGTACCTACATACGTGCTTATTCAATCAATCTGCTTGCCTTTTCCCATCTTGGGGTCGGCTGCCAGTCTAACCGTATGCAGCTGAATACCTGTATTTTACATGGAGCGACTGCCTATCTGACCTCCACAACCCAGTTACTGGGTAACACGATACCCCTTAGTAAGTCTGGTTGTCAAACTTTCGGGATTCTGACGACCCGTAGTGACTATGAAAGATCCGAGAATAACAGCCGGGGCCAACGGCTTATAATATGCTTACCGTGGCACGGAGGGGTCTCGGTATGTAAAGTTGGTCACCCATACACGGACCAACCGCGGCAAGCGTAGCTTAACCTAATCGATCGACCCATGCGGCTGTTATTAGTGCACGCTACCTGCTTATTAATTATCAATCTATCTATAAATCACACCTTCATTTCGAAAACTTTATTAAACAAAAAACAAAATTTACGATTTTGGCATTATTTGAACTCTTACGAGATATTTCTGAGATTATCTTTTTTTTTAACATGTAAATAATAATGCTTATGTCTTAAATGAAATCTCCTGTAAAATTTAGTTTTTTTTTTTTTATTTTTGCAATGTCACGCAAAATCTCGAAAATGGCTCGACCGATTTGAATATTTGTTTTTGTTTTGTTCGCTTCAATACTGGGGTGGCTTAGGAAAATAGGATAATAGGAAAAGCCCAAAGGAACAGTCGAAAAATCGAAATTGAAATGACGGTACAACGTCAGACGGGTCACTTAGTGCTAAATAAAAAATTCTAAATACGAAATGTTTTATTCAAGAAGAACTTCTAGAAATTAATATTCTATTTAGCTACATTCATAATTAATTAAATCGCATTTTATTAATAATCGTTTTCTTATATTTGTATACCTACCTTGAAATCGACCAAATGAGTCGAACTTAAAGACTGATACGTACCTACTATTTGTTCAAGTGTTTCTTACTTATATTGTTTTGTAACCTCGTCTACTCTGTGTACGTAGTCAGGCGGGGATGGTTACCAATGCTCCATTACTTTTTAAATGTCACACTTGCTAAATACCTAATCATTTATGGAATTTTTGAATCTGTTATTTATTTAAGAAGATTTAAGGTGACTGCTACCAGGTACTTATAGATATACAGTCAAGGAACTATATATAATATTAAACTATAGGTACCCACACACATGGTAAGCGACGGTAACATATATGTATTTATTAAATTATAATCATTAGAATCAGTAATACCTACAACTCCTTAAGTTATTATAACCCTAAATAGCAAGATTTCATGAAATAGCCATTCATTAGGATTATTAGAGAGCTGTATTGATGATTTTAATGGTTATAATTCCATAAATACAGATTTGTTACGGTCACGAATCATATTCAGATCAACATACAACCTGCAAATTGCAAAAAAAAAGTAAGAAAATTTGAATTTGGAGCTTTTGTATTCCTTTGACGACATGCGACGAAAACAACGTGCTGCGCTACGGAATATTCGCTTCTGTGGGCTTAGGGCTGCGCGTGCGATGAACCTAAATAACCTGTTTAATTTTGATCAAATCACAATGTTCTTATTTGCTCTAACTTGAACATTTGTAAACAAGACCCAACCTTACGCAGTCCATAAAAAAAAAATAAAAAAAATAGTATCTACTTAAGGACCTATTAATAACTTTGCTTATTTTGAGAGTTGGAAAATAAAACATAATATAACTTCACGCCTGTATATCCCCGAAGGGTTAGACAGAGGTATACCTATAGTACACCCACATTTCGCCAGTTATGTATAAGTCCCTTGTAACAGGGGCGAGCCTATTGCCATCGACCGGACTGTTTCTGAGAAATTCCAGATAGGAAAACCTAATAACAATTTAACCGACCCGGGAATCGAACCCAGGACCAAAAAAAAAACTCATTTCTTCATGCGGATGAGAGAACATTATAATTATTAGTGATAAGTCTTCAAAACTCGCTATACAGGGTTATTGGTAAAACACCAACAACCTCTTAAGGGGTCATTGTACTCATCATTATGAACAACTTTTACTATGGGACCAAACCTGAAATCGCGAAAAAATCAGCTGTTCAGTACATTTTGATGAATTATGCGAACATAAAAGTTTCTGATTTTTTTCGCGATTTCAGGTTTGGTCCCATAGTAAAAGTTGTTCATAATGATGAGTGCAAGGACCCCTTAAGAGGTTGTTGGGGTTTTACCAATAACCCTGTATATGCTCGAGTCTTTAGCCCTCTTATTTATCAACGCGGAGTGAAGTTATACCAGGATTAACTTCAATTGAACCTCAGATCTGAGGTTTACGATACTTCAATTTTTCTCGGTATAAGTTTGGTAAAACTTTACCCCTGCGTTTATTAATAAGTTGGTTTAAGTTTAGGCTGAGAATAGAGAAATGACATGTATAATTTGACTGTATTTACATTTTCAGGTGCTCGATGGATATTATGGGTATTAAAATTAATTGAAAGCTTCCAAGGATCAAACTAAACATGTAAAGAAATTATTGTTTAAAATAATATTTCAACTCTAACATCATCTGCCTCGCCTTTTCCCAACTAGGTGTTGGGTTTGGCTTCCAGTCTAACCAATGGGACTGTATTTAAGCTCTACTATGCTCTAGGTATTAATGCTGTGCAGAACAATAAGCAGGTCAGCAAGCATCTCGAGAAGCATCTGTGTCAGTGTGATTCCAGCTTAGCGAGTTTGGCAAAAAGATTTGGTATATCAATTAAAACTATACAATCCTTAACGAATAAGAGAGATTGTTGATTCCATATTGTTTTCAGTGTATACGTAGGTAGATATTACATTTCTTATTTCTAGTTTAATTACATTCCATCTCAACCGCAGGTAAGTACAGTCGAACAAGCTATTTGGTACACAAGCATAAATATCCATCTTTCCACCGTACTGCCAATATTTTTTTTTGTGTGCGAAACCGCCTAAGAACTATTTAATATAGTGATGTCATGTGAAAGAATTGACTACTCAGCACTCTTACATCATCATCATCTGCCTAGCCTTTTCCCAACGATGTTGGTGTCAGCTTCCAGTCCAGCGGATGCCGCTGATTACTACATGTAAAATACTACATGAAGCGACTGCCTATCTGACCTCCACAACCTAGTTACTGGGTAATACGATACCCCTTGGTAAGACCGGTTCTGACGACCCGTAACGACTGTCAAAGATCCACGAATGACAGCCGGGACCAACGGCTTAACGTGCTTTCCGAGGTGCGGAGGGGTCTTGGTATGTAAGGATGTTCACCCATCCACGGATCAACCACGGCAAGTATAGCTAAACCTGATCGATCGACCTGTGCGGCTCTAATTACTTAGCCTAACTAAGCACTCTTACATCATTATTTAATAGTAAATAGTTGCAACTGCTTGTATACCAAATGGCTTGTTCGACTGTACCTAAGGTAGGAGAAGCGATAAGAATTTTTTTATAGAAGATGATCACAAAAAGGTCAATGAAGAATTCCACAAAGTAGATGCTTCATCAGGAAGTGTAGACACCAAAGACTACCAAACCACTAATTTGTAAAGCGAACGTGTGCAGCCATATTTATTATAAAATCATTATAAAAACAACAGTTCTCACTTATGCAAGAAATTTCTTATTCTAGTTCAATTATCTACCTTCTTAGCCACAGATAAAGCCCCCAAAGAAAGAGCTACTCATTAACACAAATCTAGAAAGAGTATCTTGAATTCTTATAAAGGATGGCGACGAGAATGGTCCATGAAAAAATCCACAAAGAAGAGGCTTCATCAGGGAATACGGACGCCAAAGATGATGAAGACACTAATTTGTTAAGCGAAGTTGGTTTGTGACCGTCACTAACGGGCAGTGATGTAAATATTTGCTCGTTTTGACGATCGCAAAATGAACTCGCTTGACTATATTCTACGGTCGACGAGCTTACAGAAGATTGCTGGATCTTTCAATGGTGGGGCCGATGGACCGGAAGATTTTATACAACACAATTTTTTCATCACTACCCAAATTTTCACAGGGTGTTCTACCCATGGAAATGAACAACTTTCACTATGGGACTAACTCTGAAATCACGAAAAAAAATCGACTGTTTCATACATATTGCTTGAGTAGGTATTGAACTTTTGTATTATTATTAAACATTTTATTTCAGAATAAATCATTCTATACATATTCGATTGTATAAAACAGCTAATTTACCTTTGCGAAAATTTGGGTAGTGATAAAAAAATTGTCCTGTATTTATTTTGGGTGCTTATCTATGTTAATTGTTATATTTATTGATTATTTAGTAAGAACAGTAATGTATTTAATCATGTGAAGTATGTCGGCATGATACTGACAGCTTATGTAAAGTGCATCCACAGGTCTCATGAATGTAAAAATGTGGCTTTTATTCACTTAAAAGTGTAAAAATATGTAAAGGGTTTTAACAATATTTGCTGCAATCCTGCTTTTTAAGATACTGAAGAAACAGCTCGTTGCTTCAGATATCATTAATTAGTAGAGGTTCATCATATAAGTTAATTAAAAATTTTGTGTAAGTAATTTACTTTTGATATTTTTTATATATCAAAATATTTTTTTTGATAGTTTAGGTATACCTATATATTTTTTTGATAAATACCTTTTGATTTATTTAAATCACGCTTTACACTTGCGTTACGCTTGGTTTTATATTGGCAAACTTCATCTAGCATATCATTTATACAGGTTTATTGGTAAAACACCAACAACCTCACTCATCATTATGAACAACATTTACTATGGGTCCAAACCTGTAATCGCGAAAAAAAATCAGCTGTTCAGTACATTTATGGTCGCATAATTTGTGAAAATGTACTGAACAGCTGATTTTTTTTGCGATTTCAGGTTTGGTCCCATAGTAAAAGTTGTTCAAATGATGAGTACAATGACCCCTTAAGAGGTTGTTGGTGTTTTACCAATAACCCTGTATACCTGGCGATCTTGCAGAGCTTGAAGTGAGCTGTCAACAGTGTAAATCCCTAACATCAGGTGCAATGACAACTCCCTCCTTCCGCACTTCATCTAAATTTACATGGTGAGATTTTCACAGAATCGATCGGCTGATCACTTGCCAATTCTACTGCAGTTTTAAATAAATAGAATTTTGTACTCATTTTTATCAAGGACCAATAACCTAATGTTTACAATATTTAAGAACTAACCATTTACAGTACGTAAATAAACTGACTCACTAACTATGTGTAGACACTATTTCTTTAATTGACATTTTATTTCGTCTTGCCATCAAATTAGATATACTTAGAAGGTATTATAAACAGGAACTGCAAACTTACGTTAAATATTGTTTCAAATGTATTTACTTGTGTTCTTTTTTTAAACAATTTGAAAACGGCTAATTAATTTCTGATAATTTAAAAAATAAAAGCATTACATAATCTGTGACATGCGTATTATTTTGCAAGATTACTAAAAGCTTGCCCCCTCCCATAAATACTAATAAATCCAGAGTAAAGTTAGGTATACCTAGTACGGTTAAACTAAAATTCATGGTGGTTGTAAGTTTACTCCAAGTTTATTAAAATTGTGCTTCGCCTCCACAGAGCATGAGGGTTTGGTTTCAATACTTAGCCCAAATGAAGTCTGATCAGATTGTTTGGTTCATCTTATTATCCTCGAGTAGCTTTTATATAGCAAAATATGTCCTACACTTAAGTACATCGGGAACCGCATGATGTTCCGCTAATGTTCCGCTACTCGAGTATCGAGGTGTTCATGCGAGCCAATAGAATTGAACTACTGCGGTTTCGCTGCTAGGGTTTCACGGCGGAGGTGTGCTAAGGCCGCATAGAGCAGTAAAAGGCCAACTGACTGATATTTCTCTACTATAATACTAACTAATCATAAAGAGGGAGAAAAAGGGTTTAGGTAGCGGGAATCCGCCTGATGTGGAAGCAGCGAGAAGCACAGAACCAGTCGTTGTGGCGATGCTATGGAGAGCCCTAATTATGTCCAGTGGACGTGTTTCGGCTGTATGATACTGATTAAAGGAAACTGCTACTGATTCTCTTCACACAAAACCTCAAGCCCCATTTACACGGTGCAAGTTCCTGGAACGTTCAAGAGCAATTATCGCACGTTCAATTATTGCCTTTCAAGAATTGAAAGCAAATTTACATGCGTGCGTTTTCCATAAAATGACATAGAATAATTTAATGCAAGTTTTGACGTTCAATAAAATAGTCTAGTTGACAGTTTTTTCAGTACACCGATTAAAAATGTAAGGAACATTTTTAATCGGTGTACTGAAAAAACTGTCAACTAGACATTAAAACATGAAAAAAAAAATAAAAAATCAAAATATAAAAAAAAAATCAATTTAAACTTCATAGTCAAAACTTGCACACAGTAATGGCAACTCGAGTGATGTCATCATCTTTATTACATTCAAACCACCGGTTAGATATTTAAACAGTTGGTTTGTGTCAAATTTCTTAAGGAAAGAACTGATTAACTAAAGTGCCGTTGTAAAGGTCGGTGAACTACGCCCTGAGTCGTCAAATCTGTCTGCTGTCAAACAAGCAAAAACAAATAATCCGTGTTTCCACCCTCTGCTTTGGGATTTCCCTTATGATGTTCGATATCGATTCAAGAAATCGATGATTTATTTGTAAGTTTGTAAGCTGTAAAATAAGGTCACTAGATGGCGCTACTTTTAGACTACTTACCCGAGCTTATTTTATGCTTTCTATTAATCTTTAGCCTGAGTCGGGATTTTTTTAAGTTGGATAAGTATATTAATTATAGGATTTTAAACTGACATAGTTATTTTCTATTAAAGTTATTTAAATCGGGATATTTACCGTGTTATTAAAAACAAAAAAAAACATGGTAAATATCCCGTTATCAATAACTTTATTGGTATACTAGCTAAGGGTCAATAAAAAAGAAAGATAAGTGTGCGCGTCGGAATGCGAACGCATCGCCGATTCCGCCGCGCGCACTCTCTCTTTCTCGCTCTAGCAAATGACGATCCTGAAAGATAGAAAAGAATTGTTATTTTTTTTTAATTTATTAAAATACAAGTTTATAAAAATCTTAATAACGATGCTTCCCAAAACCGTTTTCACGGTTTGCCTGTGGGAACCACTGAGTACAGAAAGAAGTGGGAACAACAGGAACAAACAGTATTACAAATAAAGTTAATTAGTGCGGACACTTAGTTTTCACTTATTGTACCTATAAAGTAACTAACAATAATAAAAATGTTAAAAAAATAAAAACCGGTCAAGAGCGAGTCGGACTCGCGCACCGAGGGTTACGTATCATCCTACTTCCTATCCTACTAATATTATAAATGCGAAAGTTTGTGAGGATGGATGGATGTTTGTTACTCTTTCACGCAAAAAATACTGAACAGATATTCATGAAATGTGGAACACAGATAGCTTATAACCTGGATTAACACATAGGATAGTTTTTATCCCGATATTTCTACGGGTTCGAGACTTTACGCGGGTGAAAACGCGGGACGCTCCTAGTCATATATGGGGGGTCTAGCTGCAAATCCGCCTTTGTCCATTAAAAAATAAAATCCCCACCATCGATTTTTCAATTGAATATTACGCATAAGATATGAGTGCTATTGTTAATAAATTTATTATGAGCTAAAAAAATTGTATTTGTACCACCCAGAAGATTTCTCCTAAAACTGGAAGATTTTTTTAACTGCTGTGATCAATTTCAGAAACTGGATAGAGGCGGATTTGCACTTAGACCCCTCATATAACAAAACGTGTGCTATTTACAGACATCGTTTTATTTTTCCTGTAATCTTTATATAATACTAATAATAACCTGGGACATTATTCACACACGGTCATCTGATCCCAAACTAAGCAGAGCTTGTACTATGGAAACCAGATAACTGATATACTACATATACTACTTTTTTTTTTGTAAATACTTACTTATATAGATAATTACACCCAGACTCAGAACAAACAGACATGTTCATGCACACAAATGTTTGTCCTGGATGGGAATCGAACCCACGACCTGCGGCATGATAGGTGGTATCTTAACCAACCACGCCAACTGGCCTGTCATAAAAAAATATAAATATGAACTATCACACAGAATAATTTCAGATTTTTCTCTATGCAAACTTCGGAGATAAGGGGGGGGGGGGGGACGGTATTTTTATTTACTTTTATAATCAAAAGTCGAAAACTATGCGGCTTAAAAAAATTTTTGAGAAGACTCCTTTCAGTCCCTGTTGCAAAAAAAATATGTACAGTTTTATTTCTTTCTTATTTGTAAAATAGTTGGGCAAACGTCACCAAAAAACTATTCCAAAATTCAAGTTGATAGTATTAGTAGTTCTTGAGATATCTAGCTGTGACAGACAGACCGACAAAGTCGCACCATAAACCCACCTTTTTACCATTTTGGTACGGAACCCTAAAAAGTTGCAAAAAAGTCTGTGCTCGCGAGGTCTACTGTTCGCAGAACGACTAGTAATTAATAATCCATACTATAAGCGACTATAACAAGTCTTAGAACCGATGACCGTTGCGGTAGACGTGTAACCCCAAGACGTGGAGACTGCGAATCTATAAAAGTAAGGTAGACGAAACGACGATTTTCGTTGGGTAGCAGCTGGATGAGAGTTGCCGACGATCAAGTCATATTATGTGCAGAATAGACCTATGTCCCGCAGTAGACTGCTATATGCTTTTGAAGCTCAGTTATTTAGAAATTAATCTTAAATCTACATTATACTTAATATTATAAGGAGGTAAAACTTCCTAGGAGGTTAAATTAAATGTATTAGATGGGTGTATCATAATTGATACAGTGGCGAACTTTATATTTATAATTTATTTTAGAAGCATTGTTCTCATGAAAGTTACTTTGTCTTTTTTGAGAAAGTTTTTCAAGATTTTAACGACTTCAAAAAAAGGAGTTATCAATTCGATACGTATGTATGTAATATTAGTGGAACTGCGAGATATTCATAGATACATATGATTATCTATTAGGGCTTCCAAACAAATATACAATATTTTATAGATGTATGTTTGTATGTATGTATGTTTGTCCACGCATTTCTCCGAAACTGGTAATCGGATCGTGACCATTCTTTTTTTTTGTTGGCTTACATGTACTTCAACTTAAGGCACAGTGAAAGTTTCATCGAAATCGGTTCAGTACTTTTCAAGTTAATAGACTAATACGTGTAAGTGTGACGGCCTGGCTTATTGATACGAGTTACGGGTGTGGTGTTATAAATGGAAAACATCTCAAAACCTTGGTCAAATTCTAGTGCAATATGTATAACAAAATTATTCATAATCATAATCATAATCATAATCATAATCATTCATTTATTGCATTTCATGTTGTTTACAGGTTGTTACATTATGATAGTTCCAAACAATGAACCCTGCTAGGGCACAGCAATGTATAGGCGATAGGTTTTAATTAATTTAACATGCTATCATTATTCATATAATTTGTTAATATAGATTAATTTAAAAATTATTAATTATTATTATACATTATGTCATTCTTATAAACTAAATACAATAAATAAATTATCATTTTCACATTATAATCTTATACTTACAAATGACATATTTGCAATGAGCCTAAATGTCATTATTATTTCAGTTAATTTAATGTCAATAGATTAGTTTTACATTATAATATGTCACATTTTCAGATAAAATAAAATAGAAAGTAATCACTAAAAAATACAGGAATGAAGTAGTAGCGGACTGGTGTTTTATGGAGTACCTAGTTATGTATGTGTAATGTGTTCAAGTCGATATTAATTTATTTATTTCTCGGTTAAAAATTCTTTTAGGCTATAATATGATTTTAAGTTTAAGTGGTTTTGTAGGTCATTTTTAATTTTGTTGTCATACTCTGTATCCTTAATTGAATTCGGGAGTTTATTATAGATTTTAACGCACATGGCCAGAGGCCCAGAATGAAACATAGCTAGTTTTGAGGTTGGTACCGCTAATTCGTTTAGATATCGGTTTCTAAGACTGCGTTGCTGTGGGCGTTGCTGTTTTGCTAGCGGAAAAAGCGATGGGTATTTTCTCACAAATTTACTAGCTTCTAGGATATAAATACCTGATAGCGTAAGTATTTTATGTTCTATAAAGTATTGTTTGCAACTTTCCGTATTTTCTATATTTACTAGGATTCGAACGCATTTTTTTTGTAAAATGAATAGTCGCTCTATATCTACACTATTTCCCCACATTATAATTCCATAGTTTAGCCACGAATATGCGTATGCGTAGTAGGCTGAAAGAGCTGTTTTGAAGTCAGTTGCTTTTTTTAGTTCTCTTAAGGCGTATATAAAGCTAGCCAATTTATTTGATAGGGTTTGTATATGAGCTTTCCAGTTTATATTTGTATCGACAGTCAGGCCTAGCAGTGTAAAATCGTTTACACATTGTAATTTTATATTATTATATGAGAAGTCGATATCTACCTTTTCTTTCTGATACGGTCCATATTGCATCAACTTCGTCTTCGAGAAATTTATTTCTAAATTATGGTCTTTCAACCATGCCACTATGTTAGTAAGAATGTCATTTAAGATTTCGTTAAGGGTCCCGTTATTATCATAAGGAAAAATGATTGAAATGTCGTCAGCAAATAGGACACTGTATGAATTTATTTCTGTAGGGAGGTTATTTATATATATTAAATACTTATTACAAACAAATATTCCAGTTTTTACTAAAAACTAAAAATAACGAAATAAAAAATAATTTAAAAAAATTAAATCGACTTCAAAAAGAAACGAACTCAAAATTATGAAATAACTCAACTAAAAAACTAAAATACAGATCCCAAGACATTTGAAGAAAGTTATTTCATAATTTTGAGTTTTCGTTTCTTTTTGAAGTCGATTTAATTTTTTTAAATTATTTTTTATTAAATCCTGGATGCTGAAATAATATAAGAAATGTAAAAAAAATAAAAATAATAATAAACGTTTATTTAAGATTACTAGGATCCAATTTGTTAGTAGCAAAATAATTTATAACTAGTGTTAGTAATTCAACCTTAATCTACTCGCCCCCTGCCTGACCCATGAATCGAGGTATAAATACTCATGTGAGCATTAATACATCGACCCATGTACAGGCAGTCAAGTCTACTGGCTATCATACTTAAAACGCTGTTGCGACTAGCCCGTACTCTGCTCAGCATTGACGCGCACCGCTTGCGCAGAGTAGCGTAGAAGCAATATAATACTATGTAGCTTATTATTGTACCATTACAGGGTAAATGCCTCTTCTCATACAGAGAAGACACGAGCATTGATTACCACGCTTGCTCAGACTCTATGACTCTATGAGTTTATGGATGTATGTATGTATGATGTCGAGGTTTCCTCACGATGTTTTCCTTCACCGATTGCACTAATGACCAAGTACTCGGAAAGTAAGTACGTGACTCAGAAAGTAAGTACGTGACTCAGAAAGTAAGTAAGAATTGAAACAGTCAAATTGGTACAGTACCAATTTGACTGTTTCAATTCTTTAATTAATTTTTTAATAAGCAGGTTTACAGTAACTGTAAGCCTGCTTATTAAAAAAATAATGTTTACTTTGAGTAAATAAATAAAACTATGAGAATAATTATTTAAACGCATCTTTAGTTTAAGCCAACAATCGAAATGTTTTCGTATCAAGGGTCAAATCCTTTTGAGTTCAGTCTTTTGATACAAACACCCCGAATGACTGTAAAAGCAGCAATTAGAAAGCCCTTAATTAGGGCAAACACCATTGTTTATAAGGAAAATAGGTAGGTAACAATCTGCAAAATAGATTAGGATTTTCTACCTTGCCACTAACGACAATCAAAACAAATCAATTAGGACATTAGGGAACGTATTCATTACACTCACTAGGACCAACACGTTACTAATTACTGTTGTCACTAATTATGTTTGTTTTAATATAAATAGATTTGTTTCCTCGAAATATGTCAGTCGAAGTGTATCAGTGTACTGTATACTCTTATCGAGTTAACATAAAAAATAGTGGTGCAAATACGACTAGGAACTTAACTTGACAATTTTGTTAGAGTAAGATGGAATAGCAAGGCACAGTAAATATGGAGCAGTAAAGAAACTACGTACAAACATTCGAAACGGCACACACAGAGAAGCGCGCGACGACGACACCCCGAAGCTGTCGTCACAGTGCTGTCAGTCGCAGGCACAGACTACATAGAGATACTACGGTCGCAGGTGCTGGTCGAGAGGAGTGTTCGCGTTATACGTTTACCTCATGGACCACGGAACGTCCGCGATCTTTTTAAAAATTCCATGAGCGTATTGCGTAGTGTACGGCTGTTCAAAAGGTAAGCGTGATTTATTGTTATAATTGATATTTAATTATGGTCCGTGTGATAGATCGCGATAACGACGAGCAGTGTTTTGTTTACAAAAAAAAAACTTGCCGCCCCGCGTCCCTGCTTTTTCCCCTTACTTCTTCCTCACCTTCTTCTTCCCTTACTTGTTCTTTTCCTTTTGAGGTACCCTAAGCTTCCGTACCTCAGAAGGAAAAAAAAACGGAACCCATATAGGATCACTCGTGTGTCTGTCTGTCCGCCTGTCACAGCCAAGTTACTCCGAATCTAATGGACCGATTAAGTTGAAATTTGGTACACGTATGACTTTCTGTAACCTAAACACGGACAGAAAATTTTGCAAACTGTACCGTGGGACATATCAAATGAAAGGGAGGGGCTTACTGTGAGGGTCTCAAATATTTTTTTAATAATTTTAAAATAAATTGTTTTAAAGTTATTTAAGAAAATTGACGAAAATTGACATTTCCCCCATGTGCTCCAAACTACTGAGCCTAAAATAAATAAAAAAACCAGAAAATAGTTCTATACATTTATGTTACAGAAAAACCTATAAGAAGTCTTTGGTCTTAACATAACATGGTAAATCTCTCAATATAGTGCGTACAAACTTTTTTTGCAGTTGGAATGTATGGGAGAACATGTTTTTCAACTACAATGTTAACCCTTAAAGTCGCATGATGATTTTTGTTAATGAAAACAAGTAAAATTAATTTTAATGGTTTATTAGGCATATAAAAAAGTTACAAAAAATACAAAAAAGAATCTAGAGCTGATATTTTTTGGAAAAACCTATGTATGGTATACTATACGGTGCCACTTTTGCTCGAAACAATAAGAAATCAGCAATGTATAGCATACTATACGTTGCGCTATTTTAGTGCTTCGTGTGGTAAGCCAAAAAACAGTTTCTGCCTTTGACATAACATAAATGTATTTTGCATTTAGTGCATATTGTACTTGCTTGACCTCCTTTACAATATTTACATCTCTGATACCCGGTTAACTGATGCCAATGATCGTATTTATCATACCTCACATCATCAAAAGGCCTCTCGGCCAATGGTTTCGTTATCTTTTGCCTCTCAGGTACAGATTCAACGTCCTTTACAGGCACGGTTCTATCACGCTTCAGAAGTCCAGCGTAGATTTCGTATCGAAAGTCTTTCAAACGATCTTGCTTCCTCTTCTTATTTATTTGTCTGTCATGTCTACGACGTAAGAGCCAAGCATTATTTACACATATGTCTAAAACCTGGGAAAAATATTTATGTACCATCTGTGAGATTTTATACCTGTGCGGTATAATGCTATTAGCATATCCGCTAAATCCACACCTCCCATGTGGCGATTATAATGCTTCACTATTTGTGGACATTGTATATCGACGCGACTTTTTGACTCTTTGCTGAAACGTTTGATATTCTCAAGGGGATAAGTGTCAACATAAGAGCTTACTAACCTCACATGCTTATTGTCAAACCACTTGACCACACTCAGTTTGCTTTCATTGCAAACCACTTGAGCTCCTCTTCCTTTCTTCTGTAGCGATTTATCGTCAATCATTTTGCTCTCTGCATCCTTCAATCTACTTTTCCTAACAGTCCCCAAACTAAATATACCATAGTTTTCTCGTAATATATGTATATTAGTTCTAAAGACGTAAAATAGTTGTCAAAGTAAACGACACTACATGCTTGATTTCTTATAGCTTTGCATAACGCTAGAACTATTTTTCCTCCAACACCCAAGGATTCTTCTTCATCGGTAAATTTCACACCTCTAAACGTATCATCGCCAGCGTAGAGTATAAAATCGTAGATGATTCCAGAAACACCAGCTCGAACCAAATTTTTAAAGCCCCACTTACTTGGCTTGTTTGGGTTATATTGACGACGACTGCCTGCTTTTTTACCCTTATATGGTATAACCATCTCTTCTATACTGAAAGTATTTTCTTCTTCGAGGGATAAACATTGAAACCGAATACATTCAATTAGGGGTCGCAGTTTATAATACCTGTCAGAAACATCAGCTTGGGTGTTGTCAGTGAAATGTAAATATCTTCTTAGTTGCTGAAAACGCTTCAAGGACATGACCTCTGCAATTTTTGGATATCTAAACGAAGATTTCCAATAGTCTTTGTAAGAAGGTAAAACTACTATACCCATAAGAATGTTGATAGCCAAAAAATCTAATATTTCCTCTTCTGTAACTTTGATTGATTTGCCAGTTTCTTGAACGCTGTACAAATTGGTATTCGTCATTATATCACTCACCATAAAATCGATAAAAATAGTCTAAGGGTGACCAATCAGTAGGTACTGCATCTTCAAAAGTAGGATTAGATATGTCAGCCCTGTGTTGAAATGGCACTTTCTTCCAACGAAAACGTAAGTTTAGTTTTTTGATACAGCGTCTTTTGACTCTATTAATGACAATAGAAGGCCCAGTACGTTTTCTTTGTCCACGTGTCCTCAAAGGTGGGTTAGTTGCCATAGCAGTAGAAGGTTGAACAGACGCCACAGAACCAATAGAAGAAATTGAGGGGATTGCATCATAGTTGCATTGCGTAGGGCTCGGAAATACAGCGTTCAGAATTGGTGTGAGGGGAACTTGAGCATTTTCTTGTTCAACATCAGAAAGGGCTTCTGCGTTTAATTCTACCTCACCGTCTGAAGGGTTGGCTGGCGAAACTGGGCTGCCTAGAATGTCGAGCCTTTCAAATGACGATTCTAGTGACGGTGCTGGTGAACTCTCAGCTGTTCTCGCTTCATCACCACTGCTTGATTCATCACTAGCATCAGAATTAGCATTTAGTGCAGGAACCAAAGCCAATATTCGTCTAGCTCTTCCGTTCATTGTAGTCTAAAGCAACATAAAGCAAACATGCAAGTCAACCACCACCCAAATAAAAGCCAAGACGTTATTTATGCACTCTATAGAACACGTATCATATCAAAAAACTGTTAGTTTCATCACTTAGTAGCAATTGTAGCGTTGTATAGTATACTATACAAATAAAAATAGTGGTAAATGTAAGCAACTGTAGCATTGTATAGTATACTATACATGTATATAAACTAGTCAAAATAATACAAACACCACATTTTTAAAATTATTCATTTAGCAAAATTATTAGAATAACTGTTCACCTTTACATTTTATGCATTGGAAATCTATAATTAGTAATAAAAACACTAAAATAACCAAAACTCACCTTGATAATAATTTCTGGCTGCGACTCGTTCGTTATTTTTTACAACTGATTTGAATTTACCATAGTTTAAAAAAGTTTTGTCATATTGACTTAGAAAAAAACGTTCAGAAATGTGATTTATGATGAAATATTACAGATAAAATTAAATTAAATTGGACAATATTTTTTTAAAGTTAGACGTATACTATTCTATACAAAGTCACTTTAAGGGTTAAGTTTGTTCTTGGGATAAATTCATATCAACTACGAAACCCTTCATTGTGCGTTGTCCGTCACGCACTTGGCCAGTTTTTTTTAAATGTTTTTTTAATTACCTATTTTATTTACTAGTTATTTTACTTCGAGTGTTTGATCATATAGAAGCCAAGTAATAATCTTTATATATAAATAAAAATAACAGTCCTGACTGATTGACTGACTGACTCACCAACGCCAGGCCCAGATCAGCTTTGTATGGAAACTCGTAATTTTTGTAGTTTAAACCATGAGCATTGTTATTTAGTATTCTGGTGGTGGTATATTAAAAACCACGCGTTTCAGCGTTTTTGGAGAAAATATGGGATGAAAGTTTGTACGGAAAAAGTGCTATATAGGCTTTTGTTTAGAAATAACGAATGACTTGTTTTGGCGTTTTTGGAAAATCATCCCCTAAGGGGGGAAAATAGGGGATTGAAAGTTTGTAAGGAAAAATGCCTTTGGTTTAGAAAATGATCTCCCAGAGGTTTAGAAATACTAACTTCATTGCTCAGACCGACTTTCGCCATCGCCAAACACATTAGTCATTAAGATAAAAAATACTAAGGGCCGGTTTTTTGATACGTAGTTAACCTATCCGATGGTTAAACTTACTGACTAATGTTTGAATTGTGACTAAATGTGTTTACCTAAGCCTTTCACATTTAGCCAAAATCAAATTCAAATTTCAATTTTATTTGTAATTCTAATGTTGATTTTGATTTTAACACTAACATAGCTTGTAAGTTCTAGTACTAATACAATATGGATGATTTCCGAAATAAAATTGATTGATTGATTGAAAATTCAACCCTGTAGTTATTTCGAAAAAAATGTTTGGTAAAGAGGATTTGTATTTTCGCATAGAAGTTGCCTGCTTTGGCTTGCAAGTTGGTAATTTTCCGTTATTATTGTTAGGTTTTAGGATTTTTTATCCTCCAGCATTCATATAAATAATATGTGCGCCGCTCCTCGGATATTAAGTATATAGGGTGAATGGTAATTAGTGACCGATACTTAAATACATGATTGTACTCATGATAACAAACGACTTTTACTATGGGACCAAACCTGAAATCGGGAAAAAATTCAGCTGCTCCCTACATTTTGACGAGATATGCGAACATGAATATATTCAAATTCAAATTCAAATTTATTTATTTGTGACACATAGGTATAATGTTGTGGTACATGATGTTATAAAATTAAAATAAAATATTGTATCACTATGCGCTGCCTTGCAAGGCGTACAAATTTGTTTACACAGTAATAGTCTATAAAATTATAAAATATACTGCAAAGTTGTTGCGTTAAATATTTAGCAATAAAATAAACATAAACAGAACCATACAAATTAAGGTAACAATTAATAGCTAGTTAAACTTATTAAATTAACTAAAATATATAAGTAACAAATACATCTGAGAATGAGTCAACGGTTTTTATTTTTCTTCTAAATATTCATTTATGTTGTAGTATGCTTTATCTATTAGGAACTTATGTAGTGATTTTTTGAAGGTATTTAAATCTTTCGAGGCTTTTATTGCTTTAGGTAGTTTGTTGAATATTTTTGGAGCCATTTCTAGAAAACTTTTTGAGAACAGGGCGGTTTGGTGGGTTTTTGACTTAATTACACCTTGATGACGTTTAGTGGATAGGGTTTCAAATTGGTTCAGGTTATTTTTAATGAACATGACAACTTCATAAATGTATAGGGACGGGAGTGTTAATAATTTTAAATTAATAAAAAATGGTTTGCAACTATCTGTTTTTTGGATCATGCATACTGCACGAAGACACTTTTTTTGGGCTTTAAAGGCCAATTCTCTATCCGTAGAATTACCCCAGAATATTACACCGTATCGCAGTGTGGAGGAGACATATGCATGGTATGCGGTAAGAACGGTGCTTTGATTGGAGACCTTGCTTAAATTATGTAAAGCATAGCAATATTGGTTTAGTTTTTTTATTATGTGATCAATGTGTGTTTTCCATGACATTTGTTGATCTAACCAAAGCCCAAGAAATTTTGTGTTGTCAATTTTAGCAATCGTATTACCTTCATATTTAATGTTTGCGTTAATAGAGTTTGTTCGCTGATTAAAATTCATGATATGGGTTTTTCCAAAATTAATTTTTAAGTTGTTATCTATTAGCCATTGAATAATTAAGCCTAAACTATTATTTATTTCAATTTCATATCTTTCTAAATTTTTTCCTATAAATATTGTAGTACAGTCATCAGCAAATAGAGTCATGGGGTGTTCTATGGTTTTGGGAATATCATTTATATAACATAGGAATAACAACGGTCCAAGTACACTCCCCTGGGGTACGCCGTAATTTATAGATCTTTGTTTTGATAAGTAGGTTTTTTCTGTTTTAGTTCTAGGACATATTTTTACTATTTCAGTGATTTGTTTTCGGTTGACTAGGTACGACTCAATTAGTTCTAGGACATTGCCTCTAATTCCAAGTTTACTTAATTTTATGAGAAGGATTTTGTGATCTACAAAATCGAACGCCTTCGTCATATCCATGAATAACGCAGTAACTGGGATTTTTTTGTCCATATTTGTAATAATTTCATTTATTAATTCATAGATGGCCATATTAATATTTTTGTGTTTTCTAAAACCGTACTGTTCTTTAGTTAGAATATTATTTTTTTCTAAGAATGAATAAAGGCTGTTATAAATAACTTTTTCGATTATTTTCGAGAATACTGGGACGAGTGCAATAGGCCTATAGTTTTTCATATTTTGTGGATCATCCTTTTTATGAAGAGGTTTTATAACAGATAGTTTTAAGTCTTCAGGGAATTTACCTATACAAAGATTTATTATATAACTAAGAACTGGTGAAATTTCAGAGACAACGTTTTTGATTGCATGTGTAACAATATCGTCATAGCCTGAACTGTTTGTATTTTTTAGATCAATAATAATTTTATGTATATCATGAGGAATAGTGGGTGATAAGAACATTGAACTAGGGTTTGAATCTATTAATGTCGATTTATAATCAGTGTTTTGGTTGTTTATTGGTTGAACTTGATCAATGAAATAGTTATTAAATAATTCGGCGATCTCATTTGGTGTTGTAATACATTTATTATTGTCTGTAAGAATTTTAGAAGGGTTTTCTTTTGGGTAATTAGATTTAGTTGAGTTTATTACTCTCCAAGTTGCTTTAACCTTGTTGTTAGCATTATTAATGAAGTAACTGTTTTGCGTTTTTTGAGTCAATTTGATAATTAATTTTAGACGTTTAGTGTATGTATTAAATATTTTTTTATTCGTTTTATTTGGTTGGCGTCTTAATTGCCATAGCATTTCACGCTTACGCTTACAACATAGTTTTAGTTATCCATTTCGGAGTTTTGGAACATAGATTTTTAATTCTCACTATGAGGAAACAAAGATCGTAGAATAATTTAAACAAGCTATTAAATTCACGGAATGCATTATCTGGGTCTGTACAATTGTAAACATTACTGAAACTAAGGCTTTGAAGAGCATTCTTAAATTTAACCATATTTTCTTGACAAAAATCTCGACTGAAAGTATGCCAATGTGTAATGGTACAAGTTTTTTTAACAGGACATCTTATGATTTGAGCTGTATGGTCGGATATAGCCAGTTCCATTACCTCACTGGTGCTGCCTCTAATATTGTGTATAATATTGTCGATACAGGTACCACTATCTAATCGGGTTGGTTGACGAACACTTAATTTCATACGGTAGTTATATAGAAGATTTTCAAGTTGAGTAGATAATTTCGTATTTTTTAAAACATCAATATTAAAGTCTCCACAAATCAAGACTTTCTTTTTGTCGTTGTTAGTAATCTTATTTAGTATACCTTCAAATTGGTAGAAAAAGGAGTTTAAGGTATCAATTTTGAATTTGGGGGATCTATAAATACATACAATAGTTATACAATGATCAATTAATTCGATAGCACAACATTCTAATACATTAGGACAGCAGTATTCTTTTAAATTGAGTATTTTATACTTGTGTTTATTGTTTACCAGAATACATGAACCCCCCCTTCGATTGCTTCTAAGGTAATGGGTTGCAAGTGTGTAATTTGGGATATGTAAATGTATTTCATCGCCTTCTTTCATATTGTGTTCTGTTACACAGAGCACGTCCACAAACTTATTATTACAAGCAAGTTCGTGCAGAATTAAGCTCAATAGATCCGATTGACTTATTAACCCATTAGTGTTTTGATGTAATACATTTATGTGTTTATACAAGAAAAAAATTACTATTATTTACAATACTAGGGGTAACAATATTAACATCATTATGAGAGATATTGTTGATATTAGACAAATTACTGATATCGGGATTTGAGACAATGTCATTCTCAGGATATAGAGGAATATCAAGAGAATTTGTATGAACAATACATTGAAGGTTTCTAAACATATTTTTTATCCCATTATTATTTATCGTACCAGTGTGCTTTGAAAACATGGTATAATCGTATTTTAGGTCAAGATTGGAGTCAAAGAATAATGCAAAGTTGTGAGTTTGTAAGTCAAGATACAGTAAATTATTAAACATTTCTAATCTTCCATTGTACATCATACTAGAATAGTGACTGAATTTAAAAGTAGGTAAACATAATATTATATTAGTGTTTTTCAGAGGCCTGGCGTATATTAATAATTAAATCGAAATAATTATCAGTTCTTCGAAAATCTTCCTCGCCTATGAGAATTATACAATAATCATTCATCGTGAAGTCAGTAAGTTTTACGTTGATGTTACTAATGAGTTCATTTACTCCGCCATTTGGTGTAAGGTAGTGACACAGTTGATAGTTCGGGAACGTTTCTTCGGCTACAGATAATATTTTATTTACCTTATCGCTGCTTAAAATGCATATTTTCTTTCTTTGTTCTTGAGGTACCTTGTTTGTACTATGTTCCGTAGTTTGTGAAGAGATGTAATTCGGTCCTATTTGGGTAGATGTATTCAACATTGGTGTTTTATTTGCTGTAGTGTTAGCTAAATACAGTTTCTTCTTAGATGGTTCAGATTTTCTTTTAGGGGTACATTTATGTTCGCATAATTCGTCAAAATGTACTGAACAGCTAATTATTTTTTCGCGATTTCAGGTTTGGTTCCATAGTAAAAGTTGTTCATAATTATGAGTACAATGACCGCTTAAGAGGTTGTTGGTGTTTTACCAATAACCCTGTATAAAGAGTGTAAGAAGACATTGTTTACCTGGATTAACACATAGGGTACTATTAATCCCGGTAGTACGTTCGTGGGATATTTTTTCCGACATCTACACGGGTGAAGCCGTGGGCTAAAGCTAGTGTTTTAATATACTAGTCAAAACTAACAATGTGAATGCACAAGCTGTGGCTACACTTGAGGCTACGATTGAGGCAATGGAGCAGCAGGCACCTTCATGTAACATTGAAATCTGTAATTTACCAGATAAGCGAAATGAAAATTTGTTCGCCATCGTGGATTCCATAAGCTGCGCTATTGACTTACCTTACATCATATCGATACATAGAGTTCCACAAACTCAACAACATGATCGCAAACCTAAAAATATTGTTATCAAATTCAGAACACGTATTTATTTTACGTGATTCAGAGTCAGAGTCAGAACTTTATTTGCTATGAATGTAGGTACAGTTATAAGATGTTGTACATAATAATAAGTTCAGCTACAGTCTACCTTACGGCGTGCAAATTATTATTTTGTTTGTATGTATTAATATTTTAATAATATTAATACATACAAACAAAATAATGTCAACAAAAAAAAGAAAAACAGAAATTATAGTGAAGTCAATTAGTTAATGATATTATAGTCAGGTACGTAAGTCTTACATAGTCAAATTTGCAATCAATTATAACAATCATAATCTGGATAAATTCACATCATTTAGAAAGTCTTTCACTGAGTAAACTAATAACTTGTCTAAAAGTAGTGCAGTTACCTTAGATTTAAAAATGTTTATAGAATAATCCTTTGAGGTATTTTATTATAAATGATAGGACCAATTGTTAAAATTCTATTTTTACTTTATTGATAACATTCTTAGTGCCTATCGTCAAAAGTTCTGATCAGTTGGGGATTTTTGGTGCCTCGGTAAACGTTTATTTTAATGAACATTTAACCCTAAATAATAAAGCATTATTTTGAGAAGCTAAGAAGATTGCCAATGAAATCGGTTTTAAATACGTTTTGGTCAGGAATGGGACGGTATTTGTACGGGAGGGAGATGGATTGTCATCATTTGCTATACGTTCTTATCAGTGAGAGGAAGTGTACAGAAATCCCAGATTCATAGTTATACCTATGTTCACACAGTTTGTTTGTATATTTATATTGAGCTTTGTCCTCATTTCTTTTATTTATGTTTATTTGGTAGGTTTATAAGTTTTGTTAATGTGTGTGTAAGTTTTAAATGTTATACCTATCTCTTGCTTACACCATTGGTTGACATTGCTTATAATTCAAACATTCTTACATTTTATTCTAGGCTATCAATGTTACATACGATTGAATCTTTTTGTGTCATTTAAACAGTTATTTATATTATTAGGATCTACCTTGAAGTACAAATACTGCGGCATACTTGAAAGATTTTGTAATTCTGGCTTATCTGTAACTTACCATATAATTACTGTGGACAGCGGTATTTTCTATTGAATGGTAAGCGTTACATATATCAATCTGCCTAGCCTTTTCCCAACTATGTTGGGGTCGGCTTCCAGTGTAACCGGATGCAGCTGAATACCAGTATTTTACATGGAGCGACAGCCTATCTGACCTCCACAACCCAGTTGCTGGGTAATACGATACCCCTTGGTAAGACTGGTTGTCAGACTTTCGGGCTTCTGACAACCCGCAACGACTGTCAAAGATCCACGAATGACAGCCGGGACTAACAGCTTAACGCGCTTTCCGAGGCACGGAGGAGTCTCGGTATGAAAAGATAGTCACCCATCCACATACCAACCCCGGCAAGCGTAGCTTAACTTTACTTAGTCACGAGCTCCTTGCTCCACGAGCGTAACATAATACTAATTTATTACATTACTGTTATTTATGGCTACTAACAACATTACGTTTTAATACCTAAACTTTAAAGGTACTCGTACAAAGTTGCAAACGCATGAACATATCGAGTAATTTATATGACGTTATCGTTCTGACCGAAACTTGGCTTAGTCCTGATATCCGTCATAGTGAGTTTATTGATGAACGATATGTTGTCTCTAGATGTGACCGTGATCGTGTCGCGCCGAAAAAAAAAAGATGGAGGTGGTGTACTAATTGCTGTGCTTCGTGAATGGCGAGCGACAATATTCACAACTCAATTATTTAACTCTGAAATTGAACAAGTATTAGTACAGTTGCCTGCCATGCAGCACCACACACGTCATATTTATATACCTCCAGCGACTCGTGCAGAGGTATATGAGCAATACTTAGATATGCTGCAAGGCTTAGCTAATAATCCCAATTGCAATTCATATCATTTCTTTGGTGACAATAACTTGCCTGAGATTGAGTGGGTGCAGCAAGGCCATTGTGCATCACACGGACTCTACGGGGCGTATATTACTTAATTTTATAAATATAATTAATAGTTTACAATATCACTACATAAAAAATAGTATAGGTCGTATGCTAGACTTGATAATCTCTAACGCCGACCATCAATAACCTGCCCTGCAATATCCTGGTGAATCCCGATAGCCTCGTTTTTATATTAAGTCACCTAGATGTGCGTTTCAAACTAATGAAATGCCATCCAGTTCGCAGGTATAACTTTTTCAAAGTAAACTATGATAGCATTAAACACGACTTAGGCAATGTAGATTGGGAAGAGTCACTCTTTCATCGTTCTTCTGAGATGCCAATTTTTTTTATGAAACTATATATAGAGTTATCAGGTCACATATTCCATTAACTCGTACTAAAAACTCAAAATTTCCGATCTGGTTTCACCTTCTCTAATAAAAGCATTTAAAACTAAAGAACATACTTGGATTAAGTGGTAGAAATATGGTAATCACCCTGATTATGTGCATTCTCAAATTATCGCAAATTGTTTCATAATGAGACCGCTAAATGTTATAAGAGATATATGACATCAGTTGAGGACAGTATTCCCAAATCTATTAAGTATTTTTGGCCGTAAGTCTCTTCCAAGAAAGGCAAGGCTAATTACCCTGCTAATAAGTATTACAAAAATGTTTCTTTCGATGACCCCAAGGAAATATGCAATTTGTTTTCAACTTTCTTTTGTTCGGTATATGAACCCTCTTGACCCCTCCCCTTGACCCAGATATATGGCAACCGTCTAATTGCTATGAAGACAATTCGCCATTTATCTCTGACATCTACTTGCCAAAGGAATCCAGTACGTACAGCATTGAAATCACTGGATTCTTCTAAAGAAGCTGGACCCGATGACATACCACCCTCCTTCATCATAAGTACAGCTGACCACTTGTCTTCCGCCTTACATATAATTTTTAATAAATGTTTGAAGGACGGGGTCTTTCCTTCAGTTTGGAAACGAGCCTCTAATACCCCTGTGTACAAGAGTGGTGATAAAAATAATATAGAGAATTATCGGCCCATTTCCATTCATGCCACTTTGTCAAAGGTTTTTGAACGACTTATGCACAGTGCGCTATATCCTCATATCTGTCATATTATCATACCCGAACAACATGGTTTTGTCAAACGTCGCTCTACCACCACTAACCTCATGACCTTTGTTAACTATCTCTTTGAAAATATGGACCGCCGGGTCTGAGAAAGGACCTCAGAAGGCCTTTGACTAGGTGGATCACACCCTGCTTATGGAAAAAATTGCCTTTAATGGTATACACGGCAATTTACTGGTTTGCTTCATATATTTTCAATCGGACTCAAAAGATCGTCATTAATGGGCATGAATCTGATTCTATACTTGTTAAATCCGGAGTTCCTCAGGGATCCTCAGGGTTGGGTAGGTAGGTCCTTTTCTATTTGTATTGTTTATTAATGACATTAAACATTGTTTTGTCAACTCACATTTCCTAATGTATGCAGACAATATGAAAATTTATATCACCTGTAAAAATATTCGCGACTGCCATTATTTATGACAGGACCTTGATAGATTATATGAATACTGCCTCAAAAATAAACTCTGTCTTAGCCTTCCTAAATGTTACACAATTTCTTTTACTAAAAATCAGATCAAATTTAATTACTCAATAGATAATATAAGTCTTCATGAAGTTCAATCTGTCCGTGACTTGGGTGTTACGCTTGACTCTAGTCTGCATTTTGATACTCATATTGACAATATAGTAAAAAAGCTTTACAGATGTATAGACTGGTGATGAGATTTTCAGGTAGCTTTGCGTACAAAGCTCTACATTCTTAATATTATATAAAACCCTGATTCGGTCGCAATTAGAATACGCCGTCCAAATTTGGAATCCTCTATATAATAAGTACAAAGATAGGCTGGAAATTGTGCAGAAAAAGTATTTACATACTAAGAATTATTTAATGTTATCGTCTCATGAACAATTACTGAAACATTATAATGTTCTTAGTTTGGAGTTTAGACGATTTCTTCTGGGTGTAAAGATTCAATAATAGATTCGACTGCATTCCTCTATAAATAGTCTACATTATATAGTACCTAGATCTGTCATGCATCGTGGGGTACGTGTGCCTCGACTGTTCCACACAGATTCGTGCAGGACTAACGCTGGGGTGCGCGTGCCTCTTCGTCGCCTCGTTGATGCGTACAACTTTATGGAGCTTGACAATTTACTCTTTCAAAACATCGTTTCAAGGCAAGAGTTACTAAATTCATAAGTATATATATATTTGTTGTTCTTCTTCTTACTAGTCTTTTACACTAATTATCTGATTTCTTTTAATTTTTTTTTGTGAATTCGTGGACAATGTTGTGGGTTACATACAGGGTGTCCCAGAAATCGACCGACATACTGTAGGTGGTGATAGCTTTGGTCAAGCCCTCCCAAAATAACAAAACATATG
Source organism: Dicycla oo (assembly GCA_948252095.1). Taxonomy (NCBI): domain Eukaryota; kingdom Metazoa; phylum Arthropoda; class Insecta; order Lepidoptera; family Noctuidae; genus Dicycla; species Dicycla oo. Next base: position 14,103,634 of record OX411732.1, read on the forward strand.
TTCCGCAAAATCTTATAGTTTTTGAGTTATACCAGATTTAAAAAAAAAATATGAAAATTACCGCCATGTGTCATTCTTTTGACTCTCATATGTAAATAAATTCTTTTCATTTATAACTTTTTCCATAAAAATATTATTTAATAGTTTCTCTATCCGTAATTACCTTTAATTCTCCATAAAAACTTACAAATTTAACATAAATTCACTATTATTTGATTTTTTCCTCAAATATATTTTTGTTAATAAATTTTAAACAGTGGTGAAGAAAAAAAAAATGTATGTGGCACTTTTGGCAAACATATTCAAAAACTTGCTTGTTTTATGCCAATTTTAGAAATGTAAACAGTTACACATTTTATTTATAAATTACGAGAAAATTTAAATTTTTGCTTGGAAGGGGCTGATTTTATTAGGTTGGGGAAAAAGTCTTTTCGCATTATAGTATGTATGAACTTGTAATAAAATCTCTTTGGCTATACTATTTGTATCTGGCTGGTTTTGGTATCATTGAAAGTTTAAATTTTAAAGAACATAATTCTAAATTCAAATTAGGAAAATGTGTGATTTTCATTTGTTTTTCGTACCGTCAAGATGAGTGAATCTAATGAAGAAATTCGATACATTTTAAAATTTTACTACAAAAAAGGTAAAAATGCAACGCAAGCCGCGAAAAAAATTTGCGATGTTTATGGACCTAGTGTAGTGTCTGTGAGAGTAGCACAAATTTGGTTTAAGCGTTTTCAATCCGGAAATTTTGATGTCAAAGATGCACGTCGCTCTGGTCGCCCTATTACGGATAAAATGGATGCCCTTTTTGAAAAAGTGGAGCAAAATCGGCATATCAGTAGTTACGACGTAGCTGAAGAACTGGAAATTGACCACAAAACAGTTTTGGCGCATTTGAAAAAAACTGGGTACACAAAAAAGCTCGACATTTGGGTACCTCACGAGCTCACTGAAAGAAACCTAATGAACCGTGAATTCTTTATTACGACGTAATGAAACCAAACCATTTTTGAAGAAGCTGATAACTGGTGATGAAAAGTGGATCACGTATGACAAGAACGTGCGAAAAAGGTCGTGGTCAAAGGCCGGTCAGGCTTCACAGAATGTGGCGAAACCCGGGTTAACTTGCAACAAGGTGATGCTGTGTGTGTGGTGGGATTGGAAGGGCATTATTCATTATGAGCTGTTACCACCACGCAGGACCATCGATTCTGAATTTTACTGCGAACAACTGATGAGATTAAAGCAAGAAGTTGAGAGAAAGCGGCCGGAATTAATCAACAGAACGGGTGTGGTTTTTCATCATGATAACGCTAGACCTCACACATTTTAGCCACTCAGCAAAAATTAAGAGAGTTTGGCTGGGAGGTGTTAATGCATCCGCCATATAGTCCTGACCTTGCACCTTCAGATTCCACCTGTTTCGGTCTCTTCAGAATTCTTTAGGCAGTGTCAGGTTAACATCACGAGAGGACTGCCAAAACCACTTGTCGCGGTATTTTGACCAGAAGTCCCAAAATTTCTATAGCAATGGGATCATGTCCCTACCTACAAGATGGCAAAAAGTTATCGAACAAAATGGTACCTACATACTTTAGTTAAATGTAAATAAACTATATTAAAAAATGTTTTGAATTTTCTTAAAAAATGCGAAGAAACTTTTTCCCCAACCTATTATTATGAATTAAAGTTCAAAACTTTGTCAGAAAAGTCCTTGGTAAGTTATAACTAATACAGCAACGTACCTACTTAATTAAAAAGAAATGTAAAAAGTTGCACATTTTATTTATATAAAATGTGCAACTGTTTACATTTCTAAAATTGGCATAAAACAAGCAAGTTTTTGAATAAGTTTGCCAAAAGTGCCACATACATTTTTTTTTCGTCACCACTGTTTAAAATTTATTAACAAAAATATATTTGAGGAAAAAATCAAATAATAGTGAATTTATGTTGAATTTGTAAGTTTTTATGGAGAATTAAAGGTAATTGAAAGAAAGAAAGAAAGAAAAACAGTTTATTCGCGTGAAAATGACGCACACAAACTATACAAGAAAAGCGAAACACAAAATAATAATAATTAAGGATAGAGAAACTATTAAATAATATTTTTATGGAAAAAGTTATAAATGAAAAGATTTTATTTACATATAAGAGTCAAAAGAATGATGCATGGCGGTAATTTTGTTTTTTTTTTTTTTAAATCTCGTATAACTCAAAAACTATAAGATTTTGCGGAACATATGTTTTGTTATTTTGGCAGGGCTTGACCAAAGCTACCACCACCTACAGTATGTCGGTAGATTTCTGGGACACCCTGTATGTAGTAACATAAATATGGAATAGATAGTGTATAAAGGTATTTCTAAATATTGTGCTAGTTTAAGAATCTCTAGATAAGCTTGGCATGTAACTGTTTTTTGTCCATAACAAATAAAATAAAATCTCTTCCCAGGCAATTTTCAAAGCGTCAATCAATTGCTACTCGTTGCAGACCTCTCGCTTACTCTCTCTAACCCTTTTTTTTTTTGTGGATGGGAAATCATCAAATAACTTCTCCCGCTCTGGGTAGAGCGGAAGGGCGTGTCAGACTTTTACTGACTGAAACCCACCCGTGTTCCTTCAGTTGCCTATGCCAGGGCCACGGTATCTTTTTCAAACAACCCGCGACCCCAGCGGCATCGGCCCTATTGGACCCCATCTCTTGCTGACATCTCTTTGAGGCACGCGTGGAACACAACGCGCCGTCGACCCGGGCCTGGTCCTCACCAGACGGCGAGCTACCCACTACTCACCGTCCGCAAGCCCGCGCCTACGGTGGCCGGGAATCGGCTATCGATTCCCGCCGCCCAGGGCGTCTCCTGCGGCGACTGAGGGCGTGAGGTTGCCTCTCCCTCACGCGTTCCGCCTCCTCCTTTGCGAGTATTACCGCTTCGCAGAAGGAGGTGACGGCCTCCCATGCACTCTCGCTCCGCACCATGGCCTGGACCAAGCTCGGACGCGAGAGATCGCCGCCGCCGATCGCCTCCGTGAGAACACGGCGGTGCTCTGCCCAAGCCGGGCAGACCTCCACTGTATGCTCCACCGTGTCCTCTGGGCGATCCACACAATGGTGACACCCGGGCGTTTCCTCCCGCCTTATGCGAAACAGGAACCTCCTGAAACAACCGTGTCCGGTGAGGACCTGCGTCAGGCGGAAGGTGAGGACGCCGTGGCGCCTCTCTAACCACTCCTCAAAGAGGGGACTTATCGCCGCAATTGTGGCGTGCCCAGCCACTCTCCATGTCGCCATGAGATCCCGCCGGAGCTCTGTCCGCTGTACCGTGATTTATCGCGGCAGCGGAGTTACACCCCGGCGTTTCGCCTCCTCGCGCCACTCCCACACGTGCGCGAGGACTTTCGCCTCCAGATCCCACGGCGGCAATCCGGCAAGGAGGCTCGCCGCCTCACCGGAGACCGTGCGGTAACCCCGGACTAGCCGAATGGCCATGACCCTCTGGGACGCGTTCAACCGGCGGACTGGCCGCAGCCTCAGGGAACGCGCCCACACCGGTGCCCCGTAAAGGGCCATGGACCGCACGACCCCCGCGTAAAGCCTCCGGCAGGAGGCGTTTGGACCACCTAGATTGGGCAGGAGCCCCTTCAAGGCAGCCCCAACCCGCTCCAGTCTGGGAGCCAAACGTCGGAAATGCTCCACGAAGTTCCACCGGCTGTCGAGGACGAGTCCCAGGTACTTCATCGTCGACTCGACTCCGATGCGAACCCCTCCTACCGTTATTTGGGAACCCGACGGTGGCGCATTCCGAGGACCATGAAAACACATGGCCTCGGACTTGTGCAGGGCCACCACGAGTCCCAACTGCCGGATCCTCTCAACGACTATCGCAACCCCGCGTGTCGCTAATTCAGCCGCCGCCTGGTGCGACCTCCCCTGCGCCAGGACCAGCGTGTCGTCAGCGTAACATACCACGCTGACGCCGCTAGGCTGGTCGGCCCGCAGCACCCAGTCGTACCCGATGCCCCACAAATGCGGCCCCAGGACCGATCCCTGTGGGACACCGCACGACATCTCTCGCCGGTTCCACTCTCCCTGATGACCGGGGTAGATGACGGCCCTATCCGTCAAATAGGCCTCAACCACTCGACAGAGGTAGGTCGGCATCCGGTGATACCGGAGTGCCTCCCTGATGCAACTCCATGGCAGGGTATTGAAGGCGTTGGCGATGTCTAGAGACACCGCCAAGACGACCCTACCCCGGGCAACAGCATCCCCCGTCGTGAGGGCTCGCACGCGCATGATGGCGTCCACCGTAGAGCGCCCCCTGCGGAAACCAAACTGGCTCTCCGCCAAATCCGGCCCCTCCTGCACCAGCCACCCGACGAGGCGGTCTGCAATAACTCTTTCAAAGAGCTTGCCCACCTCGTCGAGCAGCACGATGGGTCGGTAAGCGGACGGAGAGTCCGCAGGGCGCCCCGGCTTCTTAATGAGGACCAGTTTCCCCGTCTTCCAACGAAGTTCCAACGTTTAACTCGGTGGAACGCAGAGCTAAGAGGCTCATTGGCGACGTAAAACTGGTGGATGCCAAGCTGCATAGCTTGGCTCATCGCCGCAAGGTTGCCTGCTTGTCTGTCTTCTACAGATTGTACTTCGGAGAGTGTGCCCGAGAACTCCACGACCTCATTCCACCGGCCCCCTTCTACCACCGGACATCTAGACGCACTGCCAGTTACCATCCCTACCTGGTTGCTATTCCACCAATTCGCACTAAGCGCTTCCAAATGTCTTTTATAATGCGCACAGCAAAAGAGTGGAACTCACTACCTGCGTCTGTGTTTCCGAACGTATACAACCCTAATCTCTTCAAAGTGAGAGTGAACAGGCTTCTTCTGGGTAAGCTCACTCCATCGTCGACTTTGTCTCTGTCACCTCTGACCTAGACTAGAGTCAAGAGCAAACCCATCACAAATAAAAAAAAAAAAAAAAAAGAAGTGGGAACTGGCCCCTCTCCAAGCATGCGCTTAGGAGCCCCCCTAGTCGAGGCCCGAGAGCCCCAAAGGCCAGAACCCAGGCTCTTCCAGGTAAGCCGTCGGGTCCTGGGGCGGCATTTTTGGCACTCAGCCTACGTACCGCCGCTCTCAACTCTACCTCGGTCACTTCCGGAGCATCGTCGTCGTCGTCGGTGATGTGGTCCGCAACGGGCACCGCAGGAAGCGGAGCCATGGGCGGGGGAGTATGTTCCCCTCGCGAAGGGAACAGAGCGCTCACCACGTCCTCCACAAGCTGGGGCCGGAGACTCTGCGTCAGCGGGGGCGCCCATGGACGGAGTTTATTCCGTACCATTTTATAAGGGCGTCCCCATGGGTCCCTGTTTAGAGTCTCCAGCGACTCCTCGCGAGCCAGATCCCTGGCCCGCAAGATCGCCGCTCGGAGGGCGGTCTTCGCCTCTCTGTACCCCTCGTACAGCTCCGCCTGAATGGCTTCCGTATCCGGAGGGCGGATACGGAGCCTGCGGTGCCTGGTGTACCGGTGCCGCGCAGCAACGCACGCCTCGCGCAGAGCCGTCAGCTCCACCAATACACCTGGCGCCAGGCGCGACCGGGCTGGACCCGGGGCATTGCCACGTCACATATTTCGGACATGGCCTCCCGGAACCACTCCGCCTCGTCGTTGATGTCGGCAGGCCTGTCCGGTGGTGACACCCAGGCCTGCACGATCGAGGCTTCCAGGAGGAGCTCCCGGTCCAGCTTCTTCAGCGCCCACCGCGGACCACTCGGGGCCTGTCGGACCGGCGCTCTCGAGGTCTGGGCGGAGACATCAAACCGGATGTACCGGTGGTCGGAATAGGTCTCCACCCCCTCTATGACGCGCCAGTCAACAACATGTGGCAATAGAGCGGGGCTGGCGAACGAAATGTCCACCACTGATTCGCCCCGCATCCGCACACACGTGGGGATAGAACCCCGGTTTAGGATGACCAGGCCTGTCTCCAGAGCCCAGTCCTCCACCATCCTGCCCCGTGTGTCCGTATACCGGGAACCCCAAGCCACATTCTTGACGTTGAAGTCCCCGAGGACGAGCACGGGAAGGGAACGAAACCCGACGACGACGTTTTTCAACTCCGCAAGGGAGTTGTGGAACTCGGCGAGAGTTCGGTTCGGGGAGAAGTATACCCCTACCAGGACAATCCCCCCGAACCGTGCTGCAACGCAACCCTGTCCCCTCTTGACGGCTTCGAGGGACAGGGTACCGGCGGCGGCCGACGAAATGAGCCACTGAAATGGGTCACTGAGCCGCTCAGGTCCTCCACCCAGTGATCACTGGGCGGGACAAAGTACGGCTCAGCGGCCACGGCGATGTTAATCGACCACTGCGCCATGCTCTGGAGCAACAGATCCTGAGCGGCGGCGCAGTGGTTGATGTTCGCCTGGAGGAGGCGTAATGGGGCCATTACTGGCACTCCATATTAGCCCCCCCCTGAGCCTCCTGTGAGGGCCCTGCCGCAGTGAGTACCGCGGCGACGGCAGTGGAGGCGGCAGCGACGGCGGCTGTGGCGGCGGCTGCGGTCGTGACGGCGGTAGCGGAGGCGGAGGGCTTGCCCCTGCCCCGGGCTTTGGTGGGTGGACCACAGCCCTTGCTTCCAGCCCGGTGATCGGCCGGCTTGCCAGCTGCCGCACATAGATAGCAGTGCGGCGTGGCATTGCACGAGCCGGCCTTGTGACCGGGCTGACCACAACGGAAGCAATGACTGCTGCGATCCACCTCCGAGGTGCATTTTGCTCCCACGTGGTTGCCCACTTGGCAACGGAAGCACCTCAGAGGTCTGGGTTCCAGCAGTTTCACCCGCGTGGAATCCCAGCCCACCTGGAACCTTCGGCCCTCCCCAACTATTTTGTGGGCCGCCGATACGAGGCAGCTCACCGTAACGGCTCGCATCCCCGTGAATTCAGGACGGATGGTGCCTACCTTCACCTGTTCGAAGGCACACCCCCCAGTCTTGACCACGGCGGCCACCACCTCTCGCTCCGTCACGGAGTCGTCCAGACCCAGGATGCGCAAGTCAGCGCACTTGGCGGGTCTGGACACTCGGGCCTCGTCCGCATTTAAGGCCGCCCTGAGCCTTTCGGCCAGAGTGTCAGCGGTCGGGCCACTGGCCGCACCGGGGATCTCGAGCATCCGAGCCCCAGTCGCAGTGACCCTTACCCGCATGCCATTGGTCACACGGATCTCCTCCAGGTTCACCGCCGCCCTCGCCTTGGCGAGCACGTCGCGGTAGGACACGCCCTTCTTCTCCGCTTCCGGCTGTAGTGTGATCACTACAGCTGCGGACTTTGGGGCACGTAACCTCGCCGCGACGCTTCGCTCTTTGCGCCGCCGCCGCCTCTCCCTCCGCTTGGCCGACCTTGCCGCCTTGCCCTCCTTCCTCTTCTCCCCAGCTACCTGCCATTCGGCGTCAGCCGGAGGAGATTTGGGAGGCGGGGGCAGCCGCGTCGTCACCGCCACAGCTGGGGCCCTCTCAGGCGCCTTCGCGGCCGCCTTCGTGGGCGCCTTCGCAGGCGCTGTCGCATGCGCCTTCGCAGCCACGGCCCCGCCCTTCGCCTGCCCTGCCGACCCTGGTTTGGCCGTGGCAGCCATGGCGGCATACGAAGCCGCCTTTGGCTGGCCCGAGGCCGCCGGTCGGCCTAGCGGGGGCCGCAGGACGATTCCCTCAAGGACCGAGAACCGGTTATTAAGGGCTGCCAGCTCCTTCCGCACCAAGGCCAGAACTCGGTCCTCTGCAGTCCCGAGGCCGCCTTGCCCCTGCTGCACCCCCTCCTGCACCCTGAGCGCCGGCTCCGCGGAGCCTGGCCAGGTCTGCTCGGAGCTCCTCATTCTCCTTTCGAAGAAGCTCCATGGCGGCTGTCAAGCGGGCGACCTCCGCCCGCATTTCGGACATTCCGTCTGACGGAGGCCCTTGAAGTAGAGCCTCCGCTGCCGCCATAATGGAGGCCTTGGCTGCGGGTAGGGCCTTGTCTTTAGAAGACTGCTTCTTCTTCAAGGCCACACCCTTGACTGCAGCGGCCACGACCTCCTCAAACCTGGCCCGCTCCGAATTGGAGCCACCAGCGGCGTCCGACTCATCGCCAGACGCCTCCACGGCGCTCCCCTCGGCTGACCCGGCTGAGCCGTCCTCCTGTGTGGCGTTTACCCGGCTCTTGCTCTTCCGGGCTAGGCCCCGGCGAGCATATTTCGGAGCCGATTTAAGTCCTCCGTCCGAGGAAGACTCCTGGGCATCTCCCGGATTTAGGTTCCGCTTCAGGAAAGCATTTTTCCTTCCAGCGGCCCCCACCACTACGCACTCCGGGCTCTTAAAAGTGCCCTTCGCGCCCTTCACTCCCGATGCGTCGTCGGACTCCGACCCCGCATCACTCCTCTCCCTCTCCTCTTCTCGTCTAGTTATTTTTGGTCCCATATTTGTTCCCACGAGTAAAAAAAACTTTATCACTGGCTCAAAACTGTGGTTCGCACTAGCGATTAATTTAGCTACCCATTAATCAAGCTACCAACCTCCCTCACGGTGCGCCGCCGCTTGAAGGTTTGGGGTAATTTTTTATAGAGGTTTTCTTCCTCGCGGTCCGGGCGGTTAAGCCAAGACCCTCGACCCCCGTCAAAAGTCAAAGACATGACCTTGAACAATCTTCGGGGCTACGATACTAACGGTGGCAGAAGGAAATGACTTCCTCCTGCCTGCCCGGCGGCAGGGTTAGTGCACACCGAGCCCGCTCTTACTCCGCCGCTGTGCGTCTCTGCTTAGAACAGAGGGACACACGTTGGAGCGTACCTCCGACAGGATATTGGCATACCGGCAACAAAACCCCTTAGGCACACGTGCCTAAGGGGAACCATTGCCCGCACCCCAGGGTGCACCGTCCCGGAGACTGGCCTTCCCCCCGGACGTATCCGTAAGGGAACTCCAGCCCCCGGGCACTCGGGGAGGTTTCCTGTCCACGCACCCCACTCTCTCTAACCCTACGTTTTAATTAGTCACGCATGTGCTCAATTGGATTCAAGTCCGGACTGTTTGCTGGCCACGGTAAAACTTGAATGTGAGAGTCTTCCAGCACAGACTGGGTCGCTTGAGCTGTGTGTGCACGGGCATTGTCCTGCATCAAGACAAACCCAGGACCTATTTGCTGTGTAAATGGTATCACATGAGACCCGATAAATTCCTCAATGTTACGCTGAGCAGTTATGGAACCCTTATATAAAATAGCGAGCTCAGTTTTGTCGTGTAAGCTAATCCCACTTCAAAACATTACGATGGGACACGGTCAACTTAATGTATGCAGGCTTCCGAAAATTGCTCCCCACTTCATCATCACACCCGAATGCGCCGAGCGTCATAAAAAAAAATACTCTGCACGCGACGGTGAAAAGCACCATTCCACTGATTTATGCCCCAGTCCAAGTATTGACGGGAGAAACTTAAACGATTGGCACGTTGAGCCCTGGACACAGGAACTCGCACAAGTCATCGTTTTGAAGTTTGCTGGTCTTCGTGCTATCGATTGCGGATAGTTTGGTCACTGACACGACTACCCGTTGTCAACCGTAGGCATGTTTGTAACTTACGACCCATCATTGTGCGTTCTCGGCGGCCACTTAGCCGCATGTAGCGATCCTCATAAACAGTTGTTATGCGACCTCTACGCAAACCTGATCTTTTTGCAACACTGCCAGTCTCTTGGAAGCGTTTTAAAGCATGTTGGATAGATCTCCGAGAAAAACCCAGTTGCAAACCCACAGACCGCTACGAATCGCCTTTATGGATCATTGTATCGGCTTTGGTTACAGTAATTGTGTCTTCGTATTTGTGACCTATTGAGATGTTGTTTTAAACAAAATTATGATTATTTTCAGAATACCAAGCCGCTAATCGAAACAAAATTTAAAGAAAAATCGAAACAAGATTACAAGAAAAATCATAAATTCCATTTTTTTTAAATGATCCAGCATTTAAGCTCAAGCATAACATCAAAGAGGTTAAATATCGAAGGTTCGTATTAATATTTTGCTACTTAGTAATTAGTTAATGTTCTTTAAATTATACTTAAATAACAAGTGGCCCTTATTTTGTTTTGAGTAGTATAAATAATAAAACACTTTTGTATTTTACAGACATTCAGAGTGACAACCTTAACACTCCATTGGAGCTTAAGCTCGACAATATTAGGCCTAGTTTCCATACTGCTCCATATACTGGGTGGCGCAAAAGTAGTGACAGTTTCATTTAGCAATAACTTTTTTTTTTTTTTTAAATAAAATAGACACAATATTTTTTTTTTTGTAATGCATATAAATAGACTTGTCCTTCAAATGATGGCCTCCAGCGTCAATGCAAACTGAGCATTTTCCTTCACGCTTCTCAAAAGTTCCGGTGTTATGTTCTGAATTTTGGTTTTTAGGGCTGATAAAGTTTGTGGCTATTGCCATGGAATCGCGGACTGAATGAGCAGTGACACTGTCCTGTATGGACGTGACGGTGCCACTGCACATTCAGCCCGCGATTCCATGGCCTTATTGAATGACACTTTTCCAGGTCACGTTATCTCCCGATCTGGCAATTTGTATTTGCCCGCAAGGTTGCCTGATCTGACCACTCCTGAAGTTTATGTGAATAAGCCACAAACTTTAACAGCCCTATAAACCAATATTGGTCAAGAAATTCAGAATATAACACCGGAAGTTTTGAGAAACGTGATGGAAATTGCTTTAAAAAGAGCTCGAATTTGCATTGACGCTGGAGGCCATTATTTGAAGGACATCATATTCAAAACCTAATAGGAATAATTTTACATGTCTATTTATATGTACTCCAAAAAAATTATTGCGTATACTTTATTTTAAAAGAAATTACTAAATTAAATTGTGTCATTACGTTTGCACCAATCAGTATTTTACTGTGGTAAAGGGCCTAGGGGTAATCGATGTCGTAGCGTTTCGTATTTCTACAAAGACTTTCAATTTCAACAGAATTGACATGTAAGCTTTTCGGTAGTTTTAAGTCAATCGAATATCTACATTTTTGACTTTTGCATCATCGTCATCGCTGATAGAATGTCACTTTGTCTTCAGTTACAATTAATTATTTTAATTATTTGTGTTTTTCCAGCACATTTCTATTATTATGATGTGAAGTTTAGTAGATGTCGTCCAACTATGTATTTCTTTTTTGATAGTTGTACAACGTTTACTTATATTCGCATCAAATGCAGTCGCCGTTTGTCGTCGAATAAATTGTCTTCTTCAAAGGTTTGAAATTGAATGTAAGTAGGTTTTGTTTGGCTTTGTTCGTATTTTAAAGCCCTACATAGCCTACTTGTGTTTGATTTTCGAAACTGCAACAGTGCTTCAAAATGAATTGTTTAAATTCTATGGTGTACCTATGTTGTGCTTTCTCTTGTGACCGCCACCCTAATTGCGTAACACGCTATCAAGCGGAATCGGTTTAATTGTCGAGCAGACAAATTTTTTGAACATGTGAAGCAATGGTATAACAATTTGCTTCAAAATGATTCAGATTCTGATTGGTGGTGGGTTACGCAATAAGGGTGCAGACTGGCCGAATATCTACATATATACATCTATACATATAATAAAATCGTAGCAAAGTCATTTTATACATTACCCTCATTCATTATTATTATTTTATTATTGGCTATTCATTGAATATTTTTGAAAAAAAGTAATTGCTATAAGGTCTGGTAACGATCCTAATGCCGAAAATATTTTATCGTTTTTACAATTTTTGTCTGTTTATCTATGTTTTTTTTTAAACCGCGTCGCTGCTGAGCAGAGTGCGAGGTAGTCGTAACTATATTCTGAGAGCTGTGGCGGAGAGCTTTACTTCAAATAGCCGTTTTATGCAGAGGCTGCTCTGGTAAGAGACATGTTTTCTTGTCTGTCTGTATGCATGCATTATTTTAACTACCTATTTTTTATTTTTTTTGTGTCAGTGTAACTAACACTAGAATAAAAGTTGTTTTGTAACACTAACACAATATGGATCATTGTAGTCCGAAATGAATGAATTTATCTGTGTTTCTGAATCACGCAAATACTACCGGATAGATTTTGTTCAAACAATGTATACAGTAAGGGCGGGTTACTTTACTAGGGTATAAACTTTGGCCCAAATCTAGACAGATGTTTAGTGTCATTAAATCCACACAAAGCTCCGCAAGTACAAGTCTCAAAAAAAGTTTGTGATACAAGCAAAATCTGATATGTTTTTAAAATTTAACTTTATCAAGAAAAAGTGTTAAGTTTAAAAAAATAGAAATACACTGTTTGAAATTAAAAAAATAAAACTTTTTTAATTTTTAATAACAAAAATTGAGTAATTCAATACTAATGTAATTGTAACAGAAAGATGGAAAGAAAAATATTGTTTAAGCTGGAAGTGTCAGGGTAGTCCGCAATATTCAATTTTTTTTTTACGTTTTTTGTAATTTGCAAATCAGTATTAAGTTGTATAGTAAATATAGTATGATTCTCGGCCGTAACACATGTATTTACAGAATTATAATAATCAGAATCAGTAATAAATTGCAAAAAACGTAAGAAAATTTGAATTACACGGGCTACCCTGGCGCTTTCGCCTTAACCAAACTTATACAACAATTTTTTTTAATAGAAGGGTTTTATTTAATACAATATAACTACTCTCCCGGCTCAAACACATGGGGAGATCCTCCTGGGCACGCTGAGGATCAAGTTGTCCAGCATTTCTTGCGGTAACCTGTCCCAATCTTGAATAGCGGCTTCCCTGATCTCTGGCACTGTCTGTGGAGGTGGCTGACGGTCCCAAACAGCTCGCTTAAGAGCATCCCACGCGTGCTCTATTGGGTTTAAGACAGGCGAGCCGGCAGGCCAGTCTAACCTTGTGATGTCGTATTCTCGGATAGCAGCATTGACTCGTTGAGTTCGATGTGCGGGCGCATTATCTTCGACCATTACGAATTGGTGCCCATGGTTTGACACAGACCTGGAAATTAGAAAAAAAGTAAGAAAGTTTGAATTTCGCGAGCTACCTTTGCGGATCCACCTTAATAGCTGATCGGAAAATGTATGAATAGGTGCTTTTTTATCAGAATATTCAGGTTTTGTTGGGAAAGTTGTGCAGTATCGTTGCCTGTTAAAGTTTCGCTTAATAATTTCCATTACCTAACCTTATATACCTCACAAATATTGCACGTATTAGAAGTGTGTTTACTTCGTAAGTATTCTCTCACTCCATTAAATGAATAGGAAATAAGTCTTTTGATGTTCATAAAAATTGGAGGTATGATTTTAATGTTCTTTCGGCTTGCGGATGCACTCCTCTCATGTTAGGTACCTACTATTACATAATTTTGACTATGACCGCTTTAGTTACTCAGCAAGGGCTTCAAGACAGGAACGCTTGCGAAGTGCGAAGAAAGCAAAAATGCAAGTATTCGTAAGTAATCGTCTGACATAACTTGGACAAAACTATAATTGCGTATGCCTTTCATCCATCAGATTTGGATGAAAGGCATATGAATAGGCCAGGACCTAAGGGTAGGATATAGGATACTTTTTTTATCCCGGTAGCACGAAGGGTAATTTCCGACCACCTCGCGGGCGAAGCCGCGGGCAAAAGCTAGTATATATATATATATATATATTTGCAGCAGGGACTGAAAGGGGGTCTTAAAAATTCAAGGTCCCCACCTACTAGGGCATGTGACCCCACAAGCCCTAGTAGCCCCACCTTGAATTTTCACCTTGAAACATCATATGAAAGAGCGCTGTTTGCACACTCAAACATCTTTTCCATTTTTTTTAGGCCGCATAATTTTCGACTTTTGATGAAAAATGTAAATAAAAATACCATCCCCCTCCCCTTATCACCGAAGTATGCATAGAGAAAAATCTGAAATTATTCTGTGTAATAGAAGTTTATGTAAGGATTGCAGGACAAAAAAAAAAGTGTCTCTAAATAGCACACTTTTTTAATATATGATAGTACGGAACCCTGAGGAGCTTGTGGCTAAGTAATAACAGCCGCACGAGTCGATCCATCAGGTTAAGCTACGCTTGCCGGGGTTGGTTCGTAGATGGGTGACCATCTTTACATACCGAGACTCCTCCGTGCCTCGGAAAGCACGTTAAGCCGTTGGTCCCGGCTGTCATTTCGTGGATCTTTGACAGTCGTTACGGGTCGTCAGAAGCCCGAAAGTCTGACAATCAGTCTTACCAAGGGGTATCGTATTACCCAATAACTGGGTTGTGGAGGTCAGATAGGCAGTCGCTCCATGTAAAATACTGGTATTCAGCTGCATCCGGTTAGACTGGAAGCCGACCCCAACATAGTTGGGAAAAGGCTAGGCAGATTGATTGATTGATAGTACGGAACCCTCGGTGCGTGAATCCGAATCACTCTTGACCGGACTTTTATTTACATTTAGAAATACTACTATGTGATAGTGCGTAGAACGTACACAGAAAACTTGTGACTTTTAATGAGGAATCGTGTGTGTTTATAATCAACTGTTAGTTAGTTTAGCGATAGCTGCTCGTCAGGAATAATCTGTAAGAATGCAACAGTAAGTGTACCAGTGTTGTGCCATTAAGTATTATATGCAGGAACGCAGGCGTTCATTAATTCTTTAAAAAGGAAAAACTGCGCAAGCAATGGAAAATTGCTACTAAAAGCTGCGGGTGTCGAGCTCAGGGCGAGCTGCTTCTCACACGGACAACTGTACCTCGCTTGCTACCGTGTCACCAGTCCTTTCTTTATAGGTGGGACCAAAACTACTAACGTAGTAGGTATATAGGGAAGTTTTATAAAAATGGGACTGTTGTTTTAGTATTATATGTATATTGAGGTGTTTTATGACTTCCAGCGAACAGAAACTAGTCCCTAATAATTATGTCGATATACTTTCTCACTGCTCTTAGATTTGCCTCTTCAATAAGTTTTGTTGTGATTTTAAGTAGGTTTGTTCCGACTTGTTTTAATCTAAGCCGAAATATTCCTGCTTATAATTACTACAAAACAATCTCTTCGAAATTCCTAATCTGTACATTTTTCCAATTTTTCTTTTAGATTATGTTTTCTTTTCGATTTAAACCTTATTAAATGTTCTTACTTTACTATCCTTTAGCATATACTTTAGCATCAATATCTTGTAATGGGTATAAGTAGATTTTGTCCGGATTTTTAACTAAATAAACCCGAGCATTTTCTACTTAATATCAAATACAAGCAAACATGGTTTCAAACTTTGCTACAACATGGCGGATTTTGTTCAAAAAAGAGCGAATATTGCCGTGAGTATAAGTAGATTGTGTCCAGTTTTTTTTTCATTAAAGCTCGTCAAAATCTGCTTACATTTTCGACGATAATTTACATCTAGGGCTACGAGTGAATTGAGCTGGAAACTACAAGAAAATCTACGGTGCAAGTAATTTTTCTTCTGTTAATTATTTCATTCTACTGACATTTGATATTTGTGTTTTTTTTTGAAGATAGAACGGAGTTCGCTGTTTATGTGAAAATTCTATTTATACCTAACTAACGTCGTCAAATATTGCTTAGATGTTTACTCCCACTATCCCCAACCCCTCGTCCTTATTAATTTATGAAGTCGGTGTAAAGTTATGCCGAACTCAAAAACCCTCGAAAAATGAATTGTTAAACCGATGTTAATAGGCTCCTAGTGCAACTTTACTACCGGTTTAGATGGTGTTGAAGGAGAAACAATTGAAGATTTCTACGCATCAAAATTGATCGTGATCATAAGTAGGTATTGTCTGGCTTTTTCTATTGAAAGCCCGACATAATCTATTTAATCTTACGTTCAGTATCATCAGCTCTCAATTGAATATTTTTTTCTTTATTTATTTAATTGGAATAACTAGTTATCATTTTAAGTACGTTTCGATCGGCTGTTTCCTAAATATAGCCCTTCGTTACTTACTTTAATTGATGGCTGAGTTTTTTTTTTAAAGAACTGTTACTTATAGTGTTTTTACAGACTACGTTAATTTGATTTTAATCACGAGAATGAGACTTTTTAATTCTTTGTTTATGTTCTAATCTTTCTATGTCCCTCTCTACCTTCTGCTGCGCTCCTCAAGATAAGTAGAATCTGCATCCCAATTGCGTAACATGATTGCAATAACAATTCGAAGGATTTTTGAGGTAATTCCTAATTCATTACTTCATATTATGTCTGAAATATTCGTCTGCTGGACTACGCATATAACGCAATGAATATTGTTGAACTGTCAAAATGGAAGGTGTGTTTTGCAATTACCCAGATGCTCAATGCTATGAAAGAACCGAAATGCTGCTTCATATTTCCAAGTTTTTCTCTTCAACTTTACGAGACATTTGGATTTTACGGTAATATGCTTTATAATTTAAATGTCTCTTTTCTATATATTAACATTTTTAGCAGTTCCAGTCCCCGCTATCCTTACAATAAAGTTTTAAAACTACATCCATTCCAAATCAAAGGTCTTTGGTACAATAGGTTGTAAGTATCGCAATGGAAAAATACAAGTAAGTACATAGATTGCAATATAGCTTCGTCGAGAATATTCCACGTATGTACATTGTGCGACTGCATCAAATCACAAAGACCGCGACCGTCCCCAATAAGGAAGTTATCACTTAGTGTGCACCACCCTAATGGATTTAAATCGACGCTCAGTGTGAATCGTTCTGTGGATGTTATGCTATACATTTTTTTTTCTTTAGTGTTGGATTTGAAATTGTTATTATTTTATTTTATTTTATCATGGAAAAACTTACTGAAATATGAAAAAAATCTCTAAAATGCAATAGTGATATGATCAAAATTTTACTATGAACCAATTGTTTTTATTTTCAAATTTTATTTTCTATGTTGGTCACATACAATTTTTTTTTATATGAGTAGGTAGTAAAGCAACCTACTCATAAAAAAAACCAACAACCAACTCATAACAACCTACCAACAACCTACTCATAAAAAATAGGTTCCATTGATTATGAATGCAAAGGAATTCTGCATTCATAATCAATGCAACCTATTTTTACTAGTTGATATAGAGGTCATCGATTTTAATTATCAAATTTTAATTTATTTTTTATTTTTGTTTGAGATGTGACAGAGACAAAGTCGACGATGGAGTGAGCTTACCCAGAAGAAGCCTTTTCACTCTCACTTTGAATTTGAATGTATTATGTCATAAAGAAGGATGTCATTCTTTTAATGAAAAACTTGAATTGCAAAAAGGCAGGAATTCAATCAGTTCAAACTTTAATCAGTTCAAATTTTATATCTTCCGAAGTAAAACAATTTTTATCATGATTTATCTAATTAAACTATGTATCTAGTGTTGAAGCAATGTGAAAAAGAACCGAAAGCTGTTGGGGGATAGTACCAGACAGTTTTTTACAGGGTCTACCCATGAATATGAACAATTTTCACTATGGGACCAACTTTGAAACTACGAAAAAAAAATCTGCTGTTTCATACATTTTGGTCGAGTAGGTATTACACTTTTATACGAAACAGCTGTTTTTTTTTTCGAGTTGGTCCCATGGTGAATATTATTCATGTTTATCGATAGGTGTTCTATTCTTGAAAATTTGACTAATTCCTGTTTAAAACAGGTATGTATTTTCTTGATTCGCTGTGTCATTCGAAGGTTCAGGTTTCTTCCTCTGATGTTATAGCCTACTTTGTTTGTCATAGAAAGAACCAAAATAAAACTCATCGTCTCGGGCGCTACAAGTTACATGAAATACACTTTTTGAAAACGGGTATGTAATTTTCTCATTCACTTTTTTTATCAAAAGTTCAGCTTGTACATATACGTATATCTGGTGTTATGCTCTATTTTGTTTGTCATAGGTAGGAGCAGTTAGATCGAGCCGACTTCGGCTCTACCCTACGGGCTAAGAGACTTCCGTTGGGCCTCTGAACTGTACTGAAGTAATTTGTCAACCAGCATCGAGCACACGTGTGTCAACTTCTTGTGAACCTGTTTTGCCGGCGCCTGGCACTTGCAGGCACTTATGGATCTTCGTATCTTTTTTAAACTTACCTAATTTATATCGTAGCTGAATAATGTAGTTAGTAAGTAATAACTTTTCCATGAGATATTATTTGATGATGATTATTCTTAAATTAGGACGGTGTCCAAACACGGTTTCACTGAGCGGCATCTTTAAAAAATATATTTATTAGAGAGTTTGTATTTGCGTGCGCGTCGTGAACCAAAATAGCCAAATGTACCATCAGATGTGTCTAAGTTTTTATCGTGTCTTGTCTTCATAAAATCAACAACTGGTTCTAACATGAATACATTTATGTTAACACATTCATGTTAGAGCCTTTCACATTTAACCAATATTCAAGCATTACTTACTATGTTTAACCATTGGTTGAGTTAACTACGGATCAAAAAACCGACCCTAAGGTTGTATCTCACTTGCACGTCATAAAACATCAAGGGTTATCTTTTCTTTAAGACAAATGTGACAGTTGGATAGTTTCAACTTTAGTGAAGTTTCAATTTACTGGGAATTTTGTCAAGAATGGTAGCAATTGGATCGTGTTATGCAGAAAGCAGCCATGTCGGGAAAAGTACAAACAGAGTTATAAGCATTTTTCTGTCGATGGTTGCATTATGGATGTATGGACTTGGCTGCATTTGACGGCTCATATCTCCGTGATAAATAGAGATATCGACATGCCTGTTTTTGCAAAAAATCTTGTATGTCAAAATTAGTATGACTGTGTTTATAACTCATTTTTGGAAAAAGTGCCACATGGCTGCTTTCTGCAAAACTAGGTACAATTGGCAGGTCGACTATACAATGACCTAAAAGAGATTGTTCAGGTATTTTGTGTGGACCTTATCTTCTATCTTATCATCATTCATTCTCCTGTCCTTATCCCAATTTATTTGTGGTCGGCGCAACATGTCTTTATCTTCCATACTTCTCTATTAGTTGTCATCTCGGAAATCACTCCCTTTCTAGCCATATCATCTTTCACACAGTCCTTCCATTATTTAATTGGTATTCCCCTACTCGTATATATATTCATACGCAAAACTTTATTGACGACATTTTCCTCATTCCTCCGCATCACATGCCCATACCATTGCGATGTGGGGAGGAGGGGGGTTGAATAAACACTACGATGTGTACTTCTCCATGACTCCACTGAAGAGTGTTGTCCCTTTAATGATTAGTGATACTATTCCAATAAACTAATGAACATACCTTATCTATCTTAACTTAAACTATGTGCTCTACGTGGCATGCTGATGTACGTGACATCACACCACATCACCCCTCTTAAAGTAAAAAAAAAACTAAATTACTTTGTTTTTTTTTTACATATCCTAACTCTTACAGTATAACTTTGTCCTATATTTATGTATTATATCTATCTTATTTTTATACTTAATTTTAATATTTGGTGACTCGTCTTTTATAACCTCAAATGGTCCATTATAAATACACTCCAACTTATTGCCTGTTTCGTTTTTTACCAATACCAAGTCACCTTCTTTATAAGTTACAGAATTGAGATTCTTATCATAACAATGTTTCCTTGCTAACTTACATGCTATCAAATTTTCTTTTGCATCATTCTGAGCCCTTTGCAACCTGTATTTAAATTCTAAAGGATAATTATCAAAAGTGAACCTTTGTATAGGTTCACCACTTTCACGATGAAGATTACTTGGTAACCTGCAAATTTTATCAAAAACTAATTCATAAGGTTAAACTAATTCACTATTTGGTCACAGTATTTACTGTTGTGTTATAAGAAAAACACCAATATGGAATCCAGAAACTCCACAATGATGGATTATTATTTGTTTGTATTCTCAAATATGCACCTAATGTTTTATGAACGTTTTCCAAAGATCCTATACTCTCATGATGATAAGATTTTATTGATGCCCAAGATATTACATAATTCTTCCATTACTTTTGAAATGAACTCAGAACCCCTATCCGTAGCAATTGTTCGCAGTATCCCATATCTCAAAATAAAATTTTCTGCCAACGTTTTTGCTACCTCATTTGCGGACTTAATTTTTAATGGATAAGCCTCCACAAACTTCGTAAGTTCACATTGAAGAGTCAATATTTTTTACATTGCCTTCTTTGTCCCTATCAAGTGGTCCAACTATATCTAAATAAATATTTTCAAAAGAGGAAGATGCGGTAGTAGTAATTGCCATTGGTTCTTTAGTATGTCTGGCAAACTTTTGCCTCTTACACTTTTCACATTTATCAACGTACTCTACTACATCTCTTTCAACAGACGGCAAATAATAATATTTCTTAATATTATTCACCATCCTGCGTACCCCTGAATGACCACTCGTGGGTAAAATATGAAAATCATTCAAAATAATCGTTTCTCATCCTTTTCTTCTACTCTTCGTACACCCTTCACTACACACATTTTAAAATGCCCACATATTGAATTACTATTCTCCTTCAAATATTTGGCCATTTTTGTGATAAAATTAGCGTTATAATGATTTTTCAAATAATAACTTCTTTTATGCCTTTCTCAATACAAAAAGTGACTATGTCTTTCGCCAACTCGTCTCGCGACGATGCCGATAAAGATTCATAGTTTATATATCATTTAAACATATTTCAATATCATTTCCATGCTTTTTAAGAACTTCCACGATCCTAGGGTGATTAGTTCTAGCCACCACGGAGTTCGTATCATAAATACTTGGTTCTTCTAACCGTTTGCACTGCGCTCTCGTCATTACGGATATAATTTTTTCACCCATGGTTTTTAAATAATCACTTGAAATTACTGTCCTGGAAAGTGCATCAGCCAGCACATTTTCTTTCCCCTTTATATGTTCGACCTCAAAGTCATACTCCTCCAAACACAAGCGAAACTTAGTTAACCAACTAGATGGATCTGTCATGTTAAACAAATATAATAACGGACGGTGATCCGTTTTTACAACTAACCGTCTCGTCCATACAAGTACGGTCTGAAATATTTAACTGACCATACTATAGCTAATAACTCCTTATTTATTATACGATAATTCAACTCACTTTTTCCCAAAGACGTTAGTAATGCTAATTAATTAATTAATTTTTAGCGTATGCAACGGGTTTCCCGTTCCCATTACACAACACACTTCCAATCGCATACCCCGAACTATCAGTTTGTAATATGAAAGTATTACTATCAGAAAAATCTGGATAATCTAACACGTATTTGCTAGAAAATTAAGTCAGTTAATACTATTGCAAGCTAAAATATACCTAGTCTCGAAAAACTGAGTCTCATTCTGCCTGCCATCGCCACTCCGTGACATTGACATTGCGCCTGAGTCAGCATCGCCCCGCGTTTGCTTCAAACATGCCACGCGCCGCCGCCCTTGCTGAGTCCGGCGTTCATTACTGCTACAACCGCGCATTCCACCATTATACCTTACGTCGTTATTCCTGTATGTACGTTCTACAGCTGGTTTTTGTTGCGCGTGCCTCTTCCCTACAGCGCGCCAGCCGTAGTTATTTCCACGACCACAACTGCTCATAGAAAACCTACCCCTCGTGGGCCTACGCTGGAACGTTATCACTTGACCGAACGATGCACAATTCTTGTCCTCCGCCACCCTAATAGCATCTTTCAGACAAGTCAAGTTCCGTGCCGTTATTGAATTGAATACTTTTATTTCAGACAGAGTCCATAGGGTTAGTAACAATTTTACTTAACATCTAGTGTTAGTAGGTACAGACACAGAACATAAATGCACAATTAAAATTAAAATGCAGCGTGGAGCTGCATCCACCTCCGCAACATCGGGGAATCCCACCGATCGGTGAACACACTCAGAATACTGTTGGTGCTGCCGCGAACACGTGACATCAGGGATGCACATCTTTTTCTCATGATAGCGGCAAATCCATCAATGTTATTATCTGCAAACATCCCTGACGCACTACAACGCCACGGCAGCCGCAGCAGCACTCTCAGTGCATTATTGTATTGAACGCGTAGGTCGCTGTATGCCCGCTGAGTGAAGCTGACCCATAGGCTGCACGTGTAGAAGGACTGACAGTACGCTTTGAAAAGCGTTACTTTAACTGCCCTCGTACATCGTGCAAACCAGCGACCTACGTTCCCTTTCAATATCATAGTTATCCTGTAGGTCATCAGTGACCCAGTGGCCCAGATACTTAAACTTGTCCACTCTTCGCAGGGATTCCCCATACAGTGACACACGAGGAATAGGCGAATATATCACACTGCCTGCTTTGAAAAGCATCAGTTCGCTCTTTACGACGTTATATTTCAGCCCATGATTCACCGCATAACACTCGCATATACCGATCAGCCGCCTCAGAGCTCCTATCGATGGGCTCAGCAACACCATATCGTCAGCATAACTTATATAACTTATATTATTAATGCACACCCCGTCTATTGACGGGGTGTGCGGGGTGTGACATCCGACTTTGGTGCTGCTGAGCTCAAGGATCAGCTGATTCATGTATAGGTTGAAGAGCCGGGGTGAGCTGAGCCCCCCCTGCCTCACCCCGCACTCCAACCGATACACGTCCGAGTGTGAATCAACCCACTTCACGCCATTACTTTGACTACTATACCAGTACTTAAATATTGACACTATCTCAGGCGATACAGTAGTCTCACATTGAAGTTGGTGCCACAAAACATCGTAACATACGAGATCAAATGCCCTTGACAGATCCAGAAAACAGGCCAAAATAGGAGTCTTCCTGTCTGTGTAGTATTGTACAGTCTGCTTGAGGCACAAGATTGCATTCTCAGTTGACAGCCCTGGCCTAAAACCGAACTGAGCGTCATGTAGTTCGACGTGTTTGGCCAGTTGTTTATCAAGCAGACTGTCCAAAACTTTTCCTACGACAGTGGCCAGAGAAATGGGCCTGTAATTGGAAATGTCAGAGGCATCCCCTGTCTTATTTTTCACAATAGGCACTACCATTGTATACATTAGGTCATCCGGTAAGTAACTGTGACTGACGCACATGTTAAAAAACAAAGCAAGCACACGTGGCAAGTGTCCCCCCGCATACCTCAGGTGCTCGATGCTGAGGGCATCATGACCCGGGGATTTACCCCCTTCCATCTTTTTTATAATGGCTGCAATTTCTTGTGCAGTAAAAACAACAGAAATGTCTTCAGTGTTGGCCCCAGCATCGACCACCCGCACAGGACTATTAAGAGGTGGCTTAACTTGGAAATGACGTCGGAATGCATTGGCTATATCTGCCGGCTCATGTACGCCCGCTACGCTCACAGGGGGACTCGACTTCGGATTCAAACTATTCGTTGATTTCCAAAATGATCCGAATTTCTTTTCAGTGTGATGTTTAGCTAATATATCCATTTTTATCTGCTGCTGATTATCTTGACAGAATTTCAAATTGGTCTTAAAGGTTTTCCTAGATTGACACATTTTGCTGTAAACATAACCACTGGCAGGTTTACCATAAAACAACCATGTTTGGTAACACAGTCGAGCCTCCCTGTGAGCGCCACGAACATACTTGTTCCAACCAGGAATGTATCTTTTGCTACTATGACGCATTTGTTGACATACAAAAGTACGGTCGGCACCTTCCTTTAAAATACTAACTAAACTATGATACATTTTATCTAACACTTCCACGTGATTTGCATTAGAACACATTTTATGCGCACAATACTGAAAATCAACTGGAAAATCTATTAATTTTAATTTTGAATTACAAAAATTGGAATATTCATTAATTTGATTGATATTTCTATCACCCCATATTACCCTATTGCAAGTATAGGTTGGGCTCACTAATTATAATCGTAGTTATAATCGTAGCAAGACGCTGATTACGTAGTCCGTCAGCAAACCTTTTAATCGCATATTTCTCGTTCAAAGGCCGCAAAAGTTTATAGGCTTCCGGATTTTCCCCGGCCTGAGATATAGTCAAATCAATCACCAATTTCTCTACCTTGGCCCCAAAATCCGTGACCGACTTATCATTTTGTCTAGCGCGAGCAAGTTTGGCTTGCACAGCAACGTTTGACTTTAGCGTCGACAAATGCTTTCTCATATCCGCTAGCAGACTATCTACCGTCGCTTAACTAGAGGTCAGCCGCATCCTAGCACCCTGGATAAGCCCTGTGGTCAGCACAAATTTAATTAAAAGAGTCTCCCCTAACATAGAGCTATATAAATCTACGTCATCAATCACATCTTGGGTCGCTTGCTCATCCCTTTTCATTTTCGGGAGTAAGCCAACCGCCGTTTTCAAATTAAATATTTCCGACGCCTCCTCTTGCCTGGTACCGCTATCGTTCTCATACTTAACCGTATCCACAAATAAGTTTTCTGTCTTACTCAGCACAGACTTAGAAACTATACATTTAAATTTACCGTAAAGGCCTTTCACCTTCCGTATCTTAGTAACAAAATTCTTGCCCTTCCTCCTACTGGCACCTAATTTAACAATAGATTCCCTTAACAACTTAAGCTGTATAAATAGTGGCGTTAACTCCACTTCCATTTAAAATTAATGTCTTTAAACTAACAAAATACCACCAAAAACTCGCCACAATACTTAAATCAAAAACACGTTCACTGACTTCTACTGTCGCTCCGTCTGCTTCCGGTCAGGCCATCTGCACAGCTTGCTAAACCTTTCGCTGATTAATCTTCTCCTCGATCCAGCTCTGATGGCACCTCCTGTACAGCCGGACTGCCACGCCAAAAATAACAACCGCCAAACACATGGCGATGAACAACAGTATCGCGTTTATAGCCGATAACTGCTCCTAGGTCACCGTCGCGTTATTTGAACCACCCGCCGCCGTCTGCGCGATAATAACTTCCTCCTTCGACGACGAGCTCCCCATGGCTCGCTTCTATCCAACTAACGTGGAGCTGCTTGACTGAAGCTGATAGTAGTGACGCCGACTAACCCCTAGCTGATACTACGATGTGTACTTTTCCATGACTTCACTGAAGAGTGTTGTCCCTGTATAATATTATATATACATAGTGCGTGCGTGATACTATTCCAATAAACTAATGAATATACCTTAACTATCTTAACTTAACACGTTAACTGTCCCCATACATAATTTTTCGATAACCCCAAATGTCCAAATCATTTTTTGTAATATTCTGTCTCAAATCAGTACAAAATAACTAGTTTTGGATAAATATGCTTAATTAATAACAAATCACTCGGTTTATCACACCTTTTACCCGTGTTCCGTATTCGGTACACGGAGTTGTCGAGTTGAAGCAGCGTGTATGTACACTAGCGTGTACCGTGGACTTGTGAATGGCTAATTATTTAAAAAATAAGACATTTTTTATTAATATCCTTGTTTATGGTCACAAATTGACATTGAGAGAAAGTAAAAAAGATTTAGAAAATATAGGCAAAGTAAAGGGCATCTCCGTACGAAGACGATGTGTTGGGTGTTACAAAAAACTTATCGATCAGGGAATGCTTCCAAAGGATGCGAGAGCTAAAGCTAAAAGAGTGACAACGCACTGTAATAAATGTAAAAAGACATACTATCTTCAATGTTTTCCTGAAGTTCCTTTTCATAAATAAAGCCTTTTTACTAACAAACAGTTGCTTATTTATTCCACTACCCACAATTAAAAAACAAAAAAAAAATATCATGTTTTCCGTTTTTTCTATTCATTGGTGTCCTGTTGACAAGTCCTGATAAATAGAGCAACATAACACACAACTCCATGAAGTTAGAGCGCATAGAAAGAGACAAGGGCGAGTGTACCGTTTGCGGTACACGGACGTGATGGACCCACGCGGCGTGTACTGTATTCGGTACATTGGACAGCTAACGTGTTAAACTATGTGCTGATGTACGTGACATCACACCACACCATGACGACCGATTTAATAGCTTCTATCTTATCTTCTATCTATTATATACTAATAATAAAGCTGAAGAGTTTGTTTGTATGTTTGAACCCGATTTTGAAAAATATTTTTTGCATTTGATAGCCCAATTCTTGAGGAAGGCATAGCTGTTTAAAATCACGCTAGGACCCTTAGGAGAGCTGAACAAAAAGAAAAAAAGTCAGAAAAAACGCAAAGCGAAATCGAATCAATAGCGTGGGCAGGCGATGCGATACGATAGGGTGGGTCGGAGGAACAAGAAATTTAACGCGGATTAAGTCGCGGGCAGAAGCTAATATGAATAATAAAATGATGCGATTTCCCATAAGAGTAATAGATTTTTTTTTTAAGATGGGTTTGCTCTTGAGTCTAGTATAGGTCGGAGGCGACAGAGACAGAGTCGACGATGGAGTGAGCTTACCTAGAAGAAGCCTGTTGACTCTCACTTTGCAGAGATTAGGGTTGTATACGCTCGGAAACACAGACGCAGGTAGTGAGTTCCACTCTTTTGCTGTGCGCATTATAAAAGACATTTTAAAGCGCTTAGTGCGAATTGGTGGAATAACAACTAGGTAGGGCTACTGGCAGTTACCATCTGCCAGTGCGTCTACTGTTTCCATCGTTTTCTATTTGACGAAGGCGGCAAATAGAAAACGAGGGAACAGTTGCAGGAGGCCTATATCCGGAGAGGAGCCATGCCCTAAACACACCTTTTTTATATATTTAGTAGTATTATGTTAGTTTAAATTCAATGTAATGTGCATGGAAATAAAAGGCTTTATTATTGTTATTATTATTATTAATGTACAAAAGAAATTTTAGAGGTATCTTCGTGGTTTTTGGGGTTCCGTACCCAAAGGGTAAAACGGGACCCTATTACTAAGACTCCGCTGTCTGTCTCTCTGTCCGTCTGTCACCAGGCTGTATTTCATGAACCGTGATAGTTAGACAGTTGAAATTTTCACAGATGATGTATTTCTGTTGCCGCTATAACAACAAATACTAAAAAAAACAGAATAGAACAAATATTTAAGGGGGCGCCTATACAACAGACATGATTTTTTGCCGTTTTTATAGATAATGGTACGGAACCCTTCGTGCGCGAGTCCGACTCGCACTTGGCCGGTTTTTTTCTATCATATTTAGTTACTTGTATTATGTTTTCAATACACTATCTAACTAGCATATAATATCCTGAAGAATATCATAAATATTTTTCTGATTTTGTTTACTGCAGAGTTTTAATATAATATAAACATCACATTTAACACTTTCACTGACACTGATATGAATTTGACAATCTGAAAATGACACTAAAAATTTTCATACAAAATAATACCACGCCTCTAGCCGTACTGTCGTCAAAAAACAAGTCAAGGTACCCTGTAATATGGTATATTTTATTCCGGTACTTTTTTGTCTTGACACTAGAAAAATTTAAATGAGTGCAATATGACACTGGGCCATGTGGCTTCTTAGTACTGTACGCAAATTTACACGGATATAGGCGGTTTGTCTGGTTCGACTCGGTAAAGTTAACCGTCTGTGGGCGTAGCGTCATTTCAAACACGAAAAAAATACGCTTCTGACCGTGACGTCAGCGAAAGTGTTAACATAGTAAAGTGTGTGTACTTTAGATAATCTAAAAATCAAAGTCTACATCCATTTCCTACTTTAATTATCCAGCCAATTATGTCCTAATACCACAATGCGTTTTTAAATGAGAAAGGTCAGGGGTCCTGATGTCAATCTGAACTGATCCTGAGCTAAATTATGAGATATACTTTCATTAATGTAGACACAATTAAAGACAGTTTTTGGCCTCGTTTCCTGAGATGTGGGGCGTCACACGTCGCGTTAGGCGGCGCGGCACGCACTAACAAACAAAATGACGTTGTATGAGAGCGTTTACGAAGAAACGATTTTACACGCGTTTGCTTGAAATGCAGGTGGAGCCCGCGGATGGCTTCGCCGCGTCCCACGCGACTTTTATCGTGACAGTGCACGCAGCGTTGGGACTAGTAGCTATGCCTGCAATTCTCCGTTCTCGGTAAAACGTAGCAACACCCGCGGGATCCGACGCCCCGCGTCTTCATAAACAACATCGTACTTTCCCATAATTATGTTTGTGTTTGCGCGTGTGATGACGCGGATCGCTACACGCGCCGCCTACGCTTGCCTGTACACTGAAAAAAGGTCCGACGCACCGCGAGTCGCTACGCCGTACGTGACGCGCGACGCCCCGCAAGATGCCACGCCGCACGCGTCGCGCGATGCCCCGCGTCTCCGTAAACGAGCACTTAGTGTTAGGCTGGTAGGTATGCCACTGGTCAAATATCTTTGTCTATTACATAACATCACAAGTGTAATCTCCGAAGGCTTCGGCAGATGTGTACCTACAGTACACTCACATTTCGCCAGATATGTTTAAGTCCCATGCAAAAAGAGGCGAGCCTAGTGTTATCAACCGGGACAAACCCAGACTCAGAGCTGCTACTGAGAAATTCCTACTTAATGCAAAAACCCTAATTAACACCTAGGAATACGAATTATTCCGATCTGTCACCATGCTTTGTCCCCTTAGAGGGACAGATCGGTAAAAAAAATTGATCTGTCCCCCTGTTAGCAACGAGGGGTTAGTTCGAACTTTATTCACTCCTATCTAGGACAGATAGGAGTTAAAGTTGATAACCGGGAGTCATATCAAACTTTTTTCCGGTCTGTCCCCCTAAGGGGACAAAGCAGGGTGGCAGATCGGAATAATCCGGGAATCCAACCCAGATATTTGTCCCAATATCTTGGATCTTTGTCCAATATAATCATAGTAATAATAATAAAGCGCTGACAGGCGCGAGACGACGCGTCGTCTCGCGCTTGTCAGCGATGCTACTACGACGTCGCGACGCTACTACAATAGAACAATTTTAATGAAGTATTCATAGAAATTGTTCCACCAGACTCCCGTCGTAAAATTTACTCGTAAATGGTTAACATTTGCATAGAGGTTATAAAGGGCCATTTGGTTGCTAATAATCCTCTTCCCCTCCTCCCCTATCCTACATCCCCTTAATGGATTGCCGACATATTATAAAGAGATATTCATCATGATTCTCCTGTCCTTATCCCAATTTATTTGATGTTGGCGCAACATATCTTTTTCTTCCATACATCTCTATTAGTCGTCATTTCGGTAGTCACTACCTTTCTAGCCATATCATCTGTCACACAGTCCATCCATCGTTTCTTTGGTAGGAGAAGCCCTACTCGTATAGCCATCCACATTCATACTCATAACTTTCCTGACGACATTTTCCTCATTCCTGTGCATCACATGCCTATGCCATGACAACAGACTTCCACACCACTTTTCAGTCACTTTCAGACTTCCTCTGAATTCTTATTCTATCCATTCGCGTAACACATCACATCCCTCTTTGCATTCTCATCTCAGCTGCATGGAATTGCCTTTCATTCATTATTTTTGTGTTCCAACATTCTGATCCATAGAACACAGCAGGTCTAACCATTGTTTTATAAATCTTGCCCTTAAGTTTAAGGAGAATGCGGGAGTCGCAGATTGTTCCCGTGACCTGCCGCCATTTCATCCATCCAGTGTTAATTCTGTGCTTAAGGCCCGTCCGCCCTAAAATACGGCGAAACTAAGTAACTTTGTGTCCATTTTTTACAGTAACTATAGCAGATTTTTGATAGAAAAAAAAATACAATAATCTATAGTACATAAGAAGTGATTTCATGTGTCCAGAAATCTGTTTTAGTTTATATAACTAAAGAAAAAAAAGCTAAACCCAGGTCTGTTTTTTCTAGTTTTTACCATATTACTCCTACAATTTTCATTAAAAGTGTTCATAAATTTATACAGTTCTCTACAAAATAATAAGAAATGATTTCATGTTATTACTTTTTTTAAATTATTTTTATTTTATTTTAAATTAATTTACAAAGCAAATCCTTAGCGGCAAATTTACGTTGCGCCCCGCTCTCGCCCAAAATCTCAGTGCGGGGCGAGACGTGTTGCTGGACGGACCTGTGCTGCTTTGCGTGACGGCCTCCTCGCTTCGATAAACATTGTTTTTTTTGTGAATAGTGTAGCCACACGGACAGTTTCATTTAATTTTTGGTATCTTACCTATCTAGTTACGTGACTATATTTTTTTTTGTGAATACTTTTACTTTATTAATATTAGGTTGGGGAAAAAGTCTTTTCGCATTATAGTATGTATGAACTTGTAATAAAATCTCTTTGGCTATACTATTTGTATCTGGCTGGTTTTGGTATCATTGAAAGTTTAAATTATAAAGAACATAATTCCAAATTCAAATTAGGAAAATGTGTGATTTTCATTTGTTTTTCGTACCGTCAAGATAAGTGAATCTAATGACGAAATTCGATACATTTTAAAATTTTACTACAAAAAAGGTAAAAATGCAATGCAAGCCGCGAAAAAAATTTGCGATGTTTATGGACCTAGTGTAGTGTCTGTGAGAGTAGCACAAATTTGGTTTAAGCGTTTTCAATCCGGAAATTTTGATGTCAAAGATGCACGTCGCTCTGGTCCCTATTACGGATAAAATGGATGCCATTTTTGAAAAAGTGGAGCAAGATCGGCATATCAGTAGTTACGACGTAGCTGAAGAACTGGAAATTAACCACAAAACAGTTTTGGCGCATTTGAAAAAAACTGTGTACACAAAAAAGCTCGACATTTGGGTACCTCACGAGCTCACTGAAAGAAACCTAATGAACCGTGTACTCATTTGTGATTCTTTATTACGACGTAATGAAACCGAACCATTTTTGAAGAAGCTGATAACTGGTGATGAAAAGTGGATCACGTATGACAAGAACGTGCGAAAAAGGTCGTGGTCATGGCCGGTCAGGCTTCACAGACTGTGGCGAAACCCGGGTTAACTCGCAGCAAGGTGATGCTGTGTGTGTGGTGGGATTGGAAGGGCATTATTCATTATGAGCTATTACCACCAGGCAGGACCATCGATTCTGAACTCTACTGCGAACAACTGATGAGATTAAAGCAAGAAGTTGAGAGAAAGCGGCCGGAATTAATCAACAGAAGGGGTGTGGTATTTCATCATGATAACGCTAGACCTCACACATCTTTAGCCACTCAGCAAAAATTAAGAGAGTTTGGCTGGGAGGTGTTAATGCATCCGCCGTATAGTCCTGACCTTGCACCTTCAGATTTCCACCTGTTTCGGTCTCTTCAGAATTCTTTAGGCAGTGTCAGGTTAACATCACGAGAGGACTGCCAAAACCACTTGTCGCGGTATTTTGACCAGAAGTCCCAAAATTTCTATAGCAATGGGATCATGTCCCTACCTACAAGATGGCAAAAAGTTATCGAACAAAATGGTACCTACATACTTTAGTTAAATGTAAATAAACTATATTAAAAAATGTTTTGAAATTTATTAAAAAATGCGAAGAAACTTTTTCCCCAACCTATTATTAGTTAGTGTATTCAGTGTGTTTTGTTATATTATAGTAAAAAAAATGTATCTAAACAATCGTTTTCTAAAGCAAGGTGTGTTCAAGATGGGAAGTAAACAAAGACAAAAAAAACGAAATCTCAAAAAGAAGATGGAAACAGGGAAGAAAATGGGACAAAGAAACATCACGATCCCCTCAACATACTTGCTCATTAATGATAAAAAAAACGAAGGAACATGAAGAGGTAGAAAACCAGAAACCAAATACCACAAAAAGGAAATACACGGAAATGAAAACAGGCAAGAAAGAAAGCAAGATTCAAGTAAATGAAGAAGAGAAAGAAAATACTTTTTATTACTCTACTGACTTTCCGAATGCTTCAATTCAAGAATTCGGTAATATAAGCGATGATGAAGAAGTTGAAATAAAAAGAAGAAAAACATTGACCGAAAGACAATTAAATTTTAATGAATTTTGAGTAATCTGTCAATAAACAAGTTTATGCTGCCAATATTGGTTTTCTTTTTGAAAGACATGCATATCAACAAAAAGTTATGATACTAGCAATGCCCGCAACTTCGTACGTGCAAGCATTGAAATAAATGCCGATACCGATTGTTTTTAGCTACTAATATTCTTGGTTCTTGAACATATCCTTGGACACACACTAGGATCTTGTCTTATAGTACCTACATTTTTATTTGAGGAGTAGGCTCTTTCGCTATCGTCTAGATGTACCTCTAGGGTTCCATACGAGTATCAGGTCCTACATAACATGAATTTAATATCATATAGTGTTCAAAATCCCTTACCCTTTTTTCGTTCGCTTTTTAAATTCATATCTGCGCTATACAGGTTGCTCTAAGATGCTATTTTAGAAAATTATAAATAAATAATAACGTTTAATGAAATTAAAATATCCTTATAAAACGAGATTGTGGAACCATATACGTGTGTTGATTTCATGTCGCCATTGCAGCGCCACGTTGTATAATTGTTAACTTGTAGAAATGTACATACTTTTATTTCAGAATGTGATTGATGTGACTAATAAAGAAATATCTAAACAAGATGTTTTATGTGTTGCCACTCCTTAAAGATTGTAAAGTTAATTTTTTAATACCTTATATGTAGGTATTTATAAAAACATCTGCGGTCTTACTACAAAAGGTTTAAAAACATGTTCAACGCATGTCTAACGTCAAACTCCATACATAAAAAACATAAAATACGCGTTGAACATGTGTTTAAATCTTTTGTAATAAGACGGCTGTTATTTATTAATTACTCTATGTCGCGCGCGGTAGTAATCGTGTACACCCTAGCGACGCATCGCGCGCGATGTTTAGGTTCGGGTGGTGCGGGGAGTAGTACAAAGCTCCGCCCACACACGCAAGGTCGTTGGCGCCGGTAAAAACCTTAACAGAGATATTATACAGAGGTAAAATTTGAGTTTTTATGTAGGGGTAAATCTTCAGAACTACTGATCTGATTTCAAAAATCCTTTCACTAATGGGAAGCTACAGTATTGCCGAGTGTCATAGGATATCATATTTGTATTGTCATATTTTATGTTAAAACAATAAATTTCACTAGGAAAAAGTCGTGGGCTAAGGCTATGTAAGATAGCAATAAACCAAATGAAATTAAAAAAAAAAAAACTCTTGGAAAAAGATATTTGATGAGTGGCTAGGCAATAGTTATTAAATATATTTTTTTTTTGTTTGACGTATCTCGGGACCCTGGGGTTCCGGACCTTTGAAAGGCATACGAGGAGCTGAAGCCAACTCGCAGAGGCCCCTTAGATAATTTTAAATGATGAGGAGGCAAAAACCGACGATTATCCCTGTATGCACTATGCAAGTGCACCCAAGGACAACCCCCGGTTGGTACAGGACTATTGTTGTACGTGGAAACAAAACATATTTGGCTATGGGTGTGGGTGGCTAAAGTGGACTGGGTAACTTGAACTATGGAAGAACTATGTTCCCTGCCTGACCAATGTTATATATTATACACGGATAAAATGGCAGGGGGTGATTTGCACATTCAATAATGGGCCCCCGGAATAGGCCGCTAGCACATGTGACGTAGCGACAAGGGGGCAACACGTCCTGAGGTGCTTGAGGAGTGGAGAGGTATCCCACGGCTATCAGGACAATCCCGGAAGTACGGTCAAGATTCCTACCAGCACCTTACTGGAATACTTCCTTCCTCCGAGCACGTTTGCTCTTGCGAATCTCCACTCAAGCCGGCCAATAAAGGCAAGAATTAGGTGGGAGCTCTGTTCCTCGCCAGTGTTCACTCCAGCCGGCCAATAAAGGCAAGCCAGAAATGAGGACTAGATTTCTCCCGGGAGATAAGGTCCGTGGGGTTGCTACTGCCCAACAGCTCGCCACCCCGCTGCCCTGCGGCTTTCTGTATCTCTCTTGGTCTGGCTCCTTATCCTAGACCCGTTCCGGTAAAGTAAACTCTACCGGCACAGACCTAAAGTTCGGAGCGCGCAAGCCCCACCACGACGTCAACGTAGAGATACAGCGGTGGGGTTATTTATTATTATTATTACTATAATTATTAAATAATGTGGCCAAATTTCACAGACGTGCTGTGTAAAATATGGAATATGGAATAAAATAGATTTTCTAAATTCATAATTTCCATTATTACTACAGCCGATTTTTAGACTAACGGATTAACTAACTAATTAAAGGATTTTTTAAGTATTTTTTTAAATACTAGCTGACCCGACTACTACTAGCTGAAAATTTAAATGATTCATACAAAACTCCCATAGAAAATGCAGTTGCAGTTTTCCCGAATTTTCCGATTTTCCCGGCAAGTTTTAAAACATTTTCTTTCATACAAACCTTGTGCTGACAATTACAAACAAAACAAAAAGAATTAGCTAAATAAATGCAACCGTTCTTCGCTAAGGGATGCGCGTACATACTCGTACATTCAGCAATTGATTTTTATTTACTTATACGTATATATTAGATTTGCATATTTATTTCGGCGTTTTTTGCTCGATCTTAATAACGGAAAATATTGTACGGTGGTACGGAACCCTTCGTGTGCGAGTCCGACTCGCACTTGGTCGCTTTTTTACTTCCCATTTCATTTAACATAAGAATGTCATTTAATAATATTATCCTTTTCTTTTTCTTTAAAATAAATAAACAAACTACATGTCACACTCCATCAACCTGCCTAGCCTTTTCCAACGATATGTTTGGGTCGGCTTCCAGTCTAACCGGATGCAGCTGAATACTATATTTTACATGGAGCGACTGCCTAACTGACCTCCACAACCCAGTTACTGGGGAATACGATACCCCTTGGTAAGACTGGTTGCCAGACTTTCGGGCTCCTGACAACCCGTAACGACTGTCAAAGATCCACGAATAACAGCCGGGACCAACGGCTTAACGTGCTTTCCGAGGCACAGAGGTGGCTCGGTATGTAAAGATGGTCACCCATCTACGGACCAACCCCGGCAAGCATAGCTTAACCTAATTGATCGACCCGTGCGGCTTTGTTTACTTAGCCAAAACTACATATCGCACTCATAAGCCTAACTAATTTAACAAGTATACGGTGCGTAAGTTAATTGAGTTAAATTCAATTATGTAAGTATAAGCGAGAAGCTTCCGCCGGAAATGACAATAAAGGAGGATGCTCCGTTTGAATAAAAATTTAAATCTGTTATTTGTTCAAAATCGTCAGAACGTATTTTTAACCGACTTCAAAAAAAGGACGAGGTTCTCAGTTCGTCGGAATCTTTTTATTTTTTTATGTATGTATGTTCCCCGATTACTTAAAGACGGCTGGACCAATTTGGAAAATTCTTATTTGAAAGGGTATACTTTCTAGTTGGTCCCCTTGTCATCAAGTCAGGATCTGATGATGGGATCCTGGAGAAATCGATGGAACTCTTCAAATATTTTAGGCTATTATAGGCATTTTTATAGTAACTCGTGCATTTGCTATCGGAAAGCACCATTTACTGAAGTAATAATAATAATAATAACAGGGCAGCATGTGGCGAGCTGATGGGCAGTAGCGACCCCACGGACCCTATCTCCCGGGAGAAATCTTGTCCTCATCTCTGGCTTTCCTTTATTGGCCGGCTGGAGTGAACACTGACGAGGAACAGAGCTCCCACCTCTTTCTTGCCTTTATTGGCCGGCTTGAGTGGAGATTCGCAAGAGCAAACGTGCTCGGAGGAAGGAAGTATTCCAGTAAGGTGCTGGTAGGGATCTTGACCGTACTTCCGGGATTGTCCTGATAGCCGTGGAATACCTCTCCACTCCTCAAGCACCTCAGGAAGTGTTGCCCCTTTGTCGCTACGTCACTATGTGCTAGCGGCCGTCTCCGGGGGCCCATTATTGAGTGTGCAAGTCACCCCCTGCCATTTTATCCGTGTATAATATATAACATTGGTCAGGCAGGGGACATAGTTCTTCCATAGTTCAAGTTACCCAATCCACTTTAGCCACCCAAACCCATAGCCCAATATGTTTTATTTCCACGTACAACAATACGAGTAGTCCTGTACCAACTGGGGGCTGTCCTTGGGTGCACTTGCATAGTGCATACAGGGATAATCGTCGGTTGGTGCCTCCTCATCATTTAAAATTATCTAAGGGGCCTCTGTGAGTTGGCTTCGGCTCCTCGTACGCCTTCCAAAGGTTCGGGACCCCAAGGTCCCGAGAAATATCAAAAAATAATAATAATATTTATTACGTTTATAATTATTAATACTTAATACGAAAAGAGCTCATAAAGTGTTATAAAATTAATAAATAATCAAAGACGAAGAAAGTTGACAAAAGACAAATTAATTATATGTTGAGTAGCTTACCTCTTAGTTTCTAAATTTGATAAATATGTACTTATCGTAGATGAGTATAAATCTATTTACTTTAACACAGTTAATAAATTCTCTGTATCTTCGTAAGACATACCTTGGAGAACCTGCTTGACAATTCTTTTACAATTTGTGTAGTTCAGGGAGTAAATGTTTGCTTTCGAGTTTAGTCTATTATAGAGGAGAGGACCGAGGTACAGGTAAAATTTGGACATAAAAGCATGTTTTGTTGTATTTAGCGGGCAGACCAAATCTTTACGTCTTTTATTAGTATATTCAGTGCTGTAGGGTAGAGCTGTGTGTTGTTTTAATACAATACCCATTATAAATAGTTGCCGAACTGTTAATACTTCACAAGATTTGTATAGGAGGTTAGTGGGAAATAGGAAAGGGCGGAAAGTAGACACTTTGAGAATCGCTCTCTGAGCTCTCTCGATGGTTAGTAACATAGTTTTACCCGCTCCACCCCACGTGGTAATACAGTAAGTTAATATCGATTGACACAGAGCAAAATAAACTTGTCTAACTATTTTTGGATCAGCAATATAGCGTAACTTTTTAAAAACAAATATCAACTTGCGAATTCTATTATTTAAAGCTTCTATATGTTGTTTGAACGAAAGTGTCTCGTCTATTATAACACCTAGGTATTTTGTTGTACTTGCCATTTTAATGTTGGGACAAACACATTGGTTTAATGTGGGAATTGTACAATAGTGAGCATATAATGTCGAAGTGCTAGTTGATGTTTGCTTGCGCAATGAAAACTTAATGTAATTTGTTTTATCTGC
Organism: Dicycla oo; assembly: GCA_948252095.1. NCBI lineage: Eukaryota > Metazoa > Arthropoda > Insecta > Lepidoptera > Noctuidae > Dicycla > Dicycla oo. Next base: position 14,140,738 of record OX411732.1, read on the forward strand.
ATTTAGTGTTAGTGAATTATTTTGAAGCCATTTATTAACAACATTGAAACCATCTTGCGCAAGCTTGTAGACGTTTTTTTCTGAATCAGCCGAGAAAAAGGGCAGTGTCGTCAGCATAAGAAACAATTTGGCCGTGATTTTGATTTAGATTACAAAGATCATTTATGTATATCAAAAATAGAGTAGGCCCTAAAATGCTTCCTTGGGGAACTCCGAATGACGTGTTTTTTTGACTATCGCTGAGAACATTACCAATCTTTACACATTGGGTACGGTCTTCTAGATAACTCTTAAATAGTTTCAGCTGGGTGCCTCTGACACCTATGGCTTCAAGCTTGTGCAACAGAATAGGAATAGAAACCGTGTCAGAAGCTTTGGCGAGGTCCAGGAAGATTCCCACTGTGTGGTTACCTTTATCAAGTTCCTGTGCTAGATAGTCAGTCAGATGGTGTACGGCATCGTCTGTTGACATTTTAGGCCTAAATCCGAACTGCCGTTTAGATAAAATTAATTTATCCTCCAAGTATTTGAAAAGCCTTTTATTTATTATTTTTTCTAATATTTTAGACATAGAAGGCAGTAAGGAAATAGGTCTATAATTTGTCACTTGATCTTTACTGCCTGATTTATAAATAGGGACAACAACAGCTTTCTTTAGGCACTCGGGGAAAAGACCTGTGTCTAAACAAGTGAAGTGGAACTGATGATGAGGATGGCCACACAGATGAGTAGTTCCTACTCAATAATAAGTATTTCACGGGTTGTGATTCGATTAGATACTTTAATACTGGTTGCTAAGCAGTTTATGCTCGTCACAAAATTAAAGTTATTCTTCACTTTGGAAGACAGTTGATTTTTTTTGAAAATAAGTTTTATTTTTATTTTAAACATTGATCACCACACATTTCCCTTTATTAATAAACGCAGAATAAAATTACACCAGGTATGACATCGGCTTGCATTTTCGACGTTGGGCTCCCAGACTGGAGCGGGCCGGGGCTGCCTTGAAGCGGCTCTTGCCCAATCTAGGAGGTCCAAACGCCTCCTGCCGGAGGCTCTACGCAGGAGTCGTGCGGTCCATGGCCCTTTACGGGGCACCAGTGTGGGCGTGTTCCTTGGGGTGGCGAGCAGCCCGCCAGTTGAACGCGTCCCAAAGGGTCATGGCCATCCGGCTAGTTCGGGGATACCGCACGGTCTCCGGTGAGGCGGCGAGCCTCCTCGCCGGATTGCCGCTGTGGGATCTGGAAGCAAAAGTCCTCGCATACACATGGGAGTGGCGCGAGGAGGCAAAACGCCGAGGCGTAACGCCGCTACCGCGAGAAATCATGGCGCAGCGGACAGAGCTCCGGCGAGATCTCATGGTGACATGGAGAGTGCGACTGTCGCAACCCAGTGCTGGGCAGTCCCCTCTTTGAGGAGTGGTTGGAGAGGCGTCATGGCACCCTCACCTTCCGCCAGGTCCACACCGGACACGGTTGCTTCGGGAGGTTCCCGTTCCGGATAAGGCGGGAGAAAACGCCCGGGTGTGACCATTGTGTGGATCGCCCGGAGGACACGGTGGAGCGTACGGTGGTTTGCCCGGCTTGGGCAGAGCAGCGCAACGTCCTCGCGGCCCTGGTCTAGGCCATGGTACGGAGCGAGAGTGCATGGGAAGGTGCATCACCTTCTGCGAAGCAGTAATGCTCGCGAAGGAGGGGACGGAACGCGTGAGTCAGAGGCAATCTTCACACCACTAGTCACCGCAAGAGATGCCCTGGGCGTCGGGAATCGAGAGACCATTCCTGGCCACCGTCGGCGCGGGCTTGCGGACGGCGAGCAATGGGTAGTTCGTCGTGCGGTAAGGACCAGCCCTGGGTGGTCGACGGCGCGTTGTGTTCCACGTGCGCCTCTAAGAGATGTCAGCACTAACTGATGGGGTCCGCTAGGGCTGATGCCTACCAGGGTTGCGGGTTGTTCGAAAGAGATACCGTGGCCCTGGCACAGGCAACTGAAGGAACACGGGTGGGTTTTAGTCAGTAGAAGTCTGACACGCCCTCCCGCTCCACTCAGAGCGGGAGAAGTTATTTGATGATTTCCCATCCACAAAAAAAAAGGTATGACATCGGCTTAACCATACATTTTTCCTTACCTGGACCAAAAGTAAAAACTATCGAAACAAAAATAAAAACCGACCAGAGGGTAGTTGGGGTGAATTTATCCCAGGAACAAACTTAACATTACCCAAAATTTGCAGTTTTCTTTATTAATGTTACAGGCACCCCTCTAAATTACTTTATAAAGACCACCTTTTGAAATCAGCCGTTGGATGTCAACACGGTGACCCTCATGGGCAGACATTTTTAGTCTGGCAATAAATCCAATTATTCGACAACTAAATTCTAAATTCAACGTATGGTATTTGGAGGACGGAACCCTAGGAGGGGATGTAGATACTCTCTTAAAAGATTTAGCTTTATTAAAAGAAAAATTTTGTTCCATTGGCCTTGACCTTAACCTTTCAAAGTGTGAAATTTATCTTTCCCAAAATACTGACAGACGGACTAACATAGCAAAATTTAATATAATAGCAGCAAATATCAAAATTACGGAAAGAAACTCTCTTCACCTCTTGGGGTCCCCAATTTTTGACGAATCCTTTCCAACGTTTATTAAGGAGAAAATTCAAAATTTTCATGATGTCTCGGAAAGACTTTTCAAAATTAATATTCATTCGGTCTTCACACTCATTCGATACTATTGCTTTGGACCAAAATTCACATATAGCCTTCGCTCCTCCCATCTGTGGAAGCATCCACAACTTTTAGAACAAGTAGACCAAATTATTAAAAACACACTAACTTCTATCCTAAATATGGCCCTGGACGACCGAGCGTCCAGGACCACACCAGGCAAGCTGGGTGGTCTGGGTGTCCGCAAAATTTCAAGTATAAGTTTACCGGCCTTCCTCTCCTCGGTCCACAGTACCTACCGATAAATTAACCAGGAGAATTTTATCTTCCGCACTGGACGATTTTGAGGTACCGTGTTTGACCGATGCGTTGAACGCTTGGAAAATGGCGCAATACGGATTTGCCTGAGAACTCATCCTCCCAGAAACGTGCCGCTCTGCAGCAGACGGGCACGCGCTCTAGAGTATTAAATGACGTGTTTCCTAAGGTATTCCGTATTATTATACGTGTAAATGACGTGTTTACGAGTACTAAGGAATTCCGTATTACTATACGGAATACATTAGTAAACACGTCATTTAATACTGTTGAGCGTGCCCGTCTGCTGGCTGTGGGAGAATGGCAGTCAGGCTAGTGGCTTCAGGCACTCCCGTCATCCACCATAGGCACTATGATGGATGACACATCGTTTCGTCTCGTTACATGTCTCCGCTTAGGCGCACCTTGTGTTGCTCCGCATCGGCGTCACTGCGGTGAAGCTGTCGACCGTCTCAGGCACCATGGCCTGTCCTGCTGCAGGAGTGGAGGTCCCATAGCACGGCACGCCAGCATCAACGATATTTTTCATCGAGCTTTTGTCACCGCCGGCGTACCAGCGGTGTTAGAACCAAACGGCTTGTTACGTGACGATGGCAAGAGACCAGACGGCATGACGTTGTTGCCTTGGAAGGAGGGTAGGCCTCTGGTGTGGGACGCAACCTGTGTCGACACCCTTGTACCATCTCATGTTCCAAGCTCGGCGTGCTGTGCTGGCGCCGCTGCTGCGGCTGCTGAGACCCTCAAGCGACGCAAATATTGTAACCTTATGGGTAACTACAGTTTTGAGCCGTTTGGGGTCGAAACACTCGAGTCATGGGGCCTGAGTGCACGTCATCTTTTTAAGGAAATTTCTCGCCGACTAGTCGACACTTCACATGACCAGAGGGCTTGCTCGTGCTTTCTTTCTTTGAATTAGCATTGCCATTCAACGTGGCAATGCTGCCAGTCTTCTGGGCACGTGTGTAGGTCACAGAAATTCTTATGTGTACCTTTCAACATAATCGGTCCAATAGATTCCGAGCAAATTGGCTGTGACAGATGGACACACTGACATACACATGAATGTTCCTATAAGGGTTAATTTTTTCCTATTGCGATACGGAACCCTAAAAATGGATAAAAACAAGTAGCTATTCGCATAATTTGGCGTTGATTGCATAATTTAATCATTTTAATTTAAGTTTCCGGTCTATGGTTTTTTTTTATAGAACACCGTTCTTCGTACTATATTCTGACGCAACGATGGTAAGAGTTAATCCCTACATTCTGATTTAGAATAAAAAATTAAAAAAAACTATAACTATTAAATAAATTTGCTCGGTGTACAGAACTAGCAAAAAACACCACTTTTCAAGGCTTACTGTACTGCCAGAGTCTATACACTAGTAATCTATGGGTCAGTTACACCAAAAAATCGCTGGGTGATCTGCGAGTCCAGTATAATAATGGTTTCAGGATGCTTGATGACCGACGGCTTTCATGCGATTATTCGTAAATAAAAAGATTCGCTACTGTGGAGAGTGAGAGACAGTCGCTACAGCAACCTTGGAACTGTACCGGAGAGCTTCAGCTCTCCAATAAATTGTTAAGCAGTTTGTGCACAAGGTGATTGGTACTAACACTAGCTATATGTTATGGGGGGTTTGGTTTCCGCACTTAGTCCTTCATTTGGACCATTGCGTGGGAGTCATGGTGGCCGTCAGTAAGTTATTACTAACACTAGATAATAAGTTGTTTTAATATTATATTACTAACACTCTATGGATCTTATTCCGAAATAAAAATATATTATTATTTTAGTGTCTTTGACATATCTCGGGACTCTGCGTTCCCGGATCTTTGTTAAGGGTATGAGGGACCGAAGCCAACTGGCAGAGGCCCGTTCGACGTTTTTAATAAAATGAGGCACCAACCGATTATTATCCCTGTACGCACTATGCAAGTGCACCCCAGGACAACCCCCGGTTGGTGTAGGACTATTGCAGGATATGGAAACAAATATATTGGAATATGGACTGGTTACCTAGAACTATGAAAGGACTATGGCCCCTGCCTGATCAATGTTTTAATAGACACAGAAATTAATTTAACAGATATGGAAAAAATGGCAGGGGGTGACTAGCAACTCAATAATGGGCCCCCGGAAACGGTCGCTAGCACATAATGACGTAGCAACACAAGGGGCAAGGGGACAAGGGGGCAATACTTCCTGAGATGCTTGAGGACTGGAGAGGTATTCCACGGCTTTCAGGACAATCCTCGAAATAAGGTTAAGATCCCTACCAGCACCATACTGGAATACTTCCATCCTCCAAGCACGTTTGCTCTTGCGATTCTCCACTCAAGCCGGCCAATAAAGGCAAGAATGAGGTGGGAGCTCTGTTCCTCGTCGGTGTTCACTCCAGCCGGTCAATAAAGGCAAGCCAGAGATGAGGAACAAGGCGTCTCCCGGGAGATAGGATCCGTGGAGTCGCTACTGCCCAACAGGTCGCCACATGCTGCCTTGCGAGTTTCTGTATCTTTATTGGTCTGGCTCCTCATGCTAGACCTGTTCCGGCAAAATAAACTACCGGCACAGACCTAAAGTTCAGAGCGCGCAAGCCCCACCACGACGTCAACGTAGAGATACAGCGGTGGGGTGCTATTATTATTATAGAACAGGCTCGGCTCCTAGGTATTACGTGGAATTTAAACTTTACTGGCGAAATGTTGGTGTACTATAGGTTTAACTCCACGTATTCCTTCAGGGATTGCAGGCATGATATTATGTTAATTAGGTGAGGTTACAGCTAAAGTATTTCTTCATTTTGCCAAACGTCATCATCATCTAAGGCGTTATAGCCGCGGGTGGGCCTTAGCCCGATCAAGTACCTTTCTCCAACGCGACCTATTTCTGGTTTTCTCTCTCCGATTTCTCATTCCAACAGTTCTTATATCTTGGTCTACGCCATCCAACCATCTGAGCTTGGGGCACCCTCGTCTTCTCCAGCCTGTTTACTATCTAATAATTACATTAGGCTCGTCGTACATCTCGTAGAGCTCATGGTTGAACCGCGTCCGCCATTGCTCGTTTTCCAGCACTGGACCGAATTTGAGGATTTTCCGTTCGAATACTAACAGAGCGTTCTCGTCTTTTTTTGCCAAATAAACCCTTATATGTTGTGGATTATAAAATTTATCGCTGATTCCATTCCATCTCTGGATTTTATCCACAGCAATCTTTCAATTCATAGATAGTAGCTTGTCGTTCTCAATTGCAAAATGTTCATGCTAATATGGCCTGACCTAAATAGGAAAATCGATTCTGCGATGCACAAACTGAATTTTATTTTATATAATTTCCTACGTTCAAGATGTAAGCCTTAACAAATTCAAATAATTCATTAAGAGGGCTGTTTCGTTTTGTCACCTCTCTCGCTCACACGGGACCAACATTTTAAGATTATTAAATGAAAGGATGTCTTTTTGAAATATGTAATCAATTAGCGAACTAGTAAATAATATTAATTTAATAGGTAATTAATAAAATACAAATTTCTATTGTGTTATCTAATGAAATCAGTTCAAAAAGTATTATGATGAATAAATGACACAATAAAAATGTGTTTTTAATATTTACCTATTAAATTAATATTATTGACTAGTTCGCTAATTGATTACATTTTTCAAAAAAGCATCTTTTCATTTAACATTCTTAAAATTTGGTCACGTGTGAGTGAGAGAGCCCTCTTAAACGAAACTTGTGCCAGAAAGCCTTTTATAACGTTAAATTTTATATTGAGGACAAAAAGGCTTGGGATTGAGCTGCTCCAATATTTTATATATATTGACATTGATGAATTTTTAAAAACACCCAAGCATCCATTATATTAGGTGCCATTGTATCTCAAACATTGACACGGCTCTGTCAGAAATAATAATATCATCCGTTGATACTTTGAATGATATAGCCTCATCATTTCATGTAAAGCGCGTAGCAATTTTTTTTTTAAATTACCTTTTATTGGTTTTGCATGTCGAAGATCAATTTTGCTTGTTCTTGATATCAATATCTTGATATGGGTCAGGGTCCCTTGATCTCAGCCTAACAGAGGCACGAACCATCAACTTAGAATTGAATTATAAAATAAGAATGAAAATCGACAGGATGACTTTGCCTGTTACATCAACCTGCACATAGTAATGGTTTTTTAGCCATTGTATGTACTCGATAATCAAAGCGCCTGTGTGAATTGCCAAAGCATGTGGTCTGAGCTATACCAAAATGTATGCTTGCTTGTGTGAATATTTTAGGCACAGAACACCATCTGAAATTGAAATCCAGTAAATTAACAAACGACTCACCAGGTAAGTAGTAATTAAAAATATACGTAGGTATCTAAAGTTTTATAAATAAGCTATAAATAATCCGTAATTTTAAGACCGATATATTTTCCTTAATGGAACAGCACTTTCCTGCTAAGTTTTGCCTGAAACAATGAAGAGGGATCGTATTCAAGTAGCCGACTTATACAGCTCCAGTAACACTTCTCGAAATAAAGGGGGACCCACACCTCCCAGCGACAGCTCAATGGAATAAGTAGATAATGTGGGCATCACTATTTAAAGCTAATCAAACTTAGTTAAGGAGTAGTCAGCATCTGTGCGCAGGCGACGCGCGTCGTGCGCCGCCATATTGGCTTATTCATGCAGTTTTATTTCAAATACCGAACGTGGCGGTCGTTCTAAATTCAAGTGTTTCGTTTGACGTTAAGCAGTGACAGTTGGAAATGGATATACTTAATGCGTTGTCTTTCTTTTTTTTATTAAGTGGTGAGTTAGAATTCTTTGTGGCCTGCGTTTGCATGTTAAAGACCAATGCACTAATTAATGTTTTCAGAATTGGTTGAGTTGAGGTTGATCCCTCTTTAATAGTAGATAGTTGATTCTCGTTATGATTTCTGAGAAAAGAGAATGAACTGTTGACACTTAATTTTAATTTATTATCATAATTACATAGTATATTTACATAGTTAAGATTATATATAATAAGTTTACTGCAGGAATTTTCCTTCATGTTTACATGACTGGGTTCCAAATGCGCGTGTTTAATAAACGTAATCACCAGTTGTTGACGAGACGGTAAACAAAGGGTCATTTCAAATATTATTAACGTGTCTGGGAAGAGTTTCAAGAATGTCACGGTGGCCCCGAGTGCTCTGATGAACCCTTTTGAACCGCCCAGGTTCAAGAGCTCTGGTTGGATCGATCAAATGTTCCAATACATTTGTAACTTAAGTTAAAACGCCAGTGTTTAAAGGAAAATACTACGAAAAAACCTAGATTTACTTAATGGTCTCAAATCAAGTAAACGAGCCGAGAGAAGGCGCGGTGGCAGATGTTCCTTCTCTGTTCAAGAAGAAGCGTTTGCTCTTTAAATAGTAAGGCAATTACAGTCAGACTTTATTATTACACTGATAAATAACTTTGAGTACTTACTATATTTATTCTTAGCGATAAGTATAGTCATGAAGAGGTCAATGTGTCATAATAAGAGAAAACAACTCAAGAAATATTTCAGTCAAAACTTACTATAAAGGCACTTCTTTATTCTCTAATAAAAGTAAAGTAAGCGTAAAGTATACGCATGTGAACTTTATTTTTATAAAATTAATGTTCTTATTCGTATAAAACGCCTGCTCACATTCACTTATACGAAGTTGAACATTAAACACTTAAGAATAAAGTTAATGTTTGTAAAGTCAAAGAGCGCTCTATGAATCTTGCCCTAAAGAAACGGACGTGCTTTTCATACATTTTTAAAACCTAACTGACCAAGGTTCATGAATGTTGGATTGGGAAACATTGAAACATCTTCAGGAGTCATCAAAGGTAATGGATAGACATGTAAAGGTAGTTGAAGACACAATTCGTTGACTTAGCTGCTATTGTTTTAATTTACTAAGTTTTTTACTAGAACAAAAAAAAATACACTAGTATAACACCCGTTTTCTGAAACGAAAATCAACGAAGCGTCAAAATAAACTCATCTCGAGTCATCTGATTGGCTATTCATAATTTAGTGAAATACAGCAGTTGACATGCTTTTGAAAATCTGTTAGTAAATTTTGTGTTATTTTTCGTTTCATAAACCGGGTGTAAGTAAATATCTATTATAATCAGACTATAATGTTCCAACTGCTAGGACACAGGCCTTCTCTCTTCGAGTGGGAGTGGGCTCTAGGTGGGGCCAGTGCGAGTTGGTAGATGTCACAAGTATTCGAAGTTTTTTGGTTCTACGACATGCCAGTTTCCTCCCGATACCTATTTAGCATTAAAGTAAAGGAGATGAGGTGTCAGTATTGAGAGAGAGAGAAAAACATAATACGTTTCATAAGATGTTATTTTATTGCATTTCCAGTGATCGAACGTCACACCTTCCACTCGCCTAAAACATCAGCAAACAAGGAAAATATTTTGAGGATAAATGAACGGAATGGCTGTGTCCATTCATTTATTCAACTTGGTTCACAATGCTCTACATGATTGTATGACGTGATCGTACTATTTAGAACGTTATAACACAACTGTGAATCATTCATCAGTCAACTTTAGGTGTCTTGTGTGTCTTCTAATTTGAAGCATCTTCTGAAATATCTTGTTGTAACATAAAATATGTCCTATTATGACACGGAAATACTGTAGCTTCCCGTTCGTGAAAGAATTTTCGAAATCGGATCAGTACTTCCGAAGATAACTTACTTGTATTTTTTTCGTCTGCATGTAGATTATCACAGGGATTTGTAAATTTAAAATTGTGTAAATTTACTATTTTATTTTACTGTCATGTAGCAACAACATTTTGTAAAACTAGAAAGACCATTTTGTTTGTCATGAGCTGCTTGCTAACCGTTATTTGTTAATTAGCCCATTACTAATTTAAGTGGGCTGGCACGAGTCACGTCAACAGGGCGGGAAACACTGGCATGAAAAAAATCTCTCCTAATTTGTTCGTTATTTTTCAAACGTTTTTAGAGGACACCAAGCGCACAGTGGGGCCCTCATCGTCTGTTTGGTTATTATTGGTTTTAATCGTTAAAACGGAAAATATTGGCCACTAAGTTCCATTTTACCGATTATAATAAAACTTACCAATGTAAAACTAATGTTTGTAATAATAATAACGTACAGTCTTGTGGAACACAACGCAACGTACTTATTTTCTGCATTTTGATTCTAAAATAAAATAAATAACCAAACAAACGATGAGGGCGCCACTGCGTGCTTGGTCAATCTGCCTAGCCTTTTCCCAAAAAAGTTGGGGTCGGCTTCCAGTCTAACCGGATGCAGCTAAATACTAGTATTTTACATGGAGCGACTGCCTATCTGACTTCCACAACCTAGTTACTGGGTAATACGATAACCCTTGGTAAGACTGGTTGTCAGATTTCGGGCTTCTGACGACCCGTAACGACTGTCAAAGATCCACAAATGACAGCCCGGACCGACGGCTTAACGTGCTTTCCGAGGCACGGAGGAGTCTCGGTATGAAAAGATGGTCACCCATCCACAGACCAATCCCGGCAAGCGTAGCTTAACCTGATGGATCGACCCTTGCGGCTGTTATTACTTAGCCACGAGCTCCTTGGTATCCTCTTAAAAACAAAGCTATCGGTAGCAATTATGAAATTACCATTCTGCAGTTTTCTTCATCTTTGATAAGTTATAAAACTACATTAGTTTGTACGTCAAATGCATCCTGTTCGATTAATTTTAGATTGTTGGTCTTTTTAGCCGAATTTAAAAGGTCCAATGTGGTATTGCTTTATATGTAGAATATTTTGTAATCGCTTGTTTTGTTCATTCGATTCGCTTTTAAATGGTACATTACATTATTCCGGTAATTTTTGCAATCTACAAACTCACAATAAATGCATTATGCAGGACTATTATTATTAATATCAACGACGCGAGAAACTCGACTCTTCACACAGAGGTCTCATTATTGGTACGATATTGTCGCATCTTTGCGTTCAATAGACCACTATAGTTGCATTAAAAAAAAAATGAATGAGCCATATTCTATTTTTCAAAATAAATTGGCCCATTGTGAACTGTCAATGAACAAATAAGATGAAGACTGTTTATAGGGCGTTATTTGATAAAGCGGGGTGGTAACTCGACCGGCAGATAGTGAGGGCAAATGTCAAAGATGAGCATTATACAGATAACGTTAACGCGACAGTGTGATGAACTTGCGGCCAAAGTAAACAGCGCTTTATTATTTATTTATAGTTCACGACTAGTATTGTTTAGACGTCACCCTAAGAGGACCGATTATCTGTTTAATTTCATTTGTGAAAGTTTTCTCACTTGACTAAAATTTTACTGACCTAATTATTCACTCCCTTTCTAGCCATATCATCTGTCACACAGTCCATCCATCGTTTCTTTGGTCTTCCCCTACTCGTATAGCCATTCACATTCATACTCAAAACTTTCTGGCCGACATTTTACTCATTCCTCCGCATCACATGCCCATACCATGACAACCGATTTTCACTCTTATATAGGTAGGTACTCATTTATTTATTCTATCTCCTCGCGTAACACCACACAACCCTCTTAGCATTCTCATCCCAGCATTCATACGTTTTGTGGCCCAATATACTGCTCCATACAAGGCAGCAGGTCTAACCATTGTTTTTTTAAATCTTTCCCTTAAGTTTAAGGAGAATGCGGGAATCGTAGATTGTTCCCGTGACCTGCCGCCATTTCGATCCAGTATTATTTCTGTGCTTAACAGTCCGATCATAAACTTGACATTGGCTAAATGCACAAACCGTGCGAAGCCAAAAAGAAAGAAAAAAAAAAACAGTCCGATCTACTTTGTAAATCAAAAAAATATTTTATATTTTTTTCGCCTATTCTGTAGTTTGCCTGCCTGTTCCCTTGACGTATCATTCACGCAAATTAATCAACTCGGCTGAAAAGACAAGGTTATCGAAGAAAAGATAAAAAATGTGTTAATTATTTAGGTCTTACAATGAAATAATTAATAATGTTTATTACCTACTTTTAATAAAGAAGCTTAAATAATATACCAAAGACAAGCATTTTTTTTTTTTTAATTCAGATACAGAACATGAAAACAAATACCTACCATAAAAATTTTTAGCCGTTCTTATTTAAACGCATTACCGCGTTCTGCGGCCGAGCAATTAAACTTTTTAAACTATTTTTTAATTGCGATCAGTTGGCGCGCTACCGAAAACGCTGGTCATTCATCCCGCGGCCATATGGGCGCGCACGTTGCTGGCATGCCTACATAACGTCTTAGAATGGCCACGTGCATTATTTGCATATCTTTTTGTTAAATAAAAATGTGTCTACGAATACCTACCACTAATTAAAGCTGTTGGGTACAATTTAATTTGAAGACTGGCTTAGAACTGGTTTGATTTTATTATAATTTTGGATACACTGCCAATAGACCTTAGCTGTCAATATTGATTGTTATATATAACCAAATATACTAAAGGAATTTGAGAACACTCGGAAATGGCTCGTATCCTTATAAACAGTCGTCGGGTCATAAGACGTTCGAGTCCAACTACCAAGCTAGCTTATAGTCCGGTTAAGTAGTCTCGACCTCTCTAGGTCAACTACGAGATGCCATTCTATAAAAAATAAAATACCAAGCTAGCAGCAAGTGGTCCACTTTATTTTGTCAAAGAGCTTCTTCAATATAGGTACGTCGCTAGAAAGTTCTACTTAGTTAACGAAATCATTTTGGAACCCCACGTCTATCACATCATCTGCCTAGCCTTTTCCTAACTATGTTGTGGTCGGCTTCCAGTCTAACCGGATGCAGCTGAATACCAGTATTTTATATGGAGCGACTGCCTATCTGACTTCCACAACCCAGTTACTGGGTAATACGATACCCTTTGGTAAAACTGGTTGTTAGACTTTCGGTCTTCTGACGACCAGTAACGACTGTCAAAGATCCACGAATGACACCCGGGACCAACGACTTAACGTGCTTTCCGAGGCACGGAGAGGTCATGGTATGTAACCCTGCGTCTATCACAATTGTGTGTAATATTCCTAATCCTAACTAAATATAAATGCGAAAGTAAGTTTGTTTGTTTGTAGCCTTTTCACGCCTAAACCACTGTGCTGATCATCCTGAAATTTTATACTTTGTCAGGTGTACAGACACAGACATAGGGTACCGTTCATACCGAAAAAAAGTACTGTTCCCGAGGAAAATCACAATGATGGCGCCACGTGTCTTTCTAATCGTGATTGAATTATATTATTATAGAAACAAAACGGCTGAGCGGATTTATATGAAATTTGGCTTATGATGTAGGACGGATATAGGATAATTTTTATCCTGGTAGCTCATTCTCGTAGGATAATTCCCGACCCCACGCGGGCGAAGCCAGGCAAAAGCTAGTATACAATAGTATAAAATAGTAGTAGATAATAGTACTACGACAACATGCCTAGAGAAACAAGTTCCTACTATTATGTGTGTCGAAATCTGTAGTCATGGTATAGGCATGTGGTGCGGAGGAATGAGTAAAATGTCGTCAGGAAAGTTTTGAGTATGACTGTGGATAGCTATACGTGTAGGGGAAGACCAAAGACGATGGATGGACTGTGTGACAGATGATCTGGCTAGAAAGAGAGTGACTACCGAGATGACGACTAATAGAGAAGTATGGAAGAAAAAACATGTTGCGCCGACCCTACATAAATTGGGACAAGGGCAGGAGAATGATGATGATACAAGTTCCTACTATAAGCTTGGACGAGACTAAGAATAGACCTAGTCTACTTCGAGACGGGAGATAATAATCCCTCGCGAAGATGACAGTTAAATAATAAAGGCCTAGCCTGAAACAAAGAAAAAATAAAGGAAACTTATTACTTGTGGATTTATAAAACAATTAGCCTCTGCCTACGACTTCGTCCGCGTGAAATTTCTTGTTCCTCTGACCCACCGCGTCGCATCACATCGCCTGCTCGCGCTATTACTTCGTTTTTGCTAAACGTTCTTTCTGACTTTTTTTTTTCTTTTTGGACGGCTTCTAAGGGTCTTAGAGTAATGTTAAATAGCTTATAGCCTTCCTCAAGAATGGGGCTATCAAGGGCTAAATTTATAATTATATATATAATTTTTAATGGGTGCTGCTTGTGGTGACAGGTCGTCTTGCTAACCTTGGTTTTGTTTTGTTATTAGTAACTTAACTCGTTGTTTATTTTACTTCGATGGTCCTAGTTTATCATCTGTGACTTCGAGTTACGACTACATGTACGGCTATATGTAAGTGGGCACGCCCTTTATTACTGGAGGCTTTTATTTAGGTATAAAGTTCTACTTACGTTTTTAGTTTTGTATTTTGTTTCTGCTTGAGTACAGTTTTCGATTATTTTTTTTTTTTTTGGTATATTGGCGTGTGCTAGCTTACTTATAGCAAATAATTTAATTTAATGTTTTGTGTTGAGTAATGTACCTAAATTATTATGCGCAGTGTTATATAGATTCATTTTTTTTAACTGAACAGACAGCTGTGCTGCTGGGGAGTTTGTTGCGCCACTTCTTCTCCCCAGCTAAAGCACTAGGAAGTGGTGAAGGGCGGGCGTTTTGGGGGACTGTCTTATGTAATTTTGACGTTAAAAAAGTGCTGATTCTCAGCCTAGTTTGAATAAATGACTTTTGATTTTGATTGATTTGATTTGATAAAGAATGTTTAAATCCGACTGATAGCTAACTCTTCAGCTTTATTATTAGTATAGATTTTGGCGCTGGTGCTGACGGTCATTGGTATAATAGGGATGATGCATGAGTAAAAAAAAAGAAATTCTATTTAGTCCGTCAGTCAGATAATAAAAAATATTAGATACGTATTTTTTTTCTTTACCATATTAATAAAACATGACTTAGATAACTCGCATTAAAGTTCGGGAGTGGGGGCTTGCTACGTCACTTCTACGTATAAAATCTACCAAGACGTGACGTCATGCTACATTTTAACTCAATGTATTGCCGTAATCTTTTGATTACGTAGAAAAAGAAAAAATACGTGTCCAATATATTTTAATAATCTACATGACGGACAAAAAATCATTTTTTAGTCATCATCCCTATTTTATTAACCTACTAGCTTTTGGCCGCGGCTCCACCCGCGTGGATGTCGGAAAATATCCCACGGAAACGTATTATCGGGATTAAAAGTACCTTATGTGTTATCCAGGTTATAAACTATCTGTTTGCCAAACATCCATATCTGTTCTGCCGTTTTTGCGCCAATCCGTAACTTACATCCGGACAAACGAATAAAAACTCAAAAAACTATATTTTCGGCATCAGATTTGTCACAGGCCTCGTAGCAATTACTAAAAAAAAATTTCAATGTACAGTTTTAACTTCGATACTATTTTATCGTTTGAAACTTACAGAAATTGAAACAATGTTTAGGGCTAATTTCACCAAACTGTGTCAGTTTAATTATGGCATGTTAAGCATTATGAGTCATAAGTAAAAATGTCAAAACGTCAACAGTCATAATTTAAGACAGTTGAAATTTTGACTGTTACCTATTGTAAGTTGTAACTAACAGGTACGATGGAATGGCCCTTAGTACATTCTACGTCTTATCACGTGCAATACCTTCTAACCTTAGAATTATGTTAATTTATCAACGCTGAGGAAAACATCCATTTTGAAAAACAATTTTTCGAACAATTACACTGCTCTAAACAAAAATAACATTTTTTTCTTATAATATTATCTGAAAAGACATACTTCAACGAGTTCTTCAAATAATTAGCAGTCAGATAGAGAAATTACATCGACAAGGGTGGGTCAGTGGGTGTCACCGTTTAAATCTCTCCTCGAACAATTGATCGGATTAGACGAATTAACACTAGTTAAATGTTCAAGTGAAGAGCACGTAGGTTGTGGGCGGGTTGAGTCAGCTCTACTAGATTCGTTGGTCACTGAAGCGCGGATGCGACCAATTGAGCAATAAAATTGAAGATCTGCTACTCGGTGTGCTGGAGTTGGGTTGCATGTGCTCTGCGAGTTTTGCTTGTTTTTATTTTGTGGTGAGTTGTGGCATATCAAGCTCGTTTAGAAGATCAAGAGTTTTGATGGATCGTTTTTTTAGCTGTAGCTAGAGGATTTTATATTGATTTTGATGGGTATAGGACTTTTAAAATGTGTACCGTACTGCTGCTTGGCGTAATTTGTGAATACGAGACACTGTGTTAATGTAGTTATATATGAACCCATCTTAAATAATAAATTTAAAAACAATATAGATACCAACAATTGAAAGTCTTTAAAACTATGAAGAAGGCTTTTAAAACAAAATACATGTGAAAAGCGCATTTAACATTTTATTAAACCTTTTTTCACGACATTCATGTGACTGTCTGTCAAAAATATACAGACATTGTTGGCATGGACACAGGGACCAATTAACTCCGTCTGGATTCACAATTATTTAGTACAGATGTTTGTCGCAGCGCGCTGGCTAAGTGTACTCACGCTACAATATGCTTTATTAGATCTTTCAAATTAAAGGGCTTGTTTAAAAGATTATTTTGAATTTTGAACAACTTCTTCATTGTGTCTATTGTTGGATATACAAACTTATTTGTGTTTTGCATATTATGAGTAAATTTAAATTTGAAAGGTAATTTGTTTGGAAAACGATTTTTTATTTTTATTTTTTGGTACACCGTGAGATGTCTTTGATACCGTAAAATTGTTGTAATTTACTGTGTATTTTCTCCAACTAAATTCTGGTTTATCTTCTCCTTCTATCTCTATGGTATGATTTCTTTTTTTTAAATTGGGTATTGGTCCACAACATTGCCAATTCTACGGCGTTTTCAGTGGCATTGCAGAGGTCGCGTAGGTTGCGTAGTTGCGTTTGGTGTTGGGACAAGGCACAAGATGGTACTAGCAGCAGCATAGTCATAATATGACGTTATATGATCAGAGTTGAATGACGTAGAAGTGTAATACCAATAAAACCTAATTAGTCCTCTGCTTATGAAGCGTCAAGTTACAAGTTCTTATTTTAAATTGCTGGCTATATGCGTAATGTATGTTGCCTGTATTATGTAGTACACTCGACCGCACGACAATGTTAATAATTTGAAGTTGACAGCGGCTTTATTTCGTAGCAATACTGGCTGTTTTCACAGTTCAAGGGTGGAGCACATGTGTGGTTGTACATTGCGGTCAGAGAATGAATCATGACGAGGAGACGAGTAGGTATTTAACCTACCATGGAGTATAACAGTCTTAATTGTCATTATTACTGTTTAAACTCGGGAGCGTTTTGTCTGTTGTAACTCTCTTTCCGTTGGTGTATATATGTATGATATACGAGTATGTGTATATGTTTGTATTTTTTTGTGTACCGTACCCGAAAGATGCTGATGAGACCATATTATAAGCGTGCTGTCTGTCTGTACGTCTGTCATAGGACTGTATCTTTTAACCGTAATAATGCCAGTTGAAATTAGGAAACGCAGTCGAAATGAGTCTCATTTATACTCGTACTGACCTTCTTTTTCGTTTATGATTGAAATGATCAAATAGACTCTTCGATCAACAATAGTTTGTTGATCTAAAAATAGACTGTTTTCTTTCTTTTATTGACGTGATGTGATTTATGTATTGTTGTGTGTGTTGTGTGTGTTGTATGAGTTATTGTGTTGTTTTATTGTATTATTTGTCTCAATTTTTAGGGTTCCTTATCACAAAAGCAAAAAAAAACGGAACCCTTATAGGATAACTTTGTTGTCCGTCTGTCTGCCTGTCTATCTCTCTGTCAAAATCCTTTTTCTAAGGAACGCATGGAAGTATCAAGCTGAAATTAACATAAAATACGTAAGTCTATGGTTCCTGTGGACTTAGAAGCTTGACTTTTTTAAAGCTCCAAGCTTTAAAAAAAGTCAAGCTTCTAAGTCAACGCAATAAAAAAACACGGCCATTTATCCGACATATTTTGATACTCGCAAATAAATCAAAACCTATAGGGTACTTCCCGTTGACCTAGAATCATGAAATTTGGCAAGAAACAAGGTCTCACAGTGTTGACCGTGACGTATATCAATGTATGGGAGAACATGTTTTTCAACAGACTACAATGTTAAGTTTGTTTTGAGATAAATTCTTTTCAACTACGGAACCCTTCACTGTGCGTGGTCCGACACGTATTTGGCCGATTTTTTTAAGCTTCCGCCTCTTAGGACCAAAATTGTTAATATTATTTAGGCTAGGCGCAAACGAGCCACCGGCCACAGCCAACGGTAGCCCAGCGACAAGCAGTCCACATGCTATTTCATACGTTGTATGAATGGATTCATTGCACACGTGTGGTGGCGGCCACTCGCTACAGCAGTACTACAGAGGCAAAGCTTCTAACGAACGTCCAAAGTGTATACCTATTTTGGTAGGGTTGGCACAGGAGGAAAATAATTAAATAATCTTCTGAGTAAGCCATAGATATAAGAAAGAAGTTGTTGAAGGAACTGTTTTTTATATTTCCATGGGGTGAGCTCAGTTCATCGTAGACTTTGTTTCTGTCACCTCTGACCTTGACTATAGTCAAGAGCAAACCCATCTCAACTCCATTTTTCGAAGTCGTTAGTAAAAAAGAAATAAAATAAAATATAATGTAACTATGACGTAATATTTTTTTTACAAGTTACTATACTATTTTTATTATAATTACCTAAGATATAATATTTTTTATTACAAATTACCTATTTTTTTATAATTTTTGTTTTTCAACAATTTGTTGTACCTGTTACGAGTATATCAAATTTACCATCTTGCTCACGTTTTAGTATATCTCATTTCAAAAGGTGAAAACTAAACAAAAACGACACGCGACGCGTACGCGCAGCCCTGAGCGATTCAACTGGCCGAGCCGGTATAAACCAGTTTCTCTTCGTACGCGACAAAGCCGCCAGCTACTCTAAATTTGTGGTGGCAGTACTCAACACCGCAGCAAGAGGCGATAGCTCCCACCAGTGGGTTTCTACATTGTCGAGGCGGAGGGGCTCAGTAGCCGTGGCTTGGTCACCCACGGTGAAGCGATGCGGAACCCGAGAAGCGGCCGCTCGTCAGGGCTTTTGGGGGTAAGCCGACGACGTAGCGGCCAACAAGTAGGTTGTGGCACCACAACCTACTTCTAAGCTATGCTTGGGCGACATCGCAACCTAGGCGGGCCGCGATGTCGTATGGGAGGCATCGCGGCTGAGGGCTGGAGGCCGCGGCGGGAGAGGAGTGCCGGTATTGCGGTGCGCCGCTCTCCCTACCTTCCGCGGCCTTGACGGGGTCGCCACCGTCTGATGGTGGACGCGGTGGGGCCACAGAGGAGGAGGAGTGTCGGTATTTCGTTAGTTGCTCTCCCTATCCTCTGCGGCCGAAAAATGGTAGGCGGCCGGGCTACTGATCTGACCGGTCGCAGGGGGACCAAGGGTGCCTAGACACGGGGTCATCTAGCACCCATGTGCTGCTGGTTTGGTCCCTGGGGTGGTCACGGCGTGCAATGTGTTCTGGTGCGCCGGTGTTGTGAGGTACTCCCCAGAGGCGGGTCCGGTGAGTGCTAACGCGTGCCCGTGTTCCCACCACAAGCGGCAGAGTAGGACACCGTGGAGTTTTAGTGGGTTGGAGTCCTACATAACTGCAATATCTTCCCGTGGTAGTGCAGTATGCATAAGCATTTCTCCACGCAAAAAATAAAAAAGAGGCGATAGCCATTTCTTAATTTTGACGTTAAAAAGTGCCTTTTATTTGCCTATTTGAAATTAACGATTTGACTTTGACTTGGTTGCGGCCGGTGGCTCGTGTGCGAAGGCTATACGCCACAGGCCACAACGACCGGTGGCTGTCTCAACCTCCTGCGGTGGCGAATACTGCTGTAGCGGGTGGCCGCCACCAGCCACAGGAGTGCGACGAATCCATACAAAACGTATGAAAAACCACGTAGGTACATATGCAAAAACTGCTTGTAGCTGGGCCACCGGTGGCTGTGGCCGATGGCTCGTTTGCGCCTAGCCTAAGAGTTGTTTTCATTAATTTTATACTTAGGTACCTACCTAATTTCTTCCAGAAGAATTTAATCGGTTACATGTTCTTCTGTAATAGAGAAAGCTCTGGAAGAAGGAAGTCAGAAGACAGAAGAAAACTAAGTCTTGTTCCTAAGTACTAGTGCCGCAGGAGTGTTTGTGATTACTCCTGCTGCTTCAGTGCTTATCAATGAGTATTTAGTGTCACTCATCAGAAGATTGAGAAGAAACTACTTGGAAGAAATCAAGATCCTCAAGGTTGAACGATTTTCTTTTGTTTTGTGTTTTTATTGTGTTTTTAAAGGGATGCGCTTTGTAGCCTCCTAAATTTGATTGCAGCTGTGTGTAAAGTCTTGCGCACAGAGTAATTTATACTATACTGAAAGTCGTGCGTGACTCGGTATGTTAATCAAAATGTTATCTGTGGTATAATTTATGTGTGGAGTGTAGTAATTAGTTAATAATAATCACGAAATCAGCAATTATGTTTCTCTAAATTTTATTTGCTGCGAAACCTGAGGTTTTTATTAAATATATATACCTGGGCGACCGAGGTCTGCTCTGATGAAAATAGAGGAAACCCATTATTTCCCCCACATATGACACCTAGTTATATAAATTTTTCGCCCCCGCAAACCTGTATTGCAACTTTCATCGAAATCGTTAGAGCCGTTTTCGAGAACGTGATTACAAATATATTGTATTTATACCTCTGTAGGGTGACTGGTAATTAGTGACCGATACTTAAACACATGATTGTACTCATGATAACAGACAACTTTTACTATAGGACTAAACCTAAATTGCGAAAAAATCAGCTGACATTTTGATGAGTTATGCGATCATGAATGTATGGGACAGTCGAATTTTTTTTCGCGAATTCAGGTTAGGTCCCATAGTAAAAGTTGTTTGTTATCATGAGTACAATCATGTGTTGAAGTATCGGTCACTAATTACCAGTCACCCCATATATAGTAAAGTTCTCGGGCTACGTTTACTGCATTATCCTTATTGATATAATTTGTATGAATGTGTGTGAGAAAGCTGTTTATCTTATGTGTTCCTTATCTATTATTTTTAATTAGGTAGTCTGTAAGTATGTTTTTACTACAAAACAATTCGACCAAAATAAATATAGGGCTGGTAGGAATCTGCTTGGAAATGCAAGTTAAATTAATTTGGTAGTTCTAGTTTTCCTTTTAGACGAAATAATATCGTAAGACAATATTTATAAAAACCGTTTATATTTTTTAAAATTCTATATGCTTTGTTACATTAAAATAAACCCATAATCCCCAAATGTCTTAAATGACGTAATTAGACGTAATTTTATTGAAATTGCTCTAATTACAATCGAATTACTAACTGCATGCATGATTCAAAATAATACATTTTCTTTGACATTAAATAATTATGTAAATTTGCACGCCGATATTAATGGCAGAATAAGAGATCCATATACCTTATCTTTAAGATCCCTCTGTACCTTATTTACGCAACTAAATGACCTTGATTTGATGTAAATAAAACAGTTTTTTCTCATAATGGACGTATAAAAACGCAAATTACAACAATAATATCGATATCGATAAAATCGACGTCTAATAATGGGGCCGGCCGGTAACAGCTAATCATAGATGGCGCTGCCATAGGTAGTGCCCTTGTTATAGACTTTGACCGTATTTATGCTTGTAACAGTATTTTTATTTTTACGTTTTATGAATGAAAAGATATGAAAATAGTGCTTTACGAGGAAGGAAAACTGATTAGATCAAAAGGTAAGGTGCACCTTTTGGATTAGCTTCTTTAACATAGTATTTACTAATTATATAAATATAATATATACAAATTTACTAATTCATTGTCAGTTAACAACAGCTCTGTAGAGAACAATCTTAAAACATGTGAAACTATCTTTTGCCAGCGGCTTCGCCCGCGTGGATGTTAGAATTTATCCCACGGGGACCGTATGTTTTTCCGGGATAAAAAGTAGCCTATGTGCTATTCCAGACATCTCTATATCTATCTCTATGCTAAATTTCATCCAGATCCGTTCAGCCGTTCTGGCGTTATTGAGTAACATCCAAACATCTTCACTAACTTTCACATTTATAATATTAGTAGGATTTGTGTTGCTCACGATATGTTTTAGTTATCCATGAATCAGCTGATGTGGATCCTAAGTCTTGTCACACATGAATTTCTATATTTGCAGAGACTTTAGCAGAGTACATTCCTCATGGTGACCCTGCAGCAGTACAACACCACCTAGCCTTTGTAACGTTGATGGCTTTTCTTGAAACAAACTTTTTCTGCAATTGTGAGCTCTAAGACGTCCTTCTCTGGATAAAGCCTGTTTTGAAACAGGCGATTCTTCCATGGGAACATAAAAGGAATAGCACTTAAAAAAAATGTGTTCTACCCCTGTAAAATAAATAAAACAAATACTTTTAAGGCGAAACACTTAAGTAGCAAGATTATTAAAACATTATTCAGACATCGGACCTTAAGAGAATATTATTAACTGATTTTTTTGTAGTCACTCTCCTTGAAATGTTTTCTACGTAACCTTGATTGGCTTTTAGGCATAAAATTAACACGTCTTATTCGTTTCAGCCACAGTTTCTTGATTTTAGAGTCCTTTGAAAAATGTTGGTTTCCCATCTCAGAACAATTGGGTACGATACACCGCGTCATTTCAATAAAATAAATAAAAAATATATATTAATAGTACAAAAACACCACTGTTTTGGGAGCGATCTACGCTAGCGCCATTTTGACAGTTGCCAGCCCCATTGTACATTTGTTTTAAACTATATTGATATGGTGTTAACTCTTCAAATTTAACTTAAATCAATCAGCTAATTTAATTGACAGAAAATATGTCTAATTAAAATAATAGCAATGTCCCTGTCGGAAGAACTATACATTGTCGGAAACCATTTATCCCTGGAAACGGCATTAATCCACATTTCTTTCAATTTCGGAATATTTGGAAATCTAAAATGTAAACATTAATTAATATTACTTTTTTACCATTAGGAAACATCGATAATTGTTTTTATCGCCAATATCGACTTTGTTTTGAAGTTGTCATAACACTACAGCATTACTACAGACAGAAAGGGACAGACGTATTGACAATACCCTAGTGAGAGAAAAGGACTTTTCAAAAAGACATAAACGCGGTAAACATTTTTGTGCCATTTTACGTAAACAACCAGTTTTGCTTGAGCCCTGAAGTTATTCATAATATTATTAAATTATAAATATATTTTACTTACCGATGAAAACTTATGCCATCTTTTTATAGGTTCTAGACGATTTCCCGCGCTATTTAATCGAATAGGAACTCACAATTGTTTTTATATTATTTATGCAGAAATATTTTAAAAGGTACCAAAATAACCGCGTGTGCAGAGATCCAATAACTGTTCAATAAAATGTAATGCTTGGTCAATCCCTAGGCATCAGGGGGAGAACAATGACAGCTCACTCCACGCAAGTTTTCACGGTGAGATTTTTACAGAATCGATCTTTTCATTTGGTTGATATAGGTACTATCGTGACTGTATATTACCAGCAACCGGAAGGTGTTGAGAAAATCATAAGTTGTCTTTTTAACGAACTTCAAGATTTCAGTGATTTTAATTACACCTAGTTTAAAAGTAGCAACAAAAAAAAAGTCCAAAAGCAAAAGTCCGTATGCTACGCCGTACGGTGTGGCAAGCGGATGGCACAACAAACTTTCCAGTTTTTTTTTTTTGGACATCTTACTTTTAGAACATGTTACTTTCTTATATATATTACATAAACACACGCCTTCTTCCCAAGGGGGTAGGCAGAAACTACAGAACGCTTGCTACGATCCTTATATACTCATTGTGCTTCGCTTACGTTCCTGCATCTGGTCATACACGCATGCTGGTTGCGAGTACTACGCGCCTGATCTTTCTAAAGAACATCACAAATAAGGTCACTATGTGTGTCCTTCTAGGGATGCCCTCTCAGCGTTTACACTTACATGACCAACACATCTAATCATCCTACTCTTTTCAATGTTTCTCCCTACATCTTCTTTTAAACCGTACCGTTGCCTTATCATATCGCTTATCATTCGTAGTTACATACATTACCCATGCTTTGCAAGGAACGCATATCCACAGCATTTATTCTACGTTCATGTCTCATTTTCCATACCTAACATTCACTTGTTACTTTCTCATTTTAACTTACTACTTATATTGAAACTGTTTATTGTCGTTGAATAAATAATAACTACGGCGCTCTAAAGTTTCCGCATGGCCAAAAGATAAAATATTTGTACTCATAACAATAGTTATCTACTATCTCCCAACCAAAACTAATCATGAAATGCACTTTGTTATTCATCTCCATTTCCATTTTATCAGCAAAATGTAACCACCCAAATACTTGACATTTCTATCAGAGAATCGTGCTACTTACTGTTCTTATTACCGGATAACATAAAAAAAAAACATTGTTTTTGAGGAATGTTTTTGCAATTGGCATTCAAGATCAAGGTGTGTATATCATAAAAACTTAGCTAAACCAAACTACCTACCTAACCTACTAGGCTAGGCTAGCCAAGCCTACCTAAAGCTATTCTGAGATTATTGTATTAAGTAAAATTTTCACAATTCTGGTGCTACTCCGTAATAAATTTTACAATGTTTTTCGTTTATTTTTTGAAGTACAGATGCCAGCAGGTCAAGCTACCCGAAACTTTCAAATTTTCCCAATTAACCTTGAACGATACGATTGCTTTAGCGATAAAGTTGAAAATCTATTAAAGAAATTTGACAGATTGTAGTAGCTTAATGTGCTGGCGTCTGTACCTACAGCTTAATTTTTAGTGCCGTTGTCACTGTCTGATACTGACGAATCTTATTGTATAGTGTATAATTATATAGTTATCTATTTTATGGATGCATTGCAACATAATCCAGCCCCGTCCAGCCGTCAATGTAATTTAGGCTCTACGCCAAAGTTATAACTTCGGATCAAACTGCTACAAATTTCTGTACGTATTCATTTATGTTATCGTGCGTTTGTTAATTTAGTGCTTGTATACAACTTTTTGATTTTCGTGGTATCAAGCCAAAAATGATATATTTGGCTTGATGTTACTAAAGAAAAAAACACACATGTTTTATGCAAAATTTGGATTTTCACAGCATGGCAACTAAGTTGACTCCTAAGGAACGGATCAAGCATGTTTTTAATAATCAAAAACAAAGTGAGTTACAATAACCGCTAATTGCACATGGGATGAAAGTCATCCCACTTTTTTATTAAGTAGTGGTTAGTGGGAGTAAAGTCATCCCAAACAAATCTGCTTTTGGTTTGAACCTTGTTCCACCACTATTAAGGAGTCCTTTCTAATGGGGAGGAAAACTAACTTTTTATCACGATAGATGGCGCACAATCGACTGTACCTTGTTTTGATATATTAGCTGTCAAATCGTATGGACTTTTGCAATCTACTAAGTTTAGCTTTCCTATTTTCCGTAATTTTGTCCAAAATGCCTCAATGTAGTGCGTTAACTGGTAAAAACAGAGGAGTATAATATATTTATTTCCTAAAGAAAGTAAGCGCAGACAACAATGGGAATTGGCGTTACGTATTAAAATCTTTAAGGCAAGTAGTACTGCAAGATTATCTGCTGCGCATTTCACAGAAGAGGATTAGATTAGTAAAGAAGCTGTCGTTTAGGCTGGGTACTATATCTATAAAACAAAAGAATCAAGATTATTATCTAATAAAATAAAATTATTGTCATCAAGATAAAAGCGTCGTAAAATAAACTATATTAACTAATGCATGTAGTAAATAATTCTCCTAAAGATTTAATCAATCAATATAGGTACTTAGTTTTATATTTTAAGTGTTGTCCTTTCAATCAAATCGGCCTTTTTGTCGGCAGTTGCAGCGTTCCTTTTACGGCGCTCAACTTTTACTTGAGGCACAGTCATAAACGCGTACATATTATAGTCGAATTACACTTTAAAATCTCATAAATAGCAGTCACACTACTGTCAAGAAAGGTAAACAAGGTACAGTCGACTACAGCGACATCTACACACAGCTTTGAATGTGGCTCCTCATTCCATACCTTTAGTTTCATGCACTATCTATTTCCGAGGAATTTGAGGTACGCCAACCCTCTATGCGACTAGTCAATCGTCTATGGAAAGATTATTTTTAGTCTGTAGTTGCAAATCTTTTTGTAAACAAAAGGTTTTTGTTCAAACTGGAATGCTTGTAATTAATGAAAATTGTATTAAGGTAAGTGGTTCGTTTATGTTTCGTGCGAAGAATAAACACACCATGCATTTTAAGCCATAAAACATATAGGTCATCGCTTGTTTTTTTTTACTAGAGTCATTTCTTTAAAACCAATTTTGAAAATGAAAACAAGTCATACTTTCAAACTCACTATCATTCTATGAAATATTCAACGGTCACAAAATTCCAAGAAGCTATGATGCAAATCGGTTTTGTTTACAAGATTACCGCGGGGAATCGAGTGGGGTGGTTAGCTGATTCCCAGCGCGCGGGTGTACAATGCGGTTCAGCACAGCGGATAATAACTAAATACTTAGCTTATTTATGCAGAAAAAACACGGTTGCAGGGCTCAGGAATCAGCTGAAAAATTATACCAAATAGAAAGAAACATTAAAGGTGCAGGAAGTACACACAATGACAAGAATATTTACATTTTATATCATTATTTTAAAGTGAATGTGGATCCATTTATCCATTATATAGTTTTTTTTTTTGTGAGATTATTATCTGCAAGATAATAATCTTTTAAAGATCTTTATACAAAAAATAAATAAATAAAAAAACTGCTGACCTTTGTGGATTACCAGTATATATTATGTCTTCAATAATTGGTGTAATTTCACCCTTCTTAGCTATTGTTTGCAAACTAAGCTAAGTTAGTTTAGCTTAGCTCACATAGCTGGCGTAGTTTTTCATACTTGTGTGCAGAACTACGCAAACTAAGCTGTGTAAACTAACTGAAATAATCTGAAGCTAAGTTAGTTGTGTATACCGATCCGGAGCTACGTGAGCTATGCTAAGCAAGCCCCGCCCGCCAGCTATGTGAGCTAAGCTAAACTAACTTAGCTTAGTATGCGGTCTGCAACCCGATTTATGGTTAAAGTGAAACTTGAAATCTGAGTGGTACCACGGTTACAATTTCCTAACCATGGTACCACTGGGGGAACCACGGTTAGGGAAAAGTAACCGTAGTACCACAGGTGGTTCTATATAATAATGGCAAGTGCTATTATTTGCAGTAATTACTTCAGACAGTACGGGGCCCAACGTCGTTTGCGTTCCTGAAAACAGGTGATGATGTAGAGTCTCCCACATTTCGCGCAGCCTGCGTAGCACGTGACCTTCTTGACGGTGACCAACACTGGGATTGAATCACTCTGGTGGAGGCCACCGTCAGCGACAGTCTACGACATTTGTTTGTCATAATTTTAGTATTTTGTGGAATCGAAAAGCCAGTTCTGGGAGAAAAAATATTGGCATCATCTATCCGAAGACTTTTTACAAGCTTAGCGGCGTATACTACTGAAGGTGACATTGAACAAAATGATGTACGCGTTCTAAACAGTTGTCTTAATTTTTTTGAAGACGTTTTAATTTCCAACGGTGGTAATCCACTGGTTCTAATAGGTTGTGGCACCGAGGCAGTGTTCTGTGTGGGTGTCCTGTCGACCTCAAGACAAGTTGCTTCTCACACGGACAACTGTAAGTTGCTTGCTACCGCGTCACCAGTCCTGACTCTGTATATTTAGCCTGTTGAGAACGAAACTACAAACGTACGTGTACAGGGAAGTTTTATAAAAATGTGGCTGTTATTGTAGTATATTGTGGTGTCTTACGACTTCCACGCGGACGAAGAAGCGGGCAGAAGCTAGTATGAAAATAAACCCAATCTTTCTGTACATCGCTCTCGCCAAGAACACCAACAACATATACATTCAACACTGACAACAAGAGTATTTATGAAAGGTATTTGGTACTACTAATGTGTACACAAATTATAAGTATACATACCATTTAAAGAAAAAAACATTGGACAGAAGCTGCTTATAATTTGTATATGGACCGCCTGATTAGAGAGCTGAGCTGCACTAGGATCGGATGTTATATAGACGGAATCTGCGTTAATAATATTAGCTACGCGGGTGACATGGTGCTGCTCAGCCCTTCAATCCAATGCAATGTGAAGAAAAGTGAGGCTATGGTTTTAAAGCATCCAAAAAAGACTATTTAGATTACCACCCGTCTCATTCTATGATACATGATTAAACAGAATCACTCACTCAGTATTTGGGCCACCGGGTCACCGAAGTCCTTAAAGATAACATGGATGTGGAAAGGAAACGTAGGGCGCTGTCTGTTCGCTGTAATGTGTTGGCTCGCAGATTCGCACGTTGCACTTAACTGGTGAAGGTCACGCTATTTAGGGCATTCTGCTAGACCTTCTACACGTGTAGTTTGTGGGCCAAATACAAACAAAGGACATACGATGCTCTGCGTGTCCAGTATAACAACGCGTTCAGGGTGTTGAAGGGGCCGCCACGGTACGTAAGCGCTGTGCTTCGATGCACGGCAGCCCCAGTGTCATCCTGGCCGCGTGCGCAGGCCGATAGGACTCGGTACTGATGGGACACTGGGCACATCACGCGAGGGCAAGCACCTGACTACTATTACTTACTTTTTACTTTTACTAACACTAGGCTAAGAACATTGTTATTAACTTTGTGGACAAAGTCTGAAATAAATTACTATTATTATTATTTTAGTGTCTTTGACATATCTTGGCACCCTGAGGTCCCGGAGCTTTGGCAGGCATACGAGGGGCCGAAGCCAAGTCGCAGAGGCCCGTTAGACGCTTTTAATGAAATGAGGCACCAACCGACGATTATCCCTGTACGCACTATGCAAGTGAATCCAAGGACAACCCCCTGGTGGTGTAAGATTATTGCAGGACATTGGAATATGTGTTTGGATGGCTAAAGTGGACTGGTTACCCAGAACTATGAAAGGACTATATATTTTTGCATAACAAACAGTACGGTTTTACAAGGGGTCGTTCAATACTTACTGAGTGTTGATCTTTTAAGCCATGTTTAGAATGCATAGGAGGATAAATGCGATGCTATGTGTATACTTAGTCTGGCCATAGATACTGTTACAATTAAAAATAAGAAAGATATTACATTTGAATTTGGAATCTGTCATTTTTATACGATTGTTCATTGAGTTTTCTAATTTTGGCGCCAATACATTGTACAATATTTTGCGATATTAAAATGGAGTGGGGTGATAAAGAGAACCGAATCGCTGTGATTGCATTACACAAAGTCTCCATACGCTTGGTATTAGTCAAATGTTTGTGTACCGGGCTATTAATAGCTACAATGAGACCTCCTCTGTTTGTGACAAAAAAAGATTTGACCGTCCACGTAGTGTTCGTACGAAAAAGGTGGTCAAAGCAGTAAGGGAAAGAATTCGAAAAAATCATGTCTGAAAGCAAAAGATTTTATCTCGGGAAATGAAGATAGCACCCAGAACCATGTCGCGTATTTTAAAAGATGACTTAGGACTTGCAGCCTATAAGAGACGCACTGGTCATTTTTTAACTGATAATTTAAAAAAGAATAGGGTGGTAAAATCGAAACAACTACTGAAGCGGTACGCAAAGGGAGGTCACAGAAAAATTTTGTTTACGGATGAGAAAATCTTTATAATTGAGCAACATTAACAAACAAAATGACCGTATTTATGCTCAAAGCTCTAAGGAAGCTTCCCAATTAGTCGACTTTTAGTGTTTTAGACAAATTAGTGTTAGCTATGAAGGAGCGACTGAGCCATATTTTTGTGAAAAAAGGTATCAAAACATCGGCACAAGTGTATTAAGATACCATTCGTGAAAAGGTAGTTAAGCCCCTTAACAACACCATGTTCAATAACCAAGTATGGTCCTTCCAACAAGACTCGGCGCCGGGTCATAAAGCTCGGTCCACGCAGTCGTGGTTGGAAGTGAACGTTTACTTTTACTTTTACTTCATAGAGCTGAAGACTGGCCGTCGTCTAGTCCCGATCTTAATCGGGACTAGACGACGGCCAGTCTTCAGCTCTGATTTAGAGAGTACGGCTTGCTCTAAACGCCATGATAATTTGGAGTCCCTAAAACTATCCATACGATTGGCAGTGAAGAATTTTCCCATGGAAAGAGTGCGTGCTTGTAGATAACTGGCCTCAACGTTTAAAGGACTGTATTGCAGCCAATGGAGACCACTTCGAATAAGCCTTTTATATTTCCTTTAAATTGTTTTATATTTATGTATTAAACTAACACACTGTAAAAGTAATAAATATTATTTGCAATAAAACAATTTTTTTTTCTTCGTGACAATATTTATGGCAAGACAGACAATATTTAGCGATTTGTTCAAGGCGTCCTACATGAAACATTAATCAGAAACTGCACCACTACGGGATCCAGACCGCCTCTTTGGATCTTCTTACTTCATATTATACATAGAATTTAGAGAGTTGATGTAAATAAAAAAAGATCATCCGGATCTATAGTAAGAGTGGGGGTGCCCCAGGGCTCATTACTTGGGCCATTTGGCCAAAAGATAATCATGATAATATAGTGTTGTTTGCAGTCGACACCTAAAATTTTAACTCAAACGTCAGCAGCTGGTTACTGACAATGTAAATAGCATCCTCGAAAATGTAGTCAACTGGTTATTGCTTAATGAAAAAAATAAAAAAAAACTGGTCAAGAGCGAGTCGGACTCGCGCACCGAGGGATTCGTACCAGCATTTAAATTTTCATCGGTTAGGTAAGTATAGACTTAACCGATGAACATTTCAGATTCGAACCTCAGAGAATTTCAGAGAGAAATTTGTCAGAGAATTTTAACACTCCGGTGTAGAATATTGCAGTTTTCTGTCAGCGCCATCTCTTGACCGATAGTGGAACTAATGTATTTTTTGTTGATGATTTCTCAAAAAGTGTGCCATTTAGAGACATCGTTTTATTTTTCCTGTAATATTTACCTACATACACTTATGTCACATAGAATAATTTCAGGTATTTCTTTATGTAAACTTCGGAGATAAGAGGGGTACGGTATTTTTTTAACATTTTTCATCAAAAGTCGAAAACTATGTGGCTTAAAAAAAATATAAAAATGTTTGAAAATGTACAAAAAGCACTCTTTCATATGATATCCGACACGCCTTAAGAACACCTTTCAATCTCTGTTGCAATATAATTTTTTTTTTCTTATTTGCAAAATATTTGGGCAAACGTCATCTAAAACTATTCCAAATTTCAAGTTAGCATTAGTAGTTCTTGAGATATCCAGCTGTGACAGACGGACAGACGGACAGACAGACAGACAGAGTCGCCTGAGTACCTATATATATATATATATATATACCCATATAGATAAATTGTGAAAAAAAAAAACTAACACCGCAGCATACGCCAGAAAAAATTATGACAATTATAACTAATTTAGAGACAGTCCCTTTAGTATAGTTTCATTATTTTCAGTGTGATGTCGTACGGTGTTCTGTAAGTTGTGGGGAAATACCACCGATATTCCAATATAAAATACAATTTTTGTTTGACATTTTTTTTATATACACTTTGGCATGTCACTGGCATGACACTATGACATTTGGATGGTTCTATAAGTAGAGAAACGATGGATGGACTGTGTGAAAGATGATATGGCTAGAAAGGGACTTCCGAGATAACGACTAATAGAGAAGTATCGAGGAACAGTGGACGCCACTTTTGCACTCCGCCAATTGTGCGAGAAGTACAGACGTGCACACAATAACTTGCACATGGTGTTCATTGATCTGGAAAAAGCGTATGATAGGGTACCTCGGGATGTTGTGTGGTGGGCCTTGAAAGAGAAAGGTTTGCGCGGGAAGTATGTAGAGTTAATTCGTGCTATGTACAGTCAATCTTGTACCTACGTCCGGTCGGCTGCTGGCAACACCGACGAGTTCAGTGTGGCGGTAGGCTTGCACCAGGGGTCAGCTTTAAGTCCTTACATCTTCCTGTTAATTATGGACGCTCTGACAGCGGACATACAGGAAGAGGCACCCTGGTGCATGCTATTTGCCAACGACATCGTTCTTGTCGGTGAAGATGGACCTGAGATCCAGTGCAGATTGGAGAAATGGCAACGGAAACTGGAGAATGTCGGCTTGAAAATCAGCAGAACCAAGACCGAGTATATGTTCTGCGATTTCGGCGGTCTCTCCAGTGCTGGAGCCATAGCGCTTGATGGCGCGCTTCTCCCGGTCTGCTCCGACTTCCGGTATCTTGGTTCACTTATGCAAAGCGATGGCGAAGTAGACCAGACTGTTAAGCACAGAATTAACACTGGATGGATGAAATGGCGGCAGGTCACGGGAACAATCTGCGACTCCCGCATTCCCCTTAAACTCAAGGGGAAAATTTATAAAACAATGGTTAGACCTGCTGTCTTGTATGGATCAGAATGTTGGGCCATAAAAAGAATGAATGAAAGGCAATTGCATGCAGCCGAGATGAGAATGCTAAGAGGGATGTGTGGTATTACGCGAATGGATAGAATAAGAAATGAGTATGTAAGAGGAAGTCTGAAAGTGACACCGGTGACTGAAAAGTTGTGTGGAAATCGGTTGTCATGGTATGGGCATGTGATGCGGAGGAATGAGGAAAATGTCGTCAGGAAAGTGTTGAGTATGAACGTGGAGGGCTTTACGAGTAAGGGAAGACCAAAGAAACGATGGGTGGACTGTGTGAAAGATGATATGGCCAGAAAGGGAGTGACTACCGAGATGACGACTAATAGAGAAGTATGGAAGAAAAAGACATGTTGCGCCGACCCCAAATAAATTGGGACAAGGGCAGGAGAATGATGATGAGAGAAGTATGGAAGAAAAATACATGTTGCCGACCCCGATACATTGGGATAAGTTCAGGAGAATGATGATGATGATGCACATTGGCATTTGATGATTATAATAATATACACATTGACATGAATGGACAGGTCCACTCAAATCTATGTGGTTATTTTCTCAAAAGACACCAATCTAGATGATCTGACCAAGTCACGCCTTGTTTCCTCGAAGGGTTGGGCAGAGGTGGACACCCACATTTACGGGCTGCTACTGAGAAATTTCAGATAGGAAAACACAATAATACTTTGCCCGACCTGGGAATCGAACGCATGACCTCGTGCTCAGCAATAGCGCTTGCGACCGACCACTAGATCAACGAGGCGGTCACTAAGATTATGTCTGGACTTTAAAAGCTGTGACAGTGACCTCTGAGTTTTTGAAAATATTACGCTTGAAGTGTAAAAGTGTTGGTCCAAACCTACTTACAGTAATAAAAACATTTATCATGTATCAAAGTCCTCGTAATTTGGAACGGGAGTCCATCTTCCAGCATGAGGTTTGCTGTGCGACCAGATATGTGACTGGTCCTAAATTACCCTAGGCTGATAAAATGTTCGTTTTTCCTAATAATGTTTAAATGAGTGTTAAGGTCGGCTTCCCGAGTCCTTGTATGACGACGTGAACACACATTTCTAAAATACTCCTCTTGCATACTTTATTGACGCGCCAGTGGAATCATTGTTTAGCCCTAACCTTAAGTATTAATTAAAAAAATAAATAGAATAAATCCACATAGTAATTTTTTTCTTCTACCAATTAGAACACATAAATTATTTAATTCCCGTTGATAAGTTGATCTTGTAATGGTAGTTTGTATAATGTGGTGCAGACGCGACTGAAGTATGAACTTTCAGGCCTATGAATGTTTTTTTTTTACTATCTGTACGTAAATTAACCACAATTACTATCGTGCCCCAGTTTGATCATACCTTAAAAAATAGTTAGACTCTCCCAAGGTCAAGGCCCCCATGTGTTCCATGCTCACGGTCGTAATACGTATCGGTCATAAATATTTTTCATGAATCAAGATGAAAACTACTTTTTGAGACGATCCCGCATTTTAAGTACCCTTACCTCTGTCTTACAAGCGAAAACATCCCAGTGCGTCAATACGGATTTTTGCAGAGAAAAAAAGTTGTGTCTTCATGCTACCACCTTTCTCTTGTTTCTTAAGGAGTCGATCCACAGCAGCCGACGGCCACGCTAGTCACGGACGCGTGGCTTGCAAATAAATGAATTGAGCAGCTCGTGGTAAACCTCTCCATGCACAAACATCCTAGGTAGCAACGGACAGTCGACTTTATCGCCTCCCAAATACTCTTTGATATTTCAGCAAGCTCTGATTTGAAATATATTTTGATAAAATATGCAATAATATAATTGACCGAGCGAGCGACCCGTCTCTACTTCAACTCTTCAAAAATTTACTTTCCTCTGTCAGTTTGTTGGTACTCCTCTACAGGTCGTATTTTACAACCGATCTGGATGAAACTTGGTATACTTACAGGTTTTACGAATTTATGGATTTTTTGTCGTCGGGGATTTTTGATTGGGATACTTCCTCCAAAAAGCGTCAAAATGGGGAGCTACTGGATATCTCCGCCTTGTGAGATTCGATTTTGATGGTGTTTTTTTTTATTATTTGAAAGGTGGTAACTTTAAATTGGTCTCATAAAAATTTGGTGAAGATCTGATGAGGATCTTCAGCGTGATAAGCAGAATAGCTCCTCAAAATGCAGTAAATTGCTCACTTTTAGATTTCTACCAGTGAAATCAGCCCTTTAACTACTAGGTAGAGATTGATGTAGCACCTAGGACCACCTCCTCATCATACTCATTAGAGAAGTCTAAAAATAATTATCAGAATTCTCTAAAACGAGGTTTTAAAACCAATATTAATGATAGTTTTACAATAAGGTCACTAGATGACGCAACTGTGCACCGCTAGATGCCGCTGTCGTCACTCGCCAAATGGGTAATAGGTCCCGTCGAACATTAAAGTTAGCGTTTAAACGGGATATTCGGGGGACCACGTTTCTTGTTTTTAAAAACATGGTAAATATCCCGTTTTAAATAACTTTAGTGGTTCGCAGAACTACTAGTGGCTTATGGTAGCAGTGGACGTTTTTGGCTGAAATGATGATGATGATGATGATGATGCAAAAATAATATCTTTAGTTTTAGTTTTGTGTTGCGTAATGTACCTAAATTATTATGCGCAGTGTTGTACTCGTATAGATGCATTTTTTTTTTTTTAACTGAACAGACAGATGTGCTGCTGGGGAGTTTGTTGCGCCACTTCTTCTCCCCAGCTAAAGCACTAGGAAGTGGTGAAGGGCGGACGTTTTGGGGGACTGTCTTATGTAATTTTGACGTTAAAAAAGTGCTGATTCTCAGCCTAGTTTGAATAAATACTTTTGAATTTGATTTTGATTTTTGATTTACATGCCAAGGCCCTCCGTGCCTCGGAAAGCACGTTAAGCCGTTGGTCCCGGCTATCATTCGTGGATCTTTGACAATCGTTACGGGTCGTCAGAAGCCCGAAAGTCTGACAACCAGTCTTACCACGGGGTATCGTGTTACCCAGTAACTGGGTAGTGGTCAGATAGGCAGTCGCTCCTTGGTCAAATACTGGTATGCAGCTGCATCCGGTTAGACTGGAAGCCGACTCCAACATTGTTGGTAAAAGAAAAGGCTAGGCAGACGATGATAAAATAATAATATTCTGTGCCACAACGTGCTGAGTAACATCCGTACATTATAATTACTTAGGTAGGTACCTATTTATATTTTACTCGCCTTTTTATTTCCGAAGTAAGAGAAACGTCCACCATTTCTCGTCGCTTTGTTTTCATCCAGTATACGAGACTCAGTCTGCAGGAGTCAATTCGACCCAGAAACTCCCTCTATAGTGAGAAGGGAATTTATGTTTCAAACGGCGGAAATTACAGTTAGGCACACCACAAAACTGTGTGAACAGGACTATCTCGAAGTTGGAATTCAATGCGCCCCCAAAAATCAAAAATAGGATGACATAGCATAGGGTTAACCTGTCGCATCAGCTGTTGGAATTAGCAAGGACTGTATAGAGCCGTTGTCGTGGATCTGGACACTAAGCTTTGCAAAAGCCCAAGCTTATGTCGCACTTAGTCGTGACTTGCGTGAGATACCTAGAAGGTCTGGCAATTAGCGCTTTAGATCCACATAAAGTTATCCACGACTTCCACGAGCCACACTATAAAAAGTATTTCGAAGTACTAAATCGCTTCTTTAGAATTTTGTCAAATAAAACTTAAAAGTAAGTATTACAGTCCTCGTTACCAGGGAAAAGTAGTTAATATTCCCCTGTTTACGAAATCAAGTGACCACCTGGAAGGTAGCAATCGTAACAACCTCCATAGATTCTCAAAGCGTAATATTTCCTCATATTTTATTAATAACTTTGAAATAAGTAACTATTTATTAATATTTATAAATATTTTTTAGGTGTTTTTTTTTATTTGTGATGGGTTTGCTCTTGACTCTAGTCTAGGTCAGAGGTGAGTGACAGAGACAAAGTCGACGATGGAGTGAGCTTACCCAGAAGAAGCCTGTTCACTCTCACTTTGTTTGCTGCAACTTGCGACTATGCGTATAGAACTTGCGTTCAATCGTTGACTATCGAGTTAAACTAACAGAGTAGTGCTGCCCTGCCAATCCAATATACTGTATCTTTTAAAAACCACATGTGAGATTTTTAATAACTAATTGCTTTGAACTTGAATGAAATACAGTGTTTTTCGCTTGCCCTGTCTTGCAAAATATACCTATATTTAAGAATGGCGACAAGCATGACATTACAAATTACCGGCCAATTTCTTAGTTGAGTGTTATACCTAAACTCTTTGAGCGAATCGTCTGTCACTTAATAACACCCTTATTAAAGCCACTTATAATATCGGAGCAACATGGATTTATTAAAAAAAAATCAACTGAGACAAACCTCTGCGAGTATATTGACTACATAGCCACGGCCATGGATAATGGTCACCAGGTAGATGTCGTGTATACCGATTACTCAAAAGCATTTGATAAAATTTTTCATAATTTGTTAATTCAAAAACTTGAGTATATCGGTATACATGGCGATCTACTTCGATGGCTAGAATCTTATTTGAGGGAACGCAGTCAAGCAGTTACGGTGAAGGGGTATTGCTCATCCTTTATGCCTGTTACGTCTGGCGTGCCCCAGGGCTCGCACCTCGGACCTTTATTATTTAATTTATACATAAATGACATCCTAAATTTATTCTTTATGCATAAGAAAATTTATAAAACTATTACTAAACCAGAAGATTGTCTAGAACTACAAAATGATATTAACAACCTGTGTGATTACTGTAAAAATAATTGTTTGTTCCTTAACGTAAAAAAATGCAATATTATAACATTTTCTAGAAAGACTAACTCGATAAAATACAACTATAAGATCAATAATGATCCTATTAATAGAGTGACCGAGGTGCGGGACCTTGGGGTCCAACTTGATAGTAAACTCATATTTAACTCTCAAATTACCACTATGACCAACAAGGCATTTCGCATATTGGGATTCCTACTGAGAGTTAGTAAGGATTTCAAACATAAGTCAACATTGATACTTCTTTATAAGACACTTGTTAGGTCGATTCTTGAATATGCTTCAGTGGCGTGGAATCCCCAGTATGCAGTTTATATTGAACAAATCCAAAAATTGCAAAATAAATTTACTAAGCACTTGAATTGGCGATTTAGCTTTGGAACTGATCATACATCTGGACTTCAGAAATTGGAGGAACGTCGTGCAGAGCGAGATCTAGTTTATTTATATAAAATTATTAGAGGCCAATTGTACTCCCCTTATCTTCTCAGCAAAATAAGTTTTGGATGTCCACGCTTAAATGCACGCAAAAGAACTCTCTTCTAAATTGGTTTCTCCCGAACCAATTATGGTAAGAATACTTTTATTAAAAGAGTATGTCGTCTGTACAACGACACAATTTCATTAAAAGCAAATCAAGATTTAGATATTTTTCACCTTTTTCTACCCAAATTCAAATTTTATATAAGAAATATTTTGGCATCGAAATTTAAATAAAATTATTGTTGTATGTTATATAATATTAAATTCTAAACTCTGTAAAATTTTAACGGTGTGAGGTTGTTGTTACACTTAGGTAGGTACATATAATTTAGTCGTATAGTAATCTGTGGAAACTGTTTCTGGATTATGTTGAACTATTTGTATACACATATTTGTTATTGCATCTGTTTGTTTCCCAAATAAAATAAAATAAATAAATACATTCAAATAAAATAAAAATGTTGGTCAGGTATCTACTAAACAGACTTAAAGAAACTGATTGGGCGTTTTTGAACTAAAACACTAGGTAGTTGAGTTACAGTCTATTGGATTGGCACGGCAGAGTGTCAAGCCAGAAAACAAATTGTATACAGAGTGTATCAGAAAGGTGTGGTCAAATTTAAGGGTATGGTACAGACTGTCAAACTGAACGTCTTTCTCCATGAGACCAACATTTTAATCAATAAAAAATTATCAGGTGTCCTGTACAAAGTTTCAATACCTATTCGACCAAAATGTATAGGACAACTGATAATTTTTCTCGATTAAAATGTTGGTCCCATGGTTATTCAGTTTGATGGTCTGTACCACACTCTTTAACTTGACGACACCTTTCCGATACATCCTGTATATCACTTCAGAACGGTAACCTGACCTCTATAGATAGATACCTACAATAACTTGCTTTATTGTACTTGATCCATGTGATAGTCTTAGCTATGTCCCGTAACTCGGTAAAATTGAATAATCACCGACGATTTTCAAACCCCATATAATAAGGTAATCGCACTTAACTACTATGACAAGCATAATATTAATCATTCCATCTTCTTGGTACCTACTTGTAAAAAGGCCTTCGTAGATTCAAGTCCAAATAAAAATCGCAGACCATTAGACAAAGTAGAAACTAAAATAAACGACGGAATAGCTATCCATGTAGAAGCTAAATTTAACTCTAGGCCAAGGCCTAGTAATAAGGAAAGAGAACTCCCAATCTATGTCAAATATGTCACCTTCTAAAGAGATGTGAGTTGACACACAGATACAGCTAAATTGAATAACCACCTACTAATTTCAAACCCCAGGAAAATCGCACTTGACTACTGTGACATGCATGAGATAGGAATCATCCCATCTTCTACTTGGTATCGGTAGGTGTCATACAATAACAAGTCCAAAATTAACTGTGGACAAATTGTAATCCATCATATTGGTGACAAAATAGACAAGCGGCGACGTGAGAACTGTTATATCTTACGAGGCATAACAAACATAGAGCAGAACACGATTGCAAATTGCATTCTGTTCACAGATCCCAGAAAATGACTTCTACATTTTCCAAATACCATTATTCGTTTTATATACATATACACCTCTACAGAGGCACCCATTTTTAATCATCAATCACTGCACCAATATACCTCAATTGAATAACCAGTGCCAATCTGCATTGCTGTAAATATTCTTTAACGACGTGACAAAAGCACTTATTTTGTTAAGGTGACAATAGCCAAATGATTGACAAAGTGCAATTTGCAACACTGGAAGATAACACTCCATATCTATCAGAACTTAAATAATATGTAACACGACTATTTTTCATTGGATAGCCAATCACTGCACCAACGGGCCAGATTGAATAATTGGATAATCGTCAATTGCAAACGTTAGAACCAATTCAACAATGTGTTAACAACATAACACGTGAGGATCCCATCCTTTTAATAGAGACAGAATCACATTGAAAATTGCAAGGATATACCGAATGACACAGTAGAAGCAAATTATATCACAATGCACTCATATGACGGGCAGCCATTTTTCACTTATGGATGTATCACTGCACAAATAAATCCAAATTGCATAACGATCAACAAATCGCATACAGTGGAACCAATAACGACGAAATAGCCCTCAACAACAAAATTGCTCGAAATAATATCCATAACGATGAATATCCGTCGCGAATAGACGCGCTTAGAATCTGCGGGCGTCATAACATATAATGCCACTTAAGCTCGATCTATTGTTCAGTAATAATCGTCAGATAGCGGCGGCTCAGCTTATTCTGGCATAACAACCCGTATAGACCACTTAACTCAATAAAACTCCCCTTGGCTGACATTAAATTTAATAGTCTATGAAAAGGAACGGCGCGAGCGCAAATGGTCCTTCCTGTGAGCGAACGGAAGACGGCGATTGGCTCAATTGCGCGGGCCATTCACCAATCAGCGTCCTGATATGCTTGCAGGTCAACCTGTCCAATTTAAAATTGGTAGTTGTGGTCGCAAATCTTGGTTATATAAGTTTGTTTGCTTTTTTGGGTCAAACACTGGCAGTTGAGATATTGTTTTAGTAAGTGACTTTACAAAGCCAGCACGAATTGCAAATTGAAATTATAGACACTAGAGCAAGGCTGCTCGACCCTAGGCCTGCAGGCCACCATGTGACCCGCCAAAGCTTTTGAATTGGCCCGGCAAAAGCTATCAGCGGGAAATAGGCTTTTGAGAATAGATTTCAGGACTTAAATCCAGGTCTAAAAAAATGTATGATTGTTATGAACCCCACTCTCAATTAGCCAACAATAAAACATATATTTTCAGACATAAATTTAGTTCAGTAAGTAGGATAAGAGCCTCTTCAAAGGACGGAAAATTAAACAAACCTCGCAAAAAGTTTGAATAATCTAAAAAAAAAACTTTACCAGTAAAGTTTTTTTTTTTAGATTATTCAAACTATGAGTAACTTAAAGGTTTGTTTAATTTTAATAGCTAGGTATCTAAGTACCTAACCTATAGTTAAGTTTTATTTACATACTGGATAGCTCGCCGTCTGACACGGAATCAAAATTATGAATCACCTTCAAACAATTGGTTAGGCAGCCTTGCACTAGGGCAACTCTTTGTTTCGATCACCTGGAAAAGTTTAGTCTTATTAACTAGTGATTGAGTGAACACAATTTCCATGTATTCACATCCCATAGAGCCCGATAAACTCATAGGGTAAACGCTTTAATGAGAACAATTATATTTACCCTTTGCAATGTTAGATAATGATAAAAATTCATTGTTTATGTTCACAAATCAAGAATTGTTAAATATTTGATTTGATTTATTGCTGTTATGTTTTTGGAGCCAAACCCGGGTCCAAAAGCGAGAAAACCTAGAAGTCTTATTTTTAAATTTTGGCCGATGGAATAACGTAAACGATTTAACCGTTCAGGAGTACGTAACAGTTAATTAGCTTTACGATGTTCATTAATTCCATCACAACGCCATCTATGGACCGAAATCTCACTACATGCAATGAGTTTGTAAAGTTGAATGATTTATATTAGTTCCCTGCATTTTTTTTATTGGCACCGTGCTACTTAATTCTTGTGCTGTCACCTCCCTCTTCATGCGAGCATATAATAAGGTAATAATAAGATTCCCATTTCTTATAATAATGTATTAATTTATGAAAAATAAAACAAAACATAGAAACATGGGAGTGGTAGATAAATAGTATCGTAAAGAATATGTTTTATAGAAAAGAATAGAATAGGTGTTATAATAATAATGTAATTATTTTTTCAGACGACATGATCCATTTTGTTAGTAACATAGTGCTTAAAACTATGTTTCTTCACTAACGGATATAGGTATATAATATACAGGTTGTGGCGAAATTTATGGATAACCCTGTATCTGCGGATGGGGGACCCCAAGCCCTATAATATAAAAATTGTGAAATCCCGGAATCGATGGGCATCCGCATTTTTTTTTTTTTTAAATTGCCACCTTTGGTCACTTCATCGGCCACCGTCTTCACAAATGAAGGAATTTTTACTATCTGATTTCTGCATAATATTCTTAAATAAACGTGCTATAAGATGTGTATTACAGTTTTAGAGCAATTCATGTAGTTTTTTTTTTTAAATCTTAAAGTGAAAAAATTTTGTATCTGTAAATTTTTATCCTAAGTTTGAGTTCGTCTGGTGTAGAAAAATGTATGGAAACCTAGCTGCCCATATTTTTTAAAACTTGTCCCAATAATGCAGATTCCAAAATGGTAAATGTATCAATATTCTATATTTTTTTAGATACAAAGTGTTTTTTTTTTTACAGAAACACAATTCTTTCACTTTAAGATTTAAAAAAAACCACATGAGTTACTCTAAAACTGTAAACATTGAGGGTTTTGCAGCCATCATTAGAAAAAGATGTTCATCCCTGATGTCGCATGTTCGCGGCAGCACCAACAGTATTCTCAGTGTGTTCACCGATGGGTGGGGTTCCCCGATGCTGCGGAGGTGGATGCAGCTCCACGCTGAATTTTAATTTTAATTGTAGGTTTATGTTCTGTGTCTGTACCTACTAACACTAGATGTTAAGTAAAATTGTTACTAATCCTATGGACTCGGTCTGAAATAAAAGTAAGTATTATATTCTATACATAGGTACATAACATAGAGATCTACGGATCCATTGCTTCATATGTTCGAAAAATTTGCTTAGTATCCAGTAGTTCCGGTATCTTTTAAAATGCACAACGAAAAATGAATCAAGCAGAATTTGACATTTTTCATCGTAAACCCAAGCAGCACCCATATTCATTTTATTATTGAAAGTGTCTAGAGTGCCACCAGTGGCAATCTAGCAAAGTAGGCTAGTTTGCCACTAGTGGTACCATAGATAATGAATTCGCTGGAATGCTACCAGTGGCACTCTAGCAAAGTTGGCTAGTTTGCCACTAGTGATACCATAGCTAATGAATTCGCTGGAATGCTACCAGTGGCACTCTAGCAAAGTTGGCTAGTTTGCCACTAGTGCTACCATAGCTAATGAATTCGCTGGAATGCTACCAGTGGCACTCTAGCAAAGTTGGCTAGTTTGCCACTAGTGCTACCATAGCTAATGAATTCGCTGGAATGCTACCAGTGGCACTCTAGCAAAGTTGGCTAGTTTGCCACTAGTGCTACCATAGCTAATGAATTCGCTGGAATGCTACCAGTGGCACTCTAGCAAAGTTGGCTAGTTTGCCACTAGTGCTACCATAGCTAATGAATTCGCTGGAATGCTACCAGTGGCACTCTAGCAAAGTTGGCTAGTTTGCCACTAGTGCTACCATAGCTAATGAATTCGCTGGAATGCTACCAGTGGCACTCTAGCAAAGTTGGCTAGTTTGCCACTAGTGCTACCATAGCTAATGAATTCGCTGGAATGCTACCAGTGGCACTCTAGCAAAGTTGGCTAGTTTGCCACTAGTGCTACCATAGCTAATGAATTCGCTGGAATGCTACCAGTGGCACTCTAGCAAAGTTGGCTAGTTTGCCACTAGTGCTACCATAGCTAATGAATTCGCTGGAATGCTACCAGTGGCACTCTAGCAAAGTTGGCTAGTTTGCCACTAGTGCTACCATAGCTAATGAATTCGCTGGAATGCTACCAGTGGCACTCTAGCAAAGTTGGCTAGTTTGCCACTAGTGCTACCATAGCTAATGAATTCGCTGGAATGCTACCAGTGG
Source organism: Dicycla oo (assembly GCA_948252095.1). Taxonomy (NCBI): domain Eukaryota; kingdom Metazoa; phylum Arthropoda; class Insecta; order Lepidoptera; family Noctuidae; genus Dicycla; species Dicycla oo. The sequence goes on from OX411732.1 coordinate 14,184,463, forward strand.
CACTCTAGCAAAGTTGGCTAGTTTGCCACTAGTGGTACCATAGATAATGAAATCGCTGGAATGCTACCAGTGGCACTCTAGCAAAGTTGGCTAGTTTGCCACTAGTGGTACCATAGATAACGAATGCCACCAGTGGCTCTCTAGCAAAGTTAGCTAGTTTGCCACAAGTGGTGCCCTATATAACAAATTCGCTAGAATGCCACCAGTGGCTCTCAAGCAAAGATACACTCAAGTAAAAGAAAAAACTACCGTTGACTTATTTGCCAAATTATACTTAAGTACATACTAGGAAATAACGCCAAGCTACACGAGTAGCATGACCACCATAGAAAGTTGTTTTGTCCATGGAAGAATAGACACAAATAACGTTTCCGTGTCGACAGTAAGATGGCAACAAAATAGAAAGAGTCAACTGCACTTCTTCATTTTATACATAATTCAGCTCAGAATTCTTTGTTTTTTTCTATTTAATTATCGATTTTTACTAATATTATGTCACGTATATAAAGACAATTTTTCACAAATTGACGAATTCATTATCTATGGTATCACTAGTGACAAACTCGCCAACTCTGCTAGTATCACCAGTGCCATTCTAGCGAATTCATTATCTATGGCACCACTAGTGGCAAACTAGCCGACTTTCTATGGTACCACTAGAGGCCAACTAGACAACTTTCTATGGTACCACTAGAGGCCAACTTTCTATGGTACCACTAGAGGCCAACTTTCTATGGTACCACTAGAGGCCAACTAGACAACTTTCTATGGTACCACTAGAGGCCAACTAGACAACTTTCTATGGTACCACTAGAAGCCAACTAGCCAACTTTCTATGGTACCACTAGAGGCCAACTAGACAACTTTCTATGGTACCACTAGTGGCCAACTAGCCAACTTTGCAAGAGTGCCACTGGTGGCAATTTAGACACAGCCATTATTATTTACGAACAAGGGAGCACAGCAGATAAGCATAAAAAAAGCAATGAATACTGTGGCATCTTAATATTAAATTTAAAACTCTACAACCGGCGTCTCCATCACACCGATGTTCTGTATTTCGCTGCGTATGACGTCACCAGGTTTGAGGAATTCAGGGGGTTGTGCATTGGTTCCCAAACCAGCTGGAGTACCAGTCAGGATGAGGTCACCGGGAAACAGCGTCATTACACTGGAAGGAGAAATGAGCCAGCATTAGTTCTCTTAAGTCAGGCTTTAGGAAGTCATATCGAAAATTCAGTCTGTTCTCGTGTGGATCTGGAAATCGAACAAGAACCCCATGCTTACTCGTAGCAGACACCCATGCGACCACGAGACCGACGGCGCAACTAAGTATAATCTATCTGTCGATGTCTCGGCTTTCATTAACGTTTGTTTGTTTTTTTTTATGATCAGGCAAGAAGCACAATAATTTGTGTCTGAAACAAAATAAAAAACTGCTTCCAATCTGAACTAAAATGAAACCAGGCTCGCCAAGGGAATTAAAATATTCAGTCGCTCCATGTAAAATACTGGTAGGTATCCATTGCATCCGGTTAGACTGGAAACAGACCCCTACATAGTTGGAGTAATTATGGTGGGGCCCGCTAGGCATGCGTAGATTCCAGTCCAGGATGCACGCGAATGTATCTCCCGGGTCCCCGACTCGTGGTAGTGGAAGGAAACGTGAAGTCATTCGGTAGGAGTCCGAAATAACCCTCGGTTCTCCCCAGACGAAGGGTATCCATGAGGACCACCAGAAAAAAAAACTTAAAATGTTTTTTTACAAAAAAAAAAGCAACCGAACAAGAAATTTCTTAAGAAGTAAGTAGTACCTTTGTACTCAATACTTATATGACGTAACTGTATCTATTTAACTCTGTGTATATAAATAATAAAATAAATAAATAAACTGACTTCCAAAAAAAAAAAAACACGACGAAGTCCCAACTTCCGAATTTAAAGTTATATTTCACGTTGGTTTTTTTAGAAGCCGGTTGATTTTTTTTTTGTAAAAAAGGTTTTTTTGTTTCACTTTTTGGTTGTGGTACTTACCCCACACACACTACCTGATATGTAAATTACAGTGACAGGAAGTTATTTTAAGTTATAGCATCATTTAAGTACATAGACTAAGTGGGAAAAATACGTAAGTATTAATGAAGCTACAAAAAAAATATATAGGTACGCGTCGACTTGAGAACCTCCTCCTTCTTTTGTTGGTTAAAAAAGCGGTTCATAATGACAAAAAAAAAATGAAACTTACTTAGAAATCCTCTCAATAATGGCGGGTACTCTATGAATCATGTTGCTTGTATTGCTATTTTGTTTCTCTACTCCATTTACACTGCAGCTCATATTCAGTTTATAAACATCTTCGATCTCATCCGGAGTCACTATACAGGGACCGATGGGACAGAATGTGTCTTGCGACTGTTAAGGATAATGAAAAAAGGGAAATATTATGATGTCTTAAGAGCATCTGCAGCTTGCAAATCAGAAGAGGAACGTGACCAAAACCAAAACCAACCGTAGGTACAGTAGGCCCCATGTCAGTGTTAAAAAACCAGTTTAAGCTGACCTCTTATTCTCTTGAAACCCTGTACTACGCTAGGCCTGTTTAAGGTCAAAAATTTACCACCGACGGGGCTGCAGTCTCGACATACATAGAGACCGCTTTACGATCGAATCCGGCCGCAAAGTCCTAGTACCCTAGGGTCCCTAGACGGTCAAAACTGCATGACAAACACGAAAAAATCACATGCTTGTCAAGCAATATTGACCATCTAGATACCCCCCACTAAGACTTTGCGACCGAATGCGGTCGTAAAGCAATCGCTATCTATGTCGAGACTGCAGCAGCTGTACTAAGAGTCCGAAATCAGGTATAAGAAAGAAACAATTATAGAAATTAATTTGATTAGCAGTTTGTAATAGTATGCAAATAACAACAAACCAGTCGATATGGCGATGCTTGGGGGAGGTCTATGTCCAGAAGTATAGGTTCGTCTTTCGGCTGAAGTTATGATGATGATGATCAACAAACCTTGCCAAGTATCCACTGCGTTCCGTTGTTTTCCTTTTGCCATTCTCTGTCGGAGATGTCCTGAGCGACAGTATACCCGAAGATATATTTGTCAGCGTCAGCAGCTTTCACAGCACTCGCAGTCTTTCCTATAACAACCGCCAGCTCTACTTCCCAATCCACTTTCTGTAGTAAGTAAAACATCATGAAATGAACGTTAATTAACATCGTTAACAAAATTCAGAAAACACTACCATGGGCTGGCTTTCCATCAGAGTTGTGCTAAGCTGCGTAGCAATGGATGCCTATGATATAAACCACTAGGATCGCACGATTTTCGTAACGTAGTTCTGGTTTAGCTATGGTGGAAAGGCAGCCTAAAGTCGTATAGATTTTTTATCATTTGACGTCTCTTTTATAGCTATAGCTGTGCAGGTGCATCCTGGTTTGTCTGCAATGCAGGATACCACACTATCGATAGAGATGGGAAATTTCAGTAGATACCTAAGCTCTTATCGACGTACATACACGACTGCGAGTAGCCCCATTACCTTTTTGTCCTCTATTATAATCGTAGGTACCTACTATTGAACATGCCACTGTTGAACTGCCTCCGGTAGAATACAAACGAGCATGAAATTAACAGAACCGAAAGGCCTCATTTACGGAGACGCGGCGCGTCGTCCGATGCGTGTGGCGTGACGTCTCGCGGCGCGTTGAACGTTGTTTCCGTTTACGGAGAGGCGACGCGTGCAGCGGCCCGCGTTTTCACACGCGTAAACACAAACACATGGCAATGTACGATGTTATTTACGAAGACGTGGAGTGTGCGATGCCGCTAGTCCCCGCCGCAGGTGTCGCTACGTTTTTCTGAGAACGGAGAATTGCAGGAATAGCTAGCCCCAACGCTGCGTGCGCCGCCGCGATAGACATCGCGTGCGACGCGGCGATGCCATCCGCGGGGTCCCCCTGCATTTCAAGCAAACGCGTGTAAATCGTTGAGCTCCTTAAATTCCGAGTTGAGCTGCGCGATTACTGACAAATGCCTGCACTGACTGGACAGGTCCTCTCAATCTGTGTGGTTCTTTCCTCAAAAGACCATTTCAGACACCAATCTACATGGTCTTCACATGAAGTGACCAAGATTATGTCTGGACTTTATAAGAGACTGACCTCTGAGTTTATTTCAGCCTTTCTTCTCAGAGTAGTCAGATAGGAAACGCCGACCTCATCTCAACATGATTGACCTGTTTTTACAAACCTACTTACAGAATTCAAAATCATCTGCCGACAAACTGCTGTGCAGTTTGGCAGACATTATGTTTGTTTTTATGTTTACACCGATTTTGGAATGAATAATAAAAAAAAATGTCATTTATCATAAAGTCGCTTCTCTGTAAACACTCTTTTACAACGCCATATATTTTAATCCAGTGCGGGCCGCGCCGCCCAACGCCACGCGCGACGCCCCGCGTCTCCGTAAATGAGGCCTAACCGTTTAAATAAACGGAAGACGCACTAAACACCAGTGACATTATTTCATCACGCAAGGTACACCTACACACGATGAATTACAGCGTCAATTTACTTCAATAATTGACCCCAATTTGCGTTGCGCTGAGGTCAGAGCGAACCTCTGTGATTCACTAAGAATTTTTGACCTCGTCGACTATACGTAGCCAGATAGGATAGGTTGTTAAACTTGGAAATTTGGAAGCTATGATTTAATAACGCATATTTTTACGTAATAAGTTTAAAATGTGATACCTACATTGCATTACATTCAGAACAACTGTCACGAATTGGAAATGAAAAAATTTGGTATTTATGCAACAGTACAAAAATTAACTACATTGAAGGTAATAAGTACGACAGGACAAGAACCTTCATCGTGTTCTGTAGCTCAAAAACGGAGACAGCAATAAGCTGACTGCCCAAAGCGGGGTAGGTAGACATCATAGCTTAGGTAAGGTATCAGAATAATTCTAAACATACAAAAACGGAGACAGCAATAAGCTGATTGCCCAAAGCGGGGTAGACATCATAGTATAGGTAAGGTATCAGAATAATTCTAAACATACAAAAACGGAGACAGCAATAAGCTGATTGCCCAAAGCGGGGTAGACATCATAGCATAGGTAAGGTATCAGAATAATTCTAAACATACAAAAACGGAGACAGTAATAAGCTGATTGCCCAAAGCGGGGTAGACATCATAGCATAGGTAAGGTATCAGAATAATTCTAAACATACAAAAACGGAGACAGCAATAAGCTGATTGCCCAAAGCGGGGTAGACATCATAGCATAAGTAAGGTATCAGAATAATTCTAAACATACAAAAACGGAGACAGCAATAAGCTGATTGCCCAAAGCGGGGTAGACATCATAGCATAGGTAAGGTATCAGAATAATTCTAAACATACAAAAACGGAGACAGCAATAAGCTGATTGCCCAAAGCGGGGTAGACATCATAGCATAGGTAAGGTATCAGAATAATTCTAAACATACAAAAACGGAGACAGCAATAAGCTGATTGCCCAAAGCGGGGCAGGCATCATAGCATAGGTAAGGTATCAGAATAATTCTAAACATACAAAAACGGAAACAGCAATAAGCTGACTGCCCAAAGCGGGGTCAGGCGTCATAGCATAGGTAAGGTATCAGAATAACTCTAAATATTCAAAAATAGAGACAGAAATGTCTATAATTATATCAAACTAACCTTGCTTACTGGCCTTATTCTCAACGGCTGGTTCGGACCAATGATAGTGCTGGAATACTTGCTGAAAATTGTCGGTGAGACTCGATGTGGTACTTGCATCTCCTTGCAATTGTCAGTAAAGTTTAGGGCGACCCCTAAGATCTTGTCCATGCCGTAAATGGGCGCAACCAATGTTACAGAAGATAAGGGAATCGTTTTACAGTTGACGATGCTGTATGTAGAATAAATTAAAAGGTTATTAAGCGGTAATATATACGGAACCACTTTTGTAAGGGACAGTCATCGCGTCACGTCTTTAACATAAATCTAAACACTTAAACTAGGATGAGCCCACGCGTTGGGCAACGCAGACACGGCAGGGGCGTGGCCTCCTTGGAATTTCTATCATACTTTTTTAGCCCAATAGTTTGTAAAGGGGCCGACTAGCACAAGCACAAAATTATAGTTGCAATATTTTAAACGCTCAACAGTTTTTCTAGAAGGACACAAGCACCAAAAATAATAATGATTTTAAACGGGACCTACCTACTGTGCCTATCTATGTCCATGAAGAGACTTAATAAAGAGACAGAATATTTTCCGTTTAAGGCTCCTATAGTCCACTGCTGGATAACGACCTCTTCAATCACACGCCTAGTTTCATTCAGCAGATATGTACGTCCATACATAGGTACAGTCAACGGCACATCAGTGGTACAATTTGACAATGATATCGCCTTTCTGTCTGAGATTGGTACCTACTATCTGATATCGTCAGTGGCATTGCACTGGTACATTCTACTCGAGATAAGTGCCTACAGCTCGCGACAACGCAGTGTTGTCAGTCAGTCAAGTCACGCGTCGCCCCGCGCGGCCGCCGACCGAACGCGTCGTTTTTATTTTATTTTTCATTTTGTGCACCCTTTGTTATGGCATCAACATTAAAGCGTAACACTAACCGTTGCTATGTGGGCGCATGTTATAATAAATAAAAACAACTCATCTTTTTTTTTAAGTTACCAAGCGATTGTGAAACGTAAGTTAATTCCATTCCATAATTAGTTACGATAAACAAATTAAAATAATGTTATTACGATTTTAAATATAAATACACTATTCATATTATCACTATACGTACTAGGTATATTATGTTATGCACGGTCTACGCACATTGCCCTTACTTCTGGCTGACAAGGCGAATCAATAGGTTCACTTGTCATAACAAATATTAGGTACTACTTTAGTCAGTGTGCAACTTACCAACACGCGGAACAGACGTACATGTAAGAATTACTAACCTTTACGGTGTACGACCTAGTAATAAATAAACTTTTGGTTTACTATGTGAAGTGTTTTAAATGTTGGACATACTCGCTACCTAACACACAAACAGTTATAGTGTACAGCAGGGTTACTCAAACGAACCCTTAGGGGTTAGCGACAAGATTTACGTAATGGCGTCTGGATGGCTGGCAAGTGAGCCGAGTCGGAATTGACCAAAATTACTCCTAAAATCGACTCAATTTGTGACAAGAAACAAGTCCACCCATCACATTAATTTTCTTTTTGACACTGTATTTGATAACTTTTATTAAAATAAAAAACCGTATTTTCTACTACCTACAGCTAGATATTCTTTACAGGGTGGGGTTTAGGGGTTCGCTATTGTCTGGGAACTTTAACAAGGGTAGGGTTAAAGTTCCCAGACAATAGCGTAAGGCCATAAGTTTGAGGAACCCTGGTGTACAGTTTAGGAACCAATCTGTCCCGTACATTAAATGGTCCTTCGAGCCGGATTTAAATGGCACTACTGACTACTACTAAACTTAAGGTACGTATACTTACATACCCTAAGTCAATCTTGACTTACAATGGAACTACTTAACAAGCCGGTCGGCATCTTTGAAGATATTGAAGATATAACTATAAAAAGGACATCATAACTAGGAAAAACGTTTGATAAAGTTAGAAGAACTATGGGGAGCCTTTGAAGAGCAGCATAAAATACTGTTGAAGACCACTGAACTTAAACACATCGGATACTTTAACAATAACGTTAACACGAAAACAAAGAACACGTACGAGTCAACTAAAAGGCATATTATGGATCTATTGGCTTTTACGATCTAACTGGGCTAATGGATGAAGAAACTGAGGATGACGTTAAGAAGCTCATCACTCAGCAATAACGCAATTTTAAGGCTATGTCAAAGATAAATATTGACTTCATAAGCGAAAAGTAGGAGTTCGAAGAACATCTAGCAACCTTGAAATCAAAGTGAAAAGAACTTGAAGATGAGCTGAAGGTGTCCAGTCTGAAAGAAGATTACAATGAAAAGTACGAAGCCATTGACCATTGAATATTACTTAAGTAAATAGGTTAGTAGTGTTATGACAACTAACAATAAGTAATATTGTTACTAACACCAAATACAACTATGGCCTTTAGTCTGACATAAAGTTTTATTTATTTATTGAACAAATATACGACAACTTGAATCTGAACGGTAAGATTCGGTCCAATATTTATATCAACAATCAACACACACAAAATTGAAATCCCGGAATTTACCGGTAAATATGTTCATTGGAATACTTTCTAGTACATTTTCCTTGAAACCACAATAAACCGAGTATTCCCAACGCGCAGAAGATGCAACATCTGAAGACGAAACTAGAAGGTGGTGTAAAACTCATTTGGGCTGGATCTTGTGTGGAAAACCTTCAACTGTCACATAACCTTACAGATCTGTCGAAATGTTGGGAGAGGATTCTGAAACATTTCTCCGACATTCGTTTCGCCGTTGATCGGTTCACCGACAGAACGATTCACTTTTCATTTTTTCTCCGACAGAACTTTTCAATGACGAACGATTCGCCGACAGAACGATTCACTTTTCATTTTTTCTCCGACAGAACTTTTCAATGACGAACGATTCGCCGACAGAACGATTCACTTTTGAAAATTACATCGACAGAACCTTTCACCGGCGAGCGATTCGCCAACACAACTGTTCATCTGCCCCTGGGTATAAAACATAGGTATTCGACATGTAGACCTGTTTCCGTTTATTGTTTTAAAGAAACACACAAATACACACAAAATACAATCAATAATACAATATAATACTAATACATAAAATTAAACTTTGCACTCATAGTCATTCCGAAGGATTTTATAATTTCCGGCTAGCTTATCATTTAATTGCATATAATTCTAAATTAAATGCACAATGCAGGCTAGTATTATTGAGGTAATGATAGACATACATACTTGAATTTCTAAACGAAAACAATTAAATATGAAAATGAGGGTAGTCTTCAGTTTTTTACCTGTCAACGTCCCTCATTACGTTGTTATGTCTGCCCGGAATTAATTTCCAACGTGTTAATGAAAAGGTTTAGATTTGTTGTTAAAAAATGAGTGATTGTGTAATGTTAAAGTCAAAACGCGGTACAGATATATTGATTCACGAAGGATATTCATATCATCTAAATAGAATACGAAATACGAAGTTCTACTGGCGGTGTACGAGAAAAGATTCTACCCGGTGCAATGTTGCTATCACTTCAACAGTGTCTACGAATAATTCTCATATTGTTATTTCGAAAAAATTTAAACATGTTCATTTGCCGGATCCCGATAAGCAGATTGAAATAACTGTAAAAGCTAACATCAAACAAAAAGCCCACCATTCAATGGATGCACCCTCACAAATTGTTCAACGGTGTATTCAAGATGTACCAAGTATTAGTGCTCCTTACATGCCGACTAAGGATGCCATGAGAATAATGGTTCATCGGGTAAGGAATAAGAATTTACCAAGTATTCCCAAAGATATACATGCTGTTGTGATTCCCGATGAATTATCCAAAATTAACAATGATGTCAACTTCCTTATCGGTCACTACACTCATAATGAAGAATCTGTAATCGTATTTGGCACAAATGAAAATTGCAGACTTTTAAGTGAAGCAAATTATTGGCTGATGGATGGAACATTTAACTGTTGCCCCACCCCGTTTCGACAAATATATTCTATACATGCAATAGTCGGAATCCCGGACGGTACGCATAAAGTACTTCCTTTAATTTATGGTTTACTTTCACATAAAACTGTAAATTGTTATGAAATATTTTTAGAAATATTAAAACGACACACACTAATTACTTAGTGGAATGGGCCTGCAGCACTGAGAACGTTTACAAACAATCCGAAGAGCAACGTAGTTATCTACTTACAACTACGATGAACCAAAAAAGCATTGCGCCAACCCTTTTTTTTTTTTTTTGTGGATGGGAAATCATCAAATAACTTCTCCCGCTCTGGGTGGAGCGGAAGGGCGTGTCAGACTTTTACTGACTAAAACCCACCCGTGTTCCTTCAGTTGCCTATGCCAAGGCCACGGTATCTTTTTCAAACAACCCGCGACCCCAGCGGCATCGGCCCTATTGGACCCCATCTTTTGCTGACATCTCTTTGAGGCGCGCGTGGAACACAACGCACCGTCGACCCGGGCCTGGTCCTCACCGGACGGCGAGCTACCCACAACTCACCGTCCGCAAGTCCGCGCCTACGGTGGCCGGGAATCGGCTATCAATTCCCGCCGCCCAGGGCGTCTCCTGCGGCGACTGAGGGCGTGAGGCTGCCTCTCCCTCACGCGTTCCGCCTCCTCCTTCGCGAGCATTACCGCTTCGCAGAAGGAGGTGACGGCCTCCCATGCACTCTCGCTCCGCACCATGGCCTGGACCAGGCTCGGACGCGAGAGATCGCCGCCGCCGATCGCCTCCGTGAGAACACGGCGGTGCTCTGCCCAAGCCGGGCAGACCTCCACTGTATGCTCCACCGTGTCCTCTGGACGATCCACACAATGGTGACACCCGGGCGTTTCCTCCCGCCTTATGCGAAACAGGAACCTCCCAAAACAACCGTGTCCGGTGAGGACCTGCGTCAGGCGGAAGGTGAGGACGCCGTGGCGCCTCTCTAACCACTCCTCAAAGAGGGGACTTATCGCCGCAATTGTGGCGTGCCCAGCGCTGGGCTGCGACAGTCGCACTCTCCATGTCGCCATGAGATCCCGCCGGAGTTCTGTCCGCTGTACCGTGATTTCTCGCGGCAGCGGAGTTACGCCCCGGCGTTTTGCCTCCTCGCGCCACTCCCACACGTGCGCGAGGACTTTCGCCTCCAGATCCCACGGAGCAAACCGGCAAGGAGACTCGCCGCCTCACCGGAGACCGTGCGGTAACCCCGGACTAGCCGAATGGCCATGACCCTCTGGGACGCGTTCAACCGGCGGACTGGCCGCAGCCTCAGGGAACGCGCCCACACCGGTGCCCCGTAAAGGGCCATGGACCACACGACCCCCGCGTAAAGCCTCCGGTAGGAGGCGTTTGGACCACCTAGATTGGGCAGGAGCCGCTTCAAGGCAGCCCCAGCCCGCTCCAGTCTGGGAGCCAAACGTCGGAAATGCTCCACGAAGTTCCACCGGCTGTCGAGGACGAGTCCCAGGTACTTCATCGTCGACTCGACTCCGATGCGAACCCCTCCTACCGTTATTTGGGAACCCGACGGTGGCGCATTCCGAGGACCATGAAAACACATGGCCTCGGACTTGTGCAGGGCCACCTCGAGTCCCAACTGCCGGATCCTCTCAACGACTATCGCAATCCCGCGTGTCGCTAATTCAGCCGCCGCCTGGTGGGACCTCCCCTGCGCCAGGACCAGCGTGTCGTCAGCGTAACATACCACGCTGACGCCGCTAGGGAGGTCGGCGCGCAGCACCCAGTCGTACCCGATGTCCCACAAATGCGGCCCCAGGACCGATCCCTGTGGGACACCGCACGACATCTCTCGCCGGTTCCACTCTCCCTGATGACCGGGGTAGATGACGGCCCTATCCGTCAAATAGGCCTCAACCACTCGACAGAGGTAGGTCGGCATCCGGTGATACCGGAGTGCCTCCCTGATGCAACTCCAGGGCAGGGTATTGAAGGCGTTGGCGATGTCTAGAGACACCGCCAAGACGACCCCACCCCGGGCCACAGCATCCCCCGTCGTGAGGGCTCGCACGCGCATGATGGCGTCCACCGTAGAGCGCCCCCTGCGGAACCCAAACTGGCTCTCCGCCAAATCCGGCCCCACCTGCACCAGCCACCCGACGAGGCGGTCTGCAATAACTCTTTCAAAGAGCTTGCCCACCTCGTCGAGCAGCACGATGGGTCGGTAAGCGGACGGAGAGTCCGCAGGGCGCCCCGGCTTCTTAATGAGGACCAGTTTCCCCGTCTTCCAACGAAGTGGGAACTGGCCCCTCTCCAAGCATGCGCTTAGGAGCCCCCCTAGTCGAGGCCCGAGAGCCCCAAAGGCCAGAACCCAGGCTCTTCCAGGTAAGCCGTCGGGTCCTGGGGCGGCATTTTTGGCACTCAGCCTACGTACCGCCGCTCTCAACTCTACCTCGGTCACTTCCGGAGCATCGTCGTCGTCGTCGGTGATGTGGTCCGCAATGGGCACCGCAGGAAGCGGAGCCATGGGCGGGGGAGTATGTTCCCCTCGCGAAGGGAACAGAGCGCTCACCACGTCCTCCACGAGCTGGGGCCGGAGACTCTGCGTCAGCGGGGGCGCCCATGGGCGGAGTTTATTCCGCACCATTTTATAAGGGCGTCCCCATGGGTCCCTGTTTAGAGTCTCCAGCGACTCCTCGCGAGCCAGATCCCTGGCCCGCAAGATCTCCGCTCGGAGGGCGGTCTTCGCCGCTCTGTACCCCTCGTACAGCTCCGCCTGAATGGCTTCCGTATCCGGAGGGCGGATACGGAGCCTGCGGTGCCTGGTGTACCGGTGCCGCGCAGCAACGCACGCCTCGCGCAGAGCCGCCAGCTCCGGCGACCACCAATACACCTGGCGCCAGGCGCGACCGGGCTGGACCCGGGGCATTGCCACGTCACATATTTCGGACATGGCCTCCCGGAACCACTCCGCCTCGTCGTTGATGTCGGCAGGCCTGTCCGGTGGTGACACCCAGGCCTGCACGATCGAGGCTTCCAGGAGGAGCTCCCGGTCCAGCTTCTTCAGCGCCCACCGCGGACCACTCGGGGCCTGTCGGACCGGCGCGCTCGAGGTCTGGGCGGAGACATCAAACCGGATGTACCGGTGGTCGGAATAGGTCTCCACCCCCTCTATGACGCGCCAGTCAACAACATGTGGCAGCAGAGCGGGGCTGGCGAACGAAATGTCCACCACTGATTCGCCCCGCATCCGCACACACGTGGGGACAGAACCCCGGTTTAGGATGACCAGGCCTGTCTCCAGAGCCCAGTCCTCCACCATCCTGCCCCGTGTGTCCGTATACCGGGAACCCCAAGCCACATTCTTGGCGTTGAAGTCCCCGAGGACGAGCACGGGAAGGGAACGAAACCCGACGACGACGTTTTTCAACTCCGCAAGGGAGTTGTGGAACTCGGCGAGAGTTCGGTTCGGGGAGAAGTATACCCCTACCACGACAATCCCCCCGAACCGTGCTGCAACGCAACCCTGTCCCCTCTTGACGGCTTCGAGGGACAGGGTACCGGCGGCGGCCGACGAAATGAGGGTCACTGAGCCGCTCAGGTCCTCCACCCAGTAATCACTGGGCGGGACAAAGTACGGCTCAGCGACCACGGCGATGTTAATCGACCACTGCGCCATGCTCTGGAGCAACAGATCCTGAGCGGCGACGCAGTGGTTGATGTTCGCCTGGAGGAGGCGTAATGGGGCCATTACTGGCACTCCATATTAGCCCCCCCCCTGAGCCTCCTGTGAGGGCTCTGCCGCAGTGAGTACGGCGGCGACGGCAGTGGAGGCGGCAGCGACGGCGGCCGTGGCGGCGGCTGCGGCCGTGACGGCGGTAGCGGATTCGGAGGGCTTGCCCCTGCCCCGGGCTTTGGTGGGTGGACCACAGCCCTTGCTTCCAGCCCGGTGATCGGCCGGCTTGCCAGCTGCCGCACATAAATAGCAGTGCGGCGTGGCATTGCACGAGCCGGCCTTGTGACCGGGCTGACCACAACGGAAGCAATGACTGCTGCAATCCACCTCCGAGGTGCATTTTGCCCCCACGTGGTTGCCCACTTGGCAACGGAAGCACCTCAGAGGTCTGGGTTCCAGCAGTTTCACCCGCGTGGAATCCCAGCCCACCTGGAACCTTCGGCCCTCCCCATTTTGTGGGCCGCCGATACGGGGCAGCTCACCGTAACGGCTCGCATCCCCGTGAGGTCAGGACGGATGGTGCCTACCTTCACCTGTTCGAAGGCCCCCCAGTCTTGACCACGGCGGCCACCACCTCTCGCTCCGTCACGGAGTCGTCCAGACCCAGGATGCGCAAGTCAACGCACTTGGCGGGTCTGGACACTCGGGCCTCGTCCGCATTTAAGGACGCCCTGAGCCTTTCGGCCAGAGCTTCAGCGGTCGGGCCACTGGCCGCACCGGGGATCTCGAGCATCCGAGCCCCAGTCGCAGTGACCCTTACCCGCAAGCCCTCGGTAACACCGATCTCCTCCAGGTTCACCGCCGCCCTCGCCTTGGCGAGCACGTCGCGGTAGGACACGCCCTTCTTCTCCGCCTCCGGCTGTAGTGTGATCACTACAGCTGCGGACTTTGGGGCACGTAACCTTGCCGCGACGCTTCGCTCTTTGCGCCGCCGCCGCCTCTCCCTCCGCTTGGCCGACCTTGCCGCCTTGCCCTCCTTCCTCTTCTCCCTAGCTACCTGCCATTCGGCGTCAGCCGGAGGAGATTAGGGAGGCGGGGGCAGCCGCGTCGTCACCGCCACAGCTGGGGCCCTCTCAGGCGCCTTCGCAGCCGCCTTCGTGGGTGCCTTCGCAGGCGCCGTCGCAGGCGCCTTCGCAGCCACGGCCCTGCCCTTAGCCTGCCCTGCCGACCCTGGTTTGGCCGTGGCAGCCATGGCGGCATACGAAGCCGCCTTTGGCTGGCCCGAGGCCGCCGGTCGACTTGCGGGGGCCGCAGGACGATTCCCTCAAGGACCGAGAACCGGTTGTTAAGGGAAGCCAACTCCTTCCGCACCAAGGCCAGAACTCGGTCCTCTGCAGGCCCGAGGCCGCCTTGCCCCTGCTGCACCCCCTCCTGAGCGCCGGCTCCGCGGAGCCTGGCCAGGTCTGCTCGGAGCTCCTCATTCTCCTTTCGGAGAAGCTCCATGGCGGCTGTCAAGCGGGCGACCTCCGCCCGCATTTCGGACATTCCGTCCGACGGAGGCCCTTGAAGTAGAGCCTCCGCTGCCGCCATAATGGAGGCCTTGGCTGCGGGTATGGCCTTGTCTTTAGAAGACTGCTTCTTCTTCAAGGCCACACCCTTGACTGCAGCGGCCACGACCTCCTCAAACCTGGCCCGGTCCGAATTGGAGCCACCAGCGGCGTCCGACTCATCGCCAGACGCCTCCACGGCACTCCCCTCGGCCGACCCGGCTGAGCCGTCCTCCTGTGCGGCATTTACCCGGCTCTTGCTCTTCCGGCCTAGGCTCCGGCGAGCATAATTTGGAGCCGATTTAACTCCGCCGTCCGAGGAAGACTCCTGGGCATCTCCCGGATTTAGGTTCCGCTTCAGGAAAGCAT
Source organism: Dicycla oo (assembly GCA_948252095.1). Classification (NCBI taxonomy): domain Eukaryota; kingdom Metazoa; phylum Arthropoda; class Insecta; order Lepidoptera; family Noctuidae; genus Dicycla; species Dicycla oo. The sequence continues at coordinate 14,199,763 of OX411732.1, forward strand.
TTTTCCTTCCAGCGGCCCCCACCACTACGCACTCCGGACTCTTAAAAGTGCCCCTCGCGCCCTTCACTCCCGATGCGGCGTCGGACTCCGACCCCGCATCACTCCTCTCCCTCTCCTCTTCTCGTCTATTGTTTTTAGTTGGTTCCATATTTGTTCCCACGAGTAAAAACTTTATCACTGGCTCAAAACTGTGGTTCGCACTAGCGATTAATTTAGCTACCCATTAATCAAGCTACCAACCTCCCTCACGGTGCGCCGCCGCTTGAAGGTTTGGGGTAATTTTTTTATAGAGGTTTTCTTCCTCGCGGTCCGGGCGGTTAAGCCAAGACCCTCGACCCCCGTCAAAAGTCAGAGACATGACCTTGAACAATCTTCGGGGCTACGAGACTAACGGTGGCAGAAGGAAATGACTTCCTCCTGCCTGCCCGGCGGCAGGGTTAGTGCACACCGAGCCCGCTCTTACTCCGCCGCTGTGCGTCTCTGCTTAGAGCAGAGGGACACACGTTGGAGCGTACCTCCGACAGGATATTGGCATACGGGCAACAAAACCCCTTAGGCACACGTGCCTAAGTATCTCGACTTAGCCCACGAGGTTGTCGCTATGTGGAATGTGGACTCGGCAATCATTGTGCCGATAGTCGTTACGGTCAATGGCCTTATCGCTAAGAGCCTCGACCAACATCTCAAGAGGCTCTCGTTGGGTGGCTGGGTGAAGGGCCTGATTCAGAAGGCAGTCCTCCTTGATACGGCGCGTATTGTGAGGAGGTTCCTGTCTCTGGGGCCCTAACCACCGGTAGCTTGGACCCTGCACCCGCTACCGGCGGATCACTATTTTTTATATTTTTAAATGTTTTTTTTTTAATGTTTTTATAAAAATATTTAAAAATGTAATAAAATAAGTTTAAAAAATAAATAAAGGAAATAATAATAATAATATTTATTCAAGTTATGAAGTAATACAGTAAATACAGTTTTGCTTAAATCTATGTCAAGTTCACCAGTGTTATTTGCCTGAACTAGGACATCCTGTGTTTCAGACGAGAGGAGGTAAAAAATTATTAGATAATCACTGTAATTATATAAAATAAAATAGTCATCTAATAGGTATGTAAGTAAATATATATATATATATATATATATATATATATAACTTAGTATACTAACTTAGTAAACTAATTAAAAATAATAAACCAAAATAATCTTTATTTTAATACAACTAATAACTTCTCTGTATCTTCATAGGACAAATTTTGAAGAGCTACCTTGAGAGTTTTCTTGCAATTTCCATAATTTAGGGAATAGATGTTTGCTTTTGAATTTAGTCTGTTATAGAGTAGTGGTCCAAGGAAAACATAAAATTTTGCTGTGAAAGCATGTCTCGTACTGTTTGTGGGGCAAACAATGTCTTTTCGTCTCTTTTTAGTAAATTCAGTGCTGTAGTAAAGGGCTGCGTGTTGTTTTAGTACAATGCTCATTATGAATAATTGTCGAACTGTTAGTACTTCACAACATTTATAGAGCAGGTTAGTGGGAAAGAGGAAAGGGCGGCCAGTAGCCACCTTGAGAATCGCTCTTTGAGCTCTTTCGATGGGTAGTAATAATGTTTTACATACTCCACCCCATGAGGTAATGCAGTACGTCAAAATAGACTGACATAGAGCAAAGTAAACTTGCCTAATTATTATTGGGTCTGCAATATATCGTAGCTTTTTGAATATGAATATCAGCTTACGAATTCTATTATTTAAAGCTTCCATATGTTGTTTGAACGTCAGGGTGTCATCAATTATAACACCCAAGTATTTAATTTTATTAGACTTATTAATATTGGGACACATAAACGGGCAATCTACAGGTACTGTACAACAATGAGCATACAACTTTGAAGGAATGTTAGAAGCTTGTTTGCGCATCGAAAACTTTATATAATTTGTCTTGTCTGCATTTAGAGTTAGTGAGTTATGCTGAAGCCATTTATTTACAACACTGAAGCCGTCTTGGGCGAGCTTGTAGACATCATGTTCCGATTCAGCCGAAAAAAGAAGAGCAGTGTCATCAGCGTAAGATATTATTGTGCCATGCTTTAGCTTTATATTACAAAGGTCATTTATGTATATCAGGAACAAAGTGGGCCCTAAAATACTTCCTTGGGGAACACCAAAAGACGTGTTTTTTTGGTCTGCGCTGAGAACACTGCCAATCTTCACGCATTGAGTACGGTCTTCTAAATAACTTTTGAAGAGTTTCAGCTGAATGCCTCTTATGCCCACTGTCTCAAGCTTGCGCAACAGAATAGGAATGGACACTGTGTCAAAAGCCTTGGCGAGGTCCAGGAAAATTCCTATTGTATGGTTACCCTTGTCAAGTTCTTGAGCAAGATAGTCAGTCAGATGATGAACAGCATCGGCAGTTGAAAGTTTAGGTCTAAATCCAAATTGTCGTTCCGACAAAATTGATTTGTCCTCCAAATATTTGAACAATCTTTTATTTATAATTTTTTCCAATATTTTAGACATAGAGGGCAGAAGAGAAATAGGTCTGTAATTTGTTACTTGCTCTTTACTGCCTGATTTATGTATAGGGACAACAACTGCTTTTTTAAGGCATTCCGGAAAAATACCCAGAGATAAACACATGCGAAAAATATAAGCCAGTGGTGGTACTAAAATTTTCCTGAACTTTTTAATTATTTTATTTGATATATTATCCCAACCAACTGCACAGTCGTCTTTCAAAGTCATGATTATACTTTCTATCTCAGACTCGTCAGTATCTAGTAGTGCAAAGGATGTTAAAGTGGAGCTACCTGTAATAGAAGTGCTCGTTAGATAAGGTGATTGACCCTGATTTTTTTCTGCCAAACATTTCCCAACATTAACAAAGAAATTATTTGCCATGTTAGCAGATGTCAGCTGCGATGAGTGCGCTTGTAATAAACCTGAAGGTGACTCATTTTGTTTCGACGAATATGTTATATTTTTAATACATTTCCAGATCTTTTTACTACTTGTTCCAGCCTTTTCTAATGCAGTTTTATCATAGTTGCTTTTAACTTTTTTAAGTAGATCATTACAGAAATTACGATATCTTTTGTATGACAGTTGCAATATAGCATTATCTGGGTGAGATTTAGCTTTCATGTGCAGTCTATCTCTATGCTTCATACATCGGATAAGACCTGTAGTGATCCAGGGTTTTATGTTGCAATTTTTGTTGCTCAATTGTGATATAACCGTATTTTTCTGAATTGCATGTCGTACATTTTCTATTACATACAACATACAAAACTGTGGGTCATCGGAATTATAGACTGAATCAAAGTTGATGACGCGCAAATCTTCTTCAAGTTTATTTATATTTAATTTCGAAATTGTGCGAGTGTTTTGTTTAGGTATGTTACAATCTAGAGTTAGTAGGGCAGCATTGTGATCGGTTATTGTCGAGTTAACAACAAGTGCAAGTGAGGCGTAATTTGATTTTAACATGACATGATCCAAGCAGGAGCCACTATGATGTGTAGGAAAGCTATGTGCAGGGAGTAAGCCATGATATGCGCATAGGTTGAGGTAGTCCTGAGCAGATGCATCAGTACTTCCTGGAAGAATATTTATATTAAAATCACCAATTACAATCAAGTTTTTGATGGCTGACAGGTTCTGCAAGACATCATTCAGCGATTCAGTAAAATTGCTAACATTTTTAAAGGAGGGAGGTCGATATATTGCTAATATTGCAAAGTTTGATCCAATCTTTACCACTAAACTATTGCAGTCGTACATATTAGGTTCCTCAACAGAGACCTTCAGATGATTCCTTACATAAACTATCACCCCATCATTTTGATTGTAATTCCTATTACTTTTGTACATATTATATCCCGGTATTAGTGGTATGTTATATTGCTTGGCAAGCCAGCATTCGGTTAAAACAATAACGTCACAATTTATGTCTAACCGTTCTTGAAATGTGGAAAAGCTATCAAAATTCTTAAAAATACTGCGAATATTTTATACTACGAGGGCGGGTCAATAAGTCCGTGACTTTTTGAATTTCTGACCTCTTTACTGAAAAAGCAACACTACTCCTGTCAACAGGCATCTGTCAGTTGACTCCTGTCAAAATTTGAACTTGCTGCGTCAGTTAGTTTGTGTTTGACAGCTATCTTTATCAGACTACCCAGTAATTTGAGGAAAAAATGGAAAAAAGTGAATTTCGTTTGCTTATTAAGCATTATTTTTTGCGAAAAAAAACCATTACCGAGACCAAGGCTAAGCTTGATAAATACTATGGGGACTCTGCACCATCGATTTCAATGGTAAAAAAGTGGTTTACTGAATTTCGTTGTGGCCGTACAAGCACTGAAGATGCCGAACGTCCTGGACGCCCAGTTGAGGTCTCTTCACCCGAAACAATCGAAAAAATTCACGATATGGTGTTGGCCGACCGAAGATTGAAAGTGCAAGAGATTGTGGAAGCCGTAGGGATCTCGCATGGCTCAGTGGTTTCAATTTTGAATGATCACTTGGGCATGAGAAAGCTTTCCGCAAGATGGGTGCCGCGTTTGCTCACAGTCGACCACAAACGCAATCGTGTAACAACTTCACAGGAAGGTTTGGCGTTGTTTAATCGCAATATGGAGGAGTTTTTGCGCCGTTTTGTAACCGTGGACGAAACATGGATCCATCACAATACACCAGAGACCAAACAACAGTCAAAACAGTGGGTTTCTAAGGGTGAATCGGCGCCAAAGAAGGCCAAGGTGGGTTTGTCAGCCAATAAAGTTATGGCGACTGTTTTTTGGGATGCACGCGGGATAATCCACATTGACTACCTTCAAAAGGGAAGAACAATCAATGGGGAATATTATGCCAACTTATTGGACCGATTCAATGACGATTTGAAAAAAAACCGACCTCATTTGGCCAAGAAAAAAGTTCTTTTCCACCAAGACAATGCAAGGGTGCACACATGTGCAGTTGCCATGGCAAAAATCCATGAATTGGGCTATGAATTGCTCCCTCATCCGCCCTATTCTCCAGATTTGGCTCCGAGTGACTACTTCTTGTTCCCAAACCTGAAGAAATGGCTTGGTGGAAAAAGATTTGACTCCAATGATGAAGTCATCTCTCAAACAAAGGCCTATTTTGAGGACCTCGACAAATCATATTTTTTGGAAGGGATAAAAAAATTGGAGAAGCGTTGGACAAAGTGTATAGAGCTCAAGGGAGACTACGTTGAACAATAAAATGATTTATTTATCAAAAAATCTGTGTTTTATTCCAAAAGTCACGGACTTATTGACCCGCCCTCGTATATATACTTATAGATCCGTTTGGTGCCGGACATAAAGAATAGCACCATCCCATTTCTTCCCGTGGGTGTAGTAAAAGGCGACTAAGGGAACTTGAGACCTAGTGGATATAATTTAAGCACCTTGGGTCGCCCGCGCGGTGGCGGGTAAACTGCCAACAAAAGCATTCCCAAGGAGGGTTGGTGTCAGGCGGGCGGCCGACTGTAAAAACTTACGAGTAGCCGAAACTATATGCAACATGGTAAGAAATATGAGAATGCGCGATAGGGCTAGGGCGTACCCCACAGGCGACGCGCAGGGGCAGCACCCGGCTCCTGTGGGAAATGGACAAGGGTTGTCGCATCAGAACGAGCGGGTACGACGTAAGACGCAAGCTCGGAGTGTGAGAGAAGTAAGATTGAGGTGCGCGAGCTGGAATGTAGGTACGATGACTGGAAGAGGAAGAGAATTAGCAGATGTCTTCAAAAGGCGACGACTGAATATAGCGTGTCTGCAAGAGACGAAATGGACGGGGTGCGAAGGCTAGAGAGATAGGAGAAGGATATAAGTTCTTTTACTGTGGAAGCGATGGCAAGCGAAATGGTTTTGGATAGGGAATTGAAAGAATGTGTGGTGGATGTTAAAAGAGTGAGTGATAGAGTGATAGCTGTGAAAGTAATTATGGAAAGTTTAGTCTTAAATATAGTAAGTGTGTATGCACCCCAGTCAGGATGTGAGGATAGTGTAAAAGAGAAGTTTTGGGAGGATTTCGATCGTGTGATGATGGATGTGCCAGAGAGTGAAGAAGTGTATGTGGGGGGTGACTTTAACGGGCATGTAGGAAGACAGAAGGATGTGTATGAGAGAGTGCATGGCGGTTGGGGATACGGAGCCCGTAACACTGATGGCGAGACACTGTTGCAAGCTGCTTCTGCTTTCGACCTGGCAATAACAAATACGTGGTTTAAAAAGCAAAACGAACACCTTATTACTTACAAAAGTGGCCGCCACGCGACACAAATTGATTTCTTGCTGGTAAGACGAAACAGCCTAAAATGTGTTAAAAATTGTAAAGTGCTGCCAGGCGAAAGCTTAGTCACACAACACAGACTAATAATAATGGAAGTAAAAGTCAGTGTCTCGTCCAGTGAGTACAAAGAACGGCCCCCACCAAAAACCAGGTGGCGTATGATAGAAAAAGAGGAATGTGCAAGTATGTTTAAGAGTCAAGTGGTAGACAAAATGATCGAAATGAAGGATATGGAAGGAAAAACTGTGAATAAAATTTGGAAAGAGATGGCGGATTGTATAAGGAGAGTAGCAAAAGACGTGTTTGGAGAATCGAAAGGGAAAGGCATGATAGAAAAGGATACATGGTGGTGGAATGAAGAAGTGCAAAAGATGCTTAAAGAAAAGAAAGTTGCGCTTAAAGAATGGCAGGGTGTAGAAAACGGGAACGATAGTCTGAAAGAAGATAAGAAGAGAATTTATATAGAATGGAAGAGGAAGGCAAAAAAGGTGGTAGCAGTTTCCAGGGCTAAGGTGCAGGAGAAGTTGTATGACTCACTGGACAGCCCAAGAGGCCAAAAGGAGCTATACCGGATTACAAAAGCAAGAGAAAGGAGAACGAGAGATATAATTCATATTAAGTGTATGAAAGATGAAGCCGGTAAGGTTCTGTCCCAAGATGACGAGATAAAAGAACGATGGAAGTTTTATTTTGAAAAGCTAATGAACGAAGAGAATAAATGGAATGGTGTGCTCAAAGAGGTACAAACAAATATGGGTTTGGTGAGGGAAATTAGCATGGATGAAGTAAGGAAGGCAGTTCAAAGTATGAAAAATGGAAAGGCCATGGGCCCAGATGACATACCAGTAGAAGTATGGAAGTGTTTAAAAGAAGATGGATGTATGTGGCTGACTTTATTCTTCAATAAGTTGTTGCATGAAGAAGCGATCCCACAAGAATGGTGCAATAGTTCGCTAGTGCCCATCTTCAAGAATAAAGGTGACGTGCAGGACTGCAACAACTATCGAGGAATAAAGCTTATGTCCCATAGTATGAAGGTATGGGAGAAAATAATAGAGAAAAGATTGCGAGAGGAGAGTGAGATTACCCCAAACCAGTTTGGGTTTATGCCAGGTCGAGGAACAATGGACGCCACTTTTGCACTCCGCCAATTGTGCGAGAAGTACAGACGTGCACACAATAACTTGCACATGGTGTTCATTGATCTGGAAAAAGCGTATGATAGGGTACCTCGGGATGTCTTGTGGTGGGCCTTGAAAGAGAAAGGTTTGCCCGGGAAGTATGTAGAGTTAATTCGTGCTATGTACAGTCAATCTTGTACCTACGTCCGGTCGTCTGCTGGCAACACCAACGAGTTCAGTGTGGCGGTAGGCTTGCACCAGGGGTCAGCTTAAAGTCCTTACATCTTCCTGTTAAATATGGACGCTCTGACAGCGGACATACAGGAAGAGGCACCCTGGTGCATGCTATTTGCCGACGACATCGTTCTTGTCGGTGAAGATGGACCTGAGATCCAGAGCAGATTGGAGAAATGGCAACGGAAACTGGAGAATGTCGGCTTGAAAATCAGCAGAACCAAGACCGAGTATATGTTCTGCGATTTCGGCGGTCTCTCCAGTGCTGGAGCCATAGCGCTTGATGGCGCGCTTCTCCCGGTCTGCTCCGACTTCCGGTATCTTGGTTCACTTGTGCAAAGCGATGGCGAAGTAGACCGGACTGTTAAGCACAGAATTAACACTGGATGGATGAAATGGCGGCAGGTCATGGGAACAATCTGCGACTCCCGTATTCCCCTTAAACTCAAGGGGAAAATTTATAAAACAATGGTTAGACCTGCTGTCTTGTTTGGATCAGAATGTTGGGCCATATAAAGAATGAATGAAAGGCAATTGCATGCAGCCGAGATGAGAATCCTAAGAGGGATGTGTGGTATTACGCGAATGGATAGAATAAGAAATGAGTATGTAAGAGGAAGTCTGAAAGTGACACCGGTGACTGAAAAGTTGTGTGGAAATCGGTTGTCATGGTATGGGCATGTGATGCGGAGGAATGAGGAAAATGTCGTCAGGAAAGTGTTGAGTATGAACGTGGAGGGCTATACGAGTAAGGGAAGACCAAAGAAACGATGGATGGACTGTGTGAAAGATGATATGGCCAGAAAGGGAGTGACTACCGAGATGACGACTAATAGAGAAGTATGGAAGAAAAAGACATGTTGCGCCGACCCCAAACAAATTGGGACAAGGGCAGGAGAATGATGATATATACTTATATACAATTTAGTCATATTAATAAACCAATAATAATATTATGATTTACGACTTCATATCGATTAATAATATCCTGGGACAATAATAATAATAATAATAATATCCTGGGACATTTTCACAAACGGTCATCTGATCCCAAACTAAGCAGAGCTTGTACTATGGAAACCAGATAACTGAAATAATACATATACTACTTTTTTTTTTGTAAATACATACTTATATAGATAATTACACCCAGACTCAGGACAAACAGACATGTTCATACACACAAATGTTTGTCCTGGATGGGAATCGAACCCACGACCAGCGACATGATAGGCGGTCTCTTAACCAACCACGCCAACTGGCCTGTCAACCAGGATTAAAACCAGTCTTATATTTTTTGATCACTCGTTTCGTGTATTCCGATGCGTTTTGCCGATTATTTTTCATTTTAAACGATCACTGCTTTGGTTTTTACGGATTCTGATCCTGCCTACCTTGTGCGACCTTTGTTTTTACACTGGACACCGATGATCGCTCACACGTTTGACTTGGAATATTGTTATTTTGGATTTTACCACCGCATTGTGGATTGGATTTGTTGAGACTATGGATCGCTGTGTGGATTGTAGGATAGTAACTAGTCATAGCAATACACTAGGTCGACGACCCTTAGACGTTGAAGGAATTCTGTCAGTGATTCGGCAGTAGCTTGCACCTTAGTCTGTAAGTAAATATAACATCCTCTAACCAGCTACCTGTATCCTGACTTTTCAAACATTCTTCACTAAATATAAACTAACCTTAGTGTTTAAAGAACATCTTTTGCACTTCAGGAATTAGTTGTTAGTCAAATGTTGTAATATAACCTTACTTTTACTAAACTTCTAATAACTCAGCTCTCAGGTCAAAAGTTAAACAGAATTTTCAGCGAGGGACTGATAAGTTGGAATCTATTAATTCACACCATTTTCATCTCGTTACATTCAGGCCCAAGATTGTATGTAATCGTTTCCGTCTCCTTTGATGCCGGTCAACAGATACAACACAATGACCTGACGGCCAATGAACTTAATTACGCAACAATCATAATAACAAGAAACGTTCAACGATTAGAATTCAGCACAGAATATGATCTATTACTAAAAAATCAACATGTTCCCACTAAAAGCATAATTTGCAAATTACAGCCTCACCTAGTCAAGAAGGGTATCTTGCGTGTCGGCGGACGTCTGAACAAAACTAGCTTACCGCTGGGAATGCAAAATCCCGCAATTCCACCAAGAAAGCATAGACTCACAGAACTACTGATAAACCAAGCTCACACCGCGACTTTACATGGTGGAACCCAATTGACGCTCGCCTTCATCCGTCAACATTATTGGATAATAGGAGGAAACAGAGCAGTAAAAACTCAGCTGCGACGATGTAATCGGTGCCATCGATTCAAAGCTACGGAAAACTACCAGTTCATGGCCGATCTTCCACCACAGTGTGTGACACCGTCCCGCCCCTTTACTCACACGGGGGTGGACTTCACGAGTCACGTAGACGTCAAATTAAATAAAGGAAGAGGCGTTAAGACATCCAAAGGTTACATCGCAATCTTTGTTTGGTTAGCTACAAAGGCAGTTCACATCGAACAAGTTTCAGACTTGAGCACTGAAGCTTTTCAGAGGATGTGCTCAAGACGTAAGCACACCAAGTCATGTTTATTTGGACTGTGGCACAAACATCATCGGAGCCTCTGATATGCTGAGCAAAGAGTTCGAAATGTTCAAAACGGAATTGCCTTCTGAATTTTTTAACGAAATTTTTAACTATAATGAAAGTGGAGTGGCATTTTAACGCCCCTGCGTGGCCAACCGCGGCGGGACTATAGGAGGCCGCGGTGTGCTCTATGAAACACCACTTACGTCAAGTTCTAGGGGAAAAGAAACTCACCTATGAAGAATTTTCGACCTTAATAATATTTCGATATGACCCTTAGGAGCCGAGCAAAAAGAAAAAAAAAGGCAGGGTTTACATTGTCATAGATTTATGTCCTCTTTAGTTTAGTTAAGCTCCTCAGTTATGTTTTTGGTTTTTCTTTTCTTTTCTTGTGTATTATTGTTGGTAAATAAACATTATTATTATTATTATAAGATAAATTCAATTATGTATGACGTCTATTGACACTGACAGATGTGAGAGGGATGACGTTGTGTTGACAGATTTAAATTATAATATTTTGTGCCACCTACCTTAAAAATATAAAATATTTAAATATATATTAGGTTGGGGAAAAAGTCTTTTCGCAATATAGTATGTATGAACTTGTAATAAAATCTCTTTGGCTATAATATTTGTATCTGGCTGGTTTTGGTATCATTGAAAGTTTAAATTTTAAAGAACATAATTCCAAATTCAAATTAGGAAAATGTGTGATTTTCATTTGTTTTTCGTACCGTCAAGATGAGTGAATCTAATGAAGAAATTCGATACATTTTTAAATTTTACTACAAAAAAGGTAAAAATACAACGCAAGCCGCGAAAACAATTTGCGATGTTTATGGACCTAGTGTAGTGTCTGTGAGAGTAGCACAAATTTGGTTTAAGCGTTTTCAATCCAGAAATTTTGATGTCAAAGATGCACGTCGCTCTGGTCGCCCTATTACGGATAAAATGGATACCATTTTTGAAAAAGTGGAGCAAGATCAGCATATCAGTAGTTACGACGTAGCTGAAGAACTGGAAATTGACCACAAAACAGTTTTGGCGCATTTGAAAAAAACTGGGTACACAAAAAAGCTCGACATTTGGGTACCTCACGAGCTCACTGAAAGAAACCTAATGAACCGTGTACTCATTTGTGATTCTTTATTACGACGTAATGAAACCGAACCATTTTTGAAGAAGCTGATAACTGGTGATGAAAAGTGGATCACGTATGACAAGAACGTGCGAAAAAGGTCGTGGTCAAAGGCCGGTCAGGCTTCACAGACTGTGGCGAAACCCGGGTTAACTCGCAACAAGGTGATGCTGTGTGTGTGGTGGGATTGGAAGGGCATTATTCATTATGAGCTGTTACCACCAGGCAGGACCATCGATTCTGAACTCTACTGCGAACAACTGATGAGATTAAAGCAAGAAGTTGAGAGAAAGCGGCCGGAATTAATCAACAGAAGGGGTGTGGTTTTTCATCATGATAACGCTAGACCTCACACATCTTTAGCCACTCAGCAAAAATTAAGAGAGTTTGGCTGGGAGGTGTTAATGCATCTGCCGTATAGTCCTGACCTTGCACCTTCAGATTTCCACCTGTTTCGGTCTCTTCAGAATTCTTTAGGCAGTGTCAGGTTAACATCAGGAGAGGACTGCCAAAACCAGTTGTCGCGTTATTTTGACCAGAAGTCCCAAAATTTCTATAGCAATGGGATCATGTCCCTACCTACAAGATGGCAAAAAGTTATCGAACAAAATGGTACCTACATACTTTAGTTAAATGTAAATAAACTATATTAAAAAATGTTTTGAATTTTCTTAAAAAATGCGAAGAAACTTTTTCCCCAACCTATTATATAAAAAAATTGTTTCACAAAATGCTCTAAATTTTCAAAAAATAAAATAAATGGTTAGTCCCGGAGTGACATAGTTGTAGAACTCATCTGGATCCTCTGTGAGGGGGCACAATAGTCTGGAATTCATGCACGCTTCTATATAAGCCATTAAAAAATAGACATTACAATTCCGTCATACATGATGGTTGCGTAACTTTAACCTTTTACGCAACGCACGCAACGGAAGCTCTTAAAAGGAATAAATTTATTTCCCGCTTTTGCAACATTTTTCATTGATGGTCCACTCATATAGGGCGCAGCGTGATGTTATATAGCCTATAGCCTTCCTCGATAAATGGGCTATCCAACACTAAAAGAACTTTTCAATTCGAACCAGCAGTTCCCGAGATTAGCACGTTCAACCAAACAAACAAACTTTTCAGCTTTATAATATTAGTATAGATTTGACACTTGACAGATTGTAGATAATACTTGCCACTTACTTTTTTATTTTCTGAGGCAACGATACAAAACTGTACGGCCAAAGCAATTTGAAGGGCAAACAAGCTCAATCGTATTGTATCGAAAATATCAATAAAATATGAATATTTTTCGTGATTAATTAGTCCGTAATGATCAGTAACGCTACTCCTCGAAATGGTTTTCAATAACAACATATAAAAAAATATGAACAATGCCCATTTAGATCTATGCAAAAGGTGGCAGTTAACTGAAAACATGTTCCATCAGTTCTGGAAGCACTGGTTCTCAGACTACTTAACATCGCTACAGGCTCGCAGTAAATGGCTGAAACCTCCCACCAGGAAAGTGGGCCCTTGGACGCCTACCGAACGACGATAACCGAATTGAATCCTAGGGCGGCAGTCTCGACACTCGTAACGATAGCGTTATTATACTCGTTACGACTGAAATCGCTCGCTAAGTCCTAATGTGGTACCTAGACGGGCAAAATGGTAATAGTTATGTTTTTTCAAAGACAATTATTGGCCACTTCAAATTAACCTTGAATAACGAGGAAAATTGGAGAACATGATTAAATAAAAAAACGGTTCTCGCCGCAACTGTTTGAAACTGTAAATGGTTTTTTCGTGCTTGTCAAGCAATTTTGACCGCCTTAGTACTCCATTAGGACTTAGCGAGCGATTTCATTCGTAAAGCTATCTTTACGAATGTCGAGACTGCCGCCCCTGGCAGTGACGCACACGTCCGAATCGCAACTATAAAAACAAGGTGGCACATTGAAGCGACCCATTACAAAATTGTGACTGTTGCCAAAACAGTCTTCAGGTCACCATGTTAACCACACTATCACTCATCTACTTGGTGGCCAGAATACACGGCAGTGTCATCCCACAAGAATGGTCAAGTGTTAAAATAACTACTTTAGGAAGTGATCGCCCCATATACTACGACACCATTGGAAAAGTACAGCTGATCCACGACGAATGGAGATTGCTGATGTACTACAACTTATCTAACTACTGGAGTGGAGTTCAAAAGTTCAAAAACTACTTAAAAGACATTTCAGACTTCTGCAATAATTTGGAACCAAGATTTTGTCAAACCACGGTTCGTCAGCTTTTGCACGAAATGGACCTTCTGCACTATTACAACGACATACTACTAGCCCCACATAAACACTTGTCGGGTCGCAGAAAACGAGGTCTGATTGACGGAGTGGGATACGTGGCAAACAGTCTCTTCGGAATTCTGGACCAGAGATTTGCAGACCAATATCATAAGGATATCCAGAACGTGCAGAAGAATGAAGACTACATCATGCAACTCGTAAAAAACCAGACTTCTATAATTGAAATTGAAAATGACATCTTGAAGAAAACCGAAGAGAACATCGGTCAGCAGTTTACACTAGTCAACAACTTTATAAAAGAAACTGACATGAGATTAGCGATGATGGATTCGAAAATTGAGATACTCATGATCTCGAGCTTTTTTACTTCGACCTCGCTGGCTGCACACTTATTATTGAAAAACTTGAAAAACATTCAAGAAACCTTTTTGAACACATTCCTGGATATCTATAAAGGACGCATGGATGTTCACTTACTAACTCCAGTCAACTTAATTCAACAGCTGACAATTATCTCAGGAAGGCTCCCGAAAACGTTGGCGTTACCGATAGACAATATTCAAGAAAATATAAAAGATATCTACAAATTAATTTACGTGAAAGCACGTGTAACCGACAGTTACTTCTTGTACGAGCTTCACATTCCACTGGCAAGCGACGAGGAATTTGTTGTATACCAGATTATTCCACTGCCCATGAAAAATCCACAGAAGGAAAACGAAACGACAGTTATTCCTGTGTCATTCAAGTACATCGCAGCGAATCTGGAGAAGAACACTTACATTAGACTAAACGAAAAAGAATTAAATCGTTGCATCCAGATGCGACCGGAAAATCACGTCTGCATTATGAACTTGCCAATTTTTAGTTTACAAAACGCCAAAGCACCGTGTGAAGCCAAACTACTAGGTCAACATTCAACCTTGCCATGCATTACGGAACAAATCAAATGTGAAACTGCCTGGATTAAATTACATAACACGAACACATGGCTAGTGACATGTTGCAACTCATGCACAGTACGTACTGTGTGCAACGATGACGTCAGATCACACGTCATCAACACTTCATCTATAGTGTCGCTGAAACAAGGATGCCTTCTTCAAACAAAGGAGTTGAAAATACACTCCCACAACAACTACGACAGCAACGTCAGATTGGATTACGACATCCAGGTCCCTACCCTGGACAAAACAATAAATGGCATCATAAATAATCATACAACACCTCTGCTGCAAATAAAGCACAACGATGGCATCTCTGTCGTCGAAGAACGACTGCGGTACTTGAAAAGTATGGAACAACTTCCAGCAACACTGACGACACACGATATACATCAGTACGTCATTTCTTACGTGCTACTACTGACTGTAATTGGAGTGGCAATAATTGCATGGGTGGCTAAAAGGCGCGGTTATTTTATGAAGAAAACAGATGATGTAAATCGTGTTACTCGACATACATTTAGTACCGCAGACGTGGAAATGCAGTCCAGGAAACCTGTGGTTGGGACGAGAAGGCTGTCTAGGTCGCACTCACCACTAGATCGCCCACCTCCGAAGAAGTCAAGATATGAGGCAGAACGGATGACTAGCGGCAGCCATCCACCTACAAAGCCCACATTGGATTCCAACACCGATATTGAATTTCATTTTTAAGAATTTATTTTGATTATATATACTTTTAATGTTCTCACTTTTTACATTTTATACCTATTTTCCGTTACTATTAATCTTTTTAGATCTTATACTTCTATAATTTCTTGCTTTGTATTGGTGATTCTTACATGGTCATATTCTCCTCATCCTTTGCTTGGGTTAGGAGTATGTACGGTCTACGTACAGTGACCTTACTTCTGGCTGACAAGGCAAATCAATAGGGTCACGGACGCGTTCTTAAAAATAGCATTATAAGCATTTATGGTGAAGTGCATCAACAAGCCCGTCGTGTAATTAATAATGTGCAGCGATGATTTGCGGAGTAAGTCTGAGAAGTATAGCCAGGATTAGAGACGAATGTAAATGTGGTGCGCCAAGTATTCCTCGGGAAATCGTACCTCAGCCTCGACCAGTAACAGATTTAGACGATTTTGACAAAAGTATTATAAAAAGAATTGTGTCATTATTTTATTCGAATGGCGAATATCCTACATTACATAGAATTGTTGAGGTTATTAAACAGAATATAGAGGGGTTTAGGTGTAGCAATTCTTCTATGGCATTAATTGTAAAGGCTCTTGGGTATAATTTTAAAAATGCTCCTGACGGAAGAAAACGACTGATGGAGAGACGAGACATTGTTTGCGCTCGATTGTACTTTTTGAGAAAATTGGATGAATTGAATAAGAGCGGAGATAAACGTAGAAGAATATATTTAGATGAAACTTGGGTCAATGAAAATCATTTGAGGAAAAGAGTATGGGTAGACTCCAACGATGAAGGTTTGCAAAAGGCGCATTTATCAGATATAAATAGTTTATTAATTAATGCAGTCGAGGATGAGGACAGCGATTCCGACGACGAAGAGGAAGATGATGCGGAACTAGATTAAATTATTGTTTTTGTAAATATTATGTATCATTTTGTTCTTTAGCTTGAGTATTTTTGTTTGTTTTAGGATAACAGTAAATTATATTAATATTTATAGAACATTGACATGTAAGTTATTGTGAATTAAGTAAATGAAACGCGTTTATTAATAAGTCTAGCTATAATTTTGTTACACATTTTTTATTTATTTTATTATTAAACTACTTTCAATCATTCAATGCTTTATTATTTCATAACGCATAAAAGTTAACCTAACACTATCGATAAGAAAGTGGTAACATCACTACTCCCGCCCATAAGTGCAAGGGAGCGCGCAATATGCGCTACTCCGCTCCCACGTTTTATAGCCCCGCGTGCCACGAGCGCGCGTTTGGTCCGAGTTTAGTATGACGAGAAAGGACACAAAGTAATACTCGTAACAACTCTAAAGTGCGGCGATTAAGTGTTTAGCTCGGGCGTGGGGAGCAAGTGATTTTGTAGGCTATTATATTATTATTTAATGGTACACGAGGAAATTTGCTTCGCTTGTTCTCATCCTGCATTAAAAAATAGAACACAAAAGATTGTCGTGAATGGTCAACAGTCTGGTGCAGTGCATATAACCTCGGGTGTTCCACAAGGTTCAATCTCGGGACCACTATTGTTTATTCTATACATATTATATTAATGACATAGACAAATGTTTTAAAAATACTAAGTTTCTTGTATACGCTGATGATCTAAAAGCTTATAGGTCTATATAGAGGATTGTCGCTTGTTCCGACAAGATCTGGACAGTCTCACTGACTACTGTCCAAACAATAAACTACACCTTAGTCTCTCCAAGTGCAATTGCATCAATTTCACAAAGAATAAAATTGTTATTAACTTTAAATACTCATTGCACGACACAACACTCAGTAATGTATCTACTGTGAGAGATGTCGGTGTGTTAATTGATGATAAGTTGTCCCTAAACCAACATGTAGATAAAATAGTAAATAAAGCCTTTAAGATGTATGGTTTCGTTATGAGATCGTTCACTGAGTTCAAACGGGTCTCCACATACATTTACCTATATGTATAAGACCGTTGTACGATCACAATTTGAACATGCCGTCCCTATCTGGAACCCGTTTTACCAGAAATACATAGACGAGATTGAAAAATTCCAGCTTAAATTTCTACGAGCTATGAATTACAGATGCCACAAAACGTATTTGTCGTACTAATTACTAGATAAATATAGGCAGGTCAACTGAGAATCTAGACCTAAGTATCAAGAGGCTTCTGTACTTTATGGTATTGTTCATGGTGACTTTGATTGTATCTATCTCACGAGCAAACGCTCCGCTATGCCCTGTTAATAAACGTAGTATCCGAGCAGGTACCCTATTTGCTGTCAATACCTGTCAAACTAATTCTGGTTTGCGCTGCCCTATCCGTCGAATGGTTGAATCTTATAATTGTAATTTTGTTAATAATAATATTGATATTTTTGTATGCTCAAAATGTAAAGTTAAATGTAATGTTATGAAAATTATTATTAACCAATAATGATATATAAGAAATATAAGCTAGTTTATATTTTGTATTATTTATTTGTTTTTAGTGTTAATTATTACTCTGTTTGCCAAGCAGTCAATTAGATTTTTTATTTTGCGGGATGTAATTAATTATTATTAATAATTATGACGTAAATATTTATTACCTATCTAGTGGTATCATATTTTCTTTTGTCAATATGCGGATAATGTAGTGGGCTGTAGTATTGTTAATATTTTGTATTATCGTTTCTCTGTTCCAACACATATTGTAGCTGTGTATTGTCCCTGAATAAATAAAATAAAATAAAATTATAAAAGCGGCTTTCTTCAAGATCAAAGGAGTGCAACTTCTGTACATCAGTCCTATTATTTATTCTGTGGTATCGTATGCATAACATGTAGGCGACCGACGGCGGCGTAACTCTATTTAATTAATAGTCTTATTATTACAAAACCAAACTTACAACTGCAATTGGTCAGCAATCCCGGCCTCTAATACTTGAAGCATTCTTCTCGGCATACGGCACTCTTGTTGACAACAGATTTCCACAACATCGTCCCCAGACAGATAGCCGAGACGAATTTCATTCAAATTGTCTTTAAGTTTGAATTGGACGTATTTCATCTTCCTCTTATTTGTGATTAGCAAGAGGTGTACCTACACAGTGAAATTTAATTCATGGGCAGCCTTTAAAGGGGTCATTGTACTCATTATTACTAACAACTTTTACTATGGGACTAAGCGTGAAATCGCGAAAAATTCTGCTGTTTCCTACATGTTCGCATAACTCTTAAAACAGTAGAACCCTACTGTTTTAAGAGTTATGCGAACATGTCAAAACATGAAAACGGGAAAAAATTAGCTGTTAACCAACAGCTGATTTTTCCCGATTTCAGGTTTTGTACCAATAGTAATAATTGTTCATAATGATGAGTACAATTACCCCTTAACACATTAACTGCTGAATTATTTACGAATTTGTTCCAAATGCTGCTTTATGATACAAACTTGTCCCAAGTGCGGCGAGACGCTTATGTGTGTTTGAAAATTTTCGAGTTTTATGAGTCATAGAACAATTACGCCAATAACAATAGAGATGCACAAAAAACCCATAGGTGCGGCGCGCCGCACTTGAAGGAAGCTATATAAATTGTATGGACGCGCATAAGCGCCGGCCAGCACATGGTGAACGTTCGAAAATCGCGCATGCGCGTTGGCCGCACCTAACGTGTTAAAAGAATGCCCATGAATTCAATTTCATCAGTTGTGGTAGTACACCCACATTTCCTCAGTTATGTTTGTCCTATGTAAAAGGGGGCGAGTCTGATGCTATCAATCCAGACTCCGGGCTGCTACTGAGAAATTCCGAATAGAAAATCCTATAAACCCCGACTGCCCGACTTGGGAATCGAACCCAGGACCCCATGATCAGCAGTAGTGCTTGCGATCATTAAACCAGCGATGGCAGGCGAGGTAGTTAGTTACCCATACTTCAGCAGTCATTTTAGTAGCGGCCCGGGTTCTGAATTCCTGGCTGGCTTTGCACTAGTCTTTAAATCAGTGTGTGGCTTTGGACTAGTCTTTAAATCAGTGCGGGACACGTTCGGGACAGGAAGGAGGGATATCGTGGACGACGACGTAGCCAATTGGCAGCGGAGGATATGGGTAGGGAACTCTATCGATTCTTCCCCGACGTGGCGGCTAAACTCAGGGCAACCTGGGTTGTGCCGGACAATCAACTCTCGCAGATTCTGACGGGGCATGGATGTTTCCGGATGAGACTGTATGATATTAAAGTGTGGGAGGAAAGCGTGTGCTACTGCAGGGAAGAGGACGAGAGTTTGGACCGCATTTGGATGCCCTATGTATGAGGAGCAGCGGTGCAAAATAGCCCCAAAACCGAAAACCACAGGGTTCGGTTTTGGGGCCACTCCTGTGGACCATCGGATACGACTGGGTGCTGCGCGGTGTGTTCATCCGTGGCGTCGGTGTCATCTGTTACGCCGATGACACGCTGGTAATGGCACGGGGGAAGACGCTCCAACAGGCGACTGTCTTAGCGACAGCTGGGGTTGCGCAAGTCGTAGGCAGGATTGTTGGGTTCCATTCGTTTCCACGGGCCGTGGAAAGCGCCACCTTCGGAATCCAACATCATAGTAGGAGGTGTTTACATCGGTATTAAGTCGACAATGAAGTACCTAGGACTCGTCCTCGATAGCCGGAACTTCGGGCCGCATTTTCAGCAATTGGCTCCCCGATTGATGGGCACCGCGAATGCACTCTCGCGTTTGCTGCCTAATCTGGGGGGGGGGGGGGGGGCAAATACTTCCTGCCGGAGGCTCTATGTTGGGATCGTACGGTCCATGGCGCTCTATGGTGCGCCTGTATGGGCGGAAAACCAGACGGCCTGCAACATTGCAATACTGAGAAGACCACATAGAACAATGGTCGTCAAGGTGATAAGAGGATACCGTACGGTCTCCTTCGAGGCGGCGTGCCTCTTAGCCTCACCACCCTGGGATCTTGACGCCAAAATCCTAGCGAATGTAATATGAATTGGCACCGGGCAAAACGGGTTGGCCGGGTTTGTAGGAGTGAATTGGCATTGGTATGAATTGGTGCCGGGACGCGCTGGAGTGGGGCGAGCACCTGATGCCTCGTCATGTCGAGGTATACAGGGCTGAGCTCCACCAGACCCTAGCAGTGGAGTGGGAGCAGCGACTTGCGAAACCCAGCGCAGGGCACGCCGCTATAGCGGCGGTTAGACCCGTTATGAGGGAGTGGCTGGAGAGACGGCAAGGCGCCCTTACTTTCCGGCTGACGCAGGTGCTGTCCGGACATGGGTGCTTCGGAAAGTACCTGTGCCACATAGGCCGGGAACCGACACCTGGTTGCCACCATTGCAGTTGCCTCGACAACACGGCGCATCATATTCTTGAAGAGTGCAGCAGTGCGGCACCGTGACCTCTTTGCGGCTGTTGGTGCTGTGGATACTCTCTCGCTTCCGGACGCGATCCAGTCCATGGTCGAAAGTGAGAGCGCGTGGGATGCCATCGCCTCTTTCTGCGAGCAGGTGATGGTTGCGAAGGATGCGGTGGAAAGGGAGAGGGAGGATACAACCTCCCTTCCAATCCGTAGCAGACGCACTGGGCGCCGGAGGGCACGGAACGATCTCCGGCCGCCTTAGGGTGTGGCCTGCAGGCAACTGAATTGGGGAGTTTGTTGACTGAACAGTGAAAGGACCGAGACGGCGGCGGCGGCGCGCCGTGTTCCGCACGCGCCTTTCTCTACGTAGAGGAATTGCGGCCGTTTAAGACCGCTGAGGGTGACAGGGTCCGCATGAATCCATGTGGGCCAACACCTAGCCTTGCGAAATGCGCAAGCACTCCAGCACCACGGCTAAAGGTAGCAGTAGAACACCGTGTGGTTTTAGTCAGTAAGAGTCTGACAGACCCTCCACCCGCCCCAGAGTGGAGGACATCCATGAGGATTTCCACACGATAAAAAAGGGACTTCGCACACAATTGGCATTAGGTGAGGAGCGGACTCGAGTAGGTGGAGACTGCCAAGGTCGGGCAGCGAAGCTGTACGTGTGCTGTCAACCCAACAGAGAGGTACGCTAGGATATCACCCCATAAAGGGGGGAATGGCATAAAAGGGCAGGATTAAGAATTTGCAAAGGTGTCAAGAAGCGAGCTATGCCCGCAGTCGTCTCCTTTAGCTTCGGCCCATATGACACAAGGTCGGTGGGGCCATGGGTGGTGGTGGGTTGTTTTTAGTCTTTAAATCAGTGACAAAACTATTCTTACGGTATTTTAAGTAATACAGTTTACAACCGCATTGAATAATTTGAATTTTAGATGCTTGTTTTATAGAAGACAGGTACTTCGAACTTCGAAGGCAAATTGTCGTATCTTCGTTGGCAGATAGAGCAACAAAAAACACCGACGATGTTAGAGTATTTCACTGAGGTTGACTTTGAGCACAAAACTTTTGAATTTTTGGTTGTCCATCTCCAACAGGAGATCCAACATTTCTGTGGATTTCAGTTTGACAGAATTGACAGAAAATAATGTCAAAACCACAGAGGTTAGAATAGTGATATTTTGATGGAGAAAGGAAACGTTCAAAAATGTAAAAGAATATAATATATCGTTGTTACAGGTAGAATGAGGTAGAACAATTGCTTAAAAAAAAAAAATCTGATACACTGCTCGAAACAAAAAGCTCACTTCGTTAAACCTCCTTTTCACCAGAGCCCAGCGCAGTGTGAGAATATTGGAAAATAATGAAACTGTTGCATGTTTGAGTTCATTTTTATCACTTTGGTGTTGAAGTAGCTTTAAGGCGCAGACCCACCGCGGCGCACGGTGAGCGCATGCAGTACACGCTACACACGAATACGTCACCCATTCTTGGTAAAAACACGTGCGCAGCCTCTCCGTGCGCCGCGGTGGGCCACGCACGCGTGTGTACTGCACTGGAAACATAGACTCACGTTGTCAAACAAATGAATCCACGCAGCTAAAATGCGCCGCGTGCCCGTGCACAACATGCGTCGCGGTGGGTTTGCGCCTTTGAACCCATAAAATACATTATAAGAATGTAGAAATATAATTGTATTAAAAAAAAAAGAATACAAAATAATAACGTTTAGACAAACATTTATTTATATATCTCAAGTAACAAAAACGTTTCTAAGATAACGTAGACATATAAAAATATTTAGTTTAAGTGAAATTATACCTTAAAATATATAAACAATAGATCATACTGACGTCATTTATGGGGGAAGCGCGCACATCACATTGTCCGCGAAAGTCAAATTTTCTTACAATACGTTTTTTGCAATTTTTTTGAGGAGCTTGTAGCTAAGTAATAACAGCCGCACGGGTCGATCCATCAGGTTAAGCTACGCTTGCCGAGGTTGGTCTGTGGATGGGTGACCATCTTTTCATACCGAGACTCCTCCGTGCCTCGGAAAGCACGTTAAGCCGTTGGTCCCGGCTGTCATTCGTGGATCTCTGACAGTCGTTACAGGTCGTCAGAAGCCCGAAAGTCTGATAATCAGTCTTACCAAGGGGTATCGTATTACCCAGTAACTGGGTTGTGGAGGTCAGATAGGCAGTCGCTCCATGTAAAACACTGGTATTCAGCTGCATCCGGTTAGACTGGAAGCCAACCCCAACATAGTTGGGAAAAGGCTAGACAGACGTTTTTTGCAATTTGTAGGTCAGTTTTAAGTTACGTGTTGATTTGAATACGATTCGCTACCGTAACAAATCTGTATAATAATTAGTCATCAATACAATTCTCTATTGAATGACTATTACATGAAATCTTGACAATTGAGGTCTTTTTTTTAAATAATAACAATGTTTATTTCCCGTAAAATATTCACAAACGTTACAAGTACAGTAATATGCTACAAAATAAAAGTGCATTGAGTATTATCACCTGGCATCCAAACTAGGTTTATAGCCTGTGACTTGGGGACCAGGAACTTTTTAACTGATGAAGTTGTATTACTGATTCTAATGATTATAATTCTGTAAATACATGTTTGTCACGGTCGTGCATTACAGTTGAATCAACATAAAACCTAATACTGACCTGTAAATTGCAAAAAACGTAAGAATATTTAAATTTCGCGGGTTAACTTATCGCTTCCCCCTTAAGTATCACGATTACAGTCCGGCCGTCGGCGTCGAGAGAAGGCGTTCTCGACACCTGTCAGTTTCATACTAATAAATATGTGGTTTGCGAATTTGATCCTTACTACTAGAAATTGTCACGCAGACTATATATATATATGTATATATTTATATAAAAAATCGTTAAAAAAACGGATATTTGGCTGCCTTCAACACATCTTAGGTATTCTTATCCGTTCTACTTACTTATGACTTCACTTAA
Source organism: Dicycla oo (assembly GCA_948252095.1). Lineage (NCBI taxonomy): Eukaryota > Metazoa > Arthropoda > Insecta > Lepidoptera > Noctuidae > Dicycla > Dicycla oo. Next base: position 14,223,478 of record OX411732.1, read on the forward strand.
CGTACTTCTCCACTTTAACATCGAACTTGCCAATATTCTGTATCTCACTGCTGATGCAGTCGCCAGGTCGTAGGAACTCGGGGGGGTTGCGGTGCACTCCCACGCCTCCTGGTGTGCCGGTCAGGATGATGTCACCCGGGTATAGCGTCATTAGACTGGAAAGAAGACGTTTAAGATAATATGAGACAATTAATTTTCATCATCTGCCTAGCCTTTTCCCAACTATGTCAGGGTCGGCTTTCAAACTCGCCGGATGCAGTATTTTACATGGAGCGACTGCCTATATGACCTCCACAACCCAGTTACTGACAACTTTTAATATTAAAAAAGACTAGATCGCTTTTAGTGATAAAACCGCTGTACGAGCTACGCTGTACCAATGTACAGCGTAGCTAATAATAATGTGCATAATAATGTGTAATAGTAATGTGCATAAATGAGTGTGACGTACAAACTCCAAAAAAGGTCAATACCTTTTTTGGAGTTTGTACGTCACACTCATTTATGCACATTAATATTGTTTAGCCGTGCATTTTCTAACATAGCATTTAAGTGGAATACTTGTGTAATTATATTTAGTAGCAATAAATCCATCAAGGGACTCGTTCGTCTACTCATTTACATAACATAACATAACATTTTCACTGTTGGGCATTACACCCCAAACAACCGCCCATTGTGAATACGAGTATTCATTGGGAAACAAAGTTGCCCAACATTTGTTTCAGCAACGCGTTTTTGTGTTGCAGGAAATACGTTACTGGCAACTTGGATCGTTGCACTATTACTGGCAACATTCAAAAGTTACGTAATCAGGATAAACAAAAGTTGCGCTACAGTTGTTTTTATTCACGTGTAAACGCCTTTTCGCTCGGTGTACTGGTAGTAAGTTCAATATTTCTGACCGACAAAAACATCTAAGATTTCAACCGCTAATAACTACGGGACTTTAAATGCTAGAGTATTGGTTGAGCATTCAAAAGATAGGCCATATTTATAACAATTTTCAGCCCGGATATAATTTGCGTATGACGTCACACTGCGAGTGCGCGCACATACGCGCGACCCTCTGTTTTTCACTAAGTGTCGAAATGTCAATTCGTATAGCGCGTGTTTAGCCAGATCAGCTATTCTGGTGTCTTTGTCAAAAGTTGAGAAACTACCAGGGCCTAAAGAGAAAGAACAGAAATTTTGGCCAAAATGGAGTTAAAAATTAATATGAAGTTAAATATAACAGCAGCAAAATAATGCCAGATGTCGTCTCATATCGGCCGTAAATATGCTCAGGAATTAAGAAACACCCCTATAAAAGAAAGCTTATATCAAAAATAATGCAATGAGCCTAAAATGTCTAGTGCAGAGCAAATTAGCTACAGCAGTTTCAGAAACCGTAAGAATTTCTTTTGCAAATAGCAAAAAAGTTAAACATGTCGTCTCATATCGGCCGTAAATCAGCTCAGAATTGAAAAATTTCATAACAGGTGAAAGCAAGAAACCTACTAAGTCTAGCTAGAATCGAGCAAATAAAATGGCTACGGCATTATCGGAAACCGTAGTAAAATTTCAATCTGTTTTCATGAAAATAAGCGCCAAATATTTTTTTGTTACTAGCTAAGCCGACAGACAAGTCCAAATATCAATCATTCATACAAAATTTCCATAGAAAATGCAGTTTCAGTTTTCCCGAATTTTCCAATTTTCCCGGCAACTTTTCATTTTTTTTGTTTTCGTAAGAACCTGCTTCGGACTATTACGAACAATTTATAACAAACATTTTTCAAATCGGTCCAGCCATTCTGAAGTTATGCGCTTACCAACGAACATCGTTTCATCATTATTAAAAAAATCAGCTGTTCAGTACATTTATTTATGTTCGCATAATTCGTCAAAATGCTGCCAGCTGTTTTTTCTTCACGATTTCAGGTTTGGTCCCATAGTAAAAGTTGTTCATAATGATGAGTACAATGACCCCTTAAAGTTAATCCCTCGTTTAACCTAACACTTTGTATAGATTCGTAAATAGCCATATAATAAAGTGGCTATGTATTGGCGAAACGTGGGTGTATCTCTGTCTAACCCTTTGGGGAGAACTGGCGTGAATTTATGTCATAGGCCATATTTACTGGTCTATTCTGATAAAATTACAACTGACTAGCTAAAACGGTTCTAATGATACAGCCCTTTGACAGATAGACGGCCAAGGTTTAGTAATAAGCCTATTGGCATTTGGCATCCGTTGGGTACGTAAGCCTTAGATATTACTGTACAACGAAGTCTTGTATGAGCTGTGAAATGATATCTGAGAAACCTCTGAGAACGCATGACATTATTATAGAGCACAAGTGTGCGCACGCAAATACCGGTAAACTCTCTCTTCCCTCATTCATCCTCATAGTCTGATGGGACGGCACTCTGATATGACCGGAGAGAGATCAGAAGATCGAGTCTAGTAACTACAGTTTGTTACCTCTAACAGCAACACAATAGCAACCTTATTGTAACAAGAATAAAGATCATTGTAACTTTGACCGAATTGTCAGTGGCAGCAACCCAACACCAACCTTATTAAAAATAGAATAAAGATTACTGTGATTTTGACAGTGATGCAAAATCAATGGTAAAATAACTGAGAAAGGGATGTACAGAAAAATGTCATCTCAGCGACATAATTAATGTCAAAATCTTGTGAAAAATGTTGGTAAATATAATAATAATAATAATAATATCCTAGGTCCTAGGACATTGTTCACACACGGTCATCTGATCCCAAACTAAGCAGAGCTTGTACCTACTATGGAAACCAGATAACTGATATACTACATATACTACTTTTTTTTTTTTGTAAATACATACTTATATAGATAATTACACCCAGACTCAGGACAAACAGACATGTTCATGCACACAAATGTTTGTCCTGGATGGGAATCGAACCCACGACCAGCGGCATGGCAGGTAGTATCTTAACCAACCACGCCAACTGGCCTGTCTAAATCGATGGGTAAAATATTTAAGGTTTTTTTTGACAGATTGAGACTGAGATTAGAATGCGAACGTTCATAAAAATACGTGAATTGCCCTTCAGGAGCCAACCACCACCTCTTAAGCCGCTACCCCGAGCAAAATCTTGCGATAGTGCGTTATTGGTGCCGATTCTGTTGTACACAAACTAAACTTAATTTAGGTTATTGCTAACTTTTTATCTCTAATAAAACAAGAAAGAGACGGACGTAAATTAGAGCTGTCAAATTTAGTTGGAGCTAATATTTCCATACAAATTGAGACGACACGTAAACACGGTGAAGCACAAGGCGTAAACTAGTTTTACATCTCTAATTTAGTGCATAGCTATAGCTGTCCTTTTCTCGCGCTGCCTGTTAGTGAAAGATAGCGATTATATATTTTTAGTTATTGCACAAGAGAATCGGCACCTTTAACTCATTAATTAAGAGAAATAAACTTACATCTAAAAACACATTATTAATGTTCGATATCCTATCATCACATTGCACGTTCTTATTTGTTTTATTATGTGTTCTAAATACATTTAAAATCTCCTTGTAAAAAAATGACTAAAACTACGCTACCCATCAAATCAAAACAAACAAAACCTCATAATTATGTTAACGCCATTGAATCTTTCATATTTAACACGCAAGTTTATTAATTTACCTTTATAATATCCAAGTCTGTAAATGCGATATTCGCCATTTTGATGACAGTGGTGGTCGAGGCTAAAAACATTAAAAATTGGGGATTTCGAACATCCAAACTGCACCACTGACACAGGCAGTGAATAATACATCATTTAATTAATTATTTGACGAATTCATCCATTGTTCAACGTAAATGTGTAAGTAATGAAGATTTTTGATATCCAAAATAGAAGTTTCGCGCCAATCGTGTGTGTTTACATTTTTACTTTTCACAAATATCATACACACACACATGTACACACGTAGAGTGTCTACATGTATACTTATTAATATCAAAAATAAAATAATTAATGGAAAATATACCAGAGTTTTTATTCGGTTCGACTATTTTTTTTTTTTCAAGCTCGATTTTATTGCGAGTATCGATTAGGCTGAATGCAGCTTTTGAATCAAAATGAGACAATTGGGTCAGCACTAAGAAGTGTCTCGTCGCAACACAATTTTTTGGAATATTTTCAAGATGAAAAATGGTAAAAGTAACAATGCAGAGAGAATGATAATATCTTTATTCTGCCCTTTTGCATTTTTTCAGCAAGAATGTTGTTAGTGTACCTACATATTTTCAGCGAATCTAAGTTACCTAACTTTTGGATAGGTATAGTAATAATACAAGATTTTATACAATTTTCGCAGTAGACTGACGCGGTTTGACCGACCTCAACATATAATTAAAGATATTTGCCACAAATTTATTGTATAAAATGCAGCTATTTTACATAACATATTTTTCTCAATAAATTCGAATATTGAAAGTTGATGTAAATTCTTGAATTTCTTGACGTAATTCGTTATATCCCGTCGAGTCAGCTGGTATGTCATAATCATCAGTCAAAATCTTGTCCAGCAGAGTGGTCAAGAGGTGGTGGTTGGCCCCCTGGCGCAGGGCGTACGGCTTTACGTGATTTTCAAGACACGGAAACATAATAAATAAAACAGGCAGTTACTCACGCGCTGATTCTCTCAATCACTTTAGGTATGGTGTGTATCAAGTTGCAGGTGTTGCTGGTCTGCTTCTGGACGCCGTTGACTGAACACTTGATGTCCAGTTTCTGTGCGTCCCCGATTTCGTCCACGGTCACTATGCAGGGCCCAATGGGGCAGAACGTGTCTTGAGACTGGAAACAGAATTTATCCTCAAAGTTAAAGATAAAACTGGCAGGACGTCAGACTAGCGCACTAAAGGTCCCGAACTACAAAAAAAACTCGTCAGACTAGCGCACTAAAGGTCCCGAACTACAAAAAAAACTCGTCAGACTAGCGCACTAAAGGTCCCGAACTACAAAAAAAACTCGTCAGACTAGCGCACTAAAGGTCCCGAACTACAAAAAAAACTCGTCAGACTAGCGCACTAAAGGTCCCGAACTACAAAAAAAAAAACTGTTTTAGTTTTTCTTCTTTTTAATAATAATAATATTTAATCTATATCTATAGGTACATATAAATAAAAGTGTCTGTTTTGTAATGTCAAAATAACAGCTTTTTACTAAAAGTATACAAGGTTATTGGTAAAACACCAACAACCTCTTAAGGGGTCATTCTATTCATAATTATGAACAACTTTTACTATGGGACCAAACCTGAAATCGCGAAAAAAAATCAGCTGTTCAGTACATTTTAAAGAATTATTCGAACATAAATGTACTACATAATAGGTTGGGGAAAAAGTTTCATCGCATTTTTTAAGAAAATTCAAAACATGTTTTAATATAGGTTATTTACATTTAACTAAAGTATGTAGGTACCATTTTGTTCGATAACTTTTTGCCATCTTGTAGGTAGGGACATGATCCCATTGCTATAGAAATTTTGGGACTTCTGGTCAAAATACCGCGACAAGTGGTTTTGGCAGTCCTCTCGTGATGTTAACCTGACACTGCCTAAAGAATTCTGAAGAGACCGAAACAGGTGGAAATTTGAAGGTGCAAGGTCAGGACTATACGGCGGATGCATTAACACCTCCCAGCCAAACTCTCTTAATTTTTGCTGAGTGGCTAAAGATGTGTGAGGTCTAGCGTTATCATGATGAAAAACCACACCCCTTCTGTTGATTAATTCCGGCCGCTTTCTGTCAACTTCTTGCTTTAATCTCATCAGTTGTTCGCAGTAGAGTTCAGAATCGATGGTCCTGCCTGGTGGTAACAGCTCATAATGAATAATGCCCTTCCAATCCCACCACACACACAGCATCACCTTGTTGCGAGTTAACCCGGGTTTCGCCACAGTCTGTGAAGCCTGACCGGCCTTTGACCACGACCTTTTTCGCACGTTCTTGTCATACGTGATCCACTTTTCATCACCAGTTATCAGCTTCTTCAAAAATGGTTCGGTTTCATTACGTCGTAATAAAGAATCACAAATGAGTACACGGTTCATTAGGTTTCTTTCAGTGAGCTCGTGAGGTACCCAAATGTCGAGCTTTTTTGTGTACCCAGTTTTTTTCAAATGCGCCAAAACTGTTTTGTGGTCAATTTCCAGTTCTTCAGCTACGTCGTAACTACTGCTATGCCGATCTTGCTCCACTTTTTCAAAAATGGCATCCATTTTATCCGTAATAGGGCGACCAGAGCGACGTGCATCTTTGACATCAAAATTTCCGGATTGAAAACGCTTAAACCAAATTTGTGCTACTCTCACAGACACTACACTAGGTCCATAAACATCGCAAATTTTTTTCGCGGCTTGCGTTGCATTTTTACCGTTTTTGTAGTAAAATTTTAAAATGTATCGAATTTCTTCATTAGATTCACTCATCTTGACGGTACGAAAAACAAATGAAAATCACACATTTTCCTAATTTGAATTTGGAATTATGTTCTTTAAAATTTAAACTTTCAATGATACCAAAACCAGCCAGATACAAATAGTATAGCCAAAGAGATTTTATTACAAGTTCATACATACTATAATGCGAAAAGACTTTTTCCCCAACCTAATAAATTCATTTTTTTTTCGCGATTTCAGATTTGGTACCATAGTAAAAGTTGTTCATAATGATGAGTACAATTCCCCTTAAGAGGTTGTTGTTGTTTTACCAAAAAATCAATACTTATGTATGTACTTTAACAAAAAATCAATTTTTAAAATGTCTGTTCCGGGTAATCTCCGAAACGGCTTGACCGATTTTGACGGGACTTTCACTGACAGATAGTTGATGTTAAAGGAGTAACTTAGGCTACTTTTATTTTAGGAAAATAATTAGGGTCCTGCGCAAAAAAGTTAGAACCCAATTGTGAATAAATAGCGCGGGCGGGCGATGCAACGTGGCGGGCCGGGGGACGAGGGAGTTCTATTAAAAAATGTGGCTGTTATTTTAGTATATTGTGTATCTTACGACTTACACGCGAATGAAGTCGCGGGGCATAGCTAGTTTATAATATTTTCCATGATAGAGACCCCTGAATTCTATCAAAATTATAACTAACATAGCATAAGCATAGCATAATCAGCCTATAATGTTCCCACAGCTAGGGCACAGGCCTCCTCTCTGTAGAGGGAGTGGGCTGTAATCCATCATGCGGGCCTACTGCGGATACTAACATACCATACACGCTGCGTTTTTATTGGCTGGGTAGCTGCCACGATGGTGGCGTGATGGGCGAAAAAAATCTGTTGTTCCCTACATCTGTTCACATAACCTGTCAAAATCTACATTTTGACAGGTGCTCCCTACATTTTGGGGTTTTTTTTCGCGATTTCAGTTTTGGTCCCGTAGTAAAAGTTGTTCATAATTATGAGTACAACACTATCGTGGCAGCTCCCGGGCCAATAAAAAACCAGCGTGTATAATGTATAAAGAGTGATGGCCATTACCTACGTTGTCACTTGTCACATGAATTGAAACCACATATTCAGTAAGGACGTGATTCTGGACCCCTTTTTTCATTTTTTAGGGTTCCGTACCTCAAAAGGATTTTTCCTTTCCGAAAGCCTTATAGGATCACTCGGTTGTCTGTCTGTCTATCCGTCTGTCACAGCTGATTTGCTTCGAATCTAATAGACCGATTAAGTTGAAATTTGGTATACGTTTAATTTCTGTGACCCAAACACGGACGTGTAACGAAAATAAATGAATTTTGTAAATGGGGGTCAATTTTCGGGGCCAATAAGAAAATTTAAAAACAAAACAAGTTTTGTAAACTGTACCATGTGACATATCAAATGAAAGGGCTTACTGTGAGGGTTACAATTATATTTTTTTATCATTTTAAAATAAATTGTTTTAAAGTTATTTAAGAAAACAGACGAAAATTGACCATCCCTTATCTCCGAAACTACTGATTTAATTATTTGAAAAAAAAAATGCAAAAAATATTCTATAAGTACCCTATACATTACAGGAAAACCTATAAGAAGTCTATCGTCGTAAAGTAACATGGTAAATCCCTCAATATTGAGCGTACAAACTTACATTTGCAGTTGGAGTGTATGGCAGAACATGTTTTTAAACTACAAAGTTAAGTTTACTCTTGGGATAAATTCATCACAACTACGGGACCCTTCGTTGTGCGTGGTTCGACAAGCACTTGTCCGGTTTTTTATAACAAATAAGTATGCGTTGTGACACTTTTTCTGTATCAGCTCTCAGTATAGTAACATTGCGACAGCAAACAGCAAATATTTACGGTACGTACCTTTCCAAGCAAGAACTGTCCTCCGTTCTTCTCCTTTTGCCAGTCCCTCGCTGTGATGTCCTGAGCGATAGTGTACCCGAAGATATAGTCGTTGGCATCAGCGGCCGCCACGGAAGAGGCGGTTTTACCTATGATCACCGCTAGCTCTACTTCCCAGTCCACTTTCTGTAATTAGTAGAAAAAAAGTCAGTTTCAAGTGTCAAAACTTTTTCTTTTTTCTATTAACCCTTAACCACTGACGTGTATTTTCGTAACACTAACGTACACTGACTTACGAATGACATTTTTCTCTGTTTTAAGAGCCCCACAAAGCATGCGTAGTTCATACAAACGAAATACCAAAATAATTTGTAAATCAAACATATTCTTAAGGTAGTGTGTATTTATTCCGATTGGATTACATAATTTATCTAGGTTCCCAAACATATATTTTGAAAGGACACTGATTTGAAGACGAGATATGAGGAATTTAAATTTTTTATAGAAAACTTATTTTTCTCATATTGCCTGTTTAAATCAATGTTCTTATTTAATATATATTTGGGAATCTAGATATTCTGCAATCCAATCGGAATAAATACACACTACATTTAGAATATGTTTGATTTACAAATTATTTTGGTATTTCGTGTGTATGAACAACGCATGCTCCGGGGGCGTCTTAAGTTTTGCAAACTGTACCATGTGACATCAAATGATATCATAATATCTCCAGTATATACTTACATTTTTTTATAATTTTAAAATAAACTGTTTTAAAGTTATTGAAGAAAAAAGACGAAAATTGACCATTCCCCTCTTATCTCCGAAACTACTGGGCCTATTTTGAAAAAAATACAGAGAATAGTTCTATACCTGTAGATTACAAGAAAACATACGAAGTTTAGGGTTTTAAAATAACATGGTTCTCTCAATATTGTGCGTACAAACTTACATTTGCAGTTGGTATGTATGGGCGTACATGTGTTTTTAACTATAATGTTAAGTTTGTTCTTGGGATAAATTCATCCCAACTACGGAGCCCTTCGTTGTGCGTGGTCCGACACGCAATTGGGCTGTTTTTTTTTTTTTTGTAAAAGTAAAGTCATTTCAACATTGGTGGTCCCAAGGTTATAAATGCCATTCAATTTCGATTACCATCGACACGATACGAAGAACAATTTGCAATTCTGGACATAATTTATGTCCCTCCAAAATTTTATTAACGACTTCAAAAAAAGGAGTTATCAATTCGACACGTATGTAAGTATGTAATATTATTGGAACTGCAAAATATTCACATATTATTATGATAATCTATTAGAGCTTCCCAACAAATATACAACATATCATAGATATATGTATGTTTGTTATATGTTTGTCCACGCATTTCTCCGAAGCTGTTAATTGGATCGTGACCATTTTATTTTTACTGACTTACATTTACTTCAACTTAGGGAACAGTGCAAGTTTCATCAAAATCGGTTCAGTAGTTTTCAAGATAATAAGTGTGACGGCCTGGCTTATTGATACGAGCTACGGGTGTGGTGTCAAAGCGATAACATCTCAAAACCTTGGTCAAATTCTAGTGCAATATTTAGAACAAAACTATTAACTACTTATTACAAACAAATATTCCAGTTTTTATTAAAAACTGAAAATTACGAAATAAAAAAATAATTAAAAAAATAAATCAACTTCAAAAAGAAATTAACTCAAAATCATGAAATAACTTTAATTTCGGAAGTCGGTGGCAAAAAACTGAAATACAGATGCTAAGACACCGACTTCCGAAATTATAGTTATTTCATAACTTTGAGTTCATTTCTTTTTGAAGTCGATTTTTTTTTTTTTTAATTATTTTTCTTTCTTTTAATTGTTGACTGGGCTTGCTCTTGACATCGATCACGCCTGATGGAAAGCGATGGATATGGTCTATCACGGAATAGAAAAAACAAGACGCAGTGCCCACGCAGCTATCCAGCGTCTGTCATAATTATGCGGAAAAGTATGTAAGGTAATAACATCATTCGACAGTTGTAATAAGTCTTAATTTTGTATGAACCACAATTTCAACTTTGACGGAAAGCTTATTTGTTGTTCATAGAAAATTAAGACTTATTACAACTGACGAAGGTTGTTATTACTTTACATACTTTTCCAGCTGCGTGGGCATTTCCACTTGTTTTTTCTATTCCGTGGGATCTACATAATGATGGAACGAGCGTGCCCAGAAGATGCCTGTTCACTCTTGCTTTGAAGGCAGAAGGGTTATATGCGGAAGTAGAATTCCACACTTTGGATGTGCGCATAATAAGATTCCATAAAACAATCGGTTCTTCGCCTTTATCAACCAGTCTGTGCAAATAAATTATTCATTGACACAATAGGTAATTTAATGAAGTGAAAATTATGTATAATATTTAAATGTGAGTGACCGTGGAACAATGTATGGAATTTCTTGAATAACAAATTAATTTTAACATTTGATTAAGAGGCCTATTACATTTTGACCGTGATTTTTACGTTAAATGGACAACTTTGGCGTTCTTATTCTGAGAAAATGAAAGACTTCGTCAACTTTGATTTATTGAGAGGTTCAGAATAGTTATTAGTATAGTTCATAGCGGCCACGCTTTTCGCAATTTTTTGTCTATATCTATTTATATAAAGCCAAAATTCCGAAGTTTTTCATAATAGGCGTCACTGCATTTTTTGGAGCTCGTGGATTAAAGTATGTACGAAAAAAATGAAATTAAATAAATTAAAAATATAATTATAATAATATCCCTTAAATAGCAGTTTAGTCCATAGCAGCCTCAAAATTTTGAAATATGTAGGTACCTATGGAACTAACTTAAAAAAAAATCCATTCCAAACCATAAAACTACTAAAAACGCTCAGAACTAACTCTCCTTACTACATTAATATTATTACGTAAAATTTATTATAATTTATTCATTTATATCAGATTAAACGTCAATAATAAATTAAAATGTCATGCTTTAAACAAAAAAAAATATCATTATAAAACTCATAATAAACGTAATTATCCGTGCTTCAGTATACCTTATCTGTCAAAACGCAATTTTATGATATGCCTCATAAGCATATAAAAAAACTCAGCGTCTCAAAACTGTCCGTAAAACGCGTCGCTCGCGCCCTTTGAAAAATTGTAATAACATTGCATCAAGGGCGTTAAAAAAGGATGGAATATCGTACTTTCGGTAAGTACGAGTAAAAGAGTTTAATGTTTTTGTTGTTTTTATTTATTACTAAAATTATAGGGAACAATATGTGATTTTGATTTAATTTGTCTTAAAACTTCACTCAACGGTCCAAGTATAATACGGCACATTTCAATAGCCGCTTTTTCAGTGAAATAACAATGCATTACAACCTCCTTTTAATTTAGTCGGATAATATAAATTGGCCCTATTCTTATTCAATGGAGTCGATTTCTTTTATGTTTATTTTTTTAATTATTAAGTTTATTAACTTTAATACTTTGAAATTAGTTTTTAATTGGTAGTTATTTATTATATTTATAGTTCTTAACCGACTTTCAAAAGAAGAAGAGGCATCAATTCGGCAATTTATTTAAATGTTTGTATATCAATTATTTTATGGGCCAAATTGAGTAATTCTTTTTATTTTCTTTGTAAGAATAGTCTAGTAATATAGTCTTTGATTGTGCCCGTATGAAAATATTCATGATCTGATGATGAACTTTGAAGATACATACATAACGCTACTCTTCATAGGGCGATAGCAAATCTTTGGTAACAACGAATTTTGTTATGTTTATACGTGTTGTTGCTACCCATATTATAGAAACGTACGTGTTGTTTTATTTGCAAATTTTACTTTTAATTTTATTTTTATATTTCAGTTTTCTTCGTGATCCAATACGATATGGAGAAACAAATTTACGGTCAGTTAAATATGTGTTTAGAACACACATTTTTATACATAAAAAATTCTTCAAATACGCACAAAATAAAAAATAAAAACTGTTAATACCCAAATAATTTTTCCATATTAATACTCACTGTACCTATAGAATCTATAGAATATTTTGTTTTCCATAAAATATAAACGAAAAATGATAATAAGGCTGTGCTACTGAATACATATCAGTATTTTTTTAAACACAATTTTTTTAGCCTTTACAACTGTTTAAACCTAAGATATTGCCAATCCGACCTCTGGTTTACAATTATCACTGCACCACAAACAGATAAGTAAGTAATAGAGTTAGAAAAAGCTGTTGACAAATGAATACTATATTTTTATTGGAAATATAGAATACTATATTTCCAATTTCATGGAATTTCGAAAACGTAACTTTAATGCCTCCATATAAAGTTTAGTACCTATCCATTACTATATTTTCAAAAGAAAGTTCAATAGTAGGTAGGTAATCATTTTAAATCAAATCAACCTTATTACTATAAACTTATATTAAAATGGGAACATCGGATGAACTCTGTTCTTTAAGAGTAAATAATATTTAAACCTAATAGACACGTACTTAGATCATACCTTAACAATGTCAGTCCGTATTTTCACAGCCTCATTGGGCCCTATAATAGTCCTGGGGAATTTGCTGAATATTATTGGTATCTTAGGCTCCTCCAAGTTTTGTTCTTTGCAGTGATCCGCATAGTTCAAGGCAACGCATAATATCTTGTCTACACCATGGATTGGCGCCTCCAAAGTGACGTCCGAGATAGGCACACTATTTGGACATCTTGTTGGAAATCTGTGGAGGATAAATATATGTATATTATTTACTAATTTTACTATGTTAATCGTGTTACCCGTATCGTGTCGCGTGTGTGTGTGTGTGTGTGTGTGTGTGTGTGTGTGTGTGTGTGTGTGTGTCACGTGTGTGGTTTATTGGTAGCAAGCACAACTACTGGGACCATACTATGACGTGTTAAAGCCATCATTGTTCCAAGTGTGAGGGAGAGATGGAGCTTTACAGGACGAATAGTACTATCCCTTTTTCACAACAAAAAGAAAATGATGGCTTTAACAAGTCATAGTTCAACCCCTGTGCATGTTTGTTTTTCAGCCAAATCCAGACTCCAGGCAGTTGCTTGGAGTTTCGCATAAGGCGGGAGGAAACGCCCGGGTGTCACCATTGTGTGGATCGCCCAGAGGACACGGTGGAGCATACAGTGGAGGTCTGCCCGGCTTGGGCAGAGCACCGCCGTGTTCTCACGGAGGCGATCGGCGGCGGCGATCTCTCGCGTCCGAGCCTGGTCCAGGCCATGGTGCGGAGCGAGAGTGCATGGGAGGCCGTCACCTCCTTATGCGAAGCGGTAATGCTCGCGAAGGAGGAGGCGGAACGCGTGAGGGAGAGGCAGCCTCACGTCCTCAGTCGCCGCAGGAGACGCCCTGGGCGGCGGGAATCGATAGCCGATTCCCGGCCACCGTAGGCGCGGGCTTGCGGACGGTGAGTAGTGGGTAGCTCGCCGTCCGGTGAGGACCAGGCCCGGGTCGACGGCGCGTTGTGTTCCACGCGCGCCTCAAAGAGATGTCAGCAAAAGATGGGGTCCAATAGGGCCAATGCCGCTGGGGTCGCGGGTTGTTTGAAAAAGATACCGTGGCCCTGGCATAGGCAACTGAAGGAACACGGGTGGGTTTTAGTCAGTAAAAGTCTGACACGCCCTTCCGCTCCACCCAGAGCGGGAGAAGTTATTTGATGATTTCCCATCCCAAAAAAAAAAAAAAGGCTTGGAGTCTAGATTTGGATGGTAATACACCAGAACTGTATACTTACTCCGGTATGGCTTTATTTTTTTATTTTATTCCCTTACGGATTTATAGATGACCATAGGTATCACATGGGCCCTATCAGAATACCAGCGCTACGGTTTTTTTTTAATATCGCAGCTTTATGCTGTGATAGTAGCCTTTTGGCCTCGCACCGATCTTTTTTTAATTTTTTAAAGGTTATTGTTGTTAGTTTTATGTGCTCCTTTTTACTGTTTGTATTTCCTGTGCGTGTACCAAATAAAATATTTTTCTTTCTTTCTTTCTTTAACAATCCTTCCATATCCTATGGGCATGTGTTTCCTAACATAATCGCGCCCCCCGGTCTAGTTCTTGATATACAGTGGTCAAACTCAAACACAATCTCAAAGCATTTATTTCAAATTAATTCAAATAAACCAATTACTGGCAGTTTTGAATTGTTAAGGGGTCTGTCAGTCAGAAAGATGAAGCTTAGTTGCCCATTCCAAAGCGTAGTAGGATCCTATGGAGAAGAATGGGCAAGAAACTCCACGGACACTCTTTTAAATCAACATATTGTTACAAAATATTGGTTTCATTACCTACATTATTAATGTTGAGAATAAACATGTGAGAACAAGCTCTCCGTAACCCCATGAAACATGAGGCCCTAGGGGCTAATGTGAATCTTTGGGTTCATTTGAGTAACCAAGTCTATTCAAACCACGCTGGGGTTGATGCATTTCATTCATTTATTGGGAATATAGGCGTGTTTTTATATTGATACAATATTATAATGAATTTATTTAGTTTTATTTTTAGATCATCATCTGCCTAGCAATTTCCCAACTATGTTGTGTTGGCTTCCAGTGTAACCGGATGCAGCTAAATACCAGTATTTTACATGCAGTAACTGCCTATCAGACCTTCACAACCCAGTAACTGGGTAATACAATACCCTTGCTAAGACTGGTTGTCTTTCGGGCTTCTGGCGACCTGTAACAACTGTCAAAGATCCACAACTGTTACAATGTCTAATTTTATAATTAGATGTTTTCTTACAAAATATCAGTCTGATAGGTACTTATTATTTGTACATCTTGCATCTTATCAGTATCACATACAATAAAATAAAAACATAGTAGGTAGAAGGTACATTGTTGATAATAAGAATGAAGTGTTTAAATAAACAGTAGGGATAATAATGACAAAAGAAGCTGCAAAATACATTTGTTTTTTTTATGGTTATGTAATATGTGGCCTATCAGCTCTTTGTCCCAGCTATCTATGCATTATGAACTGTGTGTAATTTAATTTAATTTACTGGACAATTTTTTCCCTGGTTCTTTGAACACCACCTTCCTTTGATTTGATGCAACTTTTGTGACTTTCTGAAATTCAGAAACTGGAACGAAACTGGAACTGGGAGCAGCCTGGGAGAGGCCTGTGTCCAGCAATGGACTGCGATAGGCTGAGTTGATTGATTGATTGTTTCTAGGGTTCCCATACAAAATAACCAACATATTGTTTTTGGTATTTTAAAATCAACTTAATTTATATGACCATAAAGTACTGATTCTTGTAACTTTTAACATAGCATTCATTTATTAGATTGGCTTAGTATGATGTTAGGGTAACAAATATGATTACATATTAGATTGAGTATGCATGAGCCATGTGTATTGTTACGGACGGGTCATCAGAAGCCCGAAAGTCTGACAACCAGTCTTACCAAGGGGAATTGTTACCCAGTGACCAGGTTGTGGAGGTCAGATAGGCAGTCGCTCTATATTAGATGTGAAATACTGGTAGTCAGCTGCATCCTATTAGACTGGAAGCCGACCCCAACATAGTTCGGTAAAGGCTAGGCAGATGATGATGATGTTGTATGTAACTAAGTAATTGTTTACATTACAATTACAACCAACTAATTGCTTATTAAATTACTTATTCGGTTCTATTAAGAACTACTAAGTACAGTCACGAACTGGGATTGGTGAGCCACTAGCTTATCATCTTAACTTGGTTGTGTTACAAGAATGCCGCCCGTTTTTTGTTATTGAAATGTCACATTCGTGTAACACAACCAAGTTAAGATGATAAGCTAGTGGCTCAACAATCCCGGTTCTTGACTGTACCAAAATTACCATGCAACTTTATTAAGTACCTAAAGAGCAAATAAGTGATTGTAATCTTCCATCTTTCTTATCCAATTATCTACCCACCAAAATAAATCTTACTTTTTTAAATCATAATCATTTTTAGAACTATTTGTCTATAATTTAAGTAAGTAAATAGTTTTGTTGTGATCAATATGAGTGGTACCTAGAGGTATTGAAGCAATCATAATAATCACAACTCAAAACAGAACAAAATATACACTTACCCCATTATCTTATTGGAACATCCACTGTTCAAAACACCTAATAGCGTAGAAGGCATTGTAGGGTCAGCAGAATTTATATCAACAACATTATCCCCTTCTAAATACCCCACTCGGATATCATTCGGATTGCTACAGTAAGTAAATTGTACGAATTTCATATTTCTATTATTTGTTACTGAAAAAAATTTTTTACTCTGCAAACTGTTGCTTTTAAGGCTGTTTGACAGCAAATGCGTGATTTTTAGCACGCGCGCGTTTATCCTCATGATGTCGGGTCGGCACCTATTAGATTATAGACCGGTAGGTATTATATAATTTTAGTTTTGAAGTGTTTACACAATTTCAAGGCTGCTTGTGAGTTGTGAGGTAATTTAAACTGCTATTAAGGCTTGTTCACATTTCTGCGACTGTTGTCAAATACATTGGTTGTGTTTGAAGGCTTATTATTTTATTTTTCGAGCATCGGTCTACTGTAATCTATTATTCATCACATCGTATTAAGTTAAACTGTTTGTAGGCGTACAGCACCGGCAACAAACTAGTAGATCAAATGTAATGCATGAACCGTGAACTTTTGAATACCTTTTATCATTAATTAAATAGTAACACAAGCCATTCTGAATGTACAAATGTAAACAAACCTTTATCACCAAACTACTTGATAGCAGTTTTTTTTTTTTTTTTTTCTTTCGCCTGTATTAAAAGGCAGGCATCGATCTATAGACCATTCAGCCCTACTTGATAGCAGATAACGTCTGACGTTGACGTTTGATTTTTTTATTTTTTATTTCTTTCGCCTAGTTGACGTTTGAACGGTGAACCTTTTGACATTGTTATCATGATAAGATCGGTTTGTTTCGTTCAGAAAAAAATTTACGCAGATAGATAGTTTGGCCAGCGAGTTGTGGCACAAGGAAATGACGGCTTTAAAAAATCTTCAAGTGGCAACATCAAATATCGTATAGTCTGAAAAAAACGATTTGACACTTTTGTATTTTTATGTTAATTTTTGTCGATATTAATAGGAATATTATGTAGGATTATGATAACATCTAAGCAGCGTTAACAACTTGCTCATCTGGGGCTAACATTGATAATTATACATATAGAATTCTTAATATGCGCCGTATAAATGCGTAGGTGTTGTATAATATTGTTGCTCTATGTTGTGGCGCCTATTGATATTTTAGTGTATCCTCAGAACAATGATTATCGTAATATCCCATCCCTAAGATTAGTCGGGCCGCGCCGTTGCTACTGTTGCTGGCCGTCAATCCCAAAGTGGTTGAAATCAAAGCCTATGGGTGAATATTACAAGGCCATAATACTTGATTTACACAATCAATCAATATTATAAGTAAGACTTTCTTTGCACAGACCAGATTTTAAAAAAATATTTAGGTACCTACTGTAGAGGTTTCATTCTAGCCTGTGTAATTTATGTCAGGCCGGCACACGTTTATGAAATTCGGATGGTCACTTTTAAAAAGCTGTCATTTCAGAGTTTTGATAGGGAGACGTCAGCGAGACTTGCCTTTATATTATAGTTATTCTACTCTTTGGCGTCTGGATGAATGATAGGCGTAAAAAGTACTCTGTGGATAGACACATAGAGTACATATATATATATATATATATATATATATATTAATATATATAAAGATTACACTATTAAGATACACATCTTTATTCATCATTTAAACATGTCTGAGTTATTATTTAACTAATTTCCCTTAAAGTTGTTTTTATAAACATATCTCCCTTTTTGCTACGTGTGAGCCAAACCTTGATTGAAAGTAGATTTTGTCAACCAATCTTCGTTGAAGTGCTGCATTATGCGTGATTTTTTTTGCATCTCCAGGCATTGTTTTCAAAGTACACTTATTTATTGCACTAATACTACAACGATGAAGTAAAATTCAGGCCAAACAGGTAGGTGCTGCTGAGTAAAGCCCACTTTCCACTATGGGATTTAATATACAGTAGGTTAACCAACAGAGGGCGTTCCCGTTAACCCGCAATAGTATAGCATCCATACATGCTAAAAAAAATATTACCATTCGAAAACAAAATGGTTTTTATTTTTTTTTAATATTAAAATATTCACTAAAAATGCTAAAAATATTCAAAAAAATATAAAAATATTCACTAAAAATAAAAACTAAATTGCGATGTTTCCGTCCTTCAAGTACGCGTGTACAGAGTGTTTCTTTTACGTATCAATTTAACATTTTTAGTGAATATTTTAATATTAAAAAAAATAAAAACCATTTTGTTTTCGAATGGTAATATTTTTTTTAGCATGTATGGATGCTATACTATTGCGGGTTAACGGGAACGCCCTCTGTTGGTTAACATACTGTATATAATATCCAGCGATTGACCTTGCCACTGTGAGATATATATCTTTCTCCAGTGTACCTTCGTTATTGGATCACGCCGCACGCGTTGTTCAGAAACAAAATCGATCTTCTAAACAAAATGGATAAGTATTGTTTTGCTAGGTAGCCTCGAGTACAAACAAATACAATAGGTTTGCGAATGAGCATACGGACAAGATCACTCAGGTAATGATAGACACGAACTGAGGGTAGCGACAGCGCGCGGCGCGGAATGGTGTGCGGGGGGACAGGCGGTGAAATATAATATGAAAGTATCGCTCGGTTGGGCGAAAAAATATTTATAGTTTGAGATGTAATATACAGAGTTATTGGTAAAACACCAACAACCTCTTAAGGGGGTCATTGTACTCATCATTATGCACATCTTTTACTATGGGCCCAAACCAGAAACAGCGAAAAAAAAAATCAGCTGTTCAGTACATTTATGTTCGCATAATTCGTCAAAATGTACTGAACAGCTGATTTTTTTTTCGCGATTACAGGTTTGGTCCCATAGTCAAAGTTGTTCATAATGATGAGTACAATGACCCCTTAAGAGGTTGTTGGTATTTTACCAATAACCCTGTATATTACATCTCAGTGGAAACAGTTCCATTTAAAAGTACGGTGACCGATATTAACCTATATCTCGAGATGTAATATAAGTTACATTATATCCCATAGTGGAAAGTGGGCTTGAGAGTTGTTGACACTATAAAGATGAATGAATAAACTTATAACCTTTCTCTTTCATTTCGCATACAATAGAACAAGACAGCTTATACAGCTATTGTCTTGATTCACGGTTTCGAACGTGAACTATGGCACGGGATTCTCCACATCTCATTTTTATTACGGTTACGGCTCTATTATGTGCTATTGCCATGAAATGAAAATAACAATTCCGACAGATAGACTAAAATATCATTTATAATGAATACTACAAAAAAAAAAAATATCGGAATATGCTCTGCTCTGTACTGCATCTGCCTGAGGTCGAGTCTATCTGTACGTAAATCCGTATAAAAATCCATGCATGATTTATTCGTATTAGACTTTCAAAATCCGTACAAATACGGACAAATCCGTATAAAATGGCAAAACTGCGCATTGGCATTTAATTGAATTTGGAACTTGACAGACGTTTGAATTTGACACATAACATTAATCACATCCAACAGAATAATGTTGCCAAAACTAATAATTACTGTGGGTTGCAATTTAATTTATTATTTATAATTATTTAAAAATATAATAACTAAAGATAGGTGATCTAAAAAAAAAAAAAAAAAATACCCTAAGTCTCCTTAATTTATGTACTTTCATAAAAATATAATCCCTTCTCGTTTCAAATAGCAAGCCCAGCCTCCATACAAAAAAATAACATGTCCTTTTAAAATGTATCGAATTTCTTCATTAGATTCACTCATCTTGACGGTACGAAAAACAATTAATGAAAATCACACATTTTCCTAATTTGAATTTGGAATTATGTTCTTTAAAATGTAAACTTTCAATGATACCAAAACCAGCTAGATACAAATAGTATAGCCAAAGAGATTTTATTACAAGTTCATACATACTATAATGCGAAAAGACTTTTTCCCCAACCTAATACATATATATATATATATATATTTATATAGTCGCATTGCTTCTAATAGATATTGTAAAATGTTATAAAATATATCGGAGTACTACGTGAATAGTCAGTTATTTAATTAGTTATCGGTCCCAAATAAGTAAAGGTCCTTCGAGATGTCTACAGTACCTATATTTAAACATGTTTGTTGTTATAATATTTTATTCGGAATATAATCAGAATCAAGAAATTCAATGCCTGACAATGAATTTTACCTAATTTTAACAACTACATGTTTTCTCGTCTGTAACTTATTTGAAATAAATTAATTTTATTATTAAAACACAAATCATCGTTTTTCATCATCACGGACCTCTAAGACAGAATAACAATAATAACTATTTATATGTGCTTCTTATGTAAGTTTGTTTCTTTTTTTTAGATATTATTACGTATCACTTTTAGTGGGAGGAAGTGCAGCCGTTGTTTAACCTTATTTTTCTTCGCTTTGGTCATATTGAGTGGAGTTGTTGGGGAAAAAAGTCGACTTGTTGAGGCGCGGCTCAGTGATCTAAGTGGAACTCATTTGGAGACTGCGGCGTCGCCCGAATCCCCCCGGATATGGCCACCGGGTCCTCCCATCCAGTTGCCGGCTGGCTTGGTGGAGCATACCGGGATTTTTCGGAGATAAGAGGGGAAATGGTCAATTTTTAGTATCCCACCGATCGATATACTGAGAATACTTTTGGTGCTGCCGCGAACAGGCGTCATCAGGGATTTACATCTTTTTCTAATGATGGCTGCAAAACCATATGTTATTATCTGCAAACATCCCTGACGCACTACAACGCCTCGGCAGTCGCAGAACATTTTTTAGTTTTTTTTATTTGAGATGGGTTTGCACTTGATTCTAGTCTAGGTCAGAGGTAACAGAGACAAAGTCGACGATGGAGTGAGCCTACCCAGAAGAAGCCTGTTCACTCTCACTTTGAAGAGATTAGGGTTGTATGCGCTCGGAAACACAGACGCAGGTAGTGAGTTCCATTCTTTTGCTGTGCGCATTATAAAAGACATATGGAACCGCTTAGTGCGAATTGGTGGAATATCAACCAGGTAGGGATGGTAACTGGCAGTGCGTCTAGATGTCCGCTAGAAGAGGAAGAAAATAACAGAAATTGAAAAAGAAAAAACCAAGAAAAGAACAGCAAGGTAAAAAAAGGGTAAAGGCAAGTGTGAAGGAAAGGATACAGGACATGGTAAAGGAAAAAACTTTTTAGCAAAAAATAAAACCGACTTCCAAAACAAAACACTACAAAGTGAAAAATAATTTTCATTTCGGTAGTCGGTGTCTTTGGTTTTGTAGTTTCGCTTTTTGCCACCGACTTCCGAAATTAAAGTTATTTTTCACTTTGTAGTGTTTTGTTTTGGAAGTCGGTTTTATTTTTTGTTAAAAACTTTTCATTCTCGCCCAAACTCGCATTGAGAACAGACGTGTGACTCTTTGTTCCGCATTAATAAGTTGCTTACTTTACCCGATACTAGTGCATACTTTGACTGCCTAATTGCCATTCTCGCGTACAACTACCATCCACGCAGCGGAGGTGCGCCCGGGCACCCGCGACCCGCGAGGGAAAAGGAACCACCTCATAATTGCTGTCCTGCTCCTGCGCTGCTATCTTTCGTGCGCTGGATGTGTGACGTCGTCACTCACACCGCAAGCCATCGTCACTGCTACAAGGCCACGGATTGAACGTTACCGCCGTGAGACTGCTAGCGGGTGTAGTATAGGCAAGGAATCCAGATAAAATGCAACGATCACCGATTAAGTCCTCGTCGCATCCAGATCTTACCCTTGAAAATGTATCACAGGACCAAGACAGTGTACGAAATAAAAACACAAGAAAACGGAGAAATCCTGACGAACAGCAACTTATGGACCTAAAAAGCGACCTTTTAAAGTCCTTCAAAGAAATGATGTCTACTGAGATGGCTGTAAATAAACTGCAAAATAGCGAGATACTCCAGTCCAACCTCGAAATAAAAAAACAACTTGAAGAAAATGCTGCAAATTATAAGGATATCCACGACAGGGTGTTAACCCTTGAAACAAAGCATGAAGCCGCTATAGAGCGTATTAACCTATTGGAAACTCAGGTAAATGTTTTACAAAAACAATTTCTGAAAAACACAATAGAAATAAGAAATATTCCACTTCATGATAACGAAGATGTGCAGAATATTGTTAATAACGTATATAACACCCTAAAAATACCACCTATTGATGAACATACGGCTATTTATAGAAGAGGTAGGAAAAATGGACCTATTGTTATTGAGTACCAGAACACCAAAAATAAAGAAATACTACTAAAAGCTGTGAAAAAATACAACTCTGACAACAAAGATAAACCATTAAGTACAGATATCTTAGGAATTACCGGAGCTTTCTCACGGATTTATATATCGGAGTCTCTAACTTTGATGTCTAAAAAGATTTTGGCTGCCGCTCGAGAATTGGTGAAAAATGGTTCGTATAAGTACTGCTGGGCCTCAAGAGGAAACATACTCCTACGTAAGGAAGACGGACAACCTGCCATAGTCGTCAATTCTCTAAATCAACTTAAGGATTTCACCTCTGATTGACTAGCTGTTGTTGAAGATCATGTGAAAATATGGTACTGTTTCTCTATGTTTACTATTTTTTATACTTTTTTAGAATCTCACAGTATTTTTGTATGCGTTATAATTATTATATATTATCTAATAATATTTTTATTATACTACTATTATTATATTTCATTTTGCATATCATATTTAGAAATCTATATAACATTATTAATACCAGTCCTCTATGCTAACTTCATGTCTGACAATAATAAAAATAACTTACAGATCTCAGAAACTACAATCGTCGACCAAAAATATAACTTTACTACTGTTAGTGATAAATATGGTTGTTATGGGTAGCAACATAGATGAGGTGGTCACCGAGGTTGATAATACTATCAACGTTGGTGACTCATTTTTGGTCGAGGAACCAGAAGCGTTTCCGCATTACAAACTTGGAACGGAGTCATCTCTTAGAATTATTGTTCAAAATATACGAAGCATACATAAAAATCTTGAAGATTTTAAAGTTTTTATTGCTAGGAGTAAAATAGACTTTGATATTATTATTCTCACCGAATGTTGGCTACAAAATTCAGACTTGATACCTAAACTGGAGCAATTTGATTCATTTCATACTAGAAACCATATTAACCAGAACAGTGGTGTAGTTGTCTATATAAGGAGCTATTTAACACATGTCACAGTTTATGAGCCAAATTTTGCCGAAGCGGACTGCTTGGTGATAGGAATAGGTAAAAGCCATGCTTTTATTTGTATATACAGGTCACCATCATTTGCCTCTCTCGCCAATTTTGTTGGATCCTTGGAAGAACTTCTAATAGACATTAAACACGTACCTAATGTTTATCTAACCGGGGACATAAATGTTGACGTGAGTTGCAATACTACTGACCTGAAATCCGATGAGTATTTAAATCTTCTTGCCACGTACGGTCTACTACCTAGCCATCAATTTCCTACGCGTCTCAATAAATGCATTGATCACTGTTTCGCAAAGCCTAATTCGAAAATGCTGACAGTAGTCTGTGAATCGTCAGTTACTGACCACAGTAGTATATACTGTATTATTCCTTTAATACAAAAAAGTAAGGATATAAAACCAGAAAAGACACTGCTGAAACTAAATTATGAAGAAGCTTTTAAACTTATGAAGGACTTTGATTGGACTTATATAACAACCTTACAAGATCCAAATAAAGCAACCGAATTGCTCATTGAAACATTATCTGAAATAAAAAAAAAAGCAGTTACCAGGTTACCGTGCCCAATAGGCGTCAGACTTTTCAACCGTGGGTAACCTCTGGTCTACTGCGCTGCATTCGGTTTAGAGATACGTTACACAGAAGACATAATAAGGCACCAAATGATAAAGATCTAGAGAATACCTACAGGCGTTACAGAAATCATTGTAATAGGATTCTCCAAAATCTAAAAAATGAGCACGATAAAGCAAATTTAAATGCTGTCAAGAGTGATATTAAAAAAACCTGGAATGTCATTAAGCGTGTATGTAATCTAAATCACTCTGAAAAATCTCAAGGGCCTTGTGAATTATTAAAAATGTTGTGTGTGTTCTGTGTACGGCGAGATAATTAAAGAGACGTGACTTCAAGGAGATAAATGTCTTTAATTCGGGTTCCACAATACTTCGTTATAACTAACTACGTACTAGGTATACGTCGAGGCAGGGTGGTGTAACGTAGGCGACTGGCGAGCCGTTCGCCCGCGCTCCCATATTCCGTCAAGAATGCAACTCAGCAAAACGTGATTACTAAGCCGCTACATCACACCCCCCCTTTCTCCAAAAAATTTTTTACAAAACAATTTTTTTACTGTAAATTATTTATAACATAGTGAAACTACATACTTACATCACTATTAAAGTACTCAAAAGTCTCTAAGGTTACAATGTCGCTTACGATAACATTCTATACCTGTCAGCATTCCTACAGTTGAGTGCTGCCTATTGTTTTAATTCTCTTGCTAAAAATAGATCGTAAACACCTTATTTTCTAACATGTTTGCGGTCTCATCGTTGCCTGTGCTCCGAGCCGACTTGAAACTATACATATGATATAAATATTATATTAAGGGTAGTTACCATGACCTCCGCTCTGCAATAACTAACTAACACCTCGAGGGTCGGCAGCGTTAGTTATGGTAACGCCATTCACTAAATACATTACTGATAATACGACATACGATTTAAAATCACTGATTACAAATAACAAACTATACCAACACGTATTTTGACTATGTAATTTTTGCACATTTCACAACGTCGCTTCGCTACGCATATCCCGTGACAGTCGCGGTAGGTGCCGGGTTACCCACTGTACCGGCTTGCCCTGTCAGTATTAACGGCACTTCTCTTCTTAACCATTGTCTCGCATGGCCTACGCAACCCCTCTTGATAGCGTAACATAATAGTATGCCCATTATTGCAGCGATGATGATTAGTATTATCCCGAAATAGTTCAGTTTGCTTTCTAACTGCTGTCCTGCTACTACTTGGGCCTGTGATGTGGCTACGTACTCTTTATTTTGATAATTTCCCATCTTAACTTTAAACTGTATTTAGTTTGCACACAAAGTATAATTGACTAATTAACCGCAGTGAAATGTACAAAAATTTCCAGCAACTTTCGATGTACTTACATTATTTTGTCATGTGAGCAAAAATCGCACCGGTTGCTTAATCACTCGACCACAGCGTGTGGTTTTAACCATAGGCGGTAGCGATTTTTGTTCACTTGCTTTTATATCTGGTTCAAACTCATTATCATTACACATGTTTTCTGCCGTTTTTTTTTCATTAATAATATACGCTGGTTTTATTCTGTCTATGGAAATGGTTGATTGACGATCGCCTATTTGTATGTAAAAGTTTTTCTTATCCTTACTGATTACTTCATAAGGGCCGTTATATGATGGGGTTAGTGGACTTTTTACCATATCATTCCTTATAAAAACATGAGAACACGTATTTAAATCTTTATGGATAAATATTTTCCGCGAATCGCCGCTCTCTCTTGCCTGTGGCCGCATACTATTTATAATGCTTCGCAGTTTGCTTACGAACGTAGGTAAATGATCTACTTCGGTTTTCTTGGTTTCGCAATAAAAATCGCCTGGTAAACGTAGTGTTTGTCCTAATACCAATTCCGCAGAACTTACATTTTCGTCATTTTTGCAAGCCGCACGAAGTCCCAACAATGCTGTCGGTAATTCCTCGACCCATGATCTATTATCCTGTAGCCTAGCCTTAATTGCAACCTTAAGTGAGCGATGCATTCGTTCAACCATTCCGTTCGCCTGCGGATGATACGCTGTTGAACGGGTTTTTTTTACGCCTAAAATGTTTAGTAAACTTTTAAAAACTTCGCTCTCAAACTGTCTTCCCTGATCACTTGTTAATGTCAGTGGGCACCCGAACCTGCATACCCAGCCTTCGTATATTGCTTTAGCTACTGTGTCCGCGGTGATATCTCTCACTGGTATCGCTTCTGGCCATCTAGTGAATCTATCTATCATAGTGACGCAATATCGATAGCCTTCTTTTGACGTTGGTAACGGACCAACTATATCGACGTGTATATGCTCAAATCTATCTGTTAATGGAAAACTACCTAATTTGGAAACTGTATGCCGCTGTACTTTTACTTTTTGACAAAGAATGCATGACCTAGCCCATCTGGTTACATCTTTGTTCATTTCCGGCCAAAAGAAACGGTTCGTTATCATCTTCCGTGTGGCCCTAATTCCGGGGTGGCTTATGTTATGTACTGTATCGAATGCTAATTTACGAAATTTTTGTGGGAGATATGGCCTTACCTGTTTATCTGAAATGTCACAGTAAATTGTTTTATTACATAATGGTGAATGAATCTGTTTTAATACAATGTTACCTGGCAATTCTGCTAACATACGCGCCATTTGATCGTCTGTTTCCTGTGCCCGTGCGACTTCGTCGAAGTCGATAGGCGTTGGGCAAACAATGGACTCTACCCGTGATAGCGCGTCAGCAACCGGGTTCTCGTTTCCGTTGACGTATTGTATGTCGCTCGTGAATTCGCTGATATACAATAACTGCCTTGTGCGCCGTGGGGTCTCTCGATCGGTACCTATTTTAGAAAAAGCATACGTTAATGGTTTGTGGTCGGTGAAAATAGTAATCTCTCGACCTTCAATCATGTTTCTAAAATGTACAATAGCTAAATAAACTGCCAATAGCTCTCGATCGTAAGTGCTGTATTTTTGCTGAGCTTCCGATAGTCTCTTAGAGAAATAACCTAAAGGCCTCGTTTTTCCGGCGACTCCTTGTTGTAGCACTGCCCCCACGCATGTATTAGATGCGTCACACATTAGAGACAATCTACCTTTGACCTCTGGATGAGCCAGTGTGATGGCGCTTTGTAGGCTTGCCTTACACTGCTCGAAAGCCGCCGTGGCCTTATCGTCCCATGTTATTTTAGACTTATCCTTTTTCCTGGCTCCATGCAAAAACTTATTTAACTCGGACTGATGTTCAGCCGCTTGCTGTATGTGCAACCTATAAAAATTTACCATTCCAAGAAATCGTCGCAGCTGTTCGACGGTTTCCGGCCGCGGATAACCTTGAATAGTCTCGATTTTATCTTTCAAAGGTTTTATCCCTTTTGGGCTAACATTATAACCTAAAAAGTCTATTTCCGGCTTACCAAAACAACATTTTGACAGATTAATAGTTATTCCAAACTGTTCGAATCTGCTAAAAACTAAACTTAGATGTTTACGAAGTAATTCGGCGTCAGTACTTGCAATTATTACGTCATCTATGTAACAGAATAGGTACGAACATTCCCCTTTTTGTTCTCCATTTAGATACTCTAATCCCTGTAAAACTGTATTGTTCATGAACCTTTGAAATGTTTGCGCTGCATTACGCAAACCGAATGACATTCTAGGAAATTCAAACAGTCCAAATGGGGTAATAATTGCTGTTTTCTCTACATCCTGCGGTGCTACACAGATATTATGATAAGCCCTATTAATATCTAATCGTGCAAAAATTTTCTTACCTGCTAGTCCATAGGTGAAATCCTGTAGCCTTGGGATCGGGTATCTGTCCGGCTTCGTGATCGCGTTGAGTGCACGATAGTCGCCACAGGGTCTGATCTGGCCATCCTTCTTAGGCACGACGTGCAGCGCGCTCGCCCAAGGACTCTTTGATGGCCTACATATACCTAAATCCTGCATTAACCTAAATTCTTCTTGTGCCATTTTATATCTATGGGGTGGCAACGGCCTAGCACGGGAAAATACGGGAGGGCCTGTAGTCTCTATGTGATGGTATGTATTATGACTGGAAGGTTCTTTGTATGAAATCGGCTTGGTTATTTCTGAGAACTTCCCGAGCAAATCTTTATACGGATTATCATGCTGAATACTAGATATCGAAATTTCGGAACATTTCACTATAGTTGCTTCTCTACTTAATTTAGTGAGACCGTCAATCAACCTTTTATTATGTAAGTCTACTACTAATTGGTGTGCCTTTAAAAAATCCGCCCCTATGATTGGCTGCTTCACATCGCAAACTATAAATGACCATTTATAACTTCTACGCAGACCTAAATTTAATTCTATAGCCACTACACCATAGGTTTTAATTTCTGAATTATTTGCTGCGAAAAGTTTGTACGTACACTCTTGTTTGTGTTTTGTTTTCACTTTACTTACAGGTATCACCGATACATTTGCGCCCGTGTCCACTAGATACACAATTCCCGTTTTGAAGTCTTTCACACAAAGTCGGTGGTTTCCCGCGGCACAATCGTCCACCGACGCTGACTGCACCGCGTCTAGTTTTCCGGCTTCTGCTGCTTCTTGGCCCAGTTACATGGTGATTCACACGCCCGCGCGTCGTTCCTATAGCGATAATGATGTCTGCATAGCCAATCGGGTGATTCTGGTGTGCGCCGCGTCCGACTTTTGGATCTAAAACGTTGTTGCCATCGTCCACCTCCTGAGTTTCCTGACCTGTTTCCATTTCGCTTCCTGATCTCGTTTATCTCTCCGCGTAATTCTTTCATTTCCGTTGCTAATTCCTTCAAGTGATTGGTTACACTATCATTTGTTGTCGTGCTTGGTGTTATAGATGCAACCTCGCCGCTTCCCAAGGTCTCCAATATTTTATCCGCCTTCCTAGCCACATCCTCCAACTTGGTGTCCTCGCTCATCGCCAGCAGTGCGCGTACATTTGGTGTTAGCTTGTCTAGCCACAGCCTCTTTAGCGGTTCCTCTGTCAGATTGCATTTCTTCGCTAAAGTTGTCATTTTTCTGAGTAACTGCGACGGTTTTTGTGTTCCCAGGTCCATTTCATGCATTAATCTCTGAAATTGTTTATCTGCGCTCTCTTCATAAACTGACAATAATCGGTTTTTGATCGTTTCATATTTGCCCGTTTCCGGCGGAGCTTCAATGATGTCGGTTACTTGCTGTAAAACGTCCGTGGGCAATTTCGCGAGCACCATGTCATACTTTTGACTGTCACCTTGTCTCTGCGGTGCCATTATTGCCTCGAACTGGCAAAACCACGATCTTGGTATCTCTCTCCAAAATTCCGGAACTCTCATTTGCACCGTAACCATCGCTACGTCTGCATTTGTTACTGGAGCTGTCCCGGGGGGTCCGATTACCACTGGCGGGTTCATTTTGGGAAACGATACACACGCGCTGCTTTAACCTAACTTTAACACGTTGAGTTCACTTTGCACCACGCGGTCTTTATGCCTCTGCCTCGTATGCTTATTGAGTCGCCTACTCCGTTGTCACAAAAACGCGAAATCTTGAAATCGTCGAAAGGTCACCAGTGTTGTGTGTGTTCTGTGTACGGCGAGATAATTAAAGAGACGTGACTTCAAGGAGATAAATGTCTTTAATTCGGGTTCCACAATACTTCGTTATAACTAACTACGTACTAGGTATACGTCGAGGCAGGGTGGTGTAACGTAGGCGACTGGCGAGCCGTTCGCCCGCGCTCCCATATTCCGTCAAGAATGCAACTCAGCAAAACGTGATTACTAAGCCGCTACAAAAATAAAGTCAACTCCTCAAGAATCGGTCGATTTTGTGAATGATTTTTTTAATAATATGGCATCCAAACTATCAACTGACATCTTACAAAAGTTAAAGCTTACGGAAAATGATCTTGTGCAAAAGTTTAAATGTAAACACAGCCCGATGAACTCTTTTGTTTTATTGGAAACTGACGAAATAGAAGTTAATAAAATTGTTATGTCCTTAAAAAGTACCAATTCTACTGGTTGGGATGGAATATCATCTGTGTTTTTGAAGAGAAGTGTAAACCTTCTCGTTAAACCTTTAACACACATATTTAACTTATGTTTTACGTGTGGAAAGTTTCCTAATGTGTTGAAGGACTCAATTGTTATACCAGTTTTCAAGTCGGGGGATAGAGACAGTATCGCTAATTATCGTCCGATATCGCTTTTACCTACTATGGCTAAAATCCTGGAGAAGCTAATAAACATTAGGCTTGTAAATTACATAGAGAAAAATAATGTTCTTTTTTATAATCAATTTGGTTTTAGAAGGAACAAATCAACAATAGATGCGGTTGAACATCTAGTTACAAATGTAGCTAGTAATCTCGACCACAAGAATAAATGTGTTGGGGTTTTTCTAGATTTAGCCAAAGCCTTTGATACTGTCTCAATCCCTCTGCTAATTTGCAAGTTGGAGGCTATAGGTGTTCGAGGTGTACCACTTGATCTTTTTAAAAACTATCTTAGTAATAGGACACAGGCTGTAAAAATTGGTAATAATCTTAGCTCCAGGCATGATGTTGGTTTCGGTGTTCCGCAAGGATCAGTACTTGGACCAACATTATTCTTGATCTATGTTAATAATCTTTGTAACATTGAATTACCCGGTTCAAAAGTGATCACTTTTGCTGACGATACTGTAATCTTATTTCAACAAAAAACATGGAGTGATGTCAAATCGTCAGCCGAGATTGGTCTTAAAAATATAAGTGAGTGGCTTGATTGGAATCTGCTTACATTAAATCTTAAAAAAACAAAAATTATAACATTTAGTATAAAAAATAGTTTACAACCTACCGACTTTAATTTAAAAGCTCATTCCTCTAAGTGTTCTACTGCAAGTATTTGCGGGTGCCCTGTCTTATCTCCAAGTAAAAGTGTTAAATACCTTGGAGTTGATATCGATGAAAATTTAAATTGGAAACAACATATTCATAATCTAAAATCTCGCATTCGTAAACTAATACCGATTTTTAAAAGAATAAGAAACTTAAAAGACAAAGCTACGAACAAAACTGTTTATTTTGCACTGTGCCAATCGATAGTTACTTATGGTATCTCTGCTTGGGGTGGTGCTAGAAAAAGTACCCTTATAAAATTAGAAAGGGCTCATCGATGCATTCTTAAAGTGATTAATTTTAAAAAATTTAGATATCCTACAACTGCGTTGTACAAAGAGTTTGAAGTCCTAAACATTCGCCAACTCTTTATTAAAAAAATAGTCCTGAGACAACATTTCTACGAAAAACCTGTTACCAAATCTCTCAGAAGAGTGCATGAGGTATATGACGTCCCAGCATGCAAAACCACTTTTGCACAGTGTTTCTCTTATTTCTTGGCTCCTCTGTTGTACAATCGCATAAGTAAAATTAAACCTCTTAAAGATACAACGAGATTTGTGTGTAGAAGGGCTCTGGATGAGTTTCTGAGTAACTTGGATTATGATCAGACTGAAAAACTTATACAAATATTACAGTAACTATTTATTTATAAATATATATTTTATTGAATACCGATAAGTACTAAATAAGTTTATAAAAACAACATATTAATATATTATATGTAAGTAATATATATAAATATATACATTATAAAGTAATCATTATTATTGAAGATTAGTATACAAACATTATTTGTATTATAATTATATACATATACACACGTACAGTAAATACATTACATTAGGACCTTTCCACTTGTAACGTATTTCTATGCTGATAATATTTAAAAAATATGTATACTAAATGCATTATTTTTTCCTACATTGTTATTAGTTGGTAATATTGATAGTGTTATAGATAGGAATAGTTTTGTGCCTGAATGTTTGTTTTGGAGTATCTCGGGCTTCATGAGTTGGTGCCCAATGCGTTGGTCTTATCTACTTATATACATATACGGATATTTATAGCTACTAATGGGACTGATGCGGCGAGTGACTGCCATGGAGCTTGGGATGGAATAAAGATGCTCTGCAAGTTATAAAAATTACTACAACTTTTGTTATGTTCTTACTTTTAATTTTATTAGTTTAGTTTTAGAAACACCTTTTTTATTTTATTTTTAACACGTTGGTCTTATTACAAATTCTGAAAAATATTGTTAGTGTGAAAACACTTTGTTGATATTAAAATAACGTTAGTAGTTGCATTGTCTGATTTCTTTGCATATACTACTTGCTTACGATAAACTTGTAACTCGTTATCGTCATCTACGATTCACAGCAAAACATATGTAATTAGTAAAAAGTGTCTTAACGTGTGTACATTATGACTATTATTCCATGAGCGAGAATCTTACCTTGCCGTAACACAGTCCTTGACTAGCACGGGAGGTAAAGAACTTTTCTCTGTATACCGTCATTGGGCATTCATAAATTTAATCAAATATGTGAACCATTGCTTTACTTGTGATAGCATTATTATAACTTAACCCTTCTACTCCCCTTGCTACTTTTTATAGATAAGTTCTAACTTAGTGTAGTTGAACGTGAGTGTGCTCTATACTATGTAAATATGTATCACCGGTGTACTGTAACCTAAACTTATGGTCAATAAACTTTATTATTATTATTATTATTATTATTTTTCACTTTTTAGTTGTGGAACATACCCCACACAAAATTGATTACCACTACCTGCTATGTAAATAACAATAATATTATTAAAACATCATCCACATAAACTAAGTGCGAAATATACGCATTATTGAAGCTAACTCAAAAACTACCCAAGCAAAGTTAATAATATTTATATGGGACCACCTGCAAGTATACCCTTTCAAATAAAAAAAAAATTTCCAAATCGGTCCATCCGTCTTTGAGTAATCGCGTAACAAACCTCCTCCTTTTTGAAGTCGGTTAAAAATAACTGAAAAGGAGAAACGCAACATCACAAGTGGAAAAGGCCAATAAAAGGATATTGGAAGAAAGCAGCGACAGTGCAGAAGATGAATATTTCTGTATCGTTTGTGGTGTCTCGTACAGTGAATACACATCTAGTGCAAACTGGGTGCAATGCATCTTGTGCAAGCAGTGGGCCCAGTCCGGATGTATCAGAGGCGACACTATTTCATACATTTGCCAAAATTGGGATTCAGACGAAGAATATGAATGAAAATGGAACATATTGTGATAAGGTACTTAACCTACCTATATGAAAATCATTCATAGTAGAAAATAATGATGACACTTAAAATACTTATTATAATGGTAAAAGTATTTTTTAATTAGACATTATTTAAGGATTTGTTGACTGCTTATTGTTCTTCTACAAAGAGGTTTTGTTGGATTTTTTATTTCTATATATTTATACGCTGAAATATTCTTGTTTAACAAAGTGTTATAACTTTTAAGCTTTTTGTATAATGTTGCACTAAGTAAAAAATGTGATTACTGAAAACTGACGTTTTCTTCAATAACATAACAGTAAACGTATCATTCAGGGATTTGTTGATTTTTGTTTTTCTATAAAGAAAGGTTTTGTTTGGATTTCCGTTTCTTTATAATATATATATATATAAAATATTGTTGCGTGGACAAAGTGCTATAATTGCGTATGATTAATAACAAAAAAAAAAAACAAACTTATTTTTCGTTTTCTTTAATAAAATTATAGAGGAAAATACCAAGAATGTTAATTATTGCCCCTTTTGTTAATACTAACCTCGGATCCGTTAATTCTAGCGCCGATCGCGGGGTCAGAGTCTAAGGTCTAAGTAAAGTAAAATCGACTTTTTGAAAAAAGTATCAAAATGTTTAGGCGTTTTGAAGCTACAACTGAAAATATAAATTTTGTTGATTCGCGCCCCGGTCTCCCATACCTATGTGCCACATGGCATAAAAATAAAAAATATTTGGCTTCGCAAACACGTCGTCTCCTACTAAAGCTAAAAATTGCTAACTCAAACACAAACATGAAACAATTAGGTAGGTACGCCAACTCAAGATATTTTTTAGGGTTCCGTAACTGACAAGGAAAAAACGGAACCCTCATAACCCTTAAGTTCTGAGGGCTAACAATAGATAAAAAATTAAACTGGAAACCACATTTAGACGAATTAATTAAGCGACTGAGTAAATCCGCCTATACCTATGGTCTACAAAATCGCTCCTGTTCTAGGTGTAGATGCCAAGCTCATGGCGTATTATGGCATAGTTGGTCCTCTTCTGAGAAATGGTGTTATTTTCTGGGGGAACTCCACCCTCAAAGAGTTAATATTCAGGTCACAGAAGAGATGCATTAGAGCCATGTTTGTTTTAAAAACATCCGATTCATGCAAGCCTTTCTTTGTAAAATATAAAATTTTAACCCTCCCATCACTATATACGTATATAATATATTTGAAATTGCGGTGTTCGTAAAATCAAACCAGATCAGACATGAGTAACCGTAACCGGCGCGATAAATATAAGCACAGATTGTGTGTGAAACCATCCAATACAGCACTAATGAGTAAAGGTGTTTTCGGTATGGCACCACGTAGGTATATTTAACCATCTACCACAAGCACTCGGAGATTTATCTGATAGGTACCTTATTTAAAAAAAAAAACTAAAAGAGTACTTAGCAGCCAAATGTTTCTTTAGTAATGCTGAGTTTCTATCGGAGAAAACATAAAAATTCTAATGTATATTCGAATGTAGAGGGAAGTTTGATTCTGTTAACTATTGTAAGTATTTTATTTTATTTTGTCGTTTTAATTTTCTTGCGACGATAATATTTTGTTTTTCTAAATACTTATCTAATTTAATCAATGTTTGAACTGCTTATGCTGTACCTACATTAAATACAAATTTAATTTATTGTAATCGTTAACAAATTATTATTTTTTATATGTATAATAATTATTAGTTACAATTGATCAAATGTTATTATAATACATATTTGTACGCCGTTAAGGTAAAACATGACTGTGCTGGCGTCTGTACTTAATATCTTGCATGCTTTGTGTGTGCATACTCATGTTTCAGACAAATATTATTTTTATCATTAGAACTTAAAACGGGATATTTACCATGTATATTAATTGATTTGAGTTTCCGATATTTCGGCACTGGTGCAAGTGCCATGATCACGGATAAACTCATCGTTTTAAGTTCTAATGATAATGTCAGTGACCATGTCGGTTTAAAAAAATATTGTTTTTATATAATTATGGCATCTCGTAGTTGGCCTAGAGAGGCCGTGACTACTAAACCGGTCAATCATGTGGCTGCCTTAAGCGAACTCAAAGCCTCCAGCCAGGGGCATAAAACTTACAGACTACTAGAACCTCGAACGAACCTCAGCTTAGGGCGTCGCTGGGGGGAGGACAGCAAGATGGGACAGGCTGGATCAAATTAGAGTGATTATTATTGAACGGAGTTTAAAGCTACTGGCTCAGCTACGCCACCAGCTGGCACTTCATTCCCGAGCAAGAGACGGGGGGGAGGACGATTACTTCGGGGTCGTCGCGAGGGACCTCGGCGGCGAGGTCGGAATGTCGATATGTTTTTGTTCCTACCGTCCCTACTGCTCTCCTGTAGATGAATTATGGGGTCGTCGGGATCTGCGAGGAGAAGCCTTGGGCGGCGGACCTTACTAATACGGGAGCGGACATAGCTAGCCGCCTCGAAAACCAGAGGGTTGCGATGGTTGGTGGCTGAGTCGAAGAAACGCTTGGAATTGCGTTTCAAGAACTGGGAGATGGTGGGAATGTCGAGATCTAAGTGGAGGATTTCGTTCCCAACGAACCAAGGGGCTCCCGTTGCCTTTCGGAGGAAACGGTTTTGGAGGGCCTGCATCCTATGAATGAGGTGAGGTTTTGCGTGCGCAAACACTGAACCCGCATAGGTCATGATGGAGCGAATGCAAGCTGTATAAATGCGCAATTTGCACCTAAGTGACAATTTGCTACGTGCATTCAGAACGGAGTGGAGTCTACCGACCGAGAGCGAAAGCGGCGCACGAACGCACCTGCTTTATGTGCTCAGCGAAGGAGAGGTGGTGGTCGAGGGTCACACCAAGCTATTTGGCTCGCGTCTCCCAAGGGATCGGCTTTCCGAACGTGGTGATCGGTCGGGACGGACAAATAAATGATCTCTATCTCTATTTATAGGATCACTACTACTACGTAGTCTGTACTCTGCGCTCGGCTGTCATGTCATACTGTCACTTGTCAGTGGGTCAGCCTTGTCTGTCAGTCATTGCTGTCATCGATCATCATTGTATTATTTTGTTCAGTGTCACTTTAGAATTTTGTTGTCGAATGTCGATTCACCCAGCTCGGAATTAATTAATTTATTCACATTATTTGACTGGTCAGAAGATACTCGACAATCTTCCTTTTATAAGATTTTAGACAACGACTAACAAAATGTCCTTCTTGGTAAAACAACTGACTCGCAGAGTAAGTTTTGTCATGTTTCACATCCGAAACACAATAATAATTCTAACATTATAGGTACATGACCTATTGACACTAATTTTCTAATTCCAAAGGTCCTTGCGCCAGCAGTATCATCGGTGAAAATCCTGAATTTTTCTACCAGTAAGTAACTCGGCTGTAGTTTGTTACATAACCTTAAATACTTGCTCAATGAGCTCTTAATATTTATTCCAAAACCTTGTACATAGCACTGACAACTTGGTCAGAGAGCCATCTTAGGGGCTATTGTTTGTCAGATGTGGGAGCGCCAGCTGCACGTCAAGCTACCCAAAATTGTCAAATTTTCCCAATCAACCATGAACCTAATGCTTTAGCAGTAAAGTTCAAAATCTATTAAAGATGTTTGACAGATTGTAGTAGCTTGCTGTGCTGGCGTCTGTACCTAATTGTCGCTTAAGTTCTAATACTGCGGATGTCAATATATGCAACTTTCATATTCATTTATTCACATTTAAATAGAGTAATTACAATTGGTGGTTCCACATGTTATAATATTTGGTCTTATAATCTATTTAGCCTTAGTATGGCATGTGAAGCTTAATAATAATGTAATGTCACAAAAAAAAAAAACAATAAAGGATGGGTATTTATCCACAATCACTACATGGTCTTATGTTAATTATATAGTCCCTAGTTAACTACAGTGTCCAGTACCACTACCAGTAAAAAGTCAGTATTTTCCGTTTCAGTTTTAGATAATGATGAACTTTACAGGAGAGCAAAAAGACCGTTTTATGTAGCATCAAACAACTGTTTATAGTTAGTTTTATTGAATATAGGAATAAAAATATGTTTAATTTATGTAGACACATCCAATTTTAAAAGAAAATTAGTTTATATATTTTTTTTATGACTTGCGGTGTTGCCTTATTATTTTTGTAATTTGCCTTCTGCAGTGTTAGAACTTAAGCGACGTGATGTATGTTCAATTTTGTATAAAAGCTAAATTAAGAAAAACAAATGATAATCTAAGATTTAAAAAACAACTGCGAATTTTACTATTACAGTAATGTTATTACTCAATGAATATTAATAATATTATTAATATTTTGAAGTAATAACAGTCGCACGGGTTGATCAATCAGGTTAAGCTGTGCTTGCCGCGGCTGGTTCGTGGATGGGTGACCATTTTTATATGCTTAGACCCCTCCATGCCTCAGAAAGCACAATAAGCCATTGGTCCCGGCTGATATTCGTGGATCTTTGGCAGTTGTATCTTTGCTGGTTGGTCACCAGAAGTTTGAAAGCCAACCAGTCTTACCAAGGGTAGTATTACCCAGTTACTGGGTTGTGGAGGTCTGATAAGAAGTCGCTCCATGTAAAATACTGGTAATCAGCTGCATCTGGTTAGACTGGAAGCCGACCCCAACATAGTTGGCGAAAAGGCTAGGCAGATGATGATGAATGAATATTTTGAAAACTCCCTTGAATAGACTACCAAGATTTTTACCTGCTTTCTTTTTTACTACACCCGTGTGTATTCCTGCCATATATTTCTATTATATCGCTGCTTTGCATGAATACCCGCACAAACCAAAATTTTGAAAATATTTGTTTATAACACAGCCAAATGCAAAATAGTCCTTATTTCATTGTCAGTAAGACTCACATTCATAACGGCATAACCGGTGGTTTGCCGATGCCGAATGTGAGTTTTACTGACCATGAAATAAGGAGTATTTTGCATTTGGCTGTGTTATATAAACCAGTATTTTCAAAATTTTGGTTTGTGTGGGTATTCATGCAAAGCAGAGATATTTCTTTCCAAACTAAACTATGCACTAGAAATTTTCTAAGTAATACAACTTACAATATTTCTTGTCAGTACTGAGTTTAGTTTTCAGTTTATCCTATCAATGTTAGAATATTTATTTATTTTAATAATATTATTAAACACCCTGCTACTCCCTAGGCATAGAGATATGTGGTAGAGATATTTTGTAATTTTTTCAACCTTATTTATGTTCCACATATAACAACAATAAATAACATTCTTCTGTTGTATTCTAACATTAATTCTCTTATTTTACACCTATCATCAAAGACTACTAAAATGTTTTGTTACTTTCCAGCCAGTGCAGCATTTGTTCCGAAGGTGCAGCAGCCAGCCCCAAATTTTGAAGCCACTGCTGTGGTAAATGGTGAATTTAATAAGCTGAAACTTGCAGACTTCCACGGAAAATACGTTGTTCTAATTTTTTACCCATTAGATTTGTAAGTATATGAATATAACCTATTTTGGCACAAAACATAATTCATATTATACAACGTGCTGCTACAGTGGTGACATTAATTTAACACACGGGTAGGACTAATGGCCAGTAATCATAAAAATTATAATAAGAAAATATTATTTGTAAATTGAAAAAATAAAATTTTCAACCAACTCTTTTCTTTAACTCGCCTACTATTTGCGTTATTCGTTTTAAATTTATGGACGCGATGGTATGATCCATGAGCTTGACCTCTGCTGCGGTACAATTCTATAAGTACATGTTATTCCAAGTTGCTATTTTAGAAAAATGTAAATAAATAAGATTTAATGAAAAATAAGCTTAAATGAAATTAAAATATCTTCATAAAACGAAAACGCGAAATCGTACACGTGTATTAAATTAATGTCGCCATTAAAACGGCATGCTATATGTATTTGTATAACTTAATCATTATCATACTTGCATATTGCATACTTCTTAATTTTGAGTCAATGGTACTTTGCTTTTATTTATATTGGTTGGAGCCCAGTAGGTGGCCCATACTCAAGTTTCTAAGCATAAGAGATGTTTTACATTGTTATTTGGTGTCCACTCTCTAATATTCTTCAGTTGCAACATATTTCTTTAATTTCATTGAGTAAACAGCTCATATCTCCTTAGTAAATCCAAAATTTTCTGTTTTCCAGCACATTTGTTTGCCCAACTGAGTTGATTGCGTTCAGTGACCGAGCTAAGGAATTTGCTGGTATTGATTGCCAAATTATTGGTGTCTCAACGGATTCTGAGTTCAGCCATCTTGCATGGGTCAACACTCCTAGGAAGGTAAACAAAAGGCCTTATTATGCTAATAATGCAAATTATTGAAGCTAGATAAAGAATTACTCAAATTGATGTTGAACCATCATCTAGTTAAGGCGACGATAACCGTCTTTTAATGATTTTTAAACTGAAGATCATGTGTAAACGAGTAGTATTAATGATTTGGAAAAAGGATGTGTTAAATTAGAACATTTTGTTAATAGATGATTATGATGAGATTCGTCTAAACCTCTTACAGTAGATTAAATGATTTCACACATTACGCGTTTCAGGATGGTGGTCTTGGTAAGATAGAAATTCCTCTTCTTGCTGACTACCAGAAGAAGATTTCACAGGACTATAATGTCCTTCTCGACGCCGGTTTCGCGCTCAGAGGTAATTTATATTGTAATCGAATAAATTGAGATTAATTTTAACAAAATTCTCAGAATGCTCTGTTAGGGGACTTGAAACATTTTTTGTTGCGAGGCGAGGTTCCAAATTGTGTTTCTTGATAAAGTTGAAAAAAAAAAATACCCGACGCGTGCCTCCGTCCGCTTTGATGCCGCTCTTGGACTAATGGAAAATTATTAATTTTCAACTTTATTTCAAGTAAAGCAATGAAAGCAAAATTTGTTTGGCAGTGAAAACCGTGTTGTGCTGCGCCCGCCGTAAGAGTATTCTCGATAGAAGACTACTAAATTGGGGCAATTATAATATCTTCTATACTTAAAACGAACAATTTAAAAGACAGTACTTACCATGAACATTGGATTCACTAATTTTTTTCCACTGCAAGAAGTTTTGTTACGGAACGAACACTCATCCGCGAAACTATACATGAAACCAAACTAGAAAAACAAAGCTATGTGGGTCATCATAAAAATGGAAGTTTAGTTTTAGTACTCACTACTCAATGTCCGACAGTTGTATGTCTTGAAAATTGTACTGAAACAGCATAAAATCATAACTCAGACCCCGGAATACTCGCAACTTCTCAAACGTCGCGTTTTTATGTGTGCTTCGGTTAGGACGCATTCAACTTTCGCACAACACATGCAAGAATTTTTGCTCTGTCACATATATAACAAAGCCGTGGGAATGTGCGGCATCAGTAACTCAAGAACAAGCCAAGTCAAAAATATTGTTCGCAAATGGCTGATAGCTCAATTACACAGTCAAACCGAATCTCTTTTAAAGGTAATTTCATAACACACCAACACCTGCGTTCCTACTCAATACTCACACACACACTCGCACCCTAACACATAATCACACACACACACCCGCTCTCTCTCACACATACTCACTTACCTACAGACAGTGCACATTGTGCTCTAAATATTCCTGTAACTTTATTATTTTATTTCACTGTTTTAATTTTTGACAATATTTCATTGTTTTGATTACCT
The DNA here is from genome assembly GCA_948252095.1 of Dicycla oo. Lineage (NCBI taxonomy): Eukaryota > Metazoa > Arthropoda > Insecta > Lepidoptera > Noctuidae > Dicycla > Dicycla oo. The sequence goes on from OX411732.1 coordinate 14,264,709, forward strand.
TCTTTAATTTAATAACACTTTTTCATGTGCTTCTACGGTAACAATCCGCCAGTATTAATGTAATGCGCATTTTCGCTATTTGGTAATATCACCCATGGACTCCACGAGACAGGCTCGACCTAGTGTGGAGTCCATAAGCAAAATGCTTCCTTTGCGTCTTCTGTTTTTGAATGTAAATTTAGCTATTAAGGTAGACTACAATAAGGAAATGTAAAGCACTGCTTTTGGGAAATAAATAAATAAATAAAGTAAAAATAAAAGTTGTCAGATTGCATGCAAAATTAACTTTTAATTGCCAAATAATCAAAATAACATAATCACATGTCAGAAAACGATCGTTTTTAATTAGTTTTGTAAATATTGGTACTATTTACTTTTTTAGGCCACAGAAAATATTCAGTTGACCACAGAAATTAATGAAATCAACTTTTACAACTATGTTTTAAATCGCAATATAAAACTAATAAGTTGTTTTGATCCAGCATTATACATTAAATATTTTTTTTTAAATCAGTCTTAAAAAATAAAATTTAAAAAAATAACAGATTCCACAGGAAATATTTGTTGTCCAGAAGAGACAAATAAAATCATGTAAATGTGTTAATTTAGCAATAGATATATAACATTGAAAAGGTAACACAAGAAAACACTAACACACATAGCATAACTTCTGAGAAATAATTCATTAGTTCTAATATTATATATTCTGTTGACAATGATCCACAGAAGGGACTGCCTTGTACAAAATCCAGTTTACAGTAATATTTTTTTAGGTTAGGAAAGCAGCAATGTAAAATCATAAAAAAGTTCATTTAACGCAACCAGTCAGAGTTTTTCATGCTAATTCAGTGCACACTTTCCAGAATATTTAACACAACGGAAAGACACGATCTTTGACAAAATACTGGTTTAGCACAATTTTTTAGTCGTTAAAACAGCGTGCACCGTATAAATCTTCTCAGCACAGTGACAAGTGGCAGCTACACAGAGTTACCAGCGTCAAAATAAAAATATCGATTTGAAAGGACAATGCTCTTGGATGTATGGAATCCCGTACCAAGCTGCATCAAAATCAAACTTTGGTTTTTATAGAGTACACTTATCATATTAACTCCTACAAAAGTTCTTTTTTCTAAAACATTCGGGTTTCGGAGTTATTTTATAAAATCGAAAATTACCTAAAAAGTATATTTTGTTCGACGCTATCAATGATGTATTTTATACACGTCACACACTAACGGACATATTATTCTCTAAAAACAGCGTAATCCGCTAATATTAGTACGAATTACGATTTTTGGATATGAAAATGAACAATTGATTCATCGGTTTTGCCAGGTGACTCACGGCGTCAATCGGTCGACCCCACGACTAGACTGAATTGCACATTAAATACAGAGAAATAAGTTCACAAACTACAAACAAGTTCTACTTCTCAACACACAATACAATAATCAATAATAATCTCAACTCTCAAAAAGGCAAACGGACGCTAGCGCAAACCATAGATGATCTCTTGATATGATAAGACGATCTCTTTGGATTTAGGGACGTAATCGATAATAAATCTTTAGTAAGAAAAACGATTTAGTTTCAATTAGTAACTTTACTGATTTTACTTAATTGTTACTGTTATTCAACAAAAAGAAAGCAAAGTTAATAGTAAAAGTTATTTATTTTATAAGAGAAACACCACTCAAGCACTGGTGATAGCGCACAGACGGTGGCGCTACCCCTTCGTCTCGCCGTTTTTGCGTAGAAATTAAACTAAATCAATGCCAAATATTTATCCTACACTGGCAATGGTTTACAAATATTCTGCCACCGTAAGGAAAAAGGACGTATCTACAGACTGAAATACTGAAATGGAGAAAAACAATATTTTGTCCTGTTTAAACTATAACATACAAAGGCAGATGCGTCATATAATAGTAAGAATTATTAGTTTTTCGTTAAGTTTACGCCAATTTGAAAATACTGGTAGAAGCGCCTTTTTGTGCTGATTCTGAATGTGTAAATAACTCTATTAAAAAAAAAAATGTCTCTCTATTATCCATATACAGCCAGTGTAGGAAAAATATTCGACATTGATTTAGTTTCATTTCGGGTGGCAGCACGCGGCGCCTCCAGGCGACACCTATTTTTGAGGGGCTTGAAAATTACAAAATCAAAATCAATTCTCTTGCATTCTAGATCTCTATGACCGGCTGTGAACGGCCAATTAACCATAGATAAAAAAAATGATAATCTTTTATATGGAGTAAAACATTTGATAATGTTTTACTCCATATAAAAGATTATCATTTTAGTATTTTTTTACTTTTTTACTTTAAATTAAATTCCCTATTCAAAAACCAAATCCCCGACGGGTAATGTCATAAAAAATCGTGAAAATAATTACTATAAAATTTTTATCTTGATGCGTGAGACTTTTTGGTACCACTTTTGGTACCTCCTTTGTGAAATCGATTCTAGGCTTCGAGTTTTTTTATTCCACAGGATGGATACGAATTCTGTAACGAGTTGTTTAATCTGTTTTTTCTTAAAAATAAGTGTGATTAATTTTAACCATGTCAGAAATATATAAGTTCATTATATTACTTATTCATTATTCAAAGTCTGACTATGGTAGGAAGAATAGTTGATTTTTTATAATCACGTAAAGCTACGAACTTCTACCAGTAACAAGTCCACAGATGGATATTTTATCATACTGTGGACTTGTTAAATACAACTTTTACTAATAAAATATTTGATATTCTACATGGCGCACATAGCTCAGTCCACAATCCGTGCCTCTGCCCAAAAAATACTAACTTTCCTGAACATGGAAAAAAAAAATATGTGATAACGCATTTTTTGCGAGTTTTGTTTATGACCCATGTTCGTGATCGTGAACGAAAAATTGCAAAACAAATTCGCGAAGTGAATAGAGTGCCGTCGTCCTTTACACTAAAGAAATTTTCCCAAAAAAAAAAAATAACCATTCTGCTTCCTCCCATTTCAGGACTGTTCGTGATTGACAGAAACGGTATCCTAAAGCACATGTCAGTGAATGACCTGCCCGTTGGCAGATCAGTGGACGAGACGCTCAGGCTGGTCAAAGCCTTCCAGTTTGCTGACAAGCATGGTGAAGGTATGTAGAGGATGTATAGCTGAAGAATGGTACACAGCTATCATCAGACCACACATTGATCATATGCATCTTTTTTGTGCCTTTAAAACGATATCTTTATCAGTAGAATTTCCCCAAAAAATAATACCATAGAGCAAAATTGAGGCTACTAAGCCATGATATGCAACTAGTAGCGCATCCATATTTATTTTTCTAGCAATTTGGATAAGTGATCTTCGTACTTAGGTCATCTTTGTGGGCCTTCCAGTTAAGTTGGTTATCAAGGAATAAACCTAAGAATTTTGCTACTTTAAATGTCACAGTTACTATATGTAGGATATTTACTAAAATTACCATTTTCACTAAACTAAATTACCATAATGCAATTTAGTGCTGTCAAGCTATAATATAGTTAAGTTGTGTCACTTTAGTCAATTTCAGAATGAGAAATCGTCGTTTGACAGCAATAAACAAAATATTAGTTTAGTTTATACGCATTTGTGACAAGAGTATCTGCACCAATATTATATCATTATTATTATTATTATTATATACATGTGAAAGTTTGGATGGATGGATGTTTGTTACTCAATCACGCCAGAACGGCTGAACGTGAATGTGGATGAAATTTGGCACAGAGATAGATTATAGTCTGGAATAGCACATAGGATACTTTTTATCCCGGAAAATGTACGGTTCCCGTGGGATAATTTCCAACATCCAAGCGGGCGAAGCCGCTGGCAAAAGCTAGTGGTTTTATTAATGGTCTTACAAGTGGTCTCGTAGCCTGTTTCTTTGAAAAGTTTCCTACATAGCTTCGAAAAATCACTTGCTTTGAAGTTTATTCATTTCAGTGCCTATTCCCACTTTCTTTTCATGTAATTTTCATGCAAATTACTTGGGAATTTGTCAACGCCTATTTGTTTGCATCTAAAGGCTACAACGGCCCATATTATATTGATATAGGACAAAAAAATAAAATATTGTTTAATTTGTTTGGAATTTGACAGTTCGTTTGTAACACACACTTAGCGCCATCTACGCGGAACTAATTGACAGTTTTCTTCCCCATTGTCAGAAGAAAAACATCTTTAGTGTGATTTAAAATTAGAATACCGGGTTTTCAAATCCATTTGTTTACGTTTTGATCCGATACTTTTGGAACAGATCTTAGTTCGTCGCAGCCTGGGGCGACGGTATGAACTAGCTTTGCCATAAAAGCTTGTTTGTTTTATTACTTGAAATTCTAAGCTAGTACGGCACCATCTGAGATGTATTGCAGTAGCATTTCTGAGTGTTACCATCTGGAAATGCTCTCAGTTCGTCGCAGCCTGAGTCGACGTATTGGAATAGCTTTTCTAACGCGTGTAAAAAGACACTAATTAAAGAAGCAGTGTCACTTGTATGTTGTACCTACTACCCGTCACTGTGATCATTTTTTTAATGGACCAAACCTGGTAAACTAGTTCGGACATATTGAAGGTCAACGTTCCAGCAATTTTTTTTTTTCCACGAAAATAAGTCTTGAATGTTAAGTTATAAGGCGCTACCCCGAGCAAAACCTTGCACTTGTGCGTTATTCACAGAGGCTATTAACTCATTAATTAAGAGAAACAAACTACATCTAAAAGCACATTATTAATGTTCGATATCCTACCATCACATTGCACGTTCTTATTGGTTTTTATGTGATACTTCTAAACCTTCTAAAAAAATACTAAAATTATTGATTGCGTGCATTTTTTGCTAAAGTCTATTAATTTCAGGATTGCACTAATGGATAGATAAATCTAATTAATTCTCGACTTATTGAGATTCAAAACATCGCGGTTTACCTTTTTTTATTAAAACAATATCAAAAATTATGTGAATTCTATGATAAATGGGCGTGCGGAGGGAGCGGGACAGAGAAGGACCGGACGCTCAAGGTCGTTCGGTCGGGGAAGTGCCTTAACTTTAAACTACTACTGTCCTGTTGCACATACACCCATATGCATATACAATGTTCGGTGTGCATTACATTTACGCTGCCATAACAGTGATTTTTCATACCAAAAATAAATACCTACGTCTCGCACACATTCACAGCGTGTTTGTACAGACGCCAGCAGGTCAAGCTACCAGAAACTGTCAAATTTTCCCAATCAACCTTGAACCTAATGCTTTAGCAATAAAGTTGAAAATCTATTAAAGAAATTTGACAGATTGTAGTAGCTTGATGTGCTGGCGTCTGTACCTTTGGTATACACGAGTAAAGCGCGTGTCGCTTAGTGAGATAAAAATACTATAACAGCTTGTGCGTCGATGTATCTGCCACCCTGTATACACGACCGTAATGCGGCCCGCGTCCGATACGGTCTAGCATAAATCATCCGGTCTAACAAATATCAACTTTACCTACTGTCCTTAAAGTCGATAATAATAGTATTTTCACTATCACGCTTCACACAATATTATTCATCCGCCTTTGTTTCTTTTACAGTGTGCCCAGCCAATTGGAACCCTGACACCAACGCGGACACCATCAAACCAAACCCCAGAGAAAGCAAGGAATACTTCCAGAAGGCTAACTAATTTCGTATCAACAATTATTAGTTTCAATCTTTGAATCTTATGGCATTTAATTTTAAGTGTACATTTTGCATGACACAAATATATTACAACTAAGGACACAATTCTCTGTTAAGTCAAAATGGGATGTTTTGAAGGGTTCTTGGAAGGGGTGTAGAGAAATAAACACAAGTGCTAATTCTGTTGTGCACCAACTGATTTTTTTTTTCGTTGATGAACAATAGAATGGCATCGTTATGAATTAAGTGTACTTATTTTTATTTATCTGTGTATTCTGTTTGAAAAACATTCTGTTATTAAATGTGTTTCGTTAAGACGTGTTATTTTACCTGACTGCGGCGCAGCCTAAAAGGAGCGTAATTTATTTATTTATTAAAGCTTTATGCACAAGTAAAAAAATAAATATCGTACAAAGGCGGACTTGACTTGAATGTCTGAGGCATTTTCTACCAGAAAAAGTAAAGAGAATAGAGAAAATATGTACAGACGCCAGCAGGTCAACCTACCCGAAACTGTCAGATTTTCCCAATCAACATTGAACCTAATGCTTTAGCAATAAAGTCGAAAATCTATTAAAGAAATCTGACAGATTGTAGTAGCTTGATGTGCTGGAGTCTGTACTTACATTAATGTTTTTGGTTGGGTTGTATGTCATGTGTGTATCCAAATCTAAACCAGCATATGGCAAAATAAACACTCCACAGTAATCGCACAATAACAAGAAAAATAACGGAGCAAAATAAAAAGAAAGTTTGTATTTTCTCTGGTGATATTTTGATGACCGGATAGATGACGGCCCTGTCCGTCAAATAGGCTTCGACCACGCGGTAGGTCGGCATCCGGTGATACCGGAGTGCCTCCCTGATGCAACTCCAGGGCAGGGTATTGAAGGCATTGGGGATGCATACTGCCACGGAGTTATGTAGAACTTCAACCCACTAAAACTCCACGGTGTCCTCCTCTGCTGCTTGTGGTGGGAACACGGGCACGCGTTAGCACTCACCGCGAACCCGCCGCGGCTGTCCGTCACCGGATCCTCTTCTGGGGAGTACCCCCCCATCACCGACGTACCAGAACATGATGCGCCGTGACCACCACTCGGACCAAACCAGCACATGGGCGCTAGACGACCCCATGTCTAGGCATCCTTCGTCCCCCTGCGACCGGTCAGGTCGGTGGCCCGGCCGCCTACCACTTTTCGGCCACAGAGGATAGGGAGAGTGGACAACGAAATGCCGACACTCCTCCCATGCAGCCCCACCGCGTTCGCCATCAGATGGTGGCCACCCGTCAAGGCCGCGGAAGGTTCCCTACCTTCCGCGGCCTTGAGCGGCGCACCGCTATACGCTATACCGGCACTCCTCTCCCGCCGCGGCCGCAGCCGCGATGCCTCCCATACGACATCGCGGCTCGCCTCAGTAGCGATGTCGCCCAAGCGGCACCGCAACCTACTTGTTGGCCGCTACGTCGTCGGCTTCCTGGGAAAAGCCCTGACGAGCAGCCCTTCCTCGGGTTCCTCTTCGCTTCACCGTGGGTGACCAATCCACGACTACTGAGCCCCCCTCCTCGACAAATGCGAGCTGGACTCCCTTAAGATCGATACATTGCAGGAGACGTTTACAAAATGTATGATGGCTAGGCCAAGATCTTGTACAGTGTATAAATCTACGCGGGCAAAGTCGCGGGACGAACAATAGTCAATTTATAAACCTATAAGATGTTAGTCGGTTTGCTCACGAAAATTACAAAAATAAATGTATGTTTATTTGCACTTCACAATATCACGTTTAGACTCTAAAGAAAGAATTAAAAAAAGAAAGAGGTAAGTAGTAAGTAACATAGACTGGATAGGTCATACTTAGGTACCCCCTCTAAAATCCCGGGATTTAAACTTTACGAATTATTTATTGGACATTTTAAGAATCGGTTATTTACCAATGGGTGTAAATCCATCCTAATGAGTCGCTTTGTGGATTTCAACCCAATAGGCTTGATGATACTTAGTGTAATTGTTTTCATTATCACTGCTCTAAAAACGGTGAAGGATGACATCGTGTGGAAACCGGCATGTCATCATCTGCCTTGCCTTTTCCCCAATTGATTCCAGTCTAACCGGATGCAGTTGAATACCAATATTTTACTCCACAACCCAGTCACTGGGTAATACGATACTCCTTTGTAAGACTGGTTGTCAGACTTTCGGGCTTCTGACGGAGTTGTCAGAAGCCCGACCTGTGACGACCCGTGACGACTGTCAAAGATCCACTAATGACAGCCGGGACCAACAGCTTAACGTGCTTTCCAAGGCACGGAGAGGTCTTGGTATGTAAAGATGGTCATCCATCCACGGATCAACCTCGGCAAGCGTACCTTAACTTGATCGATCGACCGTGCGGCTAATATTACATAGCCACAAGTACTTACCTAACTGTAAATAACGTGCACTTGATCAGCAGTGCTATTCTGTACAAATCTTACCGTGAAACTTAGGTGAAGTGAGCTTCAAGTGAGCTGTCATTCCTCCTGATGCTAGGGATTGACACTATTGACAGCTCACTCCACGCTCACTTCACCTAAGTTTTCACGGTGCGATTTTTACAGAATAAACCGGCTGTACCTACCTGATTTTTTCCATCAGATCAAACCTTGTTTGTTTTTATTAGCAACTACAATTAACACGTTCTGTGCGGCTAACGCGCATGCGCGATTTTCGAACGTTCACCATGTGCTGGCGGCGCTTATGCGCGTCCATACAATTTATATAACTTCCTTCGAATGCGGCGCGCCGCACCTGTGGGTTTTTTGTGCATCTCTATTGTTATTGGCGTAATTGTTTTATGACTCATAAAACTGGAAAATTTTCAAACACACATAAGCGTCTCGCCGCACTTGGGACAAGTTTGTAACGCCGCACATATGCGCCCAGCCGCACTGGGTAGAGTTTCTTCAACCGCGCATGCGCGCTCATAGCACCACACGAAGTATTTTTTGGGCGCGCAGGAGCGTTTGCCGCACAGGGTTTAGTGTATCATAAAGCAGCACTTGGAGCAAATTCGCCAAATAATTCAGCAGTTAATGTGTGTGTTCCACTTTCACGGGCAAAGTTATTAGTGCTATTCAATTTCAATAGACACTAATGTCGATTCATCATTCTTTCAAGTAGGTACTCGTGAATGTTCACAAACTATGTTGAATATAAAAGAATTATGTAGGTGGAATTTGTAACTTGGTACTCGTACGTAGGTACTACTTATTTGCTTAACTTTTTATGGGAACGATGAATAAAAACCGGTCAAGTGCATGTCGGACTACGCACAGTGAAGGGTTCCGTAGTTGGAATGAATTTATCTCAAGAACTTAACATTGTAGTTGAAAAACATGATCACCCATGCATTCCAATTGCAAATGTAAGTTTGTACGCACAATATTGAGAGATTTACCATGTTATTTTAAGACCATAGACTTCTAATAAGATTTCCTGTAATCTTTAGGTATATAACTATTTACTGTATTTTTTTTTTTCAAAATTTTAGGCTCAGTACCTATAGTTTCGGAGATGGGGGGGGGGGGGGGGTCAATAACAATAACTGTATTCAAGTTATTTAAGAATATAGACTAAACTATTTTCTTAAATAACTTTAAAAATTATAAAAAAAATATAATATATTTGAGCCTCACAGTAAGCCCATTCATTTGATATGTCACAGAGTAGGTACAGTTTGCAAAACTTTCTTTTTTAATTTTCTTATTTGCCCCCAAAATTGACCCCCATATTCAAAATTAATTTATTTACATTACACGTCCGTGTTTAAGTTACAGAAATTCATATAAGTATCACAGTTCAACTTAATTTGTTCATTAGATTCGGAGTAAATTGGCTGTGACAGACGGACAGACAGACAGACACACGAGGGAATCTATATGGGTTCCGCTTTTTCTAGCCGTTTGGCTAGCCTATGTTATATTGCTTTATTCCAATTATATTAATATTATATAATTGGAATAAAGCAATATAACATTAATAACTATAAATACAGTCCATGCTTTTCAAAGACAGCAGCCCATCTCTCTTCTAGTTTACACACACCTTGGAATTTGCTTTTTTGGTTCCTCTCTTGGATTTCTACCTACAATGCCGCGTACAGGTCTAACCACTCACCGAAGTGACGGCCGCTCAATGCTCGTTTTAAATAATGAAAACGACCATAATCCGGAGGCATATCAGATCAGGAGAATAAGGGGGTTGGTTCCATGTCAGTATGTGGTTGACCAATAAAAACTCCGAAACAATACGCGACTTGTGGGGTCTGGCATTATCATGGAGTAGTACAACACTCTTTATTTTATTTTCTTTCCTAAACTCCTTTACCACACCTTCCAGGAAACTAATATACCGCTCTGCTGTCACTGTCTCCCCTTCTTCATACAAGTGCCAAAAGCCGATACCATTATAATCCATGGCTACTATCAGCATACGCTTATGTTCAGATTTTTGTTGACGTGGTACTTGAGGTGGCTCTTCTCTAAGCGAAACCTAAAATCGACACTTATCACATTCAGGGGCTCGGTACAGGTACACCCAACTTTCATCTGCCGCCAATGTCCCGCATAGGTAGTGTGGACGTTGTCCTAGCAGTAGCAGGTTTTGAGAAGCTGCATTACATCGCGCCTCGATAATTTTTTCAGTGGGAAGGTGGGGTAGGTTGCGCATATTCGATTCGGTAAGCACCTTGCGCATATTCAATGTTTTTGTCAATATACAGGGTGGCCGGAACATTGACTTCCAAAAATAAAATTTAGGTCCCTCGTATCGTGGGGTTTCCGAATCACCCCCATGTATGTTCCGCGACTTTTCATAGTTTTCAGGTTATGAATTTTTTTCTGATTGTTTGACCTGACCAATCTAAAAAAAAAAAAAATAATAAAAAGTACAAGACTTTGTCGAGATTTTTTTTTTGCAACTGAATCTTTTATGCATAAAATAATCAGCTACGTAACTGTGACGAAAGTTATGAAAAAGTTGGTCTAAAGTGAAAAAATTACGTTCGGTAAATTATGACTTAAATTTTCAACTTTAAATAAAAAAATTAAACAGGTGACTTCATGGTTCCTAAGTAGGCTTCAAGAAAGCGCCAGACTCTCAGCTTTCATAATCATAAAAAAATAGTACTTAATAGGGCTACTTTGGCTTGAATCGGCCTTTAAAAACAGCGAGGTAGAAAACTCTTCTTCTATTTTTTTTATGATTATGAAAGCTGAGAGTCTGGCGCATTCTTTAAACTTACTTAGGAACCATGAAGTCACCGGTTTAATTTTTTTATTTAAAGTTGAAAATTTAAGTCATAATTTACCGAACGTAATTTTTTCATTTTAGACCAACTTTTTCATAACTTTCATCACAGTTACGAAGCTGACTATGTTGTGCATTAAAGTACTACTCATGAAGATTCAGTTGCAAAAAAAAATCTCGACAAAGTCTTGTACTTTTTATTTTAATTTTTTTAGATTGGTCAGGTCGATCATTCTCAAAAAATCCGAAAAAAAAAAATCATAACTCGAAAACTATGAAAAGTCGCGGAACATACATGGGGGTGATTCGGATACCCCACGATACGAGGGACCTAAATTTTATTTTTGGATGTCAATGTTCCGGCCACCCTGTATATGCGCTCGCTTCTGGAATCTGAAGTTCACGGGAAAGGTCGGCGGTAGTCCAATCTCTCCTTTTGTTCAGTTTATCTTGCACGGCAGCGACGCGCTCTTCATATTCAGGAGCCAGATTGTAAGGCCCACCTCGGTCCTCTTCCGTAGAAATTCTGCCACTGTGAAAAGACTTCACCCAAAACTGCACCGTTCGCAGAGAGTACGCAGCATCGCTTATTGCTTTCACAAGATCTTTATGAATATCGGTTGCACATTTTCCCAAAAGAACTTCAAACTTAATGAAATTTCATTGGTCAATCTCACTAATTGAATTTATTAGGTCATTTCGATTCATTTTTAAACATATTGAAAAACGTGTTGACGGCTAGGTGCACTAGAGAACACTAAATAATAATCAAGCATAAACATTAACCATCCGCTGAACATGTCTCGACAGGAACGAAAAAAGTACGCGCAAGTTTGAATGAAATGACCTAATATATAAAACTAGCTTTCACCCGCGTAGTTTGTTGATCAAAAGTAATCTATATCCTTCCTTAGGCTTTAGACTCTCCATATCTTTCATCATACGTGTTACTAGTGAATGTTTGACGGCGCCATGCTGCCCTTTCAGCAACAGCGCGTCTGCGAGATTCAGCCGCTTCAAAGATTTTTGTGGCTCTTTGAGCCGACATATATGTCGCCTGGTGCTTGTGACTGTCCTGGTGATTCAGCAGCCCGTTGAGATACCAGGTACTCAGTATACTGTTGTCGTCGCAGCCTGTTGAGACGGCAGATACTCAGCGTGTTGTTGACGCCGATTTTCTGACTGTTTTGGTATCTCCGCAACCCGTTGAGACACCAGATACTCAACATGCTGTTGATGACTGATGTCGCAGCTCGGCTTGTTGAAACTTCTCATTATTTCTAGCTATTTGCAGATATCGAGCTAGAAAAAATTACATAATCGGTAAGTAGTAATATTCAAAGTAACAACTTAAACAATATCAATAGTTAATTAAAAGAAAAATGAAATCTTCTTACTACTGACAACAACCTATACCTGACACTAACCGTTATTCTTATACTAACGAAAATTAAAACATTTGTAATAATCTAATGAAAACAAAACGAAACTGTCTACTCAAGACTTACAAATACAACCTATAAAGAAAAACCGGCCCAGTGCTTGTCGGACCACGCACAATGAAGGGTTCCGTAGTTGGAATTAATTTATCCCTAAAGCAAACTTAATATAGTACTTGAAAAACATGTTCTCCCATACATTCCAACTACAAATGTAAGTTAGTACACACAATATTGAGAGATTTACCATGGTATTTTAAGACCATAGACTTATAGATTTTCCTGTATTCTATAGGTATATTATAGGCTATTTTTTGTATTTTTTTTTTTTTAATTTTAGGCTCAGTAGTTTTGGAGATAAGGTCAATGGTCAATGTTTGGTAACCCCACCGATCTGTGAACACACCGAGAATACTGTTGGTGCTATATGCTGCCGAGGACTTTTATTTAGAACTGTTTAAGGTAAATAATCCCACCATACATTATCTTGTATAACTCTAACGGGTTAAGCAGCGCACGCCAAGATAACTCTCAGAGGGCAGGAAATTTTTCGACTTACTTGATACTTATCGTTGTATTATGGGCAAATCACACATCTTAATAAATTGTAGCCCATGTGCTATTCTAGACTATAGTCTATCTTTTTGCTAAATTTCATCCAGATCCATTTAGTCGTTCTGGCGTGATTGAGTAACAAACATCCATCCATCCATCCATCCAAACTTTCGCATTTATAATAATATTAATAGTAGGAAGTAGGATTAGGTACATTAATACGTGTCGAATTGATAATATCCTTATTTTGAAGTCGATTAACAATAATATTACATAAATACGCGTCGAATTGATAATCTCTTTATTTTTAAGTCGATTAATAAAAGTATTTATTGTACAAACAGACCAAGTTGAACAAAAACTTGTTGTTTACAAAAAGACTAAAAATATTTTTTCCATAGACGAATTGACAAGTCACGTTTAAGGTTGGCGTACCTCAAATTGCTCAGAATTAAATAGTGAATCAAACTAAATGTATGGAATTACAGATTACTACTTAATCGTGGTGATACAAGGTTCAAACTAAAAGCAGATTTGCGTGGGAAACAGTGTTCCCAATGCAAATAATTAAAAAAAAAAATTGGGAAGTGATAAAACCCCTTTTCACGTCAACGGATAAAGGCACAAAAAATGTAAACATACTTTTCACATTAAACAAATATTTTTTTTTATATTTAGCGGGTTCCGTACCAAAATGTGAAAAAGGAACCCTTATGGTGCGACTCAGTCTGCCTGTCCATATGTCGCAGCTAGATATCTCAAGAACTACTAAAACTTGAATTTTGGAATAGTTTTATAGATGACGTTTGCCCAAATATTTTGAAATTGAAAAGTCAAAAACATTTCTTGAAAATTCCGAAAAAAATATAAAAAATGAGTAAAAAAATAAATAAAATAAAATAAATTATAAATAAATATAAATTATAAACCTCTGTATATATAGGTATAGATAATAATATTAGGTTGGGGAAAAAGTCTTTTCGCATTATAGTATGTATGAACTTGTAATAAAATCTCTTTGGCTATACTATTTGTATCTGGCTGGTTTTGGTATCACTGAAAGTTTAAATTTTAAAGAACATAATTCCAAATTCAAATTAGGAAAATGTGTGATTTTTATTTGTTTTTCGTACCGTCAAGATGAGTGAATCTAATGAAGAAATTCGATACATTTTAAAATTTTACTACAAAAAAGGTAAAAATGCAACGCAAGCCGCGAAAAAAAATTGCGATGTTTATGGACCTAGTGTAGTGTCTGTTTACGCAGAACCGTACTGACGGCTTTCACGCAATTGTGCGGAAGAAAATAGCGTCTGTGGCAGCTAGAACCCGGGCCAGTTGCAACAGCATTCTAGAAACAGTGACTGTGAATGTGTTTTCCCCTTTTATGAGGCATTTTGTGGAGAAGATGACCGGTTGAGAAACTGGTTTACGTCTTCTTTACAAAGTGACTCATACCCAAATTGTTATTTTGATTTATGTATATACTAACACTAGGTATAAGGTGCTTTACTAACACTACGGATCTCTGTTATCTGATTATTTTGAAATAAATTATTATTATTATTATTATTATACACATTTTCGAGCCACGCAGTAAAATCCTCCCCTGTAAAATTGGCTACCCTTTTTCACCCCTTTAGAGGTAGAATTTCGAAAAGCCCTGATACACATTATTCTTTATTTTTGGTTTTAAGTATAAATACTGAGCTTTAAGTTATTCGGGTTGCGCGTTATAATTCTTCCATTCAAACTTTGACACTCCCCAATTCCCCTTTAGGGTGTAGTTTAGAAAAACAAATAAAAAAAAAATACAAAAATCATAATTTATTTATATTAATATTTGTACCACATTTAAAGTTAACTCAAGGAATAAGATTTTTCATACAAACAAAATTCCCCGTTTCACCCCATAAAGGTCGAATTTCCAAAAACCGAAAGGGTTTTTGGAAATTCGACCTTTAGCGGATGGCTACGTCATAATAACTATCTGTTTGCCAAAAAGCCCAATCCGTTCAGTAGGTTTAGCTATGTGTTGATAGCCCAGTCAGTCAGTCACGGTTTCCTTTTATACATTTATATGTCGCAGGCAGATTGTCAGATTCGTCATTATACATACGGCGTCGTCCGTTTAAAAACGCTCGCAGTTATGAAATATGCCGAAAGCAAATTGACAATTCGTTCAATAGTTATTATTTTGACATTGATTGTTATTGTAGGTTCGGTTGGAAGTGTGAGCAACCACGCGAGAGCCGAATTGGTCGCAGTAACTAAGCCAGGGCACCCCGACCAAATGGGTTAGGTTAGGTTGGAACTGTGACCAACCGCGTGCGAGCCGAGCGAGCGAAGTGAGCGGTTCCGCGGCAGCGGCCGATGAGCACTACTTCCAATGGCTAGGCGGTTAACTAAACAGCTAATTAAACCAGTTGGCTGCGACATATAGGACGAAATAGCGCACCAAACTCTATTATACTACTTTGTTTTAATTGCCGAGTTAAGTGAAGTGAGCGGGTACTAAATACTTAAATTTGCCGCGGCATTTTGTAAATGGCGTTTGGATTATCCATTAAATGTTGTGGTATATTCTATAATGACAAGGCAATTTACATGTTGCCTTCGGCATATTTCATAACTGCGAGCGTTTTTAAACGGACGACGCCGTTTGTAAAAAGCAGAATCACAAATTGTGCGGCATACAAATTGCCTGCGACATATACAAAATAACTCAAAATAATTCAACTATTATTCCATTCCCGGTAATACCTAAATAAAGTCTAAATCGATTAGAATTAGGACAAAAATGCCTTAGGTACAGGGCCTAGAGAAGCGCTTTCAAAGAGTTTCGTATTTCCACAACGACTGAATGATTGACATATTAAGCTTCTCGGTAAAAAAGTCGAAAACTTTTCCATCATCGATAACAATAATGATAGAATCCCGTCCCACACAGGGCCCGTCTAAATTCTTTCTTCTAAAGTGATTTCGTGTCCCGACACCGGTTTCAACAAGAAGTCGAATCTCAGCTGCAGATTGCTGTCATCAGCCGTCACTTTGTATCTCCTCAGGAAATGAACTAGAGTAGCTTTCATTGATATCATGGCGTAGGTTTTACCTGTAAAGAGATTTCCATGTTAGAGTTGTGTAGGATGTCTTATAATACTAATCTCGACTGATTTACCTACTGCTTTGCTTTACTTTTTAGTTTTTTGCTTTCGCTGACCTGCTAAAAGTAGTTAGTAAAGGGGATGCCGATTTTCAGAAATATTGTTTTCAACAATAATAATTTAAACAAGTTAATAAGTGGACGAAGTTACGATGACAAAGAACTACCGGAAATATATTGTGAAGGACGGCACCGTTGACATCTGTCGCCGTCCGGGGGAATCAATCCGATACATTATTTCTGGTTGTTCCCGTCTGGCTACCGGAGACGACTTGCATAGGCACAACCTTCTAGCCAGGATTATCCATTAGCAACTTGCTATGAAATAAAGTCTTGTGGAATCGGGAGTCCCGTACTATAGTGTACCTGACCCAGTTCTCGAAAATGGCAATATATATTACGTTGTATTGGGATCGACCTATCGTCACTGACGGGACTATTGTTGCCAATAAGCCAGACATAGAGGTAATAGTTAGATTAGAGCGTCGCACAATGATTATTGATGTAGCGGTACCGCATGACGAGAACCTCGTGAAAGCTGGAAAAGATATGCAGATGAAGTATCTTGACCTGACACGCGAAGTTGTCGGCACATGGGATGTGAATACAGCAATCATTGTACAGATAGTCGTGACGGTCGATGGCATAACAGCCAAGAGCCTCGCCTAATACCTGAGGATGCTCTCGTTAAGTAGCTGGGTCAAGGGTTTTATCCAGAAAGCGGTAAGTACGAGGACTTCTGGACATGGCGGTCGCGTATTGTTAGAAGGTTCTTCTCTCACGAGCCCTGACCACTGCTAGCTTGTACCTTGTTTCCGATATAAATGGACTACTATTTTTTTATATTTTTTAAAATGTTCTTATAAAAATATTTATAAAAAATAAATGATATGTAGGTATATGTCACCGTATAATTATGAGCTTCGTTAGTTTATAATCTATCGTTATTATTTCTTTTAGATTATAAAATGTCAAAAAATGTGAAATGGATAGTTTATAATCGAACGGAAATAATACCGATAGAATTTAGTCTGAGCTGATAGATTATAAACTAAGGTTCTCACAATCTTACACCGACATATATAAATGAAATATAGGGGATTTAAATAACTGAAATGCTATTCGACTTTTTTCCTGACTAAGTAGGTACTTAAATAATAAACATGTGTATTATTATTATTTTTTAATAAAGCTTTTATTCATCGAGATATTATCTAAGACAGAGTCCTTGTCAAGAAAAAGTAAACGAGCCCAAACTCGATAGGGTTGCGTGGTATTATTACTGAGTTCCAATGGCCGCCTTCCAGCTCCATCATCAGATCTGCTCCATGTCATAATATTGCATTGTCATCTGATTTACATATGCCTGATAAATTTTCGCTCGGAAACTGGGAAGTGCGTCTAATTTAACTTGCAAGATTCGATATAGACAAACACCAGTACTGGTGAAACTATAAATAAATGCTTGTAATAATAAACTCACCCAAACAGGATCGTTTTCCCAGACTGAAGCCGACGAAGGCTCCAGGGTTGGCAGGCATCCCTGGGTCCAGCCATCTCTCAGGTCTGAACTGTTCCACGTCCTTGCCCCACACAGGTTGCCGATGGGCCCCGAAGAGCAGAATCACGCATTGACTGCCCGCGCGCATCGTGAAGTTTTCTAGAGAGAAAAAAAAACACGTTTTAGTCAAATACTAGCGACCAGCCCCTGCTTCGCATGGTTTTAATGACTTGAGAAAACATATATAAAATATGTAACAAAAACCCTGTGGTTCCTTTTAACACGTGATTGTACTCATGCCTCATTTAAAACCTTTGTTTAAATCAGGTATTACATCAGACCCCCACAAATTATAGACCTATTTCAGTACTACCTACGTTTAGTAAAATTTTTGAGAAATTAATTTTAGACCAATTGCCAAGATTTAAAAAAAAACATAAATTGTTACATAACAAAGAGTTCGGTTTTACAAGGGGTCGTTCAACTACTGATGCCGGTGTTGAACTTTTAGGAATGCATGGGAAGATAAATGCGATGCGTTGGGCATCTTTTGTGATTTGTCCAAGGCATTCGATTGCGTTCTTCATGAAACGTTAACCAAGAAACTCCGCCACTACGGGATCCGGAACACCGCTCTGGATTTTCTTACTTCATATTTGAGTAATAGGATTCAGAGCGTTGACGTTAATGGAAAAAGATCGCTCGGATCTATAGTAACAATGGGAGTCCCACAGGGCTCAATTCTTGTTCCTTTCTTGTTTCTTATTTATATTAACGACTTACCTTACCTCATAAAGGATAATCATGATATAGTTTTGTTTGCGGATGACACTTCACTTTTGTTTAAACTTAAACGTCTGCAACTAGTTACTGACGATGTAAGCAGTGCAATTTCAAAAGTAGTTCACTGGTTCAATATTAAATTTACTAGTTAATGGAAAAAAAAGAACCAAATGTATTAAGTTTACGCTACCTCACGTTAGGCAGGTGAAATCTAACGTGTTGATAAAGGGCGAAGAATTGAATCCTGAAGATAGCACAGTATTCTTGGGCTTAACTTTGGATGCTGAGCTTCAGTGGGGCCCACATATAAATAAATGGTCAAAAAAGCTAAGCTCCGCAGCATACGCTGTTAGGAAAATTCGTTACTTAACTAACATAGCGACAGCCCGTTTAGTGTACTTTAGCTATTTTCATAGGTATTTCCTTACGGTATTCTGTTGTGAGGAAATGCAGCCGACATTCAGAATATCTTTGTTTTGCAGAAAAGAGGTGTTCGATCCATTTACAAATTAAGTCCGGGACAATCTCTCAGAGAGAAATTTAAGGAGATAAATATAATGACTGTGCCTTCTCAGTACATTATTGAAAATCTTTTATATGCCCATAAAAATATAAAACAGTTTAAAAAATACAGTGATATCTACAATATAAATACTAAGAACAAACACAAATTCGTTGTACCTTCAACAAGTCTCAAGAAAATAGGTGGCTCATTCGGGTGTCAGAGTATACGCTTTTATAATGAACTTTAAAGCCACGTTCAAGATCTAAGCCTTAATAAATTCAAATCATTCATTAAACACAAGTTGTGTCAGAAAGCTTTTATACCGTTAAGATTATATTGAGGACAAAATGCAAACTCATGTTCGCATAACCCATGTAGGGAGCAGCTGATTTTTTTTGTACCTTTTGTACACATGTTCATGTGTTAACAGAAAAAAAACAGGGTTTTCTTACGTACGTACGCGTGTACGTTCTTGTATATCTAGGTACAACCCACACATACCTAAACCTTACAGAATACATCCTCTAAATCTAAATGATGGCGGAAACCGTATTAAAATCCATTAAAAAGTTACCAAGAACCACGCGCTCACACAGACAAAAATCATTAGCGCCCGACGGAGCTGGGTATATTTTGAATCGTCTCCTTTAAATCTATCTATTGAAATGATGTTTGTTGGTAAGTGCATCACTTGAGAAGGGCTGGACCAACGTTGCTATTTATTTGTTTTAAAATGGTCTGAATTAGGTTTTTAAGGAAAAAAAAAATTAAGTGTCCCAGAACATTTTCAAATTCGGGAAAAACTGAACGTCCTTTTTGTAAGGGATTTTTGTATGAACTCAACCACAACTCACGATTCAAACGATGGATAAGTGTAATTCTTTTTTTGTTTATGGTCGATAGGAAATATTACGCAAAACTAATTCTAGAGGGCGCCTATTCCGCCATTACGCAAACAAATCGCGGTATCGGATATTTAATTGACATTCGAAATTACTTTCTAAACGATTTTACAACTAATTTGAAGTTCTACCAACAACAAAGGGGTATGCTTACTTAGCCTGACGTCCTTGTCAACATATCTCAGGGTAACAGGTCCTGTGGTGAAGATTCGCAGACTCTCTTTTATCACCGCCTCGGTGTAGACCAGCTTCTGTAGGTCTTCCGTTTCAACATCTCTGTCTGTAGCGAAGACTTTTTTGATTCTGAAAGCAGAACATTCGTTATTTTTGTTTCCTTCTGCGTTCCTGACCGAGGTTAGGTCAGGAACGCATCAATGGCGCCGATTCCCTTGTTCACAAACTAAACTGAATTTAAGTTCTGTGCATCTTTTTCTTTCTATTTCATTAAGAAAAGGACAGACAATAAATATTAGTTTAGTCCTGTCAAATTAGTTAGCACCTGACGTAAATTGACGCATTTTTAGTAGACAATTTTTTAATCACGTCTAAACTTGTCTATGGAGTATCTAACGTCTAAACTAATATTTATCAACTGTCCTTTTCTTAATGAAATATAAATAAAAAGATGCACTGAACTTAAATTATGTTTAGTTTGTGAACAAGGGAATCGGCGCCAATGTCAACGGAGACTAGCCAACTATGCAGAAGGCATTAAGGCACCGCCCAACACTAATCCACAATATAAACTGTGACAAAACTACGGTTTTCTAGAAGAGCGGTGGCCACACTTAAGGCCGCAGTGACGACTGTCATGAACATGATGACAGCGGCAAAGATTTAAATCGATAGATTCGCCATACCGCATTAAAAGATAGTCGCATTTTTGTATCTTATGTACTTGTTATGTATTGTAGATTACTGTGTATTTTTTCTCAAAAAATATGCTAAAGTTACTGTAAAAGAAGGACACAAAGTTACTTAGTTTCGCCATATTTTACGGAGGACAAGTCTTAAAGGTGAGCATTCTCGATACCGCCATTTGGTATGGCTCCAAACGACGAAATCCAGAGTTTTACATAATGCCAACGGATTTTAACATTCACAATCAAATTTTGGATATACATCACGCTATTTGGCGCGATATGGACTGACCGTGAATGCCCACCTAATGCACATCCTACGTAACAGTGGACGGTTGACTTATTTAGAGAGCACAAGTGTATGCGTAAACATAGGTGCACCGCCAACTTCCTGATTCCTGTTGCTACTAAGAAATTCCTGACGGAGAAACCTAATAACATTTTGACCGACGGGAATCGTAGACAGCACCGCAGTGCTCAGCAGTCACGCTTTTTTTTGTTTTTTTGTTAATTAAAGAAACAAAATATAAGCAGAAACATCACAAAAACGTCAATAGGTTTGTCCCGATGATGTTGAATCTGAATACATACTAACAAAATATCATTGTTTTAAGGTTAAAACATAGATTGAAGAACATTGTGAGGAAGTTCATAAATAATAACTAAAAAAGAAAAAAAATCGACGACGGCGTAACAGACAGCCCGTCGACGCTAATAACGAATGGAATGTGATGCATTTTCAAAGAGAATCAAAGAATTTTTTATATCTACGTATTTTTATAATTATTATTTGATATTTCCGATTTAACGTTTGTTGGAACATCATTGATTAGTTAATAAAAAGGACTTCTATTGTCCGTATTCACTAACACTAGATATACGACACCTAAATTAATGCATAAATAAAAGCGCGCTGATAAATTTTCAACGTACAGACGTTGAAAATTTATCAGCGCGCTTTTAACGGGCATAAACAATCTACAATTAAGTTGAACTTACTCTTGATATATCTTGTTCTGCACTTCAGGATGTGTGCCCAACAGTATCATGACATAGCTCAGCAAGCTCGATGACGTATCAAAGCCGGTCACGATGGCAGTGTCCACCTCTTCCCTAATCTCCTTATCAGTTAACGCGTTATCTTCTGATAACTCCAGAAGAAGGTCTAAGAAAGGCTTGTATTTTGTACCTGCGATGAAGAAAAAAGTGTAAGCCTAATGTCATTTTCTTCATTAGATAAGTAGTGTCTAAAAAAGGAAAAGTAAGGTGGAATTCTTCGATAACCCCTAACCGTAAACTTTTTTTTAAAAATTTTAACGGATCCATTTCGAAACGGACATTCGAATTTCAGAATAAGAGTTACAAGGGAAATTTTCTAATTGTAGGAATAGGTATTGTGTTAGTGTTTAAGTTGTTTATTTAATGGCTAACAAATTGGATTGTATATCTGTGATATAAATCACTGTCATCTGCCTAGCCTTTTCCCAATTATGTTGGGGTCGGCTTCCAGTCTAAGCAGATGCAGCTGAATACCAGTAATTTACATGTAGTGAATGCCTATCTGACCTCCAACCACAACCCAGTTACTGGATAATACGATACTATTAATATATTATTTCTGTAAAATAAATGATTATTACTATTATAGGTACTGCCCGGTAATATTTATTTATTTATTTATTTTATTAATTAACACATACATTTGTTGTAACAGGTAATACCCAAGCTAACAAAAGTAGTCATGATTGCTCAGATTAGAAGCACAAGTTACACAGCGGACAACATACTAAGTGTCACCCTCTGGAATTCCGCCAAAGAGCAAGAAAATATGTCCAAACGCCGAGAGACACCATTAAGGATTTTTATTGCACGAATCACCGGTGCAAACTTTAATACGTTTGTACGGGTTGCCGGAACCCTAAAAAGTGCCTCCCTCGGTCCCAACCGTAACCTCCTGTCTGGAACGAGCAATCCCAACGATTCCAAAATTTGTGGATTATTCAGTATCCCACGAAAAACCATGAACACATATTTTGCTAGAGCGAGGTTGCGCCTTACTTCCAACTCATAGTACCCAACCATGCCTATAACAAAGAGAGTTGGGTACATAAGTGGGTAGAAAGGGTAGACACCAAACTGTTTTAAGTAAAGGTATCGGGTAAATTTATTCTGCATCTTTTCCAGCATCTGAGAATACTTCACTTCATAAGGATTCCAGATGATAGCACTAGTTTCCAAGTTGCTTCGCACCAATCCATTATAAAGTGCTTTCACTGCTGCCATATTAGTGAAGTCACGTGTTTCACGCATGACAAAACCAAGATTTTTAAATGCTTTCTTGCACACCTGCACCACATGAGCACGAAACGAAAGATCCGTAGAGAAGGTAACCCCAAGATCTCGCACTACCCCCACCCGCGGTATGACGTGACCACCCATGCAATAATCATGGCGTCGGGGTACCACTGCCCGCGTGAAGGACATTACGCTACACTTCGTCACATTGAAGAATAGTTTATTCTCTTCACTCCACGCTACCACTCGATCGATGTCTCGCTGGAGCTTTCCACAGTGTGACTCGTCTGTGATCCGCAAGAATAGCTTGAGATCGTCAGCGAATAAGAGACAACTAGCGTCTATAATGACTTCTGGAAGATCATTAATCATAATTATAAATTCTAAAGGTCCTAAATTGGTCCCCTGACTTACCCCCGTAAGGGTGAAATACTGGTCCGAGATGTAACCTGCATATTCTACCATTTGTTTGCGTTTGCTCAAGTAGCTAGCAAAGAACTTTAGGAGGGCTGGGGTAAAACCAACCCTCGCAAATTTATTTAAAAGTAAATCATTATCCACACTGTCAAATGCCTTCCTGAAGTCAAAGTACGCGACGTCTAGTTGGGCACCAGTCTCCGAGTCCAGCACTGTGGTGGCATGATTCAAAAAACACATTAAATTAGAATTCGTGCTACGGCCTACACGGAAACCATGTTGTGCGTCGTTGAGCTGTGAGGCTACTTGCGAGTGGATAGTTGAACACAACGCGGACTCGAAGACTTTAGCAAATGTTGACAGAACAGCTACTGGTCTATATCCGCTAACATCCGAGCTTGGAGCCCCTTTCGGTACCGGAGTAACCCGAGTTAATTTCCAGCCGTCCGGATACGAGCCTTCTCTTAAAAAACTATTAAATAAATGCATGAGCGGCCGGGCCAGTACTGCCCTACAATCCCTAACGATGAAGGGTGGCACCCCGTCTGGCCCAACCGAACGCTTGGGCTTAAGACGCGCGAGCGCGGCACCCACCTCATCGAGGGACAGCTGCCTCACGTGAACGCGGGCACCCCGCTCGGGCGCCACCCGCCCAGCGGCAGCCGCATCCAACCTCGGTGCCACCGCCCCATAAACCGAATGAAAATAGTCAGCGAACGCCTGAGCACACTCATGCTCTGGCAACAGCTCACCATTCCTAGTTATCTTCGGTCTACTCCGTTTCGAGCGCTTGCCCCCAATGAAACCCCAAAAAGACTTCGGATCCTTCACAAATTGCTGCTCCGTACGCCTTTGATAATCGCGGTATGCGGTACTGATTTTGTCTTTGACGATAGAACGGCAGTGAGAAAATTTAACATAGTCGCTGACTGAACCAGTCTTCTTAAAAGATGTGTGCCAGAAAGCCTTCTTCTTAATATGACCTATTATGTCAGCAGTGAACCATCCAGGGTAGTGATAACGAAAGCCAACATCCTTGGAGCTCTTTCTTGGAGTGCTATCATCCAAAATCCTGTAAAATATTTCATAAAATATCCTATATGCTTCATCGGCACTACTCGTTTCATACAGGGCGCTCCAGTCTACCCCTGCAAGTCCCAAGTACAAAGAATGAAAGTCCGCCTTGCTATAATTCCATCGTGGTAGGGAGGTGGAAGTCTGCGGCACAGGGTAACCAGGCCTAGAAGTCGCCCGCTCACGACTTATACTTACTCGCAGCGGCGGATGCTGTGGGTCTATGCATGACAAACACTCCTCACGTTCCTCATTTACGACAATATCACCTATGGGCAAAGTAGTTAAGACTACATCAAGCGTGCGATTGTTGCAATTAAGAATATTGTTACTTTGGCGAAACCCACAGAAGGTGACAAAGTATTCATAATAACATTGTATATCTTGGTTTGTTGAATACATATTTAAATCAGCTACTAAAACAACTTTGTCATAGCTAACACATAACTGCTCCAACAAATGGAACATAAACATATATTCCCTTTCAATAGTCTTAGGTGGAATATACGCAACACAACACATAAACAAAAAAATATTTTGACGGTATACCGTCGCACATACGATTTCGAACGGGTGGTGGTTCAAGCTAGCGTTGTTGGGTAACGGTACTCTGCGTAAGTCGAGATCGCCGCGCGGTGTGGCGATCAGCATGACCCCCCCGTGTTTGCGGCCATCCGTGCGGTCACATCTAATTATCGTGTATCCGCTTGGAGCCAGTTCAACATCATGTATCGAGTCATTAATTCCAGTCTCAGTTATAGCTACCAAATCAAACATAGACCCTAAAATATTATTGTAAAACGATTTTAACTTCGTACGTAAGCCTCTAACATTTTGGTATAATAGATCTAACGAGCACTTGGGTTTCTTGCCACTAGCTTGGACCACTTTCACACCATTCGAGCACACCTTTCCCAACGTTTGCGATTGGGAACTATTTAAACAACTAGTATTAGCATACCGACACTTTAAATCATTCCTATTTCGTCGTTCACTATGGCGTTCACTGAGAGAAACACCCAACGACTGCGCGTGCACCGTCGCCGGTGTGAATCGCGGAGCTCGTATCCCCCCGCTGCTCGCGGGGACGCCTCGGAAACCAGTCAGACAACTTCACTCCTGCGGGCCACGCCGCCGGCGTGTTTATGCGCTCATTTAAGCTCTCAGGAAAAGCAATTACGAAGGCAGCGTGTCTAGTAGACCTAATTAAACGTTTCTCCACAATATATTGGTCACAAACTTGAAGCTTGTTCAAATAAGTGAGCACGTTTTGCTCCGTCGTCTCCGGCTTAAAAGACCATGCCTGCAAATATTTAAGTTTTTCTACCGTTTTAAGTACGTCATCCTCTTGTCCGCAGCCAGTGACCACTCGCCGTTTAGAATTACGTGCTTTGCGCGCCGGTTGCCACCCTTCATCGAAGGTAAAGTTTTCGTGGCGATTATCACTTATGTCCACCGTGCGCGTTTCCGCTGAATTCGTGGCCCGACACTCCAATGATGATAAAGCTGCTTTGGTGGGTAGTTTGGGATTTGTACTCGTAGCAGTCACCGTGGATGTCTTCGGCAAGTAATTTGTGTCACGTACGTCACCGTCGGTCCTTCGTTCCGCAGCAGCTGACTTTTTTGCAGCGGCTGCATATCCACTTTTGGCTTTAACGCTAGAATTAACTCGCGCTTGACGCATAGGACGCTGGGTAGTCGCTGGCATCGCTGGCTGCTCTTGACCGTCGTCGGCGTCCAGTTTCGGAGGGACTGTTTTCGGTGTACCCTCAATAGCTACCGTTAACAATTTCAACGATTCCTCTTGCTTAACCATAATATTGGTTTGCTCTTCAATTTTGCACTCGAGAGCACTGATTTTTGTCGCGAGATCACTAACTACTTTATGCAGTTCGCGCACTACACCTTCAAGGGCCTTTTGGGCCATTATTATATTTTTAAAATGCGTAAATACTGGGAGCTGTACTACAGTGCGCGGGTAGTCCGTGCCGTATATGTATGGCCATATACGAATGGATCTGTTCATTAGTGTTCATTCCCCATGTATGAGATGGCATATGTACATACATTTTGTTGGTAACAGTGGCAGAATTTACTTACCACAAGTATATCCACCGTTACTTATAGCTGCTTTCTTCCTTTGTATTACCTTAAATAGGAAATACAATTGAATAACATAAAAAACCAGCCAAGAGCGTGTCGGACCACGCTCAGTGTAGGGTTCCGTAGTTTCCCGTCCGTCACAAAAAGTATTCCTACTTATGAGTTTAAAGGTGGGTATCCATTATGTTCGCGCTCCAGCAGCGCTCCACGCTCCTGCAACGGTAATTTTGGATTGCGAGAACCGATTTTAATAATTCTTTTTTTGTTTGAAAAAAGATACGTTCAGGATAATAAAATATGTAAACGAAGTTAAAAAAATGCTTGCATATACGATTATACTACAAACTTAGTCCAGAAATTATTTTGTACAAATTTTTGTCTTTTTTGTACAAAAACTGTTATTTCCATCAAATTCAAAATGATTTTCCTAGAAAGTCCTTATAAAGTTCTACTTTTCAGATTTTTTTCAAGCCTTTTATGTGTTACTATTGTTAGATATTGATAAGGGCTTTGGTGAAATAAATAATTTATTTATTAAATTAAATAAATAAATTATTTATTTCACCAAAAGCCTTTAACAATATCTATCTATCTAACAATAGTAACACATAAAAGGCTTAATACAAGGGTCAATTATAGTTTATTATTAGTTTACTTCAAATGAGGAGCTCGTGGCTAAGTAATAACAGCCGTAAGGGTCGATCCATTAGGTTAAGCTACGCTTGCAGGGGTTGGTCTGTGGATGGGTGACCATCTTTTCATTATTAAATACTATTAAATAATTATTAAATACTCTGACTCCTAAACTAGGTGTAAGTTCCTGTGACTTAGGAGTCAGTGATTCTCCGTAGCAACTTAAAGCCATTTTCAGTAATTTGGAATAGTTTTAACAATTGATGGTGGACAACAGAATTATTATTTCTATAAAGATAAAGATAATAATAATAAAAAATAAAAACTGGCCAAGTGCGTGTCGGACCACGCACAATGAAGGGTTCCGTAGTTGGGATGAATCCCAAGAACAATCTTAACATTGTAGTTGAAAAACATGTTCTCCCATACATTCGAACTGCAAATGTAAGTTTGTGCGCACAATATTGAGAGATTTACCATGTTGTTTTAAGATCATAGACTTCTTATAAGTTTTCCTGTAATCTATAGGTATTGAACTATTTTCTGTATTTTTCTCTAAATTTTAGACTTAGTACTTTCGGAGATAAGGGGAGGGGGAATGGTCAATTTTAGTCAAAGTAAATGGTAACAGTCTGACATGCTCTTAGTTAGTTAATGATTACCCACCCAAAAAAAAGGGGGACACGACTCTAGCACACATACTAAGAATCTCTTAGCTAAGCCGCGGACAGACGGACAGACGGCCATGGCGAAACTATATGGGCTGACTACGGAACCCTAAACAAGAGTTACGTACTTACCTTATCGGACATATCCTTGAGAATCTTCGCAAGTTCATGATGCCGTTTCTGAAGGCCACACCATTTAAATATTATGTCACTTTGGAGCCAAAACTTTTGGAATCTCTGAGTAATAATACTCAAAATCTCGTCTACAGCATGCATGTAATTTTGGATGAAGTGCGAGTCTTCCAAACCAGTTATTCCAAATGCAGTCACTAAAATTAGACAGTAAAATAATGATGTTTTGTCGAATAAGAATATGATTCTGTAGTTATAAGTAATAATAATATAATCATTTTATTTAACATCATTTTATTTCATCATTTTATTCATTCATTATATATATATTTTTTTTTACATTACTCGGGACCCTGGGGTCCCGGACCTTTGGAAGGCGTACGAGGAGCCGAAGCCAACTAGCAGAGGCTTCTTAGACAATTTTAAATAATGAGGAGGCTCCAACCGACGATTATCCCTGTATGCACTATGCAAGTGCACCCAAGGACAACCCCCGGTTGGTGCAGGACTATTGCTGTACGTGGAAACAAAATATATTGGGCTATGGGTTTGAGTGGCTTAAGTGGATTATTATTATTTTATTTCATTTTAATAATGTTTTTGGATCTTTTTCTGGTTCATGTTCAATTCATACTCACTTGTATCAGTCAGAGGCAAAGAGCTTGTTCTAAGAATAATCTCCTGATCGAATTTCGGTCATATGATTGGGAGTAGCCTACACAGTGAGTGTCATACTTACAGCAAAATGTCTCCAATGCAATGCTCCTCAAATATTCAGTATGATCAAAGGGTCCTTTGGATACTTGAACCTTTAAACTCTCGACCAATTTTCTTGACTGGCTGTTGAAGACCTCCAAAAAGTTGAGCATCACTGGCAGACTGAATGCAGGGGTCAGTAATTTGCGGTGGCGTTTCCAAACTTCACCTGGTCATAATATTAGGATTTTTAGATGTCTGCTTTGTGTAAGTCATGTGTAACTAAGCGACGATAATCGACACTTCGAGACGAGTGTTAATGATGTGGAAAAAATATATGTTATAAGGCTATAAGTGTAGGGGAAGACCAAAGAAACGATGGATGGATTGTGTGAAAGATGATATGGCTATAAAGGGAGTGACAACCGAGATGACGACTAATAGAGAAGTATGGAAGAAAAATACTTGTTGCGCCGACGACTCCAAATAAATTGGGACAGGGCAGGAAAATGATGATATGTTAAATTAGAGCATTTTCTTAATAACTTAATTTGTGAATATTTTTGATTATGTTTATATTACATAGTGTGAAAAATTTGTAAAGTTATAAAAAACTGATCGCGGATAAAAAACTGAGAAACGCAAAAACTATCAAGCGTATTTTTATGAAACCTTCACAGTTTTAAAGATAATTTTATTATTTATCTATTAGTCTATGTGTTTTATTAAAATAAAATACCTTTGTTTTATGTATAGTGAATTAATAATGCGTCTAATTTAGGAGAGTGCTCCTTGATGGGCGAGTCCTGTTACTGGATGGAAGTACGACACGTTGCGTGAGCTCAGCACAGAACACGCAAGCTAAGCACTAAAGGTCATTGGCATTTATCTATGCCTTAAATTCGTTTATAGGACCCTACCATAATCGTAAGCAGGGCAAGTGATGTGTATAGCAAAGGAAGTTAATACCTGGATGAAAAAAATCGAATGATAGTTCCTTTTTTCTTACAGTTTGTGGGGCATAGTTTAAGTATACACCGTTGTAAATAATAAATTTACAACGGTGGTTAATAAGAAAAACATACCTACTTATAGTCAAGAAAATTCGTTGTTGAGTAAAATATCTACCAACATAAATAAATTGTCCATTTAATAAAAACACAACTGTCATTTTTGACAGTTGTTTAAGAAATCGCTATAACACGACAAATAATTGACGTAGGGTGTCAATTTGCCTAACAGTTAATTTCCCTGTCTGTTCGTATAAAAGAGACACCTATAAAAAAGAGGTGATTGTAACCCAGGTAGTATTATCTACGTCGAAGTATTTCTCAAGTCATTCTGCATGTGCGTTGGCAGATATTGGTTTTACTAACCTGAAGACGTGATCAGACCTTCTCCCAACCAGGACTTGGCATAATCGTACGCGAAATGTTTCTGTAGACAAGCGTTCGCTGCTGTTAGTGCATCCTCAGGATCTGTTATCACTAAAATAAATAGAAAATTTTATTGTTAATTACTTATAAAGAAAATGATCGTTAAAATAGGACTAATATGTAAAAGATCAGCCAAGTGCATGTCGGACCACGCACAATGAAGGGTTCCACAGTTGCAAACAATCTATCCCAAAAACAAACTTAACATTAAAGTTGAAAAACATGTTCTCCATATACGTCACGGTTTGTAATCCCGAAAAAAAATAATTATGTGCTAAAATTACAAATTAAAGATTTTCGGACTTTTTCTCTACTTGTGCTGTGATACCTTGCTTCTTGCCAAATTTCATGATTCTAGGTCAACGGGAAGTACCCGTACGGTAGTAGTAGAACGATAGTAGGTATTGATTTACTTGCGAGTATCAAAAATTCCCGCATAAATGAATGTAGTTTTTTACTTAGAAGCTTGATTTTTATAGAGTTCCAAGGGACCGTAAACATACGTATTTGATGTTAATTTCAAATTGATACTTCCACGCGTTCCTGAGAAAAAGGGTCTTGCCTAGGGCATCCAATCCCGCAGGTTTTTGTAATTTCGGAATTTGCAGGATCGATGATTTTTGATCTAGCGAGATCTCAGTATTTCTGAGATCCCGCAGCTACATATAAATGCCGCATGCTCTGCTGTGTGAGACTGCCTAGGTATATAGGCAGTCTTTAAAACACACTCATATTATTATATGTAATAGGTTGGGGAAAAAGTTTCTTCGCATTTTTTAAGAAAATTCAAAACATTTTTTAATGTAGTTTATTTACATTTAACTAAAGTATGTAGGTACCATTTTGTTCGATAACTTTTTGCCATCTTGTAGGTAGGGACATGATGCCATTGCTATAGAAATTTTGGGACTTCTGGTCAAAATACCGCGACAACTGGTTTTGGCAGTCCTCTCGTGATGTTAACCTGACACTGCCTAAAGATTCTGAAGAGACCGAAACAGGTGGAAATCTGAAGGTGCAAGGTCAGGACTATACGGCGGATGCATTAACACCTCCCAGCCAAACTCTCTTAATTTTTGCTGAGTGGCTAAAGATGTGTGAGGTCTAGCGTTATCATGATGAAAAACCACACCCCTTCTGTTGATTAATTCCGGCCGCTTTCTCTCAACTTCTTGCTTTAATCTCATCAGTTGTTCGCAGTAGAGTTCAGAATCGATGGTCCTGCCTGGTGGTAACAGCTCATAATGAATAATGCCCTTCCAATCCCACCACACACACAGCATCACCTTGTTGCGAGTTAACCCGGGTTTCGCCACAGTCTGTGAAGCCTGACCGGCCTTTGACCACGACCTTTTTCGCACGTTCTTGTCATACGTGATCCACTTTTCATCACCAGTTATCAGCTTCTTCAAAAATGGTTCGGTTTCATTACGTCGTAATAAAGAATCACAAATGAGTACACGGTTCATTAGGTTTCTTTCAGTGAGCTCGTGAGGTACCCAAATGTCGAGCTTTTTTGTGTACCCAGTTTTTTTCAAATGCGCCAAAACTGTTTTGTGATCAATTTCCAGTTCTTCAGCTACGTCGTAACTACTGATATGCCGATCTTGCTCCACTTTTTCAAAAATGGCATCCATTTTATCCGTAATAGGGCGACCAGAGCGACGTGCATCTTTGACATCAAAATTTCCGGATTGAAAACGCTTAAACCAAATTTGTGCTACTCTCACAGACACTACACTAGGTCCATAAACATCGCAATTTTTTTTCGCGGCTTGTGTTGCATTTTTACCTTTTTTGTAGTAAAATTTTAAAATGTATCGAATTTCTTTATTAGATTCACTCATCTTGACGGTACGAAAAACAAATGAAAATCACACATTTTCCTAATTTGAATTTGGAATTATGTTCTTTAAAATTTAAACTTTCAATGATACCAAAACCAGCCAGATAGAAATAATATAGCCAAAGAGATTTTATTACAAGTTCATACATACTATAATGCGAAAAGACTTTTTCCCCAACCTAATATGTGATATGAGCATCACTACATATTATAAAACAAAGTCCCCACCACGTCTGTCGGCCTGTATGTTCGCGATGATCTCAAAAACGACTGAATGGCAGGCTTATTACGTATCCTGCAGAAGCCTAGCGATAGCATTTGCACAATAATTGCTTTTCGATCGCAAATCAGTATGACTTATCGCTGATACATAATACCGATTTGCGATTGAAAAGCAATTATTGCGCAAATTTTGCTATCGCTGGGCTTCTGCAAGATACGTAATACGCAGGCCGATTTTAATGCGATTTTCATCAATAGATAGAGTGATTCATGAGGAAGGTTTATATGTATAGGTTTCTGACATACAGGCCAGCGTAAAGCAAAAGGCAAAGGCAAAAGCTAGTAGAAATATAAAACAAAAACAGATATGAGAGTGTTTTAAAGACAATTTAATATGGTGTAAATAAAAATCTATAATTTATTACTTTTATTTATGAGCAAATACTAAATTTTAGTAACATTAACCCATATTTTGATGAAAATATTTTCGGAGAACACATAACACGTCTATGGTTTCGTCTGCCAGACTGCATATAATTCGTATGGGATAGTACATAGCCTGCAGCAGGTAAAGCCTTTTCACTAGTCGGCAGATTACACTCGAGGGCATTAAATGCAAATGTTACTTGCCCATCGATCCTCCCGTCATTTCTTAATCACGAGTATTCGCGAGCGTAGAAAATGAGATGCATGCAACTTCACAAATCATAACATAAGCAATGGCAGCCGGAACCTTGACACTACCTTGACGCCCGCGCGGCCGGCCGAACAAACACTAGCCGCAAGCGCGACCTCAGATCTGAGTTTGAGTTTTAAGTTCATCTCAGTACTCCTCGTTTGCTAGCGCCTAAGGAAGGACGTCTTTATGCTGCCCCCCAATACCACAAATCCCGCACATCCCGCACACGTAATCTCGCTCCTAGTGGGAGTAGACCATCATGCGCGATCCCGGTATTTCGAGATCTCGGTATACCGAGATTGGATGCCTATGATACAATAATGTAGTCTTAGTTTTAGAAGAACTGCCAGGTTCAAAGTGAAACAACTTACCTTAGGATAAATGGTTCGTCGTGCGGTGAGCTTGCAGCTGACAGACAGACATACGGGCAACGAAGTGACCCTATAAGGGTTCCTTTTTTCCTTTTGACGTACGGGACCCTAAAAAAAAAACTAATATACGCGTCGACGATAGAACCTCCTCTTTTTTTCGTCGGTTAAGATGGCAATTGTAGTGATTGCCTTTTCCCTAATATCTTTTCGTTAGAAACCAAATTACAAACTGTACGGTAAAGAAATAATAATGTTGAGCACCTTAGGCAGTTGTCCCACCGCCGGTGACGAAGCGACTAACTATGGGCTATTTTCTCGCTCAAGAAACGTACAATAGATACATATTTCCGTATAAACAAACGAGATGCACATAGTTGATAGCTGACTGTTCACACCGCGTACGAGTACTCGTTTTTCGCAGCCACAAGAGCTATCAAAGAGAGTACTCGCTCAGCGACGCTCGCTTGGCGGGCAGAGCACTCGCTGAGAGACTGAGTCTTGGTACGCACTTGCTGCTCGCTGCTCGCCAACTCGTTTCCAGTTGCTAGTACTACTCGCACCTTATTATTTTTCCGACTACGTGTTGCCAATGTTTTGAATGAAAATTACAGCTCGAATAGTTTAAAAGGAAATTGTTTGAAAATTGCTCAACATTTTCGCTTTCGTTTATCGTTCACTCGTGAAATATCTTGACGATAACCGAATAATTTAATAATAATTCAGTAATTTCAACGTTCCATTTTTAAATGTATAAAATCTAGAAGCTATAGGTAGCCACTAGCGGTCTATGTAGGGAATCAGGTAGAAATAATGCTAGCGGTGCAAATGCAATGTTCCCCGCGCATAGAGTTTAGCGGCCAGTCGTTTTTCCCGCGCCGCGTCATGGCACTAACTTGTTTGTGTTATGTTTAAGACGCTACCGAGCGCACAGTGGCGCCCTCATCGTTTGTTTGGTTATTTATTAGAATGAAAATGCAGAAAATAAGCACGTTAAGTTGTGCTCCACAAGACAATACGTTATTATTATTATAAACAGTAGTTTTATATTGTTAAGTTTTATTGTAATCATTAAAACGGGAAATGGTGGCCACTTTTTTCCGTTTTAATGATTACAATAAAACTTAACAATATAAAACTACTGTTTGTAATAATAATAACGTATAGTCTTGTGGAGTACAACTTAACGTGCTTATTTTCTGCATTTTATTTTTAAATTAAAAGAAATAACAAAACAAACGATGAGGGCGCCACTGTGCGCTCGGTAGCCTCTTAACTAATGTAAGAAGGCGAAGTCGTTATTGTGCTTAACATTCATGGTCACCTGGATAGACTTTATCCTGTACACTGGAATTTTATTTACGCTCAGTCCCCAACCACAATACTCATAAGGGTCCCAACATTGGTGATCCCGACGTGATCTTAGAGACATAGTTCTTGAGAAATAAGATACGGACAGTGCGCTAAAGTGAACGAACAGATAGCAGAAAGTTTTAGGTGTGCACACGCGGAAAGAAAGAATGAAAGAAAAATATTTTATTTGGGACACGCACAGGAAATACAAACAGTAAAGAAGGAGCATATAAAACTAACAAGATTAACATTAAAAAACAAAAAGAAAATATAAAATTAACAAATTAAAAAAAAAAGACCGATACGAGGCTAAAATGGCTCTTATCAGCATAAAGCTGCAATATTAAAAAAAAATAAAATACCACAGAGCTGGTATTCTGATAAGGGCGCCCATGTGATGCCACGGATATACCTACGGACATCTTTGAATCCGTATGGGAATAAAAAAAAAGAAAATAAAATACACACAATAGAATGCATATAATTTAGAGTAAAAAAATCCGTAAATTAGTACAATGGTCGACTCACTCCCGACGCACGATGCTCCAACCTCGCTTGTCTTGTCGTGTGTTAATTGTAAGTACAGTAGTGATATTCTGTAAAAATCTCACGGTGAAAACTTAGGTGAAGTGAGGGTGAAGTGAGCTGTCATTCCACCAGAAGCTAGGGATTGACAGCTCGCTTAAAGCTGACTTCACCTAAGTTTTCACAGTGAGAATTTTACAGAATAGCACTACAGGGTTCTTTGCGATGTTTTCGTTCACCGATGTCAGTGAAGTCCAAGATAAACTAAGGCCGGGTTTTTTGATCCGTAGTTAACTCAACCAATGGCTAGACATAGTAACTAATGGTTGAATTTTGGCTAAATGTAAAAGGCTAAACATGAATGTATTCATAATAGCTCATTCATATTAAACAATAGTAAATAATGGCATAACTCTTTCATGTTTAGCCTTTCACATTTAGCCAACATTCAACCATTAGTTACTATGTTTAACCATTGGTTGAGTTAACTACGGATAAAAAAACCGGCCCTTAGAAAGTACATAATTATGAATTGATAAAGTCACATTGGTACTTGCCCGGATTTGAACCCACAACCTCGTGCATGAGAGGCGACACAGTAACCACTGGGCCTTAACGGTCTAGCATGAATTTAATCATCCTTCATGTAAAGATCATAAGGGTTGATATGAAACTTACTGTAGTAGACCCTGTGTCCAAATATCAAGGTGACGACTCCGCCGTGTTTCATAGCTTCTACGGCAACGTGCTTTACAGTGCGCCATAAACCTGCCAAAGGAGAAATAGTATATAAATAAGTTTGTATGAATATCTACTTAATAAAACACTTATATTTATTAATTCACCGACAGACAGACAATGCACATTGCATAGCCCAAACCGCTACACAAGCTAGACGCATGAAATTTTGCACATAGGTAAGTTCCTTATAATAGGGATGATGTCTGGGTAAAAATAAAGAAATTCTATTTAGTCCGTCAGTCAGATAATAAAAAAATATTAGACACGTATTTTTTGCTTTATCATATTAATAAAAAAATACTTAGATAACACGCATTAAAGTTCGGGAGTGGGGGCTCGCTACGTCACTTCTGGCGCAGAGGGCGGTGTTAAAAGTCATGACTCACAAACCTGTTCGATTTCCAACTTTTTTTATTTTTTTATTTGTGATGGGTTTGCTATTGACTCTAGTCTAGGTCAGAGGTGACAGAGACAAAGTCGACGATGGAGTGAGCTTACCCAGAAGAAGCCTGTTCACTCTCACTTTGAAGAGATTAGGGTTGTATACGTTCGGAAACACAGACGCAGGTAGTGAGTTCCACTCTTTTGCTGTGCGCATTATAAAAGACATTTGGAAGCGCTTAGTGCGAATTGGTGGAATAGCAACCAGGTAGGGATGGTAACTGGCAGTGCGTCTAGATGTCCGGTGGTAGAAGGGGGCCGGTGGAATGAGGTCGTGGAGTTCTCGGGCACACTCTCCGAAGTACAATCTGTAGAAGACCGACAAGCAGGCAACCTTGCGGCGATGAGCCAAGCTATGAAGCTTGGCATCCACCAGTTTTACGTCGCCAATGAGCCTCTTAGCTCTGCGTTCCACCGAGTCAAGCGCGGCTAGTTGGTACTTAGCTGATCCATCCCAAAGGTGACTGCAATACTCCATGCAGGATCGGACTTGCGCTTTGTAAAGGGTTAAAAGCTATCCAGGCGTAAAGTATCGCTTCACCCTATTTAGGATGCCCAGTTTCTTGGCCGCAGTTTGGGCCTTGTACTCGATGGTGGCGCCGAAGTTGAGAACAGATGTCAACTCCATGCCTAGGAGCTCAAGTCGATCAGTTACAGGAACAGATGTACCCCGAAAAGTAGGAGTTTGGGCGAAACGACTCTTTTTAGCGGTAAAAAGACACGCCTGCGTTTTGGTGGCGTTAAAAGAGACCAGATTATCATCACCCCACTGGGAGACAAAGCTTAAGGTCAAATCTGTCCGCTCTACCATGGCCTCTCTCAAGGAATGAACTTCAGCCCCGCTGGTTTTTGCGCTGGACAAGTATCTCTCTGAAACTGTACTGTCATCTGCGTACCCAACAATACCAGGCCGAAGCAGGTCATTGATGTGCAGCAGGAAAAGAGTTGCAGAGAGAACAGACCCCTGAGGAACTCCGGCATCAATAACCATAAGGTCAGAAGAGCAGCCATCAACAACTACTCTAATCGACCATTCACTTAGGAAATCTGATATCCAGCTATAAAAATCAGCTGGGATGCCATAAGCAGGAAGCTTGCTGAGCAGAGCAGCGTGCCAGACCCTGTCAAAGGCCTTCGAGATGTCAACTACTGAACTGTACGCCCTTTGCGAGTTACCAACAGTGAGACACGCATTTCTTCTTGCTGTAGTGCTGCGTAAACACTCAGACCTACCATTTGATTCTGTTGTCATTACCCAAAAAAGCAGATCTGACAGAGTCTGCCAGGTGGAATCTGCCAGAGTTCAGGTTGTTCGGCGGCAATATCACTTTCTTAGCTCCACTTTGTATAATCGAGTAAATAAACAGCTCAATATATATCCACTGATCTTGCGAGAATGTCGAAAGATCACGGATAAATGGCTCCATACACTTACTTATGAAAAATTAGAAACATATGTAAAACTTACACTCACTTTCCAATATTGCTCTTTATATGTATAGAATGCGCAAATACACATTCCCTGCACAAACGGACACCTCTCTCCCTCACACACACACAAACGCACACACACGCGCGCGCACACACACACGCACACGCACACACACACACACATATACACTCCACGCCCAAAACTGCACAATCCTTTCATACAAATACACAATCTCACATAAAATTTACACAGTGAAAATATCGTTCAGTTTTAATTTTAAGTTCTAATGGGCGTTATGACTGCGACACAGTATTATACTAATGCAGTTGTTATCGAACACAGAGTTTTTGTAAATTGAATTTTTCGTTTCAATAACATTTATTATCTCCTTTATTCAATTGTTTTTACATATAAGTTATATTTTTAAATATTAGAATAAAAAAAAAAAAACATTTAAAAATATAAAAAATAGAAATCCACCGGCATGGGGAACAGGGTCCAAGCTACCGGTGGTTAGGACCCCAGAGACAGGAACCTCCTCACAATACGCGCCGTATCAAGGAGGACTGCCTTCTGAATCAGGCCCTTCACCCAGCCACCCAACGAGAGCCTCTTGAGATGTTGGTCGAGGCTCTTAGCGATAAGGCCATTGACCGTAACGACTATCGGCACAATGATTGCCGAGTCCACATTCCACATAGCGACAACCGACGACATTTATTATTATTATTATTCTACGTATAAAATCTACCAAGGCGTGACCTCATGCTACATTCTAACTCAATGTATCGCCGTAATCTTTTGATTACGTAGAAAATGAAAAAATACGTATTCAATATTTTAATAATCTACATGACGGATAAAAAAAAATTAAGGGAGTATTTTTGAAAATATAGGAGATGAAAGTTTGTATGGAAAGCGACCCCATCGGTCGCACGGCTTGTTATAAATAATGTTCAGATTTAGAATTCTTAAAGGAAATGAATCTCGCTGCCCTTGTCCCATGTTACTTGGAGTAGGCGCAAAACGTATCTTTCTTCCATTATCCCCAGAGCCGTCACACTACCATTCACTTTATCTTTAATATTAGGTCTGGAACTATGAAATTGCCGATTTACATTAAAAAAAAAAAAACAAAAAACGTTTTAAAAAGAAATATTGTCGATGCACTTTTTCCATTTTAATGGAAGTTCATTGATGCCTCTGATATATAATAGATATCCTGGGAATGGGGAATCGATAAATTCTTTAAAGGGTTTGGTTGCGTTGGGTTTGTTTTTCTCCAGGGCTCATTGTTGTGATCAAAATATCACGGAAGCGATCAAACCAAAATCGCACCGTGTGTTCACTTGCGGTACCTTGTCCATGCACGTCGTTAATATTGCGTGCTGTCTGAGTTGCGTTGGTGCGACGACGGAACTTCGTATTCGAAAATAGCGCGCAATTTAGATTTTTCCATGGTTACAGAAACATCGATATCAAAGAAAAATTTAACGGCGGGAAAAGAAATGAACAACTGATTTTTTTTTAAATGTAATGCTATATTACAAAATTAATTTGAAATTGGAATTCTAATTAGAATAGCCGGTATCAAAATTCGGCAATTTCATAGGTAAATACTTATTATCATATGTCATACATTCCATCCATATTTAAAAGAAAAACTCTCTGAAAATAAACCATTACCATTACAAAAGATAACTCGGAAAAAATTACAAAAAAAGTGTTCGAAATATTAAAAAAAGAATACTTACTTAAACCATCACCGATCAGCAAATGAAAATGTCCCACAATGGGTAACAGTCCCGGGCACATCGGGGGTAGCTTGTGTTGTCCACCCTTCACATACACCATCCATGCCCAAATTGCGCATAGGCACGTTAGAACACAGAATAATATAAGACCGATCATCCTGAAGATCTCTGTATGACTGTAAAGTGTTGACTAAGAAGCGAAGTGGATCTTTAATTATATATATATGGAAACTGCATAGCCTTCGGCAACTTGTGTTTTCTTTGAGTAAGGTACTTATAAAACTAGCGGTTTGTCTATTTGGACGCGCTAATACCTATATAGTGACATAAGTGTATGACGTATTTTTAAGGCCAATGGCAGATGTCCAGACCCTGTTCTGGAAATAATAAGGCTGAATGGGCTCCCATTATACAGAGTGTAATTTATGTATCTTAGGCATTTCATAAGGCCTAAGGGATGATATAGACATTGAGAGTTGCGGTCAGAGGTAACATGTTGGCTCGTAAAGCTCGTTGCTCTGACCAAGTAAAAATTACCTTTTCAAGGCCTACTGTCAGAGCTTTTACACGAGCAATCTACGAGTCAGCAACACTAAGTGATCGCTGGATGGCCTGCCAGTACAATATAATAGCTTTCAGGATGTTGTTGCGACTGCCCCGTTTCAGCAGCGCCTCGGAAATCTTTACTGAGACCCACACTGATGGCTTTCAAGCCATAATTTGCAAAAAAAAAACGGGGCGCTGCTGAGCAGTGTGCGAGGTTGTTGCAACTATACCTATCCTGAGAGCTTTACTCCAAATATTAGGCATTTTATGCGGAGGTGCTCAAGTAGGAAACATGTTTTCTTGTCTGGTAATATAAAGTCAATAATAATCAGACAAAAACGGAGGAAGTCTCTAAAAATAGTAAGCAAAATTAAAAATTTTGAAAACCCACGGTGTATGTACGAGTAAACGTTGTAATTGGAAAACTAATAACTTTTGTAAAACCCCCGACTAAAAGGAAGTAACGAAACATACAAATAAAAAAATCCGTCGTGGGTTTTTTCAAAATTTTTAATTTTGCTTTTCATGTCATTTCATTATTTTTTTCATTTATGTTCGCGTAACTCGTCAAAATGTAGCGATGAGCTGATTTTTTTTTGCGATTTCAGTTTTGGTGCCATAGTAAAAGTTGTTCATAATGATGAGTACAATGACCCTTTAAGAGATTTCGTGTATGAATAGATATACCTTATATATTGCAATAGTTATAATAATAATTATTAGCCTTTATTGTCCCACGGCTCTCTTTTCACCTCTCTCTGTGGAGAGCTGCCAAGGACCAATCTTTATTAAAGGAGTCCAGCTCATCCCGCTATCTCCGTCTGGGCCTGCCGCGATGTTGTTTCTACTGGGTCGTAAGTTAGGCCCATTGATCGTCTAACATGCGGCAGATGTGTCCAGCCCAATTCCATTTAAGCGCGACAGCTTTCCGACTGACGTCAGTTCTTTTACTGATGGATCGGTTTGTTGTATTCTTAACCCGGTCCTCAAGTTTAATACCCAGAATACTCCGTTCCACAGCTCTCTGGCAAACCCCGAGCGTGGACCTCTGCTGAATTGTCAAAGACCATGTTTGAGAACCATACGTGAGGATGGGAAGAATACACGTGTCGATGAGTCTTCTCTTGAGGATAGAGGAAGAGGAATATTTATTGCAATAATAAATTCATACTAATATTATAAAGGGGAACGTAACTGTCCGTTTGTTACGTTTTCATGGCTTAACGGCTGAATGGACTTGAATAAGGCATACGATAAACCATGGCCTAGGTTAGGGCATAGTATCCTATGCCCTAACCTTGTATTTGTAATTGTAATGTTCCGAGATAAAGGTATCCCTTTATCTCGGAAAATTACAATTAAAAAAAAAAATGTTAATTTTTAAATGTATTAAACTCCACAAATCAAGAATATTTTATTTGTATAAAATACAGGTGCTACTAGATAAAGTGGTGGTTTACCATTTTTTGGCCGTTTGGCTTTCCTTTCTACTTTTTCATATACATTAATAATATTTTTGTCAAAGCAAGTACAACAATAACAATAATAATAGACCAGTACTATCAATTTAATAATAACTTTATTTGTTTGAATGTGGTCTGTTCTAAAAAGGGTAGTATTTAAATGCAAATCAAAGAAATTACTTTTTGTACCCAAAAATAATCCGAATGCCACTCAAAATGACTGATTGCACAGCAAAATCTCAACTCAAAATACAACTACGTAAATAAGCAACAATTTATGTTCGTGGCGCACCGCTATGTACCTTAAAGTAAAGCTTTTTTATTAATGCATATCTAATAATGACTAGCGCACATTAAACCTATTACCTTTATCATTTTTGAGAAAAACAGATTATTGTAACTTACCCTTCGTGCCCTTCGTTCGCTGTAAGGCGCGTCGCCCAAACGAGCTAGAGTCGAGGCGGCGTCGCGGCGCGGGCGTGCGGTGCAGGGGTGCGGAGGGGGTTGGGGGAAGGGATGGTGCGGGGGGTTTTCCACGCTATCCCCCGCACCACCCTCCCCCCACCCCCCACCCCCGCACCGCACGCCCGCGCCGCGACGTCGGCGCCGCCTCGACTCTAGCTCGTGCGGGCGAAACGCCTAACATCCTATGTCGACGTAGCCCGGCTTAGCGGGGCTCCTATTTCTGTGTAAAGGGTTTTTAAAAGTAACCTAACCAAACCTAACTTCAGGGTTAGTATTAGTCGCCATGTCATTTTGCTATTAATGTGAGTATTATGTATGTACCATCTACTTAATTTGCTGTGCAATAAGTATTTTTGATGTAAGACAGTATATAAATGAGGGAAATAAATTGATAGGTTATTATTTATTTGATGTGCAATTAATAATATCCCTTCTAAAAGTAACTGCCAGTTTAATATTAAAACACACCTCACAAAATTATACTTAACACTGTAATGGGTACATAAAAATACTACCGACATGACTCTGCAAGACACATTATTTCATGCAGGGTCATGTCGGTAGTATTTTACTTGACAAGTCCTTGCACGTGGAGCTCTACTAAGTTACTACTACTACTACTACTCTACTACTACTCTACTAAGTTACTATATTTAAGGGTAAATGTGCTATATTAGGAAATCGTGTTATATAAGTAGACCACTAAAAGTAGTACGAAAAAAATAAACGTCTGGCTAGCTCATGAGTTTGAGTCACTAGTCAGTGAAAAATCGGATTGAGGATAGACCTTGTAGAAAAAAAATTACTATCACTAAAAACGTGCAAAAAGCACGGCCGTAGTTTGGTACTTTGGCGTAAATAGAAATCGCCTAATTAATATTATATTACTTAAATAAAGACAACAAAGAACAGTGAACCCACTGGCCTTTTCTATTTTCCGTAACTTAAAAATTTTGTTTTGCGTAAAAGGTTCGGAAAGTTTCTGAATTTTCGCCATAATAATTTGTATAGAAATTTCGGGCGTAAAAATTCAGAAAAAATACGTGGTTAGAAACAGTAGGTAGTAGAAAAAACAGGAAACTAGGTGATTTCTTATTTACGCCAAAGTGAACAAAATAGAGCAGTACTTTTTGCACGTTTTTAGTGATATTATTATTTTTTTTTTAACAAACATCTACAAGGTTTATCCTCAATCTGATTTTTTCACTGACTGGTCAAACTCTTGAGCTAGCCAGATGCTTTTTTCCTTTCTATTACTTTAAGTTTTTTATATAAACTTATCCAAAACCCATAACACGATTTCCTATTGCCGACTCGCATAAATAATAATCAGGGACGTCTTTAACCTAAAAGCTATTTGCAGGTCCGTATCAGGTTGCATGTTAATCTGAATATGATTTGCGACCGTAAAAATCTGTATTTATAGAATTATAATCATTAAAATCATCATTACCACTCTCTAATTTCAATAGGGAATTTCAGCTCTATTGAATGACTATTTCATGAAATCTTGACATTTGAGTATTATACTAATTACTGATTCTAATGCTTATTATTCTACAAAAACATATTTGTTACGGTCGCGAATCATATTTTAATCAAAATATAAAAAAATATCAGATGGTATATAAAAAATCGTAAGAAAATTTGAATTTCGCGGGCTAACTTAGCGCTTTCCTATGTAAGCCTAGATAGGGAAGGGCTAAGTGCTAAGCAAGAGCGAACATTTTAGCACCCTGCCTGGCATAAGTTAGGTTTTCTTTTGACAGCCCTTAGCTACGACGCTGATAGCAACTAGGGGGCTTCATGGATAGCGGGGTCTTAGGTACTTGCCTAGAGTGGCCAATGGAAAAGACGGCCCTGATGATAATAGATCTTAATATCTAATTTCTCCTTTCTAAGCTGACCAAAGACCCTGATATAGGTTTCAGAAGGAAGTCTAATTTAAGCTTTAGTTCATTGATGTCTGCTGAGATTCTGAACTTCCGGAGTACGTGTGATAACGTAGTCTTCATTGATAGTGTCGCGAATGTCCTTCCTGTGAAGAAAAGATAGAAGGTATTACTGTCAAGAGGCTGTTTTCTAGTTTGTTACGAGATGGGTGCACATGTATTATAATCTTCTAGTTGACTGGACAGACATGGTCCTGTTACCTAGAACTCAATCGCAGCGCAACCTACCGGGTTCAATTGTGAATCTGAACAATCCAGATATCCCTAAAAAAAAAATCATCAAAATCGGTCCAGCCGTCTAGGAGGAGTTCAGTGACATATTATGTGATTATGAGAAGCGGTCCAAAGGCTCATTAGCAAGGGTACACTGCTAGAGACAATATTTGAAAGCCTATTGAACATCGTCGAAGAGAAGCTATCAGTGTATATCAGGTGCATTTCGAAGTTTTGATGAAATTTGTAC
Source organism: Dicycla oo (assembly GCA_948252095.1). Lineage (NCBI taxonomy): Eukaryota > Metazoa > Arthropoda > Insecta > Lepidoptera > Noctuidae > Dicycla > Dicycla oo. The sequence goes on from OX411732.1 coordinate 14,309,097, forward strand.
CTACAATCTGATCCTTCCAAGTCCGTTCCAAGCTCAGTCAATTAGGCGCTTAAAAAAAATATACAAAATAGACCTACCCATGCAAGCTCTCTTTCCAATACTAAATCCTGCGAACATGTTTTGGTTGGGCAGGTTGACAGGGTCCAGCCATCGCTCCGGTCTGAACTCTCTGACGTCAGGGCCCCAACTGTCGTGGTAGTGGATCCCATAAATCAGTAGGGCGCATTGACTGCCCGCGCGCATTGTGTAGTTCTCTGAAAAATGGTGATTGAGGATGTGAGAAGGCGTTCAAGATAACGGATTTCTTTTTTTGGAAAATTGGTTGTTTAGGTAGTAAACAATTGCCAAATGCCAAATTATTGTAAGTCAAGGAAATTAATTGTTAAGCAAATTGACTACCAACTTAAATTGTCTATAATAAAATTACAGCTGTCATTCTTTGAGTTGTATGAAATGGCTATAACACGGTAAATTGACGTTGGGTTTCAATTTGCTTAACAATTGACACCTTATTGTTCGAGTTTTCCTTGCATTCTTCATTCTTCTTCTTGCATCTATCACTTGAAACAAAAGTGTAAAATGAATTTATTAGTGAACCGATCAGCGAGCAATTGCGTAACACGCCATCTATAGGAATCAGTTTTATTTTGACAGTTCAACAACATTCATTGCGTTATTTACGTTGTCTAGCAGACAAAATTTTCGAACATAATTATGAGGCAATGGATTAGCAATTTGCTTCAAAATGATTCAGATTCCGATTGATAATGTCCGATAATAATGATAATTACGCAATTAGGGTGCCGATGTTCGATTTCGGCAGTCGACATTTTTCACTACCGATTGATCGAAAATTGAAATGAAAAAATCGGATGAACGTTCATTCCAATCATTCCTATGAAAAAAGAAAAAAAAAGTGTGTTTGAGTCAGCAACAATAACCTGAAATATGGTGTAATTTATATTTGTCCTCGCGTGCGATACTCAAATTCTTTAAATTATAATGCTCGTTGTCTCTTTTCAGTTATGTGTTTATGCATATTTTTTTTTTTTTAATAATTTGATTTATTTCATGTTTTTTAGTTTTATTAATATATTTACATATATTTGGAAATGATTCATTACTAGCTTTTATTTGATACCAATAATACCTATTGTTGTTTATTTAAAAAATCCTTCCCTTTTTTGTATTTCCTGATGCAATATATAGGGTGACTGGTAATTAGTGACTGATACTTAAACACATGATTGTACTCATGCTAACAAACAACTTTTACTATATGGACAACTTTTACTATGGGAACAAACCAGAATTCGCGAAAAAAAAATCTGCTGTCCCATACATTCATGTTCGCGTAACAGTTGATTTTTTATATAGCCTAAATTAAGACGAATCTAATCTCATTTAGGCTACAGGAGGTCACAATGGAACGTACATACATACATACCCACATACATGCGCGCGAAAAACATTACCGTACTTCTGGGTCAAAATTAACCTTCAATCGAGTGAACCATTCAGTCGAGTGAAGCGTCTGATATCCAATTAAATCAAATACGTTTATTTGTTAATAAACTTACTCAGCTGAACATCCTTATCCACGTATCTGAGCCCTACCGGCCCGGTTGGGTATAGTCTTAATGTCTCCTTGATGACAGCGTCTGTGTATACCATCTTAGTCAAATCATCCTTAGTGACATCTCTGTCTGTGCCTTCGAATACCTCTTGTAACCTGTCATTAGAAATTAAAAGAAATTATCTAACATCAACCACATCATCATTATCCCAGGAAGTTACTATACTTACATTCGTCCAATGAATAAATTAATCAAGTTCAATCATAATAATTCCAAATTGGAAACAGTGCACAAGTATTATCTAAGGAGTGAAGATGAAAAATTAGCAGTTGTTGTGCTAAAATAATTATGACATTAGATCCGAATTTAAAACATTTTCGATATGTGTCTTTGGATTACGAATTCCGATTCTGGTAACTGCTCAGCTCTAGTCTAGAACGCCTGATGGAAAACTCGTCTTACCGAACGCATGATAACAGTTTCTATCGGAACCGTAGATGCTAGTAGTATAATTATACTAAATCTATGGTACATACTACCGATCTCGATGTACCTATTATGTCACACAAAATGATACTCGATCAAAACCACTTGTGAACTGTGAAAACTACTTTTGACCGTTTAAAACTATTTTAACAATTACTTTCATTTACTAAGAAACCTATAACGTTGGTACGTTTTTCTTTGCGCCTTTTTTATTTGCTGTGTTCCGAAGACGTTCCTTAAAAAATATTTTTATTTTTTTTATTTGTGATGGGTTTGCTCTTGACTCTAGTCTAGGTCAGAGGTGACAGAGACAAAGTCGACGATGGAGTGAGCTTACCCAGAAGAAGCCTGTTCACTCTCACTTTGAAAAGATTAGGGTTGTACGCGTTCGGAAACACAGACGCAGGTAGTGAGTTCCACTCCTTTGCTGTGCGCATTATAAAAGACATTTGGAAGCGCTTAGTGCGAATTGGTGGAATAGCAAGCAGGTAGGGATGGTAACTGCCAGTGCGTCTAGATGTCCGATGGTAGAAGGGGGCCGGTGGAATGAGGTCGTGGAGTTCTCGGGCACGCTCTCCTAAGTACAATCTGTTGAAGACCGACAAGCAGGCAACCTTGCGGCGATGAGCCAAGCTATGAAGCTTGGCATCCACCAGTTTTACGTCGCCAATGAGCCTCTTAGCTCTGCGTTCCAACGAGTCAAGCGCGGCTAGTTGGTACTTGGCTGATCCATCCCAAAGGTAACTGCAATACTCCATGCAGGATCGGACTTGCGCTTTGTTAAGGGTTAAAAGCTGTCCAGGTGTACAGTATCGCTTCACTCTATTCAGGATGCCCAGTTTCTTGGCCGCAGTTTGGGCCTTGTATTCGATGGTGGCGCCGAAGTTGAGACCAGATGTCAACTCTATGCCTAGGAGCTCAAGTCGATCAGTTACAGGAACAGATGTACTCCGAAAAGTAGGAGTTTGGGCGAAACGACTCTTTTTAGTGGTAAAAAGACACGCCTGTGTTTAGCTGGCGTTAAAAGAGACCAGATTATCATCACCCCACTGGGAGACAAAGCTTAAGGTCAAATCTGTTCGCTCTACCATGGCCTCTCTCAAGGAACGAACTTCAGCCCCGCTGGTTTTTGCGCTGGACAAGTATCTCTCTGAAACTGTTCTGTCCTCTGCGTACCCAACAATACCAGGCCGAAGCAGGTCATTGATGTGCAGCAGGAAAAGGGTCGCAGAGAGAACAGACTCTTGAGGAACTCCGGCATCAATAGCCATAAGGTCAGAAGAGCAGCCGTCAACAACTACTCTGATCGACCGTTCACTAAGGAAATCTGATATCCAGCTACAAAAATCAGCTGGGATGCCATAAGCAGGAAGCTTGCTGAGCAGAGTAGCGTGCCAGACCCTGTCAAAGGCCTTCGAGATGTCAAGCCATACAGCCAGTGCTTCGCCATGTTTCTCAAAGTGGGACGACAGAAATTCGTTTCAACCGCTTTAGACAGGGACTAGAACTGTTTACTTCCCGGAGGGTGCGAAGCCAGCCTGGCCCCGATACTTCCGACATGGTCAAAACGTGCCCTACGTAAAACCCGCTTGCAGAACTTGGCGGTAGAATTAAAGGCTCTTTTCTTCGCGCGAACCCTACGCGCTCTAACTTTGCGGTCGCGGGCCTTGACCCAGGCTTGGCAAGCAGTCTCTTTTCGGGCCTCAGCGTGGGCGCATTCTGCATTATTTAAGGCCGGGATTTGTGACCGAGCGGGATGTCGGAGAATGGAATAAAATACTCCATCCCGCAACCGCGTCGGCACAGCACGAGGGGTCACCCGAGGAAAAGCACATTATTAGAGACAATGCGTTTTATTTTAATAGCATTTTCAACTCACTCTTGATACATCTTCTCTTGCGCCTCAGGATAGGTGCCCAGCATCATCATAATATACGCCAGCAGACAAGACGTGGTGTCATAAGAGGCAACAATGGCCGTGTCCACTTCTTCCTTAATCTCCTTGTCAGTGAACGTGTTCTCTTCTGACAGCTCCAGTAGAAGGTCCATCAGTGCTTTGCATTTGATACCTGGAACAGTGGATAAACACTGATGTAATAAACTTTCAAATAAAAAAAAATCTAGATGATTTACCCATTGATCTATCGCCTGTATAAAATAAATAGCAGATTCTGCCTTAACAGTGTGTAAAATAAGTTCTACTATAAGTACGCTGTGTATGGAAATCTGGGGATACCATGTTATAAGCCTGAGGCTGCCTCTCTGCTTCCAGCTTACCCTGAATTGAATTCAAGCACCTATCAAAGTAAATTAGCTTGTGGCTAAGTAATAACAGCCGCACGAGTCAACCGATCAGGTTAAGCTTCGCTTGCCACAGTTGGTCCGTGGATGGGTGACCATCTTTACATACCAAGAATACACGAAAAGCACGTTAAGCCGTTTTTCCCGGCTGTCATCTATGTTCTACGTTATTGGGTTTGGTTTTCGCACTAAGTCCTTCAAGTGAACCATTGTACGACCATTCCCAGCTGTGATTCGTGGGTCTTTGACAGTCGTTACGGGTCGTCAGATGCCCGAAAGTCTGACAATCACTCTTACCAAGGGATGTCGTATTACCCAGTAACTGGGTTGTGGAGGTCAGATAGGGAGTCGCTCCATGTAAAAACTGGTATTCAGCTGCATCGGGTTTGACTGGAAGCCGACCCCAACATAGTTGGGAAAAGGCTAGGCAGATGATAATCGAAGAAAATTATTTTGGTACCCATCGTTGGAATTTCCTGATTTAAATATAACATACCTACTCTATGGGACTGTGTTGTAGGTAACCGCTAAATACAATTTTCTTACCTCATTAATAGTACCTACTACTATATTATATTAATGAGGCTTTCAAATTGGATATTTATAATTACACAATTTGTAAAAAAGATGATTTTTGCGACAGTGCCTAATAGAGATAAATAGTATTGAAAAAGTCATGCTGAGCCGACCCCAAAACCATTGGGATAAGCGCAGGAGAATGCTTTGTAATTACTTAATTTGTATTTTACCTGTGCGCTGTCGCTGTTTCTCCCATTCCGATCTTGGGATGCTCTTCATCAATTCCTTTTTTCTTTGGATGACCTGGTAATAAAATATTGCATTCTATATATAAATCTCACCGAAAATCCAATAATTAAACTACTAAGGTAAGTAAAACATTTAAACAAATGCTAGGTTTTTGAAAAATTTGATTTATCTGAATAGTTTATTACCTAGGTAGTGGAAATTCTGGTCAAACATAAGGCCTCTCCACCAGAGACGTGCCAAGCTACGTAGCGATACATATTAGGTTGGGGAAAAAGTCTTTTCGCATTATAGTATGTATGAACTTGTAATAAAATCTCTTTGGCTATACTATTTGTATCTGGCTGGTTTTGGTATCATTGAAAGTTTAAATTTTAAAGAACATAATTCCAAATTCAAATTAGGAAAATGTGTGATTTTCATTTGTTTTTCGTACCGTCAAGATGAGTGAATCTAATGAAGAAATTCGATACATTTTAAAATTTTACTACAAAAAAGGTAAAAATACAACGCAAGCCGCGAAAAAAATTTGCGATGTTTATGGACTATAGATAGATAGTGTCTGTGAGAGAAGCACAAATTTGGTTTAAGCGTTTTCAATCTGGAAATTTTGATGTCAAAGATGCACGTCGCTCTGGTCGCCCTATTACGGATAAAATGGATGCCATTTTTGAAAAAGTGGAGCAAGATCGGCATATCAGTAGTTACGACGTAGCTGAAGAACTGGAAATTGACCACAAAACAGTTTTGGCTCATTTGAAAAAAACTGGGTACACAAAAAAGCTCGACATTTGGGTACCTCACGAGCTCACTGAAAGAAACCTAATGAACCGTGTACTCATTTGTGATTCTTTATTACGACGTAATGAAACCGAACCATTTTTGAAGAAGCTGATAACTGGTGATGAAAAGTGGATCACGTATGACAAGAACGTGCGAAAAAGGTCGTGGTCAAAGGCCGGTCAGGCTTCACAGACTGTGGCGAAACCCGGGTTAACTCGCAACAAGGTGATGCTGTGTGTGTGGTGGGATTGGAAGGGCATTATTCATTATGAGCTGTTACCACCAGGCAGGACCATCGACTCTGAACTCTACTGCGAACAACTGATGAGATTAAAGCAAGAAGTTGAGAGAAAGCGGCCGGAATTAATCAACAGAAGGGGTGTAGTTTTTCATCATGATAACGCTAGACCTCACACATCTTTAGCCACTCAGCAAAAATTAAGAGAGTTTGGCTGGGAGGTGTTAATGCATCCGCCGTATAGTCCTGACCTTGCACCTTCAGATTTCCACCTCTTTAGGTCTCTTCAGAATTCTTTAGGCAGTGTCAGGTTAACATCACGAGAGGACTGCCAAAACCACTTGTCGCGGTATTTTGACCAGAAGTCCCAAAATTTCTATAGCAATGGGATCATGTCCCTACCTACAAGATGGCAAAAAGTTATCGAACAAAATGGTACCTACATACTTTAGTTAAATGTAAATAAACTATATTAAAAAATGTTTTGAATTTTCTTAAAAAATGCGAAGAAACTTTTTCCCCAACCTATTATGAATGATATCGACCAATAGAATCATCTGAATTTCTATCATTACAATCAGCCTATAATGTTCCTACTACTGAGACACTCCCTCTCTATGAGAGGGAGTGGGCTATAATCTACCACATGGGCTAAGTGCGGTTTGATAGATGTCACATGTATTCGAATTTTTGGTTCTAGGACATGCCGGTTTCCTCTCGGTGTTTTCCTTCACCGTTGTTTAATTTACACAAAGTAGGTAAAGCGCTGAGTTCGAACCGACGACTTTACGTAAGTTGCGGTCGTTACCACTGCGCCGATGTTCATAGCTGATGTAAAGAGCATCTTCTTACCACATGTTATAGGCTTCGCTACATCACTTAGCTCAGCGGGATAATCGCGTCACATTTACAATGGCAATGTCCATTCCTTTCATGTAGACCATTCAACAACATTTATTGCGTTATTCACATTGTAGAAGCATACGAATTCTTCGAACGCGGATTAGCAATTTCCTTTAAGAGGATTGTGAAAATTAGAAGAAAAATTATCAGTTATCAGCTGTAAATTTTTGTACAAAAAGCGATAACGTTTTTCCCCCCGTAAACATAGTCTAATTTTCTTAATTTGTGGAAATGTTATAGGTATAATGAAAAATTAGGTTCGTATCTTTTGATTATAAAAAAATGCTGCATACGATATAAGTTATTAACAGCTAAATATCTATATTTTTACTTAAAAACTTCCTCGAGCGTTTTTATTTTTTAATTAAACTAAACTACAAAAAAAGAAAAACATACATACCTAGATAAAGGTGTACTGCATCTAATGATACCAAAATTGTCTCATTTCGTAAAGGTTTAGGGGGGGTGAAAATGTTATCGCCCGAAACAATATTTTAAAAAGGAAATGTACGTTATTGCCTCCAAGACTCGCGCCGCGTATCGGCACTTTACAATCCTCTTAACTTTGTATATGTCATTGAAAGTGTGTTACGTAATTAGGGTGCTGGTTGAAATAGATACACAGTTTCATAGCTTAGCTTCACTGCTTAGCTACCTATTTCGCAAATTTCGGATGGAAAAGCAGGCTAAAACACCAAAAAGTGGCCAATCGGAACAAAACACGTATAACTTACAGCAGTAGACATAGCATTCAAAACTTTGACCACTTCATCTTCTTTCTTCTTCATGTTAGTGAAGCTGTATATTAGATCGCTCTGCAGCCAAAAGTTGGAGAATCTGAGCGCAATAATGTTCAGGATCTGGTCTACTGCAGCCATATATATATTATTGAAATCCTTGTCTTCGTCAGCTGTTATACCGAAGGCAGTTACTGAAAGAATTAATGAACACATCATATTACACCACGCCAGTATTTCACGAAGTTTGCGCAGAGGTTAAAAGTACACTCATATTTCGCCAGTTATTTTCGAGTCCAATGTAATAGAGGGTGAGCTTCTAGCCATCAACCGGCCACTAATTCAGACTCTGGGCTGCTAATGAGAAATCCCTCAACCAAGTCAGACGTACCCGACATATCACTTTGTTGTCAGTACAACGGCTTCCACTAATTATCTAAAGATGTCACCATTTTTGCGTCTACCTGCATTATATAATGATAAATTCCCGTCTCTGGACCCATTTAATACCACACGAAACCGTTTTAAAACGGAGATTATCCAAATCCTCCATCAAACGCCGGTTACTCAGCTGACCAAGTAGTGCCAGTTCAGACATAAGTACATAGTCACACACAAACACCTCATCACATTACACAGATTTACGGCACCTACACCTCACAGATACACGCACGAACACACTATAAATATTAACAGGTTACTCTCTGTATTTCTTAATTTCTGTGTACTTCGTAATTGGCGTAATGTTTGCAATAATAATTTTGTCACAATCATTGTCAGCTGTGAAGCTACCTTGAAATAAATAAATTAACTTGGGAATCGAACCCAGGGGGCCTAGACAAGTCTGTGGCAATCGTTTTTGAAACATTTCGTATTTCTTCAAAGACTTTCTACAGGATGGACAACTGCTGGAACAGCTGGAAAGCTGTTTCAGCTTGTCGCTAGTTTATGTACTTTTTTGTCTTTTCCATCATCAGTATCGCTGATAGATAGCGACTTTGTCCAGTGTCCTCAAACCCCAACGTTATAGCTATCGGGAAACACAGACTCGCATTATTTCCCGGTTACACGCTCAAAATGCGATTTGCACAAGCAAGCAGAAAACCGGTATAACTAGTGAACTCCACATGTCGCAAACTGCGAATGCTAGATACACCGTGTAGCCAAGCCGTTCATGATAATCAACCTTTAACGTTCCCATTGCTGGGACATAGGTCTCAGCAAGGCTATATTTAGAAAAGAAATTGTTACTATATTAAGTGATCAGAACCCTACTAATTAAGTAATGTTTACTTTTATTCTGTTTATTTTGATATCGTTCATTCTAACAACTAGTAGATCTGTTTAGTAATATGTGGATAACGTTGTGAGTAGTGTATTTGTTACCTCTATTATTAAGTTCTAACCTATGTTTACTTAGTATTACACTGCTGTTTGTTGTCCCTAAATAAATAAATAGGTCTCCTCTCTGTGACGGTGAGTGGGCCGTGATCCACTACACGGGCTCGGTGCGGTTCGGTGGATGTCACATGTCTTCGATTTTTGGGTTCTAGGACATGTAGGTTTTCTCACAATGTTTTCCTTCACCATTTTTATTTATAATAACATATTGTAGAATTATGCATTCTACAAAATCCGTTCAAAGATATTTTTTTACACTAAATACTCTTTAACTGGAGCAGATATTCGAACTTTCTTCTTCACGCTTCTCTTCTCCCAACTACGCCATGTGTGATCTTGAGGCTGTGGACTCCAGATAACTTGAAAATCAATATTTAGTAGATCATTCCGCGTTCGTTCATCGCGCAGGCATTCCTTCCTAAGGTAATGCTTCAATGATTTTTTTAACCTGAGTCGCGAATCTGTTGGAGAAACGGCCATGCTATTGAAATTCGAATTTCTGTAGGTCAGGTTGTTTCGATTAGCCACAGATTCCGTTTTCCTTTCTATATCATTCAAGCATAATTTTTTCCCGGTCTACTTACCCAAATTTAACGTTTTTTCTTCTCCGGAATCTGGGACGACATAATTTTGATAATGAATTCTGTAAATTTTGTACTTTTTTATATCAACAACCCTCGTTTTGTATTATTAATTTTTAAAATTATACGTATATTTAAAGTGGTGAGCTGTGATTTTTTTCCCAACACTACAATTGATACTAGCAGAATCGACAGACGTCGTCCACAAAAATCCCTCAGAAAAAAAGCATGCTCAGATTTTCCCGAATTTTCAAATTTTCCGGGCAACTTTTCATTTTTTTCCTGAAAACCTTATTCGGTCTATAAAGAGAAACATTAAGGCTTGGCATTACGCCGTTGACCTCGCTCAAATGGGCGTTAACGCCGAGAATGCCCCGCGCACCCCCTCATTATAATTACGCGCGAAGCGATCACTAATATTCTATTTTGCACCGCTGACTGCCACAGAGCCATGACGCGCGACGCACGCATAGGTAGCCTGTTGCATATTTCAGAGCAGTGGTGCAGAACATTTTTAGGTAAAAACTTGTATGTTGTAGAAAAACAAATACAACACTTGTGTAAATTATTATATTTTTAGAAAATATATATTTTTAATGACTAAGAACTCATTGTAATATTACTAAAACAGAAAATGGGCGGCAGAATATAGACAGTTATTATTATTAGCTTTCCCCGCGACTTCGCTCATAAATAAAAGTGAATAAGTTTGTACCTAAAAGTACTACTAGTAGTTGTTTTAAGTACTTCAAATATTAAAAAAAAAAAACGCAAAATAAATCAAGTGGAAAATCTGAGCAATACACAAATCTGCCGGCCATATGCTTGCACGAAGCTCAAATGCCATATTAGGTTCATGGGGTCCATGAACCACAATGCGTCCCATATGGTTTGTGGGCCCCATACGACCCGTGACCTCAGTTCAATTTATTATAAGTCACAAGCGGTCGTGGGCCCGGAACTTATTAGTTCAATAAGGCCGGCCACATACACAGACTGAATTCCGTTTCGGAATTCCGTTCCGAAATATCGATTCGGAATTTTCGAAGGCAGTAAATCCATACAAAATCAAGGATGTATCACACACGTACAGTAGTTCTTCGTTTATTTTGTATGGCTTTGCTGCTTTCGAAATTCCGAAATGATATTTCGATACGGAATTATGACTGTATGTGGCAGGCCTAATCAATTATTCATTCTTTTTCTAATTGAGTTTTAGCAATACTTTCATTTTCTAGCCCATGTTTGACTGATTTGACGTGATCTATTAGGTTTTTATAAATTACATTCTTCACCATATTAGCACAACTGATGCCATTGCGTTTTTTAATTACGTTACCGAAATTTGAAGCCGTCAGTTAATTTCTTCTTAGTTCAAGCCATTCACTTGACTCACTTTGAAGTATTGTACCTGTTTCAATTCTTATTCTTTCATCTTCATTCTTCTCTAAATTTTTCAAAAATATTATTTTCGATTCCTCTAGCATTTCCTTTGACATATCGGGTTTCGCGCAATCCTGTCCATAATTGATGGAAGAGGCGTTTTGATTTTCCAATGTTCTTCTTTTCTTCTTTGTATATTTTTTAGGTCTTATCTGTCGCTTTATTCTGTTCATTTCATATTTATGTATTTGTCCTTTTGGACTTCTACCTACAATACGTTTATGCAAGATGCTCAAAGGTTTTCTTGTGTTAAATGATAGAGCCGCAGTATCATATATATACATCTCATCTGATATTGATATTTTTGAGCAAAGTTTATCCTTTTGCCACCTATGAATTTAGCAACAACGCTATGATATCTCTCTACAGAGTTGCTGTCGACATCGTGCAAAAAATGCGTGAGTGTGCCGCTAGTTGTGATAATATTAATTTTATTTTTTGGCACAGAGTGTTTGTATGAAAGTCTTTGTCAATATCTTCTATTTCGCCTAGTTTGCCACAAAAGTATCCTTTGCACGTGGTATGTTGGCTAAAAGCATGTTCTGCAGCAAGCATTATATCAGCATGGAGTTGCATTGCATTATCAGTATGCTTGTATTTTGCAATTGCAGTTACTACTACTTTTCGCATGGTTAATATTCTTTTCTTTGTTAGGAGTTTTATGAACCGTATTAGAAATTTCGTGTCTGTTGTAAAACTCTGCAGTTTGTTGCAAAAAATCCTCAGCAAGTGGTTTCGGCATTCAATTTTTTCTATTGTTAAATTTTCGTACGGCCTTTCTTGCAAAAGCTTTGAATATGTGTTGGCGTCACCATCTGATATAATTCTGCCATATATCAAATTGTGCATTTCTATGCTTTTCTTAAATCCCTCGACAATAATCGTTGACTCCATGCCGGTAGATGGTCCTGTAAATAAAGACAAAAAGTATAATAATGTAGCTTTCAGTATACAAAACCTATATTACGGCTTTAGTTCTCTAATGGGTTACCTCTACCATTTTTATATAATAGATATTTAGTTTGATTTCAAAATAATAAGGCGAACCATTTACGTTTAGTTAATTTATAAAACAAACAAACAGCAATACGTTTCCACTTATAATATTACTAGGATTTTTATGTAAAACACATAAAATATTTACCTGTTATAGTTTTTATAACAAATATGATTTGTTTGTCGAGATTCCTTTATTTTCTGCTCTAGCGCAAATGTAGCAGAACTTATTTTTGACAGCCATGAACAATATTTTATTGCTACGTTTACCAAGTATGGCTGCTGCTCCTGACAGTGAGGAGTAGTTTTTCTTGTATGATCTTTTTCCCCAACATCCGTCAGCAATGACATCAATTATCGGTATTCCCTTTGCATTTACTTTACCCTCTTCAACGGCAGCACATCTTTCCTCTTCAGCAGCTTCGTTCAAAGATCTTAACGCTTCAGATTCCCACGTTTTGTTAACTATATCCATATGAAAGGTGAATCATTTTTGTGAGATCTCAGGAAGTCCTAGAGTTGACGTAATTTCCAGAAATTGCGTATGTCCACATCCTGCTGCTATTGCCCCAGCTACGGCACATGTGTTTAAATTCATTTCTTCTGGGGTGTTGTCTCCCTCTATTATAAAACTCATGTTACATAAAAGACATTTCAGTTTTAATTTATTCATTAAACCGTTCAGATACGATTTCTATTGACTTTAAACCGCAGTCCAATGGTCCGTGGCTTGATATTTCTTGGATTGATTTAAAAAAATGACTGATGTTTACAGTACGTCTACCAATCGATAATTCTTCAGTCCCCTAAAACAAAGTAAAATATAAAATTCAGTTGAAATACTGATGGCTTTAAAAAATATTGTAGCTTATATTGTATACGTTCATCCACGTTTACTTATAAAAGGGTTACGTTAATCTGATTTTAAAATATGTCATTTGATTTGCTTAGAACTTTGGGGTCCTACGAAACTCGCCAACCTCGTTACTTTTCGACCCCTTGTAGTCCGAGAGTCGCAATCTGCAGGTTACATCCATGGGGTCCAAAGAGGATGGACAAAAAAAGTCCACATACTGTCGGAATTCCGTTTCGAAACATCGATTCGGAATTTTCGAATGCAGCAAATCCATGCAAGATCAAGGATCTATCACACCGTACAAGTAGTCCTCCGTTCGAAATTTTCTCCGATTCAAAATTACGCATGGTAGTCTGTGCGTGACTTTGTATGGGTTTGCTGCTTTCGAAATTCCGAAACGATATTTCGAAACGGAATTCCGGGACGGAATTCCGACTGTATGTGGCTGGCCTAATTATTACCCTGTATTAGCAATCTGATTGCGATGAGTAATAATACAGGGTCAAATTAAATTAGCTAGTGAAACTCCACAGACGTGATGGGTATCGATATCTAAACATGATGAACTAGTTAGCTGCGACACATATACAGGTTCAAATTAAATTAGCTAGCGAAACTCCGCAGACGTGATGGGTATCGATATTTAAATATGATAAACTAGTTAGCTGCGACACATATACAGGGTAAAATTAAATTAGCTAGCGAAACTCCGCAGACGTGATGGGTATAGATATCTAAACACGATAAACTAGTTAGCTGCGACACATATTCAGGGTCAAATTAAATTAGCTAGCGAAACTCCGGCCAACGTAAATTCGTACGTGTCTAATAGTTACAAGCTATAGATTCACTGCATGCGAATCTATAGCTCGTTATGTCGTAACTGTGCCGCCGTGTCGTAATGCCGCCCGGTCGTTTGGAATCTATACCTTGTTGCCATTAAACACGTACGAATTTCCGTTGGCAAATTCGAAACGAAAACAGTTTCTCGTTCTGGCGACGAAAGGTACCTAGGTAAGTATAAGCAGCTGATAAGTAATATGCGTACCTGCTTAGGTACGCATATTACTTATACGTACCTACCTATATATTTTTATCAAAACGCTTGATTGATGGTTACTAGTAAAATGTTAGATAGGTACTCAAATTACTTACCGTTTCATTCTTTTTGTTCTCCTCTTGTATTTTATTTTCAAATTACGCTTAGTGCGTCTTTTTTTGTCACCCATATTGATTTTATAAATAAACTTATATTAACACAAATATTTCCTATGTAGTATCACTAACTATATACTAAAAACTACTCTAATATTTACACACACAAAAACTATTAAAATCAACAAAATAAGTAGGTAGGTATTTGTTTACAATACTTTCTAATGGTATTGTCACCAACGAAAAAATGCGGGAAGAAGTGGTACAGGTCCGTTCAGCACTGCGTCTCGTCCCGCACTAAATTAATAGGCGACAGAGGGGTTGCTCACGCGATTGAGTGTCGATTTATGTAAAAAATAATGACTATAAATAATTAGAAAAGTTATTTAAAAAAATAAGCCGAGGATTCCCTAGGTATTGTATTGTGTAATATCATGATGACTATAAAAAAACCTAGCGATTAATAGTTTCGAAGAAAAAAGGTTTTATATTTCTAAAACAGGGGTTACTTTTCATGTATGTTAATGATATTTAAAATTATTTTTTATTTTTTTCGAAGTGAAGGGGACATGTGTATTATTGTGTAGTTTAACATATTTTTTTTTAAAGATCATTATGGTACGGGTTATGGAGAAAAAAGGTTTTAAACTTCTTCAGTTCCAGCCTAATTTACATATAGCACCGCCTTAAAAAAAAAATCTCGTTCGCAAGTGATGCGCTTACCAACGAACTGGATTTCATTTTTATGGTTTTTTTTACATTGTACAGGTAGATATGAAAGCAAAAATAAAAGTACTTTTTGGAGAAATTTTGATCTGCATTCACAGATTTTGAAAATTTTCATCATCTCAAAAATCCACCTGTATACAGTGAGACGATGCAAGCCATTTGTTGCTTCAATTTTATTGTATGCCAGAGGCAAGAAATTTGCATCGTGTAAATGGGGATTTAGTAAGCGGTGGATGTTCAAAACCCACCAAGGAAGCCTATACTCACAGCACACTGTCTCCAAAGCGATATGCTTCAACGACGCGAGATGGTCGAATTTTCCTCTGCCTACTTCGGACTCAAAATGTCTGACTTGCTGTCGAGCTTGTATGTTGAACACTCCTAAGAAACTGTGCAGCACTTGAAGACTGAATGCTGGACTTAGGAGCTTCCGATGTCGCCTCCATAATGGACCTGTTGAAGCGAACTAAAACTTCAATACTTACTTGACCAAATGTACGGGACGACTGATTTTTTTTTACGATTACGATGTTGGTCCCCGGGAAAAAGTTGTTCAGTTTGATGGTCTGTACCACACCCTTAAGTTTGATCACTCGTCTGTGATGCACCCTGTATTATGCCAGTTCCGCTTAAAATGGTTTTGTTGCACTACAATATATGATACCACATATTCTAGGCATGGAAGTATAAATAATAATAATAAATATAAATATAATAATATCCTGGGACATTCCACACACGGTCATCTGATCCCAAACTAAGCAAAGCTTGTACTATGGAAACCAGATTACTGATATACTACATATACTACTTTTTTTTTTTTTTTGTAAATACATACTTATATATACAGGGTGTTTGGCAGAACGTTGAACATACGAAAATGGTGGATAGGTGAGGTCATCTTCTACTAACTCAGCCCTAATTTATTTGGTTCAGGCCCACTGGGTATTTAAAAAAATTTTTTTTTCTTTTTTCTTGTTTCACCACTTTCTTAACTTTAAAGTGTAATTTTTATTAAAAATGGGTAAAACAGGCAATATTTTGTTTTTTATTTTAATCTTTGATGTTGGCAGATTCTTGCTTTGTTCAGATGTTAGCTAGAAAAAAAGTTATGAGTCCTCAAACTTACAGAAAGATGTAAAAAATACTTAAATGTTAATTTCAACTTGCATTAAAAAAAAAAAAACAAAAAATGATTGAGGAGTTCCAATTCTAGCAAAACATCCCTAGTGTGTGAGCTTTCTAATGGTATGTAATTTGCTTTTATAAAAAAAAAACTTTAAGAGTTATTTCATAATTTTATCAAGTAGGAAATTTTTGACGAAACTCTACCTTTACGGAAAGTTAAATGTTTTGCGAAATTTAATACTGCAAAGTTGGTAAAAATTAAATGATCGACGGCTTGCCAGTAGCAGTGGTGCAAATTGACATTCACTATTCCCTTGAGATGGTTACACAAAGCAGGTAGAAATTTTGTTTCACTCTTGCGCAGTCATAGCGTATTTTTGCTCTCTTTCGCTCTCGTGGCACCGTGACGCCTCAGAATGAATTCTTTTCTTTTATTCAGTCGAGACTTAACTGCCTCTGCGATCTCACGTGCCCGTTACGCTTACGTTTGTTTTTGTTCACTTCGTTTTCTTTTATTGTTATCACTAGTTTTATAACCTGTTAGTTAAGTTTTTTGTTATTACTGTTACCTGTTGTTATTGGTAAAGAAATGGCTGCTTTTACCAGTGAGGAATACGCGGACATGTTGTTAGCGTATGGAAGCGCTAATACTAATTCGCGTGAAGCGCGAAGAATTTATCAAAAGCGTTATCCCAACCGCCGAGTACCCAGTCATCAGACGTTTGCGAGTACTTACCGACGTTTACGACAAACCGGTAACCTGAACTTACAAGAACCACGAGTGAACGCAGCACGACCCGATACTACCATTGACGAACAAGTTCTTGCCGAGTTTGACGCGGACCCTACCAAAAGCATTAGACAGATAGCTTCAATACTTGGCTTAAGCATATGGAAAGTGTGGTCTGTTCTCCGGCAAGATGGTAGGCATGCTTTTCACTACACTCCAGTGCAAGGTAAGATTAAGCCGTTTATGCACTGCATCTGATACGATTTTGTGGAATGTAGTAAATTATGAGACAGTTCAATTGATCGTTCCATTTAACCTTGATTTCGTCACTTTCTTTATTAGTTGTTTTGCATCATGTTGTTTTTAGCGCATTCAATTCTAATTTCAAATTAAATTCGAACAAACTATTCCTATTCGGCCGCATTCACGTAACAATCAGGCGGCCAGCGCTTACAGGATTCGGATTTCGGATTCGGTTTGCGCAGGTGGTCAGCGTAGGTAAACTTGCCAGCACTTATGGCTCCTTTTTAGAACAAAATTGAAAAGTCGCACGCCCTTTTGTGAATGTGGTCTTACGTCTTTATGGCTAAGCCATAAAGCCAATTAGTGTACTTAAAAATTGAAGATAATTTAATTTAGGTAATTGTAGAGTTTGAACTCGGAGGAAGAAAAGATTCAGTATTGAAATCGATTCTTAGACGTGTTTTGTTTGTTCTAGGTCTCGATGACAGTGATTTTGGGAGACGTGTGCAATTTTGTCGCCATTTGCTGCATACCGATGTGGACGACGTAAACTTTTTAAAAAGTATTCTGTGGACGGACGAGTCCAAATTTGACAAAGAAGGGATTGTCAATTATCACAATCTTCACCATTAGGCACTTAAAAATCAAAACCCACACGTGAAGAGACATAGGGGCTTCCAGAGGAGATTCAGTGTGAATGTCTGGGCAGGAGTGATTGGCGATAAGCTAATAGGGCCTCATTATTTGCCCGACAACATCAATGCGAACAACTACTTGGATTTTTTGATAAATGATTTACCACCATTAGTGGAAGAAGTGTTCCAAGTAGACATAAACAGGCCTATTGTCTTTCAACACGATGGTTGCCCAGCTCACTTTAGTCTAATTGTACGTGAGCATTTGGATAATTGTTTCCCAAATTCGTGGATTGGCAGGGGAGGACCAATTCCCTGGCCTCCACGATCGCCCGACCTCACTCCGCTCGATATTCACGTGTGAGGAAGGGCAAAGGAACTAGTTTGCACTACAGAAGTAGAAAGTCGAGAAGATTTGTTAAATCGAATTAATGCTGCTTTCGAAGTTATGCGACAGGAGATGCTGCTGCGCACAACAACTGTAGAAATCAGACGTAGATGCCGCACCTGTATTGCAAATGAAGGTCGTCAATTTGAACATCTGTGATTTTATTTAAATAAATTATTTAAATTTATTTAATTGTTTTATTAAAGCACCTAACTGGTACAGCATAATTTCAATCGATAATTTAATTTTTACCAACTTTGCAGTATTAAATTTCGCAAAACATTTAACTTTCCGTAAAGGTAAAGTTTCGTCAAAAATTTCCTACTTGATAAAATTATGAAATAACTCTTAAAGTTTTTTTTTTTATAAAAGCAAATTACATACCATTAGAAAGCTCACACACTAGGGATGTTTTGCTAGAATTGGAACTCCTCAATCATTTTTTGTTTTTTTTTTAATGCAAGTTGAAATTAACATTTAAGTATTTTTTACATCTTTCTGTAAGTTTGAGGACTCATAACTTTTTTTCTAGCTAACATCTGAACAAAGCAATAATTTTATAAGAATCTGCCAACATCAAAGGTAAAATAAAATAAAAAACAAAATATTGCCTGTTTTACCCATTTTTAATAAAAATTACACTTTAAAGTTAAGAAAGTGGTGAAACAAGAAAAAAGAAAAATTTTTTTTTTAAAATACCCAGTGGGCCAGGGCCAAATAAATTAGGGCTGAGTAAGTAGCAGATGACCCCACCTATCCACCATTTTCGTATGTTCAACGTTCTGCCAAACACCCTGTATAATTACACCCAGACTCAGGACAAACAGACATGTTCATGCATACAAATGTTTGTCCTGGATGGGAATCGAACCCACGACCTGCGGCGTGATAGGCGGTATCTTAACCAACCGCGCCAGCTGGCCTGTCAATAAGTTGCTAGCAAAGTCCATCTCTAGCTAGCTATAGACTGCTTAGTTCGGAAACAAATTATAGACGGCGCCACTGCGCATGTTGCATAAAAATATGGTAAGAGGGCACTCTTCTTCCTATTTATTAGTTATACTCTTTGATCCACGGACTACGTAGTAGTTCTCGAATCACTTTTCTTCCGAACAAAACGCTAAACCTTCAGATTCAAATATAGTTCGACACTTGCTTGAATGATCGAATGCCAGCCTGCATCACAAAGGTTGCCCTTTGTATGAAACCTTTGCAGTATGTACTTATTTAAAAGATTATTTTTTCCTTATTAACAAATTATTTTAGGTAAAACAGAATAAAACAGCTTTTATTCTATTTGAAGCGGTTGGCTATGTTGCCGTGATTCTTTATGTAATTTTCTTCAAAATTTGTGAACCAAAATATCCTACTCATTATGGAAACCTTTAAAGCCTATGTTACTGTATATTTAAGTCTATTTTTGTCTTAGTATGGAATTCTATATACTTTGTGAATCAATGCTAGAGATTGACACTATTGACAGCTCACTTCACCTAAGTTTTCACTACCTTTTTTATTTACGGATGGGAAGTCATCAAATAACTTCATCCGCTCTGGGTGGAGCGGGAGGGCGTGTCAGACTTCTACTGACTAAAAGCCACCCGTGTTCCTTCAGTTGCCTGTGCCAGGGCCACGGTAACTCTTTCGAACAACCCGCAAGTTTGGCAGGCATCGGCCCTAGCGGATCCCATTAGTTAGTGCTGACATTTCTTTGAGGCGCGCGCGGAACACAACGTGACGTCGACCTGGGCCTGGTCCTTACCGGACGGCATGCTACTCCTTACCGGACGGCGAGCTACTCCTTACCGGACGGCGAGCTACCCAAGTTTTTTCTATACCTACACTTTGTGAATCAATGCTAGAGATTGACACTACTCACAGCTCACTTCACCTAAGTTTTCACTACCTAGGTTTTCGATCTATTCTGTAAAATCTCATCGTAAAAACCGTAAGTGAGCTGTCAATATTGTCAATCCCTTTGTATCAGGTGGAATGACAGCTCACTTCACCTAAGTTTTCACGGTGAGATTTTTACAGAATAGATCGGCTGAATAGATGCCAATCACTGTGAACACTTAGGTGAATAATCTAACTCTATTTGATGTTTATTGCCAGTAATTTTTTTCTTTCAACAATACGTATTATGGTAAGCATTGATTTTCATTGCAGTATGCAATGTTATGAAGGGGCCTGGCATATATTTACGATAAAAGTTAAATAGTTTTCTAAATATATAGATATTGTTTAAAATTACCTGATGCCAAGACAAGTCCATCTCCCATCCAAGGCTTTCCGAAATCGTAGGCGAAATGTTTGTGTAAGCACGAGTTGGCTGCTGTTACACTGTCCTCAGGATCTGCGATGACTGTGAGAAAGATAAAGAAATATTATTTACTAGCTTTTCCCCGCAGTTCGAACTCGTGGAGGTCGTTGTAGAAAATCAAAAGTCATTTATTCAAACTAGGCTGAAAATCGGCACTTTTTAAACGTCAAAATTACATAAGATAAGACAATCCCCAAAACCCTCGCCCTTCACCACTTCCTAGTGCTTTAGCTGGGAAGAAAAAGTGGCGCAACAAACAGATGTCTGTTCATTTAAAAAAAATGATTCTATACAACAGTGCACAAAATAATTAGTTACACTGCGCAATACATTAAATTTAAATACATTAAATTTAAATTAAATTATTTGCCGTAAACCAGCTAGCATTTTCTTACTAGTATTTTCATTTTTTTTTGGTATATTGGCGTGTGCCAAAATACCAAAAAAAAAAAAAAAAATTTGTATTTTTATTAACTGCTTGAGTTCAAGCAGTTAATAAAAATACAAAACTAAAACCTAAACAGAACTTTAAACTTAAATAATAGAATCCTGTTAATCGTTGATTACATCACAAAACTGGCTCGCTACTACAACAAGCCTCTCGTGCATCCCCACCTCAATTTTAACCTTTTCCCGCCATTCGTGGTGACTGACAAATGACATTAGAGACAGTTACCTCGTTACCTCACTACTTGTGTGAATGAGACGGTGTTTACATACTTATACATACAAACTCACGCCTTCTTCTCATAGGGGTAGACATAAACTACAGAACGCCACCTATTGCGTAACACGTATACATTCACAATCATAATTATTTCCCTTTCAGTTTGACAATTTAATGCGTTTACTTAGTTTGTCAAGCAGGCCAAATTTCACTCACACGAAGCAATGTGATTGGGATTGAAAGTGTGTTACACGTTCGGGGTCTATCCAGCAGATTCCATCCATCATCATCATTTTAGCCGAAAGACTGCTGGACAATTGGTCAATTCGACCGGTTGAAAGCCCTCTCACAAGACGGACCGATGACCTTGTGAAGATCACAGTACCTCATTAATTTTCTCGTGGTATTATTATTCTATCTAGCTTATTACCTTCTTTAAATGCAAGTTGTTGATAGAAAGAAAGAAAAGAAAGAAATAATAATGTTTATTTGGACACAGTTCGTGAAACACAAAATACAAATAACAAAAATAGCCGCGGATAAAATAACGCTGTTCAAAGCATATTGCATGTCACTGTACCCGGGGAGCCTGTGGCTTAGCTACACCCAAAAGGCCTGCAATGCTCTGCGGATCCAGTATAACAACGCATTTAGAGTGCTATTGCGTCTGCCACGGTTCTGTAGCGCGTTATCTATGTTCGCTGAAGCACGTACCGACTGCTTCAATGTAGCCGGTCTATTCTGTAAAAATATCACCGTGAAAACGTAGGTGAAGTGAGCTTGAAGACAGTATTCATTCCACCTGATGCTATGGATTGACACTATTGACAGCTCACTCCACACTCACCTCACCTAAGTTTTCACGGTGAGATTTGTACAGAATAGCACTGCTGTACGGCGTAAGAACCTCGCTGCTAAACAGACTCCGTGACAGCCCCAGCAGCATTCTACGCGCTATAGCCGGGAGACATGACAGCCCGCTGGTGAGGTCACATGTCACCTGTACACTGGCGCCGATTCCCCTGTTCACAAACTAAACTAGATTAGTCAGCCCCTGACGTAAATTGACGTATTTTTAGTAGCCAATTTTTAAATCACGTCTAAACTTAGGAGGAGTATCTTAATTTGACAGGACTAAACTAATATTTATCGTCTCTCCCTTTCTTAATGAAATAGAAAGAAAAATATGCACTGAACTTAAATTTCGTTTAGTTTGTGAACAAGGTAATCGGTGCCATTGGTGCCAATTCTCTTGTTCAATAACTAAACTAAAATTAGAGAATTGCTAGCTTTTACTAATAGGCAGCGCGAGAAACGGACGGCTATAGCTATGAACTAAGTTAGAGAAGTCAAACTAGTTTATGTCTTATGCTTCACCGTGTTTTTAGTCGACATGTTTTACGTGTCGTCTGATTTTGTATGGAAATATTAGTTCCAACTAAATTTGACAGCTCTAATTTACGTGCGTCTCTTTCTTTTTTTATTAGAGAGAAAAAGTTAGCAATAACCTAAATTAGGTTTAGTTTGTGCACAACAGAATCGGCACCATTGTCTGTGTTATTAGTTAAGTACTAAAATAGATTAATACTATTGTTACTAACCCAATGGATTTTGTTATCCGAATAAATTAAATATGAATAAAAAAAAAGTAGTTTGTGCCTCACGGCGCCAAAAAGGTTCATTTCAGCATTCATGCCAGACCGATGCTGTTTGACGCTGGTTTTCTAATCAACCTTTAGAAACAAGTGACGGGGAGTACATACAGTTTGAACATACCTTAGAGGTACATATTTTTTAGGTATACTTATACTTTTTTTATTTTTTTATTCAAATTGAAAGGGCTTTGTCGCACATGCGATTATGCCGCCCTGGTTGGCTTAACAAAATCATACTTACTAATTACCATTTAACATAATCTTAGTATAGCTAGTTTGTAAAGTACTCTAGCTGCATCAGAAAGTGGCACAGCTAGAATACTATTACAGTAACCTATCTCTCTAATCCTACAATCCAAACTATTTCTAAATTCCTCGTTGCGGACACACTCGGTTAATATGTGGTAAACATCATCAACGGAATTGATACAAAAATCACAATTATCAGTTGTTGATTTTGGGTATATCGTTAGTAAAGTAAGGAAAAAAGTTAACAGGAATTCCATCACATATGGCCTGCTTGGCTAGTAGATCAACAATATTGTTGCCTCTTATTCCGATATGTGATGGAATCCATTGAAGAACTATGTGTTTTCCATCAGATTGCAGTTTCAAAATAGTCTTCAGTATAGTGTAGGCTATCGGTGTTCCTCGAAATGTCGAGGTACACCGAGCCAAATGTTGGAGCGCACTTCTGGAGTCTGTGAAAATGACAATAATGTTTTGATGGATTGATTCTACATACGACAGAGCTTCTGCGATTGCAATCAGTTCCGCTTCCATTATACACACACTGGAATTAATTCGAAATTTCATTGAATCTCCTTCAGACTCATAAAAGGCGGCCCCCATACCGTCACCGACGGATCTAACCGTCTGTAAATATTTTAAAATAAGCCGAATATTCTGAAGTAATGTAATCAATAAATAAATTTCTTAAGCTAACAGGATTGTATTGCCTTTTTGGTCTGCTCATAAAACTTACGTCGTATTTTATAATATTGCTGCTATCTATACTACTGACCCATGTATTCAGGGAAAACATACCTAAATTTATTACTGCAATGAACTTTTAAAGTGTGAAGTGAGTCGTGAACCAAGATTAACAGGGGGATTCTTTTGTTTCGCCAATATGAAGAATTATTACACAGAGTGGATAACTCGGAAAAAGTCTTTTCGCATTATAGTATGTATGAACTTGTAATAAAATCTCTTTGGCTATACTATTTGTATCTGGCTGGTTTTGGTATCATTGAAAGTTTAAATTTTAAAGAACATAATTCCAAATTCAAATTAAGAAAATGTGTGATTTTCATTTGTTTTTCGTACCGTCAAGATGAGTGAATCTACTGAAGATATTCGATACATTTTAAAATTTTACTACAAAAAAGGTAAAAATGCAACGCAAGCCGCGAAAAAAATTTGCGATGTTTATCGACCTTGTGTAGTGTCTGTGAGAGTAGCACAAATTTGGTTTAAGCGTTTTCAATCTGGAAATTTTGATTTCAAAGATGCACGTCCCTCTGGTCGCTCTATTACGGATAAAATGGATGCCATTTCTGAAAAAGTGGAGCAAGATCGGCATATCAGTAGTTACGACGTAGCTGAAGATCTGGAAATTGACCACAAAACAGTTTTGGCGCATTTGAAAAAAACTGGGTACACAAAAAAGCTCGACATTTGGGTACCTCACGACCTCACTGAAAGAAACCTAATGAACCGTGTACTCATTTGTGATTCTTTATTACGACGTAATGAAACCGAACCATTTTTGAAGAAGCTGATAACTGGTGATGAAAAGTGGATCACGTATGACAAGAACACGTATGAAGAAGGTCGTGGTCAAAGGCCGGTCAGGCTTCACAGACTGTGGCGAAACCCGGGTTAGCTCGCAACAAGGTGATGCAGTGTGTGTGGTGGGATTGGAAGGGCATTATTCATTATGAGCTGTTACCACCAGGCAGGACCATCGATTCTGAACTCTACTGCGAACAACTGATGAGATTAAAGCAAGAAGTTGAGAGAAAGCGGCCGGAATTAATCAACAGAAGGGGTGTGGTTTTTCATCATGATAACGTTAGACCTCACACATCTTTAGCCACTCAGCAAAAATTAAGAGAGTTTGGCTTGGAGGTGTTATTGCATCCGCCGTATAGTCCTGACCTTGCACCTTCAGATTTCCACCTGTTTCGGTCTCTTCAGAATTCTTTAGGCAGTGTCAGGTTAACATCACGAGAGGACTGCCAAAACCACTTGTCGCGGTATTTTGACCAGAAGTCCCAAAATTTCTAAAGCAATGGGATCATGTCCCTACCTACAAGATGGCAAAAAGTTATCGAACAAAATGGTACCTACATACTTTAGTTAAATGTAAATAAACTATATTAAAAAATGTTTTGAATTTTCTTAAAAAATGCGAAGAAACTTTGTCCCCAACCTATTAAGTTGATACCTCCAGTATTTGCCTGCAAGGCTTTCGTTTTAAGCCAGAATTTACTAGCCAAGAAACGTCGATGTAGATATAACGGTTGCAGGCATAACTCGCTCTCCATCACGTGAATGGGTGTAGTTTTAATAAAACTACCCACTACCCTTATAGCTTGGTTCTGTAATTTATTTAATTTTTCCAAGTGAACTATTGTCATAGAAAAAGCTGCCATAGTCAGTACGGCTTCTAATTAAATATATATAAAAAGTCTTCTTAAATATTTCGGGTGCACACCCCAAGTTGAACCGGCTAACACTTTAATAATTTTAATGAATTTAAGAACTTTTTGGCAAACCTCATTGATATGCTTTCCCCACCTAAGGGAACGGTCCATACCAAGGTATCGAACCGTGTCAACAACCTCCAATCTAATACCTCTGATTGACAAGTTAACTGAAAGTCTCCTATAGCCTTTGTAAAAATGCAAATTTTACTCTTATTTGGTGTTATATTTAGATTTAGAGTGTCTAATTGACTACATAAGATATCCAACGCTTCCTGTAATCAGCGGTACGTAGTCATCGGCGTACTGCGAGATAGATACATAGCTAGGTATTACTTTACAAATATGAATGGTCGCAATATTAAATAACAGTGGTGACAAGGGGTCACCTTGGGCCAAGCCCCTTCTGGCAACTCTAGTGACGGTATTATTTATGCCATTAATCGTTAAACATCTTTCTTTAAAAAACTCCCATAGGTATCTACAGTATTGTGCTCCCACACCAAGTTGGTCCAAGGTTAACAGAAGAGTTGTGACGTCAACGTTATTGTAAGCGTCATCAATATCAAGGACATCCAATCGTGATAAGCTTTTTCGAGAAACTAGTTTGTATTTTTGAGGTTAGTAAATTTAAGTTATCTAAACATGAGTGCGCTTTCTTGAAACCTATAGTCTCTTCAGCAAAAAATCCTCCACTTTCTAAATACCACTCAATTCTTTTATTGATAATGGAATGAAAGATTTTACATAAACAAGACATTCATGAAATAGGTCTTATTGCGAAAGCGGAAGTCAAATCTCGACCTGGTTTGGGGATTGGTACTATACGTACTTGGCGCCAGTGCTCAGGAACGAAATTTAAAGACAAAAATAAATTGTAAAGTTGAATCAAAATGTTTTTAGCAAGGTCTGGAAGATTTTTAATAATTGAAAATGAAATATCATGGCAACCCGGTGCGGTATCTTTAGATTTAACACATTTGTCAAGCTCCTGTCTTGTTATAGCAACTTCCAATGTATGATTTTGAGAACAAAAAGTAGGTAATGGGGGGCATGTAAAATCAGGAGCTAAATTAAAAAGAACTTGTTCAGCCAAAAACTCGTCCACTTGGAGTCCTGCTGATCGATATCCCTTCAACCAGCACATACGTCGCCACATATCACTAGCCGAAGTGACCTCGTCCACTGAAGAACAAAACTTACGGAATCCCTCATCACGAGCACCTCTAGTTAGTTTTTGAGCTTCTCGAGTTTTGTCTTGTAATTTTTGTAAGTTATCTGGAGTTGGGTTTTTCCTAAAGTGCGATAAAGCCAACCGTCTTTCCGCAACCGCTTTAGATAATATTGGAGACCAATAAGGTTTCGGTTTAAATTTACTACTGGGATTTTGGTTCAATTTAAAATAAGGAATATTTGCATCAGCGGCCTTGTTGATGATATCTAAAAATAAATACTTAAATAAATAAACTAGTGATCAAACATAAACAAAAAAAAAAAAAAAAAAACAATTAAATCACTTCAAAAAGAAATTAACTTAAAATTATGAAATAACTTTAATTTCGGAAATCAGTGTCTTGGGATCTGTATTTTAGCTTTTTGCCACCGACTTCCGAAATTAAAGTTATTTCATAATTTTGACTTAATTTATTTTTGAAGTCGATTTAATTTTTTTAAATTATTTTTATTTCGTAATTTTTAGTTTTTAGTAAAAACTGGAATATGTGTTTGTAATAAGTAGTTAAAAGTTTTGTTATAATTATTGCACTAGAATTTGACCAAGGTTTTGAGATGTTTTCCATTTGACACCACACCCGTAGGTCGTATCCATAAGCCAGGCCGTCACACTTACACGTATTAGTCCATTATCTTGAAAACTTCTGAACCGATTTTGAAGAAAATTGCACTGTTCCCTAAGTTAAAGTAAATGTAAGCTAATAAAAATAAAATGGGCACGATCCGATTAATAGTTTCTGAGAAATGCGTGGACTAACATACATACATACAAACATATACGTAGAACCCCTAATAGATTATCATATCGTGAATATATTGCAGTTCCAATAATATTACATACATACATGTCGAATTGATAATCTCCTTTTTTGAAGTCGATTAAAAAACGAAAACAACAAAGTCTCAGCAAAAACCTGTTCTTCGCGATTAGCTAGAACTAAAAAAACAGGCCGCGGAGCGCGACGGTCAGTAGGTACACCGACAGTTATTTAGATATAAAAAAAAAATAATACCCAGTTAAAATATTAATAAAAATCAAAACCATCGGAGACATTTGTGGTATTGAATATTTATGATACTTCTTTGTTGGATGTTTATTATCTTATATATGTAACTTTAGACAGGGCCGATTTTTAACTCAATTTTATCCCGGAAATGCCGAAAGTCTAAACGAATTTGTCAGACAGGTAGAAATGATACAGGTGTCTTATGGATAACTTACAAAGACAGTTAGGTATGTTGATTACCTATTCTTAATAACGGGGATCCATCATAAACTTAAATGTAAATATCATTCTAAATGTATTTAGTAAATTCCATAACATCACAGTCGAATTCTGATTCACATAACATCACAATCGTTCTGATTGGCTTAGAAATGGGTAGGTAACTACTCATTTTTCAACCGACTTTAAAAAATCAGGTTCTACAAGTGCTGATCAAAAAGTAATGATAATCGGTTAATATATATTATTTAATTTTTTTTTTGCTTGCTTATTTACCCACTAAGTATAAAAATATCATATAAATAGATCACAATTCCCGGGAGAGACATTCATTTGAATAGTTCTTCATTTGAAAAGTTTTGTTTTTATCATTACTTTTTGATCAACCAATGTTCGTCTGTATATTTTATATCTTTTTTGTTTGAACCGATTTTGAAAATTCTTTCAAAAACAAAATTGCCAAAGACACCGAATTCCGAAATTAAATAATAGGGTTTTCTTGGAAGTCCATTATTTTTTTGTAATAACGTAGACTTATTGCGACAGTATAGGCTAAGCAAAATAAAAAAAAAGTCTTACTGTAATACAGGTCTTTTCCTATAAACCCAGTGATGACGCCGCCTTGCGCCAACGCTTCCTTCGCTAATTTCTGCACACTAGTCCATAGCTCTGTGGAAAACAATGAACACTTTTATATAGCACACCTGTGTAAAATGACACCTGATTCCCGCTTTCAGGTTTGGTCCCATAGGATTCCTTGGTACAACTTATTCATACCTAATGATGATTACAATTGAGGAGCTGGCGAACAAATCCGGACTTGTCCACACACTCCATTTATTACGAATTCATGACTCAACATTAATTAGTATAATGGTGATTTTTGGTGATTTATGGAGGAGCCCGTGGCTAAGTAATAACAGCCGCATGGGTCGCTACGCTTGCCGGGGTTGGTCTGTGGATGGGTGACCATCTTTACATACCGAGACTCCTCCGTGCCTCGGAAAGCACGTTAAGCCGTTGGTCCCGGCTGTCATTCGTGGATCTTTGACAGTCGTTACGGTCGTCAAAAGCCCGAAAGTCTGACAACCAGTCTTACCAAGGGGTATCGTATTACCCAGTAACTGGGTTGTGGAGGTCAGATAGGCAGTCGCTCCATGTAAAATACTGGTATTCAGCTGCATCCGGTTAGACTGGAAGCCGACCCCAACATAGTTGGGAAAAGGCTAGGCAGATTGAATGGTGATTTTTTCACTTGTAGTCCTAAAATGTTTCAACTTTTGTTTTTATTTTTATAAGTAAATGACATAAGTTAATTTTTGCTAGAACAAGATTTTCATTTTCGAGGTTTGAAGAGTTTTTGGTATGACATGTATAATTTTTGAAAACGGATGAATTTTAAATTCCAGTTATGATTTTCTATTTTAAATGAATTAATATTGAACATTGTTGACTATTTATTATTTTATATGACGTGTTTTCTTAATGGTTTTTATGTAATATGATTTGAATTTTTGACAACTGATGTATTGAAATTGAAGTTATGACTTGCTTTTTCAAATGAATTATCATTGATCATTGTTTTATGTTATTGTTGGTCGATATAATTAATTAACATTAGTATTATTAGTTAGTAGATTTATTAATTTAAATTGAGATAGTGATGGTATTTTTATTAATAGACTTGTTCTTTTTTTGTTTATTTAACTTTTTTTTTGTAACACATTCAGACACAATAAATGAAATGAATTTTATTTTTTACGCTCTGTGTACTCTTATATTTAATAACGAAATATTCTAAATGCTTCAAAACAAATATGTTAAAACGGTGTTTTCAATCAAAAACGCACTCGTCCTTGTCTAGTTGGAGGAATAGAAATTCTTCTTCTTCAAAAAAAAGAGGGGGTTAAGGTTTCTATTGAACTAAAGCTAGATCCGGGTTTAAATTTTGATACGCTAGTCATTTACTGAAGCTTAACATTCTACCTGATTAACTTATGCTTATTTTTGACCTAGGTACTCTAAAAAATCAATTACAGGACAAGTCCGGATTTGTTTGCCAGCTTCTCAATTACCCATTGAGGTATTCAGTTATTATTACAATAACATCTTGTATGTAATGTAGGTAGTGTAGTATTGGAAAAAAAAAAAGAAAATCCAAATTTACCACTTTTAACACGTATAATTTTTCAGAACCTAATAAAACAACGCGGCCCTGTTATGACAAAACACTGCAACCCTGGTTACATTGTTATATGGTAATACAGCATAAAATAATCTATGCGATGTAAGCTTGGTACTGGTTTGCTCTACAGTTCAATATTGGTTTCCATTACCAAGAAAACTCAATGTTACACTTCACGGTAACCTGAATTTCGGATGAATGTTTTTGCTAAACGCTGTAATTTAGATTGCATTTGGACATTTGGACAATAAAAATATTTCAAGAGCTCACATGAATGCGGACAGCAAGGATGCTGAAAGCGAGGACTCGGGGATCGCGATATTTACAGTAGATATGCAAAAATGTATAACCATGATGGCTAAATAATAAAGCTTTTTTCACTAGCCGAAAACTGAACCTATTCAATGAATACTTTGCCGGGATAGATAACGGAAATAAGCCGGCGACTGCGATGTTGTAGTATGAAGGCGAATCTGGTCGAAATGCATTTGATGTAGCAACGGCATATAATGTGTTCTATTTCTAAAAACATATTGCAGAGATTATAGAACCGTAATGTTATATGCAGATAATTGCAACGCGCAAAATAAAATAAATTTTATACTCTGCGCTGCTGAGACTAATCATCGATTACTGCAATGAAACACAAACTAACTAAATTGAATACCTGGAGCTTGGTCACACCTACATGTCAGCTGACAGTGTACATAGTGCCATATTCAATAATATGAACAAGTCAGGAAATTTGTATGATTTAGATAATTATGTTCACACGTTTACAAAGTTTCGGAATTTGACATCCCATGTGCATGGCCACAAAGCAGTTATGCTATTTAAAAACGAATTGAAACCTATTTTCCCTAAACTTTATAACATTTCTAGTTTTGAAATTGTGGAATTCCGAAGAGGCAAACCGAAACTGTTTGTAAAAAATAATTACCAAGTTACCTAGTGATTTCAAGGAGTACAACATTATTAACTTAAACATTTAAGAAACAAATTACGAATATAGGAAAAAGAAGTTGACATGTTAATAAATATAACAAGAAGAACAGAAGCAGAGGGCATTTCGAAAAAAAAGAAAAATGACCTAATAAAACTAAAGAAATTTATGCCGAACTCTGGAGTTATGAAGATTTGATGGTGAATGAAAATATCACCAAAGATTTGTACGAATCTGCTTCAGAAACTTTAACAACTGACAACATTTTATTTTATTGTTTTACCTTACAAATAAGTAGGTACCTGTTAGAAAGAGCACAGAGTGGTTATAATGAAAACTACTAAATATTATGACAAATTAGTTAAAAAAATAATTATGTGTTTATCTATACTGGATAAAATTGGGTAACGAGTTTAAGATGTAAACTTTTAAACGCATTTTTCTCAAATTCTCGTTTTGCAGATTAGAGCGTTTTGTTCTAGCAGGGCCCAAAGCACACAAAATTATTAAAAAAAAAACATCTTTGTTAGTGGTAGATAATTTAGGTATTTGAAACGGTGCAAAGGTTATGCCTAAATGTGAAGAGAGACAGCACCTATATCAGATCTAAGCATCCTATCCTATTGAATTCGAATTCCATAGAGCGAGGCCGCCTAAACCATGCGGGTATGCAACGTATCCCACGAATACGCGATTCATATCAACAATAACATTCAAGCAGAATCATAACCGACGGCCCAGACGGAAATACGTTCTTTCATATGTTTAAACACACTAGAAGCTAAACCGTAAAAAAAATATATACTCGTATAGGGTAGTAAAATGGCTATCTGTATGCGACGGCCGCTGAATCGTCCGTCGTGTAGTCAGCGAAGGTGAGATACTTGAGTTGATGGGGACGGCTCGCCGCTAGTACAGCTGACAGAGCCCAACCAAACAGTTGGAAGCTGTGTTCCCCGTGCCGGAAAAACTAGAATGCTGGCTTAAATAATTTCGTGTTGCCAGAGACGAGACGTTTTCTTGCAGAAGCTCAGGGAGAGCTGTAGGTACAGACTCGCGTTCAAAAATAACAAATTAATACTTTATCATTCGACGATGCACTGCGTCCTCTCGAATGTCTTATGTTACACAGTTCGACATAAGAAAAAATGCTCCAAGTGTCTTAAGTCGGACAGTTACACTAAATTGACAAGTGAAAATATTAAAATGACCTTTATGATAATGTAATCCTAATACAGCTTGACAATTTCAGTCAAGTCAATTTAGTCTCCGACATTCGAGAGGATATAACGTTTGAATTGTTGGGTTTATTTTCATAAAAGATACACTAAATGATCAAAATATATGATTCAATAGAAGGAATCCGGGGCTGAATGACGAAAACATCAACGTCAAAGTCGACAAAAAAATTCACTATTCCGATTTCAAAGTTTATAAAAAAAAGTCGAGAAAGAAAACTATGCAGTTCCTATATCTGATTCGGGTAAAAAGTATTTAATGTAAAAAAAAAAAATCTTTGAACCGACTTTGTAGAATGAATAATACTACAGTAGGTAAATAGTAATAATAATACACACATTTTGCCACTATATTACTAGTCTATTATTTTCCCACTGCGGGGCAAGTCCTCCCCTGCCTAGCCAGACTAGCCTAGCATAGTCCTGCATTCTAATTGCGTAGAATACTATCAAAATCTGAATGAATTTGAAGCTTAATGCATTATCATTAAGCTTCTGTATGTAATGGTTTCTCATTGCTTCATATGTTCGATTTGTCTACTTAACAGTAAAATGATACCGATTCGTACTGTGTGTTACGCAATTACCACGGTGCGCCGGTGCACTAACCTCCTATATTGCATATGAGATAATTGGAAGTTGATAAAAAACTTAAAAGTTTACATACTTGTAGTGTTCCCAATAAGTAGATGTGCGTGGCCAATAATCGGTAATAGGCCAGGGTACATAGGAGGTAGCTTATATGTCTTCAGTCGACGGTAGTTCGCCTCCCATTGCCACCAAGCAAAGAGAAAGCACGACACAGCACACAAAATTAACACTAACATTGTTACAATGAATAATTAACAAGAGTTCAAAATAATAATTAATATTAAATTAAAATTATTTAATTTAACATTGGAATTAGAAGTCTTACAATATATTTTGAGGCAATTGCACTATCGAATAATTATATTTGAAAAAAATAATTATAACAATGTTTCTTAAAAAATGAATTATATTCTATTCAGCTATGTACACCGAGTGCCCTATCAAGAATGCAACATTCTGGGGGCGGGTTGCATTCAAATGTGGAATTGAAACCGGTTTATGTAACACATAAGTGTCATAGAATATATCACGATTCACGATATTTAAGCATGTTCAGTCAGGGAAATTATTTGATAACCAAATTGACTACCAATTTAAATTGTCCGTAGATTCAAATTACAACTGTCAATCGTTGACAGTTACATGAAATGGCATAATGACATAGATTATAAGACATTTATGTTTTGTTTTAGTTTATTGTGTTTCAACATTCTCTTCTTCAGCTTCTCCTATTTTACGAAAGTTTCCTTGGAATTGGAGAAGCCTCCCAAAATACAGTCCACTATACAAAGTTGTTCACGGAGTCTCGTAAAATTGTTGTGCAGTCTTCACGCCAGAATCAAACCGCCGACACCATAGCAAACACGGCAAGTTGACGTAGGATGTCAATTCGCTTAACAATGAATTTCTCTAACTATATACAAATGTAATTTGTGTACTATGAGCTAATTTATAATGACTAACTCGTGCCAAAACTGGTTGTAAGGTGTGTTAACATACATATTATGATACTCTACTAACGGTTGAAGAGCGAAGGTGGCTGTAAATTAAACTTACAACCATTTTTTACTTTTCTTTAACTGGCCAGTTCCGGGCGAAGATCTAATTTCGAAATTTCGACTAAATTGGGCTGGATTCGATGACTCGTTTATTCGAACAAACGTTAACGTTTACGTCTCGTCTCGTTTACGTCCGAAATGTCTCAGGTGCCTGTAATGACAACAGCGGCCGTACTCTTTAATTCCGCCAAAGAAGATACGGGCCTGTCCGAAAGTAGTTCAAAACTTCGGAGTCATCCATTCACCCGATTAATTAACTTTTTCGGACTGGCAAAAATACATCGCGAGTAGAGACAACTGTCAAATCGTGTTGTCATTCATTCTAAGGTCAGGCCCCAAACTAATCTTATTAAGTTAGTCTAAAACTACGGATTTCATGTTTATGGAGTAGCCTCACCCTGTAAGTACCCTTGTAACCGGAACACAGATCAAATCTGCTTGGCAGCAGAACCAGGTATGGTGGTAGTGCAATAGGTACTTTCCTGTACAAGCTTTTCTACTACCTACCTACTATGAGTCATCCTACCAAAATGTACCCACTGGAGTGTACTTTATAAACGTCAAAAACTATTGTTTAGTTTAGAAGAACTAAGCGGTCACGCAGACAGACCGGAAAAGCGACTAGTTTTTCATAGTATCCCTCTTACTGATCTCCTAACCCTTTGGGAACTTCAAAGGTCATACTAATTGGGCAAGCTACAATTGCGGCGATAAGTCCCCTCTTTGACGAGTGATTGGAGAGGCGCCACGGCGTCCTCATCTTCAGCCTGACGCAGGTCCTCACCGGACACGGTTGCTTCGGGAGGTTCCTGTTCAGGATAAGGTGGGAGGAAACGCCCGGGTGTTACCATTGTGTGGATCGCCCAGAGGACACTGTGGAGCATACAGTGGAGGTCTGCCCTGCCTGGGCAGAGCACCGCCGCGTCCTCGCGGAGGCGATCAGCGGCGGCGATCTCTCGCGTCCGGCCCTGGTCCTGGCCATGGTACGGAGCGAGTGAGCATGGAAAGCCGTCATCTCCTTCTGCGAATCTAGTAATGCTCGCGAAGGAGGAGGCGGAACGCGTGAGGGAGAAGCGGTCTTTGGGCCCTCACGCCCCTAGTCGCCACAGGAGACGCCCTGGGCGTCGGGAATTGATAGCTGATTCCCGGCCACCGCAGGCGCGGGCTTGCGGATGGTAAGCAATGGGTAGCTCGCCGTCCCTTAAGGACCAGGTCCGAGTCGACGGCGTGTTGTGTTCCACGTGTGCCTCGAAGAGATCTCAGCACTAATTGATGGGGTCTGCTAGGGCCAATGCCCGCCAGGGTTGTGGGTTGTTTCAAAGAGTTACCGTGGGCCTGGCACAGGCAACTGAAGGAACACGGGTGGGTTTTAGTCAGTAGAAGTCTGACATGCCCGCCCTCTACGCCCAGAGCGGGGGGAGAAGTTATTTGATAATTTCCCATCCAAAAAAAAGGTCATGTAATGTTATCTCTAGAGTTAGTAAATAGCCAAATGGGTAAGTGACTTTCATTTATAATATGCTCATAGTAACCAACGGGTCAATTTGTTGTTGAATAACCTGTTTATAACAATAAAAAAATAGTCAGCAGTGTCAACAACGGCCACTCTAGGTTTTCTGCCGGTTGGCCACCAATAACTACTAAGTAAGTAGTGTAGCTTAGCCCACTTAACTGAGGTAACTTTTCATAGGTACTGTAAAAATCCCCGAATGGGATCTTTACTTTACTTCGGGATCTAGGCTGATAAATAATAAGCTGTTCTCGTGACACTGTGCTATATTTAAAAGAACTTTCTATATTGTTTCTATTTCAAAACCAATGCGCCTATTTTGGTCGAGACGGCCCGTCTCGCTGACGCTCCCTATTTATTAGTTGTACTCTCTGCGCTGACGTCTCCCTTGAAAGTAGACAAACTGTCCACGCCCTGGAACAAACTCCTCCTTGACCGCTCGAATGTCATAGGTACTGCCAGTAAGATATAAGGTTACCCATTGAATGAAACCTCTACAGCACCTACGTACGTATGCCATGCCAATCACAAAGTACAAAATTATGTAACTCTGTTCCAAAAGTATCAGATAAAGCAGAACCCAGGATCGAAAGCGTTTGCTGTACAATTAGGGAGGTCCCATCTGACGAAACTAAGAACTGCGGATGGTAGAATCGTGACTTCAAATTCCGAGAAACTAGAGGAAGTCAAGGATTTCTACGGGCAGTTATACTCAATGCGGACGGCGAAACAAGCGTAACATAGTGCAGATGACCATCGAGCCGAATTAACGCACACTACACGTCGACCTGTGCACTACATCGTACGGTCGGTTGTCAAAGTAATGAAGGGGTATGTCAACCTAGGGCAAATCATCCTGCTCGGTAGGCAAAACTTTGAGAAAGATGCCGACAGATCGATCCAGTTGGGCTATGCAGCGTTTGGAAATCTTTGTCGTCACCTATCCTGCAATGTTTGAAAACTAATGTTTTCAACCAGTGCGTCCTGCCCGTTATGACATACGGTGCCGAAACAAACGTCAACACTGACAGTCGGGCTGGTCCACAAATCAACACAATCACAATCAAGGCCGCTCAGCGTGGTGTGGAGCGGGCTATGCTCAGTGTTTCTTTGAAGGATAAAATCAGGAATGCAGTGATTCGGAAAAGAGTCGGAGTAACCGACATAGCTTGCAGAATAAGCGAACTGAAGTGGCAGTGGGCTGGACATGTTAGTCGAAGGACCAATGGCCAGTGGAGCAGACGAGTCCTGGAGCGCAGACCGCGTATCGGCAAGCGTAGTGTGGAACGCCCCCCAGTTAGATGGACCGACGACCTTAAGAAGGTGACTGGGTCAGACAGGATGCGGAAGGGGGAGGACAGGGTGTTGTGGCGCAGTCTGGGAAAAGCTTTTGTCCAGCAGTGGACTGCGACAGGCTGAGTTGTGAAATACAGATTTTGTTACTATATCGGCTTAGTGAAAACCGATTATACGTTTACACTTTCATCAAACAGTTTTGGTTACTTATACCTTACTTATATGCGTATCTATCTTACACAAGTAATTGGACAGTTGTGCGACAGTGACAGAAATAATGGTCAGCCAAAGCACGTGCTAAGTAATTAGGCTTCCGTACCTCGAAAGGATAAAACGGAACCCTTATAGGATTACTCGTGTGTCTGTCTGTCCGTCTGTCACAGCCGATTTGCTCCGAATCTAATGGACCGATTAAGTTGAAATTTGGTACACGTATGTATTTCTGTGACCCAAACACGGACGTGTAAGTAAATAAATTAATGTTGAATATGAGGGTCAATTTTGGGGGACAAATAAGAAAAAAAGGAAATGTTTTGCAAACTTTTCCGTGTGACATATCAAATGAAAGCGCTTACTGTGAGGGGTTTCAAATATAATAGGTTGGGGAAAAAGTTTCTTCGCAGTTTCGACGTGCATCTTTGACATCAAAATTTCCGGATTGAAAACGCTTAAACCAAATTTGTGCTACTCTCACAGACACTACACTAGGTCCATAATCATCGCAAATTTTTTTCGCGGCTTGCGTTGCATTTTTACCTTTTTTGTAGTAAAATATTAAAATGTATCGAATTTCTTCATTAGATTCACTCATCTTGACGGTACGAAAAACAAATGAAAATCACACATTTTCCTAATTTGAATTTGGAATTATGTTCTTTAAAATTTAAACTTTCAATGATACAAATAGTATAGCCAAAGAGAGACAAGTTCATACATACTATAATGCGAAAAGACTTTTTCCCCAACCTAATATGTTCTTATAATTTTAAAATAATTCATTTTAAAGTTATTTAAGAAAATAGACAAAAATTGATCATTCGCCCCTTATATCCGAAAGTATTGAGCCTAAAATTTTGAATAAAATACCGAAAATAGTTAAATACCTACAGATTACAGGAAAACTTATAACAAGTCTATGGTCTTAAAACAACATGGTAAATCTCTCAATATTGTCCATACAAACTTACATTTGCAGTTGGAATGTATGGGCGAACATGTTTTTCAACTACAATGTTAAGTTTGTTCTTGGGATTCATCCCAACTACGGAACCCTTCATTGTGCGTAGTCGACACGCACTTGGCCAGTTTTTTTATTTACCTTGGCCGTAGCTTAGCTTCGACGTAGCGGAGCTCTTGGTCGACAACCAGCTTTGAGGTAAAACAATTGTGCACGTTTTAATGTAACACATAATGTTTTTCTTAACGGGGTCTAAAAGTATTAATTTAATAACTGTGTTGTCATTGTACGTGAAATATGTTAAATTGCTTCTGTCATTGTTGTCTATTGAGGAGCTCGTGGCTAAGTAATAACAGCCGCACGGGTCGATCCATCAGGTTAAGCTACGCTTGCTGCGGTTGGTCTGTAGATGCGTGACCATCTTTTCATACCGAGAAGCACATTAAGCCGTTGGTCCCGGCTGTCATTCGTGGATCTTTGACAGTCGTTACGGGTCGTCAGAAGCCCGAAACTCTGACAACCAGTCTTACCAAAGGGTATCGTATTACCCAGTAAGTGGGTTGTGGAGGTTAGATTCCATGTAAAATACTAGTATTTGGTATTCAGCTGCATCCGGTTAGACTGGAAGCCGACCCCAACATAGTTGGGAAAAGGCTAGGCAGATTGATTGATTGTTGTCTATTGTGGCAAGAGATAATAGGTTGGGGAAAAAGTTTCTTTGCATTTTTTAAGAAAATTCAAAACATTTTTTAATATAGTTTATTTACATTTAACTAAAGTATGTAGGTAACATTTTGTTCGATAACTTTTTGCCATCTTGTAGGTAGGGACATGATCTCATTGCTATAGAAATTTTGGGACTTCTGGTCAAAATACCGCGACAAGTGGTTTTGGCAGTCCTCTCGTGATGTTAACCTGACACTGCCTAAAGAATTCTGAAGAGACCGAAACAGGTGGAAATCTGAAGGTGCAAGGTCAGGACTATACGGTGGATGCATTAACACCTCCCAGCCAAACTCTCTTAATTTTTGCTGAGTGGCTAAAGACGTGTGAGGTCTAGCGTTATCATGATGAAAAACCACACCCCTTCTGTTGATTAATTCCGGCCGCTTTCTCTCAACTTCTTGCTTTAATCTCATCAGTTGTTCGCAGTAGAGTTCAGAATCGATGGTCCTGCCTGGTGGTAACAGCTCATAATGAATAATGCCCTTCCAATCCCACCACACACACAGCATCACCTTGTTGCGAGTTAACCCGGGTTTCGCCACAGTCTGTGAAGCCTGACCGGCCTTTGACCGCGACCTTTTTCGCACGTTCTTGTCATACGTGATCCACTTTTCATCACCAGTTATCAGCTTCTTAAAAAATGGTTCGGTTTCATTACGTCGTAATAAAGAATCACAAATGAGTACACGGTCCATTTGGTTTCTTTCAGTGAGCTCGTGAGGTACCCAAATGCCGAGCTTTTTTGTGTACCCAGTTTTTTTCAAATGCGCCAAAACTGTTCTGTGGTCAATTTCCAGTTCTTCAGCTCGTAACTATTGATATGCCGATCTTGCTCCACTTTTTCAAAAATGGCATCCATTTTATCCGTAATAGGGCGACCAGAGCGACGTGCATCTTTGACATCACAATTTCCGGATTGAAAACGCTTAAACCAAATTTGTGCTACTCTCACAGACACTACACTAGGTCCATAAACATCGCAAATTTTTTCGCGGCTTGCGTTGCATTTTTACCTTTTTTTGTAGTAAAATTTTAAAATGTATCGAATTTCTTCATTAGATTCACTCATCTTGACGGTACGAAAAACAAATGAAAATCACACATTTTCCTAATTTGAATTTGGAATTATGTTCTTTAAAATTTAAACTTTCAATGATACAAATAGTATAGCCAAAGAGATTTTATTACAAGTTCATACATACTATAATGCGAAAAGACTTTTTCCCCAACCTAATATATATTTTTGGTGGCGTTCTGTAATTTCTGGCGTGAGTTTATGTATGTATGTAGATAGATTTTATTAAAAGAACCAGATCTGTCTGCTCAGTCCCACTATCCTACTAAAATTATAAATGCGAAAGTTTGTGAGGATGGATGGATGTTTGTTACTCTTTCACGCAAAAACTACTGAACGAATGTTGATGAAATTTCGCATACAGATAGTTTATAACCTGGATTAACACATGAATACTTTTTATCCCGACATTCCTACGGGTTCGAGAATGTCGCGGGTGAAACCGCGAGGCGCTGCTAGTCTATAATAAATTGATAATACTCTCAGAAACAGTTGGGGTAGGTTGATATTAAAAATATTCAACCTAAGATAACAAAAAGCGGGTTATTTTGTAGATTGGATAATTCATTACTAGATTGACTTCTAGATTTTATAGCTTACAGAAGGATACTAAAGGCCAGCGCACATTACAGCCGCATTGGCAGGCTAATTACGTAAAAAAATAGCAATCAGCAATTATCGCGCAGTCATCGCGGGATCAGTCGCTTAACGTAAAAATTGGCAGGCTTATTACGTGTCTTGCAGAAGCCCAGCAATAGCAAAATTGCTTGTCAATTGCGCAATAATTGCTTTTCAATCGCAAATCGGTATCAGCGATACGTCATACTAATAAGATACGATACGTAATAAGCCTGCGGTTTTATCTTAAACATCGCTCGCTGTTTGCATATTAGCAAACAGCGAGCGATTTT
Organism: Dicycla oo; assembly: GCA_948252095.1. Lineage (NCBI taxonomy): Eukaryota > Metazoa > Arthropoda > Insecta > Lepidoptera > Noctuidae > Dicycla > Dicycla oo. The sequence continues at coordinate 14,349,697 of OX411732.1, forward strand.
TAATCTCATCACTTATCGCTACGACACTAGCGCCAAAAGAAGTAAAGGAGCAGTCTTCGGAACCTAGTCGAGGTGTGCCCACAGAACATAAACATAGGGTGTGCCGTACTCATTGAGGCCATTACGATCACTTTGAAAAAAATGCACATTTTAGTTAACTGATTGTACCATAGAGGCAGCACTATCGCTAGTTTGCTAAGGTGTGGCTATCACTGATACATAATACCGATTTGCGATTGAAAAAATTTTGCTATCGCTAGGCTTCTGAAAGTCGCAAGCCGCGCCCGCAAGGCATTGTCATGCAGAACAAAATAGCCTGTATTATAACTTTTATGACAATGCGACATATTTGTCAAAAATCACAAAGTTGGAACATTTTCACGACAGGTTCTGTAACTTAATAAAGCAGAATATGTATTAAAGACACTCCTATTTTTTTTTTGTCACACAGACTATCTATCGCCTGTCGGCTCCAGTGGCGCCCGTCAATATCTGTAGTGATGAAGGCCTGAAGTTATTTGCATTGCGTTGCGACGCGCCCCGCTCTAATGTGTGCTAGCCTTTAAAAAGCTAGAAAATTCTTCTTCACCTCTTATGCAAATTTTTATTGTATATAAAAATATCAAACTTAATACCTGCTACTTTTTGTCTGCGATGCGACATTCTTATTGATAAATATTACACGTTTGGTATTTAAATGTCAAAATAAGAAGCATTTGTTTTTAGGGTTCCGTACCTCAAAAAGAAAGAACGGAACCCTTATAGGATCACTCGTGTGTCTGTCTGTCTGTCTGTCACAGCCAATTTGCTCCGAATCTAATGGACCGATTAAGTTGAAATTTGGTACACTTATGAATTTCTGTGACCCAAACACGGACGTGTAACGTAAATAAATGAATTTTGAATATGGGGTCAATTTTGGGGGGCAAATAAAAAAATTAAAAACAAGTTTTGCGAACTGTACCGTATCAAATGAAAAAGTTTCTGCCGTCTCAAATATATTTGAGGCCCTTATACCCTGAAAATTATATAAAAAAATATATTTTTCTTTATAATTTTAAAATAAACAGTTTTAAATTTATTTAAGAAAGTAATCGAAAATTTACCATTCCCCCCTCCCCCCTTATCTCCGAAACTACTGAGTCTAAAATTTTGAAAAAAAAAAAATAATATAGAAAATAGGTCTATACTTATATAGATAACAGTGAGATTACCCCAAACCAGTTTGGGTTTATGCCAGGTCGAGGAACAGTGGACGCCACTTTTGCACTCCGCCAATTGTGCGAGAAGTACAGACGAGCACACAATAACTTGCCATGGTGTTCATTGATCTGGAAAAAGCGTATGATAGGGTACCTCGGGATGTCTTGTGGTGGGCCTTGAAAGAGAAAGGTTTGCCCGGGAAGTATGTAGAGTTAATTCGTGCTATGTACAGTCAATCTTGTACCTACGTCCGGTCGGCTGCTGGCAACACCGACGAGTTCAGTGTGGCGGTAAGCTTGCACCAGGGGTCGGCTTTAAGTCCTTACATCTTCCTGTTGATTATGCACGCTCTGACAGCGGACATACAGGAAGAGGCACCCTGGTGCATGCTATTTGCCAACGACATCGTTCTTGTCGGTGAAGATGGACCTGAGATCCAGAGCAGATTGGAGAAATGGCAACGGAAACTGGAGAATGTCGGCTTGAAAATCAGCAGAACCAAGACCGAGTATATGTTCTGCGATTTCGGCGGTCTCTCCAGTGCTGGAGCCATAGCGCTTGATGGCGCACTTCTCCCGGTCTGCTCCGACTTCCGGTATCTTGGTTCACTTGTGCAAAGCGATGGCGAAGTAGACCGGACTGTTAAGCACAGAATTAACACTGGATGGATGAAATGGCGGCAGGTCACGGGAACAATCTGCGACTCCCGCATTCCCCTTCCCATTCCCATTCCCCTTAAACTCAAGGGGAAGATTTATAAAACAATGGTTAGACCTGCTGTCTTGTATGGATCAGAAAGTTGGGCCATAAAAAGAATGAATGAAAGGCAATTGCATGCAGCCGAGATGAGAATGCTAAGAGGGATGTGTGGTATTACGCGAATGGATAGAATAAGAAATGAGTATGTAAGAGGAAGTCTGAAAGTGACACCGGTTACTGAAAAGTTGTGTGGAAATCGGTTGTCATGGTATGGGCATGTGATGCGGAGGAATGAGGAAAATGTCGTCAGGAAAGTGTTGAGTATGAACGTAGAGGGCTATACGAGTAAGGGAAGACCAACGAAACGATGGATGGACTGTGTGAAAGATGATATGGCCAGAAAGGGAGTGACTACCGAGATGACGACTAATAGAGAAGTATGGAAGAAAAATACATGTTGCGCCGACCCCAAATAAATTGGGACAAGGGCAGGAGAATGATGACTTATATAGATAACAGGAAAACCTATAAGAAGTCTTAAAATAACAAGGTAAATCTCTCAATATTGTGCGTACAAACTTACATTTGCAGATGGAATTTACGGGAGAACAGGTTTTTCAACTACAATGTTAAGTTTCTTCTTGGGATAAATTCATCCCAACTACGTGGTCCAACACGCACTTGGCGGGATTTTTTTATATAGAAACCAAACCAGCCCAGGTTCGCCTTTGTTCTTCGCAAATTCGTCTGCGTGAAATTTCTTGTTCCCCCGCCCCACCCCGTCGCATAGCATCGACTGCCCGCGCTATTACTTCGTTTTCGCTTGGCGTACCTACGTTCTGACTTTTTTCTTTTCTCACGGCTCCTAAAGGTTATGTTAAATAGCCTTCCTCAAGAATCGGGCTATCAAATGCAAAAATAATTTTTCATATTCAACTAGTGGTTCCAGAGCTTAGCGCGTTCAAACAAACAAACAAAAAAACTATTCAGCTTTATTAATAGTATAGCTAAAGATGCATTTATAATAAAATCGTAACGATGTAAAAACTGTACATTGAATATTTGGATTATTCCGATCTGTCACCCTGCTTTGTCCCCTTAGAACACAGACAGATCGGAAAAAAGTTTGATCTGTCCCCCTAAGGGGACAAAGCAGGGTGACAGATCGGAATAATCCGAATATTTATGAAAAAAATATGTGCTACGAGGTCTGGAAACTGCTAATGCCAAAAATATAGTTTTTAGCAGGCTTGTACAGCTCTAAGATTCTATTGTCGACAGTTATGCAGCTGATATACAGCACTTTTATGCTACTTGGGAAATAATAACTTTAGATTGTCACAAAATCAAAAATTTCGTAGTTATACACCCAAAAAAAATTCAAGTCACTGTGAAAATTTAATAAAATACCGAAACATAATGCCAATTAACAAAAAAAAAAAATTAAACGTGCGTCAACTTATTATTTGCAAAATCAAAACGCGCTATTAAAACACCATATATATAAATTCGTCTGCATGAAATTTCTTGTTCCCCCGCCCCACCCCGTCGCATAGCATCGACTGCCCGCGCTATTACTTCGTTTTCGCTTGGCGTACTTTCTGACTTTTTTCTTTTCTCACGGCTCCTAAAGGTTATGTTAAATAGCCTTCCTCAAGAATCGGGCTATCAAATGCAAAAATAATTTTTCATATTCAACTAGTGGTTCCAGAGCTTAGCGCGTTCAAACAAACAAACAAAAAACTATTCAGCTTTATTAATAGTATAGCTAAAGATGCATTTATAATAAAATCGTAACGAAGTAAAAACTGTACATTGAATATTTGGATTATTCCGATCTGTCACCCTGCTTTGTCCCCTTAGAACACAGACAGATCGGAAAAAAGTTTGATCTGTCCCCCTAAGGGGACAAAGCAGGGTGACAGATCGGAATAATCCGAATATTTATGAAAAAAATATGTGCTACGAGGTCTGGAAACTGCTAATGCCAAAAATATAGTTTTTAGCAGGCTTGTACAGCTCAAGATTCTATTGTCGACAGTTATGCAGCTGATATACAGCACTTTTATGCTACTTGGGAAATAATAACTTTAGATTGTCACAAAATCAAAAATTTCGTAGTTATACACCCAAAAAAAAATTCAAGTCACCGTGAAAACTTAATAAAATAACGAAAAATAATGCCAATTAAAAAAAATAAAAAAATAAACGTGCGTCAACTTATTATTTTCAAAATCAAAACGCACTATTAAAACACCATATAATAGCAACACCTGCTTTCAAAATTACGTCAAAATCAACAAAATAGTGCAAAAGTTTAGGTTATTTTATCAAAGTTTGATATTTTTAACCGATTTAAAAAATTATCAATTCGGATGTTTATATATATTTTTTTTATGTATGTTTGGGCATAACTCCGTCGTATATAGACGGATTTGCAAAATTCTTTTTTGTTTGAAAGGGGTTTATTCCGAAATGGTCCCATTTAAATTTCATATAGATCTGATGATGGATTCCGGAGACAGACAACGGAACTCTTCAAAAAATTACAACAAATCAACCGCGATTGCTGCTATCGCATAAATATTATGTATTGTTTACGCAATCACACAACATAACATCACGCTTGTACACTCGAAATGGTTACACAGATGTATTCAGTATATCAGGGCACAACCTCATTTTTTTTTCTATCAAAGTTAGACTGGAAGCTAATTATAGCACATAGTATTCAAGCTTCTAGTATACAATGTATTTATTGGTCAGCTGATTTTCTTTGAGAATACACCAAGGATGATGAAATAAGTCTACGCAATCTTACCATTTCTGCCAAAGCTCTTTCATCATGCGGCCTGTTGAGTAATTTATTTGCCTCTAAGTCACACCATGCTATTCCTTCTAGGGTTTTCACTTGTCTTAAAGCTACATATACTTGACCTTTGGCGAAGTTTTTTTCCCTAAATCTATGACAGCTCTGTCCAACGTTGTACCCTGTAATTTGTTAATCATAACTGCCCGCCTCAATATTAAGGGCAACATCCGTCACTCTACATTGCGAGATCATTGAGATTTCGTCTATAACAAGCCAGTTCATATTACGCCACTTGCGTCTCTCTTGTTTGAGTCTCTGTCCTGTCAAGCGCTTATGAGTCATTGTATTTCTTTTCTTTTCAAGAGGAAGTGAAAATACTGAATGCAATGTTTTACCCATTAGTTTATGTGGATGATGTTTTAATAACTTCATATCACTGTTATTTACATAGCAGATAGTCATAGAGAAAATAGTGGTTATATAGTCTTTGCAGATAGTGGTATTCGAACTTTTGTGGGGTAGGTGCCACAACTAAAAAGTTAAAAATAAAAACTTTTTAACAAAAATTAAAACCGACTTCCAAAATTAAAAACACTACAAAGTGAAAAATAACTTTAATTTCGGAAGTCGGTAGCAAAAAATCGAAAATACAAAACCAAAGACTTCGACTACCGAAATTAAAGTTATTTTTTACATTGTAAACCCCCGAAATTATTTATACAGGGCCCCTTTAGAACTGGCTTCGCCAGTGGCCTGTCATTAAAAGATTTGACCTAAATAATGATATTGAATGTAATAGTTATACCTATTCAAAGTTCTTTCTTTTGTTGTGGCAGTTTAAAAAATCTTCTCAATAAATAAAAACCGGTATGTAAACAAACTGTCAAGGCCAGCGACAACCATTTACCGGTTCGAAACGTTGATCATGAGAAGAGACTTTAAATTGCCAGTCTTGAATGTCAAAGGTCTCCTCCTCGAGCGCTGTCGTGACAGCTGGGCCCCAAGTCTGCTATTTTTTATTAATTCGTCATTCCAACACGATCCCATTGTCATTTTGCTAAAAGTTCGTAATCTGCTAAATTCATAATGGCCGATCATTGGTAGGTCAGTGGTCTCGTAATAGAATCGTGGTACTGATCAAAGGAACTGTCAAAATTTTAGCAGATTACCGCATACGTCAGTCTTTCATTTGTCATTATAGAATAGAATAAAATAGAATAAACTTTATTTCGAGCCAACTCATATATATTATGGTTAGTAACATTGTTTTTAACATTATGTAAGAGATTACCATTTTAAGCCATTTCTTTCAATGGAGTGTCAGTGGTTGACCATTGGAAAGTCATAATGACGTCATTATATTAGTAGATTACAAAACTTGTCAAAATCAACAATTATGAAATCAATGACAGACCATTCTGACACTATTGTAATAGCAGAATACAGCCAGGGAAATTGTTCAGCAAATTTACAGTGTAGCATAACGAATTCTAAAGCTAGATATTATTTATCTGTTATATTTTTATTTTTAATCTATCACATTACTACTTTCACCTCCCTATAAGTACTTGCTAGAAACTCAGAGGTTATAATAAGACTAACCGGCGACTCACGCCCCTTCCGCCATAAACCACTGAAGCATATATAGTTCCCCGAAATTGGGTGAGTACTCATAGTGTCCTTAGGAGAATCTGTATATTACTGTAAGTGTGTTTTATCTTGTGTTCATTCTAAATAATGATCTTGTAAACCACTGTGATGATGATTTTCCTCTCCAATGACCCATTTCCTTGTCTTGGGGCTACGGACTCGTCTGGTTAGGAAACTACGCACATCACAGAGGCTTACTGGATCTTCCTCTGAGCTCACGGACGCACCCTTGCGTGGTTCCAGGGTTCACGGCCTCGGAAACTTCACGGCTCCGGATACAATCCCCGCTTTGGATTCAGTCACCGCTCCGGCTAGACCACCTTTGGCTAGACTACCGGCCCATAACCTCCACGTCAGCCTACGCGCCAGAAGCGGCCCTCTACCTGGCACCCTACGCGCTAGTCTAACCTCTAACCGTCTCTCTACCTGGCAACTACGCACCAGTCGCGGCCCTCTAATCGGCGACTAAGGCCGAATACGCCGAGTCACCGCAGCGCCAGCCAGACGGTCCACCCAGGACAGTACCCTTCCACTTCTTATAACATCACAGGAAAGAACCTTGCAATCAGAATCTACGACCCTCTTCTTGTTAACTTGTGGCTTAATATAAAATTAAATTCTGTTTTAAGTGACACTTGAGTCTCATTCTCTACCCACTAAACCCCTATGCTACAACAGAAAAGCCAGGAAAATTTTAAAACGAAACACAAATAAACAGGAACACAAAAAAAAAAAAAACAATCACCTGGATGAATGATCATAATCTGGAAATCAATTTTGCTAAAACTAAATTAATAGCATTCCACCCCCACCAAAAAAAAAACCTCTTTATGTAAATTTTTCATTTAATAATCATAAAATAGAATCAATAAATGAATTTCCACTATTAGGCTTAAATATAGATTTTAACATTAATTGGAAACCACACGTACAGAAAATTAAATCGAAACTCAAAATTTTTGTATGCTTTTCGAGAAATAAAAAAGACCACAAATATGCAAACTGCTATGGCCACCTACTATGCCTATGCTCATGCATGGCTTAGCTACGGCTTAATAATGTGGGGAAATGGCACAGACTCGCCGGCGCTGTTCACAACTCAAAAAAAGTTACTTCGGATTTTAGTTAATATAAAACAAACGGATAGCTGCAAACCCCATTTCATAAAACTAAACATTAACTCTTCCTTCTATATACATACTGTAAATCTGTAAGTTCGCTCACACACACCAAGACTTTTACACTAAACGAGAAAACATACAAGCAAAATACACACTCCGACACAAAACACGAGTAAACCTACCGACATCCCGTTTAAAAATGCACTCTTCTAGTCCACTGGTTATGTCGATAAAAATGTATAATAAACTACCTGACGTACTCAGAAACGAGGAAAATATTTCTGTTTTTACAAATAAATTTAAAAAAATATTACTACGCAAATGTTATTATAGCATAAACTAATATTTGACTGACAAATCTATAGAACTGACTTAATAATATAAATTGACAAAAAATCTTAGATTAAATTAATAATAAATAAAATGTTACCTTAAATTATACTTATAATAACTTGTTATTCGTTAGTTTACATGTATAAATGAGTCCTATTGCTTGAGTTTCTATTGCTGTGCCCGACAGGGTCCATGATTGTTACAACAAATGTTACCTACCACCTAAGCATATACATTGTGGAATGCAATAAATGATTGATTGATTGATTGATTGACCCGAGCCTTTTTTTTCGTGGAGAAATGCTCATGCATACTGCACTACCACGGGGAGATAGTGCGGTTATGTGAAACTCCAACCCACTAAAACTCCACGGTGTCCTCTTCTGCCGCTTGTGGCGGGAACATAGGCATGCGTTAGCACTCACCGCGAACCCGCCGCGGCTGTCCGTCACCGGACTCTCCTCTGGGGAGCACCCCCCATCACCGGCGCACAAAAACACATTGCGCGCCGTGACCACCCCATGGACCAAACCAGAACATGGGCGCTAAACGACCCCGTGTCTAGGCACCCTTGGACCCCAGCGACCGGTCAGGTCAGTAGCCCGGCCGCCTACCACTTTTCGGCCGCAGAGGATAGGGAGAGCGGCCAATGAAATAAAGACACTCCTCCTCCCCTGCGGCCCCACTGCGTCCGCCATCAGACGGTAGCGACCCCATCAAGGCCGCGGAAGGTAGGGACAGCGGCGCACCGTAAAACCGGTACTCCTCTCCCGCCGCGGCCTCCAACTCTCAGCCGCGATGCCTCCCATACGAAATCGCGACCCGCCTTAGTTGCGATGTCGCCCACGCGGCACCGCAACCTACCTGTTGGCCGCTACGTCGTCGACTTGACCTGGGAAAAGCCCTGAGGAGCGGCCCCTCCTCGGGTTCCTCTTCGCTTCACTTTCGATCCGAGCCTGGTCCATGCCGAACGGCGAGCTACCCATTGCCTCGCCGTCCGCAAGCCCTACGGTAGAATTGTGACAGCACTGGTACAACCCCACGCTACTAATCGTAATAATAATAAATCGTAATTATGACGGCCGGCATGCGGTTCGGCATGGAATTAATTAAAGCTTATTATGTGACGTGCTGTGGAATGTTCTCCCATGCTTCCAAAATGGCAGTTTTCAGCTCCTGCCAAGTTTCTGGGACTGGTTGGTTAGCTCGAACAGTCACTCATCCCATAAGTGCTCTATTGGATCAGGGCTTCTTGCTGGCCTTTCCATTACTACGGTACTAATGTCATGCAGGCGTGCCCTTGCTTTATCATGCATAAAAATGAAATCCTGGCATAAAAACTCAGCATATCACATAAGCCACTAGGCATTGATATCAGCCACTATTTAGTGGCGGCGACCATGGTTCCGTCATAACCTCAAGGCCAGTTTTTCCTTCGGTGGAAAGTCCGCCCCAGACTGTCAACGACCCACCGCCCTAACTCACATTCTCTTCAATGCAACATTGCTCAAAACGTTCTGTTTTTGGTAGAGTTTCCTACGTCTATCATTACCGTACAGCATAATCTTGGGTTCAAAAAGATCTTGGCTCCAATGACGTTGAGACCAATGCAAATGTTTGCGTGCAAACTTTAGGCGCGCCATTCTGTGAGCTAGTGTCAGTTTCCGGGACCATTGGCTGGCTTATAAGGTTACAAATACTAGGAACAAACACAAATTTGTTGTACCTCCAACAAGGCTCAAGAAAATAGGTGGGTCATTCAGGTGTCAATGTATACGCTTTTATAATAAACTTCCAAGCCACGTTCAAGATCTGAGCCTTAACAAATTCAAATTATTCATTAAACGCAAGTTGTGTCAGAAAGCTTTTTATACCGTTAAAGATTATATTGAGGACAAAAAGGCTTGGGATTGAACTGCTCCAATTTTATTTTATATTATTTTTATTTTTGCATACTGACATGAATGTTGACATGAGTATTTACTTTGTATGTATTATATTATTTTACTTTATTGTGAATGTGAAGACTATGTAGGTCATTGCTTTTTTTTTTGTTTGTTTTATTTTTTCTCTCAGCAATTTTTAATCATAGTCTGGCAGTTTGAGTAATCTATGTGGCCTACCCCAATGTCCTTTCTTTGGTATTGTTCGTCGAATCGTTGAGCTCCTTAAGTTCTGAGTTGAGCTGCGCGATTACTGACAAATGCGTGCACTGACTGGACAGGTCCTCTCAATCTGTGTGGTTCTTTCCTCAAAAGACCATTTCAGACACCAATCTACATGGTCTTCACATGAAGTGACCAAGATTATGTCTGGACTTTATAAGAGACTGTGACCTCTGAGTTTGTTTCGGCCTTTCTTCTCAGAGTAGTCAGATAGGAAACGCCGACCTCATCTAGTTTAAAAAAAAAAATATTGACTTGTAAAAGTGTTTGTACAAACCTACTTACAGAAATAAAAATCATTTATCATTTACAGGCTACTTACTTCGAGTCTCTAACAGTTCGAGCTTAAACAGTCAGACTATGAAAGTCTGGAAGCTGTTCTTGGACCTGTACTGAGGTCAGGTGACGATTACGCAGGCTGGTGGTAAAATAAACTGACCTTGTCATGCTGCAGTGACCCGGTTTAATGGTCCTCCTGGACAGCACACGAAGCTGCCAGTCGCGTACGTATCGATGGTAAATTCTTTGAACAGCAGAACAACTTACATGAAGTTGTGCACTTAGTTTCGCTCTGACTAAACTCAGACTGAAGAAGTGCCACAGCTTGCGCGGTTACTTTAGATGCAGTATCCATAATGTGTACGTAAATAAGGAAAAACATCTTCTGTATTCTTTTTATGCAAAACAAAACAAATATCAAAATAGCCATTGTTTTATGGCTCTAATCAAAGATTATTTCTATAAGAGATAAGAGCGATCAAACTCCAATTTGCTTCTCTTTTATCAAATTCGTGTATTTGGAACAATATTGATATAGAAATGATGGCCAGTAAGTCAGCATCAAAACTGCATAAAAACTTTTTCTCTGACATATCATTACCTATTTTGATGTTTTAGGCTTAAGTACAAACATAAAAAATGCACGGTGGATCGATTTAGGAGTCCGGGAGTGTAATTTAATAACTAATATAAATTACCAACCAACCAAAACAACCAAATACATCGAAGAAGTATCTATATTTTCATTGCTTAAAAATCCGTCAGTAGGAAACATCTACGGGATACTTACTCGTAGATATGTATCAAAAAGTATACTTATGTCATAAGTCAGGTACCCATGGTGCAAAAAGTACCTATTTATTAAAAGTGTTCTTATCAAAGTTATAGCATCATAACCCCACCACGACCACTGATGCAAGGTGTCGGCTGGGCCTGTCACGTTGCAGCAGTGATGTCACGAAGTGTTTATGTTTTTTACTAACATAGTTTGTATTTTGTTATTATTATTAAGAGTCTTGTCTTGTCTTGTTGTTACTTAAATAAAATGATAATTATAACGTATGTATATAATTTGCAAGTAGGTAATAATGACGTTAACACGGTTATATATTCCCATAAAAATAGATGTTTAATTATGATAATACAACAGGAAATACTCTTTTTGAATAAATTATGTAAAAACATTAGAAGAATTATTATTCACCTAAACTTACTTTTCTCCTTAATTTATTGGTTGTACTTAATAAAAAAAGTGTATGTGACGTCGTGTCATTTATTTCACCGTTGCTCATAAAAGGGTGAAGGAAAACTTCGTAAGGAATCCGGCAAGTCCTAGAACCAGAAACATTCGAAAACATTCGTGACATTCACCAATTCATACTGGGCTTGCGTGGTGGATTATGGCCCAGTCCCTCCAGTCCAGTCGCTCCACAGTGTGGAGGCCTCAGAGGTCTGTCCCAGCCGAAGGAACGTTGTGGACTTACTTATAATAAAATTGCCTATATGCAAAAAAAAAAATCAAAGCAAACACCTTTTGCGTTGATTTTTTTTTTGTTAACTCCAACGCCATCTTGCTTGCCACATAAGTTTGCCATAGAAGTTTTAGTCGACAAGTATTATCTGAGCGGTCGCTCAACTCCGCGGATTGCAAGGTAGGATATAGTTTCTAACCTTGGCGATAGATGGCGTCATTTGTTTAACTGACTAGCGAAATGTTGGAAACGATCGAATCCGCCTCTAGACTTATAGATGGGCATTCACGATAACGTCATTCGGCGTGTCTCTAAATGACTCACGATCACTCCAAATGGCTTTCATTTTGTGTTTTACTGGGTTGATATACAGACATGTCATGACTTCTGATTCCGAAGAAGAACTTTTACTTTGTGCCGCTGTTGTAAAAATATGATATATAATAATAACCTCCTCACCTCACCGTCATCTGTCATTATAGTAAGTGATGTCGCTTGGTTTTCTGGCTTCAGTATGTAGGTATATCGGCCAAAAATATCAATAAATCGTAATAGGTACCATAAGTTAAGTACGTGGACATCGTTGGTACCGGCTTCTGATCGATGAGATGATTTTAGCAGTAGGTACTGAGTGCAATGAAAAATGTAGTTAAAAAACACTTAAAAACATGCTTTTATCCCGAAACTCGAGTGGGTTACTGGTATCTACTGAAGAGTTTCACTATCCACTTCCTGGCTCCATCATCGGACTCTCGTTACCAAACCCATAATATATTGGAGGCGTCAAAACGAATCATATGAGCCCAAACTCGAGCGGTTTACTAGTAGTCACTGAAAAGTTCCACTATCCACCTCCTGGATCCTCCTCCATCGTCAGACCAGCTCCAAGATATCAAAAAATTGACCAAGCGAGCGAAGCGTTACTGCTTCAAGTCTGGCAAAATTGCCGTCGTCCCGCTGGTGACATGAACGGGAATTTAATAAATAATATTAAATTAATTCCATTCTTGTTTGTGTGCCACCTGTGGGGAGACAGCAGGGCAACGAACGGGAATACACGCGATTCCCAGGTCGGGCAAATCGTCATTGGGTTTATCTGTTAGGAATTCTCAGTAATAAGAGGCATGGAGTCTGGATTAGTGCCCAGTAGATGGCAAGAATCTCGCCCGTTTACATGGGACTTAAATATAACTGGCGAAATGTGTCCTAAACTCCTAACCCTTCGGGGAAAGCAATCGTGATGCTACGTATGTATTTTATACAGTAGGAAGGTACAGACGCCAGCACATCAAGCTACTACAAACTGTCAAATTTCTTTAATAGATTTTCAACTTTATTGCTAAAGCATTAGGTTCAAGGTTACAATGATTTGACAGTTTCGGATTGCTTGACCTGCTGGCGTCTCTACTCTCTCCTTTTAGTGTGTACGTAGGTACCTTTTTCATCAATCATGTCCCGTTACTGCGCTTTGGATTGTTTTATTCCTAGTTGTGGTAGCTTACTTATAGCAAATAATATAATTTAATGTTTTGTGTTGCGTAATAATGTACCTTAATTATTATGCGCAGTGTTGTATAGATTAAATTTTTTTAACTGAACAGACAGCTGTGCTGCTGGGGAGTTGGTTGCGCCACTTCTCCGCAGCTAAAGCACTAGGAAGTGGTGAAGGGCGGGCGTTTTGGGGGACTGTCTTATGTAAGTCTGACGTTCGAAAAGTGCTGATTTTCAGCCTAGTTTGAATAAATGACTTATGATTTTGATTGATTTTCCATCTTCCCTAAATCAGGAAGTGTCACCAATTTATACGATACTAAAGTTGAAAACACTTCTCCTAAAAAATATACTTTTTGCTTAAGTAACAGAGTTGAACCGGGGCCGGAGGTACGTTATGTGTTTTGCGAACTTGATCCTTATTACCACTAGAAATTTTCCAACTGACAGGTGTTAGGAACGCATTCTCTCGACGGCCGGACTGTAGGGTCTTTTAAAGTTTCTGTCACAACTTCATTCAAGTCCAAATTCACGTAGATAGTACGGGAGTCGTTGTGTCGTGGACAAACTGCTAAAAAGTATCATAGTAAAGAAAAGTTTATTTGCATGGAAGTACTTAAATTTGTTTGTTCTATTTTACGGGTAATCCTTGGATGTGAAATTATTGCAATCTGAAAAAAAACAGGAAAGAACTTTGATTCAGAGGTTATTTAGATACAAATTGAGTTTATTTCAGCAGATTTCTGGCTATATTGGCAAGAACATAAAATTTTAATGAGCTCCTACGAGTGACCATCGCACTTACGAGTGTAATTTACAATCAAAGACTGAAAATTTTAAGCAATTTTCAAACACTTTCCTCTCCCACATGTCACCTTTTTTAACTGCCATTTTAATTCAAAACGTTGGTAATACGTAGTCGTAATAATAAATAGGTGTAAAATGAAACCTTAAGGTGCCTAACATTTTCATCGCTGAAATACTTACTTATCAGAACGTTGTCCCCTCACCATCAGCCATATTGTCTGGCCGAAATAAGCACAATAAATGCAGTTGTGCTCATTTTGTCATTGTTAAGCATTCTTGTGTTTGTAATCATATATCCTCTAATAGACCGCTACAACAATGGATGGAGATTTCTTCTTTTTTTTAATGAATGCACTGAATCCTTCTGGGAATAAAATAATTCAATGTTAATAATATTTAGAAAGGACTGGCCCACATATGCAGAGGACAGAAATGTGTCAAAAAGGGTCAACGGTATTGTGAGTGACTTTCAGCAAATAAAATCTCAGACTCTAGCAACCATAAAATAACGCCTACTTCGCATGTTTGCTCTGACTCTCTCTGTATTTTTAGGGTTCCGTACCTGAAAAAACGGAACCCTTATAGGATCACTCGTGTGTCTGTCAGTCTGTTCGTCTGTCACAGCCAATTTGCTCCGAATCTAATGGACGGATTAAATTGAAATTTGGTACACTTATGAATTTCTGTGACCCAAACACGGACGCGTAACGTAAATAAATGTATTTTGGGGGTCAATTTTGGGGGCAAATAAGAAATTAAACAAAAAAAAGTTTGGCAAACTGTACCGTGTTATATGTCAAATGATGTCTGATGGCTTACTGTGACTGTGAGGGTCTCAAATATATATATATTTTTTTATAATATTGAAATAAATTGTTTTAAAGTTATTTAAGAAAATAGACGAAAAATGACCATTCCCAAGGGGGAATCTCCGAAACTACTGAGCCTAAAATTTTGAAAAAAAAAATACGGGAAATAGTTCTATACCTATAGATTACAGACAATCCTATAAGAAGTCGATGGTCTTAAAATAGCATGGTAAATCTCTCAATATTGTGCGTACAAACTTAAATTTGCAGTTGGAATGTATGGGAGAACATGTTTTTCAACTCCAGTGTTAAGTACCGAACCCTTCATTATGCGTGCTGCGACACGCACTTGGTCGGTTTTTTACTACTAGAAATTATCCAACTGACGAACGCATTCTCTGGGCTGCCGAACTGTAGTTCCGATTTTAGCCATGCGTCAAAAGATCCTTGTATTTACAAATACCACATTCATAATACATCAAATAAATGTTCCGATTTTTATGATACAGGCTTAGCGAAGACCCGATATGAAAGAGTGGCTAGAGTGACGGCGTGGTGCCCTTAGTTTTCGGCTGTCAAGTAAATAAAAATAAAAATAATTCTTGACACACTACTAAAGTTTCTATAATAATATAATTCAATAATGATTCGAAAGACACGTGGCGCTATCTACGATATCATAAGAATGTTTTTGTTGTTTTCCTCGGAAACAGTACTTTTTTCGGGATAAAAGGTATCCTATGTCCGTTTCTGTACACGTGACAACGTACTCGTATATGCAAAATTTCAGGATGATCGATTCAGTGGTTTAGGCGTGAAAAGGAAACACACAAACAAACAAACTTACTTTCGCATTTATAATATCAATAGTTAGGATTATCTATTTACAAAAAATCGATTGATTGGGCTAAAAAGTAATGACATGAAATCATTCCCTATTATTTCGTAGAGAACTGTACGCATATAATTTATGAACACTTATAATGAAAATTGTAGGAGTAATGGTAAAAATTTGAAAAAATAGACCTGGATTTAGTTTTATTTTTCTTTAGTTCTATAAACTAAAATAGATTTCAGGATAAATGAAATCACTTCTCATGTATTGTGGATTACTGTGTACATATTTTTTCCTATCAAAAATATGCTATATTTACTGTAAAAAATAGACACAAAGTTAATTAGTTTCGCCGTATTTTACGGAGGACAAGCTTTAACAGATGGGAGGACAGTGTTGGCCTGTAAAAAAGTACCAGGCTGTCACAGGCGCTCTCTGGACATGGATAGACCTTATCCCCAGTTGTCACCATTGTGGCACCTCGACCAAACGGCCTTGGTGCAGCACAATTTCGAGGAGGGAAGGTATCAGGACCCCACTGTCCTGGACTGGCGGGGTAGTTACGTAAAACACTTTGACTTTGTTTCTGTCACCTCTGACCTAGACTATATAGTAAACAGCAAAACCATCTCGAAAAAAAAAATAGCAATCGATCGCAGTGCTTCTCATTTTGACAGTTCAGTCACGTTCAATGCGTTATTTCCGTCGTTGAACAGTCGTATTATTCAAACCTATGAAGCAATGGATGTCAAAATGAATGGAGTGGCAATCACTTGCCTTTTTATGTCTGACACGCAATTACTCCGTAAGTCCCAAGGCGGAAGACATCCATAAGGATTTCGACAAATAAAAAATAAATGCTTACCGAATATAGCTTACTTCGACCCGCCTTTTAGGAGCCAAAAGCTTTTATTTTTTATTGGCAGCGTTGATTCCTCTGGACCGATAGGTAATTCACCGTCATCCATGCCCAAGTAACGATAGCAAAACTCCAAATTAAAACGAAAACAAACAAAGACATAATCCACAAGCCTAGAAAAATTGGTTGAATGTTCAGTAAGCCTACTAAGCCTATCGCGAACGTACTTATGTAAACGTGTCGTTATTGTGAGTGATTTTCAGCAAATAAAATCTCAGACTATAACAGCTAGCAATCATAAAAAAAAACGCCTACTTCGCATGTTCCCCCTCTGATTCTCTCTGTATTTTTAGGGTTCCGTACCTCAAAAGGAAAAACGGAATACTTATACGATCACTCGTGTGATTCCTGATTAAGCTGAAATGTGGTACACGTATACGCGTGTATGTGTATTGTTGGCAAAAAACTAAAATACAGATCCCAAGACACTGACTTCCGAAATTAAAGTTATTTCATAATTTTGAGTTAATTTCTTTTTGAAGTCGATTTAATTTTTTAAATATTTTTTTCGTAGATACCTACGTTCTTATCCCGTGCATCACCGCGCGCCGAAGTTCTCAACCTCCTATTTACCCTATTTACAGATAAGTAAGTAAAAAATAGAAACGCAATTACTTTAGAATTTTCAAGGATTTTCAATCAATATTAGGTATAAGTTTACTTTTCGCGTAAATGATAAATGATAAATTATTTTTATTTCTGTAAGTTATAGGTTTGTACAAACACTTTTACAAGTCAATTATGTTTTTTTTTTTTAAACTAGATGAGGTCGGCGTTTCCTATCTGACTACTCTGAGAAGAAAGGCCGAAACAAACTCAGAGCTCACAGTCTCTTATAAAGTCCAGACATCTTGGTCATATCTTAACAACCGAATGCTACCTTACGTTTTATTATGTGTCCTATTTATAATATATGCTCTTACACCTAAGACCTGGCGCGTACATTTTTAATGGGTATAATTATAAGCAAATTGTTGTTTCAAAGTACACTATGTAATTAGTTTGACTCGAGACAGTGGTTTCGTCATCGATGTAAGTAAAAAATTAAGTAGACACAAATCGAGTCCGCGCGATTTATTTCTGTGAACACGTTTGGTCGCACACAGCTGTAATCTAACGAAACCTAGTGACAGGTATTTGCTCGGCACTGGACTTTTTAGGTTCATTGCATTCTTTTGATGCAATTCCTGGCCTGTTTTTTTTTTAAATTTCTGACCAGATTTACGGAAGATATGAGGCGACATCTGAAGTTATTTCGCTATTGTCAACTTCACATGCATTTTTGACCCTATTTTTGCTAATATTTCTATTGTTGTCAACTCCTGACAATGACGTCAGAATCAACATTCTAGCTAAACACGTTTTGCGCTATACAAATTAGAATTTCGACACATAGTGAAAAATAGAGACACATAGTGACGTCGTAGGCAAATGACATCCTGCTTCAAAATTGTTACAAATATGACCTATCTTTTGAACGCTCAACCATTAGTCTAGCATTAAAAGTCTCCTAATTTTTAGCGGTTGAAATCTTACATGTTTTTGTTTGTCAGAAATATTGAACTTACCACCAGTAAACCGAGCGAAAAGACGTTTTCACGTCAAAATTTATAAAAGGATAATGTATTTAGAAGTTTTCTGGAAGGAGCAATTCTTTATTCGTCCTTTGGCCTACCTGTTTTGTTTCAGTATTTAGAATTGATAGCCTGGTAAAAAGAAGGTACAAGACATGTATTGTGTTGTCTTCAGATCTTACCTGATTTTAGAATAAAAGTGTTTAAAAAATTATTTAAAAAAAAAACAAAAAACCCGACTGCAAAAACACATAACTGAAAAGAGAAAAACAAGCATTATAATCTATAGAGTTTGGTACTGTAGGCCCCCGCCTAAAAAAAAGTTACACCATATTTCAGGTTATTGGTTTGTCCCCGACTGCAGTACCATAATTCTATAGATTATAATGCTTGTTTTTCTCTTTTCAGTTATTTGTTTTTGCAGTCGGGTTTTTGTTTTTTAGAATATTTTTTATTTCAATTCTTTTAGTTTTATTAATATATATTTGAAATTGACTCATTACTAGTATTCATTTGATACCAATAATGTTAGCAATTTGTTTATAAAAAAAACATTCCCCTCCCTTTTTTATATTTCCAGATGTAATATACCTATAGAAATATTGTATAGCCTATGTCACTCCCACAATTAAGACGAATCAAACGAAACCTCAAGCCATCAAGCCATTGGCAGGTAGCCGTAGGCTACAGAGCGTGCCAAAGAAATAGACATACATACATACATACTCTCAAAAAACATTACCCTCCTTCTCCTCCTCCTCCTTCTCCTTCTTCTCCTTCTGGGGCAGTCCGGTAATAAAAAGGGAATTGATTGGAAAAAATGTTCTCAGCAATAAAGGCACAAAAAATGTAAACATACTTTTCATATAAAACAAATATTGTTTTATATTTTTAAAGGTTCCGTACGATAATGGTAAAAAGGAAGCCTTATGGTGCGACACAGTCTGTGTCTGTCTGTCCGTCTGTCAAAGCTGGATTAAAAATTCAAAGTAGGGCTACTAGGGCCTGCGAGGTATCGTAATTATGAAAAAGCGCTGTTTGCACATTCTCATACATTTTTTTCTTTTTTAGGCCGCATAGTTTTCAACTTTTGATGAAAAATGTAAAAAAAAAAATTCCGTTCAATATCGCCGAAGTTTGCATAGAGAAAAATCTGAAATTATTCTGTGTGATAGAAGTTTATGTAAAGATTAAAGGAAAAATAAAACGATGTCTCTAAATAGCACACTTTTTTTAATACATTATTATACAGGGTGTTTGGTGCATCGTGTGCCAAATTGAAATGGTCGACTGGGGGGGTCACGTTCTATCCTTTCAGACCCCTAAACACTTCTCATGCCCTGTGGCTTTTTTTTCATCGACTTTTTATTTTTTTATAAAAAAAATACCCAAATTTTGCATTCAATTTCAAAATAAAAAAAAGTGTAAGTCGTAGACTCTGAATTTTAATTTTATTTAGACGTGTATTGTATTACAGTACTTTTAAATTCAAAATTAGTGACATTAGCCATCCAGTTTTTTTTTTAATTTACTCGCAAAGTTTCGGACTTCAATTAAAGCTGTCCATGTTACAGCTATTTACATGGCTATAAAAAAAAAAAAAACCAAAAGCGACCGGGATCTTCCAACTCCCTCAAAAACTCTTTAGTCTATCCTCTTGCTAGTGATGTGCCACATGCCATGAAAATCTTTTTACAACTTTGTGAATTCGCTAGAATTGTGAATCGAGTCACAAAATACTAAATTTGAAATTATGATTTAAAAAAATATTTTTACTTAAATTATACCTCAAGAACTCATTTAATCTGTTATCTCACTCTTGTAAGGTAAAATCTGTCTCGTATCTCTCTTTTTTGGGGGGGACGGTTACTAGAAATAAAAAATAATTGCATTTTTAACATTTATTTAATCATTTTTTACATATTCTGCTCAAATTGTTGGCCGCTATTGCGAATGCAGGCCCGACATCTATTTCGTATTTCCACAGTTGTTGTACGAAGTCGTATTTCCTCCTTAATTTGATTAAACGCCGTTTCAATGCGTTGAAGTAGTACCTCCCTAGTCGGAACCTCCGTGGCGTATACCAGCTCTTTGGCACGTCCCCAGACATAAAAATCTAGCGGAGTTAGGTCTGGGGAGCGTGCCGGCCATGCAATAGGGCCATCGCGACCAATCCACGCATTGGGGAACACATCGTCAAGATATTCCCTCACAGTCAAACGCCAATGCGCGGGACAGCCGTCATGCTGGAATACTTTGGGAACATTTTCATTAAATACGGGCACCTCGGACACTAATTCGGGCAGGTCATTTTGAAGGAACTCCAAATAGTTATCGCCATTGAGGTTATCGGGCAGGTAATGCGGTCCAACTACCTGATTCCCAATCACTCCTGCCCAAACGTTTACACTAAACCTCCTTTGAAAAGATTTCTGCCTTTTAACATGTGGGTTTTCCGTTTTGTTTGTCCAGTGATGCAGATTGTGAAGATTGAGGATCCCTTCTTTGGTAAATTTGGACTCATCCGTCCACAATATTCTTTTTAAGAAATTAGGATCATCCACATCCGTGTGTAACATAAACCGACAGAATGCCACTCGTCTGTCAAAGTCGCCACCCTCAAGACCTACAAACAAAGAACTCTTTTAAATTCCTGTTGAGCAGTAAATAATTGCACAATGAGATTTTTAATGACCGGCGGCGTCGGACCGTTTGTATGGGCTGGTTCACTACCTTGAAGTAGTGACGTCATACCCATTACCTGCTAAACAAAGGCATCGTCAAACAAAGTGTGTACGGGTTTAAAGTTAGTTCAAAATTACGTACCTTGCACCGGAGTGTAGTGGAATGGATGTTTTTCGTTTTGCTGAAGAACTTTCCACACTTTCCATATTGAAATATCAAGATGTGCTGCCACATTTCTGATGCTTCTTGTAGGGTCTTCCTCAAAAAGTGCCAGTATTCTCTCGTCCACTTCAACATTATGTCGCACAATATGGCCCCTTGGTTCATGAAAAGTGACACTGCCAGTCTCGCGTATGCGTCGGTATGTGTCTTGGAAGACTCTGCGGCCAGGTAGTCGTCTACCAGGAAAACGTTCCTGGTAAATTCGTTGCGCTGCACGAGCGACACCATTGGCGGCTCCATAAGCCATCATGATGTCAGCATATTCCTCGTTAGAGAACGTCGCCATTGCAACAACAAAAAATCAACAAAGTTTAACAATAACACCAAAAGTTAAAACGTAACAAAAACCAACAAAACTCAACAAAACAAAGTAACAAAATGAAAAAATCGCGGAGTACGGTGAACTAACACACACGTCAGGTAGCAGAGGCAGTGATGTCTCGACTGACTGACGAATGACGGATTGACGGCGTCGCCGCGTCGGTGGCAGTTCGTCGTTTGTTCAAACTAGTTTAGGTACGCTATGCAAGAAAGATAGAGATAGAAGATAGATTTTACTTCGCGAGAGTGAGAAAACAAATTTTACCTGTTACTTAAGTAACAAAAGACTTTTTTCTTTTGAATTTGGAATTTAATATTTTGTGACTCGATTCACAATTATTCTAGCAAAGTTATAATTACAAAGTTGTAAAAAGATTTTTATGACATGTGGCACATCACTAGCAAGAAGATAGACTAGAGAATTTTTGAGAGAGTTGGAAGATCCCGGTCGCTTTTGGTTTTTTTTTTATAGCCATGTAAATAGCTGTAACATGGACAGCTTTAATTGAAATCCGAAACTTTGCGAGTAAATTAAAAAAAAACTAGATGGCTAATGTCACTAATTTTTAATTTAAAAGTACTGTAATACAATACACATCTAAATAAAATTAAAATTCAGAGTCTACGACTTACACATTTTTTTTATTTTGTAATTGAATGCAAAATTTGGGTATTTTTTTTATAAAAAAATAAAAAGTCGATGAAAAAAAAGCCACAGGGCATGAGAAGTGTTTAGGGGTCTGAAAGGATAGAAGGTGACCCCCCCAGTCGACCATTTTAATTTGCCACACGATGCACCAAACACCCTGTATATGATGGTACGGAACTGACTCCGACTCCTTCTTGACCGAGTTTTTTTTTATTGTGATAGGTTGCTAATTGTTGCGCCGCGCCGCTTCGTATCATCGGATGAAAAGTGGGTAGCACCGTTAAATACAAGGTGTAACTTAAATAATGCATAACCTTTTAGGGGGTCATTGTACTATTCTTTATGAGCCACTTTTACTATGGGACCAAACCTGAAATCATGATAAAAAATAGTTGTTCCTTAAATTTATGTTCGCATAACTCATCAAAATGTAGGGAACAGATGATTTCTTTTCGCGATTTCAGGTTTGGTCCCATAATTAAATTAGTTTATAATGAGTACATTGACCTCTTAAGGGGTTGTGCGTTATTTAAGTTACAGCTTGTATAAGACATCTGAAACATCAGTCGCAGACATAGCCGAATATCTAGCAGTTTCTAGCAGTTTCTAGAAACTCAAACACAACAAGGTCGCTTAAAGAATGGTACAGTTACCGGCTGTAAATATTGCACATGGATTCAAAAGCACATGAAACAGGTACCTAATATGACATATCGAGCATTAGAAAAAGTCTGTCTGCCACACACAATTACCAATAACGATGACGACTCTCTACAAAACCCAACATTTTCTAAAAATCCCATGTGCAATATTTACGGCCGGTTGCTGTACGCAGGTCTAGTAGCCGATGGGGTCGAAAGATTTTGGAGTGACAACCACGTACCGAAAGGGGTGGTGGTCACATGGTAGACCGATGACATGGTAGATGATGATGCGAGAAGCACGCAAAGCAGAAACTTGATTTGGCAACGGTTGATTGAGGCCTATTTCCAGCATTGGAAGGCTGAAATTATGAAGATGATAAGTATATCTCCTAAATGAGCGATGAAAGGCAACAAGGAACTCTACTAATCCTTAAATTCAATCAAACAATTATTGTCTTTCTAATGGTCTCCAAACATAAAAGTACGATAGTCGTTCCTACATAACATTATATTCAATCTGCCTAGACTTTTCCCAACTATGTTGGAGTCGGTTTCCAGTCTAACGGGATGCAGCTGAATACCAGTATTTTACACGGAGCGACTGCGTATCTGAACTTCACAACCCAGTTACTGGGTAATATGGTACCCCTTGGTAAGACTGGTTGTCGTTTTAAGTGTTTTAAATGATCACAGTATAGCCATGTGGACGAAGCAATATGAAGCTAAACTCGTTTCACTTTTAGATTTTCTGAAAAAAGCTTCACGTTTATAAACACTTTCAGAGACTTTTTTAATTCTTTTACTACGAAAGCATTACGTGATACTGATTAACTGACTAAGAAGAAATACCTATTTTTTACTTGTTGATTTTTTATAAAAAATAATGTTAACTCAGCACTTCGGATGTACAGTCCGACCGGCTTTTTTATGCTTATCAAACACGAAATGTTCGTTACTATTGTTTCGGGCCGAGCGGAACCTGGGCCGAGTGGAGGCTCACCCCGAAAGAGGACGCGGGAGAGCTGGGACCAACGGCTTAACGTGCTTTCTGAGGCACGGAGGAGTCTTGGTATGTAAAGATTGTCACCCATCCACGGACCAACCTCGGCAAGTGTACCGCGACCCATGCGACTTTTATTACTTAGCCACGAGCTCCTTCCTACATATCACTTAATAACATTAATTATCAAAGGTTATTTATCTTCACCTTGTGGATCTTTAAGACGTAATATAATCGTGAGTGTAGGTAAACTACAATTAAAACACGAGGACCATTATCTCGTAAATACAGGAATGCCTATCTTATTCTTGTTAGTTAATTATTTATCTATAGAGTAGTTCTTTTGATAGTCTGTAATCTCTTATTGTCAAATAAAAGACAGTGTGCTAGAAAACGTTCAGTTTCCACCGTTTCTTCGAAGAAACCGAAACAATTTTAGCGAATAAAATGTGACTAACGACCAATAGAAATTGTTTTATATTCCCACCTAAATTATTATAGATTGACGTACTAATTCCTTCATTCCTTATTGTCACGTTTAATTCGGGAAAGTTCGGTTTTTCCGAACCTTTTTCGTACTGTATCAGACTACCAGCTATCCGTTACTTCATTTCTCCTTCATAAGTCCTAGGTCTTCGCCTTCCGTAGACTCCTCAAACTTGTCAATTCTCTAACTGTGTTACCTAACTGGGTTGTGGAGGTTAAATATGCGGTCGCTCCATGTAAAATACTGTTATTTAACTGCATCCTCTTACACTAGAAGCCGATCCCAATTTTCAAAAATCCAATGATGCTGTTTTAGTTTTCATCAAAATCAAGCCCGATACTCCTTTGAGTACTCTTCGCTATTTCTCATAGTTTCGAATTTGGCCATCCACGCCCACTTGAAAAATTCACCCTGTATATTTTAGTGTTAGCTTTTATATTGTAATTAAGATTTATACATGTATAACTGTGTAACTAAAGCCGTCGAGGTCGAAGTAACATGGGGTTGGAAGCATGGCAGACATCTCATAAGGTATGTGGACGCATACTGATGGATAGTCCCGGCAACACGTGTCGCCTTCTTACATTGGGTAACAAATCAATGGTGGGACTGAAATGGGCCATTGCGCGGGTCCCTATTTCGACAGCCTATTCGATGGCCAGGCCAGATCAATGGTTATTGGAAATTGGCCTACTGACTCACTCTGCCGCAGAATAAATAAATTCAGACGTGAGACATTTCTTTGATTCTAAATTAGAAAGTTTTATTGATAATTTTAATCATTGTAATTATTTGTTATGTGTGCGTCAAATTTTTTTTATTACCATTCATTCAACCTGATACTGACATGTATTTTGCAAAAAACGAAAGAAAATTTGAATTTCGCGGGTTACCCTAGCGCAACCCCCATAATGAGATAGCACGATAAATGCTTACAGTCCGGCCGTCGAGAGAATGAGTTTCTGACACCTGTCAGTTAGACAATTTCTAGTAGTAATAAGGATCAAATTCGCAAAACATATTCGTTAGTGTGAAACTGACAGGTGTCAAGAACGCATTCTCTCGACGGCTGGACTGTAGCAGGACATTTAATAAAAACAGTAATTACTAACTTAGGCACAGGCCTAAGTTAGTAATTTCTGTTTCCTCCTGCGCTGATGTCGGTCACGTGTACCATACATTGTGTTCTATATAGCACCACACTGCGATGCTAACGTCAGCGGCGCGTACGTTGCTAGTTTGCTACGTGCCGCGAATCGCGCGCGTCGGTCTCGCTCGTCAGCGCCGCGTACGTCGGTCGACTAGCGATTAGCGATAGCGAGCATGGAATTGTGCGAGTGCCCTCAGTCTGTTATCGAAGATAAGCTGAATGCCACGCGTGCGTGACAGTCGCTATGAATATCGTACCGTAGAGCGGTCGGTATCGCAAGTACGGTAAGTATTTTATTATTTATTTCTCGCTGATGTACGTGACCAACTGTACGCGACCGACATCAGCGTAGGAGGAATTCAGGCCTAATATACTGATACTTTTCGCACCGCAAAACGTACAATACCTATCTTGAGCTGACCTAGTGTAGCATGGAGTAAGAATAGAATAAGAGGCCATAGGTTGCAGTCTCAGCATATAGATAGCGATCGCATTACGACCGAATTAAGTCGCAAAGTCCTAAACACGGTCAAAATTGCTTGAAAATTGCGTGATTTTTCATGCTTGTCAAGCAATGTTGACCGTCTATGGACCCCATTAAGACTGCGACCGAATTCGATCGTAAAGCGCTATTTATGTCGAGACTGCAGCCCCAGCTTATAATGGTTCTGTTACCACTGACCAGCGGCCTACTCTACTACAAGATGAGACCTGCGCGCGTAGCATGACCACCATAGAAACTGGTTTCGTCGACGGAAGAATAGACAAAATACAGATCGTAGAAATATTTCTACACATTCTACGTGTCATTCGCTGAGTTGCGAGAAACCAACGCTAGTTTAACGGAGATTTTAAATTTATCCTTTATTTTTGATACAAAATGTAAGGGAATTTCAAGTCTCTGTTAAAATAATGTTAGTATCGTGCAACTCAACATAAGCATGGCAATGTGTCATTTTGTCTATTCTTCCATCGACAAAACGTCGCCTGAAACTGTGACGTATAGAAATAGCTAGTCTGTATGTCGTGAGTTTGTAGGCATTATACAAATACACCTCTGTATCCAGACTTTATCTTACTCTGTGCTACAGTAGTAACAGTATCTACAAATTCATGTCTCCGCGCAATGCGAGTTAAAGGCAGTTCAGACTACGCTATAATAAAATTATAATAGGGTGACTACTAATTAGTGACCGATACTTAAACACATGATTGTACTTATGACAACAAACAACTTTTACTATGGGACCAAACCAGAAATCGTGAAAACCAAATCAGCTGTTGATTACTACATTTTGACGAGTTATGCAAACATAAATGATGAACAGGTATTTTTTTTTCGCGATTTCAGATTTGGTCCCATAGTAAAAGTAGTTCTTTACCATGAGTACAATCATGTGTTAAAGTATTGGTCACTAATTATTAGCAGTCACTCCATAAAGCATATAGCAAAATATTGTATAGCACAACAATATCGCTCAGCGTACATTTTATGTGAACACGTTCACAATACGCTATACTATAAAGTATTGGCTTGCTATACCTACGCGATAAACTTGACCAATTCTCAAAGCTACATATATATGTAGCTTTGAGAATTACGTACGATTCTCCGGTTATTTTTTTCAAATTTCATGTCTTCTTCATCGCTTGCCACTTCCATTGTGTGCACTTTATGACAAATAACTTGCTATATACGTAATAGTAGACCAGTTTGCGTTATAGCGTATAGGGTGTGAAAGTCATGCTTTATAGTTATAGCTTATTGCGCATTATGCTTTACTATAATATAGCGGAATAGTACGTAGTACGTAGTCTGAACAGTTCTTTACAGATAATATAAAAGGAATGTCAATTCTACGAGGGCCTTTTTTACGAATACCATTTTGGTCCTGAAATTGAATAGGCTCATAGAAACGAATTTGGTTTGTTTTCGGTCGATGTAAAAATACTGATGCGGGATTTGTAAATTTGGATTTTTTAAAATGTTGGTTTGAAAGATTACTTATAATTATTATTATGATTTAATTAGGTAGGTACATAGATAAAGATACTGCTACTGCAGAGGATGAGGTCCTGGGTTCGATTCCCGGGTCGGGCTGTCTTATTAGAGTTTTCCATCTGCAATTTCTTAGCAGCGTCCCGGAGTCTGCATTAGTGTCCGGTTGATGGCAATAGGTTCACCATGGGACACATTCACATTACATTCACATGACTCACATAACTGCCGATATGTGGGAGTACTAAGGTACACGTCTGCCAAACCCTTTGGGGTATTCATGTGTGTTGTTATAATTATGATTGTAATAGATGAAGATTTTGAATATTTCACTTTGCCCCACCAGTGAAAAATCTTGGATTATTCAACTTTGCCTCACCAATCTGTTCCATCAATAGCACAAAGTGGAATGATCACAATTTTTGTCTCAACAGTAAACCAAAAAATCTTGGATTAATCCAATTTGCTCCACCAATCTGTTCCATCAATGGCACAAAGTGAAATGTTCACAATTTTGGCGTCCGCTGTGTCCCCACAAATTGCTCGCATGGTGTGTAATTTGCCCTACCAAAATCAATTACCAGTGGACGCTAAAATTGTGATCATTCCACTTTGTGTTATGGGTGAGGAAAAGTGGAATAATCCAAGATGTTTTCTCGGATTGCTGTTGAGACTAAAATTGTGAACATTCCACTTTGTGCTATTGATGGAACGATTGTTGGGGCAAAGTGGAATAGTCTAAAATGTTTTCTCGGTTTGCTGTTGAGACAAAAATTGTGATCATTCCGCTTTGTGTTATTGGTGGAACAGATTGTGGGGCAAAGTGGAATAATCTAAGATGTTTTCTCGGTTTGCTGTTGAGACAAAAATTGTGATCATTCTACTTTGTGTTATTGGTGGAACAGATTGTTGGGGCAAAGTGGAATAATCTAAGATGTTTTCTCGGTTTGCTGTTGAGACAAAAATTGTGATCATTCCACTTTGTGCTATTGATGGAATAGATTGGTGAGGCAAAGTTGAATAATCCAAGATTTTTTCTCGGTTTGCTGTTGAGACAAAAATTAGCAAATGAGTGCGTGTCACATATTGTGCGACTAGTACCGGAAATCATTTCTTAGCTAGGTATGTACAATCAAGTGTAGAATAGAAAGAAAAATATGCACTGAACTTAAATGAAGTTTAGTTTGTAAACAATGGAATCGGCGCCAATCCTAGCTAATATTATAAATGCAAAAGTAAGTTTGTTTGTTTGTTTGTTACTTTTTCACCCCTAAACCACTGAAACGATCATCCTGAAATTTTGCATATACGTTGTCACGTGACAACGTATATGCAAAATTTCTGTTTCTGTAAACGGACATAGGGTACCGAAACAATGTACTTTTCCCGAGGAAAACAACAATAACATTCTTATGATAATAGATGGCGCCACGTGTCTTTCGAATCATGATTGAATTATATTATTATATAAACTTTAGTAGTGTGTTAAGAGTTTTTATTATTTTTTTTATTTAATTACTTACCGAATACATTTTGTAAGTCTAGAGTGTCGATAGACCGGTTTTTCATAATACTATAAATGCTAAAGTGAGTTTGTTTGTTTGTTACGCTTTCACGCTAAAACCGCTGAACGGATTTGGATGAAATTTGGCACATGGGTAGACTATGACCTGGATTAGGATGGGATAAATTTGATCCCGGTAGTGCGTTCCCGTGGGATGATTTCCGACACCTACGCGGGCGAAGCCGCAGGCAAAGGCTAGTAGGTATCACATAATTTAATTCGGTCTCACATGTAAAGAAGAAGCCTGGGTGTCATTTGGCGGAATTGATATTCCGACGCAATTTATAATACTGGGTCGGTTAAGTAGATTATATCGTGCAATGAGCAGACGAAAATAGCCCTTATATTGTAGTGACGAACATTTTTGGACGTGACTGTACCTACTACTTATAATACTTGTACTGAACTACTGTATCTAAAACTTGTTTTGACACAACGTCTGTTTTTACGCGTAATTAATCTATACGTAATTAATATCTGTCCACTGAAGCGGAGCGAGTCTGCAGAGCGGAGAAACGTAGAAATATAAACCAATAGGATTGCATAAAATCTCCGCTTGCTCCAGGAGCCAGGATCGTATTGGTTAATATTTCTCTGTTTCTCCGCTCCGCAGCCTCACTCCGCTTCAGCGGACAGGCAGCCCTAATTTGCAGTTTAGCCCAAATAATACATTATATATATTACACACATAATACATTATATTATTATTATATATATTATACCGGAAAAAACAAAGTTACTTTGAAAACCTTGAGAGACTTTGATAATTACTCCAAATACTGGGTGTAATTTAATCACCGTGATCCTCTTAAGGGGTCATTGTACTCATTATTACAACTTTTAATAAGGGAAAAATCCTGAAATCGCGAATATAGAGGTATGAGGAACAGGGTGTAAAGTTCACTCATCCGACGGGTGTTGTGTCTGGTGGGCTACTGCCCGATGACTGATGTGGGGACGTTGTATATATGCAAGTCGCGCGGTAAACGATGCAGGATTTTGCGTAAACGTCAGTGTGATGAGTAGTTCGCATGTGGCGATGTAGGTGCCGCCACACGAAAAAATCAGCTGTTCCCTACATTTTGACGAGTTATGCGAAAATAAATGTAGGGAACAGCATATATTTTTTCCAATTATTTTAATTTATATTCATTTTTAAACACGTTGGCTAATTCTAATTAAAATTCAAATATTTTATTTCGAACCAAAAATCCATATAATGTTAGTAGTAGTATAACTTAGCCTAATGTTAGTATTAAATTAAATTAAATGAATAATAAACAACTAATGAACCATTGAAGTGTGCGTTCAATGGTTCACCAGTCTATTAGGGTAGGTGTGTCTGAACACCTACCCACCTTTATTAACTGGGGAGAGTCCCACCGGTCTGAAAACACATTCAGGATGCCATTGGAGGCTAATAAAGTTGGTTCTGAATGGACAAATTAACATTTCAGTTTACCCTGAATTTGCGCAGAAAATG
Organism: Dicycla oo; assembly: GCA_948252095.1. Lineage (NCBI taxonomy): Eukaryota > Metazoa > Arthropoda > Insecta > Lepidoptera > Noctuidae > Dicycla > Dicycla oo. Next base: position 14,380,070 of record OX411732.1, read on the forward strand.
CCATTCTAGATACTGTTAGATAGATGTCGACTTTATAGTGAAGATTAAGGCATCTACTTTCTTAAATAGTTGCTCAAAAATATTTCTTTCTATTGTAATGAAAACAATAATTTTCACTCCCTTAATTAAATCACTAAAGCGTTCAACCCAGTCGACATTATTCACACAAACAATAATTTTTCGAAGCAATTGCCTTCTTAATTTAATTTGTATAGACAAAAGAGGAAGAATGATCGTTCAGGCGAATAAAGAGCTATCATTAGCTACGTTAGAACGATCCAGGGGAATTTCAACAGACAAGGCTGTATTAAATTACTAATTAGAAGAGATCTTTGTTAGGAATGGCCGGGGATACGTAGGGCTGCTAGCTAGGATAGTTTTTGAAAGGAAAAAGCTGACTTTGGTTTTGTGTGCTTTGTTTGGTTTATTGCCAAATTACCACCGACTTCTGAAACTAAAATTATTTTTTACTTTATAGTTGTTTTTTTTTGTATAAAGTTATTTTTTTTCCTTTTTAGTTTTAGTGCGGGAAGTAAGAGAGAAAGTATTATGGGAAGATAAGAACATCATCAATGTATACGAACTGGATAAAAAAGCTATTACTGAAGCCAACTTAAAAACTACTCGAGCGAAGTTATTAAAATTGATGGGACCACAGTGTGGCGTCTTCTACCAAAAGAAAAAAAAAATCATGTTAATCGGCCCAGAATCACTGAGAAATCGATATATGAAAAGAAAAAAACTCTTTTAATGTAGAAAAGAATGAAATCGGTTAAAAACTAAGATTTTTTACTGAAAAAAAAAAGCTCTATGATAAAGTATTTGAAAAGACACTTGCGGTCAACCATAGTACAGTAAAAATCTCGAGTGACATCTGCGGGATCCGGACAATCCAACTCCGTTCCAGGGCTCATGTACCACCTGAGGTTCTTCGACTACCTGAAGTTCTTCTACTACCTGTCAACCCACCGGCGTAGCTACTAACGCTGTGCTCAAGCTCCGGGACGCCAGCTCTGCCGATACTAATTCTGCCACCGCCGCCACCGTCACCGCAGGGGAGTGGCTGGACAACCCTGCAAATAACGTCACCGGAGTCGAAACCCACATCAGCACCAGGATCCCGCTATCTACGTCGGGAAGACCTGCAGGATAGTGACCTTAGTAAAGTGGCATAAACCTCTCGCGCGCTCGATATTGAACCACACCCGGCTCAACTGGCTTTGTAACTTGTATTAGTCTAATTAAATATTGTATGTAAAGTTAACTTAATTCTTTCACCACCCACATACTTGAGGACACGTTTATACAGGCTAACACAACCGCCTGTAATTCCAGTCGCAGAACGGAAATTGTCTTTTGTGGCGCTACTCTGGCCTTTCCTATAACTACAGCTACGTCCCTAATGCCTTCTGAATTTACCCCAAAATGAGGTAAGTAACACATGGGATCGAACTGGACCTCGCCCTTTTTACTCCCGTACCCTTCTATTATTAATGACATATATCATTTATGTAGACTAGGAACAGCGTCGGTCTCAGAATACTGCCCTGGGGAACTCCAAAAGTCACTGGGACTGCTTCACTGGTTATGTTACCGATTTTTACACACTGTGTTCTGTCATATAGGTAATATTTAATTGTTTTAATTGAAGATCCCGGACACCAAAGGTTTCGAGTTTCGTTAACGGGATATAGGATGCTTTTATCCCCATATTCCTACGAGTTCGAGACTTAAGCGAGCTTTAAGTAAATTAGCTGACATTTATCCGTAGGTAAATTGACTACTAACTTAAATAGTCCCTAAATTCAAACCACAACTGAACTTATATTACAAAGGTCTGCCTTTCCTTTGTCAACGTACGGAATTCTAATGGTCACATTGTCTCCAACTACCAATGGTGGATGAGATTAATCACTTGCTGTTTTAAATTTTCGCTTGTTTTTCTAAATTGTAATGTGCTTTATCTCTTGCTCCCAATATCACTGATTCATTTATGTTGTGGTCAAAGATTTCTTCTCGTATATCATTGCCTTTTCCACTGTCTTTAGTTTCGTTTTCCTGTTCGTCTTGGTTCTTCTAAATCTTTTTCATTATTCAATCCATTTATGATCTCTAAAGGAAGATTAGATATTGTTAACCCTACTTTAGGTTCCGTTGCAAACATTGCTTGATACGGAGAATCGAACTTTGATCTCTGATCTACTAGGTAATTTAAATAGTCCTCCATATAGGTACTTTAAAAAAATAAAAGCACGAAGCGCTAATATTAGATAGATTTTGTTTTGTGTAGATTATATTGCCATGTGCAATTGCCAAGTCACTCTACTTATTAAAGAAATAAGGAAGGAACTATAAAATGTTGTCAGCTAACTAACAAGGTATCAATTTATGACAAAGTAATTGGATAGCTGCTCCCAGTAGATAGGTAGCTACTTGATTAACTGACTTGGTTTACAATCGATTTACTGCATTGCTACTCTGCTGCATTGCTACACTTGTGCATGTTTTACATGTTATGTTTTTGATGGGATCTCATTTTTTTTGTGGGTAGGCTTCCTTTTTTTCTTTGAATAGCGTGTCGACCGCTGAGACGGACACACGTGCGTGAGGGACGCCACGCCGCCTGCACGGCGTTTGATTCCAAAGATACCTATTCAGCTTGTAGAAAACGGGACAAAAATTAGGAAAGTCAGTTTTTCCTTGCTGTACAGGGTAAACAATAACTGTGTTCAAAAGTGGTGTTTGTGGGTCTGCTACAAGTACCTTAGAATTTTCATGATCGGTGAGTCAGGGAGTCAGTGATAAAATTGACTTGCAATAATTCATAAACTGGTTCAAATTTAATGTAATTTGGAAATATATCTATAGATGTAATGCCCTCTTGGTCGCTGAAAAATAAGGCTTCTAGTTTTTTCCACATCGAATTTACAGGGGGTCAAAAATGGCTCGAATGGCTTCGAGAAAAGGATGGTACGGCCGTGCCTTTGTTTTGCTCGACTTGGCGGGAGCACTTACATGCCCCCAGATGGGTCCTTGTCCGTGTATACTTCTTTTTGGGGCTGTCTGTACTAAATTACACGTCAAACTGCGTAAGGTCTGACAGACCAGTTGGCGTGGTTGGTTGAGATACCACCTATCATGCCGCAGGTCGTGGGTTCGATTCCCATCCAGGACAAACATTTGTTGAACATGTCTGTTTGTTCCGAGTCTAGGTGTAATTATCTACATAAGTATGTATTTACAAAAAAAAGTAGTGGATGTAGTATATCAGTTATCTGGTTTCCATAGTACAAGCTTTGGTTAGTTTGGGATCAGATGACCGTGTATGAATAATTTCCCAGGTTATTATAAAAAAAAAGGTATACGTCTGAATCTCAAATCATCAAATTTTCACAAACTCTAGAGGACAACCTATGTAAATGCAATGCATGCCATAATAAATCAACTTAGTAATATTATTTTCTTATCTAAAAAAAAGGTCCTAATTCTCGATTGTTATGGTTGTGAAGGGACAACCCTAACAATCGCGAATTAGGACAAAATTTTAATTAGTCAAAACGGTATGTAAAATCGATGAAACAATATAGCAACGTTTCATTTACGTACCTTAAATACGTTACCTGAAGGGAACGATCGATGGATCCAAAGAAAACATAATTGAGTATTTGTGATCTGCGGGGTAATTGCTTAATACCACAGAATAAATATTAATGGTAATACATACAATAGCAATCGATGACAATACTCTTCATTTTGACAGTTCAGCCACGTTCACTGCGTTATTTACGTTGTTGAGCAGACAAATTTTTCTTACCTATGAAGCAATGGATTAGGAATTTCCTTCAAAAACCTTGGATTGTGTTTGAAAGTGTGTTACGCAATTAGGGTGCTAATTTACTTAAATAATAAGGCTAAATATTCGGCCATATTATTATAGCCACTTTATTACCCTAGTGAGTAGAGGACAGTTATGTAGTTTTCTTTTTACATTACATTATTATCATACATCTCTAATTAAATAATATACAGGATAGATTGAAATATATAAATACAAGACGGGGTATTAAGGGCAGGTACCTCAACCGTTGTAGCTACAGGAAAACGTTCTTAGAAGACTATCCTTAACATTTTTTAGTAATTGCTAACTGCATTGCATTTCGGGGAGCTCGTGCTAAATAATAACAGGTCGCACGGGTCGAACCATCAGGTTAAGTTACGCGGCAAGCGTAACTTAACCTGATGGTTCGACCCGGTTGGTCCGTGGATGGGTGACCCTATTTTACATACCGAGATTCCTCTGTGCCTCGTTCCCGGCTGTGTTGTCGGCTGTTGTGGATTTTGAATCGGTACGGGTCGTCAGAAACCAGAAAGTCTTACCAAGAGGTAGTGTCACTGACTCTGGCAGGGCCACCATCAGGGATTTTAATTTTGAAAACGCAAAAAATTAGTCGCTAATTAGTCGAAATTAGTCGCCAAATATCAGAATAAGTCGGTCACTGGTTCAAAAGATATAAGGGTTTATAGGTGGCCCTGCTGGAGAGACTCTCCCCAGCAGGGCCAAATTTATATCTCAAAAACTAGGGCACCTAGCGAAGATCTGTTTTCTTCCATATTTAGTCGCCAATTAGTCGGAATTAGTCGCCAAATATCAGAATTAGTCGGTCAGTGGTTCAAAAGATATAAGGGTTTATAGGTGGCCCTGCTGGAGAGAGTCTCCCCAGCAGGGCCACATTTATATCTCAAAAACTAGGACACCTAGCGAAGATCTGTTTTCTCCCATATTTAGTCGCCAATTAGTCGGAATCAGTCGCCAAGTTACAGATTTAGTCGGTGTGTAATTAAAAAGATATTAAAGAATTCAATTTCCCCATACAGTGGTACAAGCGAGTACAAAATACTTTATGTATTTTCTATATAGTATCTATGACGTCTTATGGAGGAATGTTTGTTTCGAATTAAATAAATATAAACTTAGTCTATAATTTCAACCCACCATAGGAAAGCTGTATTCATTACTTATAAACAAATCTACAATAATGTACGATGTACCTAATGCGTATGTGTGTGTGTGTAATGTGTGTATGTGTAATTATTTATCCAACACAATGTGCACTTAAGATGAGATAAAAACTCAACCCGTCCATACCCACAACTAGTGATGGGTAATTTTCGGAAATTTTTCAAAGCTTGGAAATTTTTCCGTTTATTTTTCCAAAAAATAACAATATGGAAAAATATTGGAAAAAATATTGTTTACTGTAAAATGTTGACTACAGGAATTAAAATAACATATGAATTAAAGGGTTTTATTTATACTGAACATATTTACTGACTGACTGAATGAATGACTGACTGATTGATTGAATAAAATGACTGACCGACTGACAAATCAACGCACAGCCGAATCTACTGGGTCTAGGAACGTGAAATTTTGCACACGGCTTCCTTTTATAATTTAGGGGAGCACTAAGAAGGGGTTATTGGAAATTCAATCTTATAGGGGTTGAAAAGGGGGTTTTTTTTGTATGAAAAATCTTATTCCTTGAGTTAATAAACTTGAAACTTGCCACGAATACATATATGTTAATTATGAACTTTTTCATTTTTGTTTTTCTAAACTATCCCCCCTAAAGGAGAATTGGGTGTGTCAAAGTTTGTATTGAAGAATTTTAACGCGCTGACCGATTAACTCTAAACTCACTATTTATACATAAGACTAAAAATAAAGAATACTTTCATCAGTTTTTCGAAAATATACCCCTGCCGGGGTGAAAATGGGCAGTCAATTTTGCAGGGGAGGATTTTACTGCGTAGCTTGATTAACTCGAAAAGATTAATGGCGAATTCTTATTTGAACGTCTAAAAGTCACACTTATACAAAATAAATTCAATTAATTATGTTCTTTTATGCTATCATATTATCTAATTAAGGCCAAATAAAAAAATATGTTCAATGAAAAGTTTTTTCACTACTTCGTTCTAAAAGGTTAGGAAATTGTTGGTTGGATTGGCAGTACTAAAATTGCCATTTTATGTTTATTTTCCTGAATAGTAGGTACAGCATAATTGTCGTGGTGTTGTTATCATTTTTAGTTTATTTTATTTACATGGAGTAAATAATATGTCGGCGCCTCCGCTTTTCTAGACTGTCAATTGACATGTTGTAGAAATGGCAACGTCAAAAATGAACACCGAGCACTCTGGTAAGGCGGCCATCTTGTAAAATGAGCAGGTAACTTCGGATTTTGTAAGGTGCGCACGCAACCATGTGGTCGGTGGACGTTATATTTTAATCGCATCCCTCTTAATCTAAGCGATCTTTTATTATTTTTTGAAGTGTTTGATTGAATTATCGAGAATTTAGAAGTGGAGTGATTGTGATAGGTGTTATTTTTTAAAATACTGCCTTTCTACCCGATAATCCACGCCTACCTGAACATGGTCGGCGCCTCCACTTTTCTAGACTTAATTGACTTGTTGTACAAGTCAACCTCAACAACGAACATCGAGAACTGGTGAGGCGGCCATCTTATAAAACGAGCATTGAACTCGTGGTCGGTGGACATTTTATTTTAATCGCATCCCTCTTAATCTAAGCGATCTATAATTATTTTGCTAAGTGTTTGATTGAATTGTGGAGAACTAGAAGTGGAGTGATTGTGATATGTGTTATTTTATTGACAAACTGCCTTCCTACCCGATAATTCACGCCTACCTGAACATGGAAAACACATTAAATGAAAGTCGAAAGACTTCAAATAAATAATACATTTATTTTGTTGTATATTTGAGTTTATTGTGTTCTTCCTTAGATAAAAGTATTGTAGCAAAGTAGGAAAATATCAAATGTTACGGCAATTCTGAACTAAAAAGATTAGTATTCAAAGTCTTAAAAAATATTTATTGGTGGTTGACATTGACAACTGTTGACAGTTTACAACTCTTAACCGTTGTTCAAAATTGCAACATTAAATATCTATTAATCTGACCCTTCTCTAACAAAAAATGTTGCACAAACTAGCTCAGAAGATGACGCTGAGTTAAATAAGGTATTTTTCATTTCAAGACGTAGTGATTTAATTTCAAATAAAACAATGTATGGGAAGCTGCCATTGTTTTTTGTATAAAAATAATCTTTAATACAAGTTTTGGAAACATTTTAAACGATTTGCAAAATTTGACCCTTGTGGGGGTGAAACGTGGGGATACAGTTTATTTGAAAAATCTTATTCCTTGGTTCTATAAACTTAAAAATGGCCCGAATACTTATTTTTATACTTAAATGATAAAAATCGTATACATGAATTTTCGAAAACAACATTTCAAAGGGGTTGAAGCCTTTTCGAAATTTTTTCAAAAGTTGGAAATTTTTCGGTTTTAAAAGTATTGTTTACTGTAAAATTTTGACTTCAGTAAGTAAAACAACACAGAGTTTAAGGGGTTTTATTTACATTCAAAGGGTTTTATTACATTAACACATCTAGGTATTCTGTTGAAGAATCCGAATCATCACTGGCGAAAAGTATCATGATCAATATTTTCTACTGCATCTACACAAACAATAAATCTTCAGTTGGTGGGTTTTATGTCACCAACAAGTTTCAGAGAAAAACCGATCTAGTTATACAAACCCGAAAATCAACTAAACTCAGGAAAAGAACCCGCCAAAATTAAGTCAGCTGTAGAAGAACAGCGCAATACAAGCGAAATTAATCATACCTCTAAAATGAGATAATAAACAAGATAATTAAAAACCTAAAAAACAAAAGTAGTCACGGGATTGACGAAATACCACAAATGCTTTTAAGACAATGCGCAGATGAACTTACTTTACCGTTTTACCTGCTACTGAACCAATCATTTGACGAAGGTACCTTCCCTGATTTATTGAAAAAATCTGTAATAAAACCAATACGAAAACAGATCCAAACAACTATCGTCCAATAGCTCTCTTACCATCGGCCTCAAAAGTGTTTGAAAAAGCCATGTGTGACCGGATTTATACGTTTTGCGAAAAATACAATATATTTGATGAATGCCAGAACGGCTTTCGAAAAAACCGTTCCACCACCTTAGCAGTCTATAAGTATATCCAGGAAGCCCTCAATATCATAAATAACAAAAAATACGCAATAGGAATTTTACTAGACATGACCAAAGCTTACGACAAAGTACAATTTGGGATATTGCTAAACAAATTATACGGAATAGGTATACGCGGAAAGGCTCACGAATGGCTAACATCTTATCTTAAGAACAGGGAACAATTGGTTGAAATAGAATACTTTAACCATAGAAATAATGAAATCGAAAAAATCCGATCATATAATAAAGCAATAAACGCCTCAATCCCTCAAGGAAGCGTCATAGGATGTCTCTTATTTCTACTTTATATTAATGACCTACCTAAGACCATAGCAGAGCCTTGTGTCTTATTCGCGGACGATATATCCATATTAGTATCATGCCAAAACAATGTGAATATAGAAGAAACTCTCAACTCCATACTTACTAAAACATGCAAATGGATGAACGAACATAACCTCGAGATAAACTACTCCAAAACCAAATTAATAACTTTCCACCCCTACCAAAAAACACCTTTAACTTTAGATTTTATTTTCAACGACTCAAAACTAGAAACCGTTAACGAATTTACCTTACTCGGACTAGTTATAGACACACATATAAACTGTAAATTACACATACAGAAAACTCACTCAAAAATTTCTAAATTCTCTTACGCCCTTCGTGAAATAAAAAAGACCACCAATTTACAAACAGCTCTCACTACCTATTATGCTTATGCCTATGCATGGCTTACCTATGGTGTCACCCTTTGGGGAAACAGCACAGGTGCACAAACACTTTTCACCCTGCAAAAGAAATTGGTAAGAATCCTGGTAAATATTGATCAAACAGATAGTTGCAAACCTTTCTTTCAAAAACATAATATCTTAACCCTTCCCTGTATATATATTTTAGAAACTTGTAAATTTGTGCGGAAATATCAAGAATTTTATTCAAAACGTGAAGACACCCAGACACGCTATCTACTCAGACACCAAACTAGGCTAAACTTACCAAGCTCTCGATTAAAAATGCACTCTACAAGCCCCTATGCAATGTCCATTAAATTATATAATAAACTACCCGCACTAATAAAAAAAGAAGAGAAAAACAATATATTTTTAAAAAACCTTCGACAATTTTTGCTAAATAAAAGCTACTACTCGGTAAACGAATATCTAAGTGATAGACTTATAAAGTCATAACTAAATACTATAACATCTCTCAACAGATACCTGTTTATATATACGTATTTTTTTTTTATCTCAGAAAAAATAATGATGCAAGTAGGTAACTTGCATCATTATTTATAGTATTTATAGTTTTAAGTAATATTATATAAATAACAAATGCTTCCTCTCTCCTACCTCACTTATTTTGCTGTGCCCGACAGGGTCCACATGATCTAATTATAAGTTTACCACCTAAGAATACCTACATGTGGAATGCAATAAAAGTATTGAGTATTGAGTATTGAGTATGAATGAGTATGAATGCCCTGATTTTTGTGCCAAGAAACAAGAAAATATTGACAAAAGAAAATCATTTTTGCTTTTTAATGTTAGAGGAATTGCAATATGTACTACCACCGTACATGAGAAACTTACTATCTTTTAAAACTTGTAGATGGTTATAAAGGAAAACCTGTGAATGTGGACCAAGTAACAGTTCAGTATAATGCTCCGCCTGGACGTGATTAAGTAGGTAGGTACAGTAGTAGTCCAATTAGTCCCCAATCTTTTTGGCCAGCACCCTAATTCCGTTACAACCTATCAATCAAATCGGAATCATTTTGAAGCAAATTGCTAATCCATTGCTTCGCATGTTCGAAATATTATCTGCTCGACAACGTAAATAACGCAGTGAATGTTTTTGAATTGTCAAAAAGAAACTGATTCCAATGATGTATTACGCAATTTGCTCCGCGGGTTGAAGTGAGCGCAACCGCCATCTTGCGCCATCTGCACATGGTATTTTCCCAATTGTGCATTCTGCGCATCGTCATCGGCTCACGTCACGTCTACCCGGCCAAAAAGAACTATTTGATACTTATAGTGCACATTGTAATTTCTTCTGATTTATGTATATAATTTCCAATAAGAAAACATTATGGCAAGAATTATAAATTGCAATGCTGCCAGCCTTTTGGGCACTTTTACCATTGACAGCGATGCGGACGAATTTTTTGATGCCCTATGAGCTTGTCACCTTTTTATTTTTATGATTTTTATATACTTGTACATAATATACATATATATCTTTTAGTTTTAGCTTGTACATATAATCTAGTTTCTGTTTGAAATAAAAAAATTGTTAAAGATTAGATATTTAAAATTTTCCAGTAAAGAAAAAAGAAAGCAAAATGTTTATTCTGCACAAACAAAACGCACGTTACAAAAAAAAAGACCTAAAGTAAAGAAATGACACACATGCAAAGCAGGCAAAAGACCTTAGAATAATAACTACAGCAAAAAGTTTCGTATTCGAGCAGTCTATAATTGTTCATTGCTTGATGTCAGAGTACACACAATAGTCTTATTTTTTTCTAATCTTTAATCACAGTCAGCTTTTTGTTTGGAAAAATATCGGAAAAATATTTTTTTTCTTTTCTTTTCCTTCCGAAATTTTTCCATTACCCATCAGTACCCACAACACAACACTCACAATCACCTCAAAATACACACAAACACAACACACATCAAACGAACTTTTTTGAAATTCATTTTTATAAAATAAAAATTGATTACAATTGACAACACGTTTTCAACGTTTCAGTATTTTAAACATTTTACTAAACGTACGATATTTTTTTATTATTCTAACGTTAATTAGAGGTTCACATTGTAAACTGGTAAAACAGTTGCATGCGACTGTACATCTTGACACCAAATAGACCAAGAGCAAGGTTTAATGTTTTCAAAGAAGTTTAAGCCACTCTAAACTAGTTATTAAAAACATAAAAACATGAATTTAATTGAGAATTTATCGCTCTCGGACATTTCTAAAGACTTTAGACCGATAAAACTAAAAGTATATTACACATATTAATAAAAATATTTTTTCTTGGTAATTTTTCGTGAACTCTTCGATCTAGCTCTTGGACTATACCTTACTAATTGAACTTATTATATCTCCTAAACTAAGACCCGACTAAATCTGTAACTTGGCGACTGATTCCGACTAATTGGCGACTAAATATGGGAGAAAACAGATCTTCGCTAGGTGTCCTAGTTTTTGAGATATAAATGTGGCCCTGCTGGAGAGACTCTCTCCAGCAGGGCCACCTATAAACCCTTATATCTTTTGAACCAGTGACCGACTAATTCTGATATTTGGCGACTAATTCCGACTAATTGGCGACTAAATATGGGAGAAAACAGATCTTCGCTAGGTGCCCTAGTTTTTGAGATATAAATTTGGCCCTGCTGGGGAGAGTCTCTCCAGCAGGGCCACCTATAAACCCTTATATCTTTTGAACCAGTGACCGACTAATTCTGATATTTGGCGACTAATTTCGACTAATTAGCGACTAATTTTTTGCGTTTTCAAAATTAAAATCCCTGATGGTGGCCCTGCCAGAGTCAGTGACACCAAGAGGTATCATATTACCTAGTAACTGGATTGTGGGGAGTCAGATAGGCAGTCGCTCCATGTAAAATACTGGTATTCAGCTGCATCCGTTAGACTGGAAGCCAACCCCAACATAGTTGGGAAAAGGCTAAGCAGATGATGACTGCATCTAGAGATGTTTGATTGATGATTGCACCTATGAAGTGATTATAGCTTTCAGTATCTCTTTCATGAAAGTTAACTATAAAAATTGCAAATTCGAATTTTTTTTTTTTTCGTACAAACGGTAATCTATCGATACAAATAAATCAAATTAAAGTGTCTGTTTGTAATGGCAAAATAACAGCTTTACTAAATGCATGTGAAAGTATACAGGGTGTTTGGCAGAACGTTGAACATACGAAAATGGTGGATAGGTGGGGTCATCTGCTACTTACTCAGCCCTAATTTATTTGGCCCTGGCCCAATGGGTATTTTTAATTTTTTTTTTCTTTTTTCTTGTTTCACCACTTTCTTAACTTTAAAGTGTAATTTTTATTAAAAATGGGTAAAACAGGCAATATTTTGTTTTTTATTTTAATCTTTGATGTTGGCAGATTCTTATAAAATTATTGATTTGTTCAGATGTTAGCTAGAAAAAAAGTTATGAGTCCTCAAACTTACAGAAAGATGTAAAAAATACTTAAATGTTAATTTCAACTTGCATTAAAAAAAAAAAACAAAAAATGATTGAGGAGTTCCAATTCTAGCAAAACATCCCTAGTGTGTGAGCTTTCTAATGGTATGTAATTTGCTTTTATAAAAAAAAAAAACTAAGAGTTATTTCATAATTTTATCAAGTAGGAAATTTTTGACGAAACTCTACCTTTACGGAAAGTTAAATGTTTTGCGAATTTAATACTGCAAAGTTGGTAAAAATTAAATGATCGACGGCTTGCCAGTAGCAGTGGTGCAAATTGACATTCACTATTCCCTTGAGATGGTTACACAAAGCAGGTAGAAATTTTGTTTCACTCTTGCGCAGTCATAGCGTATTTTTGCTCTCTTTCGCTCTCGTGGCACCGTGACGGCTCAGAATGAATTCTTTTCTTTTATTCAGTCGAGACTTAACTGCCTCTGCGATCTCACGTGCCCGTTACGCTTACGTTTGTTTTTGTTCACTTCGTTTTCTTTTATTGTTATCACTGGTTTTATAACCTGTTAGTTAAGTTTTTTGTTATTACTGTTACCTGTTGTTATTGGTAAAGAAATGGCTACTTTTACCAGTGAGGAATACGCGGACATGTTGTTAGCGTATGGAAGCGCTAATACTAATTCGCGTGAAGCGCGAAGAATTTATCAAGAGCGTTATCCCAACCGCCGAGTACCCAGTCATCAGACGTTTGCGAGTACTTACCGACGTTTACGACAAACCGGTAACCTGAACTTACAAGAACCACGAGTGAACGCAGCACGACCCGATACTACCATTGACGAACAAGTTCTTGCCGAGTTTGACGCGGACCCTACCAAAAGCATTAGACAGATAGCTTCAATACTCGGCTTAAGCATATGGAAAGTGTGGTCTGTTCTCCGGCAAGATGGTAGGCATGCTTTTCACTACACTCCAGTGCAAGGTAAGATTAAGCCGTTTATGCACTGCATCTGATACGATTTTGTGGAATGTAGTAAATTATGAGACAGTTCAATTGATCGTTCCATTTAACCTTGATTTCGTCACTTTCTTTATTAGTTGTTTTGCCTCATGTTGTTTTTAGCGCATTCAATTCTAATTTCAAATTAAATTTGAATAAACTATTCCTATTCGGCCGCATTCACGTAACAATCAGGCGGCCAGCGCTTACAGGATTCGGATTTCGGATTCGGTTTGCGCAGGTGGTCAGCGTAGGTAAACTTGCCAGCACTTATGGCTCCTTTTTAGAACAAAATTGAAAAGTCGCACGCCCTTTTGTGAATGTGATCTTACGTCTTTATGGCTAAGCCATAAAGCCAATTAGTGTACTTAAAAATTGAAGATAATTTAATTTAGATAATTGTAGAGTTTGAACTCGGAGGAAGAAAAGATTCAGTATTGAAATCGATTCTTAGACGTGTTTTGTTTGTTCTAGGTCTCGATGACAGTGATTTTGGGAGACGTGTGCAATTTTGTCGCCATTTGCTGCATACCGATGTGGACGACGTAAACTTTTTAAAAAGTATTCTGTGGACGGACGAGTCCAAATTTGACAAAGAAGGGATTGTCAATTATCACAATCTTTACCATTGGGCACTTAAAAATCAAAACCCACACGTGAAGAGACATAGGGGCTTCCAGAGGAGATTCAGTGTGAATGTCTGGCCAGGAGTGATTGGCGATAAGCTAATAGGGCCTCATTATATCCCCGACAACATCAATGCGAACAACTACTTGGATTTTTTGATAAATAATTTACCACCATTAGTGGAAGAAGTGTTCCAAGTAGACATAAACAGGCCTATTGTCTTTCAACACGATGGTTGCCCAGCTCACTTTAGTCTAATTGTACGTGAGCATTTGGATAATTGTTTCCCAAATTCGTGGATTGGCAGGGGAGGACCAATTTCCTGGCCTCCACGATCGCCCGACCTCACTCCGCTCGATTTTCACGTGTGGGGAAGGGCAAAGGAACTAGTTTCCACTACAGAAGTAGAAAGTCGAGAAGATTTGTTAAATCGAATTAATGCTGCTTTCGAAGTTATGCGACAGGAGATGCTGCTGCGCACAACAACTGTAGAAATCAGACGTAGATGCCGCACCTGTATTGCAAATGAAGGGCGTCAATTTGAACATCTGTGATTTTATTTAAATAAATTATTTAAATTTATTTAATTGTTTTATTAACGCACCTAACTGGTACAGCATAATTTCAATCGATCATTTAATTTTTACCAACTTTGCAGTATTAAATTTCGCAAAACATTTAACTTTCCGTAAAGGTAGAGTTTCGTCAAAAATTTCCTACTTGATAAAATTATGAAATAACTCTTAGTTTTTTTTTTTTATAAAAGAAATTACATACCATTAGAAAGCTCACACACTAGGGATGTTTTGCTAGAATTGGAACTCCTCAATCATTTTTTGTTTTTTTTTTTAATGCAAGTTGAAATTAACATTTAAGTATTTTTTACATCTTTCTGTAAGTTTGAGGACTCATAACTTTTTTCTAGCTAACATCTGAACAAAGCAATAATTTTATAAGAATCTGCCAACATCAAAGATTAAAATAAAAAACAAAATATTGCCTGTTTTACCCATTTTTAATAAAAATTACACTTTAAAGTTAAGAAAGTGGTAAAACAAGAAAAAAGAAAAATTTTTTTTTAAAAAATACCCAGTGGGCCAGGGCCAAATAAATTAGGGCTGAGTAAGTAGCAGATGACCCCACCTATCCACCATTTTCGTATGTTCAACGTTCTGCCAAACACCCTGTATAGAGTGACTGGTAATTAGTGACCGATAGGGCGTTTGTGCACTACAAGGAACTTTACTGTCCGGCAGTCCGATTTTTTACGGTCCGGTATGGCACGCCATAAATGTAAATACTAGTTTGTGCACTACAAGGAATTTTACTGTCCGGCAGTCTGATTTTTTACGGTCCGGTATGGCACGCCATAAATGTATATACTTGTAGGAGATGTAGGTGTTGTGTGTGTCTTCAGTCTCTTCGTGATGTGGGGTTACTTTTCAGGGAAAACAATCAAACGGTTCTGAACACAACAACAGTTTATTCTCACCACCAATATTATAAAAGCAAGCATAAGCAGATATATATAATTGTAGACGAGACGGTGAGCGTTATAGCGTATGCGGAAGGATTATGTTCGCGCAGCAAGCGAGCGTGCGTCTGCCGTGAGGGTGCGAGCAGTGTAGTTATCGTAAAAATCTGAGCTGCCGTATGTTACAGTCTAGTTTGCCGTATTTAAGGGGAAAAAATACTAAATTGCCACTTACTTAATGAATAGTACTTAATTTCAGGTAAAAAAAAACCATGGGATCATCGCTTTAGATTTTGAAATAATACGAGTTTTATGTTTTTTTTTATATTTGCTTCTTAAATAAAAAGTCATTTAAAGTCCTAAAACAACTTGTGTAATCTAGCCTGGTCTACCCACTACGAGTATAACAGTAATTAGTTTACTATCAGTGCATAGAAACATTTTGAGTACAAGTCGTTGAATGGCCATATTGGACATGGTGCGATGAATTTTGTTACAGGTTTCTTTTAGTGTTGCCTTATTTAGAATATTATTAGTGAAAAAACGTTTAGTTTCACCCCTAGCCAATTGCCGTATTTTGTGATGCGGCAATGAGAAGCCTGCCGTATACCGTATATTTACAAAAAAAAAATCGTGGAATGCCGTATAATACGGCAATTGCCGTATCAATAACAACGCTGTGCGAGACGGACTACGGAGCGCGGGCGCGCGCGTCACCGCGCCGGCGATTTTTCTAGTATTCCTTTGTTTCGGTGAGTAGCTGGACTTGGTTGGTGTGCGCTTACTCTATACGACACGACGACGACCTGCGGTGACGCTCGGCGACTCAACGATGCGGCATGCAGTACCTACCTACTGGTAAGTTTGTATATGTATTATTATGTTATTGTGCATGATTTAATGTTTGTGTTTGTATCTTGTGTATTTAGTATGTAAAGTATTTTATAGTAGATATAAATATATACTTATATATATTCTAATACATATTGTGATATTTATTATTAGTATATATAATTTGTTTAGTTTATGTATTTTTTTGTAATAATGTATTGTGGCTACGCCACATACTAGTTTGTGCACTATACGTAATTTTACCGTCCGACACTTTACTTTTCCCCACTCCGGGCCGTACTCATCGTTCCTATCGTAATTACCTACGTGTGCGTGGTGTGTAGTTTCAAAGAGAGCTACCCTGAACTGCGCCGCACCGATCCGAGTAAAGACGGACAAGTGCACAAGCCAATCATCCGTTTTTTTCATGCCACATCGGAGCGTAAAAAATCGGACTGCCGGACAGTAAAATTCCTTGTAGTGCACAAACGCCCATACTTAAACACATGATTGTACTCATGATAACAAACAACTTTTACTATGGGACCAAATCTGAAATGGCGAAAAAAAAATCAGCTGCTCCCTATATTTTGACGAGTTACGCGAACATGAATATATGGGACAGCTGATTTTTTTTTGCGAATTCTGGTTTTGTCTCATAGTAACAGTTGTTTGTTATCATGAGTATAATCATGTGTTTAAGTATCGGTCACTAATTACCAGTCACCCTATATACGGTACTTATAACAAAAAACAATTTTTAATTTTTTTGTTTTTCTGTCTGTCCGTTTGTTCTGGCTAATCTTCGAAATGATTGGACCTATTTTGACGGGACTTTCACTGACAGATTGCTGATGTTATAAGGAGTAAAGTAGACTACTATGATTTTAGAAAAAGAATTAGGGTTCAGCGCAAAATAAAAATTAAAACCCATTAAATAGTGAACAAAAAGTCGGATTTGAAAAATTCTTTTTGCATTTCTCATTTTCACGCAATCACGCTACAACCATTAGGAGCCGAACAGAAAGAACGCTTAGCGAAAACGAAGCAACGCAGCAGGTCAGGGGATCTTGTCGTCCTAGCTATTCCCCAGCTTAGACGAAAAGAACGTTGAATGTGAGGAATTTGTATCATCAAAAGTTTCTGATATGTTTGCCACATCCGACGCATCAGTATCGGATGCGGCAAACATATTAGAAACTTTGGAAGGACCGGCACAACAGGTTGTCTTTTGTAGAATCTTCTGTTCAAGACCCCGACAGTGGGATCTCTCCGCCCGGTCCCAATTCAGCTGGCGGTGGTTTTGCCGGAAGATAAAACTAAAATTAGTTACTTATAAAAAAAAAAACAGTAGGTAAAAACTTATAATTTAAACATTTTCAAAGCATGGTGCTTTGCCTTTTGGTTGGAAGGGAGCTTGATTCCATAAACACTTTAGGTAATGAATTGATTATATAGGGTGACTGGTAATTAGTGACCGATACTTAAACGCATGATTGTAATCATGATAACAACGAACTTGTACGGGAACAAACCTGAATTCGCGAAAAAAAAATCAGTTGTCCCATACATTCATGTTCGCATAACTCGTGGAGCAGCTGATTTTTTTCGCGATTTCAGGTTTGATCCCATAATAAAAGTTGTTCATAACGATGAGTGCAATCATGTGTTAAAGTATCTGTCTCTATTACCAGTCACCCTATAGAGTTGTACCCTTCATATATGACGGTCCTTATACCGTAGGTTGTTCTCGGTTCTCTATAAACATGTATTTTGCACACAATACTTATTTAAATTATTATATTGAAGAATTTATTTATAAGTATTGACAACATTTGGGAATGCATCGACACTGACACATTACATTATTCTATGCATTTTATGTAGATATATTACATTTTTAGTGTTCAATTAGAGGTGGTTTGAGTCGGACAACTTGCATTTTTATTTAGATTCATCCTGTTGAGCACTCACTGATATTTTCTGCATTTAAGTTTAAATTTGACATTCTGCATTACATTGACATTTTACATTTGCATTGACATTACTTATGTTAGGGATGCACCCTACAGTATGAGTGATAAATCCTATCAAAATATGGGAAAATGGGAGCCACGTTAAGGGGCTATCTCGAAAATAAATCGTAGCTCGGTGGGCGTGACTTAGCCCCCCCGCGCGGGGAGCGGCGAATGCAAAGTACGCGGTCGCATCGGTAAAAGCGAGTACGTACTTCTTGGATTTTTTGAAATATTAGCACATAGGAGATTATGGAGTAGACAAATAATACAAATATTTAATTTTCAACCATTTTTATTTTATTTAGTATACCATGTAATAAAAATAATTTGGTAATAAAGGCATATAACAAATGCTTATTTCTTTTAGTCTAATTGTGTTCTTATAATAAAAACGTGGTACATGTACAGACGCCTACTACAATCTGTCAGATTTCTTTAATAGATTTTCGAATTTATTGCTAAGGCATTAGGTTCAAGGTTGATTGGGAAAATCTAACAGTTTCGGGTAGCTTGACCTGCTGGCATCTGTACTAAGAATATTTTTTATTTAAATAACTAGCTGTTGCCCGCGGCTTAGCCCGCGTGAATGTCGGAAATTATCCCACGGGAACCTTCTACCGGGATGAAAAGTATCCTATGTCTTAATATACTAGCTGTTGCCAGCGGCTTAGCCCGCGTGAATGTCGGAAATTATCCCACGGGAACCTTCTACCGGGATGAAAAGTATCCTATGTCTTTATATACTAGCTGTTGCCAGCGGCTTAGCCCGCGTGAATGTCGGAAATTATCCCACGGGAACCTTCTACCGGGATGAAAAGTATCCTATGTCTTTATATACTAGCTGTTGCCAGCGGCTTAGCCCGCGTGAATGTCGGAAATTATCCCACGGGAACCTTCTACCGGGATGAAAAGTATCCTATGTCTTAATATACTATCTGTTGCCAGCGGCTTAGCCCGCGTGAATGTCGGAAATTATCCCACGGGAACCTTCTACCGGGATGAAAAGTATCCTATGTCTTTATATACTACTGTTGCCAGCGGCTTAGCCGGCGTGTATGTCGGAAATTATCCCACGGGAACCTTCTACCGGGATGAAAAGTATCCTATGTCTTAATATACTAGCTGTTGCCCGCGTGAATGTCGGAAATTATCCGACGGGAACCTTCTACCGGGATGAAAAGTATCCTATGTCTTAATATACTAGCTGTTGCCCGCGTGTATGTCGGAATACATCCCACGGGAACCTTCTACCGGGATGAAAAGTATCCTATGTCTTAATATACTAGCTGTTGCCCGCGTGAATGTCGGAAATCATCCCACGGGAACCTTCTACCGGGATGAAAAGTATCCTATGTCTCAATATACTAGCTGTTGCCCGCGTGTATGTCGGAAATTATCCCACGGGAACCTTCTACCGGGATGAGAAGTATCCTATGTCTTTATATACTAGCTGTTGCCAGCGGCTTAGCCCGCGTGTATGTCGGAAATTATCCCACGGGAACCTTCTACCGGGATGAAAAGTATCCTATGTCTTTATATACTAGCTGTTGCCAGCGTGTATGTCGAAAATTATCCCACGGGAACCTTCTACCGGGATGAAAAGTAACCTATGTCTTTATATACTAGCTGTTGCCCGCGTGTATGTCGGAAATTATCCCACGGGAACCTTCTACCGGGATGAAAAGTATCCTATGTCTTCATATACTAGCTGTTGCCCGCGTGAATGTCGGAAATTATCCCACGGGAACCTTCTACCGGGATGAAAAGTATCCTATGTCTTAATATACTAGCTGTTGCCCGCGTGTATGTCGGAAATTATCCCACGGGAACCTTCTACCGGGATGAAAAGTATCCTATGTCTTAATATACTAGCTGTTGCCCGCGTGAATGTAGGAAATTATCCCACGGGAACCTTCTACCGGGATGAAAAGTATCCTATGTCTTAATATACTAGCTGTTGCCCGCGTGTATGTCGGAAATTATCCCACGGGAACCTTCTCCCGGGATGAAAAGTATCCTATGTCTTAATATACTAGCTGTTGCCCGCGTGAATGTCGGAAATTATCCCACGGGAACCTTCTACCGGGATGAAAAGTATCCTATGTCTTAAAATACTAGCTGTTGCCCGCGTAAATGTCGGAAATTATCCCACGGGAACCTTCTACCGGGAAGAAAAGTATCTTATGTCTTAATAATTATACTAGCTGTTGCCCGCGTGAATGTCGGAAATTATCCGACGGGAACCTTCTACCGGGATAAAAAGTATCCTATGTCTTTATATACTAGCTGTTGCCAGCGGCTTCGCCCGCGTGTATGTCGGAAATTATCCCACGGGAACCTTCTACCGGGATGAAAAGTATCCTATGTCTTAATATACTAGCTGTTGCTCGCGTGAATGTCGGAAATTATCCCACGGGAACCTTCTACCGGGATGAAAAGTATCCTATGTCTTAATATACTAGCTGTTGCCCGCGTGTATGTCGGAAATTATCCCACGGGAACCTTCTACCGGGATGAAAAGTATACTATGTCTTAATATACTAGCTGTCAGCCGCGTGTATGTAGGAAATTATCCCACGGGAACCTTCTCCCGGGATGAAAAGTATCCTATGTCTTTGTATACTAGCTGTTGCCCGCGTGTATGCCGGAAATTATCCCACGGGAACCTTCTACCGGGATGAAAAGTATCCTATGTCTTAATATACTAGCTGTTGCCCGCGTGTTTGTCGAAAATTATCCCACGGGAACCTTCTACCGGGATGATAAGTATCCTATGTCTTAATATACTAGCTGTTGCCCGCGTGTATGTCGGAAATTATCCCACGGGAACCTTCTACCGGGATGAAAAGTATCCTGTGTCTTAATATACTAGCTGTTGCCAGCGGCTTCGCCCGCGTGTATGTCGGAAATTATCCCACGGGAACCTTCTACCGGGATGAAAAGTATCCTATGTCTTAATATACTAGCTGTTGCCAGCGGCTTCGCCAGCGTGTATGTCGGAAATTATCCCACGGGAACCTTCTACCGGGATGAAAAGTATCCTATGTCTTAATATACTAGCTGTCGCCCGCGTGTATGTCGGAAATTATCCCACGGGAACCTTCTACCGGGATGAAAGTATCCTATGTCTTAATATACTAGCTGTCGCCCGCGTGTATGTCGGAAATTATCCCACGGGAACCTTCTACCGGGATGAAAAGTATCCTATGTCTTAATATACTAGCTGTCGCCCGCGTGTATGTCGGAAATTATCCCACAGGAACCTTCTACCGGGATGAAAAGTATCCTATGTCTTAATATACTAGCTGTTGCCCGCGTGAATGTCGGAAATTATCCCACGGGAACCTTCTACCGGGATGAAAAGTATCCTATGTCTTAATATACTAGCTGTTGCCCGCGTGTATGTCGGAAATTATCCCACGGGAACCTTCTACCGGGATGAAAAGTATCCTATGTCTTTATATACTAGCTGTTGCCAGCGGCTTCGCCCGCGTGTATATCGGAAATTATCCCACGGGAACCTTCTACCGGGATGAAAAGTATCCTATGTCTTAATATACTAGCTGTTGCCCGCGTGAATGTCGGAAATTATCCGACGGGAACCTTCTACCGGGATAAAAAGTATCCTATGTCTTTATATACTAGCTGTTGCCAGCGGCTTCGCCCGCGTGTATGTCGGAAATTATCCCACGGGAACCTTCTACCGGGATGAAAAGTATCCTATGTCTTAATATACTAGCTGTCGCCCGCGTGTATGTCGGAAATTATCCCACGGGAACCTTCTCCCGGGATGAAAAGTATCCTATGTCTTTATATACTAGCTGTTGCCCGCGTGTATGTCGGAAATTATCCCACGGGAACCTTCTACCGGGATGAAAAGTATCCTATGTCTTAATATACTAGCTGCTGCCAGCGGCTTCGCCTGCGTGTATGTCGGAAATTATCCCACGGGAACCTTCTACCGGGATGAAAAGTATCCTGTGTCTTAATATACTAGCTGTTGCCCGCGTGTATGTCGGAAATTATCCCACTGGAACCTTCTACCGGGATGAAAAGTATCCTATGTCTTAATATACTAGCTGTCGCCCGCGTGTATGTCGGAAATTATCCCACAGGAACCTTCTACCGGGATGAAAAGTATCCTATGTCTTAATTTACTAGCTGTCGCCCGCGTGTATGTCGGAAATTATCCCACGGGAACCTTCTACCGGGATGAAAAGTATCCTATGTCTTAATATACTAGCTGTTGCCAGCGGCTTCGCCCGCGTATATGTCAGAAATTATCCCACGGGAACCATCTACCGGGATGAAAAGTATCCTATGTCTTAATATACTAGCTGTCGCCCGCGTGTATGTCGGAAATTATCCCACGGAAACCTTCTACCGGGATGAAAAGTATCCTATGTCTTAATTTACTAGCTGTCGCCCGCGTGTATGTCGGAAATTATCCCACGGGAACCTTCTACCGGGATGAAAAGTATCCTATGTCTTAATATACTAGCTGTTGCCAGCGGCTTCGCTCGCGTGTATGTCAGAAATTATCCCACGGGAACCTTCTACCGGGATGAAAAGTATCCTATGTCTTAATATACTAGCTGTTGCCCGCGTGTATGTCGGAAATTATCCCACGGGAACCTTCTACCGGGATGAAAAGTATCCTATGTCTTAATATACTAGCTGTCAGTCGCGTGTATGTCGGAAATTATCCCACGGGAACCTTCTCCCGGGATGAAAAGTATCCTATGTCTTTATATACTAGCTGTTGCCCGCGTGTATGTCGGAAATTATCCCACGGGAACCTTCTACCGGGATGAAAAGTATCCTATGTCTTAATATACTAGCTGTTGCCAGCGGCTTCGCCCGCGTGTATGTCAGAAATTATCCCACGGGAACCTTCCACCGGGATGAAAAGTATCCTATGTCTTAATATACTAGCTGTTGCCCGCGTGTATGTCGGAAATTATCCCACGGGAACCTTCTACCGGGATGAAAAGTATCCTATGTCTTTATATACTACTGTTGCCAGCGGCTTAGCCGGCGTGTATGTCGGAAATTATCCCACGGGAACCTTCTACCGGGATGAAAAGTATCCTATGTCTTAATATACTAGCTGTTGCCCGCGTGAATGTCGGAAATTATCCGACGGGAACCTTCTACCGGGATGAAAAGTATCCTATGTCTTAATATACTAGCTGTTGCCCGCGTGTATGTCGGAATACATCCCACGGGAACCTTCTACCGGGATGAAAAGTATCCTATGTCTTAATATACTAGCTGTTGCCCGCGTGAATGTCGGAAATCATCCCACGGGAACCTTCTACCGGGATGAAAAGTATCCTATGTCTCAATATACTAGCTGTTGCCCGCGTGTATGTCGGAAATTATCCCACGGGAACCTTCTACCGGGATGAGAAGTATCCTATGTCTTTATATACTAGCTGTTGCCAGCGGCTTAGCCCGCGTGTATGTCGGAAATTATCCCACGGGAACCTTCTACCGGGATGAAAAGTATCCTATGTCTTTATATACTAGCTGTTGCCCGCGTGTATGTCGGAAATTATCCCACGGGAACCTTCTCCCGGGATGAAAAGTATCCTATGTCTTAATATACTAGCTGTTGCCCGCGTGAATGTCGGAAATTATCCCACGGGAACCTTCTACCGGGATGAAAAGTATCCTATGTCTTAAAATACTAGCTGTTGCCCGCGTAAATGTCGGAAATTATCCCACGGGAACCTTCTACCGGGAAGAAAAGTATCTTATGTCTAAATAATTATACTAGCTGTTGCCCGCGTGAATGTCGGAAATTATCCGACGGGAACCTTCTACCGGGATAAAAAGTATCCTATGTCTTTATATACTAGCTGTTGCCAGCGGCTTCGCCCGCGTGTATGTCGGAAATTATCCCACGGGAACCTTCTACCGGGATGAAAAGTATCCTATGTCTTAATATACTAGCTGTTGCTCGCGTGAATGTCGGAAATTATCCCACGGGAACCTTCTACCGGGATGAAAAGTATCCTATGTCTTAATATACTAGCTGTTGCCCGCGTGTATGTCGGAAATTATCCCACGGGAACCTTCTACCGGGATGAAAAGTATACTATGTCTTAATATACTAGCTGTCAGCCGCGTGTATGTAGGAAATTATCCCACGGGAACCTTCTCCCGGGATGAAAAGTATCCTATGTCTTTGTATACTAGCTGTTGCCCGCGTGTATGTCGGAAATTATCCCACGGGAACCTTCTACCGGGATGAAAAGTATCCTATGTCTTAATATACTAGCTGTTGCCCGCGTGTTTGTCGGAAATTATCCCACGGGAACCTTCTACCGGGATGATAAGTATCCTATGTCTTAATATACTAGCTGTTGCCCGCGTGTATGTCGGAAATTATCCCACGGGAACCTTCTACCGGGATGAAAAGTATCCTGTGTCTTAATATACTAGCTGTTGCCAGCGGCTTCGCCCGCGTGTATGTCGGAAATTATCCCACGGGAACCTTCTACCGGGATGAAAAGTATCCTATGTCTTAATATACTAGCTGTTGCCAGCGGCTTCGCCAGCGTGTATGTCGGAAATTATCCCACGGGAACCTTCTACCGGGATGAAAAGTATCCTATGTCTTAATATACTAGCTGTCGCCCGCGTGTATGTCGGAAATTATCCCACGGGAACCTTCTACCGGGATGAAAGTATCCTATGTCTTAATATACTAGCTGTCGCCCGCGTGTATGTCGGAAATTATCCCACGGGAACCTTCTACCGTGATGAAAAGTATCCTATGTCTTAATATACTAGCTGTCGCCCGCGTGTATGTCGGAAATTATCCCACGGGAACCTTCTACCGGGATGAAAAGTATCCTATGTCTTAATATACTAGCTGTTGCCCGCGTGAATGTCGGAAATTATCCCACGGGAACCTTCTACCGGGATGAAAAGTATCCTATGTCTTAATATACTAGCTGTTGCCCGCGTGTATGTCGGAAATTATCCCACGGGAACCTTCTACCGGGATGAAAAGTATCCTATGTCTTTATATACTAGCTGTTGCCAGCGGCTTCGCCCGCGTGTATGTCGGAAATTATCCCACGGGAACCTTCTACCGGGATGAAAAGTATCCTATGTCTTAATATACTAGCTGTCGCCCGCGTGTATGTCGGAAATTATCCCACGGGAACCTTCTCCCGGGATGAAAAGTATCCTATGTCTTTATATACTAGCTGTTGCCCGCGTGTATGTCGGAAATTATCCCACGGGAACCTTCTACCGGGATGAAAAGTATCCTATGTCTTAATATACTAGCTGTCAGTCGCGTGTATGTCGGAAATTATCCCACGGGAACCTTCTCCCGGGATGAAAAGTATCCTATGTCTTTATATACTAGCTGTTGCCCGCGTGTATGTCGGAAATTATCCCACGGGAACCTTCTACCGGGATGAAAAGTATCCTATGTCTTAATATACTAGCTGTTGCCAGCGGCTTCGCCCGCGTGTATGTCAGAAATTATCCCACGGGAACCTTCCACCGGGATGAAAAGTATCCTATGTCTTAATATACTAGCTGTTGCCCGCGTGTATGTCGGAAATTATCCCACGGGAACCTTCTACCGGGATGAAAAGTATCCTATGTCTTTATATACTACTGTTGCCAGCGGCTTAGCCGGCGTGTATGTCGGAAATTATCCCACGGGAACCTTCTACCGGGATGAAAAGTATCCTATGTCTTAATATACTAGCTGTTGCCCGCGTGAATGTCGGAAATTATCCGACGGGAACCTTCTACCGGGATGAAAAGTATCCTATGTCTTAATATACTAGCTGTTGCCCGCGTGTATGTCGGAATACATCCCACGGGAACCTTCTACCGGGATGAAAAGTATCCTATGTCTTAATATACTAGCTGTTGCCCGCGTGAATGTCGGAAATCATCCCACGGGAACCTTCTACCGGGATGAAAAGTATCCTATGTCTCAATATACTAGCTGTTGCCCGCGTGTATGTCGGAAATTATCCCACGGGAACCTTCTACCGGGATGAGAAGTATCCTATGTCTTTATATACTAGCTGTTGCCAGCGGCTTAGCCCGCGTGTATGTCGGAAATTATCCCACGGGAACCTTCTACCGGGATGAAAAGTATCCTATGTCTTTATATACTAGCTGTTGCCCGCGTGTATGTCGGAAATTATCCCACGGGAACCTTCTCCCGGGATGAAAAGTATCCTATGTCTTAATATACTAGCTGTTGCCCGCGTGAATGTCGGAAATTATCCCACGGGAACCTTCTACCGGGATGAAAAGTATCCTATGTCTTAAAATACTAGCTGTTGCCCGCGTAAATGTCGGAAATTATCCCACGGGAACCTTCTACCGGGAAGAAAAGTATCTTATGTCTAAATAATTATACTAGCTGTTGCCCGCGTGAATGTCGGAAATTATCCGACGGGAACCTTCTACCGGGATAAAAAGTATCCTATGTCTTTATATACTAGCTGTTGCCAGCGGCTTCGCCCGCGTGTATGTCGGAAATTATCCCACGGGAACCTTCTACCGGGATGAAAAGTATCCTATGTCTTAATATACTAGCTGTTGCTCGCGTGAATGTCGGAAATTATCCCACGGGAACCTTCTACCGGGATGAAAAGTATCCTATGTCTTAATATACTAGCTGTTGCCCGCGTGTATGTCGGAAATTATCCCACGGGAACCTTCTACCGGGATGAAAAGTATACTATGTCTTAATATACTAGCTGTCAGCCGCGTGTATGTAGGAAATTATCCCACGGGAACCTTCTCCCGGGATGAAAAGTATCCTATGTCTTTGTATACTAGCTGTTGCCCGCGTGTATGTCGGAAATTATCCCACGGGAACCTTCTACCGGGATGAAAAGTATCCTATGTCTTAATATACTAGCTGTTGCCCGCGTGTTTGTCGGAAATTATCCCACGGGAACCTTCTACCGGGATGATAAGTATCCTATGTCTTAATATACTAGCTGTTGCCCGCGTGTATGTCGGAAATTATCCCACGGGAACCTTCTACCGGGATGAAAAGTATCCTGTGTCTTAATATACTAGCTGTTGCCAGCGGCTTCGCCCGCGTGTATGTCGGAAATTATCCCACGGGAACCTTCTACCGGGATGAAAAGTATCCTATGTCTTAATATACTAGCTGTTGCCAGCGGCTTCGCCAGCGTGTATGTCGGAAATTATCCCACGGGAACCTTCTACCGGGATGAAAAGTATCCTATGTCTTAATATACTAGCTGTCGCCCGCGTGTATGTCGGAAATTATCCCACGGGAACCTTCTACCGGGATGAAAGTATCCTATGTCTTAATATACTAGCTGTCGCCCGCGTGTATGTCGGAAATTATCCCACGGGAACCTTCTACCGTGATGAAAAGTATCCTATGTCTTAATATACTAGCTGTCGCCCGCGTGTATGTCGGAAATTATCCCACGGGAACCTTCTACCGGGATGAAAAGTATCCTATGTCTTAATATACTAGCTGTTGCCCGCGTGAATGTCGGAAATTATCCCACGGGAACCTTCTACCGGGATGAAAAGTATCCTATGTCTTAATATACTAGCTGTTGCCCGCGTGTATGTCGGAAATTATCCCACGGGAACCTTCTACCGGGATGAAAAGTATCCTATGTCTTTATATACTAGCTGTTGCCAGCGGCTTCGCCCGCGTGTATGTCGGAAATTATCCCACGGGAACCTTCTACCGGGATGAAAAGTATCCTATGTCTTAATATACTAGCTGTCGCCCGCGTGTATGTCGGAAATTATCCCACGGGAACCTTCTCCCGGGATGAAAAGTATCCTATGTCTTTATATACTAGCTGTTGCCCGCGTGTATGTCGGAAATTATCCCACGGGAACCTTCTACCGGGATGAAAAGTATCCTATGTCTTAATATACTAGCTGTTGCCAGCGGCTTCGCCTGCGTGTATGTCGGAAATTATCCCACGGGAACCTTCTACCGGGATGAAAAGTATCCTGTGTCTTAATATACTAGCTGTTGCCCGCGTGTATGTCGGAAATTATCCCACTGGAACCTTCTACCGGGATGAAAAGTATCCTATGTCTTAATATACTAGCTGTCGCCCGCGTGTATGTCGGAAATTATCCCACAGGAACCTTCTACCGGGATGAAAAGTATCCTATGTCTTAATTTACTAGCTGTCGCCCGCGTGTATGTCGGAAATTATCCCACGGGAACCTTCTACCGGGATGAAAAGTATCCTATGTCTTAATATACTAGCTGTTGCCAGCGGCTTCGCCCGCGTATATGTCAGAAATTATCCCACGGGAACCTTCTACCGGGATGAAAAGTATCCTATGTCTTAATATACTAGCTGTCGCCCGCGTGTATGTCGGAAATTATCCCACGGAAACCTTCTACCGGGATGAAAAGTATCCTATGTCTTAATTTACTAGCTGTCGCCCGCGTGTATGTCGGAAATTATCCCACGGGAACCTTCTACCGGGATGAAAAGTATCCTATGTCTTAATATACTAGCTGTTGCCAGCGGCTTCGCTCGCGTGTATGTCAGAAATTATCCCACGGGAACCTTCTACCGGGATGAAAAGTATCCTATGTCTTAATATACTAGCTGTTGCCCGCGTGTATGTCGGAAATTATCCCACGGGAACCTTCTACCGGGATGAAAAGTATCCTATGTCTTAATATACTAGCTGTCAGCCGCGTGTATGTCGGAAATTATCCCACGGGAACCTTCTCCCGGGATGAAAAGTATCCTATGTCTTTATATACTAGCTGTTGCCCGCGTGTATGTCGGAAATTATCCCACGGGAACCTTCTACCGGGATGAAAAGTATCCTATGTCTTAATATACTAGCTGTTGCCAGCGGCTTCGCCCGCGTGTATGTCAGAAATTATCCCACGGGAACCTTCTACCGGGATGAAAAGTATCCTATGTCTTAATATACTAGCTGTTGCCCGCGTGTATGTCGGAAATTATCCCACGGGAACCTTCTACCGGGATGAAAAGTATCCTATGTCTTAATATACTAGCTGTCAGCCGCGTGTATGTCGGAAATTATCCCACGGGAACCTTCTCCCGGGATGAAAAGTATCCTATGTCTTTATATACTAGCTGTTGCCCGCGTGTATGTCGGAAATTATCCCACGGGAACCTTCTACCGGGATGAAAAGTATCCTATGTCTTAATATACTAGCTGTTGCCCGCGTGTATGTCGGAAATTATCCCACGGGAACCTTCTACCGGGATGAAAAGTATCCTATGTCCTAATATACTAGCTGTTGCCCGCGTGTATGTCGGAAATTATCCCACGGGAACCTTCTACCGGGATGAAAAGTATCCTATGTCTTAGTATACTAGCTGTTGCCCGCGTGTATGTCGGAAATTATCCCACGGGAACCTTCTACCGGGATGAAAAGTATCCTGTGTCTTAATATACTAGCTGTTGCCAGCGGCTTCGCCCGCGTGTATGTCGGAAATTATCCCACGGGAACCTTCTACCGGGATGAAAAGTATCCTATGTCTTAATATACTAGCTGTTGCCAGCGGCTTCGCTCGCGTGTATGTCAGAAATTATCCCACGGGAACCTTCTACCGGGATGAAAAGTATCCTATGTCTTAATATACTAGCTGTTGCCCGCGTGTATGTCGGAAATTATCCCACGGGAACCTTCTACCGGGATGAAAAGTATCCTATGTCTTAATATACTAGCTGTCAGCCGCGTGTATGTCGGAAATTATCCCACGGGAACCTTCTCCCGGGATGAAAAGTATCCTATGTCTTTATATACTAGCTGTTGCCCGCGTGTATGTCGGAAATTATCCCACGGGAACCTTCTACCGGGATGAAAAGTATCCTATGTCTTAATATACTAGCTGTTGCCAGCGGCTTCGCCCGCGTGTATGTCAGAAATTATCCCACAGGAACCTTCTACCGGGATGAAAAGTATCCTATGTCTTAATTTACTAGCTGTCGCCCGCGTGTATGTCGGAAATTATCCCACGGGAACCTTCTACCGGGATGAAAAGTATCCTATGTCTTAATATACTAGCTGTTGCCAGCGGCTTCGCCCGCGTATATGTCAGAAATTATCCCACGGGAACCTTCTACCGGGATGAAAAGTATCCTATGTCTTAATATACTAGCTGTCGCCCGCGTGTATGTCGGAAATTATCCCACGGAAACCTTCTACCGGGATGAAAAGTATCCTATGTCTTAATTTACTAGCTGTCGCCCGCGTGTATGTCGGAAATTATCCCACGGGAACCTTCTACCGGGATGAAAAGTATCCTATGTCTTAATATACTAGCTGTTGCCAGCGGCTTCGCTCGCGTGTATGTCAGAAATTATCCCACGGGAACCTTCTACCGGGATGAAAAGTATCCTATGTCTTAATATACTAGCTGTTGCCCGCGTGTATGTCGGAAATTATCCCACGGGAACCTTCTACCGGGATGAAAAGTATCCTATGTCTTAATATACTAGCTGTCAGCCGCGTGTATGTCGGAAATTATCCCACGGGAACCTTCTCCCGGGATGAAAAGTATCCTATGTCTTTATATACTAGCTGTTGCCCGCGTGTATGTCGGAAATTATCCCACGGGAACCTTCTACCGGGATGAAAAGTATCCTATGTCTTAATATACTAGCTGTTGCCAGCGGCTTCGCCCGCGTGTATGTCAGAAATTATCCCACGGGAACCTTCTACCGGGATGAAAAGTATCCTATGTCTTAATATACTAGCTGTTGCCCGCGTGTATGTCGGAAATTATCCCACGGGAACCTTCTACCGGGATGAAAAGTATCCTATGTCTTAATATACTAGCTGTCAGCCGCGTGTATGTCGGAAATTATCCCACGGGAACCTTCTCCCGGGATGAAAAGTATCCTATGTCTTTATATACTAGCTGTTGCCCGCGTGTATGTCGGAAATTATCCCACGGGAACCTTCTACCGGGATGAAAAGTATCCTATGTCTTAATATACTAGCTGTTGCCCGCGTGTATGTCGGAAATTATCCCACGGGAACCTTCTACCGGGATGAAAAGTATCCTATGTCCTAATATACTAGCTGTTGCCCGCGTGTATGTCGGAAATTATCCCACGGGAACCTTCTACCGGGATGAAAAGTATCCTATGTCTTAGTATACTAGCTGTTGCCCGCGTGTATGTCGGAAATTATCCCACGGGAACCTTCTACCGGGATGAAAAGTATCCTGTGTCTTAATATACTAGCTGTTGCCAGCGGCTTCGCCCGCGTGTATGTCGGAAATTATCCCACGGGAACCTTCTACCGGGATGAAAAGTATCCTATGTCTTAATATACTAGCTGTTGCCAGCGGCTTCGCTCGCGTGTATGTCAGAAATTATCCCACGGGAACCTTCTACCGGGATGAAAAGTATCCTATGTCTTAATATACTAGCTGTTGCCCGCGTGTATGTCGGAAATTATCCCACGGGAACCTTCTACCGGGATGAAAAGTATCCTATGTCTTAATATACTAGCTGTCAGCCGCGTGTATGTCGGAAATTATCCCACGGGAACCTTCTCCCGGGATGAAAAGTATCCTATGTCTTTATATACTAGCTGTTGCCCGCGTGTATGTCGGAAATTATCCCACGGGAACCTTCTACCGGGATGAAAAGTATCCTATGTCTTAATATACTAGCTGTTGCCAGCGGCTTCGCCCGCGTGTATGTCAGAAATTATCCCACGGGAACCTTCTACCGGGATGAAAAGTATCCTATGTCTTAATATACTAGCTGTTGCCCGCGTGTATGTCGGAAATTATCCCACGGGAACCTTCTACCGGGATGAAAAGTATCCTATGTCTTAATATACTAGCTGTTGCCCGCGTGTATGTCGGAAATTATCCCACGAAACCTTCTACCGGGATGAAAAGTATCCTATGTCTTAATATACTAGCTGTTGCCCGCGTGTATGTCGGAAATTATCCCACGGGAACCTTCTCCCGGGATGAAAAGTATCCTATGTCTTTATATTAAGCTTTTGACACAGTCTCTATCCCCACCCTAATTCGGAAACTAGCTAACATGGGAATACGGGGAAATGAACTGAAATTAATGTCCAATTATTTATCAGATCGTACACAGCGCGTTAAAATCGGGAACCATTTGAGTGAGGAACTTCCTATTGAGCACGGCGTGCCACAGGGCAGTATTCTTGGCCCTACTCTGTTTCTATGTTACATAAATGAGCTATGTCAACTTAAACTAAAAAATTGCAAAATAATATCATACGCAGACGACACAACTCTAACTTTCATTGGTGATTCTTGGGAGGAGGTATATTCACTAGCTCAACTAGGTCTAAATACGGTTTGCCACTGGCTTGCTGCAAACTCGCTCACACTTAATGCTGATAAAACTAAATATATTCCATTTTCAATCAGGAGCACTAAAAACTTCTTCGAAAATAAACCCCCCCTATTTGTGCATCGGTGTTGCTTTCCTCCCTTGAATCAATGCAGCTGCTCGAATGTACAGCCAACACAGAGTATTCGTTATCTGGGTATTGTCATTGATAGAAGATTATCTTTTGATGAACACATTCACAACTTATGTAATAGAGTGCGGAAACTTACTTATATTTTTAAACAGCTTAGACAGGTTGCAAATGGTAAAACACTTAAAATGGTATACTTTGCACTTGTTCAATCCATACTGACATATTGTGTAACAACTTGGGGAGGTGCCGGTAAAACAAAAATGTTGGAAATAGAAAGAGCTCAAAGATTGATTCTGAAAGTAGGCCTCTCAAAACCACGACTCTTCCCCACTGCCGCATTGTATCAGGAAGCCGAGGTTTTAACAGTACGACAAATATACATCCTCTCCACTACTCTGAGACAACATTCGGATTCATCTTCTTTTGATCTCTCAAAATTAACAACGAGAAGGCAGTATGCAATATGTAATACCATTAAAACGAAATCACGTTTTGCCCAAAAATTTTATATTTTCAGAGGCCCTGAGCTGTACAATAAGTTAAACAAAGAAACAGGTATTTTTAATTACAGCAAATCTAAATGTAAACGGGTACTAACAAACTGGCTACTAAAATTGAACTACACTAAAACAGAAGAGTTACTAGTCATAAAAATCTAACAGGAATCAAAAAGAAATATCCCTTCATATACCATACATCTAGTTATACCCACTCAAATTATACCCTCTCATCCTAACTATACTTTATCACACATACCAATACAGACAAACATATACGCACACAGACATACAGACAAATACACCAGGCACACACACAAACACACACACACACACACACACACACACACACACAGATACAGACAAACCTATTAAACGCACCTACATCCCATACGCACCTTATTCTCCACATCTTGTCTTCACTACACTTCACACAAATTTAAGGTTCTATTATTATTATTTTGCTATTAAATTATACTGTTTTGTTCTTTCCATCAAATATCCATATCTGTATACCTATAATTTCAATAACTAGACAACAGTACACCTAGTTACTTTAATAACCAATGAAGAATGTAATTTTTGCCTGTAGGGGGGAGTCCCTGGTGTCCTGAAATACAAGTTTAGGCTTAGTTTAGGCACCAGTCTCCCACAAATAAACATAGTGATCACTTTCAATCAAATTGCATGTTTAGTTTATAAGTATTATTTGTGGAAGAAAAATAAACATTATTATTATTATTATATTATTATTATATACTAGCTGTTGCCCGCGTGTATGTCGGAAATTATCCCACGGGAACCTTCTACCGGGATGAAAAGTATCCTATGTCTTAATATACTAGCTGTCGCCC
This sequence comes from Dicycla oo, assembly GCA_948252095.1. Lineage (NCBI taxonomy): Eukaryota > Metazoa > Arthropoda > Insecta > Lepidoptera > Noctuidae > Dicycla > Dicycla oo. The sequence continues at coordinate 14,414,130 of OX411732.1, forward strand.
GCGTGTATGTCGGAAATTATCCCACGGGAACCTTCTACCGGGATGAAAAGTATCCTATGTCTTAATATACTAGCTGTTGCCCGCGTGAATGTCGGAAATTATCCCACGGGAACCTTCTACCGGGATGAAAAGTATCCTATGTCTTAATATACTAGCTGTTGCCCGCGTGTATGTCGGAAATTATCCCACGGGAACCTTCTACCGGGATGAAAAGTATCCTATGTCTTAATATACTAGCTGTTGCCAGCGGCTTCGCCAGCGTGTATGTCGGAAATTATCCCACGGGAACCTTCTACCGGGATGAAAAGTATCCTATGTCTTAATATACTAGCTGTCGCCCGCGTGTATGTCGGAAATTATCCCACGGGAACCTTCTACCGGGATGAAAGTATCCTATGTCTTAATATACTAGCTGTCGCCCGCGTGTATGTCGGAAATTATCCCACGGGAACCTTCTACCGGGATGAAAAGTATCCTATGTCTTAATATACTAGCTGTCGCCCGCGTGTATGTCGGAAATTATCCCACGGGAACCTTCTACCGGGATGAAAAGTATCCTATGTCTTAATATACTAGCTGTTGCCCGCGTGAATGTCGGAAATTATCCCACGGGAACCTTCTACCGGGATGAAAAGTATCCTATGTCTTAATATACTAGCTGTTGCCCGCGTGTATGTCGGAAATTATCCCACGGGAACCTTCTACCGGGATGAAAAGTATCCTATGTCTTTATATACTAGCTGTTGCCAGCGGCTTCGCCCGCGTGTATGTCGGAAATTATCCCACGGGAACCTTCTACCGGGATGAAAAGTATCCTATGTCTTAATATACTAGCTGTCGCCCGCGTGTATGTCGGAAATTATCCCACGGGAACCTTCTCCCGGGATGAAAAGTATCCTATGTCTTTATATACTAGCTGTTGCCCGCGTGTATGTCGGAAATTATCCCACGGGAACCTTCTACCGGGATGAAAAGTATCCTATGTCTTAATATACTAGCTGTTGCCAGCGGCTTCGCCTGCGTGTATGTCGGAAATTATCCCACGGGAACCTTCTACCGGGATGAAAAGTATCCTGTGTCTTAATATACTAGCTGTTGCCCGCGTGTATGTCGGAAATTATCCCACTGGAACCTTCTACCGGGATGAAAAGTATCCTATGTCTTAATATACTAGCTGTCGCCCGCGTGTATGTCGGAAATTATCCCACAGGAACCTTCTACCGGGATGAAAAGTATCCTATGTCTTAATTTACTAGCTGTCGCCCGCGTGTATGTCGGAAATTATCCCACGGGAACCTTCTACCGGGATGAAAAGTATCCTATGTCTTAATATACTAGCTGTTGCCAGCGGCTTCGCCCGCGTATATGTCAGAAATTATCCCACGGGAACCTTCTACCGGGATGAAAAGTATCCTATGTCTTAATATACTAGCTGTCGCCCGCGTGTATGTCGGAAATTATCCCACGGAAACCTTCTACCGGGATGAAAAGTATCCTATGTCTTAATTTACTAGCTGTCGCCCGCGTGTATGTCGGAAATTATCCCACGGGAACCTTCTACCGGGATGAAAAGTATCCTATGTCTTAATATACTAGCTGTTGCCAGCGGCTTCGCTCGCGTGTATGTCAGAAATTATCCCACGGGAACCTTCTACCGGGATGAAAAGTATCCTATGTCTTAATATACTAGCTGTTGCCCGCGTGTATGTCGGAAATTATCCCACGGGAACCTTCTACCGGGATGAAAAGTATCCTATGTCTTAATATACTAGCTGTCAGCCGCGTGTATGTCGGAAATTATCCCACGGGAACCTTCTCCCGGGATGAAAAGTATCCTATGTCTTTATATACTAGCTGTTGCCCGCGTGTATGTCGGAAATTATCCCACGGGAACCTTCTACCGGGATGAAAAGTATCCTATGTCTTAATATACTAGCTGTTGCCAGCGGCTTCGCCCGCGTGTATGTCAGAAATTATCCCACGGGAACCTTCTACCGGGATGAAAAGTATCCTATGTCTTAATATACTAGCTGTTGCCCGCGTGTATGTCGGAATTTATCCCACGGGAACCTTCTACCGGGATGAAAAGTATCCTATGTCTTAATATACTAGCTGTTGCCCGCGTGTATGTCGGAAATTATCCCACGGGAACCTTCTACCGGGATGAAAAGTATCCTATGTCTTAATATACTAGCTGTCAGCCGCGTGTATGTCGGAAATTATCCCACGGGAACCTTCTCCCGGGATGAAAAGTATCCTATGTCTTTATAAACTAGCTGTTGCCCGCGTGTATGTCGGAAATTATCCCACGGGAACCTTCTACCGGGATGAAAAGTATCCTATGTCTTAATATACTAGCTGTTGCCCGCGTGTATGTCGGAAATTATCCCACGGGAACCTTCTACCGGGATGAAAAGTATCCTATGTCCTAATATACTAGCTGTTGCCCACGTGTATGTCGGAAATTATCCCACGGGAACCTTCTACCGGGATGAAAAGTATCCTATGTCTTAGTATACTAGCTGTTGCCCGCGTGTATGTCGGAAATTATCCCACGGGAACCTTCTACCGGGATGAAAAGTATCCTGTGTCTTAATATACTAGCTGTTGCCAGCGGCTTCGCCCGCGTGTATGTCGGAAATTATCCCACGGGAACCTTCTACCGGGATGAAAAGTATCCTATGTCTTAATATACTAGCTGTCGCCCGCGTGTATGTCGGAAATTATCCCACGGGAACCTTCTACCGGGATGAAAAGTATCCTATGTCTTTATATACTAGCTGTTGCCCGCGTGAATGTCGGAAATTATCCCACGGGAACCTTCTACCGGGATGAAAAGTATCCTATGTCTTAATATACTAGCTGCTGCCCGCGTGTATGTCGGAAATTATCCCACGGGAACCTTCTACCGGGATGAAAAGTATCCTATGTCTTAATATACTAGCTGTCGCCCGCGTGTATGTCGGAAATTATCCCACGGGAACCTTCTCCCGGGATGAAAAGTATCCTATGTCTTTATATACTAGCTGTTGCTCGCGTGTATGTCGGAAATTATCCCACGGGAACCTTCTACCGGGATGAAAAGTATCCTATGTCTTAATATACTAGCTGTTGCCAGCGGCTTCGCCCGCGTTTATGTCAGAAATTATCCCACGGGAACCTTCTACCGGGATGAAAAGTATCCTATGTCTTAATATACTAGCTGTTGCCCGCGTGTATGTCGGAAATTATCCCACGGGAACCTTCTACCGGGATGAAAAGTATCCTATGTCTTAATATACTAGCTGTTGCCCGCGTGTATGTCGGAAATTATCCCACGGGAACCTTCTACCGGGATGAGAAGTATCCTATGTCTTAATATACTAGCTGTTGCCCGCGTGTATGTCGGAAATTATCCCACGGGAACCTTCTACGGGATGAAAAGTATCCTGTGTCTTAATATACTAGCTGTTGCCAGCGGCTTCGCCCGCGTGTATGTCGGAAATTATCCCACGGGAACCTTCTACCGGGATGAAAAGTATCCTATGTCTTAATATACTAGCTGTTGCCAGCGGCTTAGCCAGCGTGTATGTCGGAAATTATCCCACGGGAACCTTCTACCGGGATGAAAAGTATCCTATGTCTTAATATACTAGCTGTCGCCCGCGTGTATGTCGGAAATTATCCCACGGGAACCTTCTACCGGGATGAAAAGTATCCTATGTCTTAATATACTAGCTGTCGCCCGCGTGTATGTCGGAAATTATCCCACGGGAACCTTCTACCGGGATGAAAAGTATCCTATGTCTTAATATACTAGCTGTCGCCCGCGTGTATGTCGGAAATTATCCCACGGAAACCTTCTACCGGGATGAAAAGTATCCTATGTCTTAATATACTAGCTGTTGCCCGCGTGAATGTCGGAAATTATCCCACGGGAACCTTCTACCGGGATGAAAAGTATCCTATGTCTTAATATACTAGCTGTCGCCCGCGTGTATGTCGGAAATTATCCCACGGGAACCTTCTACCGGGATGAAAAGTATCCTATGTCTTAATATACTAGCTGTTGCCCGCGTGAATGTCGGAAATTATCCCACGGGAACCTTCTACCGGGATGAAAAGTATCCTATGTCTTAATATACTAGCTGTTGCCCGCGTGTTTGTCGGAAATTATCCCACGGGAACCTTCTACCGGGATGAAAAGTATCCTATGTCTTTATATACTAGCTGTTGCCAGCGGCTTCGCCCGCGTGTATGTCGGAAATTTTCCCACGGGAACCTTCTACCGGGATGAAAAGTATCCTATGTCTTAATATACTAGCTGTTGCCCGCGTGAATGTCGGAAATTATCCGACGGGAACCTTCTACCGGGATAAAAAGTATCCTATGTCTTTATATACTAGCTGTTGCCAGCGGCTTCGCCCGCGTGTATGTCGGAAATTATCCCACGGGAACCTTCTACCGGGATGAAAAGTATCCTATGTCTTAATATACTAGCTGTCGCCCGCGTGTATGTCGAAAATTATCCCACGGGAACCTTCTCCCGGGATGAAAAGTATCCTATGTCTTTATATACTAGCTGTTGCCCGCGTGTATGTCGGAAATTATCCCACGGGAACCTTCTACCGGGATGAAAAGTATCCTTTGTCTTAATATACTAGCTGTTGCCAGCGGCTTCGCCCGCGTGTATGTCGGAAATTATCCCACGGGAACCTTCTACCGGGATGAAAAGTATCCTATGTCTTAATATACTAGCTGTTGCCAGCGGCTTCGCCCGCGTGTATGTCGGAAATTATCCCACGGGAACCTTCTACCGGGATGAAAAGTATCCTATGTCTTAATATACTAGCTGTCGCCCGCGTGTATGTCGGAAATTATCCCACGGGAACCTTCTACCGGGATAAAAAGTATCCTATGTCTTTATATACTAGCTGTTGCCAGCGGCTTCGCCCGCGTGTATGTCGGAAATTATCCCACGGGAACCTTCTACCGGGATGAAAAGTATCCTATGTCTTAATATACTAGCTGTCGCCCGCGTGTATGTCGGAAATTATCCCACGGGAACCTTCTCCCGGGATGAAAAGTATCCTATGTCTTTATATACTAGCTGTTGCCCGCGTGTATGTCGGAAATTATCCCACGGGAAACTTCTACCGGGATGAAAAGTATCCTATGTCTTTATATACTAGCTGTTGCCAGCGGCTTCGCCCGCGTGTATGTCGGAAATTATCCCACGGGAACCTTCTACCGGGATGAAAAGTATCCTATGTCTTAATATACTAGCTGTTGCCCGCGTGTATGTCGGAAATTATCCCACTGGAACCTTCTACCGGGATGAAAAGTATCCTATGTTTTAATATACTAGCTGTCGCCCGCGTGTATGTCGGAAATTATCCCACGGGAACCTTCTACCGGGATGAAAAGTATCCTATGTCTTAATATACTAGCTGTTGCCAGCGGCTTCGCCCGCGTGTATGTCGGAAATTATCCCACGGGAACCTTCTCCCGGGATGAAAAGTATCCTATGTCTTTATATACTAGCTGTTGCCCGCGTGTATGTCGGAAATTATCCCACGGGAACCTTCTACCGGGATGAAAAGTATCCTATGTCTTAATATACTAGCTGTTGCCCGCGTGTATGTCGGAAATTATCCCACGGGAACCTTCTACCGGGATGAAAAGTATCCTATGTCTTAATATACTAGCTGTTGCCCGCGTGTATGTCGGAAATTATCCCACGGGAACCTTCTACCGGGATGATAAGTATCCTATGTCTTAATATACTAGCTGTTGCCCGCGTGTATGTCGGAAATTATCCCACGGGAACCTTCTACCGGGATGAAAAGTATCCTGTGTCTTAATATACTAGCTGTTGCCAGCGGCTTCGCCCGCGTGTATGTCGGAAATTATCCCACGGGAACCTTCTACCGGGATGAAAAGTATCCTATGTCTTAATATACTAGCTGTTGCCAGCGGCTTCGCCAGCGTGTATGTCGGAAATTATCCCACGGGAACCTTCTACCGGGATGAAAAGTATCCTATGTCTTAATATACTAGCTGTTGCCCGCGTGTATGTCGGAAATTATCCCACGGGAACCTTCTACCGGGATGAAAAGTATCCTATGTCTTAATATACTAGCTGTCAGCCGCGTGTATGTCGGAAATTATCCCACGGAAACCTTCTCCCGGGATGAAAAGTATCGTATGTCTTTATATACTAGCTGTTGCCCGCGTGTATGTCGGAAATTATCCCACGGGAACCTTCTACCGGGATGAAAAGTATCCTATGTCTTAATATACTAGCTGTTGCCAGCGGCTTCGCCCGCGTGTATGTCAGAAATTATCTCACGGGAACCTTCTACCGGGATGAAAAGTATCCTATGTCTTAATATACTAGCTGTTGCCCGCGTGTATGTCGGAAATTATCCCACGGGAACCTTCTACCGGGATGAAAAGTATCCTATGTCTTAATATACTAGCTGTCGCCCGCGTGTATGTCGGAAATTATCCCACGGGAACCTTCTACCGGGATGAAAAGTATCCTATGTCTTAATATACTGGCTGTCGCCCGCGTGTATGTCGGAAATTATCCCACGGGAACCTTCTACCGGGATGAAAAGTATCCTATGTCTTAATATACTAGCTGTTGCCCGCGTGAATGTCGGAAATTATCCCACGGGAACCTTCTACCGGGATGAAAAGTATCCTATGTCTTAATATACTAGCTGTCGCCCGCGTGTATGTCGGAAATTATCCCACGGGAACCTTCTACCGGGATGAAAAGTATCCTATGTCTTAATATACTAGCTGTTGCCCGCGTGAATGTCGGAAATTATCCCACGGGAACCTTCTACCGGGATGAAAAGTATCCTATGTCTTAATATACTAGCTGTTGCCCGCGTGTTTGTCGGAAATTATCCCACGGGAACCTTCTACCGGGATGAAAAGTATCCTATGTCTTTATATACTAGCTGTTGCCAGCGGCTTCGCCCGCGTGTATGTCGGAAATTATCCCACGGGAACCTTCTACCGGGATGAAAAGTATCCTATGTCTTAATATACTAGCTGTTGCCCGCGTGAATGTCGGAAATTATCCGACGGGAACCTTCTACCGGGATAAAAAGTATCCTATGTCTTTATATACTAGCTGTTGCCAGCGGCTTCGCCCGCGTGTATGTCGGAAATTATCCCACGGGAACCTTCTACCGGGATGAAAAGTATCCTATGTCTTAATATACTAGCTGTCGCCCGCGTGTATGTCGAAAATTATCCCACGGGAACCTTCTCCCGGGATGAAAAGTATCCTATGTCTTTATATACTAGCTGTTGCCCGCGTGTATGTCGGAAATTATCCCACGGGAACCTTCTACCGGGATGAAAAGTATCCTTTGTCTTAATATACTAGCTGTTGCCAGCGGCTTCGCCCGCGTGTATGTCGGAAATTATCCCACGGGAACCTTCTACCGGGATGAAAAGTATCCTATGTCTTAATATACTAGCTGTTGCCAGCGGCTTCGCCCGCGTGTATGTCGGAAATTATCCCACGGGAACCTTCTACCGGGATGAAAAGTATCCTATGTCTTAATATACTAGCTGTCGCCCGCGTGTATGTCGGAAATTATCCCACGGGAACCTTCTACCGGGATAAAAAGTATCCTATGTCTTTATATACTAGCTGTTGCCAGCGGCTTCGCCCGCGTGTATGTCGGAAATTATCCCACGGGAACCTTCTACCGGGATGAAAAGTATCCTATGTCTTAATATACTAGCTGTCGCCCGCGTGTATGTCGGAAATTATCCCACGGGAACCTTCTCCCGGGATGAAAAGTATCCTATGTCTTTATATACTAGCTGTTGCCCGCGTGTATGTCGGAAATTATCCCACGGGAAACTTCTACCGGGATGAAAAGTATCCTATGTCTTTATATACTAGCTGTTGCCAGCGGCTTCGCCCGCGTGTATGTCGGAAATTATCCCACGGGAACCTTCTACCGGGATGAAAAGTATCCTATGTCTTAATATACTAGCTGTTGCCCGCGTGTATGTCGGAAATTATCCCACTGGAACCTTCTACCGGGATGAAAAGTATCCTATGTTTTAATATACTAGCTGTCGCCCGCGTGTATGTCGGAAATTATCCCACGGGAACCTTCTACCGGGATGAAAAGTATCCTATGTCTTAATATACTAGCTGTTGCCAGCGGCTTCGCCCGCGTGTATGTCGGAAATTATCCCACGGGAACCTTCTCCCGGGATGAAAAGTATCCTATGTCTTTATATACTAGCTGTTGCCCGCGTGTATGTCGGAAATTATCCCACGGGAACCTTCTACCGGGATGAAAAGTATCCTATGTCTTAATATACTAGCTGTTGCCCGCGTGTATGTCGGAAATTATCCCACGGGAACCTTCTACCGGGATGAAAAGTATCCTATGTCTTAATATACTAGCTGTTGCCCGCGTGTATGTCGGAAATTATCCCACGGGAACCTTCTACCGGGATGATAAGTATCCTATGTCTTAATATACTAGCTGTTGCCCGCGTGTATGTCGGAAATTATCCCACGGGAACCTTCTACCGGGATGAAAAGTATCCTGTGTCTTAATATACTAGCTGTTGCCAGCGGCTTCGCCCGCGTGTATGTCGGAAATTATCCCACGGGAACCTTCTACCGGGATGAAAAGTATCCTATGTCTTAATATACTAGCTGTTGCCAGCGGCTTCGCCAGCGTGTATGTCGGAAATTATCCCACGGGAACCTTCTACCGGGATGAAAAGTATCCTATGTCTTAATATACTAGCTGTTGCCCGCGTGTATGTCGGAAATTATCCCACGGGAACCTTCTACCGGGATGAAAAGTATCCTATGTCTTAATATACTAGCTGTCAGCCGCGTGTATGTCGGAAATTATCCCACGGGAACCTTCTCCCGGGATGAAAAGTATCGTATGTCTTTATATACTAGCTGTTGCCCGCGTGTATGTCGGAAATTATCCCACGGGAACCTTCTACCGGGATGAAAAGTATCCTATGTCTTAATATACTAGCTGTTGCCAGCGGCTTCGCCCGCGTGTATGTCAGAAATTATCTCACGGGAACCTTCTACCGGGATGAAAAGTATCCTATGTCTTAATATACTAGCTGTTGCCCGCGTGTATGTCGGAAATTATCCCACGGGAACCTTCTACCGGGATGAAAAGTATCCTATGTCTTAATATACTAGCTGTCGCCCGCGTGTATGTCGGAAATTATCCCACGGGAACCTTCTACCGGGATGAAAAGTATCCTATGTCTTAATATACTGGCTGTCGCCCGCGTGTATGTCGGAAATTATCCCACGGGAACCTTCTACCGGGATGAAAAGTATCCTATGTCTTAATATACTAGCTGTTGCCCGCGTGAATGTCGGAAATTATCCCACGGGAACCTTCTACCGGGATGAAAAGTATCCTATGTCTTAATATACTAGCTGTCGCCCGCGTGTATGTCGGAAATTATCCCACGGGAACCTTCTACCGGGATGAAAAGTATCCTATGTCTTAATATACTAGCTGTTGCCCGTGTGAATGTCGGAAATTATCCCACGGGAACCTTCTACCGGGATGAAAAGTATCCTATGTCTTAATATACTAGCTGTTGCCCGCGTGTTTGTCGGAAATTATCCCACGGGAACCTTCTACCGGGATGAAAAGTATCCTATGTCTTTATATACTAGCTGTTGCCAGCGGCTTCGCCCGCGTGTATGTCGGAAATTATCCCACGGGAACCTTCTACCGGGATGAAAAGTATCCTATGTCTTAATATACTAGCTGTTGCCCGCGTGAATGTCGGAAATTATCCGACGGGAACCTTCTACCGGGATAAAAAGTATCCTATGTCTTTATATACTAGCTGTTGCCAGCGGCTTCGCCCGCGTGTATGTCGGAAATTATCCCACGGGAACCTTCTACCGGGATGAAAAGTATCCTATGTCTTAATATACTAGCTGTCGCCCGCGTGTATGTCGAAAATTATCCCACGGGAACCTTCTCCCGGGATGAAAAGTATCCTATGTCTTTATATACTAGCTGTTGCCCGCGTGTATGTCGGAAATTATCCCACGGGAACCTTCTACCGGGATGAAAAGTATCCTTTGTCTTAATATACTAGCTGTTGCCAGCGGCTTCGCCCGCGTGTATGTCGGAAATTATCCCACGGGAACCTTCTACCGGGATGAAAAGTATCCTATGTCTTAATATACTAGCTGTTGCCCGCGTGTATGTCGGAAATTATCCCACTGGAACCTTCTACCGGGATGAAAAGTATCCTATGTTTTAATATACTAGCTGTCGCCCGCGTGTATGTCGGAAATTATCCCACGGGAACCTTCTACCGGGATGAAAAGTATCCTATGTCTTAATATACTAGCTGTTGCCAGCGGCTTCGCCCGCGTGTATGTCGGAAATTATCCCACGGGAACCTTCTCCCGGGATGAAAAGTATCCTATGTCTTTATATACTAGCTGTTGCCCGCGTGTATGTCGGAAATTATCCCACGGGAACCTTCTACCGGGATGAAAAGTATCCTATGTCTTAATATACTAGCTGTTGCCCGCGTGTATGTCGGAAATTATCCCACGGGAACCTTCTACCGGGATGAAAAGTATCCTATGTCTTAATATACTAGCTGTTGCCCGCGTGTATGTCGGAAATTATCCCACGGGAACCTTCTACCGGGATGATAAGTATCCTATGTCTTAATATACTAGCTGTTGCCCGCGTGTATATCGGAAATTATCCCACGGGAACCTTCTACCGGGATGAAAAGTATCCTGTGTCTTAATATACTAGCTGTTGCCAGCGGCTTCGCCCGCGTGTATGTCGGAAATTATCCCACGGGAACCTTCTACCGGGATGAAAAGTATCCTATGTCTTAATATACTAGCTGTTGCCAGCGGCTTCGCCAGCGTGTATGTCGGAAATTATCCCACGGGAACCTTCTACCGGGATGAAAAGTATCCTATGTCTTAATATACTAGCTGTTGCCCGCGTTTATGTCGGAAATTATCCCACGGGAACCTTCTACCGGGATGAAAAGTATCCTATGTCTTAATATACTAGCTGTCAGCCGCGTGTATGTCGGAAATTATCCCACGGGAACCTTCTCCCGGGATGAAAAGTATCGTATGTCTTTATATACTAGCTGTTGCCCGCGTGTATGTCGGAAATTATCCCACGGGAACCTTCTACCGGGATGAAAAGTATCCTATGTCTTAATATACTAGCTGTTGCCAGCGGCTTCGCCCGCGTGTATGTCAGAAATTATCTCACGGGAACCTTCTACCGGGATGAAAAGTATCCTATGTCTTAATATACTAGCTGTTGCCAGCGGCTTCGCCCGCGTGTATGTCGGAAATTATCCCACGGGAACCTTCTACCGGGATGAAAAGTATCCTATGTCTTAATATACTAGCTGTTGCCAGCGGCTTCGCCCGCGTGTATGTCGGAAATTATCCCACGGGAACCTTCTACCGGGATGAAAAGTATCCTATGTCTTAATATACTAGCTGTCGCCCGCGTGTATGTCGGAAATTATCCCACGGGAACCTTCTACCGGGATGAAAAGTATCCTGTGTCTTAATATACTAGCTGTTGCCAGCGGCTTCGCCCGCGTGTATGGCGGAAATTATCCCACGGGAACCTTCTACCGGGATGAAAAGTATCCTATGTCTTAATATACTAGCTGTCGCCCGCGTGTATGTCGGAAATTATCCCACGGGAACCTTCTACCGGGATAAAAAGTATCCTATGTCTTTATATACTAGCTGTTGCAAGCGGCTTCGCCCGCGTGTATGTCGGAAATTATCCCACGGGAACCTTCTACCGGGATGAAAAGTATCCTATGTCTTAATATACTAGCTGTCGCCCGCGTGTATGTCGGAAATTATCCCACGGGAACCTTCTCCCGGGATAAAAAGTATCCTATGTCTTTATATACTAGCTGTTGCCCGCGTGTATGTCGGAAATTATCCCACGGGAAACTTCTACCGGGATGAAAAGTATCCTATGTCTTTATATACTAGCTGTTGCCAGCGGCTTCGCCCGCGTGTATGTCGGAAATTATCCCACGGGAACCTTCTACCGGGATGAAAAGTATCCTATGTCTTAATATACTAGCTGTTGCCCGCGTGTATGTCGGAAATTATCCCACTGGAACCTTCTACCGGGATGAAAAGTATCCTATGTTTTAATATACTAGCTGTCGCCCGCGTGTATGTCGGAAATTATCCCACGGGAACCTTCTACCGGGATGAAAAGTATCCTATGTCTTAATATACTAGCTGTTGCCAGCGGCTTCGCCCGCGTGTATGTCGGAAATTATCCCACGGGAACCTTCTCCCGGGATGAAAAGTATCCTATGTCTTTATATACTAGCTGTTGCCCGCGTGTATGTCGGAAATTATCCCACGGGAACCTTCTACCGGGATGAGAAGTATCCTATGTCTTTATATACTAGCTGTTGCCAGCGGCTTAGCACGCGTGTATGTCGGAAATTATCCCACGGGAACCTTCTACCGGGATGAAAAGTATCCTATGTCTTTATATACTAGCTGTTGCCAGCGTGTATGTCGGAAATTATCCCACGGGAACCTTCTACCGGGATGAAAAGTAACCTATGTCTTTATATACTAGCTGTTGCCCGCGTGTATGTCGGAAATTATCCCACGGGAACCTGCTACCGGGATGAAAAGTATCCTATGTCTTAATATACAAGCTGTTGCCCGCGTGAATGACGGAAATTATCCCACGGGAACCTTCTACCGGGATGAAAAGTATCCTATGTCCTAATATACTAGCTGTTGCCCGCGTGTATGTCGGAAATTATCCCACGGGAACCTTCTACCGGGATGAAAAGTATCCTATGTCTTAATATACTAGCTGTTGCCCGCGTAAATGTCGGAAATTATCCCACGGGAACCTTCTACCGGGATGAAAAGTATCCTATGTCTTAATAATTATACTAGCTGTTGCCCGCGTGAATGTCGGAAATTATCCGACGGGAACCTTCTACCGGGATAAAAAGTATCTTATGTCTTTATATACTAGCTGTTGCCAGCGGCTTCGCCCGCGTGTATGTCGGAAATTATCCCACGGGAACCTTCTACCGGCATGAAAAGTATTCTATGTCTTAATATACTAGCTGTTGCTCGCGTGAATGTCGGAAATTATCCCACGGGAACCTTCTACCGGGATGAAAAGTATCCTATGTCTTAATATACTAGCTGTTGCCCGCGTGTATGTCGGAATTTATCCCACGGGAACCTTCTACCGGGATGAAAAGTATCCTATGTCTTAATATACTAGCTGTCAGCCGCTTGTATGTCGGAAATTATCCCACGGGAACTTTCTCCCGGGATGAAAAGTATCCTATATCTTTATATACTAGCTGTTGCCCGCGTGTATGTCGGAAATTATCCCACGGGAACCTTCTACCGGGATGAAAAGTATCCTATGTCTTAATATACTAGCTGTTGCCAGCGGCTTCGCCCGCGTGTATGTCAGAAATTATCCCACGGGAACCTTCTACCGGGATGAAAAGTATCCTTTGTCTTAATATACTAGCTGTTGCCCGCGTGAATGTCGGAAATTATCCCACGGGAACCTTCTACCGGGATGAAAAGTATCCTATGTCCTAATATACTAGCTGTTGCCCGCGTGTATGTCGGAAATTATCCCACGGGAACCTTCTACCGGGATGAAAAGTATCCTATGTCTTAATATACTAGCTGTTGCCCGCGTGTATGTCGGAAATTATCCCACGGGAACCTTCTACCGGGATGAAAAGTATCCTGTGTCTTAATATACTGGCCGTTGCCAGCGGCTTCGCCCGCGTGTATGTCGGAAATTTTCCCACGGGAACCTTCTACCGGGATGAAAAGTATCCTATGTCTTAATATACTAGCTGTCGCCTGCGTGTATGTCGGAAATTATCCCACGGGAACCTTCTACCGGGATGAAAAGTATCCTATGTCTTAATATACTAGCTGTTGCCCGCGTGTATGTCGGAAATTATCCCACGGGAACCTTCTACCGGGATGAAAAGTATCCTATGTCTTTATATACTAGCTGTTGCCCGCGTGAATGTCGGAAATTATCCCACGGGAACCTTCTACCGGGATGAAAAGTATCCTATGTCTTAATATACTAGCTGTTGCTCGCGTGAATGTCGGAAATTATCCCACGGGAACCTTCTACCGGGATGAAAAGTATCCTATGTCTTAATATACTAGCTGTTGCCCGCGTGTATGTCAGAAATTATCCCACGGGAACCTTCTACCGGGATGAAAAGTATCCTATGTCTTAATATACTAGCTGTCAGCCGCGTGTATGTCGGAAATTATCCCACGGGAACCTTCTCCCGGGATGAAAAGTATCCTATGTCTTTATATACTAGCTGTTGCCCGCGTGTATGTCGGAAATTATCCCACGGGAACCTTCTACCGGGATGAAAAGTATCCTATGTCTTAATATACTAGCTGTTGCCAGCGGCTTCGCCCGCGTGTATGTCAGAAATTATCCCACGGGAACCTTCTACCGGGATGAAAAGTATCCTATGTCTTAATATACTAGCTGTTGCCCGCGTGTATGTCGGAAATCATCCCACGGGAACCTTCTACCGGGATGAAAAGTATCCTATGTCTCAATATACTAGCTGTTGCCCGCGTGAATGTCGGAAATTATCCCACGGGAACCTTTTACCGGGATGAAAAGTATCCTATGTCTTAAAATACTAGCTGTTGCCCGCGTAAATGTCGGAAATTATCCCACGGGAACCTTCTACCGGGATGAAAAGTATCCTTTGTCTTAATAATTATACTAGCTGTTGCCCGCGTGAATGTCGGAAATTATCCGACGGGAACCTTCTACCGGGATAAAAAGTATCCTATGTCTTTATATACTAGCTGTTGCCAGCGGCTTCGCCCGCGTGTATGTCGGAAATTATCCCACGGGAACCTTCTACCGGGATGAAAAGTATCCTATGTCTTAATATACTAGCTGTTGCTCGCGTGAATGTCGGAAATTATCCCACGGGAACCTTCTACCGGGATGAAAAGTATCCTATGTCTTAATATACTAGCTGTTGCCCGCGTGTATGTCGGAAATTATCCCACGGGAACCTTCTACCGGGATGAAAAGTATCCTATGTCTTAATATACTAGCTGTCAGCCGCGTGTATGTCGGAAATTATCCCACGGGAACCTTCTCCCGGGATGAAAAGTATCCTATGTCTTTATATACCAGCTGTTGCCCGCGTGTATGTCGGAAATTATCCCACGGGAACCTTCTCCCGGGATGAAAAGTATCCTATGTCTTTATATACTAGCTGTTGCCCGCGTGTATGTCGGAAATTATCCCACGGGAACCTTCTACCGGGATGAAAAGTATCCTATGTCTTAATATACTAGCTGTTGCCAGCGGCTTCGCCCGCGTGTATGTCAGAAATTATCCCACGGGAACCTTCTACCGGGATGAAAAGTATCCTATGTCTTAATATACTAGCTGTTGCCCGCGTGTATGTCGGAAATTATCCCACGGGAACCTTCTACCGGGATGAAAAGTATCCTATGTCTTAATATACTAGCTGTTGCCAGCGGCTTCGCCCGCGTGTATGTCAGAAATTATCCCACGGGAACCTTCTACCGGGATGAAAAGTATCCTATGTCTTAATATACTAGCTGTTGCCCGCGTGTATGTCGGAAATCATCCCACGGGAACCTTCTACCGGGATGAAAAGTATCCTATGTCTCAATATACTAGCTGTTGCCCGCGTGAATGTCGGAAATTATCCCACGGGAACCTTCTACCGGGATGAAAAGTATCCTATGTCTTAAAATACTAGCTGTTGCCCGCGTAAATGTCGGAAATTATCCCATGGGAACCTTCTACCGGGAAGAAAAGTATCCTTTGTCTTAATATACTAGCTGTCAGCCGCGTGTATGTCGGAAATTATCCCACGGGAACCTTCTCCCGGGATGAAAAGTATCCTATGTCTTTATATACTAGCTGTTGCCCGCATGTATGTCGGAAATTATCCCACGGGAACCTTCTACCGGGATGAAAAGTATCCTATGTCTTAATATACTAGCTGTTGCCCGCGTGTTAGTCGGAAATTATCCCACGGGAACCTTCTACCGGGATGAAAAGTATCCTATGTCTTAATATACTAGCTGTCAGCCGCGTGTATGTCGGAAATTATCCCACGGGAACCTTCTCCCGGGATGAAAAGTATCCTATGTCCTAATATACTAGCTGTTGCCCGCGTGTATGTCGGAAATTATCCCACGGGAACCTTCTACCGGGATGAAAAGTATCCTATGTCTTAATATACTAGCTGTTGCCCGCGTGTATGTCGGAAATTATCCCACGGGAACCTTCTACCGGGATGAAAAGTATCCTGTGTCTTAATATACTAGCTGTTGCCAGCGGCTTCGCCCGCGTGTATGTCGGAAATTATCCCACGGGAACCTTCTACCGGGATGAAAAGTATCCTATGTCTTAATATACTAGCTGTCGCCCGCGTGTATGTCGGAAATTATCCCACGGGAACCTTCTACCGGGATGAAAAGTATCCTATGTCTTTATATACTAGCTGTTGCCCGCGTGAATGTCGGAAATTATCCCACGGGAACCTTCTACCGGGATGAAAAGTATCCTATGTCTTAATATACTAGCTGTTGCCCGCGTGTATGTCGGAAATTATCCCACGGGAACCTTCTACCGGGATGAAAAGTATCCTATGTCTTAATATACTAGCTGTCGCCCGCGTGTATGTGGGAAATTATCCCACGGGAACCTTCTCCCGGGATGAAAAGTATCCTATGTCTTTATATACTAGCTGTTGCTCGCGTGTATGTCGGAAATTATCCGACGGGAACCTTCTACCGGGATGAAAAGTATCCTATGTCTTAATATACTAGCTGTTGCCAGCGGCTTCGCCCGCGTGTATGTCAGAAATTATCCCACGGGAACCTTCTACCGGGATGAAAAGTATCCTATGTCTTAATATACTAGCTGTTGCCCGCGTGTATGTCGGAAATTATCCCACGGGAACCTTCTACCGGGATGAAAAGTATCCTATGTCTTAATATACTAGCTGTTGCCCGCGTGTATGTCGGAAATTATCCCACGGGAACCTTCTACCGGGATGAAAAGTATCCTATGTCTTAATATACTAGCTGTCGCCCGCGTGTATGTGGGAAATTATCCCACGGGAACCTTCTCCCGGGATGAAAAGTATCCTATGTCTTTATATACTAGCTGTTGCTCGCGTGTATGTCGGAAATTATCCGACGGGAACCTTCTACCGGGATGAAAAGTATCCTATGTCTTAATATACTAGCTTTTGCCAGCGGCTTCGCCCGCGTGTATGTCAGAAATTATCCCACGGGAACCTTCTACCGGGATGAAAAGTATCCTATGTCTTAATATACTAGCTGTTGCCCGCGTGTATGTCGGAAATCATCCCACGGGAACCTTCTACCGGGATGAAAAGTATCCTATGTTTCAATATACTAGCTGTTGCCCGCGTGAATGTCGGAAATTATCCCACGGGAACCTTCTACCGGGATGAAAAGTATCCTATGTCTTAATATACTAGCTGTTGCCAGCGGCTTAGCCAGCGTGTATGTCGGAATTTATCCCACGGGAACCTTCTACCGGGATGAAAAGTATCCTATGTCTTAATATACTAGCTGTCGCCCGCGTGTATGTCGGAAATTATCCCACGGGAACCTTCTACCGGGATGAAAAGTATCCTATGTCTTAATTTACTAGCTGTCGCCCGCGTGTATGTCGGAAATTATCCCACGGGAACCTTCTACCGGGATGAAAAGTATCCTATGTCTTAATATACTAGCTGTCGCCCGCGTGTATGTCGGAAATTATCCCACGGGAACCTTCTACCGGGATGAAAAGTATCCTATGTCTTAATATACTAGCTGTTGCCCGCGTGAATGTCGGAAATTATCCCACGGGAACCTTCTACCGGGATGAAAAGTATCCTATGTCTTAATATACTAGCTGTCGCCCGCGTGTATGTCGGAAATTATCCCACGGGAACCTTCTACCGGGATGAAAAGTATCCTATGTCTTAATATACTAGCTGTTGCCCGCGTGTTTGTCGGAAATTATCCTACGGGAACCTTCTACCGGGATGAAAAGTATCCTATGTCTTTATATACTAGCTGTTGCCAGCGGCTTCGCCCGCGTGTATGTCGGAAATTATCCCACGGGAACCTTCTACCGGGATGAAAAGTATCCTATGTCTTAATATACTAGCTGTCAGCCGCGTGTATGTCGGAAATTATCCCACGGGAACCTTCTCCCGGGATGAAAAGTATCCTATGTCTTTATATACTAGCTGTTGCCCGCGTGTATGTCGGAAATTATCCCACGGGAACCTTCTACCGGGATGAAAAGTATCCTATGTCTTAATATACTAGCTGTTGCCAGCGGCTTCGCCCGCGTGTATGTCAGAAATTATCCCACGGGAACCTTCTACCGGGATGAAAAGTATCCTATGTCTTAATATACTAGCTGTTGCCCGCGTGTATGTCGGAAATTATCCCACGGGAACCTTCTACCGGGATGAAAAGTATCCTATGTCTTAATATACTAGCTGTTGCCAGCGGCTTCGCCCGCGTGTATGTCAGAAATTATCCCACGGGAACCTTCTACCGGGATGAAAAGTATCCTATGTCTTAATATACTAGCTGTTGCCCGCGTGTATGTCGGAAATCATCCCACGGGAACCTTCTACCGGGATGAAAAGTATCCTATGTAAGAAAGAAAGAAAGAAAAACAGTTTATTCGCGTGAAAATGACGCACACAAACTATACAAGAAAAGCGAAACACAAAATAATAAAACATAACAAACCACACAAAACAAAAAACATAAGTACACACAATAAAGTTTTTGGAAATGTGCGTCACTACCCCGCGAAACGGCTACACGCTCAGCATAATGCCGCGGCCCGTGCACGAAGGCACGAATCCACGGCGCTGGTTTTCAGCGTAAGCCGGCGGTGTGTATCGCTGTCAGAGACCATTAAAATAAGTAACTAAAAAAAAAACAATAAAAATATATAATATGTACAGACATAAACAATAAAAAATGTGGCAACATTTCAACGCGTCTCAAAGCACAGACAATAAAGTTTGTCTGTCATCGTTCGCGTCTTGAGATAGGTTTTATTTTCTGTGCTTGCGTTGCGCAACAGTTTGACAAATGAGCCATGCGTCCGACCAACCACATCGTACGAGAATTGGAGTTATGTAAGCTTGAACATCAATGGCGTCAGGAAAATGATGATGTAATGAGTGCCACTGTGCTACAGCAATGATTGTGTCAATGTTTATAGTGTTTATGAGTGAAATGTTGAATAAGAGTATGATGATGAACCTACGGAGTTGGAGGGAACCCGTGCAATGCACATGTGCCACCATACAAAAAGTACTATGGTAAGAGAATAAAAATTATGTAAATAATATGTTTAAACAGAGATATGGAAATAATAATTGAAATCAAATTGTATTTAATAATAAATTGTATATATAATAGAATGGATATTTATAAGAAATAGTATGATTATAGAAATAACACAAATTGTACTATCTAACAGGTTTACAAACCACACAGAACTGGGACAGAGAATCACTGCCAGCAATCCCAGCAGACATGAGGCAGAAGCGATGCCACAGCGCTGCTGAAGATCCAAAACCAAGGACTATAGGCCATAACCCGTGAGGTAAACATTATAAAGATGTATCTAGAATTAAAGTAATGAGAGTTGTGCATGCAATAGTAACTTTTTATGTTGATATTTAAACGACTGTATTGTTTTCAGGCCTCGCATCGGTGGTGGAAGATCATTCCAGCAGCGGGTGGCTGCAAATCTGAAACTGCCCCTGAAAGCTGTGGTTCTATGTCGCGGTGCCCTTAGCGGGCCAACCACAGAACGAAGACCATACTTATAATGAGTTTCTCGCCAAGTGAGTTTTTCATATAAATAGTGCGGCTTATGGGTTGTTACAATGCCAAACATTAAACTCGCTAGATGAAGCTTCCGCCTGGCAGCCATTTTTAGTGTCTTGAGTTGGTTTATGTATGGAGTCACATGATGCCTACGAGGGACATGAATGCAAAAACGAACACAGGCATTCTGGATTCGCTGAATTAACCTATCTGTTCTAGCAAGCAGGCAAGGCCCATAGACAGTGTCACAGTAGTTTAGCCTAGATAGGACCAGACTGTCTACCAGTTGTTTTCTGAGTGGTACGCTAAGAAAATTACGTATACCGTATAATACCTTCAGCCTATAAAAACAATTTCTTATTACGGTGTTTATATGAGCCTCGAATCGCAGCTCTGGATCTAAGATTAGACCCAGACTACATGCCTGCTCCACTTGTTCAATTTTCTTCCCTTTAATCACAACCTCCGGATTGGCAGACAATATTGCAGCAACTTGTTTTTTTGTTCCCAGCACCATGAACTTAGACTTCAGTGGGTTCAGAACCAAAGAGTTCTCCTCAGACCAGGTCACTACTCGATGCAGGTCCTCATTCACCCTCCGCACTGCCAATGCTGCATCATCCCCTTTGAACGAAATGTACAGCTGAATATCATCTGCATACATGTGATATTTGCAGTTTACAAAGGATCCAACAACATCAGCACTGTAGAGGATGTACAGCAAAGGGCCCAGGATGGATCCCTGCGGGACGCCTCTTGACACATGGAGTGGGGGGGATGACACGGTCGATCCATCTTCCTTGTGGATCTGCACATACTGGGACCTATCAGTCAAATAACTATTAAACCAATCCACAGCGTCTCGGTTAAAGCCATAGTATGCTAGCTTGGACAGCAGTAGATTGGTATTAATAGCGTCAAAAGCCCGTGAAAAATCCAGTAGGACCAGGATCGACCCCTCCCCCCGATCACGTGCCTCCAGGATATTGCCCACCACATCAATCAGAGCCGTTGCAGTGCCTCTACCTTTACGGAAACCCGACTGAAGGTCAGGGAGAATGTTGTTAACCTCCAGATATTCAATAACTTGTAGATACACTACACGCTCCAGAATCTTCGACAGGCAAGGCAGAATACTAATTGGCCTGAGGTCTTTCAAATTGGCTGGATCACTGATCTTTGGGATAGGGCGAACAATTGCCCGTCGCCAAAGGCCGGGGAATGTGCGCGATTCTATTGATCTGTTGATGATATCAGTGATAGCTTGCAGGGTGTTCGGCAATGTGAGTTTTAACATATCCAAACTGATACCATCAACACCCTGTGCATTCGATCCTAGGCTCCTGATTATCTTCAGAACTGTCTCCTGGTTGGTTGTAGTGAGCGAGAACTCAGCGGCACCGTGCCTACGAGATTTGAAGTAGAGCATTTGTGAGATGTTATCATTACAATTTCCCGGAACGTCCAAAAAAGCCGCATTGATACTGTCTGGGTTATCAAAATGACTTGGCAGTAGCCTTTCTTTGTGGTCTGGAAGTACATCAGATTTCAAATTACGCCACAATAGTTTAGGATCCTTACTGTGATTGTTAATGTTATTTGTAAAATATGCTGTCTTTTCCCTCAATAATGCAGCGGTGGCCTCATGTTTAAGATCCTTATAGTACTGCTTATGAGTTGGACTCCTTGTATTACGACATCTGTCTCTAGCTTCATCTCGCAACTTGAACATCAGACGCACATTGTCAGTGATCCAAGGTGTGGGACGCTTATAAAAGGTCTTTCTCCTTATAGGAGCATGGAGATCAAAAAGCTGGATCATGAATGAGTTGAAAGTATGTACCATGGTATCAACATCACTTATTTCTCCTATAATAGACCATGGTATCATGTTCAAGTCAATATGGAAGTGATCCAGCAAGATGTCTGAAAGGGGGCGAAACTCAACCATCCTAGGTTTAACCTTGGGTTTCCTAAAAACAGTTTCGCATGTAATGAAGGAGTGATGGCCAAGCTCCCTAATATAGTTCACCCCAACATTGCGTGTTGTAGCGTCAGTGCATACGATGTCAATGAGTGTACTACTGTTACCCACGAAGTGCGTCGCAGTTCTCACTAGTTGAACAAGGTTTAAATAATTAAAAAAGTCCATAAGCTGTTTTGATTCAGAGCTACTACCATCCAATAGATCAACATTTAAAGTCACCCAACAGCACCAGATTATCATATGGGGCTAATGCACTAATACTGGCAGTTATGGCGTCAAGGAAAAGCTCCAAGTCCTGCCAGGGCGGACGGTACGCGGTCCCAACAAGAATCCTTTTCTTGTTTATGGTTAGGCCCAGCCAGAGCTGCTCTACATTAGGGTGTTTAGGATGAGCTCTTACACGCGCGTTAATGCCATTCTTTATATAGAAAGCAACTCCTCCGCCACGCCCACCTCGCGTAGTCAGAGGTCGTGGTACGTGCCTAAATTTGTACCCAGCTACACTAGGAGCCCGGTCCTCTTCCCCCTTGCGTAACCATGTCTCATTGATAGCCATGATATCCACAGAGTGGTTGCCCATGGCTATCAAGAACTCATCCTGATTTGTTCCTAGAGAGCCTGCATTTAGTAGACCAAACTTAATATGCTTACTAGGAGCCATTAGTGCCAGTAGGTGTAGGTATTAGACATACAAGTGTGTAGATATGGTACCAATATAAATGAGAGTATGGGGTTATTATGTGGTGGTTTAGTTGGACACTATTTACAACTGTAAGCTGCCAGTAGGTTGTATGAGTGAGTGATTTCATAACTCTGTAACTATAGTAAGAGTATATATGTATAGTCATAAATGTGAAAAGTACGATGATTGGAAATACTACTTGTATATAATTAGGATTAAATAGATTAAGTGTAAATAGACTTTGTACATGCAATATATATAAATATAGTATAAGAGTAAAATAATATAACATAGATAGGTAAGCTCTACGCACATCCTGTCCATGGCTGAGCACACAATGTGGGTTGCGACGCACATTTCCAGACGCATAAAAAAGAAAATAATTTACATATAGATAGACACAATAATAATTAGACCGTAACATTTCCAGTTCCGAAGACACGGGATAAGTCCTCCTCAGTACGGATCCTCTGCGCCTTCTCTCCTGGCATCTTCCTGGCAAGGATGCGGCCCTGTTTGGTCCATACAAACTTCCAGTCGAGGAGACTGGCAGCGTCCCGTGCCCTACGAAACAACAGCCGGTTGACTTTCGTCAGGCGCTCGTTTAGGAAGAACCTCTGCGATGGAACGGGCATGTCGAGGTCGGCAGTGGTCGCCCCACGTCGCACTCGCGCGCTTGCCAGAAGCTGGTCGCGTAGGTCACGACGAGCAAGGCGCACGACAATCGGCCGCGGACGAGATTCAGTCGGTCCAGCTGAGTTTGTCGCGTTGAGCTGCCTTCCACCAACGCGCTCTGCACTAACGATGTCACGATCGTCAAGGCTGACCCCTAGCTTATGGCCTATGACCTTGATTACGTGAATTGGGTTTTCCATTTTTACCTCTGGCAAATTTGACACCTCTATATCATTAGCAAGAAGATCCTGGTCCCTGTCGTTGATCTCTCGCCTCAGCTCCTCCACAATCTGGTCAACGTTGGTCGAGTTTGCTGAGCCCGAAGTAGCACGTTGTTCCAGTGCGTCCACCCTTGCCTCTAGACCATCGATACGCGTGCTGCAGGTATTTAAGGTGGTTTTCAGCTCCGCCATTTCCACCTCCATCTCCTTTCTGAAAACCTGAATCTCCGCACGTACTGCCCTCAACTCCCCAATGATCACCTGCAGGTCGGTACTAGCTACAGGCGACAGTTCCCTAGTGGTGACGTCGGCACTTGCAATGTCAGACGGCGGGGGAGTCGCGGCCGCTTTAACAGGACTGAGACTATTAGGTGTACTAGAGCCCGCCATAACTGCTATCCCAGTGTTATCAGTGGGAGAGCTCTGCGCGGGACCTCTGACAGGGGTTTCGGACCTGTTGTCTCGAGCAATATTCTTCCTGCACTCGGGACAACGCCAGTTAGGTGTTATGGTGGCCTTTGTAGGGACACCCACACACACTCTGTGATATAGCGCCTGGCACTTGCCACACCGAGCACCCTCTGTCGTAGATATAAACCGTCCGCAACCCCCACACTTGTTGCCCGGCATGTTTTGTGACGACTAGTGAACTTGCTTAGCAGATGGTTTCAGGGATGTTCTCTAGTTTGCGGCATCAACGATTCCCGTCACGGATCTATAGGTCGTTTGCCGCCAGCAAGACAGATAGCTCTGTAGTCAAGGCGACGTTACCGAATATTATTATTAATGGAGGGTAACCATAAAATTCCGCTAATTTGTGATGTAATGTTTATATGATTTACGGACCTTAAACGCACTATTTATTGCTCACTACAATGTATGTTTAGCTGATTGCCACTATGATCACTATTAAACGAATTCCAATGCACATTGACTTTGATTTCTATTTTTTATTTGAAAATATTTGGACAGAGAGCCACACCGACACAGACGTCAAACGTCAATGATGAAAATGTCTCAATATACTAGCTGTTGCCCGCGTGAATGTCGGAAATTATCCCACGGGAACCTTCTACCGGGATGAAAAGTATCCTATGTCTTAAAATACTAGCTGTTGCCCGCGTAAATGTCGGAAATTATCCCACGGGAACCTTCTACCGGGATGAAAAGTATCCTTTGTCTTAATAATTATACTAGCTGTTGCCCGCGTGAATGTCGGAAATTATCCGACGGGAACCTTCTACCGGGATAAAAAGTATCCTATGTCTTTATATACTAGCTGTTGCCAGCGGCTTCGCCCGCGTGTATGTCGGAAATTATCCCACGGGAACCTTCTACCGGGATGAAAAGTATCCTATGTCTTAATATACTAGCTGTTGCTCGCGTGAATGTCGGAAATTATCCCACGGGAACCTTCTACCGGGATGAAAAGTATCCTATGTCTTAATATACTAGCTGTTGCCCGCGTGTATGTCGGAAATTATCCCACGGGAACCTTCTACCGGGATGAAAAGTATCCTATGTCTTAATATACTAGCTGTCAGCCGCGTGTATGTCGGAAATTATCCCACGGGAACCTTCTCCCGGGATGAAAAGTATCCTATGTCTTTATATACTAGCTGTTGCCCGCGTGTATGTCGGAAATTATCCCACGGGAACCTTCTACCGGGATGAAAAGTATCCTATGTCTTAATATACTAGCTGTTGCCAGCGGCTTCGCCCGCGTGTATGTCAGAAATTATCCCACGGGAACCTTCTACCGGGATGAAAAGTATCCTATGTCTTAATATACTAGCTGTTGCCCGCGTGTATGTCGGAAATTATCCCACGGGAACCTTCTACCGGGATGAAAAGTATCCTATGTCTTAATATACTAGCTGTTGCCCACGTGTATGTCGGAAATTATCCCACGGGAACCTTCTACCGGGATGAAAAGTATCCTATGTCTTAATATACTAGCTGTCAGCCGCGTGTATGTCGGAAATTATCCCACGGGAACCTTCTCCCGGGATGAAAAGTATCCTATGTCTTTATAAACTAGCTGTTGCCCGCGTGTATGTCGGAAATTATCCCACGGGAACCTTCTACCGGGATGAAAAGTATCCTATGTCTTAATATACTAGCTGTTGCCCGCGTGTATGTCGGAAATTATCCCACGGGAACCTTCTACCGGGATGAAAAGTATCCTATGTCCTAATATACTAGCTGTTGCCCACGTGTATGTCGGAAATTATCCCACGGGAACCTTCTACCGGGATGAAAAGTATCCTATGTCTTAGTATACTAGCTGTTGCCCGCGTGTATGTCGGAAATTATCCCACGGGAACCTTCTACCGGGATGAAAAGTATCCTGTGTCTTAATATACTAGCTGTTGCCAGCGGCTTCGCCCGCATGTATGTCGGAAATTATCCCACGGGAACCTTCTACCGGGATGAAAAGTATCCTATGTCTTAATATACTAGCTGTCGCCCGCGTTTATGTCAGAAATTATCCCACGGGAACCTTCTACCGGGATGAAAAGTATCCTATGTCTTAATATACTAGCTGTTGCCCGCGTGTATGTCGGAAATTATCCCACGGGAACCTTCTACCGGGATGAAAAGTATCCTATGTCTTAATATACTAGCTGTTGCCCGCGTGTATGTCGGAAATTATCCCACGGGAACCTTCTACCGGGATGAGAAGTATCCTATGTCTTAATATACTAGCTGTTGCCCGCGTGTATGTCGGAAATTATCCCACGGGAACCTTCTACCGGGATGAAAAGTATCCTGTGTCTTAATATACTAGCTGTTGCCAGCGGCTTCGCCCGCGTGTATGTCGGAAATTATCCCACGGGAACCTTCTACCGGGATGAAAAGTATCCTATGTCTTAATATACTTGCTGTTGCCAGCGGCTTAGCCAGCGTGTATGTCGGAAATTATCCCACGGGAACCTTCTACCGGGATGAAAAGTATCCTATGTCTTAATATACTAGCTGTCGCCCGCGTGTATGTCGGAAATTATCCCACGGGAACCTTCTACCGGGATGAAAAGTATCCTATGTCTTAATATACTAGCTGTCGCCCGCGTGTATGTCGGAAATTATCCCACGGGAACCTTCTACCGGGATGAAAAGTATCCTATGTCTTAATATACTAGCTGTCACCCGCGTGTATGTCGGAAATTATCCCACGGGAACCTTCTACCGGGATGAAAAGTATCCTATGTCTTAATATACTAGCTGTTGCCCGCGTGAATGTCGGAAATTATCCCACGGGAACCTTCTACCGGGATGAAAAGTATCCTATGTCTTAATATACTAGCTGTTGCCCGCGTGTTTGTCGGAAATTATCCCACGGGAACCTTCTACCGGGATGAAAAGTATCCTATGTCTTTATATACTAGCTGTTGCCAGCGGCTTCGCCCGCGTGTATGTCGGAAATTATCCCACGGGAACCTTCTACCGGGATGAAAAGTATCCTATGTCTTAATATACTAGCTGTTGCCAGCGGCTTCGCCCGCGTGTATGTCGGAAATTATCCCACGGGAACCTTCTACCGGGATGAAAAGTATCCTATGTCTTAATATACTAGCTGTCGCCCGCGTGTATGTCGAAAATTATCCCACGGGAACCTTCTCCCGGGATGAAAAGTATCCTATGTCTTTATATACTAGCTGTTGCCAGCGGCTTCGCCCGCGTGTATGTCGGAAATTATCCCACGGGAACCTTCTACCGGGATGAAAAGTATCCTATGTCTTAATATACTAGCTGTTGCCAGCGGCTTCGCCCGCGTGTATGTCGGAAATTATCCCACGGGAACCTTCTACCGGGATGAAAAGTATCCTATGTCTTAATATACTAGCTGTCGCCCGCGTGTATGTCGGAAATTATCCCACGGGAACCTTCTACCGGGATAAAAAGTATCCTATGTCTTTATATACTAGCTGTTGCCAGCGGCTTCGCCCGCGTGTATGTCGGAAATTATCCCACGGGAACCTTCTACCGGGATGAAAAGTATCCTATGTCTTAATATACTAGCTGTCGCCCGCGTGTATGTCGGAAATTATCCCACGGGAACCTTCTCCCGGGATGAAAAGTATCCTATGTCTTTATATACTAGCTGTTGCCCGCGTGTATGTCGGAAATTATCCCACGGGAAACTTCTACCGGGATGAAAAGTATCCTATGTCTTTATATACTAGCTGTTGCCAGCGGCTTCGCCCGCGTGTATGTCGGAAATTATCCCACGGGAACCTTCTACCGGGATGAAAAGTATCCTATGTCTTAATATACTAGCTGTTGCCCGCGTGTATGTCGGAAATTATCCCACTGGAACCTTCTACCGGGATGAAAAGTATCCTATGTTTTAATATACTAGCTGTCGCCCGCGTGTATGTCGGAAATTATCCCACGGGAACCTTCTACCGGGATGAAAAGTATCCTATGTCTTAATATACTAGCTGTTGCCAGCGGCTTCGCCCGCGTGTATGTCGGAAATTATCCCACGGGAACCTTCTCCCGGGATGAAAAGTATCCTATGTCTTTATATACTAGCTGTTGCCCGCGTGTATGTCGGAAATTATCCCACGGGAACCTTCTACCGGGATGAAAAGTATCCTATGTCTTAATATACTAGCTGTTGCCCGCGTGTATGTCGGAAATTATCCCACGGGAACCTTCTACCGGGATGAAAAGTATCCTATGTCTTAATATACTAGCTGTTGCCCGCGTGTATGTCGGAAATTATCCCACGGGAACCTTCTACCGGGATGATAAGTATCCTATGTCTTAATATACTAGCTGTTGCCCGCGTGTATGTCGGAAATTATCCCACGGGAACCTTCTACCGGGATGAAAAGTATCCTGTGTCTTAATATACTAGCTGTTGCCAGCGGCTTCGCCCGCGTGTATGTCGGAAATTATCCCACGGGAACCTTCTACCGGGATGAAAAGTATCCTATGTCTTAATATACTAGCTGTTGCCAGCGGCTTCGCCAGCGTGTATGTCGGAAATTATCCCACGGGAACCTTCTACCGGGATGAAAAGTATCCTATGTCTTAATATACTAGCTGTTGCCCGCGTGTATGTCGGAAATTATCCCACGGGAACCTTCTACCGGGATGAAAAGTATCCTATGTCTTAATATACTAGCTGTCAGCCGCGTGTATGTCGGAAATTATCCCACGGGAACCTTCTCCCGGGATGAAAAGTATCGTATGTCTTTATATACTAGCTGTTGCCCGCGTGTATGTCGGAAATTATCCCACGGGAACCTTCTACCGGGATGAAAAGTATCCTATGTCTTAATATACTAGCTGTTGCCAGCGGCTTCGCCCGCGTGTATGTCAGAAATTATCTCACGGGAACCTTCTACCGGGATGAAAAGTATCCTATGTCTTAATATACTAGCTGTTGCCCGCGTGTATGTCGGAAATTATCCCACGGGAACCTTCTACCGGGATGAAAAGTATCCTGTGTCTTAATATACTAGCTGTTGCCAGCGGCTTCGCCCGCGTGTATGTCGGAAATTATCCCACGGGAACCTTCTACCGGGATGAAAAGTATCCTATGTCTTAATATACTAGCTGTCGCCCGCGTGTATGTCGGAAATTATCCCACGGGAACCTTCTACCGGGATAAAAAGTATCCTATGTCTTTATATACTAGCTGTTGCAAGCGGCTTCGCCCGCGTGTATGTCGGAAATTATCCCACGGGAACCTTCTACCGGGATGAAAAGTATCCTATGTCTTAATATACTAGCTGTCGCCCGCGTGTATGTCGGAAATTATCCCACGGGAACCTTCTCCCGGGATGAAAAGTATCCTATGTCTTTATATACTAGCTGTTGCCCGCGTGTATGTCGGAAATTATCCCACGGGAAACTTCTACCGGGATGAAAAGTATCCTATGTCTTTATATACTAGCTGTTGCCAGCGGCTTCGCCCGCGTGTATGTCGGAAATTATCCCACGGGAACCTTCTACCGGGATGAAAAGTATCCTATGTCTTAATATACTAGCTGTTGCCCGCGTGTATGTCGGAAATTATCCCACTGGAACCTTCTACCGGGATGAAAAGTATCCTATGTTTTAATATACTAGCTGTCGCCCGCGTGTATGTCGGAAATTATCCCACGGGAACCTTCTACCGGGATGAAAAGTATCCTATGTCTTAATATACTAGCTGTTGCCCGCGTGTATGTCGGAAATTATCCCACTGGAACCTTCTACCGGGATGAAAAGTATCCTATGTTTTAATATACTAGCTGTCGCCCGCGTGTATGTCGGAAATTATCCCACGGGAACCTTCTACCGGGATGAGAAGTATCCTATGTCTTTATATACTAACTGTTGCCAGCGGCTTAGCACGCGTGTATGTCGGAAATTATCCCACGGGAACCTTCTACCGGGATGAAAAGTATCCTATGTCTTTATATACTAGCTGTTGCCAGCGTGTATGTCGGAAATTATCCCACGGGAACCTTCTACCGGGATGAAAAGTAACCTATGTCTTTATATACTAGCTGTTGCCCGCGTGTATGTCGGAAATTATCCCACGGGAACCTGCTACCGGGATGAAAAAAATCCTATGTCTTAATATACAAGCTTTTGCCCGCGTGAATGTCGGAAATTATCCCACGGGATCCTTCTACCGGGATGAAAAGTATCCTATGTCTTAATATACTAGCTGTTGCCCGCGTAAATGTCGGAAATTATCCCACGGGAACCTTCTACCGGGATGAAAAGTATCCTATGTCTTAATAATTATACTAGCTGTTGCCCGCGTGAATGTCGGAAATTATCCGACGGGAACCTTCTACCGGGATAAAAAGTATCTTATGTCTTTATATACTAGCTGTTGCCAGCGGCTTCGCCCGCGTGTATGTCGGAAATTATCCCACGGGAACCTTCTACCGGCATGAAAAGTATTCTATGTCTTAATATACTAGCTGTTGCTCGCGTGAATGTCGGAAATTATCCCACGGGAACCTTCTACCGGGATGAAAAGTATCCTATGTCTTAATATACTAGCTGTTGCCCGCGTGTATGTCGGAATTTATCCCACGGGAACCTTCTACCGGGATGAAAAGTATCCTATGTCTTAATATACTAGCTGTCAGCCGCTTGTATGTCGGAAATTATCCCACGGGAACTTTCTCCCGGGATGAAAAGTATCCTATATCTTTATATACTAGCTGTTGCCCGCGTGTATGTCGGAAATTATCCCACGGGAACCTTCTACCGGGATGAAAAGTATCCTGTGTCTTAATATACTAGCTGTTGCCAGCGGCTTCGCCCGCGTGTATGTCGGAAATTATCCCACGGGAACCTTCTACCGGGATGAAAAGTATCCTATGTCTTAATATACTAGCTGTCGCCCGCGTGTATGTCGGAAATTATCCCACGGGAACCTTCTACCGGGATGAAAAGTATCCTATGTCTTTATATACTAGCTGTTGCCCGCGTGAATGTCGGAAATTATCCCACGGGAACCTTCTACCGGGATGAAAAGTATCCTATGTCTTAATATACTAGCTGTTGCCCGCGTGTATGTCGGAAATTATCCCACGGGAACCTTCTACCGGGATGAAAAGTATCCTATGTCTTAATATACTAGCTGTCGCCCGCGTGTATGTCGGAAATTATCCTACGGGAACCTTCTCCCGGGATGAAAAGTATCCTATGTCTTTATATACTAGCTGTTGCTCGCGTGTATGTCGGAAATTATCCCACGGGAACCTTCTACCGGGATGAAAAGTATCCTATGTCTTAATATACTAGCTGTTGCCAGCGGCTTCGCCCGCGTTTATGTCAGAAATTATCCCACGGGAACCTTCTACCGGGATGAAAAGTATCCTATGTCTTAATATACTAGCTGTTGCCCGCGTTTATGTCGGAAATTATCCCACGGGAACCTTCTACCGGGATGAAAAGTATCCTATGTCTTAATATACAAGCTGTTGCCCGCGTGTATGTCGGAAATTATCCCACGGGAACCTTCTACCGGGATGAGAAGTATCCTATGTCTTAATATACTAGCTGTTGCCCGCGTGTATGTCGGAAATTATCCCACGGGAACCTTCTACCGGGATGAAAAGTATCCTGTGTCTTAATATACTAGCTGTTGCCAGCGGCTTCGCCCGCGTGTATGTCGGAAATTATCCCACGGGAACCTTCTACCGGGATGAAAAGTATCCTATGTCTTAATATACTTGCTGTTGCCAGCGGCTTAGCCAGCGTGTATGTCGGAAATTATCCCACGGGAACCTTCTACCGGGATGAAAAGTATCCTATGTCTTAATATACTAGCTGTCGCCCGCGTGTATGTCGGAAATTATCCCACGGGAACCTTCTACCGGGATGAAAAGTATCCTATGTCTTAATATACTAGCTGTCGCCCGCGTGTATGTCGGAAATTATCCCACGGGAACCTTCTACCGGGATGAAAAGTATCCTATGTCTTAATATACTAGCTGTTGCCCGCGTGAATGTCGGAAATTATCCCACGGGAACCTTCTACCGGGATGAAAAGTATCCTATGTCTTAATATACTAGCTGTTGCCCGCGTGTTTGTCGGAAATTATCCCACGGGAACCTTCTACCGGGATGAAAAGTATACTATGTCTTTATATACTAGCTGTTGCCAGCGGCTTCGCCCGCGTGTATGTCGGAAATTATCCCACGGGAACCTTCTACCGGGATGAAAAGTATCCTATGTCTTAATATACTAGCTGTTGCCCGCGTGAATGTCGGAAATTATCCGACGGGAACCTTCTACCGGGATAAAAAGTATCCTATGTCTTTATATACTAGCTGTTGCCAGCGGCTTCGCCCGCGTGTATGTCGGAAATTATCCCACGGGAACCTTCTACCGGGATGAAAAGTATCCTATGTCTTAATATACTAGCTGTCGCCCGCGTGTATGTCGAAAATTATCCCACGGGAACCTTCTCCCGGGATGAAAAGTATCCTATGTCTTTATATACTAGCTGTTGCCAGCGGCTTCGCCCGCGTGTATGTCGGAAATTATCCCACGGGAACCTTCTACCGGGATGAAAAGTATCCTATGTCTTAATATACTAGCTGTTGCCAGCGGCTTCGCCCGCGTGTATGTCGGAAATTATCCCACGGGAAACTTCTACCGGGATGAAAAGTATCCTATGTCTTAATATACTAGCTGTCGCCCGCGTGTATGTCGGAAATTATCCCACGGGAACCTTCTACCGGGATAAAAAGTATCCTATGTCTTTATATACTAGCTGTTGCCAGCGGCTTCGCCCGCGTGTATGTCGGAAATTATCCCACGGGAACCTTCTACCGGGATGAAAAGTATCCTATGTCTTAATATACTAGCTGTCGCCCGCGTGTATGTCGGAAATTATCCCACGGGAACCTTCTCCCGGGATGAAAAGTATCCTATGTCTTTATATACTAGCTGTTGCCCGCGTGTATGTCGGAAATTATCCCACGGGAAACTTCTACCGGGATGAAAAGTATCCTATGTCTTTATATACTAGCTGTTGCCAGCGGCTTCGCCCGCGTGTATGTCGGAAATTATCCCACGGGAACCTTCTACCGGGATGAAAAGTATCCTATGTCTTAATATACTAGCTGTTGCCCGCGTGTATGTCGGAAATTATCCCACTGGAACCTTCTACCGGGATGAAAAGTATCCTATGTTTTAATATACTAGCTGTCGCCCGCGTGTATGTCGGAAATTATCCCACGGGAACCTTCTACCGGGATGAAAAGTATCCTATGTCTTAATATACTAGCTGTTGCCAGCGGCTTCGCCCGCGTGTATGTCGGAAATTATCCCACGGGAACCTTCTCCCGGGATGAAAAGTATCCTATGTCTTTATATACTAGCTGTTGCCCGCGTGTATGTCGGAAATTATCCCACGGGAACCTTCTACCGGGATGAAAAGTATCCTATGTCTTAATATACTAGCTGTTGCCCGCGTGTATGTCGGAAATTATCCCACGGGAACCTTCTACCGGGATGAAAAGTATCCTATGTCTTAATATACTAGCTGTTGCCCGCGTGTATGTCGGAAATTATCCCACGGGAACCTTCTACCGGGATGATAAGTATCCTATGTCTTAATATACTAGCTGTTGCCCGCGTGTATGTCGGAAATTATCCCACGGGAACCTTCTACCGGGATGAAAAGTATCCTGTGTCTTAATATACTAGCTGTTGCCAGCGGCTTCGCCCGCGTGTATGTCGGAAATTATCCCACGGGAACCTTCTACCGGGATGAAAAGTATCCTATGTCTTAATATACTAGCTGTTGCCAGCGGCTTCGCCAGCGTGTATGTCGGAAATTATCCCACGGGAACCTTCTACCGGGATGAAAAGTATCCTATGTCTTAATATACTAGCTGTTGCCCGCGTGTATGTCGGAAATTATCCCACGGGAACCTTCTACCGGGATGAAAAGTATCCTATGTCTTAACATACTAGCTGTCAGCCGCGTGTATGTCGGAAATTATCCCACGGGAACCTTCTCCCGGGATGAAAAGTATCGTATGTCTTTATATACTAGCTGTTGCCCGCGTGTATGTCGGAAATTATCTCACGGGAACCTTCTACCGGGATGAAAAGTATCCTATGTCTTAATATACTAGCTGTTGCCCGCGTGTATGTCGGAAATTATCCCACGGGAACCTTCTACCGGGATGAAAAGTATCCTGTGTCTTAATATACTAGCTGTTGCCAGCGGCTTCGCCCGCGTGTATGTCGGAAATTATCCCACGGGAACCTTCTACCGGGATGAAAAGTATCCTATGTCTTAATATACTAGCTGTCGCCCGCGTGTATGTCGGAATTTATCCCACGGGAACCTTCTACCGGGATAAAAAGTATCCTATGTCTTTATATACTAGCTGTTGCAAGCGGCTTCGCCCGCGTGTATGTCGGAAATTATCCCACGGGAACCTTCTACCGGGATGAAAAGTATCCTATGTCTTAATATACTAGCTGTCGCCCGCGTGTATGTCGGAAATTATCCCACGGGAACCTTCTCCCGGGATGAAAAGTATCCTATGTCTTTATATACTAGCTGTTGCCCGCGTGTATGTCGGAAATTATCCCACGGGAAACTTCTACCGGGATGAAAAGTATCCTATGTCTTTATATACTAGCTGTTGCCAGCGGCTTCGCCCGCGTGTATGTCGGAAATTATCCCACGGGAACCTTCTACCGGGATGAAAAGTATCCTATGTCTTAATATACTAGCTGTTGCCCGCGTGTATGTCGGAAATTATCCCACTGGAACCTTCTACCGGGATGAAAAGTATCCTATGTTTTAATAAACTAGCTGTCGCCCGCGTGTATGTCGGAAATTATCCCACGGGAACCTTCTACCGGGATGAAAAGTATCCTATGTCTTAATATACTAGCTGTTGCCCGCGTGTATGTCGGAAATTATCCCACTGGAACCTTCTACCGGGATGAAAAGTATCCTATGTTTTAATATACTAGCTGTCGCCCGCGTGTATGTCGGAAATTATCCCACGGGAACCTTCTACCGGGATGAGAAGTATCCTATGTCTTTATATACTAACTGTTGCCAGCGGCTTAGCACGCGTGTATGTCGGAAATTATCCGACGGGAACCTTCTACCGGGATGAAAAGTATCCTATGTCTTTATATACTAGCTGTTGCCAGCGTGTATGTCGGAAATTATCCCACGGGAACCTTCTACCGGGATGAAAAGTAACCTATGTCTTTATATACTAGCTGTTGCCCGCGTGTATGTCGGAAATTATCCCACGGGAACCTGCTACCGGGATGAAAAAAATCCTATGTCTTAATATACAAGCTGTTGCCCGCGTGAATGTCGGAAATTATCCCACGGGAACCTTCTACCGGGATGAAAAGTATCCTATGTCCTAATATACTAGCTGTTGCCCGCGTGTATGTCGGAAATTATCCCACGGGAACCTTCTACCGGGATGAAAAGTATCCTATGTCTTAATAATTATACTAGCTGTTGCCCGCGTAAATGTCGGAAATTATCCCACGGGAACCTTCTACCGGGATAAAAAGTATCTTATGTCTTTATATACTAGCTGTTGCCAGCGGCTTCGCCCGCGTGTATGTCGGAAATTATCCCACGGGAACCTTCTACCGGCATGAAAAGTATTCTATGTCTTAATATACTAGCTGTTGCTCGCGTGAATGTCGGAAATTATCCCACGGGAACCTTCTACCGGGATGAAAAGTATCCTATGTCTTAATATACTAGCTGTTGCCCGCGTGTATGTCGGAATTTATCCCACGGGAACCTTCTACCGGGATGAAAAGTATCCTATGTCTTAATATACTAGCTGTCAGCCGCTTTTATGTCGGAAATTATCCCACGGGAACTTTCTCCCGGGATGAAAAGTATCCTATATCTTTATATACTAGCTGTTGCCCGCGTGTATGTCGGAAATTATCCCACGGGAACCTTCTACCGGGATGAAAAGTATCCTATGTCTTAATATACTAGCTGTTGCCAGCGGCTTCGCCCGCGTGTATGTCAGAAATTATCCCACGGGAACCTTCTACCGGGATGAAAAGTATCCTTTGTCTTAATATACTAGCTGTTGCCCGCGTGAATGTCGGAAATTATCCCACGGGAACCTTCTACCGGGATGAAAAGTATCCTATGTCCTAATATACTAGCTGTTGCCCGCGTGTATGTCGGAAATTATCCCACGGGAACCTTCTACCGGGATGAAAAGTATCCTATGTCTTAATATACTAGCTGTTGCCCGCGTGTATGTCGGAAATTATCCCACGGGAACCTTCTACCGGGATGAAAAGTATCCTGTGTCTTAATATACTGGCCGTTGCCAGCGGCTTCGCCCGCGTGTATGTCGGAAATTTTCCCACGGGAACCTTCTACCGGGATGAAAAGTATCCTATGTCTTAATATACTAGCTGTCGCCTGCGTGTATGTCGGAAATTATCCCACGGGAACCTTCTACCGGGATGAAAAGTATCCTATGTCTTAATATACTAGCTGTTGCCCGCGTGTATGTCGGAAATTATCCCACGGGAACCTTCTACCGGGATGAAAAGTATCCTATGTCTTTATATACTAGCTGTTGCCCGCGTGAATGTCGGAAATTATCCCACGGGAACCTTCTACCGGGATGAAAAGTATCCTATGTCTTAATATACTAGCTGTTGCTCGCGTGAATGTCGGAAATTATCCCACGGGAACCTTCTACCGGGATGAAAAGTATCCTATGTCTTTATATACTAGCTGTTGCCCGCGTGTATGTCGGAAATTATCCCACGGGAACCTTCTACCGGGATGAAAAGTATCCTATGTCTTAATATACTAGCTGTCAGCCGCGTGTATGTCGGAAATTATCCCACGGGAACCTTCTCCCGGGATGAAAAGTATCCTATGTCTTTATATACTAGCTGTTGCCCGCGTGTATGTCAGAAATTATCCCACGGGAACCTTCTACCGGGATGAAAAGTATCCTATGTCTTAATATACTAGCTGTTGCCAGCGGCTTCGCCCGCGTGTATGTCAGAAATTATCCCACGGGAACCTTCTACCGGGATGAAAAGTATCCTATGTCTTAATATACTAGCTGTTGCCCGCGTGTATGTCGGAAATTATCCCACGGGAACCTTCTACCGGGATGAAAAGTATCCTATGTCTTAAAATACTAGCTGTTGCCCGCGTAAATGTCGGAAATTATCCCACGGGAACCTTCTACCGGGATGAAAAGTATCCTTTGTCTTAATAATTATACTAGCTGTTGCCCGCGTGAATGTCGGAAATTATCCGACGGGAACCTTCTACCGGGATAAAAAGTATCCTATGTCTTTATATACTAGCTGTTGCCAGCGGCTTCGCCCGCGTGTATGTCGGAAATTATCCCACGGGAACCTTCTACCGGGATGAAAAGTATCCTATGTCTTAATATACTAGCTGTTGCTCGCGTGAATGTCGGAAATTATCCCACGGGAACCTTCTACCGGGATGAAAAGTATCCTATGTCTTAATATACTAGCTGTTGCCAACGTGTATGTCGGAAATTATCCCACGGGAACCTTCTACCGGGATGAAAAGTATCCTATGTCTTAATATACTAGCTGTCAGCCGCGTGTATGTCGGAAATTATCCCACGGGAACCTTCTCCCGGGATGAAAAGTATCCTATGTCTTTATATACTAGCTGTTGCCCGCGTGTATGTCGGAAATTATCCCACGGGAACCTTCTCCCGGGATGAAAAGTATCCTATGTCTTTATATACTAGCTGTTGCCCGCGTGTATGTCGGAAATTATCCCACGGGAACCTTCTACCGGGATGAAAAGTATCCTATGTCTTAATATACTAGCTGTTGCCAGCGGCTTCGCCCGCGTGTATGTCAGAAATTATCCCACGGGAACCTTCTACCGGGATGAAAAGTATCCTATGTCTTAATATACTAGCTGTTGCCCGCGTGTATGTCGGAAATCATCCCACGGGAACCTTCTACCGGGATGAAAAGTATCCTATGTCTCAATATACTAGCTGTTGCCCGCGTGAATGTCGGAAATTATCCCACGGGAACCTTCTACCGGGATGAAAAGTATCCTATGTCTTAAAATACTAGCTGTTGCCCGCGTAAATGTCGGAAATTATCCCACGGGAACCTTCTACCGGGAAGAAAAGTATCCTTTGCCTTAATATACTAGCTGTCAGCCGCGTGTATGTCGGAAATTATCCCACGGGAACCTTCTCCCGGGATGAAAAGTATCCTATGTCTTTATATACTAGCTGTTGCCCGCGTGTATGTCGGAAATTATCCCACGGGAACCTTCTACCGGGATGAAAAGTATCCTATGTCTTAATATACTAGCTGTTGCCCGCGTGTTAGTCGGAAATTATCCCACGGGAACCTTCTACCGGGATGAAAAGTATCCTATGTCTTAATATACTAGCTGTCAGCCGCGTGTATGTCGGAAATTATCCCACGGGAACCTTCTCCCGGGATGAAAAGTATCCTATGTCCTAATATACTAGCTGTTGCCCGCGTGTATGTCGGAAATTATCCCACGGGAACCTTCTACCGGGATGAAAAGTATCCTATGTCTTAATATACTAGCTGTTGCCCGCGTGTATGTCGGAAATTATCCCACGGGAACCTTCTACCGGGATGAAAAGTATCCTGTGTTCTAATATACTAGCTGTTGCCAGCGGCTTCGCCCGCGTGTATGTCGGAAATTATCCCACGGGAACCTTCTACCGGGATGAAAAGTATCCTATGTCTTAATATACTAGCTGTCGCCCGCGTGTATGTCGGAAATTATCCCACGGGAACCTTCTACCGGGATGAAAAGTATCCTATGTCTTTATATACTAGCTGTTGCCCGCGTGAATGTCGGAAATTATCCCACGGGAACCTTCTACCGGGATGAAAAGTATCCTATGTCTTAATATACTAGCTGTTGCCCGCGTGTATGTCGGAAATTATCCCACGGGAACCTTCTACCGGGATGAAAAGTATCCTATGTCTTAATATACTAGCTGTCGCCCGCGTGTATGTCGGAAATTATCCCACGGGAACCTTCTCCCGGGATGAAAAGTATCCTATGTCTTTATATACTAGCTGTTGCTCGCGTGTATGTCGGAAATTATCCCACGGGAACCTTCTACCGGGATGAAAAGTATCCTATGTCTTAATATACTAGCTGTTGCCAGCGGCTTCGCCCGCGTGTATGTCAGAAATTATCCCACGGGAACCTTCTACCGGGATGAAAAGTATCCTATGTCTTAATATACTAGCTGTTGCCCGCGTGTATGTCGGAAATTATCCCACGGGAACCTTCTACCGGGATGAAAAGTATCCTATGTCTTAATATACTAGCTGTTGCCCGCGTGTATGTCGGAAATTATCCCACGGGAACCTTCTACCGGGATGAAAAGTATCCTGTGTCTTAATAAACTAGCTGTTGCCAGCGGCTTCGCCCGCGTGTATGTCAGAAATTATCCCACGGGAACCTTCTACCGGGATGAAAAGTATCCTATGTCTTAATATACTAGCTGTTGCCCGCGTGTATGTCGGAAATCATCCCACGGGAACCTTCTACCGGGATGAAAAGTATCCTATGTCTCAATATACTAGCTGTTGCCCGCGTGAATGTCGGAAATTATCCCACGGGAACCTTCTACCGGGATGAAAAGTATCCTATGTCTTAATATACTAGCTGTTGCCAGCGGCTTAGCCAGCGTGTATGTCGGAATTTATCCCACGGGAACCTTCTACCGGGATGAAAAGTATCCTATGTCTTAATATACTAGCTGTCGCCCGCGTGTATGTCGGAAATTATCCCACGGGAACCTTCTACCGGGATG
Source organism: Dicycla oo (assembly GCA_948252095.1). Taxonomy (NCBI): domain Eukaryota; kingdom Metazoa; phylum Arthropoda; class Insecta; order Lepidoptera; family Noctuidae; genus Dicycla; species Dicycla oo. The sequence continues at coordinate 14,454,032 of OX411732.1, forward strand.
AAAAGTATCCTATGTCTTAATTTACTAGCTGTCGCCCGCGTGTATGTCGGAAATTATCCCACGGGAACCTTCTACCGGGATGAAAAGTATCCTATGTCTTAATATACTAGCTGTCGCCCGCGTGTATGTCGGAAATTATCCCACGGGAACCTTCTACCGGGATGAAAAGTATCCTATGTCTTAATATACTAGCTGTTGCCCGCGTGAATGTCGGAAATTATCCCACGGGAACCTTCTACCGGGATGAAAAGTTGCCTATGTCTTAATATACTAGCTGTCGCCCGCGTGTATGTCGGAAATTATCCCACGGGAACCTTCTACCGGGATGAAAAGTATCCTATGTCTTAATATACTAGCTGTTGCCCGCGTGAATGTCGGAAATTATCCCACGGGAACCTTCTACCGGGATGAAAAGTATCCTATGTCTTAATATACTAGCTGTTGCCCGCGTGTTTGTCGGAAATTATCCTACGGGAACCTTCTACCGGGATGAAAAGTATCCTATGTCTTTATATACTAGCTGTTGCCAGCGGCTTCGCCCGCGTGTATGTCGGAAATTATCCCACGGGAACCTTCTACCGGGATGAAAAGTATCCTATGTCTTAATATACTAGCTGTCAGCCGCGTGTATGTCGGAAATTATCCCACGGGAACCTTCTCCCGGGATGAAAAGTATCCTATGTCTTTATATACTAGCTGTTGCCCGCGTGTATGTCGGAAATTATCCCACGGGAACCTTCTACCGGGATGAAAAGTATCCTATGTCTTAATATACTAGCTGTTGCCAGCGGCTTCGCCCGCGTGTATGTCAGAAATTATCCCACGGGAACCTTCTACCGGGATGAAAAGTATCCTATGTCTTAATATACTAGCTGTTGCCTGCGTGTATGTCGGAAATTATCCCACGGGAACCTTCTACCGGGATGAAAAGTATCCTATGTCTTAAAATACTAGCTGTTGCCCGCGTAAATGTCGGAAATTATCTCACGGGAACCTTCTACCGGGAAGAAAAGTATCCTTTGTCTTAATATACTAGCTGTCAGCCGCGTGTATGTCGGAAATTATCCCACGGGAACCTTCTCCCGGGATGAAAAGTATCCTTTGTCTTTATATACTAGCTGTTGCCCGCGTGTATGTCGGAAATTATCCCACGGGAACCTTTTACCGGGATGAAAAGTATCCTATGTCTTAATATACTAGCTGTTGCCCGCGTGTATGTCGGAAATTATCCCACGGGAACCTTCTACCGGGATGAAAAGTATCCTATGTCTTAATATACTAGCTGTCAGCCGCGTGTATGTCGGAAATTATCCCACGGGAACCTTCTCCCGGGATGAAAAGTATCCTATGTCCTAATATACTAGCTGTTGCCCGCGTGTATGTCGGAAATTATCCCACGGGAACCTTCTACCGGGATGAAAAGTATCCTATGTCTTAATATACTAGCTGTTGCCCGCGTGTATGTCGGAAATTATCCCACGGGAACCTTCTACCGGGATGAAAAGTATCCTATGTCTTAATATACTAGCTGTTGCCAGCGGCTTCGCCCGCGTGTATGTCAGAAATTATCCCACGGGAACCTTCTACCGGGATGAAAAGTATCCTATGTCTTAATATACTAGCTGTTGCCAGCGGCTTCGCCCGCGTGTATGTCAGAAATTATCCCACGGGAACCTTCTACTGGGATGAAAAGTATCCTATGTCTTAATATACTAGCTGTTGCCCGCGTGTATGTCGGAAATTATCCCACGGGAACCTTCTACCGGGATGAAAAGTATCCTATGTCTTAATATACTAGCTGTTGCCAGCGGCTTCGCCCGCGTGTATGTCAGAAATTATCCCACGGGAACCTTCTACCGGGATGAAAAGTATCCTATGTCTTAATATACTAGCTGTTGCCCGCGTGTATGTCGGAAATCATCCCACGGGAACCTTCTACCGGGATGAAAAGTATCCTATGTCTCAATATACTAGCTGTTGCCCGCGTGAATGTCGGAAATTATCCCACGGGAACCTTCTACCGGGATGAAAAGTATCCTATGTCTTAAAATACTAGCTGTTGCCCGCGTAAATGTCGGAAATTATCTCACGGGAACCTTCTACCGGGAAGAAAAGTATCCTTTGTCTTAATATACTAGCTGTCAGCCGCGTGTATGTCGGAAATTATCCCACGGGAACCTTCTCCCGGGATGAAAAGTATCCTTTGTCTTTATATACTAGCTGTTGCCCGCGTGTATGTCGGAAATTATCCCACGGGAACCTTTTACCGGGATGAAAAGTATCCTATGTCTTAATATACTAGCTGTTGCCCGCGTGTATGTCGGAAATTATCCCACGGGAACCTTCTACCGGGATGAAAAGTATCCTATGTCTTAATATACTAGCTGTCAGCCGCGTGTATGTCGGAAATTATCCCACGGGAACCTTCTCCCGGGATGAAAAGTATCCTATGTCCTAATATACTAGCTGTTGCCCGCGTGTATGTCGGAAATTATCCCACGGGAACCTTCTACCGGGATGAAAAGTATCCTATGTCTTAATATACTAGCTGTTGCCCGCGTGTATGTCGGAAATTATCCCACGGGAACCTTCTACCGGGATGAAAAGTATCCTGTGTCCTAATATACTAGCTGTTGCCAGCGGCTTCGCCCGCGTGTATGTCGGAAATTATCCCACGGGAACCTTCTACCGGGATGAAAAGTATCCTATGTCTTAATATACTAGCTGTCGCCCGCGTGTATGTCGGAAATTATCCCACGGGAACCTTCTACCGGGATGAAAAGTATCCTATGTCTTTATATACTAGCTGTTGCCCGCGTGAATGTCGGAAATTATCCCACGGGAACCTTCTACCGGGATGAAAAGTATCCTATGTCTTAATATACTAGCTGTTGCCCGCGTGTATGTCGGAAATTATCCCACGGGAACCTTCTACCGGAATGAAAAGTATCCTATGTCTTAATATACTAGCTGTCGCCCGCGTGTATGTCGGAAATTATCCCACGGGAACCTTCTCCCGGGATGAAAAGTATCCTATGTCTTTATATACTAGCTGTTGCTCGCGTGTATGTCGGAAATTATCCCACGGGAACCTTCTACCGGGATGAAAAGTATCCTATGTCTTAATATACTAGCTGTTGCCAGCGGCTTCGCCCGCGTGTATGTCAGAAATTATCCCACGGGAACCTTCTACCGGGATGAAAAGTATCCTATGTCTTAATATACTAGCTGTTGCCCGCGTGTATGTCGGAAATTATCCCACGGGAACCTTCTACCGGGATGAAAAGTATCCTATGTCTTAATATACTAGCTGTTGCCCGCGTGTATGTCGGAAATTATCCCACGGGAACCTTCTACCGGGATGAAAAGTATCCTGTGTCTTAATAAACTAGCTGTTGCCAGCGGCTTCGCCCGCGTGTATGTCAGAAATTATCCCACGGGAACCTTCTACCGGGATGAAAAGTATCCTATGTCTTAATATACTAGCTGTTGCCCGCGTGTATGTCGGAAATCATCCCACGGGAACCTTCTACCGGGATGAAAAGTATCCTATGTCTCAATATACTAGCTGTTGCCCGCGTGAATGTCGGAAATTATCCCACGGGAACCTTCTACCGGGATGAAAAGTATCCTATGTCTTAATATACTAGCTGTTGCCAGCGGCTTAGCCAGCGTGTATGTCGGAATTTATCCCACGGGAACCTTCTACCGGGATGAAAAGTATCCTATGTCTTAATATACTAGCTGTCGCCCGCGTGTATGTCGGAAATTATCCCACGGGAACCTTCTACCGGGATGAAAAGTATCCTATGTCTTAATTTACTAGCTGTCGCCCGCGTGTATGTCGGAAATTATCCCACGGGAACCTTCTACCGGGATGAAAAGTATCCTATGTCTTAATATACTAGCTGTCGCCCGCGTGTATGTCGGAAATTATCCCACGGGAACCTTCTACCGGGATGAAAAGTATCCTATGTCTTAATATACTAGCTGTTGCCCGCGTGAATGTCGGAAATTATCCCACGGGAACCTTCTACCGGGATGAAAAGTTGCCTATGTCTTAATATACTAGCTGTCGCCCGCGTGTATGTCGGAAATTATCCCACGGGAACCTTCTACCGGGATGAAAAGTATCCTATGTCTTAATATACTAGCTGTTGCCAGCGGCTTCGCCCGCGTGTATGTCAGAAATTATCCCACGGGAACCTTCTACCGGGATGAAAAGTATCCTATGTCTTAATATACTAGCTGTTGCCCGCGTGAATGTCGGAAATTATCCCACGGGAACCTTCTACCGGGATGAAAAGTATCCTATGTCTTAATATACTAGCTGTTGCCCGCGTGTTTGTCGGAAATTATCCTACGGGAACCTTCTACCGGGATGAAAAGTATCCTATGTCTTTATATACTAGCTGTTGCCAGCGGCTTCGCCCGCGTGTATGTCGGAAATTATCCCACGGGAACCTTCTACCGGGATGAAAAGTATCCTATGTCTTAATATACTAGCTGTCAGCCGCGTGTATGTCGGAAATTATCCCACGGGAACCTTCTCCCGGGATGAAAAGTATCCTATGTCTTTATATACTAGCTGTTGCCCGCGTGTATGTCGGAAATTATCCCACGGGAACCTTCTACCGGGATGAAAAGTATCCTATGTCTTAATATACTAGCTGTTGCCAGCGGCTTCGCCCGCGTGTATGTCAGAAATTATCCCACGGGAACCTTCTACCGGGATGAAAAGTATCCTATGTCTTAATATACTAGCTGTTGCCTGCGTGTATGTCGGAAATTATCCCACGGGAACCTTCTACCGGGATGAAAAGTATCCTATGTCTTAATATACTAGCTGTTGCCAGCGGCTTCGCCCGCGTGTATGTCAGAAATTATCCCACGGGAACCTTCTACCGGGATGAAAAGTATCCTATGTCTTAATATACTAGCTGTTGCCCGCGTGTATGTCGGAAATCATCCCACGGGAACCTTCTACCGGGATGAAAAGTATCCTATGTCTCAATATACTAGCTGTTGCCCGCGTGAATGTCGGAAATTATCCCACGGGAACCTTCTACCGGGATGAAAAGTATCCTATGTCTTAAAATACTAGCTGTTGCCCGCGTAAATGTCGGAAATTATTTCACGGGAACCTTCTACCGGGATGAAAAGTATCCTTTGTCTTAATAATTATACTAGCTGTTGCCCGCGTGAATGTCGGAAATTATCCGACGGGAACCTTCTACCGGGATAAAAAGTATCCTATGTCTTTATATACTAGCTGTTGCCAGCGGCTTCGCCCGCGTGTATGTCGGAAATTATCCCACGGGAACCTTCTACCGGCATGAAAAGTATTCTATGTCTTAATATACTAGCTGTTGCTCGCGTGAATGTCGGAAATTATCCCACGGGAACCTTCTACCGGGATGAAAAGTATCCTATGTCTTAATATACTAGCTGTTGCCCGCGTGTATGTCGGAATTTATCCCACGGGAACCTTCTACCGGGATGAAAAGTATCCTATGTCTTAATATACTAGCTGTCAGCCGCTTTTATGTCGGAAATTATCCCACGGGAACTTTCTCCCGGGATGAAAAGTATCCTATATCTTTATATACTAGCTGTTGCCCGCGTGTATGTCGGAAATTATCCCACGGGAACCTTCTACCGGGATAAAAAGTATCCTATGTCTTAATATACTAGCTGTTGCCAGCGGCTTCGCCCGCGTGTATGTCAGAAATTATCCCACGGGAACCTTCTACCGGGATGAAAAGTATCCTTTGTCTTAATATACTAGCTGTTGCCCGCGTGAATGTCGGAAATTATCCCACGGGAACCTTCTACCGGGATGAAAAGTATCCTATGTCCTAATATACTAGCTGTTGCCCGCGTGTATGTCGGAAATTATCCCACGGGAACCTTCTACCGGGATGAAAAGTATCCTATGTCTTAATATACTAGCTGTTGCCCGCGTGTATGTCGGAAATTATCCCACGGGAACCTTCTACCGGGATGAAAAGTATCCTGTGTCTTAATATACTGGCCGTTGCCAGCGGCTTCGCCCGCGTGTATGTCGGAAATTTTCCCACGGGAACCTTCTACCGGGATGAAAAGTATCCTATGTCTTAATATACTAGCTGTCGCCTGCGTGTATGTCGGAAATTATCCCACGGGAACCTTCTACCGGGATGAAAAGTATCCTATGTCTTAATATACTAGCTGTTGCCCGCGTGTATGTCGGAAATTATCCCACGGGAACCTTCTACCGGGATGAAAAGTATCCTATGTCTTTATATACTAGCTGTTGCCCGCGTGAATGTCGGAAATTATCCCACGGGAACCTTCTACCGGGATGAAAAGTATCCTATGTCTTAATATACTAGCTGTTGCTCGCGTGAATGTCGGAAATTATCCCACGGGAACCTTCTACCGGGATGAAAAGTATCCTATGTCTTAATATACTAGCTGTTGCCCGCGTGTATGTCAGAAATTATCCCACGGGAACCTTCTACCGGGATGAAAAGTATCCTATGTCTTAATATACTAGCTCTCAGCCGCGTGTATGTCGGAAATTATCCCACGGGAACCTTCTCCCGGGATGAAAAGTATCCTATGTCTTTATATACTAGCTGTTGCCCGCGTGTATGTCGGAAATTATCCCACGGGAACCTTCTACCGGGATGAAAAGTATCCTATGTCTTAATATACTAGCTGTTGCCAGCGGCTTCGCCCGCGTGTATGTCAGAAATTATCCCACGGGAACCTTCTACCGGGATGAAAAGTATCCTATGTCTTAATATACTAGCTGTTGCCCGCGTGTATGTCGGAAATTATCCCACGGGAACCTTCTACCGGGATGAAAAGTATCCTATGTCTTAAAATACTAGCTGTTGCCCGCGTAAATGTCGGAAATTATCCCACGGGAACCTTCTACCGGGATGAAAAGTATCCTTTGTCTTAATAATTATACTAGCTGTTGCCCGCGTGAATGTCGGAAATTATCCGACGGGAACCTTCTACCGGGATAAAAAGTATCCTATGTCTTTATATACTAGCTGTTGCCAGCGGCTTCGCCCGCGTGTATGTCGGAAATTATCCCACGGGAACCTTCTACCGGGATGAAAAGTATCCTATGTCTTAATATACTAGCTGTTGCTCGCGTGAATGTCGGAAATTATCCCACGGGAACCTTCTACCGGGATGAAAATTATCCTATGTCTTAATATACTAGCTGTTGCCCGCGTGTATGTCGGAAATTATCCCACGGGAACCTTCTACCGGGATGAAAAGTATCCTATGTCTTAATATACTAGCTGTCAGCCGCGTGTATGTCGGAAATTATCCCACGGGAACCTTCTCCCGGGATGAAAAGTATCCTATGTCTTTATATACTAGCTGTTGCCCGCGTGTATGTCGGAAATTATCCCACGGGAACCTTCTCCCGGGATGAAAAGTATCCTATGTCTTTATATACTAGCTGTTGCCCGCGTGTATGTCGGAAATTATCCCACGGGAACCTTCTACCGGGATGAAAAGTATCCTATGTCTTAATATACTAGCTGTTGCCAGCGGCTTCGCCCGCGTGTATGTCAGAAATTATCCCACGGGAACCTTCTACCGGGATGAAAAGTATCCTATGTCTTAATATACTAGCTGTTGCCCGCGTGTATGTCGGAAATCATCCCACGGGAACCTTCTACCGGGATGAAAAGTATCCTATGTCTCAATATACTAGCTGTTGCCCGCGTGAATGTCGGAAATTATCCCACGGGAACCTTCTACCGGGATGAAAAGTATCCTATGTCTTAAAATACTAGCTGTTGCCCGCGTAAATGTCGGAAATTATCCCACGGGAACCTTCTACCGGGAAGAAAAGTATCCTTTGCCTTAATATACTAGCTGTCAGCCGCGTGTATGTCGGAAATTATCCCACGGGAACCTTCTCCCGGGATGAAAAGTATCCTATGTCTTTATATACTAGCTGTTGCCCGCGTGTATGTCGGAAATTATCCCACGGGAACCTTCTACCGGGATGAAAAGTATCCTATGTCTTAATATACTAGCTGTTGCCCGCGTGTTAGTCGGAAATTATCCCACGGGAACCTTCTACCGGGATGAAAAGTATCCTATGTCTTAATATACTAGCTGTCAGCCGCGTGTATGTCGGAAATTATCCCACGGGAACCTTCTCCCGGGATGAAAAGTATCCTATGTCCTAATATACTAGCTGTTGCCCGCGTGTATGTCGGAAATTATCCCACGGGAACCTTCTACCGGGATGAAAAGTATCCTATGTCTTAATATACTAGCTGTTGCCCGCGTGTATGTCGGAAATTATCCCACGGGAACCTTCTACCGGGATGAAAAGTATCCTGTGTCCTAATATACTAGCTGTTGCCAGCGGCTTCGCCCGCGTGTATGTCGGAAATTATCCCACGGGAACCTTCTACCGGGATGAAAAGTATCCTATGTCTTAATATACTAGCTGTCGCCCGCGTGTATGTCGGAAATTATCCCACGGGAACCTTCTACCGGGATGAAAAGTATCCTATGTCTTTATATACTAGCTGTTGCCCGCGTGAATGTCGGAAATTATCCCACGGGAACCTTCTACCGGGATGAAAAGTATCCTATGTCTTAATATACTAGCTGTTGCCCGCGTGTATGTCGGAAATTATCCCACGGGAACCTTCTACCGGGATGAAAAGTATCCTATGTCTTAATATACTAGCTGTCGCCCGCGTGTATGTCGGAAATTATCCCACGGGAACCTTCTACCGGGATGAAAAGTATCCTATGTCTTTATATACTAGCTGTTGCTCGCGTGTATGTCGGAAATTATCCCACGGGAACCTTCTACCGGGATGAAAAGTATCCTATGTCTTAATATACTAGCTGTTGCCAGCGGCTTCGCCCGCGTGTATGTCAGAAATTATCCCACGGGAACCTTCTACCGGGATGAAAAGTATCCTATGTCTTAATATACTAGCTGTTGCCCGCGTGTATGTCGGAAATTATCCCACGGGAACCTTCTACCGGGATGAAAAGTATCCTATGTCTTAATATACTAGCTGTTGCCCGCGTGTATGTCGGAAATTATCCCACGGGAACCTTCTACCGGGATGAAAAGTATCCTGTGTCTTAATAAACTAGCTGTTGCCAGCGGCTTCGCCCGCGTGTATGTCAGAAATTATCCCACGGGAACCTTCTACCGGGATGAAAAGTATCCTATGTCTTAATATACTAGCTGTTGCCCGCGTGTATGTCGGAAATCATCCCACGGGAACCTTCTACCGGGATGAAAAGTATCCTATGTCTCAATATACTAGCTGTTGCCCGCGTGAATGTCGGAAATTATCCCACGGGAACCTTCTACCGGGATGAAAAGTATCCTATGTCTTAATATACTAGCTGTTGCCAGCGGCTTAGCCAGCGTGTATGTCGGAATTTATCCCACGGGAACCTTCTACCGGGATGAAAAGAATCCTATGTCTTAATATACTAGCTGTCGCCCGCGTGTATGTCGGAAATTATCCCACGGGAACCTTCTACCGGGATGAAAAGTATCCTATGTCTTAATTTACTAGCTGTCGCCCGCGTGTATGTCGGAAATTATCCCACGGGAACCTTCTACCGGGATGAAAAGTATCCTATGTCTTAATATACTAGCTGTCGCCCGCGTGTATGTCGGAAATTATCCCACGGGAACCTTCTACCGGGATGAAAAGTATCCTATGTCTTAATATACTAGCTGTTGCCCGCGTGAATGTCGGAAATTATCCCACGGGAACCTTCTACCGGGATGAAAAGTTGCCTATGTCTTAATATACTAGCTGTCGCCCGCGTGTATGTCGGAAATTATCCCACGGGAACCTTCTACCGGGATGAAAAGTATCCTATGTCTTAATATACTAGCTGTTGCCCGCGTGAATGTCGGAAATTATCCCACGGGAACCTTCTACCGGGATGAAAAGTATCCTATGTCTTAATATACTAGCTGTTGCCCGCGTGTTTGTCGGAAATTATCCTACGGGAACCTTCTACCGGGATGAAAAGTATCCTATGTCTTTATATACTAGCTGTTGCCAGCGGCTTCGCCCGCGTGTATGTCGGAAATTATCCCACGGGAACCTTCTACCGGGATGAAAAGTATCCTATGTCTTAATATACTAGCTGTCAGCCGCGTGTATGTCGGAAATTATCCCACGGGAACCTTCTCCCGGGATGAAAAGTATCCTATGTCTTTATATACTAGCTGTTGCCCGCGTGTATGTCGGAAATTATCCCACGGGAACCTTCTACCGGGATGAAAAGTATCCTATGTCTTAATATACTAGCTGTTGCCAGCGGCTTCGCCCGCGTGTATGTCAGAAATTATCCCACGGGAACCTTCTACCGGGATGAAAAGTATCCTATGTCTTAATATACTAGCTGTTGCCTGCGTGTATGTCGGAAATTATCCCACGGGAACCTTCTACCGGGATGAAAAGTATCCTATGTCTTAATATACTAGCTGTTGCCAGCGGCTTCGCCCGCGTGTATGTCAGAAATTATCCCACGGGAACCTTCTACCGGGATGAAAAGTATCCTATGTCTTAATATACTAGCTGTTGCCCGCGTGTATGTCGGAAATCATCCCACGGGAACCTTCTACCGGGATGAAAAGTATCCTATGTCTCAATATACTAGCTGTTGCCCGCGTGAATGTCGGAAATTATCCCACGGGAACCTTCTACCGGGATGAAAAGTATCCTATGTCTTAAAATACTAGCTGTTGCCCGCGTAAATGTCGGAAATTATTTCACGGGAACCTTCTACCGGGATGAAAAGTATCCTTTGTCTTAATAATTATACTAGCTGTTGCCCGCGTGAATGTCGGAAATTATCCGACGGGAACCTTCTACCGGGATAAAAAGTATCCTATGTCTTTATATACTAGCTGTTGCCAGCGGCTTCGCCCGCGTGTATGTCGGAAATTATCCCACGGGAACCTTCTACCGGGATGAAAAGTATCCTATGTCTTAATATACTAGCTGTTGCTCGCGTGAATGTCGGAAATTATCCCACGGGAACCTTCTACCGGGATGAAAAGTATCCTATGTCTTAATATACTAGCTGTTGCCCGCGTGTATGTCGGAAATTATCCCACGGGAACCTTCTACCGGGATGAAAAGTATCCTATGTCTTAATATACTAGCTGTCAGCCGCGTGTATGTCGGAAATTATCCCACGGGAACCTTCTCCCGGGATGAAAAGTATCCTATGTCTTTATATACTAGCTGTTGCCCGCGTGTATGTCGGAAATTATCCCACGGGAACCTTCTCCCGGGATGAAAAGTATCCTATGTCTTTATATACTAGGTGTTGCCCGCGTGTATGTCGGAAATTATCCCACGGGAACCTTCTACCGGGATAAAAAGTATCCTATGTCTTAATATACTAGCTGTTGCCAGCGGCTTCGCCCGCGTGTATGTCAGAAATTATCCCACGGGAACCTTCTACCGGGATGAAAAGTATCCTATGTCTTAATATACTAGCTGTTGCCCGCGTGTATGTCGGAAATTATCCCACGGGAACCTTCTACCGGGATGAAAAGTATCCTATGTCTTAATATACTAGCTGTTGCCAGCGGCTTCGCCCGCGTGTATGTCAGAAATTATCCCACGGGTACCTTCTACCGGGATGAAAAGTATCCTATGTCTTAATATACTAGCTGTTGCCCGCGTGTATGTCGGAAATCATCCCACGGGAACCTTCTACCGGGATGAAAAGTATCCTATGTCTCAATATACTAGCTGTTGCCCGCGTGAATGTCGGAAATTATCCCACGGGAACCTTCTACCGGGATGAAAAGTATCCTATGTCTTAAAATACAAGCTGTTGCCCGCGTAAATGTCGGAAATTATCCCACGGGAACCTTCTACCGGGAAGAAAAGTATCATTTGTCTTAATATACTAGCCGTCAGCCGCGTGTATGTCGGAAATTATCCCACGGGAACCTTCTCCCGGGATGAAAAGTATCCTATGTCTTTATATACTAGCTGTTGCCCGCGTGTATGTCGGAAATTATCCCACGGGAACCTTCTACCGGGATGAAAAGTATCCTATGTCTTAATATACTAGCTGTTGCCCGCGTGTATGTCGGAAATTATCCCACGGGAACCTTCTACCGGGATGAAAAGTATCCTATGTCTTAATATACTAGCTGTCAGCCGCGTGTATGTCGGAAATTATCCCACGGGAACCTTCTCCCGGGATGAAAAGTATCCTATGTCTTTATTTACTAGCTGTTGCCCGCGTGTATGTCGGAAATTATCCCACGGGAACCTTCTACCGGGATGAAAAGTATCCTATGTCTTAATATACTAGCTGTTGCCCGCGTGTATGTCGGAAATTATCCCACGGGAACCTTCTACCGGGATGAAAAGTATCCTATGTCCTAATATACTAGCTGTTGCCCGCGTGTATGTCGGAAATTATCCCACGGGAACCTTCTACCGGGATGAAAAGTATCCTATGTCTTAATATACTAGCTGTTGCCCGCGTGTATGTCGGAAATTATCCCACGGGAACCTTCTACCGGGATGAAAAGTATCCTGTGTCTTAATATACTAGCTGTTGCCAGCGGCTTCGCCCGCGTGTATGTCGGAAATTATCCCACGGGAACCTTCTACCGGGATGAAAAGTATCCTATGTCTTTATATACTAGCTGTCGCCCGCGTGTATGTCGGAAATTATCCCACGGGAACCTTCTACCGGGATGAAAAGTATCCTATGTCTTTATATACTAGCTGTTGCCCGCGTGAATGTCGGAAATTATCCCACGGGAACCTTCTACCGGGATGAAAAGTATCCTATGTCTTAATATACTAGCTGTTGCCCGCGTGTATGTCGGAAATTATCCCACGGGAACCTTCTACCGGGATGAAAAGTATCCTATGTCTTAATATACTAGCTGTCGCCCGCGTGTATGTCGGAAATTATCCCACGGGAACCTTCTCCCGGGATGAAAAGTATCCTATGTCTTTATATACTAGCTGTTGCTCGCGTGTATGTCGGCAATTATCCCACGGGAACCTTCTACCGGGATGAAAAGTATCCTATGTCTTAATATACTAGCTGTTGCCAGCGGCTTCGCCCGCGTGTATGTCAGAAATTATCCCACGGGAACCTTCTACCGGGATGAAAAGTATCCTATGTCTTAATATACTAGCTGTTGCCCGCGTGTATGTCGGAAATTATCCCACGGGAACCTTCTACCGGGATGAAAAGTATCCTATGTCTTAATATACTAGCTGTTGCCCGCGTGTATGTCGGAAATTATCCCACGGGAACCTTCTACCGGGATGAAAAGTATCCTGTGTCTTAATAAACTAGCTGTTGCCAGCGGCTTCGCCCGCGTGTATGTCAGAAATTATCCCACGGGAACCTTCTACCGGGATGAAAAGTATCCTATGTCTTAATATACTAGCTGTTGCCCGCGTGTATGTCGGAAATCATCCCACGGGAACCTTCTACCGGGATGAAAAGTATCCTATGTCTCAATATACTAGCTGTTGCCCGCGTGAATGTCGGAAATTATCCCACGGGAACCTTCTACCGGGATGAAAAGTATCCTATGTCTTAATATACTAGCTGTTGCCAGCGGCTTAGCCAGCGTGTATGTCGGAATTTATCCCACGGGAACCTTCTACCGGGATGAAAAGTATCCTATGTCTTAATATACTAGCTGTCGCCCGCGTGTATGTCGGAAATTATCCCACGGGAACCTTCTACCGGGATGAAAAGTATCCTATGTCTTAATTTACTAGCTGTCGCCCGCGTGTATGTCGGAAATTATCCCACGGGAACCTTCTACCGGGATGAAAAGTATCCTATGTCTTAATATACTAGCTGTCGCCCGCGTGTATGTCGGAAATTATCCCACGGGAACCTTCTACCGGGATGAAAAGTATCCTATGTCTTAATATACTAGCTGTTGCCCGCGTGAATGTCGGAAATTATCCCACGGGAACCTTCTACCGGGATGAAAAGTTGCCTATGTCTTAATATACTAGCTGTCGCCCGCGTGTATGTCGGAAATTATCCCACGGGAACCTTCTACCGGGATGAAAAGTATCCTATGTCTTAATATACTAGCTGTTGCCAGCGGCTTCGCCCGCGTGTATGTCAGAAATTATCCCACGGGAACCTTCTACCGGGATGAAAAGTATCCTATGTCTTAATATACTAGCTGTTGCCCGCGTGAATGTCGGAAATTATCCCACGGGAACCTTCTACCGGGATGAAAAGTATCCTATGTCTTAATATACTAGCTGTTGCCCGCGTGTTTGTCGGAAATTATCCTACGGGAACCTTCTACCGGGATGAAAAGTATCCTATGTCTTTATATACTAGCTGTTGCCAGCGGCTTCGCCCGCGTGTATGTCGGAAATTATCCCACGGGAACCTTCTACCGGGATGAAAAGTATCCTATGTCTTAATATACTAGCTGTCAGCCGCGTGTATGTCGGAAATTATCCCACGGGAACCTTCTCCCGGGATGAAAAGTATCCTATGTCTTTATATACTAGCTGTTGCCCGCGTGTATGTCGGAAATTATCCCACGGGAACCTTCTACCGGGATGAAAAGTATCCTATGTCTTAATATACTAGCTGTTGCCAGCGGCTTCGCCCGCGTGTATGTCAGAAATTATCCCACGGGAACCTTCTACCGGGATGAAAAGTATCCTATGTCTTAATATACTAGCTGTTGCCTGCGTGTATGTCGGAAATTATCCCACGGGAACCTTCTACCGGGATGAAAAGTATCCTATGTCTTAATATACTAGCTGTTGCCAGCGGCTTCGCCCGCGTGTATGTCAGAAATTATCCCACGGGAACCTTCTACCGGGATGAAAAGTATCCTATGTCTTAATATACTAGCTGTTGCCCGCGTGTATGTCGGAAATCATCCCACGGGAACCTTCTACCGGGATGAAAAGTATCCTATGTCTCAATATACTAGCTGTTGCCCGCGTGAATGTCGGAAATTATCCCACGGGAACCTTCTACCGGGATGAAAAGTATCCTATGTCTTAAAATACTAGCTGTTGCCCGCGTAAATGTCGGAAATTATTTCACGGGAACCTTCTACCGGGATGAAAAGTATCCTTTGTCTTAATAATTATACTAGCTGTTGCCCGCGTGAATGTCGGAAATTATCCGACGGGAACCTTCTACCGGGATAAAAAGTATCCTATGTCTTTATATACTAGCTGTTGCCAGCGGCTTCGCCCGCGTGTATGTCGGAAATTATCCCACGGGAACCTTCTACCGGCATGAAAAGTATTCTATGTCTTAATATACTAGCTGTTGCTCGCGTGAATGTCGGAAATTATCCCACGGGAACCTTCTACCGGGATGAAAAGTATCCTATGTCTTAATATACTAGCTGTTGCCCGCGTGTATGTCGGAATTTATCCCACGGGAACCTTCTACCGGGATGAAAAGTATCCTATGTCTTAATATACTAGCTGTCAGCCGCTTTTATGTCGGAAATTATCCCACGGGAACTTTCTCCCGGGATGAAAAGTATCCTATATCTTTATATACTAGCTGTTGCCCGCGTGTATGTCGGAAATTATCCCACGGGAACCTTCTACCGGGATAAAAAGTATCCTATGTCTTAATATACTAGCTGTTGCCAGCGGCTTCGCCCGCGTGTATGTCAGAAATTATCCCACGGGAACCTTCTACCGGGATGAAAAGTATCCTTTGTCTTAATATACTAGCTGTTGCCCGCGTGAATGTCGGAAATTATCCCACGGGAACCTTCTACCGGGATGAAAAGTATCCTATGTCCTAATATACTAGCTGTTGCCCGCGTGTATGTCGGAAATTATCCCACGGGAACCTTCTACCGGGATGAAAAGTATCCTATGTCTTAATATACTAGCTGTTGCCCGCGTGTATGTCGGAAATTATCCCACGGGAACCTTCTACCGGGATGAAAAGTATCCTGTGTCTTAATATACTGGCCGTTGCCAGCGGCTTCGCCCGCGTGTATGTCGGAAATTTTCCCACGGGAACCTTCTACCGGGATGAAAAGTATCCTATGTCTTAATATACTAGCTGTCGCCTGCGTGTATGTCGGAAATTATCCCACGGGAACCTTCTACCGGGATGAAAGTATCCTATGTCTTAATATACTAGCTGTTGCCCGCGTGTATGTCGGAAATTATCCCACGGGAACCTTCTACCGGGATGAAAAGTATCCTATGTCTTTATATACTAGCTGTTGCCCGCGTGAATGTCGGAAATTATCCCACGGGAACCTTCTACCGGGATGAAAAGTATCCTATGTCTTAATATACTAGCTGTTGCTCGCGTGAATGTCGGAAATTATCCCACGGGAACCTTCTACCGGGATGAAAAGTATCCTATGTCTTAATATACTAGCTGTTGCCCGCGTGTATGTCAGAAATTATCCCACGGGAACCTTCTACCGGGATGAAAAGTATCCTATGTCTTAATATACTAGCTGTCAGCCGCGTGTATGTCGGAAATTATCCCACGGGAACCTTCTCCCGGGATGAAAAGTATCCTATGTCTTTATATACTAGCTGTTGCCCGCGTGTATGTCGGAAATTATCCCACGGGAACCTTCTACCGGGATGAAAAGTATCCTATGTCTTAATATACTAGCTGTTGCCAGCGGCTTCGCCCGCGTGTATGTCAGAAATTATCCCACGGGAACCTTCTACCGGGATGAAAAGTATCCTATGTCTTAATATACTAGCTGTTGCCCGCGTGTATGTCGGAAATTATCCCACGGGAACCTTCTACCGGGATGAAAAGTATCCTATGTCTTAAAATACTAGCTGTTGCCCGCGTAAATGTCGGAAATTATCCCACGGGAACCTTCTACCGGGATGAAAAGTATCCTTTGTCTTAATAATTATACTAGCTGTTGCCCGCGTGAATGTCGGAAATTATCCGACGGGAACCTTCTACCGGGATAAAAAGTATCCTATGTCTTTATATACTAGCTGTTGCCAGCGGCTTCGCCCGCGTGTATGTCGGAAATTATCCCACGGGAACCTTCTACCGGGATGAAAAGTATCCTATGTCTTAATATACTAGCTGTTGCTCGCGTGAATGTCGGAAATTATCCCACGGGAACCTTCTACCGGGATGAAAATTATCCTATGTCTTAATATACTAGCTGTTGCCCGCGTGTATGTCGGAAATTATCCCACGGGAACCTTCTACCGGGATGAAAAGTATCCTATGTCTTAATATACTAGCTGTCAGCCGCGTGTATGTCGGAAATTATCCCACGGGAACCTTCTCCCGGGATGAAAAGTATCCTATGTCTTTATATACTAGCTGTTGCCCGCGTGTATGTCGGAAATTATCCCACGGGAACCTTCTCCCGGGATGAAAAGTATCCTATGTCTTTATATACTAGCTGTTGCCCGCGTGTATGTCGGAAATTATCCCACGGGAACCTTCTACCGGGATGAAAAGTATCCTATGTCTTAATATACTAGCTGTTGCCAGCGGCTTCGCCCGCGTGTATGTCAGAAATTATCCCACGGGAACCTTCTACCGGGATGAAAAGTATCCTATGTCTTAATATACTAGCTGTTGCCCGCGTGTATGTCGGAAATCATCCCACGGGAACCTTCTACCGGGATGAAAAGTATCCTATGTCTCAATATACTAGCTGTTGCCCGCGTGAATGTCGGAAATTATCCCACGGGAACCTTCTACCGGGATGAAAAGTATCCTATGTCTTAAAATACTAGCTGTTGCCCGCGTAAATGTCGGAAATTATCCCACGGGAACCTTCTACCGGGAAGAAAAGTATCCTTTGCCTTAATATACTAGCTGTCAGCCGCGTGTATGTCGGAAATTATCCCACGGGAACCTTCTCCCGGGATGAAAAGTATCCTATGTCTTTATATACTAGCTGTTGCCCGCGTGTATGTCGGAAATTATCCCACGGGAACCTTCTACCGGGATGAAAAGTATCCTATGTCTTAATATACTAGCTGTTGCCCGCGTGTTAGTCGGAAATTATCCCACGGGAACCTTCTACCGGGATGAAAAGTATCCTATGTCTTAATATACTAGCTGTCAGCCGCGTGTATGTCGGAAATTATCCCACGGGAACCTTCTCCCGGGATGAAAAGTATCCTATGTCCTAATATACTAGCTGTTGCCCGCGTGTATGTCGGAAATTATCCCACGGGAACCTTCTACCGGGATGAAAAGTATCCTATGTCTTAATATACTAGCTGTTGCCCGCGTGTATGTCGGAAATTATCCCACGGGAACCTTCTACCGGGATGAAAAGTATCCTGTGTCCTAATATACTAGCTGTTGCCAGCGGCTTCGCCCGCGTGTATGTCGGAAATTATCCCACGGGAACCTTCTACCGGGATGAAAAGTATCCTATGTCTTAATATACTAGCTGTCGCCCGCGTGTATGTCGGAAATTATCCCACGGGAACCTTCTACCGGGATGAAAAGTATCCTATGTCTTTATATACTAGCTGTTGCCCGCGTGAATGTCGGAAATTATCCCACGGGAACCTTCTACCGGGATGAAAAGTATCCTATGTCTTAATATACTAGCTGTTGCCCGCGTGTATGTCGGAAATTATCCCACGGGAACCTTCTACCGGGATGAAAAGTATCCTATGTCTTAATATACTAGCTGTCGCCCGCGTGTATGTCGGAAATTATCCCACGGGAACCTTCTCCCGGGATGAAAAGTATCCTATGTCTTTATATACTAGCTGTTGCTCGCGTGTATGTCGGAAATTATCCCACGGGAACCTTCTACCGGGATGAAAAGTATCCTATGTCTTAATATACTAGCTGTTGCCAGCGGCTTCGCCCGCGTGTATGTCAGAAATTATCCCACGGGAACCTTCTACCGGGATGAAAAGTATCCTATGTCTTAATATACTAGCTGTTGCCCGCGTGTATGTCGGAAATTATCCCACGGGAACCTTCTACCGGGATGAAAAGTATCCTATGTCTTAATATACTAGCTGTTGCCCGCGTGTATGTCGGAAATTATCCCACGGGAACCTTCTACCGGGATGAAAAGTATCCTGTGTCTTAATAAACTAGCTGTTGCCAGCGGCTTCGCCCGCGTGTATGTCAGAAATTATCCCACGGGAACCTTCTACCGGGATGAAAAGTATCCTATGTCTTAATATACTAGCTGTTGCCCGCGTGTATGTCGGAAATCATCCCACGGGAACCTTCTACCGGGATGAAAAGTATCCTATGTCTCAATATACTAGCTGTTGCCCGCGTGAATGTCGGAAATTATCCCACGGGAACCTTCTACCGGGATGAAAAGTATCCTATGTCTTAATATACTAGCTGTTGCCAGCGGCTTAGCCAGCGTGTATGTCGGAATTTATCCCACGGGAACCTTCTACCGGGATGAAAAGAATCCTATGTCTTAATATACTAGCTGTCGCCCGCGTGTATGTCGGAAATTATCCCACGGGAACCTTCTACCGGGATGAAAAGTATCCTATGTCTTAATTTACTAGCTGTCGCCCGCGTGTATGTCGGAAATTATCCCACGGGAACCTTCTACCGGGATGAAAAGTATCCTATGTCTTAATATACTAGCTGTC
This sequence comes from Dicycla oo, assembly GCA_948252095.1. Lineage (NCBI taxonomy): Eukaryota > Metazoa > Arthropoda > Insecta > Lepidoptera > Noctuidae > Dicycla > Dicycla oo. The sequence goes on from OX411732.1 coordinate 14,473,672, forward strand.
GCCCGCGTGTATGTCGGAAATTATCCCACGGGAACCTTCTACCGGGATGAAAAGTATCCTATGTCTTAATATACTAGCTGTTGCCCGCGTGAATGTCGGAAATTATCCCACGGGAACCTTCTACCGGGATGAAAAGTTGCCTATGTCTTAATATACTAGCTGTCGCCCGCGTGTATGTCGGAAATTATCCCACGGGAACCTTCTACCGGGATGAAAAGTATCCTATGTCTTAATATACTAGCTGTTGCCCGCGTGAATGTCGGAAATTATCCCACGGGAACCTTCTACCGGGATGAAAAGTATCCTATGTCTTAATATACTAGCTGTTGCCCGCGTGTTTGTCGGAAATTATCCTACGGGAACCTTCTACCGGGATGAAAAGTATCCTATGTCTTTATATACTAGCTGTTGCCAGCGGCTTCGCCCGCGTGTATGTCGGAAATTATCCCACGGGAACCTTCTACCGGGATGAAAAGTATCCTATGTCTTAATATACTAGCTGTCAGCCGCGTGTATGTCGGAAATTATCCCACGGGAACCTTCTCCCGGGATGAAAAGTATCCTATGTCTTTATATACTAGCTGTTGCCCGCGTGTATGTCGGAAATTATCCCACGGGAACCTTCTACCGGGATGAAAAGTATCCTATGTCTTAATATACTAGCTGTTGCCAGCGGCTTCGCCCGCGTGTATGTCAGAAATTATCCCACGGGAACCTTCTACCGGGATGAAAAGTATCCTATGTCTTAATATACTAGCTGTTGCCTGCGTGTATGTCGGAAATTATCCCACGGGAACCTTCTACCGGGATGAAAAGTATCCTATGTCTTAATATACTAGCTGTTGCCAGCGGCTTCGCCCGCGTGTATGTCAGAAATTATCCCACGGGAACCTTCTACCGGGATGAAAAGTATCCTATGTCTTAATATACTAGCTGTTGCCCGCGTGTATGTCGGAAATCATCCCACGGGAACCTTCTACCGGGATGAAAAGTATCCTATGTCTCAATATACTAGCTGTTGCCCGCGTGAATGTCGGAAATTATCCCACGGGAACCTTCTACCGGGATGAAAAGTATCCTATGTCTTAAAATACTAGCTGTTGCCCGCGTAAATGTCGGAAATTATTTCACGGGAACCTTCTACCGGGATGAAAAGTATCCTTTGTCTTAATAATTATACTAGCTGTTGCCCGCGTGAATGTCGGAAATTATCCGACGGGAACCTTCTACCGGGATAAAAAGTATCCTATGTCTTTATATACTAGCTGTTGCCAGCGGCTTCGCCCGCGTGTATGTCGGAAATTATCCCACGGGAACCTTCTACCGGGATGAAAAGTATCCTATGTCTTAATATACTAGCTGTTGCTCGCGTGAATGTCGGAAATTATCCCACGGGAACCTTCTACCGGGATGAAAAGTATCCTATGTCTTAATATACTAGCTGTTGCCCGCGTGTATGTCGGAAATTATCCCACGGGAACCTTCTACCGGGATGAAAAGTATCCTATGTCTTAATATACTAGCTGTCAGCCGCGTGTATGTCGGAAATTATCCCACGGGAACCTTCTCCCGGGATGAAAAGTATCCTATGTCTTTATATACTAGCTGTTGCCCGCGTGTATGTCGGAAATTATCCCACGGGAACCTTCTCCCGGGATGAAAAGTATCCTATGTCTTTATATACTAGGTGTTGCCCGCGTGTATGTCGGAAATTATCCCACGGGAACCTTCTACCGGGATAAAAAGTATCCTATGTCTTAATATACTAGCTGTTGCCAGCGGCTTCGCCCGCGTGTATGTCAGAAATTATCCCACGGGAACCTTCTACCGGGATGAAAAGTATCCTATGTCTTAATATACTAGCTGTTGCCCGCGTGTATGTCGGAAATTATCCCACGGGAACCTTCTACCGGGATGAAAAGTATCCTATGTCTTAATATACTAGCTGTTGCCAGCGGCTTCGCCCGCGTGTATGTCAGAAATTATCCCACGGGTACCTTCTACCGGGATGAAAAGTATCCTATGTCTTAATATACTAGCTGTTGCCCGCGTGTATGTCGGAAATCATCCCACGGGAACCTTCTACCGGGATGAAAAGTATCCTATGTCTCAATATACTAGCTGTTGCCCGCGTGAATGTCGGAAATTATCCCACGGGAACCTTCTACCGGGATGAAAAGTATCCTATGTCTTAAAATACAAGCTGTTGCCCGCGTAAATGTCGGAAATTATCCCACGGGAACCTTCTACCGGGAAGAAAAGTATCATTTGTCTTAATATACTAGCCGTCAGCCGCGTGTATGTCGGAAATTATCCCACGGGAACCTTCTCCGGGATGAAAAGTATCCTATGTCTTTATATACTAGCTGTTGCCCGCGTGTATGTCGGAAATTATCCCACGGGAACCTTCTACCGGGATGAAAAGTATCCTATGTCTTAATATACTAGCTGTTGCCCGCGTGTATGTCGGAAATTATCCCACGGGAACCTTCTACCGGGATGAAAAGTATCCTATGTCTTAATATACTAGCTGTCAGCCGCGTGTATGTCGGAAATTATCCCACGGGAACCTTCTCCCGGGATGAAAAGTATCCTATGTCTTTATTTTACTAGCTGTTGCCCGCGTGTATGTCGGAAATTATCCCACGGGAACCTTCTACCGGGATGAAAAGTATCCTATGTCTTAATATACTAGCTGTTGCCCGCGTGTATGTCGGAAATTATCCCACGGGAACCTTCTACCGGGATGAAAAGTATCCTATGTCCTAATATACTAGCTGTTGCCCGCGTGTATGTCGGAAATTATCCCACGGGAACCTTCTACCGGGATGAAAAGTATCCTATGTCTTAATATACTAGCTGTTGCCCGCGTGTATGTCGGAAATTATCCCACGGGAACCTTCTACCGGGATGAAAAGTATCCTGTGTCTTAATATACTAGCTGTTGCCAGCGGCTTCGCCCGCGTGTATGTCGGAAATTATCCCACGGGAACCTTCTACCGGGATGAAAAGTATCCTATGTCTTTATATACTAGCTGTCGCCCGCGTGTATGTCGGAAATTATCCCACGGGAACCTTCTACCGGGATGAAAAGTATCCTATGTCTTTATATACTAGCTGTTGCCCGCGTGAATGTCGGAAATTATCCCACGGGAACCTTCTACCGGGATGAAAAGTATCCTATGTCTTAATATACTAGCTGTTGCCCGCGTGTATGTCGGAAATTATCCCACGGGAACCTTCTACCGGGATGAAAAGTATCCTATGTCTTAATATACTAGCTGTCGCCCGCGTGTATGTCGGAAATTATCCCACGGGAACCTTCTCCCGGGATGAAAAGTATCCTATGTCTTTATATACTAGCTGTTGCTCGCGTGTATGTCGGCAATTATCCCACGGGAACCTTCTACCGGGATGAAAAGTATCCTATGTCTTAATATACTAGCTGTTGCCAGCGGCTTCGCCCGCGTGTATGTCAGAAATTATCCCACGGGAACCTTCTACCGGGATGAAAAGTATCCTATGTCTTAATATACTAGCTGTTGCCCGCGTGTATGTCGGAAATTATCCCACGGGAACCTTCTACCGGGATAAAAAGTATCCTATGTCTTAATATACTAGCTGTTGCCCGCGTGTATGTCGGAAATTATCCCACGGGAACCTTCTACCGGGATGAAAAGTATCCTGTGTCTTAATATACTAGCTGTTGCCAGCGGCTTCGCCCGCGTGTATGTCAGAAATTATCCCACGGGAACCTTCTACCGGGATGAAAAGTATCCTATGTCTTAATATACTAGCTGTCGCCCGCGTGTATGTCGGAAATTATCCCACGGGAACCTTCTACCGGGATGAAAAGTATCCTATGTCTCAATATACTAGCTGTTGCCCGCGTGTATGTCGGAAATTATCCCACGGGAACCTTCTACCGGGATGAAAAGTATCCTATGTCTTAATTTACTAGCTGTCGCCCGCGTGTATGTCGGAAATTATCCCACGGGAACCTTCTACCGGGATGAAAAGTATCCTATGTCTTAATATACTACCTGTCGCCCGCGTGTATGTCGGAAATTATCCCACGGGAACCTTCTACCGGGATGAAAAGTATCCTATGTCTTAATATACTAGCTGTTGCCCGCGTGAATGTCGGAAATTATCCCACGGGAACCTTCTACCGGGATGAAAAGTATCCTATGTCTTAATATACTAGCTGTCGCCCGCGTGTATGTCGGAAATTATCCCACGGGAACCTTCTACCGGGATGAAAAGTATCCTATGTCTTAATATACTAGCTGTTGCCAGCGGCTTCGCCCGCGTGTATGTCAGAAATTATCCCACGGGAACCTTCTACCGGGATGAAAAGTATCCTATGTCTTAATATACTAGCTGTTGCCCGCGTGTATGTCGGAAATTATCCCACGGGAACCTTCTACCGGGATAAAAAGTATCCTATGTCTTAATATACTAGCTGTTGCCCGCGTGTATGTCGGAAATTATCCCACGGGAACCTTCTACCGGGATGAAAAGTATCCTGTGTCTTAATATACTAGCTGTTGCCAGCGGCTTCGCCCGCGTGTATGTCAGAAATTATCCCACGGGAACCTTCTACCGGGATGAAAAGTATCCTATGTCTTAATATACTAGCTGTCGCCCGCGTGTATGTCGGAAATTATCCCACGGGAACCTTCTACCGGGATGAAAAGTATCCTATGTCTCAATATACTAGCTGTTGCCCGCGTGTATGTCGGAAATTATCCCACGGGAACCTTCTACCGGGATGAAAAGTATCCTATGTCTTAATTTACTAGCTGTCGCCCGCGTGTATGTCGGAAATTATCCCACGGGAACCTTCTACCGGGATGAAAAGTATCCTATGTCTTAATATACTACCTGTCGCCCGCGTGTATGTCGGAAATTATCCCACGGGAACCTTCTACCGGGATGAAAAGTATCCTATGTCTTAATATACTAGCTGTTGCCCGCGTGAATGTCGGAAATTATCCCACGGGAACCTTCTACCGGGATGAAAAGTATCCTATGTCTTAATATACTAGCTGTCGCCCGCGTGTATGTCGGAAATTATCCCACGGGAACCTTCTACCGGGATGAAAAGTATCCTATGTCTTAATATACTAGCTGTTGCCCGCGTGAATGTCGGAAATTATCCCACGGGAACCTTCTACCGGGATGAAAAGTATCCTATGTCTTAATATACTAGCTGTTGCCCGCGTGTTTGTCGGAAATTATCCCACGGGAACCTTCTACCGGGATGAAAAGTATCCTATGTCTTAATATACTAGCTGTTGCCCGCGTGTATGTCGGAAATCATCCCACGGGAACCTTCTACCGGGATGAAAAGTATCCTATGTCTCAATATACTAGCTGTTGCCCGCGTGAATGTCGGAAATTATCCCACGGGAACCTTCTACCGGGATGAAAAGTATCCTATGTCTTAAAATACTAGCTGTTGCCCGCGTAAATGTCGGAAATTATCCCACGGGAACCTTCTACCGGGATGAAAAGTATCCTTTGTCTTAATAATTATACTAGCTGTTGCCCGCGTGAATGTCGGAAATTATCCGACGGGAACCTTCTACCGGGATAAAAAGTATCCTATGTCTTTATATACTAGCTGTTGCCAGCGGCTTCACCCGCGTGTATGTCGGAAATTATCCCACGGGAACCTTCTACCGGGATGAAAAGTATCCTATGTCTTAATATACTAGCTGTTGCTCGCGTGAATGTCGGAAATTATCCCACGGGAACCTTCTACCGGGATGAAAAGTATCCTATGTCTTAATATACTAGCTGTTGCCCGCGTGTATGTCGGAAATTATCCCACGGGAACCTTCTACCGGGATGAAAAGTATCCTATGTCTTAATATACTAGCTGTCAGCCGCGTGTATGTCGGAAATTATCCCACGGGAACCTTCTCCCGGGATGAAAAGTATCCTATGTCTTTATATACTAGCTGTTGCCCGCGTGTATGTCGGAAATTATCCCACGGGAACCTTCTCCCGGGATGAAAAGTATCCTATGTCTTTATATACTAGCTGTTGCCCGCGTGTATGTCGGAAATTATCCCACGGGAACCTTCTACCGGGATGAAAAGTATCCTATGTCTTAATATACTAGCTGTTGCCAGCGGCTTCGCCCGCGTGTATGTCAGAAATTATCCCACGGGAACCTTCTACCGGGATGAAAAGTATCCTATGTCTTAATATACTAGCTGTTGCCCGCGTGTATGTCGGAAATTATCCCACGGGAACCTTCTACCGGGATGAAAAGTATCCTATGTCTTAATATACTAGCTGTTGCCAGCGGCTTCGCCCGCGTGTATGTCAGAAATTATCCCACGGGAACCTTCTACCGGGATGAAAAGTATCCTATGTCTTAATATACTAGCTGTTGCCCGCGTGTATGTCGGAAATCATCCCACGGGAACCTTCTACCGGGATGAAAAGTATCCTATGTCTCAATATACTAGCTGTTGCCCGCGTGAATGTCGGAAATTATCCCACGGGAACCTTCTACCGGGATGAAAAGTATCCTATGTCTTAAAATACTAGCTGTTGCCCGCGTAAATGTCGGAAATTATCTCACGGGAACCTTCTACCGGGAAGAAAAGTATCCTTTGTCTTAATATACTAGCTGTCAGCCGCGTGTATGTCGGAAATTATCCCACGGGAACCTTCTCCCGGGATGAAAAGTATCCTATGTCTTTATATACTAGCTGTTGCCCGCGTGTATGTCGGAAATTATCCCACGGGAACCTTTTACCGGGATGAAAAGTATCCTATGTCTTAATATACTAGCTGTTGCCCGCGTGTATGTCGGAAATTATCCCACGGGAACCTTCTACCGGGATGAAAAGTATCCTATGTCTTAATATACTAGCTGTCAGCCGCGTGTATGTCGGAAATTATCCCACGGGAACCTTCTCCCGGGATGAAAAGTATCCTATGTCCTAATATACTAGCTGTTGCCCGCGTGTATGTCGGAAATTATCCCACGGGAACCTTCTACCGGGATGAAAAGTATCCTATGTCTTAATATACTAGCTGTTGCCCGCGTGTATGTCGGAAATTATCCCACGGGAACCTTCTACCGGGATGAAAAGTATCCTGTGTCCTAATATACTAGCTGTTGCCAGCGGCTTCGCCCGCGTGTATGTCGGAAATTATCCCACGGGAACCTTCTACCGGGATGAAAAGTATCCTATGTCTTAATATACTAGCTGTCGCCCGCGTGTATGTCGGAAATTATCCCACGGGAACCTTCTACCGGGATGAAAAGTATCCTATGTCTTAATATACTAGCTGTTGCCCGCGTGTATGTCGGAAATTATCCCACGGGAACCTTCTACCGGGATGAAAAGTATCCTATGTCTTAATATACTAGCTGTCGCCCGCGTGTATGTCGGAAATTATCCCACGGGAACCTTCTCCCGGGATGAAAAGTATCCTATGTCTTTATATACTAGCTGTTGCTCGCGTGTATGTCGGAAATTATCCCACGGGAACCTTCTACCGGGATGAAAAGTATCCTATGTCTTAATATACTAGCTGTTGCCAGCGGCTTCGCCCGCGTGTATGTCAAAAATTATCCCACGGGAACCTTCTACCGGGATGAAAAGTATCCTATGTCTTAATATACTAGCTGTTGCCCGCGTGTATGTCGGAAATTATCCCACGGGAACCTTCTACCGGGATGAAAAGTATCCTATGTCTTAATATACTAGCTGTTGCCCGCGTGTATGTCGGAAATTATCCCACGGGAACCTTCTACCGGGATGAAAAGTATCCTGTGTCTTAATAAACTAGCTGTTGCCAGCGGCTTCGCCCGCGTGTATGTCAGAAATTATCCCACGGGAACCTTCTACCGGGATGAAAAGTATCCTATGTCTTAATATACTAGCTGTTGCCCGCGTGTATGTCGGAAATCATCCCACGGGAACCTTCTACCGGGATGAAAAGTATCCTATGTCTCAATATACTAGCTGTTGCCCGCGTGAATGTCGGAAATTATCCCACGGGAACCTTCTACCGGGATGAAAAGTATCCTATGTCTTAATATACTAGCTGTTGCCAGCGGCTTAGCCAGCGTGTATGTCGGAATTTATCCCACGGGAACCTTCTACCGGGATGAAAAGTATCCTATGTCTTAATATACTAGCTGTCGCCCGCGTGTATGTCGGAAATTATCCCACGGGAACCTTCTACCGGGATGAAAAGTATCCTATGTCTTAATTTACTAGCTGTCGCCCGCGTGTATGTCGGAAATTATCCCATGGGAACCTTCTACCGGGATGAAAAGTATCCTATGTCTTAATATACTAGCTGTCGCCCGCGTGTATGTCGGAAATTATCCCACGGGAACCTTCTACCGGGATGAAAAGTATCCTATGTCTTAATATACTAGCTGTTGCCCGCGTGAATGTCGGAAATTATCCCACGGGAACCTTCTACCGGGATGAAAAGTATCCTATGTCTTAATATACTAGCTGTTGCCCGCGTGTTTGTCGGAAATTATCCTACGGGAACCTTCTACCGGGATGAAAAGTATCCTATGTCTTTATATACTAGCTGTTGCCAGCGGCTTCGCCCGCGTGTATGTCGGAAATTATCCCACGGGAACCTTCTACCGGGATGAAAAGTATCCTATGTCTTAATATACTAGCTGTCAGCCGCGTGTATGTCGGAAATTATCCCACGGGAACCTTCTCCCGGGATGAAAAGTATCCTATGTCTTTATATACTAGCTGTTGCCCGCGTGTATGTCGGAAATTATCCCACGGGAACCTTCTACCGGGATGAAAAGTATCCTATGTCTTAATATACTAGCTGTTGCCAGCGGCTTCGCCCGCGTGTATGTCAGAAATTATCCCACGGGAACCTTCTACCGGGATGAAAAGTATCCTATGTCTTAATATACTAGCTGTTGCCTGCGTGTATGTCGGAAATTATCCCACGGGAACCTTCTACCGGGATGAAAAGTATCCTATGTCTTAATATACTAGCTGTTGCCAGCGGCTTCGCCCGCGTGTATGTCAGAAATTATCCCACGGGAACCTTCTACCGGGATGAAAAGTATCCTATGTCTTAATATACTAGCTGTTGCCCGCGTGTATGTCGGAAATCATCCCACGGGAACCTTCTACCGGGATGAAAAGTATCCTATGTCTCAATATACTAGCTGTTGCCCGCGTGAATGTCGGAAATTATCCCACGGGAACCTTCTACCGGGATGAAAAGTATCCTATGTCTTAAAATACTAGCTGTTGCCCGCGTAAATGTCGGAAATTATTTCACGGGAACCTTCTACCGGGATGAAAAGTATCCTTTGTCTTAATAATTATACTAGCTGTTGCCCGCGTGAATGTCGGAAATTATCCCACGGGAACCTTCTACCGGGATGAAAAGTATCCTATGTCTTAATATACTAGCTGTTGCTCGCGTGAATGTCGGAAATTATCCCACGGGAACCTTCTACCGGGATGAAAAGTATCCTATGTCTTAATATACTAGCTGTTGCCCGCGTGTATGTCGGAAATTATCCCACGGGAACCTTCTACCGGGATGAAAAGTATCCTATGTCTTAATATACTAGCTGTTGCCCGCGTGTATGTCGGAAATCATCCCACGGGAACCTTCTACCGGGATGAAAAGTATCCTATGTCTCAATATACTAGCTGTTGCCCGCGTGAATGTCGGAAATTATCCCACGGGAACCTTCTACCGGGATGAAAAGTATCCTATGTCTTAATATACTAGCTGTTGCCAGCGGCTTCGCCCGCGTGTATGTCAGAAATTATCCCACGGGAACCTTCTACCGGGATGAAAAGTATCCTATGTCTTAATATACTAGCTGTTGCCCGCGTGTATGTCGGAAATCATCCCACGGGAACCTTCTACCGGGATGAAAAGTATCCTATGTCTCAATATACTAGCTGTTGCCAGCGGCTTCGCCCGCGTGTATGTCAGAAATTATCCCACGGGAACCTTCTACCGGGATGAAAAGTATCCTATGTCTTAATATACTAGCTGTTGCCCGCGTGTATGTCGGAAATTATCCCACGGGAACCTTCTACCGGGATGAAAAGTATCCTATGTCTTAATATACTAGCTGTTGCCAGCGGCTTCGCCCGCGTGTATGTCAGAAATTATCCCACGGGAACCTTCTACCGGGATGAAAAGTATCCTATGTCTTAATATACTAGCTGTTGCCCGCGTGTATGTCGGAAATCATCCCACGGGAACCTTCTACCGGGATGAAAAGTATCCTATGTCTCAATATACTAGCTGTTGCCCGCGTGAATGTCGGAAATTATCCCACGGGAACCTTCTACCGGGATGAAAAGTATCCTATGTCTTAAAATACTAGCTGTTGCCCGCGTAAATGTCGGAAATTATCTCACGGGAACCTTCTACCGGGAAGAAAAGTATCCTTTGTCTTAATATACTAGCTGTCAGCCGCGTGTATGTCGGAAATTATCCCACGGGAACCTTCTCCCGGGATGAAAAGTATCCTATGTCTTTATATACTAGCTGTTGCCCGCGTGTATGTCGGAAATTATCCCACGGGAACCTTTAACCGGGATGAAAAGTATCCTATGTCTTAATATACTAGCTGTTGCCCGCGTGTATGTCGGAAATTATCCCACGGGAACCTTCTACCGGGATGAAAAGTATCCTATGTCTTAATATACTAGCTGTCAGCCGCGTGTATGTCGGAAATTATCCCACGGGAACCTTCTCCCGGGATGAAAAGTATCCTATGTCCTAATATACTAGCTGTTGCCCGCGTGTATGTCGGAAATTATCCCACGGGAACCTTCTACCGGGATGAAAAGTATCCTATGTCTTAATATACTAGCTGTTGCCCGCGTGTATGTCGGAAATTATCCCACGGGAACCTTCTACCGGGATGAAAAGTATCCTGTGTCCTAATATACTAGCTGTTGCCAGCGGCTTCGCCCGCGTGTATGTCGGAAATTATCCCACGGGAACCTTCTACCGGGATGAAAAGTATCCTATGTCTTAATATACTAGCTGTCGCCCGCGTGTATGTCGGAAATTATCCCACGGGAACCTTCTACCGGGATGAAAAGTATCCTATGTCTTTATATACTAGCTGTTGCCCGCGTGAATGTCGGAAATTATCCCACGGGAACCTTCTACCGGGATGAAAAGTATCCTATGTCTTAATATACTAGCTGTTGCCCGCGTGTATGTCGGAAATTATCCCACGGGAACCTTCTACCGGGATGAAAAGTATCCTATGTCTTAATATACTAGCTGTCGCCCGCGTGTATGTCGGAAATTATCCCACGGGAACCTTCTCCCGGGATGAAAAGTATCCTATGTCTTTATATACTAGCTGTTGCTCGCGTGTATGTCGGAAATTATCCCACGGGAACCTTCTACCGGGATGAAAAGTATCCTATGTCTTAATATACTAGCTGTTGCCAGCGGCTTCGCCCGCGTGTATGTCAAAAATTATCCCACGGGAACCTTCTACCGGGATGAAAAGTATCCTATGTCTTAATATACTAGCTGTTGCCCGCGTGTATGTCGGAAATTATCCCACGGGAACCTTCTACCGGGATGAAAAGTATCCTATGTCTTAATATACTAGCTGTTGCCCGCGTGTATGTCGGAAATTATCCCACGGGAACCTTCTACCGGGATGAAAAGTATCCTGTGTCTTAATAAACTAGCTGTTGCCAGCGGCTTCGCCCGCGTGTATGTCAGAAATTATCCCACGGGAACCTTCTACCGGGATGAAAAGTATCCTATGTCTTAATATACTAGCTGTTGCCCGCGTGTATGTCGGAAATCATCCCACGGGAACCTTCTACCGGGATGAAAAGTATCCTATGTCTCAATATACTAGCTGTTGCCCGCGTGAATGTCGGAAATTATCCCACGGGAACCTTCTACCGGGATGAAAAGTATCCTATGTCTTAATATACTAGCTGTTGCCAGCGGCTTAGCCAGCGTGTATGTCGGAATTTATCCCACGGGAACCTTCTACCGGGATGAAAAGTATCCTATGTCTTAATATACTAGCTGTCGCCCGCGTGTATGTCGGAAATTATCCCACGGGAACCTTCTACCGGGATGAAAAGTATCCTATGTCTTAATTTACTAGCTGTCGCCCGCGTGTATGTCGGAAATTATCCCACGGGAACCTTCTACCGGGATGAAAAGTATCCTATGTCTTAATATACTAGCTGTCGCCCGCGTGTATGTCGGAAATTATCCCACGGGAACCTTCTACCGGGATGAAAAGTATCCTATGTCTTAATATACTAGCTGTTGCCCGCGTGAATGTCGGAAATTATCCCACGGGAACCTTCTACCGGGATGAAAAGTTGCCTATGTCTTAATATACTAGCTGTCGCCCGCGTGTATGTCGGAAATTATCCCACGGGAACCTTCTACCGGGATGAAAAGTATCCTATGTCTTAATATACTAGCTGTTGCCCGCGTGAATGTCGGAAATTATCCCACGGGAACCTTCTACCGGGATGAAAAGTATCCTATGTCTTAATATACTAGCTGTTGCCCGCGTGTTTGTCGGAAATTATCCTACGGGAACCTTCTACCGGGATGAAAAGTATCCTATGTCTTTATATACTAGCTGTTGCCAGCGGCTTCGCCCGCGTGTATGTCGGAAATTATCCCACGGGAACCTTCTACCGGGATGAAAAGTATCCTATGTCTTAATATACTAGCTGTCAGCCGCGTGTATGTCGGAAATTATCCCACGGGAACCTTCTCCCGGGATGAAAAGTATCCTATGTCTTTATATACTAGCTGTTGCCCGCGTGTATGTCGGAAATTATCCCACGGGAACCTTCTACCGGGATGAAAAGTATCCTATGTCTTAATATACTAGCTGTTGCCAGCGGCTTCGCCCGCGTGTATGTCAGAAATTATCCCACGGGAACCTTCTACCGGGATGAAAAGTATCCTATGTCTTAATATACTAGCTGTTGCCTGCGTGTATGTCGGAAATTATCCCACGGGAACCTTCTACCGGGATGAAAAGTATCCTATGTCTTAATATACTAGCTGTTGCCAGCGGCTTCGCCCGCGTGTATGTCAGAAATTATCCCACGGGAACCTTCTACCGGGATGAAAAGTATCCTATGTCTTAATATACTAGCTGTTGCCCGCGTGTATGTCGGAAATCATCCCACGGGAACCTTCTACCGGGATGAAAAGTATCCTATGTCTCAATATACTAGCTGTTGCCCGCGTGAATGTCGGAAATTATCCCACGGGAACCTTCTACCGGGATGAAAAGTATCCTATGTCTTAAAATACTAGCTGTTGCCCGCGTAAATGTCGGAAATTATTTCACGGGAACCTTCTACCGGGATGAAAAGTATCCTTTGTCTTAATAATTATACTAGCTGTTGCCCGCGTGAATGTCGGAAATTATCCGACGGGAACCTTCTACCGGGATAAAAAGTATCCTATGTCTTTATATACTAGCTGTTGCCAGCGGCTTCGCCCGCGTGTATGTCGGAAATTATCCCACGGGAACCTTCTACCGGGATGAAAAGTATCCTATGTCTTAATATACTAGCTGTTGCTCGCGTGAATGTCGGAAATTATCCCACGGGAACCTTCTACCGGGATGAAAAGTATCCTATGTCTTAATATACTAGCTGTTGCCCGCGTGTATGTCGGAAATTATCCCACGGGAACCTTCTACCGGGATGAAAAGTATCCTATGTCTTAATATACTAGCTGTTGCCCGCGTGTATGTCGGAAATCATCCCACGGGAACCTTCTACCGGGATGAAAAGTATCCTATGTCTCAATATACTAGCTGTTGCCCGCGTGAATGTCGGAAATTATCCCACGGGAACCTTCTACCGGGATGAAAAGTATCCTATGTCTTAATATACTAGCTGTTGCCAGCGGCTTCGCCCGCGTGTATGTCAGAAATTATCCCACGGGAACCTTCTACCGGGATGAAAAGTATCCTATGTCTTAATATACTAGCTGTTGCCCGCGTGTATGTCGGAAATCATCCCACGGGAACCTTCTACCGGGATGAAAAGTATCCTATGTCTCAATATACTAGCTGTTGCCCGCGTGAATGTCGGAAATTATCCCACGGGAACCTTCTACCGGGATGAAAAGTATCCTATGTCTTAATATACTAGCTGTTGCCAGCGGCTTAGCCAGCGTGTATGTCGGAATTTATCCCACGGGAACCTTCTACCGGGATGAAAAGTATCCTATGTCTTAATATACTAGCTGTCGCCCGCGTGTATGTCGGAAATTATCCCACGGGAACCTTCTACCGGGATGAAAAGTATCCTATGTCTTAATTTACTAGCTGTCGCCCGCGTGTATGTCGGAAATTATCCCACGGGAACCTTCTACCGGGATGAAAAGTATCCTATGTCTTAATATACTAGCTGTCGCCCGCGTGTATGTCGGAAATTATCCCACGGGAACCTTCTACCGGGATGAAAAGTATCCTATGTCTTAATATACTAGCTGTTGCCCGCGTGAATGTCGGAAATTATCCCACGGGAACCTTCTACCGGGATGAAAAGTTGCCTATGTCTTAATATACTAGCTGTCGCCCGCGTGTATGTCGGAAATTATCCCACGGGAACCTTCTACCGGGATGAAAAGTATCCTATGTCTTAATATACTAGCTGTTGCCCGCGTGAATGTCGGAAATTATCCCACGGGAACCTTCTACCGGGATGAAAAGTATCCTATGTCTTAATATACTAGCTGTTGCCCGCGTGTTTGTCGGAAATTATCCTACGGGAACCTTCTACCGGGATGAAAAGTATCCTATGTCTTTATATACTAGCTGTTGCCAGCGGCTTCGCCCGCGTGTATGTCGGAAATTATCCCACGGGAACCTTCTACCGGGATGAAAAGTATCCTATGTCTTAATATACTAGCTGTCAGCCGCGTGTATGTCGGAAATTATCCCACGGGAACCTTCTCCCGGGATGAAAAGTATCCTATGTCTTTATATACTAGCTGTTGCCCGCGTGTATGTCGGAAATTATCCCACGGGAACCTTCTACCGGGATGAAAAGTATCCTATGTCTTAATATACTAGCTGTTGCCAGCGGCTTCGCCCGCGTGTATGTCAGAAATTATCCCACGGGAACCTTCTACCGGGATGAAAAGTATCCTATGTCTTAATATACTAGCTGTTGCCTGCGTGTATGTCGGAAATTATCCCACGGGAACCTTCTACCGGGATGAAAAGTATCCTATGTCTTAATATACTAGCTGTTGCCAGCGGCTTCGCCCGCGTGTATGTCAGAAATTATCCCACGGGAACCTTCTACCGGGATGAAAAGTATCCTATGTCTTAATATACTAGCTGTTGCCCGCGTGTATGTCGGAAATCATCCCACGGGAACCTTCTACCGGGATGAAAAGTATCCTATGTCTCAATATACTAGCTGTTGCCCGCGTGAATGTCGGAAATTATCCCACGGGAACCTTCTACCGGGATGAAAAGTATCCTATGTCTTAAAATACTAGCTGTTGCCCGCGTAAATGTCGGAAATTATTTCACGGGAACCTTCTACCGGGATGAAAAGTATCCTTTGTCTTAATAATTATACTAGCTGTTGCCCGCGTGAATGTCGGAAATTATCCGACGGGAACCTTCTACCGGGATAAAAAGTATCCTATGTCTTTATATACTAGCTGTTGCCAGCGGCTTCGCCCGCGTGTATGTCGGAAATTATCCCACGGGAACCTTCTACCGGGATGAAAAGTATCCTATGTCTTAATATACTAGCTGTTGCTCGCGTGAATGTCGGAAATTATCCCACGGGAACCTTCTACCGGGATGAAAAGTATCCTATGTCTTAATATACTAGCTGTTGCCCGCGTGTTTGTCGGAAATTATCCCACGGGAACCTTCTACCGGGATGGAAAGTATCCTATGTCTTAATATACTAGCTGTCAGCCGCGTGTATGTCGGAAATTATCCCACGGGAACCTTCTCCCGGGATGAAAAGTATCCTATGTCTTTATATACTAGCTGTTGCCCGCGTGTATGTCGGAAATTATCCCACGGGAACCTTCTCCCGGGATGAAAAGTATCCTATGTCTTTATATACTAGCTGTTGCCCGCGTGTATGTCGGAAATTATCCCACGGGAACCTTCTACCGGGATGAAAAGTATCCTATGTCTTAATATACTAGCTGTTGCCAGCGGCTTCGCCCGCGTGTATGTCAGAAATTATCCCACGGGAACCTTCTACCGGGATGAAAAGTATCCTATGTCTTAATATACTAGCTGTTGCCCGCGTGTATGTCGGAAATTATCCCACGGGAACCTTCTACCGGGATGAAAAGTATCCTATGTCTTAATATACTAGCTGTTGCCAGCGGCTTCGCCCGCGTGTATGTCAGAAATTATCCCACGGGTACCTTCTACCGGGATGAAAAGTATCCTATGTCTTAATATACTAGCTGTTGCCCGCGTGTATGTCGGAAATCATCCCACGGGAACCTTCTACCGGGATGAAAAGTATCCTATGTCTCAATATACTAGCTGTTGCCCGCGTGAATGTCGGAAATTATCCCACGGGAACCTTCTACCGGGATGAAAAGTATCCTATGTCTTAAAATACAAGCTGTTGCCCGCGTAAATGTCGGAAATTATCCCACGGGAACCTTCTACCGGGAAGAAAAGTATCATTTGTCTTAATATACTAGCTGTCAGCCGCGTGTATGTCGGAAATTATCCCACGGGAACCTTCTCCCGGGATGAAAAGTATCCTATGTCTTTATATACTAGCTGTTGCCCGCGTGTATGTCGGAAATTATCCCACGGGAACCTTCTACCGGGATGAAAAGTATCCTATGTCTTAATATACTAGCTGTTGCCCGCGTGTATGTCGGAAATTATCCCACGGGAACCTTCTACCGGGATGAAAAGTATCCTATGTCTTAATATACTAGCTGTCAGCCGCGTGTATGTCGGAAATTATCCCACGGGAACCTTCTCCCGGGATGAAAAGTATCCTATGTCTTTATTTACTAGCTGTTGCCCGCGTGTATGTCGGAAATTATCCCACGGGAACCTTCTACCGGGATGAAAAGTATCCTATGTCTTAATATACTAGCTGTTGCCCGCGTGTATGTCGGAAATTATCCCACGGGAACCTTCTACCGGGATGAAAAGTATCCTATGTCCTAATATACTAGCTGTTGCCCGCGTGTATGTCGGAAATTATCCCACGGGAACCTTCTACCGGGATGAAAAGTATCCTATGTCTTAATATACTAGCTGTTGCCCGCGTGTATGTCGGAAATTATCCCACGGGAACCTTCTACCGGGATGAAAAGTATCCTGTGTCTTAATATACTAGCTGTTGCCAGCGGCTTCGCCCGCGTGTATGTCGGAAATTATCCCACGGGAACCTTCTACCGGGATGAAAAGTATCCTATGTCTTAATATACTAGCTGTCGCCCGCGTGTATGTCGGAAATTATCCCACGGGAACCTTCTACCGGGATGAAAAGTATCCTATGTCTTTATATACTAGCTGTTGCCCGCGTGAATGTCGGAAATTATCCCACGGGAACCTTCTACCGGGATGAAAAGTATCCTATGTCTTAATATACTAGCTGTTGCCCGCGTGTATGTCGGAAATTATCCCACGGGAACTTTCTACCGGGATGAAAAGTATCCTATGTCTTAATATACTAGCTGTCGCCCGCGTGTATGTCGGAAATTATCCCACGGGAACCTTCTCCCGGGATGAAAAGTATCCTATGTCTTTATATACTAGCTGTTGCTCGCGTGTATGTCGGAAATTATCCCACGGGAACCTTCTACCGGGATGAAAAGTATCCTATGTCTTAATATACTAGCTGTTGCCAGCGGCTTCGCCCGCGTGTATGTCAGAAATTATCCCACGGGAACCTTCTACCGGGATGAAAAGTATCCTATGTCTTAATATACTAGCTGTTGCCCGCGTGTATGTCGGAAATTATCCCACGGGAACCTTCTACCGGGATGAAAAGTATCCTATGTCTTAATATACTAGCTGTTGCCCGCGTGTATGTCGGAAATTATCCCACGGGAACCTTCTACCGGGATGAAAAGTATCCTGTGTCTTAATATACTAGCTGTTGCCAGCGGCTTCGCCCGCGTGTATGTCAGAAATTATCCCACGGGAACCTTCTACCGGGATGAAAAGTATCCTATGTCTTAATATACTAGCTGTCGCCCGCGTGTATGTCGGAAATTATCCCACGGGAACCTTCTACCGGGATGAAAAGTATCCTATGTCTCAATATACTAGCTGTTGCCCGCGTGTATGTCGGAAATTATCCCACGGGAACCTTCTACCGGGATGAAAAGTATCCTATGTCTTAATTTACTAGCTGTCGCCCGCGTGTATGTCGGAAATTATCCCACGGGAACCTTCTACCGGGATGAAAAGTATCCTATGTCTTAATATACTAGCTGTCGCCCGCGTGTATGTCGGAAATTATCCCACGGGAACCTTCTACCGGGATGAAAAGTATCCTATGTCTTAATATACTAGCTGTTGCCCGCGTGAATGTCGGAAATTATCCCACGGGAACCTTCTACCGGGATGAAAAGTATCCTATGTCTTAATATACTAGCTGTCGCCCGCGTGTATGTCGGAAATTATCCCACGGGAACCTTCTACCGGGATGAAAAGTATCCTATGTCTTAATATACTAGCTGTTGCCCGCGTGAATGTCGGAAATTATCCCACGGGAACCTTCTACCGGGATGAAAAGTATCCTATGTCTTAATATACTAGCTGTTGCCCGCGTGTTTGTCGGAAATTATCCCACGGGAACCTTCTACCGGGATGAAAAGTATCCTATGTCTTAATATACTAGCTGTCGCCCGCGTGTATGTCGGAAATTATCCCACGGGAACCTTCTCCCGGGATGAAAAGTATCCTATGTCTTTATATACTAGCTGTTGCCCGCGTGAATGTCGGAAATTATCCCACGGGAACCTTCTACCGGGATGAAAAGTATCCTATGTCTTAAAATACTAGCTGTTGCCCGCGTAAATGTCGGAAATTATCCCACGGGAACCTTCTACCGGGATGAAAAGTATCCTTTGTCTTAATAATTATACTAGCTGTTGCCCGCGTGAATGTCGGAAATTATCCGACGGGAACCTTCTACCGGGATAAAAAGTATCCTATGTCTTTATATACTAGCTGTTGCCAGCGGCTTCACCCGCGTGTATGTCGGAAATTATCCCACGGGAACCTTCTACCGGGATGAAAAGTATCCTATGTCTTAATATACTAGCTGTTGCTCGCGTGAATGTCGGAAATTATCCCACGGGAACCTTCTACCGGGATGAAAAGTATCCTATGTCTTAATATACTAGCTGTTGCCCGCGTGTATGTCGGAAATTATCCCACGGGAACCTTCTACCGGGATGAAAAGTATCCTATGTCTTAATATACTAGCTGTCAGCCGCGTGTATGTCGGAAATTATCCCACGGGAACCTTCTCCCGGGATGAAAAGTATCCTATGTCTTTATATACTAGCTGTTGCCCGCGTGTATGTCGGAAATTATCCCACGGGAACCTTCTCCCGGGATGAAAAGTATCCTATGTCTTTATATACTAGCTGTTGCCCGCGTGTATGTCGGAAATTATCCCACGGGAACCTTCTACCGGGATGAAAAGTATCCTATGTCTTAATATACTAGCTGTTGCCAGCGGCTTCGCCCACGTGTATGTCAGAAATTATCCCACGGGAACCTTCTACCGGGATGAAAAGTATCCTATGTCTTAATATACTAGCTGTTGCCCGCGTGTATGTCGGAAATTATCCCACGGGAACCTTCTACCGGGATGAAAAGTATCCTATGTCTTAATATACTAGCTGTTGCCAGCGGCTTCGCCCGCGTGTATGTCAGAAATTATCCCACGGGAACCTTCTACCGGGATGAAAAGTATCCTATGTCTTAATATACTAGCTGTTGCCCGCGTGTATGTCGGAAATCATCCCACGGGAACCTTCTACCGGGATGAAAAGTATCCTATGTCTCAATATACTAGCTGTTGCCCGCGTGAATGTCGGAAATTATCCCACGGGAACCTTCTACCGGGATGAAAAGTATCCTATGTCTTAAAATACTAGCTGTTGCCCGCGTAAATGTCGGAAATTATCTCACGGGAACCTTCTACCGGGAAGAAAAGTATCCTTTGTCTTAATATACTAGCTGTCAGCCGCGTGTATGTCGGAAATTATCCCACGGGAACCTTCTCCCGGGATGAAAAGTATCCTATGTCTTTATATACTAGCTGTTGCCCGCGTGTATGTCGGAAATTATCCCACGGGAACCTTTTACCGGGATGAAAAGTATCCTATGTCTTAATATACTAGCTGTTGCCCGCGTGTATGTCGGAAATTATCCCACGGGAACCTTCTACCGGGATGAAAAGTATCCTATGTCTTAATATACTAGCTGTCAGCCGCGTGTATGTCGGAAATTATCCCACGGGAACCTTCTCCCGGGATGAAAAGTATCCTATGTCTTTATTTACTAGCTGTTGCCCGCGTGTATGTCGGAAATTATCCCACGGGAACCTTCTACCGGGATGAAAAGTATCCTATGTCTTAATATACTAGCTGTTGCCCGCGTGTATGTCGGAAATTATCCCACGGGAACCTTCTACCGGGATGAAAAGTATCCTATGTCCTAATATACTAGCTGTTGCCCGCGTGTATGTCGGAAATTATCCCACGGGAACCTTCTACCGGGATGAAAAGTATCCTATGTCTTAATATACTAGCTGTTGCCCGCGTGTATGTCGGAAATTATCCCACGGGAACCTTCTACCGGGATGAAAAGTATCCTGTGTCTTAATATACTAGCTGTTGCCAGCGGCTTCGCCCGCGTGTATGTCGGAAATTATCCCACGGGAACCTTCTACCGGGATGAAAAGTATCCTATGTCTTAATATACTAGCTGTCGCCCGCGTGTATGTCGGAAATTATCCCACGGGAACCTTCTCCCGGGATGAAAAGTATCCTATGTCTTTATATACTAGCTGTTGCCCGCGTGTATGTCGGAAATTATCCCACGGGAACCTTCTACCGGGATGAAAAGTATCCTATGTCTTAATATACTAGCTGTTGCCAGCGGCTTCGCCCGCGTGTATGTCAGAAATTATCCCACGGGAACCTTCTACCGGGATGAAAAGTATCCTATGTCTTAATATACTAGCTGTTGCCCGCGTATATGTCGGAATATATCCCACGGGAACCTTCTACCGGGATGAAAAGTATCCTATGTCTTAATATACTAGCTGTTGCCCGCGTGAATGTCGGAAATTATCCCACGGGAACCTTCTACCGGGATGAAAAGTATCCTATGTCTTAATATACTAGCTGTTGCCCGCGTGTATGTCGGAAATTATCCCACGGGAAATTTCTTCCGGGATGAAAAGTATCCTATGTCTTTATATACTAGCTGTTGCCCGCGTGTATGTCGGAAATTATCCCACGGGAACCTTCTACCGGGATGAAACGTATCCTATGTCTTAATATACTAGCTGTTGCCAGCGGCTTCGCCCGCGTGTATGTCAGAAATTATCCCACGGGAACCTTCTACCGGGATGAAAAGTATCCTATGTCTTAATATACTAGCTGTTGCCCGCGTGTATGTCGGAAATTATCCCACGGGAACCTTCTACCGGGATGAAAAGTATCCTGTGTCTTAATATACTAGCTGTTGCCAGCGGCTTCGCCCGCGTGTATGTCGGAAATTATCCCACGGGAACCTTCTACCGGGATGAAAAGTATCCTATGTCTTTATATACTAGCTGTTGCCCGCGTGTATGTCGGAAATTATCCCACTGGAACCTTCTACCGGGATGAAAAGTATCCTATGTCTTAATATACTAGCTGTCGCCCGCGTGTATGTCGGAAATTATCCCACGGGAACCTTCTACCGGGATGAAAAGTATCCTATGTCTTAATATACTAGCTGTTGCGAGCGGCTTCGCCCGCGTGTATGTCGGAAATTATCCCACGGGAACCTTCTACCGGGATGAAAAGTATCCTATGTCTTAATATACTAGCTGTTGCCCGCGTGTATGTCGGAAATTATCCCACTGGAACCTTCTACCGGGATGAAAAGTATCCTATGTCTTAATATACTAGCTGTCGCCCGCGTGTATGTCGGAAATTATCCCACGGGAACCTTCTACCGGGATGAAAAGTATCCTATGTCTTAATATACTAGCTGTTGCCAGCGGCTTCGCCCGCGTGTATGTCGGAAATTATCCCACGGGAACCTTCTCCCGGGATGAAAAGTATCCTATGTCTTTATATACTAGCTGTTGCCCGCGTGTATGTCGGAAATTATCCCACGGGAACCTTCTACCGGGATGAGAAGTATCCTATGTCTTTATATACTAGCTGTTGCCAGCGGCTTAGCACGCGTGTATGTCGGAAATTATCCCACGGGAACCTTCTACCGGGATGAAAAGTATCCTATGTCTTTATATACTAGCTGTTGCCAGCGTGTATGTCGGAAATTATCCCACGGGAACCTTCTACCGGGATGAAAAGTAACCTATGTCTTTATATACTAGCTGTTGCCCGCGTGTATGTCGGAAATTATCCCACGGGAACCTTCTACCGGGATGAAAAGTATCCTATGTCTTAATATACTAGCTGTTGCCCGCGTGAATGTCGGAAATTATCCCACGGGAACCTTCTACCGGGATGAAAAGTATCCTATGTCCTAATATACTAGCTGTTGCCCGCGTGTATGTCGGAAATTATCCCACGGGAACCTTCTACCGGGATGAAAAGTATCCTATGTCTTAATATACTAGCTGTTGCCCGCGTAAATGTCGGAAATTATCCCACGGGAACCTTCTACCGGGATGAAAAGTATCCTATGTCTTAATAATTATACTAGCTGTTGCCCGAGTGAATGTCGGAAATTATCCGACGGGAACCTTCTACCGGGATAAAAAGTATCCTATGTCTTTATATACTAGCTGTTGCCCGCGTGTATGTCGGAAATTATCCCACGGGAACCTTCTACCGGGATGAAAAGTATCCTATGTCTTAATATACTAGCTGTCAGCCGCGTGTATGTCGGAAATTATCCCACGGGAACCTTCTCCCGGGATGAAAAGTATCCTATGTCTTTATATACTAGCAGTTGCCCGCGTGTATGTCGGAAATTATCCCACGGGAACCTTCTACCGGGATGAAAAGTATCCTATGTCTTAATATACTAGCTGTTGCCAGCGGCTTCGCCCGCGTGTATGTCAGAAATTATCCCACGGGAACCTTCTACCGGGATGAAAAGTATCCTATGTCTTAATATACTAGCTGTCAGCCGCGTGTATGTCGGAAATTATCCCACGGGAACCTTCTCCCGGGATGAAAAGTATCCTATGTCTTAATATACTAGCTGTCGCCTGCGTGTATGTCGGAAATTATCCCACGGGAACCTTCTACCAGGATGAAAAGTATCCTATGTCTTAATATACTAGCTGTTGCCCGCGTGTATGTCGGAAATTATCCCACGGGAACCTTCTACCGGGATGAAAAGTATCCTATGTCTTTATATACTAGCTGTTGCCCGCGTGAATGTCGGAAATTATCCCACGGGAACCTTCTACCGGGATGAAAAGTATCCTATGTCTTAATATACTAGCTGTTGCCCGCGTGTATGTCGGAAATTATCCCACGGGAACCTTCTACCGGGATGAAAAGTATCCTATGTCTTAATATACTAGCTGTCAGCCGCGTGTATGTCGGAAATTATCCCACGGGAACCTTCTCCCGGGATGAAAAGTATCCTATGTCTTTATATACTAGCTGTTGCCCGCGTGTATGTCGGAAATTATCCCACGGGAACCTTCTACCGGGATGAAAAGTATCCTATGTCTTAATATACTAGCTGTTGCCAGCGGCTTCGCCCGCGTGTATGTCAGAAATTATCCCACGGGAACCTTCTACCGGGATGAAAAGTATCCTATGTCTTAATATACTAGCTGTCAGCCGCGTGTATGTCGGAAATTATCCCACGGGAACCTTCTCCCGGGATGAAAAGTATCCTATGTCTTTATATACTAGCTGTTGCCCGCGTGTATGTCGGAAATTATCCCACGGGAACCTTCTACCGGGATGAAAAGTATCCTATGTCTTAATATACTAGCTGTTGCCAGCGGCTTCGCCCGCGTGTATGTCGGAAATTATCCCACGGGAACCTTCTACCGGGATGAAAAGTATCCTATGTCTTAATATACTAGCTGTTGCCCGCGTGTATGTCGGAAATTATCCCACGGGAACCTTCTACCGGGATGAAAAGTATCCTGTGTCTTAATATACTAGCTGTTGCCAGCGGCTTCGCCCGCGTGTATGTCGGAAATTATCCCACGGGAACCTTCTACCGGGATGAAAAGTATCCTATGTCTTAATATACTAGCTGTTGCCAGCGGCTTCGCCAGCGTGTATGTCGGAAATTATCCCACGGAAACTTTCTTTCGGGATGAAAAGTATCCTATGTCTTAATATACTAGCTGTCGCCTGCGTGTATGTCGGAAATTATCCCACGGGAACCTTCTACCGGGATGAAAAGTATCCTATGTCTTTATATACTAGCTGTTGCCCGCGTGAATGTCGGAAATTATCCCACGGGAACCTTCTACCGGGATGAAAAGTATCCTGTGTCTTAATATACTAGCTGTTGCCAGCGGCTTCGCCCGCGTGTATGTCGGAAATTATCCCACGGGAACCTTCTACCGGGATGAAAAGTATCCTATGTCTTAATATACTAGCTGTTGCCAGCGGCTTCGCCAGCGTGTATGTCGGAAATTATCCCACGGGAACCTTCTACCGGGATGAAAAGTATCCTATGTCTTGATATACTAGCTGTCGCCCGCGTGTATGTCGGAAATTATCCCACGGGAACCTTCTACCGGGATGAAAAGTATCCTATGTCTTAATATACTAGCTGTCGCCCGCGTGTATGTCGGAAATTATCCCACGGGAACCTTCTACCGGGATGAAAAGTATCCTATGTCTTAATATACTAGCTGTCACCCGCGTGTATGTCGGAAATTATCCCACGGGAACCTTCTACCGGGATGAAAAGTATCCTATGTCTTAATATACTAGCTGTTGCCAGCGGCTTCGCCCGCGTGTATGTCAGAAATTATCCCACGGGAACCTTCTACCGGGATGAAAAGTATCCTATGTCTTAATATACTAGCTGTCGCCCGCGTGTATGTCGGAAATTATCCCACGGGAACCTTCTACCGGGATGAAAAGTATCCTATGTCTTTATATACTAGCTGTTGCCCGCGTGTATGTCGGAAATTATCCCACGGGAACCTTCTACCGGGATGAAAAGTATCCTATGTCTTAATATACTAGCTGTCGCCCGCGTGTATGTCGGAAATTATCCCACGGGAACCTTCTACCGGGATGAAAAGTATCCTATGTCTTAATATACTAGCTGTCGCCCGCGTGTATGTCGGAAATTATCCCACGGGAACCTTCTACCGGGATGAAAAGTATCCTATGTCTTAATTTACTAGCTGTCGCCCGCGTGTATGTCGGAAATTATCCCACGGGAACCTTCTACCGGGATGAAAAGTATCCTATGTCTTTATATACTAGCTGTTGCCAGCGGATTCGCCTGCGTGTATGTCGGAAATTATCCTACGGGAACCTTCTCCCGGGATGAAAAGTATCCTATGTCTTAATATACTAGCTGTTGCCCGCGTGAATGTCGGAAATTATCCCACGGGAACCTTCTACCGGTATGAAAAGTATCCTGTGTCTTAATATACTAGCTGTTGCCAGTGGCTTCGCCCGCGTGTATGTCGGAAATTATCCCACGGGAACCTTCTACCGGGATGAAAATTATCCTATGTCTTAATATACTAGCTGTTGCCAGCGGCTTCGCCAGCGTGTATGTCGGAAATTATCCCACGGGAACATTCTACCGGGATGAAAAGTATCCTATGTCTTAATATACTAGCTGTCGCCCGCGTGTATGTCGGAAATTATCCCACGGGAACCTTCTACCGGGATGAAAAGTATCCTATGTCTTAATATACTAGCTGTCGCCCGCGTGTATGTCGGAAATTATCCCACGGGAACCTTCTACCGGGATGAAAAGTATCCTATGTCTTAATATACTAGCTGTCGCCCGCGTGTATGTCGGAAATTATCCCACGGGAACCTTCTACCGGGATGAAAAGTATCCTATGTCTTAATATACAAGCTGTTGCCCGCGTGAATGTCGGAAATTATCCCACGGGAACCTTCTACCGGGATGAAAAGTATCCTATGTCTTAATATACTAGCTGTTGCCCGCGTGTATGTCGGAAATTATCCCACGGGAACCTTCTACCGGGATGAAAAGTATCCTATGTCTTTATATACTAGCTGTTGCCAGCGGTTTCGCCCGCGTGTATGTCGGAAATTATCCCACGGGAACCTTCTACCGGGATGAAAAGTATCCTATGTCTTAATATACTAGCTGTCGCCCGCGTGTATGTCGGAAATTATCCCACGGGAACCTTCTCCCGGGATGAAAAGTATCCTATGTCTTTATATACTAGCTGTTGCCCGCGTGTTTGTCGGAAATTATCCCACGGGAACCTTCTACCGGGATGAAAAGTATCCTATGTCTTAATATACTAGCTGTTGCCAGCGGCTTCGCCCGCGTGTATGTCGGAAATTATCCCACGGGAACCTTCTACCGGGATGAAAAGTATCCTATGTCTTAATATACTAGCTGTCGCCCGCGTGTATGTCGGAAATTATCCCACGGGAACGTTCTACCGGGATGAAAAGTATCCTATGTCTTAATATACTAGCTGTCGCCCGCGTGTATGTCGGAAATTATCCCACGGGAACCTTCTACCGGGATGAAAAGTATCCTATGTCTTAATATACTAGCTGTCGCCCGCGTGTATGTCGGAAATTATCCCACGGGAACCTTCTACCGGGATGAAAAGTATCCTATGTCTTAATATACTAGCTGTTGCCAGCGGCTTCGCCCGCGTGTATGTCAGAAATTATCCCACGGGAACCTTCTACCGGGATGAAAAGTATCCTATGTCTTAATATACTAGCTGTCGCCCGCGTGTATGTCGGAAATTATCCCACGGGAACCTTCTACCGGGATGAAAAGTATCCTATGTCTTAATATACTAGCTGTTGCCCGCGTGTATGTCGGAAATTATCCCACGGGAACCTTCTACCGGGATGAAAAGTATCCTATGTCTTAATATACTAGCTGTCGCCCGCGTGTATGTCGGAAATTATCCCACGGGAACCTTCTACCGGGATGAAAAGTATCCTATGTCTTAATATACTAGCTGTCGCCCGCGTGTATGTCGGAAATTATCCCACGGGAACCTTCTACCGGGATGAAAAGTATCCTATGTCTTAATTTACTAGCTGTCGCCCGCGTGTATGTCGGAAATTATCCCACGGGAACCTTCTACCGGGATGAAAAGTATCCTATGTCTTTATATACTAGCTGTTGCCAGCGGGTTCGCCTGCGTGTATGTCGGAAATTATCCTACGGGAACCTTCTCCCGGGATGAAAAGTATCCTTTGTCTTAATATACTAGCTGTTGCCCGCGTGAATGTCGGAAATTATCCCACGGGAACCTTCTACCGGGATGAAAAGTATCCTGTGTCTTAATATACTAGCTGTTGCCAGTGGCTTCGCCCGCGTGTATGTCGGAAATTATCCCACGGGAACCTTCTACCGGGATGAAAAGTATCCTATGTCTTAATATACTAGCTGTTGCCAGCGGCTTCGCCAGCGTGTATGTCGGAAATTATCCCACGGGAACCTTCTACCGGAATGAAAAGTATCCTATGTCTTAATATACTAGCTGTCGCCCGCGTGTATGTCGGAAATTATCCCACGGGAACCTTCTACCGGGATGAAAAGTATCCTATGTCTTAATATACTAGCTGTCGCCCGCGTGTATGTCGGAAATTATCCCACGGGAACCTTCTACCGGGATGAAAAGTATCCTATGTCTTAATATACTAGCTGTCGCCCGCGTGTATGTCGGAAATTATACCACGGGAACCTTCTACCGGGATGAAAAGTATCCTATGTCTTAATATACTAGCTGTTGCCCGCGTGAATGTCGGAAATTATCCCACGGGAACCTTCTACCGGGATGAAAAGTATCCTATGTCTTAATATACTAGCTGTTGCCCGCGTGTATGTCGGAAATTATCCCACGGGAACCTTCTACCGGGATGAAAAGTATCCTATGTCTTTATATACTAGCTGTTGCCAGCGGCTTCGCCCGCGTGTATGTCGGAAATTATCCCACGGGAACCTTCTACCGGGATGAAAAGTATCCTATGTCTTAATATACTAGCTGTTGCCCGCGTGAATGTCGGAAATTATCCGACGGGAACCTTCTACCAGGATAAAAAGTATCCTATGTCTTTATATACTAGCTGTTGCCAGCGGCTTCGCCCGCGTGTATGTCGGAAATTATCCCACGGGAACCTTCTACCGGGATGAAAAGTATACTATGTCTTAATATACTAGCTGTCGCCCGCGTGTATGTCGGAAATTATCCCACGGGAACCTTCTCCCGGGATGAAAAGTATCCTATGTCTTTATATACTAGCTGTTGCCCGCGTGTTTGTCGGAAATTATCCCACGGGAACCTTCTACCGGGATGAAAAGTATCCTATGTCTTAATATACTAGCTGTTGCCAGCGGCTTCGCCCGCGTGTATGTCGGAAATTATCCCACGGGAACCTTCTACCGGGATGAAAAGTATCCTATGTCTTAATATACTAGCTGTTGCCAGCGGCTTAGCCCGCGTGTATGTCGGAAATTATCCCACGGGAACCTTTTACCGGGATGAAAAGTATACTATGTCTTAATATACTAGCTGTCGCCCGCGTGTATGTCGGAAATTATCCCACGGGAACCTTCTCCCGGGATGAAAAGAATCCTATGTCTTTATATACTAGCTGTCGCCCGCGTGTATGTCGGAAATTATCCCACGGGAACCTTCTACCGGGATGAAAAGTATCCTATGTCTTAATATACTAGCTGTCGCCCGCGTGTATGTCGGAAATTATCCCACGGGAACCTTCTACCGGGATGAAAAGTATCCTATGTCTTAATATACTAGCTGTCGCCCGCGTGTATGTCGGAAATTATCCCACGGGAACCTTCTCCCGGGATGAAAAGTATCCTATGTCTTTATATACTAGCTGTTGCCCGCGTGCATGTCGGAAATTATCCCACGGGAACCTTCTACCGGGATGAAAAGTATCCTATGTCTTAATATACTAGCTGTTGCCCGCGTGTATGTCGGAAATTATCCCACGGGAACCTTCTACCGGGATGAAAAGTATCCTATGTCTTAATATACTAGCTGTCGCCCGCGTGTATGTCGGAAATTATCCCACGGGAACCTTCTCCCGGGATGAAAAGTATCCTATGTCTTTATATACTAGCTGTTGCCCGCGTGTTTGTCGGAAATTATCCCACGGGAACCTTCTACCGGGATGAAAAGTATCCTATGTCTTAATATACTAGCTGTTGCCAGCGGCTTCGCCCGCGTGTATGTCGGAAATTATCCCACGGGAACCTTCTACCGGGATGAAAAGTATCCTATGTCTTAATATACTAGCTGTCGCCCGCGTGTATGTCGGAAATTATCCCACGGGAACCTTCTCCCGGGATGAAAAGTATCCTATGTCTTTATATACTAGCTGTTGCCCGCGTGTTTGTCGGAAATTATCCCACGGGAACCTTCTACCGGGATGAAAAGTATCCTATGTCTTAATATACTAGCTGTTGCCAGCGGCTTCACCCGCGTGTATGTCGCAAATTATCCCACGGGAACCTTCTACCGGGATGAAAAGTATCCTATGTCTTAATATACTAGCTGTTGCCAGCGGCTTCGCCCGCGTGTATGTCAGAAATTATCCCACGGGAACCTTCTACCGGGATGAAAAGTATCCTATGTCTTAATATACTAGCTGTTGCCCGCGTGTATGTCGGAAATTATCCCACGGGAACCTTCTACCGGGATGAAAAGTATCCTATGTCTTAATATACTAGCTGTCGCCCGCGTGTATGTCGGAAATTATCCCACGGGAACATTCTCCCGGGATGAAAAGTATCCTATGTCTTTATATACTAGCTGTTGCCCGCGTGTATGTCGGAAATTATCCCACGGCAACCTTCTACCGGGATGAAAAGTATCCTATGTCTTAATATACTAGCTGTTGCCAGCGGCTTCGCCCGCGTGTATGTCAGAAATTATCCCACGGGAACCTTCTACCGGGATGAAAAGTATCCTATGTCTTAATATACTAGCTGTTGCCCGCGTGTATGTCGGAAATTATCCCACGGGAACCTTCTACCGGGATGAAAAGTATCCTATGTCTTAATATACAAGCTGTTGCCCGCGTGTATGTCGGAAATTATCCCACGGGAACCTTCTACCGGGATGAAAAGTATCCTGTGTCTTAATATACTAGCTGTTGCCAGCGGCTTCGCCCGCGTGTATGTCGGAAATTATCCCACGGGAACCTTCTACCGGGATGAAAAGTATCCTATGTCTTAATATACTAGCTGTTGCCCGCGTGTAAGTCGGAAATTATCCCACGGGAACCTTCTACCGGGATGAAAAGTATCCTATGTCTTAATATACTAGCTGTCGCCCGCGTGTATGTCGGAAATTATCCCACGGGAACCTTCTCCCGGGATGAAAAGTATCCTATGTCTTTATATACTAGCTGTTGCCCGCGTGTATGTCGGAAATTATCCCACGGGAACCTTCTCCCGGGATGAAAAGTATCCTATGTCTTTATATACTAGCTGTTGCTCGCGTGTATGTCAGAAATTATCCCACGGGAACCTTCTACCGGGATGAAAAGTATCCTATGTCTTAATATACTAGCTGTTGCCCGCGTGTATGTCGGAAATTATCCCACGGGAACCTTCTACCGGGATGAAAAGTATCCTATGTCTTAATATACTAGCTGTCGCCCGCGTGTATGTCGGAAATTATCCCACGGGAACCTTCTCCCGGGATGAAAATTATCCTATGTCTTTATATACTAGCTGTTGCCCGCGTGTTTGTCGGAAATTATCTCACGGGAACCTTCTACCGGGATGAAAAGTATCCTATGTCTTAATATACTAGCTGTTGCCAGCGGCTTCGCCCGCGTGTATGTCGGAAATTATCCCACGGGAACCTTCTACCGGGATGAAAAGTATCCTATGTCTTAATATACTAGCTGTCGCCCGCGTGTATGTCGGAAATTATCCCACGGGAACCTTCTCCCGGGATGAAAAGTATCCTATGTCTTTATATACTAGCTGTAGCCCGCGTGTTTGTCGGAAATTATCCCACGGGAACCTTTTACCGGGATGAAAAGTATCCTATGTCTTAATATACTAGCTGTTGCCCGCGTGTAAGTCGGAAATTATCCCACGGGAACCTTCTACCGGGATGAAAAGTATCCTATGTCTTAATATACTAGCTGTCGCCCGCGTGTATGTCGGAAATTATCCCACGGGAACCTTCTCCCGGGAAGAAAAGTATCCTATGTCTTTATATACTAGCTGTTGCCCGCGTGTATGTCGGAAATTATCCCACGGGAACCTTCTACCGGGATGAAAAGTATCCTATGTCTTAATATACTAGCTGTTGCCAGCGGCTTCGCCCGCGTGTATGTCGCAAATTATCCCACGGGAACCTTCTACCGGGATGAAAAGTATCCTATGTCTTAATATACTAGCTGTTGCCAGCGGCTTAGCCCGCGTGTATGTCGGAAATTATCCCACGGGAACCTTTTACCGGGATGAAAAGTATCCTATGTCTTAATATACTAGCTGTTGCCAGCGGCTTCGCCCGCGTGTATGTCAGAAATTATCCCACGGGAACCTTCTACCGGGATGAAAAGTATCCTATGTCTTAATATACTAGCTGTCGCCCGCGTGTATGTCGGAAATTATCCCACGGGAACCTTCTACCGGGATGAAAAGTATCCTATGTCTTAATATACTAGCTGTTGCCCGCGTGTATGTCGGAAATTATCCCACGGGAACCTTCTACCGGGATGAAAAGTATCCTATGTCTTAATATACTAGCTGTCGCCCGCGTGTATGTCGGAAATTATCCCACGGGAACCTTCTCCCGGGATGAAAAGTATCCTATGTCTTTATATACTAGCTGTTGCCCGCGTGTATGTCGGAAATTATCCCACGGGAACCTTCTACCGGGATGAAAAGTATCCTATGTCTTAATATACTAGCTGTTGCCAGCGGCTTCGCCCGCGTGTATGTCAGAAATTATCCCACGGGAACCTTCTACCGGGATGAAAAGTATCCTATGTCTTAATATACTAGCTGTTGCCCGCGTGTATGTCGGAAATTATCCCACGGGAACCTTCTACCGGGATGAAAAGTATCCTATGTCTTAATATACAAGCTGTTGCCCGCGTGTATGTCGGAAATTATCCCACGGGAACCTTCTACCGGGATGAAAAGTATCCTGTGTCTTAATATACTAGCTGTTGCCAGCGGCTTCGCCCGCGTGTATGTCGGAAATTATCCCACGGGAACCTTCTACCGGGATGAAAAGTATCCTATGTCTTAATATACTAGCTGTTGCCCGCGTGTAAGTCGGAAATTATCCCACGGGAACCTTCTACCGGGATGAAAAGTATCCTATGTCTTAATATACTAGCTGTCGCCCGCGTGTATGTCGGAAATTATCCCACGGGAACCTTCTCCCGGGATGAAAAGTATCCTATGTCTTTATATACTAGCTGTTGCCCGCGTGTATGTCGGAAATTATCCCACGGGAACCTTCTAGCGGGATGAAAAGTATCCTATGTCTTAATATACTAGCTGTTGCCAGCGGCTTCGCCCGCGTGTATGTCAGAAATTATCCCACGGGAACCTTCTACCGGGATGAAAAGTATCCTATGTCTTAATATACTAGCTGTTGCCCGCGTGTATGTCGGAAATTATCCCACGGGAACCTTCTACCGGGATGAAAAGTATCCTATGTCTTAATATACTAGCTGTCGCCCGCGTGTATGTCGGAAATTATCCCACGGGAACCTTCTCCCGGGATGAAAATTATCCTATGTCTTTATATACTAGCTGTTGCCCGCGTGTTTGTCGGAAATTATCCCACGGGAACCTTCTACCGGGATGAAAAGTATCCTATGTCTTAATATACTAGCTGTTGCCAGCGGCTTCGCCCGCGTGTATGTCGGAAATTATCCCACGGGAACCTTCTACCGGGATGAAAAGTATCCTATGTCTTAATATACTAGCTGTCGCCCGCGTGTATGTCGGAAATTATCCCACGGGAACCTTCTCCCGGGATGAAAAGTATCCTATGTCTTTATATACTAGCTGTTGCCCGCGTGTTTGTCGGAAATTATCCCACGGGAACCTTTTACCGGGATGAAAAGTATCCTATGTCTTAATATACTAGCTGTTGCCAGCGGCTTCGCCCGCGTGTATGTCAGAAATT
Source organism: Dicycla oo (assembly GCA_948252095.1). Taxonomy (NCBI): domain Eukaryota; kingdom Metazoa; phylum Arthropoda; class Insecta; order Lepidoptera; family Noctuidae; genus Dicycla; species Dicycla oo. Next base: position 14,507,250 of record OX411732.1, read on the forward strand.
ATCCCACGGGAACCTTCTACCGGGATGAAAAGTATCCTATGTCTTAATATACTAGCTGTTGCCAGCGGCTTCGCCCGCGTGTATGTCGGAAATTATCCCACGGGAACCTTCTACCGGGATGAAAAGTATCCTATGTCTTAATATACTAGCTGTTGCCAGCGGCTTCGCCCGCGTGTATGTCGGAAATTATCCCACGGGAACCTTCTACCGGGATGAAAAGTATCCTATGTCTTAATATACTAGCTGTCGCCCGCGTGTATGTCGGAAATTATCCCACGGGAACCTTCTCCCGGGATGAAAAGTATCCTATGTCTTTATATACTAGCTGTTGCCCGCGTGTTTGTCGGAAATTATCCCACGGGAACCTTTTACCGGGATGAAAAGTATCCTATGTCTTAATATACTAGCTGTTGCCCGCGTGTAAGTCGGAAATTATCCCACGGGAACCTTCTACCGGGATGAAAAGTATCCTATGTCTTAATATACTAGCTGTCGCCCGCGTGTATGTCGGAAATTATCCCACGGGAACCTTCTCCCGGGATGAAAAGTATCCTATGTCTTTATATACTAGCTGTTGCCCGCGTGTATGTCGGAAATTATCCCACGGGAACCTTCTACCGGGATGAAAAGTATCCTATGTCTTAATATACTAGCTGTTGCCAGCGGCTTAGCCCGCGTGTATGTCGGAAATTATCCCACGGGAACCTTTTACCGGGATGAAAAGTATCCTATGTCTTAATAAACTAGCTGTTGCCAGCGGCTTCGCCCGCGTGTATGTCAGAAATTATCCCACGGGAACCTTCTACCGGGATGAAAAGTATCCTATGTCTTAATATACTAGCTGTCGCCCGCGTGTATGTCGGAAATTATCCCACGGGAACCTTCTACCGGGATGAAAAGTATCCTATGTCTTAATATACTAGCTGTTGCCCGCGTGTATGTCGGAAATTATCCCACGGGAACCTTCTACCGGGATGAAAAGTATCCTATGTCTTAATATACTAGCTGTCGCCCGCGTGTATGTCGGAAATTATCCCACGGGAACCTTCTCCCGGGATGAAAAGTATCCTATGTCTTTATATACTAGCTGTTGCCCGCGTGTATGTCGGAAATTATCCCACGGGAACCTTCTACCGGGATGAAAAGTATCCTATGTCTTAATATACTAGCTGTTGCCCGCGTGTATGTCGGAAATTATCCCACGGGAACCTTCTACCGGGATGAAAAGTATCCTATGTCTTAATATACTAGCTGTCGCCCGCGTGTATGTCGGAAATTATCCCACGGGAACCTTCTCCCGGGATGAAAAGTATCCTATGTCTTTATATACTAGCTGTTGCCCGCGTGTTTGTCGGAAATTATCCCACGGGAACCTTCTACCGGGATGAAAAGTATCCTATGTCTTAATATACTAGCTGTCGCCCGCGTGTATGTCGGAAATTATCCCACAGGAACCTTCTACCGGGATGAAAAGTATCCTATGTCTTAATATACTAGCTGTCGCCCGCGTGTATGTCGGAAATTATCCCACGGGAACCTTCTACCGGGATGAAAAGTATCCTATGTCTTAATATACTAGCTGTCGCCCGCGTGTATGTCGGAAATTATCCCACGGGAACCTTCTACCGGGATGAAAAGTATCCTATGTCTTAATATACTAGCTGTTGCCCGCGTGAATGTCGGAAATTATCCCACGGGAACCTTCTACCGGGATGAAAAGTATCCTATGTCTTAATATACTAGCTGTTGCCCGCGTGTATGTCGGAAATTATCCCACGGGAACCTTCTACCGGGATGAAAAGTATCCTATGTCTTTATATACTAGCTGTTGCCAGCGGCTTCGCCCGCGTGTATGTCGGAAATTATCCCACGGGAACCTTCTACCGGGATGAAAAGTATCCTATGTCTTAATATACTAGCTGTTGCCCGCGTGAATGTCGGAAATTATCCGACGGGAACCTTCTACCAGGATAAAAAGTATCCTATGTCTTTATATACTAGCTGTTGCCAGCGGCTTCGCCCGCGTGTATGTCGGAAATTATCCCACGGGAACCTTCTACCGGGATGAAAAGTATCCTATGTCTTAATATACTAGCTGTAGCCCGCGTGTATGTCGGAAATTATCCCACGGGAACCTTCTCCCGGGATGAAAAGTATCCTATGTCTTTATATACTAGCTGTTGCCCGCGTGTTTGTCGGAAATTATCCCACGGGAACCTTCTACCGGGATGAAAAGTATCCTATGTCTTAATATACTAGCTGTTGCCAGCGGCTTCGCCCGCGTGTATGTCGGAAATTATCCCACGGGAACCTTCTACCGGGATGAATAGTATCCTATGTCTTAATATACTAGCTGTTGCCAGCGGCTTAGCCCGCGTGTATGTCGGAAATTATCCCACGGGAACCTTTTACCGGGATGAAAAGTATCCTATGTCTTAATAAACTAGCTGTTGCCAGCGGCTTCGCCCGCGTGTATGTCAGAAATTATCCCACGGGAACCTTCTACCGGGATGAAAAGTATCCTATGTCTTAATATACTAGCTGTCGCCCGCGTGTATGTCGGAAATCATCCCACGGGAACCTTCTACCGGGATGAAAAGTATCCTATGTCTTAATATACTAGCTGTTGCCCGCGTGTATGTCGGAAATTATCCCACGGGAACCTTCTACCGGGATGAAAAGTATCCTATGTCTTAATATACTAGCTGTCGCCCGCGTGTATGTCGGAAATTATCCCACGGGAACCTTCTCCCGGGATGAAAAGTATCCTATGTCTTTATATACTAGCTGTTGCCCGCGTGTATGTCGGAAATTATCCCACGGGAACCTTCTACCGGGATGAAAAGTATCCTATGTCTTAATATACTAGCTGTTGCCCGCGTGTATGTCGGAAATTATCCCACGGGAACCTTCTACCGGGATGAAAAGTATCCTATGTCTTAATATACTAGCTGTCGCCCGCGTGTATGTCGGAAATTATCCCACGGGAACCTTCTCCCGGGATGAAAAGTATCCTATGTCTTTATATACTAGCTGTTGCCCGCGTGTTTGTCGGAAATTATCCCACGGGAACCTTCTACCGGGATGAAAAGTATCCTATGTCTTAATATACTAGCTGTTGCCAGCGGCTTCGCCCGCGTGTATGTCGGAAATTATCCCACGGGAACCTTCTACCGGGATGAAAAGTATCCTATGTCTTAATATACTAGCTGTCGCCCGCGTGTATGTCGGAAATTATCCCACGGGAACCTTCTCCCGGGATGAAAAGTATCCTATGTCTTTATATACTAGCTGTTGCCCGCGTGTTTGTCGGAAATTATCCCACGGGAACCTTCTACCGGGATGAAAAGTATCCTATGTCTTAATATACTAGCTGTTGCCAGCGGCTTCGCCCGCGTGTATGTCGCAAATTATCCCACGGGAACCTTCTACCGGGATGAAAAGTATCCTATGTCTTAATATACTAGCTGTTGCCAGCGGCTTCGCCCGCGTGTATGTCAGAAATTATCCCACGGGAACCTTCTACCGGGATGAAAAGTATCCTATGTCTTAATATACTAGCTGTCGCCCGCGTGTATGTCGGAAATTATCCCACGGGAACCTTCTCCCGGGATGAAAAGTATCCTATGTCTTTATATACTAGCTGTTGCCCGCGTGTATGTCGGAAATTATCCCACGGCAACCTTCTACCGGGATGAAAAGTATCCTATGTCTTAATATACTAGCTGTTGCCAGCGGCTTCGCCCGCGTGTATGTCAGAAATTATCCCACGGGAACCTTCTACCGGGATGAAAAGTATCCTATGTCTTAATATACTAGCTGTTGCCCGCGTGTATGTCGGAAATTATCCCACGGGAACCTTCTACCGGGATGAAAAGTATCCTATGTCTTAATATACAAGCTGTTGCCCGCGTGTATGTCGGAAATTATCCCACGGGAACCTTCTACCGGGATGAAAAGTTTCCTGTGTCTTAATATACTAGCTGTTGCCAGCGGCTTCGCCCGCGTGTATGTCGGAAATTATCCCACGGGAACCTTCTACCGGGATGAAAAGTATCCTATGTCTTAATATACTAGCTGTTGCCCGCGTGTAAGTCGGAAATTATCCCACGGGAACCTTCTACCGGGATGAAAAGTATCCTATGTCTTAATATACTAGCTATCGCCCGCGTGTATGTCGGAAATTATCCCACGGGAACCTTCTCCCGGGATGAAAAGTATCCTATGTCTTTATATACTAGCTGTTGCCCGCGTGTATGTCGGAAATTATCCCACGGGAACCTTCTACCGGGATGAAAAGTATCCTATGTCTTAATATACTAGCTGTTGCCAGCGGCTTCGCCCGCGTGTATGTCAGAAATTATCCCACGGGAACCTTCTACCGGGATGAAAAGTATCCTATGTCTTAATATACTAGCTGTTGCCCGCGTGTATGTCGGAAATTATCCCACGGGAACCTTCTACCGGGATGAAAAGTATCCTATGTCTTAATATACTAGCTGTCGCCCGCGTGTATGTCGGAAATTATCCCACGGGAACCTTCTCCCGGGATGAAAATTATCCTATGTCTTTATATACTAGCTGTTGCCCGCGTGTTTGTCGGAAATTATCCCACGGGAACCTTCTACCGGGATGAAAAGTATCCTATGTCTTAATATACTAGCTGTTGCCAGCGGCTTCGCCCGCGTGTATGTCGGAAATTATCCCACGGGAACCTTCTACCGGGATGAAAAGTATCCTATGTCTTAATATACTAGCTGTCGCCCGCGTGTATGTCGGAAATTATCCCACGGGAACCTTCTACCGGGATGAAAAGTATCCTATGTCTTAATATACTAGCTGTCGCCCGCGTGTATGTCGGAAATTATCCCACGGGAACCTTCTCCCGGGATGAAAAGTATCCTATGTCTTTATATACTAGCTGTTGCCCGCGTTTATGTCGGAAATTATCCCACGGGAACCTTCTACCGGGATGAAAAGTATCCTATGTCTTAATATACTAGCTGTCGCCCGCGTGTATGTCGGAAATTATCCCACGGGAACCTTCTCCCGGGAAGAAAAGTATCCTATGTCTTTATATACTAGCTGTTGCCCGCGTGTATGTCGGAAATTATCCCACGGAAACCTTCTACCGGGATGAAAAGTATCCTATGTCTTAATAAACTAGCTGTTGCCAGCGGCTTCGCCCGCGTGTATGTCGCAAATTATCCCACGGGAACCTTCTACCGGGATGAAAAGTATCCTATGTCTTAATATACTAGCTGTTGCCAGCGGCTTAGCCCGCGTGTATGTCGGAAATTATCCCACGGGAACCTTTTACCGGGATGAAAAGTATCCTATGTCTTAATATACTAGCTGTTGCCAGCGGCTTCGCCCGCGTGTATGTCAGAAATTATCCCACGGGAACCTTCTACCGGGATGAAAAGTATCCTATGTCTTAATATACTAGCTGTCGCCCGCGTGTATGTCGGAAATTATCCCACGGGAACCTTCTACCGGGATGAAAAGTATCCTATGTCTTAATATACTAGCTGTTGCCCGCGTGTATGTCGGAAATTATCCCACGGGAACCTTCTACCGGGATGAAAAGTATCCTATGTCTTAATATACTAGCTGTTGCCAGCGGCTTCGCCCGCGTGTATGTCAGAAATTATCCCACGGGAACCTTCTACCGGGATGAAAAGTATCCTATGTCTTAATATACTAGCTGTTGCCCGCGTGTATGTCGGAAATTATCCCACGGGAACCTTCTACCGGGATGAAAAGTATCCTATGTCTTAATATACTAGCTGTCGCCCGCGTGTATGTCGGAAATTATCCCACGGGAACCTTCTCCCGGGATGAAAATTATCCTATGTCTTTATATACTAGCTGTTGCCCGCGTGTTTGTCGGAAATTATCCCACGGGAACCTTCTACCGGGATGAAAAGTATCCTATGTCTTAATATACTAGCTGTTGCCAGCGTGTAAGTCGGAAATTATCCCACGGGAACCTTCTACCGGGATGAAAAGTATCCTATGTCTTAATATACTAGCTGTCGCCCGCGTGTATGTCGGAAATTATCCCACGGGAACCTTCTCCCGGGATGAAAAGTATCCTATGTCTTTATATACTAGCTGTTGCCCGCGTGTATGTCGGAAATTATCCCACGGGAACCTTCTACCGGGATGAAAAGTATCCTATGTCTTAATATACTAGCTGTTGCCAGCGGCTTAGCCCGCGTGTATGTCGGAAATTATCCCACGGGAACCTTTTACCGGGATGAAAAGTATCCTATGTCTTAATAAACTAGCTGTTGCCAGCGGCTTCGCCCGCGTGTATGTCAGAAATTATCCCACGGGAACCTTCTACCGGGATGAAAAGTATCCTATGTCTTAATATACTAGCTGTCGCCCGCGTGTATGTCGGAAATTATCCCACGGGAACCTTCTACCGGGATGAAAAGTATCCTATGTCTTAATATACTAGCTGTTGCCCGCGTGTATGTCGGAAATTATCCCACGGGAACCTTCTACCGGGATGAAAAGTATCCTATGTCTTAATATACTAGCTGTCGCCCGCGTGTATGTCGGAAATTATACCACGGGAACCTTCTCCCGGGATGAAAAGTATCCTATGTCTTTATATACTAGCTGTTGCCCGCGTGTATGTCGGAAATTATCCCACGGGAACCTTCTACCGGGATGAAAAGTATCCTATGTCTTAATATACTAGCTGTTGCCCGCGTGTATGTCGGAAATTATCCCACGGGAACCTTCTACCGGGATGAAAAGTATCCTATGTCTTAATATACTAGCTGTCGCCCGCGTGTATGTCGGAAATTATCCCACGGGAACCTTCTCCCGGGATGAAAAGTATCCTATGTCTTTATATACTAGCTGTTGCCCGCGTGTTTGTCGGAAATTATCCCACGGGAACCTTCTACCGGGATGAAAAGTATCCTATGTCTTAATATACTAGCTGTCGCCCGCGTGTATGTCGGAAATTATCCCACGGGAACCTTCTACCGGGATGAAAAGTATCCTATGTCTTAATATACTAGCTGTCGCCCGCGTGTATGTCGGAAATTATCCCACGGGAACCTTCTACCGGGATGAAAAGTATCCTATGTCTTAATATACTAGCTGTTGCCCGCGTGAATGTCGGAAATTATCCCACGGGAACCTTCTACCGGGATGAAAAGTATCCTATGTCTTAATATACTAGCTGTTGCCCGCGTGTATGTCGGAAATTATCCCACGGGAACCTTCTACCGGGATGAAAAGTATCCTATGTCTTTATATACTAGCTGTTGCCAGCGGCTTCGCCCGCGTGTATGTCGGAAATTATCCCACGGGAACCTTCTACCGGGATGAAAAGTATCCTATGTCTTAATATACTAGCTGTTGCCCGCGTGAATGTCGGAAATTATCCGACGGGAACCTTCTACCAGGATAAAAAGTATCCTATGTCTTTATATACTAGCTGTTGCCAGCGGCTTCGCCCGCGTGTATGTCGGAAATTATCCCACGGGAACCTTCTACCGGGATGAAAAGTATCCTATGTCTTAATATACTAGCTGTCGCCCGCGTGTATGTCGGAAATTATCCCACGGGAACCTTCTCCCGGGATGAAAAGTATCCTATGTCTTTATATACTAGCTGTTGCCCGCGTGTTTGTCGGAAATTATCCCACGGGAACCTTCTACCGGGATGAAAAGTATCCTATGTCTTAATATACTAGCTGTTGCCAGCGGCTTCGCCCGCGTGTATGTCGGAAATTATCCCACGGGAACCTTCTACCGGGATGAAAAGTATCCTATGTCTTAATATACTAGCTGTTGCCAGCGGCTTAGCCCGCGTGTATGTCGGAAATTATCCCACGGGAACCTTTTACCGGGATGAAAAGTATCCTATGTCTTAATATACTAGCTGTCGCCCGCGTGTATGTCGGAAATTATCCCACGGGAACCTTCTCCCGGGATGAAAAGTATCCTATGTCTTTATATACTAGCTGTCGCCCGCGTGTATGTCGGAAATTATCCCACGGGAACCTTCTCCCGGGATGAAAAGTATCCTATGTCTTTATATACTAGCTGTTGCCCGCGTGTATGTCGGAAATTATCCCACGGGAACCTTCTACCGGGATGAAAAGTATCCTATGTCTTAATATACTAGCTGTTGCCCGCGTGTATGTCGGAAATTATCCCACGGGAACCTTCTACCGGGATGAAAAGTATCCTATGTCTTAATATACTAGCTGTCGCCCGCGTGTATGTCGGAAATTATCCCACGGGAACCTTCTCCCGGGATGAAAAGTATCCTATGTCTTTATATACTAGCTGTTGCCCGCGTGTTTGTCGGAAATTATCCCACGGGAACCTTCTACCGGGATGAAAAGTATCCTATGTCTTAATATACTAGCTGTTGCCAGCGGCTTCGCCCGCGTGTATGTCGGAAATTATCCCACGGGAACCTTCTACCGGGATGAAAAGTATCCTATGTCTTAATATACTAGCTGTCGCCCGCGTGTATGTCGGAAATTATCCCACGGGAACCTTCTCCCGGGATGAAAAGTATCCTATGTCTTTATATACTAGCTGTTGCCCGCGTGTTTGTCGGAAATTATCCCACGGGAACCTTCTACCGGGATGAAAAGTATCCTATGTCTTAATATACTAGCTGTTGCCAGCGGCTTCGCCCGCGTGTATGTCGCAAATTATCCCACGGGAACCTTCTACCGGGATGAAAAGTATCCTATGTCTTAATATACTAGCTGTTGCCAGCGGCTTCGCCCGCGTGTATGTCAGAAATGATCCCACGGGAACCTTCTACCGGGATGAAAAGTATCCTATGTCTTAATATACTAGCTGTTGCCCGCGTGTATGTCGGAAATTATCCCACGGGAACCTTCTACCGGGATGAAAAGTATCCTATGTCTTAATATACTAGCTGTCGCCCGCGTGTATGTCGGAAATTATCCCACGGGAACCTTCTACCGGGATGAAAAGTATCCTATGTCTTTATATACTAGCTGTTGCCCGCGTGTATGTCGGAAATTATCCCACGGCAACCTTCTACCGGGATGAAAAGTATCCTATGTCTTAATATACTAGCTGTTGCCAGCGGCTTCGCCCGCGTGTATGTCAGAAATTATCCCACGGGAACCTTCTCCCGGGATGAAAAGTATCCTATGTCTTTATATACTAGCTGTTGCCCGCGTGTTTGTCGGAAATTATCCCACGGGAACCTTCTACCGGGATGAAAAGTATCCTATGTCTTAATATACTAGCTGTTGCCAGCGGCTTCGCCCGCGTGTATGTCGCAAATTATCCCACGGGAACCTTCTACCGGGATGAAAAGTATCCTATGTCTTAATATACTAGCTGTTGCCAGCGGCTTCGCCCGCGTGTATGTCAGAAATTATCCCACGGGAACCTTCTACCGGGATGAAAAGTATCCTATGTCTTAATATACTAGCTGTTGCCCGCGTGTATGTCGGAAATTATCCCACGGGAACCTTCTACCGGGATGAAAAGTATCCTATGTCTTAATATACTAGCTGTCGCCCGCGTGTATGTCGGAAATTATCCCACGGGAACCTTCTCCCGGGATGAAAAGTATCCTATGTCTTTATATACTAGCTGTTGCCCGCGTGTATGTCGGAAATTATCCCACGGCAACCTTCTACCGGGATGAAAAGTATCCTATGTCTTAATATACAAGCTGTTGCCCGCGTGTATGTCGGAAATTATCCCACGGGAACCTTCTACCGGGATGAAAAGTATCCTGTGTCTTAATATACTAGCTGTTGCCAGCGGCTTCGCCCGCGTGTATGTCGGAAATTATCCCACGGGAACCTTCTACCGGGATGAAAAGTATCCTATGTCTTAATATACTAGCTGTTGCCCGCGTGTAAGTCGGAAATTATCCCACGGGAACCTTCTATCGGGATGAAAAGTATCCTATGTCTTAATATACTAGCTGTCGCCCGCGTGTATGTCGGAAATTATCCCACGGGAACCTTCTCCCGGGATGAAAAGTATCCTATGTCTTTATATACTAGCTGTTGCCCGCGTGTATGTCGGAAATTATCCCACGGGAACCTTCTACCGGGATGAAAAGTATCCTATGTCTTAATATACTAGCTGTTGCCCGCGTGTATGTCGGAAATTATCCCACGGGAACCTTCTACCGGGATGAAAAGTATCCTATGTCTTAATATACTAGCTGTCGCCCGCGTGTATGTCGGAAATTATCCCACGGGAACCTTCTCCCGGGATGAAAAGTATCCTATGTCTTTATATACTAGCTGTTGCCCGCGTGTTTGTCGGAAATTATCCCACGGGAACCTTCTACCGGGATGAAAAGTATCCTATGTCTTAATATACTAGCTGTCGCCCGCGTGTATGTCGGAAATTATCCCACAGGAACCTTCTACCGGGATGAAAAGTATCCTATGTCTTAATATACTAGCTGTCGCCCGCGTGTATGTCGGAAATTATCCCACGGGAACCTTCTACCGGGATGAAAAGTATCCTATGTCTTAATATACTAGCTGTCGCCCGCGTGTATGTCGGAAATTATCCCACGGGAACCTTCTACCGGGATGAAAAGTATCCTATGTCTTAATATACTAGCTGTTGCCCGCGTGAATGTCGGAAATTATCCCACGGGAACCTTCTACCGGGATGAAAAGTATCCTATGTCTTAATATACTAGCTGTTGCCCGCGTGTATGTCGGAAATTATCCCACGGGAACCTTCTACCGGGATGAAAAGTATCCTATGTCTTTATATACTAGCTGTTGCCAGCGGCTTCGCCCGCGTGTATGTCGGAAATTATCCCACGGGAACCTTCTACCGGGATGAAAAGTATCCTATGTCTTAATATACTAGCTGTTGCCCGCGTGAATGTCGGAAATTATCCGACGGGAACCTTCTACCAGGATAAAAAGTATCCTATGTCTTTATATACTAGCTGTTGCCAGCGGCTTCGCCCGCGTGTATGTCGGAAATTATCCCACGGGAACCTTCTACCGGGATGAAAAGTATCCTATGTCTTAATATACTAGCTGTCGCCCGCGTGTATGTCGGAAATTATCCCACGGGAACCTTCTCCCGGGATGAAAAGTATCCTATGTCTTTATATACTAGCTGTTGCCCGCGTGTTTGTCGGAAATTATCCCACGGGAACCTTCTACCGGGATGAAAAGTATCCTATGTCTTAATATACTAGCTGTTGCCAGCGGCTTCGCCCGCGTGTATGTCGGAAATTATCCCACGGGAACCTTCTACCGGGATGAAAAGTATCCTATGTCTTAATATACTAGCTGTTGCCAGCGGCTTAGCCCGCGTGTATGTCGGAAATTATCCCACGGGAACCTTTTACCGGGATGAAAAGTATCCTATGTCTTAATAAACTAGCTGTTGCCAGCGGCTTCGCCCGCGTGTATGTCAGAAATTATCCCACGGGAACCTTCTACCGGGATGAAAAGTATCCTATGTCTTAATATACTAGCTGTCGCCCGCGTGTATGTCGGAAATTATCCCACGGGAACCTTCTACCGGGATGAAAAGTATCCTATGTCTTAATATACTAGGTGTTGCCCGCGTGTATGTCGGAAATTATCCCACGGGAACCTTCTACCGGGATGAAAAGTATCCTATGTCTTAATATACTAGCTGTCGCCCGCGTGTATGTCGGAAATTATCCCACGGGAACCTTCTCCCGGGATGAAAAGTATCCTATGTCTTTATATACTAGCTGTTGCCCGCGTGTATGTCGGAAATTATCCCACGGGAACCTTCTACCGGGATGAAAAGTGTCCTATGTCTTAATATACTAGCTGTTGCCCGCGTGTATGTCGGAAATTATCCCACGGGAACCTTCTACCGGGATGAAAAGTATCCTATGTCTTAATATACTAGCTGTCGCCCGCGTGTATGTCGGAAATTATCCCACGGGAACCTTCTCCCGGGATGAAAAGTATCCTATGTCTTTATATACTAGCTGTTGCCCGCGTGTTTGTCGGAAATTATCCCACGGGAACCTTCTACCGGGATGAAAAGTATCCTATGTCTTAATATACTAGCTGTTGCCAGCGGCTTCGCCCGCGTGTATGTCGGAAATTATCCCACGGGAACCTTCTACCGGGATGAAAAGTATCCTATGTCTTAATATACTAGCTGTCGCCCGCGTGTATGTCGGAAATTATCCCACGGGAACCTTCTCCCGGGATGAAAAGTATCCTATGTCTTTATATACTAGCTGTTGCCCGCGTGTTTGTCGGAAATTATCCCACGGGAACCTTCTACCGGGATGAAAAGTATCCTATGTCTTAATATACTAGCTGTTGCCAGCGGCTTCGCCCGCGTGTATGTCGCAAATTATCCCACGGGAACCTTCTACCGGGATGAAAAGTATCCTATGTCTTAATATACTAGCTGTTGCCAGCGGCTTCGCCCGCGTGTATGTCAGAAATTATCCCACGGGAACCTTCTACCGGGATGAAAAGTATCCTATGTCTTAATATACTAGCTGTTGCCCGCGTGTATGTCGGAAATTATCCCACGGGAACCTTCTACCGGGATGAAAAGTATCCTATGTCTTAATATACTAGCTGTCGCCCGCGTGTATGTCGGAAATTATCCCACGGGAACCTTCTCCCGGGATGAAAAGTATCCTATGTCTTTATATACTAGCTGTTGCCCGCGTGTATGTCGGAAATTATCCCACGGCAACCTTCTACCGGGATAAAAAGTATCCTATGTCTTAATATACTAGCTGTTGCCAGCGGCTTCGCCCGCGTGTATGTCAGAAATTATCCCACGGGAACCTTCTACCGGGATGAAAAGTATCCTATGTCTTAATATACTAGCTGTTGCCCGCGTGTATGTCGGAAATTATCCCACGGGAACCTTCTACCGGGATGAAAAGTATCCTATGTCTTAATATACAAGCTGTTGCCCGCGTGTATGTCGGAAATTATCCCACGGGAACCTTCTACCGGGATGAAAAGTATCCTGTGTCTTAATATACTAGCTGTTGCCAGCGGCTTCGCCCGCGTGTATGTCGGAAATTATCCCACGGGAACCTTCTACCGGGATGAAAAGTATCCTATGTCTTAATATACTAGCTGTTGCCCGCGTGTAAGTCGGAAATTATCCCACGGGAACCTTCTATCGGGATGAAAAGTATCCTATGTCTTAATATACTAGCTGTCGCCCGCGTGTATGTCGGAAATTATCCCACGGGAACCTTCTCCCGGGATGAAAAGTATCCTATGTCTTTATATACTAGCTGTTGCCCGCGTGTATGTCGGAAATTATCCCACGGGAACCTTCTACCGGGATGAAAAGTATCCTATGTCTTAATATACTAGCTGTTGCCAGCGGCTTCGCCCGCGTGTATGTCAGAAATTATCCCACGGGAACCTTCTACCGGGATGAAAAGTATCCTATGTCTTAATATACTAGCTGTTGCCCGCGTGTATGTCGGAAATTATCCCACGGGAACCTTCTACCGGGATGAAAAGTATCCTATGTCTTAATATACTAGCTGTCGCCCGCGTGTATGTCGGAAATTATCCCACGGGAACCTTCTCCCGGGATGAAAATTATCCTATGTCTTTATATACTAGCTGTTGCCCGCGTGTTTGTCGGAAATTATTCCACGGGAACCTTCTACCGGGATGAAAAGTATCCTATGTCTTAATATACTAGCTGTTGCCAGCGGCTTCGCCCGCGTGTATGTCGGAAATTATCCCACGGGAACCTTCTACCGGGATGAAAAGTATCCTATGTCTTAATATACTAGCTGTCGCCCGCGTGTATGTCGGAAATTATCCCACGGGAACCTTCTACCGGGATGAAAAGTATCCTATGTCTTAATATACTAGCTGTCGCCCGCGTGTATGTCGGAAATTATCCCACGGGAACCTTCTCCCGGGATGAAAAGTATCCTATGTCTTTATATACTAGCTGTTGCCCGCGTGTATGTCGGAAATTATCCCACGGGAACCTTCTACCGGGATGAAAAGTATCCTATGTCTTAATATACTAGCTGTCGCCCGCGTGTATGTCGGAAATTATCCCACGGGAACCTTCTCCCGGGAAGAAAAGTATCCTATGTCTTTATATACTAGCTGTTGCCCGCGTGTATGTCGGAAATTATCCCACGGGAACCTTCTACCGGGGTGAAAAGTATCCTATGTCTTAATATACTAGCTGTTGCCAGCGGCTTCGCCCGCGTGTATGTCGCAAATTATCCCACGGGAACCTTCTACCGGGATGAAAAGTATCCTATGTCTTAATATACTAGCTGTTGCCAGCGGCTTAGCCCGCGTGTATGTCGGAAATTATCCCACGGGAACCTTTTACCGGGATGAAAAGTATCCTATGTCTTAATATACTAGCTGTTGCCAGCGGCTTCGCCCGCGTGTATGTCAGAAATTATCCCACGGGAACCTTCTACCGGGATGAAAAGTATCCTATGTCTTAATATACTAGCTGTCGCCCGCGTGTATGTCGGAAATTATCCCACGGGAACCTTCTACCGGGATGAAAAGTATCCTATGTCTTAATATACTAGCTGTTGCCCGCGTGTATGTCGGAAATTATCCCACGGGAACCTTCTACCGGGATGAAAAGTATCCCATGTCTTAATATACTAGCTGTTGCCCGCGTGTATGTCGGAAATTATCCCACGGGAACCTTCTACCGGGATGAAAAGTATCCTATGTCTTAATATACTAGCTGTCGCCCGCGTGTATGTCGGAAATTATCCCACGGGAACCTTCTCCCGGGATGAAAATTATCCTATGTCTTTATATACTAGCTGTTGCCCGCGTGTTTGTCGGAAATTATCCCACGGGAACCTTCTACCGGGATGAAAAGTATCCTATGTCTTAATATACTAGCTGTTGCCAGCGGCTTCGCCCGCGTGTATGTCGGAAATTATCCCACGGGAACCTTCTACCGGGATGAAAAGTATCCTATGTCTTAATATACTAGCTGTCGCCCGCGTGTATGTCGGAAATTATCCCACGGGAACCTTCTACCGGGATGAAAAGTATCCTATGTCTTAATATACTAGCTGTCGCCCGCGTGTATGTCGGAAATTATCCCACGGGAACCTTCTCCCGGGATGAAAAGTATCCTATGTCTTTATATACTAGCTGTTGCCCGCGTGTATGTCGGAAATTATCCCACGGCAACCTTCTACCGGGATGAAAAGTATCCTATGTCTTAATATACTAGCTGTTGCCAGCGGCTTCGCCCGCGTGTATGTCAGAAATTATCCCACGGGAACCTTCTACCGGGATGAAAAGTATCCTATGTCTTAATATACTAGCTGTTGCCCGCGTGTATGTCGGAAATTATCCCACGGGAACCTTCTACCGGGATGAAAAGTATCCTATGTCTTAATATACAAGCTGTTGCCCGCGTGTATGTCGGAAATTATCCCACGGGAACCTTCTACCGGGATGAAAAGTATCCTGTGTCTTAATATACTAGCTGTTGCCAGCGGCTTCGCCCGCGTGTATGTCGGAAATTATCCCACGGGAACCTTCTACCGGGATGAAAAGTATCCTATGTCTTAATATACTAGCTGTTGCCCGCGTGTAAGTCGGAAATTATCCCACGGGAACCTTCTATCGGGATGAAAAGTATCCTATGTCTTAATATACTAGCTGTCGCCCGCGTGTATGTCGGAAATTATCCCACGGGAACCTTCTCCCGGGATGAAAAGTATCCTATGTCTTTATATACTAGCTGTTGCCCGCGTGTATGTCGGAAATTATCCCACGGGAACCTTCTACCGGGATGAAAAGTATCCTATGTCTTAATATACTAGCTGTTGCCAGCGGCTTCGCCCGCGTGTATGTCAGAAATTATCCCACGGGAACCTTCTACCGGGATGAAAAGTATCCTATGTCTTAATATACTAGCTGTTGCCCGCGTGTATGTCGGAAATTATCCCACGGGAACCTTCTACCGGGATGAAAAGTATCCTATGTCTTAATATACTAGCTGTCGCCCGCGTGTATGTCGGAAATTATCCCACGGGAACCTTCTCCCGGGATGAAAATTATCCTATGTCTTTATATACTAGCTGTTGCCCGCGTGTTTGTCGGAAATTATCCCACGGGAACCTTCTACCGGGATGAAAAGTATCCTATGTCTTAATATACTAGCTGTTGCCAGCGGCTTCGCCCGCGTGTATGTCGGAAATTATCCCACGGGAACCTTCTACCGGGATGAAAAGTATCCTATGTCTTAATATACTAGCTGTCGCCCGCGTGTATGTCGGAAATTATCCCACGGGAACCTTCTACCGGGATGAAAAGTATCCTATGTCTTAATATACTAGCTGTCGCCCGCGTGTATGTCGGAAATTATCCCACGGGAACCTTCTCCCGGGATGAAAAGTATCCTATGTCTTTATATACTAGCTGTTGCCCGCGTGTATGTCGGAAATTATCCCACGGGAACCTTCTACCGGGATGAAAAGTATCCTATGTCTTAATATACTAGCTGTCGCCCGCGTGTATGTCGGAAATTATCCCACGGGAACCTTCTCCCGGGAAGAAAAGTATCCTATGTCTTTATATACTAGCTGTTGCCCGCGTGTATGTCGGAAATTATCCCACGGGAACCTTCTACCGGGGTGAAAAGTATCCTATGTCTTAATATACTAGCTGTTGCCAGCGGCTTCGCCCGCGTGTATGTCGCAAATTATCCCACGGGAACCTTCTACCGGGATGAAAAGTATCCTATGTCTTAATATACTAGCTGTTGCCAGCGGCTTAGCCCGCGTGTATGTCGGAAATTATCCCACGGGAACCTTTTACCGGGATGAAAAGTATCCTATGTCTTAATATACTAGCTGTTGCCAGCGGCTTCGCCCGCGTGTATGTCAGAAATTATCCCACGGGAACCTTCTACCGGGATGAAAAGTATCCTATGTCTTAATATACTAGCTGTCGCCCGCGTGTATGTCGGAAATTATCCCACGGGAACCTTCTACCGGGATGAAAAGTATCCTATGTCTTAATATACTAGCTGTTGCCCGCGTGTATGTCGGAAATTATCCCACGGGAACCTTCTACCGGGATGAAAAGTATCCTATGTCTTAATATACTAGCTGTTGCCCGCGTGTATGTCGGAAATTATCCCACGGGAACCTTCTACCGGGATGAAAAGTATCCTATGTCTTAATATACTAGCTGTCGCCCGCGTGTATGTCGGAAATTATCCCACGGGAACCTTCTCCCGGGATGAAAATTATCCTATGTCTTTATATACTAGCTGTTGCCCGCGTGTTTGTCGGAAATTATCCCACGGGAACCTTCTACCGGGATGAAAAGTATCCTATGTCTTAATATACTAGCTGTTGCCAGCGGCTTCGCCCGCGTGTATGTCGGAAATTATCCCACGGGAACCTTCTACCGGGATGAAAAGTATCCTATGTCTTAATATACTAGCTGTCGCCCGCGTGTATGTCGGAAATTATCCCACGGGAACCTTCTACCGGGATGAAAAGTATCCTATGTCTTAATATACTAGCTGTCGCCCGCGTGTATGTCGGAAATTATCCCACGGGAACCTTCTCCCGGGATGAAAAGTATCCTATGTCTTTATATACTAGCTGTTGCCCGCGTGTATGTCGGAAATTATCCCACGGGAACCTTCTACCGGGATGAAAAGTATCCTATGTCTTAATATACTAGCTGTCGCCCGCGTGTATGTCGGAAATTATCCCACGGGAACCTTCTCCCGGGAAGAAAAGTATCCTATGTCTTTATATACTAGCTGTTGCCCGCGTGTATGTCGGAAATTATCCCACGGGAACCTTCTACCGGGATGAAAAGTATCCTATGTCTTAATATACTAGCTGTTGCCAGCGGCTTCGCCCGCGTGTATGTCGCAAATTATCCCACGGGAACCTTCTACCGGGATGAAAAGTATCCTATGTCTTAATATACTAGCTGTTGCCAGCGGCTTAGCCCGCGTGTATGTCGGAAATTATCCCACGGGAACCTTTTACCGGGATGAAAAGTATCCTATGTCTTAATATACTAGCTGTTGCCAGCGGCTTCGCCCGCGTGTATGTCAGAAATTATCCCACGGGAACCTTCTACCGGGATGAAAAGTATCCTATGTCTTAATATACTAGCTGTCGCCCGCGTGTATGTCGGAAATTATCCCACGGGAACCTTCTACCGGGATGAAAAGTATCCTATGTCTTAATATACTAGCTGTTGCCCGCGTGTATGTCGGAAATTATCCCACGGGAACCTTCTACCGGGATGAAAAGTATCCTATGTCTTAATATACTAGCTGTTGCCCGCGTGTATGTCGGAAATTATCCCACGGGAACCTTCTACCGGGATGAAAAGTATCCTATGTCTTAATATACTAGCTGTTGCCCGCGTGTATGTCGGAAATTATCCCACGGGAACCTTCTACCGGGATGAAAAGTATCCTATGTCTTAATATACTAGCTGTTGCCAGCGGCTTCGCCCGCGTGTATGTCAGAAATTATCCCACGGGAACCTTCTACCGGGATGAAAAGTATCCTATGTCTTAATATACTAGCTGTTGCCCGCGTGTATGTCGGAAATTATCCCACGGGAACCTTCTACCGGGATGAAAAGTATCCTATGTCTTAATATACAAGCTGTTGCCCGCGTGTATGTCGGAATTTATCCCACGGGAACCTTCTACCGGGATGAAAAGTATCCTGTGTCTTAATATACTAGCTGTTGCCAGCGGCTTCGCCCGCGTGTATGTCGGAAATTATCCCACGGGAACCTTCTACCGGGATGAAAAGTATCCTATGTCTTAATATACTAGCTGTTGCCCGCGTGTAAGTCGGAAATTATCCCACGGGAACCTTCTACCGGGATGAAAAGTATCCTATGTCTTAATATACTAGCTGTCGCCCGCGTGTATGTCGGAAATTATCCCACGGGAACCTTCTCCCGGGATGAAAAGTATCCTATGTCTTTATATACTAGCTGTTGCCCGCGTGTATGTCGGAAATTATCCCACGGGAACCTTCTACCGGGATGAAAAGTATCCTATGTCTTAATATACTAGCTGTTGCCAGCGGCTTCGCCTGCGTGTATGTCAGAAATTATCCCACGGGAACCTTCTACCGGGATGAAAAGTATCCTATGTCTTAATATACTAGCTGTTGCCCGCGTGTATGTCGGAAATTATCCCACGGGAACCTTCTACCGGGATGAAAAGTATCCTATGTCTTAATATACTAGCTGTCGCCCGCGTGTATGTCGGAAATTATCCCACGGGAACCTTCTCCCGGGATGAAAATTATCCTATGTCTTTATATACTAGCTGTTGCCCGCGTGTTTGTCGGAAATTATCCCACGGGAACCTTCTACCGGGATGAAAAGTATCCTATGTCTTAATATACTAGCTGTTGCCAGCGGCTTCGCCCGCGTGTATGTCGGAAATTATCCCACGGGAACCTTCTACCGGGATGAAAAGTATCCTATGTCTTAATATACTAGCTGTCGCCCGCGTGTATGTCGGAAATTATCCCACGGGAACCTTCTCCCGGGATGAAAAGTATCCTATGTCTTTATATACTAGCTGTTGCCCGCGTGTTTGTCGGAAATTATCCCACGGGAACCTTTTACCGGGATGAAAAGTATCCTATGTCTTAATATACTAGCTGTTGCCAGCGGCTTCGCCCGCGTGTATGTCAGAAATTATCCCACGGGAACCTTCTACCGGGATGAAAAGTATCCTATGTCTTAATATACTAGCTGTTGCCAGCGGCTTCGCCCGCGTGTATGTCGGAAATTATCCCACGGGAACCTTCTACCGGGATGAAAAGTATCCTATGTCTTAATATACTAGCTGTCGCCCGCGTGTATGTCGGAAATTATCCCACGGGAACCTTCTCCCGGGATGAAAAGTATCCTATGTCTTTATATACTAGCTGTTGCCCGCGTGTTTGTCGGAAATTATCCCACGGGAACCTTTTACCGGGATGAAAAGTATCCTATGTCTTAATATACTAGCTGTTGCCCGCGTGTAAGTCGGAAATTATCCCACGGGAACCTTCTACCGGGATGAAAAGTATCCTATGTCTTAATATACTAGCTGTCGCCCGCGTGTATGTCGGAAATTATCCCACGGGAACCTTCTCCCGGGAAGAAAAGTATCCTATGTCTTTATATACTAGCTGTTGCCCGCGTGTATGTCGGAAATTATCCCACGGGAACCTTCTACCGGGATGAAAAGTATCCTATGTCTTAATATACTAGCTGTTGCCAGCGGCTTCGCCCGCGTGTATGTCGCAAATTATCCCACGGGAACCTTCTACCGGGATGAAAAGTATCCTATGTCTTAATATACTAGCTGTTGCCAGCGGCTTAGCCCGCGTGTATGTCGGAAATTATCCCACGGGAACCTTTTACCGGGATGAAAAGTATCCTATGTCTTAATATACTAGCTGTTGCCAGCGGCTTCGCCCGCGTGTATGTCAGAAATTATCCCACGGGAACCTTCTACCGGGATGAAAAGTATCCTATGTCTTAATATACTAGCTGTCGCCCGCGTGTATGTCGGAAATTATCCCACGGGAACCTTCTACCGGGATGAAAAGTATCCTATGTCTTAATATACTAGCTGTCGCCCGCGTGTATGTCGGAAATTATCCCACGGGAACCTTCTCCCGGGATGAAAAGTATCCTATGTCTTTATATACTAGCTGTTGCCCGCGTGTTTGTCGGAAATTATCCCACGGGAACCTTTTACCGGGATGAAAAGTATCCTATGTCTTAATATACTAGCTGTTGCCAGCGGCGTCGCCCGCGTGTATGTCGGAAATTATTCCACGGGAACCTTCTACCGGGATGAAAAGTATCCTATGTCTTAATATACTAGCTGTTGCCAGCGGCTTAGCCCGCGTGTATGTCGGAAATTATCCCACGGGAACCTTTTACCGGGATGAAAAGTATCCTATGTCTTAATATACTAGCTGTTGCCAGCGGCTTCGCCCGCGTGTATGTCAGAAATTATCCCACGGGAACCTTCTACCGGGATGAAAAGTATCCTATGTCTTAATATACTAGCTGTCGCCCGCGTGTATGTCGGAAATTATCCCACGGGAACCTTCTACCGGGATGAAAAGTATCCTATGTCTTAATATACTAGCTGTCGCCCGCGTGTATGTCGGAAATTATACCACGGGAACCTTCTCCCGGGATGAAAAGTATCCTATGTCTTTATATACTAGCTGTTGCGCGCGTGTATTTCGGAAATTATCCCACGGGAACCTTCTACCGGGATGAAAAGTATCCTATGTCTTAATATACTAGCTGTTGCCCGCGTGTATGTCGGAAATTATCCCACGGGAACCTTCTACCGGGATGAAAAGTATCCTATGTCTTAATATACAAGCTGTTGCCCGCGTGTATGTCGGAAATTATCCCACGGGAACCTTCTACCGGGATGAAAAGTATCCTGTGTCTTAATATACTAGCTGTTGCCAGCGGCTTCGCCCGCGTGTATGTCGGAAATTATCCCACGGGAACCTTCTACCGGGATGAAAAGTATCCTATGTCTTAATATACATGCTGTTGCCAGCGGCTTCGCCAGCGTGTATGTCGGAAATTCTCCCACGGGAACCTTCTACCGGGATGAAAAGTATCCTATGTCTTAATATACTAGCTGTCGCCCGCGTGTATGTCGGAAATTATCCCACGGGAACCTTCTACCGGGATGAAAAGTATCCTATGTCTTAATATACTAGCTGTCGCCCGCGTGTATGTCGGAAATTATCCCACGGGAACCTTCTACCGGGATGAAAAGTATCCTATGTCTTAATATACTAGCTGTCGCCCGCGTGTATGTCGGAAATTATCCCACGGGAACCTTCTCCCGGGATGAAAAGTATCCTATGTCTTTATATACTAGCTGTTGCCCGCGTGTATGTCGGAAATTATCCCACGGGAACCTTCTACCGGGATGAAAAGTATCCTATGTCTTAATATACTAGCTGTCGCCCGCGTGTATGTCGGAAATTATCCCACGGGAACCTTCTACCGGGATGAAAAGTATCCTATGTCTTAATATACTAGCTGTTGCCAGCGGCTTCGCCCGCGTGTATGTCAGAAATTATCCCACGGGAACCTTCTCCCGGGATGAAAAGTATCCTATGTCTTTATATACTAGCTGTTGCCCGCGTGTATGTCGGAAATTATCCCACGGGAACCTTCTACCGGGATGAAAAGTATCCTATGTCTTAATATACTAGCTGTCGCCCGCGTGTATGTCGGAAATTATCCCACGGGAACCTTCTACCGGGATGAAAAGTATCCTATGTCTTAATATACTAGCTGTTGCCAGCGGCTTCGCCCGCGTGTATGTCAGAAATTATCCCACGGGAACCTTCTCCCGGGATGAAAAGTATCCTTTGTCTTTATATACTAGCTGTTGCCCGCGTGTTTGTCGGAAATTATCCCACGGGAACCTTTTACCGGGATGAAAAGTATCCTATGTCTTAATATACTAGCTGTTGCCAGCGGCTTCGCCCGCGTGTATGTCGGAAATTATTCCACGGGAACCTTCTACCGGGATGAAAAGTATCCTATGTCTTAATATACTAGCTGTTGCCAGCGGCTTAGCCCGCGTGAATGTCGGAAATTATCCCACGGGAACCTTCTACCGGGATGAAAAGTATCCTGTGTCTTAATATACTAGCTGTTGCCAGCGGCTTCGCCCGCGTGTATGTCGGAAATTATCCCACGGGAACCTTCTACCGGGATGAAAAGTATCCTATGTCTTAATATACATGCTGTTGCCAGCGGCTTCGCCAGCGTGTATGTCGGAAATTCTCCCACGGGAACCTTCTACCGGGATGAAAAGTATCCTATGTCTTAATATACTAGCTGTCGCCCGCGTGTATGTCGGAAATTATCCCACGGGAACCTTCTACCGGGATGAAAAGTATCCTATGTCTTAATATACTAGCTGTCGCCCGCGTGTATGTCGGAAATTATCCCACGGGAACCTTCTACCGGGATGAAAAGTATCCTATGTCTTAATATACTAGCTGTCGCCCGCGTGTATGTCGGAAATTATCCCACGGGAACCTTCTCCCGGGATGAAAAGTATCCTATGTCTTTATATACTAGCTGTTGCCCGCGTGTATGTCGGAAATTATCCCACGGGAACCTTCTACCGGGATGAAAAGTATCCTATGTCTTAATATACTAGCTGTTGCCAGCGGCTTCGCCAGCGTGTATGTCGGAAATTATCCCACGGGAACCTTCTACCGGGATGAAAAGTATCCTATGTCTTAATATACTAGCTGTCGCCCGCGTGTATGTCGGAAATTATCCCACGGGAACCTTCTACCGGGATGAAAAGTATCCTATGTCTTAATATACTAGCTGTTGCCAGCGGCTTCGCCCGCGTGTATGTCAGAAATTATCCCACGGGAACCTTCTCCCGGGATGAAAAGTATCCTTTGTCTTTATATACTAGCTGTTGCCCGCGTGTTTGTCGGAAATTATCCCACGGGAACCTTTTACCGGGATGAAAAGTATCCTATGTCTTAATATACTAGCTGTTGCCAGCGGCTTCGCCCGCGTGTATGTCGGAAATTATTCCACGGGAACCTTCTACCGGGATGAAAAGTATCCTATGTCTTAATATACTAGCTGTTGCCAGCGGCTTAGCCCGCGTGAATGTCGGAAATTATCCCACGGGAACCTTCTACCGGGATGAAAAGTATCCTATGTCTTAATATACTAGCTGTTGCCAGCGGCTTAGCCCGCGTGTATGTCGGAAATTATCCCACGGGAACCTTCTACCGGGATGAAAAGTATCCTATGTCTTTATATACTAGCTGTTGCCCGCGTGTATGTCGGAAATTATCCCACGGGAACCTTCTACCGGGATGAAAAGTATCCTATGTATTCATTGACGTTTGACGTCTGTGTCGGTGTGGCTCTCTGTCCAAATATTTTCAAATAAAAAATAGAAATCAAAGTCAATGTGCATTGGAATTCGTTTAATAGTGATCATAGTGGCAATCAGCTAAACATACATTGTAGTGAGCAATAAATAGTGCGTTTAAGGTCCGTAAATCATATAAACATTACATCACAAATTAGCGGAATTTTATGGTTACCCTCCATTAATAATAATATTCGGTAACGTCGCCTTGACTACAGAGCTATCTGTCTTGCTGGCGGCAAACGACCTATAGATCCGTGACGGGAATCGTTGATGCCGCAAACTAGAGAACATCCCTGAAACCATCTGCTGAGCAAGTTCACTAGTCGTCACAAAACATGCCGGGCAACAAGTGTGGGGGTTGCGGACGCTTCATATCTACGACAGAGGGTGCTCGGTGTGGCAAGTGCCAGGCGCTATATCACAGAGTGTGTGTGGGTGTCCCTACAAAGTCCACCATAACACCTAACTGGCGTTGTCCCGAGTGCAAGAAGAATATTGCTCGAGACAACAGGTCCGAAACCCCTGTCAGAGGTCCCGCGCAGAGCTCTCCCACTGATAACACTGGGATAGCAGTTATGGCGGGCTCTAGTACACCTAATAGTCTCAGTCCTGTTAAGGCGGCCGTGACTCCCCCGCCGTCTGACATTGCAAGTGCCGACGTCACCACTAGGGAACTGTCGCCTGTAGCTAGTACCGACCTGCAGGTGATCATTGGGGAGTTGAGGGCAGTACGTGCGGAGATTCAGGTTTTCAGAAAGGAGATGGAGGTGGAAATGGCGGAGCTGAAAACCACCTTAAATACCTGCAGTACGCGTATCGATGGTCTAGAGGCAAGGGTGGACGCACTGGAACAACGTACTACTTCGGGCTCAGCAAACTCGACCAACGTTGACCAGATTGTGGAGGAGCTGAGGCGAGAGATCAACGACAGGGACCAGGATCTTCTTGCTAATGATATAGAGGTGTCAAATTTGCCAGAGGTAAAAATGGAAAACCCAATTCACGTAATCAAGGTCATAGGCCATAAGCTAGGGGTCAGCCTTGACGATCGTGACATCGTTAGTGCAGAGCGCGTTGGTGGAAGGCAGCTCAACGCGACAAACTCAGCTGGACCGACTGAATCTCGTCCGCGGCCGATTGTCGTGCGCCTTGCTCGTCGTGACCTACGCGACCAGCTTCTGGCAAGCGCGCGAGTGCGACGTGGGGCGACCACTGCCGACCTCGACATGCCCGTTCCATCGCAGAGGTTCTTCCTAAACGAGCGCCTGACGAAAGTCAACCGGCTGTTGTTTCGTAGGGCACGGGATGCTGCCAGTCTCCTCGACTGGAAGTTTGTATGGACCAAACAGGGCCGCATCCTTGCCAGGAAGATGCCAGGAGAGAAGGCGCAGAGGATCCGTACTGAGGAGGACTTATCCCGTGTCTTCGGAACTGGAAATGTTACGGTCTAATTATTATTGTGTCTATCTATATGTAAATTATTTTCTTTTTTATGCGTCTGGAAATGTGCGTCGCAACCCACATCGTGTGCTCAGCCATGGACAGGATGTGCGTAGAGCTTACCTATCTATGTTATATTATTTTACTCTTATACTATATTTATATATATTGCATGTACAAAGTCTATTTACACTTAATCTATTTAATCCTAATTATATACAAGTAGTATTTCCAATCATCGTACTTTTCACATTTATGACTATACATATATACTCTTACTATAGTTACAGAGTTATGAAATCACTCACTCATACAACCTACTGGCAGCTTACAGTTGTAAATAGTGTCCAACTAAACCACCACATAATAACCCCATACTCTCATTTATATTGGTACCATATCTACACACTTGTATGTCTAATACCTACACCTACTGGCACTAATGGCTCCTAGTAAGCATATTAAGTTTGGTCTACTAAATGCAGGCTCTCTAGGAACAAATCAGGATGAGTTCTTGATAGCCATGGGCAACCACTCTGTGGATATCATGGCTATCAATGAGACATGGTTACGCAAGGGGGAAGAGGACCGGGCTCCTAGTGTAGCTGGGTACAAATTTAGGCACGTACCACGACCTCTGACTACGCGAGGTGGGCGTGGCGGAGGAGTTGCTTTCTATATAAAGAATGGCATTAACGCGCGTGTAAGAGCTCATCCTAAACACCCTAATGTAGAGCAGCTCTGGCTGGGCCTAACCATAAACAAGAAAAGGATTCTTGTTGGGACCGCGTACCGTCCGCCCTGGCAGGACTTGGAGCTTTTCCTTGACGCCATAACTGCCAGTATTAGTGCATTAGCCCCATATGATAATCTGGTGCTGTTGGGTGACTTAAATGTTGATCTATTGGATGGTAGTAGCTCTAAATCAAAACAGCTTATGGACTTTTTAAATTATTTAAACCTTGTTCAATTAGTGAGAACTGCGACGCACTTCGTGGGTAACAGTAGTACACTCATTGACATTGTATGCACTGACGCTACAACACGCAATGTTGGGGTGAACTATATTAGGGAGCTTGGCCATCACTCCTTCATTACATGCGAAACTGTTTTTAGGAAACCCAAGGTTAAACCTAGGATGGTTGAGTTTCGCCCCCTTTCAGACATCTTGCTAGATCACTTCCATATTGACTTGAACATGATACCATGGTCTATTATAGGAGAAATAAGTGATGTTGATACCATGGTACATACTTTCAACTCATTCATGATCCAGCTTTTTGATCTCCATGCTCCTATAAGGAGAAAGACCTTTTATAAGCGTCCCACACCTTGGATCACTGACAATGTGCGTCTGATGTTCAAGTTGCGAGATGAAGCTAGAGACAGATGTCGTAATACAAGGAGTCCAACTCATAAGCAGTACTATAAGGATCTTAAACATGAGGCCACCGCTGCATTATTGAGGGAAAAGACAGCATATTTTACAAATAACATTAACAATCACAGTAAGGATCCTAAACTATTGTGGCGTAATTTGAAATCTGATGTACTTCCAGACCACAAAGAAAGGCTACTGCCAAGTCATTTTGATAACCCAGACAGTATCAATGCGGCTTTTTTGGACGTTCCGGGAAATTGTAATGATAACATCTCACAAATGCTCTACTTCAAATCTCGTAGGCACGGTGCCGCTGAGTTCTCGCTCACTACAACCAACCAGGAGACAGTTCTGAAGATAATCAGGAGCCTAGGATCGAATGCACAGGGTGTTGATGGTATCAGTTTGGATATGTTAAAACTCACATTGCCGAACACCCTGCAAGCTATCACTGATATCATCAACAGATCAATAGAATCGCGCACATTCCCCGGCCTTTGGCGACGGGCAATTGTTCGCCCTATCCCAAAGATCAGTGATCCAGCCAATTTGAAAGACCTCAGGCCAATTAGTATTCTGCCTTGCCTGTCGAAGATTCTGGAGCGTGTAGTGTATCTACAAGTTATTGAATATCTGGAGGTTAACAACATTCTCCCTGACCTTCAGTCGGGTTTCCGTAAAGGTAGAGGCACTGCAACGGCTCTGATTGATGTGGTGGGCAATATCCTGGAGGCACGTGATCGGGGGGAGGGGTCGATCCTGGTCCTACTGGATTTTTCACGGGCTTTTGACGCTATTAATACCAATCTACTGCTGTCCAAGCTAGCATACTATGGCTTTAACCGAGACGCTGTGGATTGGTTTAATAGTTATTTGACTGATAGGTCCCAGTATGTGCAGATCCACAAGGAAGATGGATCAACCGTGTCATCCCCCCCACTCCATGTGTCTAGAGGCGTCCCGCAGGGATCCATCCTGGGCCCATTGCTGTATATCCTCTACAGTGCTGATGTTGTTGGATCCTTTGTAAACTGCAAATATCACATGTATGCAGATGATATTCAGCTGTACATTTCGTTCAAAGGGGATGATGCAGCATTGGCAGTGCGGAGGGTGAATGAGGACCTGCATCGAGTAGTGACCTGGTCTGAGGAGAACTCTTTGGTTCTGAACCCACTGAAGTCTAAGTTCATGGTGCTGGGAACAAAAAAACAAGTTGCTGCAATATTGTCTGCCAATCCGGAGGTTGTGATTAAAGGGAAGAAAATTGAACGAGTGGAACAGGCATGTAGTCTGGGTCTAATCTTAGATCCAGAGCTGCGATTCGAGGCTCATATAAACACCGTAATAAGAAATTGTTTTTATAGGCTGAAGGTATTATACGGTATACGTAATTTTCTTAGCGTACCACTCAGAAAACAACTGGTAGACAGTCTGGTCCTATCTAGGCTAAACTACTGTGACACTGTCTATGGGCCTTGCCTGCTTGCTCGAACAGATAGGTTAATTCAGCGAATCCAGAATGCCTGTGTTCGTTTTTGCATTCATGTCCCTCGTAGGCATCATGTGACTCCATACATAAACCAACTCAAGACACTAAAAATGGCTGCCAGGCGGAAGCTTCATCTAGCGAGTTTAATGTTTGGCATTGTAACAACCCATAAGCCGCACTATTTATATGAAAAACTCACTTGGCGAGAAACTCATTATAAGTATGGTCTTCGTTCTGTGGTTGGCCCGCTAAGGGCACCGCGACATAGAACCACAGCTTTCAGGGGCAGTTTCAGATTTGCAGCCACCCGCTGCTGGAATGATCTTCCACCACCGATGCGAGGCCTGAAAACAATACAGTCGTTTAAATATCAACATAAAAAGTTACTATTGCATGCACAACTCTCATAACTTTAATTCTGGATACATCTTTATGGTGTTTACCTCACGGGTTATGGCCTATAGTCCTTGGTTTTGGATCTTCAGCAGCGCTGTGGCATCGCTTCTGCCTCATGTCTGCTGGGATTGCTGGCAGTGATTCTCTGTCCCAGTTCTATGTGGTTTGTAAACCTGTTAGATAGTACAATTTGTGTTATTTCTATAATCATACTATTTCCTATAAATATCCATTCTATTATATATACAATTTATTATTAAATACAATTTGATTTCAATTATTATTTCCATATCTCTGTTTAAACATATTATTTATATAATTTTTATTCTCTTACCATAGTACTTTTTGTAAGCGTGGCACATGTGCATTGCACGGGTTCCCTCCAACTCCGTAGGTTCATCATCATACTCTTATTCAACATTTCACTCATAAACACTATAAACATTGACACAATCATTGCTGTAGCACAGTGGCACTCATTACATCATCATTTTCCTGACGCCATTGATGTTCAAGCTTACATTACATAACTCCAATTCTCGTACGATGTGGTTGGTCGGACGCATGGCTCATTTGTCAAACTGTTGCGCAACGCAAGCACAGAAAATAAAACCTATCTCAAGACAACGAACGATGACAGACAAACTTTATTGTCTGTGGTTTGAGACGCGTTGAAATGTTGCCACATATTTTATTGTTTATGTCTGTACATATTATATATTTTTATTGTTTTTTTTTTTGGTTACTTATTTTAATGGTCTCTGACAGCGATACACACCGCCGGCTTACGCTGAAAACCAGCGCCGTAGATTCGTGCCTTCGTGCACGGGCCGCGGCATTATGCTGAGCGTGTAGCCGTTTCGCGGGGTAGTGACGCACATTTCCAAAAACTTTATTGTGTGTACTTATGTTTTTTGTTTTGTGTGGTTTGTTATGTTTTATTATTTTGTGTTTCGCTTTTCTTGTATAGTTTGTGTGCGTCATTTTCACGCGAATAAACTGTTTTTCTTTCTTTCTTTCTTTCTTTCTATGTCTTAATATACTAGCTGTTGCCCGCGTGTATGTCGGAAATTATCCCACGGGAACCTTCTACCGGGATGAAAAGTATCCTATGTCTTAATATACTAGCTGTTGCCAGCGGCTTCGCCCGCGTGTATGTCGGAAATTATCCCACGGGAACCTTCTACCGGGATGAAAAGTATCCTATGTCTTAATATACTAGCTGTTGCCCGCGTGTATGTCGGAAATTATCCCAAGGGAACCTTCTACCGGGATGAAAAGTATCCTGTGTCTTAATATACTAGCTGTTGCCAGCGGCTTTGCCAGCGTGTATGTCGGAAATTATCCCACGGGAACTTTCTACCGGGATGAAAAGTATCCTATGTCTTAATATACTAGCTGTTGCCAGCGGCTTCGCCCGCGTGTATGTCAGAAATTATCCCACGGGAACCTTCTACCGGGATGAAAAGTATCCTATGTCTTATTATACTAGCTGTCAGCCGCGTGTATGTCGGAAATTATCCCACAGGAACCTTCTCCCGGGATGAAAAGTATCCTTTGTCTTTATATACTAGCTGTTGCCCGCGTGTATGTCGGAAATTATCCCACGGGAACCTTCTACCGGGATGAAAAGTATCCTATGTCTTAATATACTAGCTGTTGCCCGCGTGTATGTCGGAAATTATCCCACGGGAACCTTCTACCGGGATGAAAAGTATCCTATGTCTTAATATACTAGCTGTTGCCCGCGTGTATGTCGGAAATTATCCCACGGGAACCTTCTACCGGGATGAAAAGTATCCTATGTCTTAATATACTAGCTGTTGCCCGCGTGTATGTCGGAATACATCCCACGGGAACCTTCTACCGTGATGAAAAGTATCCTATGTCTCAATATACTAGCTGTTGCCCGCGTGTATGTCGGAAATTATCCCACGGGAACCTTCTACCGGGATGAAAAGTATCCTGTGTCTTAATATACTAGCTGTTGCCAGCGGCTTTGCCCGCGTGTATGTCGGAAATTATCCCACGGGAACCTTCTACCGGGATGAAAAGTATCCTATGTCTTAATATACTAGCTGTCGCCCGCGTGTATGTCGGAAATTATCCCACGGGAACCTTCTACCGGGATGAAAAGTATCCTATGTCTTAATATACTAGCTGTCGCCCGCGTGTATGTCGGAAATTATCCCACGGGAACCTTCTACCGGGATGAAAAGTATCCTATGTCTTAATATACTAGCTGTCGCCTGCGTGTATGTCGGAAATTATCCCACGGGAACCTTCTCCCGGGATGAAAAGTATCCTATGTCTTTATATACTAGCTGTTGCCCGCGTGTTTGTCGGAAATTATCCCACGGGAACCTTCTACCGGGATGAAAAGTATCCTATGTCTTTATATACTAGCTGTTGCCAGCGGCTTCGCCCGCGTGTATGTCGGAAATTATCCCACGGGAACCTTCTACCGGGATGAAAAGTATCCTATGTCTTAATATACTAGCTGTTGCCCGCGTGTATGTCGGAAATTATCCCACGGGAACCTTCTACCGGGATGAAAAGTATCCTATGTCTTAATATACTAGCTGTCGCCCGCGTGTATGTCGGAAATTATCCCACGGGAACCTTCTACCGGGATGAAAAGTATCCTATGTCTTAATATACTAGCTGTCGCCCGCGTGAATGTCGGAAATTATCCCACGGGAACCTTCTACCGGGATGAAAAGTATCCTATGTCTTAATATACTAGCTGTTGCCAGCGGCTTCGCCCGCGTGTATGTCGGAAATTATCCCACGGGAACCTTCTACCGGGATGAAAAGTATCCTATGTCTTAATATACTAGCTGTCGCCCGCGTGTATGTCGGAAATTATCCCACGGGAACCTTCTACCGGGATGAAAAGTATCCTATGTCTTAATATACTAGCTGTCGCCCGCGTGTATGTCGGAAATTATCCCACGGGAACCTTCTACCGGGATGAAAAGTATCCTATGTCTTAATTTACTAGCTGTCGCCAGCGTGTATGTCGGAAATTATCCCACGGGAACCTTCTAGCGGGATGAAAAGTATCCTATGTCTTTATATACTAGCTGTTGCCAACGGCTTTGCCTGCATGTATGTCGGAAATTATCCTACGGGAACCTTTTCCCGGGATGAAAAGTATCCTATGTCTTAATATACTAGCTGTTGCCCGCGTGAATGTCGGAAATTATCCCACGGGAACCTTCTACCGGGATGAAAAGTATCCTGTGTCTTAATATACTAGCTGTTGCCAGTGGCTTCGCCCGCGTGTATGTCGGAAATTATCCCACGGGAACCTTCTACCGGGATGAAAAGTATCCTATGTCTTAATATACTAGCTGTTGCCAGCGGCTTCGCCAGCGTGTATGTCGGAAATTATCCCACGGGAACCTTCTACCGGGATGAAAAGTATCCTATGTCTTAATATACTAGCTGTCGCCTGCGTGTATGTCGGAAATTATCCCACGGGAACCTTCTACCGGGATGAAAAGTATCCTATGTCTTAATATACTAGCTGTCGCCCGCGTGTATGTCGGAAATTATCCCACGGGAACCTTCTACCGGGATGAAAAGTATCCTATGTCTTAATATACTAGCTGTCGCCCGCGTGTATGTCGGAAATTATCCCACGGGAACCTTCTACCGGGATGAAAAGTATCCTATGTCTTAATATACTAGCTGTTGCCCGCGTGAATGTCGGAAATTATCCCACGGGAACCTTCTACCGGGATGAAAAGTATCCTATGTCTTAATATACTAGCTGTTGCCCGCGTGTATGTCGGAAATTATCCCACGGGAACCTTCTACCGGGATGAAAAGTATCCTATGTCTTTATATACTAGCTGTTGCCAGCGGCTTCGCCCGCGTGTATGTCGGAAATTATCCCACGGGAACCTTCTACCGGGATGAAAAGTATCCTATGTCTTAATATACTAGCTGTTGCCCGCGTGAATGTCGGAAATTATCCGACGGGAACCTTCTACCAGGATAAAAAGTATCCTATGTCTTTATATACTAGCTGTTGCCAGCGGCTTCGCCCGCGTGTTTGTCGGAAATTATCCCACGGGAACCTTCTACCGGGATGAAAAGTATCCTATGTCTTAATATACTAGCTGTTGCCAGCGGCTTCGCCCGCGTGTATGTCGGAAATTATCCCACGGGAACCTTCTACCGGGATGAATAGTATCCTATGTCTTAATATACTAGCTGTTGCCAGCGGCTTAGCCCGCGTGTATGTCGGAAATTATCCCACGGGAACCTTTTACCGGGATGAAAAGTATCCTATGTCTTAATATACTAGCTGTTGCCAGCGGCTTCGCCCGCGTGTATGTCAGAAATTATCCCACGGGAACCTTCTACCGGGATGAAAATTATCCTATGTCTTAATATACTAGCTGTCGCCCGCGTGTATGTCGGAAATTATCCCACGGGAACCTTCTACCGGGATGAAAAGTATCCTATGTCTTAATATACTAGCTGTTGCCCGCGTGTATGTCGGAAATTATCCCACGGGAACCTTCTACCGGGATGAAAAGTATCCTATGTCTTAATATACTAGCTGTCGCCCGCGTGTATGTCGGAAATTATCCCACGGGAACCTTCTCCCGGGATGAAAAATATCCTATATCTTTATATACTAGCTGTTGCCCGCGTGTATGTCGGAAATTATCCCACGGGAACCTTCTACCGGGATGAAAAGTATCCTATGTCTTAATATACTAGCTGTTGCCCGCGTGTATGTCGGAAATTATCCCACGGGAACCTTCTACCGGGATGAAAAGTATCCTATGTCTTAATATACTAGCTGTCGCCCGCGTGTATGTCGGAAATTATCCCACGGGAACCTTCTCCCGGGATGAAAAGTATCCTATGTCTTTATATACTAGCTTTTGCCCGCGTGTTTGTCGGAAATTATCCCACGGGAACCTTCTACCGGGATGAAAAGTATCCTATGTCTTAATATACTAGCTGTTGCCAGCGGCTTCGCCCGCGTGTATGTCGCAAATTATCCCACGGGAACCTTCTACCGGGATGAAAAGTATCCTATGTCTTAATATACTAGCTGTTGCCAGCGGCTTAGCCCGCGTGTATGTCGGAAATTATCCCACGGGAACCTTTTACCGGGATGAAAAGTATCCTATGTCTTAATATACTAGCTGTTGCCAGCGGCTTCGCCCGCGTGTATGTCAGAAATTATCCCACGGGAACCTTCTACCGGGATGAAAAGTATCCTATGTCTTAATATACTAGCTGTCGCCCGCGTGTATGTCGGAAATTATCCCACGGGAACCTTCTACCGGGATGAAAAGTATCCTATGTCTTAATATACTAGCTGTTGCCCGCGTGTATGTCGGAAATTATCCCACGGGAACCTTCTACCGGGATGAAAAGTATCCTATGTCTTAATATACTAGCTGTCGCCCGCGTGTATGTCGGAAATTATCCCACGGGAACCTTCTCCCGGGATGAAAAGTATCCTATGTCTTTATATACTAGCTGTTGCCCGCGTGTATGTCGGAAATTATCCCACGGGAACCTTCTACCGGGATGAAAAGTATCCTATGTCTTAATATACTAGCTGTTGCCAGCGGCTTCACCCGCGTGTATGTCAGAAATTATCCCACGGGAACCTTCTACCGGGATGAAAAGTATCCTATGTCTTAATATACTAGCTGTTGCCCGCGTGTATGTCGGAAATTATCCCACGGGGACCTTCTACCGGGATGAAAAGTATCCTATGTCTTAATATACAAGCTGTTGCCCGCGTGTATGTCGGAAATTATCCCACGGGAACCTTCTACCGGGATGAAA
This sequence comes from Dicycla oo, assembly GCA_948252095.1. Lineage (NCBI taxonomy): Eukaryota > Metazoa > Arthropoda > Insecta > Lepidoptera > Noctuidae > Dicycla > Dicycla oo. The sequence continues at coordinate 14,541,772 of OX411732.1, forward strand.
AGTATCCTGTGTCTTAATATACTAGCTGTTGCCAGCGGCTTCGCCCGCGTGTATGTCGGAAATTATCCCACGGGAACCTTTTACCGGGATGAAAAGTATCCTATGTCTTAATATACTAGCTGTTGCCCGCGTGTAAGTCGGAAATTATCCCACGGGAACCTTCTACCGGGATGAAAAGTATCCTATGTCTTAATATACTAGCTGTCGCCCGCGTGTATGTCGGAAATTATCCCACGGGAACCTTCTACCGGGATGAAAAGTATCCTATGTCTTAATATACTAGCTGTCGCCCGCGTGTATGTCGGAAATTATCCCACGGGAACCTTCTACCGGGATGAAAAGTATCCTATGTCTTAATATACTAGCTGTCGCCCGCGTGTATGTCGGAAATTATCCCACGGGAACCTTCTCCCGGGATGAAAAGTATCCTATGTCTTTATATACTAGCTGTTGCCCGCGTGTATGTCGGAAATTATCCCACGGGAACCTTCTACCGGGATGAAAAGTATCCTATGTCTTAATATACTAGCTGTTGCCAGCGGCTTCGCCAGCGTGTATGTCGGAAATTATCCCACGGGAACCTTCTACCGGGATGAAAAGTATCCTATGTCTTAATATACTAGCTGTCGCCCGCGTGTATGTCGGAAATTATCCCACGGGAACCTTCTACCAGGATGAAAAGTATCCTATGTCTTAATACACTAGCTGTCGCCCGCGTGTATGTCGGAAATTATCCCACGGGAACCTTCTACCGGGATGAAAAGTATCCTATGTCTTAATATACTAGCTGTCGCCCGCGTGTATGTCGGAAATTATCCCACGGGAACCTTCTACCGGGATGAAAAGTATCCTATGTCTTAATATACTAGCTGTTGCCCGCGTGTATGTCGGAAATTATCCCACGGGAACCTTCTACCGGGATGAAAAGTATCCTATGTCTTAATATACTAGCTGTTGCCAGCGGCTTAGCCCGCGTGAATGTCGGAAATTATCCCACGGGAATCTTCTACCGGGATGAAAAGTATCCTATGTCTTAATATACTAGCTGTTGCCAGCGGCTTAGCCCGCGTGTATGTCGGAAATTATCCCACGGGAACCTTCTACCGGGATGAAAAGTATCCTATGTCTTTATATACTAGCTGTTGCCCGCGTGTATGTCGGAAATTATCCCACGGGAACCTTCTACCGGGATGAAAAGTATCCTATGTCTTAATATACTAGCTGTTGCCAGCGGCTTAGCCCGCGTGTATGTCGGAAATTATCCCACGGGAACCTTCTACCGGGATGAAAAGTATCCTATGTCTTAATATACTAGCTGTTGCCAGCGGCTTAGCCCGCGTGTATGTCGGAAATTATCCCACGGGAACCTTCTACCGGGATGAAAAGTATCCTATGTCTTAATATACTAGCTGTCGCCCGCGTGTATGTCGGAAATTATCCCACGGGAACCTTCTACCGGGATGAAAAGTATCCTACGTCTTAATATACTAGCTGTCGCCCGCGTGTATGTCGGAAATTATCCCACGGGAACCTTCTACCGGGATGAAAAGTATCCTATGTCTTAATATACTAGCTGTTGCCAGCGGCTTCGCCCGCGTGTAAGTCGGAAATTATCCCACAGGAACTTTCTACCGGGACGAAAAGTATCCTATGTCTTAATATACTAGCTGTTGCCCGCGTGTATGTCAGAAATTATCCCACGGGAACCTTCTACCGGGATGAAAAGTATCCTATGTCTTAATATACTAGCTGTAGCCAGCGGCTTAGCCCGCGTGAATGTCGGAAATTATCCCACGGGAACCTTCTACCAGGATGAAAAGTATCCTATGTCTTAATATACTAGCTGTTGCCAGCGGCTTAGCCCGCGTGTATGTAGGAAATTATCCCACGGGAACCTTCTACGGGGATGAAAAGTATCCTATGTCTTTATATACTAGCTGTTGCCCGCGTGTATGTCGGAAATTATCCCACGGGAACCTTCTACCGGGATGAAAAGTATCCTATGTCTTAATATACTAGCTGTTGCCAGCGGCTTAGCCCGCGTGTATGTCGGAAATTATCCCACGGGAACCTTCTACCGGGATGAAAAGTATCCTATGTCTTAATATACTAGCTGTTGCCAGCGGCTTAGCCCGCGTGTATGTCGGAAATTATCCCACGGGAACCTTCTACAGGGATGAAAAATATCCTATATCTTTATATACTAGCTGTTGCCCGCGTGTATGTCGGAAATTATCCCACGGGAACCTTCTACCGGGATGAAAAGTATCCTATGTCTTAATATACTAGCTGTTGCCCGCGTGTATGTCGGAAATTATCCCACGGGAACCTTCTACCGGGATGAAAAGTATCCTGTCTTAATATACTAGCTGTCGCCCGCGTGTATGTCGGAAATTATCCCACGGGAACCTTCTCCCGGGATGAAAAGTATCCTATGTCTTAATATACTAGCTGTTGCCAGCGGCTTCGCCCGCGTGTATGTCGCAAATTATCCCACGGGAACCTTCTACCGGGATGAAAAGTATCCTATGTCTTAATATACTAGCTGTTGCCAGCGGCTTAGCCCGCGTGTATGTCGGAAATTATCCCACGGGAACCTTTTACCGGGATGAAAAGTATCCTATGTCTTAATATACTAGCTGTTGCCAGCGGCTTCGCCCGCGTGTATGTCAGAAATTATCCCACGGGAACCTTCTACCGGGATGAAAAGTATCCTATGTCTTAATATACTAGCTGTCGCCCGCGTGTATGTCGGAAATTATCCCACGGGAACCTTCTACCGGGATGAAAAGTATCCTATGTCTTAATATACTAGCTGTTGCCCGCGTGTATGTCAGAAATTATCCCACGGGAACCTTCTACCGGGATGAAAAGTATCCTATGTCTTAATATACTAGCTGTAGCCAGCGGCTTAGCCCGCGTGAATGTCGGAAATTATCCCACGGGAACCTTCTACCAGGATGAAAAGTATCCTATGTCTTAATATACTAGCTGTTGCCAGCGGCTTAGCCCGCGTGTATGTAGGAAATTATCCCACGGGAACCTTCTACGGGGATGAAAAGTATCCTATGTCTTTATATACTAGCTGTTGCCCGCGTGTATGTCGGAAATTATCCCACGGGAACCTTCTACCGGGATGAAAAGTATCCTATGTCTTAATATACTAGCTGTTGCCAGCGGCTTAGCCCGCGTGTATGTCGGAAATTATCCCACGGGAACCTTCTACCGGGATGAAAAGTATCCTATGTCTTAATATACTAGCTGTTGCCAGCGGCTTAGCCCGCGTGTATGTCGGAAATTATCCCACGGGAACCTTCTACAGGGATGAAAAATATCCTATATCTTTATATACTAGCTGTTGCCCGCGTGTATGTCGGAAATTATCCCACGGGAACCTTCTACCGGGATGAAAAGTATCCTATGTCTTAATATACTAGCTGTTGCCCGCGTGTAAGTCGGAAATTATCCCACGGGAACCTTCTACCGGGATGAAAAGTATCCTATGTCTTAATATACTAGCTGTCGCCCGCGTGTATGTCGGAAATTATCCCACGGGAACCTTCTACCGGGATGAAAAGTATCCTATGTCTTAATATACTAGCTGTCGCCCGCGTGTATGTCGGAAATTATCCCACGGGAACCTTCTACCGGGATGAAAAGTATCCTATGTCTTAATATACTAGCTGTCGCCCGCGTGTATGTCGGAAATTATCCCACGGGAACCTTCTCCCGGGATGAAAAGTATCCTATGTCTTTATATACTAGCTGTTGCCCGCGTGTATGTCGGAAATTATCCCACGGGAACCTTCTACCGGGATGAAAAGTATCCTATGTCTTAATATACTAGCTGTTGCCAGCGGCTTCGCCAGCGTGTATGTCGGAAATTATCCCACGGGAACCTTCTACCGGGATGAAAAGTATCCTATGTCTTAATATACTAGCTGTCGCCCGCGTGTATGTCGGAAATTATCCCACGGGAACCTTCTACCAGGATGAAAAGTATCCTATGTCTTAATACACTAGCTGTCGCCCGCGTGTATGTCGGAAATTATCCCACGGGAACCTTCTACCGGGATGAAAAGTATCCTATGTCTTAATATACTAGCTGTCGCCCGCGTGTATGTCGGAAATTATCCCACGGGAACCTTCTACCGGGATGAAAAGTATCCTATGTCTTAATATACTAGCTGTTGCCCGCGTGTATGTCGGAAATTATCCCACGGGAACCTTCTACCGGGATGAAAAGTATCCTATGTCTTAATATACTAGCTGTTGCCAGCGGCTTAGCCCGCGTGAATGTCGGAAATTATCCCACGGGAATCTTCTACCGGGATGAAAAGTATCCTATGTCTTAATATACTAGCTGTTGCCAGCGGCTTAGCCCGCGTGTATGTCGGAAATTATCCCACGGGAACCTTCTACCGGGATGAAAAGTATCCTATGTCTTTATATACTAGCTGTTGCCCGCGTGTATGTCGGAAATTATCCCACGGGAACCTTCTACCGGGATGAAAAGTATCCTATGTCTTAATATACTAGCTGTTGCCAGCGGCTTAGCCCGCGTGTATGTCGGAAATTATCCCACGGGAACCTTCTACCGGGATGAAAAGTATCCTATGTCTTAATATACTAGCTGTTGCCAGCGGCTTAGCCCGCGTGTATGTCGGAAATTATCCCACGGGAACCTTCTACCGGGATGAAAAGTATCCTATGTCTTAATATACTAGCTGTCGCCCGCGTGTATGTCGGAAATTATCCCACGGGAACCTTCTACCGGGATGAAAAGTATCCTACGTCTTAATATACTAGCTGTCGCCCGCGTGTATGTCGGAAATTATCCCACGGGAACCTTCTACCGGGATGAAAAGTATCCTATGTCTTAATATACTAGCTGTTGCCAGCGGCTTCGCCCGCGTGTAAGTCGGAAATTATCCCACAGGAACTTTCTACCGGGACGAAAAGTATCCTATGTCTTAATATACTAGCTGTTGCCCGCGTGTATGTCAGAAATTATCCCACGGGAACCTTCTACCGGGATGAAAAGTATCCTATGTCTTAATATACTAGCTGTAGCCAGCGGCTTAGCCCGCGTGAATGTCGGAAATTATCCCACGGGAACCTTCTACCAGGATGAAAAGTATCCTATGTCTTAATATACTAGCTGTTGCCAGCGGCTTAGCCCGCGTGTATGTAGAAAATTATCCCACGGGAACCTTCTACGGGGATGAAAAGTATCCTATGTCTTTATATACTAGCTGTTGCCCGCGTGTATGTCGGAAATTATCCCACGGGAACCTTCTACCGGGATGAAAAGTATCCTATGTCTTAATATACTAGCTGTTGCCAGCGGCTTAGCCCGCGTGTATGTCGGAAATTATCCCACGGGAACCTTCTACCGGGATGAAAAGTATCCTATGTCTTAATATACTAGCTGTTGCCAGCGGCTTAGCCCGCGTGTATGTCGGAAATTATCCCACGGGAACCTTCTACAGGGATGAAAAATATCCTATATCTTTATATACTAGCTGTTGCCCGCGTGTATGTCGGAAATTATCCCACGGGAACCTTCTACCGGGATGAAAAGTATCCTATGTCTTAATATACTAGCTGTTGCCCGCGTGTATGTCGGAAATTATCCCACGGGAACCTTCTACCGGGATGAAAAGTATCCTGTCTTAATATACTAGCTGTCGCCCGCGTGTATGTCGGAAATTATCCCACGGGAACCTTCTCCCGGGATGAAAAGTATCCTATGTCTTTATATACTAGCTGTTGCCCGCGTGTTTGTCGGAAATTATCCCACGGGAACCTTCTACCGGGATGAAAAGTATCCTATGTCTTAATATACTAGCTGTTGCCAGCGGCTTCGCCCGCGTGTATGTCGCAAATTATCCCACGGGAACCTTCTACCGGGATGAAAAGTATCCTATGTCTTAATATACTAGCTGTTGCCAGCGGCTTAGCCCGCGTGTATGTCGGAAATTATCCCACGGGAACCTTTTACCGGGATGAAAAGTATCCTATGTCTTAATATACTAGCTGTTGCCAGCGGCTTCGCCCGCGTGTATGTCAGAAATTATCCCACGGGAACCTTCTACCGGGATGAAAAGTATCCTATGTCTTAATATACTAGCTGTCGCCCGCGTGTATGTCGGAAATTATCCCACGGGAACCTTCTACCGGGATGAAAAGTATCCTATGTCTTAATATACTAGCTGTTGCCCGCGTGTATGTCGGAAATTATCCCACGGGAACCTTCTACCGGGATGAAAAGTATCCTATGTCTTAATATACTAGCTGTCGCCCGCGTGTATGTCGGAAATTATCCCACGGGAACCTTCTCCCGGGATGAAAAGTATCCTATGTCTTTATATACTAGCTGTTGCCCGCGTGTATGTCGGAAATTATCCCACGGGAACCTTCTACCGGGATGAAAAGTATCCTATGTCTTAATATACTAGCTGTTGCCAGCGGCTTCGCCCGCGTGTATGTCAGAAATTATCCCACGGGAACCTTCTACCGGGATGAAAAGTATCCTATGTCTTAATATACTAGCTGTTGCCCGCGTGTATGTCGGAAATTATCCCACGGGGACCTTCTACCGGGATGAAAAGTATCCTATGTCTTAATATACAAGCTGTTGCCCGCGTGTATGTCGGAAATTATCCCACGGGAACCTTCTACCGGGATGAAAAGTATCCTGTGTCTTAATATACTAGCTGTTGCCAGCGGCTTCGCCCGCGTGTATGTCGGAAATTATCCCACGGGAACCTTTTACCGGGATGAAAAGTATCCTATGTCTTAATATACTAGCTGTTGCCCGCGTGTAAGTCGGAAATTATCCCACGGGAACCTTCTACCGGGATGAAAAGTATCCTATGTCTTAATATACTAGCTGTCGCCCGCGTGTATGTCGGAAATTATCCCACGGGAACCTTCTACCGGGATGAAAAGTATCCTATGTCTTAATATACTAGCTGTCGCCCGCGTGTATGTCGGAAATTATCCCACGGGAACCTTCTACCGGGATGAAAAGTATCCTATGTCTTAATATACTAGCTGTCGCCCGCGTGTATGTCGGAAATTATCCCACGGGAACCTTCTCCCGGGATGAAAAGTATCCTATGTCTTTATATACTAGCTGTTGCCCGCGTGTATGTCGGAAATTATCCCACGGGAACCTTCTACCGGGATGAAAAGTATCCTATGTCTTAATATACTAGCTGTTGCCAGCGGCTTCGCCAGCGTGTATGTCGGAAATTATCCCACGGGAACCTTCTACCGGGATGAAAAGTATCCTATGTCTTAATATACTAGCTGTCGCCCGCGTGTATGTCGGAAATTATCCCACGGGAACCTTCTACCAGGATGAAAAGTATCCTATGTCTTAATACACTAGCTGTCGCCCGCGTGTATGTCGGAAATTATCCCACGGGAACCTTCTACCGGGATGAAAAGTATCCTATGTCTTAATATACTAGCTGTCGCCCGCGTGTATGTCGGAAATTATCCCACGGGAACCTTCTACCGGGATGAAAAGTATCCTATGTCTTAATATACTAGCTGTTGCCCGCGTGTATGTCGGAAATTATCCCACGGGAACCTTCTACCGGGATGAAAAGTATCCTATGTCTTAATATACTAGCTGTTGCCAGCGGCTTAGCCCGCGTGAATGTCGGAAATTATCCCACGGGAATCTTCTACCGGGATGAAAAGTATCCTATGTCTTAATATACTAGCTGTTGCCAGCGGCTTAGCCCGCGTGTATGTCGGAAATTATCCCACGGGAACCTTCTACCGGGATGAAAAGTATCCTATGTCTTTATATACTAGCTGTTGCCCGCGTGTATGTCGGAAATTATCCCACGGGAACCTTCTACCGGGATGAAAAGTATCCTATGTCTTAATATACTAGCTGTTGCCAGCGGCTTAGCCCGCGTGTATGTCGGAAATTATCCCACGGGAACCTTCTACCGGGATGAAAAGTATCCTATGTCTTAATATACTAGCTGTTGCCAGCGGCTTAGCCCGCGTGTATGTCGGAAATTATCCCACGGGAACCTTCTACCGGGATGAAAAGTATCCTATGTCTTAATATACTAGCTGTCGCCCGCGTGTATGTCGGAAATTATCCCACGGGAACCTTCTACCGGGATGAAAAGTATCCTACGTCTTAATATACTAGCTGTCGCCCGCGTGTATGTCGGAAATTATCCCACGGGAACCTTCTACCGGGATGAAAAGTATCCTATGTCTTAATATACTAGCTGTTGCCAGCGGCTTCGCCCGCGTGTAAGTCGGAAATTATCCCACAGGAACTTTCTACCGGGACGAAAAGTATCCTATGTCTTAATATACTAGCTGTTGCCCGCGTGTATGTCAGAAATTATCCCACGGGAACCTTCTACCGGGATGAAAAGTATCCTATGTCTTAATATACTAGCTGTAGCCAGCGGCTTAGCCCGCGTGAATGTCGGAAATTATCCCACGGGAACCTTCTACCGGGATGAAAAGTATCCTATGTCTTAATATACTAGCTGTTGCCAGCGGCTTAGCCCGCGTGTATGTAGGAAATTATCCCACGGGAACCTTCTACGGGGATGAAAAGTATCCTATGTCTTTATATACTAGCTGTTGCCCGCGTGTATGTCGGAAATTATCCCACGGGAACCTTCTACCGGGATGAAAAGTATCCTATGTCTTAATATACTAGCTGTTGCCAGCGGCTTAGCCCGCGTGTATGTCGGAAATTATCCCACGGGAACCTTCTACCGGGATGAAAAGTATCCTATGTCTTAATATACTAGCTGTTGCCAGCGGCTTAGCCCGCGTGTATGTCGGAAATTATCCCACGGGAACCTTCTACAGGGATGAAAAGTATCCTATGTCTTTACATACTAGCTGTTGCCCGCGTGTATGTCGGAAATTATCCCACGGGAACCTTCTACCGGGATGAAAAGTATCCTATGTCTTAATATACTAGCTGTTGCCAGCGGCTTAGCCCGCGTGTATTTTGGAAATTATCCCACGGGAACCTTCTACCGGGATGAAAAGTATCCTATGTCTTAATATACTAGCTGTTGCCAGCGGCTTCGCCCGCGTGTATGTCGGAAATTATCCCACGGGAACCTTCTACCGGGATGAAAAGTATCCTATGTCTTAATATACTAGCTGTTGCCCGCGTGTATGTCGGAAATTATCCCACGGGAACCTTCTACCGGGATGAAAAGTATCCTGTGTCTTAATATACTAGCTGTTGCCAGCGGCTTTGCCCGCGTGTATGTCGGAAAATATCCCACGGGAACCTTCTACCGGGATGAAAAGTATCCTATGTCTTAATATACTAGCTGTCGCCCGCGTGTATGTCGGAAATTATCCCACGGGAACCTTCTACCGGGATGAAAAGTATCCTATGTCTTAATATACTAGCTGTCGCCCGCGTGTATGTCGGAAATTATCCCACGGGAACCTTCTACCGGGATGAAAAGTATCCTATGTCTTAATATACTAGCTGTCGCCCGCGTGTATGTCGGAAATTATCCCACGGGAACCTTCTACCGGGATGAAAAGTATCCTATGTTTTAATATACTAGCTGTCGCCCGCGTGTATGTCGGAAATTATCCCACGGGAACCTTCTACCGGGATGAAAAGTATCCTATGTCTTAATATACTAGCTGTCGCCCGCGTGTATGTCGGAAATTATCCCACGGGAACCTTCTACCGGGATGAAAAGTATCCTATGTCTTAATATACTAGCTGTTGCCAGCGGCTTCGCCCGCGTGTAAGTCGAAAATTATCCCACAGGAACCTTCTACCGGGATGAAAAGTATCCTATGTCTTAATATACTAGCTGTTGCCCGCGTGTATGTCAGAAATTATCACACGGGAACCTTCTACCGGGATGAAAAGTATCCTATGTCTTAATATACTAGCTGTTGCCAGCGGCTTAGCCCGCGTGAATGTCGGAAATTATCCCACGGGAACCTTCTACCGGGATGAAAAGTATCCTATGTCTTAATATACTAGCTGTTGCCAGCGGCTTAGCCCGCGTGTATGTCGGAAATTATCCCACGGGAACCTTCTACCGGGATGAAAAGTATCCTATGTCTTTATATACTAGCTGTTGCCCGCGTGTATGTCGGAAATTATCCCACGGGAACCTTCTACCGGGATGAAAAGTATCCTATGTCTTAATATACTAGCTGTTGCCAGCGGCTTAGCCCGCGTGTATGTCGGAAATTATCCCACGGGAACCTTCTACCGGGATGAAAAGTATCCTATGTCTTAATATACTAGCTGTTGCCAGCGGCTTAGCCCGCGTGTATGTCGGAAATTATCCCACGGGAACCTTCTACCGGGATGAAAAGTATCCTATGTCTTTATATACTAGCTGTTGCCCGCGTGTATGTCGGAAATTATCCCACGGGAACCTTCTACCGGGATGAAAAGTATCCTATATCTTAATATACTAGCTGTCGCCCGCGTGTATGTCGGAAATTATCCCACGGGAACCTTCTACCGGGATGAAAAGTATCCTATGTCTTAATATACTAGCTGTTGCCAGCGGCTTAGCCCGCGTGTATGTCGGAAATTATCCCACGGGAACCTTCTATTGGGATGAAAAGTATCCTATGTCTTAATATACTAGCTGTTGCCAGCGGCTTCGCCCGCGTGTATGTCAGAAATTATCCCACGGGAACCTTCTACCGGGATGAAAAGTATCCTATGTCTTATTATACTAGCTGTCAGCCGCGTGTATGTCGGAAATTATCCCACGGGAACCTTCTCCCGGGATGAAAAGTATCCTTTGTCTTTATATACTAGCTGTTGCCCGCGTGTATGTCGGAAATTATCCCACGGGAACCTTCTACCGGGATGAAAAGTATCCTATGTCTTAATATACTAGCTGTTGCCCGCGTGTATGTCGGAAATTATCCCACGGGAACCTTCTACCGGGATGAAAAGTATCCTATGTCTTAATATACTAGCTGTTGCCCGCGTGTATGTCGGAAATTATTCCACGGGAACCTTCTACCGGGATGAAAAGTATCCTGTGTCTTAATATACTAGCTGTTGCCAGCGGCTTCGCCCGCGTGTATGTCGGAAATCATCCCACGGGAACCTTCTACCGGGATGAAAAGTATCCTATGTCTTAATATACTAGCTGTTGCCCGCGTGTATGTCGGAAATTATCCCACGGGAACCTTCTACCGGGATGAAAAGTATCCTATGTCTTAATATACTAGCTGTTGCCCGCGTGTATGTCGGAAATTATCCCACGGGAACCTTCTACCGGGATGAAAAGTATCCTATGTCTTAATATACTAGCTGTCGCCCGCGTGTATGTCGGAAATTATCCCACGGGAACCTTCTACCGGGATGAAAAGTATCCTATGTCTTAATATACTAGCTGTTGCCAGCGGCTTAGCCCGCGTGTATGTCGGAAATTATCCCACGGGAACCTTCTACTGGGATGAAAAGTATCCTATGTCTTAATATACTAGCTGTTGCCAGCGGCTTCGCCCGCGTGTATGTCAGAAATTATCCCACGGGAACCTTCTACCGGGATGAAAAGTATCCTATGTCTTATTATACTAGCTGTCAGCCGCGTGTATGTCGGAAATTATCCCACGGGAACCTTCTCCCGGGATGAAAAGTATCCTTTGTCTTTATATACTAGCTGTTGCCCGCGTGTATGTCGGAAATTATCCCACGGGAACCTTCTACCGGGATGAAAAGTATCCTATGTCTTAATATACTAGCTGTTGCCCGCGTGTATGTCGGAAATTATCCCACGGGAACCTTCTACCGGGATGAAAAGTATCCTATGTCTTAATATACTAGCTGTTGCCCGCGTGTATGTCGGAAATTATCCCACGGGAACCTTCTACCGGGATGAAAAGTATCCTATGTCTTAATATACTAGCTGTCGCCCGCGTGTATGTCGGAAATTATCCCACGGGAACCTTCTACCGGGATGAAAAGTATCCTATGTCTTAATATACTAGCTGTTGCCAGCGGCTTAGCCCGCGTGTATGTCGGAAATTATCCCACGGGAACCTTCTACTGGGATGAAAAGTATCCTATGTCTTAATATACTAGCTGTTGCCAGCGGCTTCGCCCGCGTGTATGTCAGAAATTATCCCACGGGAACCTTCTACCGGGATGAAAAGTATCCTATGTCTTAATATACTAGCTGTTGCCCGCGTGTATGTCGGAAATTATCCCACGGGAACCTTCTACCGGGATGAAAAGTATCCTGTGTCTTAATATACTAGCTGTTGCCAGCGGCTTTGCCCGCGTGTATGTCGGAATTTATCCCACGGGAACCTTCTACCGGGATGAAAAGTATCCTATGTCTTAATATACTAGCTGTTGCCAGCGGCTTCGCCAGCGTGTATGTCGGAAATTATCCCACGGGAACCTTCTACCGGGATGAAAAGTATCCTATGTCTTAATATACTAGCTGTCGCCCGCGTGTATGTCGGAAATTATCCCACGGGAACCTTCTACCGGGATGAAAAGTATCCTATGTCTTAATATACTAGCTGTTGCCCGCGTGTATGTCGGAAATTATCCCACGGGAACCTTCTACCGGGATGAAAAGTATCCTATGTCTTAATATACTAGCTGTCGCCCGCGTGTATGTCGGAAATTATCCCACGGGAACCTTCTACCGGGATGAAAAGTATCCTATGTCTTAATATACTAGCTGTTGCCAGCGGCTTAGCCCGCGTGTATGTCGGAAATTATCCCACGGGAACCTTCTACTGGGATGAAAAGTATCCTATGTCTTAATATACTAGCTGTTGCCAGCGGCTTCGCCCGCGTGTATGTCAGAAATTATCCCACGGGAACCTTCTACCGGGATGAAAAGTATCCTATGTCTTATTATACTAGCTGTCAGCCGCGTGTATGTCGGAAATTATCCCACGGGAACCTTCTCCCGGGATGAAAAGTATCCTTTGTCTTTATATACTAGCTGTTGCCCGCGTGTATGTCGGAAATTATCCCACGGGAACCTTCTACCGGGATGAAAAGTATCCTATGTCTTAATATACTAGCTGTTGCCCGCGTGTATGTCGGAAATTATCCCACGGGAACCTTCTACCGGGATGAAAAGTATCCTATGTCTTAATATACTAGCTGTTGCCCGCGTGTATGTCGGAAATTATTCCACGGGAACCTTCTACCGGGATGAAAAGTATCCTGTGTCTTAATATACTAGCTGTTGCCAGCGGCTTCGCCCGCGTGTATGTCGGAAATCATCCCACGGGAACCTTCTACCGGGATGAAAAGTATCCTATGTCTTAATATACTAGCTGTTGCCCGCGTGTATGTCGGAAATTATCCCACGGGAACCTTCTACCGGGATGAAAAGTATCCTGTGTCTTAATATACTAGCTGTTGCCAGCGGCTTTGCCCGCGTGTATGTCGGAATTTATCCCACGGGAACCTTCTACCGGGATGAAAAGTATCCTATGTCTTAATATACTAGCTGTTGCCAGCGGCTTCGCCAGCGTGTATGTCGGAAATTATCCCACGGGAACCTTCTACCGGGATGAAAAGTATCCTATGTCTTAATATACTAGCTGTCGCCCGCGTGTATGTCGGAAATTATCCCACGGGAACCTTCTACCGGGATGAAAAGTATCCTATGTCTTAATATACTAGCTGTTGCCCGCGTGTATGTCGGAAATTATCCCACGGGAACCTTCTACCGGGATGAAAAGTATCCTATGTCTTAATATACTAGCTGTCGCCCGCGTGTATGTCGGAAATTATCCCACGGGAACCTTCTACCGGGATGAAAAGTATCCTATGTCTTAATATACTAGCTGTTGCCAGCGGCTTAGCCCGCGTGTATGTCGGAAATTATCCCACGGGAACCTTCTACTGGGATGAAAAGTATCCTATGTCTTAATATACTAGCTGTTGCCAGCGGCTTCGCCCGCGTGTATGTCAGAAATTATCCCACGGGAACCTTCTACCGGGATGAAAAGTATCCTATGTCTTATTATACTAGCTGTCAGCCGCGTGTATGTCGGAAATTATCCCACGGGAACCTTCTCCCGGGATGAAAAGTATCCTTTGTCTTTATATACTAGCTGTTGCCCGCGTGTATGTCGGAAATTATCTCACGGGAACCTTCTACCGGGATGAAAAGTATCCTATGTCTTAATATACTAGCTGTTGCCCGCGTGTATGTCGGAAATTATCCCACGGGAACCTTCTACCGGGATGAAAAGTATCCTATGTCTTAATATACTAGCTGTTGCCCGCGTGTATGTCGGAAATTATCCCACGGGAACCTTCTACCGGGATGAAAAGTATCCTGTGTCTTAATATACTAGCTGTTGCCAGCAGCTTCGCCCGCGTGTATGTCGGAAATCATCCCACGGGAACCTTCTACCGGGACGAAAAGTATCCTATGTCTTAATATACTAGCTGTTGCCCGCGTGTATGTCGGAAATTATCCCACGGGAACCTTCTACCGGGATGAAAAGTATCCTGTGTCTTAATATACTAGCTGTTGCCAGCGGTTTTGCCCGCGTGTATGTCGGAAATTATCCCACGGGAACCTTCTACCGGGATGAAAAGTATCCTATGTCTTAATATACTAGCTGTTGCCAGCGGCTTCGCCAGCGTGTATGTCGGAAATTATCCCACGGGAACCTTCTACCGGGATGAAAAGTATCCTATGTCTTAATATACTAGCTGTCGCCCGCGTGTATGTCGGAAATTATCCCACGGGAACCTTCTAAAGGGATGAAAAGTATCCTATGTCTTAATATACTAGCTGTTGCCCGCGTGTATGTCGGAAATTATCCCACGGGAACCTTCTACCGGGATGAAAAGTATCCTATGTCTTAATATACTAGCTGTCGCCCGCGTGTATGTCGGAAATTATCCCACGGGAACCTTCTCCCGGGATGAAAAGTATCCTATGTCTTAATATACTAGCTGTTGCCAGCGGCTTAGCCCGCGTGTATGTCGGAAATTATCCCACGGGAACCTTCTACCGGGATGAAAAGTATCCTATGTCTTAATATACTAGCTGTTGCCCGCGTGTATGTCGGAAATTATCCCACGGGAACCTTCTACCGGGATGAAAAGTATCCTGTGTCTTAATATACTAGCTGTTGCCAGCGGCTTTGCCCGCGTGTATGTCGGAAAATATCCCACGGGAACCTTCTACCGGGATGAAAAGTATCCTATGTCTTAATATACTAGCTGTCGCCCGCGTGTATGTCGGAAATTATCCCACGGGAACCTTCTACCGGGATGAAAAGTATCCTATGTCTTAATATACTAGCTGTTGCCCGCGTGTATGTCGGAAATTATCCCACGGGAACCTTCTACCGGGATGAAAAGTATCCTATGTCTTAATATACTAGCTGTCGCCCGCGTGTATGTCGGAAATTATCCCACGGGAACCTTCTACCGGGATGAAAAGTATCCTATGTTTTAATATACTAGCTGTCGCCCGCGTGTATGTCGGAAATTATCCCACGGGAACCTTCTACCGGGATGAAAAGTATCCTATGTCTTAATATACTAGCTGTCGCCCGCGTGTATGTCGGAAATTATCCCACGGGAACCTTCTACCGGGATGAAAAGTATCCTATGTCTTAATATACTAGCTGTTGCCAGCGGCTTCGCCCGCGTGTAAGTCGAAAATTATCCCACAGGAACCTTCTACCGGGATGAAAAGTATCCTATGTCTTAATATACTAGCTGTTGCCCGCGTGTATGTCAGAAATTATCACACGGGAACCTTCTACCGGGATGAAAAGTATCCTATGTCTTAATATACTAGCTGTTGCCAGCGGCTTAGCCCGCGTGAATGTCGGAAATTATCCCACGGGAACCTTCTACCGGGATGAAAAGTATCCTATGTCTTAATATACTAGCTGTTGCCAGCGGCTTAGCCCGCGTGTATGTCGGAAATTATCCCACGGGAACCTTCTACCGGGATGAAAAGTATCCTATGTCTTTATATACTAGCTGTTGCCCGCGTGTATGTCGGAAATTATCCCACGGGAACCTTCTACCGGGATGAAAAGTATCCTATGTCTTAATATACTAGCTGTTGCCAGCGGCTTAGCCCGCGTGTATGTCGGAAATTATCCCACGGGAACCTTCTACCGGGATGAAAAGTATCCTATGTCTTAATATACTAGCTGTTGCCAGCGGCTTAGCCCGCGTGTATGTCGGAAATTATCCCACGGGAACCTTCTACCGGGATGAAAAGTATCCTATGTCTTTATATACTAGCTGTTGCCCGCGTGTATGTCGGAAATTATCCCACGGGAACCTTCTACCGGGATGAAAAGTATCCTATATCTTAATATACTAGCTGTCGCCCGCGTGTATGTCGGAAATTATCCCACGGGAACCTTCTACCGGGATGAAAAGTATCCTATGTCTTAATATACTAGCTGTTGCCAGCGGCTTAGCCCGCGTGTATGTCGGAAATTATCCCACGGGAACCTTCTATTGGGATGAAAAGTATCCTATGTCTTAATATACTAGCTGTTGCCAGCGGCTTCGCCCGCGTGTATGTCAGAAATTATCCCACGGGAACCTTCTACCGGGATGAAAAGTATCCTATGTCTTATTATACTAGCTGTCAGCCGCGTGTATGTCGGAAATTATCCCACGGGAACCTTCTCCCGGGATGAAAAGTATCCTTTGTCTTTATATACTAGCTGTTGCCCGCGTGTATGTCGGAAATTATCCCACGGGAACCTTCTACCGGGATGAAAAGTATCCTATGTCTTAATATACTAGCTGTTGCCCGCGTGTATGTCGGAAATTATCCCACGGGAACCTTCTACCGGGATGAAAAGTATCCTATGTCTTAATATACTAGCTGTTGCCCGCGTGTATGTCGGAAATTATTCCACGGGAACCTTCTACCGGGATGAAAAGTATCCTGTGTCTTAATATACTAGCTGTTGCCAGCGGCTTCGCCCGCGTGTATGTCGGAAATCATCCCACGGGAACCTTCTACCGGGATGAAAAGTATCCTATGTCTTAATATACTAGCTGTTGCCCGCGTGTATGTCGGAAATTATCCCACGGGAACCTTCTACCGGGATGAAAAGTATCCTGTGTCTTAATATACTAGCTGTTGCCAGCGGCTTTGCCCGCGTGTATGTCGGAATTTATCCCACGGGAACCTTCTACCGGGATGAAAAGTATCCTATGTCTTAATATACTAGCTGTTGCCAGCGGCTTCGCCAGCGTGTATGTCGGAAATTATCCCACGGGAACCTTCTACCGGGATGAAAAGTATCCTATGTCTTAATATACTAGCTGTCGCCCGCGTGTATGTCGGAAATTATCCCACGGGAACCTTCTACCGGGATGAAAAGTATCCTATGTCTTAATATACTAGCTGTTGCCCGCGTGTATGTCGGAAATTATCCCACGGGAACCTTCTACCGGGATGAAAAGTATCCTATGTCTTAATATACTAGCTGTCGCCCGCGTGTATGTCGGAAATTATCCCACGGGAACCTTCTACCGGGATGAAAAGTATCCTATGTCTTAATATACTAGCTGTTGCCAGCGGCTTAGCCCGCGTGTATGTCGGAAATTATCCCACGGGAACCTTCTACTGGGATGAAAAGTATCCTATGTCTTAATATACTAGCTGTTGCCAGCGGCTTCGCCCGCGTGTATGTCAGAAATTATCCCACGGGAACCTTCTACCGGGATGAAAAGTATCCTATGTCTTATTATACTAGCTGTCAGCCGCGTGTATGTCGGAAATTATCCCACGGGAACCTTCTCCCGGGATGAAAAGTATCCTTTGTCTTTATATACTAGCTGTTGCCCGCGTGTATGTCGGAAATTATCTCACGGGAACCTTCTACCGGGATGAAAAGTATCCTATGTCTTAATATACTAGCTGTTGCCCGCGTGTATGTCGGAAATTATCCCACGGGAACCTTCTACCGGGATGAAAAGTATCCTATGTCTTAATATACTAGCTGTTGCCCGCGTGTATGTCGGAAATTATCCCACGGGAACCTTCTACCGGGATGAAAAGTATCCTGTGTCTTAATATACTAGCTGTTGCCAGCAGCTTCGCCCGCGTGTATGTCGGAAATCATCCCACGGGAACCTTCTACCGGGACGAAAAGTATCCTATGTCTTAATATACTAGCTGTTGCCCGCGTGTATGTCGGAAATTATCCCACGGGAACCTTCTACCGGGATGAAAAGTATCCTGTGTCTTAATATACTAGCTGTTGCCAGCGGTTTTGCCCGCGTGTATGTCGGAAATTATCCCACGGGAACCTTCTACCGGGATGAAAAGTATCCTATGTCTTAATATACTAGCTGTTGCCAGCGGCTTCGCCAGCGTGTATGTCGGAAATTATCCCACGGGAACCTTCTACCGGGATGAAAAGTATCCTATGTCTTAATATACTAGCTGTCGCCCGCGTGTATGTCGGAAATTATCCCACGGGAACCTTCTACCGGGATGAAAAGTATCCTATGTCTTAATATACTAGCTGTTGCCCGCGTGTATGTCGGAAATTATCCCACGGGAACCTTCTACCGGGATGAAAAGTATCCTATGTCTTAATATACTAGCTGTCGCCCGCGTGTATGTCGGAAATTATCCCACGGGAACCTTCTCCCGGGATGAAAAGTATCCTATGTCTTAATATACTAGCTGTTGCCAGCGGCTTAGCCCGCGTGTATGTCGGAAATTATCCCACGGGAACCTTCTACCGGGATGAAAAGTATCCTATGTCTTATTATACTAGCTGTCAGCCGCGTGTATGTCGGAAATTTTCCCACGGGAACCTTCTCCCGGGATGAAAAGTATCCTTTGTCTTTATATACTAGCTGTTGCCCGCGTGTATGTCGGAAATTATCCCACGGGAACCTTCTACCGGGATGAAAAGTATCCTATGTCTTAATATACTAGCTGTTGCCCGCGTGTATGTCGGAAATTATCCCACGGGAACCTTCTACCGGGATGAAAAGTATCCTATGTCTTATTATACTAGCTGTCAGCCGCGTGTATGTCGGAAATTATCCCACGGGAACCTTCTCCCGGGATGAAAAGTATCCTTTGTCTTTATATACTAGCTGTTGCCCGCGTGTATGTCGGAAATTATCCCACGGGAACCTTCTACCGGGATGAAAAGTATCCTATGTCTTAATATACTAGCTGTTGCCCGCGTGTATGTCGGAAATTATCCCACGGGAACCTTCTACCGGGATGAAAAGTATCCTATGTCTTAATATACTAGCTGTTGCCCGCGTGTATGTCGGAAATTATCCCACGGGAACCTTCTACCGGGATGAAAAGTATCCTGTGTCTTAATATACTAGCTGTTGCCAGCGGCTTCGCCCGCGTGTATGTCGGAAATCATCCCACGGGAACCTTCTACCGGGACGAAAAGTATCCTATGTCTTAATATACTAGCTGTTGCCCGCGTGTATGTCGGAAATTATCCCACGGGAACCTTCTACCGGGATGAAAAGTATCCTGTGTCTTAATATACTAGCTGTTGCCAGCGGTTTTGCCCGCGTGTATGTCGGAAATTATCCCACGGGAACCTTCTACCGGGATGAAAAGTATCCTATGTCTTAATATACTAGCTGTTGCCAGCGGCTTCGCCAGCGTGTATGTCGGAAATTATCCCACGGGAACCTTCTACCGGGATGAAAAGTGAAAAGTATCCTATGTCTTAATATACTAGCTGTCGCCCGCGTGTATGTCGGAAATTATCCCACGGGAACCTTCTACCGGGATGAAAAGTATCCTATGTCTTAATATACTAGCTGTTGCCCGCGTGTATGTCGGAAATTATCCCACGGGAACCTTCTACCGGGATGAAAAGTATCCTATGTCTTAATATACTAGCTGTCGCCCGCGTGTATGTCGGAAATTATCCCACGGGAACCTTCTCCCGGGATGTAAAGTATCCTATGTCTTAATATACTAGCTGTTGCCAGCGGCTTAGCCCGCGTGTATGTCGGAAATTATCCCACGGGAACCTTCTACCGGGATGAAAAGTATCCTATGTCTTAATATACTAGCTGTTGCCAGCGGCTTAGCCCGCGTGAATGTCGGAAATTATCCCACGGGAACCTTCTACCGGGATGAAAAGTATCCTATGTCTTAATATACTAGCTGTTGCCAGCGGCTTAGCCCGCGTGTATGTCGGAAATTATCCCACGGGAACCTTCTACCGGGATGAAAAGTATCCTATGTCTTTATATACTAGCTGTTGCCCGCGTGTATGTCGGAAATTATCCCACGGGAACCTTCTACCGGGATGAAAAGTATCCTATGTCTTAATATACTAGCTGTTGCCAGCGGCTTAGCCCGCGTGTATGTCGGAAATTATCCCACGGGAACCTTCTACCGGGATGAAAAGTATCCTATGTCTTAATATACTAGCTGTTGCCAGCGGCTTAGCCCGCGTGTATGTCGGAAATTATCCCACGGGAACCTTCTACCGGGATGTAAAGTATCCTATGTCTTTATATACTAGCTGTTGCCCGCGTGTATGTCGGAAATTAACCCACGGGAACCTTCTACCGGGATGAAAAGTATCCTATATCTTAATATACTAGCTGTCGCCCGCGTGTATGTCGGAAATTATCCCACGGGAACCTTCTACCGGGATGAAAAGTATCCTATGTCTTAATATACTAGCTGTTGCCAGCGGCTTAGCCCGCGTGTATGTCGGAAATTATCCCACGGGAACCTTCTATTGGGATGAAAAGTATCCTATGTCTTAATATACTAGCTGTTGCCAGCGGCTTCGCCCGCGTGTATGTCAGAAATTATCCCACGGGAACCTTCTACCGGGATGAAAAGTATCCTATGTCTTATTATACTAGCTGTCAGCCGCGTGTATGTCGGAAATTATCCCACGGGAACCTTCTCCCGGGATGAAAAGTATCCTTTGTCTTTATATACTAGCTGTTGCCCGCGTGTATGTCGGAAATTATCCCACGGGAACCTTCTACCGGGATGAAAAGTATCCTATGTCTTAATATACTAGCTGTTGCCCGCGTGTATGTCGGAAATTATCCCACGGGAACCTTCTACCGGGATGAAAAGTATCCTATGTCTTAATATACTAGCTGTTGCCCGCGTGTATGTCGGAAATTATCCCACGGGAACCTTCTACCGGGATGAAAAGTATCCTGTGTCTTAATATACTAGCTGTTGCCAGCGGCTTCGCCCGCGTGTATGTCGGAAATCATCCCACGGGAACCTTCTACCGGGATGAAAAGTATCCTATGTCTTAATATACTAGCTGTTGCCAGCGGCTTAGCCCGCGTGTATGTCGGAAATTATCCCACGGGAACCTTCTACCGGGATGAAAAGTATCCTATGTCTTATTATACTAGCTGTCAGCCGCGTGTATGTCGGAAATTATCCCACGGGAACCTTCTCCCGGGATGAAAAGTATCCTTTGTCTTTATATACTAGCTGTTGCCCGCGTGTATGTCGGAAATTATCCCACGGGAACCTTCTACCGGGATGAAAAGTATCCTATGTCTTAATATACTAGCTGTTGCCCGCGTGTATGTCGGAAATTATCCCACGGGAACCTTCTACCGGGATGAAAAGTATCCTATGTCTTATTATACTAGCTGTCAGCCGCGTGTATGTCGGAAATTATCCCACGGGAACCTTCTCCCGGGATGAAAAGTATCCTTTGTCTTTATATACTAGCTGTTGCCCGCGTGTATGTCGGAAATTATCCCACGGGAACCTTCTACCGGGATGAAAAGTATCCTATGTCTTAATATACTAGCTGTTGCCCGCGTGTATGTCGGAAATTATCCCACGGGAACCTTCTACCGGGATGAAAAGTATCCTATGTCTTAATATACTAGCTGTTGCCCGCGTGTATGTCGGAAATTATCCCACGGGAACCTTCTACCGGGATGAAAAGTATCCTATGTCTTAATATACTAGCTGTTGCCCGCGTGTATGTCGGAAATTATCCCACGGGAACCTTCTACCGGGATGAAAAGTATCCTGTGTCTTAATATACTAGCTGTTGCCAGCGGCTTCGCCCGCGTGTATGTCGGAAATCATCCCACGGGAACCTTCTACCGGGATGAAAAGTATCCTATGTCTTAATATACTAGCTGTTGCCAGCGGCTTAGCCCGCGTGTATGTCGGAAATTATCCCACGGGAACCTTCTACCGGGATGAAAAGTATCCTATGTCTTATTATACTAGCTGTCAGCCGGGTGTATGTCAGAAATTATCCCACGGGAACCTTCTCCCGGGATGAAAAGTATCCTTTGTCTTTATATACTAGCTGTTGCCCGCGTGTATGTCGGAAATTATCCCACGGGAACCTTCTACCGGGATGAAAAGTATCCTATGTCTTAATATACTAGCTGTTGCCCGCGTGTATGTCGGAAATTATCCCACGGGAACCTTCTACCGGGATGAAAAGTATCCTATGTCTTATTATACTAGCTGTCAGCCGCGTGTATGTCGGAAATTATCCCACGGGAACCTTCTCCCGGGATGAAAAGTATCCTTTGTCTTTATATACTAGCTGTTGCCCGCGTGTATGTCGGAAATTATCCCACGGGAACCTTCTACCGGGATGAAAAGTATCCTATGTCTTAATATACTAGCTGTTGCCCGCGTGTATGTCGGAAATTATCCCACGGGAACCTTCTACCGGGATGAAAAGTATCCTATGTCTTAATATACTAGCTGTTGCCCGCGTGTATGTCGGAAATTATCCCACGGGAACCTTATACCGGGATGAAAAGTATCCTATGTCTTAATATACTAGCTGTTGCCCGCGTGTATGTCGGAAATTATTCCACGGGAACCTTCTACCGGGATGAAAAGTATCCTGTGTCTTAATATACTAGCTGTTGCCAGCGGCTTCGCCCGCGTGTATGTCGGAAATCATCCCACGGGAACCTTCTACCGGGATGAAAAGTATCCTATGTCTTAATATACTAGCTGTTGCCCGCGTGTATGTCGGAAATTATCCCACGGGAACCTTCTACCGGGATGAAAAGTATCCTGTGTCTTAATATACTAGCTGTTGCCAGCGGCTTTGCCCGCGTGTATGTCGGAATTTATCCCACGGGAACCTTCTACCGGGATGAAAAGTATCCTATGTCTTAATATACTAGCTGTTGCCAGCGGCTTCGCCAGCGTGTATGTCGGAAATTATCCCACGGGAACCTTCTACCGGGATGAAAAGTATCCTATGTCTTAATATACTAGCTGTCGCCCGCGTGTATGTCGGAAATTATCCCACGGGAACCTTCTACCGGGATGAAAAGTATCCTATGTCTTAATATACTAGCTGTTGCCCGCGTGTATGTCGGAAATTATCCCACGGGAACCTTCTACCGGGATGAAAAGTATCCTATCTCTTAATATACTAGCTGTCGCCCGCGTGTATGTCGGAAATTATCCCACGGGAACCTTCTACCGGGATGAAAAGTATCCTATGTCTTAATATACTAGCTGTTGCCCGCGTGTATGTCGGAAATTATTCCACGGGAACCTTCTACCGGGATGAAAAGTATCCTGTGTCTTAATATACTAGCTGTTGCCAGCGGCTTCGCCCGCGTGTATGTCGGAAATCATCCCACGGGAACCTTCTACCGGGATGAAAAGTATCCTATGTCTTAATATACTAGCTGTTGCCCGCGTGTATGTCGGAAATTATCCCACGGGAACCTTCTACCGGGATGAAAAGTATCCTGTGTCTTAATATACTAGCTGTTGCCAGCGGCTTTGCCCGCGTGTATGTCGGAATTTATCCCACGGGAACCTTCTACCGGGATGAAAAGTATCCTATGTCTTAATATACTAGCTGTTGCCAGCGGCTTCGCCAGCGTGTATGTCGGAAATTATCCCACGGGAACCTTCTACCGGGATGAAAAGTATCCTATGTCTTAATATACTAGCTGTCGCCCGCGTGTATGTCGGAAATTATCCCACGGGAACCTTCTACCGGGATGAAAAGTATCCTATGTCTTAATATACTAGCTGTTGCCCGCGTGTATGTCGGAAATTATCCCACGGGAACCTTCTACCGGGATGAAAAGTATCCTATCTCTTAATATACTAGCTGTCGCCCGCGTGTATGTCGGAAATTATCCCACGGGAACCTTCTACCGGGATGAAAAGTATCCTATGTCTTAATATACTAGCTGTTGCCAGCGGCTTAGCCCGCGTGTATGTCGGAAATTATCCCACGGGAACCTTCTACTGGGATGAAAAGTATCCTATGTCTTAATATACTAGCTGTTGCCAGCGGCTTCGCCCGCGTGTATGTCAGAAATTATCCCACGGGAACCTTCTACCGGGATGAAAAGTATCCTATGTCTTATTATACTAGCTGTCAGCCGCGTGTATGTCGGAAATTATCCCACGGGAACCTTCTCCCGGGATGAAAAGTATCCTTTGTCTTTATATACTAGCTGTTGCCCGCGTGTATGTCGGAAATTATCCCACGGGAACCTTCTACCGGGATGAAAAGTATCCTATGTCTTAATATACTAGCTGTTGCCCGCGTGTAAGTCGGAAATTATCCCACGGGAACCTTCTACCGGGATGAAAAGTATCCTATGTCTTAATATACTAGCTGTTGCCCGCGTGTATGTCGGAAATTATCCCACGGGAACCTTCTACCGGGATGAAAAGTATCCTGTGTCTTAATATACTAGCTGTTGCCAGCAGCTTCGCCCGCGTGTATGTCGGAAATCATCCCACGGGAACCTTCTACCGGGACGAAAAGTATCCTATGTCTTAATATACTAGCTGTTGCCCGCGTGTATGTCGGAAATTATCCCACGGGAACCTTCTACCGGGATGAAAAGTATCCTGTGTCTTAATATACTAGCTGTTGCCAGCGGTTTTGCCCGCGTGTATGTCGGAAATTATCCCACGGGAACCTTCTACCGGGATGAAAAGTATCCTATGTCTTAATATACTAGCTGTTGCCAGCGGCTTCGCCAGCGTGTATGTCGGAAATTATCCCACGGGAACCTTCTACCGGGATGAAAAGTATCCTATGTCTTAATATACTAGCTGTCGCCCGCGTGTATGTCGGAAATTATCCCACGGGAACCTTCTACCGGGATGAAAAGTATCCTATGTCTTAATATACTAGCTGTTGCCCGCGTGTATGTCGGAAATTATCCCACGGGAACCTTCTACCGGGATGAAAAGTATCCTATGTCTTAATATACTAGCTGTCGCCCGCGTGTATGTCGGAAATTATCCCACGGGAACCTTCTCCCGGGATGAAAAGTATCCTATGTCTTAATATACTAGCTGTTGCCAGCGGCTTAGCCCGCGTGTATGTCGGAAATTATCCCACGGGAACCTTCTACCGGGATGAAAAGTATCCTATGTCTTATTATACTAGCTGTCAGCCGCGTGTATGTCGGAAATTTTCCCACGGGAACCTTCTCCCGGGATGAAAAGTATCCTTTGTCTTTATATACTAGCTGTTGCCCGCGTGTATGTCGGAAATTATCCCACGGGAACCTTCTACCGGGATGAAAAGTATCCTATGTCTTAATATACTAGCTGTTGCCCGCGTGTATGTCGGAAATTATCCCACGGGAACCTTCTACCGGGATGAAAAGTATCCTATGTCTTATTATACTAGCTGTCAGCCGCGTGTATGTCGGAAATTATCCCACGGGAACCTTCTCCCGGGATGAAAAGTATCCTTTGTCTTTATATACTAGCTGTTGCCCGCGTGTATGTCGGAAATTATCCCACGGGAACCTTCTACCGGGATGAAAAGTATCCTATGTCTTAATATACTAGCTGTTGCCCGCGTGTATGTCGGAAATTATCCCACGGGAACCTTCTACCGGGATGAAAAGTATCCTATGTCTTAATATACTAGCTGTTGCCCGCGTGTATGTCGGAAATTATCCCACGGGAACCTTCTACCGGGATGAAAAGTATCCTGTGTCTTAATATACTAGCTGTTGCCAGCGGCTTCGCCCGCGTGTATGTCGGAAATCATCCCACGGGAACCTTCTACCGGGACGAAAAGTATCCTATGTCTTAATATACTAGCTGTTGCCCGCGTGTATGTCGGAAATTATCCCACGGGAACCTTCTACCGGGATGAAAAGTATCCTGTGTCTTAATATACTAGCTGTTGCCAGCGGTTTTGCCCGCGTGTATGTCGGAAATTATCCCACGGGAACCTTCTACCGGGATGAAAAGTATCCTATGTCTTAATATACTAGCTGTTGCCAGCGGCTTCGCCAGCGTGTATGTCGGAAATTATCCCACGGGAACCTTCTACCGGGATGAAAAGTGAAAAGTATCCTATGTCTTAATATACTAGCTGTCGCCCGCGTGTATGTCGGAAATTATCCCACGGGAACCTTCTACCGGGATGAAAAGTATCCTATGTCTTAATATACTAGCTGTTGCCCGCGTGTATGTCGGAAATTATCCCACGGGAACCTTCTACCGGGATGAAAAGTATCCTATGTCTTAATATACTAGCTGTCGCCCGCGTGTATGTCGGAAATTATCCCACGGGAACCTTCTCCCGGGATGTAAAGTATCCTATGTCTTAATATACTAGCTGTTGCCAGCGGCTTAGCCCGCGTGTATGTCGGAAATTATCCCACGGGAACCTTCTACCGGGATGAAAAGTATCCTATGTCTTAATATACTAGCTGTTGCCAGCGGCTTAGCCCGCGTGAATGTCGGAAATTATCCCACGGGAACCTTCTACCGGGATGAAAAGTATCCTATGTCTTAATATACTAGCTGTTGCCAGCGGCTTAGCCCGCGTGTATGTCGGAAATTATCCCACGGGAACCTTCTACCGGGATGAAAAGTATCCTATGTCTTTATATACTAGCTGTTGCCCGCGTGTATGTCGGAAATTATCCCACGGGAACCTTCTACCGGGATGAAAAGTATCCTATGTCTTAATATACTAGCTGTTGCCAGCGGCTTAGCCCGCGTGTATGTCGGAAATTATCCCACGGGAACCTTCTACCGGGATGAAAAGTATCCTATGTCTTTATATACTAGCTGTTGCCCGCGTGTATGTCGGAAATTAACCCACGGGAACCTTCTACCGGGATGAAAAGTATCCTATATCTTAATATACTAGCTGTCGCCCGCGTGTATGTCGGAAATTATCCCACGGGAACCTTCTACCGGGATGAAAAGTATCCTATGTCTTAATATACTAGCTGTTGCCAGCGGCTTAGCCCGCGTGTATGTCGGAAATTATCCCACGGGAACCTTCTATTGGGATGAAAAGTATCCTATGTCTTAATATACTAGCTGTTGCCAGCGGCTTCGCCCGCGTGTATGTCAGAAATTATCCCACGGGAACCTTCTGACGGGATGAAAAGTATCCTATGTCTTATTATACTAGCTGTCAGCCGCGTGTATGTCGGAAATTATCCCACGGGAACCTTCTCCCGGGATGAAAAGTATCCTTTGTCTTTATATACTAGCTGTTGCCCGCGTGTATGTCGGAAATTATCCCACGGGAACCTTCTACCGGGATGAAAAGTATCCTATGTCTTAATATACTAGCTGTTGCCCGCGTGTATGTCGGAAATTATCCCACGGGAACCTTCTACCGGGATGAAAAGTATCCTATGTCTTAATATACTAGCTGTTGCCCGCGTGTATGTCGGAAATTATCCCACGGGAACCTTCTACCGGGATGAAAAGTATCCTGTGTCTTAATATACTAGCTGTTGCCAGCGGCTTCGCCCGCGTGTATGTCGGAAATCATCCCACGGGAACCTTCTACCGGGATGAAAAGTATCCTATGTCTTAATATACTAGCTGTTGCCAGCGGCTTAGCCCGCGTGTATGTCGGAAATTATCCCACGGGAACCTTCTACCGGGATGAAAAGTATCCTATGTCTTATTATACTAGCTGTCAGCCGCGTGTATGTCGGAAATTATCCCACGGGAACCTTCTCCCGGGATGAAAAGTATCCTTTGTCTTTATATCCTAGCTGTTGCCCGCGTGTATGTCGGAAATTATCCCACGGGAACCTTCTACCGGGATGAAAAGTATCCTATGTCTTAATATACTAGCTGTTGCCCGCGTGTATGTCGGAAATTATCCCACGGGAACCTTCTACCGGGATGAAAAGTATCCTATGTCTTATTATACTAGCTGTCAGCCGCGTGTATGTCGGAAATTATCCCACGGGAACCTTCTCCCGGGATGAAAAGTATCCTTTGTCTTTATATACTAGCTGTTGCCCGCGTGTATGTCGGAAATTATCCCACGGGAACCTTCTACCGGGATGAAAAGTATCCTATGTCTTAATATACTAGCTGTTGCCCGCGTGTATGTCGGAAATTATCCCACGGGAACCTTCTACCGGGATGAAAAGTATCCTATGTCTTAATATACTAGCTGTTGCCCGCGTGTATGTCGGAAATTATCCCACGGGAACCTTCTACCGGGATGAAAAGTATCCTGTGTCTTAATATACTAGCTGTTGCCAGCGGCTTCGCCCGCGTGTATGTCGGAAATCATCCCACGGGAACCTTCTACCGGGACGAAAAGTATCCTATGTCTTAATATACTAGCTGTTGCCCGCGTGTATGTCGGAAATTATCCCACGGGAACCTTCTACCGGGATGAAAAGTATCCTGTGTCTTAATATACTAGCTGTTGCCAGCGGTTTTGCCCGCGTGTATGTCGGAAATTATCCCACGGGAACCTTCTACCGGGATGAAAAGTATCCTATGTCTTAATATACTAGCTGTTGCCAGCGGCTTCGCCAGCGTGTATGTCGGAAATTATCCCACGGGAACCTTCTACCGGGATGAAAAGTATCCTATGTCTTAATATACTAGCTGTCGCCCGCGTGTATGTCGGAAATTATCCCACGGGAACCTTCTACCGGGATGAAAAGTATCCTATGTCTTAATATACTAGCTGTTGCCCGCGTGTATGTCGGAAATTATCCCACGGGAACCTTCTACCGGGATGAAAAGTATCCTATGTCTTAATATACTAGCTGTCGCCCGCGTGTATGTCGGAAATTATCCCACGGGAACCTTCTCCCGGGATGAAAAGTATCCTATGTCTTAATATACTAGCTGTTGCCAGCGGCTTAGCCCGCGTGTATGTCGGAAATTATCCCACGGGAACCTTCTACCGGGATGAAAAGTATCCTATGTCTTAATATACTAGCTGTTGCCAGCGGCTTAGCCCGCGTGAATGTCGGAAATTATCCCACGGGAACCTTCTACCGGGATGAAAAGTATCCTATGTCTTTATATACTAGCTGTTGCCCGCGTGTATGTCGGAAATTATCCCACGGGAACCTTCTACCGGGATGAAAAGTATCCTATATCTTAAAATACTAGCTGTCGCCCGCGTGTATGTCGGAAATTATCCCACGGGAACCTTCTACCGGGATGAAAAGTATCCTATGTCTTAATATACTAGCTGTTGCCAGCGGCTTCGCCAGCGTGTATGTCGGAAATTATCCCACGGGAACCTTCTACCGGGATGAAAAGTATCCTATGTCTTAATATACTAGCTGTCGCCCGCGTGTATGTCGGAAATTATCCCACGGGAACCTTCTACCGGGATGAAAAGTATCCTATGTCTTAATATACTAGCTGTTGCCCGCGTGTATGTCGGAAATTATCCCACGGGAACCTTCTACCGGGATGAAAAGTATCCTATGTCTTAATATACTAGCTGTCGCCCGCGTGTATGTCGGAAATTATCCCACGGGAACCTTCTCCCGGGATGAAAAGTATCCTATGTCTTAATATACTAGCTGTTGCCAGCGGCTTAGCCCGCGTGTATGTCGGAAATTATCCCACGGGAACCTTCTACCGGGATGAAAAGTATCCTATGTCTTAATATACTAGCTGTTGCCAGCGGCTTAGCCCGCGTGAATGTCGGAAATTATCCCACGGGAACCTTCTACCGGGATGAAAAGTATCCTATGTCTTAATATACTAGCTGTTGCCAGCGGCTTAGCCCGCGTGTATGTCGGAAATTATCCCACGGGAACCTTCTACCGGGATGAAAAGTATCCTATGTCTTTATATACTAGCTGTTGCCCGCGTGTATGTCGGAAATAATCCCACGGGAACCTTCTACCGGGATGAAAAGTATCCTATGTCTTAATATACTAGCTGTTGCCAGCGGCTTAGCCCGCGTGTATGTCGGAAATTATCCCACGGGAACCTTCTACCGGGATGAAAAGTATCCTATGTCTTAATATACTAGCTGTTGCCAGCGGCTTAGCCCGCGTGTATGTCGGAAATTATCCCACGGGAACCTTCTACCGGGATGAAAAGTATCCTATGTCTTTATATACTAGCTGTTGCCCGCGTGTATGTCGGAAATTATCCCACGGGAACCTTCTACCGGGATGAAAAGTATCCTATATCTTAAAATACTAGCTGTCGCCCGCGTGTATGTCGGAAATTATCCCACGGGAACCTTCTACCGGGATGAAAAGTATCCTATGTCTTAATATACTAGCTGTTGCCAGCGGCTTAGCCCGCGTGTATGTCGGAAATTATCCCACGGGAACCTTCTATTGGGATGAAAAGTATCCTATGTCTTAATATACTAGCTGTTGCCAGCGGCTTCGCCCGCGTGTATGTCAGAAATTATCCCACGGGAACCTTCTACCGGGATGAAAAGTATCCTATGTCTTATTATACTAGCTGTCAGCCGCGTGTATGTCGGAAATTATCCCACGGGAACCTTCTCCCGGGATGAAAAGTATCCTTTGTCTTTATATACTAGCTGTTGCCCGCGTGTATGTCGGAAATTATCCCACGGGAACCTTCTACCGGGATGAAAAGTATCCTATGTCTTAATATACTAGCTGTTGCCCGCGTGTATGTCGGAAATTATCCCACGGGAACCTTCTACCGGGATGAAAAGTATCCTATGTCTTAATATACTAGCTGTTGCCCGCGTGTATGTCGGAAATTATCCCACGGGAACCTTCTACCGGGATGAAAAGTATCCTGTGTCTTAATATACTAGCTGTTGCCAGCGGCTTCGCCCGCGTGTATGTCGGAAATCATCCCACGGGAACCTTCTACCGGGATGAAAAGTATCCTATGTCTTAATATACTAGCTGTTGCCCGCGTGTATGTCGGAAATTATCCCACGGGAACCTTCTACCGGGATGAAAAGTATCCTGTGTCTTAATATACTAGCTGTTGCCAGCGGCTTTGCCCGCGTGTATGTCGGAAATTATCCCACGGGAACCTTCTACCGGGATGAAAAGTATCCTATGTCTTAATATACTAGCTGTTGCCCGCGTGTATGTCGGAAATTATCCCACGGGAACCTTCTACCGGGATGAAAAGTATCCTGTGTCTTAATATACTAGCTGTTGCCAGCGGCTTCGCCCGCGTGTATGTCGGAAATCATCCCACGGGAACCTTCTACCGGGATGAAAAGTATCCTATGTCTTAATATACTAGCTGTTGCCAGCGGCTTAGCCCGCGTGTATGTCGGAAATTATCCCACGGGAACCTTCTACCGGGATGAAAAGTATCCTATGTCTTATTATACTAGCTGTCAGCCGCGTGTATGTCGGAAATTATCCCACGGGAACCTTCTCCCGGGATGAAAAGTATCCTTTGTCTTTATATCCTAGCTGTTGCCCGCGTGTATGTCGGAAATTATCCCACGGGAACCTTCTACCGGGATGAAAAGTATCCTATGTCTTAATATACTAGCTGTTGCCCGCGTGTATGTCGGAAATTATCCCACGGGAACCTTCTACCGGGATGAAAAGTATCCTATGTCTTATTATACTAGCTGTCAGCCGCGTGTATGTCGGAAATTATCCCACGGGAACCTTCTCCCGGGATGAAAAGTATCCTTTGTCTTTATATACTAGCTGTTGCCCGCGTGTATGTCGGAAATTATCCCACGGGAACCTTCTACCGGGATGAAAAGTATCCTATGTCTTAATATACTAGCTGTTGCCCGCGTGTATGTCGGAAATTATCCCACGGGAACCTTCTACCGGGATGAAAAGTATCCTATGTCTTAATATACTAGCTGTTGCCCGCGTGTATGTCGGAAATTATCCCACGGGAACCTTCTACCGGGATGAAAAGTATCCTGTGTCTTAATATACTAGCTGTTGCCAGCGGCTTCGCCCGCGTGTATGTCGGAAATCATCCCACGGGAACCTTCTACCGGGACGAAAAGTATCCTATGTCTTAATATACTAGCTGTTGCCCGCGTGTATGTCGGAAATTATCCCACGGGAACCTTCTACCGGGATGAAAAGTATCCTGTGTCTTAATATACTAGCTGTTGCCAGCGGTTTTGCCCGCGTGTATGTCGGAAATTATCCCACGGGAACCTTCTACCGGGATGAAAAGTATCCTATGTCTTAATATACTAGCTGTTGCCAGCGGCTTCGCCAGCGTGTATGTCGGAAATTATCCCACGGGAACCTTCTACCGGGATGAAAAGTATCCTATGTCTTAATATACTAGCTGTCGCCCGCGTGTATGTCGGAAATTATCCCACGGGAACCTTCTACCGGGATGAAAAGTATCCTATGTCTTAATATACTAGCTGTTGCCCGCGTGTATGTCGGAAATTATCCCACGGGAACCTTCTACCGGGATGAAAAGTATCCTATGTCTTAATATACTAGCTGTCGCCCGCGTGTATGTCGGAAATTATCCCACGGGAACCTTCTCCCGGGATGAAAAGTATCCTATGTCTTAATATACTAGCTGTTGCCAGCGGCTTAGCCCGCGTGTATGTCGGAAATTATCCCACGGGAACCTTCTACCGGGATGAAAAGTATCCTATGTCTTAATATACTAGCTGTTGCCAGCGGCTTAGCCCGCGTGAATGTCGGAAATTATCCCACGGGAACCTTCTACCGGGATGAAAAGTATCCTATGTCTTTATATACTAGCTGTTGCCCGCGTGTATGTCGGAAATTATCCCACGGGAACCTTCTACCGGGATGAAAAGTATCCTATATCTTAAAATACTAGCTGTCGCCCGCGTGTATGTCGGAAATTATCCCACGGGAACCTTCTACCGGGATGAAAAGTATCCTATGTCTTAATATACTAGCTGTTGCCAGCGGCTTCGCCAGCGTGTATGTCGGAAATTATCCCACGGGAACCTTCTACCGGGATGAAAAGTATCCTATGTCTTAATATACTAGCTGTCGCCCGCGTGTATGTCGGAAATTATCCCACGGGAACCTTCTACCGGGATGAAAAGTATCCTATGTCTTAATATACTAGCTGTTGCCCGCGTGTATGTCGGAAATTATCCCACGGGAACCTTCTACCGGGATGAAAAGTATCCTATGTCTTAATATACTAGCTGTCGCCCGCGTGTATGTCGGAAATTATCCCACGGGAACCTTCTCCCGGGATGAAAAGTATCCTATGTCTTAATATACTAGCTGTTGCCAGCGGCTTAGCCCGCGTGTATGTCGGAAATTATCCCACGGGAACCTTCTACCGGGATGAAAAGTATCCTATGTCTTAATATACTAGCTGTTGCCAGCGGCTTAGCCCGCGTGAATGTCGGAAATTATCCCACGGGAACCTTCTACCGGGATGAAAAGTATCCTATGTCTTAATATACTAGCTGTTGCCAGCGGCTTAGCCCGCGTGTATGTCGGAAATTATCCCACGGGAACCTTCTACCGGGATGAAAAGTATCCTATGTCTTTATATACTAGCTGTTGCCCGCGTGTATGTCGGAAATAATCCCACGGGAACCTTCTACCGGGATGAAAAGTATCCTATGTCTTAATATACTAGCTGTTGCCAGCGGCTTAGCCCGCGTGTATGTCGGAAATTATCCCACGGGAACCTTCTACCGGGATGAAAAGTATCCTATGTCTTAATATACTAGCTGTTGCCAGCGGCTTAGCCCGCGTGTATGTCGGAAATTATCCCACGGGAACCTTCTACCGGGATGAAAAGTATCCTATGTCTTTATATACTAGCTGTTGCCCGCGTGTATGTCGGAAATTATCCCACGGGAACCTTCTACCGGGATGAAAAGTATCCTATATCTTAAAATACTAGCTGTCGCCCGCGTGTATGTCGGAAATTATCCCACGGGAACCTTCTACCGGGATGAAAAGTATCCTATGTCTTAATATACTAGCTGTTGCCAGCGGCTTAGCCCGCGTGTATGTCGGAAATTATCCCACGGGAACCTTCTATTGGGATGAAAAGTATCCTATGTCTTAATATACTAGCTGTTGCCAGCGGCTTCGCCCGCGTGTATGTCAGAAATTATCCCACGGGAACCTTCTACCGGGATGAAAAGTATCCTATGTCTTATTATACTAGCTGTCAGCCGCGTGTATGTCGGAAATTATCCCACGGGAACCTTCTCCCGGGATGAAAAGTATCCTTTGTCTTTATATACTAGCTGTTGCCCGCGTGTATGTCGGAAATTATCCCACGGGAACCTTCTACCGGGATGAAAAGTATCCTATGTCTTAATATACTAGCTGTTGCCCGCGTGTATGTCGGAAATTATCCCACGGGAACCTTCTACCGGGATGAAAAGTATCCTATGTCTTAATATACTAGCTGTTGCCCGCGTGTATGTCGGAAATTATCCCACGGGAACCTTCTACCGGGATGAAAAGTATCCTGTGTCTTAATATACTAGCTGTTGCCAGCGGCTTCGCCCGCGTGTATGTCGGAAATCATCCCACGGGAACCTTCTACCGGGATGAAAAGTATCCTATGTCTTAATATACTAGCTGTTGCCCGCGTGTATGTCGGAAATTATCCCACGGGAACCTTCTACCGGGATGAAAAGTATCCTGTGTCTTAATATACTAGCTGTTGCCAGCGGCTTTGCCCGCGTGTATGTCGGAAATTATCCCACGGGAACCTTCTACCGGGATGAAAAGTATCCTATGTCTTAATATACTAGCTGTTGCCAGCGGCTTCGCCAGCGTGTATGTCGGAAATTATCCCACGGGAACCTTCTACCGGGATGAAAAGTATCCTATGTCTTAATATACTAGCTGTCGCCCGCGTGTATGTCGGAAATTATCCCACGGGAACCTTCTACCGGGATGAAAAGTATCCTATGTCTTAATATACTAGCTGTTGCCCGCGTGTATGTCGGAAATTATCCCACGGGAACCTTCTACCGGGATGAAAAGTATCCTATGTCTTAATATACTAGCTGTTGCCCGCGTGTATGTCGGAAATTATCCCACGGGAACCTTCTACCGGGATGAAAAGTATCCTATGTCTTAATATACTAGCTGTTGCCAGCGGCTTAGCCCGCGTGTATGTCGGAAATTATCCCACGGGAACCTTCTACTGGGATAAAAAGTATCCTATGTCTTAATATACTAGCTGTTGCCAGCGGCTTCGCCCGCGTGTATGTCAGAAATTATCCCACGGGAACCTTCTACCGGGATGAAAAGTATCCTATGTCTTATTATACTAGCTGTCAGCCGCGTGTATGTCGGAAATTATCCCACGGGAACCTTCTCCCGGGATGAAAAGTATCCTTTGTCTTTATATACTAGCTGTTGCCCGCGTGTATGTCGGAAATTATCCCACGGGAACCTTCTACCGGGATGAAAAGTATCCTATGTCTTAATATACTAGCTGTTGCCCGCGTGTATGTCGGAAATTATCCCACGGGAACCTTCTACCGGGATGAAAAGTATCCTATGTCTTAATATACTAGCTGTTGCCCGCGTGTATGTCGGAAATTATCCCACGGGAACCTTCTACCGGGATGAAAAGTATCCTGTGTCTTAATATACTAGCTGTTGCCAGCGGCTTCGCCCGCGTGTATGTCGGAAATCATCCCACGGGAACCTTCTACCGGGACGAAAAGTATCCTATGTCTTAATATACTAGCTGTTGCCCGCGTGTATGTCGGAAAATATCCCACGGGAACCTTCTACCGGGATGAAAAGTATCCTGTGTCTTAATATACTAGCTGTTGCCAGCGGCTTCGCCAGCGTGTATGTCGGAAATTATCCCACGGGAACCTTCTACCGGGATGAAAAGTATCCTATGTCTTAATATACTAGCTGTCGCCCGCGTGTATGTCGGAAATTATCCCACGGGAACCTTCTACCGGGATGAAAAGTATCCTATGTCTTAATATACTAGCTGTTGCCCGCGTGTATGTCGGAAATTATCCCACGGGAACCTTCTACCGGGATGAAAAGTATCCTATGTCTTAATATACTAGCTGTCGCCCGCGTGTATGTCGGAAATTATCCCACGGGAACCTTCTCCCGGGATGAAAAGTATCCTATGTCTTTATATACTAGCTGTTGCCCGCGTGTATGTCGGAAATTATCCCACGGGAACCTTCTACCGGGATGAAAAGTATCCTATGTCTTAATATACTAGCTGTTGCCAGCGGCTTCGCCAGCGTGTATGTCGGAAATTATCCCACGGGAACCTTCTACCGGGATGAAAAGTATCCTATGTCTTAATATACTAGCTGTCGCCCGCGTGTATGTCGGAAATTATCCCACGGGGACCTTCTACCGGGATGAAAAGTATCCTTTGTCTTAATATACTAGCTGTTGCCAGCGGCTTCGCCCGCGTGTAAGTCGGAAATTATCCCACGGGAACCTTCTACCGGGATGAAAAGTATCCTTTGTCTTTATATACTAGCTGTTGCCCGCGTGTATGTCGGAAATTATCCCACGGGAACCTACTACCGGGATGAAAAGTATCCTATGTCTTAATATACTAGCTGTTGCCCGCGTGTATGTCGGAAATTATCCCACGGGAACCTTCTACCGGGATGAAAAGTATCCTATGTCTTAATATACTAGCTGTTGCCCGCGTGTATGTCGGAATACATCCCACGGGAACCTTCTACCGGGATGAAAAGTATCTTATGTCTTAATATACTAGCTGTTGCCCGCGTGAATGTCGGAAATTATCCCACGGGAACCTTCTACCGGGATGAAAAGTATCCTATGTCTCAATATACTAGCTGTTGCCCGCGTGTATGTCGGAAATTATCCCACGGGAACCTTCTACCGAGATGAAAAGTATCCTGTGTCTTAATATACTAGCTGTTGCCAGCGGCTTTGCCCGCGTGTATGTCGGAAATTATCCCACGGGAACCTTCTACCGGGATGAAAAGTATCCTATGTCTTAATATACTAGCTGTCGCCCGCGTGTATGTCGGAAATTATCCCACGGGAACCTTCTACCGGGATGAAAAGTATCCTATGTCTTAATATACTAGCTGTCGCCCGCGTGTATGTCAGAAATTATCCCACGGGAACCTTCTACCGGGATGAAAAGTATCCTATGTCTTAATATACTAGCTGTCGCCCGCGTGTATGTCGGAAATTATCCCACGGGAACCTTCTCCCGGGATGAAAAGTATCGTATGTCTTTATATACTAGCTGTCGCCCGCGTGTATGTCGGAAATTATCCCACGGGAACCTTCTACCGGGATGAAAAGTATCCTATGTCTTAATATACTAGCTGTTGCCCGCGTGTATGTCAGAAATTATCACACGGGAACCTTCTACCGGGATGAAAAGTATCCTATGTTTTAATATACTAGCTGTCGCCCGCGTGTATGTCGGAAATTATCCCACAGGAACCTTCTACCGGGATGAAAAGTATCCTATGTCTTAATATACTAGCTGTCGCCCGCGTGTATGTCGGAAATTATCCCACGGGAACCTTCTACCGGGATGAAAAGTATCCTATGTCTTAATATACTAGCTGTTGCCAGCGGCTTCGCCCGCGTGTAAGTCGGAAATTATCCCACAGGAACCTTCTACCGGGATGAAAAGTATCCTATGTCTTAATATACTAGCTGTTGCCCGCGTGTATGTCAGAAATTATCACACGGGAACCTTCTACCGGGATGAAAAGTATCCTATGTCTTAATATACAAGCTGTTGCCAGCGGCTTAGCCCGCGTGAATGTCGGAAATTATCCCACGGGAACCATCTACCGGGATGAAAAGTATCCTATGTTTTAATATACTAGCTGTTGCCAGCGGCTTAGCCCGCGTGTATGTCGGAAATTATCCCACGGGAACCTTCTACCGGGATGAAAAGTATCCTATGTCTTTATATACTAGCTGTTGCCCGCGTGTATGTCGGAAATTATCCCACGGGAACCTTCTACCGGGATGAAAAGTATCCTATGTCTTAATATACTAGCTGTTGCCAGCGGCTTAGCCCGCGTGTATGTCGGAAATTATCCCACGGGAACCTTCTACTGGGATGAAAAGTATCCTATGTCTTAATATACTAGCTGTTGCCAGCGGCTTCGCCCGCGTGTATGTCAGAAATTATCCCACGGGAACCTTCTACCGGGATGAAAAGTATCCTATGTCTTAATATACTAGCTGTTGCCCGCGTGTATGTCAGAAATTATCACACGGGAACCTTCTACCGGGATGAAAAGTATCCTATGTTTTAATATACTAGCTGTCGCCCGCGTGTATGTCGGAAATTATCCCACAGGAACCTTCTACCGGGATGAAAAGTATCCTATGTCTTAATATACTAGCTGTCGCCCGCGTGTATGTCGGAAATTATCCCACGGGAACCTTCTACCGGGATGAAAAGTATCCTATGTCTTAATATACTAGCTGTTGCCAGCGGCTTCGCCCGCGTGTAAGTCGGAAATTATCCCACAGGAACCTTCTACCGGGATGAAAAGTATCCTATGTCTTAATATACTAGCTGTTGCCCGCGTGTATGTCAGAAATTATCACACGGGAACCTTCTACCGGGATGAAAAGTATCCTATGTCTTAATATACAAGCTGTTGCCAGCGGCTTAGCCCGCGTGAATGTCGGAAATTATCCCACGGGAACCATCTACCGGGATGAAAAGTATCCTATGTCTTAATATACTAGCTGTTGCCAGCGGCTTAGCCCGCGTGTATGTCGGAAATTATCCCACGGGAACCTTCTACCGGGATGAAAAGTATCCTATGTCTTTATATACTAGCTGTTGCCCGCGTGTATGTCGGAAATTATCCCACGGGAACCTTCTACCGGGATGAAAAGTATCCTATGTCTTAATATACTAGCTGCTGCCAGCGGCTTAGCCCGCGTGTATGTCGGAAATTATCCCACGGGAACCTTCTACCGGGTTGAAAAGTATCCTATGTCTTAATATACTAGCTGTTGCCAGCGGCTTAGCCCGCGTGTATGTCGGAAATTATCCCACGGGAACCTTCTACCGGGATGAAAAGTATCCTATGTCTTTATATACTAGCTGTTGCCCGCGTGTATGTCGGAAATTATCCCACGGGAACCTTCTACCGGGATGAAAAGTATCCTATGTCTTAATATACTAGCTGTCGCCCGCGTGTATGTCGGAAATTATCCCACGGGAAACTTCTACCGGGATGAAAAGTATCCTATGTCTTAATATACTAGCTGTTGCCAGCGGCTTAGCCCGCGTGTATGTCGGAAATTATCCCACGGGAACCTTCTACTGGGATGAAAAGTATCCTATGTCTTAATATACTAGCTGTTGCCAGCGGCTTCGCCCGCGTGTATGTCAGAAATTATCCCACGGGAACCTTCTACCGGGATGAAAAGTATCCTATGTCTTATTATACTAGCTGTCAGCCGCGTGTATGTCGGAAATTATCCCACGGGAACCTTCTCCCGGGATGAAAAGTATCCTATGTCTTTATATACTAGCTGTTGCCCGCGTGTATGTCGGAAATTATCCCACGGGAACCTTCTACCGGGATGAAAAGTATCCTATGTCTTAATATACTAGCTGTTGCCCGCGTGTATGTCGGAAATTATCCCACGGGAACCTTCTACCGGGATGAAAAGTATCCTATGTCTTAATATACTAGCTGTTGCCCGCGTGTATGTCGGAAATTATCCCACGGGAACCTTCTACCGGGATGAAAAGTATCCTGTGTCTTAATATACTAGCTGTTGCCAGCGGCTTCGCCCGCGTGTATGTCGGAAATCATCCCACGGGAACCTTCTACCGGGATGAAAAGTATCCTATGTCTTAATATACTAGCTGTTGCCCGCGTGTATGTCGGAAATTATCCCACGGGAACCTTCTACCGGGATGAAAAGTATCCTGTGTCTTAATATACTAGCTGTTGCCAGCGGCTTTGCCCGCGTGTATGTCGGAAATTATCCCACGGGAACCTTCTACCGGGATGAAAAGTATCCTATGTCTTAATATACTAGCTGTTGCCAGCGGCTTCGCCAGCGTGTATGTCGGAAATTATCCCACGGGAACCTTCTACCGGGATGAAAAGTATCCTATGTCTTAATATACTAGCTGTCGCCCGCGTGTATGTCGGAAATTATCCCACGGGAACCTTCTACCGGGATGAAAAGTATCCTATGTCTTAATATACTAGCTGTTGCCCGCGTGTATGTCGGAAATTATCCCACGGGAACCTTCTACCGGGATGAAAAGTATCCTATGTCTTAATATACTAGCTGTCGCCCGCGTGTATGTCGGAAATTATCCCACGGGAACCTTCTCCCGGGATGAAAAGTATCCTATGTCTTTATATAGTAGCTGTTGCCCGCGTGTATGTCGGAAATTATCCCACGGGAACCTTCTACCGGGATGAAAAGTATCCTATGTCTTAATATACTAGCTGTTGCCAGCGGCTTCGCCAGCGTGTATGTCGGAAATTATCCCACGGGAACCTTCTACCGGGATGAAAAGTATCCTATGTCTTAATATACTAGCTGTCGCCCTCGTGTATGTCGGAAATTATCCCACGGGGACCTTCTACCGGGATGAAAAGTATCCTTTGTCTTAATATACTAGCTGTTGCCAGCGGCTTCGCCCGCGTGTAAGTCGGAAATTATCCCACAGGAACCTTCTACCGGGATGAAAAGTATCCTATGTCTTAATATACTAGCTGTTGCCCGCGTGTATGTCGGAAATTATCCCACGGGAACCTTCTACCGGGATGAAAAGTATCCTATGTCTTAATATACTAGCTGTTGCCAGCGGCTTCGCCAGCGTGTATGTCGGAAATTATCCCACGGGAACCTTCTACCGGGATGAAAAGTATCCTATGTCTTAATATACTAGCTGTCGCCCGCGTGTATGTCGGAAATTATCCCACGGGAACCTTCTACCGGGATGAAAAGTATCCTATGTCTTAATATACTAGCTGTTGCCCGCGTGTATGTCGGAAATTATCCCACGGGAACCTTCTACCGGGATGAAAAGTATCCTATGTCTTAATATACTAGCTGTCGCCCGCGTGTATGTCGGAAATTATCCCACGGGAACCTTCTCCCGGGATGAAAAGTATCCTATGTCTTTATATACTAGCTGTTGCCCGCGTGTATGTCGGAAATTATCCCACGGGAACCTTCTACCGGGATGAAAAGTATCCTATGTCTTAATATACTAGCTGTTGCCAGCGGCTTCGCCAGCGTGTATGTCGGAAATTATCCCACGGGAACCTTCTACCGGGATGAAAAGTATCCTATGTCTTAATATACTAGCTGTCGCCCGCGTGTATGTCGGAAATTATCCCACGGGGACCTTCTACCGGGATGAAAAGTATCCTTTGTCTTAATATACTAGCTGTTGCCAGCGGCTTCGCCCGCGTGTAAGTCGGAAATTATCCCACAGGAACCTTCTACCGGGATGAAAAGTATCCTATGTCTTAATATACTAGCTGTTGCCCGCGTGTATGTCAGAAATTATCCCACGGGAACCTTCTACCGGGATGAAAAGTATCCTATGTCTTAATATACTAGCTGTTGCCAGCGGCTTAGCCCGCGTGAATGTCGGAAATTATCCCACGGGAACCTTCTACCGGGATGAAAAGTATCCTATGTCTTAATATACTAGCTGTCGCCCGCGTGTATGTCGGAAATTATCCCACGGGAACCTTCTACCGGGATGAAAAGTATCCTATGTCTTAATATACTAGCTGTTGCCAGCGGCTTCGCCCGCGTGTAAGTCGGAAATTATCCCACAGGAACCTTCTACCGGGATGAAAAGTATCCTATGTCTTAATATACTAGCTGTTGCCCGCGTGTATGTCAGAAATTATCACACGGGAACCTTCTACCGGGATGAAAAGTATCCTATGTCTTAATATACAAGCTGTTGCCAGCGGCTTAGCCCGCGTGAATGTCGGAAATTATCCCACGGGAACCATCTACCGGGATGAAAAGTATCCTATGTCTTAATATACTAGCTGTTGCCAGCGGCTTAGCCCGCGTGTATGTCGGAAATTATCCCACGGGAACCTTCTACCGGGATGAAAAGTATCCTATGTCTTTATATACTAGCTGTTGCCCGCGTGTATGTCGGAAATTATCCCACGGGAACCTTCTACCGGGATGAAAAGTATCCTATGTCTTAATATACTAGCTGCTGCCAGCGGCTTAGCCCGCGTGTATGTCGGAAATTATCCCACGGGAACCTTCTACCGGGTTGAAAAGTATCCTATGTCTTAATATACTAGCTGTTGCCAGCGGCTTAGCCCGCGTGTATGTCGGAAATTATCCCACGGGAACCTTCTACCGGGATGAAAAGTATCCTATGTCTTTATATACTAGCTGTTGCCCGCGTGTATGTCGGAAATTATCCCACGGGA
Source organism: Dicycla oo (assembly GCA_948252095.1). Lineage (NCBI taxonomy): Eukaryota > Metazoa > Arthropoda > Insecta > Lepidoptera > Noctuidae > Dicycla > Dicycla oo. The sequence continues at coordinate 14,584,399 of OX411732.1, forward strand.
ACCTTCTACCGGGATGAAAAGTATCCTATGTCTTAATATACTAGCTGTCGCCCGCGTGTATGTCGGAAATTATCCCACGGGAAACTTCTACCGGGATGAAAAGTATCCTATGTCTTAATATACTAGCTGTTGCCAGCGGCTTAGCCCGCGTGTATGTCGGAAATTATCCCACGGGAACCTTCTACTGGGATGAAAACTATCCTATGTCTTAATATACTAGCTGTTGCCAGCGGCTTCGCCCGCGTGTATGTCAGAAATTATCCCACGGGAACCTTCTACCGGGATGAAAAGTATCCTATGTCTTATTATACTAGCTGTCAGCCGCGTGTATGTCGGAAATTATCCCACGGGAACCTTCTTTCGGGATGAAAAGTATCCTATATCTTTATATACTAGCTGTTGCCCGCGTGTATGTCGGAAATTATCCCACGGGAACCTTCTACCGGGATGAAAAGTATCCTATGTCTTAATATACTAGCTGTTGCCCGCGTGTATGTCGGAAATTATCCCACGGGAACCTTCTACCGGGATGAAAAGTATCCTATGTCTTAATATACTAGCTGTTGCCCGCGTGTATGTCGGAAATTATCCCACGGGAACCTTCTACCGGGATGAAAAGTATCCTGTGTCTTAATATACTAGCTGTTGCCAGCGGCTTCGCCCGCGTGTATGTCGGAAATCATCCCACGGGAACCTTCTACCGGGATGAAAAGTATCCTATGTCTTAATATACTAGCTGTTGCCCGCGTGTATGTCGGAAATTATCCCACGGGAACCTTCTACCGGGATGAAAAGTATCCTGTGTCTTAATATACTAGCTGTTGCCAGCGGCTTTGCCCGCGTGTATGTCGGAAATTATCCCACGGGAACCTTCTACCGGGATGAAAAGTATCCTATGTCTTAATATACTAGCTGTTGCCAGCGGCTTCGCCAGCGTGTATGTCGGAAATTATCCCACGGGAACCTTCTACCGGGATGAAAAGTATCCTATGTCTTAATATACTAGCTGTCGCCCGCGTGTATGTCGGAAATTATCCCACGGGAACCTTCTACCGGGATGAAAAGTATCCTATGTCTTAATATACTAGCTGTTGCCCGCGTGTATGTCGGAAATTATCCCACGGGAACCTTCTACCGGGATGAAAAGTATCCTATGTCTTAATATACTAGCTGTCGCCCGCGTGTATGTCGGAAATTATCCCACGGGAACCTTCTCCCGGGATGAAAAGTATCCTATGTCTTTATATAGTAGCTGTTGCCCGCGTGTATGTCGGAAATTATCCCACGGGAACCTTCTACCGGGATGAAAAGTATCCTATGTCTTAATATACTAGCTGTTGCCAGCGGCTTCGCCAGCGTGTATGTCGGAAATTATCCCACGGGAACCTTCTACCGGGATGAAAAGTATCCTATGTCTTAATATACTAGCTGTCGCCCTCGTGTATGTCGGAAATTATCCCACGGGGACCTTCTACCGGGATGAAAAGTATCCTTTGTCTTAATATACTAGCTGTTGCCAGCGGCTTCGCCCGCGTGTAAGTCGGAAATTATCCCACAGGAACCTTCTACCGGGATGAAAAGTATCCTATGTCTTAATATACTAGCTGTTGCCCGCGTGTATGTCGGAAATTATCCCACGGGAACCTTCTACCGGGATGAAAAGTATCCTATGTCTTAATATACTAGCTGTTGCCAGCGGCTTCGCCAGCGTGTATGTCGGAAATTATCCCACGGGAACCTTCTACCGGGATGAAAAGTATCCTATGTCTTAATATACTAGCTGTCGCCCGCGTGTATGTCGGAAATTATCCCACGGGAACCTTCTACCGGGATGAAAAGTATCCTATGTCTTAATATACTAGCTGTTGCCCGCGTGTATGTCGGAAATTATCCCACGGGAACCTTCTACCGGGATGAAAAGTATCCTATGTCTTAATATACTAGCTGTCGCCCGCGTGTATGTCGGAAATTATCCCACGGGAACCTTCTCCCGGGATGAAAAGTATCCTATGTCTTTATATACTAGCTGTTGCCCGCGTGTATGTCGGAAATTATCCCACGGGAACCTTCTACCGGGATGAAAAGTATCCTATGTCTTAATATACTAGCTGTTGCCAGCGGCTTCGCCAGCGTGTATGTCGGAAATTATCCCACGGGAACCTTCTACCGGGATGAAAAGTATCCTATGTCTTAATATACTAGCTGTCGCCCGCGTGTATGTCGGAAATTATCCCACGGGGACCTTCTACCGGGATGAAAAGTATCCTTTGTCTTAATATACTAGCTGTTGCCAGCGGCTTCGCCCGCGTGTAAGTCGGAAATTATCCCACAGGAACCTTCTACCGGGATGAAAAGTATCCTATGTCTTAATATACTAGCTGTTGCCCGCGTGTATGTCAGAAATTATCCCACGGGAACCTTCTACCGGGATGAAAAGTATCCTATGTCTTAATATACTAGCTGTTGCCAGCGGCTTAGCCCGCGTGAATGTCGGAAATTATCCCACGGGAACCTTCTACCGGGATGAAAAGTATCCTTTGTCTTTATATACTAGCTGTTGCCCGCGTGTATGTCGGAAATTATCCCACGGGAACCTTCTACCGGGATGAAAAGTATCCTATGTCTTAATATACTAGCTGTTGCCCGCGTGTATGTCGGAAATTATCCCACGGGAACCTTCTACCGGGATGAAAAGTATCCTATGTCTTAATATACTAGCTGTTGCCAGCGGCTTCGCCCCCGTGTATGTCGGAAATTATCCCACGGGAACCTTCTACCGGGATGAAAAGTATCCTATGTCTTAATATACTAGCTGTTGCCCGCGCGTATGTCGGAAATTATCCCACGGGAACCTTCTACCGGGATGAAAAGTATCCTATGTCTTAATATACTAGCTGTTGCCCGCGTGTATGTCGGAAATTATCCCACGGGAACCTTCTACCGGGATGAAAAGTATCCTGTCTTAATATACTAGCTGTTGCCCGCGTGTATGTCGGAATACATCCCACGGGAACCTTCTACCGGGATGAAAAGTATCTTATGTCTTAATATACTAGCTGTTGCCCGCGTGAATGTCGGAAATTATCCCACGGGAACCTTCTACCGGGATGAAAAGTATCCTATGTCTCAATATACTAGCTGTTGCCCGCGTGTATGTCGGAAATTATCCCACGGGAACCTTCTACCGAGATGAAAAGTATCCTGTGTCTTAATATACTAGCTGTTGCCAGCGGCTTTGCCCGCGTGTATGTCGGAAATTATCCCACGGGAACCTTTTACCGGGATGAAAAGTATCCTATGTCTTAATATACTAGCTGTCGCCCGCGTGTATGTCGGAAATTATCCCACGGGAACCTTCTACCGGGATGAAAAGTATCCTATGTCTTAATATACTAGCTGTCGCCCGCGTGTATGTCGGAAATTATCCCACGGGAACCTTCTACCGGGATGAAAAGTATCAAATGTCTTAATATACTAGCTGTTGCCAGCGGCTTCGCCCCCGTGTATGTCGGAAATTATCCCACGGGAACCTTCTACCGGGATGAAAAGTATCCTATGTCTTAATATACTAGCTGTTGCCCGCGTGTATGTCGGAAATTATCCCACGGGAACCTTCTACCGGGATGAAAAGTATCCTATGTCTTAATATACTAGCTGTTGCCCGCGTGTATGTCGGAAATTATCCCACGGGAACCTTCTACCGGGATGAAAAGTATCCTATGTCTTAATATACTAGCTGTTGCCCGCGTGTATGTCGGAATACATCCCACGGGAACCTTCTACCGGGATGAAAAGTATCTTATGTCTTAATATACTAGCTGTTGCCCGCGTGAATGTCGGAAATTATCCCACGGGAACCTTCTACCGGGATGAAAAGTATCCTATGTCTCAATATACTAGCTGTTGCCCGCGTGTATGTCGGAAATTATCCCACGGGAACCTTCTACCGGGATGAAAAGTATCCTATGTCTTAATATACTAGCTGTCGCCCGCGTGTATGTCGGAAATTATCCCACGGGAACCTTCTACCGGGATGAAAAGTATCCTATGTCTTAATATACTAGCTGTCGCCCGCGTGTATGTCGGAAATTATCCCACGGGAACCTTCTACCGGGATGAAAAGTATCCTATGTCTTAATATACTAGCTGTTGCCAGCGGCTTCGCCCGCGTGTAAGTCGGAAATTATCCCACAGGAACCTTCTACCGGGATGAAAAGTATCCTATGTCTTAATATACTAGCTGTTGCCCGCGTGTATGTCAGAAATTATCACACGGGAACCTTCTACCGGGATGAAAAGTATCCTATGTCTTAATATACAAGCTGTTGCCAGCGGCTTAGCCCGCGTGAATGTCGGAAATTATCCCACGGGAACCATCTACCGGGATGAAAAGTATCCTATGTCTTAATATACTAGCTGTTGCCAGCGGCTTAGCCCGCGTGTATGTCGGAAATTATCCCACGGGAACCTTCTACCGGGATGAAAAGTATCCTATGTCTTTATATACTAGCTGTTGCCCGCGTGTATGTCGGAAATTATCCCACGGGAACCTTCTACCGGGATGAAAAGTATCCTATGTCTTAATATACTAGCTGCTGCCAGCGGCTTAGCCCGCGTGTATGTCGGAAATTATCCCACGGGAACCTTCTACCGGGATGAAAAGTATCCTATGTCTTAATATACTAGCTGTTGCCCGCGTGTATGTCGGAAATTATCCCACGGGAACCTTCTACCGGGATGAAAAGTATCCTATGTCTTAATATACTAGCTGTCGCCCGCGTGTATGTCGGAAATTATCCCACGGGAACCTTCTCCCGGGATGAAAAGTATCCTATGTCTTTATATAGTAGCTGTTGCCCGCGTGTATGTCGGAAATTATCCCACGGGAACCTTCTACCGGGATGAAAAGTATCCTATGTCTTAATATACTAGCTGTTGCCAGCGGCTTCGCCAGCGTGTATGTCGGAAATTATCCCACGGGAACCTTCTACCGGGATGAAAAGTATCCTATGTCTTAATATACTAGCTGTCGCCCTCGTGTATGTCGGAAATTATCCCACGGGGACCTTCTACCGGGATGAAAAGTATCCTTTGTCTTAATATACTAGCTGTTGCCAGCGGCTTCGCCCGCGTGTAAGTCGGAAATTATCCCACAGGAACCTTCTACCGGGATGAAAAGTATCCTATGTCTTAATATACTAGCTGTTGCCCGCGTGTATGTCGGAAATTATCCCACGGGAACCTTCTACCGGGATGAAAAGTATCCTATGTCTTAATATACTAGCTGTTGCCAGCGGCTTCGCCAGCGTGTATGTCGGAAATTATCCCACGGGAACCTTCTACCGGGATGAAAAGTATCCTATGTCTTAATATACTAGCTGTCGCCCGCGTGTATGTCGGAAATTATCCCACGGGAACCTTCTACCGGGATGAAAAGTATCCTATGTCTTAATATACTAGCTGTTGCCCGCGTGTATGTCGGAAATTATCCCACGGGAACCTTCTACCGGGATGAAAAGTATCCTATGTCTTAATATACTAGCTGTCGCCCGCGTGTATGTCGGAAATTATCCCACGGGAACCTTCTCCCGGGATGAAAAGTATCCTATGTCTTTATATACTAGCTGTTGCCCGCGTGTATGTCGGAAATTATCCCACGGGAACCTTCTACCGGGATGAAAAGTATCCTATGTCTTAATATACTAGCTGTTGCCAGCGGCTTCGCCAGCGTGTATGTCGGAAATTATCCCACGGGAACCTTCTACCGGGATGAAAAGTATCCTATGTCTTAATATACTAGCTGTCGCCCGCGTGTATGTCGGAAATTATCCCACGGGGACCTTCTACCGGGATGAAAAGTATCCTTTGTCTTAATATACTAGCTGTTGCCAGCGGCTTCGCCCGCGTGTAAGTCGGAAATTATCCCACAGGAACCTTCTACCGGGATGAAAAGTATCCTATGTCTTAATATACTAGCTGTTGCCCGCGTGTATGTCAGAAATTATCCCACGGGAACCTTCTACCGGGATGAAAAGTATCCTATGTCTTAATATACTAGCTGTTGCCAGCGGCTTAGCCCGCGTGAATGTCGGAAATTATCCCACGGGAACCTTCTACCGGGATGAAAAGTATCCTTTGTCTTTATATACTAGCTGTTGCCCGCGTGTATGTCGGAAATTATCCCACGGGAACCTTCTACCGGGATGAAAAGTATCCTATGTCTTAATATACTAGCTGTTGCCCGCGTGTATGTCGGAAATTATCCCACGGGAACCTTCTACCGGGATGAAAAGTATCCTATGTCTTAATATACTAGCTGTTGCCAGCGGCTTCGCCCCCGTGTATGTCGGAAATTATCCCACGGGAACCTTCTACCGGGATGAAAAGTATCCTATGTCTTAATATACTAGCTGTTGCCCGCGCGTATGTCGGAAATTATCCCACGGGAACCTTCTACCGGGATGAAAAGTATCCTATGTCTTAATATACTAGCTGTTGCCCGCGTGTATGTCGGAAATTATCCCACGGGAACCTTCTACCGGGATGAAAAGTATCCTGTCTTAATATACTAGCTGTTGCCCGCGTGTATGTCGGAATACATCCCACGGGAACCTTCTACCGGGATGAAAAGTATCTTATGTCTTAATATACTAGCTGTTGCCCGCGTGAATGTCGGAAATTATCCCACGGGAACCTTCTACCGGGATGAAAAGTATCCTATGTCTCAATATACTAGCTGTTGCCCGCGTGTATGTCGGAAATTATCCCACGGGAACCTTCTACCGAGATGAAAAGTATCCTGTGTCTTAATATACTAGCTGTTGCCAGCGGCTTTGCCCGCGTGTATGTCGGAAATTATCCCACGGGAACCTTTTACCGGGATGAAAAGTATCCTATGTCTTAATATACTAGCTGTCGCCCGCGTGTATGTCGGAAATTATCCCACGGGAACCTTCTACCGGGATGAAAAGTATCCTATGTCTTAATATACTAGCTGTCGCCCGCGTGTATGTCGGAAATTATCCCACGGGAACCTTCTACCGGGATGAAAAGTATCAAATGTCTTAATATACTAGCTGTTGCCAGCGGCTTCGCCCCCGTGTATGTCGGAAATTATCCCACGGGAACCTTCTACCGGGATGAAAAGTATCCTATGTCTTAATATACTAGCTGTTGCCCGCGTGTATGTCGGAAATTATCCCACGGGAACCTTCTACCGGGATGAAAAGTATCCTATGTCTTAATATACTAGCTGTTGCCCGCGTGTATGTCGGAAATTATCCCACGGGAACCTTCTACCGGGATGAAAAGTATCCTATGTCTTAATATACTAGCTGTTGCCCGCGTGTATGTCGGAATACATCCCACGGGAACCTTCTACCGGGATGAAAAGTATCTTATGTCTTAATATACTAGCTGTTGCCCGCGTGAATGTCGGAAATTATCCCACGGGAACCTTCTACCGGGATGAAAAGTATCCTATGTCTCAATATACTAGCTGTTGCCCGCGTGTATGTCGGAAATTATCCCACGGGAACCTTCTACCGAGATGAAAAGTATCCTGTGTCTTAATATACTAGCTGTTGCCAGCGGCTTTGCCCGCGTGTATGTCGGAAATTATCCCACGGGAACCTTCTACCGGGATGAAAAGTATCCTATGTCTTAATATACTAGCTGTCGCCCGCGTGTATGTCGGAAATTATCCCACGGGAACCTTCTACCGGGATGAAAAGTATCCTATGTCTTAATATACTAGCTGTCGCCCGCGTGTATGTCAGAAATTATCCCACGGGAACCTTCTACCGGGATGAAAAGTATCCTATGTCTTAATATACTAGCTGTCGCCCGCGTGTATGTCGGAAATTATCCCACGGGAACCTTCTCCCGGGATGAAAAGTATCGTATGTCTTTATATACTAGCTGTCGCCCGCGTGTATGTCGGAAATTATCCCACGGGAACCTTCTACCGGGATGAAAAGTATCCTATGTCTTAATATACTAGCTGTTGCCCGCGTGTATGTCAGAAATTATCACACGGGAACCTTCTACCGGGATGAAAAGTATCCTATGTTTTAATATACTAGCTGTCGCCCGCGTGTATGTCGGAAATTATCCCACAGGAACCTTCTACCGGGATGAAAAGTATCCTATGTCTTAATATACTAGCTGTCGCCCGCGTGTATGTCGGAAATTATCCCACGGGAACCTTCTACCGGGATGAAAAGTATCCTATGTCTTAATATACTAGCTGTTGCCAGCGGCTTCGCCCGCGTGTAAGTCGGAAATTATCCCACAGGAACCTTCTACCGGGATGAAAAGTATCCTATGTCTTAATATACTAGCTGTTGCCCGCGTGTATGTCAGAAATTATCACACGGGAACCTTCTACCGGGATGAAAAGTATCCTATGTCTTAATATACTAGCTGTTGCCAGCGGCTTAGCCCGCGTGAATGTCGGAAATTATCCCACGGGAACCATCTACCGGGATGAAAAGTATCCTATGTCTTAATATACTAGCTGTTGCCAGCGGCTTAGCCCGCGTGTATGTCGGAAATTATCCCACGGGAACCTTCTACCGGGATGAAAAGTATCCTATGTCTTTATATACTAGCTGTTGCCCGCGTGTATGTCGGAAATTATCCCACGGGAACCTTCTACCGGGATGAAAAGTATCCTATGTCTTAATATACTAGCTGCTGCCAGCGGCTTAGCCCGCGTGTATGTCGGAAATTATCCCACGGGAACCTTCTACCGGGTTGAAAAGTATCCTATGTCTTAATATACTAGCTGTTGCCAGCGGCTTAGCCCGCGTGTATGTCGGAAATTATCCCACGGGAACCTTCTACCGGGATGAAAAGTATCCTATGTCTTTATATACTAGCTGTTGCCCGCGTGTATGTCGGAAATTATCCCACGGGAACCTTCTACCGGGATGAAAAGTATCCTATGTCTTAATATACTAGCTGTCGCCCGCGTGTATGTCGGAAATTATCCCACGGGAAACTTCTACCGGGATGAAAAGTATCCTATGTCTTAATATACTAGCTGTTGCCAGCGGCTTAGCCCGCGTGTATGTCGGAAATTATCCCACGGGAACCTTCTACTGGGATGAAAAGTATCCTATGTCTTAATATACTAGCTGTTGCCAACGGCTTCGCCCGCGTGTATGTCAGAAATTATCCCACGGGAACCTTCTACCGGGATGAAAAGTATCCTATGTCTTATTATACTAGCTGTCAGCCGCGTGTATGTCGGAAATTATCCCACGGGAACCTTCTTTCGGGATGAAAAGTATCCTATGTCTTTATATACTAGCTGTTGCCCGCGTGTATGTCGGAAATTATCCCACGGGAACCTTCTACCGGGATGAAAAGTATCCTATGTCTTAATATACTAGCTGTTGCCCGCGTGTATGTCGGAAATTATCCCACGGGAACCTTCTACCGGGATGAAAAGTATCCTATGTCTTAATATACTAGCTGTTGCCCGCGTGTATGTCAGAAATTATCACACGGGAACCTTCTACCGGGATGAAAAGTATCCTGTGTCTTAATATACTAGCTGTTGCCAGCGGCTTCGCCCGCGTGTATGTCGGAAATCATCCCACGGGAACCTTCTACCGGGATGAAAAGTATCCTATGTCTTAATATACTAGCTGTTGCCCGCGTGTATGTCGGAAATTATCCCACGGGAACCTTCTACCGGGATGAAAAGTATCCTGTGTCTTAATATACTAGCTGTTGCCAGCGGCTTTGCCCGCGTGTATGTCGGAAATTATCCCACGGGAACCTTCTACCGGGATGAAAAGTATCCTATGTCTTAATATACTAGCTGTTGCCAGCGGCTTCGCCAGCGTGTATGTCGGAAATTATCCCACGGGAACCTTCTACCGGGATGAAAAGTATCCTTTGTCTTTATATACTAGCTGTTGCCCGCGTGTATGTCGGAAATTATCCCACGGGAACCTTCTACCGGGATGAAAAATATCCTATGTCTTAATATACTAGCTGTTGCCCGCGTGTATGTCGGAAATTATCCCACGGGAACCTTCTACCGGGATGAAAAGTATCCTATGTCTTAATATACTAGCTGTTGCCAGCGGCTTCGCCCCCGTGTATGTCGGAAATTATCCCACGGGAACCTTCTACCGGGATGAAAAGTATCCTATGTCTTAATATACTAGCTGTTGCCCGCGTGTATGTCGGAAATTATCCCACGGGAACCTTCTACCGGGATGAAAAGTATCCTATGTCTTAATATACTAGCTGTTGCCCGCGTGTATGTCGGAAATTATCCCACGGGAACCTTCTACCGGGATGAAAAGTATCCTATGTCTTAATATACTAGCTGTTGCCCGCGTGTATGTCGGAATACATCCCACGGGAACCTTCTACCGGGATGAAAAGTATCTTATGTCTTAATATACTAGCTGTTGCCCGCGTGAATGTCGGAAATTATCCCACGGGAACCTTCTACCGGGATGAAAAGTATCCTATGTCTCAATATACTAGCTGTTGCCCGCGTGTATGTCGGAAATTATCCCACGGGAACCTTCTACCGAGATGAAAAGTATCCTGTGTCTTAATATACTAGCTGTTGCCAGCGGCTTTGCCCGCGTGTATGTCGGAAATTATCCCACGGGAACCTTCTACCGGGATGAAAAGTATCCTATGTCTTAATATACTAGCTGTCGCCCGCGTGTATGTCGGAAATTATCCCACGGGAACCTTCTACCGGGATGAAAAGTATCCTATGTCTTAATATACTAGCTGTCGCCCGCGTGTATGTCGGAAATTATCCCACGGGAACCTTCTACCGGGATGAAAAGTATCAAATGTCTTAATATACTAGCTGTTGCCAGCGGCTTCGCCCCCGTGTATGTCGGAAATTATCCCACGGGAACCTTCTACCGGGATGAAAAGTATCCTATGTCTTAATATACTAGCTGTTGCCCGCGTGTATGTCGGAAATTATCCCACGGGAACCTTCTACCGGGATGAAAAGTATCCTATGTCTTAATATACTAGCTGTTGCCCGCGTGTATGTCGGAAATTATCCCACGGGAACCTTCTACCGGGATGAAAAGTATCCTATGTCTTAATATACTAGCTGTTGCCCGCGTGTATGTCGGAATACATCCCACGGGAACCTTCTACCGGGATGAAAAGTATCTTATGTCTTAATATACTAGCTGTTGCCCGCGTTAATGTCGGAAATTATCCCACGGGAACCTTCTACCGGGATGAAAAGTATCCTATGTCTCAATATACTAGCTGTTGCCCGCGTGTATGTCGGAAATTATCCCACGGGAACCTTCTACCGAGATGAAAAGTATCCTGTGTCTTAATATACTAGCTGTTGCCAGCGGCTTTGCCCGCGTGTATGTCGGAAATTATCCCACGGGAACCTTCTACCGGGATGAAAAGTATCCTATGTCTTAATATACTAGCTGTCGCCCGCGTGTATGTCGGAAATTATCCCACGGGAACCTTCTACCGGGATGAAAAGTATCCTATGTCTTAATATACTAGCTGTCGCCCGCGTGTATGTCAGAAATTATCCCACGGGAACCTTCTACCGGGATGAAAAGTATCCTATGTCTTAATATACTAGCTGTCGCCCGCGTGTATGTCGGAAATTATCCCACGGGAACCTTCTCCCGGGATGAAAAGTATCGTATGTCTTTATATACTAGCTGTCGCCCGCGTGTATGTCGGAAATTATCCCACGGGAACCTTCTACCGGGATGAAAAGTATCCTATGTCTTAATATACTAGCTGTTGCCCGCGTGTATGTCAGAAATTATCACACGGGAACCTTCTACCGGGATGAAAAGTATCCTATGTTTTAATATACTAGCTGTCGCCCGCGTGTATGTCGGAAATTATCCCACAGGAACCTTCTACCGGGATGAAAAGTATCCTATGTCTTAATATACTAGCTGTCGCCCGCGTGTATGTCGGAAATTATCCCACGGGAACCTTCTACCGGGATGAAAAGTATCCTATGTCTTAATATACTAGCTGTTGCCAGCGGCTTCGCCCGCGTGTAAGTCGGAAATTATCCCACAGGAACCTTCTACCGGGATGAAAAGTATCCTATGTCTTAATATACTAGCTGTTGCCAGCGGCTTAGCCCGCGTGAATGTCGGAAATTATCCCACGGGAACCATCTACCGGGATGAAAAGTATCCTTTGTCTTAATATACTAGCTGTTGCCAGCGGCTTAGCCCGCGTGTATGTCGGAAATTATCCCACGGGAACCTTCTACCGGGATGAAAAGTATCCTATGTCTTTATATACTAGCTGTTGCCCGCGTGTATGTCGGAAATTATCCCACGGGAACCTTCTACCGGGATGAAAAGTATCCTATGTCTTAATATACTAGCTGCTGCCAGCGGCTTAGCCCGCGTGTATGTCGGAAATTATCCCACGGGAACCTTCTACCGGGTTGAAAAGTATCCTATGTCTTAATATACTAGCTGTTGCCAGCGGCTTAGCCCGCGTGTATGTCGGAAATTATCCCACGGGAACCTTCTACCGGGATGAAAAGTATCCTATGTCTTTATATACTAGCTGTTGCCCGCGTGTATGTCGGAAATTATCCCACGGGAACCTTCTACCGGGATGAAAAGTATCCTATGTCTTAATATACTAGCTGTCGCCCGCGTGTATGTCGGAAATTATCCCACGGGAAACTTCTACCGGGATGAAAAGTATCCTATGTCTTAATATACTAGCTGTTGCCAGCGGCTTAGCCCGCGTGTATGTCGGATATTATCCCACGGGAACCTTCTACTGGGATGAAAAGTATCCTATGTCTTAATATACTAGCTGTTGCCAGCGGCTTCGCCCGTGTGTATGTCAGAAATTATCCCACGGGAACCTTCTACCGGGATGAAAAGTATCCTATGTCTTATTATACTAGCTGTCAGCCGCGTGTATGTCGGAAATTATCCCACGGGAACCTTCTTTCGGGATGAAAAGTATCCTATGTCTTTATATACTAGCTGTTGCCCGCGTGTATGTCGGAAATTATCCCACGGGAACCTTCTACCGGGATGAAAAGTATCCTATGTCTTAATATACTAGCTGTTGCCCGCGTGTATGTCGGAAATTATCCCACGGGAACCTTCTACCGGGATGAAAAGTATCCTATGTCTTAATATACTAGCTGTTGCCCGCGTGTATGTCAGAAATTATCACACGGGAACCTTCTACCGGGATGAAAAGTATCCTGTGTCTTAATATACTAGCTGTTGCCAGCGGCTTCGCCCGCGTGTATGTCGGAAATCATCCCACGGGAACCTTCTACCGGGATGAAAAGTATCCTATGTCTTAATATACTAGCTGTTGCCCGCGTGTATGTCGGAAATTATCCCACGGGAACCTTCTACCGGGATGAAAAGTATCCTGTGTCTTAATATACTAGCTGTTGCCAGCGGCTTTGCCCGCGTGTATGTCGGAAATTATCCCACGGGAACCTTCTACCGGGATGAAAAGTATCCTATGTCTTAATATACTAGCTGTTGCCAGCGGCTTCGCCAGCGTGTATGTCGGAAATTATCCCACGGGAACCTTCTACCGGGATGAAAAGTATCCTATGTCTTAATATACTAGCTGTCGCCCGCGTGTATGTCGGAAATTATCCCACGGGAACCTTCTACCGGGATGAAAAGTATCCTATGTCTTAATATACTAGCTGTTGCCCGCGTGTATGTCGGAAATTATCCCACGGGAACCTTCTACCGGGATGAAAAGTATCCTATGTCTTAATATACTAGCTGTCGCCCGCGTGTATGTCGGAAATTATCCCACGGGAACCTTCTCCCGGGATGAAAAGTATCCTATGTCTTTATATACTAGCTGTTGCCAGCGGCTTCGCCAGCGTGTATGTCGGAAATTATCCCACGGGAACCTTCTACCGGGATGAAAAGTATCCTATGTCTTAATATACTAGCTGTCGCCCGCGTGTATGTCGGAAATTATCCCACGGGGACCTTCTACCGGGATGAAAAGTATCCTTTGTCTTAATATACTAGCTGTTGCCAGCGGCTTCGCCCGCGTGTAAGTCGGAAATTATCCCACGGGAACCTTCTACCGGGATGAAAAGTATCCTATGTCTTAATATACTAGCTGTTGCCCGCGTGTATGTCGGAATACATCCCACGGGAACCTTCTACCGGGATGAAAAGTATCTTATGTCTTAATATACTAGCTGTTGCCCGCGTGAATGTCGGAAATTATCCCACGGGAACCTTCTACCGGGATGAAAAGTATCCTATGTCTCAATATACTAGCTGTTGCCCGCGTGTATGTCGGAAATTATCCCACGGGAACCTTCTACCGGGATGAAAAGTATCCTATGTCTCAATATACTAGCTGTTGCCCGCGTGTATGTCGGAAATTATCCCACGGGGACCTTCTACCGGGATGAAAAGTATCCTTTGTCTTAATATACTAGCTGTTGCCAGCGGCTTCGCCCGCGTGTATGTCGGAAATTATCCCACGGGAACCTTCTACCGGGATGAAAAGTATCCTATGTCTTAATATACTAGCTGTCGCCCGCGTGTATGTCGGAAATTATCCCACGGGAACCTTCTACCGGGATGAAAAGTATCCTATGTCTTAATATACTAGCTGTCGCCCGCGTGTATGTCAGAAATTATCCCACGGGAACCTTCTACCGGGATGAAAAGTATCCTATGTCTTAATATACTAGCTGTCGCCCGCGTGTATGTCGGAAATTATCCCACGGGAACCTTCTCCCGGGATGAAAAGTATTGTATGTCTTTATATACTAGCTGTCGCCCGCGTGTATGTCGGAAATTATCCCACGGGAACCTTCTACCGGGATGAAAAGTATCCTATGTCTTAATATACTAGCTGTTGCCCGCGTGTATGTCAGAAATTATCACACGGGAACCTTCTACCGGGATGAAAAGTATCCTATGTTTTAATATACTAGCTGTCGCCCGCGTGTATGTCGGAAATTATCCCACAGGAACCTTCTACCGGGATGAAAAGTATCCTATGTCTTAATATACTAGCTGTCGCCCGCGTGTATGTCGGAAATTATCCCACGGGAACCTTCTACCGGGATGAAAAGTATCCTATGTCTTAATATACTAGCTGTTGCCAGCGGCTTCGCCCGCGTGTAAGTCGGAAATTATCCCACAGGAACCTTCTACCGGGATGAAAAGTATCCTATGTCTTAATATACTAGCTGTTGCCCGCGTGTATGTCAGAAATTATCACACGGGAACCTTCTACCGGGATGAAAAGTATCCTATGTCTTAATATACTAGCTGTTGCCAGCGGCTTAGCCCGCGTGAATGTCGGAAATTATCCCACGGGAACCATCTACCGGGATGAAAAGTATCCTATGTCTTAATATACTAGCTGTTGCCAGCGGCTTAGCCCGCGTGTATGTCGGAAATTATCCCACGGGAACCTTCTACCGGGATGAAAAGTATCCTATGTCTTTATATACTAGCTGTTGCCCGCGTGTATGTCGGAAATTATCCCACGGGAACCTTCTACCGGGATGAAAAGTATCCTATGTCTTAATATACTAGCTGCTGCCAGCGGCTTAGCCCGCGTGTATGTCGGAAATTATCCCACGGGAACCTTCTACCGGGTTGAAAAGTATCCTATGTCTTAATATACTAGCTGTTGCCAGCGGCTTAGCCCGCGTGTATGTCGGAAATTATCCCACGGGAACCTTCTACCGGGATGAAAAGTATCCTATGTCTTTATATACTAGCTGTTGCCCGCGTGTATGTCGGAAATTATCCCACGGGAACCTTCTACCGGGATGAAAAGTATCCTATGTCTTAATATACTAGCTGTCGCCCGCGTGTATGTCGGAAATTATCCCACGGGAAACTTCTACCGGGATGAAAAGTATCCTATGTCTTAATATACTAGCTGTTGCCAGCGGCTTAGCCCGCGTGTATGTCGGAAATTATCCCACGGGAACCTTCTACTGGGATGAAAACTATCCTATGTCTTAATATACTAGCTGTTGCCAGCGGCTTCGCCCGCGTGTATGTCAGAAATTATCCCACGGGAACCTTCTACCGGGATGAAAAGTATCCTATGTCTTATTATACTAGCTGTCAGCCGCGTGTATGTCGGAAATTATCCCACGGGAACCTTCTTTCGGGATGAAAAGTATCCTATATCTTTATATACTAGCTGTTGCCCGCGTGTATGTCGGAAATTATCCCACGGGAACCTTCTACCGGGATGAAAAGTATCCTATGTCTTAATATACTAGCTGTTGCCCGCGTGTATGTCGGAAATTATCCCACGGGAACCTTCTACCGGGATGAAAAGTATCCTATGTCTTAATATACTAGCTGTTGCCCGCGTGTATGTCGGAAATTATCCCACGGGAACCTTCTACCGGGATGAAAAGTATCCTGTGTCTTAATATACTAGCTGTTGCCAGCGGCTTCGCCCGCGTGTATGTCGGAAATCATCCCACGGGAACCTTCTACCGGGATGAAAAGTATCCTATGTCTTAATATACTAGCTGTTGCCCGCGTGTATGTCGGAAATTATCCCACGGGAACCTTCTACCGGGATGAAAAGTATCCTGTGTCTTAATATACTAGCTGTTGCCAGCGGCTTTGCCCGCGTGTATGTCGGAAATTATCCCACGGGAACCTTCTACCGGGATGAAAAGTATCCTATGTCTTAATATACTAGCTGTTGCCCGCGTGTATGTCGGAAATTATCCCACGGGAACCTTCTACCGGGATGAAAAGTATCCTATGTCTTAATATACTAGCTGTTGCCCGCGTGTATGTCGGAAATTATCCCACGGGAACCTTCTACCGGGATGAAAAGTATCCTATGTCTTAATATACTAGCTGTTGCCCGCGTGTATGTCGGAATACATCCCACGGGAACCTTCTACCGGGATGAAAAGTATCTTATGTCTTAATATACTAGCTGTTGCCCGCGTTAATGTCGGAAATTATCCCACGGGAACCTTCTACCGGGATGAAAAGTATCCTATGTCTCAATATACTAGCTGTTGCCCGCGTGTATGTCGGAAATTATCCCACGGGAACCTTCTACCGAGATGAAAAGTATCCTGTGTCTTAATATACTAGCTGTTGCCAGCGGCTTTGCCCGCGTGTATGTCGGAAATTATCCCACGGGAACCTTCTACCGGGATGAAAAGTATCCTATGTCTTAATATACTAGCTGTCGCCCGCGTGTATGTCGGAAATTATCCCACGGGAACCTTCTACCGGGATGAAAAGTATCCTATGTCTTAATATACTAGCTGTCGCCCGCGTGTATGTCAGAAATTATCCCACGGGAACCTTCTACCGGGATGAAAAGTATCCTATGTCTTAATATACTAGCTGTCGCCCGCGTGTATGTCGGAAATTATCCCACGGGAACCTTCTCCCGGGATGAAAAGTATCGTATGTCTTTATATACTAGCTGTCGCCCGCGTGTATGTCGGAAATTATCCCACGGGAACCTTCTACCGGGATGAAAAGTATCCTATGTCTTAATATACTAGCTGTTGCCCGCGTGTATGTCAGAAATTATCACACGGGAACCTTCTACCGGGATGAAAAGTATCCTATGTTTTAATATACTAGCTGTCGCCCGCGTGTATGTCGGAAATTATCCCACAGGAACCTTCTACCGGGATGAAAAGTATCCTATGTCTTAATATACTAGCTGTCGCCCGCGTGTATGTCGGAAATTATCCCACGGGAACCTTCTACCGGGATGAAAAGTATCCTATGTCTTAATATACTAGCTGTTGCCAGCGGCTTCGCCCGCGTGTAAGTCGGAAATTATCCCACAGGAACCTTCTACCGGGATGAAAAGTATCCTATGTCTTAATATACTAGCTGTTGCCAGCGGCTTAGCCCGCGTGAATGTCGGAAATTATCCCACGGGAACCATCTACCGGGATGAAAAGTATCCTTTGTCTTAATATACTAGCTGTTGCCAGCGGCTTAGCCCGCGTGTATGTCGGAAATTATCCCACGGGAACCTTCTACCGGGATGAAAAGTATCCTATGTCTTTATATACTAGCTGTTGCCCGCGTGTATGTCGGAAATTATCCCACGGGAACCTTCTACCGGGATGAAAAGTATCCTATGTCTTAATATACTAGCTGCTGCCAGCGGCTTAGCCCGCGTGTATGTCGGAAATTATCCCACGGGAACCTTCTACCGGGTTGAAAAGTATCCTATGTCTTAATATACTAGCTGTTGCCAGCGGCTTAGCCCGCGTGTATGTCGGAAATTATCCCACGGGAACCTTCTACCGGGATGAAAAGTATCCTATGTCTTTATATACTAGCTGTTGCCCGCGTGTATGTCGGAAATTATCCCACGGGAACCTTCTACCGGGATGAAAAGTATCCTATGTCTTAATATACTAGCTGTCGCCCGCGTGTATGTCGGAAATTATCCCACGGGAAACTTCTACCGGGATGAAAAGTATCCTATGTCTTAATATACTAGCTGTTGCCAGCGGCTTAGCCCGCGTGTATGTCGGATATTATCCCACGGGAACCTTCTACTGGGATGAAAAGTATCCTATGTCTTAATATACTAGCTGTTGCCAGCGGCTTCGCCCGTGTGTATGTCAGAAATTATCCCACGGGAACCTTCTACCGGGATGAAAAGTATCCTATGTCTTATTATACTAGCTGTCAGCCGCGTGTATGTCGGAAATTATCCCACGGGAACCTTCTTTCGGGATGAAAAGTATCCTATGTCTTTATATACTAGCTGTTGCCCGCGTGTATGTCGGAAATTATCCCACGGGAACCTTCTACCGGGATGAAAAGTATCCTATGTCTTAATATACTAGCTGTTGCCCGCGTGTATGTCGGAAATTATCCCACGGGAACCTTCTACCGGGATGAAAAGTATCCTATGTCTTAATATACTAGCTGTTGCCCGCGTGTATGTCAGAAATTATCACACGGGAACCTTCTACCGGGATGAAAAGTATCCTGTGTCTTAATATACTAGCTGTTGCCAGCGGCTTCGCCCGCGTGTATGTCGGAAATCATCCCACGGGAACCTTCTACCGGGATGAAAAGTATCCTATGTCTTAATATACTAGCTGTTGCCCGCGTGTATGTCGGAAATTATCCCACGGGAACCTTCTACCGGGATGAAAAGTATCCTGTGTCTTAATATACTAGCTGTTGCCAGCGGCTTTGCCCGCGTGTATGTCGGAAATTATCCCACGGGAACCTTCTACCGGGATGAAAAGTATCCTATGTCTTAATATACTAGCTGTTGCCAGCGGCTTCGCCAGCGTGTATGTCGGAAATTATCCCACGGGAACCTTCTACCGGGATGAAAAGTATCCTATGTCTTAATATACTAGCTGTCGCCCGCGTGTATGTCGGAAATTATCCCACGGGAACCTTCTACCGGGATGAAAAGTATCCTATGTCTTAATATACTAGCTGTTGCCCGCGTGTATGTCGGAAATTATCCCACGGGAACCTTCTACCGGGATGAAAAGTATCCTATGTCTTAATATACTAGCTGTCGCCCGCGTGTATGTCGGAAATTATCCCACGGGAACCTTCTCCCGGGATGAAAAGTATCCTATGTCTTTATATACTAGCTGTTGCCAGCGGCTTCGCCAGCGTGTATGTCGGAAATTATCCCACGGGAACCTTCTACCGGGATGAAAAGTATCCTATGTCTTAATATACTAGCTGTCGCCCGCGTGTATGTCGGAAATTATCCCACGGGGACCTTCTACCGGGATGAAAAGTATCCTTTGTCTTAATATACTAGCTGTTGCCAGCGGCTTCGCCCGCGTGTAAGTCGGAAATTATCCCACGGGAACCTTCTACCGGGATGAAAAGTATCCTATGTCTTAATATACTAGCTGTTGCCCGCGTGTATGTCGGAATACATCCCACGGGAACCTTCTACCGGGATGAAAAGTATCTTATGTCTTAATATACTAGCTGTTGCCCGCGTGAATGTCGGAAATTATCCCACGGGAACCTTCTACCGGGATGAAAAGTATCCTATGTCTCAATATACTAGCTGTTGCCCGCGTGTATGTCGGAAATTATCCCACGGGAACCTTCTACCGGGATGAAAAGTATCCTATGTCTCAATATACTAGCTGTTGCCCGCGTGTATGTCGGAAATTATCCCACGGGGACCTTCTACCGGGATGAAAAGTATCCTTTGTCTTAATATACTAGCTGTTGCCAGCGGCTTCGCCCGCGTGTATGTCGGAAATTATCCCACGGGAACCTTCTACCGGGATGAAAAGTATCCTATGTCTTAATATACTAGCTGTCGCCCGCGTGTATGTCGGAAATTATCCCACGGGAACCTTCTACCGGGATGAAAAGTATCCTATGTCTTAATATACTAGCTGTCGCCCGCGTGTATGTCAGAAATTATCCCACGGGAACCTTCTACCGGGATGAAAAGTATCCTATGTCTTAATATACTAGCTGTCGCCCGCGTGTATGTCGGAAATTATCCCACGGGAACCTTCTCCCGGGATGAAAAGTATTGTATGTCTTTATATACTAGCTGTCGCCCGCGTGTATGTCGGAAATTATCCCACGGGAACCTTCTACCGGGATGAAAAGTATCCTATGTCTTAATATACTAGCTGTTGCCCGCGTGTATGTCAGAAATTATCACACGGGAACCTTCTACCGGGATGAAAAGTATCCTATGTTTTAATATACTAGCTGTCGCCCGCGTGTATGTCGGAAATTATCCCACAGGAACCTTCTACCGGGATGAAAAGTATCCTATGTCTTAATATACTAGCTGTCGCCCGCGTGTATGTCGGAAATTATCCCACGGGAACCTTCTACCGGGATGAAAAGTATCCTATGTCTTAATATACTAGCTGTTGCCAGCGGCTTCGCCCGCGTGTAAGTCGGAAATTATCCCACAGGAACCTTCTACCGGGATGAAAAGTATCCTATGTCTTAATATACTAGCTGTTGCCCGCGTGTATGTCAGAAATTATCACACGGGAACCTTCTACCGGGATGAAAAGTATCCTATGTCTTAATATACTAGCTGTTGCCAGCGGCTTAGCCCGCGTGAATGTCGGAAATTATCCCACGGGAACCATCTACCGGGATGAAAAGTATCCTATGTCTTAATATACTAGCTGTTGCCAGCGGCTTAGCCCGCGTGTATGTCGGAAATTATCCCACGGGAACCTTCTACCGGGATGAAAAGTATCCTATGTCTTTATATACTAGCTGTTGCCCGCGTGTATGTCGGAAATTATCCCACGGGAACCTTCTACCGGGATGAAAAGTATCCTATGTCTTAATATACTAGCTGCTGCCAGCGGCTTAGCCCGCGTGTATGTCGGAAATTATCCCACGGGAACCTTCTACCGGGTTGAAAAGTATCCTATGTCTTAATATACTAGCTGTTGCCAGCGGCTTAGCCCGCGTGTATGTCGGAAATTATCCCACGGGAACCTTCTACCGGGATGAAAAGTATCCTATGTCTTTATATACTAGCTGTTGCCCGCGTGTATGTCGGAAATTATCCCACGGGAACCTTCTACCGGGATGAAAAGTATCCTATGTCTTAATATACTAGCTGTCGCCCGCGTGTATGTCGGAAATTATCCCACGGGAAACTTCTACCGGGATGAAAAGTATCCTATGTCTTAATATACTAGCTGTTGCCAGCGGCTTAGCCCGCGTGTATGTCGGAAATTATCCCACGGGAACCTTCTACTGGGATGAAAACTATCCTATGTCTTAATATACTAGCTGTTGCCAGCGGCTTCGCCCGCGTGTATGTCAGAAATTATCCCACGGGAACCTTCTACCGGGATGAAAAGTATCCTATGTCTTATTATACTAGCTGTCAGCCGCGTGTATGTCGGAAATTATCCCACGGGAACCTTCTTTCGGGATGAAAAGTATCCTATATCTTTATATACTAGCTGTTGCCCGCGTGTATGTCGGAAATTATCCCACGGGAACCTTCTACCGGGATGAAAAGTATCCTATGTCTTAATATACTAGCTGTTGCCCGCGTGTATGTCGGAAATTATCCCACGGGAACCTTCTACCGGGATGAAAAGTATCCTATGTCTTAATATACTAGCTGTTGCCCGCGTGTATGTCGGAAATTATCCCACGGGAACCTTCTACCGGGATGAAAAGTATCCTGTGTCTTAATATACTAGCTGTTGCCAGCGGCTTCGCCCGCGTGTATGTCGGAAATCATCCCACGGGAACCTTCTACCGGGATGAAAAGTATCCTATGTCTTAATATACTAGCTGTTGCCCGCGTGTATGTCGGAAATTATCCCACGGGAACCTTCTACCGGGATGAAAAGTATCCTGTGTCTTAATATACTAGCTGTTGCCAGCGGCTTTGCCCGCGTGTATGTCGGAAATTATCCCACGGGAACCTTCTACCGGGATGAAAAGTATCCTATGTCTTAATATACTAGCTGTTGCCAGCGGCTTCGCCAGCGTGTATGTCGGAAATTATCCCACGGGAACCTTCTACCGGGATGAAAAGTATCCTATGTCTTAATATACTAGCTGTCGCCCGCGTGTATGTCGGAAATTATCCCACGGGAACCTTCTACCGGGATGAAAAGTATCCTATGTCTTAATATACTAGCTGTTGCCCGCGTGTATGTCGGAAATTATCCCACGGGAACCTTCTACCGGGATGAAAAGTATCCTATGTCTTAATATACTAGCTGTCGCCCGCGTGTATGTCGGAAATTATCCCACGGGAACCTTCTCCCGGGATGAAAAGTATCCTATGTCTTTATATACTAGCTGTTGCCCGCGTGTATGTCGGAAATTATCCCACGGGAACCTTCTACCGGGATGAAAAGTATCCTATGTCTTAATATACTAGCTGTTGCCAGCGGCTTCGCCAGCGTGTATGTCGGAAATTATCCCACGGGAACCTTCTACCGGGATGAAAAGTATCCTATGTCTTAATATACTAGCTGTCGCCCGCGTGTATGTCGAAAATTATCCCACGGGGACCTTCTACCGGGATGAAAAGTATCCTTTGTCTTAATATACTAGCTGTTGCCAGCGGCTTCGCCCGCGTGTAAGTCGGAAATTATCCCACGGGAACCTTCTACCGGGATGAAAAGTATCCTATGTCTTAATATACTAGCTGTTGCCCGCGTGTATGTCGGAATACATCCCACGGGAACCTTCTACCGGGATAAAAAGTATCTTATGTCTTAATATACTAGCTGTTGCCCGCGTGAATGTCGGAAATTATCCCACGGGAACCTTCTACCGGGATGAAAAGTATCCTATGTCTCAATATACTAGCTGTTGCCCGCGTGTATGTCGGAAATTATCCCACGGGAACCTTCTACCGGGATGAAAAGTATCCTATGTCTCAATATACTAGCTGTTGCCCGCGTGTATGTCGGAAATTATCCCACGGGGACCTTCTACCGGGATGAAAAGTATCCTTTGTCTTAATATACTAGCTGTTGCCAGCGGCTTCGCCCGCGTGTATGTCGGAAATTATCCCACGGGAACCTTCTACCGGGATGAAAAGTATCCTATGTCTTAATATACTAGCTGTTGCCCGCGTGTATGTCGGAATACATCCCACGGGAACCTTCTACCGGGATGAAAAGTATCTTATGTCTTAATATACTAGCTGTTGCCCGCGTGAATGTCGGAAATTATCCCACGGGAACCTTCTACCGGGATGAAAAGTATCCTATGTCTCAATATACTAGCTGTTGCCCGCGTGTATGTCGGAAATTATCCCACGGGAACCTTCTACCGGGATGAAAAGTATCCTGTGTCTTAATATACTAGCTGTTGCCAGCGGCTTTGCCCGCGTGTATGTCGGAAATTATCCCACGGGAACCTTCTACCGGGATGAAAAGTATCCTATGTCTTAATATACTAGCTGTCGCCCGCGTGTATGTCGGAAATTATCCCACGGGAACCTTCTACCGGGATGAAAAGTATCCTATGTCTTAATATACTAGCTGTCGCCCGCGTGTATGTCGGAAATTATCCCACGGGAACCTTCTACCGGGATGAAAAGTATCCTATGTCTTAATATACTAGCTGTCGCCCGCGTGTATGTCGGAAATTATCCCACGGGAACCTTCTACCGGGATGAAAAGTATCCTATGTCTTAGTATACTAGCTGTTGCCCACGTGTATGTCGGAAATTATCCCACGGGAACCTTCTACCGGGATGAAAAGTATCCTGTGTCTTAATATACTAGCTGTTGCCAGCGGCTTCGCCCGCGTGTATGTCGGAAATTATCCCACGGGAACCTTCTACCGGGATGAAAAGTATCCTATGTCTTAATATACTAGCTGTCGCCCGCGTGTATGTCGTAAATTATCCCACGGGACCCTTCTACCGGGATGAAAAGTATCCTATGTCTTTATATACTAGCTGTTGCCCGCGTGAATGTCGGAAATTATCCCACGGGAACCTTCTACCGGGATGAAAAGTATCCTATGTCTTAATATACTAGCTGTTGCCCGCGTGTATGTCGGAAATTGTCCCACGGGAACCTTCTACCGGGATGAAAAGTATCCTATGTCTTAATATACTAGCTGTTGCCCGCGTGTATGTCGGAAATTATCCCACGGGAACCTTCTACCGGGATGAAAAGTATCCTATGTCTCAATATACTAGCTGTTGCCCGCGTGTATGTCGGAAATTATCCCACGGGAACCTTCTACCGGGATGAAAAGTATCCTATGTCTTAATATACTAGCTGTTGCCAGCGGCTTCGCCCCCGTGTATGTCGGAAATTATCCCACGGGAACCTTCTACCGGGATGAAAAGTATCCTATGTCTTAATATACTAGCTGTTGCCAGCGGCTTCGCCCGCGTGTAAGTCGGAAATTATCCCACAGGAACCTTCTACCGGGATGAAAAGTATCCTATGTCTTAATATACTAGCTGTTGCCCGCGTGTATGTCAGAAATTATCCCACGGGAACCTTCTACCGGGATGAAAAGTATCCTATGTCTTAATATACTAGCTGTTGCCAGCGGCTTAGCCCGCGTGAATGTCGGAAATTATCCCACGGGAACCTTCTACCGGGATGAAAAGTATCCTATGTCTTTATATACTAGCTGTTGCCCGCGTGTATGTCGGAAATTATCCCACGGGAACCTTCTACCGGGATGAAA
The DNA here is from genome assembly GCA_948252095.1 of Dicycla oo. Lineage (NCBI taxonomy): Eukaryota > Metazoa > Arthropoda > Insecta > Lepidoptera > Noctuidae > Dicycla > Dicycla oo. The sequence goes on from OX411732.1 coordinate 14,609,592, forward strand.
AGTATCCTATGTCTTAATATACTAGCTGTTGCCCGCGTGTATGTCGGAAATTATCCCACGGGAACCTTCTACCGGGATGAAAAGTATCCTATGTCTTATTATACTAGCTGTTGCCAGCGGCTTAGCCCCCGTGTATCTCGGAAATTATCCCACGGGAACCTTCTACCGGGATGAAAAGTATCCTATGTCTTAATATACTAGCTGTTGCCCGCGTGTATGTCGGAAATTATCCCACGAGAACCTTCTACCGGGATGAAAAGTATCCTATGTCTTAATATACTAGCTGTTGCCCGCGTGTATGTCGGAATACATCCCACGGGAACCTTCTACCGGGATGAAAAGTATCCTATGTCTTAATATACTAGCTGTTGCCCGCGTGTATGTCGGAAATTATCCCACGGGAACCTTCTACCGGGATGAAAAGTATCCTGTGTCTTAATATACTAGCTGTTGCCAGCGGCTTTGCCCGCGTGTATGTCGGAAATTATCCCACGGGAACCTTCTACCGGGATGAAAAGTATCCTATGTCTTAATATACTAGCTGTCGCCCGCGTGTATGTCGGAAATTATCCCACGGGAACCTTCTACCGGGATGAAAAGTATCCTATGTCTTAATATACTAGCTGTCGCCCGCGTGTATGTCGGAAATTATCCCACGGGAATTTCTACCGGGATGAAAAGTATCCTATGTCTTAGTATACTAGCTGTTGCCCGCGTGTATGTCGGAAATTATCCCACGGGAACCTTCTACCGGGATGAAAAGTATCCTATGTCTTAATATACTAGCTGTTGCCAGCGGCTTCGCCAGCGTGTATGTCGGAAATTATCCCACGGGAACCTTCTACCGGGATGAAAAGTATCCTATGTCTTAATATACTAGCTGTTGTCCGCGTGTATGGCGGAAATTATCCCACGGGAACCTTCTACCGCGATGAAAAGTATCCTATGTCTTAATATACTAGCTGTTGCCCGCGTGTATGTCGGAAATTATCCCACGGGAACCTTCTACCGGGATGAAAAGTACCCTATCTCTTAATCTAGGTTACAAACTATCTGTATACCAAAGTTCATCCAAATCCGTTCAGACGTTTTTGCGTGATTGAGTAACAAACATCTAAACATACAAACTTTCACATTTATAATATTAGTAGGATTAATGAATTATTTTAATTTTACAAAAATTAACCTACTTTTAAAAACTCGTGTTTTATGATAAATGATAAATGATCTTTATTTCTGTAAGTAGGTTTGTACAAACACTTTTACAAGTCAATATATTTTTTTTAAACTAGATGAGGTCGGCGTTTCCTATCTGACTACTCTGAGAAGAAAGGCCGAAACAAACTCAGGGGTCACAGTCTCTTATAAAGTCCAGACATAATCTTGGTCACTTCATGTGAAGACCATGTAGATTGGTGTCTGAAATGGTCTTTTGAGGAAAGAACCACACAGATTAAGAGGACCTGTCCAGTCAGTGCACGCATTTTTCAGTAATCGCGCAGCTCAACTCAGAACTTAAGGAGCTCAACGATTCGACGAACAATACCAAAGAAAGGACATTGGGGTAGGCCGCATAGATTACTTAAGCTGCCCATGATTAAAAATAACTGAGAGAAAAAATAAAACAAACAAAAAAAAAAGCAATGACCTACATAGTCTTCACATTCACAATAAATTAAAATAATATAGTACTTACAAAGTAAATATTCATGTCAACATTCAGTATGCAAAAATAAAAATAAAATAAAATTTGGAGCAGTTCAATCCCAAGCATTTTTGTCCTCAATATAATCTTTAACGGTATAAAAAGCTTTCTGACACAACTTGCGTTTAATGAATGATTTGAATTTATTAAGGCTCAGATCTTGAACGTGGCTTAGAAGTTTATTATAAAAGCGTATACATTGACACCTGAATGTCCCACCTATTTTCTTGAGCCTTGTTGGAAATACAACAAATTTGTGTTTGTTCCTAGTATTTATATTGTGGATATCACTGTATTTTTTAAACAATTTAATGTTTTTATGGGCATATAAAAGATGTGCTGAGAAGGCAAAGTCATTATATTAATCTCCTTAAATTTCTCTCTGAGAGATTGTCTCGGACTTAATTTATAAATGCATCGAACAGCTCTTTTCTGCAAAACAAAGATAGTCTGAATGTCGGCTGCATTTCCGCACAACAGAATACCGTACGACATTACACTATGAAAATAGCTAAAGTACACTAAACGGGCTGTCTCTATGTTGGTTAAATTACGAATTTTCCTAACAGCGTATGCTGCGGAGCTTAGCTTTTTTGACAATTTATCTATATGTGGGCCCCACTGAAGCTTAGCATCCAAAGTTAAGCCCAAGAATACTGTTTTATGTATATACATATATGTTCGCAATTTTCTAGTAAACTACTGAACCGATTTTGATAATTCTTTCACTGGTATAATCTAGGTACTCCAAGTATGGTTTTAGTGTACCTACAAAATATTAAGATGCCAATCTTATTAACAAAGTTATAGACATAAATATGACAGAGCTCCACACAACAAATTAAATAAAAAATAAAAATATGAGTAAATAATTTTATGGAAAATTGCCTTGACTAAAAAAGGTGAATACTAAAACATTTAAATTTGAACCGTCTTCAAAAGAAGCTTTGAACTAAAAAGTATTAACTGAAAGTCATAACAGTTTATAGATTTCTATTACTTCAGAATCATAATAGGTAGACAATTTTTGTTATTTTATACTTCTTGGTAACACCTTTTTTAAAAAATCGGTTAAATAATTTTACAAATTTATATTATTTTAATTGTGTTAGTGTTCGCCGTATTTAATCAGGGCAATTTTCTATAACATTACTCGTATTTTTATTTTTTATATTCTTTAAATTAAATAATCAAATTTTCAGTTATAATGAAACTGCAAAATAAGTAATATATATATATTTTTTTAATGATACTACTACCCCTGCGCATCTTGCCTGATAAGACCATTTAAGAGCGTAGTTGACTCTTTTGTCGCCAACTAATTTGGCAACTACTCCATTAAAATTCTCTACAATGTTGCTGTCTACATTTTCAATTAGATCCTTGAGTGTGATGCATCATTGTAGATTAAAATATATTTCATCTGATGCGCGAGACGTGTGTTACAAATATTTTTTTATTCTTCATTTGTATTTTCACTACAAATATTTTTATCACAAGAATCATGGTGCTCAAATGCATGATAAATGGCATTCGTAATATCTTGCAGATTTTTTATTTTGTCTGATTACTGTAGATTTTGTAAGCCATGATATTTTATGGCGTTACATATGTACTTTCGTATCTTTAAAATCTTATTTGTAATTATTATATTCTTTTCTGTTACAGCATATTTTGTATCCGTTTTTAAATTTATCAATTTGTTACAAAAATTTCTAAATATGTGATTTTTGCAATCAATCTTTTCGACCGTAATTGAGGGATATGATCGAGTGTCAAGTATTTTTGCCTAATTGCTACTGTCTCCATCAGCTATGTATCTTCCATAGATAATACCATGCATTTCTATGGACTGTTTAAATCCTTCGGCTATAATAGTGGATTCCATAGCTGTGGAAGATCCACTATATTTTTTAAAACACTCATGCTGTTTTACTATCTCATTTCGTTTTTCCGCTCTAGCACAAATACAACAATATTTGTTTTTGACTGCCATGAAAAGAACTTGACGAAATCGTCTACCTATAATTGTCGCAGTGCCAGATAGTGCAGCATAATTAGTTCTATATGAACGTGTAGCCCAACAACCATCTAAGATTACATCTATTATTGGTATGCCATCTTTAGTAAGCTTTCCTTCATTGACTGCCGCTTCTTTCTCCCGCTCCCCCGCTTTCCTCGTCTCTTCTCATGCCGTCACTTCCCATTCGTCACATACTTCATCGTGTACGATTTTGTACCTATATTCCGACAAGGATGGTAAATCGGCAGCTGCCGAAAACTGTTGAGTGTTGTCAGTTGAGCGTTAACACAACCAGCTGACATTATCCTGGCCACCGCCATTTAATTCAACCTGTGTGTTGAGTTCTGTATTTTAAACTTTTTTTTACATAATGTACATGAAAATGTAAACTCAGATGTAAGGCCAGAAACTTTTTCGGATTCTAATTTGATGGTGGTTAGGCCACATTGGAACATTGATTCGTGACGCAATATTTTAACTAATTCATTAAAAAGTAATTTACATCAACAACTCTGTGGCCACTGATGTCGGCAGTTTTGGACTCCTGAAAGAAAAAGTATATGTCGACATGGAAAAATGATATTTATGCCAAGCTCTATAGTATAAAGTTCATAGTACATAGTAAATAAAATAAGAGAACTCACATTTTCTTCAAGTTCGATTTCGTATGGCAGTGGTTGTTGCTTCCTTTTATTGCTGCAATAAAAACGTTCATCAACATTCAAATGGAACTAGCATAATCAAATTCATGCAGATTTTTTTTTTTGATAACTTTTGTTCCACGACTTTTATAAATCACAAAAATATCAACACTTGTTGGAAAGAAAACTAAAATGTTTAAAAAAACTAAAATAAACTATTATATTAAATCACACACAATAATCCATACTTTAATAAAGATCAAACAATAATTTCGACTAAACTCACCTTTTTTCGCATTTCAAATGCGACTCCATTGCTTTTTGTGCTCTTAGTCTGTCACACGCAGTAATAGTACTTGACGTATGACCGATGTATTGTTGACATATTTCTAACCTAAAATTAATTATAATTACATTTTAGCCTTTTTCATTAGATACACAATTATAGGTAACTTACAAAAATTAAAACAGATATTTTGTTCTAGCAAATAGAATGCTTACCCATTATTACTTTGCGAGGCGAGGATAGGTTGTAGCTGATTATCCAAATTTATGAGCGAAGGTGGCGACTTCTATTATTTGTTATTATCAGCTATTGATACTGATTTCCTGTAAAATGAGTCCATTGATAAAAACCGGTCAAGTGGTTAGGAATTTCGGATCTAACAACAAAAAAATCACAAAAGAAGTAACTCGCGAGCGCAACTCATTATTTACGTATATATCCGATGTCATCTTTGTCTTCCATCGGGCAGTGATTGCAGTCAAGAACGTGCCCATAACTGATAAAGTAGAAACTATTGTACATAACTATATACTTACTTTTGCTCTTTCTCATTTTTTGAGCCCTCATCCTTAGGTACTCTAAACGTTGTACTTTATTTAGTTTTGGTTTCCTATTTCTTCCCATTTATATTTATAAATCATTAAAAACTCGTCACAAATAGAAACACGATACTTTATAGGTACTGCTCAGTCACAAGAAGTCTTTATACAGGGTGTCCGGTAATGAATGGATAACCTTGAAATGTCTTATAGTATAACTTATGGCCGTTCAGAAAAAAAATTGAAACAAAATATATCATAAGTAGTACCTAAGTTATGATTTTTTTAAAAGAAAGGTCTAATTTTTTTTACCTTGTTTTACTTTTATGAACACTACGATCAGAAATGAATGGATTCCATCGGTTTGTTGTTATTTTATTATTATACACGAACTATGCTAATAGATAAACAGTCAATAGTATGACTAGCTATTGCACTTTTTTATTAAAAAATTAGCAAATTAATTAATTTTAGAAAAACTTTGCAAAATTTATTTTTTAAACTATGTTTAAACATCTTGGGTATAAAAAAAATGTATGAATACATGAGTGGCCAATAATTTTAAAATAATGTCACTTTCAAGTAGATTTTATAATAGTACAATTCATAAATGTATCTACAATAAATAGTGAATTATTGCCATTAATGTAGAAAAGGAGAAAATTTTACCAAATGTCAAAAGTAATGTAGGAACTTTTTTTAAATTAAATTGCTTCTGACCACTGAAGATTAATCAAAAATACATTTAAGGAATTTGTAGTGAATAAAAATTGCGTATTGAAACCAAATTGTCAGAAATTTACAAATACTCATAATGATTAAAATAGTTACTTTAAAAGCGTGAAATGGGTCGTGTGACCTTCATATTTGCTACCTGCGCGCACGCCGTGCTGTCATTCTTTTGTGTTATATTAGACAAAGAGGGTCTGAATCGGCTAGGTGCGAGAGAGAGGAAATAAATGTAAAACATCAGGTAAGCACTCATACTTTTAGTGCGTTTCTCGACTTGCTCGACTTCGCATGTGTTTATTTAGTTTCCGTTTGCAATTATCGTGATTTACTTTGAATCAGTGTTAAAACGACCACGTGGCTATTTTATTGGACTATTCGTTTTGCTTACTGATTTGGACTTGTTTTGTTTGGTGATATTTGCGACGATTTGGTTTGTTTTTGGACTAAACTGGACTTTTGTGTTTTTGTGTATCAAAATGCCACGTCAGTATACGGCACAAGAATATGCAAATATGCATTACATTTATGGAGAATGCAGAGGTAACGCAAATGCAGCTGCAGCGCTCTATAGGGAGAGATACCCTAATGCGCGCCACCCAGACTACCGCGTATTTATTCGTGTCCACGGTTGTTACTCCGAAGGAAGATTGCCTGGTAGTGGTGTCGGTGGTACAAGCAGTGGAAGAATCGCTCGTCTTGATGTAGAAGAAGCCGTGCTTGAGGAAGTCGAAAACGATCCTTCTACCTCTACACGAACAATAGCTCGACGCACAGGTATCGGAAAATCGACCGTGCACGATATTTTGAAAAAAAATAAATTCCACCCTTACCACGTTACACGCGTGCAAACTCTCCAACCAAGAGATTATGCAGCTAGATTGCGTTTTTGCCGACAAATGCTGGCAAAAATCGAAGAAGACCCGCAATTTTTTAATAAAATTCTGTGGAGCGACGAGTCAACATTCAAAAGAGATGGATACATGAATCTTCATAATTTACACGGTTGGGAATTAGAAAATCCCCATCTTATGCGTGAAGATAGATCCCAATACCAATTTAAAATCAATTATTGGACTGGAATATTAAGTGGAATAATAATCGGGCCATTTGAATTACCGGGGAATTTAACAGGGCAAAGTTATTTGGAGTTTCTTCAAAATGATCTCCCCAATTTATTAGAAGAAGTGCCCGAGGAGCTGAGGGAGTCATATTGGTTGCAAAATGACGGCTGTCCTGCGCATTATGCTGTATCTGTTCGTGCATTTTTAAATAACACGTACCCAGATAGATGGATCGGGCGGCTAGGGCCAATTTTGTGGCCTCCACGTTCACCGGACCTAAATCCATTGGATTTTTTTTATTGGGGCTGCCTTAAAGAGGAAGTATACTGTAAGCCTATAAGGTCTTTAGAAGAATTAAGAAGACGAGTCAGAGCAGCCGCATCAAAAATTAGTGAACGACGGTACACAAGACTGCTCCGTAGATCATTTATCCGTAGATGTAGGGCCTGCATAAGAGTGGGAGGCCGGCAGTTTGAACATTTATTATAAACGAATGATAATAAAGTGTTGTTTATGTTAAATGTTGTTTTTTATTAATCCCCAAAGTTCAGGTACAATTAAATTTAAAAAATGTTCCCATATTACAAATTTTGATATTTAGTAAAATTTTCTCCTTTTCTACATTAATCGCAATAATTCACTATTTATTGTAGATACATTTATGAATTGTACCATTATAAAATCTACTTGAAAGTGACATTATTTTAAAATTATTGGCCACTCATGTATTCATACATTTTTTTTATACCCAAGATGTTTAAACATAGTTTAAAAAATAAATTTTGCAAAGTTTTTCTAAAATTAATTAATCTGCTAATTTTTTAATAAAAAAGTGCAATAGCTAGTCATACTATTGACTGTTTATCTATTAGCATAGTTCGTGTATAATAATAAAATAACAACAAACCGATGGAATCCATTCATTTCTGATCGTAGTGTTCATAAAAGTAAAACAAGGTAAAAAAAATTAGACCTTTCTTTTAAAAAAATCATAACTTAGGTACTACTTATGATATATTTTGTTTCAATTTTTTTTCTGAACGGCCATAAGTTATACTATAAGACATTTCAAGGTTATCCATTCATTACCGGACACCCTGTATATCACTTCTACACTAATTAACTAACAATTTACTAGCTTTCACTATATAAACATTTATTAAAATCACGAAAATCCGATAGCACCGATCTGTCAAAAAATGACATAGATTCGTCGTCGATGAAGCGCACCGGGCGACTGATCCAGTAAGCGAGCGAAAGTGATGCAATTACTTTTGAAACGCAAAAGAAGAGAAGGCTATAATGTGCGTGCGCTCGAAATTAAACGACGTATGTGCCAAAACGAATTTACTCCTTTTTTAACAAAATAAATAAATAAAATTTAAAACTACTTTGAGTAAACTTTAATATTATAATTATCTATGTTTTAAAGTTAATTTCATTTAATAAATCTTAAGCGTTACGCCATGATGTCGAAAAAAGTAAAAAAATAGATATAACTTTGCAATTTTTTTGTATCGAGAAAAATTCATTGAATCGTGTATTCCTTTTACATGATACTAGACTAAAGAGTCAGAAAACATATACTAAAATGTTAAATCCCTATTTACATATTTAACAAGTTACACGAAATAGAAAAACCTCATTTTTTTCAACATATCACCTTAAATTCAATTCACGTTAAGTTCAATGCGTGGTGGTTAAACTAGCTAAGTTAGGTAAATCTTGAGATTCAATTTATCTTAAGTTCTGCTTTGTGTAAATAATTCAACTGTTTTTTAAGAAGTTATGTTTTTAAATAGCCAACATTGGTGTAGCAGAAAAAAAGCGGCCAAGTGCGTGTTGGACCACGCACAATAAAGGGTTCCGTAGTTGGGATGAATTTATCCCAAGAACAAACTTAAGATTGTCGTTGAAAAATATGTTCGATATACGTGACGGTCAATTCTCGAACTGCAAAATTAAGTTTGTAATCACAAAAAAAAAACCTTTTTTATGTGAGAAAACTACAAATTAACCATTTTCGGACTTTTTCCTTTACTTGTGCTGTGAAACCTTGCTTTTTGCCAAATTTCATGATTCTAGGTCAACGGAAGGTACCCTATAGGTTTTGATTCCCTTGTGAAATAGCAAAATATGCGAAAATATACGACATAAACGGTCATATCTATTGATCGTGTTGACTTACAAGTTTTTTCACAGCTGAAAAAAGTCATATACCCGAGTATTTGATATAAATTTCAACTTGATACCTCTACGTGGTCCTGAGAAAAAGTGATCCTATAAGGGTTCCTTTTCCTTTCGAGGTACGGAACCCTAAAAACAAGAAATTGTGTTATAAATTAATTTTAAAATGTTGTATTTTCTTATAAATAAATTTTCGGATTATCTACAGAACTTACCACCCATTTAAATCTCAATTCTTTTATCGGCGAAGTCGACAACCACGCATATTCTGTGTTTCCGAACGCATACAACCCAAATCTCTTCAAAGTGAGAGTGAACAGGCTTCTTCTGGGTAAGCTCACTCCGTCATCGACTTTGTCTTATTTGCGCAATTGTCTTACTCGGGGCTGTTTTTTCAACGTTAGATAAAATAAAGGTTTTGTATGGAAAAACTGTACAAAACTCTAAGTTTTCCTCAGAATGAGACATCTGGCGTTGGAAAACACAAATAAATTATACTAATCAATATTAGATAATAATAATAAAATTGAGATTTTTTATTGATTGAGATGTATAAACGTTAACGAGGCAAAAGGAGTATGTCAGGATTGTAGCAGGCGGCTTTTTGTAGTTTCTGCCTACCCCCGTGGGGAGAAGGCGTGACTTTATGTATGTAGGTGTGTAATGAAATTAGTGTTGCGTTTATGTAATAGAATTACCCTTACTCTAAAACAACTAGTTTAATTCGAACATGTAACACCTCGTGATGTAGTTAATGGTCTTGGAGATGCAAACTGGGACATCATAGGTTTGGCTGAAGTTAGGAGACAAGAAGAATAAGTGCTGCCTTCTTCCACTTTGTAGAAACCAACAGACTCCATGGTGGGGACTTACGGTAGCAAAAAAGTGGAAGAACAACATTCAGTTCATAGGGTACTCAAAACGAATAGCAGTGCTAAAATTCCGCATTTCACAAACGCAGACCCTTACAGTAATCCAATCTTACGCACCCACATCAACATATCCAGATGAAGACGTGGAAGGCTTTTATGATCTCCTCAATATAGCATGTGACGACAACCGCGGAACTTAGGACTTGGTGTTAGGCGATTTCAATGCCAAAGTCGGACCAAAGCAAAAACTAGATGACGAAGCAGTTATGGGTAATGGTATAGGAATACGCATCGAACGAGGTGCTCGGCTGTAACAGTTCGACTTCGTACAGAACATACTACATACACTACATTTGTACTTCCAACGAGCTGACACTAAAAGTCGTGAGTACTAACGTCTTTTAACAAGTTAGTATACCTACAGTTCTGGCCACAGAGCACTGCGCGAAAAAGCTAAGTTTAATTTTATAATTCATCGTCCATTATCCTTCAGATCACCTTCTCAAAAACTTGATAAAGAAACCGTAATAAACAACTATGAAACATTCTATTTGGAACTGTCGAATTACTGTAAAAGCTTAGATGTTATGTCCCTGACGCAATACAACAGGATATTTACCAATCTGCCTAGCTTTTTCCCAACAATGTTGGAGTCTCACCGGATGCAGCTGAATACCAGTATTTTACATGGAACGACTGCCTAATTGACCTCCACAACCCAGTTACTGGGTAATACGATACCCCTTAGTAAGACTGGTTGTCAGACTTTCAGGCTTTTGACGATCCGTAACGACTGTCAAATATCCACGAATGACAGCCGAGACCAACCGCTTAACGTGCTTTCCGAGGCACAGAGGAGTCTCGGTATGTAAAGATAGTCACCCACGCCCATCCACGGACCAATCCCGGCAAGCGTAGCTTAACCTGATGAATCGACCCATGCGGCTATTATTACTTAGCCACGAGCTCCTCCTGACAACAGGATAATTATTTAGCGGTATACGCAAAAGCAGCATATAAACAAGTAGGAACATTAATAAAAGCTCACAACAGATATCTAGCTACCTATTCTAGAGGTGTTCCTCTGCCTACCTTTCATTCCAAGGAATACTAGTGTGATGATATATATATGTCGTAGACGGTCATTAGTATGGACACTAACGAAACGCAAGCGCGCCCTCTGGTGGCGTTATCGTGCAACTTCATGTTGGCGCGCTTAGGCAGAGCCGTGACGTTACGAGCGGCTCCGACACAGCTCACTTTTGATGGAGTCGTCGAGCAGCAAGAACGTTCTCACGGAACTGCACCCCCGTTTCGCGTAGTGCCTAGTTTTGTACCTAGTACCTGCGTAATTGTTAATTGTAATTCGGTTCTGTGCTACAATAAAACTGCGGACTAAATTATAGTGTTTTCTCATTGCACGATCCCTTATTTCTGCCCACATGATGTCTGATGGCCGGGGTCTAGATCCTGACGATCCTACATCAGAAGTGGGATCAGATCGTGCTAATGAGATGCATAACGAAAACGGCGAAAATCAGTGGCGGGTACTTTTTGAACTGCAAAACCGGCAAATACGTGAACTGATTAGTGCTCTAAAGACTCCGAGTGCGAACAATAACGTTGTGCTACCAGAATTCAACCCCGATAAGCAAGATTCCGACGCGCGGTCGTGGTGCGCAACGGCCGACATGTGTTTGGACGGACAGGCGATAGAAGGTGGTCAACTAGTTATGGTGATCAGCAAGGCGCTAAAAGGAACGGCATCATCGTGGCTATCGCAGATAACCTATCCAGGTATGACGTGGGCCCAATTCAAAGAATTATTTACGGCCAGGTTCGTCAGTTTAGAAACATTTGCTACCCTCATCAATTTGAATAATGACAAACCGAAGGAAAACGAGACCTATGCTGCCTACGCTAGTCGTTTAGTGACGTCGTTGCTTAGCCGATGGAAAAATACCAGCATTGAGCAGATTACAGTATCGGCGGTTGTCGCTCATTTGGCACAAATCGATACTCGCCTACAACGACTTGCTTTTACGACTGAGATCACAACGCGTCATCAGCTGCAACAAGAGCTTCAAGCTTTCTCCTATTTGAAGAGAAAGGCCCCTATGGATACGCGAACCGACGCTACGACTGAAAAACGACCGAAGTTTTCAACATCGCAGATCAAGTGTCATGCCTGTGGCAAGCTCGGGCATAAGCAAGTAGATTGCCGTACGAGGAAGATCGACATGAAGAAACCTGCTCCTACACCGGTCACATGAAGTGGTGCTCAGCGGCAGCAGCCGAGCGGCAGCACCGTGGTCTGCTACAAGTGCGGCGCCCAGGGCCACATCGCCAGCCGCTGCACTGCCGGCGGGTCCAGCGCCACAACCCCGGCGGAGAAGCGTGTCAACCTGTGCGAGGTCGAGTCCCCATCCGGAACATTAAATCATTTTGGTGAGTGTTTTAGATTTGATTTTGATTCTGGAGCCGAGTGCTCGCTAATCAGAGAGTGTTGCGTGTAAATTTAGAGGCAAACGATTGAATAATTTGATTTCATTAATTGGTATTGGTAATAAAAATGTACACAGTACTTTACAAATTTTAAGTGAGGTAGAAATTAATAATTTTAAAACGGAAATTCTGTTTCACATCTTGCCTGATGCTTATTTACGTAGTGAAGTTATAATAGGAAGATAAATTTTAAGTAACTGGTTTTGTGTAAACATGCCTTCAACTGAATTTACGTTATCGAGAGATAGGGTTGTGAACGCGTGTAATTCGAGTGATTCATGTGTACCTACTCACAAATAATTTTAATTGTATTGACACAGATATCCCGGCCGAAAGACTAAGCGAGCTTGTGGATATTTTAAAACGATATTCTGAATTTTTGATTAACGGTTTTCCTACTACCCGCGTAAATACGGGAGAATTAGTGATTAGGATGGTGGATCCTAGTCGTACGGTTCAAAGACGTCCGTATAGGCTGTCTCCGGAGGAACGTCAGGTTATGCGAGATCGAGTTGACGAACTGTCGCGCGCCAATATAATCAGACCCAGTAGTTCCCCTTTTGCTAACCGCAGTAGAATGTGACAAGGATAGGTCGTGGCAGGACGCCCTAGGTGATGTGCAACTTGCCTTAAATTGCACTGTTAATCGCGTGACGAAGGCTAGTCCGTTAGAGCTTTTAATAGGAAAGGTAGCTCGTCCTTTAGATTTAATGACCAATGACAATGACGATGTAATAGATCTTGACGAGATTAGAGAGGCGGCTTCCGAGGGTATACATCAATCTGCAAGCTATAATAAGGCACGTTTTGATAGCAGCAAGGCAAGCGTGAATAGGTTTTTGATTGGAGAATTTGTTTTAATTGAGAATGAGGAACGTAACCAAACAAAATTAGATGCAAAATTTAAAGGTCCGTTTCAAATTGTAGAAGTTTTAGATGGTGACAGATATGTTTTGAGGTCATTGACCAACAAGCGTACTTACAAGTATGCGCATGATAGTATCAGGAAGATGCCTGAGGGCCAGATACCAATTGAGATAGTAAATGATGACGAGATAGATGATGAGGAACCATCTACAAGTGGTTAGTTGAGTGCACAGGTTCTCGATTCGTAGGGTCGGAGACTGTACCAGAATGCCGTAGCCGTAGCCTAGTAGAAATCGGCATCTGCTCTATGTAGTCCGTGGGTAGGCGGTAGGCGGTAGTTCTGGGTGGTACAGTCGGATCTTGCCTTGTAGCGAAGATCATAGAGTCGAGAGATGACTCGGGCTTCCCGTGGGGAAGGGTATGTAGCAAATGCGTTTGCTAGAGTAGAGCTATTGTAATAGCTGTGGACCGCGAATGTTATACCTGGTGCTTGTTCTAATTGTGATGAGTTTAATTATGATTTTTGTGTGAAAAGGATGCTCAATTGGTACATGGTCTCAGAACTTCGGTTTTAGATTAATTGTGAAGCTTGTATTGGTAAAATAAAGCTACAAGAAGTAACCAAAGTTTTCATTTCTGATTCTGTCTAACTCTACCGAGTGTAGAATTGTTTGAAGTAGGATTGGCCGAACGGATACTGTGCTATTCTCTTTCTATTTCAGATTAACACACGAGGACGTGTGTCGCGCAGGATGGCCGTGTCGTAGACGGTCATTAGTATGGACACTAACGAAACGCAAGCGCGCCCTCTGGTGGCGTTATCGTGCAACTTCATGTTGGCGCGCTTAGGCAGAGCCGTGACGTTACGAGCGGCTCCGACACAGCTCACTTTTGATGGAGTCGTCGAGCAGCAAGAACGTTCTCACGGAACTGCACCCCCGTTTCGCGTAGTGCCTAGTTTTGTACCTAGTACCTGCGTAATTGTTAATTGTAATTCGGTTCTGTGCTACAATAAAACTGCGGACTAAATTATAGTGTTTTCTCATTGCACGATCCCTTATTTCTGCCCACATGATGTCTGATGGCCGGGGTCTAGATCCTGACGATCCTACATATATTTTATCCTTTTTATTGTGACAAAAAATAGAAAACAAACATTTATTTTTTCGTTAGATTAATGAAACTGAAAGATGTTTTTTTCATTAAACCAATATAATGTATTTAAGTCTTGATTCAAATGGTTTGTAATTTTGTAGCCCAATAACTAAAATTATGAGAGAAAGAAGATGTCTGTTGAATAAAAAACAAGGGGGACGGGGTCTATAGTAGGTTGCCCATCGCTTTTATTTTTCTATTGGTATGGCTAGAGCTGCACCCTAATTGCGTAACACACTATCAATCGCAATCGGTTTCATTTTGACAGTTCCACAACATCTATTGCGTTCTTTACGGTGTTGAGAAGACAAATTTTCCGAATATATGAAGAAATGGATTAGCAATTTGCTTCAAAATGATTCAGATTCCAATCGATTGTGTGTTACGCAATAATCCTTATTGCGTAACACACAATCGATCGGAATGTAGGCTGTACAATTAGAGAATGGAAGAAAAACGTAATCAGTTTCAACATTTTATTCATATCGTACAACGAAAATTCAATAAATGATAAAATAATAAAATATAAAAACTGTTAGCGCCGCAAGTGAATTATATTATCATCTAATTTTCAGCCAGAAAACATTCACTGGTAAACATTGGCTACCTGCACACTTCTATGACCTTAGTGTTAATATTATGTGATGTCCTTCTACTGGTTTCAATATGACATCAAATTCACACACTACATTGTTGATGTCAGCAGCAACATGGTATCGCCGTAAAATATGCGCCAAAGCCGTCTTCATCACCATCATACTGTATACTTTACCTGTGGAATTATAAATTGTGTGTATTGTATTATAATCTATATTATTCTATGATATAGACATATTGTCACCCTACGTCAATTTGCCGCGTTATCGCTATTTCATCCAACTGTCAAAGAATGGCAGTTGTGCTTTTATTATAAATGGTCCGTCCATTTAACTTTACATCATTCATTCGAAATAATAAGTAAGACTGTTAGTTATCAACAATAATATTGAATCATAAAAATGGGCACGCCAATGCTACTGGATAGATTTGGTTGTAAATTGACTAAATGTCCGTTCTTCCCGTTAAAACAAAGAAGCGAGTGTAGCTTAACTCAGACATGTGTACAAGTGGCTAATGTGAATATGACATGTATACCTATGCAGTTTCGCTTGCCAACACCGAAGGCGGCATTAAGGCTCGGGTGATCCGGCAAGGTGGCAGCATCCAGCCATCGCTCCGGTCGGAACTGATCCGCGTCTGGGCCCCACATGGGGTGACGGAGGAGACCGTAAACGCCTATGGCGCATGTATTACCAGCTCGCAACCTGCAGCTCTCTGCAAATTCCCAAATATTAAGCGTATTCCAAGTCAAGGAGGTCTTAATACTGATGACGTTACTATATAGGTCGTCCAAGAAGTGAAGTCAAGAAAATACCCCATGTATGTTCCGCGATTTTCTGTAGTTGTCAAGTTATTTTTGTTTCTGTAATTATTTAGTTTTCTGCTGGTGGAGCTTCAAAAATTCATATCTTTTCGTAGTTTATATTTTTCAGATTTTTTTTGTGAAATGATCATCTTGAATGTTACTTTCATGTCCCAAAAAAAAAAACTGGAAAATACACACTGAAGATGATAAAGAATTTTTGAAGCTCCACCGGCAGAAAACTCTAAATAATTACAATAATTACAACTTTTGTTGGCCACCAATTTTATTTGGGATGACGGACGAGACCGTCTACCCCTAACATGCATATATAACCAGCTGGCAACGTGCAGTTCTCTAAAAGTATACAAAATTAAATGTTTATATGTCTTAAAATATCCACTATGTGGAGCCCTGACAAAGCCAGAACCAGAAGGCGGCAGACCCCATAGAATATAGCGGAACGAGCTGGACAAAACAAACGACCAGTTGACTACATTAGCCCTGGATCGAAAGAGCTAGAAGTCATGGGTAGAGGCTTTCAGTCCAGCAATAGGATGATGCTAGCTAACAGTAACAGTAAATTAATGTGTATCATGCTGAAGAAGAGGCCAACTTTGTAAAGGTATATACTCAGGTTAATATCTTTTTCAACTTTTCTTCCGATAAGTGGAATGGATGGATATAATCTCATTGACTCTTTGATCACTGCCTCCAATAACACGAGTTTTGGTAGATCTTGTTTAGTAAAATCGTCATCTTTATGTTCAAGTACTTCTTCTAACCTGTAATGAATACAAAAACCGTCATTCAGGGTTGCCATTTTTTAGCCTACTAAGTAGGAATACATCTATCCACTAACGAGCACTACTCACAGAGTGTAAAGGTTAGGTTAGCAGTGTAAAGGTTAGACTTTATCTACACCCATGCTATAAATCCTTTATAAAAGTTTCTGAAACAGTTAGCTTATTGCCAACATTAAAACAACCAGTGTCATAGTAACCATAATATCATCCAAACGAATGTTATAACTAATGTATGCAACTCCCACAGAGAACTCTTTTATGTAACGGGTGACTGGTAATTAGTGACTGATACTTAAACACATGATTGTACTCATGATAACAAAGAACTTTTACTATGGGACCAAACCTGAAATTGCGAAAAAAAAATATCAGCTGTTCCCACGAGTTATGCGAACATAAATGTAGGGTACAGCTGATTTTTTTAGGCAGTTGCCTCGAAAAAGCAAACGAGTTCCTTTGCTTTTTCGATTCCTTTCTTACTCATCAAACAGCCACATTCTCACTACTCAGTTCGTGGTATCTTTATGAATTTAAAAAAAAAGAACATTGTCATGCACGCGTGTTTCAGTGTGGTACTGAAACACGCGTGCATGACAATGTTATTTTTTGAGAGCCATAAAAAAAATATATACATAGTTTGTTTGTATTAGATACTCAGCAATTAGATGAGTTCTTACAACACTGTGCAACTCCCTATGGTTTCAGAAACTTTTAATAAATGTATGGATGTAGATAATGTCTTGTATGCAACTGTACATAATTAGCTATTAAAACACTCATGTGATACTATTATCACGCTCGTGTTTTAATACCCCTTGTTATACTACAGTTGCATAAATAACTATTATGCAAATACGTGTCAGATCGTACAAATATAGTATTTTGAATGTTGCTTACTCATTAAAAATTTGTTTTTGTAGATCTAGGTGTGACCCTATCAATAACAAAATAAATGTCATAACTGAAGAAGTTGCTTCGTAAGCACCGGCTACTAAAGTATTCAGGTGGTCTCTGATGTCATCGTATGTGAAGCCATCTTGTTCTTCAGCCAAATTCAGCATTTGATCTAGTACTGGTTTGAATTTGCCTGAAAACATAATGTTATCTGTATAGTTTTATGTCATTTTTACTTTACATCTTTTGAATGTAACAACAAATTTCGTTGAAATTGTCAAGTTGGAAGAGTAATTATCTATATATATGTCGGCCATGTCAAAATTCGTCGAATCCGACTCGGCTGGGCAGCTTTTTGGAAGTAGTGCCTTTACGTCCCAAATACCTCAATGTTCCAAAACAAAAGACGTTGACCAGTGCGTGTTGCCAGTAATTACTTACGGCACTAAAGCGTGGTTGCTCAAAATGAGCCTGATAAGAAAGTCACCCAAATCAATGGAGATGGCTCAAAGATTCTCTGCTTGATCATATCGTCAGCTCGATCGACAGTAATGAAAGTATCAAGGTAACCCAATTGCCAAAAAGGCGCAGCGTGGCCTGATGACCTAGTGACGGTTATACGGCTATATGCTAAAGGAAAGGACCAGTCGTTATGGCGATGATAAGAGGAGGCCCATATTCAACAGTGGACGTCTCCTGGCCCAACGCACCATTATTTGTGGTTAAGCTTATCAGCCAGGTGTTGAGAATAGAAGATTTGCAAATAAAATCTTTTCATTAGTTTACCTGGTGTCGAGTCAGCATACATATTCGGATCTGTATTTGCCATGAGCTCAGATTTTCTTTTATGTATAATCTGAAATAGTAAATAGTGAAAAAACTATAAGTTGGCCCAAAATAATATCATATATATGTAGGTACGTAACATATTTTGAAAGGAATCGAGATCACTAGTAATTTGTGTGAAGCATACAGAAGCAGAAAGCTGAAGATGAAAATAAACACAACAAATAATAATATTTAAAAAAACCGGCCAAGTGTGTGACGGGCCATGGCTGAGTTGGGTTCCATAGTCTACGACCTAATGGTACAGTATCCGGCAGTTTAAAAAGCACATCCAGTTATAAGTAGAATGAGACTGTCACTCAAGGATGAGTCACAAAGCTGACGCTCTACAAAGCCAAACTTTTTAAAAACTCAAAACAATAAAATAATTACTGGATCTATGATATCCCTCAGTTTCTTCATTAGTATAGTTTGTCTACGCTTCATCGAACTCCAGTCGAATAAATACGACAAATGCAACCACACTTTTTGAAATCTATCACAATATAAAGCTAATAAATCTCCAAATGCTTCTGCATATTCTGTATCTATTGTAGTTTGATCTTGAGTTTCCAGTCCTAACGAAGTCCCTGCAAAAGAGAATACAAATTTTCCATAAACCATGCAATCATTTTGACAAAATGTGATTCCACGTTTACTTTACTCTCTCGAATTAATTTATTTTATTTGTTTTCTCCACAGTCACAGTCGCCAGCCGCATGTCACTTAAGCGTGTAGTTCGTAGCCACGGTTATAACCTTGCTCCTTATGACCATTAATATCACAATAATACTTACGAGTTACGGTTGACAACGAATAGTTTACGAAGAATTTTCGCACGTCAAACGGGCCTTTTCCCACTTTCGAAGCTAATTCAGAGACAAGACCTCGAGCTTGCACGTTCATTTCATTTACGTACGAATTAAGCACTTGTTGGTTGAACGCTGGATTTAATAGTTTGCGGTGAGCTTTCCAAATAGACGCTGGAACAAGAACATTTCATAGGTCTTTGATTGATTGGATTTGGTCCTAATTTCATGGAGTCAGAGCCAACACTCATGGCTAGTTTACATGGTGCGAGCTAGCGTGCGAGTCGGCCTAACCAGAAGCTGCTGTGCAGCACTGTGTGGACGAGTTACTCGTACTTGCGAGTTGAAAAGTAGCTCGCTTCCGAGTAACTTCAACATTGTTGGTTTTCACCCGCCTGCTCGCCTTCCTTCATCACTTGCATGGCAACAGCTTGCACATCACTGGCATCATTCAGACACTTTCGGCAGTAGCTCAGCAATCAGTTGCAAGAGGATCCTGTTGGTTGATGATTTTTTTTTTGTGTGCTGCTGGCGTATTTTTAAATTCAAAATGGCTGTGGATACATGGTTTGCCGAGAATAATATTACATTGATGAAACTGAACTTTATCTCTCTCTTTTTAAAGTTTTTTATTCGCATTTTATAGTTCAAAGCTTAGTATTGTGGTCATAGAACTTATCACAGGTTTTTTTTTTTTTAATTACATCACGTTGAATCGACATTGCACAATCCCAGTACTACTGTAGAGAAATGCAAAAATAAATCAAATAAAACTTTGAAATCGGTCAATAGTATTAACCTGGTACTTCAAAATATCCAAGAATTTATGGACAAAGATTTAAAAGTAGATTTTTAATGAATTTTATTCGTATAGATATTATTTGTATAACAGAACGTTGGCTTAAAAGCCCACCAACTAATTTATGTTTAATTTTAATAATCTTCAGGTTGGTAGTACGTTCAGCAGAGTAAATGCTATACATGGTGACTCATTAATTTTAGTAAGCAACCAGCTGAAATTTAAAGACCGTAAGGATGTTGTGAGCCTATCTGTTGAGCGGACAGTTGAAAAAGCTTGTATAGAATTAGAGCAGTTTATTGTTGACCCCCTTTAGGATTGTACGACTGCTTTGAAAAGGTAATGGATGAAGTGTTACACAAGATTTTTAACTCCAACAAATCCATTACTATTTGCGTTGATTTTAATGTTAATTTATTAGAAAACTCAGGTTCTTGTAGTAAAATATTAAGTATGTTTCAGTCAAACAATCTTGTAAACCTATATTTGGAGCCCACAAGAATAACCCCTACTAGGGCCACATGCCTAGATAATATTTATACTGATGTTATTCCAAGCCACAAAGAGATTATAAATTTACTAGATACTGATCAATGCGGGCAAAGGATTACTATCTAAAACCAAAACAACAAAGTAGCTAAAGAGGATGTTACTGTTAACCCCAAAACTGTAAGTCAATTGGAAGCTTTTAAAGTTAAACTCATTAATAAATTACCAGTTTTGGTTATTCATGCTAATCCTAATCATCTGTTTGATGATTTTTTAAATATATACTATATACAATTTAATTCCACCTTTATTTCCAAGAATCTCGGTAACTCATCTGTCAGTGATTGGTATTCATAAAAGTAGATCACGGCTTTATGAACTGTACAATGAAAGGACTTATGTGAATACTGCTGAATTTAATTTATATGTTAGATCAAGGTCGAATTTTGAAAAATCTGTTGTACGGCCAAGTCGCGTTATTTGAACTCGAAGATTAAAAACAGTAGTAATGTAATTAAAACGACTTGTAATAATATTAATAGTCAAAAGGGGTGGACCAGTAACCGAAATACTTACTATATATTAATGACAACATAATACAATCAGATTCTCAAGTCACCGCGGTTTTTGAAAATTTATTTTCGTATATTCCGGTTTCAACTACTAAATCCCTAAACTCATCACCTTCTGTTGCCGAGTCTTTGCTTAAGGAAAGTGTTGTAAAAAGCTTGCGATTCGGAATTTAATTTTAAATATATTACCTGTTGAGATTTAATTAAAATCTTTCACATTTTAAATGTAAAAAAAACGGTCAAAAATGAGTCGGACTCGCGCACCGAGATTTCCGTACCATCATATAATATATATATATATATATAAAAGTGTGCTATTTATAGACATCGTTTTATTTTTGATGTAATCTTTACATAATTGTCTATCACACAGAGTAGTTTCAGATTTTTCTCTATGCAAACTTCGGACGTAAGGGGAAACGGTATTTTTTTTACATTTTTCATTAAAATTCGAAAACTAAGCGGCTAAAAAAAGCAAAACATGTTTACCCCACATGCCTTAGTTAGTAGCCTCACTTTGAATTTTTAAGACCCTCTTTCAGTCCCTGTTGCAGAAAGATATGTGTATTTTTATTTCTTTCTTATTTGCAAAATAGTTGGGCACACGTCATCTAAAACAATTCCAAAATTCAAGTTGAAAGCATTAGTAGTTCTTGAGATATTCAACTGTGACAGATGGACAGACAGACTGAGTCGCACCATAAAAGTTACTTTTTTACATTTTGATACAGAACCCTAAAAAGACCGATTTCGAAAATTATTTTTTTGTTTGAAAGGGTATGCTCTCGAAGTGGTCCAATTGTCGCCAAGTCAGAATCTGATATGAGGATCCATGGGATCCTCATATAAATTTAAAATGTCAACCAATCAGAGAAGGTCTCCTTTTGGGCGCTCCGACCGGCCAATCAGCGTTCTTTTTTCATAATAGCTCTTATTTTAATTATTGTGAATGTGAAGACTATGTGGGTCATTATTTTTTGTTTGTTTTTTTTTTTCTCTCAGTTAGTTTTAGTTTGGCAGTTTGAGTAATTTATGCTGGAAATGTGCGTCGATTCGTTGAACTCTTTAAGTTCTTAGTTGAGCTGCACTATTACTGACAAATACATGCACTGGCTGGACAGGTCCACTCAATCTGTGTGGTTCTTTTCTCGAAAGACCATTTCAAACACTAATCTACATAGTCTTCACATGATCTGACCAAGATAATGTCTGGACTTGAAACGATACAGAGACTTTTAAAGATACAGAGACCTCTGAGTATGTTTCAGCCTTTCTTCTCAGAGAAGTCAAATAGGAAACACAGACCTCATTTTGTTTTTAAACATACTTTGATTGACGTGTTTGTACAAGACAACTAACATAAATAAAATCATTTATAATTTACTAGGCAGTCGTCAGAAGCCCGAAAGTCTAACAAGCAGTCTTACCAAGGGGTATCGTATTACCCAATAACTGGGTTGTAGAGATCAGACAGGCAGTGCTCCATGTAAAATACTGGTATTCAGCTGCATCTAGTTAGACTGGAAGCCGACCCCAACATGGTTGGAAAAAGGCTAGGCAGAGGATGATGATGAGTCCGTGAATGTACATTTTCAGCGTTCAATATTTTTACTGACTTTGGCATTTATACTGAAAATAGCCAAGGCAGGCGGAGCTACTGACATACGAGCACACAATGTGAGCAGCTGTCTAATGTCTAGTCAGCAGCTTGCTCTGTTCAAACCAACCATAAAAGTTAACGAAAAATATAGGTATATAAAAATATAGTATATGACTTTTATGTTTACCCAGAAGACGTTCTCGATATCTTATTCTATACTGTCGCTAAGCCACTTTTATAAGATGTACGTTTTTTGCCTACGGTATACAACAAAAATGAAGCAACAAATCGTCGTTGCGACTTTAAGACCTCTTATGTGTCACTTTTGGCAAAATCACTTTTTTACGCCTGCCGATTCTACATTTTGAAGCTCTATCGAATGCAAAAACTCTCATGTGTATACGACGTTTCAATCCTAATTGGTTTACAAACTTCAAGATCTCCAATGTCCTTGCTAATTAAAACTGATAGACGGTTTTTATCGATTTTCTCACAAAATTGATTTTTACACATAAGAGGTCTTAAAGTAGCAACGACGAAATGACCTGCTGGCTTAAACGTGCTGGCTACTATGGTAGATTGGTAGTCGAAAAATCTTTCCGGTTGAACGTGCCGACTACCACGGTAGCCACACCGACTTGTTCCCTTTAAAACGTTTTAGTAGCCATGGTAACTCTATGAAAGCTTCCTAAAAAATGTTCAAGATGGCGCTGTATCTAAAAACGATTGAGACGGTGCAATGTTGCTTCAACTGATTTACAAGGTGCGATTTAATTTTCTAAACATCGTAATTCAATAAAGACTTCCATCGACTAATTGATGTCAGTATTTAGGTATTGAATGAATCAAAAAGATTCCTCCCAGCTTTACACTTCAGCATCATCATTATTTTCATTTATGCAACATTTCAACTTTTTAGATGACTTATCAAGCTATACATTTCTTTAAAGGACAAGTTTTTAGAAGTACGCAAATTTTCACAGGATCTTCTACCCATGAATATTAACAATTTTCACTATGGGACCAACTCTGATATCAGGAAAAAAAAAACTGCTGTTTCATACATTTTGGTCGAGTTGAACTTTTATATGAAATAGCTGTTTTTGTTTTGCTGAGCTGACGTCACGCAATGAGAGTGAGAGGTCAATTTATACCTACTTGAAGGAAATGTTGACTAAGGTTGACTGGTAAAAAATGCGTCAAGCTTTAAGTCCACCTTTGTAGTGTTTGTTTACATTAAGTTTTATTAAATAAATAAAAGTACAGCACGATTTATTATGTCGTCGTGCGTACAATTAATTAATATTGTTGTGCATTATTTTTAATAATTCCTTTGTTTCCTTTACCTTCTGCTGTGAGAAGTCCATTCTTTCCGAAGTCCTTTGCAAAATTGTATAAAAA
Source organism: Dicycla oo (assembly GCA_948252095.1). Classification (NCBI taxonomy): domain Eukaryota; kingdom Metazoa; phylum Arthropoda; class Insecta; order Lepidoptera; family Noctuidae; genus Dicycla; species Dicycla oo. The sequence goes on from OX411732.1 coordinate 14,633,762, forward strand.
TGATTTATTGAAACATGAATTGGCTATTGTTAGGCTGTCTTCTGGATCGGTTACCACTGAAACATAAATAAATTACGGGTGAAGCGAAAAGCGAAATTCAATATTTCTTACGTTTTTTTTTTGCAATTTGCAAGTCAGTATTAGGTTGTATGTTGAATAAAGTATGATTCGCGACCGTAACAAATATATATTTACAAAATTAAAATCATTAGAATCAGTAATACAAATACTTTTTTTTTTGGATGGGAAATCATCAAATAACTTGTGGGAGTGTCAGACTTCTACTGACTAAAACCCACCCGTGTTCCTTCAGTTGCCTGTGCCAGGGCCACGGTAACTCTTTCGAACAACCCGCAACCCTGGCGGGAGTAATACAACTCCTTAAATTAGTATAATCCTCAAATCTCAAGATTAGGATTACCTGGTTTTCAAAGAGTTGTATTGATGACTTGAATGATTATAATTCTGTAAATACTAACTTTTTACGGTCGCGAATCACGTTTTGATTAACGTACAATTTATTATTGACTTGTAAATTGCAAAAAAACGTAAGAAAATTTGGTGTTTTTGTTGAAAATTTCGGGGGCTACCCTGGCGCTTTCGCCTTAAATTACAATTATTATTATGCGTTTAGTTTTCTCTAGAATAAAATCATAACCACAGAGCACAGAGAGGCCTTAGTGGTTGCTGCTGGAGGCGGCATTATCAACACTACAAGCGTGTTACTGTTTACTTGCACTATGACCAAATAACGTATAGAAACTGACGGCATTGGAGGCGGTCCGAGACAGAAGTTGTGCACTCAATGCACTTTCGCCGCCACGAATTTTTATTAGTGCTGCCGTATCTAGACACAGCCGGCGCGGCGTGAAGATTCTGTGCTCTGTAATAATCAGAGATCAGAGATCAGTAGGTAGATTGAATTGGGGTCATTGATCCGAAACGTATATATTAATATGGACATTCCTCCGGAATTTCGGAATTGGTTGATTATATTGAATATATATATTAAATATTGAAATTTAAGTGCACCAATTTATAAAACGTGGCCATAATTAAAGGGTAAAAATAAAATATTAAAATTGTATTAATTCTACGATTGGAATTCGATTGTTTTTATTATTCAATAGATAAATAATAAATTAATTTAGGTTTGGTACCTTCCTTTAAATTTTGAATTGAGTAGTTATAATATCACTACCAACATTAACAATATTTAATTGGATCTGAAAATACCGGAGTAACTTTCCGGGAAAATGGCTTATCCATGTTATTCTTTCTGTGGCCATTTACGATACAAGTACTAAAAATCAGTCTACCTACTCCGATCACTGGTAATAATACTTGAGAAGACTTACGGTAAATCGAATGATTGACGAACCATACGTCGCAAACACCACCTTTTTCTAATGAGCAGTTTTGGAATTCTCGTATACAATTCCATAGATCTGAAAAACAAAAATAGTTTAGTTTACAACCTTAGTATAATATTGGCAATATTACAGGCTGACTTTGAAATCATTAGCAATCTTTCAGGGGGTAAAAAGCCAAAGGGAGTGAAAAGGAGGATGACCAAATTCCTATCATACTATTTGCATACCCTAACCAAAACGATAATCTACTATAGCTACACATGGTGCATTTAACCTAGATTTTAAATGAATTCACCGTTTTTAATTTATCTTTTTCACAGCCTTAGCTTAGCGCCAAGCTTTAAATGTATAACTAATTTTATAGTAATAAAAAAAGGAAATTTAAAAATCAAAAAGCACAACTGCGTAAAAATTAACCTTAAAAAAAGAAGGAAACAAGATGACCTATTTTGTCTACAAACAATTTCATGCAGTCGGAGGTAAAAAGGTCATGTTCAATTTAAGAAGATGCCTCCGACTGCTTGAGATTGTTTGGAGACCAAATAGGTATTTTTGTTTCTCTTTTTTAAAGTTCACTTTTTACGCAGTCGGGTTTCTTTTTTATTTTTTTAATTTATTTTGTTTTTTACACTTTAGTTAGGAAGTTTTACATTTTAGTTAGGAAGGATTATTATTCTCTCACTGTATTAAGTAACACTTTATGGAACGATTGTCAAAACCTGTTGTATTAATTGAAAATTAGAAAATCATTTTCCGCTGAGCAACTTTAAAAGTTCACATAGTTAAAAAAAAAAAAAAACAAACAACTAAAAGAAGCGCAATAATTTAAAAAAAAAAGTTCAAAAGACGTTTGAAGTTCAAAAATTTGTTTGAAGCGCAGTTAAATATTTCCTATAAAGTTACCTGCCTACCCGGTCAAGTATTTTTCAAAATAAACCCCTTGGTTACAAGGGATAACAATCACAATGTTTATACGGGAAAAACTGTTATCATCAATCACTTGGCAACGTGTAAGGGATACCTCGCCTTTGGACATCCGGGTATGGCAGAATTTTACTGATTAAAACAACAAGTCCACAGGTTTTTCTGACCAGGTGCTGAAGACAAAATCCGCGACCCATGGCGCAACAGTCAATCATTCAGTACACACCAATAAAACAACGCATTCAAAATGAGGATGTTTAAAAAATAAAAAAACATTTTCACTCACGTTTTCGATCCCCAATGACCTTGTATGAATGTCCAATGATTGGTAGTGCCCCTGGACATTCAGGGGGTGCGTTGGGATGTTGTCTCAACCACGACCATGCAGCTATCACTGCGCATAAAAATATCACTAACAGCGCTATAACCGACATTTTGCAAACCTAGCGACGTTCTGCGAGGATTATAGTGGCAATCTTGTATTTATGCGCGGAAGTAACGAAAGATTTTATTTTGATTTCTTGCAGCCACCAAGACTGAATCCGTCGGCCAAAAACCGGTAACTCAATAAAATAATTACGTAGGATATGTTTCTAGAAAGGATATATAAGATAACTAACTTCAGCCCGCGACTTCGTCGGCGTGAAATTTCTTGTGCCCCCGACCCACCCCGTCGCATCACATCGCACATACTTCGTTTTCTCTTAGCTTACTTTCTGACTTCTTTTATTTTTACTCAGCTTCTAATGGTCCTAGCGTGATGTTAAATAGCCTATAGCCTTCCTCAAGAACTGGGCTATCAAATGCGAAAATATTTTTTAAAATCTAACTGGTGGTTCCAGAGATTAGTGCGTTTAAACATTTACACATACATAGTAGTACTTTCATGTGGACGAAGACGCTGGCAGAAGCTATTCTGCCTGCGACTTCGTCCCCGTGAAATTTCTTGTTCAATCACATCGCATCGCATCGCCTGCGTTATTACTTCGTATTGGCTTAGCGTTCTTTCTGATTTTTTTTTCTTATTGCACGGCTCCTAAGGATCGTAGCGTGATGTTAAATAGCCGATACAGAAGCCTGCCTTCCTCAAGAATTGGGCTAACAAATTAAAAAATATTTTTTCAAATAGTAGTTCCAGAGATTATCGTGTCCAATCATACAAACAAACTCTTTAGCTTTATTATTAGTAAAGATTTATATCTCGATGCCAGAAATACATTACTAATATTTATTTTGTTGTTTCGTTTTCTTGTTTCCATTTTTTTAAAGTTCACTTATTACGCAGTCGAGTTTATTGATTTTTTTTTAATTTACTTTTTTTATACAAGACAAATAAAAGTGAAAATTATTTGGAGGTAACATGCCAACGGTTTAATGTGCTCTTCCGACGATGACTGCGACCGCAAACCGCAAGCAGCAACGTCGGTCAATCAGCTTGCGGTTGCGATCACCTTTAAAAGAGCACCTGGAAGAGAAACAAGCAGTGGTAAGCATTCCCAATAACAAACAATGGCAATATACTTCTTACTTAAAATATTCAGTGTGTGTGTGATATTTGCATTGTATAAACTCAATCTATTTTGTATTAATCATAATAATTCCACGTTCTGCAATAGTCCTGTACCGACTGGGGATTATCCTTGAGTGCACTTGCATAGTGCATACAGGGATAATCGTTGGTTGGTGCCTCCTCATCAATTAAAATTGTCTAAGGGGCTTCTGCACGTTGGTTTCGGCCACTCGTACGCCTTCCAAAGGTCCGGGATTGCATAGTCCCGAGATATGTCAAAAGTATAGAAATAATAATAATAATAATAATTTTATTATCAAGCAATTGAAGCCCATAAAAAATACACAAAATAATATAAACAAAAAATAAAATAAAATAATAAATGTATTATATAATATAATTGCATAGCACATGTGGGAGTACTATAGAGCTACCATTTAACCGGGTATGTCTTTCTTTGGCTTGAATGTGCCTTGGCGGCTGAGTAGTAGTATGTCATGCTCACTCAAATGTCTCGCTGATGGTGGCGCATGTGTTTGATCATTCGGCTCCTTGCAAAATGGTTGAGCAAAATGGTAACTGGTCCATGCTACATGTTCGTGAACGGGCGCCGTCAGTTAAGACTGGTCATCTTTTAAGGCTCCTACACACTATGCCGGCGGCCACAGCCATTCCAAAGCGTAGTACCTATGGAGAAGAACGGGCAAGAAACTCTATGGACACTCTTTTAAATTATATTGTTACAAAAATATTACAGCCGGCGTGCATGCCGCCAACAAGCCCGGTGGCATTCCCGGGTGGGTATTTGAGCCGTAATTATCAGCTCTTTTCTAGTGTATGAATGGATGTGAGCATCCTCCCCCGGGTTGATTGAGTCGAAATTTGGTATTCTGTAACTTCAATGATATTAGAATAACGCCCTGTAGCCTGTAGCCTGTACCCTGAACTGATGCTGCATCATTACTGATGCTGCATAAACTTTGAAAATATTCAATAATCTTATTTATCTCATTTTAATTGTCATTTGTACTTCCACTGCATGATGCACCGGTCGACGTCATTACGTCAACGCCGGCTGTCGCTGAAAACCAGCGCTGAGGCTCTGTCTCGTATGGGGTCGCGGCATTATGCTGAGCGACGGCCGTTTTGCGTGAATGTGACGCATATCGACTCATCCGTAGAATAAAGTCCGATCTGTAGGGTTGATAGTTTTCAGTAGAGGTTAGAGAAGTTGTTAACTTGTGTAACTCTTAAACGGTGAGACTTAACATTTCGATTTTTTGGTATGTTGTAACAACGCCCCAGCCTAGTTAAATGCTATTTAATGTTCATTTCTTATCCTTTTATTTCACGAGATAGTGAGTTCCATATCAACATAGGACGTTTTATGGCGTAAGAGCAGGGGTCCGTAGTGAACATTATACGTTGTTTTACGGAGACGTCTGAATTAAGTGACGTTCTATAATAATATGGGTCATTTTTTGTTGGAAATACCCATGTCTTATAAGTCCTTTGTGAATAACCACCTTAAAATATTTAAACATAATGTTAGCCAAATTATGACTACCCTGGAATATAACTAAATAAAAAATTAAATTATTATTTAAAATCGTTTATTAATTTTAAAAATCTGAAAATAGATAGCAATACCATTAGATAGCATCATTTTGAACAGCAATCACATCGCAGTTAGGTACGGACTTAAAATTAGTTGTCTAAAACTCTCAGATCAATGCACCTATTAGAACAATGCACGCGCGCATGAAGAAATTTAAACTTCGCATTATAAAATAAACAATAACATATTATATATATTTTTAAATAACATTATGTCTTTATAATTTTACCAATCAGAAGCATCGTGAACTAGACGAGGTTGTATACGTCTTAACAACAATTAAACTGTACGTATACCTAAAACTGCCTTGATGGCATAATAGTTAAAACATAAAATAGTAATTAAATGGCATATCGTATCACAGCATGGTAACTAGGTAACCTACATGACTACGGCACGGACTTAACTTAGCAGTCTTATTATTACGCTAAATCTACTGATTATAAACCATTAAAAAATAAAAGAAGCAGCAAAAAAGAAAGAAGAAAATTCTTATTCCGATAGGTCGTCATCCGATTCTTCAGAAACATCAACAGTGGTGTGATGTGGCAAAGAGTTAAAGTATGGATGATACTCTAAGGGAATTACTTCTGAGCGGCACATATCCATTAAGTCTTTATATTTAGCAGCAGGAACCATAATAGGTTCAGAATATGCAGGTTTTAGTTCAGTTTGTACCGAGTTCCTCGTGTTACCGCGAATCACTAAAATATTATAAGTAATCAGGTTGAGTCAGGTCATATTTAAAAAACAATTTGTTAGGATCACCACCGTCTTCTGCATGAACTTCTCGAATGTTATTCCAGTTAATCTTCTTGCCCTTAATGTCTTTCATCCAGACCTTATTATTAACAAGACATTTAAAGTCAAACACGTCATTCTGGGTTACGTTACGGACAATATAGGGTTCTCCTTCGTTCTTAGCCCATCTTACTAATAAACGCCATTCATGAGGAGTACAGATAGTTTTGGTTTGAGAAGCTCTCTCAATGACAGAGTGGACACTGTCTCCTTCATTTTGGGTGTGTCCCTTCTGTAAAAACCGGTGTGTTATGCATATGTTGAACTTTTTTGCAGCATAAACATACAATGAAAATACAAAGCGGTTACGATTTTGGCCAGCACAATTGTCTGACCAAAAGCGAAACTCTTTGGCCCCTTGGTCAACATTAGCCTGCATAAAATCTAAGAGGCAACTGCTAACCTCATTTGCGCCACGTTTTGCCACAGATTCATCCCACATATAACAAACGGCCTTCCTTTTACCCATGTCAAAAACCGTGAAGTTAAAAGAAGATAGCTTTCTCTTATAGTAAAATACATTTATATTACCATGAGGACACTGCAATACTTTTTCAAAATCAAAAACAGCAGTAACCATTTTTCCATTTGACTCCTCAGCGTCTTTTTTATCTTGGTTTTTTAAATCCCTTGCGACCTTCTTATTGGTCTGGTGTTGTTGAAAATCTTCTTTTTCTTGGTCCGTTGGATCTTTTTTGAAGCGGAAAACGTGACATTCATCGCACTGATCCTTTTTAGGAATATGGAAAGCTAGATTGAAGTTTGAGTTGACAATGTCGCGATACTGGCGTTCTTTTGCAGCCTTAGAGGTGTATTTCTCAGGGTCGAACCATTCAAGATACAATTTGAACATTTTGGCAATACTTAAATCTCCTTGTAGGTAGAGCTTTTGGCTATTCTTGCATATATAATGTGATTCAACAGGGACAAATGCCCGAACATGGTCACAAACACTTTGTTTCATGGCGTCATCTATAACAATTTTATGATTGTCGTGGCGACCCCGTCTGTCTTCCTCTAAAATAGCACTTCCATCGTACTTCTTCCAAGCAGTCTTTAAGATACGAGTTGAAACGGCAAGTGTATTAAGAAACATAGTTTGGCATACTTCAGTTTTCTCGCAGTGAGATTCGCTAGAACCTGTGATCAGCGGCAGATAATACTTAAAAGTATGTTTCCTATTATTAGGAATATCTTGATTCAGGCATCTTTTCTTCTTCATTTTATCGGAATATTTGATGATGAAATTCCACTGCATAGCTCGATCTCCCAGTTGCCAAAATTTTGTGAAGCAGTCCAACCGCTGCTGGTGAGATATTTTATCAGGGCACTTGTATCGGCATTTGCATGGTAACCCCATCGTTTTTTCATCTACGGCTTTTCCCTTTTTTGATACATATTTCTTACCTAAGTTCTTAAGGCATTTGCGTTTAATATCTGTCCATTCTTTTGGGTGCTTCTGTCGTTTTCTAGTCGTTTTAGGAGTCATGGTGCGATCGCTTGAGTGCGAAGTAGCAGGCGAATTCGTAATGCCAAATGACGACGAAGAAATCACAGAGAAACTGTCTACATGATTAGGGCAGAATGTGCTATCGCAGATCGAATGGACGTTAGTAGGAGATGGCATAGGAGTTGGCACTGACAGTTCCAAATTAACCGGCGTAGATCTGTGGTGAGAAACTTCTAACTCTTCAATCTGTATTAATGGTGAATTTTTGAAACTAGAAGGCACATCCAAAGAAAATGTACTAGGTTGATTGCTGTAAACATCCTCGGCAGATGGATCAGGCGTGACATTCGGTATTGAGCTGTCGCAGGTCTTTGGTCCCACCATGCTCATGCAGAACTTCTTCCCATATGTCAGCTAGTTCCTGACTGATTTCTTCTGCACCCGAAGGCAAAGGTGACGTTTGTCGTATCATGGCGTTGTTATCAACATTTACAACTGAAATTAAAAAAAAACAACTGTAAATTATTATAGGCATTCATAGAATACTGTTTATATTAAGAGAAATATACCTAGCCATTAATTAAACAAATCTCAAATAAAAAATATTTATATTTAACGATATTTTTAAATGAACAACGTCCTAACTGATTTCATCATCTCAGTAACAACGTCCCATCTTAATATCGAACCCACAAATCGTTTCAAAGATTCCGTAGAAAAACGTCCTATATTCACATAAGACGCTTAGAAGTTTAATAATGTTCGTAAAAAATTGCCCTAATATTTCATAAGACCTGTACTTTTTACTGTTTATTATTATAGAAAGAATGATTACCCTGTGAATATGCATTACGCCAATAGTATTTTCGCTCTAAAAATGCGTTTCTGTACCTCTCCGTCAAAAAACGTCCTTTATAAAAATCGATCGCCCACAACTGTTTACTGAGCCAAAAAAGCAATAAGACATAATGTTTATTAATTTATGAACTTTTTAGTGTGTATCACGAAATAATACAACTGAAATCATCAACTTACCAGCATTTACACTTTTCTCCATATAAACAGCAGGGACATTTGAAAGCGATGAACTAAGCTCAGGCCTTTCTGCATCTTCTTTAAGCATATCTAACATTTTGCGTGATCGTGACATCTCTAAAAATATTGTTTTTCATGCAAAACAGTCGATAAATATTATTTGTTTCATCAAACCGAAAAAAGCTAAGCGCATGACACAAAATCGCCCTCCTTCCAACAAACAGCGGCCGGACTGACGAACGGACGGGGCGCCCGCGCCGCCCCCGCTCCCCGCGCGCCGTCTCTTGGTCACTTCGTGCGTTTTTACGGGGAGCTAAAGTCAGATTGAACGTTATTCGATTCTATATTTCCGAAACAAAATAAGATACGAAAATTCTAAAAACGTACGACTGTAGAGTTTGTATTCCTTAACTCGTCTAGCTATTTAACTCATTTTTGCTCCATGATCACATCGGACTCTGTTCTTCGGATAAGTCGATATTTTCCCCAAACTTGTTCTTTAATTATTTTATTTTGTTATTTTATTTCTTTGCGCCATGTTTATCGCAAATAAACGTATTTTCTTTCTTTTCTTTCATTACCTGGATTTTTGCAGGATACCTAAATTCCTCACCAACTTACAGCAGAGGTATCCTGTTTGGGCGCATTGGAATGGTCTCAATAAATTGGTTATAAATAGACGGCAATCAGGGTCTAATGATGGAGTAGCAAAAAGAAATGAAAGAAGAAAGAAAATACATTTATTTGCGGTAAACAAGACGCAAAGAAATATCACAACAAAATAAAATAATAAAAGATTATAAATAAATAAGAATAAATCTCACACGTCTTCTTGTTTCTAAAACAGATCGTCCACATCCAAGACAAACATGTGTGTGACCTAAGTTCGAATTACTTTTAACCATGTAAGTTGTATATATATATATTTGTAATCACCTTTTAAAACCCTTCATTTTGATATCCCACTCGATAGTATTAGAAGAAAAAAAATTTCGAACTCTACAATATGGCACCCCATATCCGCCATTTTACTTTGTGTTTTGATTTTAAAGTAGCTAGTGACACTCGCGCTACCAATACAAATCTAAAGACGTATAATTTATCCGAATACATACATACATACAGGTCAAACACATAACCCTCCTTTTGGGCTTCGCCGCAGTCGGGTAAAAACAAACAACAATGCAAAGGCAAACAGAACAGAGCGAATTTCAATGAATAACTTTTTGACATTGCTCGTCAATAACGTGTCGTTACACCTAATGGCCTACTAATACTCAAATTCGAAAGATTTATTACAACATTCATTCATAATAATATTACTTACATAAGTATTAACAAACATTATTTCCATTAACTGTGCATTTAAACATCTATACATAGGTAATTAATTAATAGATGTCCTTGTTTAAATTAAATAACTCGTTTTGTTCAGCGTGTATGCGTACTAAGTAACGCAAATGGTCGCGATAAACACAGGAAATTGGCCTTCGGTTTTTAAATTCCTTTTTATCACTAACTTTTTATCTGCAAGTGTAATAGAATAACATTTAAATTACAAAGGGTCCTAATTTCATACGATAATTTTGATTAGGTTACATTTCCTGGAAATTGTTAGAGAGTGTGGGGCAGGATCTAACGTATTTTTTTTTTTAATTTTTAAATTTGACTTGTTACTTTGCTGGATTTGTACTTTACTGTTTTGTGTCTCCATTATTTTTGTCTAAAGCTACAGTCCTCGAGAAAATGCGTTCCTGACACATGTAAGTTGGACAATTTCTAAATAGTAGTAATATGGATCAAATTCGCAAAACACATATTCATTAGTATGAAACTGACAGGTGACAAGACTCCATTCTGTCGACTGTAGTGCCAGACGGCCGTCAACAATCCCTTCTTTCCTTTTCAAATGTGAACTTGTCCATTTCTGCCGTGTCTCGACTTGACTTTCAATAATTACCTTCATCGATGGGTGTGTGTTGCCGACCGCGGTCTGAGATCGCCGTCGTCAACCGTGAAAGTACTTATATCCAACCAACGCGAAGACATTTGCACCATGCCCTGGTAACTAAAATTATATTTTTTTTATTGTGAATAATGCCATCTATACCTCATACACGGTACTTTTTACTGCAGTGTTACCCCTTTTTTGCATGAAATATTTGATACTTTACCGAAGGGGTGTTATAAGTTTAACGTGTGTATCTGTGTATATGTATCATAGCTCCCAAACGACTGAACCGATTTAGTTTTTTTTTTGTATTGTTTGAAAGGTGACTTGATCGAATCTGTTCTTAGCCATGATTTAAGAAAATCAATTCAGCCGTTTGAAGATATCAGCTCTTTTCTAGTTCATGAATAGATAGATGTGAGCATCTTCCACAGGTCTGATCGAGTCAAAATTTGGTATATGCTGTTACTTCAATGATATTAGAATAACATAGGAACCTTGAACTGATGCTGCAATATAACTTGGAATTTGCAGGATACACAACTTCCTCACCAACTTACAGTAGAGGTATCATCGTGTTTCGGCACATTGGAATTGTCTGAATGAATAGTTTATAAATATATAGCAATCAGGGTCTGATCATGGAGTAGGTACTCCTAAACTCATCTAACCAGCTACCTGCATCCTGACTTTTCAAACTTTCTTCAATATTTATATTCTTCTTCTACTTCCACGCTAAAGACGTTGCGGGGCAAAGCTAGTACGAAATAAAGGTGCAGTCAAAGTCAAATTGTTTCCAGTTTTAACTTTTAAGAGTAATTTGTTTTGATGGTGATACAAAAACGCTAAGAGGAGCTCGTGGCTAAGTAATAACAGCCGCACGGGTCGATCCATCAGGTTAAGCTACGCTTGCCGGGGTAGGTCTGTGGATGGGTGACCAACTTTTCATACCGAGACTCCTCCGTGCCTCGGAAAGCACGTTAAGCCGTTGGTCCCGGCTTTATTCGTAGATCTTTGACTGTCGTTACGGTTCGCCAGAAGCCCGAAAGTCTGAGAACCAGTCTTACCAAGGGGTATCGTATTACCCAGTAACTGGGTTGTGGAGTTCAGACAGGCAGTTGCTCCATGTAAAATACTGGTATTCAGCTGCATCCGGTTAGACTGGAAGCCGACCCCAACATAGTTGGGAAAAGGCTAGGCAGATTGATTTTGGTGATACAAAAACGCATATGTCTGTTGTTGTAGCAACAGAGTTGACAATAAAAAGATACCATCTTATATAAATAAAACAATCTCGCAATTAATTAAACCTACTTACCTTGTATTTTTATAAACACGTCAATAGGCGCTATATAAATAAACTTTACCAATTAATAATACTTTCGAGTTCGTAACACGTTCGTTCCCCTTCCTCCTCGTTTTTTCAGTTCCTCTTTCAATTCTTTAACCTTCCAGGTACAATACATGTTGTCAAAAACGATAGTGGACCGGTTTTAAACACAAAAAATAGCAAAAACCAAAGTATAAACAAAGCGAAAACGATTTGTCAGCGGCCATCTGCCGGTGGCGACATCTGCGCTGAGCTTTGCGTGTGGATCCCCATTAACAAGTTAGCATTGATAATATTAAGTTGTGTTGTGTTCGCGTTGTGGTCTTGGATGAAACCAAGTCGTCCCTTGTCACCCCCAATGCACTTTGGTTCATTGCCGCTAATACAAATATATATAAAAAAAAAAGAAATTGTAATTTTATTGTAACATTGTAGTATTAAAATTGTAAAGTTTTAAATTTAATTTAAAACGAGTAAACGAAAATGTAGTAGGAATATTTACGAAGTATTTATTCGTGATAAAAAGAAAAAACAACTGATTACCAGCTTCCAGATAATATTTATTTGTATTTTTAGTGTACCGTACCTCAAAAGGAAACAAACAGCAGCAGCACTGCAGCTCAAAACTGGGCAGGTGAAACAGTATCGGTAAGGCATCGTTTAATTTATTTTTAACATTTACTTTAACTTTACCTTAATACTAGATAAAGTTCAGATACAATACATTTTTTTAGATTCTTATTTTCCTTTTTAGATTTTTTTTTTACTTCATTAGTTTATAAATAAATTAACAATTTTATCGGTTTAAAGATACTTGGATTTAATAGATACTGTTCTGTTACTTGCCTCATTGCCTCGTTGGCCTAGTGATTGCAAGCACTACTGCTGAACATGAGATCCTGGGTGCGATTCCCAGGTCGGACACAGTATTATTGGGTTTACCCAACAGTAACACAGCCTGGAATCTGGATTGGTGGCTGGTTGATGGCAAAATCCTTTTACAAAACATAACTGGCCTATCTCTGGCATGATCTTATGTTATGTTATTTTTCCATTAGTTAAAACTGAAATAAAATGTTCTTCATTCACATAACAACTTTCATTACAGGTAAATTAAATGGAATGATGACAGTCAAGACAACTCTGGCGTACATTTTAAGGCGGTATCCTATCAGAAGTGATATCGAAAAGTTAGTGACTCGATGTGATTTACTCCTGAAACCAGTGGCTGGACATCAAATAAGTGTGGAATTAAGAAATTAACAATTCAATTCAATTCAAGCTCAAAGAGCAGTTCTCAAAACAATGACTCGTAAAAGTCGTAAACCGTATAGATTTCCAACAGTGCAATTATACGAGGAATGCAAAGTTTTAACGGTTCGGCAGCTCTTAATCCTGCAAGCTGTTCTCAGAACCTATAGAACCATGCCCAGGTCCAATCCAGAAAAACGCAAAAACATCCCCTCCGGGGTAGGACATAAAACATCTTTTGCAAGGCACCAATACTACGTTATAGGTACACATTTATACAAGCAACTACACCGAAAACTTAACTTACTGGATTCTAACAGATACGCGCTAAAACACCAAATCTCTCAGTGGCTACTTCAGCAGGACTACAACAGAAAAACTCCTAACATACATCTCTTAAACACAAACATACTTAGCATCTCCCCTACCATCACACTACACTATACACATACACCACACACACACCCACCCAAAAATACGCAACCCATTCATACCTCCATAAGTTTGTAGGTACCACATCGTCACTGATTCCACTTGTTTTGTCTTTTAATAAATATAACTGGGTCCAACATAATGGCTGAACCCTATCTCTTAAGATACAGGCCAGACCTAGTTTAAGGGATAGAGTTTAGAATTATTGTACTCCTATGTTAAAGTTATATTGAATTACTTCAACTGAATGTGTGCAGTGCAATGTGATTAATGTTTATGAAATAAAAACTTATTATTATTATATTGTATGAAAGTAATTGGCAACAATAACAAAGATGATCGCACCGTAAATAAATCCCCGGTACTGCAGTGCGTCCGCAATGTTTGCGGACGCTTCCATTGATGATTTCTTCGCCATCATAAGGAAAAGAACTGCATCAATGATGAGCAGGGTCCGTCAAGCACTAACAGTGTCCTCGGAACGTTAGCGCGCAAAATTGATAGCCCGTTGCACAGGAATAGGAAATAGGCAATGTCATTATTGTGTTTTGTTTACTAACAACCCTACTAACGCTGTTTTTTTGTAAGTATTTTGTGCACTGTTGATATTTATGGACCTTTTTTTTTTTGTGGATGGGAAATCATCAAATAACTTCTCCCGCTCTGGGTGGAGCGGAAGGGCGTGTCAGACTTTTACTGACTAAAACCCACCCGTGTTCCTTCAGTTGCCTATGCCAGGGCCACGGTATCTTTTTCAAACAACCCGCGACCCCAGCGGCATCGACCCTATTGGACCCCATCTTGTGCTGACATCTCTTTGAGGCGCGCGTGGAACACAACGCGCCGTCGACCCGGGCCTGGTCCTCACCGGATGGCGAGCTACCCACTACTCACCGTCCGCAAGCCCGCGCCTACGGTGGCCGGGAATCGGCTATCGATTCCCGCCGCCCAGGGCGTCTCCTGCGGCGACTGAGGGCGCGAGACTGCCTCTCCCTCACGCATTCCGCCTCCTCCTTCGCGAGCATTACCACTTCGCAGAAGGAGGTGACGGCCTCCCATGCACTCTCGCTCCGCACCATGGCCTGGACCAGGCTCGGACGCGAGAGATCGCCGCCGCCGATCGCCTCCGTGAGAACACGGCGGTGCTCTGCCCAAGCCGGGCAGACCTCCACTGTATGCTCCACCGTGTCCTCTGAGCGATCCACACAATGGTGAGATATTTATGGACCTTGTTGTCTGAATTAAAGATAAATTATTATTATTATAAATTATCAAATTTTCTTAGTAACATATTAATGTTGGATCGTATAAATCGTATTGTCTCAACAGACAACAATTTAGACGAAAAGTAAAAAAAAGAAAAAGAAAAACTAAACTATCAAAATAAACTAATACCAAATTATATTAAAATAATAGCGTGATAATGAAAGAAGTATTCGAAAAAGAGGATTTAATAAAGGCTCAAAAGATCAATCTTGCACAACGCCTGGCTGATTCCCCTCCCTCATTTCGCGCCACAATCTGGGCGCGTTTCTAATTGCATTATTAAGGCGATGGCTTATAATAACTCAAGTTAATAGCAGCCGCTAGTCTCTGCGATTTATGTAGGCTCTTCTGCAAAAAGGTTTAAATGGCAAGCAAAAGTCAGTGGTCGTTTAACTGTTGTTATTTTGTAGACAAACATCAGTTACTCAATATTCACTACTAGCGACACGGATTTTATGACTTGACAAAACATCGAGATATATTTATTAAATGATGTAAGTTTAATATTAATGTCATGATCGTCATCTTCTGCCTAGCCTTGTAGCATAACGAATTCTAAAGCTAGATTTTAATTATCTGTGCAATTTTTATATTTAATCTATGACATTACTACTTTCACCTCCCTATAGTACTTGCTAGAAACTCGAGAGTCTATAATAAGACTAATCGGCGACTCACTCCTTTTCCGCCATAAACACTGAAGCCTATATAGCTCCCCGAAATTGGGTAAGTACTCATAGTGTCCTTAGGAGAATCTGTATATTACTGTAACTGTGTTTTATCTTGTGTTCATTCTAAATAATAAACCACAGTGATGTTGATTTTCCTCTCGAATGACCCATTTCCTTGTCTTGGGGCTACGGACTCGTCTGGTTAGGAAACTACGCACATCACAGAGGCTTACCGGATCTTCCTCTGAGCTCACGGACGCACCCTTGCGTGGTTCCAGGGTTCACGGCTTCGGATACAATCACCGCTACGGTTATTTATTACCTACACCACTTCGGGTTCACTCACCGCTCCGGCTAGACCACACCTTTGGCTAGACTACCGGCCATAACCTCTACGGCAGCCTACGCGCCAGAAGCGGCCGTCTACCCGGCACCCTACGCGCCAGACCCGGCTCTATACCCGGCAACTACGCACAGTCACGGCCCTCTAACCGGCGACTAAGGCCGAACACGCCGAGCCACCGCAGCGCCAGCCAGACGGTCCACCCAGGGCAGTACCCTTCCACTTTTTATAACTCGACAGCGAAGAAACCTTACAACTAGAATCTACGACCCTCTTCTGTAACTTGTGGCTTAAGCTAAAATTAAACTCTGTTTTAAGTGACACTTGAGTCTCATTCTCTACCTAGAAAACCCCTATGCCACAGCCTTTTCTCAACTATGTTGGGGTCGGCTTCCAGTCTAACCGGAATGCAGCTGAGTACCAGTACTTTACATGGATCAACTGCCTATCTGACCTCCACAACCCAGTAACTGGGTAACACGATACCCCTTGGTAAGACTGGTTGTCAGACTTTCAGGCTTCTGATGACGCGTATCGACTGTCAAAAACCTATAAATGACAGCCGGGACCAAAGGCTTAACCTACTTTCCGAGGTACGGAGAGGTCGTGGTAAGTAAAGATAGTCACCCATCTACGGACCAACCGCGGCAAGCGTAGCTTAACCTGCTCGATCGACCCGTGCCGCTGTTATTACTTAGCCACAGGCCTTTCATAAAAGTTTCCACATAAACCTTCTGGGATTAATTATCTAAATGATGGTAAAAACCTCATCAAAATTCAATGCGTAGTTTAGAAGAACAACGCGGTCACTCAAACAGACATAAAAAGCGACTCTAATTTATAATGTATATTAAGGGTGCTAACAAAAATCAGTTGATGTGGAGAGCAATGTGACAGTCAGTTGTAACCCATATGGTACAAAATCTCTAGACACTACGTATGATTCTGAGGGGCTCGTGGCTAATAAGTAATAACAGCCGCACAGGTTGATCGATCAGGTTAAGCTACGCTTGCCGCGGTTGGTCCGTGGAAGGCTGACCATCTGTACATACCGAGAACCCTCCGTTCCTAGGATAGCACGTTAAGCCGTTGGTCCCAGCTTTCATTCGTGAATCTTTGTCTTCGTTACGGGCCGCCAGAAGCCCGAAACTTTGACAACTAATCTTACCAAGGGGTATTGTATTACCCAGTAACTGGGTTGTGTAGGTCAGCTAGGCAGTCGCTCCATGTAAAATACTAGTATCTAGCTTTTTTTTTTTTGGATAGGAAATCATCAAATAACTTCTCCAGCTCTGGGCGGAGGGCGTGTCAGACTTTACTGACTAAAACCCACCCGTGTTCCTTTAGTTGCCTCTGCCAGGGCCACGGTAACTCTTTCAAACAACCCGCAACCCTGGCAGGACTAGTATCTAGCTGGATCCTGTTAGATTTGCAGCCGACCCCAACATAGCTGGAAAAAGGCTAGGCAGATTAACTTCGTATGATTCTACAAATATAGAACTGCAATAAGAGTGTAGGTATGGAAACCATTCAGGACTAAAATTATAACATTACATTTTAACTACGCAAATAATTTTAAAAATTCATTGAGTATCAAAAAATCACTAAGAATGTGCGCAATATGGATGGAGTGATGGCGCTATAGAGAAGTGTCTTGACGCTGCGTGAGCGTGCGTGATCCATCACCGCCCGCTCGATGTCCACCGCGCTCAGGATGGATGGAAAGCAGCGCATGAAGTATCGATGGCATGAAGTAATTTTTTGCTCCATTGGTGTAATTGCTGCATGGTGTACCAGTAGGAGGATAAATAAATGAATAAATTAACCATTATCGGTAGAAATAAGTCCCAAAATCCCGAAACAACTTGTTCTGTTACCCACATATCCCGATATGAAAAAGGTAGTAATGTTTCACTTTTGAACCGACAGCACGATTAACTGTTGAAGATGAAAATTTATGTGTCTTGAAATGAAAATAAAGAAAGTACTGTTTTAAAAATGTCTTTGACATATCTCGGGACTAAGGGGGTCCCGAGATATGTCAAAGACATTCAAATTCAAATTCATTTATTTGCCAGAATGTAGGTACAAATTAAAGCATTAAGAGTATCGTGGCCCAATTACATTCTTCCATTACATATGGTGTGTAAACATGTCATATTAATACGTACAGCTCAAAGTTGGAACTAATATAAATTCAACTTATGACAATATGCCTTTGCAAGGCGTACGAGGGGCCGAAGCCAACTCGCAGAGGCCCCTTAGGCAATTTTAAATGATGAGGAGGCACCAACCGACGATTATCCCTGTATGCACTATGGAAGTACACCCAAGGACCAACCCCGGTTGGAGCATATGGAATTTATCAAATTATTATTATTAAGTAACTTTCACAGCAAATGTATCGCGCGCTCTGGGATTATCACCAATGACGACTGCATTTTCATATTGAATCTTATTATCAGTAACAAACTGAATAATACCGATTGCATTATTAGTACCTTCTTTCACATCGCAAATAACTTTTATCTGGAGTTATTGGGTGGTGACTTAAATGAAGCTAACCGAGATCGCAGCATGTTCTACGTTATCTGCAAGTGATTGATGGATCGGGATAAACCGGGATCTGTGAGCCACTAGATAGCGCTTCTGTCAATTTATTTTGTTGAGTTCGTTTCCAATATTGTAAAATTGTGTCTTAAAAAAGTTCCAGTGGCTAACTTTATTGTTATAACATTATCCTTGCATTTTATGTATCCAGCATCATTTTAATCCTACCTTTAGTACATTTTGTTTTAGGTTCACGAAATCTGGAGTGAATAAGTATGATATATGTTCTTCTACACGCTTTCTAAGTGGAGCGGATTTCACCAATAAAACTGAACGCTATCGGCACATAAACCACGTTTAAGCGCTGTCAGTGTCATTTTATTCTAGGTATAGGATATTGATACTGACAACTCTTGAACTCGGTTTAGATGTGCTGATCGCGTTCAATTTCATTGGTGAAATCCGCACTAATACAAATAATTACTTCAAATGGAGTAAAAACCATGTAGGTTTCCGTAAGTGACAGATGTAAACAGTCAGTCTTTGGCTAATATGTACACGTCGCAGCCAAATATCTTGATTAGCCATTTAGTTAACGACCTAACCTTATAACTAAACAGCGCCGTTCTATTAGCGGCCTGAATGATTTTCAATTATAGGTTAGGTTGGAAATATGACAACGACGCGCAAGTCAAATCAGTCGCAGTAACTGAGGGCTGGTTTTTTGATCCGTAGTTAACTCAACCAGTGGTTATACAACAACTAATGGTTGAATTTTGGCTAAATGTGTTTACCAAATTGCCATTAGTTACTATTTTTTAACATGACTGCATTCATGTTTAGCCTTTCACATTTAGCCAAAATTCAACCATTAGTTATTATGTTTAACCATTGGTTTTTTGATCCGTAGTTAACTACTACTAGTTAACTACTACTAGTTACTAGTTAACTATTTTTAACCACTGGTTTAGTTAACTAACCAGTGGTTAAAAATAGTAACTAATGATTGAATTTTGTTTAAATGTGTTTGCTAATATGCCATTAGTTACTATTTTTTAACATGAATGCATACATGTTAACTCATTCATGTTTGGCCGAAATCACATTTAGCCAAAATTCACCCATTAGTTATTATGTTTAACCATTGGTTGAGTTAACTACGGATCAAAAAACCGGCCCTAAGCCAGGGCACCCCGACCAAATGGGTTAGGTTAGGTTAGAACTGTGTGAGCGAGCGAAGCGATGTCGCGGCATCGGCTGGCGAGCACTACTTCCAAAGGTTAGGCGGTTCACTAAACGGGTAATTAAGCTGGTTGGCTGCGACATACTCGTACATACCAACAGTACAACTATTTTCTTAAGACGCCCACAAAGCATGCGTAGTTCATACAAACGAAATACCAAAATAATTTGTAAATCAAACATATTCTAAAGGTAGTGTGTATTTATTCTGATTGGATTACACAATATCTAGGTTCCCAAACATATATTTTGAAAGGACACTGATTTGAAGACGAGATATGAGGAATTTAAATTACTATAGAAAACTTATTTTTCTCATATTTCCTGTTTAAATCAATTTGGGAACCTAGATATTCTGTAATACAATCGGAAAAAAAACACTACCTATATAATGTTTGATTTACAAATTATTTTGGTATTTCGTTTCTATGAACTAAGCATGCTGCGGGGCGTCTTAATATCCCTCAGCAATCATCGCATTTCCGAATACAAACGAATGCTAATTTAAGCGTCCATCAATTATTTGATGTATCGTGTATAATAATAGGTTGGGGAAAAAGTTTCTTCGCATTTTTTAAGAAAATTCAAAACATTTTTTAATATAGTTTATTTACATTAAACTAAAGTATGTAGGTACCATTTTGTTCGATAACTTTTTGCCATCTTGTAGGTAGGGACATGATCCCATTGCTACAGAAATTTTGGGACTTCTGGTCAAAATACCGCGACAAGTGGTTTCGGCAGTCCTCTCGTGATGTTAACCTGACACTGCCTAAAGAATTCTGAAGATACCGAAACAGGTGGAAATCTGATGGTGCAAGGTCAGGACTATACGGCGGATGCATTAACACCTCCCAGCCAAACTCTCTTAATTTTTGCTGAGTGGCTAAATATGTGTGAGGTCTAGCGTTATCATGATGAAAAACCACACCCCTTCTGTTGATTAATTCCGGCCGCTTTCTCTCAACTTCTTGCTTTAATCTCATCAGTTGATCGCAGTAGAGTTCAGAATCGATGGTCCTGCCTGGTGGTAACAGCTCATAATTAATAATGCCCTTCCAATCCCACCACACACACAGCATCACCTTGTTGCGAGTTAACCCGGGTTTCGCCACAGTCTGTGAAGCCTGACCGGCCTTTAACCACGACCTTTTTCGCACGTTCTTGTCATACGTGATCCACTTTTCATCACCAGTTATCAGCTTCTTCAAAAATGGTTCGGTTTCATTACGTCGTAATAAAGAATCACAAATGAATACACGGTTCATTAGGTTTCTTTCAGTGAGCTCGTGAGGTACCCAAATGTCGAGCTTTTTTGTGTAGGTACCCAGTTTTTTTTCAAATGCGCCAAAACTGTTTTGTGGTCAAGTTTCAGTTCTTCAGCTACGTCGTAACTACTGATATGCCGATCTTGCTCCCCTTTTTCAAAAATGGCATCCATTTTATCCGTAATAGGGCGACCAGAGCGACGTGCATCTTTGACATCAAAATTTCCGGATTGAAAACGCTTAAACCAAATTTGTGCTACACTCACAGACACTACACTAGGTCCATAAACATCGCAAATTTTTTTCGCGGCTTGCGTTGCATCTTTACCTTTTTTTGTAGTAAAATTTTAAAATGTACTTATCGAATTTCTTCATTAGATTCTCACTCATCTTGACGGTACGAAAAACAAATGAAAAACACACATTTTCCTAATTTGAATTTGGAATTATGTTCTTTAAAATTTAAACTTTCAATGATACCAAAACTAGCCAGATACAAATAGTATAGCCAAAGAGATTTTATTACAAGTTCATACATACTATATTGCGAAAAGACTTTTTCCCCAACCTAATATGATAATGTGAATTCAGAACTAAGTACTTTATTGTTGTTTTGTTTTGATTTGAACAACAATAAAATACTTAGTTCTGAATTCAAATTATTATACACGATAATTCTAATAATTGATGAACACGATGATGATAATTAGCATTCGCTTGTATTCGGAAATGCGATGATTGCCGGTACATTAAGAAAATAGTTGTATTGTACGTACATGATAATCGATTGTGTTTCTGCTGTCATTTCTAAAATTATTTTAAACTCTACTACCTACGAATGGTGTATTCAAAGCAGATTTAACCCACAACACAAGTTATTTCTTTACGTAGCCGAATAAAATACAGATGGAACCACAGGCCCCAATCAATACACACTACTATGAGCTACTTTCTTTGTTGCCGTATACAGTAAAAGCGTGAGCCACAACGCCAGCCACACAATGCATCACCAACTTCAGAATTCTGGTTTCGGTACTAGTTTCTGAAATGTGAGTGGAAAATGCTTTTGGAGTAGCATATCAAGCAAGATTCTTATGGAAATGTTGTTCTACATAAACCTGGTTTAAAAGCAGATGAAGTTTGAGATCTAGTAGTTAGTTACCTATACCTAGTAGTATTCAATCTTATTTTATATGAGATTTGGAAACAGATCTAATTGAACAGGGTTTCTGATCCAGAAGGTAAATAATAGTAAATATGTATTATGGTGTCCCTGTCTTCTGTCTTCATCTTAATTTTCATAATCAGGGAAAAGAACAATAATGAAAACAAACAACGTACAGTATTCCCAAATTAATAACGCGCATGCAGATCTTCGCTAATTGTCGTATTCCTGGAAACACCCGAATCATTGAATCGTAAGAGCCCTAAACAATGCACTTGCATTTTGCACCTTGTTCGAAAGAAATAGGAGTCAATATCATGTGTACACAATCGAAAACAATTCGGGCGGTCGGCGGTGGTCGCCGGTCAGTCAAAGGTCCGTCAGTCGTCTTTATATATTGGTGGTGACTGCACGTGTTCTCTCTGTGTGGAATTATATAGAGCTGCTATTACACACCCTTCTTGGTTTTGTTTTCAAAGGTGAATTTAATTTCAACTTTAATTATCTTATTCAAATTTAAATAGTTTATTTTGTAAAATAGGTAAATATACTAACATTTTTCACGCTTTTTTTTTTAATATTAAAAAAATAAAAATACCTACGTTAAATACATATTAAAATACTAGAAAAACATTTTAAAAATCAGATTTAGGCTTATATAAATTTATTAGAAAGATACACATGCATAAATAAACAAATAGATATAGGAATAAATCATATTATAAAGTATATTAGTACATAATGCAATAATACAACAAATAAATAAAAATATGACTCTGCCCATACCATTTTCTTTCAAACGAATTCTTCCAGAATGGATAAATTTAAACGTGGAAAGCCGCTTAAGGCACAAGCACGGCAAATGGTATTTAATTATTTATTTATATACCTTTATTTCTTAAATGAAGCTAATGTTTTCAAAAGAGACCATGATGGTTATTTAAAAAAATCAGGACCGTGTTACAAAAGCTACAGGAATTTCACGACGAACTTTGAGTAATATCTTAAACGAAAAAAAATAAATAGAATCAATCAATGAAATTTTCCACACCGAAAAAAGGAAAACCTAAAAGTAGATTTCGGCTAGGACTTGATGATTTCGACTACTGTGTTATTCGTAATATGATATACAATTTTCAGTTGACGCTCAAAGAACTCCCAACTGTAAATAATTTGAGAAAAAAGTTGATCGAAGCTATTAATTTCAAAGGCTGTGCAGAGAGTTTAAGGCTGATCTTGAAATAAATGGGGTTTAGGTTTCTGAAAACTGATAATAACAGACGGTTACTTATGGAAAAGCATGATATACGTTTAAAAAGGATCAAATATCTCAGAGAAATACAACAACTGAGGAATTCTGGTAGAAACATAGTGTTTATGGACAAGTCATACGTGCATACATCACATATACTAAGGGTAAAACTTGGCAAGATATTAGCAAAAAAGATATCAAACAACCTATTTCCAAAGGAGACCGAATAATTATTGTACACGCTGGCAATGAAAAAGGCTTCGTCCCAGGGGCTTTAATGTTACATAAATGTGTCGACTCAGAAGGTGACTATCATAAAGAAATAAACGCGGAACGTTATCAAACTTGGCTACGCAATCAATTGATTCCCAACCTGCCTCCTAATAGTGTGTTGGTAATTGACAACGCCCCATATCATAATAAGCTGTCTGTGAAACCACCAAACTCAAACACACCTAAACCACAAATGATAGCTTGGTTACAACAACACAACATTTCGCATGACCCTAAGAAACTGAAACCCGATTTGTATGAAATTATAAAAAAAAAAACAAAGAAAAATACACAGAATTTGCCATTGACCGTATAACGGAGGAACATGGGCATAAAATTATACGATTGCCACCATATCATCCCGATTTTAACCCCATTGAAAATATTTGGTCCCAAATAAAGCAACACGTAGCCAAAAAAAATATTGCAATGACTGTCACGTCAGTTAAAGATGCTATATTAGAAAAAATCTATTATATAGGATCAGAAGAATGGAAAAAAGTTTTTGATCATGCTGTTAAATGCGAAGATGAATATAGAAAATTTGACCCAAGAATCGATAGTTTTCCGATGAAATGATTATTTACATAGGTGATAGCAGTAGGGAAAGTGTAAATGAACAAGAGCATAATGAAAGTTCTGATGAATCTACGATGTCAGAAATAGAGATCCTCCCTGATTCTGATTAATTTTTTTGTAATTGTAATATTATTCTGGAATGATCAGTGCTGTAAATACTTTTGAACTGAGATTTTAATGATTAGATTTCTAAGATTTTAATGTAAACCCGTGTTTGAAAACTATTTTTTCTTCTTCTAATATAAACCTTGTGTTATTTAAACCTTCTTTTCTTCCATCATTACACCAGCTTCAGTAAGACACTTGAAAATTACTATAAAATTTTCGAAGTAAATCAATCCAAAAAAGATTGTAGCATATTCGCAATCGTGTGGTTTTCCTCGCTATTTACTAACATGGAATTATCGAATCAAATTTCGTTACTGATAAATCAATATTTATCTCTTTTAGTACAAAACACATAATTCTACTAAATTATACATGAAGAAAATGCACTTAACCACTCTACATGATACATCATATCGTCTTCCGACGCTCGGGGAATACGACCGTTGCCGAACAGTGACGCAGATTTCTATGCGCATTATCACTTTGGGAGACCTGTACGATATGCATGGAGAATTTAGCCACTTTCATTTGTTTTTCAGCATTTGTTTCGTGCGTACCTGAGCCGTGGGTCACCGTGTAGCAGCGCCTTTATGCACGTTCCAGTTCCTATATAGCTGTCGGCTGAGACGAATATCACACTATAATGATTGATGGAAACGGGGCCTACTAAAAATGGATAAAATTTGCGTTGGGGATACAAAGTAAGCGGATAAGGAGGCCGATGGTCTCAAGCTTGGCGAGGGAACCCGAATTTGCATATTATCTTCTTGCACTGACTTCATTTTCTTTGTGTTTTGATTTTTTTTTACTTATACAGCTTTTGTGTTGAGGAAATGCAGAGCTGTTTTAATGGCTTTTCTGGTCAGCTCGTCAGCCGAGATGAAGGTATTACGAATTTTATATCTAGACAAGACGAAACAAGTACTTATAAAAATCATGATATTTTAAAATGCCGACATCCTCTCTATAATCGCTTACTTTAAAAAAAATATTAATTTCGTAATCTTCATACTATTAGGTATTTACCTATGAAATTGCCGACTTACATGGAAAAAAATCAACAATTTTTTTTTAATGAAATGTTGCCATTTTAATGAAAGTTCGTTGATGCCTCTATTGTAATATCTGTGCCTCTACTATAGATATCCTGGGAACGGGAATCGATAAATTCTTTACAGGCGTTTTTCACCGCCTCTTTGGATTTGAAACGGGAAAGCAGTAATAGACTTCACACTTGACGAATAATCACAATTATTTATTGATATTTTTATACAGTTGAACAGAGTTTCGACTTATCTCATGTACGGCAGCAAAATGTTCCCGCCAAATGAGCGGTCCGACTACTTATACACTTCGGCGGCCGGATGTGACGTCACTAATGGTCACTCGCTGGCTTGGCTGACAATTTCTGCTCCAAATGTCGTAAAGTGGCATTGGCTTGGCGTTGGCTCGGCATTGGCTTGGCGTTGGCTTGGCGTTGGCTTGGCGTTGACTTGGCGTTGGCTTGGAGTTGGCTGAACACATGACGAGGCGTTACAATCGGCCATCCTGCAACAATTGCTCCCGCAATGGAGCACACGATTTTGTTTTAGCTTTTTATTAGATCGATTAAGTCTTCCGTCTCCAGCTGGTCATCAGAGCTGCTGGCACTGTCAGATACAGGAGCTATGCTACGATAAGGTCGCAGAGAATCTGCTGAAACAAGCCCCGTAAAGTTTTTGTAGCCCCTTAAACCCTTAATGCTCCTGATCCTGTATCTGTCATACTACTTTAGTTATTATATAGGGGCCTGAAAACAAGTCATCTAGCTTTGTGTTGACCTTAGCAGTACTGCTAGTAGGTGCCTGCGTCCATAAAATCAAATCTCTTTTCTTATAAACATGGCAAATTTTACGACGTTTATCAAAATTATGTTTCATCCTAGCGCTAGTTTTATTGATACGTGCACTGGCCTTGCTACGCTTGACCTGGGTCGATTCAGGTACTTGATCTGGGACGGTTACATCACACACTGGCCTACCACTACGTGCAAACATTAAATCATAAGGCTTAAGCCCGGTAGTTTCATTTAAAGTATTATTTTATGACCGTGTGTGAACAATGTCCTAGGATATTATTATTATTATTATTTATTCCCCAGATCACATCGGGTAGACGGTTAGACCAGCTATTAGCGGCTTTACTAGGGTCAGTCGCGCGTAGGGCATTTAGTATGGTGCGATTGGTGCGCTCAACTTGCCCGTTGGCACGCGGGCACGCAATTGCATTCAACGTATGTTTAAATTGTTTGTTTGCCGCGAATTTCTTAAAATATCTACTAGTAAATGCCTTGCAATAGTCAGTTACTACTGTATCCAGATAGCCAAATAACGAAAACATTATTTTGAGTATTCTAATTGTTTCTACTGAATTAACTGATCGACTGCACTCTGCAATAACAACGTTTGAAAATGCATCAGTTATAATTAACATGTATTCCTAGCCTTTCTTATGTATCATTCTAAACGGTTCATTTGGCTTAGAAACCGGATGTAACTTGCCTTCCTTTCTGCCATGATCTCCCTTTCCATAAGCGCAACTTAAAGAAGAGGTTACATATTTACGAACGAACCGTGTCATTTTTGGGAACCAAAAATCACTTAATCAAATTGGTGCATCGTTTTAATCCTACGTGCCCTATTTCGTCATAGTGCAGTTGAAGAATTTTCCACCTAGCTGCCTCAGGCACTACAAGTCGATTACCACTGAGCGTCTTCCTATATAACCTGTCATCTATCAACACGTAATTGTTTATTATATCGTGTTCAGTCGACCCGGCTTTTAATCGGTCACTAATATTTTTTTATTTATCATCTTGATATAGAACCGTATAAAACCAATCAGTGACTTCTAAACGATTAATATTTACAGCATCTCTTGGGTTCCTACTTAACACATCGACAAGTTTCATTCGTTCACCAGGCCTGTATTCTACACTGATATCGTATTCCTGAATTAACAGCCACCATCTTGCGATACGAGGTATAATATCGTGTTTAGTGAGAGTGGCTCGGACGGCGGTACAGTCGGTGACTACCTTTACGTTTTAACCTACTATAATTCCACTACTCCTAATGTTTCTAGCTCGTAGCTATGATACATAGTTTTCTCCCTAGCCGTCACTCGGCTAAAATACATAACAGGGCGCAAAGTACCGTCAGACTGTTTTTGTAATTAAATTCCTGCTATTCCTAATTTGCATGCATCGCTGTGAACTTCTATGTCTAACGTAGGGTCATACAAACCTAACACTGGCTTAGAGCATAAACATTTTTTTAAAGCGTTAAAACTATCGACTTGTTTATCACTCCATACCAACGGTATTGTTTTCTTAGTCAATTCTGTTAAAGGGCGAGCTATAACCGCGAATTTATATATACATTTTTGAAAGTAACTACAAAGGCCTATAAATTGACGTACATCATGTACATTCCTCGGTACAGGAAAATGCGAAACTGCAATCAATTTTGGTTCTGCTGGTTGCACACCTTCATGAAAAATTTCATGCCCTAAATAAGTCACTTTCTCTTGTAAAAAAAGAATACTTTCCCATGTTTAATTTTAGATTTTCAGATTCAAACTTTTGCAACACCGATTCTAACATTTTTATACCAGAACTAAAATCAACCGAGGGTAGTAATAGATCATCTATGAATGCCAGAATTTCGCTAGTTGAACTGTTTGTTTGCGACGTTTGGGAACGAATGGAATCGACAAATATACTAATCATTCGCATGAAAACTGAGGGAGCATTTGCTAAACCAAACGGAATGCGCGAATACTCATAATGGCCCTGGCCCTGAGGTGTTGTAAATGCAGTTTTGCGAGTGTCTTCGTGTGCAATTTGTAGTTGATGATAACTTTAGCCATATCGAGGCTCGTAAAATATTTCTTACCGACTAACTTTGAAACCTGATCGTCGATGTTCGGCAACGGAAATCTGTCTTTTATAGTGACCGAGTTAAGGGCACGACAATCCACACATAACCGACTGTCACCGTTCTTTTTCTTTACCAAGATAACTAGAGAGGCATAATCGGATTTGGATTCTTTAATAATACCGGCATCAAGTAACTTACGAACTTTAGAATTAACTATTTGTTGTTCAGTGTGCAATAACCTATAAAATTGACGATACATTGGCTGCTGGGTAAGTTTTATTTTTATATGTAGCAAATTGGTGCAACCGAGATCTTTTGTGCCAATGGCAAAGGTGTATTTGTATTGTAATAATAAATGTATTAAACTATCACGCTCGTTTTCATTTAAACTCCCCATACTGATTTCGGATATAGGTACCCCGCCTGTACTATCACTCATTTTATTAATTTTTAAGACCGAGGCAGACGGGACTGTAAGGCCACATGGATTAGAGGAACTAGTGACTGAATAATTTGCCTTATTTGGCAAAATAGTGGGCAAGTAAGACAATAATGGATAGAACTCACCCGGCTTGAATGGGTCACCGATTCGCTGCAGCTATCTGCTCGTGCGAGGATCTGGCCGGCTTCCCACTCGATGTCCTTGGTGCCGGTGTTGATAACCTTCATGAGGCCCTCACCACCTCGGAGTAACGTGGCTTCACGACCTTCTTGTAAATTTCATTGTAATTTTGCACTAGCTTAACTTCCTTGACGTTGCTGTTCGATTCGGCAGACATCTTGGCATGTGTAGTTGAAGAGCCAGGGCAGCGCGTGGTAATATGACCTTGCACACCACACTTGAAACAAATGCGTTGATCAGGTAATGAGCAATTCCGTAGGATGTGACCAGTCTTCTTACAACGCGGGCAGGGGTCGGTCTCAGGGCTCACTTTCTTATCCTGATTCGGCAGCTGTCTAGCGTCCTTTTTCGGCGTGTCACGTGCTTCGAATGTTGGTTAGCGATAATCGTCGAGGGCACAGAGGAAGGCTTCGTACAGTTCATCTGGACGCTGGCATTGGAAAGCCCGTGCGTTTGGTTGTAATGAAGGAGGTAATCCTCTGATTATACACGAAACACTAGCAGTGTCAGACAGGTTACGAAAGCACATGGCGATTTTATCCTGGTAATATTTAGTCATTGTTTCGTTCGGGAGTTTCTTCCGGTTCATTATTTCGTCTAACAAAGCACTGAAGTCACGATGTTTGGGAAATGCTCTTGCTAGCATGCATTTCCATTCGTCTCAGGAAAAGTTATATTCATCGAGGCTGTTGTACCATTTACGTGCTTGACCACGGAGTTTATCTGGAAGGTGAAATGATTTTACTTTGTCGCACCAGCCATGTATGTCTCCCAACTGGTCAATTTTCTTCAACCATACCAACACTGTGCAATCTTCTCCCTCCTAGCGGGTGGCCGCGCGAATTCTTCATCTCCACTAATATGATCTTGTTCTTCTTCACTCCAACCAGGCGGCCGGATTCCACGTCCGACAGATGCAGTAGGGCGATTACGCTTCATATCCCATTTTTGAATGAAACGGGAAAGCAGTAATAGACTTCACACTTGACGAATAATCACAAT
The DNA here is from genome assembly GCA_948252095.1 of Dicycla oo. Lineage (NCBI taxonomy): Eukaryota > Metazoa > Arthropoda > Insecta > Lepidoptera > Noctuidae > Dicycla > Dicycla oo. Next base: position 14,663,698 of record OX411732.1, read on the forward strand.
TATTTATTGATATTTTTATACAGTTGAACAGAGTTTCGACTTATCTCATGTACGGCAGCAAAATGTTCCCGCCAAATGAGCGGTCCGACTACTTATACACTTCGGCGGCCGGATGTGACGTCACTAATGGTCACTCGCTGGCTTGGCTGACAATTTCTGCTCCAAATGTCGTAAAGTGGCATTGGCTTGGCGTTGGCTCGGCATTGGCTTGGCGTTGGCTTGGCGTTGGCTTGGCGTTGACTTGGCGTTGGCTTGAAGTTGGCTGAACACATGACGAGGCGTTACAGATTTGAAATTTTTCCCCGGGACTCATTGTTGAGATCAAAATTTCCAGAATAGAAGCGATCAAACCAAAAACGAACCGTGCGTTTACTTGCAGTACCTTGTCCATACACGTCGTGCTGTTTGTGTTGCGTTGGTGCCACGATGGAACTCGTATTCGAAAATAGCGCGCAATTTCAATTTTTCCGTGCTTACAGAAACATCAAAGAAAAATCGAATGGCGGGAAAACAAATGAACAACTGATTTTTTTAAATGTCATGCCAAAGCCAGCTATATTATAAAATTAATTTGAATTTGGAATTCTAAATAGAATAAAAGATATCTTCACACTAGCCGCTATCAAAAATCGGCAATTTCATAGGTAAAGACCTATTTTATAGAAAGACTGCAGGTGATTTAAATAAATTGGTCGGAATGCTAATGTGAATAGTAAAAATCCATGGTAAAATTATATTCAGAATTTCCTTAGGTGGCATGAAATGTAACCACGCATTGCTGGTTATTGCCAGCCTTATTCAGTAGCTTGAATGAAATAACCTGTTTGTAAGCAAAACTATAAAAAAGCTTTCGTAAAAATTGATCGTGCCTACCAACCTACCTACTCCAATTTATGACGGAAAATTAACCAGTGATTCCGGACAATACTAGAAAAAGCCGGAAAGATCCCAGTATTGAATGAAAAGAGCAAATTTAGTAGGTCATAAAAGAATTATAGAGAGCCCATTGGGGCGGCTGGGGTATAAAAATCAAGGGCCCACGAAATATTTAAGTGCTTTGGCGTCCTTTCGTGGGTAACGTGGGGTACATTCAGTTGGCAGCTGATATTGTTAATATTGGCAGGAATTTGGAAGACAATTTTATAGTTGTACGGATTTATTTAAGTGTACCAAGTACCTATTTGTAATTCTTTCACAACTGGTGTGTTGGTTTGTGACATTTTATCTTCCTCTGTATGTGAAGAGGCCTTGGCTAGGAGTAGGACGACTTTTACCTGAGATTGCTCTATGTTAACTTTTCAACTTTATTTAGTTAAAATGGATGTCCACCAAGAAAAAGTTATCAAGCGAATGAGAATGAATACCTATGAAGGCAAAAATTAATTATTATAATACTTTAAATATGTAAACTAAGTAAGCCAGGATAAAGAAAGCTTTAACTTTTGAGATACTTCCGAAACTATCAAGATACGTCTAAAAATTCCTTCCCGAAAATTTTGTTAAAGAAACCCTTGCTGATGAAATATTCCTAAGTTTTAAGGGCTTACGAACTACAACTATAATATTTAAACAGTTTTCATAAATTTCGTTATTTATAGCTACTACTCATCAAAACCGCTAGAATGTTGTAAGATTCTGTTTTTGTAAGAAACCTACTTCATCCCGCAATGGGCCCGCGTGGTGGATTACGACCCACTCCCTCTCATTGAAAGGAGGCCTGTTTCCCAGCAGTGAGAACGTTATAGGCTAACTATTCTAACCTTGTAGTAATTTAAACCTTATGTCAATACACTTAAAAGTCACACAACACTCGTGATTTGCACCAACTATACCAACATTTTTTTTTTTCCATAAACTGAATTTCTCGAACACTGTACGACCACAAATTAAGTTAAAACTTAAATTGAACCACGTTTATTCTAAGAAATCTCAAAAGAAATGTGTTTTCAGCAAATATACAGGGTGCTAATTCAACGAAGTTAAGGCTCTGGCAATCAAACGAGTTTGTGGAGTGATTAAGGTTGTCGCTATTACACATCTATATAAATAAACAAAATTGAAATGTATATTTGTAATGTCAAATTAACAGCTTTTTACTAAATGCATATGAAAGAAAGGTTCCTAAAAAAAAAAATAGTTTTTAAAATTTTGGACTGTTTGTCTGTTTGTTCCTTCTAATCTCCTGGGCAAATAGCTGATGTTATAAGGAGTAACTTAAACTTACTTTACGTTACTTTTATAAAAATATAAATAAATAGGGTTCCGCGCAAAAAAAAAAAAAAAAACAATAAAACCCGTGAAATTGTGAACAAAAAGTCGGATTAAAAAAAATATTTTTTCTAGTCACTACAAAGATCAGAGAAAAAAAGTCATAATCATTAAACTTTTCACATGAATTGGCGATCGTCGTTTGTTTTCCTCTATCTCCTCTGTGCTAAGCTTTCACTGCGTCAATAGGTATTCATCTAAACCCAGCGAATTTTTAACCAAAACGCACAACCCTTTAAAATCACAAAGTCGGCTAAAAATACTGGTGGCAACCTTACAAGTAATCGAAAACCAACTTGACGACGACTGGATGGAAAGTTTTTATTTTCAGTGGAGATAAGTTAAATGATATTTTGTGGTGGAATTAAAGCGATTTCTTAAAAATCCTCATTCTTTTGTTGTTAGCTACTGCAATTTGTTAAGGTTGCACTAGTCTGTGGCTCGAACTCATTGATGGCGTGGCTATTAAGCATGCTATATATGTATATGGTTAGTTTATTTATTTATTATTTATTTACTTAATACTTCAAGCACAAAGTATGTACAGAGGAGAACTTAATGCCATAGGCATTTTCTACCCGTCATCCTTTGTGAGGTGCAATTACGAAAAATTGAGGAATAAATATTTATTTCAATATAAAGATACACATATACCTATTACAAACAATAAATATAATAATATATATATAATTATTATTATTTATTTATTTGATTTTATTTATTTAGTACTTAATAAGCGAAATAAGCGATGATTTATAACGATCACAAGCGCGTAAAATTTCATGAACAGACCTTTGAGCGTATAGATATTATGAAAATCTACTGGATGTATTTATTCAAAATAAAGTTACTTTAATTATTTAATCAATTATCTATCCCTATGGTAAACCTTTTGTCATTTTCATACTCCGGGAGCTATTTATATACGCCCAAATATGCGTTAAAATTATTGTTGAAATATGGATGTTTCGACGCTCATAACTTACAAACCAATACTTTTTCCAATTCTGCTTCCTGGAACCAGATAAGCAGTAGTAGCCGTGACAGAGTGAGTGGATGCTAAATTATGAGATTGACACCTAAAACAAAATACCTAATAAAAAGTGGATTCCCTGTGAAGGGTTGGATTTACGGCCGGGCTTTACCCAAGCTGTACATTCTACCCAAGATACATAGTTACATGACGCCATGAATAAATGATATAATAAGCCTTTTTTGTCCCAGAACACTGCATTTCCATTACATGCAATATTAATTATTTAAATCACGATTTTTATTAGCTAATACAATGCTTGAGATACCGTGCCTCTGAATGTAACACCATACTAGTGCACTCCTTTCAAGATAGATGGCACTGTCTACCCGGTTTAAACCAACTCTATTTGTTAAGTTTAGTATTTACGGAAAATCTATTTAAAGGCATTGAGTAGTCAAGCGAGAAACTCATTTCTGGGGTAACTTTCTTGGATCGCCAATTAAACCCGACCTAAATCATTTTGCGGCAAAGGGGATTACAAGAATTTTCTATCAGAAAAAGTGATCTATGTACAAATCGGTCTGTTCCCGTGTTCCCGTCAACTGTTCTTTATATATATATAATAGGTTGGGGAAAAAGTTTTCGCATTTTTTAGGAAAATTCAAAACATTTTTTAATATAGTTTATTTACATTTAACTAAAGTATGTAGGTACCATTTTGTTCGATAACTTTTTGCCATCTTGTAGGTAGGGACATGATCCCATTGATTGCTATAGAAATTTTGGGACTTCTGGTCAAAATACCGCGACAAGTGGTTTTGGCAGTCCTCCTGTGATGTTAACCTGACACTGCCTAAAGAATTCTGAAGAGACCGAAACAGGTGGAAATCTGAAGGTGCAAGGTCAGGACTATACGGCGGATGCATTAACACCTCCCAGCCAAACTCTCTTAATTTTTGCTGAGTGGCTAAAGATGTGTGAGGTCTAGCGTTATCATGATGAAAAACCACACCCCGTCTGTTGATTAATTCCGGCCGCTTTCTCTCAACTTCTTGCTTTAATCTCATCAGTGGTTCGCAGTAGAGTTCAGAATCGATGGTCCTGCCTGGTGGTAACAGCTCATAATGAATAATGCCCTTCCAATCCCGCCACACACACAGCATCACCATGTTGCGAGTTAACCCGGGTTTCGCCACAGTCTGTGAAGCCTGACCGGCCTTTGACCACGACCTTTTTCGCACGTTCTTGTCATACGTGATCCACTTTTCATCACCAGTTATCAGCTTCTTCAAAAATGGTTCGGTTTCATTACGTCGTAATAAAGAATCACAAATGAGTACACGGTTCATTAGGTTTCTTTCAGTGAGCTCGTGAGGTACCCAAATGTCGAGCTTTTTTGTGTACCCAGTTTTTTTCAAATGCGCCAAAACTGTTTTGTGGTCAATTTTCAGTTCTTCAGCTACATCGTAACTACTGATATGCCGATCTTGCTCCACTTTTTCAAAAATGGCATCCATTTTATCCGTAATAGGGCGACCAGAGCGACGTGCATCTTTGACATCAAAATTTCCGGACTGAAAACGCTTAAACCAAATTTGTGCTACTCTCACAGACACTACACTAGGTCCATAAACATCGCAAATTTTTTTCGCGGCTTGCGTTGCATTTTTACCTTTTTTGTAGTAAAATTTTAAAATGTATCGAATTTCTTCATTAGATTCACTCAACTTGACGGTACGAAAAACAAATGAAAATCACACATTTTCCTAATTTGAATTTGGAATTATGTTCTTTAAAATTTAAACTTTCAATGATACCAAAACCAGCCAGATACAAATAGTATAGCCAATGAGATTTTATTACAAGTTCATACATACTATAATGCGAAAACACTTTTTCCCCAACCTAATATAACCCCATAGGTTCACAACAACTGTAAGCCCGCGGTCACCATAGGTGATGTTTTTTTTTACGTTTATAATTATGTACAGGAGAATTTTTTAAGCAGTGCGCAAAGGAGGATGGCAGGTTGGCAGGCACGCATTTCACAGGTTGTCCTACTCATGAAAATGAACAACTTTCACTACGGGACCACCCCAAATCACAAAAAAAAATCTGCTGTTTCATACATTTTGGTCGAGTAGGTATTGAACTTTTATATGAAACTGCTTATATTTTTTTCGTGATTTCAGGGTTTGTCCCGTAGTGAAAGTGGTTCATATTCATGAGTAGAACATCCTGTGAAAATTTGCGCACTGCTTAAAAAAATGTCCTGTATTTGATATACGTTTGTATACATATTATATAAAGATTTTTTTACGTACAAAGTATGTAGGTACGTAAGTAGGATATTATTGGGCATTCTACCCCACCTTCCGTTCCATCGGCTCACTCCGTTCGCCTCGTCACTCTCGGTGGAGTAGAATGCCCAATAATATAAATGAAATCCACTGGTTCGGCGCCTATTCCACCCGATGGAATGATCATCTCCGTCACTCTCGGTGCAGTAAAATGTCTAATACTGGTTCGGCGCCTATTCCACCCGATGAAACGGAAGGTGGAGTATGAATTCCTACATAGTGCAGTAAAATACTGGTTCGGCGTCTATTCCACACCAAAAGTGCGCACCGTGACTTACAGCTTAGTACGGCCGTTATTCTAAGTGCGTACGATGTGGCTATGTAGCCCCCTTAGTTATCCTAACGCCCTAGCCTACCATACAAACCACACCAAACGTAGGTTACGTTGGTTTTACGTGAGGGAAGTCTGTTACCAGGAGACCTACGGGAACAGACGGAACTTGGGTAGGAATAGGGGTTTGTGTACGTCGTGCAATGTACACAGGAAATGGTTTTCTCACCGCCGATCCCACAGACTCATAGGATCGATGACGGCTAAAGGTGTCTTGGCCACAGTGAGAGGAACACTTTATTTCTAAAACTCAATATTAACTTACCGCGTTACCGTTATTTTAATTAAGTCATTCAGTCGACACTAGTTTACTTATTAACAAATAAGGGTGCTCGCTACTTGAACTGGTAGCCTAAAATTCAGGACAGATTGTCTCATATCTCTCCACAAAATTAGAGGTAGCTCATAACCTTAATAGGCTACACACTTACTCCGCTTAAGTGACCAGATAGGCTCGAGGATCATCTGAACTTTAAGTTACCCTACATTAAACTAAAATCCAGGACAGATTGTCTCATGTCTCTCCACAAAAGTAAGAAATAGTGCATACCCGGAGGCACCCACACATACTATTTTCTGTGACCAGATTGGCTCGAGGACATCCAAATTTTAATTTAATTAATTCAAACAGAGAGCACTACCTTGCTCCACTTCACTACTAACTGTTACTAACTAACAATATATCGCTTTGTAATCGACACCAGCAGTTAGCAAGGTACCTTTACACTCGACGATACCCGCGCCGTTCTCAGTTGCGAACCGCCTGACGGCAGCGTCGGAAACCGTGGTCAGTTAGTCAGCCTAATAAAAACAAGTAATAGGTCTGTGTATGCTGCGTGTGCAACACGTTTTCACAGTCGTTCTCAAAACAGTACACACGTATTGTCCGGCGTCACCGCACCGTTCCTTATCCTGAACGCTTTCATCAGACAGTTGTAACCACGTAGTGTAAATGGTATTTTATATGTGCAAGGCTGCAATCTTGCAACATGCAGTCTAAGCAGTTTTGAACTTCATTGCATCTTGAGTAGGTATGTGTGTGTGTTAAAAGAATTATAATGTTGAATGTAACATGATCGTCGTTCACGTTGTAGTATTTAATTAAATTTAGGTTTATACAGAATTGTCTAGGTACTTCACATACCTACTATGTCTTACCTAGATTTGTTGTAATCTAGTTTATATAAACTATAATAAAATAATACTTATACCTTCTTATTCTTAATAAATCTTCACTGAATTCGTCTTTTATAGAACTTCCTAAATATTGTTTTCGTATTTATATTTGAAGTTTGTAATCGCTTCTAATTTATTGTGTTTCATTCTTCTAGGTAATAAGATTATATAATCTTATTTATATGAATATTTATATGATATATTTTTTATCAAGTACAACATGTATTATTGGTTGAACCATTACCCACTTCGATCGAGCGCGATTTTAACTTAGATAAAAGAGAACCCTGTGCACAACAAGATTATTTGGGAGCATTATAATAGTACCTATGCTAAAGTTAAACAACTATAGACAACTATAAAACCATAACTCAGACATGTGTGTTCGATTCCCACACGATACAGTTTCTTGGATTCTTTAATTGTGGGTTTAAGTGATTATTTAATAATACGAATTAAAATTTTATTTGTGAGTATTTTTAAATGAACTTATTCCACAGTAGTATTTTTATGTGATTATAATATTAGTCCCGAGTTTAACTGCAACTTAACATTAACAACCACACGGATTGGTTTGTGCGTATTACAAAATGGTTTATTATCAAAATAGTTACGATTATTTTCAACTACCTACTTACTTCTTGAGTCAACTATGCTCACAAAATTTACTTTCAACGACGCGATCTACCTACGAGTTTCACCTCTCGCATAAACGTAATTGTGATGATAAAAATTCTCAACAAACATACATCAATTATTCAATTAATTATACATATTAATTCAGTATTGAGTCATAAAGAATAACAGGGATCGGGTTCACTTTGTCGGCTTTATTTTGCGGTTCTCATGAACAAATTGCAATTTAGCGAAATTGGTATGCGATCAATATGGTTCAATATGACATAAACGACATATTTTTTTATACAACTGTAAGACATGTACTTAGAGTTTAAAATTGAAACGATCTATTTTATGCTTAAATTGTATTTTTTGTGAATATAAACGAATTAATTTCAATCAATAAATTACATTCGCTCCAGAATCTTCAAAGTGACAAGTAGTACTAGCAGTACTTTAAAATCAACTTTAAAACATGTAAGTGAGTACTTCTTAATTTTAAATTTGTAGTCATAATGCACAGCTACGGACCTGGTTTTTGCCTGCCGGCTGTTGTAATTAACATGTTATATCTGTCCATCGTGATTGCTACTCAGCTACGGACCTGGTTTTTGCCTGCCGGCTGTTGTAATTATCATGTTCTATCTATCCATAGTGACTGTTACTTAGCTACGGACCTGGTTTCTGCCTGCCGGCTGATGTAACTGTTCTCATCCTGTCATAAATTGATTATTGTATCTCAAAAAAAGACCTTAAACGGTTATTTGTTTTGTTATATAAAATATTAAGTACTTTTTATCTTGTGTTTTAGGTCTGACTCCGACGTTTCCCGTGTGTCCGACTACATAAAGAGCCCGCCGACTGCTACAAAGGTCGTGCCGAGCAAGAGCCAGCCTACGAAAAAAACAACAAAGCGCAAAGCTTCCTCGGTCGTGGAATTAGGATCAAGGTAGTTTATGACTATTTTTATTTTCTTAGTTATTACTTTCACATATTCTAATATAAAGTAGATTTCAATAGAGAACTTTGATTTGCAAAAATAATTTTAAGTACATACTTATTTTTCTCTCATCATAAGTTTGTATCTAGAAAAGTGTTTCTTCTAGATTATTAAAATAAAATTTAATTTGTTTACAGTAACAAGAAACCAGGGAGCACCGATCTTTTCGGTTTGGAAGACTTAGATGGCCTTCCTCCGCAGTCGGAGTTAGGTTCATCCTTGCTGTCCCGCGTCGCCAACGGGAAGGTACGACGGACAGCGGATCTAAGGGGTGCCTTCTTTGTGGAACTGAAGGTGTACCATAAAGAAGACATCATCTCCACTGCTCCTGAGGAGCGTTGGAAGAAGTCCCAAGTTGCATTAAAACTGCAATTGGATAAAGGTAGCTCGCAGTGGAACTCACTACAAAAATTCATGCATAAGGCTCACGAGTTGTTCAATGACTCAGAGCCGGTATATTATAGCGATAAGATACATTTTAAATAAGTTACATTATTCATTTAAAATTTAAATTTGGGGCATCCAAAATAAATCTTTATTTTTAAACTTAGCAAGTAATTAATTACGATAGAATGCCTTTCTGCACTGTTTGTAACATATCTGTTGAGCGCAGTCATTGGACAGGTCATCTACTCAGTACCGATCATAAAAATAAAAATATTTCATACGTTTGCGAAGGTGTTGAATTAATTCATTCTGCATTTCTAAATCGTATAGCTTCTTATAGAATTATTGATACTAATGAAAATTATTCTTTAGATTCGTTTTTTAATAACAGTCAAGAAAAAATCAAGACATTAATAAACAAATCTCTTAAGGATCATATCTGTCTAAAAATTAATTTTGAATATTTTGCTTTGTTTTTGATGGTTAAAAATGATAGTCAGGAGATGAAATCATTTGCTACAAAGAATTATGTAGTACATCAGAATTATGATTATGATTCATTAGCATCTCAGGTTAGAAACACGTTGAAAAAAAAGATAGAAGAATTTCAAGATCGTGACAGTGGGTGGACATTTTTAAACAGTTCGTATTTGGAAGTTAATGTTAACAAATACCAACCTTTGCGCGGCTCAAGCTTTATCGAGTTGCCGACATCAATTAAATCAAAAAAAGCATGTATTAATATTCATAATAAAGATAATTATTGCTTTTTATGGTCAGTTGTTGCTGCTTTATATCCAGCTAAAACTCATCCTGAAAGAGTATCATCTTACCCCCATTTTCAAAGCGTGTTAAATATAAAAGACATTCAATTTCCATTGAGTTTCTCAGATATTGCTCGATTCGAATTAAATAACCCTGAAATTTGTATATATATATATGGCTTTAAAAATAATTCCGTGATTGGACCGTTTTATAAACCAAAATCTTTGAAGAGAAAAGTGATTCATTTACTTTACTTAGAAAAAGATGATTTATCACATTACTGTCTCATTAAGGATTTACCTCGTCTTGTTAAAAATCAAATAACAAGACACCACAGTAAATTATACTTTTGTGATGTTTGTTTAATGTTCTTTGATTCATGTGATGATCTGAATTCACACAGTTGTGGAGGAGTTGCTACTGAACTACCTCCAAAGGGTTCTTTCATTCAGTTTGAAAATTATGGTAGAAAGCAATTTGTGCCATTCGTTATATATGCAGATTTTGAAACAATGCTAGAGCGGTACGACTCCTGCGAACCTGACCCAACTCAGGCGAGCACCGTTACGAGACAGCGACATGTGCCCATCGCTTTCGCTTATCATATTACATGCACTCTAGATGAAACCTATAATCGTTACGTTTCGTATCGTGGTTTGGATTGCGTTTCGAAATTTGTGAAGTCTATCTATAAAGACGCTAAAAAGCTTTATAGAATTTTAAATAATACCATTCCTATGATCTACACGAATGAGAATGCTCTCGACTTTGAAAACTCTGATACATGTCATATTTGCGAGAATTTCTTGTTTGGTGATAGGGTTCGCGATCATTGTCATTTGACTGGTAAATATCGTGGCGCAGCTCACAGTTACTGTAACCTACAATATAAAATGCCTAAGTTTCTGCCTGTATTTTTTCATAACTTATCGGGTTATGATTGCCACCTTTTCATAAAAGAATTAGGTAAAGCTCCAGGATCTATTAAAGTCATACCTAAAACAAAAGAAAATTATATTTCTTTCACGAAGTATATTCCGATTTCCGATAATGAAAGCATACAGGTACGATTTGTAGATTCTTTCAAGTTTTTAGGAACAAGCTTAGAAAAGTTGGTTAGTACAATGAAAAAACAAGAATTTAAACAATTAAAATTTTATTTTCCCGAAAAAACACAATTCGATCTACTTACCCGTAAAGGAGTTTATCCGTACGACTATATGTCTCAATGGAAACTTTACGAAGATACGTGTTTACCCTCCAAAAAAATTTTTTTTAACTCTTTAACTAATGAGTCAATTACTGATGAAGACTATGAACACGCTCAGTCCGTTTGGTCAGTATTTAATATTCGTAACATGGGTATGTATACAGATTTATACCTTAAAACCGACGTTCTTTTGCTTACAGACGTGTTTGAAAGTTTTAGAAAAACATGTAAACGACATTACAATCTGGATCCCGCGTTCTATCTTACAGCACCAAGTCTATCATTCGATGCAATGCTTTTGAAAACTAGAATTAAATTAGAATTGATAAGTGATGTTCAAATTTATAGGATGATACAAACAGGTATTAGAGGAGGTATTTGTATGTGTTCCAGAAGACATGCCCAAGCCAATCATAAATACTTGGATTCTTACGACCCATCCCTTCCGAATTCATTTATTATTTATTTAGATTGTAACAATTTATATGGCTATAGCATGTGTCAATATTTGCCTCATTCGGATTTTAGATTCATGAGTAGACAGGAAATAGATGATTTGCAGTTGAACTTAATAGATATAAGCGATACTGCGGAAAACGGTTATATTCTTGAAGTTGATTTATTATATCCTACAACATTGCACATTGAACATAATGACTTTCCATTTTGCTCAGAAAAATTCGTCCCACCCGGTGGTAAGAATAAAAAATTAATACCGAATTTGTATGACAAATACCACTATATTATTCATTACATACATTTAAAAAAATGCTTGCAACACGGATTGGTATTACGAAGGATTCATCGTGCAATTGTTTTCAAGCAAAGCTGTTTTTTAAAACAATATATTGATATTAACACCCAGTTACGTCAAAAAGCAGAGTCAACGTTTGAACAAGATTTTTTCAAATTATTGAACAATAGTATTTTTGGAAAGACTCTGGAAAATAATGAGCATCGAATAGATGTTAAGTTAGCAAACAAGTGGTGTGACTTGAACAATAAAACAAAAAAGACTACTTGTGCTGAGAAATTGATCGGCAGTCCATATTTTCATAGCGCCTCAGTATTTTCTGATGATCTAGTGGCAATCCAAATGAAGCCTTCTCGCGTTATTCTTAATAAACCAATATATATAGGATTTACTGTATTGGAATTATCTAAGAGTCACATGTATGACTTCCATTATTCAATCATAAAGCCTTTTTATGGTAACCGAATTGAATTGTGTTATACTGATACGGATAGTTTGGTTTATGATGTAAATACTGATGACATTTATCAAGATATCAATGAACATTTTCTAAAATATTTTGATACCAGCAACTACGACTTAAACAACGAATTTAACTTACCAATTATTAATAAGAAGGTTCCAGGGTTATTTAAAGATGAAATGGGTGGTAAAATTATCAAAGAATTCGTAGGACTGCGCTCAAAGCTTTATTGTATTAAAACTTTAGACAAAACAATAAAGAAAGCAAAAGGTATAAAAAAATGTGTTACGAAAAATTTTAATGTGTTAGATTATAAAAACGTTTTGTACAATTGTAACGTCATTCGCAAAAAAAATGTTTTGTTTAAGTCGATAAAACATGAAATTTTCACTCAGGATGTAAATAAAGTAGCACTTTCAAGCAATGATGATAAGCGGTTGTTATCGATTGATAAGGTATCTACTTTAGCTTGGGGTAATGCAACTATATTTAAGTAATGAATTGCCATTATTTTTAATGTAAGTAATTACAGTAGATACATTTTTTACAATGTATTTAGATAACGTTCAAATGTAATGATAATTACCTAAAGTAAGGTCAAATAATGTGTAATGTAATTGTAAAAATTAAAATTTTCTTGGTGCCTCAAATAGATATTATTATTTTAACTGTTACTTATAACAAAATATGTATAAACTTTAGAACTTAGTAAGTACTTAATTAGTTTTAAGAGCATTTACGCGACACAGCATTTCGTAAAATTCCTAAAATATAATCTACTAACTTTTTGTGACGTATCCTGCTTAGACGTATCAAGTTTTATTAAATCATATTATTCATTTCCAAAACTTCGGACTTAAGTTTGTATGAAATGCCATGTCGCTATGTGATAAGTTTTCTTATATTGGTAGTAAATAAATAAATAGTATTTAATGGTTATAATTATATCTGTTTTATTTCCATTCCTGATTGATTACAAAGCACACAGGTTCCAACTTAATAAACATATAATGTTCATTTTTGATGACAAAGGACTCGTGCCTCGAAGTTCGCACGCGCATTGTAGAATTTGACACCGAACAGGTGCTCGGACATGTTGAAACATGAAATTGATTCACAGCGTATGGTTTTATGGAGTCTAATTACATATTAGTCACGTTCCACAGTAATATTATTGTGTAGAACATCATTCTATCATTACACAGTCGGCCGGAGCGGTCATATCACGTTGAATAAAAACAAAACAAATTGTAAGTATTGCACAAGCTTATACGTATTTATAAAATTATTTCATAAGCTGTTAAACATAATTGTTATCAATAATTATAACTTTGTTTGTTTCAGATCATCAATAATGTGCGATTCTCCTGATTTTATCTTCTCACAATATGGTCAAGGTTGGCCAACTCCAAGTTTAAGCTGGCATGTTCCAGAGCAACAAAGACCTGAACCAACCAACAAAAAGCCTAGACCAAGACGGGAGGGTTTAAAACGGAAGGCACCTGAACATTCTATAAGTCAATCGTTCGTTATAAACAACGAAAAGAAAAAAGGTTTACGACTGATCCAGATACAAGTATTAGACATCAGTGAGCGACAAGAAGCAAGTGTTGCAAGTTCAAGTGACAATGAGAACGTGGTATTGTTAAGTGCACAATATGTAGTTAGTGAACCGGTGGACAATGTTATGGAAGAGACACAATCATTGATAAATAAAATTTCAAAGAAACTTTGTGGTGATGATTATTATTAGTAAGTAAGTAATGTATCTACCTAGTTTGTATATTCAGTAGAAATAAATAATTAGTTTAATATTGGTATTATAAATTCATTTGTTAATCTGTTAGTGTAATAAAATGATTCCACATAGATCATCACAATTTGTAAATAAAAAATAAAATATTAAGAAAACTTTAAGCCCTTAGTTAGGTTCTTAGTTAAGGTTTTTAGTTAATATGTAAGTTTAATGTATAAATAAATGAAATATCTAAGGTGTAAGTTTTATTGTAATTAGAGAGAATAAGTTAGAAGAAATAAAATAATTTATTTGTTAATGTAGTAGTGTATTAAAATTCTCAAAATACATCATAGTTCATAGTAGATAAGTTTCATGTACATACATAAAATATTAAATAACAAGGACAAGTGTATTTAGTTTGTAATTGTAAATAATGTGAAAACTAAATAAATAATATATTTATAATTTAAATTATCTTTTATTGACGTTATAAACATACTCCCACTTTAAATTAGCTCTGAAGAAATGTTCTCATTATAGGTTTTAATTATGTTTTCAATATTTTAAAATTAATAGAATACTTACTCAATTAAATTCATTTTATTAGAGCTAATTTAAAGTTTGTTATGTAGGTTACCCAGATTATATTATTAAATAAAACAAGCTTATGTACATAATCATTTTTATTAACTGAACATTACAAAATAATTTAAAATAGATTAAATATAGACATATTATTATCAAGATACCATTTTCTAATACACACCGCATTATTTAATGCACAATTCACTTTATGGTTCACACAATTAAAATCAGTTTTATTTTTACAGAACTTTTTTTTTAATGTCGCAAAATTAGGACACCCTTTCTCACCTATATCAATCACTTCACAGTTTGCACATAACTCTTTAATCCACTTAATCTTTTCCAAACCCTTTGTAATATTTTTTTTATTTTCTAAATACGGTACGATGACATGTTGAAACTCTCTGTAGTCTATAAAGCCCTCACTCCAGAAAATTCCACGATTTCTTTCCAACCACCGCACCTGCTTCTTTTCTTCTTGAGTTAAGTAATAAAACGTATGCGGTGGTTTAACCAAGAACGTCTGTGTGTGCTCATTACTTACGATAGCCACTTCTTTGACAATAAAATTATTGTCTAAATATTTAAATCCTTGGAGTTCGACAATGATAATATCCGCGTTCATGATAACTTCTTCACTGTGTTGCTTAATGGCTTGTATTCAACAATGCAATCGTTAAGAATGAGACAGTATGCTGAAGTTTGATCTGGTATTTCTGAATCACTCTCAATTTCTACCCTTACATCCACAACTGGTCCAGTCTTCAGATTATCGATCTGTCTAGAGCAATCGATAACAAACAACGGTGCTAATTCTTTAAATGGTTTCTCGCTTAATAAAGACTCCGAACAACGGTCGTAATACGACTGCTGAAATCTGATGTATTGCTCGTATAATAAAGCAATTCTGTTATTAGCGAAGTTCACATTGAGGCTTTCATACGGGAAATATGTTGAATTAAGGTACACTCGAACATCACGAACATAGCAGTGATCAAACTGCGACATGTCAGAACTTGCATTATTTTTTCTACTTCTTTGTAGTCCGATTATTACATATCGCGGTTTTTCTATTTGAGATGATGTTTTGATAGACCAGGTGTGCTTTGTAGTTCTAGGTAAAGTGGGATATTCGTATAGATCCCAGTTTCTAAATATCATCTGGAGCGGTCGATCTTTTTCCAACAGTTTTAATAAACTTATTTTTTCTTTGTCCGATACTTTCACATGGGGTACGCGCCATATGATTTTATTGATTTGAATGTCTTCCACTATTTCTCCGGTATTCAATTTTACAGCGTTCAAATTAGTGTTGCTTCGTAACAATATTAGTTCATGTCTACTATTTATTACAACTTTTTTAAAATCTTCTGCGAAACCGATGATATTCCGAAGTGGTATAGACGCAGAAAAACTTCCCCCATTAATATTTTTTATACCATCGATACTCCAACCCCAAGCTCTAGCTACTTTTGATTCATTCTCATTCATTGATATTAACGATTTCATGGTTGTAGTTATACCAGCATTTTTTATTTTATCAATCTCCACTCCGTTTAGTTCGTACCTAATATCTTGGAACAAGAAGAGTAGTCCATTGTTCGTAAAATTAACACTAGTAGCTTTCTCTTTTGAATCTTTTTTGCTAACGATAACGGTTCCTTCCAAATACAGAGTGCTGGCTGATGGTAATATGTAAAGATCCTGTTGGTTGATAGGTATGCGTATTTCATCATTCCTGTTGAAACTTGTTACATAAGGTTTGTACGAATGAAATTCGATTCCTTCTATACTGTTGTCGTAAGTCGGAGTGGATAAAACGTCTAAGATATTCATTTTAACAATCCGATCGCTTTGAGAAATATCTTATTGTCTTTAGTTAATTTTATTTTGCTCTTAGAACGACGTCTTATTTGGTAGGTAGCTTGAGTAGAACTGGTATTTTTAATTTGTTGAGACATATATTTATTGTAGTCAATCATTTTTTCTTCTAAGATGTAAATACAGCTGTACTTCTTCACCACGCAAGTTAATTAAGCGATTGTTTATATCTAGTAGTCGGATATGTATGCAGCTTATGTTGTTTTGATTGATTGGAAAATATATTGCGTTCTTCGGGATTTCTATGATTCTGTAACCAGGTGGTACGTTGAGTGCGAATTCATGAATTATGTGACTTGGTTCACCGTTTATGTAAGAGCCGCTCACAATGTCACATTCGATCCTTACCACAGTCGTGGGTAAAATGTTGACTGGATGCTGTGACACATGCCATTTATTTGCTTTTAAGACCTGCTTATCAAACCCTAACAGTCTACTGAAAGAGTATTCTTTCTTTAAATTAACGTCTTTTGAACAATATATGGCAGTTTTTAAAGTATTGTTATTGCATTGTAATTTAATTGAGGCATCTTTTATTTCGGATTTTAAATAATCGTAAATATCTTGCAATTCATAGGTGCCTTCCGGTATTTCAATAACTTCGTTTGAACCATAATAGAACTTGTTATTACTTTTATCAATATTTGGTATAGAATTAAATGTTGAAAAATGCAATAAAGCACACTCATATTCTCCATTTAGTTGCAACGTATTAGGATAGTACGTAGATAAAATTGATGAGTTTCCAGTTATCGACAAAGTGAGTGACATCTTGCAAATGATTGAAATAAAATAAAATCATTTATTTTATACATTTTTATTCCAAAAAGTCCTCAAATATTTTAAACATAAATGACCACAGTTCACAGTGTTAAATTTTTGATATCTTGTGTAGTTATATGAAACTTTACAATTCTTAAAATATCGTAACAGTTCTAATGGAGGTTTTAAATTTTCATAGCTATCAAAATAATCACAATAGTCATATACTTTTACATAAGCTACCCAATGCGTTCCTTCGTTTTTAGAATCGTCTAAGTTAACAATACCACATTCCATACGTTTCGGCTTCCTTGGCAATTGATCTTTCATATATACTCCTCGGAAATATGGGATGTCTCTTGCGTAGTATTGGATGTCTACATTAGTTAGTGCGCGATTTGGTAGCTTCTTGTTCAGTTTTTTGTTGATTTTATAAACAATCCTTTACCGTTTTTATAAGGTTTTATGTATAAACCCTTACCCACTGCTAAACCCTCCATAGTTCTATTATGTCGTTCCGTCTCTCGCAAGTTTTGTTGAGCAGATTTATAATCATTCACCGTTTTTGCAATTCCAGCTGCACCACCAGCTAAAGCTCCTAAAGCTGATAAGCCAGCAAAAATTGGAATTAAAGGTAGAACTCCACCAGTCTTCGGTATGGGGATCACTCTCGGTACTCTGATTTGGTGTAATTTGGGGCATAACTTTTTTGCAGCTAAGTAAGCCAAGTTTATTAAAGACTTACTATCCTTGGGTTTTAGCTTTTTTATTTTAGATTTTATTTTTGATACTAAACTTTTAAATGTTTTGGCACCAGAACCAGATTTCAATTTGGCTTTCATGACTTTGCTTACTAACCATGAGCTTAATTTTTCACCTTTTCCTGCATCTTTTGATTTTAGTCTCTGTTTAGCCATGTTCAAAAGCTGTAAGTCGGCTTTGTGACGATTAGGTAAATCTGTATGATTTTCATATGCTATATCGTGGTGCATACAAGCTTCGTCTAGTTTATTCACACCTCGATCGCCTCGCAACAAACGTTTATGAAGTTTAGTTCCTGGTCCGCAATAATTGTATCCAGGCAAATGAGCTTCGAACGGTAGATTATTAATTATACTGTTAACTAGTCCACCACCTTGCATTACTTAAATAATAATGATACAAATTTCACAAAGTATTTCTTTTATATCTTAATTTATTAATGAGGATTTATCAATCCAACTGTTTTCATCATTATTGAGACCTAACCATTTAACGAATAGTTTCTTTCCTTTCTTTTTAAGTATTTTTTCTACTAAATAAACACCAGGATAGTTAGATTTTTGAAGTTCTTGCTCGTAAAAAGTTCCTAATATATCTTGCTTTTGTTGATCTTCTATGTGGTATGTTACTGGTATAGTTTTATTAATCTTTTTTATCGTAAAGAGTTCAGTTGACCAATTAGGAGTATAACCTTTCTCGAAATTGTGTTTGTATTTACTGATACGAACACAGTCACCTTTTTTGAACTTAGGCTTCCGCTGGATGGATACATGATTACATATGTTTTTAATATTCTCTTTTACGATGGGTTCATTCGATTTATTAACATCATTCGGTTTAATTTTAATAGTACGATGTTTTGTGTTATTATATGTATTAAATAAATCTTCTAAAGGTGTTCCTAACCACTTATAATTTCCAACGAGATTAAAATATTTGTACAAATTATTTTTAACAGTTTTAATTAGTCGCTCTACAATTGAAGCTTTTTTAGTAGAGAAAGATGAGTAATGGTTTATGCGGTACTTCTTCATTAGCGTTTGGAATGTGTTGTTATAAAACTCTGTGCCCATATCAGTTTGTAAATTAACAGGATTTTTATTGCTGCTTAGTAGTATTCGTTCAAAAGCTCGAGTTACTTCAGATTTA
Source organism: Dicycla oo (assembly GCA_948252095.1). Classification (NCBI taxonomy): domain Eukaryota; kingdom Metazoa; phylum Arthropoda; class Insecta; order Lepidoptera; family Noctuidae; genus Dicycla; species Dicycla oo. The sequence goes on from OX411732.1 coordinate 14,682,883, forward strand.
TTTTTAGATTTTAACGGTTCTGCCCAGGCATACTTTGAGAAGCAGTCAATCACCACTAAAATGAAATTGTAACCTTTGTTATACTTTCTTAGGTTTTGCATGTCCATTAGATCTGCTTGCCACAAATCATCGATCCCTTTGAGAATAACAGAACGTCGAAGGAAGTTTCTTCGTGCCGCTTTGTGTATTTCATTTACTATTTGTTGTTTTGCCATTACTGAGATTTTTAAGTAATTTGTCTATATCTGCTTTGGAGTAAAACTTCTCTTCCAAATGAATCCAAACCTCAGGTTCCTTTACTTTTAAAGTAGTCTGAATAGACTTTTGTGCATCTAATATGATTTGAGCACGCAATGATGCAATCAGCTTATTAAATTGTTTTATCGTATCAGCACACATTCGATCTACATAATCCTTGTTCACAGCATCGTCTGATTCTAATGGATGTCTAATTCCTCTCAATCTAGAAGACTTTAAATCAAAATCTCCACTTTCTGATTTTAACAACGCGTTATCATTGAAATTAATCGGTTCTGACAAACGCATTCTTTTATTAATAAAATGTCCAAATTTATCTATATTCATGTTTAAGGTGTACTTTATGTAAAGGCTGATGATGAACTAAACAATAGTTAATTTTACACCTATTTATTTATAAGTTTACTTTCACGTAATTCTTCAATAATGGATATTATTTCATTATCTAATCCTGTGTTGCCGGCATCTCGAGATGCTATTAATAACTTTAACCTTTCCACCAATTCATTAGGATCATCCCAATACACAAAATCTACGTTATTTTTCCAGATTTTTGTTAATGGTAGTCTTTTACCTTTCGAATAATGACCCTGAACCGTACTTTGCAGATTAAAAAGAGGTTTAATAACTTGTAAATATTTTTGTCCCTTATTACTTTTTATTGGTTTACTTGGGTCATTATCACGACGATGTGCATTTGTATCAAGTAACATTTTCTTATAATATTGCAAGTCATTTTCAGTAACCAAACTTAAATCAATATCTTTCTTAAGCAGTAGTTGTTTTAAACCAGGCGTATGTTTGTATTTATGACCAGCCACGATGATATAACTATCGTCGATTGTTATATGAGCAGAACCTAACATCAATTTTCCGCGTTCTACTCTGACACCAAATGGAATGTCTGTTAACGCTTCTGAAGACACTGACCAGGATGATGTATCAGGACCTTCACTTTTTTCAACTGATTTATACGAAGATTCACTGTTGGTGTCAGACTCCTCTACATCACTACCAATTGCGACTTTTTGCAACGTTTCGTCTCTTATCAGATCTTTAGATTCTTCATCTTCATTACTATACAGCAAAGGAGTTTGCATACTGGCTGTAGCAATTTGGTTGAGAGGCTCTGTTACAGGTTTAAAAACTGTTTCCAAGGCTTGCTTACTCTCATTCTCAACATCTCGCATTTTGCGCACCTTCTTCTTTACAGCTGCTGCAGCATCAACAATTTGTCTCTTTAAAGATTTTTCCATAATTGTTAAATGTATTGTAACCGGTTAAGCTCTGTTTGTAGAGTAATGTAAATTCAACGGTGACGTCTTAATATATACTCGTGCTCTTAATCAAAAATTACAAACGTGTCAAATTTATTTCTATAACATCCTTTATTTTTTGCACAATCTTTATTAATTACAACATAACTGAAGGGCTCACTCCATATTTTTGAACACATTTCACGAAATTCAAGCCATGTCATGTCAGTGTTGACGTGTTCTTCATAAACATGTCTCATATTTCTTTCATCTTGTTTAAAAAGTATGATTAGGTTTGCGTTGTCTCTTACTAACTGCTTAGGGATTTTACTATACGTCTGATTTAGATAAAAACAATCGATGAACTTGTGTCTCCCCATAGCAAAATAATCACACATACCACTTTGATTTTCACAAGCAACATCGTCAAATATAATTACAGAATTCGGTTTTGCGGTCTGAACACTCAGTACTTGCTCATTTTCATGATATTTCTGAAATGAAATGCCTGGTACCCGTTGCAAGACTTTTTCTAAAAAAACGTACTTGGGCTGTTGCAAGGTTTTCGAATAAACATAAACATTTTGAAATCTTAAACCATTCTCGTGTATAAGAAGACCGATTAATAAATTAGTTTTTCCACAATTTGACGGTCCGCAAATGATGCATCGTACCGATTTAGGTAATAATTCTCCATGGCGAAAACCAGTCTCCTGAGACTGAATACAAAGTTTGTTTACATGTAACGATTGCGGTTGTTTTACAAATTTCATGACGACTCCTTGAAACGGTTATATTAATAATGAGTCAATTAATGTATTACATCGACATTTATAACTCATTGTCGCTAACTCAAACAAATGTTTCAACCTAGTGGAATAGGCGCCGAACCAGTATTTTACTGCACTATGTAGGAATTCATACTCCACCTTCCGTTTCATCGGGTGGAATAGGCGCCGAACCAGTATTAGACATTTTACTGCACCGAGAGTGACGGAGATGATCATTCCATCGGGTGGAATAGGCGCCGAACCAGTGGATTTCATTTATATTATTGGGCATTCTACTCCACCGAGAGTGACGAGGCGAACGGAGTGAGCCGATGGAACGGAAGGTGGGGTAGAATGCCCAATAATATCCTACTTACGTAAAACACTCGAGAGGTTAAGTTAGTATTTTATTGAAGAAAGGTAATAGTCTCCGTCAAAATCAGTTTTAAAATATCATAATCATCATCATTTCAGCCGACATACGTCCATTGCTGGTCGTAGGCATCCCCCAATCGTCGCCACATCAACCGGTCCTGTGCTTCTCGCATCCAGCGGATTCCTGCGGTCATCGGTCCAACTTGTGGGAGGCCTTCCAACGCTGCGTATTAATTACAGTACAATAGGTAATTCTGAAATATACACACTGTAAAAAAAATATTTATCTACAGGAGTAATGTTTATCTTTCATTTTAATATTTTCCGCCGCGAAATTTTTTCGAAAAGCTTCATTAACAACTTGAGTAAAAAGTTATGTACAGTTAAACAAAAAATTTAATAATTTTGAATAAATCCTCTGATAAAAATTATTGCACCATTCAGAGCTCTATTGACTAGGGACCTGACCTGCTTCAAACTCTCAGAAAGTTGCAAACTTATAAAACGAGTTAAGATTTGAATTTCAAATAAATGTTACATTTTCATCGATGTGCTATAGGAAAAGTTTATAAAAGATGCCGACTTAAAAGCTTTGCTGCATTTTGAACGGCTCATGGAAAAATCAGTCCGCACTGGCGAATCGGTCGTTTACACGTAAAAAAATAGACAAATCAGACATTACTAGATATGTCTGGGTGTTGGACATTCGTAGGACAGAATGATGATCTAACTAAAGCCAGTAAATAAAAAATAAAATAAAAATAATCCTGTATAAATTTTGACAAGGGCTTAACCGTGATCACATCTTAGTTTGGGATCAGATGACCGTGTGTGACAAAAATGTCCCAGGATATTATTATTATTTGATTTTTTGATATTTCTCGGGACCCTGGGGTCCCGGACCTTTGGAAGGCGTGCGAGGAGCCGAAGCCAACTCGCAGAGGCCCCTTAAATAATTTTAAATGATGAGGAGGCATCAACCGACGATTATTCCTGTATGCACTATGCAAGTGCACCCAAGGACAACCCCCGGTTGGTACAGCACTATTGTTGTACGTGGAAACAAAACATATTGGGCTATGGGTTTGGGTGGCTAAAGTTGATTGGGTAACTTGAACTATGGAAGAACTATGTCCCCTGCCTGACCAATGTTATATATTATACACGGATAAAATGGCAGGGGGTGACTTGCACACTCAATAATGGGCCCCCGGAGACGGCCGCTAGCACATAGTGACGTAGCGACAAGGGGGCAACACTTCCTGAGGTGCTTGAGGAGTGGAGAGGTATTCCACGGCTATCAGGACAATCCCGGAAGTACGGTCAAGATCCCTACCAGCACCTTACTGCAATACTTCCTTCCTCCGAGCACGTTTGCTCTTGCGAATCTCCACTCAAGCCGGCCAATAAAGGCAAGAAAGAGGTGGGAGCTCTGTTCCTCGTCAGCGTTCACTCCAGCCGGCCAATAAAGGCAAGCCAGAGATGAGGACAAAATTTCTCCCGGGAGATAGGGTCCATGGGGTCGCTACTGCCCATCAGCTCGCCACATGCTGCCCTGCGGGTTTTTGTATCTCTCTTGGTCTGGCTCCTCATCCTAGACCCGTTCCGGCAAACTCTACCGGCACAGACCTAAAGTTTGAAGCGCGCAAGCCCCACCACGACGTCAACGTAGAGATACAGCGGTGGGGTTATTATTATTATTATTATTATCACAAAGTATTATTTTTACGTCATAAATGCAATGACATACACTTTCTATACATTTTACATTTGACTTTCGCAACCTAACCCCTTAATAATAAACGCGGAGCAAAGTTATGCCAAACTTAAACCTCAAAAAAAAGGTAATTAAAAAATCAAAAAGGCAACTGCGTACAAAGTGAACTTTATAAAAGATGGAAACATGATGACCTATTACTGTCTCCAATCCCACAACAATCTCATGCAGTCGGAGGCAACTTCATTTTAACAATTAAAACCTATAGCCTCCGACTGCATGAGATTGTTTTATTGGAGACAGAAACAGGTTATAATATTGTTTCCATCTTTTTTAAACTTCACTTTTTACGCACTCGGGTGTTTGATCTCTGAAATTTACTTTTTTTATTTTACACATTTTAGTTGGGATTATTTTTCTCTCACTGTGTTAAGTAGCGGTTTAGGCAACAGTCGTTAAAACTATCTTCCAAAGCAGTGAAATATTGGGTTTGTTACTCGATTTTAAAAATTATATTATAATAATTAACTGGACTTGTATATACAATACCCACTTACTACAATCGGGTGATAACGGCCTCTTACTCACTTCAAAAGTTTTTTTTTTTTTTTTTGTTTTTTGTATCATTTCTCATTCCAAATTAAATTTAAATATAAAACTTGTATATTTTTGTATTCACCTTTTAAATCCCTTATTTTTGATACCCCGCTGGATAGGTTTGGGAGATTTCTCTTTTTTGAAAACAAACATTTTGGCGCCAAAAATCCGCCATTTTGATATTTTATAATTCTAATATATTAAGTGACACTCGCGCAATACAGATAAATCTAGCGACGTATCATACATCAAAATCGGTTCAGATAGGTAATAAAAATAGGTAATAGGTTAGGTATTTGGTTTGGTTAATCTAAAATTAATACTGATTGTCTTTACTTTAGAACTCTTCGTGTATTAATGTCCTATTTCACCCCTCAACGAACAATGAAACAACTTAGCGAATTGTTTAGGTCGTCAAACCGGCTATGTTCTCCAGTATTTATTTACAGACCCTTTCGTCCTTCCAAAGGGTTATCCAAAACGTACCTACTTTTGTACATTAATGAGTTAGAAAAGTTTGGAAGCTCTACGTGGCTTGTTTACGGGTATCGTTAGCGCCTCTGATTAGATTTGAGAGGGAAGTTTTGGGGATTGTAGTTAAGATAGGAAAGCAATAAACTAAATTCCAGCCCTTTCTTAAATTTCCCTTTCTTATCTTTAAGATCTACTGCTGAAGTCTAGATGTTTTAGAACTGCTGTTATTTTAGCTGGTTTTAGGCCTAAATTCTGAAAATCTCAAAAATGTCTAGTTTTTCCTTGGCATGTAAGTTCACCAGCTGGCAGTAACTTTAGAAAGTACCTACGCATGTGTTTTATTTACTTTATAGCACTGTGTGACCTAAAACCGCACTTAATTCACGCGTCTAGACCATTTTTACACCGTGCGATAATGAATCTACCTACTAATAGAGTAAATAGGATTTTAAATATCTATCCACTTACCTCACGGGAGTGTAGAGCGCTCACGGACAAATGGCTCCAAAGCCTGACTTATGAGAAGTTAGAAAATCTGGTGACACTCACTTACCTATGATTTAAATATATCCTGACATTCATATTCCTCTCGTAATAACCTTCCTAAGTATACAATCAAACACAGATACATACATAACACACTGCACACCTACATACATACATACATACACACACACACACACATACCACATTAGAGAACTGGAACATCTTAACCTAACTTATTTTAAATATTTAAAAATATTAGGAATTCAATGTAAGTTGGAATGTATGGAAGAACATGTTTTTTACTACAATGTTAAGTTTGTTTTTGTAAATTCATCCCAACTATGGAACCCTTCACTGTGCGAGGTCCGACACGCACTTGGCCGGTTTTTTGACGATCTTCACTGTCGATTGATATGCTGTTTTGACGATCTTCTAGATTTACTCGATTTTATCGATCGTTATTGTCACCTGTTAACGATTGACAAATATGTACAGACGCCAGCACATCAAGCTACTACAATCTGTCAGATTTATTTAATAGATTCAACTTCTCTTTCAACTTATCGCGAATTAGGTTCTAGGTTGATTGGGAAATTTTGACAGTTTTGGGTAGCTTGACCTGCTGGATTGACTTATGACGTAATTCATACTGACTTGTAAATTGCAAAAAACGTAAGAAAATTTGAATTTAGCGGGCTACCCTGACGCTTTCGCCTTAAGTCACACGTACCGTAATGTACTCACATGTGTCTTGTATGTAATGCGTGTATGTGTATCACGTGGTTAAAGGGTTGGCCTATTTTTCGACCGAAGAACTAGCATTGCTGTCTGATATGGCAATGCTGCTAGCTTTTTGGGCCCTTCCCTGTTCACATTTTATTTAATAGAGAATAGACAAAAGATAGACAGAGTTAAAGTAGAATTTCGTATATAAAAAAAACCTCTAAACTAAAAAAGCTGGAAAAATGGAGGCGCAGAACAAGAGTGGGTCGCTTCAAAGTAACCTAAATCAAAGGTTATCATTATCAAATTAAATGTAACTTATAAGGGCAATTAAGAATGACTTGTTTTTTGGATATCAATGTTTACATGTATGTAGGTGAAGAGAAACATGATGTAAATCACGTCGCTGCCGTAAGACAATCTAAATTATTACCTAATTGCAGAAACGGGCTGGGCATAGCATCGCCCTTTATGATTCCCATACCATTAATTTCCATAATACGATACGGCATCTGCCAGGACTTTTCCAAACTATGTAAGGGTCAGCCTCTAGCCGAACCGAATGCAGCTGAACACCAGTATTTTACCTGGCGCAAATGCATATTGCCGTCCACAAAGTAATACTGGATAACACGCTCCTTGATAATGACTCTTTGCCAAACTCGTCGATTGTAAAAATAAACAAATGATGGTCGGGACAGACGGCTTAGTGTATTTTTTCATTTAAAAAAACCGGCCAAGTGTCGGACTACGCACAATGAAGGGTTCGGTAGTTGGGATGAATCCCAAGAACAAAGTTAACATTGTAGTTGAAAAACATGTACACCCATACATTCCAACTGCAAATGTAAGTTTGTACGCACAATATTGAGAGATTTACCATGTTTTTTAAGACCATAGACTTCTTATTGATTTATTATTTATTATTATTCTTATAGTTTTTTTTTTCAAAATTTTAGGCTCAGTACTTTCGGAGATAAGGAGAATGGTCAATTTTCGTCTTTTCTTAGATAACTTTAAAATGATTTATTAAAAAAAAATGTGAGACCCTCACAGTAAGCCCTTTCATTTTAAATGTAACACGGTACAGTTTATGAAACTTTTTTCTTAATTTTCTTATTTGCCTCACAAAATTGACCTCCATAATCAAAAATCGTTTATTTACGTTACACGTCCGTGTTTGGGTCACAGAAATACATATGTGTACCAAATTTCAACTTAATCGATGTAATAGATTCGGAGAAAATTGGCTGTGACAGACGGACAGACAGACAGACACACGAGTGATCCTATATGGGTTCCGTTTTTTGTGGTGTACGGAACCCTAAAAATAAAATAAAGATAAAGGATAAAGGGGGACCCCATATCCGCTGTGCTGAACCGCATTGTACACCCGCGCGCTGGGAAAACAACTAACCGCCCCCCCCCCTCCCCCGATTCCCCGCGGTAATCTTGTAAACAAAACCGATTTGCATCATAGCTTCTTGGAATTTTGTGACCGTTGAATGTTTCTTCGAATGCTAGGGCTTTAGTAATGTACGTTTCGTTTGAAAGTATGACTTGTTTTCATTTTCAAAATTGGTTTTTAAAAATAACAAAACAATTTTTACTTACACTTTCAAAGAAATGACTCTTTTATGGTTTAAAATGCATGGTGTGTTTATTCTTAGCACGAAACATAAATAAAACCACTTACCTTAATACAATTTTCATTCATTACAAGCATTCCAGTTTGAACAAAAACCTTTTGTTTACAAAAAGATTTGCAACTACAGACTAAAAATAATCTTTCCATAGACGATTGACTGACTAGTCGCATAGAGGGTTGGTGTACCTCAAATTCATGCATCAAACTAAATGTGTGGAATTAGAAAGGACTCCTTAATAGTGGTGGAACAAGGTTCAAACCAAAAGCAGATTTGCGTGGGATGACTTTACTCCCACTAACCACTACTTAATAAAAAAAGTGGGATGACTGTCATCCCATGTGCAATTAGCGGATATAAGAAACATGTTTTTTAAACTGAAGTTTTTTTTTTTAATATGTAATGTTAAATAAATAATTATTGTGTATTGTGTCGGTGTCGGTACCAAACCCTTTGTTTGCGAGTCCGACCCGCACTTGACCGGTGTTTTAATAAAAATGGACAGTTTGACCTTATTTTGTTGCCCTAGCAAAAGTTAGCAAAAGCGAACGATCCGAATCAAACTCAATTCAATTTAAAAAACACATTGTATTTGCCAGTTCGTTTGGGTGTTTGTGAGCTTTCGAATAAAACTGCCGGTCTATTCTGTAAAATTCTCACCGTGAAAATTTAGGTGACGTGAGCTGTCAGTAGTGTCAATGCTTGATCAGGTGGAATCTCAGGTGACTTCAAGCTCACTTCACCTAAATTTTCACCGGGGGTTTTTTACAGAATAACATTACAGTATGCTTAGTGCGTCATATTAAAATTCGAACAACGTCTCGATCGAGTAAATCGAGTTTATGTCAAACGCATCGACTATCGTTAACTTGCGAGTGTGAGCTCCTTATAATACAATCATTCGTTTCGCGTTAACTCACCGTGAGAAGCGACGATTAGTGAACGATTGAACGGTGGTAACCGGCCAAAATAAATTGACATTTGTGTTTGTGTTTATAATAGAAGCGACTGCCTATTTAAATAGTGGTGGTTATACAATGAAGTTAGACGACATTGCTACACATAAATTTTGTTTGTGATTTGCGTAAAGTTTTTTGATAAAATGGTTAAAAATGAAGATTAGCCCTTCCCAATTTGTAATGCTGGTGACATTTATGGAGGAGTAAGTGTAATTTATATAATTTGGTGTGTAGTGAACTTGTTCTAATCTGTGAACTTTGTGAAACAAAGTTTGTGACTTTTTAGGCTTGGAGGTTTATGCAAATTAACAACTAGTGCCCGAGGTAGAATAACGAGCATTCGGAAATGGGAGAATTTGACGGGATTATTGAACACACAAAAACCTGACACCTGTCTTAGAAAGCCTATATCTTCTCTTAAATTCAGCCTCCGGAAGGTCTCTTAGCGGATTGCTCAAGTATTACGCTCATCTTGTGCTCTCGCGGTCTCAAACATCCGCCAAGTGAAATACATACGAAATGCCATAGTAATTTTTATTCACACTAAGAAATTAGATTAAATTACTTTGTTATTTCACCACTCACGACGCTCTCACCACAAAATTTTAAGTGACAACTTTCCCGCTCGCAAGAGACTGCATTTCGTATTCGAACTGTCAAAACTGTCAAAATATTGTAACTTGCACTCGCGTTAGACATGCAAACGTTAGCGATGTGCTCGAAACGGTCCTCACTTTCGAGAAGCACTCGATTGACACTATCGACGACTTAAATAAAACTTACACTCACAAAATTTAGTTCTCATGTATGACGCTTGGTGGCGCTTACCCAGCGCCATACTTTGCGTAAATGACGCGCTCGATACGTAAAAAAAAACGCACTAAGCATACTGTTGTCATGTCGTAACTAATAATTTGATTTTATTTAGATAATACCAGCTCAGAATTTGCTGCGTAGGTAATAGGTAGGTGAACCTACCATCCAGCGTGATAGACTTTATGATTAACGCTTTCGCGAGCGTATGAGTCTCGTTTACCGACCGCGAATCGATTAAGATAGATAGATAAATCATGTTTTTGTGAAGAAAAACACATAAATGATAAACACTAGGAAGTTTGCGGGAGTATGTCTTTATGTGTGAGTTCTGCATGTATTTCAGCATGTATGTATTTGAAAAATACATGCACCATTTACCGAGGTGGCGTAAACATTTTTTTTTTTTTTGAAAAACGTATTTACATTGAATTCAAGAATAGTTTTATTTACATGAATGAAAAAGATGTCATCTTTAACTTACGTATTAGTGCAGGAATTTCAAAATGTTTTACCCTTTTACGAATCCCAGGTAATTGCATCGGAAAACATCATCATCATCTAGCCTTTTCCCAACTACGTTGGGGTCGGCTTCCAGTCTAACTGGATGCAGCTGTATTTTACATAGAGCGACTGTCTATCTGACCTCCACAACCCAGTTATTGGTTAATACGATACCCCTTGGTTATTCCAGTTACTGGGTAATAATAGTATTACCCAGTAACTGGAATGTGGTGGTCAGATAGGCAGGGGTATAGACCTCTTGGTAAGACTGGTTGTCAGACTTTCGGGCTTCCGACGACCCGTAGCGACTGTTAAAGATCCACGAATGATAGTCGGGACTATAGATGCTGGCGGGAAAAATTCCGAATCATTCCCGTCGAATACTTCGGAAGTATTCCGAAATATTCCGAAACTTTGGGAATATTTCAACGTTTATTCCCATTGAATTATTCGGGCGAAATATTCGGCGGAAACATTCGATTGCGGGGTACGAATGTTTCTCGCGGGGGGGAAAACTTCTCCGGGGAGCATCTCCCCTCTTACCGCACCCCGCAACGCCATCGCCTGCACGCACGACTCGTGGCAGTAGTCGGGCGTGCGCGGCGCGGTGGCAGCGGCCGGCGCACAGAGGGGCAGCGGCGGCGGCGATCGACGATCGATGCAAAATACGATTTTTCAGCAAAAAAAAATAAAAATCTTAATTAAATTCATTTTGAATAATTCTAATTTAACGAAACTTTCCCAGAAGTATTCCGGAATTATTCAGAATTTTTCGGAAGTTTTGCAACTATAGTCGGGACCAACAGCTTAATGTGCTTTCCGATGCACGGAGAGATCTTGGTATGTAAAGATGGGCATCCGTCCGCGGACCAACCGTGGCAAACGTAGCTTAACCTGATCGATCGTTCCGTACGACTGTTATTACTTTGCTTGTTATTATTTTAAGTAATTAAAACATAATTAAGTAAAATCAAAATACGTTGCCGTTTCTTATGGGAATTCACAGCCACAGCAGGTGCCAAGCAATAGTCCTACAAGTATCTTTTGGCGCCTGAATGACATTCATAGCGCGGGCGCTGTTGGTAAACATTTCTGAAATGGGGTTGTTTCCCGGATGCTTCACCACAAGACAGCGCTGTGACTTTGTTAGATGTCAAATATCTTTGATAGAAACACGTGCATTGTGTGGACGATTTTTAAATATTTGCGTTTTTTTTTTTCATCTATTTTTGTTGCTTGGATGCTTTGGAGAAGTTGAAAAAAAAGGTTGAAACAAGGAAGGAAAGCCAAGATTGTCGTAAGGTACATTATATTTAACATTTTATCGACTTTAACCCGTATTCTAGACAATTTTATGGTTTTATAAGTTGTAAAATAAACTTAACTCATTATTTTTTTTTTCTTTTTATTGATACTAATGATAAAGAAGATGTTAAGTTACTTGTTAAAAAATGTATGGTTATTTGAAAATATACCTTTTTTCTTCACAGTTCTGAAGCTTTTTTTACTATTATTAATAAAAAGTCATCATTAATAATAGGTATCATAACAACCTGTCGACTTAGAAGTGGCCTCGTAGTCTGTTTTTTGAAAAGTTTCCTACATAGCCACGAAAAATCACTTGATTTGAAGTTCATTAATTTAAGTGCCTTTTCCTACTTTCGCTTCATGTGAAAATTACTTGGCAATTTGTCAACGCCTATTTGTTTAATAAAATATAGTTTAATTTCTTTAAAGTTTGACAGTTCGTATGTAACAAATAGAACTTAGCGCCATCTACGCGGAACTAACTTGACAGTTTTCTTCGCCATTGTTAGCAATATTATCTTAAAAAATGTAAAATGGCGGCATTAGTTCCAATTTTGGACACGCGCCAAAAGATTCTTGTACAGCTATAATTTCAGCAATCCAGCACGACTAGCTCTCAAAAGAAAAAGAGCCTAACTAATCCTATTCATTCATAGCAAATTAATCTTCTGCAGCTATATCATTAAATTAAATACTTTATTTCCTGGCGCTTGTATGAAGATAGCACACTGCAACAGATAAGTAAGGGTCAAGGCCCCGCTGCTCGTCTCAGACTAAACATTAGTTACGCAACTAGATCACTGGGCCGTCACGTATACTTTGATCACACCATGAGGCGGGGCTGTGCTTGATTCGTAATTACTTGTCCCTCTTCATGAGAAAAAACGTTATTCTTTGTCGCTTACAAACACTTAGCCGCAGCCAACTGAGGACGATACTGAGGGGTATGTCAGTTCCGATGATCTGCCGGGAGCGGATGAGCCTGGTGATAATGATTATGGTACATAGGTTATAGGTATTTATTCGGGTGTTGAATTTGAAGACGCAGTAGAATCAAAGGAGACCCATACTTCATCTGAACCAAGGTGCCTCAGCTCTAAGCCTAAAGGGCTTATTGTATAGCTAGGAATAAGGAAAAAAGTGTTTGAAACAGTGTTATAAGTATCTTTAGTTATATTTTGTTAAACTCGCCACAAAATAATAGGTCCGTTTTAACACGAGGGTGTCCCTATTTGTCCCGCCATGTTTGTCTCTCTTTGGCATATGAAACGATATGGGCTATCAAAAAGGACTTTTTATTTTGTGGCAAGTTTAGTATCTTTAGTTTTAGTAGAGGGATATGTAGGGTTACACGTTGGTATATATGGCAACACTTAAAAATCAGTTAGACTCGCAACCGTGGTTTCATTACGTAGCAGTAATAACCTCACTTCACAACTATTTCAACTAAAGAGGTACAAATAAACAGCCTATAATGTTCCCACGGCTGGGACATAGGCCTCCTCTCTGTGAGAGGAGGTAACAAACAACTTTTACTATGGATCCATACATGAATTCGCGAAAATAAAATCAGCTGCACCCTACTTTTTGACGAGTTATGCGAACATGGATGTTCCATACATCCATGTTCGCATAACTCGTCAAAAAGTAGGGTGCAGCTGATTTTAATTTCGCGAATTCATGTATGGATCCATAGTAAAAGTTGTTTGTTATCATGAGTACAATCATGTCGCACCTTGATAACAAACGTGGCATTATCAAAACTATGTTTTCTAAATAACTCCATAATTTACTGGCATATTTTCAGTATATACAAAACTTGAAGTAAGAAAGTCAAATTGCAGTCTTTTATTTCAGTTATTTGCTAAGATATTGACCAAAATGCTGCATCAAAAAAGCTTTAAATGGACAAACAGAAAAATTTTAATTTTTGTATAACGCCACTTTTGTTTTCAAGGTGCGATGTGTTTAAGTATCGGTCACTAATTACCAGTCACCCTATATATAATATAATATTATCCCTCTGATATCCACACGAACTGAATAAGAATCGCTGATTATCGTAAAGGATCCACTTTTCATCACACGTCACAATTCGCCACAAAATCCCTTAATTTCTATACAGGTTCAACAAGGTAAGGCAAGCTTCAATGCGCGCTTCTCTCTGCACATCATTCAAATCATGGGATACCCATTTTTCAAACTATTTCATCTTACCGATTTGATGCAAATGGTAAGATGAAATACGTATATTGGTATGCTAACATCAAACCATGCCGCTAATTCCTAGGTAGTTTGATACGGATCGGCTTCCATCATCGCATTCAATTAATCGTTATTTATCTTAGTGGCTGGTCTTCCATGGAATCGTGGTTCATTCTTCAAGTCAAAGTTTCAATTAAACCAAAAGCTTTAGTCTTATATACATATATCCTCTCCAAACACAGCATTGATATTGCGAGCTGTTTCTGCTGCGTTAGTTCCACGTCGGAACTCGTATTCAAGAATTCTTTATTTCAAAGTCGAATGTTAAAATAATTAAAAGTCAAACAATCGAATGTTGCAATTTTTTTAAATTTAGAATGTTCTAGTTATTGTGTGAAAAAAGTTTCACTCTAGAATCTCACACCATGCAGGTTTAATTTTAATTCAAAGTAGCCAGTATGTAAAAACGGCAATTTCGTATTTAAACCCTTAATATTATAATGCACCTTATTGTACGTCGCTAGCTAATTTCAAACAGGTAATAACGGAACTGTTCGTTATTGACCTTTATATTATTAATAATTATATTTATCTACACCCATGCTATAAATCCTGTATAAAAGTTAGCCTATTGCCAACATTAAAACAACCAGTGTCATAGTAACCATAATATCATAAAAACGAGTGTTATAATGTTGTACTAAATTTAATTATGCAACTCCCACAGAGTACTTTTTTTGTATGTATAGGGTGACTGGTAATTAGTGACCGATACTTAAACACATGATTGTACTCATGATAACAAACAACTTTTATTATGGGAATTTTATTATGCGAACATAAATGTAGGGAACAGCAGTTTTTTTCGCACTTTCAGGTTTGGTCTCACAATAAAGGTTGTTTGTTATCGCGAGTTATGCGAACATAAATGTAGGGAACAACTGATTTTTTTTTCGCGATTTCATGTTTGGTCTCATAGTAAAAGTTGTTTGTTATCATGAGTACAATCACGTGTTTAAGTATCGGTCACTAATTAGCAGTCACCTTATATAGGCAACTCCTTTGCTTTTTCGATCCCTTCCTTACTCATCAAACAGCCACATTCTCACTACTCATTTCTTGGTATCTTTATGAATTTCAAAAAAAGAACATTGTCACGCACGCGGGTTTCACTACCACAGCGCCGAAATTAAAAAAAAAAAAAACTTTATACGTAAGTACATAGTTTGTTTGCATTAGATACTCAGCAATTAAACTTCATGAATTTACATAGAGTTTTTACAACAATGTATGTACAACACCCTATGGTTTCAGAAACTTTTATAGAGGATTCTTATAATGGATACAGTATTTTATGCAACTGTACATAATTAGGTATTAAGACCCACCTTCGTGTTTTAATGCCCCTTGTGTATATTACAGTTGCATAAATAACTTTATTATGAGCGTGTTTATTTTTCGAGAGTAAGTAGGTACACTTACGATTTATCAATTTTATTCTTGTAGGGGCCTGAATACGAATATAAATCATTATCTCATTATGTTTATAGTACATTAATCTTGTTTCCAATATCTCTTGACTTTCTAATCTCCTTTATGACTGTTTAATTCATACAGATAGCAATGTTTATAAAGTAAAATTAAATATTTTATTTTTATTTTAATAAACAATGACTGCACTTTGTTGCAAAATTTTAATTAATTTTGTATCACCTGTTATGCTTTTCATAATCATAACATGTGATAATAAGTGGCAAGTAGTGAGAGTACCCGGGACTACTTACCTACTCTAGAAAATATCTACATAAAACCTCCACGACTCCCTGTTTGGTAACTTTACATAAGTTACCAAACAGGGAGTCGTCCTATCTTGTCATAACTATGACGAAGATTCCGGGGGTGAGACTTGTGGTTTCAAAGAATCCTGAAATACATAGATTATTCCGATCTGTCACCCTTTTTTTTATCGTGTGGAAATCCTCATGGATGTCCTCCACCCTGTGCGGGTGGAGGGTCTGTCAGACTCTTACTGACTAGAACCACACGGTGTTCTACTGCTACCTTTAGCCGGGGTGCTGGAGTGCTTGCGCATTTCGTCACGCTCCCCCGGCTAGGTGTTGGCCCGCATGGATTCATGCGGACCCCGTCACCCTCAGTGGTCTTAAACGGCCGCAATTCCTCTAGAGAGAGGCGCGTGCGGAACACGGCGCGCCGCCGTCTCGGGCCTTTCACTGTCCTTAGTGACCGTCAATATGGCTTTCGCCGGGGACGGTCAACTGGCGATCTTCTCGTGTATGTCACGCACGGCTGTTGCGAAGCCATCGAGAAACACGGCGAAGCCCTGGCAGTATCGCTTGACATTTCGAAGGCCTTTAACAGGGTCTGGCACGCTGCTTTGCTCAGCAAGCTTCCTGCTTATGGCATCCCAGCTGATTTTTGTAGCTGGATATCAGATTTCCTTAGAAAACGGTCGATCAGAGTAGTCGTTGACGGGTGCTCCTCTGACCTTATGGCTATTGATGCCTGAGTTCCTCAGGGTTCTGTTCTCTCTGTAACTCTTTTCCTGCTGCACATCAATGACCTGCTTCAGCCTGATTTTTGGGTACGCAGATGACATTACAGTTTCAGAGGATACTTGTCCAGCGCAAAAACCAGCGGGGCTGAAGTTCGTTCCTTGAGAGAGGCCATGGTAGAGTGCACAGATTTGACCTTAAGACTTGTCTCCCAGTGGGGTGATGATAATCTGGTCTCTTTTAATGCCACCAAAACACAGGCGTGTCTTTTTACCGCTAAAATGAGTCGTTTCGCCCAAACTCCTACATTTCGGGGTACATCTGTTCTATAACGTTGTGCCCAAGAACTTGGCACACTCAACGTTATAGGAACATTGGCTCCCTTTTACCATCGGACACCTAGACGCACTGCCAGTTACCATCCTTACCTAGTTGCTATTCCACCAATTCGCACTAAGCGCTTCCAAATCTCTTTTATAATGCGCACAGCAAAAGAGTGGAACTCACTACCTGCGTCTGTGTTTCCGAGCGCAAATAACCCTAATCTCTTCAAAGTGAGAGTGAACAGGCTTCTTCTGGGTAAGCTCACTCAATCGTCGACTTTGTCTCTGTCACTTCTGACCTAGACTAAAGTCAAGAGCAAACCGAGATGGGTTTGCTCTAAATAAAAAAATAAATAATAAAAAAAAAAACATAATAATTCAAACTTTTTTTTTTTTAAATTAGGTACCTACATATAGTAAGCTTACTGTAATTCGTAAATTATGGAAGCCAGGCCCTTAATAAATAAATAAAAAATCTTATGCAAAAGATAAACACGTTGGCGGCGTACGTGCGTACGCGCACATGCAAGCTACAGACGATCGATGCGTGAACATACAATTATCTGGTAACTATGAGCACCATGGACAAAAACCGTTCAGACATTGAAATCCTTCTTATGCAGCCTCAATCAACACAGGGACTGAAAAACCAATTAGAAAGAAATTCTGCCGCGGATAAAATCTGAGATTTTGAACTTGTTGTTGACTTAAGATACGGGCACGGCGCTTCGAGGCCATACTGACACTCTTTGGAAAACAAATAAATCAAAACTCCCTATCAGTATATCTAATAACATCAAAAACATAACATGTAGAAAAATGCCAAGTCACGCAACGCAGTTTTTCTGCCGTAAATAGTTGTAAAATCGAATGTAAACCAAGTCGGGTAATTCAGTACCTGCCTATCTATGGGAGCAGCTATCCAACCACTTTGTCATAAATTTATACCTTGTTAGTTAGCTTACAACATTTTATAGTAACCATATCAATATTACATTTCCTTATGTCTTTAATCAGCAAAGTGATTGCTAAATCGGACGCACCAACATAATCTACTACTAGGTAATTTAAATAGTCCTCCATATAGGTACTTTCAAACCCATAAAAGCACAAAGCACTAATATTAGACAGATTTTGTTTAGTGTAAATTATATTATCGTGTGCAATTGCCAAGTCACTCGACTTATTAAAGAAATAAGGAAATGTAATATTGATATGGTTAATATAAAAAGTGATTGGATAACTGCTGCCATAGATAGGTAGGTACTGAATTCATCAACTTGGTTTACATTCGATTTCACAACTTTTTACGGCAGAAAAATTGCGTTGCGAGACTTAGCATTTTTGTACATGTTATGTTTTGATGGGATCTCATTTATTTTTGTAGGTTGCCTTCCTGTTTTTCTTTTCTGCGGTTTATCTGCGAACTGTAAAAATAATTTTGTAATAACATACAATTTATATATTATTACAAAGTTACTTATGCAGTTTGTATATCTAGAAAACGGGACTTGTTCGGAATGTCAGTTTTTCCTTGCTGTATACGCTAAACAATAACTGTGTTCAAAGTTTGGAGTTTGTGGGTCCGCTAGAAGTACCTTAGAATTTTGATGAGCACTGAGTCAGTGAGTTAGTGTGTCAGTGAGTCATGACAAAATTAAGGAACTTTGACTTGCAATCATTCTTAAAGTAATTTGGAAATATATCTATAGATATATTTTGCTTACTGAAAATTTTGGCTTCTAGTGTTTTCCGCAACGAAATTACAGGGGTTCCAAAATGGCTGAATGGCTACAAGAAAAGAATGGTATAGCTGTGCCTTTGTTTTGCTTGACTTGGCGGGGGCACTACCGTGCCCCTAGATGTTTGCAATGTATCTAAGATAAAATTCTTAAAAGCCAGATGCCGAAAGTTTAATTTAATTCTTATAGTGTAATTTATTTAATCCCTAGCTTTTGCCCGCGTGGAGTACGGAAATTACCCCACGGGAACATACTACTGGAATAAAAAGTATCCTTTATCCTAATCCAGGTCATGGTCTACCCATGTGGCAAATTTCATCCAAATTCGTTCAGGTGTTTTAGCGTGAAAGCGTAACAAACAAACAAACTCACTTTCGCATTTATAATATTAAGTTAGGAAGTTATGATTATCATTTGCACTACTATCAATACACTGTTAGCGTTCAAAACTAATATATCGTTTCTGTTCATATGTCATGTTTACATGGTGATCTAATCCAATTATAATTATCTGCTTATTAATAATATACATACATAAATACATACATATATAGATATCACTATTAAGATTAGCTACATAGTACCTAGAACAACCATAAGCCGTGAGGTGCGCGCACGACCTCTATTTGCAGTATCTTATAGTCGTACAAACGTAGGCTTACAAGCACCCCTACGTCCCGCCTCCTGCGCTGTATCCGATGCGGTGCCTGATGCGGATCATACCACCGACGACGACGACGATGCTCCGGAGGTGACTGAGGTAGAACTGAGGGTGGCGGTACGTAAGCTGAATGCCAATCACCAGACACGGTTGCTTCGGGAGGTTTCTGTTCCGGATAAGGCGAGAGGAAACGGCCGGGTGCTACCATTGTGTGGCTTGCCCGAAGGACACGGTGGAGCATACGATGGAGGTCTGCCCGGCTTGGGCGGAGCACCGCCGCGTTCTCGCAGAGGCGATCGGCGGCGGCGATCTCTCGCGTCCGGCTTTGGTCCAGGTCATGGTACGGTGCGAGAGTGCATGGGAAGCCGTCACCACCTTCTGCGAAGGAGTAATGCTCGCGAAGGGGGAGGCGGAACGTATGAGGGAGAGGCAATCTTTGCGCCCTCATGCCCGTAGTCCTCGCAGGAGACGCCCTGGGCGTCGGGAGTTGAGAGCCGATTCCTGGCTACCGTAGGCGCGGGCTTGCAGACGGCGAGCAATGGGTAGCTCGCCGTCTAATAAGGACCAGGCCTGGGTTGACGGCGCGTTGTGTTCTACATGCGCCTCAAAGAGATGTCAGCACTAACGCTAGGGTCGATGCCTGCCAAGGTCGCGGGTTGTTTGAAAGAGTTACTCTGGTACAGGCAACTGAAGGAACACGGGTGGGTTTTAGTCAGTAAAAGTCTGACACGCTATCCCGCTCCGCCCAGAGCAGGAGAAGTTATTTGTAGACATCTTCGTTTTTCCAACTAGTAAATTTAGAGGCCTTGTTCGTGGAACTATTTTGGATATTGCTCCGTAATATTTGTAGCTCTTAGACTGTATCTTAATATAATAGTATAATTTCTTGTTTAAATTTTTGTATGCATGCCTGTTTAGTGGTTACTTTTGTCTTAACACATTATATAATGTTATTGTACCTATCATAAATTGTTAGTGCACATCGCATTAGTTTTATAACGTGTCTTTATAATATGTGGGAAGTGTTGTGGGTTATGGGTTATACATTTACTCACTCTATAGCTCAAATTGTATGTAGGTACTAATGTAATGTGTAGCCGTTTATTTTCCCAAATTAATAAAATAAAATAAACTCATGCGTTCTTCCCATGGAACTACAGAAGCAGAAACTACAGATAAACTGATTGATGTGTTCTCATTTCACGATTTAATTTAGAACTTATTATTATTCTACTTCATCAAATAAATTCTGGTTTAAAACATCTTGTCAAGATGTAGGTAGGCGATATTGTTATCATCATAGTTATAGTAAACGTAACGTAAATCCATAAGTAGTATAGATCTACAGGCATCCTTTGTATCTCACGTGCACTTTGTACCTAATTCAAAAAGTAGTGCCATGATAATTTCATAACAGTCATATTATAGATCTACGACACGCTAGCGCAGCGTCTATGCGACGTCAAACGACGTAAAATACCAATACAACTTTATATTTTGTGGATACTTTACATAACATTTTGTATATACCGCAATACGTAGCTGAACTTGACTAAATACTAAATATAAAACCAATATTTACATTCACTTTTATAGCATTTCGCTCACATATATTTGTCATTATAATTGCATGCACCTGAGATGAGAATGCTAAGAGGGATGTGTGGTGTTACGCGAATGGATAGAATAAGAAATGAGTATATAAGAGGAAGTTTGAAAGTGGAACGGGTGACTGAAAAGTTGTGCGGAAAACGGTTGTCATAGTATGGACATGTGATGAGAAAAATGTCGTGAGGAAAGCTTTGAGTATGAATGTCAATGGCTATAAGAGTAAGGGAAGACCGAAGAAACGATCGATGGACTTTGTGAACGATGATATGGCTAGAAAGGGAGTGACTACCGAGATGACAACTAATAGAGAAGTATGGAAAAAAGGGACATGTTGTGCCGACCCCAAATAGATTGACAGGAAAATGATGATATGTGTCATTATTTTAGCAAAGATATCATCAGAGAAAACTACCTACATCGTCGAAACCTGATAACTAAAGATGTTCCAGTTCCCATCAGTCACTTAGATAAATACTGCCCTCTTTGAGATGCTGGAATATATTTCCACGGTAAATGTAGTTTCCTATTAGACATCCTACATTTGTATGTTTATTATGAGCATCAGTCGTTGAGAAATCAAAATATATACTGTTACTCCAAATTGTCTCCGAGGACTTCAAATCACAAGTGAAAAAATTATCTTTCTTATTTCACTTCTTGTTATCTTCTTAAATCTATATTTAAATAATAAAACCAGTCAAGAGCGAGTCGGACTCATATATTAAACACAAAGTGTGCTCTTTAGAGTCATCGTTTTATTTTTCCTATAAAACGGTTACACCTATTGCGCTAATTCTTATTAATATGACTGTAACTTAAACGATTTGACATTAATTTGTATTTAGTACGAGCACTAGCTTTTGCCCACGGCTTCGCCCGCGTGGTTGTCGGAAAATATTTCACGGGATCAAAAGTATCCAATTCATCCAAGTCCAGTCCTAAGTATCCAAGTCCTAATGGGGTCCCTAGACGGTCAAAATAATAATAATAATATCCTGGGACATTTTCACACACGGTCATCTGGTCCCAAACTAAGCAGAGCTTGTACTATGGAAACCAGATAACTGATATACTACATATACTACTTTTTTTTTTTTTGTAAATACATACTTATATAGATAATTACACCCAGACTCAGGACAAACAGACATGTTCATGCACACAAATGTTTGTCCTGGATGGGAATCGAACCCACGACCTGCGGCGTGATAGGTGGTATCTTAACTAACCACGCCAACTGGCCTGTCAATATTATATATTCTGTATATTCTTTCTAACTTGGTTTTTCTAAATAGGCTCTGAAAATTGCTTGACAAGTACGTGATTTTTTCGTGCTTGTCTAGCAATTTTAACCGTCTACTGACCTTATTAGGACTTTGCGATCGTATTCGGTCGTAAAGCGATCGCTATCTATTATATGTCGAGACTGCAGCCCCAGCACATCACCAATTAAGTACAAGTCCACAACCAATCATGAAATATTTGTAAACACTATTATAATTATTTAAAAACCGCTGACAAAAGCACACCCTTATCTGCAAAACAATGGAATTACTAGTAAAACTTTAAAATATCCAAGCTTATCGCGTGTATAGGGTTAGATAAAAAAGTTTTGTCTGTACCAAAAGATAATGAACGGGGCGGGCCGTTTAGGCCCACTCAGGCTGGACTCACACATTCTGAATTCCTTTCTGAATTCAGAGTCGGAATTCATATTATTAATTAAGAAAGCCCAGAATAGCATACAATTTAATAAAGCTCCACACACATTCCGAGTTTTTCAGATTATGATTTCCTCAGATCGATCTGTAAGAATGACACTGACGAGCGTTCTGAATTCCGGATCGGAAAATTTAAGATGTTATTATAATTTCATCACGCGCGTTTTTCTACACATTTGAACACGCGAACACATACACACACACACACACACACACACACACACACACACCGGAAGCAGATAATAAGTATTGTTTCAGTTGACACTGGGAGCGGTAACGGTTAGATGTGTTGTGACTTGTAAAGTTGTAATCTGGTGTGATGTCTGACACGGGAAATTTAATATTGTGTGCCGAAAGCCGCCCTAACATAGTAATTCATCAAATCATGCTAGCTGACATTCTGTAGTAATAAAACAAATCTGCCAGGATACTGTCGTAATTTTCTCGCCGTAATATAGAACTGACTTTCCCTTACACTGATCAAATTAAAAGGATGAATCCAGTGTATTCGTTTGCGTTTCTTTTTTTATTATTTAAAGCTAAAAGAAGTGCGATGAATGAGAATTAATTCCTCTTCCTTTACCAGACGTTTGCCTGAGCCGAGAAACAACGAGACTACTGATTTATCTGAATTTTTAAAATATGTGTGAGACAGCTTGCCGGAATTCAAATTATGAATTCCGACTCTGAATTCAGAGAGTAATTCAGAACGTGTGAGTCTAGCCTAAGTGTAATGGAGACCCAACAGGTGTACGATGTAAGATATTGTAGCACATATGTGAAAATTCCCGGAAAATTTCAGAAACTGATTTTAGTAGGTACTATTGATTATAATTTAGACGTGTTTTTTAATGAAGAGAGTACATATTCTACTTTATATAATTAGTATACGCGATGCAGGGGATTTACAACCAATTCACGTACCTACAGATTTTTCGAGAATTTCCACACTTTATGAATTTATCGAAAAATCTGTATCTAAATAGCATCACGCCTGCTATAGCCCCAGAACGGTTAGGCAAAGTCTGGCAGACAGGCTTGTTGTAGCATTCCGGCCCTGGTGCAGGCCATGGTACGGAGCGAGAGTGCATGGGAAGCCATTACCTCATCCGCGAAGCAGTAATGCTCGCGAAGGAGGAGGCTGAACGCGTGAGGGAGAGGCAATCTTTGCGCCCTCACGCCCCTAGTCGCCGCAGGAGACGCCCTGGGCGTCGGGAATCGATAGCCGATTCCCGGCCACCGTACGCGCGGGCTTGCGGATGGCGAGCAATGGGTAGCTCGCCGTCCGGTAAGGACCAGGCCCGGGGCGACGGCGCGTTGTAATCCACGCGCGCCTCAAAGAGATGTCAGCACTAGCTGAAGGGGTCCGCTAGGGCCGATGCCCGCGAGGGTTGCGGGTTTTTCGAAAGAGTTACCGTGGCCCTGCCACAGGCAACTGAAGGAACACGGGTGAGTTTTAGTCAGTAGAAGTCTGACACGCCCTCCCGCTCCACCCAGAGCGGGAGAAGTTATTTGATGATTTCCCATCCAAAAAAAAGGCTTGTTGTAGCATTAATAGCTATTACTGAGTTTGGATGTGGTTTTCACGTAAAGTGTAATAAAATTAACCTCATCTGGTGGACTGAATCGTTTAAATAATACAAACAATGCAAATGCTTACATCTTTGTAGGTTTACGCAACTTTTACAATCGTTGAATCGTATCAATTGACTGCAGTGACCCGTTGCTTTTCTTGGATTGTTTGCGAAAAAAACGTATTTTTAATGCCAAAAATAAATTGTTTTCTTCGGACAGTTATGAATCAGACTACCTTTTTTTTTTTTTTTTTTTTCCGTGGAGAAATGCTCATGCATACTGCACTACCACGGGGAGATAGTGCAGTTATGTGGGACTCCAACCCACTAAAACTCCACGGTGTCCTCCTCTGCCGCTTGTGGCGGGAACACGGGCACGCGTTAGCACTCACCGCGAACCCGCCGCGACTGTCCGTCACCGGACCCTCCTCTGGGGAGCACCCCCCATCACCGGCGCACAAGAACACACTGTGCACCGTGACCACCCCATGGACCAAACCAGCACATGGGCGCCAGACGACCCCGTGTCTAGTCACCCTTGGTCCCCCTGCGACCGGTCAGGTCAGTGGCCCGGCCGCCTACCACTTTTCGGCCGCAGAGGATAGGGAGAGCGGCCAACGAAATACCGACACTCCTCCTCCCCTGCGGCCCCACCGCGTCCGCCATCAGACGGTGGCGACCCCGTCAAGGCCGCGGAAGGTAGGGAGAGCGGCGCACCGCAATACCGGCACTCCTCTCCCGCCGCGGCCTCCAACCCTCAGCCGCGATGCCTCCCATACGACATCGCGGCCCGCCTCAGTTGCGATGTCGCCCAAGCGGCACCGCAACCTACCTGTTGGCCGCTACGTCGTCGACTTCCTGGAAAAAGCCCTGACGAGCGGCCCCTCCTTGGGTTCCTCTTCGCTTCACCGTGGGTGACCAAGCCACGGCTACTGAGCCCCCCCGCCTCGACAATGCGGGAACCCCCCGGGGGGGAAGACTACCTAAAGTACGATAACGTTCAAATGTTCCATCGTTTATCTTCGAGAAAACCGAAATATAGCGAATAAAATATGACTGTCGACCAATAGAAATTGATTTATATATTCACCTAAATTATTATAGATTGACGCACTAATTCCGTCACTCCTTATTGGATCAGTCACATTTAATTTGGCAAAGTTCGGTTTCTCCGAAAATCAGATATTATTGCCGAGCTGTTCATAGTAATATATTTATGCCCGTGACTATACTGTGGTCAGCAGATGATTTGCTCTGCCATTCTTTCCAGTCAGCAGCCATACTATCATTCACTTTCTTTTCATTCAAATCATCCCTCACATAATTCATCCAACTATTATTTGGCCTCCCTCCATTCAATTACATACCTATTTTATTGTATCTTAATAAATACGTGTGTTTGGTTATTATTTATAAAAATCACGTCGTCGATAACGGGTTTTATCTGTGCCTGTTTATGGGCGTTTAGCGCTAAGATAGATAGGCAGGAGGTTACGGGATGACTCGGGGGTATCGCGCCAGGGGTACGCAAGCTGTG
Source organism: Dicycla oo (assembly GCA_948252095.1). Taxonomy (NCBI): domain Eukaryota; kingdom Metazoa; phylum Arthropoda; class Insecta; order Lepidoptera; family Noctuidae; genus Dicycla; species Dicycla oo. Next base: position 14,708,656 of record OX411732.1, read on the forward strand.
GCCGTAATTTATACTGTTTGAGCTAAGTTTTAATTTTTTCTCACTGCGGTCTGAGGGTAGTATAGATAGGTGCACCTCTGCCTAGCCCTATAGGGTACACAGGCGTAATCATATGTTATGTTATTGCGGTTTGAGGGTTTTTGAAAGTTAAATAGCACTTTTGTTGAAATAACAATAAGCTAAGGGCCTGAGTGCACGCTCAACTCGAGCGTCCGGCGGGGCGGGGCGTGCGACGTTCGTGTTAAACACATGCAAACACTCGCGAGTGTCCTGAGTGACGGCCTAGCGGCGCTCGGTGAATTTGCACGCAACGCTGAACGCCCCACTGAACGATTTTTCACTCGGTTCGTACACTAATAGATAAATCACCAATTGATAAATAAAAAGTTTGACTAAATTGAGCTGATAACTCAAATGTTTAATTGCAATACTATTTCGGCCTTAAAATAAATGAACCGTGCCAAAGAATCTTATTGACTGCAACTTTAAGATGTTGCTATCTTAGGTAAGGCATTAAATTGAACTTAGATTCCTGAAAATATGGTCTTTACCTATGAAATTGCCGTTTTTTAGTATGCAGAAAATTAAAGTAATTTTTATATAAATATTTTATATTTCTATCAATCAAAATATGCACCCATGCTATCGATGTATCTCTGCCAGCGCAGTGGTAATTTTTCAATGCCCTTCTTAAAGAAGTCAGGTGTACAGGAGCCAACAAACTCTTTAAAGTCATTTTGTACTGTTTCTCGGGTATTGAATTATTTCCCTGCCAAGGAGTTGTCCAAATTTTGGAAAAAAGAAGAAGTCTGTCATTGCAAGGTCTGGTGAGTACGGTGGATGACGCAAAACTTCCAACCCTAACTCTTGTAGCTTAGACACCATCTGTTGTGCCATATGAGGTTGAGCGTTGTCGGGTAGGAGCAGCGGGGACGAGCGATTAACCAAGGCTGGCCGGAGATTTGCGAGCTTCTCCGTCATTGTGTTCAGTTCCTCACAGTTCACATCCGCGGTAATGCTGGTGCCATTTGGTACGAAGCTGTGATGAATTATACCAGCACTAGACCACCAAACAGAGATCATGATTTTTTTAGGGATAAATTTTCGTTTGGGGCATTGCCTAAGCGCTGAATTAGGCTCTAACCAACATGATGACCACTTACGATTATCAAAAAGAATCCATTTTACATCGCATGTGATAATGCAGTTCAAAATCCCTTCGTTTCTGTGTCTGTTAAGCAACACAAGGCAAACGAGTTCGTCGCGTTGGCGATCGTTCAGTTCGTGCGACACCCACTTATCAAGTTTTTTTTACCTTGCCAATTTGACGCAAATGGAGCAATATTGTATTGATGCTAGCGTTGAACGTTACGTTGTTGCAGCCGTAGATTGAGTATCGTCAGCTTCCATTATAGCCTTTAATTCGTCGTTACTGACTTTAGTTTTCGGGTGACCACAGGGTTCATTTTTTAGATCAAAATTTCCATGTCGGAAGCGTTCAAACCAATAACGAGTCATGCGTTCGTTTGTAGTGCACTCCGTACACGAGCCGTTACCGCGATGGAACTCGTATTCCATAATTACTCGTATTTTTATCGTGTCCATTGGATATTGTTGAAAAAGACAAAAATGCAATGAAAGCAAAACACTAATCAATAAAAAAAATACTGAATTTGAAAATAGAATTCCATATTTTTTAAATAAAATTCATTTGAATTTATAATTAATTGCCAGCCATACATAAATTACGTTTCAAACGGCCAGTATTGTTAAACGTCAAATTCATAGGTAAAGACCTATTACCTATACTTGTCTTATAGAACAAATCTGACAATCTATAAGACAAGAAACTTTATTTTAGCACCAACTTAGTTTAGCACTTTAAGTTCTACTTTAATTTTAATGTTAATTAAATTAAAAGATCAAATATGAGTAACCATAAACGAATCCATGAAATTACAAAGAGTACATACGCCAATAACTAATATCAAAAACACAATATTTTATCGTCAGTTATTTTAATAAATAAAATTACCTATTCCTGTAAAAATTTCATTATAGTAAAGATTCCGAAGCCTAAGAAAAGCGAAATTATCAAAAGTCAAGATGGAAGCGTGCAAACAAAATTAGAATTAACTTGGTAAAACAAGTTGTTTCGTGTATTTTTAAATTAGTTCACAACTGTTGTTTAATCTGTTTTGAGCGGTATTAGAGGAAGAGAAACTTGTAAATAATATTCAAGATTTTGGCTTAGTTTTTGACAACTTCATATCTTCGTTTTGTGAATTAGTATTCTATAGCAAAGCTCAGCGTATGAGTACGAACCTATGTGCGGTGTATTGAGAACGAATGTATGATTATGAGTTTTGAATGTATAATAAAAACTTTTTAGCAAAAAATAAAACCGACTTCTAAAACAAAACACTACAAAGTGAAAAATAACTTTAATTTCGGAAGTCGGTGTCTTTCGTTTTGTATTTTCGTTTTTTGCCACCGACTTCCGAAATTAAAGTTATTTTTCACTTTGTAGTGTTTTGTTTTAGAAGTCGGTTTTATTTTTTGCTAAAAAGTTTTTATTTTTCACTTTTTAGTTGTGGAACCTACCCCACACAAATTCGAATACATAATTGAGCACAATCATTGTAGATATAGCCATGTAAATAACAGTGATAGGAAGTTATTAAAACATCATCACATCATCCATATAAAATAAGTGGGAAATATACGCATTATTGAAGCTAACTCAAAAACTCCCCAACCAAAGTTAATAAAATTTATATGGGACCACCTCGGAGGTATACCCTTTCAAAAAAAAAAGAATTTTCCAAATCAGTCCATCCGTCTTTGAGTAATCGCGTAACAAACATACAAAAAAAAAAAAAAAACAAAAAAAAAAATACAGACGAATTGAGAACCTCCTCCTTTTGGAAGTCGGTTAAAAAATGAGTGTTTGCTAAACGATTTTCTGCGTAATGAAGTTTATGCTATCCGCTGTAATGCAAAATAATATTATGTCATGAAAAGTTCTGCTACAAAGGGTAGACCCGCCCAATAATATTTATTAGCAAGAATATAGGTAGCTAAGTCCTAAATATCTATCTGGGTTTCACTATATTCGGCATTTCAGCCATACAAATATTAGATTTTACATCTTGGTCATACATAATAGAGTGAAGTACACAATACATGTAATTAGCAATCACATTAAATACTAATAATATTTTTATATTTTAAATTTAGATTACAATACAATTAATAAAATTAAAATTAAATATAATTCTATTCATTTAAAATAATAATTTTGTAATATACATAGCGATCAGTAATAATGATTGCATGTCAATATTATTCAATATTATTTAAGTAATGTAAATTATATAGATGTCATAATAATTATAGTAAATAAGTTTTACATTTTACCTACACCCAAAATATTCATTGATGGGATAAAAACATCTCTCACATAACAAGTTATATAGCTTTTTTATTAAATTCTAAATCTGTAGCACTTCTAAATTCTTTAGCTAGTTGGTTATATGTATATTTTCACCGCCATGGTATAACAAATTGTGTACGACTATCAGGAATTATCAATTGGTGTTCTCATTAATACAGTGACAATGTTTTGACATTTCCTGATATTTAAAATCGACAATAACTTGCAAAACTTTATATTCCGTTTATACCTCCAATACTTTTAACGGTTCCAAAAACCCAACAATTTAATCATTTTTTTATCAAAATCAAAAATCATTTATTCAAACTAGGCTGCGAATCAGCACTTTTTGAACGTCAAAATTACTTAAGACAGTCCCCCAAAACGCCCGCCCTTCACCACTTTATAGTGCTTTAGCTGGGGAGAAGAAGTGGCGCAACAAACTCCCCAGCAGCACAGCTGTCTGTTCAGTTAAAAAAATAATAATAATAACTGAATCTATACATCACTGCGCATAATAATTTAGGTACATTACGCAACACAAAACATTACTAGCTAGCACACGCCAATATACCAAAAAAAAAAAAAAAACGAAAACTATACTCAAGCAGAAATAAAAATACAAAAGTAAAAAACGTAAGCAGAACTTTATACCTAAACCTTATGAATCTCCACCCCGTCTATCCAGCCAGAGACATCAAATGCGGAAACACAGCTACCCGCGTTTGTCCATCTCTGTTTTATTATTTTTATACGTATCCAACGTCCGCTGTTATCAAGATTATGTTATTGAGCTTCCAGTCGTCGATGCAACAGCTCAATTATAACATTACTATTTTTCTATTTGTGAGTTTGAAAAAAGAACCTTAGTGCAGTTGTTGGGAAGTGTACTTGGGAATACCAAAGTAGGTGTTTTTTTTTTTCTTTTAAGCATGACCTTGAAATTCTTTTGGACAGTGTTATTTTTTTTTTTTTTTTAATAATTGCTGTGACGTTCAGGGTTTTTTTAAGGTTTTAATTGCGTGTGTGTCTGTTATTTGTATTTTTGCAAGTTTAAATAATTGACTGATTGATTGTTTAAAATTAGAGAATGTTTCAAGAGCATTGATTCTTAATATAGAGACGTAGAAATATCCTCTTTTTTATTCAACAAATATAATTAAGCAATGAGACGCTTATAAATAACTGTTTCTAAAAAAAAAAATAGTGCTGTTTAAGTAATCATTCGTTCGTTCGTATCGTCATTATTTAACGCCTACGCATCCAACCTAAAGATATTTAATTGTTTTGTTTCCAATGTGACTGCAAAATGGTTGTTAGTTCCATAATGAGCCGTCACCATCATCCACTAGTGAACGTTTACCTGCAGCGGACCAAGGGCTTTCCAATGACTGCTACTGCTGATGCCGTCGCCCCCTATCATATCGACGCGACGGCTACATTAGTTGGTTCCTCTATAAGACTGTCTTGATTTTATGACAGCCTAGTACTTTTTGTTTAGTTTAGTTAGCTAGTTAGGCTAGCCTATAAACAACCCTTAACCAATTTGTTTTAAAAATGGATTTTAATGATGTATAGAAGTAGAGGGTGTGGCCTGTTTAAGCCGCGTTCCTACGGCGCGTCGAGGCCTGTCCGCGGCCCGTGCCTGTCAAGGCCTCTTGCGGCTCATGCCGAGCATTCCACGCATTCGATCGGACGGGTGACGATAAGCTACCGTAGGCCGACAGTTCCAACGGCATATCAGCCTGGCCTAATGCGGCCTGGCCAGCGAGAAAGCGAGCCGTGGGACTTCAGCATTATTTAGCATCCTAATATAACAATGATTTGTGTCGTAAAACCGAATAAGAAATCACAAGGCTAACAAATAAATAACTTTTTTAAATGGTTGCTTATGTTATAAATGAAAATATTTCAGCAGGACCTTGGCCAACCTAATTATACAGGCAATAGCTATAATGTTTCTGAATCAGATTTAAAGCTGCATTTCAGCAACCATGGCCATGTCATTGTAACTAGAATCTGGTAATTGCTACCATTACAAGTCTTAGAAGAATTTCATTTTTACCAATTCAATGTGGACTGTTACCGTCTTTCGAGTGCTTGCTTTGCCACGGAAGTCGTAAGTGAGTGACCTGTGAACACAAATATCGTCATTGCGACTTTGAGACCTCTTATGTGTCACTTTTGGCAAAATCCCTTTTTTTACGCCAGCCGATTCTACATTTTGAACGTCTATCGAATGCAAAAACTCTGTGTATACGTTTCAATCGTAATTTGTTTACCAACTTCAAGATCTCCAATGTGCTGGCTAATTAAAAGTTGTCAGACGGTTTTTATTGATTTTCTCATAAAATTGACTTTTACACATAAGAAAGAGGTCTTACACCCGTATTTATAAACAAGTAAAAGTGATTACTTCAGTAAAAGTAATTAATCAAGTAACGATTTTTATTCTATAGTTTAGTAGTTGGGAACGTTGGATTCTTACTCAAACATTTACTCAAGTAAGTAACCTATTCTTCATTATAAAATATTATTCTATAGTCGAGTAATGTATACTCGACTATAGAATAAGATTTTATAATGAAGAATTCTATCCTCAAGTAATGACTTCACTAAGAGCATCTTAGCAGCAAGTAATTGCTCGTTTATAAATACGAGTGTTAAGTCACAACAACTATAATATGTTATGATCCTCTTAAAGATTAATACGTGTATATTACGGACTACATATATACGGAATTTTGTATAATATATATGTTAGATGTCATTCCAACTGGGGATGATAAATAGGTCCTTATTATATGGAATTGCCGATTTTTGATACCGGCTAGTGTGAAGATCAATATCTTTCATTCTATTTAGAACTCCAAATTCAAATTGATTTATAATACAGCATGACATTTAAAAAAAAATCAGTTGTTCATTTGTTTTCCCGCCGTTCGATTTTTTTTTGATATCGATGTTTCTGTAACCATGGAAAAATCGAAATTGCGCGCTAATTTCGAATACGAGTTCCTTCGTGGCACCAACGCAACACAGAACGCAATATTAACGACGTGTTTGGTCAAGGTACCGCAAGTGACCGCACGGTGCGTTTTTGGTTAGATTGCTTCCGTTCTGGAAATTTTGATCTCAACAATGAGCCCCGGGGAAAAATTAAAAATCCAACGATTCGGTAAAAATGCCTTAAAGAATTTATCGATTCCCGTTCCCAGGATATCTACATAGATAGCAGAGGAATCAACGAACTTTCATTAAAATGGCAAAAGTGCATCACAATATTTCTTAAAAAAAAAAAAATGTTAGATTTTTTTTCCTATGTATATAAATCGGCAATTTCATAGGTAAAGACCTAATATTAATATAATGAGTAATCTATACGTACTGTAAAAGAAAGTCGCTTTTCAGGTCTGTGTGACCGCTTAGATCTTCCAAATAGCACAAGGGATTTAGATGCGGTTTTCACCATCATTTAGAGCATCCAATCTTGAAGTAATGTGTGTATTAATTAATACATTAATACTTAACTTTATTTATTTATTTGTTTATTTATTAACTTTGCGTAATTTAAACGCAATGAATATTTACATAATTTAAAAGCTAACAGTCTTAAAATAATAATAAAAATATGTACAAGTATATAAAAAAGAGGGGAACAAATCATGGGGCATCAAAAAAGTTCGCATCGCAGTCAACAGGATAAGTGCCCAAAAGGCTCCCAGCATTGCCGCGTTGAATGGCAATGCTTATTCTTTGACCAAAAATTAGGCCAGCCCTTTGGTTATATGTAGACTCAACCAACCGCTTAGCGATGTCTCGATAAACTAAAAGGGCACTCGGACCTCATGGCCCTAGTGTTCAAACCAACTCCAAACAGCTCGAATATATAAGTGCCAATAGTATTGGAGTACCTATTTGCGCCGTTTGAGGTTTTCCGCACCCGCAGCAGCCGCCCCAGCACAGCTCGCCGTGCTTGAAGGATGGGATGGCACAAGGGTGTCGACACACGTTGCATCCCACACCAAATATTTAACCTAGATGCACAGAAGTTTCGACTTTTTGACATGTCGCCACATCAGTAAATACATCCGCGCAAAGCATGGGCGGGTCGCTTGTGTAAAATAAATATGTTAGATGTCATTCGAACTCTGAAGGAGATATCAGTAATTATTATGTTGTTTACAGCTGTAATGCATGTATGTTGTGAATGAAGAACGTGTGTTGTTTAGTTTAAGTAAAATATTAACTGCGGCGATACTTTGTAGCTTGGAGTCCTTCTTCGTCCTGTCGATGATTCCATTTACTCATATTTTAAAAAAAATCTTCGACCAAATTTCGGCGACTTCGGCAGCGTTAGCGTTGACTTCGTACATAGTGCAGGTAATGTTGCACAGAGAGCACGACAATATACAGGATGAAATTGAATTCATGGACATCCTTTTAAGGGGTTATTGTACCCATCATTATGAATAACTTTTACTATGACCAAACCCGAAATCGCGAAAAAAATATCAGCCGTTCCCGACATTTATTTTCGCCTAGGTCGTTAAAATATTGAGAACAGCTGATTCTTTTTCGCGATTTCAGGTATGATCCCATAGTAATAGTGGTTCATAATTATGAGTACAATGACCCCGTAAAAGGATGTCAATGAATTTAATTTTATCTTGTACGTGAGGCTTCGTCTGTGACGTGGCTCTGCAGTCGTACTGTGCCTCATGTTGGTAACCCCACCTGCGAATTTTTATACGACACTAACATTCGGATTCTGAAAGGTCCACATAATAATTAGCTGTCTCATTGTCACCATTCATGTTACTCGTATAGAATACTTATTCTTTACAATTTCACTATTACGAATGAATATTTTATTTTTAAATACCCATTGTGAAAGTATAATTCTTTAAATTCGAAAATAGAGTAGGTACTACTCTACTATCTTTGGATTTGTTAAAACTTTTTGAAAAAACTTTAACCAAATCACAATCCTGCGTACCTACACAAGAGTGCGATTTGCTTAAAGTTTTTTAGTTTCAACATTTAATCAAAGTCCTCGACAGTGGGTCAAAGTCATACAAAAGTATAGAGCGATTTAATTTTATTCGTGTTTTTAAACGCTCCAATTTCTTTGAGAAAGACCACTGCTGGACACAGGCCTTTCCAATTGCACGCCATTCAGCTCGATTCTCGGCAACACTCATCTAGCTGCTACCAGCCACTCTGCGAAGATCGTCGCTCCACCTAGCCTGAGGGCGACCTACCTTACGTTTCCGATTCGCGGTCTCCACTCAAGAACACATCTACCTCAACGGTCATCGGTTCTATGGCTAATATGGCCAGCCCACTGCCACTTCAGCTGCTTATTCCGTGACCTATGTTGACGACTTTGGTTCTCTGTTGGATCACCTCGTTCAGGATTCGATTCCTCAGAGAGACTCCAAGCATAACCCGTTCCATAGGTCGCTGAGCAACCATGAATTTATAGACCAGCCGTACCGTGAGAGTCCACGTTTTGGCTCTGTAAGTGATAACAGGAGGACGCACTGATTGAAGATCTTCGTTTTATAGGCTGCGTGGAAAACGCGTCGCGAAGACTCGACGAAGCTTCCCAAACGCTACCCAGCCCGGCTGAATTCTTCTGTTAACCTCCCTCTCAAAGTTGTTCTTACCAAACTGCAGAGTTTGTAAACGTATTTTCGAACAACCTTGAGAGCACCGCCATTGACAGCAATCGGTCCCGGAGGGACGTGTTCGTTGAACATAACCTGGGTTAAGTCCAAGTTCATTCAGACTACGTCAAACCTACAGAAGAATGAACTAGGCCATCGAGCATCTGCTGTAAGTCGTGCAGCGATTCAGCCAGTATGACGATGTCATCTGCAAATTTCAAGTCCGAGATGTACTCGCCGTTGATGTTAATACCGTTCTTCCCAGTTCAGTGTCTTAAACACATCTTCTAACGCGTTAGAGATCATTTCGGGGAAATTACGTCCCCTTGTCTCACTCCTCGACGCAGGGGATAATATCTGTTAAGTTCGTTGATGCTGAGTTCGAACAGTTGACAGTCAGTGAGTCAGTCGAGTTGGCAGTCGACTTGGCATTACTGCAAACTCGATAACAGACCAGCCGGTCTATTCTGTAAAAAGCTCACCGTGAAAACTTAAGTGAAGTGAGCTGTCATTCCACCTGATGCTAAGGATTAACACTATTTAAAGCTCACTCCACGATCACCTCACCTAAGTTTGCACGGTGAGATTTGTACAGAATAGCACTGCTGTTCCAGGACCAGGGTTACAATATTTTCTAAATCCAAAAGTAAATTCTTAGTTAATTCAATAAGACGGTAGTAATTTTGTTCTGTAAGTCTTATGAATTAAATGAAAAAGTAAAATCTTTTCCAATACGCTATAATCTTGTAGAGTACAGGAAACGCTGAGATCGTGAGTCATAGACTTATGATGTCGATAGAACTAACAACGCAAGTAATATTAAGATGTACATTTAAAAGATTAACTGACTTCAAAGTGGGAATGGTCCCTAAGTCCAGTTATGTTTTTATTAAAAGTCAATGTCCTTAAATAATATGATACTTTTTACTCACGTCTACAGTGTCAGATCGCTTAGAAATTGTACGGGCAAACTTACCACATACGGTCTGTGGACTGGTATGAAAGTCTCTCTACAGACCGTATGTGGTCTGTGGACAGTTAACCTGTTTGTGTGGAATTTGTATGAAACTGTAGTTTTCATTTCTGAATTTTTTGCATATGTTAAAAATTTAATAATCTAGTTTATTGTAAAAGTATATAATAGTTTTCTTTAATCTAAGTATTTGTTACTTTGACATTCGCTTCCATTTAACTTTAATACTGAAAAGGTGTTACGACTTTCGCCAATGTTCTATTGGGAATTTACCTTCTTAATCGAAACATAGAACTTTGCTATAAAATGTGTGAGTATATATATTATATTAATAATATTATATATCTCGTTGGTCTAGTAGTCACAAGCGCTACTGATGAGCATGAAGTCCTGGGTTTGATTTTCAAGTCGGACAAAGTGTTATTGGGATTTTGTATAGGAATATTTCAGTAGCCGCCCGGAGTCTAGATTTGTGCCTGGTTGATGGAAATAGGCTCGCCCCCTATTACATTAGACTTAAACATAACTGGCGAAATGTTGGTGTACCTACTACCGTATCGTACACCTCTGCCTAATCCTTCAGGGAATCGAGGCATGATGTTATGTAATATCTATAATATAAAAATGAATTGCTGAATGTGTTGCTAAGCGCAAATCTCGAGAGCAGTTGAACCGATTTTGCTAATTCTTTTTTTAGAATATTCCTTGATGTATGAGGATGGTTCTTACGGAGAGAAAAATTAAAAAATGCCTGAAAAGGTCTAAAAACAACACTTTTCTATACTCCCATACAATCGATTCGTAATAATACTTAAAAGTCAATTTGAACTTTAATACCATACCATAAAGTTTATATGTTAGTGGAGAGGTTCCGGGAAGGCAAAACAATTGAGTGACGTTAGTATCGTATAAATATTAATGTCAATATTAGTGACTATTAAAACAATTTTAGGTGGTTTATAATTTTTATTTTTTGACATAATGTAATTGTTGACTTATTAACTTTCTTTTTTCTTTTTTTATCTTACTAGCTGAACAGGCCGTCCTGAATATAGCAGAATAAGTATTAAAAAAAAATTAAAGAATCGACTGTTAGGCGGTACGAAGTTCGCCGGGTCAGCTAGTAATATAATATAAAATTTATTAATATAATATTTTTACTCATATGTACCTTCTACATCAAGATTACTTAACCAGTATGACCTCTTGTGAAAATAGGCTATCAACTCGGGTTTTTTTTTGTTTATATCTAAACTTTTTGCAAAAAAAACTGGCACTTTACATTTCTTTCTCTACTTCAATGAAGAAGAACAAGAAAGAGGTTTTATTAATTTGACGATGTATTGGCATGTTAATTCAAGCATCCTGGCACGATTCTTTACGTTCCAAATTAAAATTATGAAATTAAATAAAGAAAAATAATGATTATTGTGGATTATTATAAATTGCTTTGCTAATGGCGAGAATTGCTGAAACGATTTATTTACTGATTACTAAATTTTTTAAACTTTTTGGATATTTTCTGCAAATTAAACAATTTAATCTTTCTTTTTACATTACATACCACTTTTTGATATGAGTAATAAAGCGATAAGGGTCGGTAAAATTATAGCCCTACTTGAAGGAGGTTGTTCGCCAACTTACGTGTCTCAGCGGCTAAATGTGAGTCGTTCAACTGTCCGGACGACTTGGCAACGGTATCAAGAGACCGGTTCGGTTAAAAGAAAACCCGGTTCGGGAAGAAAACGATGCACAGAATCAAGAGGCTTTTTGGTGAGGCAGGCGTTGCGGAATCGTAAGGCGTCAAGTGTGGACCTGAAGAAGAGCCTTGAAGAAGTAAGAGGAGTAGAAGTTAGCTTGTGGACGGTTAGGAGGAGGCTTTTGGATGCCAATATCAAGAGTTATCGCCCGGCTCCGGGGCCTTAAATTACTCCGTGAGCACCGAGTTGCTCGACTTCAGTTTGCTCGAAACTGTGCTTCATGGACTCTGGACGACTGGAATATAGTATTGTTTCCTGATGAAGCTAGAATCTCTTTGTGTGGAGAGGACCGACGCCGGCGGGTGCTGCGAAGACCATGGTAACGCTATGCGGAAGTGTGTTTCGAAGAAATCACTCCTTTAGGTCTCCGTTATGGTTTGGGCAGCAATTAATTCGACGGAGCGTACGGAGTTAGTTTTTATAGAAAATGGAACATTAAATGCACACTGGTACATAATATACTGCATTGACTGCACTTGGGGAAGATTCCATTTTTATGAACGACAATGCTCGCCCGCACCGTTCTGGCGACGTGGAAGCAAGTATAAAGTATACAAGAAGTTGGGATCCGTCGTTTAGATTGGCCAACTCGAAGTCCTGACCTCAATCCAATTGAGCATGTCTGGGATGTTCTAAAGAGACGGGTAAGATCAGTGCAACCTGCTCCACAAAACATCAGGGAGCTAAAAAGAGTCATTACAGAAGAGTGGGAACGCATTCCTCAAAACGTTATTAAAAAAATTGTGGAAAGCATGCCCAGAAGGATTCAAGCTGTGATTTTGGCAAGAGGAGGTCACACTCGTTATTAGGTTTTTACATTTGTAACTTTATTTAATTTTAAAAAAAGTTAAAAAAATCTTCTTGTCTTTATCGCCGACCACTTCTTATTGTTTGGCCGTGTACATCGGTTTTAAAGAATTCAACGATTTTTTTTTTAAATGCTAGAATTCATTTCACGCGTATTAATTCACACGATTATAAGTATACAGACTACGTCAAAGAATTAAATTTCATTTAATTAACTCAAATCGACCTTAGAACGTAAATTTCCTTAGATGTCCGTTTTTTTTGCAAAAGAGTGTATAAGGAAAGTAAGCAAAATAAAAAAAAAAAACAATTAACAACATAACTTAAATAATAGGACTATCAGACGACTCGGTACAATTGTTTTGCTACACTTACGTTATCGAATAAAAGGTGATGTTTAAAAAAAACAATAATTGTTTACACTTCGCACTTATGCTATCTCTTGCAGACACGAGAAATGTGATAATACATATTAATTTTATTACATAAGCAATTGAATGAGTTATTTTTACTGTAATTAATTATAACACTTTTGTACCTGTTCTTTATTCGACCCACTTGGATCTCCTCTGTTCTAAAGCATCATGATTCTATGAGCTCGAAAGTATTGTAAACACACACTTTTGTTTAAACACATGTTATCATCTAGGTAGTGCATTGGTTTTTATGCAGTCTAGATTTGCATCACAACTCCTAAATATTTTAGCAAAATATGAATTCAAACGGGTAGTTTATCGCATCAATTTTTCTTTCTTCAACTAATACTTTCTCACACACACTTAAAATCAAACAATTTTTTTTGAAGCCATGTCTATTGCTTCTTAGATCTGCTTAAATTGCAGCGTAGCCACTTTTAGTGGTTCTAGCTACTAGCAATTTGTGGCGTCTTGTGTGGCAATGGCAAATAGTTTAGACGAAACCTTCTCGACAATGGTTACTAAGACACGTATTTTAGGTTTACACCATACTATGTTTTTGAAGACTATACAATAAAATCAATAGGAGTTGGTTTCATGAATTTTGTGATGAAACATAGATAATAGGACCTATATAGGATATTGCAACTGCCATGTTTTCACTATGCATCACCCTAAGGTTGACTGGTAGAAAATGCCTCAGGCATTAAGTTCGCCTTTGTACAGTAAATAATTAATAAATATATTTACTGTAAATATTTTACTATAAATAGGATGTGGGTATTTTTTCGTGTCAGTCCTTCGAAAGTTTTAAACTTTAAAATAAGCTAGAAATTATAGCTATTAAAACAACTTTACCATTGTTTACTATACTACTAGACTAAAATGACATAACATATCACAATAAAAAATGTCGATCGCAGCGCTGCTGTCATTTTGATCTATATAGGTAATTTATAGGGCACCAATTAAAACTATAGCATACTCGTAAGTAAGTTTTGTTATCAAGCAATGTGCATAAATGTTAGAGTTACATTACAAAAATTTGGCACTGCCAAAAGGGAGGGAGGAGGGGGTTACACATTACGGGTGAGCATCTATGGGTATATTACAACTCTGCCTATCCCTAGAATGAAGAATGTTTTCAAAAATGCTTTATTAAATTAAAAATTAAAAATTAAATGATTGTAAATCATTTAATTCAGACACTTATAATTAACCAGGTCAAATGCCTTCGAAAGGTCGAAAAATACAGCAACTCAGTGATTTTTGATGGGCAGCATTGTCTCTCCTTTTCCTTTTAAATCCATCCAAAAGTTGCCTTTAAAAGATCTTATTTAGCCATAAGGCCGCCTATTGTGTCACCCTATATAAAATTTTTACATTCTATATCTGTAATTTCTATGGTGTGTACATAATAAAGTTATTCTATTCTATTCTATGTATTCTAACGATCCCACTTGCGTCTCATGCTTTCTATAGCACCATTCTATAGCACCACAGGACCTCAACTCGGTCGGTCGCCATTTAGCTGACCGCCATTTAACACTGCCTTTGACTATATGAGAGGCTTTCAAGAATATTTATATAACGTTGGTAGTATACGTTCTTCTTAGGCCTTTTGAAATCTCTGTTCTAAGGGCTGATTTTTCCATAGTCAGACAACTTTTATTTGAAGAAGAAATCCCATCAAAACCATAACATGTACAAAAATACACAAGTCCAACGCAGTTTTTCTGCCGTAAAAAGTTGTGAAATCGAATCTTTTTTTATTTTTTTTATTTGTGATGGGTTTGCTCTTGACTCTAGTCTAGGTCAGAGGTGACAGAGACAAAGTCGACGATGGAGTGAGCTTACCCAGATGAAGCCTGTTCACTCTCACTTTGAAGAGATTAGGGTTGTATACGTTCAGAAACACAGACGCAGGTAGTGAGTTCCACTCTTTTGCTGTGCGCATTATAAAAGACACTTGGAAGCGCTTAGTGCGAATTGGTGGAATAGCAACCAGGTCGGGATGGTAACTGGCAGTGCGTCTAGATGTCCGGTGGTAGAAGGGGGCCGGTGGAATGAGGTCGTGGAGTTCTCGGGCACACTCTCCGAAGTACAATCTGTAGGAGACCGACAAGCAGGCAACCTTGCGGCGATGAGCCAAGCAATGAAGCTTGGCATCCACCAGTTTTACGTCGCCAATGAGCCTCTTAGCTCTGCGTTCCACCGAGTCAAGCGCGGCTAGTTGGTACTTAGCTGATCCATCCCAAAGGTGACTGCAATACTCCATGCAGGATCGGACTTGCGCTTTGTAAAGGGTTAAAAGCTGTCCAGGCGTAAAGTATCGCTTCACCCTATTTAGGATGCCCAGTTTCTAAAGCAATTGGGTTAATTCAGTACCTACTTATCTATAGGAGCAGGGAGCAGCTATCCAACCACTTTGTCATAAATTGATACCTATAAAAATCATGTTAGCTAACTAACATAACATCATTTTTATAAATTTATAAATTTTCAGTGACCAAGAGGACATTACATTTATACATAGATATAAATGTAATGTCCTCTTGGTCACCGAAAATTTAGGATACTAGTTTTATCCACAACGAAGTTACAGGGGGTCGAAAATGGCCTGAATGGCTTCGAGAAAAGGATGGTACGGCCATGCCTTTGTTTTGCTCGACTTGCCGGGGCTCTTCCGTGCCGCCAGATGTGACAGTTTGACATATTTTCTATACAAAAGCTGCCAAATTGAAATATTTATTCTTCTGATAACAGTTATCTGACTATTGAAAAATTAACCCTTTGTTGGTTGCTATATAAATTAAGGCAAAACTGTGTATGTTGCCTTTTGTAGACTTAATTAGACTTTGGTAACATTTGGCGATAGTTTAATATACATTGTAGGTATGGGGTAAACATACTGCTAGTTTTGGAGTACGGCTGTGTCAGAATGTGTGTGGGATACGGAACAAAAGCACATACTCGTAGGTATCAGGAAGACGAAACAAAAATATATCCAGAAATATAACTTACACTTTTCCTACCAGATAAACTTGAAAATGCATTCGTGCTCAGGTGATACACGGAATTTAATATAATTAATTATAAAATACAGGGTGGCAGGGACATCGACGCACAATCTATTACCATGTATTCAGTACATGATTCTGGACACCCCGTGCGTTCATCAGCTGTTTTCTACACAAGTGCAATACCTACAAGAATAAAATGTAGATAATTTTTGAATAATTGACAAAATTATTTAAGAGGATTACAGAACCTAAACGAAAATAACGCAAGTTTTATAATGCCTAAAAGTATATGATATACTGCAGTAAGCAAAATCAGAAAAATATATGATATTCTTCAGGATATATGCTAGTTAGATAGTGTGTTGAAAACATAATACAATTAATTTGATACGATAGAAAAAGAAATCACCAAGATACCTCTAAAAATGTATTTTAACGATTAAAAACCATACTAATATACATACTATCATCCTGATTTTTTGTCAGTTTATTCTACAAGCAACATACCTATTAACGTGATAGTGTTTTTTTAGTCCAATCAATAGATTTTTTGTAAATCGATAATTGCTTCATATTTTGCAATAAATTACCAGCGTTGTGTCATCGCGCTTCTCTTTCTTTTCTATGCAATCCGACAGTGACCGCGCTTTAGGTCATGTAGTCCCCTTAACGCAGGGATTCCAGAATCATGTACTGAATCTATGGTAACATGTTGCGCGATGATGTCCCTGCCACCGTGTATTAATAATAATATGTAGTAATCAATAATTATTTTTATTGCAGTGGACGAGCAAAGCACTTCAACAGTAGACGCGAAAGCAGCCGCAGCACAAAATGAGCCGACCGAAGAACCAGAGAACAAGAATGGAATGAACACCAAGATGTTACGGCGAATGGAAACAGTGCCGGACATCAAGCGAGACACTTCTGGCATCACTACGCAGTATATTGCTACTGGGATTGGTAAGATTTCTTATCCTGCTGTTTATACGTTCCAAATTCTGACTCTGCAGGGCCGGGTGTTTAAAAAGTCTGTAACTGCATTTGTCATGTTGATTTAATGCCAAGAAAATAACTTACAAATACCTACACATATTAAGGCCCGTACTACAAAACCTCGCTCAAGATTTCAAGCATTACTTAAAACTAGTTTTAAGCCATTCGATTGGTTAACACTGGTTTTTAAGTAATGATTGACTTTTAAATGATTGTCGTTACTAAGACTTCTTTAAGATTCTAGGCAAAAGCATTAGGGTAGCCCGTAAAATTCAAATTTTCGTACGTTTTTGGCAATTTGCAGGTCAGTAGGTTTAAGGTTGTATGTTGATCTAAATATGATTTGCGACCATAACAAATCTGTATAAAATAATAATCATTAAAATCATCAATACAACCCTCTAAGTTCATATTACCTTATTTAATTACTATTTCATGAAATCATGACATTTGAGGCCAACTTAAAGAGTTGTATTACTGATACGAGTACTAATGATTGTAATTCTGTAAATACATATTTGTTACAGTCTCGAATCATACTTTAATCAACATAGACCCAGACCCAGACACTGAGCTACAAATTGCAAATCTTGTAAGAAAATTTGAAAATCGAGGGCTTTAAACATTAACATGAACTATTCCCGTAAGTTCGTACCGATGCAAGAGATGAAGATTGACTGTGTCCATTTTGTTTCTTCTAATTTGGTGAAACGATGCTCGGTGTTTACATCTCCTGGTTTTCATGACTAATCCGCTATCATGCTCTATATTTAGGTACTTTGTTGCATTTGTATGATGCGTGATCAAGATAGTTGAATTTACTGTCTTCTATAATGTTATTATTTTTCTCTTTGCAGTGAATCTTGGCGCTTTTGCGGCTGGTGTTTGTGTGGCTTGGTCGTCATCAGCACTGCCTCTATTGACATACGGGCTTTTCGAGGTAAGTTAACATAGATATTGATAAAATAAAGGTATTATGATCATGTTCTGGGTTGAAGCTCTGTAAATTCTTCGATTAGACTCTACACATAAGAGATTAGGTATTGCAGTATCATTATTTTGTAAGTCAAATGCTATAAGGTTCACTATGACTATTTTGTTTATTATTTCCCTTTCATCATTGCTACATAAATAAAGACGGTTTACTGTCTTTACTATACAATACTTTAAATAAGGCATTCATGTGGCATTTATTATTCTGATTGCACAGATGACCAATTAACACTGAAATGTTATTCGTAATAGCAATGAAAACACGACATTTTTCCCCAACAAAAAATTATATCTAACTTCCAACTCTTAAGTTGTTGTAACATACAAGTACTGTACCCCGTGTGTTCTTATTAATTCTTCTTTCTTTTCATGTGCTCTTATTAATATCTTTATTTTGCATAAAATATGGTACATATGGTCTTAAATACAAATAGTTCCACATATTTTGCTTACTTTTTTCATCATGCAAAAAACACCTTAAAAATAAAACTATAAACAAAAAACTGAGATCATGTAGTCAAAATAATATTTAAAAAATTAAATTATATAAATTACTAGTGAGAATAGTGAGATCTGTGTATTGGTGTTAATATAAATACCTTACCTAACTACTCTAGTCTAAGGATTGTATGTAAAGGGTTAACCTGCTAGATTTATTTTTGTGGGGGGAGGGGCATAGAGATCATAAATAATGTTTTCATTAGCGGCCAGCAATAAATCAAGCCGCGGTTAGGCACGACCGCTGCGTACGATTAAGGCTAACTCACGGAGCGATTTTTACCCGCGACCGCTACGGTGGCGGGACCGCAACACTCGTACGAATACAAAGTACAGACGCCAGCACATCAAGCTACTACAATCTGTCAAATTTCTTTAATAGATTTTCAACTTTATCGGTTCAAGGTTGATTGGAAAAATTTTACAGTTTCGGGTAGCTTAATGTCTGCACATGGAAATGGAGATGTACATTTCACGACGCGATTTATTCACAAGCCCCGCTTGTGCTATTGTTTGCGGGTCCCGCTGCACCGGCGGGCAACTAGTAGAATCGCATGGGTCGCGGTCACCCGCGACCTTGGCGAGCTTCGCCCACGCGCTCTGCAATCGTGTCGGTAGTCGACCGCGGCGCGGCGGCGTAGTGATTAAGTAAATATTATAATAGGTTGGGGAAAAAGTTTCTTCGCATTTTTTAAGAAAATTCAAAACATTTTTTAATATAGTTTATTTACATTTAACTAAAGTATGTAGGTACCATTTTGTTTGATAACATTTTGCCATCTTGTAGGCAGGGACATGATCCCACTGCTATAGAAATTTTGGGACTTCTGGTCAAAATACCGCGACAAGTGGTTTTGGCAGTCCTCTCGTGATGTTAACCTGACACTGCCTAAAGAATTCTGAAGAGACCGAAACATGTGGAAATCTGAAGGTGCAAGGTCAGGACTATACGGCGGATGCATTAACACCTCCCAGCCTAACTCTCTTAATTTTTGCTGAGTGGCTAAAGATGTGTGAGGTCTAGCGTTATCATGATGAAAACTACACCCCTTCTGTTGATTAATTCCGGCCGCTTTCTCTCAACTTTTTGCTTTAATCTCATCAGTTGTTCGCAGTAGAGTTCAGAATCGATGGTCCTGCCTGGTGGTAACAGCTCATAATGAATAATGCCCTTCCAATCCCACCACACACACAGCATCACCTTGTTGCGAGTTAACCCGGGTTTCGCCACAATCTGTGAAGCCTGACCGGCCTTTGACCACGACCTTTTTCGCTCGTTCTTGTCATACGTGATCCACGTTTCATCACCAGTTATCAGCTTCTTCAAAAATGGTTCGGTTTCATTACGTCGTAATAAAGAATCACAAATGAGTACACGGTTCATTAGGTTTCTTTCAGTGAGCTCGTGAGGAACCCAAATGTCGAGCTTTTTTGTGTACCCAGTTTTTTCAAATGCGCCAAAACTGTTTTGTGGTCAATTTCCAGTTCTTCAGCTACGTCGTAACTACTGATATGCCGATCTTGCTCCACTTTTTCAAAAATGGCATCCATTTTATCCGTAATAGGGCGACCAGAGCGACGTGCAACTTTGACATCAAAATTTCCGGATTGAAAACGCTTAAACCAAATTTGTGCTACTCTCACAGACACTACACTAGGTCCATAAACATCGCAAATTTTTTCGCGGCTTGCGTTGCATTTTTACCTTTTTTGTAGTGAAATTTTAAAATGTATCGAATTTCTTCATTAGATTCACTCATCTTGACGGTACGAAAAACAAATGAAAATCACACATTTTCCTAATTTGAATTTGGAATTATGTTCTTTAAAATTTAAACTTTTAATGATACCAAAATCAGCCAGATACAAATAGTATAGCCAAAGAGATTTTATTACAAGTTCATACATACTATAATGCGAAAAGACTTTTTCCCCAACCTAATATAACACAACAGCTCGTTTCAGGTGTGTGTCCATGGCGACCTGGGACTTAACTGAACGATCAATGATCGTAAATAACCGCCTGTCTGGCGCTCATAGCCCGCCTAGTTTGCGGGCGGTCACGTGAGTTTAGGAATAAAACAGCTGTTCCGCCACCGCGGCGGGCGCGGGTGAAAATCACTCCGTGAGTTCTTAGACGAGCTGGTTGACGCTGCGTTTTGAACGCAAGGCAATTAAGGCCTTGAGTTTGATTCCCAGGTCGAGCAAAGTGGTTTTGGGTTTTTCCATTAGGAATTTCTCAGTAGTCAGGAGTCTGAATTTGTGCCCGGTTAACGATAAGCTCGCCACCTAATATATGGGACTTAAAACTTATTTGGCCAATTGTGGGTCACCTCTGCCTAACCTTTCGGAGAAAACAGGCATGATGTATGCGCTTTTAATTAAAAATCAGGTGTTGTTAAAAGAAAAAGTTCTGGTTAAAATGTATATGGGCACAACAACCCTAATCTCTTCAAAATGAGAGTGAACAGGCTTCTTCCGGGTAAGCTCACTCCATCGTCGACTCTGTCTGTGACGACTCCGACCTAGACTAGAGTCAAGAGCAAACCCATCTTAAATAAAAATATGTCTATGTACTCATAGTAGCTCTCTTATTTAATTGTGTATGATTTTGTATGATCATTCGTCGCTTTAAAATAGCGATGATTGAACTAAAGGACAAAAAGCCGTTCAAGTATTTCTCTAATCTTATCCGACTAGCCTAAGTCACAGAGTCATATTGATAACGATATTTCTATTTCTACCTTTAGTACGCCGAGTCTTAGGGCGAGCGCGCACTAGTGATTTTTAGTCAGTCGATAGTTTGACCGTTCTGGGAAGAGATGTCTATGGAGTTATATGGCAATGGCCGCATGTTTGCGTGTACTACTATCGGCCGACAAAAAAATAATATATGTAGGTATATAAAACGTTTATTTTCTTCGCACAAGTGGTGTACTATCGACAAAACGGACGCCTTTTCACCTTAAAGTTGATTTTTGTGTACACTGATTCATTGAAAAAACCCTGCCCCTATGGTCTTTTGTTTTACTTTGTCATAAGTACAGTTGCAGCTTGCAAGCAACATTGTTTCAAAATTGGAAAGGCGTAGCTTTTGTCGATCGTACTTAATGCTAATATTTGTGTAATAATAGCGCACGAACAAGGAGCTAACTTTTTGAGAGACTGGTGCCTGAAGTAGGTTTATATAACACCTGTATTACAGGTCCAGCGGCATGATGCGTGTGATTTGGGCCATCATAACAATGCAGTATACTTAACTAAGGTTGTATTAAGAATCAAAATATAAAAGGAAAAATACAAAAAGTTAGTGGAAATATCAGAGTGTGTGTGAGTATCCAGAGAAAGTGTATAACAGAGATGTGAAAGTGTATGTGCGAGGTTGCATGAGTGAGTCTGGTGGGGGTATGGTAGAAGCAGGAGAGGGGATGAATAGAAAGTAGAGATAGTCTATCTGAGAGGGATCAACAAATTCTCAGTTCCCTGATAGTCTAGAGTTTTCAAATATGAAGTGACTGAAATTTTACATTTGTGTTTAGTTTGAGGATATACAAAATCCTTAATATATATTAAGGATTTTATTTAGGTTTATAATAACCTAAATAAAATCCTTAATATATATTAGGAAAAAATAAAGAAGGAGGAGGAGGAAAAATCACTAGTGCGTAATCACCATTCCGTCGCTGGTTTACTTTAGTTTACTCTTGTTGAATAATATTAATGTTCTATTAGCAAACCACCACTTTCTTCTGAGATATTAATTAACCAAAACCTTAATTTGTATTTTAATTACAAATCTTAAGTATAGACTAAACAGTTGAAGATAATTTGAATCTTAATTGTATCAATGATTGCTTTGAATATTAGATTTTAAATTGGTTAACATTTATTCTTTCTTTTCGACAAAAATAAGTTTTAATTTAGTCTTCTCAGTCATCTTGCAAACTTATGGGTAACAATATTTATTTGTAGGCTAAAACGATGACGTAGAAAAAAAATATCGTTCTTTAATAAAATCCGCATAACAGCAGAATAAAAAATAAACAAAGGAAATCAACCAAGGCTTACTTTACACAAATGAGTAATTGGCTTGGTTAAGCAAATGTTGGAGACATCAAAGTAATACTGTATTTTGTAGGCAACGAAATCTTTCCTTCATTTTGATGACGGCAGCGTCGTCAACTCAATTATGCAGATTTTAGGGAACTTTTAATCAAAGAACAGAAGTTTGAAACCAACTGACAAAGAGACAGCTAGAAACTGACTCGTGGCTTATCTTCGTCAAGATCTCGCAGATTGCGATTCTTCATAACAATTAACTAATCAATAATATTTATTGATAGCGATTGTAATTTAAAGTCGGACATTTTTGTTCACATAAGAAGGATTTTGTCGTGTTACCCTTGTCACTCCTCACTCAGCCGTTTTACTTAGTTATTCATTTAGATCAGGAAACTAATCATGCAAAGGAATCCAACAAATTGAGAACTGAATGTTCTCAATTCAATTTTTTGAAGTCGGTTAAAAACAAAATAATACATAATCGAGAATAATAAACATATTTTCTTCAAGCTTTCCTTATTTACAATCAGAAAATCTTTTGTGCGACCGCCAAATGTTGGAACTGGGCCCGAAAACCACCCGTGTACCTCCCACACAGAATTAGCTCGTTTGTTATTCCCCAAACGTAGGACTTTTGAATCTTAGCTCACAGTGTAAAGTGCCCACCGGGTTAAATTAAATGTCATAGATTTTTTTTCGAGGTTTGAATTTTACTCCGAACATTGTTTTTCTTCTGCTAAACGAGTTTATGAATTTTAAAGTATTATGCTCGGAAAGGAGTCGTTATTAACAGAATTTTACATAATGTTTTTGATGTTATTTATGGGAGAACTAAATTGAATTTATTAAAACGTATTTAGATTTTTGCTTGACAATAAACAAGGTTTATGAAATAATAACTTTTATAAGAGAACAAAAATAATAGGTTGGGAAAAAAGTTTATTCGCATTTTTTAAGAAAATTCAAAACATTTTTTAATATAGTTTATTTCCATTTAACTAAAGTATGTAGGTACAATTTTGTTCGATAACTTTTTGCCATCTTGTAGGTAGGGACATGATCGCATTGCTATAGAAATTTTGGGACTTCTGGTCAAAATACCGCGACAAGTGGTTTTGGCAGTCCTCACGTGATGTTAACCTGACACTGCCTAAAGAATTCTAAAGAGACCGAAACAGGTGGAAATCTGAAGGTGCAAGGTCAAGACTATACGGCGGGTGCATTAACACCTCCCAGCCAAACTCTCTTAATTTTTGCTGAGTGGCTAAACATGTGTGAGGTCTAGCGTTATCATGATGAAAAACCACACCCCTTCTGTTGATTCTCTGAATCTCAACTTCTTGCTTTAATCTCATCAGTTGTTCGCAGTAGAGTTCAGAATCGATAGTCCTGCCTAGTGGTAACAGCTCATAATGAATAATGCCCTTCCAATCCCACCACACACACAGCATCACCTTGTTGCGAGTTATCCCGGGTTTCGCCACAGTCTGTGAAGCCTGATCGGCCTTTGACCACGACCTTTTGCGCACGTTCTTGTCATACGTGATCCACTTTTCATCACCAGTTATCAGCTTCTTCAAAAATGGTTCGGTTTCATTACGTCGTAATAAAGAATCACAAATGAGTACACGGTTCATTAGGTTTCTTTCAGTGAGCTCGTGAGGTACCCAAATGTCGAGCTTTTTTGTGTACCCAGTTTTTTTCAAATGCGCCAAAACTGTTTTGTGGTCAATTTCCAGTTCTTCAGCTACGTCGTAACTACTGATATGCCGATCTTGCTCCACTTTTTCAAAAATGGCATCCATTTTATCCGTAATAGGGCGACCAGAGCGATGTGCATCTTTGACATCAAAATTTCTGGATTGAAAACGCTTAAACCAAATTTGTGCTACTCTCACAGACATTACACTAGGTCCATAAACAGCGCAAATTTTTTTCGCGGCTTGCGTTGCATTTTTACCTTTTTTGTAGTAAAATTTTAAAATGTATCGAATTTCTTCATTAGATTCACTCATCTTGACGGTACGAAAAACAAATGAAAATCACACATTTTCCTAATTTGAATTTGGAATTATGTTCTTTAAAATTTAAACTTTCAATGATACCAAAACCAGCCAGATACAAATAGCCAAAGAGATTTTATTACAAGTTCATACATACTATAATGCGAAAAGACTTTTTCCCCAACCTAATATAAGACAGACTATGTTTTACAAACGACTAAATGAATGAAATTAAAATTAACACGTTCGGCCCTGCAACGTCTTATACGTCATATTTGTTCAATTTCCTACAACACAACGTCTAATCACGTCTACAAAAAATTTGATATTATTTGCACTACGTCTCACAACGCCATGAAGCTACGAGTATAGTAAATTCCATTAATTGAACTTTTGCGCCGCAACACTTGCAAGTGTCAAATATCTAGAGCCACAAGAAATGAATTTTTGGCGACTTATTGTTTTTGTCCATTACACACTCGCACAACCGTGTACGCACACATACGCAACGTCTGAACACGCCGTGCGCAAGATAAATGTTGACGGGTATAGACGTCGTATCCAAATTATATGCAGTTGTATGGGCAGTATATGGTCGTTGTGTTTAAATCTTATAACACTTTAGGATAATTGAAGAACAGAACGTTTGTGAACGTATGTCCATTTTATATGAGAAAATATGTGCCATAACGTGCGCACCTCACAAGAGCGGCGCTGGGCTGAACGTCTTAATAATAATTGAGTAATAATAAGATAGCAACTTCCTATTTTTCAATGATACTCGTAGCAACTTTGAATGCTGCAATCTGTCTATGTCAAATCAGCTTCATAGTTTGACTTAATAAGTTTGTAGCAAAAACAGTAACATCCAATAGTAACTGCACTGCTTTGAAACCAAAGATATTGTTTAGCACCATTTTGGTATAACTGGATGTTGATACTTTGCACCTATATGACTCAATAAATAACTACAGTTAGGTATATTATTTAGAAGCAAGCTAACTCTAAGAACGACGTGGCGATGTTTGGGAAGCTCAAATTATTAATATTATTTAATTAAATGTACAGTAGGCGTCTCTCGGCTGAATAATGATGATTATAACTCCAAAATATGAAAAAAAAAAATGGAAAATCTAAAAGTGCACGCTTCACACGATTATTATATTACAAATTGGAATCATGGCGCTGTTTGAGGGAAAGTGACAAAAAACATTATGTGCAAGGAAGAGAAAGAAGTACCTTAAAGTGTAGTAAGAAATAGATGAAATAATAACGGTGGCGAAATCTTTTACGAGAGAAACCTAGAAATTCCATCGTTTTACATAAATATCTTTTAAACGGTTATGAGTTCGATAACAACAAGCAATAGGGTTCATGCTAAGGATGAATGGAAACTTATTCAAAAGAATTTATTTCAAACCATAGTATATTTTTTCCTAACACGAGAAGACTCACTAACGGTCAGACCAATGGACGGCGGTGCATATACACATATATTTTTAATTACAATTTTTGTTGTATATGCTAAAGTAAATTAAAAACAAAATACATTCACATTGTAATTTCATAGCTCTAATTGTGAAAACATCACTTTTTGTATGGATTTAATGTCTTATTTAGGCTATAAGGATCATTTTATGTCATATCGAGAGTAGAGCACACCCACCCGCTCGCGCGTTGTGAGGCGTGCAAAAGAAAAAGCGATGTACACAACTTTCATTTTC
Organism: Dicycla oo; assembly: GCA_948252095.1. Classification (NCBI taxonomy): domain Eukaryota; kingdom Metazoa; phylum Arthropoda; class Insecta; order Lepidoptera; family Noctuidae; genus Dicycla; species Dicycla oo. The sequence continues at coordinate 14,735,019 of OX411732.1, forward strand.
AAAATAAATTTTTAGTACAGTGTCTTCAACGACAGTGAAATTAATATTGCATTGAAGGAAATTTACTCCTTTCTCAGCTCCTAAATAATTAATTATAAGATACAGACCGTCACAGTGTGATACCGATACCGATTCTTATCTACATATAATAATCAGTGGACAAAGCACGGAACGGCAAATCCATCACTAATTTGATTGAATGAGAAAACCCAGTACCATGAATTAATCACGTAAGTGGCTAACGTGATGAGAAGTAGTACATTGATCGACCCTATTAGCAGAGCCGTGTCTGCTATTGATAACGACGAGACAATTTATAAGCCAGTACTTGATATCAAATAATGAGTTGTCATTAATTAAAATGAAGGGACAGTTTCATTTGATCGCTTTGTCGGCAGCTACAGACGCGAGACGGTAGTCTAGCGATAAGGTGGCAATTACCGCACACGTGGCACCCGTTTCATGGGAGTGTGATCAAGAGAACGGGTTAAAAATAATACCAGCATTATTATTGTTCCACTGTAAGGCAAAGGCGTCTTCTCATACAGAGATACTCACCATGCTTGATCAAGACGGGTTGGTGAATGGGATAGACAAAAAAATATTTATTTAGGATACATAAGTTGACCAAAGACAGAAAGCTAAGTGGTCAGCGCAGCCGTTTTCTAACTTAGAGATAGGCCTATGCCTTTTAAAGTTTTAACCCCTCAACAGTCTTACGTACATACGGTGTAAGTAAGACATTTGAACAGTTGAGGGTTTAAAACGGCTGCGTTAACCGCTTAGCTAATTAATAGCAGGCTAAACTAGCCTCTGTTATTTACGTCAACGTCAGATTTGAGCAGGCTATATGCAGATTAATTTTTGTTTAGGTAAAAATGGCGATTATCATTTGAACTCCACATAGTTGCATTCATGATAAGAGCATCTGTATTTAGTTTCTAATAAATAAATAATAAACTGAGGATGCAAAGATTAGGGTGTTTTCCAACGGAAACGGAGGCAGTGGAGACGTGCAGGAATCTTAATTAACCAATCATAGACTAGATGAGAGACGCGCTGTGGATTTCAACCAATGTAATTGACCGATTCCTGCTCGTCTCCTCTTCAGTGAAAGCGCACCCTGAAGCCTCTATGACATTAACTTATAACATTATCCCAGCTACTCTCATAAAGTAACTCTTTTGATAGATAAGTTCCAAGACAGACTGAAAGCTATAACTTATGCTGTGATCAAATTCCTGAACAATTTGTAATGATTGCGCTCAGTTTCTTGTTAGTTGCCTAAACGCAGCGGAAACTTTATAGTACACGAACTTTATCGAAGTTTGGCGAACTACTCCGAGAGACTGACAGCGCGCCGCATACGGTGAAACCACATGATCTAAGAAGTTACCATATTGGAACTTTATACTTTATTTGCGTGCCAATAAGGTTTGTTTATACAACAACAAAGTTTATTTTTGCTTGCTCTTACAGTAGATTTATGTTTGCATGTTGTTATAACGCTCAAAATGCGCAATGCAGGTAAGGCAGTAAAATTTTGGTGAATGCAGTTGTTAATATTAGTTTTTACGTATTATACGGGTTGATTCGAATGTTTGGAAATAGTTCCATTATCGAATTATTGTTGAACATGCAACACGAGTTCCGAGGTTCGGACCCAGTAAAACATAGCTCTATTTTTGTCAATTTTTGTATACAGTATTTCTCTCTAAAATGATCTCCGTGTCATATCGTTTCGTGATCTGAGTTGGCGAGAATTCTAGAGAGTGCTTCCATAAACTGTCAGGCTTCTGTAAACAGTTTATAGTTTATGTCAACTAGGAAGAATTCTAGTTTGTCCAAAGTCCACCATTTGCGATTTTATCTGCAACATTTCCATCTTGCTAGCAAACGGAACACTTACTTTAGCAGATAGCGCTGCATTGCCAAATAATTTTGATGGTATCAGGCTTCACATGGCTGCTTGGCGGACTTGTGGGTACAGTTGATTAAATTGTTTGTATCTATTTTTACAACAGTATACATTTTTGTTTGTTTCCACCAACAGAATTTTAAAATAACAATACTGTTTCTTATTGCCATGTAAATGTGTCTAACCTAGTACCTACAGTATTTTTCATGAAAATGTGTCTAATACGAGTATTATGAGTGGGTGACGCAAACATAGTATAGTACAAGGTTATTTTATTGTTACACACATACATTCAATCTCACTAAAACTGGCAGTTAAAAAAAAATAGAAACATACACACACACACACGCACCCCCACACTCACGCACACACACACCCCCCACACACGCACACTCACACTCATCACACACACCACTCTTACACAATTTTTTCTTGTTTTATTATTTTACTTTTTTTCTTTATCCTTTTTTATAAATTAAAAAATTATATTATCAGTAGAAATAAGTAATTAAGCATAAGTCTAATTACCCACATATTTGTTACTGTTGTAATTATTTTGCTATGGAAGAGCGGGGCCTCCTAACACAGGCAAAAACTGCTTAAAAGGAGACCCCAAACACAACCACCCATTGTTGTAACAAATTTCTTGAATAAAACATTTTGTATTTGTATTGTATTTTTAATCAATAATTAATAACTGCTAATTATTAATTGATCATAGAGAATATTAGCATATTGACAAAGTGTCTACACAGTAATAGTAAACATTAGTAGTAATAAAGTCAGTGCAAACCTGAATGTATAATAAAGTCATAAACACATAATTGGCTTTGTTAGCATTATGCTACGGCACATTTTAAATAAGGATTCTGTGTCTGTGAAAGATTCCCTTTCTCAGCTATGAACAAGTATGTTTATCTCAATCATCTGCCTTTTCCTAAATATATTGGGGTCAGCTTCCAGTTTATCTCAATAACAAATTTTATTAAAATAAATAGAGGAGTCTTAACATTTTCTTCAGTCGAAAATACAAGATATCTTCAAACTTCCACAAATCCCGAAGTTTAAGTTTTCATTAGTGATAATGTCTAGACAAGCAACGAAACATTTATCCAAGCGACGTCAGAGCAATCAAGTAGCTTTGAGAGTCTATATCAGAGATGACGAACCTTTGGAACCCGTGCCACGGGACACGAAATTCTGGGCACTTTATTGATTATTGGATATACATCCTTTTTTCTTAAAAATTTGGCAAAATCTCTTGAAGGTTTAACCTCCACTATCACCAGCCACAAGTGCCTGTAGTGCTTAATCACCTTTCCAGTCATATCTACGTTCTCCAGTTTGTTGTAAGTTCTATAAGTTACTATCTGAAGCATCAAAGAAGCACAAATAAAAGATTTTAATGTTATTTTACTTTGTAGTTCGTGGTGGCTTTTTAGATAGCGCATTAAAAATAAGTTAATTTGGCACACAGAATATGCGAGCAGGTTCACCATCCCTGGCATATCAACAAGAAAACTCGTCGACAGGGGCGCGAATGCTACCAAACTTCTGGAACAAACTAACTTTACAATATATGATACTGAAACCGAAGAACTTGCCTGAGGTTTTACTTGTGCCGTAATTTAGAAACGAGAAGTGCACTTTTCTGTCCCAGTTGTTTCTTTAGAGATACAATTTAGTACTGTTTACTTTTAAGCGACTTCGTTCTTAGGGAAATTTAAATTGGAGTACAGTTTTGTTGGTAATTTGTATGTTTTATGCATATATATCGCACACCTAGATAAAGAGTAGCACAACTCAAAATAATCCAAAATCGAGTTATTGCGATTATCGGACTCTGTGTCGAAAACTACATTGACTGATTGACTTCAAAGACACATGGGTACCAATCTCCATTAATGAATTACAACATCATACAAAACTATTTTAAATTGATCAAATAGAAAACGAGTAAAACGTTTTTTACTGTTCCTGAAAAGAGAGGTACCTATTTTGAGTTGTGCTACTTTTGATCTAGGTATGCGATATGCTGCAGTAATTAGTGGATTCATTGCTGGACTATTTGTTATACTTGCGTATGACTGCAACATTCGTTTTTGCTGTGGAATTTTACTGCTGTCGTAACTAGCTTCCAAATATTTTCCCAGTTTACGATTGTCTATTAGTGTAAGTCGTGATCACAAATCTGTGAACCAAGTTTATAGGTACTGTGAAAGTTCGAACTCCACAGGAGGTATAGCTGACTACTAAACGATAGCAGGTAACGCATTATAGGAATTATATTTTAACGAATCAATACAATCTTCGGACATACGCGCACTTCTAAAAACTATCCTATCTTACCGTCGTGTCCAGACCGACCTACGTCCTAAAATAAAAACTAGGACCACCTTTTTTATTCAAAAGATAGTTCCATATTTGCTTAAGCAATAGAATGTCAGCCAGTAAAATATAAGGTTGCCCATTGCATGAAACCTTTACATGAGCTACGCCCACACTCGAATAAAAGAACTGACGCAATCTATTTCCAAATAAGACTTTTATTCATAACATGACATTCGAGCACTCAGACTAATCCTACCTAAGCCTGTAAGAACAATTACCTAACTTCAGGAATAAAATTCATAATATGAGGTCAGACACTCCGCTAAGGCGTACTCGCGTTTTCGAGAAGGTGATGATATTATAAGAGGACAAATAAATAAATAAAAAAAAATTGCTCCTTTAATAGTATAGGATAAGTCATGTTTATTTATCTACATTTATTTATTGTGAACATATTTTATTCTAGCCAAATCGTAGTCACAACAAACAACAGCGTTTCATTTTAGATACGATATTCTAAATATGACAAATATTTATTATTCCAAATATTATAAACAAAAAAGAAATGCCCAGATCTTAACGTAATTTACTAACACAGGTTCAATAGCACGTAATATTCAATAATGTGCTTACAATACTCAATTTGTGTTCAAAATCGCTCCGACTTGTTTTTGTATATTTGCACCTTGTTTGTAATACTATATATTATATTCATGTAATGTGTTATCATCTATTTAAATTGTTTTGGATGTTTTGCTAGTCTTTTGTGTGCACTGACTAAATGGTTTATCTATCCCTCTATCTATATCCTCGTTTTTTAGTTTTTTCAAGTTGTTTTTTTTTTTAAGAAATATTTTTTTTTTACAACAAGTAATTGTAGGTTTACTTTTAGCCAGTGTTATCTGTACTCCTGCCTGTTCCTTTCATTGACCGCTGTACTATGTAAGCTCTCGCTGATTAACCATAATCTGCATAATTAGTTGACTTATTGATGACACAGTAAGTTCATTAAGTAGAAAGATCATACCGATACCAACCTTGACATAATCCAGCCGCCATTCATAAAAACCCACAATATTGGAAATAGCTTACCCATAGACGTAATTTATCCACCCACATAATTCTTTCTCCTTAATCCATAAATTAATTCTGTAACAGAAATACTAGCAACATAATCCTGGGTATAATTTCTGTCCGAGATTAATGAAGTCGATAAAAACACGTATGTTACAGCCTCCGTCGCCGACCCGAGACGTTATTGCCGTGGAGAATACTACACCGAGCCTACTCAGTTCAGAACACACTAAACTTACGGTAAGTTGGTTAAATATTATTATTCTTGGAACGAGTATCTGGTTTATATTTTTGCGGTTAGGATTTATTATGCATGGCTGGAATTAGAATCTGGTTTTAGTCTAAGCTTTTCGGGCAAAAATATATTATCTACAAATTCAGCTTTAATTTAGTGAAATCAAAAAGTTGCCAGTTATTTTAAAAGTATGGTGGAAACCTTTTAAGAGATGTCAATATACCTACTTGGTTCGACATGCTCGATTTTTGGCAAAGTCAAGAGTTTTTGATTTATTCTTCCTTGAAATTGCAGCCAGTCAATAACATTTCCATCAATAAACAAAGTTATGTTGTGTAATACCTACCTATATTTTTAACGCTAACGGGAACGACATAAAATAAAGGACATTATTTCCTTTAAAATCATATAATTTTGGTAGTACTGGGGATAAAATAATCAACAAATCATCTTTTACAGCTAACAGCATCTGAGGCATCTTGGGTAGCTTCTCTGCTATGCCTCGGAGCGTTATGGGGCGCAGGGCCAGCCGGTCTCATTTCTGAATACTTCGGGAGAAAGAAGACTCTGCTTTACTTGGCGCTTCCTCTGGTTGTGTCATGGATACTTGTCGCGTCGAGGTAAATGATTAATGATTTTATTTCTGTAAGTAGGTTTGTACAAACACTTTTACACGTCAATCATATTTTTAACATACAAAACTAGATGCGGTCGGCGTTATCTATCTGACTACTCTTATGAAAAAGCTGAAAAAAATGCAGTGGTCACAGTCTCTTTTAAAGTACAGACATAATCTTGGTCAGATCATGTGAAAACCATGTAGATTGGTGTCTGAAATGGTCTTTTGAGGAAAGGACTACGCAGATTGAGTGGACCTGTCCAGTTAATGCACGCATTTGTCAGTAATTGTTCAGCTCAACTCAGAACTTAAGGTGCTCAACGATTTGACGAACAAAACCAAAAAAAAGACATACGTGATGTATTGTTTTAATAATAATAATAAAAAAACTATTTTACAAAAAAAAAAAGAACCACCGACTTCCAAAAATAAAACACTACAAAGTGAAAAATAACTTTTAATTTCAGAAGTCGGTGTCTTTAGATCTGTATTTTAGATTTTTGCCACCGACTTCCAAAATTAAAGCTATTTATCACTTTGTGTGGTTTTTTTGGAAGTCGGTTTTTTTTTTGTAAAAAAGTTTTTTTATTTTTCACTTTCTAGTGGGTCAGTTTGTAATTTATCTAAGTTACAATAGCCTAATATCAACTGCTCATCACCTTTTACAAAATATTGCTTTACGCGATGTAGGGATGTTTATTGTTGAGGAGCTCTCCTAGTAAGGCACAGGAGAACTGGAGCTGATGGTGAAGTCAACGTTAGCTCCACTTCACCACATGTATTGTGACGAGCATAAATTGCATAGCCACCATATTAAAGTACTTAATCGAATCGCAACCCGTGAAATACTTATAATTGAGTAGTTCCCATGGCCATGTGTGGTCTTCATCATTAGTTCCACTTCACCAAATGGTGATTTCCGAAAGTAAATGGCCGAGTTACTATAATAAACATCCAAATTGCTATAGGTGTGCCATAGGTGTGCCTATAAAATTTGAGGGTTTACCCTCGATTTCCATGGGATCCCCATATCAGATTCTGACTTGGTGACAATGGGACCACCTCGAGAGCATACCCTTCGCGTGTATATATATATATATAATATGACAGATGTAGTCCATATAAATGACGATTCTCTATTAACCCAGATTAAACACTCTATTTTGACCATAACTGTCAAAGTTCGGGCCTAATAATTTACTAATCACGTATACCAATCGGAGAATACAAGGGCAATTTTATGTTACTTTGCATCTCAGTAACACAATTCTCAATGCTCTTTCTTTTTTCAGTCCAAACGTGTACGGCCTCTATGTGGGCCGCTTTGTCGGAGGAGTGGCATTGGGAGCCTTTAGTGTCGGCATCCCACCTTACATTGAAGACATAGCAGAGAAACACATTCTTCCCACTTTGGCCAACTTTTATCACGTCCACTTCAGCTGCGGAGTTCTGTTTGGATATATTATTGGTAAACCATCTTGCTTTATTTCATTCATAGCATCAGTATATTTATATCATTCGATTTATTTTGATTAAATTTTTATTTTGATTTATTTTACATGGTTTCTAATTTATGTGGCAATGGGTGGTATTTACTTGAAATAAATGAATGAATTATTTAATATATAATATCTTGAGGTTTATGCTGAAGTTATATTAGACAAATAATACACCTGTTAGCCAGGTTTATAAATCTCAAATCATTTACCTGAAAAATAATTTACCTTTTCAAATGTTTCTTACTTCGTCATTTATTCTACCAATAGTTCTTAACTTTACACTTGTTCATTTTAATTTTCAGGTCTGGTAGAAAACAGTTCTTGGTTGACGATGCTCTGCGCAAGTGTACCTACAGCTTTCTTCGTTGCCTTCATTTTTCTTCCCGAATCACCAGCCTATTTAATATCTCAAGGAAAGTTCCAAGAGGCCAAGGCAGCCCTACGCTACTTCAGGGGTATTGACAACGACATCGATGGCGAATATAGAGATATGAAGGAGCGTCTCAGAAGTTCAGCAAAGATCAGAGTCACCTTCAAGGAACTCTTTGGTACTAGGTCCACGGTCAAAGCTCTTGTTGTCTCTTTCGGGCTCATGATATTCCAGCAAATGAGTGGCATATTCCCCGTCCTTTTCTATGCAAAGAATATCTTTGAAACTTTTGCCATTGGTCTCAATCCTCCTAGCGCAGCTATCATTTTAGGCTTCTGTTTTGTTTCATCTACATACTTTTCTACCATGCTTCTGAAAGTTGTTAGAAGAAGAATACTTTTAATGATTTCATTCGCAGCTATGGCTGTGAATTTAGCCTGTTTGGGTATCTTTTATCATTTAAAAGCATCTAATTTGTCACCAAGTAGTACTTGGGTACCACTGTTCACTTTATGTCTTTTTGTAAGTTTTTATGCTTCTGGTGTTGGGCCAATTCCTTGGTTGATGCTAAGAGAAATATTTCCGCCGCATATGACAAGAAGAGCAACCGCCCTAACTGCTGGTTTCCATTGGTTTTTGGCGTTTGCTGTGACAAAGTTTTACCAGAATTTGGTAGACATGGTAAAACATGGTTGGACGCTATGGGCTTTTGCAATAACTTGCATTGTAGGGATAGCATTCGTCTATTTCTTTGTCCCTGAGACGAAAGATCGGTCGTTGCAAGAGATACAGAATGAGTTCGAAGGAATTCATAAGAAGAGAAAGCATACTCATGTTATACAAGTGGATACCGTGTCGGAAGTTTAAATCAAGACTGTTAGGATTTGAACAATTTTTTTTATCAACGTCCTGTGATCCAAATCCATAGATTAAATTGTAAGTTTAGACGCTCAATAATCTATAAAAGTTGTTGGAATTTTTGTGGATCCAATAACTCAATTTTGTTTTTCTCGGAAGAAATGTTATAGGTTAAAGTGAAAATGTAAATTATTTTTTTATTACCTAGGGGCTATTCAGATTATTAGTGTTCATTAAAGATAACTAGTTTTAGAGTATGTTTGTATTTATTATTATTGTAATAAAAATATTTTAATAACAAAGACTCTTTGTCTTCAGTTCAATCGATATTTACAAGATTCTTTCGTTGCTTTTTTATTTTGTTGTTTCGATCGCATATAGGGATATACTATTTTTTACAGGTTCTTTTCTTATGTTTACCTGTAAAAATAGATATATCCCTATATCATTCCAGCCAACGTACATGGTGAAAGGTGGATCTTGGAGATTGGGCATTTCCCCCGGGCAGGTATGTATATATATATGACCGTAGGAGCCTCTTGGCATATCTTGTAGTATGACAAACTGCGGTTATTTCCCAGGAGATAGAAAAAAACAAAAGAAACAATTTTCCGTAAGATATAACTCTTCACAGGTATATTAGGCTGTCAGACTGGGCCATTATGAATCTCAACCCTATCATACGCGTTCCGGATTCAGTCAACGATCAATCCTGGAACCGAGTTCTTGATAATGATCAACGACCTTCCTTCAGTTATTCATCACGAAAGAAGTCTATTGTATGCAGATGATACAACTCTTTTCCGAAATTCACTCTGAAGCCGATTGTTAGGCGCTGCAGCGTGGTATTGAGACGATATTGGAGTCGAGTGTTAAGAATAAAATGGAATTTAATTCTTCCAAATGATTCGACATGAGTTTTACGCGAGCACGAAACCCTATCTCCTTTACAAAATTAATGGCAGCGCTATTACTAGAACAACTGGAATGAAGGATCTAAGTATCACATTTGACAACAAGCTAACGTTTCATGATCACATGGTATCGGTAGCAAAAGATTCATTTAGGCGATGAGGTTTCATACTGCGCAATGCTTAAGATTTCAGCAACATCAGCGCTATTAAAAATATTTCTAACGTACTTGTTCGCAGCAAACTGGAGTGAGTGCATGAGTATGGAACCCGCACGAAAAGAAGTATACTTCACTCTTAGAAAAGGTTCAAAAAGCTTATCTTAGGTATGAATATAAACGTTTGAATGGATATTAGCTGTTTATGAACCCTTCTAACTTTTTTAGGCTGTTAAGGGTACAATTCTCTCGAGGTCAGAAGAAAAATTTACTAAATTATTAATATGTATAAGATCTTTCACGGAAAAACAGATGCTCCTGAACTGCACGACGAATCATTTTTTTTTCTGTTTCGTCCCATCTTTTTGCTCCGGTAAACTATAGCAGTAACAGGGGGCACAGATTGTTCGCCATGCCTCGGCTTTGAACCGGCGTCGCTCAAGCACAGTCTCCTGCCCCTCGCACACTCACTGCGTTCAATGCTCTCTTGGACGCTAAGCCTGACTGTGATGTATGATGTTCCATTCATCCGCGAAGGATGAATGGAAGATCTTGTCAGTATGTCTGGAGTATTGTGAGAAGAGTGTATGACTGTCGAGTAGTTGTATACTTTTGTTATTGTACTTAATTAATGTGTTTGTCTTAACTAATGTGATTGGGCTTGGCCGTTTTATGTTAAAATAAATAAATTAGTTTTGGAAAACATTGCAAAAATGTATCATGGAAAGGTACCCACGAGTATGAATCTGGATTACTAAAAATAGAAAGGATACTTCTTCCAGGTTTCTGATGTCGTAAAAACTGCCCAAGGTACAAAATCAAGAGAAACGTCATCCTCCTTTAAACTACTATCTACAACTTAAACTACGATCGAGCTATCGATGATATACCAAGCGTAGTGTGACACTTATGTAACTAAAACCAATATATTTAGACTTAATTAAAACGAGCCTGTTGATAAATATATACACGGTACCAAATGCAATTTATTTATGTGTAAGTACATACATACTTTTAACTAAAATCGTAGAGAATTCAAAACTGGACATTGATATTTTTCAAGAAAAGTAATTGCTCCGACGTCTGGAAACGATTCTAATGCCGAAAATAATTATAGTTTTTAGAATTTGTCTATTAGTCTGTGTCTGAATGTATGTCAGCATTGCGCAAATACTACCGGATAGATTTTGTTCAAATTTTGCATAGATATGATTCCCTTTCAGTTTCGTCTATAGGCTATAAATTATCACGCTATTTACTTTACATTTTTTTTACTTATCCGTCAGCGATGCGTTTCCATAAGCTGCAGTAGGTACCGAACATTTATGAACGCATAATATACAGTATAACAAAGGGCGTTCCCCTAAACTCGTTAATCTATATCATTAATAGATTAAAATAAAAATATCAGCATAGAAAAATAAGCATAAAATAATCCGAAATAAAAAAAAATAATTAATTGACAATAAATTCGAAACCTCCTGTTTAAAATCAAAATAGTAGCGTGGAATAGTACTAGCGTAGTAGCATTGCCCAAAGCGACAACGTCGCAATACGCCACGCGCCGCGCTGTTAGGCGAGCGGCGAGTTAACGGCGCGCGTCGTCGTCTGGTTGTTATCAGTAAAATTAAACATTTGTGTAAGTATGTGTAGTTTTAACAATAACATTTAACAACAAGTCTCAAATGTCCGGCTGACAAAGGAATGCGTCACTGAGGCACCTTGGACTTGGAAGGACCTATTCGCAAACATAGTAGGTAAATAAAAAAAACATAAATTCATATACCTACCTATCTAAGCCACGTTTCAATAACATCCCACTGGCAATAAGTTAACCGGCGCTCGAAATCAGCTGGACCAAGCAGACCTTGTACTTTTTGAAGAGAGTACGCATGCTGCTTGTTTTTCTTTAAAATTTTAAAGACTGCGACGTGACTCATGTTTAACAGGCGGCCGGCTCTTCTAGTGCTTGAACCGGGCTCCTCCTCAAAATGCCTTAGCACGTTCTCTTCCTGCCGCACAGAGATCACGGGTCGGGGGCCACCAGAACGACGCGGCACTATCGGTTCATTGTTACGAATACGCACCAGGGCACTCACAATAACACGAGAATTCCGCGGTTGATGTGCATTGGGGCACCTCTCAGCATACATCCTCAGAGCACGTGCACCATCATAATTACACTCAGCATAAATTAGCACCATGTTCGCATACTCCTGAGCACTGAACTGATAACGCGGCATTTTCCACACAAGAATGACGCAAGATGTTGCAATTACTTGCAATGCGGAAACAATGCACGTCCGGTCAGCGCGTGATATTAGTTCCGACTAAAATTAGGTGGACATCCGGGGGCAGGGGGCGGGGCTAGGCAGATCGCCGCACGCGCGACCCGTCATTCATAAATAGGTAAATTGCGATGTTTCCGTCCTTCAAGTACGCGTGTACAGAGTGTTTCTTTTACGTATCAATTTAACATTTTTAGTGAATATTTTAATATTAAAAAAAATAAAAACCATTTTGTTTTCGAATGGTAATATATTTTTTAGCATGTATGGATGCTATACTATTGCGGGTTAACGGGAACGCCCTCTGTTGGTTAACATACTGTATATCACAGCTTTGTTCTTATATTGTGCGTTAAATGTAGATAGGTACGTGTTATGTCGGACGATAAATTTTACCACACGGTGTATCTTTACTATCTCCATTGCGGATTGAACAACTGTTCAGCAAATATCATTCACTTTGCTGCCGTTCCAGAAAACTGTATAGACTTCTTCCTTCTTCTAATGGCATAAGCATAATTAGCCTGTAATGTAACCACTGCTGGGACACAGGCTCTCTTCGAGAGGGAGTGGGCTGTAACCACACGGGTCCAATGCGGGATGGTAGATGTCACATGTCTTCGAATTCTGCCAATTCTTCTTCCAATGTTGTTCATAATTTATGCGCCTACCACACGTGCACGCTTGACCACAATTTTGCTTGAAAAGATTGAAAACGTCCATGTCTACCACACGGCACAGTATATTTGCACAGTTCTACATTCGGGCCAAAATCTCCGCTGTGGAAACAATAATCTTCCGTTAGTATTTTTCAACAGTTTGATTTTGGAAAAACGAAACATACAAAGGACAAGGCGTAAACGTTCAAAGTGGACTCAAAAGTGGCTATTGGAAAAACATGCGCAGAAAAGTTTTTACAAGTCTGGCTTCTGCATTCCAGAATTTCAAACATGTCATAAAACATTCAAGCCGTGCTTTGGGGTTTGCGCATGACACCGTTTAACCAACTACACGCACTGTGTTCAGTGTACAAACTGTCAAGCATGCACATGCATTACTCAGCAACGAACTACCTCGTCGCGTAATTGCGAAGTCGGTTGTACGTGCATCGGTACTTTACTAGTTGACAATGAATCACTAGTGGAAATAAATAATGATTTGTAATAAATTATTGAGCCTACTACGTAGAAACATATAGGAGGTGGTCAATAACTTCTCAAAGTAATGCCTATTAGATGAAAACCTATAAAATCTATTAAAATCTAAATGTCCTATTTTTGAGCAAGCTTACCAGAATATATGAAAAACATTTGGTTTTTCAACAGATTTCATAGACTTAAAACTATACGTAGTCTCACAGTTTTCATCACTTAAATAGAATAGAACGTTTAGGTATTCAAGGTAGGCAAGTACAAAAGTAACAATTCCAGGCCAAACATTGAGTCTCCAGCTGAATATGGAACACTTAGTTACGTATGCGATGCCGCGTCACAAAATGACACGTTTCATCACTGGAAGGAAGCTATTCAAGGATATCACCCATTACATGAGCAGCAACAATCACGGACGCGTCTTAATGGAGTGAGGAGACGAGGGAAGGATGCGCGTGAGGAATATAAATCAGTTAATTCAGATGGAACTTTTACTTAAAGTTTTGGTTGAAGGCAGGTACAGCATTTTAATAGTAGTGGCTTTATGTCAAAGGGAATGGATGAGGGAATACAAAATGAAAGATTAATTATGAATACAGATAAATGACAGATTAGTAAATGAAATGTACTCGTAACAATTAATCCAAGGCAAATTTGTAAGAATACTTAGAATTTGACTATATACATCCATTCAAATATGTTTATAATCTAGGTAAAAAATCTGTAATATATACTAGAGACAATCGAAAACACCCATAATTATTATTAACATAGATAAATGTTATATAAGTGCCACCAAGTAACTGGTATTCAGATGCATCTGGTTTTACCGATCCTAACATAGGTTGGGAAACGCCATGAAAATTTGATGATGATGATCATCGTTATCGATGAATTGAATACGGCGTTTAATAAAACAGGGACCGGAGTCATTGACCATACGGCCGCTACCTACGCAGTTTTTAGGGTTCCGTACCTCAAAAGGAAAAAAACGGAACTCTTATAGAATCACTCGTGTGTCTGTCTGTCTGTCTGTCACAGTCAATTTGCTCCGCATCTATTGGACCGATTAAGTTGAAATTTGCTACACATATGTATTTTAGTGACCCAAATACGGACGTGTAAATTACAACAAAATACTTACAAAAATATTTTAAAAATCAAAAATGAATTGCCTTAGCTTTTTTCTTGTACTCGTACTTATTTGTATCTGTGTCTCTTATAATTGACCAGCAATGGTCACCTAACATGGCCTGGTCCCAATATCCTTGATAATTTTGCTCAAACAATTTAAGGTGCTGATAAAAACGCTCTCCATGTTTGTCACTGACGTGTCCAAGGTTTTCAGGAAAGAAATCGAGGTGCGAGTGTAGGAAGTGACTTGCAGAGATATGTTGACACCCATTCGTTGAAAATTATGTAATAAATTAGTAACCTGTCGGTAATTTTTTCGAGTGATTCTGCTATGGAATGTCCTTTCTTTTATACAAATGAATTCACCACAAACGTAACAAAAACGCTCAGGATTTACTTTACACAATCTTTTTGACATTTTGAAAACGAATATTCAAACTGAACACTACACTGCATTAAAATTTTATAATGAATTCAAAATCAACTAGTGGGTAGTTTGAAAATAAAAAGAGATGATAACTTTGGGTTTTGACGTAATAAAAAAAGAACACGTATGTTTTTTCATTTAATTATTGCAATTAAATAAAATGATATAAAATTCACTGGCAGGACATTATTTTATTTTTTTTTATTTTGTAAACTAGTTTAAAGGCCTCGCCGACGAAAACTTAAAAACTTTTCTCAACCAAAAGGTATAAATTATGGTACGGGGACCCTTGGCTCGCGAGTCCTATTCGCTCTTGATCGGTTTTTTTACGTTAAAAGTGAAAACTACAGTTTTTGTATGTCGGTAGTTTTAAGTCTCATAGTTTCACACTATTACTTTTTTTCTTATCGATTAAAAATACTGGAATTATACGACAATTTATTATTAAATATTTAAATATAAATTTCATATACAAGCTAACATTAAAATATATATTATATTATGTACAAGTATATAATAAAAAAATAAAAATAAAAAAAGGAGAACAGCTCATTGGGCATCAAAAAATTCGTCCGCATCACTGTCAATGAGAAAGGTGCCCAAAAGGCTGGCAGCATTGGCCTCTTTCCATCGTCACGTGCCAAACCATTGGGTTCTAGAATAGCTGGCACCCAGGCGATGACAAGAGCCCGACGGATGATGTCGTTAATGCTGGCGTGCCGTGCCATCCGACCTGCGCTATTGCTGCAGGATAGGCTATGGTGTTCGAGGCAGTCGACTCTTTCACCACATTGATATCGATGTGGAGCCCCGCTATGAGCACCCAGATGCAAACATATAGCGAGACGGAATGTGTTGTCACCCAGCATAGTACCTATGTTTGGTGATGGTAGCGCCGGAAGCCAGAGGCCATCATCATCATCATCATTCATGTAGTTTACAAGTTGTTACAAGTATATAGGTTTCATACATGAAGCCTGCTAGGGCATAGCAATATAAATATAATAGTTTAAATTGCTACAGTGTCACAATAATAAACAAAAACAGTGCTTAAACAAAAATACTATTTTTAAAATGTTTCAAGTGCTGGGTAATATAGGATAGAGTGAGAACAATTTATTAGTTATAATTTCCATTCACAAATTAAAATAAGATAAAAAAAATTAAAACAAATAGCGATAACAATAATAATCATAAAATAACATAACATAGGTCAATTGATAAGTAAGTCAAAAGTTTACGTGCTGCGTGTATTGTGTACAGGTGTGAATTTCAATGTCAAAATTTATTTATCGTCAAAGAAATCCTTTAGAGTGTAATAAGATTTTAATAATAGGTATTTATGGAGACTGTTTTTAAATTTATTTTCGTATTCTATGTCGTTAATTGAATTTGGAAGCTTATTATATATTTTCACGCACATGGCTAAAGGTCCTGAATGGAACATAGTTAATTTTGAGCTTGGTAAGACTAATTCGTTTTTGTTTTGGCGTCTAACACTGCGATGTTGTGGACGAAGGTCCTCTGTGAATGGGAATAGTGACTGGTGTTTTCTTACAAATTTGCTAACTTTTAAAATGTAGATACCAGTTAGTGTAAGGACCTTGTATTTTAAAAAAAAGGCTTGCAGCTTTCTGTGTTATCTATATTGGCAAGAGTTCGTATACATTTCTTTTGTAGAATAAAAAGACTATCTTTGTCTACACCATTTCCCCACACCACGATTCCATAATTTAGCCAGGAATATGCGTAGACATAGTATGCTGTTAGGGCAGTTTTAAAGTCGGTGGCTCTTTTAAGCTCCTGCAAGGCATATATATAGCCGGCTAGTTTGTTTGCCAGTGTATCTATATGGGCTTTCCAGTTTATATTGGTATCTACAGTCAAACCTAACAGTTTAAACTCGTTTATGCATTGCAGCTTTATGTTCTTGTATGATTAATTGATATCCAATTTGCTTTTTTGGTATGGTCTATATTGCATTAGCTTAGTTTTGTCAAAATTTAATTCTAAGTTATGATCTTTTAACCATTCCATTATTTTGGAGAGCTTAAGTTTAGGTTTCTTGTATTAGTGTAAGGAAAAATGATAGAAATATCGTCCTCAAATAAAATACTTTGAGCGTCAATTTCATTAGGGAGGTCATTAATATAAACTAGAAATAATAAACATCCCAAAACGCTGCCTTGTGGTATTGACATCGTTGTTTTTGCTTTATTAGATCTTACGCGTGTTATTTGGCCAGTGTGTGGGTCACTATATTCTACCTCTACGAATTGTTCCCTATTTTCTAGGTACGAGCAGAACCACTTGTGTGCTGTACCTCTAACACCTATTGCATACAATTTATTGAGTAAAATTTCGTATGAAACTCTGTCATAGGCTTTGCTCATATCCAGTAAAATCCAGACTGCATAATTTTTGTTATTGATTATATTTAAAGCTTCCTGGATATACTTAAATATTGCTAATGTCATGGATTTATTTTTCTTAAACCCGTTCTGACTATAGTTGAACATTTTATATCTTTCGCAATAAGCATAAAGTCGTTTTGACATCGCAGTCTCCAATATTTTAGAGAAGGTCGGTAGCAATGCTATCGGCCGATAATTACTCAGTCAGTCAGTCTGGTCTACCTTTTTGTAAATTGGTTTCACTATCGATACTTCCCGGCCCGACTCCTACAATTTCAACCAACAAATCAACATTAAGTTGTGTAAGTCCAAATAGCAAATCCGAGCTCAGAACGCCTCATCGATGGTTCCAAGTGTATGTATTTAGTTGCAAAGCAAACATAGGGCCAGTTTCAGAAATGCGTACTATCAATACCTACAGTTGAAAACAGACTTTATTTTTTGTAAGTTAGAGCTGAAGTTTCAATTGACTGATATAGGGTTTGTAATAGAAGTGCTAGATGGCGCAAACTATGCAAATCGAACTTTTTTGGCCAAATATGAAATGGTCTATGAAGGGCGATACCTTAACTTGCAAATAAAAATCAAAAGAATGTGTCGACTGAACTATTTGAAACGTCAGTGTGGCTTTCATGAATGTCTTTCAGGTATTTGGGTCAAATGTTTACCGCTGTCATTAGTATGATGAGTATTATTATATTGGTTTCTATTTGAAAGGGAAACTACTATAATCATACCTTTGATGAGTTTAATGGGGAAGTTTTTTACTTATTGTTTTGGGAGTTAGCTTTTCAATTAGTTTTGTAATTGCCTAGATATATAATGGTTTGTTGACTCTTTTACAATTAGATAATGGGTTTTGAATGCCGTATAGTCTTTTAACAGAATAAATATACCTTAAAAATAGGTATTCTTTAGTAATAAAATTATGATAATTTGATGCTATTTCAAGAAGTAGATTTTACAAGGACATTCGTAAGACCTTTCTGTATAATAATAATAATATCCTGGGACATTGTTCACACACGGTCATCTGATTCCAAACTAAGCAGAGCTTGTACTATGGAAACCAGATAACTGATATACTACATACACTCCTTTTTTTTTGGAAATACATACTTATATAGATAATTACACCCAGACTCAGGACAAACAGACATGTTCATGCACACAAATGTTTGTCCTGGATGGGAATCGAACTCACGACCTGCGGCATGATAGGTGGTATCTTAACCAACAAAACCATCAGGCCTGTCAATATTATATATTCTGTATATTCTTTCTAACTTGGTTTTTCTAAATAGGCTCTGCTACATTTTTCTCAAAATACAAGTTACGCTGAAAATTTTAATAAATGTGACTTTATGCTTTTTTTATTGTAAATCTCAAGTATACTCAGTCTAAGAGATTTGGTGGAATAATACTTTGGAACGCAAAGCGAATTTCATAACATCTGCTCCAAATGTGTGTGCCGTTAGATATGTGACACACGAGAAGAAAGAATATTTGCTGTTGTCTCGCGAGAATCTTCAGTCAACTTAATGTGGCTCTCGAGAAGCCACGAAGTGAAAATAGTAAAGATACGAAAATAATATTCTTATTTTCCATAAGAAAGCTTAGAAAAGTGATTGTCAGTATTTTACCAATTGCAGATTTTTTTAAGAGTATTTGGGTCATGCACAGGAAATACAAACAGTGAAAAAGGAGCATATAAAACTAACAAAATTCACATTAAAAAACAAAAAAAAATACAAACTTATTATAGAGTATTAGTGCAGTGGAGTTTCTTGCCCATTCTTTTCCATACAAAACTACATTTTGGAAGGGGCAGCTAGAATCAATTCTTATTCTAACATTAAAAATGTTTTTTCGATCGCTTCAGTACAGCCACCATTTTCGCTCAGAGTGTGACATCGCTTTGGTGTCGTGAGTTTTAGGGCTACGTGAATGTTGAGATCTCAAAAGACGCATATCAACAAGGGCTACAATCTGATGAAAAAAAAAATGAAAAAGTCTAAAACTTTTCTTGAAAATCGCAAAAATGTGAAAACTTCGATACATTTTTAGGGTCTTTTGTGATAAAATCAACTATATCTCCAAAACTAAATGCGATATCGAAAAAATTAAAAAAAGCCCTTACGGTATTGAGTTGGGCTACATTTAACAAATTACTAATTAGAACTTTATATTTGAGACTAAAATTATTATTTCTATGTTTATTACTATTTTGTATGGCTTCGTTGTTGTTGTGTTAAAAAAAATGATTTTCTTTCAAAAATAGTCTTAAGAATATTTAATAAAAAAACATTTCATAAATAAAGTTCTAAATTGGATGGAGTAATTTTTACCTTACAGTTTTTTTACTTCGTGCATTAGAGCTCTATTACTTCAAAGACGATACAAAATCTATTAGGTCTAAATCTATTAGATTAGGCATCGTACAAAATGAAAAGCATGCCTAAGTGGATTTTCAATGTACCCGAAGGTCATGTAGAGTACGAGATCTGTGATTATTTTCTTGTAATTTGTGACCAAATCCACGAATAATAAAAGCTTTTAATGGTCTAATTGAAATATATTCAACCAATCTGCCTAGCCTTTTCCCAACTATGTTGGGGTCGGCTTCCACTCTAACCGGATGCAGCTGAATACCAGTATTTTACATTGAGCGGCTGCCTATCTGACCTCTACAACCCAGTTACTGGGTAATACGATACCCCTTGGTAAGACTGGTTGTCAGGCTTTCGGGCTTCTGACGACCCGTAACGACTGTCAAAGATCCACGAATGACAGCAGGGACCAAAGGCTTAACGTGCTTTCCGAGGCACGGAGGAGTATCGGTATGAAAAGATTGTCACCCATCCACGGACCGACCCCGGCAAGCGTAGCCTAACCTTATGGATCGACCAGTGTGGCTGTTATTACTTAGCCACGAGCTCCTCTTCTCCTCTCGAACTTTCAGCCGTATGTATACCAGATAAATGGCGTCGCGCATCAAAATTCAAGAAAAAGCCTTAAGGTAAGTCAGCTGCGCTATATTCTGCTGTTTAAATGAAAAGCAGTGGTGCGGTGCAATGCCGCATATAAATGTTACTTACACACCTGTAATAAAAGTTTATTTATTTATTTAACCATTTATGTACACACAAATAAACAGACAAGAATAAAGGAACAGAAAAATACGTACAAAGGTGATGTTTATTTTTAAAGAAATCTCTTCCAGCATACCTGCGATCGGACAGAGGATAAAAGAGATTTAGACACTGTGTGTAAGAGTAGAAGAGAAAATAAAATACATAAAATCTATAAAAGAATTCATTTAGCAAATAAAACAAATAATACATACTTAAATACATACATACTTCTGGAATAAATATCACTAAAATAACTAACAACTATGACGAAATGGAAAGGTAGTGTTCTTCTACTCTTCTTTTAAATACGGTAAGATAAGTTATAAGGTATTGCAGGGTTATTCAGGCGTTTTAATATTATTTAGATACCTAGTCAATTGCTTTATAGACGCGTACGCGTATATCTAAAACTGTAGTATCTACCAACATTTCGCCATTTCGTAGTCCATGTACCTAATGAGGTGAGTCTATACCACTAACTGAACACAAATGCAGACTTCGTGCTGTTAGTAAGAAATTCCTAATAAAAAAACTTACTAACACTGCCCTACCAAGGAACGTAAGCCTGAATCTCTTGCTCAGCAGTTGTGGTAGTAACCATTAATTTTTTGTTGACATATATTTCGGGACTCTGGGGTCCCGGACCTTTGGCAGGCGTATGAATGGGCCGAAGCCAACTCGCAGAGGTCCCTTAGACAATTTTAAATTAATTTAATTAATTGTTAATTAAATTATTTTCATTAATTTCTTGTTTGTCAGCACGCACAGTTTCGTATTCTAACTCGCCCTTTGTTCGCGCGCTCCTAATGCTGAATGGTCTACACAGGAGTGTAATTTGTTTGCCGCGAGATGGATAAACGTATGTCGTGCATGTTTGAGATTCTGTGAGATGATGGACGAAAGATGAGTCTTTTTTTAGGGTTCCATACCTCAAAAGGAAAAAACGGAACCCTTATAGAATCACTCGTGTGTCTGTCTGTCTGTCCGTCTGTCGCAGCCAATTTGCTCCGAAACTAATGGACCGATTAAGTTGAAATTCAGTAAACATATGAATTTGTGTATCGTAAATAAATGAATTTTGAATATGGAGGTCAATTTTGGCGGGCAAATAAGAAAATTAAAAACAAAAAAAAAAAGGCAAACTGTACCGTGTGACATATCAAATGAAAGGGCTTACTGTGAGGGTCTCACATGTATTTAAAATAAACTGTTTTAAAGTTATTTAAGAAAATAGGTGCAAATTCACCATTCCCCCCTTTTCTCCGAAACTACGGTGCCTAAAATTAAAAAAATAAAATACAAAAAATAGTTCTATACCTATAGATTACAGGAAAATGTATAAGAAGTCTATGGTCTCTCAATAATGTGCGTACAAAATTACATTTGCAGTTGGAATGTATGGGAAAACATCTTTTTAACTACAATGTTAAGTTTGTTCTTGGGATAAATATATCCCTACTTTGTGTATGCGTTATTTGTGGAACCCTTCATTGTGCGTAGTCCGACACGCACTTGGCCGGTATTTTATTTTTTGCCATTATAATAATATTGAGTGTTATTTGTTTTACTTCTTTTGTTAGTTATTTGTGTGTATTATTTCATATTGTTATTCCTTCTTCTTTCTTAAATCGGAGAGGGAGAGGAAGGCCGAAGAAAAGATGGATGGATTGTGTGAAGAATGATATGAAAGAGAAGGGAGTGAATGATAGTGTGACGGTTGACAGGGGAGAATGGAAGAAGAAAACGTGTTGCGCCGACCCCAAGTAACATGGGATAAGGGCAGGAAGATGATGATGTTATTCCTTCTTTATTGTAAAATATGTCTGTTTTTATTGAAATTTAACTGTGCAATAACTTGGATCTGGGTCTATAATGTTGTGCATGTTTTTATCAAATAAATATATAAATTAACCCAACGCTGCATTATTTGCCTTGCAAAGATTTTTCGTAAGGAATTTATTAGTAACAGCATGGAGTCTGTATTTGTTCAGTTAGTGGTAATAGAGTCGCCTCATTAGGTGCATAGACTACGAATTGGCGAAATATTGGTAGATACTACAGAAAGTATACGCTAAGCGTTTTTTTTTTAATTTTTTTATTTGTGATGGGTTTGCTCTTGACTCTAGTCTAGGTCAGAGGTGACAGAGACAAAGTCGACGATGGAGTGAGCTTACCCAGAAGAAGCCTGTTCACTCTCACTTTGAAGAGATTAGGGTTGTATACGTTCGGAAACACAGACGCAGGTAGTGAGTTCCACTCTTTTGCTGTGCGCATTATAAAAGACATTTGGAAGCGCTTAGTGCGAATTGGTGGAATAGCAACCAGGTAGGGATGGTAACTGGTAGTGCGTCTAGATGTCCGGCGTTTACCTAACTCTTCGGAAAATCAATTCGGGGAATTGTTATTATTACCCCTGCTGAAAAGTTTTGAGCCTAAGTATCTTCAAGTGTCATTATTGTCTCGCGCTGCATACTGCTGATTTGCGAATACCCTATTTATTATAAATACAGAGTTTCATGTCATTAACATCATTACGCTTTTAGTAATTAATCTGTAAACATCATCATATCTCAATCATCGGCGGCCCATCCCTAGGATCAAAACTTTCAGCCCCCCGGTACACCGATTGTAACACTCTCAAGCGCGCTATTGTTGCTCAGATTTGATAAAGGGCTTAAAAAACTGGGGGGCTGAACAGTTTTGAGCCTAGGGATGGGACGTAGATAACTGAAACATCATGCTGTTTACGAATTAATTACTAAAAGCGTAACGATTTTAACCTCTCGAATGTCGGAGACTAAATTGACTTGACTGAAATTGTCAAGCTTGTCAAGCTGTATTAGGATTACATTATCATAAAGGTCATTTTAATATTTTCACTTGTCAATTTAGTGTAACTGTCCGACTTAAGACACTTGGAGCATTTTTTCTTATGTCGAACTGTGTAACATAAGACATTCGAGATAACACGAAAGTCTGTATGTATACTAAATAGAGCATTCGCAAATTAGTAATATGCAGCGCGAGGCAATAATGACACTTTTCAGCCCCCCTAGTATAATTTTGGAAAAATGTTATAAACGCATTAGTAGGTAACTACCTACCCAAAACTTTCCACTCGACACACGCAGCTTGGAAAAATATTCGTGTCGAGAAAATTATGATCAGAGCTGATTACAGTAATTTTCATAGAAAATTACTCGGCGCGGCTGCTATCGAAATAAACACCATTAGCTAGATACGTTACACTTTGTAAGGAAAGACATTCAAGGTACGATTTTTAGTCGCACGTTTTTTGAGAGTCAAGACTGGCCATCTACTATTTTCTCGCTCAAGAAACGTACAATGGATGTACATAGGCCCCGTGTCAGAAAAAGAGGTACATATATAAAAAGTTAATCACTGACTGTTCACATTGCTTGGTAGGCAAAACACTCGCAGAGAGAGTTTCGCTTGGTACATTACACACAAATGGCTAGGCAGTCATTCAACACGTCGTCGTACTCATACACTCGCTCATAGCGCAGTGACAAAACTATCTGAACTACACACTCGCTGCTCGATACTCACCAGCTCGTTTCTAGTTGCTAGCTTTACTCGCTCGTCAGCGGTGGAACAGGTGTCTTATGGCGGCAATACACGCTATGCTGTAACTGTATTGAATTGGAATAGGCCTATGCAGTTCTTGGAACATGACATATGACATGTGGGTCGACCTGCGCAGGCCCATCTGCACAGGTAGACCGTACGATAGACCCTAGCATGTCTGACTTACGTTAGACAGACTATCGCTCAATAACAAAAATCTTAACAAAACCATTTCAAAAGAAAAATTTTACTAATTACGGGTAGTTTTAAGCCCGACAGACTGACAAATTGGTACCAATAGGCCTTCAAATACCAGGATTAGAAAACCAACTGTTTTATGTACTACACTTTAATTAAGTTTAAGACTGTTGTAAGCTTATAAAAGTAAAGATAAATGATAAAAGTAAACATATATACATATCCTATCATGGTCCGATATCCTAATAAAAACATGTAGATTTCTTTGCATAGACAAATATGTACAGACGCCAGCACATCAAGCTACTACAATCTGTCAAATTTCTTTAATAGATTTTGAACTTTATTGCTAAAGCATTAGAGTCAAGGTTGATTACGAAAATTTGACAGTTTCGCGTAGCTTGACCTGCTGGCGTCTGTACTAAAATGATCATTTTTGACTTTTTGACGGCGATGCTACAGTACCAATTAGGGTATTATCTATATAAGTATGTATTTACAAAAAAAAAAAGTAGTATATGTAGTATATCAGTTATCTGGTTTCCATAGTACAAGCTCTGCTTAGTTTGGGACCAGATGACCGTGTGTGAAAATGTCCCAGGATATTATTATTATATTATTATTATTATTCTCGTACAATATACATAACATCACGCTTGTAATCCTCGAACGGTTAGACAGAAGCGTACCTATAGTACACCCACATTTCGCCAGTTATGTTAAAGTCCCATTTAAAGCTTCGTCCAGATAAGTTATTTTGTCCGTACCGTACCTCTGTTTCGTATCAACATCGCGATCCAAAAAGTCTGGACGCAAAGTAAAATAGCCCGTATCTCAGTAACGTCACTGCGATCATCGCGTGTTCATTTCTGTGTCAAGTGTTGTATTGTAACGCCTTTGAACGAGGCGAAAAACCGACACGCGAGGGATCGGAGCGTACCTCAGTATCAAGATGCCATACCACCGTACTGAAAGGGCGTCCAAACTAGCGTTCTTGGATCGCGACGCTGATACGAAACGGAGGTACGGTACGGACTAAAAAACATTTAGGGGGCGAGCCTATTGCCACCAACTGGGCTCAAAATTATATTCTTAGCTGCTACTGAAAGTCTTAATGAAAAAATCTAATAACACTGCCCGATCTGGGAACTGAACCCAGGACCTCATGCTCAGCAGTAGCACTTGCGACCACTAGACCAATGCATATTGTCATGTTGTATATCAAATCAAGGTTATTAATTATATCATTCCGATAATAAGGGTTTCACAGCATCTTATTAAAATTATTTGCTTCCACGTAATGTCTAATATAATATAATAATAATAACTTTTGTTTCTCACCACAATATACATCAGATTCGACAATGATACATAATTCAGGTAAGTATATATTGTGGGAGACTGGTGCCTAAGCTAGGCTCGTGGCCTGTGTTTCAGGACACCAGGATCCCACCCCTTTACATTTTCATTTTATAAATTATGTACTAAGCGCGCTGACAGAATATAGTAAGGTATCTTATGACATTTTAAAGGTTTACTTATTTTGACTAATATCTAGGATCTAGGTTAATGTTAGTAGATGTGTGGATGTGTGAGAGTGTGTGATTGTGTGTTTAGGTTTTTATAAGGATGCTTTCAGTACGAGTATCATTATAGTTTAATTTTAGTAGCCAGCCAGTTAGCCTCTTTTTGCATTTATTCTTTGTGAGACTAAAGATATGTAACACCTTGTGAGTTTTATATTATATATTATTATATTAATATAATAACAATTAACCGTCCATGACGTATTTTACTATTAATTAAAAACGAAATATTTTAGTTAAATAATAATCAACAAAATACAAAGCTTAATTTTATGCTTCTTTGATTCATTAAATAATTTCACTATATAAGGATACTATTGGAATTCTTGTTAACGTTCGTTCGTTTATATTAAATTACTTTAACCATCGTTATTCCTGAATTTTCGAAACGAAACAAAAATTTACCTACTGTTTACAGGTTATCGAAAATTCGAAAACTCATGTGGCATTTTTACATAGTTTTGTTTTCATCAAATAGGACATGATATTATCGTATTTGGTAAGCGCTGCGTCCAAAAATAACTTTATTATTACGTATATGTTAAGAACTGGCTGAAAGGGCAGGCTTTTTTCTAATACTTTCCTCTCCGATAGCATAGCGGGCCCAAGGTGACCTTCTTGAGCTGTCATTCGCATTCATTATGACATGTCTTGAATGTCGTATACAATAATAAACCTCACGTAGGTACTGATCTCGTGAAAATGTCCCTAAAAGTACCTACTTAATCTTTTAATTCCTCGACGGTAAATACTAAAGTAAGACGACCCGAAGAATGCTACTGGAGCCAAGATAGGTAATTTTAATTATTAAATACTAAACAAGGAGAAGTAATCCAGTCATAAACCTTTTTTTTTTTGTTTTTGCAAACGCATCGTGAACAGTAAGTTTCATCCCATAAACAGGGTGTCATCACAAAACACACGCTATCACCGGGTGAGGCACCTGTGTTTACATCCGCTAGCAACTGCTCAGTGACGTCACCTCTTTCTTTTATACTGCTTGTGTCATCGGTAACGTACTGTCACCTAGCCTCTATGTCTGGCACGGCACTAGGTTAAAGCAGGGTCATTGTGATAAGATAGCAAAGGAAATGTGCAGGGCTGAGTGCTATGGCTGTTTTGAGAAGACATTTTGTACTAAATTCTACTGATTTTATATCCGCACGGATAAAGAAAAGGCTCGAAATACCAGCCGCACGGGTCGATCGATCAGGTTAAAGTACGCTTGTCGTGCTTGATCCGTGAATGGGCGACCATCTTTACACACCGAGACCCCTTCGTGCCTTGCAAGCTATACTCATGTTTTACAAAATAAATATATCTTGTATCTTGTGCCTCGGAAAGCATGTTAAACCTTGGTCCCGGCTGTCATTCCTGGTTCTTTGACATTCGTTACGGGTCGTCAGAAGTCTGAAAGTCTGTCAACCAGTCTTACCAAGGAGTATCATACTACCCAGTTACTGGGTTGTGGAGATCAGATAGGCAGTCGCTCCATGTAAAATACTGGTCTGCTGCATCCGGTTACACTGGGTGCCAACCCCAAAATAGTAAGGAAAAGCCTAGGCGATTTTTTTGGATTTTGTATTAGGTACTTGGCTTTTATTTAATAAAAAATACGCATGTACTTTTTGCCTGATGAGATGAGCAGAAATATATAGCACCCATATTTTACCCGTTACGTAGCTCTAATGTACTAGGGGACGATTTCCATGAACAAGACTCAAGTCTCAACTCTGGGTTGTTACTGAAAAATATCTAACTAGGAACATCCATTAACACTTTATTCAACCTTGAAATTGAATCAAGAATACTCAGCAGCCACGCTTCGGTCCACTACACCAACAAGACTGTTCTTATAGACATGGTATATTTCTTCAACCCCAAAAATGACATACATAACATAGGTAATCAATTTATAATGTTCTCACTGCTGAGACACAGGCCCCAGTTGGAGGATGTCACAAATCTTCGAATTCTTGGTTCTAGGACATGCCAGATTCCTTACGATGTTTTCCTTTACTATTTTGAGAGCAATGGTGATGAAATAATTTACATAAAGCAAAGCACCTGGCTGGGTTCGAAATGGGCCATAATCCACCACGGGGGAACTTCCGGGTTGGTGGATGTCACATGTTTTCATATTTTTTTTATTCTATGACACGCCGGTTTTCTCACGATGTTTTTCTTCACCGTTTTGAGAGCAGTTGTGAAGAAACTAAATACAAATAGTATAGCGTCTGCCTGGGTTCGAACCCACGACCTCGACCGACTCGTAAGTCGGGGCCGTTACGACTGGGCCACCACTGCTCAACAATGACATAAGTAGCGTACTTTAAATACTGGGCAGTAAAAAAATGTTCAAAAAGTTATTTATATTCAAATATGCAAACTACAATACGAAGCTGTATACTCAAGTTACAATTACAACAAATGTACGACAGTAATACTCGTAACATGTACTACGGGTGACGAGAACGATATACAGTGTGAATGTGACATTGTTGCTCGCACAAAGGACATGCGGGCTTGGATTTTTAATCAGTGCGTATTATGAAGCAAAGTTCTGTACGGAGAATTTAAAAAGGGGGTGTATTTTGAAAGGCGTAATTACTTAGAATAGAAAAAATAATAAAAAGTAAATGAAGTGATAACTTGTCTTCTTCATCATCATCACCAGAATAGTGATGTCGACAGGCCTATGTCACGCAGTGGAACGCTAGACTGTTGATTCCATCTCGTTTAGTGCCTCACTAACAAATGTTTCGCTCAAACACTCATTATCTAAATCGAAATGAGACAACATGACTCATCTAAACTTTTTTACAAAATAAAAACAACCGACATCCAAAAAAACACTACAAAGTAAAAAATAACTTTAATTTTGTTTTTTTTTTAATGTCGGTTGTTTTTTTTTCTGTAAAAAGTTTTTATTTTTCACTTTTTAGTTGTGGTATTTACCCTACATAAATTCGAATACCACTACCTGCAAAACAAATTAGAACATCATCCACTTAGTTATACTAAGTGGGAAAATGTATATTAATAGTATATTGAAGCTAACTCAAAAAGTACCCAATCAAAGTTAATAAAAACTCTTTGAGGTATCCGTTCCTGAATAAAACATATTTTTTTTAAATCGGACTAAGTACTCTGTACAAAGTTAAGCGTGGTCATAAAATAATAAATATACGTATATATTTATACGTGTTGGTTTGAGAACTTTCTCATTATTCAGTTAAAAATGGCGCTCTAGATAAGTCACTAAAAGTTGAAATACCTAATTCATTATTATACTCAAAACATGATGTGTATGTATGAGTTGTAAGTCCTATTCCTGACTATTATGGTGTAAATAGTAGCTAGTTTTAGTTACTTTTCTTGACATTGGCGCCGATTCCCTTGTTCACAATCTAAACTAAATCAAGGTTCAGTGCATCTTTTTCTTTCTATTTTATTAAGAAAAGGACAGAAGATAAATATTTGTTTAGTCCTGTCAAATTAGTCAGCGCCTGACGTAAATTGACGTATTTTAAGAAGCCAATTGTTTTATCACCTCCAAACTTGTCTACGGAGTGTCTTGAGTTGACAGTACTAGAGTTATATTTATCTTCTGTCCTTTTCTTAATGAAATAGAAAGAAAGGGATGCACTGAACCTTAATATACTTAAATTTGTGAACAAAGAATTGGCGCCACTACTGATGTATGTTCAAATTATAGGCGAGGACGCTGGCGCCCTAAACACAAGTTACATCTTACTTTGGGTGCCAGACTTCATTGAAATCACTCTTTCCCTTAGTTGTAACGCTGCGTAGTGCTTAGATAATTGTTTTTTTTTTCAACTGGAGGTAATAAAATATTATTTTTTTAGTTTACGTTTATAACGCGAACTTATGGTCTAGATTTAGTTTGAAGTCTTTCGACTATCACCAGAATGGTTAAACATCTTTGGGTAGGCGTGGATTATTGGGTAGGGAGACAGTATTCCAATAAAATCTTTATTGCAATAATCACTTCACTTATAATTCTCGATAGTAAAATCAATAATTCCACAAATTAATTACGGATAACTAAGATTAAAGTTGATTAAGACGTAACATCCACCGAGCACGTGGCTGCGTGCGCACTTCACTACGGCTCAACACTCACCGTCACTTTTACCGGATGGCCGCCTCTCCAGTGCTCGGTGTTCGTTATGGACATTGACATAAGGTGACAGCTGACGTATTGAGAAGCGGATGCGCCGACAGGTTTTTAATACGTAAGTTTACAATTATATTAACAGAAAGTAACTAAACAAGTGCTATTGGCACCTCCCTTCCCTTCCGCCGGAATGTAAATAATATCCTTAGGATCCTGGTTCCTCAAACAAACGACGAGCTAAATTCGAGTAATAAAGCAGCTAAAGCGGTGAGTGTGTAAATGTCGCGATGACGTCACGATACTCCCGGTAATAATACGACCACAGTGCACACATTGTGTTAATTTACTGTCTAAAGCCTCCACCAAAATAGGAACCTTTTAGTGAATGAATGTAAGTGATTATGAGCTGAATAAGTCTTGTGGTGTTACAAATTGGTGTGATGAATGTAATAGATGTTTCATGTTTTGAATGGACACATACATTGTTATTGTTGGTCCACATACCAAAAGTTTATCCAATCTCAGTTTTGTTTCCAGTATATTACTAACTTTTGCCAGCGGCTTCGCCCGTGTGGATGTTGGAAATTATCCCACGGGAACTGTACATATTTCCGGAATAAAAACTATAATCTACATCTGTGCTAAATTTCATCCAGATCCGTTCAGCCATTCTGGCGTGATTGAGTAACAAACATCATCACAAACTTTCACATTTATAATATTAGTAGGATTAACCAAATAAGCACATACATATTATGTTTAATTGTCTATACATCCCATGACGGTAACGATCAGACCAAACAGTTTAACATATTTAAATTCCAATACACACAGTGAAATTTGACCCTCAGTCTTCCGCGAATTATTTTAATGAAACTCTTAAGTTACTATGATGTAAATAAGAGCGATGACGTCACGATACTCCTGGTAATACGACCACAGTGCACACATTGGGTTAATTTACGTCTAAAGTGTCTAACGTCTCCACAAAAGTAGGAACGTTTTAGTGAATGAATGAAAGTGATTACGGGGAGAATGAAAGTCTTGTGTTGTTGCAAATTGGAGTGATAAAATGTACAAGATTTTCGGTTTTTATGTTCTGCATGGATGCAGTTTGATATTATTTTTTCTACAGGTTTATGTTTCTCAAGAAGTTTGTAGTAATACACCGTAACGGTTATCTAATATTGTCATATCAATTAATTAATTAATCCAAATTTTTCTTTAGTTTTTCCAAGATGCATTTGGCATTTTTTGACCCTTGAGCTTCCGCTATACGTAAACCAAGCTACCTCTATTACTTTATGTGAATATATGGAGATATTCACATAAAGTAATACGTAGATTCTGCTCATGGACTCTTTCCTCACCATAGAACATGGAACCCGTCTTCAACATAATCCAAGAATTTGCTGAGGCCCATGAGCACCGACTCCACCAACATGTGAACATCGAGGCAATTCAGCTGTTAGATCAAACAAATATAGTGCGAAGACTAAAACGAACAAAACCTTTTGAATTAGTGTAGTGTAAAAAGTGTAGAAATAATAGTGACAATGACACATATTATAACACATGAACAAAGTGTTTATATTATCATAGAAAGTGGAACGGACTTGTGTAAAGTACAAAAAACACTAAGTTTTATAATATTTATCGCGTATAAAATTGAGTTAGATTAAAATTGCTTATTAGGCTAGATTGTAATTAATTAATTATATATCGAGGGTTCATGGGCTATTTGTATTAAGCGACATCCTGGCCGATAAATGATAAATGATAAATGATTTTTATTTCTGTAAGTAGGTTTGTACAAACACTTTTACAAGTCAATATATTTTTTTTTTAAACTAGATGAGGTCGGCGTTTCCTATCTGACTACTCTGAGAAGAAAGGCCGAAACAAACTCAGAGGTCACAGTCTCTTATAAAGTCCAGACATAATCTTGGTCACTTCATGTGAAGACCATGTAGATTGGTGTCTGAAATGGTCTTTTGAGGAAAGAACCACACAGATTGAGAGGACCTGTCCAGTCAGTGCACGCATTTGTCAGTAATCGCGCAGCTCAACTCAGAAGTTAAGGAGCTCAACGATTCGACGAACAATACCAAAGAAAGGACATTGGGGTAGGCCGCATAGATTACTCAAACTGCCAGACCATGATTAAAAATAAGAGAAAAAATAAAAGAAACAAAAAAAAAAGCAATGACCTACATAGTCTTCGCATTCACAATAAATAAAAATAATATATTACTTACAAGTTATTGAGTTATTATCATATCTACCTGCATTAAAAAGAGAAAAACGTAAAAAATGGTGATAGACACTATTGATTATTAACCGTCGATATGCCACTTTTTCGTAAAAAATATTGATACTTGTTTAAAATGTTCTTTTTTCCGAATAATGAAACTTTGAAATACTCTCCTGTAAATTTTCAAACATGTCGCTTGATACAAATAGCCCGTGAACCCTCGATATATTAATCTTGTCACCGCTGGCGTACCAGCGGTGTTAGAACCAAACGGCTTGGTAAGTGACGATGGCAAGAGACCAGACGGCATGACGTTGTTGCCTTGGAAGGTGGGTAGGCCCCTGGTGTGAGTCGCAACCTGTGTCGACAGCCTTGCGCCATCTCATGTTCCAAGCTCGGCGTGCTGTGCTGGCGCCGCTGCGGCCACTGCTGAGACCCTCAAGCGGCGCAAATATTGTAACCTTATGGGTAACTACAATTTTGAGCCGTTTGGGGTTGAAATGCTCGAGTCATGGGGCCCTAGTGCGAGTCTTCTTTTTAAGGAAATTTCTCGCAGAATGGTCGACACTTCACATGACCAGAGGGCTGGCTCGTTCTTTGGTCAAAGAATTAGCATTGCCATTCAACGTGGCAATGCTGCCAGTCTTCAGGGCACGTTTCCGGACGACAGCGATGCGGACGGATACTTCGACGCCTAAAATTCCTAGTTTTTGTATTTATTTGTATATATAGTTAGTTAGGTAGTAATATAATTTTGTACATAGTGTAAATAGTTATAAGAGGAGCTTGTGGCTGAGTAATAACAGCCGCACGGGTCGATCCATCAGGTTAAGCTACGCTTGGGTTGGTCCGTAGATAGGTGACCATCTTTATACAACGAGACTCGTCCGTGCCTCGGAAAGCACATTAAGCCGTTGGTCCCGGCTGTCATTCGTGGATCGTTGACAATCGTTACGGGTCGTCAGAAGCCCGAAAGTCTGACAACCAGTCTTACCAAGGGGTATCGTATTACCCAGTAACTGGGTTGTGGAGGTCAGATAGGCAGTCGCTCCATGTGAAATACTGGTAGGTATTCAGCTGCATCCGGTTAGACTGGAAGCCGATCCCAACATAGTTGGGAAAAGGCTAGGTAGATTGATTGGTGTAAATAGTTATAAATTAAAGAATAAAAATTATAATAGAGAATTTATGGATATAGATCTTTTTAATATCTCTCTTAAAAAAATAGATATACCTATCACCTAACTTAAACTTACATTTTTTTACTTTGTCTACCTTCACTTTACTTTGTAAATTATGTTGCATTGAACATTAGTTCTGATACAAAAATTAATATGTATTCCTTGGGCGTCTTTCCTTGTTAGGAGTTTATTATAATTATTTTACCACTATATCACATTGTCGGCACTATAGGTCTATTGTAAGGAACTAATTCACTTAAGAATAATATTGTTTGTAAGTATATGTCTGTTTGATGCCAAAATTAAAAAAAAATAATAATAATGTTTTTCTCTCATTATTAAGAAACTGGTTCTTTTTAATAAAGGATAAAAAAATGTGTATTTATAAACCCATAATCTTCCCTTCATTAAGTCTCACTTTCCTACAGAAACTTTTTTCCATTGAAAAGTTGGCACGTCACGCGAAATTGATTTCCCAGAGGTGTAACACATAAACGAGGTTTTAATATTCGACCCTTACATAAATGCTGACGTCACATTTGCATAACACTATGAGCCTACGACCCAATACTCAGGCGCAATTCACAAAGGGTTACACGTAATTCTGAGATATGAAAGTTTTTAAAAGATGTTCTGATTTGCATAAAAAATATGCTCTCATCCTTGAATCCCTGTAGAAGATCTCAGTACTGCAATGCTTTGACAAATAATTGATAGGGGTCCGTACTGGTCGTAATCCTATTTCAAGTACATATCAATCAATCTGCCTAGCCTTTTCCCAACTATGTTGGGTCGGCTTCCAGTCTAACCGGATGCAGCTGAATACCCGTATTATACATAGAGCGACTGCCTATCTGACCTCCACAACCCAGTTATTGGGGTAATACGGTACCCCTTGGTATAGACTGGTTGTCAGACTTTCAGGCTTCTGACGACCCGTAACGACTGCCAAAGATCCACGAATAACAGCCGGGACCACGGCTTAACATGCTTTCCGAGGCTCGGAGGAGTCTCGGTATGTAAAGATGGTCACCCATCTACGGGCCAACCCGTCAAGCGTAGCTTAACCTGATGGATCGACTCGTGCGTCTGTTATGACTTACTCTTACTCTTTCAAGGGCAAATATGACATATACAGGGTTATAGGTAAAACACCAACAACCTCTTAAGGGGTCATTGTACTCATCATTATGAACAACTTTTACTATGGGACCAAACCTGAAATCGCGAAAAAACTCAGCTGTTCAGTAGGGTCATGTATTGTACTTATGGACATTTCAGACTATCTCCAAAATGGCCTCACACTGCACACAACACCGATAGCGTCACGCCACTCACTGGTGTTGTTAGAAAATAAAATTGCCACCACAGTGTTGCAATATTATATTTTTAGTACTGCCAGTATTTTTTATTATAATCAATGTCCAAAGGTAAAAGCGTCCAATAGGTACAATACATGACTATACATTAAAGTTCGCATAATTCATCAAAATGTACTGAACAGCTGATTTTTTCTGTATATTATGTTATTTATGTTATGGCGATCAAAAATCTAACATGAAGATTGTAACTAGCGTAAAAAAAAGAAAAAAATAAGTTTATTTGTGGTTATTAGGACGCATAGCTCTAATTAATATTATAAATGCGAAAGTGAGGCTGTTTGTATGTTTGTTTCAGAGTGTGGTTTATACTACAGTAGTGTGTTAGTGTGGTTTACATATACATATAGACTATAGTCAAGAGCAAACCCATCTCAAATAAAAAAAAAAAAAAGTGACATCCTCTTTTTATTGAATAAATCTACTGGGCTAACATCCATGTGTCAATTTTGAATGCTTGAATTAAAAAATAAATATTTAAGTTTCTGTGACCACAGGATACTTCACTTAAGATACTTTTTATTTTGTATTAAAAAAAAAGTAAAAAAATGAAAAATGGAACAAATGGGGAAAATATGCAACTTACCGCGCCAAACATCGCCCAGAATAATGTTGCGACTCACGTGCGAAGTAAAAACTCCTCTTTTGCAACTTGAGATTCCACGTTTAGTTGCCATGGAACTACCATACCCCAGTTGGCTAATATTTTAGCAAGGCATGAACTTTTAGGGGGAACTAAATACCAAGTAATTTTGAAATATTTCCCGTTGTTCAGAAGTCTGTTGTATGACTCAATACTTTCAGACTTTGCAAGAATTAGTAAGTTTAAGGAAAAAGTGTACTTAGTCGTAACTTGAGGTACGGAGTTTTAGTTGTTAGGTAACTTTGAGAAATCTTACAGGTTTGAAAAGTTTTAATTTTTCGTTTCACGTTTTCTTTGTCGAAAATGCTTAATTATCCCAACTCACTGTTGTATCGTTTAACAACATTTTAATTTAAAGAATTATTTGGTAATGAGCATAATGTGGCTCGTGGCCACCTTTGTTACGGGAAGCCAGAAGCCCGAAATTCTGAAAACCACTTTGGTAAGACGAGTTTTCAGGTGGTGGGCATTCACGATACCGTCATTCGGCTAGGCTGCAAACGACTAAAGTCAAATGGATGGACGACAAACACGTAGCCCAATCACGATCACTCCAAATGGCTTTCATTTCGTATTTTGCTGGGTCAATACAGATGTTGACATGAGTTCTGGGGGCCCATTCTACTAATTTGCAACTTTACACCTTCAATTGTGTTCACGATCAAATTTTGGATGTAGATACATGACACCATTTGGCGGGATGGACTGACCGTGAATGACCTGACCTAGGTTACTGTAAAAGTTCCACGCAATGGACCTAAACCTTATATTGTACTGGCTGACATTTTATCACTCACGCTGTTTTATAGAACCCCCTTTTTTAAATAAATAAAAAAGGTAGTTCGTATTTTTGTTTCAGGCTGCTTAAGCTAGGTGTAGTTTTAAGAAGTGCGCGGTTTTATCCGAAAATTATATTGATTTCCTTTGATTATATAATAGTTAAACTGTTATTCTGCTCTAAAGTTCTATTATTTTGTAGAGTAGCTACCCCTCAGTGAAATCAGGATTTCTTCATACTATACGTAGAGTCAGAACTGCCACAGTACCGTGATACCAAGGTGAAGGAGCTACAAAATGCTAGTATTCAGCTGCATTCACTTAGACTGGAAGCTGACTTCAACAAAGTTTTTGAGAAAAGACTAGTCTTTTCTCAAAAACTTTGTTTGCAAATGATGAACGTAAAATTAAAGAAAGTTCTACATGCTAATAAGGTATTATTACAAGCTACAGGTACATACTACTTGACCAAAACCATTAGGCGCATGACAGGATTTTTTTTCCTAATTCTAATCTCTTCTCTCTCTTCTTATAATCTAATAATATGTACAATATTAATCACCGTTCTAATGTTCCCTCCCTAGTTCCAATAACTTCATAGCTGTCATGCGCCTAATTGTTTTGGTCATGTAGTCAAATCCTGGGGCTTAATACACTTAGGCACACGCATTATCATGTTGTCGATATTTCATCACAACCCTACTGCGGTTGTTTGAGTTTGTCGCTCAACCACGCGTAGAGCTCACGGTTAGTCGCGCTATGTGATGGTAACACACTAGAGTTAAGTTGGCAGACGAGATTATAGTCCTGAGTGATAATGAGATGATAATAATTATAACAGTCAAAAAGGGAAGTGATTACTTAGAAAAACGTGAGGCCATAAGGATAAAATTAAACGAACTAAACAGGCCGCCAGTATTAAAAAAGTTCATACTAGAAGCAGTTATTACTTTATAAGCTCTAAATACACCTATAGCTTGTCAAATCCTGCAGCTGCCGCACTTAGGCACACGCGTTATCATATCACTCGGATCACAACCACACCGCGGTTGTGTGAGCTTGTCCGTCAACCGCACGTTGAACCCGTGGTCAGTTGAGCTATTTGATGGTAAATTACTATGGTTTAGTATTCAGAGGTCACATAACAGAGGAGGTTTTAGGCACGATCTTGTCTCCCTCGTTGATCCAGTGGTAGGAAGCATGGGGTAAGTTTGATCTTCAAGTCGGACAAAGTTATTGCGTTTTTTATTAGGATTTTTTCAGTAGCAGTCGGGATTCTTGATTTGTAATTAGTTAATGGCAATAGGTTGAGTCACACGGGTCAATCAATCAGGTTAAGCTACGCTTACCGCGGTTGGACTGTGGATGGGTGACCATTTTTACATACCGAGACTCTTCCGTGCCTCGGAAAGCACGTTAAGCCGTTGGTCCTGGCTGTCATTCATGGATGTTTGACATTCGTTACGGGTCGTCAGTAATCTGAAAGTCTGTCAACCAGTCCTACCAAGGGGTATCGTATTACCCAGCTACTAGGTTGTGGAGGTCAGATAGGCAGTCGCTCTATGTAAAATACTGGTATTCAGCTGCATCCGGTTAGCCGACCCCAACATAGTTGGGAAAACGCTAGGCGATAACGATGATGATAGGGTCGTCCCCTATTAGGTACAAAAGACTAAAGTTGGAAAGATATGGGATATCTCTTTGAACTATATTGTGTAAGATAAAAGGTGTTTCACAAACATCTCAGATGGATTCGTTTTATAAAACTCCTATAAATATTCATTCGGCTGATTACTGACCTAGATAACCAAGTTTCCTTTATACCTATGCCTGGCTGGTTTTCAATCAGCAAAGAAAACCAGTAATTTGGCAATGAATCGGAATAATACCTTAATCCGGAATACACGGTTCTAATTCCAGCAGATATTTCCAAGAGAAAAGACGCGGGTATTAGGTATACCTTAGACATTATATAGGATGTTCATACAAATTCATCATTCCGTTTTTTTGTCGATTGTACTTTGGGATGGATTTCGACTAAGCTAAAGCCAAAACTGTATTTTTCTTAAATTGTAAAACAGTAAATGAATAGTAACGTACAGTCACGACCATAAAAATATTCGAAAATAATATCTGATTTCATGACTCATTCATTAATACTCGTATCTGTAGTCAACTATTATGTAATTATTTGTGGAATGCATAGGTAATATTTATAAGTGGCACCACAAATATTTGACAAAGAATGAACATCAAAACTATCTGCCATAGTCTTTTATCAACTATGTCGGGGTCAGCTTTCAGTCTAACCAAATACAACTGAGTTTTATATTATTATTTTTTTTTTATTTTTTTTGCTCTTGACTTTGCCTTTGACTTGCCCCGCTTCTGCAGCGCATCGGGCATGTTCGCGAGCGTCCGGATAGACTGTTTTTATGCTAGCATGCGCAAGAGGGCGACCTCGATAGCGAGTAGAGTGCGGGGCAGCGGCAACAGTCTTCTTACCGTTGTTGCCAATAGGTTGGACGGGCCTTTCATGCAGCACTGGCAGGCCTTACATGCACCCGTATATCGGGCTTGGGGCAGGTAGAATTGTTTACCAGTTACCAATATTACTATTACGATGAATCTGACATTTTTATATTTTTTTGACATTTTTAATTATTATTATTATTTTTCTTATTATTATTTGGATTTTATTTAGTCACAATTTTATTTCGGGTTTTATCTGTTTTTAGTTTGATTTATATGAGTGTATAACTATGAACTAGTACTAAGTCTGAAATAGCCAGACATTACGAATTTATACTATACATTTTAGTGCATTGGTATGATATATAATTGTTAAGGAAATCTACGAAATCTATTACTGACAATTGTGTTTTTTTTTTAAGAGTTGGGTGTTTGTGTACAAATAAAAACTTGCATATTATTTGCTCGCGACTGTACAGAAAATAATAATCTAAAGGAGGCATAGATTCTTTGCGAATATTTTGCTAATAATTAGCAAATAAGTTTAGCTCATATAATACATTTTTAAGTACGAACTATATTTAGACGAAAAGTAATTTTGTGAAAAAAAAAACATTTTTTGTCTATTTATCTATAGGGCAAAATAAATTTAAGCCGAAGTTTTTTTTTAAGTTATATCGTTAGTACTTATTGATGCAAATTGTTCGACAGGCTTATAAAGTAGGTACACAGACAGCTTGCTGAACATTCTTAAAAATCTTGTCTACGTTTCTTTACTTATCATTCTACGTATGTAGCCTCAAAGAAAATCAAATAAACTAGGCCAACCGAACCAAATAATAGGAATATTCTTAAAGGCTAGTCGTCAAAGAATGTGGATTTTTATTCATATCACGTGCCTACCTAAGTCCGGCTGGTGTAGACAGGGGCCAAGTCAAGCCAAGTACATGAAGAACCGGTAAGTTAAGTTTGTAGGGAACGGACTTTTTTGTTGATAAATGATTTTGTTTCTGTAAGTAGGTTTGTACAAACACTTTTACACGTCATTCATGTTTTTTTTTTAAACTAGATGAGGTCGGCGTTTCCTATCTGACTACCCTGAGAAGAAAGGCCGAAACAAACTCAGAGGTCTCTTATAAAGTCCAGACATAATCTTGGTCAGATCATGCGAAAACCATGTAGATTGGTGTCTGAAATGGTTTTTTGAGGAAAGAACCATACAGATTGAGAGGACCTGTCCAGTCAGTGCACGCATTTGTCAGTAATCGCGCAGCTCAACTCAGAACTTAAGAATCTCAATGATTCGACGAACAATACCAAGGAAAGGACATTTGGGTAGGCCACATAAATTACTTAAACTGCCAGACCATGATTAAAAGTAACTGAAAAAAAAAATAAAACAAACAAAACAGCAATGACCCACATAGTCTTCACATTCACAATAAATTAAAATAATATAATGCTTTACAAAGTAAATATTCATGTCAATATTCAGTATGCAAAAATAAAAAATAAAAAAAGGAAATTTGGAGCAGCTCATTCCCAAGCCTTTTTATCCTCAATATAATCTTTAACGCTATAAAAAGCTTTCTGACACAACTTGCGCTTAATGAATGATTTGAATTTATATTAAGGCTTAGATCTGGATCGTGGCTTGGAAGTTTATTATAAAGCTGTTGATGTGTGTTTTTGGAGCAACCTGTATATTGTGTTGTGTCGTGCTACAAAGATCTTTTGATGCTCGAATGACGTTGACAGGCAGGCGCTGTTGGTAAACATTTGTGCAATTGTTTTATAGGCTCAGGTATTTGGCCTTAAAAGTCGGACAAAAATATGTTTTGCGTTTTATAGTATTATTAAAGTAAGTATTTCGTTCTATTTTGAGGCATAATAGAGTAAAAAAAAGGCATACATTATTCTTAACAAATTTTATTTCTAATTTTCATCATCTTCAGAGTCATTTTCAATACTAATATTGCAAATATCATTTCCCTCCAAAAGATTCATGGTATCCGCTGAAAGAGGACTCTTTCTTTTATGTTTAGCGTTCCTCATTCCCGTCAGCAAGGGGCCTGATGTCAAGAGCAACCTATTTAAAACTTCTGTGTTGCAGGCTACTCTCGAAAATTTTCGGACGTAGTTTAGCCGAAACGCTCGGATGTGCTTATTGCGGGCTTCTGCAGCTTCGTCAGACAGTAACTGATCGACTTGAGCTCCTAGGCATGGAGTTGACATCTAGTCTCAACTTCGGCGCCACCATCGAGTACAAGGCCCAAACTGCGGCCAAGAAACTGGGCATCCTAAATAGGGTGAAGCGATACTTTACGCCTGGACAGCTTTTAACCCTTTACAAAGCGCAAGTCCGATCCTGCATGGAGTATTGCAGTCACCTTTGGGATGGATCAGCTAAGTACCAACTAGCCGCGCTTGACTCGGTGGAACGCAGAGCTAAGAGGCTCATTGGCGACGTAAAACTGGTGGATGCCAAGCTTCATAGCTTGGCTCATCGCCGCAAGGTTGCCTGCTTGTCGGTCTTCTACAGATTGTACTTCGGAGAGTGTGCCCGAGAACTCCACGACCTCATTCCACCGGCCCCCTTCTACCACCGGACATCTAGACGCACTGCCAGTTACCATCCCTACCTGGTTGCTATTCCACCAATTCGCACTAAGCGCTTCCAAATGTCTTTTATAATGCGCACAGCAAAAGAGTGGAACTCACTACCTGCGTCTGTGTTTCCGAACGTATACAACCCTAATCTCTTCAAAGTGAGAGTGAACAGGCTTCTTCTGGGTAAGCTCACTCCATCGTCGACTTTGTCTCTGTCACCTCTGACCTAGACTAGAGTCAAGAGCAAACCCATCACAAATAAAAAAAAAAAAAAAAAACAGTTGCCCAATTGGCAGAATCGCCTCCTTTATCACGACTGCCCCATGACTCAATACTGCCTCGTAATGTCGGCGACATTGGATGAAACTTGTACAAAGAAACGTACAATTCAGCAGTTTCTTTGCAGTAAATTTCGAATTTTTGGATGTTAATTTTTATCCCGCAGCACATAGTGTCTAGGATGACTTTTAATCGGTAGATTAAATTCTGGTCAATCCCAGTTATTTCTGCAGCTTTCTCGTATTCATCGAAAAATCGACTGCTGGTATTCCCATCATTCGTGTTTCCAAAGTTAGCCTTTGGAATATCTACTAATAATCCTAGTTGTTCACGAAACTTGGTTTGGATTTCTTTTTTTCGTGTCTCCACTAGTTTCTTCTCTTCGGCAGTCAGGCGAGCCCTCCACTTCATGACTGGTAATTTATAAGCTACATGCAGTATGCTCTCGAAAAATCTTATTCGAGCGTGCAGCAAAGATAGACCAAATCGCATGTTTTCCGTATTGCAGGGCCTTTCTTTTGTAAGGTCGTCGAAATCGGAGGATGTGGCGCCACACATGTAACATCTCATGGTTGACTTGGTATGGGTTGCTGCGTTACATACCTTGCCGTCCACCATGGTAAAAACTATTTTATGTTAATAATAATAAAAAGTTTATTGATTCATAAACAAATGTTACATTATAGGTATGGCACTGGATCCCGCACTAGGATGCCCTGTGTCGCAGGATCCAGTCTCTTTTGACAGATAATGTGAATATTAGAGATTACAAATGCAACGGTTTCAGCATAATTAATTAACTTAGGACTAAAAGGTAACCAAATGTGTATGTGCATCTGTATGTTTGACGGATATGTCGTCGATCTTGGTATTGGTCAGTTCTTTTATTTGATTTTCTACGTACTCGATTTCTTCATTAGTCACGTCAGTGATTTCTTTCACAAATCGTATGCGTATTGGTCTGCAATATCGTGGTGATGATGGAGTTGGGTTTTGTCATACAATTTTTCTTTCCGTTCCATAGACTAGTTGGAGTGGAACGACAGAACTTTGAAAAATGTTGGCGTCGGAATCAGTCTCATTTGCAAATTTCATTTTATATTGAATCTGCTGAGATCCGTCACAGCCCCATTTGCTGATGAGCAGAAAGGACTGCTTTTCAGATTCAGTCAGTTGCTCCAAGACCTCCTCACCAAGATGCAATAATAATCGCTTGATGGTGTGATCCATTAAGCTTTGTACCCTTACTTCGGCACAGGTCTCAGTTATGCTGTGGATTCTTTCTTCTGTGGACTTTCTCGCAATTTCATTTGTGTTGCGTATGCCAGCACATCTAAGCCAGATGTTCGAAAATTTTCAGTTTTTCGCCTTATATTCCTTTCACATAAGTCTGAAAACGACTTTTGAGGTCTACCTGGACTTAATCCTATAACAAAAGATAAACCTTTAGTCACTGATAAAATTCCATGAAATTTATAATAATGTTCGAAACAAAAGAATTGTTAACGTAAATAGGTACCTGCTTTTGGTATCGATATGGTGCCCTTGAGCCATTCTTTGTTCACTTCTAGGAATCTGGCTTTGGTATTGCGGGCAGCTGACCATTTCTGCTTGAATTGGTGATGTATAATTGACAACTTGTGCTTTGCATCTACAATGTTTGGGTCATCTTCAGAGTATTGACGGAGAAGTTCCAACTCCATAAATTCCATCTTTTCATTGAAAGTTGAAGCATTGGAGCGTTCCACGATAGTTAGTAAATCGTTTCTAGTTAATACCCGCATCCCAGAAGAGCCTGGAAACAAGATAAACTAATTTTCATAAAAAAAACAACACGTGGTTTCTTGAGTCCATGCAAAAAAAAAAAAATTGCCAAAAATGGAGGGGTGCGTTAGAGTGGCTGTTTTACGTATTTTAGAATACTATAGAGTCTATTCTAAAACAAACCATATAAATTTTTACTTAGAAATGCTCAGAAATACTTTAAAACGCTTAAAGATT
Organism: Dicycla oo; assembly: GCA_948252095.1. NCBI lineage: Eukaryota > Metazoa > Arthropoda > Insecta > Lepidoptera > Noctuidae > Dicycla > Dicycla oo. The sequence goes on from OX411732.1 coordinate 14,778,649, forward strand.
TTTTGAAATGCGTATTTTATAGGACTTTTTAAGAATTAGTTACTAATGGAGCTAAAGGTACGAAAACTCCCTCTTTCCATAACAAAACTAAATAAACTAATAAGTACATACCTGGTTCTATAAGATCCATAGTAGAAATTCAAAAGAAATTGACTTTTTCACCATAAATTTAATATTTGAAAACAATGAAATTTGAGCGTATCGAATAATTACACGACCACGGCAAGCGAACGGTAATTTCCGACTGAGCGCATGGAGCGGGGGAAAGGCTCTAGCGCGTCGGGTTCACGCTATTGGTAGGAGGAGATACCATTGTATTTCGAGGAATAATAAAAAACGACGTCTAACTAAAACAAAACAAATGGATTTCGCCCGACTTTTAGGGCCAAATACCTCTCTGTGGCTCTGCGCGAACTGGCCACCGACCACAGCCACCGGTGGCCAGCGACAGCGACTTAACACACTTTTTCATATATTTTGTATAGACGCACCGCACACTTGTGGCCGGTAGTGGCCACCCGCTACAGCAGTAGGTACTCAACACTGCAGCAAGAGGCGACAGCCAACGTTGGCTGTGGTCGGTGGCCCCTTTGCGTCGAGCAATAGAGGTATGAGGAACAGGGTATAAAGTTCAGTTATCCTCCTTGGAAAAAGGAGAACCTTTCGACCAGACAGGAGTTGTGTCTGGTGGGCTATTGGCAACGATTGATATCTGGACGTTATACAATATGTAACAAAAACCATGTTGTTCCTTCTGCCTACGTTTTAAGAATCGGTATACATACGTAATAAAACAAGTCATTTCTAAAAAAGTGTTCAACAAAAGTAATTAAAATAAATATTTAATTACTAATATTTGTAATGTTTAACAGATTTCTTACCTCTGCAATTCTGCATGAAGCGATGACGCGAAATCCGTTCGAAAGTAAGCTGCGCGGGAGACAAAGTAAGTGATTCGCAGGGCGGCGGCGGGTGGCGGGGTAAAGGAGTAGGTAGGCACGTGGTACCGACCCGGAGCCCGTGCGCCCCGATGTACTTGTAAAATCAGATACTCTAAACATTTTTTCGATTTTAATAGTAAAGTTATTTGACCTCTCGACTAACCAATGCTTATTTTTTTTTTAATTCTAATTTTATCAATGTTGTGCTTGTAGGTTACGGTATACGTCCCTTAAAGGAACAACAGGGTTTTTGTTACATATTGTATATATGCTAGTCGCGCAGTATACTCTGCTTGCGCGATGTAAGATTTTGCGTGACGTCAGTGTGATGCGTAATTCTCATGTCGCGTTGTAGATGCCGCCACAGTTTTGTGAAACATATTTGAAAAACAAGACGGCGGCGTTCGTTCTGATTATGGCCACGCGCTAAAAGACCTTGTAGGGCTATATTTTGTGTTTAGAGTTGTCCAAATCTAATCCGATCCCATTTTTAAGTAGAATTTACATTACTAGTACAACGTTCTTTCTTTGTGGTGGCACAGATTAATACAAATAGAACACTCCGCAGTTAAGGTATGAAGCTACAAGTACGCGGCGGGCCTATCTCACTGGGCCAATTGAGGCGTGGAACTTACAAATGGGCTAAGTGCCTAAAAAATCGGAATCTACTTTTTGCGTTCTAAAGGTGCTACGTTAGACAGCCATTTCATTTCAAACGTGCTAAGTGCCAACAACAATTTTGACTTTAAAAATAAATTGTTGTTGGCACTTAGCACGTTTGAAATGAAATGGCTGTCTAACGTAGCACCTTTAGAACGCAAAAAGTAGATTCCGATTTTTTAGGCACTTAGCCCATTTGTAAGTTCCACGCCTCAATTCAGTTGGACTGCCGCGGTCAGAAGGTATAAGAGTTACACGTTAGAAAGAGAGGTACCTTGTAGGTGAATATAACTGTTGGTAATATGCGTTTTGCGACTTGCATTGCACTTTATTGTAGCTTAGCAAGAGTCGCTTTTTATTGAAATGATTTTGCGGAGTGTCCCATCTGTAACAATCTGTGCTACAGGCTATATTTTGTGTTTAGAGTTGTCCAAATCTAATCCGATCCGACGTTTAAGTCAAATTTACATTACGAGTGTAACGATCTTTCTTTGTGTTGGTTCTTCTTTGTACATACCTAATTACCCAAAAAGTTTGGTTTGAACAAAATGCAGTTACGTGGTTGTGCTAAAAAAAAGACACAAGCCGTTAGATCTTCTTTAGTCCTTAATTCGAATAAATAAAAACACAGAATTTAAATAAAGTAAAGAATGCTTTTTCTTTGTGTTGGTTCTTCTTTAAGTATCTAAGCACTGTAGAGGTTACATTCTAGCCATCTATGACATTCGGACGGTCACTTTTAGAAGAAGGCGCTTAGAGTTTTTTTTTTTAGAGAGACGTCAGCGAGACGTGCCCGCTAGGCGATTCACAGAGTACTTTTATTTATGGCGATTGATAGGCGCGTTGCTTTTAATATATATATAAAATATATAATATTACTTAAATACATCAGAGTACAACCGGAGTTTGTTAATCATTATTAGTACCTTTGGATCCCGAGAAAGTAAAGGTCTCCCAAAAATGTTTGGTCAAAACAAAATGCAGTTACGTTCTCGTGCTCAAAAAAAGCCGTGTAAATGAAAGCACAGAATTGAAATAAAGTAAGGAATGCTATACCTACACATATGTGTATGTAATGAAGTACATAATCTACTTAATGCAAGCCTTGGGCTTTTTATCCTTAAGTCATCTAACCTGCTCCCTTTAAATGCCATAATAAATTGTAAGGGTTATATTCTACGAAAGGGTTTGGAAGGTAAGCTTAACTTACTTAGAAATTTTAACCCGTTATGGGTAAAAATAATAAGTGATGTGGGCTAAATCAAGTTGCCTTTTCACTAGGCGATTTTAAGTCGTACTTCTTTGCGAATTGAATGATGATCGTAGGTATAGCTTAGAAAAAAAGTGGTAAATATTTTCACTATGTTGCTATAAATAGCAACATAGTGAAAAAATTTACCACTTTTTATTTACTAAAGGGCCGATTTCGATTACTTTATCTGAAGAATAAATCTGTGTTTATTCTTTCGATAAAGTTATCTTAGGGCTGATTTTTCAATGGTTAGATAACTTTTATCTAAGGAATAATTATTGCAGTTTGACAGCTTTTTTAAAGAAAATATGTCAATCCGTCATTATTTTTCTTTTAGTTAAAAATTATCTCTCTATTGAAAAATCGGCCCTTAGAAAATATTTATGTCAATCCGTGCACTGTTCGTGTGACTAAGGGGTTGGTTTTTGATCCGTACTTAAATCAACCAATGGTTAAACAAAGTAACTAATGGTTGAATTTTGGCTAAATGTGAAAGGCTGAACATGAATGTATTCATGTTAGCTCATTCATATTAAAAAATAGTAACTAATGGCATAACTCATTCATGTTTAGCCTTTCACATTTAGCCAAAATTCAACCTTTAGTTACTATATTTAACCATTGGTTGAGTTAACTACGGATCAAAAAACCAGCCCTTACCTTGTTTCCAAAAACAAACTCCGTAATTCAATGACACAAAATGAAAAAAAAAAACAAAGCTTTAGAAAGGTTACCTATTTAGTTCGAAAAATATTTGAAGGAATTTCATTTCACCTAAAAGTTTTCAACTATTATCGTTTCGTTTTTTTTTTTTACTTCATCGAAGTCACGTCTGCCACTGTATTAGTTAACCTCTTATCAATTCGATTTTATTCGTTACTCCGTCGTATCATTTGGTCAAAAAAAATTTCACCAAAGTTACATTTAACCGAAATAACATTTGTTCGAAGTATCATGTTTCCGAACATTCATTATACCACTGTTTTAATTACCATATTTTCATTTCACCAAACGCCTGGAAAGTTTGTGCAAACTATTTCATCTATAATTTTTGCTGTTACTTTTTATAACAAACTTTTGTTGTTTTATGTTAACAAGAATGCTTGCTTCAAGCAAGCAGGCATGCAGCGTGCAAGCAGGCATGCAGCATGCAATCAAGCATGCAACATGCAAGCGGGCATGCAACATGCAGCAAGCATTTTTTCTGTCACGGCTCCGTCAATGCGGGGTTTGGGCGGATCCATGCGAGCTTATCGTCGCAGGCTTTAACGCTCACCACCGCAGCCTAAGCTTCGGCGGTGGGGCTTCAAACCACCTGCTCCTTAGCTCGCGGGCCGCCCCACCTTTCCGCGCCTACGTGGACTTAAATTACACTCTAGGGGTAGGACGACAAGCTGCGTGAAGTCGGTTTTGCAGCGATTCGTTTCTATCACTAAATTTTATAGCACAACATATTGACTTTTTATGACACTATTTTAATTTAACATTGAAAATGCTACCAAGTAACGGGCTATATATTTGTGACCAAATAAGGTTTCGTAAAATGTGGTATCGGTGTGGTGAAAATATGGCAAATAAATCATTTGGTAAATGAAAAAAGTTCAAAAGAGGCTTCGGCCAATAGCAAAAAGTTATTTTGTAAATCGGCGAAATATAGTTGGGTTAAATAATACCTATGACACATGATACTTCGATGACCTAAAAATATGTCAAATAATGCATATAGCTTCAGAAATCTGAGATCAAAGAAGTTTTTTTGTGTCCAAAACGCGATGTATTTCGTAAATCTTATTGACATTTTGTGTGCTTCTCTGTACGTGGGTCTCGGTAACTTTGCTAACTTAGAAAGTGTCTTACAAGTTGAAACAGTAAGGGAAGACTCAATTTCTCTTGTTACCAGGGCGTTTTCTTATAAGCCGATTTACTTTTATGATAAATTATAGAACAAAATTCGGAGAGAGTAGATAACTTATTACTTTTCTACTTTGATAATGCCTTACATGTCCACAATAGCCTGGTATTAGCTACTTAGACTATGAGGCTTCTAATACCTTAGTTCATTGCAATATTTTAACAATATTACGTTATATTTTCTATTAATCATTAAAATCGACCTATGATTCGGCCAACTTCTACTATTTTAATTCAATAATATTTTTATTTTGAATATAATAACTTTTCATCAATATAATTCAGAATAATCATATCTCTCATATCTTTCCTTTTTTATGTTCTTTATTCTGATAATTATTTCAATTGTAATTGAGATTCGTCCTTTTTTGTGAGTGATGTGCATGCCTATAAGTAACTTATTTACACAGAATCCCATCGTAAATGTCTGTACATGTCTTATTTATAAATAAGTTGTTGGTGTGCCTATATCAAATAAATAAATAAATAGTTTAGTAAAATTACAGGCCAGTCACAGTAGCAACAAAAATCGCGTTAGTTCGCAAATACTGATATTTTGAGATGTTGTAACGACAAATAAATAATACTTAAAGTCAAAAACTGAAAAGTTCGAAAATTTCAAGGTTTTTCGTGCACCACGCAATTAGCACAGGTTTTTCGACGCTGCAAACTTAATTTTACACTATTGGTTTCTATCCTAATCTAACAACATCTCTAAAAATCAGTAGGTACAGTGCAATTTTTGCAACCTACGATGTATTACGGGACTGGCCTATTTATTGATTAAAATTAGCGAGTTCATGTTATATTTTGTTGATTTTAGGAAAAACAAAAATAAAATATTCAAAAAAAGATAAATACTAAAGTCATTCTCACAATTTAAGAGGAGTTTAAGCGTCAGGTATTTGTCATAAACCGGCTCGACTTTGTGACTTAATTAGACTTAAACAAAAACAATACACTAAAATAAATAACATAAAAAGATAGCAATCGTTTCAAAATCAATACAGCCATTTCAATGCGGAAGCTAAAAATCCTAACGCAGCTAAACCTGTGTAGTGTAGGACAATCAAATAACAGGAGATAGCCAGAGAGCCGAGCGCAAAGTTGATAGAGCAAACAAAAATCGAGAGCCCTTGGAATCTATTTGCTCACTTGTTTTATGTACAGTCGAGTTGCTAATACCTTCGTTAGTTTTCAAAATCTTTTTTTCAAGTCAGGAGATTATACGTTTTGAAGCTATGGCACTGAGCACAGTACTGATTAGATCACTTTATTCACATGAAAACACAGGTCAAAATAACTTAGATCTTTGACCAATGTCCTTTTTAATGAACTGGCCATTTTATGAAATATAATTCGAATAGGTTTTATTTAATTGTTAGTGTCATTTTTAATTACATTATTACAATATTATGTTTAACTGAGTGTCATTCTGTGACATTGACATTATGACAATACTGAGTTGGTAAAGCAGATTTTAGTATGCACAGAGCAAATAAAAATAGACCATAAGCTGACGAACGTATTTTTACTGCGACTGTACTCAACGAGAAATGTGTGGATGACACAAGGGGTAGAAAAGTTAAGTGTACTTTTAGTCCAAGGTCACTATTCAAGGTCATATAGTTTGCTGTGTGTGGTTTATCTGTGTGACCTTTATGTATGGACTTGAGATTTGTTTTTAGTCTGGAAGTTTTTTGCTTGTTATTTTGTATAAAAGTTCATGAGACATTATCTCAAGGTTTATGGTATATCTGGGACTCTTTGTCTGGGTGTCTTTACTTGGAATAAAAAATCGAGATACGTGATAATTTGGTAACTTCAGGCTACAAAAAATCCCCCCGGTGCCGCGATGTCGTATGGGAGGCATCGCGGCTGATGGTTGAGGGCCGCGGCGGGAGAGTAGTGCCAGTATTGCGGTGCGCCGCTCTCCCTACCTTGCGCGACCTTGACGGGGTCGCCACCGTCCGATGGCGGATGCTGTGGGGCTGCAGGGGAAGAGGAGTGTCGGTATTTCGTTGGCCGCTCTCCCTATCCTCTGCGGCCGAAAAGTGGCAGGCGGCCGGGCCACTGACCTGACCGGTCGCAGGGGGACCAAGGGTGCCTACGTATAGATACGGGTCGTCTAGCGCCCATGTACTGGTTTGGTCCATGGGGTGGTCACGGCGCGCAATGTGTTCTTGTGCGCCGGTAATGGGGGGTGCTCCCCAGAGGAGGGTCCGGTGACGGACAGCCGCGGCGGGTTCGCGGTGAGTGCTAACGCGAGCCCGTGTTCCCGCCAGAAGCGGCAGAGGAGGACACCGTGGAGTTTTAGTGGGTTGGAGTCCCACATAACTGCACTATCTCCCCGTGATAGTGCAGTAAGTATGAGCATTTCTCCACGGAAAAAAGGCTACAAAAATAAACAAAAGATTACTGGTCGCATACGGATAACTGTTGCAGCATAATCAAGACTTTAGAAGGACGAAACCCTTTAATATAAACCAAACTTTCTTACAAAAATATCGAATCTCAAAAGCGTTCAGTACAAAATACCTATGACCATCAAGTGATTGGGCGGAAACTACAAAATACCAATCCAGGGTTTTCATTGGTTCGCGCTTGTTTGATGTATCAACTATCAGTCGTAAACGTTTGTTTGTGGCTTTGATGCTATCACTCGATTTACTTCGGATATTCGAGATAAATGATTTTTATACTTAGTTTAGTTTTAATTTGTTCATTAAGGAATTGCCTCTGGTTGATGTTATTTTAATGCACCACTGAATAAATGGAGGAATATAAAATTGATCCTCTAAAAACTTTTTGATCTTCTATTCTTAGTCTTTTTTTATTCAATGCTCTTCTTTTAACTTACTGATCTTTTTAAAAATTGTCTGTGTCAACGACGCGCGAGCCGAGCGCGCGAAGCGAGCGGTGCCGTGACAATTGCTGGCGAGCGCTATATCCAAGTTGGTCACAGTTGCTAGGCTAGGGCACATCACAAAAAGTGTGTCAGGATAATTTTTTTTGTAAAATCTGACATCCAAAATGGCTAACATGTCCCCTTGGTAATCTGGCTGTCAGACTTTTTGGGCTTTTGACCACCCTCAACGACTGTCAAAGATCTACGAATGACGTTTGGGACCGTGGCAAGCGTAACTTAACCTTTGATCGACCCGTGTGGCTGTTATCATTTAGGCACGAGTCTCTCCGATGCCAAATAGATAATATGTAAGTTAATACCTACATAATTATCTATTATCTATTTGTAAATTAATTTTAAATAAGGATAATTAATTCCTAAAAGATGCTCTTTAGTCAAATCCAATTGATAGAAGCACAAATACTTGTTCTTTTTCTATCGCTTGCATCCTCAAAGGAAAGTTAATTAAGGAATTGGTTACAAACGTCTCCATACTATGAAGCACTTCAATGAACGAAAATGAGCTTTTAATGATGGCCTGAAAGGGCTCAACCTCGGCTTATTCGCCTGATATTTGGGTCATATAATTACCAGTAAATTGCTTTTTGTTTTGTTACAGTTATAGAGTAGGTAGTGAATGGAGTATTAAGATATTATCACAGAAGTCGTCATTTGGAAATATGCCACAGATGTGATACTGGCGCTGGTTCAAAAATGGGATTTTCACCGTGAATTTAAGTGCTGGTAAGTGGTCCAACGGTGGTTTTGAGATTATTTTAGAATTATGGACGGCAGTATCTTTGGCTTATTACAACAAACTGTTTGACAAATGTTAAATAATGCATACTAATTTTAGCGCTGACTTTATTGAAGTAATCTATGGAAAGACAAACGGCAGCGAAATAAGTATGAGCTATTAAAGTGGTAGCTTTTTTTTTCTGGGTTGGTAAATTATCAAATAACTGCTCCCACTCTGGGCGGAGCGGAGAGGCGTGTGAGACTTCTACTGACTAAAACCCACCCGTGTTTCTTCAGGGCCACGGTAACTCTTTTAAACTACACTCAACCCTGGCAGGCATCGGCCCTAGCGGACCCCATCAGTTAGTGCTGACATATCTTTGAGGCGCTCGTGGGACACAACGCACCGTCGACCCGGGCCTGGTCTTTACCGGATGGCGAGTTACCCATTGCTGGCCGTCTGCAAGCCCGCGCCTACGGATTAAAGTAGTGGCTGTCGTATGTATTTTGCTTTTTACCATTCTATATTATAAATAGCTTACTTATATTTTTAACTTGTCACGAGTTACTTAAACTTCGCTAGCCATTCGCTGCCATGCTATGACGACACGATCTTCTTCTTTTCGAGGTAAATATAATTATGTAATTATTTGTTAAATTAGTTGAGCCCAGTTGGTGGCCACGCCAATCGCGGCATCAGTGGCGTGTTTTAGGTCGTCAAAAGTGCAGGTTTATGGACACTTTGGATACTCCAACATCATGGTACATGGTTCGGTCAAGAGCACCGCATTCGCACTGGGTATCGGTGGGATCTATAATCCACCATTATGCTAGATTGTGCTTACAGTGGCCTAATTGGGTCCGCAATCGATTGATTGCTTTCCTTATACGCCACTGCAGGTCACGTCCGGGTGGTAGGTGCTCCTGGGGCTGAACGAAGTCGGGTTGTGTTGGGTACTGTTTTTCTCACAGGCCTCTTCTCACCTTAGGCAGTTGTTCTTGGATTGGAGTGTACAGCGGAGGAAGCTGTTCCAGCTATTAAGACTACCCGGGGCGATTGTGTGTTCGTAGAAGCGATGCGGGAATCGGCTACTTGCTTATATTTCTTAAGCACGCATGCGACTTCCCTTTTTACGATAGGTGGTGTGATACCGGCCAACGTGCAACAGATAGAACTCATGGAGCGGGGTCCGCTTAAGGCATCCCGATATATTATAATTCGACGCGTCTCATCCACGTCAATGTCGACTTGCTTTTGATAACACGATAGAAAATCAAGTGGTTGTCTACAAGCACAAACAATTAGTGAAACTCAAAGCAGCCAACACAACAAATTACAATACCTACATTAACACTCCATTCACTTACTAATCCGAGTAATAAACGCCAGTTGCGCGAACGAGGTTTAATTTTTCATCGACTTTTGAAGGGCTGTGTATGAAAATTGTGGCGGTTCGTTAAACAGCCGATTATTATGTATTTACTAAAGATTCCTTAATGAGGTTATTAACCGAAGCTGGTGCGGTTAAACTACTATGATTTTATAATTAATTGAAGGAAGGGTTGTTCTGAATGACGGTGGTCCAGAATTTGTTTAGTACGTACCAACGCAGAGCTAAGAGGCTCATTGGCGACGTAAAACTGGTGGATGCCAAGCTTCATAGCTTGGCTCATCGCCGCAAGGTTGCCTGCTTGTCGGTCTTCTACAGATTGTAGTTCGGAGAGTGTGCCCGAGAACTCCACGACCTCATTCCACCGGCCCCCTTCTACCATCGGACATCTAGACGCACTGCCAGTTACCATCCCTACCTGGTTGCTATTCCACCAATTCGCACTAAGCGCTTCCAAAGTTATTTTATAATGCGCACAGCAAAGGAGTGGAACTCACTACCTGCGTCTGTGTTTCCGAACGTGTACAACCATAATCTCTTTAAAGTGAGAGTGAGCAGGCTTCTTCTGGGTAAGCTCACTCCATCGTCGACTTTGTCTCTGTCACCTCTGACCTAGACTAGAGTTAAGAGCAAACCCATCACAAATAAAAAAATAAAAAACCTACTATTTTATGAATTTTTTACCCTCCGTGTGTTTAGGCCCACTTTACCACTTCAGTGTCGCATGATACCACATAGGTTCATAATAGTAGAAAGCGCTAGTGAACCGAACTTCATAGGTTCGCAAATACTCTCAGCCCGCGGTCGCCATTGGACGATGGTATTTTACGTTTATTTACACTTGCAACACGATATGACTTGACTTGACTTCAAGCGCTTTACACATACCTAAGGTATTGCAGAGAATTTTAAAAACTAGGTAAACATGTAACCCTCAAAAATGTTCACGAAATAAACGTTTGAACGTTAAAGTGAGTCAGCATGTTTACTTGATTTTTCCTCCCTCCCTCCCTCTTGGTTATTAAAACTCCTGTTATTTTGAACTCTTGATTATATTGCTCATTGTAATACATTTATAATTATCAATGCAAATATGTGAAGATAAGGTAAACTATGATACTGGTAACTTCATGATAGCTGACCTGATAGCTTTTTAGGAATTTCACATATAAATTTAAACAAAGAAAGAGGATATTGATATGGAGGGAAATATATAAATCATAAAACTGTGTGTGTAAAATAATGTCCATGAAGTTTTCATAGAAATTGTCCTACTAGAGTCGCGTCGTCGCGCTGTCATGTTGCGCCTGTCTGCGGGAGCCTTTATTTTGCTCAGCCACTGCACAAATCGTGCCATTAAAACGTTTACTTATTGTTGCTGGTCAAATCGCCTTGCACAGTTTGATCCTTTTATACATACACATATATATATATATATATATATATACATATATATAATACAAGTGAAGTTAAATAGTATAAGAAAGTAGAAAAAAAAGTTTCTGCGCAGAGCCGGTATGCTACATTCGGTTCCACACAAAACTGCATTGTTTCAGAAAAGCATAATTCGCAATGGCTCCAAAGGTTTATTCAAAACTACCAAAGTTTATCAAATTAGCAGATAATTTTAATGATTTTAAAAAGTGGTTATTTCTATTTCTGATTGAGAAGACATATTACTCTATTGAGGAATTCCTTAATGACCGAATTTAATATTTTAGTTTTAGTATGGTTGTGATTGATATGCTTGCTTGATACAATAATGGGACTATATAAATATATGTTGACTAATATTCTTATTATGTAATGTAATGCTTTTATCTATCATTTCCTGCTATTTTAATTGTAATCTGATTAATTATTGATATTATTATGTAATGCTTTTATCCGACAATGCCTGCTATTTTAATTTTATTGTAATCTGATTAATTATTGATAATATTATTATTATTATATTATTATTTGTACATCATTAAGTGGTAGGACATAGAGACCATAATATGACTGTAACACCTATTGTAACCTATGTTCACAAATAAATTGAATTGAATTGAAACTTTCATGATTTCTCTAAAATTGTTATGGTTTGAGTTCATCACCAATGAAGTATCATGGATAGCTTGATTCTTTTCCTTAGTTGTCAGTAAGAAAATAAATGTAAAAAGTAACATTTTCGGTTGGATATTGTGGATAAGCATAAAAACTACCACCCTGCAGACCGCTATTTTAAGGTGAGCGTCCACTGGTCCGCGCCGGCCGCAAAGCACGCACGGCACGCAATTATTGAACGGATTTGACGATGGAGTTCACTGTGTCTGGATTTTTTATTTAGTCTGAGAATTTTGTTTTTGTTAGTAGACGTCGTTTGTCATGGAGATTGACGAAGATATTATTATTATCAGTTGCTTATTGGCAGAAGAGGTATAACGTTAAACTAAACGTAGAATGTGGGTTCATGAAATAAATTTGAAGCGACCAATCAATCAATCTTATTGTTAACTGAACAAACAGCTGTGCTGCTGGGAAGTTTGTTGCGCCACTTCTTCTTCCCAGCTAAAACACTAGGAAGTGGTGAAGGGCGGACGTTTTGGAGGACTGTCTTATCTAATTTTGACGTTCGAATAGTGCTGATTCTCAGCCAATTTTGTATAAATGACTTTTGATTTTGATTTTGAATGTTTGGAGAATATCATGTATTATTTGTTACTGATGTACTTCATAATGAACAAAGATTTTTTGATTACATTCACCTGTCAAAATCTGACTTCATGAATCTGATTAATATACTCAAACCTTATTTGACGAAATAAACCACTACTTTTAGAAAGGGAATGACACTGACACACATCGGTAGGATGACACTGACAACTCACTCCACGCTCACAGTTTTCACAGTGACGCGGTGAATTGGACGCAGTGCTGTATGAATTCTTACAGAGCAAACCAAAATCCGTTGCATGCCGTGAGTGCGTTGCGGTCGGCGCGGACTAGTGGACGCTCACCTTTATCCTACTAAGCAGTTATATATAGCAAATGATGTTTTCTATTTATATGTTTTTTGCCAATATTGCGGGCAATTTTCATGACTAGTCTTGAAAAGTGGCGATCGCTCTACAATCTATTCGTATTTGTACAACGACTTTCAACAGGATTGCTAGCTTTTCAGTATTATAAATTATCCATTTTTTACTTTTTCATTATCGCTACTTATTGCTGAGAAAATGTCAGTTTATCTAGGCCCTCTGATGGTTACCTTAATACTGATAACTGTTAAAAGGTAGTTCGCTGTTCACAAAACACACACATATAAAAAAAATACGATACCATCACCCCATTCACGAAAAACTCATTCTTCTCACTTTCCAAACGAATAAACATGCAAATTAATTCCATGCAAATAAATCTAAACATTCTTTTCGAAACATGAGAATCGATGGCGTTGATTTTTCACGTGGAAACAACCTATCAGCATTGTCAACGTTCTCATGAATTGTAAATATGGAAGGGAAGGGAATGTATGCGTTTCGCTTTGAGTACGTCATGTACGAATATAGTCAGGATTGGTGACTCAGCCTAAAAGTCTTATAAGATACTTACTAGCTTTTGCTCGTGACTCTGCCCACGTTGTGGTAGGAAATTTTTCCATGGATACGTACTACCACGGTAAAAATTATCCTAACCCAGGTCATACATACACCCATGGTCTACCTGTGCGCTAAATTTTATCGAAGTCCGTTGAGCCATTTTGGTGTGAAAATGTAACAGACAGACAGAGTTAGCTACTTACGCATTTATAACAATGGTATGGATTACGTAATCAGGCTATAATTTTCTCAATGCTGCGACACAGGCCTCCCACGCGGGCTCAGTACGGGTTAGCAGATATCACAGCCATGTCTTCGAATTTTTGGTTCTAGGACATGCCGGTTTCCTCACGATTCCTTCATCGTTTTGAGAACAGTGGTGATGAAATAATTTATACAAAGTAAAGTGGAACTTGAAAGTCGCGGCCGTTACCACTGGCCCACCACTGTGGTATGGATTAAAGGGACTTTTATCTTTTCTAAGTTAAAACTTTGTTCTCATATCGGGTGTAAAAAGACACTTTCCGAAGCAAAATAGCCACATTTTGTACCCATTATTTGTATATTTTTTTTCCACTAGACCATACCTGGTGATCCCCTGGTTTTGGAGATATTGAAGGTCAAAGTAGCATTTTTTTTTACTTTTTTACGAAAACGAATTCCAAGTGTTATTACTAAACTTTTTCCAAACAAACGTTAGCTACGTTTTCGATTTTTCTTAACAAATTACGCTTTTGAAGTTACAAGAAGACAATGAATATCATACGCACACTACCACAAGTACCTAAGCGTACGCGTACGCGGGACCGTTTGCCTGGATTCGCGTTACATTATGCGCAATAAAAAATAGCCGTTTTTTATACCTAAAAATGAAAGTCGTTTCCCAGCAATAATTTTACGCAAAGCTAGTTAGATGTACAGTATACATAGTTAACGGCTTTGAGATGTGTGTTTTTATATCCTGTATAGTACAGGAAATAATCAATCTGCCTAGCCTTTTCCCAACTATGTTGGGATCGGCTTACAGTCTAACCGGATGCAGCTGAATACCAGTATTTCACATGGAGCGACTGCCAATCTGACCTCCACAACCCAGTTACTGGGTAATACGATACCCCTTGGCAAGACTGGTCAAAATCAAAAATCAAAAGTCATTTATTCAAACTAGGCTGAGAATCAGCACTTTTTAAACTTCAAAATCACATAAGACAGTCCCCCAAAACGCCCGCCCTTCACCACTTCCTAGTGCTTTAGGTGGGGAGAAGAAGTGGCGCAACAAACTCCCCAGCAGCAGCAGTCTGTTCAGTTAAAAAAAAAAAAAAATGCATCTATACAACACTGCGCATAATAATTCAGGTACATTACGCAACACCAAACATTAAATTAAATTATTTGCTATAAGTAAGCTAGCACACGCCAATATACCAAAAAAAAAAAAAATCGAAAACTATACTCAAGCAGAAATAAAAATACAAAACTAAAATCGTAAGCAGAACTTTATACCTAAATAAAGGCCTCCGGTAATAAAGGATGTGCGCACTTACATATAAGAAGATTGTATATGAAGCCGAAACTCGAATTCACAAATGATAAACTAGGACCATCAAAGTAAAATAAACAAAGTTAATTACTAATAACAAAACAAAACCAAGGACAGCAAGACGACCAGTCACCACAACCAGCATAACGAGCATAAAGCAGAGTTCAGCCATCACCCTGACATCACCATCATCATGCTTGTCAGACTATCGGGCTTCTGACGACCCGTAACGACTGTCAAAGATCCACGAACGACAGCCGGGACCAACGGCTTAACGTGCTTTCCGAGGCACGGAGGAGTCTCGGTATGAAAAGATGGTCACCCATCCACAGACCAACCCCGGCAAGCGTAGCTTAACCTGATGGATCGACCCGTGCGGCTGTTATTAGTTAGCCACGAGCTCCTCGTATAGTACAGGAAATAGCATTACATAAAACAATATCGACGGTATGAATCAATAGTGTTTATCTCAGATTTTTACTTGGAAGATTTAAAGTTTAATTTAGCGTGGATGGATGGAATTTCTATAGCGAATAACTATATTACAACAGCTTTGTAAATTTTGAGATAGTGCCTAAATAGTTCAAACCAAATTAAACTTTAAATCTACCTGCATTAAAAAGTGAAAAACGTTAAAAAACTGAGATAGAAACTATAGATTCTTAACCGTCGATATTCTTGTTTGGTACGAGTAGGTCTAGTGGTGAGTGCGACTGCTGAGCTTGGTTCCAGTTTTGATTTTTAGATTAGGCAAAGTGGTAGTGAGTTTTACCATAATAATATTATGAAAATTCTCAGCAACAGCTCGATGTTTGGATTTGTTTTCGGCTATAGGCTTGTTCCTCTAACATAATAATATGATAATCTTATCTATCAAGCCTTTTCCCAACTATGTTGGAGTCGGCTTCCAGTTCAGCCGGATACAGCTGAATAATTTACATGGAACAACTGCATATCCTCCCGTAACGACTGTCAAAGATACATAAATGACAGGCGAGACCAATGGCTTAAAAGAAGCTTTCCGAGGCACGGAGGGGTCTTGGTAGGTAAAGTTATTCACCCATTCACGGACCAACCGCGTCAAGCGTAGCTTAATTTTACTTACAGATGATAACTGTGTAACAAAAGTGGTAAAATGTGGGTTTTATCAAACTATCCTGCCTAACCCATCTTTTATGTATGTAGATACATTTTACAACTAGTACCAAAGCTCATAAATAATTCGAAAATTTTGCGTATCATTAAGTCCATAATAACTCAGAAATAACTCTTATTAGCGATTTCCTTAATATTATTCTATCTTTGTAACTTTCAGGGATGCCCGCCAAGTTTCACATTTTATTGGCATCCTTCACTGTGACCCAATTCTGAGATTCCAACGTAATAATTACTTAACTGAGTTTATTTATCTGTCTTGTTCTATGCATAGTAAACAGTTTCGAGACTGACTGATGTTTGTGAGCTGTGAAAGAGTTTTAGGAAGCTCAATATTTTAGTGAGGTCTGAGGGGGTTATTGGTAACTACAATAATAATAGGTAAGTACATCCACAAAACATACAACTAAAGGATCATCGCTCGTGAATACTCTAAAGCATTTCGCAAGGTTTTTATGACATGAAAAAACATCGGGATTTAATTATTTCAGTTACATCAAATCAAATAATTAATTATTTCTATATTACAAGGTGAATGATGAGAAGAGGATGAGGATGAGGAGATGCGTTAGTGAATAAGTACTTAAAAACTATGTTAGCTTGGCTCGTGGCTAAGTAATAACAGCCGCACGGGTCGATCGATCAGGTTGTTCGTATCCAAACATAGATTGTTTAGTTTTATTATGTGGCTACATTTAAAGGTGTTTTACTGGCAACATAGTGTGACGGGGTTTCCTATTGGCATTAAGAAATGACGTTGACCATACAAGAAAAATGTGTGCAAATTTTTGTATTTAGATCATATCGATTAAAGTGATTTTCAAAGTATTTCACATAATAATTTTATTTATGTTCTTGCCACGAACACAGGTTAAGCTACGCTTGCCGCGGCCGGTCTGTGGATGTGTGGATCTTTACATACCGAGAGGCACGGGGGGCCGTGCCTCGGAAAGAAAGCACGTTAAGCTGTTGGTCCCGGCTGTCATTCGTTTATCTTTGACAGTCGTTACGGGTCGTCAGAAGCCCGAAAGTCTGACAACCACTCTTACCAAGGGGTATTGGATTACCCAGTAACTGGGTTGTGGAGGTCAGATAGGCAGTCGCTCCATGTACAATACTGGTATTTAGCTGCATCTGGTAAGACGGAAGCTGACCCCAACATAGTTGGGAAAAGGTTAGGCAGATGATGATGAACTATGTTAGTGGTAAGTTAGTGTGTTAAGTTTAGTATTAATGTATTAAAACCTATTTGTGACTGTCCGCGAGAAAAGGTACCTTATGGTCGTTGGCACTTACGACATTGTGCTTATTACAAGCTAAGTAAACTGTACGATTTGTATTTCTGAACGGCTTAAGCGCCGATGACCATAAGGTACTTTTTCTTGCGGAGTGTCACATTTTATCCTATTTGTCCTATTTTAAAACTTTAAAAATTTTAACTTTTCCGTCCTTATATATATTGGAAACAGCTTTGTTTGTAACAAACAATCCACAATTATTTAAAAAAATGGCGGAAGTCAAAAGATATCCAATACGGACTCAATATTTAAGCCAAGTATGCCATGTGAAATGTAAAACCGCGCTAATGAAAAAAAGTTTTTTTGGCATTGCCCCCCGCATTTATAATAAATTACCTAATGGAATAAAAAATATGACTGTTACAAAATTGAAAAGGGCACTAAACGACATATTAATTGAGAAATGTTATTATACAATTGACGACTTCCTTAATGATGATTCGCTGACTGATTGACTTATTTTTTTTTATTGTTATAGCTGCTATTGTGATCCCTGATTGTTATTGTTTATTACTTGTATTTTTTGTACTCTAAACGACATTTATTTAAATTTAACTTTGACATTATTGATTTTATTTTAATTGTATTGTAATGTTTCAAAAATAGTGACTGAATATTATTATTTGCATGCCCACGCGATGGTAGAATATGGAGCACTTTATTATGTTAAAAGAACATCTGTGTACCAATAACCCATGTTTGCAAATAAATAAATGATTGATGATTGATGATGATTGAATAAGCATATAAATCTTCCGGAATCTAAATGATGGCGAAAACCCCATCAAAATCCGTGGCGCAGTTTAGAAGAACAGTTCGGTCACACGGACACGAAAAGCGACTTTTAATTTATAATGTTTATGGATTAGTAAGTTATGCCATTATAGTCATGGTTTTCGTTTTGTTATCTGTTACACCCTTTTACATGAATTAGGTTAAGAAATAAGTGCATTTATGACTCTTTTTGTCCTTATGATTATTAACTAAAGCCCCATTTACAAGATGAAAGTTTCTGGAAGTTCAAGAACAATAATCGCATGCCGTAAAACGCGTTCAATTATTGTCATTCAAGAATTGCACATCCAGTTCTTATTTTAGAACGACCAACTTGCATTATATTATTGTATGCCATTTTGTGCCATGTTTGCATGCAAGTTGTGCCTCGTCTAAACACAGAGTTGCATGTCCTTGTACTTGTGTTGATTCAAGTAGTGTCCGTATTTGCAATGCTAAATATTTAATTCAATTTTATTGAATGTCTTCTCAATATTTTTTTTCAACTTGTTTTGGTCGCTCATGTTTGAATGATAGAAAATGTTCGTGCCAGAATTGAATGCGATTTTATTGTACGTGCTGTTTACACCTATACTAGTTTTAAACGGCAAGTATCGTGCAACAATTGTGCGTGATGTTTAGACGGTGCCAGTCATTTGTTGCTTTAATTCTATGGTATGCAATAAACTTGCACCATGTAAATCGGGCTTAATTTAAAGAGAACTTAAATAAAAAAGCTTAAGTATAATATTTTTTAAAGTTATTTAAATATTATTATTTAGAAGCTTCTACAATTAAATACAAACTCAACAACATAGGTTCTTAAGCAACATGAAGGCATTCAGTAACAAAAAAAATTGTTAGCTACATCAAGTTTCAAATTAAAACATTATTCCTCCAAAAGCGTAACTCCTTAATCCCCGGGAACTGAAAACTTTTCCTTTTTTCCCGGGACGACAATTACGCCTTCTTTTGTTTCAGCAATACGGAAATATTAAGGTAGGCTTACACGGACAACTTAAATTGCTTAATTCTGGACAAAATTGGTCAAACATAAAAATAAATTAAAAATGCGAAAATTGATATACCGGTACACCAAATTGAGCGAAATAGAGCACCTTAATAAACTAGGCATTGAAGTTATCATTCATTATCATCGTTCATTCTGATTGAATTTTGATTGTGATTTTGATTTTAATTGTAATTTTGATGTTGATTATAACACTAACATAGCTTGTAAGTTCTAGTACCTAAAACAATATAGAAGATTTCCGAATTAAATGACTGAATTTTGAAACAATTAGGTGTACCTAAAATTGCTGAAAGCAAATGAGTCATATAAAATCGAACCTGGCAATCTCCACTGCGTCGAATTGTTGGGGAAATAGAAAAACAGCATGAAGGTATTATAAATGTAATTTCTAAATATTTACATGGACACCTCTAATGTAAACTATTATTGACCACAATTTGTAGACATTTTCTTAAGAAGCCTGTCTAATTCGTGATTACATTTTTCTATTTCCTCAACAAGTCAACGCAGTGGAGATTGCCAGGTTTGATTTTATTTGACTTAATTTTAAGGGATTAAACTATAACTACATTACTCCACTCATTTGTCTGGCTACTACTATCTCTTGTAACCGTTCATCAACAACATCATCAGCCTACAGCAGTCTTCTGCTGGACATAGGACTCTCAAATTGCACGCTGCTCAGCTTTTTTGGTAACTATCATCCGGCTGCCAGCCACCCCGCAAAAAATGTCGCTCTACCTAGCCTTGCAACCGCTGCCAGGAAATAATTCCTGAAAAATCTTCCCATCTAAGCGCACCTTTAAAGCGAGAATTTTGTCTCGCATTGTAATCCTCTAAGCTCCGTTTACACGGTGCAAGTGTCAGTTTCTGGAACGTTCAAGAGCAGCCTTCACAAGCTATAAAGCACGTTAAATTTTATTGCCATTCTAGAATTGAATGCAAGTTTTGCCATTCATAAATCGCGCGCGACTTATACGGAGGCAATAAAATTGCAAGGCCATTATTGCATGCAAGTTTTGCCTCGTCTAAACACAGAGTTGTAAGTCCTTGATTCAAGTATTACCCATATTTCATACAATTTTATTAAACGTCTTGTTTTGTTCGGTCGTGTTTGAATGATAGAAAATTTTCATGCCAGAACTGAATGCGATTTTATTGTATGTGCTGTTTACACGTATGCCAGTTTTGAACAGCAACTAACTTGCCCTTATCGTGCAAAAATATTGTACGTGTTGATTTTTGCCCTTCAATTTTATAGTATGCCACAGGCAATAAACTTGCGCCGTGGAAATGGAGCTTTAGAGCTCCCCTGAACACGATTATCTTACGAAAGGTAGTTTCAGTTACTGTACGGTGAACAATTTTATTCTTCTTAGACCTGGGAATTTTGAATGAGTACTTTAGATCTTTGTTTACCGGATCACTAGTGGCTTAATTAAACGATGCAGTTGTGGAAAGTTGTGCAGTGTCGCGGCACAATATGTCGCGGTTTTGATTCTCGTGTGTGGAAAATTATTACGATGTTGTTGAAATCTAAGAGAGAAAAATAAAATTTAATACAATATGGGATACCAGTTTTAAAGAACTTTACCGTATGGTAAAGTTCTTTAATTAAAGTTTTTAGCCTTGAATTTAAATTTGGCACAACATACCCTAACTACAATCATAACTAAATAGGTACTTTATAAGTAGGTAGGTAATATAATAATCCATTTTTGATAAAAACAAAATCCGGCCAAGTGCGTGTCGGACCACGCACAACGAAGGGTTCCGTAGTTGGGATGAATTTATCCTAAAAACAAACATAACATTTTAGTTATAAAACGGCAAATGTAAGTTTGTAAGCACAATATTGAGAGATTTACCATATTATTTTAAGACTTCTTACAGGTTGTCCTGTAATCTGTAAGTAAATAATAATATCCTAGGACATTGTTCACACACGGTCATCTGATCCCAAACTAAGCAGAGCTTGTACTATGGAAACCAGATAACTGATAAACTACATACACTACTTTTTTTTTTTGTAAATACATACTTATATAGATAATTACACCCAGACTCAGGACAAACAGACATGTTCATGCACACAAATGTTTGTCCTGGATGGGAATCGAACCCACGACCTGTGGCATGGCAGGTGGTATCTTAACCAACCACGCCATCTGGCCTGTCAAACAAAAGTATACAACTATTTTCTGTATTTTTTATGGGTATGGTTTTGGTATAGTATATAAATTACTTTAAAATTTATTTAAAATTATTTAATATATATATATATATATATATATTTGAAATCCTTATAACAAGCCCTTCTATTTGAAATGTCAAACAGCACAACTTTTTTTTTTAATTTTCTAACTTTCCTCCAAAGTGAACCCCATATTCAAAATTCATTTATTTATTTACGTTACACGTTCGTGTTTGTATCACAATAAATTGATATGTATACTAAATTTTAACTTAATCCGTCGAGTAGATTCGGAGCAAATCGGCTGTGACAGACGAACGGACAGACAGACAGATACATTCACGAGTGATCCTATAAGGGTTCGTTTTTTTCATTCTGACTTACGGAACCCTAAAACTTCACAGACTATAATAAATCCCTTGTTAATAATTCCAAACAAAATATATATCTACTTATATGAAGTCGTTTTTACAAACAAAACAAGAGCAAAGGACATGAAATATCTCTACGTATGTCGTAGACTCGAAAGAAAAACGCCTGAAAGTGGAAATCGTTGGGATTTAGGAAGAAATATGAAGGTGGCAGTAAACTGTAGAGTACATGTTTTGGGTTTTTGTATTGAAATGAATCTGGAACTTTCGGTACCTATTTTTCTTCATTGCGTTCGTTGGCAAAAACACACAATATCATCATCTTCCTGCCCTTATCCCATGTTACTTGGGGTCGGCGCAACATGTTTTCTTCTTCCATTCTCCCCTGTCAACCGTCACACTATCATTCACTCCCTTCTCTTTCATATCATTCTTTAGAAAGAAAGAAAGAAAGAAAATACGTTTATTTGCGATAAACATGGCGCAAAGAAATAAAATAACAAAATAAAACAAAGAACAAGTTTGGGGAAAATATGCGTCACATTCACGCAAAACGGCCGTCGCTCAGCATAATGCCGCGACCCCATACGAGACAGAGCCTCAGCGCTGGTTTTCAGCGACAGCCGGCGTTGACGTAATGACGTCGACCGGTGCATCATGCAGTGGAAGTAAAAAAGCCAATTAAAATTAGATAAATAAGATTATTGAATATTTTCAAAGTTTATGTAAATATAATAGGTATAGAAGTTGAGTACATACATTGCGTTCCGTCCGCGCTAGCACCCACCGACTCCGACGCCGGCGCTGCGGACGGATGCATTATCTGTGCCGTGCGCGCACAACGGCGCAGCTGTCAGAAATATTTTAGCTGTTGTTGTTTGTTTTGTCGGATAATTATATAACATGGCGCAGCACATTATATAATTTTATTGTATGATGGGATTATGTAACAATGATGTTTTTGTGTGATTGTGTGAGTTTGTGTTAAAAATATAGATTTTATAACAAAATAAAATAAAAAAATTTAAAAAAAATAAAATACTCGGCGACTCAGAGATCAACCTCAGCTAGATGACAAATTAAATGGTAAGTTCGAATTAATTACATTATAGGTACCTAAGGATTCATGATTAAAATTAAATTATATTACTTTACATAAATGAAATTAGATTGATTATAATTAATTATATATGATAAGATATATTTTAAATAAAGAATTACCAAACAAACCATAGGGTGCCAGTTGAATTAATTATGTTTAACCGTGAATTTCAGAAAAATAAGATGGCGTTCCTAAGCAAAGAGGATGATTGAAGTGACGCAACACAGACATCAATGTAGCCCCACTATCAGAAGAGTGTATTCTAAGCAGCCCACGCTCCGGAAGATCCCAAACCAACGCTCGCAGGCCATGACACCTGAGGTAGGTACAGTGAATCAATCCTAGAGAGATGTCCTTGAATGAGTAACTTTTTGTGTTGGAATTTGAAGGATTGTATTGTTTTCAGGCGTCGCATTGGTGGTGGGAGATCATTCCAACAGCGTGTGGCTGCGTACTTGAAACATCCCCTGAAAGCTGCAGTCCTGTGCCGTGGCGCCGACAGTGGGCTAACCATTGAGCGAAGCCTATTTTTAAGGTAGTTTTGTTTCCAAGTTAGCTTTTCATAAAGATAGTGGGGTTTTTGAGTTGTAATGACACCAAACAACAGGTTTGCTAAATGAAGCTTCCTCCTGGCAGCCATCTTTAATAATTTTAGTTTGTTAATGAATGGAGTAACATGACTTCTTCGCGGGACATTTACACAGAAACGAACACAAGCATTCTGGATGCGTTGGATTACACGCTCCGTTCTTGAAAACAGGCATGGACCATAGACTGTGTCACAGTAATTTAATTTGGATAGGATGAGACTGTCAACAAGTTGTTTCCGCACTGGTGTGCTTAGGTGTTTCCGTATTCCATATAAGACTTGTAGCCTATAAAAACAATTTCGGAGAACATTGGTCACATGGGCCTCAAAACGCAGTTCTGGATCCATAATTAGCCCAAGATTGCATGCCAGCTCCACTCTCTCAATTTTCTCTCCCATGATGACTATCTCAGGGTTGGCAGACAGTATTGAACTAACCTGTTTCCTAGAACCTAGCACCATAAATTTCGATTTGAGCGGGTTCAGAACCAGAGAGTTCTCTTCTGACCATACAACCACTCTATCCAAATCCTCATTTATTTTCTGGACTGCCAAAGATGTGTCATCCCCTTTGAAGGACATGTACAACTGGATATCATCAGCATACATGTGATATCTGCAGTTAACAAAAGACTTTATGATATCCGCACTGTACAGAATGTACAACAGAGGTCCCAGAATCGATCCCTGAGGGACACCCCTTGATACTTGGACGGGTAGGGATGACACCGTTGCCCCATTCTCCCTATGCATCACAACATATTGAGACCTGTAGGTAAGATAGCTATTAAACCACTCCACCGCATCACTGTCGAAGCCATAGAAAGCTAACTTTGACAGCAGTAGAGTGGTATTAATTGCATCAAAAGCCCGGGAAAAGTCCAGCAGAGCCAGGATTGTTCCCTCCCCCCGGTCACGTGCCTCAAGGATACTACCCACAACATCAGCCAGAGCCGTAGCAGTACCTCTACCCTTTCTGAAACCCGACTGAAGGTCAGGAAGTATGTTATTAGATTCAAGATATTGGATAACCTGCGAGTATACTACCCGTTCCAAAATCTTGGACAGGCAAGGTAGTATGCTAATTGGTCTCAAGTCCTTCATGTTAACCGGGTTATTGTTTTTAGGGATAGGTCGTACAATAGCACATCGCCAGAGTTCTGGGAATGTACGCGCGGCTATGGACCGGTTAACGATATCCGTAATGGCTTGCAAAGTATTTGGCAACGTGAGAGATATCATATCAAGACTTATACCGTCGACACCCTGTGCATTTGACCCTAGACTCCTGATTATTTTCAGGACTGATTCAGGATCGGTTGCTGTGAGTGTGAATGTGGCCGGGCCATACCTATGAGACTCAAAATAAGACAACCGTGAGCTGCTATGACGACAATTACCTGGTACGTCCAAAAACGCCGCATTGATGTCATCAGGATTGTCGAAGTGGCTTGGCAGCAAAACTTGGTGGCTTTACACATTCCATCCATCTTTTCTTCGGCCTTCCTCTCCCTCTCCATCCACCAACATGTATATTCATCACTCTTTGAGTCACATGCGTTTCGTCCCTTCTCATCACATGCCCATATCAAGCCAAACGATTTCCTTTCAACTTTTCTGTCACTGGCGCCACTTTCAAACTTCCTCTTATATACTCATTTCTTACTTTATCCATTCTCGTTACTCCACACATCCATCTCAACATTCTCATCTCCGCTGCATGCAATCTTTTTTCATCCGTCTTCTTCACGGCAAAAACACACAATATAATTATATATAATTAATTTTAATTTTTTATTGGCCCATTTGTTACGTTACTAATTTTGCTTCATAGAAAACAATAACATCAGGCTTGTTTTGCCGGTAGAGGTAGGCAGAAGTGTAAAGTTATGTTTTATGTCCCATTTCCAAATCCAGATTCTGAGCTAGGTATTTCCAAACCTAGAGCGGATTCGGAACCTCTCATCGATCCTATAACAAAACCTCACGCTCGCACGTAGTGATCTGGGATCACAAGTCCAACAATGCAGTAACCAATTAGATAACTTTAAAGGTTTTAAATCGTGTATACAGAATGGATGGTAGAATTGAGTATAATGATAAAATTTTATGTACAGACGCCAGCACATCAAGCTACCCGAAACTGTCAAATGTTCCCAATCAACTTTGAACCTAATGCTTTAGCGATAAAGTTGAAAATCTATTAAAGAAATTTGACAGATTGTAGTAGCTTGATGTGCTGGCGTCTGTTCATTCCAAAAATCGATCTATTTCCGTTTTTTTGAGACATATAAATCTAATTTATTTTACTAGGTAATGTCCAATTGTTTTTAGACTCAACGGCATAATATATTAAAGTCCGGATTAGGGATCTGAAGGATTGTTATGTTGACAGACCGATTAAAAGCCGACGTAAACAAGGATCCGATTGTTTCAGTTTTGTTCTCCTAAATATTGTGTACGGATTCCTTTATCAACCTACTTATAGTAGATATTACATTCTCGTTGTCATAGTAGTTATGGTTTGAATTCATTAAAACAAGTGATCTTTAGAAGTCTAAAGATCACTTGTTTTATCAAGGTCAAAAAATGAGAATACAGTTTTCAGTATAAGCACGTTTGTTCACTCTTTTTTTAACACTTTAAATCCACCTTCCTCGACTAGACACCAAACATGTTCGCGTGTGCCACCTCTCTAACTCGTGTGAGTGAAGTATTGGAGGGAATTACATATTAGTCAATACATCATCTAAATCACGCGAACACGTACATAGAATTTTAAAGTAAATATTATAAAAGATGATAAATATTACTATAAAATACAAGTAATCCTCAATTATACAAAAAATGCTAACACTTGTACATAAATAAATACTAAATATTACTTGATTTCATTTTTTTTCTCCAGTAAGTAGTAAGAGCTTTAACAATTACCTTCTTATATTCGTAATGTTAACACTATAGTGAAAGTTTTGTATTGTCTACCACCGTACGGCGCGCTGACGCGGTCGATGTGGGGTAACTCGTTATCTTTGTAGTTGGATAATTCGGTATCGTGAGATGGAAGTCTTGTGGAAGAAGTTACAGCACAGGCCTCGTGCGTGAAAGCCATGAGTGCATGATGATGCCGACCCCTCCGTCTGCGAAGCAATAATGCTCGCGAAGGAGGAGGCGGAACGCGTGAAGGAGAAGCAATCTTTGCGCCCTCACACCTCTAATCGCCGCAGGAGACGCCCTGGGCGTCGCGACGCCCAGGGCGTCGGGAATTGATAGCCGATTCCCGGCCACCGTAGGCGCGGGCTTTTGAACGGTGAGCAATTGGTCGCTCGCCGTACAGTAAGGACCAGGCCCAGGTCGACGGCGCGTTGTGTTCCACGCGCGCCGCAAAGTGATGTCAGCACTAACTGCTGGGGTCCCCCAGGGCCGATGCCTGCCAGGGTCGCGGGTTGCTTGAAAGAGTTACCGTGGCCCTGGCACGGCACCTAAAGCAATACGCGTGAGTTTTAGTCAGGAAAACTCTGACACCCCCATCCGCTCCGCCCAGAGCGGGAGAAGTTTTTTGTTGATTACCCATCCAAAAAAAGGCCTTTTCTTTGTTTGGCACATCAGCTAGCCCACATTTTGTGTGAATTGGACTCAGCAGTATAATATGGATGTCAAATACCTAGTAATAACCGGAATTCAAAAGATTGCATATCAAATCCAAACCCTACAAGCAGCATCATACATCACTAGCAGAGCGAGCTGTCACTTGGCAGCTTGACAGTGTTATGAGTGCCATTTCCTCGCTTTTATATTACCGGGTGAATTCGATACTTATTGGATCGGAGTGAATAATTTGTTAAAATTATAGAGCTAAGAGGAACAGAGTGTAAAGTTCACTCATCCTTCATAGAAAAGGGAGGATCCTCCGACCAGACGGGTGTTGTGTCTGGTGGGCTACTGCCCCACGATTGATGTCGGGACGTTGTATATATGCAAGTTGCGATGTAAAACTTTGCGTGACGTCAGTGTAATGCGTAGTACGCATGTGTCGCCACATGTAGAGGCCACCACAAAATACAGAATTAACAGTAATTAAACACGTATTTTATTATTCGATCTAATACTAGTTACCATAAGCTTTTGTCAAAATAACAGAGTCACAAAACAGAAAGCCATTGTGCATCAAGATGCAATCGAACTACAATAGTAGGTTCCCAAAATATTTAATAACTGAAAAGGTAAAACATCGCAAACAAAAACAAGAGGTGTATGCATTTTATTCTGCGCAATTAGTTGGTACACAAAGGCGCCGTCCTATTGCCATTGCTCGTACGATGATGCGTGCGTCCGACGAAAATGGTTGAAACATAATTATATCTACTAAATGTCCTATTGAAGATCCCGCGATCATACAAAAACTGTGCATCTCTGTTAAGAGCCATTTCGAGTTCAAAACAGGACAAAGAATTTCTTATTTTCTTACGCGAGCGGTTTCATCGCATGATGAAATCGCATCGCATGATCGCACGAGCGATTGCAATAGGACGGCGCCAAAGAAGACCGTACGGCGGCGCGGCGATGCGATGTGATAATTACCGGTCATTAAGCTAAATTCGTATTTGTTTAGTTTTGTTGCTCTAAATGGATATTGCATCAGTAAATAGAGCATGAAGAACTAATTATTTTCCATAATTTTAATTTTACTTTTTTACGGTATTCGCAAAATAAAGCATTCATTGTGCCATGATCTCGCTTGTTATAATATGCATATGTTACGGCTAAAACCCGAAGTGTGAATACCTGGTTTTAGCCGGCTAGAACTAGATGTAGGTAACCGATTGCATTCGGACAATGGCACTCGCCGGCCGCACCGCCGCGGCACCGCTCGCTTCGCTCGCTCGGCTCGTGCACTGTGTGGTTACAGTTCTAACCTAACCTAACTTACCTATGGCGATAAAAACTATCGAAACGAAGTATAAGAAATACGTGCTTATTATCCTATTTTTTAAGCGGCTAATTCAGATTTATACATTTACGATAACTTATGGCTTATTCATTTATTGACAAAAATGTTACACTTGATAATATAACCGCGTAATCTATGTTATACATGCATGCAAATTACAGGGTGTTTGGCAGAACGTTGAACATACGAAAATGGTGGATAGGTGGGGTCATCTGCTACTTACTCAGCCCTAATTTTTTTAGCCCTGGCCCCCTGGATATTTTTAATAGTTTTTTTTTTGGTTTTCTTCTAGTTTCACCACTTTCTTAACTTTAAAGTGTATTTTTTATTAAAAATGAGTAAAACAGGCAATATTTGTTTTTTTTTTTTAATCGTTAATGTTGGCAGATTCTTACGAAATGATTAGATACTTTATTCAGGTGTTAGCTAGAAAAAAAAGTTATGAGTCCTCAAACTTACAAAAAGATGTAAAAAATACTTAAATCTTAATTTCAACTTGCTATAAAAAAAAATGATTGAGGAGTTCCAATTTTAGCAAAACATCATTAGTGTGTGACCTTTCTAATGGTATGTAATTTGCTTTTTAAAAAAAAAAAAAACTGCGAGTTATTTCATAATTTTATCAAGTAGAATTTTTTTTATAGTAATGTAAAACCCTGGGTTACACCAGGTCTCGTCCGTTGTATAAGACATAGAGACAAACTGTACCTAAAATCTAAACTTGCACCTGACAACGAGGTACTTAGCTTAACGTACAAAAGGTATAGGAACTTCTGTAACAATCTTCTGAAGAAAATAAAAATCCAGCATGATAAGTATGAGCTGCAATCAGCAGGAAAAAATAGTAAACTAGTCTGGAAATTTATAAGAACAAACACTTGTAGTGCAAAAACCTCCGAACCACCACTTGATTTACTATCAACAGATATTAGCCCATCTATAGCAGCAGATAAAGTAAATTATTTCTTTGTCAACGCTGGTAAAAAATTGGCTGACAAAACACGTGGAACTAGAATTCTCTCTTGCCAAAACCCGACTATTAAAACTGTAAATCCAGTTAATTCATTTGTTTTATTAGATACCGATGTCGATGAAGTTTTAAGAATAATTTCGGGGTTAAAAGATGACTGTGCTATCGGGTGGGATGACATACCAAATATGATCCTTAAGAAATTTAAATACCTACTTGTTCAACCTCTAACATATATCTTTCAGCTATGTCTGTCTAATGGAGTTTTTCCTAGCCTACTTAAAAAAGCATTGGTCACCCCTGTATTCAAATCTGGAGACAAGTACTGCGTTAATAACTACAGACCCATTTCAGTCTTAACAGGTCTTTCGAAAATCTTGGAAAGAATTATAAATAATAGGTTAATAAAATATCTTGAGGACAACAATTTACTTTCAGATAGTCAATTTGGTTTTCGACCAAAAAGATCGACCTGCCAAGCAGTACACAAATTGACAAATTATATCACTACAAATCTGGATAAGGGCTTGCATTGCATGGGAATTTTCCTGGATCTTGTCAAGGCGTTTGACACTATTTCTTGCTCTAAACTATTGCACAAGCTTGAAACACTTGGGATAGGAGGAACACAACTCCAACTTTTTTCTGATTATCTTAGCAAACGTTACCAGTGTGAAAAACTCGGTCAGTACAAAAGTTCAGAACTTAAAAACAGCGGCTACGGCATTCCTCAAGGAAGCATTTTGGGACCGACGTTGTTTTTAATGTACATAAATGAACTGTGCAACCTGAAATTACCAGATGGTATCATAATAACATACGCAGATGACACTGCTCTACTGTTCTCGGCTAAGTCACGAGAGGAGGTTTATAAATATGCTCAGAGTGGCTTTAACATTGTATCAAATTGGCTACGTATGAATCTACTAACATTAAATGCAGATAAAACCAAATATATTCTATTTAAAATGAGAAACACTATTATACCACTTACTAACCTCACTATTTCTGCTCATAACTGTACGACAGACGCTGACGCTACTTGTTCATGTCCTACTCTAGCTAAAGCCGACCATATGAAATATTTAGGTATCACGATTGACACAAATCTAAATTTCCGCAAACACATTGATTTGCAATGTACTCGAGTTCGTAAATTAATATATAATATATCCTACACACCAGCTATTCATTGCATGTGAGGTGCTAACAGTACGCCGACTATTTATACTGCACACCATATTACACCAGCACGTGGAACTCGCTTACAAGCCAGTACCTTCTGACAAGAGAAGGAAAGATTTGGTTTGCCCCAAACCAGACATGCTTTTGTAAGCCGATTTTATATATATTTAGGACCCGTTTTATATAATAAGATCAATAGGATACCTAATATTTATAGTGCCACTTACAAACATTGTAGTCTGAAGATATGCGAATATTTGGGTAAACTGGATTACACAGACACAGAGAAGCTTCTGAATTTGTATTTTGAAGGATAATAGTATTTTAATAATTATTTAAATTTAAGTAGGATAGTATTATTTTCAATAATTAATTAAGTATGGTCAAATAATATTATATCAGTTGATCGCTTAGTCTGGGGATGGTCTGAAACACAGGTTTTTGTTAACCTAGCTCAGGCAGGTCGCCACAAGTTAAAATTGTCTGTACCAACGCACCTTTCATAGGTAATTAAAATCATGTGTAAATTAAACTAGTTTGTGTATAAGTAATTAAGCCAATCTGTTAAGATCTTGGTACTACTACTAAGTATTTATAAGTTAGTATATGCATTACTTTGTAAAAGGAACTAAAAATAAATTATTATTATATTATATTATTATTATTATTTTGACGAAACTCTACCTTTACGGAAAGTGAAATGTCTCTCTCTAAACTCTACCTTTAGTGAAATTAGGGCTGAGTAAGTAGCAGATGACCCCACCTATCCACCATTTTCGTATGTTCAACGTTCTGCCAAACAACCTGTATATTAGGGAAATTCAAATCACAACTGGTATCAATTTGCTTAAAACAATTGTTAAGCAAATTGACACCAGTTGTGATTTTAACATACACGGACAATTTAAGTGGGTAGACAATTAGCTTAGTGATTAATTTCCCTAACTTTACTTGCATTAAGCAAAGTCGAACATCTTTACACACTGGAGTAGTTAGAACCCTATTTCCCATACTGAGATCTCCAACCATAGTTCAACTTGACAATAACGATGCTTTTACACTAACAAAAGAAACAAAATGATCACAAAAGCGTGTATCGTAAACTCTATTCAGTCTACTAAAAGCATAGAGGAACACGCAGTAACGACTATACACACGCAACTATATCACATTCGTGAATCCATTTGGTTGATGTATGTCGCGCCTGCTAACATTACCGTAGAAATGTAGTCACGTTTTTGCTTAGAAACACACAGAGATAAGTCTACATCATATATCTACGTCTTTTTTCCCTACCGGGTAGGTATTGTTAGGAACATTTTCACAGCTGCTGTGTCCGGTTTTTTTACTGCCTTAGGGCGCGTTCCCACTATGTCGTGACGACAGATTATCGTGTCGTTTAAAGCGTCGTGGCTTGTGTATTTAAATGGAGGTGTTTACATATAGGACGACACAATAAAAATAAAAATAAATAAATTCATTACGCTCTCTTTCTTTGTTTTGCTTTATTTTGATCACTATTCTTACTCACTGTGTAGTGATAATTCACCGTGAGTCACAATCAGACAACGAGTGGGCCTAGCACGAACACGTGAGGTATCAGATATCCTGGGAATAGCACATTTTGTGGTAATAATTTGATGACTATACGGTTAATGGAAGAACAAAGAAAAGATGGACAAAAAAGGAAGAAAATGAGGTAAGGAGGGTGGAAAAAATGATATGGTTAAAAAGGGAGTGACTACAGAGATAATTTATAGAGAAATATGGATGGAAAAGACATGATGCGACGACCCCAAATAAATAGGGATAAGGGCAGGATGATGATGAATAGGTACCTATATTAGCCAGTCAGCAGGGCCATGGTACGCTGGACGTATATAGTAATATCGACACACGTGATCTTAGGTCTTTGCAAGAAGAACGAGTAAAGTAAACGTAATACAAATTCTATTTAAAATCTCAACAGAGACTAGCCAAATACGTAAGAGAGACACAGGTGCATCCTCTCTTCACTCAATCTCATAGACGAATGGGATGCAATCTCACACGACCGGGTGATTCCCATCTGGCGGATTAGGTATGAACCATTTGAAAACCGACAAGAGAATACCAGTAATGGAACATTTGCACAATAATATGATAATATACAATTGAGGAATTATAACATACATATCCACAAGTCATCTAAGCAAAGGACATTGGGCATCGACTATGGGAGAAATGTCCATGGCGAACACAAACGAAATTGTCAGGTAAACATAACCTGACAATTTCGTATATGTTATGACTATACGCGTCGCACCTCTGTGGGACGTTGGAATTTGAGAATAAAAAAATGTGTGCAGAAAAGTAAGGTTTTCTTTTACAATCTTTTTTTTAATGTATTTGAGGAATGACGGAGTGTGTATTTGAGATGTGAATGTGTGTGTTCGAGGAATGAGTGTGTGAACACATTTGCATGCTTGATGAAATCAAATGACCAATTCAACACCCTAACTCATACTTTCAGAACGCTTGTTATGTGCACGTCCTTTGTATCGTGCTCTTCTTTTGCGTGCATGTACGAGAATGTCGATAAGGTGACAAAAAGTGGTGATAAAAGAAAGCAATCGACTTTTAACTAAGCATTTTCATAATCCACAATAATCTCGTCCAAAAAGGCAGCAGTGGCATCTATAGTGTCTCGATGCTTGCCCACGAAAGATAATACTTGCTTACGCGTACATGCGCGCAACTGCCAACCTGATGGCACCCGTGAATACATGAGCAGTAATATCCTGCAATGGCTTGTCTGCCTTGTTGTGTAGGGTCGATCAAAATATAACTAATGGTTTACTCTTACATGTCGTGACCTCTGATTAGTGTATTATTATTTACGGACTGAGGATTTTAGTCATTTAGTCATTTATTCATAAACAAGTGATTTGTATCTGAATTTACACATACATTTACACAATTACAAAACAAGACAATCATCAATTACGAAGATAATAAATCTACATTCCATTCAAAATTCCAGACAAAATGGTCAACAACTTAAAATTTAAAATAATAACAATATAATAATAAATAAAAATAAATTAGCATAAGTAATGTCTTGAAATTCTATTCCTATCGTTGAAATAACAACAACAATAAGTAAAAATGTATCGGCAAATTCTTGTAGACATCTTACAGCAATGAGAAATCCATAATAATCGATTAACACTATCACTTTAACAGATCATCTGAATTGATATAAAATAATTCGATACATTGCTTTTCAGAGTTAAAACTCTGTATGACGTACACGTAGTAGCTGAGCTAAATACTTTAATTAATATTATAGTATCCCTCGATCTATAAATCAGTTACTGAATTCATGATTTTCTTAAAATATTTCCATCGCTGAAACTACTAACATATGACAAAGCATTTTAGCTTTATTGCACAGGTGTACTTTAGAGGATAAACTAAAAAAAAAACAAGACTAAGGAAAGAAAAGGTGTGCGTCTGTAAAAAGGCGGAGCGAATTTCATACCGTTCCATCTTTCTTATAAAAACGTGGCTGTGAAGATATCCAATGTCACCCTTGAACGCACATTTTATATAACCGACGATAAACTACATTTTTGGAACAGCCTTCCTTGGGACCGATTAATGAGACACGAGATAAGTAGAACTCTAATATATTTTATATTACTTTTCAATACATCTTTTAATAATTAGCTTTTCGGACCGGGGCCGTCTAACTGGCAAGTCAAACTAAATCTTTTATTTTATTTTGTCTCTTAATCTATTCCTTAGACCCGAGGAAGTTGTATGCTAGAACACTTCTGGTTGAAGTCTACATCAGCTATGCTCATACTAATCCCAGAAATCGAATTCAAGATCAAAAATATAAACAAAGAAATGTCATTATCAAAGTGACAGTTCAGCGGTAGTCAACATTTCCCTAGTAATTCAAATTGTTTTTTTTTTTGTATATATAAAATATTAGTTAGATTTATATATATATTTATATACAAATCTGTTGCCGCATGTTATATTAGGGTATTGCAAGTGTCGTCGTGTATAATCATCACTTGAGAACAGTTCGACCGATTTGACCGATTTCTTTTTTGTTCTGTTCATAATTGTCAGGACAAGGTTTGTGTAAGAAAATTCTCATTTATTTCATTAGTAAAAAGCACCCATGCAAAGCCGAGGCGTTTCACTAGTTGAAAACACTAAATGAAGTCCAAATGTTTAAGACCACTGTCTTATTGCCAGTAGCATAAAAATAATTTGCACGATTTTATTTCAAACAGTTTAAACTTAGAAACTGTGTGCAATATTATATTTTATACAATTTTAGCACTATATTATAGTACTTTTCGGCAAACTGCACAATTGAGGTTATTATTTAAAATTGGCAACACCTTTGTTTACATTTATGATCTCGAATTCGATTTTTAGATATAGATAAAATAGGGCTACTTTTGTGTCCAATTTTATCCATTTGAGACAAACATTGAATTAACCTAACTATACCTATAAAAGCAATTACCTAACGTTAGGAATAAAATTTACAATATTAGGTATTTCTCTTAGAAAGAGCAGGCATACCTCAAGACGAACTTTTCGCGAAAACCTGACATTACGCTGTGTCAGTCAAATTTTTATTTATTTATTTATTAATACAGTCTTACACTTTCTTAACAGGTTGTCACCCAATGCGATAATGTGATATGTGATTAACTGATTAAACATTGATTGAATTAAACATTAAGGTGTGCTAATGTGCACCCACATATACTGCGATCGCACTCTTTATACCTCATCAACCAAAATCTGACAGAAAAGACATTGACGATCCTCCTATGAGCAAACAATATGATGTGACAATTCACATGAGCCCAAAAAGGGTTGAATTAACTAAAACCTCAAACAACAATGGCTTAAACCTCATCGTACTTTATGGAGTCAGGGGAAGAGAAAGTCAGAAAAGTAGATTGATCACTAACTAACCTAACCTGAACTTATACTAACATGAACTTACTACAAATAAAAATCTGAAAACAAAATCCTTAGACAATGCCAACATTCACTCATTCATTATTTTTAGTCCAAATTGACAGTACTGTGGGTCCTCAATCATAAATTAGACGAATTTTGTCAACCTGACACACTTTGCAAAGGCTATCCGCCGTTAGTAAATATATTTTATATCCATTTTCAATACATATTTTTATACCTTTTCGGCCCGTGGCCGTCTAACTGACAAGTTAAACTAAATATTTTGTTGTCCATTCAAAGTTTATCTCACAATCTATTCCTTAAACCCGAGAAGGTTGTATGCTAGAACACTTCTGGTTGAAGTCTCTACAGTACTCACTTCTCCAGTGCCAAATTTTCTTACTGAACTTGGCCCAAAAATAAATCACCGTGCACAATTCTCACCAAGTATTACCCATTATATACCATCATATCATTCAAATCAGAATCTTGAATAACATGCCAAACTTCGAACCAATTTCGCCAAGTTATTCCCCCATTCGGCAGACGGGTAGCCATTAACATATTAATAAGGGCTGCGAATACAGACAAAAACAATATATTAAGGTCACGGCACATCTCTATAAAGTATGATTTATGGCCCAGACATTCGATGTACGGGGATTTTGGGCATTCGCGCATTCGGGCAAAGTTCCAATGAGGACCATGCCTACAAGGTCAGGAGGATTGGGAGAGCTGCTGAAACTGTGGACCTAAAGTTTTACGAGTTATTTTGTATAGGCAGCTAGTTTAGGTTGCTTAGGATGGGAAGGAAAGTTAGGGAGTGTGCTTTTGGTTCAAATTTCAAAATTTTCAATTTTAATGTTTATTTAAAAAAAACATCAAGTCTCAAAAAATTGCAAAAAATGTGCGCAATATGGATGGAGTTAAAGAATTATGGAGAAATGTGTTGACGCAGCGTGAGCGTGCGTGATCCATCGCCGCCCGTTCGATGTTCACCGCGCACAGGATGGATGGAAACCAGCAAATGATGTAATTGTTTGCTCCGTTGGTCTAATTCCGTTGGCGTTCCAGTGGGAGGGTAAATAAATAAAATGATTGACTGACAGAATCAACTATACTATCATTGGAGTTCTTAAACATTATTATAATAGTTATTACGAAAGGTTAAATTTGTATTTTGTACTGTTTAAATCTCGAGAGGGACCTTTAGTTTGCTCGAGGTCTAGGCTTATTAAATAATAAACTGTTCACGTATAAGAATTTTCTATATCATTGCATTTCTATTTCAAAACCAACGCGCACATTGGCCACGTCTAGCTGACGTCTCCCTAGAATCAACTCTATGCTTTTTATATAAGTGGCCGTTCAAATGTCAAAGTATCGCCAGCCAGATCTCAATAGATGGGGGCTTGAATAAAACTTCTACATGAGCTACGCCTGCCCTTGAATAAAAGGATTGACGTAGTCTATTTCCAATTAAGACTTTCATTCATAACATGACATTCAATCACTCAGGCTTATCCTACCTATACCTATAAGAACAATTACCTAACCTCAGGAATAAAATTCACAATATGAGGTCATACTCTTAAAAGAACAAGCTCAGGACGAACGTAAACGTCAGGCAAATGATACATTAACGTGTGCTTTGCACCCTCAAATACTGCGTTGTCCTGTTTAAACCTCAAAACTGGTGAAAAGATATTGACGAGCCTCCTATGAGCAGACAATATGATGTGATAATTCGAATCTGTCCAGAAGGGGTTGAAAAACTAAAACCTCAAACAATAACGGCTTACACTTCATCGTACTGTATGGAGTCAGAGGAAGAGGAAGTCATAACTGTAAAAGATTAACCGTTCCTAAGACATGAACTTACTCCAAAGGTAAAAATTAAAAAAAAAAAAACAAACTTCCTATATTATAATGTCAGCGTTAACATTCCGCATTGACAGGCCAGCTGGCGTGGTTGGTTAAGATACCACCTATCATGCCGCGGGTCGTGGGTTCGATTCCCATCCAGGACAAACAATTGTGTTCATGAACATGTCTGTTTGTCCTGAGTCTGGGTGTAATTATCTATATAAGTATGTATTTACAAAAAAAAAAAAAAAAGAGTAGTGTATGTAGTATATCAGTTATCTGGTTTCTATAGTACAAGCTCTGCTTAGTTTGGGATCAGATAACCGTGTGTGAATTGTCCCGGGATATTATTATATTATTATTATAAACTTCAATTATTTATACTAGTCCATATTGACAGATCTGTGGGTTCTCAATAAAGACCGAACCAATTGTGTCAACCTGATACACTTTGCAAAGGCTATGCCTCGTAAGCAAAGTTGGTCAGTTGTTTGGTTGAGACTGAGTCACCCCACCTTCAAAAAGTCCCTCTACAGTACACAGTTATACAGCTGAAAAAAAAAAACTAATTTATGGACCAATAAACCTAGATTGTATCATACATATTGACCAATCCATGATCAATGTTCCATTACTGGTACAATCTTGGATTTACGGATCTGTGACAAAAACCTTATAAAATTAATAAAGTAATTACCTTTTTAATACAATTTGAAGCCCTCAAATAGTCAAATTATTACTGTGAAGTGTAAACGAATAAGTATTAACAAATGTTTATATTAAAAAAAAGACTCGATAATATTGTTATCAAAGCGAAGCCTAACGCAACAGGTGATTGATGTAAGTACCCGAGTTTCGTAGAATAAAAAAAAAAATTATGGGCATTATTACTTTCATTGAACTTTCCAAAGTCTTCTCTTTTATCAGTCTTGTTTAGTAATATTACGTTTTTAGTTCATGTTATTCTTTTTCTTGCTGAATGAGTAAATCAGGCCCGTAGACATTATTTTTCTCTTTATCCTGATAGCTTCTCTCTTAAAATCAAAATCAAAAGTCATTTATTCAAACTAGGCTGAGAATCAGCACTTTTTGAACGTCAATATTACATAAGACAGTCCCCCAAAACGCCCGCCCTTCACCACTTCCTAGTGCTTTCGCTGGGGAGAAGAAGTGGCGCAACAAAATCCCCAGCAACACAGCTGTCTGTTCATTTAAAAAAAAGAATCCTAAATTAAAGCCTCCAGTAATAAAGGATGTGCCCACTTACATATATCCCACTTACGTATATCCGTTTATGAAGCCGTAAGTCGAAGTCACAAATGATATACTAGGTCCATCGAAGTAAAAAAAAAAAAAAACAATTAATAAATTTACGAGTAAGTTACAAATAACAAAACAAAACCAAGGACAGAAAGACGACCTGGCTGCTCAGGCAACAATAATATGATCAATTGTCGAGGTCACTAGCTAAGCATATATTGCAATACCACTCATAAAAAACATTGTATAATAATGAGTAGATAAAAAAAAATATTCTTTATTTCAAACAGAAACTAGACTATATGTACAAGCTAAAACTAAAAGATATATATGTATATTATGTACAAGTATATAAAAATCATAAAAATAAAAAGGTGACAAGCTCACAGGGCATCAAAAAATTCGTCCGCATCGCTGTCAATGGTAAAAGTGCCCAAAAGGCTGGCAGCATTGCCACGTTGGATAGCAATGCTGATTCTTTGGGCTAAAAATAGGCCAGCCCTCTGGCCTCCTGAAGAGTTGACCAACCGCTTGGCGATGTCCCGAAATACTCGATGAGCACTCGGACCCCAAGGCCCTTGAGTTTCAACCCCAAACGGCTCAAACATATAGCTCCCAATAAGGTTGCTATATTTGCGCCGTTTGAGGTTTTCTGCTCCTGCAGCAGCCGCCCCAGCACAACCCGCCGTGCTAAGAAGATGGGATGGCGCGAGGGTGTCGACACAGGTTGCATCCCACACCAAAGGCCTACCCAACTTCCAAGGCATTATGGTCATTCCGTCTGGCCTCTTCCCATCGTCGCGTGCCAAGCCATTGGGTTCTAAAACTGCTGGCACCCCGGCGGTGACAAGAGCCCGACGGATGATGTCGTTAATGCTAGCGTGCGTTAATGATTATGTCAATGATAAATAAAAAACAAAATTAAAATAAATTGACTTATATAGTCAAAGAAAATAAATAATTATATGAACTCATATAACCTGTCAGAAGGTAAGCTAATTCTAGAGAAAGAACATAAACATTGTCTTGAGTTAATCACAGCGACCAACTATTTTGATCGTTTAGATACAATAGTATGCCTTTGAACAAAAGTTAGATTTTACTTTAGCTTTAAACGCATTGAAGGGCAAATCCAGCAAAAAAGAGGGTAACTTGTTATAAAAGGATATACCAAGCCGAACAAATGAGTTATGAACCTTATGAAGCCGGTGGAACGGAGCACGTAATTTGTCCTTATTTCTGGTGTTAACATTGTGGATTTCTCTGTTTTTAGTGTATAAATGTATATTTGGTCTAATATATAAGATGTTGGCGAAAATGAATTGTGATGCCACCGTGAGAATACCAATATGTTTAAAAAAAATCGCTCAGAGAAACTCTAGCACCTAGCTGGTAAATTGCTCAAACAGCTCGTTTTTGAAGTACAAATATATTTTGAATGTCAGCGGCTTTGCCCCAGAGCAGAATACCGTAGAACATAATGCTATGAAAATAACTAAAATAGACTAACCGAGCTGTATCAACGTCAGTGTATTGCATAATTGTAACAACATTGTCTTACTTTCCTGACGGCGTAAGCCTTCCTGCTAGGCTTGATATATGTGGGCCCCACTGAAGTTTGGCATCTACTGCTATGCCCAGAAAAAC
Organism: Dicycla oo; assembly: GCA_948252095.1. Lineage (NCBI taxonomy): Eukaryota > Metazoa > Arthropoda > Insecta > Lepidoptera > Noctuidae > Dicycla > Dicycla oo. Next base: position 14,818,949 of record OX411732.1, read on the forward strand.
CTCCGAGTCTACAGTTTTAACCCATTCGTTGCTACCAACGCACCATTTGCGTTGATCGAGATTTCTACGTCATGCCACCAACGTACCATATGCGTTGAGTGTAGGTACTCTAAGAAGTTAAAAACAAATTAAATTTAAAAACACATTTAAAAATTAAAAACACATTAAATTTCGTATTCTCTATTGTAATCATTAAAAATATTAAGTGGCACCCAGGTGATGTTTTTAAACTATAAGTGGCAATGCAGCAGTTAAGCACCTCTTTATCTAAGACGATGTTGGATCCTAGTTTTCTAACATTCGGTCAGGTAAACTTTATAAATTTCGTTTTCTTGGCATTGAGAACTAAGTTATTTGTCGTAAACCAATCCGTAACCATTGAGAGTCCACGTCGTCAAAATCTTGTCTTTTCCTGTCTACTTTAAAAATAAGAGAGGTGTCATCTGCAAACAGTACAACGTCACAGATACTCTTTAAATAGAATAGTAAGTCATTGATATACACTATGGACAATAATGGGCCCAGTATTGAGCCTTGAGGTACACCTAACTAAACTGGTAACCCGGAAGATTTCACACAATTTACATCTACACATTGAAACCTTTGATGTAAATATGCATTTAGTACTTTAAGAGCTTTGTTTTGAACACCGTAATGATATAGTTTACGCAAAAGCGCACGCAAATGGTGCACGCAATCAAAGACATTGGAGAGATCACAGAAAACTCCAATAGCATATTGCGAGTTCTCACATGCGTTAAATATGTGTTTCAGCAGAGCAACACCCGCATCTGTAGTCGAACGACCATTTGTAAAGCCATATTGTTCATCATGAAGAAGGCCATTTAAATTAAAATGTCTTAGCAGCTGCTTGAGTATCAACTTTTCAAATATTTTACTAAATGCAGGTAAGATAGAACTAATACGTATAACCATAATAATCTGTATTTGTTTTAATGATTTGAGGACAACTTTCCTTTTACTTTAGCAATTCTTTTTAGGCTTCCGTACGCAAACGGTGGCAACGGTACGCTAATACTAAGGCTCCATTGTCCGTCCATCTGTCACATCCATCCATCTTTTGAACTGTAAATAGTAGAAACTTGAAAGTTTCACAGACTATGTACTGTAAAGGTTCCATGCAGCAATGGGGTTTAACCTTATATTGTACTGGCTCACATTCGATTACTTGCGCCGGTATATCTCTTTTTTTTTTAAATAAATAAAAATGATAGTTCGTATGTGTTTTCCAGATCACACTAACTACTTTAGCTAGGGTGCTAGGCGGTGTAGTTTTAAGAAGTGTGCGAGTTTAATCCGAAGATTGTATCGTTTATACTTATAAATTATATAGCTCGTTATTGCGTCTCCGACTGTTATTCCTTATTTAGCTACACCCCGTGTGGAAACTCAGAACTTCCACATAATTGGAGTCTGAATTTCGACAGTACCTACTACTATCACCCCTATAACAAAAAATAAACTTATTTAAAAAAATAATATAGTGTTAAACATTGTACAGTGGTACGGAACCCTTCATGTGCGAGTCCTATTCGCACTTGGCCACTTTTTATTTGATTTTTACAACACAATACATGACATAACTCTTGTTTTCCCCGATGGGTTAGGCAGAGGCGACCAGTAGGAGGTACACCCTCAATACGTTTTTGCGCCTTATTGTTTCATCATGTCATTGTGATAATAGAGGAAAAATTTTAAAGTAGTGCGCGAATTCCCACAGGGTGTTCTACCCATGAATATGAACAACTTTTACTATGAGGCCAACTATGAAATCACGAAAAAATAATCTGCTGTTTCATACAAATGTTCAATACCTACTCGTTCTATAACACCTTGTGGAATTTTGTGCACTGCTAAAAACTTCTCTTGTATAATACGTTCTGAAAGTTCAAATCAAAATGTTATATTGTCTCTTGATTTAATTTTCACCCAAAAACAATGCCCTAGTCACAGAGGTCACCAACGCCATAAGATTTGGCAAACGCGTCTCCCTACGCTGAATCAGACTCTATGGCGCCAACCTTAGGCGCAGACATATAAATTATCAACACCGTTATGTCTGAACTTGGCTCCATATAATAATAACTTAGATCTGAAATAGATATCCTTGAATGAGAGATTTATGAACGCGCCAAAGAAATGTTTTTCGTTTAGTCATAGCTTTTAGTCTAGTACCTAGGCTTTTTGTTATTAATTCTTTGTTTTTTGGCTTTTTGCCAGGATCTGATGTGCCAAAAAAAATATCTTTTCAGACAAGGCAGTTCAGTTCATCATCAGTTTTTTCATAAATGGAACCAAAAATAACACTAGTTACGTCTGCTGTTTCTTTTTGGTTCTATTTATAATAAAAACTTTTCTCCAAAAAAATCAACCGATTTCCAAAAAAAGTGACAAATAACTTTAATTTCGGAAGTAGGTGTCTTTGGTTCTGTATTTTCCTTTTTTGCCACTGATTTCCGAAATTAAAGGTATTTTTCACTTTGTGGTGTTTTTTTGGAAGTCGGTTGGTTTTTTTGGAAAAAAAAATTCATTTTTCACTTTTTAGTGGGTCAGTTTGTCTGTTTGTTTGTTTGTGTGTGGGTTTATTTGTACCTATGTTACAATATCCTAAACATATTCCTGTTCCCGATGCAGGGGCTTTAATTGTTGAGTTCTCCTGGTAAGTACCAGGAGAACTGTACATCACCATAAGCATTGTGACGAGCAGAAATTACTTTGGAACCGTTATTAAAATAGGTACCTAATCGAATCGCAACCCTTGAAATACTTATTCATGTGGCCATTTGTGATCTTCATCATCAGTTCTACTTCACCAAATGGTGCTTTCCAAGAACAAATGCACGAGTTACTAAAAAAATACCCAAATCGCTATAGGTTTGCCTATATTTGAGGAGTTCCGTCGATTTCTCCAGGATTCTATCATCAGAACCTGACCTGATGACAATGAGGCCAACTAGAAAGTATACTCTTTCAACCAAAAAAATAATTTTCCAAATCGGTCCAGCCATCTTCGAGTAATCGTGGAAAATACATTAAAAAATAAAATATTCCAACGTACTGAGAACCTCCTCCTTTTTTTGAAGTCGGTTAAAAACACGACACGTACGCATAAAACGTATCCCTGAATGGATATATATCGTAAAAAAGGAAGCATGAGTAGACTGCTTTCAGTGGGACCACCTGCTGCTATAGCGCAACTGGTTATTACCAGTTATTACTACTTAACACAATACATTGATGGTGTTCTGTATTGATGTTGCCCATGATTGGGCGTATTTGATAGAGAATGTCTGTATGCGCTCGCTAAGTCGGCACGAGATTAGCTGTTCCGTATCCACGAGCTGCTGTACATATTCGCGAAAACGCGACGAGCGCGCCATCTTCAAGAAGCTTGGCGTTCGCGGCGGAGCCGAACAGTCTGTCGCCAGCCATTGACCCATGAACTATCTAACTTTTTGCTCCGTGAGTGAAAATTGATAAATTAAGGACTAATTGTGCATTATTGTGGTGTCACTCGTGCCAGTCTTCATGGTCAACGGTCCGCTCAAAAGACTCTTTAAATCAATTGGGAAGGAGTGTTGCAGCAAGAGAAAAGCGAGTCGTATTCAGCCGTCTCTCTGTTGAATTTGTTCCTGGATTGGGTTAATGGCGAACTCCGTTGTACAGAGCTACCTTCATTCTACAACCAGAGTAATCTTACAGTCCACTCCTCTATTCCACAGGTGGTATACATACCACTAATATGTAGTGTTAAGTAGATTGATAATTTCCTGTTCACTGTTACTTTAAATAAAAGGCTCGAAATAACAGCCGCACGGGTCGATCGATCAGGTTATGCTACGCTTGTCGTGCTTGGTCCGTGAACGGACAACCTTCACATACCGAGACCCCTTCGTGCCTCGGAAAGCACGATAAGTCGTTGGTCCTGGCTGTCATTCGTGAATCTTTGACAGTCGTTACGGGTCGTCAGAAGCCCAAAAGTCTGACCAAGGGGTATAATGTTATCCAGTAACTGGGTTGTGTAGGTCAGATAAGCAGTTGCTCCATGTAAAATACTGGTATACAGCTGCATCTGGTTACACTAGAAGCTGACCCCAATATAGTTGGAAAAAGGCTAGGCAGAATAATTGATTGTTTTTTTGTTACTTTAAACAAATCAAGGCAGGGTAGGTATAGGTATAGAGTTCCAATTCCTTTGCCATAATACTAAGGTCCAAATGTAGAACTCGCTTTTAGCCAGGGTTCACGCAAGAAATTTATCCACTCCATCCGAATAAATTTTTGCCACTCGTATTCCCAAATCAAAGACCTCTACGTCTACCCTAAGTGTAAGTGACTACCCTCCCTTACATCGAACTTCGATACAGAAGTAATAAAGATATGTTCTCACGTAATACCACAGATTAATACAGATGGGACACTCCACAGTTTAGGTATGAAGCTACAAGTACGCGACGGGCGTGTCTCACTGGGCCAATTCAGTAGGACTGCCGCGGTCAGAAGGTATAAGAGTTACGCGTTAGAAAGCGAAACAACTTGTAGGTGAATATAACTGTAGGTAAACAGCATTGTGCGACCTGAATTGCACTTTATTATGCCGTAGCAAGAGTCGCTTTTTATTTAAATAATTTTGCGGAGTGTCCCATCTGTATTAATCTGTGGTGATACTAAGTAACATAACAATAAGTTATAAGTGCAAGTTTTGTTGGCTCTTCCCATCCGAAGTACTTCACGTAAGTGCTAACAATTCATATTTCTACTTCTTCCCTCTTACCCTTATTTTCTATTGGAGTGCCCTTTTCAAAGTCTGTGTTTTTGTTCGTGGGTGAAATGATTAATGTGTTGTTTTTGGCCGAGTTATGGTGTGTGTTGAGTTATGAGATAGGTGGACTAAAATATGAGATTATTCAATATTGTTTTCTGAGATTGGTGAAAATATTACATTTTTTTTTTATATTTGAGGTGGGTTTGTTTGAGAGGAGCTCGTGGCTACGTTACTTTATAGTTAAACTACTGTATTTCTATAAGTTTTAATGCACAACATGAAAGATCATTTCAATTAAGGTCAGATAGACAGTAACTGTATATAAAATACTGGTATTCATCGAGTACAGTTAGGGAATATGCTTGGATTCAGAAGGGGACAAATTGATCAATAAACCACGGGGCTTGATTGCGGGGCATCTACAGAATCTCGCGAGAATAATGCGCTCACACACATCAAGCCAGTTTCCTGAAAACATCGTCGCCTGAGAAGAGGAGGAGCTTGTGGCTAAGTAATAACAGCCGCACGGGTCGATCCATCAGGTTAAGCTACGCTTGCCGCGGTTGGTCTGTGAATGGGTGACCATCTTTTCATACCGAGACTCCTCCGTGCCTCGGAAAGCACTTTAAGCCGTTGGTCCCGGCTGTCATTCGTGGATCTTTGACAGTCGTTACGGGTCGTCAGATATATAGTAATATGGCGCTGCGTCTAGCCAAACGTTGAAACAATCGCTCTGTTATTAAATATCAGTTAAAAATACTATTAGTGCTCTTAAGTGAATAAAAACAAGTGAACTAATAAAACATCACCTAGTACTTAAGTGACAGTGTTATCTACGGATTTCATACATAAACTGTGAAGTTAATTCATATTATACTGTGAACAATAAACTGTGCTTTAAAATAACAAACACGACCATAAAATCAACAATAACAATGAAAATAAACTAAAGATTGCAAAATGTATAATATTCTGTGACTTATTTCAACGAAAAGTGTGCAAAAAAAAAACAATAACAACAAAGACAAAGTGAAAAAGTGACTCACACAGTGATTTGAATTTAAATTTAAACTGTCACGCTGACCTGTCTATTCAAAAGAAAAAACATCTGCTGTAATAGGTTGATAAATTTGACAAGCCCACGTAATGTGCAGTTGGCGTAATAGTTAACGCTTCAACTTTTGCAGTTTAACTAGCCTCACACGAGTGGCCGCGGGTTCAAACCTCAGTGACTACATCACTTTTCGTAAGTTCCAAAATTCATATTTGGAATTTATAAAGAAACTAGTACAACAATTAGTGCAAGATGGCAGCACTAGTAACATGTCATAAATGCAAAAAATTAGTAAACATAAAAAGTACTGCTTTGTGTTCCGCCTGTGATAACCGGTATGAATTGGATTGCGATGGTTATCCAGAACATACATATCGTCTCAAAGACGCGGAATCAAGGAAAAAGTGGAGATGTAAGGTATGCATTAGAAGCAAGAAATACGCTAATACCGACTGTACATCCAATATTACCGTGAGGAAAAAAGTAATATCGATGAAAACACCCTCACCAACGGAACAACCACAAAGCACTAAGGATGTAGTACGTGATGATTCGTTTAAACGTCAATCTACGGTTCAAAATACTGCAGATTTACTTGATTCCTACATATTGACTGAGTGCGAAACATCTATTGAATCGCATAGTACTCCCAACAAATTGTCAATGAGTGTTGACGGTACTGTGTCTGACTTAGTATCAGCCTCAGAAATGAAGGAGATAATTGCACAGCTCACATTAAAACTCGAAATCACCGAAAATGAACTAGGAAATGTACTGTTGGAAAACACCGATCTACACAAGCAAATAAACAAGTTAACTACAGAAAACAAAACATTAAAATCTTTATGTCAGTCGCCCTCCATATTTTCAAGTCCGGGTCCAAACACTAAGAAAAAGAGGCCAGCTCTGTCAACTTCAGACAACATACTTTGTACACCATCCTCTTTACCATCATCATCTAGAAAGTTGAAATCCAAACCCAATGACAACGTAAATATGTCATCCCTGGAACAAGAAATCGTAACCTTACAGCAGCAATTAAAGGTTGCACAGCAGGAGATTGCAGCTCTCCAAGAACGCATTGCAATCATAATGCAAAGTAGTTACAATGTCTGTGAACCTGCCGTAAGTCAAGAATTAAAGCGAGACACTGTGACCACCACCAGTGCTCAAATATGTGTTGCCACAGACGGGAATAATATCCCCGAAAGAAAGATATTTATCTTCGGTACTCAGCGTTGTGTCGGACTAGCAGCAGCCATCTCACACTCGAGGACTAATACGCAGTATGAAAAATACAGACTCGTTGCTGAGACAAAGCCAAATGTGCCTAGCAACGAAATTATAGCAAACTGCAGAAATACTAAATTGACCACTGAAGACAAACTTGTGATATGCATAGGTGAAAATGACAACAACCCTAACCTGTTGTTGTCTCAATTGCAAATTGTATTAAATACATTTATAAATAACACCATTATTGTGTTAAATGTCGTCAATAACATGTGTCCGTAAGTTAAACTACTCTATAAAAAATGTTTGTAATAGTTATAAAAATTGTCACTTCGTAAATCAAACATCCACGAATCTATCCGATGTTTGTAAGTCGATAAATTATCTTATAGATTGTTGTGATTATAGTGATAAGTATTTAAATCCGAGCGAAATACGTAAAATAATAGCGAGTAACAAATCAAGTTCAAAATTAAACATTCCTACAGATAAACCCAAAAAAGGGACAATCCCTTACTACTTTGGTCGTATTGGTACTAAGCCCCACGAACATTGTTCCTCTTTGCAACACAACTCAAAAGGTCAAATAGGGACTATACCTTATTACTTTCCTGTGTTAAACAAGCGTGACTCTTTTTTTCGTATCTCAAACTAATAAAACACACCAGTTTAGAATACTCCATCAAAATATAGCGAGTTTATTATCTAAACAAGAACTACTAGAAATTACTATTCAGGAGTTAAAAGAAGCGAATAATGATCCAGATATTATATGTCTATCTGAAACCTTTGTAAAAAAAGGTTATGAAAATTATGTGAAAATCTGCAACTATCAGTTGGCTACCAACTACTGTAGAGAAAAGCAAAGAGGTGGCACATGCATATTAGTGAAAATGGGTTTACTTTATAAAGAGCTATCATTTGTGAAAAACTATGCAACTCAAAACACGTTTGAAGCTTGTGGCATAGAAATTATAAGTAATAAATTAATAGTAATATGTGTTTATAGAACACCACAATCTGATCCAAATCTGTTTTTGACAAAATTACATAATCTTTTGCACGATTTGTCAAATAAATACAAGTCCAAAATGAATATAGTTGTGGCCGGTGATTTAAACATAAATACTCTGAAAAAGGTAACATCACAAATGGATTGCAAGATTTATCTAACAATCATAATTTAAAAATCCACATCAATGTACCTACTCGCAAATTGTCTTGTATTGACCATATTTTAAGCAATATTGCCAACGCAACTGCCACCGTACTGCCCCTGTATCTGTCTGATCACGACACAGCACAAATGTTAAGCTTCCCAATCAAAAATAAACCACAGAAATCAACCATATACTATATTTATAAAAGGGACTATAACGTAGACAACATCCGAAAATTTAAAGAATGTCTGGAAAATCTTTCTTGGTCCGATATTCATCTCAAAACTGACACTAACTGTGCATTCAATGATTTTCATGAGCTATTGTGTCTGTTGTATGGTCTCTGTTTTCCTAAAGTAAGAGTTAAAATCAGTAGTAACAAGGAAAACAAACTAAAGTGGATAAGTAAAGGTTTGAGACACAGTTGTAAAACTAAACGAAAGCTACGGTATGGATATTATAAAAATAAAAATTTAATTAATAAAACTAAATATAAAAACTACTCCAGTCTGCTAAATAAATGCATTTTTAATTCAAAAAAGAGTGCAAATATAAAATATATTTATAATCATGATAACAAGTGTAAAGCCACATGGAATGTCATTAAAACTGAAATAAACAGTAACACTCGCAAAGAAAACATAGAAAGTATTAAATTCAATGAAACAATAACTACAGACCCTGTACAAATGGCTACTATATTTAATAACAATTATGTTAATTTAACACATGTACAAGGGGAAAAGAGCACAAATCAAAACCGCTTCAAAAGTACGTGTGTCAACTCTATGTTTCTTAGACCAATGGAGGTTAACGAGGTAAGACAGGAAATAATGTCTCTGTCCAACACTAAGTCGGAGGGCTATGATGAGATTAATACAAAAATAGTCAAAGCCTGCTGCAATGAATTGACTGGTATTCTGACGCATTTAATAAACATGTCATTTTCACAAGGCACCTTTCCTGAAAAATTAAAACTGTCTTTAATAAAGCCCTTGTTTAAGAAGGGAGATAAATGTGACATCGACAATTACCGACCTATAACTCTTATACCCATATTGTCTAAAATTTTTGAAAAATGTATGTTTAAAAGGTTAACTGACTTTTGCAATAAATTTCGTATTATAAGTGACCAGCAGTTTGGATTCCAAAAGAACAAGTCTACATCGTTAGCTATTTTTTCCCTCATGCAAGCTATACTTTCAAATATTAATAATAATTATATAACTACAGGCCTCTTTTTTGATCTATCGAAAGCCTTTGATCTGGTGTCACATGACATATTGCTACAAAAATTGGAAGCTGTTGGTATTAGAGGACCGGCACTCCAGTGGCTGTCGTCCTATTTAAGCAATAGAAAACAATGTGTCATCATCAATAAAAAAAATGAAAATAATGTAATAATATCCTATTTATCAGAATATAAACATAATAAATATGGCGTTCCACAGGGAAGTGTGCTGGGCCCAATATTATTCCTCATTTATATAAATGATATCATAAAAATAACTAACCATAAATGCGTATTATTTGCAGACGATATTTCTATTATAGTGACATCTAATAAAAAACTAAATACCATTTCAGAACATGAACTTGACATTAATAATACAATTGACAAATTATTGCATTGGCTTGACATTAACCATTTGAAGATAAATCTAGACAAATCCGTTTACATCCAATTTAATCGATCAAATAATCCGAAAAATGACATTATACTCAATATTAATAAAATCAATGAAGTAACGCGGACCAGATTTTTAGGTGTAATAATAGATAAAGACATTAACTGGAAAGAGCACATAGACAATGTTAGCACTAAAATTAATAAATTTGTTTATGCGTTAAAACAAGTAAAAAATGTAACCAATATAAAAACTGCTGTAATGTCATACCACGCGTACGTCGAATCATTGTTACGTTATGGACTAATAATGTGGGGTAACAGCACTGACTTCCAAAGGGCATTCATCGCTCAAAAAAAGTGCATGAGAGCAATTTGTGGACTTAAGCCCGACGACTCATGTCGACCAATATTTAAAAAATTTGGTTTGTTACCGTTACCGTCGCTTTACATTTACGAAATATGTGTGTTTGTTATGAAAAATAAGCAACTGTTTAAGACTGCAAATGATGTCAATCCTCGGAACCGACGAGATCCATATAAACTTGTGTTAAATGATTTGCCTAGACTGTCTAAATACAATAGTAACTGCTTGGCAATGTGTGTGTGCATTTATAATAAAATACCAAGGCATTTCAAAGCCTTAAATACAAAATTATTTCAAATTCAATTTCATAAGTGGTTACTCGAGTGGAGTTTTTATAGTTTAAAAGAATTTATAGATAAAAAATGTTGACTTTTTTTTTATAAAAAAAAAAACGATTGTTGTTGCTTGTGTATAAAATTTTGCATGCTATGTTTTATCCTAGCTAAACATGCTTGTGCCTCAATTTGTATTTAACACCCTTGTATACCATGTTTTACGCAAATATTCTATTCTATTCTATTCTATTCTATTCTATTCTATTCTATTCTATTCTATTCTATTCTATTCTATTCTATTCTATTCAGAAGCCCGAAGGTCTGACAACCAGTCTTACCAAAGGGTACCGTATTACCTAGTAACTGGGTTGTGGAGGTCAGATAGGCAGTCGCTCCATGTAAAATACTGGTATTCAGCTGCATCCGGTTAGACTGGAAGCCGACCCCAACAAAGTTCAGAAAAGGCTAGGCAGATTGGTTTGCTCTTGACTCTAGTCTAGGTCGGAGGTGATAGATACAAAGTCGACGATGAAGTGAGCTTACCCAGAAGACGCCTGTTCACTCTCACTTCATCGTTATTTAACTCCAGACTTTTCTGTTCTGGGTAAGTAAAGTTATACCTCATCATACCTACGTACCCAAAATACCTAGTTTCAACAATGTTCAAAAGGATTTGGTTTTATCTAATATGGTAACTGTATTCTAGAGAAATTCAAGTGTATTTAAATGTAAATCATTTTGCTTTTTAACGAACCATAACTACCTATATAATATTTTTTTATGGAAAATGCGAGCAAACGACTATAGATAAATAAAAAAAACTGGAAGTGCGTCTCGGACCACACACAATGAAGGGTTCCGTAGTTGAAAAGAGTTTATCCCAAAAAACAAACTTAACATTGTAGTTGAAAAACATGTTCTCCTATACATGGTCGTCGCGGTCAAATCATCAACTGCAAAAAGTTTGTATTCCAAAAAAAAATACGAGATAAAACTACAAATTAATGAATTTCGGACTTTTTCATTTACTTGTGCTATGAGACCTTGCTTCTTGCCAAATTTCATGATTCTAGGTCAACAGTAAGTACCCTGCAGGTTTTGATACAAATGCGAGTTTCAAAATATGTCGCATAAATGACCGTATTTTTTATTGCCTTGACTTAGAAGCTAAAAGGGGCCATAGACCTACGTATTTGATAATAATTTAAATTTATTACCTCTACGCATTCCTGAGAAAAAGTGTCATGACTGACTGACAGACAGACAGATGGAGAAAGTAGTGATTCTATAAGGCTTCCGTTTTTTTTCTTTTGAGGTATGGAACCCTAAAAATACCAAAGTGCTCAGTAATCTTTTCCTAGACATAACAATGTCTAGGAAAAGATTTCAGTTTGGACAAGGACATTCAGCTCATCATTTTTTTTTACAAATACTGTATGTTGTTATTTTTTTTTTCCAGCTCAGCTCAACAAAATTACAAAAAGAAATGTGTCAGTGTGATAATAAGCACAATTGTAGCAGAAACACGGACGAGGATCACGATGCGGCAGAAGCCTTAAGTATTGTTTCACTTTTAACCTGGAGTGATGATTAAATGGAGGATTCATAGTCGTATCTGTGTGCAACTCGATAGTTATTGATTATTTAAAGTAAGTATTCAGTGTTTCAGCACTTGAAATGTTTTCTAGAGCATTGATAAAATGAAACAAAATCAATGCAAAAATAAACATAAATATTCTAAATAATCTTATACATTTTTATACAATTATATATCTCGATTCTTCTTGTCATCGACAGTGGTTGGTATTAGATAATACCACATACTTACGATGCGACTCCAAGCTGTGCGGTCTTCTGCAGCTTGGACCGCTCGGTAAGTACTCCAACAGCCAACTTGCTGCCTTCTTGATCGCGTCTGACCATCTTGCTGGTACTCAGATAATTCGCACTCCATGAAGGCCTGCGGGAAGAAGAAATGACAATCATTAGACAGCAGTAAATAGTTAATGCATCAAGTGTAAGTCAATGGTGACTGCTTCATGACACGTCCCAATTAGATAAAGAGCATACTGTTCTAAGAACATTATCACTCCATTTATTCATTTCTCTGTATTTAGAACCGACTTCCAAAGCTATATGTGGGCGAAATTATATTAAAACGAAAACTTTTGTTCTTAATGAGCAGTTTCAGAAATTTGTTCGGGTCTAATTTCAAGTTTTGCTGCTAAGTCTGTGTTTCGTAATGATTTATTTATTAACCATTGGAAAATTTATAAAATTGAATTCAGGTGTAGGGCATAATTAATATGTCCATCAATCAATATAAAGATTGATTGGTTTTGGAGCAATGTAGGTAAATTAAATTCGAATTCAGGTTAATCAAATTGAGATGTATTATATCAGTCTACTTTCTACTAATTCATCAATTCAATTCATGTCAAAAAATATTTATCCTAAAACAATTGATTAGGTTTTAGTTTTTGACCTAACAATTGACCTAAAACAATGTCAATTGCTTTGCCTACTTACCTAAACAATTTTACAGAATCAATTTATTTAACAATTTTGGACATAGGAGCGGACCATTAAGCATGCGTAGTTCATACAACCGAAATACCAAAATAATTTGTAAATCGAACATATTCTTAAGGTAGTGTGTATTTATTCCGATTGGATTACAGAATATCTAGGTTCCCAAACATATATTTTGAAAGGACACTGATTTGAAGACGAGATATGAGGAATTTAAAATTTCTATAGAAAACTTATTTTTCTCATAATTTCTGTTTACATCAATGTTCTTATTTAATATATGTTTGGGAACCTAGATATTCTGTAATCCAATCGGAATAAATACACAATACCTTAAGAATATGTTTGATTTACAAAATATGTTGGTATTTCGTTTGTATGAACTACGCATGCTCCGGGGGCGTCTTAAACGATGATTACGTTTAGGCTCTCCAAAGACCACTACTTAACTGAAGTTTATAAAGACAAGTACACAAGTATTAAGTTTCTATTAAAACCCGTGTGACCCAGGCTTGACCTTTATTGTAATGCGTCATGAAAACTTGCCACGCATGGGTTAACTGACACAAGTTTTCAGACAAATAAAATTAAGCTGTTTGTACACCAGAGTACAATTGAGTTGATTAAATCATTTTAATTTAAAAAGGTTGAAGGACGTAGAATTAGCGTAGGAGTGAATTAAGTGGGCAAAAAATTTTCTGACTGGACAGTGTTAGTAAAATACAGATTTTAGTGGGATATGTAAAGTCAGAAAGTCTGCGTTATTCCCTACTTCTTATGAAATGTTTATCTTAACAATGATCTAAAAAATAATATCAAAAGACAAACTCTGTTTATTATCAAGCGAACACTTAGCTAACTCAGTTACTTTAATTAATAAATTTTCTGTAAGACTTCACACACTCCCTTACAAAGCAATCAGACCTTGTTTCCAATATAAAAACATTTATTTCATTGTAATTCAGCTTGGGAATATTTTACTGGCGTTTCACAAACAGCCTGCTTTTACGTTCAACAGATGTAAAAGGTTTAACATCTTTTACTGCGAGGCAGCAAAACTTTCATTTCGTTGGATTTATCTCCGACAAATAAAATATAAAATAAATATGCTGATTGAATGAATCATTCACGCTGTTTACATTCGAACATGACATGTAAAGGAATATAATATTTTATGTTGTTTACAAATTTTTGAGCAGATGCAGTTCAGTTATTTATGTTAAAAATAAATTGTTTGCACGACGTCATTAATCAAAGTGAGTATAAACTTGTGGGGCAGTCAATAAATAACATAATATTTATTGTATTGTTATTTGGTTGAATAAAACAAATAAATATGGCTCTTTTTACAGCGTGCCATTTTTTTTTTGTGGACGTTGAACTGACTACGGATTTTGAAATCCACGCATCGCAAATATTGCTGATGACAGTAAGTTTTGTTAGCAAACAGACCATGGAGAGACGGGCGAAATATTCTTTGGAAAAATAGAGATACCTATTTTTAAGGGCTGTACGTTTAAAATACCTAATTCCGTGCTGACTAGATACATTCCCATTTGGGACTACATGAAACCTTCCTATCTAGCAGAAAACTTTTTGACCGGTCACAAGGGTTTTGCGATATTCAGACGGGCCAGAGCATGAACTAAACCATTTTCTAGCTTAACAACTCTGCCTTAACAACCATTGAAGAACATCTAACCATTTTAGGGTTCCGTACCGCAAGCGTGCCAAACGGAATCCTATTACTAAGCCTTCGCTGTCCGTCCGTCTGTCTGTCAGCGGGCTGTATCTTTTGAAACGTAATAGGTAGACAGTTGATATTTTCTCAGATATGTATTTCTAATGCCACTATAACTTGTTTGCAACTACTTTTTGTAGAACCAACTCAGGCGTACGCTGACCGCTGCGTCGATTGGTTGACGCCTATAATAGGCAGTTTGGCTCATCTGATATTATGTTTCTCAGCAAGGCTATATTTAGCAAAGAAATTGTTACTACGAGTATGTTAAGTGATCAGAACCCTACTAATTAAGTAATGTTTACTTTTATTCTGTTTATTTTTATATCGTTCATTCTAACAACTAGTAGATCTGTTTAGTAATATGTGGGTACCTTTGTGAGTAGTGTATTTGTTACCTCTATTATTAAGTTCTGACCTATGTTTAGTTAGTATTACACTGCTGTTTGTTGTCCCTAAATAAATAAATAACTATAAATATTAAAAACTAAAGGGGTCCCCATACAACAAACGTGTTTTTTTTTTACTGAAGTGTTTTTTTAAATAATTATATAGTGATATCCGCTAATTACACATGGGATGAAAGTCATCCCATTTTTTTTATTTAGTGGTTCGTGGGAGTAAAGTCATCCCACGCAAATCTGCTTTTGGTTTGAACCTTGTTCCACCACTATTAAGGAGTCCTTTCTAATTCCATACATTTAGTTTGATGCACTATCTATTTCCGAGGAATTTGAGGTACGCCAACCCTCTATGCGACTAGTCAATCATCTATGGAAAGATTATTTTTAGTCTAGTTGCAAAACTTTTTGTAAACAAAAGGTTTTTGTTCAAATTGGAATGCTTGTAATTAATGAAAATTGTATAAGGTACGTGGTTTTATTTATGTTTCGTGCTAAGAGTAAACACACCATGCATTTTAAACCATAAAACATATAGGTCATCGCTTGTTTTTTTTTACTAGTCTTTTCTTTGAAAGTGTAACTAAAAATTGTTTTGTTATTTTCAACCGACTTCAAAAAGGAGGAGGTTCTCAATTCGTCTGTATGTTTTTTTTTTGTTTTTTTGTATGTTTGTTACGCGATTACTCAAAGACGGATGGACCGATTTGGAAAATTCTTTTTTTGTTTGAAAGGGTATACTTCCGAGGTGGTCCCATATAAATTTTATTAACTTTGCTTGGGGAGTTTTTAAGTTAGCTTCAATAATGCGTATATTTCCCACTTATTTTATGTGGATGATGTGATGGTGTTTTAATAACTTCCTATCACTGTTATTTACATGGCTATATCTACAATTATTGTGGTCAATTATGTATTCGAATTTGTGTGGGGTAGATTCCACAACTAAAAAGTGAAAAATAAAACTTTTTAGCAAAAAATAAAACCGACTTCCAAAACAAAACACTACAAAGTGAATAACTTTAATTTCGGAAGTCGGTGGCAAAAAACGAAAATACAAAACCAAGGACACCGACTTCCGAAATTAAAGTTATTTTTCACTTTGTAGTGTTTTGTTTTGGAAGTCGGTTTTATTTTTTGCTAAAAAGTTGTTTTACAACCAATTTTGAAAATGAAAACAAGTCATACTTTCAAACGAAACGATTACTATAAAGGCCTACTCACTAGCATTCTAAGAAACATTCAACGGTCACAAAATTCCAAGAAGCTACGATGCAAATCGGTTTTGTTTACAAGATTACCGCGGGCGTCCGCGGGTGGGGCGCTCAACGGTTTTCCCCGCGTGTGGGTTAGCACAGCGGTTCAGCACAGCGGTTAAATATTGTATGGTGGTACGGAACCCTTCGTGTGTGAGTTCAACTTGCACTTGGCCGACTTTTGTTTTTAAATTAAATACAATCATTCGTAATAATCAAGATAGTTTACAATCATCTAACCAATTATTTTATGTGTCATAGAATAGAAGCAACACACAAAAATGTACCATTAATTTTACCATCATGTGTACACAAGTCTTTATGAAGCGCACCACACGCAGCGAGGGTTAAAGATTAATCAAACTTGTGTGTAAGTTTGACACAGCTTTTCCTTAGATTTATAGCATTCCATTGTTTATTGGGGCGATGAAAAATTTAAGATAGCTGGAGGAAACGCTTGCCGTATATCATTCGTAGATGCTATGGTCTAGTGGATACGTGGGTGCTTTTTTCTGGCCGAAAATGTATTTGTAGATAATGTTACGCTTGTATTCACTGGAGAAGTGTATTGCTGTAGCTATATTCTCGAAATATGGATACCTGCAGGGTAATTGCGTAACGCAGTCACCATCCCAATGCCTTTCATTTTGACAATGAGGAAGGTCGGGCAAAGCTAATTATAGATGGTATAGATAGAAAAATATATTAACATCATTATAAAGTTAAATTAAAATACGTATTTACAAATAAATATAAATACATTTCACGATCAAACTCTTAAACACTCTCATAAGAACTCGCATCTAAGGAGCGCGCATTCCGAAATTATGCCACACAAGGGGCACCATCCTGCCTAGACTGTTAGTGATACAGAGGTTCGGTTATTTTCAAAATGTAGCCCAACTCAATACCCTGAGGGCTTTTTTTTCGATATCGCATTTAGTTTTTGAACTATAGTTGATTTTATGACAAAAGACCCCAAAAAATTTATCGAATTTTTCACATTTTTGCGGTTTTAAGAAAATTTTTAGATTTTTAATTTTGTTTTTCACCATACTGTAGCTCTTGTTGATACGCGTTTTTTTTGAGAACCCAACCATTCATATAGCCTTAAAACTCACGACACCAAGGTGATGTCACACTCTAAGCGAAAATGGGGGCTATACTGAAGCGATCGAAAAAAACATTTTCAATGTTAAACAATCTTTAGGATAGCCACAATCTTCTTCGGAAAATGATGGACTCCAATATTGCAGTATTTAAGAACACATTAACGCGTCATTTTCGCAAAAATAAAATAAAACCACCACACGCCTTGTATTATTGGCTTGTTTTGGGAACTAGCTACGACAGCGCCATTTTGACAGTTGCCTTCCTCATTCAACAATATTGATTGTGTTATTTACGTGGTCAAGATGATGAAATTTTAGACTTAAATATTATATGAAGCAGTGGATTATGAATTTCTTTCAAAATTATTCGGATTGTGATAGAATGTATTACGCAATTGGTGTGGTGATTAAATTCACGGTTAGCGATTGCACTAAAAGCCAGGATTGTAAAGGCACGTATACGTTTACGCAGTTCATAATGTACTGTAATGTACTGCTGAGACAAAGGCATCCTCTTTCTGTAAGAGGGAGTAGACCGTAATCCACCACGCGGGCCCAGTGTGGGTTGGTGGATGTCACATGTATTTGAATTTTTGGTTCTAGGACATGCCGGTTTCCTCACAATGTTTTCCTTCACCGTTTTGAGAACAGTGGTGATGACATAATTTACACAAAGTAAAATGCCTGCTTGGGTTTGAACCCACGACATACAATCCGTAAGTCGCGGCCGTTACCATTGGGCCACCACTGCTCTCTACGTACGTGCGTTTCGAGCGACTTTTTATACTTTTTAAAAACAGTGATAAACTATACCTAACCTAAAATTTTCTGAAAGTTTCTAACTAAAAGAAATGTAATATACGACTTAGAAGTTTCAAAACTGTTTTTAGGGTTCCGTACCTCAAAGGAAAAACGGAGCCCTCATAGGATCACTCGTGTGTCTGTCTGTATGTCCGTCTGTCACAGCCAATTTGCTCCAAACCTACCAATATATATATCTATCTAATTTGGACGGATTAGGTTGAAATTTAGTGCACGTATGTATTTCTGTGACCCCAACACGACGAGTAAAGTAAATAATAAATTTTGAATATGGGGGTCAATTTTGGGGGGTAAATAAGAAAATAAAATAAAATTTATAAAAGGGCTTACTGTGAGGGTCTCGAATATATACAAGGTGTAACGTAAAATACGCAAAACCTGAAAATAGTTTGATCAGAATAACGAGCAGAATCAAGTGAACCACTTTTTAATATAGGTCACATTTTTCAAATAATCTTCATTAAAAACGTTGCCGTGTCTATTTATTAATAGGTCAAGCCATCACATGCGCAAACCCGCCAAAACAGGTAAACAAACACAAATTGTTGTCGACCAATTTAAATTTTCGCATACGCGGGATAATAATAGCTTTTATTTCAATGCAAGTACGATTCATCCATACAATACCATGAAAAAGACAATTTGAAGTAAACAATAATGCTACCTATCTTTTTTAACTTAAACGTAACCTAAGGGTGAGAAAGAGAAATGGCGATCTGCACGGAGAGGCGGGACGTGCAAAATACGTGACAGTGGCCATGTTTACTTCAGTCTCAGCGCCGCCGGCACATGCGTCACAGATGTATTGCTTTATCCCGTTACCCGGCGGCGCGTGCGCCCGAATTTCGTGACTACTTATGGCGTTTTTGTACACAAACATTCAATATTGTGAAATGGTGAGAATGTTGGCGCGTTGTAATGACAACGTTAACTTGGCAGTGCGACGGTTTCGAGAAGAGTTTGGAGTATCTGTATACACCGTTGGATTTTTTTGTGGGGTCGAGTAAAAGTGCTAGTGTATGACGATGGAAATAGACCAACTTATGTGTTAGCGTTTCAACAAGTGAAAAGTGACACTCAAGTGCTCGAATCGCTGAAAAATAACTTGAGAAGGCGGGCTGTGTTGTGTATTAAACAAAGTGTTAGACATTTTTAATCTTTGCTATCGCAACGAGGGGACCTGTAAGTAGAGATACCTAATTATCTACTTAATTAACTGCAAATAAGTTGATTACGTGCCAATTATTTGTAAATACAGTGATTTAAACACGCCAACATTACTTACGTAGCACCTACTTAGGTACCTACTTAATCAGCACGTCATAGTTACTGTAGGTAAAAAGCTAATTAGCTATTACTACAGTAGTCTTTGCTATTTAGTCTGAAAATGTGGGTTACCTAATGTTGCCAGTGCAAAGCTTGGAAAAGTGTGATGGAAACATTTAAATCACTGTTCAAAGATAACCTAAGTTCTTTATGACCGTAGATAGTAAATAATAATGCTAGCGCGGGCGCGGCGTAGCGGGCCGGTGTCGAATCCTCCTCCGATTGAGCGTCGTCGCAGACGCAAGAAACGATCAGAATTGCCAGCAAAACTAAAACAGCACATAAAACCTTTACAATTTCTTTAATGATTTTTTTTCTCTCTGAAATAGGTCAATTGAATTAAAAATCAGTTGGGGTGTCTGAGGTTTTGCGTATTTAACGTTACACGTTGTATATTTTTTTATAGTTTTAAAATAAACTGCTTTAAAGTTATTAAAGAAAATAGACGAAAATTGACCATTACCCCTTTATCTCCGAAACCACTGAGCCGTAAATTAAAAAAAAAAAATACAACAAATAGTTCTATACCTACAGATTGCAGGAAAACCTAAAAGAGGTCTATGGTCTTAAAGTAACATGGTAAATCTCTCAATATTGTGCATACAAACTTACATTTGCAGTTGGAATGTACGGGAGAACATGTTTCTCAACTACAATGTTAAGTTTGTTCTTGGGATAAATTCATCCCAACTACGGAATCCTTCATTGTACGTAGTCCGACACGTACTTGGCCGGTTTTTCTTTTTTTGTTGTTATAATTCTAGTAAAAGGCAACTCTCTTATTATTTCTCTCGGCTAGTATTTTTTGCCATGTATTTATTTCATTTACCTAAGCTGGAGAATTTTGGCTTAAAAATCAGCAGAACCAAAACTGTTCTGGAGCCATAGCGCTTGACGGCGCGCTTCTCCCAGTCTGCTCCGACTTTCGGTATCTCGGTTCACTTGTGCAAAGCTATGGTGAAGTAGATCGAACGGTTAAGCACAGAATTAACACTGGATGGATGAAATGGCGGCAGGTCACGAGAACAATCTGCGACTCTTGCAAAAGGGATGAATGAAAGGCAATTGCATGCAGTTGCGATGTGAATGCTAAGAGGGATGTGTGGTGTATCAGGAATGGATAGAGTTAGAACTGAGTACATAAGAGGAAGTCTGAAATTTGCACCTGTGCCTGAAAAGTTGGGCGGAAATCGGTTGTCATGGTATGGGTATGTAATGCGGAGGAATGAGGAAAATGTCGTGACTCTTATAGCCATCGACAATCATACTCAAAACTTTGAGTATGATTGTCGATGGCTACAAGAGTAGAGGAAGATCAAAGAAACGATGGATGGACTATGCGAAAACTAATATGGCTAGAAAAGGGTGACTACCGAGATGATAACTAATAGAGAATTATGGTAAAACGGATATGTTGCGCTGACACTAAATAAATTGGGATAAAGGCAGGACAATGATGACGATGACCTAATCATATACATATAAGTATATGTCAGGGGTAATGTTAGATTATTAAGTAAACTTAGGTTTACCCGTACCCATATTACGTATCTTGCAGAAGCCCAGCGATAGCAAAATTTGCGCAATAATTGCTTTTCAATCGCAAATCGGTATTATGTATCAGCAATACGTCATACTGATTTGCGATTGAAAAGCAATTATTCCGCAAATTTTGCTATCGCTAGGCTTCTGCAAGATAGGTAATAAGCCTGCCCGGTTTACTTAGAATCACCCAAGGAGTTTGGGTAATGTCTGAATAATAATTAAAATAAATTTTAATTTGGGATTTACTTACCCATACTCACCTAGGTCTACCCAGTGCTTGCTGGGTAACGTTAGAATGGTTAAACTTAGATGTAGGCTGAAAGGTAGGTTAGAACAACCGTTTAGGCACAAGGGAATGTGATTATCCAGCCAGTGTTGGGTAGACCATGTGTACGGGTACTCGTAAATCCCGAATTAAAATTTATTTTAATTATTATTCGGACTTTACCCAAAAAGCTTGTGTAAGTAGGTAATTCTGGGTAAACCTAGGTTTACTCAATCTTCTAGTATTACCTGTAACATATATGTAAGTTCCTACTTACTTACTTAATTGATTTTTAAATACTGAAATATTATTTAAACTGACATCTTTAGTCGATATTATAATGAAAACATAATATAATAAAAGCTCCTTAATATTCTCCATTGTTCTTTCTGTTTATCAAAATATTTGTGTTTATAATGCCAGGATTATTAAAATGTTTGGGCATTTTAATAATTCCGGAGGATATTATATTACCAGAGTAATTGAAATATTACTACCACGGCTAATAAAAATCTTGAGACTGTTTCCTTATGTATCCGCGAATAAGCCTAAAACGGTTTAACTAGTACAAAAAATGGCTCGATCTTATACTTCTGTCACTTAAAAAAAAAAAAAACCAGCGAAGTCGAATGTCGAACCACGCACAATGAAGGGTTTCGTAATTAGAATGAATTTACCCGAAAAACAAACTTAACATAGTAGTTGAAAAACATGTTCCCCCATACATATACGTCACGGCCAATTCTCCAACTGCAAAATGTAAGTTTCTAATATTTTTTTATTATGATAAAACTACAAATTAAAAAAAATCTAACTTTTTCCTTTACTTGTGCTGTGAGACCTTGCTTTTTGCCTAAATGATTCTAGGTGAATTTGCGAGTATCAAAATAATAACGAAGTGGTGGAAAGGAAAAACAAATGTAATTTAATTTGGCTAATTGTTCAGCAGAGCTGCTTAAAGTTTTTTTTTAATGATTATAACTTTTTTATTTATGGATTTTTTTTTGAAATTTTGTGAGCAGATCAAGCTTTTCATGCTCTTTATTTTGTATTTAATTTAAATGAATTAAGGTCTTGGCTTTAAGAAAAAAGTGTCATTTCATTTAAACGACAACAACAAGGGAAAAACACTACATAGGCCATCGAAAAAAAAAAAACCGGCCAAGTGCCATTATCTATAAAAACGGCAAAAAAAAAAATCACGTTTGTTGTATGAGAGCCCCTTTAAATATTTATTTTATTCTATTTTTTAGTATTTGTTGTTATAGCGGCAACAGAAATACATCATCTGTGAAAATTTCAACTGTCTAACTGTCACGGTTCATGAGAATAGACGATAGATGATAGACGGACAGACAGACGGACAGCGGAGTCTTAATAATAGAGTCCCGTTTTACCCTTTGGATACAGAACCTTAAAAACTTGGAAGGATAAATTAATTCATTCACCATATCTCCATAAAAATTCGAAGGGAACATTATTTTAAATACCAAATCAATCACTTTGATGGAAAAAAAAAACAAAATAGAAGAAACTTTTATGTACAATGTCTGTTGATTTTTTTAGAGCGGTAAATAATTTATTGACCATAATATGCGTTTATGAAGTTTAAATATTATGCATTTTTAGGATAGGGATTTAATTGATCTCGTTTATTTCGATCTTCAACAATTTCATCATGTCACTGTACATAATGAAATTTTTGATGATAAAAGGAACAAGACCGTTACCGCCCAAGGAGCAAAATATATCATACAATATATATAATAAAACAATATAAGACTATAAGTTATAAAAATATCACATAAAAGTACTAAGCTTTCTTAGGAGTCCTTTAAAAATGTTACGCTCAACTATTTAGTCGTCATTAATCCGTGTCGTATTAATACGTTCTGCAAACGTATAAAAACAATCTTATACGATTTTTCAGGCACATTGTACTTGTGTCGTATAAAAACGTTATGTAAACGTATACCCAATCAAACTATACGATCGTTATGTATTGGTATTATCCAAAACGTCCACAAAAAAATGTTATACGACTTTTCAGTAAAGTTATACTTGTGTCATATTAAAAAGTTACGTAAACGTTACGTTATACCTGTGGCATAGAAAACGTTACATAAATATTTACTTAATAAAACTATACGATCGCTATGTATTGGTATTATCAAAACGTCTACCAAACAATGTTATACGACTTTTCAGTAACGTTATACTGGTGTCACAATAAAACGTTACGTAAACGTTTACTCAATCAAACTGTACGATCGTTATGTATTGGTACATAGTGATCACATTAATACAATAGCTATAAGATGTACAGTCATGCTAGCGCCAATTTATTGACTTTATACAACTTATGTCGCCATTTCGTGGTTGCGTTTTCAATTCACATTGTGTAAATTTGCTTATAATGAAGTTAAAAGAATGGAAGAGACTGAATAGAAGCGGTGGCTTTAGAAGAAAAGTCAGCAAAAATTACGTAGCACTGATGAATTGCACAGCTGCTAGTTTACATGTAAAGCGGCAGCCGACACACTCAATAGGTCAAGAAGAAAAAAGAATTGACTAAATGTTTCCGCAGAATTTTTTGAAGTTTTCCTTCAAAATGAAAATAGGGGTAAAATATTTAACTCGAACACAGAGTATATTGAAAATTTTATTGAGCATGAACATAGCACAAGCTTTGTAGTAGTATCTAAGTAGAAGTTTTTAACAATATTCGCATTCATCCGGGGGGAAATGGTCATATATTACATATGCAATAAGTAGTTAATGTTGTCTTTACTAAATATAAAGTGATGTAGCATATTATTATATAAGTAAGAATCCGTAGAATAACCACATCCATAACAGCTTTGTGCCAATACAAAATGTGTTAATATCCAAGGCCATCGAAGGTTGACGAAAATTTATCCACGTCCATGAAATCTACCATTTTAAGGATTACGCTCACTCAAAAAAGGAAAAAAAAAATGTAGTCACTTACAGGATATAAACATATTGAGTCGTGGATAATTTAAGATAAGGATCTCTTAAAAACTATCATGGCTAACTCTTATCCGTCTTTAAAAACTTTATATTTTGTAGAAATCATAAAAAGGTCACCTGATAACCTTCTGTTAGTAACGGTCGTATATGTATTGATCAAAAATATAAAAAAATAACTAATTATATTTCACACTCACAAGAATCGCGTGAGTTTTTTTTAATAAAAACATCACTATATTTATCGAAAAAATGGATTCCCCTTCATAATTTGCCACCAAGAGCAATTGCAATATAGCAATTAACATATTGTGAATATGGTGTCTTAATTGTAACTTTATTTTTCCTTATCTTGCAGAAGTTCAGCATTAGAATTATAGATTTACTGTAACCATTATCTGACCTAGAGGTCGAATACAAGATATATTTTTACTGTTTTACGACATTTACGTATGTAGTAATCACAATTTTTATTCGACATTTAAATGACTGAAATACGTCGATTATTCAACATTAACATAACTGTTAAACAACTCAAAGATGTATATTTTGCGCCCAAATCGCGTTATTTATACGTATATATAACAATTATAAAACAAATTGCTACGACTTAAAAGGAATTTACAAAATAAATAAATAAATAATAAATAATATCCTAGGACATTGTTCACACACGGTCATCTGATCCCAAACTAAGCAGAGTTTGTACTATGGAAACCAGATAACTGATATACTACATATACTACTTTTTTTTTTTATAAATACATACTTATATAGATAATTACACCCAGACTCAGGACAAACAGACATGTTCTTGCACACAAATGTTTGTCCTGGATGGGAATCGAACCCACGACCAGCGGCATGGCAGGTAGTATCTTAACCAACCACGCCAACTGGCCTGTCAAAATGTTGTCATGACAGTAATTTTGTTCCTTGGGCGCCGATCAATTTTGTTTTAGCCTTATTATAATTTGACAAAATTTTTCTGCGATGATCTTCACAGCGAATGATCCTACGTAATTAATTTGTTTTAGTACATTCACAGCTTTTACTTACCTCACTCATCAATATTGCCTATCCACTTTTAACTTATTCGATAGCTCAATTTTATGTAAATATATTACATAGGATTTAAAATAATAACCTAGTAAAGAAATTCACATCACATCTTATTGTAATAGTAACTGATGACTGGTAGGTTTGATGCGAACCTTTTATTAAACAATAATGCATTAACGTTTTAAAAATACACCATTAAAACGCCAACTTTGTTAAACAAAGGAAATACCAATTATTTGCTAATGGCAAAATTATTAATGCCAGTAAAAGTAACTGATACGACCTTTTTATTTAAAAGTAAGATGGTAATAACAACTGAAACGCCACGACTTGTACTTTACTGTCGAGGAACAAAACGTGTTATGACACGTCTAGACATAACTAAGTAGGGAAACAATATGGAAAGGCCAAATTAAAAATTAATTAGGCAGAGTAAATTGCATGATGTGACATCTTCGCAGATAATAAGTTTGGTCTCAAGCCGTTCGGCCCGGCCCCGGAGCATGCGTAGTTCATACAAACAAAATACCAAAATAATTTGTAAATCAAACATATTCTTAAGGTAGAGTGTATTTATTCTGATTGGATTACAGAATATCTAGGTTCCCAAATATAATATATATTTAATAAAAACAATAAGTTTTCTATAGAAATTTTAAATTCCTCATATCTCGTCTTCAAATCAAGTGTTCCTTCAAAATATATGTTTGGGAACCTAGATATTCTCTAATCCAATCTGAATAAATACACACTATTTTAAGAATATATTTAATTTACAAATTATTTTGGCATTTCGTTTGTATGAACTACGCATGCTCCGGGGGCCACTTCACAGGGACTTACAATATTTTCAATATTAAATTAAACGATATCGTTAAAAAACTATATAATAAAACGGTCGTTTGAAAGGAGTGTATTTTTAAAGTACGCCATTTTGTACGACGAGATATACGACGGTGGGGTTATTATTATTACATACTAGTATTTGCCCGTGACTTCGCCCGCGTGGATGTCGGAAAACTATACGAATAATCCTTCCTCTTGAATCACTCTATCTATTGATAAAAACCGCATCAAAATCCGTTTAGTAGTTTTGGTGATCATCGCGAACATATAGATAGAGAGAAACGCGGCGGGGACTGTGTTTCTAATATGTAGTAATTTATAGCTGATTTATCTTTATCGGAAATAGATACAACGCCTGAAAGAAATCTGTCTAAAATCAATCAATCAAGTCATTAGAAAGAATCAAAGAATCTGTCTTTTTCACATCAATTACTACGCAACTTATTGCGCCGAGTCTCAATCAGAGACTCGGAATAACGTTAAAGAGCGAACCATTTTCAACAAGATGTTTGCAGTAGAAAAGTGATATCATTCATTTAAATTGATTTAGCTTGAACAAAATAAAAAAAAATAAAAAATCACGTCAATAAGATTTGCGGTTTTCATTTACAAGCATTGTGAAGAATAGAGAGACATTGCCTTAACTGGCAAGCAAAACGTCGAAAACCACAATCTGAACTGTTGTAGTAAACATGATACTATCGCATTCATATTCTATAATAATAATAATAAATATTTTTATAGTACTTCTGGACACGGCACGGCACGCATTGTTAAGAGGTTCCTCTCTCTAGAGCCCTGACCGCCGCCGGTAGCTTGGACCCTGTTCCTGATACCGGTGTTTTAAATGTTTTTATTCTAATATTTAAAAATATAATTTATATATGTCTAAAAAAGAAATAAATGAAATAATAATAATAAATGTAACAATGTAATGTAATAAGAGTAACAATGAGACTCATATAGTGTAAGTAACAATGAATAAACTTACAACTATGTTAGCGATACAATTACAAAAATAATTAGATGAACACACACCAAAATACTCATTGCTTCAGCATTCCAGCTGAGATACTGGAGCAACGTTTTACAATAGAGCAGTCCAGCCTATCAGCAATCATTTCCAGGATGCAGTTGGAACTGGTCCACACCCTGATTCTATGAAGCTGACAAAGAAACAAACAACAACTAAACACATATTTCTTTAAAAATATCCTCATAACGCAGCCAATCAAACATCACTCAGTATAAAACTGTCGATGTAGATAAGGCACTATCTCCAATCCAAATATTTTACGACGTCGAACGGTAAATTGGGCTCTCGATAAAATTGGAAGTGTATGAGCAGGATCTTTATGACGACTTAGATTTACGAGGAACCGTGTCTTCGCTGTGCTATAGGTAGGTACTGTTTCCATAAGTGATAGCGAGATATTTTATGGGTAATATTTAATTTTATCGGGGTGATTGGGTATTTTAGGAACAGCTATATGTTCTGTTTTATTGCGAATTGTATTAATCATCAGAGAACATTTTACTGCTATGCAAAAGCCTTCCTCCATTCCTTACATCAGTTACGATTTTGCGTTAATTAAGACGCAGATAAACGTCAATGGCCTTGAGAGGTTAGCTTGCGTGTTCTGTGCTTAACTCACGCAACGCGTCGTACGTCCACCCAGTAATAGGACTCGCCCATCAAGGAGTGTTCTCCCAAATTAGACGTATTATTAATTTATTATACATAAAACAAAAGGTATTTTAATAAAACACGTACTTATACTTAAAGATAAATAATAAAATTATCTTTCAAATAGTCATCTTTTCAGCCCCCCCGGGACGCTAATTTTTTTAAGCCCTATAGCAAATCTGAGCACCTATAGCGCTCTTAAGCGGTGTACCGAGGGACCGAAAACTTTTGAGCCTAGTTATGGGCCGCGGATGACTGAGACATGATTATGTTTACGGATTAATTACTAAAAGCTTAGTGATGCTAATGACATGAAACTCTGTATGTATATTAAAGAGGGTAAATTAGTAATATGCAGTGTGAGACAATAATGATACTTGAATGAAACTTTTCAGCCTCCCTTTTTTTGTCCAAATCATCAACACTACCAGTTTAGGCCGTGATCTTGCATTAAAAAAAAATTAAAAGTCGGTAATCGTCACCTTAAAAAGAAAGAAAATAGATTTATTTGACTTAGGTTAAGACACACAATACACTCACTACACCGGTACCGGTCACCGGTGGTATACTTCTACCGTTATCTCAATTTATTTGGCACTAGCTGACACGACAGACGTTGTACTGTCCAAATTTGATGTATGAGAAAATAAATTTTCTTCATAATTTTTTTTTCGTGTATTTTTAAGCATGCCAAATTTCAGTCGCATAATTATGATCACGTGTGTAGCAAAGAGTACTACAACCCATTGAAACCGACATGATTAAATTTAAACAAACTGAACATAAAAACTAATTTCAACATCATTCACGAATGTCATAAAAAAAAAAAATCACTCAACAAACTGATTTAAAGCCACTACACGGCCTTAAACGACCCAGCGGTAAAACGAGCCGTATTTTTTACGAGCAACGTTGACGGGACGTAACTTAAAATTCGTTTTTAATGAACTAACAGAAATATTTTTCATAAACATAACGAAACGGTTTATTTTTTTATAGCACTTTGGAATAACATAAACGGGTCTGGTGCCATTTGATAAACTAATTACATTATTCGCGTTAAGAATGCAGTGAGTCATCAGTGCAACTGCAAGATCCGACCAACCGTTGCGTTCGAAGCAATGCCTTCAACTGTCATTGATTGATTGATTGATTTGATTGGTTAGGGGGCGGGGCTAGGCCGACGGACAATGATGACTCACTGCATTCTTAACGCGAATGTACTACGTACGTGTATGACTTTTGGATAAATGTAGATAGGAAAAATTAAAAGAAGTATTTCAACGTAGCGTTGGAAGACCTCCCACAAAATGGACCGATGACCTTGTAAAGGCCGCAGTAATTCGCTGGATGCGGTAAGCAAAGAACTGGTCGAAGTGGCGGTGCTTCGGGAGGCCTATTGTAACATTGCAAAATATATATGGTAGCCAGCAACGTCATGGAAATTGGAATTGTGAGAGGACACGTTTTTCATCCCCGGTGAGGCCGGAGAGATTGATCTTACAACCTGCACTGGTTACCGTTCCTGTGTTGTCCCAGACGGTGTGCAGTTGTTCCAGATGGAATTCAGATATATTATGGCGAATTAAGCTGTAAGTATTTTACAATCTTTTCTGACCCCGCTGAAGCCTTGAGATCTTGTTGCAAGTAGATAGATTTTATCTGGCCTAAATCTGGATATACCAGAATAGACGGGAGTCTTATGTCAGAATACAGCAGAATACAGTTTGTATCTGACATGTGGCCTTCGTGAGCCGCATCCGAAAATGAGGAAGGCTTGAGGAATACTTGTTGGTCCCCAAGTCAGAAAGCTGGCTGAGCTTCAGGTATGACACGAGATCTTGTTTCGTCGAAGACCTAGCCCGTAGGCCGCGCTACCAACGTGGGAATCCCAGTGACATTGGGCTTCCATGCCAAGGTTTTTTGTTCTGCTAATAGGGATGATGACTAAAAAATGTTTTTTTTTTGTCCGTCATGTAGATTATTAAAATATATTGGACACGTATTTTTCTTTTTGTACGTAATCAAAAGATTACGGCGATACATTGAGTTAAAACGTGGCATGACGTCACGTCTTCGTAGATTTTATACGTAGAAGTGACGTAGCAAGCCCCCACTCCCGAACTTTAATGCGAGTTATCTAAGTCATTTTTTATTAATATGATAAAGCAAAAAATACGTATCTAATATTTTTTTATCATCTGACTGACGGACTAAATAGAATTTCTTTTTTTTTACCCAGGCATCATCCCTATTGAGAGTTTAAATGCTAATGCTGCTAATTGAGAGTTTATTCCTTCTGAGTTTTGCCTATGTATGAGCCTTCTGAATCGCTTCATCATTCATGTTTTGCATCCATCTCGGATGAGAGGGAGATGGATTATTATATTTGTTTATACTGAATATTTAGTTAAGGACCTGATAAGGATTTAGGCCTTATGTATAGAACTAGGGAATCGACCCAGTTAATATTCATGTGAACGGTAGCGTCTCGAGATAACTTTGTTAAGATTTAAATTCCTTTTATGAGCGCAACCAATAGTTTGTCAATTTACTTGATCTGAGCTAGAGTTGTTCAATTGTCACCTCGCGGACCCTGAAAAGCGATCTTGAGTAATCGTTTATTATAGTTTCAAGCTTGTGTTTTCCTAACACATTCTGTGGCGGAGACGGAATGTGTTAGAGCCAATACCAAT
Source organism: Dicycla oo (assembly GCA_948252095.1). Classification (NCBI taxonomy): domain Eukaryota; kingdom Metazoa; phylum Arthropoda; class Insecta; order Lepidoptera; family Noctuidae; genus Dicycla; species Dicycla oo. The sequence goes on from OX411732.1 coordinate 14,849,733, forward strand.
CCTTTATGTAAAGGAAGAGTTGTAAATGTAATTATCCCCCACACAAAGGTGTTTGTGTACCTCTATTGTTGTATTTCTAGAATAAACATAGTATTGTATCTGGAGGAATTTTGTTTAATTGATTTAACTAAATATAACGCCTCAACAATTTGAAGCTCTCACAAATGAATTTAAGGCAGCCTGGAAATGCCCCTCATGCAGCAATGTTACGCGCCGTGCGCGGTCTAACTTGCTTACACCTGTACAGGCTGCACTGGTTCCTTCATGCGAAGATAGCATGAACATGTCATGCGATATCACAGAACATCGTCCTGCTTCACCGTGCAACTCCTCGACGATCCTAGCTAATGAATCCGTCGTTCAGGATACAGCTGATACTTTCCAAGCATTTACAAATGAGCTACACATTACGTTGCAGGGATGGAGAAGCGATATAAATAATACGCTAGCATGTTTCAAGGACGATATAAAGAGTACATTGAACGGCTGGCGTGACGAAATAGATACAAGTTTAAATAAATTGAATAGTGACTTAAGATCTGCCCTGGGTGAAATAAGAGATGAGATGAGCAATCTTCGTACTCAACACAATACTTTAAAACAAAATGTATCTGATTTATCCCTTGAAGTGACACAATTGCAAACATCTGTGGAATTTCATTCGGGGGAACAGGTTGAACTTAAGAAACGTATAGATGAAATAAGTCGACAAAGTTCTGAGCAATCTAACCTGTCTATTAGTCTCCTCGAGACCAAACTTGATAATCTCGAACAGCAAGCAAGACAGTGCAATGTGGAGATCTTAAACATACCGGAAACGCGAAGTGAAAACCTGATTCATATAATGGAGTCGATTGCCACTGCTATCAACTTTCCCGTTACTCAAAGAGATATCATATCGATTCACAGAGTTCCACATGCTCACCAGCAAACAAATAGGCCAAAAAACATAATTGTAAAATTATCGTCGCGTATCCTGCGGGACAACTTACTTGCTGCTTTTCGCAAGGTCAAAAACATAAAGTCTAGCCAACTGGGTTTCACATGTGCCCCAGCGACTATTTACATGAATGAGCATCTAACACTCAAGAAGAAACATTTATTTCGGAAAGTTAAAGATGTCGCCACATTGCACCAGTTTAAATACATCTGGATTCGAAACGCCACCATTCTCGTGCGAGAACGGGATGGCGATACTGCTTTTGCAATACATACAGTCGATGATATTCGTAAGATTAAAAGCAGTTCTACAAATACCAATATTGATAGTAGTTCCAACCCCAGCAAACTATAATTACAATGTATACGTGCATATTTCTCTTTCTTTCCATGGTTTTTTAGCATGTAATGTAATAATCTGTATTGTATTTGGTTTGATAAGTTACTCTGTTGTCTGTAAATGCTGTGTTTCAAACTGCTTGTATATGCCTAGACTGTACGCCCGATTGTCTGGTATTGTGGTTTCTGATAATGATATATATCACAAACATTTGAGGAAATGGGTGGATAAAATAAAAACCCCAAATAATATAAAATTAATATGTACTAAAGTAATTCAGGTTTTTGCTGGAGTATCAAAACCGGGTCCTGACTTATACTTAAAAATACATATACATAATAATACTCTGTGCATTTCATTTGTGTCATTTAATTTTCTGGGTCTAACTTTTGGCAGGCTGCCCGATTTTGTAAACTTAGAACTACATAAAATAGTTTATATATCTAGTCAACTTGATTTTATGTGTGCTTTGTACTTGTTAACGCATCGCCTTAGTATGGGTGTTAATATGTGTTTTAATATATTTCTGCCGCAACTTGCGAATATTATGCTAGCTATTATACCTGTTAGTAACCTTCTTACTGGGTTATATCTTAAATGCGTCTATTGCTGTATCGTCAGAGTTCAGTGTTGCTGTATGCCTGGTGTCAATTTTATTTTTATAACTGAGAAACATTATTTTTACTTAACTGTTATATTCTACATTGAGCATTACACGTACAAATTCCAGTTGCTTGAACTTGTATTGCTGGTAATTTTTATATTAGTACACCTATTACATAGTGATGAGTAATAAGCATTTATCCATATACTACCAAAACTGTAGAGGCATCCGTACAAAATTACACACGCTTTATATGAACATTCTGAATGGTAACCACGATATCATCGTACTCACGGAAACTTGGTTAGTTCCGGAAATTAGCAATAATGAGTTCATTGATCAGCGCTATGTTGTGTACAGGTGTGATCGTGATCGTATTACCACTAAAAAACAAGATGGCGGCGGAGTGTTAATGGCGCTTCTACGAACGCTTAAGTCCTCTGAACTTGATACCTCTGGCATTCTTGCTAATTCACAATCTTGCAATCTTATTGAACACATACTCATAGAGGTGCCAAGTGCACTACCGTCCAAGCGTCATGTCATCAGTGCCGCTTATATACCTCCCAGAATGGCCACCTCTGTATATGAACAACACTTTGAAGCCTTACAGCAGGTAATGAGTGACCCTAGTGTTGACTGTTTCTACATATTAGGCGACTATAATCTCCCAGAAATAACTTGGATTACACTGGGACCAGATGGACCTCTTATTTCGGGCAGTGGGCTGGGTACGGGTGCTTCCATAACTTGTAGCCAGTTAAATAACTTAATGTCATTACTAGATGCTACACAATATAATGTAGTGGCAAACACTAATGGCAAAATTCTTGACCTACTTATATCCAACCACCCATGTAAGGTATCGGCTGCGTTGTTTCCTCTGCTTCCAATTGACACGTATCACCCACCTTTTATCTGTGACATAAGTCTAAATGTAGATGTTAAACCTATGAAAAAGCGACCGCTACAAAAATACAACTTTTATAAATCTGATTACGAGCACATTAACCGCAAAATTCAGGATATTGACTGGGCGGACCTTCTTGCCCCTTTGGGATCCGAAGAGGCACTAAGCACATTTTACAATAAGATTGATGACATAATTAAACAGCATACACCACTATCAGCATCTAGGACGGCTGGTTATCCGGTCTGGTTTTCTAAAACATTAATTAGTACACTCAATAAAAAACAAAAAGCATGGGTTAAATGGAAGAAATATGGCAACATTGTAGACTACGAAAAATTTTCACAGCATAGAGCCTTCTTTAAGGAAAATTGTAATAAATGTTTCTCTAAATACATTCAGTCGATTGAGGATAGTATACATAAAAACATTAAGGATTTCTGGATCTACATTTCCAACCGCAAAGAAAAACCCGGTATACCGGCGAAAGTTCATTATAAGGACGATGTATCCAACGACCCTCAATCGATATGCAACCTGTTCTCTGATTTCTTTTCTTCCGTATATGAACCTGCTTCATCTGCACTCTCTCAATGGGAGTTACCTTCTAAAACAGTGTCTAACGATATTGTTGTTTCTAACCTACACTTTAAGGAAGAATCGATTTTGGCTGAACTGAAATCTCTTGATCCATCTAAGGGACCAGGTCCTGATGGGCTGTCTGCGTTCTTTCTTAAAAATACTGCTGCCTTTATTTGTAGACCCCTAGCTATAATCTACAATAAATGTATCACAGAAGGTGTTATGCCAACGGTGTGGAAGCAGGCTAATATCACACCTGTACACAAGGGTGGATCAAAACGTAGTGTTGAGCAATACCGACCTATTTCTATTTTGTCTACCTTGTCGAAGCTTTTTGAAAGACTGGTACATAATGAAGTGTACCCTATCCTACATAACACTATTATACAGCAACAGCACGGTTTTGTGAAAAAGCGATCCACGACAACAAATTTATTGGTATTTTCTAGTGACCTATTTGATAACATTGACAATCGTATACAGGTTGATGCAGTGTACACAGACTTTCAAAAAGCTTTTGACAAGGTGGACCATGAATTGCTGCTGAACCGAATAGCTTTCAACGGTATTCGTGGTAACTTATTGCGATGGTTCATTTCGTACATCACTAACCGTTGTCAGCGGGTTGTCATTAACGGATACCACTCTCATGCTACTCGGGTTACATCTGGTGTCCCACAAGGCTCTATTCTCGGTCCCCTTTTATTCATTATCTTTATAAGTAACATAAGTAAGTGTTTTCATCATTCCAAATTTTTGTTATATGCTGATGATCTCAAAGTATACAGACCTATTCGTAGCATTCAGGATTGTTATCTTCTCCAAGAGGACCTGGATAGACTGACGGACTATTGTTACACTAGTAAACTCCATCTGAGCATTCCCAAGTGCAACTACCTAAATTTTACCAAAAATAAAAATATTATAAGGTTTTCATACTCATTGTGTAATGTTTTATTGAATAAAGTAAACTCCGTTCGTGATCTTGGCGTATTGCTTGACTCAAAACTCTGCTTGGATCTGCATATCGAACAAATTGTAAATAAAGCATATAAGATGTATGGATTTATAATGAGATCTACTCATGATTTTAATCGAACCTCATCGTACCTCTGCCTGTACAAAACCCTAGTACGTTCCCAGCTCGAATATGCCGTATCCATCTGGAACCCGTACTATCACAAATACATTGATATGATAGAAAACGTTCAGCGTAGATTTCTTCGAGCAATGCATTACAGGTGTCACAAAAGTTATCTAAAGTATAACCAGTTGCTCAGTAAATACAAGCTTTTGACGCTCAGCTCTAGGCGAAAACAATTAGAAGCAATGACATCGTATAATATAGTTAATGGCAATTTTGATTGTATAGATTTAAATAATGTATTGTGCTATGCAGTTCCCAGAACTATCCATAGACGACGGGTGCGTGCAGGCAAACTCTTTGCAGTAGGCACCTGCCGATCTAATACTGGTCTACGATCGCCAGTTCGTCGAATGACAGCAACTTATAATGAAATATTCGAACACATAGATATATTTGCATGCTCTTTGCAAAGGTTTCGTAGCCTTTTGTATGAGAAACTTGAAGCCTTGGACTAATTGTTTTTAATTGTTTGCTGTTGTTTCTAAAATACTAATATTTTTAACTATTTTTTTTTTCTTATTGTTTTTATAATATAAGTGTAACTGTCATGCATGAAACAGTTCACCTCCTAGTGACTTTAAGGTTTGTTTATGTATGGTAATCTGTGAACAGCGTTGTGGGCTACATTATTACTTATGTGATTTATGTTTTTCTGTTTGTAATATTGCATAATGTAGCTGTTTGTTGTTCCTATATTAAAAATAAAATAAAATAAAATAACTAATAATAATAACAATAATAATAACATAATAATAACTACCGGAAGTATTTAATGAAAGACGGGACGATCGACATATGTCGGGCATGCCATTGTCCCGGTGAGTCTATCAGACATATTACCTCTGGGTGTTCTCGTTTGGCTAACGGCGAGTATTTGCACAGGCATAACCAAGTGGCCAGGATTATCCATCAGCAACTTGCTCTGAAATACGGCCTTGTGGACTCTGAGGTACCCTATTACAGGTATGTGCCCGACCCAGTTCTCGAGAATGACCATGTCACGTTATACTGGGATCGATCTATTATCACTGACAGGACTATTGTAGCCAATAAGCCTGATATAGTGATATCAGTGCGCCGCAGGATGATAATCGATGTCACTATCCCGCATGACGAGAACCTCGTGAAGGCAGAGAAGGAGAAACAATTGAAGTATCTCGACTTAGCCCACGAGGTTGTCGCTATGTGGAATGTGGACTCGGCAATCATTGTGCCGATAGTCGTTACGGTCAATGGCCTTATTGCTAAGAGCCTCGACCAACATCTCAAGAGGCTCTCGTTGGGTGGCTGGGTGAAGGGCCTGATTCAGAAGGCAGTCCTCCTTGATACGGCGCGTATTGTGAGGAGGTTCCTGTCTCTGGGGCCCTAACCACCGGTAGCTTGGACCCTGCTCCCGCTACCGGCGGATCACTATTTTTTTATATTTTTAAATGTTTTTTCTTTTTTATAAAAATATTTAAAAATGTAATAAAATAAGTTAAAAAATTAATAAAGGAGATAATAATAATAATAAGGGGCCGGGGGCCCATTATTGAGTGAAAAATGTATTCTATAAGAAAAGAAAATATGAATAAACGAAATAATAACAAAAATTCTCTATTCTAAATAATTAAAAAGGCTCCTCGTACGCCTTCCTAAGGTCCGGGACCCCAGAGTCCCGAGAAATGTAAAAAATAATAATAAAACGTTTAATTTACATTAAATTATAAAGTATTATTTTAATTTATTGGGAATGTGAAGACTATGTAGGTCATTGCTTTTTTTGTTTGTTTTATTTTTTCTCTCAGTTATTTTTAATCATGGTCTGGCAGTTTGAGTAATCTATGCGGCCTACCCCAATGTCCTTTCTTTGGTATCGTTCGTCGAATCGTTGAGCTCCTTAAGTTCTGAGTTGAGCTGCGCGATTACTGACAAATGCGTGCACTGACTGGACAGGTCCTCTCAATCTGTGTGGTTCTTTCCTCAAAAGACCATTTCAGACACCAATCTACATGGTCTTCACATGAAGTGACCAAGATTATGTCTGGACTTTATAAGAGACTGTGACCTCTGAGTTTGTTTCGGCCTTTCTTCTCAGAGTAGTCAGATAGGAAACGCCGACCTCATCTAGTTTTAAAAAAAAAAAATTGACTTGTAAAAGTGTTTGTACAAACCTACTTACAGAAATAAAAATCACTTATCATTTATCAACTCAGATTCAATCCATAAAGCATAATAGTAATGAAATAAGTTTAAGTATACCTTATAAATTTTACTTAAACACGGTTAAGTGTAGTCTCACGTAGATAAACCAAATAATATCTTAGGTTTACCACCAATCATCTGAATCTACGATCCAGGCATTCTTTATCTCGTGACGAGAAGCCGATGTAGCAAGTTATTAGGAACAAATAATTTTTATCATAGCAACATCGGCTTGAAGTTCCGTCTCATTCATTCGATTTTACCCATGGAATTAGTATATACTATATTTATTTTAAGTCTATCTCGTTTAATTTAAGTTAAGGTCTTTGTGTAACTGACTTTTTTGGTTAAAATTAAATGTTTTTCTTTGGCGTGCCGAAATTAAAATACAAAATGGCGGGAATGAAAATTAGTGGTACATAATATACTCACTAGATATACCAAGATCCCTCTATGCCTCGGAAGCACGTTAAGCCGTTGGTCCCGGCTGTTATTCGTGGAACTTTGACAGTCGTTACAGGTCCTCAGAAGCCCGAAAGTCTGACAACGAGGGGTATCGTATTTCCCAGTTACCGGGTGGTGAAGGTCAGATAGGCAGTCGCTCCATGTAAAATACTGATATTCTGCTGCATCCGGTTAGTCTGGAAGCCGACCACAACATAGTTGGGAAAAGGCTAGGCAGATGCAGATGATGAATATACTCACTAGATACCTAATAACCACATAATCACCATAAAACCCATGATATTGCAAATTTTGGTAATCACCACACTTACCAAACGGACTAGTTTTCAGATAGATATGCAGCTGGAGTTGATTTCGCTATATTAACCATAAAACACTAAACGTTCTTAATCCCGTTCTTAACCCTTAGGAAATGAACTGATGATTTTAATAGATATTGCCATACAGCCATAATCCCTAGATTTCGTTTATCACCATAATTGGCAATGTCACTGGTTAATAAGTACAATTATGAAGGTTTTTTTTATTTGTGTTATAATTTTGTCTGCTCGTCTCGTCGTCAAATTCGAGGACGACTAAATGACAGAAGAATTGCAGATTATCTCGTGTTGAACAGTCAAAATTCGAGACAACTTAGGTGCCATGTTAGGGTTTTTTCGAGAAAACATCAAGTTTCACAGAACGAGTCGAGTATTTTGTTTAGCAGCACTGCAGCGCTGTCAGAAAACGAGAAAAGTGTTGCGCTGTCAGAAAATTAATCACGCGAGAGTGAGTAATTTTCGCGTGTGTCATGTTAGCCCTGCTGGTGTCAAAACCAGAACTGAAAGTACTAGCAATTAATTACTAATAATTAAGTTAAAATGCCTGACAGTCGTTGATAATTATCTATGCACATACTTAAAGCATGAATATTTAATGTGAACGCGCCATTTTCATTCATTAATTATTATTATATTTTATTCGATGCTGGACGTTTTAAGTTGAGAGCATTGTAATAATAGGTTATTTTAATATAATAGATAGGTCGATTTATTTATAATAATAAGCCCTTGCTTTGTGGTGTTTTCAGTAGTTTACAGAATGTATCTTAGTTCAGTGTGCCTTTTGGCAAAGGCCTCTTATAACAGCTTCCACTGAGTCCAACCCCTCGCAACTGTTCTCCAATTTGGACCCGCTGTGAGCTTCAATTCATCTACCCATCTTTTTTTGTCTTCTTCTGTTCCTTTTGCCATCTCTTGGATACTATTTTACACAGGCGCTAATATAAGCTTGATAGAACGTGTCGTCTAAATAGAGTGTAGCTAACTTCACTCTGTATGTTTTCTTTCTTTCTTTCTCAATAATACGAAGAGAGGCTCCATGTCGTTTATTAAATTTAAAAAAAAACCGCATCCAAATCCGTTCACCCGTTTAAGGGGGAAGCGTCATGGTAGCCCGCCAAATTCAAATTTTCTTACGTTTTTTGCAATTTGCAAGTCGGCATTAAGTTGTATGTTAAATAAAGTATGATTTGCGGTCGTAACAAACATGTATTTACAGAATTATAGTCATTAGAATCAGTAATACAACTCCTTAAGTTAGTATAATCCTGAAATGTTAATATTTCATGAAATAGTCGTTCATTAGGATTACCTGGTCTTAAAGAGTTGTATTGATCACTTTAATGATTCTAATTTTGTAAATAGATACTTGAAATGCCCGCAAATTATAATTTGATCAACGTACAATTTAATACCGACTTGTAAATTGCAAAAAACGTAAGAAAATTTGAATTTCGCAGGCTACCTTGACGCTTTCGCCTTAAGAGCTACGGTGCCACAGACAGATACAAAGACACACACACACACAGACATAGCGGTCAAACTTATAACACCCCTGTTTTTGCGTCGGGGGTTAATTGTAATTTTGTTTACGTTGTGTGGATCACGGCGTTTTTGTCTTAGATAAGCCAAGCCACTTGAAACTTTGAGAGTGTAATAAATTAGCTAAGTTCAAGTGTCTAAAAATACTAAAGTTGTTTTCGCTTATTCCTACTTGTTTGTGGGCAAATGTGAAAAAGGCAATAAACAAAAAACAAAAACGGATATGATTAACTGCATTTAATTTAAAGGCACAGATTATTATGTAGGCACTTAGGCTAAGAGTTAAAATAGGTAACATATTAGTTATATATATATGTATAATATAATATGGTGCAGGTAAAATGTCTCAAACGGATCAGATAGGTAACAAAATACAACATTATTTCAATAGTATGCACCAATCTTCTTCTGGGTAAGCTCACTCCATCGTAGACTTTGTCTCTGTCACCTCTGACCTAAAGTCAAGAGCAAACACATCTCAAATAAAATTCAAAAAACGTTTCTTTAGAGTCTGCATTTCATAAATTTTCTTTCACTTTCATTTTCCAATTATAGGTATCCAACATGAATTCTCATTTTGGCTTACAATTAACGTTGTTTACGTCGTTGGTCTTCAAATTCAGCGGTAATAATAGTCCATGCTAAATAAGCTCTTCCTGACATTATTTTGTTTTAAGTTCACTGCGCGTCATAGTGTGGACATATTTGAACATCGACCACTCCTATCTTAGGGCTGGCTGTATACAATACAAACAAATACCACACCCTACAAGGCTCCCAGTACCATATGCGGGACAACCACTTTTATGGTTCCTATATCTCTGTGAAATACTGGTAGCGACATCTTTTATTTTTTGAAGGATACACCACAATATAGCAATGATATAACACAAACAACTGCGTATAGATGTCATTACTGATCCAAATACTGCTTTGATCAACAATACCAACTTGATCGAAGGATTACTGTCAGTAAACCGCAAAATTTTTAGCGAAGGATGGCGTTTGACGTATGTGTTAATATATAAAAAAAAAAAATACCGTTACATTAAATGTAATGTAAAATCATTATTATTCTGATTTGATCACTTTCCTGTTGAAGTAGAGTGCAATTATAATAATATTGTAGGACATAGAAAGTGACTTTAAATTATGTAAGTAACAAAATAATTTGGCTGAAAAGGACCCCTGAACAAATCCAGCTGTATCATGAGATTTGTAATTATAGACTAGTGGTGTTTTTGATATTTATTATATGTGTGGGTAGGCTTGTAAGTTAGTTGGTTGTCGGCCATTACACGAGTATAAGTGATCTGCGGTGTTTTATTGATTTATTCCTGAAATACAGAACAATTGGCGACGAGGCGTTATTCACGTGTGTGTAATTGATAGTGTCACTAGTAATAGTGTTTTTCAATGCCCACGGAGCTCGCAAATTCATTTAATATGGCGTTTGGCGGCAACCTCTCATTTGATCACCGCGTACAAGAGTGGAGCATTTTTAAAAGTCGTTTTATCCAGTACTGCACGGCGAACGACATTGGAGACGAAACCGATAAGTCTGGAATGAGAAGACGAGCTTTTCTACTCACCGCGCTGGTGGAAGATACCTACCGCGTCGCAAGAGATTTGGTATTTCCAGAAAACTTGGACAACGTCGAGTATAAAAAACTGTTAGAAACATTGAACATCCATTTCCAAGCAAAAAAGAGTACGTTCGCTGAAAGGTACAGTTTTTACAAGGCGGAACAACGCCCTGGGGAAGATCTAGCCGAATGGGCGGCGCGAGTGCGCAATTTGGCACAGTATTGTGGATTCAAGACCGAGTTAGACACTGCTTTACGCGACAAGTTCGTCTTAGGATTAGAAAATACCAAGGAAAAAGAAAAATTGTTCGCAGAAAGCATTGAAACCCTCACATTCAATAAGGCATTGGAGATGGCGCAGAGCGTACGGTGTGCGCGCATTGCTTTGCAAACCGCGCGAGCTGGCAACGACGCGGCCGGCACGGCTGGCGCGAGCTCCGCGGAGGCGGCGCAGGCGCAGCCTGTGTTCGCGCTGCAGCGACCGAGCGGGTCTTCTAACGATAATAATTCGCGAGTGTCTAAGAGTTGTGAAGTGTGCGGGTACAAAAATCACTCGAAAGAAAAGTGTCGGTTTGTTAATTATACCTGTCAGAAGTGTAACAAAAAAGGTCACCTAAAAAGAGTGTGCAAGGCTAAGATAAGTGATAGCAACTTCTTGGGAACGGGTGACGATGATGTTGTTGACAAAGGTATTTATAATTTATTTAATATAAAAAGCACTATTATGGATCAGCCCATCTCGCGTAAAGTCAAGTTAGATAACATTGAAATGTTATGTGAAATTGATTGTGGCAGTGCTGTCTCTGTTTTACCAGCTATTATATATGAACAGCTGTTCGGGGGCGGTAACAATAGCAAATATCGTTTACAGCCGTGCGAGGAGATTTTTAACTTTTATACAGGAGTAAAAATTGCGCCGATGGGTTGTTTGTCATTGTCTATAGCCTACGAAGGCCGCACTAACCAAATATGTTTTTTTGTTATTAAAACAAACGAGAAACGTTTGCCTCTTTTGGGCCGCGATTTTATGAGGTTGTTTGGTATACATTTATGTAGCTTAAACTGTAACAATGTAATACGTGACAACTCAGGGGAAATGTTAATTAAAAAATATTCAACATTATTTAGAGATGAGTTGGGCAGGTTTAACAAGTACAAGGTAAATTTGAAAATTAAACCAGATGCACAGTTGAAGTTTTTTAGACCTCGGCCCGTACCGCTAGCTTTAAAACCAAAAATTGAGCAGGAATTGGATAGATTATTGGCAGCAGGTATAATAGAAAAAGTAGATCATTCAGACGTCGCTACAGCCATCGTTCCAGTGTTGCGTCCCGACGGAAACGTCCGAATTTGCGGAGATTTTTCAGTAACGTTAAATAAAGCGTTATACCTAGACAATTATACACTGCCTCGGATCGAAGATTTGTTTGCTAAGCTTCATGGCGGGGTAGAATTCAGCAAGCTAGATTTAAAATTGGCTTATCTTCAACTCGAACTCGATGATTCAAAGAAATGGTGTTGTATAAACACGCATAGAGGTCTATATAGGTACACGCGGCTAGTATTTGGATTAGCAAATGCACCCTTTATATTTCAACGTACTATGGAACAGTTATTAGGCGACATCGACGGCGTATGTATTTATTTAGATGATATTTTAATCACTGCTCCTAATAGGATGGTACATATAGAAAGGTTGGATCTCGTGATGAAAAGATTGCAAGAAGCAGGTTTGAGAGTAAAATATGATAAATGCGAATTGTTCAAAAGCTCGGTGGAATATCTTGGATATGTCATAGATAGGAACGGGCTGCATAAATCCAACAGTAAAATCGAAGCTATTAATAAATGCAAACCACCTAAAAACGCAAATGAATTAAAGTCATTTTTAGGGATGGTGAACTATTACCGATGTTTTGTTCCGAATACATCATCGGTACTTAGTCCTCTAAACAAGTTATTGAAAAAAGGTATGGAATGGGAGTGGGGTAAACATCAGTCTGAAGCGTTCGAAAAAATAAAGAAAGAGTTGTCCTCTGATCGCGTGCTGGCACACTACCACCCGGAGTACCCGACGGTCGTTACTTGCGACGCCGGCCCGGCCGGCCTGGGCGCGGTCCTCGCACAGAAACAGCCTGACGGCTCAGAGCGCGTGGTTGCCTATGCTTCGCGTACGTTGTTGAAATCCGAACAGAACTATGCGCAAATTCAGAAGGAAGCTACTTCAATTGTATTCGGGATTAAGAAATTTAATCATTATTTATATGGCCGTACGGTGCCATTTGTATTGCGAACGGATCATAAACCGCTGTTGTCGATTTTTGGAAAGGAAAAAGGTGTGCCCGTCTTAGCAGCAAACAGATTACAACGTTATGCTTTGTTCCTATCGGCATATAATTTCACTATCGAATATGTAAAGAGTGAGGAAAACGTGGCAGATTACTTATCGCGGTCTGTGCCTACTCAGTCAAATGAGTTGGAAGTAGGTAAGGAAATAGATCAGTATATTAATTTTATAGGTGAATCTGTTTTACTACCCTTGACTTTGAATGATATCCGAAATGAAACCAACCGCGATGAGGTATTGCAAAAGGTGATAGTACATATAAAAAACGGTTGGCCTACAAAAGTGACGAACCGGGAATTACGTCCATTTTATTTATGTCGGTTGGATTTGGCGGTGGAGAATGGATGTATATTACGGGGTCATAAAATCGTGATTCCATCACGTTATCGTGAAAGACTTCTTAATGAGTTGCACAATTCTCATTTTGGTGTAGTCAAAACCAAAACCGAAGCTAGAATGCGTATGTGGTGGCCCAGCATTGACAAACACATTGAAGAAAAAATAGGATCATGTAGTGTTTGTAACACGCTCCGAAATAACCCACCTAAAGTACCGTTAGCACCGTGGCCATACCCAGAGCGCGCTTGGGAACGCGTTCACTTAGATATGTTTATGTTAGGGGGTAAACAGTTTTTAATTGCGGTGGACGCTCATTCAAAATGGGTGGAATGTTTTTGTATGCAAAAAAACAGATAGTGAATCCATTATTAGTAAACTTTGCGAGATGTTCAGCAGATTTGGTTTAGTGCGTACTTTGGTTACAGACAATGCTACCAATTTTTGCTCAAATGAATTTGAGACGTTTTGCAGACTAAACGGAATGCAACACTTGACGGGCGCGCCGTATCATGCTATGTCAAATGGGCAGGCAGAGAACAGTGTCAAAACCATAAAAAATGGTTTAAAAGCAATTTTAAACAATAATGTAACACAAAAAGTATTTGTGAAAGTTTTAAATAAAATTTTGTTCGATTATAGAAACACAATACATATGACTACTGGATTTTCTCCAGCGCAATTGATGTTTGGACGTCCTTTGCGGTGCAGACTCGATTTGATAAGATTACCATCACAAGAAACTACAACATCCTCGTCATCTGTGGCCCAAACGAATGTCTTGAAAGCACAAGTGAACCAAGGTAAACAATTTGGTGGGAAAAGAAGTGTGCTTTTCTCAGTAGGCGACAAGGTATTACTAAAACAATATTTCAATAACGGTACTAAACATATTTGGAAACAGGGCATAGTAAAAGAATGTTTAGGATCACGAATGTATTCAGTGTATATTCCAGATGAAAAAGTAATTGTAAGAAAACATGTCGATCAGTTATTGGCGTACAAAGGAAACTCATTATTTGAACCGGGTGATGATGTCAGTGTGTTTGGAGATTGCTCCCCTATAATGACCAGTCAGTCACACGAGCGTGATGCTGGTTCAGTACCTGAACCGGTCCTGACATCACCGGCGCGGGTTTCTACCTCCCCCACGTCTCCTGCGCGAGAGGATGGGGAAGAGAGAATTGGAACGGTCTCGGATGATGAGTTTGTGGACGCATGCTCTCCTGAGACTCCTGACTCAAGTCAGCCTCATTCAAACAATGTAATACCTCAGGAACCTCAAGTTGTCCGCCGGTATCCGATGAGAAAAACTAGGAAACAGTTAAATTATAAGTTTTAATAACAAGTATGTTTAAAATAGTAGTGGAGGAATGTGGTGTTTTTGATATTTATTATATGTGTGGGTAGGCTTGTAAGTTAGTTGGTTGTCGGCCATTACACGAGTATAAGTGATCTGCGGTGTTTTATTGATTTATTCCTGAAATACAGAACAAGACTATTAAACATTAATATAACAACATCAACATAACAACAATACAATATTATTATTATTATATTATTAATTATTACAATATTTATCAGCGCATAACTGAAATCAGTTATGCGCTGATAAATATTGTAATAATTTAGAGCATCATAAAAGTGTTGTTTTAATGTATATCAATAAAAAATATTGCGTGAGGCGAGTATAGACAGTTATGATATTGTTACTGATCGTTGGTATCAAAATTAAAAAAAAAAAACCGATCAAGAGCGTGTCGGGCTCTCGCCCCGAGGGTTCCGTACCATCATATAAAAAGTGTACTATTTAGAGACATCGTTTTATTTTTCCTGTAAGCTTTACATAAAGTTCTATCACACAGAATAATTTTTCTCTATGCAACTTCGGAGATAAGACGGAACGGTATTTTTTAACATTTTTCATCAAAAGTCGAGAACTATGCTGACAAAAAAAAAAAAAATGTCTGTGAATGTGCAAACAGCGTTCTTTCATATGCCCTAGTATCCGTACTTCGAATTTTTAAGACCCCCTTTCAGTCACCGTTGAAAAAAAAATTCTTTCTGTTTTGCAAAATAGTTGAGCAAACGTCATCAAAAACTATTCCAAAATTGAAGTTGATAGCATTAGTAGTTCAGTTCTTGAGATATCCCGCTGTGACAGACGGACAGACAGACAGACTGAGTAGCACCATAAGGGTTCCTTTTTATCATTTTGGTACGGAACCTTGA
The DNA here is from genome assembly GCA_948252095.1 of Dicycla oo. NCBI lineage: Eukaryota > Metazoa > Arthropoda > Insecta > Lepidoptera > Noctuidae > Dicycla > Dicycla oo. Next base: position 14,865,267 of record OX411732.1, read on the forward strand.
AACCCTAAAAACCGGTACCTGGCTGGAGTAAGCACGTAAAGAAGGCACATGAGAAGGCTAAAAATAATTTCAACAATTGGGTCTGGCATGGGAAACGCTCATCTGGATGCATTTACGACGCTATGTGTAAAAGTTGGATAATTTTCAAATCACGACTTAAGGGGTGTCAAGACCACGCCGAACAAATTAAAACGGACGCTTTGGCATCTCATTGTTCTGAGCATGACTTCAAAAAATTTTGGCAATGTACTAAATCAATCTGCCTAGCCTTTTTCCAACTATGTTGGGGTCGGCTTCCAGTCTAACCGGATGCAGGTGAATATCAGTATTTTACATGGAGCGACTTCACACCCACACACCCACAACCCAGTTACTAGGTAATACGATACCCTTTAGTAAGACTGGTTGTCGGACTATCGGGCTTCTGACGACCCGTAACTACTGTCAAAGATCCACAAATGAAGCTGTAGCTTAACCTGATGGATCGACCCGTACGGCAGTTATTATATAGCCACGTGCAATGTACTAATAAACTAAATGTAAACTAGAATCGGGCTTAATGCATTAACTCTGAAAGGGATCCTCGTAACTTTGCTAATATATTTAAATCTAATTTTAAGGTACGTCCTCAATAGCAACGCAATGCAGTCTTCAGCCAGATATTTCTACCATTATACAAATAAGATCTAAACATGTTAAGAGTATTATTGACTACATGACTCGAGGTAAATCGCCTGGGCACGACAGCTTGAGCGTTGCAAATTTACGGCATGCAGGCTGTTACGAGTATTACCCAGGGTATTGGCCATGCTTTTCTCCCTATGCATAAGTCATAGGTGTCTCCCTCAGGACCTCATGAGAACAATAGTCATTCCATTTCCAATCGTTAGATGTAAAACTGCAGATATTTCTGTATTCGCCTCTACTTCCAGTCGTACAAATGCCGGCCGGCTTGCGTGCGCTTCTTCGCGAATTACAAGCAATTTTAATACGAATTTCTGCAGTTTAGATCTGTGTGCTACCTCACAGAAAGTTTAGACTCATGTTACTTATCATATCGACCGTCCCTATTAACAATGTCGGTTCTGCAGGGAGACTACTGTTTAGTCCCTACTGAACAGTGGTCTTTTTCTCAGAACTGACCTTGTTAATATCATAAAGATTCTTTTTTATCGTTAGGGCAAACTTTGAACTGCCCTCAGTTCAAAGTTTGTTTGACATTGAAGAATTTTTTAAAAATTGTAATTCGATTTATGTTAAAAAGTGAATATTGGTAAAAATGTATATCCGACTATGTTAATAGGGACGGTCGATATTGAAAAATTAATGTGGCCCTTTTGCTCCGCATATGCAGCACTATTGACAGCTTTATTGTTGAGACTTTACTATTAATATTCCTCTTTTTATTGAATACAACGCAAGTCTCAAAATTTACCAAATTGAGTCATTGTGTACCTGTGGACAACGTGGTGGATTTCACATTTGTATCACTTCAGTATCCTTTCTTTTTTTGTATTTCTTAATGTGTAATTGTTTGTTCTCCCGAATAAATAAAATAAAATAAAACTAACTATCATCCCATCACCTTGGCAAGAATTATGGCTAAAGTACTCGTAATCGATAGTCTGCTTAACAGGCATTTAAGTAGGAACCTGAACCTACATTACGTGCAATTATTTGGCTTCTAACCAGGCTTTTCTACTGAGAGTGATATTCTCATTATGAAGTTAGGTTTTTTTTTTATTCATAAGGAACAACTGACAATAACACATAGAAACAAGAAATTCACAAAAAAAATAAAAACAATATTGCAGCCCAGAACGCTGTTCACAGATAAACTATAGATTATATGCAGTTTTTTTTTAACTAAATTACATTACTTAACGTGTCTAAAATTACACAGTATAATAATGTATAGGTGAATGAATGATAGTCAAGAAATGGCACAGAAAAGAAAATTATATCTATTGATGAATCGTATTTTCATTTATGTTCCACATGCGGTACCTACGTTGGACTTTAACATTCCTTTTTACGAATACTTGCGAGAAGTGTACTTACGAATCCTCTTATTTGTTACAGATTATGTCGAGAAAACGATTGCGTGATAGAGATATTGCAGATTTCTTGGGTATACCATCAGGGAGTGAAGATGGCGAAGACTTCTCTAAAGCTGGAAGTGATGAAGACATGGAAAAAATTCAGTCTACCGTCAGTTATTTCTCTGAATCCCTTAGCGATATGGGAACATCACCACAGAGACATCTTCGTTTGTCTTCCGTTAACGAAGATGTTCATAATATACAGGGCTATTTTTAAATCATTAACTAAACTTTCACAGGGTGTTCTACCCATGAATATGAAAAACTTTCACTATGGGACCAACTCTGAAATCGCAAAAAAAAAAATCAGCTGTTCAGTACATTTTGACCAAATAAGCGAACATAAATGTACTGAACAGCTGATTTTTTTTTTTGCGATTTCAGGTTTGGTCCCATAGTAAAAGTTGTTCATATTCATGGGTAGAACACCCTGTGAAAGTTTAGTTAAAAATTTAAAAATAGCCCTGTATATCAAACGAGCAGCAAATATCAAGCCCTCAGCCTAGTACTTCAGGTGTGACTTCAGCGAGAACTTCAGGTGATAAAAGACAATCACGTATAACGAGATGATCATCGACTTCCGTGAGTGTTGATTTTGTTAATAGAACTAGACCACATGGCTCTGCCTCTGTCATCAAAAGGTAGAAAAGGAAGTTCATTTGGAAAAAAAAAATCTTTTCAATCACCACATTCACGGTTTGCTGAAAACGTAAACTTACAGTCACCAATTATAGAATTTGAAACTTGTCTTCAATATGTTTCATGAATTTAACGGATGACGATCTACTGGGGAATATGAGTATGTATGGGTAAAGAGGTACTACAAGAAACAGAAGAAATATATACAAGTAAATTGTCCCCAAATTGTTAAACAGATATAACCAGCATATGGGTGGTGTGAACTTTCTGGATTCGTTCCTAGGAAAATATAAAATAAAAATTAGGAGAAGAAAATGGTATTAAAGGCTATTTTATCATCTTCTTGATGTTATTGTCATAAATAGCTGGTTGCTGTACAGAAGAGTTGAGAAGCAAAAGCAAACGCCAACCCCACTAAAGCTAAAGGACTTCAAATTTGACCTAGCAAAAAGACTGTGCATTTGTGGGCCATCGATAAACAAGAAAAGAGGCAGACTGTTAAGTTTGCCTGATCAAATTGAAATAATGAGAAAGAAGCCGAACACAACAATCCCACCTCCTCGTGAAGTCAGATGAGCATGTTGAGCATTTTCCTATTTGAGGTCAAAAAAGGCAACGCTGTAAATACCCCGGTTGCAAAGGACAAACAATTATATGGTGTGAAAAATGTCGAGTTGAACTCTGCCTCAATAAAGAATTCAATAAAGAAAGTTTCGGAAACAATTATTAAACTGTTTCCAAAAATTTTACCATACGTACTTTTATTTAAAAAAAAAGTTGTTTTGTTCATTTAATTTGTTAAGTTACACTTCAACATAATTTAAATGGTAACATATTCCTAAAATAATTAAAAAGTTCCAGTTCAGGGCCAAAACAGAACAGTTAAGGCTCAGTGTACCACATATGGAAATGAAATACAAAGATTTCGCGTAAAATATTAGAAATATGTTTTTTTTTTCCTAACTACTAATTACTAACAATATCACAAATAATTTTATCAGTCACAGAAAAAATTGACACTTGTAGGGTAGACTCAAAAACGTATATAATTTTAATGTAAATATTATTTTTCACACCTCCATGTAAAGTAGTATTCAGCTGTATCCGGTTGGACTGGAAGCTGACACCAACATAGTCGGCAAAAGGCTAGGCAGATCATGATGATTATGTTTTACACCTCAAAACGCTAAGCTACGTAACTAAAACAAAACACAACAACCACACACAACTACACATCACAAACAAACTATCGCAAGCGTATATTTCGATAGCTTCTGTCGAATTAGTGACTAATCATGGTGTCCACAGATCTTAATGATGGTTCCGTTTTGAATGGTGACTGCTTAAATACGTTAGTGACTGTTGAATGGATTACGTATCGAAATCTATAGTGCTCGTGGTACGAATTTTAATTCTTTCTGTGACCGCTAGGGGCGCTGTACAATCTACACTTATATTATAAAGCTGAAAATTTTGTTTACTTGTTTGGTTGAACGCGCTAAACTCAGGAACTGCTGGTTCGAATTGAAAAATTCTTTTAGCGTTGGATAGTCCATTTATCAAGGAAGACTATATAACATCACGCTACGACTAAAAGGAGCGGAGCATCAATGAAAAATGTTGCAAAAACGGGGAAAATTTATTCCTTATGAGAGCTTCCGTTGCGTGCGCTGCGTAAACTGTTAGAATTACGCAACAATCATGTATGATGGAATTGTTCAAAAAATAAGTCCGCGATAGTATATGTCTAACTTTTAAAGTTAGCTCACTATAACTTTTTTTGTTTGTTTGAACGCGCTGAGCTCCGGAACTACCAGTCAATTTCAAAAATTCTTTTTGCATTTGCTAGCCTAATTCTTTAGAAAGGCTATAGGTTATTTAATATCACGATATGACCCTTACAAGCCGAGCAAAAAGTAAATAAAGAAAGAACGCTAAGCGAAAACGAAGTAATTGCGCGAGTGGGCTACGCTATGCGGTGCGGCGGGGTGGCTCGGGGAAACAAGAAACTTCACGCGGACGAAGTCGCGGGCAGAAGCTAGTATTTCATACAAGTCCTTTACGGAGACGCTAGCAAGTTTATGCTGTGTAAACTCATGGTAGAGGTACAGACGCCAGCAGGTCAACCTAGCCGAAACTGTCAGATTTTCCCAATCAACCTTGAACCTAATGCCTTAGTAATAAAGTCGAAAATCTATTAAAGAAATCTGACAGATTGTAGTAGCTTGATGTGCTAGCGTCTGTACAGTATTTTTTCCACCTGTTAATATTTGAGAATGCAACCATTGTTATTTTATTGTTGGCTTTACCCTTAGTTTTAGTGCCTTGTGTTGGCAACATTTTTGTCTTCTGTTTTTTTGAGTATATTTCCGAGTTCTGTATAATTTCTCATTTATATGTACCCAAAATGTCAACAGCACCAGTTTGTTATTCGTCTTCCAATTTCCTTAGTAGTTTGGTCTTTGTGTTAGATAAGCTGGCCCAAATAAACATAACAACAACAAACATATTTAAGTACCTTTTTGTTGATTTTAATTTCCAAGGCAACTGAGTTTGTCATAAGCTTTGTTTAGTCTGAGTTCATTAGTAGTCCTACGCTTTCATTGTTAGGGTTCCGTACAAAAATGAAGTGGGGCTACTAGGGCATGTGGGGTATCATATGAAAGAGGGCTGTTTGCACATAGTCAAACATTTTTGGTTTTTTAAAGGCCGAATAGTTTTTGGCTTTTGATGAAAAATGTAAAAAGAAAATACCGTCCAACCCCTTATCTCCGAAGTTTGCATAGACAAAAATCTGAAATTATTCTGTATGATAGAAGTTTGTGTAAAGATTACAGGATAAACAAAACGATGTCTCTAAATAGCACAGTTTTTTTTTTATATATGATGTTACGCGCGCACCGAGTGTTCACCCTCGGTGCACGAGTCCGTTTCGCTCTTGACCGGATTTTTTTGCTTAGTTCTTGCATCATTTTCTTTAAGTGTTCTGCGGTTTCCTCAAACAGGACCAGGTAGGAAAATTCAAAACATTTTTTTATATAGTTTATTTACATTTAACTAAAGTATGTAGGTACCATTTTGTTCGATAACTTTTTGCCATCTTGTAGGTAGGGGCATGATCCCATTGCTATAGAAATTTTGGGACTTCTGGTCAAAATACCGCGACAAGTGGTTTTGGCAGTCCTCTCGTGATGTTAACCTGACACTGCCTAAAGAATTCTGAAGAGACCGAAACAGGTGGAAATCTGAAGGTGCAAGGTCAGGACTATACGGCGGATGCATTAACACCTCCCAGCCAAACTCTCTTAATTTTTGCTGCGTGGCTAAAGATGTGTGAGGTCTAGCGTTATCATGATGAAAAACCACACCCCTTCTGTTGATTAATTCCGGCCGCTTTCTCTCAACTTCTTGCTTTAATCTCATCAGTTGTTTGCAGTAGAGTTCGAGAATAATGCCCTTCCAATCCCACCACACACACAGCATCACCTTGTTGCGAGTTAACCCGGGTTTCGCCACAGTCTGTGAAGCCTGACCGGCCTTTGACCACGACCTTTTTCGCACGTTCTTGTCATACGTGATTCACTTTTCATCACCAGTTATCAGCTTCTTCAAAAATGGTTCGGTTTCATTACGTCGTAATAAAGAATCACAAATGAGTACACGGTTCATTAGGTTTCTTTCAGTGAGCTCGTGTACCCAAATGTCGAGCTATTTTTGTGTACCCAGTTTTTTTTCAAATGCGCCAAAACTGTTTTGTGGTCAATTTCCAGTTCTTCAGCTACGTCGTAACTACTGATATGCCGATCTTGCTCCACTTTTTCAAAAATGGCATCCATTTTATCCGTAATAGGGCGACCAGAGCGACGTGCATCTTTGACATCAAAATTTACGGATTGAAAACGCTTAAACCAAATGTGTGCTACTCTCACAGACACTACACTAGGTCCATAAACATCGCAAGTTTTTTTCGCGGCTTGCGTTGCATTTTTACCTTTTTTATAGTAAAATTTTAAAATGTATGTTAATATATAATTTCTTCATTAGATTCACTCATCTTGACGTTACGAAAAACAAATGAAAATCACACATTTTCCTAATTTGAATTTGGAATTATGTTCTTTTAAATTTAAACTTCCAATGATATCAAAATCAGCCAGATACAAATAGTATAGGCCAAAGAGATTTTACTACAAGTTTATACATACTATAATGCGAAAAGACTTTTTCCCCAACCTAATATTATCAAATCGTAGCACTCATTTTCTAAGTGCAATACAAATTAGCATCCACATGTACATACATTTCCTGCAGTGCTATTCTGTAAAAATCTCACCGTGAAAACTTTGGTGAAGTGAGCGTGGAGTGAGCTGTCAATAGTTTCAACACCTATTACGAGGTGGAATGACTGCTCACTTCACCTATGATTTCACGGTGAGATTTTTACAGAATAGACTGGCTGATCCTTTTGTTTTCATAATTTTGAACGATCCGTGCGGCTGTAATTATTTAGTCATGAGCCATGGCTAAATAATTACAGCCGCACGGATCGATCGAAGGTTAAACTACGCTTGCCGTGGTCAGTACAAGGATGGGTGACCATACATCAAGACCCTTCTGTGCCTTGGAAAGCAGGTTAAGCCTGTGGTCCCGGCTGCCATTTATAGGTTATAAAAATGTTTATTTATTTTCTACTCGTGCTTATTAAACAATCAAATCAAATCAAATCAAATCAAAAATATTTATTTGCTAGGATATGGTACATAAGGTGTTACAGTAATTTAGTTTCTGCATATCCTGCCATAATCTGGCGTGCAAATGTCTTCACAATCAGAGTCAATTCTAAATTACAAATTACAAATAACAGATTCTATAGATTTGTCTTCTAAATAGTCCTTAATTGTATAATATCTTTTAAGCAGCAATAGTTTGAAGAGTATTTTTTTAAACATTGTCAGAGGTAAGTCTTGAAAACTATTTGGTAAATGATTGTAAATAATAATTGACATGCAGTATACATTTTTCTTAAATAATTTTAGTTTTATTGGTGGCAGCCGAAGTCTATCTTTATGCCGTGTTCGGCTATTTGGCCTGACTGTGCTGGTTTCAAATAAATTATAATGTCTCTTAACAAAAATACATATTTCAAAAATATACAAACATGGCAAAGGTAGAATTTTAAGTTTCTGAAACTGTGGCTTACAGCTGTCTAAAAAGTGAGCTCCACAAATTGCTCGGATACATTTTTTTTGAGCTTTGAAAACCCTGTCAAAATCCACCGAGTTACCCCACACTATAATACCGTATCTAAGTACTGATGATACATAACCATGGTAAGCCAGCATTGCAGTATCATGGTTAACTGTTTGTTTAATTCTTTTTAAGACATATGTAAAACGATCTATTTTTGCAATGCAACATTGCTTAATAATAAATACATATTATGTATTAGATACAAAAGAAATTGCACGGACTTTCTCTCACTCTAGAATTTGTTTCATTACCTAAAACAATTTTCGCACAATAAAGTGTTAAATAAATAAAAATATCGTTAAAACCACGCTCATATATCATGTCCCTCCCTCGTATGTCGTTTAGTGGCTACAAATTTTCCACAAAGTATTCTGTAACGTGAACGCAACGTCAGAAAAATGTGGTATGAAAATACGAGATAAAATAAAATACGATATACTTAATTAGCATTTTAAAAGATTGGTTAATCGTAGGTAGATTCGATTTCAAATTGGTGAGACTGGATTACTTTGAATACATTCATGGCTTTTAGAAACTATTCGAACTAAATAATGAAATATTAGCAAGATTAATTTTTTTGTTAATTTTTGATCCACAATAACGGTATCTCCCTTTTTAAAATCTAGGAAATATAAAATGGAAGGTATAATGTATCTTCTAAAAAAAACCTTTAACACAAAAGTACTTTTAAGTTCCATCAACAAATTATCAACCCAAAAATTAATAGATAAGTAAGTAAGTACACTGAATAAAAATATATTTTTTTAAAAAGGTCGAATTCATCCAAGCACTTCGCGGAAACGGTTTAAAAAAGTACTAAAAAGAACGAAATAATCAAGTCAAGGCCAATTAACACAAATTACGGGGACTCTTAAACCGCTGTCGGCTGTCTGTCACCGAAGCCGCCGTTAGTATTACTGAATTCTTAATGTACACTGAATTAGAATATTCGAGGTATGTCTACTGTAATAATATTGGTAAGGTAAAATAATTTTGAATTTGCTTTGTAAATAATAATAATATTTATTTATATTATATATAACATTGGTCAGACAGGGGACATAGTTCTTCCATAGTTCAAGTAACCCAATCCACTTTAGCCACCCAGACCCATAGCCCAATATGTTTTGTTTCCACGCACAACAATAGTCCTGCACCAACCGGGGGTTGTCCTTGGGTGCACTTGCATAGTGCATACAGGGATAATCGTCGGTTGGTGCCTCCTTATCATTTAAAATTATTTAAGAGGCCTTTGCGAGTTGGGTTCGGCTGCTCGTACGCCTTCCAAAGGTCCGGGACCCCAGGGTCCCCATAAAAGTTAAAAAAAAAAAAAATTAAATTATATATTTATTTATATTAAATTATAATAATAATAATATTTATTTATTTCTAAAGAGAGACGTCTACCTTGCAGTAGGATAGGCAATAATTTTGCTAACTTCTAGCAAAGGAAAACGCAAATTACGCGAAGATCACACAAAATAAACAAAACAGTCATCATATTACGAAATAAACAAAACAGTAAAACTAACCTGAATAGAGGAAATGCGCAAATAAGTACAGGAGATTGCAAACTTTGAACCCGAAATAATTCCCCTGAGGCAGGAAACACTAAACATACAAGGCCAAATCGAAACATGGTGGAAACGAAACCTCACCAAAATATTTTAACGGTGAAAATGGTTTTTCGATCGCTTCAGTATAGCCCCCATTTTCGCACAGAGTTACATGAATGGTTGAGATTTCAAAAGATGAGTATCAACAAGGGCTACAATATGGTGAAAAAAAAAATAAAAAGTCAAAAACTTTTTTGAAAATCGTAAAATTTTAAAAGTTCGATAAATTTTTTAGGGTCTTTGGTCATAGAATCAACTATATCTCAAAAACTAAAAGCAATATCGAATAAATGAAAAAATGCCCTCGGGGTATTGAGTTGGGCTACATTCAACAAAAAACCGAACCTCTGTATCACTAATAGTCTAGGCAGGAGGGTGCCCTTTGTGTGGCGTAATTTCGGGAAGCGCGCTGAGTTGTGTTATGGGAGCTTAACAGTTTGATCGTGAAATGTATTTGTATTTATTTGTAAATACGTATTTTAATTTCATTTTATAATGATGTTAATTTATTATTATTATTATTATTTTTTAATTCATTTTGTTTTGCGATACTTTTTAAGTACAACAAATTACTAATTAGAACTTTATCTTTGAGAATAAAATTATTATTTCTATGTTCATAACTATTTTGTATCGCTTCGTTGTTGCTGTGTTAAACAAAAAATGATTTTATTTCAAAAATAAATTAAAGTTCAAAATTGCATGGCGTAATTTTGACCTTACGGATTTTTTACTTCGTGCATTTGAGCTCTATTACTTCAAAAACGACACAAAATCTATTAGGTCTATATCTATTATATTCGGCATCGTACAAAATGAAAAGCCTGCCTAAGTGCATTTTCATTGTACCTGAAGGTCGCGTAGACCACGAGATCTGTGAATATTTTTTCAAATATACTTACATAATCTACATTAGTTGCCCATAAATAACACTTAACACACTTTCTAGCTATGCACGTGCGAATGTAGAAATCAGTTACGACCACGGGTTCAGTTTTATGCACACAATAATTCAATATTTTATGAAGCACCAGCTTACCCTGCGGTATCTCTCGCATTTCGGGAGAACCCGAATAATCTTGTGTATTAATCTAGGAAAAGGGTTACCTACATACAGGTTGCCCTGTATGTAGTTGTATTTTGTTTTTATCAGTAGCCATATTTTCACAGGGTGTTCTACCCATGAATATGAATAACTTTCACTAGGGGACCAAATCTGAAATCACGAAAAAAAACTTTTTTTTTTCAGAGTTGGTCCCATGGTGAAAATTGTTCATATTCATGGGTAAAACACCATGTGAAAATTTCGCTACTGATAAAATAATTGCGCTGTATATTGGACCAATTTCATCCTTTTATTAATTGTGTAACAAGCGTTTTTACAAACTTTTCTAATTATTCATCAGTACCTGAGGAAAAGTGGTCGAAAATGCGGTGCTTGGGGGAGGCCTATGGTCCAGCAGTGGACGTCTTGGCTGAAATGTTGATGATGATGAAGGAAAAGTGTTAGAATGGTGTGGTGATGGCCCAGTGGTTAAGGCCTTGCCTCTCATGCACGAGGTTGTGGGTTCAAATCCGGACAACCAATGTGACTTTCAATTCATAATGTGATTTCTAAGTTTATGTTAGATATTACAGACATTGGTGAAGGAAAACATTGTGAGGAAACCTGGACTTATTACTTAATTCTACTAATATTAAAAATGTGAAAGTTTGGAAGTTTGGATGGATGGATGTTTGTTACTCAATCACGCCAGAACGGCTGAACGGATCTAGATGAAATTTGGCACAGAGATAGATTATAGTCTGGAATAGCACAAAGGATACTTTTTATCCCGGAAAATGTACGGTTCCCGTGGGATAATTTCAAACATCCACGCGGGCGAAGCTGCTGGCAAAATATAGTCCTACTAATATTATAAATGTGAAAGTTTGTATGTTTGGATTGGACAACCACGCGGGCGAAGCCGCGGGCAAAAGCTAGTAATATTATAAATTAAAAGTTTGTGAAGATGTTTGGATGTTTGTTACTCAATCACGCCAGAACGGCTAAACGGATCTGGATAAAATTTAGCACAGAGATAGATTATAGTTTGGAATAGCACATAGGATACTTTTTTTATCCCAAAAAATGTACGGTTCTCGTGGGATAATTTCTAACATCCACGCGGGCGAAGCCGCTGGCAAAAGCAAGTTAACTATATTTTGCCCTCGGCTTCGCCCGCGCTGACGGCGGAAATTATCTCACAGGAACATACTACCGAGATTAAAAGTATCCTATGTGTTAATCTAGGTTATAAACTATCTTTGTACCAAATTTCGTCCAAATCTGTTCTGCCGTTTTTGTGTAATTGAGTAACAAACATCCAAACACACAAACTGTTACCATTTGTATTGTATTTGTATGATATGAGTCTGAAATTGCAAATCCGCCTTGTGCGAACGTGGTGATTAATTCTCGTGCCTTCTCTGTATGAGAAGAGACCTTTGGCCTGCAGAGGGACCTTTGCAGGCTGGTAAAGTATTTTTGTCTCACTAAGCGACGCGTGATTTACTTGTGGTAACCAAGTGTACAGACACGCAGTGAATGTTTGCTTGAAGACGAGTAGCGTCACCACAGAACACACGCACACAGAAACACACACTTACGACTTCACCATTGTTTCAGACGGTACCGAGAGCTTCTGCGCTTACACACATTCAAAGGAACCCACAAATGCACACACATGAGCTTAAGCGCCTATAACTTCGCACGTCTGCTAAGTTCGAATACAGGCGACGTTACAACAACACACAAGTCACACAACACAGTCATTACCAATCTGTCGCTCGCATCATTCCACGTCATTTCATAATTAGCCTAATATTATTTATTGTACCGTGTTAGTTTTAGTAAGATTATTATTAAACTCATTTGTACCACTGAATGAACATTTAATTTCATATAACCTAATCACGTCCCAGTAAAGCGCGCGTCTCTTCGTGAGATAAAAATACTATATTAGTTTATTAGTTAGTAAGGAAAAGGATCTCTAACTACTGCGTAATTCATTATGCATCTTTCAAGTGCGTAACATCTAACCAGATCACGTTGCTCACTCATTCATTACGTTCTCTGCGTAGACTAAAATAGATTCGTTTACACTGTCACTATCAAATACGTAAGTACGACAAATGAACGTGTATATTGCTAATAGAATTTCAATGAATGTGCTTGGGGGAGTTCTCGTTTACGTATTTGAATTAAACAGGTATATAGGTATTTAGTTACTGCTTTCAATTAGTGGTTTTAGCATATCGTTGTTAGGTACTGATTTTGGAATTCGAATGTTTAGGTATGGGTATAATTGTAATTTTGTTGGAAGGAGTTGGCAAAATATGACATGCTCCAGCGCCTCCAGCGTTTGGTGAAGCGAAATGGTATGCCATTGATTTAAGTACAGTGGAAGAGTGATCTAGAAAGCAGGCAAGGCCACCTCAAGAGTAAGCCTCCCTCAAACATACAATACCATGACTAAAATGGTGTTCTAAGGGGTCTTCACAGCCAAGATACGCTAGGCCAGCCAGAATTAGCCACATAACCACACACGCAACACGTTAGTAACCCATAGCCGTCAAAAACTAAAATAGTCACCGTAGCTGAAATCAGTCAACTCAACCTATCGCAGTCCACTGCCTAGATATAGGCCTCTCCCAGGCTGCGCCACTACACCCTGTCCTCCGCCTTTCGCATCCAGTCTGTCCCAGCCACTTTCATAAGGTCGTCGGTCCATCTATCTGAGGGGCGTCCCATGCTTGGCGATACGCGGTCTCCACTCCAGGACTCGTCTGCTCCACGGGCCTTTGGTCCTTCGTCAAACATGGCCAGCCCACTGCCACTTCAGTTTGTTTACTCTGCAAGCTACATAATGTCATTGACTCCGGTTCTGTTCCAGATAATATCACTTCTGATTTTATCCATCAAAGAAACACCGAGCATAGCTCGCTCATAGCGCGCAAAGTGACCTTGAATTTATGGATCAGCTCGACTGTCAGTGTCCACGTTTCGGCACCATAAGTCATAACGGGCAGGATGCACTGGTAGAAGACCTTAGTGTTCGAACATTGCGGGATAGATGACAAGAAGAGTTGACGAAGTTTCCCAAACGCTGCCCAACCTAACTGGATCCTCTTGTCGGCTTCTTTCTTAAAGTTGTGTCTACCGAGCTGGATGACTTGCCCTAGGTAGACATACTCCTTCACAACTTTGAGAAGTGACCCTTCGATGTGGATTGGACTCGTAGCCGAAAACGGCATGGGAATCTAGATCTAAATATCTATGTAATATTCTTTGTATAAATAAGTACATTTCTTATTTAGAATGGTTTATGCATATTCATTTACCAAATAAGATAAGTAAAAAGTTTGGAAATGGATTTTAAACCTTGAACATACTGGATTAGCAAACACGAACCTCGCGTAAAATATTCAACCAGTGGAGATTGTTTCTCGCAATGGCTATTTTTATTGCGGATTTTAAACTTTTAATCACATAACATGAGGCCAATTTATATTTCAAGTCAATTATTATACATAAAAAAACAAGTTAGTAAATTCAAATATTTCCTCTGGACATGAAATTTTGCACTGCATTGAACCACCCAACTATTTATTGTTCACATCACAGAATACGTAGCCGCCTAGGCGCCTGGTGCTAGAAGCGACATTGTCAACACTTTCCATACAGACCAAGCTTGTCACCGTTTTCTTGCACTATGGCACAAAATACATATAGAAACTAAGGGTTTTGAATTGACAGAAATTGTACGCTCAACGCATTATCAGCCCTACAAATTTTATTAGTAGGTATTACCGCCGTTGTTCCGTGCTCTGTGGTTCACATGTACGTTCCAAGAGAACAAACACCTGAATTACATCATTTATTTAAGTCCCCAAAGTCACCTGCTCGCGTTTGTTTTAAAGTCCCACGAGTATCCAGATTGTAGCGACAGGCTACAGGTAGTCTCTAAATTAGATTTAAAGCAGAAAGATGAGACTCCTGCTTACACGTAGTTTTGTGCTGAAAATAAACTGTAAATAGAAATATACTCGTACGCTCGTCTGATGTATTTGGTAAGGTATGAAATAGGGTAGGCACTTGATTCTTTGTAATAATATTATCATTGTTTCTTTGTCTTCTACTACTTGCTTAGCAAATTAATTGGTGATGGCTGAAACACGCATAGATCTGTACCTAAAAATGGACTGATATGATACAAAATATGGGCTTATTTTCTTTAGTTTTATAGGTCACATTATTTTCCTGACTAATTAAAACATTCTTAAAATTATACACATAGTGTTAATTGTAATGACAAAGTAGAAACCAAACACTTTCCAATTTTAACCACTCTTTCAGACTAATAAGAAAGCAACATAAATAAAAACTGGCCAAATGCATGTCTACCACGAAGGTTTCCGTAGTCGAGATGAATTTAACATTGTAGTTGAAAAACATGTTCTCCCATACATTCCAACTGCAAATGTAAAATTGTACGCACAATATTGAGAGATTTACCATATTATTTTAAGACCATAGACTTCTTATAGATTTTCCTGTAACCTATGGTTAAGAGGCCGTATACGAAATTTTGGCGATTTTGCTGGTTTACGTGATTTTACAGACTTTATTTTACAGTTAAAACCCTATAATTTTATAAGTTTTAATGCATAACCTAAAAGATCATTTTAATTGTGATCTAACAAATGAGCTAATTTATATTTTTATTATTAAATTTTGACTAATCGACCTAAAACCGTTTGTGCATTTTTGCTGTAAGACGTTCAGAATCTACGAAATTACGAATCGTTTTGACGTCTAAAGGGTATAAAAAAATACAATGTATTCTTGTGAAATGTGTCGTACCACTTTCCTATAAAATTTTTGAGTAAAAAAATTAAATATTTTTTAAATTAATTATTTTCTTAGTCAAATTGTAGAGTAAATGGGCAAAGAATTGCTTTTGTTTTCGGCTACTTAAAATCTTAAAAAGTCATAAAATAAAAAAAAAAACAACAGAAATTAACTACAGTTCAATCAACAACCTCTCGCATTGTACTCAATGATATAAAAAGTTGCTTATTCATTAGATCGTAATTGAAATGATAGAGAGAGAGAGAGAGATAGAGAGAGATCTTTCATGTTGTGCATTAAAACTTATAGAAATAAAGTATTTTTAATCACGTCTGAAAAAAAAATCACGTAATTCAGCGAAATCGGCAAAATTTCGTATACGGCCTCTTAAACGATACACTACCAATACATGACGTCACATAATAGTATATGCATACGTCACTATACTAGTAACAATTAAGTAGGTATAACATAGTTACAGTGACTCGATGTATGCAGGTACGGTGCATAGCTAACTTATATTGAGTTAGCACTACAAACAAACAGTTTGTAGTGGCCACAGAGACAGCGGGAAGTGGTTCTGTAATTTGATTAGTGTTCTGCAATTGTTTTGTCTTAGGGCCTTTATGGCGGCCTCGAGCGATGCAAGAGCTTATACAACCTCAGCTTAAATTCTAATTTCGCCCCCAATTCTCCCCGCCACCTCACACTTTATCCTACCTATTTTACCTGTTGCGTAATGTGTGTTCTGAGCACAAGCGACACAGCCCTCCCGTTCGAAAGCCGAAGCGAGACTGAGCGGGGGTGTTCGAGCGGCAGGGAACAAACTTCAAGACGCCGACAGTTTAAATAATTTCTATTTGCGGTGAAAATATTGCAAATTAAAAAAAAAAAGACACATACGACATGCTTTATAGTTAGATCAGTTAGTATACAAAGTTTCATGATCTAATTTGAAGTAATTTTTGAATACCAGCGAGCGGTTTATTGTTCGGTTTGGATACCTTTGGATATTTTCCTATCGAGAAAATTTTATGGAATCGTGTTTTCATCACACACAGAACTTAACATTAATCCTCAACTTTACCATATATTTATTTCAAAGTTAATGCTGCAGTATTGTCGACATAACGTAGGATCGTGCTAAATCATTAGAGGTATTGAGGCTCTTAAGGCAGGTGCGCACGTCACCTGTTTTTATCCGTTCGCTCCGCATGTCGCATCACTGCGATGTGACTTGCGGAGGACTCGCATGCTCTAAACAACTTCGTGGTTATAGAGATGGGCTATTAACCTCTTGACCGTCGGGACTCTGTATGCGCAAGGACCGCAAACGTCGCCTACTTCGACAAGCGTCGAAGTACTAACTGACTTTTAATTATTTTAAACTGAAGATCACGTCTAAACGAGTTGTGTAAATGATTTGTAAAAAAATATATTTAAAATTAGAGCATTTTCTTAATATTTAATATGTGAATATTTTAGATTCTGTTTTTATTACATAGTGTTATTAATTTGTAAAGATATGTCTAACTCGTGGCTAAGTAATAACAGCCGCACGGGTCGATCCATCAGGTTAAACTACGCTTGCCGGGGTTCCATCTTTACATAATACTCCTTCGTGCCTCGTAAAGCACGTTAAGCCGTTGGTCCCGGCTGTCATTCGTGGATCTTTGACAGTCGTTGCGGGTCGTCAGAAGCCTGATAGTCTGATAACCAGTCTTACCAAGGGGTATCGTCTTACCCAGTAACTGAGTTGTGGAGGTCAGATAGGCAGTTCCATGTATAAGTATAATACTAGTATTCAGCTGCATCCGTTTAGACTGGAAGCTGACCCCAACATAGTTGGGAAAAGACTAGGCAGATTGATGTCTAACGTTACGTAACTTCCACTTAGTTCCGTTCCGCTTAGCTCCGCTCTGCTTAGCTCCGTTCCACTTAGGTCCGCTCCGCTCTACTTACATTGTTTAAACAGACGCGGAATGGAGATTTCGTGCATTAATAGTATTTGAAAAAAAAAAAACAACGAAATATTCCCCGTTTCTTTCATGATTTCCGGTATTTTTCGGTTTTATTGAAAAAAAAAAAACTTGAAATATATACTTGTGAATTTTCTTGAAACTTTCGAATCTTTCTCAGAAAAAAACAACAGAATTCGACAGAAACGGGAATTTTCGCTGTTTTGTTTTTTCATGTGAGAACACTTGTCATATGTTGCCTAAGCTTAGCACATTCAGCAAGAAAATTGTAGCTCAAAGTCATCACATACGTCCGCCGCGCCATTTTATCATGATTATTACATAAACAAACTATCATCTGGAGTTTTACTTGAATACTTTAATAAGCACCAAAACCATGATTTTAATACATTCACTGACAATTCCAATATACCTACAACCAGAATGGAGTGAAAATTCTCCAAAACTTATATTTTTCACTTTAGGAAGGTTCATGTGTATCAAAATACATAATAACCGCTCAAATGTACTACTATTTATCGTAAATATCTATCAGCATTGATTGAAACATACATTAAATTAATGAAACATTTCATTTCGTGTCGATTCGCGACCGTAACGGACATGGAGAGCAAGCGAACGTCGATATTCAATGTGGAGTTACCACAGAGCACGACAGCATCTAGACGTCAACGTTCAAAGGTGAAAGAAAGAAAGAAAGAGTAACATTTATTTGACACAGTTCGTGAAACACAAAATACAAACAAGAAATTAAAAAAAAAAAATTAATCACCAATAGTGTGTGCCTCACGGCTGCGTCAAAAAGGTTCACTTCAGCATTAATGCCAGACAGATGCTGTCTGACGCTGGTTTTCTAATGAACCTTTAGGTTCAAGTAACGGAGAGTACATACAGTTTCAGCACACCTAATACATAATATCTATTTATTTAGGTGCCATCGTTTATCTTCAGAAAAAGCGAACTTTGCCGAATTAAACGTGACTGGTCTAATAAGGGAGTGACGGAATTAGTGCGTCAATTTATAATAATTGGGGTCGGAATATAAATCAAGGGGAAAATTTATAAAACAATGGTTAGACCTGCTGTCTTGTATGGATCAGAATGTTGGGCCATAAAAAGAATGAATGAAAGGCAATTGCATGCAGCCGAGATGAGAATGCTAAGAGGGATGTATGGTATTACGCGAATGGATAGAATAAGAAATGAGTATGTAAGAGGAAGTCTGAAAGTGACACCAGTGACTGAAAAGTTGTGTGGAAATCGGTTGTCATAGTGACATGTGATGCGGAGGAATGAGGAAAATGTCGTCAGGAAAGTGTTGAGTATGAACGTGGAGGGCTATACGAGTAAGGGAAGACCAAAGAAACGATGGGTGGACTGTATGAAAGATGATATGGCCAGAAAGGGAGTGACTACCGAGATGACGACTAATAGAGAAGTATGGAAGAAAAAGACATGTTGCGCCGACCCCAAATAAATTGGGACAAGGGCAGGAGAATGATGAAATGATATAAATCAATTTCTATTGGTCGTTTGTCACATTTTATTTATTTAGTTAACCACTTATGTCCACACAAATAAACATACATTCTAGTCTGTTTATTTGTGTGGACGCGCGTGGTGGTCAGTCAGTCTTGATAACAAAAGGCGCATGACAAAGAATCACTGTTGCAGAGTTCCCATATGTGGCTAACATACAGTCGACTTTTCCCCAATCTCAAAGAAACATGTGCCATTTAAGTTTTGTGATTTTGTACTTAAAAGTTAAATAAATATTATCTAGTTTTTTTTAATAATTATCTTTAATTTATATCCCATATTTCCTATAATTATTATAAAACTGATTAAAATAAAATAAAATTTTAATAAAAAACACATTTAAAAAATGGTCGTCAAAATGTCGAATGGTTAGCTTTTCATAGAAGTGCAAGAAGAGGGTTTTCATGGTCCTCGGAACGCGCCACCGTCGGGTTCAGAAATAACGGTAGGAGGGGTTCACATCGGCGTCGAGCCGACTATGAAGTACTTGGGACTTACTTGTCCTCGACAGCCGGTGCAACTGCGTGGAGCAATTCCGACGTTTTACTCCCAGACTGGAGCGGGCCGGGGCTGCCTTGAAGCAGCTCCTGCCCAATCTAGGGGGTCCAAGTGCATCCTGCTGGAGGCTCTACGCGGGGGTCGTGCGGTCCATGGCCTTTTACGGAGCACCAGTGTGGGCGCGATCCTTGGCGCGGCGACCAGCCCGCCGGTTGAACGCGTCCCACGGGGCTATGGCCATCCGTCTAATCCGGGGATACCACACGGTCTCCGGTGAGGCGGCGGCCTCCTTGCCGTATTGCCGACGTACAATCTGGAAGCAAAAGTCCTCGCATACACATGGGAGTGGCGCGAGGATGCAAAACGCCGGGGGCGTAACTCCGCTGCCGCGAGAAATCATGGCACAGCGGGCAGAGCTGCGGCGGGATCTCATGGCGACATGGAGAGTGCGACTGTCGCAACCCAGTGCTGGATACGCCACAATTGCGGCATTAAGTCCCTTTTTTGAGGAGTGGTTGGAGAGGCGCCACGGCGTCCTCACCTTCCGCCTGACGCAGGTCCTCACCGGACACGGTTGCTTCGGGAGGTTCCAGTTCCTGATAAGGCGGGAGGAAACGCCCGAGTGTTACCATTGTGTGGATCGCCCAGAGGACACGGTGGAGCATACGGTCAAGGTCTGCCCGGCTTGGGCAGAGCACCGACGCGTCCTCTCGGAGGCGATCAGCGGCAGCGATTTCTCGCGTCCAGCCCTGGTCCAGGCCATGGTACGGAGGGAGAGTGCAAGGAAGCCGTCACCTCCTTCTGCGAAGCAGTAATGCTGGCGAAGGAAGAGGCGGAACGCGTGAGGGACAGGCAATCTTAGCGCCCTTACGCCCCTAGTCGCCGTAGGAGACGCCCTGTATGTCGAGAATTGATAGCCGATTCCCGGCCACCGTAGGCGCGGGCTTGCGGATGGTGAGCAGTGAGTATCTCGCCGTCTGGTAAGGACCAGGCCCGGGTCGACGGCGCGTGGTTTTCCACGCGCGCCTCAAAGATATATCAGCACTAGCTGAAGCTGGTTCTGGCACAGGCAACTGAAGGAACATGGGTGGGTTTTAGTCAGTAAAAGTCTGACACGCCCTCCCGCTCCGCCCAGTGCAGCAGAAGTTATTTGATGATTTCTCATCCAAAGAAAAAACAAAGGTAGGGTTAAAACTCACTCAGAGAATATTGGGGCACGGTTCATGGAAAAATACAATATCGCCCGTATGCAAGCTGTACGAGTATTGACCAAGTAGCGAATCGAAATAACGTCGTCACTATCGCGTAACTTCGTTTCGTCGAATAAATCACTAATTTCCCCCTTTAAGTCATATACCGCTATCATACTATGTTGGGGTCGGCTTCCAGTCTAACCGGGTGTAACTGAATACCAGTGTTTACATGGAGCGACTGCCTATCTGACCTCCACAATACAGTTACTAGGTAATACGATACCCCTCGGTAAGACTGGTTGTCAGACTTTCGGGCTTCTGACGACCCGTAACGACTGTCAAATATCCGCGAATGACAGCAGGGACCAACGGCTTAACGTGCTTTCCGAGGCACTGAGAGATCTTGGTATGTAAAGATGGTCAGCCATCCACAGACTAAGCGTGGCAAGCGTAGCTTAACCTGATCAATCGACCCGTGCGGCTGTTATTACTTAGCCACAAGCCCTTATCGCTAGTTATGCTGATAATTAGCCAGCCATACATCTTCAGCTACTTAGCTATATCTGTAATCAATACTTTGTCATTACCTACCTATCAATACGGTATCGATAGCTTAAAATCGTTCACCGATTCTCCCAATGAATATCTTATTGCGTCGGAAAGTTACCGGCGCGTTCTAATGCTCATTAAAATTTTGCATATTAATTTTATTAATGATTTGATTTGTTTACAAAGTTGGTAACTTAGTTTACGACGTGGTGTACGTAATAGACGCTTGGGGAAAGTGTTAAGTATAAGGTTACGTAACACCTCAGGGAGTACTATAATACCAGCGCTGCGGTATTTTTGGCCTGGCACAGGTTTTTTATTTTTTTTGTTAATTTTGTATTTATTTTGTTTTTTTAATGTTAATTTTGTTAGTTTCCTATGCTCTTTTTTTACTATTTGTATTTCCTGTGCGTGTCCCAAATAAAATATTTTTCTTTACTAACTTCCAGGATATGTGTTTTTTTTACTACGTAACCAAAACAATTAGGCGCATGACAGCTATGAAGTCATTGGAACTAGGGAGCGAACACCGGAACGGTGATTGATATTGTACGTATTATCATCACTGCTTAAAGCGAGTAACGACTGCACGTCACTACAGGAAGCGCGGGGATAGGTGCGGGGTGCGGGCGCCGAAACAATTCCTGTCATGCACCTAATTTTTTTGATCAAGTAGTAGTTTTGTGTTTAGAATAATTAATATTAATATGTATAATTTATTGTGCAAGCTATGGTCTGAGAAAAGGTGTCGCCAATTTAAGGGTGTGGTACAGACCATCAAACTGAACAACTTTTCCCTGGGGCCAACATCGTAATCGTGAAAAAAAAAAAAATCTGTCGTCCCATACAAAACTTCAATACCTACTTGACCTAGTATGGAACGACAGATTTTTTTCCCCCGGAAAAAAGTTGTTCAGTTTGATGGTCTGTACCACACCCCTATATTGGCTACACCTTTTCTTAGACGGCGCGAAACATTTGCAAGCGAAATGGTTTCAAAATGGCCTAGCAGGCCTGGCGTTTGTCGATGGTACATAATTATAGCACTATTCGGTAGGAGTGCATCCTCATTCCCACTAATAATTTAATCGGTGATTAAAGTAAGTGAAAAGAATTAATTGCTTTCGCTATCTATAATGTTATACAATGTTCATTTTCCTCAGAAAACAAAATCAACCTGTTACTTATAATAAGAGTATCAAAACAAGCTTTATTTAAATTTCCTATATTTAAGAATATTCTTTCGGTACTCCCGCAAGGTATTAAATTCGGTGAGCAAGGGGCGTATGCAAATGAGTCGGAAAAATTTGGGTAGAAACTAGAAGGTACAGAAGGTTGACTTCGAGCAACGAGCAAAAACGCACGTATGTTCTGTTCTAACAGTATCTCAAGAAAACATAGGATTTTCTAAACGTAGGTATGTGTGGAAGCCAATTTGTAGTGCCAGTTATAAATTGAGCGCTCTAATAGATTATTTGAACACTAAACCAGAAATTCAAATTTTAAATCGACTTTAAGATATTTTTCATTTGACAATATATTTCAGGTTAAAATGACCTCAATTTTCGTCGATGATTTTTCAATTGCAATTGTATTAGAAGTAAGTGAGTTTGTATGTTTGTATGAAATGAGAAGGGAATGACTCCATAAATTCCTGGGCCCAGGTGTAACTGAATCAAACTAGCCTTATTTGTAAGAGGATATAATAACAAGACCTCACTGAAAATTTGGTGAAATTTGGCTATCCAGGAACCAAGTTATACGAATTATAGTAAAAGTGAGGTTATATTATAACATTGTAGTTTTTTTATGTTATTTACGAAATACTTTGAATGGCTTCGGTTGTGTAATGGTTTTATATATGGAACGTGTGACGTGTCAAAGATCTGACAAGTTTGGCTCTCCCGCGTGCCCTGGACAGTCGCTACAGTCGAAGACAAGTTTCTACATTCAATATCCTGTAACCTAGAAGCAGTAGGCACCAACCTTTTAAAAACTAAAAAAGATATTTTTTAAAAGAGATTTTTTTATGAGTGAAACGGTCAAACGGCACATTCCATAGATTGAATATTACGTCTATTTAAAATTAATTGGCTATTAAATAAGTTTTGATTTAATATATTATGCTGTCCAATAAAAAGAAAACCGACAGACATGACGCCAACATGACTTGATAGGCTAAAAGCACGATTTGAATAGGTAAAAAAAGGGTAAAAATTTACAGGCTGAGATGCACGCCAATGACGAATAACTGATAAAATCGCCTCATCTTCCAAGACTCTTCTACCAATATTCGTAGAGTTACTGCGACCAGTCGCAATCGTACAATTTACACAGCGATCCATGTCGTCAATATCCAATCGATAGGCGTAAACAGTTGTCCAAAACTTTTTAGCAAAAAATAAAACCGACTTCTAAAACAAAACACTACAAAGTGAAAAATAACTTTAATTTCGGAAGTCGGTGTCTTTCGTTTTGTATTTTCGTTTTTTGCCACCGACTTCCGAAATTAAAGTTATTTTTCACTTTGTAGTGTTTTGTTTTAGAAGTCGGTTTTATTTTTTGCTAAAAAGTTTTTATTTTTCACTTTTTAGTTGTGGAACCTACCCCACACAAATTCGAATACATAATTGAGCACAATCATTGTAGATATAGCCATGTAAATAACAGTGATAGGAAGTTATTAAAACATCATCACATCATCCATATAAAATAAGTGGGAAATATACGCATTATTGAAGCTAACTCAAAAACTCCCCAAGCAAAGTTAATAAAATTTATATGGGACCACCTCGGAGGTATACCCTTTCAAACAAAAAAATAATTTTCCAAATCGGTCCATCCGTCTTTGAGTAATCGCGTAACAAACATACAAAAAAAAAAAAACAAAAAAAAATACAGACGAATTGAGAACCTCCTCCTTTTGGAAGTCGGTTAAAAATAGAGAGCCAGGTAATTTAGAATAGCAAGAACCGTCAAATAGTCATAATGTGCAAAGCGGAGGTTAAAAAATAAAACAAGGAAAATACGTGCGCACTCAGAACGAAAGAAAACGAACGAGTGCATCTGTCAGTCAGTGACTGACGGATGTCAGGCACAAGTGTTGCCAGAAGAAAAAAAATCACCATGAATCTACTCAATCGATTCCACGAAAGATTGATATGCACTTGTCAGTCGATTTTCATACATATTCTCATATTTTACCGATTTATTCATAATCGATTAGTAGTAATTCAGGAATTATATAATCGATTATTTAGTTTCATTCACTTAATTTAAGTTCTCTCGCTTTCTAGGTAGAAATAGGTACCATACTTTGTGATTTCCTTTAGAAAAATATAACGGTTTTTTTAATACACATTTCAACTAGTTAACTGCTGGGCCCAAAAATCCCCTTCTCCTTTGGCTCATGGTAGACCATGACCTGGATTAGGACAAATCGCATGCTTAATAATAGACTGACCTAACTAAAAAAATCGCAATCACTGACTTGTCTTACAAAATGGCATATAACTTAGTCAAAAAGCATAATGATAATGAAACAATGTATTGTAGGAATTATTGATGAACTGATTACGGATACAGAAATTATATTTTGAAGATATTTAGTTAAAACGAATTTCTTTGTACGCTTAACTCATTTTGGACCTGAACCGTAATCGGTCAGTTTATTATTAAGCATGCGAAATTATACTTTTGATCCCGGTAGTACGTTCCCGTGGAATAATTTCCGACATAAACGCGGCCGAAGCTGCTGGCGAAAGGCTAGTCTACACATATATTTATGTATATATAAAAATGAATCCCTGTTTCCCTTGGTCACGCCATAACTTGAGAACGGCTGGACCGATTTTGCTTTTAATTTTGGTTTTTAAATATTTGGTTTTTATATATAGTTCGAATTAGGTTCTAGATAGAAAAATTGGGAAAGGTTCCCGAAAAATTGTAAAAATCGGGAAAACGGAACGTCTTTTTTGTATTAATTATTGAAATTTGAATAGGACAACGTCTGTCAGGTCCGCTAGTTAATTATAAATGTGAAAGTTCGTATGTTTGTTACTTAACCACGCCAAAACGGCTAAACGGATTTGGATGAACATTGGCAAACAGTTAGATTATAACCTGGAATAACACGTAGGATACTTTTTATCCCAGTACGTTCCCGTGGGATAATTTCTGATATCCGCGCGGGTGAAGCCGCGCACAAGCTAGCGTGTTAATAATTCCTTTTACTGAGTGATTGCGTAAAAATTTAACATCTCTTCCCGAAGTCGCCACTGACATTCGACCGAAATAGACCAAGATTGCCGTACGCTTCTATCGCATGCGTTTTCACTCTTTATTTATATGAAGCTGACCTTCTGTCACTATTTGTTCTGTGGATGCGGCCTGAACGGTTTTTAATAGGACGCCAAACGGTGGTGCGGTATTGTTTCCAACGTACGTAACTTTAGATATAAGCAGAGCGATTAAGCACTTTACAGCTATTTTTGTTCAGTGTATACTCGTTCTGAGAGAAAGGAGGCCTGTGCTGTGTCCCAGCATTGGGAACATTGGCAGATTTTGATTATGCTATATACTTTACACAAATGCTTATATCATAGGAAACTTTGAACATAAGTACATAAGCATGGTAGACTACGGCCGAAATATCTTGGCAAGTCTGCACATAGGCACTACGAACTTTTGCGCATATTCTCTCACTCACACTCGCCTCGTGTCACCATTTGCTTCCTAAAAAATGTTAATGCGCAGCCTTCTGCGCGAAGTTCAGGCTCGCCAAAATAAATCGGTCGTACTGTACATGGTGCATTTATCGATTGTCGTTGTGAAATATAAGATGGCGACGTCAAAATCAATCTGCCAAGCTTTTTCTTAACTATGTTGGGGTCGGCTTTTAATCTAACCGGATGCAGCTAAATACTAGTATCTTTTTTACATGGAGCGACTGCCTATCAGACCTCCACAACCCAGCAACTGGGTATAAGATACCTTTTGGTAAGACTGGTTGTCAGAATTTCGGGCTTCGGACGACCCATAACGACTGGCAAAGATCCACGAATGATAGCCGGGACCAACGGCTTAACGTGATTACCGAGGCACGGTGGAATTTTGGTATGTAAAAATGGTCACCCATCCACGGACCAACCCCGGCAAGCGTAGCTTAACCTGATAGATCGACCCGTGCGGCTGTTATTACTTAGCCACGAGCTCATCGACGTAAGGTAATTAATACTGAGATTTTGATAAATTTATAAAAGATAACAACTCAATTGTATTGACTAATACTTTACCAATATAATCTATGGACTTCTTCCAAACGCATTTATTTATAAGTTTGCTTGACAATTTAGCACGTCGACTGCCAACCTACGAGTATACTCGTACTTGTAGTACAAGATCTGGGCTCCACTGCCAACTACGAGTATTAGATATCGTAGTTGATTTATGCGACTTGTAACGGATTCTAGAAGTGTCGCAGTGGAAGGAGGGCGGGGTTAAATTCCTTGGCATCAAAAAAAGAAGTTTAATAGGTAGATTTTTTGGGTACTTGTATACTCGTCGTAGGAGCTCGTGGCTAAGTAATAACAGCCGCACGGGTCGATCCATCAGGTTAAGCTACGCTTGCCGAAGTTGGTCTATGAATGGGTGACCATCTTTACATACCGAGACTCCTCCGTGCCTCGCAAAGCACGTTAAGCCGTTGGTCCCGGCTGTCATTCGTGGATCTTCGACAGTCGTTACGGGTCGTCAGAAGCCCGAAAGTCTGACAACCAGTCTTACCAAGGGGTATCGTATTACCCAGTAACTGGGTTGTGGAGGACAGATAGGCCGTCGCTCCATGTAAAATACTGGTATTCAGCTGCATCCGGTTAGACTGGAAGCCGACCCCAACATAGTTGGGAAAAGGCTAGGCAGATTGATTGACTTGTATACTCGTACCTAAAATTTTGTATGGTGACAATGGGCATATAAAAAAGTTGCTACGAGTATACTCGTATGGCAATCAACGTGTTGAGAAGCGGAAAGAAATAAAGCGACAACTAAGTACCATTTTCATTGAAAACATTTTCGTTCAATCTTTGGTCTGTCAACACGCAATTATTTAAAGGAAACGAGCACATACTGAAACATTTGGCAACGCGACTCGACATAACAATATGTACACATTCTGAATAATGCTCCTCAGTTTTACACCGTTAAACAGGAAGTTGGCATTATAACAGATGTTTGACGAAGAAATGGACCAATTTGTATGGAAACGTGGATGTGACATCTCAGTGTTCGTTCACACAGAGAGTACATTTTTTATCGCGTTCAAAAAAGAGTTTCGGGTCATTGAAATAAGGTTTGTTATTTATTTATTTTATGTATTTATTTAATTAAGACGGTTTAAAACCAATTACAAAAGTTAAACACACAGTTTGTATATACACATCACATAAAAGAGAAAATATAAAATCGTCTAACAACACTTTCATAAATTTCTCTCACAGTACTTCTGACATGCCAATAAAATCTTCACCCATTCGTCCGCAAACAGATCGTTTGTTGGATTAGAGTCCAAGAGGTCATTAAGTGCAGCCAGAGTACGTGGTACTGGGGACTTAGCACGCGCAACGGTTCGACATGGAGGCACAGCAAACAGCCTGTGCTATCTGCCGCGGCAGTAATTGTCTGGGACAAAGAAGCGAACCAGCACAGCATGCAGATCAGGCGCGTCAATAGTGCCTCGGAGCGTCTTATAGGCTATGGTGAGCTGGTCTTTTGCTCGCCTTACCTCTAACGAGTTATATCCGAGGCATCCCACTAGAAATTTAGTCGGATAGAGGTAAGGATAATAGCCATGTTTACGCTTATAGAGAAACCTAAGGAACGTACCTATTGTTTTACACTGAGCGCGTTAGGTCGGCTCTTAAGAATTGGCATTTAAAAAAAATTGTAAAATAAACCTTATTTCAATGACCCATGACCCAAAACTCTTTTTTAAACACTATAAAAAAATTTATAGCGTTTAAAAAAGAGGTTTGGGTCATTGAAATAAGGTTGATTTTACAAGATTTTTAACACGCATCACAGCATGCAGATCAGGCGCGTCAATAGTGCCTCGAAGCGTCTTATAGGCTATGGTGAGCTGGTCTTTTGCTCGCCTTACCTCTAACGAGTTATATCCGAGGCATCCCAGTAGAAATTTAGTCGGATAGAGGTAAGGATAATAGCCATGTTTACGCTTATAGAGAAACCTAAGGAACGTACCTATTGTTTTACACTGAGCGCGTTAGGCCGGCTCTTAAGAATTGGCATTAAAAAAAAATTGTAAAATAAACCTTATTTCAATGACCCAAAAATCTTTTTTAAATGCTATAAAAAATTTTATGGTGTTTAAAAAAGAGTTTTGGGTTCTCCGAGCCGGTCTGTGTGAACACTCAAGGTGTGCCGTGTGTTGGTAGGTAATTTTATAGGTTCTTCAAATTATTACGCACTCCAGTCACTTCAGAACTTCCCCGTTGTTAGTGTACAAGATGAGTGGACACATCGTGATTGTGATAAGAGTAAACCGCCCTGGAGTTCTAGCCTAAGAATCTTGCGTGGATATAATTGCTTCTTGTCGGTTGAGAAACTCTCTTCGAGTAAAAGCGGTTTAAGCGATACATTATGTGGAACTTATAATCACGGCTTTCTATGTTATGACTAGAGATAAGATAAAGTTGAGGTGTTGGCTAATATGGAATGAGCTTTTGTATCGAAAAATCCCAGAATTCCGGCATCGAACAATTTAGAGATCTGATTACAGAATCGAATTTATATTTAGGTACTTGCGTTTAGGTTTTTGCTATATGGATTGCACTTAAGTATCCAAAAAAATCCCGGGATACCGGGATCAACAAATTTAGTTGTGATTATAGAATCGAATTTTTTTAACCGACTTCAAAAAAGGAGATTCTCTATTCGACCCGTAGTATGTATGTTTGTATATTTGTAGTTTGTATGTCCGCGTTTTTCTCTAAAACTAATTAACCAATTTTTATGATTCTTTCTCTAGCGTGATCTACATACTTTCAGGAAGGTTTAAGTATATAATACAGTAATTAAACTTATGTACGAAGTTACATACATGAATGTACTGTATCTCCGGCATTTCTAAGCGGATTTTGATGCTTTTTCTTTTCGTTTGTCTTGGGCTTATGTAATTGTATATTCAACTAAAAATCGAAAAATAAATTTTGAAAAAAGTAAAAACCGACTTCAAAAACCTAAAAATAAAATAACTTTCATAAAAACATAACAGCTTCTTAAGCCGGTGTTTTCAATTCTTCATTGTCAATACACCTTAGCTTGGCACCGACTTCAGAAGCTATTAAGTTTTTTATGAAAGTTATTTTATTCGTTTTTGGTTTTGGAAGTCAGTTTTTACTCTTTAAAGTATTTTTTTTACGTTCAGGTGTTGGTTAATATGGAATGCACTTTTGTATCGATCGTAAATATATCGCGATTCCGGAATTGACAAATTTAGTAGTACCTTTTTTTGAATGTAGAATCGAATGCTAGCTAATGGTGTAAAGTACGTTGCCAAACTGGCATAACAAACGTCAGGATAAGTAAGATTATATAAAACCACATCTTCAAAAAGTCGTTTATTCCCTCATTTTCTGGAAGCCCGGGATTAAGAAAATCAAAATTAAGAAGTCGCTTCAATGATTTCTTAGAAATAAATTAACTTTAATATATTCTATTCTATTCTATTCTATTCTATTCTATTCTATTCTATTCTATTCTATTTAGGTAAATATTTATCCGATTATCCGATCTCTAGTTAAGACTGTTACAGTCTCATTTACTCGCATCTTAATACGCTATCGTTTACGCGGGATGTTTTTGCATGTTGTATTTGTTGACTCATAGGTACATACAGGGATAATGGTAAAACAGCAACAACCTCTTAAGGGGTCATTGTATTCATCATTATGAACAACTTTTACTATGGGACCAAACTTGAAATCGCGAAAAATAAATCAGCTGTTCAGTACATTTATGTTCGCATAATTCTTCAAAATGTACTGAACAGCTGATTTTTTTTTGCGATTTCAGGTTTGGTCCCATAGTAAAAGTTGTTCATAATGATGAGTACAATGACCCCATAAGAGGTTGTTGGTGTTTTACCAATAACCCTGCATGTTTTAACATAGGAACCCCGCGCCCTAATTGCGTAACACACTATCGATCGGAATCTGTTTCATTTTGACATTTCAACAACATTCATTGCGTTATTTACGTTGTTGAGCAGACAAATTTTTGGAACATGTGACGCAATGGCATATGCAATTTGCTTCAAAAGGATTCAGATTCAGATTGATATTAGTGTTGTGCACAAATTAAACTTAATTTAGGCTATTGCTAACCTTTTCTCTCTAATAAAACAAGAAAGAGACGGATGTAAATTACAGCTGTCAAATTTAGTTGGGAGCTAATATTTCCATACAAAAAACGACACGCAAAAACATGTCGGCTAAAAACACGGTGAAGCGAAAGGCGTAAACTAGTTTGACATTTCTAACTTAGTTCATAGCTATAGCCGTCCTTTTCTCGCACTGCGAGTTAGTAAAAGATAGCGATTCTCTAATTTAAGTTTAGTTATTGAACAAGAGAATCGGCACCAGTGCGTTACATAATCAGGCTAAGAACTCACGGGGCGATTTACACCCGCGCCCGCCGCGGTTGCGGAACAGCGGTTTTATTTCTAAACTCACGAGACCGCTTGTTTGTGCGGTTACGCAGCCGTCCCGGATGCGATCATCGCCCGCCAAGTTTGCGGGCGATAATCGCAAGACGGGCGGTTAACGATTTCTCACAGATTTCTTCCCATGCTTTGAGCGTTAAGTTCTTGTACTTATACAGGTTTATTGGTAAAACACCAGCAACCTCTTAAGGGGTCATTTTACTCATCATTATGAACAACTTTTACTATGGGACCAAACCTGAAATCGCGAAAAAAAATCAGCTGTTCAGTACATTAATGATGAGTACAATGACCGCTTAAGAGGTTGTTGGTGTTTTACCAATAACCCTGTATATATGAATAGGCACAGTTAAGTTAGCTTTTAGTGCAGCTGATTTGTTTGTAATGTAAAGCGATCCCACAAGAATGGTGCAATAGTTCGCTAGTGCCCATCTTCAAGAATAAAGGTGACGTACAGGACTGCAACTACTATCGAGGGATAAAGCTTATGTCCCATAGTATGAAGATATGGGAGAAAATAATAGAGAAAAAATCAAATCATCAAATCATCAGCTGTTCAGTACATTTATGTTGGCATAATTTGTCAAAATATACTGAACAGCTAATTTTTTTTCCCGATTTCAGCTTTGGCCCCATAACAAAAGTTGTTCATAATGATGAGTACAATGATCCCTTAAGAGGTTTTTGGTGTTTTACCAATAACCCTGTATTCTTCTAAGCTCTTATCCCATAGAACTGGCCGTTCTTGCACCAAAGTAATTAGTAGATCGATTTATATATCCATTTTGTAATGTTTGTTGACAAACGTGCACAGACACGTCACGATGCCACGTGTAATAACAAGTCACTGGTGCAAAACGGCCGCCGACCGATCGCAGAGCGCGCGGGCGCAAACCGCCGAGGCTGCGGGTGACCGCGGACCGCGCGGGAGCCGCATACAACCGCGCACACGTGAAATGTGCTTTAAGAGCTGCGGGCCCGCAACCGAGGCGGGCGCGGGTGAAAATCGCTCCGTGAGTTCTTAGCTTTAGGGTGCTGGTCCGTCGTCATCAATTAGTCAAACCCCGTGTTGTCCCAAAGGCCGGTTTCAAAACGGAAGCTTAAATATTAAACGAAAATGGGTCCAATGCTGCCATTTTTAGCAATATGAGTAGGTACGAAAATGAACGAACACGCAACACCGACCCCAGCTACCGTTCCAATGTAAAGTTTTCAATATTGCAACAATCTCTCTTCTCAATGCCGTTGGTAAGCAGATCTGATATGATTTAGACTAGACATTGAGAAATAATGATTTTATCATCTTCCTTATTACTGTGGTTAGGCAGTAAACAACCGTAACGTAAAGATTGAAGATACCGAGTTCTTTTAACAACCTTTAACATTATTAATGAAGAAGTTTCGCAGCGGGGTGTTTTATCGGAACCATCTATAGGATATCCTGTATATTCAGTGTAATGATCGTACCTGCAGAACGCCAGCACATCAAGCTACTACAATCTGTTAAATTTATTTAATAGATTTTCAACTTTATCTCTAAAGTTTCAAGGTTCAAGGTTGATTGGAAACAATTGACAGTTTCGAGCAGCTTGATCTGCTGGGGTCTTTACATAAAGTGAAAGTAATAGATTATGAATAAGGACTATTTATTTCCTTTATTCCATTTTGTGGGGCTAAGTAATAACAGCTGCACGGATCGATCGATCAGGTTAAGCTACGCTTGCCGCATTTGGTCCGTGGATGAGTGAACATCTTTACGTACCGAGACTCCCCCGTGCCTCGGAAAGCACGTTAAGCCGTTGGTCCCGGCTATCATTTGTGGATCTTTGACAGTCGTTACGGGTCGTCAGAAGCCCCAAAATCTGACAATTAGTCTTACCAATGGATATCGTATGACCAAGGACATACGGCTACAGTAACTGGGTTGTGGAGGTAAGATAGGCAGTCACTCCACGTAAAATACTGGTATTTAGCTGAATCTGGTTAGATTGGAAGCCGACCCCAATATAGTTGATGAGGCTAGGCAGATGATGATGATTTCACTTTAATACCAAAAAATAAAATACATTTTCAAATATTTTTATAAAAAAAAAACATTTAAACATAATATATAAAGAACCGGCGAAGTGCGTATCGGACCACGCAAAATGAAGGATTCCGTAGTTAAAAAGAATTTATCCCCAAAAAAAAAACTTAAAAATGTAGTTCAAATACATGTTCTCCCATACATTGAAATACGTCACGGTGGATTCTCCAACTGTAAATTTAAGTTTGTGAAAACACTTTTTTTTTGTGATAAAACTGCAAATTAAGATTTTTAGACTTCCTTTACTTGTACTGTGAGACCTTGATTGTTGCCAAATTTCATGATACTAGGTCAACGGGAAGTACCCTATAGGTTTTAGTTTATTTGCGAGTATCAAATTATGTCGCATAAGTGGCCGAATTTTTTTATTGCGTTGATTTAGAAGCTTGCTTCTTTTAGCTCCAAGGGACCATATACCTACGTAGTTGATATTAATTTCAACTTGTTACCTCGCCGTGTTCCTGAGAAAAAGGGTCTTGACATACTGACAGACAGACGGTCAACGAAGTGATCGTGTAAGGGTTCCGTGTCTTCCATTTGAGGTACGGAACCCTTAAAATGTTAGTATCCCACCGGTATCGGGAACAGGGTCCAAGCTACCGGTGATCAGGGCTCTCGCTAGAGACTATTTATTTTATTATTATAATCACCAAGTTTGTTGAACGAATTGGTGATCGCAATCGCCCTGTGTTCTCATTAACGAAAATAATATAATTCTGCGATGAACTGAAAATTTGTTTAAGGTGTTCTCCAAAAGCAACAAAAGGTAATTAATTCCCTACCCATGACATACATAAATAACTGATAAACATCGTAAAAGAACGCCACCAAAACGATATAAATATAGATTTGAAGAAAGCCAACAGCTAATAATAATTTTATCAAATTCTTGCAGCCCTAAGAAAGCCGTCGCAGAATTCCCGTCGGGATTGCGACACCGAACTTCCTGAATCATAACTAGGGTTGACACAAAATATGCGGCTAATGAATTCCAAACATTCCCTCTTCGTGGGAGACGTAAATCGAATAAACTAGGTCGATGATATTTTGCTGTCTTTAAGGCGAGATGCTTATAGCTGTTTTGTTGATTAGACTTATTTCATCTTTGCCTATTTTGTTTATAGAAAAGACTCGCCTTTTATTTGAGTAGGTATATGTCGAACTAGCCGGTCACTCAGCAGCTGCTGTTTAGGGTTCCGTACCCGAAGGGTGCCAAATGGAACCCTATTACTAACTCCCCGCTGTCCGTCCTTCCGTCTGCCATGTGTGTCAGCGGGCTGTATCTCATAACCCGTAATAGCATTGAAATTTTCACAGAGTGTGTATTTCTATTGCTGCTATACTAAATAAATAATCAATCTGCCTAGCCTTTTCCCAACTATGTTAGGGTCGGCTTCCAGTGTAACCGAATGCAGCTGAATACCAGTATTTTATATGAGCGACTGCCTATCTGACCTCCACAACCCAGTTACTGGGTAATACTATACCCCTTGGTAAGACCGGTTGTCAGACTTTCGGGCTTCTGACGACCCGTAACGAATGTCAAAAATCCACGAATGACAGCCGGAACCAACGACTTAACGTGTTTCCTGAGGCACGGAGGAGTCTCGGTATGAAAAGTTGGTCACCCATCCACAGAACATTCCTGGTAAGCGTAGCTTAACCTGATGGATCGATCCGTGCGGCTGTTATTACTTAGCCACGAGCTATACTAAATAAATAAATAAAATAAAAATAATTTATTTCAGATAAATTGATCCATACAGTCTGAAATTAATAAAAACACATTCAAATTACCCGCTTAATAAAGGATCTCGATATCGGAGAAGAGATCCTATCTGCTACGGTCTTCAGAATTCTGTTGCAGCTGCCACGCATTCTGCAGATCAGGGATACAACATGAAAGCCATCAGTGCGATACATCGCAAACATCCCGGATGCACTACAAAAGCAAGGCAGCCCCAACATCATCCTGAAGATATTGTTATACTGGACGCCCAAGACATCCAGCGATCTTTTGGTGTGACTGATCGTATAAAAGCTTTGACAACGACGTTATTTTTACAGCAGCAGCGGGAGAATCTGCGAGCCAGCATGTTACCTCTGACCGCTAAAGCCCTGCGCTCCCTGCAATATCCAGGTCGTCTTCAAGACCTTCGGTAATTAAATGCCCCAGGTATTTAAATTTCGTGACACGATTTATGCACAAGCCATTTAGGGTAATATTATGTGAATACTGAGGAGTTCGTGGCTAAGTAATAACAGCCGCACGGGTCGATCCATCGGGTTAAGCTACGCTTGCCGCGATTAGTGCGTAGATGGGTGATCATCTTTACATACCGAGACTCCTCCGTGCCTCGGAAAGCACGTTAAGCCGTTGGTCTCGGCTGTCATTCGTGGATTTTTGACAGTCGTTACGGGTCGTCAGAAGCCCGAAAGTCTGACAACCAGTATTACCAAGGAATATCGTATTACCCAATAACTGGGTTGTGGAGGTCAGATAGGCAATCGCTCCATGTAAAATACTGGTATTCAGCTGCATCCGGTTAGACTGGATGCCGAC
The DNA here is from genome assembly GCA_948252095.1 of Dicycla oo. NCBI lineage: Eukaryota > Metazoa > Arthropoda > Insecta > Lepidoptera > Noctuidae > Dicycla > Dicycla oo. The sequence goes on from OX411732.1 coordinate 14,900,913, forward strand.
CCCAATATAGTTGGGAAAAGGCTTGACAGATAATGTGAATACTCGGGGCATCCACCGGCGGCCATAAAGACCATAATATTCTGTTATTTGGACATTGTATACAAGGCCATGTGCACCAGCATAGGCCTCACTATAACGACATATAAAAAAAATAAAATGAAATTAAAAATTAAAAGGGTTTTTTCTACCCTGGCATGACCCCATGGTCATTATCTAAAATTCATCGAGTTTTTATTATTATTATTTTATTATTTATTTATTTATTTCCCAAAAGCAGTGCTTTACATTTCCTTATTGTAGTCTACCTTGATAGCTAGATTTACATTCAAAAACAGAAGACGCAAAGGAAGCATTTTGCTTATGGACTCCACACTAGGTCGAGCCTGTCTCGTGGAGTCCATGGGTGATATTACCAAATAGCGAAAATGCGCATTACATTAAAACTGGCGGATTGTTACCGTAGAAGCACATGAAAAAGTGTTATTAAATTAAAGAAGGTAATCAAAACAATGAAATATTGACAAAAATTAAAACAGTGAAATAAAATAATAAAGTTACAGGAATATTTAGAGCACAATGTGCACTGTCTGTAGGTAAGTGAGTATGTGTGAGAGAGAGCGGGTGTGTGTGTGTGTGTGTGATTATGTGTTAGGGTGTGAGGGTGCGAGTGTGTGTGTGAGTATTGAGTAGGAACGTAGGTGTGGTGTGTTATGAAATTACCTTTAAAAGAGATTCGGTTTGACTGTGTGATTGAGCTAGCAGCCATTTGCGAACAATATTTTTGACTTGGCTTGTTCTTGAGTTACTGATGCCGCACATCCCCACGGCTTTGCTATATATGTGACAGAGCAAAAATTCTTGCATGTGTTGTGCGAAAGTTGAATGCGTCCTAACCGAAACACACATAAAAACGCGACGTTTGAGAGTAAAGTACAAATATATTTTTTTTTTTAGTCTTCAAAAATGAAGAAATAGGAGGCCGTAAAAGTTGTAAGTTTTAGACCATTTGTGTACAAGCTCTATCGCAACAACTAAACAAGTTAGGAATTTGAAACTTCTATATATCATGTATCACATAATTTATTTAATAATAAAAATACTAAAAACGCCGATTCATTACATTTTTTTTAAATATTAGCGATTTTCTGCAACTGTAAAACATAATTTTGTAATTCACAGTATCATTATGAAATACAAAGTTATCTTTGCGATTGTTAAAATTTAAAATCAAAAATATTCTTCGTTAAGTAATATTATAAAAATAAAACAAAAGTTAAAAATTAATGAAGGTACCTGCCGTACCACCCCATACAAGAAACGTGTTTTTTTGTACGGACGGAACCCTTCGTGTGCGAGCCCGACTCTCACTTGGCCGGTTTTTTGTCAGTTACCCGCTTCTAATCCATAGCCTTCGTACAGCATTTTTATCTCACGAAGCTTGACTTGTGGTAACCAAGTGTACAAACACGAAAACAACATGCTATTTGGCGGCAGGAAAAGGTGGCTCCAGGAACTTTCAACTGCTGTGTATCCTGATTACCCAATCCCCTTGTGTATTGAGATACAAACCTTGACACAAAGTTCTGCCTGATCATACATTTCAGGAGCAATGTAACATATCGTTGTAATTAATATAACATAAGAAACACCGTTTCAAAAATGGAGGTTAGTTTAAACAGTTTCTGTCCCCAAAATACTCCTTACGTCGCTTCTATTGCACCAACAGCTCTATAGTTCGACGGTGCCAAATATCGCGTCGGCGCCGTCCGCTGCGCACCGTATTGCTCTTTTATTGCAAACATGCCACATTGTGGACACCCCTGCCCCGAATCACAACTAGGGTTGACGAATTCGGAAAACTTTATAACCGAATAGGTGAGCTGTGTTCCGATGTTTTTCTTTCTGGATTTATTTTGTCGAGCTTTGTTCCGAGTGAATAGGGCTGTGCTGAAATGGCTTCCCATGGGCATCATTTCGAATGGCAAAGGGATTATAGTCGGATGGAATTCGTTATGGGTGTTTGTATAAGATTTTTGTTGAAGGAAATGTTTGTTCTGCAGATTATTTTTCTTTTGGGATTCATTATGGTAATGTCATAAAATTTGGCATTTGAAAAGTTCGTTCACTTGATTTTTTGTTCGTTTTAGTGGTATTTCGTAACAGTTTCATAATGGAATTAAATGTATAGAGTTTTTAAGTAATTATCTGGGTTTAAATAAAGGATAGACGCAGGTCGTTTTTTCTAAGCTAGTACCTAAGCTTTACGTGTGAGACAAATAAAAGGAGAAGATGTTTGAAGAAACAGGAGGCAATAAAGGTATATGATAATATATCTTCAATGAAGGAACATAAAAATCAAGTTTTTAATGGAGAAAGCACTGATGATGTTGGTACGAAATATAAAATAACAATGCCTACAATGTCTGTAAAAGAACCATCTCCATGACTGATCTATTTTCACACAATACGTCAAAGCAGATTTTGGCGCTATAAATCACAACCATAATAATAATAATACATAATTTAATTCAGTACATAATTCCATAGGCTAGTAAAGCTTAAGTCTACGGTAGTGCCTTATACCTACTTAATCCTTACATTTTAGGAGTGTACTACCGCCGTAAAGAAAAAGGACGTATCTACAGATAAAATTAAATGGAGAAAAAAAATACTTTGTCTTGTTTAAATATAAATATAAGTTTTAAGAAAACAAAATAAGAAAAAATATAAATAAGTTTAAGAATTATTAGGTTTTCGTTAAATTTAGGTACGCCAATATAAAAATACTAGTAGGAGCGTCTTTTTTTGCTGATTCCGAATATGTATAACTCTATTTCGAAAAAAAATGTCAGATACGTCTTTTTTCCTTATGACGGCAGTGCTACTACACTGCAGTGTAGTAAATGTGTGAACAGAAAAATAAAAGAACTGCAATGTTCAGTATTCCTGTTGCGTATTTTCTGTCTACGTCCTGTTGTTATTATTTTATTAGTGTTGGTACTAAGCCAGAGCGAGTGCGATGTCAACGGTTACGAATTAAAACCTAACGGTGCTTACAGAAGCAATAGTTTGGGTGAATTGCACCATTAACAGAAATTGACAGAAAACCTGGACCTATCTGTCGTCATTATGGTCGTCATAGATAATTTTATATCTTGTCTTTTCGACGTGCACTTTATCTTCTATATTGCATAGTTATTTTTCTGAAAGTGTTGTTAGCGAAAAGACTGCATTCTATGCAATCTTTATAAATGTGTCTGTATATTTATCTATACTGGCTAAATGCTGAATTGTACCCGCACTAATTAGGTACGCCGGCAAAATAGGTGTAGGAGCTATTCAAGTTATAGCTGTTATGCAATAATAATCCAAGTAAGCTATACCTATAGATATATTATCTATACTATTATTTATATTATTATGTTATTTTATAGTTAAAATAACGTTGTTTTTCGTGTCTTCACACTCGTTTTTAAAACAGTTTTCATCTTTACTTAGAGCATTTATTCTGGAAGGGTTGTGTATATCCCACTCAGACTCACTTGGATCTAGCACAGAAATCTCGACGGTTTGAAATGTCGCCATTGCACCCGTGCAAAGCAGGGGACGGTCGCTAGTATTATAAAATAATAATCTATCAATTTTCTTTTAATTTGTACAAAAACTCTTGCCAACCCTAATTAAAATATTTTAATAATATCACCCACATTCGAGTGAAGGATGTGAGGTCGTAAACACGTCATCTCTCGCGTTACACGCAGCAAGAGCTTGTCCAGATGCCGCGATTTACGCGCAAGACAATCGCGTGATTGTAAGATACTACTGGTTCATACATTCCATCTACATACAGTAGCGAGATTTGCTACTCGTGCGTTAATCGCATTCAAGTCGCCGGACTAACGACTCGTGCGTTTTGCGCGCGTACTACGCGTGAGTCTAGATACTAGGCACAGCATTATTCCGTCCAGTAACCGCACGATAGTTGGCGCGGGCGAACGTATTTAGAATATTAAAAAAAAATGGGATGTATAATTTCAAACAAATTATCAGAGATTTTATTGACATCAGAAGTAGTTAAACTATTTTTAGTGTGTTTGCACAACACAACCGCTTTTTCCGAATCCATGTTACTGACCACCAAAACCGTCCCAGAACACTCGCGCATACAACGCGCCATCTGGTCGCTGTACAATTTTTTACGTGCGCGTTATGCACGAGCCAACTCGCGTGTATATCGCTTCATACGGATAAGCTCTTAAGAGTTCGTTCACCTTGACGATCATAGAAATTGTATTTAATATTTTCTTGGAATTTTATTACTTTATGATTTCAGATAGCTGCCATAAATTAGACACTCACTACTTTATTCTGTACATACGATAAAATACAATAATTTCTTCTCGTGTTTGTTTCAGGCTAGTCGAGTAGTTTCTGACTATAGTAGATCCCTAAGAGACTCGATTAGACTGCGTGATCTTGAGTGAAATTGACGAATTGCACTTCAAATAAAATAATCAATCTGCCTAGCCTGGCTTCCAGTCTAACCGGATGCAGCTGAATACCAGTATTTTACATGGAGCGACTGCCTATCTGACCTCCACAACCCAGTTACTGGGTAATACGATACCCATTGATAAGACTGGTTGTCAGACTTTCCGGCTTCTGACGACCCGTAACGACTGCCAAAGATCCACGAATGACAGCTGGGACCAACGGCTTAACGTGCTTTCCGAGGCACGGAGGAGTCTCAGTATGAATGGATGGCCACCCATCCACAGACCAACCTCGGCAAGCGTAGCTTAACCTGATGGATCGACCCGTGCGGCTGTTATTACTTAGCCACAAGCTCCTAAGGTCCAAGAATTCAACGTGCTCCAAAGCTCGTGCTCAAAGCTCCAAGACTTCAAACGTGCGTTGATAATAATAAACATAAAAGTTAGGTACTCACAAAAGAGATAATTTTCCGACAAAGGAGAATAACCAACGATAATAAACACATCAAAATTGTTAATAAAGTTACTAAAACAAGTAATAACAAATAACAATAGTTCTATTCAAACCCAATCCTAACAATACCTGCCTGAAAATAGCACTACAACGAAATATTCTCGAACATTCGAGAAGAAAGATCTTTCTACTTATAACAATTGAAATGCAAAATATGCTTTGTAAGGGAACCCAGCTGATACAAAGAGGCTCAGTGTAATGAGGGGTCGCTGACAATTTTTCAAATCTGACACATGAAAGGAACCCGTGGAATGATATGTTTTACTCTTATCTTACCCTTTTACTCTCTCACGTCAATGTACATTGACGTGAGAGAGTAAAAGGGTAAGATAGACAAGGTACGAAAAATCATGATTTTTTATTTTAATAAAAAAAAAACATTTTTTTAGAAAATTATGATATTTTTTATTTTTATTGATTTTTTTCTATTTTTAGGTATTTTATTGTCTTGATGTTGTCTTTTAGCTGGTATTGTCTTGTTATTCATAAAATAATTTGTACCATTATTGTTTTACATAATCGTCCCCCTCATATTTTTACTTGCACTATTATCATTTATACTAATAACACATGTCATATTAACTTGTTAGTCATAACTTTTATTTGCCATAAAATAAGTGTCCATAATAACATTTGTTATAATCATTAGTTTCTATAAGTAACACAAATGATAAATGATAAATGATTTTTATTTCTGTAAGTAGGTTTGTACAAACACTTTTACAAGTCAATCATGTTTTTTTTTTTTTAAACTAGATGAGGTCGGCGTTTCCTATCTGACTACTCTGAGAAGAAAGGCCGAAACAAACTCAGAGCTCACAGTCTCTTATAAAGTCCAGACATAATCTTGGTCACTTCATGTGAAGACCATGTAGATTGGTGTCTGAAATGGTCTTTTGAGGAAAGAACCACACAGATTGAGAGGACCTGTCCAGTCAGTGCACGCATTTGTCAGTAATCGCGCAGCTCAACTCAGAACTTAAGGAGCTCAACGATTCGACGAACAATACCAAAGAAAGGACATTGGGGTAGGCCGCATAAATTACTCAAACTGACAGACCATGAATAAAAATAACTGAGAGAAAAATAAAACAAACAAAAAAGCAATGACCTACATAGTCTTAAATACAATAAATTAAAATAATATAATATCAGTACAATAATCAATACTTGATATAAGCAACATTTAATATAATTTAAAAACGTTTATTGTTTTGTACAAAAAATAATGGATACTTTTAACATTTGCTAAAAAATAGGTTTTAGGGACAGAAACGAATCGCTGTAAATCCGACTCCACGCAGTGTTGTCTGCCCTATACCTAGAGTTTAATTTAGAATCGCGTAGGGGTGAGGCGGCCCGCGGGCTGAGGAAAGCTGGCTAGCAAGCCGAAGCTGCAGTGGTGAGCGAAAGCCGTCTGCGACGATTAGCACGCGTGGTACCACCGGAGACCCGCAGCGGCCGCAGCGCCGGAGCCGTGACAGAAACCATGCCTGCTGCATGTTGCAGACTCACTTGCATGCTGCATGCTTGCTTGCATGCTGCATGCGTTTGATCATAACATCAAAATTGCAGGCGCTTGAACTAGCATTGTTGTGCTAGTATGGGCAAATTAATATTATGGTGAATAAATGTAAAAAAATGGTAAACGACATGATTGAAAATGAAAAATATAGCAAATAAATTTTTGGATTAAAATTATTATGACACTTGATCGATTATGACCAATGAAATTAGTGAAAATGATTTAATGTAATTTCACGATTATGGCAACTGAAGCGTTATTTGGATCTTCTTACTTCATACTTAAGTAATAGGATTCAGAGCGTTGACGTTAATGGAAAAAGATTGCCCGGATCTTTAGTAGCAATGGGAGTCCCACAGGGCTCAATTCTTGGCCCTTTCTTATTTCTTATTTATATTATCGACTTGCCGTACCTCATAAAAGAGATTATCCTTTATGAGATACGGCAAGTCGATAATATAAATAAGTGAAGTATCACCCGCAAACAAAAATATATCATGATTAATGATATATTTTTGTTTCCGGGTGATACTTCACTTTTGTTTAAACTTAAACGTCAGCAGCTGGTTACTGACGATGTAAACAGAGCGATCACAAAAGTAGTTCACTGGTTCAATGTTAATAATTTACTTCTTAATGAAAAAAAAAACCAAATACATTAAGTTTACGCTACCTCACGTTAGGCAGGTGAAAACTAACGTGTTGGCAAAGGGCGAAGAATTGAATCCTGAAGATAGCACAGTATTTTTGGGCTTAACTTTGGATGCTGAGCTTCAGTGGGCCCACATATAGATAAATTGGCAAAAAAGCTAAGCTCCGCAGCATACACTATTAGGAAAATTCGTAACTTAACTAGCATAGAGACAGCCCGTTTAGTGTACTTTAGCTATTTTCATAGTGTAATGTCGTACGGTATTCTCTTGTGAGGAAATGCAGCCGACATTCAGACTATCTTTGTTTTGTAGAAAAGAGCTGTTCGATCCATTTATAAATTAAGTCTGTTACAATATCTCAGAGAGAAATTTAAGGAGATTAATATAATGACTGTGCCTTCTCAGTACATTTTTGAAAATCTTTTATATGCCCATAAAAATATAAAATTGTTTAAAATACAGTGATATCCACAATATAAATACTAGGAACAAACACAAATTTGTTGTACCTTCAAGAAGGCTAAAATAGGTGGCTCACTCAGGTGTCAGTGTATGTAGGCGCTATTATAATAAACTTCTAAGCCTTAACAAATTCAACTCATTCATTAAACGCAAGTTGTGTCAGAAAGCTTTTTATACCATTAAAGATTATATTGAGGACAAAAAGGCTTGGGATTGAGCTGCTCCATTTTTTTTTCTCTTTTTTATTTTTGCATACTCAATGCGCAGATGAATATTTACTGATGTGAAGTCTATGTGGGTTGCTTGTTTGTTTGTTTTATTTTTCTCTCAGTTATTTTTATTCATGGTCTGTCAGTTTGAGTAATTTATGCGGCCTACCCAAATGTCCTTTCTTTGGTATTGTTCGTCGAATCGTTGAGTTCCTTAAGTTCTGAGTTAAGCTGCGCGATTACTGACAAATGCGTGCACTAACTAGGCAGGTCCTGTCAATCTGTGTGGTTCTTTCCTCAAAAGACCATTTCAGACACTAATCTACATGGTATTCATATGAACTGACCAAGAATATGTCTGGACTTTATAAGAGACTGTGACCTCTGAGTTTGTTTCGGCCTTTCTTCTTAGAGTAGTCACATAGAAACGCAGACTTCATGTAGTTAAAAAAAAAAACATGACGTTTGACGTGTATAAGTATTTGTACAAACCTACTTACAGAAATAAAATCATTTATCATTACCAAAAATTGTAACTTAAGAACGGCAGTACTGGTCGTTCACCAGGTATGACTCCTGCCTAACCCATAAAACCGTAACAAAATGTAATAAAACTGACCTGAAACCACATGTCAACCGTAACCTAAAATTATTATTATTTTTTTTTTTGACATTTTGATTTCGTAATACCGAAGTATTATGAAATCAAAATGTAAAAAAAAAAAAAAACAACTAAAATAACTAACTAAGTTACTTACTTTTGGCTCTCGTAAAAGTTGATACAACACTCGAAGTCTTAGTTCTTAGAAAAACGTTCACACTCTCATAGCTGTCGTACACAAAATGGCGGCAGAATGCACTGTAGTTCTGCTGATCTTCTTGTTCCGCTTTAATTCTCAGTGGTACTAAATGATAAATTTATAATACAAGTAATGGTAATCATTGTAACAAAATAGAAAAAGTGTGGGACAAAATATTAGATTTTTTATTAATAGTTCTTAAATAGAATATTTAATGTTTCTATTTTTTCTATAAATATTTATTTAATATTACAAGCGAAAACAATTGCTTTGGTCCGATTAGACAATCAAAATATTTTTAAATCTGTAAAGAACCGCCTTACCTCTGAGATGGGACAAAATATTTGTATGAAATCAAGTTAAACTGGGACACAATTTAATTAATAATGAATAGATCTTTTGCATTTTAACTTAATTATTAATTGTAGAAGTATGGAACAGATTTTATTTTATCTATATTAGACTATTATATTCTTTTTTACTAATTATTAAAAAAAAACAAGGTGGGACAGAATTTAATTTAAAAAGTACAATATATTTGAAATCCACTCAACCAATGATCTCGCTACTAAATATTAATATTAAGCTATTTTAAGATTATATGAATTAAATTATGAGATTTTTATTATTATTTTAATTTGTTAATGTTAGCCTGTTTTTTATTACTTGGAATGAAATGTTTGTTATTATAATGTCCTTTAATTCTTTTATACACACATATCATTTAATTTTTTAAATATTTTTCTAAAAACATAAAAGAAGAAATATTTGGAAACATGTTATTATTATTGTTACGCATGAATTACTAAAAAATATTGAATAACTTTAATTGTAAATATCCTTTTTGGCTTTATAATATTATGTGAAACCATCTTTTGTGCATGTTGTGTTAGCCTGTAACTTATAAAACATACTAATAAGGAAATTATTTTAAATGTATTTTGTAAACAATGTTGGAACCTAAATAATTTAATTATCATTTTAAGCAATCAAACACTTATTTTTATTTTTTATATAATAAACCTTTTAATACATATTTATAAGATAGTCCTTTTATTTCACATATATGTTGCGGGTAATGCTAGATGATTGAGTAAACCTATGTTTACCCAAGCATTTTGGGTAAAGTCCGAATAATAATTAAAATAAATTTTAATTCCCCATACTCACCTAGGTCGATTTAGGTAATGCTAGAATGATTAAACTTAGGTGTAGGCTGAAAGGTAGGTTAGGTTAGGTTAGGTTAGAATTGTGACCATATAACGCACGAGATTACTCGGACTTTACCCAAAATGCTTGGGTAAACCTAGGTTTACTCAATCTTCTAGCATTACCCGTAACATATACACTAAAACACAATTTCTTCAAACTTTGGTTCATCGATACAAATCGGCAGTGTCTAAAGTTCTAGTAGCTATTAGATTTTTGTACCATAGAGCTGATAATCTTGCTTTGCGGGTTCTCTTATCATCTTCGAAGTCCACTTCGAAAAGACCGAATTTAGCCCTGAAAAGAAATAAATAAATAGTAGTTGTGAATTCAGATAGTACCTACGCACTTCGAACTAGAGCTGGCCTAGCGTAGTACGGAGTTTGAATAAAATAAGAGGCCAGCGTATACTGGTTTTTGTTCCACAGACGTGTGGTCTGTCGTACCCAATATTAGGCTTGATTGTTCCAGCTTAAACGATACAGGTGCAAAGGAGTATATTATCTCGCTATCTGCTACGCAAAAAGAAGACAGTAGACCGGTCATTATCATTTAGCCGAAATACTTCTATTGCTGTACGTATTCCTCTAAGCATCGTTACAACGACCGGTTCTATACCTTCAGTATACAGTAGATTTCCGCAACCGTCACTGGTTCCCCTTATGGGAGGTCTACTCACGCTACGCCTAAAGCCACGGTTTCTACTCCAGAACTTATCAGCCCCATCAGCCGTCCATTCTACAAGCAATGTGCCCCGCCCACTGCTACTTCAGTTTATAGTATGACTAGCTTTTGCCCACGGCTTTGCCCACGTGGATATCGGAAAACATCACAAGGGAACGTACTACCGAGATTAAAATTACCCTAGTTAAACAAATAGGGTAATTATACAGGTAAACACTGAAGGTATTAATTCCATAATACATTGTTTTCATATAACTCACGCCAGTAAGCTCCCTTTCGGCATGATTTTTTCCGATATCTTCAACGATAATCGTCATGTTTCAGCCAATTTACACAAAACTGTAATGAATACACTTAAATCTTCCTCATAAATTACTCCGTCCCTTGGTGAAAACCGTATGAAAATACGTTCGATAGTTTTTGAGTTTATCGCATTCAGACAACAGACGCAGCGGGGGAACTTTGTTTATTTCAAATTATGCCGGTCACGCTCTAGTAAGAAATAACTTTTGAGCGAGTGGACCGATTTTAATGAAATATAGACTAAATGTTATCTCAAAATACGAATTACGACTACATTCACAATACTTTAAATCTCTTAAAAAGAGGTAGGTGCATAAATATTTTGATACGAGTATAAAATATATATATACGAGCAAAAAAAACCGGGCAGTTTAGATTTTTTTCTCTACTTCAATGAAGAAGAACACGAAACAGGTTTTATTAATTTGACGATGTATTGGCATGTATTTGAAGAATCCTGGCATGATTATGTATGTTCCAAATTTAAATTTAGAAATTAATAAAAGAAAAATAATTATTATTGTGGATTATTGTAAAATTGCTTTACTAATGGCTAAAACAATTTTTTTTTACTGATTACTAAAATTTTAAAACGTTTTGGATATTATCTGCAAATTAAACAATTTAATCTTTCTTTTTACATTAAATACCACTTTTTGATATGAGTGATAAAGCGATAAGGGCCAGTAAAATTATAGCCTTGAAGAAGGTTGTTCGCAAACTTATACGTGTCTCAGCGGCTAAATGTGAGTTGTTCAACTGTCCAGAGGACTTGGCAACGGTATCATCATAGAAAATGGAACAATGCACACCGGTACGTAATAGAAGTCTTAATTCCATATGCACAACCCGCATTGGCTGCACTTGGGGAAGATTCCATTTTTATGGACAACAATGCTCGCCAGCACAATTCTGGCGACGTGGAAGCGTACATGCAAGAAGTTGAGATCCGTCGTTTAGATTGGCCAGCTTAAAGTACTGACCTCAATCCAATTGAGTATGTCTGGGATGTTCTAAAGAGACGGGTAAGATCAGTGCAACCTGCTCTATAAAACATCAGGAAGCTAAAAAGAGTCATTGCAGAAGAGTGGGAACGTATTCCTCAAAACGTTATTAAATACATCGTGGAAAGCATGCTCAGAAGGATTCAAGCTGTGATTTTGGCAAGAGGATATCACACTCATTAATAGGTTACAAATGTACAAACCTATTAATGAATTAATAGGTTTTTACATTTGTAACTTTATTTAATTAAAAAGTAAAAAAATCTTCTTGTCTTTATTGCCGACCACTTCTTATTGTTTGGCCGTGTGCATACATCGGTTTTAAAAAATTCATCGAAAATTTAAAAAAAAATGGCCAGAATTCACTTCACGCGTATTAATTTACCCGATTATAAGTATGCAGACTACGTCAAACAATTAAATTTCATTTAATTAACTCAAATCGACCTTAGAACTTAAATTTCCTTAGGTAGGTACCCGTTTTTTTTTTGCAAAAGAGTGATTTGTGAATTTTAAAATCAACACCTATTAATATAACATTTTGAAATTTTGATTTTGGTGTTGATTTTAATATAAAATTATCTCCAAGGGGTTATTCCCTTAAGATAATTTTTCAAAAACGCTGAAGCACATTGTTCTCTAAAAGCGTAAAATTGAATTTTCATATCCCTCACTTAAGAAATGCTGTGTTTCCCATACCAACTTTTATCCCTATATCACCCCCTGTAGTATTATTTTTGAGACTAAAGTAGCATAATTATGTCATCCTGATAGACGATAGATGGCATCCTGGAGCCGTGAAAGGTAGACAAACAGACAGAGTTGCTTTCGAATTTATAATATTAGTTTTTTTGGTTAGTTTGGTTGTTATTAATATACAAGTTACTAAGGACATGCTTTGGCCTAGATATATTCCCGTCTCTGTCTTGCACTTGTAGTTTGATAGTTGTGCAATAGTGGCAGGAATAATGGCAATCCGAAGCCACGTGCACGTTCATGGATTATCCTAAATAACTCGGAATTAACAGCTAACTCAGGGTTAATCAAATAATTTATCTTGCGCCACCAAGAGTTAGAGGTAAACCTAGACTTAAGCTTCTAAATATTGTACCCACCGAAGTGGGAGAGTTAAGTTGTTAAACTCTGAGTTAGTGTAAGTAATACCAAAATAAAAAGACGTTATGAGGTACCTAATAACTTATTTCGTATTTTATGTTTTTCGACGTAATTGAAAATTCAGTACTATATCAGCAGGCAATGCATTTATGATCTCATCAAGAAATAAATACAAATTATAAAAACCGTAAACATATTTTTCCATCTGACGTTTTCGTCAAACGATAAACTAAATCTCCATGGAAACCACATACGTATTTATTGTATGTGGTTTCCATTGATATTTAGTACAAAACAATTCAAATGACATATCATATCGTTATACAATTCAAAGAAAGTATTACGATCATAATGTAGAGTAAAAGAGATGCGTATACAATTTTCGTTCATTCCATTATACAATTTCAGGGCATAGACATTCAGTGGAGGTCTGCCCGGCGGGTAGAGCACCGCCGTGTTCTCACGGAGGCGATCGGCGGCGGCCATCTCTCGCGTCCGAGCCTGGTCCAGGCCATGGTGCGGAGCGAGAGTGCATGGGAGGCCGTCACCTCCTTCTGCGAAGCGGTAATGCTCGCGAAGGAGGAGGCGGAACGCGTGAGGGAGAGGCAGCCTCACGCCCTCAGTCGCCGCAGGAGACGCCCTGGGCGGCGGGAATCGATAGCCGATTCCCGGCCACCGTAGGCGCGGGCTTGCGGACGGTGAGTAGTGGGTAGCTCGCCGTCCGGTGAGGACCAGGCTCGGGTCGACGGCGCGTTGTGTTCCACGCGCGCCTCAAAGAGATGTCAGCAAAAGATGGGGTCCAATAGGGCCGATGCCGCTGGGGTCGCGGGTTGTTTGAAAAAGATACCGTGGCCCTGGCATAGGCAACTGAAGGAACACGGGTGGGTTTTAGTCAGTAAAAGTCTGACACGCCCTTCCGCTCCACCCAGAGCGGGAGAAGTTATTTGATGATTTCCCATCCACAAAAAAAGGGCATATACATTGCAATTCTCTTTTGTGATTCGTCTATTGAACAATAATGCTCCTAACCTAACCCAGACTGACTAACCCAGTCTTACTTTTTAGTGGTGCAACGCGTAATAAGAGTTAAAAGGTTACGCAAAGGTTAATTACATTACTCCGAGTTTACAAACACTACATTCATAATTTTAACCCGACTAAACGTGCAAGAAGACCTTAGTAATATTATTATCCCCGGCATGATTAACTACTTACTTCAGTCCGGAATCCCATTCAAAGTTATCCATAAGACTCCACGCGGTGTACGTAAAGACGTTACAGCCGTCAATTTCAATGGCATCCAATATGGCGTCCAAATACGCTTTGTAGAAATCAATTCTGTCAATGTCATCAATCCCACCAAAATTACCATATCCATTCTCAGTGATCAAAACTGGCGGGTTATTATATGTATCTTTCACCCAGTTTAGAGCTTTTCTGATGCCGTTGGGGATTTTCTGAAAGTTTATAAAATTATTTAAATAAAAGTTTTGAAGGGTAACAAGGATTAATTTTTAAACCAATTCAATATGTATCTGCTCCAAAACATTTGGGTTTCTTTCGGAGAGCACTGTAAACTCTCGGTTCAACTGGTACAGGAAAGTCAGCTGACTGTCGCGTGTGTGGACATAAACTGGACTGAAAGTCTATGTGTCTCACCCTAGAATGTCAGTATTAGCCAGCGTTTAACCGGATTCTGGAGGTCGGATGGCATTTAGCCGTATTCGATCTTACTGACAGCCGAATCAAAACCAGGCTTGTAAGATAGTAGCCACGAACTCCGTTTTGTTCACTGGTAGTGTAAATTCTAGATTCACAAGCATTGTTAAGTTCAGATAGATCAAAGTTAGTTATTTAATTAAATGTTAATGTAAAACTTACAGTTGTATGTAAAACGGGGGCTAGATCATAACCCCCGTAGTCTCCCACTGCCCCGATGTCATCTTCATACGAAGGAACCGCGAATATTCCCTTCGTGTATTTGTCCGTTGTATAGAATTTAGTAGAATAGTGATTGAACCCGTAGAAGTCACTTGTACCTGTAATATTTAGAGATAGTTCAATGTAGATATTAACGAATTGAAAGTCTCTTTTCTGAAGTCAAATAAAACAGCAGTCTCATAGTTAAACCAAGACAGACGAAAAAATATTTGGACTGTATATATAACATTGGACATGATATTTGGCTAAACAAGTGGGAGTGAATGAAAAAGTACAATGTGAATTGTAACAAGTGTCAAATGTACGACAACTTGGCTAAGTTACCATCTAAATAAGCTCGTGTGCAGAAAGATTAACTTGAGATCGATCGGCGTCGATATTTAGCGCGTAGAAAATGTATGTCTTGTGGCCATCGATGAGCCACATTTTAGTTCTAGTATACCTAAAGTCAATGGCACTGACCTTTTATGAACTCGATTTCCTCCTGCGATAACTCTGGCAGCCGACTTCTGGGAAAGCCCTGCTCAGCACTCTTTTCTGCAACACGTTTTACCATCCTCTCAGGGAATCCACCAGTGGACGAGAATATCGGGTGACTGTAGAAACCGACTTCGAAGTCCAACGCCACGTTGCCGGCTTCTATGTCCGCGGGAGAATCAGTGGCGCCTTCACGAAAATCTGTCGCTATTGTTATACCACAAATGCCTGAAAACACAAATCTTGTTATTAGTTTTCAAACTAGGTACACCGTATCCATGCCAACATCCAAAGACTCCAGAGCGAGAACACGTTTGAAGGAATCCAGTTTATTCGGCAAGGTGTGCTTAGAGATAAGTAAAAAGTAATTTACCTCCCTGCTTTTCTCTGTATTCTTTGTCGTACAGATGCCATGCTCTAGCATGTGCCAACAGCGCGTTCTTTACAGCAATGTAGTCTCCAATTCCAGGTGAAACAATATTAGGAGCAAACCTGTTTTGTCCGTATCCAAATATCAAAAATTGTTTCGGTTCATTCAAAGTTATCCAGGTTTTTACTCGATCACCCAAGGCATCGTACAACACACGGGCATAGTCCTCAAACCAGCCAACAATAAGAGGGTTGGCCCAACCACCCAAATCTTGCAAACTTTGTGGCAAGTCCCAATGATATATTGTGACGACTGGCTCGATACCATTTGCCAACAATTCATCAACCAAATTGCTGTAATACCCAATACCATCTTGGCTAATTTTATTTGCAAATCCACTTGGCAGAACTCTTGGCCATGAAATGGAAAATCTGTAGAAGTCGACCCCTAGGAACTTGAGCATTTGTATGTCTCGCTGATAATACTCGTAAGATTTGCAAGTGTCATTTCCATCTGTGCCATCTTGTATTAAACCTGGGATATGACTATATGTGTCCCAGATGCTTGGAGATTTGTCTGAAATAGTAACATGTACAGGGTGATTGAAAGTTCCGGAATGAAAATGGCCTCTAATGCTCATAGGGAAGACACGGCTCATAACGTTTTCCCATGTGCCTATGCATAAATGTGCGACGCATCTCTCCTTCGGGTTGAAGTTCAAACATCAGTTTTTACCTTAATTACAAGGCGGATTATGTAAGACGTAAGTAACTAATATCTACCTGCTGCATTCCAACCGCCTTCAATTTGGAATGCGGCGGTTGCCACGCCAAACTTCAGACCTTCCGGTAATTTTCTCATTGCTGAACTATCTTCTTTGCAAGCAGTCACCAGTGATAAGGCAACTACTGCTGTTTTTAGCTGATACAAAAATCTGTTGAGCACCAAAACACTGCGTTAAAGAAGAGCGTTGAACTTCAATTAGTACATAAAGTCGCGAATTAATTTTATCAGGGAGCATTTGTTTAGTATTTTAATAGTGATTTAGGTGTAGATAGTAGGTGATTAGATAGCATACAATGCCATTTATTATTCTGTTGTTTATACTTAACAATTATTATGCTATTGAAGTGGGTACCTAACCTACATATAGGTACAATCAAGGAAATTATTTAACTGTATTCAATATTGTAAGGATTTCGGACTGGTCAGTAAACCACTGGTGGAAAAGTAACCAGTCGATAATATTATTGTATCAGCTTCATTCAAGAAACGCAGTTCGATACGAGTCTGGAATCTAACATTAAGGCAACCGGTCAAAAAAACAAAACGTATGCCAAATCGATCTTGGATGTGGGCATATGGAAAATATAATAAGACTGTTTAATTTCAACGATTTGATTGTAATAGTATGTAATCATCCCGGCTGTCGTAAGTGATCGACCTTGAGGCCGTAAAATACAGATACCACGCAGATCAGACGGATCTGAAGTTAGAACCATGGTGGGTTCTAATAATGTAAGTAATGGAAATGTAATCTAAGTAATGGAAGCCTTTAATTTAATATATTTATATTAGCAGCTTCTGCCCGAAGTCGCAAAACACACACAGTATAATACAATATCAGCCACAATTTTATAAAACTTCTCTGTATACTACGTTTCTAGTTTTGGTTTATGCAGCCAAAATATACAGAGAGTCAGGACTGGTGACGCGGGAGCAAGGGACATACAGTTGACGTCCTGAGGTTGGCACCCGCAGCCTTCAGTGGCAATTTCCAATTGCTTGCGACCTTTTTCGTTTTTAGGGTTCCTTACGTCCGAATGAAAAAACGGAACCCTTATAGGACCACTCGTTTATCTGTCTGTCTGTCCGTCTGTCACAGCCTATTTGCTCCGAATCTATTGGACCGATTAAGTTGAAATTCGGAACACATATGTATGAATTTCCGTGACTCAAACACGAACGTGTAACGTATTTTGAATGGGGGTATTCAAAATACGTTACACGTTCGTGTTTGAGTCATTCAAAATTCATTTATTTACGTTTCACGTTCGTCACTTTTGGGGGGAAAATTTGAAAATTGAAAAAAAAAGTTTTGCAAACTGTACCGCGTGTTAATAAATAAAAAGGTGTAATGTATTTTTTTTTTAATAATTTTAAAATAATTAGTTTTAAAGTTATGAAAATTGATGAAAATTGACCATTCGCCGCATTATCTCCGAAACTGCTGAGCCTAAAACTTTGAATAAAATACAGAGAATAGTTCTATACTTATTACAGATTAAATTGAAAGCTATAAAAAGTCTATGGTCTTAAAATAACAAGGTAGATCACTCAATATTGTGCGTACAAACTAACATTTACAGTTGGCATGTATGGGAGCACATTTTTTCAACAACAAAATTAGGTTTGTTCTTGGGATAAATTAATCCCAGCTGCGGAACCCTTCATTGTGCGTGGTCCATCACGCGCTTAGACGATTTGAAATGACTAAATAGAAGATTAGTTAACAGTTTTTATTTCATGTTGTTCATATAATATTTTCGTTGTTAATTAAATATTTTGTATTATTTGTCTACTTCATAACTCGCTGTTTGCAAAAAAATCATAGACCGAGATAAAATTAAAGTTACTTATCACACACTTTTTTTTTAGATGTTTCCGTCTTTATATTGCACTTTTAGTTTGACTGTTGTGCGACAGTGACAGGAATAACACACAGCCAAAGCCCATGCTAAGTAAGTAACGTTTTGAAATTCCGGTTATGATTTGGCCACTGGTTCAGATAAGTTTGTGGCGGCCGACCACGGAAGATGGAACCAACACTCCCCATGTGTGGAGGAAATAAGCCACGCCAATCAAACTACTATATATTTGCAAGATAGGGCATTAATAACAGTCTTTTAAGTCCGTTTTCTTGTAACGACAACGATTAAGGTACCTGCCCTTATCGCCCTATCTCAGAAATCCATACGTCATGATTGACTGCTTAACTCCTTAAAGGTAATAAAATAAAAATGTATGTATCGCATGCTTAATAAAAGACTGACCTAACTAAAAAAATCGCAATCACTGACTTGTCTTACAAAATGGCATATAACTTAGTCAAAAAGCATAATAATAATGAAACAATGTATTGTAGGAATGATTGATGAACTGATTATGGATACAGAATTTACATTTTGAAGATATTTGGTTAAAACGAATTTCTTTGTACGCTTAACTCATTTTGGACCTGAACCATAATCGGTCAGTTTATTATTAAGCATGCGGTATGTATGTTTGTTCCTTTGTGGCGCTCTAGAGACCTAACTTTGAGATAAATTGGTCTTAATCTTAGCGACAATCAGACGCCATATTGTGAAAAAAAATCGACGAAATATGTCAAATAGGATATCATTGACCAGGTCTTTAAAAATCATCTTTAGGTTTCTTTAATCATTTTTCATTTTGAATGACGATTTAGGATCTATAACGATTTAAAGTTGGTCAGCAAACGTTCTCACTTAAAGAGAAGTCGGTGTCTTTGGATCTGTATTTTAGTTTTTTGCCACAAACATCTGAAATTAAAATTATTTTAAACTTCGTAGTGTTTTTTTTTTGAAAAAAGTTTTTTATTTTTCACTCTATAGTGGGTCAGTTTGTAATTTATCTAAGTTACAATAGCCTAATGTCAACTGCTCATCACCTTTTACAAAATATTGCTTTTGCCGATGTAGGGACGTTAGTTTCGCATGCAATCAGAAGTGAGTCACAAAAAGACTTCTGATAGAAATAAATATAAATATCAATTAAATGTACCTCACTGTATACTCGTATTGCAAATATTTAGCAAGAATGTATATGTTAATGCCATTCAGGTGTACCAACAACAAGTTACCTAACGTATATAAGGAACTTTCCATACCTATGTTCAAGAAAAAGCTGACATGTCGGTTACTGGATAATTGCTTTTATGACATTGCTGAATGGAACATTGAAAAACTCTAAAATGACATGGTACTTAATTTTGACATTGATTTTAAAGTAACGATTACCTAATTATAATAATATTAATTCACATTGGACTTATTGTAAGACACTAATCTTAAAATTATTTTTTTTTTTACATTTCTCGGGACCCTGGGGTCCCGGACCTTTGGAAGGCATACGCGGAGCAGAAGCCAACTCGCAGAGGCCCTTTAAAAATTTTTAAATGATAAGGAGGCACCAACCGACGATTATCCCTGTATGCACTATGCAAGTGCACCCAAGGACAACCCCCGGTTGGTGCAGGACTATTGATGTGCGTGGAAACAAAACATATTGGGCTATGGGTCTGGGTGGATAATGTGGATTGGGTTACTTGAACTATGGAAGAACTATGTCCCCTGCCTGACCAATGTTATATCTTATACACGGATAAAATGGCAGGGGCTGACTTGCACACTCAATAATGGGCCCCCGGAAACGGCCGCTAGCACATAGTGACGTAGCGACAAGGGGGCAACACTTCCTGAGATGCTTGTGTGAGATCACGGCTATCAGGACAATCCCGGAAGTACGGTCAAGATCAATACCAGCACCTTACTGGAATACTTCCTTCCTCCGAGCACGTTTGCTCTTGCGAATCTCCACTCAAGCCGGCCAATAAAGGCAAGAAAGAGGTGGGAGCTCTGTTCCTCGTCAGTGTTCACTCCAGCCGGCCAATAAAGGCAAGCCAGAGATGAGGACAAGATTTTTCCCGGGAGATATGGTCCTGATGATGAAGACCAGAGGTCTTCATCATCAGTTCCACTTCACCAAATGGTGCTTTCCGCGAGTAAATGCACGAGTTACTATAAAAAATATCCAAATTGCTGTAGGTGTGCCTATAAGAGGGTTGCCCTCGATTTCCATGAGATCCCCATATCAGATTTTGACTTGGTGACAGTGGAACCACCTCGAAAGCTTTCAAAAAAACAATTAATTTTTTAAATCCATCCACAATTGACGGAGAAATTGGTGCACATACGTAAAAAAATCTTTTAAAAACCCGACTGCTAAAAAAGTGAATTTACAAAAAGATGGAAACAAGATGGCCTATTTCTGTCTCCAAACAATCTCATGCAGGCGGAGGCAATAGGTCTTTAATGTTAAATTTAAGAAGATGCCTCCGACTGCATGAGATTGTTTGGGGACAGAAATAGGCCATCTTGTTTCCATTTTTTTGTAAATTCACTTTTTTAGCAGTCGGGTTTTTAAAAGATTTTTTTTTTTTAATTTAATTTTATTACAATTTGCAATAGAAGAATACGAACAATTTGCAATATTTCTCATCCCCTATAGCACATAGCGTATTAATTTTTAGCACAAAAAAAAATACAAAATCTGTCTTGGAGTTTCTATGTGATGCTGGAGCATACTTTCAGACACACAGACGAAAATTCTAATAATTATATTTTTGGCATTAGAATCATTTACACACCTCGCAAAATTACTAAAAAAAATAACAATTTTGACTTAGATGTGATTTTATATTATACTAGCTGATCCGACGAACTACGTACTGCCTTAGCAGCGCCACCTACCGGGTCCAATTGTGTTTTCAAACCATCCAAGAACCCATTAAATGTACACACAAAATTTCTTCCAAATCGGTCCAGCCGTTTATGAGGAGTTAGGTGACAAACACACGTACAGAAGAATTATATATATAAGGATAGATACCTCTATAGATAGCCTTATTAAAAAAATGTGTTTTTAAAAACTTACCTCATTGTGTGTGAGTGCTTAAAACAATTGAAAGTAGCTGTAGGTAAGAAGGGAACTGTTACTTATTTAAATACGAAATTCTTGCTAGCCGAACCGGTTAGACCTAAACATTAGCGTATTATCACTGTTGATATTGTATATACGAATTATTTGTACTGGAGTACATGTTACAGCTAAAGGTCGAATAGTATAACAAGATAGAGAAACCTATTTAAGTAAGTAAATTCATTGCCAAAGCCTCTCTAAACAGACTAATTTAAATAATGATTTATCGATGTAGGTCTGTAGTTGAAAATTATACATGGAATTGAACTCACGCAAGTAATAATGTAAACGTTTTTAGGGTTCCGTAGTCAACAAGGAAGTTTCATATCTATGTGCGTCTATCTTTCTAATGTGTCTATCTTTTTAAGCTGTAATTTGGCATGGGTGCATGGGTTCCGGCGTAATTAATAATTATGTACATGCATAATATGTACATATTAATCACGCCGAAAACAAAACACCGCAAAGTGGTAAAAAAAATTTTGAAAAAAAAAAATCTTGTACGGTTTTTCTCGTCGATCCCATAGTGAATTAAAAAATATTGCGGGTCTGTGAAAACCATTTTTCGAATCAAGGATACGTTCGCGTAATATGCTTTAAAATGCTAATTTTTGTTCAAATCAAGTGTGTGTCCCCTGTCAGCTAAATATTTGCTTTTGGGTATGTGAAAAAATTCACGGCAGAAGAATAAGTTAAACTTACCCTATTACAGCTAAGTAGGCTTTACAAGTTTATGAGTAATACCCGACTAACTTACATGTGCAGTTGGAATGTATGGAAGAACAGGTTATTCAACTACAAAAAAAAAAAAAAAAAAACTCATCCCAACTACAGAACACTTCATTGTGCGTCGTCCAACACGCACTCGGCCGGTTTGTTTATGTGAATCTATGTAAACGATGTGGTGTCCGCTCTTGACCTCAATGTTTGGGGAAGCGTGCATTTTGTTAACTGCCATCGAAATTGTGTATAAACTTATAGTTTTTTTACATGATTTTTTTAATTTCGACTGTACAACAACATAAATTGCTTCACTTGTTATTGTAGCATTAATTATTAGTCGACTAATTAGAAAATAATTATCTGTGGGATTTGCAAATTAGTCTATAACATTACCACTGTCACCTCCCTATAGAACTTGCTAGAAACCAAAGTCTATTAATAAGACTGGACGAGAGGAACTCCTTCCTTTTTCTATGATAGTCACTGAAGCATATATAGTTCCCCGAAATTGGGTGAGTACTCATAGTGTCCTTAGAAGGATCTGTATATTACTATAACTGTGTTTTATCTTGTGTTCATTCTACATTATTATTCTTATCTTGTAAACCACTGTGATGCAAGTTTGCTCTCCACTGACCCTTTTCCTAGTCTCGGGGCTACGGACCTCGTCTGGTTAGGTTAGGTTAGGTTAAACTACGCACATCACAGAGGCTTACCGGATCTTCCTCTGAGCTCACGGACGCACCATTGCGTGTTTCAAGGTATCACCTCTTCGGGTAGATCACAGCTTTGGCTAGACTACCACCATAACCCACTACACCCACTAGCTACCGTCCTGACCCCGCATCTCCACCTACTAACTGCTCCGATGGCCGTTGAGCACACCAGAAACTACGGCTGACGGCCACATTACTGGCCCCACTACTCCGGCAGCCTAAATTGAAAGTAAGTATAACATTCCACGCATACACTATACACCTATGTTATGAAAGAACAGATAAACGTCCATACAAGGTCAGTTAAAATATGAACCCCGCGTTGGCTTTGCCTTAGTCGTGTAAATAGGAAATAAAGCAAAAGTATAGTAGTACACTTTACTGCAACATGAGCTTCAAAGATAACTTTATCATGTTTTGACAACTTTGTGACAGTGATAGTGACAGTTTGATTTTAGCTAAATAGATATTGTCATAACAAGTGCTGATTATCGTGTATTGCTGTAGGTTACGAATGGTTATTCCAAAAAAAAAAATTGATATCTACTAAGATAAGGAACACTATCATACTTTATCAATTACGTGTGTATCTATTATACGATAAAAAATTGATAAACCTATAAAAAATACTTATGTAAAGTCCCCAACGAAGGTGCCGCCTGTCTAGTTTGTAGTACCTACTGTTTGTCCACCGCGCACCGGGAACGAGACGTCAATGAGAAACGAAATTATTCGGCCTTAGTTAATAGACTGTGGCAACTTTGGAGCCGTCATCTGTTTACAGCTTGTTTTTGGACAGTGTAAGCGTTTTATTGTTTTGACATACCAGCCACTTAAATGACCAATATTTACGATATATATTAGAACAGATTAGATTAGATTATCTATGTATGGATATAAGGAATAAGGGAATAATGGATATAAGGGAAGGCACCCGTAGACTGGATTCAAAGAATAAAAATTTTACGAATCATAACCTAAAAATTGTTAGACACAGTCCACGATACCAGTACGTAAAATTATTTATTCAACAGGTTGCCTTTAGACTTAAAAAGTACTGTCTACAGTAGCGCTTTCAAAATAAAACTAAAAAAATATCCTATTAAATAAGTGTTTATATGCTGTAGTAGTAATTTTATTGAATTGTAATTTTATTGAGATAATCGGGGGTTGTTAAATTTTAATGGATTTTGTTCATTCTGATTTATTGATCTGATTATAAATTTAATATTATTGTCTTGTTTTGTAATTGTGTAATTTTACGTGTAAATTCAGATACAAATTACTTGTTTATAAATAAATGACTATAACTATGACTATTGGTAAAGACGGATGAAAAAAGATTGTATGCAGCGGAGATGAGGATGTTGAGATGGATGTGTGGAGTGACGAGAATGGATAAAGAAATGAGTATATAAGAGGAAGTTTGAAAGTGGCGCCAGTGACAGAAAAGTTGAAAGGAAACCGTTTGGCTTGGTATGGGCATGTGATGAGAAGGGACGAAACGCATGTGACTAAAAAAGTGATGAATATACATGTTGATGGATGGATAGGGAGAGGAAGGCCGAAGAAAAGATGGATGGATTGTGTGAGGAATGATATGAAAGAGAAGGGAATGATAGCGTAACGGTTGACAGGGGAGAATGGAAGAAGAAAACGTGTTGCGCCGACCCCAAGTAACATGGGATAAGGGCAGGAAGATGATGAACTATTACTGAAACTGCCAGACCATGATTAAAAATAACTGATAGAAAAAATAAAACAAACAAAAAAGCAATGACCTACATAGTCTTCACATTCACAATAATTAAAATAAATACTTTTCAAAGTAAATATTCATGTCAACATTCAGTATGCAAAAATAAAATAGAGAAAATAAGTAATAAGTTGATAAGAAACCATTACTTTTCCTATATTTTTCAAACTTTATTACATCACCCCGTCTCCTCTTAAACGAACGGAGCAACATCACTTTCAAAACAAAACCCTATCATTCAGTCCGAGCTAAATCAAAACCAATAATAATCCCTGTCGTCCAATTACGGGTGTTAACTAAATCTTAAACTTACTTAACCTTGTCCCACGGAGACACCATCTGACGATAGCCAACACAAGATTAAAGAGAAATGCTAAACTTGGCAGAACACCTGCATCATTCCAAAGAAAGTTGAGGCGGGTTCTGCATAAAATAAAAGAAAAATCTACGAGGGAACGTAATTACTTTATTGATGAAACTTTGGGTAATAAGGAGTGTATTTGAAGTCTTGTATGGATAGTTTTTTCTAATGTACTTTTGATGAGTGTTTAAATACATATATTACTTTTTTACCGTCTTGAAAAAAATAGGTGAACGGAGTAGAAACCAATGCCATTCCTAGATTTAAAAAAAAAAAAACTGAATTCAAATCTTACGCACTACGCACCCTGCCTAGTGCGCATGATTTGAATTTCGATTTTTTTTCAAAATTTCTGTTTTTATTGTTCTAGTTTACTTCAAATATGTAGTGTTTATTGATAGAGCAATTTCTGTCCAACCTACTGAAAAAACAAAAACAAAAAAAAAAAAAAACTAGGTATGCCATAGGCTTCTACTCCATTCACCTATTGTACGCTATTTTTTTCAAGACGGTAAAAATATCACCCGTATACAGGGTTATTGGTAAAACGCCTCATCATTATGAACAACTTTTACTATGGGACCAAACCTGAAATCGCGAAAAAAAATCGGCTGTTCAGTACATTTTGACGAATTATGCGAACATAAATGTACTGAACAGCTGTTTTTTTTATTGTTGGTTATTGGTAGATGTTTCTGCGTATCTGGTTGTCACATACCTTTATTATGCCAAGCAATCACTTGTCTAATCCGAAACAAACCGTTCCATACGCTCGTTAATTTTAAAAACAAGCGATGGACAATTAAAGGTATATAATATATACAATATATATATATATATCTAATTCTATCTTCTAAATTAGTCCTTTATGCCCGGATCACATTATTCCAGTCCAGTAATCCAGTGAGTCAATCCAGCCCAATGTTAGACTGGATCATATCGTCTACATTATTTCAGTTATTTAGTTAGTAAGAAAAAAAAACACTAACGCTTATTTACTATTCAAATTTTAAACCAGCACTGGATTGGCCGTCTACACTATTCCAGAGGCGCTGCAATGGGCAAACTGGAATGAAAAAGTAGACTCAATGGAATGGCCACTCCTGTGCATTCCAGTGGCATTTCAGCACTCGTTTCGATCGCTGGACTGGAATGTTACTGGAATAATATAAACCAGGCATTAGTTTAACAGCTACAAAACTCATCCCATTGAACCGTCATCGCCTCTTTTTTAATAACAGCACCTAAACAAAATTACAAAACTAATATTTTAGTCGATCCGAAACAGAATCACAGCCAACGTGCACTGGAACGTTCTACGTCGCAATATGCTGTTTGCACATTTCCATATCGTTCATATCAATTCCCTACGCTTCGTTTGTGATTTGCGCATATACAATATAACTCGAAAGATATAGGAAACGATCGCAGGCTTCTGCGGAGATTCGGTATAGTATAGAGTTTTGTAAATAGATGCGATATGGTTGTGAGACTACACTGTATGGTAAGCAAACGTTGACAGACATAATATGTGCGTCAAATATATTTTGTAATTAATAACAAACCTTCATTGCTGGAAGCCTGCTCAATTGTACGTCAGTAAAGATGATAAATTTCATGGTAGAAAACAATCAGAAAAGAGATAAAATGTGACGTTCCACGGGAAAAGGTACGTTATCGTGCTTTTTAGTTTCGGAGATATTAAATGTTTCGTAAAAATATGTAAAAAAAATGGATGTTTTTTTTTTTTTGCTGTTTCGTACACCATAAGATATAACATTTATTTGTTATGATATGTAAGTTATTAGCCCATAATGTGGCTTTAAAGTTTAGTAGCAAATGTACCTTATGGCCGTGTGTTATAAAAATAAGAAAATAATACTTGTAATCATATCGGGACATGCTCCGCTTAGATGATTAAGTAAATTATATCGAAATATTATAAATAAAATACGTTGAGTTTAATAATAGACTTTTTTTATAAATGAAAATGTTTTTTTTTTTGTTTTATTGTACCCCACTTGTCCCTAAGTCATAAAAAAAGTATAGGTAAGAAGGAACTGATTATTTTATAGCAGATTATTATTAAAATAATAGTTAATATTAATAAAAAGACCATTTATTGTCCTGACATATTGTTTGTTACGTAATTTCCATAGAGTACCTTTTCTTAAATGTATGGAACAAAGACTGTTATTGTGACGTAAGTAAGTATAAGTGACGTAAAAAGTTAAAAATAGTCTCCAAATGCGATATTGTCAATTTTATTATATGCTGATGAAAGAATATTGTTGTTTTCTGTGTAAGAATTTATGTTGTTTGTTAAATTAAAACCTAAATCGTTAAGTTTTGTGATTTAGCATGAAAATATTAAAAGTTATTCTTACCTCTAATTCTTGTTTTTTTTTTGTCTAAATTTTATCTAGTAATTGTTTTTTAATTGACCAGTAAAAAAACTGACGTTCTCATCATAAAAAATCGTGAAAATTAAGAAAAAAATGTTTTTTAGTAATTGGTTATTAGGCACATTCGAGGTTTTGATTTGTAATACAAAATTTATCGCAACATTTTTTGAAGGCCAGAAGCCCAAGGAAATAGTTTCCATAGCCTACTATGTAACTTACAACGACAACATTGTTTTTGAGGTGGCTAAACTTAAATCGTCTGTTTTGTAAAATTGCACAGTTTCCAATACAATCGTTATACAAATATATCTCCGTAACTACACATCGTGACAGCTTATTAATTCCCGATTATTACGGTATGCATAATTCCATACGCACCATAAGGTAACTTTACCCGTGGAACGTCACAAATATTACTTTTAACAAACCGCCCTCCGCCGACTTTTAGAAACCTGTAACTCACAATTCATTAATTTTGATATTTTCGCGCTATAGCAATCTAAACGTAAAAGATTGGTTTCACAACCTCTTGCAAGTCGCCCATAAGTGAGTCGCCCTAGTCGGATGACTATGCTGATATATTATAATATATGATGCTTCCTTCGATTCGTCGGTATATAGTGTTTTTCTTCTAAATATGTACTTGTTCATGCGTTCGTTATCATATTCCGATGTCACCTCGTGGACAATAGTGTGGGTTATACGTTTTTTCGACTGTAATATAACGACTTTTTGTAAATGCTGTACTATGTTTTTGTCCCAAATATATAATAAAATACTAAGTCAAAAAGTGGTTTTTAATTTCTGTTTGTAAAGCTTTGGTTTCCTAGGAAAACGATTACGTCATATGCCGCCACGAAAACACATAGAGCCGCCATGAAAATGTGTCAATATTATCAGTACAAAATTTGACATTAAGTCAAAACCACGCTGCCCAAAGATTTAAATCGCTAGATTTGCCCTCATCGTACTTAGTCACAAGAAAAAGTGTCCATACTGAGAAAAGTGAGCTCACACATTATTAAATAGCGTTTCCATGACAATCAAGCGTAGTCACTGCGTAATTGTGTGTCAGAGGTATCAAAACGAAGATTTAAATCTTTGCCACTGCCATCATTTTCAGGACAGCCGTAGTCTTCTAGGAAACCGTAGAAAAATCTCACCGTAAAAACTTAGGTGAAGTGAGCTGTCATTCCACCTGCAGTGCTATTCTGTACAAATCTCACCGTGAATACATAGGTGAGTTGAGCGTGGAGTGAGCTGTCAATAGTGTCAATCCCAAGCATTAGGTGGAATGACAGTTCTCTTCAAGCTCACTTCACCTACGTTTTCACGGTGAGATTTTTACAGAATAGACCGGCTGAAGCTAGGGATTGACACTCCACGCTCATTTCGCCTAAGTTTTCATGGTGAGATTTGTACAGAATAGCACTGCTGGAATAAAAACATATGAGTGGGATTGCTATAATTAAAATGCTAGGCAAATGTATAACGCGTGGCAAACCCTACACGTTGGTTTTTTGCCACAATTTGCATTCACATTATTTTGACAAACGAATACATAATAACAAGCATCCTAAATGCAGGTAGCTGAAATGACTCCAGAATATTCGATAGTAACCAAAAAGGAATCAAAGTATAACACAGCTATATTATATTCAGCACCTTGCGAAACATGTATTTCGATCATTTGGGCCTTATTCAAGCAATCCAACGTGCGAAGATAAAGCCGACTGACGTAAAATAAGACATGTACGTGACTGTCGAATTGCCGCCATCTTGGATTTGTATTTGCTCAACTTTTTATGTGGAGTATGAAATAAAACGTTTTCTTTTATCCCGTTTTATTATTGTGCCAAGAAGGCTGTTTTCTCAATTAAATTAGTATGCTATAGACGGAAATGAATTAATAGAAATCGGTGCTGTAGTGAAACTTCATAGTTCAAAAAAATAAAATCGAGTAGATTATTATTTTTTTTATGGGGGTATTAATATTATCTTATATCTATAATCAATATCTCGTACCCTTACAGTGAATACCGATTATCTGACAGCTTTTTTGGTGAAAATTAGTTATTTACACCAATCGATAAAAAATTTCAAGCTGCGTCTAAGGTAAACATATTCCCGAACAACATTGAGAGCACCGTCATTGACAGCAATCGGTCCCTTGAACATAACCTGGGTTTTGTACAAGTTCTTCCGGAGACCAATGCGTAAAGAAGAATCAACTAAGCCGTCCAGCATCTGCTGTAAGTTTTGGAGCGATTCAGCTAGGATGACGATGGCATCTCCAAATCCCAAGTGTGAGTATATGTTCTCACCGTTGATGTTAATGCCGCGTCCTTCTCAGTTCAGCGTCTTAAACACATCCTCTTATCCGTTAAAGAACAATTTCAGGGAAATTACGTCTCTTGTCTCACCCCTCAACGTAGTGGAATATGTTTAGTTCGCTAGTCCTGAGTTTAGACAGCCATTTTCGCATTTTTATAAAGACATCTCATTACTTGGATGTATCGCTAGTCGACTTGGCATCGCTGCAAAGGCTTTGTATAATTTGTAGCAGCGCATTATATTTTGTGCAATTTGTGCAGTGTAGATGTGGTCTATGGTGCTATATTCTCCTCGAAAGCCGGACTACTCTGGTGGCTGAGTCTGAAACTCGTCGAGTCTCCCCGCTAGACGATTTGTGACGACTCTTGAAAAAAAAAAAAAACTTGTAAACTTGGCTAAGGAGCGAAATGGGTCGGTAATTCTTTAGAAGGGTCATAATCGCTTGAGCGCCAATAGTGACTAGTCACCAATTTTTTTTTTCCGGTCAGCAATTGCAATTAAAAAAAAGTTAAATGTCAGTGAGGCGAATCGTTTTTGAGTCTCTAATATATATTTTTTTTATAATTTTAAAATAAATAATTTAAAGTTATCTAAAAAAAAGACGAAAATTGACGATCCTCCCCCTTATCACCAAAACTACTGAGCTTAAAATTTTTAAAGTAATAAAGAAAATAGTTCTATATTTACAGATTACTTACAGGAAAATTGATAAGAAGTCTATGGTCTTAAAATAAAATGGTTAATCTCTCAATATTGTGCGTACAAACTTACATTTGCAGTTGGGATGTATGGGAGAACTTGTTTTTTAACTGGCCAGTTATCGTGGTTGGTTAAGATACCACCTGTCACGCCACAGGTCGTGGGTTCGATTCCCATCCAGGATAAATATTTGTGTGCATGAACATGTCTGTTTGTCCTGAGTCTGTGTGTAATTATCTATATAAGTATGTACTTACAAAAAAAAGTAGTATATGTAGTATATCAGTTATCTGGTTTCCATAGTACAAGCTCTGCTTAGTTTGGAATCGGATGACCGTGTGTGAAATGTCCCAGGATATTAACTACAATGTTAAGATTGCTCTTGGGATAAATTCATCCCAACTACGGAACCCTTCATTGTGCGTAGTCTGATACGCACTCGACCGGTTTTTTATGCATGATAATGCAAGGGCGCATACTGCAAGAGTTGTTCGAGAATTCCTGCTTAACTTTAGTATCGCAGTAATGGAACGGTCAGCAAGCGCTGATATGAATCCAATAGAGCAATTAATAATAAGCTCCGTTTACTTGGTGCAAGTTTCTGGAACGTTCAAGCGCAATAATCGCATGCCATAAAGCATGTTCAATTTTATTGCCATTCAATCAAATCACATGCGACTTACATAAAGGCAATAAAATTGTAAGGCGATTATTGCATGCAAGTTTTGTCTCGTCTAAACACAGAGCTGCACGTCCAAGTACAATTGATTCAAGTACGGTGAGTATTCAACGCTGCCAAATATTTAATATAAACTTACTGAACATCTTGTTTCGTTCGCTGATGTTTGATTGATAGAATATTTTCATGCCAAAATTGAATTGGATTTTATTGTATGTGCTATTTACACCTATACCAGTTTTGAACGGCCACTAATTTGCCCGTATCATGCAACAATATTGTACGTGTTGGTTAGACGGTGCAAGATATTTGCCCTTCAATTTTATGGTATGCGACAGGCAATAAACTTGCGCCGTGTAAATTGAGCTTTTTGGTACGAGCTGAGGAGGCGTACTCGAATTAAACAACCAGCTTCAGTAACTTTGCAGGAGCTGAAAACTGGCATCTTGGTAGCATGGGAGGATATTCCACAACACGTCATAGTGGCATTAATTAATTCCATACCAAACCACATGACGACCGACGTAAATGCTCTTGGAGGTAACACAAGTTATTAAATAAAAGTTTTCTCTGTGTAAACCATTGTT
This sequence comes from Dicycla oo, assembly GCA_948252095.1. NCBI lineage: Eukaryota > Metazoa > Arthropoda > Insecta > Lepidoptera > Noctuidae > Dicycla > Dicycla oo. The sequence continues at coordinate 14,932,714 of OX411732.1, forward strand.
TTCTTCAAAAATTCCACGCTAATTTTGCCCGCGAGAAACGCAAAAAGACGACTTATTACAATTAATAGGTTTTATTTAAAGTATTCCGATTTTAAATTTGGAACAATGACAAACGGAAATGATAGTGAGTGACTGGCTTCAAAACCATTTTTTTTCTTTGTACTACTTCCATTATTTAAAAAGAACCTTTAAACAGAAATATGCAGAGTTGCTCGATTCTGGTGTACGGGAGTGTATTACTCGTATAGTGTAATATAGACATATGAATCGTTTGTGAGCTTCGGTATAATAATAGGTCTTTACTTATAAAATTGCCGAATTTTGATACTGGCTAGTGTTTCATTCTATTTAGAATTCCAAATTCAAATTAATTTTATAATTTAAGATGACATTTAAAAAAGAAAGTCATTTCATTTGTTTTCCCGCCTTTCGATTTTTCTTTGATATCGATGTTTCTGTACCTATGGAAACATCGAATTTGCGCGCTATTTTCGTATACGAGTACCGTCGTGGCACCAACGCAACACAGACAGCACGCAATATTAATTATGTGTATGGACAAGATACCGCAAGTGAACGCACGGTGCGTTTGGTTTTTTGGTTTGATCGCTTCCCTTCTGGAAATTTTGATCTCAACATGACCCCGGGGATAAATTTCAAATCCAACGAGGCGATGAAAAACACCTTTAAAGAATTTATCGATTTCTGTTCCCAGGATATTTATAGCAGAGGCATCAACGAACTTTCATTAAAATGGCAAAAGTGCATCGACAACATGTTTTTAAAGAAAATTGTTTATTTTTTTTCTATGTACTTCGGCAATTCGTAGGTAAATATCTAATATATATTTCATAGGGGATAGGAGATATGATCCTAAATAAATCAATCTGCCTAGCCTTTTCCCAACTATGTTGGGGTCGGCTTCCAGTCTAACCGGATGCAGCTGAATACCAGTATTTTACATGGAGCGACTGCCTATCTGACAACCCAGTTACTGGGTAATACGATACTTCTTGGTAAGACTGGTTGTCAGACTCGGGCTTCTGACGAGCCGTAACGACTGCCAAAGATCCACGAATGACAGCCGGGACCCACGGCTTAACGTACTTTCCGAGGCACGGAGGAGTCTCGGTATAGTCAGGTGGGGTAATTGCAATAACGGGGTATAAGCAATAAGGCTTGTTTACGGTCTAACTACTAAAGAAAACTGGTGCTGCCATCTCTGATATGTGTAAAGTACTTTTTGAACTTCGCGCCTATCAATTCTCGGGAGAGTTTGACGTATCGATGAGTGAATGAAACGTCATTAGTTGAGTGACGTCGATGCCGCGTGTTACACACTTTGTTATCCTAACACGGGGTAAATGTAATAAGTGAGATAACTTTTTTTTAAATTTGATTACCTAAATTATCAGAGTGATTATAATTAAACAAATAACTTAAAACTTTAGCCTACTAAATACTTAATACACGTGATAATTATAAATTTAATACTGCTAAAAAGTAAAATGTTGTCTAAGGTTGAATATGTCATTCTAGTTATGGTACTCGCATTTACCCCACCTGACCCTATGTAAAGATGGTCATCCATCCACGGACCAACCCCGTCAAGCGTAGCTAACCTGATGGATTGACCCGTGTGGCTTTTATTACTTACCCATGAGCTCCTCTATATAATATGTATGATCCTAGATAAATGATAGTATAATATCTCCCTAAGAAAAGTTTGCACTCTCATAGATCATTATGCGACTTTACTGTGTAGTTCATGCCACGCTGTGAACATGTAATGTGTCACTATCCTTTTCTTTAGCCGCTGTGCTGAACCGCTGTGCTCACCCGCGCGCGGGGAAAACCTTTGAGCGCCCCACCCGCGGTAATCTTGTAAACAAAACCGATTTGCATCGTAGCTTCTTGGAATTTTGTGACCGTTGAATGTTTCTTAGAATGCTAGTGAATAGGGCTTTATAGTAATGTACGTTTCGTTTGAAAGTATGACTTGGTTTCATTTTCAATTCAAACCAAAAGCAGATTTGCGTGGGATGACTTTACTCCCACGAACCACTACTTAAATAAAAAAATGGGATGAATTTCATCCCATGTGTAATTAGCGGATATAAGAGATTCGACAAATCCCGAGGAACTCATGCCCCCAGCAAAGTGATCAAACTTTAACAAAACACATTACATGACACTTCAATTATCTGAACACACGAAAATCTAAAGAAACTCGGTAGCTATCTTGGTTGCCAAGTGCGCTTCCAATTTGCAAGGCTGACGGCACGTAGGCTTTGCGGACTAAAAGGGCGGCCCGTTTGGCACCTTAGAAATCAACTCACGTTCGATTCGGGGCACAATCAAATTATATAGAACTGACTCGATTTTGCGTAGCGATGTGGCCCAAGTAGAGGAAAGGTGTTGGCTTGGAAAGGCGCTTTTATGTGTCTGGGGAAAATTGTTGTTTTAGGAAACAAATAACGGTATCGTTTTAGCAACCAACCGTATATAACCGTAAGCTCCAGTGAATAATTTAATGTTTTCTCTACATTAATATATATATATATTTAAATTAATTAGATGCTGCTTTTTAATGGCTAGGGACCTACCACGATAGTGTTGTACTCATCATTATGAACAAATTTTGCTATGGGACCAAACCTAAAATCGTGAAAAAATAAATAATCAGCTGCTCCCTACATTTATGTTCGCATAACTTGTCAAAATGTAGGGAGCAACTGATTTTTTTTTCGCGATTTCGGTTCTGGTCCCATAGTAAACATTGTTCATAATGATGAGTACAACTCTATTGTGATAGCTACCTAGCCAATAAAAAAGCAGCGTGTATGTTAATATATTGCCGTGCGTTAGTCTTGAAACAGCTCAAAAATAGCTCGACTGATTGTGATGAAACTTTGGTAAGTTCTTGGGCACACAACAACTTACCAAAATTGCCGGAGAAGGTTTCCAGTCATAAAAATATTAATTCTAGGCATTTCAACGCATTAGCGTTATCTAGTATACAATATGTAACACAAATATTTACTCTAGGAAGTAAATTAAAAGCGTAACTAATTTAATATACAAAAATTAATACCAAAACAAAAAGACACAGACATCGAAGTACCTACTCGTATTTCTTTGGAATTCTTGATCTGTCATTAAGATAACGATTCCCAGTCATGAAACGCAGGTCCATAATTTAATAAATAATAATGAACAATACTAATTGAAGGTAACTTTGTTCATTTAAATACAAAACTGTGAGTAATGAGGGTTGGACAGAGAGAATAAGTCATTCTAGAAAGCAGATAAATAAATATTTATTTTATTTATTTATAGTTCCAAAACCAGTGTTACAGATTGTTTTTCCATCAGTTATTGATAAGCGAAAACTATGTAATACAATACAGTAATTTTAGTGGAAAAAATCACCTGTGTCCTGTATTAGTTAAAAAAACTGTATCACAAGAGACAGGGCCTTCCGTTTAAAATGATGTACATATTATGTATGTCGATGTACATGAAAATACCTATCGGATTTCATTTTTAACCGACTTCCAAAAGGAGGAGGTTCTCAATTCGTCTGTATGTTTTTTTTTTTTTTTGTATGTTTGTTACGCGATTACTCAAAGACGGATGGACCGATTTAGAAAATTCTTTTTTTGTTTGATAGGGTATACTTCCGAGGTGGTCCCATATAAATTTTATTAACTTTGATGGTGTTTTAATAACTTCCTATCACTGTTATTTACATGGCTATATCTACAATTATTGTGCTCAATTATGTATTCGAATTTGTGTGGGGTAGGTTCCACAACTAAAAAGTGAAAAATAAAAACTTTTTAGCAAAAAATAAAACCGACTTCCAAAACAAAACACTACAAAGTGAAAAATAACTTTAATTTCGGAAGTCGGTGGCAAAAAACGAAAATACAAAATCCAAGACACCGACTACCGAAATTAAAGTTATTTTTCACTTTGTAGTGTTTTGTTTTGGAAGTCGGTTTTATTTTTTGCTTAAAAGTTTTTTATTAACATCATTCTATGGGTGAAAATACTCGTGAATGTGAACCAAAAGTATTGAATAGCGAAATAGTTTATCCATATCTTTCATTTAATTTTAATTATACCTATAACGGCTTCTTTAGAAAAAAATAATTGGATTACGTTGAGAACTCTGTTCCAAAATAAAAAAAAAACCGGCCAAGTGCGTATCGGACTATGCTCAATGAAGAATTCCGTAGTTGGGATGAATTTATCCCAAGAACAAACATTGTAGTTAAAAAAAAACATGTTCTCCCATACATTCCAATTGTAAATGTAAGTTTGTAAGCACAATAGTGAGAGATTTACCATGTTATTTTAATATCACAGATTTCTTATAGGTTTTCTTGGAAACTATTGATATAGAACTATTTTCAGTATTTTTTTTTTTTTACAAAATTTTAGACACGGTAGTTTTAGATCTATTATATAGAAAATCTATTGAGATCCTCACAGTAAGTCCTTTCATTTCATATGTTACACGGAACAGTTTGCAATTTTTATTTTCTTATTTGTCTCCCCAAAAGTGAGGCCCATATTCGCCAAAATCCATTTATTTATTGTACGTTACCAGTCTGTGTTTGGGTCACACAAATTCATACGTGTACGAAATTTCAACTTAATCGGTCCATTAGATTCGGAGCAAATTGCCTGTGACAGACGGACAGATAGACACAAGAGAGATCCTATAAGGGTTCCGTTTTTTCCTTTTCCTTTTTTTTTTACTATTTTTTTTCCTTTTGAGGTACGGAATACTAAAAACATAGTCAGTCATGGGGACTGCTGACAGAAGTGTAAACTTAATCGCGCAACATATCACATTAGCATGTCGCGTAATGTTTGACGCGAACTCCTAAAATTTTCTCCTACCAAAAATCACTCAACGCGCCTTAAGAATATTTCACATCAAAAAATACTGGGGCGTAGGTAGTAAAAATGTTAAATATTAAAACAAATTAAATATTAAATTAAACAAACAGTGATTGCAGATTTCAAAATAATTAGTAAGAAACCAAAAACAATAGTCATTTATTCAAACTAGGCTGAGAAGCAGCAATTTTCGAACGTCAAAATTACATAAGACAGTCCCTCAGAACGCCCGCCCATCACCACTTCCTAGTGCTTTAGCTGGGGAGAAGAAGTGCCGCAACAAACTCCTCAGCAGCACAGCTGTCTGTTCAGTTAAAAAAAATGATTGTATGTAAGAATGTGTGCACTTAGATAAATGCTTTATAACCTAGTCACATACTTTTGACACCTTACTAAACTCATTAAAATTACTTTGTGAACTTTGCATAAAACAACAATAACGTATGTCAAAAAGTATTTTCAACTGCTATTACGGCAAATGAGAACACTCCCAAGAAGTTTACATATTCATAACAAAAAATGTGATGTATGTAAAGTCCTGAACGCAGTGACAGACAACTCGTGTTACCAACATAAATTAGAGCCGTGATAAGTATACATTTGAATTATTTAAATTCATTTATGAGTTAGTACTCTAGTGAGTTTTATGTTTGTTTCGCCTTTGTTAGACTCTGCGCACATTAGAAACAAAATAGTTTTGTCTGACATAGACGCTAGTAAAGTGTTGTCTTACGTCAAAACAGGTTGTTTCGGTAGGAACATTTGGTTTCTCTTTCTCCACGATACCGAAGTATTATCTACAAAAACACTTTAAATAGCGTTTGTTCATAACTTTGGCATAGTTGTAAGTATCGTTTAATTTGTGTTAGGTTTTGAAATAATATTAACCAATAAATCGTTAAATTGTCATAGTCGATTATTGAAACATTGTATTTCTTATACTGGCAACACAAGTTTTAAAAATGACGTTTTGACACGATGGTTGAGAAGGAGGGAGTGCTCTCGAACTATTTACTCCGGGCCAGCATCGAGGGCAGACGTGGTACGACGTTCCTAGTTGTGTCAGTTAAAATATACATTGGCATATTGGTTGGAGATCTATTTTAAATTAAGGTAAGTTAGGATTCTAATATTTACAATAAAACTGATAGTTTTATTGTAAATATTAGAATCCTAACTATATATAATATTATAAATGCGAAAGTAAGTTTGTTTGTTTGTTACCGTTTCACGCCTAAACCACTGATCCGATTATCCTGAAATTTTGCATATACGTTGTTAGGTGTACAGACACAGACATAGGCTACCTTTCATCCCGACAAAAAGTACTGTTCCCGATGAAAACAACAATAACTTTCTTATGATAATATAGATGGCACCACGTGTCTTTCGAATCATGATTGTATTATGTAATTATAGAAACTTTAGTAGTGTGTTAGGAGTTATTTTATTTTATTTAAGTACCTAATACATTCATCATTTCATCCTCCTAACTATTCTAACTTATATTATAAATGTGAAAGTGTGTTTATTTGTTTGTTGATTACGCTTTTACGCTAAAACGGCTGAACGGATTTGGATGAAATTTGGCACTTGGGTAGACCATGACCTGGAGAAGGACATGGGATACTATTCATCCTGGATCGCAGACGAAGTCGCGGGCTACAGCTAGTACTGAATAAATAGTGATATTATGTGGAGAATAGGAGATGTGATAGTATGGTGTAGTTATTGAATTTTATGTTGACAAAGATATTAAATGAATGAATGTATATGTTGGTGTTTCATGTTATTTACTTATTCCCTGAGATATCGTAAATGAAGTTTGGTAACGACTTTAAGATCCATTTAAGCTAGCTCTTCTAGAGTTAGGGCACACCTTCCTTACACTTGCAACGAGAAAAAAATTGAGGCCTTTTTTCGTACGATACTTACGATACGATACGGTCGATACGGTACGATATTTATTTTTCGGTTAGCAGGTAGGATATTTAATTTTCGGTTAACGGTATTTATTTTCCTCAATTTTTTTTTTTTTTAGGAACATCCTTATTGGTCCTGTGGGCTTAGCATGACCACTTGTCTATCTCTACGAAGAGTAGACAACCCTTTCTATACAAAGTGACATTTCGTTTCTCCGTTTTTGACATCGCACCGTCGAAATCCTTCAACAATTTGTCATTTCGTCTTTCGATTCTAGCGATCTTTGTCTACCAGTAGGTCCTTTTTATGTAGACTCTTTAGGAAGAAAGTGGTCTAGGGTAGTGAAGACAATTTAATTTTGTAATCGCCATGCTAAAGACAGTAGAAAACTTTCTACTCGACGCCCGCAAAGTATATACGTTTATCTAAAATCATTTTTTCCCCTTCTTATGCTTATATCTCGAAAACGATGCGTCCTATCGCAAAAACAATGAAAATTTTGCCCTCTTTTACAAAAGCCATAACCCTCTAAAACTCTACATAGGTAATAATTTTTCATATTTTCCATACAACAAGGGTGACTATTTGTAAAAATTGAGAATTAAACAGAAAACAATTCTAAGAAAAAACAAAGAATTCTGAGTCGAATTATGTAAAAAAGTGAATTTCGTAAAAGTGCAGTTGGCTCTTTCTACTTTGTTGCCGTCGTACTGTCTACACGGAAACGTCATTTTTGTCTACTCTTCCGTCGACAAGACGCTTCTCTACAGTCCTCGTGTTAAGCCTGCTGAACTAGCTAGATACTGTTTTCATTCAGCCATCCAACAACGATAAAGTAAATGTATCTGTCACTAACAACGCGAGACGTCATAGCAATCTAGAATAGGTAGTGCTCAACCTTTAGGTGTAGAGTAGGCACTTCCAGTACACCAAACGGTTATAGCTGAATGGAATAAACCTTTGTTCAGTTATGATAGAGTCAGAGATAGAAATAAGTATTTCCGTCTGTATCACATAATAAGCATGCAAATACCTAGACTTACACAGTTTTCAGTTTTGTAATGTCATTATAAGCGTAACCCTTTTTTGTACCTACCATGTATTGAAAGAATGGAATAGTCCTTTTATGTGAAAATATTTAAATTTAGCTGTCAGCTTATTTTTGGACCAAATCAGGAAGCTCTACTGATAATTGGCAGACAAACTGAAGAGGCTAACTTACATAAATCTGCCGAGTTATGAAACACTGTAACACACTTTGAAAATCTTTGAAGACTTTGTAATTTAACTTACACTTTCTCACCGAACCTTTCGAGTTGCAAAGTCGAGCCTTCCTGTTACAATACAAGTACCTTAAGCTCCATTTAAACAGTACAAGTTTATTGCCTGTAGTATACCTTAAAATTGAAGGGCAAATATCTCGCACCATCTAAACAACACATACACGAGGTTGCACGAGGCTAATTAGTTGCCGTTTAAAACTGGTATAGGTGTAAACAGCACAATCAATCTGCCTAGCCTTTTCCCAACTATGTTGGGGTCGGCTTCCAGTTTAACCGAATGCAGCTGAATACCAGTATTTTACATAGAGCGACTGCCTATCTGACCTTCACAACCCAGTTATTGGGTAATACGATACCCTTGGTAAGACTGGTTGTCAGACTTTCGGGCTTCTGACGACCCGTAACGACTGCCAAAGATCCACGAATGACAGCCGGGACCAACGGCTTAATGTTCTTTCCGAGGCACGGAGGAGTCTCGGTATGTAAAGATGGTCACCCATCTACGGACCAACCCCGGCAAGCGTAGCTTAACCTAATGAATCGACCCGTGCGGCTGTTATTACTTAGCCACGAACTTCTCTGGGTGATGTATCTCTATAGGTGTAAACAGTACATACAATACAATTGCACGTATAATAATGTCGGATTCAATTCTGGCTTATAGTTTTCTATCATTCAAACATGAGCGAACGAAACAAGACGTTAAATAAAATTTGATGAAATATTTGGCAGCGCAAATAATGCTTGATTTAATTGTAAATCCTAACTTCCAAACTAATATTATAAATGCGAAAGTAAGTTTGTTTGTTTGTTTGTTACCTTTTCAATCTACATGGTCTTCACATGAAGTGACCAAGATTATGTCTGGTCTTTGTATGAGACCGTGACCTCTGAGTTTGTTTCGGCCTTTCTTCTCAGAGTAGGTCAGATAGGAAACGCCGACCTCATATAGTTTAAAAAAAAACATATTTGACTTGTAAAAGTGTTTGTATAAATCTACTTACAGAAATAAAATCATTTATCATTTAATAAAGTTTTTTTTTTAAACGTTATATTATATCGTTAAAAAATATCGAAATTCAAATCATATGCACTACGCAGTGTGCGTATGATTTGAATTTCGATATTATGTTTTTTTTTTTTTAAGTGTAGTAGGCGCAGTTCGAGTCCACGCCGTTTGTTTTCGTGAAAACATATTATTGAAATTTTACCACGGTTTCTGATACTGCAGTAGCAATTGTATTTAATCGACACTAGACTAGGCTCATTGCATTCCTTATAAAATAAGCTTTCACCGGTTTTAATATTTTTCATTTCTGAGCAGATTTACGACCGATATGAGCCGACATCTGACATTCTTTTGCTATTCTGCCATCATAAGGAAAAAAGACGTATCTGACATTTTTTTCGAAATAGAGTTATTTACATATTCGGAATCAGCAAAAAAAGACGCATATACCAGTATTTTTATATTGGCGTAAACTTCACGAAAACCTAATAATTCTTACTATTAAAAGACGCATCTACCAGTATTTTTATATTGGCGTAAACTTCACGAAAACCTAATAATTCTTACTATTAAAAGACGCATCTGCCTTTTTTTTTTTTTTTTTTTTTTTTTTAGTACGGACCTATCGCAGTTTGCTCCGGGAGCATTGACTGCTTAACCGAGCGTTGGCGGGGCCAGAAGGGCCTCTCGCCGGGTTAAAATTAATCTCTAAGTAGCGCCGCTAAGGGCGTCCCATAGTGGGACTCGAACCTAGGCTTAGGGCGCTACTGTTTACTGAGCAAGTGGAGACTTGTTCTATCTGTATGTTATTATTATTATTAGGGGCGTTTAAAGCTACTTGCTCCGCACGGGCGGGCGGATGCAAGGGTCGGGGGGATTGACATACTACTCGATGCCGCGGTGGTACTCGCCGGCGGGTACGGAAGTTAGGACGTCTGTCATGTGTAGAGTTGAGAGATTTACGGACCGACTTCATACTCTCTTGGTAGAGAGTGATGTCGTCGTCTGAATCTAACATAGCGTGTTTGGGGCGCCGTATGCGGGAGATGCATGACGGTGTGTATCGTGTGGCTGCTGTCACTAGTGGATTAGTGTGTGTAGTGGCTGAATCGAAAAAGCGTTTGCTCGCTTTTTTGAAATATTGCCTGATGGTCGGCAGATTTAAATCGACATGGAGTTGGTCATTGCGTACGTACCAGGGGCAGCCCGTGGCTCGTCGCATGAATCGATTTTGGAGGGTTTGTAGCTTTTTAAAGCGTGACGGCTTAACGTGTGCGAACACAACGCTAGCATATGTCATAATGGGGCGTATGCACGTGGTGTAAATTCGCACCTTTGACCTGAGGGCTAGTTTACTGCGTGCATTGAGAAGTGAATGGAGGCGACCGAGAGCAAAAGCAGCACGGTTACGTACAGTCTTTATGTGCTCGGTGAATTTTAGTTTGTTATCGAGGGTGACCCCTAGGTATTTGGTCGTACGTTCCCAATGGACTTGTAGACCGGACATAGTTACGGGTCGGGTGCGGGTATGTGCCTCGCTGTTTTTGCCGTTCTTGACAAAGAGTACAGCTGCACTTTTGGTTGGGTTGAGTTCGATCCTCCATTTCCTAAACCACTGCTCGAGAGCGTCAGCTGCGGACTGGAGGTGTCGGGTTATGTACTCGGTGCGGCGACCTGAGTAATAGATAGCCGTGTCATCAGCGAATAGGGCCAACTGACATGTACTATGTTTGGGAATGTCACTCGTATAGAGTGAGAAGAGGGGGGGGGCGAGCACTGAGCCCTGGGGGACCCCAGCTCGGATCGGGTGCGGGGACGAGAGGGCGTCTCCTATGCGATAGCGGAAGGTGCGATTTGACAAGTAGTCTCGGATGATGAGCACGAGACGGTCTGGCATGTTTAGTTGCCACAGCTTATATAATAAGCCGTTGTGCCATACTTTGTCAAAAGCCTTCGCCACATCAAAGAAGAGCGCTCCGGTCATGAGGCCCGCTTGGTACCCTGCGCTTATGTGCTCGACAATGCGGTGAACCTGACGGACACAGCAGTGTTTTCTTCGAAAACCAAACTGCTCGTTGGGGATGAGGTTTCTGGATTCGGCATAATCCATTAATCTTTTAAAGATTACTCGCTCATAGATCTTCCCCATGGTACTGAGGAGACTTATGGGCCGGTAACTGGACGGATCGGACTTCGGCTTGCCGGGTTTGTGAAAGCCAATGACAGTGGCTTCTTTCCACGCTTGTGGAAAGATGTTATTGTTTAATGCAACATTAAAAATTGCTGTCATTAAGACAATAAGTTGGGCGGGGAAGAGTTTAACCACTCGGTTAGTGATGCCGTCCGAGCCAGGAGCTTTCCTGGTTTTGAGGTTCCTCACTAATGAGTGAACTTCGTCGGGGGTCACAGGGGGGAGGGGTTCCTCGGGGTCTTCGTGGGGAGGGAGAGCGGATCTACGTTCAACCTCTGCGTCCACTTGGTCACAGTGGGCTTGGTCTACTGGTAGTAGGCTTGGCGAGCATTGGGCTTCGAGGCTGTCGGCTAGGCACTCAGCCTTTTCCACGTCTTCAAAAGCTAGGCTTTGGTTAGGACGTAGAAGAGGGGGAATGTCGGTGGCAGTATCGGACTTTAGCTTTTTGGTTAGTTGCCAGAAAGCTTGATGGGAGGGCTCTATGGTGCTCATGAGCTTGTCCCAGCGCTCCCCCCGCATCTCATTGATGCGTGACTTTACAGCACGCTGTAGGCCACGCATACGAGCGCGGTTGGTTGCGTCGGGGAAGGCATCATAAGCACGGATCGCTGCGTTCTTCTCAGTCATCAGTGCACGTACATCGGCTGGCAGGTGCCAGCGGTGGTCGTCCATCACTGGTTTCTGCCGTGAACTTTCATTCACTGCCGTTTGTACGTTTGTATCTTGTACTTTAAATAGGACAAAACATTTTTTTTCTCTATTTCATTACTTCTGTAGATATGCCCTTTTCCCTTACGGCGGCAGTATTGTCAACTTCATATTAATTTTTAACCCTATTTTGGCCAATATTCTGTTGTTTCTCTTTAGGTCCTGTTAGGGCTTTGTGGACTCTTGACAAAGTCACCAGAATAACTGATCTAGCTAAACACGTTTTTGCGCTATACGAATTGATATTTCGACACATAGTGAAAAGTAGAGGGTCGCGCGCATGCGCGTGTTCTCGCAGTGTGACGTCATAGACAAATTATATCCGCCTTTAATTTTTTTATAAATATGACGTATCTTTTGAATTTTCAACCAGTATTCTAGCATTAAAAGTCTCCTAGTTATTAGCGGTTGAAACCTTACATGTTTTTGTCGGTCAGAAATATTGAACTTACCACCGAGCGAAAAGACATTTTCACGCCTAAAAAAACTAGGTATGCCATAGGCTTCTACTCCATTCACCTATGTATTATATCCAATTTTTTTTCAAGACGGTAAAAAAGTCACCGTGGATTGACGCTACTGACAGCTCACTTCACCTAAGTTTTCACGGTGAGAATTTTACAGAATCCGACCCATTCTGTAAAATTCTCACCGTGAAAACTTAGGTGAGTTAGTAAAAATCAAGTGAGGTGATATCGATCTGGTGTAGTGCATATTTTAAAGGGTTTTTTATTTTTATACGGAATACCAACTATACTAGCTTACCCGACAGACTTTGTCTTGTTAAAATTTAAATATGGTTTAGAGTTCATACAAAACGCCCCTTGAAAAAAGAACTGTCAGTTTTCCCAAATTTTCTCATTTTTAGGGCAACTTTTCTAAATTTTCTTTCCATAAAACCTAATCAGAACTGAAACGAATATTTTGAAACAAATAAAACGTTTTTTACAAAATAAAATAAATACAACCGACTTCCAAAAAAAGAAAAAAACACTACAAAGTGAAAAATTAGTTATGGATTGACTAGATTAGTGTAGGGTGTAGTGTTTGGGCGACTTTTCAATAGTCAAATAATTTTTACCTGAAGAATAAATTATATGACAGTTTGACATATTTTCTACACAAAAGCTGTCAAACCGCCATATTTATTCCATAAATAAAAGTTATCTGACCCTTGAAAAATTAGCCCTAAGAGAATTCTTTATAGCGGAGCTATTATTGCAAAGCATGTATTCCGAACCAGACAGGATAACAGATGAAAAGAAAATTAATTTTGACACTTAGGTAGAACGTCGCGTTAGTCAACATGAAGGTTGCGTTCATATTATTCAAAAAATAACTTTAATTTCGTGAGTCGGTGTCTTTGGATCTGTATTTTAGTTTTATGCCACCGACTTCTTAAATTAAAGTTATTTTTCACTTTATCGTGTTTTTTTTTTATGGAAGTCGGTTGTTTTTCTTTTTTTTTTGTAAAAAGTTTTTTATTTTTCTCTTTTTTGTGGGTCTGTTTTTTACCTAAGTTACAATAGCCTAATGCCAACTGCTCATCACCTTTTACAAAATATTGCTTTTCCCGATGCAGAGACGTTAATTGTTGAGTTCTTCTAGTAAGAAGCAGGAGAACTGGAGCTGATGGTGAGTCACCATAAGCTCCACTTCACCATATGCTTTGTGACGAGCATAAATTACTTAGCCATATTAAAGTAATAATTATTATTAAAGAAATACTTATTATTGAGTAGTTCCGACCATCTGTGGCCTTCAGTTCCACTTCACCAAACGGTGGTTTCCGAAAGCGAGTAAAAAATACCCAAATCGCTATAGGTGTGCCTATAAAATTCGAGGGTTTCCCTTGATTTCTATGGGATCCCCTTATCAGATTCTGACTTGGTGACAATGGGACTACCTTAGAGCATACTCTTTCAAACAAAAAATAAATTTCAAAATCGGTCTATAATTGACGAAAAAATTAGTGAACATACATAAAAAAAAAACACATAAAGTCGAAGTCGAAGTCGAGACGAGTCCTTTTTTTTGGATAAAATAGTGAACTCGGTCCAGCCGTTCTCAAGTTTTGCGCCTACCAACAAACGTATTTCATTTTTATTATAGTACTAACAGTTCGACAATTATTCATAATGAGCATTGTACTAAAACAACACGCAGCCCTTCACTACAGCACTGAATTTACTAAAAAGAGACGAAAAGACATTGTTTGCCCCACAAACAGTACGAGACATGCTTTCACAGCATAATTTTATGTTTTCCTTGGACCACTAAACAGACTAAATTCAAAAGCAAACATCTATTCCCTAAATTATGGAAATTGCAAGAAAACTCTCAAGGTAGCTCTTCAAAATTTGTCCTATGAAGATATCGAGAAGTTATTAGTTGTATTCAAATAAAGATTATTTTGGTTTATTATTTATTTTTAATTAGTTCGCTAAGTTAGTATACTAAGATATAGATGACTCTTTTACTTTATATAATTACAGTGATTATCTAATATTTATTTTTTTACCTCCTCTCGCCTGAAACACAGGATGTCCTAGTTCAGGCAAATAACACTGGTGAACTTGACATAGATTTAAGCAAAACTGTATTTACTGTATTACTTCATAACTTGAATAAATATTATTATTATTTTTGTAGAGTGTATTTTCGTCTCAGCTCTTTGGCTGGTTTTTGCAACATTTACGGACCAAGGTCAAGTAAATGCAGCGTGTGGTGTTTTATGTTGAAGATGTGTTATGATGAGGACCTATTTCATTTTCAGCTACTTGCATGAACTTTCTGACAATGCGACATGTATTTAAAATGACAGCTTTTTGTAGGGTGATATAGAGGGTTTCTTTTAGGTTTAATAATTTAAGAGAAGGTGATTCGGGATGACGCCTGTTGTGGAGAGGACTAGGTTGTAAGGGAAATCCCTCCGCAAACTAATAGGGAGTACTCAGCTCCTCATTTTGAATTCCACCGAAAAATTTCACAGAGAAATTTTCATTTTTTTATTGTTTTTAGGGTTCCGTACCTCAAAAGTAAAAACCCTTATAGGATCACTCGTGTGTCTGTCTGTCTGTCTGTCTGTCCGTTTGTCACAGCCAATTTTCTCCGAATGTAATCGACTATCGATCTATGTATCGATATTACTGTGACTCAAACACGGAAATGTAACGTAAATAAATAAATTTTGAATATGGGAGTCAACTTTGGGAGGCAAAAAAGAAAAAAAAAGTTTCGCAAACTGTACCGTGCGATATATCAAATGACCCTTTCATTTTCTGAACCCTCACAGTAGGAAACTGAAACGTATTTTTTTTAGTAATTTTAAAATAAACTGTTTAAAAGTTATTTAAGAAAATAGACGAAAATTGACCATTACGCCCCTTATCTCCGAAAGTCCTGCGCCTAAAATTAAAAAAAAAAAAATCAATACCTAAGAATAATAATAGTAATAATATTAAGAATTTAAATTTTAACAATTTTGTATAATCAAAATGTTTGCATGCCGAATGGTGAAATATGGCAGAACTCTGATGTATACCGACTACTATCTACTTATGTATTACCCATATTTGCAAATAAAATGCTATTCTATTCTATTCTATTCTATAAATTACAAGAAAACCTATAAAAAGTCGATGGTCTTAAAACCACATGGTAAATCTCTCAATATTGTGCGTACAAATTTACATTTGTCCATAGTTAAACAAAAAGAATCCAGCCCAAATTAGGTGTAATGTGGGTTGGATCCTTTTCGTTTAACTATTTACATTTGTAGTTGGAATGTATGGGAAAACATGTTTTTCAACTACAATATTTGTTCTTGAGGTAAATTTATCCCAACTACGGAAACCTTCATTGTGTGTGATCTGACACACTCTTGGCCGGTTTTTTTCAGTTACTGTTCTCTTAATAAATTTCAACGTAAAATTACATTCTGGATACTCCATTTATAAATAAATAAATTCTTTATTTCACCTAAAGCTCTTAACAATATACAACAAAAGTAACACATAAAAGTGTTACAAGGGTCAGTTATTAAATACTCTGACTCCTAAACTAGGTGTAAGTTCCTGTGACTTAGGAGTCAGTGATTCTCCGTAGCAACTTAGAGCCATTTTCAGTAGTTTGGAATAGTTTTAACAATTAATGGTAGAAAACAGAATTATTATTTATATAAAGATAAAGATAAAATAATAAAATAAAAAAGAGAAATGATACATGGTTATGCGTGTATGATGAAGCGTGTGTGTAGTTTGTAAGTGTAACTGTAGGTGAACGTGTAGTGTATATGTAGGGTTTGTGTGTGTGTGTGTGTGTGTGTGGGTGTGTGTGTGTAGGTGCAGTGTGTGGGTGTGCACGTAAAGATTTATAATTAGGTATCACTGTAAATTACCCAGTAGTAGATCCTCCGTACTATCATAGTTTAATGTTTGGAGATAATCTTTAAGTAAGGTTTTACAACGAAATGTTGAGTAAGAATAAATTTTTAACTTTTTATTTAGGATGTTATACATTTTTATGCTAGAAACATAGAATTGGCGTTTGGCAAAGGCAGTCCTATGGCGTTCCAGAGGAAAAACATTGTGCTTAAGTCTACCGGACGGTTCCTCAGGGGGACGCACAGAGTGTTTACGTAGCGTCGACAGGAGCACATAAAGTTGCCTAACAGTGAGTACCCTGCAATCAGCATAGAGCTGCACAGTGGGATACCTTCGTGGACGAAAGAGCATAACCTTCAGGACAGCTCTCTGGGCTCTCTCAAGACGAATAAAAACATTTTGGGTGGCACCACCCCACACGGGCAAGCAGTACATTAGGACCGATCGACAAAGGGCAAAATAAACTAATCTGAGCGTATCATGATCAGCAGAGCTTCGTAGCTTCTTAAATATATAGATCAACTTACGGATTCGAGACGTAACTTTGTCTATTTGTGGGTGCCAGTTGAGATGTTGATCAATGAGTACTCCCAGATATCTTACAGAAGAAGATTTTGTGAGGAAGAGGCAGCTACACTGCGTTGACGAAACACAAGTGTGTGCTGTGGGTAAGGGAGTTTGCCGGGCACAGATTTGACCTAATTGCAAAAGGAACGTATACCGTTTTATCGACATTTAAAGTGAGCAAATTATTGGCCAAAAATTTCATCACGTAGGAAAGTGCAAATAAAACGGCTAAAATAATAATAAATCAGCCATGTATGTTGAAATACTCTAACGAACGACACGTGAAATCAGCTGTTCACTTTATGCCTTGCTACAGAGTTCATCGACCTACCCCTCCCAACTCCCAAATACAGACGCTCCGATTTGTGCACAAACAAAAAAAAAACAAATAAATCAGTTTTATTGGATTCCCATAACGTTCCTAAAATAATTTCATGTGCCGGTCATCTTCGTATGATATACTCATCAAATAAGGGACACTACATTTACATAGGTACCCTGTGACATACTCAGACGAATAATCTATACTAATAATAATAAAGCTAAAAAGTTTGTTGGATTTGAAAAATTCTTTTGCATTTGATAGCCCAATTCTTGAAGAAGGTTATAAGCTATTTAAAACCACGCCACCATCGTTAGGAGCCCCGCAAAATAAAAATAAAATGCCGTTGGACGATGCGATATGACGCGGTGGGCTGGGTGTCCCAATTTCACGCGGACGAAGGCGCGGGCAGAAGTTAGTGTTACAAATATGACTATGAATACCTCCACGCACAACTTTTAACATGAATTTATTTATGGTAGCCAGTTACACGAATTGCAGTCTCTTTCTTGCCTGTCACTATAAGTAAAAACAAAACGTAGGCCTTCAACCCTGGGCATCGAGAAATGAGAGCCAATTCCCGGCCACCGTAGGCGCGGGCTTGCGGACGGCGAGCAATGGGTAGCTCGCCGTCCGGTAAACACAAGGCCCGGGTCGACAGTGCGTTGTGTTCCACGCGCACCTTAAAGAGATGTCAGCACTAACTTATGGGGTCCACTAGGGCCGATGCCTGCCAGAGTCGCGGGATGTTCGAAAGAGTTACCGTGGCCCTGGCGCAAGCAACTAAAGGAACACGGATGGGTTTTAGTCAGTAAAAGTCTGACACTCTCACACTGCCCTCCATCCAGAGCGGGAGAAGTTATATTTGATGGTTTACCACCCCAAAAAAGGCTATTCTTCAAAAGCATCTACAAATGTCTACACCAGGAACAGATTACCACAACGTACATTTCTGAATAGTACTTAACCTCGTACGAATTTATTTTTACTTCGTATAAACCTCAGGATTTCCGTCGACTTAATTTATTTAACTTGAGCAATGAAACGGAAAATTAGGTACACGTAAAATACACGCTTTTGCATCAAATCTACAGAAATGTAACGTGATACAAAATAAACAGGTAAATGTTTCCTTAGTATATTTTTTCCTGATTTATTTGTAAAACTTACTATTGATTTATTTTTGTACTTGATCAAGCGTAACTTTACAAATGTATGTATATATATAAATAAATAAATAAAATTGTAGTGTCTGTTTTAATGCCAAAACAGCAGCTAGCAATCCTTCGAGTCCACTAGGCTAATGATCTAAAAAAACGTAGCCCTAAACTAACCCACAGCGAAGCATCAATAAAATAAAAGCAGTCTTTCAAAACAACATTTTCGCATCTCAATTGTTTGACTGTCAACGTATTCCAACTAAAACGTAAAGTGTTCTACAAACTTTAGAAATCTCATAGCGAAAGCTTATACAGTGTTTGTGTGTGCCTCGGTATTCTTTTGTGGAGTGGAGACGAGTGTAGAAATAGTCTTGGGCTCACAATGCGACGCGAATAACCATTCACATACAAACTCTTGGGCATGTGACGACACAAGTGTTTACTTTTGTCAACTTTTTAAATGTATCGTTGTCTGCAGAAGTGTCTGAGTAATATATACAGGGTGCCCGGTAAAGAATGGATAACCTTGAATTAGCATATAATAGATCTTGTAGCTGTTTTTTTTTTACCTTTTTTTGTAGTAAAATTTTAAAATGTATCGAATTTCTTCATTAGATTCACTCATCTTGACGGTACGAAAAACAAATGAAAATCACACATTTTCCTAATTTGAATTTGGAATTATGTTCTTTAAAATTTAAACTTTCAATGATACCAAAACCAGCCAGATACAAATAGTATAGCCAAAGAGATTTTATTACAAGTTCATACATACTATAATGCGAAAAGACTTTTTCCCCAACCTAATATCCTAAGTAGTACCTAAGATACGATTAAAAAAAAATACTGTGCAAATTCTAGTCACACTATTGACTGCCTCCTGTCGGCATAGTGAACGTATTATATTATAACAACAAATAACCGATGGAATTCATTCATTTATGTTCGTGGTGAAGAAGAATGTAAAAAAGTTACAACTTTTTCCTAAAAAATCTTCCTGGAATATACGCGTATTATATTTCTTTGTTTTTTTTTTTTTAGAACGGCCATAAGGTCTATTATATACTATTTCAAGGTTATCCATTCTCTACCGGATGCCCTGTATAAGTCAATGTTAACCTCAGGAAGTGTTGCCCCTTTTCGTTATGTCACTATGTGATAGCGACCGTTTTTGGGGGCCCATTATTGAGTGTGCAAGCCACCCCCTGCCATTTTATTATCCATACACATATAACATTGATCAGGCAGGGGACATAGTCCTTCCATAGTTCTGGGTAACCAATCCCCTATAGCCACCCAAACCCATAGTTAATATGCTTTGTTTCTATGTCCTGCAATAGTCCTGCACCAACCGGGGGTTGTCCTTGGGTGCACTTGCATAGTGCATACAGGGATAATCGTCGGTTGGAGCCTCCTCATTATTTAAAATTGTCTAAGGGGCCTCTGTGAATTGGCTTCGGCCCCTCGTACGCCTTCCAAAGGTCCGGGACCCCAGGGTCCCGAGAAATGTCAAAAAAAGAAGCATAATCATATAATGTTCCTACTGCTGGGACAGAGGCCTCCTCTCTTCTACAGGGACTGGGCTGTTCTCTAACACGTGGGGCCAGTGCAGGTTGGTACATGTATCTTTGAATTTTTGATTCTTCCTTCACCGTTTTGAGACCAGTGGTAATAAAATAATTTACACAAAGTAAAGGTCCTGCCTGGGTTCGAACCTGCGATCCGTAAGTCGGGGCCGTTATCAGTAGGCTACCACTGCTATTCTCCTCCGAGACTAGTTTGGCCTAATTCTGGATCCAAACACTACAAGATGTACTTTTTCGACTCGAAATAAAAGGAAGGCTATTGGTGTACGATCTTGGATACTTTACCATCATCTGCTTAGCCTTTTCACAACTATGTAGAAGTCGGCTTCCACTCCAACCGGTATATATTTCCACTCCATACGTGTATATTCGTAGTAACTTTTTATATGCCCATTGCCACCATACAAAATGGTAGGTACGAGTACCCATAAAAAATTCTATTAAACTAAGTTTTTCTGATTAAATCATTTTTTACTTCAAATGCCAAAGAATTTAACACCGCCCTCCATCCACTGCCATTCTTCTAGAATTCTTTACAAATCGCATAAATCGACTATGAGAATACACGTAGTTGGCAGTGGATCCCAGGTCTTGTCCTACGAGAATCCAGTAAATGGGTAACAGAGTACCCCTTGGTTGACTGGTTCTCAGACGTTCGGTGTCATTATTTATTTTATTTTTATTTGAGATGGGTTTGCTCTTGACTCTAGTCTTGGTCAGAGGTGATAGAGACAAAGACTACAAACATTTGCATAGTCACAGTGTTTTCTTGTGTGAATCTTTTATTTTCAAGGAATATTTTGTCCATTTAAACACCGTCTAACATCAATTGAAATGTCAAATGAACCTTTCACCCAATATTTCTCATCTGTCTTCCTTTACAATCGAATCAAAAGATAAATTAGCCGTGAAACAAAAGCCGGTTTTCTTCCGCGTTCAATCGAGTTATGCATAAAAGGGAAGGTAAATATTTGGAGTTTTGCAAAGGATCTAAAATTGGTAGACAGAAGTAATTGTTCAGAGCAGAGTAAACAATGATGGAGGGGGATACGGGTTAATAACAATGAACGAATGATTTGTTTACTTTAATGGATTATTTTATTACCTTTTGATGGTTCGTTTTTTGTTTGTTTTTTGTCAACTCTGCAGCTTTCTGCGGAAATAATTGACTTTCGTTTAACATTGGGCTTAAGGCGAAATTCAAATTTTCCTACGTTTTTTTGCAGTTTGCAAGTCAGTATTAGGTTGTTGAATAAAGTGTGTTTTGCGACCGTAACATATAAGTATTTACAAAATTATAATCATTACAATCAGTAATACAACTCCTTCAGTTAGTATAGGTAATCTTAAATGTCAAGATTTCATGAAATAGTAATGCATTAGTATTATACAGTATGTTAACCAACAGAGGGCGTTCCCGTTAACCCGCAATAGTATAGCATCAATACATGCTAAAAAAAATATAACCACTCGAAAACAAAATGGTTTTTATTTTTTTTAATATTAAAATATTCACTAAAAATGTTAAATTGATACGTAAAAGAAACACTCTGTACACGCGTACTTGAAGGACGGAAACATCGCAATTTAGTTTTTATTTTTAGTGAATATTTTTATATTTTTTAGAATATTTTAGTGAATATTTTTAGCATTTTTAGTGAATATTTTAATATTAAAAAAAATAAAAACCATTTTGTTTTCGAATGGTAATATTTTTTTTAGCATGTATGGATGCTATACTATTGCGGGTTAACGGGAACGCCCTCTGTTGGTTAACATACTGTATAATATGAACATGGAGAGTTGTGATATGATGAACATGGAGTGTATGGATATGATTTTAATAATAATAATTCTATAAATACAGATATGTTGTGATCGCGAATCATATTTAAAATAACATACAACCTGATACTGGCCTGCAAATTGCTGAAAACTTAAGCAAAATTTGAATTTCGCGGGCTACCTGGAGCCTTTGCCTTAAATATAACTAGTAAAAATTGAGTGTACTAAAAGAATTACACCTCTCTATCTACCCCATCAGAGAAAACAGGCGTAATATTATGTTTTAAAACGTCTAACAGCAAAACAGCGAAATTGTCTTTGTTTTTTGATCACTTCCCGTAACCTGATTAAGATGAAATCTCGCGTATTAGAATAGTTATAAAATCTGCCTAGCTTTTTCCTAATGTTGGTCGGATTACAGCCTAACCGGATGCAGCTGAATACCAGTATTTTACATGGAGCGACTGCCTACCTGTCCTCCACAATCAAGTTACTGCGTAATACGATACCCTTTGGTAAGGCTGGTTATCAGACATTCGGGCTTCTGACGACCAGTAACGAATGTCAAAGATCGAAGACGAATGACAGCCGGGACCAACGGCTTAACGTGCTTTCCGAGGCACGAAAGGGTCTTGGTTAGGTTAGGTTAGCGGACCAAGCGTAGCTTAACCTGATCGATCGACCCTTGCGGCTGTTATTACTTAGCTGCAAGCCCCTATAATAGTATACGTAGTTTTAATGAAAATAAATCATAGAGTCATTTACATAGCTCACCTAAAGATGGAAATACAATTTTGCGCGTTAGTATAAACAAAATTGTTACACGTATTCTACTACCTATCTATAAACGTTATTTAATGACAATATTTGAATTTTATAGTCATATTACCCTGTAACACTTTTCTCCCCGCCTGTACAGTCCGCCACACAGCTTGTTCAGCCGCACAAAGCTTCGTCTACACACTCCGTCAGAATCTGCGCTGCGTACAGTCACCGACAAATACCAACAACTAAGAGTTTGCGGGGAAAGTTTTTCAGGACTTTCAGCGGTATTGAAATTCATTTTTCAGATGCAAAATATTTGATTTCCAATGGAATAGGATTATCGTACTTGAGATTTGTGTATTGTGAAAATACTGTGAGCTACAAATTTTGTAAGAAATAGCGGTGGGATTTTGAAATATGATTTTTAGTTCGTATTTATGCTTTTGGTCGTTTGAAATGAAATATTGATAACTATGCCCGTGATTTTTGTTAAAGAATTTTTAGTATCGTAACAGTACTTCCAGAAATTATCTTTTACAAAATATAGTTCTAAACAAACAGTTTTATCTCGTTAGGGCCTGCGCACATCTGGCGAAGCGCAGCGCAGCCCATTCGACATTGCCCAACAAATATCGACCTTGCACCACTTGAAATAAAGCGCGTCGCAGCGGAAAGAGGCGCGCGTGTCATATTATTTATTCTCAACTTTATTTTTGGGTAAGCAATGTTGATGTTTGTTTGGCAGAGACAACCGCGCCGCGCTGCGCCTTGTCAGGTGTGCGCCGGCCGTCAAGTTTAGATTATTAACATCAACATGTTGCCATAAGCTAGTATTCAAGAGTGAGAGCAGATGTCAAAAACACGACACGTAAGCAAATATAGGGAAACCTCATCGTCAATTTAACTAAGATATCGCTAAGAGACAAATGATGTCGAGGGCTCGCATGCACATACCACTAAGATATTGAAACAAAAGGCGGAGAATCTTTTCATAACGAATCAAGGGATGTGAAACTAGCCCGATTTTTGGAATAATTTATTTATCCATTATGTTTAGGCCGATCGTCCACGGCACTATTTAGTAGCGTGTTACAAACTCAAATCACTAACACAGTATTTACTGTGTCACCATGAGTAGCCAGAATGTCACAGCACTAGTATTACAATCTGGCGGTAAGTACAAGACGCAACCAATCACAATCTAGGTATTAACGCGTTTATTAGTCACGACAGGCTGCTCACCGGTGATCTGAGTTTGTAACTGACCGAGCAAGCGAAGCATCTCTGCTTCAAGTCTAGCAATATTTGCTTTCGTCTCCCAGTTTATTGCTACTCCTCTAGTATTTTACAACCGATCTGGACGAACCTTAGTAGGTTTTACGACTTTATAGACTTTTTTGCCGTCGAAGATTTTTGATTGGAAGGGCACATCCTTCAAAAAGGAGCAAAAATGGGGGCTACTGGATATCTCCGCCTTATGAGATCCGATTCGATGGTTCTTTTTTTACTTAAAAGGTAGTAGCTTTAAGTTAAGATCATAAAAATTTTGTGAAGACCTGATGACAAAAAAAACACGGTAAATATCTAATGAGTGGCTTCGTGGACGATAGACTTTAGGCTTGTCAACCTAAGCACTTGTCCCATCGCCGACGAAGCAGCGATTAGCTATCAAGGATTTACTCGCTCAAGAAACGTACAAAAGGTCCTGTGTAACTAAAAGAGATATATCCTAACTAATATTATAAATGCGAAAGTAAATTTGTTTGTTTGTTACCTTTTCACGCCTAAACCACTGAAACGATCATCCTGAAATTTTGCATATACGTTGTCAGGTGTACAGAAACGGACATAGGGTACCTTTCATCCCTAAAAAAGTACTGTTCCCGAGGAAAACCTCAATAACGTTCTTATGATAATAGATGGCGCCACGTGTCTTTCGAATCATGACTGAATTATATTATTATTGAAACTTTAGTAGATTGTTAAGAGTATTTTTTTTTAATTTACCTAATACATTTTGTGAGTTTAGAGTGTTGATAGACCGGTTTTTCATCCTCCTAACTATCCTAACTAATATTATAAATGGGAAAGTGAGTTTGTTTGTTTGTTACGCTTTCACACTAAAACGGCTGAACGGATTCGGATGAAATTGTTACACGGGTAGGCCATCACCTGGAAAAGAACATAGGCTACTTTTTTATCGACATACCACGCGGGCGAAAGCTAGTAATTATATAAATAGTCGAACGCCGAATGTTACCGCCGTACGAGTCCTTGTTTGTCGCAGCGACAAGAGCTGTCAAAGAGAGTACTTGCTCAGCGACTCTCGCTTGGCGAGCAGAACAGTCTGAGAGACTCACGCTTGGTACATACGCATACCAGCGAGTAATCGCTCGGCACCGCCGCACACTCGCTGCTCTTTACTCGGCAACTCCTTTCTGGTTGCTAGCTCCGTCCACGACGTTGAACAAATTCAACGCACCTGCATTGCCTCTAGTATGATAAGCGTCAGTGACCACTAACCTCTTGGTAGACTGTTTGCTTGGTTGCTATCTCGCAACCTCAGACGAAATACAAAACCAAGACATAGCGCTGCGAACAATACAGTGAAGCATGCGCAAAACTACACCTCACTCTGTGCATATACGCACACACGCCCGCATTTACACCAAACAACAATTAAACTACACCTTATAACGTGCACAGATGTTTACGCAACCCGAAACGTCACTTTATTTAATCTGAGCCCGCAACGCACAAAAAAGACCATAACGCAATATGCCGCTGCCTAGCCTTTTCCCAACTATGTTGGGGTCGGCTTCCAGTCTAACCGGATGCAGCTGAATACCAGTGTTTTACATGGAGCGACTGCCTATCTGACCTCCACAACCCAGTTACTGGGTAATACGATACCCCTTGTTAAGACTGGTTATAGACTTTCGGGCTTCTGACGACCCGTAACGACTGTCAGAGATCCACGAATGACAGAAAGACCATAACGCAATATAGAGTGAAAATAATTTTGGTGCCCAATTCAAAATAAGAACACCAACCACCACTTGAAAACCTTCTGAAGATTCTCACAAAACTTCCCCCAATATCACCTTACGTGTGATATGGGGTATTAAGCCGAGGTTGCGATAACCAGCTCATTAACCATCTAGGGACCGACGTTTAATTTATATTGTTTGGAAGTGCCAACCCTAGTCGCAGCCGCAGGGCCATACATTAAATAACAAGAGATAGGTACTTGTACATGTATATATTGTAACCCAAGTACTGGAAGGTTTCTTCTAAGTAATTAAGTTCGCGACTCCTTGCTAAGGAGAGGCTTGTTGATTTTGTTCGTGGTAAGTAATGTTATTAGTTTTATGTTCAGTGTGGAGCTTTAGACGCTTATAAGGGCGTGTAGAACGTTTAATTTGTGGCACAGACAAGGTCTATGGAAATTGTAACTAAACTGAAAATGGTACTCAGTTTTATTGATCCTAAAACACAGAAGGTATTTAAACTTGGATTTTCATGAACTTTAATTAGAATGGCATACCTAATTTTTTTGATTGAAATACAGAATTTAATGTTAACTTTCAGTCTATTTTATTTTATTTTGTCCAATTTTAGTTTTATTTCATTTAATTTCACATATTGGCGCCGATTCTGTTGTGCACAAACTAAACTTAATAAAAAGTTAGCAATAGCCTAATTGTTTTTAACTAACTTTTTCTCTCGAAATCACAAGAAAGAGATGGACGTAAATTAGAGCTGTCCTAATGTTACCATACAAATTTGAACTACACGTAAAAACATGTCGTCTAAAAACACGGTGAAGACGGCATGACGTATTGACGTCTCTTACTTAATTCATAGCTATAGCCGTCCTTTTCTCACACTGCCTGTTAGTAAAATATAGCAATTCTCTAATTTTAGTTTAGGTATTGAACGAGAGAATCAGCACCATTGTCTATTTTTATGTAATCCTTATTTTATGAATGTATGACATGTGTAATTACTAGTATTGACTGATGACTGGTATGTCAGGTGCATAAATAAAAAAGCTAAGAGGCTCATTGGCGACGTAAAACTGGTGGATGCCAAGCTTCACAGCTTGGCTCATCGCCGCAAGGTTGCCTGCTTGTCGGTCTTCTACAGATTGTACTTCGGTAAGTGTGCCCGAGAACTCCACGACCTCATTCCACCGGCCCTCTTCTACCATCGGACATCTAGATGCACTGCCAGTTACTTACCCGACCTGAGTGATATTCCACCAATTCGCACTAAACGTTTCCAAATGTCTTTTATAATGCGCACAGCAAAAGAGTGGAACTCACTACTTGCGTCTGTGTTTCCGAGCGCATACAACCCTAATCTCTTCAAAGTGAGAGTGAACAGGCTTCTTCTGGGTCAGCTCACTCCATCGTCGCCTTTGTCTCTGTCACCTCTGACCTAGAGTCAAGAGCAAACCCAACTCAAATAAAAAATAATTCAACGTCAAAATAGTATTAGGCAACTAGTGCATAAAAGAAGCTCGTTTATGCCCGAATTATACACTCTGCTTTTCACTGCAATTGCGAGAAAATGAAACAGCCAATCACTTTTCACTGTTCAAAAATGTGGCAAATTGAAGAATAAATAATGATAGCTAATTCCCGCCACGAAACGTTTTAATTTTTTTTTTTTACTTTTCAACATGTGTCATTCGACTTGGGTACTTCATCCTGCCAAGTCATAGAAACGGTTTTTTGCGTTCTGAATAATAAATGACAACTATTTTATCTGGATTTATTAAATTAACGATAGAAAACACGGAAATGATATAAATTAAAGCAAATGAAATAAAATAACGACTTTAATCTGCGACGTTCTACTGTGCGTGTGGCTGTTGGGCCTAATTATCTTAGTCTTAGAAAAAAAAAAGGCACTAGAGCATAAAAAGCACCTTATGTCGCAAGACGAACTTTAAGAGCATGAGAAGTGAAAATTAATATTTTGTTTAATCACCTTAACAAAATATTAATTTGTTTGTGGTTTTTTGCAGCGTTATCATAGTTACTTATAACTTAGTTTCATCTTCAAACGTAGATACTACTAACTCTACAAACATTCCAAGACATAGTTCGTAGGTCGCAAGCATACGTTTGGTTTTTATATCAATTCGTAGTGAGCGAAACCATAGCGAGATCTAATTTGACGCCTACGATCTATCTAGGGAAGGGTGGTGTCAACATTGTTTAGAATGTTTTTATATGTATTTTTGATAGTTTTTGTTTTTTAATGTTAGTCTTTTTTGTTTTAATTGCTCCTTTTTTACTGTTTGTAATTATTCCTGTGCGTGTCCCAAATAAAGTATTTTTCTTTCTTTCTGTTTGGTTAGAGAACGAAGCTTAATGTTTCAAGAGTGATAAATAAAAACCAGCTATTAAAAATAACCATAAATATAATATACTTCCTAAAACTTATTATAAATACACGAATTGTCTCTCTACGCGGTTCGCTACGCTAAGATCCAAGCTACGGCGTAGCTCACACTATGCTACGATCTCGTAGCACACGTACTTACATTCGGAGTGTGGCAGCTTTCTTAACATTAATATTCAAGTTCATTATTTTATTCTCAACCTTATTACATTGATATAATCTATTGGCAGTCCTAGCTGTCTAAGTAGGTATAGTGCGCGCGCAAGACGCGTAAACGGAGGAGGGCGCGATAGACAAGATTGGCAGACTGAGCTGGTTTGACTTGACTACCTCCCCCGTCTCACATAACTCAGGGGGTGACTAAGAGCTACGGGCTCTTAAACACGTTGGCAGGGACATCGACGCACAACCTGTTACCATGGATTCAGTACATGAGTCTAAACCAGCCAGCGCGCAGCGTTGAAATTTTTCGTCGGTTATTAAACAAAAAAAAAAAACAGCTGTTTCCTATAAAAGTGCAATACCTACGCGGTCAAAATGCATCCATATTTTTTTTTACTGACGATAAATTCCAACGCAGTGGGGTCAAGAATCACCATCTGATGGCGGACGCGGTGGGGCCGCAGAGGAAGAGGAGTGTCGGTATTGGCTGCTCTCCCTATCTTCTGCTGCCGAAAAGTGGTAGGCGGCCGGGTCACTGACTTGACCGGTCGCAGGAGGATCAAAGGTGCCCAAACACGGCGTCGTCTAGCGCCCGTGTGCTGGTTTGATCCCTGGGGTGGCCACGGCGTGCAATGTGTTCTTGAGCGCCGCTGATGCGAGGTACTCCCCAGAGGAGAGTCCGGTGACGGACAGCTGTGGCGGGTTCGCGGTGAGTGCTAACGCGTGCCCGTGTCCCCACCACAAGCTGCAGAGGAGGACACCGTGGAGTTTTAGTGGGTTGGAGTCCCACATAACTGCACTATCTCCCCGTGGTAGTGCAGTATGCATTTCTCCACGGAAAAAAATGGGGAGGAGGGGTCCAGAATTATACACTGAATCCATGGTAACAGGTTGCGCGTCGATGTACCTGCCACTTTGTATTATCGGGATTAATAAGGCGTATTTTCCTAGAATTGAACGACTTTTTACCCTATTTTTTGAAAAAAAATAGGGTATAATACTGCCGTCGTAAGAAAAAAGGGCACAACTAACATTTAAAAAAAAATCTACAAAAAATTGAGCAGTTTAGCCTTTTTTTTCTGATTCTAAATATGTATGTAACTCAATTTTTTTTTAAATGTTAGTTGTGCCTTTTTAGCTTACGACGGCAGACTAGGTGAACGGAGTAGAAGCCTATGGCACACCTAGTATTCTTTTTTTTTAAAAAAAAAAAAAAAAAATAATAGTATTATATGATAGTATTATGTGCGTAGTACGTATTATACGATTTGAATTTCGATATTTTTAACGAGCTATAAAGTTTTTCAAAATTTCGTTTTTATTGTTCTAGTTTACTTCAAATGTGTAGTGTTTATTGATAGAGTAATTTCTGTCTAAGCTACTGAAAAAAAAAAACTAGGTATGCCACAGGCTTTTACACCGTTCACCTATTGTACCCTACTTTTTTCAAGACGGTAAAAAATTCATCCTGTATATATCATGTGTTAATTGGTGTTAATGCTACACATTTTACATCGGGTAGTATTTAAACGCAAATCAAAATATTACTTTTTGTATCAAAAAATAATCCGAATTCCAATCAAAATTACTGATTGCACAGCAAAATACTCAACTCAAAATATAACTAAATAAGAAACAATTTATATTCGTGGCGCACCGCAATAAAGCTTTTTTTATCCTTCGTGCCCTTTGCTCGCTCTTGCTTCCTAGAACGGGGCTCCTATTTATGTGTAAAGGGTTTAAAGTAACCTAACCAAACCTAACCTCGGAGTTAATATTAGTCACCATGTCATTTTGCTATGAGTCTGAGTATTATGTATGTACGCTCTGGTTAATTAGCTGTGCAGTCAGTATTTTTTTGATGTAAAAAAGTATATAAATGATGGAAATAAATTGATAGGTCATTATTTATTTGATGTGCAATTAATAATATCCCTTTTACATCATGACGCACGCTGTCAGTTCTTCAAGCTGATTCTCTATTCTTTTTTCCATCGTTCTAAATATGAAAGTCTGTATTTCATTATACAGGGTTATTGGTAAAACACCAACAACTTCTTAAGGGGTCATTGTACTCATCATTATGAACAACTTTTACTATGGAACCAAACGTGAAATCGCAAAAAAATATCTGCTTTTCAGTACATTTTGACGAATTATGCGAACATAAATGTACTGAACAGCTGATTTTTTTTCGCGATCTCAGGTTTGCTCCCATTGTAAAAGTTGTTCATAATGATGAGTACAATGACCCCTTGAGAAGTTGTTGGTGTTTTACCAATAACCCTGTATATGCCGTCAACTTATAAAATATGTTCCCGGAGGTCTGTTTTCAAATTCACACACAAAGCCAATATAAAACATCACAAAACAGCTACAACAAAACCAAACAAAACCTCTATAGTACCTACAGGGAAGGATTGAAACGCATTCGCCAAAACCCTCCAACCGTCCTGTCTAATTGTGTGGCTTTCTCTATCTTGCCCGAGCCGAAGCTGAGAATTTGGCGGAACTACGCGATTACTTACACCTGACGCTACGTACAGACGCCAGCAGGTCAAACTTCCCGAAACTGTCAAATTTTCCCAATCAACCTTGAACCTAATGCTTTAGCGATAAAGTTGAAAATCTATTAAAGAAATTTGACAGGCTGTAGTAGCTCGATGTACATGCATGTACTAAGTGTATAATTATTTATGTTGATTTATTTGAGCAATTTCAAGTTCCCAGTTTGCTAGTCTCAAGTTTCATCGCTCTCGGTTTTCATGTAATCTATAGTTACAGAACTATTTTCTGTATTATTTCCAAAATTTTAGGTTCAATCGTTTCGAAGATAAGGGTGGCGAATGTTCAATTATAAAAAAATAGATTTGAGGCCCTCACAGTAAGTCCTTTCATTTGATGTGTCCACACGGTACAGTTTTCAAAACTTTTTTTAATTTTCTTATTTGGCCCCAAAATTGATCCCATGTTCAAAATTCATTTATGTACGTCACACATCCTTGTTTGGGTCACAGAAATT
Source organism: Dicycla oo (assembly GCA_948252095.1). Lineage (NCBI taxonomy): Eukaryota > Metazoa > Arthropoda > Insecta > Lepidoptera > Noctuidae > Dicycla > Dicycla oo. The sequence continues at coordinate 14,963,911 of OX411732.1, forward strand.
CATACGCAATTAAATCGGTCCATTAGATTCGAAGTAAATTGGCTGTGACAGACGGACAGACAGACTGACATACGTGTGATCCTATAAGGGTTGCGTTTTTTTTTCCTTTGGAGGAACGTTTACTAAATTAATATGGCTTGCTTCGGTAGACGTTGACACGACACGCAAGATCCTTCTTGCCCAAAAAATAAACCACGGCTCTTTCGTATTGATCATAAACATGTTGCCTTCTTATTTCAAAAGTATTTTAATTAAGACTAATGAAAGAAAGAAAGAAAGAAAGAATAAAGTGCAATGTGCATGACAGTCAGAGAAGTAATTGTGTGAAGAGGGCAACCGGCATCATCCTACTTTTTGCACAAATTAACAAGATGCGATCGGTAATTGTTTTCTTTTATCAATATTGTCTAAGTCTTGGCAATGTTAAGTTGATATCAGACACTTCACTCGAGAGAATGGTTCATTTTTGTTTTATATCACTTTCAAACGACTTCAACATTATCACATAAGAACGAACGTCCATCTGCTCCTTTCATTTAATTTTTCGATCATTCAGTAGACAAGAAGCTGAGTGCCTAAATTCAACATCGCTGCATCGCTTTACCACAGATTAATACAGATGGAAATGGAACACTCCGCAGTTTAGATATGGAGCTACAAGTACGCGGCGGGCTCGACTATTCGCGCCACTTCAGTGCGGGCTGACGCGCACCGGCCGGCTCGCACGGTCAGTTCGATACTCACTCACACGCCGCGTCGTAAAAGAAGACAACCCTAAAGAGTCAGAAGGTATAAGAGTTACACGTTAGAAAGATAGGTAAGGTACGTAGGTAATAAGCGTTGTGCAACCTGAATTGCACTTTATTGTGTCGTAGCAAGAGTCGCTTTTTATTTAAATGATTTTGCGGAGTGTCCCATCTGTATTAATCTGTGGCTTTACTAATGAATTCACATTACACTTTTGATTAATTTTGTATTTAGATGCTTCACTTGCCTTTCACATGCCGAATGAAAGTCAAAAACCGAAGCGTCTGCTATCATCTTATCCACGTTGATACTTCCTAATGGATATGTTATATCCTGGGCTCTGAACACTTCATTAGTGTAAAAGGAAAGTTTTGTATGTTTATATATTAAGGGTTGACACTAAACCGGCTTATCGGATTAATAGGAAATCCTGTTCAAACTTTGACCAAAATTTGATAGGATACATACATAACAATTCTAAAGACACCTACGCACGGATTTGATTATGCTGAGATTAGAAGACTAATGCGTGGGTATCATATTGTTTCTCGGAAAACAGTACATGGCATTCCAAGATAACTCCCGGTTATTTAAATTAAGATGAATTGAAAACAAACAACACGGACAAATTACAACGGATAGCCCGCGGTTATCGATATACAAAGACAATAATTATGGTATGATTTATGGTATGCACGTAGGATAATGCATGTCAGAGTACCTACTGAGAAACAAGGCCCGCCCACTTTTTTACCACGACCGTAGTTGCTGCGGCCATGGACGCATTGTTCCTCAGTAAGTACTCTGGACATAAAATCAATCAATCAATCTGCTTAGCCTTTTCCCAACTATGTTGGGGTCGGCTTCCATTCTAACCGGATGCAGCTGAATACCAGTGTTTTACATGGAGCGACTGCCTATCTGACCTTCACAACCCAGTTACTGGGTAATACGATACCCCTTGGTAAGACTGGTTATCAGACTTTCGGGCTTCTGACGACCCGTAACGACTGTCAGAGATCCACGAATGACAGCCGGGACTAACGGCTTAACGTACTTTCAATATGCCTACCACAGACCATACCAAATTTCCTTCTAATATCGATAACCGCGGGCTATCCATTGTATTTACGTGTAGTGTTTTGTTTCAAGTATTTTTAGATAAACAACTGGGAGTTATATTGTAAGCCCATGTATCTATAATTATTATGTCTATAGATAAGGGTGCGTCGAGTATTTATTTATTTATATGTATATTAGTTTTTGCCCGCAGCTTCGCCCGCGTTATTGTCGGAAATTATCCCACGGAAACGCACGACCGGGGTCAAAAGTATCTTATGTCCTAATCCGGGTCATACTCTACCCATGTGTGTGAAATTTCATCCAAATCCGTTCAGCGCTTTTAGCGTGAAAGCGTAACAAATTCACTTTCGCGTTTATAGTATTATGAAAAACCGGTCTATCGAGACTCGACTCACAAAATGTATTAGGAACTTAAATTAAAAAAAAAGAACTCTTAACACACTACTAAAGCTTTTCTATTAATATATTTCAATCATCATCATCTGCCTAGCCTTTTTCCCAACTATGTTGGGGTCGGCTTCCAGTCTAACCGGATGCAGCTGAATACCAGTATTTTACATGGAGCGACTGCCTATCTGACCTCCACAACCCAGTTACTGGGTAATACGATACCCCTTGGTAAGACTGGTTGTCAGACTTTCGGGCTTCTGACGACCCGTAACGACTGTCAAAGATCCTCGAATGACAGCCGGGACCAACGGCTTAACGTGCTTTCCGAGGCACGGAGGAATCTCGGTATGAAAAGATGGTCACCCATCCACAGACTAACCCCGGCAAGCGTAGCTTAATCTGATGGATCGACCCGTGCGGCTGTTATTACTTCAATCATGATTCGAAAGACACGTGGCGCCATATATTACCATAAGAACGTTATTGTTGTTTTCCTCGGGAACAGTACTTTTTTTCGAGATGAATGGTACCCTATGTCCGTTTCTGTACAGTCACGAGCAATAATATGTATACCCTTAGCCAGTTTTAAAACTGATTTTCTTCTACTGTATTGATTATAATTGTATGTTGTTACGAACATAGCGTTTTGGAATACATAGAATTATGAAATAGGTAAGCATCTCTAAAATGCTATCGTTATTTCATGAGAAAATCGCTTTTGAATTTCCCTAAGTGTATACATATTCGTGCTCGTGACTGTACACGTGACAACGTATATGCAGGATGATCGGTTCAGTGATGTAGGCGTGAAAAGGTATCAAACAAACAAACAAACTTACTTTCGCATTTATAATATTAAGTAAGGATTTGTATAACAACTGCTTGCTGCACTTACAGTTAACACCAAAGCGCGCAGCGAGCCAATAACATAGCATTTAACTAAAAAACTTCAAGCAAACATTAAACATAGATTGACTCCTATACATAAATATTTCAACATCTGGCTCCTGAGCAATCAGGGCGTTCAGCAGATTGATCGCCTAGGTTCTGGGAGCATATCAAGCAGTATGGGTACGCACTAGCGGAGCCGCGAACAGGCACCGCGAGGAACAGGAGTGCGACCGTCGCAGCCGGTTTGGAGCAAACAATGAAAAGCGAACTAGTCTCGTCATCGATCTTATTATTGAGCAATAAGTAGTAGTGCATCAAAAGCGCACGCTTGCGTCTCAGTTTCAACGTGTTGATGCCTGCCATCCCCGAAACAAACTGACATTGACAAAATAATACAATTTACGGAAATTTTTCTGTGGACATACTTATACTATTTATTTATACATGGTTGCCAATGATAAGTACGCACCTGACCTCCATCACGGTCACAAAGACCAACAAGTTTAACAAAATACCTTTTAACCTTCCCTTTCATGGAGAATTTACTACATTCAAAACATACCCCAAAAGGCACTAACTAAATTCATTTCCTGGTTGCTAAAATGCCACAGGAATTCTCACTCCCAGATCTTTTGGCATAAAATACGATTCACATTTAGCGTTTCCATTTTAAAAGAAGCCATTTAATTCAATTGTCGGTCTAAGTGTATTGAGGACTCCTATTAATAATTCATGTGGTTCCAGTGAAGGGATTTCACGTTTAAAAGCTAGGCTGGGATAAACTTTTATCTTTTATTCTTTATCTTTTACCTCTGATTAAAGTAGTGCTTGCGTGGGAGGAAATGAGATGTTTACCAATTACCTTAATTACCAATTATTAAATGTAGAAACTTTTCGAATCCATTAATGTTTTACCGCCTCGAAAGAGTTGTCAATTGATTTTCTAAATGATATTCGAATTACACGGTTGGTCAACACGTTCATAACCGCAAATTACACATGGGATGAAATTCATCCCATTTTTTTATTTAAGTAGTGGTTCGTGGGAGTAAAGTCATCCCACGCAAATCTGCTTTTGGTTTGAACCTTGTTCCACCACTATTAAGAAGTCCTTTCTAATTCCATACATTTAGTTTGATGCACTATCCATTTCCGAGGAATTTGAGGTATGCCAACCCTCTATGCGACTAGTCAATCGTCTGTGGAAAGATTATTTTTAGTCTGTAGTTACAAATCTTTTTGTAAACAAAAGGTTTTTGTTCAAATTGGAATGCTTGTAATTAATGAAAATTGTATTAAGGTAAGTGGTTTTATTTATGTTTCGTGCTAAAAATAAACACACCATGCATTTTAAACTATAAAATAAATAGGTCGTTGCTTGATTTTTTTTACTAGAGTCATTTCTTTGAAAGTGTAACTAAAAATTGTTTTGTTATTTTTTACAACCAATTTTGAAAATGAAAACAAGTAATACATTCAAACGAAACGTATATTGCTATAAAGCCGTACTCACTAGCATTCTAAGAAACATTCAACGGTCACAAAATTCCAAGAAGCTACGATGCAAATCGGTTTTGTTTACAAGATTACCGCGGGTGGGGCGCTCAACGGTTTTCCCCGCGCGCTGGTGAGCACAGCAGCACAGCGGATAATTGACTTTGAAATCTGAGAAAAAATTGATCCATATGCTTCATGTACACGACGCCGGAGTCGCAGCGGTGCGGGCGCGACGGCGCCGGGCCGTATGTTTGTGCATACGAATGAATACCCCCCATGCGCCTCAACGCCACCGCACCCGAGTCACGCCAGAACCGCGTATCTACCGCATTGAAGCCGAGTTAAATAGTAAAGCAACGATCACAGTTCAGTAACAGTAGGTGAGGTACTGCTCCCCCCCGGGGGGTTCCCGCATTGTCGAGGCGGGGGGGCTCAGTAGCCGTGGCTTGGTCACCCACGGTGAAGCGAAGAGGAACCCGAGGAGGGGCCGCTCGTCAGGGCTTTTTCCAGGAAGTCGACGACGTAGCGGCCAACAGGTAGGTTGCGGTGCCGCTTGGGCGACATCGCAACTGAGGCGAGCCGCGATGTCGTATGGGAGGCATCGCGGCTGAGGGTTGGAGGCCGCGGCGGGAGAGGAGTGCCGGTATTGCGGTGCGCCGCTCTCCCTACCTTCCGCGGCCTTGACGGGGTCCCCACCGTCTGATGGCGGACGTGGTGGGGCCGCAGGGGAGGAGGAGTGTCGGTATTTCGTTGGCCGCTCTCCCTATCCTCTGCGGCCGAAAAGTGGTAGGCGGCCGGGCCACTGACCTGACCGGTCGCAGGGGGACCAAGGGTGACTAGACACGGGGTCGTCTGGCGCCCATGTGCTGGTTTGGTCCATGGGGTGGTCACGGTGCACAATGTGTTCTTGTGCGCCGGTGATCACCCCCCGCTCCCCAGAGGAGGGTCCGGTGACGGACCGCCGCGGCGGGTTCGCGGTGAGTGCTAACGCGTGCCCGTGTTCCCGCCACAAGTGGCAGAGGAGGACACCGTGGAGTTTTAGCTGCACTATCTCCCCGTGGTAGTGCAGAATGCATGAGCATTTCTCCACGAAAAAAAAAAAAAAAAAGCCCACCTTTTTTTTTTTTTTTTTTCTACTGCTCGATTTTAGCGACCAATTTTATACCGAATAAATTTCATTTCTATGTGTAGTAGTTAGAGTTGTAGAGGAGCTCGTGGCTAAGTAATAACAGCCGCACGGGTCGATCCATCAGGTTAAGCTACGCTTGCCGCGGTTGTGGTCTGTGGATGGGTGACCATCTTCTCATACCGAGACTCCTCCGTGCCTCGGAAAGCACGTTAAGCCGTTGGTCCCGGCTGTCATTCGGGGATCTTTGACAGTCGTTACGGGTCGTCAGAATCCCAAAATCTGACAACCAGTCTTACCAAGGGGTATCGTATTCGGGTTGTGGAGGTCAGATAGGCAGTCGCTCCATGTAAAATACTGGTATTCAGCTGGATCCGGTTAGACTTGAAGCCGACCGCAACATTGGGAAAAGGCTAGGCAGATTTATTTTATGGGTAGTAGTTGATATTAATATTCAATAATCATGAACGTGAGAGTCAGCCGCCGCACCTAAGGGGGAAACTAAAGTTGTAAAAAAACTTAAAAAAAGTAGTTTCATACCACGCCAAAACCTTGTTGTTTATTTTTAGGGTTCCGTACCTCAAAAGGAAAAACCGGAACCCTTATAGGATGACTCTTGTGTCTGTTTGTCCGTCTGTCACAGCCAATTTGCTCCGAATCTAATGGACAGATTAAATTGAAATTTGGTACACGTATGTATTTCTGTGACCTAAACATGAACGTGTAATGTAAATTAATGAATTTTGAACATGGGGGTCAATTTGGGGGGGCAAATAAGAAAACAAAAGTTATTCAAACTACATCAAATGAAAGACACAAGATACATCAGATGAAAGGGCTTACTGTAAGGGTCTCAAAAATTTATTTTTTTATAATTTTAAAATAAACTGTTTTAAAGTTATTTAAGAAAATTGACGAAATTTGACCATTTCCCCACTTTACGAGTATTTCCGAAACTACTGAGCTTAAAATTTTGAAAAAAATACAGAAAATACTTATATACCTATAGATTACAGGAAAAATAAGAAGTCTATGGTCTTATCATATTGTGCGTACAAGTTTACATTTGCAGTTGGAATGTATGGGAGAACATGTTTTTCAACTACAATTTTAAGTTTGTTCTTGAGATAAATTCATCTCAACTACGGAACCCTTCATTGTGCGTGGTTCAACATGCACTGGACCGGTTGCTTTTTTGCTAAAAGTTAACATCATACAATACTTTACATAACTACGAGCTCATTCGCATATGAAATCAAATCAAAATCAAAAGTCACTTATTCAAACTAGGCTGAGAATCAGCACTTTTCGAACGTGAAAATTACATAAGACCGTCCCCCAAAACACCCGCCCTTCACCACTTCCTAGTGCTTTAGCTGGGAAGAAGAAGTGCCGCAACAAGGTCCCAAGCAGCATAGCTGTCTGTTCAGTTAAGAAATTTGATTCTATACAACAGTGCGCAAAATAATTTTGGTACAGACGCCAGCACATCAAGCTACTACAATCTGTCAAATTTCTTGAATAGATTTTTAACTTTATCGCTAAAGCATTAGGTTCAAGGTTGATTGGGAAAATTTGACAGTTTCGAGAAGTTTGACCTGCTGGCATCTGTACATTACGAAACACAAAACATTAAATTATTTGCCATAAGTCAGCTAGCACACGCCGACTTACCAAACATAATAAATCGAAAACTATACTCAATAAAAATTCAAAAATAAAACTATTTAGCTTAGGCAACGTAAGCTGAAGGAGACGGGGATTTCTGTGCCTGATTGTAATAACTTGAGGTATGGTTTAAAAAAAGGGTTATATTTTTCTATTTCAAAATCTGAAAAATCAGCCCAATTTACAATCTGGAAATTGAAAAATCCAAAAATTATGTTTAGAGTGACGAATAAAATGAAATATCGATCGTGACAAAGCTCATAATATTAAAAAAAATGCTTTAACCAGATGATTGATTATATTAAAATAGTTAAATCTATTAGAATGAACTTATTATATAGTTTAAACAAATTAAATATCTACAAAACTATACTAAAGATAAATCTTACGATCGATTATTGTATTTTTAGTCTGTGCTGACATTCATAACACTGACAGACAGCTGTGACACTCACTCACTCGTTTCGTATCGTTTAGTGCGTGTACGTTTTGAGTGCGTTTCCTCCCACGTTTTATTGATAATTTCCTCGACCCCTGCTTTTTTCTAAGGACTTCTGATCTTGCTTCTTGTACGACCCTTGCTAACATACCGGACATGGAGAACCCCGCTTATATATTGGACTTAGACTTGTTATTTTGGATTTTACGACCGGCCTACCGATTGGATATTGACACCATGACTCGTTGTGTAAATTGTGGCATAGCGACTAGTCGCTGTAATACACTAAGTCATCTAGCTTTAGATGACGAAATGATAATTAGCAGTGATTCGTCAATGGTGTGCACCACAATCTGTAAGTACTTACTCATTTCCTGTTTTTTAGCTCACCAGCATCTACCTTGCTGGCTATCTAGGATATCTGATATTAAAAACTTTTTCCATTGTTCAGGTAAACAGCAGTGACCATGTTTGCCAAGATGACATTCTAATAATAATTGAAAATGAATAAAAAATACAAATGAAAAACGATTTTTACTTTTAAGTATCACCTCCTTACCTTTATTGATTTTTAAATCTTTATTTTTCCTAACTTCCTCCCAGTCTACAAATATAATTAACATCCTAAATAAAAGAAACAAATGACGTTCTCACTTCAAAAATCAGCTATTAAGTGTAGGTTGATACATAACCTCACTTTTACAAAATCTCTTATAACTCAGCTCTCAGATTGCTAAAATCCGCAAAATTTTCATTGATGGTGCGATAATATAGTAGCTACCAATTGACACCAATTTAATCTTTTTACATCCAAGCCCAAGATTGTATGAAAGCGTATCCGTCTCCTTTATAAGGGAAATTGTTTTACCTACTTAAATTGTCCGTGTATTCAACTCACAACTGTCATTCTTTGGCACTTTGATACTTGTATGAAATGGCTAAAACACTGCAAGTTGACATAGAGTGACAATAATTAATTTAACTAAACAATTTTACTGATTTTATCGATTGGAAACGTTGCTTTACTGTCAAAAAGTTTCGAATCGGGTGCTGATGTTGAAAACATCAAATGTAATCCGGCAATAGGAATGAGAGTTGTCTATGGTCTGTACCTAAGTTCTGAGTCAATATTGTTTGATATGATTGCCAATTTGGTAGTATTGTTTACAGATTGTTGAAACTGAAATAGATTACATAAGCTGTTACATGCATGCAGTCATTCAGGTGGGTTTTGTATGCGAAAATAGAATTTATGTGCTTTGTTTACGCTTGTTGCTCACTCGTTTTGTGTCGAAAATTGATGTATAACATTGTATTACTGACGAGGCTAAGTAATAACAGCCGCACGGGTCGATCCATCAGGTTAAGCTACGCTTGCCGGGCTTGCTCCGTAGATAGGTGACCATCTTTACATACCGAGACTCCTCCGTGCCTCGGAAAGCACATTAAGCCGTTGGTCCGGGCTTTCATTCGTGGATTTTTGACAGTCGTTACGGGTCGTCAGAAGCCCGAAAGTCTGACAACCAATCTTATCAAGGGGTATCGTATTACCCAATAACTGGCAGGCAGTCGCGTCATGTATAATACTGGTATTCAACGGCATCCGGTTAGACTGGAAGCCGACCCCAACATAGTTGGGAAATAGCTAGGCAGATTGATCGATTGATTTATGTGTTGACAAAACAGAAACAATGTAATTGTTTTGAGTCAAAGTTTACTGATATTACTTATGCATATAAAACTTTATTTTATTATAAGCCATTCATATTCTTTATAAGGATTACAGTCATTAGGACTCCAAATTAAATAGACAAAGATCAAGATAGTATATTATTGTATTTTAAAAATGTAAAAATAATATTCTGCCTACCAAAGACTATGATCGAATCTCCCACAAAAATACTCGACTAACGGGCGTTTTCCTCCGTCTCGAAAACTTCCGCAGTCCTCTCAAAAAGAGATCCCTATCCCAAACGATAATGATTCAAAAGCTCACCCATTGGAGCGATATTTTGTCCAAATAAAAAAAATATTATTTGAACTCGCCTCGTTACTAGTTTTGAAGTTGGACGGTTCAAGGCTTTATCGTCGCTGCGCCTGCAAAATCCGCTATGTATTTTTTTTTGGAAATCGGTTTTTGATGCTAATTTATAGTATTTCTCAAGCCACGTGCGCCTGTAAAATCCGTTTTCTCATAACTGATTTGGTTAAGAAGATAACAAAATCAGCTATGTAATTTTGGTCAAAAACGGACTTGAAAAACCCTCTATGTGTGCAGGAGACTCATAGCGTATTTTCGTTTCAAAGCGAGTCCCTTGGAATTGCGCTTTGAAATGACACATAGCGGGTTTATCAAACAAACAGGAGACGTGACACGTGGCATGTGGTGCAATGTTTACGAGCGTATTTTATTTTAATTAAATAGTCTTAAGTGTTAGATAGTGTAACAAAACTTATTATAGATACCTGGTTTGGCGTAATTAATGTAAGTACCTTATTTGTATTACTTACTAATAAGTTGATCACTTAAATTCACAATTCTAACCTATAATTTGAGAAGCGCTTGTTCAAAAATAGCTATTTTAATTAAAAAATATCTTCAAGATCATTAATTAGGTACCTATAAAGTGTTTTAATGTTGACGTGCTTTCTTACTTTTACGTACGTATTAAGTTTTTTAATTAATTGAACGTCACTTGGCCACCTGAGCACGTTATCAGTAGGTAATTATTTGTATCTCATTATTGTTAAATTATTATTATTGTTAATTACTATAATAAAAAGAAGAACCATAACCACAACTGAAAACGGTACATCAAAAAGAAAAAATACTGGTGCCGATTGCTTTTTGCCAAGAGAAAATGGCGTTAAAGTAAGTCTGTAGAGACTTATTTTTGGCCACTTTGGATATTACGAAAGATACCTTTACAGATTGGACCAAAGCTAAAGGATGTGATTCGTGTCATACAGACGATTCAACCCAAACTGCATCTGCCATTCATGATGAGCATAGTACCTCAAACAAAAAAATTTTGAAGTCAGACTCTGTCGTACAATGGTTAGATCACTTGGCTAAGGTACCCAGTCATTATTTAGTCATATATTAGTCGTAGATGATGCATTCATTGCATTCAAAAACAAAAATGCACGACGTTTACGTTTCCTGGTGCCAATCAAACTCTTTGGGATTCGTCCAACGAAAGAAATTTTGTGAGATTTTAGAAAATAAGTAAATTTCTATATATAAGCCGCGGAAGGATCAATGTGATACTTGCGTATCTTTCAAAGAAGGAAACTTAAGTGAAGAAGCGTACCAAACACATTTGACAAAAAAGAATGAGGCTCGAGAAGCGAAGAAAAGTGCCATAGCTTCCTTATCTGATGAGCATTTTGTATGTACAATGGATTTACAAAGTGTCCAATTGTGTCCCAAGTTATTAGTATCCTCCCAGTATTATAAACAAAAACTCCAGCTTCATGTTTTCATAATTTATATATTAACACAAAAGACGTATTTGTATTTGTTGGGCACGAAGGTGACGGCGGTGTTACATCAAATGAATTTGTATGTATCATAACATGTATCATAACATTTGTGACGCTTTACGCCACCAAAGGCTATAAAAAAATTAGTTGTGGTTACCAAAACCGAAATAAGGTTTTGTCTAGTGCTTTGGCAGACGTTTCAAAGCTGAAGTCAGTGGAAATTCAACAAATCATCTTGGAAAAAGGGCACACCATGATGGAGGTTGATAGTGTCCATTCGACTCTAGAGAAATGCTGTACTCCGCCGTTGTACACACCTGCCGATTATGTAACATGCATGCGCAAAGCGAGGCCAAGTCGACCTTACATTATTAGACATGTAGACTATACCTTTTTTAAAAACTTTGAAGCTGTGCCTAGCAATTTTTCATCGATTCATCCCGGTAAAAAAGCAGGTCAAATCACTGTTGTACACGAACGGTGATACTTTTTTATAAATTAAGGCATGATGAAACCGAATGGATCTTGTTGCCACAAAGAAGAAATGATCTGTGCGAGGAAGCTCGGTGTTTGTTTACAACGCCGAGAAAAATTGAAAAAACTAAATTTGATTGTTTACAGTCCTTGAAATGTTTCATGCATCGAGATAATCACTTTTTTTATGACAATCTAAATTTTTAATATATTTAAAACCTTGTTTTGTTTACTATGTTTTTTTAGTACTTACCTACTTTTTACTTAGTTACAACGTGATCTCAAAGTTTGCCAAACATTTAAGTGTAACAACAACTGTGATTTGATTTAATCTCATAGATTGAGACTGCTGTTATAAGAATTTAGAAAGATTGTTTTATTACGTTACTTATTATTTTTTTAGTTTATATAATTTTATGTGTAACCCTGTTTCTTGTGAGTTAACTCATCCATTAATTAATACTGTTGCAATTTCAACTTTAAATATTATTATGTGACATTTTTAAATACCTATTTTTATTTTATTGTCTTTTGATTTAATTTTGTTTAATATTTTTCTAATTAAGTATAATAAATACTTTATAAGTAAACTTAAACCGATTTCATTATTTTAATATAGTTTGGTAAATCCGCTAAGTGTTCTAGGAAGCACAAAAATGCAAATTATTTAGTAAAAGCATAAATCCGTCATGTGGTGAAAAGTCAGATATAGGTATTTACGACACGAAAAAAAACCGATATGTGCACAAATTCACTTAAAAAAATTGTAGCCCCTGGAATATCATAGTGAACGGCGTAAAATATATGTTTCTGGATGTCCCGACATAAAGCCTAATTTTCTGCATATTAAGTTTTAAAATAATAGTAACAGTTTGAAAACAAAACAGTTTTTTGCTTCTCCTGAAAAGTTAGGTTTTTATCCATAGCGGATTTTGCAGGCTCAGCGACGTTATGGCACTTTGTTATTCTGTTTTCTGTTTCTGCTGTACCCATCTGCGGTGCTGCGTTTAAATTCGTGAGTTGTTTGCGAGTAAGTGCATATTTTTCAGGCTTGTACGTAAGATTTCAATGTTTCTGTAGTCGCGTACCGCACTGTACGAGTACCGTGTAGAAAATACCCAGTGTATTAACTGCGATTTTTCTTCTCTCATGGTATTTTCTTGAAGAAAAAAAAGAATATGAAAAATATTAAGAAGCAGTAAACAAAACCGACTCGTACACGATACGAGTAATAACAGCCGCACGGATTGATCGATCAGATTAAGCTACGCTTGCCGGGGTAGGTCTGTGGATGGGTGACCATCTTTTCATACCGAGACTTCTCCGTGCCTCGGAAAGCACGTTAAGTCGTTGGTCCTGGCTGTCATTCGTGGATCTTTGGCAGTCGTTATGGGTCGTCAGAAGCCCGAAAGTGTGACAACCAATCTTACCAAAGGGTATTACCCAATAACTGGGTTGTGGAGGTCAGATAGGCAGTCGCTCCATGTAAAATATTGGTATTCAGCTGCATCCGGTTAGACAGGAAGCCGACCCCAACATAGTTGGAAAAAGGCTAGGCAGATTGATTGAACAGTGACGATACGTGACAAAACCGACAGTTAAGAAAACGAAAATGGAAAATACTGTCATCATCAATGTCATAAAACTTCTGTCGATATTGCGATTAAGTGATTGGCCGTTTCAAATATAGCCATTCCTCAAAATATTCAAGTTAACCAGTAGGTACAGTTCCTGCTGTTTCTACTCTCTCATTGTAAACAGAGCATCAGCTCCTAACGATAATGTTACACGTTTTATTGTACACCTCAGGGAAATATTCCGCTTAATATTTTTTTCTTTCATCACATTCTATTTTTATGTAAGTTTGTTTAGGGAAGCTGGATTTGTAAAAATATGTAGACATTACTGTAGTATTAGGATTAGGAACTAATAGGGTTTCATTATCCCTTAGGTATTGCGGTGTGGAGGATAAATGGGAATCGTTCTAAGTAAAATAGTGCTGGTTAAATACTTCTGGTTACATTACAGATCCCAGGATAGATTAGGTGTTAAAAGTTTGGCAGCAGCTGTCTCCATTTAATTTTTAAACAATATGTAAGTATGCCCAGAGTTTGGATTTATATAAAGCTTTGGCCAAACCTGCGTGACCAAAGTGACTGCGAAGCGGCAGCGTCAGTTGCGTGGCGGACGCTGCTCGTGTAAAGCTTTTTCCAAACCTGCGCGACCAAAGTGACTGCGAAGCAGGAGCGTGAGTCGCGCGGCGGACGCTATTCGTTTAAAGTTTCGACCAAACCTGCGCTACCAAAGCGACTGCGAAGCGAGAGAGTCAGTTGCGCGGCGGACGCTGCTCGTGATATGCTATGGCGCCTTCCACACCTACTCGACCGTAACGCTGGGAATACCGCGTTTGCAAAGCGGGACGCAACGCACGCATCTTGTGGTCAGACGTGTGTAGAGCTTGTCTACTCTGAAATAGACTCACATGAGACGGATTTACTAGAACAGGTAGGTCTAGGTATTTTTCCGGACTAGGCCACACCTAGTACGACGTGAAAAGTACGAAGTAGATCGAGTATTTTCTATCAAAGCGAGAATTTTATGAATAGTCACTATCATTTGTACCATATATGATGTTAATAGCGCTTTACAATGTGAACCCTCAAACATCACGCAATGTTCGTGATTAAAATATCAGGTTTTGCAAAAAAACTATCCAGATTTAATAATTTTCCGAATACGGACACAATGGATCGCGTACGGGACGTGATCTATTGAGTCCGTATTGAAGTTTTTGGCGAAGTACGCTCATAGCATACTACTATCGAGTATCGAGTATCTACATATTCCAGTATATTCATATCATGTTAAAATAAACATAATTAAATGCACGTTAAACTTAATTTTAAATGGAAGAATAATTATTGATGGCTGATCTTGGATTTGGAGTTGTTTAGTTCACAAAATCTTTTTTATGTGTTCTTAGTACAAAAATTTTAATTTATTCATAAGAAGGCATACGTTGATGGACAAAAAACTATATCTATATATGTATATTTACCAATTATAATTAAAGACGACGATTAATGAAAAAATTATCAATATCTACTAGTGCATAGCCAGAGTATTTTAAAACTTTCAAAGAAATCTAAGAATTGAATAAAAAAAAACAAACAATATGCTAATAAATAGTAGTAGTAGGCCGACTATGAGTTTTGCTGAACTATGACTAGCTAACTATTGGATATATATTTGATTAGATCTATATATCCCATAGTTATTATATTCCCGGTGTGTCCGTGGCATCACATGGGCTCTATCAGAATACCAGCGCTGCGGTAATTATTTTTTTAATATCGCAGTGATGATATAGGAGCATTTTGGCCTCGTATTTTGTCTTTTTTTTTTAATTTGCCAATTTAGTATTTTCTTTTGTTTCTTTTTTAATGTTAATTTTGTTAGTTTTATGTGCTCCTTTTTCACTGTTTGTATTTCCTGTGCGTGTCCCAAATAAAATATTATTCTTTCTTTCTGATTGAGTTTTTGTATACAGACTAACGTCAGTATTAGATACACGAAGATTAAATTAATCTAGGATCTTCATCCCCACTTTGTATGAAAGGTGATGTAACATTGCAAAATAAATTTCCCCTTTAAATATACATGACAATGCTTTGCTACAGACAGGGTAGCAAGGCCATCCGCCATACTAACCCACTTCTTTGACTTAAGTTCTTCAAAGCGGGGTCCAGTTGCTGCGCGCTATGTTTTTAAATAAGTTGCAAACAACTATTTTATAACAAGTGGATTTAAGTTCAAGTAAATAGATTTAAAGGTGTAATTGCAGTTTGTTGTGAAACGTTATATCGATACATATCGTATAGAGAGACTTTGTAAATCTAATCAGGAGATATTGTTTTAATCATGGAGTAAAAATAAATTTGCTTTGTGAATAGTCAGGAGTATCTGAAAGGTTATTATCAGCAATATTTTACTATTTAAAAATACAACTCTTTATGGCGAATTTCATCTTACACTCACACACAGTGAAATATTTCCATTAAGGACACATTTCATCGTGTGTGAGTTTCATGCTTTCATGATTTCCCTATATAAGCATGATAATAAATAAATTGTAGAAAATAAGTCCAATAGAACCAAATCGTAAGATGAAACGAAAATGCCTGGCAGAGCTACTAGTCGAGCTTATGAAAGGACACCTTCCTTTGTCACTGAAGCGAAAAATTATGAACATGACGTGCGTTCTACCCATTTTGACCTACGGATCTCAGATTTGGTCTTTGACAAAAATTCAAAAGTCCAAACTCAAGGTTTGGCAACGTTCGATGGTGCGTAGTATTCTAGGCGTCAAATTAACAGACCATATTCGCAACACCACACTGCACTCAAAAACACGTTTCTGACGTTGCTCAAAAAGCCACTAGGCTGATGTAGACCTAGGCTAGCCACGTCTGCCGTATGCCCAAAAATCATTCGACCAAAAACCGATTGTACTCCCCTGTCACTTATTCTTGGAAACACTAATACCGCTCGTTTTGTGACCTATGTATAAATCGAGAACCACAAAGCCTATTATTTACCATAATGGCTCATTCTTTTAAGAGACCCTTGAATCTCGTCTATCCATACCAGTTAACGATGGCCAGTTAAACTTACCGAGCGATCGGATGACCCTAAACTTTTTATATTGCCCTTTTGTATTGCCTTTACGCCTATTAGGTGTGAATGTTGACCATATATTACAATTTAGCCATGGGAATCGGTCAACCCATAAAAAACTAAGCTAAGCTACATAAGAATGTTTTTTTTCGGTGTTTGTATCTCTGATTAACAATTTACATTGTAATAATTTATAATCTTTGACTTTGCATGATAGGGTTGCAGGTAAAGGCCTCAGCTGATAATAACTATTATTTAAAATATTACGCTCCTGTTCCGACTCCGCCGCAGTCGGGTAAAAACTCATTAAAGAGTGAGATGCCTAAAATTTATTCGATTCCCAGTATAGTTCGCGTCAAATAACTTTGCCGCTGTGAACTTCACACAAATGACTGCGCAGTAGTCAATATCTGTACTAAAACAGCAACGCGCCATGTCATGCGCATCGGAAAGCCTGGTTTCAGAGCGGCAAAGTTATTTGACGCGAACTATTATAAATGATTGGTGGATCGAAATAACTATCTGTGGCGGTCCTTCGACTCTTCGATTATTCGTGAATGCTGTTACTAGAAACAGAATATAAATACTATAGGAATTGAAACACAAAAAATATAATTTTATAATTAAAACATTAAAATTTTATCTAAACTTCTTATCCCTGCCTGCCTAACCTTTTCCAGTCTAACCTGATGCAGCTGAATACCTGTATTTTACATGGAGCGACTGCCTATCTGACCTCCACAACCCAGTTATTGGGTAATACCCCTTGGTAAGACTGATTTTCAGACTTTCGGGCTTCTGACGACCCGTAACGACTGTTAAAGATCCACGAATGACAGCCGGGACCAACGGCTTAACGTGCTTTCCGAGGCACGGAGGAGTCTCGGTATGTAAAGATGGTCACCTATCTAGGGACCAACCCCGGCAAGCGTAGCTTAACCTGATGGATCGATCCGTACGGCTGTTATTACTTAGCCACAAGCTCCTCAAATTCTATCTAAAATTCTTATCCCTAAAACTCAAAAAACACTGTACTCATTCTAAAATTACAAGAAAATTGTAAGGTGGCCGTAATAAAGTATCCAAACCCTTAATAAAAAAGAAAAACAGCAGCCAGGTCAAAATAAAAATTGCCTTACAGAAATATTCAACACTACAATCGACTAAAAGAAATTCCCGAGCATAAGCCTTAACTTTTTTTATTCGCAAAATTCAAAACTTATCCCCCGTACAGGGCCGAGAAAGATTGTGAATTACAACTCTAAGATAATTTAGCTCCCATAATAAATATTTAGATACAAATAAAAACGAACTCTATTACAAAAAAGTAAGGTTGATTATAGAGTGTTAGAATAATCTGTCAGAGATCACGCGAAACCGTCTAAAATAACATAAAACGTGCTCTTATTTGAATTTCAGTGTATTCGTCTCCGATATCGGCGCAGAAAAAAGGGGTTTTTCTGGCAGTTTCTGTTATAAAAGAAAATCGCAAATACTGACAAGGTAAAATCTCACGGTGTAAGAAGATGTGAATTAATAATGCACAGTAAGCGTGTTTGGAGTCTCTTGAGGAAGGATAAGATATCATTAGAATAAAATTCTTCAACTTACTACGGTACTATATAAGGTCTATCTGTTCATACGAAATCTCTAAGGGGTCATTGTACTCATCATTATGAACAGCTTTTACTATGGAACCAAAACTGAAATCGCGAAAAAACCCAGCATCCCTACATTTATGTTCACATAACTCGTCAAAATGTAGGGATCAGCAGATTTTTTTTCGCCATTTCAGTTTTGTCCCCTATTAAAAGTTGTTCATAATGATGAGTACAATGATCCCTTAAACTCAGTCACACTGTAGTACGTTTTATCCAATAAAAAATTACGTAGTAAACAACATTAAACGGCATGGTTGTCAAGTCTTTCCAATCACTTGGTAACTTATTGTAAATTATTGGGGCCATACAAAAAACACTTCTGCGCATCAACGTAGTTCGACACTGTAATTGACATAATTTGCTATTGTTACGCCTATTTCTTGGGAATACATCAGTTAAACGTTCAAAACGACTTGGATTTTGCTTCACAAACATAGCTACTTCAAAAATATAAATACAAAGAAAGTGTCAGGATGTTGTACTACTTAAAATAAGGCTTGCAACTGTCTGTAATTTTAAAGTCAAAGTCATTTATTTGCTTTAAATGTTGTAGGTAATACAATGGTGGTATGAATAAAATATTCTTGTGCGATGACACATTACACCATATTTTGGCATGCAAATATTAACAGTAGGTAAGGTGCTTATTTATATATAGTGTTGCAAAGGACTCGAGTCCTCGAGTCGTAATTTTAAAGACTCGACTTAAATAAGCAAGACTCGGTGTGCTAAAAAGGTTCGGAGTCTAGAGTCAAGCCGAGTCATTTAACAACCCCTTGTGTTTCACAAAAGGACTCGAGTCTTAAAATGAACTCGAGTCTTCAAGAAAAACTCGAAGCATGAAGATGAGACTTGAAACTCATCATTCGAAAAGACTCGAATAGGTGATAAGGTTCTATTTGTGGTTATGTAATTCTGCCCTGAAAAAAAAACTGACAAGGCAAAATCATTACAAATCAGCTAAAAACTCACTTCTATGAAAATAGAGATGTGAAGGTAAACTGGCTTTATATTTTGAGATACTACCCTAAGTTGTACCCTAAGTTGTTAATATTTTAGATATTTGAGTAAACGTGTTTACCAGTTAGCATATTGCATTTGATCGTCCGCTATAAACTATATTTATAACTTATTGCCTAGAATAGTGGTTTTCCTGCGCGTATTAATTATTTTACGGAATCAAAACACGGAACACTCACTGGTGGGCACAACAAACTATTCGATTGCCACAGCTTCAGAAATTAGCTTTTCTTATTCTGAGTATTCCGGCAACGAGATCTAATAAAGATTCCTGGAATGCAATTTAATCAATCATAAATTATAATAAACAAAAAACTCATGCTGATAGCCTCTTAAGGCCTAACAATAATTCTACTATGAATATAGATACTATAAATAATTATTTTTCAAATATTGGTAAACAGTTGGCCGATGCAAGACTTATATCTAATCAAACTGACTCTACTTCGTATAATTTCCTTACACCACCAGTCTGTAATTCCATTGTGATACTGCCACCTGATGAGGCAGAAATTGAAGTATTAATAATGAACCTCAAAAACAGTAGTGCTACAGGATGGGATTTAATACCCGTTCAGCTCCTTAAAGAAGCTAAGTTCATTATAGTTCCACCTCTTACTAAACTTTTCGATCTATGTATAACACAAGGGGTATTTCCAGAGGTCTTTAAAAGATCGCTAAATACTCCTGTTCACAAGGGTGGGAAGCGTGACGAAGTATCTAACTACAGGCCGATATCAGTTTTGTCATCTCTCTCAAAAGTATTGGAAAAAATATTAAATTGCAGACTAATCAAATTTCTAGAACATAATAAATTCTTTTCTGTATCACAGTTTGGTTTTAGGTCGCGGAAAAGCACTACTGATGCCGTCATTAAATTGACTGAATTTGTTACAGCTCAGGTAGACGGTAAAAAAAAATGTTTAGGTGTATTCCTCGACCTAGCCAAAGCTATCGATACCGTCTCAATTCCCATTCTTGTGAACAAGTTAGAACGCATCGGTATTCGTGGCAATGCGCTTATGATATTTAAAGATTTCTTGAACGACCGCACACAACGAGTTCGGATTGGTGAACACGTTAGTTCAGATGCACCGGTCGTCTGTGGCGTCCCTCAGGGCAGTTCCCTCGGCCCAAGTCTCTTCCTGATCTATATAAACGATTTATGTGAACAATCTTTAATAAACGGCAAAATGTTTACCTACGCCGACGACACTGCGTTGGTTTTTCACGGAGAGACTTGGAACGAGGTTCGTCATTATGCTCAGATGGGACACCACAAAGTCAACCAATGGCTTGGCGCAAACCTATTGACGTTAAATATTTCAAAAACTTCATACATGCAGTTCTCCGTGGCAAAATCTAAACCAGAAAACATTGAGCTTAAGGTTCATGTATGCAGCTACTCAAGCGATTCTGTTCCTTCCTGTTCATGCCTTGAGTTGGCTAAATCCACGAATGTCAAATATCTCGGAGTTATTCTGGACGACAAGGGCGCAACTGGCGTTCTCATATAGATGTCATAATATCGCGCACCAGGAAACTTGTTTGGGTTTTCAAGAAGCTGAGGCACGTTGCTGTTTTAGAACTCCTCCGTACAATATATTACGCGCTGGGTCAATCAGTTATTGGATATTGTATAGAAGCCTGGGGTGGCGCTTGCAAAACTTTTATGGTAAATTTGGAAAGAGCGCAGAGATCTATCCTTAAGGTTATGACTTTAGTCCTTACAGATTTCCTACTAAAATACTGTATGAAAAATGTCAAGTACTATCAGTAAGGCAGCTATATATATACCAGCTAGTTATCCAACAACACAAGACCACTCCGTACAATGCGGAGGAGTATAGCAAACAGCGTGTCGTAAAAATATATGTCCAACCATTTTATGCCGAACAACCTCTGCTAGGCGGCAACATGGTTATAAAGCAGTATTCTTGTATAATAAAATTAATAAATTGAAAAATATTCATCCTTTATCGAATCGCGAGGCTAAATTTATTATTAAAAATTGGTTATTAGGACTAGATTATGAACAAATAGAATTGTTATTACTATAAAATCTTGTGAAACACATACATAGTATAAACACACACAATTCACACGCATACAACACCACAAACACTCCCAGACACACTCACACATACACACTCACACGAACACACCCTCCCTGACGCCAAATCATACTCCCTACTAGAATTGCCTTCTCATTTAAACGTCCCGGCTACTGCATTTATTTACATAAAAAAATTATGTCATTTATGTATGTGAGAGGTAACTGAGTTCTGTAATACAGGTCTCTGAACCTAGCGCAGAAATCAGGGAACTCGTAAGAATTTGTCACTTTTTATGTGAATAAAGATTGATTATTATTATTATTATCATTAACGAGTGTGCCAAGCGAGCAGGCATTTTCAAGATCCGGCAATTTAATCACTAAAAAAAGAAACCGTCTCGGCAATAAAACTATACAAGCTTCAATGTGTCTCGCATCATGGCTGGACTTTAATTAAAATTACCCATTTTTTATGATATTTAGAAATGATTAAAAATATCCTTAATCAATACTGTTATGTTTTTTTATCAGAGCCTTTCTCCAGTTTCTCCCCGCCCTATTAATGTAACAATTTAATTGCTAGACTCATACACGAAAAGAACTTGAGTACGACTCGCCGCATAAAAAGGACTCGAGCTCTCATGTCACATACAAGGGCTCGTAGAGAACTTAGTTCTCTAGTCTTGGAGTCCTATGGTAATGAGTCGAGTCTTGTAATTCATCATCCGAGTCCGTTTATATAGGACTCGAAGACTAGTGTTTCTTGCAACACTATTTATATAAGCAATTATATATACCAACAGTTAAAAACATTAAATTACTTAAA
The DNA here is from genome assembly GCA_948252095.1 of Dicycla oo. NCBI lineage: Eukaryota > Metazoa > Arthropoda > Insecta > Lepidoptera > Noctuidae > Dicycla > Dicycla oo. The sequence goes on from OX411732.1 coordinate 14,985,952, forward strand.
GTTAATCAAACTAATACAAGCAGCTAATAAAAGAAATATAAATAAATAAATAAATAAATAAAATCTTTATTTATACAAAAACCTTAAACAATGCTTAAATACTAGGTCGCATGAATTTCTGTGAATAAAGGTCATACAGATAGAGTAAACCCTGACTCCCAAACTAGGAGATCCTGTGACTCAGGAGTCAGTGTTCTGCTGTCACTGTGCTACCGAAAACCTTTTACTAAGAAGTACATACAAAATCATGGCACAAAACCTGTTTGAGAGTACAATCAAATAATTTCATTCAATCAATACATTTGGTACAACATAAAAAATAACAGAACAAAATTATATCTACAATCACATATTTCAATAATATTCAATAACCTAAGTCTAGAAGTTTAAACATTGACCGTAGACATCTTTTTGGGCTTTAAATGCTGAGTCTTTATCAGTTGAGGATTATATTGGGTTGGCACAAAAGTAACGAGACACTACAAAACTCTATACATTTCCTTTTTCAAGTTAATTGGTTTCGATAATGTTCTAGAATGTTATAGAATAGTCTAGGTACTTGTGATGTGTATACAGGGTTATTTGTAAAACACCAGCAACCTCTTAAGGGGTCATTCATTGATCCCTTAAGTTGTTCATAATGATGAGTACAATGACCCCTCAAGAGGTTGCTGGTGTTTTACAGAAAACCCAGTATAAAGTTGCCCTCGCGATCGGTTTAGTCAGTTTGAAGAAAAATGGACGAGTGACAAGTTAGAACACTATACTTATACGAGTACTTGTTAGGCCACAGTGCGCGGGCTGCGGCTGACAATATCAACACTGCATTGGGCGCTGGTAGTACAAGCCATGCGACGGTGTCCCAATGGTTTGACCTTTTAAATCAGGAGACAGGAGCCTTGAAAGTCAGCCACGCTCTGGACGACCACCCGCAGTGAATGATGACGATTTACGCCGCGAACTGCAGTCGAATCCGGATGCTACCACTCGTGAATTAGCGGAAGCACTTAACTGCAGTCACCTCGCCGTGGAAAACCATCTCCATGAGCTTGGGTATCGAAAAGTTTTAGCTTGGTGGGTACCGCACATCCTTACTGACGCCAGTCGTGCAGTCCGTGTCGCTATCTGTCTATCACTTTTGCTGCGACCCCGACGTAAAGAGTTTTTGGCTGATCTGGTTACTGGAGATGAATCATGGATTCGTTACGAGAACGATACACGTCGTGCTGTTTAGCTGCCTCCAGAAGATACGCCACCAACTCAACCGAAGCTGAGTCAAAAGAACCGTTTAAAAGTTCTGCTTTGCTGTTTCTGGCCGAATCAATGTAGTTTTACTACACGATAACCCTCGACCTCATGTTGCGTCTGCCGTTCGCTCGTTCGTTCAACTGTTGAGTTGGAGAACTTGGGATGGAAGACGATACCCCACCTATCTTGTTCCCCAGACCTCGCCCCATCCGACTATAATTTGTTTAGAGCCCTGAAACAACATTTGCGGGGTAAATAATTTAATGATTTCTCTGATGTAGAGGCGGAGTTGAACAAATTTTTCGAGGCACAGCCATCAGAGTTCTGGGCGAAAGGCATCCAAACTATGCCGGATCGTTGACAAGAAGTCTTACGAGTAGATGCTAATGGTGTATTGTAATAATAATAAAAATATAAAACGTAAACCAAGTGTCTCATTACTTTCGTGCCAACCTGATACTAACATATGGAGTTGTATTACTGATTCTAATGATTATAATTCTGTAAATACATATTTGTTACGGCCGCGAATCATACTTTATTTAACATACAATTTAATACTGACTTGCAAATTGCAAAAAACTTAAGAAAATTTGAATTCCGCGGGCTACCCTGACGTTTCCCCTTAGTTTGTTAGATAGACCTTATATTATTTGCCATTACGCGTTAATACCCAAACGGATACAGAAGACCCTATCATACTGCCCTGCCCCAACAACAGCCTTAACAGTAATCAGGCGTTAAAACTAGCATATTTTGCTGAAAACCTAATAGAAATTGGGTGCGAAAGAGTGCAACATAAAGATAGGAAAAGTTAATCACACTTATAGAACAAATCTTATAGTATAAAGCTCCATCTTCTTACATAAAAAAATAATCATGCAAATTTGCTCAGAAATATCAAAACATTAAATTAAAAACCTTTCTTTACTGTAAAAAATAACTGTTTCTCCGTAATTTTAACATAAGTAAGGAGGTAAGTATCTTGCAACACAAAATGAAATACACTCACACCCACCCACACACTCACACACACACACGCACGCACACACACACACACGCGCGCACACACACACATAATTTTTCTAAGGTACTGATTAAATTGTATATTGCTGTGTAAGAGCGGAGTCTCCTAACACAGGCAATACTTGCTTAAAAAGAGGCTCCCATCACCAACGAATGTAAAACTTTTTGGTTCAGTAATAAAGATTTTGTTATTTTTTTTTTTTTTTGTAAAGTATCTACTGTTTTGGTAGAGTGGGGTGGAGTTGCTTTACACGTCTGCAAATCCCTACAGCAATATAGGCCTTCAGGTCTTGAATTATTTTTTCCGAACAAGTATAAATGACTTTCTTTACAGTCAAATACACAGTATATTTTCATGTAACTTATCAGAGTAAGGACAGGGGATGGAAGAGAGTTGCAGGGATATTGCAACAGAAAAAAAGCTGTACTGCCTACCAACGCGTGACGTGAACAGGATAGCTGTCTTGAACAGATGGATGGTTTAAAATAGATTGTGTAAGATTTATTGGTTTGATTTTGATTGGTAGGAAATAAATTGGTCTGTTAATCTAAATCCAGTGGTGGAATATAACTTTCTTGGAATTTTTGAAACTTAAAATAATAGTGGTACTTCTCAAGTAATGGGTAGCTAACTATTATGAACTATAATACCAAAGAAGTGTATGCCATGGCGCTATCTACGGATTTCAGGGCGTAGCCTGCAACACATAGGAGTTTTCGGCTGCGTTATCCACAATCTATAGACAAATTCAAAATGCCTCATGTCCGTTAAAACAGACATAACTTTTCCAGTAGGCTAGTAGTTTGCCTTCATCCACTAAAATCTGTGAATTTAACAAGTTATGACGTCATCTGTTTTTATTTATTAAAACTCTATGCAAAAGTAAAAAAAAACAAATACCGTACAAAGGCGGACTTAATGCCTGAGGCATTTTTAACGGCGGTGATGCGGAGAGAAAACGTGGCAGGTGCAATATAAAGGATAGATAACAGGAAAATATCTAAAAAATACATGAATAAATACAACGATATATACATGCATATAAACAGAGTAAACTTGGGCTGTATTATTATAAGGATTTGTAAATCTAAACCATCAAGTAGATACAATTAGCATATTAACCACAGCCTTAGCATAATAAGCCTCCGTAACAACCTTTCTGTTTACACAAGACTTCGATGCCCTCCCTGTGGAAACTTTTCTGTATGTAACCCACGCACTAATTCATTCGACAAGGTCGAGAGAGCATTCTGAAATCGTTGACGTATTCAAAAGGCGTCAAGTATGATAGTTCTTGGAGAAACCCTTTTTGTTCAAGGGAATATTGACGAGGATGTTCTATTTTTGAACGCTTTAGTTAGCAATTTCACTTTGATATTCTGTTAGGGCCAATAATTTTGAAAAATTATTATTTTGTTATCCTGAGTGAACACTGGTTCAAACACATTTTAATATTAAAATAAAGAAATCAATATTTTTATACTAATATTCGACCTTAATTTACAACCCAGATGTAATATAAAACTTCAATTATCACGAAACTCAGAACAGAGGTCGAAGTTTTCAAATTATACCGTCGCGATGAAAATAAACTATCATGAGAATTCAGAACATCAATCATCGAACGAATTTTTTCCTCGTTTTGACATTAACTTATAGATAAAAAAAAAATATGTTCAATCTATTCGTCCGTCTACAGTCTGTTGACGATGGAACTCACCTAGAACATAGAAATATGTATAGAAGCGAACTCCTGCTCCGAACGTATTACGAGCCAAAATATTTCTACAAATTCACGGAGCACAAAACCAATTCAAGGCGTATGATACATAATCTCACTTCTTCTTCCCATAGGGGTAGACAGAAACTACAAAACGTCACCTGATACGATCCTTACATACTCTTTTTGCCTCGCTTACGTTTATACATACACGCTGGTTGCGAGTACTACGCACCTGACTGAAGGTCACCATATATGTCCTCCTAGTACACATTCGGAGTAGTACCGTTGCTTGCAGCGTAAATAACAGGTTCCATGCTTGATCATTGATAACATTGACAACCCTATTTTAATTTGGGTGGGTGCGGATTGTCTATAGCAGGGTAGTAGTTACCGGTAGGTAGTTATTTTTGCAACATCAGCCGCGCAAAAACAAAAAAGTTTGCACAAGAGTTTCGCTTCTGTAGGATTCCGTACTCAATGCCTAGAGTAACAGAAGTGGCCCCGTCCCTAATTCTTCCGGGACATTTAACTTGGTCCCTCTACCGTCATCCTCTACAGATTTATGATGCACGTCCGTGTTATTACAACCCATGAAAACACTATTTATAGCTTGAGTAGGAAAGAAGTGATGGGGAAAGTTAATAAGAGTCATAACTACTTGCTTGTGTGGGAGGAAAAGTTACTGGTTCACATGCACTCTGTCTCAGTTTACTGTAGTACTGGCGACCTTAAGAAGGTGGCTGTGACAGACTGGATGCGGAAAGCGAAGGACGGCGTATTTCCGTTAGTGGACTGCGAAAGGCTGAGTGATCCACCCCTGCTTTGCACGGTGTTAATAACTTTACAAAACACCGTGATTTGTTAATTATATGTAAGTTTATTAATAGAAGGAGCTCATGGCTAAGTAATAATAGCCGCACGGGTCGATCCATCAGGTTAAGCTACGCTTGCCGAGGTTGGTCTGTGGATGGGTGACCATCTTTTCATACCGAGACTCCTCCGTGCCTCGGAAAGCACGTTAAGCCGTTGGTCCTGGCTGTCATTCGTGGATCTTTGACAGTCGTTACAGGTCGTCAGAAGCCCGAGAGCCTGACAATCAGTCTTACCAAGGGGTATCGTGTTACCCAGTAACTGGGTTGTGGAGTTCAGATAAGCAGTCGCTCCATGTAAAATACTGGTATTCAGATGCATCCGGTAAGACTGGATGCCAACCCCAACATAGTTGGGAAAAGGCTAGGCAGATTGTTGTAAGTTTATTAATAACTAGCTTCCGCCCGCGGCTTCGCCCGCGTGGTATGTCTATAGAAAGTAGCCTATTTCCGCAAAACCGGTCTATCGACACTCGAGACTCACAAAATGTATTAGGTAAATTAAAAAAAAAAATACTCTTAACACACTAATAAAGTTTCAATAATAATATAATTCAATCATGATTCGAAAGACACGTGGCGCCATCTATTATCATAAGAACGTTATTGTTGTTTTCCTCGGGAATAGTACTTTTTTCGGGATAAAAGGTACCCTATGTCCGTTTCTGTACACCTGACAACGTATATACAAAATTTCCGGATGATCATTTCAGTAGTATAGGCGTGAAAATGTAACAAACAAACACATGCTTTCGCATTTATAATGTTAGTTAGGATAGGAATTCCTTCCGGAATAAAATCTCAAAATTATGTTGAAAACTGCATCAAAATCCGTTGCGCAGTTTAGAAGAACAACGCGGTCACACAGACAGACACGAAAAGGCACTTTTATTTATAATAAGTATAGATACAGAAGATGTTGTCAGATCACGGAAGTACCTAGCACTAATTATGTATTTGCATATAATAATTATGTATTATTAGGAATGCGTGATGTTACGCGATTAGATAGAATAAGAAATGAGTATTTAAGAGGAAGTCTGAAAGTGACTTCTGAAGTGAGTTTTGTAGAAATAGGCTGTCATGGTATGCGCATGTGATGCAGGGAATGAGGAAAACGTCGTCAGGAAAGTTTTGAGTATGAATGTGGATGGCTATACGAGTAGGGGAAGACCAAAGAAAGAATGGATGGACTGTGCGAAAGATGATATTGATATGGCTAGAAAGGGAGTAACTACCAAGATGATGATTAATAAAGAAGTATGGAAGAAAAACGCATGTTGCTCCGACCCCAAATAAATTGGTACAAGGCCAGGAAAATGATGATATAATAATTATGTATATTGGAGCGAAGTGAGAAAAGTTTGCAATGTAAATGTAAAAGGCTTCGAGAATAAAGGACATGATGGATGTATTGCGTGTTATATGATAAGGCTAGAATGGGGTGAATACTAACAATAACGACGGCTGATTGATATGAATGGAGGAAAACAAACTGCGCTGACCCCAAATAAGTTGTACGAACAGAAAGTTGTACGTACAAATAAGTACGGCTTCATATACGGATATATGTAAATATGCACATCCTTTATTACTGGAGGCTTTTATTTAGGTATAAAGTTTTGCTTACGTTTTTAGTTTTGTATTTTTATTTCTGCTTGAGTATAGTTTTCGATTTTTTTTTTTTGGTATATTGGCGTGTGCTAGCTTATCTATAGCAAATAATTTAATATAATGTTTTGTGTTGCGTAATAATGTACCTAAAATATTATGCGCAGTGTTGTATAGATTACATTTTTTTAACTGAACAGACAGCTGTGCTGCTGGCGCTACTTTTTCTCCCCAGCTAAAGCACTAGGAAGTGGCGAAGGGCGGCCGTTTTTGGGGACTGTCTATGTAATTTTGACGTTCGAAAAGTGCTGATTTTCAGCCTAGTTTGAATAACTTGACTGATGACTTTTCATTTTGATTTTGTTGAGAAAATAAGGATCAGGAGAATATTGACCTTGTGAGGGAGCATGTATACATGGTGAATTTTGGAAGTGGGCATGGATGACTAAATTTGTAACTATGAGGAATAGCGAAAAGTACTCAAAGGAGTCTCGGGCTTGATTTTGATGAAAACTAAAACAGCATCATTGGATTTTTGATAAATCAATATTTCTATATAAGAATCGAATCCGTTGATTTTGAAAAAAAAAAAAACGCACACACTGTATTTTTACAGCATTCGATAGTGTCGTTAATAAGGATCGAATTTTAGGAAGTAATGACAATGTAAACCTTGCTCTTAAGTACTTATTAAACCTAGATATATATTTTTTTAAATCCAATGATGCAGCTTTAGTTTTCATCAAAATTGAGCCCGAGACTCCTTTGAGTACTTTTCGCTATTCCTCATACTTGAAAAATTCACCTGCTCCCTCACAAGGTCAATATTCTCCTGATCCTTATTTTCCCAACAAAATCAAAATCAAAGGTCATTTATTCAAACTAGGTGATATTAATTTCAACTTGATACGTCCACGCGTTTCTGCAAAAAAGGTTCTTCATACACTGACAGACAGACGGACAACGAAGCGATACTATGAGGGTTCCGTTTTCTTCCTTTAAAGGTACGGAAACCTAAAAATTATTAAAAAAAATCAAACAATCTAAATATTACTGATGGGACAACTATGAGTCTTGCAAATTGGCCTACTGGCTATAGTAACTTATTGGATACTCGTATTATGTATTTGATTGATTTTTTGTTTATAGACTGGGACTGTAATAAGCAGTGATCGGATAATCAGGCGCTTACATACCTAAACTTCTTCCCATGAAATAATAACATGGACATTCCTTTCTGAATAAATAAGTAATACCGGGTTCCCGGGATTGAACAATTTTGTAAAAACAACTATAACAAACATAATGAAATTGTAGCAGTGGTTATTTTGATTTAGTGTCTTTATTTTATTCAAAACAAATGGAATATCATTCAAAATAGATAATGTGCACAATGTAGTCAAGTTGGAAATTGATTTATCTATATAACAGATTAGTGATCGAATCGACTAATTTATTGTATTTTATACGAACAGAAGGGATTCTGAAAGGCATGTCCTTATTATTCTTTCGTGGGAATAAAAGTGAAGTTTAGGTATATTAGCGCCCGATTATCCGATCACTGCTAATAAGTTAGATATCATCATATCATCTGCTTGACCTTTCCCAACTATGTTGGGGTTGGCTTCCAGTCTAACTGGATGCAGCTGAATACCAGTATTTTACAAGGAGCCACTGATTATCTGATCTCCACAACCCAGTTACTGAATAATACGATATCCCCTGGTAAGACTAGTAATCAGACTTTCGGGCTTCTGACTGTCAAAGATCCAAGAATGACTGCCAAGACAAACGGCTTAACGTGCTTTCCGAGAAAAGGGGATGTCTCGGTATGTTAAGATGATCACCTATCCACGGACCAGCCGCGGAAAGCGTAGCTTAACCTGATCGATCGACCCGTGCGGCTGTTGTTACTTAGCCATAAGCCCCTTAGATATACGAATTTTAATTTAGTGTCGTAATGATTTCCCCACCCTGTGTGACAAAAGGAATAATAATGTTAACAATATCTTATTCCAGGGTAGTGTACTTTATTTTTATACAAGAGAACACAAGGGATAATTTTTTCCAACTCCCGTGGGACGAAATGACGAATGGTTAACATAATTCGTTTTAGCTTTTCCCGTAATAATTTGTATGCAAAGCTACATTTTGGCTTTTTTACACATTTTTCATAAAACATTATTTTTCCTTTGTAGGTAATTTATGCCAACTGATTGAGTTAATTTGATCACGCGTGACGATTCTCTAAGAATAAATAACATGTTCCTAATAATCCAGGAAACAAATTACCTCTGTGCTAAAATAACATCTAACACGTTCAATAAAACTGTCATGTCTGTTTGTCCTGAGTCTGGGTGTAATTATCTATATAAGTATGTATTTACAAAAAAAAAGTAGTATATGTTATCAGTTATCTGGTTTCCATAGTACAAGCTCTGCTTAGTTTGGGATCAGGTGACCGTGTGTGAAAAATGTCCCAGGATATATTATTATTAAAACTCTCTTGATAGTGAACACACACAAAAATTTCATTTTTAGAGTTCTGTACCTCAAAAGGAAAAAACGGAATCCTTATAGGATCACTCGTGTTTCTGTTTGTCTGTCTGTCTGTCCATCTGTCACAGCGAATTTGCTCCAAATCTACTGAACTGATTAACAGAAATTCATATGTGTACCAAACATATGAATTTCTGTAACCCGAACACGGACGTGTAACGAAAATAAATGAATTTTACATATGGGGGTTACTTTTGGGGGCAAATAAGAAAATAAAAAAAATGTTTTGCATAGAAAGAAAGAAAGAAAATACGTTTATTTGCGATAAACATGACGCAAAGAAATAAAATAACAAAATAAAATAATTAAAGAACCAGTTTGGGGAAAATATGCGTCACATTCACGCCAAACGGCCGTCGCTCAGCATAATGCCGCGACCCCATACGAGACAGAGCCCCAGCGCTGGTTTTCAGCGCCAGCCGGCGTTGACGTAATGACGTCGACCGGTGCATCATGCAGTGAAAGTACAAATGACTATTAAAATGAGATAAATAACAATATTGAATATTTCAAAGTTTATGTAAATATAATATTGAAGTTGAGAACATTGCGTTCCGTCAGCGCTAGCACCCACCGACTCCCACGCCGGCGCTGCGGACGGATGCATTATCTGTGCCGTGCGCGCACAGCGGCGCAGCTGTCAGAAATATTTTAGCTGTTGTTGTTTGTTTTGTTGGATAATTATATAACATGGCGCAGCACATTATATAATTTTATTGTATGATGGGATTATGTAACAATGATGTTTTGTGTGATTGTGTGAGTTTGTGTTAAAAATATAGATTTTATAACAAAATAAAAATAAAATACTCGGTGACTCAGAGATCAACCTCAGCTAGATAACAAATTAAAATGATAAGTATAAATTAATTACATTATAGGTAGGTATTATAGGTAGGATTCATGATTAAAATGAAATTATATACTGTACCTTGTGACATATCAAATGAAAGGGCTTATGGTGAGGGTCTCAAATAGATTTTTTTCTATAATTTTAAAATAGTATCTTTTTTAAGTTACTTAATTAAATAGACGAAAACTGACGCATCTTTATCTCTGAAAATACTGAACCTAAAATTTTCAAATAAATACAGAAAATACTGTAACAGATTACTGGAAAATCTATAAGAAGTCTATGGTCTTAAAATAACTTGGTAAATCTATCAATATTGTGCCTACAACAAATTCAAATTCATTTATTTTTCTGAAGATGGTACATTACATGGTCTTAAATTAATAAATGGTCTCATCAGATTCTGCCACGTGGGGTGCGCAAATATCAGGTAGGTACACAAATAACACTTTACAAATACAAAAATCAAGATATTTAGTTAATATTGATACTATTGAATAAATAATTACGAATTAATATTACATTATGAGGCATGTCAGTTAAATATTAGGTATCTAGGTTAATGTCAGAGTATTATTCAATGTCAAACTATTAACTATATCAAAGAGAGATTTCAGAATATAAAAGATTACAATTAAATTAGGATGGCAAAGTCTTATCGTTCAAAAAGTCGTTTAAGGTATAATAACATTTTGTACACAGCAACTCTTTAAGTTCCTTTTTAAACCCATTTAAATTTAATTGTTTGATTTGCTTTGGGATTTTGTTAAGAACTTGCGGGGCTATACAGAATATGCTCTTCCACATTAATGCTGTTTTACACAACTTACATTTATGGTTAGAATGTATGGGAGATGTTTTTCAACTACAATGTTAAGTTTGTTCTTGGGATACTTAAATTCATCCCAACTACGGAACCCTTCATTGTGCGTGGTTCGACACGAACTTGACCGGTTTTTTATTTGTATACGAGAATAAAAAATAGAAATAATAATAAAAATATAAAAAAGTAGCATGTGGCGAGCTGTTGGGCAGTAGCGACCCCACGGACCCTGTCTCCCGGGAAAAGTCTTGTTTTTCACCCCTGGCTTGCCTCTACTCCACTCAAGTCGGCCAATAAAGGCAAGACAGAGGTGGGAGCTCTGTTCCTCGTCAGTGTTTACTCCAGCCGGCCAATTAAGGCAAGCCAGAGATGAGGACAAGATTTCTCCCGGGAGATAGGGTCCGTGGGGTCGCTACTGCCCAACAGCTCACCACATTCTGCCCTGCGGGTTTCTGTATCTCTCTTGGTCTGGCTCTGAGGAGCCTCCTAGACCCGTTCCGGCAAAGTAAATTCTACCGGCATAGACCTAAAGTTCGGAGCGCGCAACCCCACCACGACGTCAACGTAGAGATACAGCGGTGGGGCTATTATTATTATTATTTTTTATTATTATTATTATTTTCAATAATAATATATAATATTTCTGTCTTAGCTATTGAAAAAACAAAAAAAAAAAAACTACGTATGCCATAGGCTTCTAATCCGTTCACCTGTTGCACTCTATTTTTTTTCAAGACGGTAAAAAATGTCATCCAGTATAAACAAAATAAGGTACTGCTCGAACTCCACAGGGAGGAAGCTGAACTAATAAGTGATACCCTGTAGAGTTATTAGAATTAAAATAATACAATCTTAGGATAATCGCGCACTTCTTAAACCAAACCTGTTTCCCGTCTTGTTCCATCTGCCTAACTCCTAAGACAAAAACTAAGACTACTTTGTTATTCAAAATGTAGTTCGATATTGGCTTGAGCGATAGAATGTCAGCCAGTAAAATATAAGGTTGCCCATTGTATAAATGGCTAGCTGATTAACTTTTCGGAAACTAAAGGAAACAAGCTAGTAACGTGCTTCTATTTAATGATAGACACGCGAACCGTTAGCCGCTTGCAGCTCGAAACAGCCATATTTTACTATCTATACTCAACATCTTGGAATAGGCGCCTTTAGCTAGAGTTAAGGCGATTTTAAATATGTAAAGTACAATACACTGTTATTCAACGACGTGGGGAAACATACTTACTGTTGTGATAATGAGTTCTCACAAAAAATTGTTAACTTACTGAAAGAAAGTGTATCTCAGAATATAAGAAAGAAGATCAGAACGGCTGACAAATCTAATAGAACTATATCGTTTACACTTAGTCTGGTCTTTATTATGAGTTTTTTTTTTATTATTTTTTATTATATTGGGCCTGCTCTTGATCTCGATCTCGCCTGATAGATGATGGAACGTACGTGTCCAGAAGATACCAGTGCACTAGGCTTACCAACTAGGAATCCGAGAATCTCCCGGAAAAAAAATGTTACATTCACTCTATCGATCCTTATCGCAAACGCTGCCGATGAACGTGGTATTAGTGTAGTAAACGAACTTTGTCGAAAAGTCGCGATCGACTGAATGAAACGCATGTAAAATCTGAAATACACGTGTGCACAATCATGTAAAGAATACTATGATTTTATCGCTTCTAATCAAAAGCACAAGCTGCTCGCAGTGTAAAAAAAATACAACTTTAAATAAAAAAATATTTGTTTCTTTTTTAACCTCCCGGATTTCTGATCAACTGAGTTGGCAACCCTACTGTTCACTCTTGATTTGAAGGCTTACGGGCTATAGGACATTCGCTGGAAATGAAAAAGTATAAGAGAGGTTCTCTTATATTTTCTAATCAGGCTAGTCTGATCCTTCACTCTTTTATAATTATATTTGTCTAGCAGCCTCTATAACCCCAAGGGAGAGGTAAAAGGCTAGTTAGATCATTTACTGTTAACCTTAAATCCCCTAAAAAGTGAAATAACGGACTCATTAAATAGACAAATCACACACACAACAGAATGAAAACAACTATTCTGTCTCTAAAACCAAAATCCACGTTTGTCGGTGCCAATTAGTCAGACAGACGTCAAAACATAAGCGCTTATGACGGAACACTGATTAAGCTGTCTACTGGGACTGTTGAACCTTGATATAACGAGAATACGGGCTAATTTATTTTGGTGCTGGACAGTTTAGGAAGTTTTGGGGCTTATTAGTACCAAGCTTGTTTTATATAGATCTATGCAAGTTATTGCTTGTAGTAGAACTTTATGTACATGGTAACTGGTAAATGGACAAGGAAATATTGGTGTAGTTTAGGCAAAGGCTACGTTTAATTAAGACTAGTTTCTGCCTGCGACTTCGCCCTTGCCCTCGTGAAATTTTATTTTTTTAACATAAAATGTATCCTATAACACTCACGCAAAACTGTATCAGCTGAAAAGTTGAAAAGTTTTGAGCCTAAGTACCTTCAAGGGTCATTGTCTTGCGCTGCATATTACGAATTTGCGAATACCCTCTAGTATAAATACAGTTTCATGTCATTAACATCATTACGCTTTTAGTAATTAATCTGTAAACATCATCATGTCTCAGTCATCCACAGCCCATTCCTAGCTCAAAACTTTTCATCCCCTCGGGACGCCTTAGAGCAAATCTGAGCAACAATAGCTGTGGCTGAAAAGTTTTGAGCCTAGGGATGGGCCGCGGATGACTGAGACATGATGAGGTTTACGGATTAATTACTAAAAGCGTAATGATGCTAATGACATGAAACTCTGTCTTTATACTAAAGAGGGTATTCGCAAATTAGTAATATGCAGCGCAAGACAATAATGACACTTGAAGGTACTTAGGCTCAAAACTTTTCAGCAGGCGTAGGTTCGCATTAGTGAAAGAATTTTCGGAACTGAATCAGTAATTTCGAAGATTGCCCCCTACATACAAACTCACAAATTTTTACGTCTTTATAATATTAGTATAGATAACTCATCTAAATGTGGCCAATCTAATGCACAATGATTTCTTTTGCTAATAATAGGTCAACAAGACCGGTCGAAGTTATTTCCACAACCTTCATTGTAAGGTAAAATGAAAAACAATCAAATTGGCCACAAAATGGCCACGCGCCACCGCGACGTCTGATTCCTCGTCATCAACGTCACCTTTACTCAATACTCAATTCTGCTTTTCTAGAATGTAGAGGGCCTAGCTACGCCGTATAATGAAGAGAACAGATAGAGTATTCTATTCTATAATACGTGGTCATCACTGTCGCCTTTACTCACACTGAAACCAGCTTTTCTGGTGACAAAATAGCTAGTCAGTAAACTTGTCTCGTCCTACTAATATTATAAATGCGAAAGTTTGTAAGGATGTTACTCTTTCACGCAAAATCTACTGAACGTATTTTGATGAATTTTGGCATACAGATAGTTTATAATCAGGATTAACATATAGAATACTTTTTATTCCTATATTATTACGGGTTCGAGACTTATGCGGGTGAAGACGCGGGGAGCTGCTAATCATGCATTAAATATCTCTTGTATTCCAATAAAAAAAAAACAGCACTCGATATTGAGCACTATTGCGCTTAAAATAAACTAAAACTTTACATACATATACGCAGATAAGACCAGTTACAGTGAGTTGACACAACCCAACTAATTTTATTGCTCACTAAAAGTATTGTAACAGTTAACTAACTAAGAGAACTCGGTTTTAATGCAAATTAAATTGCAGTACAAGTCTACTGAAGATAGGTACTTAACTAGTTTGAGCTGCTCTCTGTGGAATGAAGTGAAGAGTTGGTTAGTGGAGATGCTGGGAAAATATTAGTGATGACTGCGGTATCATTACCAATTTGTCTGTTTGTAGTATTGTGTGTTAAATGAAATCAATGAAAAAAAAAAACCTTTTTCAAACTGGCCAAGCGCGTATCGGAACACGCACAATGAAGTGTTCCGTAGTTGGGATGAATTTTTCTCGAGAACAAACTTAACATTGTAGTTGAATAACATGTTCTCTCATACATTCCAACTGCAAATGTAAGTTTGTATGCACAATATTGAAAGATTTACGATGTTATTTTAAGACCAAAGATTTTTTATAGGTTTTTCTGTAATCTATAGGTATAGAACTATTTTCTGCATTTTTTTTTTCAAAATTGCAGGCCGTAGTTTCGGAGATAAGGGTGAAACGGTCAATTTTCGTATATTTTCTTAAATAACTTTAAAACAATGTATTGCTTTGTTTTTTTTTTCTTATTTGCCCCCTAAAAGTGCCCCATATTCAAAATTCAATTATTTACGTTACACGTCCGTGTTTTGGTCACAGAAATTCATATGTGTAGCAAATTTCAACTTAATCTGTCAATTAGATTCGGAGAAAATTAGCTGTTACAGATGGACAGAGAGACACACGAGTGATCCTATAAGGGTTCCGTTTCTCCTTTTGAGCTACGGAACCCAAAGAAACAACCGACTTCCAAAAATAACTTTAATTTGGAAGTCGGTGTCTTTGGTTTTGGATTTTCGTGTTTTGCCACCGACTCTCAAAATTTAATTTATTTTTCACAATGTACGTAGTGATTTTTTTGGAAGTAATTTTTTTTGTTTTTGTAAAAATGTATTTGTTTTCCCCTTTTTGTTGTGGTACCTACCCCACACATATTCGAAACCACTACCTGCTTTGTAAATTACAGTGACAGGAAGTCCACATAGACTAAGTGGGAAAAATACGTATTATTGAAGCTAACAAAAAGTACCCAAGCAAAGTTACTAAATGTATATGGTACCAACTTAGAAGTGAAGTTTTCCTTTCGCACAAAAAGAATTTTCCAAATCGGTCCAGCCGTCTTCGAGTAATTAAAATAAAGGGATGGGGTGGGGTACGGGTGGTGGTAACATGCAAAAAAAAAACAAAAAAATACATTTTTTTTGTGAAATAAATTATAGTTTAAAAAACTTAAAAACACGCTTTTATAGTAGATCGAACTAAAAACTGAAAAATAAATTTTACTTAAATAACTGAAAAACACGCTTTAATATCATTAAACTCAATTATCATTATCATTATCATTTCAATTAATTATCATTAATTCAAAATAAATTATAGTTTAAAAAAAACTAAATAACACGCTTTAACGCCATTAAACTGAACTAAATAGTAAAACATAAATTTCAGCATAGCAATAAAGTGATTAACGAGAAAATTAATGTCATTATAAGAAAAGCTTGGGCTGCTTTGTACAACATTCTTACACTAAATAAAAATCCAATAATTAATATCGAGCACCCCACGCTTTTTTACAGCGACATTAATTTTCTCGTTAATCACTTTATTGTTATATTGAAATTTAACTTTTACTTTTTAGTTCAGTTTAATGGCGTTAAAGCGTGTTGTTTAGTTTTTTTTTAAACTATAATTTATTTTGAATTCGGTTAAAACAGCTAGGTATGATGGTCGAAGATATAAAATCACAAGATATTCTATTAGGTCTCTCATCCTCATCTGCCAAGCCTTTTCCTATATTAGGGTCAGCTTCCAGTCTAATCGGATGTAGCTAAAAACTAGTATTTTATAAGAAGCGACTGCTTAGCTGACCTCCACAACCCAGTGACTGGGTAACACGATACATTAGGTTTCCATCCTGTTTAATTAAGTAGGTAGTAAAGTCGACCCATTAAAAGGTTCCTTTAATTGCTTGTCCAGTCGTAGTAGCCAATCTTGTTAACTCTCGATGTATTATCGAGTATACGGTTCTTGGTACTCACGACACTTGTTGAATATCCCCCGAGATTTTCCTGCTTACATTCTGTCATAAATTATACGTGATACTTTAGAATGAAGAACAAGTACCTAATGGTCGTATTTAAGAACTTGTGGATGTTTTGTTGTAACGTGTAATTATTGAAATAAGCAATACTACTGGACTGTGGTAGGTATTTTCTGTAGATAAACGATAAAAGATAGTTTATTTATAAAAACATAAGTCATAATCTTCCTGCCCTTGTCACATGTTACGTTTTTTGGATGGGAAATTATCAAATAACTTCTCCCGCTCTGGGCGGAGCTGGCGTGTTAGACATCTACAGACTAAAAGCCACCCGTGTCCCTTCAGTTGCCTGTGCCAGGGCCACGGTAACTCTTTCAAACAACCCGCAACCCTGGCAGGCATCGGCCGTAGCTGACCCCTTCAGCTAGTGCTGACATCTCTTTGAGGCGCTCGACGCTCGTGGAACACAACGCGCCGTCGACCGGGCCTGGTCATGACATGTTGCTTGGGGTGCGCGCAACACGTTTTCTTTTTCTATTCTCGTAAAAACATGAGTATACCGTAGAAATTGGTATTTGTAAGGTAAGGTGTTAATGTTTTAATTAACAAATTAAGCAAACATTAGAAGGAGCATTGGATTCTGAAGACTTAGGGACTACTCACACTTATACAGTTCTGTTTCTATTAGCCGAGTACAGTGTCGTAAGAATAAGAAAAGCCATCATAGCGTGCTATCCCCGTTGAAACGCTTCTATCGCTTTTATTACGTAAAAAAAAATATAATTACTTTAAAATACGTCCAAACTCTCTCAATTCTTGCGTGCATAATGATTACGTAATAATAAATCAAATCTATGCAGGAACTATGCAGGTCGCAACTTGTCGACAAGGAGTCGAGAATCATCCGTGTACAGCGCGTTCGACGGTCGTGAATCGTATTCACATCAACATAGAACCTGGTGCTGACCTGCAAATTGCAAAAAACGTAACAAAATTTGAATTTCGCGGGCTAACTGGAGCTTTCGCCTTAAAGGACCATAAAGTAATAAATGAAACCTACCCACACGACAACATCGGTTTTCAAACTTTACATGAGTCCGACCTTGAAATAAAAAAAAGTCGGGAAGTGTCGTTGGAGACACAGTTGGAATGAAGCTCCTTTCGCTGTATATTACGTAGTGTATTAATACAGAGCCATCTAGTATGGTCTCAAGTTTCAAGTGTCAAAAGTTTTTTTTTTTCTAAATATAAATCCATGTGACGTTTTGTTTGTTAGGGCTCCCATGGCGGTGCAGTGCCTCCAGCATGTTCGCCGACCACAGCGTGGAAGGCTTCCAGGTGGTGCTTCGCAAAAGATCGGCCTCCCTGTTGTCTCGGTTAAAGAGTAGCACCAACACGCGTGGTGTCGGACAGAGTGGACAGCCAAATCCTGAGGCATGCAATATGCTTAGCTTGATTCTAACATAATATGGACTTGTATCATATATATATTTATATATATTTTCAATTTTAATTTATTAAAAGTTCGGGGAATTCCAAGTAAAACGTCATTATATTTTGCTCACTTCGACTTACGGACTCTTACGTTTTTTTTTTTTTTTTTTTTTTTATATTTGAGTTATAGATAATACGAGATACCGCTTATTTGGCATTTTTTTGACGTGAAAACGTCTTTTCGCTCGGTGGACTGGTGGTAAGTTCAATATTTCTGACCGACAAAAACATGTAAGATTTGAACCGCTAATAACTACAAGACTTTAAATGCTAGAGTAATGGTTGAACCTTCAAAAGATAGGTCATATTTACAACAATTTTAAAGCCGGATATAATTTGACAGGCCAGTTGGCGTGGTTGGTTAAGATACCACCTATTATGCTGCAGGTCGTGGGTTCGATTCCCATCCAGGACAAACATTTGTGTGCATGAACATGTCTGTTTGTTCTGAGTCTGGGTGTAATCATCTATATAAGTATGTATTTACAAAAAAAAAAAGTAGTGTATGTAGTATATCAGTTATCTGGTTTCCATAGTACAAACTCTGCTTAGTTTGGGATCAGATGACCGTGTGTGAATAATGTCCCAGGAAATATATTATTAAAAATTGCCTATGACGTCATACTACGAGTGCACGCGCATGCACGCAACCTTCTCAGTATGTGTCGAAATATCAATTTGCATAGCGCAAAAACTTAGCTGGATAAGTTATTCTGGTGTCTTTGTCAAGAGTTGACAAAGCACTACCAAGACTTAAAGAGAAACAATAGAAATATTGGCCAAAATATGGTTAAAAATTAATAGGAAGTTGACAATAGCAAAATAAAGTCAGATGTCGTCTCAAATCGGCCGTAAATCTGCTCTGAAAGCAAAAATATTATTAAAGGTTACTTTATAAGGAATGCAATGAGGCTACACAATGGCTACGGCAGTATAAAATAATAACCGTAGTAAAATTTCAATAATATGTTTTCACGAAAACAAACGGCGTGGACTAGAACTGCGCCTACTAAAATTTTTTTTCGACTTACTGTGGATTATATACAACTTAACGAGAATCGAGTTATCGCATAACACTGAAGTACGAAGTGCAACTCGCGTGACAATTAAGTCATATAAAATCAAACCTGGCAATCTCCACCTCGTCGAGTTGTTGGGGAAATGGAAATATGTAATAAAAATTAGACAGGCTTTTCAAGAAAATGTCTACAAATAGTAGTCAATAGTAGTCTACATTAGAGGTGTTTACCTTCATGCTATGTTTTATTACATATGTATTTCTATTTTCTATTTCTACGGTTTATTTGGCGTGTTTGGTTAAGATACCACCTATCACGCCGCAGGTCGTGGGTTCGATTCTCATCCAGGACAAGCATTTGTGTGCATGAACATGTCTGTTTGTTCTGAGTCTGGGTGTAATTATCTATATAAGTCTATATATATCTATGGATATATCATATATATATCTATATTATCTAAAAAAACATGTAATATATTAGTTTTCTTGTTTACATATTACAAGCTCTGCTTAATTTGGGATCAGATGACCGTGTGTGAGTAATGTCCCAGCTTATTATTATTATTTCCCCAACAATTCGACGCAATGGATATTGCCAGGTTTGATTGTATATCTCAATTTTATATGACTCAATTTCTACCAGTCAACTCTACCACAAGAACTTCGTTGGAATAAGGCAAGACAATTTATAACCCACACAAATACAGTAGTATGTTACATCCACAACACCCAAGTTCTAAACGACACATGTACAAATAATAGTATTGACTTAACCTGCCTCCTACGTGGTTTTCGCACAAGAACACACCCTACCCTAGCTACGAGAAAGGGCAACCACCAAAGAAAAATAGCCATGTGGATAAAGAAAATCTTTTTCCCTGTATAAGGTGTTGGACCCAAATAGATTACCCCAATCATGGTCTTAACCATAAAGGTTTTAAACCAGAAGATCGTATCAATCTGGAAGTAATTTCAGCTTTAGTTTGTAGGCATGTTTTTGAATAGCAGGTTCGGGAAAGCCTTAAGTCGAAGCCACATATCTTTGTGCTTCGATTAGTGCTTAGGTCGAGGCTGCAAGATGCTAGGTGACATGCCCTCATACCCTTACGTGACTTTTTCATGCGCACTGAATTTTCAACTCTTGGTGCTGATCCGAGCACAGAGAATACAACAGTGTGTACTTAATTGGGTCAAAAAATTACACTGTTGGTCTCGGCGCTAAGAAGTGCGTTGACAATCCAGCGCGCGATGATAAATCACCGCGGGAAAAAATCGCCCGTGGGTACGAGGACTTAGCGAACCAACGCTTGGATATACTATGGCCACACTGACGCTTATAGTGTCAAGCTGTATAACTAATTTGTCACTTGTTCGAGGTAATTTCCTCATTAATCGATGTTCTTAGCTGTGTGGCTTTAGCCTAAGGGCACATACAAAACACCTAGGATTGATGACTGTAATGTATCAAACACAATATAAATTGTTCCTGATATATAAATAAGATTACCCATTTATTATATTATATTGCAGGGGCTTGTGGCTAAATAATAACAGCTACACGGGTCAATCGATCAGGTTAAGCTACGCTTGTCGCGGTTGGTCCGTGGATGGGTGACCATCTTTACACACCAAGACCCGTCCGTGCCTCGCAAAGCACGTTAAGCCGTTGGACCCGGCTGTCATTCGTGGATCTTTGACAATTGCTACGGGTCGTCAGAAGCACGAAAGTCTGACAATCAGTCTTACCAAGGGATATCGTATTACCCAGTAACTGGGTTGTGGAGGTCAGATAGGCAGTCGCTCCATGTAAAATACTAGTATTCAGCTGCATCCGGTTAGACTGGAAGCCGAACCCAACATCGTCGGGAAAAGGCTAGGCAGATGAGATATTATATTGCTCACCTTAGAGATGAAGTCATTCTTATATTTTAACTTGCAATACCTTTCATAACATAGGTACAATGATTATAAATATTATAATGAAAAATTGATGCTCTTTCAAGTCAAAAATGTATGTGATGGCTTTATCCTGCAGCAGCTTTGCCGAGGAGCTCCCAGCAAAATATGTATAAGTATGGATTAAGATTTCTCGATTCATCGTCAGTATTCAACCCGGTTCAATCTGCCTAGCCTTTTCCCAACTACGGTGGGGTCAACTTCCGGCTTAGGCAGCTGAATACCAGCATGGAGATAGGCAGTCGCTACATGTAAAATACTGGTATTCTGATGCTTCTGGTTAGACTGGAAGCCGACAACAACATATGTATTTGGGAAAAAGGATAAGGCTAGGCAGATAATGATGATGTTGGGGTCGGCTTCCAGTCTAACAGGATGCAGCTGAATACCAGTATTTTACATGGAGCGACTGCCTATCTAACCTCCACAACCCAATTATTGGGTAACACGATACCCTTGGTAAGACTGGTTGTCAGACTTTTAGGCTTCTGACAACCCGTAACGACTGTCAAAGATCTACGAATGACAGCCGGGACCAACGGCTTAACGTGCTTTTCGACGCATATGGGGTCTTGATATGTAATGGACGGTTCATCTACGAGCCGACCGCGGCAACCGTCGCATAACCTTCCATCGATACGTGCGGCTGTTATTATTTATCCACGAGCCCCTCTTGAGTATTCAGCCTGGTTGTGTCATAAAATTGTATGATGGATGAATTTAAATTATGTCGAAATCGCTGAATTAAAAAGAAATATTTAAAGGCTTCATGCGACTCTTTGTTATCTAATAGAGAATTATTTGGAGTCTTTGCTTCGTAAACGAAAATTATTTCAGAAGAATCAGTCATTTTGATTAATGTTCCCTCCATTGATGACAAATGACTCTTCATTAATATGCAGCAGGGCGTCCGTGGGTGACAAATAATAATTTATTTGTAACTTATCAGAAATTTATAAGTAAGTACCTAATAAATACTCAATTCTCTCTGGTGACTCAAAAGCCCCATTTATACAGTGCAACTTTCTAGAACGTTCAATTGAAATAATCGCATGCTATAAAGCACGTTCAATTATTGTCATTCAAGAATTGCATGCAAGTGTTTACGCGCGTGTGGTGTCCATAATATGCGACTTTATTTCATGTAAGTTTTGCCTCGTCTAAAGAGTGGCTTGTTCTTGTATAATTGTTTCAAGTATTGCCTGTATTTGCGCCGCCAAATATTTTATTAAATATTATTGAACGTTTTTTCAAGATTTTTTAAAAACTGGTTTCGTTCGCTCATGTTATGAAAGATAGAAAATTTTAATGTCTGAAGTGAATGCGACTTTACTGTACCTGCTGTTTACCAGTTTTGAACAGCAACTAACTTGCCCGTATCGTACAACAGTTGTACGTCAGTTGTTCAATCCAATTGTTGCTTCAATTTTATGGTAACGCACAGGCAGCAATACGAGGTGTAAATTAATTACCCGATTCTCTAGTAGCATTCTTGCTTGAATGCGAATATATGTATAGAAGGAAGCATAAATTTCATAGCTAGTCATAGACATATTGATATCTTTAAGAAAAGTGAACCGGTATATTCTGCTCCGGACTGACTTTTTGAAATGAATAAAAATCTAACGACCAGAGGCCATAGCACGAATGCGTGAAAACGATTTTTGACTCGAAAACCTAACTATCCAACAGCATTTTGATTTAAAATGCAACAAACACAATGAGTGTAACTCATAGATGAGAATAAAGTCATAAAACTAAATAAATATTATGTTCGAAACGTATTTTCAATTTACAAATAGTTCGAATTTACGTGACATTGAGGTTGCGGGGCCGAAACCAGCAGCGTGGAGCGTTGCACCGATTGGGGCGATGGCGACGGTACAAAAATTGTTCCGCCGCCACCGCCCGCTCTCGCCCCGCTCCCGCCCCGCTCCCGCCCCGCTCCCGCCCCGCTCCCGCCCCGCTCTTGCCCCGCTCGGCCACCGCTGTTTTCGTGCCCGCAACCTCAGCATTTCATAAAGTTACGCTTGGTAAGCATAACGATCCGTTTCTCTTGTCACTCTCACCTAATCAATTTCAATCTCGTAGGTGAGTTCTTTTACGCAATTTCATAAAAAAGATAACCATGACGTCATCTTTTATGTAGAAGTGATTACTTTGCCCTTCCACCCACATGCTAAAGATTGATAGCATACGACACCGACATTGATTAATTCGAGTCCAAAAATTATGATTACGATATATAATCCTTCTGTTATTAAACATATGACAGGCCAGCTGGCGTGGTTGGTTAAGATACCGCCTATCATGTCGCAGGTCGTGGGTTCGATTCCCATCCAGGACAAACATTTGTGTGCATGAACATGTCTGTTTGTCCTGATTCTGGGTGTAATTATCTAGATAAGTATGTATTTACAAAAAAAAGAAAAAGTAGTGTATGTAGTATATCAGTTATCTGGTTTCCATAGTAAAAGCTCTGCTTAGTTTGGGATTAGATGAACGTGTGTGGAAATGTCCCAGGATATTATTATATTATTATTATATAAAATTATATAGGTGTATATTCGAATAAACATCACCTGTCAGCCATTTCCCAACTATGTTAGGGTTAGCTTCCAGTCTAACCGGATGCAGTATATGAACACCAGTATTTTACATGGAGCAACTGTCTATCTGACCTCCACAATCCATTTCTTGGGTAATACCTTGGTAAGGCTGGTTGTCAGACTATCAGGCTTCTGACGACCCGTAACGACTTGCAAAGATCCACGAATGACAGCCAGGACCAACGGCTTAACGTGCTTTTCGAGGCACGGAGGTATGTAAAGATGGTCATCCATCCACGGACCAACCGCGGCAAGCGTAGCTTAACCTTAATCACAAGCCTCTCGAATTCGAATAAACCACCTAAGTAAATCTTGTCCCTTAAAATTGAAATATCACCAGTAAGTACCTAATTAGAATGTGGTTTGTCTATTTTCAATTTTGATATTGAACGAGAGGCTGTGTTGAGTACCTATCAAGCTCTAGGTGTGCTGCTGGGGGTCTTGTCTGCGTAAAACTACTTGATTTCGGTGATGACTGTATTTCTTGGGTACTGATACAATTTTTAAGGAGACGACTGATGTGTGCTCATGCTCAAGGTGTCGCCGAGCGAGCGAGTGCCGGGGAAAGCGCCCGATCGTAGCGTGGTGTGTGGCCCGATGTGACGTGAGGAACACTGAGTAACTAAAGTCGTTCTTCGGGAAGCAGGCGCAGCGAATAAAATGATTGGCATTTGTGCTAACAGGTCATGACTTTGCTTCCCAGACGGAATATATTTATTTTGGTATAGGTAGTATTTTTTTGTCTTAAAGTTTATGATAAACCCACGCTCAAATAAAAAAACTCATACTTACGTAACATCACGCCTTGGTTCCCGAAGGGTTGAGGCCACATTTCGCCAGTTATGTTTAAGTCTCATATAATGCGGGGTGAGCTGATTGCCATCAACCGGGCACAAATCCAGAATCCAAGCTGCTACTAAGAAATTCCAGGTAAAAAATACCCAATAATTCTTTGCCCGACTTGGAAATCGAACCTAGGACCTCATGCTCAGTAGTAGCGCTTAATTATAAATAACTATTTTTGCTTTTCTTTACTGTCCCCCTGCTGGGCAAATTCCATTCATACTTTCAATTATTTCTCTATTATTTATCATTATTATTTAAGTTTATTTATTATTATTTCTACGCCATAGTATGGGGTCCACACGAGAAGTATGCTTTCTTAATTGAACGAGTCCAGAGGAAGTTTTCTGATTTATTTTTAAGCAGATGTACGGGTACTACCCTTACCTGTATCCATCTTTGTTTGTTGGAGGGATGGTGGGATTAGACACTCTCGAACTCAGGCATTACTTTTACTCCCGCCAGGGTTGCGGGTTGTTCGAAAGAGTTACCGTGGCCCTGGCACAGGCAACTGAAGGAACACGGGTGGGTTTTAGTCAGTAGAAGTCTGACACGCCCTCCCGCTCCACCCAGAGCGGGAGAAGTTATTTGATGATTTCCCATCCACAAAAAAAAGGCATTACTTTTACTATCATTAGAACTTAAAACGGGATATTTACCATGTATATGAATTGATTTGAGTTTTGTCTGCTCGTAAACATCCACCCGCAATAACTTCAGTTTATCCGTGATCATGGCACTTGCAACAGTGCCGAAATATCGGAAACTCAAATCAATTCATATACATGGTAAATATCCCGTTTTAAGTTCTAATGATAATGTCAGTGACCATGTCGGTTTAAAAACTTATATTACTTTTACTAGTTCACTACTACCGTCTCCTGACAAACGGGGTAGATAATCCAACTACTCTGGAGCTGGTGGGTCTAGCAGGAGTGCCGAGTCATTTCCTAGTCGGAGGTGAGGGCGTGGAAGGTCCTCGCCGACGGAGGAAACGTTCGCCTTGCCACCGGGAGTGCGCACTCGTCGTGCTGCTGCTGCACCTACGGCTTGAGCTGTCACACCGCTGAACTCTTTGCTCACCCAGCGCATAGATATGGATATCTTCCATGTTTCTAAGTAAATACTATCGTAAGTTAGTATAAGTATTTTTCGTTTTTTCCTATTTATAGTTTTAAGCTACAAAAATATATTATTATTCTAAGTGTGAACAAAAATATACCTTGTTGAAAAAAATATCTCCAGTTTGTTTCGTCTTCACACCTGAACAAACAGCGGAACCAATTTTGATTAGATCTTGCGGAGAGGTAACTTGAAATCAGGAAAGTGGTATACGGGTATTATTTTTCCGGAAATAAAAATATACAGGTGGCAACATGGGTTTATCTATCTTGTTTATTTTGCCTCTATCTTTAGGTGAGCAGGTCTATCTCAAGTGGCGGTGGGCTGGCCAGTGGGTATAGCAAATCTCTACGAAGAGTAGACAACGGCGCTCAAACTTAGTACAAAAAACTGGGGACAGTGGGCTTAGCATGACCGCTTGTCTATCTCTACGAAGAGTAGACAACGGCGCTCAAACTTAGTACAAAAAACTGGGGACAGTGGGCTTAGCATGACCGCTTGTCTATCTCTACGAAGAGTAGACAACGGCGCTCAAACTTAGTACAAAAAACTGGGGACAGTGGGCTTAGCATGACCGCTTGTCTATCTCTACGAAGAGTAGACAACGGCGCTCAAACTTAGTACAAAAAACTGGGGACAGTGGGCTTAGCATGACCGCTTGTCTGTCTCTACGAAGAGTAGACAACGGCGCTCAAACTTAGTACAAAAAACTGGGGACAGTGGGCTTAGCATGACCGCTTGTCTATCTCTACGAAGAGTAGACAACGGCGCTCAAACTTAGTACAAAAAACTGGGGACAGTGGGCTTAGCATGACCGCTTGTCTATCTCTACGAAGAGTAGACAACGGCGCTCAAACTTAGTACAAAAAACTGGGGACAGAGTGGGCTTAGCATGACCGCTTGTCTATCTCTACGAAGAGTAGACAACGGCGCTCAAACTTAGTACAAAAAACTGGGGACAGTGGGCTTAGCATGACCGCTTGTCTATCTCTACGAAGAGTAGACAACCTTTTCTATACAAAGTGATGTAGAAATCCTTCTACAATTTGTCATTTTGTCTTTAGTTTCTAGCGATCTTTGTCTAGGGTCATAGGGTAAGAAACTATGGAACCGACCATCGGTTCATAAACAGATCTGATTTTTTGATACGGACCGATCGTCGGTTCATCGACGGCTGAAGGCTCAAAACGAACGAAAAGAAAAAATCATCAAAATCCGCATAGAAATGCCGGAAATACAGTATTTTGTACATAAGAATAATTACCTAATGTATTATATACTAAAACCTTTCTGAAAGTATGTAGATCACGTTAGTGAAAGAATCATAAAAATTGGTTCATTAGTTTTTGAGAAAATCGTGGACATACAAACATACATACATACGGGTCGAATAGAGAACCTCCTTTATAGAAGTCGGTTAATACAATGATACAATATTGTATCATGCATTGATTTCCCGAAGAGGTATTCAGCCGCAGCTAAGTAAATCCACAATTATTCTTTTATTATTTTATAGGTCCCATATGTTATAAGGAAAAAGATTATTTCCATCATCTTGACACAAATCCTGACTAAAACCGTGGAATCCTGGAATTGATAGCAAAGTTGGTCGCGCAACGTACTCATATTAAGGTTTTTGAAATTTTCAGTAGCATTTGTTTACATCTTGTTAAAAGCAATGCTCTACTTAATTATTATTGTATTTTATTGATGTCACACTGATGATTTTATTGTGCAATGTTTTAAGTGTTTTATTTTGACGTATTATTTTTATTTTCACTAATTTTAGTTTAGTTCAATTTAGTTTATATTCACCTGTAATGCAATAAACATGTAGGTTCTGCCCTTAACTCTGAAAATTTTGCAAGTCCAATCCGTTCTTGTACAACTTGATTATTAATAAATAAATTTGAAATACAACGCATTTTATTATTAGACCACAGACAACAACACGTATTCATATTTAACATACAAAAGCGAGTACTTTCGTTCGTCTGTCACAAGCCCGCATGTGGAACCGATGTATGAACTTCCGCTGACGATAACTTGTGATACATCGCTCTTACAGCACGACACAATTTAGAAGTTACATTGATGTATCGGGTTGGCTAATAAGTAATAATTATAATTTCTAGAATTTAGGGAAAGGTTCGAGAACGTTCGGTAGTAGAGGGTATATAAAGAGCGAGTCATGCTCATGCGCATTATTGATAGTTTGGCTGTTAGTACGTTAAAGTTCACAAAGAAATGAATGATATTAAAAACCCACTTTCAATCTGGGCATTCTGCTACAGAAGCTACACGTAATATATGTCAAAGGATAGCTCACGATGCAGTCTCCGAAGCAACAGCAAAGCGCTGGTTCCAACGGTTCCGCAATAACGATTTTTCCTTAACCGAGCAACCAAGGTCTGGGCGCCCCGTGGAAATAGATATCGATAAATAAAACTATTAATCGAAGAAGACCCTCAAAGAACTACACGCGATTTGGCTGTTCAGATCGATGGCACCATAGAAAATCATTTACATGGTTTGGGAAAGACTTACAAATATAGTGTTTGGGTACCCCATCAATTAAGTAAAGATCAGCTGACCTACCGAGCTGAGATTTGTGTACAACTTTTATCTTTCCGCCGCACATTTAATTGGTTAGATCATCTTATCACTGGACATGAAAAGTGGGTTCTCTATGTTAATCACACACGCAAGCGCCAGTGGCTGGGATGTAAAGAACAGGGAAAACCAACGTCAAAAGGTGATCTTCATCCTCGCAAGGTAATGCTTTCTGTCTGGTGGGATATACATGGAGTAATAAGCTGGGAATTCCTTCCTACTAATACTACGATTACAGCAACACTATATTGTGATCAACTCGAATAACTGAAGCTTGACATCCATCGCAAACGTCCACAACACGACAAAATATTTTTCCTGCACGACAATGCCCGGCCGCATATTGCTAAGAGTACCAGGCTAAAACTATTGGAGCTTAATTGGAAAATAATACCCCACCCTCCATATTCGCCGGACTTAGCACCAACTGATTTCAGCTTGTTCCGATCACTTAGTAATAATTTACGGGAAAAAAGCTTTGACGATGAACCACACTTGAAACAATACATAGATGACTTCTTCAATTCAAAACCAACGAAGTTCTATGCGGACGCCATTCACTCTTTGCCAGATCGATGGCGAATGGTAGTAGAAAACGACGGTGAATATATTATTAATGATTAACAATTATTCATTTAATAAATAAATACAAATAAAATAGTTGTATGTCGCTCATTACTTATTAGCCAACCCAATACTATTGACAAAACGGACGCTTTTTCACCTTGAAGGTGCTTTTGCTATACATTGATCACCCTGCCCCTATGGTCCTTTATTTGTCCTACCACCAATACCAGCTGAGCTGAGTTTGAGTTGAGCTATGGTACGATAACTGACTCATGTGTGCCAGCTAACAGGGCAGGTTCTCTCAAATCTATATACATATATGGTTTTTTCTCGAGAGAATCTCAGACAAGCGTACTGCATGCTTCTGACAAATGTTCTGATCATTATAAAAACTGTCTGGAGTTGAAGACTAAAGAACATTCTGCCTCTGAAGTTTCTGACTTCATTGTTTGTTTTGAAAGAAAGAAACTTACTATATTAAAAAAAAAATGTTGCGATAATTGGTATAAATATCTTTTTCCATTAAACAAACGCTTTATTTAAACTCTTTTCCCTAGTAATTAACAATGTCGGCCCTATAATATACAGGTACCTGAGTTATTTTGTATTCAAGTGGCAGAAGTTATAAAGCGATCATCTCGCGGTTCGCTTCGGTAACTTCTCACACGTGTCGTACTGCACATCGCTGTTACTAGCAGCTGTAGTCGTTTGTTTACCTCATGAATATACTTACTGTACTCGTAAACAACAAACATGGCCAATTTGTAGCGGGAATTGTGTGTTTATGTGAAACTTTGATTACGAATGTTGAATGAAGACTCAAAAGAGATTTAGTTTTGGTGTTCAGTGATCAAGAGTGATACTTCTTTTCGGGTGACCACTGAAAATCAGGGCGTTGCTTTGTCTTTTTTTCGGGATAGGAAATTAACAAATAACTTCTCCCACTCTGGGCGGAGCGGGAGGGCGTGTCAGACTTCTACTGATTAAAACCCACCCGTGTTCCTCCAGTTGCCTGTGCTATGGCCACGGTAACTCTTTCAAACAACCCGCAACCCTGGCAGGCATCGGCCCTAGCGGATCCCATCAGTTAGTGCTGACATCTCTTTGAGGCGCGCGTGGAACGCTCCGTCGACCCGTGGCCTCGTCCTTACCAGACGTCGAGTTACCCATTCACCCAGGAATCGGCTCTCGATTCTCGTCCCCCAGGGCGTCTCCTACGGCGCTGTGGGCCCCCCATAACACACCATCATGCTGAGTGGAAGTCTTCTTGTCACAGTCATGACGTGCCATTTTGTGCTCGTGATTTGTATGTAGATCTGGTAGCATATCAATGTATTGTACCTTATTCGACTAAATCTAGATATTAATAATCTGTAGGATTTTGAGAATTAGTCTATGACATTATTACTTTCACCTCCCTATAGTACTTGCTAGAAACTCAGAGGCTATAAATAAACAGGACGAGGGGACTCAGCCCTTTCTCCACGACAGCCACTGAAGCCTGTATAGCTCCCCTAAATTGGGTAAGTACTCATAGTGTCCTTAGGAGAATCTGTATATATAACTGTGTTTTATCTTGTGTACGTTCTAAATAATGATTTTGTAAGCCACTGTGATGCTGATTTTCCTCTCCAATGACCCATTTCCTGGTCTTGGGGCTACGGACTCGTCTGGTTAGGAAACTACGCACATCACAGAGGCTTACCGGATCTTCCTCTGAGCTCACGGTCGCACACTTGCGTGTCCAGGGTTCACAGCTTCGGTTACCTACACCGCTACTTCGGATACAATCACCGCTACGGTTATTACCTACATCACCGCTTCGGATTCATTCACCGCTCCGGCTAGACCACACCTTTGGCAAGACTACCGGCCATAACCGCTACACCGACTAGCCGTCCTGGACCCTCATCCCCACCTGCTACTGACTGCACCGGCGGCCGCTGCACTACGCACAACAACCACGGCTGACGGCCACATTACCGGCCCCACCACTCCGGCAGCCTACGCGCCAGACGCGGCCCTCTACCCGGCGACTAAGGCCAAACATGCCGAGCCACCGCAGCGCCAGCCAGACGGTCCACCCAGGACAGTACTCCCACTTTTATATACCTACAGCAAAGTACCTTAGACTCTCTTAGCTCACGACCCTCCTCTGTAACTTTGTGGCTTAACCTAACTTTAATTAAACTCTGTTTTAAGTGACACTGAGTCTCATTCTCCTACCCACTAAAACCCCTATGCCACAATCTATTTTGTTTTATTTTTATTTTTGTGTTATTCGAGTTAATTATTTGTAACAGAAACATGTGCATACAAAAGTATGCACGTGTTTCTGTGACAAATAATCTTATTTTTCTTTCTTTCTTTACTTTAACAGGAGATTTGCGTACCATACTTTCAATCACAATCCAAAGTATATTGAAAGAAATCCCTAATCCATTGCTTTTTAAATAGGTATGTTTGAAAAATTCGAATGCTCAATGACAATATTCATTGCATTATTCTATAGCAGCATTAAATTAGTAATATTTGTAGTAAGTCCATATTTGTAGTAAGCAAATAAATGTATTGAGTATTGAGTCCGCTTACGCGGGAGATGGCCGTACGGGAGAGATGACCAGTTGAAAGTATTGCGAGTTAGAAACAATAGATTTTTTCGCTTCGTTGTATGATTGGCGACAAGAGCTGCGTTTTTTTTTTTTTTGTTGCATCAAAAATAAATAAGAACGTAAGTAAATTCCACATTGTATTTATTACAGGTGTATGATCTAAGATTTTATTGTGAAGTCAATAACTTTTATAGTATTCTAACCTAAAAACAGTAGGTGGAGATTGTAACATACTTTTTGAAATTTATATGATCATCTCTCCCGTACATTTGGGATAGATGGCCTCGATGAAACAGACTGTTAGACAACGTAACGCTATTCGTCGAATCTCAGACAGCAGTTGCGAAGAAATACCAATAGATTTTTGCGATTCGGAAGGGGACAACTGCCGAGGCTGCGGCGAGAACTAAGACAAATAAGATACAACTAGTCGAAGATTGGTTGCAACGTAAAAAATGCAAGCTGTGTGTGTGGGTGCACGAAAACTGCACAGGGTTTGAAGACGTGTGCTCAAACTGCGGAAATAAAGAAAAAGAGAAGGTAAGAGACAGGAAGGGCACAGGAAAGGCAAAAAGTACTGGCCAAATCCCCCGAGTCTCGTGGCCATCACTCCCGGAGACTCGGGGTGAGATGGCCAGCCGTATTTTTTTTTAACCTAAAATATGTCTATGTTACGTTGAAGACTGCGTTAAATTAAGATTTGATAAGACATATAAATATTGTTTTGTTTGTTATAGATTCCTGGCTATAGATCTTCAATGTTAGTAGGGCCATCTCCCCCAGACTTATCGTATACAGGGTGAATTTTCAAGTGGGCGTGGATGGCCACATTCGAAACTATGAGGAATAGCGAAAAGTACTCAAAGTAGTCTCAGGCTTGATTTGATGAAAACGGGCGACTCCTTATTATAATAACAGTATTTTGTGCCTTCATGTACTTAATTCTATCAATTTGCACAAATAACAGTTGCATGCTTGATTTCAAGTTCACTATTTCCGTAACAAAATCCAGATAAAAATAATTATACCATTCCATTGTTTCCAACTATTTCCACTTTATCTTTGAGGAAGTTAAAAAACTCTCCAGTATGGTTTACAGCCATTTATTTCACACGCAATAGTCTTAAATTCCTTTGGATTTTATCGATCATTAATTATTTCATTCAGTCTCACTTCCCATTGGTGTGGGATTTAATGTTACCTTTATACTTTTTATTTTGTTCGTATTTTTCTGCTATCTGAGATTTTTGACGGAGAATTGAAAGGTCGTAATTAACAAGGATACGTTTTTTTAGTGACTTTGTATTTTATTGAGCATTACCGATATTTTTTTGTAGTGAACGCCTTTGACGATTACGTAAACCATCCACTTAGACATCATCTGTATTCGAAAGAGTTACAATTATTTCCTACAGTTATACTCCATTTCTAACCTAAGGGCCGGTTTTTGATCCGTAGTTACCTCAACCAATGGTTAAATGGTTAAACAGATCAAAAAACCGGCCCTAAGTACGGCAAAAAGATTTCTCCAGCAAAACACAATAAAGCCTACTAACTATCTTATAAAACCAATCCCTTACACAGTCTGTATTTTTTATTCACTTGTTCGCTTCATTCGCTCAATGAGTACTTCATTCATTCATTCAATCGATTTAGTTTACGTGCGTACATCTATTTCTGTGTCACCAGTCCTGTAAAAGGTTTCGCACGTAGTGTACTCAATACTGGGGTAAGCTAAGTAGGTTTATTTCATCTTGCTCTGTGTATTGCTGCCTTTATTTTAGAACTTAGAATCCAAATGTTGACTGGAAGAAATAGATAGCCAGAATAATTTCAATGCACACTAAACAAATATATAACACGTTAAATAAAAATTAAAAAGTACATGCGGCAGGCATTTTGTCTTTCCAACAGTCAACTAACCAGCACTGGGCCCTATTTCACTCCCTAATGCTTTGCGTGCCAACCTCTTAAGGTACAGACGCCAGCACATCAAGCTACTACAAACTGTCAGATTTCTTTAATAGATTTTCGACTTTATTGCTAAGGCATTAGGTTCAAGGATTGATGGGGAAAATCTGACAGTTTTGGGTAGGTTGACCTGCTGGCGTCTGTACAACACATTTATCTTCAGATTTAATCAGTCCTTAACAACGTCAGTACCTACATAGCATAATAATTAAGAAAATCAGATAGTTAACTCAATCAATGGTTAAACATTAAACAAATGGTTGAATTTTGGCTAAATGTTAAAAAATAGTAACTATAAATGGCATTTTGGCAAACACATTTAGCCAAAATTCAACCATTAGTTACTATGTTTAACCATTGGTTGGCTTAAATATGGATCAAAACACCAGCCCTTATTTGAACTGTATCAAAAACATCCCGTGTCAATGTTGAATAAGCAGGCATATTTACAGTGCAGAATATATGTATAGTTCCTTCACTGCAAATGCAGAAATTCATATCAAATATTTACTTGCTGCGTTTATTTCTATAAACGGAGCTCGTCAGAAAAAAATAGCAAAGAGGACTCGTTTCATAAAGGCAGAAATGTTTGCTAAATTATGCCTCCTATTTTTATTTAAAACATCATCCAATATATCTTTTCATTCGGAATTAAGCATTCTGTTGTTTATTACAAACATTATTCTCTTGGTATAATAATTATGTTCCACGATTGTCATTGTGGAATTGAGATCATAATAGCGATGTTTTTGTGCTCTTACACATTTAAACCTTTCATAAATTAATTGCGTTAATTTCGCAGAACCTTTTCTCTTAATTGGCTTTTGCTAAAGTATATTTTGTTCTGTTTTATTTTGTGAGCATCGTTCGTAATGAATTAAGCTGAATTTTTTTTTCATCGTTTCAGTTATACATAATTGTTTTTAGGGTTCCATACCTCAAAAGGAAAAACGGAACCTTTATAGGATCACTCGTGTGTCTCTCTGTCCGTCTGTCACAGCCAATTTGCTCCGAATCTAATGGACCAATTAACTTGAAATTTGGTACACTTACGAATTTCTGTGACCCAAATACGGATGTGTAACGTAAATAATTGAATTTCGAATATGCAGGTCAATTATGGAGGGCAAATAAAAAAAATGCAATCTGTACCGTGTGACATATCAAATGAAAGGGCTTACTGTGACGGTTTCAAATATATATATATATTTTATAATTTCAAAATAAATTGTAAATTGTTTTAAAGTTATTTAAGAAAATAGACGAAGATTGTACATTCCCCCCCTTACCTCCGAAACTACTGAGCAAAAATACAGAAAATAGTTCTATACATAAAAATTACAGGAACACTTATAAGATGTTTTTTTAAGACCGTTAAAAATATGGTAAATCTCTCAAAATCGAGCGTACAAACTAACATTTGCAGTAGGAATGTATAGGAGAACATGTTTTTCAACTACAATGTTAAGTTTGTTCTTGTAAATTCATCTCAACTACGGAACTCTTCAATGTGCGTGGTCCGATACGCACTTG
Source organism: Dicycla oo (assembly GCA_948252095.1). NCBI lineage: Eukaryota > Metazoa > Arthropoda > Insecta > Lepidoptera > Noctuidae > Dicycla > Dicycla oo. Next base: position 15,020,822 of record OX411732.1, read on the forward strand.
GCCGGTTTTTTAATAGACTGTTTTCTTATTAATTGATAACTAAACTGAGATAACCCTAAAATAAAGGGCACATAATATTTTATATAGGTAAGAAAAAACAAATAAAAAATATAAAAAATACTTTATCCTTTTGGTCCCCGAAACGAACAATTGCGATTGATCAATTGACATCAATTTATATTTTATTAATATAGACGATTTTGCGCATCCATCTGTATCATCGTAGACTTTGTCACTTACCTAGACTAAAGTCAAGAGCAAACCCATCTCAAATAAAAAATTTAAAAAATCAAATAAAAAATCAATCACGTAAAATTTGATGATTGCAATTTATCGTTTTAGGAATCCTTAACAAGTGAATACCTCCTTATAAACTAGTTATTGGTGCCTCCTTTTAAGCAAATAAGCCTGTGCTAGGAGACTCCGTTCTTCCATATCTTAAGAAAACCGGGCAAGTGCGTGTCAGACAACGCACAATGAATGGTCCGTAGTTGGGATGAATCCCAAGAACACACTTAACATTGTAGTTGAAAAACATGTTCTCCCATACATTCCAACTGCAAATGTACATTTATACGCACAATATTGAGAGATTTACAATGCTGTTTTAAGAGCATCGACTTCTTATAGGTTTTCTTGTAATCTATAGGTATTGAACTATTTTCTGTATTTTTTTCAAAGATTTACGTTCAGTACTTTCGGAGATAAGGGGAGAAATGGTCAATTTTCGCCTATTTACTTAAATAACTTTAAAATGATTTAGTTTAAAATTATAAAAAAGAATCTCATGTGAGACCCTCACAGTACCTAAACCCTTTCATTTGATGACACAGTACAGTTTGCAAAACTTTTCTTTTTTTTTTGTTATTTATCCCCATATTCAAAATTAATTTATTTACGTTACTCGTCCGTGTTTGAGTCACAGAAGTACATAATATATGTACTATAATATATATATATATATATATATATATATATATATATATATATATATATTTACATCCTGGAGCACTTTTGGCGTCATGCACGTTGCGTATCATTACGGCGTCCCCCAGTTCCGCTGTCATTTTTTGTCATTTCTCTGTGAATGTTGCTTAGTTTTTTAATTTCTAGAGGCGTGGGGTACATTATTTTTCGATAATATTGTTTTCTATATAATATATAATATATATATATATGTATATATATATATATATAATATATATATAATATATATATATATATATATATATATATATGTATATATATAATATGTGTACATACCTTAATCGGTCCATTAGATTTGGAGCAAATCGTCTGTGACAGACGGACAGACAGACAAACAGACATACGAGTGATCCTATAAGGGTTCCATTTTTTCCTTTTGAGGTACGGAACCCTAAAAAAGTATTATTCACTTGTGTTTATCTTTTGATTCTATGCAAATGTAGGTACAGTAAACGCTCAAAAGTCCATAAGCATGCTAAGGATTACATTGCTATGAACTGTGCGAGCACGAACCAGCACTTGTGCGTGTATGAGCGATGTATCACTCAACATTCCGCAGATAACACACACTAATGAATTGTCGCATGTCGTCGTACTACGCGAAATAACATTATATTTCTGGTGTTTTTAGAATACTCGTCATAGTGGCGACCTTTTCTTACCATTGCATTGCTAAAATTTGCATAAACATAACATATATGCTGGTAGCTGTTTGGGCTAAGCAATGGTTTCACGATCAATGAAGTCTGAGTTCGAATCTTAATCACAATGTGGGACTGTTTTTTTGTTTCTTTGGAAACATAATAATATATTACTATTTTAAGCAAAAACTTATTAGAATGATGTTTATGTTCATTTACTATTTATTTTTATAAGAAGTTAAATATTAGTTACTGTATTATTATTTAACTATTTTTGTGATTTTTAATTTATCTTTTCGGTGTTGGAAGGTTGAAATAAAAAAGTCGTGCTGAATGGTAACAAAAATGTTTATTCGTTTTATTTACTTATTTATAAAATTAACAAACTTAAGAGAATTGTGACGTTACATTCCTACTAGATAAAAGAAGATTTTTTGTAACCGTTCATAGGATTTTTTGTTGTCTACCTCACAGAAATCGAAATTATTTATTAAGTTTTCTATGATCTACCTTTCTAGGGTGTTTCGCTTTTTTCGTGCATATTACAAGTCCAGTAAGAAAAAAAATGTTTATTCAATAAACTTCTAAATTTTTTCCATAGAAAACTAAATGTAATAGAGTTATGCTTGCATGCATGTAAGATTGACTGTATAAATTAACGTAATTAGTTAAATATAAATTAAAAACTTTACTTATTCTCATTTCCGTCGTTGTCCATTTACTACTATCCTTAATACATTTGTATTTTATCCGAATAAAACGAAGTAAATAGAAAAATTATAACTATATAAATGTAGTATATTAATAAACGCAACGTTTACGTCTAAATTAAATAATGGTATCTTTTAAATATACTGAAATTATATCTGGTAAATAATTTTTTAAATTTTTTTCTGATTACCTTCGAGAGAAGAAATCTATATTGTAGTTTGCGCTAGACCTTAAATGCTACTCTGCTGCCATGTTTAGCTCCGAGCACGTCTCAGTCTGGCAGCAAACGTCATAGCGGATGCATGCTTGCTCGTGGAAAAAAATTTTTTCGTGTTAAGTGTCGCGGGAGGTGATTATTCTGGATTCGTTCTCTTTCCTATCGTCCGTATTAGAAAGTGAGTATATATGATTTCATTTATTACGTAGCTTTTTATCAATTTTAATGATTACCTTCGAAGTTTAGTACATGTATTAGATTTGTAATTGTGATATTTTTGAAGAAAAACTGGACAAAGTATTCGAACCTCATTACCTTCTTCCTCATTCGCTTCGTTTACCCTCGTTCTTCGATTATGGAAATGATTATAATTTCATCGTACTAATTAAAAGAAAGTAGAAACTACTAAATGTTCAAAGATTAATTATATACTAATGATATTTGCAAAAAAAACCCAAATAATTCATCAATAAATTTGAAATTTGGAATCGTTGAGAATTTGCACGAAATATGCGAAACACCCTCTAACTTTACGAAATGAGTGACCAAGCGAATAAGATAAAGCATATTATATTTCTGTCCCATTACTTCCAATCCAGTAAAAACTTACAAAAAGTCAAGTACTGCGTGAGATTTGAACTCACGGCTCACTGATTCACGCGCTTAATAGCTAGGTCATCTTTACACATGTTATAGCTTTGAAATTATCAACTACAATCAGTTGTTGACGACAATAATTATGCATGTTTATTTACTTGGAAATAGAAGGTCTTAAGTCAAACTAAACGCCAAGCTATTGCTTTGTGAGTTTGCTTATCGACTTTTGGTCGCGACTGTACATACATACATAAACTCACGCGTTCTTGCAATGCTGCCTACCCCGGCAGAAACTACAGAACGCCACTTGGTACGTTATTTACACTACATACTCCTTTTGCCTTGTTTACGTTCTATCACCGTGAAAACATAGGTGAAGTGAGCGTGGAGTGAGCTGTCAATAGTATCAATCCCTAGCATTAGGTGGAATGACAGCTCACTTCACTAAGTTTTCACGGTGAAATTTTTACAGAATAGACCAGAGGTCATACACGTACGCCGGTTACAAATGTAGGTACTACAGGAAATAATAAGAAAAAAGCGAATTAAAACTAAACAAGCAGCACGCATTCATGCGTATGTGTGAGTTTAAATGAATCAGAGTGTATGCGTGAGATTAAGAATGGTGCAGGCATTATACTCTTATACTTACCCTTATTTACTTGGACACAACCACGCCTATGAAGTCTTATTCATTGACAGGCAACCATAGACGAAAAAAATGCAATACAATATAAAAATGGAAAGATGAATGGAAAGAAAAGAGAACCCACGACCTGCGACATGATAGGCGGTATCTTAACTAACCACGCCAGCTGGCTTAGAAAAGTGTGCAGAAACACAATTTCGAACCAACCAATCACTATCGACTGGATAAACTATGTTTAAAAACCTCAGAAACCAGATATGTTTAAAAAGATCAGAAATTCTTTGTTTTATTTATACCCATAAATAAAACAAAGAATTTCTAAGCCCAAAAAGTATCGCTAAATCAAAAGGTAAAAAAAAAACAGGCAGTCATGGAGACTGTCGACAGAAGAAAACAGACGTAAAACTATGCATAGCATGTCGCAAATCGGTGACGCGAACCCATAAGATATCCCTCTACCAAAAATCACTCAACGCGCTTAAAGAAGTTTTCACTTCAAAAATTATATAACCACGTAGCAACAACAAAAAGAGAAAAAGAAAAGAAAGAAATAACACAAAACAAATCCAGTTGTTCTCAATCGGTTCCTGATTCCTCACACCGTTTCAGAGAGATTAAAAATGGATAAAAAAATCCCTTCTAAAAGATTAAACGTTAGTACGTTTCTTCCACTACATTAGGGATAAGGCTTGTCTAATGGTAACGAAAAATCTTCACAACAGATTAGCAGGATTTTGTCTTAAATGTAAGGAAAATACATTCAGATTCGGAAAACACAAATTCAGATTCGGAATTGAAAAGCGAGATGGATGAAAGTTTCAAATGTTTTCGGTGTAATTTTATGAGTTTAAATTATGTAAATTATAATTGCGTTTCGGTTTGGATTTGAACAGATATACTTAACAAAGGCATTGACGATAGTAAAATTATGTTGTTATTTCTTACAGCACTATTGTTTTTGGCAATTTACTTCAGATTTAACTGCTATAGTAATCGTAATTTTACGTAAACGAAAGCCAATGATAACTAATGATAAATAAATGATTTTATTTCTGTAAGTAAGTTTGTATAAACACTTTTACAAGTCAATCATGTTTTTTTTTATACTAGATGAGGTCGGCTTTTCCTATCTGACTACTCTGAGAAGAAAGGCCGAAACAAACTCAGAGATCACAGTCTCTTATCCAGTCCAGAAATAATCTTGGCCAGTTCATGTGAAGATTGTTGTCTGAAATGGTCTTTTGAGGAAAGAACCCCAGAGATTGAGGGGACCTGTGTAGTCAGTGCACGCATTTGTTAGTAATCGCGCAGCTCAACTTAGAACTTAAGGAGCGCTCAACTCATTATAACATGAATTAAAAATAAGAATTGGCCTGTCTCGTTGGTCCAGTGGTCGTAAGTGCTACTGTTGAGCATGAGATCCTGGGTTCAACTCCCGGGTCAGGCAAAGTATAAGGTTATCCATCAGGAATTTCTCAGTAGCAGTCCGGGCTCTGGATTAGTGTCCAGTTGATAGCAATAGGATCACTACCTGTTACGTGAGACTTAATCAAAACTGGCGTAATGTGGGTGTACTATAGGTACACTTCTGCCTAATCCTTCGGAGATTACAGGCATGATGTTTACACACACAATTAAATACCCAATGTGAAATTTTGTTTTGTGGCTACAAATTTATACAACATATGAGAAATCAGAACGGATTGTGACAAGAAAACGAGCAGCGTAACGTTTTAGATCTTTATTCTAGACGGAACTGACTTTAAAAATGCCCTGCCATGTGCTTATAAACAATTGTAAATAGGTGGTGTGCCAAGCAACTTCCGGAAATAAAATATTAAATACTATTTTAATCGAGTTTGCAATCGACTTCCGTTCTCTAACCGGTACTCTCCTGTCTCTACTGTCTAGTATTCACAGTACCGGAAGTCAGTTGCAGAAAATCACAAATGATTAAATAAACTTTAATAAATGAATGATGTACCCAATCAACAAGATTTAGTTACAATAAAACCAAAAGCTAACAAACATTATGGAGCATAGATAGTAGAAAAAAAAGAATTCCTACATATTTTAAATTCCTATTTAATTATTTAATAATGGAAGACGTATAACTTCAGAACTGTTACACATACAGGCTAACTCGTGTAAAAGAATCCGTATTAGTATTCATGACAAAACATATCCTTCACAATTTTCACAATAAACAAGATTCGTTTTTATTCTGACTCAAATTAAATACTTATTTACAGTGTTTTATTATATATCACACTTAATAAAAACTAAATATTATATAAGAAAATAAGTACATAGATTATAATTAGATACTCGTAGGTAAGTTTACTAATGTTTTAATTTAGAATCATATAAATGTAAAATCTAGTGCGAGTAACTATATGTATATAAGAAAAATTGTTAAAGTAGTAGAATAAAGGCTTTTTATTTATTTATATACATTATGCAAAAGACAGACTTCGTACATATTGAACATGTAACAATTTTCGTCAAAAAAAAATTGTTACATGTTGTATCTGTGTTGTATCTTCTGTACGTACTTTAATTTTTTTATAGAACGAAAAACATGTAATGTCCAATGAATTTAGCAGAGATGTACTTTATCATCATCTGCCTAGCGATTTCCCAACTAGGTCGGCTTCCAGTTTTACCGGATGCAGATGAAGACCAGTATATTACATGGAGCGACTGCCTATCTGACCTCCACAACCCAGTAACTGGGTAATACAATACCCCTTGGTAAGACTGGTTGTCAGACTTTCAGGCTTCTGACGACTCGTAACGACAGTCGAAGATCCGCGAATGACAGCCGGGACCAAGGGCTTAACGTGCTTTCCGAGGCACGGAGGGGTCTCGGTATATACAGATGGTCACCCATCCACGGACCAACCGCGGCATACGTAGCTTAACCTGATTGATCGATCCGTGCAGCTGTTATTACTTAGCCACGAGCCCTCTACCTATCTAATGCCCGTCTTTTGCAGATAGTAGAAGGGTTAACGTATAATCACGTCATGAAAAGCGGTCCTTTAATAACACTATATGTAGGTACCTACTGCGATTAATTTGGTGCTCTATATATTTTGTCAACATTATAGCCAGCTATTGTATCATCTCAAATGGGACCCTAATAATGAGATAATCACGCGAAGAGGTCGAAAATTGAGCTCCTCTTAATTACAACAATAACGAACATTGAATTTTCGCGTTCTACTTAGTCCCGGAAAATTTACCATCCTGGAAAGAGAAGTTGACAGATGCGGTATGAACATCTGTGTGGTCAGTGAGACACACTGGAATAACAACGGGCACTTCCTAACAGACAACCACGCCGTCTATTGTTCAGGCAGTAAATAACCAGCCAGAACTGTGTAGCCTTTTTAATACCTATGCGTCAAAGAATCCGTGTGATGAGTTACGAGCTAGTAAGTGACCAGATAAACAGCATTAAGCTGAAAGCGTTGCAAGTGAATCTAAACCTCATACAGATTTACGCCCCTACGAGCACTGCAAGTGACGAGGTGGTAGAGAGATTCTACTCTGAACTTGACACCACCATAGAGAAAACGCTAAACAGAGAACTTCTTGTCGTTTTGGGTGACTTTAACGCCAGATTGGCGTAAATGACCAGCAGCTTAGCAACTGCGTTGGATAGTTTGGACTTAGAACTCGGAATGACAGGTGACCGGCTTATACAATTTGCGTCCCATAATGACCTAGTCATTGCAAATGGCAACGCCACCCTCGAAAGCTGTACACGTGGACGTCACTCGATGGAAAGTACCGCTACCAGAAAGTCTACATCCTGGTTTGATCGCGGTGGAAGTTATTTGTAACAAATGCCCTTACACTGGAGCTGATTGTGAATCAGACCATCAACTTCTGGTCTCAAAATTCAAGCTCAAATTGACAGCAGCTCGAACCCTCGAAAAACAAAGAAGGCTAGACGTGAAGGATGTACCGAAAATCGCTAGTGGAACACAACTGGATAAAATGGACAGACGATTTGGACAACGAATCACCTGAAGCGCTTTGGAGCGAAGTCTCTTATAGAAGTCGCGGTCTCAGGACCCAAAGCACCAACTGTGATACATAACCAGAAACATTGGATGACGGAAGGTACCTTTGCGCTTATTTAGAAACTTTGAAGGATGAAAATAGTCAGTGCAAATGTTAAAGCTCTTAACAGAAAGTCTACCCAGATCCAGAAAAAAAGAGATAAGATCGTAGCTCGTGCAGGTAGATATGAATCCAGAGACCTGCATCACAAAATTCGGCTTATTACTAAAATTCTGCCGTCCAAAACTTGGGCCATTGAAGACGGTAATGGTCAAGTGGTCAAAATGGACAGACTCATTCCTATCCCAATCGAGATTATTCGAGCATTGGGAGAAAGAATCGTTCATATCTTTCACACCATCTGATATGGCTGTCAGGCAAATGGTCGTCAGAATGGGCTCACACAGTTTACATACCTCTTCACAAAAAGGGATCCACCAAAAAATGCAGCAACTACCTACTATTGCTCTGATCAGCCACGCAAGCAAAATATTGCTACACATTCTCTACAAACGTCTGAAAGCCAACCTATATAATATATATGCTTTGTTGATTTCTCAAAAGCATTTCATTCCGTGAAATATCCAACCTATTGGAAATGGGCACACCAAAATACCTTATGCACCTTCTTAGAGAACTATAAGAAGGAAGAACAGCATCAGTACAAACAGACGACCTTACGGATAGCTTCCATCCCAGTGCAGGTGTCCGCCAGGGATGTATTGTATCGCCACTCCTGTTCAACACTTACACGGAGCTCATTATGCGGATCTCCGTCGACGAATGGACTGAAGGTGTTGCGATTGGTGGCTACAAAATTACACAACCTTGTTTTCGTCGAGTGCTGACCACATGGAAGAACTAGTCCTTAAGAGATAGAGCGCGTGAATCTTACATTTGAATTGAGGATTCATCGCAGTAAGACCAAGATGATGATTGTAAACTGTAGCAACATCAACTCGCCAGATGACATAGTTTGCAAACTGTGAGGCAGTTCCATCCTACACCTATCCTAATCTTGGTGCTATGATCACTAACAATGACCGCTGCGTGGATGAGGTGAAACGGCGTAGGTATGGCTAAAAATATGGAGCAATCGCAACATAAAATCAAAACTAAAAGTCATTTATTCAAACTAGGCTGAAGATTAGCACTTTTCGAACGTCAGAATTACATAAGACAGTCCCGCAAAACGCCCGCCCTTCACCACTTCCTAGTGCTTTAGCTGGGGAGAAGAAGTGGCGCAACAAACTCCCCAGCAGCACAGCTGTCTGTTCAGTTAAAGAATTTGAATCTATACAACACTGCGCATAATAATTAAGTACATTATGACGCAACACAAAACATTAAATTAAATGGTTTGCTATAAGTAAACTAGCACACGCCAATATACCAAAAAAAAAAATCGAAAGCTATACTCAAGCAGAAATAAAAATACAAAACTAAAAATGTAAGCAGAACTTTATACCTAAATAAAAGCCTCCAGTAATAAAGGGCGTGCCCACTTACATATAGCCGTACATGTAGTCGTAACTCAAAGTCACAAATGATAAACTAGGACGGACCATCGAAGTAAAATAAACAACGAGTTAAATTACTAATAACAAAACAAAACCAAGGTCAGCAAGATGGCCTGTCACCACAAGCAGCAGCCGTTCACGAGCATAACGCAAAGATCAGCCTTTACCCCCCTCGCCATATTTGAGGGAAGGACGCAATCCGACCCCCAACGCTACCGCAAGCAGTGACATCTAAGGGAGCATGACGAACTTGTTGCCAATTGCACAGGCAAGAATAATTATGATCAATTGTCGAGGTCACTAGCTAACTACATGTTGCAATACCACTCATAAAAAAACATTGTAATGAGTAGATTATGTCAATGATAAATCAAATTAAAATTAAAATAAATTGACCTTTACAGTCAAAGAAAATAAATATTTATATGAACTCATATAACGTGTCATAAAGTAAGCTAATTCTGGAGAAAGAACATAAACATTGTCTTGAGTTAACTCAAAGCGACCAACCATTCTTATCGTTTAAGGGCCGGTTTTTTGAACCGTAGTTATCTCAACCAATGGTTAAACATAGTAACTAATGTTTGAATTTAGGCTAAATGTGAAAGGCTAAACATGAATGTACGTATTCATGTTAGCTCATTCATATAAAAAAATAGTAACTAATGGCATAACTCATTCATGTTTAGCCTTTCACATTTAGCCAAAATTCAACCATTAGTTACTATGTTTCACCATTGGTTGAGTTAACTACGGATCAAAAAACCGGCCCTAAGTAGTCATTAATAGAATAGTATGCCTTTGAACAAAGGTCAGATTTTACCAAATGCAAATCCACATAAACTAAGTGGGAAATGTGCTTATTATTGAAGCTAACTCAAAAACTATCCAAGCAAAGTTAATCAATTTTTCATGGGACCAACTTCGAGGATATACATACACCCTCCCGAATAAAATAAAAATCTTTCAAATCGGATCTTACAGAGTAGTCTGTAAAAAGTTAAGCATGGTCATACATTAAAAAAAATACGTGTCGAATTGAGAACCTCCTTTTTTTCGACAGTTAAAAAATAACAGAAATCGATTTAGTAAACAATTCTGGACAAACTACTTTCATAACAGAAATAAAGCAATGTCACCGAAATGGAATAGACCATTAATACAGAACACCCTACGATCAATATCAAAAGCAAATGTTCTACAAATACGAGGCAGCTTCGACTTTAACGTAATAGATTCGTTTACAGCTGGAGATGGAACCATTTCGTGATTAAATGCAAATTCCTAGTTAAAGGTTTGTACAGAGTACGTCTTGAACGTGTTTCAGCAGTTTAACAAATTGGGTAGTGATATAAATTGTTTTGGGAGGGAGAGAAAGGTTCAATGTGTGTTTCAGTATATTGGAGTAACTATATTATCAAGGAAAACTACTGGATAATCAGCTACATTATCGGTTAATCGAAGTTGAGCATAAGTCACGTTTGATTAGGAAGGGTATCAAACTTCCAATAGCTGTTCATTTGACAAAGTTCTCTGTGTATTGCGTGTATGCAAAGTTATTCTCACAGAAACATAATATGTTAAGATATTGAAACAATGCAATCGAATTTAAATCCATAATGGTGCCGATTCTGTTCTGCGCAAACTAAACTTAACTAAGGCTATTGCTAACTTTTTCTCTCTAATAAAACAAGAAAGAGACGGACGTAAATTAGAGCTGTCAAATTTAGTTAAACTAATATTTCCACACAAAGTTAGACTACACGTAAAAACATGTCGACTAAAAACACTGTGAAGCGCAAGGCGTAAACTAGTTTGACATCTCTAACTTAGTTCCGTCCTTTTCTCGCGCTGCCTGTTAGTAAAAGATAGCGATTCTCTAATTTGAGTTTAGTTATTGAACAAGATAATTGGCACAAATATTATTATTATAAAAATAATTTTAAAATCTTAGGTGAAATAAACTATTTGCAATAAGAACAGCATTTTTCAACAAAAAGGTGAAACAAGACTCATTGCAAACGTGACCTTACCAGAATGTAAAAAAGAAACTGATATCGCTGAAAAAGAAACTAATACCTTAAGAATTCTGTACCTATTCTGTAAGTGGTTCTAAAATCTTTTATAATTGCTCTGCGTCGTCTCCGAGGGGCTTAAGGAATTCCTTTTAAATTTATTTTATTTCTGGTATTTCGTTCGAATTGTATACTTTTTTGGTAGAATAAGGAGATTTATTTACTATGGAATTTAGTTCTGAGCTACGGTTTTACGCCTACTAAAGAAATTCGTTGGATTTGTTTGTTAGGACGATCTTTTGGACATTTTCATTATCTTTTTACGTTTTGGGGTTTTTGGAACGAAGTTCCTTAACGCGGCTTGCGGTAGGAGGAAACTGGTAGAAATCGTCAAGTTACGAGAAAGTGGGCATAAGCCCGTAAAAGTAAAAACTTTTGACACTTGAAACTATATTTACCTATACGTATATATTTTTTAACGCAATTTTTTTGAACAATTACTTTTGTTATAGTATGTCTAATCAGATCTTTACAGACTTATCCAAACCAATTTCATCTAGTTAGAAGAGCATGAGCTTGTGAAATTACTTGCATAATAATATTATGCTAGTAATATTATTATTATTGATCTCACACTGATGATTTTATTGGGCAATGTATACTTAAGTGTTTTATTTTGACTTCTTATTTTTATCTTCACTGATTTTAGTTTAGTTTAGTTCAATTTAGTTTATATTCACCTGAATGCAATGACTATTGAAATGTCATTGTCAACGAAACAAAAAGTCACGTTTTTCTCTCTTTTGATGCGTTAGGGCGAATCTATAGATTTAAATCTTTGCTGGTATATCTTATAATGACACCCCACAAGACCGCATTACTTTAATGGTCGTTAAGCAAATTTTCTGAGGTCATGTAAATGAAGTAACTGGCCCCTATCAATTAGTGGGTCCAAAGGGTGCTGCAGGACCTAACCTAACCTATCACTCCACAAAGGTCTGGATGTATTAATTATACCCAAGCAATGATATGGCTAGGCCGAGAAACCCTCAGTTATTGCATTTGGAACCAGTTACAGCTTCTAAGGAATTGGAATAATATATGATGTGGTAAATGTCCCGAACAACAATATTATTTCATCTTTGTAACATCCTAAGGGTCAATTTACACGTCTCTAATCTTTTACAATTATATTTATATCTTTTATAATTATACGACTATTATTAGGAGAGTCTGCGCAGATTGGTTGAAACATAGATAAATAAGATCTATCTCATATACGAAATCTTTTAAGGGGGGTCATTGTACTCATCATTATGCTCGTTATTATCAAACTAGGTATATTTTCTGCATTAGAATCTTTCGTAGACCTCGTAGCATTTTTTTTTTTTTATATTCAATGTACAGTTTTGACTTCGCTACGATTTTATTATTTAAGACCTATGCACACGACTTCGCCGTATGTACAGACGCCAGCACATCCAGCTACTACAATCTGTCAGATTTCTTTAATAGATTTTCGACTTTATTGCTAAAGTATTAGGTTCAAGGTTGATTGGGAAAATCTGACAGTTTCGGGTAGGTTGACCTGCTGGCGTCTGTACATTGGTGGTCACGTGTGACCGCCAATGTGGGCGTATGTACTGCGAAATTTTTGCTGTGCGGCGTCGCAACGCATCGCGTGCATTAACTCTTATGGTTTTTTTATGACTATATAAGGTCTATCTATTAGGAAGAGCTCGTGGCTAAGTAATAACAGCCGCACGGGTCGATTATCAGGTTAAGCTACGCTTGCCGGGGTTGGTCTGTAGATGGGTGACCATCTTTACATACCGAGACTCCTTCGTGCCTCAGAAAACTCCTCGTTAAGCCGTTGGTACCGGCGTGGATCTTTGCCAGTCGTTACGAGTCGTCAGAAGCCCGAAAGTCTGACAACCAGTCTTACCAAGGGGTATCGTATTACCCAGTAACTGGGTTGTGGAGGTCAGATAGGCAGTCACTCCATGTAAAATACTGGTATTCAGCTGCATCCGGTTAGACTGGAAGCCGACCCTAACATAGTTGGGAAAAGGCTAGGCAGATTGATATAAGGTGTATCTATTCATACACGAAATCTGTAAAATATAAAAACGTTACAATTAACAGCTGTATTTTAACATTTTAAATTAAACGATTACTTAATATTTTTGTATATCTAGGGTATTAGTTTCATTATAATATAATAATAATAATATTATCCAAGGACATTGTTCACACACGGTCATCTGATCCCAAACTCAGCAGAGCTTGTACTATGGAAACCAGATAACTGATATACTACATACACTACTTTTTTTTTTTGTAAATACATACTTATATAGATAATTACACCCAGACTCAGGACAAACAGACATGTTCATGCACACAAATGTTTGTCCTGGATGGGAATCGAACCCACGACCAGCGGCATGACAGGTGGTATCTTAACCAACCACGCCATTATGAACCTGAGACACGCGGGAACAATAAAGTTGAAAGAAACTTTAAGCCCATCTCGTTTCATCTGCACTGTAGACTAACCTGAAACATCTTACGAGATTAATCTGCGTGCTATATACATATGCAGTGTAAATGCGGCTTAAGACTCAGTGTATTGGTTTGAGAGTTCTATTAACGTACAAATACCAGCTGTTTGTGGCTAGTCTTTCATCAGCAGTAAACCACCATTTTAATTTAGCCTATTACATTTTGCGGTTACTGAAGTGACACTGTTATTCTTTAAAATAATAACCTGGATTAAGAAATAGATTGCTTGCAACGTTATTCTCAAACCATCACTTTTAAATTACTGTAGGGAAACACCGAAAATTACAACACGGAAAGGAAATGGAAAATGGTGGGCCAAATGTAATAAGTTGTGATATGATCTAAAAAATTAGTCATATTTATTTTATCTTTGTATATCAAAAATCAGCTCAATTCTCTCTCTGGAAGCGGAGAAATATGAGAAAGATAGTTTTCGTGAGATTATCGAGTAATCGATTACAAAATTACAAATAGATAACGACAACCTTCGCACTAGGTAGCACTAGGTAATTGCCTCAAAGTAATTAAATGCACTATATATACTTGTATATAATATTATAGTGCATTTAGTTCCAGTCACAATAATATATATAAAATATCAAAGAATTACTGAAACTGATTTATGATTTACGGATTCATATCGATTAAATAGCTTTTTAGCAAAAAATAAAACCGACTTCCAAAACAAAACACTACAAAGTGAAAAATAACTTTAATTTCGGTAGTCGGTATCTTGGGTTTTGTATTTTCGTTTTTTGCCACTGACTTCCGAAATTAAAGTTATTTTTCACTTTGTAGTGTTTTGTTTTGGAAGTCGGTTTTATTTTTTGCTAAAAAGCTTTTATTTTTCACTTTTTAGTTGTGGAACCTACCCCACACAAATTCGAATACATAATTGAGCACAATAATTGTAGATATAGCCATGTAAATAACAGTGATAGGAAGTTATTAAAACACCATTACATCATCCACATAAAATAAGTGGGAAATATACGCATTATTGAAGCTAACTCAAAAACTCCCTAAGCTAAGTTAATAAAATTTATATGGGACCACCTCGGAAATATACCCTATCAAACAAAAAAAAAAAATTTTGTAAATCGGTCCATCCGTCTTTGAGTAATCGCGTAACAAACATACAAAAAAACAAAACAAAAATACAGACGAATTGAGAACCTCCTCCTTTTGGAAGTCGGTTAAAAACCAGTCTCACTGGCATTACAGCTGACGAACAGAAAAAAACAGACAGACAGTTACGACTGCTTTTACTTGCTCACTCGTTTCGTATTTTCCAATGCGTTTTCCCGATTATTTTTCATTTTCATCGACCACTGCTTTGTTTTTTTATGGATTCTGACCCTGCCTACCTTGTGTAACCTTTGTTTTTACACTGGACACTGAAGATCGCTCACACGTTTGACTTGGAATTGTTATTTTGGATTTTACCACCGCCTTGTGGATTGGATTATGTTCATATTATTCTTTCATGGGTAGAAGTTTAGGTACATAAACGCCCGATTATCCGATCACTGCTAATAAGTTAGAATCTATTAATTGACACAATTTTCATCTCGTTACATTCAGGCCGCAGATTGTATGTCATAGCTTCCGTCTCCTTTAGGTGACTTACTTCTTCAATGCTTTTTATTTTAAAATTATCTACAAACCAGCCGAAATTGAGTCTCAATTTTTTTTTTATTTTAAACTGGCTAACACGACAGACGTCCTGTCCAAATTTCAATAATTCATACAGAATTCCCATCTCAAATGTACTTGTAAGTTTTCCAGACTTATCCGTTTTTTTTTTCGTTAAAACCTGATTCGGGCTATTACAAACATTTTAAATTTATTTTAAAACAACAATTTGCCGAATCTGTCCAGCCGTTCTGAAGTGATGCGCTTACCAACGAACATAATTCCATTTTTATTATAAATAAAGCAAAAAAAAAAAGAGTTGAAAGCGTGAGTTTGAAATGACTACAGCATAACCTAAATAGATTTTCAGAATTCCAAGTTAACCAAAAAACGTGACGACATAAAAACTCTCTAAAATAGGGATTAAATAGTATCAATATATAATTTATAGACCACTCTACTTGATACCTGATGCTGAATAAATTCTTCAGGCCCATAAACTGTTCACGATGAAAGATTATTTTAATTTACTGCTAACAAAAAATTTTATGTTCTTTTTTATTGGCTGTTGTATAATTTTAAACCCTGTTTCAAAGTGATAAGGATGAGATGGATTTGTAGATGGAGTAAATTAAATGCTTCGGTTAAGATTTTATAGGTAGTCGTCAGCGGTTTGATCGCCTCGTCGCGGGCTGATATTAGGCTGTCTGTTTATATACCTAGATAGTATAGACCTAGGTTTGAAAATTATATTGGTATTGAATAAAGTCCGAATGTCTGACAAGGAGACTTACCGAGAGGTATTGTGTTACCCAGTAACTGGGTTGTGGAGGTCAGATAATTATGCAGTTGTTCTATGTAGAATACTAGTATTCAGCTACACCCGGCTAGGTTAGGTTATTCGATCCCAAAATAGTTGGTAAAAAGGCTAGACAGACGATGATGGTACGTAGGTAGTGAATAAAGCTTTAAACAGAAAGAAAAAATGTAAACGAAAAAAATATTTAAATCGCACATGACTGCATATCCCCAAACTGAATAACAACTATTTTATCAACCGACTTCAAAAAGGAGAAGGTTCTCAATTCGTCTGTATGTTTTTTTTTTGTATGTTTGTTACGCGATTACTCAAAGACGGATGGACTGATTTGGAAAATTCTTTTTTTGTTTGAAAGGGTATACTTCCGAGGTGGTCCCATATAAATTTTATTAACTTTGCTTGGGGAGTTTTTGAATTAGCTTCAATAATGCGTATATTTCCCACTTATTTTATGTGGATGATGTGATTATGTTTTAATAACTTCCTATCACTGTTATTTACATGGCTGTATCTACAATTATGTATTCGAATTTGTGTGGGGTAGGTTCCACAACTAAAAAGTGAAAAATGCTGAAACCACAATAGAAATTTACGTTCATCTCACAATCGTATTCTTCAATGTCCCACCCACCGCACAGACTTCATTCACTCTTCCTTCTTCGTTCAGTCTATCTCTCTGTGGAATGCACTCCCCCAGGAAATCAGGATGGCAACCGACCGATTATCCTTTAAAGTTAAAGTTCGCGACCACATTCGCAAGAAGCTGGTAGTATCATCACAACGGTAATGTTTCCCAATGGTTTGTCTTATTTGTTTTAGTATATTTATTGTGTTTATATTTATATATAGTTAGGTGTATATATTATATTTATATGTATCTATATCTTTATATTTAAATATATATCTATTCCTCATCTCTCGCTGTTGCACCTACCACTGTTTGTCTCTGCATCACCCAAAGGTCGACTGGTAGAAAATGCCTATGGCATTAAGTCCGCCTCTGTACATTTTGTGTGCTTAAAACATTCACTGCTGAGCCCGCGCTGGCGCGGGGTGCGGGGTATGGCGCGAGGGGCCGACCCCGCGCTGGCGCGGGCTAAGCTCATTACAGTTTCTATGAGTCAGTGTGACGCCGGCGCTGCGTTTGGCGGGTTGTTTTGGCGGGCGGCAGTGAAGTGGTTAAAGTATTAAATAAATAAATAAAAATAAAAACTATTTAGCAAAAAATAAAACCTACTTCCAAAACAAAACACTACAAAGTGAAAAATAACTTTAATTTCGGAAGTCGGTGGCAAAAAACGAAAATACAAAACCAAAGACACCGACTGCCGAAATTAAAGTGATTTTTCACTTTGTAGTGTTTTGTTTTAGAAGTCGGTTTTATTGTTTGCTAAAAATTTTTTTTCTAGTATGAAAATATAGTATATATTGTACTGTCGTGTAACTTAGTTGTTGAACGAACTTTTTACTTCGAAACATGGCAACGAAAGAGGTAACTTACCAAAGATAAAGGACACCGTATAAAGGACATCGTCGTAAATCGCCCTAGGACCAACAAACATCTGACGTACAGACGCCAGCACATCAACCTACTACAATCTGTCAGATTTCTTTAATAGATTTTAAAAGAGCTGTAATGACTAACGAAATGAAAAATGCCGCCATCTTTGACAATTACATTTGACATGACGATTAGTGATGCTCAATCTTTCATTTCACACACATTGAGAGAGAGCTCGCGTTGACCACCGGCTCACGAATATCATACGTATCCGTAGGTCCTTCCCAACCTTTTTTGCTCTAGGATATGACGGTTCTTTAGTAATTTGTGCGACGGAACATCATGCGGGTTCGCGGTTTGGCAGCGTAGGTGTGCTATGGCCCTCAACCTTTTTCGCTCCAGGGTATGACGCTTCTATAGTCAATTGTGCGCCGTTTTTATTGTTACTATACACCTTAGGTGCGAACATAATTCGACAACAAAACCTATTTTACAATTACTTCACATAAGTGAGATGCATTGTAATATTTCAAATAGAATACCACACAAGGTACTGAGCGGTATCGATTTTGTTTAAAATATAAGGTTTTAAAAAATTAACTTTAAGGAGTGTTTTACACCATCGAACTAAATAGTTTTTAATATAGAACCAACTTTGAAATCGCTAAAAAAATCTGCTATTCCATACTGAAGCTTAATACCTACTGTTCTAAGCTGCATGGGACAGCTAATTCTGACCTGTCCGATCACGCTGATATAGAAAGACAGCGACGAGCCATATCGGTGCGTGGCAACATGCTAGGCGGTTTAGTCGCTGTAGCGACGTTGTGAAGGCCCAGCTTTTTACCAGTTACTGCACAAGCGTCTACACAGTCGAGCTGTGGACAAACTACACCAAGGCGGCACTGAGTGACATGTGAGTGCAGTATAACGACGCGTGGCGCGCGATGTTTCGACTGCCTCGGTGGTGCAGCGCGAGCGACATGTTCGCCGCGGGCCGCGCGCCCTGCTGGCAGGCGCTGCTGAGGAGCCGGTCGGCTGCCGCACGCACCGCCGTCGGCCAATTCATTGGTGGCCGCGGTACGTGAATGACACCACAGCCCCTTAAGTATAAGGTGGCAGTCCTACCACACGCCGATTACCTAAGTGGCGTGTGTGCGTGTGTATACGTATAAGGTGTAGGTGTATTATTTATTTATTTATTTATCTATTTAGTTGTGATAGTTATGATATTGTATTGTATATTGTATGTTTGTTTATTTATTTATGTGTGGATTTTTATATCTGGAAATAAAAGATTTCATTTCATTTCATTTCAATTCTTTTTCGCAATTTCAAATTTGGGACCATAGTAAAAGTTATTTAGTTCAATGGTCTAAGCACCTGTTAAAGTTTGTAAAATTATTTTTTTAACACCTTATATATCGATACGGATATGGCATCCTTAAACCTTGTCATGTCATGTCAATTAAATGAACTGTCAACTTGACAGTTGCGCGCATTTCTTTTACGCAGAAATAACATTAGTGATGGGTATATAATAGCATGTATTTCTAAGTATTGAAAGGATTATTCCTTAATAAATATGACCTCAAAATCTTTGTTTTCTTTTTAAATAAAATAGGTTCCTAATGCTTTCTAAAAGTTGTCCGTCATTAAACTTTTACTTCATGGGCATATACAGGGTTATTGGTAAAACACCAACAACCTCTTAAGGGGTCATTGTACTCATCATTATGAACAACTTTTATTATGGGACCAAACCTGAAATCGCGAAAAAAATCAGCTGTTCAGTACATTGATGTTCGCATAATTCGTCAAAATGTACTGAACAGCTGTTTCTTTTGCGATTTTAGGTTTGGCCCCTAGTAAAAGTTGTTCATAATGATGAGCACGATGACCCCTTAAGAGGTTGTTGGTGTTTTACCAATAACCCTGTATACTTGTAATGTACAATAGAACACAAAAAGTAATTTTCCTTCGCTATTGGTTCTGGAACGTAATATGTATGGATGCAGAACAATCTCCTTTTAAGTAAAAATAATTTTCAGGTCATGTAACAGAATAACCTAATAATTGTTCTAGAAAAGTTAAACTAGGACGGCAAGATAGCCTACACTACCCTGTAAACTATACATGATTTCACCAATATACAATTTTGGATCATGAGCTTGACATTAATAATACAATTGACAAATTGCTGCATTGGCTTGACATTAACCATTTAAGAATAAATTTAGACAAATCAGTTTACATTCAATTTAATCAATCAAATAATCATAATAATGACATCAAACTCAATATTAATAAAATCAAACAAGTAACGGATACAAGATTTTTGGGTGTAGTTATAGATAAAGATATTAACTGGAAAGAACACATACACAATGTTAGTACTAAAATCAATAAATTTGTATATGCACTTAAACAAGTAAAAAATGTAACTAACGTAAAAACTGCTGTAATATCATACCATGCATATGTTGAATCACTACTACGTTATGGGCTTGTAATGTGGGGTAATAGCACCGACTTCCAGAGAGCATTTATCGCTCAAAAAAAGTGTATGAGATCAATTTGTGGACTCAAACCTGATGACTCATGCCAACCCATATTTAGGAAACTTGGTTTGTTACCGTTACCGTCACTTTATATTTATGAAATATGTATGTTTGTAATAAAAAATAAACAATTATTTAAGAATGCAAATGATGTTAACCCTCGAAACAGACGAGATCCATACAAACTAGTGCTGAATGATTTGCCTCGATTAGCTAAATATAATAATAACTGCCTAGCAATGTGTGTGCGAATTTATAATAAAATACCGAGGCATTTTAAAACATTAAATTCTAACTTATTTAAAACTAAATTTTATAAATGGTTGCTTGAACATAGTTTTTATAGTTTAAAGGAATTCATAGACAAAAAGTTTTAATGTTTCAAATTGTTCGTTGTTGATGTTTCCTTATCTGCTTGCTTACCTTTGAAAATTTGCATGCTTTGTCATAACCTAGCTAAACATGTTTGTGCTATATATTATTTAACACCTTTTTATACCGTGTTTTATGCAAATAAATAAATATATTATTATTATTATTAATAATATTGTGCGAGCTAGCAATAATCAGTTTCATTTACAGACATCATATATTTTGTTAAATAAAACCTCTGTGCTATCGGACCGACAGGGGAATAATATAGGACCTTAACATTTAGCTTACAATAAAGTAAACCGTATTATGGTAAGTCCACACCACAATCTTTCGTAAGCTAGCATGTTAAGGCAAGTAAGTGAAAACCACAGACATATAAAGAATAGCAGACCAAACTTCAGCTAAAAATTGCAAAGCCGGACTAGGGCCGGTTGCTGATATTATCTAACGATATTGAAACAACCTATACCTATACTTACTGAAAATCCGCGAAAATCGATATTCTCTGGGTATAAGAAGTGTAGATTACTTCTCAATAAAGTCTTAACGAATAGAACCATCCATCTACTCCTGTGGTTATTGTAAAACTCGACTAAGGGAGTGTTTTAAGTCGACGATGGGTAGCAGACAGCAGTCCACTCTCCTCCTTTTGATGACCGGCTTGACAGCATATATTTTACAATAGAAACAACAAAAAATTTCGCCTTTGTTGCCAGATCCTAATATAGAGAGATAATTAATGTTGTTTTTCAATATGGCGGCGCGGAATCTACGCTTAAAATTGTTATGTATGAGTCAGTGTGACAACAGCTGACAGAACGAGATACTATTTACGACTTGTCGCTTAGAAAAAAAAAGGATAAAGAATCATGTCCAACTATATAAATATAACTATGGATTAATATTTGGTCTGCTACTCTTTATAATTATATCTGTGATGAAAACCAACATTTGCACGTCAAAAATCCAATGCTAGTCATTTTTTTTTTTTGTGATTAGTTGTAGAATTTACTCTATTTAATCAAAAGTGGAATGCTCATCATAAAAGAAACTTTGTGCTCATGTGCCTTTTAACTGATGCACGTTGCCATAAGCTACGTGCGCGAACGTTCGCAGTGTGGACGCACCTTTACACAAATTGAACCATCGGGTCGACCGTATTACCAAATAATTTAGCATAAACCGGCCAGCTACTTTCATATTTCTATGTAAATTGGAAATGAAAAAAATAAATCTGACCCCAGAACTAATAGGGGTAAATGGCTGTAGAGGAATTGGCCTGGAGGTACACCCAGTAAGTAGGTTTATTACACTGAAATTTTTTTACCACAGAGTTTGTGAATTAGAATGATGATACGAAATACCCATATGGCAGAAAAAAATCTTCACAAACGTTGCTCAAAGTTACTTTATTATACAGGGTAATTGGTAAAACACCAGCAACCTCTTAAGGGGTCATTATACTCATAATTATGAACAAGTTTTACTATGGGACCAAAACTCAAATCGCAAAAAAAAATCAGCTGTTCAGTACATTTTGACGAATTATGCGAACATACTCGTAAATATACTGAACAGCTGATTTTTTTCGCGATTTCAGGTTTGGTCCCATAGTAAAAGTTGTTCATAATGATGAGTACAATCGCCCCTTAAGAGGTTGCTGGTGTTTTACCAATAACCCTGTTTATATACCCAGGTATTTCACATGCACAAATACCTAGAGCCGGAACAAACTATCCATACGCCGTGCATTCTAAAATTCCTCCATAGTAACAAAAACCAACAAACGAACTCTTTCTGCTTCAAAGTTCAAAACAGGCCAAAAAGCGCGCCAGCCCAGAAAACAAAAGACGCCAATACACAATACGTATTCCAAAAACGAAAACAAACAGATGACAGCTACAATAACTTCCTATTTATATTCATCAGATATCCTCTGCCAGTGGGGTCTTAAAAAGCCTAAGGCGCAAATAAAACCGAGTTCTTTTTACCGGTGGTACGTGGGCCCAACTTCGGATTGATTCGGCCTAATTCGGCTTTACGGGTTCTGAGTAACAAAATTTACAGGCACTCAGGACGATTTGCAATGTGATCTAGTTTCCTTTGGTTATAGAATTTCCGACATATTGAAATGTTTATGGGTGTTTCACGATGTTGCTGCGCGGTTCCAAAATCGAATGTTGGGCGGTTTCTTTTTTAGGGTTCTGTGCTTAACGGGTGAAAACGTGACACTAATACGCCATCGCCGTCTGTCCCTCAGTTCACCCGTGCTTCTATCGGCCATAGGACTTTATTTATACCCACAATATGTAGCCAGTTGAAGGTTTTTTAAAATACATATTGTTGGCAACACCGAGTGAAGGTACTTCGAGCGCTGCGAGGTTTTCATAAATAGAATTCAGGAATTACATACTTGTCTTTATAGGTACTATTTTCGCTTGTAAAGATTTTTAACTGACTTCAAAAAAGGAGGTTTCTCAATTCAACCGTATATTATAAATATATTTTGTTTATGTGTGTTCGCGGATAACTTCGTCGTTTATGAATCGATTTTGATGATTCTTTCTTTGTTGGAAAGTATATAAGTATATAATAAAATTTACTACCCTTGTGATATATTATATCACAAGGGTGGTAAATTTTATTAACTTTGAGTTATAATGCAATAATAATGAGCAATAATGCGTATTTTTCCCACTTAGTTTATGTGGATGATGTTTTAATAACTTCCTATCACTTTTATTTACATAGCAGGTAGTGGTATTTGAGTTGTTGTGGGGTAGGTACCACAAATAAAAAGTGAAAAATAAAAAATAAAAAATTTGCAATAAATAAAACCATCTTCCAAATCAAAACACTACAAAGTGAAAAATAATTTTAATTTCTGAAGTCGAAAATACAAAACCAAAGACACAGACAACCGAAATTAAAGTTATTTTTCACTTTGTAGTGTTTTGATATGAAAGTCGGTTTTATTTTTTGCTAAAAAGTTTTTATATTGTATACGTACGTCTTATAGGATATTTTCTTATGATCTGAAACGTTTATTGCCTACTTTTTCGGAGTGAGTTTTATTACGTAGGTACATTCAAAGAAATTCTATTCCATTATATTTCCTTTATGGCAATGGTATCGATGTTGACAATTCTGCCAATGTCAGATGTGTTTGAAATAACAAAACGTGAGAAAAAAGACAATAGGTAAATAAACAAAATCCTAAATTCACTAGTTAATTGATGAATAATAAAAAAAAAACAAAAGGCGTTTCTCATACAATTGTTCTACAGCACAATACTGAGGCAGAGAGAAGTTAAGATACCTGTGATGGGGTTACTTCGCAACGCAACTTCCCATGATTTACTATCTAAAATGTTGAGACATACGCAATTTTGACCCTATTCTGGCCAATATTTATTTTGTTTCTCTTCAGGTCCTAGTAGTGCTTTGCTAAATCTTGACAATGACGCCAGAATCAACATTCTAACTAAACGCTAAATTTTTGCGCTATACGAATTGGATTTTCGACACATAGCGAAAAACAGAGGGTGCGCGCTTGCGCCTGCCCTCGCGATGTGACGTCATAGGCAAATGAAATTATGCTTCAAAATTGTTACAAATATGACTTTTCTTCAACCATTACCCAGCATTAAAAACTCTCGTAATTATTAACTGTTTAAATCTAACATGTTTTCTTCGTTCAGAAATATTGAACTTACCGCCAGCACACCGAGCGAAAAGACGTTTTCTTGTCAAAAAACTTTCCATCTGAACAAAATCAATCTGCCTAGCCTTTTCCCAACTATGTTGGGGTTGGCTTCCAGTCTAACCGAATGCAGCCGAATACCAGTATTTTACATGGAGCGACTGCCTATCTGACCTCCACAACCCAGTTATTGGGTAATACGGTACCGCTTGGTAAGACTGGTTGTCAGACTTTCGGGCTTCTGACGACCCGTAACGACTGTCAAAGATCCACGAATGACAGCTGGGACCAACGGCTTAACGTGCTATCTGAGGCACGGAGGAGTCTCGGTATGTACAGATGTTCACCTATCTACGGACCAACCCCGGCAAGCGGATCGACCCTAGCGGCTGTTATTATTTAGCCACGAGCTCCTCCTACTTTCCATCTGAACGAAAACCCGAATTAGCTCATACGTAGAAAATGCATTTGGCTAGAGGCGGCCTGAAATAAAACTTAACTGAATTACCTCCGCAGGTAATTACCAGTCAGACTGACATGGCTTTCGACTTAGCCTACCAAATTATATAAAGACGTAAAAGAGCTGCTTAAAAAACGTTTCCAATTTTACTCGCATGTTGGCATGCAGTGGACGCCCAATTTTCTTTTTTGAGAAATATGGTTGTAATTGGTTAAAAGATAAATGATAAATGATTTTTATTTCTGTAAGTAGGTTTGTACAAACACTTTTACAAGTCAATTTTTTTTTTTTTAAACTAGATGAGGTCGGCGTTTCCTATCTGACTACTCTGAGAAGAAAGGCCGAAACAAACTCAGAGGTCACAGTCTCTTATAAAGTCCAGACATAATCTTGGTCACTTCATGTGCAGACCATGTAGATTGGTGTCTGAAATGGTCTTTTGGTTTAAAATGTAATGCAAGATTCCTTTTTAAAATGAATATACAAAACTAACTGCAAAACAACCCGATCTTTCTCGTCGTCTTTAGTTTAGGGCCGATTTTTTTTATTCCTATTTAACTCAAACAATATAATATAATAATAATATAATATAATATAATATAATATAATATAATATAATATCCTGGGACATTCCACACACGGTCATCTGATGCCAAACTAAGCAGAGCTTGTACTATGGAAACCAGATAACTGATATACTACATATACTACTTTTTTTTTTTGTAAATACATACTTATATATACGAGTATAATTACACCCAGACTCAGGACAAACAGACATGTTCATGCACACAAATGTTTGTCCTGGATGGGAATCGAACACACGCCCAGCGGTGTGATAGGCGGTATCTTAACCAACTATTATTAAATTATTAATTATTACTATTATTATTATTATCAACTACTATTCATACTATGTTTAACAATGGTTAAACATAGTACGAATGGTTGAATTTTGGCTAAATGTGAAAGGCTAAACATGACTGTATTCATTAATTTACGTACCTAATTCATAATCTTTTGTTAAGTTTAAATTCGTCAAGACCTTCACATTTTCCATGGGACATACTTTAGTATATAGGTATATTGGTATATTTTTTATTTGTTCTTATTTACAAAAAAAATGCAGTCATTGTATAATGGCCCTCTGAAAAAAAAATAACATCAAATATTTATTCATATCTTTTTTTACGTAAACAGTTTATTTCATTACATGCTTATAAATAATTAAGTTAAAAATATAATAACTAAAACTATTAAAAAACTAAAATATGGCGTCGAAAAATAAGTAAACTAAGTACAATCACTACGACGGTAAAACTAAACATTTATCTTTGAAAAACCGACCTCAATTTCTCGTGAAAACTTGCATTAAATTTATTAACAAAACCAACTATACGAGCTCAAAGGCAATTAATTAATTATTTTAAAACAAGAAGCAACTTTAAAAACCGGTCAAGAGCGAGTCGGACTCGCGCACCGAGAGTTCTGTTGTATATATTTAAAAAAGTGTGCCCAAGAGTAGCCCCACTTTAAATTTATAAGACCCCCTTTCAGTCCCACTTGCAAAAAAAAAATCATTCCTTTCTTATTCGCAAAATAGTTGCGCAAACGTCATCTAAAACTATTCTAAAATTCAAGTTGATAGCATTAGTAGTTCTTGGGATATCCATCTGTGACAGACAGACTGAGCACCATAAGGGTTCCTTTTACCATTTTGGTACGGAACCCTAAAAGGCCTACTGAATTCATGAATTCTCTTTTGACTGAAATAAAACAAAGCAATGGAGGGTATACAGTATTGATTTTTTTTTTTACTGTCATTAATCATTATTGAAGCTCCTAGCTGCGCATTTCATTTGTTCCTTAAAGGTCGAATAGTGACGTCACTAGATTATCTTTTTTCATTAAAAAAGAAAAATAATAATATTGTCTCGTTGACAGGATTAAAGAAAGTTTAATAGTTTTTTCTTGACAATATTAAATAGAAAATTGATGGTTATTGATTCTTCTGTAAATATGATTACAATGATGAATGATGCAAGTGTGAAAAATGTTTTAAGATAATGGAAAATCCATTACTTTTATTTCGCAGCAGATACCGACCTTCACGCCAGTGGTCTTCAAAGTTTATTAAGTACACAAATGCATTAGGCCTGTGATGTTGGAAGTCTCAAGTAATGGTGGCCAGCCTATAATATTAGGCGTTTAATATGAAAATGCCGTTTTGTACTGAAAAATTAAAACATTTTTTTTTCTAAGGTTAAATATATTTATTTAATTAAAGTATCTACCCTCATTGTCTATACATTTCTGCCATTTTATGGGAAGGTCATTTATGCCTTTGCGGTATAACTCTGAGGATCTGGACTCAACAAACTGGCAGGTGAAGGCCTTTTTGTATCGTTTCCAGGGAAGAATATTTTTTGCTATGTAAAAAATTGTCCAAATCACGGAAAAAATGGTAGTCGGTTGGGGCCAGGTCCGGCGAGTACGGAAGAAGACGGATGGTTTCTAACTATAGGTTCTGTAGTAGATATTAAAACGGTTTCTCGTCTTGCGTTAACATGGAGCAATAGGGGTGAAGATCGGTTGACGAGTCGAGGCTGTCTCGATGCGAGTTTCGCCATCAATGTGCGGAGTTTCGCACAGTGGAAACCTACTCTTATTGCTTGACGTTGAAGCTATAGTTAATTATACCATGAAGTGATCTCGAAACAGTTACTATGGGGTTCATTGTTCGAGTCGAAGTTTCCATTACGAAAGCGATTAAACCAAAAATACGCAGCGTGTTCATTAGCCGTATCCTCTCCAAACACACTATTGATATTGCTGTTTCTGCTGCGTTAGTTCCACGTCGGAACTCGTATTCATGAATTACTCTGTATTTATCTTTACTTTAAAAGCGGAATGAAAAGCAATTGAAAGTCGAACAATCAAATGTTGTACATTTTTCAAATTTAGAATGTTATAGTTATCGTGTGAAAAAAGTTTATCTCTGGAATCTCACACCACGCAGGTTTAATTTTAATTCAAAGTGGCCAGTACGTCAAAACGGAAATTTCATATTTAAACCCCTATTCATAATAATTTATCAATTGGGCACAAATCCGAACACTGGCCTGCTACTGAATGCCAAGATCCTTCAGCAGACACTAGCGAGCAATTATTACTGTAAATTGTCTTCTGATCTAAGAGACATGCCGCGATTGTCAAAAGCTGCAAGTAGAATGCAAACGAGGGAAGTTTCAATAATAAGAAAAGAATAATTATTTGCTTCAGAAATTGCATTCAAAGACGTTGAATCCTGGAACTCACACTAGGATTCCCTGTGTCGTGAAGATCCAGGCTTCTTCGTTCCGTTTACATTTTTACGCATACATGTTATTACATATATTATACGTTACAGTAAATTCCTTAATTTTATCAAATCCACTCGCAATATACTAGAAAAAGAATATGCAATAAAATCGACTACATTATGAAAACTAATAGTAATATCAAAAACAGTAGATAGCCTAGTATAGTATGCATGTATGTGTGTGTAATTGTGATGGTGTGTGTGTATGTGTGAGTTGGTGTGTTTGTACTAAGGTAGTTGTGTGTGTATTGTGTGTAATGAGAAAGTGTGTCTGAATGTTATGCCTGAGGACGTATATAATTATGTGGTAGTTTATGATAAAAAAGAACAAATATATATATAATAGGTTGGGGAAAAAGTTTCTTCGCATTTTTTAAGAAAATTCAAAACATTTTTTAATATAGTTTATTTACATCTAACTAAAGTATGTAGGTACCATTTTGTTTGATAACTTTTTACCATCTTGTAGGTAGGGACATGATCCCATTGCTATAGAAATTTTGGGACTTCTGGTCAAAATACCGCGACAAGTGGTTTTGGCAGTCCTCTCGTGATGTTAACCTGACACTGCCTAAAGAATTCTGAAGAGACCGAAACAGGTGGAAATCTGAAGGTGCAAAGTCAGGACTATACGGCGGATGCATTAACACCTCCCAGCCAAACTTTCTTAATTTTTGCTGAGTGGCTAAAGATGTGTAAGGTCTAGCGTTATCATGATGAAAAACCACACCCCTTCTGTTGATTAATTCCGACCGCTTTCTCTCAACTTCTTGCTTTAATCTCATCAGTTGTTCGCAGTAGAGTTCAGAATCGATGGTCCTGCCTGGTGGTAACAGCTCATAATGAATTCCCTTGCCCTTCCAATCCCACCACACACACAGCATCACCTTGTTGCGAGTTAACCCGGGTTTCGCCACAGTCTGTGAAGCCTGACCGGCCTTTGACCACGACTTTTTTCGCACGTTCTTGTTATACGTGATCCACTTTTCATCACCAGTTATCAGCTTCTTCAAAAATGGTTCGGTTTCATTACGTCGTAATAAAGAATCACAAATGAGTACACGGTTCATTAGGTTTCTTTCAGTGAGCTCGTGAGGTACCCAAATGTCGAGCTTTTTTGTGTACCCAGTTTTTTTCAAATGCGCCAAAACTGTTTTGTGGTCAATTTCCAGTTCTTCAGCTACGTCGTAACTACTGATATGCCGATCTTGCTCCACTTTTTCAAAAATGGCATCCATTTTATCCGTAATAGGGCGACCAGAGCGACGTGCATCTTTGACATCAAAATTTCCAGATTGAAAACGCTTAAACCAAATTTGTGCTACTGTCACAGACACTACACTAGGTCCATAAACATCGCAAATTTTTTTCGCGGTTTGCGTTGCATTTTTACCTTTTTTGTAGTAAAATTTTAAAATGTATCGAATTTCTTCATTAGATTCACTCATCTTGACGGTACGAAAAACAAATGAAAATCACACATTTTCCTAATTTGAATTTGGAATTATGTTCTTTAAAATTTAAACTTTCAATGATACAAAAACCAGCCAGATATAAAAAGTATAGCCGAAGAGATTGTATTACAAGTTCATACATACTATAATGCGAAAAGACTATTTCCCCAACCTTATATATATATATATATATATATATATATACATATATAGATCTGCATTTGTACCTATCACAGCGTTCAAATTGTTTATTTTTTTTTTTTCTTTTTATTGTTTTTATTTTTATTTAGAAAAGCTAAAGATAAATACTGTCCCAAGATTCAGAGAGCTTCAGAGAGCTGCTTTGAGCAACCAATTAAATTAAATTAACTTACCTTTCAAAACGTCTCTGTCAAAACTAATAAAAAAATAGCTTACATTTCTTAGTCGTATTCATTAAAAATTTCATAAAGCTGCTTGTCTTTTCGGACAAAGAAAAGCAAAGCTAGGAAAATGTTTCACTTGTGAAAGGAATTCTCCTATATTCACGTTAGTACATGGTTACAACGCAGAGTAGATTTCAATGCCTTTTAACAAATTTGCTTACAGTCTATCCAAATGCAGCACAATAGGTACCAGTATTTTACAAGGAGCGACTGGGTGTCCTGTCATTTCACCAAAATAGTTTTCTTTTTCTTTTTATGTTAGCTTACACTATCCCACTTCTGAGCTAAGGTCTCCCCCAAATCCTTCCGAACATCATTTTCCACGGTCACCACGACTCAACCCTTGCGGTATGCATCTAGGTCGTCTCACTACCTCTTCCTGGGCCGGTCTCGGCGGCGCCATCCATCCTCAGGCACGCACCTGTTGCCCAGCGGTCGCTGTGCATGAGGCTGACATCATAACCTAAGCAGTCCCATTTTAGCTTAGCAGCCTTTTTGCCTACGTCTAGGATCCACGTTTCGAAAAAACACAAAAAATTCATTAAGTTTCACTTGACAAGTAACGATTGGCAAAAACATGATTTGTCATTTCATCAGTATACAAGTTTGCCAAATAATTTACTTAAGAAAATAACAACCCGATCAACTTTTTTTTTTAATAACGTATTATTTGAAAATCAATTCATCTTTTAATCGACTTCAAAAAATGGAGGTTCTCTATTCGACCACCACGATATGTATGTATGTATGTACATATGTATGTATGTTTGTTTGTATGTCGACGATTTTCTCAAAAACTAATGAACCAATTTTGATGATTCTTTCTCTAACATGATCTACATGCTGTCAGGAAGGTTTTAGTATATAATATTGTACATTAGATAATTATTCTTATGTACGAAGTTCTATGCATAAATGTACTGTATTACTGGCATTTCTAAGCGCATTTTGATGATTATTCGTTTCGTTCGTCTAGAACTGATGTAATTGTATAGGCAAACAACTAAAAATGGAAAAATAAATTTACTTTAAAAAAAGTAAAAACCTACTTCAAAAACCGAATAAAATAACTTTCATAATAAAACTTAACAGCTTCTGAAGTCGGTGTCTTCAATTCTTCATTTCACCTTAGCTTGGCACCGACTTCAGAAGCTGGTAAGTTTTATTATGAAAGTTATTTTATTCGGTTTTTGAAGTAGGTTTTTACTTTTTTTAAAGTAAATTTATTTTTCCATTTTTAGTTGAATGCCTATACAATTACATCAGTTCTAGTCTCTAGTTCATGTTATCTCATAAAACAACGTTTGGAATAAACACGTTTTACATATAGCGTTAGTACGCAATTCACTAAAAATGAAACTCATTCAATAGGCAAAAGGGTAATTTTTTAACTAATAAATCAACAAAAATATAAAAAATAAATTAAATTTAGTAGGCTACCCGGAACAGTAAATATAAATAATTTTACTCGCAAAAAAGGTTCGCTCAGGTTAGAGCTGCGACCCCCTATGCACGAGCCGAGCAAGCGAAGCGAGCGCGCCGCGGCAGCAACCGGCGAGCGTTAAAAACGACTAGATTATTTTAGTAGGCTACCCGGAACCGAACTAGTTAGATTAGGATAAATATTTTTATTCACAAATAAAGGTTAGGTTAGATTAGAATTGCGACTCCCTACACACGAGCCGAGCGAGTGGAGCGAGCGCGCTATGGCAGTGGCCGGTGAGTGCCAAAAACGAGTAGATTATTTTTAGTAAGCTACCCGGAACCGAATTATTTAGATTAGGATAAATATTTTTATTCACAAATAAAGGTTAGGTTAGATTAGAATTGCGACTCCCTACACACGAGCCGAGCGAGTGGAGCGAGCGCGCTATGGCAGTGGCCGGCGAGTGCCAAAAACGAGTAGATTATTTTTAGTAAGCTACCCGGAACCGAATTATTTAGATTAGGATAAATATTTTTACTCGCAAAAAAGGTTAGACTAGAACCGCAAGAAGCGAGCGAGCAAACCGAGCGTACCGCGGCAGCGGCCGGCAAGTGTCAAAATCGACTAGAGAAATAAAATTATGCAAAATAATACTGTCATGATCACTTTGAGACTGGTTTAGAAAATGTATTATAAAATTATATTTTGTATAAACGTGATTTTTCCAAAGGTTCTAAATATTAAATGAAAAATGTGTAGATGATTGAATATCATGCGAAACATTTGTAAAGAAAAGCGTTTGCCAAGTAAATGTTTGTAAAGCGAGTGTTTATTATTGCGAGTAAACTAAAACAAGACCAAAAGGTCATTCGTCAGCAGTCTACTAGGAAGCTTCTTGAAGTCTATACAAAAACAATGCTAACTGCTGGTGCTTCTCTTTTAACCGCTATTGTTAGCTGGAAACCTTTACGAGCTGACACTAGTACATACGAGTACTTTGGTCAGACTTATTGGACTACCTGTTGCCTATGAATTGTATTTCAACCTTTTTTTTATTCAAATATCTAGAGTAAAAAGTCCTAGCCTAGCCTATTTCTTTCTACTTAGCTGTAAAATTATATAACCATCGCTTCAGGGGTTTATGCGTGTAAAGGCAACAGACACAGAGCTACTTTCGCATTATGGATTAGCAAAGTGTTGGCGTTTTGGGGGCCGGCTGCATATGCCGTTCAATATTTTGGGAGATTGGAAATATGATTTTTGGGTTTTGGATCCTTACATTGTCTGATTCAGACATTCAAGACAGCAAATAATAATTATTTAAGACATTCAAATGTAAAACCAGATATTCAAATGTAACTTTAAAAGAATAAACCCACAAAGTTACCCGTAAAGTATCGTAGCTCACAATCGACTGATCACCGAACGGCGAACAACCACTCAAAATGATGAAACGTAGAATAATCAAGTCGAATGTTTATTGTAATCAGAGCTCGCCCTGTTTACATTCGCAAATGGATGAGAGTTATCGTGCCAAATTGAATCGGTGCCGATTTAATGATTCCACGGAGATTGGATACTTTTTGTAATGGGGATACGAGTAGCTTTTGATCGCGACTTCGTTCACTTACCGTCAAGGAATTAAAATGTTAAGGTTAATTTTCACTTACACCTTATTCTTTTTCCGATTACGTACAGCCTCAGCTATTTTATCGTGAAATAAATATTGCTACTTGGAGAAAAGACCTGTTTCATAATACTATTGTTTCGATAATACTTTAAGCGTTATTTTATAAACAGTTTCCTGCAAAGCAGTCAGTTACAGTAAAGAGGTATGAGTAACTGGGTGCAAAGTTCACTCATCCTACATAGAAAAGGGAGGATCCTCCGACCAGACGAGTGTTGTGTCTGGTGAACTACTGACTGCCCGACAGTTGTTTTTTTTATTTTTTTTTTTTGTAAATGGCATCTCGTAATTGGCCTAGAGAGACCGTGACTACTTAACCGGTCAATCCTGTGGCTGCTTTAAGCGAACTCAAAGCTTCCAGACCGACAGTTGATGTCGGGATGTTATATATATACCAGTCGCGTGGTATACTCTGCTTGGGCGATGCAGGATTTGAGTGACGTCAGGTCTTTGATGCATGTTACGTTGTAGATGTGGCGTTGTAGTTGCCACCACAACAGAATTTCAAAATAATAAATTAATAGTCTAGCATTAAGTGTCCGCCAAGCAAATAGACAAAACACTTAATGAAACCGATTTCATCTTAACCAGTATTTCTAAGTAATATATATAAGCAAGGTAAACTTAGGAGTTGAAAACCAAGAACCTAAGTGTAATAATAACTTAAATTTTAATGAAGTCATCATTTCATCAGTCAATAGTCATCAATTAATGGTAATTCAAAAAGTCTGTAGATTCCAATTTTTTTGATCTACTGCAGTAAACAAAATCAAAAACAATATGATATTCTTTAGGTTATACGCTAGTTAGATAGTGTGTTAAAAACATAATACAACTAACTTGATGCGATATAATGTATAGATATAATTTCACGAAGATACCTGTAAAAAAAAAATTTTGATCAAAAACCATACTAACCATACTGATATTTTCATGCACACAAACATTTGTGTGCATGAACATGTCTGTTCTGAGTCTGGGTGTAATTATCTATATAAGTATGTATTTACAAAAAAAAAAAAAGTAGTATATGTAGTATATCAGTTATCTGGTTTCCATAGTACAAGCTCTGCTTAGTTTGGGATCAGATGACCGTGTGTGAATAATGACCCAGGTTATTATTATTATTATTATATATTGCATGTATACGTGCAATCATTCTGGTTTTTGTCAGACTATTCTACAAGCAACATTTTACCTTAATAGTGTTTTAATTTTTTGGTCCAGTCAATAGATTTTTTTGTAAATAGGTAATTGCTTCATATTTCGCAATACATTACCAGCGTTGTGTCATCGCGCTTCTCTTTCTTTTCTATGCAGTCCGACAGTGACCGCGCTTTATGTCCTGTAGCCCCTGAATATGTCTTTCATTGATTTGAATGTCCCCTGGCGGCTGAGAGTATGTTATGCTGACTGACATGCATGATTCAAATGTCTCGCTGGTGGTGGCGTGTGTGCCAGATCATTAAGTTCCCTTCAAAATGGTTGAGCTGAATGGTGCTGATCTATGCGTCATGCTCGTGAACGGGCGCTGTCAGTAGGGACTGATCATATCTTGGTTTGTTTTCATTTATTTTAAATTTTAACCGGCTCGTCACGTAGACATATTTTTTTCACGTATGTACACCGATTTCTGCGTCAATTATGTTCCAATTTCGAAAATTCTTTTTTTGTTTGAAAGGGCATGCTCTCGAGATGGTCCCATTGTCACCAAGTCAGAATCTGAAATTTTATAGGTACACTCGTGCATTTACTCTTGGAAAGCACCATTTGATGAAGTGGAACTAATGATGAAGACCACAGATGGCCATCGGAACTTCTCAATAATAAGTATTTTACGGGTTGCGATTCGATTAAGTACTTTAATATGGTTGCTAAGCAATTTATGCTCGTCACAATGCATATGGTGAAGTGGAGCTGATGGTGAAGTCATCATCAGCTCTAGTTCTCCTGGTTCTATCTAAGAGAACTCCTCAACAATTAACGTCCATACATCGGGAACATAAATATTTCGTAAAAGGTGATGAGCAGTTGACATTAGGCTATTGTAACTTACAATTAGATAAATTACAAACTGACCTACTAAAAGTGAATAAAAAAAAAACTTTTACAAAAAAACCACCGACTTCCACAAAAAAAAACACTACAAAGAGAAAAATACCTTTACTTTCAGAAGTCGGTGGCAAAAAACTAAAATACAGATCCAAAGACATTAAAGTTGTTTTTCACTTTTTACTGTTTTTTTTTTTTGGAAGTCGGTGGTTTTTGTTTTGTAAAAAAGTTTTTCAATTGTTTCTAGTTTCATATTTTTATTACGGACGCTTATAACGTACACGTCTTTCTACATTGTTCTCACATGTATATTTTCAACATGAATGATGTAACTAACCAAATATTTTGGAACAATATTTTGATTTATAAATAAAACGTTTTCCAAAAAAATAACCGTCTTCCAAAAAAAAAAAAACAACACTACAAAGTGAAAAATAAGTTTAATTTCGGAAGTGGGTGTCTTTGGATCTGTATTTTTGTTTTCTTTCCTTTTGATATACGTTTATATACATATTATGTACAGACTTCAAAGATTTTTCTTACGTACCCTTGGGGTACGTGCGATGTTTGAGGGGTACTCGTCTACTACATCGGTTCCACGGTTCAAATGCAACATTCCTCAATTCCTTTGAACAAGACTGTTTTAGGGAACCAAACAAAAGCCACAATACAAATTGCTACTCAAAAATACTTATACGAAAATGATAAAAAATTCTGAAGCAATACGATCGGTCTTTGTTTTCGCCGTCAACTTATAACATCCGTCGTAAATAATACGAAATACCTCTCACGTAGGAACGTTATATTTTTGTGGCATCGCTGACATGCATGTGAAGGAAAATGGTGTAATTTTTCATGATTTCTTTTTCCTGGTATAAAAATATCAGGTGTCTTCTGTTGTGGGAAGATTTTTTATGGCTGTTAACTTACATTGTAAACTAAGATTGTATTTTTTTAGGGAACAGCTACGATAAAATGATTTGAGAAATATAATATTTAATATAATAGGTATTTGAGAAATTTGGTGTCTAATCTAGTGTGATTGTTGATTCATAATTGTAATAATGATTAAGACTGCTCATTGAGCACCGTTAGAAAAGCTATAAAAATGTTAATAACTAAACATAATGGCTTAAATAATTTGAAACATTAAATTGTAGGTACGGTAAATTGCCTTCCAAAAACTCTTGAAAAGAGGCGTTATGATTTTGACCGGTATGTATGTATGTTCTCTCATAACTTCTAAACTTATAATAATTTGACAAATGAGATATCATTGGAAGCATCTTGATTGTCCGCTGGCTATGTGACGTCACATTAATTTGAATATGGCGCCCTCTAGAGAACATAAAATCATAAACTAAAAATATATTTTTTTATATGATGCCGTATTGGGTATCAAATAAAAGGGCTTAATTAGCACATTTAAAAAAATAAATAAATATATATATTGTTAGCTTGCTTCCGGCTTTCTTGCATGCAAATTGGAAAAAATTTCTTGAATTACGCCTCAGATGAGAACCAAACATATTTTATCTCCAAACATACTCAAAATACAAAAATAATAATTATTGTTCTTTAAAAAAATTAAAGCTGCTCTGTAAATACTTTATTACGAAATTATAGCCTTAAAATAATTTAAATAAAAAGTAAGTTCTAAAACTAAAACCCGACTACTGAAAAATCACGCTCTAAAAAGTATGAAACAAGAAAATATTCTCATCTGAAATTTGAAAAAGACAGACAAATTAAAAAATCGGAGTCACAGGTCATGTTGTGCCATAAACAGATTACGTGTGACGCCGGATTTTTAGTTTGTCTGTCTTTGTAAAATTTCAGATGAGAATGTTTTCTTGTTTCATACTTAAAAGTATAGCGTGATTTTTCAGTGGTCGGGTTTTTGTTTTTGAACTTACTTTTTTAAGTTTAAGAGGAGCTCGTGGCTAAGTAATAACAGCCGCACGGGTCGATCCATCGGGTTAAGCTACGCTTGCCGTGGTTGGTCTGTGGATGGGTGACCATCTTTTCATACCGAGACTCCTCCGTGCCTCGGAAAGCGGTTGGTCCCGGCTGTCATTTGTGGATCTATGACAGTCGTTACGGGTCGTCAGAAGCCCGAAAGTCTGACAACCAGTCTTACCAATGGGTATCGTATTAGCCAGTAAGTGGGTTGTGGAGGTCAGATAGGCAGTCGCTCCAAGTAAAATACTGGTATTCAGCTGCATCCGGTTAGACTGGAAGCCGACCCCAACATAGTTGGGAAAAGGCTAGGCAGATTAATATTTGACTTTTTTAAGCTTACGTTTGGCGTAGTTTGAATGTAATCTGCGATTCATAAAACAACTAATGACAATAGCTGCAGTAATGGTAAAATTATTAGCCGTCAATCAACAAAATCAACAGCTGGACTTCTCCCGCGCTGCGTCACAACGTCCAGCCGGTCTATTCTGTAAAAATCTCACCGTGAAAACTTAGGTGAGGTGAGCTGTCATTTCAGTTGATGCTAGGGATTGGTACTATTGACAGCGCATTCCACGCTCACTTCACCTATGTTTTCACGGTGAGATTTGTACAGAATAGCACTGCTGATCCTGTCCTCCGCCTTCCCCATCCAGTCGGTCCCAGCCACTTTTTAGGTCATCAGGTCAGGTATTAGCCATCAGATCAATTTATATAATAGTAACAAACATTAAGCTCAACTAGTAATTTAGTAGTGCTGTGCTGACGCTGCTGCTAAGGCTGCGGAATACCTCAAGCGGCGGAAGTATAATAACCATTGGTAATTATATTTTCGAGCCGTTTGAGGTTGAAAACCTCTGTCCGTGGGGTCCAAGTGCTCATAATCTCTTTAAGGAAATCTCGAAACGGCTGGGTGGCACTTCCCATGACCCAATAGCGGGCTTTTAACTTGGCCAAAGGCTAAGCATTGGCATACAACTTGACAATGCCGCTAGTCTCATGGGTATATTATCAGTCGACAGCGATGCGGATAAATTTTTCGACGCCATATTTTAGTTTGTGAATAGTTTTTGTTAAGTTATACTATCTATAGTATAGTATATTTTGTTATTTTTAGGGTTCCGTACCTCAAAAGGAAAAAAACGGTACCCTTATAGGATCACTCGTTTGTCTGTCTGTCTGTTCGTCTGTCACTGCCAATTTGCTCCGAATCTAATGGACAGATTAAGTTGAAATTTGGTATGAATGTCTGTGACCCAAACGCGGACGTGTAACGTAAATAAATATATTTTGAATATGGGGGACAATTTTCGAGGGCAAGTAAGAAAATAAAAAAAAAATAAAGTTATGCAAACTATACCGTGTGACATATTAATAA
The DNA here is from genome assembly GCA_948252095.1 of Dicycla oo. Taxonomy (NCBI): domain Eukaryota; kingdom Metazoa; phylum Arthropoda; class Insecta; order Lepidoptera; family Noctuidae; genus Dicycla; species Dicycla oo. The sequence goes on from OX411732.1 coordinate 15,059,595, forward strand.
AAAGGACTTACTGTAAGGGATTCAGATATATATTTTTAATCATTTTAAAATGAATTGATTTAAAGTTATTTAAGAAAATAGACGAAAATTTACCATTCCCCCTTATCTCCGAAACTATAGAGCCTAAAATTTAAAAAAAAAATCTGAAAATAGTTCCATACCTATATATTACAGGAAAGCTTATAAGAAGTCTGCGGTTCTAAAATAGCATGGTAAATCTCTTAATATTGTGCGTTCAAAGTTACATTTGCAGTTGGAATGTATGGGAGAACGTGTTTTTCAACTATAATATTAAGTTCGTTCTTGGGATTCCGAATACGGAACCCTTTATTATGCGTGGTCCGACACGCACTTGGCCGGTTTTTTATAAATTAATTACACCATATTCATAAGTAAATCTTATCTATAGTCATTTATTTATTTTATTAAGGTCACCCACAATTGATTACACTTATATAAAAAAATAATATAAAAAATATAGTAAAAAACAGTGCATCAGTTACTTATATGTTAAACACCACATGCATAAAACAATGAATCGGAGAGTAATGTAATGAAGTATTTGTTAACATTTAAGTTGTCGGAAAAGGTTTCCTACCCACATTCAAATTTTTGACCTTTGCAGGAGTTTCAAACATTCAACAGGTCCGTGGCAACTGGAGCGATTATGAAAACAATGTTTTGGTTCATGCATATATAATATTATCTTCTTAAATGTCAAAGGGTCATCTAGACCTTTTGAAAGGAAGGTTTCACTGAAATAATAAGAAAAATACTTTTTATCGTAAGAAAATATGATTGGGGACTTAGCGAGTCATTGAATATTGTGTATCTAACAGTAGCTGAAACAAGTATCATAAATACCAAACTTGACTATCTGACTGCCTATATACAGGAAAAGTTTTCAAGCATTGCGCAAATTTTCACAGGATGAAAGAAAGAAAGAAAGAAAAACAGTTTATTCACGTGAAAATGACGCACACAAACTACACAAGAAAAGCGAAACACAAAATAATAAAACATAACAAACCACACAAAACAAAAAACATAAGTACACACAATAAAGTTGTTGGAAATGTGTGTCACTACCCCGGATGTTCTTTCTACCCATGAATGTGAACAACTTTCACTATGGGGCCACATCCGAAACAAAAAAAAATCTGCTGTTTCATACATTTTGTTTGAGTAGGTATTGAACTTTTGTATAAAACAGCAATTTTTTTTTGTAATTTCAGAGTAGGTCCTATAGTGAAAGTTGTTCAAATTCAAATAGGAAAATTAGCGCATTGCTTAAAAACTTTTCCTATATAGCAGTACAGCTTGCGAGCACAAGACCAGATGGTCTTGTGCTCGCAAGCGCTACTGCTGAGCATGAGGTCATGGGTTCGATTCCCGGGTCAGGCAAGCGTTACTGGGTTATCCCATCAGGAATTTCTCAGTAGAAGTCCGGAGTCTGGATTTGTGCCCGGTTGATGGCAAAACACTCGCCCGCTATTACATGGGACTTCAATTGGTGCGGCCATTACGCATCAGATAGGTTAAAATTTAAATAAATACCAAATACAAGTAACCTGATACACTACCTTTAACAATTTAAAATCTTTTTTTTTTTGCAAGCCAAGTAAAACGAGCCTGAAGGCATTCACAAAAATATACACCAATTAAACATGTTGGTACAGTAAAACCAATAACGCACTGCCTATCCACCTCAAATACATGAGTGAGTAACTTACATAATTGTGGCTTATTTTTTATAGCCGACTGAACACTGTCGGCCATGCGAATAAAATAAAAAATATTATGCGATATTTTTTATTTTATTTAAAAACACTTGTAGCATTTTATGGCTTGACAATGTAAGGACCGGAATATATTTGCAAAGTTATGTTAGAAAGAAAAGAAAATAAGAAACACGTGCATAAAAATAAAAGATAAGAATAATCATAAACATAAAACTAAGTAGATGTACATATATAATCACCAGCACAAAACTGAAATAGTCGCCAGCTGGTGGCACGTCATGACTGTGACAAGAAAGCTTCCACTCAGCTTGATGCTGTACTATGGATGACCGCACAGCTCAGCGCTGATTTACAGTGCTCGCCCGAAAACGACGTACCGAAACGAAGTGTGTTATTGCTCCTGCCAGGGTTGCGGGTTGTTTGAAAGAGGTGCCGTGGCCTTGGCACAGGCAACTGAAGGAACACGAGTGAGTTTTAGTCAGTAGAAGTTTGACACGCCCTCCCGCTCCACCCAGAGCGGGAGAAGTTATTTGATAATTTTCCACCCAAAAAAAAGAGTGTTATTGTTGTCTCGTTGTTTTGTGGATGAGCGCATCGTAATGGGGTTGTTTCCCTGAAGCTTCGTCGCAAGACAGCGCTGTGAGTTTGTTACATGTCAAAAATCTTTGATAAAAAAACGGGTGCATTGTGTGGACTATTATAAAGTATTTGCGGGTTTTTTTTCTGTTTCTTTGAAAAGTTTCACATATAGCCTCGAAAAATCACTTGATTTGAAGTTTATTAACTTCAGTGCCTTTTCCCACTTTCTCTACATGTGAAAATTACTTAGGAATTTAGAAAACGCCTATTTTTTTTGCATTCAAAGGCTACAAACTTACCCGCATTATATTGATATAAGACATAAAAAAAAAATTGTTTTATTTCTTTGGAGTTTAACAGTACGTTTGTAACAAACACTTAGCGCCATCTACGCAGAACTAATTTGACAGTTTTCTTCCCCATTCAATCATTTTATGCTCACATGATTGTAAGTGGTCACCAACGCCTATCCACATCTGATGTGCCATGGATATTACACTCTCATTTCGATAGTTGTGTTGAAGTCCAAGGGCAAGGTAGAAGGAAAAAGACCTAGTGGCTGATCACCTAACCGCTGGTCAGACCAAGTACTTGCCCTCACTGGATTCTGTTACGACCGCCCAAAGAGAAGTCGAGAACTGAACGAAGTGGAAGAATTTGTACGGGTTCGAGGCTTAAGTGGGTTAAACTACACATACATAAAGCCACATCCTTAAGTAGTGAAGTACGCGACCAAGAAGAAGAAGTTGAAGTCCAACAATCGGGCACAAATCCAGACTCCGAGCTGCCACTAAGAAACTCCTTACGAAACAGTCCAATATCACTTAACCCGACCCGGGGATTGAGTCCAGTAGCCACTCTTGCGACTATTATACCAACGAGGCAATCAGTAAAATCAGTAATAGTATAAATTGAAGTACTTACGCAAACAAAATAACTAATAAACATTAGTACCGCCATATTAATTACGTTTGAACTTAACGCTCGTCTAGTTTCAATTAAAATATAATATAGCAATGTAAATTATTGTAGATTTGTAATTAATATTGCATTAATTTGCTGGGATACGTTTAACGAACTGTAGTGTACTAGACAGATTGAAGGAAGGGTAGTAAAATCGAAAAGTATGAAGATAAAAATGAAATAATTGAGATTACTGATCTCATAACTAAAAAAACCGGCCAAGTGCGAGTCGGACTCGTGCACGAAGGGTTCCGTATAAAAACAAGAAAAAAAAATCAAGTTTGTTGTATGGGAGCCCCCTTAAATATTTATTTTATTGTTTTTTTTTGTATTTGTTGTTATAGCGGCAACAGAAATAGGTACATCATTTGTGAAAATTTCAACTGTCTAACTATCACGGTTCATGAGATACGGCCTGGTGACAGACGGTCAGACAGATGGACAGTGGAGTCTTAGTAATAGGGTCCCGTTGCAACCTTTGGGTACGGAACCCTAAAAAGTAGTACAATCATGTGCTTAAGTATATGTCACTAATTATCAGTCACCCTATTTGTAGATTATCATTAAAAATTTTTACTATTTCCGGAGCTTTTGGCGTTTCCTTAGCTTTATTCTAAAGACCACAGAAGAATCATACTTATCTAAAAACAAATAATTATCTACAACCAGTAATGTATAAAACGTGTCCACGCAGCGATTATTAAATTGAAAACCATAAGTTAGAACAACGTAAACAAGAAGTAAACGATGCCTGTAATTTGTTGCTTCAATTTTATTGTATGCCACAGGCAAGGACCTTGCCTCATGTAATTGGGATTTTAGTAACATTTGTTTTCGAGCAAAAGTTGTCATTGTTCCGTTGACTGGGACACACTTATTGTTTCAAGAGTTCAGTACACAATCATTTTAGTAACATTTGTTTTCGAGCAAAAGTTGTCATTGTTCCGTTGACTGGGACACACTTATTGTTTCAAGAGTTCAGTACACAATCATTTTAGTAACATTTGTTTTCGAGCAAAAGTTGTCATTGTTCCGTTGACTGGGACACACTTATTGTTTCAAGAGTTCAGTACACAATCATTTTAGTAACATTTGTTTTCGAGCAAAAGTTGTCATTGTTCCGTTGACTGGGACACACTTATTGTTTCAAGAGTTCAGTACACAATCATTTTAGTAACATTTGTTTTCGAGCAAAAGTTGTCATTGTTCCGTTGACTGGGACACACTTATTGTTTCAAGAGTTCAGTACACAATCATTTTAGTAACATTTGTTTTCGAGCAAAAGTTGTCATTGTTCCGTTGACTGGGACACACTTATTGTTTCAAGAGTTCAGTACACAATCATTTTAGTAACATTTGTTTTCGAGCAAAAGTTGTCATTGTTCCGTTGACTGGGACACACTTATTGTTTCAAGAGTTCAGTACACAATCATTTTAGTAACATTTGTTTTCGAGCAAAAGTTGTCATTGTTCCGTTGACTGGGACACACTTATTGTTTCAAGAGTTCAGTACACAATCATTTTAGTAACATTTGTTTTCGAGCAAAAGTTGTCATTGTTCCGTTGACTGGGACACACTTATTGTTTCAAGAGTTCAGTACACAATCATTTTAGTAACATTTGTTTTCGAGCAAAAGTTGTCATTGTTCCGTTGACTGGGACACACTTATTGTTTCAAGAGTTCAGTACACAATCATTTTAGTAACATTTGTTTTCGAGCAAAAGTTGTCATTGTTCCGTTGACTGGGACACACTTATTGTTTCAAGAGTTCAGTACACAATCATTTTAGTAACATTTGTTTTCGAGCAAAAGTTGTCATTGTTCCGTTGACTGGGACACACTTATTGTTTCAAGAGTTCAGTACACAATCATTTTAGTAACATTTGTTTTCGAGCAAAAGTTGTCATTGTTCCGTTGACTGGGACACACTTATTGTTTCAAGAGTTCAGTACACAATCATTTTAGTAACATTTGTTTTCGAGCAAAAGTTGTCATTGTTCCGTTGACTGGGACACACTTATTGTTTCAAGAGTTCAGTACACAATCATTTTAGTAACATTTGTTTTCGAGCAAAAGTTGTCATTGTTCCGTTGACTGGGACACACTTATTGTTTCAAGAGTTCAGTACACAATCATTTTAGTAACATTTGTTTTCGAGCAAAAGTTGTCATTGTTCCGTTGACTGGGACACACTTATTGTTTCAAGAGTTCAGTACACAATCATTTTAGTAACATTTGTTTTCGAGCAAAAGTTGTCATTGTTCCGTTGACTGGGACACACTTATTGTTTCAAGAGTTCAGTACACAATCATTTTAGTAACATTTGTTTTCGAGCAAAAGTTGTCATTGTTCCGTTGACTGGGACACACTTATTGTTTCAAGAGTTCAGTACACAATCATTTTAGAAGAAAAATATCTAGGAGAAAGTTTAAGTTTCAGTTCTTTGAACAGTCTCCTTAAATAGCTGTTGTAGCGATTTCCTCAACTTTTAAAAGTAGTTTAAAGACTTATAGAGCCATTGTGACCGCAGAGAGTGAACAAGGATAGTTCATTCAGTCTGCTGATACAACATTAAATAAAGAAAAGAAAGTAAAAGCTGTTTGCATAAACAAAACACACGCTACAAAAAAAAAAAAAAAACATAAAATAAAAACATATAAAGTAGCCAAAAGCCTCGTATTCAACTAATAAAACTTTGAAAATGTTGATCATTGCGTAGATCACAATTTATCGACACGAAAACAAAAGATAATACACGTTGCGTTATTAATATTTTACACAACCAAATCCCGTAAAATAAAAATGCTTTGTAGAACTTTTAAAATGTTTTTGCTTCGCCGTACTTGGGTAATAAAAGCAATCAACATGACCCTTACAAGATTGTAAGGGCCACGTTGATTACGCACACTCGATAAGAGTCGTATGCGACAGGTTAGCATCTTGTCGTCGAGCTGTTGTACTCGCGTGTCGCATAGTGTGCGAGGTGGCTTAAGTGTATTTAAAGTATCAATGAATCTTCATTGGTACTATAAATACACTTAATTCACCTCGCACACTATGCGACACGCGAGTTCTTCTTTGATATTATAAATACACTTAAGCCACCTCGCACACTATGCGACACGCGAGTACAACAGCTCGACGACAAGACGCTAACCTGTCGCATGCGACTCTCATCGAGTGTGCGTAGTGTGCACAGTGCATCTAGACGATGCGACAAGTAGCAACAGCGTCGTAGTCGAATGTCGCATAATGTGCACTATGTCTTAGTAGAGCCTCTTTGTCCAAAAACAAAACACTCTCAGCAAAAAAAAACTTTCTTGAGAGGAACAAAGTAACGATGCGTCAATATAAAAGATAAGGCACTAAATTGTCACTTCCTGCAATGCAGTTCACGAACTTTGTTGCTGACTGTACTCAGTTTACTTATATTGACAGTTGGGAGAACTCGGCAACTGCATTGTTGGCCCTGTAAGATATAACATGTTTGTAACTGATGATACGGAAGTCAAGTGTTAATAAGGATTTTTGTTGGAAGTCAAGAGATATTAAGCTTACCAGGAAGTAGGAAATATATTTTTAGGTCGTTACAATGAATGGACTTTGAAGATTGGATAATTTTTGTAAAGGTACTAATATATATTTTTTTATTTTATTACCAAACCAGGTAATTTTATATTAAACGCAATTGAGTTAAAATAGGATTTACTGGTTTTTGAAGCGGTTTGTTAGTATATGGATGTGTATTTTATCTTGAGAACCGAAAAAAATACGAGTAAAAAGGAGAATGGACACTGAGAATCTTTGCTACTAACACGACTTTTGGCAATTGTTAGTCATTTAGGAGTTAATGACCTAAATAAGTACTGGTACATGGGCACCGAAGTTAAGGAATTCTTGGTGCCCAATAGCCATAACGTCAATGGAAAGAACTTTTCAAGGAGAATCTTTGCTACAAACACGACTTTTGCTAATTATAATAATAATAATAATAATATGTCGGGCATGCCATTGTCCCGGTGAGTCTATCAGACATATTACTTCTGGGTGTTCTCGTTTAGCTAACGGCGAGTATTTGCACAGGCATAACCAAGTGGCCAGAATTATCCATCAGCAACTTGCTCTGAAATACGGCCTTGTGGACTCTGAGGTACCGTATTACAGGTATGTGCCCGACCCAGTTCTCGAGAATGACCATGTCACGTTATACTGGGATCGATCTATTATCACTGACAGGACTATTGTAGCCAATAAGCCTGATATAGTGGTAATAGATCGATCAGTGCGCCGCACAATGATAATCGATGTCACTATCCCGCATGACGAGAACCTCGTGAAGGCTGAGAAGGAGAAACAATTGAAGTATCTCGACTTAGCCCACGAGGTTGTCGCTATGTGGAATGTGGACTCGGCAATCATTGTGCCGATAGTCGTTACAGTCAATGGCCTTATCGCTAAGAGCCTCGACCAACATCTCAAGAGGCTCTCTTTGGGTGGCTGGGTGAAGGGCTTGATTCAGAAGGCAGTCCTCCTTGATACGGCGCGTATTGTGAGGAGGTTCCTGTCTCTGGGGCCCTAACCACCGGTAGCTTGGACCCTGTTCCCCATGCCGGTGGATTTCTATTTTTTCTATTTTTTATATTTTTAAATGTTTTTTTTTAATTCTAATATTTAAAAATATAACTTATATGTAAAAAAATTGAATAAAGAAAATAATAATAATATTCCACAACTATCACACAACGCCGTCTAGCCTCAAGCTAAGCAGAGCTTGTGTTATGAGTACTAGACAACTGATAAACATACTTATATATTTCTAAATACATACATATATAGATAAATTACACCCAGACACAGAACAAATGATCATGCTCATCACACAAACATTTGTCCTGGGTGGGAATCGAACCCACGACCTCCGGCATAGCAGTCAGGGCCACTAACCACTAGACCAACAGGCCAGCCTAATTGTTAGTCAGTTCGGAGTTAATGGGCTAAATAGGTAATAACTTGGGGACCGAAGTTAAGGATAGTTCTGGACGCCCAACAGCCATTATGATATATCAATGGATAGTGCTTTTTAAGAGAAATATTTGTTAATACATCGAATTTGAATGGGACGGCAATCCAACCAGACTTGGGGATCAGGAAAAATAAATGTCAAGTAAACTACCCATGAGTGCTTTCATTGTTGGGACAATCTAGTACCTAGTGACGTGGCGACATATCAAAACATCGAGATTTCGTGACACATAAACAAATAAGTTGTCTAAATGATATTGAAGAAGAATAACTATACTTATTTTATTGACAGGCCAGTTGGCGTGGTTGATTAAGATACCGCCTATCATGTCGCTGGTCGTGGGTTCGATTCCCATCCAGGACAAACATTTGTGTGCATGAACATGTCTGTTTGTCCTGAGTCTGGGTGTAATTATCTATATAAGTATGTATTTACAAAAAAAAAGTAGTATATGTAGTATATCAGTTATCTGGTTTCCATAGTACAAGCTCTGCTTAGTTTGGGACCAGATGACCGTGTGTGAAAATGTCCCAGGATATTATTATTATTATATAATACAGAGTAATTTAAAAGACCTAAGCGAACACATACAGAGAGACAATCGACTTTGTTTCATACTTGTAGATAGAAGAGAACATTTTGGCTAATAAAAAAAGGCATTTTTACCTCTGTAGCCAAAATGTAGTTGTACAATATATTATGTCTGCCTACCCTTTAGAGAACTTAGGCGTTATGTTTTCTTGTGTTAATATAATAATGATGCTGTTTACAAGTTACTGTGTATTAATTAGTTAACTTGTCGATGGCTCCTAAGTATACCGAGTCAACTTACTGTACTTCTAATAACTTTAAAGGAAGGCGATAAAAAGAGCGAATAGTTATTTTTCAAATGTTAATACAATCAAGATAAATAGCTAATCATAGTGAATTGAATATAATATGGCCTATTAGCAGTGCAAAAAAAACATATTATTTTATTAATAACCATTCGCTCTTTTTATCGCCTTCCTTTAAAGTTATTAGAAGTACAGTTGACTCGGTGTACTTAGGAGCCATCGTTGTGGTGAGAATTAATTATTGATGTTATCGTCACATTTAGGATAATTTAACGCCGAACAAACTAATAATTCAGACAAGTCGTCGTAGTAACAAACATTCATCTAAACGAGATCTTTTCAATGAAATATATATTAATACTCGTAGTATTGGGAGTTTCGGCAGGTTTAACTTTATGTCCGACTAATTCTTAGAAACATTGTTCCTAAAAAAACGAGTATAGGAGGCCATATTTTAAAGTGGACGGTCTCATACATACATCACACAAACACACATCCGCACACACACACTCACATACACGCACGTCTGTACATGCACCTGAACACACACACACACACATACACTTAATCCATTAATAAATTATGTTATACTTAAAATTATGTACTTACAATAGTTGTTGTTGTTATAGTTAAAATTATGTGGCTTGTTGTAACAGGGGTAAGTAGTAACAGACCTTTTTCAATAGGAATTTAAACTTTATTCACGATTTTTTTTTTTTACCTAATCTTAAAATTATAACGCGCTACGCCACTTTATCACAGCCAGTGTCCTAGCTAGGCGGCGCAGTGAGTGGGTGTGTGCAAGCGCTTCGTTGGTGACAGGTAACCTATAATTTCATTTTCGTAAATTTTTGGTTAGCTTTACTATTTTCGACTAATTTGAGCTTTATGTATTTTATTTGATGCTAAAATATAACTATTTATGATGTTGTGTAACACTTTTCGGGATTACTAAGTTGATTTAATAGTTATCATGATAAATATTAAGAACTATATCTAGGGGCTAGTTGTAACAAAACCTCGGGGTTTGTTGTAACATGTTACAACTTGCCCCCAGATTACTGTAAGTTATTGTTATTATTTGTAATGTAACATACCTTATTTGTTTTCATTTAGAATGAGAGACTATAAGAGAAAAACAGAGCGGGCAACACAAAGCCAGGAGGTGTACGAGTTAGCTGCAGCTGAAGTTTTAGAAAACAACTGTAGTATTCGGAAGGCGAGTAAGAATTTTGATCTATGTCACGTATCTCTGTACAGATACATTAAGAAGAAGAAGAATAATAAAAGACCAAAAGTAGGCTATGTCAAGCCTAGGCAAGTATTCACAAAAGAAGAAGAATGTAAAATGTCTTCATATATCCTTAAGTGCGCTGAAATATATTTTGGATTTCTTCCTAACGAACTAAGGAAACTAGCTTACCAATGTGCTGTGCATCTTGGTGCTAAAAATATTCCCTCTTCTTGGCATCAAAATAATAGTGCTGGTCCTGACTGGTTCCAAAATTTTATGCGCAGAAATCCTCACGTGTCTTTAAGGATTCCAGAAGCGACCTCACTGAGCCGAGCAACATCATTTAATAAAACACGTTTATGCTTTCTTTGAAAAATATCAAGGCCTTCTCCAAAGACAAGAATTTTGCGCTTCTTGAATTTGGAACCTGGATGAAACTGGGGTCACGACCGTTCAAAAACAAAAAAAAATTGTAGCTGCTCGTGGTCCGGCAAGCGGCAAGTTGGCGCGATTACATCAGCTGAGAGGGGAACACTTGTGACACTTGCCTGTGCCGCTAACGCTGCGGGAAATTTTATTCCACCGATGTTCATTTTTCCCAGGCTTAAATACTCTGAAATGTTCATTCGCGGTGGACCTCCAGATTGCATTGGAGCTGGCAATTCTTCAGGGTGGACGACAGAAAAAGAATTTTTGATTTTTATAGATCATTTTATCAAACACGCGTAACCCACCAAGGAAGAGCCAGCTCTGTTACTGCTCGATAATCATAGCTCACATGTGAATATTGCAGTTGTCGAAAAGACCAAAGAAGTTATCATGTTATCGTTTCCACCCCATTGCTCTCACAACTTGCAACCTATGGACGTAGGAGTCTATGGCCCTTTTAAAAACTACGTGAAAACAGCACAGACTGCATGGATGCATAATAATCCAGGGAAAACGATGACAATATATGACATCCCCATCCCAGTGTAGTGAAGGAGTCATTACCACTTGCCTTGAACCCTGCAAATATTATCAGTGGATTTAAAGCTTCTGGTATTTGGCCTTTGAATGTTGATATTTTCCAAGACAGTGATTTTGCGCCCTCTTATGTTACTGATCGTCCAGATCCTACAGAACAATCAGAAAATGTTTTAAATGAAAGTGAAAATTTATCGTTGAATCTTGAACATCCAGAACTATTTGATTCTGCTCCTGAAGTGGATATCAGCACAATAGAAATTATACGAACGAACCAACTCCAAGTTGTTCTGGTCAAAATCAATTTTCCCCATCGAAGATTAGACCATTACCAAAGGCACCACCACGAAAAACAAATACAAATTGCAGACGCAAAAGGAAGTCTGCTCTTTTGACAGATACGCCTGAAAAAGAAGCTTTGAGAATGGAATATGAAGAAAAGATAAAGAAAAAGCAAAAAAAAGATGATAAAGATAAGGGAAAAGGAAAGCGAAAGGGGAAAGGAAAAGGTAAAAAATCAGCGAAAAATAAAGATGGAATAAAAAGAGTTAAAAAAAGGATTCTAAGTTCAGATTCTTCAGATTCAGAATCTGAAGATTGGCATTGTCTTGTTTGCGATGAAGCGTATAGTCATTCAAAAGGTGATTGGGTAGAATGTATTGTATCTAAGATGTGGGCACATGTAGGATGTGTCACAGGAGACACCTACTATTTCTTTTGTTTGTATCAACTGTAATTCAGATGAGGACTAATTTCTTTAATAAAGAAACTCAATGCAAAGCTGATTACTGTAAGATGTAAGGTAGAACTAAGAGATAACTACAAGACTTAATTTAGAGGTTTATAATTTAATTTAGGTACTGTGATTATAAAGTGCCATGTTGATATATAAGTGCCTATATATTAGGTTGGGGAAAAAGTCTTTTCGCATTATAGTAGGTATGAACTTGTAATAAAATCTCTTTGGCTATACTATTTGTATCTGGCTGGTTTTGGTATCATTGAAAGTTTAAATTTTAAAGAACATAATTTCAAATTCAAATTAGGAAAATGTGTGATTTTCATTTGTTTTTCGTACCGTCAAGATGAGTGAATCTAATGAAGAAATTCGATACATTTTAAAATTTTACTACAAAAAAGGTAAAAATGCAACGCAAGCCGCGAAATGTTGATGTTTATGGACCTAGTGTAGTGTCTGTGAGAGTAGCACAAATTTGGTTTAAGCGTTTTCAATCCGGAAATTTTGATGCCAAAGATGCACGTCGCTCTGGTCGCCCTATTACGGATGAAATGGATGCTATTTTTGAAAAAGTGGAGCAAGATGGCATATCAGTAGTTACGACGTAGCTGAAGAACTGGAAATTGACCACATAACAGTTTTGGCGCATTTGATAAAAAACTGGGTACACAAAAAAGCTCGACATTTGGGTACCTCACGAGCTCACTGAAAGAAACCTAATGAACCGTGTACCTACTCATTTGTGATTCTTTATTACGACGTAATGAAACCGAACCATTTTTGAAGAATCTGATAACTGGTGATGAAAAGTGGATCACGTATGACAAGAACGTGCGAAAAAGGTCGTGGTCAGGCTTCACAGACTGTGGCGAAACCCAACCCGGGTTTCTCGCAACAAGGTGATGCTGTGTGTGTGGTGGGATTGGAAGGGCATTATTCATTATGAGCTGTTACCACCAGGCAGGACCATCGATTCTGAACTCTACTGCGAACAACTGATGAGATTAAAGCAAGAAGTTGAGAGAAAGCGGCCGGAATTAATCAACAGAAGGGGTGTGGTTTTTCATCATGATAACGCTAGACCTCACACATCTTTAGCCACTCAGCAAAAATTAAGAGAGTTTGGCTGGGAGGTGTTAATGCATCCGCCGTATAGTCCTGACCTTGCACCTTCAGATTTCCACCTGTTTCGGTCTCTTCAGAATTCTTTAGGCAGTGTCAGGTTAACATCACGAGAGGACTGCCAAAACCACTTGTCGCGGTATTTTGACCAGAAGTCCCAAAATTTCTATAGCAATGGGATCATGTCCCTACCTACAAGATGGCAAAAAGTTATCGAACAAAATAGTACCTACATACATTTAGTTAAATGTAAATAAACTATATTAAAAAATGTTTTGAATTTTCTTAAAAAATGCGAAGAAACTTTTTCCCCAACCTATTATGTACATAAGTACAAAATAAGATAGATAGTTAAAAACTTAAATCTTTAATTTGTTGATTATATAAAAAGTATATTTTAGTTAATTATTCATTAAAAAAATACATATTATAGAAATAGCTAGTTAGTTTTTGTTGTAAACGAAGCAAAATGATTCAAGATCTGAAAAAATTAAACGATTGAAGGTGTCACATTTTTGTTTTTTATTCTTGTTACTACTTGCCCCCAATAGATGTTACAACTAGCCCCAACCACGGGGTAAGTTGTAACACTTTAAAAAAAAATATATTGTGAAAGAGTTACCCGTAGAATTGATATTTTTTCGATTTGACTTAATAGAAGAATAGTTAGAGTATCAAACAAAGTTTAGTTAGTGGTAATTTAGTCAATACACTTCAAGATATATAATTATTTGTTAAAATTGTTACAACTAGCCCCTCGCACCCCTACTTATCTAGATTACTTATCAACTTTTATCCTGTAGTACTGATTTAATTTGTATGCCTCTATTGCTTGGCACCTATTCATATACTAGAGGGAAATGGTGCTGATAGCCGAAATACAGGCTATGCCTAGTTCGGCTACAGATGCTAATCTCTTTACTCTTACTGAAATTGTTGCCACATTGCCATTGTAAAATAGTACTAAGTTTTTTGGAAATAAATAAATAGGCCCAAAAGGTGATGTTTGGAATACACAGAAATAATGAAAGTTAATTAATTTATGAAATGCCTGAATGTCAATAATGTTTAATTACTCATATTTAGAGGCCTGCAGCTCCTCACTGACTCACAATCGAGAGTCGTCTCTGTCCGGCCGAACGACTCTTAAAAACATTGTTCCTAAAACGGCATCTAGAGGCCAATGTTTTGAAATGTCCGTTTATAGGCTTATAAATTAAAGTTAATTCATTGACGAAATACCAGAATTTCAATAATACTTACTTACTCATATTTAGAGCCCTGTAGCTCCTTACGTGCTAACAATCAAGAGAAGTCTTCATAGTACGAAATATCTTCCTTGATGAGATCTTTCCATTGGTATATAGATCTTAACGCTATTGGGCTTCAGGGGAGAACCGCCCAATCTAGCCTTTTCCCAACTATGTTGAATTCGGCTTCCAATCTAACCGGATGCAGCTGAATACCAGTATTTCAAATGGAGCGACTGCCTATCTGACCTCCACAACCCAGTTACTGGGTAATACGATACCCCTTGGTAAAACTGGTTGTCAGACTCTCGGGCTTCTGACAAACCGTAACGACTGTCAAAGATCCACGAATGACAGCCGAGACCAATGCAGCTTAACGTGCTTTCCGAGGCAAAGAGCAGTCTTGTTAGGTATGTAAAGATGGTCACCAGTCCACGGACCAACCGCGGCAAATGTCGCTTAGTTAAGTAAAAAAAAAAATATATTATATTAATAAAGTTTTATTACAGTACTTGTTTTGTAATGTTAATTACTTTGCATTCTATTGTAAAGAATCTAGTTTGTCTAACTTAATAGACGGCTGCGCTGCAAGGGAGTTTGTTGCGCCACTTCTTCTTCTCAGCTAAAGCACTAGGAAGTGGTGAAGGGCGGGCGTTTTATGGGACTGTCTTATGTAATTATGACGTTCAAAATGTGCTGATTCTTAGCCTAATTTGAATAAATGGCTTTTGTATTTTGAATCGATTCGAACACATTGGTTCACCACATTATATTGGTCAACAGCTGACGATGACTAGGGATGTGAAAGGTCGTGAACATTGCGCGACCTTTCACAACCTTTCGACCTCCAACTTGTGTCTGGTGTTGATAAGCTATCGAAAAGATATTATGCAATTCACTTGTAAATAATTTGCTCGATTATGAAAGTGTCAACCACCTCATATTTTTACTCCGGCAAATAGGCACTTAACGATGGAACATTATTTTTCTATCGGTAAAATAATAAACAAGCTGTCCATTGGTGCCGATTCTCTTGTTCAATTACTAAACTAATTAGAGAATCGCTATCTTTTACTAACAGGCAGCGCGAGAAAAGGACGGCTATAGCTATGAACCAAGTTAGAGATGTCAAACTACATAGTTTACGCGTATTTTTAGTCGACATGTTTTTACGTGTCGTATAAATTTGTATGGGAATATTAGTTCAAGTAGATTTGACAGCTCTAATTTACGTCCGTCTCTTTCTAATTTCATTAGAGAGAAAATGTTAGCAAAATCCTAAATTAAGTGTGTGCCATCAGAATTAAAATAGAATAGATTTTATTTTTCTTACCACAAATCACAGCTTAAAGTTAATAGTCTACAGATACAATTGTGTACTATATTTATAAGTTTATACAAAACCTGTAAGTCAGTTCACCAGGGCCCCTAATAATTCATATATTATCTACAAGTATTGTACTGAAGACGTTTTGCTTGAAATTACAATTTTTTTATTTTAAATTTCATTATTGGAATTGGCACCATTGTCTGTCGAAAAACAATAGGTATACCTTATCTACGAAACTGGCCGGAAGAAATACATTACCTACAATGTAAGAAATTCAAGATAAAAGTATCTTCCTTATAAAATGAATAAAAAAAGGAAAAAAGTGGGTAAGTCACAATGCATTCGTAATTGAAAGCGCAGGTAAAAGCGAAACACTAAAAATAAAGCATTTGGCGATTCTGCCAGTTCCCTTTGCGCACGCGTAAAGAAACCGGCGACGTTCAGTGGCGGTAAGCGAGCGTCGAGCAATGCGCGCGTCGCATCACTGAGTAAAATATTATCGCGGACTGAATAAACTTTTTTGTAACAGAAAACAATACGATTTAAAAGACGAACGCAATTTTTTTTTCAGTGTGTGAGGAATACAGTTGCTTTTTTTAAGTGTTCTTTTTCTGAAAATTTGTTTGTTTAGAGTGAAGTGTTTTGTTATTTGTGAGTTTACAGATTGCAGTTTTCTAAAGGTTAGTAATTTTTAAACAATTTTTTTTAGTTTTTTTTTTATTATTTAATGAGGGATATGTTATAAATATTAATACTTAGTTAATCTAAACTTCATTTATATAAGGTTGATAGGTACCTTTTACAAAACAAAATAGTTATTTACCTATTTTATTTTTCGTATCGACTTTATTAAAAAGTTAACGACTTTTAACTAGACAATACCAGTTTTTCATTCTTTCGCCTATAAAGCTACAAGTGGTGTGTCATTAAAGTGAGTCGTAATTTTAGGGAGTTACAATTAATTGTTCAGACATATTTTACTGCTTCGCTCAATTAAAGGAAAATTAACTATTAAAGAAAACAAGCGTGGCGTATTTTGGAGCATCTGGCATATAAAATCTGATTTAACTATAGTTCTTTTTTTAAATCGCTTTTTATCCCGAACATGCTTCGTAGGTTTCATCTTTCAAACAGAATTGAATTCTTTACGAATTAGTTTACAGTACAAAATTAAATGAATATAATTTCCATAGTAATTCATAATCTACTAAAGAATTCTTCAGAAGGTCATCAATTTATCAATGACTCTCAATAGATACAGGAATTCTTCTTACTTACAAGTACCAACAAACCTAGTTATTACATGCAATCTGACAAATTGAACAGAAATAATAATATTTAAACGTCAGCGGATAAAATAATTTCCTTCAGTAGCATTATTAAGATAAATTCAACCATTATTATTAATACGTAATAATTAACGACGGCCATTTATAGCAATGAAATATTGCCATTAATAAATGTCACTGGCCGGAATTAAAACGCACTTTAACGTTCGCAATTATTTAAAATATGAAAATAACGTTGCGATTTTCCTCTTGCGTTTTTCGTCGACATAATACAGTCAACTGCGAAAGGAAGGTGTAATTTATGACAATTTTATTTTACTAATCATAATTTTTGCGCATCCCTCTAGAATTTAGCCTAGAGGGAAGCCTAAAAGCCGAACACACTTTTTGCTATGCCAGCTTACCTCTACTGAAATTGAAATCATAAATCCTACATATCTTGGATTATTGAGAAATGAAAACGTTCTTTTGAAGGTAAATAATATAAAAGAAAACAGAATATAATTTGTGTAACATTTTCAAAGCCGTTTGCCGTTGTTTTAAGTAGGTAAGAATAATTTTCGGTTACCAGTGTTCTAGAAAAGTTGTCAATAGCTTGCACCTTGTGTTTACTCACTTTTCTCTTTTCGTTAAAGGTGGCTTTAGAAGTATATACCATTTTTTAAAAAAATGGCTGTCAAGTAAGGTAATTTTCATGATGAACCCAGAAGATTTTTTTTCAATTAATTTCATTTATTTTAAAAGTACATGCATAATATAACAAGTAGTCAAAGCCTTGTACCGTTAAATTCAACAAGATAAGAATAAATATATTATAAAACATTTAAAAATAATTAATCAAATATTAATCACTCTGCCTAGCCTTTACCCAACTATAATATGTTGGGGTCAGCTTCCAGTCTAGCCGGATGCAGCTGAATACCAGTATTTTACTTGGAGCGACTGCCTATCTGACCTTCACAACCCAATTACTGGTTGTCAGACTTTCGGGCTTTTGACGACCCGTAACGACTGTCAAAGATCTACGAATGACAGCCGTGACCGTTGGCTTAACGTGCTTTCCGAGGTACGGAGGAGTCTCGGTATTTAAAGATGGTCATCCATCTACGGACCAACCCCGACAAGCGTAGCTTATCGTGATGGATCAACCCGTGCGGCTATTGTTACTTAACGCCACGAGCTCCTCTTTAATCTAATTAATCAAATATGAATATTACACACAATGCAAAAAATAAGATTACAAAATAAAGTACTTACGTCGCACCAAAGAATAATAAAAAAAAATCTGTGAGTATATATTAAGATAAAAAATATTATTATAGCCTTACGTGAATATAAACCATACAAACATAATGAGCCCAGAACAAAACTGGCAAATTAACTTTAATTAGAGCATTGTGTTTATTCGTGTAATGACAGGGCAGGGCACACTTAATTATTTACTATCTAATTCAGCACTAAGGTTGGTAGTGTACTTACAAACAGTATGATTATAAAATTATTTGCATTTTAATTTCTGAGAATTTTTATGAACAAACGATACTCGTATTAGCTAAAGTTACGTTACTAAATTATGTAGTGGACTGTACCTTTGTGTTTGAAATAAGAATGAATCCAGTTTTTGAATATTGAATCGACCACTGGACTATAATTCTGTAGGTATAACACGTGCGCGATAAGTTGAGACCAGCACCCTAATTGCGTAACGCACTATCAATCGGAATCTGAATCATTTTGAAGCAAATTTCTAATCCATGGCTTCATATGTTCGAAAAAGTTATCTGCTCAACAACGTAAATAACGCAATGAATGTTGTTGAACTGTCAAAATGAAACACTTTCCTACTGTAAGTGTGTTACGCAATTACCCGGCTAATCTAAATCCATTCTAGTCTATGGTAATATTTTAAAAGCGAAAATAACTCTGTCTGTCGGTTACCTTTTCAGGCATAAACCACTGAACCGATCGTCTTGAAATTTAACAGATAGGTACTAAGGTAGGTCATCAAATGAATGATGCAATACAAAATTCATGCAGATGAAGTCGCGGGCAACAGTTAGTAGATAAAGTAGATAAACAATTGGCAGTCATTCTTTAATCTGTGTGCTCAGTGTTTATGTCATATAAATTTCTACTTTTATATCTGTAACTCATCTTTGAACAAATAAATAAAATATAAGTGTCTATTTGTAATGTCAAAATAACAGTTTTTTACTAAATGCATATGAAAATATATACGGTACTTATAACAAAAATACAATTTTTAAAATTTTTGTCTGTCTGTCTGTTTGTTCCGGCTAATCTCCGAAACGGTTGAACCGATTTTGGCGGGACTTTCACTGGCTGATAGCTGATGTTATAAAGAGTAATTTAGGATTACTTTTATTAAAAAACCGGCCAAGTGCGAGATGCACGCGCGCACGAAGGGTGCCGTACCATTATCTAACAAAAAATCACGTTTGTTGTATGGGAGCCCCCTGAAATATTTATTTTATTCTGTTTTTTAGTATTTGTTGTTATAGCGGCAACAGAAATACATCATCTGTGAAAATTTCAACTGTCTAACTATCACGGTTCATGAGATACGGACAGACAGACGGAGAGCGGAGTCTTAGTAATAGAGTCCCGTTTTGCCCTTTGGCTATGGAACCCTACAAAAAGAATTAGGGTACCGCGCAAAAAAATAAAACCTATGACATTGTGAACAAATAGCGCGAGCCGACGCGGCGATACAACGCGGCGGGTCGGGGGACGAGGGAGTTTTATTAAAATGTGGCTGTTATTTTAGTACATTGTTTGTACTTCTACGCGAACGAAGTCGCGAGGCACAGCTAGTATTAATAATTTTACTGAGCAAGCCACCCCTTTGTCATGCGTGGGTGTCAGAAAAAGTGACTTAGGATTACGTCAAGAGGATTTTAGGATGTAGTAGCGTCCTCTAGTCTGTGAAAGAACAACATAATACTCATCATAGAATACGAAAGTAACTCGGTCTGTTTGTTTCCTATTCATGCCTTAACGGCTGGACGGATTTTGATGAAACACACTTTTGGCACACGTATAGACTATAACCTTGGTTAGGACATAGTCAAGTATCCTATCATTCTTTTTTAGTTTACTTAGCATAATTAAGTACTTAATTAAGTTTTAGCATAATTTTATTTTTCTTAAATGTCCAAATATGTAATACATTGTTAGACGAGACTACTGCCGACAAACTGCTGTGCAGTTTGGCAGACATATTGTTTGTTTTTTTTTTTTTTTGTTTACACCGATTTTGGAATGAATAAAAAAAAAGGACCATCGAAGTAAAATAAACAACGAGTTAAATTACTAATAACAAAACAAAACCAAGGTCAGCAAGACGACCAGTCACCGCAAGCAGCACCCGTCATAACTATGTTTATACGATATACGCCAGAAAAACAAAAAAGCAAATAAAAAAATAATTAAAAGAAAAATAAAATTATAATCACTATGTCAAATACAGCACATATAATGTCAAAATGATTTCAAATTTATAAAGTCATCAAACAAATGAAAACATCTGTCCCATAGCCAATTAAATAAAGCTCTACTGAATTCTAATTAATTGAGTTTTCTCATTTCTTCCCGTAGCTTGTTATATAGCTCAACCGCCATATTGTAGCAGTGCGTGTCGCAAAGTTTTAGACGGTTTTGAGGCAACATCAGTGGCTTTTGTGTTACCTTTCTTTTTAAAGGAGCTTTTATATTTGCGAAAATACAGGTGTACTCTCTGTGTCATTACTCTCGTAGTCCGATGGGACGGCAATCCCGCGTGACCGGGGTAAGATCAGGCACAGGACTGACGGCTTTACGTGCTATCCGAGGCACGAGGGTTTCACAACACCTACTTCCAAACTCCGGGTCGCTACTGAGAAACTCCAAATGGAAAAACCAAAAACACTGCCCGACCCGGTAATCGAACCCAGGACCTCATGCTTAGCATTAGCACTTGCGATTACTAGACCAACGGGGCAGTTAAGATCTAGTGATATTAATAATATTGTTATCAATATTAATGTATGTTTATAAACAAATCACAGTTCTATAAACAGTAACTTACGTAATCTATTACTTTAGCTGTAAAAGCAATATGATTAAATAAATACAAGTTTACATGTTTGACAGTATGTCAAACATTTAATACGTAAGTGATTTTCGTCATAAATTATTATTGTATCAATTATTATTTGTCAATAGATAAACTGCTTTTAGCAGGAGTTGTACCAAATCTGTGGATATGTCTTATACACCCTGACACTTAAGTCGTCTTACAAAGGTGGTCCACTCATTGTACTCATCATCACAAAAAAAAATCAGCTGTTCAGTACATTTTGACGAATTATGCGAACATAAATTTACTGAACAGCTGATTTTTTATTCGAGTAAAAGTTGTTCATAATGATGGGTACAATGTGTGGACCACCTTTGTAAGACGACTGTCACGGTGTATAGGGTGACTGGTAATTAGTGACCAATACATGATTGTACTCATGATAACAAACAACTTTTACTATGGGACCAAACCTGAAATCATGAAAAAAAAATTAGCTGCTCCCTACATTTTGACGAGTTATGCGAACATGAATGTATGGGACATCTGATTTTTTTTTTCGCAAATTTAGGTTTGCTCCCATAGTTAAAGATGTTTGTTATCATGAGTATAATCATGTGTTTAAGTCACTAATTACCAGTTACCCTATATTACACGACTTCCCAAAAGAAAAGGTTTGTGTAAATATTATGCAAACACACTTACCCCGCGACCTAACTAAAGCCATCGGTCGCGCGAACTGGCATTCCACCAGCTGATCTATTCTGTAAAAATCTTACCATGAAAACTTATGTCATACCATCTGATGCTAGGGATTGACACCATTGACAGCGCAAGCTCACTTCACCTAATATCTCACGAGATTATTACAATAAAGATCGCCAGTAGTATTTGGCAGAGGGAGGTAACCGCCAAATATAATAATTATGGTCCATCATGATCTATATTTTTTCTTCATAAGAAAAAAAAAACAACTTCACTCTGGTAGTGAAAAATATAAATAAGAAATAAAACATAAACATCCTTCTTTATTATATACCTATCAAGTAGAGTGAAATCTTTAACGTTAACCCTTCGCTGGCAGCTATGATTTTCAGTGACCCATTTCCTTTAATTTCCTCTTACAAGTCGGGGTATGATAAGCAGACGTATTCTACATTGGCCTAGTGTTGATAAATATAGTGAGTTGTGCTCATACTGTACATAATTATAATAGTTGACCTATTGGCAAAGTATCTTTTGGAGGGAGTAGTGGCTGAATAATAATAGCCGCACGGGTAGATCGAAGGGTAAGCTGCGCTTGTCGCGGTCGGTTCATGGATAGGTGAGACCATCCATTACATATCGAGATCCCTCTGTCTCACAAAGTAGGTTAAGCCGTTGGTCCCGGATTTCAGATCTTTGACAGTTGTTACGGGTACAACCAATGTTACCTAGTGGTATCGTTTTAGCCAGTAACTGGGTTGTGGAGGTCAGATACGCAGTCGCTCCATGTAAAATACTGGTATTCAGCGGCACAGGAACAGGCTAGGAAAATTGATTGCTAGCAAAACATCTTTTCCCACAGATAAGAAATGAAAATTCATGAATTGCTCGTTGCGTTAATCACCACGTTTCCTTACTTATTTCAGACCAATGCTGCTAAGATTCTAAGTTTCCTTGCGCTTTTTTTCCCTTATAAACTTTTTACACGACTACAGCGGAGCCGAAAAGGATGGTAATGTTTTTACTACCTTATTAAATCTTGCTTTGTATAAGATCCTACTTTGTTTAGAACACAATCGAAAATGAAAATTTATTAATATGAAATTATTTACAAATCTTACTTCTTACTTCTTACTAATATTATTACAAATGCGAAAGTTTGTGAGGCTGGATGGATGTTTGTTACTCTTTCAGGCTAAAACTACTGAACGGATTTTGATGAAATTTGGCACACATATAGTTTATAACCTGGGTTAACACGTAAAATACTTTTTTTCTTCATATTCTCACGGGTTTGAGACGCGGGTGAAATCGCGGGGCTAGTTCAACATAAAATAATGGAAATACTATCCTTAATAGAAAACACGATCCACTTTGAGATTCAAGATCCAAGCAAAATTCGATATTCCAGAGTACTTCTTTACCATTATTTCCGTGAATGCTGTATGTATTACAGATTCTATTGAATTCGGTTTGAAGCCGTTTCACACGTAGCTCACGTTTGCTCCATTACCTGCGCATGTGGCTCAAAACTAGAACAGATTAGATCCATATAGTAAAGATTAATTGGGTTTTTGTCACCATCTCCAATCGAGCTAAAAGTTCGATTAAGGATAGGATCAGTCGACCAATTTCGGGAATGTTAGGATTACTACATACTTTGTTGGTAGACGAATGAATTTTCGTGCTAAATTGTTTTGGAATTAAATTGCTGAGATTTCGGAATGTTCTAATTTTTAAGGGTTTAAACGGAACCCTTATAGGATCACTCGTGTGTCTGTCAGTCTGTCAGTCCGTCTGCCACAGCCAATTTGCTCCGAATCCAATGGACCGATTAAGTTGAAATTTCGTGACCCAAACTCGGACTTGTAACCTGAATAAATGAATTATTAATATGGGGTCACTTTTGGGGGCAAATAAGAAAACTAGAAAAAAGTTGTACAGTTGTAAAGTTGTTGTTGTGTTGTGTGTGTCTATGAGGGTCTCAAAATATCTTTTTTTTTATTTATAAATTTGAAATAAATTGTTTTAAAGTTATTTAATAAAATAGACTAAAATTTACCAGTCCCCCTTTCCTCCGAAACTACTGAGGCAGTTTAAATGATGAAAAAATAAAGAAAATATTTCTATTCTTATAGATTACAGGAAAATATATATATTTACTTATCTTCTTATTAGGGATACTTATTTCTCTTCTTTTTTCATTTTTCTTCTTGTTTTTGTAATCGAAGAACCGACACAGCTCGGTAACCATAGAGTTTTGACCCCTAGTTAACTGGAATTCCTGGAAACCTCTAATATAAACCCTTTCAAGGAATAGGTACGTCGAGTTTCCCTGTCACCCTGATCTCGTTACTATTGTTAGGTTTTAGGATTTGTATCCTCCAGCAATCTTACTTTATAGGGTTCCGTACCTAAAAAGGAAAAACGGAACACTAGAGTGTCTGTCTGTCCATCTGTCACAGACAATTCCAAATCTATTGAACCGATTAAGTTGAAATTTGGTACATTTATGAAATTCTGCGACCCAAACACAGACGTGTAACGTACATGGCACAGCGGACAGAGCTCCGGCGGGATCTCATGGCGACATGGAGAGTGCGACTGTCGCAACCCAGTGCTGGGCACGCCACAATTACGGCGATAAGTCCCCTCTTTGAGGAGTGGTTGGAGAGGCGTCACGGCATCCTCATCTTCCGCCTGACGCAGGTCCTCACCGGACACGGTTGCTTCGGGAGGTTCCTGTTCTGGATAAGGCGGGAGGAAACGCCCGGGTGTTACCACTGTGTGGATCGCCCGGAGGACACGGTGGAGCATACGGTGGAGGTCTGCCCGGCTTGGGCAGAGCACCGCCGCGTCCTCGCGGAGGCGATCGGCGGCGGCGATCTCTCGCGTCCGGCCCTGGTACAGGCCATGGTACGGAGCGAGAGTGCATGGGAAGCCGTCACCTCCTTCTGCGAAGCAGTAATGCTCGCGAAGCAGGAGGCTGAACGCGTGAGGGAGCGGCAATCTTTGCGCCCTCACGCCCCTAGTCGCCGTAGGAGACGCTCTGGGCGTCGGGAATCGATAGCCGATTCCCGGCCACCGTAGGCGTGGGCTTGCGGATGGCGAGCAATGGGTAGCTCGCCGTCCAGGAAGGACCAGGCCCGGTCGACGGCGCGTTGTGTTCCACGCGCGCCTCAAAGAGATGTCAGCACTACTGAAGGGGTCAGCTACGGCCGATGCCCGCCAGGGTTGCGGGTTGTTCGAAAGAGTTACCGTGGCCCTGGCACAGGCAACTGAAGGAACACGGGTGGGTTTTAGTCAGTAGAAGTCTGACACGCCCTCCCGCTCTACCCAGAGCGGGAGAAGTTATTTGATGATTTCCCATCCACAAAAAAAAAAACGTGTAACGTAAATAAATTAATTTTTAATATAGAGGACAATTTTGGGGGGCAAATAAGAAATTAAAATAAAAACTTTTTAGCAAAAAATAAAACCGACTTCTAAAACAAAACACTACAAAGTGAAAAATAACTTTAATTTCGGAAGTCGGTGTCTTTCGTTTTGTATTTTCGTTTTTTGCCACCGACTTCCGAAATTAAAGTTATTTTTCACTTTGTAGTGTTTTGTTTTAGAAGTCGGTTTTATTTTTTGCTAAAAAGTTTTTATTTTTCACTTTTTAGTTGTGGAACCTACCCCACACAAATTCGAATACATAATTGAGCACAATAATTGTAGATATAGCCATGTAAATAACAGTGATAGGAAGTTATTAAAACATCATCACATCATCCATATAAAATAAGTGGGAAATATACGCATTATTGAAGCTAACTCAAAAACTCCCCAAACAAAGTTAATAAAATTTATATGGGACCACCTCGGAGGTATACCCTTTCAAACAAAAAAAGAAATTTCCAAATCGGTCCATCCGTCTTTGAGTAATCGCGTAACAAACATACAAAAAAAAAAAAAAACAAAAAAAAAAATACAGACGAATTGAAAACCTCCTCCTTTTGGAAGTCGGTTAAAAAAACAAGTTTTGCAAACTGTACCGTGTGGCATATAAAAAAGAGCTTACTATGAGGGTCTAAAATATTTTATTTTTTCATAATTTTAAAATATTTTTTTTTAAGTTATTTAAGAAAATAGACGAAAATTAACCATTCCCCCGTTTATCTCCGAAACTGATAAGCCAAAATTTTGGAAAAAAAATACAGAAAATAGTTCCATACCTATAGATTACAGGAAAACTTATATAGACTACGGTCTTAAATTAACATGGGAAATCTCTCAATATTGTGCGTACAAACTTACATTTGCAGTTGGAATCTATGGGAGAGCATGTTTTTCAACTACAATGATAAGTTTATTCTTAGGATAAATTCATCCAACTATACTGAACCCTTCATTGTGCGTGGCCGGTTTTTTAGTTTACTTTTTGTACTAATTAGATAAAGAAATTACCGTAGGTACTTTAAAAAAAAAAAACTACAGTTCTTGGCCTTAACCGTTTCCTTGGTAATGTCTTAACCGTACTTTGAAAAAAAAAAAAAAACTACAGTTCTTGGCCTTAACCGTTTCCTTGGTACTCGTAATGTCATATTAAATAAATATTAGAAGAAGATAGCTTTGTTCTTCTCTTAATTATTACAGTATTGCTCTCCTGTAAAATTATGATTTTGTAGATAACCGTAACTATTTACTTTGCCGCCGTAGAGCCGATGCACACGTCCGCGCGCCGATCCTCAGCTACTACATATAATATACTATAAGCAGTGTGAACTGAGAAGACATTATTTATCTGCATTAACACATAGGGTACTTTTAATCCCGGTTGTAAGTTCCCATGGGATATTTTCCGACATCAACGCGGGTGAAGCCGCGGGCAAAAGCTAGTTAAAATATAAATAGTGACTACCGCTATCTGTAGTTATCTACAACTCCAAGAAAATTATCGATACGTTGTCAATTTCAGACAGAATTAAAGATGCTGTGCTTCCCGGGAGGTCCTTTTCTCAAGCACCTCAAAAAAATAAGTTTAAAATGATTCTGCCTGCCTAGCCTTTTCCCAACTAAGTTGGGGTCGGCTTCCAGTCTAACCGAATGCAGCTGAATACCAGTATTTTACGTGGAGCGACTGCCTACCTGACCTCCACAACCCAGTTACTGGGTAATACGATACCTCTTAGTAAGACTGGTTGTCAGACTTTCGGGCTTCTGACGACCCGTAACGACTGCCAAAGATCCACGAATAACAGCCGGGGCCAACGGTTTAACGTGCTATCCGAGGCACGGAGGAGTCTCGGTATGTAAAGATGGTCACCCATCTACGGACCAACCCCGGCAAGCGTAGCTTAACTTGATGGATCGACCCGTGCGGCTGTTGTTAGTTAGCCACGAACTCCTCAAAAAAAAAAATGATTACAAATGAAAAATAAATAAGGCACAGCACATTCTATTTCATCATCAATTTCAGAATTTACAAATTACTTAATATCAGATAACTATTGTCAATTAAAAAAAAAACTCCGACAGTAAAACGTCACTTCGCGGGTTTTCGAACGGTAGCCAATTTCCAATTTGCATTCTTAATGCCTTCGTCATCGTGCGACAGATTATTTTATTTCTGAACGAACGAGGATAGAATATTTTTTGTCATTTTTGTCATAGGTAACTTTTGAATTTATTTTTCACAGATATTATTTGAAAATGGAAATAAGTGGCTAGCTTCAATTGTTTTATTGGTATAGGGGCTGCAAACTGATAACGATAGGTGATACATAGTAAGAGGATACTTTTTTTTTTCTTTTGGCTTCGCACTGTTTGTGCATTTAGCCAATGTCAAGTTTAGAAAGAAAGGGTTAGCCTGTTATTGGCTCGAGCTATGGACAGTCGCCTTCAGACATATTGTAGCAGACAAGGTGACCAGATACTTCTGAACAATTTAAAATGTATTAAGTTAAATGTCAATAAGTTCCATACACTACAAGTTACCATTAATATCTGAACATTCAGTACTTCATTAATATCTGAGCAGATGCTTCTCAATAATTTCTATAAACACAACTAACCAAAAATATCTGAACACTTACAACGTCAAGTGTTTTATTCCCTTAGTTAGTGTTTGTTTTTGGTTCATCATTTATATTACGCAGTAATGATTTAGATAAGCTGAGTATTTGTCTGCGTAGATATACATAACGTTGTAAGTGTTCAAATATTTTTGGTTAGGTGTATGTATAGAAATTATTGACAAGCTTCTGCTCAGATATTAATGAAGTATTGGATGTTCAGATATTAATGGTCACTTGTAGTGTATGGAACTTATTGACATTTTGAATTGTTCAGAAGTATTTCGTCACCTTGTCTGCTACAATATATCTGATGGCGACTGGGGCCGTATTTTAAACTATTAACGCCATCATGATTCCGTTGCGAAAAAGGGATAGTTATGTATAGCTCCGTCTCTCTGTAGCACTGGAAAAATGATGGCGTTAATAGTTCATAATACGGCCCCTGTACCTACAAAATAAAAAATCTTGGGACTGGAGTTAATCAAAATATGTAAATTACGTAAGTATAATTTATTTATTTGTTTAATGGTTACTTATAGAACAGTGCTGCGGCTATGTAGTTGAACATAAACAGCCTATAGCGTTCCCACTGTTGGAACACAGGGCTCCTCTCTGTGATAGGGAGTGTGCTGTATTCCACCACGCGGGCCCAGTGTGGATTGGTAGATGTTCTTCTTCTTCGATTTTTTTGTTCTTGGACATGCCGGTTTCCTCACGATGTTTATTTCACCGTTTTGAGAGCAGCGATGAAATTATTTTACACAAAGTAAAGCGCCTGCCTGGGTTCGAACCTACGACCTACGTACACGTAAGTCGAGGCCGTTACCACTGGGCCACCACTGCTCTCTAGCACAACAAAAAGGGTTGCATATTTGATGAGTTTAAAAGCACTTATTAAAAAGTGCTAGTGCTTTCTATAAAAGTTCAGATCAAGCATTAAACTTGGCCCATTTTCACCACACATCACTATACGCGTTTATCGCTAAACGGGTTTAAAACATTGCTGCGTTTCTTTCAACAGTTTGAAGATGACAGAGACAGAATGATGTTTTAAACTCGTTTAGCGTTAAACGCGTTTAGTGATGTGTGGTGAATATGGGCCTTAGTGTCAGCACGTAAACCACGTTTAAGAGCTGTCACTGTCATTATTTTCTTTGGAATATTGGCACTGACAGCTCTTGAACTCGGCTTAGATGTGCTGATCGCGTTCAGTTGCTTTGGTGAAATCCGCATTTGTTTATAGTTATCGAACAGGGAAGCATACAGCACGTTTAAAGAACTTTGCCATACTTTTGGTTAATATCCAGATGGCCATGATAATGATTCATAAGTACGTACCCATTTTGTAGGTTAATACGAGTATAATATCGTGAACGGAGGAGTAATGAACTAATAATTGTGTTTATTTTTAGCCTTTCATTGATTTTAACTGACGTAGGACGGGTCAAGGCTCCCGAAAACAGGCGCGACGCGACTCCGGTAGAACACGCATGATGTTTTCATAGAAATTGTTCCACCAGAGTCGCGTCGCCCCGTCGCTTCGCGCCTGTCTGCGGAAGGCTTTGCTTTTAATGGAAAAGTACAAAACATAATATTAGGCTGTACCTATGAAATTGCCGATTTACATAGAACAAAATCAAACAATTTATTAAAAAGAAATATTGTCGATGCACTTTTGCCATTTTTTTATTTTTTTTTTATTTGAGACGGGTTTGCTCTTGACTCTAGTCTATGTCGGAAGTGAGAGAGACCAAGTCGACGATGGAGTGAGCTTACCCAGAAGAAGCCTGTTCACTCTCACTTTGAAGAGATTAGGGTTGTATGCGTTCGGAAACACAGACGCGTGTAGAGAGTTCCACTATTTTGCTGTGCGCATTATAAATGACATTTGGAAACGCTTAGTGGGAATTGGTGGAATAGCAACGGGTAGGGATGGTAATTTGCTGTGCGTCTAGATATCTGATCGTAGAAGGGAGCCGGTGGAATGAGGTCGTGTAGTTATTTTTGATGAAAGTTCATTGATGCCTCTGCTATAGATATCCTGGGAACGGGAATTGATAAATTCTTTAAAGGCGTTTTTCACCGCGTCGTTGGATTTGAAATTTTTCCCCGGGGCTCATTGTTGAGATCAACAGTTCCACAACGGAAGCGATCAAACCAAAAACGCACCGTGCGTTCACTTGCGGTATCATGTCCATACTCGTCGTTAATATTGCGTGCTGTCTGTGTTGCGTTGGTGTCACGACGGAACTCGTATTCGAAAATAGCGCGCAATTTCGATGTTTCCATGGTTACAGAAACATTGATATCAAAGAAAAATCTAACGGCGGGAAAACAAATGAACAACTGATTTTTATTCAAATACACTAGCCGGTATAAAAAAATAAAATAAGTTAAGATGTTTTATTTTAAATAATTCAATCAATCTGCCTAACTTTTTCTCAACTATGTTGGGGTCGGCTTCCAGTCTAACCGCATGCAGCTGAATACCAGTATTTTACATGGAGCGACCACTTCCACAACCTAGATACTGGGTAATTGGGCACGCCACAATTGCGGCGATAAGTCCCCTCTTTGAGGAGTGGTTGGAGAGGCGTCATGGCACCCTCACCTTCCGCCTGACGCAGGTCCTCACCGGACACAGTTGCTTCGGGAGGTTCCTGTTCCGGATAAGGCGGGAGGAAACGCCCGGGTGTTACCACTGTGTGGATCGCCCGGAGGACACGGTGGAGCATACGGTGGAGGTCTGCCCGGCTTGGGCAGAGCACCGCCGCGTCCTCGCGGAGGCGATCGGCAGCGGCGATCTCTCGCGTCCGGCCCTGGTACAGGCCATGGTACGGAGCGAGAGTGCATGGGAAGCCGTCACCTCCTTCTGCGAAGCTGTAATGCTCGCAAAGGAGGAGGCTGAACGCGTGAGGGAGAGGCAATCTTTGCGCCCTCACGCCCCTAGTCGCCGCAGGAGACGCCCTGGGCGTCGGGAATCGAGCCGATTCCCGGCCACCGTAGGCGCGGGCTTGCGGATGGCGAGCAACGGGTAGCTCGCCGTCCGGCAAGGACGAGGCCCGGGTCGACGGCGCGTTGTGTTCCACGCGCGCCTTAAAGAGATGTCAGCACTAGCTGAAGGGGTCCGCTAGGGCCGATGCCGCCAGGGTTGCGGGTTGTTCGAAAGAGTTACCGTGGCCCTGGCACAGGCAACTGAAGGAACACGGGTGGGTTTTAGTCAGTAGAAGTCTGACACGCCCTCCCGCCTCCTTGATGATTTCCCATCCACAAAAAAAAAAGATACTGGGTGATAACCCCAACCTTGGGGCTTGGTAAGACTTTCGGTCTTCTGACGACCCTTAACGACTGTCAAAGATCCACGAATGACAGCCGGAACTAACGGCTTAACGTTCTTCCGAGGCTCGGAGTAGTCGGTACAAATATTTATAACTGATATCCTTAATTAATTTGATTTATAAACGACATTTTAACTTCAATACGTCATGTTTCTCCCTGTACCTATTTTATGTGTTTCCAGTGTGACACTTAACAGTGTAATAATAAAGTTTGTTTCGAGTTTTCGGCTATAACATATTTCTCATTGCATTATTTCTTATCTTAACACCAAAATGTTTTATGCCAGCCGCAACAATTGTATAAAATACCAATTAACTTTCCGCAAATCAGCAGAACTCAATTTGTGAGGAGGATTCGTAACTGTGGTGAGCGACAGCCCTTACCTTCCAAAAATGGGAATTGCTTTGATTGATCCTCAGCATATCAACCTTCATACAACCAAATAGGGTGCATTTTCCTTTGGCACAGATTCCAATTCTCTTGCCGGAATTTGGCCGAATTTGTTGTGACCATAAACGAGTTGCGTTTATGTTTTAAAACGCTTTGGTGCCCTTGAGGTCTTGTACTAAAAGGTTTACAATGAGTAAACATTCCTTTTCGTTTGAATTAAGAAGTAGGTATTTATTACCGAGAATATGATAATTTTTGTTGTAGGAGCAATGTTTAGCTTGAGGCTATTAGACAAATTTAAGTAAGTTTAAAATTATATTAAATGAGTAAGTAGGTACCTACAAAAATAATTGCTTACGAATAATATAATTACCTACTATCCGCCTTAAAATGTCTGTAGAACTTGTGAGTTTATTTACTTGTCTGAATAAATATAATTACTTCATTTCATTTTCATGTAGAAAAGCAACGAACGATTAATACTTATAGCTATGACTAACTTCTGCCCGCGACTTCGTCCGCGTGAAATTTCTTGTTCACCGACCCACCCCAACGCATCGCATCGCCTGCGCGCTTTTCCTTCGTTTTCGCAAAGCGTTCTTTCTGGCTTATTTTCATTTTGCTCGGCTCCTAAGGGTCGTACCGTCGATAGTCTTCTCCAAGAATGAAAAAATATTTTTTTTCAAATCCGACTAGCAGTTCCAGCGATTAGCGCGTTCAAATATACAAACGAATAAACAAACTCTTCAACTTTATTATTAGTACTAACTTCTGCCCACGACTTCGTCCGCGTGAAATTTCTTGTCCCTTGACCCACCCCATCGCATCGCATCGCCTGCGCGCTTTTACTTCGTTTTCGCAAAGCGTTCTTTCTGGCTTATTTTCATTTTGCTCGGCTCCTAAGGGCGTACCGTCGATAGTCTTCGCCAAGCATTGGGCTATCCAATAAAAAAAAATTTTTTTCAAATCCGACTAGCAGTTCCAGCGATTAGCGCGTTCAAATATACAAACAAATAAACAAACTCTTCAACTTTATTATTAGTACTAACTTCTGCCCGCGACTTCGTCCGCGTGAAATTTCTTGTTCACCGACCCACCCCAACGCATCGCATCGCCTGCGCGCTTTTCCTTCGTTTTCGCAAAGCGTTCTTTCTGGCTTATTTTCATTTTGCTCGGCTCCTAAGGGTCGTACCGTCGATAGTCTTCTCCAAGCATTGGGCTATCCAATAAAAAAATCTTTTTTTCAAATCCGACTAGCAGTTCCAGCGATTAGCGCGTTCAAATATACAAACAAATAAACAAACTCTTCAACTTTATTATTAGTACTAACTTCTGCCCGCGACTTCGTCCGCGTGAAATTTCTTGTTCACCGACCCACCCCAACGCATCGTATCGCCTGCGCGCTTTTACTTCGTTTTCGCAAAGCGTTCTTTCTGGCTTATTTTCATTTTGCTCGGCTCCTAAGGGTCGTACCGTCGATAGTCTTCTCCAAGAATGAAAAAATATTTTTTTCAAATCCGACTAGCAGTTCCAGCGATTAGCACGTTCAAATACTCGTATACAAACAAATAAACAAACACTTCAACTTTATTATTAGTACTAACTTCTGCTCGCGACTACATCCGCGTTAAATTTCTTGTTCCACCGACTCACCCCGTCGCGTCGGATTGCCTCCCCGCGTTCCTCACTTCGTTTTCGCTTAGCGTTACTTCTGACTTTCCTTATTTTTGCTCGGCACCTAAGGGTCCTCGCTGATGTTAAACAAGCCTATAGCCTTCCTTAAAAAATGCGCTATCAAATGCAAAAATATTTTTTTTATATCCGACTGGTAATTCCAGTGATTAACGCGTTCAAACGAACAAATAAAATCCTAACTTTTCAGCTTTATTATTGGTATAGCTATAGATAGATAGATGAGGACCAAAATTGCGTACGAATAATATAATTATTATCCGCCCTAAAATGCCCTGTTTACTTGTCTGACTAAATATGAATTAATTTAATTTTAATGTAGAAAATGAACAAGCGATGAACAATAATGTCCATAGTTAAACGAAAAGGATCTAACCTCCATTAGATGTAATGTGGGTTGGATCTTTTTTGTTTAACTATGGACAATTAGGTATATCTATTATTACCACTCCTGACAAACAGTTTCAGAGAATGCAGTGTAGGTCTCTACTGCCGCTGCCGCGTTGTTGGCAGAATAGGCGCAACTGAGAAAAAAAAAAGAAATATACGCTGCTTTTTTAATGGCTAGGGAGCTACCACGATGGTATTGTACATTATGAACAACTTTAACTTTGGGATAAAACCCGAAAAAAAAAACAGCTGTTCCCTACGTTCCTACGGGTTCGCATAACTCGACAAAATGTAATGAACACCTGTTTCGTTTTTTCGCGATTTCAGGTTTGGTCCCATAGTAATAATAATATCCTGGGACATTTTCACACAAGGTCATCTGATCACAAACTAAGCAGAGCTGGTAGTACAAGCTGCTTAGTTTTAGTTATCTAACTGATAAACTACATATACTACTTTTTTTGTAAATATATACTTATATAGATAATTACACCCAGACTCATGACAAACAGACATGTTCATGCGCACAAATGTTTGTCCTGGATGGGAATCGAACCCGCGACGTGCGGCATGATAGGTGGTATCTTATTCAACCACGCCATCTGGCCTATCGTGTGTGTAAAAGTTGTTCATGAGTACAACACTATCGTAGGAGCTCCCTAGCCGATAAAAAAGCAGCGTGTATGAAGCTATGACGTCAAAATCGTCCTATAAGCCTCCCAAACGAACATAACGACTGTAAGATAAGAAGGCTTTTATGCCTTTTATTTCCGATCTACGTTAAAGTACCATTTTCGTCCTACGTCTTAGGTATTAAAACCTTTTCTGAGCTAGATCTTTCGAAGTATTTTAGTGTGCGCAGACTTAATATTGATCCAATGATTAAGCGTACTATAATCAGTGACAAAAGATGAAATTAATTGGTATTCAGACGTTGGGAGACTTGGGAATCCATTCTTCACCGTTGAATATTTAACCAATTATGACGACTAAAGAATGGGACGAGAACTAGCTTTCTCCTTTCCGTTACTAATAACAAAAAATATAACTTTTTAAAGCAACACCAGGGCGTTTTTTAAACATTATGCCCACGATATAAATATCCTACAGAATAGTCTGTGAATCTTGCCGATTGTCACCCATTTGCATGACGATTGCGATTGCAACTTTGCATGTAGATTGAATCCGACAGGAATCAGACGCAAATCGGCGGCCGATTACCAATCATCTACGCCAGTCTTTACGCCTATCGTCCATCATGCTACTCAAAAGTAACAATTTTACAAACTCAAATCACTAGTGAGAAATCAGAATGTCACAGCAATAGTATTTCAATGGTGGTCCGTACTTGACAGTCATAAGTAATGAGGGGTCATTGTACGAAATTCTTTCTGCTTCGCGACCGGACTTTAGTTAATAAAGTAAGTTAAGTTAATTAAGTCTCGTCGTGTAGAGACGACCATTGAAAATTTAAATACCAGTGCTAACAAATTCTGGCTACTCATTAGTACAAAATGTTACTTTTGAGTAGCGTCGTGGATGACAGGCCTTACACTGTTTGCCCACCGCACAACGTCAACGGGATATCAACGAGAAACGAGATTATTCGTATCGAACGTGACGTCCTGGTGGTGGTGTGCGGTGGACACGCGGGCATTGTAGATGTAGGTATTTATCACTACTTCAGCACCGTTATCTCGTTCATGTTGACGTCCCGTTGATATCCCGTTGACGTGGCGGTGGACTAACAGTTCTACTATGATAGTGATCATCATCATCATCATCCACAACCCTCTCTTCTTTTCATAGGCCTCTCTTTTCTTGTACCAATCCCTACGCTCCTGTGCCAGCCTCATCCAGGTTTTGCCCGCGATGGCAACAATGTCATCCGCCCATCTCGCCGCTGGACGACGAACACTTCGTCTTCCAGTCCTTGGACGCCACTCTGTCACAGCTTTACTCCACTTGTCATCACTGCGCCTGCCCAGGTGTCCTGCCTAACTCCATTTGAGTTCCATAATACGCTTTTCGATATCGAAGACCTTTGTACGTTTTGGAACTCAACGTTTGGAACTCGGTCTATTAGCTTGATTCAGCCTGGAATGCTCCATAGCTCTCTGTGCAACTCTCAGCCTGTACACAGCCTCCTGCGCGAGCGTCCACGTCTCAGCACCGTACGTCATGGTGGTCAGAACACACTGGTTAAAGAAGCATCAGACATTATGGAATTTTAGCTGATCTCAGAATGACGCCCAGTTTTCTAAACGCGGCCCATCGATGCTGTATTCTTCTCGATGTTACTGTTTGTTGACGCTCTTTGCTAAAAGAAAGAATATGACCAAGATAGACGTTCTTACCGGTCAACATCTCCAACATTTCATTTCCAGATTTGAATTGCTAAATATGTTTGTCATTATCTTCGCCTTGGCCATATTCATCCTAAGTCCTACCACAGATTAATACAGATGGGACACTTCGCAGTTTAGGTATGAAGCTACAAGTACGCGGCGGGCTCGACTTGTCGGGCCAATTCAGTGCGGGCTGCCGTTCACCGGCCGGC
The DNA here is from genome assembly GCA_948252095.1 of Dicycla oo. Taxonomy (NCBI): domain Eukaryota; kingdom Metazoa; phylum Arthropoda; class Insecta; order Lepidoptera; family Noctuidae; genus Dicycla; species Dicycla oo. Next base: position 15,095,882 of record OX411732.1, read on the forward strand.
TCGCACGGTCAGTTCTATACTCACTCACACACCGCATCGTTAAAGAAGACAACCCTAACGAGTCAGAAGGTATAACAGTTGCGCGATAGAAAGAGAGGCAACTTGTAGGTTAATATAACTGTAGGTAATAAGCGTTCTGCGACCTTGCACTTTATTGTGTCGCAGCATGTGTCGCTTTTTATTTATATGATTTTGCGAAGTGTTTCATCTGTATTAATCTGTGATCCTACCGAAAAAGAGGCCTCATAAAGGTTATAAAGCATTTTTTGGAGATTATCAGATTTTTTAGCAAAAACTACTAGGTCATGCAAATCTTAAGTGAGACAGGTAGGCACCACTGATGTTAATACCTCAATAGTCCTAATCTAAACTTTTCACGATTCTATGATAGTAATCGGCGTCATTTTACGGTCTTAGATGTCAAATAAAATGGATTTGGATAACCATTGAAGAGGCGTGACGAGGTTAGAAAGGACATAAAGAGGCTTGAAATGGCTATAGATATGGTAACTGTTCTGTTTTGGCGCTAAACAGCCATTTCGATTCCGATAAAGACTTTTTTTGTGGTTGAGTGACGTCATGACTTTATTAAAAGGTTTACTGTATCTAATGAAAGAAATGGTTGAATTACCGAATTTTAAGCAGACCGATGGACAAGATATCAATATTAAATCTATAGAATCAAAAGAGATCGATAGAAAATCTATGAATTTCTAGCTACTACCTAGGTAGATCTATAACAATTTACAAAAAATCTTCACCAAGTCATCACGGTATCAGTACCTGCTTTCACTGTAGCTAAAATATTGACTAAAACCTATGAAGATGCCACAGTGTATGGGATACAGTACAACGATACAGGGTCAAATTAAATTAGCTAGCGAAACTCTGCAGACGTGATGGGTATCGATATCTAAACATTTAATTTGACCCTATAGGTTCGTATTCGTACCTACTTACACACTACCCTAAACTTTCAAGGCCCATGACAGTAATATTTACCCAACACGGATACAGTGTATCAACTGCTAATGTAATCATAATAATTATAATTGTTAAGTTGGGTACGAGGCAAAGTTAGTTGCTAAGCGATAGTTTAAGATAATATATTATCGCCTTTAAGCGATATTGGCGCGGTTTAAATTCAATTAGCATACGTAATTGGATGGCCTTGTTTAAGTATCTCATTTACCTATGAGTGATTGGATGACATATTTAGTCAAAGTCCTATTAGTACTTGATGCTTAGTATCCTGACTGCCTCGTTGATTCAGTGCTCGCAAGCGCTACAGCTGAGCATGAGGTCCTGGGTCCGATTCCCAGGTCGGGCAAAGTGTGTGTGTGTGTGTGAAATGTGTAAGTGTGTGTGTGTGTGTGTGTGTGTGTGTGTGTGTAAGAGTGTGTGTGTGTGTGTGTAAAGTGTTTATTATACAGGGTGTAAAATGACACACCACAAAGCCGTCAACTATGCATACTGTACATCTAACTAAGTAGATTTGCGCAAAAATTATTGCTGGGAAACGACTTTTATTTTTTACCGACTTCAAAAAAAGGAGTTATCAATTCGACACGTATGTATGTAATATTATTGGAAGTGCAAGATATTCACATATGTTAATCTATTAGGGCTTCCAAACAAATATACAAAATTTCATAGATGTATGTTTGTCCACGCATTTCTCCGAAACTATTAATCGGATCGTGTCCATTCTTTTTTGTTGGCTTACATTTACTTCAACTTAGGGCACAATGAAAGTTTTATCAAAATCGGTTCAGAAGATTTCAAGATAATTGACTAATACGTGTAAGTGTGACGGCCTGACTTATCGATACGAGCTACGGGTGTGGTGTCAAAGGGAAAACATCTCATAACCTTGGTCAAATTCTAGTGCAATATTTATAACAAAATTAATAACTGCTTATTACAAACAAATATTCCAGTTTTTACTAAAAATAAAAATTACGAACTAAAAAATTATTTAAAAAAATTAAATCGACTTCAAAAAGAAATTAACGAACTCAAAATTATGAAATAACTTTAATTTCGGAAGTCGGTGGCAAAAAACTAAAATACACATCCCAAGACACCGACTTCTGAAATGAAAGTTATTTCATAATTTTGAATTAGGTAATTTATTTTTGAAGTCGACTTAATTTTTTTTTTAACAAATTCCTTTTTTTTATTTTTCTTATGTTACCTACTTATTAAACCTTAATTGATTAATTGTTCTAAATACACTTACCTTAATATACCTTTGTTTTCAATACATGGCTGGATTCGACGTCTCTAGGATTGTACTGCATTCAGCATTACAATTTTATTAATTTGTTAAAATCGGTCATCCACGCCTTCTTGAAAAATTCGCCTTGTATACTGGTTCGTTGCATGCACCTATCGCGAAGAGGATAACTCTAAGGCGTGACGTAAATCTCAGTGCCTAAACAAAAACTAACGGTTAAAACATATGTCTCCATGTTACGCAATAACGGGACTGATTGGCATAGTATTGCTATTTGTATAGGAAAGCGCAGAGATTTGTACTAAAAAAGCCTCGATAATCCTATATGCAACAAAACTCTTTGCATTAAAATTATCTGACGTCATGCATACAGTACTGTTATCAAATCGGAATATTAGCCCTTATAAAAAATATTATAAATATATCTCAGCATAATTAAACAATAACTGTCACATAAAGCAAAACATTTAAATTGCAATCATTGTTATTAATCTGAATCAGAATGAATATCATTAATACAGTACGTAAATGGGTACATTCGTTTCAAATATGGACGCACTGGTTTATTGTAATGTAAACATTAGCGACTATTTTAGGCTGTGGTCCGTAATCAACATTTGGACAATTTAATTGCATGTTCTTCCATTTATGGTGGCAAAGATTATCCTATAATCAGATGCGATATAATATTCTATCGTGTTATGACTCATTCCTAAGTTGGTATTGTAAAAGAGGTACTACAATGAAACAATTTGTAATTAAAACGTTTCACTTTTTTTTATCATGCTTGACACATGCTTTTCTAAGCTGACACACAAGAACACGATAACTACTAACAATAACAACAGCAACAACAACAAACAACAACAAACAACAACAAAAAACAATTAACAATTAGGCTGCCTTTATTCAGTGCGAGGTAGCTAATCACTCAGCGAGGGTAGGAGTATTAGGAGATACGAAACTATTTGTGCCTATTTCCACCAAATAGTAAGGCGGTAGCTGGTGTAGCGGTGCGGGTATAATGACGACGGTGGAAAAATTTAATGTCTTTAGGGACACGCTCTGATTTTTAGGAGGACCAGAAAACAAAAATTGACCATAATAAAACGTCATAACTTTCTCAGTATATTTTGTCCTATTTAGATCTATGTTCTATGTTATTGGGTTTGGTTTCCGCACTTAATCCTTCAAGTGGACCATTGTGCGTGCATATTTAGATCTATATTCTAGACCAGATATTCTAGATATTCTAGACCACAACGCAACTGTTAAAGTTATTATGATGAATTGCAATTTTTGAAGAGAAGATGTCACTTTCAACATCGAATAATTTACGATTTAATAAAGTTAGCCTTACACACTAAGCTTATTATATAAGCCTGTCTTGTCTCACTGCAGGGCGAACGCCTCCTTTCCCTCTTCCACTTTTCCCGGTCTACTGCGTCTCCCAATCCTTTAAGAAGGACTCTAGCTCATCCCATCTCTTTCTGAGCCTGCCATCGTAGTCGTTAACTACTATTTGGGATACACTGAGGGGTGGGTTTTGCGTATTGCTGGACATGCGACTGATATGGCCAGCTCAGTTCCACTTCATTCCAGCAGGTGTGCGACCAGCGTCCGCTATTTGTGTTTTGGACTCTAAGCTTAGTGGAAATCATTTTTGTTGAAACATAAACAAACAAACAAATATTCCTAGATTACTAGTAGGCTATTATAAAATAATACATCATGGGAGCATCTGCAGCCGAACTAGGTGTAAACCTGTATCTCGGCTACAGCGCCAATCCTCTCAGATATTTATCAAATTAAAAATTAAGCCAACAAGTACAATTTTGTTTCGAAAACCCAATGTGTTAGGGATTGTTTGAAATGACTGCTTTACTTAATATTAATTTTATTGCTGTAGGATAGCTGTACATTATACATATATTGTGCTATGAAGATATAGCGATTATAGAAATAGCATCGCTCCGAAGCGAATGCCATTTGTCTAGGCCCTCAGGGCACCTCGTAAGCGATTAGCTTCTATGCTTCGGGTTCGAATGTAATTTCCGCAAGGAACTAATATTTGTAAGGTCTACAGATACTTTCTTGGGATTTATGTTACTGTCTATGAGATACGTGTAGCGAGTACGTGTTAGTAACCGCATCAAAGATAAATAGCTAGTGTGGTTAATACCACAGTATAGTAATATTATTTAACGGAATCCGAATCTCATCCGCATAAGGCGTGAATACAGAGTGTTTATAATTTATCATGCAACCTTTCATCGTCTGATTAACAACTATGGTATTCAGCAGAAATTTATTATGAATAAAGTACTGGATTTGGCTGAAAAAATAAACAGCTAAAATTTTAGGGCCAGCTTATCTAAACACCTGGTGATTTTGTTCGAGAGAATAGAAGTAAACCGTCGCTCAAAATAGGCCGAAAACCCCAAAAAAGCGGTCACCGGTAGTCAATTATTCAACACATAGAATATTTTATAAACAACGAGCCATAGGCATATAAATTAATTACTCGCAACACATAAGTTCACTACGTCACTAAATAATTAAAAAGGTGTGAAAAGGCAGCCTAGTTTATATTATTACGGCTAGGCTTTTTGAATTAATGTGTGGTTTCATTTAGCTAATTACTTTCATGTTTATGTCACAGATTTGTGGGAAAAATGTTTACCTAGTTAAAACCTTAACGAAACATGATGAACAGGAATACGCGTCCACTGCATGCTGGCGGACACGATACCCTTTGAAGCCGTGGGTGCGGGTTAGCTGTGCGACTAGCCGCTCTAAAGCTTGCGAAAGTGATAATGATGACGTCATTCTGAAGTAGATGCACGAAGGCTGCGCTGACGTTCATATTCGGGGTCACCAGTATAGAGGTATGAGAAACTGGGTGTAAAATTCACTCATCCTCCGTAGAAAAGGGAGGATCCTCCGTCCAGACGGGTGTTGTTGCTGGTGGGCCCAACGGTTGATGTCAGGACGTTGTATGTGTACATAATTATGCCAGTCACTCGGTAAACTCTGTTTGCGCGATGCAGGATTTGTTTGACGTCAGGTCTTGCGTTTGGTGCGTAGTTCGCATTTGGTGTTGTATATGGCTTAAGGCTTAAGAGGTCAGACTGGCGAATGACAGGTCATAATGTGAATCTCACCCTATCCCACCTGTTCCACGGTTGTACGGTTGATGCAAACTCACTCGTAGCACTCACTCGTGCAGTAATAATGAAAGGTTTTTCCATTTGCTGCCAAAGGGATAAAGTTGAAAAGTTTTATGTGCCGCAGTTTCACTGGCAGGTACTCAATAAAACAACCCTGAACACAACAACAACACTGAAATGCTGGTTCGCGGCAGAAACAAGAAATGCGAAAAAAAAACAGCTGTTCCCTACATATAGAATAAGAATAATTTATTGCTTCAGAAATTACATTCAAAGTATTTTATCCCAATAATATTATAAATGCGAAAGTTTGTGAGGATGGATGGATGTTTGTCATTCTTTCACTTTTCAAAAAATTGTAAAAATTTTGATAAAATTTGACACACAGATAGTCTGTAACCTGGGTAGTCTATTTCTACGGGTTCGAGACTCACGCGGATGAAACCGCGGGCCGTTGCTAGTTCAAAATATATGTTCGCATAACTCGTCAAAATGTAGGGAACAGCTGATTTTTTTTCACGATTTCAGGTATGGTCCAATAATAAAAGTTGTTCATAATGATGAGTGCAATGATTTCATAATAGGTTGTCACTTATTTAAATTAAACAATTAAACGTTTTCAATTCGGGTGTTTATATTTTTTTTTATGTATATTTGGGCATAACTCCGTCATATATAAACGGATTTGCAAAATTCTTTTTTTGTTTGAAAGGGTATGCATTCGAGGTAGTCTCATTGCCAGCAAGTTGGAATCTGATCATGGAAATCGAGGGAAGCTCTCAAATTTTCAATGCACACCTATAGCGATTTGCGTATTTTTTATAGTAACTCGTGCATTTACTCTTGGAAAGCACCTTTTGGTAAAGTAGAACTGATGGTGAAGACCACAGATAGCCATCGGAACTACTCAATTATACCAAAATATTTCACGGGTTGCGATTCGATTACTTTAAAATGATTGCTAGGCAATATATGCTCGTCACGATGCATATGGTGATGGTAACTTCACTATTAGCTCTAGTTCTCCTGGTCCATACTAGAACTCCTCAACAATTAACGTCCCTGCATCGGGAAAAGCAATATTTTGTAAAAGGAGGTATTAGGCATTATAAAAGTATTCTATGTCTTAACCCGTGGTCATGGTCCATGTGTGTGCTGAATATCGTCGAAATCCGATAAGCCATAAAGGCATGAAAACAGACAGGCAGAGTTAGGGCTCCTTCAAACAGGTGCGCCGTGCGACACGCGAAGCAAATCGCACGCGACCCAAAGGCACCGCGCGTCGCACCGCGCTGCCTTTGTGTTGCATGCTATTCACTTCGTGTGTCGGGCCTTTACTTGTTACATTTATCATAATAGTATGAATTAGTATGGATATATCCATGAAACGAGAGAGAACCTATAAATTGTCATATAATTCATCATAAAAAGAACATATAGTATAAGTATGTAATTGACCTATTCCACAGCGACCTGGCGTTGATTTCATTAAGCTAATTGCTGGCACAATTATGTTCAGGAATCTTCGATCTATATTAAGCTGGGAGGTAATTTTTGCTGCTAAATGGACCTCCAAAGAGACTTGAAAGGTATTCAATGCAAAATGCGATGCCATTCATTGAACTGGGTTTTTGGTCCATCGATGAGCATTGAATCAATTAAACATATTTTATACGTAGTGTTTATACGTAGGTATTGACTTCTTAGAGTTGGTTTATATAAAGTTACTGATATAATAATATTAGGTTGGGGAAAAAGTCTTTTCGCATTCGTATGTATGAACTTGTAATAAAATCTATTTGGCTATACTATTTGTATCTGGCTGGTTTTGGTATCATTGAAAGTTTAAATTTTAAAGAACATAATTCCAAATTCAAATTAGGAAAATGTGTGATTTTCATTTGTTTTTCGTACCGTCAAGATGAGTGAATCTAATGAAGAAATTCGATACATTTTAAAATTTTACTACAAAAAAGGTAAACATACAACGCAAGCCGCGAAAAAAAATTGCGATGTTTATGGACCTAGTGTAGTATCTGTGAGAGTATCATCTAGTATAGTATTTAGCTTGCTTGAAACTTGAGACCATACTAGGTGGCTCTATATCAGTACATAATATATAGCGAACTTCGTTCCAAGCAAGTGTTCTACGACAGCTCCCAACTTTTTTCTTTCATTTACTTTATGGAAGATCTATTCTCAACTCAACTTTTATTCTTCACGACCTTATTTGTATACCTGCAGTCTAGCAAATAAATAATTTGATTTGATTTAATTTGGAGTCGACAAAGAAAATAATCATCTGCCTAGCCTTTTTCCAACTATGTTGGGGTCGACTTCCAGTCTAACCGGATGCAGCTGAAAACCAGTATTTTATATGGAGCAACTGCCTATCTGACCTCCACAACCCAGTTACTGGGTAATACGATACCTCTTGCTAAGACTGGTTATCAGACTTTTGGGCTTCTTACGACCCGTAACGACTGTCAAAGATCCACAAATGACAGCTGGGACCAACGGCTTAATGTGCTTTCCGAGGCACGGAGGGGTCTTGGTATGTAAATATGTTCACCCATCTACGGATCAACCGTGGCAAGCGTAGCTTAACCTGATCGATAGGCTCAAGCTCCTTTACCCCTGACAAAGAAAATAAGATGTATCTAATGTGAACTGCCGCTTCGTATTTCTGCACGATTATTCTGTGCAATTCAGTAATATATTTGGCTAAATTTTATCCTTGGAACCCGGAAAATGAAATAGGTAGGCTACTTTTTATCTCTCTATAATAAAATATACCTACGTGACAGAGCCTTCCCTTTAATGAGGACGTCCCTCGCTGATGAGCACACAATCAGTTCATTTACGCGTATCTAACGCTGGCAACGTGCCATAAAATTATATGGAACCCCTGTCAAAGGTTACGTATATGAATAAATCAAATAAATGTTTTATTCCCCGATACAGTAGTTAAATGAGTACCTTGATCCAATATTAACATTTAACATAGCATTTTTTTTTTGTATTCCGCAGAAACTAATATGTGCATGTCCTTTATACTGAATCTGGATGTGAAAATTTTGTGATACTAGTTACATACGCGGAGCCTTTTTTCTACTTCAAAATCTCAGTCCCCCCATAGATTTCTCGCAAGCAATGTCAAAATATGTTTGTGGACGTGACATTTTGAACGAAAGCCTCTTGCACTTTTTATGACATTTTTCTAAGAGTGGAACTAAAGCACTACTCGTCCCAATAATCAGCCCTAGAATTCGCCAACGTTCGGCTTCCGTTCGTGCAAACACGTGTCTAGGACTAGCCTGCACCCTAATTGTCCATAGTTACTCGAAAAGGATCCAACCCACATTACATCTAATGTGGGTTGGATCCTTTTTGTTTAACTATGGACAATTGCGTATATTACTAACCATCGGAATCTGAATGATTTTGAAGCTTACTGCTAATCCATTGCTAATAAAAGTAAGTCTCAGTTCGTTTTCCAATAAAATTGTTTATTACATATGTTGTTATTTGAACCTAGATGATAATCTTTTTTTCTCTTTTACCCCTTTATAACAAAACTATTAAAAAAAAAATATGGCGTAGAAAAATTCCTCCGCATCGCTGTCTACTGGTAACGTACCCAAGAGACTGGCGGTATTGCCACATTGTATGGCAATACTTAGCTTCTGGCCAAGGTAAAAGCCAGCCGTTGGGACACGGGAACTGACAACCAGCCGTTTGGAGCACTCTGATCCCACGGCCCGAAGGTTTCAACTCCAAACGGCTCGAAATTAAATTACATAGTACATACTACTAATTATTACATTAAATACAAAATATCCAAGTGTTTCTCTTATTTTAATAATCATAGAAAGCACGAGCTCGTTGTTAATTTTTTCCACTATTTTTGTTCAAGTGATAATGACAAGCACGAACTCGCTGTTAATCTTTTTCACCATTTTTGTTGAAGTGATAATGGCAAACACGCGCTCACTGTTAATTTTTGCCATCATATTTGTTCAAGTGATAATGACAAGCACGAGCTCACTGTTAATTTTTTCCACCATATTTGTTCAAGTGATAATGACAAGCACGAGCTCACTGTTAATTTTTTCTACCATATTTGTTCAAGTGATAATGACAAGCACGAGCACGCTGTTAATTTTTCCACCATTTTTGTTCAAGTGATAATGACAACTGTCAGCTTCTTTACATTATACTTTTAAAAATGACGTTTTCAGTATCAGTGAACTGCAAATCATCACAATTTGGTCATAATGTTTAGGTGTAGTACTGAGTTCACCATTTTTTCCAAGAAAGTCGCAAGTTTTAGTGAGCAATCTCAACCAACTTAAATAGATTTTAAAAATGCATGTTAACTGCTTATTGTCGTCATCAAAAGTTCTGCGCAGAATAAGGAGTTGCGAACTCCGCACATTAAAACTTGTGCACTTTGTATAAGTGAATTTGTTTAGGCTATTACGATTTAATTAAACTAAATAAAGTAGGTGATCTCGTAGTTACTTGTCAGTCGAGCCCTTTCTCGGCTTTTTTTGAGCTTCCTCCAGAAAGTCTTTTATGTCTTTTTTTTTTTTTGTTATGTGCGTCTTATTTGTGCAGACTAGACAACTTCTCTTTCTTTTTTCGTCAGAAGCAGCTAGGTTTTACATGAGCAAATACCATAATACGACATACACAACCCAGTAACAAAAAATCTTCTCGCCTTTCAGAAGGAACTATACAAGAATATGTCACGCCATGGTTAACTTAGGTAGTCGATTATGATATTCTTAGATTGCCGACTGATTATATTTTAAACTTTAAATTTTAAACTTTATCTTCTTTAACCCTACATTACTATTCATGTTGCGACGTACAAAGAAACTACTCATACGCCCGCGAGGCACACCATTTATTGACTAATGATTTTATTTAAAACCTATAAGTATGATTGATATGTTTTTCCTGTTTATATAATTGTATATATTACTAAAAAGAGAAAAACATAATTTTAAATAATATTTATATATTTTTATTATAAAATTTTTAATCAAATAAATCTTAAGAACAAATTTTAGGAACTTAGGCAATCAAAGTCTTCTCATTAAAAATTAAAAAAAAAAACAACTTAAAGTACACACTTCTCTTAAAAAATAGTTAATTATGAAGTATTTAACTTAAAAAAAAACTAACAAAGTAACAAAAAAAATATTTTAGATGCATTTTATTAATAGCGCAAAACTTACATACAAGCTACTCATACGTCTTTGGAGCGCCAAAGGTAGTAATATCAAAAAAACTAGTAACGCAACCACCGTCCTGCGACTCGTGCTGGCGATGACTAAGATGTCCTTGAACGTGAATGCCATACGCGCGAAGGATAAAAAAGAGAGCAATATATCAAAAACGCGGGCGCTTCTGCGACGTAGAGTAGTAATCTAGGGAAGACCAGCATCACTTGTAAGCTTGAAAGCTCGCGCGGCGACGCGTCAGCGGTCCTGATCGCGGCAGCTACTTCCATAAGTCATGGACTTACATATCTTTTTAATCTTTTATATGCCCATAAAAACATTAAATTGTTTAAAAAATACAGTGATATCCACAATATAAATACTAGGAACAAACACAAATTTGTTGTACCTCCAACAAGGCTCAAGAAAATAGGTGGGTCATTCAGGTGTCAATGTATACGCTTTTATAATAAACTTCCAAGCCACGTTCAAGATCTGAGCCTTAATAAATTCAAATCATTCATTAAACGCAAGTTGTGTCAGAAAGCTTTTTATACCGTTAAAGATTATATTGAGGACAAAAAGGCTTGGGATTGAACTGCTCCAATTTTATTTTATATTATTTTTATTTTTGCATACTGAATGTTGACATTAATATGTATTTACTTTGTAAGTATTATATTATTTTACTTTATTGTGAATGTGAAGACTATGTAGGTCATTGCTTTTTTTTTTTGTTTGTTTTATTTTTTCTCTCAGTTATTTTTAATCATGGTCTGGCAGTTTGAGTAATCTATGCGGCCTACCCCAATGTCCTTTCTTTGGTATTGTTCGTCGAATCGTTGAGCTCCTTAAGTTCTGAGTTGAGCTGCGCGATTACTGACAAATGCGTGCACTGACTGGACAGGTCCTCTCAATCTGTGTGGTTCTTTCCTCAAAAGACCATTTCAGACACCAATCTACATGGTCTTCACATAAAGTGACCAAGATTATGTCTGGACTTTATAAGAGACTGTGACCTCTGAGTTTGTTTCGGCCTTTCTTCTCAGAGTAGTCAGATAGGAAACGCCGACCTCATCTAGTTTAAAAAAAAAATATTTACTTGTAAAAGTGTTTGTACAAACCTACTTACAGAAATAAAAATCTTTTATCATTTATCAAAATCATTTATCATTTTTTTCTTTTTTTACTTTGTTCCTTTCTTTCTTGTTCTTCTTCAGGTAGAAGTGATATAATGATCAATTCCATCATTTTCATTCCAAACACACGATTTTCCTTGCTGAATGCAGAAACTAGACTAATCAAGAGGAGACTCGGCGTGCGGTGGCGCGCGGCCGCCCGCGGCTACGCGAGCCTGCCGCGACTCTGCCGGCCGCAGCCATCCCGGTGTGAATTGAGCCTAACCGTTTATAATTATTATAAGAGGAAGCCCGGCCACCGGTGACTGAAAGGTTATGTGGAAATCGGTTGTTATGGTATGGTCGTGTGATGCGGAGGAATGAGGAAAACATCATGAGGAAAGTTTTGAGTACGAATGTGGATGTATATAAGCATCAAAGGAAGCTCAAAGAAACGATAAATGTACTTGAAAGATGATATGGATGGCTAGGAAGGTGTCTACTGAGACGACGACTAATAGTAGTATGGATGAAAAAATACATGTTTCACCGACCCCAAATAAATTGGGATAATAGTATATTATAGGGGCTTAGTAATAACAGCCGCACGAGTCGATCAGGTTAGGCTTCGCTAGCCGCGGTTGACCATCTTTACATACCAAGACTCCTCCGTTCCTCGGAAAGCACGAAAAGCCGTAGGCCCCGGCTGTTCTTCGTAGATCTTTGACAGTCGTTAAGGGTCATCAGAGGCCTGAAAGTCTGACAACTAGACTTACCAAGGGGTATCGTATTACCTAGGAACTGGGTTGTGGAGGTCACATAGGCAGTCACTCCATGTAAAATACTGGTATTCACTTGCATCCGATTTAACTGCAGGCTGACCCCAACATAGTTGGGAATAGACTAGGCAGAAGTTGTGTGAATAGTATATTATCATCTGCACCACAAGTAGATCCTTTAAACTGTATGTGCACTAATATGCATGCTACACTACTTTTTTTTTTTTGAAATGGCATCTCGTAGTTGGCCTAGAGAGGCTAAGGGCACCCCCTGTGGGAAACGAACCTTGACTTAGGGCGTCAATGGGGGAGGACAGCAAGATGGGACAGTCTGGATCAAATCATAATAATTATTTTTATTAGGGGAATACTTGAGCACACTCACCGAAGTACAATCTGTAGAAGACCGACAAGCAGGCAACCTTGCGGCGATGAGCCAAGCTATGAATGATCTGTTTTTGTTCCTACGGTCCCTACTACTCTTCTGGAGAAGAGTTATGGGGTTATCGCCTCGACAATCCAAGTGCGATTTTTGGTGGCTGAATCCAAGAAAAGCTCGGAGTTGCGTTTTAAGAACTGATATATAGTGGGAATATCGAAATATAGGTGGAGGATTTTGTTCCGAACGAAAAAAGGGGAACCCGTTGCCTTTCGGAGGAAACGGTTTTGTAGGGCCTGCATCCTATGAATGTGGGGGGTGGGGTTTTGCGTGCGCAAACATTGAAGCTGCATAGGTCATGATTGGGCGAATACACGCTGTATAAATGCGCAATTTGCACCTAAGTGACAATTTGCTACGGGCATTCAGGACGGAGTGGAGTCTACCGAGAGCGAAAGCAGTGCGCGAACGAACCTGCTTTATGTGCTCAAAAAAGGAGAGGTGGTGTTCGAGAGTCCCACCTAGGTATTTGGCTCGCTTCTCCCAAGGGATCGGCTTGCCAAACATAGTGATCGGTCGGGGTTGCTAACCCTACGCTAGCAAGAGGATACTTATACCTACCGGCACGAATCGTGAGCGCTCGGTGGAGTGGTGGGGGTTGTTTGCGCATACGTATTGTCTCAGGAATAGGGTCCAAATTCAAGGACAGCATTCAAGTTTCGTGCCTACAGCTATACTGTATACATGACTTCATTTGCCAAGTGTGGTATATAGCAACATTGCGTTTTGGTCCATATTCAAAATTTAAAACGTCTCAATACAAAACAAATATTCACTTTTACTACACTCGGAAAACATAAACAACTGTTTCACTGGTTTCAATCAAACCATACATTTAATAATTTTAACGATTTATTTACCTACTACAAATATTTACGATGTGTGAAGTCATCGTGTAAGGTCAGTGACCGCTGAGCCAGAGGTTATGCAAATAACGTGCCACAAAACAATTGAAGTTCAGCAAATTAATCATCAATTGTATTGTTTTTCTCTAATCCATTTAAGCTTTTGTGATTAGTGTAAAAATAAAGTGTCAATTAAAATATTAAGCGACAAATTATGCAGATACGATTGTAGTCTAGACTTGTAGATTAAATCTGTGCACAAGTTTTTCCGCGCGTCCGCCATCTTTGTTAAGATGTGTCTGAAGACTCATTGTGTTAGTATGTAGGTATTTCTAGCAACCCCTGTGATATAACTTGTGTCATTTTATATTTCTGTTTCTATTGTTTGTAACCACTTAATTTTTATACATTTCTTTTTTAACTTAGGTTATCACTGTATTTGAGAATGTTGGTTCACCTGTTATTGGCAACTGTATAAGCCCAAAGCTGTTATAATACCTACTGTTAATTGATATTTTGTATACAGAAGCTGTTGATGCTATTATAAATAAATAAATAAAAAATATGTCAGTGTCAAGAAATAGAAGCGTCAGTAAAATTGGTCTCATCAATAATTTTTATTACTTTTGAGCGGATGGTAAAAGCTTTTCGACTTTTCTTTGGAATTGTTTCGGTTCTTGTTTGTTAGTAGTTTGGCTTCAAGATAAAGATCACCAACTATAGATAAACCAACAAAAGAAAGAGGGACCCATTTTCACGTTTGTTAAAGTGCAGATTTAATATTTTGTCCGAACTATTTAGGAGTCGATGCAAACTTTATGGCAGCTCGGAAAATGGGGCCACAACCAATTCACGTAACGTACTGCTCAGCGAGTAACGCACTTCAGATCACCATACAGCTAGATATGACTAGTTTAAAATGTAAACTTCTTTCAACGAGTTACCTCACAAAATCCAAGTAAAGATGATAGATGATAAGATGGATTTAAAAAAGAAATTGTGCTAACACAAAAGCTAACACTTAAAAACAATTGACACCCGATACACTTTCACAAAAAACTTTTCGCCTCTTATCCCAACAGTCTACTTGTTACCAAAAGGTTTTCAACGCAGTAACCCAACGCGTATCAAGATCGTTACCGACTACGCGTAGTAACATAAAGGAAAATTTTGCACTTATAACTTCAAAAGAGTTAAGCTCCGTTTAGACAGTGCAAGTTTCTGGAACGTTTAAGAGCAATAATCACATGAAGCACATTAAATTTTATTGCCATTCAAGAATGGCATGCAAGTGTTTACACGCGTGCAATTCCATAAAATGACATACAAAATATTTTTTAACACTTGGGTAAGCAATGGTGCCGGTTCTATTTTGCAAAACCTAAACTTAATTTAAACTGTTGCAAACTTTATCTCTCTAATAAATAAAGAAAGAGACGGACGTAAATTAGACCTGTCATCTTTAGTTGAACTAATATTTCTACACAAATTTAGACGACACGTAAAAAACACGGTAAAGCAAGGTGTAATCTAGTTTGACATCTCTAACTTAGTTCATAACTATAGCCATCCTTTTCTCGCGCTGCCTGTTATTCAAATATATCAACTCTGTAATTTTAGTTTAGTTATTGAACAAGAGAATTGGCACCAATATTTGAAACACCTTGAGATAAACATAGAAGTCACAGATGGAGGACTGTTATTAACCGACATAACATTTAGGCAAATTCTGGCGTTGGTCGACATAAAATTGATTGAATTAATCCCACGTTAAGCTGGTTTAAGTCGATTTCTTTTTTAATTTTAGATGGGTTTCCTTTTGACTCTAGTCTAGGTCGGAGGCGACAGAGACAGAGTCGATGATAGACTGAGCTTACCCAGAAGAAGCCTGTTTACTCTCACTTTGAAGAGATTAGGGTTGTATGCGCTCGGAAACACAGACGCAGGTAGTGAGTTCCACTCTTTTGCTGTGCGCATTATAAAAGACATTTGGAAAATCTTAGTGCGAATTGGTAGAATAGCAACTAGGTAGGGATAGTAACTGGCAGTGCGTCTAGATGTCCGATGGTAGAAGAGGGCCGGTGGAATGAGGTCGTGGAGTTCTCGGGCACACTCACCGAAGTACAATCTGTAGAAGACCGACAATTAGGCAACCTTGCAGCGATGAGCCAAGCTATGAAGCTTGGCATCCACCGGTTTTACGTCGCCAATGATCCTCTTAGCTCTGCATTCCACTGAGTCAAGCGCGGCTAGTTGTTGCTTAGCTGATCCATCCCAAAGGTGGCTGCAATACTCCATGCAGGATCGGACTTGCGCTTTGTAAAGAGTTAAAAACTGTTCAGGCGTAAAGTATCGCTTCTCCCTATTTAGGATGCCAAGTTTCTCGGGCTTTGTACTCGATAGTGGCGCCAAAATTGAGACCAGATGTCAACACTTGCCTAGGAGTTCAAGCCGATCAGTTACAGGAACAGATGTACCCCGAAAAGTAGAAGTTTCAGTGAAACGACTCCTTTTAGTGGTAAAAAGTCACGCCTGTGTTTTGATTATTATCACCCCACTGGGACACAGGGCCTAAGGTCAAATCTGTCCACTCTACCACGGCCTCTCTCGAGGAACAAACTTCGGCCCCGCTGGTTTTTGCGCTGGACAAGTATCTCTCTAAAACTGTACTGTCATCTGCGTATCCAACAATACCAGGCTGAAGCAGGTCATTGATGTGCAGCAGGAAAAGAGTTGCAGAAAAAACAGATCCCTGAGGAACTTTGGCATCAATAGCCAGAAGGTCTGAGGAGCAGCCGTGAACGACTACTCTGATCGACCGTTTACTAAGGAAATCTGATATCTAGCTACAAAAATCAGCTGCATAAGCAGGAAGCTTGCTGACCAGAGCAGCGTGCCAGACCCTGTCAAAGGCCTTCAAGATGTCAAGCGATACAACAAGTGATTCTCCGTGTTTCTCGATGGCTTCGCCACAGCAGTGCGTGACATACACAAGAAGATCGCCAGTTGACCGTCTCTGGCGAAATCCATATTGACGGTCACTGAAGAGATCATTGTCTTCAAGGTAGGTCAGCAACTTATTGGTCAGTACCCTTTCCATAACCTTGCACAGAATGGAGGTAATGGGGATCAGACGGAATTCTAACAAAAAATACTCTCTCGCGTCCGTTCCGTACACAATCCATTAGCAATTCTGGACGTTCTCAATCTGATCACTTTCTCTGCAATTCGGCGAATCAGGTTTTTTCATGAGGAATGCAAACTTTGCTGATGAATAGTGTCCAGAAGTCTTACAATTAATTGAATATAATAATAATAATAAAACCTTTATTATCAGGCTACAATGGCCCATAGACACATACCTTACAAACTAACATATATAAAGTATAAAACAAAACCTGTGTTAATAAATATAGCTTAAAACTATGTTAGTGGCACTTCACTTCACTAGCTTGTCCTTGAGCTGTCCTGTGGCACTTGTCCGCGGAAGCGACGGAACACCACGTCCTGCGGCCAGAAGTCTTCTTCCATGACGACAGGCAGGTAACAGTTCGGTACTCGAACCACGAACGCCTTGAAATTGACGTTGCGGCACGACTCCAGTAACTGCACCCTCGGCATGTACCTTGTCTTCTGGCGCACGTACTCCACGATGCCCTCCGCCTTAGTGCAGGCGGGAGATGTACGCCGGTGTGTTCGGCTTAGCGGCACGCAAGCTCACTTATGGCTTCGTAGGAGCTTTGCCGCAGCGGTTCTTGTTGGTTCGCGACCGGCGCTTCCTTCTTTGCACTGTCACGAAATCCTCCTCATCGGCCCTATTCGGCGCCTTTTCTGGCATAGGCTTCATACTTGGAGCGCCTGGGGCACTCCTACCTACTCAATAGATAGACATCAAACCATCAAAAAATAATTGAATGGATGTTTTGACGTTCAATAAAATCGCATGCAACGTAATTTTACGTGTTTTTTAGACGGTGCCAGTTAATTGCCCTTCAACTTTATAGTATGCCACAGGCAATAAACTTTTACCGTGTAAATGGAGCTTTAGTCTCAACTCTTCAACTTACATACGAAGGCGGTCCTTGACACTAGTACTTGAAGTATCTAAGTACCTATCTAATATCGTAGCTTGAACGAGTAAGGCGTCAAATTTGCTCTTCATGTGAACGTATGAAGTCGATCTTTATAGTGAAATTAGGTATTTATTGAATTCTTATATTAATTATTTAGCAACCTTAATGGTTGTCCTTCAGAACTGTCAGGTGCGTAGTACTCCTAGCTGGTGCGCGTGTATGGATATTGGTATATAAATGTACTATTATGAAAGTATTCGAGATATTATTATTATTATATTATTTTTTTTACATTTCTCGGGACTCTGGGGTCCTTTGGAAGGCGTACGAGGAGCCGAAGCCAACTCGCAGAGGCCCCTTAAATAATTTTAAATGATAAGGAGGCACCAAACGACGATTATCCCTGTATGCACTATGCAAGTGCACCCAAGGACAACCCCCGGTTGGTACAAGACTTTTGTTGTACGTGGAAACAAAACATATTGGGCTATGGGTCTGAGTGGCTAATGTGGATTGGGTTACTTGAACTATGGAAGAACTATGTCCCCTGCCTGACCAATGTTATATATGTATTATACACGGATAAAATTATTATATTATTATTGTTATTATTTATTTTATTGTTAGTTTTGTTATTATTATTGGGTTGTGTTTATGGCAAAGAAAATGCCTGGGCGCATACCACACAACAAAATCGATTTTAGGCATAAACCTTTCCTCAAAAGCCTTTTTTTCAAAAAAAAAAAAACAAAATCGACTACAACATGAAAAAGAACTTTAATTACGGAAGTCGGTGTCTTTTGTTTCGTTTTTGCCTCTGATTTCCGAAATTAAAGTTATTTTTCATGTTGTAGTGTTTTTATTTCAAGTCGGTTTTTTTTTTTTTTTTGTAAAAACCGATACCTGCAAAATAAATTACAACAACATCCACATAGACTAATAAGTACGTGGGAAAAATACGTATTATTGAAGCTAACTCAAAACTATTCAAACAAAGTTAATACATATTACGTGAGACCAACTTCGAGGTATACTCTCTCGAAAAAAAATCGTTCAAATCCGACTACCCTGTAAAAAGTTATGCGTGGTCATACCTCAGACTAAATAAAAAACCGAGACGGCGGCGGCGCTGTCAACAGTGACGTGAGGCCTGACGTTCCGAATTTCGTAAATAATGTGTGCACATAATGAGGTGTACTTTATTGTAGTTTGGTGTAAATATGTGTTGTGAGCATGTATGCACAGAGTGAGGTGTAGTTTTGCGCATGCTTCACTGTATTGTACGCAACACTGGAATATGTCTGGATTTTTTTATTTAGTCCAAGGTCATACATAAAAAAAATACGCGTCGACTTGAGAATATCCTCCTTTTTCTTCGTCGGTTAGAAAAAAAAATAGAATTTACCGTAAAATATTCCGTCATACCTGTTTTTTCAGGATAAACTCTGTTTTTTGCCAATTCAACAATTTTTCGTTTTTAGACGAAATTGTTAGGTGTCAATACTAAAAAAAACAAATAAAAATGCGACAGTAACACACATCATTCATTTTAAACGATCTATAGAACCGCCCATAAATTTTCAAAATTTTCTCCCAAAAAAACGTTCTTTATTATATTCCGATGTGATATAGCAGCGGTAAAGTGCTGCGTACCACCGTTATCAACGATTTTTAGGAGTGCGAACGTCATTAACAGGGCACCTGGGTCCGTGACAAACATTCCAACGCAAAAAAGAGATGGAGCCATACAAGACGTGAGTTTATGTATCTCGCCATCCCTTTTTAAAGCTTTTTCACTTTGTCATTTTCGTGCTCTGAAAGCTGACCAGTTTTAGTGGGTAGTGAAGTGATAATGTGGGTAGTTTGTAGTGGTCGCTTGAAATTGTGAAAGTTCAATGTGTAGGCTAGCACTTTGCAGTTCTATTTTTAGATGAGAACTGCTGATCCGTTTAGCGGAATAGTCATAGTCATACCTATGTATCACTATGAATTTTCCGCACCAATTTTTTTCTATACCAATTTTGAAATCTTTACATAATAGGTATATACACGAATATCTTAAATATATAAACGTAAACAAAATCATCCTATGGCGACCGCGGGCTTACAGTAGCTGTGAACCTATGGGGTTCGGCTGACATTCGACATGACTTTGGCATGGCCTTGACATAATGTATGGGGATTTTCAGACGCTTGACGGGATAAAGAAGGCGGCTGGCTTCTTACTGTCCAAGTAAAATCTATATCTATCTATATCTACTTCTACAGTACGGCCTATTTATCGTGGCGAGTCCGAACTTCGTGCAGAAGGCTGCGCAGTAACATTTTTTAGGAACCGAATGCTGACATGAGGCGAGTGTGAGTGAGAGAGCATGCGCGAATATTCGTAGTGCCTCGCCAAGATATTTCGGTAGTAGTGTATATAAATACACTAATACTAAAGCTGAAGAGTTTGTATGTTTGTTTGTTTGTTTGCACGTTTGAACGCGCTAATCTCTGGAAATACTAGTCGGATTTGAAAGGTTATTTTTGCTTTAGATAGCATAATTCTTGAGGAAGGCTATATGTTATTAGACACGACGACTCAAAGGAGCCAAGCAAAATGAAAAAAGTCAGAAAGAACGCTAAGCGTAAATGAACGCGCTGGCGGGCGATACGTTGCGACGGACGGGGGGGGAGGGGGTAGAAGAAATTTCACGCGGACGTAGTTGCGGACAGAAGCTAATACAAGAATAAATAAAAAGAGTCCTACCTTAAATTCTGTAGGTAAATTCACTCCCTACCTTTACCTTTTGGGGTAACCCAAAGGTTTCTTGATTCACGTGTAATGTAATAACGGGTTGAAAACTATGGACTCTTTCTAAGGTGATCTAAGATATACATATGTACGTAGGTGAAGGAAAACATCGAAAAGAGACCTTAACTTGTGGTACAAAATCACCAACCCACGAAGAACCAGTTCCATTCCCTGTTTGAGAAGAGGCATTTTCCTATTGTAGTTGAAAATCAAAATATTTTGTATTTATTCTTCAGAAAGCTCCAGTCTAAATCTTTGTAAAGGTAAATAATGTAAAGTTAGCGCTTACCAACTTTGCGATAGTTACAAGCTTCCACAAATTAAAAACTATCTACCTGTATCATCTGCCTAGCCTTTTCCCAATTATGTTGGGGTCGGCGTCGCGACTGCCTATCTGACCATTACAGTCCAGTAAATGCATAATACGATACCCTTTGGTAAAACTGGTTGTCAGACTTTCAGGCTTTTGACGAACCGTAACGACTGTCAAAGATCCACGAATGACAGCCCGGACCAACGGCTTAACGTGCTTTCTAAGGCACGGAGGGGTCAGAGGAGAGGGGGCGGGGGAGAGGGGGCGGGGGAGGCACGGGGGGAGCGTCTTGGTATGTAAAGATGGTCACCCATCCATGGACCAACAGCGGCAAGCGAAGCTAAACCTGATCGAACGACACATGCGGCTGTTATTAGTTAGCCACGAGCCCCCTTAAAAACTATATACCTAAAGTAAAAAAAGAAATGAAATCGTATTAAAAAAAAAACAACCACAAAACAAATTCTATTTATAAACAAAATAAATCGAATTCCATAAACCATAAAAATATATCCATAAAAATTATACACAGGCCCGAGCTTTTAATAGATTATCGATATCCACAGTCAACCATGGCCCATTGGCATTAATTTCCATTGATTATATAAATTCAGGCCACCAATAAAACTTCCATTCATAATATTTCATATCTATAATATAACAATGCAGCATTGTCCACGCTTTTACAAGAAGGGTTATCGCCACCTACGCTTCGCGTGATATAGTTGGCATTACTTACAGTGACGTCACACTTCCAGTGTGTAAATAGGTCATCTGTGATAGTAATCAGTGATTATACAGCGTGTATGAGAATTGTGAGGTCACTTTTAAGGGTGCGATACAAACCTGATCAACTTTCTCCATGGGACCAACATCGTAATCGCAAACAAAAATATCGGTTGTTCCATACAAAACTTCAATACCTAAACCACACCCTTAAATCATCATCTGTTTTTTTTTTCATGGAGAAATGCTCGTGCATACTGCACTACCACGGGGAGATCCAGTTATGTGGGAATCCAACCCACTAAAACTCCACGGTGTCCTCCTCTGCCGCTTGTGGCGGGAACACGGGCACGCGTTAGCACTCACCGCGAACCCGCCGCGGCTGTCATGTCACCGGACCCTCCTCTGGGGAGCACCCCCCCATCACCGGCGCACAAGAACACATTGCACGCCTTGACCACCCCATGGACCAAACTAGCACATGGGCGCTAGACGACCCCTTGTCTAGGCACCCTTGTTCTTCGACTGGTCAGGTCAATGGCCCGGCCAGCTACCACTTTTCGGCCGCAGAGGATAGGGAGAGCGTCCAACGAAATACCGACACTCCTCCTCCCCCGTGGCCCCACCGCTCTGCCATCAGACGGTGGCAAACCCGTCAAGGCCGCGGAAGCTAGGGAGAGCGGCGCGCCGCAATACCGGCACTCCTCTCCCGCTACGGCCTCCAACCTGCAGCCGCATTGCCGCCCATGCGACATTGCGGGCCGCCTCAGTTGCGATGTCGCTCAAGCAGCACGGCAACCTACTTGTTGGCCGCTATGTCGCCAGAGGAAGCCAGCATTGGACGTCTTTCAGCTGAGATGATGGCAATGATCATCATCTGACTGGCCTTTTTCCAACTATGTTGGGGTAACCGGAGGTAACTGAATACCAGTATTTTACATGGAGCGACTGCATATCTGACCTCCACAATCCAGTTACTAGGTAATACGAAACCCCTTGGTAGGACTGGTTGTCTGGTTGTTTGTAAGACTTTCGGGTTTTTGATGACCCGTAACGACTGTCAAAGATCCACGAATGAAAGCCGGGACCAACGGCTTGACGTACTATCCGAGACACGGAGGTGTCTCGGTATGTAAAGATGGTCACCAATTCACGGACCAACCGTGGCAAGCGTAGCTAAACCTGATCGATCAACCCGTGCGGCTGTTATTACTTAGCCACAAGCCCCTAAATATGATCACACATTTCTGATACACGCTGTAGTCTTACTACTATTTATAAATGCGAAAGTTTGGATGGATGGAAGTTTGTTACTCAATCACGTCAGAACGGCTGAACGGATCTGGATGAAATTTGGCACAGAGATAGATTATAGTCTGGCACATGCCACATGGCATATGGCACATGTGAAAAATTTACGGTTCCCGTGGGATAATTTCCGACAACAGCCTCTCTGGGCAATAATCCATTCAAATAAGAACTAACCAGGTAAATTAATTCTAATAATAAATAAATAACGGGAACCTCACGAAAGCCGAGATTTCATTTTATTCTGTTCGGGAAACTGACAGCGTATTACTAACTTTATTTAATAAGTAATACTATTTAATAACAAAATAAATTGTAGGTTACACGATCGATTATTACGTATAAGCTAGTAATCGTTTAGACGCAAATAATTAATTACATTTCCGTGTTCTCCAACATTTGTTGGTGAAAAGCTTAAGCCGAGAACTATTAAACAGTTTATTATAGCTTCTGCTCGCACGGATTAGAATTGAATTCTGCCTGTACGCGGACTTGGAATGAGGGACGAGTAACAATCTAGGTTTGCGAAACATTAGATAGATAGATAAGCAATCTTCAACATTTGCGCTACTTTTCGTGACAGCCAATAGCCAATAGTCTCGACCAGCACCTGAGGAGGCTATTGTTAGGCAGCCCGTACTTCTGGACTCGGTTCGTAATGCTAAAGTTTCCTTTCTCTGGAGCCCTGACATAGCTTGACGTAGCTTGGACTCTGTTCCTGATACCGCTGGGCTACTATTTCTGATTATGATGTTATCAATTGATAACATTAACAGAAATTCACTTAAGTTACTCGCAAAAGCTGGTTCGTGGCTAAATAATAACAGCCGCTTGGGTCGATTGAAGGTTAAGCTACGCTTGCCGAGGTCGGTCCGTGGATAAGTAACCATCCATGCCTCGGAAAGCACTTTAAGCCGTTAGTCCCGGCTGTCATTCGTAAATCTTTGGCACCTCGCCTTTTTTATTATCTCGTTACGGATAGTCAGAAGCCCGAAATCCGACAAACAGTGTCACCAAGGGGTATCATATTAGAGGACAGACAGATAGGCAGTAACTCCGTGTAAAACTGATATTCAGCTGCATCTGCTTAGACTGGAAGCCAACCTCAACATAGTTGGGAAAAGGGCCCCTTCACTCGTAAAAAATACTAGTGAAGTGCAATCAATAATGCTATTAAAAATAATACCCCATGACACGTCATTCTTCAATGTGTTAAATCCATCGTCGCTTCACGATTGAATAATACATTAGATAGAAAGCCGTGTCAACGTACATGCAATGCAGCACATTCACTATTTGTGTTTATTTTGTAAAGTACGAGGTAGTGAATATAGCACATCGAATTTTAGGAAACTTTCTCAATCTATACTAGTCTATCTACATATTTATATATGTGACAGATGGATTGTAGAATCCGCTGTTTTACAAAACTGCTAGTTGTTTTACATAACAGCGCCGTTATGTAAAACCGCTGAACATTGATGTGGCTTCTAATGCCGAATCGGTCGTAATAACTAAGCTGGGGCAACCTGACCAATTTAGGTTTTAGGTTAGGTGTGAACTGTGAACAACCACGCGCGAGCTGAGCAGTGACCACATAATGCACGAGCTGAGAGAGCGAAGCGAGCGGTGCCGCGGCAGCAGCCGGCGAGTGCCAGGGTCCGTTTGGTTACAAGAGAATACCTAGTTTTATCCGAATGCAATCGATTACCTATACCTAGTTCTAGCCAGCTTAAACTATGTGTAGCCGCACTTCAGGTTTTAGCCGTAACATATACAGGATGCGTGGATGGCCAAATCCGAAACTATGAGGAATAGCGAAAAGTACTCAATGGAGTCGCGTCCTCGATTTTGATGAAAACTAAAACTGCATCATTGGATTTTAGAAAAATTAATATTTCTAGCCCGTTAATTTTGAAAAAATAATATCACATACTGTATTATTACACCATTCGATAGTGTCGCTAATAAGGATCGAATTCTGGGAAGTAAGTTGAATTGAACCACTGTGGTTTCGCTGCTATGGTTTCGCGGCGGAGGTGTGCTAAGGGCCTATGGCGTTTACAGGCAAAAAACCAACTACCAACATCTAGCCTTCATAGCACTCAACAAATACCTTAAATTATTTAAATATGAAAATTATCTAACATTTTTTTTTCAGTACCTACTATTTATATAAATTAATCAATTCTATTATAATCAATCAATCTGAATAATAAATTCCTTAGTCATATCCCGGACGAGATAATGTTCTAAAATTATAACATCAAATGATTGGATTGCTGCGTCGCGATGAGTAGTGGGTATTACGTATGATATATACAGTTGCATCCAGACTACCCTCTAGCAGAGCTACTTCGTCTGCGTTAATTTTTTTCCTCCCGACTCACCCCGTCGCATCGCATCTCCTATTATTTCGTTTTATGTTATTCTCTCCGACATTTTCTTTTTACTCGGCTTTTAAGTGGCCTAGCGTGATGTTAAATAGCCTTTCTCAAAAATTGGGCTATCAAATGCAAAAAAAAAAAAATCAAATCCGACTGGTATTTCTAGAGATTAGCGCGTTCAAACATACAAACAAAAAAACAAACTCTTCAGCTTTATTATTACTATAGATTAGTATACAGGGTGTACCAGAAAGGTGTAGTTAAGTATGGGAAGGGTGTGGTACCTACAGACTATCAAACTGAACATCTTTCTCCATGGAACCAACATCGTAATTGCGAAAAAAATATCAACTGTCCCATAGAAAACTTCAATACCTACTCGATGCAAATGTATGGAACGGCTGATTATTATTTAGCGATTACGATGTTGATACCACGAAGAAAGTTGTTAAGTTTGATGTTACAGTACATACCATACCCTTAAATTAGACCACACCATTCTAGAACAGAAACACTCATAATATAGATAACTGGCAAAATGTGGATGTACTATGTAATGCACCTCTGCTTACCCCTGCCTAGAGAACAGGTGTGTTGTTTTCTAGCCAGTTTAAAAATATCTCAGTCTTTCTTAGAACTCCATACGCAAGAATCTGGTTAGCTCCGGCCAAGATAATGGATCAAAAACAATGACTTCCTCTTTACCTTTGATCCGTTCAGAAAACAAATAATTTAACATATTACAAATGATATTTCCATTTGTAATATGATGTGATTGATAATATGATTTGTCTTACTTCAAGAGTTATTCTAACAATTACTAAGAAACCACTTATACTCTTTGAGTTTTGGGTGGTTTTGGTGGCAAAAAACGGGCTTAATTGTAAAAAAAAAACTAACCATTAGTTGAACACTACAATTAAGCCCGTTTTTTGCCAAGTGGTCATAGCCTCATAAAAGAAATTCAGGCTGTCTGAGAAAGGGTGTCACCAAATTAGGAGTGTGGTACAGACCATCATACTGAACAACTTTTTCCCGGGGACCAACATCGTAATCGTGAAAAAAAATTCCCCGGGAAAAAGTGGTTCAGTTTGTTGATCTGTATGTACCACACCCTTAAGTTGGCGACACCCTTTATCTGAATATACAGGTTCAAATTAAATTTGCTACCGAAACTCCACAGACGAATATAAAAAAAGACTCGATGATTTTTTTGGTTCAATGTCCGCTATTAGTGTTGTTACTTGAAGTGTGAGTTTATAAAAACTGTTTTATTGTGATGAGATATCACATGATGAGTTTACACAAAAAAAAACTGGTATTTTAAATGACTACACTACCAGGGCTTAATGACCCAAAAAAAAATCAATAAATGAATTTCTTTTTTGTTTTATCATGTTTATAATATATCGATACCTATCCCGTCTGCGGAGTTTTGCTAGCTAATTTAATTTATCTGAATATTATGTAGGTATCGCAGATGCTTTGCTATCCCAGGGATAGATAACAAAGCTGAATAATTATGTCACATGTGCTTATAATTACACCGGCCACCATTCTTTGCCAGGTGAGCTCCTTCACAAATAGCTATACATACTCGTATACTACGGTCGACGTATCCTGACGAGTGTGAACATAGGCTCTCTCCGAAGTACGCGCATGTTCTCTCACTCACACTCGCCTCATATCACCATTATGGTTCCTAAAAAATGCAAAAAAACTAATATTATAAATGCGAAAGTAAGTTTGTTTGTTACCTTTTCACGCCTAAACCACTGAACCGATCATCCTGAAATTATGTATATATGTTTTTAGGTGTACAGAAACGGATATAGGGTACCTTTCATGCCGAAAAAAGTACTGCTCCCGAGGAAAACAACCATAGCGTTCTTAAAATAATATAGATGGCGCCACGTGTCTTTCGAATCATGATTGAATTTTATTATTATACAGTGTGAGTCTTTATAATGTGCATATGACGAAATGAGGAACACTATGCTTAGTTTTATCGACGGAAAAAATATTTAAAAAAATAAAAAAATAAAAATTATCCTTTTATAGCATTTTTTAAATTCTTGTTCGATGGTATGACCTCTGTGTAAACAAAACGGTATAACTTTAAAACTAAATGATCTATGACGATGAAACAAACTCAGTTATGATTGAAAATAACATGGCGTCCTCATAAAATAAAAGTTGAATAAAAGACTGCCCTCAGTTGAGAATTAAGGTGTTTTATTTTTGACAAAAATCTGGTATTTTTTTCATGAATTTTTACAAGAATTGTAAAATTTGTCAATAAAATCCCCTATTACTTACATTTTTTTATTACTTTAAATTATTCTACATCATCTATTAGCTTTCTAAATGTAAAAATAGCGCGTTTATGACACAATCAAAACATTTCCTATCAGCTGTTAAAGAAAGGCCTTGCACACTGCTCCATACAAAAATGAAACTTCAGCAGGCAGACCACAAAAAAAAAATAGTTTATTTTTTTATTTATTTTTTCCGTCGATAAAATTAAGCATAGTTACCCTCATTTCGATATGTGCACATTATAAAGACTCACACTGTAGAAACTTTTTACGGAAACGGCTGAACGGATGCACATGGGTAGACCATGACCTGGAGTAGGACATAGGCTACTATTCATCCTAGATTTCAGACGAAGGCGCGGGCAACAGCTAGTAAAAAAATAAATGCGCGAAATTCGGACTCGCCAAGGTACAGACGCCAGCAGGTCAACCTACCCGAAACTGTCAGATTTTCCCAATCAACCTTGAACCTAATGCTTTAGCAATAAAGTCGAAAATCTATTAAAGAAATCTGACAGATTGTAGTAGCTTGATGTACTGGTGTCTGTACGTCGGCCATATTGTATCTACTTTTGAATAGCAACCAATTCTAAATAAGCAGCTATGTGTACAAGTAAAGTTTAAATAAATAATGAAATAGACGTCACCCCAAAACTATTAAAGTTATTTTTAAACCCTTCACTTGCCTAGTTCACTTTGAACATTTTAATGGGGTGCAATCAATTCATATCACGCTATGTGGCCCTGGTAATGCAAGCATTCGACCTTGACCGATAGAATGAAGTCTGGCAGTCACGGTTGAATCGCTTTCATTCAAGGTCACACGTTTCAAGCATGATGTCAAAGTGCATTGTAGTAAGGTAATGTTATTTCTGTGTTTAAATAATCGACATTTGATCACTTTCGAATTAGTTCCGGTTAACTTATAGCCACTCACTCACTCCATTTTACACTTTGTCTCTGTCACGTCTGACCTAGACTATAGTTACGAGCTAACCCATCTCAAATAAAAATAAAAAAAATATCACGCCTTTATTCTTCTAAGGGTTAGGCAGATGTGTACCTGTTAGTACACCCACGTTTTGCCATTATGTTTTAAAGTCGGATGTAATAGGGGGTGAGCCTATTGCCGTCAAACGGGCACAAATGCAGACTTCGGAAATTCCAGATGGAAAAACCCAATACTATCGACCGACCCAGGAATCGAACCCAAGACGTCATGCTCAGCAGTAGCACTGGTGACCACTAGACCAACAAGTCGCAGATGATTTTCATACAAATGTTCTATTTTCCTACTTATCTAGAAGAAAACACGTATTGGGAATAATACTTTAACATTAAAATTATTTCTCAAAGTCCTACAAAGTTATAACTGGGGCGCAACCGTTGCGTGTATAATTTTATTGCGCTCAGTAAAACTTTATAGAGCAAGTTTCGAAGAACATCGCCTTTGACAGCCAACCTGACATAAACGTGATTCCATGAACTTGTTTATATTTTTGGCAAGATCTAAATGATTAAAAGTTTTTTTTTTTTTTTTTTTGTGCAGTATCAGGAGTAATTCCATTTGACACATATTACTAGCCTTTTCCCAACTTTGTTGGGGTCGGCTTCCAGTCTAACGGGATGCAGCTAAATATCAGTATTTTACATGGAGCGACTGCCTCTCTGACCTCCACAACCCAGTTACTGGGTAATAAGATACCCCTTGGTAAGACTGGTTGTCAGACTTTGAGCTTCTGACGACCCGTAACGCCTGTCAAAGATCCACGAATCACATCCAGGACCAACGGCTTAACGTGCTTTCCAAGGCACCAAAGATGGTCCCATCCACGGAGCAACCCTGGCAAGCGTAGCTTAACCTGAAGGATCGACCCCTGCAGCTGTTATTGCTAAGCCACGAGCTGCTCTTTATTTTTTTTAATATTATTAATGTTATTATCTAATTATTAAAATTAAAACTAGGTACATGTAAACAGGATCTACTAACATTATTCTAAATCCCTCTTACCATTCATTCGTTCATATGTACCTAGGTAGGTATGTAGGATATTGATAACACGACGTCCTATCACAACACCCGCCTATAAGCCTTTCTATCTGTTTATCGTTCGATTGTCCGTTCTATTCTGAATGCAAACTATCTGTAGGACGCGCAGCGGATTTAACTGGATCCAAGGAGTAGGGAGTGAAATAGAGTGCGCAAGTGAAAATTTTCTTCAATGAATGTGTCAGAGGAACGTTTGTTTTACATTAATTGCTAGGTTTTTGATATGCGATAGTCGACATGAATTTTTCGATATTTGGACGAAACTATCTTGCATTGAACCCCATTTATTTCATTATTTTTACAAGGTTGGAAATTACTGTTTTTGTGCTCGAGCCTTATAATGCTTTCAAGGACACTAAACGGCCATAAACTATGAAACTTCATATAAACTATAAAACTTCTATTGTGCCTCGTTCAGTGTCCTTGAAAGCGATAAGAAACACTGCGAAAATAATATCATCCTCATGAAAAGTTACTGAAGAATGATATGATGATACATGATATGATGATATATGATAATGATACATGAAGGTATTTTATAATGCAGTAGGTAGGTCCACCAAAAGGTATCTATCGAAAATGACATTGCCTATCGTCTTGACATTAACTCGTCTATTGCTGAACCTGGAGCTCCATTCATTTACTAATCCATGCCGTACTCACTGGAGTGCTATTGTGGTGGGATCTCTTGGTATTAGAGCGTTTGGTAGATCCGTGTTGTCAAATTATAAGGGCGCTACGTCTGCACTTCCGATGTAATTGTCTTTCGGAATTGGTGGACTGGTCTCCGTACCTTGATTTCAATGGATTTCTGAACGAAGACTTTGTTGAGTGTTCGACTGGTATTGGCTTACGAATGGATATTATATGTTTTGGGGATTATAGTTTTGAGCTTTACTTAATGTTTCTTACCAGTAGCTAAAGGGCTTGGAGACTATACTAATATTATATAGAGGAAAGATTTTGTTTGTTTGTTTGTTTGTTTGTTTGTACCGAATAAGCTCCGAAACTACAGGACCGATTTTAACCATTTTTTCACCAAGAGAAAACTAAATTATCAGGTAACATAGGCTATTATTTATATATATAACAATAAAATAAAGATCCTTCTATGAGCACCCACTCGGCTCTGACGCGTCGGGAAGAATTATCTCTGTAACCTTACAAAAAGTACTAGGATTGCATGAATTCAAGATAGTAGGTATATCAATTAAGATACGACAGGCTGTGCACAATTTCTGAGCAGCAAACCTAACAAAGTTACTTTTATTAATTATTATATTATGCTTCTAATAGGATTTAAATGAAATTTGACACACATATAGTTTATAACATGGATTAACACATAAAATACTTTTATCCCTGTAGTACGTTTCCGTGGGTTAATTTCCCCGACTTCCACGAGGGAAAAGCCGCTAAGCTAGTTTAAAATAAAACCGGCCGGTGACAGGTGACCTTTCGACATTTTTTACAGTTACTTTCATAATGTTCTACTTTACTAAACGGCACCTATCGCGATCATTTTGCGATTATTATGTCGCATTGTCGCCGAGTAAAATAAAAAACAGTAAATTATTAAAAAAAAAAAACGGAAATCGCGGCTGCGTAAAAAGTGAACTTTAAAAAAGATAGAAGCAGGATGACCTAATCTCATGCAGTCGGAGGTTTTATGTCTCCGACTGCAAGAAATTTGAATATTGTTATTGTTGTTGAAAAATGTTGTGTTGTATCTTTTTTAAAGTTCACTGTTTACGCAGCCGGGTTTTTTGATTTATTAAATTTACTTTTTTATTTTACTCGTTTTAGTTAGGATTATTATTAGGTCATAGGGTCGTTAGGATATTAAGTCGTAAAATCTTTCAAAGCAGTAAAATTCGGGGTTTGTCACTCGGTTTTATATATAATAATAATCATTATTTTCACGTTAATAAGACCACGATTATATACGAACTTTATTATAAGTTTTGAAAATTTAAGTGAGAATGGTTGCTAACCAACTTTCGAAAATTCTTTTTTGTTTGAAAGGGTATGCTCTTGAGGTGGTCCCATTATCACCAAGTCAGAATCTGATATGGGGATCCCATGGAAATCGAGGACAACCCTCACATTTTATAGGCACATATTTTCGTGTTTTCGGATATGTTTTATAGTAACTCGTGCATTTACTCTCGAAAAGCACCATTTGCTGAAGTTGAACTGATGATGAAGACCACAGATGGCCTCCGAGAATCCTACTAGTATTCAGCTAAATTTGGTTAGACTGGAAGCAATCCCCAACTTAGTTGGGAAAAGGCTAAGCAGGTGATGAGTTTCATCGAACAACCAAATAAGTTCTATTTTGTTTTATAGTTTTTTACTGACGTGACTTTGTTTAAAAATCATAAACCTTCGTATCTTTACGTCAAGTTTTGAAACCAAGCCAAAATCTAGCACCATTAAAATATTAACTCTAAAAACACAGCACTCAAAGTTAAAAATACACACTAAAAGACTGCGGAAGTCAAAGCCAGGCTGCAAGTAGGCTAAACCTGACACGAACTTTGCAAATGTCCTAAAATCACTTACTGTTGCCATGCATACGGGTTGCAACAAGCGAGGTCCCGCCATTTGCATTGCAAATCAGCCACGTTTGCGCTTCGCAGTTTCTTACTTAAGTTCGTTATATTATAATGTACTCTATCGTTTGTCGTGTATAGCGTACGTATGATCAGTTACGAATATAAGTCGTTGGTGAAACGTTTAGTAATTTTAGCGGGAATAGACTAGACACAAGAGCAAACCCATCTCAAATAAATAATTTAAAAAAATATTAAAGTGTCCATTTTGATTTAATAAATATTTCACTTTTGATTTATATTCATTTAAATGTCGCCTAGGGTAAGTGAAAAGGGGCATGAATGCTGGTGTGAACATTTAAATGTAACTTGATAAATTAATAGATAGGCTTAACGTGTGATGTCTACTATCGTTTATAAAAGTTACCAACACGATACATTGGATCTGGGGGTAGTGCTAGAGTAGGGAACGCTAGAGTAGGGAAAATATTATATTACTAAGTACCAATGGCTGGCTACCTGTCTGCGTCTGGGCGCTCGCTCTTTGCGTGGCTCCGCATAGCTGCCAATGCGGTGAAGGTGTCGACTGCCTCGGACACCATGGCCTGTCCTGCAGTAAGAGCGCAAGCCGGATAGCACGGCACGCCGGCATCTATGACATCATCCATCGTGCTCTTGTCACCACCAGGGTGCCAGCTGTCTTAGAACTCAATGGCTTGACACGCGACGATGGGAAGAGACCAGACGGAATGAATGCCTTGGAAGGTAGGTAGGCCTTTGGTGTGGGATGTCGACATCCTTGCCCCATCCCATCTTTCTAGCACGGCCGGCTGTGCTGGGACGGCTGCTGCGGAGGCGGAAAACCTCAAACGGCGCAAATCTCCAATATTATTGGGACTTATAACATGTCCGAGCCATCAGGGGTTGAAACACTAGGGCCATGGGATCCGAGTGCCCTCTTAGTTTTTCGAGACATCGCCAAGCGGTTGGTCGACTCTACCCGTGACCCGCTGGTCACGGGTAGAGTATTTTTTGGCCAAAGTATTAACATTGCAATACAACCGTGGCAATGCTGCCAGCCTTTTGGGCGCTTTTCCTGTTGACAGCGATGTGGACTTTTTTGATGCCCTATGATTATTTTCCGTCATTTTTTATATATTGGGTTGGCTAATAAGTAATGAGCGACATACAACTATTTTATTTGTATTTATTTATTAAATGAATAATTGTTAATCATTAATAATATATTCACCGTCGTTTTCTACTACCATTCACCATCGATCTGGCAAAGAGTGAATGGCGTCCGCATAGAACTTCGTTGGTTTTGAATTGAAGAAGTCATCTATGTATTGTTTCAAGTGTGGTTCATTGTCAAAGCTTTTTTCCCGTAAATTATTACTAAGTGATCGGAACAAGCTGAAATCAGTTGGTGCTAAGTCCGGCGAATATGGAGGGTGGGGTATTATTTTCCAATTAAGCTCCAATAGTTTTAGCCTGGTACTCTTAGCAATATGCGGCCGGGCATTGTCGTGCAGGAAAAATATTTTGTCGTGTTGTGGACGTTTGCGATGGATGTCAAGCTTCAGTTTTTCGAGTTGATCACAATATACTGTTGCTGTAATCGTAGTATTAGTAGGAAGGAATTCCCAGCTTATTACTCCATGTATATCCCACCAGACAGAAAGGATTACCTTGCGAGTATGAAGATCACCTTTTGACGTTGGTTTTCCCTGTTCTTTACATCCCAGCCACTGGCGCTTGCGTGTGTGATTAACATAGATAACCCACTTTTCATCTCCAGTGACAAGATGATCTAACCAATTAAATGTGCGGCGGAAAAATAAAAGTTGTACACAAACCTCAGCTCGGTAGGTCAGCTGATCTTTACTTAATTGATGGGGTACCCAAACACTATATTTGTAAGTCTTTCCCAAACCATGTAAATGATTTTCTATGGTGCTATGAGAGCACTCAAGCTGAACAGCCAAATCGCGTGTAGTTCTTCGAGGATCTTCTTCGATTAATAGTTTTAATTTATCGATATCTATTTCCACGGGCCGCCCAGACCTTGGTTGATCGGTTAAGGGAAAATCGTTATTGCGGAACCGTTGGAGCCAGCGCTTTGCTTCGGAGACTGCATCGTGAGCTATCCTTTGACATATATTACGTGTACCTTCTGCAGCAGAATGCCCAGATTGAAACTCATATAATAAACAATGTCGTACGTGGGTTTTAATATCACTCATTTCTTTGTGAACTTTAACGCACTAACAGCCAAACTATCAATAACGCGCATGAGCGCGACTCGCTTTTTATATACCCGCTGCTACAGAACGTTCTCGAACCTTTCCGAAAATTCTAGAAATTATAAACTAAAACGCTCATTACTTATTAGCCAACCCGATACATGTACATATGATTATTTTAAGACTGTTAGCTTTTAAATTATGTAAATATAGCAAAACTACAGTTTGGTACTGTAGTAACTGATTTGGTAAATAGGTAATCACTTTTCATCTACTTAATAGATATCACAAATTCATTCTGTGACAGACAGCGCACTGCCTAAACCGCTGGTTCTAGAAGCTTGAAATTTTCCACAAGAGTTTATTATGATTATACGAAAGTGAGCACTAAGGAAGGATTTATAATTCATCTCCTAAGGGACTCACCCTTCCTCATCCCAAAGGGTGAGTTTCTACCAAACGGAAAAATCGTCTCGGATGCTCGAGCACTTTTTGCTTTCACTCACGTGTCCGGCCGTTTGTCGTCTGTCACACAGGTTTTAAAACCAAACGAAAGCTACAGTCTTCAAATTTTCACAGTATAACCATCTTATTGACCCAAAGCCATACAAATTGTCCCATACAGCTAAAGAGGGATGTAAAAAAAAAATGACCTACCCCATAGAATGGGGTATCGTTGTTTAGAATTTGATTAGTAGATAAATACTGTATTTTTGTTTTACAAAATATTGGAAAACAAAGGATTGAGAAGCCACCAAAGTCAGTTTTTTTTTACAAAATTAGTTCCGATGATATTTTTTACTTCTCATTGACCTATGAACTTGGAATTTAGTGATAATGTTTATTATTACGTATCTTTTACTAACAAATATTGATAAATTGGACCTTTACTTTAAAATTCCCTCATTTTTTCTATTACAACCAACTTGATTTTTTGGTTATTCTACGTTTGGTACGGAACCCTAAATGTGCGAAGTCCGACACGCACTTGGCCGGTTTTTTAATTTCTCTTAATTTCTAAAGTAACTGTATTATTATTGACTTTGAGTATACAAATCGACACAGACATCATGCTTGATAAACGCTTGATGTCTGCGTCGAATTGGTTACTTCAATAAATACAATCGGCACATGGCTTGCTCAAGCATAAATCAGGAAGCCGTGTTAATTAATGTTACCTTATACAGCATCACTCCCTAATAAAATCCTTGCCAGGAAAATTTTCTTTTATGTAACTTCCTATATAAATATAGTACACATACATTTACAGGGTGAATTTTTCAAGTGGGCGTGGATGGCCAAATCTGAAACTATGAGGAATAGTGAAAAGTACTCAAAGGAGTTTTGGGCTCGATTTTGTTGAAAACTAAAAATGCATCACTGGATTAAAAAAAAAGCAATATCAAGGTTTAATAGGTAGGTAACATAAGAAAAATAAAAGAAAGTATTTTGTTAAAAATGATCTCTCTTCTTTAGTTTAAAGTATATCATTACTTCCCAGAATTCGATCCTTATTAGCGACATTATCGAATGGTGTAATAATACAGTGAGTTTGTTTTTTTTTTTTTCAAAATCAATGGGTTCGATTCCTGGCTAGAAATATTGATTTTTCAAAAATCCAATGATGCTGTTTTAGTTTTCATCAAAATCAAGCCCGAGACTTCTTTGAGTACTTTTCGCTATTCCTCATAATTTCGAATTTGGCCATCCACGTCCACTTAAAAAATTCAAAAAGTCGTTTTCGTGCCTCTCTGTGACCGCGTTATTCTTCTAAACTACGCAACGTGTTTTGATTTGCTTTTCACCATCATTTAGAGAATTTATTCTAGAAGGTTTTTGTGCATATCGCATTAATATTACACTTACATTTATAATAGAGAAATCTCGATGTGTTGCAAAGTTGTAAAAACCGTGCGAAGAAGGGCCGGGTCGCTGGTATGCGTATAAATAACACTGAAATCATCAGCTTCTTAGTACAGCTGTGTGTTTGTTAATCTCGGGAGCCACTGAACCGATTGATGAGGTTTCGTAAAGAGGATGTTCATGGAAGCGTTTTCTAAAAGCTTGCAAGGAGATCGATGTCTTGATTGCATTTCTGAACTAAGTTCATTAAAATAAATTCAAATTCAAAGTCGTTTAATTGCAAAAATATGCGTAAACAATTTGCAGACGTTTTACTTACATATAATAAATGAATGTCACGGTCTGTCTATCTTCACTATATCTTACCTTTCAGCATGCAAAGCGCATACAAAGAAAACACAAAAAATGAGATCAACAAAACTAGTTTCAAAATAAAGTTTAAAAATAAATCCTATAGTTTATCCTGCATATATTTAGATACACTGTAATAAGCTTACCTCATCTGCCTTGCCTTTTCCCAACAATGTTAGGGTCGCTTTCTAGTCTAACCAGATGCAGCTGAATACCAGTATTTTACATGGAGCTACTGCCTATCTGACCTCCAGAACCCAGTTATTGGGTAATACGATACCCCTTGGTAAGACTGATTGTCAAACCTTTGGGCTTCTGACTACTCGTAACGAGTGTCAATGATCCAAGAATGACAGCCGGGACCAACGGTTTAACGTCCTTTCCAATGCACGGAGGGGCCTCGATATGTGATGGATGGTGACCCATCCACGAACCAACCGCGGCAAGCGTAGCTTAACCTTCGGTCGGCCCGTGCGGCTGTTACCCACGAAAAGTTCTTCTTTCATATCTGTAATTATGTGGTGTAGACAATAAAGACCTTTCTATCAACCCTTTACGAAAAATACAGCCTTCTTACAAACAGCTACTAAACACCATAATTCCTAGTCTCTTTCAGGCTTTCATTTACACCTTCAGAGGCTTCGCAATCATTACGGTAAATGACTGGTATCAATTACGGTCAGGCCCGTTCTGTGTAGCCTTCTGTAATTGAGGCCATTTGTTCCGACCATACAATGTAGGTAGGCCTAGAGAAGATAAAAATATTTGATGGAGCTGGGTTGGTATGTATTATGCAATGTGGTGCGAGAAAAATTTGATATCTGTGATGTTGCCGTTATAAGCTGGAGGCACAGACGCCAGCCAGCACATCAAGCAACTACAATCTGTCAAATTTCTTTAATAGATTTTCAACTTTATCGCTAAAGCATTAGGTTCAAGGTTGATTGGGAAAATTTGACAGTTTCGGGTAGCTTGACTTGCTGGCGTCTGTACTTCGTTCGCGTGAAATTCTTGTTCCCCCGACCCACCCTGTCGCATCGCGTCGCCTTTTTTTTTTCTTGTTGGGTGGGAAATCATTAAATAACCTCTATCGCTCTGGGCGGAACGGGAGGGCTTGTTAGACTTTTACTGACTAAACCCCACCCGTGTTCCTTCAGTTGCCTGTGCCAGCGTCACGGAGGCCAGCGCCATGGTAACTCTTTCAAACTACCCGCGACCCTGGCAGGCATCGGCCCTAGCGGGCCACATCAGTTAGTGCTGACATCTTTATGAGGCGCGCGTGGAAAACAACGCGCCGTAGATACGGGCCTGGTCCTTACCGGACGGCGAGCTACCCATTGCTCGTTGTCCGCAAGCCCGCGCCGATGGGGGCCGGGAATCGGCTCTCAATTCCCGACGCCCAGGGCGTCTCCTGCGGCGACTAGGCGCGTGAGGGCCCAAAGATTGCCTCTCCCTCACGCGTTTCGCCTTCTCCTTTGCAAGCTTTACTGCTTCGCAGAAGAAGGTGATGGCTTTCTATGCACTCTCAATCCGTACCATGGCCTGGACCAGGGCCGGTCGCGAGAGATCGCCGCCGCCGATCGCCT
The DNA here is from genome assembly GCA_948252095.1 of Dicycla oo. Lineage (NCBI taxonomy): Eukaryota > Metazoa > Arthropoda > Insecta > Lepidoptera > Noctuidae > Dicycla > Dicycla oo. The sequence continues at coordinate 15,134,276 of OX411732.1, forward strand.
CTGCAAGGACGTGGCGGTGCTCTGCCCAAGCCGGGTAGACGTCCACCATATGCTCCACCATATCCTCCGGGCAATTCACACAATGGTAACACCCGGGCGTATTCTCCCGCCTTATCCGCTAAAACGACTGCAAAAATAATTTTTCAAATTCAACTGGTAGTTCGCGTTCAAACAAAAAAACAAACTCTTCCGCTTTATTTTTAGTATGCATATACTCGTATTATATATAATAGATTATTTTACATATACACATACATACATATATTTTTTCCCATGGAGATAGGCAGAGAATATAGAAGGCCACCTGCTACGATCCTTACATAGGTATTACTCTTTTGCTTCGATAATATAATTTGTCCGTTCATTATTAATTTAGTGAATACATCAGCCAACAACGATGATGGACGGATTTTACCAACCATCCAGTTGTGCGCTAAAATCGATGTGTCGGTTTTTAAAGAAAATAATAATGGTGATTTTGATTCCGATGCTTTCAACAGTCTGTTTTAGTTGTTGTACATAGGTATGTAATCGAACTCTTCTGAGTGCGATTACTTCCTGATACAGATCAACACACACCCACACACGTTCGGGTATCTGTAACCACTTATCCGGTGTCGAATTCCATGAAGTCTGAACGCCGCCTAGGCCGTAGGTGTCATTGATATGTTGCAGACGTCACACATACGTTTTAAAGCCTCTATAGCTATCTTGTTGGGAATGGGAATTATGTAGACATTCTCCCGCACTAAGATTTTTCATTAGACTTGTGCCATTGAACCACGAAGATGCTTATTACCTGGTAAAAAGCTTGCATCTCATTTCCAATCGAATTCCCGAGAGGAGCTAATATCTTCTTAATTAAACACGTATCAAGCATGCTAATCAAATCACAATGATCACACTTCAGATGGTTCCTAAGGCGGCTGTAAGAGCACTTGTCCACGAGACGGATTCCATCCGGTACGGCACCGGATACTATCGCCGGTGCTGTCGTCAGTTATGTATGAAATACTAAGGAGGTTTGTTCACGATGCCACGCTATAGTAACGGTTAACTTTGTTTGATGCTTTTTCTCACGTGTCGGATGCCAGTTACAGTCCGCGTCAAATAACTTTGCCGCTCTGAAACTAGGCTTTCAATGCGCATGGCATGGCGCGCTGCTGTTTTAGTACAGATGTTGACTACTGCGCAGTCATTTTCGCGAACTTCAGAGCGGCAAAATTATTTGACGCGAACTATACACGCCACGGTGGTGACGCGTACAGGTAAGTATAGATGAATGAACCAGTATCTTTTGGCGTGTGATCAAAATCGGAACTAACGCCGCCATCTTGAATTTTCAATACAATTTCACGAAAAAATAATCTAATGCTCACCAACAACGCTCCATTTTTAACTGACTTCAAAAAATGAGGTTCTGTGTTTGACCCGTATATATGTACGTATGAATATTTGTATGTTCGCGATTTTCTCAAAAATGTATGAACCAATTTTGTTGATTCTTTCACTAAAGGTTTTAGTGTATAATACATTGGGTAATTATTCTTATGTATGAATTTATATGCATAAATAAACTGTATCTCTAGCATTTCTTAGCGGATTTTGATGATTCTTCAATCGATGATTTCGTTCGTCTTGGGCGTATGTAATTTTATAAGTATTCCTAAAAAAGGCAAAATAAATTTACTTTAAAAAAACTAAAAACCTAAAACGAATAAAATAACTTCAATAAAACATTTAACAGCTTCTGTAGTCGTTGTCTCCGATTCTTCAATGCACCTCTTAGCTTGGCACCGACTTTAGCTGTTAAGTTTTTTATTAAAGTTATTTTATTCGTTTTAGGTTCTTGAAGTCGGTTTTTACTTTTTCAAAAGTAATACATATATCATTCAAGCACCAAAAGATCCTTGTACTGTATGCTTTTAGACATACCGACACAATTTACCTGCACGATTTACCCATATATTCATTATTGGGTACCCAGTGCCGGTAAAATTCACCAGAAAGTTTCGCTACCGCGGATACGCTCTCGTTAATTGGTCCGACAAAAATAGTTTCATACAAATTTTGCAATTGCTATTTTCTGCAATTCAAACAATGTCTGAACTAAGTGAAACAGGCAGAGTTAGTGTTGCCTGCACCGCGCCGGATATAAACCGCTTCGTGGACACGTGTCTTAACGATAGGGTGAGAGCACACTGCGGTAATCCGAGCTAAGCAATGATTCACTGGAGCTTGTCACAATGATAAATGAGGGTACTTAGATGCATTTGTGACCAACGCGTGGGTTCATTTTTATATGTAGTAGTAGGTAAGCACGTAAGTATTTTATTGGGAAGTACTTGGCCAAAACTAATAAGAATTATATACCTACTCTCTTAATAATTTTTATACTTCTAGCTTGACGTGATTCGAAAGTTGGCTATTCGATTATTAAACAGTAGTTTGTGAAACCGTTGCATAATTAGGGGTATTAAAATACGAGTGTTTTAATAGTACCACTCAAGTGTTATATTACCTGGTTATTTGCAGTTTCATACACTAGGTACCTACTTTATTTACTCTCATACATTGGGATTGAACCTACTAAATAATTGCTATCAGACATTTTTAACCAAGAGTACAAAAAATTCCCATGAAATTCAGTACAACTAGTTGTATGAATGGCGCCAAAACCCAGTATATCACCACGCATGCGCTAAAGTAGGTGCAGCCACAGACAAGTAAAAATTGGAATCAAAACTTTTATGTAACGCTATAAAAATTCCATTAGAAAAAAATAATTGATGGAAACTTCTTGTTGATAATTAAATTCTTGGATTTGCCTTGTATCTTATCGGTAAAAAAAAAATGTTTTATAACATTATTTTGTTAGAGAAAAAGTGTTATACGTTTCTATTTTTAAATTTCGGTATTGTGCTAATAAAATAGGTATGTCAATATAAACTTGTTTTGAAGTTTATAATTCGAATTTTACGTTATGAGAGTAGATAAAAGCTTATAAATTTTCAATTTTGCTTTAACTTGGATATGCTATGAAAAAACTTTGATTTACAAGTATATCATAGCAACCATTATAAAATGAACAGAATGTAAATTCTCGTACAGATCGTTCACAGTTATTTTACCTCTGACTGCAGCAATGCTGCAACAACCTTATCGTAACGAATATAAATATCACTTTGATTTTGGCAGACTTGTCAGTGGCAACAACCCAAAAGCGATCTTATAGTAATGAAATTAAAGATCACTTCGATTTTGACTATGATGCATGATCAGAGGTATCTAAATACCTGTGAACGGCCTGTATGCAATAACGTGAAAATTGAAGTCACAATCTCATCTCAGTGACAATAAAAGTGAAAAACCTGTCAAAATCTTGACAGATTTAAACTGTGATTAGAATGAAAACGGTCTTAAAAATACGGAAATTGTGCCTATGATTTAAGTTTCTATCTTCAGCATTTATAGCGCTATTGAAGTAAAAGAAGATCAATTACAGAAAAATAAAATACAGCCAAAATGGCTTATCTTGTGATAAAGTACCCATGTCACACATTCACAAAGTCTTCCATACAAATGTTTAATCGCGCATCACATGAAAAATTGTTACAATAAAATGGCCTGTTCGATTTTCCGTTTGGCAGATTTATTGGCCGTAAACTGGAGCGTACAATAGCCTATTAGATGATAGCCTATTTGTTGCGCTATAAATATGTAATATTGTTTAAATAGGCAGGTATTGTCGAGGGTAACTTTACCCTGATTTATGAATAAGTTTAAACTTCGAAAGACGGCTGGTTAGCCTTTCAGCTATAAGCTTCAATATTTCAGGCCAATTAAGTCTTACCAAGGGGTATCATGTAACCCAGTAATGTAGTAGTAGGGTTTTGGTGGTCAGATCGGCAATCACGCTCCATGCAAAATACTGATACTCAGATTAGACTGAAAGCCAACCCAAAGACAATTGGAATAAGGCTCTAGCAGTGCAAGACTAGAATTAAACTAGCTTCTTCTTCTTCGTCTTCTTAAACCTTGTCATTTTCTACTGATTTATTATGCGCACAGCCAAAGTCTGGAACCAAGCCAGCGTCTATGTTCCCTTCTACATATATCCCATCTGCCTTCAAAGCAAGAGTGAACAGGCACCTTCTGTGCACGCTCGTTCCCTCGTAGACCTCATTCATCGCTTTCCATCAGACGTGATCGAGATCAAGAGCAGGCCCAGTCAGCAATAAAAAAAATAATTAAAAAGGATTATAACTATGAGGTCCAAAGTGGTTTTACTGTTATTTCTTTACAGACAGTTTATGAAGAAGGAGAAAATCCCAATTTTTAACATTCCATCCATTTATACGAAACTTAAGTGTTATATAGGCACTTGTCGGTGTACCTTCCACTCCACTGACTTTTAGTTTATTTACTAGGAAAAATATTGATCAAATAAAACAATGTACCGCTCACAAACTCACATTTGGGAATACCGCGCAGTTTTGGCTTCATTCTGCAAAGCCGAGGCCACTCAAACTCCGTATAACTGTCAGCCAAACTGTTTTTGATCCCGTGCGGAAAATTAAACCGTAGCTCGTAGCAGTGTTTTTTAATACTTCTTTTATGCAGGTGTGATTAATAGTATAAATATAATGCAGTATTTATGCTTCTGTAGTCACTGCCACTGCATAAACAGCGCTGAAACACTCATTTCTAAGAAATTATATGAAAACAAACAAACGTGTAAGGGGTATTCAAATTTCGCACGAATTCCGTGATCGCTGATCACCAAAAAAATCATCAAGCTATGGTAATTTTGACAATGTTATTATTTTAAATTTTATTGTTTCGAATGTGTCGTGTTTAAATATTGTAATTGGCTTTGGTCGTTAAATAGAACATAATCTCTTACGATCCTTCGAATGACGTTCAACGTTCAAAGCGCATATCTTAGAGCTGATCATAAGATCAGGACAGAAATATAGTCTACAAAAAATAAGTAATGCATCAATATGAAACCGGGTTCCTTTTTGGCGCAACTTTCATACTGTTATTTGATCGCGCATAGCGTCGTTTTTTTATCATTCTTGAAATCGATCAGCTGTTGAGGGTCGTTAGTGAGGATTGGAGCAGTCCTACCCATAGTTATTGGCTCGAAGTGCATCGCAGTGCCAACGGACGGTAAAGATTTTGATATCTGTAATTTAATATAATTTTAGAGACTTGAGTTTTAATCTATTTTTATTGTAATCTAAATCTAATTTTATCTACACTCACATCTTAATATTCTGATTATGAATTCAAAAATAGTACCATAATGACAGACTTTATGCATGTAAAACTTAAATAAATTTAAAAAAGTTTTATTATGATACAGATTTCTTAACAACATATTGTTATAAATACTTTTTTATATTAAAGTACACTTCGGATCGAGTTTTCATTTGGATTTTTATCATTGTACCGCACTAGACCACATGCGCGGTTGACCGATGACATCTCCGTAACCATCGTAACATAATCCACATTACTATGGTTTCGGAGTCATTATTGTGTTTGTTTACTTTTTGATAACTTTAGTTTTTTTATTTAAATAGGTACCTAACTGTGTAGATAAAGTAGTGTATGAAACTGCACATGACTAGGTACTCGTGTGATACTATTAAAACCGAGCCGTATTAATACCCCTCATTATGCAACAGTTTCATAAACAAATATTATTGTTTTTTACTTAATAATTTAATGTGAATATATTTTATTTTTACAATAGTAATGAATTTTATGTATTTATAATTTGTATGTACCTATACTGGGACTTGGTGCCCTAGTAAATAAATAAATAAAACATTTTGCTGTTTCACCCAGTCGATCTAACGCAGCAAAAGCACCAGTATTTTCATTGGCTTCAAAGATTATTGTGTTGACACAGCAACCTGTTGAGTTTATCGAAGGCAACTAATCCCCACGGCACTGAAAAGCTATATAATATAACAGTTTTCATAAAAAGTTGGAGGTATTTTTATGCGAATACCATTTATTATACTACTGACTTTTACACATGGCTTCGCCCGCGTGAATATTGGAAGTTATGCTATGGAACCTATACTACCGGGATAAAATCATGCTATGGCCTAATCTAGGTCATGGTCTACTTGTTTACTGATGCAAGATGAGAGGCCTTTATACGGCTGATATATGGTAAAAATAGAAAATAGACAATTTGTCAAGATTAACACTAAACCCACCAATGAGGATAGTTTCATAAATCACCACGGATTCGCAAGCAAAATATATTATGAACGATTGTAAGATTGTAACACAAGGTACGTAATGTGTTCTATGCCCATAATTCCGCGTTTCTTAAACTAACATCATATCAATTAGATAAACTGATTTTATTTGAATTCATAGCAAGCAAATCAAATTCCACTATTAAAAAAAAAACTTCTGATATCTCCCTTAGCTTACATAATAGACTTTTTATCCGGATCCCATAACACATAATATCACCGAAGATATTTTTTCCTAAAATTATACTCATAATTCCGTACTATTATAAAATTAATTCGCGTAAAAAAACTTTATTGTAGCAGAAAAACAACGATAACATAAAATTATCTAAGCTCTCTCTTCACGGTCGAATAAAAAAATCACTTTGTGAGGTTTTTTTGCACAAATTAACGGTACGTATATCATGTGGGTCGTTAAGCTGTCACAGGGAAAATAATGAGCCTTAAATATACACTGTGTTACGAACTGGACTTATTTTTTTTTTTCTGTTAAAACTTGGGGGACTTTATAGTATAGCCTTGGGCTTCGTAGATCTCGGACAGTTATTGAAATAATTTTAGGTAAAGTAATACGGTAATAAACAGTGGTGACAACGGCCGCGACTTACGAGTAGGTTCGAACCATTCTAATTCAATAAATTATTACTTCACCACTGCTCACAAAACGGTGAAGAAAAACATCGTGAGGAAACCGGCATGTCCTAGAGCCAAAAATTCCAAGACATATGACATCTACCACCCCGCACTGAGCCCGCGTGGTGGATTACAGCCCCCTCCCTCTCACCTGAGAGGGACCTGCTGTGACCTGTGTCACAGCAGTGGGAACATTATAGGCTGATTATGATGAATACGGTTATGCTTGACGAGGAGGACAAGGAGCTCATGGCTAAGTAATAACAGCTGCATGGGTCGATCCATCAAGTTAAGCTACGCTTGCCGGGGTTGGTCCGTGAATACCGAGATTCCTCCATGCCTCGGAAAGCACGTTAATCCGTTGATACCGGCTGTCATTCGTGGATCTTTGACAGTCGTTACGGGTCGTCAGATGCCCGAAAGTCAGACAACTAGTCTTACCAAGGGGTATCGTATTACCCAGTAACTGGGTTGTGGAGATCAGATAGACAGTCGTTCCATGTAAACTAATGGTATTCAGCTGCATCCGATTAGACTGGAAGCCAACCCCAACATAATTGGGAAAAGACTAGGTAGATTGGCAGATTGGTTATGATTGACAAATTCTAAAATTCTACGCTACAAAATGATAAAACGATTAATAATGAAGTGTTGCGTAGCATTATAGTAGCATTGCGTAGCTTTAGTAGCGTAATGCAGTCTCCAAGTTTTAGCGTGGCATAGTAATCGTGGCGTACCACAATCTCCGTGTCATAGCGCAGTTCTTAAGACGCTGACAACGGCTCACTGTCAGACTGCATATGACACAATGCTTGTAATTTATTGCAAAATATGAAGCAATTGTCTATTTAATCAATAATGAGTTGAGTTATAATCGAAAATGAAAATCAACCAAGTTCTGTATTTAAGATATACTCGTCAGGGCTTTTCCCAGGAAGTCGACGACGTAGCGGCCAACAGGTAGGTTGCAGTGCCGCTTGGGCGACATCGCAACTGAGGCGAGCCGCGATGTCGTATTGCATTGCGGCTGAGGGTTGGAGGCCGCGGCGGGAGAGGAGTGCCGGTATTGCGGTGCGCCGCTCTCCCTACCTTCAGCGGCTTTGATGGGGTCGCCACCGTCTGACGGCTGCAGGGAAGGAGGAGTGTCAGTATTTCGTCGGCCGCTCTCCCTATTATCTGCGGCCGAAAAGTAGTAGGCGGCCGGCCCACTGACCTGACCAGTCGCAGGGGGACCAAGGGTGCCTATACACGGGGTCGTCTAGCGCCCATGTGCTGGTTTGGTCCATGGGATGGTCACGGCGCGCAAAGTGTTCTTGTGCGCCTATGACGGGGGGTGCTGCTCCCCAGAGGAGGGTCCGGTGACGGACAGCCACGGCGGGTTCGTGGTGAGTGCTAACGCGTGCCCATGTTCCTGGCACAAGCGGCAGATGAGGACACCGTGGAGTTATATAACTCCACGGTATCCCACATAACTGCACTATCTCCCCGTGGTAGTGCAGTATGAATGAGCATATCTCCACGGAAGAAAAGGTACATTGATATTTAATACAGATATTTTAGATTGGAATTCATGAATTTTTCGTACCTTGGTATAAAGGTTAGTTTACCGTTAATTTGTATCGAGATTTTTTTGTCAACTTTCAAGTTCTGAGAAATATGCTCAAGATTAACATATATTTTTTTCGCTACCACAAACTTTATACCGACACCTGCAAGGAATATCATCGTAACTAATATTTGTAACTTTACAGGAGACCGCGTCAAAGATTTAAAAAATATCTCTGATTCCGGTTAAGTCATGCTTACTGGACCTAGTTATGCAGAAAGCAGCCATATGGCACTTTTTCAAAAAATGAGTTATAAACACAGTCATACTAATTTCGACATACAAGATTTTTTCCAAAAACAGCCATGTCGATATCTCTATTTATCACGGAGATATGAGCCGTCAAATGCAGCCATAATGCAACCATGAAAAATGCTTATAACTCTGTTTGTACTTTTCCCGACATGGCTGTCTTGTGCATAACACGGTCCAACTAACCTTGAAAACTTGAATCAACGAGGGAATACTTGCATAAGCCTATTAGCAAGAATACGATTGTAACTCTTTACAGGTGTCGATATAGGGTCAAATTAAATTAGCTATCAAAACTCCACAGAGTAATGGGTTTCGATATCTAAACAATCTGCCTAGCCTTTTCCCAACAAGGTTGGGGTCGGCTCCCAGTCTAACCGGATGCAGCTGAATACCAGTATTTTACATAGAGCGACTGCCTATCTATCCTCCACAACCCAGTTACTAGGTAATACGATACCCCTTGGTAAGACTGGTTGTCAGTTTTTCGGGCTTCTGACGACCCGTAACGACTGTCAAACATCCACCAATGACAGCCGGGACCAACGGCTTAACGTGCTTTCCGAGGCACGGAGGAATCTCGGTATTCACGGACCAACCCCGGCAAGCGTAGCTTAACCTGATGGATCGACCCATGCAGCTGTTATTACTTAGCCACGAGCCCCTCGTCCTCCTCGTCAAGCATAACCGTATTCATCATAATCAGCCTATAATGAAGTAACGATACTTACTTCAAGTATAAGTTGAGAAATCCTTTTTCCTTTTTCTTGTATAGTGTTTATATAATGATACCCATCACGTTTGAGAAGTTTACAAACGTAAATCTGTTTTTTTTTATACTTATATTTCAACTACACTGCGGTTAATGACCCAAAAAAAAATCATCAAATCAATTTTTTTTTTGTTTTACTATGTTTAGATATCGATACCCATCACGTCTGCGGAGTTTCGCTAGCTAATTTAATTTGACCTAGTAGATATGGCTATATTTTTTTTAAGACAAGCCTACATAGAACAGTGGCCTCTTGTCAGCGCCTTAATGCGTAGCGCTATCAGTAGAAATGAAGCCTTATTTCATAGTGAAGCATACGTGACTTGCTAATGGGGAAATAACTGTCTATTAGTTCCGCGTAGATGAAGCTGAGTGTTACAAATGAACTGTCAAACTCCCTAGAAATCAAACAATATTTCGTGTTTTTGTGACTTTATCAATATAATGGGTCGTTATGTAGCCTTTGATTGTAAAGAAATAAGCGTTGGCAAATTCCGAATAGTTTTCGCATGAAGAGAAAGTGGGAAAAGGCACTGGAATTAAAAAAAAACTCAAATTTAGTGATTTTTCGAGGTTATATGGGAAACATTTCAAGGAAACAGACTAAGAGACCACTTGACGACACAATGGTACCATACTTATTATTATTAATGATGTCTTTTTATTAATAATAGTAAAAAAAGCTTAAAACCTGTGAAAAAAAGAAATGGTTTCCTTTCAAATAACCATACATTTTGTAACAAGTAACTTTATATCTTGTTTATCATTAGTAACATTAAAAAGAAAAAAGTAATGAGTTAAGTTTATTTTATAACTTTTACTAGCTGTTGTCCGCGGCTTCGCCCGCGTGAATGTCGGAAATTATCCCACGGGAACCTTCTACCGGGATGAAAAGTATCCTATGTCTTAATACAGGTTATAAAGTATCTGTATACCAAATTTCATCCAAATCCGTTCAGCCGTGTTTGCGTGATTGAGTAACAAACATCCAAACATACAAACTTTCACATTCATAATATTAGTAGGATAAAACCATAATATTGTCCAGAATACGGCTAAAAGTCGATAACATGTTAAATATAATGTATCAGGTTGGCACATAAGTAATGAGACACTTGGTCTACGTTTTATATTTTTTTATTATTATTATTATTACAATACAAAAAGCTTAGTCAATGATGTAATCACCATTAGCATCTAAGACTTCTTGCCAACGATCCGGCAAAGTTTGGACGCCTTTCGCCCAGAACTCTGATGGCTGTGCCTCGAAAAAGTTGTTCAACTCCGCCTCTACATCAGAGAAATCATTAAACTGTTTACGCCGCAAATGTTGTTTCAGGGCTCTAAACAAATGATAGTCTGATGAGGCGAGGTCTGGGGAATAAGGTGGGTGGGGTATCGTCTCCCAGCCCTAATTCTCCAACTGTTGGCAAACGGCAGGTGCGACATGATGTCGAGCGTTATCGTGTAGTAAACCTACATTGACTCGTCTTCGTCGTTATTTCTTGATAGCAGCAGATTGTTTGGTGAGCTGGGTTGAATATTTGTAAGCGTTTATAGTTTCATGGTGTAATAGTTCATAAAACAGCATGCGTTTCGCGTCCCAGAAACAGCAAAGCAGAACTTTTAAGCGGTTCTTTTGATTCAGCTTCGGTTGAGTTGGTGGCGTTTCTTCTAGAGGCAGCCGAAAATCAAGACGTGTATCGTTCTCGTAATGAATCCATGATTCATCTTCAGTAACCAGATCAGACAAAAACTCTTTATGTCGGGGTCGCAGCAAAAGTGATTGACAAATAGCGACACGGACTGCACGACTGGCGTCTGTAAGGATGTGCGGTACCCACTGAGCCAAAACTTTTCCATACCCAAGCTCATAGAAATGGTTTCCACAGCGTGGTGACTGCAGTGAAGTGCTTCCGCTAATTCACGAGTGGTAGCATCCGAATTTGACTGTAGTTCGCGGCGTAAATCGTCATCATTCACTGCGCGTGATCGTCCAGAGCGTGGCTGACTTTCAAGGCTCATGTCTCCTGATTTAAAATCAAACCACGGAATACCGTCGCATGGCTTGTGCTTCCAGCGCCCAATGCAGTGTTGATAGTGTCAGCCGCAGCCCGCGCACTTTGGCCTAACAAGTACTCGTATAAGTATAGTGTTCGAACTTGTCGCTCGTCCATTTTTCTTCAAACTAACTAAACCGATCGCGAGAGCCGGCTTTATATACCCCATATCACAAGTAAGAATGTTCTAAAACATTCTAGAATATTATCGAAAATAGGAAATGTATAGAGTTTTGTAGAGTGCCTCATTACTTTTGTGCCAACCTAATACCTTACGACAAGTTTGGCTTTCCTTCCTTATTGCGATACTCCGCTTTTTTCAACTTCAGGTAGAATACATTGTGAAGCAACACATATACACAATAACACGTCTTTATCAAAAACTTTGACAGCTGTGTTTGTTACACAAACATTCAGCGCCACCTTGCGGCGAAGCTTCAAGGAAACAACATCATTTAAGTAGACCGTTTCATATATAATTTTGTATGAGGCGACCACTATAAGTTATTGTACAATGCATGTGTTCGAAAAGAGCGTTTTTCAAGGAGCCAAACTGTGCGGAAAGTGCCACTTTTCTTCGCACTAGTGCTTTTTACATTCAGTTTTTTTTTAACTCGTTCGTCAGCCCGACGCAAAGAGTTTTTATTATTTCAGAAAAGTTTTACAAATTAGTCAAGTACAGATAATTATCATTCATATAAAAGGTACAGTAAAACTAATGCTTCATTAAACACGTTATTAATTACTCTAGATTTAGATTTTGATCAATAAATTATTTTCATTACATGTTTTTTTCTTCCTCGCACAATGCACAGTAAAACGTTGTATGATACACGTGTTTAAGATGATTTCTTTCACCACATCACCTACTTTCCACACTAGTATCATAAATAACTATTACAGTTATAGTCTAGTGATAAAGTAATATTATTAATAAGCAAATGATACTAGTAATCTTGTTTTTTTGCAGCATACTGTCAAACACAAAAGGCAAACTCGTAATTATATCATATTATATTTTTATGGGTTATCGTAAAACGTGTCAGTACATAAACAACAAATAAAAGGCTATTATTACAACACTATTATTACGATATGATCTTACATTCAATGCAACAATAGCTGTTTTACTATTAACTGACCTACAGATAAGCAAGTTATACATTGTATAGGACAAGATATCTGCAATCTACTGAGAATATTAGCATAAATAGCTTCTGCCCGCGATTTGAAAGAAAGAAAAACTGTTTACTCGCGTGAAAGTGACGCACATACATAAAATTGTTGTTCATCAGAAGCCTAAAAACCAAAAAAAAAATCACAGTTCTACAGGTACATTGAAAATGCACTTAGGAAAGTTTTTAATTTTGTACGATGCCTAATTTAATAGATTTAGACCTAATAGATTTCGTATCGTCTTTGAAATAATATAGCTCAAATGCACGAAGTAAAAAATCCATAAGGTAAAAATTACACAGTGCAATTTTGAACTTTAATGGAATGCTCTTAAGACTATATTTGAAAGAAATTTATTTTTTGTTTAACACAACTACAACGAAGCGATATAAAATAAACTCTTTTGTAAAAAAAAGGGCACTTGTTTTTCTCTACTTCAATGAAGAAGAACAAGAAAGAGGTTTTATTAATTTGACGATGTATTTGGCATGTTATTTGAAGCATCCTGGCATGATTCTTTACCTTCCCAATTTAAATTTTGAAATTAACAAAAGAAAAATAATGATTATTGTGGATTATTGTAAAATTGCTTTGCTAACGGCGCGAATTGCTGAAACGATTATTTTACTGATTACTAAAATTTTAAAACTTTTTGGATGTTTTTAAATAAAACAATTTAATCTTTCTTTTTACATTAAATACCACTTTTTGATAAAGGTGATAAAGCGATAAGGGCCGGTAAAATTATAGCCTTACTTGAAGAAGGTTGTTCGCAAACTTACGTGTCTCAGCGGCTAAATATGAGTCGTTCAACGGTCCAGAGGACTTGGCAACGGTATCAAGAGACCGGTTCGGTCAAAAGAAGACCCGGTTCGGGAAGAAAACGATGCACAGAACCAAGAGATGATGGCTTTTTGGTGAGTCAGGCGTTGCGGAATCGTAAGGCGTCAAGTGTGGATCTGAAGAAGAGCCTTGAAGAAGTAAGAGAAGTAGCTTGTGAACGGTCAGGAATAGGCTTTTGGCTGCCAAAAACAGGAATTACCGTCCGGTTCGGGTTCCCTTAATTACTCCGTGAGCACCGTGTTGCTCGACTTCAGTTTGCTCGAAACTGTGCTTCATGGACTCTGGAGGACTGGAATAAAGTATTGTTCTCTGATGAAGCTAGAATCTCTTTGTGTGGAGAGGACCGATGCCGCCGAGTGCTGCGAAGACCACGAGAACGCTATGCGGAAGTGTGTTTCAAAGAAGTTATGTTTTAGGCAGCAATTAATTCGACGTAGCGTACGGAGTTAGTTTTCATAAAAAACATTAAATGCACACCGGTACATAATGGAAGTTCTAATTCCATATGCTTAACCCGCATTGACTGCACTTGGGGAAGATTCCATTTTTATGGATGACAATGCTCGCCCGCACCGTTCTGGCGACGTGGAAGCGTACATGCAAGAAAATGGGATCCATCGCTTAGATTGGCCAGCTCGAAGTCCTCAACCCAATTGAGCATATCTGGGATGTTCTAAAGAGACGGGTAAGATAAATGTAACCTGCTCCATAAAACATACGGAGCTAAAATGAGTCCTTGCAGAAGAGTGGGAACGTATTCCTCAAAACGTTATTAAAAACATCTTGGAAAGCATGCCCAGAAGGATTCAAGCTGTGATTTTGGCAAGAGTCGTTATTAGGTTTTTACATTTGTGACTTTATTTAATTAAAAAAAGTAAAAAAAAACTTCTTGTCTTTATTGCCGAACACTTCTTATTGTTTGGCCGTGTACATCGGTTTTACAATATTCATCGTTTTTTTTTTTAAATTTCCAGAATTCACTTCACGCGTATTAACTTACACGATTATAAGTATGCAGACTACGTCAAACAATTACATTTCATCTAATTAACTCAAATCGACCTTAGAACGTAAATTTCCTTAGGTGCCCGTCATTTTTTGCAAAAGAGTGTAGTTATGAACATAGAAATAATAATTTTAGTCTCAAAGTTCTAATTAGTAATTTGAAGTATTTTCAAAGTATCGCAAAACAAAATTAATTTTAAAAAGATAATTTAAATTAACATCATTAGAAAATTAAATTAAAATACGTATTTACAATAAAAAATACAACAACATTTCTCGATCAAACTCTTACTCTCATAACAACTTAGCGACGCAATGCACATCTAAGGAAAGCGCTCCCCGAAATTACGCCACACAAAAGGCACCCTCCTGCCTAGACTGTTAGTGATACAGAGATCCGGTTTTTATATGTAGCGCAACTCAACACCCCGAGAGGCTATACTTATGCGATCGAAAAAACATTTTCAATGTTAAAAAGTGGGTATCTATTCTAAAAATTATATCCTAGACGGAAATATGCGTCACTACCGCGCGAAACGGTTAACGCTCAGCGTAAATGACGTCGCCCGTGTACGAAGACACGAATCCCTGGTGCTGGTTTTCGCTCAGAACAATAAATAAAACATCAGTTACTCATTGTTCCGAGGCACAGTACAATAATACTCTCACGAGTTCTGAGGTCGCTGTGTGATTTCGCCCTCTTGTATGTGAATAAAAAGAGCATTACAGATAACAGATAATGGGAGGGCGCGTGGGCTTTGTAACAACAGCCGTACGGATCAATCGATCAGGTTCAGTTAGGCGCGGTCGGTCCGTGGATACTGAATGATGATGATCTATACATATTGAGACCGCCCCCGTGCCTCGTGAAGCATCCTTAAGCTGTTGATCCCGGCTGTCATTCGTGGATCCAGTCGTTACGGGTCGTCAGAAGCCCGAAAGTCTGACAGACAGTCTTACCAAGGGGTATCGTACGTATTACCCAGTAATTGGGTGTAAAGGCTAGAAGCCAACCCCAAAATAATTGGGGAAAAGCTAGGCGATGATGAGATGGGTCAAACAATCAATTTTCTATACTTATTGGTCCATAGATATCCGTATTGGTCTTTACATAACTTGAAATTGCCAACAATTATTTTAAAAGAAATATTGTTGATGCATTTTTGCCATTTTAATGAAGGTTCTTTGATGCTTCTGCTATAGATATCCTGGGAACGGGAATCGATAAATTCTTTAAAGGTCTTTTTCACCGCCTCGTTGGAATTTAAATTTTCCTGGGGCTCATTGTTGAGATCAATATTTCGAGAACGAAAGCGATTAAAAACCAAAAACACACCGTGCCTTCACCTGCTGTACCTTGTACCATATACGTCGTTAATAATGCGTGCTGTCTTTGTTGCGTTGGTGCCACGACGGAACTCGTATTCGAAAATAGCGCGCAATTTAGATTTTTCCATGGTTACAGAAACATCGATATCAAAAACAAAAATCGAACGGGCGGGAAACCAAATGAACAACTGATTTTTTTTAAATGTCATACTGTATTATAAAGTTAATTTGAATTTGGAATTCTAAATAGAATGATGGATATTGATCTTCACACTAGCTGGAATCAAAAATCGGCAACTTCATAGGTAAAGACCTATTATTTACGACAATCATTATGTTTATAGGTACCTACTTACATACACGAGTATTTGCTTATAGGTATGTAGCAGAGGCTCCGAGATGTCCGACAGAATCTGGGACCCCAAATGACTCAATTTCCTGTGTATAGGACATTCCCTTCTGACGGAAAATTGAAGGCTGCGAAAATAATCAAATATATGGACGGAATTAGTTATAGGTATACTGATATTTCGGATTATTTAATATCGTAGAAAATAAATATTGTTCAAATAGTAGTAACTTAGTTTTAGTGATTCTAGTCTTCGAAGTATTTAAGTTCACTTTTTAATCAATCAACTATGTTGGGGTCAGGTTCCAGACTAACTGGATGCATACCAGTATTTTACATGGAGCGACTGACTATCAGCTGACCTCCACAACCCAGTAACTGAGTAATACGATACCTCTTGGTAAGAATGGATGTCAGATTTCCGGGCTTCTGACTACCCATAACGACTATCAAAGATCCACCAATGGCAGCCTGGACCAAACACTTAACGCGCTTTCCGAGGCACGGAGGAGTCTCGGTATGTAAAGAGGTCACTCATCCACCAACCAACCCCGGCAAGCATAGCTTAACCTGGTGGATCGACCCGTGTGTTTGTTATTACCTAGCCACGAGTTCCTTACTTTTTAACGAACTTTTAATCATTAATTTAAAAAAAAGAAAACTAAACATAGCTGGGGAAATATGGGTGTACTGTAGATACATCTCTACATAACCTAATCACTAGAAAGTTTTCATTCCTATCTTTTGAATCTTTGGTCTGCTTTTGTCGCTTTCGATCCTTTTTTTTTTATTTTATTCAAAAAATCTTATATCACTTATCACGTCAAGTCCAATCAAAAGCAAATGACTGCCCGTTGATCTAGTGGTTGCAAGCGCTACGGCTTAACATGAGGTCCTGGGTCCGATTCCCAGGTCGGTTAAAATGTTATTAGGATTTACCATCAGCAGTTTCTCAGTAGCAGCCTGGAGTATGAATTTGTGCCCGGTTCATGGCAATAGGATTAAACATATCTGGAGGAAATGGGGTGTACTATGCCTATAGATACACCCCTGCCTACTTCTCGGGAAAAACAAGCGTGAAGTTATGGTAAATAAAAACAATTTTAAACTTTATAACACGCAGAATCTATCAATCTATACCTATATATATAGGGTGAGTGGTAATTAGTGACCGATCTTAAACACATGATTGTACTCATGATTACAAACAACTTCTACTATGGGACTAACCCTGAAATTGCGAAAAAAAAATTAGCTGCTCCCTACATTTTGACGAGTTATATAAGCGAACATGAATGCCCATACATTCATACATCATCATATAGCAGTTTTTTTTTTTCGCGAATTTAGGTTTAATAATAATAATAATAATAATAATAATAATATCCTAGGACACTGTTCACACACGGTCATCTGATCCCAAACTAAGCAGAGCTTGTACTATGGAAACCAGATAACTGATATACTACATATACTACTTTTTTTTTTTTTTTTTTTTGTAAATACATACTTATATAGATAATTACACCCAGACTCAGGACAAACAGACATGTTCATGCACACAAATGTTTGTCCTGGATGGGAATCGAACCCACGACCAGCGGCATGGCAGGTAGTATCTTAACCAACCACGCCAACTGACCTGTCAAAAAGTTTGGTTTGGTTCCATAGTAAAAGTTGTTTGTTATCATGAGTACAATCATGTGTTTAAGATCGGTCACTAATTACCTTATTAGTCAATAATCATGTGTGTATCACCCCCTCAAACGTCTGGTGCACACCAAGTGTGCGTAAGAACAATTTTGGAAATCTTTACATAATAAGTATATAAACGTATATCATAAATATATAAACGTACAAAAACATCATCCTATGGCGACCGGGGGCTTACAGTATGGGGTTCGGCTGACGTTCGAGCACACATTCACATGACCTTGACATAAGGTATGGGGTGGTTCAGACACTTACACGGTGACACTGTGAGGGCAGACACAAATGTACAATATCTTAAAAAACCCAAAGGAACATCCGAAAAATTTAAATTTAAATTTTTACAGGAAAACCTCTGACGGGTCAGCTAGTAAGTGATAAAAATATTCACGAATTGTTCGAATCAAAATGTTCAAGTAACCTTTTTTGCGTAAAAACGAATATACCACTAGATCGAGCACTATCAATACCAACGTCCGCAACTATTTCTATATTTACGACCACTGCGGTTGGACATGGGTAAATAGAAAACACTGTTTGTAGGGTAGAGTAGTTTGCTAACGGTTGGCTATTTGGTGACCGATTTTTATTGGTGATAACTGGAATGTCGCTTAATGACAGATAAGTATTAATCTTTATGATCAACATTATTCTGAGCCAAAATCACAAAAAAATTGAAATAATTTTTTTTTGTAAATTCGAAATGTGGATCATCACAATTTGTTTTCCTTCATTTTGAATACACAAGCTACTGTTCATCCTTTTGACATTATTCTTCCAACACCATTTTATCTTACGGTCGTTATTGGGCCTTTCTATGTGGAAGGTCTTAGCAGCAGTCCGGAGTCTGGAAAGTGTGCCCGATGATAGCAATGGGCGTGGTGCTGAAATGTGGGTGCCTAACCCTTCGAGGAAACTAGCCGTGAAGTCATATTGCGTAACCATCTTTAAAAATAAAGTCTGTAAAATTGACAATATTTGTGTGTAGCAGTGCAGCCAGATTTTAAAATTGGATTTTCTAAAGACTTTTTATTTTATTTCGCTTTTCTTATTTTTTTCAGGTATTCAACTGAAGTTAGTAGAAGCCGACCCCAACATTGACAACATAGAAAAAGGCTAGGCAGATGGTAATAACGATTTTCTCAACAAACGAAACATAACTGTACCCCCTCAAATAAAAGTTCTATCATATAAAAAATGCTATCCCCAATATTCAAGTACTCAACTCCTCTCATGGTCACAATCGGTTAAAACACCCTCATGACCTCAGTGGCCGCAGACGCGTCCGCCTCGACTCCTATTTCGCACTCGAATAATTTTTATACCGCGTCTCGTGATAATGATAAATCTCTGCGAAGCGCCGCCATGATGCGGTCTGAACCCCGGACGAACGGCGGTTTCATATCTATTTTCAAAGGGCTTTCTACTCTTTCATCTTTTATGGGCTAAATTTCTCTTAATTTCATTTCGAGCGCTCGTTACTTGTGCGTGGTCGTGGATTCAAATGCCCACTCATGCGACTTGTTTTCCTGTTCCGAATGAAAGTGGTTGGACCAAAGCTTTGATTACTCATACTGGGTACACTGGCAGTGGTGATGGGTACACCTATTGCCTTGACCACACGTACTGAGTAGATGGGCGAGACAGCAAAATATACTAGACCAAGAGAATTGGGTTTAACTTGGCACCGAGTCAGTTAGTCATTTCACAAAAATCAAGGGAAATGGTACCGTGTTGAGAGCGACGTGAGGGTGGCTAGTGGCGAGTACACATCGAGTGCACGTTTACGCCTGCCGAGAGGGCAAGCGAGCTAGTGCGGGGAAGCGCCGGGGTGAGCACTCGGTTCTAGTAAATAGAACGGGGTCCGAGTGACACCTGGATCACACGCACCGAGTAGATGCGGCAAGACAGTACTCTCGGGCCAAGTGCTCGGTACGAAAGCGCACCGTCTCGCCCACCTACTCGGTACGTGTGATCCAGGCACTAAGCATATCTATCTACCGAGCACTCGGCCGAGTGCTCTGCCTTGCCAGCACTGTATTCGGTACGTGTGATCAAAACATCTGCTGGGGGTGCGTCGGACGATATTTTTAGTATCGTCCACTCGAGAAGGCTTTGCCTTTGTAACTTGAACTAAAGTTTATTGCGGAATGAATGGTCTGCATTGCTTCTGGAATGAGCACGAGCAACCTTGGTGATGAATGTCTCTTACGTTTGGATCACAGTTAGGAACCGTATGAAGACATTTTTTTTTTTTGTTTATAAAATTTTAAACTTTGTTTCACTTCTAGCCCGTAACTTACACCATAATATTTTTAAAACAGTTTTATATTTTAGACAAGCATTGAATCTCGGCAAGTGCTGAGAATTTAAAATAAATATTAACGTTTATAAATATTATAATTTTGACACGCATCAATAACAATGCGTAATTAGACAACTAATTATGGTAACTGAACATTGTTCTTTTTAGGGTTACGTACCAAAATGGTAAAAAGGAACCCTTATGGTGCGACTCAGTCTGTCTATCTGTCTCTCCGTCTGTCACAGCTGCATATCTCAAGAACTTTTGAAATTTTGGAGTAGTTTTAGATGACGTTTGCCCAACTATTTTGCAAATAAGAAAGAAATATATATTTATATATGACAACAGGGACTGAAAGGGTGTCTTAAAAATTCGAAGTGGGGCTGTATGTGGGGTATCATATGAAAAAGCGCTGTTGGCACATTTTCAAACATTTTTTCTTTTTCTTCTTTAGGCCGGTCAGTTTTCGACTTTTGATGATAAATGTAAAAAAATACCGTTTCCCCTTATCTCCAACGTTCGCATAGAGAAAAATCTGAAATTATTCTATGTGATAGAAGTTTATGTAAAGATTACAGGAAAAATAAAACGATGTCTCTAAATAGCACATTTTTTTTTATGGTACAGAACCCTCAGTGCGCGAGTCCAACTCGGTCTTGGTCTGGTTTTTATACTTATGAAAGATCACATTACTTAAGGGCTTTCTCCTTAAGTAATGTGATGTATGGTGCTCCCATAAGTCATAAGTAATTTATTCATTTGTTTAACATTTGTTTAACCCATGTTAACATGAAAGCACCAGGGTAGGCCACGAAATTCAAATTTTCTTACGTTTTTTTGCAATTTGCAAGTCTACAGACTAAGGTTGTA
Source organism: Dicycla oo (assembly GCA_948252095.1). NCBI lineage: Eukaryota > Metazoa > Arthropoda > Insecta > Lepidoptera > Noctuidae > Dicycla > Dicycla oo. Next base: position 15,155,470 of record OX411732.1, read on the forward strand.
TGTTGATTAAACTATGATTCGCGACCGTAACAAATATTTATTTACGAAATTATAATCATTCAAATCAGTAATACAACTCCTTCAATTCATGACATAATCATTCAATAGGATTATCTTGTCTTAAAAAGTTGTATTGATGACTTTAATGATTATAGTTCTGTAAATAGGTACATACTTGTTACAGTCGCGAATCATATGTTGATTAACGTTACGTTAACCCATGTTAACATGGGTTAACGTAACCCATGTTAACATGGGTTAAACAAATGAATAAATTACTTATGACTTATGGGAGCACCAGTACACTGCAGTAATTTCACAAGAGGCTATAGTTGACAGTTTCTAGTAAACCGATTAAAAATGTTCCTTGTGGTCTTTTTTCCTTAAAAGATGAATACAAAAAAAATACAAAATACAAAATCTTTATTACTGAACCAAAAAGTTTTACATTAGTTGGTGATTGGAGCCTTCATCAACATCACCAGCACACTGCAGTCATTTCACAAGAGGCTATAGTTGACAGTTTTTAGTAAACCGACTAAAAATGTTCCTTTTGGTAATTTTTCCTTAAAAGATGAATACTTCATCAACATGACCAGTACACTGCAGTCATTTCACAAGAGGCTATAGTTGACAATTTTTAGTAAACCGACTAAAAATGTTCCTTGTGTTCTTTTTTCCTTAAAAGATGAATACTTCATCAACATAATTAACATTAACAATAATAATTTTTCATTTATAAAACTTTATTTAATTTTCATAGTCAAAACGGGGCACATTGTAATGGTGGCTCGAGTGTTGTGATCATATTTATAGACGTGTTCTAAATATTCACATCACCGCTTTGGTGTTTAAACCGTTGATTTGTGTCAAATTTTCTAAGAAAAGAACGGATTATCTAAACAGCCGTTATAAAAGTCGGTGAACTGTATATTTTCCACCCTTAGGGCGAATTCCACCAATGAAACTGAACGCGTTCAGCACATCTAAATCGCGTTCAAGAGCTGTGTCAAAATTGCTATGGAATATTGACACTGACAGCTCGTAAACGTGGTTTAGGTGTGCTGAACGCGTTCAGTTTTAATGGTGAAATCAGCACTTAGTCGTCAAATCTGTGAAATCTGTGACAAATTTTCTGCTGTCAAAGAAGTGAAAACAAATAATCAGTGTTCCTGACCTCTGCTTTTGGATTTTCCCAAATAATCGTTTATTTATTTGTAAGTTTCTTTTTACTAATTATTGAATCTAACAAAATATATAAATAATCGATATCATCGATTATTACTGTCGAATTAAATCGATTAAATGCGATTTAAACAAATAAAGCAGTGATGACAGTGATGTAAATATCTAAAACGCAAGCGTAACGGACACTTATTAGTTAGTTTTTCAAAACGAATCTGACGTTTTCGTTTTAATATTTCTTAAAAAACGCACATTTCAATCGTATTTTTTCTACTCCATAAATAAACACGCGAATGTTGTTTACTATTTCGAAAAATCCCCTAAATTTACAGGAAAATATCCTGAGGAAATACCCGGGAACAGTTTTTTTTTTGTCAAAGTGACATTATGACTTCATGACTACAGATTTTGAAGTGTCGCGCTCTGATTCGCCTTCAGTGTCACGTGACCATCACCATCATCCTCATTCTCCTTTCTAGTCATAACATATTTCACACAGTACATCTATCGTTTCTTTGGTCTTCCCCTACTCTTACAGCCATCACTATTCATTCATACACAAAACTTTCCGATGCCTATATTTTTAAGTAATTATTTCTCAATAATATGAATTAAGTAATCTAAAATCACTTACAAAACAAAGTTGAATTTTGATACTTTTGGCTCACAACCTACAACCTCTACATAAAATTCATGAGGTGTTTTTCTTACTGTCAACTAGCTTATTATACATCTGACAGCAACAGCTGATATAATTATAATTACCAACGTTATAGCTAATTCAATAAAGATCAAAATAAAGACCACTGTGATGCAAAATCAGACAAAACTGTCAAAAGACATTAACGACACTCTCTGGTTTCAAAAATGGCCTATTCTGTACGAAGAAGTTGTAGAATAAATTTTAATGGTGTAAAAATTAGCTTACAAATAAAACAAAACACGAATCAAACCAAACCATCAAAAACTGAAAATCCCGCATCGCGTGTTTACAAAAATGCATTTATATTTTTTTAGGTTCAGTTAGTCTTACACAATATATTACTAAAAGTGCATAAATATGCATGTAACATTTTACCATATTCATCAGATTGCTGTGTGCTGGTTGCAAATATAAACGTTCTCATTTATATGTAAGGGCGTCTGACATAAATTTAGACACTGTTTAGAATGGGCGTCCGGATGGCGGAATTACTTACTAGTGTTCTGTTCAATATTAAATTAACCTCTCACATGCTGTAATTACAGAAATAATTAAAAAACAGCAAAAGCAGTTACTTCATTTACATGACCTCGGAAAATTTGATTTAAAGACCATTAAATTAATTCCGTCTTCTAGGGTTCCATTACAAGATATACCAGCAAAGATTTAAATCTATAGATTCGCCCTAACCGCATCCAAAGAGAGAAAAACGTGACTTTTTGTTTGACAATTAAATGCCATTTCAATAGTAGGTCATCATGGTGTCGATTCTGTTGTTCACAAACTAAACTTAATATAGCCTTTTGCTAACTTTTTCTCTCTATTAAAACCAGAATGAGACGGACGTAAATTAGAGCTGTCAAATTTTGTTGAACTAATGTTTAAATACAAAAGACGACACGTAAAAACATGTTCACTAATAACACGGTGAAGCGCAAGACGTAAATTAGTTTGACATCTCTAACTTAGTTCATAACTATAGCCGTCCTTTTCTCGCGCTGCCCCTTAGTAAAAGATAGCGATTCTATTTATTAGAACAAGAGAATCAGCACCATTGTCTCTGAACCGGTGGTGTTCATACGACATGCAATTACATATTTACAATGAACAAGGCATAAGATCAGGCTTTTCCCTAGCATGATGCGGTTGGTTCCAATTTTACCAGATGCGACCAAAGACCTCCGTAAGAGTGCAATTTAATTAGAATTGGACAAAACCGATTATTCTGAGGATGTTAGGTTAGGCCCGTTGCTAGAATTCCTGAATATGGAATTCCAATGTCCGTCTGTCAGTCCACGACTTAGTTTAGAGACTCTTAGTACTAGAAAGCTATAATTCAGCATGGATATTAATAACGCCAATAAAGTGATAAAATAAAATCTTGACAAAAAAAAAATAGTTTTATAGGGTGTCTCTCCTTCACGTAAAGTGGGGATGTCTTTTTTCTCGTCTATCCTACGGTGTGGAGTGTCGTTGGATAGGCCGTTTAAAAATGAAACAATTTTTCAATTCAGGGATAAGTTTGCGAAATATTAAGCTCTAAAGAGATAATTTTTGTTAAAGTGTAGCCCCCCCCTCCTCTGCCAGCTAAATGGTTGTTTTAAGTTACACGGAAAACTATCACAGTTAAGTAGGCTTTACAACAACAGTCGGCCAACTTGCAATTGGAATGTATGAGAAAATATGTTTTTTTTAACTTCAATGTTAAGTTTGTTATTGGGATAAATTCATCCTAACTACGGAACCCTTCATTGTGCGGGATCAGACACGCACATGGCCGGTTTTTTTTTATTTGTTAATTACTACTTGGACGGATTCTACCGTTTTATTTTGAGTTCCACAATCGCTCATCCCCTCAAGTGTCGGACACACACCTAATGTGCGTAAGAAAAATTTTTTAAATCTCAGTATATGAAATATTTGAGGAATTTTTCGACAGTCAAAGATTTAAAACATCAATCTTTGAGAGAAATGCTCCCTATTCTGTACCCAAATGTTACCATCTTGCAATTCAACATGCAAACGTACCTTGATACCTCGTATTTCAGGTGCAAGCAATCTTTTCTTCTTGTTGTCTGAGCTAAATCAATCTAGTTTATAGCTATCTCAAATAAGACCGTCTGTCTATTCCGTCCGTTCATTAGAGTCAGATTGTCATTTTTAGATCTGCTGTCGCCTCCCAACCTACTTTTGCCGATACTAAAATGTTCAATCTTGGTTAGAATCTGTGTCTCCACTGATATCATTCTGACAGCATTGATTTGGACGATTGGATTTGGACAGCTGTAGGTAGACTGTACCTTTTCTATGAAAAAGAAAAGATTATTTTTATTTTTTATTTTTTTTTTATTTGAGATGGGTTGCTCTTGACTCTAGTCTAGGTCAAAAGTGACAGAGACAGAGTCGACGATGGAGTGAGCTTACCCAGAAGAAACCTGTTCACTCTCATTTTGAAGAGATTTGGGTTGTATGTAATCGGAAACATAGACGCAGGTAGTGAGTTCCACTCATTTGCTGTGCGCATTATAAAAGACATTTGGAAACGCTTAGTGCGAATTGGTGGAACTAGGTAGGGACGATAACTGGCAGTGCGTCTAGATGTCTGATGGTAGAAGGGGGCCGGTGGAACCAGGTCGTGGAGTAATTGTAGACACTCACCAAAGTACAATCTGTAGACAAGACCGACAAGCAGGCAACCTTGCAGCGATGAGCCAAGCTGTGAAGCTTGGCATCCACCAGTTCTACGTTGCCAAAGAGCCTCTTAGCTCTGCGTTTCACCGAGTCAAGCACGGCAAGTTGGTACTTAGCGGATGCATCTTAAAGGTGGCTGCAAAGTACTATTACTTATTACCTCGTGGTGTTATTTTGCAAATTATTCAACCAATGGCATTGACCCTTTAGTTACAACCTTGCTGTAAAGCTTTTTAAGGCCCACTTGCACAACGAATCACTAAAAATGTTTCGCACTAAACATATTATATTAGGTTGAGGAAAAAGTCTTTTCGCATTATAGTATGTATGAACTTGTAATAAAATCTCTTTGGTATCATTGAAAGTTTAAATTTTAAAGAACATAATTCCAAATTCAAATTAGGAAAATGTGTGATTTTCATTTGTTTTTCGTACCGTCAAGATGAGTGAATCTAATGAAGAAATTCGATACATTTTAAAATTTTACTACAAAAAAGGTAAAAATGCAACGCAAGCCGCGAAAAAAATTTGCGATGTTTATGAACCTAGTGTAGTGTCTGTGAGAGTAGCACAAATTTGGTTTAAGCGTTTTCAATCCGGAAATTTTGATGTCAAAGATGCACGTCGCTCTGGTCGCCCTATTACGGATAAAATGGATGCCATTTTTGAAAAAGTGGAGCAAGATCGGCATATCAGTAGTTACGACGTAGCTGAAGAACTGGAAATTGACCACAAAACAGTTTTGGCGCATTTGAAAAAAACTGGGTACACAAAAAAGCTCGACATTTGGGTACCTCAAGAGCTCACTGAAAGAAACCTAATGAACCGTGTACTCATTTGTGATTCTTTATTACGACGTAATGAAACCGAACCATTTTTAAAGAAGCTGATAACTGGTGATGAAAAGTGGATCACGTATGACAAGAACGTGCGAAAAAGGTCGTGGTCAAAGGCCGGTCAGGCTTCACAGACTGTGGCGAAACCCGGGTTAACTCGCAACAAGGTGATGCTGTGTGTGTGGTGGGATTGGAAGGGCATTATTCATTATGAGCTGTTACCATCTGAACTCTACTGCGAACAATTGATGAGATTAAAGCAAGAAGTTGAGAGAAAGCGTCCGAAATTATTCAAAAGAAGGGGTGTGGTTTTTCATCAAGATAACGCTAGACCTCACACATCTTTAGCCACTCAGCAAAAATTAAGAGAGTTTGGCTGGGAGGTGTTAATGCATCCGCCGTATAGTCCTGACCTTGCACTTTCAGATTTCCACCTGTTTCGGTCTCTTCAGAATTCTTTAGGCAGTGTTAGGTTAACATCACGAGAGGACTGCCAAAACCACTTGTCGCGGTATTTTGACCAGAAGTCCCAAAATTTCTATAGCAATGGGATCATGTCCCTACCTACAAGATGGCAAAAAGTTATCGAACAAAATGGTACCTACATACTTTAGTTAAATGTAAATAAACTATATTAAAAAATGTTTTGAATTTTCTTAAAAAATGCGAAGAAACTTTTTCCCCAACCTATTATTTAAAATCGTTTGTTCGAAGTTGACGATCATCGCTGTTGACAAAGGTTTTAAATAGGTTTAGTGCGAAATATTTTTAGTGATTTGTGGTGCAAGCGTGCCTTATCAAGCAAATGACAGAAATAGAACGATGTTTTAAATACGTTAAGGGGGAAGCGTCAGGGTAGCCCGCGAAAATCAAATTGTCTTACGTTTTTTTTGCAATTTGCAAGTCAGTATTAAGTTATATGTTAAATAAAGTATGATTCGCGGCCATAAGAAATATGTATTTACAGAATTATAATCATTACAATCAGTAATACAACTTCTTAAGTTAGTATAATCCACAAATGTCTAGATTTCATGAAATAGCCATTCATTAGGATGACCTGGTCTTAAGGAGTTGTATTTATCACTTTAATGATTATAATTATGTAAATAATAATTTAAATACAAAACACGTACAAAGTATTCTAAGACAATTAATCTTATTATTGTTTAGGTTCAAAAATAAACTAAGAATGTAATTTATAAAGACATACCAACAGGAAAACTATTTAAAAAGTTTCACTACTAACTAACAACTTTACTTCGCTTTATTTCCTCAAGAGCAAACAACTGAAACAACATGACATTAAAACTTCGTACTTAAACAAAATATTGCAACAAAGAAGCACCTTTTGTAACGAGTACAATGTTACTTACAAGTCTTAAAATATGACCAACACCAGTAGTACCGTGTTACCTAGTAACTGGTTTGTGAAGGTCAGATAGGCAGGCAGTCAGGTAATGTACTGAGGGCCTTGACAAAGTGAGATTATATCAGCGATAATGACGATGAAAAAGTCTAAATGATTTGTAGGTACATAAGCCTTCCGCCTGGGCTGCAGGTCGTTCAAAAGAGTTACCGGCAACTGAAGGAACACTGAGAAACTGAAGGAACACGGGTGGGTTTTAGTCAGTAGGAGTCTGACACGCCCTCCCGCTCCACGCAGAGCGGGAGAAGTTATTTGATGATTTCCCATCCAAAAAAAAGGGTACATAAGGTTACGTAAAATCAAAATCAAAGTCATTTATTCGAATAAAGTTGAAAATCTATTAAAGAAATTTGACAGATTGTAGTAGCTTGATGTGCTGGCGTCTGTACATTGCGCAATAATGAATGAATGAAATGCACCGACCCCAGCGTGGTTTGACCAGACTCGACTGCTGAATGAACACTAGCCCCTGGTGCCTCATGTTACATGGTGCAACAGGGATCATTGCATATCAAAGAGTAGACCGGGGGGCGCGATAATGGTAGGGAAGACAGGCCCTTAGGATATGGATAGGGATTAGCGCCCATCCGGTATGCACCGTAAAATAAGCCTTGGAATAGTGGAGAGACGGGTGTTATAATTAACGACGTCGCCGCAAGGCTCCTTCAAGTTCAGCTTCACCAGTCAATCCTTAGGCAGGATTAAGCTGCATTTCCGACATTTTCCATGTGACTGCCATGCTGCGTAGTTCCAGACTTCGTGTGAGGTCCCGCTACCAACCGTTTCAGGTTTGTTGTAATTCTCGCTGGTAGTAGCCCTCTCAATAAAAACACTAAATTAAATAAAATTATTTTCCATAAGTCAGCTAGCACATGCCAATATACTTACAAAAAAAATAATATAATAAATGAAAATTCATCTCAAGCAGTTAATAAAAATACAAAATTAAAAACGTAAACAGAACTTTATACCTAGATAAAAGCCTCCAGGCATATAGGGCGTGCCCACTTACATATAGCTATATTTAGCTGTAACTCGCAGTCAAGTGATAAACTAGGACTTAGCAATCTGCCTAGCCTTTTCCCAACTATGTTGGGGTCGGCTTCCAGTTTACTCTGTCTAATCTGAATGATATGCAGCCAATGCGTCTAATACAACATTAAGTGCGGAAAGCAGGTAATTTACGATGAGTGTATAAGTCGACAATTAAGCTAGTTGGTTTGCGATAGAAATACGAAACGCTTTGAAGCGATTGTCATTTGTCTAGGCACTCTGGTATTCAGCTGCATGCGGTTATTTGATTGAACCTAATTAATATTTTATCTATCCATAAAAAAATATCAAAATCAAAAATCATTTATTCAAACTAGGCTGAGAATCAGCACTTTTCGAACGTCAAAATTACATAAGATAGTCCCCAAAACGCCCGCCCTTCACCATTTCCTAGTGCTTTAGCTGGGGAGAAGAAGTGGCGTAACAAACTCCCCTGCGGCACAGCTGTTTGTTCAGTTAAAAAAATAGATTGTATATAGCACTGCGCAAAATAATTTAGGTATTACGCAACAAAACATGAAATTAAATTAAATTAATTGCCATAAGTCAGCTAGCACGCGACAATGTACCAAAAAGAAAAAAAAATCGAAAACTATACTCGAGCAGAAATAAAAATACAAAACTAAAAACGTAAACAGAACTTTATAATTAAATAAAAGCCTTCAGGCATAAAAGGCGTGCCCACTTACATATTATTATAGCCATATATGTAGCAGTAATTTGAAGTCACACATGATAAACTAGGACCATTGAAGTAAAATAAATAAAGAGTTATACTAATATTATTACTAATAACAATAATAAAACCAAGGTCAGTAAGACGTCCAGTCACCAAAGCAGCACCCGTTCACGAGCATAACGCAAAGATCAGTTATTACCCCCCTCGCCATTTTTGAGGGTAGGAGGCAACCCGACCCTCGACGCTACCGCAAGCAGTGACATCTAAGGGAGCATGACGAACTTGCTGCCGATTGCTCAGGCAAGAATAATATGATCAATTGTCGAGGTCACTAGCTAACCACATATTGCAATATCACTCATAAAAAACATTGTAATGAATAGATTATGTCAATGATAAATAAAAATAAATAAATTGAATTTTACATGCAAATAAATAATTATATGAACTCATATAACCTGTTAGAAAGTAAGCTAATTCTGGAGAAAGAACATAAGCAGTGTCTTGAGGTAATCACAGCGACCAACTATTGTTATCGTTGATTAAGTATGCCTTTGAATAAAGGTTTATTTATTAGGTTCAATCTCTACTGTATCTGTTTTTACATACATCTAACAATAAGTACTACGTTTCTTCGCGAAAAAATCTGTAAGAATCCATGAATAAATACATTTTTCAGATCGTAAGTTTTCTAAGGAAACATTTCGTCACGTATTCTCCTCATTCATAAAAGCCAATTTCCGATGACTTTTGTATAAAAAATATTGAGGGCCAGGACTGTCTGTATATTACAATGGATTAAATATCTCTGTCCAATTATAATTTTATTCTTGATATAATTTTGGATGAAACAGGAACTGAGAATCAGTCATTTGCTATACGAATGCTATTGGTATTCTTAATTCACGTACGAGTATAATGCGTGTACAGTAGGCCTAGACAAATGTCATTCGCTTCGGAGCGATGCTATTTCTACAATCGCTATCCGTCCGGCTAACGCATCCCTATGGAAGTTATCCTTGGACGCTGTCAATCGTTGACCTACGTGACATTTCGATAGCTTATGTCAACCCCATACATTTTTGGCTTTTCTACTAGCGTCATCGCTAATCGAATGCTACTTTGTCTAGGCCCCCAGGTCGTTTTTGTTTAATTCTGGTAACCAAACCTCTGGATACACATGCACTTTCATTGATTTATTCGGGACACCGAAATGTCTCTCTGTATTTATTTAATACAGTAAAATCAACATAAGATAATTATTTCTTTTGCTGATTAAGACACAGCTGGATAAGTACTGGACACTATGTCAAATTTACCAACAATGCTAGTACCCTCTCCTCTAGTTTATTTATTTAAGGAAAAACAAACAGTAGCATAATAAGAAATACTCATAATATCCTAATTATTACATTTTTTAAATTATGCTACCCACTACGTTATGCACAGATTACAATTTAAAGTATTTAAAACTAGCTAGGAACACAGTTACAATACTTATATAATAGTCATTGTCCTAGAACTCATATTCCGATTATTAAGTTTATACAAAAAAAATAAAAAATAATAATAAAGCAAATTTGTGTGCGTACATTATTAGACATTACGTTATTATAAATGTATTACTTTGCTGATCCTTTAGGGTTGCTTGGATTTGCTTCTTAAATGCATTTTTACTGAGAAAAAGAATGTCGATTGCATTAAACTCATTGTTATATGTCTCAACTAAACGATAACGATAAAGTGGTGAACGCGAGCCAGCGTTGGATATACAGAGACTAGTTGTTAACAGATCACGATATATTTAAAACGATTTACACAAATTTCCAACACCCTGTTGGAGATTAAGACGCAGATATATGCTAATGGCCTTAAGTGGTTAGGTTTTGTGTTCGGTGCTGAGCTCAAGCAACGCATCTTACGTCCAGCCTGCAGTATGTAGGACTAGCCCATGAAGGAGCGCTGTCCCAAATTAGACGCATTATTAATTTATTTATTGTCCATAAAACAAAAGGTATTATATTGCAACATATGAACTAAAAGATAAATAATTGAATTAACTTTAAAATGGGGCAGGTTTCATAAAAATACGCTTGATAGTTTTTGCGTGATTCACCGTTTTTTTATCCGCCTTAGACGTAACTTTACAAATTAATTTCAACATAATCTGAAATATGCACATATTAAGTTCTTAAGAAAATGCTCTCATTTAACATATATTTTTTTTACAAATCATTAACACACATCGGTTAGACGTGATCTTCAGTTTAAAATCATTAAAAGTCTGTTATCGTCGCCTTAAGGGGGATGTTGGAACATCAACTCCGCATGTATTTGTAAGTCGCGCCACGGGTATTCTTGTAAATAATCCGAGTTTGGAATGAAATCTCCGTGTTAGCTCTGTGAAGAATGTAGAACGTAATCGGTTTAAATATTGAAGAGCGTGCTGTGTCGTGTGTCAGGAATATATTATAATGAGAAAGTTATTATACCAAAAAAAAAAAACTAGTTCTGGTTAAGATAGGTATTAGCGCCGATTCCCTTGTTCACAAACTAAAGTTCAGTGCATCTTTTTCTTTCTATTTCATTAAGAAAAGGACATACGATAAATATTAGTTAGTCCTGTCAAATTACGATACCCCATAGACAAGTTAAGACGTGATTAAAAAATTGGCTACTAAAAATAGGTCAATTTACGTTAGGCGCTGACTAATTTGACAGGACTAAATTAGTATTTATCGTCTCTCCTTTACATAATGAAATAGAAAGAAAAAGATGCACTGAACTTAAAATTAGTTTCGTTTGTGAACAAGGCAATCGGCGCCATTGTTCGATGTTATCGAAACTTTTTACTACGTTTGTGATCTACTGAAATTCAAAACTTTAGATTTTTTAATTCTAGACCTTATTTCTAGTTATGCAGAAAGGAGCCATGTCGGGAAAAGGAAATGGATGATGTATGGACAAGGCTGCATTTGACGGCTAAATATCTCCGTAATGAATAGAGATATCGGCATGGCTATTTTTGCAAAAAATCTTGTATGTCGAAATTAGTATGACTGTGTTTATAGCTCATTTTTTGAAAAAGTGCCATTTGGCTGCTTTCTGCATAACTAGGTCCAGTTAGCATCACTTAACGAAATCAGAGATTTTTTCAATCTTTGACGCGATCTCCTGTAAAGTTACAAATACGTAATTAATACGATGATAATATAATTATAATAACTAGGTCCAATTAAAGATAGTTTCAATGATGGAACACAGGCGTGATCTTATGGTACTTCTAATATATTATTATTATTATTTTGACATATCTTGGGACCCTGGGGTCCCGGACCTTTGGAAGGCGTACGAGGGGCCGAAGCCAAAGCGCAGAGGCCCCTTAGACAATTTTAAATGATGAGGAGTCACCAACCGACGTTTACCCCTATAGGTATGCACTATGCAAGTGCACCCAAGGACAACCCACAGTTGATACAGAACTATTGCAGAACGTGGAAACAAAACATATTGGGCTTTGGGTTTGGGTGGCTAAAGTGGATTACCCAATCCAACTTGAACTATGGAAGAACTATGTCCCCTGCCTGATCAATGTTGTACACGGATAAAATGGCAGAGGGTGACTTGCACACTCAGTAATGGTCCCCCGGAAACGGTCGCTAGTACATAGTGACGTAGCGACAAGGGGGCAACACCTCCTGAGGTGCTTGAGGAGTGGAGAGCTATTCCACGGCTATCAGGACAATCCCGGTAGTACGGTCAAGATCCCTATCAACACCTTACTGGAATACTTCCTTCCCCGAGCACGTTTGCTCTTGCGAATCTCCACTCAAGCCGGCCAATAAAGCCAAGAAAGAGGTAAGAGCTCTGTTCCTCGGCAATGTTCACTCAGGCCGGCCAATAAAGGCAAGCCAGAGGTGAGGAACAAGACTTTCCCGGGAGATAGGGTCCGTGGGGTCGCTACTGTCCAACAGCTCGCCCTGCGGGTTCACATATCTCTTACTCTACCGGCACAGACCCAGTTCTGGAGCGCGCAAGCCCCACTACGACGTCAACGTAGAGGTAATATTATTATTATTACTTTGGAAGGCGTACGAGGGGCCGAAGCCTATTATTATTATAATGATTTTGAACCCTATATGAGAGCTACATAAATTATAGTCAAAGGCCAACTCAATGAATCACTTCATTGAGTCCCCAAGACCAAAACTTCAACTCAAATATTCGGTTCCTATTTAAACCAAAACGAATCGTTTTGCTTACAAATTTTTTTATTGTCAAACTCGGCATTTAAATATATTCGTAAGCTAATTTTACCTGTGATAGCTACATCCATATGGGAGGGCCAACTATGCAAAGCTATGAGGTATTTGCTCCATTATTGATAAGATACAAGAGACTTAATTTTAACCAACAACGGTCCGTAAATTACCGCATCAAGGACGGGACGTCAACGAGAAAACAGATGACGGCGCCGAAGTAGCGACAGTACGTTTACTGTGGCGTCGTCATCTGTTTTCTCGTTGACGTTCCGTTCCCGGTGCGATGGACAAACAGTGTAAATCAAGTAAAAAGTACCAACACTTATATAATAGGTACATAAACATCAAAACAATACACAGTCGACAACCCTACACTGCTAAGTGGTACTGAACTTAAAACAATAGTTCCTTCGAGCCCACCACAACGGACTCCCGGACTTAAGACTTTGGTACTTTTGTGCGAATGCTTTGTTATATGTATATACTTACTAATAGCAGTGTTTCAAGAAACTTGCAGCGGTTATAATCCCCTAAGAAAGTTTCACTTTGCGGAACCAAGTGGGGTACGGAATTTATCGTTCTTTTCCTCCAAGAAACTCCGATGGGTTCAACATTATTACTTTTATTCTTCAAGCCGAGTTGGAGCAGTTTTTCAAGAGATGGTTTGAAGAATGGTGGTATGTAGCCTTGTTAGGAAACTGTTGGTCTTGAAAGAAGCTGCTTAGATTGCTCCTTGTTGTGCGGAAAAATTACAATTGCGTTCTAGCTGCGTTCTATTCGCAATTTGAGGAAGTTTCAAACTATAGAACCTCATAAATTAATAAGTAGTGCATTATATTACACGTGCGTAAATTGTTATATGGAACTACTCAGATAGTTAGAATATATAGAGGACAATTTTTTTTCGCTGTTTCATATAAAAGTTCAATACCTACTCGACCAAAATGTATGCAACAGCTGATTTTTTTTTTCATGATTTCGGGGTTGGCCCCATAGTGAAAGTTGTTCATATTCATGGGTAAAATAACCTGTGAAAATTTGCGCACTGCTTAAAAATTGTCCCGTATAGGCTCACGCGTTCTTTATGTAAGAAGGTACGACGCGACGCCTTAATCCAAGGTCCGTATTCCACAGTAGGTGCCTTTAGCGTATAGTCGCTTAGTTTTTATGTTTTGTACCCTGGTTGGAGGGAGGTCTTTATTTGTTAAGGCATCCTCTTGATAGCCCGGTTAAGCAGCCGGAAGGCCAAAACTAATGAACAGCGATTTTAGGGCTCCCACAGACAGGCGCGACGCGACTATGGAGGAAAAATTTCTATGAAAACTTCTAGGAAATTGTTCTATCGGAGTCGCGTCGCGCCGTCACGTTGCGCCTGTCTGTGGGAGCCTTAACATTAAGATTTCCGTCACAAAACTTATTTCTACTTCGAACATAGTAATTTATTCAGGACAGTACCCTAATTACGTAACATACTATCAATCGGAATCGGTTTAATTTTGACAGTTCAAAAACATTCATTGCGTTATTTACGTGGTTGAGCAGACAAAATTTTCGAACATGAAGCAATGGATTAGCTTGAAAATGATTCAGATTCCGATCAATAGTGTGTTACGCAATTAGGGTGTAGTTCTGTGAAGCAACAAAAAGTTATTTCCATACTCATTTTGCAATCTATTCTCCTAGTCATAACAATACATTGGCATTCAATTTTGAGCTATTATGACTGAGCCTCCTTTTAATTCTTCGGTTATTTTTAATTAAGCCACCACTTTACTTCAGCTTTATTAAAAATCATTATTATTCTAATTCGAAGGGACGAAATAAAAAGATTCGTTCGTATTTCATCTCCCACAAAAGATTATGAATTACACAGAAATCTTTTTAACGTTTTTTCTTTAACAATGCTTTTGTTTTTCCTTTTCTTAATGGCTATAAATTGTTCAGAAACAAAATAAAAATGTTGTTAGCATTTTTATTAAATTATACTGGGGAGATCTATCATATTTTCTGTTTTTCCAATACTGGGCATATTCATGTTAGACATATTCCGCTCTGGTAACTGAATGTAGTGTGTAGCCAATAAATTTTAACCGCATGCTGTCAGCGGCCTTACAGATCCCATGTGGTCAAATAAGGTAAGAATATAATTACTTATAGTTATGGTACAATTTACAGGGATGAGTGAGTGTACCATCATATACAGCAATGACCAGCAGATTTAGGCCAAGGCTTTTAATCCTTAAAACCAGGACTAGGTCAAACCAGAATATTTAAAAACTTTCATTTAAAAAAAATGGATTTACGCGAGGTAACTACTAAGTGATGTAAGAAAAAATGCAGCCGAAGCTTTGAAAGGGTTTAACCGCCTTTTCGTAAAAATAACATTATGTGGCAAAAGAAAAATAATTCTTTTACCGGCTGAATTAGAAAATGTGGATTTATGTGACAGTAATATTATTTCTTCTTCGTGTTATTTCTAGAAGTAGGCGTTTGGTACCTTTTATATTAGACTACTACATACCCAGTGCTTCTTTTCTTAGCAAAAATAATTATTCTGTGAGTATCTATTTAAAAATACCTCAGTCGCCTAAAAGTCATCAGACGCATATAATTCACCCCTAGCATATTTCTGAGTTTCTTTTTTTTTGTTATTCCTCTCTCAGTAGGTAATCTTCTAATGTTTGTTTTAGTACAGTTTTAATGAATAAATTGGCTAAACCTTTTAATAAGTAATGGTCTTATCAATATTCTTTACGCTCGGTGAAATCTTTGCGTTCAAAGGAGGTAATTATGGAATGTGTGCCAAGCAGGCTGCGCGTTCCTTTGCCTTGAGCGAACCTATTGAAATGCTGAGACTTTCTTGGTCTTGCGTCGAACAAAAACCACTATACCTCACTATAACCTCAACCAAAAAAAAAAAAAAAACACTCACGATAAAGTGAAAGGGAAAACCCTTACACGCGTATCAAAAGCCTACCATGTCGGCGGTGGCTAACTTAATTATCAGAGGCTTGCAACTCGCTACGAAGGTAATTATCTTGTGTTTGTGTCATATCACTTCTGAAAGGCTCTTGAAAGGAAGTTTGAGTTATTTGATCTGAAAGTGTATGGAATAGGATGGTTCTCTTTTGTTATTTATGAATGACATTGAACCAATGGTGTTATTCTGAAGTTTGTGTCGAACCTCATTCAAGGCATACAAATTGAATTCGAACTCATTTGTTTTTAAAGTCTTCGCGAGTTCATAGCTCAATACTGTTCGAATTTTGAAACATCGAATAGCGCTACAGACCTCCTTCCTCCTGCATCACCTCCTAACCTTTTCCCAACTATGTTGGGATCGGCTTCCAGTCTAACCGGATGCAGCTGAATACCAGTTATCTACTTGGAGCTACTGCTCATCTGACCTTCACAACCCAGTTACTGGGTAATACGATACCCCTTGATAAAACTGGTGGTCCGACTTTCTCGCTTCCGATGACCCGTAACGACTCTCAAAAATCCACGAATGACAGCCGGGACCAACGGCTTAAAGTGCTTTCGAGACACAGAGGATTCTCGGTATGTAAAGATGGTCGCCCATCCACGGACCAACCGCAACTTAACCTGATCGATCGACCCGTGCGGCTGTTATTATCATACTTAGCCACGAGCCCCATTTACAGACCTCCTTAAGTACTTGCGCTTTTTTTTTTTTTGAGATGCGCGAGCAGATCCGTAATTTCGTTCTGAAGGTCAATTCAAGGTGCAAACGTAAAAATGGTCAAATTCAAGTCACTATCTCATCTCTTCGACAATTAATGACAAAACCTCGTCAAAATTTCAGTAAATTGATTGTGCTTTTGACTGAGCGATGATTGAGACAGATTAGTATGCAAACGTTCTCAAAAATACGGGAATTGACCCTCATTTTTTATCCACGAAACACTCTTCATATTTAAGTATATCTACAAACTCTACTTTCAAAAGATCTTGAATTGTCTCGTATTTTCCGGTAGCCCAATAAAATGAAGATGGATTTTATCGGCTATAAAATGTTGCTTGAGAAATTGAAACAATTGAGGCGTAAATTGAGTTACTTCGACACGTAAAGAGACAACTAGTATCTGCTATCGAAGATAGTCTTGAGAATCTCACAGCGGATTTTGAAGTACCTAATATTTGAAACTTTTCTCGCGACATTTTATCCCGCGATGATATTTTGAACGTAGAATATTATTTTCTCTTATACGAGTATTTGCTGTAAACGCTATATTTACTAATTCTTATTACGTTGTTAAAGTAAGATTTGAAGGGATGAGTTTTGATTTTGTGAGGTATGATAGTTTATTATTAGACCGATTTAGAATAGAATAAGTACATGAAGGGCTCATGACTAAATAATAACAGTCGCACGGGTTGATAGAAGGTTTGGTAGGAAGGCCGCGGTGAGTTAGTGGGTGGGTGACCATCCATTACATATCGAGACCACTCCATGCCTCGGAATGCACGTTAAGCCGTTGGTTCCGGCTGTCATTTGGTCAAACCTTTGACAGTAGTCTAGTTGTCAGACTTTTGTGTTTCTGACTAACCAGTCAGAAACACAAAAGTCTGACAACTAGACTTACCTAGAGGTAAAGTGTTACCCAGTAACTGGGTTGTGGAAATCAGATAGGCCAGGTAGAGATACCATGTAAACCAGCCCCCGTGTTAGCCCGGCAGCTGAATTCCGTGTGGTTCTAGTCAGTAAGAGTCTGACAGACCCTCCACCCGCCCCAGGGTGGAGGACATCTATGAGGATTTCCACACGATAAAAAAGGGATACCATGTAAAAAAAATTGACGTGTGGATTTTTTTTTTTACATGGTATCCCTTTTTTATCGTTTGGAATTTTTTTTTTACATGGTATCCCTTTTTTATCGTGTGCAAATGCAATACAATTTTGTACTCAAATACTTAAATATAATTTGTAATTTTAACATTGTAATTTAATAGTACCCACTCATTTAATTGTGTTCAATAATAATTGGTATGTTAATATTGGCAAAAAATAGGGCACTACCCAATTTTTAAGATCTTTTTTTATTATGTTTTACAAATAATATTAAATTAAAAAAGCAGCTGTATCCGCTTAGACTGGAAGCCGACCCCAAGATAGTTGGGAAAGGCTAGGCAGATGGACAATAGAATACATTTATTCAGTACTAGCAATTGCCAGCGGCTTCGCTCGCATGAATGTCGGAAATTAACCCGCGGAAACGTACTACCGAGATTAAAAGTATCCTATGGGTTAATACATGTCAGAAACTATATGTGGGCCAAATGTCATCCAAATCCTGTTAGAAGATTAATGATTTTTTATTTTTTTATTTGTGATGGCTTTGCTCTTGACTTTAGTCTAGGTCACAGGTGACAG
Source organism: Dicycla oo (assembly GCA_948252095.1). Lineage (NCBI taxonomy): Eukaryota > Metazoa > Arthropoda > Insecta > Lepidoptera > Noctuidae > Dicycla > Dicycla oo. Next base: position 15,173,703 of record OX411732.1, read on the forward strand.
AGACAAAGTCGACGATGGAGTAAACTTACCCAGAAGAAGCCTGTTTACTCTCACTTTGAAGAGATTAGGGTTGTATGCGTTCGGAAACACAGACGCAGATAGTGAGTTCCACTCCTTCGCTGTGCGCATTATAAAAGACGCTTGGAAGCGCTTAGTGCAAATTGGTGGAATAGCAACCAGGTAGGGATGGTGATTGGCAGGGCGTCTGGATGCCAATTCAAATATTATCGTTAATTCATGCAAGCCTAGTTAGTACTTTTTGTTAGGGGTACTGTTCAGAAATTGTGCACAACGTGTCGTGTTGTGAATTAAAACACTATACACTGAACACTATACACTAAACACTATACTGTTACAGAGACATTTACTTTTTCATTTTTCAAAACTGACTTACCTAACTATCTTATTTATGAACCGATTGAAATAAACCATACACTAAAATAAATGATAAGTGAACCTTACCACAATACATTAGTGAAAACCGCATATCGGTTAAGCCTTTTCTGAGATAAGCGCGCACAAAAGCACAGAGAAACAGACAAAAATTCTAAAAATAATTGTTTTGGATTCTATTACTGAATAAAGACCCCCCCCCCCCCCCCAATAATACTTTTTCTCAAATACATTCCATGTACAGACATCGACCTGTTTCACTTTCATTATATTGGGTGATTTTTTTCACCGCACCGTCTTGAAAAAAATAGAGCATAATAGGTGAACGGAGTGAACGCCTAAGGCATACTTAGCTTTTTTTTTTTGAAAAAAATATGTTTTTTTTTTATTTGTATTGAATTTCGTTATTTTATAGCGATCTATAAAGTTCTTTTTTTATTTCTGGTTTTATTATTCTAGTTTACTTCAAATGTAGTGTTTATTGATAGCGCAATTTGGGTCTAAGCTATTGAAAAAAAAAAAAAAAACTGGGTATGCCATAGACTTCTACTCCATTCTCCAATTGTACCCAATTTTTTTCAAGATGGTAAAAAAAATCATCCAGTATGTATAGAAGAATATAACACAACGCATTTAGTCTTTCCGTCATTGTCATCATGAAACGTGGACTCAATAATAAACAAGAAACATCAATTTTATGCCAGAGGGATTTTTAATCACACGCTGTTGTTATTGAGTAACGGAAAATAATGTCCATCCTCTTAACGTTATCTTTAAATGGCCTTTTACGACACCCACAAGCGAGGAAGTGGTGGCCTAGACGTAGCTGGGAATCGAACGAGACTGAATCTTTACACGAGGATGTGGTCGCCTACTCTTTGGTGGAAAACTTGCGGAGCTGATAGCATATAAAATTATGCATATCTATGTAGGAGAGGATAGTTAGTTTGTCACAACATTGTGAATAGTTTTAATAAGTTAATTTGATTTGTCAGTAGTCTGTGACTGAATTAAAAAAAAAGAAATGTCAGGTCAATGGATCTAGGTAGTCTGTGGTGTGAGAAGGATAGAGGACGAGCAAGAAAATTATCTAGGTATACTGTACTGTAAAGAAGAAATTAAAATTCGAGTTTTTCCTGCGAATCAGTGTTTTATTTTAGCTCATTGAGCATCCAAAGAACCACACCTATACTCTGTTCCAAAACAATTTTTAATAATATCCTCTGTTCCAAAACAATTTGATGAAATTGTAAATAAATGGGTCATAAAACGTACCTTTGGATGGAAAATTGTATTGTCACTACAAATTTAGTGAATTGATTACTTATTTGAATAATTTAGGCTCTAGACAGACGGGCTGCATTTCAACTGAAACTGCACGCCAACTGCACGCCAACTGCACACTGACTGCAATCGGGCTACACGGTTTGTTTGTAGCTTTTTGCAGTCGTATTAGTATACGACTGCAAAAAACTACATTGCATTCACACTGCAGCAGTTGAAATGCAGCCCGTCTGTCTAGACACTAAGCCTAATTTTAAATCACCTCATAGATGTTTTTATACATTTGGTAATTCAGTTTTTTTTATAATCTCAATTTTCATCGACGGTTCCTCGTCAATCAATGATAAATGTTGGATAAACTGGTGAGATATAATAGTTATTTATGCTATAAGTGCGGAAAGTAGGTGATTTCGGACAAATAGTGCCAATACTTATTCTGAAAACTTATTCTGATACTTTATAGCGCTCTCATTACTAAGTTTTTCAGAGCAACATACCTCCCCAATTTATTTTCAATACTAAAAACCTGTTTTTAACAACTTGCAAAGAATATAATTAATAATCCATAAGGAAATTAAGTTTATTTAGCTAAGTTGACAAGACTAAAGTGGGTAAAACTTGTCTGAGCTTATCAGATTAGTGTCAAAAATGTCCTAATTAAGCAGACAGTGATTTTCTTTATACAAAATTAGGTAAATTGTGTTTAAAAATTTGAATATCTTTTTTTACGTAAAGCCGCGTTGGTAATATTTTTTTTTAGTTTAGCAAAGTAATATTAGCCAAGGTTTTGCAAAGTTTATTAAGTTTTAAAATAGCAATTATGAAAAAATTAGTTTTGTATTTAAGTAAACGTTTAGGTAAGGTTATTCGTGAGAAGTTTTTCTTTTATTATTTTTAAGGCCTCGCATAATACATTTTCCGTTTTCATAATTAAAATCAGCCACTACGACCAATCGTCATTGCAAAGCGATGCAAAAAAGCACCAACTGGTCATTGACAGGCAATTGTTTGTGTCTACTAGAGAAAATCTGCTATAGTACGTAAAAACGCTTACTTAATGTGAGCATTCGCCTGTAATGTAACAGTCCAGAGTCGAGCAGCAGATCAGTGACAGAGGAGAACCAAGGTAATGGTAATACAGTAATGCTCGAAATCGAATCTTGGATTGTTACATTTTACTGGCGAATGCTCTCGGCGAGGGAGCACCTTTTCCTGAAGTTCCCTGATTCGAAAAAAAAGTAAGTTAAAAAAAAAAACCTGACTTCTGAAAAATCACGTTCTAAAAAGTATGAAGCAAGAAAATATTCTCATCTGAAATTTGAAAAAGACAGATAAATTAAAAATCCGTAATCACACGGGTTTTAGTTTTTTAACTTTGCTTTTTATTTAAATTATTTTGGGGTTATAATTTCGTCATAAAGTATTTCCAGAGCCACTTTACATTTTTTAAAGAAGAATAATGTATTTTGGGTAGGTGTGGAGAGAAAATAATATGTTTGGCTCACATCTGAGGAGTGATTTTAGAAATTATTCATAATTATAGGGTGCATTCAAGAAAGTCGCGAGGAACAGCTAACAATATATATAATTTGAAATGTGCTAATTAAGCTAATTTTTTACAGTTCATGACTTTAATATGTCCTCTAGAGGGCGCCATATTAAATTTAATGTAACGTCACATAGCCTATAACTAGCGGACAATTAAGACGCTTCTAACGATACCTAATTTGTTAAATTATTTTAAGAAGTTTAGAAGTTATGGGGGAACAGATGAACATGCATACATACACATACCTGTCAAAATCATAACCCTCCTTTTTCATACATTGACCGTTCAAAATTAGTACACATTAAGGAAACAATAAATCAAATTGAAGGTACATTACCTGATATAATATCTGACTAATGGATTGTTTTTGGTATCGTAGTGGACTATTAAGCGAAGGAAAACTAAAGTGGCAGTGGGCTGGCCATGTTTGTCGAAGGACCGATGGCCGGTGGAGCAGACGAGTCCTGGAGTGGAGACCACGTATCGGCAAGCATAGCATGGGACGCCTTCCAACTAGATGGACCGCCGACCTTAAGAAAATGGCTGGGACAAACTGGATGCTGAAGGCGAAGGACAGGGTGTTCTGACGCAGCCTAGGAGAGGCCTATGTCTAGCTGTGGACTGCGCTAGGCTGAGTTCTGGGTAATATGATGCCGCTTGGTAAGACTGGTTGTCAGATTTTCGGGCTTGGATATCTACTTTACCCTTCGGGGATTACAGGCGTGATCTTATGTTATGTTATGATAATATTTTATCTGAAAAGCAATGTATCGAATAATTTTGTATCAATTTAGAACATTTGCAAAGGTAAGAGTGTGGCGATAGTACTTTATCTTAAGGAGGTCCTTCACAAGGAGGTCTACTATACTCTCAAGCTACTAAATTCGTGACAGACACTCGAAAGCACTTTGAAATCAAACTCAAGACCTAACAAGGCGGTAATAGGCCAACTGAGGCGAGGCAGTACTTGATAACATGTTACGAGCTAGCTAGTAATCTCTGGCAAATTACAACTACTCGTACAAATGCGGTAGTAATGCGGCTTTTTAGTAAACTAGTGGAAAATATTTGAAAAAATTTACGATTGCAAGTCGATAATCAGCAGCCTGAAAGTCAGACAACCAGTCTTACCAAGAAGTATCGTGTTACCGAGTAACTGGGTTGTGTAGGTCAGATAGGCAGTCACGCTCCATGCAAAATACTGGTATTCATGGGACCCAAAGACAGTTGGGATAAGGCTAGACAGAGAGCAGTGCGACACTAGAATTCAACTTGCTTCTTGTTGGGAATCGAACCCAACACCTTGCACGTGGTCTGCATGAGCAGCCTCGGCCCAACGACCACTCGCTTCCACGTACTCCACCGCGACGGACGATTCTCCCTTCCAATTATATTATTAATTGTTTATCCGGGAAGTTATATTTGTAAAGATCAGACAGCAATAAACCATTGCCTAAAATATAGTTCACTTCTTTTATTGCTCCCCGCGCTGACACTTCTTCTTCTTCGTCTTCTTAAACCTTGTTATTTGCTACCGATTTATTATCAGCAGTCGGAAAGTCTGACAACCAGTCTTACCAAGAGGTATCGTGTTACCGAGATCTGGGTTGTGGAGGTCAGATAGACCAGTAGGGATACCATGTAAAATACTGGTATTCAGGAAAGTTTGAAATGAAATTGACTATGAATTGTAATAACAATACAACTCTCAAGTTCATAATTACTCTATTGAAAGACTATTTCATGAAATCATGACATTTGAGGCCAATTCTAACTGATTACTGTTTTTAACGACTATAATTCTGTAAATACATATTTGTTCCGGTCGCGAATCATACAACATACACCCAGACACTGTCCTGCAAATTACAAAAATCTTTGGAATTTCGCGGGCTACCTTAGCGCTTCCCCATTATCTTTATCTCTATATACTAATGCACGAAATAATACGTGTGTGTAAGTTTTAAGTTCCTCTTCTCTTCTCTAGTACGTACTGCAATACAAACAAACAATAACAACATGCAGCGCATATTTCAGCCTTCAGCCAAGGTCAAGAGCAAGCCAGATCCTCAAGTGGCCGAACAGTAACCAGCAGCTGAGAACGATAACACAAATTGAAACACTACAGAAGCTATTCCGGATAGATTATCCGCTAGCAACTGTGACGTCATGTTTATTCGTGTCATATAACATCACGCTGTTATAAGGGATAGGTGAAGACAGAGGTGGAATAGTGAACACCCACATTTTGCCAGTTACGTTGTAAGTCCTAACTAAGTAATCTCGTAAGGGGTGAGTCAGTTGCCATAATTGAACACAAATTCGGACCCCGGGCTGTTATTATGAAACCTCTGAAGGACAATGGTGCCAATTCTGTTGTGCATAAGCTAAACTTAATTTATGAGTAGGCTATTGCTAACTTTTTCTCTCTAATAAAACATGAAAGAGACGGACGTAAATCAGAGCTGTCAAATTTAGTGGAACTAATATTTCCATACAAATTTAAACGACACGTAAAAACATGTCGTATAAAAACGCGGTGAAGCACAAGGCGTAAACTACTTTGACATCTCTAACTTAGTTCATAGCTATAGCCGTACTTATCTTGGGCTGCCTGTTAGTAAAAAATAGCGATTCTTTAGTTTTGTAGTTTAGTTATTGAACAAGAGAGCCGGCACCAATATTGAATAAGTACTAATACTAATTTGTTTATTGACACAAAATACAGGTGTAACATATGTAAGGAAGATGTACCCTTACTCTAGAACAGCTAGTTTAAACGGATCTTAAAGTCGTTAAACCAATTTCACAAAGTATAAACTGCATTTACGATATTCTAGGAAATAGGTAAATTAACATGAAACACCAAGATATACAGTCATTCACTTAATACTCGTATCTTTGTCAACATAAAATTCAATATCTCCACCATACCATCTCATCTCCTATTCTCTACATAATATCACTATTTATTTAGTATTCTAATATTTACAATAAAACTAATAGATTACCTTAATTTACAGTAGATCTTCCAACTATTATATGCCAACATCGTCTCTCTACGATGCTAGCCGCGATCAAGTAGGCAGAGTCAACTCCCGCCTGCTCAACCGTCATCTACAAACGTCATTTTTATAACGAGTAATAAATATAAAATATAATATAATAATATCCTAGGACATTGTTCACACACGGTCATCTGATCCCAAACTAAGCAGAGCTTGTACTATGGAAACCAGATAACTGATATACTACATACACTACTTTTTTTTTTTGTAAATACATACTTATATAGATAATTACACCCAGACTCAGGACAAACAGACATGTTCATGCACACAAATGCCAGTATAAGAAATACAACGTCTCAGTAATCGACTAAGACAATTTAACAATTTATTAATATTATTTCAAAACCTAACACTTACTTATTTGAAGCCCTGGCTCCCGAGCTAGGAAGCAACCTGTGTTACAGGAGCCAGACACAAGTAAGTAACACTTTTTCGAACTGGGAAGTTCTCGTTGTTCTAGTTATTGCAATTATCCATACTGGCTGACAACGTCAGTCACAGACACTTTTCAACCTTAGTAATACATCACCATTGTCCGCGATGGTACCTGCAAGTAAACAATATCAGGATGATCCCTTTGCGTATATGATGCAGTCATACTGGCTATCTGTAGATACTGGCACGATAATCCGTAATGAATATGGACGAATTTGGCGAGATTAACACACTTTAGGTTGGGGATTGTATTACTGTGACAAGTGGTTTGTTGACATTGATTCCGGGAAAGTTTTGAAGCAGTTGCAGCTTCTTATACGGCTTTTCGAACTGTGTTATCTGATTACCTACTCGCCTGCTCAGCTTTTACCTATATTGGGTTGGTTGCTGCTGAGAGGGGCTTGTGACGAAGTAATAACAGCCGTACGGGTCGATCGATCAAGTTAAGCTGCGTCGCTGTCGGTCCGTGGATGGGTGACCATCTTTACATACCGAGACTCCTCCGTGCCTCGGAAAGCACGTTAATCAGAATCATCAGAATAACATTTATTTGCCTACTTTGTATATTACAAAATGTCTTTGAGACCTCTCGTACAGAGGTGAGTCAGCTAACTTAGGTCCTAATGGATCTATGTTTGCAATGTTCTGTTTATTCGCACTATGTGAGACCATTTAACAGATTACGTGTTTTATTTATGTTGTTATGCTTACAGTCTATCTTAGTGAGGCATTATTATTATTGTTAATATTATTTTTCACTTTTTTTTTTTTTATTTGTAATGGGTTTGCTCTTGACTCTAGTCTAGGTCAGAGGTGACAGAGACAAAGTCGACGATGGAGTGAGCTTACCCAGAAGAAGCCTGTTCACTCTCACTTTGAAGAGATTAGGGTTGTATACGTTCGGAAACACAGACGCAGGTAGTGAGTTCCACTCTTTTGCTGTGCGCATTATAAAAGACATTTGGAAGCGCTTAGTGCGAATTGGTGGAATAGCAACCAGGTAGGGATGGTAACTGGCAGTGCGTCTAGATGTCCGGTGGTAGAAGGGGGCCGGTGGAATGAGGTCGTGGAGTTCTCGGGCACACTCTCCGAAGTACAATCTGTAGAAGACCGACAAGCAGGCAACCTTGCGGCGATGAGCCAAGCTATGAAGCTTGGCATCCACCAGTTTTACGTCGCCAATGAGCCTCTTAGCTCTGCGTTCCACCGAGTCAAGCGCGGCGAGTTGGTACTTAGCTGATCCATCCCAAAGGTGACTGCAATACTCCATGCAGGATCGGACTTGCGCTTTGTAAAGGGTTAAAAGCTGTCCAGGCGTAAAGTATCGCTTCACCCTATTTAGGATGCCCAGTTTCTTGGCCGCAGTTTGGGCCTTGTACTCGATGGTGGCGCCGAAGTTGAGACCAGATGTCAACTCCATGCCTAGGAGCTCAAGTCGATCAGTTACAGGAACAGATGTACCCCGAAAAGTAGGAGTTTGGGCGAAACGACTCTTTTTAGCGGTAAAAAGACACGCCTGCGTTTTGGTGGCGTTAAAAGAGACCAGATTATCATCACCCCACTGGGAGACAAAGCTTAAGGTCAAATCTGTCCGCTCTACCATGGCCTCTCTCAAGGAACGAACTTCGGCCCCGCTGGTTTTTGCTCTGGACAAGTATCTCTCTGAAACTGTACTGTCATCTGCGTACCCAACAATACCAGGCCGAAGCAGGTCATTGATGTGCAGCAGAAAAAGAGTTGCAGAGAGAACAGACCCCTGAGGAACTCCGGCATCAATAGCCATAAGGTCAGAAGAGCAGCCATCAACAACTACTCTAATCGGCCGTTCACTAAGGAAATCTGATATCCAGCTACAAAAATCAGCTGGGATGCCATAAGCAGGAAGCTTGCTGAGCAGAGCAGCGTGCCAGACCCTGTCAAAGGCCTTCGAGATGTCAAGCGATACAGCCAGTGCTTCGCCGTGTTTCTCGATGGCTTCGCCACAGCAGTGCGTGACATACACAAGAAGATCGCCAGTTGACCGTCCCCGGCGAAAGCCATATTGACGGCCATATCACTTTATTTTAAAGGGACGTGGAGCCTTCGTTTTGTCGTTAGGGTCATACAATATATCGCCTATTCTGTGATTAACCCTGAGGGGGTTATATGCGCCGTGCGCTTAGTAGGCATTTCTAGGGGATTCAAGATCTGCTATTTCTAATTTTGCAATGTTTTCCAAAATTTTGGTGTCTCAGTCCTCAGCGCGCTATATCAGCTAAATCCAAGAACACTTCCGTGGGTGTTCGTCTTAGTACGTAGTAGTGCGGCATTTTTCAGTGCCAGCCTGTATTTGCGTTCGATTCTTCTTAGGTTCGTTGCACTATACATTGAGAGTAGTTGCACCACTCCTTCCACCTTAGGTTTTCTCTAAGTTAAACTTTAACTTCCATCGCGTGTAGTAGTCAACGATGGCTTCCGCTACCCATTCAGCACGCATAGTCGCGTGTTCTGGGTTCGTGGATCTGTTGAGCGTTGAATACACAGATATCATCCTCATACTGTGAGAGTTTGAGACCTCTGATATGGTCTTGTATATCATGGACTTACAAGTTGAAGATTTATGGATCCCAGGATTGAGCCTTGGGGCATGCCGTGAGGTATCGGTTTTTCTTTGGTTATGGTAGTTCTGAATCTACCTCTCAAGTTTCTGCCTTCGAGGTAGGTCTCGATTATTTTAATGATATTGACGGAAACGTCTTGATTCTAAAGTTTCTTGATCAGGGCCTTGTGGTTGATCGAGTTGAAGGCCTTCGATAGATCCGTAGATATCATAGTGACGCTGTCTTCCGTGGTTAGCTCATCAGTTATTATTTTTCCGGTACGTAGAATCTGGGTTGCTGTTCCTCTTGCCTTTGTGAAGCCGATCTGGATCGTTGGTTGCAGCCGGTTGACCATAGCGTTAAGTTTTCTCAGGATCAGTCGCTCACACAGCTTGCCCATGATGTTGAGCAGTGTGATCGGGCGGTAAGATGATGCCTGACAGTGATATTTGCCGGCCTTGTGCAGGAATATGCACACGCCAGTTTTCCAACGCTTAAGGAAGTTGCTTGTGAAGAATATAAAGTTAGCAAGAGGCACAAATGCCTCGATGAAGACTTCTCCCTCAAGTTCAATCCACTTTAATTCCGACTGGCCCTGGGGCCCTTTTGTTTTTGTATCAGCTCAGTGCAAGTAGCACTTCTTTTTTGACGGTAGGTCGAGCGGTTGGAACGATGTTATCTTTTCAGTCCCCTCATCATCTTTCGCTATTTTAACCTCCTTAATGATGGCTGTTTCATTGACATGTCGATCGTTTCTATTTCTGTACTGCACCCCGTGATGTTTAGTAGTTTAACGATCAGGTTCTTTATGGTTCGTTGGATGCACCACATTTGTGACCTATTGTCCCGTGGGTCTTAGAGTTTGTCGAGCAAGCCTTTTTCGGAGTATTCTTTCAGGACTTTTTCAGCTTTTCTCTTAGCGTGGTTGTAAAGTTTGTGTGGTCGCGCTGTAGTCTGGGGCTGCAGTGTCTCGCTTGTAATACAATTTGTTTTAGCTTGTTTCGAAAGTCTATCTTATCGTTTATTTCCTTCAGTAGTCGTTCCTGCCTTGTTGAACATTTCAGGGGTGCGTGAGTGTCGAGGGCTGCGATAATGGCCTTCTCCATTGTTTCGACATACTTTTGGCAATCAGCTCCTTTTGTAATTTCTTTGTTAAGATCGCAGATATCTTCCAACATTGTATGTTGGTATGCCGCTCTCAGTTTCTCATCCTCATAGATTTTCTTTATGTTACGGGTGTTCCTCTATATTATGTCCAATCTTCACCGTTAGCAATTATCGGAGATGATCCGAACCAACACTCTCTACCTGTTTGGCCTGCATTTCTAGTTGTTGGTGTGTTATTAGAGCCAGGTCCAGGATAGTGTTACCTTGGCTGAAAGGTCTAGATGGTGCATTGGCGTGTTTCAGCGAGCCGATTCCGTCTTTCGTTGCTTTTTGTACAATGTTGCCGAGGCCGGAGTTCCTGCTGCGACCGAGGGTTTGCAAACGTAAGTTCATATCGCCGATGATGATGGATGGCTCGTCGGCTAGGGTCTCCTCCAGTTCTTCTCAATTTGGTTGGAATTTGGATTTATATCCTTTGATCTTTATATGATATATTGTCCAGTTGCGTGGTTAGTGAAAAGTTTGATAAAAAGCACGTTAAGCCGTTGGTCCCGGCTGTCATTCTTGGATCTTTGACAGTCGTTACGGGTTGTCAGAAGTCAAAAAGTCAACCAGTCTTACCAAGGGGTATCGACCACTAGGTCGATACCCCTTGGTAAGACTGGTTGGTAAGACTGGTTTTAATTTTTTTGGGTGTAATTACTAAATTACACCCAGTTGTTACTGGGTAACAACAACCCAGTAAGTGGGCTGTGGAGGTCAGATTGGCAGTCGCTCCATGTAAAATACGGGTATTCAGCTGCATTTGCTTAGACTGGAAGCCGACCCCAATATGTGAAACGGCTAGGCAGATTGATTGGTTTTTAATTGCCTGGGCTGCTACGCGAAACCGAGCTGTTAAATTTCAGCTTCACATGAAGTCGCTATCATCTTATCTCTTAGGCCTAATTTTAAAGGGGTTGTGATTTTAGCCCAGTATGCAACATAAAATCTATTATATGTACTTAGTAATACAATGAAATAAAAACAACCGGCCAAGTGCAAGTTGGACCACGCGCAATGAAGGGTTCCGTAGTTGGGATGAATTTATCCAAAGAATAAACTTAACATTGTGGTTGATAAATATGTTCTCCCACATATTCCATCTGCAAATTTAAATTTGTAACGCACAATTTTGGGAGATATACCATATTATTTTAAGTCCATAGACTTCTTATTGGTTTTCCTGTAATCTATAGGTATAAAACTATTTTCTATATTTTTTCTAAAATTATAGTTTCGGAGATAAGGGGGAATGGTCAATTTGCGTACATAACTTTATGACACACGAGTGATCCTGTAAGGGTTCCGTTTTCCTTTTGTGGTACCCTAAAAGAGTACCATTTACCCCACTAGATGAGAAGCTTGTTAAAGCTTACAGAAACAGGAATTATGTCTGTGTGTGTGTGTGTGTGTGTGTGTGTGTGTGTGTGTGTGTGTGCTATGGTGGCCGTTCATTGAGGCAGCCTTTCTTCCGTGGAGAAATGCTGACGCATACTGCACTACCACGGGGATCTCGCCGTGGTAGTGCAGTATGCGTACTATCTAGTGCAGTTATGTGGGACTCTAACCCACTAAAACTCCACGGTGTCCTCCTCTGCCGCTTGTGGCGAGAACACGGGCACGCGTTAGCACACACCACGAACCCGCCGCGGCTGTCCATCACCGGATCCTCCTTTGGGGAGCACCCCCCATCACCGGCGCACAAGAACACATTGCACGCCGTGACTACCCCAGGGACCAAACCAGCACATGGGCGCTAGACGACCCCGTGTCCAGGCGGGACAGATCGGAAAAAAAAGTTCGATATGTCCCCCGTTAGCAACTTTATCTATCTGTCCCAGATAGGAGTGAATAAATTTCGAACTATCCCTTCGTTGCTAACAGGGGGACAGATCATTTTTTTTTTCCAATCTGTCCCTCTAAAGGGACAAAACAGGGTGACAGATCGGAATAATCCATCTAGGCACCCTTGGTCCCCCTGCGACCGGTCAGGTCAGTGGCCCGGCCGCCTACCACTTTTCGGCCGCAGAGGATAGGGAGAGCGGCCCACGAAATACCGGCACTCCTCCTCCCCAGAGGCAGCCTATGAAAACAAAGCATATCGTTTTCGCAATTTACTAGTATCATAAGCAAGTAAGTTTACTAGTATTACACCCCAATAAAACGTAAACTCACTCAAGTAAATTGACAACATAATCCCACATCAACGTGATCAAATCCCGTAACACTATCCGAAAGCCTTAAATATTTTCACTTAAGTCTCCGAAACATCCTTAATTTTATACATTTTTTACGCGTAGAAGAAAAACAGAGGGTGCCAAAAAGCGACGCCTAACTCGATCTTGGATATATTAAATTACCCAGGATGAAAGAAGGATTTTTGTGTTGGCAGACAGGCTTGTTATTGATTTAGTAGTTTATTCTTAGTGAGTTGACATTGCGTGTGTCTCGTTTAAAAGTTACAAGATACATGTCGATATTTTTATATGTGAGTAATTTGGCAGTGTGTTAGTATTTTTAGTGTGTGATGTCGTGTTTCGGGCTTTAGGGAATTGAAATAAAGTCTGTGTTGTAAATGTTTTTGTTCTTTTAAAGTGGTTTGAGAATCGGTGGTGTAGGATTTGAGAAAAATAAAGACATCAACTGGTATTATTTTCTTTCTTTCTTTTTCTTTTTTAAGGAGAATGATTTTGTGAATGTGAGGACTACGAGTATGTGTTTCTTTCTCAGTTAGTATTAATTATGCTCTGGCAGTTTGAGGACTTTATGTGGCCTACCCAAATGTCCTTTCTTTGGTATTGTTCGTCGAGTCGTCTAGCTCCTTAAGTTCTAAGTTGAGCTACACGATTATACTATTCGATCACTCTGACGGGACTGGCCCACTCAAGTCTGTGTGGTTCTTACCCCAAAATACATTTCAAACACTAATGCACATAGTCCTCAGGTCTTACCAAGGTTATGTCCGGACTTTAAAAGAGACTTTGGCCCCAGATAGGAAATGTCGACTCCATCTATAGCTTATTTTTTATTGTTTTTATATGACGTGTAAAAGTGATTCTAATATCCTATTTACAGTATATATAAACAATTTTATTTAATTTCCTATACAAAATGATTACCTACCACAGAAAAACCATCTATCATCGATGCTCCTTTGTTTACTGAATACCTAATCATCATACAAGAAGTACGATTGACCTTAATGCATGACCAATAAAGCAAATTATGGTAGGTAGATTCTAGTACGATATAAAACCACCTTGAACACCCTTCTCAAAATATTTACAGTACTATAATAATCTACTTCACTATTTACAAATCAATCAAACTGTCCACAATTTTTTCTTGAATCAATACCTTCCCTAAAAATACAAGCTTTTCTTATCCAGCCCAGCCTTAAATCAGTAGTGTTATTATCACCGTGATATCAACATAAGGGCACCGTCAATGGGCCTTCCGATTGCGTAATAACGAAGATAAAGGAGCACCGCTTACAACAAACCGTGATAAGGAAATGGCTTGGCGATACGGAGTAAAAAACAGTTTTTAACAGAAAAAAAGACGAAAAAAGCTATCGACAAAGCTACTATAAAAGTAAGTTATAATTTACTGAAACGCGTCATAGCGTTCTGATAAAATATTACTTTGTATTTCTTTGTAAGAATGTTTTAATGAAAAATATGATAATATAGGTAATTATGATTTATTATGTCGTAAGAAGAATATTCTTTACAGAATGGTTTTTTGGCCTTTGAATATGTTTGCTGGTGCAAGGCTCGTGGCTAAGTAATAACTGCCGCACGGGTCGATCTACACACCAGCCTGCTGGCGTGGTTGGTTAAGATACCGTCTATCATGTCGCAGGTCGTGGGTTCGATTCCCATCCAGGATAAACATTTGTGTGCATGAACATGTCTGTTTGTCCTGAGTCTGGGTGTAATTATCTATATAAGTATGTATTTACAAAAAAAAAGTAGTGTATGTAGTATATCAGTAATCTAGTTTCCATAGTACAAGCTCTGCTTAGTTTGGGATCAGATGACTGTGTGTGAAATTTCCTAGTATATTATTATTATCTATTAGGTTAAACTACCCTTTCCGCGGTCGATCTCTGTATGGGGAGCATCTTTGCATACAGAGACCCCACCGTACTGCGGAAAGCACGTTAAGCCGTTGGTCCCGGCTGTTATTCCAGGATCTTTGACAGACGTTACGGGTCGTCAGAAGCCCGAAAGTCTGATAACCAGTCATGCCAAGGTGTATCGCGTTACCCAGTAACTGGGTTGTGGAGGTCAGATAGGCAGTAGCTGCATGTAAAATACTGGTATACAGCTGTATTCGGTCAGACTGGAAGTCGACCCCAACACAGTTGGGAAAAGGCTAGGCAGATTGATTGATTGCTGGCACAAAACAAAACGACGTCGTAAATCTAGTCCCAAAAGTGCAACTAAATTGCGTTCGATAACTAAGATGACATTGACGACGGTTCCGATTGATCCAATCTTATGCATGGCATCCGGATCACGTTCATTGATCTACCAACGACTATGTTTTGACCCAAACAATATCGACTGATCGAGATCGATTGACTGCAGTTGCACCTTAAAGCCCCAATACATGATGCAAGTTTCTTGCCTGCGGCATGCAATAAAATTGAAACAACAAATCACTTACATCGTTGTCGTCGTTTAGAAGATGTATTTTTCTTGTTCCTTTAACTTATGGTATACCAACCACAGGCAATTACTCGTAAAATGAACTGTGCACACCAGGTTGTAGAATACTATAATATCACTAATTCTTCGTGTATCTTCTACGTGTATACACCTATTATATAAACCTTCTGAATAAGCTCCTGATCACTGGCTCAACCTATCTGACGTCATGCTCCACTGATTTTATGACGTCACCAACGTAATTAGCTGCTGCTTCGAAGGACGACCTGTATTATTATAGAGATAAAGAATCAGGCTTCATACATAGAATATTGTAGGAATGAATCATTGCTAAGTGAGTAGCGGTAGACTGAAATAGGCTTTAATTGGTCGTTATTAGGGGTGGTGAAAATGTATAGAATCGTAAGTAAAATTAGTATTGTACGGGTGAACTTTTGCTACATACGGTAGCTGAAATGATATGTACTACCCACGTAACATAATCGTTTTATTAAGGTCGAAGGTGTAGACTATTTTTAATCTCAATTATAGTGGGCCGCAAAGAAAGCGAGACAGTAAAAAAAAAACCTATAATCTTAAGCTTTATGACATTGATTTAAGCACTATAAAATTGACTATAATACAGCCTTTATTTCAAAAAGCTAGCTCCAATATCTTGGAAGTTATTGAAGTTTTTGTTACCGACCCGCTTTATTTGCGGCCCAGAGTATTTTTAATAACCTTCCTTCCTTTAATACTTAAAAAAAATGTACTTATGTCTGTTTGAATACAAGAATAGTTTTAACCTATAGGTTATTATAAAATTATATATTTTAATAGTTGTACAAAAAAAAGGAGTTAAACTGCAAAGCAGTTTCTTGGCATGTCTGACGTCTTTCGGATAAAATGATCTTGATGATGGAAATTGATCCAGAATGCTTATTAAATTGCCCCGCATTGTTGAAGCAAAATAATTATGTTTTTTTGGATTTTTGCGTATTAAACACAACATGAATGACGTATCTTGTAGGTAGGAACTTACAATAATAAAAAAATGTGTTTTATTAACATATATACAATAAAAAAAAAAAAATAAAAGTAAAACTGGCCAAGGACGAATCAGTGTCGCACACGAAGGGTTCCGTACCACCCCGTACAATATTACACACTACTTAGCTCAAAAAAAATACTTCAGTTTAAAAAACATGTCCGATTAGCCCTTTTCGAGTGAACTTGAAACAAACAACCAAAATTGTTTCCTGCTGAGGTGCTGTGGCGCACCTTGGGAGAGGGTTATGTCCAGCAGTGAACTGATATAAACTGAGTTAAACGTTCCTAATACCAAATTTCTTTATTTGCAGGAATAAGTGACTTCATGGTGTGACCCAGTTTGTGTTTTACACCAAACCTTCTGAGATAGGGGTTCCGACGAAATTCAGGTAATACCTTTATTCAATGTTTTAGCATGGACAGTTTCTTACATTCTTCCCAATTACTTTTATTTTGACTTGATGAAAATGGAGCGCCTGGATTTTATTGCTTATTCCATCCCATAGGAATCTCAACTTAGGAGCAGCCATTGCGTTAATTAGCAAAATATTGGAAGATTTTTTATCACATTTCCCTAAATGCCCTTTTAGCTGCTAGCTAGATATTGGTTTAGCTCAACGATTACTAAGGGAGTTTTTTAAGGGGGATGCCGTAAGGTAGCCCCCGAAATTACAATTTTCTTACGTGTTTTGCATTGAAATGGTTATAAATTTGATGATATTCAATTTGAACTTATGGCGCTTTCGCCTTAACATCTCACTCGCATAAAATATTACCAACATAAAAAATATTATTAAGTATATAATTTTACTCAAACAATACATTAGAATGTTGTGTATTTTTATTATTATGACTACAAAAATCCATTTGCTTGTGTAGTATAACATTAAAAAGCTTCCATGATGAGTTTGGTAATGTGAACCTTGGCAATATTTGTTATCTACACAGTCGGCTACAAGCAAAAAATACTTTAAAGAATTTTTCCGACTGTTTATACGTGTATTTTAAAATGAGTACCTAGTCTTTTCTTAAAGTTTTTCTAAGCTAATTTTTTCTTAAAGTTGGTATAATAGGTTTTAATTTCGTACAAAAGGAATATGTAGAGGATATATTGGGTTGGCACAAAAGTAATGAGACACTCTACAAAACTCCATACATTTCCTTTTCAAGTTTGTTTTCGATAATATTCTAGAATGTTGTAGAACATTCTAGGTACTTGGTATAAAAAGCCGCCCTCTTGATCGGTTTAGTCAGTTTGATGAAAAATGGACGAGCGACAAGTTCGAACACAATACTTATACGAGTACTTGTTAGGCCACAGTGCGCGGGCTGCGGCTGACAATATCAACACTGCATTGGGCCCTGGATGTACAAGCCATGCGACGATGCCCCGATGATTTGACCGTTTTAAATCAGGAGACAAGAGCCTTGAAAGTCAGCCACGCTCTGGACGACCACCCGCAGTGAATGATGACGATTTACGCCGCGAACTGCAGTCGAATCCGAATGCTACCACTCGTGAATTAGCGGAAGCACTTAATTGCAGTCACCACGCCGTGGAAAACCATCTGCATGAACTTGAGTATCGAAAAGTTTTGGCTCGGTGGGTACCGCATATCCTTACAGACGCCAGTCGTGCAGTCCGTATCGCTATCTATTAATCGCTGTTGCTGCGACCCCGACGTAAAGAGTTTTCTCTGATCTGGTTACTGGAGATGAATCATGGATTCATTACGAGACAGATACACATCGCTTTTGGCTGCCTCCAGAAGAAACGCCACCAACTCAACCGAAGCTGAGTCAAAAGAACCGCTTAAAACTTCTGCTTTGCTGTTTCTCGGACGCGCAAGGCATGCTGTTTTATGAACTATTACACAATGAAACTATAAACGCTGACAAATATTCAACCCAGCTCACCAAACTATCTGCGCACTATCAAGAAAAAATGACGAAGACGAGTCAATGTAGTTTTACTACACGGTAACGCTCGACCTCATGATGAATCTGCCGTTCGCCAACAGTTGGAGGACTTGGGCTGGGAGACGATACCCCAACCACCTTATTCCCCAGACCTCGTCCCATTAGAAGTGATTAGACTATCATTTGTTTAGAGCCCTGAAACAACATTTGCGGGGTAAACAATTTAATGATTTCTCTGATGTAGAGGCGGAGTTGAACAACTTTTTCGAGGCACAGCCGGGTCCTGGTTGAAAGTCATCCAAACTTTGCCGGATCGTTGGCAAGAAGTCTTAGATGCTAATGGTGATTACATCATTGACTAAGCTTTTTTTATTGTAATAATAATAAAAAAATATAAAACATAAACCAAGTGTCTCATTACTTTTATGCCAACCTGATAAATAGGTACTTACAAATCTAACAGTAACTGGTTCCTACTGCGCAATCAAAACCTCTTCTGGTACAGATAAAGAACGAGTATTGATTGACACTGTTGTTCAGTGCGTGTTGAAAATGTTTATTCAGTATAAATTGTAATTAAGTATTGGAAAAGTAGGATATGGCATTAAAAATCACTGGGGCATTTGGCACTAAATGACTAAGGGTTGATTTAACCAAAGTCAGATATCTTTTATCCGCGGCATAAAATTGACGTCTGACAGTATTTTGTGTAGGAAAACTGAAAATATTTTTTTTTTGCTGGGTATGGATTATACTAGGTATAAATGATTAGTCGAACTCACCCTAAAGAGACAAAATATCAAGAACAGGAGCTCACCTATCACATATGTCTCATAAAAATCACGTCTGTATATCTTCTGAATTACGATCATCATTTTTGTCTCCTCACCTTGTTCTAATTTATTTAGGGTCGGCGCAACATATCTTTTTCTTCCATACTTCTCTATTAGTCGTCATCTCGGTAGTCACTCCCTTTCTGGCCATATCGTCTTTTACACAGGCCATCCATCATATGTTTGGTCTTCGCCAACTCGTATAGCAATCCACATTCATTCATTCACCTTCTGAATTACAACTACACATATATTTTTCGGTGCCCTAGAGTTTATGCCCTAGAGTTTATGTTTGAGAGTTAAATATAACCTTACCTTTTTAAACAACCTGCATGCAATAAATAAACTGGGTTAACCGTGAACTTTCTTGGCAGCAAAACCTTTTTAGCTTAGCCTTAGAAATCGCAAACCCAGAACTTGATGCTCACTGGCAGCACTTTCAGACATAGCCCGCAGATCTAACAACATTAAAACAAACATAGTTTGGACTTTCAATAAAACAATTTCAATTCTAAATACAATGTACTACATAACATACATAAAGCCACAGAGTATTGCTAAGTAAAGAAGTCATATACTGCCAAGAAATGTCGGGCGGTGGGCCAGGCATCTCGAAATCGCTGAGTTTCAGGCATGCCCACGAGGCGATAAGACGTTATACACATATACTATCAAAATGTGTAATATTCAAAGTATAAGAATATCTACGGCTGCCTGAGATGAAGTGTTTTTTTGACTTTAGTGGAGTTGTGTATTGAATAGAAAAATATCATAGTTTATTCTGGAAAAAATATACACACTTACAAAAATCATACACGGTTATACACATATTCGAAAAAAGAAATTAAAAATAACATAAAACAATTAAAAAGTTAAATGTTATAAACTTGTCAAATCCGACTAAATCCTACTATTTCTACTAATGTTATAAATGTGAAAGTTACGAGTAGTACGTTTGGGTGTACAGGTCGTTTGTTATTAAATCACGCAAAAACGGCTGAACCGATTTAGATGAAATTTGTCACACAGGTAGTTTATGAACTGCATTAACACAAGATAATTTTATTCCGATATGCCCACGACATAGAGACTTATGCGGGTGAAACCCGAGGTGGTGCTCGTTGTCTATATTTTCTACTGCTACGACGTAAATGTTAAGTTTGAGTTTTTTTTGTCCTGACCATGATGCCTTGGTTGAGATAGATTTTCCACATTGGTTAGTTTAGTTTAGTTTAGTCATTTGGTAGTTTAGTATTTCTAGAATAATGTTTAATTGATTTCTCCCTTATAGCTTACACCTAATAAATTTTACTTAGGCACGGTTAAGTGTATTCTGACATAATGAACCAATAACATCTTAGGTTTACCTACAAATATCTGTAACTACCGAGTTCCGGGCTTACAGAAAACCAGTATGGTTTTAGGTTTGGTGTGTCGACTGAAGATGTTGTAACCAATTTCAGTGCCAATGGTACAAGAGCTACAAGTGCTACGGTATATTTCAGGATATATCGAAAGCTTTTGATACGGTCTCTGTCCCAATCCTTATATCAAAACAGCAGCACATTGGAGTTCGTGGTTTGGCGTTAAATATTTTTAAAGATTATCTGACCAATGTACCCAGGCAGTCAAAATTAGTATTGTGGTGAGTGAGGATGAAGAAATCAAATATGGAGTCCCGCAAGGGAGTATTCTTGGACCCACAATTTACATCAACGTCTTGTGCAAGATGAAACTAAACTTACTCTGACATTTTTACTTATGCGGATGATACAGCAAGCTCTTAGTGTATGGGGAAAACTGCGTGGAGGCTAAGCCATAGGCTAACAGTAATCTGAGTGAAGTCACGCTATCGTTATCTTGTAATATACGTTGAATGTGAATAAATCGAAATATATATAAGTTTTTATCTCCCCAACACTTCAACGCCATCAGTAGAAACTATAACTCCTACTGCCCACAATTGTGCCAGATCAACAATAACATGCTGTTGTTCACCGTTATTGAATGTGCCTGTATAAAGTTTCTTGGTGTTATAGTTGATGAACGATTAGACTGGCGTCCACAAGTTGAGACCCTCACCGGACGTGTCAGAAAACTATTGTACGTGTTTAAGAACCTTCGTCAATCTGCTGATCGTACGTTATTGAATACAGTCTACCTTGCATTAGGTCAACCAATATTGGGTTATTATGTTCCTGCGTGGGGTGGAACTTACAAAACATGGTTTTAGGAATTGGAAAAGTACAAAAGTCTATTCTCAAGGTCATACATGGTAAGCCGCGCTATTATTCTACCACAGAACTATACAAAGAGTGCAAGGTGTAGACGGTGCGCCAGCTGTTTATTCTCCGCACGATGCTCCGGCCACATTCACTAATTCCCCTAAATAAGCAAGGTTTAAATAAATGAAGTGGTGCACTTGTCTGCCTTTCTGTGCAAAGTAGTACAGCTTTTGCACAGCGACAATACAACGCATTGAGTTCCAGGCTTTACAATGAAATTAACAAAAGGATCTCACTATACAAACTAAATAAGCACAATTTGAAAGAGAAATTAAGTAATTGGTTAAAGTTGTTAAGTTATGATTAGTCGGAGAAACTTATTGAAATAGCAAAATAAAAGTTAGTCTTTGAATTTTCAAAATAATTGTATGTTTCGTACATAGAATTATTTTGTAAAGATGCTAATTATGTAAAAATATTATGTGTAAAATTACGGCATAAAATAAGGCTGTGATATGTATACTACATTTATAACGGCCGACCACCGATTACCCAAGATACAAGCGTGTCTATGTTTGGGAGTCGTTGTCTTAAATTAAAATGCCTCTGTACATTCACCTCACTAAAACAGATGAAATTTTTTGTTTCTTGTAACGCTTTTGTATTTTTTGAAGAATAAGTTATTCGACATCGACATTCATATTCAAACTTTTACACGACATTTTTCTCATTCCTCCGCATCGCAAGGTTTCAGTGACCGATGCCACTTTCAAACTTCCTCTTATGTACTCATTTCTTATTCAATCCATTCGTGTAACACCACGCATCCCTCTTAGCATTATCATCTCAGCTGTATGAAATTGCATTTCATTTATCCCTTTTGTGCCCCAACATTCTGATTCATATAAGACAGCAGGTCTAACCATTGTTGTATATATTATTATCTTCCCTTTAAGTTTAACGAGAATGCGAGAGTCGCAGATTATTCCCGTGACCTGCCGCCATTTCATACATCCGGTGTTAATTCTGTGTTTAACCGTCCGATCCATTTCGCCATCGCTTTGCGCGAATGAACCGTGATACCGAGAGTCGGAGTTGACTGGGTGAAGCGCCCATTGAGCGCTATGGCTCCAGAACTGGAGACACCACCGAAATCGCAGCTAAAAAATACTATAAGGCTGTAATTAACGTATGAACTTAGTAACAGCTTTCTTCGATGTGGAAGTGTTTGTTATGTACTAGTGTTCTGAATTGTTTAGTTCCAAATACTCACTAAAAGCGTTGCTATAATTTTCACAAGGAAATATTCTGTCTAATCGAATCGAAAATCAAATATTTGTTATCGTGAGATTTTGAATCGCAGTAGATCAGGCAAAGAAAACAGTTTTTCGCAATTTTAAGTATTAACTTTGTTGTGAAACAAAAAGGACAAACATTTTAAAATTACAATGGGATCGCAAAAGACGAGTATTAACCCCGAGTTTAAAGGTTGGGGAAAAAGTCTTTTCGCATTATAGTATGTATGAACTTGTAATAAAATCTCTTTGGCTATACTATTTGTATCTGGCTGGTTTTGGTATCATTGAAAGTTTAAATTTTAAAGAACATAATTCCAAATTCAAATTAGGAAAATGTGTGATTTTCATTTGTTTTTAATTAATACCGTCAAGATGAGTGAATCTAATGAATAAATTCGATTTTAAAATTTTACTACAAAAAAGGTAAAAATGCAACGCAAGCCGAGAAAAAAATATGCGATGTAAACATCGCAAATTTTTTTACACACTACACTACACTTAGACACTACACTAGGTCCATAAATAGACCTAGTGTAGTGTCTGTGACAGTAGCACAAATTTGGTTTAAGCGTTTTCAATCCGGAAATTTTGATGTCAAAGATGCACGTCGCTCTGGTTGCCCTATTACGGATAAAATGGATGCCATTTTTGAAAAAGTGGAGCAAGATCGGCATATCAGTAGTTACGACGTAGCTGAAGAACTGGAAATTGACCACAAAACAGTTTTGGCGCATTTGAAAAAAACTGGGTACACAAAAAAGCTCGACATTTGGGTACCTAACGAGCTCACTGAAAGAAACCTAATGAACCGTGTACTCATTTGTGATTCTTTATTACGACGTAATGAAATCGAACCATTTTTGAAGAAGCTGATAACTGGTGATGAAAAGTGGATCACGTATGACAAGAACGTGCGAAAAAGGGTCAAAGGCCGGTCAGGCATCACAGACTGTGGCGAAACCCGGGTTAACTCGCAACAAGGTGATGCTGTGTGTGTGGTGGGATTGGAAGGGCATTATTCATTATGAGCTGTTACCACCAGGCAGGACCATCGATTCTGAACTCTACTGCGAACAACTGATGAGATTAAAGCAAGAAGTTGAGAGAAAGCGGCCGGAATTAATCAATAGAAGGGGTGTGGTTTTTCATCATGATAACGCTAGACCTCACACATCTTTAGCCACTCAGCAAAAATTAAGAGAGTTTGGCTGGGAGGTGTTAATGCATCCGCCGTATAGTCCTGACCTTGCACCTTCAGATTTCCACCTGTTTCGGTCTCTTCAGAATTCTTTAGGCAGTGTCAGGTTAACATCACGAGAGGACTGCCAAAACCACTTGTCGCGGTATTTTGACCAGAAGTCCCAAAATTTCTACAGCAATGGGATCATGTCCCTACCTACAAGATGGCAAAAAGTTATCGAACAAAATGGTACCTACATACTTTAGTTAAATGTAAGTAAACTATATTAAAAAATGTTTTGAATTTTCTTAAAAAATGCGAACAAACTTTTTCCCTAACCTATTACTATGGTACACCCACATTTCGCCAGTTATGTTTAAGTCTCATGTAATATAGGAGGCGAGTCTATTACCATCAACCGGGCACGAATCCAGACTCCAGGCTGCTACTGCGAAATTCCTGATCGAATTATCCAAAAATGGCTTTAAAACTGTATGTTACCGACTTTATAATAAATTAGCTTCTGCCGTTTGCATGTCGGAAATTATCCCACGGAAACTTACTACCGGGATAAAGGTATCCTATGTCCTAATCTAAGTCATGTTCTACCCGTGTGCCAAGTTTCATCTAAATCCGTTTTGTCGTTTTAGCGTGAAAGCGTAACAAACAAACAAACCCACTTTCGCATTTCTAATATTTGCCAGCGGATTCACCCACGTGGATGATGGAAATTATCCCACGGGAACCGTAAATTTTTCCGAGATAAAAAGTATGTGCTTTTCCAGACAATAGTCTATCTCTGTGCTAAATTTCACCCCAGATCCGTTCAGCCGTTCTGGCGTGATTGAGTAACAAACATCCAAACATCTTCACAAATTTTCACATTTTTAATATTATAGTAGGCTTAGTTAAGATACCGTCGATTGCAACCTTTTGCTGTGAATAACAACATTGATCAAACTTCACTGACCTTCCTTGGCTTAAGACACTCTAACATAATAACCATCTGCCTAGCCTTTTCCCAACAATGTTTGAGTCGACTTCCAGTGTAACTGGATGCAGCTGTATACCAGTATTTTCGATGGAGCTACTGCCTATCGATCTTGCAAAATTAGGTACTGGATAATTCCTTGGTAAGACTGGCTGTCAGACTTTCGGGCTTCTGACTACGACTGTCAAAGATCTACGAATGCCAGCCGGGCCAATGGCTTAACATGCTTTCCGAGACACGGTGGAGTCTCGATATACCATGGATGAACCCATCTACGAACCGACCGCGGCAAGCGTAGCTTAACCCTCTATATATCCGTGCAGCTGTTATTTATTAACCTACGAACCACTGTCATTGACTCATAAAACCGTATCCTTACAACATCCCGTGGGACAAGGGTGGAATTCCAATTCCAATCTATAATTGAGACAGAAAAATCCAATTATTTTGTTTATCGAAGTTGAGACATCACGGGTCGTACTAACTAGTCAAGCGGAAGACTAATTCCTTTTGGCAAAGCAAATCTTGACCGGTACTTGAACCTGAAAATCTTAAGATGGAAGAAATTTTGGGGTTATTTGAATGTAATCCCACCTAATAAACCTTTTGATTTTTTTAGCATGAAATTTTTTTTTTTTTTTTTTATTTGTGATGGGTTTGCTCTTGACTCTAGTCTAGGTCAGAGGTGACAGAGACAAAGTCGACGATGGAGTGAGCTTACCCAGAAGAAGCCTGTTCACTCTCACTTTGAAGAGATTAGGGTTGTATACGTTCGGAAACACAGACGCAGGTAGTGAGTTCCACTCTTTTGCCGTGCGCATTATAAAAGACATTTGGAAGCGCTTAGTGCGAATTGGTGGAATAGCAACCAGGTAGGGATGGTAACTGGCAGTGCGTCTAGATGTCCGGTGGTAGAAGGGGGCCGGTGGAATGAGGTCGTGGAGTTCTCGGGCACACTCTCCGAAGTACAATCTGTAGAAGACCGACAAGCAGGCAACCTTGCGGCGATGAACCAAGCTATGAAGCTTGGCATCCACCAGTTTTACGTCGCCAATGAGCCTCTTAGCTCTGCGTTCCACCGAGTCAAGCGCGGCTAGTAGTATTAGTAGGTAGATATAATTTAAAGTAACATTATTGAAGAAAGGTCTGGATCTGTAAGATCAGCAGTGTATATAATCTGATAGGAATCTAACTAACATCACGCGTCGTACTAATATGGCTAGAGGAAATCTTCTGGCATAGTGAATCTTGACCGATACTTGAAAAAATATACATAAAAAATCAATTTGAAAACCAGTATTTACATGGAGCGACTGCCTATCTGACTTCAACAACCCAGTAACTGGGTAATACGATACCCGTTGGTAAGACTGGTTGTAAACCTTTCGGGCTTCTGACGGCCCATAACGAATGACAAAGATCAACGCATGACAGGCGGGACCAACGGCTAAACGTGCTTTCCGAGGCACGGAGTAGTCTCGGTATATAAAAATGGTCAACCATCCACGGACCAACCTCGGCAAGCGTAGCTTAACCTGATGGATCGACCCTTGCGGCTGTTATTACTTAGCCACGAGCTCCTCTCACTTGAAAAACCATAACATGGACGAAATTGTGTGATTATTTGAATATACACCAAATAAGCCCTTTGATTTTTCTTTTGTTTGAAATTAGTCATTTTAGGACTGTGAGGCGATCTAACAATCCGCAGTAGTCAGAAGCCTGAAGGTCTGACGATCAGTCTTACTATGGGGTATCGTTTTACATAGTAGCTGGGATGTGAAGGCCAGATCGGCAGTCGCTCCATGTAAAATACTGGTATTCAGCTGCATCTGGTTACACTGGAAGCAAACTGCTAGGTAGACTGTCTAGGACTGTTCGATTTTTCATAAGTCTTAGGGAGTATGTACTTCTACGGCCATAGCGCTTATTGGCGCGCTTCTCCCGGTCTGCTCCGACTTTCGGTATCAAAATCCCTTTATGTAAAGCGATGGCGAATTAGATCGGACTGTTAAACACAGGATTAACATTGGATGGATGAAATGGGTGAATGGATTCGAAGTCTATTCAGAGATCGCCAAGTCGGCTATGGTAACGTGTGCCCTGGAGAAAGGCTCTTAGATAGTTCGATAAATTTGTCATGGGATTTAAACAGCTCCCGCCAGAGTTTGCATCTAGCTGTGGAGGCGTTGTTACTGGCTGGACTTGCTGGACCCACGCTTTTAAGGCATATAGCTACTACGAGAAATCTTATTCGTGCTGTTAAATGATTCATCTTTTCTTTGGTGCCATTCTCTCCCTGCATCCACCAAAAGCATTTATGACACTTTTAGTCTTTTAATCTCTTTAAGTTATTTTAATCTCTTTTACAATTTGTCAAAACATCGAGATTTCTTTGCTTTATGTTAGTTTAATCATCAATCATTATAATTCTTCCGGAATAAATTCCCTGCATCTTGCAGGGAATTAAAAATTGCAAAATCCTTTCTTTAGAAGAATAACGTGGTCACACAGACAGATATGAAACGCAACTTTAATTGAGGAGCTGGCGAACAAATCCAGGTTGGTCCACACACTCTATTTTTAGGGTTCCGTACCCAAAGGGTAAATCGGGACCCTATTACTAAGACTCCGCTGTCCGTCTGCCTGTCCTTCAGTCACCAGGCTGTATCTCATGAACAGTGATAGTTAGACAGTTGAAATTTTCACAGATGATGTATTTCTGTTGCCCCTATAACAACAAATACTAAAAAACGGAATAAAATAAATATTTAAGGGGGCTCCCATACAAAAGACATGATTGTTTTGCCGTTTTTATAGATAATGGTAGGGAACCCTTTGTGCGCGAGTCCGACTCGCTCTGGGCCGGTTTTTACTTTTGCACTCTTTTATTTACTAACAAAATATTTTCAATAAAAACTAAGCTAAATGCCAAGTAAACGTAAACCAACTAAATGCTTATAAAAATGTTAAAAACGGTGTTTTCAATCAGAAATGGACTCGTCCTTGTCCAATCCAATCCAATTTATAGATGTAGTTATGTACCTATATTTAAGCTCGTTAAGCCATTGGTCCCGGCTGTCATTCGTGGATCTTTGACAGTCGTTACGGATCGTCAGACGCCCGAAAGTCTGACAACCAGTCCTACCAAGGTGTATCGTATTACCCAGTAACTGGGTTGTGGAGGTCGATAGGCAGTCGCTCCATGTAAAATTCTGGTATTCAGCTGCATCCGGTTAGATTGGAAGCCGACCCCAACGTA
This sequence comes from Dicycla oo, assembly GCA_948252095.1. Taxonomy (NCBI): domain Eukaryota; kingdom Metazoa; phylum Arthropoda; class Insecta; order Lepidoptera; family Noctuidae; genus Dicycla; species Dicycla oo. Next base: position 15,201,577 of record OX411732.1, read on the forward strand.
GTTGGGAAAATAATCATCTGCCTAGCGGCAGATGATTATTTTCTTTGTCGATTCCAAATCAAATCTAACTTTAACTTTACCTTAACTTTTTTAATTAACTTTAGCTTATATTGGTTTTTGACCTCTACTTTAAAAAAATCAATTACTTTTTTCGCCAGCTTCTCAATTTATAGATGTAGTTATGTACCTACAGATAGATGTAAAGCAAATATTTAAATGGCATTTCAAGGAAAGAGCCATAGTTATGAACCGACCTTCCGCAACAGCAAAATTCGCTCTCAACTCCAGCATTGCATTACCACATTACGCCCACACTACCGCCTAATGTGAACAAACCACTTCAACTAGAACAATTCCTATAATAATTTGTGCAACGGCCAACTATTCGCAACCGTACGCCAAATTAACTCCCATCATTCCTAACACCCTTTACAACCTGAATTACACCTTACGTCTTACAAAATAAAGTCCCAAATAGATTTTGTTTGGTATACCATCAAAATGTCACCACCTCTGTGATTGACGGGTATTCGAAACTGTCCGTATGCTGTTAGCAATAAGTGTCAAAATCTATGGCCTAGGACATTGTACGGCACGTTATTTGTGTGAGAACAACCTGTGAGGGTAATTAATTGTATCTAATCACTTTCTGTGTGTTAATTTGGAGACTAATGTTCGTAATTTATTATATTATTGGCTATTTATCTTTGTCTTGTTGTAACTGACATAAATTAGTTGTGATTAACTTGTAGGATAAATTATAATTATCTTCGTAGTGATATTTTATTTATAAAAATCCTTGTCAAGGGGTTATTTCAAGTAATGTAACTCCTTTATAACAAAGCAGCGGACAGATTACAAATACACATATTTAAGATAAAATATTAAATATCAATATTTTTAAACTGTTACCAGAGTTTATTCCACTAAAGAAACTGTTTTGTGTTAATTATCAGGCAGTCCGGAAACATAGACACTCATAATTAAAAGCATAAATAAACACAACTGCCAACTGACCTCCGGAGCCCTTTGCTCTTAGTAATTTAGTTCTAGTTTATTCTTTCTAAGAATAATTTTATCAGACTACAATTATTATTACTGGTAGTTAATTTATATCTCTAATGACGGTTCATTAACGGATGGTTTGCATTGACACAGTAACCAGTGCAAGTCATTAATAAGCAAACACTATCATCACGCAAAATGTAATTTCAAGATTAGACCAATAGAATTAACGAACTTTCGAGTCACACACAAACTGCGATCTACAATACGATACGATGTTGATCGAAGCTGCCAGGAGATCGTCTATATAGAATATAGGATTTTCTTGACATTTACAACTCAAAGAAAATTTCACAGAAGATAATCAACTTTTCCCATCACGAAACTCTATTGATACATTAGCCTGTGTACTCGCATCATAATACTATGATCCACCCACAAATCTCAAAGCGAGTGAAAATTTTATTACCCCTCCCAAATGGATGTCCACCTACATCGACAGTTTGTATCAAAACAGCCATCTTTATATTTCAGCCTGTAGCGTCGGACCGACAATATTACTTGCAGTAGCGTTACTCCGCCTATTTTATTTGTTATGGAGCTGTTTCTATGAAAATATAAGCATTGTTGAGCAATCATTAGCACTTTCACTTTGACTTGATTGTCATGGAAACGCTATTTAATAATGTGTGAGCTCACTTTTCTCAGTACGGACAGTTTTTCGCGTAACTAAGTAAGGTGAGGGCAAATCTAGCGAGTTAATTCTGTGCTGCAGTCGATGCCATCTTAATATCGCGAGATTCGACTCACTAGAGTGCAGGCCGTTATTTCAAATAATCGGTGAGGCTATGCAATATTCTTGGTTCAGTTAAAATCTCGATTGCTATCAGCATATTGCAGTGTGTGATTAATTGGGAGACATGTACCTATGTTTGGAATTCATTAGTTAGGATGCATTTCGTGTTTCGTCTTGTGATAAAATTTCGAGTCCTAACCGCTAACTATCGAAATAAGCGACATTTATATGAAAATGCGATTTTTATCGTAAACGATAAGTTTTAAATACATTTACGATGCAAAATGCATTTTCTTAGAAATGTCGGTTACAATAAATCAGTAGTCAATATTTTATTTATATGGCCATTTTCAGATATTATTTAATTTATAAAATCTGTAATTCCTAAAAAGATTCGTTTAAATGTTCATCAAATATCTTTATATTCTCCTCTCGTATGGAAACGAACACTAAATATGAAACTACTAGGCTATTACTCGAGGCTTCACCCGCTTGGAGGTCGGAAATACTGCCACGGAAACGTACTACCGGGATAAATAGTATCCTATATCCTAATCCACGTCATGGTCTACAAATTTCATGCAAATCTGTTCAGCAATTTTAGCGTGAAAGCGTAAGAAACAAACTCACTTTCGTATCTATAATATTAAAAGTTAGGGTTTACTGTTCGTTCTATAATATTTGCTGTTTACACTGTGGTAAAAATATTATATTAGCCAGGCTGCAAAGTCGAAACTGACAGGACCGACTGGCCGGGATGTACCAGATTTACATTTAAGTCGCCTCTATAAAGGCCTATTCAAACCGGTATTCGCTGCCGCTATGGGTAGAGGTACATACCGCGCGGGTTTGGCTTAGGTATTTAGTAATATGTTTCGCGACAAGAGCGGTACAGATGAATGAACAGTAATATTACCGCATACCCACTCGGTTTTCTCTACCGCAGACGGTAGCGATTACCGCTTAGGTTTGAATAGGCCTTAAGTCGCCATTTCGTGGAGGTCATGTTAATACATCCCAAAATCCAAAATCTAAACAAAAACACAATTAATTTTTCTAAAAACCTTAAACTTTATAACAATTTTCATTCAAAACGACTCATTTGAATGTCACATTGTGACACCCTGGTTTGAACTCACAATATACCCACGTGATTTCACTCACAGCGTTTACTGTCTCATATTTCTGCCTAATAAGGCATCCTAACATGGGCACGGAGCGAACAAGGATCCCTATGTCCGTCAGGCGTCATTTAGGCAGTATTTATATCGGTCTCTGTACGATAAAATTGGGCTAACGCTTAGTAACTTGCCCGTTAGGTATAATGATATTTTATCAGTTTAGTCATTTCGTAGGCTCTATATTTTTACTTTTATATTATGTTCGTACTAAAATATATTTAGTTGGAACTACAGCTCCCATAGAAAAACGTCATTAAAACATAGCCTTAGGAAGTACTTGGTATCGTAGTACCTAGTAGTTTTATTTTGGCACAGAAAATTAATTTTCACATTTATATTGATTTATTCTAATTCAGACAAGTCTTTTTTTTAAAAGAGGGTGTTTTTTGAAATTCATAACAGTTTTTAACCGACTTCAAAAAGGAGGAGGTTCGCAATTCATCTGTATATTTTTTTTGTATATTTATAACGTGATTACTCAAAGACGGATGGACCGATTTATTTTTTTTTTTTTTGTTTGAAAGGGTTGTTTTCAAGGTGGTCCCATAAAAATTGAATTAACTTTGCTTGGGTAGTTTTTGAGTTAGCTTCAATAATGCGTATTTTTCCCACTTAGTTTATCTGGATGATGTTTTAATAACTTCCTATCACAGTTATTTACATAGCAGGTAGTGGTATTCGAATTTGTGTGGGGTAGGTACCACAACTAAAAAGTGAAAAATAAAAACTTTTTAGCAAAAAATAAAACCGACTTAAAAACAAAACACTACTTCAGTCACAGTCTTTGGTTTTGTATTTTCGTGTTATGCCACCGACGACTTCCGAAATTAAAGTTATTTTTCACTGAATAAATGAATATAAATATTCGCCTGGGTTTAAATCTAAAATCTTACGACCAGTGCCTATTTTAGAACAATCTGAATTTACAGCTGACAGATTTTATCAACTGATTCATGAATGAGAACAACAATATTATTTCAATAACCTTCGTCTTTCTTTGTACCAGAGTCATCATTAAAAAGACAACAACAGTCCTCAAGGGACATTATACAGTCTTTTTACTTTGTCCATTTGCAATAAAAGCTACCTTTTACATATACCAAGGCATTAAGGTGAGTATAGTCGTCGACCCGTAGTCCCAAACAGTCGTCGCACCGACCCGCTAGTGAATATTTCTAAATTTCCGCTGTTAAAGTTGCGTTTTGTAAAAAAATAATTATTAATTTAAAATAAAAAATGCACAGTTTTAAGATAAGTGCTTTACCAATATCATCGTCCCTAAGCCGTGAAAATATCACGTGTAGTTTAGAAGCAGTAGCGAATTTAAAGTGGAAAACAATCTTATTTAATTTTTTTTGCCTGGTATTTAATGTTGCTTAAATTTTTTAAATGCTAAAATTCATATCAAAGATATTAGTATAAATTTATATATTTATAAACTATATAATATATACAGTATGTTAACCAACAGAGGGCGTTCCCGTTAACCCGCAATAGTATAGCATCTATACATGCTAAAAAAAATATTACCATTCGAAAACAAAATGGTTTTTATTTTTTTTTAATATTAAAATATTCACTAAAAATGCTAAAAATATTCAAAAAAATATAAAAATATTCACTAAAAATAAAAACTAAATTGCGATGTATCCATCCTTCAAGTACGCGTGTACAGAGTGTTTCTTTTACGTATCAATTTAACATTTTTAGTGAATATTTTAATATTAAAAAAAAAATAAAAACCATTTTGTTTTCGAATGGTAATATTTTTTTTAGCATGTATGGATGCTATACTATTGCGGGTTAACGGGAACGCCCTCTGTTGGTTAACATACTGTATATATTTTTTAATTTTCTGTAGACTCATTTAAAAGCATTAGGATCTCAAAAATGACTATTTCCAGACTATACTCGCCTTAAGCTGACCTTCACTGCTACGAGATATGCTCGGATAAGTTTGCCATGTTAGCTACGCGGTTCATTTGTTTGCCAGACACGCATCAGTGTGTAGCGTGACCGTGGCGTGGGTTGCAGTAGACGATCCCGCTTATGGTATGTATCAAAAGTATCTGATAAGAATGTAAACAAATGGATCAGAAAACGTGACTGTACCAATTTGTAGTGACACTTACAAAATGAGTGCTTTGATGTGGTTATTTGAATATTTAGACCCGAATTTATAATATTAAATCATATTTAAGTCGTTTTTCGTTTAGCAATTGAGGATAATTTTACTTTATTTTCATCGTTATTTTTCACTTACAATTGAATGATTTATCAAAAAAAAACAATGCTGAAGAAAATGGTGAGTTATTAAGTTTAAACTTCAATGCAGATGAGTATGTTTCTAATTGCCATTAGTGAGTGATTGCGTAAGAATTTAACCTGTACAGGGTTTGTTTACATTTTCAATACATACTTTTTGAACAAACATTACATTTTTATACAAAGCGAACCTAAGTACACGTGCGTAGCTTAGCCGTATGCTACTGTGGATCGGCCTTTATTTAAATCCTTGGCGATACAAAAGGCGGGCTTGTAACCAAACAAGGATCGGTCGAGTGTGAACACCTTTTATAATTGAGGGTTCTGTACAAAAGATTATACGCTTCATTTGGTATGAAAGGAGTTGATTATTAGGTGCGTTTGTGTTATGATAGCGGGTTTCTTGAGTGAAGGGAAACAAAGTCATTATAGAGGTACTCAGCTGAATGACCCAGTGCCTTGGTAGGTTCAGATATTGTGTTCCGGTCTTACGTAATACCTATTTGTTTTAATTTAATTTAAATGGATATACTTAAGGATCCACATATCGGGTTGGCTAATAAGTAATGAGCGTTTTAGTTTATAATTTCTAGAATTTTCGGAAAGGTTCGAGAACGTTCTGTAGCAGAGGGTATATAAAGAGCGAGTCGCGCTCATGCGCGTTATTGATAGTTTGGCTGTTAGTGCGTTAAATTTCACAAAGAAATGAGGATATTAAAACCCACGTACGACATTGTTGATTATATGAGTTTCAATCTGGGCATTCTGCTGCAGAAGCTACACGTAATATATGTCAAAGGATAGCTCACGATGCAGTCTCCGACGCAACAGCAAAGCGCTGGTTCAGCAACGGTTCCGCAATAACGATTTTTCCTTAACCGATCAACCAAGGTCTGGGCGCCCCGTGAAAATAGATATAAAAGAAGGAAAGAAAGAAAAATATTTTAGTTGGGACACGCAGAGGAAATACAAACAGTAAAAAAGAGCATAGGAAACTAACAAAAATAACATTAAAAAAATAAAACAAAATATAACAATTAAAAATACCTGGGTGAGGCCAAAAAGGCTCCTATCTCAGCATAAAGCTGCAATATTTAAATAAATACCGCAGCACTGGTAAATAGGGCCCATGTGATGCCATGGACACACCTACGGACATCTACAAATCCAATAGGGGAATAAAAGATAATAAAATACTCACAATATAATACCTATAATTTAGAGAAAAAAAATATATATATATAAACTAATAACCATAAATAGTGTATTCATTAGTCGATTCACTCCCGACGCCAGACGCTCCAATCTCGCTTGTCTATGCTATAGAATATTGTCTATAGTCTATGACAAGCGATGAGACGCGGGCGCAGGTGATCGGCTGACAGTATATTTACATGCTCTGTGGCTGACAGCTGATATAATGTTTAAGAAGAGAAGTGTTGATAAAACTAAAACAAAGAGTGAGTAATAGATACGACAAAAAAGTGGTGCAGATAAATTATATAAAGTATTGTTTGTTGTAAGTACTGTGTGTATCGATAAATTAAAATTGTTAATCGAAGAAGATCCTCGAAGAACTACACGCGATTTGGCTGTTCAGCTCGAGTGCTCTCATGGCACCATAGAAAATCATTTACATGGTTTGGGAAAGACTTACAAATATAGTGTTTGGGTACCCCATCAATTAAGTAAAGATCAGCTGACCTACCGAGCTGAGATTTGTGTAGAACTTTTATCTTTCCACCGCACATTTAATTGGTGAGATCATCTTGTCACTGGAGATGAAAACTGGATTCTCTATGTTAATCACACACGCAAGCGCCAGTGGCTGGGATGTAAAGAACAGGGAAAACCAACGTCAAAAGGTGATCTTCATCCTCGCAAGGTAATGCTTTCTGTCTGGTGGGATATACATGGAGTAATAAGCTGGGAATTCCTTCCTACTAATACTACGATTACAGCAACAGTATATTGTGAAAAACTGAAGCTTGACATCCATCGCAAACGTCCACAACACGACAAAATATTTTTCCTGCACGACAATGACCGGCCGCATATTTCTAAGAGTACCAGGCTAAAACTATTGGAGCTTAATTGGGAAATAATACCCCACCCTCCATATTCGCCGGACCTAGCACCAACTGATTTCAGCTTGTTCCGATCACTTAGTAATAATTTACGGGAAAAAAGCTTTGACGATGAACCACACTTGAAACAATGCATACTCGTAGATGACTTCTTCAATTCAAAACCAACGAAGTTCTATGCGGACGCCATTCACTCTTTGCCAGATCAATGGCGAATGGTAGTAGAAAACGACGGTGAATATATTATTAATGATTAACAATTAATCATTTAATAAATAAATACAAATAAAATAGTTGTATGTCGCTCATTACTTATTAGCCAACCCAATACTACTGTAAACAAAGGTTCACAACTACTGTAAAATCGCGGTCGCCGTTGGATGATGGTATAAAGTAATACGTTTATATTATATCAAGCTTTTTTCTTAAGATCCAATGTTGTATCGTTGATACTTGAGAGGTTAACCCCTCAAGTGTCCCCTACTTTAGGGGTTAATGTAAATAGATAGTTTGTTAGTTAGAGCTAAATTCAATAATTAATCCTATCAATTCTTACAAGGAGCCTTCGGGTCACCGATTTGGCCGCAACTCTACGTACTGAAAGAGACTTCCTAGTGTCGTATATTCCTAAAGTCCTAAGGTGCACAACTCAAAAAAAAAACCGGTCAAGAGCGAGTCGGACTCGCGCACCGAGGGTTCTGTAATATATGATGATATATTTAAAAAAGTGTGCTATTTAGAGGCATCGTTTTATTTTTTCTGTAATCTTTAAATAATATTCTATCACATAGAATAATTTCAGATTTTTCTCTATGCAAACTTATAAGGGGGAAGGTAATCTTTTCTACGGTTTTCATCAAAAGTCGAAATATATGCGGCCTAAAAAAAAATGTTTGAATTTTCGTATTGAATCATAGTGACGTTTATATATTAAATGAAAATCGAAATCATTATCAATATTAATAATAAATAAAAAATATGAATATAGAAGCCTACCAACTACACTTTTCGACACTACAATTTTCTGAGTTAGTATTATTGAAACTTGGACAAATGGTGAGTCTGACTCTTTAGAGAAGAATTTCTCCCTTATTTTTGAATTGTTTATGCTCCTTAAGACTTTAGGAATATACAAAACTAGGAAATCCCTTTCAATACGTAGAGCTGCAAGCAAATCGGTGACCCGAAGGGTGAAAAGTCTCCTCGTTAGTAAAATTATAATGGAGCCATACTATTTTTACATTGCAGACGAAATATAATTTATCGTCGAATAGGATGAGGGACCCTAAAACTTTATGTTAACTACTGTTTTCGCAAACAATGACTATTTAGGCAAAAGGCAAGCCACGCCAAAATAATGGGACATTACTTTCACTCTCCATACTTCCGTATTCAAATACATAAAGCTCAATTACCTACTTTCTATCTAATAATACGAGTAGATAAGACATAAACATAGGCACGTCTAGTAAATAGTACATTACGATACGTGTGAATTAAGTATTCCATTATTGCACGTTGTTGCGCGAGTCACATGTATTGTATACTATTTTATAGCTCGTATAACATAAACCCGCCATCTAAGAGAACTCGAGAAATAAGTCAACTTATAGATATTTAACATTTTTCAAGACTCTTATGCAATTTGGGTACTTAAAGTACCCCAACAGTACAGATTTGCTCAATTTTTGACGGACTGACCTAACTAAAAAATCACAATCACTGACTTGTCTTACAAAATGGCATAATTATAACTTAGTCAAAAAGCATAATAATAATGAAACAATGTATTGTAGGAATGATTGATGAACTGACTATGGATATAGAAATTATATTTTGAAGATATTTAGTTAAAACGAATTTCTTTGTACGCCTAACTCATTTTGGACCTGAAACAGAATCGGATAGATCGGAATAGGTAGAGTATAAATACCTAAACTACGAGGAAAGAAATAACAAGAGTGGATAATACCTCCTATAAAATCCCGGAATGATAAACATGACGATTAAATCTCGGGATTTAAGAAATTGCGAATTATTTATTATTTACTATAAATATTTAATTGGTTACAAGTGTATTCAAAGTGAAATAAATAATTCACAATTTCTTATTTCCCGGGACATTCCAGGGATTTAGAAATTGCGAATTATTTATATTATTTTACTGTAAATATTTAATTGGTTAGGAATGTATTCAAAGTACAGACGCCAGCAGGTCAAGCTACCCGAAACTGTCAAATTTTCCCAAACAACCTTGAACCTAATGCTTTAGCGATAAAGTTGAAAATCTATTAAAGAAATTTGACAGTTTGTAGTAGCTTGATGTGCTGGCGTCTGTACAATAAATATTCACAATTTCTCACATCCCGAGATTTAATCGTCAAGTTCATCATTCCGGGACTTTATAGGAGGTATTGTCCACTCTTGTTACTTCGTTCCTCAAAGTTTAGTAATTTATATATACTCTACCTCTTCCGATCTCAGGTGATCAAATGTCACCGTGTTTTTGTCGACCCGGTCGATGGTTTTTGTTGATTTTATATCAACAAGGCAAGTATGTCTATTCTAACCTTGTTAAGTACATATTTATCGATCGTTAACAGGCGACAATAACGATCGATAGAATCGAGTAAATCTAGAAGATCGTCAAAACAGCATATCGAGCGACAATAAAGATCGTCAAAATCGAACAAATCTGTTGGCACCTTAAGGATACCTACTTAAATTTTTAAGTAGATAGGTACCTACTTAGGTATAACCACCTAAGTAGGTGCATATCTACTTCATAATTTACATACTTCAAATTCAGAAAGAATGGGGTTTCTATAGCCACCAACCGCAGCCTTTAAACTTCAAATTCAGAAAGAATGGGGTTTCTATAGCCACCAACCGCAGCCTTTAAAAAAGACTCGGTGGCCGCTTTAAAAAATACGATTATACGAACGAGGTTATAAAAACCAAACGTCTACGAAAAGCTAAGAAGGCAATACATTAAGGAGGAAGCGTCATGCGTCAGGGTAGCCCGCGAAATTCAAATTTTCTTACGTTTTTTGCAATTTGCAAGTCAGTATTAAGTTGTATGTTAAATAAAGTATGATTTGCGGCCGTAACAAATATGTTTTTACAGAATTATCTACAATAGAATCAGTAATACAACTCCTTAAGTTAGTGCCTAGCCTTTTCCCAAGTTTGTTGGGGTCGGTTTACAGTCTAACCGGATGCAGCTGAATACCAGTATTTTACATGGAGCGACTGCCTATCTGATCTTCACAACCCAGTTACTGGGTAATACGATACCCCTTGGTAAGACTGCTTGCGGCTTCTGACGATCCGTAACGACTGTCAAAGATCCACGAATGACAGCCGGGACCAACGGCTTAACGTGCTTTCCGAGGCACGGAGGAGTCTCGGTGTGAAAAGATGGTCACCCATCCACAGACCAACCGGGAATACAAATACATATACATATACCAACTCCTTAAGTTAGTATAATCCTAAAATGTCAAGATTTCATGAAATAGTCATTTTTTGGGATTACCTGGTCTTGATTGAGTGAAGAGTTGTATTGATCACTTTAATTATTCGAATTATGTAAATAGATACTTGTTACGACCGCAAATTATAATTTGATCAACGTACAATATAATACCGACTTGTAAATTGCAAAAAACGTAAGAAAATTTGAATTTTGCGGACTACCCTGACGCTTCCCCCTTAATTGCCTTGTCGTTTATTATGCATCTGTGAAATTAAATATCTAAATATACGTGTATTATCGCACGGTGTAAAAATGGACTACTTAAGTCACGGAGAAGTGTGCCTTGTGCGGGTTTAAGGTCACACAGTGCTATAAAATATTTTATCAGCAAAACGCTCAAAAAAGTCACACTGTACATGACAAAATTTCCATCTTCCTGAGTCCTAAGCAAATAAAAATATTGACTCAAACATAAAGTCCTCCAGGCATCAGAAACGAGCGGATAAGATATTTTACGTGTCTCCTTCGAGAATAGCTGACGGCGAAACAATATTGACGTCATGACCAATCAGCTTTCAATACAATTTTTTATGGACCAATGGGACTCAACCCACATTATGGTAAAAAACCGGCCAAGTGTGTGTCGGATCACGCACAATGAAGGGTATCCGTAGTTGGGATGAATTTATCCCAAGAAGAAAGTTAACATTGTAGTTGAAAAACATGTTCTCTCATACATTCCAACTACAAATATAAGTTTCTACGCACAATATTGAGAGATTTACCATGTTATTTTAAGACCAAAGGCTTCTTATAGGTTTTCCTGAATAGCAATATTATTTTCTGTATTTTTTTTTTTTTTTTAATTTTAGGCGAAACGCCGGGGCGTAACTCCGCTGCCGCGAGAAATCACGGTACAGCGGACAGAGCTCCGGCGGGATCTCATGACGACATGGAGAGTGCGACTGTCGCAGCCCAGCGCTGGGCACGCCACAATTGCGGCGATAAGTCCCCTCTTTGAGGAGTGGTTAGAGAGGCGCCACGGCGTCCTCACCTTCCGCCTGACGCAGGTCCTTACCGGACACGGTTGTTTCGGGAGGTTCCTGTTTCGCATAAGGCGGGACGAAACGCCCGGGTGTCACCATTGTGTGGATCGCCCAGAGGACACGGTGGAGCATACAGTGGAGGTCTGCCCGGCTTGGGCAGAGCACCGTTCTCACGGAGGCGATCGGCGGCGGCGATCTCTCGCGTCCGAGCCTGGTCCAGGCCATGATGCGGAGCGAGAGTGCATGGGAGGCCGTCACCTCCTTCTGCGAAGCGGTAATGCTTGCGAAGGAGGAGGCGGAACGCGTAAGGGAGAGGCAGCCTCACGCCCTCAGTCGCCGCAGGAGACGCCCTGGGCGGCGGGAATCGATAGCCGATTCCCAGCCACCGTAGGCGCGGGCTTGCGGACGGTGAGTAGTGGGTAGCTCACCGTCCGGTGAGGACCAGGCCCGGGTCGACGGCGCGTTGTGTTCCACGCGCGCCTCAAAGAGATGTCAGCAAAAGATGGGGTCCAATAGGGCCGATGCCGCTGGGGTCGCGGGTTGTTTGAAAAAGATACCGTGGCCCTGGCATAGGCAACTGAAGGAACACGGGTGGGTTTTAGTCAGTAAAAGTCTGACACGCCCTTCCGCTCCACCCAGAGCGGGAGAAGTTATTTGATGATTTCCCATCCAAAAAAAAAAAAAAAAGGCTCAGTAGTTTCGGAGGTAAGGGGGAGATGGTCAATTTTCGTCTATTTTCTTTAATAACTTTAAAACAACTTATTAATAATTAATAAAGCAGCAATAGAATGCTACATTTGGCATTCTTGTAAACCAACTTTTATTTGATGGATCAAAGCTCTATAGAGTTTCTGGCATTGTCCTTTTAGTGGATAGGCGTGCAGTTTCACACCCGTATTTCTAAAAAAGTAAAAGTGACAACTTCAATAAAAGTGGTTACTCGAGCACGATTTTTAGGGTTACGTACCAAAATGGTAAAAAGGAACCCTTATTGTGCTACTCACTCTGTCTGTGTGTCTGTCAGTCTGTCCGTCAGTCACAGGTGGATATCTCAAGAACTATTAATGCTATAAACTTGAATTTTGGAATAGTTTTAGATGACGTTTGCCCAACTATTTTGCATATAAGAAAGAAATAAAAATGTTTAATATACTTTTTTTTAAATATACATTTTATGTCCCTGTTGCAAAAAAAAAAAAATATATTTTTTTGCCCTCCTTATATCCGAAGTTAGTATAGAGAAAAAATTTAAATTATTCTATGTGATAGAAGTTTACAGGAAAAATAAAGCGTAACTAACGTACATTTCTCGACTGTAGAATAAGATTTTATAATGAAGAAAGAATTCCATCCTCGAGTTCACTAAGAAATTACGCAGCAGTAAGTAATTGCTTGCTTATAAATACGGGTGTCAGTGTGAAATATCTTTACTAACTACAATCAAAAGATCAAAGTGCAAAAGTGAGGACGTGATTGTTTAGAATTAATAATATTTACAGAAAGAACTAAGATGACCTAGAAATAATTAGTTTATCTTCCATCTACTGCCACGCAAGATAAGTAATCTGGCGTGGCATTGGACGAAAATACTTCTTGGCACGTAGAAAAAATGGCCGAAAACTTTCCTTTTACAAGGCTTCCACAAACTAAATCCCAAAAAACAAGAACATAACTTAAGTATATAGATAATGTAATTCAAGACGTGTGGAATCTGAGTAGGTCCTCTCCGGAAAAAGAAGTAGGGAAACAATCGTCACAATCGTCACACGTCTCTCGAATTACCAAAGTGTGCCCTTGAAAGTATTTATAAGATAATAGGAAGACAGTCACAGTCAGACACAGATATTTAGTAGAACTATCTTTGGATATATGAATTAGATTATCGAAGACACGTGATATCCACCAAGGCGCCAGCATGGTAAATTACAGCCGACTCCATCTCACAGAGAGGAGGTCTATGTTCCAACACTGGGGACGCTAAAAGCTGATTATGGAGGTCTAAGTACCTAACTACTAGGTATTCATGCCGACATATAGCGTTCTTGTCATCAATTAGAAGACAATCTAAGTTATGCCAGTCAAGAATTAAGTTACGAGTCGGTCAATCTTCGCCCGATGCATGCGTTTTGACCAATAGGAAAAAATTAAAAAAAATGCATATTGTCTCTAATTGGGAGAAACTAGAAAGGGGTGTGGTTTGTGACTACCTGCGCTTCCGCAGAAATATTTTCTAAACTGACCATGCTTAAATTTTGCTGATAGTACATTAGTTTCTTCAGCCTGCAGATCAGACCATATAAAGGTGTCGAGAAATTGACGTAATAGCTGATAATAGCTAAGAAATTGTTTGGCGATTTAAATGTATGAAGATGGCCCATTCCCGGTCACTATTATCGTTGATGGACGAAAACGGAGCTAGACTGGAAAAATCGCAAGGCGATCGTAGCAAAGTAAAAATAAAGCTTTACTTCTTACATTATATCGTAGCAATACTGTTCGCAAGTTGCCCTATTCAGACAGTCATCGTAGATTCCATGTTGTGATTTCGTCAAAAAGCTCCAAATAAAAAAAATAAAAAAAAAACATGTCAAATAGTAAAACTGCGATGCTCCCCACAGTAACCTAAATGAGTACATTAATTGTTATGTTAATTTGATTGCCTTTAAAATGAAATTAACGTAGCGTTATCGTCACGAATTCATAATTATAACACCTCACATTATGGCTGATATACACATATACATTACTTCATTATTAAACGAATACCACGGCGTTCCAGGATATTATCACTTTCGCGGCTTTTAATTTAAATGTAAGTTATATGAGGGCCACAGACATATGTTTGTTGGTAGCAAATCTTAAAGAAATAATTACATGCATCATTCTATCTATTGATGAAAACCGCATTAAAATCCGTTCAGTAGTTTTGAGATCATCGCGAACATGCAGACAGACAGACAGACGCGGCGGGGGACTTTGTTTTATAATAAATGTAGTGATTAATGTGCATTTCATTTTTAAAGTTTTTAATATTTTTGGTACTTATTTAGAAGTTATAAAATCCGCCTATTGAGAGGACTTCTGTTGGGCTCTTATTGGGGGCTCTTATTCTGGACTTCAATTGCGGCCAGTTGCGTAAAACACTATTCATCGGAATCGGTTTCATTTTGACAGTTCAACTACATTCATTGTAATTATCGAATCTCAACTCGTGAAATACTTATTATGAGCAGTTCTGATGGCCATCTGTGGTCTTCATCATCAGTTCCACTTCACCAAATGGTGCTTTCCGAGAGTAAATGCATGAGTTACCATACAAAATATCCAAATTGCTATAGGTCTACCTATAAATAAATATATATATATATATATATATATATATATAAATAAATACGCGACCTCTGCATCAGAGTCCAAAGTTTATGAAGCTGAAAACGGCAAACAATACCTATCCGGCTACAAAACACCGCTAACCATATTAACACAAAATATTCGCAGTGTTTTTTAAGAATTTTGGTAGCTTTAGTACAGACGCCAGCAGGTCAAGCTACCCGAATCTGTCAAATTTTCCCAATCAACCTTGAACCTAATGCTTTAGCGATAAAGTTGAAAATCTATTAATGAAATTTGACAGATTGTAGTAGCTTGATGTGCTGGCGTCTGTACATTTCAATAAAGGCTAAACATAAACTGTGATGTTATTGTTTTAACCGAATGCTGGCTTGCTAAACAATATAACGTACAGTCACGAACCGGGATTGTTGCGCCACTAGCTTATCATCATAACTTGGTTGTATTACATGAATGTCGCCCATTTTTCGTTATTGAAATGTCACATGTCAAATTTCACGGGCGACATTCTTTTTTTTTTTATAATGTCCTAATGCAGTTGGCTCCGGGAGCCTTGGCTGCTTAACCGAGCGTTGGCGGGGCCAGAAGGGCCTCTGGCCGGGTTAAAAAATTATACTAAGTAGTACAGCTAAAAGCGACATTCGTGTAACTCAACCAAGTTAAGATGATAAGCTAACAACCAAAATGATGGTGTGATAGTTAATACAAGAGATCATCTCAATGTCTCTGTTCAAGAACCTGATATGCATGACTGTAACAGAAATTTCAGAATTTGAGATATTAGCATTATATCGACTATTTTTTAGAAATACTAGCATTTTTACTGACTCATTGAATGAGACCTTGCAAACCCTGTCATCCATCTAAAACAAGATTGTAATTGGAGATAATTATTAATATTATTAATATGAATAGTCTGAAAGTGACACCGGTGACTGAAAAGTTGTGTGGAAATCGGTTGTATGCGGAGGAATGAGGAAAATGTCAGGAAAGTGTTGAGTATGAATGTGTATGGCTATACGAGTAAGGGAAGACCAAGGACACGATGGATGGACTGTGTGAAAGATGGTATGGCCAGAAAGGGAGTGAATACCGAGATGACAACTAATAGAGAAGTATGGAAGAAAAAGACATGTTGCGCCGACCCCAAATAAATTGGGACAAGGGCAGGAGAATGATGATGTTATTAATATTAATATACTATCAGGAAGTGCTGATGCGTCTGCTCAGTACTACCTCAACCTATGCGCCTATCATGGGCTGCTTCCACCACACAGCTTTCCTATACATCACAGTGGCTCCTGTTTACAATAATAACTAAACTCAAATCACTGAATTACGAATTAAGTACTCCAGTTTGAGCTGGTATTATTGTATAATAGTAGTTTATGTAACTATTGCATAATGAGGGGTATTGAGTTTTAATATATAGTTAAGTGCAGTCTCATACACTACTTTATCTACTCTTCTATAGGGATTGAACCTAAATAAAAATTTCCCACGAAAATCAGCACAACAAAATGTACCAAAATCCAGCACATCTATGCGCATGCGCTAAAGCGGGCGCTGCCACAGACTTTGTTGTAATGCTATGCAAATTGCGCGCCCAGCATATGGGTTCCATTAGAAAAAAATATGGAAACTTCTTGGTCACCTGTATCATAATGGTAAAAAATTGTTTTATAACAATATCATATTAGAGAAAAGTTTTATAATGTGATTCTATTTTTGAATTTCGGTATTGAATTTATAAAGTATGTCCATAATAATATAAACTCGTTTTGGAGTTTATACGTAATTCAATTTTACAATATAAGAGTAGATCAATAAATAAATAATTGTTTTTTCAGGACCTATTAAAATATTGGTAAAATATTAACATAAAATCTTAGAAATAATTTACAAAGGTGTTATAATGAAAGATGCTCGTACTAGGATAAACCTGTATCACAGGCGGTATGAGCTCATATTTTATTTCTGGTAATTAAAGGACTATAATCATTAGAAGCCAGTCTATGGTATTATTATTATATAAGATGTTGCTATGTTAGACGTATGCGAGCGTATGACACTAGTGGACTGCATCTGAAAATCAGTTAAAATATGAAAATCAGTTAAATAATATCAGATGACAACACTAGGTTGTACCTAGTGTTGTCATCTGACATTATGCTGAGCTTGATGCGTTTTGGCATAAGTTTTATTTATTTTCTTTCTTTCTGTTTTCTATTCTCTACGAAAATTAACTGAGATATAGCATTTTTTTAGCAGAATTTGTATAAATAAAAGTTCAACAAAATCAATATTAATCACTAGCCATTGAAAAAAATGGTCTGCCATTAGAATGTCATCCACAAAACGATCAAGTCTATTCGAATAATAATGTAGACTAACGGCTAGACCAACCTTTGGGCGGTAATTTGGAATCCAATCCGTGTAAGTGGTGGCAAATTAGCCCGATTGATCGCAGAGGTATGACCACAGTGTAACTAATGAAAGTGGTTCATCGCCCAAACATTCGACAGGAACTGAGAAATGTAAAAAAAAAAATATTTATAATATAATAATTTCATAATCAGATAAATTGTGTGGAAAGTACTAGTTTTTCGCACTAGTGCTTTCTACTTTTCATTTTTTTTTTTACTTTTTAACTCCGTCGTCAGCCCGACGCAGAGTTAAACAAAAATATTTATAATATTTGAGAAAATTTTTGCAAATAGTCAAGTACAGATTATCATTCATAAATGATAAATGATAAATGATAAATGATTTTTATTTCTGTAAGTAGGTTTGTACAAACACTTTTACAAGTCAATATTTTTTTTAAACTAGATGAGGTCGGCGTTTCCTATCTGACTACTCTGAGAAGAAAGGCCGAAACAAACTCAGAGGTCACAGTCTCTTATAAAGTCCAGACATAATCTTGGTCACTTCATGTGAAGACCATGTAGATTGGTGTCTGAAATGGTCTTTTGAGGAAAGAACCACACAGATTGAGAGGACCTGTCCAGTCAGTGCACGCATTTGTCAGTAATCGCGCAGCTCAACTCAGAACTTAAGGAGCTCAACGATTCGACGAACAATACCAAAGAAAGGACATTGGGGTAGGCCGCATAGATTACTCAAACTGCCAGACCATGATTAAAAATAACTGAGAGAAAAAATAAAACAAACAAAAAAAAAAGCAATGACCTACATAGTCTTTACATTCACAATAAAGTAAAATAATATAATACTTACAAAGTAAATATTAATGTCAACATTCAGTATGCAAAAATAAAAATAATATAAAATAAAATTGGAGCAGTTCAATCCCAAGCCTTTTTGTCCTCAATATAATCTTTAACGGTATAAAAAGCTTTCTGACACAACTTGCGTTTAATGAATGATTTGAATTTATTAAGACTCAGATCTTGAACGTGGCTTGGAAGTTTATTATAAAAGCGTATACATTGACACCTGAATGACCCACCTATTTTCTTGAGCCTTGTTGGAGGTACAACAAATTTGTGTTTGTTCCTAGTATTTATATTGTGGATATCACTGTATTTTTTAAACAATTTAATGTTTTTATGGGCATATAAAAGATTTTCAAAAATGTACTGAGAAGGCAAAGTCAGTATATTAATCTCCTTAAATTTCTCTCTGAGAGATTGTCTCGGACTTAATTTATAAATGCATCGAACAGCTCTTTTCTGCAAAACAAAGATAGTCTGAATGTCGGCTGCATTTCCCCACAACAGAATACCGTACGACATTATACTATGAAAATAGCTAAAGTACACTAAACGGGCTGTCTCTATGTTGGTTAAATTACGAATTTTTCTAACAGCGTATGCTGCGGAGCTTAGCTTTTTTGACAATATAAAAGGTACAATAAAAAAACTAATACTTCATTACCCGCATAATTAATTACTCTACATTTTGATTTTCATCAATAAATTAATTATAAATATTCATTAAATATGTTTGGCTGAACGTATATTTTGCTCGTGCTTTTTTGCGTGACGACGTGGCAGCTATTTGCACATGCGCAGTAGTAGATAATATATATTGAGCGCGCATGTATGTATTTAAAATAAACCCACTATTTTCGAGTTCAAGTGACGAATCAATAAATTTAACCCCGGAAAATGTTATTCAAGAAGCACAAAATGCCAACAACAGCCTCTTACCGGCTAAATAAAAAAAAATCTTCATTATACATTATTTTATTTCCTCGCACAATGCATAGTAAAACGTTATAAAAATACACATGCGTAAGATATTTTCCGACTCGTGTCGACTTATACACTCGTCGGAAATCACCTAATTTCCGCACTTGTAGCATAAATAAATATTATTTAGGTACATAAAGATTTTGTAGTACATGAGGGACTTACAAAGTATGCATTTTGAAATACATGGTGTAGGTAAAATTAATTGGTGGGTGAATCGCAGGCCTGCTCTCCTAGCTAGATCACTGAGTAAGCTGTATTTAGGAGAGACAGTTTCGACTCCTAATTTGAGTATCACAATAATCATCATGTTTATATGCTTTTGCAATATAAAAGAACAAAACACCAAAACTCTTAAAATTAAATAAAACAAATTAGAGTGAATTGTGTGGAGTGTTGGCGTGGTGAGTCGAGTGAGTGCGTGTGCGTGTAAGTGTGTACTTTCACGTCTATTTTCCCCAAAAGGTTGGACAGAGGTGTATGTGATTCTTATAGTACTGTAGGCCGGAGGCCTATTATGTGGAAGCTCCGAGTTTCTACATGGTTATGTAGTCAGATGATAAAAGAAATACTCGAGCGAAGCATAACGAGAGGTATATTTGATAAAATCAGTTTAATACAATTACACACTTCTTAAAATTATCCCGACTCGTTCTCTAGCTACCTCCGAAGTGCCGTGAGGCAGAAGCATCCGGACTATCTCTTTTTAAATATTTAAAATTACATAGTTTTATACTGGCGCAAGTAATCGAATGTCAGCCAGTACAATATAATATTAAAGTAAACACATCCCCAGTTAGTTAACCTAAAAACGAAATCCAAAATCCGTTGTATCTATGCAAAAAATACTTACTTCCTAGTAGTTTTAGTCCCTTATAAAAGGGAGACAAGTCTACACACATTGCAGTTTTAAGTAGGTACGTGATACCTACTTATGTCCCGAACTGCAGTCTGTTTCCTGGATATAAGCCTCACTATATGTTTCCTCACTACCTGCGTCTGTGTCCCCGAATGCATACAACGCCAATCTTACATCGTTATATACAATTTAATTATGCTCCACACACATTCTGATTTTTTCAGAATTAAATTGAATGCAATTCCGGGCTTTCTTAATTAATGGTATGAATTCCGACTCTGAATTCAGAGAGGAATTCAGAATGTGTGGATCCAGCCTTAAAGTTAACAGGCATCTTCTGGGTAAGCTCACGCCATCGTAGACTTTGTCTCTGTCACCTCTGACCTAGACCATAGTCAAGAGCAAACCCATCTCAAATAAAAAAAAGCCGGTACATAAGCTCCGTCTGCCCCCTGAACCTCCAAATAATTGCTCTGTTACAACTACCTTTCTACAACTCCCATTTAGCCACTGTGATTAGTTACACTGTGGAATGACTGACCGTTGGGGTCGGTCGGTGATACCCCTGACGCGTTAATTCGTTCACCGATTAATGCGTTTAGTTGCTACGAATGGAGACCATTGATTGATTAAGTGATTGTATATTTGCAATGGGTAGTTTTGTCATGTATTCCAAAAAAGAATAACTGATACTTACAAGAATTGTATTAATTACGCCTGTGGCCGTCCTTATCTTCAACTGGGTTATACTCGTATTACCTAATATTGTTTTGCACTGACATTTAACCAAGGACGTTAAAGTTAAATTAATTTCTTATGCTGCTTTCCCACGGCCTGTCAAGGCCCGTGCCGAGCATTCCACGGAATCACGGTCATCCCATACATTTGATCGGACGAGCGACGACAGGCCGTTGCAGGCCGACTATTCCCACGGCCTGTCGGCCTGGCCTGCCCCGGTCTGGCTTGTGAGAAAGCGAGCCGTGGAACCGCGGCATTACACTTCTTAGTTCAACCACAGATTACTACAGATGGGACACTCCGCAAAACATTTAAAAAAAGCGACTCTTGCTACGACACAATAAAGTGCAATTCAGGTCACACAACGCTTATTATCTCCAGTTATATTCACCTACAAGTTGTCTCTCTTTCTATTGCGTAACTCTTATACCTTCTGACTCGTTAGGGTTGTATTCTTTTACGACGCGGTGTGTGAGTGAATTTCGAACTGACCGTGCAAGCCGGCTGGTGCGCGGCAGCCCACACTGAATTGGCTCGGCAAGTCGAGCCCGTCGCGTACTTCTTGTAGCTTCATACCTAAACTGCGGAGTGTCCCATCTGTACTAATCTGTGGTTCAACTAAGATTATATCTGACTCATGATAAAGAAAAAATCGCATGGAATGATCAAACAACGGGTGAACATCGTATTATGTATGAAAAGAGACCGTTGCCCTACTGTTATGCCGCGTTCCCAATGTCGTGGCCTGTGCTTGTCCGAGGCCTGTCGCGGCTTGTGCCGAGCATTCCTACGGATCCCACAGCCTGTCGGCCTGGCCTGCCGCGGTCCGGCATTCGATAAACAGGTCAATAACATTACTACTAGCTCTTAAGTCTCGTAAAAAATAGAAAACAGACATAATTCAAACAAAGCATCAAATAAAAGTCTAACCTACTAAAACTTTATCATTAACCCTAAGCCTTTAAGTGTCTAGACAAGTCTCTTAACCACTTTATCGCCGTATTGTGAAGATATGAACGTTATAATGGCAGCTATTCACACAAGCTTCAGTTTAATTAACTGACAAGACAGTCCAGCATCGTTTATAAACAGGCTAGCATCGTTTATAACTAGAGAATGGTGTAGAGGGAGCTAAGTGATAGTGATGTAGAAAATTGTAGTAGTTATTTTAGTTTGGTTTTATGGAATTAACAAAGCGCGAGAAGAGCTCGTGGCTAAGTAATAACAGCCGTACAGGTCGATCCATCAGGTTAAGCTACGCTTGCCGAGGTTGGTCCGTGGATGGGTGACCATCTTTACATACTGAGACTTCGCCGTGTCTCGGAAAGTACGTTAAGCCGTTGATACCGGCTGTCATTCGTAGATTTTTTTGACAGTCGATACGGGTCGTCAGAAGCCCGAAAGTCTGACAAGTAGTCTTACCAAGGGATATCGTATTACCGAGTAACTGGGTTGTGGATGTCAGATAGGCAGTCGCTCCATGTAAAATACTGGTATCCAGCTGCATCCGGTTAGACTGGAAGCCGACCCCAACATAGTTGGGAAAAGGCTAGGCAGATTGAATTGACTATGTCTATTTGTTTCCCTTTCACCCCTTCACGGCTAAACAATTTCGATGACAGGTAGACCATGACCTAGATTAGGACAAAGATATTTTTTATCCTGGTAGTACCTACTTTCTTTCCACTTCGATAATTTCCGACTGGCGAGACAGCGGGCAAAAGCTAGTCTGAACTATTTATTTAGATGACAATCAAC
Organism: Dicycla oo; assembly: GCA_948252095.1. NCBI lineage: Eukaryota > Metazoa > Arthropoda > Insecta > Lepidoptera > Noctuidae > Dicycla > Dicycla oo. The sequence goes on from OX411732.1 coordinate 15,224,358, forward strand.
TGTCAAAAATGTACTTGTAAAAACGTATCAAAATGTTAAGAGGATTATAGGACCTAAACGCAAATAACGCAAGTTTTATAATGCCTAAAAGTACATGATCTACTGCAGTAAGCAAAATCAGAAAAATATATGTTATTTTTCAGGATATAGCAGTTAGATAGTGTGATGAAAACATAATACTTACAATTAATTTGATACGATAGAAAAAAATCACGAATATACCTCTAAAAATGTATTTAAACGATTAAAAACCATACTAATATACATACTATTTTTTGTCAGATTATTCTACAAGCAACATATTAACGTGATAGTGTTTTAATTTTTTAGTCCAATCAATAGACTTTTTGTAAATCGATAATTGCTGCATATTTTGCAATAAATTACCAGCGTTGTGTCATCGCGCTTCTCTTTCTTTTCTATGCAGTCCGACAGTGACCGCGCTTTAGGTCATGTAGTCCCCTTAAGAATAATAAATTAGCACTTTTCTTACTTTATTTTCTGATAAAAAAATAAGAAAAAAAAAATAATAATAAAAAGTTTATTGTTTCATAAACAAATGTTACATTGTAGGTATGACACTGGATCCCGCACTAGGATGCCCTGTGTCGCAGGATCCAGTCTTTTTCGACAGATAATGTGAATAATAGAGATAACAAATGCAACGGTTTCAGCATAATTAAAAAAATGTGTGTGTGTGTGTATCTGAATGCAACGGTTTCAGCATAGGTAATCAAATGTGTGTGTGTGTGTATCTGATGAGTGTAAGTATGTATGTGATGAGTGTATATGTGATGAAAGTGAGTGTGTATGAGATGAGTGTAAATATGCATGTGGTGAGAGTTAGTGTGTAAGTGATGATGAAAATATATAAGTCGATTGTTTATATTGTCATTTAACAAATGCAACGGTTTCAGCATAGGTAATCAAATGTGTGTGTGTGTGTATCTGATGAGTGTAAGTATGTATGTGATGAGTGTATATGTGATGAAAGTGAGTGTGTATGAGATGAGTGTAAATATGCATGTGGTGAGAGTTAGTGTGTAAGTGATGATGAAAATATATAAGTCGATTGTTTATATTGTCATTAGAAAAAAAAAATCCGGCCAAGTGCGTGTCGGACCGCGCATCATGAAGGTTTGCGTAATTGAAAAGAAACTCAAACATAAACTTACGTCACGGTCAATTCTCCAAATGCAAATTTAAGTTTGTATTGTATTCGCAAAACAAAAAACGATTTTTTATATGATAATACTACAAATTAACATGTTCGCGACGATGCGTCACCAAACAGTGTTTATAGATTTTTTTTGTTTTGTTTATTAAGTTCAATAAGAATAGTGTTTTCATAGTTGAAAAGTTATAAGTAGTGTTTCTTAAATCGTAAGTACATCCCTTATAAACATCAATTAAGTGGGCTACATAGCCGCGATTTATAGTTTGTTGGTACGCCCAGGTACCCTAGATAAAGACCTAGCCCTGGACGTACGTCGTCTAGTCTTCCTGAAAAGCCTAATAATAATAATAATAATTGGGTTTGTAGGTGTTGGAAATGTTAGTTTGTTGTTTTTTGTTATTTTTTTTTACCAATCTAGCTTTTCAGGGCGTGTCCCGTCCTGAAAAATAAAAGTTGTGATATTGTAACTATCATATAACTAATAAAATGAGATTTAAAAAAAAATAAAAAAAATAACTTTGAATTATGTTAAAGTGCTACCTACCTAAGTCTTATGTTAGTGTGTCATAGTCTTAAGTTAGTATTCAAAGACACGCCAGACCCCACAGTCAAACCACTACCACGGTTTTGTGGAGCGTAGATAGTAAGATATTTTGTATCAGTGAACTTATAAATAAATAAATAAAAAATAAAAATATTGTATTAGGACATTAGACCAGCTTGAGATACAAGTTTAGTTTACTGAAATAGCTTCATGGGTTTTCAAATAAATCAACATGGAAAATAATATTTAATTAAAATAATTAACTTTTGTGTGTTTACACTGTAAAATCTTTTCAGTAGATAATGTTACAGGAACTACGGTATCTCAATCGCTGGGTAATCTAATGACGATTCTGGCAATGTATCACGTGTCATGATTATTTTAATATTTAAGCTATTTATAAGCGAATTTGTAAAACTAAAATAATAAAAAACAGGTCAAAATAAAGTTTAAAACGGGAGACAATTTGTGGCTCTCGTTGAAGTAAAGTTTCGAGGGATCTAAGCGCGCAGGGAAAAATATAGCTTCGTAGCCATCGGCATGGTACCACACTTATTCCTGAAGAGTTACGCAAGTCGTCTCCTGAAATCTCCTGAAGACTTATCAAGTAGTTGTTATTATTTCATCAACAAGAAACCCTTTCTCGTCAAGACTTCAATTCTTAGCCGACGGCCATCAGTCTGCAGATAGTATGAGCCTATAGGTGCAGGACGTCAGCGCCATTTGGGCTAGGAGGCCTAACCTGGTATAGGGATACACCCTCCTTTCACCCTATCGTGCCCATCGATCACGCCCGTCCGGCACATAACAGTTCTCGGACGTTTTCTTTTATTTGTGCTGTGAAATTTAACTAGAAACAAGGTCTAGTTAAATTTCATAATTCTATATCAACGGGAAGTACCAGATTTTGATTCACTTGCGAGTATCAAAATATGTCGCATAAATGGCCGTATTTTCTTATTGCGGTGACTTAGAAGCTTTTTTTTATAGCTCCAAGGGATGATATAACTACGTATTTGATATTAATTTAACTTGATACCTCCTACGTTCCTGAGAAAAAGGGTCTTGGCAGACTGACAGGCAGACAGACAGACAGACGGACAACGATGTGATCCTATTAGGGTTCCGTTTTTTTTTTCCTTTTGGGGTACGGAACCTTAGTAATAGTATCATAGGTATATAATAGTATCAATAGGTCATCATCTTGTGCTCAAGATTGTCACAGATTGCTTATTTTATTGACACAAAATTCATCATCATCTGCCTAGCCTTTTCCCAACTATGTTGGGGTCGGCTTCCAGTCTAACCGGATGCAGCTGAATACCAGTATTTTACATGGAGCGACTGCCTATCTGACCTCCACAACCCAGTTACTGGGAAATACGATACCCCTTGGTAAGACTGGTTGTCAGACTTTCGGGCTTCTGACGACCCGTAACGACTGTCAAAGATCCACGAATGACAGCCGGGACCAACGGCTTAACGTGCTTTTTTTATTGACACAAAATTATTTTATGAAAATACAAATTTTACTTTCGAATACAAATGAATCAAAAATAGAAAAATCTCTTTGCAGCTCATAACAAAAGTTAAATGTTTACTTTAAACCAAAGTTTATAATAAGGTTTATATTTCAAAGTTGCAAAGGTTGGTCTCCAAACAAAAATATTTGACTTTTGAAACTTTTGCAAAATTAATTGCCTCTCGTGGTGTTCTTAGACGATGAATTGGCTTTGAGGGAAACAAATTTGCGATGAGAAAAAGCTGAGTCGTTACTTACGTAAATTATAGGCATTTTATTTCTGTGGGGGTAATCATCAACCACAGTGCTATAAAAATGTTTGTTTACTTTTATGACATTATGTTAGGTTTTGAAATAATATTGATAAATCGTTAAATTGTCTTAGTCGATTATTCAGACATTGTATTAAGATACTGGCATCACTAGTTTCAAAAATGACGTTTGTAAATGACAGTTGAGAAGGCGTGGGTTGACTCTGCCTATTTGCTCGGGGCCAGCTTATAGGGCGAGACATGGAACGACGTTCCTAGTGGCGCTGTCAGTTAAAATACAGTGGCTTAGAATAGTTGGAGATCTACTGTAAATTAAGGCAACCTTTTAGTTTTGATGTAAATATTAGAATGCTAAATAAATAGTGATATTATGTGGAGAATAGGAGATGTGACGGTATGGTGTGGATATTCAATTTCTATCCCCTGAGATATCGTAAATGCAGTTTATACTTTGTGAACTTGGGGTAACGACTTTAAGATCCGTTTAAACTAGCTGTTCTAGAGTAAGAATAATCATCTCGTACAATTATTATTATACAAATTATTTTGGGTTAATTTTTTGGGTTTCGTACCTCAAAAGTAAAAAATGGAATCCTTATAGGATCACTCGTGTGTCTGTCTGTCTGTCTGTCAGGCGCAGCCAATTTGCTCTGAATCTAATGGACCGATTAAGTTCAAATTTGGTACACGTATGTATTACAGTGACCCAAACACTGATGTGTAACGTAAATAAATTAAACTTATAGTTTAAACAGGACAAAATATTTTTTTTTCCCATTTCAATATTTCTGTAGATACGTCTCCTTTTTACCGTTCCCGACTCCTCGTCACACCAACTTGTCATACTAGTGTGACGACGAGTAATTTTTTTCCTCGTCGTCACACCGCTAGTTTTGCAACACCTTTTGTATCACAACATTAGTGTTGTGCTTGTAATAGATACCTAGCTATCTTATCTAATAATATAAAACTCTTAAAAAAAAGCAAGCCCCTTATTAATAAAAAAACTAAAACGCTCTATAAATAAATTCATAATTTTGAGTTAATTTCTTTTTGAAGTCGATTATTTTTTTTTCTGTGTAATACGTTGATTCAAAACCGAATGTTTAGTTTAAAATGCAATTTTTTTTTATCCCAATGTGATTTTGTCTGATCCCATTTCTCTGCTTAAAGTTCATTGAGTAGATTACGAAAATATATTATGTTAATTTTCAAAAATAGATAAATAGGCCATCAACATACTTCAGAAAATCTGCAAACAAAATAAAACGATGAACCCCATCATGATAGAAAAAAATAAACTCAATAATAGAAAATAATAATAGTCAGATGGGAACAAACAGTTCGAAAAGTGATGCAAGTATTTTAAAAGATACGTAGGTACCACACTATTATTTATAAAAGGTGTTGTAAAACCAAGTGTGACGACGAGGAAAAAAATTACTCGTCATTAGACTGGTGTGATAAGCTGGTGTAACGAGGAGTCGGGAATGCTTTTTCCTTACAGAACAGGAAAACTTATGAGAAGTCTATGGTCTTAATATAACATGGTAAATCTCTCAATATTGTGCGTACAAAATTACATTTGCAGTTGGAATGTATGGGAGAACATGCTTTTCTACTACAATGTTAAGTTTGTTCTTGGGATAAATTCATCCCAACTACAGAACCGTTCATTGCGTGTAGTCCGACACGCACTTGGCCGGTTTTTCAATTATCAGATAACTTTTATTTATGGAATAACTATAGCGGTTTGACAGCTTTTATAGAAAATAGAATAATAATAATATCCTGGGACATTATTCACACACGTTCATCCGAGCCCAAAGTAAGCAGAGCTACGTAGTATTATATTATAGTACCTGTGGCAGAGCTAACAAACTGTCATATTGATTCTTCAGATAAAAGTTATCCGACTTTTGAAAAATCAGCCCTTAGTCAGACACAGTGATCCATATTTATGTTAGTAGGTATATCCTACTTCCTACTTATATTATAAATGCGAAAGTTTGTGAGAATGGATGGATGTTTGTTACACTTTCACGCAAACACTATTGAATGGATTTTGATTTTGATGAAATTTGGCACACAGATAGATTATAACCTGGATTAACACATGCCTGCCTGCCTAGCCTTTTCCCAACTATGTTGGGGTCGGCTTCCAGTCTAACCGGATGCAGCTGAATACCAGTATTTTACATGGAGCGACTGCCTATCTGACCTCCACAACCCAGTTACTGGGTAATACGATACCCCTTGGTAAGACTGGTTGTTAGACTTTCTGGCTTCTAACGACCCGTAACGACTGTCAAAGATCCACGAATGACAGCCGGGACCAACGGCTTAACGTGCTTTCCGAGGCACGGAGAAGTCTCGGTATGAAAAGATGGTCACCCATCCACAGACCAACCCCGGCAAGCGTAGCTTAACGTGATGGATCGACCCGTGCGGCTGTTATTACTTAGCCACGAGCTCCTCCTGGATTAACACATATGGTACTTTTTACGGGTTCGAGACTTACGCGGGTGAAACCGCTGGACGCTGCTAGTGTATGCATACGGTATGGAACCGACATATGTATGTCACAGGCAGATTGTCTGACTCGTCATTATACATATGACGTCGTCCGTTTAAATACGCTCGCAGTTATGAAATATGCCGAAGGCAAATTGGCAATTCAATCAATTGTTATTATTTTGACATTGGTTGTTATTGTAGGTTCAGATGGAACTGTGAGCAACCACGAAGAGAGCTGAATTGGTCGCAGGAACTAAGCCAGGGCACCCCGACCAAATGGGTTAGGTTAGGTTAGAACTGTGACCAACCGCGTGCGAGCCGAGCGAGCGAAGCGAGCGGTGTCGCGGCAGCGGCCGGCGATCACTACTTCCAATGATTAGGTGGTGAACTAAACGGCTAATTAAACCAGTTGGCTGCGACATATAGGTCGGAATAACCGCACCGAACTCTATTATACTATTTTTTGCTTTTTAATGCCGAATGAAGTGACGTGAGCTGGTGCCGCAGAAGCAGCCAGCGAACGCCTTAAGAAATAGCACTAAATACTTTAATTTACCGCGGCATTTGGAAATGGCGTTTAAATTATCCAATGACAAGGCAATTTACATGTTGCCTTCAGCATATTTCATAACTGCGAGCATTTTTAAATGGATGACGCAGTTTTTAAAAAGCGGAATCATACAAATTGCCTGCGACATATACAATAAATAAAAGTACAAGTGATACTAGCTATACTTAAAGTTAAAATTCCTGTTCATTTCAGCAAAATTTATCGCTAGACTGAACAAGATAAAAATACAAAGTCTAGGTGTAATAATGTAAAAGTCGTTGTTAAGAGGATTGTGAAGTGCCGATACGCGGCGCGATTTTTGGAGGCAATTACCTACATTTCATACAATTATTTACATAAATATTGTTTCGGGCGATAACGTTTTTACTCCCCTAAACCTTTACGAAATGAGACAACTTTGATCTCATTACATTCATTATACTTTAATCTAGGTCTGTACGTTTTTCGTTTTTAGTAATTCAATTTAATTTAATTAAAAAAAATAAAAATGCTCGAGGATGTTTTTATGTCAAAAATATAGATATTTAGATGCTAATAAGTTATATTGTATACAATATTTCTTTATAATAAAAACGTACGGACCTAATTTTTCATTATACCTACAACATTTCCAAAAATTATGAAAATTAGATTATGTTTACGGGGAGAAAAACGTTATCTCTTTTTGTATGAAAATTTACAGCTTCACAATCCTCTTAAATAATAATGTTATACTTGCCGCCACGAATCTTGAGCGCTCGGAGGAGTGGTAGATGTGGTTTGCGCATACGTATTGTCTCAGTAGTAAGGTCTAAAATCGCTTAAAGCGCTCTTAAACTGTGTCGGTAACTGTATAGCTTTCACACTTACAAAATGCCTTCATTTAACCAAGTTTCTTAAATCAAACTCTTTACAATGAGTGCCTTTAAAAGGTTACATCGCATGCCTTTCCCAAGCCTCTTCAACGTTATGACGTTGAAGAGGCTTGGGAAAGGTGAGGTCAGAAATAAAGCTAGCTATATTAATCGCCCAGCTAATCCACTGGAGAGTGGACTTTATTGCATTTTTACGACAATACCTTTATGAGCTCTAAACGTTAAAAGGAAGTCTATATGAGGTTTAAAAAAACATATTAAAGGCATTGTCTGCCAAAGTAATGTGCTTGTATCTGGATTAGGTACGACGTGGTTAAAACTTAAATGAGTTTGTTAACTTGTTGTGGGTGTTCCGTATGTTAGTCATCATCGTCCTGCACTTATTTCAATTTATATGTATTTGCTTGTGAAGTAATTTTGACCGTCTAGGTAGCCCACTAGGACTTTACGACAGAATTCGGTGTAAAGCGATCGCTATCTATGTCGAGTCTGCAGGCCCAGGTCGAGACTGCAGCTCGAGGCCCTGTCTCCTATACACGCGTAGCATGACGACGATTTGTCGACGGCAGAATAGTCAAAATGTTACACTGCCATGCTTAAACAAGTAGAATACGTACAAATATTTCTACAATCTTCCATTTTGTCTATTCTTCCGTCGACAAAAACTGTTTTAATGGTGGTCACGCTACGTATGCTGGCTTCTACTGAAAACATCCCAATGGAAAAAACCCCATATTACTATCTAAAACCTGCCTACACTACGACACTACTCGCGAAGTTGATCGAAATCAGGGTTAAGCCACATCTGTCAGCACGGAATCACATATTTTCATGCTCTATCCTTTTCTATCGCTCAGAATCGTCATTTGCTAGAGCGATAATGCGAACGCATCGCCGATTCTTTCTCGCTCTAGCAAATGACGATCCTGAACCACATAGAAAAGAATAGAGTATGAAAAAATGCGATTACGTGCTGACAGATGTGGCTTGACCCTAAAACGACATCACGACTTCTTCTTAAATTCATCGCTATTAGTCGTCATCTCAGTAGTCATCCCCTTTCTAGCTATATCTTCTTTGACATCATCCATCGTCAAAACGTTAGTATAGGATAACTTGTGACATATAACTAGTCTCAATTTTATAACGGGAACCCAATAAATATCATCTTCCACAAAATCCGTCGTCAAAACATTACGTAGTCTGGAATAGTAATTATTAGACTTTTGGCCAAGGTAATATATGAACCAAGAGACGGGCCGCGGCACAAAATTACATTTCGTATTATGTGTTATTTATCTTGTTAATTTTCCTCTATTATAGGAATCTGTTGAATTATATTCAACATATACAACATATTTCCTTGCCCTTATTCCAATTAATGTGGGTTTGGCGCAGCAAGTCCTCTTCTTCCATTCATCTTCTCTGTTAGCCTTCGTCTCAGTAGTCATCCCCCTTTCCAGCTATATCATCTTTTACATCATCCATCGTTAAAACTTTAATATGGGATAACATTTGACTTTTGTCTCAGGTTTATAATTGTAACCCAATAAATATCATCTTTCACTAAATCCGTCGCCAAAACTGAGTGTGGTATCGTATTAAACTTTTGTTTAAGGTTTAATGTTCCCATATTAAACCATATAAATACTGATCACGTCACGAATTAGATTGTTGCAGTTCAAACTTGGTTCATTTTCCCGTGTCATGGGAGCCCTTTATATAGTGATCATCATTTGCTTGCCCTTACCTCAATTTATTTCAAGTCGGCGCAGCATGTCTTCTACTTCCATACTTCTCTATTAGTCGTCATCTCGGTTGTCACTCCCTTTCTAGCTATATCATCTTTTACACAGTCCATCCATCATTTCTGTGGTCTTCCTCTACTCGTATAGGCATCCATATATCCAATCAAAACTTTCCCGACGACATTTTCCTCATTCGTCCGCATCACATGCCCATACCATTACAACCGATTTCCACACAACTTTTCAGTCACCGGTGTCACTTTTAGACTTCCTCCTTTCTAGCTACACATTATATTATATTATAGCTATACATCTATCGTTTCTTTGGTCTTCCCCTACTCTTATAGCTATCCACATACTCACTCAAAACTTTCCACACGACATTTTTACTCCGCATCACCTAGGTACTTGTGGAGGAGCTTGTCCAGGAGCTCGTGGCTAAGTAATAACAGCCGCACGGGTCGATCCATCAGGTTAAGCTACGCTTGCCGGGGTTAGTCTGTAGATGGGTGACCATCTTTTCATACCGAGATTCCTCCGTGCCTCGGAAAGCAAGTTAAGCCGTTGTCATCCCGGCTGTCATTCGTGGATCTTTGACAGTCGTTACGGGTCGTCAGAAGCCCGAAAGTCTGACAACCAATGTTACCAAGGGGTATCGTATTACCCAGTAACTGGGTTGTGGAGGTCAGATAGGCAGTAGCTCGATGTGAAATACTGGTATTCAGCTGCATCTGGTTAGACTAGAAGCCGACCCCAATATAGTTGGGAAAAGACTAGGCAGATTGATCACATAGGTACTTGTTGCATAGTATTTTATACATAACTTTTCAACCTCATTATTTTAAAGTTCTACATAAACAGCCCACGTTCAATAAACAAAGCCAGTAAACTAGCTATCGTAGTCTTGGTAGTCGGATCAGAGATATAATAAAGGTACGAAAGCTGATCAGCGGATCTTAGCTTTGACATTTAATATCTTGTGGTCTACCAAAGAATATTCCAATCTTGATTGAAATCAAACTTATGTTTTTTTAAACAAACATGAACTGTGTGTTTAAGTTAGCTTTTTGCTTACATGTTGCGTAGTTCAGATGCTTATGGGCATAATAAGTAAAAATAGGTATCATGAAAAAACCGGCCAAGTGCGTGTCGGACTACGCACAATGAGAGGTTCCGTAGTTGGGATGAATTTATCCCAAGAACAAATTTAGCATTGTAGTTGAAAAACATATTCTCTCAAACATTCCAATTGCAAATGTAAGTTTGTACGCTCAATATTGAGAGATTTACCATGATATTTTAACACCATAGACTACTTATAAGTTTTCCTGTAATCTATAGGTATAGAACTATTTTCAGAATTTTTTTTTTTTTCAAAATTTTAGGCTCAGTAGTTTCGGAAATAGGGTAGGGGAATGGTCAATTTTCATGGTCAGTTTTTTAAAAGGTATTCAATTTTCGTCTATTTTCTTAAATAACTTTAAAACAGTTTATTTTAAAATTATAAAAAAATATATACGAATATATTTGAGATCCTCAGAGTAAGCCCTTTCATTTCATATGTCACACGAAACAGTTTGCAAAACTTTTTTTTCAAATTTTCTTATTTGCCCCCCAAAATGAATATTCAAAAATTCATTCATTTACGCTACACGTCCGTTTTTGGTCACAGAAATTCATACGTGTACCAAATTTCAACTTAATCGGTCCATTAGATTTGGAGCAAATGACTGTGACAGACGGACAGACAGACAGACAGGCGAGTGATCCTATAAGGGTTCCGTTTTTTTTTCCTTTTAAGGTACGGAATCATAAAATCCACAAGTTACCTAACCAACATTCGATTTTCAAAAACAACATGATGTCACACTATCATATGAAATGTGGAAGTAGGATAGCATGTCGTGTTTATCGGGAGCGAAAATGAGACAAGACGATTTATGTAATTTGCCTAACTAGCCAAGTTTTGACCTACCTCTTTTTATTACTATCATTGGCAGGCCAGATGACGTTGTCGGATAAGATACCACCTATCATGCCGCTGGTTGTGGGTTTGATTCCCATCCGGGACAAACATATGTGTGCATGAACATGTCTGTTTGTTCTGAGTCTGGGTGTAATTATCTATATAAGTATGTATTTACAAAAAGAAGTAGTGTTTGTAGTATATCAGTAACCTAGTTTCCATAGTACAAGCTCTGCTTAGTTTGGGATCAGATGACCGTGTGTGAATAATATCCCAGGATATAATAATATTATTATTATTGTTTGTAGGGAATACTTGTTTCATGTCAAACTACCTATTCCTGCTAATCTTGAAAAGGTATTCATTCGTTTCATCATTCAAATTTGTTCAATCATTGAGAACTGATTAAATACCATAATTAAACAATATGTATGTTTAATATGGTGGTAGTATAGTTGACCTCGTAATTCGTTTACCACTTTTGAAAACATTTTCTTTTTGTGACGTACTGGTGATATTCAACCTTGAGGTGGTAAAGAAATTATGAGGTGGACAATACCATGTCCGGGCGTAAATATAAATATATATAAATATGTTGTGTAATATGTGTTTTTATGTGGTTGTTGTTGTGTATGTATGGGCGTAAATATATATATGAGGCCATGAGAGCTAGAGTGGCCTAACTGTCATTTGTTCAATACTTTTTTTTTAATATTGTTTTTTAATTACTACTGTAAACTATTGTTTATATAGTTAGGCCTCTCTGGCTCTCATGGCCTCATATGTTCTCGAGCTTTACAAATTAACAGTTACACAGATATTAGTGGCATACGAAAACTTCTACAAAGACGAACTTTCCCTACAGCTTATAAAATATTCCTTTAAATGATCTCCTTATACGCTAACACACTTAAAAAACTCAATTAGCGTTGTTTTTCCTAGGATACTAAAAAATAGGGTCCCTAGAGTTTTGGCATTGTTTTTCTAGTTTTATTCTCAAGCCTTCCTGGAGTATGGCGAGGGTAATGCCACAAAATAGAGAGATACAGAAGGTGGGCATGGAGCCCACCACCACTCAATGACTAAAAACGTACACACACATAGACATGCTTCACATACAGCGAGTGCAAGCGCCCGACTGCGAAGAAAACAAATGAAAGTTGTTTAGAGCATGCCACGAGTCACCGAGTTTCCGCGGCGAGTAACCCCGTGACCACGAACTACACGCATCCTGCGACAGCGACTGCAAAGAAAACAAATGAAAGAAGTTGTTTAGAGCATGCCACGAGTCACCGAGTTTCCGCGGCGAGTAACCCCGTGACCACGAGCTACACGCATCCTGCGACACTGACTGCGAAGAAAACAAATGAAAGAAGTTGTTTAGAGTATGCCACGAGTCACCGAGTTTCCGCGGCGAGTAACCCCGTGACCACGAGCTACACGCGTTCTGCGACAGCGACTGCGAAGAAAACAAATGAAATAAGTTGTTTAGAGCATGCCACGAGTCACCGAATTTCCGCGGCGAGTAACCCCGTGACCACGAGCTACACGCGTTCTGCGACAGCGACTGCGAAGAAAACAAATGAAATAAGTTGTTTAGAGCATGCCACGAGTCACCGAGTTTCCGCGGCGAGTAACCCCGTGACCACGAGCTACACGCGTTCTGCGACAGCGACTGCGACGAAAACAAATGAAATAAGTTGTTTAGAGCATGCCACGAGTCACCGAGTTTCCGCGGCGAGTAACCCCGTGACCACGAGCTACACGCTCAAGCTACACGCGTCCTGCGACAGCGACGGCGAAGAAAACAAATGAAATAAGTTGTTTAGAGCATGCCACGAGTCACCGAGTTTCCGCGGCGAGTAACCCCGTGACCACGAGCTACACGCTCAAGCTACACGCGTCCTGCGACAGCGACGGCGAAGAAAACAAATGAAACACGACGGAGCGACGGGCGATAACAGTCGCGTCGAGTCGCTCGAGGCCGTGAAGCGTGTCTGTGTGCGTGCGTTTTCGCTCTTTGTATAGAGCCGGCCTTCTGTAATATAATATTTTGTAACAATGCAAAGAGTTGGGCGCTCGTTAGTCGTTTGTAAAAAGGACTATCATTTCAGTGACTACTGTGTGTACTCATCAGATTATAAAAATCTGGATTTTCTAAGTTGTGAAGATTCTGGGAAAAGACCGGTCGATCGGAAGTGTCAAATAAGATGACAATGGGATTACTTCAAAAATTATAATATTTAAGCATGAATTTGATTATTTATTCAATATCTTTCCAACCTTTATTTTTATCGTATTTTTTTTCTTTACTTTTGATACAAGCACGCCTATGAAGTTCCTTACAGGCCACCATAGACGAAAAAATTCAATACTTCAAGGACGCTAAAGTAAAATAAATGGAAGAATTAAAATTATATATTATTTAATTGCATTAGCTATCGCTTGCTACAAAAATACAAACTGCTATTTCTTAACAAAAATTTAGAGGTTATTCTCTAAAATCATTTGAATCATTTTACTAAACCTTTAGCTAATTTCACCACCTTTGTTTCTTCATACTTTTCCTTATTCGTTTTCCTCATACTTTTGCTTTAAGCTCTAGAAAAAACTTTTCCAAACTTGCACTTAGGAAGTTATTACAATTTTTCTTCCTGACATAATCCTTGACTCATGGCAACCACGGAAAGACAAATATTAACCCACTATTAGGATACTTCCCGCGAACTTTATACACAATATTTTTCTCTAAGGCCCTGTTCACGGCCGCGAGCGATACGACCTGCAATGCGACTTGCGGCAAACGACACGCGCGCGCGTCTTCTTATTTCTTCCGTCTCTGCACAAGTCGCGTCGTGGTGACTCGTAGCATGTTTTAACAACTGCTTCAGGCCCTGTTGCAAGACGGTTGTCGCTTAAGCGTGTAGCTCATGGCCACGGGGTAAGATCCCCGTTCACGGCCGCGAGCGATACGACCTGCAATGCGACTTGCGGCAAACGACACGCGCGCGCGTCTTCTTATTTCTTCCGTCTCTGCACAAGTCGCGTCGTGGTGACTCGTAGCATGTTTTAACAACTGCTTCAGGCCCTGTTGCAAGACGGTTGTCGCTTAAGCGTGTAGCTCGTGGCCACGGGGTAAGATCCCCGTTCACGGCCGCGAGCGATACGACCTGCAATGCGACTTGCGTTAAGCGTCACGCGCGCGCGTCTTCTCATTCCGTCCGACGCTCCGCAAGTCGCGTCGTGGTGACTCGTAGCATGTTGTAACAACTGTTTCAGGCCCTGTTGCAAGACGCTTGTCGCTTAAGCGTGTAGCTCATGGCCACGGGGTAAGATCCCCGTTCACGGCCGCGAGCGATACGACCTGCAATGCGACTTGCGGCAAGCGACACGCGCGCGCGTCTTCTTATTTCTTCCAACGCTGCACAAGTCGCGTCGTGGTGACTCGTAGCATGTTGTAACAACTGCTTCAGGCCCTGTTGCAAGACGCTTGTCGCTTAAGCGTGTAGCTCGTGGCCACGGGGTAAGATCCCCGTTCACGGCCGCGAGCGATACGACCTGCAATGCGACTTGCGGCAAACGACACGCGCGAGCGTTTTCTTATTCCTTCCGACGCTGCGCAAGTCGCGTCGTGGTGACTCTGGCATGCTCTAACAACTTCTTAGCCGCTGTTGCAAGACGCTTGTCGCTTAAGCGTGTAGCTTATGGCCACGGGGTAAGATCCCCATTTACGGCCTCGAGCGATGCGACTTATTTTTTTTATTTATTTATTTAGGTTAACCAACAATTGTTTACACTAATACATTTCTGACTTAATGACTAGAGTAACATTTACAAGTGCAACAATTAATTACAGGTTAACACCACATGCACATAAAACGGCTTTACATAACATATTTATAAATTATTGAAATTAGAATTTTTACATATAATACAATGACTTGCGTCAAGCGACCAGCGCGCGCGTCAACCTTTTTCCGTCCGACGCTGCACAAGTCGCGTTGTGGTGACTCGTGGCATGCCCTAACAACTTCTTTCATTTATTTTCTCCGCAGGCGCTGTTGCAAGACGCTTGTCGCTTAAGCATGTAGCTCGTAAGATATTATAGAAGACCACAGAATAAAAAACGCCTCGTCGTTTTAAAACGTTTCCTTTTCATTATAAAAGATACTTTACATAATTAAAAGAAAATAAATTACAAGCACTTTAGAAAACCTTGGTGCCTTGGCTTCAGGCGACGCAAACTAATTTATGTACTCTTCGTTAGTAACGTGTTATCATTATTCACTTAGGAAATAATTTAGTTCCAAGTATCTTCCTGTTTTATAATATTTTCTATGGGACCAGATAATAAAATATTGAGTTGAAAATTTATAAAATAGAAGTCCTATTTAGGTTACGTTTTTAAAATATAGGTATGTGTTATCGATAGACAGAATCGCAATTAAAATTGTCTAAATCTGAAAAGGGCTTTGGGAAAATTCATTAACCATTGCTCTGGAAGCGACTATGGAAGTCGTTTCCAGGTCTCAATAGATCACGGTGTTTTGTTAGTAACAGACAAGAACGCTTTTATTCTATTGATGTCTAATCCGTCGTTTTTGACGCTTGTGAGTGGAAAAGTGGCCAATTTCCCCAACTCAACCCACGCAATAAACCGTATCCTTCAAAATTGTCCCCGTATAATTTACAAGATACACACATACGAACAAAAATATAAATTCAATTTTATTCATCAAATTAACCCTCCATACCCTACATACCAGCGCCCCAAAAAGGCGTCAAAACGAAAACAACATGTTTTGTTCTGATAAAATTGTTTAATTAAATAAATGTTTCATATTAATTCATTTAGGGGACGCAGCTGTGTGCTGGTTAACGAACTGGTTTAATCCAAAATAGGGTCAAGCACGAGCTGGCTGAGATACGGGGACGTTGCTTATTTCCGTACCATCTTAATATGCCGACCGTACACCTTCGGTTTGTGGTGCAAGTGAGGAGATTATTGCTGTTATATTTTACTCCATTTTACCGTCAGAAAAAAATTCAGGCTGGTGCCATGGGTAATGTGGTTTACAGAGGCATCTAAGATTTTACTACTACCATTCCTGATTGGATTAGGAAGCATTTAAGAGTAGTTTACAGCAATGAGTATTGAAGAATAGATACTTAAGGCGAAAGCGCCAGGGTATCCCGCGAAATTCAAAATTTCTTGCCTTTTTTGCAATTTGCAAGTCAGTATTAGATTGTATGTTGATCAAAATTTGATTCGCTACCTTAACACGTATGTATTTATGGAATCATAATCATTAAATACCATCTTTAAGACCAGGTAATGCTAATAAATGATTTTTTCATGAAATCTTGACATTTGAGGATTATACTAACATGGAGTTGAGTTGAATTACTGATTCTAATGATTATAATTTTGTAAATATATATTTGTTACTATCGTGAATCATACTTTAATCAACATATAACCTAATACTGACTTGCAAATTGTAAAAAACAGAAAAAAAATTGAATTTAGCGGGCTACCCTAGTGCATCCCCCTTAAGGAAGAAGGAAAAGGAAAGAGATGTGCAAGTACAGATAATACGAAAATCTTTGTTGACTCAAATAATGACATACCTTTTCATTGTTTAGGATAGTAACTAAATTATTTTTTTTGTCCGTCATGTAGATTATTAAAATATAGTGGACACGTATTTTTTCTTTTTCTACGTAATCAAAAGTTTACGGCGATACATTGAGTTAAAAAGTGGCATGACGTCACGCCTTGGTAGATTCTATACGTAGAAGTGACGCAGCGAGCCCCCACGACGAACTTCAATGCGTGTTATCTAAGTCAGTGTTTATTAATATGATAAAGCAAAAAATACGTGTCTAATATGTTTTTATTGAATGACTGACGAACTATATAGATTTTTTTTTGACCCAGGCATCATCCCTATTCTCTACATAATTTCTGACCTCAAAAGCTTCTCGAACCATTAGACATTACGCTTCTACATATTTAGCAAAGCACCATCCAACAACCCGCACATATCTAACCCCTTTCACCACTCCTTAACCCTCACACAGCGACCATTTGGCCCCAACGTGGAGCAAGTCACGGGTTAAAATTGGGGACGAAAAAGGTCCCCACTAACGCATGACCGGCGTAAGGATGATTTGCAACCAAAAGTTTTATGATTTCGAAGTTGCCAACGTCAATTTAAGATTACAAAGGCTTTTGGGGTCGAGTTTAATACTAGTGGTGAAATCAGAGGGGTTTTTTATGAAAACCTTTTTTCTGCTTAAGAATTTTTTCTTGAGGGTAACACTTTTAATAAAACGTTATGAGATTTTGGAGCGGCACGGCGGCGCGTAAATATTTTGAAGTGTGTTTTGTGAGAATTCGCATTGAATATACGATTTTTTCGGTTGAACTTGACTTCTAATAATTTTGTGATGTATTTTTAGACGAATAAAATGGCAAGATGAATAGTGTGAACTTATTGTAATGAAAGTAAAATCTATTTCAAGAGTAAATTCCAAAAATAAAATAACAAATCTAGTAAAATAATTTACGAAAATAGCATTGTCCGAGTTTAATACAAAACGCTCCGAAACATTTTCATATATTAGGTAGGGAGATAATGTTAGTGTCTTATTACGGACATAACAAGGCATATAACGAGGGTCACCCGAATACATCACGATCAACAGACTGATGTTAAGTGTGTACTATGTTAAGATAAGCTAGATATGTTTAAAAAAAAAACACTACCGTCGTTTTGGGAGAAATTAAAGAATGAGTATTTCGTGAAGAAAAAGAAGATAATTTAAAAGACATTATCTGCGCTTGCAATGGAGGCCGGAACGATTTTATACAATCTTGAGCCTGAATGTAACGAGATAAAAATGGTGTGAAGATTCCAACTTATCATTTTCTCACTAAAAATCTGTTTAAGTTTTGACAATCTGAGAGCTGAGTTATTAGCGGTTCACTCAAAGTAAGGTTATGTTACATGTTGGTCTTTAACAAACAACTGATTCCTGGAGTGCAAAAGATGTTATTTAAACACTAATGTTAGGTAGTTTATATTTAGTGAAGAATGTTTGAAAAGTCAGGATACAGGTAGCTGGTTAGATGATGTTATATTTACATACAGACTGAGGTGCAAGCCATTGCCGAATCACTGATAGAATTGTTTGCAACGTCTAAGGGTTGTCGGCCTAGTGTATTGTAGTGACTAGTTGATATCCCACAATTCACGCAGCTATTCATAGTCTCAACAAAATCCAATCCACAAGGCGGCAGTAAAATCCAAAATAACAATTCCAAGTCAAACCTGTGAGCGGTCTTCGGTTTCCAGTGTAAGAACAAGGGTCGCTCAAGTTAGGCAGGGTCAGAATCCGTAAAAAACAAAGCAGTGGTCGTTGAAAATGAAAATAATCGGGAAAACGTATTGGAAAACACGAAATGAGTGAGCAAGCAAAAGCGGTCAGCAACTTTCTAGTGTCAAGATGTCAGTCAGCTGTAATGCCAGTGACATAGACTAAAAATATAAGACTGGTTTTAATCGATATGAAATTTAAAATCATAATCAGGTTTTTTAGTAATTAATTGATATTTCATTTAATAATGCGACTGTAATTAAATGCATTATATTGTATATAAGTATATGTATATAGTGCATATAATTACTTTACTTTGCTACTAGTGCTACTTAGTGCGAAGGTGTTAGTTATCTATTTGTATTTTTTTAATAGATTACTCGATAATCTCACGAAAACTATCTTTCTCATATTTCTTCGCTTCAAGATAGAGAATTGATCTGATTTTTGATATACTAAGATAAAAAAAATACGTCAATTTTTTTTTAGATCATATCTCAACTCAACATTACATTTTCTCAACATTACATTTGGGCCATGTTACATTTATGCCTACCGTTTCCATCCCTATCGCTGCATGATTTGCAGCAAATGCTGGATGGCCTAGTTGATTCTTTTGAACGGATTGTCACTGAGTGAACTTGGACAAAACCCAGGTTATGGTCAACAAACACGTCACACCGGGACCATTGCTATCAATGGCGGTGCTCTCGAGGCTGTTCGATAATAATGTTTACTTCGGGCAAACTCTGCAGTTGGTATGAATCACTTTGAGAAGGAGGATTACAGAAAAATTCATCTGGGCTGTACAGCGTATGGGAAGCTTCGTTGAGTCTTCTCGTCGCGTATTCCGCAGAGCCTAAAGACTAAAGTATTCAATAAGTGCGTTCTGCCTGTTATGACTTACGGAGCCGAAACGTAGACACTCGCGGTACGGCTGGTCAATACAATCAAGGCCGCTCAGCGAGCTATGGAACACGTTATGCTTGGAATCTTTCTGAGGGATCGTTGGAGTAGAAGTGTTTTTAAATGCAGCTCGCAAATCGGCTAACGGAAGGTCGGAGGACGCCCTCAGACTAGGTGGAGCGATGAAAGTTGCCGAGAATGGAGCTGAATGGCGTGCTATTGGAGAGGCCTATTTTCAGCAGTGAAATGCTGTAGGCTGATGATGAGTCTATACTGAGATAAGATTGTAGAAATATTTAAGTAGATATAGTGCTTCCCTGAACTACTGTCTGTCAGTCTGTCACAGCCAACTTGCTTCGAATTTAATGGACAGATCAAGTTGATAATTGGTACACTTATAACTTTGTGTGACCCGAACACGAACGTGTAACGTAAATAAATGAATTTTGAATATGGGGGTCAATTTTGGGGGGCAAATAAGAAAATTAAAAAAAAAAGTTTTGAAAACTGTACCGTGTTATACATCAAATGAAAGGGCTTACTGTGAGGGTCTCAAATATATTTTTTTTTTATAATTTATAAATAAACTGTTATAAAGTTATTTAAGAAAATAGACGAAAATTGACCATCCCTCTCTTATCTCCGAAACTTTTGAAAAAAAAAATACAGAAAATAGTTCTATACCTATAGATTACAGGAAAACCTATAAGAAGTCTATGGTCTTATACGGTAAATCTCTCAATATTGTGCGTACAAACTTAAATTTGCAGTTGGAATGTATGGGAAAACATGTTTTTCAACTACGATGTTAAGTTTGTTCTTGGGATAAATTCATCCCAACTACGGAACACTTCATTGTGCGTAGTCTGACATGCACTTGGCCGGTTTTTTTTAGATTGTATCTTAGCTTACATAAAGTGACCCTGTGTATCATAAGGCGACTTAAAGATCACCTCAAAAACCTTAACATGAAAAAGAATGAGGTGGGTACGGAAGTATTCCACTCAGAGCACTGATTACAACGGCAACTAGAGCGGACAGCACTTGGGCTGTTCCTCTAACCGCACTAAAATAAAATTTTGATAAATGCGGTCGTACCACGCACAGTAAAGGGGTACGGTTGTCGTGCGCAATGAACGTGGTTAAATATCTACCTACATAAATACAGAGTGTACCAGAAAGGTACACCCAAAGGGTTGTTTTTAAGGGTGTGGTACAGACCATCAAACTGAACAACTTTCTCCATGGGACCAACATCGTTATCGAGAAAAATTATCAGCTGTCCCGCACAAAGCTTCAATACCTACTCGACCCAGATGTGTAGGACGGCTGATAATTTTTGCTCGTTTACGATGTTGGTCCCATGGAGAAAGTTGTTCAATTTGATAGTACCACATCCTTAAATTTGATCACACCTTTCTGGTACACCTTATATAATATATATTATGCATATGCGTATTGCATGATTTTCCAAAAACAATGTTTCTATTTAAAGCAAAGAAATTATATTAAAAGCAAAGATTATAAAAATTTTCACACATTCATAAACTTTTCACGCATTAAATCAGCGTAAGTAATTAAAATAATTACTCAAATGGAAATTATTTTATGTTCCGCTACTGTATAGTATAACGGAACTCAAATGTATGCGGTGTAATGAACTCGGTCAAGCGTGGGCGGGAAGTCACTTCATCTGCCTAGCCTTTTCCCTACTATGTTGGGGTCAGTCTTCTTACCATCCGGTAAGAAGCTGAATACCAGTATTTTACACGGAGCGACTGCCTATCTGACTTCCACAACCCAGTTACTGGGTAATACGATATCCCTTGGTAACACTGGTTGTCAGACTTTCGGGCTTCTGACGACCCGTAACGACTGTCAAAGATCTACGAATGACAGCCGGGACCAACGGCTTAACGTGGTTTCCGAGGCACGAATGGGGAAGTATTCCGTACAAAAAATCTGCGCTTTTTCAGATTTATTCATTTTTATTATTTACTAGCAGCGCTCCGCGGCAAAAGGTATCTTTTGTGTTTATACAGGTTATAAACTATCCGTGTATCAAATTTCATCAACATCCGTTCAGTAGTGGAGTGGTAGAGTGGAACTCACTACCTGCGTCTGTGTTTCCGAGCGCATACAACCCTAATCTCTTCAAAGTGAGTGGGAACAGGCTTCTTCTGGGTAAGCTCACTCCATCGTCGACTTTGTGTCTGTCACCTCTGACCTACACTAGTGTCAAGAGCAAACCCATCTCAAATAAATAATTAAAAAATAGATTTTGCGTGAAAGAGTAACAAACATTCATCCATCCTCACAAACTTTCGCATTTCGATAACAAACCAAACCAGCCAACTCCACTTTTCGTCAAAATTATTTTTTTTGGTTCAGACTGTACGCAACTGAGTATTGTAATGAAAAGCTATAAAAGATTATACTGTATCAAAAATAAAAGCTCATGATAATATCTACCAACAGTATTTTACATTTTCTTATGAGTAGTATACAAAAAATATAATAAGATTTTGTGTCTCCTGAAAAATTTGTCTATATAGAGGTAGCTGGTTTGCCAATTAAGGATCGATTTCGTCCTCCGACCTTCCGTTAGTCGATTTACGAGCTGCAATTAAAAACACTTCTACTCCAACGATCCTTCAGAAAGATTCCAAGCATAACGTGTTGCATAGCTCGCTGAGCGACCTTGAATTTATGGTACGACTAAAGATTCTTATTTAATAGTTAGGTTGTCTATTTCAGAAATAACTATTTCGTCGACCTGTTCCTGTTCCTGTTCGCCGCAAGGTTGCCTGCTTGTCGGTCTTCTACAGATTGTACTTCGGAGAGCGTGCCCGAGAACTCCACGACCTCACTCCATCGGCCCCCTTCTACCATCGGACGTCTAGACGCACTGCCAGTTACCATCCCTTGGACGGGCCAGTTGGCGTGGTTGGTTAAGATACCGCCTATCATGCCGCTGGTCGTGGGTTCGATTCCCATCCAGGACAAACATGTGTGTGCATGAACATGTCTGTTTGTCCTGAGTCTGGGTGTAATTATCTATATAAGTATGTATTTACAAAAAAAAAAAGTAGTGTATGTAGTATATCAGTTATCTGGTTTCCATAATACAAGCTCTGCTTAGTTTGGGATCAGATGACCGTGTGTGAAAAATGTCCCAGGATATTATTATTATTATCCCTACCTGGTTGCTATTCCACCAATTCGCACTAAGTGCTTCCAAATGTCTTTTATAATGCGCACAGCAAAAGAGTGGAACTCACTACCTGCGTCTGTGTTTCCGAACGTATACAACCCTAACCTCTTCAAAGTGAGAGTGAACAGGCTTCTTCTGGGTAAGCTCACTCCATCGTCGACTTTGTCTCTGTCACCTCTAACCTAGTCAAGAGCAAACCCATCACGAATAAAAATAAAAATAAAAGTAATTAAAGTCACTTCAAGTCTACCAATATGTGAAATAAAATTGTGTCTTGTTATTATTGTGAATATGTCCAAATGATAATAAAAATAATGTGTCTTCTATCTAATAATTATTTTCTAAACGAAGCATGTCATTATGTTGCCAGCTGCAAGACCTTGAAGTAGTTTAATTGATGTTTATTTTTATATTCATCCACGAGTAAACATCATTATTCTGCACTTATCCCAATTTATTTGGGGTCGGAGGAACAAGTATTTTTCTTCCATACTTCTCTATTAGTCATCATCTCAGTAGTCACTCCCTTTCTAGTCATATCATCTTTCACACAGTCCATCCATCGTTTCTTTGGTCTTCCTCTACTCGTATAGCCATCCACATTCATACTCAAAACTTTCCTGACGACATTTGCCTCATTCCTCCGCATCACATGCCATGACAACCGAAACCGGATATCGTAATTATGACATTATTTTTCTTCATTTCAGGTATATGAACAGCTCAATTACTTAAGGATTCTGGCTGTAGGTAAGTTTATATTAGTTTATCTTTAAGAAAAACCATACAAAAATGATTTTACTTAACACTCTCCACTTTATTTCTCCTTCCGAGAGAATCCGTTCCGAGTTCGAATTCAAGATCCCAGTTCCATCCGATTTGAAAATATTCTAAATTCGAGTAGATGGAGTTCGGATCTAGTGTGCAACAGTCATACAAATATGTAGTACTACGGCTAAATTGGACTGACATTTTTCTGATTCAAATTGGATACAGTGCACAAACCCTGGAAGTCTTAAGTTGCAGGGGCGCTTTTCTAACGCGGTTATAAAAACACGCACTGAATTTTCAACTCTCGGCGCCAAGTCAAGAGTTTAGAATCCAGTGCTCGGTAAAAACCGTCACGTTACAAAAGCGCCCATGCGAACGCCTACTTTCGCTCAAGGATCCCTAAAAGAATCCCGCCCTTTACCAGTGAATTATTCAAGGTGGAAAATCGGAGATTTGCTCAAAGATCTCTGAAAATAAATTGGATAGTCAATGCTGTTAAAAACCCTCTGTTGATTATCTCAACATCCAACTGATTTGAATTAGAGGAGATAAATCTGTAAAGTATGAATTAGACCAACAGTAGGGCTGAAATGACATTTGGTGCCTAACTCAAAAACTATTGTAAGTACAAACTGCTGTGTTCACTTTCCTGCATGTGTAAAATTGCTCAGAGAATTCACCATTGTATCAGCACAATAAACAGAGTTTTGTCAATGTCACTAGTAAATACTTAGATCCGCCTACAGATTTCCGATTTCAGTATGATAGAAGATTTTCAGTTAAGCATAGCTGCGAAATATTGATTGCAAACTGCAACCAATGACCCGTTTCTAAATATGCTATCAGATGCTCTGAAAGGTTTAACAAATAAATCGCACCTTTATTTCGAAACCGTTACTAAACGAATTTTTCAAGAAAATTACGTTTAGTATAAAAAAAACATTAAGAAAATATTAAATTATATGACTACACACCTTACAAAAAACCAATAATTTAACAAATAATCTCAGATCTCTTATAAGTTCATCACTTTTTTATGACGAGGTAAATAATATTGCAAAAATCGTAAATTAATTCTATAAAATTTAGTTTTTTGTTTAGTAACATTTTCGAAATGAAGGTGCGAAATGTATTTTCTAGTACAGCTTATCTCATTAATACCCCAAGGTAATTGAAATTTCAACACCATCTCATTTTACGAGTTTAGATTAAGTCTTGCTCAGTATAAAACGGTTTTCATGATAATATTATTAAGGAGGACGTCTTATTGGCTCATCTGTACGTGAGCCAATAGCGAGAAGTAAAAGTAATGAATAAAAATTCATAAGCTGACAACCTGTAGAATGCATAGTAATGTATTTTTGATGTCAAATTCTTCGAATAAATATTTATTGACTACTTGTTACACGTGTCGTAAGAAGAAGAATTTTGGAGGAGTATTTTCTAATTAATTGAACGAATTGAACCTTCTTTAAATATGTAAGCTTTAATTAACTACCAGCCGTGTGTCCAACATGCGATGTCCATTGTCCGACGTCTCTTAATTAACTACAAGCCATGTGTACAACATGCGATGTCCATTGTCTGATGTCTCTTAATTAACTACAAACCGGGTGTCCAACATGCGATGTCCATTGTCTGATGTCTCTTAATTAACTACAAGCCGTGTGTCCAACATGCGATGTCCATTGTCTGATGTCTCTTAATTAACTACTAGCCGTGTGTCCAACATGCGATGTCCATTGTCTGATGTCTCTTAATTAACTACTAGCCGTGTGTCCAACATGCGATGTCCATTGTCTGATGTCTCTTAATTAACTACCAGACGTGTGTCCAACATGCGATGTCCATTGTCTGATGTCTCTTAATTAACTACCAGCCGTGTGGCCAACATGCGATGTCCATTGTCTGATGTCTCTTAATTAACTACCAGCCGTGTGTCCTACATGCGATGTCCATTGTCTGATGTCTCTTAATTAACTACCAGCCGTGTGTCCAACATGAGATGTCCATTGTCTGATGTCTCTTAATTAACTACCAGCCATGTGTACAACATGCGATGTCCATTGTCTGATGTCTCTTAATTAACTACAAACCGGGTGTCCAACATGCGATGTCCATTGTCTGATGTCTCTTAATTAACTACAAGCCGTGTGTCCAACATGCGATGTCCATTGTCTGATGTCTCTTAATTAACTACTAGCCGTGTGTCCAACATGCGATGTCCATTGTCTGATGTCTCTTAATTAACTACTAGCCGTGTGTCCAACATGCGATGTCCATTGTCTGATGTCTCTTAATTAACTACCAGACGTGTGTCCAACATGCGATGTCCATTGTCTGATGTCTCTTAATTAAATACCAGCCGTGTGTCCAACATGCGATGTCCATTGTCTGATGTCTCTTAATTAACTACCAGCCGTGTGGCCAACATGCGATGTCCATTGTCTGATGTCTCTTAATTAACTACCAGCCGTGTGTCCTACATGCGATGTCCATTGTCTGATGTCTCTTAATTAACTACCAGCCGTGTGTCCAACATGCGATGTCCATTGTCTGATGTCTCTTAATTAACTACCAGCCGTGTGTCCAACATGCGATGTCCATTGTCCGATGTCTCTTAAATCTTGGGCACTTTTAAAAACCAAAAGAGTGAGCGAAAAAAATTCTTGGGAAAGAGAAAATATTTATTTGTGCTGCTTAATTCCATGTTCAACTCCACAAACAATTGGACCGTGTTATGCAGAAAGCAGCCATGGCGGGAAAAGTACAAACAAAGTTATAAGCATTTTTCTGTGGTTATGCAACCACAGAAAAATGCTTATAACTCTGTTTCTATAATTCTATAATGGATGCATAATGGATGTATGGACAAGGCTACACTTGATGGCTCATATCTCCGTGATATATAGAGATATCGACATGGCTGTTTTTGCGAAAAATCTTGTATGTCGAAATTAGTATGACTGTGTTTATAACTCATACAAAGGGTCGTTCAACTACTGATGCCGGTGTTGAACTTTTAGGACATATTTATAATGCATGGGAAGACAAATGCGATGCCTTGGGCATCTTTTGTGATTTGTCCAAGGCATTCGATTGCGTTCTTCATGAAACGTTAATAAGGAAACTCCGCCATTACGGGATCCGGAACACCGCTCTGGATCTTCTTACTTCATACTTGAGTAATAGGATTCAGAGCGTTGACGTTAATGGAAAAAGATCGCCCGGATCTATAGTAACAATGGGGGTCCCACAGGGCTCGATTCTTGGTCCTTTCTTATTTCTTATTTATATTAACGATTTGCCCTACCTCATTAAGGATAATCATGATATAGTTTTGTTTGCGGATGATACTTCACTTTTGTTTAAACTTAAACGTCAGCAGCTGGTTACTGACGATGTAAACAGAGCGATCTCAAAAGTAGTTCACTGGTTCAGTGTTAATAATTTACTCCTTAATGAAAAAAAAACCAAATTCATTAAGTTTACACTACCTCACGTTAGGCAGGTGAAAACTAACGTGTTGATAAAGGGCGAAGAGTTGAATCCTGAAGATAGCACAGTATTCTTGGGCTTAACTTTGGATGCTAAGCTTCAGTGGGGCCCACATATAGATAAATTGTCAAAAAAGCTAAGCTCCGCAGCATACGCTGTTAGGAAAATTCGTAATTTAACCAACATAGAGACAGCCCGTTTAGTGTACTTTAGCTATTTTCATAGTATAATGTCGTACGGTATTCTGTTGTGGGGAAATGCAGCCGACATTCAGACTATCTTTGTTTTGCAGAAAAGAGCTGTTCGATGCATTTATAAATTAAGTCCGAGACAATCTCTCAGAGAGAAATTTAAGGAGATTAATATACTGACTTTGCCTTCTCAGTACATTTTTGAAAATCTTTTATATGCCCATAAAAATATTAAATTGTTTAAAAAATACAGTGATATCCACAATATAAATACTAGGAACAAACACAAATTTGTTGTACCTCCAACAAGGCTCAAGAAAATAGGTGGGTCATTCAGGTGTCAATGTATACGCTTTTATAATAAACTTCCAAGCCACGTTCAAGATCTGAGTCTTAATAAATTCAAATCATTCATTAAACGCAAGTTGTGTCAGAAAGCTTTTTATACCGTTAAAGATTATATTGAGGACAAAAAGGCTTGGGATTGAACTGCTCCAATTTTATTTTATATTATTTTTATTTTTGCATACTGAATGTTGACATTAATATTTACTTTGTAAGTATTATATTATTTTACTTTATTGTGAATGTGAAGACTATGTAGGTCATTGCTTTTTTTTTTTTGTTTGTTTTATTTTTTCTCTCAGTTATTTTTAATCATGGTCTGGCAGTTTGAGTAATCTATGCGGCCTACCCCAATGTCCTTTCTTTGGTATTGTTCGTCGAATCGTTGAGCTAGTTGAGCTGCGCGATTACTGACAAATGCGTGCACTGACTGGACAGGTCCTCTCAATCTGTGTGGTTCTTTCCTCAAAAGACCATTTCAGACACCAATCTACATGGTCTTCACATGAAGTGACCAAGATTATGTCTGGACTTTATAAGAGACTGTGACCTCTGAGTTTGTTTCGGCCTTTCTTCTCAGAGTAGTCAGATAGGAAACGCCGACCTCATCTAGTTTAAAAAAAAAATATTGACTTGTAAAAGTGTTTGTACAAACCTACTTACAGAAATAAAAATCATTTATCATTTATCATTTTTGGAAAAAGTGTCATATGGCTGTTTTCTGCATAACTAGGTCCAATTGTACCCGGTACGGTAAATCTTCATATTAAGATTTCTACAGAAAGTTAGGGAGAACACTCATAAAACTTACCCCTTGGTCCTTGTTACTAAACACGGTATCGGTCATATTAACCAATTGTGTTACCATCCTCGGTTAATCGTGACTAACATAAAACTATAACAATTGTGTGACAAATTATAATATTAGGTTGGGGAAAAAGTCTTTTCGCATTATAGTATGTATGAACTTGTAATAAAATCTCTTTGGCTATACTATTTGTATCTGGCTGGTTTCGGTATCATTGAAAGTTTAAATTTTAAAGAACATAATTCCAAATTCAAATTAGGAAAATGAGTGATTTTCATTTGTTTTTCGTACCGTCAAGATGAGAAATTCGATACATTTTAAAATTTTACTACAAAAAAGGTAAAAATGCAACGCAACCGCGAAAAAAATTTGCGATGTTTATGGACCTAGTGTAGTGTCTGTGAGAGTAGCACAAATTTGGTTTAAGCGTTTTCAATCCGGAAATTTTGATGTCAAAGATGCACGTCGGTCTGGTCGCCCTATTACGGATAAAATGGATGCCATTTTTGAAAAAGTGGAGCAAGATCGGCATATCAGTAGTTACAACGTAGCTGAAGAACTGGAAATTGACCACAAAACAGTTTTGGCGCATTTGAAAAAAAACTGGGTAAACAAAAAAGCTTGACATTTGGGTACCTCACGAGCTCACTGAAAGAAACCTAATGAACCGTGTACTCATTTGTGATTCTTTAATGAAACCGAACCATTTTTGAAGAAGCTGATAACTGGTGATGAAAACTGGATCACGTATGACAAGAACGTGCGAAAAAGGTCGTGGTCAAAGGCCGGTCAGGCTTCGCAGACTGTGGCGAAACCCGGGTTAACTCGCAACAAGGTGATGCTGTGTGTGTGGTGGGATTGGATGGGCATTATTCATTATGAGCTGTTACCACCAGGCAGGACCATCGATTCTGAACTCTACTGCGATCAACTGATGAGATTAAAGCAAGAAGTTGAGAGAAAGCGGCCGTAATTAATCAACAGAAGGGGTGTGGTTTATCATCATGATAACGCTAGACCTCACACATCTTTAGCCACTCAGCAAAAATTAAGAGAGTTTGGCTGGGAGGTGTTAATGCATCCGCCGTATAGTCCTGACCTTGCACCTTCAGATTTCCACCTGTTTCGGTCTCTTCAGAATTCTTTAGGCAGTGTCAGTTTAACATCACGAGAGGACTGCCAAAACCACTTGTCGCGGTATTTTGACCAGAAGTCCCAAAATTTCTATAGCAATGGGATCATGTCCCTACCTACAAGATGGCAAAAAGTTATCGAACAAAATGGTACCTACATACTTTAGTTAAATGTAAATAAACTATATTAAAAAATGTTTTGAATTTTCTTAAAAAATGCGAAGAAACTTTTTCCCCAACCTATTATAATAAAATTATATGCAGTGCAGTTAATGAGGCAGTGAATTGATGTTTCAAAATCGTTTGTTTTTTGTGAATGCGCATTCTATTTTTAGACATTGATATACATGAGCGTTGCAGGTACCCAACCTTCTGCAAAAAAGGGTCGTGTTGTGGGGCCAGATTGGTTCGGTGAATTCAAATTATTTTTAAAATATTTAAACTGGAATGACAAAACAGGACATGACTTCTACAAGGAAATCAATTTTGGATGGATATGCCTGAAGAACGAGATAAGATTAAGAAGGCTGCTAGCGCGATTTTTAAGAAACCTGAAATGCATAGTAGCGAAACCTCATACGAAGACTTGGAACAACACAGCGTAGTAGTAACAGAAAAGGAGTCGAGAATGCAATATTTAGCTGAGCCATCCCAAAGGTGGCAGAAATACTCCATGCAGGATCGGACTTGCGCTTTCTAAAGGGTTAAAAGCTGTCCAGACATAAAGTATCGCTTCAAACTATTAAGGATGCGCAGTTTCATGGCCCCAGTTTGGGCTTTGTACTCGATGGTGGCGCCGAAGTTGAGACCTGATGTCAACTCCATAGGCATGGAGCTCGAGCTGATCAGTTACAGGAACAGATGCACCCTGAAAAGGCTATAATATATGGCTTAACGTTATGGCTCTTGAACGTTCTAAACTTGCAACATGTAAACGGAGTTTTACGGATGTGCGAAAGTTGCTGGGGAATTTTCCTTCGATAAATTACAAAAAAAAAACGTAAACGTACTTATAGTTCAGGTTTCCTCACGATGTTTTCCTTCGTCTCTGCCCAACCCTTAGGGAAATACCGGCGTGATGTTATTAATGTTAATAAATGTATAATAATATCTGAGACATCCGATATACTTCAAATAATTTCCCTGAAAACAAAGTGATGACGCAGTCTACGAAATTGTAGCACTTTGCTACGTCGTAGCTCGGCGTTGACGTAGCGAACCGCGCTACAGCTATTTAGAAAGGACATTGCTCGTCGTCCATACACATTACTTTTTGGGTTTTAGATAATGTATATATTCGATTGAACCTAAATTAAAACAACGGACACTTTGAGAATTTGGAAAAAATCAAATCACTTTCGGATTTTGAGGTTATAATTACGTCAATAAAAAGCCAATTATAAGCCAGTTCGTTGTTCTAAGTAGGTCCGTATCAGTAAAACTCAGCTATAGGTCGATATTTCAAGAGAAAATCACAGTCCTTTGTTCACACCAAGTTGTTAGATAAAATCGGAAAAGTAACAGTACGCGACCAACGCAAACGCAGATCGAGCACAAAATGCGCGCGCCAAATGACATTACTACCAAATGTCAAATGTTGTCATCTGTCAATTCATCGACTGTCAGTGTCGATATTATTGCTCGTTTCAAACAGCGCTTTCAATCAAGTTTTTGGATAAGCCGTATTATGGTTCCGCGACATCATAGCGGACTGTTTGTAACTAAAAATCATTATCGTATAACAAGTGTTGAGAATACTGACGCTTGTCTGTGTCAAGCTCTTATTAAGAGTGCTGTTACAAAGACTTGGCTGTATGATCTATAATACCTTTGCCTATTAAAAACCTCAAATTGAACCAAAAAATAATAACACCGAGGATTATGACGGAAGTGAGTACTTTTTAAAATGTTTTCGAAATTAAAAAGTGTCCGTTCTATTGAAATATTTGCAATGTAATAGGTTGGGGAAAAAGTTTCTTCGCATTTTTTAAGAAAATTCAAAATATTTTTTTAATAGTTTATTTACATTTAACTAAAGTATGTAGGTACCATTTTGTTCGATAACTTTTTGCCATTTTGTAGGTAGGGACATGATCCCATTGCTATAGAAATTTTGGGACTTCTGGTCAAAATACCGCGACAAGTGGTTTTGGCAGTCCTCTCGTGATGTTAAACTGACACTGCCTAAAGAATTCTGAAGAGACCGAAACAGTTGGAAATCTGAAGGTGCAAGGTCAGGACTATACGGCGGATGCATTAATACCTCCCAGCCAAACTCTCTTAATTTTTACTGAGTGGCTAAAGATGTGTGAGGTCTAGCGTTATCATGATGAAAAACCACACCCCTTCTGTTGATTAATTCCGGCCGCTTTCTCTCAACTTCTTGCTTTAATCTCAGCAGTTGTTCGCAGTAGAGTTCAGAATCGATGGTCCTGCTTGGTGGTAACAGCTCATAATGAATAATGCCCATCCAATCCCACCACACACACAGCATCACCTTGTTGCGAGTTAACCCGGGTTTCACCACAGTCTGTGAAGCCTGACCGGCCTTTGACCACGACCTTTTTCGCACGTTCTTGTCATACGTGATCCACTTTTCATCACCAGTTATCAGCTTCTTCAAAAATGGTTCGGTTTCATTAAAGAATCACAAATGAGTACACGGTTCATTAGGTTTCTTTCAGTGAGCTCGTGAGGTACCCAAATGTAGAGCTTTTTTGTGTACCCAGTTTTTTTCAAATGCGCCAAAACTGTTTTGTGGTCAATTTCCAGTTCTTCAGCTACGTTGTAACTACTGATATGCCGATCTTGCTCCACTTTTTCAAAAATGGCATCCATTTTATCCGTAATAGGGCGACCAGAGCGACGTGCATCTTTGACATCAAAATTTCCGGATTGAAAACGCTTAAACCAAATTTGTGCTACTCTCACAGACACTACACTAGGTCCATAAACATCGCAAATTTTTTTCGCGGCTTGCGTTGCATTTTTACCTTTTTTGTAGTAAAATTTTAAAATGTATCGAATTTCTTCATTACTCATCTTGACGGTACGAAAAACAAATGAAAATCACACATTTTCCTAATTTGAATTTGGAATTATGTTCTTTAAAATTTAAACTTTCAATGATACCAAAACCAGCCAGATACAAATAGTATAGCCAAAGAGATTTTATTACAAGTTCATACATACTATAATGCGAAAACACTTTTTCCCCAACCTAATATTAAAAGAACTAGTAATTATAGTAAATGTTTCATGCGTGTTGGTTCATAGGCCATTTTTGTCAATGTCCTTTAAGGTTTCTACATAAAATAAAATAATTATACCAACCTGTAAGTGCCACTGCATGGCAAATGTCTCTTCTCATAAAGAGAAGATACGACCATAAATCACCACTCTTACTCAAGGTGGATTGGCGATTTCATACTTATATGATATACTTATAGTTCAGGTTTCCTCACGATCTTTTCCTTAATCGATGTCAGTGGTTCAGTTGGTTGCTACTTAATAATTTAAAAATCTAAAACAGATACCATTATAACCTTCTTGAAGATGCTCAACAGTTTTTAAAACAATCCGTGTATTTAAACTATCATTCAATGTCAATGAATCAATCTATCTGCCTAGCCTTTTAGCAACTATGTTGAGGTCGGTTTCCAATCTGACCTCCACAACACAGTTACTGGGTAATACGATACCCCTTGGTAAGACTATCAATCTTTGGGTATAGGCACTGCAATATTCCTTTAAATTGAAAATTGTATTAAGATATTATACGAGTATTGACAGGCCAGTTGGCGTGGTTGGTTAAGATACCACATATCATGCCGCAGGTCGTGGGTTTGATTCCCATCCAGGACAAACGTTTGTGTGCATGAACATGTCTGTTTGTCCTGAGTCTGGGTGTAATTATCTATATAAGTATGTATTTACAAAAAAAAGTAGTATATGTAGTAAATCAGTTATCTGGTTTCCATAGTACAAGCTCTGCTTAGCTTGGGATCAGATGACCGCGCGTGAATAATGTCCCAGGTTTATGTAATTATTAATAAAAACGGGCATACAGTTAACAATATTAACCAATTCACTAATCAAACTGCAATTATCGACCTATCTATTAATCATGCAGACAGATTATGTCACTCGTTACAATTATCGTCGTTCGTTTAAATTGTTTCAAATATTATTATCGCCCTTAATTTATTAAAACTATTACAATACAGTTTCAGAGAGGTACTTGTCCAGCGCAAAAACCAGCAAGGTCGAAGTTCGTTCCTTGAGAGAGGCCATGGTAGAGCGGACAGATTTGACCTTAAGCCTTGTCTCCCAGTGGGGTGATGATAATCTGGTCTCTTTTAATGCCAACAAAACACAGGCGTGTCTCTTTGCTGCTAAAAAGAGTCGTTTCGTCCTAACTCCTACTTTTCGGGGTGCATCTGTTCCTGTAACTGATCGGCTTGAGCTCCTAGGTATAGATTTGACATCTGGTCTCAACTTAGGAGCCACCATCGAGTACAAAGCCCAAACTGCGGCCACAAAGCTGGGCATCCTAAATAGGGTGAAGCAATACTTTACGCCTGGACAGCTTTTAACCCTTTACAAATCGCAAGTCTGATCCTGCATGGAGTATTGCAGCCACTTTTGAGAGTGCTCAGCTAAATACCTACTTGCTGCGCTTGACTCAGCGGAACGCAGAGCTAAGAGGCTCATTGGCGATATAAAACTGGTGGATATCAAGCTCACAGCTTGGCTCATCGCCGTATGGTTGCCTGCTTGTTGGTCTCCTACAGATCGTACTTCGGTGAGTGTGCTAAAGAACTCTCACGACCTCATTCCACCATCCCTACCTAGTTGCTATTCCACCAATTCGCACTAAGCGTTTCCAAATGTCATTTATATTGCGCACAGCAAAAGAGTGGAATGCTCTACCTGTGTCTGTGTTTTCAAACGCATACAACCCTAATCTCTTCAAAGTGAGAGTGAACAGGCTTCTTCTGGATAAGCTCGCTGCACTTTGTCTCTGTCGCCTCCGACCTAGACTAAGGTCAAGAGCAAACCCATCTCAAATAAATAAAAAAAAATTTTAAAAAAAGTATTTCAGCAGAGATCGGCTACACAGATTTATTAAAATATCAATTAACATGTATTCTTTACATAGCACTGACAAAAACATTATTGTTACAGTAAGTTTTATATATACTCGTAGTATCTACTTAATCCTAATAAAAGGAACTAACAAAGAAATGCAATTAGTTCCAAATGATATTAAGATTCATTATTTGCCTTCCAATTACAAAAAATACTATGAAGTATTTACAATGTGTTTTGCTGTATTTTGATACTTATTTATTAAACACTTAATTTCACTTTATTTTGTAATTTTGTTGTCGCTATAGTGATACTTTAAGTTGCCAAACTTTCAAGAATACCGTAACATCTATCTTAAGACAACGTATGACAGGGAAAGGACCGCATGCCTCGAAGAAGGAAGGGGACATTTATACGCATAAGTCGTTTCTATGCACATAAAATAATTCCCCATACAAGCCATAACCCGGGAAGTGCAGCTGAGTCCCACATACCTCGCTGGTCACACCAGCCATTAAGCCAGGAACCCCTCGTAAAGAGCCCTTAAAACCTCCCATTAAACCCCATGTAATGCCTATGAGCTGTGATCTACTCGCAAGACTATCTGAACTAACTTTATAAGGCTTTAAGTTGACTATTACTGTCGAACAACTTTTAAGTTGTAGAAGACTCTTAAATCTTCGGCCTCTGGAGACACATGAGTAAAATCCCTAAGGAGGAAACAACATTCTTGGGAATAAGGAAATTGTTTCTTTCTGGTCGATTTTTCAGTGTACAAATAACTTTTATTTGTGGAATAATTATGCTGTTAAACACCTCCATGTTTATTCTCCATATAAAAGTTATATGACAATTATAAAAATCGACCCTTAGGATATTATTTTGTAAATAAATCTATGACATTGTATAAAACAAAGTTGCATTTCGTAACTCAAAAGTCAACGTCAAAGTCAGATCATTTATTTAAAATATGCATATAAAAGGCACGTTTGAAGGTCATTTACAAAAAAAAAATTGAATTGATTCTAATCGGGGTTCCAAAAGGTGACTTCGTATGGAGAGGAATGGGCAAGAAAGTCCATAGTTACTGTTTTTAAATGTTTTTCAATATTTTGTATATGTTACAGAAAGTGTGATTAATTGAAAATTATTAATAACTGTCTGTCATTATTAATAATTACCAAAAGTCAAGGTAAAAGTAAGAAATTACCGATTACCGAAGAATTTATCGATGATTATTAATAATGTAACCTTAGTACCGAATTTTCAAAAATAACGTACCCAAAGCGTATTTCTGTTCGATCGAGCAACAATAATTATTGTTACGTATTAGGAATTTAATATTTATGAGGAGCCTGTGATTGTTTCATTTTAATTTTCTTTTAGTTTATTTAGTATTTTAGTTCAGTACCTACTAGTAGTGTGGTAGGTATTATCCATACCTACCTATTATACAAAGAAAAGAAAGATTTTAATTTTAATGTACAGAAGAATTATAAGCATTAACAAAGTATTGAGTGTTAATTTTAATATTTGAGGGTTAACTTTAACAAACACTTGAAATTCACAACTGAGAGGACTGAAGCTAACACTAAAAGATATATATAGGTATATTATGTACAAGTATATAAAAAGTATATTATATACAAGTATATTTTAATGTTGATTTTATGGAGGTCACTAATGTCTAGTTTTTATTTTATCTGTTCTTGTTTGATTTAAGAGGCCGTATATGAAAATTTGCCGATTTCGCTGATTTACGTGATTTTACAGTTATGTAAAATCATGTATCATCATCTGTATTTCTATGAGTTTTAATGCATAACATGAAAGATCGTTTCAATTATGAATGAGCTTTATACTTATTTTATTTTTATTACCTATATAATTTTGATTAATCGGCCTAAAACTGGCTCCTGTTTGGTGACTTTTTGCTGTAAGATGTTAAGAATTTCACATTTTTACGAATCGCTTTGACGTCTAAAGGGTATAAAAAAAATAATGTATTTTTGTGAAAGTCGTCAATAATTAGTAAGCAAAATTTTTTACCACTTTCATAAAAAAAAATTGAGTAAAAAAAAAATACTTAGTCTTTTAGAGGAAATGGGCAAAGAATAGCTTTTGATTTCAGCTACTTATAACTCTCGTCCATAAAATTAAAACAACAGAAATGTAAAATCAATGTCATAAAAATAATCCTAACATAACTTCAAAGATGAAAGAATGACAGCTGGACCAACATATGTAGAAGTGTGGGTATATATAGATGGTCACCCATCCACGATTCAACCGCAGCATGCGTAGCTTAACCTGAACGATCTACCCGTGCGACTGTTATTACTTAGCTACAAGCCCTCTACTATTGAACATACTATTCATTATTAAACATTGAAGCCTGGTGGTTGCAAAGCCGTTTCGCAGAATTATTGCGTCAGGCCAATTAGCTACTTTGGCTCTCGCGGCTCGCAAACTAAATAGCGTCGCAGAATAGTACAAAAGGTCTGTTTCACACAATGAGCGAAAACAGGTGGTACACGCACGAGAGAGACAACGTTCAAAGGTTCAGTCGTTTATCCTCGGAAAAACCGAAATATAGTGAATAAAATGTGACTATCGACCAATAGAAATTAATCTAGATTCCCACCTAAATTATAGTAGACTAGCTGTTGCCCGCGACTTCGTCTGCGATCCAAGGTAAATAGTAGTATGTCCTTTCTCAGGGTCTACCCATATGTAAAATTTCATCGAAATCCGTTCAGTAGTTTTCAGCGTGAAAGCGTAACAAACAAACATACTTTCGCATTTATAATATTTTTAACTATTGCCCGCGGCTTCGCCCGCGTGGCTGTCGGAAAATATCCCACGGGAACGCACTACCGAAATCAAAAGTATCTTATGTCCTAATCCAGGCCATAGTCTACCCTTGCGACAAATTTCATCCAAATCCGTTCAGCGGTTTTAGCGTGAAAGTGTAACAAACAAACAAACTCACTTTCGCATTTATTATGAAAAACCGGTATATTGATACTCTAGCTAGAGCATAGGTTCCCAACAGGGGCAGTACCGCCCCCTTGTGGGCGCTGGATCTTTTCATGTGGCTCAGTTACAGAGATAGACAGAGAGAATTAATTTTTAATTTGTGATTATTAATAGATCATAGACAGACATTACACAATTAAGGAAGGAAAAACATTTTATATGAAGGAACAGTGCTATATAATAAACTGCCAGATGATATGATTAATGTAAAAAGTACAAATATCTTTAAAAAATGCTATATATATATATATATATTGTTATCGCTTTCAGTCTGTATATTGTCGACTCACGGAGTCGTGATGTAATAGTATAAGTGCATGATCTATTTATAATCTCATATTTTAAGTGAACTATTTGTGTTCTTTATGAGAATAAATATCTTTAAACCGACATATAAAATTGGTATAATTAACTATATGTAAAGGGGGTGGTAGTCCATAAAAGTTTGGGAACTTATGTCTAGAGTTCTAGACTCACAAAATGTATTAGGTACTTAAATAAAAATTAAATAAAAACTCTTAACACACTACTAAAGTTTCTATAATAATATAATTCAATCATGATTCGAAAGACACGTGGCGCCATCTATTATCATAAGAACGTTATTGTTGTTTGTCTCGGGAATTTATAGTACTTTTTTTCGAGATGCAAGGTACCCTATGTCCGTTTCTGTATACGTGACAACGTATATGCAAAATTTCAGGATGATCGGTTCAGTGGTTTAGGCGTGAAAAGGTAACAAACAAACAAACAAACTTACTTTCGCATTTAAAATATTATAGTTATTATAGGATTGACGTACTAATTCCATCACTCTTTCTTTGGACCAGTCACATTTTATTCGGCAAAGTTCGGTTTTCCGAAGATAAACGATAGAACCTTTGAAAGTTGTACTGTACGTACAGAACTCTCAAACAAATATCGGTCGTCTTCGTATGAGTGCGCTTTCACTCTTTGTATTTGGAGACGACCTTCTGCACCTATTCATTTTGTAATAGCGTGTTGCTATATATACGTGGAAATAATTATGTGAAATTATTGGCGTAGCTAAATACACTGTAACCTGTAAAAATATGCCAGTTTCGTGACTGATATGAATCGGACAACACCTCATTTATCAAATTCAGGGAAGTATTTAAAGGTTAATAACGGTTGTGGCGAGTTTTTTTTTGTGTATTATTGACCGTGATTACCACGCTTGATAAAATATAAAAATACCCGCCCGGCCCGGCGAACTTCTTACCGCCTTAGCAGCGCCACCTACCCATTGAAATGTACACACAAAATTTCATCCCAATCGGTCCAGCCGTTTAGGAGAAGTTAGGTGACAAACACACGTATAGAAGAATTATAGTTATATATTAAGATATTTTATTTTGAGGTTTTTAAAGGGAAGAGAAGATTAGATCAGTCATTAATATAGTCATATGTCATCCTTGCTCGTACCATAACTGAACTATGATGGACTGGCTATGATAATATTACGAGGCAAACCTAATGCTGGTTTACCGAAAACCTCATGAGGATTCCCATGAGGTAAATAAATAATAATAAATAAATAAAATAAGTAAAAATTGTATTAACAAATGTGGGTACAATTCATCTATTACAGTACAAAGTTTTGAGTAGATATTTTAAAGATAGAGTAAACGACGATGTCTGTGGGGAACTCCATGGAATTCCCTGTCTAATTCGATTTCCACCGATGAACCGACATTCACAAATGCGAAAGAACTTCTCTTTCATCGTGGGTGAAGGTGTAGTTTGTTCTGCCCGTTCTGATCATGGACGACATTTTGGTATCCACTATCATTGTAGGTATATTTTATTACCATTCTTATGTGCCTGTTTTTGGTCTAAGTTGCTTTGGTTGAATTACGTCGACTTTGAATTTCACTTAATAAAAAAGTTGTTGACGATTAACTAAGAATATATTATTCCAGTAAAGTAGTATTTCTATACGTATAACTCCACATTCGAATTCAAGTCAGGTAAATAACACAAATTTAATCGGATAGTTTCACTGACTACGTGATTTAAAACCTGTCTGCGAATCATGTTCCCAGAGATAATTTACCGTCCAATTTACAATGTGGAAAATTGATTTAAGTAAATGAATGCACGTAGGTCGTAGGGTTTTTTGAATAAAGCATGTTGATAATTTTATATTGAAAACGATAGGTTATGAACGATAACAAAAAATAATAAACAAAAATAAAAGGAATTCAATCATACTGACTACAGGCAACATAACCAATATTAATAATTGCGAGCACTGTATTTTTTTACGCAATCAGACGTGCGACATTAAAAGCTTGTATTAGTATGACAGAAATTGGTTAAAAATGTATTTATTTATCCTCGCACTGGAACTCCGTACAGAAATTACACCAACGTACTAATAGTAGCATCCTGAACCAGTATGTGTGGCGACGTTTGTGAAAACTAGAGTCAAGAGCAAACCCATCTCAAATAAAAAAAAAAAAACTGGCCAATTGCGAGTGGGACTCGCGCACCAAGGGTTCCGTGCCATTATCTTTTTTCTTTTTTGTATTTATTCTGTTTTTTAGTATTTGTTGAAGAAAACAGTTTATTCACGCGAAAGTGACGCACACAAAATACACATGAAAAGCGAAACACAAGATAATAAAATATAATAAACCACACAAAACAAACAACATAAGTAAAAATAAACATAAGTTGTTGGAAATGTGCGTCACTACCGAAACGGCTAAACGCTCAGCATAATGCAGCGGCCCGTGCACGATGGCAGGAATCCACGGCGCTGGTTTTCAGCGTAAGCCGGCGGTGTATCGCTGTCTGAGACCAGTAAAAACAAGTAACATACGTTGAAATAACCACGATAAGTTAAATCAACCTAAATAAAAAAATAATAATATATATATTATAATATGTACAGACATAAATAATAAAATATGTGGCAACATTTCGACGCATCTCGAACCAAAGACAATAAAGTTGGTGACCTACGTTCCAGAAGGGTATTATTTTCTGTGTTTGCGTTGCGCAACAGTTTGACAAGTGAGCACGAGAATTGGAATTATGTAAGCCTGAACAACAATGGCGTCAGGAAATTACAAAATGATGACGGAATGGGTGCAACTGTGCTACAGCAATGATTGTGTCAATGTTTATAGCGGCAACAGAAATACATCATCTGTGAAATTTTTAACTGCCTAACTATCACGGTTCATGAGATACAGCCCGGTGACAGACGGACATACGGACACGGGAGTCTTAGTAAAAGGGTCCCGTTTTACCCTTTGGGTACGGAACCCTAAAATAAAATAAAAAATATGTTTAGCAGTGGACCTCTTTCGGCTGAAAAAAGGTTGATTATGAATAATGTCGGCTGTCTGCATATTTCTCTTTGTACACGACTGCCCAAAAAAAAGAATACACTATGGGGTTACCTAGCGAAATGCAACGACGTGTAACCCCACACACCATTGAATTTAGTCACTATATTCATAATTGAATCACTGGCAATTTGCACGTTAATAACACTTAACAAATCACAACTATATCTAATCACACGAGAGCACATTGTTATTTATTATCGAATTTATCACGTCACTGTATTGAAATTAATACAATCCATTCAACAAGTTAAACAAGCCTCTTGAGACGTAGTGTTAATGAACTTTTATGAAGGACGATTAACCAGGGTTTAAGAAGCAATCAAGAATGAATTGTTGAAGACACGTGTATCGTCAAACAAAAGACATGTTGTGGTCAGAGTCTAATCGATTTCGAGAAATAGCTAGCTCGGTGAGTGATTTATAATAGATATGTCTATGTTTTCTTTTACTTTATGTTTAGTATGTAGAAGGACACTGGTATTCTTATAAAATTGCCTAATTTACGGTCGTGCTCTTTTCAAACAAATTAAGATGATTACTTCCACGCTTGTTCGCGGTGCAAATAATGCTTATTTCGATCAAAATTAAAATCATGCCCGTTTCCTCTTTAGATGTTCGATCAAAATTCAGTAGCATCGTGGATTAACTTAGAAAATAGATATATTGAAAAATCAAAATGAAAGAAAGAAAGGTTTATTTGTTAAAAGAAAAGAAAGAAAAAAAGAGAAGTTAATCTACAGTGAGAGAATAAAGCTCAATTTACACGATGCATGTTTCTGGAACGTTCAGTTGCAATAATCGCATGCCATAAAGCACGTTCACTTATTACCATTCAAGAATTGTATGCAAGTGATTACATGCGTGCGATTTCCATAAAATGGCTTATTGGCACATTGAATGTAAGTTTTACCGTTATATAAAATTGCATGCGAATTACACTAACGCAACTATATTGCAAGGCGATTATTGCATGCAAGCATTGCTTCGTCTTAACACAGAGTTGCACGTTGATTCAAGTATTGCCTGCCTGTAGTTGCGTTGCCAAATATTTCAATAAAATTTTCTCAAGGTTTTTTTAAACATTGTTTCATTCGTTCGTACTTGTAGAGTTGGATGCTATTTTATTGCACATTTTATTTTACGTGAAATTTGATTATACCCGTGCTGTTTACACCTAATACCAGTTTTGAAAGGCAACTAACTTTCCCGTATTGTGCAACTTTGTACGTGTTACTTAGACGGTGCCAGCCATTTGTTGCTTCAATTTTATGGTATGCCACAGGCAATAAATTTGCACAATGTATATGGAGCTTAGGAGATAAGAAGAAGGGAAAAGAGGAGGAAGAAGAGTTGCTAGAAATTTATGGTTTTTCAATAACTATGAACTTTCATATCATGGTGTTTAAACCTCCTAAGTAGCTTGATGTTAAAAATAAATAATTGAATAAAATGTGTTAAATTATTAATTGTCAGTGTGACATTAACTGTACGTGACATTTAACGTGAATGACTTAACCTTTGTCCTGGGACGATTAAGATACAAAAAATTACTCATTGATTTTGTACAAAAATAAAAGTTAGAAAGCTTTTTAGTAGGCACTTTATTATTATTCGACTACCTTTTGCCCGCAGCTTGCCCCGCCTGGATTTATGAAAATATCCCACGAGAACGTACCTACTACAGGTATTAATCCAGGTTATAATCTATCTCTTTGCTAAATTTCATAAAAAAATCCGTTCAGCCGTTTATGCGCTAATCCGGAACATACATCCAGATAAACAGACAAAAAATCCAAAAACTATATTTTCGACCTATAACCATCTCGTAGCAATTACTTTTTATTCAAAAATATTCGATGTAAAGTTTTATCTTCTTATACGTATACGTAGATAGATAAAACGAACAAAGGAATTTGTATAGTTACACGTGTTCCGATTCCATTATTTATTTATTTAATACTTTAAGCACACAAAATGTAGGTACAGAGGCGGACTTAATGCCACAGGCATTCTACCAGTTGACCTTTGGGTATAGTATTTATATGTAGTATTTGGGTATAATTTAGCTTTTATTTCCATTGGAAATAAAAGCTAAACTATGCATTGCAAGGATATCAATATGTATGTCACTGTTTCAGGTGTAATGTAGGTGTACTCTGTCTCAAAGAAAACATTGTTTTGACGATCAATCATAAATTCTAGGAAGATTTTCTATTTCAATAGGATTAGTTCTGCTTTTAAAAGCATTTCTTGGTAAGTACCTATTATGTCTTTTAGTTTATCAAAAATTTTGAGGGGATAGGACGTAAATAATAATAATTGGGTATTACCTATGAAATTGCCGATTTCCATAGAAAAAATCAAACATTTTCTTTAAAATAAATATTGTCGATGCACTTTGAGATTTTAATGAAAATTCGTTGATGCCTCTGCTATAGATATCCTGGGAACGTGAATCGTTAAACTCTTTAAAGGCGTTTCTCACCGCCGTATTTGAAATTTTTCCCCGCGGTCATTGTTGAGATCAGAATTTCCAGAACGGAAGCGATCAAACCAAAAACGCACCGTGCGTTTACTTGCGTTACCTTGTCCATACACCGCTTCGTTAATATTGCTTGCTGTGTTGCGTTGGTGCCACGATAGAACTCGTATTCGAAAATAGTAATTTCGATTTTTCCATGGTTACAGAAACATCGATATCAAAGAAAAATCGAACGGCGGGAAAACAAACCAACAACTGATTTTTTTTTTAATGTCATGAAAAAAATTAATTTGAAATTGGAATTCTAAATAGAAATAAAATATATTGAGCTTCACACTAGCCGGTACAAAAATCGGCAATTTCATAGGTAAAGACCTATTATTAAGGCGAAAGTACCAGGGCAGACCGCGACATTCAAATTTTATTACGTGTACGTTCGCAATTTGCAGGTCAGTGTCAGGTTGTATGTTGATCTGAATATGAATCGCGCATGCCATAAAACATTCTAATGTTTACCTTACCTTACCGAAATGACTTACTGTAACAGTACGTCTATCGTAAATGTCCTATCTTATTTTCAAAACTCTTTGAATACTAATAATAATAGGTACCTACGACTATCATGAATAATGGAATGAGAATATCGATACGAACTCATTCATCAACAATGTGTATTACATTGTTGATGAATGAGTTCGTATCGATATTCTGTCTGTCAACGAATCAGCAATTCCATCAAGCGTAAAGACAAGTGGTAATTTCCATTCCTTGATGATTGAGTATTTTACCAGGGGGTATCCTATTACCCGGCTACATATAAAATACTGGTATATTACTGGTAGCTGCATCTGCGTAGACTGGCAGCAGACCTCAACCTAGTTGGGAAAAGGCTGGACAGATGATGATGATAATTTGATCAACTAGATAATAACCAACTCAACTCATAAGTTTCTACAAATAATTTATTGATTATCTAACATTTTCAACATGATTTATTTTATAAAGGTAAAGAAAGAAATAAAATACGTTTATTTGCGATAAACATTACGCAAAGAAAGAACACAAACACGAAAAGAACATATTGGGGGAAAATATACGTCACATCCACGCAAGACGACAATCGCTCAGCATATTGCTGCGACCCTATGCGAGACAGAGCTCCAGCGCTGGTTTTCAGCGACAGCTAGCATTGACGTGATCACGTCGACTGATGCAACATATATTGAAATATAAATAACAAAATAAGAGATAAAAAATACAGTACTTAGTTCTAAATGTTTATATCCTAAAATGGGAAAGTAAGTTTGTTAGTTTGTTACCTTTTCACGCCTAAACCACTGATCCGATCATCCTGAACTTTTGCATATACGTGTACAGAAACGGACATAGGGTACCTTTTATCCCGAAAAAAGTACTGTTTCCGAAGAAAACAGCAATAATATTCTTATGATAATAGATGGTGTAACGTGTCTTTCGAATCATGATTGAATTATTTCGCTTTCACGCTAAAACTACTGAACGGATTTGGATGAAATTTAACACATGGGTAGACTATGACTTGG
Source organism: Dicycla oo (assembly GCA_948252095.1). Taxonomy (NCBI): domain Eukaryota; kingdom Metazoa; phylum Arthropoda; class Insecta; order Lepidoptera; family Noctuidae; genus Dicycla; species Dicycla oo. The sequence continues at coordinate 15,269,335 of OX411732.1, forward strand.
ATAAGGACATACGATATTTTTTATCACGATAGTACGTTCCAGTGGGATAATTTCCGAAAACCACTCGGGCGAATCCGCAGGCAAAAGCTGGTTATATAATATTATTTAAAATGGCAACATTCCTTTCCGTCAGCAACGACTTACGTGCCGCCGGCGTAATGGGTAAGTTTTTAATCGAACCTCGAATAACTCCTATTCTGCGTTCCTAAAAATATTTTTTAAAACTCTAATACAATTATTGCGGCTATTTTTGTGAACCTCTAATTATTCCTATGTTGGGGTCCTAAAACTACTAAATAGCAAAGTAACTGCGACCAACTTGGATGTAGCGCTCAACATAATAGGTTGGGGAAAAAGTTTCTTCGCATTTTTTAAGAAAATTCAAAACATTTTTTAATATAGTTTATTTACATTTAACTAAAGTATGTAGGTACCATTTTGATCGGTAACTTTTTGCCATCTTGTAGGTAGGGACATGATCTCATTGCTATAGAAATTTTGGGACTTCTGGTCAAAATACCGCGACAAGTGGTTTTGGCAGTCCTCTCGTGATGTTAACCTGACACTGCCTAAAGAATTCTGAAGAGACCCAAACAGGTGGAAATCTGAAGGACAGGACTATACGGCGGATGCATTAACACCTCCCAGCCAAACTCTCTTAATTTTTGCTGAGTGGCTAAAGATGTGTGAGGTCTAGCGTTATCATGATGAAAAACCACACCCCTTCTGTTGATTAATTCCGGCCGCTTTCTCTCAACTTCTTGCTTTAATCTCATCAGTTGTTCGCAGTAGAGTTCAGAATCGATGGTACTGCCTGGTGGTAACAGCTCATAATGAATAATGCCCTTCCAATCCCACCACACACACAGCATCACCTTGTTGCAAGTTAACCCGGGTTTCGCCACAGTCTGTGAAGCCTGACCGGCCTTTGACCACGACCTTTTTCGCACGTTCTTGTCATACGTGATCCACTTTTCATCACCAGTTATCAGCTTCTTCAAAAATGGTTCGGTTTCATTACGTCGTAATAAAGAATCACAAATGAGTACACGGTTCATTAGGTTTCTTTCAGTGAGCTCGTGAGGTACCCAAATGTCGAGCTTTTTTGTGTACTCAGTTTTTTTCAAATGTGCCAAAACTGTTTTGTGGTCAATTTCCAGTTCTTCAGCTACGTTGTAACTACTGATATGCCGATCCTGCTCCACTTTTTCAAAAATGGCATCCATTTTATCCGTAATAGGGCGACCAGAGCGACGTGCATCTTTGACATCAAAATTTCCGGATTGAAAACGCTTAAACCAAATTTGTGCTACTCTCACAGACACTACACTAGGTCCATAAACATCGCAAATTTTTTTCGCGGCTTGCGTTGCGTTTTTACCTTTTTTGTAGTAAAATTTTAAAATGTATCGAATTTCTTCATTAGATTCACTCATCTTGACGGTACGAAAAACAAATGAAAATCACACATTTTCCTAATTTGAATTTGGAATTATGTTCTTTAAAATTTAAACTTTCAATGATACCAAAACCAGCCAGATACAAATAGTATAGCCAAAGAGATTTTATTACAAGTTCATACATACTATAATGCGAAAAGACTTTTTCCCCAACCTAATATTATTACCCATTAGGTCGGGGTGCCCTGGTTTTGTTACTGCGACCAATCCGGCTCGCGCGTGGTTGGTCCCAACCTTCCAACCTGAGCTAACCCATTCGGTCGGGGTGCCTTAGCTTAGTTACCACGACCAACTGTGAGAAAAGGCCAGAAAGCTAAAAAGAGGCTCAAATATTTAAAAGTGTTCATTATTAGAAGGTCAATAAGTTTTTAGAGGACTAGTTCTATTGCTTCCCTTTTAAATAACGTGTGTAGAACGCAAACGATACCGCAAAGTTAAAACCAAAGCACAAAGCTCAAAAGATATCGTTTAGATCAGTGAAGCATGTATCCAATCATTTAGAAGCTTATTGGCAGTGATCAGGGTCTCATTATCGTAATGACAGCTAATCAACGGGTCGCATGTTACTCGAGGCGCGCATAGTTGATCACGGTTCTAACCTCACCCGTTTGGTCGGTGTACCCTAGTTTAGTTACTGCCACCAACTGTGAGAAAAAGCCGGAAAGTTAAAAAGAGGCTCAATTATTTAAAAAAACGTGCATCAAAGGTCAAAAAGGTACATGTTGCTCCTCCTGTGGCAACACTACAGCTAACAGCTGATTTGAATCTTTCTTTAAAATTTTAATCTTAAATAATAGATTTCCTTTTTAATACGGCCTATTTCTAATTAATTAACTAGTATATAGTGTAAATAAGTGTTCTCTGTTTTGAATATATGCATTAGATGCAAATTATGTGTAAAAATTTAATTGTGATTCGTTGACAGTTACCGACTCAAGTGAATGTTACATTTTCATCTCGTTATCAGGTACAAAACTATATATTTTCCTTGGTAGTGGACTGTTTATGTTCTAATATTTTGCCTAAAATTAAGTGGATCACTTATTACTGCGACAAGTTGATGTCAATGACTACTGATTACTGACTACAATGATTACTGACAAATGCGTGCACTGACTGGACAGGTCCTCTCAATCTGTGTGGTTCTTTCCTCAAAAGACCATTTCAGACACCAATCTACATGGTCTTCACATGAAGTGACCAAGATTATGTCTGGACTTTATAAGAGACTGTGACCTCTGAGTTTGTTTCGGCCTTTCTTCTCAGAGTAGTCAGATAGGAAACGCCGACCTCATCTAGTTTAAAAAAAATATATATTGACTTGTAAAAGTGTTTGTACAAACCTACTTACAGAAATAAAAATCATTTATCATTTATCATTAAAAAGTTTTTAGAGAATCGGCTATACAGATTGCTTGGAAATTTGGCCTTTTCCATGAAAGGGATTATACTAGAGGTCATTTTCAACAAATTAAGTCCCGCCAATTAGGGATTGAAAATTAATGGTTTCCGAGTTACGGAGGTTTTTAGATCATTGTTCAAATTTTCAGACTGTTCACCAAAAATAAATAATTTAGAAATAAATACTTCTCTATCGGTACGTAGGTATTTGTTTTTTCGCACTGATAATAAATGAGTTTAATGATAAAAAGTAATGAATTTATAAAAAAAAAAAATCTTAAATTACAGAAATAAAACGTCTTGGATGGAAAGAAAACCGTTATTTTATATTTTTTTAAATCTAGACGTGTTTTACTTGAAATAAATATAGAAAAAAAAAATGATAGGGGCTTTATTTGTTGGAAATGACCTCTAGTACAATCCGTTTTAAGGAATAGGTCGAATTTCCGAGCAACCTGTATATTTCCCTTTTAAATAACGTGTGTGAAACGCAAACGATACCACAAAACTCCAAAGATATCGCATAGATTGGTTAAGCCTATATCCAATCATTTAGAAGCTCAGTGGTAGTGATCAGGGACTCATTATCGTATTGACAGCTAATCAACGGATCGCATGCTACTCGGCTCAATTGGACTTCGTGCGCCCGGTTGCACCGACTGACTAAATAACGCGATTAGATTAAGTGATTGATTTGGGTTTTATTGAAAGTCAATCCGCCTGGCCTTTTCCCAACTTATGTTGGGTTCAGTTCCATTTTAGCCGGATGCAGCTGAATACCAGTATTTTACATGGAGCGACTGCCTATCTGACTATCTGACCTCCACAACTCAGTAACTGGGTAACACGATAACCCTTGGTAAGACTGGTTGTCAGATTTTTGGGCTTCTGACCAGCCGAAAAGACTGGAGAAAGTGTTAGTAAGTATTTGATATCATTGTAAAAGGTTGCAGAAAAGTATTTTAGTTTATGTTAAAAAGGCTCGAGTTAATATCTGTTGAGTAAGTTGTGTAGCTCGCACGTCTGATATTTTCAAAATTGTGTCGCGAAAGACAAGCCTCATCAATTTAAATGTATTATTATTCTGTTTCGAAGTCACTTTCAAGCAGAATAGTGAAATCACAGACAGTGTTACTTATCTGTTACTTGCTTAAATGTTCAATTTCACAGTGGCCCAAGTGGATAGGTACAAAGACTTTTTAATTTCAAGCTTAAAACACCGTTAAAAATATTATATTCTTAATTCTACACCATAAAAATTACATCAGGACCTTACTATAAAGAAACACGTAATCTGAGTAGCTAGAAATGTGCTTAAAAGCTAATGGAATACCCATTAGCTTTCAAGCACAGAGAGTTATAGCTAAAAAATGCTTTCACGTTAACCGTGGGCTTAAAATTCTAAGCGCGCTCGCACACGACATGCTTTTTGAAGATCCTACAAACATTCAGATATTTTTTTTTGTAGGACGCGTGCGTTGATTGATAAATTTGATGTACCAACCTCTTTCATTTAGCTCCTATAAACATCGGCCATCGATTATATACCGTCTGCGAATGCTCTAAATACTACTAAACTCTTTGAGTCTAACTTTAATTACAGTTAAAGTTCAGGGCAACCGGCCGTTCTCAACACGCGATTAGTGATTTACTGATGTGGATTCATATCACTCGTCCACATTAGATACACGCGAGCCTGTTGGACTTACGCTTTAGGTATTGTGTAGCTAGGCCACGCACACACTTGTCTACTATAAATATCTCCCGCGTTAGTCTCCTCTGAGATAGGCTGCCATTGCCTAAAATCGGTCTGGACGACTATATTTATGTAGATAGACCATACCTATATATTGTATAGTTATGAAGGTGTAGGCAGTAAAGCAGGCATGCCAATAGACTGGTTTCAAAACTTACAGTAGTTGTCTGAGTTGATTGATCGAAATCTTCTGTTTATTTTATTTTATTTTTTATTTTTTTTAATATAGGAACAACAAACAGCTACATTATGCAATGTTACAAACAGAAAAACTTAAATCACATATGTAATAATGTAGCCCACAACGCTGTTCACAGATTACCATACATAAACAAACCTTAAAGTCACTAGGAGGTGAACTGTTTCATGCATGACAGTTAATCTTATATTATAAAAACAATAAGAAAAAAAAAATTGTTAAAAATATTAGTATTTCTTAGGTTTATCGTGCCTTATAAAAAGAATTCCTTTACAATTAAAAACTAAGTTCTTATGTCTTGCTGAATCATCATCATCTGCCTAGCCTTTTCCCAACTATGTTGGGGTCGGCTTCCAGTCTAACCGGATGCAGCTGAATACCAGTATTTTACATGGAGCGACTGCCTATCTGACCTCCACAACCCAGTTACTGGGTAATACGATACCCCTTGGTAAGACTGGTTGTCAGACTTTCGGGCTTCTGACGACCCGTAACGACTGTCAAAGATCCACGAATGACAGCCGGGACCAACGGCTTAACGTGCTTTCCGAGGCACGGAGGAGTCTCGGTATGTAAAGATGGTCACCCATCCACAGACCAACCCTGGCAAGCGTAGCTTAACCTAATGAATTGACCCGTGCGGCTGTTATTACTTAGCCACAAGCTGAATGTTGTTGATTATTTATGTAAAATAAAATTGGTGTGCCAAAAACCTGTCATAATATGCCATTTGTTCTGAATGTTGAAGCTATACATATGAAAAGAAATCGATTGGTTATTAGTTTACACAGATAAACTAGGCATTTGGAACTGTTACAGACCTTGAATCTAGCTGTCTTGATTTTCTGGCTCTTGGCTTGACTTAGGAGCTCGTAACTGAGTAATAGGTGCCGCACGGGTCAATCCATCAGGTCGTCCTTGTCTAGTTGGATGGATTGAAATTATCAAAAAAAAGGGGGGTTAGGATTTCTATTGAACTAAAGCCAGACGCGGGTTTAAATTTTGATACGCTATTCATTTACTAAAGCTTAAAATTCTACCTGATTAACTTTAGCTATTTTGATTTTTGACCTCTACTTTAAAAAATCAATTACAGGACAAATCTGGATTTGTTCGCCAGCTTCTCAATTTATAGATGTAGTTATGTACATATAGGTAAGCTCGTGGTTAAGTAATAACAGCCGCACGGGTTGATCCATCAGGTTAAGCTACGCTTGCCGGGGTTGGTCCGTGGATGGGTCCACCTTTACGTACTGAGACTCCTCTCAGCTCTCATTCGTGGATCTTTAACAGTCCCTATGGGTCATCAGAAGCCCAATAGTGTGACAACCAGTCTTACCAAGGTATTACCCAGTAACTAGGTTGTGGAGGTCAGATAAGCAGTCGCTCCAAGTAAAAGATTCAGCCGCATCCGGTTAGACTGGAAGCCGACCCCAATATAGTTGGGAAAAGGCTAGGCAGATGATTATGACTTTATCCTATGACCTCTTGACGGCTGGACTGTACAAGAATAACAATTATTATTAGCAAAAGCACAACTAGTTGTAAACTCTGTGTTGTACGATCAGCGACAAATTTATCACAAAATCTTTCTTTTCTATCGTTTAATTTATTGCACTTCAGTATTTCATATAATAGCTAAAAGTTCAATTTAACACAAAATCTTTATTTTCTATTGTTTAATTTATTGTACTTCAGTATTTCATATAATAGCTAAAAGTTAAATTTAACACAAAATCTTTCTTTTCTATCGTTTAATTTATTGTACTTCAGTTTTTCATATAATAGCTAAAAGTTAAATTTAACACAAAATCTTTCTTTTCTATCGTTTAATTTATTGTACTTCAGTATTTCATATAATAGCTAAAAGTTAAATTTAACACAATATCTTTCTTTTCTATTGTTTAATTTATTGTACTTCAGTTTTTCATATAATAGCTAAAAGTTAAATTTAAAACAAAATCTTTCTTTTCTATTGTTTAATTTATTGTACATCAGTATTTCATATAATAGCTAAAAGTTAAATTTAACACAAAATCTTTATTTTCTATCGTTCAATTTATTATACTTCAGTATTTCATACAATAGCTAAAAGTTAAATTTAACACAAAATCTTTATTTTATATCGTTTAATTTATTGTACTTCAGTATTTCATATAATAGCTAAAAGTTAAATTTCTTTAGTTAGTTCAATTATGAAGATTAAAAAAATAAGGAAGTGTAATCGACCTTCGTCGCTGTCTGTGCCGAATATTATAGCACGACACACAGCACAGGCAGCAACTTTTATAACTAACTAGCGACTCGCCCCAGCTTCGCACGGGTTGCCCAAACGCTAAAGCTAGAACCATTTTCAGACCCTCAACAAACATTGAATACTTAATTATAGACGACCAACAATTATTTATTTTAACAATAACTGAATTCCCAGTATAATTATACGTTACCAACAAAAATGTCTCGTTAAAGCCATCGAATGGAAGGCAAAATACTGCTTTAAAATATAATTCAGAGCCATTTTATCGGGACACTCGAATATTGATAATTTTATTCTCCTTAAATGAAATATTCTTAAGGACTCTTCACATTTAATACCCGCCGGTAATGGCCATTGGTGGCGTTAGGGTCTGTACACAGTGGTAGAGAGTGCCAGGAAATTATTTAGTTATCCTCCTTGTTTGTGAAATTGATTGGAAATAATCTACTAATATTATACAGACGTATTTTTTAGTTTGTTTGTAAGGAGTAATCTTCGGAACTACTGTTCTGATTCTGAAAAGTCTTTCACTAACAGAATTTCTTCCACGTGGACGAAGTCGCGGGCATTAGCTAGTTATTCATAATTTTTCATCAGCCTGCATTATGGGCGGTACATTACAAGGTTTGGTGGTAAAAATATTTCACATTTGCACACATGCTTGTTCGAGCTACGGGCTGCAAACATTATTATTTTATTATGGTTTATGTAGAGATGCAACGAATATTCGGCAACTATTCGGTATTCGGCCTATTTGGCCATTTTTTCGGTAGTTATTCAGTATTCCACCGACTACTAAATATATTAAATATTTATTTATTAGATACTTATTTCGGCATTTGTTGGTAAAATACGATTGCATCTTTCTTCGTACACTATACTAGCTCCTGAGAATAGTTTCTCACTGTATACACTACAGCAAGATGACGAAAGGTATTTTTAACAAACTTTATAAGCTTTGGATACTGTTTTAAGTTGGTTGACCACCAGTTTTAACTATCTGCCATTAGGAGATTTTTCCAAATAGGAGACTTTTTATTCGTAACTAAAGTCATATTAGGCAATATGCCTTATTTTTTTATCTGCAATAACATAAAACACAGCACGTTGTGACACGATTTGCATGGCTAATGAGCCAAATACCACCGCCCCGTCATCCAAGCACGCACGTAACCTGTTCACGTGAAATACAGTAGATCTCCCGCCGAATATTCGGCGGCCGAATATTCAGTATTCGGCTGAGAGTGCCGCTGAATATTCGATACTCCGTCAAATCACTATTCGTTGCATCTCTATTTCATTGCCTAGTTCAATATCCGTTCAAGAGACTCTAAACGATATCTCTAAATTAGTTCATCTACAATTTTTCATGAAAAATAAGTGTCTTAACATCATCATTGACAGGCCAGCTGGCGTGGTTGGTTAAGATACCGCCTATCATGTCGCAGGTCGTGGGTTCGATTCCCATCCAGGTCATACATTTGTGTGCCAGGACAAATATGTATGTTTGTCCTGAGTCTGGGTGTAATTATCTATATATAAGTATGTATTTACAAAAAAAGTAGTGTATGTAGTATATCAGTTATCTGGTTTCCGTAGTACAAGCTTTGCTTGGTTTGGGATCAGATGATCGTGTGTGAAATCTCCCGGGTTATTATTATTATTATCATTTATGTTTTTGCCAGCCAACAACTTAAATTGCATATAACACTCTACCTTAATGTAATTGGAACTTAAGCTTTATCATTCTCAATATAATATTATTCACGTAAATTAATATTATATCGCCATCGCTCTCCATAATAATACAAAACAAAATTTATTAAAACGATAACACCCTATACATGATGTACCGACGGATGAAAACGTTTGATAGGGTTGTCAGTTTGTTGTGAAAACGGGTTCCGTATGAATATATTAGAGAGGCGAAAGATGGGAACGATAAATTCATACATACATATTTGTGGAGAAATGGTAGATTTATTTATTGGTTATGAAAACGAGTTCAAAGAAGGATGGGAAGTTCCAAAAATAGGATGTATTCTTCTTTTATTTTTTGAAAAGCAAGATTCTTCAGTCTGCAAGATATTTTAATGTGGTAGGTTGGCAAACATGATGGCCAAAGTAGACTAAAGACAAGTCAATCTGCCTAGCCTTTTCCCAACTATGTTGGGGTTGGCTTCCAGTCTAAACAGATGCAGCTGAATACCAGCATTTTACATGAAGCGACTGCCTATCTGACCTCCACAACCCAGTTACTGGGTAACACGATACCCATTGGTAAGACTGGTTGTCATACTTACGGGCTTCTGACGACACGTAACGACTGTCAAAGATCCAGGAATGACAGCCGGGACCAACGGCTTAGCATGCTTCCCGATGCACGGAGGGATCTAGGTATGTTAAAACGGTCACCCATCCACGGACTAAACGCGGCAAGCGTAGCTTAATCTGATCGATCGACCCGTGCGACTGTTATTACTTAGCCACAAGCCCCTAAAGACAAGTAATCTCATTTAATTTGTATTGCCTGACTTACTTTAGAAACGAAGTTTTAAAGTATGTGCCAGTTACTGCAAGACGCCCATAACACATTTTAAAATCGAGATTTAAATAATCAATATTACCGCCCACAGCAGTAATTAATAAACCCGAAATCGTTCAATGAATAAACATTAATCAAATACACTTCGTCCACCTTTTACTAACTTTTCATCCACTCGTCCACACTCAAAGGTAAGATTAATGCATTCCGCTCTTAACATCGATTTGCAATTTACTTTTCATCCCGCGTTTATTTCGACCTTTCCGCATGACGGTGGGAACCCTACACCACGTGTGCGTTGAATAAATGATCGCTGTTATTTGTGACTATTGGAGAGGCATTTTAAATGGTTAATTTTAAACATCAACCTGTATTTTATGCGTCGGTTTTGTGACGAATGAGGGATGACCCAAATGACAGGCCAGTTGGCGTGGTTGGTTAAGATACCACCTATCATGCCGCCGCCGCGCCGGTCATGGGTTCGATTCCCATCCAGGTCAAACATTTGTGTGAACATGTCTGTTTGTTCTGAGTATGGGTGTAATTATCTATATAAGTATGTATTTACAAAAAAAAAGTAGTATGGGACCATAATTCACACACGGTCATCTTGATCCCAAACTAAGCAGAGCTTGTACTATGGAAACCAGATAACTGATATAAATGTAGTATATCAGTTATCTGGTATATATATATAAATATATACTTGTTAGCCACCAAATACCTACTAAATACACAGTCGGTCCTTAAGTATTGTTATAAAATTAAAAATACACTGTACTTTCAAAAAATGTTTATTTTATTCGTAAGGTTAGTATTTTAGGATAATGTTGAAATCAAATTTATTCAAAATGTTCACCACCATTCGCCAGGCAGGCCTTTAGTCTCCGCGGCCAGTCATCAATCGCAGCACGAACCATATTCATATCTATTTCGGCCACTGCTGTTCTCAGTGAAGAACCCAAATTTTTATGAGGCTTCGCGCAGCCTTTCTCCTCCAACACCTGCCATATTTTGTTATCCAAAGGATTAAGGTCAGGGCTGGCGGAGGGCCAATCTTCATGCTTTATCAAGTCGATGTTGTTGAGCTCGAAGCACGCCTGGGTGGTTCTGGCCTTGTGCGCCAGTGCGCAGTCCTGTTGAAACGTCCTCCATAGCCATCCTTGAAAGAGCGTCTGACGTAGAGATTTTACGATAGGATCCAAAACAGTGTCTTGGTAAACTGTCGCACTGGTTTTAACACCTATTTCGCAGAAATGAACTTCAGTTGGGCCAAAATAACCCAACCAAATCATCAATGATGAAGGATGGTGGCCGTGTTGCACTCGGGGAATGGCATTACCAGCTTCCGCAGAATTTGTAGCGTATATCCTATCATTTTGTTTTTTGTACTTCTCTTCTATATCGAAAATTGTTCGTCGCTAAACAGGATGTCACGGTGTCTGTTTTTTGCGTACCGCCTTAGCAAAACACTTGACTTTATCACTCTCATACCTTTCAAGCGCGCGTTGAGGAGAAGTCCACTTTTTTTTCTATAAACTCGTAGACCCAGGCCTTCATTGAGTGTCTTTTTTACTGTATTTGTACTTAATCCCATTTGTAAAGCCATCAATTTCTGTTTGCGGACGGGATTTCTGGCAATACGCGTCTTGTTTATTTTGATGACTGCTGGAGTCCTAACAGAACGAGGTCTACCTGATCTTTTCATGTCATTTAATAGTACGATACACAAATCTCTTCGTGATTTTCAGTTTTTTAAGAAGCTTGAATATTGTGTTTGGCGAGTGGCCACAACGGTGTAATGCAGTTACTGCTACTCGGTCTTCTTTGAGCGTCTACTCCATCGTAAAATATTAATATTAATAAAATTGAAAATCGTATGTTTCTTTTTTCCTTTGAGTTCTAAATTCAAAATTATGTGCCAGTGACAATACGTAAGGACCGACTGTGTAGTCTGATGATGGCAAGGAACATAAAAAAATATTTTGTTCCTTCCACCATGACGTGATTAGTTCACCGTAGTATTTCTATTAGCAACTATACTTTGTGGTGAAGTTTTGAGCCAACAAATTTGAATAACTGTCGTGCTAGTGACACGAAGAAGAAAGCAACTTTACTGTTTGCTGCTGGTCCTACCTGGTACCTATATGTATAAAGTCAATTTCACAATGACCCAATAAGCACTGCCTACCAGACAAATCCATAAAGGCGCTCTCTTACCGGAAGCATTTGCCTGTGATGTAACTGATACAATTTGTAACATTACTTTCACCGAGACCATTCGCGTGTAATGTAAGTAGTGATTGGGAGCATCCATGATACAATTTGTACAATGAATGCGAATCTTATCGAATCTTGGATTGCTACAGCACAGGTGAATGCTCGTCAGTCAGGGAGGCAGTATTGTTACGTAATGCTCAAAATCAAATCTTGGGTTGTTACATTTCAGGCAAATGTTCCGGTGAGGCGGCGCCTTTATTGGAACAGAATTGATGTGAAATAAAATTATTCGGCGCTGATTCAGGTCGTAACTTTTAACTACTTTTACAAGCAGGCAAACTAAACCAAAGCTGACAAGAATAGTCTGGCCAGCTGTAGTTTTGTTTGCGTGTGTACCTACATGACTGTTTAGTTTGAAACTCCCTCAAAAAAATGCGTGGTAGCCATGTAAAGCCCAAAATTACATGCTGTGTTGAATATCTGATGCCTTGATGTTTGCATTCCCTTTTTGTCTAACTTTCATTTTGTTTTTCAAAGAATTTTCACAAAGGGCGCATAAAGTTACACATTTACATAAAATATATTTTTTAGTTTTGTTTTAATTTCTAGCTGTAAACAAAAAGTGGTGTTTTTTTCCATTTTGTTTGGTTTCTCTGAAAAATATGGTGTTGCTTGTCAAGAACATAGTCCCCGTTATAGAACTTGATACTAACTTTCTAAAAGCATCTGGAATTTTATTTATATTCATGTCATCCCTCACGGGACTAATAACGGTAAAATGTGTAACAACGCCCAATTTTGGGTTTAAAATATTTTAATACTTTGGTGCCCTATTTCACTATTGTTTCGTGTTTCATAGATAAAATTCTACATTTTAATGCACAATTATCTTAAATCAAGTATCCTAACTACTATATAAATCAAGCATGTTATCGAATTCCACAAGCCGAGGACAGACCTTCATCTCACAAATGATAAGTAAATTGTTTTATTTCTGTAAGTAGGTTTGTACAAACACTTTTACACGTAAATCACATCTAGATGAGGTCGATGTTTCCTATCTGACTACTCTGAGAAGAAAGGCCGAAACAAACTCAGGTTAGAGTCTCTTTTAAAGTCCAGACTGGAAGACTGGAAAGAACCTCACAGACTGAGTGGACCTTTTCAGTCAGTGCACGCATTTATCAGTAATCGTGCAGCATAACATGTTTCACCTCAGACCAAATAAAAAAAAACCAAGACATAGCGCTGCGAACAATACAGTGAACCATTCTCAAAACTACACCTCGCTCTGTACATACACGCTCACACGCACAAATTTACACCGAACTACAACTAAACTACACCTCACTTTGTGCACACATGTTTACAAAATTTAGTTTATTTTTTATTATTACATATAGGTAAAGATAAACCATTCTAAAAATGAACACCCCTCGACAGCGGTTACGCTCAAATGCAAATAAGGTGAATAGACGCAATACGTAATTGGTCTTTGTCATTGGTTGGTCAGTCACCGGCGAGACATGAAAGTGGGACCACGCGTCGATTTCACCGCAAAATTACGGTCAACAACATGTCAACGAAAAAGCATCGTCGTAGTAAAGTAAATATTTTTTGTTTCAAGTTAGAAAACATCACAGATTTTTTTTTATGCACACGGTACCTACCCGACTTGCCCAAACGCCGAACAGCCGGATTTGTCAGCCAACTAGTGTACAAATGAAACGAACGCACGACAGAGCGAACATGTCGTTCGATACAAAGCGCACGCTTAATCAATGCTAGTACCTGCACCGATCGCACGATTAATTGACCTCTAAGTATGGCGACGAGTCCACGTTTACAGTAAAGTCGCCGCACGCACACAAGTAAAGTTTTGCAATAAGTATTTCCTCTCACACATTGCAATAATCACGTTTTGTGGGCGTTCATTTTTAGAATGGTTTATCTATACGTGGTTTAACTAACACTATCACTGCTTATAAACTACACTGACACATCTAATCTTACTATCAACAATACAATATAATTTAGCTTTATTCCCACATTGTAGTACCGCAAGTGGCTACACTTTGTGCTACAAGTAGGCCTACGCGATACTACGCATTTAATTTGCTCAAAATGACTACAACCTTTCGCCTGTAAACTACACAATACTTTACTAACTAACACAACACTACAAAAAAACTACGTGAAGACCCTATGAAAACGCTCAATACTCTACTTGGTATAACAAACTATACCTCTGTGTTGAAGTGCCACAAGTGGCCCCGCTTTGTGCCACAAGTAGAGCATGATACTCAAGCTAGCATTGTCGCATGCCGTGGACGATAGACTTAATAATTATAACCGCGTAAGTACTGAGGTTTTTTAAATTGTTATTCGTTCGTTCCTAACTTGTATTTGATTTTAATGGTCATTATTTTTTGAGTAAATTATTTTTGGATATCGAATGGTTTTGTTTTTTGATTATCTCGAAACAGCTTGAATGTATTTTTTTTACATTATGTAAAGTGCGAAAATTATGAGAGAAAAATGGCGTACTAAAAAAAAAACTAAATGTATAAATTAGTTACTCAATTCTCCATATTTATACATTTTTAGCATTGCTAAAACAGTTTTATATTATCAATCAATCTGCCTAGTCTTTTCCCAACATGTTGGGGTCAGCTTCCAGTCTAACCGGATGACCAGTATTTTACATGGAGCGACCGCCTATCTGATCTGCACAACCCAGTTAGTAGGTAAAACGATACCCCTTGGTAAGACTGGTTGCCAGACTTTCAGGCTTCTGATCATCCGTAATGACTTGTGACAATTTTCCTGTAACTAAAAAGTCACATTTGTATTTTAAGATAAATACAATACGGATTGCATCATTAGTCAGTAATTTGTCAGAGGTTACTAGCTAGCTCGTAACATGTTATCAAGTACTGCCTCGCCTCAGTTGGCCTATTACCGCCTTGTTAGGTCTTGAGTTTGATTTCAAAGTGCTTTCGTGTGTCTGTCACGAATTTAGTAGCTTGAGAGTATAGTAGACCTCCTTGTGAAGGACCTGCTTAAGATAAAGTACTATCACCACACTCTTACTTTTACAAATGTTCTAAATTTAGTAGCTTGAGAGTATAGTAGACCACCTTGTGAAGGATCTCCATAAGATAAAGTACTATCACCACACTCTTACTTTTACAAATGTTCTAAATTTAGTAGCTTGAGAGTATAGTAGACCACCTTGTGAAGGATCTCCATAAGATAAAGTACTATCACCACACTCTTACTTTTACAAATGTTCTAAATTTAGTAGCTTGAGAGTATAGTAGACCACCTTGTGAAGGATCTCCATAAGATAAAGTACTATCACCACACTCTTACTTTTACAAATGTTCTAAATTTAGTAGCTTGAGAGTATAGTAGACCACCTTGTGAAGGATCTCCATAAGATAAAGTACTATCACCACACTCTTACTTTTACAAATGTTCTAAATTTAGTAGCTTGAGAGTATAGTAGACCACCTTGTGAAGGATCTCCATAAGATAAAGTACTATCACCACACTCTTACTTTTACAAATGTTCTAAATTTAGTAGCTTGAGAGTATAGTAGACCTCCTTGTGAAGGACCTCCTTAAGATAAAGTACTATCACCTAACCTTACTTTTACAAATCTTCTAAATTGATACAAAATTATTCGGTACATTGCTTTTCAGCATTTCATGAAATATTAACACCACGCCTATAATCCTCGAAGGGTTAGGTTAGGTTAGGTTACTCCAGTTATGTTTGAGTTTAATTTGATAAGGGCGAGCCTATTGTCATCAACCGAGCAAAAATACATCTCCCTCCTGCACTACAGCACTAAGGCGAAGGACATCGCTGAGCTGGACAGCTGAGAGTGTAGTTACTGGAGACTCGCCGCAACGTCAATTTCAAGGCATTCGTGATGCGAGTAGCGGATTACTACCTGCCCGTCTTCATGGAAGAAGACTTCTGGCCACAGGACGTGGTGTTCCGTCGCTTCCGTGGACAAGTGCCACAGGACAGCTCAAGGACAAGCGAGTGAAGTGATATCGTACTATCATAGTAATTTTAAGCTATAGATATTTATTAACACAAGTTTTGTTTTATACTTTATATATGTTAGTTTGTAAGGTATGTATCTATGCGCCATTGTAGCCTGATAATAAATGATTTATTATTATTTTAAATATTATTTATAAATATCATTTAAAAATATTAAAAAAAATAGTAGCCCACCGGTATCGGGAACATGGTCCAAGCTACCGGCGGTCAGGGTTCCAGAGAGAGGAACCTCCTAACAATGCGAGCCGTGTCCAGAAGTACCGCTTTCTGAATCAAGCCCTTGATCCAGGTGCCCAACGAGAGCCTCCTTAGCTGTTGATCGAGGCTCTTGGCAAATAAGCCATTGGCTGATACGACTATCGGTACAATGATCGCCGAGTCCACATCTCACATTTCGATAACCTGGCGAGCCAAGTCAAGATACTTGGTTTGTTTATCTTTTTCGGTTTTCACGAGGTTCCCAGCATTCAAGACCATTATGTCAGTAATCATTGCGCTGCTCTATTCAATCCACCATCACTATATGAGGCTTATTGGCCACAATAGTCCTGTCGGAGATGATGGATCGATCCCAGTACAATCTGATATTTCCATTTTCGAGAACTGGGTCGGGCACATACCTGTAGTACTGTACTTCCGATTCTACAAGGCTGTATTTCAGAGCAAGTTGCTGATGGATAATCCTGGCTACAAGGTTGTGTCTGTGCAAGTAATCTTCGTTAGCTAGACGAGAACACCCGGAGATAATGTGTTGGATTGATTCTCCTGGACGGTGGCATGCCCGACAAATGTCAACCGTTCCGTCCTTCACAATAAATCTCCGGTAATTGTTTGTCATGATTTATTATTATTGTTTATGTTTTGATATTTCTCGGGACCCTGGGGTCCCGGACCTTTGGAAGGCGTACGAGGAGCCGAAGCCAACTCGCAGAGGCCCCTTAGATAATTTTAAATGATGAGGAGGCACCAACCGACGATTATCCCTGTATGCACTATGCAAGTGCACCCAAGGACAACCCCCGGTTGTTTATTATTATTATTATTAAAAATACTGACTTCTTCTATTTTAATAGAAGTTTTATTGTTATTACTGTTATAGCCGTATAGTGTCCTTCAAAGCGTTAAATTTTTTTTATTAATATTTTGCTCAATAATTAAGAAAAAAAATACTGAAATGTTAATCGACTTTTATTGCTAACCTTCGCTAGATCCAAACAGTAGCTACAGTAATCATCATCTGCCTAGTCTTTTCCCAACATCTTGAGGTCGGCTTTCAGTCTAATCTGACCTCCGAAACCCTGTTGCTGGGAAACACGACATCTCTTGGTAACATTGATTCTTAGATTTTCCGGCTTCCAAAGGTTGCATGCAGTCGGCTGTAAAATGTGAACAAGGGTTAACGTCAAGAAAATACGCATTATTGGACATTTTTTAGGGTTCCATAAGAAAGGAAAAACGGAACCCTTATAGGATCACTCATCTGTCTGTCTGTCTGTCCGTCTGTCACAGCTAATTTGCTCCGAATCTAATGGACCGATTAAGTTGAAATTTGGTACACGTATTTCTGTGACCCAAACACCTACGTTTTATGTACCTAAATTAATGAATTTTGAATCTTGGGGTCAATTATTTGCAATCCGTACGATATATCAAATAAAAGGGCTTCCTGTGAAGGTCACAAAATATATTTTTTTATATTTTTAAAATAAACTGTTTTAAAGTTATTTATGAAAATAAACGAAAATTGACCACTTTATTTTCCGAAACTAATGAGCTTCAAATTTTGAAAAAAAATATAGAAAATAATTCTATAGCTATAGATTACAGGAAAACCTGTAAGAAGTATAGGTCTTAAAATAACCTGGTAAATCTCTCAATATTGTGCGTACAAACTTACATTTGTCCATAGTTAAACGAAAAAGATCCAACCCACATTACACCTAATGTGGGTTGGATCCTTTTCGTTTAACTATGGATATTTGTAGTTGAAATGTATGGGAGAACATGTTTTTCAACTACAATTTTCAGCTTGTTCTTGGGATAAATTCATCCCAACTCCGGAACCCTACATTGTGCGTGGTCCGACAAACACTTGATCGGTTTGTTTCTTGCTACCTGCCTGTAACGATAAACCGTGCTCACGAATAAGCCTGCCAAGCGTATTGAATACGACACTACTGTGATCGCTGTAGTAGCGATACATACGTTTACTATGGCCGCGTATACCCACCGCACGTCCGTCAACGGGACTCAACGAGAATGAAATGACGGGGCTGTAGTAGCGATACATATACTCGTATTTACTATGGCCGCGTATATTCCCCGCACGTCCGTCAACGGGACTTCAAAGAGAATGAAATGACGGCGCAGTAGTAGCGATACATACATTTACTATGGCCGCGTATATTCCCCGCACGTCCGTCAACGGGACTTCAAAGAGAATGAAATGACGGCGCAGTAGTAGCGATACATACATTTACTATGGCCGCGTATATTCCCCGCACGTCCGTCAACGGGACTTCAAAGAGAATGAAATGACGGCGCAGTAGTAGCGATACATACATTTACTATGGCCGCGTATATTCCCCGCACGTCCGTCAACGGGACTTCAAAGAGAATGAAATGACGGCGCAGTAGTAGCGATACATACATTTACTATGGCCGCGTATATTCCCCGCACGTCCGTCAACGGGACTTCAAAGAGAATGAAATGACGGCGCAGTAGTAGCGATACATACATTTACTATGGCCGCGTATATTCCCCGCACGTCCGTCAACGGGACTTCAAAGAGAATGGAATGACGGCGCAGTAGTAGCGATACATACATTTACTATGGCCGCGTGTATTCCCCGCACGTCCGTCAACGGGACTTCAAAGAGAATGAAATGACGGCGCAGTAGTAGCGATACATACATTTACTATGGCTGCGTATATTCCCCGCACGTCCGTCAACGGGACTTCAAAGAGAATGAAATGACGGCGCAGTAGTAGCGATACATACATTTACTATGGCCGCGTATATTCCCCGCACGTCCGTCAAAGGGACTTCAAAATGAATGAAATGACGGCGCAGTAGTAGCGATACATACATTTACTATGGCCGCGTATATTCCCCGCACGTCCGTCAACGGGACTTCAAAGAGAATGAAATGACGGCGCAGTAGTAGCGATACATACATTTACTATGGCCGCGTATATTCCCCGCACGTCCGTCAACGGGACTTCAAAGAGAATGAAATGACGGCGCCGTAGTAGCGATACATACATTTACTATGGCCGCGTATATTCCCCGCACGTCCGTCAACGGGACTTCAAAGAGAATGAAATGACGGCGCAGTAGTAGCGATACATACATTTACTATGTCCGCGTATATCCACCGCACGTCCGTCAACGGGACGTCAACGAGAATGAAATGACGGCGCTGTAGTAGCGATACACACATTTACTATGGCTGCGTATATCCACTGCACGTCCGTCAATGGAACGTCACGATCGGTTCGAAGAATCTCGTTTCTCGTTGACGTCCTGTTCACAATGACGGAGGTCTAACGCTGTAACCCTCAATTATAATTTACGTCCACGTCATCCAAAATAAGCAATATGGCGTCCTCTAAAATAACAACCACCGAAAACCCATGAAAATAAATACCACCCCCACAAAACCATTATACCAGCGGCACCTATGCTCTAAAACAATATCCTCTAATAGTTATCATTTTGGATCCACATTTCCGGACTAGTCTCCAAACTATGCGTGGCTTTATCACTTTAAATAAAATGTTATGACTGCCTTACACAGATGCACACTGGCTTCATGCTATGTAGTATAGTGCAGTAGGTTCACTTCATACAACATATCTATCGACATGCCGCGAACGTGTTCTTCAAGCGTGAGCGTAGTACCGGCTGAAAAGTTATAAGCCTAAGTACCTTCAAGTGTCATTATTGTAGCGCGCTGCATATGACTAATTTACGAATACCCTATTTAGTATAAATACAGAATTTCATGTCATTAGCATCATTAAGCTTTTATTAATTAATCCGTAAAGTATCATCATGTCCCCGCGGCCCATCCCTAGGCTCAAAACTTTTCAGCCCCCCAATTCACTAGATGTAATACTGTTAAGAGCGCTATTGCCGCTCTGATTTGCTATTATAGGACTTAAAAACTTAGCGTACCGAGGGGCTAACACTTGAACTTAAGCTCAAAACTTTTCAGCCCCCCCCAAAACACCGGATGTAACACTTTTAAAAGCGCTATATATTAATAAGTCTGAAATCGCCAATCAACCTCGAGCAAGCGTACTGATCAATGCTCATGCCTTCTCTGTATCAGAGGTTTGCTCGCAATAGGACAATGGCTGGCATTAACTTAATTTAATATTCTAGCACTGAATGTAAACAATGGAAAAACAATTACACGTGTAGATATAGATATACCTAGATAACGCAAGAGTCACGATCTGTATGAAAAACAAGCCTGCCATTTTTAGCCTACCTACTATGACGTCACAAGCACTATTTAGTGATGGGAAAGAGAAATCCAAATTGATTAAATGTCGCCGCCGCGGCGTCACCCGTCTTGCCCCACCCAGCGCCAGCGCTCACCCTTTAATATTTTTAGGGTTCGTACCTCAAAAGAAAAAAAACGGAACCCTTATAGGATCACTCGTGTGTTGGTCTGTCTGTCTGTCCGTCTGTCACAGCCAATTTGCTCCGAGTCTAATAGACCGATTAAGTTGAAATTTGGTACACGTATTACTGTGACCCAAACATGGATGTGTAAGGTAAATAAATGAATTTTGAATATAGGGTCGATTTTGGGGGGCAAATAAAAAAATTAAAAAAAAGTATATTTGCAATCTGTACCGTGCGATATATCAAATAAAAGGGCTTCCTGTGAGGGTCTCAAATATATATTTTTTTTAAATAATTGTAAAAGAAATCTTTTTAAAGTTCTTTAAGAAAATAGACGAAAATTATCTCCGAAACTATTGAGCCTAAAATTTTGAAAAAAATACAGGAAACAGTTCTATACCTATAGATTACTGGAAAACCTATAAAAAGTCTATAGTCTTAAAATAACATGGTAAATCTCTCAATATTGTGCGTACAAAATTACATTTGCAGTTGGAATGTAAAGGGAGAACATGTTTTTCAACCACAATATTAAGTTTGTTCTTGGGATAAATTCATCCCAACTACGGAACCCTTCATTGTGCGTAGCCCGCACAACGAAGGGTTCCGTGCACACGCACTTAGCCTATTTCTCCATAATTAAGATAATTAAGCTTTAAATTAGGATCTTGTGGAAAACTAATAAAAAAATACGAAATGTTCAGATTATTTATTATAATTGTCTACATATTAAGTATAAAATACCAAATCATTCTTCTGTTTCCGAAATCACTTCTCGAGAATCGATTTATATTGCGTAGAATGAACAGCACTAATCGACATGAAAATGATAAAAACCCCTGTACCACGAAACTGAAGACGATACGATAGTATCACTTGTTTCGATATTCATCACCTGATAACATAGAACGTCACATCAACCGCTCCAAGTAAAATCCGCAACGAATACATACATTTTATTTACGCAGACTGAGCCTACTTAAGCATTTTATGCTTAAGCTGGGCACGCGAAGTATATGCTCTTGCGTTATCTAGGTATATCTATATCTGTGTATAAACCATTTCAAGATATTGATATAAAAAAAATATTGATTTTAGGGGTAAATAAGAGTATTTACTCCTAAAATCAATATTTTTTTAGTCAGGGAAATTAATTGCTAAGCTAAGTGACACCCTACGTCAATTTGTCGTGTTATAGCCATTTCATACAAGTGTCAGTTTTTTACCATACGGACAATTTAAGGTGATAACAAAGTCAACAGTGAAATTTTTTATACCCATGTGTTCCTTTTTATTTCCTCCACCACATATAGTCTCAGAACACAAGAAAAACAAAATAAAACCTGTGAATAAAACATTTAGAAATAAATACAAGACAATAACAACAATATGAAAAAAAAAATAGTTATCGAAAAAGCAAGAATCAAAGACGTCACCATCACCCGTACGTCGACGGGGAGGACGCCGGCCACCGGACGGCTTAGGACCTCGAGGCCCAGCGGCTTCTCATAGGGTCCCAGCTCCCGGCGGAATTGTGCAGCGCATGAGATGGACACCGTTCGGATGCTCTTCGTTCGACACAATGATTATAACAACAATGAATTCCTTGACTTACCTATGCAGGTATATGTTATAGAGTTTAAAATCCTAGGAAAGTACTAGGCTAAACAAGAATGAGTTAAAATGAATGTATTCATGTTAACTCATTGAAAGGCTAAACTTGAATGAATTAACATGAAGTTCAGCCTTTCAAATTTAGTGAATATTCAACCATTAGCTACTATTTTTAACCATTGGTTGATTTAATTACGGATCAAGAAACCGGCACTTAGTAAAAGTTCGATTAGACGTTTGTAGATACCGACTTGCAAATATTGTTTTCGAAGAATAGTAATTAGCCATCACTATTCTTGTTGTTGTTGTTGTTGTGCTGAACCAGTGGTTACGGCCTCACCTCTCATCTTACATCGCACGAGGGTTCAATTTTTTTTTCAATTTAAATGCAGTCTCTAAGTTTATGTTGGACATCACTGACGTCACTGAATGAAAACATCGTGAGGAACCCTTTTTTTTTTTGTGGATGGGAAATCATCAAATAACTTCTCCCGCTCTGGGTGGAGCGGAAGGGCGTGTCAGACTTTTACTGACTAAAACCCACCCGTGTTCCTTCAGTTGCCTATGCCAGGGCCACGGTATCTTTTTCAAACAACCCGCGACCCCAGCGGCATCGGCCCTATTGGACCCCATCTTTTGCTGACATCTCTTTGAGGCGCGCGTGGAACACAACGCGCCGTCGACCCGGGCCTGGTCCTCACCGGACGGCGAGCTACCCACTACTCACCGTCCGCAAGCCCGCGCCTACGGTGGCCGGGAATCGGCTATCGATTCCCGCCGCCCAGGGCGATCGTGAGGAACCCTGGATTTACAATTAATAGTAGCTTCTGCCCGCGTCTTCGTCCGCGTGACATATCTTGTTCCCGCGACCCACCCCGTCGCATTGCATTGTCTGACCGAGCTATTACTTCATATTCGGTTAGCGTTCTTTCTGACTTTTTTCTGTTTGCTCGGCTCCTAAGAATCCTAGCGTGATGTAAAATAGCATATATCCTTCCTCAAGAATTGGGCTATCAAATGCAAAGATTTTTTTCAAATCCGACTGGTAATTCCAGAGATTAGCGCGTTGAAACAAACAAAAACCTCTGATCAAAGTCCGATCCTGCATGGAGTATTGCAGTCACCTTTGGGATGGATCAGCTAAGTAATAACTAGCCGCGCTTGACTCGGTGGAACGCAGAGCTAAGAGACTCATTGGCGACGTAAAACTGGTGGATGCCAAGCTTCATAGCTTGGCTCATCGCCGCAAGGTTGCCTGCTTGTCGCTCTTCTACAGATTGTACATCGGAGAGTGTGCCCGAGAACATATATGTATAGTTTTCGATTTTTTTTTTTTTTGGTATATTGGCGTGTGCTAGCTTACTTATAGCAAATAATTTAATTTAATGTTTTGTTTTGCGTAATGTACCTAAATTATTATGCGCAGTGTTATATAGAATCATTTTTTTTTAACTGAACAGACAGGTGTGCTGCTGGGGAGTTTGTTGCGCCACTTCTTCTCCCCAGCTAAAGCACTAGGAAGTGGTGAAGGGCGGGCGTTTTGGGGGACTGTCTTATGTAATTTTGACGTTCAAAAAGTGCTGATTCTCAGCCTAGTTTGAATAAATGACTTTTGATTTTGATTTCTTTTTTAAACTCCACGACCTCATTCCACCGGCCCCCTTCTACCATCGGACATCTAGACGCACTGCCAGTTACCATCCCTACCTGGTTGCTATTCCACCAATTCGCACTAAGCGCTTCCAAAGGTATTTTATAATGCGCACAGCAAAGGAGTGGAACTCACTACCTGCGTCTGTGTTTCCGAACGCATACAACCCTAATCTCTTCAAAGTGAGAGTGAACAGGCTTCTTCTGGGTAAGCTCACTCCATCGTCGACTTGGTCTCTGTCACCTCTGACCTAGACTAAAGAAAAGAGCAAACCCATAACAAATAAAATAAAAAAAAACAAATTCTTCAGCTTTATTATTATTATAATAGGGATGATGCCTGGGTAAAAAAAAAGAAATTCTATTTAGTCCGTCAGTCAGATAATAAAAAAAATATTAGACACGTATTTTTTGCTTTATCATATTAATAAAAAATGACTTAGATAACTCGCATTAAAGTTCGGGAGTGGGGGCTTGCTACGTCACTTCTACGTATAAAATCTACGAAGACGTGACGTCATGCCACATTTTAACTCAATGTGTCGCCGTAATCTTTTGATTACGTAGAAAAAGAAAAAATACGTGTCCGATATATTTTAATAATCTACATGACGGACAAAAAATCATTTTTTTGTCATCATCCCTATTAATATAACTCTAAGATCGCCAACCCGTCTTGAGCATGTGTGGTGATCAATGCTCGTGCCTTTTCTATTTGAGAAGAGGCCTTTACCCTACAGTCTACAGTACAATTTTCTACTTTAATATCCGTATGTCACAAAGTTCATTGTCATTCCTCTAAAATGGAACCAGCGACGATGAAATCTGGATCACCGACTCGGAAATTGTTAAGTTAATTACCGACTGAAACCGGGTTATCTGTGCTACCCGGTTACCCGGCTACCCGTCTATCCGGTAACCCAGCCACTTTCAACCGGGCAAGACGACGCGACGTTTTTGCTGAATCTAACCCAGTTATATCAACGTGATTTACAAGGCAAATTAATTTTATTATAGTTGTTCTGTCTAAATTGTACCAATTTGCGCGGCAGATATTGTTAGCGTGGATGGATACGGGATCAGAGTTAGCTTATTATTTAAAGAGGATGTCTGTGTTATGAGGGCTCCGTACCAAAATGGTAAAAAGGAACCCTTATGGTGCGACTCAGTCTGTCTGTCCATCTGTCACTGCTGGATATCTCAAAAACTACTAATGCTAACAACTTGAATTTTGGAATAGTTTTCGATGACGTTTGCCCAACTATTTTGCAAATAAGAAAGATGTTTTTTTTTTTTGCTACAGCGTCTGAAAGGGAGTCTTAAAAATTCGAAGTGGGGCTACTAGGCTGTGGGCATGTGGGGTATCATATGAAAGAGTGCTGTTGCACGTTTTCAAACATTATTTTTCTTTTAAGGGTTCCGTACCTCAAAAGGAAAAAAATGGAACCCTTATAGGATCACTCGTGTGTCTGTCTGTCCTTCTGTCACAGCCAATATTTTCCGAATCTAATGGACCGATTAAGTTGAAATTTGGTGCACTTATGAATTTCTGTGACCCAAACACGAACGTGTAACGTAAATAAATGAATTTTGAAAATGGGGGGCAATTTTGGGGGCAAATAAGAAATAAAAAATAAATAGTTTTGCAAACTGTACCGTGTGACATATCAAATGAAAGGACTTACTATGAGGATATTTTAATAATTTTAAAATAAAATGTTTTAAAGTTATTTAAGAAAATTGACCATTCCGCATATCTCCGAAACTACTGAAACTAAAATTTTGAAAAAAAAAGACAGAAAATATTACTATACCTATAGATTACAGGAAAACCAATAAGAAGTCTATGGTCTAAAAATAACATGGTAAATCTCTCAATATTGTGCGTATAAACTTACATTTGCAGTTGGAATGTATGGGAGAACATGTTTTACAACTACAACGTTAAGTTTGTTCTTGGGATAAATTCATCCCAACTACGGAACCCTTCATTGCGCGTAGTCCGAAACGCACTTGGCCAATTTTTTCTTAGGCCGAATATTTTTCGTCTTTTGATGACAAATGTAAAAAAAATACCATTCCCCCTTATCTCCGAAGTTTGCATAGAGAAAATTTTGACATTATTGATTGTGATAGAAGTTTATGTAAAGATTACAGGAAAAATAAAACAATGGCTCTAAATAGCACACTTTTTATGGTACGGAACCCTCGGTGCGCGAGTCCGACTCGCTCTTGGCCGGTTTTTTAACCGACTTCCAAAAGGAGGAGGTTCTCAATTCGTCTGTATGTTTTTTTTTTTTGTATGTTTGTTACGCGATTGCTCAAAGATGGATGGACCGATTTAGAAAATTCTTTTTTTGTTTGATGGGGTATACTTTCGAGGTGGTCCCATATTTTATTAACTATGCTTGGGGAGTTTTTGAGTTAGCTTCAATAATGCGTATATTTCCCACTTATTTTATGTGGATGATGTTATGGTGTTTTAATAACTTCCTATCACTGTTATTTACATGGCTATATCTACAATTATTGTGCTCAATTATGTATTCGAATTAATGTGGGGTAGTTTCCATAACTAAAAAGTGAAAAATAAAAACTTTTTAGCAAAAAATAAAACCGACTTCCAAAACAATACACTACAAAGTGAAAAATAACTTTAATGTCGGAAGTAGGTGGCAAAAAACGAAAATACAAAACCCAAGACACCGACTACCGAAATTAAAGTTATTTTTCACTTTGTAGTGTATTGTTTTGGAAGTCGGTTTTATATTTTGCTAAAAAGTTTTTTTTGTATGTAAAAGTCGTTTATCATGTGAGCCCACCTTTAAAGAAACTAGGCCCCGTCCACATGTAGTGATATAAATGTGATGGCTCTCCAACACTGGTTATCAAAAATATAAGTTACTAATAATTTATTTTTGTCATGTTTGAAAAAATCCTACCTTTGTGTTCCCACAAGCTTTTGCCCGCGGCTTCATCCGCATTTGTGTCGGAAAATATCCCGCGACACGTACTACCGGGATTAAAAGTATCCAAGATATGTTGATCCAGGTAAACAATGTCTTCTTGCACCAAGTATCCGATGCTATTGCTATTTATAATAATGATTCAAATATTATCGTTAATTAATGCAAGCCTAGTCCTTTTTGTTAGGTTTACTGCTCAGATATTGTGCACAACGTGTCGTGTCTTGAAATGATATATCTACTATCTTGAATTCATGCAATCCTAGTACTTTTTGTAAGGTTAGAGAGGTATTTCTTTCCGATGCGATTTTTTCCATACAAACTTTCATTCCCTATTTCACTCCCTTAGGGGTGGAATTTCAAAAAACCCTTCCTCGTTCCTTGTCTACAATATAAAGAGAACCTCTGTACAAAATTTAAGCTTTCTGGGTTCAAGGGTTTGGGCTGAACGTTGATGAGTCAGTCAGTAAGACAGTCAGTCAAGTCTCATTTTTAACCGACTTCCAAAAGGAGGAGGTTCTCAATTCGTCTGTATTTTTTTTTTTGTTTTTTTTTTTTTGTATGTTTGTTACGCGATTACTCAAAGACGGATGGACCGATTTGGAAAATTCTTTTTTTGTTTGATGGGGTATACTTTCGAGGTGGTCCCATATAAATTTTATTAACTTTGCTTGGGGAGTTTTTGAGTTAGCTTCAATAATGCGTATATTTCCCACTTATTTTATGTGGATGATGTTATGGTGTTTTAATAACTTCCTATCACTGTTATTTACATGGCTATATCTACAATTATTGTGCTCAATTATGTATTCGAATTAATGTGGGGTAGTTTCCATAACTAAAAAGTGAAAAATAAAAACTTTTTAGCAAAAAATAAAACCGACTTCCAAAACAATACACTACAAAGTGAAAAATAACTTTAATGTCGGAAGTAGGTGGCAAAAAACGAAAATACAAAACCCAAGACACCGACTACCGAAATTAAAGTTATTTTTCACTTTGTAGTGTATTGTTTTGGAAGTCGGTTTTATATTTTGCTAAAAAGTTTTTTTTGTATGTAAAAGTCGTTTATCATGTGAGCCCACCTTTAAAGAAACTAGGCCCCGTCCACATGTAGTGATATAAATGTGATGGCTCTCCAACACTGGTTATCAAAAATATAAGTTACTAATAATTTATTTTTGTCATGTTCCTTTTTGCTAGTAACAAACGACGATCACCAATTAAGTTTCTTTCATCGTTTTCTGTTTTATTAAACAACGCCTGTCATGAAAATGGGCTTCTTCTGGGTAAGCTCACTCCATCGTCGACTTTGTCTCTGTCACCTCTGACCTAGACTAGAGACAAGAGCTAACCCATCTAAAATAAAAAAAAAATAATATGAAATATGGGTCTGCTTTAATCGTTTAGACTATTACGTAGGTACAACTCTATAGATAACAACTACACTAAAACAGCGTCCTCGCCTGCATACGTATAAGTACGTGGTGATGGCCTCGCTAGGCTAACAACTTGCTGAATGTTCGAGAAGAAACAAGAAGACAAACAACTTGTAAGAAGCGCTGACCTACTACAGAATGAGTTGGAATCAGCTGATTGAGGCAACAGGCAATAAATTACAAAGTAGACCGGGAAAATAAAAAAAGAACAACGAAACAAAACTCCAGACAAGACAAACTATTTGAAAGTTTCAACGCTGCAATCTACTCGTTTAACTTTAGCTATCTTAAGAACTTGATCTCTCCTTGTTGTTTTAAAATGACCCGCTTAGTAGCACAATGTCCGAGCAACTAGTGATGTGCCAAGGTTAAATCGATACTGATACCAGCTGGATGGTAATTGGTACCTATGAATGTTGGCTAGCTTTTGTGTTAAGGGGTATTCTCTGTTGATCAAAATAAAAAGTATGTTTAAACAGAATTATAATCATTAAAGTCATCAATACATTTTTTTAAGACCGGCTAATCCTATTGATTGACTATTTCATGAAATCTTGACATTTGAGGATTATACTTAGGAGTTGTATTACTGATAATAATTGTGTACCTAAATACATACAGGTCATTGTCGCGCATCATTCGTTATTCACTACCCGCGTAATATTTTCTTACGTTTTTTGCAATTTGCAAGTCAGTATTAGGTTGTCTGTTGATTAACGTATGATGGAAGTTGTATTACTGATTATAATTATTTACAGAATTATAATCAGTAATACAACCTCCTTAAGTTAGTATAATCCTCAAATGTCAAGATTTCATGAAATAGTCATTCAATGACGTTTTTTTTATTTGAGATGGGCTTGCTCTTGACTCTAGTCTAGGTCAGAGGTGACAGAGACAACGTCTACGATAGAGTGAGCTTGTGATGAGTGTGAAGCCTGTTCACTCTCATTTTGAAGAGATTAGTGTTGTATGCGCTCGGAAACACAGACGCAGGTAGTGAGTTCCACTCTTTTGCTGTGCGCTTTATAAAAGACATTTGGAAACGCTTAGTGCGAATGGGGTTGCTGGGTCTTATACATAGAGTTGTATTGATGATTTTAATGATTATAATTCTGTAAATACACACTTGTTACGGTCGCGAATCGTATTTTGATCAACATATAATCTAATACTGAGGTACAAATTACAAAAAAAAAAATGAATTTCGCGGGCTACCCTGGCGCTTTCGCCTTAAATTAGTTTGGTAGGTAAATCGTTTAGGCCTGTGATATTTTTGTTTCTAAACAATCGTTTTGTTATTAGCTATATTTAATATTGATGTATTTTTAAATGAACGGCCATTTATTTTTACTTAAATTACGAATAACCCAAAGAGCTTACCTAAAAATATTACCAGCCCGGAGTAAACTCGCAATGCCTAATGTATTAGGTTCTTTATTTAGCTTTTTATCACAAGTAAAACAAATCTTAGTTCCGGATCGTAAGATTTGATTCCCAATAGTCGGAAATAAGATTATAGAGTTCTTCTGTTAGGAAATTCGTAGTAGGTAAATTGTGTACCTACCAAAGTTATATTTTTTCTTATTATAGTCCAAATATTTTAGCAAAATAGTACATCAATCTCCCCAGTGAGAACCAGCCGGATAATAATAGACAACAAACTAGTTAAAACTGTATCTAAACTTGCGATGAATGCTGTTATCAACGGATATTGAGGCAGACAAACTGTGTAGTGATTGCATAACATAATACCCGGAGGAGAAGCTGACACAACGGTGACAAGCTTTCATTGTAACAATGTGAACATCGTCACAAGGTAAATATCGGGAATTAAGTCGTTACTAGGCTTAGCTAAGAGTAAATGAAAGTTTTGAAATAGTGGAAATATAATCTACAAGGTTATTTGTAATATATCGGCAATCCGTTAAGGAGATGTAGAGGAGGCCATTTGCAACCAATTTATCCCTCAAGACTCCTGCTGTCTTTATTTTTTTTGCTGAAATCGACCATTTTAGTAAAAAAAAAACACCTGCTCAAAATTATGAAAATTGGAACGATTTACAGCCCTGATTTAAAAACTATTAAAGATAATTGTCAATTTATGGTCGATTATTTTGTATTTAAGTGTTAGCGAGCAGATAATTATAAAATAATATACTTCATGGGTTGGTTTTTTTTTTATAAATTTTCAAAGTTGTCTATGTACCGCAGATATCTTCAAAAAAGT
The DNA here is from genome assembly GCA_948252095.1 of Dicycla oo. Lineage (NCBI taxonomy): Eukaryota > Metazoa > Arthropoda > Insecta > Lepidoptera > Noctuidae > Dicycla > Dicycla oo. Next base: position 15,299,793 of record OX411732.1, read on the forward strand.
ATAAACTTCCGTTAAAGTAAAAAGTTCCGTTCCTACAGAGAAACCGTGAGTTTTGTGGGGCATATAAGTTAAGACTTTGTATTTTTAATAAATAAATAAATAAATAATAATAATAATAATAAACTGTCAAATTACTCGAAAATGATTGACATGTGCATAGGGGTCATAAGGGGTCATTTGGTTGCAAATGACCTCTCCTAAATCCCCTTAATGGATTGCCGAGATATTACCAAAAAACCTGTATATTAGGTAGGTACATCACGTCTGTAATTTCCGAAGGGTATGCAGTTATGGTATACATACGTAGTAGGTGGGTGAGCCACACATTTTGTTAGTGATGTTTAAATCTCATATAATGGGGGATGAGCCTATTTCCATCAACAGGGCAAAAATCTAGGGACCTCTTCTACTGCGACATCCCTAATGAAAAAAAAAAAATACCCGACTGCAAAAACACTTAACGGAAAAGAGAAAAACAACGATTATTATCTATTGAACTTTTGTTTTTTGTAAGGTTACCTTGTTTTCCGTTTTCAGTTACCTACTTACGTGTTTTGCAGTCGGGTTTTATTGTTTTATTAAATAAATTGCTTTATTTCAGTTCTTTTAGATTTTTTTTTATTTGCAGATGCAGTATATAAATATTGTAACTATATTTATATGAAGACAAATCTAACGTCACCTAATAATACGCGGACAAAGAATACGAGTCAGTACTAAAATCTAAAATATTACTCTTAGAATAATAAAGGCATTAATGAAACTGTATGTTATAGAATAATTTACCAGTTCATACTAACATCAGCTGCTGGAAACATTATTAGTTTAATTGTCAAAATTACATTTAAAAAAATATCAATCTGGTGATATCAGTCTGGTGTTAGCGACTTGATACTAATTCAATAATGATGCTGAAAGGTGACAATGACTGCCTTTTAGCATTTTGATTTGACAGATTGAAAACAAGCAAAATTAAAAACAACCACGAGTTGAATTTACTCAATACTCAATTCTTAATTGCATTCCATATGTATTACATAGATGGTATCAAAGGTCGGGCACAGCAAACATTAGGAGAGAGGAAGAGGGCTAAGTAGCAATTCAAGAAACTTAATATTATTATAAATTATTAGATTTGCTTATTTTGGGAGTATAATTCTGTATATATATATATATATATATATATATATATATATATATATATATATATATATATTGGTATATATATTATTATGAATAGTGTAGGTAATTTTTATGAAGTTATTAGAAGTATATTTATTATTATTAAATTATGTTATTATTTATATATTCATATTTATATTTGATTTTACATATTCCGTATTATGTTATGTGTCATTAATCAATTTGTCATCTAAAACTCCTTTACTGAGTAGTATGACTTGGATTCCAGAAATTCTTTCAATTTATTAATATTCTTTGATAGTTATATTTGTTTTGTTTAATTCTCTAATGTCATGTGGCAATTTATTATAAATTTTTATGGACATAACTAAAGGGCTGGTTGAGTGCATTTTGAGTCGGGATTGAGGTATGTTTATTTTGTTTTTGTTGTGTCGAAAAGTGTATCTTGTTTGTGTTTCTTCGCAAGTGGTGTAATAATCTGTGTGTTTTCTGACAAATTTACATAATTCTAAGATATATAAACAGGGAAGTGTGAGTATTTTGTGTTTTTGGAAGTGTGGCTTGCAGCTATCTGTTTGTTCAATGTTGGTTATTATTCGAATTAACTTCTTTTGTAAAATAAATAAGGTTTGAGAATCTGTACTGTTTCCCCACAGTATAACCCCATAGCTGAGTTTCGCGTAAGGCTTACGAAAATTTTGATAGTTTTGGTCTTATTTTCTGTATGTGGGATTTCTATGTGGGTATCAATAGACAAACCGAGGAGAGTAAATTCATTTACTTGTTCCAGTTTTACATTATTAAAAATGAAATTTAGTTTTAATTGAGATTTTTGATGGGGATGAAAAGTAATTAATTTTGTTTTGGTGAAGTTTATTTCTAGATTATGGTTATCCATCCAGTTTACAGCTGTAGAAAGAAGGGATTTTAATTTGACGTTTATATTGTCATCATTCGGGCATGAGGTGAGCAGAGAGATATCGTCCGCAAAGAGAACACATGGTTTGTTTATAATCTTAGGGAGGTCATTTATATAGATAAGAAACAAAAACCTGCCTATTACACTCCCTTGGGGAATTGACGCGTTAACTGCTTTACTGTGGGATTTTATTTTAATTATTTCATTTGTGTTTAATCGAAATATTCAAATTCTACTAGTTGTACCCTATCCTTTAAGTATGATGCAAACCATTCATGAGCTTTTCCTCGTATTCCTATCCCATGTAACTTGTCTAACAGTATTTTAAATTGCACCTTATCATATGCTTTGGTCATATCGAGCAGCATACCAATGGCGTAGTTTTTATTGTTAATAATAGTTAGAGCCTCTTTACGTATTTATAGACTGCTAATATTGTAGACCTGTTTTTTTTTGTTTTTTTTTTTGGCAGTCGTCTATTTTATATCGTATTTTATATTTTTCACAAAAAGAGTATTTCCAAATTCGAGTAAAATTTTAACTTATAGATCATTTAAGGCCTTTCAATTTTATACGATTTTAAAATGTTATGTAATACCATTCTTAATTTGTAATTTACAGGGATTTTCGTCATCGACCAGTATTATTTGACCGAGTGTTTGCCAAAATCCATCAAGCCGTTTAGGCTACAGAGCGTGCCAAGGAAATAGACGTACATTAATGTTTTTCGAGAGTATGTATATATACATTACAGTCTCGAAAAACATTACCCTCACTCTTGGACAGTCGGGTAAAAATCTAATAACATTATGACCGAGCTGAGAGCCGGCCCAGGACCTGGAAACAAATGTGACTAAAAGAGTGATGAATATAAATGATGATGAATGGAGAGGAAAAGGGAGGCCAAAGAAAAGATAGATGGATTGTGTGAGGAATAATTTGAAAGAGAAGGGAGTGAATGATAGCGTGACGGTTGGCAGGAGAGAATGGAAAGAGAAAACGTGTTGCGCCAACCCCAGGTAACATGGACAAACTGCGGAGCATACGGTGTAGGTCTGTCCGGCTTGAGCGGAGTACCGCCGAGTCCTCGCGAAGGCGATCGGCGGCAGCAATCTCTCGCGTCCGGCCCTGGTCCAGGCCACGGTACGGAGCGCGAGTGCATGGGAAGCCGTCACCTTCTTCGGCAAAGCAGTAATGCTCGCGAAGAAGGAGGCGGAACGCGTGAGGGAGAGGCAATCTTTGCGCCCTCATGCCCCTAGTCACCGCAAGGGCGTCGGGAATTGAGAGCTGATTTCCGGCCACCGTAGGCGCGGGCTTGCGGACGGCGAGCAATGGGTAGCTCGCCGTCCGGTAAGGATCAGGCCCGAGTCGACAGCGCATTCTGTTTCACGCGCGACTCCAAGAGATGTCAGCAATAACTGATGCGGGCCGCTGGAGTCGTTGCCTGCCAGCGTCGCGGGTTGTTTGAAACAGTTACCGTGGCCCTGGCACAGGCAACTGAAGGAACACGGGTGGGTTTTAGTCAGTAAAAGTAGTCTGGCAGGTCCTCCCGCTCCGCCCAGAGCGAGAGAAGTTATTTGAGATACTGCTTGTCCATACTTGTCACTTCTATCTTGCTAGTTGTCGTTGGATGTTGGTATCTACAGTCCGGCCGTCAAGAAAATGCGTTCTTGTCAAAATGTCAGTTTCAAACTAACGAATAATTTACAGGATGTTTGAGAAAGGGTGTCGACAACATAAGGATGTGGTACAGAGCATCAAACTGAACAACTTTTTCCCGGGGACCAACATCGTAATCGTGAAATTAAAATCAGTCGTCGTAAACTTCAATACTTGACCAAATGACGGACGACTGATTTTTTTTCACGATTACGATGTTGGTCCCCGGGAAAAAGTTGTCCAGTTTGATAACCTGTACCACATACTTAAGTTGGCAACATCCTTTCTCTGACACCTTTTTTTTCGTGGAGAAATGCTCATGCATACTGCACTACCACGGGGAGATAGTACAAAACCATTCTCTCGACGGCCAGACTGTACAAGAATAATTCTGCTTTCAACACCCAACCCCCCCCCCCCTCAACCCCCCATCAGACATCTATGTACACACTGCTAGTTACCATCCCTACCTGGTTGCTATTCCACCAATTCGCAATAAGCGCTTCCAAATGTCTTTTATAGTGCGTACAGCAAAGGAGTGGAACTCACTACCTGCTTCTGTGTTTCCGAACGCGTACAACCCTAATCTTTCAAAGTGAGAGTGAACGGGCTTCTTCTGGGTAAGCTCACTCCATTCGACTTTGTCTCTGTCACCTCCGACCTAGACTAGAGTCAAAAGCAAACCCACAACAAATAAAAAAAAAATAAGGAAAAAAGACGTATCTGGCATTTTTTTTTTCGAAATAGAGTTAATTACATATTCGGAATCAACAAAACAAGACGCATCTACCAGTATTTTTATATTAAACCTAATAATTCTTACTATTAAAAGACGCATCTGCTTTTGAATTTTGTATTTTAATCAGGACAAACACTTATAAATATTTATGTAGATAGATAGTCAAATGAAAATTAAGCATCTTCTCAGCATTTCATTACTATCAGTTTACATTTAAATACTACCACCACCAAAGCCTTATCTTTATAGCGACATTTACGTATCAGTCACCCCAAAAAGTCAAGGTGACCCTTGAATAATTTACAAACCCCTAATTACATATTCTATTCAATATTCTTGCTAGCACAAACCAAATTATTTCACAGTAATTAATTTTGAATTTATTTTTTTCTCTCAAGGTGAAGTCGTCAGTAAATCGTCGCGACTTATTGTAGGGGCCAGCGATGTATTTAAGATAAAGAATATCTTTCTCAGCATAAAGCTTTTTAACTAGAAACTCTTGGAGATAATAATAGGACTTTGACACTACCTGGAAGTTTAATTACGTTGACGTTATTAGCTTAAGGGGAAAGCTCCAGGTAGCCCGCGAAATTCAAATTTCTTACGTTTTTTTTGCAATTTGCAGGTCAGTTTTAGATTGTATGTTGATTAAAGTATTATTCGCGATAGCAACAAATATGTATTAACATAGTTATCATCATTTTGACAGGCCAGATGGCGTGGTTGGTTAAGATACCACCTGCCATGCCGCTGCTCGTGGGTTCGATTCCCATCCAGGACAAACATTTGTGTGCATGAACATGTCTGTTTGTCCTGAGTCTGGGTGTAATTATCTATATAAGTGTGTATTTACAGAAAAAAAAGTAGTGTATGTAGTGTACAAGTTATCTGGTTTCCATAGTACAAGCTCTGCTTAGTTTTGGACCAGATGACCGTGTGTGAACAATGTCCTAAGTTATTATTATTATTAATCATTAGAATCAGTAACTCCTAAGTTAGTATAATCCTCAAATGTCAAGATTTCATGTAATAATAATCAGATAATAATATTATCCTGTGACATTATTTTACACACACTCAATTGGATTACCTTTTCTTAAATAGGTGTATTGATAACTTTAATTATTATAATTCTGTAAATATATACTTGTTACGGTCTCGATTCATATTTTGATCAATATACAACCTAATTATGACGTGCAAATTGAAAAAAACGTAAGAAAGTTTTAATTTCGCGGGCTATCCCGGTGCTTTCGCCTTAAGCTTAAATCACAGCCAGTACATATTATCTTTATTTTTCAGAGAGTGACCATTTTATCTTCTGTAAACCAATTTTAGGAAAAGCCAGTCAAATTATGTAAGACCTGTGGTCAGACTTTCTGTTCTCCGTATTCGAATGGTATCAGGACTCAGAGTAATTGCAAAATTAAAAGAATGGTTATCCATCATGATTGTCTTTACATAATAATATAATTCAAATTATTGTATACATTTACATATTTTAAAAGAGTAACTATGGAGTTTCTTGCCCACACACAAAACTATCTTTTGGAATGGGCCTCTAAAATCAATTCTATTTTCATGTCATTTTGACGTTAAGAAGTGCCTTTTAATGGCCTACTTGGAATAAATGATTTTAACCTCGTAGGCAAATTAATTCACAAAGTTTCTACATGACAAAATATAACTCCTGCTTTCGCTAAAGGAGTTACTATTTACGACTTGTCAAACGTCGAAATAAAATAGTTCAAATTCATCGATGTCACAGCCTCGATTCTATCAAGAAAAAAAAATGCATAGTGTTGTACATTACAAGTCGACATATCGATAGACCGTCCTCGGCCGTACCCGCCGGAGCGTTCCTTCCATTAACAGCCGAGTTAATTGAAAAACCAGCTGTAAGGGAACTCATCCGCCGAGAACTGTCCGATTGTTTTGTTACAAACGAAAATATTATGCAAACAACAATGTTGAAAAAGTGTTCTATGATGCTATAGTCAATAGTTAGTATAGACTTTCTGAGTATCAACTTAGAGTGTATAATTAATTGGCTGTTGTTATCACAAGGTCATCAAAAAGGCTCCTATCTCAGCATAAAGCTGCAATATTTAAATAAATACCGCAGCGCTGGTATTCTGATAGGGCCCATGTGACATGTGTGTAACAGTGTAAGTGATAAAATGTCAGCCAGTAAGGTTAAGATCCATTGCATTGAAACTTTACACACTGTACTTCAACGGTGTGGTCTGAACATGAAACATTACGCAACCTAACTAGACTGTGTTATGCAGAAGGCAGCCATGTCGGTAAAAGTACAAACAGAGTTATAAGCATTTTTCTGTCAATGGTTGCATCATGGATGCATGGACATGGCTGCATTTGACGGCTCATATCTCCGTGATAAATAGAGATATCGACATGGCTGTTTTTGCAAAAAATCTTGTATGTCGAAATTAGTATGACTGTGTTTATAGATCATTTTTGGAAAAAGTACCTTAGTCTTAGTTAAGTCTACTTTCTGCATAATTAGGTCCAACTAATCAACATATTTCACCCTGTACGATAAATTAATAACAATTCGTACTGTAAACCACTTTCAGCTTCTGAATGACGTAGCTGGCAATACCGCCTATCATGTTGCAGGTCGTGGGTTCGATTCCCATCCAGGACAAACATTTTATGTGCATGAACATGTCTGTTTGTCCTGAGTTTGAGTGTAATTATCTATATAAGTATGTGTTAACAAAAAAAAAGTAGTGTATGTAGTATATCAGTTATCTGGTTTCTCTGCTTGGTTTGGGATCAGCACTGCTATTCTGTACAAATCTCACCGTGAAAATTTATGTGAGGTGAGCGTGGAGTGAGCTGTCAATAGTGTCAACCCCTAGCATCAGGTGAATGGCAGCTCACTTCACCTCCGTATTCACGGAGACATTTTTACAGAATAGACCGGCAGATGACCGTGTGTGAAATATCCCATGTTATTATAAAACAATATTATAAACTTCAAACAAAATTGAACCGGGAACCTAATCCGACTCCTGTTAATCAACAGCCAATTCACATGAGAACTTTAGATTTAGAGGATCAATTAATGTGGATCTTATCGACGCACACATTAATTCATTCGACTCTCGAACTTGGCGTCGCAACTTATCGAATTAAACTTTCTTATCGATAAAGCCGATATGGACGGTGGCGCATGCCTATTTATCTTTAATAGCTACTGCTACTTTTATTTTTAAGGGCCGCCTTTGAATTGCGAAAAAGGTCTTCATTAATGTGAATTCCTTAAGAATTCAGGGATCAGGAAACACAAATTCTTTCAATTTTCTTATTTTAATATTAACCCAGGGATCGAAAGCATTCCTACTGATCGTAAGGACCTCGTTTAAATTCCATTCACTTATTTGTTAACATTCTCGGTGTGATGCAAAGAGAAAGTTTGACGGATGTGCATCACAGACGAGAACGGTACGTTCTTAAAGTGTGGTAAATAAGTGCAATAGTCCCCATAGCAATTACTCAGGTGAGTACGCCTTTTTTTCCGTGGAGAAATGCTCACGTATACTACACTACCACGGGGAGATAGTGCAGTTATGTGGGGCTCCAACCCACTAAAACTCCACGGTGTCCTCTGCCACTTGTGGCGGGAACACGGGCACGCGTTAGCACTCACCGCGAACCCACCGCGGCTGTCCGTCACCGGGCCCTCCTTTAGGGAGTACCCTCCATCACTGGCGCACCAGAACATATTGCACGCCGTGACCAACTCAGGGACCAAACCCGTATATGGGCACTAGACGACCCCGTGTCTAGGCACCCTTGGTCCCCCTTCGACTGGTCAGATCAGTGGTCCGGCCACTTTCATTCGGTGTCTTTTCGGCCGCAGAGGATAGGGAGAGCGGCCAACGAAATGCCGACACTCCTCCTCCCCCGCGGCCCCCCCCGCTCTGCCATCAGACGTCGTCGGCTTCCTGGGAAAAGCCCTTCTTCGCTTCACCGTGGATGACCAAGTAACGGCTACTGAGCCTCCCGCCTCGACAATGTGGGAACCCACCGGGGGGCAGGTGGGTACACCTGATGACACCATAATGAAATCTATACGCGCACTTATTCCGATGACAGCAAATAGACACGATTATAATAAATCTTTAGGATCGAGATAACCTTTCAGAACGCGAGAGCATTTCGATACCAGCAATTAAATAAATAAATAAAGATTTTATTGAACAAAAATGGTTGAACAATCAAAAACAAACAATACCATCAATTGCATGCTAACTTGAATTTTGGCCAATTTCCCGTTTTTAATGCCAAATTATTTATAGTCTGAACTATACAATTAGTACTAAAATAAAGTATAATATACTAATCCTATAATATACTAATACTCCAAAAAATAATGAAGTAAGAAATTTTATACGCGCCATATACATTACGCTATCTCGTAGTTAGCCTAGTGTAGTCCGTTCGTGAACGATCGTAACAAAAAATGGCACGACTTAGCTGAGAGTAGGTACACTTTCGTACTAATTAATACCTTAAACCACTATGTAATAAGTACTCGACTAATTACATAGTGGTTTAAGGTATTAGTACTGCCTTTTGTTGTTGTTAATATTGAAAAAAAAAAGTTTATTATTTCAGTTATTTTAGTTATAGTATGTCAATTAATATGAATTTAATGTATTGTTTTAGCATTCTCACCTTTGTCTTTCCATGTACGCCACCTAAGAGTTGGCGGCACATTAACTTAACGGATTTTTAGTTTACACACGGCTAACGCGGGTTAAATTCAAAACTAACAATTAATAAAGAAATTAAATAAAGACATTTCTTGTATTAACAAGAGAAATGACGACAGTGAAAAATTCAATAAACTATCTGTATTAATAAAAAGTTATCACGTTTTTTCTTTGAAACGCCTCTGGTGTACAATGGAATTTCTCAAGTTAGCGCAAAACCAGAAATTATTACTTCATTGCTGGTTTTGGGACGTGAAGTTCAGGTAAGTTTTTGCGCGACTACGCCCTACCCTTCCTACACATATTTTTTGTATCACGATTAACGACGCGGGAGGTCACCGATGAGTATGAGGTGGACCGATCGAATTAAATCCGCGGTCGGAGGCGCTGTTTATGAATGCGCCAGACTATCATCTAACAGAACTAGACAGAAAGAGATCGTGAGACCATCTGCAGGCAAGCAATGCCTGCGAATGGACACGGTTCATGGTAACCACGAAGAAGAAGAGAGTCGATTAACATCAATGTAGGGTGTAGATGTAGTAGATATACAGGGTGGCTTTGAAGGGGGTGTTCTACCCATTAATATGAACAACTTTTACTAAGGGACCAACTAAGAATTCGCAAAAAAAATTAACCTTCCCATGTATATACCCAATCAATCTGCCTAGCCTTTTCCCAACTATGTTGGGGTCAGCTTCCAGTCTAACCAGATGCAGCTGAATACCAGTATTTCACATGGAGCGACTGCCTATCTGACCTCCACAACCCAGTTACTGGGTAATACGATACCCCTTGGTAAAGACTGGTTGTCAGACTTTCGGGCTTCTGACGTCTAACGACTGTCAAAGATCCTCGAATGACAGCCGGGACCAACGGCTTAACGTGCTTTCCGAGGCACGGAGGAGTCTCGGTATGAAAAGATGGTCACCCATCCACAGAACAACCCCGGCAAGCGTAGCTTAACCTGATGGATCGACCCGTGCGGCTGTTATTACTTAGCCACGAGCTCCTCTATGTATATACCCGATTGTACCATTTTGTAAAGAAATGTAAAGTGAAAGAATGTCGAATTTTTTTTGCAAATTCCTAGTTGGTCCCATAGTAAAAGTTATTTATATTGATGAGTAGAACACATCCTTTTTTGTCTTTTGTTTTCAAACTCACCCTGTTTATAAAGATCAAAATGGGTGATAAGTACTTCAGCACCTAGGCTAGATGGATACTTACTTATGTAAAAGAAAACACTACAAGAAACAGAGGCGTGTCCTTACATAATAGGTTGGGGAAAAAGTTTCTTCGCATTTTTTAAGAAAATTCATAAACATTTTTTAATATAGTTTATTTACATTTAACTAAAGTATGTAGGTACCATTTTGTTCGATAACTTTTTGCCATCTTGTAGGTAGGGACATGATCCCATTGCTATAGAAATTTTGGGACTTCTGGTCAAAATACCGCAACAAGTGGTTTTGGCAGTCCTCTCGTGATGTTAACCTGACACTGCCTAAAGAATTCTGAAGAGACCGAAACAGGTAGAAATCTGAAGGTGCAAGGTCAGGACTATACGGCGGATGTATTAACACCTCCCAGCCAAACTCTCTTAATTTTTGCTGAGTGGCTAAAGATGTGTGAGGTCTAGCGTTATCATGATGAAAAACCACACCTCTTCTGTTGATTAATTCCAGCCGCTTTCTCTCAACTTCTTGGTTTAATCTCATCAGTTGTTCGCAGTAGAGTTCAGAATCGAATCCCAACACACACAGCATCACCTTGTTGCGAGTTAACCCGGGTTTCGCCACAGTCTGTGAAGCCTGACCGGCCTTTGACCACGACCTTTTTCGCACGTTCTTATCATACGTGATCCACTTTTCATCACCAGTTATCGGCTTCTTCAAAAATGGTTCGGTTTCATTACGTCGTAATAAAGAATCACAAATGAGTACACGGTTCATTAGGTTTCTTTCAGTGAGCTCGTGAGGTACCCAAATGTCGAGCTTTTTTGTGTACCCAGTTTTTTTCAAATGCGCCAAAACTGTTTTGTGGTCAATTTCCAGTTCTTCAGCTACGTCGTAACTACTGATATGCCGATCTTGCTCCACTTTTTCAAAAATGGCATCAATTTTATACGTAATAGGGCGACCAGAGCGACGTGCATCTTTGACATCAAAATTTCCGGATTGAAAACGTGCTACTTTCACAGACACTACACTAGGTCCATAAACATCGCAAATTTTTTTCGCGGCTTGCGTTGCATTTTTACCTTTTTTGTAGTAAGTTTTTAAAATGTATCGAATTTCTTCATTAGATTCACTCATCTTGACGGTACGAAAAACAAATGAAATCACACATTTTCCTAATTTGAATTTGGAATTATGTTCTTTAAAATTTAAACTTTCAATGATACCAAAACCAGCCAGATACAAATAGTATAGCCAAAGAGATTTTATTACAAGTTCATACATACTATAATGCGAAAAGACTTTTTCCCCAACCTAATAATATAAAACTCTTCTGATTCTCCCGGTACATCCAGTATTAACGTGATTATCCGCGATTGTTTCTTTCTCCCTTCGCCCCCTAGAGCGTTGGCGGAAATTTAATACATTTCGTATAATATAGCCCACTCTATTCCCGTTTAGCTTAAAACTGTTTACGTTTTCCTGAGGAGATCTCTCAAATTGCCGGAAAGCAATTAGAGAAATCAACAATGGGACTAAATAAAACCTATCTAAGGAACGGCGAATGTTCTAGCGTATTTTTGCGTATATAGGAATTTTCCTCGCGATTGTTTTACGTAATGTATGTACTGTGCACTATTTCCATGTAAGCTTTTGATAGGATGAGTGGTGAATTTGTCTTTTTAACAAGTCGGCTGCCACACGAGTATATAATATGTACTCGTAGTAACTTTTTTTTTTATATGCCTATTATCACCATACAAAATGGTAGGTACATTTTCACACATTTTTTTTTTCTGATTAAATAATTATTTACTTCAAATGCCAAAGAATATAACCCCGCCCTCCTTCCACTGCCACTCTTCTAGAACTAGAAGAATACTCGTACTACGAGTGTACTCGTAGGTTGGCAGTCAACGTGTGAAACCTATCACACGGCCGCCGAGGAATCGACTGGCTATCAACAAATTTCTCGCTCAAGAAACGTAAAAAGATCCCGTGGTCCCGTGTAAGTTAAAGAGACACAAATAGTCGATCGCTGACTTTTAGGCACTTGTTCCACCGCTAAAGATGAGCGAGAAGTGAGTAGAGCTAGTAAACTAAAAACGAGTTGTCGAACAACGAGCAGCGAGTAAACGACGGCGACAAGCGATTACTCGCTGGTATGCGTATGTGCGTGAGTCTCTCAGCGAGTGCTTTGCCCGCCAAACGAGCGTCACTGATCGAGTATTCTCTTTGATAGCTCTTATCGCTGTGACAAACGAGTACTCACGCGCATTGTGAACAGTCAGCGATCAACTATTAATATATGCATCTCTTTTGTTTACGCGGATTGTATATATATTGTACGTTTCTTGAGCAAGAATAAATAGCCGATAGTTAGTCCCTTCCTACCACGCGGAGGGGCAACTTTCTTACACCGCCGGCGAGTACTCGTTTGTCGCAGCGACAAGAGATATCAAAGAGAGTACTCGCTCAGCGACGCTCGCTTGGCAGGCAGAACACTTGTCGAGAGACTCACGCTTGGGTCGCTTCGGTTGTTTGTTTGTTACGCTTTCACGCTAAAACGACTAAAGGAATTTGGATGAAATTTGGCAAATGAGTAGACCATGAACCGTATAGCACATAAGATACTTTTTATCCCGGTAGAACGTTCCCGTGGGATAATATCCGATCTCCACGCGGGCGAAGCTGCGGGCAAAAACTAATATTATACAGTTTGGATTGCCTTCATGATACCTTACATTGGAACACTGGGGCACATAGTTTAGAAAGTTAATGTAGATATTTATGCGAGACACTAAAATACTCGTAACACCACAAGGAAACGCTTTATTTTATCATTAAATAAATTGCCGTAGGTTTTTAGCAGGCTATTTTTTTTCGAACTATAATAAGAAACCGTATATTATTAATACTGAATAACTGTAAAAGAAAGAGCAAAGATTTATACCTTCCAATGATTTTATTTATTAAAAAGAAAACTGTGGTGAAATAGTATTTTTGTTTTAATAGGATTCTTGAATCTTGGTCTTAGTACTTACTATGTTAACTAAAATGCCTATTCAAACAACAAACCTTTTAACGGTAAAAGGAAACATTATACCAACTTTATATTTCTATTTTGATAACAAAGCTCTTTAGTTGCACAATGGTGCCGATTCGCTTGTTCAATAACTAAACTAAAATTAGAGAATAGCTATCTTTTACTAACAGACAGTTCGAGAAAAGGACGACAATAGCTATGAACTAAGTTAGAGATGTCACACTAGTTTACACCTTGTTTTTCACTGTGTTTTTAGGCGACATGTTTTTACGTGTCGTCTTTTGTATGAAAATATTACTTCACGACAGCTTTAATTTACGTCCGTCTCTTTCTTGTTTTATTACAGAGAAAAGTTTGCAATAGCCTAAATTAACTTTACTTTGTGCACAACAGAATCGGCACCATAACCTATGGTTTTGATGTGATTTTCACCATTTGTCCACCATGACCTGACGGAGCTCCGACCGGCGCAGCGTGATAGACTGGAAGCCTACCTCAACATAATAGGTTGGGGAAAAAGTTTCTTCGCATTTTTTAAGAAAATTCAAAACATTTTTTAATATAGTTTATTTACATTTAACTAAAGTATGTAGGTACCATTTTGTTCGATAACTTTTTGCCATCTTGTAGGTAGGGACATGATCCCATTGCTATAGAAATTTTGGGACTTCTGGTCAAAATACCTCGACAAGTGGTTTTGGCAGTCCTCTCGTGATGTTAACCTGACACTGCCTAAATAATTCTGAAGAGACCGAAACAGGTGGAAATCTGAAGGTGCAAGGTCAGGACTATACGGCGGATGCATTAACACCTCCCAGCCAAACTCTCTTAATTTTTGCTGAGTGGCTAAAGATGTGTGAGGTCTAGCGTTATCATGATGAAAAACCACACCCCTTCTGTTGATTAATTCCGGCCGCTTTCTCTCAACTTCTTGCTTTAATCTCATCAGTTGTTCGCAGTAGAGTTCAGAATCGATGGTCCTGCCTGGTGGTAACAGCTCATAATGAATAATGCCCTTCCAATCCCACCACACACACAGCATCACCTTGTTGCGAGTTATCCCGGGTTTCGCCACAGTCTGTGAAGCCTGACCGGCCTTTGACCACGACCTTTTTCGCACGTTCTTGTCATACGTGATCCACTTTTCATCACCAGTTATCAGCTTCTTCAAAAATGGTTCGGTTTCATTACGTCGTAATAAAGAATCACAAATGAGTACACGGTTCATTAGGTTTCTTTCAGTGAGCTCGTGAGGTACCCAAATGTCGAGCTTTTTTGTGTACCCAGTTTTTTTCAAATGCGCCAAAACTGTTTTGTGGTCAATTTCTAGTTCTTCAGCTACGTCGTAACTACTGATATGCCGATCTTGCTCCACTTTTTCAAAAATGGCATCCATTTTATCCGTAATAGGGCGACCAGAGCGACGTGCATCTTTGATATCAAAATTTCCGGATTGAAAACGCTTAAACCAAATTTGTGCTACTCTCACAGACACTACACTAGGTCCATAAACATCACAAATTTTTTTCGCGGCTTGCATTGCATTTTTACCTTTTTTGTAGTAAAATTGTAAAATGTATCGAATTTCTTCATTAGATTCACTCATCTTGACGGTACGAAAAACAAATGAAAATCACACATTTTCCTAATTTGAATTTGGAATTATGTTCTTTAAAATTTAAACTTTCAATGATACCAAAGCCAGCCAGATACAAATAGTATAACCAAAGAGATTTTATTACAAGTTCATACATACTATAATGCGAAAAGACTTTTTCCCCAACCTAATATTATAGTTGGAAAAGGCTAGGCAGAGTGATCGACGTTCATAGAGTCCCATTACAATAACATAACCAACAAAAGCAAAACACAATTTTACAACAACTGAAATTCATATATAACGCGATCACATTTTAATCACATTTTTATCGCATCAATCAATCTGCTCTTTTCCCAACTATGTTGGGGTTCGCTTCCAGTCTAACTGGATGCAGCTGAATACCAGTATTTTACATGAAGCGACTGCCTATCTGACTTCCACAACCCAACTGGGTATCGTATTACCCAGTAACTACTGGGTAATACGATACCACTTGGTAAGACTGATTGTCAGACTTTCGGGCTTCTGACGACCCGTAACGACTGTCAAAGATCCTTGAATGACAGCCGAGACCAACGGCTTAACGTGCTTTCCGAGGCACGGAGGAGTAACGGTATGAAAAGATATCCATCCACAGACCAACCCCGGCAAGCGTAGCTTAACCTGATGGATCGACCCGTGCGGATGTTATTACTTAGCCACGAGCTCCTCATGTTTTTATCGCATCTTGATTTTTAAACGAAAACATTTTTATGTCATTCAATATCGAATATCGATACCATCGAAATTTTATGAATAAGGTACAGCATAATAAGTACAGATACAGTATTGTATGAATAGCAAATTTTATTAGGGTTTATCTTAAAAGAATAGGATCGCTTGGTAATAAAATTTTGCTACTAAAATTGGGATGCCTAAGTTACCTTCAAGATTTTAAGGAGACCCGCTTTCTGCTACGGTTAGTTTGCTTAGAGACTAAAATTTTGTGCTTTTAATGAAGAAAAATATAGCTGGAAAGCTTAAAAAGAACGATAAAAGAAAATGAGAAAGATACGGTTAAAAATGTGCAGGCTTTTTTTGTGTTTATGCTTTTAATTTGCTACGTTGGTTAAGTAAGGAAAAAATATAGGCGGTTATTTTTATGAAAAAGTAGTACTTATCTAATAATAGTACAATTACTAGAACAAATGTATATACTTATATTTATATAAATAAAAATCAACTCCCGAATGTATGTACGCGCATCACTTCAGAACGGTTACACCTATTTGGCTAATTCTTTTTTTGTTTTGTTTATAATTGTCAGGACAAGATTTGTATCAAAGAAAATGTTTGAAAAGTTGCCGGGAAATTTGGAAAATTCTAGAAAACTAAAAGTGCATTTTCTATGGGAATTTTGTATGAATTATTGACATTTTGACAGGACAACGTTTGTTGGGTCAGCTATTAAATAATATAAACACAAAATAAGCGCTCTTTCTCCTCTCTCCTACTATGCTGTGCCCAATAGGGTTCATAATTGTGTCATTAATGTTAAGAGGGAAGCTCCAGGTAGCCCGCGAAATTAAGATTTTCTTACGTTTTTTGCAATTTTCAAGTCGGTATTAGATTGTATGTTGATGAAAGTTTGATTCGCGACCGTAACATATATATATATTTACAAAATTATAATCATTGGAATCAGTATTACTGCTCCTTAAGTTAGTATAATCCTAAATATTAATGAAATAGTCATTCATTAGGATTATATGAGCTTAAAGAGTTGTATTGATGATTTTAACGATTATAATTCTATAAATACAAATTTATTACGGTCGCGAATCATATTCAGATCATCATACAACCTGAGACTGACCTGCAAATTTGACCTGCAAAAAACGAAAGAGAATTTGAATTTCGCGGGTTACTTGGAGCTTTTGCCTTAAGCCTACCGACTGTTTTACCAACATTGTGGAATGCAATAAAGAATTTTGAATTGTGTCATTAAGATTGAAGTAAATATTGATGACAGTTTTTTTACCAAACTAAACCTAAAATAATTCATTCATACTTCGAATGCTAATTTTAGCTACGGTGACTGTTTCTGTTTCTGACGACAATAGGTTATGAGCGTGTGTTCTCCTTCAAAAAGTCACTTATGTATCTTGGCTGTACGTGCATAGTGCGGACATGGATAGCTAAATAATATTACGTCAGCTATGATAATTACCATGACCTACTTAGGGCCGGTTTTTTGATCCGTAGTTAACTCAACCAATGGTTAAATATAGTAACTAATGGTTGAATTTTGGCTAAATGTGAAAGGCTAAACATGAATGAGTTATCCCATTCGTTACTATTTTTTAATATGAATGAGCTAACATGAATACATTCATGTGTAGCCTTTCACATTTAGCCAACAGTCAACCATCAGTTACTATGTTTAACCATTGGTTAACTACGGATCAAATTCTAGAGTCATTAAAAACGCGTTTAATTAAGTATTAGTTTTATTGTACGTTTCATATGAATCAGTACGTAAATAATTTGTAAAACTTTTCTCAAATAATAAAAACTGTTTGCGTCGGGCTGACGACGGAGTTAAAAATAAAAAAAAAACTGAAAAGTAAAAAACACTAGTGCGAAAAGTGACACTTTCCCCACAATTTGGCTGCTTGCAAACGCTTTTTTCGAGAACATGCATTGTAAAGTACTTTATTGTCCAGGTAATACAGTAAGCAGGTTTACAGGTTAACAACAATTTGAGACGACATGAGTAGCTTAAAATATTAGCTATAGCTAGGTTACAAAATATTATTTACTTAGCCCCAAGATACAGACTAACTGTCTAGTTTGGGGTTCACTAGTGAATAATATTTATAACACACTGACACACACCACACACACATCGCATACATAAACATACCAGACTAAAAAGGTGGTTTCAGGTGTTGTATGGTATGTCTGGTATGTTTATGTATGCGATGTGTGTGTGGTGTGTGTCAGTGTGTATGTGTGCGTATTTGTTCCCATTGTGCGTCGTTTGATTCAATGTCAGGTCAGGGTATTTAAATTAATTGTCCCGAGTTATCATAACCAGAGCTTTGCAACGTTTTCTTTATTATTTTTTACAACTGAATGTGGTAGTACTTTTAATTTCACAGAGTTTGTAGACTATATTAGGCGTATTAAAGAGAAAGTAAGCTGGGGAGCGTCTAGCTAGCAATGAGTTGTTGGGAATTGTATCGTTTCTTTTGCTTATGATTGAAGTGTAGTCGGGTCTGCTTTTAATAATTTTATGAGTTTTGCTGCAGGCAGAAAGAATGAAAAGCTGGACCTGACAACTCTCGTTTCACGATTAAGTCTGTAAAGAACCGGTAGGGCTTCTTAAAAGTAATTTTAAGAAGCGCTCTCTGTGCGCGTCCTACTTCAATCAAGTTAGTCCACTACCTACTATCAATTGTATTCAAACTACAGCACACCACCCACTACTTCTACCCCTTGCATCTAACGATAGTATTATCGTTAGCAATTTCTCAATCCGCCCACATTTTCAATTATATTCCTACGCTAATAGGTAATTTGTGCTGCCTACAGCTACGCAGGCAAATGACAGCTGTTCGTAATGGTATTCATTGATAAGGGTTTTGATAAATAAATAGTCTGCTGTTTGAGAGGGAAGTAAAGCTAGTTAATTCTTGTTCAATTATTTTGACTATAGCAATCGAAGTCTTGTGTGTTTATGTGGTCTTTTTAATTGTATGTGCTTTTGTTTTATTTTATTTTCTTTTTGTAAATGATTCTTTGTTGGTCGAAACAAACGTTTATTATTATTATTATTACAGCATTACCTACTATTGTTTATAACTATACTAATATTATGAAGAGGTAAAGTAGCTCGTGGCTAAGTAATTAACAGCCGCACGGGTTGAACCATCAGGTTAAGCTACGCTCGCCGGGGTTGGTCCGTGGATGGCTGACCATTTTTACATACTGAGATTTCTCCGTTCCTTGGAAAGCACGTCAATCGTGGATCTTTAACAGTCGTCACGGGACGTCAGAAACCCGAAAGTCTGTCAACCAGTCTTACCATGGGGTATCGTATTACACAGTTACTTGGTTGTGGAGGTCAGGTAATTAGTCGCTCCATGTAAAATACTGGTATTCAGTTTCTTCTGGCTAGACTGGAAGCCGACCCCAACATAGTCGGAAAAAGGCTAGGCAGAAAGAAACATAGAAGGTAAAATTTGACTGCTTGTATGTAGGGGATAATCTTTGAAACTACTGACCCGATTCCCAATATTTTTTCACTAATGGGAAGCTATAGCACTGCCGAGTATTCCAGAATATATTTTATGTTAAAACAGAGAATTTCACGTGGGCGAAGTCGCGGTCAGAAACTAGATGTTTTAAAGAGCTTAGGTTAGTTTTCAATGACCAGCCAAATGTTCACAGGGTGTTCTACCCATGAATATGAACAACTTTCACTATGGGACTAACTTTGAAATCAAGAAAAACAGCGGTTTCATAAAAAAGTAAAAAAAAAAACAATACCTACTCGACCAAAAGCTAATCCTGTATAATTTACAGAAAGCTCAGTAGAAGCGCAGAAGGATAGTAGCAGGTTCTGTAGTTTTTGCCTACCCGCACGGGAAAAAGGCGTGGGTTTATGTATGAGTAGGTATGTGTAGCCTAGGATAAAGGCTTTTGTTTGCTTTAAAGATTAAAGCCTTTGTGACTGGCGGTACTGCATAAATTTTAACTAGCATTTACAATGCAGGTGGAATTCCTAGAAAGAAACAAAATATATTGTGATTCCAAATTCGTCCCAAAATAATAGGATCAACATTTTGGTCGTCCGACGGCATTTATATTTATTCCATAGATAAATGTCATTATACGAGTATAATCTACTTATTGCTGAGACTGCTAAAAGTCTGCAATTCCTAAAACTGTCCTTATCCCAATTAAAAATTGGGGTCGGCGCAACATTTCTTACTCTTCCATACTTCGTTCCATATTAAGTCGTCATCTCGGTAGTCACCACCTTTCTAGCTATATCATCTTTCACACAGTCCATCCATTATTTCTTTGGTCTTCCCCTACTGTTATAGCCATTAACATTTATATTCAACACTTTCCTCACGACATTTTCATCAAATGTGACGGCATAATTAACTAATCACAGACGTGATCAACAGACATGCTTCCAAATTCCGATGGCACTTAATCGATCGGAACGAATCTATCGGCATTCACGGAGTGTGATTCTACAACCGCCCACGTTTTCAATTATGTTCCTATGCGATCTATTGGTACAGTCCTTGCAAATCGCGAGCACGTGTCGTTTGACTGTTAAGTCATTGGCATAGAATTTACATTGCAATGAGTGACGCGAGCTTGTGATGTGCAACAACTGTAGTAACATATACACTCTCACGTGAATAATTCTGATGATTAAAAGAACTTGGATATGTACAGCCTGAACATAACATCACCACATGTCATAAAGCACTATAAACTACAGATAAAACGGAGACACTGGATAGTGCTAAGGGCGCTGGACCCGACAGAGTTCCACCAGCTTTTATATCTGCCTGTACAAAATGTTTGGTTGTACCTCTCTTATAATAATTTATAATTAGTCTTTAAAGAAATTATAAACTGACGAAATTTGGCATAACGTCCTTGTCTAGTCGCAGAGAATTGTCGGTTTATATATTCATGTACAAAATTTTAAATAATATGATAGACTGTTCTAAGTTCCTAGTAGGTACGTAGGCTCATGAACGAGTGCAGTATATTATGTACATCTAGTAGATGTACATCTAGTAGATGTAAAACAAAACTAAAGCTACGTGGAAAGTTATAAAAAAATGCAGATCAAACTTTCCCTTTGAATCCTTGCACAAAATACATACCAATGATAAAGTAATAGATGAACCTATAGGAATTGCTACAGCTTTTAAGGATTACTATGTAGATTTAGTTGAACAAACGAGTAGCACTACAACGAATAACAATAGTAGTGGTTTTTCAAACATCAATCATTATCCGAAATCCATGTTTATGGCACCTACTGACCCGTTCAAAACATTTAAAGTTATTAATTCATTGAAAAACACAAATAGCACCGGTTACGACGGCATTACAACTAAAATATTAAAACTTGTAGCTAACAATATTGCTCCAGTGCTAAGCTTTATAGTAAATTTATGTATATAAAATGGACACTTCCCAAGTAAGCTAAAAATGTCATTAATTAAACCACTACACAAGAAAGGCGAAAAAACAACCATTTCAAATTACCGCCCAATAGCTTTAATTCCAATACTATCTAAAGTGTTTGAAAAGGTAATCTATAATTCCCTATATTCT
The DNA here is from genome assembly GCA_948252095.1 of Dicycla oo. Classification (NCBI taxonomy): domain Eukaryota; kingdom Metazoa; phylum Arthropoda; class Insecta; order Lepidoptera; family Noctuidae; genus Dicycla; species Dicycla oo. The sequence continues at coordinate 15,321,185 of OX411732.1, forward strand.
TTTCTTAATTCAAATAATATACTTGCAAAGGAACAGTATGGATTTCGAAAAAATAGAACTATAAACAAAGCAGTCTATGAGTTATTCTCAAAAATTGTTCTGAATGTTGACAAAAAATACCTATTGCGGCACTACTAATGGATATGTGAAAAGCATTTGATCATGTAGACCATAATATATTATTAAGTAAGTTAGAACGCTATGGGATTAGAGGCAACATGTTAAAATTTATTGAATCATACTCGTACTTAACTGGCAGAAAACAAGTGACTGTCATACATAGGCTTTGTCCAAAGACGAAAATAGAAACCGAGTACGGTTTAATATATGTGTATAATATGTCTTCAACAAGATTAACAATATGTGGGGTTCCTCAAGGAAGTGTCCTTGGGCCCCTGCTATTCATTATCTATATAAACGATTTGCCAAAATGCACTGAACGTCAAACTATTTTATATGCCGATGACAGCACCGTAATCATTCCATGTACAGATATAAACACATATGAAAATGATATAAACAGTTCCCTACAATCTATAATTAATTGGTTAAAAATAAATTAATTAAAAATAAACTTAGATAAAACTAAAACAATGTCATTTTATCAACGGACAAATCGACCATATGTAAATGTCATTCAAAAAAACACAAGAATAGCTGACATCAATAATGCCAGCTTCTTGGGACTGCATTTAGATAGTCATCTATCTTGGAAATCTCACATCGAAATTATCTGCAAAAAGTTAAATCAATACTTCTATGCACTATATAATAATAATAATAATAACCTGGGACATTTGACACACGGTCATCTGATCCCAAACTAAGCAGAGCTTGTACTATGGAAACCAGATAACTGATATACTACATACACTACTTTTTATAATAACTTGAAAAAAATTGTGAATGAGTCCGCCGTCCTTGTAGCGTACAATGCCTACGTAACATCATCTCTACGTTATGGAATTATATACTGGGGAAATTCTATAGATAAACTCATCGCATTCAAGGCGCAGAAGAAATGTTTACGATCTGTTTTCAAGCTACAGTCTACTGACAGTTGCTTGCCATTTTTTAAAAAGTATAAGTTGGTAACCCTACCATGTTTATATATTTATGAGACAGCAGTATTCGTGAAATCAAACCTACATCTATTTGAAACACTGAAGTCAAAACGTCGCAACAGTGAGATTTGCCCTAATACACACAACACAGCATTCTACACAAAAAGTTTTCTAGGCATGGCACCCAGATTGTATAATAAAATACCGAAACCCATTAGAGACAAACGCCAATTGATTGATTTAAAAAAATATTTAAGCAACTTCTTAGTGCAGAAGGCGTACTATACAGTTACTGAATACCTAGACGATAATGCAAAGTATGTGGATAAATATGTGCATTAAGGGTTAGAGGTAATTAAATACTGTCATTATTTTAGTTTCATAATTTAAATTTTACAAATTTTGTGCGCAGAACTGTTAACTATTTTATTTTTTTTATTTTAGGATTAGTTTTATGTAATTTACTGCGGGTAAATTTTGTTATTTAATTTTAATTGAATTTAATTATTTTACATAAGTGTAATTTTTTATAAGAACCACTTTATAAATATTTGTACGCCGTCAGCGGTAAAACATAGTGTTCCCATACATGTTATATTTACAACACCTGTTTTTACACCCACCTATGTTTTACAAATAAAAAAACTTTGACTTTGACTTTGTAATTTATGTGCATATTATACTTCAGGCTTCGTCCTCGAGATCAGTATTGTATACACATGTAGTAATGCGTAACACCATTCCATACTATTTTGATTTCTTCTGTTTTTTTTTTTTTTTTTATATGGGTAGATTATTCCACTTGATTACTGCACCCGCAATAGGTACGTGTTGTTCGCTTTTTAGTGCTGCAGCGTCCCACACTCGCTCGCGATTACTTATTTAAAAAGTTAATATCTAGTGTTAGTATTATAATATTCTAGTAAGGTCTAAAAGAAAAGATGATGATAGTGATCGTATAAAACGTAAATTGGAAGATTATAAAGAAAATTAAGACGCAAATGGCGTCGATCGCATGATTTATGTTAGGTACCTGGATGATTCACAGTTACCGTCAACAACAAGTTTGTGCCGGCGCCGTTCTCCGTAGTGATGATCAAGGTATGGTTTAATTGCCTACTATAATATTAAATTAGTGTTTGACCTACTTACGTGTACCCAATAAATAATTATTTTTCTTCGATGTGATTTCATCTGTTCTGATCTTGAATCTGTTGTTAAAATGTAAGTTTACGAGATACGCGTCATGTTTACATTTTATATCTATATTTTATATCTATGAGTATATACTTTAGTTTGATAAACTTACTACCATTTTTAATTGTGCTATTATTATATTATATAATAATATATAAGCAGTATAATTAAGACTATTTTAATTTTTTGAAAGTAAAACTTAAAAACACATAGAATTGTAGCATATTAGATATATATTTTCCGAACTCACTAGCCATATATAAGCCATCAAAGGCGTCTGTGGTTTTTTAACATACAATGATTTAACTCTGCGATATACATTTTGAACATTAATAATAAAACATTTAAAAAAATATACCTACCAACAACAATGTATGTGCATACTTCATAGTTTTTTCTACTCGAGAAATTAGTGTTACGGACAGTACAGTGGGACTGTTTTTTCAGTAATACGAGCCAGACAAAATAAGATCATTATTCTTTACGAAATAATAGTTTGCGGACAGTACTTGCTTGCATTGGGACTGTTTCTTACTGTTAATTTCTAACAATTCAGTTCAGTCTTTCATATTAAACAACTTGTTCTATTTTATTATTACGATAATAATGCAGTCAAGTCTCATTGGGTTAATTAAATTTGTTTGTGGACAGTACGTGTTATCATAACTTGGGACTGTCACTTACAATATAATATTGACTCGCATTGCCAGGTTACATGGGACTTTACGTCTCCTTTTGAGACGCGGTTTAAGCGGTCATGTCAGGCCTAGATCAGCCTTCTCCCGACCTACAAACAGATGTAGAGCTAACACAGCCCGAGGTGGAGCTGATATCAGATCCAATCCCCAGCACATCACGCGATGAAAACTTTCAGATTCAGTCTATCGTGATATTTGCGCCGTATTTATCTGGTCTTGGCTTGTGTTATAGTTACTAATAATGCGATTCTTTTTTAAAATAATTGCATGAAAGCCTTAAGTTCGATTCTGTACAATCATATCCAACGGACTACAAAAATGGGGCAGTCTCAAGAACATTCTGAAGACATTATTATTGGACGCGCAAGACATGTAGCAAACTTTTGGTGTAGCTGATCTATAGACCTCCTGTGTACTGACCTCAGGGTTAGTCACAAGTCTGGGCCATTGTCAGCAATATGTCTTGAATAGTGCTATCTTGATTCGCGGGCTTAGACAAAGTGACATTCGATTAGCGATGACGCTAGTAGAAACGTCAAAAATGTATGGGGTTGACATAAGCTATCAAAATGTCACGTGATCATAGGAACTGGCAGCGTCCAACGATAACTTACACAGAGATGCGTCGATAGCGATTGAAGAAATAGAATCGCTCGGAAGCGAATGCCATTTGTCTACGCCTTCTTCCAGCAGGAGAATCTACGTGCCAACATATTATGTATTACATGGGACAAGATACGTTACTGTTCCCCCCTTCGGAACATGTAGGTGTGAGTGATATTATGTTATGTTTAATGGTGAATTAAGAGTTCAGGTCAATCAGTGGTCAGTGCGGACATTAGTCGTATTTATATCTAAAAGCTTGGACTAAATAATGCTCGTTGTCCATTTCACATGTCTTTCGGCAAATGACGATTGAATCGATATTGGTAAGTATGATATTAATGACGGAGGTAGATATCTAGTCACGGATAAATATATAGAAATAAATAACGAAATAATGAGGGCTAATGGAATATTGATGTCTTAAGTGTTTTAATGGGTAATTTTTTATTCTTAAATGGAGTTTAAACTCTCTATAGTGCTTGATTCGACAAAATTATCTATTTAAGCGAATTCCTTCCTCATGCTTGGTTTTTGAGGTCCTCAGATAAACCCTCGATAGTAATTCACTCATCTTTTAACTAACTAAATTCTTCCTTAACGAAGTGTTCAGAAACACGATATCGAACCAATAATCAGTATCGAATGGATAAACATTGTTTTAAAACCTCAGAAACCGGACACTAGTCAACCAGAAGTTGGTACATTAAATGTTACACCTTATACACAGTAGACACATGTCGTAGTAGCTAAAACCGCTACAGTGAGCACAGTTATGTACCACCAAAATTAGTTGGAACAACATTTCGGACACATTATAGGACCCCGCACTCAGATATATCAATTACATATGACCATGAAAAATATACCTACATTATAGTACCACGGACATTAAACTTAAATGATTCATTATCATCGTCTGTCTAGCCGTTTTCCAACTATGTTGGGGTAAACTTAAATAATTATGGACGAAAATTATAATTTACCTGTACCTTTGTCGAAAGTATAAAAAGAAAATCAAGTTCAAGCAAATGGAGTGTCCTCGATTGAGCACCTATTTTTAGAGCACCTATGCATTTTGCACCAAAGGTATTCCCATTTGAGAATACCTGTGGTGTGTGGTGGAATCGGGAATACTCCATAAAATGTCAAAAGACGAGTGGCAAACGTACGTAACGTGGAAGACATAGGCTAAAAAACCCATGCGTCATGACTAATGAAGTCATAAAAAGTCACAATTCTATTGAATTGCCGAAAAGTTTATGTCAATCTTGTTGAAAGTTGTAGATATACGAAACGCTTTGAAAGCGATCAATCAATCAATCTGCCTAGCCTTTTCCCAGCTATGTTGGGGTCGGCTTCCAGTCTAACCGGATGCAGCTGAATACCAGCATTTTACATGAAGCGACTGCCTATTTGACCTCTACAACCCAGATACTGGATAAGATACCCCTTGGTAAGACTGGATGTAAGACTTTCGCGCTTCTGACGACCCTTAACTGTCAAAGATCCACGAATGACAGCCGGGACCAACGACTTAACGTGCTTTCCGAGGCACGGAGGAGCCTCGTTATGTAAAGATGGTCACCTATCCACGGACCAACCCCGGCAAGCGTAGGTTAACCTGATGGATCGACCCGTGCGGCTGTTATTACTTAGCCACGAGCTTAGCATCCTCGCTTTGAAGGCGATCGTGACTTGTTCAAGCCCTCAGGAATAGATTGAAAATAGACTTTTGCAGTAACGACTACAAAAGTTTATAAATGTGGGGACAGTGATCTTTTCTAATAAATCCACATAATTTTTTCTTCATTTTTAGGGTTCTGTACCAAAATGATAAAAAGGAACCCTTATGGTGCGACTCATATCTGTCCGTCTGGATATCTCAAAATCTACTAATGCTATCGACTTGAATTTTGGATTAGTTATAGATGACGTTTGCCCAACTGTTTTTTTTGTTTTTATTGCAACAGCGATTGAAACGGGGTCTTAAAAATTCGAAATGAGGCTACTAGGGCATGTGGGGTATCATATAAAAGAGAGCTGTTTGCACATTATCGAACATATTTTCTTTTTTTAGGTCGAATAGTTTTCGACTTTTGATGAAAAATGTAAAAAAAATACCTTTCCCCCCTTATCTTCGAAGTTTGCATAGAGAAAAATCTGAAATAATTTTATGTGATAGAAGTGTATGTAAAGATTAGAGAAAAAATAAAACCATGTCTCTAAATAGCACACTTCTTTTTATACTATATATGATATGTAGTACGGAACTCTCGGTGCACGAGTCTAACTCACTCTTGACCGGTTTTTTTTATTTATTCATTTTATTATCTACCACCTCACGTTGCATTTGCAGCCCACACGCATTCTTATATAAGTCAAGGTCATAAAATGTCACGCAATACTTATAGGAGTAAATGGTGCATAAATGACGCTTCCCACGTACACGTGTCGTTTCCTCCTATATACTCGTATTGCATTTTTCATACTTTTATAGAAACCTCATGTGACATGTTCATCACAATCTGGTTTTCCGCAGTTAGTGCAAGCTTTTCGCGATTTTCTTTGCTTGCGTTTGAGTTTTCTGCATCTGAAGCAACTTCCAACGTTTGCAACACGCCTAGGAGAATCTCGTCTAGTCTGACTTGTAGAAGTTGTAGATCCAGAAGGAATCGGAAGTCTTAGCCAAGCATATCCTGTGTTATAATTTTGATGTCACAATTGAATTTTTTTATCTTTGTTCTATATTTCCAAGACACAGTTGTAGACTTAGGGATTTCAAACCTTTTCTACTATCACTTGAGACAAATTGAGGATTTATGCTCCATATTAATGATACCTATAAGCTGTAATATCAATGATATTGTAAAAAAAGGACTTTAGTCCGTTTTTTTACAATATAACTAATTAAATATAATAGAACCAATCCGAAATAATATAATATACAATAGAAATAACATAATAGAACCAAACCAATTATTTATATTTATAAATAAAAATGAGTCTTGACTGACTGTCTTACCGACTGACTCATCAATGTTCAGCCCAAACCCTTGAACCCAGAAAGCTGAAATTTTGTGAAAGACAAGGAACGAGGAAGGGTTTTTTGAAATTCCACCCCTAAGGGAGTGAAATAGGGAATGAAAGTTTGTATGGAAAAAATCGCGTCGGAAAGAAATACCTCTCTAACCTTACAAAAAGTACTAGGATTGCATGAATTCAAGATAGTAGGTATATCAATTCAAGACACGACACGTTGTGCACAATATCTGAGCAGTAAATCTAACAAAAAGGACTAGGCTTGCATTAATTAACGATAATATTTGAATCATTATTATAAATAGCAATAGCATCGGATACTTGGTGCGAGAAGACATTGTTTACCTGGATTAACATATCTTGGATACTTTTAATCCCGGTAGTACGTGTCGCGGGATATTTTCCGACATAAATGCGGACGAAGCCGCGGGCAAAAGCTTGTGGGAACACAAAGGTAGGATTTTTATGAACAGTACACTCCTATAACTTTTTATTTTGTTTCTATTTTTTTATGTGCTTTCTTTCAAAATTTCTGCCAACACACCAGCGAGTGGGGGAGGTGTAATTATTAGTGTTTTTAGTATTTACATTATTTTATTTTGATTTTGTTTTTTTATTATTTTTTTACTTTTGTAGTTTAGATATTAGTTAGATTATTTTTATATTTATATTATAATTTAGGTACATATATATACATGGATGATGTAGCTGATCTTAACGACAGCTTCTTCTCATGCTCTTCTTCTACTTGTTTTGTTAGTGCGGACAGTGACTCTTCCATGCCACTTACTTTACATGATAAAATCTCTTCTCTTTTCTCCAATGACCCTAAGAATCTGCATTTAGCTCACATAAATGCTCAGAGTGTTCCTGGTCACTATTCTGACCTTCTGGCATCCTTTAGCAGTGCTCACCTGGATGCTCTCTTGATATCGGAATCCTTTTTGAAGCCATCTCTCCTCTCTACCCAATACTCACTCCCCGGCTTCGTCTTGATCCGCAACGATAGGATCGGTAAAGGTGGAGGAGGTGTTGCTATTTACTTGCGTGCTGATTTACCTTACAGGGTGGTCAGTTCATCTCCTTCTCAGTATTCTGAGTCGGCTGAATACTTGTTTCTAGAAATTACTGTTCATCACACAAAAGTTTTGCTCGCAGTGCTCTACAGTCCTAATCTTCACATTGACTACTTTAATTCTCTCGACTCCACACTCAGTGATCTTTATCCCATATATGAGCACGTTATTTTAATGGGTGATTTTAATACCTGTTTAATTAAAAATGACTCTCGCTCCCTGAAACTCCTTTCGCTCTTGTCTTCTTTCAATCTTCAAGTTTTGCCTCTCTCTGCAACTAACTATTTTCCTAATTGTTCACCCTCTTTTCTAGATCTTATGATTGTTTCCTCTCCTAAGAATGTTTCTTACCATGGTCAACCCACGGCAAATTTTTCTTACCACGATCTCATTTATCTTTCCTATCGTATCCGTGTTCCCAAGCGTAAGTCCCAGCTTTTATATCTCCGTAACTGCAAGGGCATAGACCTGGAGGCTTTGTGGCGTGATGCCGGCGATCTCGACTGGACCCGCCTGGTCGAGTACGATTACATCGACGATAAGGTGAATTGTTCTAACGCAACCGTTCTCGATTTATATGATCAACATGCCCCTATCCGACGTGTCAAAGTCCGACACAACCCCGCACCATGGATAACGCTACAAATTAAAGAGCTTATGGCTCGCAGGGATAAAGCTAAGAGCAGATATAAGCGCAGACCTTCAGAGTTGAATCTCTCTTACTACAAAGCCCTACGTAATCGCTGCTGTCGTCTGTGTCAAGATGCTAAGAGACGCTATTTCCACGATCAACTTAATAACCGCAGTTCTTCTGATATATGGAAATTTCTCAAATCTGTAGGCATTGGCAAGGCATCTACCAACCAGTGTAAGGATGTGAACCTCAACGATCTCAATAAGCACTTCTCTCTCCTTCCCTTTTTTCTTGATCCAACTGTCAAAGCTGCGACACTAGAGAGTCTTCCTAGCTTGCCGTTGCTCCAATGTTCTCACTTTAAGCTTAGCGATGTTACCGAAAAAGACGTTAAGAAATCTATATTTGCAATTACTTCTTCAGCAGTCGGTAATGATAAGTTGTGCTCAAGAATGATAGCTCTAATCCTTGCCTCGTTACTTCCTGTTCTCACTCACATCTTCAACCACTCATTTACCTCTTGCTCATTCCCGTCAGTATGGAAACAGGCTCACATAATACCTTTACCTAAAACTAACAATCCTACTTTATTAACCCACTTTAGACCTATTTCTATTCTTCCATTTCTCTCTAAAGTTTTTGAGCACATAGTTCATAGACAATTATCATTTTTCTTGGCGTCAAACTCGATTATTTCCCCTTTTCAATCTGGTTTTCGCTCGGGTCACAGTACTGTAACCGCGCTTTTGAAAGTAACTGACGACATCCGCTGGGCAATGGAGAATAAGTCCTTTACTGTTCTTGTATTGCTTGACTTCAGTAGCGCCTTCAACTCAGTGGATTTCGACATTTTACTTGGTATCCTTAAATCTATCAATTTCTCTTCCTCTGCTCTAACTTGGTTCAGTTCTTATCTTCGGGGACGCTCTCAGTGTGTTCGCCTAGAGTCTTTGTCTGATTGGTGTAGCCTCACTGAGGGTGTTCCTCAGGGAAGCGTTCTCTCTCCTCTTCTTTTTTCAATCTTCATCAACTTTGTTACCAGAGTAATTTCATCTAGTTTTCATCTCTACGCAGATGACTTGCAGCTTTGCCGATATTTTACTGTAGATGATGCGAGTTCTGCAATTACTGCTATGAATCATGATCTGGCTTGCGTCAGCGTTTGGGCAAAGTCATTTGGTTTGCAAATTAACCCAACTAAATCTCAGGCCATGATGGTTCCGTTTTTCCTTTTGAGATACGGAAACCTAAAAAGTTATTTTTATTTTGTCGTATAATTTTCGCCTTAGAGGTTGTTGGTTAATGAACCAAAAGGTGCCACTTATTACATCCGAGTGTACGTCAATTTAACCGTGTTTCCTAAAAGCGAGCATTGTTTTTGTTAGTACGGTCAAACAGCACATCAATTGTAACAATTTCAAATTGACATCGCCTTTATCTCGGTAGCAGTAAGGGTCATTTTCTTTGCGCAAATAATTTCATTGTAGAGCAGAGGCGGCCCAGTTGTATCGGCCGCGACTTACGAGTTGTAGGTCGCAGGTACGAACCCAGGCAGACGCTTTACTTTGTGTAAATTATTTCATCACCACTCATCAAACGGTGACCATCGTGAGGAAACCGGCAGGTCCTAGAGCGAAAAATTCGAAGACATGTGACATCTACCAACCCGCACTGGGCCCACGTGGTGGATTACGGCTCACTCCCTCTCACCGGGAGGAGGAGGCCTGTGTCTGTGTCCCAGCTGTGGGAACGTTATAGACTCATTATGACGTAACATCAACAAGGAGTTCTTTTAAAATGAGGTTTGACGATACAGAGTAGGATAGGGGAAGAAGAAGCAAAGTAAGTAAGTAAGATGACTGCTAGTCATCAGAAAATCGATTTTCACAACCACCTTGTTTGATAATCAACTTGGTGACCGCAGTTTTTGATTTCCTCATTCAACTCGAAATCAAAATCATAAGTCATTTATTCAAACTAGGCTGAGAATCAGCACTTTTCGAACATCAAAACTACATATTGACAGTCCCCCCTTCACCGAAATGCCCGCCCTTCACCAGTTCCTAGTGCTTTAGCTGAGAGGTAGAAGTGGCGCAACAAACTCCCTAGTAGCACAGTTGTCTGTTCAGTCAGAAGAACTGGTTCCTATAGAATAGTAATTTCTATTAACTATTGTACCTCATCTCAATTTCATCCCATTTCAATTCATATTTTATTTTTGTTCACATATGTTTCTCTCAAGATAAAACAGTCTACCTAGCCTTTTCCCAACTATGTTGGGGTCGGCTAACCAGATGCCGTGCAATCGACTATCTGACTTCCACAACCCGGTTACTGGGTAATACGATACTCCTTGATAAGGCTGGTTGTCAGACTTTCGGGCTTCTGACGACCCGTTACGACTGTCAAAGATCCACAAATAAAGATGGACATCCATCCACTGACCAACCCCGGCAAGCGTAGTTTAACCTGATGGATCAACTCGTGTGACTGTTATTACTTAGCCACGAGCTCCTCTATGTTTCTCCCGAGATAAACATAAACATTCCTATGTAATACATTTCCCTATTCCATAATATAGTTTCAGCATCTGCAATGCGCCTGCCTCCGTCATAAAAAACAATATTATGGAGGCTATTTCGTAACAATATCAATTTCATGAATGAATTGCAAGTTTTTTTTTTTATTAAAGAGTTCGTGCCATGCCACGGACTCGTTCGAAGACAAACAACTGATAATGATTAGCGTTGTAGAGGAAAATGTTTTGTCTTTCGTGATGGTAATTCGGGATAGGAAGGATGGGAATCACGGTTGTAGTTTGAAACCTGATAATATTTTCAGCACTTTAACTGTAATTTATTAGTTAAACTTTAACATCACTAGTTGACCAACTGGATCGTGTTATGCAGAAAGCAGCCATGTAGGGAAAAGTACAAACAGAGTTATAAGTATTTCTCTGTCGATGGATGCATGGACATGGCTGCATTTGACGGCTCATATCTCCGTGATATATAGAGATATCGACATGGCTGTTTTTGCAAAAAATCTTGTATTTCGAAATTAGTATGACTGTGTTTATAACAAATTTTTTGAAAAGTGCCATATGGCTGCTTTCTGCATAACTACCTATGTCCAATTGTAAGAAAACCTTCATTGACTGACTCACAACTTCACGAAATAAGATTTATATCAGGTTGGCACAAAAGTAATGAGAACCTTGGGTTAAGTTTTATATCGTTTATTATTATTTCAATAGCTAATAGCTTAGTCAATGGTGTAATCACCATTAGCATCTAAGACTTCTTGCCAACGATCCGGCAAAGTTTGGATGCCTTTTGTCGAGAACTCTGATGGCTGTGCCTCGAAAAAGTTGTTCAACTACGCCTCTAGGGTCAGCGTTTATAGTTTCATTGTGTAATAGTTCATAAAACAGCATGCCTTGCGCGTCCCAGAAACAGCAAAGCAGAACTTTTAAGCGGTCCTTTTGACTCAGCTTCGGTTGAGTTGGTGGCGTTTCTTCTGGAGGCAGCTAAAAAGCAAGACGTGTATCGTTCTCGTAATGATTCCATGATTCATCTCTACTAACCAGATCAGACAAAACCTCTTTACGTCAGGGTCACAGCAAAAGTGATTGACAGATAGCGACATGGACTGCATGACTGGCGTCTGTAAGGATGTGCGGTACCCACCGAGCCAAAACTTTCGATACCCAAGCTCATGCAGATGGTTTTACACGGCGTGGTGACTGCAGTTAAGTGCTTCCGCTAATTCAGGACTGGTAGCATCCGGATACGACTGCAGCTCGCGGCGTAAATCGTCATCATTCACTGGGGTGGTCGTCTAGAGCGTGGCTGACTTTCAAGGCTCCTATCTCCTGATTTAAAACTGTCAAACCATCGCGACACCGTCGCATGGCCTTGTACTTATAGCGCCCAATGCAGTGTTGATATTGTCAGCCGCAGCCCGCGCACTGTGGCCTAACAAGTACTCGTATAAGTATAGTGTTCGAACTTGTCGCTTGTCCATTTTTCTTCAAACTGACTAAACCAATCGCGACGGCGGCTTTATATACCCACACATCACAAGCACCTAGAATGTTCTACAACATTCTAGAATATTATCGAAAACAATTAACTTGAAAAAGGAAATGTATAGAGTTTTGTAGAGTGTCTCATTACTTTTGTGCCAACCCAATATAATGACGTCCAGACAGTTTTTACAGCTCCCTAATTGCGTAACAAAATTTCAATAAATTCGAGGGTTTTGAAGGACATTTCTAATCCATTGCTTTATAGGTTTGATAAATTCGTCTGCTCAACAACGTAAATAACGCAATGAACATGGCTGAACTGTAAAATTAAAGGCACCATTGACTGCAATTGCATGTGTGTTACCCAATTAACCTGCAGGTTTATTATTTGTGTATGTGAGATTAACATATGTTTGTAAAGGTTTTGCAATTTCCAACATAAAATCATAAAGTTCATGATATTTTCCAACTAAGTATTTCCACACATTATTTGTTACTGTTTGTACTTAAAAATTCCATAGTCATGAATAATTCATCATCAAATCAAACGGTCTTGAGAAACAACTAGATAAATGATTCTATAGACGAGTTCCATCTTACAGGGAACCCTATAAAGTTCATATTCAGAATATCATCAAACCTCTATCGTATGTGGTCACAAAGCGATTCGATAGTGACGTCTGTTGTGACCACAAAGTGTGTAGTGAACCGACTGTGATGCGAGGGCGGTGACCGACAGTATCTCCACGTCACCTGCACACGCGTCAGATGCCAGGCCAGTAAACCAATAGTACAAACGTAGTCATGAATGATATCGGGCTCTATAGACACTGTAAAGGGTCCATGCAATGGACTAGTGTTGGGCAAATCAACTAATTTTTTCAATCAATTGATCAATCCTGACATAAATCATAATCGAGCATCGAGCGTTTTGGATGTTAAATCTGTTAGCTCGTAACAACATACAAGCAGTACGCTGTGATGATCTGACATGACAGCTTGTCATAATAACTTTAAGTTAACATGTTCAAAATAGATTATTTGCCCTAGAATTGATAAAGATCTCTGCTTCATATTATCGGTGGCATATGTACACGGAATAAACAAAGTATTGCCAAATGTGGCTTTATAACCTGATGTTACATAAAGCTCTGCTCAATCATTTTGGGATTATGAGCCCAACTTTATGTGTATACGAGTATGTAGAATTAATATAATAAATGACATAAATAACTATTAGGTACTCCATTACATTTGTTTACACACATTTTTTTCGACAGATGCCAAGTCAGAGTCTTGGTTTGAGGGTAGTCAAAAATTCAATCATAAACAACTAATCATGATTACTTAATTAAGATTAAAATAATCAATCATTAGTCACCAACAACTGATTAAACTATAGTTTGACCAAGACCGCTATACCGCGCCGTAGGTATGTGCGCGGCGAGACGGGGGGCAGTGCAGGCCGCTCATTCGTCAACGCTCATGGCGTCCCACCGCTCATTCGCCAGCGCTGCACCCCGCCTCGCCGCGCATTCCTAAGGCGCGGTACAGCGGTCTTGGTCAAACTATAATCAATCGTTAGTCGTCAATCATTATTGATGTATTCAATCATTAGTCATCAATCATTAGTCACATTAAATTTTGCCCAACTCTGCAATGGACCTTAACCTTATATTGTACTCGCTGACATTCGACTACTTGCGCCAGTGCAGAGCTGTCTTTTTTTAAATAAATAAAAAAAGATAGTTCGTATGTCTTTTTCCAGTTGGCACTTCGGCTTTAGCTAGGGCGCTAGGCAAAATAATTTAAGAAGTATCCTATTTTATTCGAAGATTTGTATTTTTGTATTGTTTAAACTTATTAATTACACCTCTCGTTATTGCGTGTCCGAGTGTTATTTCGTATTTAACTACGCACGCCTGTCGAAATTCAGAACTTCCACATAATTGGAGTCTGAACTTCTACTATACCTACATCATTTTGTTATTGTCGGATAGACATTGAAGGTGTCAGATAAACATTGAATTATGTATAAATCAGACATTTTTGCAATTGAGGCCTTCGACTCTCCAAAACATTAGTCGCTTTTACACACACACACACACTATACAAAAGTTGCATAGCATGTGTAGGTATGTTTTCACTATTTTCCTGTTGCTACCCCACTTTTATACTAAAGTAAAACATGTACTCTACCTGTTGTTTCTACTGTTTTTGTGTATCGTTTACACTCAAAACAAATTGTATTTGTTTACAAAACTTGTTAAAAATGTCAAAAAGGTGAACAAAGTAATTAACAATACATGTCTGAAACAATATCAATACCTACGTTAAGGGCCGGTTTTTGGTTCCGTATTTAACTCAACCAATGGTTAATCATAGTAACTAATGGTTGAATTTGGCTAAATGTTAAAGGCTCAAAAAATAAAAATAGTAACAATAGCATTTTGGCAAACACATTTAGTCAAAATTCAACAATCAGTTATTAGATTTAACCATTGGTTGAGTTAACTAGGCATTAAAAAACCGGCCCTTAGTAAGTTTAGTACTGTGACATGTTTTTGACAAAACCTGTTAAAACAAATATCACAGCTTGTATACGGGTGTAAACGTGGTGTTGTGTACGTAAGATCCACGACAATAACTTAATAACAAAACAAAACACAATCAAACAAATGGACACCCAAACCTTATGGTTAATCAAAATATTTGTAAACTCAATTTAAATATTAACCCTACAATTAGGCGGGTTAATTCAAAGCGATAGCCTGACCAGAAACAGTTTCTGTGGAGCGATTAGAAAGTCAAACAAAGGCTTACGAACGTGGGGGGTTAATTAGTGAACTGGCTCACTTGACCCGCTAGGGTGTGGTGTAAGGATATGTAATCTAGACTTAGATGGGTTGGTGTCAAGAGGGTCAGTAGGTTGTTCCTCGTCTGCGTTTACACCTGCATTTTTAATCCTTATTCTTTGTACAGTGACGCTGTAAATCATGCCCATGAGTGCTATGGCCTTACCAACAGTTTAGTCGCTAAATGTTTAACCGACTTCTATTGACCGCCGGGATTGTCTAAAAATTTTAACCATTAGATTTTATTTTAGTTTTTGAAAGTATTCTGAGAAACTAATTTAAATATTTTTATGTTTAGCTCAATAGTTATATCAAAAAAAAATATTTAAATATTTTATATTTTCAAGGTAGGTGACGTCATCAGGATGCACAAAAGATGGTGCCGTTGCCTCACTAGTGCATAATTAAAAATTTAAATCTGTCAACACAACTTCATCCAACTCACATTTGTCAAAGTGTCAATAGACGTCATACATAATCGAATCTAACCTAACTTTACAAATACAAACTTATTTTTCAAGATTTTGACCGAAACAGTAGCAGTTTTTTAATGGAAAGTGGTTTTTGAAGATGTAAATCTTCGCAACAATACATTGTATAAACCTTTTAATATTCCACGCCTACATCACGACAACACTTTTCTCTTAAGTCTTCTCTAATACGAACAAAAATTTTGTTTGGACTGTTATTACTATTATTGCTGCAAGTTGGAACAAAGCACTTCCTGTATTCCATAACTCTTCCAATATATTAAATATTGACAAGTGTTGAGATAATACGAGATCATGAGGCAAGTCGCAAGAATAATAATATTGTAAAAATTTTATTCTGAAAATAATGTTTATATTTTTTGACAATGACACTTGACAGATTGTAGACAATATTTGTTATTTCCTTTTTTATTTTCTGAGGCAACGATACAAAAGTGTACGGCTAAGGCTAATGCAATTTAAAGGGCAAACAAGGTCAATCGTATTTTATAGAAAATATCAGTAAAATATGAATATTTTTCATGATTAATTAGTCCGTAATGATCAGTAACGCTATTCCTTGAAATGGTTTTTCAATTACAACATAAAAAAAAATATGAACAATGCCCATTTGACATGTATGTATGTATTGTAATATTATTGGAACTGCAATATAATTCACATATCATTAGGGCTTACAAACAAATATACAACATTTTATAGATGTATGTATGTTTATATGTTTGTATTGTATGTATGTTTGTCCACGCATTTCTCCGAAATTATTAATCGGATCATGAAAATTTTATTTTAATTGGCTTACATTTACTTCATCTTAGGGAACAGTGCAAGTTTCATCAAAATCAGTTAAGTAGTTTTCAAGATAATAATCGACTAATACGTGTAAGTGTGACGGCCTGGCTTATTGATACGAGCTACGGGTGTGGTGTCAAAGCGTAAACATATCAAAACCTTGGTTAAATTCTTGTGCAATATTTATAACAAAACTATTAACTACTTAATACAAACAAATATTCCAGTTTTTACTAAAAACTAAAAATATTGAAATAAAAAAATAATTTTAAAAAATGAAATCGGTTTCAAAAAACTAACTCAAAATTATGATCATAACATTAATTTTGACACCGACTTCCGAAACTAAAGTTATTTCATAATTTTGAGTTAATTTTGACGTCGATTTAATTTTATTTTTTTTATTATTTTTATTCTAGATTTGTTACAAAAAGTTTTTTAGTTTTCTTGCTCGTAATTGGTTGGTTTTGCTCAACTTTTAGCAACGAAATTAAAAAAAAACTCGTTTTAAGTGTTCTTGAAATTATTTTTTAGAAACTAACAGTAGAGTGAGACTTATTATAGAAAATAGAATATCCTCAATTAGAAAATTGATTTTCTAACTTAGTTATTAACAGTTTTCTGTTAGACAAATACTCCAATCACTATAAAACAATAAATCAGTTTTAATTTTAATTCATAATTATTCTTATCCTGAATTAAAAGTTGGCCAAAATAACTTAAGCATAATTGTATTATCGTTACTTGTACCACACCCAATCATGTGTCTATAACATGTATTTCGAATTCCTATTTGTTAATCTGAGTTTAGTTTAATTGAGAACCTCTATCCCACACAATTATAGGCCTTTGAAGTAGGCATGTAGTGTATAAATATGGATAATCTGAAGGGTGTCTCTCCACCAAAGTGTGCTTTGCTACATCGAAAGATGTGTATGATATCAACCAATAGGATCATGTCATAGCTTTGCTTAGCTATGTTGGAAAAATGTTCAACGAAGCTGAGTTTGTTACATACGTGCAAAACACATTTTCATAGCACTTCTTACCCGCCCCCCCGTAACATCACTTAGCTGTGGTGGAAATAGACACATAGTTTTGTGATAGCATCTACCGAACCACAAATATGATGCTTCAGACCTGACGTCACGCAAATATTGCAACGCGCAAGAGGAGTTATGTAGTTATTTTATATAAGGTATAGCTACCTTATATAAAATAACTACTTAACTCCTCTATAAGCGCGATTAATGTACCTTCTTATACAAGTGTAACTTAAATAACACACAATCTCTTGAGGGTTCAATGTGCTCATCATTATGATCAACTTTTACTATGGGATCAAACCTGAAATCGCGAAAAAAATCAGCTGTTCCTTACTGTTCGCATAACTCGTAAAAACAATGCTCACAATTGGGCCTTATTAGAAGGCTAAATATCACCAAAAGCGCAATGGACAGGGCTTTGCTTGGAGTTTCCCTACGCGATCGAATCAGACATTAAGAGATCCGTAGGAGAACCAAGGTTACCGACATAGCCCGAAGAATTGCCAATCTTAAGGGGCAATGGGGAGGGCACATTGCTCGCAGAACAGATGGCCGATGGGGCCGAAGGGTTCTGGAGTGGCGACCGTGCACCGGAAGACGTAGCGTTGGAAGGCCTCCCCCACAAGGTGGACCGATGACCTTGTGAAGGTCGCAGGAATCCGCTGGATGCGGGAACCACAGAAGCGGTCGAAGTGGCGGTGCTACGGGGAGGTCTATGTCCAGCAGATGACGTCTTTCGGATGAAATGATGATGATGATGAACTCGTCAAATGTAGGGAACAGCTGATTTTTCTTTTCGTGATTTCAGATTTGGTCCCATAGTAAAAGTTTTTCATAATTATGAGTACAATGACCCCTTAAGAGGTAGTGCGTTATTAAAGTCACACCTTGTATACAGAAACCCGAGACAACAATCGTCGGTAAGTGGCTCACCAGACACAACACACATCTGGTCGAAGGATCCTCCCTGTTCAAAGAAGGATAAGGAACTTTCCACTCTGTTCCTCATAGCTCTACAGTTTCGTAGCTAGTTTGCTCTTCGCTGGTGGAAAGGCTGCCTAACGGAGTGTGTTCGAGTATTAATATTAATGAGTTTCTGTGAGACATGGTTCTTGACAATTTTGGGAAAAGGCAATCCTATTTATTTAAGGAGAGTGGTGTAGCGATCACGTTATTATTAGGTAGGTCTGATTGTTTATTAGAAAATCTAAAACGCCGACAATTTTGTTTTTAATGAAAATAGGGAATTATTTAATTGATCTACAAACTTTTTGGTCTTCTAATGATAATTGTCATTTTTTAAAGCCTCTTCTGAATGTCAACACAGTCAGGCTGATACCCTCATTACAACTAATATATTTTTAGGAAACCAAAATGATAATTATTTTAGGATCATAAAAAAGGCTCATCACTACATATTACAAGACAAAGTCCCTCGCCCCATCTGCCTGTCTGTCTTTATGTTCGCGATGATCTCAAAACCTACTGAACGGATTTTAATGCCGTTTTCATCAATATATATGGTGATTCAAGAGGACGGCTTATACGTATAGTTTTTCGACATCCACGTTTGTTATATTAGTCTCAGGTACACGTTCATTCACCTCATACCCCAACAATCTCGTGACGTAAAATCGACTACTTTATGACGTATTAGATACGCTGGCGTGCAACGTTACACAGTCATCCGTAGCTTCGGGGTGACATGTACATTTCAAAACCAAACCCACGCTTTGCAATACTGGGAATTTGTAGGTTGATTCTTTTTTTATCTGTATTTATGTAGGTAGTAGTTCTGTAATTGGCTCATGCTCGATATCTGATCTTATATGAGGAGGTTTCTTTACCGTAATGTATATATTTGATATTGCTCTTGGTTCAATATCTTGTCACATTCAGATACACTTTTTTGGAAGAACTTGGCTGAAATAATCAAAATTAGGTTAAATTTGGTTATTGTTATTTTGATTTAATATCTATTGACACCACAGAAACCAAGCATATTAGTGAATGGCATGTTATATTTTAACTTAAGATTTTTTTTTAAGTAAAAACTGCTTTAGGCGCTTTGAGCAATTTTTGGTAGGGAGAAATCTTATAGGTTCGCGTCACCGCGTCACTTTTACACTGCGACATGCTATGCATAGTTTTACGTTTAAGTTTTCACTTCTGTCGGCAGTCCTTTATACCAAAAATGTAAACAAAAAAATTTAGTTTAAGTTAAGTACTTTACTTCATTAAAAAAGAAAGTACACTATGAGTGAAATATTATACCTAATTACTTATAAATTAAGCGATGATTTCGCCGGAAGATAAAAGTAAAATTTAAAGAATTGGTAAAAATTTAGAGATTTAAACATTTTCAAGACAATAAACAGGTTTATTTTAATTAATCGTAATACACAGAAGCCCGAATGTAAAAGACTAATTTATTCGCATCTCTTGTGTCTTCATGATTATTTAAACTTCTGGTTCAAATAATCCATTTAATTGATTCGCAGGCTGGTGTGGGAGTTTCGGTTCCTATTTCAGACAGTGTTTGTAGTAGTGTGCGTTCCTAAATCGAACTGTGAATACTGTCTGTTGGGTATTTTTCAGAAATCTCTAACTTTTTCTTAAGAATTTAGGAATTATTGAGGTTGTACTCTTGCGCCTGTATCAACGCTGGAAAAAAATAATGATTCATGTGTAAAGGAGGAAGGAAAGGAAGTCTAATGCCATCAACAATTTCAAACGCTAAAAGCTGCCACAGGCACGGCGCGACGACTCGACACGATTCTGGTGGAACAATTTCAATGAAACTTCATGAAAATTGATCTACGTCAGTCGCGTCGCGCTTGTGTGTGGGACACACACATATATGGACAAACATACATACATACAAACATACATAATGTTTGTATGTATGTATGTTTGTCCACGCATTTCTACGAAACTACTAATCAGATCGTGACCATTCTTTTTTGTTGGCTTACATATACTTCAACTTAGGGCATGAAAGTTTCATCAAAATCGGTTAATTAGTTTTCAAGATAATGGACTAATACGTGTAAGTGTAAAGAGGTACAGGTGTGGTGTCAAAGGGAAAACATCTCAAAACCGTGGTCAAATTGTAGTGCAATATTTATAACAAAACCATTAAATACTTATTACAAACAAATATTCCAGATTTTACTAAAAACTAAAAATTACGAAATAAAAAATAATTTAAAAAAAATAAATCTACTTCAAAAAGAATCGAACTCAAAATTATGAAATAACTTTAATTTTGGAAGTCGGTGGCAAAAAACTAAAATACAAATCCCAAGACACCGACTTCCGAAATTAAAGTTATTTCATAATTTTGAGTTCGATTCTTTTTGAAGTCGATTTAATTTTTTTAAATTATTTTTTAACACTACAATACGCCTACACCTACTCCTACGCCTACTCCTTTTGCCTCGTTTACGTTCATACACAGTCAGGCTCAGGCTCAGGCTTCTTCTGGATAAGCTCACTCCATCGTAGACTTTGTCGCTGTCACCTCAGACCTAGACTATAGTCAAGAGCAAACCCATCTCAAATAAAAATACATGCACGCACGATTATGAGAACTACGCACCTGAACTCCTGAAGAGCATCGCCAATAAGGTTACTATATTATGTATATGGCCTCCTAGGGCGTGAGTAGGTAGACGTGAGTGGAAACGCCGGGAGGGTCCCAGCGTTTTCACTCACATCTGCCTTGTAAATACATTTTGTTAATCGCCTTTCTTTATCATCTCAACATGACCAAACCATCTTAGCATACTCTTTTCACTTTTGTATATTTTAAACCGCTCCGTTGCCTTATCTCATCATTCCTCAGCCTATCATTCACAGTCACACCACACATGCTTCGCAAGGAATACATTTCCACACTATTTATTCTACTTTCATGCTTCTTTTGCCACTCCCAACATTCACTTCCATTCATAAGCGAAGGCGCCAGCACACCATTGTAAATAGCCAGTCGAGCCATTTTGGACATCGACTGGTTGGTCACGATCGCATGTATAGCACCATTCACTTTATTTCCCGCATTTACTCTCCTTTCCACATCTTCGTCAATCTTTCCAAGCCTTGTAAACATACCCCCAATTATACAAGCTCACTTAGTTGCTCCACACTCTTATCATTTATTTTCACATCACACCGATACATCCTCTTCTTTTTCAAACACCATGACCTTCATCTTCTTCACATTTATAATCATTCCTTTCATCTTATATGCTTCATTCATCACAGTCACCATGTCTTGCAACTAACTGTTCAGATGACGATGCAAGTAAAATTTTATCATCTGTGTAATACCTTTTACATTTGACAGGCAATTCATTCATCTTCAATCCGCATTCACCCTCTTTCAAATACAAGTTGAACAGCCACGGTGACGCTACACGACCCTGTCTAACACCCCTCCTCGAGATGCGGAACTAGTTCGTGTATGCCCCATTTATCCAAACACAAGCACTGGAATCCTCAGTCAAGCCAATCCACACTGTATATGGATAGTGTCACACTATCCCGACAACTAAATATACTTTAAAGTTTACATTCTTCGCTTAGTAAACATCTACCTTCTGCTCTTACAACATTCACATTCGATGTTCCTGACACTCCATGAGCTAATCTTAACTGATTCCGGAACAGCTCAACATTGGCCCTGAAGTTATCAGAGAACTTCCTATCGATATGTTTTAAACAAAACCGATACAGTTCAGTACCGAGTGTGTTTTATTTGAAATATATTACAATGCATCTCACTGATGTGTAGTAAGTAATTGTATATAAAAGATCCATAATTATTTAGGATGGATTGATTAAGGGAAAATCGGTTTTATTATTGAAAGGTGTATGGTATCAATAAAAACGTCGCACAAGTCACTACAGAAGCGTCATACCCTAGAGCGAAAAACGTTGAAAAGGAAAGTACATACGGATCTTACTATCGATGTCTGAGAAATGAAAGATTGGGCATCACTAATAGTCATGTCAAATCAAGTGGTCAAATATGGCGGCATTTATGATGTGTGATATCTTTAGTCGTTACAGCAGAATGTCCGTTTCATACAGATATTCGCAATAAATAAAATAATATCTACTCGACCGAGCTCTGCTCGGGTGAACATAGAGATAACGAATTTTCCCAGATATGGGACATAGCTAGATCAATTTTTCGCTCCCATAAACCCCTATAATGCAACTTTCAAGTAGGTGATTACTTATATAACTTACATATATTATATTATACACATATATAATAATAATAATATCCTGGGACATTATTCACACACGGTCATCTGATCCCAAACTAAGCAGAGCTTGTACTATGGAAACCAGATAACTGATATACTACATACACTACTTTTGTTTGTAAATACATACTTATATAGATAATTACACCCAGACTCACAACAAACAGACATGTTCATGCACACAAATGTTTGTCAAAAGGTGTAATTTTATGTGTAACTAACAGCTAACCCTATATTCTCCTTGTTACAGAGCCAAGCACTATGCCAGTGACAACCTGACGGCGTGCGGGCGATGCGCCGCGCGGCGGTTCGCGCGCGCGTTGCGACGCGCGTAATATGCGCTCATTGAACGAAACAGCGTGTAAGGCGCTGCTCGAAGACGTCCGCTGGGATGAGCCCGTCAGCCTCGTCAGCTTGGCCATACTCGCCCTTATTGATGTGCTTGTGATTGCGGGTAAGCGTGACATTATTATATCTCTTGTTACGAAACAGCGTGTCTGGCGCTGCTGGAAGACTTTCGCTTGGACGAGCCCGTCAGCCTCGTCAGTTTAGACATACTTGTGCTCATTGACGTGTTGGTAATTGCGGGTAAGCGTGACATAAATATCTCTTTTGTACAGCGTGTCACTGCTGCAAGATGTGTTTTTAGCAGGATAAAGGCTTGACATAGGCATAGAGTGACATAACCAAAACAATAGTACTGTTGAGCATGACCAGCAGGCTTAGTACGAGAACCGTAGAGAAGCGTCTTGTCGACGGAAGAGTAGACAAAAATGAGGTTACCGTGTAGACAGTACGACGGCATCAAAGTAGAAATGTATGAACGTGAAATGAAAATGACGCTAATGACGTCAACAAAAACGAGATGACAGCGCCGAAGTAGCGATACACATATTTAATATGGTCGCGTCTCCACCACACGCTGTCACCGGGACTTCACGTTCGGTTCGAATAATCTCATTTCTCGTTGACGTAGTGCGGTGGAGAAACTGTAAAGAGGCAAAACGGTGAGCGATGAATTTGTCCAGCATGCTCATTAAAATTTGTTTCAATAACGTCTCGGTAGTAAGTACGTTGCCACTACCACTCTCCACTCTGAAACGGCTGAAATACAGGTTATACCTAGTGCGGCCTCAAATGCTAATACTTATGTGTACTTTAAGATTAAATGAAGCAGTCGAACTTGTGAAAAATGTACAAATTTATGTGAATAAACATTATTATTATTATCTCCTTTATTCACTTTAAATACATGTTTTATACATTTTTAAATATTTTTTTTTTTACATTTGTTACAAATATAAAATAAATATATAAAAAATAGAAATCCACCGGGGAACAGAGTTCAAGCTACCGTTAGGGCCCCAGAGACAGGAACCTCCTCACAATACGCGTCGTATCAAGGAGGACTGCCTTCTGAATCAGGCCCTTCACCCAGCCACCCAACGAGAGCCTATTGAAATGTTGGTCGACGCTCTTGGGTATAAGGGCATTGACCGTAACCCTTTATTATTATTTTTTTTTCTTTTATTCTCGGGATCCTGGGGTCCCGGACCTTTGTAAGGCGTACGAGGAGCCGAAGCTAACTCGCAGAGGCCCCTTAAATAATTTTAAATGATAAGGAGGCACCAACCGACGATTATCCCTGTATGCACTATGCAAGTGCACCCAAGGACAACCCCCCGTTGGTACAGGACTATTGTTGTGCGTGGAAACAAAACATATTGGGCTATGGGTCTGGGTGGCTAAAGTGGATTGGGTAACTTGAACTATGGAAGAACTATGTCCCCTGCCTGACCAATGTTATATATTATACACGGATAAAATGGCAGGGGGTGACTTGCACACTGTCATATTGCCAGGCCAGATGGCGTGGTTGGTTCAGCGCCTGATACGCTGTTTCGTTCAGTCTGAACTGGTTTCTGAAAATGGTAAAGGTAAAAATGCTATTTTCGAAACTAATTGCAGTATGGCTAATGGAATTGCGATACGTCTCACAATTACCATGACATTGCAAGTTCAAGTCAATACGGAGAATCGGTTTTAACTTTATAAAAAGCAATGATCTTTGACAGTCGTTAAGGGTCTTCAGAAGCCCAAAAGTCTGACAACCAGTCTTACCAAGGGGTATCGTATTACCCAGTTACTCGGTTGTGGAGGTCAGATAGGCAGTCGCTCCATGTAAAATAGTGCTTTTCAACTGCATCTAAGACTGGAAGCCGACCCCAAAATAGTTGGCATAAAATGCTAGGCAGATGATGAGAAAGCAATGTAAAGACGCCAGCACATCAAGCTACCCGAAACTGTCAAAATTTCCCAATCAACCTTGAACCTAATACTTTAGCGGTAAAGTAGAAAATCTATTAAAGAAATTTGACAGATTGTAGCAGCTTGATGTTTGTACAGATAGCGTCATTATAATGAAATTAGTATATGAAACTGTGTCAAAAACATCTCTGATATCGGTGTGGAGGAAGACATGGTGATGAAATCTAGACTCATAAACTATTAGAAGTCCGATCGGTATGCGAGGAGACTTTTGCCCTGCATTGGGATAGTAACAGGCTACCATACCTAGGCTCGCATACTTAGTTGCCATTCCACCAATTTGCACTAAGCGCTTCCAAACCTTCTTCATAATGCGCACAGCAAAAGAGTGGAACTCACTACCTGCGTCTGTGTTCCCGAACGCATACAACCCGAATCTCTTCAAAGTTATAGTGAACAGGCTTCTTCTGGGTAAGCTCACTCCATCGTAGACTTTGTCTCTGTCACCTCTGATATAGACTATAGTCAAGAACAAACCCATTTCAAAAGGCTGTTTACATATCAAGATATCGCACCTTGATAACAAAAGTGGCATGATCAAAACTATGTTTTCTAAATAACTCCATAATTTACTGGCATATTTTCAGTATATACAAAACTTGAAGTAAGAAAATCAAATTGCAGTCTTTTATTTCAGTTATTTGCTAAGATATTGACCAAAATGCTGCGTCAAAAAAGCTTTAAATGGACATACGGAAAAATTTTAATTTTTGTATAACGCCACTTTTGTTTTCAAGGTACGATATCATAACTGCAACGGTAGTTACACATCTTTTGTCCTCGAAACAATGAGCTACATAGCTAAGAACACATCACACATTTTCTCATTTCACATTTCATTTACTTTTATTTGCTAAGATGTGAGATCTTGGCATCTAAAAGTAATATTAATTACCGAGCCTTTTTATAGAACCAAGAAGAAGATTTCGTTACCAAGGGTTAAGGCTGTGACGCAAAACGATCCATTTTAATATTATATGGAAGCGAGAATTTTCCATAAATAACTTTTTCATCAAAACAATTTAATATCAAACATTTTCTACTTAGCTTATGCCAAAACACGCTTATCTAAAACAGAATAAGGATTATACAAAGCAAAATTCGAATGTGTAATTCTAAATTGAAATCCGAAGATAACAAGACAGCGAACTAAGTAGGTACTTTAATAATTTCGCCCCTTGAAGTCTCGCCATGCGTTTGTACCTATTTCATATTAACACATTCGTACCTTCCGCGTTTAATCCCATTACCTCATTGTACTGTGCTACGCGCTACGCCGCTACGTCGTAGCACGTACTACGAACCGCTACGTGATTTATGTGTAGCACATTCGCTTTAGGACTTTAGTGAGTTATTTCAAAGAGAGAATTTGCTTTAGTCTAAAAGTTATTTTAAAAGAAAATACTTGCTTTGATTGTAGGAAATGTAATAATAATAATAATAATAACCCCACCGCTGTATCTCTACGTTGACGTCGTGGTGGGGCTTGCGCGCTCCGAACTTTAGGTCTGTGCCGGTAGAATTTACTTTGCCGGAACGGGTCTAGGATGAGGAGCCAGACCAAGAGAGTTACAGAAACCCGCAGGGCAGCATGTGGCGAGCTGTTGGGCAGTAGCGACCCCACGGACCCTATTTCCCGGGAGAAATCTTGTCCTCATCTCTGGCTTGCCTTAATTGGCCGGCTGGAGTGAACACTGACGAGGAACAGAGCTCCCACCTCATTCTTGCCTTTATTGGCCGGCTTGAGTGGAGATTCGCAAGAGCAAACGTGCTCGGAGGAAGGAAGTATTCCAGTAAGGTGCTGGTAGGGATCTTGACCGTACTTCCGGGATTGTCCTGATAGCCGTGGAATACCTCTCCACTCCTCACGCACCTCAGGAAGTGTTGTCCCCTTGTCGCTACGTCACTATGTGCTAGCTGCCGTTTCCGGGGGCCCATTATTGAGTGTGCAAGTCACCTCCTGCCATTTTATCCTTGTATAATATATAACATTGGTCAGGCAGGGGACATAGTTATTCCATAGTTTAAGTAACCCAATGCACTTTAGCAACTCAAACCCATAGCCCAATATGTTTAGTTTTCACGTACAGCAATAGTCCTGCACCAACCGGGGGTTGTCCTTGGGTGCATTTGCATAGCGCATATAGGGATAATCGTCGGTTGGTGCCTCCTCATCATTTAAAATTTTGTAAGGGGCCTCTGCGAGTTGGCTTCAGCTCCTCGTACGCCTTCCAAAGGTCCGGGACCCCAGGGTTCCGAGAATTTTAGAAATAATAATAATAATAATAATAATGTTTATTTACCCAAAGCAATACATAGACACAGATTGAACACAGTGGTAAATACTAAACTTATACCTATTAACATTGTTTGAACAAAAGTTAAAAAGGCGACAAAAATCTATAAGCACATAAATATAAACCCTGTCTCTCAAACTAGGAGGCCTGTATCTTAAGAGACAGTGTTCGGCCAGATGGTTGCGTAAATTAAGTTGTACCTTTTTATGAGTGAAATTGTGTCGATCTATCATTATATGGTGAACAACATTGTGATCTGCAAATCAATCTTTTCATGGGAACAGTTCCTGGAGTTGTGTGCGTGTGCGTGTGTGTGTGTGTGCGTGTGTGTGTGTGTGTGTGTGTGTGTGTGTGTGTGTGTGTGTGTGACGGGTTTATGGTGTGTGTATTGTTGTATCATTGTATGTATGTATGTTAGAAATGTAATTGAAAGGTATCGGGTATCGTCCATTAGACGGGCTGCGACAATATTCAGTGTACGGAATTAAAACAAAACATTGTTTAGGTACTGTTCGGAGCAATGTTCGAGTTTATATTCTCATGTTAAAAAAAATGTAATTGTAGATTCCCCGTTTAAAAATCTCTGGAGCCACCTGAAAATAATATTTAAGCGACGATTTCAAAGTTTTTAGGGTAAGTTTTTATGTGACGATTGGAACAAGATTTAGAATTTTATAAAAATTGAAGTGTCAATTTTTTAAAATGTGTTTTTCAAAATCAAAATTAAAATCAAAAGTCATTTATTCAAACTAGGCTGAGAATCAGCACTTTTTGAACGTCAAAATTACATAAGACAGTCCCCCAAAACGCCCGCCCTTCACCACTTCCTAGTGCTTTAGCTGGGGAGAAGAAGTGGCGCAACAAACTCCCCAGCAGCACAGCTGTCTGTGTTTAACCACATTGTGCTCATTATTACTGTATCAAATTCTCTACGCCATATGATCCATGAAATACCTACTTCAAATACTATAATTATCACTTTTAATTATAATCTAACAGTGACCCACCATTAATAAATTTCAATATTGCCATACCATTACACACATATACAGTAGAACTATTTTCTTAATGACCCTCGGCAATCATCGCATTTCCGAATACAAGCGAATGATAATTTCCATGTCCATCAATTATTAGATTTATCGTGTATTCGTGTATAATTATTTAACTAGGCACTTTATTGTTGTTCAAATCAAAACAAAACAACAATAAAGTACTTAGTTCTGAATTGGCAAGGGACATTAAGAAAATAGTGATACTCTACGATCATTCGTTACTAACACCTAAGATACAGGACACGACCTAGTTCGGGTGTCAGGAGTTTCACAAAATTGAGCTACTATAAGGATCTAAGTTACTGAAGTAATGCATTGTAAACCCATTTCCTCTCCTTACGTATTAGGCTTTTGAAAATATATTTATTTATTTTTGTACATTTCTCGGGACCTTGAGATCCCGGACCTTTGGTAGGCGTACGAGGGTCCGAAGCCAATTCGCAGACAATTTTAAATGATGAGAAGGCACCAACCGAGGATTGTCTCTGTACGCACTATGTAAGTGCACCCAAGGACAACCCCCGGTTAGTGGACAACCCCCGGTTGGTGCAGGACTATTTTGGCAGGCCAGATGGCGTGGTTGGTTAAGATAACAGCTATCATGCCGCTGGTCGTGGGTTCGATTCCCATCCAGGACAAACATTTGTGTGCATGAATATGTCTATTTGTCCTGAGTCGGGGTGTAATATATAAGTATGTATTTACAAAAAAAAAGTAGTGTATGTAGTGTATCAGTTATCTGGTTTCCATAGTACAAGCTCTGCTTAGTTTGAGATCAGATGACCGTATGTGGGATATTATATTATATATATTATAATAATATCCTGGGACAAGTATTTATTCTGAGGAAATAAACAAATTGTGTTGCTCTGCAAAGAAAGTTTTATTTTGTATTAATTACATACTCTATCATAGATACAAATACACATTCGAGTTGATCTTATATAAAGAAAGAAACGATATTTATGTACTTTCCTCTATCTTGTATTTTAACTATAATCAATTAACTGTGTCGCACGCCACGTTTTGCCAACCGTAAAATCAGACTGTCATTATATTGAACGTCACAGCACAGATCTATCAACAGCGTAGCGTGGCAAAAATCAAAAGAAATACTAAGTATTTCTTTACATATATTTATTATTATCTCCTTTATTTATTTTTTAAACTTATTTTATTACATTTTTAAATATTTTTATAAAAACATAAAAGAAAAAAACATTTAAAAATATAAAAAATAGTGATCCGCCGGTAGCGGGTGCAGGGTCCAAGCTACCGGTGGTTAGGGCCCCAGAGACAGGAACCTCCTCAGAATACGCGCCGTATCAAGGAGGACTGCCTTCTGAATCAGGCCCTTCACCCAGCCACCCAACGAGAGCCTCTTGAGATGTTGGTCGAGGCTCTTAGCGATAAGGACATTGACCGTAACGACTATCGGCACAATGATTGCCGAGTCCACATTCCACATAGCGACAACCTCGTGGGCTAAGTCGAGATACTTCAATTGTTTCTCCTTCTCAGCCTTCACGAGGTTCTCGTCATGCGGGATAGTGACATCGATTATCATTGTGCGGCGCACTGATCGATCTATTACCACTATATCAGGCTTATTGGCTACAATAGTCCTGTCAGTGATAATAGATCGATCCCAGTATAACGTGACATGGTCATTCTCGAGAACTGGGTCGGGCACATACCTGTAATACGGTACCTCAGAGTCCACAAGGCCGTATTTCAGAGCAAGTTGCTGATGGATAATCCTGGCCACTTGGTTATGCCTGTGCAAATACTCGCCGTTAGCCAAACGAGAACACCCAGAGGTAATATGTCTGATAGACTCACCGGGACAATGGCATTCCCGACATATGTCGATCGTCCTGTCTTTCATTATATACTTCCGGTAATTATTCGTTAGCATAACTTCATCCATAATCGCACAGACCGAACCTTCGGTTTCCCCAAAGAGGTCACCGAAGCGTAGCCAGGCCACGGACGCTAAGAAATCTACGTCGGGCCCATGAAGGGCCCGGAAAAAGCGTCCGTGGAGCTCTTTGCTTTGCCATACTTCCTTGCGGTCGTTGGTACTAAGCACCACAGGTTTGCGCCAGTTCTCTTTAGCCAAGGACAACGGGGTGAGTCCCTTGTCCACTGCGACCACATCTCGGTGCATACCCACGTCAGCCTTGAGAAAATATTCTCTGAGACTGCACACCTCGCGGTTGTGGAGGGTCTTAGCATTTAAAAAACCTCGACCCTCGTACTTCCTCGGAATGTACAGCCTCATGACAGATGAACGTGGGTGATGCATCCGGTTTGCGGTCAGCAGTGACCGGACTCTCTTATCAAGGGCGTCTAGTTCCGTCTGGGTTCACTTGAGTATGCCAAAGGAGTACATCAGGACCGGCATGACCCAACCATTAAAGGCGCGCACCTTGTTGCCGCCTGACAAAGAACTATTAAGTACCTTTTTCAGGCGACCGAAGAAGCGCTCCTGCAACGATTGTTTCATGTCAGGCCCGTTAATGCCTAACCCCTCTGACATACCCAGGTATTTGTAGGTATCAGTTGCGGAGAGTGATCTCAGGTTTATGGAATCTGAGAGTTGTAGTCCCTCAGATTCCACAATCCCGCCCCGCTTTACATGCATGACTGCACATTTATCTACACCAAATTCCATCCTAATTGAATCACTAAAAGTTTTAGTTACTTTTAGTGACTCCAGCAGTCGCAATTTGTTGGTGGCAAACAGCTTCAGATCATCCATATAAAGCAGGTGGGATATTACCTGACCCCCTCTCCGCAAAGGATAGCCCAGCCCTGTACCCTCCAGCAGAGTGCTAAGAGGGTTCAAGGCTAAACAAAACCACAGTGGACTCAGACTGTCGCCCTGGAATATTCCCCGCTTAATCCTAATAGGTTCGTCGCTTCCCTGAATTTGTCGGCATCCTGGATAGCGAAGGACCGTCCTCCACTGCCCCATACACGTCGTCAGGAAGGTGCTCAGAGTTGTATCAATTTTGTACAACTCTAACACCCTCAAGAGCCATGTATGGGGCACCGAATCATAGGCCTTCTTATAGTCTATCCAACATGTCGACAAATCCTTTCGGGATTGATGGACCTGTTGGCTTATGGCTATTTCAATGAGGAGTAGCTCCTTGGTGCCCCGAGACCCATTCCTACATCCATTTTGAGAGGCAGACATAATAGAATTCTTTTCTAAATGAGAATTAATTTTCACTCTCAAAATGGATGTAAGAAGTTTATAGACCGTCGGCAAACAAGTGATCGCCCTATAATTTTTGGGTTCCGCGGCATCACCTGACTTATGGAGCAGGTGAGTAACTCCTGTTGTAAAGAACTGTGGTAGCGACCCAGACTCTAAGGCCGACTGGAATTGCGATGCAAAGCACGCGTGTGAACTTTGCAGCCATTTAAGCCAAAAATGGTGCAGTCCGTCCGGTCCCGGCGATTTTCAGTTCGGTATCGGACGGGCTGCACTGGCTACATCGGAGGAAGTAATTATTACTTCCTCCATCTCTGGTTTGCCATCACACACGCGCTCAACATCACGCATCCATTCAGCCTCAGTATGGCAGACGGGCACCGACCAGATGTTGCGCCAGAATATGCTAGTGGCATCATCATCCGGGCGGCATACGTCTGCCACATTTTGCTCAGGCCGCTCCCATGTTCTATACTGGGTGTATAGAACATGGGAGCGGCCCCTTTGATCACGCTGAAATATGCGATTCTGAGTATACCGTTCAACCCGTCGCTTATACCTACGGATACGGCTTGCCCATGCACAGATCTTCTGCTTCAGGAATTCAATGCGCTCTGTGACACGGGACATATATTCTTGAGGCCTGATTCCAGTCCCCGAAAACGCCCGCCTCACAAAGCGCATCACTCTAGGGCGAGTATTGCCCTCCCTGAAGCAGTATAGTTTGCCGATGAGCACCCTGGTCCCCTCGATAAGCTGCTCGATCCTGCACTGCCAGGCTGGAACGGCGGGTTTAGGTCGTGTAGCTATGTCACAATTTGGAAATGTAACATTGGCTACACGACACGCCGCAATAGCCGCGCAATACAAGATCGAGTACGTATCTAAGAGGTCTTCGCTGCTTTCAAAATAAGAACCAAGTAGCGAATCCAAGGCACACACCAACGACCTATTCGTTTTGTGCATAGGCAAGCGAGGTAAATGAGGTCTAAGTTGGACGGGGGTAGTTCTAAACTTCCGAATCGCATCCTCCAGCGCGCTCCTCAATCGGTCGTTACACTGATTACTTACCGTAACAACCTCATCGCCCCCCTCCACATCATTAACATAAGACCGCAGTTGGATTATACCACTTATTGGAGGTTGCACCGCGGTCTGTGACGGGACAGGGACGATACGGTTGCTCAGTACCTCTAAGCGCAGCCTATCAAGCGCAGGGTCGTCCAATCTGTGATTCCGTTGGATAACCCGCGCCTGATCCGACAGTCGTTGGGCCGAGACGTTGATGGCTATTTATTATTATATTATTAAAGAACGTGGAAACAAAACATTGGGCTATAGGTTTGGGTGGCTATAGTGGATTGGTTACCTAGAACTATGGAAGGACTATGTCCCCTGCCTGATCAATGTTATGTAATACATGGATAAAATGGCAGGGGTGACTTGCACACTCAATAATGGACCCCCGAAAACGGTCGCTAGCACATAGTGACGTTGCGACAAGGGGGCAACACTTCCTGATACGCTTGTGGAGTGGAGAGGTATTCCACGGCTATCAATCCCGGAAGTACGGTCAAGATCCCTACAAGCACTTACTGGAATACTTCCTTCCTCCGAGCAAGTTTCCCTACAAGCACTTACTGGAATACTTCCTTCCTCCGAGCAAGTTTCCCTACAAGCACTTACTGGAATACTTCCTTCCTCCGAGCAAGTTTCCCTACAAGCACTTACTGGAATACTTCCTTCCTCCGAGCAAGTTTCCCTACAAGCACTTACTGGAATACTTCCTTCCTCCGAGCAAGTTTCCCTACAAGCACTTACTGGAATACTTCCTTCCTCCGAGCAAGTTTCCCTACAAGCACTTACTGGAATACTTCCTTCCTCCGAGCAAGTTTCCCTACAAGCACTTACTGGAATACTTCCTTCCTCCGAGCAAGTTTCCCTACAAGCACTTACTGGAATACTTCCTTCCTCCGAGCAAGTTTGCTCTTGTGAATCTCCACTCAAGCCAGCCAATAAAGGCAAGAATGAGGTCCGAGCTTTTCCTCGTCAGTTTTCACTCCGCTCGTCAATAAAGGCAAGCCAGAGATGAGGAACAAGACTTAAGGAACTAGGGTCCATGGGGTCGCTACTAACCAACAGCTCGCCTTATACTGCCCTGCTATTATTTATTATTATTACAGTTAAGCATTTACATTTTGATTTAAGTTAAATTATTTTATCCATTCCCCTTTTCATTCATAAATGGTTTTATTAGATCCTTACCTATGAAATTTCCATTTTTTACAAGAAATTTTGTTGATGCACTTTTTCCATGTTAATGAAAGTATCAAGCCTCGGCTATAGAATTCCTGGGAACGGGAATCGATGAATTCTTTAAACTCGTTTTTCACCGTTTCGTTGGATTTGAAATTATTCCCCGGGCTCATTGTTGAAATCAAAATTTTGAGAACGGAAGCGATCAAACCAAAAACGCACCGTGCGTTCATGTGCGTTAATATTGCGTGCTGTCTGTGCTGCGTTGGTGCCACGATAGAACTCGTATTCGAAATATCAAAGTAAAATCGAACGGCGGGAAAACAAATGCTATACGTATATAAAAGTACTCTGTGAACAAATGGACAACCGATTTTTATTGTCATGCTATATTGTAAAATTAATTTGAATTTGGAATTCTAAATAGAATGAAAGGAATAATATTTCTGTAAGTAGGTTTGTACAAACACTTAACACATCAATCATATTTTAAAAACCATATGAGGTCGGCGTTTCCTATCTGATTACTCTGAGAAGAAAGGCCGAAATAAAATCAGAGGTCTCTTTTACAACAGTAACTTAAATATATTATGTATCTATGAAAATAGTACAGACTTCAAATATTTTCGACATAAAACAAATCTGAACTACAATATTCGCCACATTTTGAAATGAAAGCATGGGCTCTTTATGTAAGCGGCATTCATTTATACCTGAGGCAGTACAGGGGAATGGATAGAAGGTGAACTACACGCGATTAACTTACTTTAAGGGCCGGTTTTTTGATCCCTAGTTAACTCAACCAATGGTTAAACGTAGTAACTAATGGTTGAATTTTGGCTAAATGTGAAAGGCTAAATATGAATGAGTTATGCCATTAGTTACTATTTTTTTATATGAGTGAGCCTTTCCAGTTCAGCCTTTCACATTTACCAAAAATTCAACCATTAGTTACATGTTTAACCATTGGTTGAGTTGACTATGGATCAAAAACTGGCCCTAAATGTGAAAGGCTTAACATGAATTTATTCATGTTAGCTCATTCATATAATATTAAAAAATAGTAACTAATGGCATAACTCATAAATTTTTAGCCTTTCAAATTTTGCCAAAATTCAACCATTACTTACTATGTATAATCATTGGTTGAGTTAACTGCGGATCAAAAAACCGGCCTTAAGCTATCAAGTCTCCAATAATGAGGCATATACTTACAGGCCAGACAGACAGAGTGAGCGCACCATAAGGGTTCATTTTTACCATTTTGGTACAGAACCCTAAAAACGAAAATGGTTTATATTTGCATAGAAGTCATAAGGTGTCATGTGGGTACAAATGACCTCTCCTACATCTCCTTGAGGCCAACGGTCGTCAAAAAGTTAGTAAAAGTTAACTGCCTCATTGCAATGAGGCAGTTAACTTTTACTAACTTATTGCAGTTGTGCTTTGACCAGATGACCAATGCATTAATCAAGTGGTCGCAAGCACAACTGCTGAGCTGTCCTGTGTTTGATTTCTTGATTACGCCAAAAATAACAGAAATTGATTCAGTAAACGATTCTGAACAAACTACTTTCATAATGTTTTTTAATTTAGTTACACGTTTAGGGCCTTAGCACGTCTTCGCCGTGAAACCATAGCAGCGAAACTGCAGTAGTTCCATTCAACTGACTCGCATGATGAACATCAACAGTTTCGCGATTTCGCGACGGAGTTGTGCTAAGGCACTGAGTGTGTAAATATGACTCAGCTAAATGGACCTTCTGCCCCAATTTATTTAGTGTGGACGGTGAGCCCGCTTGGACGAGGAGACTCCATTAGGCGATTACATCGGGGACTGTACGTTTCAATCGCAAAGTAAACAGGACCAGTGTTTACATTGTTAAAAAAGTTACACTAATAGTTGGTGTGTTTGGATTTTTTGCACGTGAAATTGTGTTTAGAATATTAATTAACCTGACGTGCTTGCTGTTTAAGGCGCCCCCGAAGCATGCGTAGTTCATACAAACGAAATAGCAAAATAATTTGTAAATCAAACATATTCTAAAGATAGTGTGTATTTATTCCGATTGGATTACAGAATATCTAGGTTCCCAAACATATATTTTGAAAGGACACTGAATTGAAGACGAGATATGAGGAATTTAAAATTTCTATACAAAACTTATTTTTCTCATATTTCATGTTTAAATCAATGTTCTTATTTAATATATATTTGAGAACCTAGATATTCTGTGATCCAATCGGAATAAATACACACTACCTTAAGAATATGTTTGATTTTGAAATTATTTTGGTATTTCGTTTGTATGAACTAAGCATGCTTCGTGGGGCTCTTAATGAGGGTATTCCTAGGGGTGGATATAATGATGTTAGATACGTTTGGTAATTTAGCGATGTCACAATGCATTTTTTGTGTAAATACTCTCACACATGTCATAATCCCAAAACCCCTTAGGAAGAGAACATAGATTGATGTGTTTACGTACCCAGCGAGAAATCTTTACAATAAATGCTTGTTCCTTTATCATTTGAGAATAGACCTTAAACTTGCTATAATTAAAGACTGAGAAGCTACGGTAAAGCCGTGGGCAGAGTACAAACCAAATCCGACCCCACCGCAATGCAAGAATCCAGATGAATCCAGATATCAACTTATTGTCTCTGGTCCAGAGCTCGACCCGGCTACAAGATGGTATCAAGCAAAAAACCCTTAAAAATACTTGCATAATCCGAACAGAAGCCACATCACTATATATATGTCTGTATGTTCGCGATGATCTCAAAAACTACTGAACGGGTTTTGATGCGTTTTCATCAATAAATAGAGTGATTCAAGAGGAAGGTTCATACGTATATAGGTAGTTTTCCGAAATGCACGCGGGCGAAGCCAGTAAAAATATAAAACCACCGCCAAATATATCACATCTTACCGCCCAATACATCGATATACAATAATAATGACATACCCTTACAAAAGGCAGTAGTTGTGTACAAAAGCTGTATAAGATATATAAATCTGAGGAATCAATCGAGCATTCGATAACGATTATTCAAGCCCATTGTGAATGTGTATCGATAACACTTATCATCGATGTACGGTATTCTCAGTGAATAGTTTGGATTTTCGGATGAAAACTCGAGTATTTCGCAAGTGTGGTTTCAATATTTGTAAAAAAAACGTAAAGTTATTTAATCGTGTTTTGCGATAGATATGAAAAGTTTATACCCTAAGTACCTTCAACTGTATATTACTAAGCGAATACTCCCTTTTGTATAAAGAGTTTCATGTCACTAGCAACAAATAGGGGCTTGTGGCTTGTTGCTCCATGGATGGGTGACCATCTTTACATACGCCGTTAAGCCGTTGGTCCCAGCTGTCATTCGTGGATCTTTGACAGTCATTACGGATCGTCAGAAGCCCGAAAGTCTGACAATCTTTTAGTGTTACCAATGAGTATCGTGTTACACAGTATGCGGGTTGTGGAGATCAGATAGGCAGTCACTCCATGTAAAATACTAGTATTCAGTTACATCCGGTTAGACTGGAAGCTGACCGCAATATAGTTGGGAAACGGCTAGGCAGATGATGATGATATCATTTGCATAATCCGTAAAATAGAAGTTACAAGATTCTTTTGTTTTGGACCCGTTACAATCGTGTTAGTATTCGTCGACCGTTCGCTGGTGACCCGTGTAGGCACAAAGTGAAACTTCTGTAACCCAAACACGGACGTGTAATGTAAATAAATGAATTTTTAATATGGGGGTCAATTTTGGGGGGCAAATAGGAAAATTAAAAGAAAATTTTTGCAAACTGTACCGTGTGACATATCAAATGAAAGGGCTTACTCTGAGGGTCGCAATTTTCTTTTTTATAATTTTAAAATGTATTGTTTTAAAGTTATTTAAGAAAGTAGACGAAAATTGACCATTCCCCTCTTATCTCCGAAACTGCCGAGCCTAAAATTTTGAAAAAATAAATACAGAAATTAGTTCCTACCTATAGATTACACGAAAACCTATAAGACCTCTATGGTCTTAAAATGACATGGTAAATCTCTCAATAGTATGCGTACAAACTTACATTTGCAGTTGTAATGTATGGGAGAACATGTTCTTCAACTACAATGTTAAGTTTGTTCTTGAGATAAATTCATCCCAACTACGGAACCCGAACTGCGTGATCCGACACGCACTTGACCGGTTTTTTATATACACCTACATTATTATTATTATTATTTATGTCTGTGAGGTTATTTAAAATATTTCCATATTGAAATATTTTGTTTCAAAATTATGAAACTTACTTTGATGTCAATACTTGTTTAGTTCGAAACGCTCATATGGCGCTTGTCTTTGTAAAATTTGTGGCAAGGGTGCTTAGAGTGTTTGTGTGAGGCTTACTCTTATGAAAGAAGACGATGATCAAAGCCAACAAGCCTCCCTGTTGTAACAAGATTACCAGCACCAATGAATTTGTGACACAAAGGTATTACCGATACGTTCTCAATCTTATGCTCTTTTCAGAAACACTAGATCATGTTGAATGTATTTGCAGTAGATGTTCATCAATGTTGGTGCAGGTCAGATAGACAGTCGCTTCATGTACAAGTATAAAACTGGTATTCAGCTGCATCCAGCTGCTTCGCGTTTAGCGATAAGACCGCCCATTGTGTCACCATATGTAAAATTTCTACATTTATATCTGTAATATTTATGTAGTACATAATAAAGAGTATTCTATCTACGAGTATCTATCTATCCAGCTAGACTTGAAGCCGACCCCAACATAGTTGGGAAAAGACATATTTAGGCGTCCATTTAGGCGTGTCCTAGTGTTAGTTAAAAGGGGCATTAGACACAGTTAAAAATCCATACATTCCTGTAATTTCATAAAATTGGAGTTCAGCAAAATTGATTGTCGGTAAATAGTCCTAAACTGTGCTCTTGGACTAATCCTACTGCTAAGTTAATATGAAAATTATTTCTCCCGCCCTCAATTTCACCTAAAGATCTAGGCATAAAGAAAGAAAAATATTTTATTTGGGACACGCACAGAAAAATAACAATAAAAACCAGTCAAGTGCGAGTCGGACTCGCGCACTAAGGGTTCCGTACCATTATCTATAAAAACGGCAAAAATCACGTTTGTTGTATGCGAGCCCCTTAAATATTTATTTTATTCTGTTTTTTTAATATTTGTTGTTATAGCGGCAACAGAAATACATCATCTGTGAAAATTTCAAATGTCTAACTTTCACGGTTCATGAGATACAGCCCGGTGACAGACGGACAGATAGACGGGCAGTGGAGTCTTAGTAATAGGGACCCGTTTTACCCTTTGGGTACGAAACCCTAAAAATACCATTAAAATTAACAAAATCATGAAAACAATAAAAAAGAAGACCTGTGCGAGGCCAAAGAGGCTCCTATCTCAGCAGGACTGCTGAGGTTTTTGGAAAAAAAAACGCAAATACCGCAGCGCTATAGGGCCCGCTGTGATGCCACGGACACGCCCACGGTCATAAAATAAATGAATAAAATAAACAAAAAATATAATAGCAAATTAAATGGAAACCTTCTGCCTTTCACTCTCATTGTATGAACCTCATAGGTACTCCAAGCTACACAATGGGACCCTATCTACCCGTATATCATACTTCAATTTCTTCGATAAAGATTTCTTCAAAGAAAACAGGGTACACAATAAATAATGCCGTACAATGGCCCGTTGTTATGTTTTGTTAAGCAAAATGCGTATGGAACTAATATGTCGCTCTTAAATCTGAATAGGACCATTTTACGGTAAATTAACGATTCACTTCGAAAATAAATTCCTAGTGCTGTAGAAGAAGTCATTCAATTAATTATATATATATTACTTAATATATTTTGTATTTAAATTAATAATTATTCCTAGAATCGGTGCTACGTTTCTTTACGTGATGACATACACCTACACTTTCAGCTCTTCCAGCTAACTCCCTGTTTTGGTTTTAAAGGATTATGTTGAAAACTAATTTTACAATTTTAATCATGTAAATCGGACCAGGCATAAGCAGAAGTTATAAGCAGATTTGTGTAATGCAAATGAACCGACCTATATTTTCTAGAGTGTATGTTCTACAAAGTTTTTATTACTTGAAAATAGGTGAAATATTATTATGTAAATTATTTAAGGGATACTACAGGGGTAATTACATAAGACAGTATATTTGACAAAAACTTGTAACCATACTCGTATATGGGAAAGATGTATAAAAATAGAGTCATAGATCTCGAGATAGGGAAAAGTTACTTCTAGAAAAATCCTAAAATGCGTGGACCTCTGTAAGGTAAAGTAAGGCCCTTATAAAAGGCCTGCAATTCGCCAGTACCATATTAGTCGGTTTATAGCCACTAGAGGAGACAGTCAGTCATAGTCGGCCTGAAGCTTTACTAGAGGTCAAAAGTACAAGAATAAACCTGAATAACTTGAATGAAATCATTTATTTCACCACCACCTAAATACGGACTGTATTACATTTATATGTATTATAATTATTGTACACAATCTTTATTGTATGCTTTTTGTTTTTATTTATTTATTTATTTTTACTTTAAAATTTTGGCTGTTTGCTTTGTTTATTTCTATTTGCTTTCCTGATAGAACACAAAAAGGCAGCTGCAATGCTGCGTCCTCTTCTAACGCATGTGATAGTTCGCTCGGACCTCTTTGTGGCACATTTTTATTCGCAACATTTCACTTTTCAAAGCTCGCCAACCGTTATTCAAACCAGATTTTGCGCTGACAACCCTATACCATCATGTTTGCCACAAAATACTCGTAGCATTTATTTTGATATAAGATTTATTTATTAAAGAGATGAAAGTAAATTACTAGTATTGACTTAGGACCGGTTTTTTGATCCGTTGTTAACTCTACCAATGGTTAAACATAGTAACTAGTGGTTCAATTTTGGCTAAATGTGAAAGGATAAACATGAATGAATTTATGTTAGCTCATTCATATTAAAAAATAGTAACTAATGGCATAACTCATTCATGTTTAGCCTTTCACATTAAGGCCTAAACAGTTGGTTTATGTCAAATTTCCTAAGAAAAGAACTGATTAAATATCTAAACAGCCGTTTTAAAAGTCGGTGAACTCCGCCCTTCAACCATTAGTTACTATGTTTAACCATTGGTTGAGTTAACTACGGATACTAACTGCCAACCCGATAGTTATGCCAGGAAAAAAAATTGACAACCCAACGTTTGTATAATCTGTAGGCTTCATACTTTCGATTGGTATTAAATTTATTCGAATAACTAATGAGTTTAATGTCTAAGAAAAGCCATTTTTGTATTTTTTATTAATCATAGTCTGGCCAGAATTTTTTTAGCCAACCCACTCGTGTCATATTTTTCCACATACTATTGGTATAAGATACTTTTCATCTGTTAAACAGATGGGTGGAGGTCGTTTGTAGGTGGTAGGTCTGATCCTCTATTTTATCTATCGTAACACCACAAAGGAAGTCAACTACAAGGTACCATAAAACATATCTTAAGGGAATTGGAAATAGTATGGCTTTCTACCAGTGAAATATTTTTTGGTAATCGGATCAATACTTCCAGAGAGTAATGACCTCTAACAAACAAACAACCCATGTTGCTCTTTACAATATTAGTTTAGATAAACAGCGAGACTCAGCAAGAGCCTATAAACCTACAAATTACGTATCTATGTTTAGTTCTTTCGTTTAAACCGACTCTTTCAAAAAAAAAACAACAAATATCTTTCATGAAATTGTAAGGTAAAGCTGCTATCATTTATACCGCACAAACAAAGCCGCAGAAAGCCACTATTCTTATAAAAGTATTAGCCAAATAGTCCTGCGTGACTAGCAGGCAATAAACGATGGTTTATAGGTAAAATGTATTCGTAATGAAATGTGGAAATGCTGATTCGCTATGCCGATACAAATCGTAATAGATTTTTGTTTTATAACTACTGAATTAAAGTACAGCCCTCAATTTATGAAGAAGCTATGGATGTTTATATTGCATCATAAAATAGGTAGACGCATCCGTTTATAGCGACCTGTGGTCACTGCCGTAGTCCCTGGAAGGGACCACGGGGAATTTTGTTACCCGTGGTCCCTCCGAGAAATACAATGCTACCGAATTAAAAGTGTAGTCTCGAAAATATAGAAAGAAAGAAAGAAATATGCGTTTAATTGACAGCATAAAATAAATACACTTTAGAAACATGAAATAATGATTGCAATGCCAAAAGGGCCTCAGCTCAGCATAATGTCACATGGCAACACAAGGTGACACCTGACGCTGATTTTCAGCTGCAACCCACGAGTGCCATACGCTAGAATTTAATAAACACAGAGAAGTGTGTGTCCGTTTTATAATAAATTAAGAGAATAAATTAAAAAGAAATGTTGTAGCATACATGTGTCTGTGTTGTGTGGTTATTAATTAAAAACTAAAATAAATACTAAATATCAATGTTATTAACTACAATAAAATAACAATAAATCTATATCTAAATATTTAAAAGCACCTTCAAAGCAAAATCGTGAGACTGCGTTGTTCTTCTAAACTACGAAACGTATTTTTATGCAGTTTACATAATCAGGGTAGAAAACAATAATCATAATAAAAAAAAATATAATAAAAAAAGAAAAGTAATAAAAATTATTAAATTGATAAAACATTAAAGTAAATTGTATGGCGGATATGTCGGCTCGAACATTCTCAAAATCGTTTTGCTGGTTTAATAAAAATTCTTTTAGTTTTAATTTGAAAGTCGAGCAACTTTTACTGTACTTTATGGGAGGAGGGATATTGTTCCAGCATTTAGTAGCCGCGTAACGAAAACTGCCTCTAAAAGCCGCCGACTTATGCCGTGGGATGGAAAGCTGTTGAGAACATTTTCTTCCCTCACCGATTTTGTGTCTTCTTGTCCACAATAGTCTGTCATATAAGTAACAAGGAGAATGAGACTTAATACCTCCAAAGAGTAGACTTGCCAAGTGGAGTTACGTCTAGCTTTCATTTTTAAGATGTTGTGCTCATTAAAAAATGGTGTAACATGTCCCCTAAAGGGAACTATCCCCTAAAGGGAATATGATTCGCGACAATAACAAATAATTATGTAGATTTGCCGTCGTTTGGTTTGATTTCAGAAATCAGAACAAACCACTGTAAGTTTAACTTTGAGAGAGATGCATTGATGATTCTTATGGTTATAATTATGTAAATACATATTTGATATTGTGGACACTGCCATTTCATTTCGCCATTCGGCAGCATTGTATTTCTCGGCGGGACCACGGGTAACAAAATCCTCCGTGGTCCCTTCCAGAGACTACGGCAGGGACCACGGATAATAAACGGACACTTCTATTATGGATATTTGTCTAAAGACTACCGGCTATGGATTGCATATACTTAGGTTCTAGTAGTTCAGTATTCCTGCTAACCCGTTAAACTTTTACAAGTTTTTACTAGAAATACGTTTATGCTAAGTCGGTAGCATTAAAAAAAAAAAATCGGAAGCCACTTTTTTATCGCCACTGCGGGGAGCGGTAGTGACTTGCGGATGCGGGAGGAGTGAAGACGCTTCGCTTGTCACCACTCTCCGCTTGTAGTATGCCACGTTGAAGCGGCCGTGTAAAAAGTTTTTATTTGCTAAAAATATTTGCGCCGGCAATAATAAGTTTTTCTAAATTGGCACTTTGGTGTTTATAAAGAAGTGTTTTTTGTGACACCAACGTTACGTCTTCTGGTCATGGTCGCCACTCCGGAACCTTTCGGCTCCCGGCCATCTGTTCTGCGAGCAATGTGCTCTGCCTACTGCCACTTAAGTTAAGTTTGGCAATTCATCGGACTATCTCGGTTACCTTGGTTCTCAGGCAGCGCTATGTGGTGCTAAAACCTTTATCGAATCCGGCTTGTTGGGGAGGCTAAAAGTCGTCAAACTGCGTGCGAGACGGTTCGTGATAACTCTTGAAAACAGCTTGAATACATGGCTCAGAAGTGAAATGGGCCTATAATTCTTAAGAAAGGCATTTTCACTCTTCTTAAAGTAAAGTATCACCA
This sequence comes from Dicycla oo, assembly GCA_948252095.1. NCBI lineage: Eukaryota > Metazoa > Arthropoda > Insecta > Lepidoptera > Noctuidae > Dicycla > Dicycla oo. Next base: position 15,365,255 of record OX411732.1, read on the forward strand.
ACACCTCTGTTCCATGCTTGCGGCGTTTTGCCCTCGAGTATGACAATAATGAAAGACATCTCGAGACATCTCACTATTAAAAGTCTGTGTATTTATGTTTTGCACCGCGCGGTAAAATTAACACAATTTGATAAATACGCAAGACGCGCGGATACTTACTATCTTCTCCGCTGGTCGCGGTTGCCTGACACGAACACCGGACGCCCCAACATGGCGCCTTACGAAGCGTCTCGTATGATTAATATTTTTCCCGCTCATCGCAGACGCGAGATGCGTCGCGCCAGGGTGGCTTCCGACTAATAGTGCAGCTGGTGCGATTGACAATCTGACGTGTCGCTGATATAGTCTTTTCACAATTATTTTACCTCAGACAGCAGCAATCAAACAGCGACCTTATTATAACGACAATAAAGATCATTGTAATTTTAACAGACTTGTCGGTGGCTCCAACCTAACAGCAACCAACAAGGAGAATATAGAACACTGTTATATTCACAATGATGCAAAATTAGAGATAATAACTGTGAAAGGGTGAATTTAACTTTAGTAATTGCCTTTTTTCCTTTTTATTTCTATGATTATTATAACACGAACAACCTCGGCTCTGAAAGCAGTCATTATGTAATCAGGTAAAATATTACTACCGGTAGTAGTTCTGCAAACAGTAGACCTCACGAGCACAAACTTTTTTGTATCAATTAAGACACCACTAAAGTTATTTAAAACGGGATATTTACCATAATTTTCGTCTTTTTTTTTCATCAGATATTCAGCAAATTTTTATGAGACCAACTACAACAAAAGAACCATTAAAACCGGATCTCATAAAGCGGAGGTATCAGTAGCCCCCTTTTTGGAGGAATCCAATTAAAAATCCACGACGACAAAAAAAAATCTATAAAATCTACCAAGTTTCGTCCAGATCAGTTGTAAAATATGACCTGTAGAGGAGTAGCAACGAACTGGAAGACGAAAGCAAATTTTGATATAATTGTAGCAGAGCCGCTTTGCTCGCTCGGTTAATTCTGTAGGTGAAAGCTAAAGCTTGGTAGTTCGTTCAGCAGAGTAAATGCTATACATGGTGGCTCATTAATTTTAGTAAGTAACCAGCTGAAATTTAAAGACCGTAAGGATATTGTGAGCCTATCTGTTGAGCGGACAGTTGAAATAGCTTGTATAGAATTGGAGCAATTTATTGTATTAAGTGTGTACAGGCCCCCTTCAGGATTGTATGACTGCTTTGAAAAGGTAATGGATGAAGTGCTACACAAGATATGTAACTCAAATAAATCTATTATCATTTGTGGTGATTTTAATGTTAATTTATTAGAAAAGTCAGGTTCTTGTAGTAAAATAATAAGTCTTTTTCAGTCATACAATCTTGTAAACCTATTTTTGGAGCCCACAAGAATAACCCCTACTAGTGCCACATGCCTAGATAATATTTATACAGATGTTATTCCAAGCCATAAAGAAATTATAAATTTACTAGATTCTGATCATTGCGGGCAAAGGATTACTATCCAAAACCAAAACAAAAAAGTGGCTAAAAAGGATATCATTGTTAACCCCAAAACTACAAGTCGCTTGGAAGCTTTTAAAGTTAAACTCATTAATAAATTAACAGTTTTGGCTAATCATACTGATCCTAATGATCTGTATGATGATTTTTTTAATATGTACTGCCAACAATTTAATCTCATCTTTATTCCCAAGACTATCTCGGTTAATAGTAACGCGTCTTTCAGTGATTGGGCTACCATTGGTATTCATAAAAGTAGAACACGGCTTTATGAACTATACAATGAAAGGTCTTTTGTAAACACTGCTGAATTTAATTTATATGTTAGAAACTATTCAAAATTATTTAAAAAAGTTTGTTGTATGGCCAAGTCGCGTTATTTGAGTTCGAAGATTAAAAACAGTAGTAATGTAATTAAAACGACTTGGAATATTATTAATAGTGAAACGGGAAGGTCTAATAACCGAAGTGCTGACTACAGCCTGTCTATTAATGACAATATAATAAAATCAGACTCACAAGTCGCCGCGGCCTTTGAAAATTTCTTTTCGGATATTCCCGTTTCAACTACTAAATCCCTAAACTCATCAACTTCTGTTGCTGAGTCTTTGCTTAAGGAAAATGTTAATGCTTGCGATTCGGAATTTAATTTTGAACAAATTACCTGTAGAGACATAATTAAAACCTTTCACACTTTAAATGTAAAAAAGACAGCAGATCTGTGGGGTAATTCTGTAGAAGTTGCTAAGTCTATTATTGACATTGTAGCACCTACTTTAGCTCTTATCTTTAATAACTGTATCGACTGTGGGGAGTTTCCTGACCTCATGAAATATAGTAAAATAATACCTTTGTTTAAATCAGGTAGTACATCAGACCCCACAAATTATAGACCTATTTCAGTACTACCTACGTTTAGTAAAATTTTTGAGAAATTAATTTTAGACCAATTGCAAAGATTTTTTAATAAACATAAATTATTACATAACAAGCAGTTCGGTTTTACAAAGGGTCGTTCAACTACTAATGCCGGTGTTGAACTTTTAGGACATATTTATAATGCTTGGGAAGACAAATGCGATGCCTTGGGCATCTTTTGTGATTTGTCCAAGGCATTCGATTGCGTTCTTCATGAAACGTTAATCAGGAAACTCCGCCATTACGGGATCCGGAACACCGCTCTGGATCTTCTTACTTCATACTTGAGTAATAGGATTCAGAGCGTTGACGTTAATGGAAAAAGATCACCCGGATCTATAGTAACAATGGGGGTCCCACAGGGCTCGATTCTTGGTCCTTTCTTGTTTCTTATTTATATTAACGATTTGCCCTACCTCATTAAGGATAATCATGATATAGTTTTGTTTGCGGATGATACTTCACTTTTGTTTAAACTTAAACGTCAGCAGCTGGTTACTGACGATGTAAACAGAGCGATCTCAAAAGTAGTTCACTGGTTCAGTGTTAATAATTTACTCCTTAATGAAAAAAAAACCAAATGCATTAAGTTTACACTACCTCACGTTAGGCAGGTGAAAACTAACGTGTTGATAAAGGGCGAAGAGTTGAATCCTGAAGATAGCACAGTATTTTTGGGCTTAACTTTGGATGCTAAGCTTCAGTGGGGCCCACATATAGATAAATTGTCAAAAAAGCTAAGCTCCGCAGCATACGCTGTTAGGAAAATTCGTAATTTAACCAACATAGAGACAGCCCGTTTAGTGTACTTTAGCTATTTTCATAGTATAATGTCGTACGGTATTCTGTTGTGGGGAAATGCAGCCGACATTCAGACTATCTTTGTTTTGCAGAAAAGAGCTGTTCGATGCATTTATAAATTAAGTCCGAGACAATCTCTCAGAGAGAAATTTAAGGAAATTAATATACTGACTTTGCCTTCTCAGTACATTTTTGAAAATCTTTTATATGCCCATAAAAACATTAAATTGTTTAAAAAATACAGTGATATCCACAATATAAATACTAGGAACAAACACAAATTTGTTGTACCTCCAACAAGGCTCAAGAAAATAGGTGGGTCATTCAGGTGTCAATGTATACGCTTTTATAATAAACTTCCAAGCCACGTTCAAGATCTGAGTCTTAATAAATTCAAATCATTCATTAAACGCAAGTTGTGTCAGAAAGCTTTTTATACCGTTAAAGATTATACGTCGGTGCGCTTGCCAAACCTGATATGTGCATTTTTTTGATTTTACGTTTTTTCGCTAGATGGCATTAATTTTTATCGACACATTGATGGCAAAAACCGTTATGTGAAAATTATAACTGGAACAAAATTTGCAATATCTTATATGTCTTTATTAAGTCAGAAAAAACTGTCATGTGCTCAATTTGCACATAACAAGTTTGGCGATGATTTTTTTTGCACCTGTCAGGTTTGTTATGCACATATCAGAATGTGACACCACGTGGACAATGGCGTGCCACTAACAAGTTCGAGGTTAAATGTAGTTAGTTTTTTAAGAAAAGATAGTTAACTGTTTAAAATTCATAAAAATATTTACAGGTGAGTGGATTTAATTTATATTCCGCATATTTTCTGATTCACGGAAACTGACTGAACGTATTTATGACTTTGTTGCACGTGTTTTGTGGCTTAACCTAAAACAATAATATAAAATTTAATATTTTTTTACACTATGCACTGCTTAAGCTTGCTATTTGTGTTTTGTTTTCAGACTGATTACTCTAAATTAATATCATTAATAAAATGACTTCTCATAGAGGAAAACTGTTAGTGAACTTATGCACTGGACATGTTGTTATTGAAAAACCTGAGGAGGGTAGTTCAGATATATTTATTTCGAACGCATATGATCCAACAAGAAATGAACATCCGAGACAGGGCTATTCTTCAAATTCTCCAGAGTCATGTTCAATGGAAATGAGTACACCGTTACCACCAATTCAGCCGAATCCTATGGTTGCATGCAGTTCCACAGACAGTGAAATTTTGTCAACTGATTTACCATTACCGGATTTGGATTTAACGCATTTTTATAATGAATCATATAATGAGGACTATAATATACCACCACCAATTCAGCCTGGTCCTTCTGGTATTCAATGTAGCCCAAAACAAATTGATATTTTGTCTCCCAGTTCGTCACAATTCAACATAGACAGAACAAAACAAACTTACGCAACAGTTAGCCAGATGAAATATAATGAAAATAATCACTTTTTAGATGAAACTACTGGATTATTTGTGACTAAAGTAAATTGTGTCGACACACAAACACACAGTTCTTGTTCTGACTTTATATTGGATGATCAAACAGGTGAAATGATTGAGTTGGATAATAATGTAAATGAATCTGAAGAGAACTTTGATATGGATATTTTCGATAAAAAAAAGGACAGAGCATTTAATAAAGATCAGAGAGTAAAGGGGAAACTATACGTTGGCAGACAAATAGAGAAAAGTCAAGATGATAAGCAGCATACCAATTTTGTTATTAAGTTAGGAAAGACTAAGAAAGCTAAATTGTGTAGTCACAATACACTTGAAGCAAAAACACCTAGGACTTTTCTTTGTGCGACCATAAAAGAAGATCAAAGGGATAATATTTTTAAATACTTTTGGAGTTTAGATTCGTGGGTCGCTAAAAAGGCTTATTTAAAAAATATTGTTCGCATTCGGCCGATTATGAGAAGGCGTAAAAGTTCTACGTCTCAACAGCTAACTAAACATATGGGATTTGACTGCTTTTTACCTAATGATGATAATAAACCTGTTAGAGTATGTAAACATTTTTTATTAAAGACAATAGACATGAATAATGAAACACTGTGTGAATGGGTAAAATCGATTCATGAGAAACCAGCATCAAATGAAAATACTGTCACAAAATCTAACAAGAAATCAAGAGTACCTGTAACAATTAAATCAGATAATGTAAAGGAATGGTTGGGTTTATTGCCAAAGGTACCCAGCCACTATTGCAGATCCAGTTCAAATAGAGTGTATGTAGAGGATACATTCAGAAACAAAACTCACATGTTTACAGAATATAAAAAATGGTGTTCCAGTAAGAATATTCTAGCAGCACAACGCAAACTCTTCTGTTCAGTATTAAAAAATGAGAAAATATCTATATTCAAACCCAGAAAATATCAATGCGACACTTGTACTGCTTTCAAGGAAGGCAATTGTACACCAGAAGAATATGAACACCACACCCAGATGAAACAAGAAGCTTACCTCGCTAAAGAAAACGCTAAATCAATGTGTTCCTCCGATGTACTAGTAGTGACTATGGACGTGCAAAGTGTTTTATTATCACCTAAATTGCAGGTTTCTGTTCAATACTACAAACAGAAACTTCAAATTCATAATTATACCCTTTATGTAAACAATGATAAGGAGGTACATTTATATGTGTGGCATGAAGGTGATGGCGGAGTAACTGCCAATGAATTTACAACTTGTTTGATAGATTTATTAAATACAAAAATTAATCAAAACTATAAAAAAATAATACTAATATCAGATGGATGTGGCTATCAAAATAGAAACAAGGTACTATCCTCAGCTTTACTACATCTTACTAAAGAGAACAATTCAATTCAAATAGAACAAATTATTTTGGAAAAGGGGCACACAATGATGGAGGTGGATAGTGTCCATTCCACATTAGAACGTCTTTTTAGACCGCCTATTTCTTCCCCGAATGATTACATAAACAAAATGACACAAGCTCGCCCAAGCCAACCTTACATAATTCACCATTTAGACTACACATTTTTTAAAAATTTTGAAATGATATGTCAGCTAGATTCATTGAGACCAGGGAAAAGAGCTGGAGATCCTGTAGTCACCGACATCAGAGGATTATTATACAAAAATGGTCAAATTTACTATAAATTGCGGCAGCCCCACGAATGGCAATTGTTACCACAAAGACTTCGTGTTCCTGGTGGTAACCTCGTAAGCCTTTACGATGAACCCAGAAAAATAGAAAAGACTAAGTTTGATAGTTTGCAGTCTTTAAAGAAATATATGCACAGAGACTACCATTACTTTTATGACGGGCTTCAACATAATTGAATGTAAACAAAGTCGTTTTAGAAGTGTTTTTTTTTTCTGCTCTTAATACATTAATTAAGAATTGTTAATCTTGAACGTTTTTTGTTTCGTTCTCTTTTTTTTAAACACGTACAATTTAACATTTTTTTAGAGATTAGTTATTGATTGTTTTGATGTTGGTTCCTAATATTAGGTTAAATGAATGATCTCAAGTGACAATAATGAGACTGATCTTGTGCCTGTAATAAAACTATTTGATAATAACGCCTCAAATTTGGCTATATTTTTATATTATTTATTACCTATAATAGTTAAGAAGTTGAGGTTACATTGTAATAGATAATAAGTTTAAATTTTTTGTTGGTAGATAGGTACTGTTTTGGTGCAGATTTAAATTTTCAATTGAGGTATTTTAAATACCTTCGTATTTAAAGCTTATCATAACGTCGCATAGAAATAATTTCGAAAGAATTTTTTTGTTTGATTTGTTTTTTGATGTTGATTTCTTCTATTTTGTAGCAAAATAAAGATCTTTTAATTAGCGCAGAGTTTTATTCCGTAATCTGTTTATTATAACATGTCATTATGAATCTATATATTATTATAATAATAATTTCTAATCTATAAACTCAATAACAAAAAACAAAGTTCCAATGTTTAAGCACATAGCATGCATAATTTTAAAAACAAACCTCAAAGATTACCTTACATGTGCTACTTGTGCACATATCATTATATTAGCCAGCAAACAAAACTTGACATGTGCATGAAAAACAACAAAAAAAAATATTTTGCTGTCATACATGAATTGTAATACCTTTTTATTATCTTAGACTAAATTAGATATTTTTTGCTATACTTTGTTGTATTTTTATATTTTCAGAAGATAATAAATTACGAAAAAAACAGTTTTTTTGTTGTCCTGAAAAGTTCTTCAAATGCACTTAACAGATTTGGCAAGCGCACCGACGTTATATTGAGGACAAAAAGGCTTGGGATTGAACTGCTCCAATTTTATTTTATATTATTTTTATTTTTGCATACTGAATGTTGACATTAATATTTACTTTGTAAGTATTATATTATTTTACTTCATTGTGAATGTGAAGACTATGTAGGTCATTGCTTTTTTTTTTGTTTGTTTTATTTTTTCTCTCAGTTATTTTTAATCATGGTCTGGCAGTTTGAGTAATTTATGCGGCCTACCCCAATGTCCTTTCTTTGGTATTGTTCGTCGAATCGTTGAGCTCCTTAAGTTCTGAGTTGAGCTGCGCGATTACTGACAAATGCGTGCACTGACTGGACAGGTCCTCTCAATCTGTGTGGTTCTTTCCTCAAAAGACCATTTCAGACACCAATCTACATGGTCTTCACATGAAGTGACCAAGATTATGTCTGGACTTTATAAGAGACTGTGACCTCTGAGTTTGTTTCGGCCTTTCTTCTCAGAGTAGTCAGATAGGAAACGCCGACCTCATCTAGTTTAAAAAAAAAATATTGACTTGTAAAAGTGTTTGTACAAACCTACTTACAGAAATAAAAATCATTTATCATTTATCATTTATCATTTAAAGGACCTTAAGTCACATTTTATAAATTATTCAGTAGAGCTCATTAAAGATGTCTATAGGTACCCGAAATTAGTTATTAAAATCGACCGTGTATAAAAAGTAAATAGTGTATCGTTGTAGAAAAAAATTATGATTATGAAGGTTTATTAAGCTATTATATTGTGATATTTTTTTGACAAATATTCTTCCTTAAGGCTGTAAAAATAAAAATGGACTTAAGGTCCTTTAGCTTTCACCTACAGAATTAAATAAAATGATCAAAATTTACGTTCCCTCTACCATATTTAATATCATACTGCAATTGCAAACTCTGGTTGTGGTCGTGTCACAATACCGTTCAAAATCGATAATCGTGAAGTTACAAATAAACTGTTGCGGTAGAAAACTGGCTAAATCCCAAAAATCAACGTATGGGTGTTTGTAAATGGCTGCCATAAATAATTAAAAAGTCGTCGATACCGTTAAAAAGTGGGCCGCCATTCTGTCAAAACCTTCTTTACTCCTATATCTATAAACACATTATAAATTAAAGTCGCTTTTTAGGCTTCCGTACCCAAGGATAAAACGGAACCCTATTACTAAGACTCCGCTGTCCGTCTGTCACCAGGCTGTATCTCAAGAACCGTGATAGTTAGACAGTTGAAATTTTCACAGATAATGTATTTCTGTTGCCGCTATAACAACAAATACTAAAAAACAGAATAAAATAAATATTTAAGGGGACTCCCATACAACAGACATTATTTTTTTGCCGTTTTTATAGATAATGGTACGGAACCCTTTGTGCCGAGTCCGACTCGCACTTGGCCGGTTTTTGTGACTGTATGTGTCATCGCGTTGTTCTTCTAAATTACACAATTGATTTTGTTGCGGTTTTCACCATCATTTATAGAGACTTTACTGGAAAAGATTTCTCTTTATCAACATTTTTGAAGTGAAAACTTCTTTAGGCACGTTGAGCGATTTTTGGTTGGGGAAAATCTTACGGGTTCGCGTCACCGTGTCACCGCAACTTACACCGCGCACAGCGCGCATTCTATATACTGGATGATGTTTTTTACCGTCTTGCAAAAAATAGGGTACAATAGGTGAACGGAGAAGCCTATGGCAAGCGAGGTTGGCGTCCGGCGTCGGGAGTGACTCGACTAATGAATACACTATTTATGGTTTATATTTTATTTTATTTTTTTATTTTGTTTTCTCTAAATTGTAGGTATCCTATTGTGTGTATTTTATTATCTTTTATTCCTCTATGGATTTGTACATGTCCGTAGGTGTGTCCGTGGCATCACATGGGCCCTATCAGAATATCAGCGCTGCGGTATTTATTTGCAACTATTTATTTGAAAATATTGCAACTTTTTGGCCTCGCCAAAAAAATACCTGTTTTTTTTTAATTTTTATATTTTGTATTTATTTTGTTTTTTTAAATGTTAATTTTGTTAGTTTCCTGTGCTCTTTTATACTGTTTGTATTTCCTGTGCGTGTCCCAAATAAAGTATTTTTCTTTCTTCTTCTTTCTTTATTTCTTTCTATGGCATACCTAGTTTTTTTTTTGTTTTTCAATAGCTTAGACAGAAATTGCTCTATCAATAAGCACTACACATTTGAAGTAAACTAGAACAATAAAAACAGAAATTTTGAAATATTTTATAGATCGTTAAAAAATATCGAAATTCATACCATGATTTGCATTTCGATATTATTAAAATAAATTTAAAAAAAAAGCTAAGTATGCCATAGGCTTCTACTCCGTTCACCTATTATACCCTATTTTTTTCAAGACGGTAAAAAGTCACCCAGCATAGTTGCAAAGTGAAAAAATTTGATAAGGGGAAATCTTACGGGTTCGCGTCACCGCGATACCGCGTTTAAGTTTTCACTTCTGTCGGTAGTCTCCATGACTGCCTACTTTTTTATTTTCTTCACAAAAGAAATTGAGACAAGAAAACTATTTTTTATAATATTAATAATAGAAATAATTTATATAACATATGTATATAAAACATTAATATTAAACTTAGATATAATACAGAAATCTCGATGTTTTGTGAAATCGTAAAAACCTGTGCGGTGCAGGGGCGGGTCGCTATTATAATTCCATAATAAAAGTCCCCACATAAATGTACTGGCCACTAAGAGCTCATTCATAATTTAAAACTTCTATTTTCGAACCAGCCAGTATCAAACTACAAAGGCACAATAAAAGCTTTTTGATATTAACAAGAGGGTCTTTCAGACCTTTCTTCTTCGAACTTTTCCAATATTTTTCGTTTTCTTGTCACCAGCATCTGTTTGGATTACTTCATGAAAAGAAAACAACAGATTGTTCGGAGTTGGGTCTCTTTGAAGGTTTATGGTATAGGTTTCGAGTGATAAGGGTGATCGATTCGGGTTGTGATATTTTGGATACAATCCGGGATATTGATATCGGGGGAAGCGCAGCTATTTGTATTGCGCCAGACGGTGTTGATTTGCATAAAGCCTGTGTATCTGGTGCATAGTAATCTTGATATAAGTAGCTATTTGAAAGACTATAACGCTGATTTACTTAAAAAGTATTTTATAATGATTGAAAGTATTATATAATGCCTATATGTTTATCGGGTTTTTATTTTAAAGACGGAGAACTTTAAATTGCAATTGCAATTATATTAAAAAACACAGAAAAATGTTTTTAATATATATAAAATTGGCATTATTTTACAGATAATTTTATGGCATTAATGTTCGAATATAACTTCGTGCATGTGGCCGCCGCGGCTGACGCAAAACCCTAATTCAGTGAAAAATTTACATTTTTATTGGCAGCTAGCTTTTGCCAGCGTGGATATCTAAAATTATCCCACGAGAGCCGTACATTTTTCCGAGATAAAAAGTACCCTTTGTGCTATTCCAGACTATAATCTATCTCTGTGCACAATTTCATTCAGATCCGTCCTGCCGTTCTGGCGTGATTGAGTAACAAACATCCAAGCTTTCGCATTTATAATATTAGTAGGATAGTAGGATAATATTAGCAAGGTTGGCAAGATTTACTAAAGGAAATATTTGACAACCGACTAATTTCACAAAATCTGGCCACCTCGTTCGTGCGATTTGACGCCATTACACTATTTTCTCTGGGGATATGTAAAGTCGCATGTCTATAAACTATATATGAAAAAAAAATATACATACCTATGTATAAATATATATGTATGTCAATTGAGCGCTTGGACGCCAACTACAAATACAGCCTGATTTACTGCGAAGAGTGTGTGAAAATTTGACCTCCATATTACGCCATCTACGCGTCAGCCGCGGCGGCCACATGCCATAAATCATAATATTATTCAAACATTAATGCCAGAAAATTATTGGTGAAAAAAAAAATACATAGATATTTAAATTATTATTAGGTTCCTTGAAAGACATTTTTTTTTTGTTTTATTTACAAAAAAAAATGTGTTTTATTTCAGTTTCAATTTCTGCACCTCTAAAATAAACACCCTTTAGTACAAAGACGCGTTATCCTACAAGATTAGGATAGATAGGAGTTACGTAATAAAACCCTTACATCTCTCTCAAAAGTGCAAAAAGGCCTCTCAAAAGGGCTTAATGTTATCTATATAATTATTATATACTAATACTAATAATAAAGCTGAAGAGTTTGATTGTTTGTACGTTTGAACGCGTTAATCTCTGGAACTACCAGTCGGATTTTAAAAATTATTTTTTCATTTGATAGCCCAATTCTTGAGGAAGTATAGACTATTTAACATCACGCTAGGGCCCTTAGGAGCTGAGCAAAAAGAAAATAAGTCAGAAAGAACGCTAAGCGAATACGAAGTAATAAGGCAGGCGATGCGATGCGACGGGTTAGGTCGGGGGGACAAGAAATTTCACGCGAACAAAGTCACGGGAAGAAGCTAGTCTGTTATAAATTTACAAATTCACAGAAACACATTTCAAAGTATACATATATCTATGCACTTACCTCGCTGTACCCATTTTCAAGGTGATACCATACTCGTATCAGCCGGAAATTGTTTCCTGCCGAAAGTACGGTAGCGCCATTTGCCCCTTAATGATCGGGCCTGGCAGCTAATTGCAATAACTACCTTGCAGCAAGAGAGGCGATTATCGTATGACGGTAATAGCAAGCCGGTTTGATGGTGTGATATCCTGGTATTATCGCCATGAACACCTTATGTTTCATTGAGCTGATTGTTGTGGTTTTCGCGTAAACGGTAGTAGATATGTCGTTTTGAAAAACAAAAGATAGGCAATAAAAGCTTTACTTACGAATTGCTAAAAGGTAAAAGACCCTTTTTCTGAAGAACGCGTGGAGGTTTAAAGTTGAAATGAATATCAAATACGTAAGTATATAGTCCCTGGAGCTCTAAAAAAATCAAGCTTCTAAGTCAACGCAATAAAAAATACGGCCATTTGTGCGACATATTTTGACAGACAATTTTCGTAAAATCGATAATTCAATCGATCCTAATCAAAGCATGAAAAATCGATTGACAAAAAATCGAAATTCAAATAGATTTTTCAAGTGGTATTTTGTTATAATACGTATATAGCGACAGCGAAAGACGGCGGCCGATAAAACGGCGTCTAATAATTATGTTGCCAATATAAGTTGCCGAAATTATCATCAATCGGAATATACCCACTATCTTAATTGCCCCAATAAACCTTATAAGAAGGCTTTAACTGTCCACTAATGGATATATGTAGGTAGCCCTCTTCAATTGCGGGATAGTTAGCTCGATGTTGTGCCACTCACATCCATCAATTAAAAGCAATCCTGTAAATATCTTCGTTTTAACCAGATTCTTCAACATAGTACACTGCAATGGTTTGAAACCTAACGCTAGATTAAGGTAAAGTCTTTTTTTTTTTGTTTAAATACGCACAATTAAGGCTTTAAAGACACTTTTGAATATCAAAATTTACAAGAAAAAAGAATTGATTCTAGTTGCCCCTTCCAAAAGGTTCTGTATGGAGAAGAAAAGACAAGAAACTCTATAGTTACGAGTACTCTTTTATAAAGTTTTTCAATATTTTGTGTACATTATTATACAGGGTCTAAAAAGACACATCACAAAGCCGTCAACTATGCATACTGTATAACTAATTAAGTAGCTTTTGCTTTAAGTATTGCTTTTCTTTTCTTTCTAGGTATAAATAACAGTATTTTTTTATTGCGTGCAATGTAACGCGAACCCAGGCAAACGGGCCCCGACGGTGAAGCGAAGAGGAACCCGAGGAGGTGCCGCTCGTCAGGGCTTTTCCCAGGAAGTTGACGACGTAGCGGCCAACAGGTAGGTTGCGGTGCCGCTTGGGCGACATCGCAACTGAGGCGGGCCGCGATGTCGTATGCGAGGCATCGCGGCTGAGGGTTGGAGGCCGCGCCGGGAGAGGAGTGCCGGTATTGCGGTGCGCCGCTCTCCCTACCTTCCGCGGCCTTGACGGGGTCGCCACCATCTGATGGCGGACGCGGTGGGGCTGCAGGGGAGGAGGAGTGTCGGTATTTCGTTGGCCGCTCTCCCTATCCTCTGCGGCCGAAAAGTTGTAGGCACGGCCGGGCCACTGACCTGACCGGTCGCAGAGGGACCAATGGTGCCTAGACACGGGGTCGTCTAGCGCCCATGTGCTGGTTTGGTCCATGGAATGGTCACGGCGCGTAATGTGTTCTTGTGCGCCGATGATGGGGGGTGCTCCTCAGAGGAGAGTCCGGTGACGGACAGCCGCGGCGGGTTCGCGGTTAGTGCTAACGCGTACCCGTGTTCCCACCACAAGCGGCAGAGGAGGACACCGTGGAGTTTTAGTGGGTTGGAGTCCCACATAACTGCACTATCTCCCCGTGGTAGTGCAGTATGCATGAGCATTTCTCCACGCAAAAAAAAAGGTACTTGTGGTAGTGTGCGTTTGATATTCATTGTCATTTTGTAACTTCAAATGCGTAATTTGTTAAGAAAAAATGAAAATTCAGGTAATGTTTGTTTGGAAAAAAGTTTGGTTAAAAAAAATGCGAATTTGATCTTCAATATCTCCAGAACCAGTGGATTCCCAAGTATGGTCTAGTGGAAAAAAATATCCAAATAATGGGTAGAATATGTGGATTGCGGCTTCGGAAATTGCCTTTTTACACCCGATATAGTTATACATATGTGACTGGTGGAATTTGAAAATCTAACATCCATCAATTCGACTTCTTGAAAGCCAGCTGTAAAGTAATTGCGCTCTAGATTTCTTAAGCATTAGGTACGCCTGTATTTCCCAAACGGTAGGGCAGAGGTGTTTATCCCTCATTTAGCCTCTTATGCTTAACTCCCATGTAATAGTCGAGTAACTTATTGCCATCCACCAGTCACAAATCCAGGCTCCGAGCTGCTCCTGGGAAAACCCAATAACACTACCCGACCTACCTAGGAATCCACCATTAGACCAGCCGAGCATTATATCATACTAGCTTCGCGGCCGCGGCTTCGCCCGCGTGGTATGTCGATAAAAAGTAGCCTATGTCTGCGTCCAGGGTCCAAAGTATCCCCTTACCAAATTTCATAATAATTGGTTCATCAGTTTAGCCGTGAAAGCGTAACAAACAACCATACACATAATCAAATGTTTTCTCTTTATAATATTATAGTTAAGAAGGATAAATGGTATTATTGCCTTCTCAAAACTTTCTTATTTATGTACACTATGAAAAAAAAAGTAAATTTGAATAATCTAAATACCCAACTGCGTAAAAAGAGAACTTTAAAAAAGATGGAAACAAGAGATCATATTTTGTCTCCCAACAATCTCAGGTAATAAGGTCGTTGGGGCGGGCTCGCGGTGAGTGCTAACGCGTGCCCGTGTTCCCTCCACAAGCGGCAGAGGAGGACACTGTGGAATTTTAGTGGGTTGGAGTCCCACATAACTACCGGTCTATCCTGTGAAAACTTAGGTGAAGTGAGCTTGTAGTGAGCTGTCATTCCACCTGATGCTAGGGATTGACACTATTGACAGCACACTCCACGCTCACCTCACCTAAGATTTCACGGTGAGATTTGTACAGCTGCACTATCTCCCCGTGGTAGTGCAGTATGCATGAGCACTTCTCCACAGAAAAAAAAGGTAATAAGGTCGTTATTGTTAAATTTAAGAGGATGCCTCCGACTGCATAAGATGATTGAAGACAAAATAGGTCATCTTGTTTCCACCTTTTTTAAAAGTTCACTTTTTACGCAGTCGGGTTTTTAGATTTTTGAAATTTACTTTTTTATTTTACACTTTTTAGCGTACAATACCTACTCACTTATAATCGGGTGATAACGGCCTCTTACTTACTCACTTCAAAAGTTCGGGATTTTATTTTTATCATTTATCATTCCAATTTACATTTAAAATATAATTTGTATATATTTTTGTAATCACCTTTTAAATAAACTCTTAATTTTGATACCCCACTCGATGGGTTTGGGAGATATTTTTTTTTTACCTAATTTCCTCCTAATTTTGACTTTTAAAAATTTTAATATACCTAGTGACAGTCGCGCAATAAAGACGAATTTAACGACATATCACTCTTCAAAATCGGTCAAGCGGTTTAGGCTACAGGAGGCAAAGGAACGGACACATACATGCGTGCGAAAAACTTTACCCTCCTTCTGGGTCAGTTGGATAAACTTACTACCAAACTGGTACTATATAAATCATATGAAGAGCTGAAGGAAAAGTATAAGAAAAACTTACTTAGTGTAGCGTAATATTCTCAGTGCGTCTTTCGATGATCAGAACATATTGTACAGACAAGCTCAAGCTACTATAGATTTTCAACTTTATCGCTAAAGCATTAGGTTCAAATTTTATTGGGAAAATTTGACAGTTTTGGGTAGCTTGATATACTGGCGTCCGTACATATTTATGTCGAGTGATTTTATATCGACTTACCCTAACCCTTATCTTTTTTCGGAAGTTCTGTCTTTTGGCACACATGGGTAAAGATAAATTTTAGATTTACATAAAGTCATATCCTGTCTTTTGATGATGTATCTGATGGTTTCTCAGAATTTTACTAGGTTCCTTAAGCAAACTGACTATAACGCGGCAAATTGATGTAGGGTATCAATGTGCTTAACAATTAATTTATCTTACTGTACGTATCTTATTTTTGCAATCGAGTCTCGTACTTATCTTTTTTATTTCTAACCATTTTTCCAACAATGTATTTCCTTATATTCAGACATCAAAAACATAAGCCTACAATAAAATAAAACCAATAAAGTTTGGGGTTGTGGCTTCGATTTCCATACAGAATAAACATTTGTGTGCATGAACATGTCTGTTTGTCCTGAGTCTGGGTGTAATTATCTATATAAGTATGTATTATAAAAAAAAAGTAATGTATGTAGTTAGTTATCTGGTTTCCATAGTAGCTCTGCTTAGTTTGGGATCAGATGACCGTGGGTGAAAATGTCCCAGGTTATTATTAAATGCGACCTTAAGCACTCTTCTTTACTGTTAAGACTTCATGTGTTCGAGAGTAGTTGCGACCGTGAAGGAAAAGCATCATCCATCGTGAGATGTCCTAAAGCTACAATCACTATTAAACACTATATAAATTATCAATAAACTAGATATTCAAATTGAGCTAGCAAGAACTTCTATTTTCTTATCAACTACAATTCAGCATAATAGCAAATTCATAGTTTCAAAATTACATTACAAGTTTCATTACTCGTCGTTACAAGATTGCCCTTCCAATTCGTCTCGGTAATTGATATCATCAAAAACTGCCAACTCACTCAAACTTTTCTAACGATATGTCGGGAAAAAAACAATTTTCTTTCGGGAAATAGATTAAAATCACCTACTCGATCCCTAAAACTTACTTCATCGAAACTTTTGCGATTCGATTTACGTATTCACAGAATAATTGAAGCGGGAACTTGTGCTTCGATTTCTTTTTGGTAATAAATTAGTGTTGGTTTGCAGGAATTTATAACAATGTTTTCAGAGAAGTTTTATAAGGGTCTCGGTTTTCATAAATGTTTTTTTTTTTGTTTGTTACCATCTATGTTTTGAATGCTGACGTGAATATCAGATTTCTTTTTTTTCTTGAGTCAAAAACCACCTTGCATTACGTAAAGCTATCGAGGTACGCGCTCCGCATTGAAAAGATAATCACACAGTCTCTCCTTCTCTCTATTTGTCGCTCACAATAATCTCTAAAAATATATATATTTTTTTTTTTAATTAGATCGACTTCAAAAAGAAATGAACTCAAAACTGTATTTTAGTTTGGAGCCACCGACTTCCGAAATTAAAGTTATTTCATAATTTTGAGTCGATTTCATTTTTTTTAATTATTTTTTTTATTTCGTAATTATTAGGTTTTAGTAAAAAACTGGAATATATGTTTCTATATGTTTAAAAGTAGTTGATAGTTTTGTTATAAATATTTCACTAGAATTTGACCAAGGTTTTGAGGTGTTTCAAGTGTTTCCCTTTGACACCACACCCGTAGCTCGTATCATTAAGCCAGGCCGTCACACTTAATAATAATAATAACCTGGGACATTGTATACATACGGTCATCTGATCCCAAACTAAGCAGAACTTGTACTATGGAAACCAGATAACTGATACACTACATATACTACTGTTTTTTTGTTAATACATACTTATATTACGTAGATAATTACAGCCAGACTCAGGACAAACAGACATGTTTATGCACACAAATGTTTGCCCTGGATGGGAATCGAACCCATGACTTGCGGCATGATAGGTGGTATCTTAACCAACCACGCCAACTGGCCTGTCTGTGTGTCTGCCTGTGTGTGTAACTTACACGTATTAGTCCATTTTCTTGAAAAGTCCTGAACCGATTTTGATGAAACTTGCACTGTTCCCTAAGTTGAAGTAAATGTAAGCCAATAAAAATAAAATGGTCACGATTCGATTAATAGTTTCGGAGTAATGCGTTGACTAACATACATAAAAAATACAAACATACATACACCTATAAAATTTTGCATATTTGTTTGGAAGTCCTAATAGATTATCATATGTGAATATATTGCAGTTCCAATAATATTACATACATAAGTGTCGAATCGATAACCTCCTTTTTTTGAAGTTGGGTAAAAATAATTAACAATTTCGCTCGAAAAACTATAAATCACAGACTTACAAACTCCTTTAGCCACCTACTTTAGGCAGTAATTACACTAAAGTAAATTGGAAGTAGGTATCTAAAAGAACCGTAAATGCAAGTCATTCTCGGACGCGGCTTTTCACAACTCCATCTCGTTAGTGAATTTAATGTAGCGTTTCAAAAGATTTTTTTCTCTCTACAATGTTTTTAATTCGTCACTGGTTTTGGGACCGAGCTTTTGAGTATTAAAAGATTCTTTTGACTGTAATAATTATGAGCTTGATAAAGCTGTGCCGCATCAGCACGCTGATAAATGAGTTAGTAGTCAAACAAAAGACTATTCAATATTAAAAGTAAAAAATAATACACTTATTTTTTACTTTTAATATTGAATAGTCTTTTGTCTTTTTGTCATTTGGTCCTGTACCTAAAGACGTGTTTCATCTCGAAGTTTACAGCCCCGCGTTTACAGCAAGGTATAAAACGTACATGCTACAAAAGTCAAGGTCAAATCATTTATTTCAAATAGTCACATAAAAGGCACTTTTGAACGTCTAAAAGACATGGCTAAACCACTGGCTACACACTACTGCATGTATAGAAATATCCCACTAGCTCGTAACATTCAAATATTCATTAATTAATTATAACGGTTTTATTATTCTCCTAGAACTTTCGTGAACTAATCAAATTACCTTTGACCGCTTTGTCCTACTACCTATAATTTCGAATTCAGCCCTGATGTACCATTGCAACAATCAAGCTCATTTACATTTACGTGACTGACTCCCACGATTCCAAAACCGTCCGATAAGGTTTTGGCGCGGTATGAAAGAGGGGTTAAAAGTATTTTTCATGTTTTTTGTTTGACAAGGAGAACATGGCAAAATCTGGAAACAAACGGCAATTAAATAGAGGCGGCACAAAATGTCAATCGATGTCAACTGTGACAATCGATTCATCTCGATTAAACTTGATTCGATTACAACCAAATAAAAAAAATACTAAAGCTTCGGAACATGTATTGTGTAAACTTTTTATTTAATCTACTCAATAGTACCGTTATCCATCACATACAAAAACTCACGCCTTCTGCCCATGAGGATAGGTAGAAACTACAGAACGCCACCTGCTACGATCCTTACATGTGATACTTCTTTGGCCTCGTTTACGTTCATAAATCTGGTCATAAACGCACGCCTCGCCGATTGCGAGTATTGCACACCTGAACTTACTGAAGAACATCACCAATAAGGTCATTATACGTATATGTCTTCCTAGAGCGTCCCCTCCCAGCGTTATCACTCACATCTGCCTCGTAAATACTTTTTGTTACTCGCCTTTCATTCATCCTCACAACATGACCAAACCATCTAAGCATACTCTTTTCAATTTTTGTCACTAATCTTTTAAACCGCACTGTTGCCTTATCATATCATTCCTCAGCCTAAATTCATACATCACACATGCTTGGCAAGGCACGCATTTCCACAGCATTTATTCTACTTTCATGCTTACTTTGCCACACCCAAGATTCACTTCCATACACAAGCGTAGCTACCAGCACTATTATGAACATCACAATATAAGTAAATGTCTCAAAGAATGTTGACTGAGTAATGATCGACAAGAACAATTGTCTAATCTAAATTTTCAATTATTTAATCGATTATGTTACATGCCAAGTTCAATCCCAAATCTATAAAAAAAAAGTCAGTCAGTCAACCTATCAAGTCATCATCGACAGACATCGTTTGATCGCTCTGCTGCCGTCCGTTCGTTAGTTATGCTTTCACAGTATTTTGGATATTTACTTTTGACCGACCCTCGCTTGTTTGTCGGTCTTAGTGTGTTCGCTCATCTACCTGACCTTCCACTACTCTATTCGAACTCACCTTGCCTATCGATTCATCATGAGATGCATAAACTGTAATGCAGCCATGCAAAGACTGCATCGTCTGCATGCCTGAACTTCTGTTCACTATCTTAGCACGATGGGATCCATTGCCATTGAGTTTATAATATTAAATTTTGAGAACTGCCCTTTTCTTTGGGTGGGAAATCATCAAATAACTTCTCACGCTCTGGGCGGAGCGGGAGGGCGTGTCATTCGTGTCAGACTTTTACTGACTAAAACCCACCCGTGTTCCTTCAGTTGCCTGTGCCAGGGCCACGGTAACTCTTTCATATAACTAGCGAACCTGGCAGGCATAGGCCCTAGCGGACCCCATCAGTTAGTGCTGACATCAATTTGAGGCGCGCGTGGAATTATGTGTATATATAAATAATTTAAGTTTTTTGACAAGTCCTGTGACTTTACTGGACAAGTTTTTGGGAATCTTCCTCATAGCACAATAAGTTTCTAACTTGACTTTTGTTTCAGGAAACTGCCTGGTGATAGCAGCAGTGCTTTGCTCGTCAAAGCTGCGCAGTGTCACCAATCTGTTCATCGTGTCGCTGGCGGTGGCTGACCTGTTGGTCGGCCTCGCCGTGCTGCCGTTCTCAGCTACCAGAGAAGTGTTTGAGGTAGGTCAAGTTTTAGCCATATATGAATTTCCCGCAAGAATAGCAGTGGGGTAATTACGTCACACACTTATAATGCAATAAATTTTTACAGTTGTATATAGTAGGGGAGGATTTTATACCGAATAAATTTCATTTCTAGTAGTTGTTTAATATTCTCTAATCATGAATGTGAAAGTCAAGATCTCAATTTTGAAGGAAAATAAAACTGCATTTTTGCTTCTGGCACAACCAGGAATCGAACCCGTTTTTTTTTACAAAAAAACAGTATCCTTATGGATCAAATGCTGCGAACAAATGTAATATGACAAATCAAAGGGCATGTTTTTTTTTTAATTTTTCGTAATTAATGAAACAAAAATTGCAAAAAACTGACACTTCCTTTGATTTTTAAACGACTTCAAGAATGGAGGTTCTTTATTCGACCCGATTCCGATGATTTTCGATGTTCGCGATTTTCTCAGAAACGATGAACCAATTTTCATGATTCTTTCACTAACATGATCTACATACTTTCAGGAAGGTTTCAGTATATAATACTAATAATTATTTAATTATTCTTATGTAAGAAGTTATATGCATAAATGTGCTGTATCTCCGGCATTTTATTCTTCTTTTCGCCATCGCAACAATCAAGTTCATTTACGCGACTGATATATATTCCCCTCACTTCCATGCAACTGACTATTTTTTTTTAGGGTTAAAGATGATCCCAAAAACGATCCCATAAGGTTTTGGCGCGGTATGAAATTACTTTTCGTAATTTTTTTTTTTACAACTTGGACATGATCTAACTTTGGACTGCACTATTGGAGCAGTTGACCCTCAGATCTCTTATGCACTAAGAAAAAACTATTTTTGGTATGATTTTCAGCCGGTACAAAATTACTTTTCTAACTAACGCCACCACCCGTACTAATAGATTAGGAGCATCCTTCGGGTTGTCATAAAAAGTTTGTTGCGTAATTGGGGTTGCTATTTGGCATCAAAGAGTCAAGCCTTATAAACACGAATTGAATCAGAAATATTTATGTCAGTTTGCCTAGGAAAGCGTAACCATTGAATTTTAACGATCCAGATCGCGGGTTTTATGGTGACTTTGGTCTAACAGCCTGTTTGTGTCTTTCGATATATAATTATGTTAATATTGTAATATTAACATAATTATATATTGATAGCTTAGAATTCTACTTTGACCATCTTTTATGTGATAAGATAAGAAAGATGTGTCAAAGACAAGCTACCGTAAAGTAATATAATGTAAAGCTTTCCTGTAGTCATGAGGTTAATAATATGAATTACATATAAATGAGTATACGATACGGAATATTTCCTACGCTGTTTTTATTTTTAAACCGACTTAAAAAAGGAAGTTATTTATTCGACATGTATGTATGTAATATTATTGGGACTGTAATATATAATCTATTCGGGCTTCCAAACCTATATACAAAGTTTTATAAATGTATGTATATTTGTATGTATGTACGTGTTTTTCCACGCATTTCTCCGAAACTATTCGGATCGTAACCATTTTATTTTTGTTGGCTTATATTTACTTCAACTTAGGGAACCGTGCAAGTATCATCTAATTCGGTTCAGTAGTTTCCAAGATAATGGACTAATAACACGTGTTAGTGTGACGACTCGGGAGTGTGACTGGTGTGGTGTCAAAGGGAAAACATCTCAAAACCTTGGTCAAATTCTAGTGCAATACTTATAACAAAACTATTACTTACGTATTACAAACAAATATCCAGTGTCTACTAAAAACTAAAAATTACGAAACAAAAAATATTTTAAATTAAAAATTAAATCGACTTCAAAAAGAAATGAACTCAAAATTATAAAATAACGTTAGTTTCGGAAGCCGGTAACAAAATTCTAAAATACAGATCCCAAAACACCGACTACCAAAATTAAAGTTATTTCATAATTTTGAGTTAATTTCTTTTTGAAGTCGATTTAATATTTTTTAATTATGTTTTTTTTTTTTTATTGATACACATTTTTTGAATAACATGAAAATAGTTAAATTCGGATAAATTCGTTGCGATGATCGGTTACACGATTACGAGATTACACAAATGACTTATGCGACCAAAACTTGTCTGAAACTCTACCACGTACCCAATCTTCATACCAAACGATATAAAAAACCCACTACATACTCATTTCACTCAAACACGGGCCCAAAGCGAAGTTACCTCGTAATAACCAACAGATTTGGATATTCACCGCCCCAGCCCCAAGAGGCGGTGTGATGAAAAAAGTTAAATAAAGTGTGGAACAGCTCATAAAGATAGTTTTATTGCAGTAGCAAGTTATTCAGTCGCTCGCAGGGTGTAAGTTATCAAGTCCTGTGATGGTAAAAGTATTTGTTTATTGCTGTTGGATAAGAATAGAGACCTTGTGAATATTGAAATACGGCTTAGAATACAAACGACGATTCTTAATTTCCATTTTGATAAACGTTAACTTTTTGCAGTATGTATAAGATGCGAAATCTAAAAGAATTAGTTAATTAATCGATTGATGCATAGTTGGTCACTTTATTCACATAGCAATCTGGCTATATATAAGTAATTTAAATAAAACTTAAAGATTGATATGTATTGACCAATTAAAAAACCAGTTTCGGTACATGTTATCTCATGTGAGCCACAGATTACTGAATTACAGGGCCTCATCCGAAAATAACAGTTGAGCAAAAAATACAGGCAATGAATCACAAGCTAAATTCGCATTTAATTTTAATATTCTATTTATTTCCACATAGAAACTCAAATAAAATCATTTGTCGCACACTGCAAAGATGAATAAAATTGTACAAAAAAAGAAGTAAATTTATAAAATCAAAAAACCCGACTGCCTAAAAAGTGAACTTTAAAAATGATGATTATCCCAAGGAATTTCATTTTTTTTCTTTTTCACAATATGGTGGCTTGTTGTCACCATATTAAATTTTGGTTACTGTCATATCTTTAGTGACACTCACAAGGTTAAGACAAATCGATTGACGTAAAAATCATCAAAATCGGCCCCCTCATTTGGTCTCTAGAGTGCCACAAAGGAACAAACATACATGCATACATATATAGGCTGATACACACATTACACTCCTTTGCGTCACGCAGTCGGGTAAAAAGAAAGAGTTTAGGAGTTGGTAATTAACTGGCATAATACAAAAGTACAAACACTCCAAAACAGAATATAAAGTTAGCCCATGATAATTATTTTCCCCAGGGAAATAATTATCATGGGCTGACTTTCTAAGTACGGTACATACGCATTCATGCGCCCCTGGTACCTACCTCTGTCCTTCACGCACTGCATGGAGAGTTACGAAATAACAAATAATTGCCATAACCCTCGTGAAATATCACAAGGTACCATTATTTTCAGTAATTAGACGCTGTAAGAGCCCTCCAACTGCAGATGCTACGAAAGTAAAGGATTGACAACACCACATAATGATTCTGAACTTTAAAACCCCAAGATAAAGTTCTAATTCAAACAGCATACTATTTGATATCATTTTAACTGATTTTAAACTTTGTTCACGAAGATATAGACGCTCGTTTTCTGTGTAATGGAACGGAATTCTTTGAAGTTGGTGATGGAATTTTAAATTTATGCGCGGGAAAATAAGATTCAGTTTACTTTGAATTTGTTATCTATCTAGGCGGCGTTTTCAAAGCCATTATTAGAGCGCAGTAAACGGCTATTTCTAGGCTTTTGCTTTTATTGAGGCTTGGAGAAGGTAAATATTTTAAAAGTTGCAAGTTTCGTCGTTGATGTTTTATGCAAATGGAGTCCAGTGAAAAAATCTACAAAAAAAATAGACATGACATATGTATACATATACAATGCGACGAAAAATCATTGATGTAAATAGATGCTGAGCAGAGCAGCTGTACGTCGCGCACGACTACCACCCCCGGACTCGTCGCTCAGCTCCGCCTTGCCGCCGCCGGAACTCGGATCACCAGTCGCACGGGCGGCTACATCCGCGTCGAACTCGAGTGACGAGAACTTCTATCCACCGACGTCGCCACCACCTGCACGTCGGCCGTGAAGAGGCCGATTACCGAACGGCATAGGATCTAGGGGCCAAACGGCCCCGAGCCGGGTCCCCGCTGCCGCTGGTTGTGTGCAGCGCCTGAAATGGACTAATGACGATGAAACATAGTTTATCTAAGTCTGTAAAGCCTTTTCAATGATCTTTAACTACTAAATATTGTTGCTTGACAAGAACGTGATCTATATAAATAATTATGAAACACGACGCGATGAACATTATAGAATTGACAAAATGGTAGCTCGCGAGGGGAGCTACTCATAAGTAATTTATATAGGTACAAATATCTATGTAGGTAAAAATCAATGGCCGTGCATTAGTTTCGCAAAAACTCGAAAATGGCTCGACTGATTCGATTTTTTTTTCCTGCTTTTTACTGGGGTGGTTTATAAAAAAAAATAGGAAAAGCGCAAAGAAACAGCCGAAAAGTTGAAATTGAAATTTTGTCAGGACAACATCTGACGGGTAGCTAGTTTAAAAAAAAAATTGAATCGACTTCAAAAACAAATTAACTCAAAATTATGAAATAACTTTAATTTCGGAAGTTGGTGTCTTGGGATTTATATTTTAGTTTTAATTTCGGAAGTCCACCGACTTCCTAAGTTAAAGTTATTTCATAATTTTGAGTTAATTTCTTTTTATACCAACCGCTTTGCGAATGCTTAGCTGTACCATTAGCCAACATTTCGTCGAACTCCAACGGGACCAAACGTCGCATTCTGAAGGTGTCAGGAGATCTGACAGACGCTGAAAATAGGGCTCCGCGAGGCCGTTACGGCATGCGCGGATCGCCGCTAAAGAGAGTGCTAACGGCATTAAATAACACACACAACAGTCATTTACACAACAAGATTTATTCTTTCAGTTGTCCAGATGATACGTGAATTTTATCAAATTTTTAAAATACCACTTTATGTTATAAAAAAATATATTTTTTCTGGTGCACTCTCTTTAGCGGCGACCCGCGCATGCCGTAACGGTCTCGCAGAGCCCTATTTTCAGCGGTAAACAAAAATGATAAATAATGGAGACAGAGTTTCGACAGCCGGGACTTTTTCATAGGAAATTTCCTCCTCGTCAAGGATCTTTTTTCAAAACTTCTTATATATTGATAGTTTTTGAGTTATTAACGAAAAACAAAATGCTATCTTTTTTTTTCATCTGAAGTTGTTAATAATAATTGCAATTTTTATGTGCTAATACAACCTCAACATACATTTTTTTAGACGTCATTCCGAATCGAATAAGCTATCTCTCATATTTTTAGGAGCTTTATCAAGAATTAACAGGTTTGTTTTTAAGTTTTTGACTAGCCTACTGAGTGAAGGAACAGGATGATAATATTTTTTTATGCTTTTACAACCAGTCAGATGATCTTTCCAAGCAAGATCATCTGACTGGTTGGAAAAGCATAAAACGCGGCAACCTAGAAACATCTGCATAAATGCATTCTTTTCCATCCGTGATTCAAAAGATTTTTTGACGGCAAAGTCACAGAAATAGGTACCTACATCCTGTTTACATTTACACTGCGGCGTAATATCTATGTTATCTAAAAGGTGTCACTCCAGCTATAATAGAACAATTCTCATGATTCAACGAACATTGTAGCTGTAAAAGTAAGCTTTGAACAACGACTCATTTCGAAATTTTCAAACTGTCCCATTTCCCTTACACGTGTTGTAAAGTGAGTCTTCTGAACATACTTAATCTGTGGACTGATCGAATGACGTCATGACTCTCACATTCAAAACGAGGGTCACGAGAGCTTTGTCTTAAACCTTGAGACACTTAACCTTCACACTTGTCAGCGAAGTTTCAAGTTTGGACACTATTTGTGGGTGAATATTTTTAGAAGAGGAATTGTATTGGGTGAATGTTTATTGATATTGCCTCCTTTAAAGTTTAGTATGAATAAAGTTGGTTCCCTATCTCATTTGCTCTTTCTATGCCTGTTTATTTATCAACAGACTTGCGATAAGGAAAGCCCGATGTTCATGGTAAGCATTTGTTTAAAAACAAAGTTTAATCAACATGTTGCTGGCAACACTGCGTGTTGCAGAGTTGATCAAGGCATGTTAACTAGTTCTCGCTCGACGAGGGACAACATCAGTCTGTTTATGACAAAATTGTTGAAGTATGTGGACGTGTTTGCAACCAGTTTATAAACATGGCGGTAGTGAACAATACATTGACTACTGCAACTTTGTTGTTGCCCATCAACAATGTTGATCAACTGTTGCTCAACAGAAGTTTACCAAGTTATACTCAATACTCAATACTCAATTTTATTGCATTCCATAATGTGTACATATAAGAGTTGGTATGTTAAAACATCGAATCAATTATGGACCCTGTCGGGCACAGCAAAGTTAATTTTTAATAGGAGGGAGAATGAAGGCGCTTTTTGTTAAGGAGAAAAAAAATAATAGATAAGATAGTATCATTAAAATCGTATCATTTGCATAAAGCAAATATGATATTTATATTTTATATAAGTATTTATATATAAGTTTTAAGTTATATTTATATATTGTTTATATTATATATTGCACGATTTACATTATTAACACTATAAATTATAATAAACTAGATATTTACAATTTTACTCAAGTTTACCGGCTTTAGTATAGGCATACTAAAGGTTAAATAGGTACCCAAAATTTGTGGAAAACTCCTGGTTCTAATTGTGCGAATGCATTAAGTACCTACCTAGATTATTTTGGCCATCCTCGAATTAGGTGCAGGTCGTAGAGTGAATTAAATTTAAAATAACATAAAACACAAAAGTCTTTACGGTAACTACAATGTTACATTAAAAAAAATTTTTTAGCAAAACATAAAACCGACTTCCAAAACAAAACACTACAAAGTGAAAAATAATTTTAATTTCGGTAGTCGGTGTCTTTGGTTTTGTATTTTCGTTTTACGCCACAGACATCCGAAATTAAAGTTATTTTTCACTTTGTAGTCTTTTGTTTTGGAAGTCGGTTTTATTTTTTGCTAAAAAGTTTTTATTTTTCACTTTTTAGCTGTGGTACCTACCCCACACAAATTCGAATACCACTACCTGCTATGTAAATAACAGTGATAGCAAGTCATTAAAACATCATCCAGATAAACTAAGTGGGAAAAATACGCATTATTGAAGCTAAAACAAAAACTACCAAAGCAAAGTTAATACAATTTATATGGGTGGTCCCATATAAATTTTATTAACTTTGCTTGTAAGTATACCCTTTGAAACAAAAACATATTTTTCTAAATCGGTCCATCCGTCTTTGAGTTAACGCGTAACAAACATACAAAAAAAATATATATCAATGAAATCTTTTGAAACATTATAAAACAAATGAAGGGTGCAGGAAAAGAAGGGGCTTATCGACATATTTCGTTAAATCTAACTAACTATGACATTCGACTCGTTATAAGCGGGCCTTTCATTTGGTTTATTCAGAACAAAACAAGTAAAACCCCATCACCCTGTGGTCTTTAAAAAACTTTTCACATTCAATTCGGGTGGTCATTCGAACATTCATAAAAGGTTTCAAAAATAATAATCTACGTTATCGGCTTTATTCCGATGACTTGTTCGAATAAATACGTTATAATAAATTGTGCTCTATTTTTGGAGCCGAGAATCGAGTGAAATTGTCTGCTGTATCGAATAGTAAACAAATGTTTTTTTTTTTTTTTTTATGGCTCCATTCATGTTTCAGCCAAAGGGGTGTTCTTATGAAGTCTAAACCTTTATGCTAGACTTTTCTAACTTAGACCTAATATTTCATTAGAGTGCTATAAAGAAGTAAGGTGTTTAAAAAAGATAAATGTAAATTAATCTAGCAAAAGGTAGTGCTGAAAAGCCTCATTTTTTCAGTGTTTTATGGTGGGTAAATTTTAAGAAGTGCAAAATATAATTTTATCGAATTGGTGAATATATCTAGGTAGTTATAACAGCTATCCATGTGGATAGCTGTTATAACTACCTAGATAATATATAATAGATAATATTCACCAATTCGATAAAATTATATTTTGCACTCCTTAAAATTTACATTACATACATACATACATTAGTTCCATACATACATTAGTTACATACATACATACGTACATACATACATACATTAGTTTACGTGAGCAGAGCCATGTGGCTCTGCTCACGTAAACTAATGTATGCCAAGGAATATTAAAACAAAAACACTTCAAACGGATGTTCTCAGCTTGTAAATGCAGTATGGGCCATACAAAGAGCCTGAGAGACGTTACGTTTCATTTAATGTAAGTTTGTTTGGGAAGATTCCCAAACCTGACACTTAAATGCTAATTCAGACATGATAATTATGACCGTTTTCACTAACCTCAAGCAAAGCAACGTCTATTTAGGTAATAGCGCCGATTACCTTGTTAACAAACTAAGCTAAATTCATTAAGAAAAGGACAGAAGATAAATATTAGTTAAGTCCTGTCAAATTAGTCAGCGCCTGAGGTGAATTGACGTAGTTTTAGTAGCCATTTTTTAAATCACGTCTAAACTTGTATATTAATTTGACAGGACTAAACTAATATTTATCGTCTGTCCTTTTCTTTTTGAAATAGAATGAAAAGGATACTCTGAACTTAAATTTAGTTTAGTTTGTGAACAAGGGAATCGGCGCCAATGTCAAACTTAAGCAGTTTTCCCAAGCAACTGCTCCCGTTTCACCATAAATCAAGTTGGGGGCCTCTTTTTTTCGTGGAGAAATGCTCATACATACTGCACTACCACGGGGAGATAGTGCAGTTATGTGGAACTCCACCCACTAAAACTCCACGGTGTCCTCCTCTGCCGCTTGTGGCTGGAACACGGGCACGCGTTAGCACTCACCGCGAACCCGCCACAAGTTCGGTGTCTGTCAGAATTGTCTGAAATCTCGTGCTAGGCAACCTGAAAGAGTTGTCTAAGCATTACGCATCGGCGAACCGGTTTCTTAACTTTAGTCATTGCCTTGTTGGTTGGTGATATGTTTTTTGCACAAAGTAACTGCACTACATTTATGTGTTGCCATTTGGGGTATTTACACAAGATCTGACGATCGTTGAACAAGAAAGTGTTTACACTGTCTTGTTCAAAGCGTGTCTAATGTCATTCTACGTCAAACTCATCATTTGCCAACGATGTTCAGATCGGCTTCCAGTCTAACCGGATGCAGCTGAATACATGGAGCGACTGCCTATCTGACCTCTACAACCCAGTAATAATAATAAATAATAATAATAATAATATCCTGGGACATTTCACACACGGTCATCTGATCCCAAACTAAGCAGAGCTTGTACTATGGAAACCAGATAACTGATATACTATATATACAATTTTTTTTTTTTTTGTAAATACATACTTATATAGATAATTACACCCAGTAGCTGCGTAATACGTTGTATAACCCAGTTAATAATTGTATTCACTCCATTATGTATTCTGTGGATAACGGTGTGAGTTTCACATTTAAATTACTCTTATGTCATTATTAGATAAGACAAAATGTGTAACTGTTTGTTTATCCCAATAAAATAAAAATACGTTACCCCTGGGTAAGACTGGTTGTCAGACTTTCGGGCTTCTGACGACCCGTAACGACTGTCAAAGATTAACGAATGACAGCCGGGACCAACGGTTTGACGTGCTTTCCGACTACGTCAAACTCCATGCATAAATGTCGTGTTCAACAGCTGTTTAGGTGTTTAGGCTAATATTAAGTCTGGAATCCCTAAATAATCCACAGTTCCCATATTCCACAGCCCAACCAAAACCAACAGATGCCAATAGAAGCTGTCTGTCTTCAATCTTCAACAAACCCATTACATTTGACGCTAAGTAGCAGAAAGCATTAAATTACTGTAGACGGTTCGTATTACCAATTAGAAACTCCAAAATATTCTATTGCTAATTGTTTGTATAGGTACGCAAATATAAGGCTAGCAGTTAGCCTATCGATTTAAAATAAAATCACGCCTGAATACACCGAAGGGCTAGTTATGTTTAAATCCCATGTTACAGGGGGCGAGCCTATTGTCATCAATCGGGCACAAATCCAGAATCCGAGCTGCTACTGAGAAATTCCAGATGGAAAACCCAATAACTCAGTAGTAGCGCTGGCGACCGCAAGACCAAGCTAGCAGTCTAAAGTCTTCTTACTTACAGTCTTCTTACAGTTCAGTTTCGACCGTGTGCACAATACCTGCTGCTGTTAGCCGGTATTAATGGGTATCCGAATTACTTTACCCGACACTTTAATAAAATTACACTACAGGCATTCTGGACTTCACTGGAATTCTATCTATGGAATTGGACGATGAAGCTTTAAGAACTTACTTGAAGAAGGCATAGTTGATATCGTTCAGTCTTGGCCGTTGGCCTGAGTTCCATAGGGTTAAGAACAGTGTAATTTGGTCATTAAATGACTACCAGCCTGTTATATCTCACTACACGGCAAAGGCCTCTTCTAATATAGAGAAGGCATGCGTATTGATTGCCACACTTGCTCAAGGTGGTTTGGCGAATTGGGCTATTTAACGTCTAATAATCCCAAAAACTTTCTGCATATTACAATTTTAAAAAGACTAGGTACTGTGGAGATGCTAACTCATATACTACGTTTTTTTTTTTGTAAATACATACTAATTTCGATAATTACATCCAGACTCAGGACAAACAGACATGTTCATACATCCAAATGTTTGTCGTGGATGGGAATCGAACGCACGACCTGCGGCATGATATGTGGTATCTTAACACTTTCCCTGACACTAAGATGAAGTTCACATTCTGAAAATGACACTAAAAAATTTCATACAAAATAAGACGACGCCTACAGCCGTACTGTCGTCAAAAAACAAGTCAAGGTACCAGTAATATGGTATTTTTATACCAGTATTTTTTGCCTTGACACTAGAAAAATTTAAATGAGTGCAATACGACACTAGATCACGTGGCTTCTTAGTCATGTACGCAAATTTACACGGCTATAGGCGTTTTGTCTGTTTTGACTTAGTAAAGTTAACCGCCTGTGGGCGTAGCGCGATATCAAACACGAACAAAAATACGCCTCTGGTCGTGACGTCAGCGAAAGTGTTAATACTAAATATTTTGAATTTGAACCAACCACGCCATCTGGCCTGCCAATTATAAGTTTAAATGATACGATATTCGGGGAAAAGGCGCACTTCTTTATTCTACACTCCATCTTCTAGCTCAGACCGAACTGAGCCCTAGAACAAAAAAACACGAACTACCTTTTTTATATATTTAAAAAGGCAGTTTTATGCTTGTTTGACCAATAGAATGTCAGCCAGTAATATACAGGGTGATTTTTAAAACATGCGACAAAATTTAAAGGGGTGTTCTACCCATCAATATGAATAACTTTTACTATGGGACCAACTCGGAATTCGCAAAAAAATTTCGACCTTTTTATACAAAATGGTCCAATCGGGTATGTGCTTTTACATGGGAAGGTAATTTTTTTTTTTTGCGAATTCTTAGTTGGTCCCATAGTAAAAGTTGTTCATATTGATGGGTAGAACACCCCCTTAAATTTTGTCGCATGTTTTCAAAGTCAAGCTGTATAAGATTGCCCATTGCATGGAACCATTACATGAGCTACGCCCGCCTTTGAATAAAAGGTTTTGCCGCAGTCCTATTTCCAAATAAGACTTTTATTCACAACATGATATTCGATCACTCAGCTAATCCTACCCAGCGCCTCCACCAGATGTGGAGATTCTAACTCCACAGGGGGATAGTTAGCTATAAATAACAGATGGTATGGTAGAGCAATATATATTTTATTGTTATAAGTTGAAGCGATACAATATTCGGAGAAAACGTGCACTTCTTTAATCTACACTGCCTATCTTCTAGCGCAGACTGAACTGAGCCCTAAAACAAAAAAAAAAACATTCAAAAGCGAGTCGGGCTTGCGCACCGAGGGTTCCGTATCATCATATTAGGTTGGGGAAAAAGTCTTTTCGCATTATAGTATGTATAAACTTGTAATAAAATCTCTTTGGCTATACTATTTGTATCTGGCTGGTTTTGGTATCATTGAAAGTTTAAATTTTAAAGAACATAATTCCAAATTCAAATTAGGAGAATGTGTGATTTTCATTTGTTTTTCGTACCGTCAAGATGAGTGAATCTAATGAAGAAATTCGATACAATTTAAAATTTTACTACAAAAAAGGTAAAAATGCAACGCAAGCCGCGAAAAAAATTTGCGATGTTTATGGACCTAGTGTAGTCCTGACCTTGCACCTTCAAATTTCCACCTGTTTCGGTCTCTTCATAATTCTTTAGGCAGTGTCAGGTTAACATCACGAGAGGACTGCCAAAACCACTTGTCGCGGTATTTTGACCAGAAGTCCCAAAATTTCTATAGCAATGGGATCATGTCCCTACCTACAAGATGGCAAAAAGTTATCGAACAAAATTGTACCTACATACTTTAGTTAAATGTAAATAAACTATATTAAAAAATGTTTTGAATTTTCTTAAAAAATGCGAAGAAACTTTTTCCCCAACCTATTATATAAAAAACTGTGCTATTTAGAGATATCGTTTTATTTTTTCTTTAATCTTTACATAAACTTCTATCACATAGAATAATCTCAGATTTTTCTCTATGCAAACTTCGGAGATAAGGGCCCCCTTATCTTACGCTATTTTTTTTTTTACATTTTTCATCAAAAGTCGTAAACTATGCGGCCTAAAAAAAAAGAAAAAATGTTTGAGAATGTGCAAACAAGCTCTTTCATATAATAACCCCACATGCCCTAGTAGCCACACTTCGATTTTTTAAGAAGCTCTTTCAGTGACCTGTTGCAAAAAAAATTGTTTTATTTCTTTCTTATTTGCAAAATAGTTGGGCAAACGTCATCTAAAATTATTACAAAATTCAAGTAGATAACATTAGTAGTTCTTGAGATATCCAGCTGTGACAGACGGACAGACAGACTGAGTCGCACCATAAGGGTTCCTTTCTACCATTTTGGTACGGAACCCTAAAAACGCGAACTACCTTTTTTATTTATTTAAAAAGGCAGTTATATACTTACTTGAGCGATAGAATGTCAGCCAGTTATATATAAGGTTGCCTATTG
This sequence comes from Dicycla oo, assembly GCA_948252095.1. NCBI lineage: Eukaryota > Metazoa > Arthropoda > Insecta > Lepidoptera > Noctuidae > Dicycla > Dicycla oo. Next base: position 15,399,287 of record OX411732.1, read on the forward strand.
CATGGAAACTTTACAGTACTTACGTATTTAAATCCAAGAGCAATCGCATCAAAATAGTCTACGAGTATCATGCAATATGTATACCTACATAATTACTTACATATTTCTATAATTCCAGAACTGAATCAATCTAGTATCTGTGAGCACGATATACAATCAGTAGACAAGCCAGTTACTGCACGGAACACTGCCTTAGCACTAAATCGTCCAATCGTATTATCTAATTAAAGCCTAACGATGTATGAGGTTAACATAATTTGGCACAGGTCAGGCAAGTCAGTTAGCTCGATTCACACTTTTGTGTAGGTATATTCGACCTCGTAATTGTATTATCAGATTTGACAACAATTCTCAGCGGAGTTTCTTACTCATTCTTCTCCATAGGAAACTACCTTTTGGAAGGGGCAACTAGAATAAATTCTATTTTTTTGTTAATTTTTGACGTTCAAAGGTGCCTTTTATGTGGCTATTCGACTTTGACTTTGACAGTAAATTGTAACTTGACTATCAACTCAGCCTATTGTAGTCCACTGCTGGACACAGGCCTTTCCCAGGCTGCGCCACAACAACCTGTCCTCCGCCTTCCGCATCCAGTCTGTTCCAGCCAACTTTGTAAGGTCGGTGGCATGTAGCTGGGGGTCATCCCATGCTACGTTTGCCGATACGCGATCTCCACTCCAGGACTCGTCTGGTCCATCGACCATCGATCCTTCGACAAACATGACCAGCCCACTGCCACTTCAGCTTGCTTGCTCTGGTTCAACTTCACTAAGGTTAATATCATCTAACTGTCACATAGACAAATCGACCTCGTCGTTTTATGACGTGCAAGTGAAATTCAACCATATCCATAGGGTGGTAAAGCAATAACGAGGTCGACTGTAGGTGTTCTGTTCGGTAAATTATTTAGCACACACACATTTGCATTTACATTAAACTGTGGCTCGGCTTGTATTGGTTGGAAGGCAATCGGTTGAGACGATGTGGTGTGGTCCAAGTTATAAATGATTGGATGGTATTTAAATAATATCCATCTCGCCTAAAAGCTTAGGCTCTTGTTTAACGCGTATCTAATGTTATTTTAACTCGTATAAAAATGTCGTGTTGAACAGTATTTAGCCTGAACAATTGATAAACACTGTTTTGTGGTAGCAATGAAGGTCTTTTGGTTGTTTATCTGGTAACCCATCAGACTAATTGAATAATTTTCTTTAATGACCAGATATATGAACGTAAACGAGACAAAAAGGATCGCAGCAGGTGGCGTCCTGTAGTTTCTACCTACCCCATTGGGTAGAAGGCGTGAGTTTATGTGTATGGACCATGAGCTGGGCTACCTACCGCCCGGAAGCCCCCGTATAAGTGGACTACAAATATAATGGAACAGCCCTTTGAAAGGTATAAATATTGTTTCAGTACTTCAATATCAAATAATAGGATACTAATAAAAATGCTTAATGTTCATTTTCTACTTTGAAAATTTCGGAATTCTTTTGGCTTTGATCCTTAACGCCATAGCAGGGAAACGGCGTCCCCCAAGTTCTATTACGTATTCTTTTTAGCGCCACATTTATGAATTTATTTACCTTGTTCATAATTATTGGAACTCCCTTCATTTTTTTTTCATAATTAACAATATTATTGAACACAAAAACAATACATAGAAACTCATTACTGATAGGAATTTACATAAAAATATACAGAGACACCATTTCTATATGTAACATAAATAATAAGACCTCGTTATTTTGTTAAAATTAATGAATAGGAGATGAAGGAAACCTAGAATAGAAGAGTAAATTATTATTATCACTAAACTCTCCCATCGATTTGACTCAACAACGCGACAAACGGTTTGTTTGAATATTCGAGTAGGTAATGAATGAAGCCTGAAATGTAAACAAATGTTTTTCAGTCATAAAATATCTAAATGAAGTGTGGTAACGAATAATTGGATTCAAAACAAGTTTATTTGCTTTCCAAACTATTCTGAGTAACCCTGAATTTTACATCTCATTATAACTGTTAGATCATTCACTATTAAAATTTATTTTTTATCCAATCTTACAATAGCGTTTAGTTTCAATAGTTTTAAACTTCCTTTAAAACTCAGACCATTGAGGAGAAAAGTTGAAAAAATAATTTAGACTTCACGAATAAATAGATGAATTATGAACTTTGTAACAATAGGTAGGATTGAGGTGAATCCAACCGGTTTTCGTATTCTCACTTTTTGAAAGCTAATAACAGTAACAGTTTTAACTAAACAACATTAAGTAAAAGAGCTATTTAAAAGCCAAAAAAAAACTGTCTATAATGTAAAAAAAAGTGTAATTTGGAACAACAATAGCATATTTTACTCCTACGAAGTACAAGCAAGGAGTGGTCCAATAACCAGTGACAATAAAAATTAGTTTGGAGGTTACGACCTGACCTGGATCCTAAATATATTTAAGCAAGTAGCGCGTCACCGTAGATTTTTTTTTATTATTTGACATGGGTTTGCTCTTCGACTATAGTCTAGGTCAGAGGTGGCAGGGACAGAGTCTACGATGGAGTGAGCTAGCCTACAGTGCGTAGCTAGGCCTAGAAGGAGATAGCGTGACGAATTAGACTTCTACATAAAGTGTTTTGCAATTAGAGCCCAATCGGGCTCTAATTGTAATTAATATTTATATATTTTGTATAAAACATTGTTCAGACAGTTAGTCTTTCCATGGTTCTAAATAACCAGTTCACTTTAGCCACCTTGACCCATAATCCAATATCTTTGTTTCCATATCCTGCAATAGTCCTACACCAACCGAAGATTATACTTGACTGCACTTGCATAGGTGCGAACAGGGATGATTGTCGGTTGGAGCCTCATTTAATTAAAAACGTCTAACGGGCCTTTGTGACTTGGCTTCGGCCACTCGTATGTCTACCAAACTAACTTCACGAAATATGCGAAAAGCTTAAAAATATATGTACATTGCCGCAGTTTATGCCTTGCACCAGACGTCGTAGTCTATTTTCTAAGGAAAAAAAGAGTATCATTGGAAACGGGTAGTCAATATCGTGGTATACAACCACAGAGCGTTTAAAAAAATAGAGGACCCTGTAAGCTCTTTGGCTTTACATAACAACAAGTTTGTTTTCCCCAAAAAGACAGACAGAGGTCGATAGAAGGTATATATTAGGTAGGTAGCTATAATATAATATCTTGTTGCTTTAGGATATTTTGACAAAAAACAGAATTAGGTGTCCTGATTTTTTATAAGATTCTACACGTGTGATGGCTTAAAATGCTCTATATGTTATAACATAACTTCACACCTGTATTCCCTGTATTCTCGAAAGTGGCAAAATGTTGGTTTAATATATTACACCAACATTTTGCCAGTTTTAAGTCATTCGTGGTGCGAGTTCCAACCCACCATCTACAAACCTGCTTGAAGGAGGACTTGTGGCCGAAAAGTGTCGTTGACGTTTCCGAGAACGGTTACGCGACACCGCGCAGCGACACACGACGCCGGCAACGTTACGTGTATAGTTATAGTTTAATAAGGTTTTTAATATTTAGGATAATTACTGTAGTAATTGGCCACGCTTTAGTAACTGGCCACTCATAAAAAAAGAGGTAGAAACAAGAAGAAGAAGCAAGCTCATGAATGAAAAGGACAAAAAAAATATTTTTCGTCCTTTTCATTTATGAGCTTGCTTGCATTAACTTGTTTCTACCTCTTTTTTATGAGTGGCCAGTTACAAGCGTGGCCAATTACTACAGCAATTACGTTGTTAGTTTATTTTTGTTGTTAATATTATTTTGTGTATTTTTTCTATGGACATCAGTAGCCTGATAATAAAATGATGAGTATTATTATTATTTAGTCCCATGTAAGAGGAGGTGAGCCTTTTTCCATCAACCGGGAATAAATTCAAATGAGAAATTCCAGATGGAAAAACCCAACAACACTTTTTTCGACCCGGGAATCGAACCCAGAGCCTTATGCTCAGCAATAGCGCTTGCGAGGCACTAGACCAACGAGACAGTCTACAAGTTATCTATCTTCTATACATATAAATAAATATCAATTGCCGAATGTATGTAAACGCATCACTTGAGAACGGCTCGACCCATTCGGCTGTTTTTTTTTTTTTGTGTTATTCGTAATTATCTGGCCAAGGTTTGTATGAAAGAAATTTTCTGGAAAATCCACAGGAAATACCTGGGGACAAAGTTTATTATAATAACACCTGAATTTAGCTGAATTTATGTTGTCGTGTGTAGATGGGAACTAGTAATGCTGTCTGTAAAATTGATTTTAATGTGAAATCAGAAGGTCTTCTTGCTCTTCCATTGTATAGCCACGAACTATTTTAGTATTGCTCATACCATTGCCGTGGTGAAACGTTAACCTAGCCAGCCAACATGCTTGCTACCAAAGCATGACTGTCAAGGGAAACCCGAAGTTAAATTAAAAGGTATTGTGCAAAGCGCCATTCTCAATTTTATAACTATTGACTCTATTAACTTTCTCTCAGTTTATGTAAAGTTGTCAAACATGATTATTCTTTGTAATTTTCTACTTTATTTTAACGCTCACCAAGGACCTGTAGTCACGTCTATCTCCTTAAAAGCTCTGTGGATATAACCTACAGATACACCGCGGGGTGCCCACGTGTTCGCAACTGATTTATGTCAATATTTATATCGTATACTACGGAGCCTCATTTATCTGATGGCTGCAAGCTAGGCTGCGGGTGGTCGTAGAAGGGAAAGTGTTATTAGGCGTGTCATACACTGTTCGGGTTGGCATTAATTGGCACAACCAGGCGCAAAATCGAATATAATGTTGTAAATCTTGTTGGTTGATATAAATTAGAGTAGTTTTCTTTTAATTTTCTTTTTCTCTATCGTACGTACAACTTTCGTTTTGCATGCTGAGTTTACCTATAAGTGTACACTATTGTTTATTAGTTTTTGCTTGTTTTTTATTCCCATAACTGGCGTAAACAATCGTTGGTAGACCAATAAATAAATAAATCCTTCGGATTTCGGAGAGGGGGTTGTGGCTAAGTAATAACAGCCGAACGGGTCAATCAATGATCTATGTTGGGGTTGGCTTCTAGTCTAACCGGATGCAGCTGAATACCAGTATTTTACATGGAGCAACGGCCTATCTGACCTCCATAACCCTGTTATTGGGTAATACGATACACCTTGGTAAGACTGGTTGTCGGACTTTCAGGCTTCTGACGACCCGTAACGACTGTCAAAGATCCACGAATAACAGCCAGAACCAACGGCTTAACGTGCTTTCCGTGGCATGGCTTTCTTGGTATGTAAAGATGGTCACCCATCCACGGACTAATCGCGGCAAGCGTAGCTTAACCTTCGATCAACCCGTGTGGCTGTTATCATTTAATCACGAGCCTCTCGTCCATTTCAATGACAATACCTCTAAGCAATCCTTATCCGACTGAAATATGTTCATCATTACTTCTGGTAACCGTTCAAGTCAATTAACTGAATGGTCTAGCAATTAAAACAATTGCTTTCAATCCATTTTCTTGTTTCTGACATTTTGTTCATTACCGGATTGAAATAGGTCACTCCTTTGAAGGTAGGATTCGATACATTTTGGTATCTATACCCTTTCCAACCATTGATTATATTGATTTTTTATCTATGAAGTTCCTTTTATTTATTGACAGGCAACTATAGACAAAAAATGCAATACTTCATGGACAGTAAGTAAAATAAATGTTGTTGGGAAGATTATACTTGACCTGATAATGCCAGATATCAATCAGAAACCCTCTTATTGCACTTTGGCCTCCTAATATATAACTTCGACTAGTAGTCGCAATTATTGGTCTGCGCTTAATTAAAGTTCTTAAATATTTCGATCCTCAGAAACCTTTAAAAAAAGAATGAAAGAAAAAGTATTTATTGAGACTTGCACAGGAAGATCGCAAATAAAGCTTAAACACTTTTAAAAATTAAAAAAAAAAACAAATGAGTAATAAAAATAAAAAAAAACATAAAAATAAAAAAAATATAAAAACATTCCCGTACGAGGTCAAAAGGCTCCTATCTCAGCACGATGCTGCAACATTTAAAAGTAAGTGTCGTAGCGCTGGTATTCAGATAGGGCCCGCTGTGGTTTCGCGGACAATATATAAATAAATAAATAAATTAATGGGTTGTTTCTTAGAAACTTCTCTGTAGCAGCCACCCATCTTCAGCATTCAACAACCCGCACAGGGACGCGTGGTGGATTGTGGCCTGCTCCCTCTCACAGAGAACAGGCCTGTGTCCCAGCAGAAGGAACCACATAGGCTGGTTTTATTTTATTTTATTTATTTCTGTAACTGTCCGTGACATCACAGCGGGCCCTATCAGAATACCAGCGCTGCGACACTTTTATGCTGCAGCATCATGCTGAGATAGGAGCCTTTTGACCTCGTACGGGAATGCTTTTATATATTTTTATTCTTTTTATTTATTTTTTGTTTATTTTTTTTTATTTTAAAGTATAATTTGTGATCTTCCTGTGCGAGTCTCAATAAATACTTTCTTTCTTTCACTATACTGTGCTATTTTTTGCAGTTGCATTGTTCTCGCTCTACGTCGCACACGCTCCAAAAGCCATTTTAGATCTCCATTCTTATACTTTCCCCACATCTTCTATCTGATCTTCGGAAACGTGGTCTGCTCACTTCCATTTCTCCCTGGCCATTACAAGAGCTAAGATCATTATTGAAAGAAAAAAAACGAGGACGAAATCTTCTACTACTAAACATGAATCTCCCAAAACCCTTTTAATCCTTCTTAAAAGCGCATAGCGTTAATTAACTGTCGAATAGTCCAGCTTGTAACGAATACCGTTTCGGCTTAACAGTTAGTTCGTTTGTTAGATTACCTACTTCACGTGGCTTCATGGATCGCTAGACGCTATACGCCACAATCTGGTTCAACTGGGAAATTCAGAGTTACTTATACGTGAACAGTTTGTATTCTTTTTTGCGTTTTTGGGTGTGCTTGGAATGTGACTCTTTTTTTAATGGTACATTCGTAATGCAATAAGGACATATTGTGGGGTGTATTATTATAATAATAGCAGCCTATTACTGTTCCGCTGCAGAGCAAAAGCCTTCTCTTCTCATACAGAGAAGGCACGAGCATTGATCACCACGTTTGCTCAAGAAGGTGTTGGCGATTACAGCCTTCTATTAACAACAAGTCCAGGTTTCTTTAAGATTTTTTTCCTTCACCGATATCAGAAATGTCTAAGGTAAACTCATATGGTCATAGGAAAGTACATATGAATTGAAAAGTCACAGTGAAAGAAAGAAAGCAAATATCGTTTATTTGCGGTAAACATGACGCAAAGAAATAACACTTAACTAAATAAAATAATAAAAGAACAAGTTGGGGGAAAATATGCGTCACATACACGCAAAACTGCCGTCGCTCAGCATAATGCCGCAACCCTATGCGAGACAGAGCCCCAGCGCTGGTTTTCAGCATTGGTACTTGCCCGGATTTGAGCCCACACCTTGTGCATGAGAGGGGAGGCCTTTACCACTGGGCCATCATGACATTGATAGTGCATTGGAAAAAAAAAACATACGGCCCAAAAAACAGCGTCAACGATTCGCGAACCCTAATATAATAATCTGGCGCCTTGGGTAGACAAGTTCTGCATATCTTGCCGACTAGCTAATATTTTTAATATACTAAACATGAGATAGCATGAGTACGCAGGGGCGATGAATGTTTGGAAAAAAGGATTGTGGTTGGGAACACCGAAGGATCGCGCGGTCGTTCACCGACACGATTGACCAATCCGGTGAAGGGATCATCGTCCGCTAAATTCTACACGGTAAGGGATGCGCTGGACAGAAACCGGTGGAGCGGATCATCTGCTCCAGATTCAACTCCGAAGCCGACCACGATCCTCAGACATGAGGGACCGACTAGAGAGAGAGAGAACTATGAGATGGTAAAAATATATGCCTAAATATTAGTAGTATTATGAGATAAGAAGAAGGCGAGAACAGAGGCCCTAGCACAAACGCGCTAAGTAATCGTAACGTAAAGTCAATTAATTCTACAGTCGAAAATACAACTATCTTATGGTTCAGGAGGCATGTAGTTAGTAATCACAATTAGTATCACCAACATATCGAGGGCTCACGGGCTATTTGTATTAAAGCGACATCCTGGCCGATATTGAGTTATTATCATATCTACCTGCATTAAAAAGTGAAAAACGTAAAAAACGAAGATAAACACTATTGATTCTTAACCGTAGATATTTCACTTTTTCGTAAAAAATATTGATACTTTTTTACAATGTTCTTTGAAATGCTCTCCTGTAAAGTTCCATACATGTCGCTTAATACAAATAGCCCGTGAACACTCGAATATGAACTAGCTGTTGCTGGCTTCACCCACATGGATATCAATACTCATACTTCCCTATTTGAATCGGTTTGTTTTAATTTATTTTTCCCCGGAACCCTAATTATTTTTCTAAAATAAAAGTAGCCAAAGTTACTCCTTATAACATGAGCTATCTGCAAGTGAAAGTCACGTCATAATCAGTCAAGAAGTTTCGGAGATAAGCCGGAACAAACAGCTAGACAACAATTTTAAAAATAGATTTTTTGTTATAATTACAGTATTTACTTTCATATATGCGTTTATTAAAAAGCTATAACAGCTTTTTAATAAACGCATATATTTGACGTTACAAACAGATACTTCAGTTTTATTTATTTGTATAGAAGATGTATTTGTATAGAAGATGTGATAAATTTTTAAAACTAAATAAATATTTTGTGTGAACCGAGTTTTTTCAAATTTAAAATCGTTTGAATTTACGTGAAGTTTAATCCGCGCGGTCGTACTAGCCCTACAGGTCATGAGTTAGTATTGACAAGAACCCAGCCCTTTTTTTTTTTTTTTTTTGTGGATGGGAAATCATCAAACAACTTCTCCCGCTCTGGGTGGAGTGGGAGGGCGTGTCAGACTTCTACTGACTAAAACCCACCCGTGTTCCTTCAGTTGCCTGTGCCAGGGCCACGGTAACTCTTTCGTACAACCCGCAACCCCGGCGGCCATCGGCCCTAGCGGACCCCTTCAGCTAGTGCAGACATCTCTTTGAGGCGCGTGTGGAACACAACGCGCCGTCGACCCGAGCCTGGTCCTTACCGGACGGCGAGCTACCCGTTACTCGCCATCCGCAAGCCCGCGCCTACGGTGGCCGGGAATCGGCTATCGATTCCCGACGCCCAGGGCGTCTCCTGCGGCGACTAGGGGCGTGAGGGCGCAAAGATTGCCTCTCCCTCACGCGTTCAGCCTCCTCCTTCGCGAGCATTACAGCTTCGCAGAAAGAGGTGACGGCTTCCCATGCACTCTCGCTCCGTACCATGGCCTGTACCAGGGCCGGACGCGAGAGATCGCCGCCGCCGATCGCCTCCGCGAGGACGCGGCGATGCTCTGCCCAAGCCGGGCAGACCTCCACCGTATGCTCCACCGTGTCCTCTGGGCGATCCACACAGTGGTAACACCCGGGCGTTTCCTCCTGCCTTATCCGGAACAGGAACCTCCCGAAGCAACCGTGCCCGGTGAGGACCTGCGTCAGGCAAGAACCCAGCCCTAGATGTCTATTTTGCTTAATCAGTGGGATCAACAGGAATACTAGTAATACGAAGCCATATGGCTTGAACTTCAGTTACGTACTTTAAAAATTCGTAGCTACGAGTGGAGTAGACGTGACGTTGTAGCTGTCGGGACATAATTAGTTTTCGGATCGTAGTAACTGACGTCATTATTTGCCGAAGTATTTTGCGTAGGTTTATTTTCTACTGAAAGTAGGTAGATAGAGGTTTTTTTACGAAATTATTTTATCCTTCACGTTCTCGAATTTGTATATTTCATTGGTTTTAAAATCCGACCTATATTGCTTGAATATCTGTTGCGTACTTTGAAATTGTTATCCTAGTAGCTACGAGCGGCGTAGCCGTGACATTGCATCGTAGCTGCCAGTACCTAACGTTCGTAGCGTTGTAAATGACGTCATTGCTACGCTTGCTACGTAGTCGTAGCAAAGCGAGGAAATATTTTGCGTAGGATTGTGTTTATGATAAAAGAAGATGAAGGCTTTGTTATGAAAGGCTTTTAATTAGCAGTTTATCGAATGTGAATATATTTTTTTTTTTTGTTTGAGAGTGGTTTGCTCTTGACTCTAGTCTAGGTCAGAGGCGACAAAGACAAAGTCGACGATGAAGCGAGCTTACCCAAAAGAAGCCTATTTGCTCTCACTTTGAAGAGATTAGGGTTGTATGCGTTCGGAAACACAGACGCAGGTAGAGAGTTCCACTCTTTTGCTGTGCGCATTATAAATGACATTTGGAAACGCTTAGTGCGAATCGTTGGAATAGCAACGAGGTAGGGATGGTAACTTGCCGTGCGTCTAGATGTCCGATTGTAGAAGGGGGCCGGTGGAATGAGGTCGTGGAGTTCTCGGGCACACTTGCCGAAGTACAATCTGTAGAAGACCGACAAGCAGGCAACCTTGCGGCGATGAGCCAGCATCCACCAGTTTTACATAGCCAGTGAGTTTTATGACGTCATTGGGTTTTAAAATCCAAACCATATTACTTGAAGAACTCTTACGTTCTTTAAAATTGTTATCCTAGTAGCTACGAGTGGCGTAGCCGTGACATTGTAAGTGACGTCATTGCTACGCTTGCTACGTAGGTGCCTACGCGTAGACGTAGCATATCTCTCAACTGGTTTGCGTGGGTTTTTATATATAAACGATTTTGATGCTTCTTTATTGAATGAAAGGCTCGATTGTATTTTAAATTATTTTAGGATCTAAACATTTTCTTCTAAAAGTTTTAAACTTACCTAAGTGTTTAAGTTTATAACATGATTTTGTAGATTTGTCTAAAAGAAATTCCAGCATTCAAGTGACTAAAAACTTGACTGTACCATTTATCATTGGGTATACACCAAAATCATTTTACATCCATAACAATAAATTACTACCTAGCTATATTACTTCACCGTCCAATTCGAGATCCCTTCATACCTCCATCATTTTCACACACCACAACGTTTTTACCGCAAAAACTTCACTAACTACGCCTCGTATTTGGTAACTCGCGCCATAGAATTAGAAATATGTTTGGAAGCGAAACTCATAAAGTGCCTGCTTTCCATTGGTGAAGCCTTAGGCTTCACAATCACAATTACCTCACTCTTCGGCTATGACCCGTGCTCGCCTTAAGCCAATTTACAATCCAATCTTGACCGTTTTGAACGTTTTAAACACCTCGAAATTGAAGGCATTAAGGCATCAACGGTCTCTGTGGTCCTCTGAAATACTCACAGCCGCTATTGATTCAATCAATCTGCCTAGCCTTTTCCCAACTATGTTGGGGTCGGTTTCCAGTCTTACCGGATGCAGCTGAATACCAGTAATGTACATGGAGCGACTGCCTATCTGACCTCCACAACCCAGTAACTGGGTAATTCGATACCCCTTGGTAAGACTGGTTGTCAGACTTTCGGACTTCCGACGACCCGTAACGATTGTCAAAGATCCACGAATGACAGCCGGGACCAACGGCTTAACGTGGTTCCGAAGCACAGAGGAGTCTCGGTATGTAAAGATGGTTACCCATTCATGGACCAACCGCCACGGACTAACCTGATCGATCGACCCGTGTGGCTGTTATTACTTAGCCACGTGCTGCTATTGATTCGTACAATAAAAAAGACTCTTCTGTTCCACTGATCATCGGTCCTTCGACAAACGTGGCCAGCTCACTGCCACTTCAGTTTCCTTACTCTGTAAACTATGTTGGTAACTCTGGGTCTTTTCCGGATAATTTCAATCCTGATTTTCTCCTTCATGGAGAGACTAGAGCTAGGTACCCGTTCCAAATATTACAGTTTCCTATGGAGAAGAAAACCCAATGCTGAAATGGCACTATGTATCGAATAATTAAACACTGTGTTGCGTGTAAAATTCGTTCAGAGCAGGTCTGTCGCTTCTATACCTACATTCTATCATCCTACGTTCCTACCCATAACCGACCTTTGCGGCTTTGCGTTGTTCCAGGCTTAAAGTAATAACCTTAAGGTTTAATTGAGCTTTTAGTTACGCTAAACTGCTTGGTCGGAGTTCGAAGTCTAGGCATACTAAGTGCCTAACTTTATAGCTGGTAAATTGAGCTGGTTGATAGGTCAGATGAAATTTATATTTTGGTACATGGTGTTTGTTAACTGAGATTGAAATAAACGTACCAACGTTGGTGTGGTCGGCCTAAGAAGTGTTTGCATTCGAAAAAGAATGTATAAAAATCCTTTCTGTTTTGGGGTGTAATTTAATTGAAAACTTTTTTTGTTTATGACAACAGTCCCAAAATCACAAATGCGATGCATCATGCTTAAAATGTTAATTACTTGGATTTTTTACTTGGATTAAGGAGTAATTTATTACTTCATTTCTTCCCTCATTCGTTTTTACATTTAATTTATTTAATCTACAAAAATAATAACGTAATTATCTATGCCGTTACCTTTGACAAAAATATAATTATACACACTGACACCTCAGACTGAGACTGACACCCAACGGGCTTATTTTCTACGAATTGTAAATGAATTATTTTCTGTGTCAATGTCCAATATTGTTCTATTTTGATTATTGATTGTAATTAGGTAACCGACGGATTGTTTATTCATTATCATTGTAATTGGTGACAACTGTTGGACTTGTGGTTAAGTAATAACAGCCGCATGGGTTGATCGATCAGGTTAAGGTAAGCTTGCCGCGGTTTGTTCGTGGATCTTTACATACCAAGAGTTCATGACTCCTCCGTGCCTTGGAAAGCACGTTAAGCCGTTTGTCCCGGCTGTCATTCGTGGATCTTTGACAGTCGTTACGAGTCGTCAGAAACCCGAAAGTCTGACAACCAGTCGTACCAAGGGGTATCGTATTACCCAGTAACTAGGTTGTGGAGGTCAGATAGGCAGTCGTTCCATGTAAAGTACTGGAGTACTAGTATTTTAGGTACATCCAGTTCGACTGGAAGCCGACCCATCAAAGTTGATGTGTTGTTCTTGCCTAGTCTTTTCCCAACTATGTTGGGGTCGGCTTCAAGTCGAACTGGATGTAGCTAAAATACTAGTATTCCAGTAATTTATATCGTGCTTCTGTCAGTGCTACGATTTTTTTGGATTTTTAAGTGAATCTTTGTGTGTATCTTGATCGAAATTATTCTTTGTGTTTGCGTTGTTGGTGTATGCTACTAACATTTTACTACCAGAAAGTAAAGTCCGACGGCCCGCCACTCTGCACTGCCATCTCAACGTGACGCTGGCAGTCGACACCGGCTCAATTGCTAAGAAAAAAGAAAAAATATATATACAGGGTTATTTGTAAAACACCAGCAACCTATTAAGGGGTCATTGTACTCATCATTATGAACAACTTTTACTATGGAACCAAACCTGAAATCGCGAAGAAAAATCAGCTGTTCGCATAATTCGTCAAAATGTACTGAACTGCTGATTTTTTTTACAATGACCCCTTAAGAGGTTGCTGGTGTTTTACAAATAACCCTGTATATGCCCTAGGTGACAATCTGTCAGCGATTATTCTAAGCTGAAAACGGTGATGGAAGAAGTGAAATTTGTATTTTATTGACAAAAACTACCGAAAAACTTATGTCAATCCTGTTATAATTATGGCCTGAAACACAGGTTTGAATAAACCTACAACAGGCAGGTCGACCTTTAACCATTATATTTAAGTTATATACACTAGATTTATTTAAGAAGTAGCTTAATATTTTCTTACTGATATTAATATGTAACTTTGTAATGTTGTAACTTCTACGTAATTTATAATTTATATATGTGAACTTATGAATAAATTATTATATTATATTCTATTCTATATTCTATTCTGTTGATAGAAGAACGAAACGCTTTGAAACCTATTGCGAATTTACCACTTGTCTAGACCCTAAGGATCAAATAGTGCAAAAAGAAAATAAATGATAATTTCTCGCAAGTTCTGGCTGTAAAGTTCCGCCTCACACGTAGGTAGGGACCAAACAACACTCAACAAAAATCACGAAACGAAATATAGACTCAACAGGCTACAAGTACGACTGACAAAATCAATTTGTACCAATGATCTTGCATCTATTAGGGTGGGTACCAACTGGAGCTTTCACTTGTAACAGAAAAACAAACATTACATCGTATTTGTAGAGTAAATTTAAAAAATCAATCAATCATCAATTATGTCTGAAATTCTTACGGTGTACCTAAATAAGAGTATTCTATTATATTCAAGACACTCATGATTTTTGCTGTAAGTTATAGAGTGAATCCTTGTTTGTTGACCGAGCGAGCGAAGGGAGCGAAGCATCTCTGCTTCAAGTCTGGCAAAATTTGCTTTCGTCTGTCACTTTGTTGCTACTCTAACAGGTCGTATTTTACAAACGATCTGAAAGAAATTTGGTTTACAGGTTAAACGATTTTATAGAATTTTTTTTGTACTTGCTCCAAAAAGGGGCAAAAGGGGGCTACCGGATATCTCCACCTTATGAGATCTGATTTCGAACTTTAATGTTCGCGAGGTCTGCTGTTCGCAACTACTAGTAATATTCGAGAGAATGGTACGTTACCTCAAAACAAGTTGCTGAACATTATGACGAAGAATGATTCAATAGTACAAAAACTCATCATCATTCTATCATTTAAATCAGCGTCATCTCATACACAAACCATTTATCTTTGGTTTTCTTACTCGTATTCTGTTAAAAATAAACATTCTCATGAAATAAGCATTTTGTCTAGCACAGCTTGAACATTGCCATGAACGTAACATTTCAGTCACACTTTTCTAAAGACGTGAACATTCGCTTTACATGTATCATTTGCGTGAATGTTACACTACAAATAAACACTCCAGTTTGTACACACCATTACGTAGACTCAGAGATTCATACTCAGCTAGTCGAGACATAAAATACGCTTTGAAAGCAATAAGAGGATTTGGTACAAAGGCAAATTGAGATCCCTGTTCGTATAGGATTTGCGAGTATTGTCGCTATCATTTGGCTCCGTTTGCAAAAAAAAAAGAATGTGTAAAAGGTTTGTTGTTTGTTTCTGATTACGGGGCTCAGATTTTTGGGACGAAGAAATTGTGAGTTACATTTCTAATCTTGTTGAAGTTACAGTATCTAATTGGTTATTTATACGACTTTGACATGGGGTCTTGGGTTCCATTTTATTTTATTTATTAATAAACAACTACAACATATATACAACATAAGGTTAACACAACTTAGGTAGTAATGTTGCAGTCCATTGCATTATCCGCAGATAAAACATATTTAATGATCAGTGGTAGCCACTAGACGAGCATTACCAAAATTAACAAATATTTTGAAATAAATAAATAAGATCACTATAAAGCTAGCTATAGCTACAAAACCAAATCAGATCAGAAGCAATTTCATTCAATTAAATTATGCAATCAATTAATAATAATAATAAGATTACAATTAAGATACAATTTTTATAATATTAGATTTAAATTTATTTTTTGAGCATGCAAATATATCAATATCAATGAAATGTGAATTATAGGATTCCAACATTCTATGAATAGGGCAGCGTAAGCCAGAGTTTGTACGACAAGAATTAAGTTACTACTCTGTACCAGCTCGCAGTCTGAAATTATGCCCGCTTGACTGCAATATACCTACTTATCACCTATCTGTATACATAAAATTCAGAGACTGATATATCAACGCACAGCCTAAACCGCTAGAGACTAAGAAAGGATTTTTGGAAATTCTACCCTTAAGGGGGTAAAATAAGGGATGATAGTTTGTATGAAAAATCTTATTCCTTGAGTGAATAGACTTAATACTTGGCAAAAATACTTATTTAAATAAACTATAAATTTTGTCATTTTTAGTTCCCTAAACTTTGACACACCCTAATCACCCTGTGTTGTTAGGGGGTGTCAAAGATTGTATGGAGGAATTTTAACGCGCGGTCGGAACAGCTCCAAAATTTTAAGTAATCTTTCAGTCAAGTTATTCCAACCCTGTCGGAGTGAAAACAGGGAATAAAAAAATCTTATTCATTTGGTATTAACTTGAAACTTAGCACAAATACTTGCCTAAGTAAGTAATAAAGTTTTGTCATTACTAGTTTTTTAAAACTACCCATCAAAGGGAGTGTAGGGATGTAAAAGTTTGTACGGAAGAATTTTAAACGCGGTCGATTAACTCGAAACTCAGTATTTATACTTTTGACAGATAATAAATAGTAATATGTTTCTGGGTTTTTCGTAAGTCGATTCCTGAAGGGGAAAAAAGGGGTAATTAAATTTTTCGAGAGGTGGAGTAAGCGGTATAAGAGCTAATGCTACAATGGTATTGGCTTTGAGTCAAGTTATGGAAACTAGCCAAACGAATTATTAAAATTCCAACCCTGTGGGGGTGAAAAGAGGGGATACAGTTTATAATTGTGGAACATCTTATTTCTTTGCTAAAGCTAAGCTCCGCAGCATACGCTGTTAGGAAAATTCGTAATTTAACCAACATAGAGACAGCCCGTTTAGTGTACTTTAGCTATTTTCATAGTGTAATGTCGTACGGTATTCTGTTGTGGGGAAATGCAGCCGACATTCATATATCTTTGTTTTGCAGAAAAGAGCTGTTCGATGCATTTATAAATTAAGTCCGAGATAATCTCTCAGAGAGAAATTTAAGGAGATTAATATAATGACTTTGCCTTCTCAGTACATTTTTGAAAATCTTTTATATAAAAACATTAAATTGTTTAAAAAATACAGTGATATCTACAATATAAATACTAGGAACACAAATTTGTTGTACCTCCAACAAGGCTCAAGAAAATAGGTGGGTCATTCAGGTGTCAATGTATACGCTTTTATAATAAACTTCCAAGCCACGTTCAAGATCTGAGCCTTAATAAATTGAAATCATTCATTAAACGCCAGTTGTGGCAGAAAGCTTTTTATACCGTTAAAGATTATATTGAGGACAAAAAGGCTTGGGATTGAACTGCTCCAAATTTTATTTTATTTTTATTTTTGCATACTGAATGTTGACATGAATATTTACTTTGTAAAGTATTATATTATTTTAATTTATTGTGAATGTGAAGACTATGTAGGTCATTGCTTTTTTTGTTTGTTTTATTTTTTCTCTCAGTAATTTTTAATCATGGTCTGGCAGTTTGAGTAATTTATGCGGCCTACCCCAATGTCCTTTCTTTGGTATTGTTCGTCGAATTGTTGAGCTCCTTAAGTTCTGAGTTGAGCTGCGCGATTACTGACAAATGCGTGCACTGACTGGACAGGTCCTCTCAATCTGTGGTTCTTTCCTCAAAAGACCATTTCAGACACCAATCTACATGGTCTTCACTTGAAGTGACCAAGATTATGTCTGGACTTTATAAGAGACTGTGACTTCAGAGTTTGTTTCAGCCTTTCTTCTCAGAGTAGTCAGATAGGAAACGCCGTCCTCATCTAGTTTTAAAAAAAAAATATTGACTTGTAAAAGTGTTTGTACAAACCTACTTACAGAAATAAAAATCATTTATCATTTGGTTAATAAACTCTAAGTAACTTGGCAATATTTGCCTCAATAAATAATAAGGATCGACACTTTTAAGTTTTTGAAACAACCCCTCATTGAGGATTTAGGAGGTGTCAAAGGTAGTAAGAAAAAAATTTAATTCACTGTCGGATTAACTCGAAACGCGGTACCAATATAGTCTGGCAGTTTGAGTACTTTATGCAGCTTACCCGAGTGTCCTTTGAGCTATACGATCACAAACGAATCAAATCTTCTCCATGTATCCCTCAAGAATTGCCAACAATAGAGTTGTCTCAGTATGGGAGAGCATCAGACACGCAGGCCCGCTGTTTTTTTTTTTAAGTTTTAACCATACCGAAAGACTTGTAGTGCCATTATAAGAAAAAGACTTTTTGCTAATTTTAAATTCTTAAATGTCCCAGCAGATTTTCGCATCTGCAATTATCATTTAAGAGGTAATTTATGGCACTAATTAAATGAAATTGAAGTGAACCATACCTTCACAGAGGCCTATATACCTATATATGACTTTATGTCCGTATTAAAACCAGACACATCAATTGATTTTGAAAATATTGACATGATAAATAAAATAAAAATAGTTTATTGCACCTTAATATAAATATACATAGTTTACAATAAAAATAGGCCGTAAGGTAAGTAAAGTAAAATAATATTATAGTTTCAGCCAATACCTAAGCTAACTTAATATCTTGTAATTATAGGTATCAGCGCCCACCCTCGATTATCATTATAGAATAGCCAATGTTGTTGTGCCTAGCATGTAGAATGAAGGACTGTTTAGGTGCAAAACTAAAATTAATATAAACAAGGAAAAAGAAAAATTAAATAAACTGGTAAACGAAGTGCGTTGGTATGTGTAGGGTTCGTGTGAGCGTGCGCAAATTTGGGTGTACGTGTGAGGGTGTGTGTATTTGTGAGTGAAGGTGTGTGTGTGTGTTAGTGAGGGAGTAAAGGTGTGTGTGTATTTGTATGTATGTGTGTGTAGGGTGTGTGTGTGTGTATGTGTGACAGAGGGAAACTTAGGACATTGAATTTTAAACAAGTACAATAACGCACTATAATTAAATGAATTTAGTTTATTCTTTTTATATTATCGTTCATTTATACCAGATATTTTAATCATAAATAAATAAACGATTTTAATATTTTTATTATACAAAGAAATTATACAATTACCCTAAGCAGTCACATTTTGTTTGCACTCTCTTTTTGTCATGGAGAAAATTTTCAACTGTTTATTTGCAATGTTGAATAGTCTTGGGCCCAGGAACATGTTGAATTTTTGAGCAAAAGATGTTCTACAGGGTACTGATTTTAAAAGATCGAAACGTCTACTCCTAGTAATTTCTTTATCAGTCAGGGCACTTAACTTGACACTGGAATGCTGTCTCATAATTAAGGCAAGTACAAAGAGTTTACGAACCGATAGTACCTCACATTCTCTGTACAGCTCAGTGGTAGAAAAATACCTAGGCTTAAAGTAACTTACTTTTAATAAGGCTCTTTGAGCTCTTTCAGCAATTAAATTATGCGTTTTAGCAGCACCACCCCAACATGCAATACAATAGGTTATAACCGCTTGACACAGAGAATAATAAACCATTTTCATAATATTAGCATTGGCTGAGTTTCTTATTTGTTTAAATACATATATAAGTTTTCTTATTCTATTTGACAGATTAATTAATTTATTTTTAAAATTAAGATTTTTATCAAATATGAGTCCTAAATATTTAATAGATTCCACGGCAGATAGGGATGGACAAGAACAATTAATAGATTCACCATCACAGGTGTGACAGGTTAAACGATGTATCGTATGTATTGGTTCACCAGTGTTGCGAATATAGAATGGGATGTATTTGGTTTTCTCGGTATTAAGAGAAAGGTAATTTTGAGCAAACCATTTTGTTACCATGTTAAACCCATGTTGAGCTTTTTGGAAGGTTTCACTCCAAGTATCACCATGGAATGTCAGGGTAGTATCATCTGCATACGCAATTATTTTGCAGTTTTCAATATTAAGTATTGTTAGATCATTGATATAAACTAGGAACAACGTTGGGCCTAGGATACTACCCTGTGGTACTCCATGGGAGACAGGTAAACCATCACTTGTATAATTGCCAATTTTTACCCTTTGTGTTCTTCCAGATAGATAATTAGATAGTAATTTGAGTTGATTTCCACGGATACCGAGATGATATAGCTTATTAATTGATGATCATTTAGTATATTTTTGATTTGGTATAAGCCAAGAGCAATTCCGTACATTGTTGGCAGAAGTCCCTAGTTTATCTCAAATGCATAGAGGGTCAGCCGCACTAGCTGCATTATTATTGAAATTAATAAATGGAGATTCGAATGAGCGAATTGCAAGTTTATTCAAAATGCCTCGCAGTACTTTGGATAATTTAATTTATAGAGGTTTTAATAGCCAAACTATGTTACTGGCCCTTAACAAAGTGTCTGGGTTTTAAAAAAAAGTTAATTCCAAATTCGAAACTTTTGTTTTTAAATATAATAATCTCTTTTTCAGTTTGTGACTTTTTACTTACTTTTCGAGGGTTTGCGGTTTAAAGGTAACTAAAACTAAGTTCTTGTTATTTTTTCTAGTTATTTTTTGTTGCATAATCCTGCCTTCTTGTGTCTTAAAACAGATATCATTGTGTCGATTGTAATGGCAGAAAAAGCAATAAGAGCTAGTAAAATTATAGCGCTGCTGGAAGAGGGGTGTAGCCCATGTTACGTCTCTCAGCGGTTACACGTGAGTCGTTCAACCGTCCAAAGAACCTGGACTCGATAGGTAACAAAACACAGGATCCGTTCAGAGAAGGCAAAATTCTGGGAGAATACGTTACAAGACGACTGCTTTTTAGTGACTCGGGCTGCTTTTTAGTGGTGCTGAGGAACCGCAAATGAAGTTACATAGACTTCAAAAGAAGCATTGAAGAGGTACGAGGAGCACAAGTTAGCCTATGGCCAGTGAGGAGGCTTTTAGTGGCTGATACGAGTATACGCAGTCGACGACCAGCGCCGGACCCCAAATTACTCCGTGAGCACCGGATTGCTCGATTGAGGTTCGCTAGAAATTTGTTATCTTGGACATTAGGTAACTGGAATAGCGTACTCTTCTCCGATGAGGCTCGAATTTGTCTTAATGGTGAGGACTAACGTCGGCGAGTGTTACAAAGAGCAGGGGAACGCTAAGCCGACATGTGTTTTGACGAAATCACCCCTTATGGTGGAGGGTCCGTTATGTTTTGGGCGGGCGTAACTTCCAGCTATCAGACCGAGATAGTATGCATTGTAAATGGCTCACTAAATGCGCAAAGATACATAACAGAAATCCTTTGTCAATATGCACAACCCGCACTGACTGTAATTGGTGAAGATGCTTCAACCACTTCCACAAAACATCAGGCAGGAGCTTAAACGTGTTATCTCGGCTGAGTGGGAACACATTCCAAAGGACACCATCAAAAGCCTGGTGGAAATCATGCCAAGACGATTACATGCCGGAATCGCTGCAAGGGGAGGTCATACTCGTTATTTATTTATTTTTTTTAATGTCTTTTGCTTATTAAAATACCATAAATATACACGTAGTCTTAATTTCATTATACCCATAAAAATATCCATTTTAACACGGCTCTCTGTTTACATTGACTAAAACACCGATTCCAGGATTTAAGTGTTAAAAACTATATTCTCATTGATAATAAAAAAAATGTAGTCATTAAAATTTATGCTTATGACATACTAAAAATATTAATATTATCCATAGTAAAGCCAATGACTGTAAGTTGCCCTTTTTTGCAAACGAGTGTATATATAAACCGAGTATCATTACTTTTGGATCAGCCCTTGTAAAGTTCAGTTTGCGGTAACTACCACTTCAATTGTTTTTTTTTTTTTTTTGCTAGTTACTTATATGCGTATATGGCATTATGGGCCGGTTTTTTATTCATAGTTAACTCAACCAAGAGGAGGAGGAGCTCGTGACTAAATAATAACAGCCGCAAGGGTCGATCCATCAGATTAAGCCATGCTTGCCGGGGTTGGTCCGTAGATGGGTGACATACCGAGACTCCTCCATGCCTCGGAAAGCACGTTAAGCCGTTGGTCCCGGCTGTCATTCGTGGATCTTTGGCAATCGTTACGGGTCGTCAGAAGCCCGAAAGTCTGACAACCAGTCTTACCAAAGGGTATCGTATTACCCGATAACTGGGTTGTGGAGGTCAGATAGGCAGTCGTTCCATGTAAAATACTGGTATTCAGCTGCATCCAGTTAGACTGAAAGCCGACCCCAACATAGTTGGGAAAAGGCTAGGTAGATTGATTAACTCAACCAATGGTTAAACATAGTAACTAATGGTTCAATTTTGGCTAAATGTGAAAGGCTAAACATGAATGAGTTATGCCATTAGTTACTGTTTTTTTAATATTATTGAGCTAACATGAATACATTCATCTTTAGCCTTTCACATTTAACCAAAATTCAACAATTAGTTACTATGTTTAACCATTGGTTAACTACGGATCAAAAAACCGGCCCTTAGGTAAGAGGCAAAGGTCGCATCCAGTTTTAGCGTAAAAGAAATACCAACGAATAAAATTCTTCTCAGTCGAAAGTGGCAAATAAGATATTTCAAGCTTTATAAAATAGAACTAAACATAAAACTTCGTGCGGTTCAACGGCCAGCGCAGTACTATGGCACATCTAAACGCTGGATTGGCAGTCTAATAACTAATGCATGGTTTAAACCCTTTGCGTTTTAGCATTATTATTTAATGCAGCATAGACCCAAGTGAACCCTGATTCGTGTAGGTCGAGTTCTCAACGTCAGCAGCATGTCAATGTCTGAAATATTTCAGCTTATTTTTTTAAATACAATTAATTTCATTGGATAAATTTTACTGCTACTACTAAAGGATGATAGAACAACACTGCATTACGTAAACGTTCAAAGGTTCTATTCATTTATCTGCGGAAAAACCGAACTTTGCCGAACTAAATGTGACAGGATCAATAAGGGAGTGACGGAATTAGTGAGTCAGTCTATAATAATTTAGGTGGGAATATAAATCAATTCCAATTGGTCGATAGCATAATCAGGTTATAATGTTTCCACTGCTGAGACACAGGCCTCCTCTCTATGACTCTCCAACCCCGTAATCAGGTTATAATGTTTCCACTGCTGAGACACAGGCCTCCTCTCTATGACCCTCCAACCCCGTAATTAGGTTATAATGTTTCCACTGCTGAGACACAGGCCTCCTCTCTATGACTCTCCAACCCCGTAATCAGGTTATAATGTTTCCACTGCTGAGACACAGGCCTCCTCTCTATGACCCTCCACCCCCGTAATCAGGTTATAATGTTTCCACTGCTGAGACACAGGCCTCCTCTCTATGACCCTCCAACCCCGTAATCAGGTTATAATGTTTCCACTGCTGAGACACAGGCCTCCTCTCTATGACCCTCCACCCCCGTAATCAGGTTATAATGTTTCCACTGCTGAGACACAGGCCTCCTCTCTATGACCCTCCAACCCCGTAATCAGGTTATAATGTTTCCACTGCTGAGACACAGGCCTCCTCTCTATGACCCTCCAACCCCGTAATCAGGTTATAATGTTTCCACTGCTGAGACACAGGCCTCCTCTCTATGACCCTCCACCCCCGTAATCAGGTTATAATGTTTCCACTGCTGAGACACAGGCCTCCTCTCTATGACCCTCCACCCCCGTAATCAGGTTATAATGTTTCCACTGCTGAGACACAGGCCCCCTCTCTATGACCCTCCACCACCGTCATCAGGTTATAATGTTTCCACTGCTGAGACACAGGCCCCCTCTCTATGACCCTCCACCACCGTAATCAGGTTATAATGTTTCCACTGCTGAGACACAGGCCCCCTCTCTATGACCCTCCACCCCCGTAATCAGGTTATAATGTTTCCACTGCTGAGACACAGGCCCCCTCTCTATGACCCTCCACCACCGTAATCAGGTTATAATGTTTCCACTGCTGAGACACAGGCCTCCTCTCTATGACCCTCCACCCCCGTAATCAGGTTATAATGTTTCCACTGCTGAGACACAGGCCCCCTCTCTATGACCCTCCACCCCCGTAATCAGGTTATAATGTTTCCACTGCTGAGAAACAGGCCTCCTCTCTATGACCCTCCACCCCCGTAATCCACCACGCGGGCCCAGTGCGGGTTGATAGATATCATCACATGTCTTCGAATTTTTAGTTCTAGGACATGCCGGTTTTCTTACGATGTTATCGTTTATCTTTTTGAGAGCAGTGATGAAATAATTTACACACAGTAAAGCGCCCGTACGGGGTCGAACCTACAACGTACAACTCGTAAGTCGCCGCCGTTACCACTAGGTCACCACTACTCTGTATTGATCGATAGTCACATTTTATTCGCTATATAGGGTCCCATACATTCAAGTTCGCATATCTCGTCAAAATGTAGGCATCAGCTGATTTTTTTTCGCGATTTCAGGTTTGGTCCCATAGTAAAAGTTTTTTGTTATCATGAGTACAATCATGTATTTAAGTATCGGTCACTAATTACCAGTCACCCTATATTTCGGTTTTCCGAAGATAAATGAACCTTTGAACGTTGTCGTACTGTTAAGGTCTTAGAATAATTATTATTCTAAGGTTAAGGTTCTTTTAGCGCACGTCAAAATCAGAACGAACGCCGCCATCTTGTTTTTTCATCTTCTGTGACAATAGGTGAAGAAAACTGTTAAATTAGTTCCGCGTAAAGTGCGCTGTTTGTTTCAAACGAACCGTCAAACTCCAAAGAATTTTTTTTTTTTTTGTGTATCAATATAGTGGATCGTTTTGTAGTATTTGGATGCAAACAAATAGGCGTTGACAAATTTCCAAGTAATTTTCACATGACGAGAAAGTGGGAAAAGGCATTGAAATTAATAAACTTCAAATCAAGTGATTTTTCGAGGCTATGTGGGAAACTTTTCAAAGAAACAGACTACGAGACCACTTCTAAGACGACAGGTTGGTACGATATCTATTTTTAATTAAGACTTTTTATTAATAATAGTAAAAAAAGCTTCCAACCTGTGAAGTAAAAAAAGGTTTCTTTTCAAATAACCATACATTTTGTAACAACTAACTTTACATGTTTTCATCATTAGTATCTATCATTAAAAAAAAATATGAGTTAAGTTTATTTTATAACTTATAAAACCACAATATTGTCCAGAATACGGCTTAAAGTTGATAAAATCCTACTAATATTATAAATGTTAAAGTTTGTGAAGATATTTGGATGTTTGTTACTCAATCACTCCAGAACGGCTGAACGGATCTGGATGAAATTTAGCACAGGGATAGACTATAGTATGGAATAGCACATAGAATACTTTTTATCCCGGAAAAATGTACGGTTCCCGTGGGATAATTTTCAACATCCATGCGGGCGAAGCCGCTGGCAAAAGCTAGTGTTACATATAAAGTACCTTACGAGGTACTTTATATGTAACACTAGCTTTTGGCTCCCTTCCTTGTTGCGTTACTCCTATTTTTTCAACTTCTCTTCTGACCTTATGGCTATTGATTATGATTGAGTTCCTCAGGGGTCTGTTCTCTCTGCAACTTTTTTCCTGCTGCACATCAATGACCTGCTTCGGCCTGGTATTGTTGGGTACGCAGATGACAGTACAGTTTCAGAGAGATACTTGTCCAGCGCAAAAACCAGCGGGGCCGAAGTTCGTTCCTTGAGAGAGGCCATGGTACAGCGGACAGATTTGACCTTAAGCTTTGTCTCCCAGTGGGGTGATGATAATCTGGTTTCCTTTAACGCCACCAAAACACAGGCGTGTCTTTTTACCGCTAAAATGAGTGGTTTCACCCAAACTCCTACTTTTCGGGGTACATCTGTTCCTGTAACTGATCGACTTGAGCTCCTAAGCATGGAGTCGACATCTGGTCTCAACTTCGGCGCCACCATGGAGTACAAGGCCCAAGCAGCGGCCAAGAAACTGGGCATCCTAAATAGGGTGAAGCGATACTTTACGCCTGGACAGCTTTTAACCCTTTACAAAGCGCAAGTTTGGGATGGATCAGCTAAGTACCAACTAGCCGCGCTTGACTCGGTGGAACGCAGAGCTAAGAGCCTCATTGGCGACGTAAAACTGGTGGATGCCAAGCTTCATAGCTTGGCTCATCGCCGCAAGGTTGCCTGCTTGTCGGTCTTCTACAGATTGTACTTCGGAGAGTGTGCCCGAGAACTCCACGACCTCATTCCACCGGCCCCCTTCTACCATCGGACATCTAGACGCACTGCCAGTTACCATCCCTACCTGGTTGCAGTTCCACCAATTCGCACTAAGCGCTTCCAAATGTCTTTTATGATGCGCACAGCAAAGGAGTGGAATTCACTACTTGCGTCTGTGTTTCCGAACGCATACAACCCTAATTTCTTCAAAGTGAGAGTGAACAGGCTTCTTCTGGGTAAGCTCACTCCATCGTTGACTTTGTCTCTATCACCTCTGACCTAGACTAGGGTCAAGAGCAAACTTTTCCTTCAACTGGGCGATACGCTAGGCAGAATGCAACCAACACAAATAGATGACAAAAATACACAACTACTTAAAAATCGTCCACACAATGCACACGTTTTTTATCAAAGACTTTTGACGGAAGCTTTGAGGATACAACCCCATTTCACAAAATATGTTTACTAACGACGCCCCCTATCAATGTCACTCAGGCGCCAAAAGATCTATAGGTCCGGCCGTCGAGAGTTTGAGAGAATGCGTCCTTGACACCGGTCATTTCATACTAACGAATGTGTGTTGCGAATTCGATCCTTATTACAACTAGAAATGGTCTAAGTTACAGGTGCCAGGTAAGCATTCTCTCGACGAACGGCCGGAATCAATCACAGCAGTGATTTTCACAAAACTGACCAAAACAAACCTATCGTCTAATGGGCCCTTCAACAACTTATTGTTTTCATTTTTACCGAATTAATAGGAGGAAGTGAAAATAGTTTTGAACATGATTTACTCTAATCTCTTCTTCTTTCCCTTACGCACTTTTCGCTATTTATTAAGGGTCAGTGCAACATGTAATTTTCTTCTATATAGTCGTCTCCCTTTCTAGCAAAATCATCTATTACATAGTCCATCCATCGTTTCTTTGATCTTTCCGTACCCGTATAGCCATTCACATTCATGCTCAAAACTTTCCTGACGACATTTTCCTCATTCCTCCACATCACATGCCCAATTTGGCCATAACATGACAACTGATTTCCACACAACTTTTCAGTCACCCGTAACATTTTAGCCTAATAATGTACCCTAATAACCATCATTTCTATTATGTTTTAATCAACAGCTTTTACCATTCTCTCTAAAGCCACAAACTTCCATAAATCGATAAACTGTCTCCACGCTCGCATACCTATAATCGTAAAACCAAACCCAAAACCGTACGATACAGTACCGAACCCGTGAAACTAGGTGACCAAATCGGCAAACCCCTGTTATAAATAGCAGAATTATGTAATATAGAGCGTGAATAATAAGCGGCCTACCGGCGACCAACAACGTTTCCGCTCTAGGACGGTTTATACACTTTATATGGAGAGATAAACTGTAACTCTGATACATTGCACTTTCATTGAAAGTTTCGGTGTCATATTGAAATTATTTAATGGCAATGTAAACAGTTCACTCATGTATCACCAAATTGAAATTTGTACAAATATTCAATGTCTGCTGTGTAACCCTAATTTTATCACATACCACTGCCTAATAATTTACACAATTTAGTCAGATTTTTGCAGAAACATTGTTGTGGGATATTATACGTAGATAGGTGACAGACTTATTAGTTTCCTAAACAATCAATCTGCCTAGCCTTTTCCCAACTATGTTGGGGTCGCCTTCCAGTCTAACCGGATGCAGCTGAATACCAGTATTTTACATGGAGCGACTGCCTATGTGACCTCCACAACCCAGTTACTGGGTAATACGATACCACTTGGTACGACTGGTTGTCAGACTTTCGGGCTTCTGTCGACCCGTAACGACTGTCAAAGATCCACGAATGACAGCCGGGACCAACGGCTTAACGTGCTTTCCGAGGCACGGAGAAGTCTCGGTATGTAAAGATGGTCACCCAACCCCGGCAAGAGTAGCTTAACCTGATGGATCGACCCGTGCGGCTGTTATTACTTAGCCACAAGCTCCTCTATTAGTTTCCTAAACGTAACCTCAATATTAAAGGATTTTTCTACATTTAGTGACAAACACTGAACCGGAATCCAAATTATGTGTTGAATAGTCTAATTACTTTTGATAATTATCAAAGGAGCTAAGCGCCGTTTTCTTTTTATCCGTAGTTAACTCAACCAATGGTAAAACATAGTAACTAATGGTTGAATTTTGGCTAAATGTGAAAGGCTAAACATGAATGTATTCATGTTAGCACACTCATATTAAAAAATAGTAACTAATGGCATAACTCATTCAAGTTTAGCCTTTCACATTTAGCCAAAATTCGACCATTAGTTACTATGTTTAACCGTTGATTGAGATAACTACGGATCACAAAACCGGCCCTAAGTTATAAAAGCCGCATGGGTCGATCCAACAGATTAAGCTGCGCTTGTCGGGGTTGGTCCGTGGATGGGTGACCAAAAATACCGAGACTCCTCCGTACCTCGGAAAGCACCCGGCTGTCATTCGTGGATCTTTGACAGTCGTAATGGGTCGTCAGAAGACCGAAAGTCTAACAACCAGTCTTACCACGGGATATCGACTTACCCAGTAACTGGGTTGTGGAGGTCAGATAGGCAGTCACTCCATGTAAAATACTGGTATTCAACTGCATCCGGTTAGATTGGAAGCTGACCCCAACATAGTTGGGAAAAGGCTAGGCAGATTTTTACTTTTGATAATCGTCCCAATCATGCAGCAATCTTTAAGATTATCACGCGTCTAACTGAAACTCTTATTAGATACAAAGTTCTAAAGCAGTCTTCATGTCTACAATTATTTAATTTACATTTTTATTTATTTATTAAAACTTTATGCACAAGTAAAAAAAACAAATACCGTACTGTCATGAGCACTAATATGTATACACTAAGCAACTTTTAAAATTGATTTTTTTCCTACTGTATTGATTATAATTTCATTTTGTTACAAACACAACACTTTGGAACCTATACTATTATGAAATAGGTCATGTCTCAACGTTGCAAACATTATTACACGAGAAAATCGATTTTGAATTTTGTTGTGTATACATAATTTTGCTCCTGACTGTACAAAGGCGAACTTAATGCCTAAGGCATTTTCTACCAGTCAACGTTAGGGTGATTCAGAGAAAAAACATGGCAGGTGCAATATATATACAGGGTTATTGGTAAACCACCAACATCCTCTTAAGGGGTCATTGTACTCATCATTATGAACAACTTTTACTATGGGACCAAACCTGAAATCGCGAAAAAAATCAGCTGTTCAGTAATAGTATTTATGTTCGAATAATTCGACAAAATGTACTGAACAGCTGATTTTTTTTCGCGATTTCAGGTTTGGTCCCATAGTAAAAGTTGTTCATAATGATGAGTACAATGACCCCTTAAGAGGATGTTGGTGTTTTACCAATAACCCTGTTTATATATTTTTTCATTCATTACCCTCGCAAAAACCGAACCAGCACGAACAAAATCATTTCTTTATTCATAGCCCACAAAATTACCGTCCATAGTTAATGTTTCGAGTTATTTTCTATACCGATATTGATCTCACAAGATGTTTATGGGTCGCCTAATATAACCTTATACAGCAAGTATCAGATAGGCGTGTTCTTATTTAAGGGTGTGGTACAGACCATCAAACTGAACATCTTTCTACATGGGACCAACATTGTAACCGAGAAAAAATAATCAGCCGTCCCATACATTTCGGTGGAGTAGGTAATGAAGTTTCGCATGGGACAGTTGATAATTTTTTCACGATTACGATGTTAGTCACGTGCAGAGAGTTGTTCAGTTTGATGGTCTGTATAACACCCTTAAATACGGCCACACCTTTCTGATACAATCATGCTGTATAACTATAAATATAGACGAATATGGCCAAATTGTGTGCGTGACGATTTGTGACGTCGTAATAGTTCTGTGGCCGAGTTGGGTTTCATTAACCTATACTGTTAAGGAATGGTTTGGGTTAAAAATAGTGTTTTGAATAAAGATTGTGAAAGTTTATTTAATGAGCGAGACTATTTTAAATTTTTGATATTTAGTTGCCTACTATTTTAACCCTTCGAATGCCGGAACGCAGGTCTGCGCACCATTTTTTTATGCAAGTGCGCCACTCGAAAAAACACCTAATTACATTAATGTAATTAGGTGTTTTTTCGAGTACAGCTAAAATCGCGCAGACCTACGTTCCCGGCATATGAAAGGTTAAACCTCTAATGCCCGACTCCATGTCTATTATTGGTTAAAACTATCAAGGGTTTCAGTATTCCACATTACTCCTTTATTTTTTATTTTTTTTTTATTAAAATTCATTGACAAATCAACCAGTCTTACAAGTGGTATCGTATACCCACGTTGTGGAGGTCAGATCATGAAAAGTGTACCTACCTACTCCATGAAAAATGCAGATATTAAGCCGACCCCAACATACATCATCGATCGACCCGTTTGACTGTTATTACTAAGCCACAACCGCCTCTCCAAAATCCAAAGCAATTACAACATTATATTCGGTTTCGGGTGCCAATTAATGCCAACCCGAATGGTGTAGACACGCCTAATAACACTTTCCATTCTACGACCGCCCTTAGCCTAGCTTGCAGTCATCAAATAAACGAAGTTCCGTAGTATACGATATAAATATTGACATAAATCAGTTGCGAACACGTGGGCACCCCGCGGTGTATCTGTAGGTTATATCCACAGAGCTTTTAAGGAGATAGACGTGTCTACAGGTCCTTGGTGAGTGTTAAAATAAAGTAAAAAATACAAATAATAATCATGTTTGAAAACTTCACATTTAAACTACTAAGAGTGTCAATAATTGTAAAATTGAGGATGGCGCTTTGCTCATACCTTTTAATTTAACGTCGGGTGTTAGTAATTGGAACAGGGTAGGCAGATGCTAAAAAAAACACTTATGGAAAACACTTGTGTGAAAGGCGCACGGAACCAGGAAGTATGGCAGATAAATGTGAAGGCGCAACTAGATGCGCCGCAGGAGCCACACGCACCGCAGTCATCGCATTTTATAAATCTTTATATGAAATCTTATACAACGTCGTGCATCTATCCGTGCCGTACGACCCGCATTTCAGTAAAGGAAACCAGTGCGTGCAGATGACGTCATCAATTCAGCGCGTTCGATTCGATGCTTGCGGCGAGTGCGGTGCCGGTGGCGCCGATGACGTCATTCGTATCGTTCTGTCCAAGATCTGATCAGAAGATGTAATAAAGGTAATAAGAAGTACAGAAGTGGATACGATTTCGACAGTACTGTGCGTGTGGCGCGTTTAATGTGTGCGGCGCGTACGGCGCGTACGATGCGGATTGCTCGAGACCATCAGAAAATGCGATGAATGGGGCGCCTGCGGTGCGTTTAGGTACGCGTTCACCTTAAGAGGAGGTGGTAATTCCGGGTTGAAATGATGATGATTTGAATTCATGATTTGTTCAGGCAGATGATGATGATGACAAATCAAAACATAATATCTTTTAAATCGGTGCAGACAAAAAGTAATTTCTCATTTCTCATGGTCTCTTCAAGGAAATATACAAACGGCTGGTTGAGACTACCCGTGAACCAACGGCCGGCTTTTATCTTGACCAGAGACTAAGCTTTGCCATACAACATGCAATGCCGTCAGTTTCTTGGGTACATTGCCAGTCGATAGCGATTCGGATGATATTTTCGAGTTTGTTTTGAGCTTTAGTTAAGCTAAGATATTATATTGTTATTTTTATTTATTAATTAGCGCGAAATCATCAAAGTAGCCCGCGAAATTCAAATTTTCTTACGTTTTTTGCAATTTACAAGTCGGTATTAGATTATACGTTGATCAAAATGTAATTCGCGGTCGTAACAAATATGTATTTACATAATTAGAATCATCAAAGTGATCAATACAACTATTTAAGACCAGGTAATCCTAATGAATGACTAATTCACGAAATCTTGACATTTCAGGATTATACTAACTTGAGTTGTATTACTGATTCTAATGATTATAATTCTGTAAATACGTAACTGTTACCGCCGCAAATCGTAAGAAAATTGGAATTTCGCGGGCTATCCTGACGCTTCGCCCTTAGGTACTTACTAGTTGTTATTTATGTGTATATCATTTGAATTCTGAATGTATACTGGATGACTTTGTTTACCGTCTTGAAAAAAAAATAGGGTAGGTAGAATAGGTGAACGGAGTAGAAGCCTATGGCATATCTAGTATTTTTTTAAATTAAAAATCGAGATTCAACTCATGCGCAGAGGGTGCGTAGTGCATTTGATTTGAATTTCGATATTTTTTAACGATCTATAAAGTTTTTTTTTTCAATATTTCAGTTTTTATTGTTCTAGTTTACTTTGATAGAACAATTTTTGTCTCAGCTACCTATTGAAAAAACAAAAAAAAAGCTAGGTATAAACATAGGCTTCTACTCCGTTCACCTATTTGTACTTTGTACCCAATTTCATTCAAGACGGTAAAAAAAAGTCATCCAGTATAACAACATTTTTCATTTATAATGTTCTTTTTCGAACTTAGCATACATAAATTCAATCAACCTAACAGAAAAAAAACAAGTTAACTAATGAATAACCTAAGGAACGGAACTATGTATTACAACGAGCTGATTTTTCAAGGCGCTCTCTATTATTCACAAGACAGGTAAATTGCTACCTCTGAACATATTAACTGTGTTTTTTACGTAGCTCTGTCCAATTAGATGTTGTTAGTCCATTGGAATATTTAAATATTTAAGCAGGTACTAGCTTTTCCCAGTGCCTTCGCCCGTGTGGATGTCGGAAAAGTATCCCACGGGAACGTACTCTTTTGTTGTTGTTTTTAGACTAACAACAATTGTATGTATGTTGCGTCAGTTTCACGTGAATAAACAGTTTACCTTTCTTACTTTCTTTACTTTTACCCAGGTCATGGTCTACCCATGTGACTAATTTCATCACTAACTAACAAACTCACTTTCGCATTTGTAATATTAGTTAAGATTATGATGTAAGTACTAAAAGAGCCATTTTATCGAGAATGTTTTGGTAATAATACTTAGCTTGTGTACAATATGTAACAAAAACCCTGTTTTTCCTTCTACCTATGTTTTAAGAATCGGTATACATGCGTAACAAAGCAAGTCATTTATAAAAAAGCTGTTCAACAAATATAAATATTATAAATATTCTGCATGAAGCGATGACGCGAATCCAAAAAGAGACAGAAAGTTCCCGCTGCCCTCTTTTATCGATGTCGCTGCGCCGGTGTGTATTTTTCTACACAAGTTCATGACCTGTCGTAGTCTTGTCAGCTGCTATGCTATTCTGTAACCATCTCACTGTAAAAATTTAAGTGAAGTGATCGTGGAGTTAGCTGTCAATGTCATCCTACCTGATGCTAGGGATGAACCAAGCACATTTCGATGGTCCCTATTAACAATTCGGATATACATTTTTACCAATATTCACTCTTTTACACAAATAAAATCACAATATTTTTTTTTTATCGTCAAAACAAACTTTGAACTGTACTACTGAACAGTAGTATCTTTGCAGAACTGACATTGTTAATAGGGACCATCGATTTTTTTCTAAACTGTCGATTTTAATAGTTATTTGATTTTGACCTCTCGACTAGCCAATGCTTATTTTTTTTTTAATTTTAATTAGATCAATGTTCTGCTTGTAGGTAAATGTATACGTCCCTAAAAGGAACAACAGGGTTTTTGTTACATATTGTATAGCGTAGCAGAACGGGCGTTGGCCATAAGTACTCAAAACATATCCACATAATTTAATCATAATTATGATAGTGCTAGTGAAAAAGGAGCCGGAAAATCTACCAAACTGTCTTACCGAAAGGTGTCGTTTTACCTAGCAACTGGATCGCAAAGGTCCGATAGGCAGTCGCTCCATGCAAATTACTAGTACTCAGCAATATTCAACTGGAAGCCGACCCCAACATAGTCGGGGAAAGTCTAGGCAGATTATGATGATGGTACTGAACAAATTCTCTAAGCTGGTGAGTTTGTTGATGCCTTCTTTTAAGTGTACTATCGACTTCAGCCCTTTGCTAGTACTTTTTGCAGATTTCACCTATTCAGCGACATTTCTTTCAATATTTTCTCAAGTCTACCATCGTCTCATCTCCCTTTTATTCTCGTGATTACCTACCCCTGATTATTTGATACCAATCCCCTGCCATGTTTAGCCTTTATTTCATTATATTTCACCTAATCAGCGACATTTTTTTCAATATTTTCTCAAGTCTATTATCGTCTCATCTCCCTTTTATCCTCGTGATTACCTACCCCTGATTATTTGATACCAATCCCCTGCCATGTTACAGAAACCACGTGGGGAAACTAATTTACTGAACTAATGTGACTGTAATCGGATCGGATTAGTACGGCCGAACAAAAATCAATGTACAGACGCCAGCAGGTCAAGCTGAAACTGTCGAATTTTCTCAATCAACCTTGAACCTAATGCTTTAGCCATAAAGTTGAAAATCTATTAAAAAAATTTGACAGATTGTAGTAACTTGATGTGCTGGCGTCTGTACTCACCGGATTACACGGATTGGGGGAAGTACGTGGAGCGAAATAATTGCAACACGCAACCCAAACTTACCGGGCTTTTTTACCGAATATTAGACTGTGTTTCTCAAAGATTGGTGTGAACATCACTTTTGTTTCATTCGGGATTACCTACCTGTCTAGTCGACCATAGCTAGAGACGGGCGGGTGGGTATAAAATGGATAGGTAAAAATGGGAAAGAAAGGGATGAAATGGAAAGTAAATGCAAACCGTGTTCTGGGTATTTTATTTCCATGTTGTAATTTAGAAGTGGCCATGTTCAATATGATTAATTGTGCTGATTTAGTCAAATAAAATTATGAATAATATGTAGATGTTATAATTTTGTTTTTATCTATACAATATAATTTTGATAAAACTGTGTGTGATATAGTCCAGAATATTTGTGTAAATGGCAACCCTGCAGACAGACGTGAAAATTATGAGGTAATTTGGTTAATTTATTTTTTTTTATTTTTACCGGGTATATATTGAATTTTGGAAAGGTAAAAATGGGTATTCAGGGGTATTTACCCAAAGTTCGGGTTATTACCGGGTAGGGACCCATCTCTAGTCATAGCTCTAACTCATGATCTTATACATATGAGGGGTGTAAAAGCAAAATCACTTCTGGTATACTAAATTGTAGTACTTGAAGGCTGTTACATGAACAAAAAAGTGCTAATCCACCTCAGTCAATGGTAAATTCACTTTGAAAATAGTGTTCACGTGCAAAAACGCTTTGATCCGAAATTTATTAGATGCAAATCCACCACTGTTACAATTGACTAATCAGAAGGCGCCATTTCAAAATTTCTGTGATGGCGATGACTGTCATATGGTTGGCGAATCAAATAGCGAGACGCAAACTAGCTTTGATCTTAAGCATTACAATGCATACATGCTTCATTCCAATGCTTAAATGCGAAGACATGGGTGTAATTATCTATGTAAGTATGTATTTATTTTTAAAAAACGTAGTGTATGTAGTATATCAGTTATCTGGTTTCCATAGTACAAGCTCTGCGTACTTTGAGATCAGATGACCGTGTGTGAAATGTCCCAGGATATATACTGTATCATTTTTTTACCGTCTTGAAAAAAATAGGGTACAATAGGTGAACGGAGTAGAAGCCTATGACATAACTAGTTTTTTTTTTTTTTTTTTCAATAGCTTAGACAGAAATTGCTCTATCAATAAACACCACATTTGAAGTAAACTAGAACAAAAAAAACAAAAATTTTGAAAAAAACAATATTGATCGTTAAAAATATCAAAATATTGAATTTAGATATTGTTTTTTTTTTTATTAATTGTACTATAGCGCTTCAAGAATATGAGTAAATTAGTACTTACCTGCCAAAAGCAAGTCGCGTATTGTTTTCAGCTGGTGTTGCTCTACTAAGATCTTAGATATTATGTACACCGTACAAATTACAAATATAAATGTTGAATTTTTACATAGGGTGACACAAGGGGCAATCTTGTCGCTTTGGATGGATTAAAGGGAGAGGGAGAGAATACTGTAGGTAGTCGGACTGTGAGAAAGATGATATGGCCAGAAAGGGAGTGACTACCAAGATGACGACTAAAAGAGAAGTATGGAAGAAAAAGACATGTTGCGCCGACCCCAAATAAATTGGGACAAGTCCAGGAGAATGATGATAAATGATAAATGGTTTTTATTTCTGTAAGTAGGTTTGTACAAACACTTTTACAAGTCAATCATGTTTTTTTTTTTAACTAGATGAGGTTGGCGTTTCCTATCTGACTACTCTGAGAAGAAAGGCCGAAACAAACTCAGAGGTCACAGTCTCTTATAAAGTCCAGACATAATCTTGGTCACTTCATGTGAAGACCATGTAGATTGGTGTCTGAAATGGTCTTTTGAGGAAAGAACCACACAGATTGAGAGGACCTGTCCAGTCAGTGCACGCATTTGTCAGTAATCGCGCAGCTCAACTCAGAACTTAAGGAGCTCAACGATTCGACGAACAATACCAAAGAAAGGACATTGGGGTAGGCCGCATAAATTACTCAAACTGCCAGACGATGATTAAAAATAACTGAGAGAAAAAATAAAACAAACAAAAAAAGCAATGACCTACATAGTCTTCACATTCACAATAAATTAAAATAATATAATACTGTACAAAGTAAATAGTCATTTCAATATTCAGTATGCAAAAATAAAAGAATAAAATAAAATTTGGAGCAGTTCAATCCCAAGCCTTTTTGTCCTCAATAACTTGCGTTTAATGAATGATTTGAATTTATTAAGGCTCAGATCTTGAACGTGGCTTGGAAGTTTATTATAAAAGCGTATACATTGACACCTGAATGAGCGACATATTTTCGTGAGCCTTGTTGGAGGTACAACAAATTTGTGTTTGTTCCTAGTATTTATATTATGGATATCACTGTATTTTTTTAAACAATTTAATGTTTTTATGGGCATATAAAAGATTTTCACAAATGTACTGAGAAGGCAAAGTCATTATATTAATCTCCTTAAATTTCTCTCTGAGAGATTGTCTCGGACTTAATTTATAAATGCATCGAACAGCTCTTTTCTGCAAAACAAAGATAGTCTGAATGTCGGCTGCATTTCCCCATAACAGAATACCGTACGACATTACACTATGAAAATAGCTAAAGTACACTAAACGGGCTGTCTCTATGTTAGTTAAATTACGAATTTTCCTAACAGCGTATGCTGCGGAGCTTAGCTTTTTTGACAATTTATCTATATGTGGGCCCCACTGAAACTTAGCATCCAAAGTTAAGCCCAAGAATACTGTGCTATCTTCAGGATTCAATTGTTCGCCCTTTATCAACACGTTAGTTTTCACCTGCCTAACGTGAGGTAGCGTAAATTTAATGCATTTGGTTTTTTTTTCATTAAGGAGTAAATTATTAACATTGAACCAGTGAACTACTTTTGAGATCGCTCTGTTTACATCGTCAGTAACCAGCTGCTTACGTTTAAGTTTAAACAAAAGTGAAGTATCATCCGCAAACAAAACTATATCATGATTATCCTTAATGAGGTAGGGCAAATCGTTAATATAAATAAGAAACAAGAAAGGACCAAGAATCGAGCCCTGTGGGACCCCCATTGTTACTATAGATCCGGGCGATCTTTTTCCATTAACGTCAACGCTCTGAATCCTATTACTCAAGTATGAAGTAAGAAGATCCAGAGCGGTGTTCCGGATCCCGTGATGGCGGAGTTTCCTGATTAACGTTTCATGAAGAACGCAATCGAATGCCTTGGACAAATCACAAAAGATGCCCAAGGCATCGCATTTGTCTTCCCATGCATTATAAATATGTCCTAAAAGTTCAACGATCAGTAGTTGAACGACCCTTTGTAAAACCGAACTGCTTGTTATGTAATAATTTATATTTATTAAAAAATCTTTGCAATTGGTCTAAAATTAATTTCTCAAAAATTTTACTAAACGTAGGTAGTACTGAAATAGGTCTATAATTTGTGGGGTCTGATGTACTACCTGATTTAAACAAAGGTATTATTTTACTATATTTCATAAGGTCAGGAAACTCCCCACAGTCGATACAGTTATTAAAGATAAGAGCTAACGTAGGTACTACAATGTCAATAATAGACTTAGCAACTTCTACAGAATTACCCCACAGATCTGCTGTCTTTTTTACATTTAAAGTGTGGAATGTTTTAATTATATCTCTACAGGTAATATGTTCAAAATTAAATTCCGAATCGCAAGCATTAACATTTTCCTTAAGCAAAGACTCAGCAACAGAAGTTGATGAGTTTAGGGATTTAGTAGTTAAAACGGGAATATCTGAAAAGAAATTTTCAAAGGCCGCGGCGACTTGTGCGTCTGATTTTATTATGTTGTCATTAATAGACAGGCTGTAGTCAGCACTTCGGTTATTAGACCTTCCCGTTTCACTATTAATAATATTCCAAGTCGTTTTAATTACATTACTACTGTTTTTAATCTTCGAACTCAAATAACGTGACTTGGCCATACAACAAACTTTTTTAAATAATTTTGAATAATTTCTAACATATAAATTAAATTCAGCAGTATTTACAAAATACCTTTCATTGTATAGTTCATAAAGCCGTGTTCTACTTTTATGAATACCAATGGTAGCCCAATCACTGAAAGACGCGTTACTATTAACCGAGATAGTCTTGGGAATAAAGATGAGATTAAATTGTTGACAGTACATATTAAAAAATCATCATATAGATGATTAGGATCAGTATGATTAGCCAAAACTGTTAATTTATTAATGAGTTTAACTTTAAAAGCTTCCAAGCGACTTTAGTGTAGTTTTGGGGTTAACAATGATATCCTTTTTAGCCACTTTGTTGTTTTGGTTTTGGATAGTAATCCTTTGCCCGCAATGATCAGAATCCAGTAAATTTATAATTTCTTTATGGCTTGGAATAACATCTGTATAAATATTATCTAAGCATGTGGCACTAGTAGGGGTTATTCTTGTGGGCTCCAAAAATAGGTTTACAAGATTGTATGACTGAAACAGACTTATTATTTTACTACAAGAATCTGAGTTTTCTAATAAATTAACATTAAAATCACCGCAAATGATAATAGATTTATTTGAGTTACATATCTTGTGTAACACTTCATCCATTACCTTTTCAAAGCAGTCATACAATCCTGAAGGGGGCCTGTACACACTTAATACAATAAATTGCTCCAATTCTATACAAGCTATTTCAACTGTCCGCTCAACAGATAGGCTCACAATATCCTTGCGGTCTTTAAATTTCAGCTGGTTACTTACTAAAATTAATGAGCCACCATGTATAGCATTTACTCTGCTGAACGAACTACCAACCTGGTGATTATTAAAATTGAACATAAACTGGTGGCTTTTAAGCCAATGTTCTGTTATACAAAGAATGTCAATACTGTTAAAATTCATAAATAATTCTACTTCTAAATCTTTGTTGAGAAAACCTTGAATATTTTGATGCACCAGGTTAATACTATTTACTAATTTTGAAGTTTTATTTGGTTTATTTTTGAATTTCTGTACATTATTGCTAGAGGATGCCTCTATTGTCTTAATTTCTAATTTAAATTACAATCAATGTCAATTTTGGATACCAAGTTATTGGTTGAATGATATAAAATGTCATGGCATTGCTCAATAGAAGCAACTTGTTTAGCCAAATTCTTGGCTGTAATAGAAAAATAATATGATAGCGACACAGCTAACTGTCTTTTGCAATATTTTGAAAGATAGTACCTATCCATAAAAAATCTATCTTTTGTCAAATATAAATGATTACTAACATAATTGTTAATGTCAATTAAATGGAATAAATTATTATTATATGTCAAGTTATGTAATGTCATATTCATTTCACATCTAAAATTGTTGATGAGTCAGTGATGTACCATTTACTTACAGGGTGGCAGGAACATTGACGTCTAAAAAGAAATTTAGGTCTCTCGTATCTTGAGGTATCCAAATCACTCCCATGTATGTTCCGTGACCTTTCATAGTTTTCGAGTTATGAATTTATATCTGAATTTTTGAGATTGTTCGACCTGAACATCTTAAATTTTTTTTTTTTTAAAGTAGAAGCTGTCGAGATCAACAAGAGAAGCTCGAGAAGCAACTGAATTTTTATGAGTAGTACGTACTTTTATTTATAAATAATGAGCTTCGTAACTGTGATAAAAGTTATGAATATGTTGGTGTAAAGTGAAAAATTTACGTTCGGTGAATTATGACTTAAATTTTCAACTATAAATTAAAAATCAAAACAGGTGACTTTATAGTCCCTAAATAGGCCTCAAGAATGTGCTAGACTCTCATCTTTCATACTCATTAAAAAAAAACCGGCCAAGTGCGAGTCAGACTCGCACACAAAGGTTTCCGTACTATTGTTTATAAAAACGGCAACATAAATCACGTTTGTTGTATGGGAGCCCCCTTAAATAGATATTTTATTATTATTATTATTATTTTTTTCTTCATTTCTCGGGACCCTGGGGTACCGGACCTTTGGAAGGCGTACAAGGAGCCGAAGCCAACTCGCAGAGGCCCCTTAAATAATTTTAAATGATAAGGAGGCACCAACCGACGATTATCCCTGTATGCACTATGCAAGTGCACCCAAGGACAACCCTCGGTTGGTGCAGGACTATTGTTGTGTGTGGAAACAAAACATATTGGGCTATGGGTCTGGGTAGCTAAAGTGGATTGGGTAACTTGAACTATGGAAGAACTATGTCCCCTGCCTGACCAATGTTATATATTATACACGGATAAAATGGCAGGGGGTGACTTGCACACTCAATAATGGGCCCCCGGAAACTGCCGCTAGCACATAGCGACAAGGGGGCAACACTTCCTGAGATGCTTGAGGAGTGGAGAGGTATTCCACGGCTATCAGGACAATCCCGGAAGTACGGTCAAGATCCCTACCAGCACCTTACTGGAATACTTCCTTCCTCCGAGCACGTTTGCTCTTGCGAATCTCCACTCAATCCGGCCAATAAAGGCAAGAAAGAGGTGGGAGCTCTGTTCCTCGTCAGTGTTCACTCTAGCCGGCCAATAAAGGCAAGCTAGAGATGAGGACAAGATTTCTCTCGGGAGATAGGGGTCCGTGGGGTCGCTACTGCCCAACAGCTCGCCACATGCTGCCCTGCGGGTTTCTGTATCTCTCTTGGTCTGGCTTCTCATCCTAGACCCGTTCCGGCAAAGTAAACTCTACCGGCACAGACCTAAAGTTTGAAGCGCGCAAGCCCCACCACGACGTCAACGTAGAGATACAGCGGTGGGGTTAATATTGTTATTATTATTATTATTTCTTGTTATAGCGGCAACAGAAATACTTAATCTGTAAAAATTTCAACTGTCTAACTATCACTTTTCGTGAGATACAGCCTGGTGACAGACGGACAGATAGACGGACAGCGGAATCTTAGTAATAGCGTCCCGTTTTACCCTTTGGGTACGGAACCCTAGAAAGTAGTACTTAATATGGCTACTTTCTATCTTTATGTACATTTTTACCCGACTGCCCCAGAAGGAGGGTGTTGCTTTTCGAGAGTATGTGTGTATGTCTATTTTTTGGCATGTTCTGTAGCCTAAACAGTTTGATGGAAATAACATACTACGAGGTGTCGTTAGACTCGTATTAACTGTAGGAGTAACATAGGTTACATAATATTTATATATTGTATTCTGAAATACAAAAAAAAATGGAGAGGAAAGTATTTATTTTTAATAAATTACAACAACATTAGTATCAAATAAAAGCTAATATTGAGTCAATTCCAAATAATACACATATAAGCATACATAAATATATTAATAAAACTAAGCAAATTAACTGAGAAGTTAGAGTGA
Source organism: Dicycla oo (assembly GCA_948252095.1). NCBI lineage: Eukaryota > Metazoa > Arthropoda > Insecta > Lepidoptera > Noctuidae > Dicycla > Dicycla oo. The sequence continues at coordinate 15,441,224 of OX411732.1, forward strand.
ACAGGCATCTTCTGGGTAAGCTCACTCCATCGTAGACTTTGTCTCTGTCACCTCAGACCGAGACGAAGAGCAAACCCATCTCAAATAATAAAAAAAAAGATCGAAATAAAAGTAATTTTTGTATAGAGCCCGACAAAACCATGCAAACCTCTGACTTCTGCTTTAAAAATATTTTACTTTTTCAAATACATGCTTTTGGTGTGGACTCGCATTACGAAAGGCGGAAGATATCGTAAATTAAAATAAAAACACTCCATTAATTATTTTATTATTAGACGTTTACTGTGCAAATCATATATTTAGTAGTTCGTGGCGTGGTAGGAAACTGTACTAAAAACAGTCATAGTCATAAAAAAACACCAATTCTAGGGAACATTCAACAATAACAAATGCGTTGTCCTGGTATCATCATTCTCCTGCCCTTGTCCCAATTTATTTGGGGTCGGCGCAACATGTCTTTTTCTTCCATACTTCTCTATTAGTCGTCATCTCGGTAGTCACTCCCTTTCTGGCCATATCATCTTTCACACAGTCCACCCATCGTTTCTTTGGTCTTCCCTTACTCGTATAGCCCTCCACGTTCATACTCAACACTTTCCTGACGACATTTTCCTCATTCCTCCGCATCACATGCCCATACCATGACAACCGATTTCCACACAACTTTTCAGTCACCGGTGTCACTTTCAGACTTCCTCTTACATACTCATTTCTTATTCTATCCATTCGCGTAATACCACACATCCCTCTTAGCATTCTCATCTCGGCTGCATGATGCGTTGTCCTGGTAGTCGAGCGGTATTGTGAACCCGTTGCACTATGAACATGATTCAGGAACCCTACTAGCTACTTATTCTGCTCATACAGTAAAGTGATTTGCAGCAAATACATGAATAGTTTATTATAAAGATAAATATTTATGCTTTAAATACATTGGTGGGTGTAAAAATCTTTTGATTTTTCTGGCAATGATAAATGGATTTAGGCAAGTCTGTAAAAAAAACCGGTCAAGTAGTTGGGATGAATTTATCCCAAGAACAAACTTAACATTGTAGTTGAAAAACATGTTCTCCCATACATTTCAACTGCAAATATAAGTTTGTACGCACAATATTGAGAGATTTATCATGTTACTTTAAGACATAGACTTCTTATAAGTTTTCCTGTAATCTATAGATATCGAACTATTCTGTATTTTTTTTTTTTTCAAAATTTTAGGTTCAATAGTTTCGGGGATAAGAGGGGAATAGTCAATTTTCTTCTATTTTCTTAAATAACTTAAAAAATATATATTTTAAAATTATAAAAAATATATATATTAATTTGAGACCCTCACAGTAAGCCCTTTAATTTGATATGTCACACGGTACAGTTTGCAAAACTTTTTATTTTTATTACTTGCCCCCCAAAATTGACCCCATATTCCAAATTCATTTATTTACATTACACGTCCGTGTTTGGGTGACAGAAATTCATTCGTGTACTAAATTTCAACGTAATTGGTCCATTACATTCGGAGCAAATTGGACGGACAGAAAGACTGACAGACACACGAGTGATCCTATAAGGGTTCTGTTTTTTTCCTTTTGAGGTACGGAACCCTAAAAAATGTTAACTTTCTTACCTTTAATTTGCCTGGATCAAATATGAGTACATCTACTCATTCCTACTGGTTCGGAACTACTTATCCTAGCTAAGAAGTTGTTATTAAATAACGAGGCAGCAGATTGTACTTGAACTCACTGCCTCATTGGTCTCGAACTGGTGCAAGAACTACGTATGGTCAATGAGCGAAAATGTTAGGCGATTTTAAGAGGATGTACACGAAATATTGCCGAATTCGCTGATTTACGTGATTTTACAGACTTTATTTTACAGTTAAAATAATTTATAATTTCTATAAGTTTTATACACAACATGAAAGATTGTTTCAGTTATGATCTAATAAGTGAGCTACTTTTTTATTTTTAACCGACTTCCAAAAGGAGGAGGTTCTCAATTCGTCTGTATTTTTTTTTGTATGTTTGTTACGCGATTACTCAAAGACGGATGGACCAATTTGGAAAATTCTTTTTTTGTTTGAAAAGGTATACTTCCGAGGTGGTCCCATATAAATTTTATTAACTTTGCTTGGGGAGTTTTTGAGTTAGCTTCAATAATGCGTATATTTCCCACTTATTTTATATGGATGATGTGATGATGTTTTAATAACTTCCGATCACTGTTATTTACATGGCTATATCTACAATTATTGTGCTCAATAATGTATTCGAATTTGTGTGGGGTAGGTTCCACAACTAAAAAGTGAAAAATAAAAACTTTTTAGCAAAAAATAAAACCGACTTCTAAAACAAAACACTACAAAGTGAAAAATAACTTTAATTTCGGAAGTCGGTGGCAAAAAACGAAAGTACAAAACAAAAGACACCGACTTCCGAAATTAAAGTTATTTTTCACTTTGTAGTGTTTTGTTTTAGATGTCGGTTTTATTTTTTGCTAAAAAGTTTTTATTATTATTTAATGTTGACTAATCGACCTAAAACCTACGACTGTTTTAGAATTTTTGCTGTAAGAGGTTTAGAATATCACATATTTACGAATCGTTTTGACGTTTAAAGGGTATGAAAAAATTACAATGTGTATGTTACATACACTTTCATATAAAATTTTTGAGTAAAAAAATATTCAACTTAGTCAAATTTTAGAGAAAATGGTCAAAAAATAGCTTTTGATTTCGATTCCTTAATTAAAACAACAGAAATAAACTTCAGTTAAAAATCAATCAATTTCCTTAAAAAAAATACAAAAAATTAAAAATAAAAAGTCGCTGATTCATTAGATCATAATTGAAATTATCTTTCATGTGCATTAAAACTTACAGAAATACAGTAGGTATTTTAAATGTAAAGTCACGTAAATCAGCGAAAGCGACAAAAGTTCGTATACGGCCCCTTAATACTAATGATTTCGGGTAACTCAAAGAAAAAACTAAAACATATCTCAATTACGGTCACACTTAGGACATGGGGTCTTTGGGTGAAACCTAGCAAAAGACCCACAATCCCCCAAAAAATTGTGTCGATCCATGCGCCATATAACATAACATGTGCTGTATAACATAACAGGCGAAATCTGGTTTTTACATTACGACCACACCACAGACTACCCCTGCGAAGAATGCAGACACGTTATTTAATAAGTACTTGAATTCAACCATTCTTTCACCTCGCAAGTAACAACGACAAATCTTGATAAAATATTTCAAGCAATTACCTACATTTTTACTCAAATACTTTGAGAATCGCCGTATAAATCGTTGAATCGTGCAGGCATTTACGGAACTTGTGTTTTCAAAACTATTCTAGGTAAGTATTTGTTACGCTATACTTGTATTTGCATAGCCCTCGCGAAAGTAGGCCGGCTACAAGACGTAGCTATAAAAGATAGATATCAAGTAAGACTGGCTATCCTATAACGTTGTAGAGTAGTCGAATAGAAAAAGCTTTTCTTTTCTACTTGGGGCAACACTAGCAGCGTTTTTAAACGTAGTAGGAACAGACGAAACACAAAACTCTATTATAAATGGAATTTACCGTATTTTTATTGCGTTGATTTTATTGAGTATTTTGATTTTTTAAGAGCTCCAAAGGACGTAGACCTACGTATTTCATATTAATTTCAACCTGAAACTTCCACGCGTTTCTGATAAAAAGGGACTTAACAGACTAACAGACGGATAACGAAGTGATCCTATAAGGATTCCGTTTTTTCTACCTTTTAATGTACGGAACCCTAAAATATAGTCACATTATTTTTAGGTTTTACGCAGCAATGGATTTCTGTGATAAATATTTGCACCTTTCAAAATAGGTCTATATGTAACATTATAGTCTTTGTCCCATATAAATTACTATGTACAAAGTTTATGTGAAGGATCAAAAGGTTCTGTTTTACCTATTTGAATATCGTGTTCTTTCTTGCTTTATTACATTATAGTTCCATTCAATATTAGCTCATGGGTAAGTCCTAACAGCCACACGGGTCGATTCATAAGGTTAAGCTACGCTTACCGGGGTTGGTCGGTGGATGGGTTATGATGCCATGCCTCGGAAAGCACGTTAAGACGTTACGGGTCGTATGAAGCCCGAAAGTCTGACAACCAGTCTTACCAAGGGGTACAGAATTACCCAGTTGTTGGATTCTGGAGGTTAGATAGGCAGTCGCTCCATGTAAAATACTGGTAATCAGCTGCATCCGGTTAGACTGGTAGCCGACCCCAACTTAGTTGGGAAAAAGCTAGGCAGATTAATTCCTTCATAGTGTCTCATTAGATTTGTGCCACAATACTTACCCAATACTTAGCCACAAGCCCCTTGGTCCAAGCAAGAAAAATATAATAGTAGATATTATTACTACATTATTAATACCCAAACATGTTTATTGGTATTTTAGTCCACTAGATTTGGATAGATACTTTAAGTACATCTGAAACCACTTTTAGGTATCCCTTTTCTGAACGAAACGCCTACCGAAATCAAGAGATATATGTATACATACCTAACAGTACACCTACACAAATATTACATATGCAAATCTAAGGGAATCTCATCCTTATTTACATAATGTAATCTTTACGAAGGTAATAACTAAGATTGGAATGCTTTAAGGAACTTAAGCAACGATTTTGAAACTACTGAGAAAGCTTGAAGTTCTTAGTGTAAAGATTAAAGAAAAGTTAGTTTAATAATATTAAACGTTGGGGATAGAGATGGGCCTCTCGGTAAAAACCCGAACTTTGGGTAAATATCCATTAATATCCATTATTACTTTCCCAATTTTAATTTTTACCGGGTAAACATTAAAAAAAAATGATTAACCAAATTACATTATAATTTTCATGTCTGTCTGCAGGGTTCCCATTTACACAAATATTCCGTACTATCTCACAATAAAATACAGTCTGAATAAAAATATATTGTATAAATAAAAAAAAATAAAAAAATATATAAAAATAAATATTATTCTTAATTTTATTTGACTAAATCAGAACTATATTAATCATATTGAATTTCTAAATCACAACATGGAAATAAAATACCCAGAACACGGTTTGCCTTTACATTCCATTTCATCCCTTTCTTCCCCACTTTTACCTACCCATTTTTTACCCACCCGCCCATCTCTAGTTGGGAAGGTATTAATTGATTTGTTAATAGAAGAAGCTTTGAGGGAATCGTTTGCTAAGACTTGCTGGGATTTAAAGTTAAACTCGACTTTAATCTTTTCTTTGGTAATATCATCATTTTCGTGAAGAAGGCTCGTGGCCAAATAATAACAGCCGCACGGGTCGATCGAAGGTTAAGCTACATTTGCCGAGGTTGACCCGTGGATGGGTGACCATCCATTACATATTGAGACCTCTCCGTGCCTCGTCGAAAGCACGTTAAGCCGTTGGTCCCGGCTGTAGATCGGATCGGATCGGATAATGCTATGCTATACGTCTTGGTAAGACTGGTTGTCAGACTTTTGGGCTTTTAACTACCCGTAACGACTGTCAAAGATCCACGAATGACAGCCGGGACCAACGGCTTAACGTGCTTTCCGAGGCACAGAGGAGTCTCGGTATGAAAAGGTGGTCACCCATCCACGGACCAACCCCGGCAAGCGTAGCTTAACCTGATGGATCGACCCGTGCGGTTGTTATTACTTAGCCACGAGCTCCTATTGGACACATATTTGGACTCATAAGAATACTGCTGTCTTTCATAAATATGTATTGGTGTTTCAGGCCACGCAGACTGTAATATAGCGTTTTGATTCAATAGTTATAAACTACTTAAAAATTGTCTTATTGTTAGCTTACGCAGAGATTATCTTTTTGAAGTTTTTTCAATTATCGTACTTAATTATTTTAATACTATGTGAAGTTATCTACACTATCTAAATAAAAAAACAAAGTGAGCAAAAAAAACAATGAACAAACACAATAATGGCTCCGAAACCACAGTAACGTGGATTACGTTACTTATTAAGATTACGTGATATATTGAGTGATTATTCAAATTTTTCAAATTGTTTCTTTTGTCTTTTCTACTTAGTTATTAATTTTATAGTATAGTGCTTGTGGCATATTTATTACGTTTATGAGCATGCGGGGCTAACCTATAAGAAATTGTTACACCAACATTAGATTTTAGTAAAACATATTGTGTAAACAATTGTTGGTAGCCATTAAAAAAAAAAAAAAAAAAATAAAGCTTTGCTAGAATAATAATTTCCCTAGAATTTTCCACAAAGGTTTCTATCACAAACAGCATCAAAATTCTAGTCTCAACTATTTATGATTCAGTTTTCTAAAGACCCTAACTTGGTAGCGTCCTCACGTTCTTAGGAACCTGTTCTATGTTATTTATGATGACATTTCTAGGAACTGTGTCGGCTTTTCATAATATTTAATTTTGAAAGGACTTACAATAATGTTTTGGTTAAGCGAAATAGTGAAAGTAGCTTTAATAAATTTATTAAAACTCAGTTGTTTTTAACGCTAAAATACTCTATCTCTTATTGCATCCGTAATTTTAAAAGAGGTGGAAGACTCAAGCAATTATGTTTTAACTAGCTGTTGCCCGTGACTGCGATCCAGGATGAATAGTGGCCTATGTCCTACTCCAGATCATAGTCTACCCATGTGCCAAATTTCATCCAAATCCGTTCAACCGTTTCCGCAAAAAGTTTCTTTATCAATATAATTCAAGATTCGAAAGACTCGTGGCGCCACCTATATTATCATAAGAACGTTATGGTTGTTTTCCTCGGGAACTTTTTTCGGGATGAAAGGTACCGTATGTCCGTTTCTGTACACCTGACAACGTATATGCACAATTTTAAGATGATCGGTTCAGTGGTTTAGGCGTGAAAAGGTAACAAACAAACAAACAAACTTACTTTCGCATTTATAATATTAGGATATACAAGGGCTGATCCAAAAGTAATGTTTATCGGTCAATATATATATTTCTTTTTTTTGCTTGCTAATTTATCCACTAAGTCAGCATAAAAAATCATATAAATAGACCACAATTTCCGGGAGGTACATCCATTTGAATAGTTATTCATTCGAATAATATTATTTTTTATAATTACTTTTGGATCAGCCAATAATAAGTAATAACAGCCGCACGATCAATAAATCAAGTTAAGCTACGCTTGCCGCGGTTGGTCCGTGGATGGGTGACCATCTTTACATAGCAAGACCCCTCCGTGCCTCGGAAAGCACGTTAAGCCGGTGGTCCCGGCTGTCATTCGTGGACCTTTGACAGTAGTTACGGGTCGTCAGAAGCCCCAGTCTGACAACCGGTCATACCAAGATGCATCCGGTTTGACTGGAAGCCGACTCTAACATCCTCAACTTATTTGGGAAAAGGAACCTTTCGAGTTTAGTAGGAGAAGAAGAAAATAACATCGTTGATCGAATTTATTACCAAATCTTATCGAAGTGATTTCCACACGTGCTTTTTAATCACGACACCTTATCCTTTATTTAGTCCAGTATCACCCTATCATGTACGCATCAATTTAATAGAGATGTTAACCCTATAAATGGCAAGGTATTTCGTCTCGCGCCGATCGTAAAGCGGGCCTTAAGACCCTACTTGATACTTTGTCAGCTATAAACACAAGGAAATAAGGTGTCAGCATGACAAGGGTTAATATGGTACACTAGCACGATTTATTTGACATTTTACGCTTGACGCTAAAGTGGAGTATTAGTTTTTGTTGGTGACTTACAGTAATTAGAGGGGGAAAGAGAGGGTAATAAGTCAGTTAGATTAAAACAAGAGTGCTAATGAAAGAGAGCAGAAAAACACGGTCAGTCATCTACAGGGTGGCAGAAAATTTTTAACAGGTTATTAAAAAAAAAATGCTGTTCCATACATCTTGACCGCATATTGCTCTTTTGTATGAAACAGCCGATTTTTTTTTTTTTAATAACCAACGAAAAATTTCAACGCAGTATAAAAGTGTTGGAATTTAGGCAGAAATCCATTTTACGTACGCCTCTTTATTTTATTAAAAGCCCTACTGCAGGTCAAAGGCCTCCCTTTTCTCTTTCCACTTCTCTCTGTCTAGAGCTACTAAGGACCAATTCTTGTTGAAGGAGTCCAGTCATCCCACCATCTCCGTCTGAGCCTGCCACGACGACGCTTGCCATTAAGAGGGACCCATCGGATCATAAGTTTGGTTCATTGTTCGTCTGACATGCGGCAGATGTGTCCAGCCCAATTCCATTTTAGCGTGGCAGCTTTCCAAGTGACATCAGTCATCTTTGTAATGGAACGGATGGTCGTATTCCTAACCCGGTCTGATACTTGAATTTGATACCCAGAATACTCCGTTCCGTAGCCCTCTGACAAACCTCGAGCGTAGACCTCTGCTGATTTGTCAAAGACTACATCTACCACCTACACCTACATATTTAAATTCTACATGACAACGAGTCAAATAATATAATATTACAATTAAGTTTACTGGGCTAAAATCCAGACTCCGGGCTGCCACTGAAAATGTCCTATTAGACTAGCTTAAGTTAGACGCGTGGCTAAGTAATAACAGCCGCACGGGTCGATCCATCAGGTTAAGCTACGCTTGCCCGGGTTGGTCTGTGGATGAGTGACCATCTTTTCATACCGAGATTCCTCCGTGCCTCGGAAAGCACGTTAAGCCGTTGGTCCCGGCTGTCATTCGAGGATCTTTGACAGTCGTTACGGGTCGTCAGAAGCCCGAAAGTCTGACAACCAGTCTTACCAAGGGGTATCGTATTACCCAGTAACTGGGTTGTGGAGGTCAGATAGGCAGTCGCTCCATGTAAAATACTGGTATTCAGCTGCATCCGGTTAGACTGGAAGCCGACCCCAACATAGTTGAGAAAAGGCTAGGCAGATGAGATGATGAAGTTAGACGAAGGAGGCATACATAGCAGTACGTAGTCCCTGGAGTAATTTCATAAATTTTTCGGATATTAGGTATGTGTATAAGTGGACCATTACGTGAGTCATGGCGGCCGTCGTTGGTTATTCCAACCAGCCCACGTCCCTCTTCTTCTTCCAGTATGTTCAGAACATCTGTGAAATATCTGGGTGCCCCGAGGGCTTCGGTTCTAATCTGACTAACGCCTGTGCATTCAAAACACAACGATTTCCACAGCCTCCAAGCAAGCTCAGAAGGCTGTCCGTTATGCGTATTTTATGGAAATGTTTGTTAAGTGAGCCATTCCTGTCCAGGCGTAATAATTACCTGCTAAGCTTACCATCTAAGGATGGCATATCTTCCCTGGACTGCCTGCAACCCAGTGTCGAGGAGCACCAACTCTCCGCTTGTGTCTGGGTGAACTCCTGTAGCCACCTGCGTAGCGCTAAGGTGATATGTAGAAGACGAGCTGGGCGGGAATAAGAAAGAGACAGAGTCAATTACTTCCACGTGCGAAAAAAGAGAGCGCAACAATACGCTGGAACTAAAATAAAAGCGTCAAACCAGATAAAAAGTGTTTAAAAATAAATTAAACTTCTATCAAAAATATTTTCAGCCAGAGTTTTCAATTATCTAATACGCATATTTTGAATGCAATTTTGCAATACAATTTTAACAGAAAAAAAAAAAAATAGTAGAGGTCTTTTCGGAATTAAATTCTATCGAGAAAATTTTACTCAATTGCGTTTTTCTTCAGTCAGAGTATTAATCAAATGGTCAATAAACATATATCCAAAATTTTAATCGATACATGCTGTAATACTGAAATAAATGGTTACGAAAAAGCCCCCAATTTATTTTGGTATCGCCTTAAGGACTAGGTACTGGAAATGTTAACATATTTTCTAGTAGATACCTAGGTATGTTTATATAATATCATATTCCATTTTCCGTTAATTAAAGTCAATTAAATTTAATCTCCAGTACATCTGTCGCTTCCGTTTACAGTTGTCCCCTACTAATGTATTTAGCAGTACCCCCCTCCCACTATTAACTACTAATTCGATAAAGACGTGAACTACATTTCATTCAGTCATTTATCTACTTCAGTATTTATTGGGTAGGTAATTATTAACATGTCTGTCAAAGCAAAGGCCACATTTTTTTATAACACTACTCACAGGATCTAACCAATTTAAAATTTCAACTGCAACAAGACAGTACAAACTCTATTCATCATCATTCTCCTGCCCTTGTCCCAATTTATTTGGGGTCGGCACAACATGTCTTTTTCTTCCATACTTCTCTATTAGTCGTCATCTCGGTAGTCACTCCCTTTTTGGCCAGATCATCTTTCACACAGTCCACCCATCGTTTCTTTGGTCTTCCCTTACTCGTATAGCCCTCCACGTTCATACTCAACACTTTCCTGACGACATTTTCCTCATTCCTCCGCATCACATGCCCATACCATGACAACCGATTTCCACACAACTTTTCAGTCACCGGTGTCACTTTCAGACTTCCTCTTACATACTCATTTCTTATTCTATCCATTCGCGTAATACCACACATCCCTCTTAGCATTCTCATCTCGGCAATGGCCTTTCATTCATTCTTTTTATGGCCTAACATTCGGATCCATACAAGACAGCAGGTCTAACCATTGTTTTATAAATTTTCCCCTTGAGTTTAAGGGGAATGCGGGAGTCGCAGATTGTTCCCGTGACCTGCCTCTATTCAATAGACATTTTGTTCTTAGGTATATAAAAGGATCACACAATGTAAGTACAAAACCCAGGCGTTGAAATACAAAACCAAATTGCTTTACCCTAACTTCAATGAAATTCAATACAACACCCAACTTTACAACCAAACCCTAAAATCACTACCACACATTGCGACAACACACTTTACAAAAGCAATCGTATTTTTAAAAACTCTTTGCTTCGGCGAAAATCCCGAATTTTTTAATGTTGTCCCACATTGCTTTGTATACGACCTTACAAAACGATAGGTACATACTTTGAAGGCTAGTATTAGGTTTAAAGAACGCCACAGTACGTTAAATATTGACTATTGGAACACTTTATCCCTGCGCAATGTTAGGGTTGACAAAAAGGTCACACGCTCATAGCCCAGCGACAAAACTATCTGAACTACACACTCGCTGCTCGCCAACACGTTTTGAGGCTGGAGAATAGGTGTCTTAAAAAGAAGATAGTTAAATTATTAATGTTTGTGTGCAACATTTTTGAAAGTGGATAGCAATGGTTTTTAATCAAATCAATGGCACTGTCTTGTGGAACAGTTTCACTCTTTCAGGTAAGACTCTTTTTATCGGAGATTTACGTTAAGTAACATATTTTTGTGGGACCACAGAAGTTCATTCAACTCCACCTTCAATACAAAGTTATAAACTTAACTAAAACTATTTACAAAAACAAAATATGGCGTCGAAAAATTCATCCCCATCGCTGTCAACTGGTAATGTACCCAAGAGACTGGCGGCATTGCCACGTTGTATGGCAATGCTTAGACTCTGGCCAAGGTAAAAGCCAGCCCCTGGGTCACGAGAAGTGTCAACCAGCCGTTTCGAAAAAAGAATGTTATACATAGATCTTTTAGTAAAAGGGCACTACACAACTTCAAAAGAGTCCCTTGCTGACCAAGACCATGTCTACGTTTTTGTACTTGAATAGCTAGCAATAATAGTGAAACTAGCATTAAAATAGGCTCCAAATACTTAAATAATTGTACGGCTTTGCTAGTTAGTCCTGCTTATTGACTCGCTAGAGGTTCCTACATGCGATTATTTGGTATTTGCTACATGTTTGACGATAGACGCGTGTTTTTGTTAGTATGTCTTCGTCGTCATGAAGAAAGAAGACGCAGAAGCGTTGTGCAGAAATAAGTACTAATAGTACGACGGTGGCGGTAGTTTGAAAAAGTAATTTTATTTCGTCTAAAAATCAAACCAAAAATAGTTTTCACTTAGTGCATAAGAGGTCTGAGGGTCAGCTGCTCCAATAGTGGGGAAGTCCAAAGTTAGAGCATGTCATTTGTAAAATAAAACTTTTGAAAAAGTAATTTCATACCGCGACAAAACTTCATGGAACGGTTTTTGGGATCAACTCAACCGAAAAAAAAATTGATGGTTGAAGATGATCCCAAAAGCCATCCTATAAGGTCGTCTCTATTGATCTCGATCGTTAAAAGGGTAATCTGTAGGCATCTTTACAAAATACACACCAGTCATGGCTATTGGAATGAGCTATTACGAGTGTGTTGTGTGTTTGTGCCCTGACACAAGAAACTGCACTTCAAAATGAGAGCCGCTGAGTATATGTATACCGATACTTACATTCTGTGGCTTTCATTTAATAATAATAATAATAACCTGGGACATCATTCACACACGGTCATCTGATCCCAAACTAAGCAGAGCTTGTACTACGGAAACCAGATAACTGATATACTACATATACTATTTTTTTTTTTGTAAATAATATATATACTTATATAGATAATTACACCCAGACTCAGAACAAACAGACATGTTCATGCACACAAATGTTTGTCCTGGATGGGAATCTAACCCACGACCTGCTGCATGATAGGTGCTACTCGTATCTTAACCAACCACGCCAACTGGCCTATCCAAATTTTAAAGTTCTTTGATGGAGTTCTTATTAATTAATTTGTTTTTGAAAATGTAGGATAGGATTAGGTTTGTAATTAAGTAAAAACTGGCAAAATTACAGCTTTTCAAGTTTTTTTGTTTCCCAACTTTGGTCTGCCAGCCCTAGACACCGCAATACTGTGCATCCTGCAGTCGATCCTTATTTAAATAGATCTGTTACTTACTATTCCATTGTACTTTTTCCTTTTGCTCTGAAGAGGCAATAAGTTGTTATGTAAAATATATTGCATAGAACTGCAAGTCTTGCAATAGATCTTTCTTAGTATAATGCTGATTTAAGCCTACTCTAAAAATGTCTACAATAACTCAGACCTATTGGGGTTCCGTACCAAAATGGTCAAAAGGAACCCTTATGGTGTGACTCAGTCTGTCTGTCTGTCACAGCTGGATATCTCAAGAACCACTAATGCTATCAACTTGAAATTTGGAATAGTTTTTTACGTTTGCCCAACTATTTTGCAAATAAGAAAGACATTTTTTTTTGCAACAGGGACTGAAAGGTGTTCTTAAAAATTCGAAGGCTACTATGAAAAATCTTTAAAAAAATACCTTTCCCCCCTTATCTTCGAAATTTGCATAGAGAAAAATTTTAATTTTTTTCTGTGTGATAGAAGTTAATATAAAGATTACAGAAAAAATAAAACGATGTCTCTAAATAGCATAGTTTTTTTTATATATTCGATAGTACGAAACCCTCGGTGCGCAAATCCGACTCGCTCTTGACCGGTTTTTTTCTTCCTAAGATTTGCAATTTGTATTGACAAAATCAATAGCAGATATTTGTACGAGTACATCTTAGCCATTTCTTATACCGTGAATGCTTATTCGAGTTTTCACAGTTACGATAAAGCCAGATTGTATGGTTTAGAATGTCACAAGTCACTAGACTTGTAACGATTTTGTAGAAGATACTGTAGCAATCTCCGATGGAGACCTTTACTTTACTTCATAAAACTTCGTAAAACTGGTGGATGCCAAGCTTCACAGCTTGGCCCATCGCCGCAAGGTTGCCTGCTTGTCGGTTTTCTACAGGTTGTACTTCGGAGAGTGTGCCCGAGAACTCCACGACCTCATTCCACCGGCCCCCTTCTACCACCGGACATCTAGACGCACTGCCAGTTACCATCCGTACCTGGTTGCTATTCCACCAATTCGCACTAAGCAAATCCATCACAAATAAAAAATAAAAAAAAACTTCGAGATCTATACTAATAACAACTGTTCTACTACTGTTCAACTAATAACTGTTCGCGTGTAATACTAATGTATAGGTATTTTTAAATATTATATCTATTAAACCCAACGCGCCTACATTGGCCGAGGGGGCCCGTATCGCTGACGTATCCCTAGAACAAACTATAACACCCGTATTTATAATTATAAAAAAACTTTTTAGCAAAAAATAAAACCGACTTCTAAAACAAAACACTACAAAGTGAAAAATAACTTTAATTTCGGAAGTCGGTGTCTTTCGTTTTGTATTTCCGTTTTTTGCCACCGACTTCCGAAATTAAAGTTATTTTTCACTTTGTAGTGTTTTGTTTTAGAAGTCGGTTTTATTTTTTGCTAAAAAGTTTTTATTTTTCACTATTTAGTTGTGGAACCTACCCCACACTAATTCGAATACATAATTGAGCACAATAATTGTAGATATAGCCATTTAAATAACAGTGATAGGAAGTTATTAAAACATCATCACATCATCCATATAAAATAAGTGGGAAATATACGCATTATTGAAGCTAACTCAATAACTCCCCAAGCAAAGTTAATAAAATTATATATGGGACCAACTCGGAGGTATACCCTTTCAAACAAAAAAAGAATTTTCCAAATCGGTCTATCCGTCTTTGAGTAATCGCGTAACAAACATACAAAAAAAAATACAGACGAATTGAGAACCTCCTGCTTTTGGAAGTCGGTTAACAAGTAAAAGTGATTACTTCAGTAAAAGTAATTACCCACGTAACGATTTTCATTCTATAGTTTAGCAATTGCTTGAAATTAGAACTGTCAAAAGTTAGAATTCTAAGCCTATTAATAGTCATCATTTTCTTTACTTAAGAATTGAGAACTCGACCATTTTGCGTTTGATTTTGCAATGGAACGTTGATTCTTACTCAAACATTTACTCAAGTAATTAACGTACATTACTCGACTATAGAATAAGATTCTATAATAAAGGCTTCTATCCTCAAGTAATGACTTCACTAAGAAATTACTTGGCAGCAAGTAATTGCGTGGTTATAAATTCGGGTGTAGACGCCTTCTCTCAAAGTGACCGTTCGAATGTCATAGACACTGCCAGTAAGATATAAGGTTGCCCACTGAATGAAACCTCTACAGTATTGATAAACTGAGTGCCCGATGGGATTTCGCATCAGCAATAATTACAAACTGCCATACAAAGTATCACACACGGTTCAACACACAACCTTATTGGATCAATTTTCAAAAATCCTTCTTTAGTGCTCACCTTCGATAAATACGGAACCCTTGTGCAGAATTTCATGCTTCTAGACTCAGCGGTTTAGGCTGTGCATTGTCATTTAAAACATTTATTACAGTTTTTTTTTTTACATAACTTTTTAAATTCTAAATCTGCTATGTTGAAAATTTACATACATATGATAAATAGGTTAAATTAATATATTATTAATTATCAATATTATTTTTATGATGTAATATCCAAATAGAGTAAAAAGTGATTTTCGATTTTTTTCAAAACTTTGTTTGTTTTTGTTGTTTGTTCTACGAACATGACGAGATGATTGTTGCGAACCGTTTACACAGCACACGTAACGAAAGCTCTCAAAAGGAATATTTTTTTAAAGTTTTTGCAACATTTTCATTGATGCTCCGCTCCTATTAATCATAGCATGACGTAATATAGCCTATAGCCTTCCTCAATAAATGGGTTATCCAACACTAAAAGAATTTTTCAATTCGAAACAGAAATTCCTGAGATTAGCGCGTTCTACCAAACAAACAAACTTTATTAATTAACGAAAGGAAGGTTCCCGTTAGCAAACAATAGAATAGCGTCCATACATGCAAAAAAAATACATTTCAAAAATTCACGAAAAAATCAGTTCTTATTACATTTTGACGATTTATGCGAACATAAATGTAGGGAACAGCAGATTTTTTTGGCGAATTTTTTGATGGTAATATTTTTTTTGCATGTTAATCGTCAATTAACATACTGTATAGAACTACTCATTTATAACTCACTTTGCACATAGAACTCGAACCATAAACTAATAGTAGGAGATAACATCAGCTGTTGATCAACCTACATATAGATATAATTAAACAGATTTGTGGTCGAGCACTGTCACACGTTGGATATTGTACCCAACTATCTAGGTACGTGACATATCTACCTTCTAAGCTATGTTAATCTGTGAGATGAGTTGGCCTGTTCTGAGTTACGGGTTCATGAATATATAATGGTGGAAATGGTGCCCAACTTTACTTACGTAAGGATCGATTTTAAAATGCTTGAGTATCATCTTTGCTGCACTAAATACAAACCAACTAAAAATCTCAAACCTAATAAAGTAAATACGAGTAGTTCTTGGAGATTTTCATCACGCATCAATCTATGTTGATGTAGGTTTCCAGTTTAATCGGATGCACATGGAGCGACTGCCTATCTGACCTCCACAACCCAGTTACTGGGTAACACGATACCCCTTGGTAAGACATTGTGACGTTGTAAAATTTACATAGTTGTTATTTTTCACTTTGTACTGTTTTTTTTTTTTTTGAAGGCGATTGTTTTTTTTTTTTGTAAAAAGTTTTTTTTTAAAGTTTTTCACTTTTTAGTTAAGGTATCTACACAACAGCAATTATAAAATAATATAATATATCCTAGGACATTATTCACACACGGTCATTAGATCCCAAACTAAGCAGAGCTTGTACTATCAAAACCAGATAACTGATATACTACATACACTACTTTTTTTTTGTAAATACATACTTATATAGATAATTACACCCAGACTCAGGACAAACAGACATGTTCATGCACACAAATGTTTGTCCTGGATGGGAATCGAACCCACGACCTGCGACATGATAGGCGGTATCTTAACCAACCACGCCAGCTGGTCTGTCACGATACACATTGTCACGTGTTAACTTCAACATTAAAGCTGCAAGAAGTTTACCGCTTTACGCGGCTGCTAGGTTCAAGCTACAGCGCTGCAGCGTATACTGTATATAGAATGACCCACATACACTGCGCCATTCACTGAATGAGTAGGAGTATCAAAGGAACGATGGATGCACCTAATTCGTTGGCGTTGACCGGGCAAACAGCTCGCACAAAGAACTTGTGTAAGTACCTGCGGTAGTAATACTCGTAGTAGTCGTGCCATTAAAGTGAATAGTATAGATACTGTAAAGGTTTCATACAATGGGCAACCTTATATTTTACTGGCTGACATTCTATCGCTGAAACAAATATCGAACTACTTTTTGAATAAAAAAGAAGTCCTAGTTTGATTTTTAGGAGTACCTAAATCAGAGGGAAGAGAGGTTTGGTTTAACACCCGTATTTTTAAACAAGTAAAAGTAATTACTCAAGTAATAATTTTTATTCTATAGTTTAGCAATTGTTTGAAGTTAGAATTCTTTGCCAAGTAATAGTCACCATTCTCTTTACCTAAGAATTGAGAACTCGACCATGTTATTGCGTTTGATTATGTAATGGAACGTTGATTCTTATTCAAGCATTTACTCAAGTAAGTAACGAACATTACTCGACTATAGATTAAGATTTTATAATGAACAATTCTATCTTCAAGTAATGACTTCACTAAGAAATTACTTAGCTGCAAATAAGCTTCTAAGAAAATATGTATTTAATTTAAAATATAATACCTGCTTACCTGCTATCATTCATTAGTTGAGCTTCCCCTCTGTGAAATTCGAGTCTTCACAGTAGGTACTGACAAGACGCGAAATAAAAGATTACCTGCATGTAATAGGTGATTGAAAACCTTAGGAATTGGAATTGGAAAACATTATTTTAAATCAATTAGTTTAGTTTCACTGTAGTCCAAACACATTATTATACAGATATGAATACGAGTAATTGTATTGAATTGAGTGAAAACAAGAATGGCTTGAGGGATGCCAGAGGAAGGCAGCAGTGGACGTCTATCAGCTGCGTTGATGGCAATGATCATCATCTGCCTAACCTTTTACCAACTATGTTGGGGTCAGCTGAATACTAATTTTACTTGGAGCGACTGCCTATCTAACCTCCACAACGCAGTTACGGGGTAATTCGATACCTAATCCTTGGCAAGACTGGTTGTCAGACTTTTGGGTTTTTGACGACCCGTAACGACTGTCAAAGATCCACAAATGATAGCTGGAACCAACGGCTTAACGGGCTTTCCGAGGCACGGAGGGGTCTTGGTATGTAAAGATGATCACCTCACCGCAGTAAGCATAGCCTGATCGATCGACCCGAGCAGCTGTTATTATTTAGCCATAAGCCCCTCATAGCAATGATGATGAATGAAAACGAGGTATACCTATTTGACAAGTTTACAGCAGTGAACACAGATCAGTCAGCTCCGCTAGCAATTTTACTGCTTTGGTAATGTCGTCACCACGACACGAACTTACTAAATTGTATAACTAGTGAGAAGAAGATGAACATACAAAATAAAAATAAAGCCAATATTATTACAGCATTCTCGAAGCCTACGTGTTTAGCATTCATTTGGCGTACAACGTTTTATTACGCTATAAACAATATCCGTTCGTAAGAAACAGCTTATTTGCCACCTGGATATTAAAATATTATGAGTAGGTATAGTTACACCCAGGTTACACCCTAAAATATTCTTTCCGTAATAAAGTTGAATATTTTTCGTGCTACGAATACATTAAATCGTACATTGAGGAGTTTATAGAGCTCACGAAGGAATTATCGCTAACATTCAGTGAGGAAGGCTGGTGATCGATACTCGTTCCTTCTCGATATGAAATAGACATTTGGCTAGCATACATCTAAAACAATTAAGTTTTGTTAATAATATTACTATCATTTACTAAGTACTTACCTACCCTTCACCAATTTGGAGGATTTATTTCCGAGTTATCTGATTTCTTGATCGAAGTCTAAGAATATCTATAATCTCAACCGCATATATTGGAAACTGAAGTTCATTTGTTTTTATTTTAAGAAGGCTCTTTTGTTTTGTCACCTCTCTCGCTCACACGTGGCCAAATTTTTAAGAATGTTAAATGAAAAGATGCTTTTTTGAAAAAGTAATCAATTTGTGAACTACTAATAATATTAATATAATAGGTAATTATTAAAAAACACATTTTTATTGTGTCATTTCTTTCAAAAACATCAAAAACAGATCATAATACTATTTGAGTGGATTTCATTACATAACACAATAGAAATTTGTGTTTTTAATAATTACCTATTAAATTAATATTATTTACTAGTTCGCTAATTGATTACATTTTTCAAACGGCATCCTTTCATTTAATAATCTTAAAAATTTGGTCCCGTGTGCGCGAGAGAGGTGAGAAAACGAAATAGCACTCTATCACAAAATTGCATTTTGACAGTTTAGATGCATTGAAGCACGGCGACGCATCACATTATGAAGCAATGCTCAAAATAAACGTAATTACAAATTACTAAGTTTATCTTGAGTCTTATAATTGATTTAGTTTTTTTTTAGAGTATGAAATTTTAATTTCTTATGAACTAACGTTTATTCTGATATAAATTTAACGTAATAATAATATGAATGTAGTATGAAGAAAATTCTAAGCGTTTTTAGTAATTGGATGGATTTTTTCAGACTAAACCACTATTTATGAGATATTATTATATATTTTTCATTTCATTTTCTTATGTAAGTAGTTCAATCCACAAGCTCAAAAGAAACGCATTTTATGAAAAACATGCTTTGGAATTTTAGCTTTATTTAAATAGATAAGAAAAAATGTGGAAAGCGTGGCCTCTACGTACAGTCACGAGCCGGGATTGTTGAGCCACTAGCTTATCATCTTAACTTGGTTGTGTTACACGAATGCCGTCCGTGAAATTTGACATGTCATTGTGACATTTCAATAACGAAAAACGGGCGACATTCGTGTAACTCGACCAAGTCAAGATGATAGGCTAGTGGCTCAACAATCCCAGTTCGTGACTTTACTATACTATTCTGCACCACTCAATAAGTCAAAGTGGTCGAAGTCATTTAGTTTCTCAGAATAAGAACACCAAAGCTGGGCCATTTAACGCAAAAATCATGGTCGAAATGTAATACCGCCCAATTCACTCATCTCGATCCCGTTCGTGTATTTAAGTGATATTTAGCTAAAATGGAACTTAAAACAAACGAAACAGGTTCAACAAAACAGTTTCCTTAAAAGCAATAAGGGCCAGATGAAGGGAATGGGTCGTTAACAAGATACATTACGGAAGTTTGCAACCTGTCACCATTCATATTGCAATTTTGAAAGTTCACTTTGAGTTTACGATGCCTGGAATAGCACCCGTGTGGCTTATGTTATTGCAGGGAAGTTCTTACACCGGTATAGCGATAAAACTGGCAAAGTTTGAAGAGTTTTTTATTTACATAAGCTTATCCAATATTTGGTGGAGACGTCAAGGTGCAAAGTTTTAATTTAACAAGTTTTTGGATTGAATAAATTTCAAAAAACTGTTTAAAAGTTTCTTGTGGGTAGAATGTTCTGTATTTAGTAGACGGATATCACCTACAATATGCATCTGCATACCTTGTTTTTTCCATCCATGATTCAATAAATTTGATGTAGGGAAAAGCTAAACAAAATAAACTAGCAGTATAATTAGACTGCGTAGAAAACTGACAGAGTTTTCAGAATGAAAGCCTTGTTTTTCGTCCTCCTCCCTCCGTCCTCCAAACTCGTGAAATATTTGTGTCGCTTCACCCAGCCCCTCGAAACTGTTATTTTAATTCTTTTTTTATTTGAGTTGGGTTTGCTCTTGACTAAAGTCTAGGTCGGAGGTGACAGTGACAAAGTCGACGATGGAGTTAACTTACCCAGAAGAAGCCGGTTCACTCTCACTTTGAAGAAATTAGGTTTGTATGCGTTCGGAAACACAGACGCAGGTAGAGAGTTTCACTCTTTTGCTGTGCGCATTATATAAAAACATTTGGAAACGCTTCGTGCAAATTAGTGGAATAGCAACTAGGTAGGGTAACATGAAATGCGTCTAGATGTCCGATGGTAGAAGGGGGCCGGTGTAATGAGGTCGTGGAGTTCTTGGGCACACTCACCGAAGTACAATTTGTAGAAGACCGACAAGCAGGCAACCTTGCGGCGATGAGCCAAGCTGTGTTCTGTTTAATATATTCTAACACACCTTTTCTTTTAATTCCAGGTGTGGATATTCGGCGACGTCTGGTGCTCGGTATGGCTGGCCGTCGACGTGTGGATGTGTACAGCGTCCATCTTGAATCTGTGCGCCATCTCGCTGGACCGCTACGTGGCCGTCACGAGACCTGTCAGCTATCCTAGCATCATGAGTAGGAAGAGAGCGAAGGCCCTCATAGCTGGGTTGTGGGTCCTGTCGTTTGTGATCTGTTTCCCGCCACTGGTCGGTTGGAAGGATAAGAAGGTTGGTGATTTTTGATGATTTTATTTGGACTTACTTCGTGACCACGAGCTATACGCTCAAGCGACACGCGTCTTGTAACAGCGACTGCGGAGAAAACAAATGAAAGAAGTGGTTTAGAGCATGCCATGAGTCACCGCGACGCGACTTGTGGAGCGTCGGACGGAGACTGGTGACGCTCCAGGCTGTGAACAAAGCCTTGCCAATGATACATAGAGAACCGGGTGAGATTTGCGTAGCGTTGAATAGATCTCATACACGAAAAGAGGGAAGTAGAAGCTTTAATAACAAACTATTACCTACGTGAAATAAGTGTCTCATGGACGAAACGCTCCCGTGGCATTGTCTACTCCGTATACTTTGCATAGATTTGGTTCCGAAAGTTTAAACCACCTTCATTTTAATAAGCCCTTTTCGACTTGCTCGAAATGCATGGTTATTAAAATATAGTCTTTAAACTGAACATTAATTAACATTTAATGAGTTCTTCTTGGAGTTGTGTGGAATTTTAAGCTCATTACAATAATCTTTGTATATGATTGGTAAGTCTTTTGTTTACCATACGAAAGCATAATCATAAATAAGCCTATAATTTTCCGACTGGTGAGACACAGGCGCCGATTGCATTGTTCACAAACTAAACTAAATTTAAGTTCAGTTGATCTTTTTCTTTCTATTTCATTAAGAAAAGGACAGAAGGTAATTAGTTTAGTGCTGTCAAATTAGTCAGCCATTTTTTCATCACGTCTAAACTTGTCTATGGAGTATCTTAATTTGACAGGACTAAACTAATATTTATCTTCTGTCCTTTTCTTAATAAAATAGAAAGCCTGAACTTAAATTTAGTTTAGTTTGTGAACAAGGGAATCGGCGCCACAGTTCTTCTTCTCTGTAAGAGATAATCCACCACGCGGCCCCAATGCGAGTTTATGATTACCAAAACCGATGTAGACTGCTAAATAGATATAATCTTCCAAAGTTTGATATATTTTTGAATAGGTACCAATAAATTGATTCAAAGCCTCAAAACCATTCAGAAACACACACCCATTCAAAAACATAAATTACCCGCCCAAGCGCGTATCACAAAAGGCATCATTTTCTGCGTGACAGCCGGGGAAGTTCCGGGATGTTACGCGTATGTCTTGTTTGACGTCCCGGTCTATTTTCTCCTTTGATAGCCAGTTCCGTTTCCGAGTCGTCTTTTATTAGCAGATAATTACGGTGTATTGGAAAATGACAGGTTTTGTTGCGGAAAGTTTGCGAGATGGATTAATTATAATAAGAACTTAATAAGTATTAACAATTAAAATATGGCCTTTGACAAGGTATGGCACGCAAGTCTTCTCAGCAAGCTTCCTGCTTATGGCATCCCAGCTGTTTTTTGTAGCTGGATATGAGATCTTTTTTAGTGAAACATCGCTCAGAGTAGTTGTTGACGGCTGCTCCTCTGAGCTTATGGCTATTGATGCCGGAGTTCCTCAGGGGTCTGTTCTGTCTGCAACTCTTTTCCTGCTGCACATCAATGACCTACTTCAGCATGGTATTGTTGGGTACGCTGACGATAGTACTGTTTCAGAGAGATACTTCTCCAGCTCAAAAACTAGCGGGGATGAAGTTCGTTCCTTGAAAGAAAAATGCATTTATTGGCATTACAAAACTGTAAAAAACCGGTCAAAAACGAGTCGCACTCGCGCACCGAGGGTTCCGTACCATCATATAATTAAAAAAAGTATGCTATTTAGAGACATCATTTTATTTTTCCTGTAATATTTACATAAACTTCTATCACACAGAATAATTTCAGATTTTTTTTTATGCAAACTTCGGAGATAAGGTCAAAAGTCGAAAACTATTCGGCCTAAAAAAAACCGGCCAAGAGCATGTCGGACTACGCACAATGAAGGGTTCCGTAGTTGCGATGAATCTCAACAACAAACTTAACATTGTAGTTGAACAAGTTCTCCCATACATTCGAACTGCAGATTTACCATGTTGTTTTAAGACCATACACTTCTTATAGATTTTCCTGTAATTTGTAGGTATAGAACTATTTTCTGTATTTTTCTCAAAATTTTAGGCCTAGTACTTTCGGATATAAGGGGCGGGAATGGTCAATTTTCGTCTAATTTCTTAGATAACTTTAAAACGATTTATTTTAAAATTATAAAAAAAAATATTTGAGACCCTCACAGTAAGCCCTTTCATTTGATATGTAACCTGATAGTTTACAAAACTTTTTAAAATTTTCTTATTTGCTGTCCGTATTTGGGTCACAGAAATACATACGTGAACCAAATTTCAACTTAATCGGTCCATTAGATTCGGACCAAATTGGCTGTGACAGACGGACAGACAGACAGACAGACACACGAGTGATCCTATAAGGGTTTCGTTTTGTTCCTTTTGAGGTACGGAACCATAAAAAAGGAAAAATGTTTGAAAATGTGCAAACAGCGCTCTTTCATATGATACCCCCATATGCCCTAGTAGCCCTACTTCGAATTTTTAAGACCCCCTTGAAAGGGTGTCTTAAAAATTCGGGGGGCAACAGGAACTGTTGCAAAAATATATTCTTTTTTTTTATTTCTTTCTTATTTGCAAAATTCAAGTTGATTAGTTCTAGAGATATCAGGTAACAGACGGACAGACAGACAGACTAGGTCGCACCATAAGGGTTCCTTTTTACCGTTTTGGTACGGAACCCTACTAACAGGTACAACTACGCTTAGGTTCGATACGTCGCAGTCCTCGCCTTGTGACCAATGAATTCGTCTTTGGTCTTACCTTACGGATACCGATTCAGTCCGAAACTAGTCAGGCATAAAATTTACATGAGTGAACCTGTAGTTACCGACTTAGGAATTGGTACCTACAGGATTACTCTAACGCAAACGATCAGACATGACACAGGCGCTCCGTACCGTGACGCATCTTACTAAAAAAAGCTTCCCGATGGAAGCTCTGTCTTAGAAAACAAAACATCCAGAAATTAAGTAAAGAAGACTTTAAAGCCACACACCAAGAATTGTTATTATACTAGAGCAATGCAATGGTATATCGGGTCTTAACTTCCAGAGTAAGAAGACGACCCACGCAAGACAGGGGTCTTGCATTGTCTCTTTTGAGTTCACTCCATAACCTTTTCTTACAAGACAAGAAAGAAAGAAAACTATTTTATTTAAGACACACACAGGAAATAAAAACAATAACAAAATGAACATTTAAACAACTCTTATATCACCTTTTTTTCCAGCCCGAAGAAGCAGACAAGAAAGACGGCTGGGTTCCCAACCCTCCTTGTGAATGGACCTGCGAGCTGACCAACGATGCTGGATACGTCGTGTACTCAGCCCTCGGCTCCTTTTACATACCTATGTTCGTGATGCTGTTCTTCTATTGGAGGATATATAAAGCCGCCGTGAGGACAACCAAAGCAATTAATCAGGGGTTTAGGACTACAAAAGGTGAGGAGTTACATGTTTGGATAAAGTGGCTAGAGTAAAATTTTAAAAGCCACTTAAGATTTAATCTTAGCTACTTTGTCGTCTTGGATTTTAAGGTGCTAAACACCTACGCCGCGAAACCGCATGATGGTCCATGCGAGTTAGTTGAATTGAACTAATGCGGTTTCAGAAAGGAGCGGAGGTGTGCTAAGGTCCTAAGTGATGGGAAGAAAGATGGCTTTAAGTTGGATAGATCAAAATATAAAACTTTTTCTTATGACTTTTTTTAAAGTCGGTACAAAACTTCGTATACGTCCATTACGATGAGACGTTTTCAAAAGTTCAATATGACACATTCAATTATTCATCACTTCTGGGTTTGTGGATATTGATACCAAATCAGACCAATTGCCGAAACTAATTAGTGTTCAAAATTAAGTATAATAAAACAGCAATATTGGTGTCAAAGAGCAATATAATTTGTATTATCAGCCTGTGCTCAATTTGCAGGAAAAGGAGGTATGGGCAGTCGGTTTGACGACAACCGCCTGACTCTCAGGATACACCGGGGTCGGGGTTCGAACCGTCCGCACGGATCTCCACTGTCAAATGCTTCCAACCACTCCACCAGCACCTCGCTTAGTGCTTCTCCGGAACGACTAAGAAGGTAACTTTATGGATTTCTCGTTGAAACTGCTTTCTTCGTACAACATTCTACATAACATTTTGCTTTATTTGTGGTCTCTACGCTTGGCAAAACTCAATAGTTATTATAAACTAGCTTTTGCCCACGACTCCGCCCGTATGCATGTCCCACGGGAACGTACTACCTTGACAAAAAGTATTATATCGGGTGTAAAAAGACACTTTCCGAAGCCGAAATCCACATATTCTACCCATTATTTGGATATTTTTTTTCCACTAGACCATACCTGGGAATCCACTGGTTCAGGAGATATTGAAGGTCAAAGTCACAATGTTTGTTTACTTTTTTACGAAAACGAATTCTAAGTGCTATTACTAAACTTTTTTCCAAACAAACATTAACAAAATTTTCGATTTTTCTTAACAAATTACGCATTTGAAGTTACAAAAAGACAATGAATATCAAACGCACACTACAACAAGTAGTGTCATTGGCCTGGGTTCGCGTCACGTTGTGCGCAATAAAAAATAGCTGATTTTAGGGTTCCGTATCTCAAGAGGAAAACGGAACCTTTATAGGATCACTCCTGTGTCTGTCTGTCCGTCTGTCACAGCCACTTTGCTCCGAATATAATAGACCGATTAAGTTGAAATTTGGTACACGTATGTATTTCTGGAACCCAAACACGGACGTGTCACGTAAATAAATAAAATTTGAATACGGGGGTCAATTTTGGGGGGCAAGTAAGAAAAGTAGAAAAAAGGTTTTCTAACTGTACCGTGTGATATATCAAATAAAAGGGCTTACTGCAAGGGTCTCAAATATATATATATATTTTATAATTTTCAAACAAACTGTTTTATAGTTATTTACGAAAAATAAACGAAAATTGACCATTCTCCCAAAATACTGAGCCTATTTTTTTTTTTTTAATTCAGAAAAGAGTTCTTTAGCTATAGATTAACAGGAAAACTTATAAGAAGTCTATGGTCTTAAAATAACGTGGCAAATCTCTCAATATTGTACGTACAAACTTCCATTTGCAGTTGGAATGTATGGGAGAACATGTTTTTCAACTATAATGTTAAGTTTGTTCTTGGCATAAATTCATCCCAACTACGGAACCCTTAATTGTGCGTGGTCCGACACGCACTTGGCCGGTTTTTATACCTAAAATTAAAGTCGTTTCCCAGCAAAAATTTCTGCGCAAAGCTAGATGCAGTATGCATAGTTGACGGCCTTGTGATGTATCTTTTTACACCCTGTATATCTTAACCCAAGTCATGGTCTAATTGTGTGCCAAATTTCATCGAAACCAGCTCAGCCGAAAAGGTAGACAGGCACACAGACAGAGTTAATTTCGCATTTTAATAAGAATGATTACAAATATGTATTAAGAATCCTGTAAAATCACTCACGAGAAGAAAAGGGGTGGCCAGTATTCTGTCAAAACTCGATGAAGTAACATCCACATGTTCGACTTTTTTTTTTTTTAGTGATTCATATTATAATTATCGTATTTATGTTACAGAATATGTCTATTACTATACTGTATGACTAATAATTGGTTTCCTATTTATCTAGGATAAGTATAAAACATGCGAATCCCTTATTAAACCTAGTTAATATAAAAAAACGCGTTCCAGACATTCAAGCGCAAGACGTGCTCACGAAAAAGTCAAAATCTCCGTGTCATACCCTTCATCAGAACAGATATGTCCTGCCCACGAGAACTCCAGGTCTTCGAGTAGATCCCCGAGCCCATCTCTCTATGCAGTCCATTATGAAAGAGATGGGAGGGAGCTGACAGAAAGCAGGTTGAGGGTGCGACCTTCACATCATCTGGCTCCAGGACCGTTGTATGATGATTATGATGATAAGCCCAGGACTACTAGGAGAATGGGGAAGAGGAATATTAAAGCTCAGGTTAGTACTCTATACATATATCAGCTCAATAATAAATTCCTTTGTTGGACATGATCTTCAGGATGCGTATAGAGACAGAAAAAGATAAAAATACCATTATGCTTATAGGTAGGTAAGTACCTAGTTCCAACAATATGCGACTGAAGACGACTTAAATGAATCGTCTAGTCTCTGCCTATTTACCAACTATCTATTGTATAAATTGCTTCCAGGTGAAACGCTTCCGCATGGAGACAAAAGCAGCCAAAACTCTCGGCATCATAGTTGGCGGCTTCGTGTTTTGCTGGCTTCCCTTCTTCAGCGTGTACGTGGTGAGGGCGTTCTGTGGGGATTGCGTCAGTCCTATCGTTTTCTCCGTGCTGTTCTGGTTGGGTTACTGCAATTCGGCGATCAACCCGCTGATTTATGCGCTGTTTTCCAAGGACTTTAGGTGAGAATATACGTTAATGTGGTTACGTGAACTTTACACAGTTTTTTAAGTATCTATAGGTAATTATAACTGATACATAGATGGTCAATGCCCAACTGTACGTCGTAGAGGCACAGGCACATAAATAATAAAATGGTCAAAGGTATAAGGCAAGTAGCGGTCAGGTACCCAAGTAATGATGCAGAAATTTCTAAACCATGCTTTATGCACCAAGCATGGAGCACCAAAATTAAACCTAGGTATGTTATAGGTTTTATTGTAATTTTTCAGATTCGCATTCAAACGTATAATATGCAAGTGTTTCTGCGGCGGCGGAGGTCCGAGGCGAGAGTCAGACGGCGATGGTTCTCGTCGGCAGAACAACAAACCCACTCACTCCCACTCCCTTGAAGAACATGACGCCAACAACCATACCACTTCTACCACCACTACTACTGCTGCTGACAGGTAAATTTTAATAAAATTATTATTTTTTACAACGAAAGAAAAAACAATATAAAGGACACTGTTCATGAAAGCCTAAAAAATGCTAAACTTATGACAACGCCATCTATGTTGGTTAATTGCAGCGCCCTCTCTACTTTTCTGTCTCTGCTGACAGTTGCATAAAAAATTGAACAGATGTCACTATGCATCTTTAATTTTCACAGTTTGCAATAGTGCGGTTTTAATGAAGTTTTCAACATACATTTTTAATTTTATTATTCTTTTCAGGTGACGACAAGCAATGCGACGGCAGAACCCACAGTTCCAGTCAACCGTCGCATGCGTTTAACAAATAACGTTATAATAACCGTTAAAATAACGTAATACAGTCTATAAAAAACAGTCTTTATCTGTATAATGTTACTAAACGCGTCCTACTGTAGAAAAGCCATCATAACTGTTAATCTTAATGTGTGTAAAAATATATATCGTTGTAACGTATAAATAACTTAGTTATTTAACCGTTATGATGTAAGAATAGCTTAATAACGAGCTATTTTAAAACTATAAATGTGCGTACTTCAGTGAATGTTTTTAAAAGTGAATTTATTTAATGAAAAGACTGTCAGAACTTAATTGTACCTAATACTACGTAATAAATTATGTCAGATAACCAATTTGTTGTTATAAAGAGGAACTAGAAAGTGTTAAGTTAGAGAATTAAGTACCTAGTCCTAATTAGACAATGGGGCGTGATTTGCACGAGATATTTCATGTTCATGTTTATACACGCTCTATGTCAGCTCTAGTAACTCCAAATTTAAAACGCTTGTAACTGATACAAATGTAGTATTTATCCTAGTTACTGTCTTTATCCTCACTCAACTCTAAAGAGTACATTAACTATGTATTATAGCTAATGCTTATAAATAATGATGTACCTTTCCCATAAGTAGATAAGCTAGAGGCCCTTTAAGGCTAATATTTCGGACCTTATCATTGTTACCCTCCGTTATTTATTTCTAAATTGTCTTACTAGATTTTAACCAATGTCATAGTTCGGTTTTTATAGTATCATTGTTGAAATCCCTTTGCCTTCAATTAAAATCATGTGGGTTTTATTTGACCGGTTAAAAGACTACAAAAACAAATTCGCAATTCATTCACATTATGCGTTTTAAAGTGTAACCTTACTTATTTTTACAAACACAAGATATGCAATGCCTTATTATGAAAAAAAAAACAGATTTTGTCATAAACAGGTTAAATAGAATTATAAAAAACTAAGCAGTATTCGATATTTTACCTAGACGCGGCGGCCAAAAGTACTTAAATACATAACCTAAACGCAATACATGACAAATGGAATACATGACCTAAACGCAACTAAATGCAGTTTTATAATGCTTGAAAGTATATAATCTCTGCAGTAGACAAAATCAGAAAAATATGTGATAAACTTCAGGATATATGCTAGTTAGATAGAGTGTGATGAAAACATAACAACATATGATAAAAAAAAATCAAGAAGATACCTCTAAAAATATTTTAACGATTAAAAGCCATACTAATAATATACATGCAATCATTTTATTTTTTTGCCAGATTATTCTACAAGCAATATATTAAGGGGGAAGCGTAAGGGTAGCCCGCGATATTTAAATTTTCTTACTTTTTTTAAAATTTGTAAGTCAGTATTAGCTTGTGTGTTGAATAAAGTATGATTCGCGACTGTAACAAATATGTATTTACATAATCATAATCATTAAAATCAGCTCCACAAACAACTTCTTAAGTTAGTATAATCCTCAAATGTTAAGATTTCATGAAATAGTCATTAGGATTACCTTGTATTAAAGGTTGTATTGATGACTTTAATGATTTTAATTCTGTAAATACATACGTGTTACGGTTGCAAATCACATTTTGATCAACGTACAACTTAAAGCTGACTTGTAAATTGCAAAAAAAAACCTAAGAAAATTTGATTTTCGCGGGCTACCTTGACGCTTTCGCCTTAACGTAATACGTGTTTTAGTTTTTTAGTCCAATCAGTAGATTTTTTGTAAAAGATAATTGCTTCATATTTTGCAATAAATTACCAGCGTTGTCTCATCGCGCTCTCTTCCTTTTCTATGCAGTCAGACAGTGAACGCGCTTTAGGTCCTGTAGTCCCCTTAAGTCATTTTTTGACAAGAATTGACGTAAGTACTTTTGGCCGCCGCGTCTAGCTCAAAATAAGTCAATAGTACTGAAGCTCATTTCAAACTACGCTATACTATTCTGCTATATAGTACAACATTAAAAGCTATATAGCTATACTACATAGCATTGCGTTCACATTATGCGATATAATCGCAAGCAAATATGCTATATGGCAAGCTCAGTTGACCAGTCTTGTTGTTTCGTTCGTCCCGCTTGCGGGGCGTGCGGGGAGGAGAGCGCCGCGCGATCATAGCATAATGCGCTCAATATCGTAGCGTATAGCAAGCCAATAACATATCGATTGAGCAAAAGTGTGAATGTGTTGTAAATAAATGTATGGCGAGCGATATTACAGGGTTATTGGTAAAACACCAACCACCTCTTTCACCTCTCTAATCCCTAATCACCGTTAACCTCTTAAGGGGTCATTGTACTCATCATTATGAACAACTTTTACTATGGGACCAAACCTGAAATCGCGAAAAAAAATCAGCTGTTCAGTACATTTATGTTAGCATAATTCATCATAAAAACTTTTTAGCAAAAAATAAAACCGACTTCCAAAACAAAACACTACAAAGTGAAAAATAACTTTAATTTCGGTAGTCGGTGTCTTGGGTTTTGTATTATCGTTTTTTGCCACCGACTTCCGAAATTAAAGTTATTTTTCACTTTGTAGTGTTTTGTTTTGGAAGTCGGTTTTATTTTTTGCTAAAAAGTTTTTATTTTTCACTTTTTAGTTGTGGAACCTACCCCACACAAATTCGAATACATAATTGAGCACAATAATTGTAGATATAGCCATGTAAATAACAGTGATAGGAAGTTATTAAAACACCATCACATCATCCACATAAAATAAGTGGGAAATATACGCATTATTGAAGCTAACTCAAAAACTCCCTAAGCTAAGGGACCACCTCGGAAGTATACCCTATCAAACAAAAAAAGAATTTTCTAAATCGGTCCATCCGTCTTTGAGTAATCGCGTAACAAACATACAAAAAAAAAAAAAAACAAAAAAAAATACAGACGAATTGAGAACCTCCTCCTTTTGGAAGTCGGTTAAAAATGAATTTTTCTTCGTGATTTCAGGTTTGGTCCCATAGTATTAGTAGTGTTTATAATGATAGTACAATGACCCCTTAAGAGGTTGTTGGTGTTTTACCAATAACCCTGTATATTATAGCGTAGTCTGAAATTAGCTTAATAGTTCAAAAACTGACCATACAAATATCGGTCGACAGTGCCTGTTTTTTGTAAGTAGGTAAACTGTATCTACTCGTATGAACTTAAACTAGACTATGAAATTGGACAAAATATGATTCAAAGAATATTTAAAACTAAGGCAAATGTATACATACAAAAACTTATAGAGAGATTTCAATTAGCCGAACAAACTTGATGTGGCTGTACAACTACTAGAATACTGTAGCCGGAGCATTTCAAATAAATTAACTTTTATCTATTAATGACTTGCCTACCAGCCTACGATTATCATAAACGGGGATCTAAATAGTCGATGGATAATTAAAGATCTCAACGTTCCTCAAGTTTATTCGATTGTGTATTCGATGTTTTAACATTATATTCGTTAGGCGAAAGTTGTATGTTTATGTGTGAGCGATATCAATATTACTATGGATTAATATACGAGATGTTACCTACTTGTTGTTTTACTGCACCATTTTATTTTTTGCAAACTAGCATTTTCCAATCCTCTGTTCCCATGCATGAAATTGTGAGAAGCTGTAAAGTCTAGCTGGCTGTCTAAACTATAGACCGTTTGGGTTACAGTGGGGTCGGTTACACTGTAACCGACCAAAGACGTCACGACCAGTTGAAATTTGAAAATTTAAGAGGGTTGTGAAATGCCGATACGCGGCGCGAGGCAATTGCCTTTTTGAAATATTGTTTCAGGCGATAACGTTTTCACCCCCCTAAACCTAGATATAGATATTTAGATGATAATAACTCATATCGTCCACAATATTTTTATAAAATAAAAGCTTACGGACCTAGTATTTCATTGTACCTACAACATTTCCAAAAATTATGAAAATCAGACTACGATTACGGGGGGAAAAACATTATCGCGTTGTGTATGAAAATTTACAGCTTCACAACCCTCTTAATTGATGAAGGAGGCACTAGCGAGGCATTTGACGGTTTGATCCCAAGTTGAATTCCTTGAATGGGTTTGATAATAATTCTCATTAATAACTCGCGGTTCAGAGCGATGTTTTTCCTGTGAACAGTATAAAATTATTATACACCTCTGATCTGCGTAATAATAATAATATGATTATGTCTTCAGAATAAAGGTATTACTTAAACACTTTAATAAAACTAACTGACAAATACTAATTTAATCGACAGTATGTTAATAAAGCGTAAACTGATAAATAATTAAATAACGACTTTGTTCTGTAAAAGTAACATTTCAAAACATATCGCATCCATAGATTATACACTATATTAATCGTGTGCCGGACGGGCGTGATCGATGGGCACTGTAGGGTGAAAGGAGGATGTATCCCTATACCAGGCATATCCCTATACCACGTCTAGGCCTCCTAGCCCAAACGGCGCTGACGTCTTGCACGTCTGCAGACTGATGGCCGGCGGCTATGAATTGAAGTCTTGACGGGGATGGGTTTCTTGCTGATGAAATAATAACAACTGCTTGATAGGGCTTCAGGAGTTTTCAGGAGACAGCTTGCGTAACTCTTCAGGAATAAGTGGTACCATGCCGATGGCTACGAAGCTATGTTTTATCCTGCGCGCTTTTTTTTTTGTGTATGGCATCTCGTAGTTGACCTAGAGAGGTCGTGACAACTTAACCGGACTATCCTGTGGCTGCCTTAAGATGACTCAAAGCCTCCAGCCAGTTAGGTCCCTCGATACTTTAACCGTAACGAGATACCGTAACGAGAGCCGCAAATTGTCTCCCGATTTGAACTTTATTTTAACCAGATTTTCACCATTTTAATTTTACAAATTTGCTTATAAATAGGTTAACTATAGAAATAGTCATGACATATCATATATTGCCAGAATTGTCATAAGATTACCCAGCGATTGAGATACCTGTAGTTTCTATAACATTATCTACTGAAAATATTTTACAGTGTAAACATGCAAAACATAACTATTTTAATTAAATATTACTTTCCAAGTTGATTTATTTGAAAACCCATGAAGCTATTTCAGTAAACTAAACAGGTATCTCAAACTGGTCTAATGAACTAACACGATATGATATTTACAATATCACAACCTTGTTTTTTAGGACGGGACTCGCCCTGAAAACCAAGATTGATAAAACAAATTAACTAACTAACATTTACAACCCTTATAAACCCAATTAAGTGGGCTTTTCAGGAAGAATAGACGACTAATAGTACGTCCAGGGCTGGGTCTCTATTTTCTTTTTTTATTTTTATTTCTTTACCTGGACGCACCAACAAATTATAAATCACGGCAATGTAGCCCACTCAATTGAAGTTTATGAGGGTTGTACTTACGATTTCTTTAAGAAACACTATCACTCTCTAACTATAAAACACTATTGTTACTGAATCTAAATTATAAACAAAACACTAAACTATAAACACTTTTTGGTGACGCATCGTCGCAAAAATCGTATCAACCAGCGATGACATGAATGTCACAACACTACCACGTTCTATTCTATTCTATTTTTAATAAATGGCAAGTAAAGCCGATGTCGACTATTCTGCCAATGTCTAATGTGACCTAAAATAACAAGTGTGCATGGGGGAAAAAAAAAACAAAGTTATGAACAAATAAAATTATTTGATTTATACAGTTGAACACAATGTAGATCTTGCTGGGTTAGTACGGGACTGAAACAAACAATAAATAAATAAATATTATAATTGTTAAAACATAAAATTAATTACGCATGCATACCACATCCACACAGACAGAATAATTTACAATTTTATGTTATTGTGACGGATGAAGGTCATCACCGCCACAAGCAGATCAGCCGGTCTATTCTTTAAAAATCTCACCGTAAAAACGTTGGTCAAGTGAGCTTGAAGAGAGCTGTCATTCCACCTGATGCTAGGGATTGACACTACTGACAGCTCACTCCACGCTCACTGCACCTAAGTTTCACGGTGAGATTTGTACAGAATAGCATTGCTGCGCCTATATAAATCTAAAGGTGGAACGGTGTTTGACCTTTCAAAGCAGATGTGGTCCAGAGTTCCCTCTTCCAACCCGCACTCACAGAGAGAGGAGACTCGAACACGAATTTTTAGCAAAAAAAAACCGGAGTACAACAAAAACCTAATCGAATTCTACAAAGGACGGATATAAATGTTTTGGGGACTTTTTTGTAGAAGTAGAACCAAGGTTTTGGTTTTATTATTGGTTGTACTACATAGTAAAACCTGCCCTTTTTCCTTCAAGAGATATTCCACTGTTCGTGCCATGAGGATTGGAGCTTAGCTTTTGGAAGGCTCAGTAAGTCATACCCCTGATGAGCATTGTAGGAGAGATCAGCTGTTGCTGATGAGCAAGCATCTTTGGCCAAAGCATCAGCACACTCATTGTCCTTAATGTCACAATGACTAGGTATCCAAACTAACTGAACCTCATATTGACTATTAACACAAGATAATAAATATTTTTTTAAATTTTTAAAACGAACAGACAGCTAACAGAGTCAGTGAAAATAACTGCTTTGTCAATATTGTGGTGTGACTCTATGAAAATACAAGCTTTTTTTTTTTTTTTTTTTATTTGTGATGGGTTTGCTCTTGACTCTAGTCTAGGTCAGAGGTGACAGAGACAAAGTCGACGATGGAGTGAGCTTACCCAGAAGAAGCCTGTTCACTCTCACTTTGAAGAGATTAGGGTTGTATACGTTCGGAAACACAGACGCAGGTAGTGAGTTCCACTCTTTTGCTGTGCGCATTATAAAAGACATTTGGAAGCGCTTAGTGCGAATTGGTGGAATAGCAACCAGGTAGGGATGGTAACTGGCAGTGCGTCTAGATGTCCGATGGTAGAAGGGGGCCGGTGGAATGAGGTCGTGGAGTTCTCGGGCACACTCTCCGAAGTACAATCTCTAGAAGACCGACAAGCAGGCAACCTTGCGGCGATGAGCCAAGCTATGAAGCTCCAGTACTTTACATGGAACGACTGCCTATCTGACCTCCACAACCCAGTTACTGGGTAATACGATACCCCTTGGTACGACTGGTTGTCAGACTTTCCGGTTTCTGACGACTCGTAACGACTGTCAAAGATCCACGAATGACAGCCGGGACAAACGGCTTAACGTGCTTTCCGAGGCAAGGTGGAGTCATGAACTCTTGGTATGTAAAGATGGTCACACATCCACGAACAAACCGCGGCAAGCTTCCCTTAACCTGATCGATCAACCCATGCGGCTGTTATTACTTAGCCACAAGTCCAACAGTTGTCACCAATTACAATGATAATGAATAAACAATCCGTCGGTTACCTAATTACAATCAATAATCAAAATAGAACAATATTGGACATTGACACAGAAAATAATTCATTTACAATTCGTAGAAAATAAGCCCGTTGGGTGTCAGTCTCAGTCTGAGGTGTCAGTGTGTATAATTATATTTTTGTCAAAGGTAACGACATAGATAATTAGTCCATGAATATTGGAAAATATCTTTAAAAAAAAATCTCGTGATGAGGATGAAAAAGTATACATCAAAAACACTGTAATGCCTTCCATACTTCCTGCTACAATACTCATATCACCTGTGAGCGACGGTAAAGGTATGGGTAAAAGAGGGACCCAATTGATGACAAGGAGATCCCATCCTGCACAGCCATCAG
Source organism: Dicycla oo (assembly GCA_948252095.1). Lineage (NCBI taxonomy): Eukaryota > Metazoa > Arthropoda > Insecta > Lepidoptera > Noctuidae > Dicycla > Dicycla oo. Next base: position 15,477,485 of record OX411732.1, read on the forward strand.
ATCTGTCACATCAATAAAAAATAATATTATTAATATTATTACGTCTTCAGAATAATGGTATTACTTAAATATTTTAATAAAACTAACTGACGAATACTGATCTAATCGACAGTATGTTAATAAAGTGAAAACTGATAAAACCAATAAAGTAACGGCTTTGTTCCGAAAAAGTAACGTTTCATAACATATCGCATCAACCAGCGAGCGATGACATGAATGTCACAACACTACCATGTTAGCAGCCGTTCAATGTCGTCGTTCTCACTTTTATTTTCATTCAAGCAAACTTCATTCATTCATTCAGTTGAGCGCCCGCTTTCACTGTAGAAGGTTGTGTTTGTGGTTAACGTAATAACAAACGAGTTGTTATTATCGAGAAAGTAATAAATCGTTTTAGTTAATTATTGTGTTGCCCACGTCACTTACATTTTTCCTGTTTGATATAAGTCAGTGATATCAAAATGTATTTTGGAGGCGTAGAAGGGTGAGTGATCTGTTTGTATTAAATTTTTACCGTACACAAAGTGTTATAATACCGAAAGTTGAAAGGATCGCCTTGAGAATATAGCATTTCTAGGTTTCGCAACAAGTAATGTGTAAATGCAATGTATTTGTAACCTACATTATATCATTTATTTTTGCCTAATACTAATTCTGTCGGCCAGAATATTTCCGCCCGTCGAAATGTCAATGCCGATTTTAGGAATGCAAAATAATTTATTTATCATTTATTTTCAATGCTAACTGGGTCTATTTCGGAACCTGTGCCACAATATAATTTATATTGTGCCTGTGCCGTTTTTATCCTAGGTATTATTGATGGTTATAACGATCAAAATGCTTGTGTAGAAAAACAACAAAACGAAAGAACACATACAATGTTCCCACTTTCTGTACCTAGTTGACTAGTGTTTGTGTACTTGTCGAAATAAACATGCCAAAAAGAATGTTAGTATTTCGAAATCGTACTTTTTATTTTTACCAATCGATGTCAATATTTTTCTCACACTTTAATCAAATCACACCAATTTTCGTAAAATACAATAATTAAAAAATGCAAACCAATTCTTACATAAATAAAGTGTTTTATCCTTATTGTGTAAAACACAAACAAAACAATGCATTTTTCACATCACATGCTTACATTCACAAGCGTAACATTCAACCAATCAGCGGCCGGCATTCAATCGGCTTGGCAGCCACGCCGACAAAACTGAAACAGGCTAAATTAAACTTTATTACCTGCAATTACGGTGGAATTTTAATTCGTAAAGTGTTAAGGAATTCAAGTTATTTCATTATTTCCATCGGTGGACGGCCTTGAATTTTTATAACGTTTACTTTTGATTCAGATTGATATAAAATAAATGTCAACTGGTTTTAATGCAGTTGATAAAGACACGATGCACGTAGCTAAATGCCAAGAATTTATTGCTGACACACCCCCATAGGTACTCAAAAAGTAAAAATTTTGGCAGTGAGTCCAGCCAAGTTGTCACTAAACAAAAAACATTATTTTATTTTGCTTATTTTTGTAAACATTGGTGCCGATTCTTTTGTCACAAATGCGTCTAAAGCAAACTAAAAATCACTAAATTTTGTTTATTCCTGTCAAACGACGATTTTTCATTCTGAAATTGACTGAAGTAACACAACTTAACTATATTATAGTTTGACAGCACTAAATTGCGTTATAAAAATAGTTTAGTGAAAATGGCAATTTTGCTATTCTGAATTTGTAGTCGTTTTTTCATCTAAAATTTTGATTGTCAAACTAAATCTCACTATTTTTAATCGCGACTAAAAAAGTGTGGAATAAAATTAGTGGTCATGAATTAAAATTTCGTAAAACAGTACTATATATTTTTTTCTTTTCTTTTGTTTAAGTATATCTCGGAAATGGTGTGTCCTATCGCAAAAATAATGGAAATTTCGACCCCCTTTTTAAAGCCCTTAAACTCCCTAAAACTCTACACGTGTAGGTAATAATTTTTCATATTTTCCATACAAAAAGTGAAAAATTTCATACAATTCAAACAAAATCTAAAATTTCAAAACAAAATCGCATCTTCTCCATCGCTAAGGGCTCGTCTCCGCAGCTTCGGCCGCTATGGCTCGCTTTTTTTTTTCTTTTATATATGGCATCTCGTAGTTGGCCTAGAGAGGCCGTGACTACTTAACCGGTCAATAAACTATGGCTCGCTTTTTTTTTATAAATGGCATCTCGTAGTTGGCCTAGAGAGGCCGTGACTACTTAACCGGACTATCCTGTGGCTGCCTTAAGCGAACTCAAAGCCTCCAGCCAGGGGCATAAAACTTAGACTAAGCGACTACACGCTAAGGGCTCCCCTGTGGGGAACGGGCCTCAGCTTAGGGCGTCGCTGGGGGGAGGACAGCAAGACGGGACAGGCTGGATCAAATTTGAGTGATTATTATTGTCAGGGGAGTTTAAAGCTACTGGCTCAGCTGCGCCACCAGCTGGCACTTCATACCCGAGCAAGGGACGGGGGGGAGGACGATTATTACAGGGTCATCGCGAGGGACCTCGGCGGCGAGGTCGGAATGTCGATTTGTGTTTGTTCCTACGGTCTGCTTTCCTGGAGAAGAGTTATGGGGTCGTCGTGATCTGAGAGGACAAGCCTAGGGCGGCGGACCTTACTAATACGAGAGGGGACATAGCTAGCCACCTCAACAACCAGAGGGTTGCGATGGTTGGTGGCTGAGTCGAAGAAACGCTTGGAATTGCGTTTCAAGAGCTGGGAGATGGTGGGAATGTCGAGATCTAAGTGGAGGATTTCGTTCCGAACGAACCAAGGGGCTCCCGTTTCCTTTCCGAGGAAACGGTTTTGGAGGGCCTGCATCCTATGAATGAGGTGAGGTTTTGCGTGCGCAAACACTGAACCCGCATAGGTCATGAAGGGGCAAATGCACGCTGTATAAATGCGCAATTTGCACCTAAGTGACAATTTGCTACGTGCATTCAGAACGGAGTGGAGTCTACCGAGAGCGAAAGCGGCGCGCGAACGCACCTGCTTTATGACTATGGCTCGCTTTTTTATATATATGGCATCTCGTAGTTGGCCTAGAGAGGCCGTGACTACTTAACCGGACTATCCTGTGGCTGCCTTAAGCGAACTCAAAGCCTCCAGCCAGGGGCATAAAACTTACAGACTAAGCGACTACACGCTAAGGGCGCCCCCTGTGGGGAACGGGCCTCGGCTTAGGGCGTCGCTGGGGGGAGGACAGCAAGATGGGACAGGCTGGATCAAATTTGAGTGATTATTATTGTCAGGGGAGTTTAAAGCTACTGGCTCAGCTACGCCACCAGCTGGCACTTCATACCCGAGCAAGGGATGGGGGGGATATGGCTCGATGGTGCTTGCGCCTTATAAGGCTGCGTTTCCACTGACGCGGTGCTAGCGAAGTGAAGAGGAGCGGATCGTGATTTGACCAATCACAGTGCACGAAGTCTCCACTCCGCATCAGTGTAAACAGTGTAAGCGGACATTCAAATAAAATTGGAGCGAAGCGGAGCGGAGCTTAGCGGACTTTCAAATAAAATATTTGAACACGCGGCTCCGAGCCGGACAGAACGGAATCGAGCAGGGCGACCAATCACAGTGCTCGAAATCTCCACTCCGCCTCCGTCTCTAAAAACAGTCTCGGCTTAGGGCAAAAGGGCGTGAAGCCAAAAGAAAAAAGAAGTACCACGTAGAGTCGCGATTTGACAATCGCGACTCTACGTGGTACTTCTTTTTTCTGTTTTCGTACGTGGTACGAGTTTGTAATATTTAACAGTTTTATTACATAAATCCAATCTTATGTTTAAATTTGGGCTAGTTTCAAAGCCTAATCAGGACATAAAACCCGATATACTACTGATTTCTTCCAGAAGATTTATGTATAATAAATACGTATAATACATTGCATACACCAGTGGCGTACCTAGTAATTATAAAATATCATAATATTTAAATAAATAAATAAAAATAAAACTAAAAATATATGTGATAACATTTAATAGTTTCTCTTTTTTCTTTTACCTAGACTAGTCAAGAGCAAACCCATCTCAAATAAAAAAAAAATGTTTGTATAAGTATAAATTTTTTAGAAAATCGATTTTACGGTTATACTACAGCAACGAACCCAACGACATGCATTGCAACGTGTATTGGAGTATTAATCAACGATTAATTCGTGTTTTATATTGCATTTTTCCAATATAAAGTGAAACTTGGTACGAATGATACTCATTGTTATAATATATGGATAACACAGTAATTAATTAGGATTATGAATAATATTTTTAGATTTCTTACGTAGACGTTCATACAAAGTTATCGCAGCATGTATAATGAGAAACGTCAAATCGGACTTCTTAGATTGTGTTGATTATACTGCCGCCATAAGAAAAAAGGACGTATCTATAGAAATATTGAAATGGAGAAAAAAAATATTTTGTCCAGTTTAAACTATTAGATAGCGTCTAAAATACTGGTAGATGCGTCTTTTTTTTGGTGATTCCGAATATGTAAATAACTCTATTTCGAAAAAAAAAAAATGTCAAAATCAAAAATCAAAATCAAAATCAAAAGTCATTTATTCAAACTAGGCTGAGAATCAGCACTTTTTGAACGTCAAAATTACATAAGACAGTCCCCCAAAACGCCCGCCCTTCACCACTTCCTAGTGCTTTAGCTGGGGAGAAGAAGTGGCGCAACAAACTCCCCAGCAGCACAGCTGTCTGTTCAGTTAAAAAAAATGATTCTATATAACACTGCGCATAATAATTTAGGTACATTACGCAATACAAAACATTAAATTAAATTATTTGCTATAAGTAAGCTAGCACACGCCAATATACCAAAAAAAAAAAAAATCGAAAACTATACTCAAGCAGAAACAAAACACAAAACTAAAAACGTAAGCTGAACTTTATACCCAAATAAAAGCCTCCAGTAATAAAGGGCGTGCCCACTTACATATAGCCATACATGTAGTCGTAACTCAAAGTCACAGATGATAAACTAGGAACGAAGTAAAATCAACAACGAGTTAAGTTACTAATAACAAAACAAAACCAAGGTCAGCAAGACGACCTGTCACCACAAGCAGCACCCGTTCACGAGTATAACGCAAAGATCAGCCATTACCCCCCTCGCCATATTTGAGGGAAGGAGACAACCCGACCCCCGACGCTACCGCAAGCAGTGACATCTAAGGGAGCATGACGAACTTGCTGCCGGTTGCTCGGGCAAGAAAAAAAAAAAAAAAAAGATACATCTTTTTTCCTTATGACGGCAGTATAGTACACCTAGGTAGGTACTACATAATTCCTTCGTTATGGCTACCACAAAACCATACAACAAGTTACAGACAGACAAGATTTTCTATTGTGAAGACAATGGTGCCGATTCTCTTGTACACCGAACTAAACTAACTATCACTAAAATTTCTTACTGCTGGCTATGAGAATCATAAAAGCTATTCTGTTAAGAATTTTCTCTTTTAGAAAAGGTTTTGACACAACTACATATAATCGAGTTTGACGTGTCAACGTCAAATAAAATATCTTGGCAAGTCTGAACATAGGCACTAAGAACATACGAATCCTAAACAATATTTGCAGTAATATGTATATAGGTATTAAAGCATATATTTGGTTGTTATTTATGGTTCTCGAGGACACTTAAAACACAATAGGTACCTACCTCAATTTAATCAATTTTCATGAATTTATTGCTCTAAAACATCAACTGTTGCCAAAAAACTGTAGTAAGGGACCCGAAATTATAAGCAAGATTTCTAGGACTGTACTTAGTCCTAGAAATCTTGCTTGTAATTTCGGGTCCTCTTCTATACATTCCTTAAGACGCTACCGAGCGCGCAGTGGCGCCCTCATCGTTTGTTTGGTTATTTCTTTTATTTTAGAATGAAAATGCAAAAAGCAAAAAAGTGGCCACCATTTTCCGTTTTAATGATTACAATAAAACTTAACAATATAAAACTACTGTTTGTAATAATAATAACGTATAGTCTTGTGGAGTACAACTTAACGTGCTTATTTTCTGCATTTTCTTTTTAAATTAAAAGAAATAACAAAACAAACGATGAGGGCGCCACTGTGCGCTCGGTAGCCTCTTAACTTTTGTCTGCTTTTTAGGGAGCTCCTTTCCCTTTTTGCAAACTTGATGCTCTGCATACTTTTCGGAGTTCCTTTTCATCTTTTTTCTATACTTTTTCATTCTCTCTCTTACTGAAGGCGAAGGCATTTTGAAAATCAAAAACCACAGCAACCCAGTCAAAGCTTTTGTCACACAGCAACAGCTTAATATCATATTAGGGATCATCAATAAATCACGAGACATTAATTACAAGGAGGCAGCAGTACATCAAGAACATTTTAGCGTAATTTCGGGACAGGTGTCAAGAACGCATTCTCTCGACGGCCGGACTGTAAAGTAAATTACAGAGCATGTGATATATCATAGACGTTTTGTGTAACTATGAAAGTTTTTCAAACCCTTTACCTACCGAAAAATTAATGAGAGTAGGTAGTTATTGTCATTCCATGAAAATAATATATTTTACGCCGAGTTGAGTAGACGCAGATAACACCTTTGGAATTTTGAGGATGATGCTGAACGTTGCTCGATTGTCAGGGTTCCGGCCCTAACAATACAAATAGTACTGTAACAGGTGTGTCATTGTTCACTTTCGATGTTAAGGAGGAAGCGTCAGGGTAGCCCGCGAAATCCAAATTTTCTTACGTTTTTTTGCAATTCGCAAGTCAGTATTATGTTTTATGTTAAATAAACTATGATTCGCGGCCGTAACAAATATATATTTACAGAATTATAATCATTAGAATCCGTAATACAATTCCTGAAGTTAGTATAATCCTCAAATGTCAAGATTTCATGAAATAGTCATTCAATAGGATTACCTGGTCTTAAAAAGTAGTATTTATCACTTTAATTATTATAATTATGTAAATACAAACTTGTTACGGCCGCGATTTACGTTTAGATCAACGTACCTACAGCCTAATACTGACTTGTAAATTGCGAAAAACGTAAGAAACATTGAATGTCGCGGGCTACCCTGACGCTTTCGCCTTAATGCGGTCACATAGTAAAGAGTAATTAAATATCGAATTTGAATGACGTAGGATAAGATAGTAAGATTATATTACCGGCAGATATTATACGAGATTGCATGCTCGTAGGCTGTTTATCAGGGCGTATCGATACAATATGCAGAAATAACATCGGGCTTGTGCTGGCAATGTGAAAGTATGTCCAAGGTAGGTACTCGACTATACTTTTTGTGAACTGCTTTATCTAGATTTACTATAGATGGTTGAATTATAATGCTATGTGAAGCAATTCCAAGTAGGTTGTAGTTAATTGTAAAATCAAACTAGTTACGTGTTCAACAACAAAAGTTATTTTACCGCTATACCGCTCAAACCGCTCTTGAGCTTGTCAATAAATTAATCATTCAGCCTATTGCAATACGCTGCTAGGACTAGACCTGCGGTGTAATTGCGTAACACACAGTAGCAATGGCTTTCATTTTGACAGTTCGACAACATTCATTGCGTTATTAAAGTTGTTGAACATATGGAGCAACGGATTAGCGATATCCTTCAAAGTCATTCAGATTGTGACTGAATTGTGTTGCGCAATTAGGGTGCTGTTCCAATTAATATAAAAAATCCAGCATTTCGCCTTATCGCCTCACTTTGCTGACTTTTTCTGGCCATAGATATGTAAAAGGCATACGTAACAAATTCATTAATTAATTCATTCATTCAGACGACGACGCGTGTTACTTCTATTTTAAGAAAACCGTAGAAGCAAATTGATCCACTACTTCTCACGAAAGTGAGAGTGCTTGACAGAATTGGGTCAGACACACACACAATGTGTAGGTATGCGAACGGAAACTTTCTGATCAACTGTCGCTCTAAAAATAAATTTTACGTGCAAAAATAGGGCCAAGTCCAAAGGGTTTGTTTGCAGTTCAAACTAGACTATGTGTACAATGCAAGTTCTGGTTTCGATTTAAAAAGAACGGCTTACATCAGTTTTATTGGTCAATAAATAACTTACCCAGTCGCAGAGGCCAAGCCTCTATTTATTCTTCTGGTTGACCAACATAAAATTGGTTTATTTTTGCAGTCTAGGTATCCTATACTAAACCAATTTTATTAAATATGTAATAACGATATTATAATAAGGAAAAATCTATAAATGACACCACATATACGTTAGTCGTCCATTGTGTGTGTGTCATCGATTGTAACTATTTAGTTTGCCTCTACATAACTTGAATGAACACCAATTAGAATGTTTTTCATATGCCTCCCAAACCCTGAAGTTACAAAAATGTTCAGGACTCACCATTCTAAGCTATTTTGTATAGGACTTTACACAAACGCTTCAAAGAACTGTTATCGGAACGCCCAAACTTTACATTTTAGTCTCACCGCACCGAAAACTATATCACAGTCCACAGAGTACTATAGTACAGAGTTTTCGGTGCCTTAAATGTAAATTTTGGATATCCAACTACATATATAGGTCAATGATTTCACAAAATGGAGGTTCTTTCCGCAAAACATTTCCTATCGCCCCGCATGATTATTTGATAAGAAACGTCGATATCCTTGGTACAACTCACACTGTCTGTTATGTTATCTGTCATTCTGCTAAATGCACTTTATTTCTGAAATGGCTATCTGTGTTTGTGTAGTTCCGCGGGGCAATTGCGCACACTATCAATCGGAATGGGTTTCATTTTGACACTTCAACAACTTTAATTGCATTATATTTATAAATTAAGTTGTTGAGCAGACAAATTTTTCATCATATGAAGCAATAGATTAGCAATTTGCTTCGAAATGATTCAGATTCTGATTGATAGTGTGTTACGCAATTAGGGTGTAGATTCTGTGTTTTTGTTATTTGGAATTTCATTTGCTAAAGGTCTTAAAATAACTTTCTGTTGCATTAACTCGTTTTCATTGCGTATACCTAACCCAATGAAAACGAGTTAGTGCAACAGAAAGTTGTGCAATCGTAGACTGGTTATTGGTTTGGTTTGGTTGGTGGTTATCGTGGACTGGGGGCTGGTGGGGTATTTATTGGCTTTAGTTATGTATTACTGTTCAAACTGGCACTGCAATATTGTTAATTTAACTGTGAATGGGACAGTTTTGCTGGCTGGCTTTTGCGTATTTTGAACTTTAATTATCTAGGTAATGTGACAGTTTAGGACATTGTATCACGGACATTTTTTGTTTGTCTATATGCCCCCTATCCATCCATATATATATATATATATATAGGTATTATCGTGCGACGCCAATTTGAAAAATAATCAATATGGCGAACTGGGACGAGGGCCAAAAGGTTCAAACCCCTTTATAAATTGTATTTGTAAAGTATTGTGGCGTGTTCCATAAATCCATCGAAGGACTTGACTATATTTTATATGAGAACTAGGTGGAGCTTAGGAGAGATACAATAGGCTTGATATTTTCGGTGCACTTTTGCTATTTTAATGAACGGGAATCGATACATTTTTTAAAGGCGTTTTTCACCGTCTCGTTGGATTTGAAAATTTTCCCCGGCGCTCATTGTTGAGATCAAAATTTCCAAAATGGAAGCGGTCAAACCAAAAACGCACCGTGCGTTCACTTGCGGCACCTTGTCCATACACGTCGTTAATATTGGGTTCTGTGTTGTGTTGGTGTTACAGATACATCGATATCAAAGAAAAATTGAACTGCGGGAAAACAAATGAACAACAGATATTTTTTTTTATACCTATTATAAAATTAATTTGAATTTGGAATTCTAAACAGAATGAAAGATTGATATTTACACTAGCCGGTATCAAAGATCGGCAATTTCATAGGTAAATACCTATTATTAACCAAATTCTTTCGGTTTACATTGTAACCCAGGAAATTGTTGTAAACGAAAAGTATGAAATACCGCTTTATCATCCGTAAAACAACATGAACAAGATTAGAGTAATGCTTTCAAGCTTAAACATGATTTAAACAATTTCCTCTTCCTTGTAGTATCTACGCAGTTCAAAATACAGTTGTTAATTATAATCGTACGTGTACAATATCGATTTTAAAGTGTTGCAAGATAAGCCTGGAAAATGGCAGTGATCTGATAAAAAAGTTTGTACCCAGAAGGAAGAACTACAATTACAGTGAAAGTTTTCGACTTCACTGTAGTTGTAGTTCTTGGCTACCCTCAGTTAGTTGGTGATTGAGGGATTCTGCTGGTTACCCATCACTACCAGTCCAGTAAATATGTATATACGCTGGATATTGAATCATTAGCGGTGGCGAAATTAGGTACTTCCAAAAGGGTGGCTGGTAGTCTTTGTCATGTTTAGGAAGAGAAACCAAAACGTATTCTGTTAATATACAATATTACAAGGCTCCCTTTCTCATTGGTCTACTAGACCTATTTACTGGGTATTCACTTGAATCATTAGCGGTGGCGAAGTTGGGAACTTCCGAAAGGGTGGCTGGTAGTCTTTGTCATGTTTAGGAAGAGAAACCAAAACGTATTCTGTTAATATACAATATTACAAGGCTCCCTTTCTCATTGGTCTACTAGACATATTTACTGGGTATTCACTTGAATCAATAGCGGTGGCGAAGTTAGGTACTTCCAAAAGGGTGGCTGGTAGTCTTTGTCATGTTTAGGAAGAGAAACCAAAACGTATTCTGTTAATATACAATATTACAAGGCTCCCTTTCTCATTGGTCTACTAGACATATTTACTGGGTATTCACTTGAATCATTAGCGGTGGCGAAGTTAGGAACTTCCAAAAGGGTGGCTGGTAGTCTTTGTCATGTTTAGGAAGAGAAACCAAAACGTATTCTGTTAATATACAATATTACAAGGCTCCCTTTCTCATTGGTCTACTAGACATATTTACTGGGTATTCACTTGAATCATTAGCGGTGGCGAAGTTAGGAACTTCCAAAAGGGTGGCTGGTAGTCTTTGTCATGTTTAGGAAGAGAAACCAAAACGTATTCTGTTAATATACAATATTACAAGGCTCCCTTTCTCATTGGTCTACTAGACATATTTACTGGGTATTTACTTGAATCATTAGCGGTGGCGAAGTTAGGAACTTCCAAAAGGGTGGCTGGTAGTCTTTGTCATGTTTAGGAAGAGAAACCAAAACGTATTTTGTTAATATATTATAAGGCTCCGTTTCTCATTGGTCTACTAGACATAATGGTTTATAAGGCCGAATACCTAAACATACAACAACAAGCCTAAACTGTAGCTAGTAATCTAGGCATAAGAAAGAGAAAGGTTCAAATACTAGAGCGACATTCCAGCTATAAGATAAAATGCAAACTTAAAAACCAAGTCACGATGTTACTGCAAAGTCTACGTGTACTGGGTACAAAGTAATCATTGTGAATTTGCCGAAGAGTTGAGTTGATGCGTCACACCGTATTAAATTCAATTGTATAATAAGTAGGTACTTACACTACTTACATCTGTTTTAAAACACGTGTTTGTATGTATATCAAGATAAAGAGGAAAATGATTTACTGGTTAGGTCAAAATTGTCGAAGCTGAAGCTGCATTGCTGATTGTTGTTGTATAAAACCTATGCTAAATGCTAAATGCTCACACTGTATAGCTGATAATCGAAGGTTAATAAGTTCATATAATTATTTATTTTCTTTGACTGTAAAAAAAACATTGTAATTAGTAGATTATGTCAATGATAAATAAAAATAAAATTAAAATAAATTGAATTTTAATTTTATTTTTATTTATCATTGACATAATCTACTAATTACAATGTTTTTTATGAGTGGTGTTGCAATATGTGGTTAGCTAGTGACCTCGACAATTGATCATAATATTATTCTTGCCTGAGCAACCGGCAGCAAGATCGTCATGCTCCCTTAGATGTCATTGCTTGCGGTAGTCGAGTTGCCTCCTTCCCTCAAATATGGCGAGGGGGGTGATGGCTGAACTCTGCATTGTGCTCGTGAACGGGTGCTGCTTGTGGTGACTGGTCGTCTTGCTGTCCTTGGTTTTGTTTTTTGTTTGCTTGGTTTTGATTGTATATGAATACAATCTTCATATATGTAAGTGGGCACATCCTTTATTTAGGTATAAAGTTCTGCTTACGTTTTTTTTTTTTTGGTATATTGGCGTGTGCTAGCTTACTTATAGCAAATAATTCAATTTAATGTTTTGTGTTGCGTAATGCACCTAAATTATTATGCGCAGTGTTGTATAGATCATTTTTTTTAAACTGAACAGACAGCTGTGCTGCTGGGGAGTTTGTTGCGCCATTTCTTCTCCACAGCTAAAGTACTAGGAAATGGTGAAGGTTTTGGGGGACTGTCTTATGTAATTTTGACGTTCAAAAAGTGCTGATTCTCAGCCTAGTTTGAATAAATGAAAAAAAAAACGTGTGTGTGATAAAAACAGTACAGTTTTTAAGATTTTTAAAAACTGTACTGTCAAACGGAGTAATATGAAAATTTGAATAGATAAACGGAATCGGAGGAAACTGTGCTGTCGCATGGATCGCGTATCGAATAGTCGTGCGTACGTGCTTACAAAATGGCACACCGCGAGTGGCTCGAAGAGTTTCTTATTATTAATATTGTCATGTATCGCAATGAACCCTGTTTATGAAACTTAAATAATAATATAAAAATATGCCGTCTCTTGAAAATTTACATGAGAATGAGCTTCTCTTTTCATTAGCCAATCTTTACACCAGCACCCTAATTGTGTAACACATTATCGATCGGAATCTGAATCATTTTGAAGCAAATTGCTAATCTATTGCTTCATATGTACGAAAATTTTGTCTGCTCAACACCGTAAATAACGCAATGAATGTTGTTGAACTGTCAAAATGAAACAGAGGCCGATTGATAATGTGTTACGCAATTAGGGTACAGGTCCTACGATTTTTCTGCTTCCTGATTTTTTCTACCTCTTGTTTTATTTTTTTATCAACAATAATGCAGCAATAGCTAAAGCGTCGCGTCGTCTGTCAATGCCATCGCGGAACGATGTGAATAAACGGCGCAGTGTTATACTTAAACATGTGTTGGCTGTAGGGACGTACGAATTACAAAATCAAAAAAAAAATACCAAAAGTCATTTATTAAAACTAGGCTGAGAATCTGCACTTTTCGAACGTCAAAATTACATAAGACAGTCCCCCAAAACGCCCGCCCTTCACCACTTCCTAGTGCTTTAGCTGTGGAGAATGAAGTGGCGCAACAAACTCCCCAGCAGCACTGCTGTCTGACTATAGTTCGACTGCACAGTTTTATTGCACAGATAAAACTGAAGGTGTGTGGCCTCCATAAGGCTTTTTTTAAGTTCTCCAAATCTTTTTATTTGCTAGGTGCAAAACGGTTCTTTGGTCTTTGTATAAACGACAGTATCAATCTGTTATGGTGTCCCCCTATTTAAGTAATTTTATTGTGTGTTGGCCGTGATGGATTTGTTCTTGTAAATAATATTTTGTAATACAAAAGGGAAATCTTGGAAATTAATTTAGGTCCATAATTTAAGCCTTAAGCCAGCTCAAGCTGCTATAGTACCAGTGCATATCTTCTTCAGAATCAGATACCTATATAAAAATGGAGCATATATTTATTTGCTTTTAGTATTGATAATTCTGAGTTTTCTTGAACTTGGCCGTTTTTGCAATCATTGAACTTCTTTATCTATTTGATAATTCGATTGACTAATTATTTTATCAGCTTATCACAAAGATAAAGAATGTAGACTTAACATCAGACATAGACATAAAAATATAATGCGTATTACTTCATAAATAATGACAAAGATTAGATACCTACACATTTTTTAGGCATGTCTTCACTCACAAACAATGAGGAAGTACAAGAAACTAAATTCTTATATCAAAATCAGGAGAGGCAGTAGATAACACTGCGACAAAGCAACCAAACTTGTCAGCCGCACTGCCGTGCTCCTCGAAACTTCTTGAGTTGACTACTCTCTGGACTGCGATGCATGAAAACACTGAATTCATAGTACTAATATGAGTTACTCTTATGAAATGACGTCACATATTCTGATAACACAAACGGCCATTGTCATTCGCCCTTGGCAGTGGCCACAGCAATATAATCCGAACCGCAAGCATATTTTTGCACATATTTGCATACAATATTCTCGTTGCACATACTTTTAGGTACTTGTTGTATGTATTACATAAAGCAGGTATGTGGTATTAGTAGTTATTTAAATTATACTGGTACCACGCAGTTACATTGTTGGCAAAACCGATCTATCCTATTTTATAGATTTAAGGAAAACTGGTATACATACTGATCGAGATATTTAATTATATTATTTTAAACGGACCGAGAAGTCAGAAAAAATAAACACTATCTTGGGAATCAAGGAGGAGGTTCCCAAGTCGATATTTTACACTGGTCATCAAAAAAATCGGCCCACCTGCGTTTTTACCGCACATCATGTTTTTCTTAGGCAAAAACAAACACAATGTTCTAGTACTGAAATGTTTTGTTTATCTTATTTATTTACACCAATTTAATCACAATTTAAACTTAAAAATGTAATTTTTTTATAGAATTTTAATTTAAAAATCAAAATCCTTAATTTTACACCATTTTTTGATTCATTTTAAAAACGCTCTAGTTTTTTTGTCTTAAGTGTTATGTATGTACACAATTCTTTCAAATTAATATTGCGTATTCCCTCCTCTTGCTCGAATGATGGCCTGCATTCGCCGTTTTAACGACCTTATCAAGATTTTGATAGTCTCTTGAGGGATTCGGGCCCATTCTTCCGTAATGGCGGTTTCCAGGTCTCCTAATGTTGCAGGGGCTGGATTACGGACTCTAACCTTTTGTTTTAGGGTGTCCCACATATGCTCTATCGGGTTGAGATCAGGGATTCTTGCTGGCCACGACATAACCCGAATGGCGACCTCTTCAAGGTAATCGGTGGTGATGCGCGATACGTGTGGTCGTGCATTATCATGCATTAATTCAAAGTTGTCACCAATATAGCCGGCATATGGCACCACATGGTCTTCTAAGAACTCAGTGATGTAGAGTGCTGCAGTTAAAGCACCTCTTTATATGAAAACCAGCTCCGTGCGTCCAGTCAAAGATATCCCAGGCCAAAACATTACAAAGCCCCACCATAACTGACAGTTTCTCTTATGCTACACTGAGTATAATGTTCACCTGGCCATCGCATCACATTACGGCGTCCATCAGAACCGTATAAAGTCATTCGACTCTCATCACTAAAGAGAACTGACTCCCATTGACCTATAGTCCAGTTGATATGATTACGGGCAAATTGAAGTCTAGCTTGTCGATGAGCTGTGGTCAATTGTGGTCCTGTTGCAGGCTTGTGTGGTCTTAAATTTTGCTCACGAAGTCTTCTTCTTACGGTACTATCACCCGACTGATGTCGATTTCGTAGAGCTGATACCGCTGTAAAGCGATCATCCCTTTGAGATGTCACCCTATGTCTTCCAGATCCAGATCTTCTTCGGTACTGCATAGTTTCCAGGAACCTTTGGTAAACTCGCCGCACTGCAGAACGGCTCAGTTGTAACCTCCTGGCCACGACACGTTGACTTAAGCCTTGTTGGAGCAAAGCTACCACTTGGGCCGCCTCAGCTTCTGTAGTGTCCATTATTTTTAGACAAAGTAATCAAAACTACAGCCTCGGTAAATAAACTTAACAAAAAATCCCTACAAAAGTCTGTTTCGGACTGAAAGAACGGTTCGAATTTGTTCCGAGGTAAAACCATCAAATCAGCACTCGACTGTATATCTGTATAAAAAAATGTTAAGTACCTTCAAGAGCAATAAGATTTACGACAAATAAGATGTCAAACATCATATCCGACTCTCAAAATAAAAACAAACGTGTGAAACAGCTTATCAGTGAAACAATCGATAAATATTAAACAAAAAATGGGTGGGTCGATTTTTTTGATGACCAGTGTATTTTTATCGGTTATAAAACTGAAAGAATTTATAAAAATAACAAATAAGTTTTAGAGCTTAGAAGTATCTGTCGTTGAATAAAGGGGTGCCTAAATTACAAGTTAGCGCAATACATGAATACACCCTGGATGGTTGATCAATCAAGCGCAAAAAATGCCACATGGTTAAATATCGCGCCATCTGGCAAACCAACGACATAATTTTTGATCCCTAGGGCCTATTCAATCTCTTGCGTGTGACGATAATGTTCCCGTATAAAACTCTAGTACCTAGACTTTTGCTAAAAACGAACACGATACCCATTTCGCGCTTAATTATAGTAAGTCATATAATTGATATAAATGGAGATAAAATTCCACTAACATCAAAACTCATTAAGCTGTGAAAATTAATAAAAAAACACTCCTGTCGTAAAACATACGTCGAGATGCAATATTAGTATCTCTCTGTAATGTAATATGTTTATCGCGTACTTATCTCTCTTAGGAAAAACACTTCAGTTTGTTTTGCATTTTATGACAATAAAGTAGTTCTACGTCTAAATAAATAGATTTTATTGATTAGTGATAAAAATAATATCCTAACCTAACTAATACTATTAAAAAACTGAAATATGGCGTCGATAAAGTCATCCGCATCGCTGTCGACTGGTAATGTACCCAAGAGACTGGCGGCATTGCCACGTTGTATGGCAATGCTTAGCCTCTGGTCAAGGTAAAAGCCTGCCCTTGGGTCACGGGAAGTGTCAACCAGCCGTTTGGAGATTTCGTTGAACAAACCATGAGAACTCGGACCCCACGGGCCGAGGGATTCAACCCCAAACGGCTCGAAAATATAGTTACCGATAAGGTTATTGTACTTCCGCCGCTTGAGGTTTTCCGCAGCCGCAGCAGCAGCGCCAGCACAGCACGCTGTGCCAGATGGGATGGCGCAAGAGTATCGACACACGTTGCGTCCCACACTAAAGGTCTACCCACCTTCCATGGAAAAAAAGACATGCCGTCCGGTCTCTTGCCATCGTCGCGTGCCAAGCCTTTGGGTTCTAATACAGCTGGAACGCCAACGGTGACAAGGGTTCGTCGGCCGCGCTAAGCGACCCGCACTCCGGCTGCAAGACAGGCCGTGGTGTCCGAGGCTGTTGACAACTTCACCACAGTGACAACGATGAGGAGAACAACAGGGAGCTCCTAGTCGCAGGGAAGCGGCGAGGCGGAAAGTAGTGTCGTCGAACAAAGTGCCTATGTTCGACGGTCTGTGACTCCATGCACTACCATAGTGCATGTAGCCACAGACCCGATTCCCACTTACCCACAGCCAGTAGGCGCGCACGCTCCGCAGTAGTAGCAGACGTGTCAAGTAAATTGTTCTGTAGAACTCTGCAGAGCGGCTCATCCCACCGTCTCTGGGAAGATGGATTGTCGGGTAGGTCTGAATTCAGGCAAGCGAGTCTCCAGGCATCCATAGCCTCTGTAAAACAAGGCAAATCAAAATTAACCAGTGTGAAGGCTAGGATTTTCCTGATTAATTTCTCAGTGCCGTGGACCGAGGATATGAAAGCCGGTAAACTAATACTAGAAATTTTGCGGAAATAAATAGGTAGGTATTATAAATACCTGTTATAAACTGAATACAAAACAAATGACGCTGCATAACACCAGCGCATGACATTATGATGTAAAATGCACTGCCGGGAGGGCACAGCCGCGCCCCAGATGATGGAGTTATGCATGAAGGAAACAACTTCTTTGTTCTTACATTTAAGTACCTAGTTCTTTTTTTGTTCGCTATTCTAAAATCAAAATTCGCTCGGCTCGTTCGCGAGACATGAAACGTGGAGTGGCGGGGTGCATAGGGCGGAGCTTGCGTGGAAATTATTTTAGAGTGCCTGGTCTTAATTTACCTGGGTACAGTAATGGACAACGTGGCTGGTGGCAGCTGGATGAGGGTTTTAAAGAATCGCGAAAAATGCCTCGCAATTGAATGCGTGGATTATTATAGGCTGGCGATGATTTCAACCATTGCATCACCCTTTTTTTATATATCCTAATTTACGATCGGTACAGCAAGTCTTCTTGCGTACATCTCTATCACCAGTCATGTCACCTAATGACCTTATCCCGATTTATTTTGGGTCACCGTAGTGTCTTCTTTTCCATACATTTCCATCATGTCATCATTCCTTCGTTTCTAGCTAAATCATCATACAATGATGACCACTTTGCTAACAAGCTGTTTTTTCTTCCACAGGGGAGCAACCCACTCCAACCTGATAATATGTGACGAGACCGGCAAAGTGGTGGGCAGGGCTAAAGGACCCGGCACCAACCACTGGACTCTGGGCATCGATGAATGTGCTAAACGGATCATTGATATGCTGCACTCCGCTAAAGATGATGCGAACATACCTAGGGACCGGCCTTTGGATTCTTTGGTAAGATACATCATACTAGAGTAACTTGAGCGGTGACACGGGGTAGGGACCCGGTCTCACCGCTCACATGCCTCAGGCGGTTACTAACCCTTGAGCGCACACTATAAGTAGTAAGTTTTAGATTTCTTTGTGAAATCTCTTCGGGAGCTCGTTCGGGCAGGTTCTACGATTACTTTTACATATTTCTGCCGCCAGACAGCATTGTTGTGTTCGAAGCGTAAGAGTCCGTGTAGTTACTGGCACATTAGGTATTTCAGCTTTTTATCTGACATGACAACGCATTGCGATTCCTCTGGTATTACAGGTGTCGCTATAGCAGCAGTGACCACTACCATCAGGGAGACCGTTGGCTTAACATCTCCTGCTATTGACCACTTGTCGGAATGTTTATGACGATTTGTCGCACAAAATTTCCATAATTCTTGATCGTCGAATATATCCACAGTTGGACGTTACTGTTACCTTCCAGCAATAGATATCTAGTTACTTAACTTCTTAACACAAGTCTTTGCCAGCAAGGATATGGCGAACGAGTATCGGTAACCTACTCAAAACAGGTTGGGTGTATCAATGATAGATGAACGCAAACAGTCACATTGTTGGCCGCTCTCACTTCCCGAAAAAAAAAACATAATTACTTTTATCATGAATTACAACAAAAGTAAGAGCTACGATATGTTGTTCATCGCTACCGATGTGTTCAGTTTTTGTTCAATTAGTGGGCCCCCGTAAATGTAGGCATCCATAATTCATGATAATCGAATATATCCACAAAGTTGGACGTCGGGTTGTTAAAAGTTTTAAGAGGTTCCCAATTTAGTCACTACTGTTCGTCAGTATGCTGATGCGCATCATCTTGGCATAAGTCCTTAACTAGAGATAACCAATAAAACAAAGGATAAAACATGTTTTAAACCCTAAAACAAAAGGAAAAGGACCATTTTCAAATATAATATAATAATATTCTATATTATTATATATTAATATTCTATAATAATTCCTATAAAAATATTATATTCTAAAAATAAAGACACAAGTGGGTACTGCTATTACCAACTTGGACCAATCAATCCTATTGTAGTCATCACAAAAATAGACCGAACATTCTAGAAGATGTATTCTAATCACTACAGTTCGTCAGGATGCTGATGCGCATCATCTTGGCAGTAGTCCTTAACTTGAGATAACCACTAAAAGAAAGGATGAAACATGTTTGGAACCCTAAAGCCATACAGTAACGTAAAAGGGCCAATTTCAGTGCATGCCATCATTATAAAAATAAATGACACAAGTAGTTGGTACTGCTATTACCTACTTGAACCCATCCCGTTATCCCACATCCTACTATAGTCACCACAAAAATAGACCGAACATTCTACAAGATGCATTCATCAATTACTTTAACTCATTCCTTGACAAGTACCTTCCTCACTCATTCAATCAGTTCTATTAACTACTATCAATTCGACCTTCATTTCTTCAGGGGCTGACTTTATCCGGGTGCGAGCAGGAGAGCAGTAATTCAGAGCTGGCCATCCGTGTGAAAGAAAGGGACGGTGATGCTGCGAAGGCGATTTACGTGGCTTCTGATACTGCTGGGTCCTTGTTTACTGGAGCTCCTAATGGAGGGATGGTGTTGATTGCTGGTGAGTTTATGAAAGACTTTCGATTGGGACAAATGAAAAAATGCTTCGTAACTTCTACAAAGACTGCTTCCTATGCCTTAACATAGCGCTGCTGTGCATGAATACCCGCATAAAACAAAACACAGCCAAATGCAAAATAGTCCTTATTTCACGGTCAGTAAGACTCACATTCATAACGGCATAGTCGGCAGTTTGTGCGGGTATTCATGCAAAGCAGCGATAGGTTCCCAACGGGGCGGCCTCTAGTGAGCCCTGGAGCTTTTCGTGTGGTACGATTACAGAGAGAGAGAGAGAGAGAGAGAGAATTAATTTTTAATTAGTGATTATTAATAGATAATAGACAGATATATAAAATTGGTAAAATTAACTAATATGTAGAGGGGCGTTGGAATTTTTTCCTGTAAAGTGTGCGGTAGTCCATAAAAGGTTGGGAATCTATGCATGACCAAGCTCCGATTTGAAGGGAACTGATGAAATTATAACCTTGTAACCCTTTTCACAAGGTTGTATTTTTCACTTGCCTATGGTTGGATGGGACATGCGTTTCCAAGGGAATCTCAAATTCCCAAGGGCCGTATACTGTATAGGTCAGTTAACGGTAATCACTAAAGACTCCGGATAGTTCTAGATTATGAACTTATGACTAACTGTATCTATTTATTACGAGTAAATAGTTACTCGCCAGATAAGGGTGCAATAAAAGTCATTAACCCCACTTGTCCTAAAAAGTCTCGAAACTTAAATGCAAAAAAAAAATCATGCCACGTGTACGCGCGATACGTTTGTTTTGATCAAAGAGTCATTGGTTTTGATCGCGTTAGCAACATCGACACGAACATTTTTTCGTATCGTTTTGAAATATGGAATACATTGGTAAAAGGGCGTCAACGCCTTTTATTACACTGTTATCTGGAAGGTTAGCCTTTAATAAGTTTCATAAAAAACTACAGCTTTTGAAGTCGGTGCATTGAAGAATTGAAGACACCGACTTCAGAAGCTGTTTAATTTTGTTTTTTATGAAAGTTATTTTACTTTTTTAAAGTATATTTATTTTTCTATTTTTAGTTGAATATACAATTACATAAGCCCAAGACGAACGAAAAGAAGTATCATCAAAATCCGCATAGAAATGCCGGTTTTATGCACATAACTTCGTACATAAGAACAATTACCTAATGCATTATATACTATAGCCTTCCTGAAAGTATGTCGATTACGTTAAAGAAAGAATCATCAACATTGGTTCATTCTTTTTTGAGAAAATCGCGGACATACTAACATACATACATACGGGTCGAATAGTGAACCTCCTTTTTTGAAGTCGGTTAAAACTGTATTAAGTCTCAAAATAACAGTTGATATAACGGTCAATGCCTTTCCTTTTGTGATTGAGAGTAATTGACTCCTATTGAACCCGCGAGCGATATACAAAACAGTCAATGAATCTATTGCTGGGACTAAATATTTGAACTAAAGTTACAGCTAGAAGCAATGAGAAAGGCCTTGCTACTCTGTGGCAATGTAGGTGTGTGTGCCTACTCGGCCTATTTTTCGATACCTATAAATTTAAGTTGGCCTACTATCGGGTACCTGTTGGGTAGTTTGCGAGGCAAATGCTGTTCTTGAATGACGGTGAATAAATGAATGGTATTTATATAAGTAAATTGGTTTAATAAGTTTAGTTTCAAAAATGTAAAAACCGACTTCAAAAACCTAAAACGAATAAAATAACTTGGTTTCATAAAAAAAAACAACAGCTTCGAAAGTCGGTGCCAAGCTAAGGTTCATTGAAGATTTGAATTGAACACCGACTTCAGAAGAAAGTTATTTTATTTGTTTTAGGTTTTTGAAGTCGGATTTACTTTCTTTAAAGTAAATTTATATTTTCTATTTTTAGTTGAATGTACCAATTACCTACATAGGTAAGCCCAAGACGAACTTAAAAAAGAATCATCAAAATCCGCTTAGAAATGCTGGAGATACATTACATTTATGCATATAATTTCGTACATAAGTTTAATTACCCTATGTATTATATACTAAAACCTTTCTGAAAGTATGTAGAACACGCTGATGAAAGAATCATCAAAATTGGTTAATAAGTTTATGAGAAAATTGTGGACATACAAAGACACGCACATACATACATACGGGTCGAATACAGAACCTCCGTTTTTTTGTCGGTTAAACAAAACACTTGTACACATCTTGGACTAAAATATGTATGGTTATTGTGTTAAATAACAAATCGCACGCTTATTCCAATACTATCACTATCCAAGTATTGCCAAATCGAATTTCTAATGCCATCAAATCATATTAAATATTTTCAACCGACTTCAAAAAGGAGGAGGTTCTCAATTCGTCTGTATGTTTTTTTTGTATGTTTGTTACGCGATTACTCAAAGACGGATGGACCGATTTGGAAAATTCTTTTTTTTTTTTTGAAAGGGTATACTTCCGATGTGGTCCCATATAAATTTTATTAACTTTGCTTGGGTAGTTTATGAGTTAGCTTCAATAATGCGTATATTTCCCGTTTATTTTATGTGGATGATGTGATGATGTTTTATATCACTGTTATTTACAAGGCTATATCTACAATTGTTGTGCTCAATTATGTATTCGAATTTGTGTGGGGTAGGTTCCACAACTAAAAAGTGAAAAATAAAAACTTTTATCAAAAAATAAAACCGGCTTTCAAAACAAAACGCTACAAAGTGAAAAATAACTTTAATTTCGGAAGTCGGTGGCAAAAAACCAAAGACACCGACTACCGAAATTAAAGTTATTTTTCACTTTGTAGTGTTTTGTTTTGGAAGTCGGTTTTATTTTTTGCTAAAAAGTCCTTTTTGTTCTCCAATTTAAGACTAGCTTTACCCATTGTTTCTGTATCGAAGAATAACTAAATTGTGCATGGATTCTTATCTACATATCACTCGTATACTATACTACAAAAAACATTTTTGGCGCTCCTGAAAAGTTAACTTTTTTGTATAGCGACAGTATTTGTTTAAGCGTGCGAAATAATATACACTTTTGGACCAGACACATATTGACACATCAGTGATCTACATAATGTATATTGTAATAAAATCATTGTTTGTCACGACGGCAGAAAAACAGTCTGATTCATCAATCGGATGTTTCTATGTGAACGTTTGAGCGTGTGATTAGATTAGACTATTAAACAGCTGTTGTATGGTTTTTATTTTTTAATATGAATGTATTCAACATTCAGGCTAACCTATGACATTTAGCCAAAATTTAACCATTACTTACTATGTTTAATCATTGGTTGAGTTAACTACGGATCAAAAAACCGGCCGTTATTATTTTGTTTGTTGATAAACATAAACAAGATAGGTTGTACACACGTCATGCCAGGGACCAGTTTTTGTCAGTTTGGGTTCTTTTAGCTCCGTTAATAATATGTATATACCTACCTTATTAGATTAGGTATATTATAATAATAATAATATCCTGGGACATTTCACACACGGTCATCTGATCCCAAACTAAGCAGAGCTTGTACTATGGAAACCAGATAGCTGATATACTACATACACTACTTTTTTTTTGTAAATACATACTTATATAGATAATTACGGCCAGACTCAGGACAAACAGACATGTTCATGCACACAAATATTTGTCCTGGATGGGAATCGAACCCACGACCTGCGACATGATAGGCGGTGTCTTAACCAACCACGCCAGCTGGCCTGCCGCCTTATATGTGTACATAGACAGCGATTTCTACCTAATAGTAATCTTACATGGGTAATTCAATGAAATGTTAGTATGTAAACGTTTGGGACCCCATGGTTTATAGGTAGACATATAATCAACTTCTAAATATTTAGGTGCCTTCAATTATTTCCTTGCAAAGTAAATTCGCGACCGCTAAACGATGAATGATGACATTAAACATAGATTTGCTGGCTAAGCGTACACTGACATTAATACAGAAAAGGTTAAGGACCTTTAGGCGTTGCAAAACAGATGGCTGTGACGAATTGATGATACAAGTTATTATCAGCATCGTTGCGTTGATATTAAAACTTCCCCGTAGATCGGGTCAACAAATTCATAGACCTAATGTTATATATAAACTTTGTGAAGGTCTTTGAGCTTGGTTTAAATTATAACCTAATACTTTACATAGCATCATTTCGCCAGTTTTGTCTCCATGTAATCGGGAGGGGGTTATAGCTACCTTATTCTCACTATAAACATAAATGCAAAAATTGAAATCATTTAAGAATATTTTGTAGTTCGAAATCGTTTGGCTAAACTAATATTATAAGGAGAAAAGATTTGATTTTTGTTTGTTTGTTACGCTTTTGATGAAATTTGGTATGGGGATAATTTGAACCCTGAGGAAGGACAGAGGCTACTTTTTATCGACATTTCACGCTGGCGGAAGCAAGTGTAAGATAACACGGGGGTGTGTGTTGTATCGCCTTTTTTATTTTTCTCCTTCGAACTCGGCTCTTCATACTACAGTGAGTCTTATCTATATACTTGGCTAATAGTGTGATAATTGCTCTATTTGCAAAAGAGGCTCTAAATAAAGTGTTTAATTTGCATTGCCAATTATAGGTACTTACCTATCTAGTGTACTTACGCATATTTTTTGTATATCAAATAATTCGCTTTGCAAATACCAGTTAGCAATTACTTAATAAAAAATGCCGTTACATCAGGAAGCCAGTTCGACCATGACACAAATAATTTCAACCAGTGACCAGTCTTATGACTTATTATTATTATTACAATATTAGAATCTAATGTCGTGTTCTCGCTATTTGATTTTTTATATTCTGCTAAGCTAGAATTTTAAGTCAGGCTCAATGAAGGCAGATTTTTTTAGATTGAAAAAACTAGTTTAAAGTTTAAAACTGGCTATAAAATAATAAATCATGCCGTGGTTTGATGATGCAACTTTTGTATTTAAATATTTGTAATGTGACTCATTATTTATTTTTATTATCTATGGTCTCCTAGAATTTGTTTTAGTGTTCTGAACACAGCTACAATATGACGGAAGTTTTATTCAGCATAACAGTCGGTTTTTATCGCGGTGCCTAGCAAAGACTACGTTCTTGTAATTATTGGGTCATTGCATAAATAATGATACGATTTTAAAGAAATAAATTGAAAAACGTTGATAATACAAATATATTTGTCGTCGAGCTCTTGTCACCGCGCCGGCGTACCAGCGGTGTTAGAAGCAAATGGTTTGGTACGTGACGATGGCAAGAGACCAGACGGCATGACGATGTTGCCTTGGAAGGTGGGTAGGTCTCTGGTGTGGGACGCAACCTGTGTCGACACCCTTGTACCATCTCATGTTCCAAGCTCGGCGTGCTGTGCTGGCGCCGCTGCTTCGGCTGCTGAGACCCTCAAGCGGGGCAAATATTGTAACCTTATGAGTAACTACAGTTTCGAGCCGTCTGGGGTCGAAACGCTCGGGTCATGGGGACCGAATGCGCGTCTTCTTTTCTTATTTTTAAGGAAATTTCTCGCCGACTGGTTGACACTTCACATGACCAGAGGGCTGGCTCGTTCTTTGGTCAAGGAATTAGCATTGCCATTCAACGTGGCAACGCTGCCAGTCTTCTAGGCACGTTTCCGGAAGACACCGATGCGGACGAGTACTTCGACGCCTAAAATTCCTAGTTTTTGTATTTATTTGTATATATAGTTAGTTAGGTAGTAATATAATTTTGTACATGGTGTAAACAGTTATATCTGTATTTTACTTTTTGCCAAAGACTTCCGAAATAAAAGCAATTTTTCACTTTGTGGGGATTTTTGGAAGTCGGTTGATTTTTTTGGAAAAAAGTTTTTATTTTTCACTTTTTAGTGGGTCAGTTTGTAATTTATGTAAGTTACAATATCGTAACGTCAACTGCTCATCACCTTTTACAATTTTTTTTTCCCGATGCAGGGACGTTAATTGTTGAGGAGTTCTCCTAGTAAGTACCAGGAGAACTCCACAACACCATAAGCATTGTGACGAGCATAAATTACTTAGCAACCATTATTAAAGTAGGTACCTAATCGAATCGCAACCCTTGAAATACTTATTATTGAAATACTTATTCCTGTGGCCATTCACACATTCATCATCAGTTCTACGTCACCAAATGGTGCTTTCCAAGAACAAATGCACGAGTTACTATAAAAATACCCAAATCGCTATAGGCGTGCCTATAATATTTCAAGATTTCCGTCGATTTCTGCAGGATCCCATCATCAGATCCTGACCTGATTACAATGGGACTAACTAGAAAGTATACCCTTTCAAACAAAAAAAGAATTTTCTAAATGGGTCAGCCGTCTTCGAGTAATCGGGGAACGTACATAAAAAAAAAGGTTCCGACGAACTGAGAACCTCCTCCTTTTTTTGAACTCAGTTAAAAAGGAAGCGGATTTGTTGGCAAAAAAATCATCTAAGTGAACTTTGATCACTTCTTCGTTTTAATTTTTTTTCATTCAAACTATTTTGTAGAGAACGAAATAGACCATAATCCGATGTCGCGATATCTGCAGAGTAAGGCAGATGCGAAAGGATTTCCCAACTCAGTTCTCTTAATTTTTGTTGGGTCTGGAATGAAGTGTGTGGGCGTGCATTATCTTGATGAAAAATGATTCCTTTTCTGTTCGCTAAAACTGAACGTTTGATAATGATATTCTGATTTAATTCATCTAGTTGCTGGCAGTATTTATCAGAATCAATCGTTTTATGCGATGAAAGCAACTCGTAATGTATGACGCCTTTGCAATCCCAACAGAGAGAATAAAACCTTACGCGGATGCAAATCTTTTTTGGCTGAAGCTCATGCGACGTCACCCTTTTCCCGCCAACTTCTCTGACGTGTCCTGTTATCGTGTATAATCAATTTTTCTTTGTCGGAAACCCTTTCGTCTTTACGAAAGTCATACAACATAATGTGTCGGAAATGTAACGAATCTTCACTAATGTTTGTAAACAAATTCCGCGCTAACTAGCACGTCTACAAATCACACTACTGAAGAGTGTGTTCTACGCAATGAAATATAGAAACAAAGGAAACAAAAGACAAAAGGTAAACTTATTCGAACATGTTCGGTGACAGTACGATCGTATCATTACTTACGAAATGACCATTTAGAGCAAAAATCTTTAGTTTCATCGTGACTTCAAATCGATTCCTGTCATGTTTGTGAAGTCTCACCAATTAATTCAGTTTGTAAATAATAGTAAAAACATCTGAATATTAATTGTATATTGTTGTAATCTATTACAAAAGTCAACAATCAAAAATATGAATCTTTGACCACGTGTAGTCTCAGAGTAATAAATATTCATGAATCACACGGAATCATTCTCAGTCATTATTAAATTACAATTTATGTACTTAGAACTAGGCTAGCTGACCCAAAAGACGTTGTCTTGTCCAATAAAAGGACGTTCAGGTTTTCCAGAGTTTAATCATTTTCTGGGAAAGTACTAATTTTCTTTCCATAAAAACCTAATTCCAACTATTACGAACATTTTAAAATAAAAAAATAGCCTAATCGGTCATGCCGTTCTTAAATGATACGCTTACCAAGTACAGTCACGAACCGAGATTGTTGAGCCACTAGCTCATCATTTTAACTTGTTTGTGTTACACGAATGCCGCCCGTTTTTCGTTACTGAAATGTCACATGTCAAAATTCACAGGCGGCATTCGTGTAACACAGCCAAGTTAAGATGATAAGCTAGTGGCTCAACAATCCCGGTTCGTGACTGTACCAACGAATAGCATTTCATTTCTATTTAAAGTAGATTTTCATTGAAATCTGTTCTACTTTTAAGTATGAAGGCGCAAAAAGAAATCGTGTGATCATTTTGAGTGTTGAAAATGACATTCAATTGTTTGCAATAATGACAAAAGAATTGGATTCAATGGAGAAGAAAACTGTCAAATTAGTTCCGCGTAGATGGCGCTAAGTGTTTGTTTCTTTCATTCAACTGCCAATGAAGTTCCTTGTTAAAACTTTGCTGCGAAATGACGCTAAATAGTATTCTGTCTTGTCGCCGATTGGTCGCTTTCATTCAAGATCACTTTGACAAATGACAAAAACTCAGCGCTCTCTCGCGGCGTAGCTTCCAGCATCAAATCCCATTGAACTAAACCTCAGAAGTGTCAAACATTAATTTTAATGGATGTTATTATGTCAGTGAGTTGAATAAAGGTACAGCCTATTTTCTTCCCTGCAAACTGGCACCTAAGAGTAATTGCAATTTTTATGAAATAAAAATGAAATGCGGTCTTACTTTCAGATTTGCGTGACGTAAACAAATCTAAATTAGTATTTCCAGACAATTAATTACTAACACTGTCCGTAAAGTCCCTCGTTTAGCCTAACATTTGTATATAGGAGTCATTATGAACATTTTTTATTATGGGTCCAACCTGAATTCGCGAAAAAATCCGCTGTTCCCTACATTTATGTTCGCATAACTCGTCGTTTTCGCGATTTCAGGTTTGATCCCTTAGTAAAAATTGTTCATAATGATGAGTACAATGACCCCTTAAGAGGTTAACGGTGATTAAGATTACCTACATCCTACTGCCTTTATCTAATAGGAAAACGTTATTTAAATCGGCTAAAAATCGTTCTATCTGTAGCCGGCAGAACATTCACATTTAAATCATAAGAACCTTGTAGTGACCGATCAATATTAATAGACATCCAACAAAAGCAAATTAAACAAATTCAAGGGCGGGAACATTACAACACCTTGAGCTTTGCATAATAATAAGATTTCTACTAGAAATATTATTAAAGGTTATTTAGGAGCTCGTGGCTAAGTAATAAAAGCCGCACGGGTCGATCCATCAGGTTAAGCTACGCTTGCCGGGGTTGATCTGTACATACCGAGACTCCTCATGCCTCGAAAGGTCCCGGCTGTCATTCGTCGATCTTTGACGTTACGGGTCGTCAGAAGCCCGAAAGCCTGATAACCCGTCTTACCAAGGTGTATCGTATTACCCAGTAAATGCGGGTTATGGAGATCAGATAGGCAGTCGCTCCATGTAAAATACTGGTAGGTATTCAGCTGCAACCGGTTAGACTGGAAGCCGACCCCAACATAGTTGGGAAAAGATTGATAGGCAGATTGATTAGATTAGTATAATATAAAAGGATGCATAAAAAAAAAACAATCATACCTGATTGATTCGATCATCAATAATTGCGTGGTGTGGTAATTAAGGATCCTAAAAAAATTGCCAAATTGAGACCTTACCCTACTATTCTTAGGCCTAGTAGACTGTAGATTTGTTACCATTTTCTATTAAGTACCTCGTACTTCTTGAAAAGCCTACACTGTCCTTCCATATCTATTAGCACTGTTATTTGGAAATATTGTTTTAAAAGAGGAACCGTGTAGTTTCTGGCCACCGTGCACCTAGCTTCTGACGTTTCATAAGGGTTTATGATATTTCGATTTTGATTTTGCTGTGGGAACATCAAAGGACGATTATGTTATGCTCAGGTTTGCTAAACACTTTAAATTGCTCGTCTCCTAAAACGCACAATGAAGGGTTCCGCAATTGGGATGAACTTATTCCAAGAACAAACTTAACATTGTAGTTGAAAAATATGTTCTCCCATACATTCCAACTGCAAATATAAGTTTGTACGCACAACATTGAGAGATTTACCCTGTTATTTTAAGACATAGACTTCTTATAAATTTTCCTGTAATCTATAGGTATTGAACTATTTTCTGATTTTTTTTCAAATTTTAGGCTGAGTACTTTCAGAGATAACGATATTTCGTCTACTTTCTTCCATAACTTTAAAATTATTTATGCTAAAATTATATAAAATATATATATTTGAGGCCCTCACAGCAAGCCCTATCGTTTGAGATACCTGTCACAGGGTACAGTTTGCAATTATTTTTTTAAAGTTTCTTTTTTGTCCCCCAAAATTGGTCCCCATATTCAAAATTCATTTATTTACGTTACATGTGCGTGTTTGGGTCACAAAAATTCATACGTGTACTAAATTTCAACTTAATCGGTCCATTAGATTCGGAGCAAATTGGCTGTGACAGACGGACAGACTGACACACGAGTGATCCTATATGGCTTCCGTTTTTTCCTTTTCAGGTACGGAACCCCAAAAATTGATTATTTTGAGCAAATAAGACACTAGTTATAAATTACACAAACACATAATTCATCATTCTCCTGCCCTTGTCCCAATTTATTTGGGGTCGGCGCAACATGTCTTTTTAGCTATATCACTTTTCACACAGTCCATCCATCGTTTCTTTGGTCTTCCCCTACTCGTATAGCCATCCTCATTCGTACTCAAAACTTTTCCGCGAAAATTTTCCTCATTCCTCCCCATCACATGCCATATCATGACACAGTTGTCACACAACTTTTCACACACCAGGGTCACTTTCAGACTTCCTCTTTTAAACTCATTTCTATCTATTCGTTTAACACCACACATCTCTCTTAGCATTCTCATCTCAGCTGCATGCAATTGCCTTTCATTCATTCTTTTTGTGGCCCAACATTCAGATCCATACAAGACAGCAGGTCTAACCTTTGTTTTATAAATATTCCCCTGAAGTTTAAGGAGAATGCGGGAGTCGCAGATTGTTCCCATGACCTGCCGTCATTTCATCTATCCGGTGTTAATTCTGTGCTTAACAGTCCGATCTACTTCGCCATCGCTTTGCACAAGGTGATCCGAGAACAGTGTTTGACATAATCAAAATTAATGCTACATGTGCAAACCTCATAACAAATCATAAATATACATTTATTCTAACCCCTTGGTTACATCCCACCTACGAAGAATACCTAACTGCTCTACAAAAATACCTATCAATTTATTTGGCTGCGTATATAATTTAGCTGCTGGCTTTGATTAATTTCCACCGGCTCTATTCATGTAGATATTTATGTAGCTTTTATCGCATTTTATGTTAAAAAAGCATTTAATTAGGTGGTTATTGGCAGCCCTGGGTGTAAATAGATAGCTATTTTAAATGCATTAGAGTGGCTGTAATGTGCCCATGATAGGACAGCCGGTCTATTCTGTAAAAATCTCACCGTGAAAACATAGGTGAAGTGGGCTTGAAGTGAGCTGTTCCATGTGTTCCACCTGATGCTAGGGATTGCCACTACTGACAGCTCACTCCACGCTCACTTCACCTAAATTTTCACGGTGAGATTTGTACAGAATAGCACGGCAGAAGCGGCTTGATAGCGATAGATTTCCAAGCTTATATCAGCAGGCGTAGCATGACCACTTCTATCTCTACGAATCACACACACACACACATATCTCTTTCGTAACAAAGTGACATTTCGTTTCCCCATTTTTGACATCGCACCGTAGAAATCCTTCTACAATCTGTCATTTTGTCTTTCGATTCTAAAGATCTAGATGCTTTGTCTAGGTCCATTTTTAACCGACTTCAAAATAGGAGGTTCTGTCTTCGACCCGTATGTATGTATGTTTGTACGACCGCTCAAAAACAAATGAACTAATTTTAATGATTATTTCATTAACGTCATCTACATACTTTCAGGATGGTTTCAGTATACATTAGATAATTATTGTTATGTACGAAGTTATATGCATAAATGTACTGTATCTCCGGCATTTCTAAGCGGACTTTGATAATTCTTCTTTTCGTTCGTCTTGGGCTTATTAATTTATTAATAAAGAAAAACCGACTTCAAAAACCTAATAGGAATAAAATAACTTTAATGAAAAACTTAACCAACCTAACCTGCTGTGGTAAGATGGATGTAGACTACAGACCTAGCCTGACGGCTTCTGAAGTCGGTGTCTTCAATTATTCAATGTCAATGCATGGCATCGACTTCAGAAGCTGTTAAGTTTTCATGAAAGTTATTTTTTTCGTTTTAAGTTTTTGAAGTCGGTTTTTACTTTTTTAAAGTAAATGTATTTTTCCATTTTTAGTCATATAACTTCGTACATAAGAATAATTACCTAATGTATTATATACTAAAACCTTGCTGAAAGTATGTAGAATACGTTAGTGGAAGAATCATCATAATTGGTTCGTTTTTGAGAAAATCGAGGACATACAAACATACATACATACATACGGGTCGAATACAGAACCTTCTTTTTTGAAGTCGGTTAAAAATAGGTATCTATTAATCTTGACTTGTAAATCTCTTCATCTCTAATCTGACTTCAAACCCAAGTCGGCTGTAGCAAAGGCAATATCCACAGATGGAGGTTCATGGACGACTCAGATCTTAAATCAGACACAAAAACACTGTAGCCGAAATTGGCATGGGATGTATTCTTAGTGAAGTGAAAACTTTAGGCGAATTTTGCGCTCTTTTTGAACAGTGAACGAAACTGGACCGTCACGCTCAGGTCTGTGACGCTGAATCGGGTATAAGTAGGTACTCGGCTCCAGTCGGTCAGTCCCCCCCCCCCCCCCCCGACCGATCACCATGTTTGCATCTCTTTGATTCAGCTGCCAATCATCGCAACCCTTGAGTTGTCGAGGCGGCTGGCTAGTTATATCGCCTCCCGTTTTAGCAAAGTCTACCGCCTCAGGTATGTTCCCTCAGACCCCGGTGACCCCATAACTCTTCTCCAGGACAGCATTAGGGACCGTAGGAACCAAAACAGATTACATTCCG
The DNA here is from genome assembly GCA_948252095.1 of Dicycla oo. Lineage (NCBI taxonomy): Eukaryota > Metazoa > Arthropoda > Insecta > Lepidoptera > Noctuidae > Dicycla > Dicycla oo. The sequence continues at coordinate 15,510,325 of OX411732.1, forward strand.
ACCTCGCCGCCGAGGTCCCTTGCGACGACCCCGAAGTAATTGTCGTCGTCGTCCCCGTCCCTTGCTCGGTGATGAAGTGCCAGCTGATGGCTTAGCTGAGCCAGTAGCTTTAAATTCCCCTGATAATAATAATTACCCTGATTGATCCAGCCTGTCCCATCTTGCTGTCCTTCCCTAGCGACGCCCTAACCCGAGGTTCGTTCCCCACAGGGGGTGCCCTTAGCGTCTAGTCGCTTAGTTTATAAGTTTTATGTCCTGGCTTTGAGTTCGCTTAATTAAGGCAGTTACAAGATTGACCGGCTAAGTAGTCACGGCCTCTCTAGGCCAACTAAGAGATGCCATTAAAAAACAAAAAAAGTCGTTCAGTGTAGCTGAATCGCTTATATACTCGGCGCTGAATCGCGTATACTTGGCGCTGAATTGCGTATACTCGGCTCCAATAGTAAGTTTTCACTTCTATCGTCCTCTTTTATACCCTATTGCTCCTCAGAAGGAGCTGATGGTACTTTTAAGCAAGATTGACTTGTAATCGACTTCATCGACATAATTAGAAATCGTGGCCCTCCGGGACCTGTACCTGCGGGATAGGGGCCCTGACCCTATAATCCCAAGAGTGCAAATGAAATAATACTTTCTGCATCTGTCAGAAATGTTATGATTATCAGAAGTAGGTCGCAATGAAATAGGACGCTCAACGAGGCTGGTAGATAACCCTTAACCTTCATGCTAACGGCTACATGTCAACAATGTTGATTACGAGCAGGGACTAGGGACCCGTTAATGCTGTTCATATGCATCAGAACGACAGAAATGTCTACTCCCTGAAAATTTATGGGCCAGGCTGCGGATATGAATTCTAAGACACTTGAATAAGAATGGCTTCTTCAAATCTAAATTTACATTAACCTATAAGTTTTGAGCAACTTGCAATTTTTCTGATGTTGATGCGCAACTGTGGCGTTGCAGTCGTGCCGCATTGTGCATCCAAAGCGCATCATAAAAAAAATTCTGAACGCACACTAACTAGTAACAAGGCTTGCATTGTAATATGTAACTACATTCCTTTTGTATTAGAGTTCTGGTAATCATTTTAGTGTTTATTAATCCGTCTATTATGTGGGTTAGGTAACTGGTTTATCAGACACGCCCACTTTATTGTGCCGAGCTGTGTCAATGCAAGCTTGATTGATGTTTTTGTTTGAGTTTTAAGGAAGAATGTTGAAGAAAATCATAAAAGAAAAACACGGCCACAGTGATGATGCACGGAAACAATGCAATTTGATTAGTGAGCAAACCTCTCCGATTCTTTAATAGAATACTAAAATCCCTTCTTGACATAATCGTTGCATGCGTCACTTCTGTAGTCCTTAGAGAGTTTGGTAAAGGCGCCGGTGTATCACACGTACTATTTGAATATCGTCACTTCTGTGGTCCCTTAAGAGTTTGGCCTGCGTAGGTAGTGTAGATACTTTAATTATTTTTACGCAGTTAGTCGATGACGAGGTCCAATGAGATTTGCGAGGCTCAGAGATCACGACTATTTGTCAAAATTAAATACAAATATAAATGAACTAAACCACTAGATTTACCATACATTTTGCAGGATTTCTTTTTATCTCAAACTTTATTAAACTTGGATTAAACAACTCAATTCCAATCGTGAAGTGTTATCAGGTTACTTAGGTACGAGCACAAACTGTAAAACTCTACGCTGATAACGAATAGATTAGCTGTGTTTATAATTATAATAGCAATTCAATATGTCGGCTCATTTTGTTTTTGAAGTGCTGTTGATGCGATTATTATCCGCGGTCCCTGGAAGGTACACTGGGGAATTTTGTTACCCGTTGTGATTTTGTTGCCGGCCAGCCTCAGCTCGCGGGCCGCCTTGCCCCTCCGCGCCTACGCGAGCTTAAATTACACTCTAGGGGTAGGGCAGACCAGACTACATGGAGTCAGTTTTGCAGCGATTCGTTTCTGTCACTAAGTTTTGTAGCACAACATATTGACTTTTTAAGACAATATTTTAACTTTAAATAATCGTCGCTCTAAATAAACGAAATTATGCGGAATTTTAACTTTAAAAAAATCTGTTATCTTAAAAGAATGCCATTTTAAATCCGGACATATAAACATTGGGCCAAACAATAATTATATTAAATAATTTTTATGCCTTAAAAATATTCATTTAAAGAAGATTATGCCGAGTGTGTTATGCCGAATAAATTTCGGAGCATCAAGATTCTGCCAGAGAGAGGGAACCCGTTATGGAGGCGTACGCGAGATAGTGATCTTCATCTTCACTAGCATTAATTATTGTAGATTTCTAGAATTATTAAAATTTAGTTTTTCCAAAAATAAGAGCAATATACATATAGCTCTTATTTTTGGAAAAAATTAATTTTGAAGTCTTTGCAAAGTAGGTACAAGTAATCTTCTACCTACTTTGCAAAAATTCCTCAGATTTAATGCTTAATTGTTTTCAGGTACTGGATCCAACGCTTTTCTGAGAACAGCTGACGGTCAGCAGCGTGGCTGCGGTGGCTGGGGATACCTCCTAGGAGATGAAGGTGGTGGTATGTACAAGTTATTGCGATTTTATTTATGTGATGCCTTTGTTATCGTGTATTGTATGAGGTCCCAATAACTTGAGTGGCGTGAGAGGCGGTTACCGTTTATTCAAATCAAAACTTACGTAAATTAGACGGTGAAGCAACAATTACGAAACGTTACAGTTTCAGAATGTATAAATTACTACTATTTAAGTAATAACTACTATTTAAAGTTTTGTTGGGCCTGAAAGTCGTTTCCATGGTAACAAAATTCTTGACCTATGATCTGTTTTTTTTTTTTAATATCGGAGACTTAATTGACATTTCAAATGTTCCATGTAACATTATTTCATTTCATAGTTTGACATTTGCACCTGTCAAATTAGTCTCCGAGATTCTACGCCGAGATTAAAAAAAACAGAGCATAGTGTATTGGCTAGTGGGCCTTGCCCTAATTATAAACTAACCGTTTGCTTAGCCGTTACTATTCACTCATAGAGTTCATAATATTGTCGTGAACAAGTAAAAGCTAATATAAGACTTAGTACTTCTGTTATCGTATCGCCTTAATTTTAACACCATACACCAGCACCACTTATATAATTACGTCAAAAGATTTGAAAAGATCCTTAAAAACTAGATCAACATAAAGAACATTATATAACTACAGTCCGGCCGTCGAGAGAATGCGTTCATTACTTGTCAGGTGGACAATTTCTAGTCAAATTCGCAAAACACATATTAGTATGAAACTGACAGGTGTCAAGAACGCCTTCTCTCGAGGGCCGGACTGTAATAAAGAAGGCCGGTGCTGCATTTTCCATCCAAGCCTGGATCTAGTTTTTGAGAAATTAAAACTAAAAATTTTTTTGCATAGCATTTTACTGTCATGGATTTCAGTCAAGTAACGCCTGATAGCATAACTTATATTTCAAAGCAATCTAATCCCAATCACACAAAGTCTCTTTCAATTTAAATCCTCAGCTTACTGGATAGCCCACAAAGCAGTGAAGACAGTGTTTGACGACGTGGACGGCTTACAATCTTCGCCGCACCCAACCGACAGAGTGTGGGAAGTTATAAGAGAACACTTTGATGCTGATACCAGGGCTGATCTCCTGCCGCATGCTTATAAGCACTTTGATAAGTCCATGTTTGCTGGTAAGTTAACTATGAGATTTAATAAGTGATTGGAATTCCCTGTTAAAATACTGTTCTGAAGAAGTACTACCACACTACTATTATTGCTAATGAACGAGCACTGCGAGTACAGGTGCAAACAAGGCACAATCCACTTAGTGTTTTCAACAGCCGGTTTTTACTAGCTTCCACCAAGAAGGACCGATTCAGCCTATATGACGATTAACAAAGCCACTTTTATTAAAATAGTTACTCGATTTGTAAGCATAAGAACTTTTACATAATAAAAATCTTAAATGAATTAATTCACTGACATACATCGCACAGCAACTAAATAACTGGGTCTAGAGGCATAAAATTTTGCACAAGAGTTTCTTATACAGCGAAAGTGAGCACTCGGGAAGGATTTTTGAAAATTCACCCCTAAAAGATTTAAATAATGGATGGGAGTTAGTCATTTTCGTCGATGGGAAATGCCATCAGGCACACGGCTTGTAACACAATAAAAAGGCTAAAAAACGTTCTCATAAATGGTAGTTTTATAATATAGCTACAAATAGTTTTTACCAACATAAATGCAAAAAACACATTGTCCACAGGGGTGACATCAAAACTATCATCTTTAGCCTACAAAGGTGACGAGCTGTCCCGCCACATATTCTCGTGCGCGGGCGCCGCACTAGCGTCGCACGTAGCTGCGCTTGCCGTGCGCTGTGACGTACCACGCCTGCGCGTTGTGTGCGTCGGCTCGGTGTGGAAAAGCTGGGATATATTGAAGCCTGGAGTGCTGAAACAATTGAGGAATAGGAAGGTTAGTTTTAAAATGATTAGTTATTTTTCTCGAGCTGTATGAGAAAAAGTTATGCCATGGTGAAAAGATAAGCCAGACAGGAAGTTTGGGAGACGGGAACCGATCGGAGGCTGTCTGGCCATATTAGAAATAAGGCCACGTCCAACCTGCTTACTAACACCCTTCCAGGTGGTCCAATGGTCTCGGAAAGACAATAGGGATGATGCCTGGGTAAAAAAAAAAGAAATTCTATTTAGTCCGTCAGAAAATAAAAAAAATATTAGATACGTATTTTTTGCTTTATCATATTAATAAAAAATGACTTAGATAACACGCATTAAAGTTCGGGACTGGGGGCTTGCTACGTCACTTTTACGTATAAAATCTACCAAGGCGTGACTTCATGCCACATTTTAACTCACTGTATCGCCGTAATCTTTCGATTACGTAGAAAAAGAAAAAAATACGTGTCCTATATATACGTTTATCTACATGACGGACAAAAAAAAATGTCATATGTGGTACCAGTATCTGTGCAGCTTAGTTTAATCTGTCACAGATTGGCTTTTTTGCCGAGTAAAAGTTTTATCATCATTTATTATTTGAACTAAAGTGCGTGTTATGGAAACACTCATTTCACCGAGTTTACAATCTCTTTTCTTCCATTTACAGGTAAAAACAGAGCTCGAACTGGTAAGACTCCGAGTTTCAAGTGCCATGGGGGCAGCTTGGCTAGCAGCTAAACACGTAAACTACGAGTTACCACGAGACGACTCGGCATTCTGCAGTGTCTTCTATACTTACCACCCAGAGGAATTGGTCAATGGTAACGGTGACGCCGTAAATGGTAAAGCGGTAAACGGAAAAATGAATAGTAACGGTATAGCGAACGGCAATGGCAGCATTCATACCGAAGAGTGGAGCTAATGGTTATTTTGTTTGTGAATGTAAAGGCTGGGCAAAAAAGTGTAGAAATTTAATTATTTTATTGGCAACATTTGATTGCCAAGATAAGACAATAGTTCTCGGTCTTTAAAATAAGACCGTTTTCCACAATCAGCGATAGTGGCGCCCCTATTATTTTCTATTCTTTTTTGTCAAGCTGTAATTTTTAAACCGCGTAGTTTTCCCAAAAATATTTCCAGTGCCAAAATTAGTTGCACGTTTGTTTGTTTTTTAATGCACAGAAATTACTGATTCTTTTAACTACGAGGATTCTAATTTTTGTGAAAATTACGTTTAAAATTAAGTTTATGCTAAGTACCTATGAATTTTAATATACCAAATGGAATGTTGTGACCAAGTAAATTATGATGGTAAAAGAAGTATCGTAAAAGTATTCTGATGGTACCTAAATAAATAGTCTAGAAAATTATAGTGGCTATAGTCCGGCCGTTGAGATAATGCGTTCTTGACACCTGTCAGTTTCATACTAACGAATATATGATTTGAGAATTTGATCCTTATTACTACTAGAAATTGTCCAACTGACAGATGTCAGTAACGGACTCTATCGACGGCCGGACTGTAGCTTTAAGATAGATTTCAGTGCAACAACGATCTTTTGGCGCTCGAATGACGTTGACAGGGAGGCGCTGTTGGCAGACATTAGTGAAAAGGTTTTGTGTTGAGAAAACAAAATGACGGCGTTAGTTCCGATTTTGACCACGCGCCAAAAGACCCTTGTATACTTCACATACATACATATCCCTGTTAAAAAATTTATAATTATACAATTATACATTTTTTTGGCCCTGTAAAATATCTATGTGGTAATGAACATTATGAGAATTCATTGAAAAAAGTAAGAATATATTACGCATTATTCACATACGGTATAATAACTAATTACTCTACCGCCTATCCAACTAAGTAATTTATTATTGGCCTCATAGGGCTAATGGCTCATAGCATAAATGTTGCCCTATTTTGAGCCAAGCAAGTACCACAGATTATCTAAATTATGAAAACATTAAAATAATTATAAAATTTAAATAAATCTACTTAACATATTTTATAATATTACTTATTTAAAAGTGTATTTGACGAAAGATTATTATGAAATGAAAAATATTGTAATATAACCTAGAATTATACAGATATTGCAGAATGATCTGACAGTTGCCACAACACATCGATCTGATTGACTTTTAAAATGGCGGGAAATATTGTTTACATTGAGGTGATACCGTGCGGGACATGAGACACGACTGCCAGTGCGTCGATTGTTTTAAGGGGACTACAGGACCTAAACGCAAGTTTTATAATGTTAACCTCTCGAATGTCTTATGTTACACAGTATATGATCGACCGCAGTACAACAAAATCAGTAACATGATGTTCTTTAGGATATTATATGCTAGTTAGATAGTGTGTTGAAAACATAATACAACTAATTTGATACGATACAAGAAAATCACGAAGATACCTTTAAAAATTTATTTTAACGATTAAAAACCATACTAACAGACAAGCAATAATTCTGATTTTTTATCAGATCATGCTACAAACAACATTAACGTAATAAGAGGACCTCTTAGCCAAGTAATAACAGCCGCACGGGTCGATCATCAGGTTAAGCTACGCTTGCCGGGGTTGGTCCGTTGATTGGTGACCATCTTTACATTCCGAGACGCCTCCGTGCCGGAAAGCACGTTAAGCGGTTGGTCCCGGCAGTCATTCGTGCATCTTGACAGCGTTACGGGTCCTCAGAAGCATCACCCAGTTACTGGGTTGCGGATTGCGGAGGTCAGATAGACAGTGGCTTCCTTGTAAATTACTGGTATTCAGCTGCATCCGGTTAGACTGGGAGCCGACCCGAACGTAGTTCGGGAAAGGCTAGGTAGATTATAGATTTGTTTAATTTTGTTTAGTCAAATCAATAGATTTTTTGTAAATATGTAGATAATTGCTTCATATTTTGCAATAAATTACCAGCGTTGTGTTATCGCGCTTCTCTTTCTTTTCTATGCAGTCTGACAGTGACCTCACTTTTGTGTCCTGCCCCTTAATGATTCACGCGACTATCGCGCCATTGGGAACAAGTCAGTTGACAAAACCGGCGCGAGCGAATTTCGTCCCGCATCCCGCGCGTGATTCGCTTCTATTTGGCCAGAGCTTTATGGCTCCTAGGCATAAAGCTACAGTTTACTGGAAGAGCGGTGGCCGCACTTAACGGCCGTAAGCTACGGTTTCATAAAAAAGCGGCCGTAAAGATTTAAATCGCTAGATTTGCCCTCACCGTACTTAGTCACGCAAAAGGTGACTGAGAAGAGTGAGCTCATACATTTATTAAATATCGTTTCCATGACAATGAAGTCAAGTCACTTTGTCATTGTGTGTCAGACTTGTCAAATCGAAACAGAAACGCGACTATCTTTTGACGCGGTAGGGTGAATCTAACGGTTTAAATCTTTGCAACTGTCATAATTTTCATGACAGCTGTCACTGCGGCCGTTAAGTGCAGTGACCGCCCTTCTAGGAAACCGTAGCTTAAGTACCTATGACATAGATGAATAAGACGTGATCTAAGACATTATGTTTTATGCTTATGGAAGTAGTAAGTTTGTGTAGGATATAAAATACTTGTATATAGTTATAGTTCCTATTTTTACCTAGGAATAAGTAAACTCGACTTGTTTATGATAGAAACAATAGATAAGTTAAGTACCTACTGTTAAATATTGATTGTGTTATTCATTGTAAGCTATAGGTACCTACATACCTATAAATAATAAACATATATGGATCTTTTATCGATATTTTGATCTTTTTATTTACCAAAATCCTGAATTTCCTTTTATTTTTGCAAAAACGAGCCGCAGTTCTGTACATTATAAAGTCAATGGACCATGTACAACCGCGGACATTTCCGGTGAACTACTTGTCAATAGTTCGCGTCAAATAACTAGCCACTATGAATTTCGCGCAAATGACTGCACTACTGTCAATATCTGTACTAAAACGGCAGCGCGCCATGCCTTGCGCATCGGCAAGCCTGGTTTCAGAGCGGCAAAGTTATTTGACGCGAACTATCCTAAGGTTATAAGGTTGAAAAGCGTGCGGACATTTGCAGTGAACCACTTTTCAACCTTAATGGCTTAGTAATAAGGCTGAAAAGTGGTCCACCGCAAATGTGAGCGATGGTAGTAATAATAATAATAATCCCACCGCTGTATGTCCACGTTGACGTCATGGTAGCTTGCGCGCTCCGAACTTTAGGTCTGTGCCGGTAAAATTTACTTTGCCCGAACGGGTCTAGGATGAGGAGCCAGACCAAGAGAGATACAGAAACCCGCAGGGCAGCATGTGGCGAGCTGTTGGGCAGTAGTGACCCCACGGACCCTATCTCCCGGGAGAAATCTTGTCCTCATCTCTGGCTTGCCTTTATTGGCCCGCTGGAGTGAACAATGACGAGGAACAGAGCTCCCACCTCTTTCTTGCCTTTATTGGCCGCTTGAGTGGAAATTCGCAAGAGCAAACGTGCTCGAAGGAAGGAAGTATTCCAGTAAGGTGCTGGGACCTTGACCGTACTTCCGGGATTGTCGTGATAGCCGTGGAATACCTCTCCACTCCTCAAGCACCTCGGGAAGTGTTGCCCCCTTGTCGCCACGTCACTATGTGCTAGCGACCGTTTCCGGGGGCCCATTATTGAGTGTGCAAGTCACCGCCTGCCATTTTATCCGTGTATGATTATATAACATTGCTTGGTCAGGTAGGGGACATAGTTCTTCCATAGTTCAAGTTACCCAATCCACTTTAGCCACCCAAATCCATAGCCCAAAATGTTTTGGTTCCACTTTCTGCAATAGTCCCGCACCAACCGGGGGTTGTCCTTGGGAGCACTCGCATAGTGCATATAGGGATAATCGTCGGTTGGTGCCTCCTCATCATTTAAAATTGTCTAAGGGGCCTCTGCGAGTTGGCTTCAGACCCTGGTACGCCTTCCAAAGGTCCGAGATCCCAGGGCCCCGAGATATGTCAAAACATGTAAAATAATAATAATTTTATTTGTTAGAGTATTGTTGTTACAAAGGTATAGGTACTTGTACAAAGGTTCTTTTTTTTGTAAACCAGTACTTCAACAACTAATAAATCTATCTAGCAATTATGTAAGTTTATTATAGAAACACTCAAAAAAATAACACCTATTCGTATAATACCACAAACATTCAAAATGTTGGCAAAGCATTGTTACATAAAGTCGAACATGCATCCAAACACGTTCCATATTGTGTATTTTTTGTAATTTAGCTAAGTATATAACAACAATCAAAAAACAGGTTTCAACCAACAATTAAAGTCGCAAAAATTTTTCATTATTTTGGTTGCGTCTTGCAACCTTGGCTTATTTTTCTAAATCAACTGTATGTAAAGGCTGAATTTGTAGGTTGAATATATTAATACTTGTGTCCCCTTTTCATTTTTTTTTTTAGTAAATGTTTATTTAGTTCCCGCCTTCGGTCAAGGTGTAAGCAACTTTTTTACATAATTGCATGCTCCCGTTTAGTAGTTATTATTTATAACGCAATGTTTAGTAGGCTATCCATTGAGCTTTATGTTACTTATCAAATTATTTACTCTGTTTTCTATTCAACGTTACATACATACATATACACATATACATACAACGTGTACATATTTCAGACTCTTCAAAGAGAAACATAAAGCAGCAAAATAACATAAAAAAGATTTATACATTCTCCTATTTATTTTCTTTCTGTGGTTTGCACCCTTTATAATAAATATTTTTTATCAAATATCATGGCGTGAAGATATCAAACGAATGAAATAACTATAATTTAATGAATTATATTACTTATCTGTATAAATAAACGTATAAAAACCGTTATAACTCGTTAATTGCAGTCATTTCACATCACTATGTTCTCATTTTGACACACACATATTGACATTTGATTTTATCCACAATCACTACTGTCGTTCTGACAATATTTTCGCTAACAACAATGAATATTTCGAGATTTTCTCGTATATTACAAATAAACCCCATAATAAATACAAACCTTAGATGTTCTAGCCGTGCACTAAAAGTTTTTAATAGCAAAAACAATAGAAATGATACTAAGAGCAGTTATTATAGTGGAATTTTGGCGGTCGCGGCCGGGGTTATAGGTTATATTAGTTTAAAAGAGAAATTATTTGCAGCAACTGTTACACCTAATAATTTAAAGGGTAGAAGAGAGAAGTTTAACTTTATTGCTGATGTGGTGGCTGTGTCGGCTCCGTCTGTGGTGTATATAGAGATAAAAGATGGTCGTCGGCTAGATCTGTTTTCTGGTCAGCCTGTAACTCTGTCGAATGGGTCTGGCTTCATAGTGAAGGAAGATGGGCTCATACTGACGAATGCTCACGTTGTAGTCAACAAGCCTAATGCTATAGTGAACGTACGGCTATTTGTAAGTAATGTTTTAATTGATTAATTTATATTATTGAGTCTTCAGGCTTTAAGGTGATGTAACGGGTGCCTTGGTCAATAACAATACGTGTGTCAGTACCGGAGACCTGTTTGAAATCAAATTCATACATTATTCAGGTTTGTTATGTTGTATTACTGTTTACTCCATTGCAGCATTTTGTTGCATCAGCCCATACTTAAATAGTATTCTGTTTCACAAGTTTTTTGCAATTTAAAATAGGTAATTACTTGCACACTAATGCGGCCATGACCACAGCTCTGCTGGCTGGATGCATCCAGTAAAATCTTGAATTAGTATAGAAATGCAGGTCTTAATCTATTGTTATCCTGCATCCTATTTAATATTTTAAATAAAATAAATAAAGAATAGGTATATTGTACAAAAAGAAACACACAAAGTTAGGTAAAGGTTGAACAGCTGGGTCCTGAACTAAGTAAAAAGATGTATAGTCTGCGTCACATAATTTTGCTGCTCATGAAACTAGGCTCTCCGATGCGCCTGGCAAGGCACGCTGCTGTTTTAGTATAGATATTGCCTACTGCGCAGTCATTTGTAGCCTACTTAAGAGCGGCAAACTTACATGACGCAAACTATATCTCAGGAGCCAAAGTTCCTCATAAAAATTGAATATTATAACTTTAATACATTAGGTGCGGCAGACGCACATGCGCGTTTTCATAACTTTCTTCGAGTGCGGCGCGCCGCACATGTGCGTTCGTTGTGCATCTCTATTGTTTCGAAAACATCGTAAAAAAAAGGGTCGGTAAGGGTGTAGCATAAAGAAGCGTTTGCATAAAGAATTAAGCAGAGAATGTGTTAATGCAATCGGGTTAAAGTGACTCAGTAATTACAGGTATCAAGTATTGAGGAAGGTTATCATGAGGTGATCGTTACAATGTCTTCTGTATCATTGTATTAAAAAAATGATGCAACCTTATGTTAGTTAGCTTTGCTTTTAGTGCAAACTCAGCCATCCCTACCTAGTTTCTATTCCACCAATTCGCACTAAGCGTTTCCAAATGTTTTTTATAATGCGCACAGCAAAAGAGTGGAACTCACTACCTACGTCTGTGTTTCCAAGCGCATACAACCCTAATCTCTTCATAGTGAGAGTGAACAGGCTTTTTCTGGGTAAGCATACTCCATCGTCGACTTTATCTCTGTCATCTCTGACCTAGACTACAATCAAGAGCAAACCAATCTCAAATAAAAAAATAAAAAAATTGGTCAATGTGTAAATATAAATTTGTTTACATTCAAAATGGGTAGGTAGGTATAGCATCTTCATCGTCATTTCAGGCGAAAGATGTCCAAATGGGCACTAACATTCTTAATTAGCTTTACTTATTTTAATTTTCAGGATGGCTCCATCCACACTGGCTTTGTTGAAGACGTGGACCTCAAGTCTGACTTAGCTACTCTCCGCATCCCTGTAAATGGATTACCTGTCATGAAACTAGGCAGGTCATCTGACATTCAGCCCGGAGAGTGGGTTTGTAATTTAATTCATTTAAATGTTAATTTATATGTTAATATGTTTCCTCTTTTGTACTAGGTATACCATTGTTACGTAGGTCGATTAAGTCGGAAAACGCGATACTACCGCTATCCTGTTATCGAATAGTAGAACTACACGATTTGTCGATTTGTGACAAATATTCTGGAATTTTAATAATTACAAGATAGATATGTAAACTTAATAATAATAAATAAATGACATTCTCTTCAATTAATAACAATAATAAACAAAATACATTCAATTCTTTTAATAATAATAAATAAATAAAATACTATTCTAATAAAAAAAAAAAAGTATCCAAAAATAAATATGTAGATAATAATAATAATGTGTACAAAATATTTAATAATAGAGTACAAGATAGACAGGAAATAATTAAACACATATATTACGAGAAAAGTTAACAAAACGCTCTTCCTCTCTCCTAATCATATAAAGTTTTGCTGTGCCCGACAGGGTCCATAATTGTTTCTATTTATTCGTCTTACCACCTGTATGTGTACAGTCAACGTCTAGAAGTCCACTTACACCGCAATGACCATTATCGCCTGTGCTATACGGGCTGTCAAAGTTGCCAATGTGTAGTATTGTCAAACGTTTTTATAGAAGAAGGTCATAGGTACAACTAATATTGCTATGCCATAGTTTTGTGAGACTGCTAGTCGACTTCTGACTGTTACTGTACATTATGGATTGCAATAAACAATTTGAGATTTGAGAACATTCTGGACCCTTCCACAATTTTCTAGATGGTTTATGTTATGTTTTAGCATTCTAGGCCATTCCCGTAAATGCTAGAATGCTCTCGAAGTATGTCCTCAAACTGTCTAGAAGCATAAAACTGGTCATATAAACGGAGTGTTGCCAGCGCTGCGAGTCAGTTTAGTTTCAAAACAGTGAACTACTAAGTACATCTTGATAAGAAAGAAAAAAAGAAAGAAAGAAAATACGTTTATTTGCAAAGAAATAACACGACAAACTAAAATAATAAAAGAACAAGTTTGGAGAAATATGCGTCACATTCACGCAAAACGGCCGTCGCTTAGCATAATGCCGCAACCCCATGCGAGACAGAGCCCCTGCGCTGGTTTTCAGCGACAGCCGGCGTTGACGTTATGACGTCGACCGGTACAGCATGCAGTGAAAATATAAATGACAATTATAATAAAATAAATACACAATATTTAATATTCTCAAAGTTAATATAAATATAATATTGAAAGTTGACAACATTTCGTTCCGTCAGCACCAGCACCGACACCCGCGCCCGGTGGACGGCTGCATTATCTTTGCTCAGGACTCAGTAAATATAATAATAATAATATAATTATATATACGTATATACTACGAGTTTTGTTTTATATACCATAACTCTAGGGTATTAATGAGACCACCATTTTGAACAGCTTTTACTATGGGACCAAACCAGCTGTCCTATACATTTATGTTCGCAAAACTCGTCAAAATGTAGGGAACTGCTGATTTTTTTTTCGGGATTTCAGGTTTGTTCCAATAGTAAAAGTTGTTCAAAATGATGGTCTCATTAATACCCTAGAGTTATGGTATATAAAAAAAAACAAGTTGTATATACAGGGTTATTGGTAAAACACCAACAACCTCTTAAGGGGTCATTGTACTCATCATTATGAACAACTTTTACTATAGGACCAAACCTGAAATCCCATCAATTCTCTCGACTAAAACTTTAATGGCATACGTGGCGACCTATTGAGATGGTTCTCTTCTTACGTTTTTGACAGATCTCAGAGACTTGTGATAAACTATTTTAATTTTGCGACCCTAAATGTTACTTCCGGTGTTCCTCACGCTCTATACTGGGTCCTCTTTTGTTTATTAATGATATCGGTACGTGTTTTCAAAATTCTAAACTATTACTTATACGCAGACGATCTAAAAACCTATAGGCCAATTATTAATTTAGGTGACTGTTTACTTTCGCAGGAAGACTTAAATATATTAGATTCTATGGATATTGTGTAAAAAGTAAACTTAAATTGAACATATCCAAATGCCATTGCATTAGGCAATATAGATCTGGCAAGAGAAACAGTGGTGGTGTTTTGTTAGATGACAAACTCCATCTGGATACTCTATGTTACTAAAATTACCTCCGCAGTCCGCTTTACCCCATTTGGTTTGGACCATTACATTTGAGACAGCCTGTATAGTCGTGATAGCAATAAAACGTCTTTTGTGTCTCGTTTAGTGGTTCGCATTGTGTTAAAGTGGCAGAGGCATTGTGAGACTAAATTGAGTTGCAATTGAGAATTCAATGGTGAGATTTCTACATTCAATTTCTTCAGTGTACAGCTACTTCTTAGCGTGTTGATGGCAAATATAATTTAAATTTCCTGTTCGGCCCAGAACTCGGCAACGCTAATACCGTTCGCTGACGCAGGCATAAGGTCCTCACGTGTACAGGCTACAGGGCATGCGGCGCAACATGGAAGGTGGGCCATGGTCTGTGGGGATACGCCGAATATACATTGAAGATCGGAACAGTACTGGATCGGTACAGCTGAACAAGCTATTTGTATCCAAGCAGCTAATTTTTAACTTCTTTTAATTAAACAATGTTGTGAGTGTGCTGCGTAGTCAATTCTTTTACAGACTCTTATTATACATGATAATTTTTTAAGTAGTGCGCAAACTTTCACAGGTTATTCTACCCATAAATATAAACAACTTTCACTATGGGACCAAACCTGAAATCGCGAAAAAAAATCAGCTGTTCAGTACATTTATATTGGCATAATTCGTTAAAATTTACTGAGCAGCTGATTTTTTTTTCGCGATTTCAGGTTTGGTCCCATAGTGAAAGTTGTTCATATTCATGGGTAGAATAACCTGTGAAAGTTTGCGCACTACTTAAAAAAATATCCTGTATCATAACCAGAGATAAGTTATTTTTTGGCTAAGAAATTATGGAAGCAGCTTCTTATTTTTTTTTTTAAATATAAATTCTGGGATTCCAGAAAATCCGGGAATGCACAACTAATCGGATATATGGTATGGCAACGGCTTCTTAAATAATGTGGCAATATATATTTAAAACAATACTGGGACACCAGGATCACATTACTATTCGTATACTTGTTTACTTAGAATATTTTTTTTTAACTGAATAGACAGCTGTACTGCTGGGCAGTTTGTTGCGCTTCTTCTTCTTCCCAGCTAAAGCTAAAGTGGTGTAGGGTGGGTGTTTTGGGAAACTGTCTTATGTAATTTTAACGTTCGAAAAGTGCTGGTTCTCAGCCTAGTTCGAATAAATGACTTTTGATTTTGACTTGATATTAACCTTTTCGCCGCCAACGTACACAAAACGCAATGCCTCGCCGAGCGCCAAGCTATAAATGTATAACTAAATATACAGTAAACAGTAGTGATGGGGATATCGTCATATCGATGAATAAGATTTGTACGCGTAAAGTTAAGATTTAAAGTTGATTTTACGAATATAAATAAAAACTGATTAAATATTTCCAGATTTGTTTTATTTCACAGTATCCTTAATAAGAAAAAACAGTATAATTTATGAGTATCAAAGAAACTAATACATAACTCAATTAGAACTATAAGGAATGGGGTACATCTCTATTTGTTTCATGATCTCATTCTTTAACTTCATATCAAGTTATTGGCACTGAGGGCACGTTGAATTCGATTCTGATCAGGGATGGGGTCTATGGTCTTTCTTTCTTCTATTTTTGTTTATTCCTGTGTTTTTTTAATAACTTCAGTCAACGTTTTTTACCGTAGGTATCTAAGTGGCAGAATTTTGAATTGTTTTTAAAGTGTTTTTTGAAATGGAAAGTAAGTATATATTTAAATTCTATCACGCTTGTAGCCGTGTACTTATCAAAGCATTGTTTTTAAGTGTTGTTTCTGTTCTTTTCTTAATTCATGTATCGGTAGCGTTTACCCATCTGCGCGCGGGGGACCCCGCGCACAGATTGCGTTTCTCTATTTACCCACGACGGAACGGAGCAGGTATATTTATTATCATCCAGTTAGACATACCTCAGAATTATCTTCTGGTTCAATATTCTTCACAAAATACTCCCGAGTCCGATTCCACACCTTGCAAATTTTTCAGAAGTTCGTCCGAATCAAGTTCTTCACTCATTTTTCTATTTGCAAGTGAAAGAATGAAAGATGCGTGCGCGCGAATCCGATTTTGTGCTGCACTATGCCAAAGTGACCTTGACAGCCGCACGCCTATGACGTCACTGACCAACTTCTATAGTAGTTCGTGGCACTCGGTGGCGCACAGGGGCATAGACGACCAATTGTTTTGTAGAGATGGGAAAATAACTATCGACAAGAATTAGTAACAACTTTATAATTACGTATCGGCATCTACCTGAAGGTCGAAATTCATCTACTATCCTTTGTAATGAAGTAGATAACTAAGTTCATATTTTATTGACCTCAAAATGTTTTCGATATTCGTAACTTTCTGTATTTATAAATATTTCAATGGTAAAATCAACCTTTCACGGCACATCACTGGCCAACTTGATATGAAGTGATTGGCGCTCTGAGGAAAGTAACAAAATTCGGAGTTTCTGTTTTTGCCGATTTTAGGACAAACTAGGGCTTATTTTGTGTAGAAAAATAAAAAACAGGGTAGTAGACAGTGCTATCTTAAATATTATTTAAGATAGCACTGTCTACTAATGAAACAAAGCTTTTAATCACAGTAAATTTATTTTAATAAGATAATTAAAATTAACAACTTCTATAGAAGTTGTGGCGCTGGTGGCACGAAAATCCCGAACTTCTATAGAAGTGCTTGGCGGTGAAAAGGTTAATTTTTAACATTACTTATCCTGACGTTTGCTGTGCCAGTTTGGCAACCTACTATACAACATTAGCTAACATTCGATTCTACAGTTAAAATATACTAAATTTATCAATTCCGGAATCGCGAGATTTTTACGACCGACACGAAGCTAGTGCATTCCATATTAGCCAACACCTGAACGTCAGTAAATATACATTCGATTCTATAATCAGAACTCTAAATTTGTCAATCACGGAATCCCGGGATTTTTTGATACTAAAGTGCATTCCATAATAGCCAACACATCAACTTTAAATGATAATGATAAATAATTTTATATCTGTAAGTAGGTTTGTACAAATACTTTTACACGTCAAATCTGACTACTCTGAGAAGAATGGCCGAAACAAACTCAGAGGTCACAGTCTCTTATAAAGGCCAGACATAATATTGGTCAGTTCATGTGAAAACAATGTAGTTTGGAGTCTGAAATGGTGTCGGTTTAGGTAAATATGCATTTGATTATCCGATCTGTGGTACCTAAAAAAGTTTTACGCACACAATAAAAATGAATGTTCACAGTGTAGAGGAAAGGTGAATATTTTTGCCAGTATACCAAATAGTTAGTTCGACTGTACTACATACATGTGGCCTTATGTAAAATGCCCAAGTATGGAAGATACCGAATAAACTGGGGCAAGGGCAGGAGAATGATGTTGATAATGATAACGTAAGGTGTCCAAAAGTCCTTGCTATCATATACACTTGTCTTCCCAATGGGGAAGAAAACTGTCAAATTAGTTCCGCGTAGATGGCGCTGTGTTTGTTACTTTCATTCATCTGTCAGTGGAGTTCCTTGCTGAAAACTTTGCTGCGAGATGGCGCTAAGTGTTTTTTTCTTATCACCGATTGGTCGCTTTGTCTTCAAGACGACTTTGACAAGTGACAAACACACAGCGCTCTCTTGCGGCGAAGCTTCCGGGAAACAACCCCATTAGATGGTACACAAGTTGGATTTAATTGTTTAAATAGCATCGATGTTTATATATTTACAGGTGGTGGCAATGGGCAGTCCTCTAGCTCTCAGTAACACTGTGACGGCTGGTGTAGTCAGTTCTACTCAAAGAGCTAGTGAAGAACTTGGTTTAAAAGGTGGGTTCATTGATTTTTATGTGACTGCCCCAGAAGGAGAGTAATGTTCTTCGAGATTACCTATTCATGTTATGATTTATATTTCTTTGGCACGCTCGCAACGGCTAACCAATAACCTGAAATATAGTGTAACTTTTGTTTTTGGTCTTTTTTTTTATTTTTTTCAACCAGCACATGGGCGCTAGACGACCCCGTGCCTAGGCACCCTTGGTCAGTGCCCCGGCCGCCTACCACTTTTCGGCCGCAGAGGATAGGGAGAGTGGCGCACCGCAATACCGGTGGCACTCCTCTCCTGCCGCGGCCTCCAACCCTCAGCCGCGATGCCTCATACTCGTACTTCGATCAATAATAGCACTAGATTCCCGATAAGCGCTTCAAAAACGGCCCGAAAAATAAGAGCACAAACACTTTTGTGTTCTTATTTCAAATTAGTATGGTCAAATCATAGCCAACGTTAGCACGTCAAAATGCCGCAGTGCTAGTTCAAAAATTATGCAAATAACCACCGTAACATCAAGATTTCGGAAGGAATAACTTTTTTAAAGTAAGTTTATTTCATTAAGTGCTTTTCAAAAAAAGAAAAACATAATTAAATACTAAATATGAATAAATTAGCAAATACTCGTATTATGATTGTTTGACCAATGTTTGCGACAACGCGACAACTATTGTAACAAACATCGACTGTTGTGGAACAGGGAATCCATGAAGTAGTGTTGGTATTTTAGAAGAATTAGAAGAATTCGTGAAGTATATTACTTCACGAATTCTTCTCCTTTCTTTAACTTTCTTCTAAATAGTTATGTTTAAAAATAAATTATGGTAATAACCACAGAATAATGACAAGCAATAAAAGTGACCATTTTTTTGTTGCAATAAGTATAGCATGCGCGAACTTACCCCCACTACGCCAAAACCTTGCCAACTTACGTGCCGCGGGCTGTACCTATATGTGAAACCTGAAATCGTGAACATAAAAACGAGCTGCGCCCTACATTCGTGTTCGCATAACTTGTCAAAATGTGGGGCACAACAGATTTTTTTTTGGCGATTGCTTTTTTGGTCCCGTAGTACAACTTGTTCATAATGATGAGTACAACACTATCGTGGCAGCTCCGTAGTCAATAAAAAAACAGCGTGAATACAAGACAAGTTTTTAAGCACCGCGCAAATTTTCACAGGCTGTTCTCCCGATGTATATGACCAACTTTCACTATGGGACCAACTATGAAATCCCAAAAAAAAAAAAACACTGCTGTGTCATACATTTTGGTTGAGTAGGTAGGTATTGCACTTATGTATATGAAACAGCAGATTTTTTTTGTGATTTCATAGTTGGTCCCATAGTCTCCGTATAAAAATTTATATCCCTTGAAAATTTGCGCACTGCTTAACCTTTTCGCCGCCAACGTACACAAAACGCAATGCCTCGCCGAGCGCCAAGCTATAAATGTATAACTAAATATACAGTAAACAGTAGTGATGGGGATATCGTCATATCGATGAATAAGATTTGTACGCGTAAAGTTAAGATTTAAAGTGGATTTTACGAATATAAACAAAAACTGATTAAATATTTCCAGATTTGTTTTATTTCACAGTATCCTTAATAAGAAAAAGCAGTATAATTTATGAGTATCAAAGAAACTAATACATAACTCAATTAGAACTATAAGGCATGGGGTACATCTCTATTTGTTTCATGATCTCATTCTTTAACTTCATATCAAGTTATTGGCACTGAGGGCACGTTGAATTCGATTCTGATCAGGGATGGGGTCTATGGTCTTTCTTTCTTCTATTTTTGTTTATTCCTGTGTTTTTTTAATAACTTCAGTCAACGTTTTTACCGTAGGTATCTAAGTGGCAGAATTTTGAATTGTTTTTTTTTTAAATTATCTTATCTTCTGGTTCAATATTCTCCACAAAATACTCCGAGTCCGATTCCACACCTTGCAAAATTTTCAGAAGTTCGTCCGAATCAAGTTCTTCACTCATTTTTCTATTTGCAAGTGAAAGAAAGAAAGATGCGTGCGCGCGAATCCGATTTTGTGCTGCACTATGCCAAAGTGACCTTGACAGCCGCACGCCTATGACGTCACTGACCAACTTCTATAGAAGTTCGTGGCACTCGGTGGCGCACAGGGGCAAAGACGACCAATTGTTTTGTAGAGATGGGAAAATAACTATCGACAAGAATTAGTAACAACTTTATAATTACGTATCGGCATCTACCTGAAGGTCGAAATTCATCTACTATCCTTTGTAATGAAGTAGATAACTAAGTTCATATTTTATTGACCCCAAAATGTTTTCGATATTCGTAACTTTCTGTATTTATAAATATTTCAATGGTGAAATCAACCTTTCACGGCACATCACTGGCCAACTTGATAAGAAGTGATTGGCGTTCTGAGGAAAGTAACAAAATTCGGAGTTTCTGTTTTAGCCGATTTTAGGACAAACTAGGGCTTATTTTGTGTAGAAAAATAAAAAACAGGGTAGTAGACAGTGCTATCTTAAATAATAAAATGAAACAAAGCTTTTAATCACAGTAAATTTATTTTAATAAGATAATTAAAATGAAAAACTTCTATAGAAGTTGTGGCGCTGGTGGCACGAAAATCCCGAACTTCTATAGAAGTGCTTGGCGGTGAAAAGGTTAAAAACTTTTCCTGTATAAGGATTTGTATATTTATTGAAAAAAACCCATTTAAATCTTTGACCACTTCTCGCAAACTCGACCACCACTTTTATCAAACTCATCCACCCACCACTTTTCTCAAATTCCAGGCAAAGACATGGTATACATACAAACAGATGCGCCAATCACATTTGGCAACAGTGGTGGGCCCCTAGTGAACTTAGACGGAGAAGCGATAGGCATCAACAGTATGAAAGTGACTTCCGGTATCTCATTTGCTATACCTATCGATTATGTCAAGGAGTTTCTGGCAAAGAGTAAGTTAATAGTGCTATTGTTTTAAATTGTTGTGTTTGTCTGTTGTTTTTTTTTTTATATGTTGTATAATTGTTTTAAAATCAGGTACTTGTATTGTTAGTTGTTTTGTTTTAAATGTGGATCTTGTTCACTAATATTTTGGTGGATTTCTTTTGTTATATTTTTGTAAAACGTCTTATTTTATGTAAGTCAAATTGCTTGGGTTGGCACTGTGGGTTTATTTATAAACGTTGGCTTAAAGTTAAGTAATGATTAGCGTCTGCTTAATATTTTTTTTTGGCATAATAACCTCTTAACTTTTTATTTAATTCTGTGCAAAGGCCTCCCCCAAGTCCTTCCAGGTACACCATTTCTTCTTCTGTTTCTGTAAATCATTTGAAAATGACAGAGACAGAATGATGTTTTCGTCAAACCCGCAAAAAAGGTCTCAGAATAAGAGGTAGTCACAATAGCATCCTGAAGGCTGTGGCGGCAGACACTTCCTCCACCATAATAAGGCAATTTGTGAGAAGACTTATGCCTAGTTTCCATTTCTCGTTGTGTCTAGTTGATGAGTGGTCTTCTCATTAATTAGTCTTTAGTATAAATTACTAACAATAGTATTTTAAGTGCCAACCTGTTACTAACAATTTATGGATCTTTTAGTCGTCCGAAATAAAATGATTTTATTATATCGACACCTGAAAGGCACCACCGTAACTCAGTTTGAGGCCATTTTGAGTTACAGTCGTATTCTTGCTGTACGAAATTAATGCTGAATTTTTTTTGCACTCACCACACAACAACAGGGGTGAGTGCAAAAATAATCAGCATTAATTTTGTACAGCAAGAATACGACTGTAACTTAAACTGGCCTCAAACTGAGTTACGGTGTTATTCCTTGCAGGTGTCGATATTATAAAATCATTTTATTTCGGTCAACTAATAGGTGTATATAAATTGTTAGTAGCAGGTTGGCACTTAAAATACTATTGTTAGTAATTTAAACTAAAGATTATTAAAGATTACTATTTATTTAAACGCATCTAAGGCTGGTTTTTTGATCCGTAATTAACTCAACCAATAGTTAAACATAGTAACTAATGGTTGAATTTTGGCTTAATTTGAAAGGCTAAACACAAAAGTTAAAAAATAGTAACTAATGGCTTTTTTGCAAACACATTTAGCCAAAATTCAACCATTAGTTACTATGTTTAACCACTGGTTGATTTAACTACGGATCAGAATACCGGCTCGTAGTGATTTGTGGTGCAAGCGTTACAGGATGATTTTTTACTCTCTTGTGAAATATTAGGTCTTTACCTATGAAATTGCCGATTTACATAGAAGAAAAACGACAATTCTTTTAAAAGAAATATTGTCGACGCACTTTTGCCGTTTTAATGAAAGTTCGTTGATGCCTCTGTTATAGATATCCTAGGAACCGGAATCAATAAATTCTTTAAAGGCGTTTTTCACCGCCTCGTTGGATTTTAAACATTTCCCGGCGCTCATTGTTGAGATCAAAATTTCCAGAACGGAAGCGATCAAACCAAAAACGCACCTTGCGTTCGATAATAACGATAATATTGCGTGCTGTCTGTGTTGCGTTGGTGGCATGACGAAACTCGTATGCGAAAATAGCGCGCGATTTCGATTTTTCCATGGGTACAGAAACGACGATATCAAAGAAAAATCGAACGGCGGGAAAACAAATGAACAACTGATATTTTTTTAAATGTCATGCTATATTATAAAATTAATTTGAATTTGGAATTCGAAATAGAATTAAAGATATTCTTATATATAACTTCACACTAGCTGGTATCAAAAATTGGCAATTTCATAGGTAAAGCCCAAATAGGTCTTGGTCTTTACCTATGAAATTGCCGATTTTTGATTATGTATTTTTATAACCCCTTCATATTTTTTACTCAATAATAATACAAATTGATAATTTAGAAAGCTCTTCAGGAAAGACGAAGGCGCCGCAAGTGTCGCGGAGGTACCTCGGCATCACCATGCTGTCGCTAACGCCGAACATACTCATGGAACTACGCATGAGGAATCCTGAGGTAAGTGTTGCTTGGTACTTTCCTTCGATCAAGAATACTCTAGTAGTATTCTTGATCCTAATCTTTTTATATTCCGACTCCCTTTACATGTTATAATTTTTTTGCGACTTCCTTGTAAAAGAAGATACTGCGTGTAGCTTTAGAATCTAGAGTCCAACAGTTAGACTCGTTATAATAATCCAGCTAGAATCTATCTAGATTATTGTATACAATGAAACTCCAAATTTTATTTATATACTAAAACATATTATTTAATATGCTAGGAATAAACAGTAGATTTGATTAATAAGACGGAAAAGCTTGCTTAGCTTGTTTTTCTGAACATAACTTCTTAAATCGGGGTGAAGTTTTGAAATAGCTACCTTCATTTAGTGCTGGTAACGCGAGGGTACCGGTGACGTGACGCCTCGAGGCGTTGCGACGCACAGTTATATTTAACTCTGGATAAAGGATCACGAACAGAAATTCGTGGCTCAAATGGTCACGATTGATATAGTTTGACCCATACCGCTTTACTGCGGGGGCGGGACGCTGCTAAGGCGCGGTACAGCAGTATTGGTCAAACTATATCAATCGTGGCCAGTTGAGCAATTATTTTTACTGTACATTAGTATTCTTAAATAAAATAGTAGTTTATGAAACTGTTGTGTAATGAGGGATATTAAAGAACACGAGTGTGTGTTTAAAAACAGAGCCGTAGGCGAGGTTTTTAATAATATCACAAGAGTGTTGTTAATACCTAGTTAGGTGCAGTATCATACACTACTTTATCTGCTCTCATACATTGGGAATAAACCTATTAAATAAAAGATCAAGGTTAAAAGAGTAACAATTTTTTTTTGGAATCAAAACTTTTTTGTTATACTAAGGCATTTTTATAGCATAACAAAAGTCTTTTTAACAAAAAAGTGCCCCGTATATGCGCTCCATTAGAAAAAACTATTGATGGAAACTCCTGGGTTATATTAACTTCTTGGATTTGCCCTGTATCGAATTGGTAAAATAATGTTTTATAACATTATTTTGTTAGGGAAAAAGTGTTATAATATGATTCTATTTCTAAATTTCAGTATTGTGTTTATAAAGTATGTCAATATAAACTCGTTTTGAAGTTTATAATTCGAATTTTACAATATGAGAGTAGATAAAAATATATACCTAAATCGGTTTTTTTTTTAAATATGAACAAAAGGTAGGTCAAAATATTTTAACTTCAGATTATTATCTTAATACTTGAACATAAAGTTAAATTATGTTTGCGAAAAATTCATTTTTAGAACTGTCATCGGAGAAAATATGAAAAATAGTGATTTTGGAGTACCTACTTTCAAAAATGTATATGCTAAAATAATACATAAGATCTAATAGTACAAGAGCCCATGACCAAAACCGTGTGGCATCGTTTTACGGCCAAAACCATATAAAATCGTTAGTTTAGATGATTATGAATCCGACTCGGTGGGCAGTAACAATTTCTTAAATTTTCAGATGCCAACTGATATCGAACATGGAATTCTTGTTTGGAAAGTTATCATCGGATCACCAGCTTACAAGTGAGTTTAATTTTCATATATCAATTTGTGATTCATTCCTAAGTAGAGGGCTCGTCTGTCGACGCTACCTATGGTACTGTAACGATCTCCGACTGAGAGACCTTTACTTTATCGGGATCTAAGCTGATAAATAAATACAACTGTTTAAGTATAAGACTCTGATATATATTGTTTATATTTCAATGTAACTAACGCGCCTATATTCGCCCCACGGTCTGCGCCTCGCTGACGTCTGCCTACAACCAAAGCTATCAAAGTGACCGTTCGAATGTCATAGATTTTTTTATTTTTATTTTATTTGTGATGGGTTTGCTCTTGACTCTAGTCTAGGTCAGAGGCGACAGAGACAAAGTCGACGATGGAGTGAGCTTACCCTGTTCACTCTCACTTTGAAGAGTTTAGGGTTGTATGCGTTCGGAAACACAGACGCAGGTAGTGAGTTCCACTCCTTTGCTGTGCGCATTATAAAAGACATTTGAAAGCGCTTAGTGCGAATTGGTGGAATAGCAACCAGGTAGGGATGGAAACTGGCACTGCATGGATACTGCCGCGGCCTGATATAAATACACAGGGGCTTGAATGAAACCTCGTACAGTACCTACACAAGAATGGCTCACAATATTTTTTTGCAAAAAATTTGGTCAAGCTCTTGTAGGCTCGATTGCCTTTTCTCATACGGAAAAGGCATGAGCAAACTGGACTATGCCAGGCTCATCGTATCCTTATTATGTAAAGAGAAATACTACGTCTTATTTAAATTGCCCACGAATCCATACATTTTATTAGGACCATCGCAGTAAACTCAAAAACTCAATTATTTTAAGGGCTTGTTCACAAGTACTCCAACCGCACAAGCAAGCAACAAAATGTGGGCAAGCAGTGCATGGTTAAGTGGCGCTACATCTTCTTGCAGTTGCGTTGTGGTTGCGTTATCGCTACTAATAAAATAGTGGTGGTTACTGGCTACGTTGTGGTAGTGTGGGTGCTAGTGTTTGCAGACAGACAGATTGTTGTGTTTGCGAAGTGGCCCTGATATGGTTGGTATCGCCCACACGGTTGATTTTGACGGTCAAATAAGCGCCCGTACACGTGTTGTCGTTGTGGTGTGGTTTTGGTACATCTGATTGGGCTCATAATGTTTAATTCTATCCTTTTCAGTGGAGGCCTACAGCCTGGCGACATTGTAATAAGTATAAACTCGAAGCCAGTCCGGACTGCCAGCGACGTCTACACGTTACTAGAGAACACTGCTGGCGACTTGCTCGTCGAAACCGTCAGAGGGCACCAGCGGTTAATACTCAAAATTACACCTGAAATTCACTGACGATGAACCTTTCGAGACTCGCCGTTACGCTAGAGAGCCACGAACAATATACTGGGTCAAATTAAATTAGCTAGCGAAACTCCGCAGACGTGATGGGCGTCGAGATATAAACAAGATAAACAAAGGAAAACAGGTTTTCTCAATCTTCAAAATAAATCTTCAAAATACTTCAAGTAACAACACTAGCAGCGGTTGTTGACCCCAAAAATACATCTTTTTTATCATGTTTAGATATCGATCACGACTGCAGTTTTCCTAGCTAATTTTATTTGACTCTGTAGATATAATTGGCGCCAGTTATGCTAAAACGAACCAACCCACAGTTGTCAATCTTTTAATGTCAAACTAATCCAATATTCCAAATGCAGTACCTATATTATTATACAGCAAAATCAGTTCAAAATATTTACATCCATGAAAACTTTGCTTGGAAAAATAAAAACACGCTTTTATCACGCCCTAAAAAATATAAAATAATTCAGTTGACTTGAATTAGTTACGATATAAGTACCTATGCAGCCTGTCACTTATTCTAATGATTAACTCAAAAAGCGTGGAGCGCTTTGTTTAAATATATTATTATATCCTGGGACATTATTCACACACGGTCATCTGATCCCAAACTAAGCAGAGCTTGTACTATGGAAACCAGATAACTGATATACTACATACACTACTTTTTTTTGTAAATACATACTTATATAAGGTCAGGTGGGGTAAGAGGAACATAGTTTACTGGTTTTTGAACATTACGACCTCCAGCTAGTATAAATATGTATGTATTCTAATAGCAATACAAACAAAGTTTCGCTAACGAACCATGCTAACTATTATTTTAACACAGAAATTGATTCTTCCAGTAATAACGGAACAATCTGACAACGAAGCCAGGTCTTCTAATTGTTTCTCTTTCCCGAAATTTGGGGTAGGAGAAACGCTTCGATTCGTACAAGTAAAAACACGTATTTTTATATGTATCTCTAGAAATTTGAGAACTGCCTTTCGACCTAATGGAAATGAAACCATACCATAGTTAAAATATGGTTTAATTTAGCATTACCGAAAAATAAAGAAAATTTGGGGTAAGAGGAACATATTAGTAAGGTCAGGGGTGGTAAACTACGAATGTTAAAAACATATACATTTGGTTTTTAATAAAAATTGAAGAAAAATAAACGATGAATGTCACTAAGTAATTGTTTATTTATTATTAATGTATTTAAATCACTTTTTCAACATTGAGAAACTCAACTGAATAAAAACAAACACAAATAATTGTGGAACTCTTTGTTATACTTAACAAACGTACAAAAAAAAAACTTAAAACACTTTTCTGACATTTTTTCACTCTGATCGTTATGCATAAACGGATATACAGTGCACTGCGTGTATACATAATGACCAAAATATTCTCAAAATTAGTTAAATATGGCTTAACTTATAACTAAAAAATATTCTCCATTACTTTAATCAGTCTCAATCAACGTGACTATGTTCTATTTAAATAAATAAACAAAACTAAAAAACCTTTGCTTACTTTCTATGTAAATATTACCAAAAAAATACAATAGGAACTTCTAAAATCAAATTGACATAGGCCTTAAATTCTAATATCACCACCACCACCTCATCAGTCTTAACAAATAATCTTTTATCCCGTATTGGTGTGATACTATAATAAAAGCATGTACACGTGCGAAGCCGCGGGTGGGCCATAAAATTAATTTACTGAACATTAAAATTTTGGAAAGACATTTAAAAAATAATTTGGCCCCTACGACCAATAACTGGCTTAGGTAGCTTTGCAACAATATCCTCGTGATACTTGACTTCAGATATATCTTCCAAAGTAGGATAAGTGAACATTGTCTGGTCTTCTATTTTAGTCACTGTCTTTCTAACATATTTAACCACTGGAACACCATCATCATTGATGTGTAACACTACTCCAACGTAATGTTTAACGAATTGTTTCGTGCAAAATTTAACCAACAGCCAATAATTTTGATTAATTTTTAAATTTGGCTTGTCCTCTCTTTGCTCATCTTTACTGTCATCCTCCATTTCATTCTTCGAAGAATTAGCTCGCATCTGTTTATTTATCGCCACTTCTTCGTCTTCCTGCATCAATAATCCTTCGCAATATTGCTCATAATCTAAATCATCATCACTATCATCACAAATTTCTATATCCATTTCACTTGCGCTGGTCGATATGGATGAAGCTCGCACTCGTGATTTTTTTTATTTTTTTTTACTTTCTTATTTTTTTTACTATCTTTTTTAATACATATTGTTTTAGGTTTTCGTTTAAGTTTTTGTTCTATTGATGTATTTATATTTTTTTTTTCGTCTTTCGCTGCAGTGTTAACAACATCGTTATTTTCTTTATTGTTTAATGAAATTTGTATCCTGTTTGCTTTGGCCTTCTTTTCTTGTTTTTGTTTCAGTTTTTCAGTTTTTTCTAACTCTATTTGCTTAGATCTTCTGTAAACATCATCGTGTGTGATTACTTCCGCGCCAGTAGCAATTTTTCTTCTTTTAAGTTTATTACTTGTCTCTGATTTTATGTTCATTAGAAGTAAATCTTCGAATGTTACAAGCCGGTTTTCAAGAATTTGAACCTTAGATTTTGGCTTTTCTGTTTGAGTTTGCGTCTGATGTATATAGGAATTAATTTTGAATAAAACAATGTTAAATAACAAATCTGGACTTGAACTACTATTTGACGGATTGCTCAATTGATGGTGACTTTGGAAATGGTTTGTAGGACGAATTTCTTGAGTCTTTGTTATGTCGTTGACAAAATTTGTAACATAAGATGTTAAATTTTGTTTCCATTCTTGCAAAAGAATTTGGTTAAATTTAGATTCTGGAACAATGTATTTGTCTAGTGGGTAAATTCCTGCTTCTAAATCCAGCTGCACACACATTAGAATCTATAGCAGTCCAAATTTGACCAGAAATTTTTGCGAACTCTTTTTTCGGGAGTTGCTTACCGATGTTTGATCGTTGCCATTTGACTAAAGCTGCATCCCACTTATCTTTAAAAGATTTATTTACTGCCAAGTCTAATGGTTGCAAAACATCGCTGGTATGAGGAGGAATTTTCAAAATCGTTATTTTTGCGGCTCGGGCCTTTTCAATAATATTTACACCTACATGGTTCGAGTGTCCATCGTAAACCAAAAGTATAGGACGTTTTTGTCCTACTGTCGGTAGAAAAACTTTTTCGAACCACGCCTCAAAAACAGCTGTCTCCATCCACCCATTCGATGTAGCAGCATACGCTGTTCCTGGATAGCCCTCTTCTGAGGTCCACTCGTCCCATACATTTTTGCCCTTGAAAATAATTAAAGGGGGAGTGTTACACAGCCAGGTTGGGACGGGCGGTAAATGAAACGCGGTTCAGAGATGTTGACTGTCCTCGTGTAATTTTGGAATCGAAGCGAGATGCCAGATACAAAAGCTTTTATATTACTAACCCTTTGACACTAGCGACATCTGAAGCAGTATATTTAAACTACGTAGTGTAATGAGGTTCGGTGTCGCCGGCGCACACGCAATGTAACAAGCCATTTAGTACACCGTGGGTTAACTAGATGGCGCTGTCTCAGACATGCTGCGGGCCAAAAGGTTTTACAAACTGATTGTATTCTTATTACCTACCTCCCTATGCTATAGTTTTACAGTGATAGGTGTAAGTATGTTCTATTTTACACACTATTATGTATGTTATGAATTTAATTTAAGGTTATGTCGAGCGAGTTATGAATGTGAGTTATGAATGAATGTATTAAGTTTATGATTATTTAATTTTATTTAAAACAATTAATTTTAATTTAAAACAATTATCAAAAACAAGTAAGCATTCAGACTACCTGATGGGTAGGAGAGTGTATTGTGTACCTACCTACCTATCCTGTGTTATTTACCACGACTAACAGGTGATACCTTGAAGTAAACGACAGATCCAAACATTATTTATTTCAAATTTAGGTTACAATTTTAATTTAGGGTTATGATACGACTTAAATACTAAGTAGACGCTGCTGATGTTTTTTGAATGCTTCCTTCTTGATGATTCTTCGGTTGGGTTGATTACAGGTGATTGCCATCTGGTTAAGTCTTCTGTCGGTTTGATTATAAGTGATTGTAGATGATTATATTATAGTTGAACTTCTGTTGGTTGATTATAGGTTATTTCGTTAGTCGATACCGTTCAGTGGTAGTATGCAGATGTTGTTGAATGCTCGCTTGATGAGTCCTCTGTTAGTTTTTATGGTTGCCACTCTGGATACCTTGTCGCGTCCATCGTGAGTTTCTGTGATACGTCCCAGCTGCCAGCAATACGGTGGTTTGTCGTTCTTGATGAGAACTACTGCTCCCACGCTGAGACTTGGTCCCTTCGCAGCTCGCCACTTGGTGCGTTGTTGGAGGAGACCTATGTAGTCTCTTGACCAGCACCGCCAAAAGTCTTGTCTCATCTGTTGAATTTGTTGATGGTGTGTTAGCTTGGTTGATGATATGCCTTGGTACTCGTAG
Organism: Dicycla oo; assembly: GCA_948252095.1. Taxonomy (NCBI): domain Eukaryota; kingdom Metazoa; phylum Arthropoda; class Insecta; order Lepidoptera; family Noctuidae; genus Dicycla; species Dicycla oo. Next base: position 15,541,163 of record OX411732.1, read on the forward strand.
TCGGGCAGGCAGGTCATCGACCTCCCGATCAGAAAGTGTGCTGGCGTGAGGGTGAGGATGTCATCGGAATTGGAACTAGGAATAGGACAAAGGGGGCGAGAATTCAATATCCCTTCTATCTGAATTAAATAGGTTAAAAATTCCTCATAAGTTAATAATGCGTTACCAACAATGCGTTTTAAATGATATTTGCAGCTTTTGACGGCTGCTTCATGTAACCCCCCCATGTGAGGAGTATACACAGGTAAAAACTTCCACTGGATGCCCTCATTGGCATTGAAAGTTGTTATGTCGTCTGAATAGACCCTTAAAAACTCGTATAAGTCAACTAACTCGTTCTTTGATCCTATAAAGGTAGTAGCGTTGTCACTCACCAGTACCCGCGGTTTACCTCGGCGTGCTATAAATCGCCGTAGCGCCGCTATAAATGCTTGGGACTCTAAGCTCGAAATTAGTTCCAAATGAATAGCCTTCGTACTGAAACACACGAATACACCAATATAACATTTATAACATTTGTAACCACGACCTCTCCGATCCCTCGTCATGAAAGGTCCCGCATAATCGATGCCCGTTGTATCGAAAGGTGGGGATGGTGTGACTCTGGCAGTAGGTAGATTGCCCATAATAGGCGAAGTTGTCTGTGGGCTGGCCCTGAAGCATTTTTCGCAAGTTTGCACTATTTTGTTTACTAGACCTTTACCATGTATCGGCCAAAATCGTTCTCGTACCGAAGATAATAATAGTTGAGGGCCAGCGTGAAATAATCGTTCGTGTTCGTTTCGTACGATGAGGATTGTAAGGGGATGTTTCTGGTGTAAAATGATTGGATGTTTCTTGTCATGTGAGTAGTGTGAGTTACTAAATCGTCCTCCTACTCTAATTATACCGTCTTCCATGAATGGTTTCATTGCTAGTAAATTTGATCGTTTAGGAATGGGTTTATTATGTTGTAGTAATAAGTACTCATTAGGGAACGATTCCCTTTGTGAAAACTGTAGTAATTTATTTAATGAACTATTTATTTTCTTCGTGGTTAATGGGCCCTTTAATTTTTCATTCTTTATTTTTAGGTTATGAATATATCTCAAAGTATATGCGAACACTCGAATAAGTTTAGTATCACTAGAATATTTTAAAAACAAGTTTTGCATAAAGGACTGTGGTTCTGGTTGCATTGTGATATTGCAAAGTATCGAATCGGTTTCGATATCAATTTCGGTATCAATTTTTGTTAAGGTCTTTGTTTTGTTGTCGGTTTCTAATTTCTCGGTTATTTTGGTTTCGGTATTAAATTCGGTTTTTGTACCAATTAGGTTTTCGGTATTCACTATATGTGGGCTTTCGGCTTGCGGCCAGTGTGAACGCGGCTTCTGCAGCCATGCAGGACCCTGCCACCACAACCTGCAGTGACCCAAGGCGCCCGCTGCTATCCCACGAGTTATAATATCAGCAGGATTGTCCTGAGAACTAACCCAATGCCAATGACTAGTATCCGTTGTCGCTTGTATTTCTCTCACCCGGTTTTTAACGAATAGGGGAAATTTATCTGGACAAGTACTGCTTATCCATGACTTAACTATAGTTGAGTCTGACCATAAATAGATTTTATGAAATTCGATTTTACTCGCGTTCTTAACTTTATTATAAAGTGAAGCTACCAACGCCGCGGCGCGTAGTTCGAGTCGTGGTATTGTTTCTTGACGCGCTATTCTTGATTTAGAGCATAATAGTCGTACCTTAATGTTGTTATCCTTATCGATGGATCGTAAGTAAATAACTGCGCCATAGGCCAGCATCGAGCTGTCCCCGAACCCATGTAACTCGATCTGGGTACAATTACGTACAATAGCATGGCGCGGTACTGATAATGAGTTAAGTATAGCAATGTCGTTATAAAACATTTTCCACTCGTCAACTAACGATCTCGGTAATGGTTCGTCCCACCCGGTTTTATCTGTAAAAAGTCTTTGTATAAATATTTTTGCGGTTATCAACACCGGTGTTATTAATCCGAGCGGGTCAAAAATTGATGATAAAATAGATAGGGCCTTTCGTTTTGTTAACGGATTATTTAATTGATGCGGTTTTAATTGAAACTTTAAATTATCGGTTATTTGACACCATGCAAGGCCTTACTCGAGCCATCCCCAAAGGTCATTTGCGACTGGGACGAGTGATTGTCTATAGTACTAATTGCCTTTAGTATTATCGGTGAGTTTGACCTCCATTTACGTAGGTGAAAGTTGGCTCCCTGTAATATTGTATCTATTTGTTTTACAATGGTTACCATTTTGTGTTCGTCTTCGCCGGTATAGCTGAGATCATCAATATAGAAGCCGGTCATAATAGCGGCCGCTGCGTCAGGGTATCGCGACACGTTTTCCCGCGCTAATTGTAGTAAACAACGCGTTGCTAAGTGTGGCGCGCTTTTTAACCCAAAACTTAACGTATTGAGTGTGTAGGTACTAATTGGTTGATTCGGGTTTTCTCGCCATAAGATACACTGCAATTCTCGCTGATTCGGATTAATATTAATCATTGTATACATCGATTTTATGTCGGCGCAAACTACAAACGTGTTGCTAAATCGTATTAATAAATTAAACAACTCGTCTTGAACTATATTACCTTTATATTGTATATCGTTCAAGGACAATCCGTTATCGGTTTGACATGATGCATCGTACACTACTCTTACCGGTGTGGTTACTTTTTCATAATTGACTACGGCATGGTGGGGAAGGTAAACACACGGGCCGTCTGGAGGGGTTTGTAACTTCGTCATGTGGCCGGCCTGCTCGAAGTCACGCATAATATTTATATAACTTTGTTTAAAATCTGGATTTCGATGAAACCTTTGTTCTAAGTTTTTTAATCTTTTGTATGCAATATGTCGTGAATTTCCCAATGAAGTTGGGTCCTCCTGAAGGGGAATGGTTACGACAAAACTACCATCAGCTGTCCGTGAGTGTGTACGAAAGATCTCCTCACACTGGTTTGTATCATCATCTGATAGTTCCCGTTCCTCTCCCATGTGTGATAATAAACTACCCTCCTCGGTTACGACTAAGTTACATCGCGTCGTGCTATTATTAGTGGGATGACGCATTGGCACTGGGCCCGAAATGACCCAACCCAATCGCGTTTTTTGTAAAATAGGTAGCCCCTTGCCTAATCTATGTTGCCCTATACATAGTAATTGATAAAATTGTTCCGCGCCTATGATCATATCTATCTCGCAGGCCATGGAATAGTTCTCGTCGGCTAATAAGTATTTTTTCGGTATAGAGATGCTTTCTAAGTTATCTATTTGTGGTAATTTACAAAGGTTCGGTACTATATAACAGATCATGTCTGCTGAGTACGTATTATCCCCGGAATAAATTGTTAGGTTACAAAAATTGTTCACATTAGTTATACTGTCATTGAAACCACGCACTTCCAACTTAATATTTTGTTTAGGTACTCTAAGCATTTCGTGAGCTCTCTGTGTTATGAAGTTTGACTGCGATCCCGAGTCTAAGAGTGCCTTCAATTTTATTCGTTGATTATCGTTATTGTTTACGTAAACTATTGCCGTTGATAGGGCGACTGAGTTATGAATGATTTGCTTGCGATTTGCTTGTGCAAATGAAGCAACGGTTGATTGACTATTTGTTATCTCTGGACCCGGTTGAGATTGAGAATGACATAAAGTAGATGTAGGAGTATTGGGTTGGTTTGTAACGGTTTGATTCGATTCGGTAGTGTGGCATGTGAATGCTGGGTTGTGCAGTAATGAGTGATGTTTCCCCTTACAAGTTCGACACCGACTGGCTTGACAATTTTGAATAGCATGGTTAGACCGAAAACAATTAAGACATAACTTTAACTTTTTTATGAGACGAGTTCGTGCTTCTAGGTTAAGTGCTAAAAATTTAGGACACAAATTAATATAATGACCTTCGTTACAATTAGGGCATCGAATTGGGTTACCTTTAGATCTCGTTTGGGATGGTGGAGTCGTCGTGGTCAAAAATGCTTTCCTTGTAGCCATTTGCTTGTTATTGTTCGATTGACTTTGGTGTGCAGGTCCTTTCAATGTGTCCAGCAGATCGGCACGCATTCGTAGGAATGTTTTGAAGTCCTGTAAAGTAGGTAAATCCTTTGAGCCAATTTTTTCCTCCCATTTTCGTTGAATAGAAGGGTCGAGCTTGGAGGCCAGAAAGAATATGACTAATACATCCCAGTTTTCCACACTAACATTTAATGACTTTATAGTTCTCAAATGTTTAGAAATATTATCTATTAAACTCCGCAAAGCACTTGCTGTCGCGGGTATTGGTTCAATATCAAACAATAAGGTTAAGTGATTGTATATAATTTCTCTGGGGTTGTTATATCTCTCACATAACAACTTCCAGGCCAACTCGTAACTACTCTCGTTTAATTCTAATGACGCAATTACCTCAAGCGCGCTGTCCTTTAAACAGGTTCGCAAGTATTTATATTTTTGAATCGATTTTAAACTACTTTGATTTATTATAGCATCAAACGTATCTCGAAACTCAATCCATTGTGTTATACTCCCGTCATAGGTGGGTAGAATTATGTCTGGATATTTAATATTGTCATGATTATCCGGTTTTGATTCTATAGCTGTACTAGTGGATGAGAACAACTCCGGAGACCTTTCGTCTTCAGGAAGATATCTCATCGCTAGGGAGACCGCCTCGTAATAGCAAGTCTCAAAACTCTCTCGTTCTTGTAACTGCACCTCATAGTCTGAGCACGCAGTTTCTATACTATCCTGACACAATTCGTAATCGTTAAAAACTAACTTTATTCGTTCCGTTCGTAACTTTAATTCTACTATTTGATCCGCAGACGGCTGATCATCGGTTAAAGAATTTAGGTATTTACGAAATAATGTTACCTTGCCCTTAAAGATTCCTCGCCTTCTCTTTAAGGTTTGTAAATCCGTGGATTCCAATTTGGTTTCCGATTTTTGTTCGGCCATCTTGGATTACAGTTGAGGTTATTCGGTTATCGTTTGGTCGCTTGAAAATTGAACACCTATAGATGCCTACAGGAATATCGAATAGGATTAGGGGATAGAGTGATAGGATTGCCAACACCACTTACTTGACCGGTCGGTACTTTGCCGAAGTTGATTCCGCCACGTGCACTCCTTTTCCGAGGTAGGTATTTATGGTCCAGCTCCACGATGCAGATTCGCGAACGTATGCCAGTTAACGCTCTTCGCGATTGACTTCCACGATACCGGGAGACAAGATCACGTCGGGGTCACCAAAAATGTTACACAGCCAGGTTGGGACGGGCGGTAAATGAAACGCGGTTCAGAGATGTTGACTGTCCTCGTGTAATTTTGGAATCGAAGCGAGATGCCAGATACAAAAGCTTTTATATTACTAACCCTTTGACACTAGCGACATCTGAAGCAGTATATTTAAACTACGTAGTGTAATGAGGTTCGGTGTCGCCGGCGCACACGCAATGTAACAAGCCATTTAGTACACCGTGGGTTAACTAGATGGCGCTGTCTCAGACAGGGAGCTTTTTCTCCAAGAGCATTACACCCCAACAAGACAGTAGTATTATCCTTTCCAGGAGATGCTATCGTTCTTGTAGAAGTAAATCCCCTAAGACCAACTACTTTAGACTTAGAGGGATCTTTGCTGAAGCTCGTCTCATCCACATTCCATATATGGGATGGTTTGTTGCGAAGATCCAGTTGGTCCACGGTTTCCTCAAGCAGATCAAAATATGGATAAATTATATTTGGCCTACAAGCATTTTTTCGTGCATACTCAACCGGTTGCGGTTTTTTTACGGAAAGATTATGTCTCTTCTTAAATGAAAGGAACCAATCTTCCCCAGGAACACCATTTTTGAAGGGGTTCTTCACAGCCATCTTTTCTACATAGAGTCCTACAGTCTCCATCAATTCCTTTCTAGTTAGGCCAAAACCATATTTTTCCATTATATGCAAGTTTTTAACAAGGTTTTCTTCTACGTCCTGCGACAAAACTGTGGCCCTCCCCAAAGTATTAGACTTTACACCTTTACGATCATAAACCCGATTGATTATAGTTGCTCTTGGTATTCCATAATGTTTTGAGGCTGCATAACCCGACAGTGCACCACTTTTAACAGCCGCCACTGCTTCTAATAATTTTTCTTTCGGGTAAGAGCTCCGTTCCGTTTTTCTTATATAATTTCGAGGCATTTTACTTTTTCTGTAACAAATAAATGCATGTAAGTACCTCCAATACGGCCAAAAATAAATTACAGGGACAACTAACAATTAATTAATTGACACTAAAGATTGGTTTTTTTAGTATAATTGTGAAAACCACGATTAACAATTAATTAGTGGTGTATATGTTTAAGCAATTTAGTAATTAACAAAACAAGATATATTCATGTTGATCAAACCCTCTTTATTTAATCAATTGTTAGTGACTTACCACAAATAACAACACTGTTGTATAGAGATATCAACACATTTTGGCGCGCACACATAGTGCCTTGTGTGGGTAAATATCTGTGTACCTATTTGTGCTCGGAAGATGACTGTCAATTGGCCCAAGTCACTGCCACACAAATTAAAGTTGTATAATAATTACAATCGCATGCACACATAGCTCCGCGCGCCAAGATGAGTTAAACTATCTATACCTACTTAATCTAGATAGGTGATAATTCAACTTGCAAAATGTTTGTTACCCCTAAAACCGGGAAAGAGGAACATAATGTTTCTCTTAACCTGGTATGGTAGTTCCTTTTTCCCGGCTTGGTATTTTGTAGGTTATGTTTTTGATGACACCGAAAAAGCACTAAAAACACATGCTACAAACAATATAACATGCGGAAAATAAAGAATCAACATTAGAATTACACTTACCAACAAAATTTGCCGTATCACAGATGTTTTTAATCCTTAAAAAATCGCACACAAAAAACGCCGCTAGGTCATAATTTTATAGTTTGTCAACTGATTTTTTTCTTTCTCTTTTACTCACGTACTTATTGTGTTGTAGCGCCATCTATCCAAAAATATTGAAACTATACCTAATACTGTTTTATCGACGGAGTAACCATAGAGCTGGGCTTTATAGTTTTTTATTTATGAGTTACTGTTTCTCTTTACCTGGCGTCCCTCTTACCCCAGATAATTACTCCCAGACTCAGGACAAACAGACATGTTCATGCACACAAATGTTTGTCCTGGATGGGAATCGAACCCACGACCAGCGGCATGATAGGTGGTATCTTAACCAACCACGCCATCTGGCCTGCCTATATAAATTAATTAAAAGTACAACTAAAAAGCGCTCCAAGCATTGTTGAATTAATCATTGGATTCAAAAGAAGTGACTAGTTGCATATCTACTTATATCGTAACTACAAGGCAACTTAATTATTTTATAATTTTTAGTGCGTGATAAAAGCGTTGCATTTTAGTTTTTTTTTTTTTTTAAATTGCGGTTCTCTGGTCATAAGTTTTGTCACATATGGAAAGTTAAATAACTGACACAATGAGTTACGCACTACAACCATTTATACATCAAATGAAAGGGTATAAAATACAGATTTAAACCACATTAAAATTATTAAATGTCCTCCTCTTGCTTCGATACAAGCCTTCAATCTGCAAGGCCAGTCATCAATCGAAGCACGCACGACGTTCATATCAATATCGGCGACTGCTTTAATCAGGGATGCTTTAAGTGACTCCAAGTTGCGATTGGGTTTGGCGCAGACCTTCTCTAAGGGCTGCCATATTTTGTAATCCAAGGGATTCAAGTCTGGACTAGATGAGGGTCAATCCTCTTACCTGATAAAGTCGATTCCACGGGTCGTGAGCCAGATTTGGGTACTTTTCGCCTCATGAGCCGGCGCAGAATCCTGCTGGAATACCCAGTGCTTGTTTTCGAACATTGTTTGTGAAAGAGGTTCCACAATGTTTGTTAGGACTGTGTTTTGATATACAAGGCCACTGGTTTTCACTCCTTTTTCACAAACAAACACCTCCGTTGGACCCAAATAGGACACCCCCAGCCAAACCATGAATGCCGAAGGGTGATGACCACGCTGAACACGTGGCACACGTCTGCTCGCTTCTTCACTAGTGTGTGCATACACTTTACCATTTTGTTTGTTGAAACTCTCCTCAACATTAAACATTTTTTCGTCTGAAAAAAATATTTTGTCGTATTTTTTTCCCGCGTACCGCCTTAACAAAACCCGGCTTCTTTCGAGTCTGATTTTCTTCAGCCGTGCGTTAAGAAGATGTGCTGTTTTTTTTCTAAAAGCACGCAGTCCTAGGCCTTCATTTAACACCCTTTTAACAGTAGTTCTGCTTAGTCCCATCTGCAGAGCCAACATTTTTTGCTTGCGGACAGGATTTCGTTGGATTCGCGCCATCACTGCTTTGATGACCGCTGCAGTCCGAACAGTACGAGGTCGACCACTCCTTTGTTTATCTTCTAATCTTGAATATTCCCTGAATCGTTTGATAGTACGATAAATAAATCTCAGTGGAATTTTAAAATTTTTCAGCAGTTTGAAAATCTCAGTTGGCGCGTGACCGCAACGATGCAATGTAATTACTGCGACTCTGTCTTCTTTGCGGGTCCACTCCATTTTAGAAAATGAACAAAATTCCAGAAACCCTTTGTTTTTATTTTCTTTAAATATTCAAATTTCGAATGCCCATAATATTTTCCTCGGCTTGCATTCTAAATTCGAAATTTTACCTATGTAACAGAATTTATGGCCCGACTACGTACTTACATATTTTTTTTTAGTCTAGTATATTCTTCATTTAGTTAATAAGTCTAAAGTCAAGGAAGTTATGACTTGACCAATTTACTATTTGCCACTAAAGAGTTCCACTATCCACCTCTTGGCTCCATCATCAGACTCTCAAAACCAAGTGCAATCTATTGGACTCATCAAAACGAATCATTACCACTACCTATCAATATATACACCAATATTGCTGCTTGAAATTGAAATGCTAATTGCTGTAACTATTATAAACGCATGTTTGACTAACTTTAATGAATACTTTAAGAATGCCTTCATTAGTGGCTTTTGATAAATTTCATTGTAAAAAATACGTGTTCCGAAAATGACTTCTCCGATTGAGGTAGTTTACGAGTTATTAATTAATTAAATAGTTTTTTGGCTCTGGTGTAAAGTTCAAGTATTCGAGATACTACAAGATTGCTTTTGGGTCGACATGACCCCAAACTCGAGGGTTTTACAAGCAGCCACTGAAAAATTCCACTATCCACCTCCTAGCTCCCTCATCAGACCCTCGTTACCAAGCCCGATCTATTGGACTCGTTAAAATGAATCATATGAGCTCAAACTCGTGGGGTTTACTAGTAGCTAATGAAGAGTTCCACTATCCACCTCCTGGCTCCATCATCAGACTCTCGAAACTGAGTGCAATATATTTTACTAATTATTAACTTTGGTTTCAATGGTAAGATGTTTTTCATGTCGATAAAGAAGAATAACATTTGTGTGTTTAACCTGTAACAATAATCTTTTTTTTATTTATTATCCTGATGGTTTTGGTGAGGATATAATGCCAAAGTTATGAAATTATTGTATTGTCATTGGTCCTTGATACGTGTGCAAATTTTTAAGTTAATCTGACGTCATGAAGTTGGTTAAAATTATGTTGAAAGTTTCCGTTACATAGATAAAGAGCTCAAGCTAATAAAATCGTATTAATTAAATGCTATCCAAAATCATAATTACTTCGAAAAATGGGATGATTGATGTGTGTTGGTTCATTTTGGCTTAAACGGGTCCTGTTTTTTTACTTAGTCAAGGCTGCATAGGTTAAAGTTGCACTAGTCGGCGGCTCGTTGGTGGCGTGGCTATTAGGCATGCTATTTTTTAGTATTACTTATATAGTGAAATAAACGATGATTTATAAAGAAAACGAGTGAAATTTCATGAACAGACCTTTGGTCGTATAGATATTATGGTAAAACAACTGGATGTATTTCCCCTATCCCTGTACGGTAACGATTTTGCCATTTTCGTACTCCAGGAGCTTATTATTTAAGCCCAAAGATGCATTAAAATTAGTGTCGACGATGACGACCAATAGAGAAGTATGGAAGAAAAAATCATGTTGCGTGGACCCCAAATAAATTGGGATAAGGGCAGGATAATGATGATATGGAAGTTTCGAGCTTTCAAAACAATTTTTTCCAATTCTGCTTCCATACAGGGCTAGATAATGACAAGACAAATACATATAATTTTTAGTTTTAATCGTACACTGTCAAACAGACGAGTAATCACGTTACTACGTTTGTATGGAAGAATGACCGACTAGCGTAGCCTTAAGACGTGCTGTAGTCTACACAATTACGCGTCTTCGTGCCATTGTAGAAATTAATGTTGTAGCGGGCTAATATCCGAGTTTTGCAGAACGAACTTAACAGAGTTATTGAATGGTGTAAAATAACAGAATGCAACTGAATTCTGACAAATGTTATCACGATAAGTTTACGAGAAAGAATAACTATGTAAGCACAGAATACTTCATAAACCAATTTAAAGTAAAAGAACTCGAATTAATCAAGGATCTAGGTGTAATTTTCGACAGGAAAGTAAGCTTTCCTCACATTGAATACATTATTAAAAAATCATCTAAAATGTTAGGCCTCTTACTTCGTAACACTAGGGGTTTTCGTAAAAGCAACACCAAAATAATGTTGTACAACAGTCTCGTGCGAAGCAACTTGGAATATTGCAGCGTTGTATGGAGTACCTCATTACGCCACCCATATGCTGCGGTTAGAACGAGTGCAGAAGCGTTTTATGTGGCACCTAGCTTTTTGTGAAATGAAAGCTACCCTCCTACAAAACCTGCCTGCATGATTTCAGAATGCACACATTATCCACACGCAGAGACGTCACCGACGCCATATTTTTATACAACGTAATAAGTAATTGAACTGATTGCTCCATCTAGATGCCCGAGAAATATCATTACACCACTATGCCTACCTTAACGAAGAACTGCAGTGCTATTCTGTACAAATCTCACCGTGAAAACTTAGGTGAGGTGAGTGTGGAGTGAGCTGATAATAGTGTCAATCCCTAGCATCAGATGGAATGCTTACATAATAATACAGCACACTTCACCAACATTTTCACGGTGAGTTTTATGCAGAATAGACCAGAATAGAACCGGCTGTACTTGGCACAAACTCACCTATACCTAGATTATGTAAAATGTTCAATAGATGCAGTGATTTAGTGGATATACACCAGGACAGTATTAATAAAATGATTAAAGTAATTGTAAATAATTCACTCACAAAAACTTGAATCATCACGGTACCCAACAATTTAAAATATAATTGAATTCAATAATTTATTATACCACAACAGATCAATTAATTTACCAACTAATTTAATCAATGTACCTACTTTAATTTTATATTTCTTTATTTAAATGTAATGATATTAATTGATGTATTTTTCCTTTTAATAATTAATTTATAATTGCATTTTCGTGTTAATATATTTTGTTTTTTATTTTATTCGAATGTTATAACTAGCCTTATCTTAAGAAATTAACTAACAAATCTTTGTTGAAATAATTCATTTTGTAATTTAAGCCGTTTACTGTACATGCGGTGTTAGCCTATAAGTGATTGTTACACTTGCAAATGTATATCTGTCAATTGCAATGGATTTTTTATGTGTAAACAATTGTTGGCTAACCTAATAAATAAATAAATCACCACGCATTCGCTAAAGTGGGCGCTGCCACAGACAAGTAAAAATTGGAATCAAAACTTTTTTGTAATGCTATAAAAATGGCGCACCCCACATATGCGTTACATAAGAAAAAAATAATTGGTGGAAACTCCTTGGTGATATTAACTTCTTGGATTTGCCCTGTATCGTAATGGTAAAAAAATAATGTTTTATAACATTATTTAGGTAAAGAAAAATTGTTTCTTATAATGTTATTCTATTTTGGTATTCTCTTTATAAATAATGTCAACATAAACTCGTTTTGAAGTTTATAATTCGAATTTTACGACATGACAGTAGATAGTTTTTATAGCATTATTTCGTATAAATAAATCTGTCTTATGATAAACCTATAAAATTTTGTTTGAGTTGTACATGCATAAAGTCTGTCAAAGGTAGGTACTATTTTTGAATTCATAATCAGAACTTTACGATATGAGTGTAGATAAAAATGATTAAATTTGATTGAGCCGTTTTATCCTCATAATGTTCTATTTACTTTATTGATCGAGGATGACTTAATCAATGTACGTAGGTATAGGTTTGATTAAAAATAGTACCTAATGTTACGGATGATTGACTGTTCAATTTTATTATAATTGAATTGCTTTCAATGTTCTATGAAAAATAATTGAGTGAAGTCGGTTACGGGAACACCAATATGGTTTGCCTTTATTTTTTAATTTTGGTAAGTATTATAATATTATGTGCCAATCATGATAATCAAATAGGAACCTCCATAGGTACTTACATAATAAAAAGTTATAGGTCTAAAACTAATATTTCCTCAAAAACTGTTTTATTTTATTAGTTATTTTTTCAGATACCACTTATAACTGCAACAAGACGATTCGATGGACCTAGTTATCGATCTAGTAAGTTTCATAGGAAACCAGAGATTCCTAATTTATTAGACTTTACAAATACCTAGTTGATGAACCTTTTATTAACGTCCACGTACCTGATACCCTCTTGTCACACTGTGTTTACCAATTAACGTATGACATAATTTATGGATGGCCCTAAATTATTGCTGGTGGCTAAAGCCGTGGTCCCACGGTCCGATAACTTATGGCTGGTTTGCACAGTGCGAGCTGCTGACTAGTACTGCACTGCGTACTCGCATATCAGTAGCTCGGCTTGCCTTGGCTGTTTATACAGTGCGAGCTGCTGACTAGACAGCCGCTCGCACTGTGTACTCGTATATCAGTAGCTCAGCTTGCCTTGGCTGTTTACACAGTGCGAGTTGCTGCACTGCAGCTACTCGGTAGGCCGACGCACGCTAACTCGCACGAAAACAAAAAATGTTGAGGTTACTCGGCTGCGAGTTACTGTCCAACTCGCAAGTGCGAGTAACTCGTATGACACGTCCACACAATGCGAGTAGCTGCACTGCAGTTACTCGGTAGGCCGACTCGCATGCTAGCTCGCACTGTGTAAACTAGCCATTACTGACTAGCCTTTGCCGAGCATCCTCATGGCGAGTGTCAACCTGGTGCAGCCCAGTGACCGCTATTCAAACATGTCTAGTGATACGGAGCCCATAGTTGCGTGTGAAGCCGCTGTGATTTTATTCAGTGGTCAACATTTGATAAACAAAGAAAAAGAAAACGCGCCCGTATAGGCCACGACGGGCGTCCCCGCGCCTCGCCTTTGTACTTACTGACTCCTGACGGATCGGACTGGCAACGACAGGCCGCCGCAGCAAGTGAGAACGCGATAACAATAAACTAAAAAGAGTGTGCGGAACTTTTATGAAATTTGTTCCAGGACATACGTTTTTTAGTAAGCCTTACAAGTTTGTAAAATAAATGTTTGTCATTTCGAATCACCATTACTTATATGTGTGAGGTTTGTATCGATATGTTTTCCTTACTTTTACAATGTATGAGTACATTATGAACAGCCAAAGTTGAGGTAAAAATTGTGCAAAAAAGCAGATTTTTGGAGGCTTAGGTATAGGTACTGAATTTGTTTCTCCAAATTTTTATTTTTTGGTTTGATAGAAACCTAGGTACAGCAAATTTTTGAACTAATAGGTATCTTCCCATATAACCATTTTTGGTCGCAGATTTGTAAAAGATGTAACAAGTCGCATCAGTTTCGTAACTGATACGACATATTGCGACTGTGTGGGAGTGCACTTTTAATTGTCGTAACCGTTTAGTAACAAAGTGACAGAAAGTAGTTTTAGTAACTTTGTGTTGTAGCTGTGTCGACTTGTTACAGACAAATTTGTGTACACACGTTTTACACACTTTGCGCGTTGTATGTAACTAGTGTACAATATTGGTAACAATGTGTACTAACTGAGTGGTAACATGTGTAGTACCGTTACGTCAATGTTCCGGAACACTTATAATACTAACTTGGATAAATGGAAATCACTAGATCCAGTCATTCTCAAACTATTGTCTTATGTTAACTGCCGGTTTACCGTTTAATTAAAATAAAAAATGAGTAAACTACCCAAAATATCACGTAGATTTCGATGGACTTCAACATTTTACAGGAGAGTTAATGAATTAACGAACCAAAATAACACAAGTACAAGTAAGTTAATCCTATCCTACTTACTAATATTAACCTATTAAGTAACCAAACCTATCCCGTCGCCAAATATGAAAGTTTCCTGGCAACAGGTGAAAAAGTATTTACTACTGTCAAAATGAATGGGAATTACCAGTTGTCCAGAAACATTAAAGATAAATGGTTTTTAAGTGTACCTACATGATGATATCGTTGAAATGATGTACGCAATTTCTGTCAATGACAAAATTAAAATCGTTGGCAGGAATATCAAAAACAAATTTGATTTTTTTGAGCGACCGTTCAATTCTTCGCATATCAATGTATATGCAACATCATTTGATTATGAAGCAGAAGAATCAAGAGAATACAATTTGGAAGACGTAAAATTTAAGCTTTTATGTATGCTTTGCAACTCCCAAATGGTATTTATTCCTGTATTGACAACGTTAGGGGTAATAATAATTCGGGAGGTTCCTGTTTCGCATAAGGCGGGAGGAAACGCCCGGGTGTCACCATTGTGTGGATCGCCCAGAGGACACAGTGGAGCATACAGTGGAGGTCTGCCCGGCTTGGGCAGAGCACCGCCGTGTTCTCACGGAGGCGATCGGCGGCGGCGATCTCTCGCGTCCGAGCTTGGTCCAGGCCATGGTGCGGAGCGAGAGTGCATGGGAGGCCGTCACCTCCTTCTGCGAAGCGGTAATGCTCGCAAAGGAGGAGGCGGAACGCGTGAGGGAGAGGCAACCTCACGCCCTCAGTCGCCGCAGGAGACGCCCTGGGCGGCGGGAATCGATAGCCGATTCCCGGCCACCGTAGGCGCGGGCTTGCGGACGGTGAGTAGTGGGTAGCTCGCCGTCCGGTGAGGACCAGGCCCGGGTCGACGGCGCGTTGTGTTCCACGCGCGCCTCAAAGAGATGTCAGTAAGAGATGGGGTCCAATAGGGCCGATGCCGCTGGGGTCGCGGGTTGTTTGAAAAAGATACCGTGGCCCTGGCATAGGCAACTGAAGGAACACGGGTGGGTTTTAGTCAGTAAAAGTCTGACACGCCCTTCCGCTCCACCCAGAGCGGGAGAAGTTATTTGATGATTTCCCATCCACAAAAAAAAAAAAAAAGGGGTAATAATAAAATGAAAACATAAGAAGAAACGATTTTTTATTTCGAAATCACAAAATCATCACTGACACTTAACGCACTATAACTTTACTAGCATTAGCTAGCTATTTGCCACTAATAATCTACAGATCATTTTAAAGACCTGCATCAATCTAAAAAAGCTACTTAATAATAAGTCTACCTAATCAGTTTAATATACATTCATATAAAGTGGTATCAAAAATAGTATACTGAGTAAACCTAAATAGAGCAATAATAACAACAAAATTTTATAATTTTATATCCTGTTCACTGTCGTCTCCATCATCTATCAATCATAAAGATAATTTGTCAGCATATTCGTATAGTTAATCACTGTTTGTACTTTTGCAGCACAGTACATTAAGTAAGTTATCAGAACTGATATTCATAATTTTGGTTTCATCTTTTAGATCCAAAATCTTGTTTTTTATTTTCACGTCAGAGAGTACCACTATTTTCGATGATTTGTCGGAATATTTTTTTGTGTCTTGCGTATTGTCGTCTGTAAAAGAATAAAGTTAAAGAATATTAATTTCTACAAACTAAAGTTTGGGAAACTGTGGACAAAAAATCAAAGAGAGACCATTTTAAAAGTTCAGTTACTTTGTGACGACTTTACGTAACATGTCCACACAATGTCGACACATTATCGTAACTTTGTAACTTGTTGTGACGAGAATATTTTTCACTTAACAAAAAACATTTTTTCATTATTTATCGATAATACGGTTTATTACTGCTAAAATAGTTTGTTATTAAATATTCAACTTTATTATTGCATTCAAATAGAAGCTTTTGAGAATAGAAAATAAAAATATCATTAAAATTAAAACAATGTGTATTTTCGTCGGAATGGTTAAATTATGATAATAATGTGGCGCTTTGATAAATTTCAACCTTTCCTACGAAATTACACGATGAATTTAATTTCCCATTAGGATTTGAGTACATATTGAAAGCCATAATAATCAATAAAAAAAACTCTTTGTTTACTTAACTAGGTGATAAAATGGCTGTTTCTTATTTTTTTAATAATTCACGTCACTTCACAAGTCAATGTCAACGACTGAGCTGTTATGAGCGATTGAATGAATGATTTGTGGGAACTCTGGTTAAAATATGGTAACAGTGTTACGACACAGCGACGTAAATTAGAAACCGAATGTTACTGTGTCGACTCTTCCCCATTTTTAGTTGCAGCGACTACTCTAACACGGAACGACGACGAGATTATGTGTCGAGAATAAATCAGTGTACACACTAGGTGTGGAAACCGTTACGTCATGTTCCCAAAAATGGCTATATGGGTTGTACCTACCTATATAAGATATGTTAAAGCGCTATAATCACGTACCTACAAGCGTTTGTTTAAAAAGTATGACGGATTGGCCGCTCTTAAAATCATCTTACGCGTGTGTAAATAATATTGTGTAAGTATATTTATGCCTCGACCCTAAATCGTGTTTTTTTTTTCAATTACCTAAATGTTATGGAAGGTGACAAAGGTATACTGAATTTGTTTCTCCAAATTTTAATTTTTTGGTTTGATAGAAACCTAGGTACGAGTACCTACAGCAAATTTTTGAACTAATAGGTATCTTGTACCTATAAAAGATATGTTAAAACGCTATAATCACGTACCTACAAGCGTTTGTTTGAAAAGTATGACGGATTGGCCGCTCTTAAAATCATCTTACGCGTGTGTAAATAATATTGTGTAAGTATTTATATTTATGCCTCGACCCTAAATCGTATTTTTTTTTTCAATTACCTAGATGTTATGGAAGGTGACAAGCCAATACTTCGGATGTCCCCTAATGAGGATTACGCAGAATCCAATTCAGGTACAGGTGTATTTTCGTCTTTTTTGGGTGTATTTTCGTACATAGGCATACGAAGTACCTACATATTTTTTCTCTGTCTATTTTCTTAAATACCTTTAAAATGAGTTACGTCCGTGTTTGGGTCACAGAAATTCATTCGTGTACCAAACTTCAACTTAATCGGTCCATTAGATTCGGAGCTAATTGGCTGTGACAGACGGACAGACAGACACGAGTGATCCTTTATTTATATTTATTTCCCTAAAAAAAAATATATATAATTTAAGGCTTTTGAGGATTGATTCAAAACAATTGAAAGTTCATCGATAACCGGAGTCAAAGAGTATAATAATAATACGGGAGAAGAGAGCCCTCTTGCGTCATTTCGAAGCAGCCAGATTCGAAACGCCATCTACATATCTTAACGGGAACTAAGGCTTTATGACAGGAATGTATATATACACTTTCCTCTTACTTAGCTTCACACATGCTCACGATGTTTTCCTTCACCGATTTTTTTTAATTTATAATATATACACGCACATGAATCCGAAAAGTCAGAGGTGCGTGCCTTGGGTTCGAACTCGAGACCACTAGAATTGTCAGTCCGACGGTCTCACCACTAGGCTATCACTGCTATTGAAGATAGATCTAAAATGCTGTACTCCTATACGGGCAATGTCAATATTATGTACCTATGTACTCTTTTACTTCGACACAATGGTAAACAGAGGTATTATTTCAATTTCGAAATGTATTTATTAGAAAACTTAACACTGGCCACAATAAGTATGTTCTAGTTTTAAATGTTGCCACCCGTTTTATAATCCGTTGTTATATATAAAGTTCTCCGGTGTTATATTACAATTATTCTCTAGAAAATTAAAAAACTTAAAATCTATTCTAAATTAGAGAACTTAGTTATTTGATTTTCTTATTTTCGTTAAGTTGGGATTACAGAGACATCTATCGATAATTATGAAACTAATAGTTTCTCAGTTAAGTAAAGTAGATGGCGCCTCTTTCTTTACGAAAGTAGTGCTTGTTCTAACTGTCTCCCCCCTGACCGGAGTATCGGAGAATCGATAACAAGATGTTCTTTCTTAATTGATCACTAGATGGCGCAAATTCAAAGAAAAAAAAAATCCCAAGTATACGGTTAGCGTTTCTTACCACTGACCCTGAAAGAGAACGACTTCAATATACATGTTAGTTGATACAATCGACGCGTCTAAATTCCGTTCTGTGTTTGACCAAATATTTTTTATTTTATTTTATGTATTTGGAAGAACCAACAATTAGGTACACATTATGTATTACAAATAAATAGTTATACAAATGTGCAACCAACAACGTTCTCCACAGATACACAAAAAGAGAAAGACAATATTGATAAAGTAAAAGGTGCAAGACATAAAATACATATAAATTACAGCAGTAAGGGACACTAGAGAGATTTAATATTATTCACATACATATTAACACGATACTCGTCGGTAAGACTGCTTTTATGTGTAGGTAGGTATCAAAAATCAAGTGTAAAATACCTAACCCTGTTTTCTACTAGATGAAGGCAGAGAGACAACTCCACCTCCTAAAACGAAATACCCTACATTGGTGAGAGATTTGAGTATCCTCGTCAGCTGGTTGATGGAGAACTTTGGCTACGACGTGGTTCCAACGGGTCGTAAGAATAATAAAGGTACGTTAGTATGTCCAATTTTTAGAACGAATAGGTTGGAGTACCTAAACTGGTAGAAATCGTCACGTAACGAAAAAGCGTTATGCCCCTCCATGCGACTTTCTATCTTCTCTGTCTCTTTTTATACTTAGTCATCATCGTCATCTGTCAGCCGAAAGACGTTCACTGCTGGACATAGGCTTCGCCCAAGATCGCCGCTATGAGCAGGCCTGTGCTCCCAGCTTCAGTGGGTTTTCGAGACTTTCACACAGAGCGCCGGTCCACCTTGTCGGGATACTCCCACTAAGAGGTTTCGAATGTAGGCAAGCCTGAGGGCTGTTTCGTTTTGTCACCTCTCTCGCTCACACGGGACCAAATTTTTAAGATTATTAAATGAAAGGATGCCTTTTTTCAAAAATGTAATCAATTAGCGAACTAATAATTAATATTAATTTAATAGGAAATAATTAAAAACACAAATTTCTATTGTGTTATCTAATGAAAACAGCTCAAAAAGTATTATGATCTGTTTTTGATGTTTTTGAAATAAATGACACAATAAAAATGTGTTTTAATAAATTACCTATTAAATTAATATTATTTACTAGTTCGTTAATTGATTACATTTTTCAAAAAAAGCATCTTTTCACTTAACATTCTTAAAAATTTGGGCCCGTTTGAGCGAGAGAGGTGATAAAACGAAACAGTCCTCGTAATGTCACGCCTGTGTTCCCCGATTCTTGCGGCAGATATATGAGTAGGAGTATACCTACACCCGTGTTACAGTTCGCCAGCTATGTAATAGGGGCGAGCCTATGGCCATAGTAACTTAGGCACAAATCCAGAATCCGGAATGCTATTGAGAATTTTCTGATGGAACAACCCTATACACTTTGCCTGAAATGGCAATCAATCCCAGCAGAAACTCATGCTCAGGAGTAGCGTTTGCGACTACAAGGCTCGAGTCATCTAGAATAACATTTTTTTTTTTTTAATAACATTTACATACGACTACAGTCCGGCCGTCGAGAGAATGCGTACTTGACACCGTTTCATACTTACGAATATCAGTCTTACGACAAAAGATTTAAACACATGTCCAATGAGTGTCTTACGTCTTATGTCAAACTCCATACATAAAAAAAGTAAGACACGCGTTGAACATGTGATTAAATCTTTTGTGGGTGTTTTGCGAACTTGATCATGAAATAATAATTGACCAACTGACAGGTGTCAGGAACGCATTCTCTCGACGGCTTAACTGTAACACCCGTCTAATTAACTTGCGACATGCGGATGTACCTACTGTAAATGTATTTAAGAAGCAACTCAATAATCTACTGATAAGACATACCTACTACACAATTAATGAATTTTGTTGTCAGTTAGAAATTTGTGTGTAGTGTAGTGTAGTGTACTACTACTAGTGTACTACTACCTACTTATTATTATTAGTGTACCTAATAATAATAAGTAGGTACATTATGGTAAGACTCGAGTCCGATATATTTTATTAAAAATATTTTATTTGTATTGTTAACTTAACTATTATGACATTTTGTGCTCTAATATGACTTACTTATTGATTTATATTTAGGACATGGTATAATTTTAATGAAAATTTTGCTTGCCTGAATTGGTGCAACACAGTGGACTGCGCTTTCACTTGGCATTAAGGATTCTTGGATTTCAGATTTTGATTTTATGATTATGTACTGTGTTGAGCAATAAATATTTGAATTTATAGGTGCACCTCTGTCCAACTCTTTGAAGAATACAGGCATGTTATTACGTGTAGTTGCAGAGAACAATGGTTAGAAGGAACTACAACTTTTTGCTTAGACAGGAACGTACCCCCTTGTAATAATGCTGCCATTGCGTTAAATCAACGCTGTGTTTATATATCTCGACTCTAACTCGTTATTTTTTTCATTAGTTGTCAAGCATAGTGGCAAGCCAATACTTCGTATGCCCCTCAGCGACATCGATTCTGATTCAGGTATGTACATAGGGCCTAAGCACACGAGATTGTTTGTACCTGCATGTAAAAAATATCAACTGCTAAATTTTAAAAAGCAACACTAGTTTTTTTTTTATTATTTTTTTTTTTTTTTATTTGTGATGGGTTTGCTCTTGACTCTAGTCTAGGTCAGAGGTGACAGAGACAAAGTCGACGATGGAGTGAGCTTACCCAGAAGAAGCCTGTTCACTCTCACTTTGAAGAGATTAGGGTTGTATACGTTCGGAAACACAGACGCAGGTAGTGAGTTCCACTCTTTTGCTGTGCGCATTATAAAAGTTGCGGTTATAGAGCGTTTTTG
Source organism: Dicycla oo (assembly GCA_948252095.1). Taxonomy (NCBI): domain Eukaryota; kingdom Metazoa; phylum Arthropoda; class Insecta; order Lepidoptera; family Noctuidae; genus Dicycla; species Dicycla oo. The sequence continues at coordinate 15,562,460 of OX411732.1, forward strand.
TTGCGCTATACGCGACGAAGGCGGATAAAAAACGCGTAGTGCCTCTAGATTTGTACTGTATCCTCCTTGTATTATAGCCTCTCTTATATAGGGTGACCTCTACCTAATCAAAAATCAGCTGTTGCCCACATTTACGTCGGCATAACTCGTCAAAATATAAGAGCGGATGATTTTTTTCGCGATTTCATGTTTGATCCCATAGTAAAAGTTGTTTGTTATCATGAGTACAATCATGTGTTTCAAGTATCGGTCACTAATTACCAGTTACCCTTTATAGGGCGTTCGGTAAAGAATGGATAAGCTTGGAATAGCATAATATTATAATAGATCTTATGGCAATTCTAAAAAAAATACAAAAAAGTATATATCCCAGGAGAGTAGGTACCTACATAATGTTTTTTTAGAAAAAAAAATGGCAACTTTTTAACATTCTTCTTCACCACGACCACAAAGGAATGAATTCCATCGGTTATTTGTTGTTATAATATTGTAAGTTCACTATTCCGACAGGAGGCAGTCAACAGTGTGACTAGAAATTACACAGTATTTTTTTTTTTCAAAAAAATCGTATCTTAAATACTACTTAGGATATATATATATATATATATATATATATATATATATATATATATATATATAAAATACAAATATATATATATATATATATTTGTATTTTTTTAGACCGGCCATACCTAAGGTCTATTAATTATATGCTATTTTAAGGTTATGCATTCTTTTATCGGACATCCTGTATAAGGCGGCAGCCCACGTACTGCTTGAAAACGTTCAAAAGTTCCATGGTACCTTTGAACTATGCCTAAGTTTATGTCCTCTAATCTTAAAAAAAATACATAAGCATAGATATTTTCATAAGCATAATAATGACTGGCCTGTTGGTCTAGTGGTTAGTGGCCCTGACTGCTATGCCGGAGGTCGTGGGTTCGATTCCCACCCAGGACAAATGTTTGTGTGATGAGCATGATCATTTGTTCTGTGTCTGGGTGTAATTTATCTATATATGTATGTATTTAGAAATATATAAGTATGTTTATCAGTTGTCTAGTACTCATAACACAAGCTCTGCTTAGCTTGAGGCTAGACGGCGTTGTGTGATAGTTGTGGAATATTATTATTATTATTATTATTTTCTTAAAAGCTTGAGGCTCAGGGTTTTAAGTTAAAATATTAAAGTTCTATGTTTACGTAAGTTTTTTTTAATACTTTTTAGTTTATTAAATGCGTGTTTTAAAAAAATAAAGTTTATTTTGTAATTTTTATACCAGCTTATTGCTGTCCCTCTGCAGGGCAAAGGCCTCTTCTTATACAGAGAAGATAATAATAGTTAATTGTAATTTCCTTAACATTTTCTTAATTATTAGACGAAGATGATGACAAAGTGGCTCCCAAAATGGAAATCACGGAACAACTTACAGAGAATCCAGTGAAACTTCCAGTGGATAGTAAAAGTAAGTGAATAAATTAGTTTAGCCTATACTGTTCCACTGTGCGCAAAAGCTTCCTCCAATTCCTTCCAGTAACTCTTTTCCCGTGCCGCCTCGAACCAGCCCTAGCAGTACGCGTCCCAGATCGTCTCGCCACCTCTTTCTAGGCCGGCCTCAGCGGCGTCGTCCATCCTCAGGCACCCATTGTGTGGAGACTTTTAACATAAGATGCACTTACTTACCTATGATAAATAAACAATCTGAATGCTGATGTTGAAATCCTCAATCAATCAATCAACTCAGCCTATCGCCGTCCACTGCTGGACATAGGTCTTTCCCAGCGCCACAACACCCTGTCCTCCGCCTCTCGCATCCAGTCTGTCCGAGTCACCTTCTTAAGGTCGTCGGTCCATCACTACGCTTACCGATCAGCTTACCGCGGTCTCCACTCCAGGACTCGCCTGCTCCACCGGCCATCAGTCCTTCGACAAACATGACCAGTCCACCGCCACTTCAGTTTGCTTACTCTGCAAGGTATGTCGGTAACTCCGCTTTATGTTTTCAGATTCAGACGAACTACGAAACTACCCACTAAGAACGAAACACAAACCGAAAAAACATAAAGAAGAAGAACGTAGGTGGTTTGTTACCTTTACTAATTTTCTTTCATTTGAATGGTACGCAAAGCCAAAGTGTGGATCTCCTTGCAAGCCTTTTTATTCCCCACGGCATATAACCCGTTACCAAGGGTCAACCTTTAATCTTGTGAACGTGTAGTCAAGAAAACGGTGCGTTGTTACTGCACGGGGCTCATCCAGAGCTGTTGCTCATCCTGGCTGCGGTCGTTCCATCATAGACCACATTCATGGCTTTTAATCAGAACAGATCTGTCAAGATCGGTCTTATTAATAAAAATAAATGACCAAACGCTTAAAGTGTGTCAACAAACCAGGGTAATCAGCACCATCATCAGCCTACAGCAGTCCACTGCCTGATGTAGGCCTCTCTAATTGCACGTCAGTCAGCTTGATTCTTGGTTACCAGCCACTCTGCGAAGATTGTCGCTCCACCTAGCCTGAGGGCGCTCTACCTTACTTTTGGCGGTTCGCGGCCACTCAAGAACCATCATATGGAAATTACATAGCAGATAATTTCACACCAATTCTATTCTGTCCTCATCTATCTGGGCCTAGTTGACACGTAGTCGCCGAACGCTGTAAAAGAGGTCCATATTATAAACAGTGTTACATTTTGTAGCAAATCCCGAGTGGGTGAAAGATCTAAAGGAATTCATCAAGGACCTGACAACACATTATGGACAACACGAAGTACTCAAGCATACGAAACCTGTCATTGCTTGTAAGTCACTTTTATAAATAAAGTTTAACCGCCCATATTCCCATTGCTGAGACGCAGGCCTCCACTCTGTGAGAGGGAGTGGGCGACTACCACGTGGGCATAGTTGGTGGATGTCACGTCTTGTCTTCAAGTTTTGGTTCTAGGACATAACAATTCTTTACAATGTTTTCCTTCACCCCGTTTTGAAAGCGATCACTGTAGCCATCTTCAATATACTCCTTTATGGATAACTTTAGGAAAAAATAACATTATTTTTTTACAAACAACAAAAAATAACATTTTTTTGCAATGACGAGTTAAAGTTGTTTCAAATATATAATAGTTTTATTTTGTAATAATATTTAATGATTAATTTCAGCATTAGAGAAGAAACACAATATGAAAATAAAAGATATTGACGGTAACGTGTTCACACCATTTTTTTTTGCCAGTATCAAACTGTGTTGTGTTGCTTATTACTAACCGCTCGGCCACGACCTTGCCGCTGGTAGCAGCAAGGTCGTGGCCGAGCGGTTAGTTAGTAGCGGTTAGAATGTATGAAGCACGCTACGAGGCGCCGGACGCAGCGGCTTCATACATTTTAGTATAATTTTTCTAACCGCTCGCCGCCCCGCGCTAAGCTACCGCTGGTAACGGCAAGGTCGTGGCCGAGCGGTGAAGTTACGGTATCGTAGAAGAGCGGAGGTCGCCATATAACGGCCGCAGTGACGGCTGTCACGAAAATGATGGCAGCGAGTTTGACTTTACGGTGTCAAAAAAAAGCTCTCCATCTTACTTTCATATAGAACTTTTTAGTGACGTCATTCGCCGGCAAATTGCGGACTCTATGTGGCGGCCATCGCGGTCTTAGGAAGCTCTAACTTAAGATTGTTATGTTGTTACTGCAAAATTATCTAGCGCTTGTTAATCTCCCAGGTTTTCAAAATTTCTCGAGATGTATTGCCGTAGACAAAATCGAGGTACATTACTTAATGCTACGAGTATTAACCAAATTTTAATATTTTTGTTTCTTTTTTTTGTAGTGGACGAATACGGTAAGATATGTTTTCTTATACCATCATCTGCCTACGCTTTTCCCAACGATGTGGGGGTCGGCTTCCAGTCTAACCGGATGCAGCTGAATACCAGTACCACATGGAACGACTGCCTATATGTTTTCTCTTTTTTTTTTTCTTTAATTAGTGATCAATACTTAAACACATGATTGTAACAAACAACGGGACCTATTTCGATGGTCCTAGTTTATCCCTATCTGTGACTTGTGAGTTACGACTACATGTACGGCTATATGTAAGTGGGCACGCCCTTTATTACTGGAGGCTTTTATTTAGGTATAAAGTTCTGCTTACGTTTTTAGTTTTGTATTTTGTTTCTGCTTGAGTATTGTTTTCGTTTTCGTTTTTTTTTTTTTTGGTATATTGGCGTGTGCTAGCTTACTTATAGCAAATAATTTAATTTAATGTTTTGTGTTGCGTAATGTACCTAAATTATTATGCGCAGTATTATATAGAATCATTTTTTTAACTGAACAGACAGCTGTGCTGCTGGGGAGTTTGTTGCGCCACTTCTTCTCCCCAGCTAAAGCACTAGGAAGTGGTGAAGGGCGGGCGTTTTTGGGGGACTGTCTTATGTAATTTTGACGTTCAAAAAGTGCTGATTCTCAGCCTAGTTTGAATAAATGACTTTTGATTTTGATTTTTGATTTTGACCAAATCTGAAATTGCGAAAAAATAATAATCGACTACTCTCTACATTTTGACGAGTTATGTGAACATGAATGTATGGGACAGCTGATTTTTTTTCGCGAATTCAGGTTTTGCCCCATAGTAAAAGTTGTTTGTTATCATGAGTACAATCATGTGTTTAAGTGTCGGTCAGTAATTACCATTATCTATATACAGAGTCAAATTAAATTAGCTAGCGAAACTCCGCTGACATGATGGGTATCGATATTTAAACATGATAAAACAAAAAAGAAATTAAATTGATTACAAGCTTTTATTTAGTCCCACCTGTCCCGATGTTTGTCTATAATCGAATTTCGCAAGTTTTTGACCCACTTCCCGGTATCCGATTGACCTGAAATTTTACATGCTTATGTAAATTGGATGACAATGCAATATTATTATGACATAGAGCTGAGCTGATGATGGCGCCGGAATGTGGTCATGGGAACTCAGTAATAAAACGACGCAACCCTATAGAGTTTGGGATCATTTGATTCGTCTTGAAAGGGACTCTGGTATCCAGATGATATCCAGACTAATAAAATCATGATTAAAAAAAATTTTTTTTTGAATAATACACTTGTTTGATGTTGTTTTTTAGGGTCATTAACCGCCGGTAGTTACTTAAAATATCGGTTTAAAATCAGTTTTCTTCAGTGTAAACTTCACAGACGTGATGGGTATCGATATCTCAACACGATAATAAAACAGATTTTATCAACTCACACCAAGTTAACAACGACTGGTTTTTTTTTTTGGGTACCATTGACCCAAAATTTTATTATCAATATTTTTTTTTTTTTTCATTTTTAGATATCGATAGGTACTCATCACGTCTGCGGAGTTTTGGTAGCTAATTTAATTTGACTCGTATATTTAAGGACCCTGTATTTACTTGTTTAAGTTTTTGTGTGTGAACAATGTAAGTATTTTACTAACTCTTTTTACAGGTGAAATCCATATCACTTATATTGAAAAAGGAAAAGGCAAGAAAATTTCTCGAAAGAGGAAAAAGTCAGGCGAAACATGAAAAAGTGCTTAAAAATGTTGTTGTAAAAAAGCATTTCATACAAATCAAAGTAGTTTTGTTGATCCTTTGATGCATAATTGACTGCTCGGAAGTTTCGCAAAGAAACTTTTTTATAATTGTGTCCCATGATTGTGTCTCATTATGCAACGCTTGATAGGTTACTTTGCCAAAGAAAAAAAATATATAGGTAGCTAATAATTGTCTACCAGCTTAATTAAGGCGACGATAACCGACTTTTAATGATTTTAAACTAAAGATCACGTCTAAACGAGTAGAGTTAAAGATTTGGAAGAAATATGTTAAATTAGAGCATTTCCTTAATAACTTACTACGTGAATATTTTAGAGTATACGTGTTTTAATATTTGGAGCTCGTGTCTAAGTAATAACAGTCGCACAGGTCGATCCATCAGGTTAAGCTATGCTTGCCGAGGTTGGTCTGTGGTTGGGTGACCATGTTTTCATACCGAGACTCCTCCGTGCCTCGGAAAGCACGTTAAGCCGTTGGTCCCGGCTGTCTGTCGTGGATCTTTGACAGTCGTTACGAGTTGTCAGAAGCCCGAAAGTTTGACAACCAATCTTACCAAGGGGTATTGTATTACCCAGTAACTGGGTTGTGGAGGTCAGATAGGCAGTCGCTCCATGTAAAATACTGGTATTCATCCGGTTAGACTGGAAGCCGACCCCAACATAGTTGGGAAAAGGCTAGGCAGATTGATTGACGTGTTTTAATATTTATTTTAATAATAATGCGTCTGATTTGGGACAGTGCTCCTTGATGGGCGAGTTCTATTACTGGGTGGACGTACGACGCGTTGCGTGAGCTCAGCACAGAACACGCAAGCTATGCCGCCTCAACCACTCAAGGCCCTTGGCGTATATGTATCTGCCAGGACGCCTACAGATTGTATCGTAATACTTTAAAAAATAACATAGGCAAAAACCTGCGATAGTCCTGGTAGCATATTTCTGGCCTGCGATCAAAAGGCGGCTTCGAGCCAAACGTGGTGTATAATGGTGGGACTTGTTCGGGTGTCAAAACAGCCGAGGCATTTGCTCAGTATTTTGCTGTTGTGTTTCTGCCCGATACAACTGAATTGGACCCTAGAAAATTAGATGAGATGACATTTTTCTGCCCCTTTTTAACCCCACTGGATGTTGTTAAGGCGATTGCTAAACTCAAATCCTGTAGCTCGGGTGGCCCTGACAACATTCCAGCCTTTGCTCTTAACGTTGCACTAGTCGGCGGTTCGAACACTATGGTGGCGTGGCTAATATGCAATTATATGTAATTGGTGTTGTACCGTTTTATTAATTATAAGTAAATAAATAAATATACGCTTTAATTGTGGTAGTCCGTTCTAAATTCCACCATGACCTGGCTGGGATTGGCTTTAGACGAGGGAACTCCTCAACAGTACACAGTACAGACACGAAAAAACCACTAGGTAACCACATAATCTTTATTCCCAGGACTAGTGTGTGCTGATTTGATTCTGGAAAAACGGGAATCGATACATCTTTTTAGTTTTTTGAATCGCTTTCAAATTGGTTAAATCCGCTATTAATAATTATTTGTACCTACCTCCCTAATAGAAAGTCTTCGATTTTGAGACATTGTAGATTATCCCTAATATATACTTAGTATTGTAATATCTGTGACTAGGTGCCATTTTTACCGTCTTGAAAAAAATTGGGTAGGTATAATAGGTGAACGGACTATGGCTACCTAGTTTAAAAAAAAAAGAAAACATACGCACTACGATTTATTAACGATCTAGATATAAAGTTTTTTCAAAATTTCTCTTTTTAATGTTCTAGTTTACTTCAAATGTTTATTGATAGCGCAATTTCTGTCTAAGCTATTCCATATATATCTATCTAAGCTATACTAAGCTATTATTATACTCCGTTCACCTATTGTACCCTATTTTTTTCAAGACGGTAACAAAATCATCCAGTTTAATACTAATATAATACTTAATCGATAAAGAGAAAGTAGAATCACATACTTTTCACGAAAGTAGAAATTTGGTATTTAAATTTTGGAATACCAAGAAGTATCTAAGCATCTAAAGAAGCGAGAAGCGAGTAGAGCTAAAAACTAGAAGCGAGTTGTCTAGCCACGAGCAGCGAGTGAACGACGGCGACAAGCGATTACTCGCTAGTATTCGTATGTACCAAGCGTGAGTCTCTCAGCGAGTGCTCTGTCCGCAAAGCGAGCGTCGCTGAGTGTGTTACTTTTTTAATGTTTCTTGTCGCTGCGGCAAACGAGTACTCGCGCGCGGTGTGAACAGTCAGCGATCAACTATTAATATATGCATCTCTTTTGTGTACGCGGAACGTATATCTATTGTACGTTTCTTGAGCGAGAAAATAGCCGATAGTTAGTCGTTTCCACGCCGGCCGTGGGGCAACTGCCGACAGATTTTTGTCGGGAGCCACAGAATCCTTGGATTCTGTGGCTCCCGACAAAAATCTGTCGGTTTGATTACGATAAAACACAACGAAAGCAATGAATAGGTACTTATAAAATAGGTAAAAACTGAAATGCAGGTTACCTACTACGTGCCTGCTTTCTCAGCTTACTTAATACTAGGCAAATTTACATCAAAACATAAATTCTTTTTCGCGAAATAAACGAGATCTCTAAGTGTTCTAAAGGGTCTAAGGACCGTTGAACGTTTTTAAGCAAAGCTATGGTTCGTAGTGCTACTCAAATCTCTGTTCCTACTTTGCTCAGAATTTCAGAGACTTTTGAACATTTAACTTGTGTATGAAGCTTTTTTAACCAACTTCAAGAAAAGGAGGAGGTTCTCAGTTCGTCGGAATCTTTTTTTTTATGTATGTTTCCCGATTACTCGAAGACGGCTGAACTGATTTGGAAAATTCTATTTTTGTTTGAAAGGGTAGGTATACTTTCTAGTTGGTCCTATTGTCGGGAAATCTTCAAATATAGGCACACCTATAGCGATTTGCGTATTTTTTATAGTAACTCGTGCATTTGTTCTTGGAAAGCACCATTTGCTCAAGTGGAACTGATGAGGAAGATCACAGATGGCCACTGGAACTATTCAATAATAAGTATTTCACAGGGTGCGATTCGATTAGGTACTTTATTAATGGTTGCTAAGTAATTTATGCTCGTCACAATGGTTATGCTGATGTAGAGTTCTCCTGGTTCCTACTTGCCAGGAGAACTCCTCAACAATTAACGACCCTGCATCGGGAAAAGCAATACAGATTTTGTAAAAGGTGTTGAGCAGTTGACATTAGACTATTGTAACTTAGATAAATTACAAACTGACCCACTAAAATAACTTCTTAGCAAAAAATAAAACCGACTTCCAAAACAAAACACTACAAAGTGAAAAATAACTTTAAATTTCGATAGTCGGTGTCTTTGGTTTTGTATTTTCGTTTTTTGCCACCGACTTCCGAAATTAAAGTTATTTTTCACTTTGTAGTGTTTTGTTTTGGAAGTCGGTTTTATTTTTTGCTAAACAGTTTTTATTTTTCACTTTTTAGTTGTGGAACCTACCCCACACAAATTCGAATACATAATTGACCAAAATAATTGTAGAGATAGCCATGTAAATAACAGTGATAGGAAGTTATTAAAACACCATCATATCACCCCCATAAAATAAATGGGAAATATATCTACGCATTATTGAAGCTAACTCAAAAACTCCCCAAGCAAAGTTAATAAAATTTATATGGAACCACCTCGGAAGTATACCCTTTCAAACAAAAAAAATTTCCAAATCGGTCCATCCGTCTTTGAGTAATCGCGTAACACACATACAAAAAAAAAACATACAGACGAATTGAGAACCTCCTCCTTTTTGAAGTCGGTTGAAAAGTGAAAAATAAAAAACTTTTTCCAAAAAACACGACCGACTTCCAAAATAACACTTCAAAGTGAATAATAACTTTAAATTTCGGAAGTCGGTGCCAAAAAACTAAAAACAGATCCAAAGACACCGACTTCCGAAATTAAAGTTATTATTTACTTTGAAGTGTTATTTTGGATGTCGCGGTCGGTTGTGTTTTTTCGAAAAGTTTTTTATTATGTAAGTACTTCTTTTGTTATCGAGTTTTGCTCATGCGTTGAACGGAAACATGAACCAGTTAGTAAGATTGGTTGCAGGGCTAATTGCACAAAGGTATCGTGGAGGAAGCTCTTGAAAAGTACCTACCCCAATTCTTTAAAACTGATGTTCTTTTGTTCCCAACTTGCGTTGCTTTCCTCTATGTCTAAGTACCTAAAGACTATTATAATCCTTTTTTTCAGTTGCTGTTATTTCCATTTAAACGAATTTCAACTTTATAGTAGTCCAAGTTGAGTGGTTTTCAGAATGACTAATACTATTGAAAAGTCATAAAAGTGCTTGAAACTGTAGCGGAAACTGAACTTTATGCGTCTATACTAAAGTGGTTTTTCCAAAAACACATATTTGTCTACATGTTTGGAAAATAAATCGCGAAAACATTATGATAAGTGGTCACCGTAGACTGGACAGGCTGCAACACCGGAGGCATCGCATGCGCTTGGTGATCTCAGAGATAAAGATGTGGCGTCTCATTAATTAATTATTGCATTGCATGGGTGGCCCGTAGGTAACTGCTTCGACTTACGAGTAAGTAGGTCGTAGGTTCGAACCCGAATAGGCGCTGTATGTCAAATATTTCATCACCACTGCTCTCAAAAAACGTTAAATGAAATGGAAACCAAACCAAAAATTTAAAGACATGTGACATCTAACAACCCGCACTGGGCCCGCGTGGTGGATTACAGCTCACTCCTTCTCACAGAGAGGAGGCTTGTGTCCCAGCAGTGGGAACATATAGGCTGATAAAGATGGTGATGATAAATGTAGAAAAGGATTTATTGGACACACACACGATGCTTGCAAAGGTTGACATCGACCAACCGTTGTGGTAACATTGAGTTAAGAGTTTAGAAACCAGCCATTCCATACTCAGTTCATGCCTAGTTAGACCAGCAAGTAGTCTTGTGCCTGCTCGGTCATTTTTAAGATCGCTCCGTACTAGTTCATTTCGAACAGTGAACTAGTTCATTCTATCAGTTCCTAATCGGCTCTATTCGGTCTTCGCTCTCGGTCAGTATTTCTATAGAACACAGCTCGTCTCACGTGTTCGGGCGATAAGCTAAAATAAACATTATGGCATTGAAATAATTGCGTATTCGGTCGGTCGGGTTTGGGTAGCGCCTTCATTCGTCGGCTATTCTCTCTCGTTCTCATACATTGAATGAATTCGTATGACGTATCTGTCAAACAAATTCGCACATACGGTCGCGCGGTTTACTTACAATGTACGAGTTCGAAAAGAGCTATTCGATCTATTAGACTGATTAAGTCAGCGTTCGAAAACGTTTATTCTAGTACAGTGAGAAGATACGGCTCCTATTCGTTCATCGTTCACGAACTACTCAAGACTACCAGCAAGTGTTTCCAACATTGTATTCTTGGTAAAGTGTACTTCCGCGGTAAGGAAAAAAAGGACGTATCTAGAGAAATATAGAAATGGAGAAAAAAATATTTTGTCATGTTTAAAATACAAGATACAAAGACAGATGCGTCTTTTAATAGTGAGAATTATTAGGTTTTCGTAAGGTTTACGCCAATATAAAAATACTGATAGATGCGTCTTTTTTTGCTGCTTCTGAATATGTAAATATCTCGATTTCGAAAAAATGTCAGATACGTCTTTTTTCCTTATGACGGTAGTGTAGGCTAATTATACCTCAAATAGGAGTACTCTACAATATTTTAATCCCTACAGTGTAATAAAAAACCAACGAGCTACTCCCTACATTCGATTAAGTCAATATACGAATCTGAAAAATCGATTACACTACTTCCTCTGTTTATGTAACTCGATGAACGACTATCTAGCGAGCATTGCCAGTACAAACATACAAAAAGAAATTGTGCATGTTTCTAGAACGACGAAGAAAATTGCTTTTACAGCTCCGTAGGGCTTTGATTAAACCGTGTTGCTAGATTTTAGGGGACTTTGGAAAAGGAGCATGGTTTTCCTGATTATGATACTGAAATAAGGAAAATTATTGCAACGATTCGATGTATTGAGTTTTTTATTGGAATTATTATACTTAGACTGGAGATTTCGGTATTGTAGGCTTTTAAAGGCTAGAAAAATGTTACTTCCTGACTTATAAGGCTAAGGCTGTTACACCCATTAAAACTTATAAAAAAATACATACTTAATAATTGATTACTGGATATTATAATACTTACATTACAGAACTTATTTTTGATTATCGTTGCTACGCCGTAGCTAGTCTCACTGCTACGCTGGCTACGCCGTAGGCGATAGTGTGGTAGTCGTAGACCAGTCCATCGCAGGTCGGTCACATATTGTTTTATAATATTTTTGTACAGCCAGGGAAATTAATTGGTAAGCAAATTGACACCCTAAGTTAATTTACTGTGTTATAGATTTCACACAATCGTCAAATAATGACGTTGTGATTTGAGTATGCAGACAGTAATTATGTTAGTAGACAATTGCGTATCGTTAAGAGGTTCATCTCTCAGGCGCACTGACCACTACCGGTGGTCTTGGACCCTGCTCCCGATACCTGGTAGGCTACTATTTTCATATGTTTTTTCTAAAAATATTTTAAAACAGATGTAGTGACAATAATTTAATAGAGTTCCTAAATGGTTTAGTCATGTTGAAACGATGAATGAAAGGCGAATAATAAAAGGCCTTTACAAGGCAGATATGAGTGGAAACGCCGACAGAGGACGCCCTTGAAAGACATTTAGTGACCGTATTGCTTTTGTTCTTTAAAAAGGTCAGGCGCTTAGTACTCGCAACCGGCGTACGTGTATGACCTAAGGTAAACAAGGCAAAAGGAGTATGTGAGGTTCGTAGCCGGTGGCGTTCTGTAGATTCTGCCTACTCCCATGGGAAGAAAGCTTGAGTTTATGTATGTATGTAATTGGTATGTGTTTAAATGGAATAAATGAAATACTTAATAATAATAACAAGACGCAACTATACAAACTCACGACTACCGTGTGCTGCTGCGTTTTCGTCAAATGATTAAAGTTATTAATGTATCAAAATGTTTTAATCTTTTAACTGTGCATCAAAGAGGATAACAAGAAATAAAAAATAACAGTATTTATAATTATTTTATTATATATAATAGTAAACTTCTCACAAAACAAAAATTGAACTGTCATTATAGATCATTTATCTACAGTATCCAGCCGCCCAACCAGGTTCCTTGTGACAATACCCGGAACAGCAGATTCCTTGACTGCCATCGGGTTGACACCCGTCGCCATTGTTAATGCAGGCGGCAACAACTTGATCTGGTATAAAGATAGCCGCAACAACCAACACAGCGATAAAGATTATTAGATTGAATTTCATTTTGATTTCGGTACTTTACTGAATCGTTAAACCAAGAAGGAGCGCTTGCTGTAGTAAGGAAGGCTACTGTCGTTGCTGCTCTGTGAGCTAATTGAACTTTACGAGTCTTTATATACTTTTGAGCAACCCGTTTTTCCTGATAATTAATATGATAATATTATTCCAAGCTTATCAGTCGAACCGCGCGAAGGCCACCAGGTTTATTAAAATTTGCTATGCAATGAGGAAAAGCGACCTTAGCTTACTGTTTTTTTTTTTTAAGTAAATTATAATAAAATTGGTATATGGTCTATATATTAGGTTGGGGAAAAAGTCTTTTCGCATTATAGTATGTATGATCTTGTAATAAAATCTCTTTGGCTATACTATTTGTATCTGGCTGGTTTTGGTATCATTGAAAGTTTAAATTTTAAAGAACATAATTCCAAATTCAAATTAGGAAAATGTGTGATTTTCAATTGTTTTTCGTACCGTCAAGATGAGTGAATCTAATGAAGAAATTCGATACATTTTAAAATTTTACTACAAAAAAGTAAAAATGCAACGCAAGCCGCGAAAAAAATTTGCGATGTTTATGGACCTAGTGTAGTGTCTGTGAGAGTAGCACAAATTTGGTTTAGGCGTTTTCAATCCGGAAATTTTGATGTCAAAGATGCACGTCGCTCTGGTCGCCCTATTACGGATAAAATGGATGCTATTTTTGAAAAAGTGGAGCAAGATCGGCATACCAGTAGTTACGATGTGGCTGAAGAACTGGTAATTGACCACAAAACAGTTTTGGCGCATTTGAAAAAAACTGGGTACACAAAAAAGCTTGACATTTGGGTACCTCACGAGCTCACTGAAAGAAACCTAATGAACCGTGTACTCATTTGTGATTCTTTATTACGACGTAATGAAACCGAACCATTTTTGAAGAAGCTGATAACTGGTGATGAAAAGTGGATCACGTATGACAAGAACGTGCGAAAAAGGTCGTGGTCAACGGCCGGTCAGGCTCCACAGACTGTGGCGAAACCCAGGTTAACTCGCAACAAGGTGATGCTGTGTGTGTGGTGGGATTGGAAGGGCATTATTCATTATGAGCTGTTACCACCAGGCAGGACCATCGATTCTGAACTCTACTGCGAACAACTGATGAGATTAAAGCAAGAAGTTGAGAGAAAGCGGCCGGAATTAATCAACAGAAGGGGTGTGGTTTTTCATCATGATAACGCTAGACCTCACACATCTTTAGCCACTCAGCAAAAATTAAGAGAGTTTGGCTGGGAGGTGTTAATGCATCCGCCGTATAGCCCTGACCTTGCACCTTCAGATTTCCATCTGTTTCGGTCTCTTCAGAATTCTTTAGGCAGTTTCAGGTTAACATCACGAGAGGACTGCCAAAACCACTTGTCGCGGTATTTTGACCAGAAGTCCCAAAATTTCTATAGCAATGGGGTAACGTCCCTACTTACAAGATGTCAAAAAGTTATCGAACAAAATGGTACCTACATACTTTAGTTAAATGTAAATAAACTATATTAAAAAATGTTTTGAATTTTCTTAAAAAATGCGAAGAAACTTTTTCCCCAACCTATTAATTCAAATATGAAAACAGCAATAATTTCTTATTTATGTACAATTTTTAATTGAATTCTAAAACAACAGTATAAAACGCATTATTTTTGATTTCTCTATAAATTGGCTCGCTTGAATTTTGATCTTCGGGTAAAATTAGTTTTCGTGAATTAAAATTTCGTAAAACAGTACTGTATATTTTTTTCTTTTCTTTTGCTTATATCTTGGAAATGGTGTGTCTTATCGCAAACATAATTAAAATTTAGACCCTTTTTACAAAACTCATAAACCCCTAAAACTCTACACGGAGGTAATAATTTTTCATATTTTCCATACAAAAACTGGAAAATTCCATATAACTTGAGAATCGCACCTTCTCCATCGCTACGGGCTCTTCTCCGCAGCTTCGGCCGCTACGGCTCGCATGGTGCGAGCACCTTATAAGGCTGCGTTTCCACTGACGCGGAGCTTGCGGAGTGAAGAGGAGCGGATCGTGAATTGACCAATCACAGTGCACGAAATCTCCATTCCGCGTCAGTGTAAACTGTGTAAGTAGAGCAGAGCGAAGCGGAGCGGAGCTAAGAGGAGCGGAGCTAAGCGGAGCGGAACCTGACAATATGGAGTCGAGCAGGGCGACCAATCACAGTTCTCGAAATCTCCACTCCGCTTCAGTGGAAACACTTCCCACTTTCTGCTGCTCTTCTCCGCTCCACTCCGCCCAGCTCCGCGTCAGTGGAATCGCACCCTTACAGAGGGCGGAGGCTGCTTTGCTCTCCCTGCGCACTTCCGTCTCTAAAAACGCTCTCGGATTAGGACAAAAGGGTGTGAAGCCAAAAGAAAAATAAAAAGTACCACGTAGAGTCGCGATTGTCATTGTTAAACTCGATTATAGTTGTGTCAAAATTTATTTTCTCTAAATTTAGAGAGAAATTTTAGTAGAATAGCTTTTATGATTCTCATAGCCAGAAGAAAAAAAAAATAGTGATAGTTTGGTTAGTTTTGGTTAGTTTAGTTCGGTGTACAAGAGAATCGGCAGCACTGTATGAATTGCCACTTATAAAGCAGTTAGGCTAAGCGCGCACCGCGATAAAAAATCGTTGCGATTTTTTTAATGCGAAATAAAATCGCAAACTAGAATATTATTAATATAAACGATTTATTTTCGCAATGCGCGGATTGTAGTGTATTTCTGTGGTTCACAGATTTGCGATATTTTTTCGCAACGATTTTTTATCGTAGTGCGCGCTCGCCCTTAAGGAAAGATGAATGAATGAGTGTGATAAGCGTTTTTTTTTAAATTATGTAAACGCGGCATAGATCGATCGATAATAAACTACGCTTGCCACGGTCGTTCCACGGATGGGTGGGATCCAGTTCATACCGAGACCCTGTCTTGTCTCGGAAAACACGATAGAAGATTTACGTGCACATAAAAGTTTTGATTTGTTTTATTGGTTTCATATTCTTCTTATAAGTCAGTAAGTAATTTTGTATGTATATACAGGTTGATTTTTTTATGTGGTCGTGGATGGCTAAATTCGAAACTATAAGGAATAGCGAAAAGTACTCAAAGGAATCTCGGGCTCGATTTTGATGAAAACTAAAATTGCATCATTGGATTTTTGAAAAATCACGAGTCCATTTTGCAATCCTGTTCAGTCCGTTGTGCCTCGCTTATGAAGGTAAAACTTAAAATAACTTAATATCTTAATTATTAAATAAGAATATATGTAAGGCTGATTATTATGTAACGTAGAGTAAATGTTGTTGATTAGTTTAACTCTCGGGAATGTGGAATGAAACGGATAGTTTTTTTGTACATTAGATGGTCCGTTCTGCCTTCCCGTCCTCTACATGTCCTAAATTGCATGAAATTGCTTTGTATCTTATTGAACTGATTAAAATTCTGTATAGCTGCACATGTAACAAGATTTAAAAAATTGTATAAAATTTTATCTTGGTAATTAGTTCAGTGTACCGTATAAATTAATTAGTGTAAAACGTTAAATTAACCTGTTTTTTTAACATCAAGTCATCTTCCTTTTTTGTGGCAATTAGGTTTTTTGATAATAAATACCTAATTACGCCTTATCATCTCCTCCTTATCTGTAGTTGTGCCTCGTTCGTGCGATCGTTATAGTTGAGGATCGGAAACCTTTGCGAGAAAGAATAGAACCCCTGATAAGGGGTTATTTTCTTTCTAGTGAAACATAAAAGGTAAAGTAATAAGGATAAATATGTATTGATTAAAAAAAAAATACCAGTCACCGTATGGTGAATGGTAAATTTTTTTTCGCGATTTTTGGTTTGGACCCATAGTAAATATTGTTTATCATGAGTACAATCATGTAGTTAAGTATCGGTCACTAATTACCAGTCACCCTATATATATATTATTATAGCGATATGGGTATTTTTTTTTATAGTAACTCGTGCATTTTCTCTCGGAAAGCAACATTTGGTGAAGTGGAACTGATGATGAAGACCACAGATGGCCACTGGAACTACTCAATAATACGAATTTCACAGGTTGCGATTCAATTAGTTGAATATGGTTGCTAAGCTATTTATGCTCGTCACAATGCATATATAAGAATAGTTGGTCGCTGTGTTTAACTAAAGACAATGTTTATGTTTTTTCTCCAGAATTAACATACCTACTGACGGGTTATATGAGTTCATATAATTATTTATTTTCTTTGACTGTCAAGGTCAATTTATTTTAATTTTATTTTTATTTATTATTGACATAATCTACTCATTTCAATGTTTATTTTTTATGAGTGGTATTGCAATACGTGGTTAACTAGTGACCTCGACAATTGATCATAGTTTTCTTGCCTGAGCAACCGGCAGCAAGTTCGTCATGCTCCCTTGGATGTCACTGATTGCGGTAGCGTCGGGGGTCGGGTTGTCTCCTTCCCTCAAATATGGCGAGGGGGGTAATGGCTGATCTTTGCGTTATGCTCGTGAACAGGTGCTGCTTGTGGTGACTGGTCGTCTTGCTGACCTTGGTTTTGTTTTGTTATTAGTAATTTAACTCGTTGTTTATTTTACTTCGATGGTCCTAGTTTATCATCTGTGACTTCGAGTTACGATTACATGTACGGCTATATGTAAGTGGGCACGCCCTCTATTACTGGAGGCTTTTATTTAGGTATAAATTTCTGCTTACATTTTATGTTTTGTATTTTGTTTCTGCTTGAGTATAGTTTTCGATTTTTTTTTGGTATATTGGCGTGTGCTAGCTTACTTATAGCAAATAATTTAATTTAATGTTTTGTGTTGCGTAATGTACCTAAATTATTATGCGCAGTGTTATATAGATTATATTTTTTTTAACTGAACAGACAGCTGTGCTGCTGGGGAGTTTGTTGCGCCACTTCTTCTCCCCAGCTAAAGCACTAGGAAGTGGTGAAGGGCGGGCGTTTTGGAGGACTGTCGTATGTAATTTTGACGTTCAAAAAGTGCTGATTCTCAGCCTAGTTTGAATATATGACTTTATGGATGGAAAAAAAAAATCAACAGGCAAATATTAGCAAGAAAATGGGCAATTTTCATAAAAACTTTTTTGATGCCAATCTATTCAGTTTTTTTTAAGGATCAAATAGCTCTACGGGACCAACTCAGGTTAAAGTACTAGAAAAGTCAAAAATCCTAACTTTTCCCACACATTTAGAAGGAAATGAGACTCCCAACTTACTTTTTAATGATAAATAGATTGGCCGTAACAATGACGACAAATCGAAAATGAATGAAAAAATTTAATCTCCGAATTTCGAACGAATACGCGTTATAATTATAAATACTTTGGAAACAGAATTTAGATAGTTTATTACTTGTGATTTCTATAATTCTGAGAAAAATATCCTCAAATAATTTAGAACTTAGAGAAAAGTTTTTTTGCGATTTCAAATTTTTGTGGCGGCCAGGCAATTTTATTTCCGACAAATTGTACCTATAGGAAAACTTTTTGCGATTACTGACTTTTCTGGTACTCAAACCTAAGTTGGTCCGTTAGTGTTTTGACTCTTATAAGAAACGGTATCGATTGGCATCAAAAAAGTTTTTGTGTAAATTGACCATTTTCATCTTGACTATTATTTTTTCAAAATCTGTGAATGCAGATTTAAATTACTCAAAAAGTTAAGGACAGTCTCCTAATACCGTTATCTTGTAACTACAATGGCCCTTACTGCCCCATATCAAAAATCCACCCTGTATAATATGAAGTTGAAAATTTCCGTTTTAAATTTAAATTATTTACGTATCGATAATTCAAGTTTTTTAATTGTATTACACTTGCTGCTAAACTGATAAAAATTCAATACAATAAATAAGTAGATACATGTTTACTCAGGCTTCAGGTTTAGCCAGGTTTATATGAGGTCATTGTACTCATAATTATGAAAAACTTTATTGTTGTTTTTTATAATTACCTGATATATTCAATTAATGGTTAGAAGTATTTTAATAGTTTATTTATGTTATTCCAAAACCACATATTTGTTTATATGTTTAGAAACTAAATCGCGAAAACATTATGATAAGTGGTCACCGTAGACTGGACAGGCTGCAACACCGGAGGCATCGCAGGCGCTTGGTGATCTCAGAGATAAAGATGTGGCGTCTCATTAATAAATTATTGCATTGCTTGTGTAGCCCGTAGGTAACGGCGGCTACTTACGAGTTGCGGCTGTATGTTCAAAACCAGACAGGCGCTTTACTTTGTGTACCTAAATTATTTTATCATCACCACTGCTTTTAAAAACGGTGAATGAAAACATCGTGAGGAAACCGGCATGTCCTAGAACCACAAATTTGAAGACTTGTGACATCTAACAACCCGCACTGGGCCCGCGTGGTGGATTACGGCCCACTCCATCTCACAGAGAAGAGGGTTGTGTCCCAGCAGTGGGAACATATTGGCTGATAAAGAAGATGTCTTAAATGCATTTAGTCTTATATTGGACACACGGTGCTCGCAAAGGTTGACATCGACCAACCGTTGTAACATTGAGTTACAGAGTTTAGAGACCAGCCATTCCATACATTATTGCCTAGTTAGACCAGACCAGCAATTGTTCCCAACAGTGTGTTCAACAAACAAAGTGTAGGCTAATTATACCTCAAAGTGGTGCACTGCACAATATTTTAATCCCTACAGTGTAATAAAAAAATCAACAAGCTACTCCCTACATTCGATTAAGTCAATATTCCAATCCGAAAAAATCGAACAAAAAAGAATCGATTACATTACTCGCTGCCCTACTACCTCTACTACTAGTTACGGAGTTACGACCAATATTGTAAAAAAAGTCGCTCATATAATCTCACCAGTACTATCACATATAATAATAATAATAATAATATCCTAGGACATTGTTCACACACGGTCATCTGATCCCAAACTAAGCAGAGCTTGTACTATGGAAACCAGATAACTGATATACTACATATACTACTTTTTTTTTTTGTAAATACATACTTATATAGATAATTACACCCAGACTCAGGACAAACAGACATGTTCATGCATACAAATAAACTAGTAAACTTATCTATAGAAACAGGTACATTTCCCAATAAACTTAAAATGTCAATAATAAAGCCCATTCATAAGAAAGGGGACAAAGATAACATGAACAACTATCGCCCAATTGCATTACTTTCTATTTTTTCTAAGATCTTTGAAAAGTCATATATAACCGCCTTTACAATTACCTTGAAAGTAATAATCTAATTGCCAAAGGACAAATGGGATTTAGAAAAAAAGAGTCAATCAACTTAGCAATATATAACTTTTGCAAGCGAGTCTTGACTAATATGGATAAGAGATGTCCAACTGTTGCCCTATTTATGGACATGACAAAAACATTTGACCGCGAATTTAATATATATTAATGACATACCAACGGTAACCGATAATCCTATGACTCTCTTTGCTGATGACAGTACTATTCTCTTTGACTCGCATGATAAAAATGACATTCTTAAAAATATAAATTTGACTCTAAAAATACAATTAATTGGCTAATAAGTAATAATTTAAAAATTAATATTAGTAAAACAGCTTTAGCTATTAATTTTAGACAAAGACCAGCAATAGAGGATTTAAACATTAGTTGTGACGACCACACAATAGAAGTAGTAGAGTCAACAAAGTTTTTGGGATTATACATAGATAACAAAATGACATGGAAGAAACAAATAGAACACATAAGTAATAAATTAAACAGTTATTCTTTCGCTTTACGTAATCTCAGTAAAATCGTTGATATTACAACTTCCATAACTGCATACCATGGTTATGTATCGTCTACTCTTCGATACGGTGTTATTTTTTGGGGCAACTCCACTGATTTGGAAAATGCGTTCAGGGCGCAAAAAAGATGCGTAAGAGCTATATGTAACTTAACCCAAATGGACTCATGTGAGCCTCATTTCAAACGATTAAAAATATTGACACTGCCCAGCATCTACATCTATGAGATAGCACTATTTATCCATTGCAATCTAGAACTGCTTGAGTATCGCAAAAGAGAGCGTCACGCAGATAAATTATGCGTTCCACCAGGGAAAACCGCACTCTTGTCTAAAAGCTTTGTTTGCATGGGCCCTAAAATATATAATAAACTACCCTCAACTATACGCAGTTTAAGTAATGTAAATCTTTTCAAAAAGAAACTTCAATCTTTACTTATTGATAAGGCTTATTATTCAGTTAAGGAGTACTTTGAAGATAAAATGTAACGCAATCATTGTTAATAATTAATTAACTAATAGTAATCCTACATTTAATTGCCGTTGAAATAATTGTAATCTACCCAGCATAATTCTTAATTTAATCTAATTAATTTTACTCTTATAATTTGACCTTTTAATTTAATATCATGATGACTATTTGTAATGGACTTGACTATCAATGTCTAATTTATATTTTTAAAAGATTATGATCTAATTGTCTACATATTATGACACTATATTATTATTTGCATGCTAACATAAGCCGAATATGGTGAAACCGTACCTGTAGAACATCTTTGTAAACCCATATTATGCGAATAAACTGATTGATTGATTGACTATCCCACCTGTATTTAATTCGATGAACGGCTATCTTGCCAGCATTGCCAGTACAAACATACAAAATGAAATTTTACATGCTTTTATTTGGTTTTGATTAAACCGTGTTGTCTGATTTTAGGTTGACTTTGGAGAAAGGGGATGGTTTTCCTGATTATGATACTGAGATAAGGAAAATTATTACAACGATTTGATGTATTGAGTTTTTTTTTTATTGGAATTATTATACTTAGACTGGAGATTTCTGAATTGTAGGCTTTTAAAGGCTAGAAAAATGTTACTCCCTGACTTATAAGGCCATTTTAATAACACTCTACATCACATACACACAACATACTTAATAATTGATTACTGGAAAATTATAATACTTACATTTCAGAACTTATTTTTGATTATCGTTGCTACGCCGTAGCTAGTCTCACTGCTACGCTGGCTACGCCGTAGGCGATGGTGTGGTAGTCATAGGCCAGCCCGTCGCAGGTCGGTCAAATATTATTTTATAATCGTTTTGTACAATCAGAGAAATTAATTGATAAACAGTAAATTAACGTAGGGTGCTACGTTAATTTACTGTTTTATAGATTTCACACAATCGTCAAATAATGACGTTGTGATTGGAGTATGCAGTAATTAAGTTAGTAGGAAATTTGCTTTAAATGATTTGCGTATCGTTAAAAGGTTCATCTCGCAGGCGCCTCAACTACCGGTAGTTTGGACCCTGCTCCCAATACATGTTTTTTTTGTACAGTTTTACATGTTTTTTTTTTTTTTTATAAAAAATATTTAAAAACAGATGTAGTAACAAAAATTGAAAAGAGTGCCTAAATAGTTTGGTCATGTTGAGGGAATGAATAAAAGGCGACTACCAAAAGGCATTTACAAGGCAGATCGCCCTTGGACATTAAGTGACTTTATTGGTGTTGTTCTTCAGAAAGATCAGGTGTGCGTAGTACTGGTGCCTGTATGACCAGACGTATGAACGTTATCGAGGGAAAAGGCGTTTGTAAGGATCGCAGCCGGTGGAGTTCTGTAGTTTTTGCCTACCCCCTAATTTTTTTTTTGTTTTGGTGGAAAGTTATCAAATATTTTTTCCCGCTCTGGGCGGAACGGGAGGGCGTGTCGCACTTTTACTGACTAAAACCCACCCGTGTTCCTTCAGTTGTCTGTTCCAGGGCCACGGTAACTCTTTCAAACAACCCGCGACCCTAGCAGGCATCGGCCCTAGCGGACCCCATCAGTTAGTGCTGACATCTCTCACAACGCGCAGTCGTCCTAGCCCTGGCCCTTACCGGACGGCGAACTACCCATTGCTCACCATCCGCAAGCCGGCACCTACGGTGGCCGGGAATCGGCCAATACCCCACGCCAAGGGTGTCTCCTGCGGCGACTAGGGGCGTGAGGGCGCAAAGATTGCCTCTCGATCACGTGTTTTACCTCATCCTTCGCGAGCATTACTGCTTCGCAGAAGAAGGTGACGGCTTCCCATGCACTGTTGCTCCTTACCGTGGCCTGGATCAGAGCTGGACGCGAGAGATTGCCGCCGCCGATCGCCTCCGCGAGGACGCGGCGGTGCTCCGCCCAAGCCGGGCGGACTTTCATCGTATGCTCCACCGTGTCCTCCGGACGATCTACAAAATGGTAACACCCGGGCCCCACCCCCACCGGGTTCCTCCCACCTTATCCAGAACAGAAACTTCCCGAAGCAACCGTGGCCGGTGAAAATCTGCGTCAGGCGGAAGGTGAGGATGCCGTGGTGCCTTTCCAACCACTCTTCCGAGAGGAGTTTTATCGCCGCAATTGTGGCGTGCCCAGCACTGGGTTGCGACAGTCGCACTCTCCAAGTCGCCATGAGATCGCGCCGGAGCTGTCTGCTGTACCGTGATTTCTCGCGGCAGCGGAGTTACGCCCTGTCGTTTTGTCTCGTCGCGCCACTCGCAAGTCTATGCGAGGATTTTGCCTCCAGGATACCTACCACGAGCTCTTAACGCGATCCATTTTAGGACCTAAACTGAACTGTTCTTCTAATTCGTACCATGACGTCAGTTTAATGATTCAATTTAGGCCATGCCATCTGACAGATCATCACATCACACACATCACATCTGACGATTGTCCCAAACTGAGTCGCAAGTTTTGGTTTCATTCATTTAATTTAGACCTTGTTTGGTACCATGACGTCCATAGAGCAGCTCAACTGAAACGCTCAACTGTCAAAATAAGCGACTATTTCTCTAATATAAACTGAAACGTTTGTTAAATTGACTTGATTGAAGAATCGAAAGGGAAAGGCATGATAGAAAACGATACATGGTGGTGGAATGAAGAAGTGCCAAAGATGCTTAAAGAAAAGAAAGTTGCGTTTAAAGAAAGGCAGGGTGTAGAAAACGGGAAAGAAGATAAGAAGAGAGTTTATAAAGAATGGAAGAGGAAGGCAAAAAAGGTGGTAGCAGTTTCCAGGGCTAAGGCGCAGGAGAATTTGTATGACTCACTGGACAGCCCAAGAGGCCAGAAGGAGCTATACCGGATTACAAAAGCAAGAGAAAGGAGAACGAGAGACATAATTCACATTAAGTGTATGAAAGATGAAGCCGGTAAGGTTCTGTCCCAAGATGACGAGATAAAAGAACGATGGAAGTTTTATTTTGAAAAGCTAATGAACCAAGAGAATAAATGGAATGGTGTGCTCAAAGAGATACAAACAAATATGGGTTTGGTGAGAGAAATTAGCATGGATGAAGTAAGGAAGGCAGTCCAAAGTATGAAAAATGGAAAGGCCATGGGCCCAGATGACATACCAGTAGAAGTATGGAAGTGTTTAAAAGAAGATGTATGTGGCTGACTTTATTCTTCAATAAGTTGTTGCATGAAGAAGCGATCCCACAAGAATTTTGCAATAGTGCGATAGTGCCCATCTTCAAGAATAATGGTGACGTACAGGACTGCAACAACTATCGAGGGATAAAGCTTATGTCCCATAGTATGAAGATATGGGAGAAAATAATAGAGAAAAGATTGCGAGAGGAGAGTGAGATTACCCCAAACCAGTTTGGGTTTATGCCAGGTCGAGGAACAGTAGGCGCCACTTTTGCGCTCCGCCAATTGTGCGAGAAGTACAGACGTGCACACAATAACTTGCACATGGTGTTCATTGATCTGGAAAAAGCGTATGATAGGGTACCTCGGGATGTCTTGTGGTGGGCCTTGAAAGAGAAAGGTTTGCCCGGGAAGTATGTAGAGTTAATTCGTGCTATGTACAGTCAATCTTGTACCTACGTCCGGTCGGCTGCTGGCAACACCGACGAGTTCAGTGTGGCGGAAGGCTTGCACCAGGGGCTCGGCTTTAAGTCCTTACATCTTCCTGTTGATTATGGACGCTCTGACGGCGGACATACAGGAAGAGGCACCCTGGTGCATACTATTTGCCGACGACATCGTTCTTGTCGGTGAAGATGGACCTGAGATCCAGAGCAGATTGGAGAAATGGCAACGGAAACTGGAGAATGTCGGCTTGAAAATCAGCAGAACCAAGACCGAGTATATGTTCTGCGATTTCGGCGGTCTCTCCAGTGCTGGAGCCATAGCGCTTGATGGCGCGCTTCTCCCGGTCTGCTCCGACTTCCGGTATCTTGGTTCACTTGTGCAAAGCGATGGCGAAGTAGACCGGACTGTTAAGCACAGAATTAACACTGGATGGATGAAATGGCGGCAGGGCACGGGAACAGTCTGCGACTCCCGCATTCCCCTTAAACTCAAGGGGAAGATTTATAAAACAATGGTTAGACCTGCTGTCTTGTATGGATCAGAATGTTGGGCCATAAAAAGAATGAATGAAAGGCAATTGCATGCAGCCGAGATGAGAATGCTAAGAGGGATGTGTGGTATTACGCGAACGAATAGAATAAGAAATGAGTATGTAAGAGGAAGTCTGAAAGTGACACCGGTGACTGAAAAGTTGTGTGGAAATCGGTTGTCATGGTATGGGTATGTGGTGCGGAGGAATGAGGAAAATGTCGTCAGGAAAGTGTTGAGTATGAACGTGGAGGGCTATACGAGTAAGGGAAGACCAAAGAAACGATGGATGGACTGTGTGAAAGATGATATGGCCAGAAAGGGAGTGACTACCGAGATGACGACTAATAGAGAAGTATGGAAGAAAAAGACATGTTGCGCCGACCCCAAATAAATTTGGACAAGGGCAGGAGAATGAATGGTGATGATGTTTGGTAAATTATTGACTAAAATAAAGTTTTTTTGTGGTATTTTAGTGGAATTTCAGAAAAACCCTTTTTTACCCTGGTACGTTCGACACAGAAACATAGTGTTTACTATGTTTCTGTGTCGAACGTTTCATTACGTCGAAATAAAAATATTTTTTTCGTATAATAAATAGCAAAAGGTAAATAAATAACAACTTGACTAAGTACTATTTTAATAATAGTAACCGTATTGACGTGGAATCTTAAAACAACTGTTGAGCGTCTTTTTTACTTTAAAGTAATGATACTGAGTTGAGAACAAATAAAATTTTACTTACTTCTGAACGTGTCTGACACTAAAATGTGCGCGAGACAAACTTATTTGATAATAATAGTGTTGTCTCTTTTTCACCAAAAACGTTTCAAACACGGTTCAGCCATAAATTGCGAGCTTTCATTTACTTTTAATGATCCAAATGCCGCTGAACGATTAGACGTCATGGTACGAATTTGATGCGATGCAGTTTGGGAACTTAAATTGAAATGTCTTACTTTTGAATCGTTTTTAATTAGGTTATGGTAGGCCTCCAGATCCCAAGTCCAGTCTGGGAGCCAAACGTCGGAAATGTCAAAGTCAAAGCGTTTATTGCGAACTAAGTGTACGTGTTGGTGTTATGTTAAGTTAGTACTTTTGACTTAGCAGCCTTTTACAAGCATTGCAATTTTATTATATCGTCCTAGATTAGCATGCATTAAACATTATTATTACTTAATTATTTCTTTTATAATATTAAAATTAAATCGAGAAATTATAGTTATGTCAAAATTGTATGTCAATAATAATGAATTCAATAAAAAAAAAAAAAAATTTGGGCTATCACTTAGCAATTTAATTCTTGAGGATGAAGAACATAACCTCTTTTTACGGCGAGTGTTGACGTTGTGCGTATCTTCTAATTTAGTAAAATGGTCGATATTTTTAAAACAAATACGTAAATGTCAAGTTGTTTATGAAGTATGGTTTGCAGCTCTCTATGTTATCTATCTGGGTTCGAATTCTTATACACTTCTTTTGCATTATGAATAGTTCATCGACGTTACCACTATGCTCCACGAAGTTCCAACGGCTGTCAATGACAAGTCCCAAGTACTTCATCGTCGGCTCGACGCCGATGTGAACCCCTCCTACCGTGTTTTGAGAACCCGACGCGGACGGTGGAGCGTTCCGAGGACCATTAAGCACATGACCTCAGACTTGTGCAGGGCCAGCTCGAGTCCCAATCGCCGGATCCTCTCGACGATTATCGCAACCCCGCGTGTCGCTACCTACTTCGGCCGCCGCCTGGTGCGACCTCCCCTGCGCCAGGACCAGCGTGTCGTTGGCGTAGCATTAGCTGGGGCATACCACCGCCGTGCCGTGCAGTGGTATGCCCCACCAGGGGTGCCCTACCCCCCTGTGAAGAAGGCGTGAGTTTATGTATGTATGTAACTGATATGTGTTTAAATGGAATAAAGGAAATAATAATAATAACAAAACGCAACTATACAAGCTCACGACTACCGTGTGCTGCTACGTTTTCGTTAAATTATTAAGTTTTTAATGTATCAAAATGTTTTTAATCTTTTAACAGTGCATCAAAGAGGATAAATAGAAATAAAAAATAATAGTATTTATACATTTTTTATATTTATAAATGTTAGTAAACTTCTCACAAAACAAAACTTGAACTGTCATTATAGATCATTTATCTACAGTATCCAGCGGCCCAACCAGGTTCCTTGTAGCAATAACCGGAACAGCAGTATCCTTGACTGCCATCGGGTTGACACCCGTCGCCATTGTTAATGCAGGCGGCAACAACTTGATCTGGTATAAAGATAGCCGCAACAACGAACACAGCGATTAAGATAATTAGATTGGATTTCATTTTGATTTCGGTACTTTACTGAATCGTTATACCAAGAAGGAGCGCTTGCTGTAGTAAGGAAGGCTACTGTCGTTGCTGCTCTGTGAGCTAATTGAACTTTACGAGTCTTTATATACTTTTGAGCAACCCGTTTTTCCTAATAATTAATATGATAATATTATTCGAAGCTTATCAGTCGCACCGCGCGAAGGCCACCGTGTTTATTAAAATTTGCTATGCAATGAGGAAAAGCGACCTTAGTTCACTGTGTTTTTTTTTAAATCATAATAAATTGGTATATGGTCTACCTATATAATTCAAATATGAAAACAGAAATATTACATATGTATGTACAATTTTTAATTGAATTCTAAAACAACAGTATAAAACGTATTATTATTGATGTTTCAATAAATTGGTTCACTTGAATTTGCTCTTCAGGTTCTGTTGCCGGTTCATTTGAACACATCCCATTTTTAGTTTCGTGTGTACTTTCGTTAGTTAGTTAGTTAGAGTAAATTGGATCTTTATTTTTTCTTGATCGACGCCATCATCATCAAATACGTTACCCCAACCATTCCATTATCACATCCATCATTCCATTAATTTTACATCATTTACATCTTTCATCTTCATTCATTTTCATCTTTTGTTATCATCGATTTCCATTGTGACATTGGCCTCTTAAAGATCGTATTACCAGCGCAATACAAAGTAAAAAAGCAAAAGCTTAATGTGCAATATAAAGTACAGTACGTAAAGGTATCTTAAATGATGTACTTTGAAAAAAATCCAATCTAGTTCAAACTTACTTACTGACATAAAAAAGGATATGAAACGAATGAAATAGGTTAAAACTTTTATTCGTGCACATGAATTTTATTCTATCGTGTTTTCCGAGACACTATAGGGTCTCGGTATGAACTGGATAGTCACCCATCCGCGGAATGGCCGCGGCAAGCGTAGT
This sequence comes from Dicycla oo, assembly GCA_948252095.1. Classification (NCBI taxonomy): domain Eukaryota; kingdom Metazoa; phylum Arthropoda; class Insecta; order Lepidoptera; family Noctuidae; genus Dicycla; species Dicycla oo. Next base: position 15,591,170 of record OX411732.1, read on the forward strand.
TTCTCTTTATCGGTCGACCGTTTACATAATATAAAAAAAAAATCATGTTTCCCTAACTGCTTAATAAGCGGCCATTCCTACAGTATGTACAGAAAGCTGTACCTGTACCTGTACGGGTAGGTAAACTAACAGCCAAACAACTCATCAGCAGTAGTCTAGGGCTATCTAATATTGAGTTTGATAACAAAACCGGTATTATCCCGGTGTCGAAAATTTCAAAACCGGGATACCAGTATTCGGTAATTTTTTGGTAAGTTTTTATTCGTTTTGAATAAATTGAAGTAAAAACACCTCTTTTTGTACTTGTCAGTGTTTTATCCAGCGCTAATACCACCATCCGCGATGACCAGAACCTGCTAGAGTATACCAAATATTGAATATGGCGAAGTCACCACCCGACTGCATATCGCATAGCACTGCATACAAATATTTCATAGACTACTGCTGACGAGGTATTTGGCAGTTAGTTTACCTACTCGTACAGGTAACCAGCTTTCTGTAGATATTGGTGCCGACTCTCTTGTCACAAATGCGTCTAAACTAGACTAAAATTCACAAAATTTTGTTTATTCCTGTCAAACGACTATTTATCATTCTGAAATTGACTAAAGTGACACAACTTAACTTTATTATAGTTTGAGAGCACTAAATTGCATTATGATAATTAGTTTAGTGAAAATGGTAATTTTGCTGAATTTGACGTTTTATCACCTAAAGACTATTTTTAATCGCGATTAAATAGTGTGGAACTATTCAATTCGAGTCTATTTAAACACTGCTAGGTTGTAAACGTTTTCGACAGGATTAGCATGTGCGTTTTGAGCGAGAATTACCATAATGTAACAAATTTAGAAAACAATGCAAGACCAAAGTCGTTGCGTTGTTTGTCATACATTCCTACATTTAAGATACCTCCATATAATAATGTTTACGGACAACGGACGTGGAAATGCATGCTGCCGTCAATACTGAATGACCTACCTACCGAAATCTGTGATGTAATAAACCAGGATAATTGTAATAAAGTATTAAAAAACATTTCCTTGATCTGTAATTTAAGAAGTGAACGTGTGGGTACATCTAGGTAATAAATGCGTCGAGATGATGTGTCTAATGTATCACGGTTATACCCGCGATGGTTTGTGTGGTATATTTTTTATCAGTAAAATTATATATAACATGTTTTGAATAATAAAAAAAATAATAATAAAAAAACATAATTAGTTGTCATGAATTAAAATTTCGTAAAACAGTACTGTAAATTTTTTCCATTTCTTTTGCTTATATCTCGGAAATGGTGTGTCCTATCGCAAAAATAATTAAAATTTCGACCCGCTTTATAAAACCCATAAAGCCCTAAAACTCTACACGTAGGTATTAATTTTTCATTTTTTTCATACAAAAAGAGGAAAATTCTATACAAGATGAGAATCGCACCTTCTCCATCGCTACGGGCTCGTCTCCGCAGCCTCGGCCGCTACGGCTCGCATGGTGCGAGCGCCTTATAAGGCTGCATTTCCGACGCGGAGCTAGCGGAGTGAAGAGGAGCGGATTGTGAATTGACCAATCACAGTTCACGAAATCTCCACTCCACGTCTGTGTAAACAGTGTAAGTAGAGCAGAGCGAAGCGGAGCGGAGCTAAGAGGAGCGGAGCTAAGCGGAGCAGAACGGAGCTAAGCGGACTTTCAAATAAAATATATGTACACGCGGCCCCGAGCCGGACAGAATGGACTCGAGCAGGGCGACCAATCACAGTTCTCGAAATCTCCACTCCGCTTCAGTGGAAACACTTCCCACTTTTCACTGCTCTTCTCCTCTCCACTCCGCCCAGCTCCGCGTCAGTGGAAACGCACCCTTACAGAGGGCGCAGGCTGCTCTGCGCACTTCCGTCTCTAAAAACGCTCTCGGTTTAGGACAAAAGGGTGTGAAGCCAAAAGAAAAATAAAAAGTACCACGTAGAGTCGCGATTGTCAATGTCAAACTCGATTATAGTTGTGTCAAAATGTTCTCTAAATTTAGAGAGAAATTTTAGTAGAATAGCTTTTATGATTCTCATAGCCAGAAGTAAAAAAAATAGTAATAGTTTAGTTAGTTTTGGTTAGTTTAGTTCGGTGTACAAGAGAATCGGCAGCACTGTATGAATTGCCACTTATTAAGCAGTTAAGGAAAGATGAATGAGTGAGTGTGATAAGCGATTTTTTTTATATTATGTAAACGCAGCATAGATCGATCGGTAAAGGTAAACTACGCTTGCCACGGTGTAGGTAAAACTTAAAATAATTTAATATCTTAATTATTAAATAAGAATATATTTAAGGCTAATTATTATGGAACGTAGAGTAAATATTGTTGTTTAGTTTAACTGTCGGGAATGTGGAATGAAACGGATAGTTTTTTTCTACATTAGGTGGTTCGTTCTGCCTTCCCTTCCTCTACATGTCCTCAATTGCATGAAATTGCTTTGTATCTTATTGAATTGATTAAAATTCTGTTTAGCTGCACATGTAATAAGATTTAAAAAACTGTATAAAATTTTATCTTGGTAATTTGTTCAGTGTACCGTATAAATTAATTAGTGTAAATCGTTAAAATAACCTGTTTTTTTAACATCAAGTCATCTTCCTTTTTTGTTGCAATTAGGTTTTTGATAATACATACCTAATTGCGCCTTATCATCTCCTCCTTATCTGTAGTTGTGCCTCGTTCATGCGATCGTTATAGTTGAGGATCGGAAACTTTTGCGAGAAAGAATAGAACACCTGATAAGGGGTTATTTTCTTTCTAGTGAAAAATAAAAGGTAAAGTGATAAGGATAAATATGTATATAGGCTGACTGGTAATTTTTTTTCGCGATTTCGGGTTTGGACCCTTAGTAAATCTTGTTTATCATGAGTACAAACATGTATTTAAGTATCGGTCACTATTAGTGACCGATACTTAAATACAGTTACATACATTTAGTCTTATATTGGACACACGGTGCTCGCAAAGGTTGATATCGACCAACCGTTGTAACATTGAGTTACAGAGTTTAGAAACCAGCCATTCCATAATCAGTTATTGCCTACTTAGACCAGCAATTTTTGTTCCCAAAATTGTGTTCAACAAATAAAGTGTAGACTAATTATGTCTCAAAGAGAAGTACTGCACAATATTTAAATCCCTACAGTGTAATAAAAAACCAACGAGAATATTGACTTAATCGAATGTAGGGAACATTCGATTAAGTCAATATTCAAATTCTACAAAATCGGATAAAAAAGAATCGATTACATTACTCGCTGTCGCTGCCCTACTTCTTTTACTACTATCTCCAATATAAAATTCGATGAAAGGCTATCTAGCCAACATTGCCAGTACAAACATACAAAATGAAATTGTACATGTTTTTAGAACTTTGATTAAACCGTGTTGCCAGATTTTAGCTTGACTTTGGAAAAAGGGGATGGTTTTCCTGATTATGATGATACTTGAGATAAGGAAAATTATTGCAACTTTGATACTTAGACTGGAGATTTCGGTATTGTAGGCTTTTAAATGCCAGAAAATGTTACTCCCTGACTTATAAGGCCTTCTTAATAACATTCTAAAACACCCATTAAAACATAATAAATGATTACTGGAAAATTATAATACTTACATTCCAGAACTTATTTTTGTATCGTTGCTACGCCGTAGCTAGTCTCACTGCTACGCCGGCTACGCCGTAGGCGTAGTGTGGTAGTCGTAGGCCAGCCCGTCGCAGGTCGGTCAAATATTGTTTTATAATATTTTTGTACAGTCAGGGAAATTAATTGATAAGCAAATTGACACCCTACGTTAATTGACTGTGTTCACACAGTCGTCAAATATCGACGCTGTGATTTGCGTATGCAGACACGAATAAAGTTAGTAGACAATTTGCTTTAAATTAATTGCGTATCGTTAAGAGGTTCATCTCTCAGGCGCCCTGACCAACGGTATCTTGGACCCTGCTCCCGATACCGGTGGGCTACTAGTTTTACATGTTTCTTTTGAGAGAATGAATGAAAGGCTACTACCAAAAGGCATTTACAAGGCAGATCGCCCTTGGAGGACATTAAGTGACCTTATTGGTTTTGTTCATCAGAAAGGTCAGGTGCGTAGTACTGGTGCGTTTATGACCGAGAGACGTATGAACGTTATCGAGGGAAAAGGCGTTTGTAAGGAACGTATGCGGTGGCGTTCTGTAGTTCCTGCCTACCCCCCCTTTTTTGGTGAAAAATCATCAAATAACTTCTCCCGCTCTGGGCGGAGCGGGAGGGCGTGTCAGACTTTTACTGACTAAAACCCACCCGAGTAGGACACACACGTACAACGTAAACGTGTACAACTGAAGGATCAGTTGCCTGTGCCAGAGCTACGGCAACTCTTTCAAACAACCCGCGACCCTAGCAGGCATCGGCACCAGCGGACCCCATCAGTTAGTGCTGACATCTCTTTAAGGCGCGTGTGAAACACAACGCGCCGTCGTCCCGGGCCTGGTCCTTACCGGATGGCGAGCTACCCATTGCTCACCATCCGCAAGCCCGCACCTACGGTGGCCGATTGCTATCAATTCCCGACGCCAAGGGCGCAAATATTATATATCCTGGGACATTTTTTACACACGGTCGTCTGGTCCCAAACTAAGCAGAGCTCGTACTATGGAAACCAGATAACTGATATACTACATACACTATTTTTTTTTTGTAAATACATACTTATATAGATAATTACACCCAGACTCAGGACAAACAGACATGTTCATGCACACAAATGTTTGTCCTGGATGGGAATCGAACCCACGACCTGCGGCGTGATAGGTGGTATCTTAACCAACCACGCCAACAGGCCTGTCAAATATTGCCTCTCCCTCACGTGTTCCGCCTCTTCCTTCGCGAGCATTACTGCTTCGCAGAAGGAGGTGATAGCTTCCTATGCACTCTTGCTCCATACCATGGCCTGGATCAGGGCCGGACGCGAGAGTTCGCCGCCGCCAATCGCCTTGGCGAGGACGCGGCGGTGCTCCGCCCAAGCCGGGCAGACCTCCATCGTATGCTCCACCGTGTCCTCCTGACGACCTACACCCGGCCGGCGTTTCCTTCCATCTTATTCGGAACAGAAACCTCCCGAAGCAACCGAGTCCGGTGAGAACCTGCGTCAGGCGGAAGGTGAGTATGCCATGACGCCTCTCCAACCACTCCTCAAAGAGGGGACTTATCGCCGCAATTGTGGCGTGCCCAACACTGGGTTGCGACAGTCGCACTCTCTATGTCACCATGAGATCCCGCCGGAGTTCTGTCAGCTGTGCCGTGATTTCTCGCGGCAGCGGAGCTACGCCCCGGCGTTTTGGCTCCTCGCGCCACTCTCAAGTGTATGCGAGGACTTTTGCTTCGAGATCTCAAGGCCAGTCTGGGAGCCAAACCTTGGAAATCGAAGTAAAAGCGTTTATTGCGAACTAAGGGTACATGTTATATTCAGCAACATTAATGTCATACTTTTCAGGTAGTACATACAAATTATTTTTTTTTTTAATGAAGTTAAATAGGATAGATAGCCTATCTTATTGTTTGTATAGGACAGATCACACTTTTATAATGAGAGAAAATCGTTATTTTAAGCTAGACTCTTAATATTCTTTTAATGAGTAGAAATATTTTTGGATTAGGTATAGTTTTAGCCTTTTTTGGAATACCATTACTGATTTTTCAGTTTTAAACATATCGGGCAACTTATTGTATACCTTTATTGCCATATTATATGGGCTATAACTTAGGATTTTAATGCTTGAGGATACAGCACATAACCTCTTTTTATGGCGAGTGTTGACGTTGTGCGTATCTTCTAATTTAGTAAAAGGGTCGATATTTTTAAAACAAATACGCAAATATCAAGTATGTATATTGACAGCAGAGTTGGAATCTGGTATTTTATGAAGTAGTTTATGGTTTGCAGCTCTCCATATTATCTATCTTATACACTTCTTTTGCTTTATGAATAGTTCATCCACGTTAACACTATGCTCCACGAAGCTCCAACGGTTGTCAATGACAAGTCCCAAGTACTTCAACGTCGGCTCGACGCCGATGTGAACCCCTCCTACCGTTATTTGGGAACCCGATGGTGGCGCGTTCCGAGGACCATGTGTTTAACATGACCTCGGACTTGTGCAGGGCCAGCTCGAGTCCCAATCGCTAGATCCACTCGACGATTATCGCAACCCCGCGTGTCGCTACTTCGGCCGCCGCCTGGTGCGACCTCCCCTGCGCCAGGACCAGCGTGTCGTCAGCTTAGCATTAGCGGGGGCATACCACTGCCGTGCCGTGCAGTGGTATGCCCCACTGGGGAGGTTCCTACCCCCCGGTGAAGAAGGAGTGAGTTTATGTGAGTGAAATAATAATAACAAGACGCAACTATACAAGCTCACGACTACCGTGTGCTGCTGCGTTTTCGTCAAATGATTAAAGTTTTTAAAGTATCAAAATGTTTTTAATCTTTTCACAATGCATCAAAGAGGATAAATAGAAATAAAAAATATCAGTATTTATATATTATTTTATTATATATATTAGTAAACTTCTCACAAAACAAAAATTGAACTGTCATTATATGTGTAGATCATTTATCTACAGTATCCAGCGGCCCAACCAGGTTCCTTGTGACAATACCCGGAACAGCAGATTCCTTGACTGCCATCGGGTTGACACCCGTCGCCATTGTTAATGCAGGCGGCAACAACTTGATCTGGTATAAAGATAGCCGCAACAACCAACACAGCGATAAAGATTATTAGATTGAATTTCATTTTGATTTCTATAGTTACTGAATCGTTATACCAAGAAGGAGCGCTTGCTGTAGTAAGGAAGGCTACTGTCGTTGCTGCTCTGTGAGCTAATTGAACTTTACGAGTCCTTATATACTTTTGAGCAACCCGTTTTTCCTGATAATTAATATGATAATATTATTCCAAGCTTATCAGTCGAACCGCGCGAAGGCCACCAGGTTTATTAAAATTTGCTATGCAATGAGGAAAAGCGACCTTAGCTCACTGTTATTTAAATCATAATTAAATTGGTATATTGTCTATATAATTCAAACATGAAAGCTATATCAAATTTCTAATTGAACTCTGTAACAACAGTATAAAACATATTATTATTGATTTCTCTATAAATTGGTTCATTGCAGGTTCATTTGAACACATCGCATTTTTGGTTTCGTTTGTACGTTCGTTAGTTAGTTAGTATATATATACAGGTGAATTTTTTAAGTGAGCGTGGCTGGCCAAATCCGAAACTATGAGGAATAGCGAACAGTACTCAATGGAGTTTTGGGCTCGATTTTGATGAAAACTAAAAATGCATCATTAGATTTAAAAAAAATCAATATCAAGGGTTAATGTAGCTAACATAAGAAAAAAAACAGTTAAAGTATTTTGTTAAAAATGAGCTCTTTTCTTTAGTTTACCGTTATGTCCTTACTTCCCAGAATTCGATACTTATTAGCGACACTATCGAATGGTGTAATAATACAGTGTGTGTGTGTTTTTTTTTTTCAAAATCATTGGGTTCGATTCCTGGCTAGAACTATTGATTTTTCATAACTGCAATGATGCTGTTTTAGTTTTCATCAAAATCAAGCCCGAGACTCCTTTGAGTACTTTTCGCTATTCCTCATATACGTAGTTTCGAATTTTGCCATCCACACCCACTTGAAAAATTCACCTTGTATATTAGTTTATTCAAAGTTTTACAAGATTATAAATTAAGAGAGATTAATAATTTATGATACACTAGCTTCCGCCCGCGGGTTCGCCCGCGTTGTCTGTTGATAAAAAGTAACATGTCCTTCCCCAGGCTTCCAATTAAATTTCATCACACGTGTTTCTTGTGAATGTTTGACGACGTTATGCTGCCCTTTCACGAAAAGCGCCTCTGCGAGATTCAGCCGCTTCAAAGGTTTCTGTGGCTCTTAGAGGCGCCATATAAGTCACCTAGTGCTGACGTCGAGCTTGTGACTGTATCTGGTGTCTCCGCAGTCCTTTGAGACACCAGATTATCAGCATACTGTTGACGCCAATTTTGGGACTGTTCTGGTGTCTCAGCAGCCCGTTGAGATACCAGATACTCAGCATGCTGTTGACGCCAATTTTGGGACTGTTCTGGTGTCTCAGCAGCCCGTTGAGACACCACATACTCAGCATGCTGTTGACGCCAATTTTGGGACAGTTCTGGTGTATCCGCAGCCCGTTGAGACACCAGATACTCAGCATGCTGTTGACGCCAATTTTGGGACTGTTCTGGTGTCTCAGCAGCCCGTTGAGACGCCAGATACTCAGCATGCTGTTGACGCCAATTTTGGGACTGTTCTGGTGTCTCCGCAGCCCGTTGAGATACCAGATACTCAGCATGCTGTTGACGCCAATTTTGGGACTATTCTGGTGTCTCAGCAGCCCGTTGAGACACCAGATACTCAGCATGCTGTTGACGCCAATTTTGGGACTGTTCTGGTGACTCAACATCCCGTTGAGATACCAGATACTCAGCTTATTGTTGACGTCGAGCTTCCATATTGATGAAAAAGGTGCAAATGTAGTGAAAACAAAACAAATGATCAATCAGTCAATAAACAAATGACTGAATTTGAAAATAGGATTCCATATTTTTTAAATAAAATTCATTTGAATTTAGGATTTTTTGTCAACCATACATAAATTACGTTTCAAATGGCCAGTATTGTAAAACGGCAACTTCATAGGTACTATTATTTACCTACTACGGAACCCTTCACTGTGTGTAGTCCGATACGCACTTCGCCGGTTCTTATTTAAGTAGAGAGTAAAGGAAAGGAAGGTAAGAGGGACCCTGCATATCCGAGTGTCCTTAATAATTTTGAAAGGAACTACTCCACCTCTTAATGAGTGGTACCATGAGGAAGCTCTCCATGCTCATGGTCCATCCATGGTCCATGTAAACTCTGGTTTTATTGCTGAAACAGTCCACTTTCCTTGCGGAAAGTTTGTTTTTTCAAGTTCTGATGACGACTTTCAATTGACCGCCGCTTTAGCCTTTTTTGCGTGGAGAAATGCTCATGCATACGTACTGGTACGTACGTATCTCCTCGTGGTAGTGCACTACCACGAGGAGATAATGCCACGTGCAGTAATGTGGAACTCTAACCCACTAAAACTCCACGGTGAACAAGAACCCGCCGCGGCTGTCCGTCACCGGACCCTCCTCTGGGGAGTAACCCCCGGCCCCATTGCACGCCGTGATCACCCCAGGGACCAATCTAGCACATAGGCACTAGACGACCCCGTATCTAGGCACCCTTGGTGGGGACCTGCGACCAGTCAGGTCAGTGGCCCGGCCGCTTACCACTTTTCGGCCGCAGAGGATAGGGAGAGCGGCCAACGAAACACCGACACTCCTCTTACCCTGCGGCCCCACCGCGTCCGCCATCAGACGGTGGCAACCCCGTCAAACCCGCGGAAGGTAGGGAGAGCGGCGCACCGCAATACCGGCACTCCTCTCCCGGCGCGGCCTCCAACCCTCAGCCGCGATGCCTCCCATACGACATTGCGGCCCGCCTCAGTTGCGATATCGCCCAAGCGGTACCGCAACCTACTTGTAGGTCGCAACGTCGTCAGCTTCCTGGGAAAAGCCCTGACAAGCGGCCTCTCCTCGGGTTCCTCTTCGCTTTACCGTGGGTGACCAAGCCACAGCTACTGAGCCCCCCCGACTCGACAATGCGGGAACCCACCAGGGGGTATGCTTTAACCCATGGTAATTATGTTTTAGCGGTCTCTGTATGCAAATTAACAACAAACAGTTAAAATAAAAATATATGAACTATAGCGATACACATTAACCATAATAACTAACGTAGAGTAAATGTTGTTGATTAGGTTAACTCTCGAGAATGTGGATTAAAACGGAAAGATATTTTTCTACATTAGTTCTTGCTTAGTCATGTGCATTAGTGGTCCGTTCTGCCTTCCCATCCCCTACATGTCCTAAATAGAAGGAAATTGCTTTGTATCTTATTGAATTTTAATCAGTTTGGCAGCACATGTAATAAAAAAAAAACTTGTATTTAATTTTTATGTTTGCAATTAGTTTATTAAGCATTTTGTCTTCGGAGTCTAATTAAGTACTTGACAGTAATGTTAAGATATCATGTTTTTTTTAATCAAATAATGTTTTTGGTTGCAATTAGTTTTTCTTTAATAATTGCGTCTTATCATCTATACTGGTATTTGTGCGTCGTTCATACAATCGTTCTAATCAGGATCGTAAACTTCCGCGATAAAGAATAGAACCAAATAAAGAATAGAAATCATCTTCAACAATCATCGTCATATTTCAGCCAATTTACACAAGAACTTAATGAATTATAATACAGAAAAGCCACCCAGAAAAGTTTAGGTTTTCATCATTGGACGAAGTGGTTCATGTGTAATGGTTGACGGAGTGGTTCATGAGGGAGGGCTTCAATGGTGAAAACCGTATGAAAATCCAAATAAAACCTGTAGCCAGCCTTGCTATTTCCTTGCTTACTTTATAAACCACTCTAGATGCAGTGGTTTTGTGAGCGTTAATATCATCACCAATTTACTCCTTAGAAAGTAGGTACCTATAGCGTAAAATCAAATGCGATAAAAAAATGTTCCAAAACAGATGATCTAAATTTGCGATGCGTAACGGGAGCTAGAGCAGGACTGAAGATATCACTTAGGTGTATCACAGTGTTCTTATCAAAGCTATATCGCAATTTAAATTCTTTATCCGTAAATATTTCGAAAATATTTCAGCTACGTCTTAATTTTCTGGGTACTGATATATTAAAAATAAACTCCAGTAGGTACTTCCAAATCAAACTCTTCTTGAGCTGCTCGTGTTCAATAAGCTAACATTCATTGTTTTCTCCTTTGAATATTTTTAATACCTACATAATTAGCTTTCTTAGACTTAAATTATTATTATTAGATTCAAGTATGTTAGACCTAAAACTTTGTTATGAATTAATGTAACCTCAAATAGCTATGGAACGGATAAACGGCCAACCTTGCTCAGTTTTAAACGGAGCTTATCTTACATTGCGGTATTCGGAAACGCACTTTCACAAGTTATCGAACCAATAGCGCTATTGAATAGATGAACCATTGTTAAAAGTTCCTCAGAAACCGGGCATTAGAAGCTTGATTTTTACAACTCCACGGGTTCATAGGTTCAAGGGTAGATATCAATTTCAACTTGCTACCTCCAAGCGTTGCTGAGAAAAAGAATCTTCACAGACAGACGGACAACGAAGTGATCCTACAAGGATTCCGTTTTGTTTTTTCCTTTTGAGATACACAACCCTAAAACCGTCCTAAACTATGTTTTTTCGAGAAAATTTATCGGAGTTTATGTAAAAAAAAAACTGGGTTGGCACCATCGACAAATGCTAGGCCTTTGCAATTTTGAAACAATTTTGCTGGCAAACTGCAATTGTACTTATGACAAAGTAAAACAAAGGATCATGATTATAAGAGGCAGGGTTTTTTCAATGAATAAGTGTAGGCGTCCGTTTTGTCGATAGTACCTACCTAACTATTTTAGTCTTGTAAAACACGATGTCATAGTTTTTAGGTATTTGACATATCTCCATAATTTTACACCACTACAGTGATGATCGTCCCGTAAGGGTTTGGAGACGAGATGGTGAGCGATTTTCTGACGCCTGTATCCACGAAAATGACAGATTTGGGGGAACGTAATGGTGTGGGAAGATATCTCACTATCCTCGTAACTGAGCTCGTAATCCTCAACGAAGGCATGATAACGGCTCAACGATACACTGACGAGGTCATAAAACGCCATGTATGTGATGCCCTAGGCACAAAGATTTGGTGCAAGGTCCAAGGTAATGCACGACAATGCCCGCGCCCATACAGCCAGGGCCACCAGAGACGCTCTAGATGTGGCTGGTATACAAGTCTTACCGTCGCCTGCCAAAAGTCCGGACCTCAACCCAATCGTGCATAATGAGAGCCAGCTCATCAACGTGCTCAAGTCAAGCTGGGAACAAATAATTCAAAAATATTAATTACCTAATTAGATTTCGAGCTCGCAATTATGCTCAATGTACTGAACTAATTACGTACGGTAAGATAAAAAATCGAGTTTTTTAATTGTGTTACACGTAATTGACGTTATACTAAACTGATACAAATTCAATACAATAAATAAGTGGTTTCAGGTTTACCTGATAAGAGGTCATTGTTCTCATAATTATGAAAAACTTTATTAAATGTACTATAGGTAGGTACAAATCTGTCTAACCTTTCGGGGAATACTGGCGTGATATTATGTTTTATTAAAACACTTCATTTTCAATGTTTTTTTACCCGACTGCCAACGAAGGGATACTACATTTACAGAAGGTAATAGAGATAGGTAAAAAGAAAATAAAAAGAAGACCAATAACAAAACTGACCAACAGCAGGAAAAAGCATGTGCAGACCTTTTATAACAGCTTGAGAGCCCAACGCTCGAAAACAAAATACGTTGAGTGTCCATTGATTACGTCACCCGCTGCGCGGTGGGTCAAGTTAGTAAAAACAATTGTTTACGGCGTGGATCACCTATTGATATGGCTCAAGTGGTGTTTTTGTTTAAGTTAGTGAATGTAGCTCTCACATGGTCTCAGAATTGTTTACATCTGCTGTTTAAGAGCCTATACCTATACCTCAGCTCAAATTCTAATTTCGCCCCCACTTCCGCGCACTACCTCACTACCTATTTTACCTGTTGCGTAATGTGTATTTTGCGTAAGCAACACAGCCCTCCCGTTCGAAGTACTCCGAAGCGAGACTGAGCGGGAGTGATCGGGCGGCAGGGAACAAACTTCAAAACGCCGATGGTTAAAGTAATTTCTTTTTACGGTGAAAATGATGCTAATTAAAAAAAAAAAAAAAACTTAAAACACATAAGACCTGCTTTATAGTTATTTCAGTTACTATGCTAAGTTTCATGATCTAATTTGAAGTATTTTTTGAATACCAGCGGTTTGTTGTTCGGTTTAGAGGTAACTTTGGCTTTTTTTTCTATCGAGAAAATTTTATGGAATCGTGTTTTCGTCACACATAGTACATTAATCCTCAACTTTACGATATATTTATTTCAAAATTAATGCTGCAGTATTTTCGACATAACGGAGGATCATGCTAAGACCTTTGAGGTATTATAGGCTCTTAAGAATTATACTATACATTATTATTAAACTTACAATTAGCTGTAAAAATAACCTTTTCAATTTATTATAAATGCTTGAAGAGTTAAATCTACATGCGAAAAAAATAAAACTTTACATCACAATCTAAAAACATTGATTTACAAGCTCATGACTCTCTATACAGATTTGATATACCGGTTGCCAATTTTTCACCCAAACTAAATAATTAATTAGTCCTACTATTCCTACTAATATTATAAATGCAAATTCTATTGGGTTGGCTAATAAGTAATGAGCGTTTTAGTTTATAATTTCTAGAATTTTCGGAAAGGTTCGAGAACGTTCTGTAGCAGAGGGTATATAAAGAGCGAGTCGCGCTCTTGCGCGTTATTGATTACATATGGTTATGTTTGAATCGGCGAAGTATGGTCGCCGAACAAATAGTGACTAAAGGTCCCTATGGGCCACTCAACGGAAAGAAACATTTAGCTACTTTATTAGTCATTATCGGCGCTCAAGTGGCTCTGGAACTAAAATAATAAGCATTAGATAGACTAGGGAGGGGCTTGTGGCTGAATACATTTTATTATATTAAAATCGTAGCGAAGTCAAAACTGTACATTAAATATTTTCGAAAAATGAAATTAATACGAGGTGTGGGAACGATTCTAATGCCGAAAATATAGTCTTTAGAGTTTTTGTCTGTTTATCTGAATGTATGTTCCAGCATCGCGCATATACTACCAGATAGATTCTGTTCAAATTTTACATAGATATTCCCATCCCTATAGGTCTGGTCAGTGAGTAGATACTATTTGCTAAAAGGGATGAGCATATATTGCATTATGTTTTTGTTCATATTCTTCTATATTTTACCACAAATTATAAAAAGACGAGACGAAAGGTTAGAATATTGCAACTAGTTACATATTTAGATTTAGTTATAGATTAGACCTTTTAAATAATTTATTATCATCACACTATACCTATATGGAGCTAAGCAGTCAATTATTATAACATATATAAGAACGGCTATTTTAGTCAACTCACAACCACGCAAATAGCTTAGTGGTTCGACGACTGCTTTGCAAATAAACCTGTGGTTGTAAATTCTATCTCCAACTATTGATAGTTTTTGTGATTGTTTTTTACATTTTGTTATACTTCTATATGTATTATAACTAGCACTATGACCGCGACTTCGTCCGCGTGGATTTCCTATTTTCTCCTACAAAATTTAACAACCCCTCCTTCTCCTTTCCTCCTTTCTCTCCTACTCCTTTTAAACGGTAGTTTTGGAAAAATAATGATTAAGATCCTTTTAAGTACTTATTATTCATGTATTGAATAATTTATAGACTTTTATTATTTAATTTATTTGATCTTCCCTTTTCACCCCGAAAGGGGTTGAGTTTGAACAATCTTCAATCATATGTTTCCTCATTTTATGTTTAGATTACTTTTGTTTTTTTGACACGCAAAAAAAAACACCCCAAAACCCTAATTATCGCCATTCGCTGGACGAGTTTTGAAGAAACCTGTTTATATTTTCATCAAAAGTATTAATACCGTTATTCAAGGTATTCGGACAGTGCGTTAAAATTCTTCCATACAAACTATAGCACCCCTTCAAATTCTTTTTACGGGTAGTTTTGAAAACTCAACAATGACAACCTTTATAGTCTCGATCTATCACCATACGGAGCGCATGTCGTGCGCGTTCGTAGCAAAATGTAGACGGATATAGTAAAATGTAATAAATGACATAGATGCAATATATGTAGTTATTATTGAAGTACTGGCATTTATCCAAAGCCAAGTGGATGTGATGAATGAGGATAGCGTTGTACGTTTGTGCGCAATAGCGTTTTCTTCGGATGAAATAGTGGTTGCAAAAGACTTGATTTACCAGTCAGTGCAGACAAAAGAGAAAAATGTGAAAAGATAAGGGAAAGCAGAGGGAAAAGTGTAGAGGGAAAAGTGGGAAGTACTTCAGTGGAGTTTATTCCCACATTTGTTGCTCGGGAACTAAGAAAATTACCGCTGGTTAAAGGTAAAGACATCATTATACTAAAAGATCAAGTTGAAGTGATAAGGGAGGAGTATGCGACGGTTGAACAAGTGATTATACTCGTATTAAGTATGGCAATATTTAACTTGAAATAAGCGTCACTCGTGATTGGACCATAAGTTATTAATGTGAATATTAAAAGAAGTACCTACGCGTAACTTTTAACGGCTAGTAAGTTTCAAATCTGATAGTGGATCAATTGGTATTATGAATTTGTCGCAGGAAAGCATAATAAATACGCCAGAGCGGTTATTTCTCCGCTCTGTCTTGTATTTACAAAAACAGCTATTTGTAAAATGACCGAGAAACAAGCTCAAGGACAAGGCAACGAGGTTTTAAACTTGTCCTTGTCGCATGCCAAGCCCCGGGAGCCATGGCATC
Source organism: Dicycla oo (assembly GCA_948252095.1). NCBI lineage: Eukaryota > Metazoa > Arthropoda > Insecta > Lepidoptera > Noctuidae > Dicycla > Dicycla oo. The sequence continues at coordinate 15,606,841 of OX411732.1, forward strand.
ATGACATGGCAAACATGCACACTTCTTAGGCAAGTTTCAATTGTGGCCAGTCTCCTTTCTTGTCGCAAACAAAAAAGTATGTAAAGCCTTTTATGTACTTTACAAAATAAATTATCACTATCATTTTAAATATTAACTACATTTAAACATTTTTAATTTTGGGGGGTTCTGCCATGCTCGGGAGGCAGGTTGGCGATCGCAGTATGATGTTAAAAATGCGTAAAGGTAACTAGGGACTTACTAGAATGGACAGCAGCGGCTGTCAATTCTATTAAGTCCCTAGTTACCTTTTACGACACCCACGGGAAGAAATAGGATGGTGCTGTTATTTACATCCGGCACCACAAGGACTGTTTTTTTTTCCGATGGGTCTGACAGGTTCTGGAGTGGCGACCGCGTACCGGAAGACGTAGCGTTGGAAAGCCTCCCACAAGGTGGTTCCACCTCTATCTGATGTCCTGATGAAGGCCGCAGGAATGCGCTGGATGCGACAAGCACCAACCGGTTGAAGTGGCGATGCTTGGTGGAAGCCTTTTCGGCTGTACGAGTAGTTATGAAACATTCTTACAAAAAAAAAAAAACACGCTAAACCTGTTTGTTGCAATCACTAAAAAACGTGCAAGTTTCAGCGTATAAATACGGAGCAAAATGTCTTAAGGTTCACAGAACAACTCCTCGTCTCTTCAACGTTCTACCTACCACTACACAACCACTACAATGGCTGCATTGAAGACGACCTTCGTTCTGCTGCTCATCGCTTTCGCTATGATGGCCGCCACTGAAGCCGTCCGAGTCCAGCCCTGCGACCAGGTCTGCTCCCGTATCCCCCCGGAAAGGCATACGTGCTGCATAGCTCATGGGTACAATAACTACAAAAGCTGTGACGACGGAAAAATGGAATGTGAGTGATGGCACTTTCAACGTGGAACTTTATAGACATCCATATTTTGAAGAACATTTTTAAGTACGAGCATTTAATAAATTCCTCTCTCTCCTCTACTTTTGATTGTACAACTTATTTTAAGGTCCATGCAAATAAATATTAAAAAAATACGAGTATATATTTTTCGCCAAGTTTTTCATCAGTACGGTCAATTCATCATCATCCATCGTTTCAGCCGAAAGACGTCCACTGCTGGACATAGGCCTTCCCCAAGATAAGATAAGATAAGATAAGACAAGATAAGATAAGATAAGATAAGATAAGATAAGATAAGATAAGATAAGATAAGATAATATAAGATAAGATAAGATAAGATATATATATAGTATATCAGTTATCTGGTTTCCATAGTACAAGCTCTGCTTAGTTTGGGACCAGATGACCGTGTGTGAAAATGTCCCAGAATATTATTATTATTATATGATAAGATAAGATAAGTTTTCAATTTACATTATTTACAATACATTAGTATTAAATTTAAATATTATTTCAATTATTATATTATATATACTAGACACTTCCATTTTTACCTTATTATTAAATAAAACAAACAATATAACATATTATCACTTACCTTAAATAATTACTTGTAAAAAAAATTACAGGGACATTTTACAAAAAACTCGTGAATTGAATAAAAACATTCCTGGAACAACCATTTCCGCAGTTACGAACAAAATTTGTTAAAGTGTAGTTAGGTAATTAATTGGCTTCGGCAAAGCATTATAAATTAGGTGAGCCATGTATACGTAGATACAACTCTTTCGGAAGAGTTGCAACTTAGGAACAGGTATCTCGAAATCTAAATATGCAACCTAATAAAACAAGCACCGCCACTTTGAGCGTTTCTGTGCTTGTCGCATCCAGCGGATTCCTGTGGCCTTCAAAAGGTTGGCAATTCTTCGGACTATGTCGATTACCTTGGTTCCCGAACGCTGCTCAGCCGAGACAGATTCGAGGAATGACCTCTTTCTCGAAAATGGACCTACGTTGTAAGCCAGGAACTTCGTACGAGTAGTTACAGATATTTGTAGGTAAACCTAAGATGTTGATATTATTATTGGTTATATTGGTTTATTTATGTGAGACTACTGTTAACCGTGCCTAAGTAAAATTTATTAGGTATAAGCTGTAAGAAAGATATTAATTTAAAAAAACTTTTTAGCAAAAAATAAAACCGACTTCCAAAACAAAACACTACAAAGCGAAAAATAACTTTAATTTCGGTAGTCGATGTCTTGGGTTTTGTATTTTCGTTTTTTGCCACCGACTTCCGAAATTAAAGTTATTTTTCACTTTGGAAGTTTGGAAGTCGGTTTTATTTTTTGCTAAAAAGTTTTTATTTTCACTTTTTAGTTGTGGAACCTACCCCACACTAATTCGAATACATAATTGAGCACAATAATTGTAGATATAGCCATGTAAATAACAGTGATAGGAAGTTATTAAAACACCATCACATCATCCACATAAAATAAGTGGGAAATATACGCATTATTGAAGCTAACTCAAAAACTCCCCAAGCTAAGTTAATAAAATTATATGGGACCACCTCGGAAGTATACCCTATCAAACAAAAAAAGAATTTTCTAAATCGGTCCATCCGTCTTTGAGTAATCGCGTAACAAACATACAAAAAAACATACAAACGAATTGAGAACCTCCTCCTTTTGGAAGTCGGTTAAAAAATAGGTCCTAATACAATACAAAGTTTATTCTAGAAATGCTAAACTAGTGGTACCTATACAACTACCTTAATGTGGGCGATCATTAGATTACACAAACTCTTCCCTTATTTAAAGGTAGGTATTGGCTCCAACATACCCCGTCTCCGTAACAGTGTATATTAGGGCAATACTAGCTGGAGACTATGACAAATTGAGAGTAGTATTTGCTATTTTTATCGCCTTCCTTTAAAGTTATTAGAAGTACAGTTGAGTCAGTATACTTAGGAGCCATCGAAATGATAATAGGCTAAGGTATGTAATACACTTTTTGCTGGCTTTCACTTTCACTTTAAGGGGACTACATGACCTAAGGCGCGGTCACTGTCGGACTGCATAGAAAAGAAAGAGAAGCGCGATGACACAACGCTGGTAATTTATTGCAAAATATGAAGCAATTATCGATTTACAAAAAAACTATTGATTGGACTAAAAAATTAAAACACTATCACATTAATAATATGTTGCTTGTAGAATAATCTGACAAAAAATCAGGATGATAGTATGTATATTGGTATGGTTTTTAATCGTTAAAATACATTTTAGAGGTATCTTCGTTATTTTTTCTATAGTATCAAATTAATTGTATTATGTTTTCAACACACTATCTAACTAGCATATATCCTGAAGAATATCATATATTTTTCTGATTTTGTTTACTGCCGTAGATCATATACTTTTGGGCATTATAAAACTTGCGTTATTTGCGTTTAGGTCCTGTAATCCTCTTAATGTTTTTGCGGCACTTTTGCACTGTTCTAGTCCGTGTAGGTTTAAAATAACAGCCGATAAAGCCGTAACAGTTTATTGAATCACATTAGTGTCTATTGTTAGTTTATTAAAATTAGTTCACGACTCGCACCGTATTCCACTGAATATTTTATTGCTCTTCTTCAGCACTTTAGCAGAGTGCCCACATGCAGCTTGTGGTTCCTGATGTCAGTAATGCCTGTTTTTTTAGTTATAGCCCATAGCTATAAGAAAAATAGACAGATAAATTCCCATATCTACTTGCCCCGTAACTATACATACTTGCCCCTGTCATGAAGACCCAGTTGTTAAAGCCTCGCCTATCATGCACGAGGTTGTGGGTTCAAATCCGGGCAAGTAACAATGTGACTTTTTCAATTCGTAATTATTTACTTTCCGAGTTTATCTTGGACTGACATCGGTGAAGGGAAACATCGTGAGGAACTTCTTGAGCAAGCATGGTGATCAATGCTGGTTCCTTCTCTGCACGAGAACAGGCCTTTGACCTGTAGTGGGAATAATAGGCTGGTATTTTATTGTTGCTGATAGATTTAACAATCGAATGCCCCTAAAAAAAGTAGATATTCAATAAAGTATATTGATGTTTCTAACACAATCACACATTCTGTCACTATCTTTCAAACACACTACACTGGATACGGCACCTAAACGATAAAAAGAAAAGCTAGAACAAATAATTCCGCGGATTGACACACACAAATATATTTACACTGACACGATAAACTCTCCTTGAAATGAAAAGAACTAAACGAAAGAAATAAACAACTCGTTCTATTTTAGCATCCCTTTCAGATAAAAGTGGTGGCATATAACACCCGCAAACCTCATATAATACGCATAAAGAGTTCCCGATAAAGTACACAGTGCTTATAGAATCAATAGCGAAGAAGACGCATGATAAATTACAAGAATGATTGTGTCTGGGGATTTGTTCTAGGTGAGTGAGATGAGGCGAGGCGATGCTATGCAAAACTAAGGTAAGGTAACTCTTTCCTGTATTATTTTTTTTGGCATAGAATGGACCATAATATATTTCTTCCCCTGGTTAGTTCAACTTCGGGCATGTGTACCAATGTGATTTTTTCAATTCTTAAGTACTTTCTGAGTTTATCTAAATATTACTGACATCAGTGAAGTAAAAACTTAGTGAGGTTTTCCTGGACTTTTATACTTAGTTAATATAAGTTTGAAATCACATTCACAATAATTAAATTATTTTAATTATTGTGAATGTGAAGACTATATGGATCATTGCTTTTTTGTATGTTTTATTTTTTAACCGACTTCCAAAAGGAGGAGGTTATCAATTCGTCTGTATGTTTTTTTTTTTGTATGTTTGTTACGCGATTACTCAAAGACGCATGGACCGATTTAGAAAATTCTTTTTTTGTTTGATAGGGTATACTTCCGAGGTGGTCCCATATAGATTTTATTAACTTTGCTTGGGAAGTTTTTGAGTTAGCTTCAATAATGCGTATATTTCCCACTTATTTTATGTGGATGATGTGATGGTGTTTTAATAACTTCCTATCACTGTTATTTACATGGCTATACCTACAATTATTGTGCTCAATTATGTATTAGAATTAGTGTGGGGTAGGTTCCACAACTAAAAAGTGAAAAATAAAAACTTTTTAGCAAAAAATAAAACCGACTTCCAAAACAAAACACTACAAAGTGAAAAATAACTTTAATTTTGGAAGTCGGTGGCAAAAAACGAAAATACAAAACCCAAGACACCGACTACCGAAATTAAAGTTATTTTTCACTTTGTAGTGTTTTGTTTTGGAAGTCGGTTTTATTTTTTGCTAAAAAGTTTTTTCTCTCAGCTATTTTTAATCATGGTCTGGCAGTTTGAGTAATTTATGCGGCCTACCCAAATGTCCTTTCTTTGGTATTGTTCGTCAAATCGTTAAGCTTCTTAAGTTTTGAGTAGAGTTGCGCGATTAATGAAAAATGCGTGTGCTGACTGGACAGGTCCTTTCAATCTGTGTGGTTCTTTTCTCAAAAGACCATTACAGACACCAATCTACATGGTCTTTACATGAACTGACCAAGATTATGCCTAGACTTTATAAGAGACTTTGTCTTCGGAGTTTGTTTCGGTCTTTCTTCTCAGAGTAGTCAGATAGGAAACGCCAACCTCGTCTAGTTTTAAAAAATATGATTGACGTGTAAAAGTGTTTGAAAAAACCCACTTACAGAAATAAAATAATTTATCATTTATCAGTCTTGAGCAAGCGTGGTGTTCAATGCTCGTGCCTTCTGTATATGAGAAGAGGCCTTTGCCCTGCAGTGAAACAATACTATGCTGGAATTATTTAATATTATTAGAGTAAGAGACGATTTGTGAAAAGGTTGAGTTAAGTATTATAAAGTCAACCTATTTTCAGCACTCTTATTGCGATAGTAATGATAATGACATTAATACTGATGACAAGAAGACTTTGAAAGCTTTAAAAACAAACCGGCCAGTGCTTGTCTGACTACGCACAATGAAGGGTTCCGTAGATGGGATGAATCCCAAGAACAAACTTAACATAGTAGTTGAAAAACATGTTCTCCCATATATTCCAACTGCAAATGTAAGTTTGTACGCACAATATTGAGAGATTTACCATGTTGTTTTAAGACCATAGACTTCTTATTTGAATTATTATAGGTATTGAATTATTTTCTGTAGTTTTTAAAAAAAAATTAGGCTCAGTACTTTCGTAGATAAGGGGGGAATGGTCAATTTTCATTTATTTTCTTAGATAACTTTAAAATTATATATTTCAAAATTATGGAAAAAAAAATATTTGTGACCTTCATAGTAAGCCATTTGATATGTCACACGGTACAGTCGGCAAAACTTTTTTTTTTTCTTATTTGCCCCTAAAATTGACCCCCATATTCAAAATTCATTTATTTGCGTTACATGTCCGTGTTTGGGTCACAGAAATAAATACGTGTACCAAATTTTAACTTAATCAGTTCATTAGATTCGCAGCTAATTGGCTGTGACAGACGGACATACAGACACGAGTGATCCTATAAGAGTTCCGTTTTTTCCTTTTGAGGTACGGAACCCTAAAATGAATACAATGTGTACTTATCTAAATTTCGTTTCAACTGTTTAGAACCAAAGATTGCACCTATTTTACACCTTCTCATAGTAATGTCGCTGTGTACGAATTTCTCATTTTCACGCGAATAAACTGTTTTTCTTTCTTTCTTTCTTTCTTACATGCACAGCTCTCAGCCTTTTCTGTTAAACAGAAAAGAAACCTTTCCCAAAATTAAAAACCATCATTGGCAGTCACTGCTGAGTATAGGGCTCCTCCCGTTTGTGCCATACTTCCCTGCAACCTAATTGTTTAACACACTATCAATCGGAATCGGTTTTATTTTGACAGTTCAACAACATTCATTGCGTTATTTACGTTGTCGAGCAGACAATTTTTGCTAGCATTATGCAGCAATGGCTTAACAATTTGCTTCAAAATGTTTCAGATTTCGATTGATTGTGTGTTACGCAATTAGGGTGCTGGTCTGTGCAAGTCTCATCCAAGTCTTCTCTGTGATCTTCTGTCTCCCACCTGGCTATTGGTCTGCCAAAGCTCCTACCGTTTCTCGGCAAGCATTCCTTTAGGTCTCTGCTCCACCTAAAACAATTGAAAATTAAAATTAAAAATGACTTGCTTTTAAATATAATAAAAAAAAATATCGCACTGTCTCGCATCGCATTGGGAGTGTCACCGTACCTCACACGTAGGACAAAGTAAATTGTGAATTGAGACAAGGAGCTACCACTTTCTCATATTGATTTCGCATTCAAAAAGAAATTTGTTTGAAACGTTAACTTCTTCTCTGTTCCGATAATGGAGTCGCTTACACTCGAATTATTTTGTCGAATAATGTCTATGAAATATGATTACAAATTGCAAAGAACTTTGGCAGAAGAAATGTTGAATTTTTGGCCGTGATTTGAATAATTTTTGAAGGATGACAGGGTGGTTTTGTTATAATCTACAAAAGGGAACGAATTAAGAGACCTACTGCTTATGTTTATCAGAAGCCCAGTTATGTATAAAGAGAGAAACACGGTTATGTTATACATAATGTACCTACTTGTATTTATGGGATAAGTCCTTTTGTGCGAAGAATCTAAAATGATAATACAAAATAATAGTACCTAACTCAGAAGTTTCATAATTATTCGCAGTAGTATTACATAACTAACTTTTGCCCGCGGCTTCACCCGCGTAGTTGTCGGAAAAAACTAAAATATAATTCAATCATGATTCGAAAGACACGTAGCGCCATCTATTATCATAAGAACGTTATTGTTGTTTTCCTCGGGAACAGTACTATTTTTGGGATGAAAGATACCCTATGTCCGTTTCTGTACACGTGAAAATGTATATGAAACATTTTGGGATGATCGGTTTAGTGGTTTACATTTGGGTAGGCCGCATAAATTACTCAAACTGCCAGACCATGATTAAAACTAACTGAGAGAAAATATAAAACAAACAAAAAAGCAATCACCCACATAGTCTTCACATTCACTATAATTAAAATAATATAATACTTTTCAAAGTAAGTAAAGTTGGTTTTAATAGATATAATAGACAGAAAAGTTATAAAATACACGGAGTACAACCGGAGTTCGTGTATCTTTTAATTAGTATAGATCCAGTGAAAAGTAACGATTCCCATTCGGGGAACGTTCAAGTACCTACCTATTTGGAGAGAAACTGTATGAATAATTTCAGTCCAAAGCAGTCACGAAGGAAAATTCGTAGTTCCTCAAAATTCCGGTGACTCCGGTTAAACGAAAAAATATGTTATTTTGTCACGATATCTTGTTTATTCCTGTTGATGTTCTTGTCGTAGTTGGATTTTAGTTTCTAACTTTCTTTTCTTTAACTTTAACTGTTTCGGAATTGAGTTGGCTCGCAATCTCGTCTTGTGAAGAGCTCGTAATTCAGGTTAGAAATCGAGACTAACGAGTCGGGCATTCCTGAAATATGCATGCATATAGCATTGCATGAGTACTTAACTAGCGTTTTCATCTCGTATCTATAATGATGCTGATTAACGAAACAGAAATAAACATAGTGAATCAAAATAATGTGTACCAATGAATAAGGTTTGTAGAAATGGAGACTTTAGGATTACAGTTTCAGAATAGATAAATATTAAGAAAGCTGAAGAAGAGCTGCAAGGGGCTGGCCATATTACCCCGTGGCCATGAGCTACACGCTCAAGCGACAGCGTCTGCGTAGAAAAGATATGAAAGAAATTGTTTAGTACTATGCCACGAGTAGAGGATATAATCCGGAAAGTATTTTTTAATTCCGGGATTGCGAGATTTTCAATTCTCGATCCCGGAATCCCGGGATAATTCCTGGGACTGATTCAGTGGAATTGGCAATATATATTTATATGTTAAATCTAAATGATGCCAACGAGCTTCAACGTTTTCACGTTTAATGCTAGTCGCCAAAGCAGACTCCATTCGAACTTCAAAATAATGTGGCAAGGGTATGTATATTTAGTTATTCCCCAATCACGCGAAGTGCATCAAAACTACATTATGAGGTGATTCCCCTAGTTGTCATGTTGTCAAAGCGCCTTCTTGGGTTTGTACCCACGACCAGCTCGTTAGTAGGGGGCCGATACCACTTGACCACCACTGCTCAGTGCGCGAATCTGAAAATGTGGACTAGAACACTCTCAGGCTAGACGTGGCTGGTGGCAGCTGGATGAGAGTAGCCGATTATCCAGTTAACAGTCGTGGAACGGCCTTTGTCCAGCAATGGACTTTCTATAGGCTGATGATAATGATGTGCTAAATATATAAAGCCAAATTAAATTAGCTGGCGTAACTACACAGAAGTGATGGGTATCGATATCTAATGACCATAAAACATTTTTTCTTACTAATCTCATCGTTTCTAGTACAGTAAGACCAGGTTACTTTGACCGAGGGCATAACATTGGCCCAAATCGAGACAGATGTTTGTTTAGTGTCATTAAATACACACAAAGTTCTGCAAGTACGCGCCTATATCGTGGTTTATTAGTTGTCGAAGGACATACGACGTTCAGTTGTGTGGTCGCGACAATTCGGGCAGTTTATACATTTATCACGACTTGGGCCACAGTTATGCCCTAGGGCAAAGTAACCCGCCCTTACGGTCACGACACCAGTGGCCGGTGACCCCGTAATCGCGTACCCACATACATGAAATTATGAGTTAAAAACCTTTTTATTTTTATCGACTTTAGTTATCGATACATGGAGGAGCTCGTGGCTAAGTAATAACAGCCGCACGGGTCGATCCATCAGGTTAAGCTACGCTTGCCGAGGTTGGTCTGTGGATGGGTGACCGTCTTTTCATACCGAGACTCCTCCGTGCCTCGGAAAGCAAGTTAAGCCTTTGGTTCCGGCTGCATTCATGGATCTTTGACAGTCGTTACGGGTCGTCAGAAGCCCTAAAGTCTGACAACCAGTCTTACCAAGGGGTATCGTATTACCCAGTAACTGGGTTGTGGAGGTCAGATAGGCAGTCACTCCATATAAAATACTGGTATTCAGCTGCATCCGGCTAGACTGGAAGCCGACTCCAACATAGTTGGGAAAAGGCTAGGCAGATTGATTGATTGAGTTATCGATACATGGTTATCTGTGAATCACGTCTGTGAAGTTTCGACAGTTAGTTTGATTTAATTTGACCCTGTAAAGTTTCCCAAAATAATAATGTTTTATAGCTACCAGTTCCAAAGAGCTTCCTCAACAAACTATGAGTAACTTTGGATTAAACTGCCGAACTAGTTATTCTACTTAAGGATTATACCCACAACTATTATTAATGTAGTTTCTAATAACACATCGAGGTAGCTAGACTTAATGTTAAAGTTTAAAGTTAGTGCTTAAACGACATTTTGTTATAACAAGATTGTTTGCGATAATCTGCTTAAAGCACAGTTTGGATTTTAGTACAGTTTTCAATGACACAACATGGTCGTTTGAAGAGACAAAAGCATCAATATTAAAATCAGAACAAATTATTGCTACTCTTCACTAAAAACATTTTGATTAAACCTGGATATAGCTGGATGTTGGCTACCCTGTTACCATGGATTCAGTACATGATTATGGAAATCTGAACACCCCTGCGTTGAAATATTTCTTGATAAAATGATAAATGATTTTATTTCTGTAAGTAGGTTTATACAAACACTTTTACACGTTAATCATATTTTTTTTTAAATCAGGCTAAGGTAGCGTTTTCTATCTGACTACTCCAAGAAGATAGGCCGTCGGTTATTAAAAAAAAAAATCTGCTGTTTCCTACAAAAAAGCATTACCTACGCGATCATAATGTATGGAACCATGTACTGAATCCATGGTAACAGGTTGCGCGTCGATGGCCCTGCCACCCTGTATATTGACTGCGTCGTGGTGAGACCCGCAGTCGCTTCAGGTAAATTACCTACTGGTATTCAGCCACATCCAGTTAGACTGGAAGCTGGACGAAGAACGGAAGACCGGAAGACGGGAAGACCCGAACTTTGTTGGCAAATAGAAAAATCGCGTATTGGTATCGCGTTTGGGAAAAGGCATTCTTAAGGCGCTACCCCGAGCAAAGCATTGCGATAGTCCGTTATTCAGAGGCTATTAACTCATTAATTAAGAGAAATAAACTACATCTACGTAAAAGCACGTTACTAATGTTCGATATATTATTATCATCACATTGCACGTTATTTGTTTTATGAGTCATAAATACATTTAAAAGTCCTTGTTTAAAAATGACATTTTTTTTATTGCATGCATCTTTTGTTATAGGTGATGTTCTACTAATTTGAGGATTACACTAATGGATAGATAATTTAAAAAAATAAATAAATCACGTTTTATTTTATTTCGAAAGACGGCTTTTCTTTTTGTATTAAACTAATTCCGATAATTGTGCGAATTCTATGATAAAGGGGCATAATGAGAGACAGAGAGTGTCAGCTCAGCGAGACAGAGAAGGACCGAACGCTCAAGGTCGCTTGGTTGGGGAAGCGCCTTAAAAGGGCAAAAGGAGGAGGCAATGCAGGCGTGTTGCTATCCCAGAGACAAAGTGAAACTGTCTTATGTGCCTGTAACTTTCAAACAGGAACACAGCAAAAATAAATAGGTATGATGGTAGATTTGCTTCGGTCTAAATTAATATATTTGTAGTAGACACAAAATATGTTCGGAAAGATTGCTAGTTGTTTGTTGTTCATTTCTTGTTATTTTCGTATACCTACAATATATAAATCCAAGAATAATATGTAATAGAAACTAAAATATCGCTAAACTTGTATTGCCAAGCAATAGGGATGATGACTAAAAAATGATTTTTTGTCCGTCATGTAGATTATTAAAATATATTGGACACGTATTTTTTCTTTTTCTACGTAATCAAAAGATTACGGCGACACATTGAGTTAAAATGTGGCATGACGTCACGTCTTGGTAGATTTTATACGTAGAAGTGATGTAGCAAGCCCCCACTCCCGAACTTTAATGCGAGTTATCTAAGTCATTTTTTATTAATATGATAAAGCAAAAAATACGTATCTAATATTTTTTTATTATCTGACTGACGGACTAAATAGAATTTCTTTTTTTTTTACCCAGGCATCATCCCTATTGTTTTTTGTAATATGTATTAGCCGCATTATTTTCCATTTTTGCTCAGACTAAGTTGCACCTAAGGAAATTCTTGTAATTCCCGTTTAAACTAACACTCAGCGACACCTAAATAAAAGCGTGCGTTAGATTTTAAATTTTCGGCGTAGGGCCGAGCTTTGAAAATCCAACAACGCGCTTTTATTTTGAGATTAATTTAGGTGTCGCCTTGTTTTAGAAGAAAATGGCACTAACGTTGTGTTATATATTTTTCTATTCTTAGGTAGGTAAAAGCGTGCGTCAGATTTTAAATTTTTGGCGTAGGGCCGAGCTTTGAAAATCCAACAGCGCGCTTTTATTTTGACATAAATTTAGGTGTCGCCTTGTTTTAGAAGAAAATTGCACTAACGTTGTGTTATATATTTTTCTATTCCTAGTTAGGTCCTACGAGCGACTACAATATGCGACCGATTCAGAAAGAGAGAGTTTTCAGAGCTCTACAGAGCCGTACTTAAAAAAAAAAAAACTAGTACCTAGGGCTCATGAAGAGCCCGATAGAAGCGGCCGTGTAGCTCCTAGTTTTGCCATACATTCCTGCGGTCATCGGTAGTAAGTACTACAGTTCTCTTTAGCCATGGAGAGTGGGGTGAGCCCCTTATCCACTGTGACCACATCCCGGTGCATACCCAATTCGGCTTTTAAAAAATATTCCCTGAGGCTGCACACCTCGGGCACGCCACAATTGCGGCGATAAGTCCCCTCTTTGAGGAGTGGTTGGAGAGGCGTCATGGCACCCTCACCTTCCGCCTGACGCAGGTCCTCACCGGGCACGGTTGCTTCGGGAGGTTCCTGTTCCGGATAAGGCGGGAGGAAACGCCCGGGTGTTACCACTGTGTGGATCGCCCGGAGGACACGGTGGAGCATACGGTGGAGGTCTGCCCGGCTTGGGCAGAGCATCGCCGCGTCCTCGCGGAGGCGATCGGCGGCGGCGATCTCTCGCGTCCGGCCCTGGTACAGGCCATGGTACGGAGCGAGAGTGCATGGGAAGCCGTCACCTCCTTCTGCGAAGCTGTAATGCTCGCGAAGGAGGAGGCTGAACGCGTGAGGGAGAGGCAATCTTTGCGCCCTCAGGCCCCTAGTCGCCGCAGGAGACGCCCTGGGCGTCGGGAATCGATAGCCGATTCCCGGCCACCGTAGGCGCGGGCTTGCGGATGGCGAGCATCGGGTAGCTCGCCGTCCGGTAAGGACCAGGCTCGGGTCGACGGCGCGTTGTGTTCCACGCGCGCCTCAAAGAGATGTCAGCACTAGCTGAAGGAGTCCGCTAGGGCCGATGGCCGCCGGGGTTGCGGGTTGTTCGAAAGAGTTACCGTGGCCCTGGCACAGGCAACTGAAGGAACACGGGTCGGTTTTAGTCAGTAGAAGTCTGACACGCCCTCCCGCTCCACCCAGAGCGGGAGAAGTTATTTGATGATTTCCCATCCACAAAAAAAAAAAAAAAAGGCTGCACACCTCGCGATTGTGGAGGGTTTTAGCATTTAAAAAGCCACGACCCCCGCACTTCCGTGGGATGTACAGTCTCATCACTGATGAACGTGGGTGATGCATCCGGTTTGCGGTCAACAGTGTGCGGACCCTCCTATCCAGGGCGTCAAGTTCAGTCTGAGTCCATTTGAGTATGCCGAAAGAGTACATCAAGATCGGCATGACCCAACCGTTGAAGGCGCGCACCTTATTTCCGCCTGAACCGCCTGTGCTTTGTCCACACCAAATTCCATCCTGATAGCGCTACTGAAGGTTTCAGTTGCTTTCAGTAGCTCCATCAGTCGCAATATGTTGGGAGCAAAGAGTTTTAAGTCATCCATGTAGGGGAGGTGAGATATGACCTGACCGCCTCTCCTCAACCGATAGCCTAGACCTGAATCCTCTAGCAGTGTACTTAGAGGATTCAGGGCTAAGCAGAACCAAAGTAGACTCAAACTGTCGCCCTGAAATATTCCCCGTTTAATCCATACAGGCTCATCATTCCCCTGGATCTGTCGACACCCAGTATAGCGAAGGACCGTCCTCCATTGCCCCATACACGACTCAAGGAAGGTGCGTAGAGTTGCATCTATCTTGTACAACTCCAGCACCATCATGAGCCATGTATGAGGCACCGAGTCGTAGGCATTCTTGTAATCTATCCAGCATGTCGACAGATCCTTGCGGGATCGACGAACCTGTTGACTTATGGCCATGTCGATGAGGAGTAGCTCCTTAGTACCACGGGACCCATTCCTACATCCATTTTGAGAGGCAGACATAATTGAGTTATTCTCAATATGCGTATTAATTTTCGCTCTCAAAATGGATGTAAGAAGTTTATAGATCGTCGATAAACATGTGATCGGTCTATAATTCTTGGGTTCCGCGGGACTACCTGACTTATAGAGCAGGTGGGTAACGCCTGTTGTTAGAAACTGCGGTAGCGACCCAGACTGTAAGGATGACTGGAATTGAGATGCCAGGCGAGTGTGTGAACTAGTTACCCATTTCAGCCAAAAGTTGTGCAGTCCGTCCGGTCCCGGTGATTTCCAATTCGGTAACGGACGGACTACTCTGGCTACGTCTAATGGCGTAATTACAACTGCTTCCATTTCTGGTATTGTTCCATACATTCGCTCAACAGTCTGCATCCAGTCAGCCTCAGAGTGACAGACGGGCATCGACCAGATGCTGCGCCAGAATGCGCTCGTGGCGGCATCATTCGGGCGGCACACGTCTATCACATTTTGTTCAGGTTGCTCCCAAGCTCTATATACCCACCTCTCATCGCTCTGAAATATGCGATTCTATGTGTATCGATCAACCCGCCGCTTATACCGCCGAATACGGCTCGCCCATGCATAAACTTTCTGCTTCAGGAAGTCGATGCGCTCTGTGACACTGGATATGTATTCTCGAGGGCTGATTCCAGTCCCCGAGAATGCCCGCCTTACAAAGCGCATCACTCGTAGTCGTGTATTACCCTCCCTGAAGCAGTATAGTTTGCCGATGAGTACCCTGGCCCCATCGATACGACGCTCGATCCTTGGTTGCCAGGCTGGTACGGCTGGTTTTGGTCGAGTAGCTCCGTCACAGCTAGGAAACTTGACGTTAACTAAACGACATGCCGCAACAGCCGCGCAATACAGAATCGAGTGTGTATCAACGAGATCCTCGCTGCTTTCGAAAAAATTCTTAAGCTGCGAGTCCAAGGCACACACCAGCGCCCTATTTTTCTTGTGCATAGGCAGGCGCGGTAATCGGGGTCTAAGTTCGGTCAGAGTGGACCTATACTCGCGAAACGCATCCTCCAGTGCGCTCCTCAACCGGACGTTGCACTGGCTACTTACTGTGGCAACCCTATCATCCTCCTCTTCGACAATATGATTGGACCTCGGCGAGATTGCATCAATAGTTGCAGCTTGTACCACGGTTTGTGTCGGAGTTGAGACGATATGGTTGTTCAGTACCTCTGAGCGCAGCCTATCAAGTGCGTCGTTGTCCAACCTATGATCGCGTTGGATGACGCGCACCTGATCCGATAGTCGTTGGGCCGAGACGTTGACGGTTGGCTCTAGTTCCTGAAACAGAGACAGCATCCTAACACGGTATGCAGTGAGGTTAGTTCCTCCCTCTGTAGACCCGTAATATGCGCGCATGACGTTCTCGTTCATAGACTGAGTCCATCTCATGCGCTGCACACAACCGCCGGCAGCGGGGACCGCTGCCGGCGGTTGGCCGGATGGCCCCTAAGTCCCTCGGTGGCCGGCCTCTCCCCTGCCGACGTACAGGTGTTGGCGACGTTGGCGGGGAAAAATACTCGTCGCTCGAGCTCGACGCAACTACCGCGGCCGGTGTCGTCACAGCGCTCACGGTGGGGCTGGGTACCGGCGGCGGCGAGGTGGAGCTGAGCGAAGAGTCCGGAGGTGGTGGGCGTGCTTGTGAAGCACGCCCACCACCTTCATCTCTCCTCTCCTCCTCCTCTTGTCAACATCTCTCGCCCTCTCTCGTCCTCTTGTCCACATTTTGTTCTCATGCGTATTTCCTTCCGAGATTTATTATGAATTTATCGGAAGTGACATCCTGTTCGGTATATTTTTTTTACATTTTTGGTTTCATCTTCTAATATGATTTTAATTTGATTACAGAGGTTTGATATTTATTTTAAATAACCGATTAATAAAATACTGTGGCTAAAATGACTAAATTCTTATAAAATTGATGAGAGCAAATTTTCCGAGTTATCGACGTTAGTGTTGCCAGATTATTATTATTGATAGAATTGTGAGGGAGTAGCCTGCTATATGTTTAGTGGAAAAGTACTCGTAAGTATATTTGTCTAGCCGGTCATTAAAAGAAATCGCGGTCACGTGTTCGTTGGCGTTCATTCCATACTAACGTACGAGTATGTCTGTTTTCTCCCTGGTGAATGATCCTCGTCCCTTTTTTTTACGCTACAATGTATATACATATAAGGAATACGTTAGTATGGAATGAACGCCACTTTCAATCGAATATTCTTCGATTTTGACCCTAAAAACAATCAGTTAACTATTTCCTCTGACTACGTTTTAGCAATACCTACCGACGTTTCAACAACGTAATAATAGGTTGGGGAAAAAGTTTCTTCACATTTTTTAAGAAAATTCAAAACATTTTTTAATATAGTTTATTTACATTTAACTAAAGTATGTAGGTACCATTTTGTTCGATAACTTTTTGCCATCTTGTAGGTAGGGACATGATCCCATTGCTCTAGAAATTTTGGGACTTCTGGTCAAAATACCGCGACAAGTGGTTTTGGCAGTCCTCTCGTGATGTTAACCTGACACTGCCTAAAGAATTCTGAAGAGACCGAAACAGGTGGAAATCTGAAGGTGCAAGGTCAGGACTATACGGCGGATGCATTAACACCTCCCAGCCAAACTCTCTTAATTTTTGCTGAGTGGCTAAAGATGTGTGAGGTCTAGCGTTAGCATGATGAAAAACCACACCCCTTCTGTTGATTAATTCCGGCCGCTTTCTCTCAACTTCTTGCTTTAATCTCATCACTTGTTGGTGGTAACAGCTCATAATGAATAATGCCCTTCCAATCCCACCACTCATACAGCATCACCTTGTTGCGAGTTAACCCGGGTTTCGCCACAGTCTGTGAAGCCTGACCGGCCTTTGACCACGACCTTTTTCGCACGTTCTTGTCATACGTGATCCACTTTTCATCACCAGTTATCAGCTTCTTCAAAAATGGTTCGGTTTCATTACGTCGTAATAAAGAATCACAAATGAGTACACGGTTCATTAGGTTTCTTTCAGTGAGCTCGTGAGGTACCCAAACGTCGAGCTTTTTTGTGTACCCAGTTTTTTTCAAATGCGCCAAAACTGTTTTGTGGTCAATTTCCAGTTCTTCAGCTACGTCGTAACTACTGATATATATATATATATATATATATATCTTGCTCCACTTTTTCAAAAATGGCATCCATTTTATCCGTAATAGGGCGACCAGAGCGACGTGCATCTTTGACATCAAAATTTCCGGATTGAAAACGCTTAAACCAAATTTGTGCTACTCTCACAGACACTACACTAGGTCCATAAACATCGCAAATTTTTTTCGCGGCTTGCGTTGCATTTTTACCTTTTTTGTAGTAAAATTTTAAAATGTATCAAATTTCTTCATTAGATTCACTCATCTTGACGATACGAAAAACAAATGAAAATCACACATTTTCCTAATTTGAATTTGGAATTATGTTCTTTAAAATTTAAACTTTCAATGATACCAAAACCAGCCAGATACAAATAGTATAGCCAAAGAGATTTCATTACAAGTTCATACATACTATAATGCGAAAAGACTTTTTCCCCAACCTAATACAAAGACGACGAGACAATCTAATTATCTCTTATACTCTCGAACATAACACTGAAAGGTTCCGTATGTCTAGCGAGTGTTCCACGATCATTTATCAAACTCGTTTTAGGATACTTCACATTTTAGGGACCCGTTTGTGTTGTGAAATGGGTAAAAACCAATGTTTTATTGACCAGCTCGGATTAAAAAAAAAGCTTTTTCATACAAAGAAGCAATAGATATGAAACAGATTTTTTTTTTCGATATTTTATAGTTCATCGAATACTAAAAGTTTTTCATATTCATGAGGGCTTTCAGTCCCTGAAATATTTTATATGTTTTCAAAGTTAGCCTGTAGGTATAGTATATGATAATCTACACTCGCGAGCAATAAACTGGAATCACTTCATGGCGCGTTGTTCAAAAGATTTTTTTACAATTTCTATGCAATGAACATATATGATTGTGGTATATCATTTCAAAGATAATATTATTAGCTTTCAAATGATATTAAAAATAAGCAAAATTAATTTAATGTTCTACTTAAATTTAGGGAATTATTGCAATAGGTCGAAGTTGTGGACGTTAAAATGAATAGGAAGTAATATGAAAAGATAAAAAAAATATTAACAATTTATGTTATTTACCACTCAATATTTTATGTTACCCCCGGCCCTAATGACTGCCTGTAAACGGTTTTTCATTGACCGAATGAGTTTCCTCACGGAATCCTATGGGATTTCCTGCCACTCTTCGACTAAAGCAGGTCTTCCTTGTACCCGCCTTTTCAGCTCGTCCCACATGTCCCATCGGATTCAAGTCAGGACGAAGGGCTGGCCAGTCTAGTGTGGGAATCCCGACTTCTTCCAGGTACTGTCTAGTCACTGCAGCGGTGTAGCAGCGGGCATTATCGTTCATTAGCAGGAAATCTTTGCAATATGCTTGGGAGGGGAACACATGGCCTAGCAGAATGTCGTTAATTTATTCTTCTGCGGTTAGCCCCCCTCCCAGACCTCCACCAGGTACGAATATGAGCTCCATTTTTGCTTCAATAGAAATCCCCGCCCACATCGTACAGGACCCACCCCTGTATGCCACTGTTTCCGCAAAACAGCTTTGTATGAATCGCTCCTTCAGTCTCCTATAGACTCTCCGTCGACGGTCGCTACCGTGCAGGCACATCCTTGTTTTGTCCGAGAACAGGACGCGGCTCCATTGCTCCATATCCCAATCTAAGTGATCGCGAGCAAAGTGAACCCAGGCTTGTCGGTGGTCTGGAGACAATTTGGGTCCCGTGGTTGGCCTTTTTGGGGTCAAGTTCGCTTTTTGAGTCTTCGACTCACTGTCCACTCGCTGACAGCTTTCTCTCAAACTTCTCTGAGCTGCTGCTGGATGTGACGTCCACGCCGGCGG
This sequence comes from Dicycla oo, assembly GCA_948252095.1. NCBI lineage: Eukaryota > Metazoa > Arthropoda > Insecta > Lepidoptera > Noctuidae > Dicycla > Dicycla oo. The sequence goes on from OX411732.1 coordinate 15,626,229, forward strand.
TCAGGTGTCGATTTAATGGAAAAGAGGTGACAATAAATCGGTCATCTCTCACTGAATCACCGAAGTGCATCGCTGTCGTCCAGATCCTTGTCTCTGGACTAAGTTTCCAGTCTGCCTGAAAATCTTGTAATACAATCGAGACACAAGACTGGCTCAGATGAAGCTGGCAAGCGATAGTACGCTGAGACAACCCTTGCTGGATTAGGATGACGACTTGAGCGGCTTCTATAGGTATGGTTTCCATTTTCCTTTAGCTTTAGTGACGTGAAAGTTTGGACTGATGACCAATTTTTATAAAGCCCCCTTTTTATAGGGTTTCAGGACTACCAAACAATAGTTCATTGCATAGAAATTGTAAAAAAATGTTTTGAGCAACGCGCCATGATTCTCGCGAGTGTACTTAATAAACAATCTACTTAGCCAAAGCAACCTGTTTTAATGAACACGTAGAAAACTCGCAAAAAGTTGGACAGTTCAGCATGAAAATATTTATTCACAATCGTCCCATACAAACAAATAAATCATTCACGTTTGAATTCCGGGGGAGACTTCAAGGCACGCGTCTACATGACGTACAGGATTCAAGTCGTGATATATTAGCCACGTAATAAATACGTCCCATAAAATATATGGTCCAGGACTGTGGATTAGACACATGTTTTCGTAGTTAAGGGGGAAACTCCAGGTAGCCCGCTTAAATCAAATTTTCTTACGTTTTTCTGCAATTTACAAGTCAGTGTTAGGTTGTATGTTGATTAAAGTATGATTTGTGACGGTAACATATATAAATTTACAAAATTATAATCATTAGAATCCATAGTACAACTCCAAAAGTTCATATAATCCTAAATATCAAGATTTTATCAAATAGTCATTCATTAGGATTATATGAACTTAGAGAGTTTTGTTGATGATTTTAATGATTATAATTCTATAAATACAGAATTGTTACGGTCACAAATCATATTCCTATCAACATACGACCTAACACTTACCTGCAAATTGTACAAAAACCTAAGAAAATTTGAATTTCACGGGCTACCTGGAGATTTCGATATAAGGGGCTCGTGGCTAAGTAATAACAGCTGCACGGTTGGATCGATCAGTTTAAGCTAAGCTTGCCGCGGTCGGTCCATGGGTGACTGACCATCTTTACATACCAAGACCCCTCCGTGCCTCGGAAAGCGCGCTAAACCGTTGGTCCCGGCTGTCAATCTAGGATCTTTGACAGTCGTTACGGGTCATCAGAAGTCCGAAAGTCTGACAACTAGTTAGTCTACCAAGAGGTTATCATATTACCCGCTACCTAACTGGGTTGTGGAGGTCAGATAGGCAGTCACTCCATGTAAAATGCTGGCATTCATCTGCATCCTGCTAGACTGAAAGCCGACCCCAACATAGTTGTGAAAAGGCTAGGCTGATGATCTGTTTTCGTATTTTTCGATAAAATTACACAACTTAACTTAGGTACTGTTACAGGGACGTTCAATGACAGGCATTATATTGCAAAATTATTTCCAGAACTCGTGCTACTCATTTCGCATCATGACGGGCTCTGTCAGCTCTTCAAGATGAGTCTCTATTATTTTCTAATTTCCTAATCCTACTAATATTATAAATGTGAAAGTTTGTGAAGGTGTTTGATGATAAATGATAAATGATAAATGATAAATGATTTTTATTTCTGTAAGTAGGTTTGTACAAACACTTTTACAAGTCAATATTTTTTTTAAACTAGATGAGGTCGGCGTTTCCTATCTGACTACTCTGAGAAGAAAGGCCGAAACAAACTCAGAGGTCACAGTCTCTTATAAAGTCCAGACATAATCTTGGTCACTTCATGTGAAGACCATGTAGATTGGTGTCTGAAATGGTCTTTTGAGGAAAGAACCACACAGATTGAGAGGACCTGTCCAGTCAGTGCACGCATTTGTCAGTAATCGCGCAGCTCAACTAGCTCAACGATTCGACGAACAATACCAAAGAAAGGACATTGGGGTAGGCCGCATAGATTACTCAAACTGCCAGACCATGATTAAAAATAACTGAGAGAAAAAATAAAACAAACAAAAAAAAAAGCAATGACCTACATAGTCTTCACATTCACAATAAAGTAAAATAATATAATACTTACAAAGTAAATATTAATGTCAACATTCAGTATGCAAAAATAAAAATAATATAAAATAAAATTGGAGCAGTTCAATCCCAAGCCTTTTTGTCCTCAATATAATCTTTAACGGTATAAAAAGCTTTCTGACACAACTTGCGTTTAATGAATGATTTGAATTTATTAAGACTCAGATCTTGAACGTGGCTTGGAAGTTTATTATAAAAGCGTATACATTGACACCTGAATGACCCACCTATTTTCTTGAGCCTTGTTGGAGGTACAACAAATTTGTGTTTGTTCCTAGTATTTATATTGTGGATATCACTGTATTTTTTAAACAATTTAATGTTTTTATGGGCATATAAAAGATTTTCAAAAATGTACTGAGAAGGCAAAGTCAGTATATTAATCTCCTTAAATTTCTCTCTGAGAGATTGTCTCGGACTTAATTTATAAATGCATCGAACAGCTCTTTTCTGCAAAACAAAGATAGTCTGAATGTCGGCTGCATTTCCCCACAACAGAATACCGTACGACATTATACTATGAAAATAACTAAAGTACACTAAACGGGCTGTCTCTATGTTGGTTAAATTACGAATTTTCCTAACAGCGTATGCTGCGGAGCTTAGCTTTTTTGACAATTTATCTATATGTGGGCCCCACTGAAGCTTAGCATCCAAAGTTAAGCCCAAGAATACTGTGCTATCTTCAGGATTCAACTCTTCGCCCTTTATCAACACGTTAGTTTTCACCTGCCTAACGTGAGGTAGTGTAAACTTAATGAATTTGGTTTTTTTTTCATTAAGGAGTAAATTATTAACACTGAACCAGTGAACTACTTTTGAGATCGCTCTGTTTACATCGTCAGTAACCAGCTGCTGACGTTTAAGTTTAAACAAAAGTGAAGTATCATCCGCAAACAAAACTATATCATGATTATCCTTAATGAGGTAGGGCAAATCGTTAATATAAATAAGAAACAAGAAAGGACCAAGAATCGAGCCCTGTGGGACCCCCATTGTTACTATAGATCCGGGCGATCTTTTTCCATTAACGTCAACGCTCTGAATCCTATTACTCAAGTATGAAGTAAGAAGATCCAGAGCGGTGTTCCGGATCCCGTAATGGCGGAGTTTCCTGATTAACGTTTCATGAAGAACGCAATCGAATGCCTTGGACAAATCACAAAAGATGCCCAAGGCATCGCATTTGTCTTCCCATGCATTATAAATATGTCCTAAAAGTTCAACACCGGCATCAGTAGTTGAACGACCCTTTGTAAAACCGAACTGCTTGTTATGTAATAATTTATGTTTATTAAAAAATCTTTGCAATTGGTCTAAAATTAATTTCTCAAAAATTTTACTAAACGTAGGTAGTACTGAAATAGGTCTATAATTTGTGGGGTCTGATGTACTACCTGATTTAAACAAAGGTATTATTTTACTATATTTCATGAGGTCAGGAAACTCCCCACAGTCGATACAGTTATTAAAGATAAGAGCTAAAGTAGGTGCTACAATGTCAATAATAGACTTAGCAACTTCTACAGAATTACCCCACAGATCTGCTGTCTTTTTTACATTTAAAGTGTGAAAGGTTTTAATTATGTCTCTACAGGTAATTTGTTCAAAATTAAATTCCGAATCGCAAGCATTAACATTTTCCTTAAGCAAAGACTCAGCAACAGAAGTTGATGAGTTTAGGGATTTAGTAGTTGAAACGGGAATATCTGAAAAGAAATTTTCAAAGGCCGCGGCGACTTGTGAGTCTGATTTTATTATATTGTCATTAATAGACAGGCTGTAGTCAGCACTTCGGTTATTAGACCTTCCCGTTTCACTATTAATAATATTCCAAGTCGTTTTAATTACATTACTACTGTTTTTAATCTTCGAACTCAAATAACGCGACTTGGCCATACAACAAACTTTTTTAAATAATTTTGAATAGTTTCTAACATATAAATTAAATTCAGCAGTGTTTACAAAAGACCTTTCATTATATAGTTCATAAAGCCGTGTTCTACTTTTATGAATACCAATGGTAGCCCAATCACTGAAAGACGCGTTACTATTAACCGAGATAGTCTTGGGAATAAAGATGAGATTAAATTGTTGGCAGTACATATTAAAAAAATCATCATACAGATCATTAGGATCAGTATGATTAGCCAAAACTGTTAATTTATTAATGAGTTTAACTTTAAAAGCTTCCAAGCGACTTGTAGTTTTGGGGTTAACAATGATATCCTTTTTAGCCACTTTTTTGTTTTGGTTTTGGATAGTAATCCTTTGCCCGCAATGATCAGAATCTAGTAAATTTATAATTTCTTTATGGCTTGGAATAACATCTGTATAAATATTATCTAGGCATGTGGCACTAGTAGGGGTTATTCTTGTGGGCTCCAAAAATAGGTTTACAAGATTGTATGACTGAAAAAGACTTATTATTTTACTACAAGAACCTGACTTTTCTAATAAATTAACATTAAAATCACCACAAATGATAATAGATTTATTTGAGTTACATATCTTGTGTAACACTTCATCCATTACCTTTTCAAAGCAGTCATACAATCCTGAAGGGGGCCTGTACACACTTAATACAATAAATTGCTCCAATTCTATACAAGCTATTTCAACGGTCCGCTCAACAGATAGGCTCACAATATCCTTACGGTCTTTAAATTTCAGCTGGTTACTTACTAAAATTAATGAGCCACCATGTATAGCATTTACTCTGCTGAACGAACTACCAACCTGGTGATTATTAAAATTGAACATAAACTGGTGGCTTTTAAGCCAATGTTCTGTTATACAAAGAATATCAATACTGTTAAAATTCATAAATAATTCTACTTCTAAATCTTTGTTGAGAAAACCTTGAATATTTTGATGCACCAGGTTAATACTATTTACTAATTTTGAAATTTTATTTGATTTATTCTTGCATTTCTGTACATTATTGCTAGAGGATGCCTCTATTGTCTTAATTTCTAATTTAAATTACTACCAATGTCAATTTTGGATACCAAATTATTGGATGAATGATATAAAATGTCATGGCATTGCTCAATAGAAGCAACTTGTTTAGCCAAATTCTTGGCTGTAATACAAAAATAATATGATAGCGACACAGCTAACTGTCTTTTGCAATACTTTGAAAGATAGTACCTATCCATAAAAAATCTATCTTTTGTCAAATATAAATGATTACCAACATAATTATTAGTGTCAATTAAATGGAATAAATTATTATTATATGTCAAGTTATGTAATGTCATATTCATTTCATATCTAAAATTGTTTTCTTCCTGTGGCAAACTTTGACTGTATGGGAATGTAAACAAAACAATTTTTCTTAAACTAATGTTGCACAATGATCTATAATATTGGAGTAATTCTCCTTTGTTCACATTACCCCTATTACCAACAAATATTAATAAAATAGTATCCTGGTTAAAATTGCATTTTAAAACTTTTTTCATTATGTCAAATAAAGAACAACCAGGCATACAGTAGTTCATTATTGAGTGTCCTGGATATTTATTTGTTAACAAGTGGCCTAGATCTTTTCCAATTTCATCACAGAATAACACTATTTCTTTATTTACACTCTGTTTAGGCAAGCAGTTAGCAATTGACAATGGCAAACTGGCACAAGACTGCGGCACGGTGGTATCACATATTGTCAATGAATGATCCGGTGTGGGTTGAATAGGTGGTTGTTCACTATGTACACATTTGTTTGTTTGTGAGCTTACCAGCTCATTCATTGCCAATACATATTCGCTCATTTGGTTTTCACAGGCTGTATATTTTATGGTCATAGAAGTAAGTTTCTCCTGTAGTAGATCTAGTTCATACCGCAAGTTATCTGTGTCAATTTGGTATTTCCTAGTACTTTCTTCTAAGTTCAATGAATACATATCTAATTGTTTCAGGAGATGTAACCTTTCTCTGTTATGTTTTACATTTCTGGTGAATAATTTTTGATTTTTGATCATTTGGATGTTAGTTACTCAATCATGCCAGAACGGCTGAATAGATCTGGATGAAATTTAGCACAGAAATAGATTATGGTCTGAAATAGCACATAGGATACTTTTATTCTTTTTATATTTTAGGTGGCGTCTGGGGTCGGGTTGCCTCCCCTAAAATTTGGCGAAGAGGGTAATGGCTGATCTTTGCGTTATGCTCGTGACCTTGAGGGAATCGTCCTGCGGCCCCCGCTAGGCCGACCGGCGGCCTCGGGCCAGCCAAAGGCGGCTTCGTATGCCGCCATGGCTGCCACGGCCAAACCAGGGTCGGCAGGGCAGGCGAAGGGCGGGGCCGTGGCTGCGAAGGCGCCTGCGACGGCGCCTGCGAAGGCGCCCACGAAGGCGGCCGCGAAGGCGCCTGAGAGGGCCCCAGCTGTGGCGGTGACGACGCGGCTGCCCCTGCCTCCCAAATCTCCTCCGGCTGACGCCGAATGGCAGGTAGCTGGGGAGAAGAGGAAGGAGGGCAAGGCGGGAAGGTCGGCCAAGCGGAGGGAGAGGCGGCAGCGGCGCAAAGAGCGAAGCGTCGCGGCGAGGTTACGTGCCCCAAAGTCCGCAGCTGTAGTGATCACACTACAGCCGGAAGCGGAGAAGAAGGGCGTGTCCTACCGCGACGTGCTCGCCAAGGCGAGGGCGGCGGTGAACCTGGAGGAGATCGGTGTTACCGAGGGCATGCGGGTAAGGGTCACTGTGACTGGGGCTCGGATGCTCGAGATCCCCGGTGCGGCCAGTGGCCCGACCGCTGACGCTCTGGCCGAAAGGCTCAGGGCGTCCTTAAATGCGGACGAGGCCCGAGTGTCCAGACCCGCCAAGTGCGTTGACTTGCGCATCCTGGGTCTGGACGACTCCGTGACGGAGCGAGAGGTGGTGGCCGCCGTGGTCAAGACTGGGGGGTGTGCCTTCGAACAGGTGAAGGTAGGCACCATCCGTCCTGACCTCACGGGGATGCGAGCCGTTACGGTGAGCTGCCCCGTATCGGCGGCCCAAAAAATAGTTGGGGAGGGCCGGAGGTTCCAGGTGGGCTGGGATTCCACGCGGGTGAAACTGCTGGAACCCAGACCTCTGAGGTGCTTCCGTTGCCAAGTGGGCAACCACGTGGGGGCAAAATGCACCTTGGAGGTGGATCGCAGCAGTCATTGCTTCCGTTGTGGTCAACCCGGTCACAAGGCCGGCTCGTGCAATGCCACGCCGCACTGCTATCTATGTGCGGCAGCTGGCAAGCCGGCCGATCACCGGGCTGGAAGCAAGGGCTGTGGTCCACCCACCAAAGCCCGGGGCAGGGGCAAGCCCTCCGCCTCCGCTACCGCCGTCACGGCCGCAGCCGCCGCCACGGCCGCCGTCGCTGCCGCCTCCACTGCCGTCGCCGCCGTACTCACTGCGGCAGGGCCCTCACAGGAGGCTCAGGGGGGGGCTAATATGGAGTGCCAGTAATGGCCCCATTACGCCTCCTCCAGGCGAACATCAACCACTGCGCCGCCGCTCAGGATCTGTTGCTCCAGAGCATGGCGCAGTGGTCGATTAACATCGCCGTGGTCGCTGAGCCGTACTTTGTCCCGCCCAGTGATTACTGGGTGGAGGACCTGAGCGGCTCAGTGACCCTCATTTCGTCGGCCGCCGCCGGTACCCTGTCCCTCGAAGCCGTCAAGAGGGGACAGGGTTGCGTTGCAGCACGGTTCGGGGGGATTGTCGTGGTAGGGGTATACTTCTCCCCGAACCGAACTCTCGCCGAGTTCCACAACTCCCTTGCGGAGTTGAAAAACGTCGTCGTCGGGTTTCGTTCCCTTCCCGTGCTCGTCCTCGGGGACTTCAACGCCAAGAATGTGGCTTGGGGTTCCCGGTATACGGACACACGGGGCAGGATGGTGGAGGACTGGGCTCTGGAGACAGGCCTGGTCATCCTAAACCGGGGTTCTGTCCCCACGTGTGTGCGGATGCGGGGCGAATCAGTGGTGGACATTTCGTTCGCCAGCCCCGCTCTGTTGCCACATGTTGTTGACTGGCGCGTCATAGAGGGGGTGGAGACCTACTCCGACCACCGGTACATCCGGTTTGATGTCTCCGCCCAGACCTCGAGCGCGCCGGTCCGACAGGCCCCGCGTGGTCCGCGGTGGGCGCTGAAGAAGCTGGACCGGGAGCTCCTCCTGGAAGCTTCGATCGTGCAGGCCTGGGTGTCACCACCGGACAGGCCTGCCGACATCAACGACGAGGCGGAGTGGTTCCGGGAGGCCATGTCCGAAATATGTGACGTGGCAATGCCCCGGGTCCAGCCCGGTCGCGCCTGGCGCCAGGTGTATTGGTGGTCGCCGGAGCTGACGGCTCTGCGCGAGGCGTGCGTTGCTGCGCGGCACCGGTACACCAGGCACCGCAGGCTCCGTATCCGCCCTCCGGATACGGAAGCCATTCAGGCGGAGCTGTACGAGGGGTACAGAGCGGCGAAGACCGCCCTCCGAGCGGAGATCTTGCGGGCCAGGGATCTGGCTCGCGAGGAGTCGCTGGAGACTCTAAACAGGGACCCATGGGGACGCCCTTATAAAATGGTGCGGGATAAACTCCGTCCATGGGCGCCCCCGCTGACGCAGAGTCTCCGGCCCCAGCTCGTGGAGAACGTGGTGAGCGCTCTGTTCCCTTCGCGAGGGGAACATACTCCCCCGCCCATGGCTCCGCTTCCTGCGGTGCCCGTTGCGGACCACATCACCGACGACGACGACGATGCTCCGGAAGTGACCGAGGTAGAGTTGAGAGCGGCGGTACGTAGGCTGAGTGCCAAAAATGCCGCCCCAGGACCCGACGGCTTACCTGGAAGAGCCTGGGTTCTGGCCTTTGGGGCTCTCGGGCCTCGACTAGGGGGGCTCCTAAGCGCATGCTTGGAGAGGGGCCAGTTCCCACTTCGTTGGAAGACGGGGAAACTGGTCCTCATTAAGAAGCCGGGGCGCCCTGCGGACTCTCCGTCCGCTTACCGACCCATCGTGCTGCTCGACGAGGTGGGCAAGCTCTTTGAAAGAGTTATTGCAGACCGCCTCGTCGGGTGGCTGGTGCAGGAGGGGCCGGATTTGGCGGAGAGCCAGTTTGGTTTCCGCAGGGGGCGCTCTACGGTGGACGCCATCATGCGCGTGCGAGCCCTCACGACGGGGGATGCTGTGGCCCGGGGTGGGGTCGTCTTGGCGGTGTCGCTAGACATCGCCAACGCCTTCAATACCCTGCCCTGGAGTTGCATCAGGGAGGCACTCCGGTATCACCGGATGCCGACCTACCTCTGTCGAGTGGTTGAGGCCTATTTGACGGATAGGGCCGTCATCTACCCCGGTCATCAGGGAGAGTGGAACCGGCGAGAGATGTCGTGCGGTGTCCCACAAGGATCGGTCCTGGGGCCGCATTTGTGGGACATCGGGTACGACTGGGTGCTGCGCGCCGACCTCCCTAGCGGCGTCAGCGTGGTATGTTACGCTGACGACACGCTGGTCCTGGCGCAGGGGAGGTCGCACCAGGCGGTGGCTGAATTAGCGACACGCGGGGTTGCGATAGTCGTTGCGAGGATCCGGCAGTTGGGACTCGAGGTGGCCCTGCACAAGTCCGAGGCCATGTGTTTTCATGGTCCTCGGAATGCGCCACCGTCGGGTTCCCAAATAACTGTAGGAGGGGTTCGCATTGGAGTCGAGTCGACGATGAAGTACCTGGGACTCGTCCTCGACAGCCGGTGGAACTTCGTGGAGCATTTCCGACGTTTGGCTTCCAGACTGGAGCGGGCTGGGGCTGCCTTGAAGCGGCTCCTGCCCAATCTAGGTGGTCCAAACGCCTCCTGCCGGAGGCTTTACGCGGGGGTCGTGCGGTCCATGGCCCTTTACGGGGCACCGGTGTGGGCGCGTTCCCTGAGGCTGCGGCCAGTCCGCCGGTTGAACGCGTCCCAGAGGGTCATGGCCATTCGGCTAGTCCGGGGTTACCGCACGGTCTCCGGTGAGGCGGCGAGCCTCCTTGCCGGATTGCCGCCGTGGGATCTGGAGGCGAAAGTCCTCGCGCACGTGTGGGAGTGGCGCGAGGAGGCGAAACGCCGGGGCGTAACTCCGCTGCCGCGAGAAATCACGGTACAGCGGACAGAGCTCCGGCGGGATCTCATGGCGACATGGAGAGTGCGACTGTCGCATCCCAGCGCTGGGCACGCCACAATTGCGGCGATAAGTCCCCTCTTTGAGGAGTGGTTAGAGAGGCGCCACGGCGTCCTCACCTTCCGCCTGACGCAGGTCCTTACCGGACACGGTTGTTTCGGGAGGTTCCTGTTTCGCATAAGGCGGGAGGAAACGCCCGGGTGTCACCACTGTGTGGATCGCCCAGAGGACACGGTGGAGCATACAGTGGAGGTCTGCCCGGCTTGGGCAGAGCACCGTTCTCACGGAGGCGATCGGCGGCGGCGATCTCTCGCGTCCGAGCCTGGTCCAGGCCATGGTGCGGAGCGAGAGTGCATGGGAGGCCGTCACCTCCTTCTGCGAAGCGGTAATGCTTGCGAAGGAGGAGGCGGAACGCGTGAGGGAGAGGCAGCCTCACGCCCTCAGTCGCCGCAGGAGACGCCCTGGGCGGCGGGAATCGATAGCCGATTCCCAGCCACCGTAGGCGCGGGCTTGCGGACGGTGAGTAGTGGGTAGCTCGCCGTCCGGTGAGGACCAGGCCCGGGTCGACGGCGCGTTGTGTTCCACGCGCGCCTCAAAGAGATGTCAGCAAAAGATGGGGTCCAATAGGGCCGATGCCGCTGGGGTCGCGGGTTGTTTGAAAAAGATACCGTGGCCCTGGCATAGGCAACTGAAGGAACACGGGTGGGTTTTAGTCAGTAAAAGTCTGACACGCCCTTCCGCTCCACCCAGAGCGGGAGAAGTTATTTGATGATTTCCCATCCACAAAAAAAAAAAAAAAAATGCTCGTGAACGAGTGCTGCTTGTGGTGACTGGTCGTCTTGCTGACCTTGGTTTTGTTTTGTTATTAGTAATTAACACTTTGTTTATTTTACTTCGATGGTCCTAGTTTATCATTTGTGACTTCGAGTTACATATGGCTTACATATAGTGGGAATGCCCTTTATTCCTGGAGGCTTTTATTTAGTTATAAAGTACTGTTTACGTTTTTATCGGGTTGACTAATAAGTAATGAGCGTTTTAGTTTATAAATTCTAGAATTTTCGGAGAGGTTCAGAACGTTATGTAGCAACGTCATGCGCGTTATTGATAGTTTGGCTGTTAGTGCGTTAAAGTTCACAAAGAAATGAGTGATATTAAAACCCATGTACGACATTGTTTATTATATGAGTTTCAATCTGGGCATTCTGCTGCAGAAGCTACACGTAATATATGTCAAAGGATGCTAAAGGATGCTGAAAGCTCACGATGCAGTCTCCGAAGCAACAGCAAAGCGCTGGTTCCAACGGTTCCGCAATAACGATTTTTCCTTAACCGATCAACCAAGGTCTGGGCGCCGCGTGGAAATAAATATCGATAAATTAAAACTATTAATCGAAGAAAATCCTCGAAGAACTACACGCGATTTGGCTGTTCAGCTCGAGTGCTCTTATGGCACCATAGAAAATCTTTACATGGTTTGGGAAAGACTTACAAATAAAGTGTTTGGGTACCCCATCAATTAAGTAAAGATCAGCTGACCTACCGAGCTGAGATTTGTGTACAACTTTTATTTTTCCGCCGCACATTTAATTGGTTAGATCATCTTGTCACTGGAGATGAAAAGTGGGTTCTCTATGTTAATCACACACGCAAGCGCCAGTGGCTGGGATGTAAAGAACAGGGAAAACCAACGTCAAAAGGTGATCTTCATCCTCGCAAGGTAATGCTTTCTGTCTGGTGGGATATACATGGAGTAATTAGCTGGGAATTCCTTCCTACTAATACTACGATTACAGCAACAGTATATTGTGATCAACTCGAAAAACTGAAGCTTCACATCTATCGCAAACGTCCACAACATGACAAAATATTTTTCCTGCACGACAATGCCCGGCCGCATATTGCTAAGAGTACCAGGCTAAAACTATTGGAGCTTAATTGGGAAATAATACCCTCCATATTCGCCGGACTTAGCACCAACTGATTTCAGCTTGTTCCGATCACTTAGTAATTATTTACGGGAAAAAAGCTTTGACGATGAACCACACTTGAAACAATACCTAGATGACTTCTTCAATTCAAAACCAACGAAGTTCTATGCCGACGCCATTCACTCTTTGCCAGATCGATGGCGAATAGTAGTAGAAAACGACGGTGAATATATTATTAATGATTAACAATTATTCATGTAATAAATAAATACAAATAAAATAGTTGTATGTCGCTCATTACTAAGTTTTCGTTTTTTTCTTTCTTTTTGGTATAGTGGTGTGTGCTAGCTGACTTATGGCAATGAATTTAATTTAATTTTATGTTTTGTTGCGTAATACCTAAACTATTTTGCGCAGTGCTGTATAAAATCAATTATTATTTTTTCAACTGAACAGACAGCTGTGCTGCTGGGGAGTTTGTTGCGCCACTTCTTTTCTCCAGCTAAAGCACTAGAAAGTGGTGAAGGGCGGGCGATTTGGGGGATTGTCTTATGTAATTTGACGTTCGAAAAGATCTGATTCTCAGCCTAGTTTGAATAAATGACTTTTGATTTTGATCCCGGAAAAATGTACGATTCCCTTGGGGTAATTTCTAACATCCACGCGGGTGAAGGCGCTGACAAAAGCTAGTTATGAAATAAAGATTATTCCATAATATTATGCCATCAACTCGGACAATATTCATGAAGGTACTCAGCCAACCGGACAAAACCTCTACAGTACCTTTTTTTTTTTTTTTTGTGGATGGGAAATCATCAAATAAAAAACCCACCCGTGTTCCTTCAGTTGCCTGTGCCAGGGCCACGGTAACTCTTTCGAACAACCCGCAACCCTGGCGGGCATCGGCCCTAGCGGACCCCTTCAGCTAGTGCTGACATCTCCTTGAGGCGCGCGTGGAACACAACGCGCCGTCGACCCGGGCCTGGTCCTTACCGGACGGCGAGCTACCCATTGCTCGCCATCCGCAAGCCCGCGCCTACGGTGGTCGGGAATCGGCTATCGATTCCCGACGCCCAGGGCGTCTCCTGCGGCGACTAGGGGCGTGAGGGCGCAAAGATTGCCTCTCCCTCACACGTTCTGCCTCCTCCTTCGCGAGCATTACTGCTTCGCAGAAGTAGGTGACGGCTTCCCATGCACTCTCGCTCCGTACCATCGCCTGTACCAGGGCCGGACGCGAGAGATCGCCGCCGCCGATCGCCTCCGCGAGGACGCGGCGGTGCTCTGCCCAGGCCGGGCAGACCTCCACCGTATGCTCCACCGTGTCCTCCGGGCGATCCACACAATGGTAACACCCGGGCGTTTCCTCCCGCCTTATCCGGAACAGGAACCTCCCGAAGCAACCGTGTCCGGTGAGGACCTGCGTCAGGCGGAAGGTTAGGATGCCGTGAGGCCTCTCCAACCACTCCTCAAAGAGGGGACTTATCGCCGCAATTGTGGCGTGCCCAGACAGTACCTATTCTTTGAATAAACCAACACTGATTCAATCAATCTGCCTAGCCTTTTCCCAACTATGTTGGGGTCAGCTTCCAGTCTAACCTGATGCAGCTGAATACCAGTATTTTACAAATAAATAAACCAACACTGATTGCTATCTATTTATTAGCATTGAGTAGCGGTTAGGTCTGGAAAGTAGAAGAGCACAACCCGTCTCATGGAGACCAATCATATCCTACATCAACATAGACCAGCAACTAATAATAATAATATTTTTATTTCGGAATAAGATACATAGAGTGTTAGTAACATAATATAAAAACAATTTATTATCTAGTGTTAGTGCCAATCACCCTCTGCACAAACTGCTTAACAATTGGAGAGCTTAAGAACCCCACGAAGCAGGCGTAGTTCATACTCGTACAAACGAAATACCAAAATAATTTGTAAATCAAACATATTCTTAAGGTAGTGTGTATTTATTCCGATTGGATTACAGAATATCTAGGTTCCCAAAGGTATAATTTGAAAGGACACTGATTTGAAGACGAGATAGATCGAGGAATTCAAAATTTCTATAGAAAACTTATTTTTCTCATATTTCCTGTTTAAATCAATGTTCTTATTTAATATATATCTGGAAACCTAGATATTATTTAATCAAATCGGAATCAATACACAATACCTTTAGAATATGCGCTGTGCTGAACCGCTGTGCTAACCCGCGCGCGGGGAAAACCGTTGAGCGCCCCACCCGCGGACGCCCGCGGTAATCTTGTAAACAGAACTGATTTGCATCGCAGCTTATTGGACTTTTGTGACCGTTGAATGTTTCTTAGAATGCTAGTGAGTAGGGCTTTATAGTAATCGTTTCGTTTGAAAGTGTGACTTGTGTTCATTTTCAAAATTGGTTGTAAAAAATAACAAAACAATTTTTAGTTACACTTTCAAAGAAATGACTAGTAAAAAAAAACAAGCGATGACCTATATGGTTTATGGTTTAAAATGCATGGTGTGTTTATTCTTAGCACAAAACATAAATAAAACCACTTACCTTAATACAATTTTAATTAATTACAAGCATTCCAATTTGAACAAAAACCTTTTGTTTACAAAAAGATTTGCAACTACAGACTAAAAATAATCTTTCCATAGATGATTGACAAGTTGCATAGAGAGTTGGCGTACCTCAAATTCCTCGGAAATAGATAGTGCATCAAACTAAATATATGGAATTAGAAAGGACTCCTTAATAGTGGTGGAACAAGGTTCAAACCAAAAGCAGATTTGCGTGGGATGACTTTACTCCCACGAACCACTACTTAAATAAAAAAATGGGATGAATTTCATACCATGTGTAATTAGCGGTTATGTTTGATTCACAAATTATTTTAGTATTTCGTTTGTATGAACTACGCATGCTCCGGGGGCGTCTTGAGCCCTCTACTACAGTAAAAAACTACTAATTAATTGCGCTAATTTAAAATATTATAAGAAACTAGCTGTTTCTGCCCGCGACTTCTTCTAATAAATGTGGCCTCTTTTTGTGAACCTCAAATAATCCCTATTTTCTAAAAATACTAAATAACGGCTACCAACTTGGATGTAGTGCTCATCGGCCGCTACCGCAACACCGCTCGCTAATTCGTTCGCTCGGCTCGTGCACGCTTAGTTGCATTAGCTAAGGACAGCTATAGCTATGAACTAAGTTAGAGATGTTAAACTAGTTTACGCCTTGCGCTTCACCGTGTTTTTAGCCGCCATGTTTTTACGTCGCGTCTAGATTTGTATGGTAATATTAGTTCCAACTAAATTTGGCCGCTCCAATTTACGTCCGTCTCTTTCTTTATTTATTAGATAGAGAAAGCTAGCAATAGTCTAAATTAAGTTTAGTTTGTGCACAACAGAATCGGCACTATTGTGTTTGTTTGGTTTCTGCTGGCATATACTCGTAGTTGTTCCAAATATGGAAAATACTTACGTGGACTTAGGGACGAAAGTAATTTGATTTAAAAATTTGGTGAAACAGAATCATAATTTCAATAATTATAATTTAAACAAAATGTATGTAGGTATACAATTAACATTTAATAATATTTCAAAATCAAATTTTAAAAACTGTGTTAGTATGATTTAAGAGAACAACAATATTAATTCAAATCTTGGCACTAAACCACAGCCGGGAAAGTGTTGCAAAAATTCTACCTGGGCATAAACCAGTTGTAATAAAATTTGGTTTAAGACTTCCTGCTGATGGTACTTATAAGCAAGATTGACTTTTAATCGACTTTATCGAGATAATTAGAAACCGTGGCCCTCCGGGACGTGTACTTCCAGGTTCGGGGCCCTCAACCACTAACCCAATTATTTATAAAGTGTGCATCATTAGAAGCCCAAAAAGTTTTTTGAGGTTCATAATTTTTTTTTTAAGTGTAAATACCTACATCGTTATAAGTTCAATAAGTTTTTAGATAATCAGTTAAATATTTCCCCTAAGTAAGAGCAATAACCAACCGGCCAGGGTCGTAATATAATTAAAGTATAATCTTTTTTATGTATAAAGCTATAAGTTAAAATAATATAATATTTTAATTGTGAAAGTTCCTAATCTACGTGATATTATATAGCGGATACTCACTACAATATTATTAGTTTTAAATTATCTTGCTGCGCCCTAAGGCCTCATTTACGGAGACGGTTGCGTTGCCCGCACTAAATTCATATATATGGCGTTGTAAGAGAGCGTTTACGGAGAAGCGATTTTACACGCGTTTGCAAGAAATGTAGGCGGAGCCCGTGGATGTCATCGCCACGTCGCACGCGACGTTTAACGCGGCGGTGCACGCAGCGTTGGGGCTAGCTATTCCTGCAATTATCCGTTCTCGGTAAAACGTAGCAACACCCGCGGCGGGGCCCGCGGCATCGCACGCCTCGCGTCTTCGTAAATGACATCGTACATTGCCATATGTTTGTGTTTGCGCGTGTGATTACGCGGGCCGCCGCACGCGTCGCCTCTCCGTAAACGGAAAAATCGTTCAACGCGCCGCGAGACGTCACGGCACACGCGTCGCACGACGCGCCCCGTCTCCGTAAGGGCGCATTCCCATTAAGTCGTGACGACAGATTATCGTGTCGTTTAAAGAGTCGTGGCTTGTGTATTTAAATGAAGGTGTTCAGATATAGGACGACACGATAATCTGTCGTCACGACATAGTGGGAACGCGCCCTTAATGAGCCCTGACAGGATCATGTATCGTAACTATGGTTGTGTACATAGTGCATTAAACAAATAAATAAATATCACTTGGCAGGCAAGATGATCACTGCAGTCACATCGCTTTCAGCAGAAAAATAGATGCGCTCTCCAATTCCTGCTAATATTTTATTATTGTTCAAACTTTTGTACCTATACAGAACCATCTCCAAACTTTTTTGGCACGTATTCACCGCTTCCGGACGCAGTTTCAAGTATCAAATTGTGAAGTATGGTGTAACTGAGAACGGCAATATTTTTACTTTTTTGGCACAGTGACGTCACACGTGTCGAGAGGCTATCAGTCAGGGAAAGGTTACGTGGCCATTTGAACCTGGTATGACCTTTGAGAATTTGAGATTGTAAGTCATTTTTTCATGTGAGCACCAATATAATGAAGCAATTATTTACCTATCCAATGAGTAGGGTCACTGGGGTGTCGGATTTACCATCGAAAGATAACAATGATAACATTTTTACAGGAATATAAGTATTTGTGACAACGCTTATCGTATCGTATCGTTCATACGAAGGGTAGACACCCTTACACACAAAGTGTAACTTAAATAACGCACAACCTCTTAGGGGGTCATTGTACTCATCATTATGAACCACTTTTACTATGGGACCAAACCTGAAATCGCAGAAAAATATGTAGAGTCGCGCACATGCGCGTGCACTCGCAGTGTGACTTCACACGCAACCTATATCCGGCTTTAAAATTGTTATAAATATGACCTAACTTTTGAATGCTCAACCATTACTCTAGCATTAAAAGTCTCGTAGTTATGTATACTGTTCAGTACATATGTTCGCATAATTCGTCAAAATCTTAGATAAATGATTGTTCTCCGCAGCGAGACCAATTATTTATCTAAGGTCAAAATTATGTACTGTACAGCTGATTTTTTTTTTTCGCGATTTCTGGTTTGGTCCCATAGTAAAAGTTGTTCATAATAATGAGTACAATGTCTATTTAAGTTACACCTTGTATAAATGTCGCTATTGTAATTAATTGTACCTATGGCTATCACTGTATGGCTTGTATGTTTATGTTTGTAATATTATCCTACTTGTTTGGAGTTTGACGTAATTAAGAGATACAAAATTAATGAAAACCTTTCAATAACTTTAAGGGGGATGCGCTAAGCTAGCCCGTGAACTTAAAATTTTCTTGCGTTTATTGCAATTTGAAGGTCAGTGTCAGGTTGTATCTTGATGAAAATATGATTCGCGATTATAACAAATATGTATTTAGATAATTATAACCATAATCATCCATCAATACATCTCTCTAAGTTAGATTTCATCATTCTTCTGATTTCTGAAATCAGACCATTCCGGAGAAACTTACGAGAGATGTATTGATGATTTTTATAGTTCTGTAGGTGAAAGCTAAAGGACCTTAAGTCACATTTTATAAATTATTCTGTAGAGCTCATTAAAGATGTCTATAGGTACCCGAAATTAGTTATTAAAATCGACCGTGTATAAAAAGTAAATAGTGTATCGTTGTAGAAAACAATTATGATTATGAAGGTTTATTAAGCTATTATATTGTGATATTTTTTTTGACAATTACTCGTATTGTTCCTTAAGGCTGTAAAAATAAAAATGGACTTAAGGTCCTTTAGCTTTCACCTACAGAGTTATAATTAGGTATGTAAATACATATTTTTAACTGTCGCAAATCATATTTTGTTCAAATACAACCCTACACTGACCTGAAACTTGTAAAAAACGCAAGAAAATTTGAAATTTGGTGGTAGCCCACCACAGCAATCAAGGAAATCACCTTAAGAAAGCTTGGTGACCAAAATATCTTCTTTTTCTCTATTAAGAAGTCTTCGCCCTGTAACGAAACCATTACAGACACAGAAGTAACAAGTTGCCCCTAACTTTAAATGAAAGGAGACGCAAACGTTACAAAGTTTTAACAATAATAATACGAAACACGAGATAACGAGATCTATAACGTTATTGTTATATCGTTATTTTAACTTCGTAACGAGTAGCTATGCTTACTTCACGAGGGCCGAAGTTTTATTATGTGCTTGTTAGTAGATACGTGTTTAGAGGTTATGAGGTGTAAAGTGTAATTTGTTTTAAAAGATCTAATAGCTGGAAAACGTATTGAAGGAACGTTCTTTTAACAAATACATGACAATGTTAGTATATTAAGTAAGTATTGGAATCCGCTGGATGCGGTTAGCACAGAACCGGGCGTAGTGGCGGTGCTTGGGGGAGGCCTATGCCCTGCAGTTGACGTCTTTCGGCTGCAATCATGATGATGATTATGAAGTATACAATAAACTTACCTTCGCCTGAGTTTCGTGCATCAAAATAAAATCATTTGGAAAAAAGCGCTCTTCTGCTTTTTTCCACAATAAAGATTACTTTAGCAATTAATATTCAGTGTTATTGGTAATATTAGGTTGGGGAAAAAGTCTTTTCGCATTATAGTATGTATGAACTTGTAATAAAATCTCTTTGGCTATACTATTTGTATCTGGCTGGTTTTGGTATCATTGAAAGTTTAAATTTTAAAGAACATAATTCCAAATTCAAATTAGGAAATGTGTCAAGATGAGTGAATCTAATGAAGAAATTCGATACATTTTAAAATTTTACTACAAAAAAGGTAAAAATGCAACGCAAGCCGCAAAAAAAATTTGCGATGTTTATGGACCTAGTGTAGTGTCTGTGAGAGTAGCACAAATTTGGTTTAAGCGTTTTCAATCCGGAAATTTTGATGTCAAAGATGCACGTCGCTTTGGTCGCCCTATTACGGATAAAATGGATGCCATTTTTGAAAAAGTGGAGCAAGATCGGCATATCAGTAGTTACGACGTAGCTGAAGAACTGGAGATTGACCACAAAACAGTTTTGGCGCATTTGAAAAAAACTGGGTACACAAAAAAGCTCCACATTTGGGTACCTCACGAGCTCACTGAAAGAAACCTAATGAACCGTGTACTCATTTGTGATTCTTTATTACGACGTAATGAAACCGAACCATTTTTGAAGAAGCTGATAACTGGTGATGAAAAGTGGATCACGTATGACAAGAACGTGCGAAAAAGGTCGTGGTCAAAGGCCGGTCAGGCTTCACAGACTGTAGCGAAACCCGGGTTAACTCGCAACAAGGTGATGCTGTGTGTGTGGTGGGATTGGAAGGGCATTATTCATTATGAGCTGTTACCACCAGGCAGGACCATCGATTCTGAACTCTACTGCGAACAACTGATGAGATTAAAGCAAGAAGTTGAGAGAAAGCGGCCGGAATTAATCAACAGAAGGGGTGTGGTTTTTCATCATGATAACGCTAGACCTCACACATCTTTAGCCACTCAGCAAAAATTAAGAGAGTTTGGCTGGGAGGTGTTAATGCATCCGCCGTATAGTCCTGACCTTGCACCTTCAGATTTCCACCTGTTTCGGTCTCTTCAGAATTCTTTAGGCAGTGTCAGGTTAACATCACGAGAGGACTGCCAAAACCACTTGTCGCGGTATTTTGACCAGAAGTCCCAAAATTTCTATAGCAATGGGATCATGTCCCTACCTACAAGATGGCAAAAAGTTATCGAACAAAATGGTACCTACATACTTTAGTTAAATGTAAATAAACGATAATAAAAAATGTTTTGAATTTTCTTAAAAAATGCGAAGAAACTTTTTCCCCAACCTATTATGTTGGCAATCCATCAAGGGTAATTTGCAACCAAATGACCTTCATGCGAATGTCAACCAATTTCGAGTAATTTGACATTTTAAATTTTTTTGAAGATACCTTTCTGCGGTACACAACTTTGAAAATAAAATAAATCCAATGCCTGTAATATTTTTCTTATTATTATTATTATTATCTGCTTGCTAATACTTAAATACATAATAATCAAGCATGTAATGACATTTATCTTTAATAGTGTTTAAATCAGAGCTACAAATTCTTACAATTTTCATAATTTTGGGCAAATTAAAAAAAAAATATAGTTGACATTTGCATATGAGTCATAAGGGTTAATTTGGTTGCAAATGACCTCTCCTACATACCCTATACATTCATTTTCCACATATCCACTGATAATAATAAAAACTCGTATGTTTTACTTCGAATTTGTACCAGGAATTTAAGAAGATAACAGCCCCACATTTTCACCTCTCAATTTTTCCTCAGAAAATGCACTACAAAATGGTCTAACGAACAAAAAACACGATTTTAATACCAGTCCATTTACTTTGAAAAACAAACCAAGTGCTGCAATAAGGGTAACGCAGTGGAACGTTGTAGAGCGTGCTCAGTGGTCGTTAGTGACGGCCGCGGAAGCTGGCTACAATGGAAAAATGGACAGGTTTGCAAACTGCATCCTGTATAGTCTAGATAGACAGCGTTTGTAGGCTTTGGAGACATTTTTATGACATGAGACATTTTTGTAAAAGCATACGTGCTAAAGAATCTAAAAATGTACTTAAGTAAGTATTTATAACATTACTAGCTTTTGCACGCGGCTTCGCCCGCATGTTTGTCTAAAAATATAACATCCCACGGGAACGCACTAACGGGATCAAAAGTATCGTATGTCCTAATGCAGGTCATAGTCTACCCATGTGCCAAATTTCATCACATCTATTCAGCGGTTTTAGTGTGAAAGCGGAACAAATAAACAAACTCACTTTCCCATATATATATTATAAAAGACCTAAGTATCTATCGACACTCTACACTCACAAAATGTATTATGTACTTAAATATAAAAAAAAAACTTAACATACTACTAAAGTTTCTATAACAATATAATTCAATAATGATTAGAAAGACACGTGGCGCCATCTATTATCATAAGAAAGTTATTGTTGTTTTCCTCGGGAACAGCACTTTTTTGGGATGAAAGGTACCATATGTCCGTTTCTGTACACGTGCCAACGTATATGCAAAATTTCAGCATGATCTGTTCAGTGGTTTAAGCGTGAAATGGTAACAAACAAACTTACTTTTGCATTTATAATATTAGTTAGGATTAGTTAGGATACAATTTTTTGCACCATTAGTAGACGACGCTATAGAAACATGCGGTTAAATAATGTTCGCAGCTTTTAAATTTTTACACAATCATCTCATCCGCCTAGCCTTCAGATATAACCCAAAATCCAGTCATCAAGCACAACCACTCACACACACACACACACACACACACACACACACACACACACATTCACTCACTCACACACACACACACACACACACACACTCACACACACCATCACACATAAAATACAATACACTCATACATACACACAAAACACAACAATCACTCACACCTCTAAAGACCATGCATGCACTAAATTCCCTTCGTGATAAAATGTTACATCTTTTTTTTATAAGTTTTTAAACCGACGTGGTCACTAACATTATTATTAGAACTTAAGCCGGGATATTTACCATGTAGGTACATTAAGTTTTTCGAGTTTCCGATATTTCAGCACTGTTGCAAATGCCATGATCACGGATAAACTGTTATTGCGGGTGGATGTTTACGAGCAGACAAAACGGTCTACCCTCTTTCTTGTTCGTTAAGTGCGATTGACACCGCTACCATTGTCACTTGTTACACTCACAACTCGATTCTGTTCTCGACACACAAAACTCACTGTGTCCGCTCGCGAACTTTTTTGGCACTCTTGCGGTATTTACACAATTGCAACAGTGCCGAAATATCGGAAACTCGAAAAACTTAATATACATGGTAAATATCCCGTTTTAAGTTCTAATAATAATCTTTTTTTTATGTCAATACCACATTATTTATTATTATAGTCCTTTCTTAACTACGTTAGGGTAGGCTTCAAGTCTAACCGGATGCAGCTGAATATCAGTATTACATGAAGAGGCTGCCTATTTAACCTCCATAACCCAGTTGCTGGGTAATACGATACTCCTTGGTAAGACTGGTTGTCAGACTTTCTAGCTTCAGACGACCCGTAACTACTGTCAAAGATCCACGAATGACAGCCGGGACCAATGGCTTAACGTGCTTTCCGAGGCACGGAGGGGTTTTGGTATGTAAAGACGGTCACCCATCCACGAACCAACCACAGCAAACGCAGCTTAACCTGATTGATCGACCCGTGCGATTGTTATTACTTAGCCACAGCCCCAAATAAATATTTATACAATGATGAACAATGTTCTACCCAGCGTTTATGGGGAAACAGATATGCTGAAATGTAGATAAAAATGCGCCGTTGCATCAGTATAGGTAAAAGCTTCAAACTAGTCATTATTGTAAAAAGAATATGCGCTGGTAATGAGCAAATTTTTTGAAGTGAAAACTTCTTTAGGCGCGTTGAGCGATTTTGGGAAATCTTACGGGTCCGCGTCACCGCATCAGCGCGATACCTTGACACCGTGACATGCTATGCATAGTTTAAGGTTTAAGTTTTCACATCTGTCAGCAGTCCCTAGGACTGCCATTTTTTTTTTATGCTGGTTGTATAATGCGGTTCTTTTAATAAATAACTATGACAAACTAGCAGAACGCCTGATGAAAAGTGTGTAGCACGATCTGCAGTAACGTTAAACATTGCATATTCAACGGCGCCAAAACACTTATAAGCAATGAAAGTTATGCTTCATTCCCTTAGATTCCTTAGAACAACATAATGCGAAAAAATACGGTCCCTGTTTTGTTTATTAATAGAAACTTAGAAAGAAACAGACAACTGAGCATAAACAAAGAAGGGAAAACCTCTTCGAGTTTTGCTCATTTCACAAAATGATGATTGATGAACACTTTTATGAATGTTGTTAGTAAAATATGGGCTGCGAAGGTAAAAAATACTGAAGTTTTGCGTGTGATGTTTGAAAAGTTATAGGCTCATAGCTACCTAAAGGAAAGAGGAACGAATATTGTTCGCAACTAAAGTAAACAATCTGAAAACATCACGTTCTCAGACTTTAACTATACTACAAATAATAAAGCTGAGGAGTTCGTTTTTTTTGTTAGTTTGAACGCGCTAATCTCTGGAACTACCAGTAGGATTTGAGTAATTGAATTTGATAGCCTAATTCTTGAGGAAGGCTGTAGGCTATTCAACATCACGCTAGGACCCTTAGGAGCCGAACAAAAAGAAAAAGTCAGAAAGAACGCTTAGCAAAAACGAAATAATAGCGTGGGCAGGAGATGTAATGCGACGGGTTGAGTCGTGGCAACAAGAAATTTCACGCGGACGAAGTCGCAAACAGAAGCCTGTTTATACATATTCAGGCTATGATTCATAGACATACTTATCAGACTAACTTAATACACGCTTTGTCATTAACTGTGATCGTAATTTGCGTAGCATGTAAACTAGAAAGAAAAAGCAACTCATGGACAACGAACCAATCAAAATATTACTTATAACTTTATATCGGGTGTAAAAATACACTTTCCGAAGCCGAAAGCCACATATTCTACCCATTATTTGGATCATTTTTTTCCACTAGACCATACCTGGGAATTCACTGGTTCTGGAGATATTGAAGGTCGAAGTCGCAATTTTTTTTTTAAACATTTTTATGAAAATTAATTTCAAGTGTTATTACTAAACTTTTTCCCAAACTTACATTGCCTAAATTTTCGATTTTTCTTAAAAAATTAGGTACACATTTGAAGTTACAAAAAGACAATGAATATGAAACGCACACTACCACAATACCTACGCGTACGCTTACGCGGGGCCGTTTGACTGGGTTCGCGTTACATTGCGCGCAATAAAAAATAGCTGTTTTTAACGACTTCAAAAAATGAGTCAATTCGACACGAAGTATGTAATGTTATTGGAACTGCAAGATATATGTACATATGATAATCTGTTAGGGCTTCCAAATAAATATACAAAATTTTATCGATGTATGTTTGTATGTATGTATGTTTGTCCACGCATTTCTCCAAAACTATTAATCGGATCTTGACCATTCTTTTATTGATGGTTTACATTTACTTCAACTTAGGCTACAGTGAAAGTTTCATCAAAATCGGTTCAATAGTTTTCAAAATAATGGACTAATACGTGTAAGTGTGATGGCTTGGCTTATTGATACGAGCTACGGGTGTGGGTGGTGTCAAAGGGAAAACATCTAAAACCTTGGTCAAATTCTAGTGCAATATTTATAAAAAAACTATTAACTACTATTAGAAACAAATATTACATTTTTAACTAAAAACTAAATATTACGTAATAAAAAATAATTTAAAAAAATTAAATCGATTTCAAAAGGAAATTAACTCAAAATTATGAAATAACTTTAATTTCGGTGGCAAAACTAAAGAGATCCCAAGACACCGACTACCGAAATTAAAGTTATTTAATGATTTTGAATTAATTTCTTTTTGAAGTTAATAATTTTTTTTTTATTATTTTAATTATACCTAAAAAGTATTTTTTGCGCAAAGCTACTTAGTTAGATAATTATAGAGTATGCATAGTAGACTGCTTTGTGATGGTTTTTTTTACATCCTGTATAGCTATAAATCTCTTAATCAGTATTAAAATCTGCATCTGCATCGAAACATCCGCTCCCACCTAGCCAACTGGCCTTAATCTGTTGCCAATAATCCCCCACTGCACATCGACACATCACTAATTAATGAAACGGATAAAATTCTTCATACTCAATACGGATATTGCCGCATCCAATGAAACGTAATTTGTGAATGCGTAGGGTCACCACACTTCTGAAACATTTAAATTTTGAACATTTAACTAATTAATCATTTTAATGTTTTCGTTTCCCTAACAAACAGTGAGAAGCCAAAAGAAAACAAAATAATTACTTACAAACATTATTACCAGCAGTGTGTCAGTACATTAAATAGCAATAAAAATTAACAAAATCTACATGGCGCGGCGCATAGACAAAGATCTTGTCGATTTTCGATGTGAAAGTGACATTAAACCTTAGGATGATAAAGTATCGGGAATCGATAGCCGATTCCCGGCCACCGTAGGCGCGGGCTTGCGGATGGCGAGCAATGGGTAGCTCGCCGTCCGGTAAGGACCAGGCCCGGGTCGACGGCGCGTTGTGTTCCACGCGCGCCTCAAAGAGATGTCAGCACTAGCTGAAGGGGCCCGCTAAGGCCGATGCCCGCCAGGGTTGCGGGTTGTTCGAAAGAGTTACCGTGGCCCTGGCACAGGCAACTGAAGGAACACGGGTGGGTTTTAGTCAGTAGAAGTCTGACACGCCCTCCCGCTCCACCCAGAGCGGGAGAAGTTATTTGATGATTTCCCACCCAAAAAAAAAAAAAGGATGATAAAGTAATTACATGGTCGACTAAACCTATCTCCCTCTAGGTTATTATTACTAATCGCATTCACAATTCTCGGCATACAGGTAAATACTACATAATATGCTACTACTACTACATACTTAGCTCAGATTCGAGCTATTTATATCTGCACCCTATTTGCGTAACACATTATCAATTGGAATCGGTTTCATTTTGACAGTTCAACAACATTCATTGCGTTATTTACGGTGTTGAGAAGACATTTTTTTTGTGATCAAAATGAGGATAATCAATTTGCTTTAAAATTAAAAGATTCCCATCGATAGTGTGTTACGCAATTAGGATGCATCTCTATGTTAAATGTTTTAATATTATTTACTGATGAAAACGTAGATCTTGAAAAGACTTAAAATGAGATGAAGCGGTTAGCTCAAGTCAGGTTGCGATGCTAGAGCAATTATTGTACACGCTTTTTGTCTTACATAGGAGTGTAAATCCAAGTACCGTACTTTCCTTGCCTACACAACAGCTGGCAACCCTACTCGCAGCCATTACTTTAATTACTGGCCGTCGCTCGCCACACTGCATCGTGCATCTCATTCTGTGTGAACGATGCTAAACGAGCCATGAAACTTACTTCACCTTTTACAAACGTTTTTATTTAGACCATTTAGACTAAAGAGTGACGTTTTTACGGGCTATGTGGCATCCTTATTTTGTGGAGAATTTTATTTTTCAGTGCAGCACTGTCCTGCGTTGATAAAACATGGCCTTAAATATTGTACCAAAGTGAAATGAGAAAAAGAATAACATAAGCGTGATTTTTGTGTTAAATGTTCCATGTCAAGTTGTTTAAAATAAATAGATTTTAAATTATTTTTATTTAAATAAAGTAATATTACGCCTGTGTTCTCCGAGGACGTATCTACAGAAGTATTGAAACGGAGAAAAAAAAAGATTTTATCCTGTTTAAATTATAAGATACAAAGGCAGATGCGTCTTTTAATAGTAAGAATTATTAGGTTTTCGTTAAGTTTATGCCGATTTAAAAATACTGGTAGATTCGTATGTTTTCGCTGATTCCAAATATGTAAATAAAAATATGCTTTTTTTTCCTTATGACGGCAGTATAGTACACCCGCGTTTCGTCAGTTATATTTTTAAGTCCCATGTAATAGGCGGCGGGCCTATCGCCATCAAACAAGCACAAATCCAGACTCCGAGCTGCTACTGAGAAATTCTAGATGGAAAAAACGGTAAAGTTCCGTAGTTGGGATGAATTTATCCCAAGAACAAACTTAACATTGTAGTTGAAAAACATGTTCTCCCTTATCTTCAAACTACAAATGTCCATAGTTAAACGAAAAGGATCCAACCAAAAATCCAACGAAAATGATACAATTTACATTTCACATTTACATTTTCTTTGTTTTTTTTTTATTTTTTTTTCTATTTGGTTGTTGTGTGCACTTATGGCATGTGCCGAATAAACATGTTTTCTTTTGACCCCCATATTCAAAATTAATTAATTTACATTACACGTCCGTATTTGGGTCACAGAAATACATAAGTGTACCAAATTTCAACTTAATCGGTCCATTTAGATCCGGAGCAAATTGGCTGTGACAGACGGACAGACAGACAGACAGAAACATGAGTGATCCTATAAGGGTTCCGTTTTTCCTTTTGAGGTACGGAACCCTAAAATCAATAACACTTTGCGACCCGGGAATCGAACCCAGGGCCTCATGCTCAGCTATAGCGCTGGCGATGACTAGACCAACGAGGCGAGAGAAAAAGAATTTGTAATTTTAAATTAAATAAATTATCTACAAAGTTTAGACAATACATTAACTACTGGACCTAAACGTAACTAAACGCAAGTTTAATAATGCCTAAAAGTATATGAATTACTGCAGTAATCAAAATCAGAAAAATATATGATATTCTACAGGATATATATTGAAAACATAATGCAACTAATTTGATACGATAGAAAAAAATCAAGAAAATACCTCTAAAAAACGAATAAAAACCATATTAATATATTGGGTGTTTTTTTTTATAGGCGAGTATTTTTTTTTTAAATTAAGCACACAAAAATGTTTCTAATATCCTTTATTTGATAGATCATTTTATGGTATTAATCTTTGAATATGATTTCGAGCATGTGGCCGCCACGGTTGACGCGTACATGGCGTAATCTGGAGGTCAAATTTTCACTCACACTTCGCAGTAAATCAGGCTGTATATCTGCAATAATACATCAAATGTTGGCATCCAAGTGCTCAATTGTTACTGGTTTATCGGAATAGACATGCGACATATCCCCAGAGAATTTAAAGTAATGGCTTCAAATCGAACGAACGAGTTGGCCAGATTTTGTGAAATTAGTCTCTCAAATGTTTTCTTTAGTAAATTAAGCCAATAAAAAAGTTAGTTTTCATTAAACTAAGCATTGGTGTCAACCACGGCGAACATATGCCTGGAATAATGTTCAAACATTTTTTTTTTTGCTAGCCTACTTTGTGTCCTTGTTGGGCAAAGGCCTACCCTTTTCTCTTCCATACCCAATACTCAATACTCAATACTCAATACTTTATTGCATTCCACATGTAGTACTTAGGTGGTAAAACTTAAAATTAGATCACATGGACCCTGTCGGGCACAGCAAATAAGTGAGTTAGGAGAGAGGAAGCACTTGTAAATTATAATTATTATACAGTAGGTAGGTAATTTCTAAGATAAACTAATAGTAGGTATTTATAATATAGAATATAAATAGGTATCTATTGGGAGATCTTGTAATAATTAATAAATATAATATAAATATTTAATTTTGACTACTAAAATTATGACTTTATATGTATATCACTTAAATATTCATTTAATGAGTAGTAGCTTTTCTTTAACAAAAAATCTCTTAGTTTTTTTAGAAATGTGTGAGTTTTTTCTTGGTTTAGAAGGTTGTAAGGAGGGATTTGGACTATAGTCTACCACGCTAGTCCATAGCGGGTTGGTAGACGTTGCGCCACAGCCTCGTTCGTTGAGTTGAACAGCAGGTGCACCACGGGCAGGAGAGGTTGGCTTGGGTCTTTTAAAGATGTTAATGAGACTCCTTACACCCCAAACATTAATACTATAAAATCATTTATCAAATAAAGTCAATTTCATGGATATTAAAAATATTTTTCTGGGTTTTATTTCAATTTAAAGTCTAAGTGTTCTAATATTTTAGTCCAAGCAATAGATTTTTTGTAAATAGATAATTGTTTCATACATGACTGGTTAATTGTAAATAGTTTAGAAATAAATACCGACAAAACTAAATTCATGAGATACCTGACATGTAATAACAAAAGAAATAAAAAAGACACAATAGACTTGCAAATAAAATATAGAAGTAAATCAAATAAAATTTCTAGAAATAAATATTGATAGTTATTGTAACTGGAAATCTCATGTAGATCTTGTTTGTAAAAAAAAAAAACACAAATTCGTTTACGCACTTCGCAAAATAAAAAAAAGGTAATATAGAAACAGCATTAATGGTTTACCATAGTCATGTATGTTCAGTATAAAGGTATGGGCATGGAAACAGGCGCCCAGAGAGCTTTTATAGCCCAGAAAAAATGCATAAGGTCAATTTATAGTCTTAAGTTGACTGACTCGTGCCGACCAATTTTCACTGATAAACGTTTACTTACACTTCCATCCCTATATGTCTTTGAAATGTGTAAATTTGTTAGAAACCACCTATCACTTTTTGAGCAGGATGATAAGGTCCAATTTAAAAGGAAAATAGTACAAAAGCCTTTGGTAGTACCTCGAAGCAGATTAAAGTTGTGTAACAGAAACTGCTACAACAAGGCGGTAAAAATTTATAATAAACTACCGGAAAAATAATAAAAATGAATAACTTAGAATTCAATAGAACTTTAAACAATTTGCTTTGTGACAGATGTTTTTATTCAATAGATGATTACTTAAATTTTAAACAGACATGATGTAAAACTATTTGAAACGAACACTTATTTACTTATAATTATTGACATGATTTATAAATCTAATATTTAGTTAAATTGGTGAACTATCTTGACTGTGAGATTCTTATATTCTAATAAACTGATGTAACTTCAAGACAATCTATACCACCTACCTAACCTATATTATGCATGTACCTACTAGAAATATTTGCATGACTGACAAGTCGAATAAAGTGAAACTAAAATTAACTATTTTACCATATTATTATGTAAGTACCTATATTCTAGCAAATAAATAACTTTCATTTCATTTCAGTTCATATTTTGCAATAAATTACCAGCGTTGTGTCATCGAGCTTCTCTTTCTTTTCTATGCAGTCCGACAGTGACTGCGCTGTAGTCCTCTTAAATAATTTCCTTCAGATGGGTCTATGTTAAACTATTCAACTTAAAATTATTTAAAAATTGAAAATATTAGATGATTTTCACAGAGAAACCTAAAGGCCTAAATATAGAATCTAATAACCTAGTTAATGATATACCTGCTGCGTCAACCCTCCTATCGTCTACTCATAACTTTAGCAGGTACGTGGAAAGGATGTAACCTCTCTCCCTGACATGGGATAATTAGTGTAGGTAAAACAGACGAAGCTCATTTGGAACTCATCTGCTAATTGATCAGATAGTCGAAGAACTCTTGATTGCTAACTCACAAAACTAATTAGAGTGTTTGTTCGAAGTTTGAACGTTGAGATGCCAAATGCAATCAATAAATCAAAAGTTCATCATTGAGATGTTGGGATAGCATTCTAATATGATAGTATCAGCATGTAAAAAACAATGTTGAATTGATGAAGGGCGGACATTTTGGGGGACTGTCTTACGTAATTTGGAGCTCGTGGCTAAGTAATAACAGCCGCACGGGTCGACCCATCAGGTTAAGCTACGCTTGCTGGGGTTGGTGACCATCTTTACATACCGAAACTCCTCCGTGCTTCAAAAAGAACGTTAAGTCGTTGGTCCCGGCTGTTATTCGTGGATGTTTGACAGCCGCTACGGATCATAAAGAAGCCCGAAAGTCTGATAACCAGTCTTACCAAGGGGTATCGTATTACCCAGGTACTGAGTTGTGGAGGTCAGATAGGCAGTCGCTCCATGTAAAATACTGGTATTCAGCTGCATCCGGTTAGGCTGGTAGCCAACCCCAACATAGTTGGCAAAAGGCTAGGCAGATTGTTTGATTTTGTCTTTTGTAATTTTGACGCTAATTATCAGCCAAGATTGAAACAAGTTTTTATAAAAATGGATTTTCTTGAGAAGGAATGAGCAATGAGCATTGATCCCAAACTTATATATTGCGTAATGGAGAGTTCAGGGTTCAGATGATGGAGTCAAGGTCTCTTATAATATTTTCCTACATGGTAAGTGTTGTACTTTACAAAAAGCTAGTCTGTAAGAATCGTTCTAGGACAACAAAGGACATTTTGTTGTAAAGTGAAGTCGACGCCTCATTAAATTATGACTTGGATGGCACACAGGAGCATAGGAAGACCGTTGGCAAGATGGATCTAGATGGATGGGCAGTCAAATTGGTGCAGCTTCATGGATGGGATGACTTCAACTAACTGGTCGGAAAAACCTGGATATGATTGGCGCTAAATAGAAAAACCGGCCAAGTGCGCGACAATGAAAGGTTCAGTAGGGATGAATTTATCCCAAGAACAAACTTAACATTGTAGTTGAAACATGTTCGCCCATTTATGCCCATACATTTCAATTGCAAATGTAAGTTTGTACGCACAATATTGAGAGATTTACCATGTTATTTTAAGACCATATACTTTTTTATAGGTTTTCCTGTAATCTATAGGTATAAAACTATTTTCTGTATTTTATTCAAAATTTTAGGCTCAGTAGTTTCGGAGAAAACTGCTATCCGGGTAATAAACAGGGCATGGTTCTGAGACAGTTGTAAACCGCTCTTTCAAAAAATTAAAATTCTCCCACTGCCCTGTGTGTACATATATATTAGAGATATTTGCACGTTTACAAAGACATGCATGCATCATTTCAAGCAATATACCGAAGTTATACCACGGCAGAAAAGGGCTATGTTTCGCAACCTCTTATATCACCCATGTTATATGTAAATCCTCTATAAAAGGAGATCAACCACTTTCTATGGAGCTTTGGTACTCATGCCAAGTTCTTTGTACATGAACAAAATATATGTTATTAAAAGGTTTATTATACCAATATTCCAACAGTTTTTGTTTAAATCTGGTAAGTAGTGGGGTTATCGAGATATCTTGGTTCGAATAATGGTTAAAAAAATCGAATATTTTCTGTAATAATACAGTGGTAAGGCATATTGAGGACAACCTGATGCTACTTTACACATGCAAAACGTTTTTCAATGTAGATATAGCTTGAACATTTAGGCTAAAACTATTATGATCGCAGTTAATCGGCGACGGAGGAAGAATGAAGGCAAGAAAAAATGAGGTTTTGAATAAGCTAAGTCTAAATGAATGTCTCATAAAAAAAGAAATAAAAAATACTAATAATTATTGTTAATAGTTTATTCATTCTCCATATCTTCCCTTACAAGTATGTCATCCAAGAATGTAGCTGGTGCATTTACATTTCGGTGCCGTGCCCATCCCAAAAACCAAACAACCGTCATGGTGTGGGCACAACAACCAACAGTTCTTTTGCCAACAATACAATTACAGTATATGCTTTGATCAAATTGAATGGGTTATCTGTGGTATCTATGGCTTGAGCTAGCAAAATATAGACAAAATATATTTTCCCTGTATGATGCCTTGACTGTATTTTTGCTCTTATTAGCAGATCATTTGCGTCAAAATAGCTATCTTCTGTGATGCTCCCATTCCTCTCAATGTTCTCACAAACAGCAATGCTATAGCTGCCATTTTGTCGAATGTGCTCGCCATAGTAGGAGCGGGCCTGTTTAATTTGATATGTTCCCAATGCAAACAAAATAAGATTTTCCATTGTCAGCATTGGGAACATACTCAATTGAGGCAGGTCACCATTTATTGGTAAGGAAGCAGTTCGTCTTCTATTTACATTGTGATTTTCAATAAAATCGCCAAGTTGATTGCGAACATTCATTCTAGCTCTAATTTTCTGCTGCATCAGTCCGATCTGTTATTAGTTTATGAAACACATTAACTAATGCAGCAGCAATCCTGAAATCAGTCATGACATTTCTACAAGTATTATTGAAGTACGAGTATGTTTGCCTAAGTAGCTTATAATCTCTTTTGAACTTGCCATTTATTACCTCAATAACCCATCTACATATTGTAACACATCGAGATTTATTTGCACGTATTGTTGGCAATTGTATTTCCCCTTCTTGTAGAGATTCAGGCTTATGGGGTTCATAATGATAACTTATTAAATCTTAACTTAAAAAATAATAATTAGAACTTTTTTGTATATAAACATAAGTTGCATCTACAATAGCTTTACTATTATTATCATTAAGAAATAATCCTTTTGGAATTAGGAGGTTCTTACTTAAAAGATTTTCACGTGTCAAGCATTCTAACCCCGAGTGTTGTGATACAAATTCACGGGATATTATATGAGTTTCAATCTGGGCATTCTGCTGCAGAAGCTACACGTAATATATGTCAAAGGATAGCTCACGATGCAGTCTCCAAAGCAACAGCAAACCGCTGGTTCCAACGGTTCCGCAATAACGATTTTTCCTTAACCGATCAACCAAGGTCTGGGCGCCCCGTGGAAATAGATATCGATAAATTAAAACTATTAATCGAAGAAGATCCTCGACGAACTACTCGCGATTTGGCTGTTCAGCTCGAGTGCTCTCATGGCACCATAGAAAATCATTTACATGGTTTGGGAAAGACTTACAAATATAGTGTTTGGGTACCCCATCAATTAAGTAAAGATCAGCTGACCTACCGAGCTGAGATTTGTGTACAACTTTTATCTTTCCGCCGCACATTTAATTGGTTAGATCATCTTGTCACTGGAGATGAAAAGTGGGTTCTCTATGTTAATCACACACGCAAGCGCCAGTGATGTAAAGAACAGGGAAAACCAACGTCAAAAGGTGATCTTCATCCTCGCAAGGTAATGCTTTCTGTCTGGTGGGATATACATGGAGTAATAAGCTGTAAATTTCTTCCTACTAATACTACGATTAGAGCAACAGTATATTGTGATCAACTCGAAAAACTGAAGCTTGACATCCATCGCAAACATCCACAACACGACAAAATATTTTTCCTGCACGACAATGCCCGGCCTCATATTGCTAAGAGTACCAGGCTAAAACTATTGGAGCTTAATTGGGAAATAATACCCCACCCTCCATATTCGCCGGACTTAGCACCAAAGCTAGTTCCGATCACTTAGTAATAATTTACGGAAAAAAGCTTTGACGATGAACCACACTTGAAACAATACATAGATGACTTCTTCAATTCAAAACCAACGAAGTTCTATGCGGACGCCATTCACTCTTTGCCAGATCGATGGCGAATGGTAGTAGAAAACGACGGTGAATATATTATTAATGATTAACAATTATTCATTTAATAAATTAATACAAATAAAATAGTTGTATGTCGCTCATTACTTATTAGCCAACCCAATATTAATTTAATAAATAATTATTAAAAACACATTTCTATCGTGTTATCTAATGAACTCAGCTCAATAAGTATTATGATCTGTTTTTCGGATATTGGAAATTTTCCGACACTGTACATTTTTCCGAGATAAAAAGTATTCTATGTGCTATTTCACACGATAGTCTATCTCTGTGCCAAATTTCATCCAGATCCGTTCAGCTGTTCTGGCGTGATTGAGTAACAAACATCATTTATAGTATTATATATATACATTTATAGTATTACTAGCTTTTGCCCGCGGCTTCGCC
This sequence comes from Dicycla oo, assembly GCA_948252095.1. NCBI lineage: Eukaryota > Metazoa > Arthropoda > Insecta > Lepidoptera > Noctuidae > Dicycla > Dicycla oo. Next base: position 15,661,362 of record OX411732.1, read on the forward strand.
CGCGTGGTTGTAGGAAATTATCCCACGGGAACGTACTACCGGGATCAAAGTATCCTATGTCCTAATCCAGGTCATAGTCTACCCATGTGTCACATCCAAATCCCTTCAGCGGCTTTAGCGTAACTAACAAACTAACTTACTTTCGCATTTATAGTATTATGAAAAACCGGTCGATCGACGCTCTAGCCTCACAAAATGTTGGGCACGCCACAATTGCCGCGATAAGTCCCCTCTTTGAGGAGTGGTTGGAGAGGCATCACGGCGTCCTCACCTTCCGCCTTACGCAGGTCCTCACCGGACACGGTTGCTTCGGGAGGTTCCTGTTCCGGATAAGGCGGGAGGAAACGCCCGGGTGTTACCATTGTGTGGATCACCCGGAGGACACGGTGGAGTATACGTTGGAGGTCTGCCCGGCTTGGGCAGAGCACCGCCACGTCCTCGCGGAGGCGATCGGCGTCGGCGATGTCTCGCGTCCGGCCCGGGTACAGGCCATAGTACGGAGCGAGAGTGCATGGGAAGCCGTCACCTCCTTCTGCGAAGCAGTAATGCTCGCGAAGGAGGAGGCTGAACGCGTGAGGGACAGGCAATCTTTGCGCCCTCACGCCCCTAGTCGCCGCAGGAGACGCCCTGGGCGTCGGGAATCGTTAGCCAATTCCGGCCACCGTAGGCGCGGGCTTGCGGATGGCGAGCAATGGGTAGCTCGCCGTCCGTTAAGGACCAGGCCCGGGTCGACGGCGCGTTGTGTTCCACGCGCGCTTCAAAGAGATGTCAGCACTAGCTGAAGGGGTCCGCTAAGGCCAATGCCCGCCAGGGTTGCGGGTTGTTCGAAAGAGTTACCGTGGCCCTGGCTCAGGCAACTGAAGGAACACGGGTTGGTTTTAGTCAGTAGAAGTCTGACACGCCCTCTCGCTCCACCCAGAGCGGGAGAAGTTATTTGATGATTTCCCATCCGAAAAAAAAAGTCTCACAAAATGTACTTAAATAAAAAAAAAATAAAAAAACTCTTAAGACCTACTAAAGTTTCTATAATAACATAATTCAATGATGATTCGAAGGACACGTGGTGCCATCTATAATCATAAGAACGTTTTTGTTGTTTTCCTCGAGAACAGTACTTTGTTTTCGGGATGATGTCCATTTCTGTACACGTGACAACGTATATGCAAAATTTCAGGATGATCGGTTCAGTGGTTTAGGCGTGAAAAGGTAACAAAGAAACAAACAAACAAACTTTCGCATTTACCTATATAATATTAGTTAGGAAGTTAGGATAGGATAATTACGTAAAGTTTGTGGCGTAATACTGTAGCGACTGGTTTGGCACAGAGGCTAAGGCCTGTGTTCACCAACTTTTTATTTATTTATATTATATTATATATTTAATTGTTTTATGTCAAATTTGGAAGGAAATTTGACATAAACCAACTGTTTAAATACCTAACCGGCAGTTTGAGTGTTGGTGAACACAGCCCTTAATGTTTGGGATTTATTATATGGGTTGCAGATTAGATTCCCACACAGTACCTACAAATTGAATTACATTTATTAAATACACAAGTGTAATTGATTATTGCGATTATTAGTGTGGGAGATATTCCTCGACGGCATGTGAAGCCAAGTCAGAGGCCGGTGGGCGGCACAAAAACTCTGATACAAGGTTAGTCACTAATCAATCTGCCTAGCCTTTTCCCAACTATAGGATGCTGCTGAATACCAGTATTGTACATGGAGCGACTGCCTATAAGTCTGACCTCCACAACCCAGTTACTGGGTAATACGATACCCCTTGTTAAGACTGGTTGTCAGACTTTCGGGCTTCTGACAACCCGTAACGACTGTCAAAGATCCACGAATGATAGCCGGGACATGCTTTCCGAGGCACGGAAGAGGCTCCGAATGTTAAGATGGTCACCTATCCACGGACCAACCGCGGCAAGCGTAGCTTAACCTGATGGACTGACCCTTGCGGCTGTTATTAATTAGCCTTGAGCTCCTCGTTTAATCACTAACCAAACGAAAAGAAGAAATAATTGATTATTTTAATTATTTAGTGACTTTGGAATACACGTCTTCATATTCAAGGAAAAGGCTAATATCCCAGTATTAAAACCCTTACGCATATAGGAGGGAGATTGTAATAAATCAAAAGAGCAGATATAACTGATATCCTTACCTGAAAATATCCCATTCTAAATAGCTTTAAATAAATAACCACTTCACATGTCGTAACAACTCCCATTCATATAAAATTGAACGTTAATTTATTGAATACTAGCTAAAATGAGGATTATAAATCCTCATTTTAGATTCGAGGGGAGCAAACCTCGGTTACCACCCGACGCCGTAGCCCCACGAAATATCGTTAGGCTCCGAGATATAGTTAAGCTACGGTTAGCTAAACTGCGGGTAAGGCCTTATGCAGACCATCGGTGATTACGTCTGACAGTAAATTATTGATGATTTAAGTTTTCGATACATGGAGAAAGTCGTCTAGTTGATAAATATTAGGTTTTACATAGACAAAAATCAAACATTTTTTTTTTAAGAAATATTGTCTATGTACTTTTGCCATTTTAATGAAAGTTCGTTGATGCCTCTGCTATACTCGTAGATATCCTGGGAACGGGAATCGCCAAATTCTTTAACGGCGTTTTTCACCGCCTCGTTGGATTTGAAATTTTTCCCCGGGGCTCATTGTTGAGATCAAAATTTCCAGAACGAAAGCGATCATACCAAAAACGCACCGTGCGTTCACTTGCGGTAAATTTTCCATACACGTCGTTAATTTTGCGTGCTGTCTGTGTTGCGTTGGTGCTACGACGAAACTCGTATTCGAAAATAGCGCGCATATTCGATTTTTCGAAACATCGATATCAAAGAAAAATCGAACGGCGGGAAAACAAATGAACAACTGATTTTTTTAAATGTCATGATAAAATTAATTTGAATTTGGAATTCTAAATAGAATGAAAGACACACTAGCCGGTATCAAAAATCGGCAATTTCATAGGTAAAGACCTATTTTAATACCATAGACTTAAACATAACTGGCGAAATGTGGATGTACTACAGGTACACCTTTGCTTAACTCTTCGAGGAAATGGCGTGATGTTACGTTATAATTTGTTCTTAAAAGTTTAATTATTCTATTTCTAGACAGCAATACAACTAGGGCCATATATACTGACCGCGACTTCGTTCGCGTTAAAGTCGTAAGACACCACAATATAACAGCCACATTTTTATAAAACTTCCCTGTATACTACGAGTACGTTTGTAGTTTTGATCTCAGCAGCCAAAAAATAAAGAGAGTAAGGATTGGTGACGCGGAAGCAAGCGACGACGTACAGTTGTCCGTGTGAGAAGCAGCTCGTATAATATATTATAAATAGTATCTCTATCGTTGTTAGCCCTAGTGACATCGAAGCATTATGTTTTTACAGGCTATGGTATACAGTCTTACAGTGAATAGAGTCAATTATAGAAAAGGAATACAGTCTGTCATACTATGAATAAAAATTAAATGCTGTTCGTTGGTAAGTGCATCACTTGAGAACCGAAAGGTCCGATTGGTCCTTATTTTTGTTTTAAAATGTTTGTAACAGTCCGAATCAGGTTTTTATGGAAAGAAAAATTGGAAAAGTTTCGCGGAAAATCTTCAAATTCGAGAAAAACTGGAAGGGAATCGGCGCCATTGTCTTGTCCAAATTTCAATAATTCATACAAAAAATGAATTATTGAAATTTGGACAAGACAATGGCGCCGATTCCCTTGTTAACAAACTAAACTACATTTAAATTCAGTGCATCTTTTTCTTTCTATTTCATTAAGAAATCGACAGACGATAAATATTAGTGTAGTCTTGTCAAATTAAGGTACTCCATAGACAAGTTTAGACGTGATTAAAAAATGGGCTACTAAAAAATACGTCAATTTACGCGCTGACTAATTTGACAGGACTAAACTAATATTTATTTTCTGTTCATTTCATAGTGAAATAAAAAGAAAAATATGCACTGAACTTTAATTTAGTTTACTTTGTGAACAAGGAATCGGCGCCAATGTCTGTCGGATCAGCTAGTTCCCTATAAAGACGATAACATATTAGCCAGTATACCAACCTATGTGATCAACAACTGTAACGGAATAACATAGTACTAGAGACATCAACTTGGCTGTCGTCGACATCTGTAAGTCTATGATCGCCCTAAGCCTTAAAGGGCGTCACACACAGCAGAAGGTGGAATGACGTTCTAGCGATATATTATCGTATCTTAGCTGTGTGTGATCGGATAAGATAATATTTTTAACGCTTTATATATATTATCTTCTCTGTGTGTGACGCCCTTATGGCAACTATATTACATGTTTCCGTAGTTTATATTCGCTTAGCTTGTCGTTTACAAGCACATTGACGGGTATATGTATTTGGCTGAATTATGTTCAGTAAGATAGATGCAAATGTATATTGCTCGGCTCGAATTATTATGATAGCGTTGTACAAATAGTCTATTTTGTATTGTATGTCCTTTAGTATAAGTAAGCGAAGAAGGTGACGTAGTCAATGAGAAAGTTGATAAAGAAAATTTATTAAAAAATACGGATCACGCTGTAGGATTAAAAAAAAACGGCCAAGCGCGAGTTGGACTCGCACACCGAGGGTTCCGTACCATAAAAAACGAGCAAAAAATCACGTTTGTTGTATGGGAGCCCTCATAAATATTTATTTTATTCTGTTTTGTAACTATCACGGTTCGTGAGATACAGCCTGGTGACAGACGGACAGACAGACGGACAGCGGAGTCTTAGTAATAAGGTCCCGTTTTACCCTTGGGTACGGAACCCTAAAAGTACTTCGATTGCAGATAGAGTTCAGTTTCTGCCGCTAGAGGATTGTAACTTCCTCGACATTTAATGCATTGCTGGGGACAGACGGAACTGGATATAAATTAAAGATGGCTGTCATTATCCCTTAGCCGCTTTTTACGATACCTGTGGGAGGAAGGTCATCTCATTTCTTTTCTGAAGATCTCAGTAGGTACCAACGTATTATTTGTTCAAGTATTTTACTTATACTTTGCGTTCGGTTCATGGGTATACCATAACGGAACTTTTGTTACCTAAAGTTAGACACTTTTCATTGAATTTGCAAATGTTATTAAAGGAACAAAGTTGGGGCCTGTGGCTTTGTAATAACAGCCGCACAGGTCGCTCAATCACGTTAAGCTACGCTTGCCGTGGTTGGTCCATGGATGGGTATCTACTATCTTTACATATCAAGACCCCTCCATGCCTCAGAAAGCACGTTGAGCCGTTAGTCCCGGCTGTCATTCGTGGATCTTTGACAATCGTTACGGGTCGTCAGAAGCCCGAAAGTCAGACAACCAGTCTTACCAATGGGTATCGCATTACCCAGTTACTGGATTGTGGAGGTCAGATAGGCAGTCACTCCATGTAAAATACTCAGCTATTTAGCTGCATCCGGTTAGACTGGAAGCTGACCCTGAGATAGTTAATAATAATAATAATAATATCCTAGGACATTGTTCACACACGGTCATCTGATCGCAAACTAAGCAGAGCTTGTACTATGGAAACCAGATAACTGATAAACTACATACACTACTTTTTTTTTGTAAATACATACTTATATAGATAATTACACCCAGACTCAGGACAAACAGACATATTCATGCACACAAATGTTTGTCCTAGATGGGAATTTGGATGGAAAGTTGGGAAAAGGCTAGGCAGAAGATGATATTAAAGGAGTAAAGTGCCTCCTTTGCAACGTTAACAAGAAGTTGCACGAGAAAGTGACCGCTATTGGTTAAAAGCAACTTAACCAATAGCGGCCAGTTTGATATAGAACCCGGCCGGCATGAATTCGTAAACATTTCGCCCAGTAAGACGATATAATAAAAAAAGTAATGAGCAGATTAAGTATGCAATTTCATCACCGAAATAAACACTTGGCCTCGTTTTCTCTCACCACAATTTGGGTCTGGTCCCCAGAGTATAATGTGGCATTTTATGCATTCTGAAAATTTCAAGGCAAAGAGGGATCTCGGGGTAACTAATATCGTAAAAGTTTAGGGAAAATGAAAATAATTCCGAGTTTTTGTTCGTTTCAAGTTTTGTCTTCAATTTAATAATGAGGAGGAATAAGGGCGATAATTAATAATGAGGTTTAACGCAAGAGGGAGGAAGAATTATGTAGGTATTCACAAAAAAGATGGTTTATTAATGACGTAGCTTAAAAACACATCGCGATGAAAAAAAAAAGATACATCTCTGCAAAAACCGACTAAAGCCCGCTTGGGCGCGTTCATAGGTTTTCTTAGATAACTCGGAGTTAACAGCTAATTAGTGTTAATCAAGTAATTCATCTGGCACCACCAAGAGTTAGAGATAAATCTAGATTTAAATTTCTAAATATTTAACCCACCGATGTGGGAGAGTTAAGTCACTGAACTGGGTTACTCTAAATACCTAATGTCAAAATAAATTGACGTTATGAGGTAACTAATAACTTATTTTGTATTTTATATTGTTCGATGTAAATGAAAATTCGGTACTATATCAGCAGGCAATGTATTCAGGAACTCATCTAGAAATAAATACAAATTATAAAAAACTTAAATATATTTTTCCATCCGATGTTTTCGCTAATCAATAACCTAAATCTCCATGGAAACCACATAAGTATTGTATGTGGTTTCCATCGAGATTTAGTACAATACGATTACAATGAGATGTCATGTTGGAAAACTCAAAGACAAGAGCGTAATGTAGAGTAAAAGAGATGGGTATACAATTTCCGTTCATTCATTTTTGATCGAATTGCTCAAGAGGGCAAAGACATTGCAATTCTATTTTATGTTTCGTCGATTGAACAGCAATGTTACCAACTCATAAAACATGAATACCAGATTAACTAACCCGGTGTTACTTTAGTGGCGTAACGCGTATTATGAGTTAAAATGTCAATTACTTAACTCGAGTTTACAAACACTACATTTAATCATTTAACCCGACTAAACGTGCAAGTGGGCCTATCATTAATGACTTTAAATAACGAAGATTTAAGACCACTAGGCAAAATAATTACCAACACATAGTGTGTGTGACCCATTTGATCGAAATAGACCTTAGCAAATATTTTAGACATTCACATCCAAAAAATCTGCAACCAAAGCACCCCGAAAATTCTCGGCCAAACGAGATCACAAACTCGTTACCATCCAAATCGTAATTTTCAACCTCTCAACATTAACACTACTGCAGAATGGCCGCAATTACTGGCACACTGGAGTTAATTTGCAAAGAACATTATAGAAATACTCCTGAGACTGTTTATAAGGCTGACATCAGACGCATCACTCGGGTGAATGTTCATTCGAGTGAGTGTTAATGAACGTTCATCTGCTCTTCGTCTACGACTGGTGGTATGTCTACCTAAATGGTTCCGTCGGAGGGCGCCAGACAAAGTGGCCAAATCCGAGTAACTTTAAAGTAAAAAAAAAAACAAAAACAATGCTTCATATTTTGATCATTTTATAGCACGAGTGAAAGATGCCAAATGCCGAAATCTAACATCGTTGGATTGGTTCACTAATGAATTAATTCGGCACTTTTGGTTCTTTTTTGTGTTCACTTCGAGTGAAAAATGCCGAAAGAAAGACTAATAAACAAAAAGTTAAGCATTACGTAAATGAAAGCCCAGACTGGAGTGCGGAAATTAGATGTTTGAGTGAACTGCGCTGGGAACACGACATACGGGTTTCGTGTGTGAGAGCTTTAGGAGTAGGAAGGAAGCACATTTGTTATGTTTAGTTTATTTAGTGAATGTAATGTGAGGGAAATTTTTTTGTTGTTTCTAGTCGATTTGTTGTTGAAGATGTGGAAGTGAGAAAGCTTACTTTGAATTTGGAAACATGTAACGTCACAATAAGGTTTGAAAGTCTAAAACTTTTTATCTTAATAGCTTCATCAGTCTCTGTTTATTCTTGAAATGATTTCCTGAATGTCTGTAACAGTAACATGGGACAAAATTAGGAAGACGAGATCATGTCGTGTATGTAGGTAGATAATATTGTACGTAGTCGTAAAACATGAATCAAACGTGATTTCCTGTATTTGTTCCGAATTGTTTGGAAATCACGCCATGAAATGAAATGAAGTGAAATTATTTATTCTGTAAATAGGATACCGGCATCACTTTTAAACGTCGTAGCATCGTGCTAAGCTAGGAGCCTTTTGGCCTCGTACAAGACTTTCTTTATTTTTATTTTCTTTTTTGTATATATATTTTTTTAATTTATACTTTTATATTTTATTTTATTTGTGATGGGTTTGCTCTTGACTCTAGTCTAGGTCAGAGGTGACAGAGACAAAGTCGACGATGGAGTGAGCTTACCCAGAAGTAGCCTGTTCACTCTCACTTTAAAGAGATTAGGGTTGTACGCGTTCGTAAACACAGAAGCAGGTAGTGAGTGAGTAAGTGACTGTTTAGTTTAGTTTGTGATCTTCCTGTGCGAATCACAATAAATAATTTTCTTTCATTATTTTACACGACATATATGTATATATATGTTTTAACTAGTTTGGTAGATGGAGTTTATATCTTCTATCTGACTACCCCTGAAAAGAAATTGCAAAACAAACTCAGAGGTCAAACTCTACATGGTCCTCAAATGATCAGATCATATGAGGAGGAGGAGGATAAATTAGTGTCTGAAATGATCTTTTGAGAAAAGAATCACACAGATTTGAGTGGACTTGTCCAGTCAGTCCACGATGCCAGAGAGATAAACAAAAGATTTTGCGTAACTGGATAGAAAGTGGAAAATTAAAAACTTTAGTAATAGGTAAATCGTGGTTTGAATAAGAAACAGTTTCTTGTACATTATACGGACGTAGTCCGAACTGGTTTGGACATGTTCCAATACAGGTCAAATAATGTTAAAGTAACTTTAGGCAATGTGGCGTGAACATAGACCATATTAGTTTATTATAATGTGGTTAGCCTGAGCCATTCTTGTAATATGGTTTGGAGAAAATTACTGGTAACTTTCTTTTAAATCATACCAGCAGCATTGTATGGTTTTGGAAGGGTTTTAGACAATGAAAAGGCAACCTCTACTCTTACGACAAGAAGCTTTTATTATTTTATTTATTTTTACTTTAACCTACCGAGATCTACATAGTTGGCTAATAAGTAATGAGCGACATACAACTATTTTATTTGTATTTATTTATTAAATGAATAATTGTTAATCATTAATAATATATTCACCGACGTTTTCTACTACCATTCGCCATCGATCTGGCAAAGATTGAATGGCGTCCGCATAGAACTTCGTTGGTTTTGAATTGAAGAAGTCATCTATGTATTGCTTCAAGTGTGGTTCATCGTCAAAGCTTTTTTCCCGTAAATTATTACTAAGTGATCGGAACAAGCTGAAATCAGTTGGTGCTAAGTCCGGCGAATATGGAGAGTGGGGTATTATTTCCCAATTAAGTTCCAATAGTTTTAGCCTGGTACTCTTAGCAATATGCGGCCGGGCATTGTCGTGCAGAAAAAATATTTTGTCGTGTTGTGGACGTTTGCGATGGATGTCAAGCTTCAGTTTTTCGAGTTGGCCACAATACTGTTGCTGTAATCGTAGTATTAGTAGGAAGAAATTCCCAGCTTATTACTCCATGTATATTCCACCAGACAGAAAGCATTACCTTGCAAGGATGAAGATCACCTTTTGACGTTGGTTTTCCCTGTTCTTTACATCCCAGCCACTGGCGCTTGCGTGTGTGATTAACATAGAGAACCCACTTTTCATCTCCAGTGACAAGATGATCTAATCAATTAAATGTGCGGCGGAAAGATAAAAGTTGTACACAAATCTCAGCTCGGTAGGTCAGCTGATCTTTACTTAATTGATGGGGTACCCAAACACTATATTTGTAAGTCTTTCCCAAACCATGTAAATGATTTTCAATGGTGCCATGAGAGCACTCGAGCTGAACAGCCAAATCGCGTGTAGTTCTTCGAGGATCTTCTTCGATTAATAGTTTTAATTTATCGATATCTATTTCCACGGGGCGCCCAGACCTTGGTTGATCGGTTAAGGAAAAATCGTTATTGCGGAACCCTTGGAACCAGCGCTTTGCTGTTGCTTCGGAGACTGCATCGTGAGCTATCCTTTAGAAAGAAAAAGAAAGAAAAATATGTTTATTTGTCACAGAAACACGTGCATACAAAAATATAATTAACTCGAGTTTTACAATAAGAAAAATAAAACACAAATCACGAGCACAAAACAAAAGTCGGCAGCTGCTGGCACGCCATGACTGTGACAAGATGGCTTCCACTCAGCATGATGCTGTGCTATGGGGGGCCCACAGCACAGCGCTGTTTTTCAGTGGTCACCAGAAAAAGACGTAGGTACGGAAACCAAGTCAGGTTAAATGATCTGCACATGAATTAGTAAATAAATAAATAAAATAAAACAAATAGTACCTAGAATATTATAACGCAATTATTCTTACAAAGCTTAAACCAAACATATATAAATAAAAACAAATTATAGATAAACATAAAAAATGAATTTGCAGGCATCACCGTGCGTACCTAAAGTTATTACTACACATTCAGTACTTTGTCTCGCTCCCTCCCTAGCCATCACGTCAGCGCGGTGCGGGTAGCGGCACGGGCACAGGGCCGCGGGGACCTGCGTGATCATGCCTGTCTGTCTGCAGCCGAACGCGGCTTCGTTCTGTCGTAGTGTCCAGTGTTTGTCAAAATATGAATGAAGAAGACTTATTTTTACTAGAGAAGTGAAAAAATGGAATTGATAACATTAATTCAACCACAGAAAATTAAGGAAAATTCCACACCGTATGAAAAATTACGAGAGCAACTTTATAAGTTTTTGGAATATAGAAGAATGTCAATTACGACATATAATATATTACGTGTAGCTTCTGCAGCAGAATGCCCAGATTGAAACTCATATAATAAACAATGTCGTACTTGGGTTTTAATATCACTCATTTCTTTGTGAACTTTAACGCACTAACAGCCAAACTATCAATAACGCGCATGAGCGCGACTCGCTCTTTATATACCCTCTGCTACAGAACGTTCTCGAACCTTTCCGAAAATTCTAGAAATTATAAACTAAAACGCTCATTACTTATTAGCCAACCCGATACATATAGACAGGTAAATAGATAAAAGTCAACATCTGCATTTCCTTTTCCTATGTTGAGGTCGGCTTCCAGTCTAACCAGATACAACTGAATACCAGTATTTTACATGGAGCGACTGCCTATCTGACCTCCACAACCCAGTTAATGGGTAATACGATACCCCTTGGTAAGACTGGTTGTCAGATTTTCGGGCTTTTGACGACCCGTAACGACTGTCAAAGATTCACGAATGACAGCCGGGACCGACGGCTTAGCATGCTTTCCGAGGCACGAAGGGCTTGGTATGTAAAGGTTATCAGTCCATGGACCAACCGCGGCAAGCGTAGCTTAACCTGATCGATAGACCCGTGGGGCTGTTTTTAGTTAGCCACACTGGCAACATTTGAGAGTACTAGGTGCATCTCTGCCTAACCCTCCAGGGAATACAGCTGTAATGTTATGTTATTAATTCATGCATTTTTACTTTTTTGCTTGTATCATTGTTGCTTAACAACTTTGATGGGGATTAAAACTCCTCTTGATGTGGAATGTAGATTTATTTAGTACTTATAACTTAACAAGTACCTACCGTACTTATCGCTAGTGAGCTGCGAACTAAACTGTGATGTTATTCTAAATTAAATTTAAAATTCAGTTATTTCAGGTAAAGACGCATATTCAACACACACAAAAAAAGGAAAGAACATACATTTACATTAATATAATATATGAAATTTATAACATTCTAAAGCTAAACTCGCTTCTGTTTAGTGTTCCGTACCTCAAAAGGAAAAAAACGGAACCCTTATAGGATCACTCGTGTCTGTCTGTTTTTCTGTCTGTCTGTCCGTCTGTCTGTCACAGCCAATTTGCTCCGAATCTAATGGACAGATTAAGTTGAAATTTGGTACACATATGAATTAAAATGAAAGGGCTTACTGTAAGAGTCTCAAATGTATTTTTTTATAATTTTAAAATCCACCATTTTAAAGTTATTTAGGAAAATAGACGAATTTTACCATTCCCCCCCTTTTATCTCCGAAAGTACTGAGCCTAAAATTTTGAAAAAAATATAGAAAATAGTTCAATACCTATATATTACAGGAAAACCTATAAGAAGTCAATGGTCTTAAAACAACATGGTTAATCTCTCAATATTGTGCGTACAAACTTACATTTGTCAATAGATAACCAAAAGGATCCAACCCACATTAGGTGTAATGTGGGTTGGATCCTTTTCGTTTAACTATTGACATTAATTTGTAGTTGGAATGTATGGGAGAACATGTTTTTCAACTACAATGTTAAGTTTTGCTTGGGATAAATTCATCCAAACTACGGAACCCTTCATTGTGAGTGGTCCGACACGCTCTTGATGGGTTTTTTATACAGTGGTTCACACAAAGGGGATTGCGAGAAGGTTTGCATGTAAGACTGGAAGCAGACCACAACATAGTTGGGAATAAGGCTAAGTAATTGATGATGATGTTTAAGTGCCATGTAATAGGGAGTAAGCCTATACCAACAACCGAGCACAAATCCACACTCTGGGCTGCTACTGAGAAATTCCAGATGGAAAAGTCCAATAACACTGTGTCCGACCCGGGAATCGAACCCACGAAACTCTAGACCAACGGCCAATTTATTTACTCGTTAATTAAAACTACCTATATTTCTAATAACTCTAGGAATCTGGACTATTGCCAGTCGTATGAACACAATTCAAATCAGTTCAATTAAATTGAACAATTTAACTTGAACAGTGTATTCTAATTTGGTTAGCTCTGCCAATGTGAGCCAAGCCAATGCTATTGAAACTTAATGGCTTAATTTTTTTTTTCAGCACAAGGAATTTAATAATAATAATATTGTGAAAAGCTTTTATTTAAAAATGCCTAAAGAGCCTCGAGGCGAAATGACTTCGGCCCCTCGTACGCCTTCCGAAGGTCAGGGACCCCGGGTCCCGAGAAATGGTCCCGAAAAAAAAAAGCGCAACATCCTAAACCGATCTACTTCATCAATAATTTATGCTTGCAGGCATAATCATTGCCTTAAAATTTATTTTCATTCATGTTATTCATTACTTAAATAATAAATAAGCTACAGAGCTTTCATATTAAGCCGGCTGCTGCTGCTGTTATTTTCTTTCTTTCTTCTGAATAACTTCTGCATTCAAAAAAGAAAAAGTAAAATTCTGAACATCCATTCATAATATATCTTTTTCTGGTCACGTCTTTAACTGTGCCTACTTTAAGGTACCTGTCCCACCGTCGATGAAGAAGAGACTAGCTATCAACGATTTTTGCGCTCAAGAAACGTACAAAAGATTGTAGGTCCCGTGTACGTAAATGTGTATATTATATTAATGATCGCTGACTGATTGTTTACACTGTCAGCGAGAACTCTCTCCCCACTAGTTTGTCGCAGCGACAAGAGCTATCAAACAGAGTACTCGCTCAGCGACGCTCGCTTGGCGGACCTATATTAATACTAGCTGAGAGACTCACGCTTGGTACACATACCAGCGAGTAATTCGATGGTCCCTATTAACAATGTCGGTTCTGCAGCGAGACTTTTTGCAGAACTGATATTGTTAATATCAAAAAGATTCTTTTTTATCGTTAGGGCAAACTTTGAACTGCCCTCAGTTCAAATTTTGTTTTGACAGTGATGAATTTTTTTTTATCCGCTGTGCTGAACCGACAACCGTTAAGCCCCCCACCCGCGGTAATCTTGTAAACAAAACCGATTTGCATCGTAGCTTCTTGGAATTTTGTGACCGTTGAATGTTTCTTAGAATGCTAGTGAGTAGGGCTTTATAGTAATGTACGTTTCGTTTGAAAGTATGACTTGTTTTCATTTTCAAAATTGGTTGTAAAAAATAACAAAACAATTTTTAGTTACACTTTCAAAGAAATGACTCTAGTAAAAAAAAAACAAGCGATGACCTATATGTTTTATGGTTTAAAATGCATGGTGTGTTTATTCTTAGCACGAAACATAAATAAAACCATTTACCTTAATACAATTTTCATTAATTACAAGCATTCCAATTTGAACAAAAACCTCTTGTTTACAAAAAGATTTGCAACTACAGACTAAAAATCATCTTTCCATAGACGATTGACTAGTCGCATAGAGGGTTGGCGTACCTCAAATTCCTCGGAAATAGATAGTGCATCAAACTAAATGTATGGAATTAGAAAGGACTCCTTAATAGTGGTGGAACAAGGTTCAAACCAAATGCAGATTTGCGTGGGATGACTTTACTCCCACGAACCACTACTTAAATAAAAAAATGGGATGAATTTCATCCCATGTGCAATTAGCGGTTATTGTAATTCGATTAATGTAAAAAAGTGAATATTGGTAAAAATGTATATCCGATATTGTTAATAGGGATCGTCGAATTGCTTGAATTCGCTGCTCGTTGCTCGCCGACACGTTTCTAGTTGATAGTTCTACTCGCTTCTCGTTAATCGCCGGCGGTGGGACAGTTGCCTAATTCGCATGTAGCGAAACTCGAAAGAGAGGAAATTGGGTGTCATAGAGTAAAACGTTGACGGCTGCTTGCAACACAACCTATTATCATGTTACCTGCATAATAATAGCTACAGAAATAGAATGGACTTGAAAAGGGTTTTGCATCTATTGATCAGCAGCATACAAGAGATTTGTATAAAAAGAAAGTTGCGAACAACAATCAAACGTGAGAATGAGTATGATTATCGACACAGGAAATGTTATTTCGAAAATGAATGAGTTCAAATGGAAATAACGGACGAAACTAAAGAGATGTGATGGGTACAGAAGTTCAGACTCCAATTATGTGGAAGTTTTGAGTTTCTACAGGGATTCGTGGTTAAATACGAAATAATACTCGGACACGCAATAATAATAATAATAATAATAATAATATTCCACAACTATCACACAACGCCGTCTAGCCTCAAGCTAAGCAGAGCTTGTGTTATGAGTACTAGACAACTGATAAACATACTTATATATTTCTAAATACATACATATATAGATAAATTACACCCAGACACAGAACAAATGATCATGCTCATCACACAAACATTTGTCCTGGGTGGGAATCGAACCCACGACCTCCGGCATAGCAGTCAGGGCCACTAACCACTAGACCAACAGGCCAGTCAATATGAGAGGTGTAATTAATAAGTTTAATAAATAAAAATTAATACAATCTTCGAAGAAAATAGGACAATACCGCCTAGCGCCCTAGCTGAAGCCGAAGTGTCGACTGGAAAAAACATACGAACTATCTTTTTTAATTATTTAAAAAAGAGGGTTTTATACTGGCGCAAGTGATCGAATGTCGGCCAGTACAATATAAGGTTAAGGCCCATTGCATGGATCCTTTACAGACCTACATACGGGGCCTGGGCTCGTGGTTAAGTATAAATAATAGAATATAATAATTTATTTCAGATCATTAAAATCCATATCTTGTTAGTATATATTAGCAACAATATTAGCTTACAATTATGTTAGTATTGTTAGTACTTATCTTTATGTGCACTACTACTTAAAACGTTTCTCTAATATTATTAAATGATAATTCAATAAATTATGTTATAGAAATAAAGATACTAAATTTTAGTCATATTAAATAATAAATTGATAATAATTAATTCATATTAAAAACAATATTTTAGCCGGAGAAAACTGTAACAATAATTATATTTTTAGGGTTCTGTACCTCAAAAGCAGAAAACGGAACTCTTATAGGATCACTGCGTTGTCCGTCTGTCTGTCTGTCAGTTTTATCAGGAACGCGTGGAGGTGTCAAGTTGAAATGAATTCAAATACGTAGGTCTACGATCCCTTGGAGCTCTAAAAAAATCCAGCTTCTAAGACAACGCAGTAAAAATATACGACTATTTATGTGACATATATTTTGATACTCTCAAATAAACCAAAACATAAAGGGAACTTCCCGTTGACCTAGAATTATGAAATTTGGCAAGAAGGAAAAAATCTGAAAATCGTTAATTTGTAGTTTTATCACTTAAAAAAATGTTTTTGCGATTGCAAAATTACTACTTTTGCAGTTGGAGAATTGACCGTGACGAATATCGATGTAACATGTTTTTTAACTGTAGTTAAAAAACCTCATTGTAACATTAACATTGTAATGTTAGGTTTATTTTTGTGATAAATACATCTAAACTAGGGAAGTATTAGTTGTGCGTGTGCACGCACTTGGTCGGTTTTTTTTTTTAAATTTCCGTCTAAGTTAATTTTAACAGTAACTTTAGCAATGGCCAAAATCGAAATCAAAATCAAAAGTCATTTATTCAAACTAGGCTGAGAATCGGCACTTTTCGAACGTCAAAATTACATAAGATAGACCCCCAAAACGCTCGCCCTTCACCACTTCCTAGTGCTTTAGCTGAGGAGAAGAAGTGGCGCAACAAACTCCCCAGCAGCACAGCTGTCTGTTCAGTTAAATAAAAAAAAATCTATACAACACTGCGCAAATTACATGTAAGTACATTACGCAACACAAACACTAAATTAAATTATTTGCTATAGGTCAGCCAATATACAAAAAAAAAAAGAAAAAAAATCGAAAATTATACTCAAGCAGAAATAAAAATACATAACTAAAAACGTAAGCAGAACTTTATACCTAAATAAAAGCCTCCAGCAATAAAAGGCGTGCCCACTTCCATATAGCCGTATATGACCATAGAATCTAACTACACCGTCATGTCAAATGTAAAAGTTAAAATTCGGAGCAGGGACGTGATATTCGACGCGTCTGACAGAAGTGACAGATATTTAACATTAATAATAAGAATCATGAACCAGCGAAGCATGGGCGGTTAAGGTTACAGTTAAAGTTATGACGTCAGCTAACAAATTGTCAAATGGTGCAACCCACCTTTGAGGGTTCACCATTACGCAATTAGTGTGCTGATTGCCTACATGGCTTGACTTTAGAGACGCCTATGTCCAGAAAGTAAACAACTGCCATAGGCAAACGTGGGTTTTGACACATAATTTGAATATAAGGCGATGCACACTGGAAGAAACGTGTCCGTCTAAAATAAATGCAGGCTGATTTCGTCAAATTTATTCATTTGTTCAATAAGTAGGACAGGATAAGCGACCATGATTCCTTCTTGTCCCTTGACACTATTTCGTCGCCTCTGTGTATATCACATCTTATATTCAAACTCTGTACCTAATTTTGCCCATGATTCACTAGACTGCCAATATTAATCTTGCTCTTCACTCGTAAGCATGAAAAAGCTGCACACTTCCGAACCCGGAAAAGTCTACATAATTAAACAAAAACCCATCCTTCGGTACGAAATATTGCCCCCAAATTAATTCTTTTTTCATGATGAAATCCCAACAATTTTTCATCGATGGAAAATGGCTTGGGTATAAAAAAATACGAAATAATGTAGGTTAAAGATAAAATATGAAAACGTGAAAAATCTGAGCATCGAAAATTTCGAATAACTCGAAACTTATTTTGTGCTCAATATTCTTTGTGAATGGTTTTCATTGTATACATATTTATCTGATCTATCTGTACTTGAAAATGTCAAGTGTTTCCTGTTTTCCTGTTTTGTCTGTTTCCTAAATAAAACATTAAAGGGAGGTGAAGCCCTAGGTAGACATAAAGCGACCTTATTGGTGATGTTCTTCAGAAAGGTCAGGTGCATAGTACTCGCAACCGGCGTGCGTGTATGACCCGCAGGGCTAACATGACAAGCGCGAGATCGCTCCTTTTCTCGATTTGTCGAATTTTTTCTACGTTTCTGACGTTATTATAATGCCTAAAATGACCGTTAGGCTCTAGTAAACTTCAAAAAAGCACTTTGACACTTATTTATCTCGTGACGAGAAACCGACGTAGCAAGTTATTAAAAACAAATCATTTTTATCATAGCAACATCGGCGGAGGTTCCGTCTCATTCATGCGATTTTACCCATGGAATTGGTATGTACTATAATTATTTTAGATCCACCTCTTTTAATGTATGTTAAGTTGTGTGTGTAACTTAATTTTTTGATCAAAATTAAATGTTTTTCTTTGGCATGCCGAAATTAAAATACAAAATGACGGAAATGAAAATTAGTGGCACATAATATACTCACTAGATAAATATCAAGCTCCCTCCGTGCCTCGGAAGCACGTTAAGCCATTGGTCCCGGCTGTTATTTGTGGATCTTTGACAGTCATTACGGGTCGTCAGAAACCCGAAAGTCTGACAACCAGTCTTAGCAAAGGGGTATCGTATTTCCCAGTTACCGGGTTGTGGAGGTCAGATAGACAGTCACTCCATGTAAAATACTGGTATTTTGCTGCATCCGGTTAAACTGGAAACCGTCCCCATAATAGTTGGGAAAAAGCTAGGCAGGTGATGAATATACTCACAATTTAACAAAGCGAAGATTGTTATAGTAACAACCACCATAAAACCCATAATTTTGCAAATTTTGTTAAATACCACACTTACCAAAAGGACTGGTTTTCAGATAAATATGCGGCTGGAGTTGATATCGCTATTATAATCATAAAACACTAAACTTAGGATATGATATAACTTGCGATTTTATTAGATATTGCCATACAGCCATAATCACTAGATTTCGTTAATCACCATAATTGGCAAAGTCGCTGGTTATTACTGAAAGTGATACTCATCTACGTAATAGTGCTCTCCTCCGCCACAGTTTCTATGTGGCCGCCGGAAGGAACTTCGTTCCAATATAAATAGTAGATTAGAACTAAGTATTTTTATTATTAATATATTGCAAAATTAAAGTATAACTAAAATAAGTACAATTATGAAACTGCCATGATAATTTGGAGTTAATTTTTTTTTTGTATCATAATTTTGTCTACTCATCTCGTCGTCAAAATCGAGGACGACTAAATGACAGAAGAATCGCAGATTATCTCGTGTTGAACTGTCAAAATTCGAGATAACTTAGGTGCCATGTTAGGGTTTGTCGAGAAAACATCAAGTTTGACAGAACGAGTTGATTATTTTGTACCGCAGCGCTGTCAGAAAACGAGAAAAGTGTTGCGCTGTCAGAAAATTAATCACGCGAGAGTGAGTAATTGTCGCGTGTGTCATGTTAGCCATGCTGCACTGGCTTAGCACGAGGACCGTAGAGAAGCGTCTTGTCGACGGAAGAGTAGACAAAAATGACGTTACCGTGTAGACAGTACGACGGCAACAAAGTCAACTGCACTTTTACGAAATTCACTTTTTTACATAATTCGAATCAGAATTCTTTGTTTTTTCTTAGCTCGTAGCGCTGGAGAAGATGAGATTCTCTACGTGTTTTATATGGAATATATGGAATATTTCGCTTTTTGTATGGAAAATATGAAAAAATATTACCTATACGTAGATTTTTAGGGGGTTATGAGTTTTGTAAAGGAGGGGCAAAATTTTCATTATTTTTGCGATAGGATATAAGCAAAAGAAGAGAAAAGAAATGTTTTTGTAGACAACGTATATACTTTGCGGCCGTCGAGTAGAAAGTTTTCTACTGTCTTTAGCATGGCAATTACAAAATCAAATTGTCTTCACTACCCTAGACAACTTCCTTCCGAAATAGTCTACATAAAAAAGGACATAGACAAAGATCACTAGAATCGAAAGACAAAATGACAAATTGTAGAAGGATTTCTACGGTGCGATGTCAAAAACGGAGAAACGAAATGTCACTTTATATAGATAGGGTTGTCTACTCTTCGTAGAGATAGACAAGTGGTCATGCTAAGCCCACTATCCCCAGCTTTTTGTACTAAGATTGAGCGCCGTTGTCTACTCTTCGTAGAGATAGACAAGCGGTCATGCTAAGCTCACAGACGTATGAACGTAAACGAGGCAAAAGGAGTATGTAAGAATCGTAGCAGGTGACGTTCTGTAGTTTCTGCCTACCCTCATGGGAAGAAGGCGTGAGTTTATTTATGTGTGTAAAACAAATTAATATTATTTCAATGGTAATTAAACAAGAATATTGTTACAGGTAGATACAAACTTCTTAAGAAATCAGTTTAAAACAATAAACTACGTATGTACAGGCCCAAGACATAATTACAACAATTGTTTACTTACTATCGTAAATTGAAATTCAATTACCGTAACCTGCAAAGGGCTTTTACCACTTTAGAAAGACCTTCTCCACCCCCTTTTGTACCAACGTCAGAAGCTAATGCAGAGGTACATGGAGTGAGTTCGGAGCTCTAGCTAAATTGGTCTCTCTGACCGCGACTTCAGTTTAACGTTCGGCGTGGCTTGGTTCGCACGTTCCGCGGACTGTATGTTAAAAAATATACATATAAAAAAATACTTCGATTACAGTAAAGGACTTTGTATGTTGTTCGTGGTTTGAAGTTAAAAGTGGTTTTGTAATTACGTGTTTGGTATTTGAAAAAGTTTGCAAAGTTTCTGGTAAGTTTTGAAGTTACGTAAACTTTTTTGTTGCATGTTTTTTGCGGTGAAATGATAAATGATAAATGATTTTTATTTCTGTAAGTAGGTTTGTACAAACACTTTTACAAGTCAATCATGTTTTTGTTTTTTAAACTAGATGAGGTCGGCGTTTCCTATCTGACTACTCTGAGAAGAAAGGCCGAAACAAACTCAGAGGTCACAGTCTCTTATAAAGTCCAGACATAATCTTGGTCACTTCATGTGAAGACCATGTAGATTGGTGTCTGAAATGGTCTTTTGAGGAAAGAACCACACAGATTGAGAGGACCTGTCCAGTCAGTGCACGCATTTGTCAGTAATCGCGCAGCTCAACTCAGAACTTAAGGAGCTCAACGATTCGACGAACAATACCAAAGAAAGGACATTGGGGTAGGCCGCATAAATTACTCAAACTGCCAGACGATGATTAAAAATAACTGAGAGAAAAAATAAAACAAACAAAAAAAGCAATGACCTACATAGTCTTCACATTCACAATAAATTAAAATAAAATAATACTGAAAAATATATTTGTAATGCTGCAGGGGAGTGCATTTAAATATATTGACTATGATAATTCTAAATAGTTAGGTTAACTAATTATCTACCTACTAAATCGTAAATAGTTACATTTTAATTAATTTTAGCAAGCTTATTTTCAATTCTGTTCGCACATATTTTTAAATAACTCATTATTTAAGTAATTGTTCCTTCAGTACATACTAAATGTAAAACAATTTATATTATGTAAGTATTTCAAACCTATTTTAGATTTAAGTTTTACCCAAAAAATCGAATTTAAGCAATTAAAAATGTGTATCACTGGAAAGCGATATTCATCAGGAAATATTCCACAATTCACATAATCGAGGCCATGAAAGATCACGTTAATCTGAGATCAAAGTATTACGTACTTACCAATAATATCGACTAATTCGTTTAGTCAAGTGAGATGGCTCTATCTGTTTATCATCTGCCTAGCCTTTTCCCAGCTATGTTCGGGTCGGCTTCCAGTCTAACCGAATACAGTTGAATACCAGTATTTTACACGGAACGACTGCCTATCTGACCTCTACAACCCAGTGACTGGGTAATACGATACCCATTCGTAAGACTAGTTGTCAGACTTACGAGCTTCTGACGACCCGTAACGACTGTCAAAGATGCACGAATGACAGCCGGGACCAACGTGCTTTCCGAGGCTCGGAGGCCTCTTGGTATGTATATATCGTCACCGATCCATGGACCAAATCGATCGAACCGTGCAGCTGTTATTACTTAGCCACAAGCCCCCTCTTGACTTTATCTATTTATATAAAAATGAAATGCTGTAAGTTGGTAAGCGCATCACTCGAGAACGGCTGGACAGATTTATTTTTTAACGTTCCTTATTATAGTCCGATTATGATTTTTATGGAAAGAAAAATTGGAAAAGTTGCCCGGAAAATTGAAAAAATTCGGGAAAATCTGAAACTGCTTGTTTCTATGGGATTTTTTTTTTATGAATTATTGGACAGGACAACGTCTCTCGGGTCAGCTAGTAATGTAATATAATATAGGTATGCTTCATAATCAATTAAGTATTTTAACGACCTAAAGTAAGACATATTCTGCGATATTAAAAGAAAACATTGATCCACGACATAAAAAAAAAAAAAACAATAGGTAATATATTCAATTTGATAAATGATTTTTTTTTGGAAATAAACAACACAGGAGGAAAACGTAGAAGAATTTGAGGTTTGCATTAAGATTCGTTGTTTTTTTTACAACAGTAATAAATCATCCTGCTCTTATTTTCCAGAAAATCTTCGTAAAAATCGTTGTAATGATAGGTCGAATGATAATTGGATGATACGTACGTAACTAGTCATCACATTCGGTAAGCGTTTCCAAAGCTATAATAATATGGGGGCTTTAGAACCGCTTGCATTGCTCAAAACATTATAATTCCTTAAAATACTGTCCCAAAATTCCTCTAAATTGTCCTAATTCAATTTCAATATTCAAAGCCAAAATAACCGGTGAATTTGAAAATTCAAATAACAAACATATACTTTCAAAGTTTCCTAACTCTTATCAGAATATAAACTGTTTAAAAATGTATGGCAATCTGAAATCGCGTAGGCCTCTTTTCAGCTGTTACTGAAATATTCAGGTCGAGTTTAAACAGCCTCTTGATGTAGTGTGCTCGTTTTTAATCCAGGTTAGTTGTAAGAAATTGCTTTAGTATTCATTATTCGTATGGACAGATAACTTGAAAGTTTCATCATTATTCTCTCTCTCTTGCAATGGGTAGTTTACACAGTGACAGCTAGTGTGCGAGTCGGTCTACCGAGTAGCTGCAGTGCAGCCACTCGCACTGAGTGCACGAATCATACGAGTTACACGCACTTGCGAGATGGATAGTAGCTCGCAGCCGAGTAACTTCAACCTTTTTTATTTTGACTCGCCTGTTCGCCTCGCACATCACTCGCATCGTTCAGACGCTTTAAGCAGCACCTCGACAGCCAGTCGCAAGCACACAACTCGCAAGAGACTAGGTATTTGCTCTCATAGCCAAAGTAAGTCGAGCTACTGACATACGAGTACACAATGCGAGCTATCTACCTTCTAGTCAGCAGCTCGCACTGTGAAAATCAGCCATTTTGGTCAGTAAAGTCAGAAATACATAAGCCAGAAACTTGAAAAATCTATGCTAATTATAAGCAATACGGTATATTTTTTTTAATTTTTCATCAAAAGTCGAAAACTATGCGGCTTAAAAAAAGAAAAAAAATGTTTGAGAATATGCAAACAGCGCTCTTTCATATACGTAATATACCAAATGCACTAGTAACCCCACTTCGAATTTTAAAGACCCCTTTCAGTCCCTGTTGCAAAAAACAAAATCTTTCTTATTTACAAAATAGTTGGGCAAACGTCATCTAAAACTATTCCAAATTTCAAGTTGATAGCATTAGTAGTTCTTGAGATATCTAGCTGTGACAAACGGACAGACAGACAGACTGAGTCACACCATACCGGTTTCTTGTTACCATTTTGGTGCAGAACCTAATGAAGTCAGTCAGAAGTACAGTTTAGGTAAAAAGAATGACTAGGATCACATTCTTCGTTACCCTCGTTACACGCATAGCCTTTTCTATTTTAGGGTAAATTTTCCTTTAATCCGGATATCAACCACTTATACCCGGTTTTAAACCTAATAATGGTCTAATTTTCTTAGAAAAACCTTACTTTATGAAATGTTTGACTGGTTTTTTAAAACAACTCTTAAGGAACTACTAGTAAGGGTTTCAAATCGATAAAAAAAATTATCGACTATCGTACAGACGCCAGCACATCAAGCTACCTGAAACTGTCAAATATTCCCAATCAACCTTGAACCTAATGCTTTAGCAATAAAGTTGAAAATCTATTAAAGAAATTTGACAGATTGTAGTAGCTTGATGTGCTGGCGTCTGTACGTCAAAAAGAGCTCTTTTTAACGATTACGTCAAAAGAAATAGTTTCTCCAGCCCTGCAGACCGTAAAATGACCCAACTTACGGACCCAATTAAGGAATTACCTCACGTACGTCGGAATAAGTATAGGTTTTTGGTTAAAGGGTCATTTTATGGCGGGATCACATTAATTAGGGATGGATTGTACGTTGTAAGACCCTCGGCAAATCGGCATCTTCTATCCTTACTGAGTCAGGTATATGTAGTGAGGTGACCTGTTTCCAGAAATGAACTATTTAATCCGAAATACCTACAGAGTTGAGAACACAGTATTTTAAGAAAATGTTCACCGAAATAAAAATATTTATGTAAGAAATCGATTAGGTACAGGCTGGGAAATGAATTGTTTACCTAATCGACACATTACGTCAATTATATTATAAAGGATTGTGAACACCGTTAGTTTATTGACCGAGCGAGCGAAGCTTCTCTGCTTCAAGCCTGGCAAAATTTGCTTTCTTCTGTCAGTTTATTGCTACTCCTCTACAGGTCGTATTTTACAACCGATCTGGACGAAACTTGGTATACTGGTTTTACGATTTTTTGTCGCCAGGGATTTTTGATTGGAGAGGTACATCCTCGAAAAAGGGGCAAAACGGGGGATACCTCCGCCTTAGGAGACCCGATTTCGATGATTATTTTTTAATTTAAAGATACCTATACTACTATATTATCACTATTTACTTCAAGTTGGTCTCATAAAAATTAGTTGAAGACCTGATGAAAAAAATATGTTTAATATCACGTTTTAAATAACTTTAGTGGTATATTAATAGTTGCAAAAAAGTTTATGCTCGCGAGGTCTACTGTTTGCAGAACTACTCATTTATATCGCGAGATTGTAAACTGACGATAAATTGTGAGCTGTACACATACCTTACTGCTTACAATATGAGGTATTAATTTTAGATAGTTCATATCTATCCATGAGGAGCTCGTGGCTAAGTATTAACAGCCGCACGGGTCGATCCATCAGGTTAAGCTATGCTTGCCGGGGTTGGTCTGTGGATGGGTGACTATCTTTTCATACCGAGACTCCTCCATGCCTCGGAAAGCACGTTAAGCCGTTGGTCCCGGCTGTCTTTCGTGGATCTTTGACAGTCGTTACGGATCGTCAGAAGGCTGAAAGTCTGACAACCAGTCTTACCAAGGGGTATCGTATTACCCAGTAACTGGGTTGTGGAGGTCAGATAGGCAGTCGCTCCATGTAAAATACTGGTATTTAGCTGCATCTGGTTAGACTGGAAGCCGACCCCAACATGGTTGGGAAAAGGCTAGGCAGATTGTTTGATATCTATCCACGTCACACCGTCAAATTGTGTATGAACCTCTACTTACCGACAGGGTTCACAATCTGTCCCATTTTATCACTCGTGAAATTGTGAACCGTCCCTATTGGTACGAGTATGTCTTGGCGGTAGCTGAATTGGTCGCAGTAACAACCAGGACACCCCGACCAAATGGGTTAAGTTAGGTTAGAAGTGTGACCAACTGTGTGCGAGCCAAGCGAGTGAAGCGAGCGGTGCCGCGGCAACGCAACGACCGGCGAGCGGTTCTTCCAAATTGGTCGCAGATACTTGGTTATTTAGTATTAGCGCAAGTTGCGTTCGTCGCATGCCAGTTTGATATCAGATCACAATTAGTCGGTTTGCCATGGATAGATTATACACTATTGAAAAATATTTCGTTAAATTGTAAATGATTTTTTGCAGTTCACAGTTTGCGATAGTTTATAATATCGCGAGATAGATTTTATACCAGCGATGTTAAATCATGCGGTGACATAAAGGATGTAATGAACAACTTTTACTATGGGACTAAACCTGAAATCGCAAAAAAAATCAGCTGCTCCCTACATTTTGACGAGTTATATTGCGAACATGAATGTATGGAACAGCAGATTAAGTCATTTAATACAATTGTGATTTGAATATAGGTGCGCACGATTTCAGATGGTTGTCATTTTGATAAATAATTAATTTCCATGGGTGTACAAGAACTTTTAGGTTACAGACTAAGTATAATTAAGAAGTATCCTTATCTATCATTAGTAAAACCACTTAATGCAATTTGTTTATATGTCCTTTTGAACCTTCGTAGGCCGTTTTTGTGCTCGGATCTCATGATGAAAGCTGCCCACATATTAAAAATACTTAAAAAAATACTAGTTGTCTCATTGCAGGCCAAAGGTCATTTCTCAAACAGAGAAGGCTCGAGCATTGATCACCACACTGCTGAAGACAGATTGGCGATTTGAGACTTACATCCTAACTAATATTATAAATGCGAAAGTAAGTTTGTTTGTTTGTTACCTTTTCACGCCTAAACCACTGAACCGATCATCTTGAAATTTTGCATAGGATACGTTCTCAGATGTACAGACACGGACATAGAGTATCTTTCATCCCAAAAAAAGTACTGTTACTGAGGAAAACAGAAATAATGTTCTTATGATAATAGATGGTGCCAAGTGTCTTTCGAATCATGATTAAATTATATCTATTATTATAGAAAATTTAGTAGTGTGTTAAGAGTTTTTATTTTTTGTTTAAGTACTTAATATATTTTGTAAGTCGATAGACTGGTTTCTCATCCTCCTAACTATCCTAACTAATATTATAAATGCGAAAGTCTTTGTTTGTTGATTACGCTTTCACGCTATAACGGCTGAACGGATTTAAATGAAATTTAACACTTGGGTAGACAATGATCTGAAGAAGGACATACATTAATTCTGGATTGCAGACGAAGTCGCGGGCAACAGCTAGTTAACTATAAGTCCAGGTTTCCTCACGATGTTATTCCTTCACCGATATGAGTAATGCCCAATGTAAACCCAGAAAGTACATATGAACTGAGATAGACACACACATGTACTAGTCCGGATTTGAACCCACAAACTCATGTTAAGAAGAAAAAAAAATATATACTCGTATATAAGAAAAATAGTTTCACTGTTATAAAGCCAACCTTTCAAAGCAGACTTGATAAAGGTGATATATACGTGTTAAATGTAACTGACTGGCCCCATTAATCTTAAGGATGCTACTTGCCGATATTGATCAATAACTGCGTGAGATGATACTGCAAAGACGCAGAAGTTTTCTTTTAGTTTGTACGTAAGTGACGCTGGACACTGTTAGAAAAATTGGAAAGTTTTTTGGGACAAGATACAAAATATTTATTTTGCTAAAACATGAGTATGCACATAAATGCAAGATGTTACATTAAAGTTAGATTGAGTCACTGTCATGTTTTGCCTTAATGGCGTACAAAATATAACTGTTTAAATAAATCTAAATCATCACAATCCTATTTACTCATACATGCATTACTAAACGACGGGACGACTAAAATAAAATTAAAATTAAATATCATTTATTTCGGACAACTTTGATCCATATTGTGTTAGTATTACAAAGACTTATATTCTAGTGTTAGTAGTAGGTACAGATACAAAATAAGTAATTTTAAAAATAAAATAATGCACACTCCATGCAGAGGACGACTAGATAAGAAAATCAAGTTTCCTACCCAATCAACCTTCGCATAAAATGCCTAATATTTGGAGTATAGCTCTCCGCCACCGCTCTCAGGATATAGTTGCGACTACCCCGTACTCTGCTCAGCAGCGACGCGGTTTTTTTTCGTATTATGGCTTGAAAGCCATCTGTGTGGGTCTCAGCAAACATTTCAGAGGCGCTGCGGAAACGGGGCAGTCGCAACAACATCCTGAAAGCATTATTATACTGTACGCGCAGGGCATCCAGCGATCTCTTGGTGTAGCTGACCCATAGATTGCTCGCGTAAAAGCTCAGACAGTAGGCCTTAAAAAGAGTAATTTTTACTTGGTCAGAGCACCGAGCAAATCTACGGGCCAACATGTTACCTCTGACCGCTAGCGCCCTACGCTCTCTCTCAATGTCTATATCATCCCTAAGGTAAACGACGGGACGGGACGACGGGATTCTTTAGACGCTCTAAAAATGAGGGAGATGGAAACTATTACATACAATCTAGGACCTAAATGTAACGAGATGAAAATTGTGTGAATTAATAGATTCCAACTTTTTTTTATATAAGATGGGTTTGCTGTTGACTCTAGTCTAGGTCGGAAGCGACAGAGACAGAGTCGACGATGGACTGAGCTTACCCAGAAAAAGCTTGTTCACTCTCACTTTGAAGAGATTAGGGTGGTATGCACTCGGAAACACAGACGTAGGTAGTGAGTCCCACTCTTTTGCTGTGCGCATTATAAATGACATTTGGAAGCACTTAGTTCGAATTTGTGGAATAGCAACTAGGTAGGGATGGAAACTGGCAGTGCGTCTAGATGTCCGATGGTAGAAGGGGCCGGTGGAATGAGGTCGTGGAGTTCTTGAGCACACTCTTCGAAGTACAATCTGTAGAAGACCGACAAGCAGCCAAACTTGCGGCGATGAGCCAAGCCATGAAGCTAGGCATCCACCAGTATTTACGTCGCCAATGAGCCTCTTAGCTCTGCGTTCCACCGAGTCAAGCGCGGCTAGTTGGTACTTTGCTGATCCATCCCAAAGGTGGCTGCAATACTCCATGCAGGATCGGACTTGCGCTTTGTAAAGGGTTAAAAGCTGTCCAGGCGTAAAGTATCGCTTCACCCTATTTAGGATGGCCAGTTTCTTAGCCGCAGTTTGGGCTTTGTACTCAATGGTGGCGCCAAAGTTGAGACCAGATGTCAACTCCATGCCTAGGAGCTCAACCCGATCAGTTACAGGAACAGATGTACCCCCCTCCGCAACTTATCAGTCCCTCGTTGAAAATTCTGTTAAAGTTTTGACAATCTGAGAGCTGAGTTATTAGAGGTTTACTAAGAGTAAGGTTATGTTACAGTCTTTAACAAACAACTGATTCCTGAAGTGCAAAAGATGTTCTTTAAACACTTATGTTTGGTAGTTTATATTTTGTGAAGAATGTTTGAAAAGTCAGGATACAGGTAGCTAGTTAGATGATGTTATATTTACATACAGACTGAGGTGCAAGCCATTGCCGAATCACTGATAGAATTGTTTCAACGTCTAAGAGTCGTCGGCCTAGTGTATTGTAGTGACTATTGATATCCTACAATTTACACAGCGATCCATAGTCTCAACCAAATCCAATCCACAAGGCGGCGGCGGCGGTAAAATCCAAAATAACAATTCCAAATCAAACGTGTGAGCGATGTTCGGTGTCCAGTGTAAAAACAAGGGTCGTACAAGGTAGGCAGGGTCAGAATCCGTAAAAAACAAAGCAGTGGTAGTTGAATATGAAAAATACGATTATTATTCCCGATGCGTTTTCTCGATAGAAAACGCATCGGGAAACTCGAAACGAGTGAGTAAGCAAAAGCAGTCGGCAACTGTCTAGTTTGAAGATGTCAGTCAGCTGTAATGCCAGTGAAATAGACTAAAAATATAAAACTGCTTTTAATCGATATGAAATTTATATTTATATTTTATTTATTAATAATTAATATGACTGTAATTAAATGCACTATTATTTATTTAATCATTTATGTACACACAGAAAAATACATAATAAAATACATAATTATAATTAGGAGTATCGTACAAAGGTACTGCTTATTTCTTAAGAAATTTCTCCCAGCAGACCTGCCAAAGGAGAAATGAAATAGAAATGTAGTGAAAGTAATGTAAAATAGTGCGTGAGAACAAGAAGAGAAAAATATGAATATGCGAAGACTTAACCTAAAATATTAACTATACCTTCACGTTTAACATAAACTTAAATAAATACATAAAGCTAAAATATATAAACATACATATACTATTCTTATATAAATACTCACAGTTGAGAGGAAAAGTAATGCTCTTTTACTCGATATTTGAAAAGAGACACAGTTTTTAAATCGCGAATGCTAGGCGGAAGTGAGCTCCACAGTCTCACAGCATGGATAGAGAAGGAATAAGAATAGTACTTAGCTAGTTTTATGAGGATGAGATATTGAATATAAGTATATTAATTATTGCATTTAATTACTTTGAGGCAATTACCTAGCGCTACCTAGTGCGAAGGTTGTCGTTATCTATTTGTAATTTTGTAAACGATTACTCGATAATCTCACGAAAACTATCTTTCTCATATTTCTCCACTTCTATGGCGAGAATTGAGCTGATTTTTGATATTCTAAGATAAAAAATATGAATAAATTTTTAGATCATATCTCAACTTATTACTTTTGGGCGCACCGTTTTCCATCTCTTTCTGTGTTAAGTAAGTTACATTTTAATTCACTATTGGAACTTCTCAATAGGCTTTCTTATATAAAGATTTCGATGACAATGCTCCAGGAAGCCATTTGTCGGTAGACAGAGGATCTAATTCTAAAAACTAACAAAACATCTGTTGATAGTAATTTTCCATATTCTCGAATAAGCTTAAGGAATTACAGATAAAATAATACCTTACGATATACTTACATTAGGACCGAATATCAGTCTAACTAGGTTTGCAGATGCTGCCTAAGGTACTAATATTTTATATGGAGCGAATGCCTAACTGACATCCGCAATCCAGTTACTGGATGACACGATACTGGTAAGTCTAGTTAGACTTTGAAGTGTTAGACTTTCGGGCTTCTAATTACCCATAACGAGATGTTGCTGAAACACAGTATTTTAATTTATTTATAGGTTACAGCAATGCAGTAAGAAGGTACCCCTAAACTGACTTTTGTACGTATACTTTTAAATTAGTTAATAAGTTTTTACGACCTTATAATATAAAGTTATTATTCCCTGAAGTGTAATAAAGAGATCATATTTAAATGTATTTTACTTCTTTTTCAAAAGATAATTTTATTTTAATTTCTTGTGAGAAATGGTTTGAAGTCAAAATCAATCTGCCTAGCCTTTTCCCAACTATGTTGGGGTCGGCTTCCAGTCTAACCGGATGCAGCTGAATACCAGTATTTTACATGGAGCGACTGCCTATCTGACCTCCACAACCCAGTTACTGGGTAATATGATACCCCTTGGTAAGACTGGTTGTCAGACTTTCGGGCTTCTGACAACCCGTAACGACCGTCAAAGATCCACGAATGACAGCTGGGACCAACGGCTTAACGTGCTTTCCGAGGCACGAAGGAGTCTCGGTATGAAAAGATGGTCACCCATCCACAGACCAATCCCAGCAAGCGTAGCTTAACCTGATGGATCGACCCGAGCGGCTGTTATTACTAAGCCACGAGCTCCTCGAAATGGTTAACCACGAAATGGTTTGAAGTAAGGTTAGGTTAAGTATCAGGAAAAGTGTAAATAAAGCCTTAGTCAAAAGCATGCTAAGCCGTTGGTCCCGGCGATCATTGGTAGATCTTTGACAGACGTTACGGGTAGTCAGAAGCCTGTGAAGGAGCAATGCAAGTTTACTTGAATTAAACAAAGTTTGCGTAGAAATATTGGGATTTAATCCATTCTGTTCGATCGTTGAAAATCAAGTGAGTCACTCAAAATGAAAATAGACAGTTGTCATAGTATAATGACAACTGTCACGGCATGTCATTAGAATACAAATAGTAAAATGTAGTAAATAATCGATTAAAAGTGTTACCGACATGAGAAATAACTCGACTAAATATTATTAGGCTAACACCTGAAAGTCTGACAATCAGTCTAACCAAGAGGTATCGTATTATCTAGTAACTGGGTTGTGGGGGCCAAATAGGCAGTCATTCAGCTGCATTCGGTTAGACTGGAAGCCAACCTCAACATAGCTGGCAAATGGCTAGGCAGATGATGGTGATGAGTCAAAGGATAAGTGCATAAACAAAAAGATCGCCTGATCATTTAGCTTTTTGTTTATGGTTGTTTGTTAATACTGTCAGCTTGTAACTGGCTGCGTAGTCTCTTCCTAAACAGTATTTATATACAGAGAAGGAATGAGGAACACCAATCTTGCTCTGTAAGAACACAATGAACTCCAAAGTGCCCTTACTGCTATTGCGCTGTCACTGTCAAATTGTTACCATAGACATGCTGTTGAATTGCACAGACGCCAGCACATCAAGCTGCTACAATCTGTCAAATTTCTTTAATAGATTTTCAACTTTAACGCTGAAGCATTAGGTTCAAAGTTGATTGGGAAAATTTGTCAGTTTAGGGTAGCTTGACCTGCTGGCGTCTGTACCTTTAATCTTATTAGTTCTACCTAATATTAACATTGAGAGAATTCTATCATCAATTTAACTCTGGAGATTAATAATTAGGAAGATCTGTAAGCGAGTGAGGCGCTAACACACACAAAAAAAAAAAAAAAAACAAATAGACTATTTTACGAAGCCCTCAACTTTCTACCATATTTAAACTTTGACTAATTTAAACCTTATTCCGCATTCAAATCTCGGCGTAACTTTCGCGCCATCCTATTCTGCAGTTGCCATGCATTTCATTAAATCTCGTTTCCACATTATTCTAACATTTCAAGGGATTCCTTAAAAAAAGTCGAAAGATATATCGTCCCATACCAAACGAGGGTTTTAATAAAAATGCCGCAGAAGGTCGGAGTTTTTATATGCGACTTTTTAAAGGACAAAGTTTTTATATTGAACATCTTTAGTTGTGGCTCGACACTGAAATGAGTTATATACCATTTTTTTGACAGTTTTAATAGTCTTGAAAGACAGGGTAAGTTTGTAGCTACGATAAATATTAATTTTTGTATTTTAATTTAGGCTTAATGAGGCCTAAATTATGAAGGTGTCAAATCCAGGAGACATTTTAGTTGAGGGCTTAAGATATATTTCAAGGGACTTTACAGTTGAAACCCAAATAGTCTAACGCTACCCTGGACGCAGGTTTCTACATTAAAATAGCATGAATAAAATTTACAAAATGTAATCTGGGTATACTGCCGTCATAAGGAAATAAAAGCGGTCCAGGGCGAGTCGGACTCGCGCACCGGGGGTTCCGTAATATATAAAAAGTGTGCTATTTAGAGACATAATTTTATTTTTCCTGTAATCTTTACATAAACTTCTATCACACAGAATAATTTCAGATTTTTCTCTATGCAAACTTTGGAGATAAGGGGGGAACGGTATTTTTTTACATTTTTGATCAAAAGTCGAAAACTATGCGGCCTAAAAAAATGTTTGAAAATGTGCAAACAGCGCTCTTTCATATGATACCTGCATCTGTGTTTCCGAGCGCATACAACCCTAATCTCTTCAAAGTGAGCGTGAACAGGCTTCTTCCGGGTAAGCTCACTCCATCGTCGACTCTGTCTCTGTCGCCTCCGACCTAGACTAGAGTCAAGAGCAAACCCATCTTAAATAAAATAAAAAAAAATACCCCTCATTGAATTTATAAGGCCCCCTTTCAGTCCCTGTTGCAAAAAATATGTATTTATTAGTATTTCTTTCTTATTTGTAAAATAATTGGGCACACGTCATTTACAACTATTGTAAAATTCAAGTTGATAGCATTAGTAGTTCTTGAGATATCCAGCTGCGACCGACAGACAGAGTGAGTCACACCATAAGGGTTCCGTTTTACCACTTTGGTACGGAACCGTAAAAAGATGAATCTGGCATTTTTTTCGAAATAGAGTTATTTACATATTCGGAATCATAACCTAATAATTCTTACTATTAAAAGACGCATCTGCCTTTTAAGTATTTTGTATTTTTAACAGGACAAAATATTTTTTTTCTCCATTTCAATATATCTGTAGAAACGTCCATTTTCCTTACGGTATCAGTATATATGTTCTTCTTCTTCATCGTATCAAGGGCACGACAGTAAATTAGTCGTAGTCACACACTCCTATTCATACGCTCTATTCAACTGACGATCATACAAAATAGGGTTGCGCAATCAAATCCCAGAATTCCGTCACTTCGCCAATATTTTTCTATTCGTTGGCGAAGTAAGATGTCGTCGGAGAAAAAATACGTGTAGTAGGTATTTATTGTATTGGTAGAATATAATAAAAAACTATATACTCTTATACCATAAAAAATACAAATATATGGGTATATCTACATAATTATGCAGAAATTTTACTTCGGGTGGTCTTATTGCTAAAAGTGATATTTCAAAGAAAAAATTTGGATGGATTAGGAGAGAAGGAGAGATTAACTGCAGGTTGTCAGTGGTGTACCATATTAGCGTTACATACATACAATCATATATATACATATAATAAATACTTCTTTATATAAATAAGTACCTAAGCTATCAAGCTCTGCTCTGATGAAAATATAGAAAACCCATTTTTTTCCTCAGATATGAGACATAGCTAGATCGATTTTAAGCCCCCGTAAACCCCTACACTGCAACTTTTGTCGAAATCGTTAGAGCCGTTTTCGAGAGCGTGATTAACTGATTACAAATACAAGGTATTTCAAAAAAATGTGATCAAATTTAACGGTGTGGTACAGACCATCAAACTAAACAACTGGACCAAATGTATGGGACGACTGATTCTTTTTTCACGATTACGATGTTGGTCCCCGGGGAAAAGTTGTTCAGTTTGATAGCTTGTACCACACCCCTAAGTTTGATCATTCTATGATACACCCTGTATATACAGGGTTATTTGTAAAACACCAGCAACCTCTTAAGGGGTCATTGTACTCATCATTATGAACAACTTTTACTATGGGACCAAACCTGAAATCGCGAAAAAAAATCAGCTGTTCAGTACATTTAATGTTAGCATAATTCGTCAAAATGTACTGAACAGCTGATTTTTTTTTCGTGATTTCAGGTTTGGTCCCATAGTAAAAGTTGTTCATAACGATGAGTACTATGACCCCTTAAGAGGTTGTTGGTGTTTTACCAATAACCCTGTCAGTGGTCTCGAACGTCACAAGGCCAAATCGGTAGAGTTGCCTACAAATATCGGTAGATTCGTATCCAAAATAGGTAGGTAAAAAAAAATATCCTAAAAATTATCATCCCATATCGTTCTACCGATATGGTCTATTTTTTGGGATAATTTTTTGGTATAACCTACCGAAAAATCGGTAGGTTCGAGACCATTGAACCCTGTATATTATTGCTCATTTCATAGACAATAATAATCGTGAAACAAGAGCAAAGAACATAAACTAATGTACGAGTACTAAAAAGAAAAAGTCAAAGGCCGCTTTCTAAATAATTACAGTCAATATTTTTCATCGTTAACGTTTCCCGTGATTTGGACGCAAACAAAATTGAGCAGAAAATTGCCTTTGACCGCTCCAGTAGCTGTGTCGTGGTAAGTGTTTAGCTCGACTCGATACTGGGTCAATGTGATATTGCAATTTTTCGTATTCGATATTTTTCCTGGTAGAAAGTCGGATAGTGTGCCTGATATATTAAGCTTGCCTTTGTTCAAATTATTATCAGAAAGCCGTGAAATACCAACTACCAACTTTGTTCATTTATTTATTTATTTATTTATATATAGGTACTCCAACGACTCATTCACTAATAACATATTAAATTAAATAACTTATATAACGTATATCTATTAGTATGGTGAATTTGTCACTTAAAGAAGTACACAGCTTAAACATAAATAGAAAATACATGCAAAATTATAACAATTATCTTAAAGTGATTTAAAATAAACTAACTTTTTGTTTGTTACATTGAGAGATAATTAAGAGCTACACATAACATAGGAAGACAATATAAAAGAAAGTACAACGTCAGATTTACTTAATTAATTAATAAATACTAGATCCTTAGTTTAATTTTGGTGTGATAAGACGACTACAATAAACGTGATCAAAATGTTATGAATGGTTGGGAATCATAAGTTTTTTACGGAATTGGCAAAAAGTGTCGGCAAAGATGTCGATGTTCATCATGTAAAATAAAGTTTTAACCAAACATATTCCAATTTCAGCCAATAAAGTTGAAATTAATTGTTTCACATGGAAAATGGGGACTGAATAGTAGGAAATCAGTTGAAAATCAGGTATTATCCGTGGATGTAGTCAAAGTCTTTTTGACTCAAAACAAGTACCCGCGACGTTTGAGTTTTTTAATCAATGTCATCAGGTTCTACCTAGCCTAGAAGTTAACCCAACATAATTGGGAAAACCCAATTATGTTGGGGTTAACTTCTATATTTTACATGAAGCGACTGCCTATTTGATCTATACAACCCAGTTACTGGGTAACATGATACCCCTCGGTAAGACTGGTCGTCAGACTTTTGGGTTTCTAACTACCCGTAACGACTTTCAACAATCTACGAATGACAGCCGGGACCAACGGGTTAACGTGCATTCCGAGGCACGGAGGGTTCTCGATATGTAATGGATGGTCACCTATCCACGAACTGACCGCGGCAAGCGTAGCGGCTGTTATCATTAAGCCACGAGCCTTCTTCACGAAAATGATGATGTTACCAAAGTAAAGATTAAAGTCGAGTTTATCTTTACATAAACCCCTTGAAATATCGAACAAATTCTAAGAATAACCAGAAATCATCATCATTAGATCTGAGCCTTTCTTCAGGAACGTATTACATTTCACTAATTATACTTTTTGCGGGACTCCTAAATTGAAAACCGAACGCAAGTAGAACTCCTACTTGCGTTCGGTTTTAAATTCTTAAATTAAATTCAATTTGGAAGGCTTTGAAAATCGCTTCGTTACTTGCTTAAGATCAAAATGTTAACGAAAATTGCTTTCTTGCTTAGTCTACACGACTGTTATTAGTTTCAAGATAAATATCAACATTTTAGGGAAAATGAATGGCTATTATCGTATTAAATTCTACGATAATTACAGTATACACTATTCGATTTCAATGGGTTGGAGGGAATTGTGTTTTATTTATTTAACAGATTTGGCCCATAAGGGAGGAAGCCTATACTCAGCAGAGAGTGGCAACAATGATGTCGCAATTTTTGAACTTTTCTCACATCTAAAGACAAACTTTACCCACATATTGTTTTTTCGATGGTGTTTTACAGTTTTGTTTTCAAAATAGGACGCGATAAATAATATTTAAACTTAACTCTTCTGATTGCTAGAGGTCATCAATACTGAGATAATTATGTTTTTTTTTTGTTTTCTTATTTAGATGTATGTAGGTATACCCAGAACTTTTGTGGAGTATCGCAAGTTAATTTAATTTCACATCCAAACTTCAGTGGGGCCCATATAATAATAATAATAAACGTTTATTTCAGACCAAGTCCATAATTTTGTTAGTAACAATATACTTAAAAAAAACTAATGTTAGTATTGACAACACGATTACATAGAGACGTGAAGCCGCACCCAACTTTGCAGCATAGGGGCTCCCACCGATCTGTAAAAACACCCAGTATTTTTTTATTTGTGATGGGTTTGCTTTTGACTCTAGTCTAGGTCAGAGGTGACAGAGACAAAATCGACGATGGAGTGAGCTTACCCAGAAGAAGCCTGTTCACTCTCACTTTGAAGAGATTAGGGTTGTATACGTTCGGAAACACAGACGCAGGTAGTGAGTTCCACTCTTTTGCTGTGCGCATTATAAAAGACATTTGGAAGCGCTTAGTGCGAATTGGTGGAATATCAACCAGGTAGGAATGGTAACTGGCAGTGCGTCTAGATGTCCGATGGTAGAAGGGGGCCGGTGGAATGAGGTCGTGGAGTTCTCGGGCACACTCTCCGAAGTAAAATCTGTAGAAGACCAACAAGCAGGCAACCTTGCGGCAATGAGCCAAGCTATGAAGCTTGGCATCCACCAGTTTTACGTCGCCAATAAGCCTCTTGTATTATATTGGTGTTGCCACGAACACGAGTGAGTAGGGAGGCGCATCTTTTCCTGATGATAGCGGCAAAGCCATCAACCCGCGCCTCAGCAAACATCCCTGACGCACTGCATCGCCACGGCAGCCCCAACAGTACCCTGAGTACATTGTTATATTGGACACGCAGGTCGAATAACAAACCCACAGGCTTCAGGTGTAGAAAGACTGACAAAAAGCTTTAAAAAGCGTGATTTTAACTGAATTCATATATTTCAAGCCTAGCGAAGGCTCAGTTCAGTCACCTACGCCGTCAAGAAAGTAAGACACTGACGTTGATACAGCTCGGTTAGTCTATTTTAGTTATTGTCATAGCTTTATGTCCTACGGTATTCTGCTCTGGGGCAAAGCCGCTGACATTCAAAATATATTTGTTCTTCAAAAACGAGCTGTTCGAGCAATTTACCAACTAGGTCGGATCGGACTACAGTCTACCATGGACTATGGTCAGCAATGGACTACAGTTAACAAAATAGTTACTCGGGCCAACAATGACCTGTGTACATATTTATTTTATCATCACATAGGTACAAGTTATATTGACAATTTAATAATCTCAATATTATCCTCTTCCCTTTTCCACGTTATGCATTAATATCCAAAAAGTGTCATTAATCATCGTTTGGAAAACAGGAAGGGCTTGGCCTGAAAAAGTAACAAAAACTTTTTCCAGATTTTATTCATGTTTCATAGAGAAGAGTTCTGTTGTTTATTGTTATAAGTCTTTATATGGTAGAAGTTTGTGTTATGTATTATATTGGGATTGGTTAGTTCTTTGTTTAGCTAAGGTTTCTTTAACCACATTGATTACTTATCGTATTTTTCAAATAAACATGGAGTTGTAGCCCAACGGATGAACTTCGTATTTAGCTTAGTTGGAAGGGAGGGTAAACGAAATACTAGTAATATGCAACTCATGTCAATAGTAGGTACCAAAGCTTTAATAAATGTTAGTGTAGAAATTATTTCTCTTTATTTAAACCCTTCAAATAACAGACTGCAGTTCTTCTCTTAACTTCAAAAGTACGGTATATTCTTCCTCAAAAGCGCACGGACCACCCCTGGTAAATTTATCAAAATGATCCCACAATCGTCATGAAGGACCATTCTAACTAACTTCCGCCATGACATTTGAAAACGGAGCTGGAAAACGATCTCTTCGATAAATTCCAATTTTGAAATTCGAGACAGCGCCCCCTCGCGGCGAATTAACTCACTCCGATCGAGAACAATCTTTCGGAAAAGTCCCTAAAGTTAAATAGTTATAACTCTGGTTAACAACTTCCTTATCGCGTTTTCATTTGGATAAATTGTTTTTGTTGTTTCTGTGATCTTTATGTTGCTACTTGAGGTTGTTTTATTGGTATTGTTTACAAACTAAACTAAATGTAAGTTCAGTGCATATTTTTCTTTCTATTTCTTTAAGAAAAGGATAGAAGATTAATATAAATTTATTCCTGTCAAATTAGTCAGCGCCTGACGTAAATTGACGTATTTTTAGTAGGCAATTTTTTAATCACGTCTAAACTTGTCTGTGGAAAATCTTAATTTGACAGGTCTAAACTATTATTTAACATCTCTCCTTTTCTTAATGAAATAGATAGAAAAAGATGCACTGAACTTAAATTTAGTTTAGTTTGTGAACAAGGGAATCGGCGCCATTGTTTACTCTAAGTTAGGTTTTAACTAAAAAATGCATAAGCAAAGGCAAGGCAAATTGTTCTATATCGTGTTCGTGTGTTTACAGACACAGTCATTATCACTTGTACAATAGTTCAGACTATAGGAACAACTCATTATCTTCATCATTCTCACAAATTAATTTGGGGTTGGCGCAACTACAGTCAATTGTTTTCTTATATGGAATCACGGCTATGCATCGCATTATGTAGCAATTTGGCAGTTGGTTTATTATAGGTATATATAATTAGGTTTATTTTATGTCTTACTTTTTTTAAAAGGATAGAATTTTAATTTCTTTTTAACTATCGTTTATTCTGATATAAATTTTACGTAGTAATATTAATGTAGTAAGCAGAAATTTACTGTTTATTCTGAGCATTTTAAGTAGTTTTATGCTTTTAAATGGGATTTTTTAGAGATATTCCATATATAATTAAAAATTCAGAGGCAGCTATGAACTAAACCACTATTTATGAGATATTATTATATATTTTTCATTTAATTTTCTTATATAAGTAGTTGAATCCACGAGCTCAAAAAAGTGCTGTCGCGCATTTTATGTTAAACTTGCTTCTGAATTTTGGCTTTATTTATATAGATAAGAAAAAATTGCGAAAAGCGAGGCCGCTTTGGACTTTACTATTAATATATCCACTACTCAATAAGCTACTCACAATGCAGATGGCACTTGCGCACATCATTGCTATCACTCAAGTTATTTAGATACCTTGATACGTAAATGATATGCTACGTTTTCTCAGCAACTGCCCGGAGTCTGGATTTGTGCCCATTAGATGGGAATAGGCTCGTCCTCTATAACATGGTACTTAAACATAGCTGGCGAAATGTACATAGACCACAGACATATAAAGAATAGACATAGACACACCTCCGCTTAACCCTTCAGAGAATACACGCGTGTGCAAATGATGTGGATGCTCAGATAATGTTGGGCAACATTAACAGAGCACCCACATCACTTTCTACTATAATTTGCTTACTAGCGTTGTAAACGCTGACAAATTGACAATACGTACGTACCTTTTCTATTTACCACATCTACCTTAACTAACCCTATAACATCTCACCATAACACTTTAGATATGTAACATAAAAGGGGTGATTTCCTGTCACGACGTATCCAAATACGGGTAAAATGTGTCCGCACTTAAAATACGCGATATTTTTACAAAGCCTCTCTATGCTTTCGACCTATTTTTAAGCCGCAACTAAAATCATGCGCGTTTGTGATAACGACATAATAATTTTGAATACAAGGACATTGGTTCTGTGGGAAAGGGGCTCTTGGCTCAATTATATCTTGCCTTGCCGCAGTCGGTTCGTGGATGGGTGACCATCCATTACATTTGGCGACCCCTCTGTGCCTCAGAAATGACTTTAAGCTGTAGGTCTCAGCTGTCATCTTTGACAGTTTAACGGGTAGTCAGAAACCCAACAGTCTGACAACTAGTCTTACCAGGGGTATCGTGTTACCAAGTATACCTGGGTTCTGACGGTTAGATCGGCAGTCGCTCCATGTAAAATACGGATGTTCAGCTGCATTCGATTAGACTGGAAGCCGACCCCAATATAGTTCAGAAAAGGCTAGGCAGATTGATTTTTTCTGTGGGCAAATTACTATTATATAATTCGGGGCAACATTGCAGGATTAAAATGGTGACATAACTCCATAAGATTACCTATAACTTTTCATCCAAGCACGAGCAGTGGTATCGACCAATGGAAACTGAAGAAATAAGAAATTTATTAAATCAAGAGTTTGAACAATGTAGTACATATATATCGATGGTGGCAATGCTGTCAGCCTTTTGGGCACTTCCCATTGACAGCGATGCGGACGAATTTTTTGATGCGCTATGAGCTCTTCCCTTTTTTATTTTTATATTTTTTTATATATACTTGTACTTAATATATATTTTAGTGTTAGCTTGTATATTGTATTTAGATAATTCAGAATCAAATTAAATGAAACTAAAAAAATGTAGAATTTCAGTCCACGTTTTAATTTTTTTTCACATTAAAAACTCTTTCGTTTTGATGAAATATACGACCTTGGCGGTATTCTTATTATTGCTTTTTTATTTATTATAAAATTTTCTGATGACATTTCTTTTGACTAGGTATTTAGTCAGTTTTCTCAATATTCCATCGGACCAAAAACGCCAAATTTTTTCGTGTGATATATTTGTTTTTAGAATTTCGAAGATAATTTGACAACGTATGGAAAAGTATCAATATTCGTGATGATTTGATTTTGATCAGGTATCGCTTGGAAGTCACTATGCTGTGTTGACTGAGCTACAATCGCATGGAGAAATATCATTTATTTCGAGATTATGGTATGTTTTGAAGATTATCGCATATATTTTCCATTGGTTTCTTTTTTCTTTTCCCGTAGAAATTAGGTATATTAAATTAAATATCTGCAACGATCAGGATGCAGCTGTTGTCTGCAGAAGTGATTCGTATTTCCTCCTCAAATTCTTTTATTCATCTTAGAATCTGGCGTAATACTTGATACTTATCCTTAACTTCCATTTAGGAGCGTGTTAAGCCAGGTTTCTGATCCACCCAACGGGTTCATCTGAGCTTCAATAGAAGTCGTGACAATTTACTTCCCATGCCTTAAATCGAGTGCTGCCTTAGATCGAGTGGACTCGGCCTTTAAGTCCATGCTTTACGCCAGCAACGCCGGGACTTCTTGCCAGCTAACTTTTTGATTAATTTCACCTAAATTATAATATATTAGTGATTAAGGATAATAACACTTCCTAATCTTACATTTTCTAATTTCTATTTAACACTGCTCAACGACAATGTACGTACTGTAAGCCGTCCATATATTTGATTTCTATATTTTGTGACTTAGCAGCCTAGTTGAGGGATTGCAACTTTTCTGGTTAGCTTGCGGTAACTAATTTCATACTAACAGGCGCGCGGCTAATAGTCCTATATTCTTTGTCTTATAGAAAACAAAATTAATTAAAAGGCCAATTTAAAAAATGTGTGGGAATTCGATAACTTAAACCATGTAATATTTTTCTATTCCTTTTTGCATTTTAGATATCATAAAAAAATTAAAAAGTGTTTTTAAAGTAGCTGAAATGTGTACCCATTTTATAACAATACGCTACAGTAATTATTATGTATGTACCTAAATAAAAAAGAATTTGAAAGTTAATTAATTTACCAAAGAATCATTTACAACAGTTAGAAAGAAACAGATACATAATAAAAATTGAGAAGTGACCTGTTTCGGTTCAATGTGCGTAATGATTTAGTTACTGAAACTGAGAAAAGAATCTTCACAACTCGATCATAAGACACAAAGCTGAAAAAGAAGCAGTCAACAAACAAAGTCCAGACGTATCTCACAATATTATAGCTATTCTACAAAGTCACAACTTTTGACATTGTCCTAACTCAATAAATCTGTTAGATTCTGCTATTATTCAAACTGAGACTAATCACGACAATCCCTTTGATGTATGGCCGGAGACCGATTTAATTCCACTTCACGAATGCTTTACGGAATTTGAAACACGGATTTTGTACAAAACTTTCGGAGAGATGAGAGGATTTCGTCTGGAGTCCGGATTCGTTTTCGCCCGCATCGGGACGTTTGAGAAGCGAGCGGTATTAGATTTAAAAATACGATGTTTGACGACTGAAGTATGGAAAGTGGATCGCCGGATCACCGCATTGACATAAGTTTTTTCTAAATTCAAATCATGAATACAAATCATGGTCATGATTTCATTTAGTAGGGTAATGTGGGGTTAAAGAGTTGTATTGATGATTTTAATGCTGGAAATACATACATATTTATTTGTACCGATTGCGAATCATATTTTGACCAGCATACTACCTGACACTGACTTGTAAATAGCAAAAAACGTAAGCAAATTTGAATTTCGAGGGCTACCTTAGCATGAAGGTGCAAATACTTAACATCTTTTGAACTTAATTGACACCTGTCAAATTGCATGTCAAGTGATGTGATTGGCTGTCAAGCAATCATCGCATTCTAAATGAGATTTGATAAGTTAGTTAGTTACTTAGTTCATTATTTAATCAAGTTTCCAGAAGCTAAGTGAAATTATAAAGGACCAGTTAGCAACAAAAGTCAAAAATCATTTTGAGAATATAGCTAATAAGGTAATTGCTATAGTAATTGGCCACGCTTTAGTAACTGGCCACTCATAAAAAAAGAGGTAGAAACAGGGTAATGTAAGCAAGCTCATAAATGAAAAGGACGAAAAATATTTTTTTTGTCCTTTTCATTCATGAGCTTGCTTCTTCTCCTTGTTCCTACCACTTTTTTATGAGTGGCCAGTTACTAAAGCGTGGCCAATTACTACAGCAATTACCCTATAATGTCTTAGAACCTAGTTATTTATTTTATGAAGATTTTTTTTATTATGAGTTTTCATTCAAAACCTACTCTGCCGCTGACGGCACCGCACCGGGTTGACACTTATCAAAATCATGAATTAATAAATCACTCCGGTATGAGAACTCCTTTTAAAGTGTCTTTTGAATACCTTTTGAGAAGCTGATTTTTAAAAGAAAAAAAATGTTGGCAGCATTATGTAACAAAATTCTTGAGATTTCTTTTGGTATTCTGTCCACAGTGTTTGGTGATTATTTATGAATACTGGATTATAGTATCATTTCCTTTTCTTCTACGAACACCAAATTATGTCATTTTGTGTATGTGAATACCAGCCCCAACATTTCCAGCAAACTTTTTTTTTTCAAGATAACAGCATGCAATCACCAATATTGGCCAAGAAATATCGGCTAACAGCTCATTGAATTGGTCTGTCACATGTTTGTGGGTTGATTGGATGATGATGACATCCAATTCGACTGAAATTGGGAGAATAATCTTCCAATTTCGGACACATATTGAGGGTCCAGCCTCCAACCCAATTACCGACT
This sequence comes from Dicycla oo, assembly GCA_948252095.1. Lineage (NCBI taxonomy): Eukaryota > Metazoa > Arthropoda > Insecta > Lepidoptera > Noctuidae > Dicycla > Dicycla oo. The sequence goes on from OX411732.1 coordinate 15,705,953, forward strand.
TTAACATAATTTTAATTCCCCTATCTTCCGAGGAAAGCCTGTCCATTAAAAGTTTAATTGAAAATACCACTTTAAACTATCGATCTTTAAAAGCAAAGATTAAAAAAACTTTTAGCTGGGAGCCGCTAAAACCAGCGCCTTGCTCATAACTGAGTTGTTTTTCAACGAAATTGTTAGCAAACTTGGTTAGTTCATAGGATCACCAAACGAGTAAAATTTCTGGCTTTTTTAACCGACTTCCAAAAGGAGGAGGTTCTCAATTCATCTGTATTTTTTTTTTGTTTTTTTTTTTTGTATGTTTGTTACGCGATTACTCAAAGACGGATGGACCGATATGAAAAATTCTTTTTTTGTTTGAAAGGGTATACTTCCGAGGTGGTCCCATATAAATTTTATTAACTTTGCTTGGGGAGTTTTTGAGTTAGCTTCAATAATGCGTATATTTAACACTAATTTTATGTGGATGATGTGATGATGTTTTAATAACTTCCTATCACTGTTATTTACATGGCTATATCTACAATGATTGTGCTCAATTAGGTATTCGAATTTGTGTGGGGTAGGTTTCACAACTAAAAAGTGAAAAATAAAAACTTTTTAGCAAATATAAAACCGACTTCCAAAACAAAACACTACAAAGTGAAAAATAACTTTAATTTCGGAAGTCGGTGGAAAAAAACGAAAATACAAAACCAAAGACACCGACTACCAAAATTAAAGTTATTTTTCACTTTGTAGTGTTTTGTTTTGGAAGTCGGTTTTATTTTTAATGATGTTGGGAAATGGTCAGACTTGCTGGAGTGTACTAAGTGTATGTAAGTACCTACTATAAGTGCCTGCTCACTTGCACACTTGATGACCTAAAGAATGCCACTGATGCCGTAATCAACGTGGCTACCTCATGTTCCATACATAATCTCACGACTTCTTCCCATGGGGGTAGGCAAAAACTACAGAACGCCACCGGCTACGATTCTTACGTACTCCTTTGGCCTCGTTTACCTTCATACTCTTACTGACCATTCTATATATCCTCCTAGGGCGTCCCCTCCCAGCGTTTCCACTCACAACTGCCTGGTAAATGCCTTTTGTTAGTCGCCTTTCATTCATCCTCCCCATACGACCAACCCATTAAAGCATACCTACTCTTTTAAACTTTTGTCACGAAATCTTTTAAACCGAACCGTTACCTTATGACATTCCTCATCCTATCATTCATAGTCACACCACACATGCTTAAACTGACTCCCAAAATATATAAACTCACTTACTTGCTCCACACTTTTATTATTTATTTTCAAATCACACACCGATACATCCTCTTCTCTTTCAAACACCATGACCTTCGTCTACTTCACATTTTTATACTCAAGTTCCATCGGCTCGAAAAGAAAAAGAACAATGATATTGGTTGGGCAATGGGCGATAGCCATGTGGTTCACCTGATGGTCACCGCAGCCTATGGCAGCTCATATAATTAACAGAGTCATCGCAAACATGTTACCATCTCAGGGATAATGCTGAATCGTCTCTTGTGTAAAATATCAATCCTAAGGTCTTAAAGGTCATATACAATTTTTTTTGTTAGCACTCAGAAGCCCGAAAGTCAGACAACCAGCCTTACTAAGGGATATCGTATTACCTAGAAAATTGATTGTGGAGGACAGATAGGCAGTCGCTCCGTGTAAAATAGGTATCCAGCTTCACCCTGTTAGACTGGAAGCCGACCCCAACATAGTTGGGAAAGGCTAGGCAGATTGATTGACAAACTTTTATGTTTAACTCTGTTGTCGAATCTCATCTTAAATTACGCGTGTATTCTCCGAAAGGTTAGGTAAAGGTGCACCTATAGTACGCCCATATTTCGCCAGTTACGTTGAAGTCCTCCCTATGGGCGAGCCTATTGCCATCAACCGGGCACAAATCTACACTCCGAGCTGCTACTGAGAAATTCCAGATGGAAAACCCAATAACACTGGTCGAGTCGGGAATCGAGCCCAAGACCTTATGCTGAGCAATAGCGCCTGCCACCACTATCATAGACCAGCGAGATATTCCAGACAGAGATTCGAGGCAGACTTAAATGATTCATTGTTATTATTTTGGTCTAGCGATGCTAACAGGAAAAGGCAGCAGATCTACTTATCAAAGGCTTGCTCAGGCTTAACGTCACTTACCGGGACAATTTATTACCCCAGCTACCAGCTATAATAGAGTAAATACCCGGGGCTTACCTAGTACCTATTGGGTAATTTGTTATTTCTCCTCGGTAATTAGAAACAGACATTGACCCTTCGAGGGAAAGACCTATTTACGCTACATTTAAGGACCTTAGGACCAGTAGGTAGTTGGCTTGTAGACAAGCGACATCTGTAAGAAAATATTGCACGAAACCAATATGATATTTTTTTTCCATCGTACAATATTTCCGTGAATGCGATATTTGTCGACTTGTGCGAAATTTGAGATGAAGTTTTCCTGAACGTGGTGTTAGATTACACAAATACAGAGCTAATTATTAAGTGAACATTTTTATAGCTAAAAAACATAGCGGTAGATAGACACTACCTGGGATGCGTGAATGAAACTTTGTAATTTTCCATGATGAATTGGACCCCGTGACCTTTTCAAGTCGGTACGAGGTAAATCCCAGGCGAATTTAATTATCAATTTTAGGAAAGCTCAGCCGTGAAAACGATTCATAAGGTCAGATAAATTACGTTTGCCCTAACAACTATACCTAGTGTTATGTAAGTACATACCTACCTACTGCTACCTAGATAATGTGCTTTTATACGTATATTCATTGTTGCTATTCAGTGTTGAAGACCAACGAAAAAAACGAGCGAGCCTTACAGTAGTCGCATATCACATCTGACATCTGTTTGGGTTGGTACCATCTGACGGACAACTCTAGCATCGCGCGCGCTCATTGGTCAAATCAAATAGCATGCGCTTCCCCGGTTTCCTGTTACACATTTCCGTCCCTTTTCACGAAATCACTCCCACAGCTGTTGCACATAAAAAAAATCGAATATTTCTGTGACTGCTATTTGTCTGTAGTACTTTTGATTTACTTTTGGAATCTGCTACTTTTGCTAAAAAGGCTTCGGTTTTAGGTTTTAGACCGTTTGTACTAAACTAGATGCCTTTTTAGCCACCAAAGGAATAAAATAATCATGATTCGTTGATACACGGATGTTGTGGGTTCGGTAACCGTTCGTGCACTTAACGATCGGAACGGAACCGTAGCTCCTCTTATCTGCGAATACGAATCAAGTACCTACTGTTATTGAAAAAGTAGTCGGCACACTTAGGGCCGGTTTTTTGATCCGCAGTTAACTCAACCAATGGTTAAACTTAAAAACTAATGGTTGAATTTTGGCTAAATGTGAAAGGCTAAACATGAATGAGGTATGCCATTAGTAACTATTTTTTAATATGAATGAGCTAACATTAATACATTCCTGTTTAGCCTTTCACATTTAAAGAAAATTCAACCATTAGTTACTATGTTTAGCCATTGGTTGATTTAACTACGGATTAAAAACCGGCCCTTAATGATTTTGCTGAATAGGGCCAAATTTGTACGTATACCCAGTATAGAGTCGCTATCTACTTATTAAAAGTATAGTTCCTGAAAATCTGTTTTTTTTATATAATAGCTTGGGTTTAAAATGTATCGAATTTCTTCATTAGATTCACTCATCTTGACGGTACGAAAAACAAATGAAAATCACACATTTTCCTAATTTGAATTTGGAATTATGTTCTTTAAAATTTAAACTTTCAATGATACCAAAACCAGCCAGATACAAATATAGTATAGCCAAAGAGATTTTATTACAAGTTCATACATACTATAATGTGAAAAGACTTTTTCCCCAACCTAATATAAACAGTAGGTACCAATTTCCACCTGTATAAGCATATCATAATCAGCCAATAATGTTTGCAGTGCTGGGACACAGGCCTCCTCTCTTCGAGAATGGGGATTGTAATCTACCACGCGGGTGAAGTGCGGGTTGATAGATGTCACAAGTTTTCCAATTTTTGGTAATTTATAATATGTATTTAAATTTAATAACGGAAATAATAATATAAAGATTAAAACTGCTCAGGCCAGAATAGACTATTCTGCAAAAATCTCACCGTGAAAACTTAGGTGAAGCGAGCTCGAAGTGAGCTGCCACTCCAGCTATTGACACTATTTACAGGTATCGAACCGACTGGTATCGGAACGAATTTTAGCTCTAGACAGCGGGGTTGATAGCGGCTTGATTGCATAGAGTGTTTCGGATGTAGGTCGTAAGGTCCTCAAGCATTACTTCGACGGGATGTCAAATACATATCTTGGTTTTCCAAGCCCCATGATGGTAATTGAAAAGAGTATTCACTGGTATAATACAAAAGCAGTAGGTAGCTGTTTTTTTTTCTATTGGTGCCTCTCCAATTTTATTAAAGGGGCACATTAGGTGCGGCAGACGCACATGCGCGTTTTCATAACTTTCTTCGAGTGCGGCGCGGCGCACATGTGCGTTCGTTGTGCATCTCTATTGTTTCGAAAACATCGTAAAAAAAGGGTCGGTAAGGGTGTAGCATAAAGAAGCGTTTGCATAAAGAATTCAGCAGAGAATGTGTTAACCATTAACCCCGAACATTTCTCCTTCTCCTTTGCGAGGTAAAGTAGCTCAGCAGTAGTCGTGACTACAGTCCACTCGCAAATGTCCCTCAATCAGGGCTTTTTCTTAGCTACAGTGTAGAAAAAAGAAAGAAAATACAATACATTGCTACAAGGAACTTTTGGCGGTCAAATGACGTTTATAGGGAGGCACTGTAGTTGGTAGACATATAAGCAATTGTTTTGTGAAATGTATTAAAAACAATATGGCGGAGTCAGTTCCGATTTTGGCCACGCGCCAAAAGATTTCATATACATATACATCTACATTTTGCCCATAAGTACATGAAAAAATGAAAAAAAACGAGGGACCCCGTCAGGAACGAAGTTCCTTTCTCACGTATGATTTGAAACAAAAATGAAATTTTCGCACCCGCCATCTTGGATTTCCATTTTGACCAAATTCACACTTTTTCCTCTCGTCAGCTGTTTTTATTATATATTATAATAGAAAGAGACAGAGAGAGAGAAATTCGCGTGGAGGGGCTTAAAGCTCTTTCGTTACGTGATGATTTCTACCAGTTTACTCCTACCGCAAGCGGCGTTAAAGAACTTCGTTTTTAAAAGACCCCAAAAAGTTTGTATACAAACAGAATCTATTTGGGAAAGTGTCCACATCATGAATGAAGCGGGAACAGCCGCAGGGCTTCATTGACGCAATCACACTGAAGTAAATGACTAGAGCGCTTTAGGGCTGCCGACATATTGAAAGCATTTGTAGAAGACCCACTCCCAACAATGCACGAAATTTGTAGCTATTTTTTCGCTCAGCATAAATGCAGGGTTATTTTTTGCGGCCAGAGACTAGCTAGAGCGGTGATCTTCGCAAGGTGGTTGGTAGCAGTTTGATGAGAATAGCGGTGGATTTAGTAAAATGACGCGTTTGTATGGGGGAGTTTAATCCAGCAGTGCAGAATTCATCAAGATGATTTCTACAGTCCGACTCATGCCCCACTGTTTCTACATGCAGTATTATTGAATAAAAGCTATTCTTATCTTTAAATATAGCGCAATCAAAGAGCCTTTGATCATCTTTTCAGATTTGCAAAGTAGTAATGAAATTGTATTATTTATTCTGTAAATAGGTATATCGGAATTACGTTTACCGTCATAGAAAAAAATCGGCCAGCCGGTTTTGATTCCCTTGTGAAATCGCAAAATATGCGAAAACATGCGACATAAACGGTCACATCTTTTGATCGCGTTGACTTACAGGTTTGATTTTTTCACAGCTGAAAGAGACCATAGACCCGAGTATTTATTGTAAATTTTAACTTGATATTTTTACGCGTTTCTGAGGAAAAGGGTTTTGACAGACAGACAGACGGACAACAAAGTGATCCTATAAGGGTTCCTTTTTCCTCATTCCATTCCTTTTTCCTCACTCCAACTAACCTTATTAGTCTTATAAGTGTTAATAAGGTTAGATGGAGTCGACATTTCCTATCTGACTACCCCTGAAAAGAAACACCGAAGCAAACTCAGGAATCAAAATCTCTATTAAAGTCCAGACATAATTATATATAGAATATTTTATTTTATTTTTCTTTTTCATTGTTTATATTAATTTTAGTTTAGTACCTAAACAATCCTTCATTCTACATGCTAGGCACAACAACATCGGCTATTCTATAATGATAATCGAGGGTGGGCGCTGATACCTATAATTACAAGATATTATGTTATCTTAGCTTAGGTATTGGCTGAAACTATAATATTATGTTACTTTACTTACCTTACGGCCTATTTTTATTGTAAACTAAAAATATTAAGGTGCAATAAACTATTTTATTTTATTATTATTATTTATTATAATCTTGGTCAGATCATGGGACGGCCATGTACACTAGTATCTGAAATGGTCTTTTGAGGAATGATTCACATATATTTGAGTGGAGCTGTCCAGTCAGTGCAAGCATTTGTCAATAATCAGTAGCTCAGCTCAGTACCTACGTACACATATAACTCACACTGGCTATAATAGGTACTTTCATACTTTATATCGTCTCCATTAAAATTTGTTTATACAAAAATTAATTTATGCCTGAGTGTAATTAGTATAACATTGAATGACTCTTCTGAGTATATCTATATAGTGTCATGCGCTTTAGGGGTGTGAATATTTAAAAAGCCCCGCTATGTATGGCCGTGGTCTAATACTGTGAAGAACGAAACGTATTTGCTGATGGAAGCTGTTTGTGATGGTCAGGGAACGGAAGAGAGGCTACTTGATATATGTACGTTGAATTTTTCAAGCATAGTGCTGATGTTGTGTTGTTTGAAAGGTTAATACGAGTATGCTAGTTTTTTTTTTTTTTTTTTAGTACGGACCTATCGCAGTTTGCTCCGGGAGCATTGACTGCTTAACCGAGCGTTGGCGGGGCCAGAAGGGCCTCTCGCCGGGTTAAAATTAATCTCTAAGTAGCGCAGCTAAGGGCGTCCCATAGTGGGACTCGAACCTAGGCTTAGGGCGCTACTGTTTACTGAGCAAGTGGAGACTTGTTCTATCTGTATGTTATTATTATTATTAGGGGCGTTTAAAGCTACTTGCTCCGCACGGGCGGGCGGATGCAAGGGTCGGGGGGATTGACATACTACTCGATGCCGCGGTGGTACTCGCCGGCGGGTACGGAAGTTAGGACGTCTGTCATGTGTAGAGTTGAGAGATTTACGGACCGACTTCATACTCTCTTGGTAGAGAGTGATGTCTTCGTCTGAATCTAACATAGCGTGTTTGGGGCGCCGTATGCGGGAGATGCATGACGGTGTGTATCGTGTGGCTGCTGTCACTAGTGGATTAGTGTGTGTAGTGGCTGAATCGAAAAAGCGTTTGCTCGCTTTTTTGAAATATTGCCTGATGGTCGGCAGATTTAAATCGACGTGGAGTTGGTCATTGCGTACGTACCAGGGGCAGCCCGTGGCTCGTCGCATGAATCGATTTTGGAGGGTTTGTAGCTTTTTAAAGCGTGACGGCTTAACGTGTGCGAACACAACGCTAGCGTATGTCATAATGGGGCGTATGCACGTGGTGTAAATTCGCACCTTTGACCTGAGGGCTAGTTTACTGCGTGCATTGAGAAGTGAATGGAGGCGACCGAGAGCAAAAGCAGCACGGTTACGTACAGTCTTTATGTGCTCGGTGAATTTTAGTTTGTTATCGAGGGTAACCCCTAGGTATTTGGTCGTACGTTCCCAATGGACTTGTAGACCGGACATAGTTACGGGTCGGGTGCGGGTATGTGCCTCGCTGTTTTTGCCGTTCTTGACAAAGAGTACAGCTGCACTTTTGGTTGGGTTGAGTTCGATCCTCCATTTCCTAGACCACTGCTCGAGAGCGTCGGCTGCGGACTGGAGGTGTCGGGTTATGTACTCGGTGCGGCGACCTGAGTAATAGATAGCCGTGTCGTCAGCGAATAGGGCCAACTGACATGTACTATGTTTGGGAATGTCACTCGTATAGAGTGAGAAGAGGGGGGGGGGCGAGCACTGAGCCCTGGGGGACCCCAGCTCGGATCGGGTGCGGGGACGAGAGGGCGTCTCCTATGCGATAGCGGAAGGTGCGATTTGACAAGTAGTCTCGGATGATGAGCACGAGACGGTCTGGCATGTTTAGTTGCCACAGCTTATATAATAAGCCGTTGTGCCATACTTTGTCAAAAGCCTTCGCCACATCAAAGAAGAGCGCTCCGGTCATGAGGCCCGCTTGGTACCCTGCGCTTATGTGCTCGACAATGCGGTGAACCTGACGGACACAGCAGTGTTTTCTTCGAAAACCAAACTGCTCGTTGGGGATGAGGTTTCTGGATTCGGCATAATCCATTAATCTTTTAAAGATTACTCGCTCGTAGATCTTCCCCATGGTACTGAGGAGACTTATGGGCCGGTAACTGGACAGATCGGACTTCGGCTTGCCGGGTTTGTGAAAGCCAATGACAGTGGCTTCTTTCCACGCTTGTGGAAAGATGTTATTGTTTAATGCAACATTAAAAATTGCTGTCATTAAGACAATAAGTTGGGCGGGGAAGAGTTTAACCACTCGGTTAGTGATGCCGTCCGAGCCAGGAGCTTTCCTGGTTTTGAGGTTCCTCACTAATGAGTGAACTTCGTCGGGGGTCACAGGGGGGAGGGGTTCCTCGGGGTCTTCGTGGGGAGGGAGAGCGGATCTACGTTCAACCTCTGCGTCCACTTGGTCACAGTGGGCTTGGTCTACTGGTAGTAGGCTTGGCGAGCATTGGGCTTCGAGGCTGTCGGCTAGGCACTCAGCCTTTTCCACGTCTTCAAAAGCTAGGCTTTGGTTAGGACGTAGAAGAGGGGGAATGTCGGTGGCAGTATCGGACTTGAGTATGCTAGTTGATCAACAGGCTATGTTAATACTCGTAGATCTCAGAAACATAAATAGTTTGTAGTTGCAATAATAATAATAACTATGTGCGGCCGTTTCCGGGGGCCCATTATTGAGTGTGCAAGTCACCCCCTGCCATTTTATCCCTGTATAATATATAACATTGGTCAGGCAGGGGCCATAGTTCTTCCATAGTTCAAGTTACCCAATCCACTTTAGACATCCAGAACCATAGCCCAATATGTTTTGTTTCCACGTACAACAATAGTCCTGAACCAACCGGGGGTTGTCCTTGGGTGCACTTGCATAGTGCATACAGAGATAATCGTCGGTTGGTGCCTCCTCATCATTTAAAATTATGTAAGGGGCCTCTGCGAGATGGCTTCGGCTCCTTGTACCAAAGGTCCAAAGGTCCGGGACCCCAGGGTCCCGAGAAATGTCAAAAAATAACAATAATACCATTTATTTCAGGCGACATAGGCTCATAGAAAAATACCCTAACCTAAACATACATATTAATAATATATTAATAACATGTTAATAAATAAGGCTTAAGACTATGTTAAAAGCACTTCACTTTGCACTAGCTTGACTTTGTGCTGTCCTGTGGAAATTATCCGCGGAAGCGATGGAACACCACGTCCTGCGGCCAAAAGTCTTCTTCCATGACGAAGTTCGGTAGAATGGGTCGCAGATGATGTTTTCTCGAAATAAGTTCTTTTTGGGCTGGCTTTTTGATCCATAGATCCAACTCAACCAATGGTTAAACATACCTAGTATGTAATGGGTGAATTTTGGCTAAATGTGAAAGGCTAAAAAAATAGTAACTAATGGAATTTTGGCAAACACATTTAACCAAAAACACTACGGATCAAAACACCAGCCAGTCATTTTTTTAAGTGAAAACTTCTATAGGCGCGTTGAGTAATTTTTAGTAGGGAAACATGAGTTCGCGTGATGACATGTCACGCTGTTAAGTGTTCACTTCTATCGGCAGTCCTCATGACTGACTACGGTTTTTTTGGGTCGATCGGTCAGGTTAAGCTACACTTGCCGCTGTTGATCCGTGTATGGGTGACCATCTTTAAATACCAAAATCCCTCCGTGCCTCGGAAAGCTCGTTAAGCCGTTGGTCCCGGCTATCATTCGTGGATCTTTGACAGTCGCTACGGGTCGTCAGAAGCCCGAAAGTCTGACAACCAGTCTTACCCAGTTGGTTGTTACCCACTGGGTTGTGGAGGTCAGATAGGCAGTCGCTCCATGTAAAATACTGGTATTTAGCCGCATCCGGTTAGACTGGAAGCCGAGACCAACATAGATTGGAAATGGCTAGGCTGATGATGATGTACTAAAAGTCTTTTCAGATTTTAAGTTCCATTTAGATGATTTTGATTTTGATTATGTTGGGATTAGTATTGTATCAGTTGACATGAGACCATAAAGAAGAAGCTTTCAAAAACCAACTGTTAGGGCCGGTTGTTTGATCCGTAGTTAACTCAACCAATGATTAAACATAGTAACTAATGGTTGAATTTTGGCTAAATGTGAAAGGATAAACATGAATGAGTTATGCCATCAGTTACTACTTTTTAATATGAATGAGCTTACATGAATACATTCATGTTTAGCCTTTCACATTTAGGCAAAATTCAACCATTAATTACTATGTTTAACCATTGGTTGAGTTAACTAATGGCATAACTCATTCATATTTGGCCTTCCACATTTAGCCACAATTCAACCAATAGTTATTATGTTTAACCATTGGTTGAGTTAACTACGGATCAAAAAACCCGCCCTTGGGGCCGGTTTTTTGATCCATTAACTAATGGCATAACTCATTGATGTTTGCCTTCCAGATTTAGTCACAATTCAACCAATAGTTACTATGTTTAACCATTGGATGAGTTATCTACGGATCAAAAAACCGGCCCTTAATAACACTTCTCCTATCTGTCATAACATCCGACAATCATCGCCCCATATAATAAGCAGTAGAACAAAGTGTAAGGGAAACATGGAATGTCAATCTACATATCAAGTATCACAGACATTTTATTATCTTACTTGGTAAACAACAGACTGTTTCCCCGTTTATCGTGCGATATAAGTCGTGTGTTGCATGATAAAACACTCAGGCTTTTGTTTTGCAGTGAATGGGGAGAAATAATGGTGCCGAGATTATTTTTAACCGACTCCAAAAAAGGAGGAAGTTTCTCAATTCGATCGTATTCTTTTTTTCAACTTAGTTTATGTGGATGATGTTGTAATCTATGCGGATAATGTTTTAATAACTTCCTATCACTATTATCTAAATAGCAGGTAGTGGTATTCGAATTTTTGTGGGGTAGGTACCACAACTAAAAAGTGAAAAATAAAAACTTTTTAGCAAAAAATAAAACCGTCTTTCAAATCAAAACACTACAAAGTGAAACATAACTTTAATTTTGGAAGTCGGAGGCAAAAACGAAAATACAAAACCAAAGACACCGACAACCGAAATGAAAGTTATTTTTCACTTTGTAGTGTTTTGATTTGGAAGTCGGTTTAATTTTTTGCAATTTTTTTTTATATACTTCAGGAGAAGAGCTAGGTAATAATGTGCATTGTAGATGTCATGAAATAATAGATATACGTATTTTTATGTTGTCTTTTGCTTTGAATGAGCTATAAGTTATTTCAATTTGATTCCGGTCTAACGTAACAAAACATCACGCCTGTAATCCCCGAAGGGTTAGGCATAAGTGTAGCACCTATAGTAAAATTAAATCAAATTATTTATTTGTTAGAATGCAGGTATACAAATAAGGTCGTGAAAAATGAAAGTTGAGCTGTATATTCTGCCCAAGATTTGACATGCAAAATTTAAATGAATGAATCTATGATGCAAGCTATAAAATAAGAACATTAATTACAATTATCAACTTATAATGCGACTAAAATGAATTCAGTCAAGATGTAATAATAAAAACATAGCAGTCAGATCACAATATCAAAATACAATAAAAAAAAAAACAATCAAAATCAAAATGCAATTAATAAAAGCATAATAGTCAAAATAAGATCAAATTGTCAACATACGATTAAAATGTCAAAATGCAACTAAAATGTCAAACAAAATACAATCTAAAGGGTAATTTTAGCCGATATAATTAAAATGGTAAAAATTCCAAATATTTTATTGACAAAATGTCAAGGTCTAATATCGGTCATTAGTCTCACCCATATTTAGCTAGTTACGTCAAAGTCCCATGTAATAAAGGCGAGCCTATTGCCATCAACCGGGCACAAATTCAGACTCGGGTCTGCTACTGAGAAATTCCAAATAGAAAAACCTTTTGCCCGACCTGGGCTTCGAACCCAAGACTTCATGCTCAGCGGTAGCCCCTGCGACCAGTAGACCAACGAGGAAGTCCGATTCCGGTCTATACCTGATCATATAAGTAAGGAGGTATCCTTGCTTAAAGTTAAGTAGGCAATGATTTACGTCTGCATAGTCATACATTTTCTGGCGATTAAGCTTGTGTTAACTTTAAACGACGTTTTAAAGTAAGAGGATGCTTGAATCATTTGTAATCTATAAATAAGTATAATATATATATATTTTTTTTTTGTTTGGTTTGCTCTTGACTCTCTAGTCTAGGTCAGAGGTGACAGAGACAAAGTCGACGATGGAGTGAGCTTACCCAGAAGAAGCCTGTTCACTCTCATTTTAAAGAGATTAGGGTTGTATGCGCTCGGAAACACAGACGCAGGTAGTGAGTTCCACTCTTTTGCTGTGCGCATTATAAAAGACATTTGGGAACGCTTAGTGCGAAATGGTGGAATATCAACCAGGTAGGGATGGTAACTGGCAGTGCGTCTAGATGTCCGATGGTAGAAGGGAGCCGGTGGAATCAAGTCGTGGAGTTCGTGAGCACACTCACCAATCTGTAGAAGACCGACTAGCAGGCAACCTTTTGGCGATGAGCCAAGCTGTGAAGCTTGGCATCTACCAGTTGTACGTCGCCAATGAGCCTCTTAGCTCTGCGTTCCACCGAGTCAAGCGCAGCTAGTTGGTACTTAGCTGATCCATCCCAAAGGAATCTTGGCTGCTATACTCCATGCAGAAACGGACTACTGTTTTTTTTTAAATTATCATCTGTTAATTAATAATCTAGTGCATTCTATTCCAGTCTCTGTGATAATAACTGTACATTTGAATGTGTAACATTGTCTGAAATAAAGATTGATTTGATTTGATCCCTTAGGCTCTATCAAAAAACATACATACTTAAACTCACATAAACACACAAGCCTTTTCGTACCAAACGGGTAATAAAATGGGACTTACAAAAGATACGAAGATATCGTCTTAAGTAATCCACTCCACTTGACACTCACGATCGCATGTGATTCCCAGCATCTGTTACAAGTACATACGAAGACATATCAAGCTATAAACGTCCAGTATAACCTGACCTCTCATAGTTCGGGACGGGTAAAAAGACACCATAAAGCTGTCATCTATGCATTCTGCATATCAAACTAAGAACAGAATGACTGGATCATCGTCCCTATTGAGGTCCACTCAATAGGGACGATGACTAAATTATTTTTTTGTCCGACATGTAGATTATTAAAATATATTGGACACGTATTTTTTTCTTTTTCTAGATTACGGCGAAACATTGAGAAAAAATTTTGCATGACGTCACGCCTTGGTAGATTTTAGACGCATAAGTGACGTAGCGAGCCCCGACTCTAAAACTTTAATGCGTGTTATCTAAGTGATTTTTTTATTAATATGTTAAAGCAAAAAATACGTGTCTAATATTTTTTTTATTATCTGACTGACGGACTAAATTCCTTTTTTTTTTACCTAGGCATCATCCCTATTCTGTACGCTTCATTCCTCTAAAGACCATCTTAGACATTAATCTGCATGTTCGTCATTCATTATAACCTGCACAAGATTGTCTGGACTTTAAAAGAGAATGTGATCTCTGTTTATTTCGGTCGTTCTTTTCAGAGTAGTCGGATAAGAAACAGAACCCATCTAGTTTTAAAACATAATTGATTTGTGACGTGTAAAAGTGTTTTTGAACCAATTTACAGAAATATATATTTCATTTATCATTAAGCAACATTCTACAAAAATTATAACTGGAAAAAATAAAAGATTATTAGAAAACATAATGTTTTATTTTTCGAGCGTTCAAAAAATTATATATAATGGTATATATATTATAAGGGTACATCAGGTGCTTGCACCGGTACAGGGGTCATGCGTTTTTAAAGTTAAAGTACATTAAAAAAAACTAGTTTTCTAAGAAACGTCAAAAAAAGTTGGACCTTTGACCTTCAATATCTCCGTAATCCAGTCGTAGTTCGTATCCCAAGTATGGTCCAGTACAAAAAATATCACAATGACGGGAAGAAAAGTGACTATCTTCTTCGAAGCGTCTTTTTATCTAAACCACTACCCTACCAGCGCTGCGCTTTGGCTGCGGTATTTATTTTTAAATATCGCAGCATTATGTTGAAATCATCATCATTCTCCTGCCCTTATCCCAATCTATTTCGGGTCAGTGTAACATGTCCCATTTTTCCATACTTCTCTATTAGGGCCGGTTTTTTGATCCGTAGTTAACTCAACCAATGGTTAAAATGGTTGAATTTTGGCTGAAATTGAAAGGATAAACATGAATGAGTTATGCAATTTTTTTTAGTATGAAAGAGATATGAAAACATATGAAAACATTCATGTTTAGCCTTTCACATTTAGCCAAAGTTCAACCAATAGTTACTGTGTTTAACCTTTTGTTGAGTTAACTACGGTTCAAAAAACCGGCCCTTAGTCTAGTCGTCATCTCGATAGTCACTCCCTTTCTAGCTATTCTTTGAAAATCAATTATGCTGAGATAGGAGCCTGTTTACCTCGGTCTTTTTTGTTTTCATTATTTTGTAAGTTTTAAGTGTTCCTTTTTTACTGTTTGTATTTTTTCTGCATGTCCCAAATAAAATACTTTTCTTTACACTTTTCCCAAATAAAATACTTTTCTTTTCTTTACACCCAGCTCACCTTATACTGGAAATGTATAGCTTGGTATGTCTTCGCGTGCACGACGTCTCTCGTAAAAGTCAATTTAGCGGAAAAGGGTTATTAGGAGGCGCACACGCTAATGTTCGCGAGAGAGATATTAAAAGTAATTGCTGCGTAAGTAATCCGTAGATTATGGGCGCCATATCCGTTCGTGTAATAATCCGGGATTAAAAACATGGAGATTGGAGATGTTACGACAAATTTTAAGAAGGTAATTGTGAATTGTAGACCTATTACTTAAGTAATATATAATAATAACACTTAGCTGCCAAAAATTCATAGACGTTATGGGTTTCGATATCCAATGACGATAAACTAAAACAAGAAAGTTTTTCACTCATAATTTTCAGGTAACTCGACTACCAGCGGCCGTTGACCCTAGTCAGATGTAGTTACTTGAAATCGTTTAGAGTATAGAAAGTTTTTTTTTAATTGATATCGAAACCCGTCATGTCTGTGAAGTTTCGCCAGCTAATTTAGTTTGAGCATGTTTTATGTGATTATGAATGGAACTAAGAATAATAATAAATTATAATACAATTTAATGTGTAGTCTATCTACTCACTAAGACGATTTTTCACGTTTAGAAATTATTAAGAGCACTTTTAATGAATATCGTCAGACAAATTAATAATCTACGTGTCAAAAATTCGATTTCAGCAAGATTTAAGCAACGTCAACCCATATGGATATGAGTTAGCAGTCACCGCCAGGTTTCAGGTAGTCGGGACGCTAAAAGCTGCCCGTGTTGTCTAAAATATTATTCGTCAATTTAAATCTATGTACAACCTCGCTCTCTCTAACAAAAAAGGAATAAAAGAATGAGGTATGACCGAGTAAGCGCCCCCACTCTCAGATTTGCATAAAATCCATTAAATAAACAAAAATGTCGGCAAAAGTTCAAAAAACAATTTCATATTTTTACAGTATTAGCAAACGAGTCATTGTTTTTGCAGTCGTTGAGTAAACAGAATAAATTATACTTTTATAGGAGTCATAAAAATATTCTGTTGGCTACGTAAAAATACCTGGAAATTTTAGACGGAGCAGGAATGTTTTAATGGTTTTTGAATAAAAAGTTTATGCTAAAGTTTATTTTTTGCGAAAGCAACCAGCCTTATTTAGAATTTTGAATGTTCCAGTTACTATTTACAAACTGATACATAAAAAAAAAATCCTGAAAACTTGAAACTCGATTGACTGTCCAGCTATGTAGGTAGGTATGTATATCTGGATGTGACAGGATTCAGAGTACAACTGCAGCAACTCTGGAGAAGATAAACATATTATAATTTGACACGAACTCCACAGGAAATGTTACAAGCAGGCCTCCAACAATACACACATTATAACTTGACAGCTCTATATGTAGCTCCCTGCATGTCTCAAGTCACCCTAAACAAAATGTTTATTTTATCTCGTTGACATGGTGTTGACATGAAAATCTAATGCGTCAATCCTGTCGACGCAAAGTTGTATAACTTTCCCAGACTTTGAGGAAACATTTATTTAACGGTAGCTGTGAAAATTTGCAATTCTCCCGAGATTTCGTAATGGAGGGGCCGAGATTACAGAGTTTAATATTTTAAGTGCAACACCGTTCGTGGTGAGACCTTTGCTTTTTTTGAAAGATTGGCTTTATCAGGAGTTTTAATCAGAACAGAGCAGACAAATGTTTCAGTTGAAAACCAGCTTAAAGTCTGGCACTGTCTTTGAACAAGAACTACTATAATTATTTTTCTATTTGTCTTCATTCTATCATACTAAGACTTTGAGTCTACAATTTGTTAGCTGCTGATAATCTTTAGTCGCTAAATTGGGAAGACCTTCAGATGAAACTATCATTGTCGTTGGATAATTTACCCTGCCATCTACTACACCCTCTCAGTTAATGGTGAAATCTATCGGTTCCGAAATTTTTGTGAACATTTTGACACCTCCAAAACATACTTTTACCTCTAAACCTTACAGAAATCTTTGTCAGATCAAATACTTGATTATGTCGGTACCTATATATGTATTTTAATACATACATAATCAAGTACAGGATCATGTGAGTAAACAAATACAGAGGCGGACTTAAAGCCATTACTATTTTCTACCTTATCATCGTCAATTTACTCTTTACATACAAATATAAGACCTTAAGAAGGTGACTGGAACAGACTGGAAGACGCAGGACAGGGTATTGTGCGCAGCCTGGGAGAGGCATATCCCAGCAGTGGACTGCGATAGGCTGAGTTGATTGATACAAATATAAAGAGATTATTTACCAACGTATCAACAAAACAATCTTTTCTACCCATTTCTTTACCACGTTCACCCCAATTATTGAGCATCTAAATCTGTCTACCTTTATTCGATTGTTTACCAAAACGGCTGCCAAAAATGTACAACAGTCGCATATATGGTAAAAGAGAGCGTAAATAATGATAATTGACGAATAAATTCGGGACTCCAACACAAGTGGGCCCAATTAGGTGGCCTTGGGAACATTTTTGTTTTATACGTAGCGTTTAAGCTTTCTTGGGGTGTCTGAGATTACGTTATATGTTTTTTTTGGAGAAAAAGTGTCGGTATTATAAAGGTAGTTGTTGCTAGCCTATTACTACGTTTTGTGTCATGAGCTAAACATTCACTAGCATAATAAAACTGTATTATTTCTTAATATAAAATGATGGTACTGGTCCTCTACTAAGTCCAAACACCCAATGCAATGGCTGGTAGTCGCTACTACAACGGCCATATTGGTCTTGTCATTGACTCTAGCACATTATATTGATAGTCATTTGTTCCTATTGACGTAAAGAATGACGTCACCCGTCTTAACAAAGCAACATTAAATTGGCACCGTTTATAAAACCTAGTGGTGGACAAGGTCAAGGTCAAGGTCAAGGTCATATCTTATGGAAACGACACTACACTTATAGAACATGAAGTCAAAAGCTTACATTTCTCGATCAAAAGAAAAAGCATTTAATGCCTGTAAACCCTGTAACTACTTTCAAATTGATAGATCGATTGGCCCACACGGCAAAACTACATTTCTCACTTGTCAGTTTAAAGTGATCCGTTTCTACGACTGACTTGTTGTTGCTAACATTTACCTTGGAATAATAAGACGACAGGGATGTATGTCTTGCCGCTGGGGTCGCGGGTTGTTTGAAAAAGATACCGTGGCCCTGGCATAGGCAACTGAAGGAACACGGGTGGGTTTTAGTCAGTAAAAGTCTGACACGCCCTTCCGCTCCACCCAGAGCGGGAGAAGTTATTTGATGATTTCCCATCCAAAAAAAAAAAAAAAGGGATGTATGTCTTTTTCCTATTTACGTAACATCACGCTTGTAGGTATGGGTTAAAATTAGACAGAAGTATTCAGGGTCAAATTAAATTAGCTAGCGAAACTCCGCAGACGTGATGGATATACAATAGATATCTAAACATGATAAAACAAAACAAGTAATTAATTTTATGATTTTTCTTAAAAATGATCACTTAAAAATCGTTTTTTTTTCGTGTAAACTTCACAGACGTGATGGGTATCGGTATCTTAACACAATAAAACAGATTTTATCAACTCACACTTCAAGTAACAACACCACCAGCGAGCCACTACCCAAAAAAAAGAACAATACTTTTTTTTTTTTTTATCGATATCCATCACGTCTGCGGAGTTTCGCTAGCTAATTTAATTTGAACCTGTATAGTACACCCATTGTGAGAAGTAAGAGGATGTGAAACCTATACCCAAATAACCTATACACAAATAATAATAATAGTTTATTTCTCACCAGTATAGCAACAAGGATTACATAGAAATAAAGAAAGAAAGAAAGAATAACATTTATTTGACACAGTTCGTGAAACACAAAATACAAATAAGAAATAAATAAAAATGTTTAATCACCAGTGTGTGCCTCACGGCTGCGTCAAAAAGGTTCACTTCAGCATTAATGCCAGACAGATGCTGTCTGACGCTGGTTTTCTAATGAACCTTTAGGGACAAGTGACGGGGAGTAGACACAGTTTCAGCATACTTAATACATAATATTTTTAATACGCTAGATTCGCGCATTGACGTAAAAACACAAACATACATAGTAAAAACACTTAATAGTAGGAATATCATATACATTATAATATATACTAATAATAATCCAGCAGCAAAATATCTTTTTTATTTTTATTTTGTCGTGTTATATCGATATCCGTCACGTCTGCGGAGTATCGCTAGCTATTGGGTTGGCACAAAAGTAATGAGACACTCTACAAAACTCTATACATTTCCTTTTTCAAGTTAATTTTTTCGATAATATTCTAGAATGTTGTATAACATTCTAGGTATTTGTGATGTGAGGTTATATAAAGCTGCCCTCGCAATCGGTTTAGTCGTCCTCTCAGATCCCGACGACCCCATAACTCTTCTCCAGGAGAGCAGTCGGGACCGTAGGAACAAAAACACATCGACATTCCGACCTCGCCGCCGAGGTCCCACGCGACGACCCCGTAGTAATCGTCCTTCCCCCGTCCCTTGCTCGGGAATGAATTGCCAGCTGGTGGCGTAGCTGAGCCAGTAGCTTTAAAATCCCCAGATAATAATAATCGCTCTAATTTGATCCAGCCTGTCCCATCTTGCTGTCCTCCCCCGAGCGACGCCCTAAGCCGAGGTTCGTTCCACACAGGAGGAGCCCTTAGCATGTAGTCGCTTAGTCTGTCAGTTTTATGCCCCTGGCTGGAGGCTTTGAGTTTGCTTAAGGCAGCCACAGGATTGACCGGTTAAGTAGTCACGGCCTCTCTATGTCAACTACGAGCTGCCATACAACAAAAAAAAATCGGTTTAGTCAGTTTGAAGAAAAATGGACGAGCGACAAGTTCGAACACTATACTTATACGAGTACTTGTTAGGCCACAGTGCGCGGGCTGCGGCTGACAATATCAACACTGTATTGGGCGCTGGAAGTACAAGCCATGCGACGGTGTCCCGATGGTTTGATTTTAAATCAGGAGACAGGAGCCTTGAAAGTCAGCCACGCTCTGGACGACCACCGGCAGTGAATGATGACGTTTTATGCCGCGAACTGCAGTCGAATCCGGATGCTATACTCGTGAATTAGCGGAAGCACTTAACTGCAGTCACCACGCCGTGGAAAACCATCTGCATGAGCTTGGGAATCGAAAAGTTTTGGCTCGGTGGGTACCGCACATACGCCAGTCGTGCAGTCCGTGTCGCTATCTGTCAATCACTTTTACTGCGACCCCGACGTAAAGAGTTTTTGTCTGATCTGGTTACTAGAGATGAATCATGGATTCATTACGAGAACGATACACGTCGTGTTTTTGGCTGCCTCCAGAAGAAACGCCACCAACTCAACCGAAGCTGAGTCAAAAGAACCACTTAAAAGTTCTGCTTTCCTGTTTGTGGCACGCGCTAAGGCATGCTGTTTTATGAACTATTACAAAATGAAACTATAAATGCTGACAAATATTCAACCCAGCTCACCAAACTATCTGCTGCTATCAAGAAAAAACGACGATGACGAGTCAATGTAGTTTTACTACACGATAACGCTCGACCTCATGTTGCATCTGCCGTTCGCCAACAGTTGGAGAACTTGGGCTGGGAGACGATACCCCTCCCACCTTATTCCCCAGACCTCGCCCCATCAGACTATCATTTGTTTAGAGACCTGAAACAACATTTGCGGGGTAAACAATTTAACGATTTCTCTGATGTGGAGGCGGAGTCGAACAACTTTTTGAGGCACAGCCATCAGAGTTCTGGGCGAAAGGCATCCAAACTTTGCCGGATCGTTGGCAAGAAGTCTTAGATGCTAATGGAGATTACATCATTGACTAAGCTTTTTGTATTGTAATAATAATAAAAAAATATAAAACGTAAACCATGTGTCTCTTTACTTTTGTGCCAACCTGATAATTTAATTTGAACTTGTATATTACACCCATTATTGGAGGTAATAAGAAAGGATGTGAAACCCATCTTTAAATTATGCAGGTTCAGTCAACAGCACGTCGTTGGGAACACGTTAACCTTGAGCTGGCCTAGCGTAGTACAGAGTTTTTATAAAATAAGAGACCAGCCTATACTGTTCATTTTTAGTACTTATGTGCGGCGTGCTGTAGGTACTTATGCAACTGCGAGGAAAAACATTTTTGTACTTAACAATTAATATAATATATGGAACAATATTCTACCAGGTACTAACCCAAAAGCGGACTATAGGTGCATTTGGCGCAGGATTTAACTTCAGTTAGGAAAACGCGTCACGAAATTCTAACAATAAATTGTGGCTTCGACCTGCTAACCGCGAAGGTTTTGGGTGATTTGCTACGTAAGATTCTAACCTGACATGCTTAACTAAAATTTAAAAAATAATAATAATTACGATAAAAATGAATTAAATAGAGCAGGTAACAATAGCAAGCAACTATGGAAACATATTAAAAAAAAAATAGGCAGTCATGGTTACTGCCAAAAGAAGTGAGAACATAAACGTAAAACTATCGATAGGATGTCGCCTGTCAGTAACGCATGTTGCGTGACGCGAACCCGTAAGATTTTCCCCTATCAAAAGACGCTCAACGCACCTAAAGAAGTTTTCACTTCAAAAAACAGTAATTGTTTTTTCTGTTTCAAACCCTATTAAAAGCCTACCCTATTAAAAAGAAAATGTCTTGACGAAAGTTTTGAGTATGAATGTCGAGGGCTATAAGAGTAGGGCAAGACCAAAGAAACGATGGATGGACTGTGTGAAAGATGATATGGCTAGAAATGGGGTGATCACCGAGATGACGACTAATAGAGAAGTATGGAAGAAAGAGGGATTCTGGTTAAGTAATAACAGCCGCACGGGTCGATCGATCAGGTTAAGCTACGCTTGTCACGGTTGGTCTGTGGATGGGTGACCATCTTCACATACCAAGACCCTCCGTGGCTCGGAAAACACGTTAAGTCGTTGGTCCCGGCTGTCATTCGTAGAACTTTGATAGTCGTTACGGGTCCTCAGAAGCCCGAAAGTCTAAGTCTTACCAAGGGGTATCGTATTACCCAGTAACTGGGTTGTGGAGGTCAGATAGGCAGTCGCTCCATGTGAAATACTAGTATTCAGCTGCATCCGGTTAGACTGGAAGCCGACCCTAACATATTTGGGAAAAGGCCAAGCAGATGATGATGGAAGAAAGGGACATGTTGCACCATCCCTAATTAAATTGGGATAAGGACAGGGCAATGATGGTGACGCTATTAAAAGCCTCATTTACATAATGCAAGTTTCTTGCTTGTGCAACAAATGTCTTTGATCGTCTAAACACTCTTTAAACGGGGCAACGTTTACCAATGGTAATCCGTTGTTTCGACTTCATTTCCATTTTGTTTATTTTATCAACTAACAGCTCCCCGCGGTTTCACCCGCGTAAGCCTCGAACCCGTTGAAATATAGGGGCAACATTTAAATTAAATGCAAACAATAAATGTGAATGTTAATAAAAACGCGTAAGCGCAGCCATGCGTGGAGGCGTGCAACAGCTGACTGGTATGGCGTCTCGAATCGGTCCGCGCTCAGCCACTCGGCAGGGTAACTCGCCGCTGACCCCGCACCCCTAGTTCATTGCCGCCAGCGCGCGGCGATATTGAGAGGAGCAGTCTCAATATATCCTATGTGTTAATCCAGGTTATTAACTATCTGTGTGCCAAATTTCAGCAAAATCCGTTCAGTAGTTTTTGCGCGAAAGAGTAACAAACACAAACACACACACACAACCTTTCGCCTTTATAATATTAGTGTGATGCTAACAAATCTGCTCGCCTCAAAACTAGCTAAACACCCTTTCCATATAATTTTACTACTAGGTTCACATAAAATCTTAGTCAGTTTGAGGTTTATGATAATATCGACGCGATACAAAGTAGGACAACGGTTTTGATGGACCCAATTAGGGGTCTATCTCGGTGTCTCGCCTTCATTGTGACTTTAAATGACGGTCATGTATAAGAATGAGCGGTCTATTCTTGAAATACTCGTATTCAGGTCAGTAAATTTCTTTTCTGTAGGGATTATTATAAGAAGATGCTAGAAAATACCGCATTTTTGGGTTGTTTTACTTTTGGTACCTAAATGATTACCCATTCCTGCCCATTTTTCATCCTCGAAGGTACTCATTTACAACTGATGGATAATTTCAGTCTTAGCTACAGCATAACCATTGCCCTTGAAGAAATTAAAAATAAAAACCTGTAAGCGAAATTATAATTTAGCTAATAAAAAGTTTTTTTTTTGTATTGAAAACGTGGCGCGTTCATCCGTTTCATTGTCCAGCGTAGACCTCAAAAGTTCAGGGTGCTTCAATATTTTTTTGCCTTAAACTACAAACATTTTTGAAAACCACGTGTGTTCCACAAAAATAGGATCTAAGTTTAAATAAAAAAAAAGACAAAAGTTGCAAGGGGGAAGCGCCAGAGTAGCCTGCGAAATATATTTTATTTACATATTTAACCGTTTATGTACACACAAATGAACAGAAAAGAATAAAGGAACTGAAAATTACGTACAAAGGTGATGCTTATTTCTAAAGAAATCTCTTCCAGCATACCTGCGATAGGTTCGAGGATAAAAAGAGATGTAGACACCGTGTGTAAGAAATTCTAATTTTCTTACGTTTTTGTAATTTGCAAGTTAGTATTAGGTTGTATGCTGATTATAGTATGATTGAAGTAAGTATTTACAGAATTATAATCATTAAAATCAGTAATACAACTCTTTAAGTTAGTATAATCCTCAAATGTCAAGATTTCATGAAATAGTAGTCATTCAGTAGGATGACTTGGTCTTACAGATTTGCATTGATGACTTGAATTATTATAATTATGTAAATACATACTTATTACGGTGGCGAATCGTATTTTGATCAATACTACCTAATACTGACTTACAAATTGCAAAAAAACGTAACCAAATTAGAATTTCGCGGTCTACCCTGGCGCTTTCGCCTTAATTACTTTTCAACACGTTATTTGATTATTTTCTTCATTCAGTTTCCATTTTAGCCAAATTAAAACACGTGAAGCTGAAAATGAAGTGAAATTATGAGTTCTTCAGAAATTATTCTTTTTTTGACAGTGACGCGACGGAAGCCTGGATTAAAATGTGCCTTTAAGAATGTATACTAATTGGGTTTCGAGTAAAATATGGTTTAAAGAATATTGTGCTTTTTATATAACCTGTTAATTTTGCAAATTGAAAAACAAAATGTTTTCTTTATAATTGTTAATTTCAATTACGATGATCGAGAGCCGTAGCTTTCAAACAAACGGTTAAATTTTGAGATTCTAAATACTTAAAATTATTATATACAATATTTAACACACCTTTTTACACTAGGTACAGATTTAAATGACTATACACATATAACTATGGAAATAAATACAAAAACCAAAGGATAATAGGGATGATGACTAAAAAATATTTTTTTGTCCGTCATGTAGATTATAAAAATATATTGGACACGTATTTTTTCTTTTTCTACGTAATCAAAAGATTACGGCGATACATTGAGTTAAAATGTGGCATGACGTCACGTCTTTGTAGATTTTATACGTAGAAGTGACGTAGCAAGCCCCCACTCCCGAACTTTAATGCGAGTTATCTAAGTCATTTTTTATTAATATGATAAAGCAAAAACTACGTGTCTAATATTTTTTTATTATCTGACTGACGGACTAAAAGGATTTTTTTTTTCTTTTACCCAGGCATCATCCCTATTAGGCGTTGAAGTACTCGTAAGCATCACTGTCAACCGGAAACGTGCTCAGTAGACTGGCAGCATTGCCACTTGGTCAATAATAATAATAATTATATAATAATATATCCTGGGACATTGTTCACACATGGTCATCAGATCCCAAACTAAGCAGAGCTTGTACTATGGAAACCAGATAACTGATATACTACATACACTACTTTTTTTTTGTTGTATATACATACTTATATAGATAATTACACCCAGACTCAGGACAAACAGACATGTCCATGCACATAAATGTTTGTCCTGGATGGGAATCGAACCCACGACCTGCGGCATGATATCTTAACCAACCAAGCCATCTGACCTGTCAAAGAACAATAAAGTGAATATGAGCCACACAAGGGACGCTAACACTTACGGAAAAATTACGGTTAAATTGCTTTGCAGATAAGATAAAATTATGTTCTATTATTTAATTTATCCGATGGCCCTTGTATTTTAAAATCTACCTTTTGATTAATTTAAATCAAACTTTTTTCAAAGACTTACTAAAGCTGAATTTACCTGCTCAAAACTACTTACTTCTATAAAGGCATGGGCGTTCCTCTTAGCCCCAGAAAGCGGTCACTTCGGACTCCGGCCAGATGTCACGGGATCGACTGTAGAAGCGTGTCATACGCTTAAGTGCCCCTTGGAGAGCAGGCCCGGAATATCGGGGCTAACACCGGAAAATGGACGGAATAGGCCCCTTAAGTTTGGAATAAGTAAAGGGATTTATTGAACTAAATTGATTTGGTGGTTTGTGTTGAGTGATTTTATTGATTCAACGATATGTCTTTCTAAGTAATATGTGTATACTTAATTTGGCAACCAGCCATTTTACATCCGAAAAAATGGTATAAATTCGATATAAAAATTTTTGAACCATTTTTGGAGCCAGTTATAAATGAGATCTCATGGTTTCAGATAATTGTTTAAGTTTTATAGGGACAGAACGAATAATAATAAAATTATTCTTTCTCATTGATTTTAATGTGTTTTACACAGGTAAAATGAAATACGTACTAGTATCGGTCAATGTAATTTTATTTGAGACCACTAATTGAATGAGTTTAATATAAAAAAAAATAAAAAAAAACTGAGCCATTTTTAAACGAACACAAACCACAGTAGTTGGAAATAATCTTTTCGTTTGATGGAAATCGCTGAACTGTGGCATTATAAGTAATTAGCTACGCACTTTGTATATGTATATTCAATTTTGTATTTCACACACAGAATGAACATGTTAATCTTAAAACTAAATTTATTAAAAGTCATGAAGTTTCTTTTATACCTGTAGATGAAATTGAGTTTTATGTTTTAAAAGAGAGTGTGTAAAATAATGAAAAATATAGCTTACCTAATTTCATTGAGTAAAATCACTTGAAATCATTAATCATATTAAAATTTGTTCTATAGGGGTTTGTGGCTAAGTAATTACAGCCGCACGGGTCGATCTATACGGTTAAGCTACGCTTGCCACGCTTAGTCCGTAGATGGATGACCACCTTTACATACCAAGACCCCCCCGTGCCTCGCAAAGCAAGTTTAGCCGTAACCAGTCTTTCCAAGGAGTATCGTATTACCCAGTAACTGGGTTGTGGAGGTCAGATAGGCAGTCGCTCCATGTAAAATACTTCAGCTGCATCCAGTTAGACTGGAACCGACCCCAACATCGTTGGGAAAAGGCTAGGCAGACGATGAGAGAATTCTACAAAGACTGTTTTACAAAACTCTTTTTACTCAAAGCATTGAGTTACCTAAATCCTATCTAAAACTGACAACACACAATTTGAAAGTTCACCTGCACAAACCCATCGAAACATTTTAGATTTAGAACATAGCAAACAACATCCAATAAATTTCAATTCTAGAATTCGCCTCAGTCGATCACTCTAAATCCGTCAGCGTTACTCGCCAGCCAGTAATTGTGGGGGAAGGGGGACAGAACTTTCCCGACAAAACGGGAAATACTAATGAACTCGCGCGGTTTTTTTTTACTTTTTAACGGGTGAAGGCTCGTAATTGGCTGGTCAGTCCCGATGTTTTTTTTTTTTTTGGTTTGGAATAGTTTTACAAGATTTCCATTTGAATTGAAAAGTTTTATCGTTATATTGAGTGGTGATACTATTTTTTTTTGGTTGATCTGGATCGAATGTAACAATAGGAAACAGAGAAATATTTGCATATTGAAAAGTTAACATAATATAATTGAATAATTTTGGTTCTGGTTATTAATGTTTAGATTGGTTTTCAACATACTTCATTTACTACATATATTAAACGAGTCAGGAACGGTTAGAATTTTTATTGTTCGAAAGGTTTTTTTTTATTTGATTTACTCTTTAAACTTTATTTATTCCCTAGCTTCTGCTTCGTCCGTGTGAAATTTCTTGCTCCCGCGACCCACCCCGTCGCATTGCATTGCCTGCCCACGCTATGACTTCATTTTCGCTTAGCGTTCTTTATTTCATTTTGCTCGGTATCTAATGGTCCTAGCGTAATGTTAAATAGCCTATAGTCTTCCTTCAGAATTGGGCTATCAAATGCAATAATTTTTTTTCAAATCCGACGGGTAGTTCTAGAGATTAGCGCGTTCAAACAAATTTGTTTACCATTAAAAGTTATAGTGAGCCAACCTTAAAAGATAGACATTTATTTATTTTTTTATTATTATTAATTGCAACGGGATTACACCAGTAACAGTAATTAATTATTTTTTCTTATGCATCATATAAATTACAATTTAAATACAGCGTTAATAAAAAAATAAAATTAAAATTACATTTCGTCGGGTTGCAAATTATATATGGTATCGCGGACTTTTTTTAGAACTTTTTAAGAGAAACAATTCCGTCATACATAATTGTTGCGTAACTTTAACCGTTTACGCAGCGCACGCAGCGGGAGCTCTTAAAAGGAATAAATTTTTCATGGATGCTCCGCTCCCATTGGTCGTAGCGTGATGTAACATCGCCTATAGCCTTCCTTGATAAATGGGCTATCCAACAATAAAATAATTTTACATTTCGAACTAGGAGTCCCTGAGATTAGCGCGATCAACCAAACAAACATACAAACTTTTAAGCTTTATAATATTAGTGTAAATAAAAAGAGGACTTGAAAATATTTTTAACTAAGATCTTTGAAATATTGGGTAAGAATTCTTTACGCAATTCTAACATAATAAGCGTTTCCTTTTATAAAATGTTAAGCCTATTTTATTTATATAAACGTACTCTTTATAAAATCTTTTTAGAACCAGAAATGGAGATTTTATTTTCATTCCCATTTCTGAGACAGATTGCTAGAAATTCGGAAATTCCGTACTAAGTACTCGATGAAGAGTATTATGAATACAAATGCCTACTCATGGTGACGAGGCTATTATATATTTGGCACAAACTGAACATTAGTGTGACTATCAACAGCTGCTAACAAATATACAAATAATCTGAATTACCTAGAGGTTTGAAGATGTCTGAGCTTTATTTCGATTGAGCTGCGCCTAGCCTAGTAGCACGAATCAGTACGGAATATATTTTATAGAGGTATGAGGAACGGTGAAAAGTTTCCACATCCTACAGAGAAAAGCGAGGATCCTCCGACCAGATGGGTGTCGTGTCTGGTGGACCTGACGGTTGATGTCGGGACGTTGTATATATGCTAGTAGCGCGGTAAACTCTGATTGCGCGATGCAGGATTTTGCGTGACGTCAGCATGATGCGTAGTGCGCATGTGGCGGTTGTAGATGCCGCTACATATAAACCAATATATTAATAAACCAGTTAGAGACGGTAAATTAATTGGCTGTATGTGGCCGGTCTTACTATGGTGGTTATGGAGTCAATTCGTCACGGCCAGGGAAATATAGCTGTCTTTATCTTGTCTGTTACTGGGTTTTGATTTTCGGTCTGTTAGGTTAGTTAAACATGAGCGTAGCTCTGAAGAGGTGCATCCGATACCGATACCGATTCCAATATTTTTATTGCCGGTAAGTAAAACGATAATTTTCAAATTTCGCGCTTCAAAAAAGTAATGTAAACGCGCGTGCTGTTTTGTTAATTTCGTTGCGAACAAGGCACTAATGATGACGTTGACGTCTTGTACCAAAATTAAAAAAAAAAATGGCGCAATAATACTTTAGTTTCCAACTGTGTTCTGTCGCATCTGAGAGACCTATTTTCCACCGCAGGTCTCATTCAAACAGACTTTCGAAATCGCCTATCTCCGCAGAACTTGAGAATACTTTGTTTGTTTTTTTTTTAAAGAAAAATCTTCCTCTTAATTATTAATTTTAATAATTAATTATTTCATTCTAACACTGTAATGTTTATATTTATTTAAAAAAATAACCCATTTTTCCTTTCATTCATTTTACCACCATTTAAATTCAGTAAGTGTATCAGCATCGATATCGGTATCGCCGATATTTTTATAAGAGTATCGGTAACGTTATTACATCGGCAAAAATGCGATGCATCCCTAGTTTTTAGGATATTTTTTATGTACCTATGTAATTTAGAATATTTTTTTTGCAATACAGTCTTCATCTGTTTAGCCTTTTCTCAACTATGTTGGGACCGGCTTTCAGTCTAACCGGATGCAGCTGAATAACAGTATTTTACATGGAGCGACTGCCTATCTGACCTTCATAACCCAGTTACTGGGTAATACGATACCCCTTTGTATGACTAGTTATCAGACTTTCAGGATTCTGACGACCCGTAACGACTGTCAAAGATAGACGAATGACAGTCGGGACCAACGGCTTAAGAGCTTGAACACCACACTAGAACGAAAACAATAGAAGTGTTATTGTTATAGCATCTATGGGCCTTTAGTGTCCCTCGAAGTGTTAACGTGCTTTCCGAGGCACGGAGAGGTCTTGGTATGCAGAAATGGTCACCTATCCACGGATCAACCGCGACAAGCGTAGCTTAACCTGATCGACCGACCCGTGCGGCTGTTATTACTTAGCCACGAGACTCTCAACAACAGCAACAACAGTACAAATAATAAATAGTTTTGGCTACACACGATCATTGATTTAGACTTGATACACATAAAATTTGCTTAACCGAATAATGCTACTAAATAATTACATAAAATGACACCATCCGGCTGGTGACCGACAAGAAAGGCAATTTGAATATTTGCTCCGCCAGTCACTCGTAAATGGCCTTTTTATGTGACCCACGCGGCGCCCAGCGCGCGATTCTAAGCGCTTGGTTTCCAAATTTTTATATAAGTTTTCCGGCCGGTCACCGGTGACCCCCATGGCAGTTCATGTGTTAAAAAAGAAAACCCAAAAAGGGCACTATGAAAATATAACCACTCTATTAGGACCGAAATATCACTCAAACGCATACCGCTAATAAAAGTCAATAAGTACGGTCAACGTTTACAAAGGTTTGCCGAAAATAAAAAGACCCAAAACATTCGGTAGAAATCCTCAGATTCCTGTGAATTTAGTAAACAAACCCTCAGGGGATGTCATTTGAATGGCGAAACGAAAAATAATATTTGAATAAGTTTTATTAAAGCAATGAAACGTCAACATCAAACTATTCCGAGCTCAGATTCTGTTAAAATACAGAAAAAAAAGGCGAGGAATGTGGGGTGTTCCTACCTATATTAAGCGAAGTCGCGTGTCAACATTGGCGTAATAATGGAGAAACTGTATGTTATTTCCCCCTTTATCCTTACGAAACAGAATGCTGAAATGAAAAAGTCATTTTGGGGGCTTTCAGAACCATTATTAGAATTGACAGGGTAAACCCTAAAACAATCATCAACGCAAAAGGCATTTGTTTTATTTTTTGCAAAGCTGAGATCTACCCCTTTATCGACGCGAAAACGTGCCATCCAAAGTCTAAATCAGTTTGATGGCTTAGTAGTTGGCATGTTACACCAAAAATATTCACATTGACTAGCGTTAACACTAAACATTTGCCAAAACTAGGATTTAGTATGTAACCGTCGTACGTGCCAAAAGTTATAATATTCAGGGTTCACTTTTTCAATCATAAAAACACTAGAGGGGTTAGCCCAAATAATAAACAAAAGAAAAATGGTTGTAGGTAGGAACACCTCTAAACTTATTTTTCTTTTTGGCAAAGTTGAGATCTTGGTTTTCGCTTGTCACTTCCATTTTCGTCACTCAACTTTGCCCTAAATGAAACACAAGATATATTAATATGGTTAGAGGCTATTTCAGCAATAGGTAAGCTTTATTGATTTCTATATAAATAAGTGGCGACACATGTCTTATAACGGGAGCTTTAATTGACATAGCGACACATTTCTCTGATTAATAAGGCGCAAAGAAAATAATTATTGTCTTTCTTGATTGTTTATGCTTAATACATATGTGTATGTCCCTAAGTTCATAGTAAGTTGAATTAAAACCAGCTCATATTTGTATAGTTCTAAAAAGGTCAAGGGTAACTAACAATCGCTCAAGGTCACGTGTTCTATAATTCTACCTACCCTATACGAAGAGTAAGGCACTGCCATTAAAGACGTATTTGAGAAAAATCTGTGTCTGCGTCTGTGTTCCGTTCCATATATCGGGTGTAAAAGACACTTTCCGAAGCCGAAATCCACATATTTTACCCATTATTTGGATATTTTTTTTCTACTAGACCATACCTGGGAATCCACTGGTTCTGGAGATATTGTATTGTATTACTTTACAAACAAATATTACCTAACTTTTCGATTTTTCTTAACAAATTACGCATTTGAAGTTACAAAAGGCAATGAATATCAAATGCACACTACCACAAGTACCTACGCGTATGCGTACGCGGGGCCGATTGCGTAGGTTTGCGTTACAATGCGAGCAGTAAAAAATAGCTGTATTTTTCAAAAAAAAAAAAAAATGCGCAAAGCTACTTAGATGTACAGTATGCATAGTTGACGACCAGGCATCTTATGAGCACGCTCGTTCTATCGTAGACCTCATCCAACGCTTTCTGTCAGGCGAGATCTTGGTCATAAACAGGACCATTTAGCAAAACAAAAAAGTACTCTTGTGAAAAGCATTTTGAAGCGACAATGAGTAGCCCTCATTATTCAGAACACCAACAAGCGTTTGGGAAAGTTCTCAAATAATGACCACGAAACGGTAATAGGGCGCAAGACGGTTCCTCAGAGATAGACAAGTGAGCTGATGAAGGTTGAAAAAAGAAGAAAATGGCTGAAGGACGTTGGACGTGGAATTCTTTAGGGAAAGTTGATGTCCTGGAGAAAAACTGAAATAAGCGTCTCAAAAAATCCATTTTCCGCAATAAGCTGCAAGCTGCATTGAGAGATCAGCACACATTGATAAAACGGTTATTGGAATTTAGTGCCTTCCATTACCCATCATTTAACTCTAGACACGAATAATCTATATTGAAAATCGGATATGGGTTGGCGGGCAAATAAATTGTACGTTCATGTAAGCCCTTCCTTCTCAGAGGTAAACAGGAGCATAAATCAAGTCAGACAGATCACAACGACATTGTTTGAGGAAACAATACCCAATCGTTTTTGCTATGAAATCAATACAAGTGATATTGGCCTCTTGATTGCTTTATCACTTTTGACAACTATTATACTTTTATTATTGTATTACTATCATAAGGTTGAAACTACCGAGATGACGACTAATAGAGAAGTATGGAAGAAAAAAGAAACATGTTGCGCCGACCCCAAAATTGGGATGGGATGAAGACAAGAGAATGATGATTATTATAAAAGGTTGAAACTATCTTAACGCTTAACGTATACGAATAGAGCTTGTCTGTTTATGACGTATTGCAAGTGACATTCAATCATATGATGATAAAGCAATTACGAGGTGCACTATACAATGTTCATTGTTTTCAGTATTGTCTATGTCAAGGTCAAAGAATCTTTGGTAAGTAGATATTTTTAGGTAAATAAATGGACATTAAAATTAAATGCTCGGTGTAAAATCGTGATTTGAATCCAGTCGACGTTGTATCACATGATACAACGTCGACTGGATTTAGTTTTTAATCGGGACTAAAGGTCTACTATATTACGACGTAATAATAGTCAATTAAAACGTAGATATTTCTGGTACATTCTTACTTCTATTTGCAATATTTGTGTTTGATATTTCCTTTGTCATTAAAAACGAAAGTACCTAAAGGAAAATAAAAAGAATAATTTATTATCCTGAGCGTTTATTTGTTAGATGGTACTTTCAACATGACAAAAGGCTTATCTTTCGAAAACCTATGTATTTACTTGAAACAACCGTTTCAAAGAAGGTAGGTACTTATCTAATAATACGATACATGAGGGTTTCAAAGAAGGATTTAGATAGTCAGGTGCCTGAAATGTTTTTTTTTTAATATTTTACTTGTTTCGATTCCATTGTGTTACTAGGAAGTGTCGGGGAAAATGGTGCGATGCGTCATGAAGAGCAGTAGTGGCCCAGTGGTAACGGTTGCGACTTACAAGTTGCAGGTCGTAGGTTCAAACCTCTGCTCTCAAAACGGTAAAGGAAAACTTCGTGAGGAAACCGGAATGTCCTAGAACCAAAAATTCGAAGACTTGTGACATCTACCAACCCGCACTGGGATCGCGTGGTGGATTACGGCCCACTCCATCTCACAGAGAGGAGGCCTGGATAACAGCAGTGGGAACATTATAGGCTGAATATGCGACATGTTGCGGTCAAGAAAAGTGCTCATCTATAACAAAGTAAAATAATTATTTTCATAAATTTCTGAAAGCAGGAGACTATTGACTGTTAGATAACTATGATATATAACGGTATTTCCTATGAAAATGAATGAGCAAAAATACAAGCAAGAACACAAAGAACGTAGCACAATCATCAAATAAAGGACAATTTTATTATCACTATCCAAATTTTCACAGGATGTTCTTCTCATGATTATGAATAACTTTCACTATGGAACCAACTCGGAAATTACGAAAAAATAATCTAATCAATAATCTAACAAAAGTTCAATACCTACTCGACCAAAATGTATGAAACAGCTGAATTTTTTTTCGTGATTTCAGATTTGGTTTTATAGTGAAAGTTGTACATATTCAACATTTGGATAGTGATAAAAAAATATCCTGTATATTTTTTAAAGAAATTTAATTGATTTCTAGTAAAAACTTACTTGGATTTTACACACTGCTGCCATTGAATAAATTAACCTTATCAGTCTCAAAACATTGGTCCCATACTAGGAAACAGTTCCAAATCTCTTCATTAGGCACTCCTATTCATATGAAGAGTACGACAATAACTCAGTCAGTACCTACAGTATGCAGCAGTATCTCGAGCAGTTCCAAATACGAAACTACGACATCAAGACTGCTTCAAACTTAATTTCCTGACTCCATGTTCCATGCAATATCTCGGATTTAATAATTTGTGTGGGAAATGCAGATTGACAAGCTATCGGTCCCTTGATATCAAGCGCTTCGAGC
This sequence comes from Dicycla oo, assembly GCA_948252095.1. NCBI lineage: Eukaryota > Metazoa > Arthropoda > Insecta > Lepidoptera > Noctuidae > Dicycla > Dicycla oo. Next base: position 15,740,333 of record OX411732.1, read on the forward strand.
GGCTGTATTTATGATTTAAGTGATTCCAGAATATTCGATGCCTATAATTTAGTAATGTCAAGCGTGACAGATACCGTAAGGTGGGGTTACTTCACTGTAATGATGGAGTAAATAGCAGAAAACATATTGACGAGAAAACATGTCTTGAATTTTCGAATGTCACAATACAATTTGAAATGAAGAAGAGCTACGTGTTTGGTGCATATTTTTTTATGAGCAACCAATTTTAAAGTCTCTCGAAAACAATGTAATAGTAGACCTCATCGTATTGAACTTATCGAGGGTGGTATCACCATAGGTACGAATTTCTACCGTTAAGATTGCTGTATTTCGATTTTAGAGTATTATATGTGCCGGAAACTTATAGACACATGAAATAGTCATTCAATATCTGTGCCTAAGATTGGGAACAAAAACTCTTTGATGTTCCATCAGCTATCGTCAACGTATTTTCTAACCAATCGTACTGTGTAAGTTTCGATATTTACACAATTATACTATGAAAGTTTATGTTGAGAATGCATATTATTGACCACATTCCTAGTTATGTGTTAATAATTTTAAACTAGCCGTTCGTGCCCGGTAACGCCCGGGTGAATTTCAGACAACAAACAACAGTGATAACCTATACCACTGTTGTGTTTTTACCATTGTCTGTTTTCATACAAAATTACCATTAAAATTTCAGACTTTTCCGGTCAATTTTACAAAAACAATCTGTCAAAAAAACCTTGTTCTGATAATTTCAAACACAAAAAGAATTAGCCAAATAGGTGTAACCGTACAAAATTCCCATATAAAATGCACTATCAGTTTTACCGAATTTTCCAATTTCTCCGGCTACTATTCAAACATTTTTTTTCATACAAACCTTGTCCTGGCAATCACAAACACGACAACAACAAAAAAAGAATTATCCAATTTGGTACAGTCATTCGAAAGTTATGCGCGTACATACATATCGGCGATTTATTTTTATATATATATAGATATCTATCTATAATATAGATGGGGTGACTGGTAAATAGTGACCGATACTTAAACACATGATTGTACTCATGATAACAAACAACTTTTAGTATAGCTCCAAGCCTAAATTCGCGAAAAAAAATCAGCTGTCCCATACATTCATGTTCGCATAACTCGTCAAAATGTAGGGAGCAGCTGATTTCTTTTTTCGCGATTTCGGGTTTTTCCCATAGTAAAAGTTGTTTGTTATCATGAGTACAATCATGTGTTTATGTGTCGGTCACAATGACAGTAGGTACTTTGAATATAGGCATAGGGAGTGCGTGTTTATCTTAAGGGGAAGCGTCAGGGTAGCTCGCGAAATTCAAATTATCTTACGTTTTTTGCAATTTACATGTCAATATTAAGTTGTATGTTAAATAAAGTATCATTCGCGGTCGTAAAAAATATTTATTTACAGAATTGTAATCATTAGAATGAGTAATACAACTCCTTAACTTGGTATAATCCTCAAATGTCAAGATTTCATGAAATAGTCATTCATTAGGATTACCTGGTCATAAAGAGTTGTATTGATCACTTTAATGATTACAATTATGCAAATACATACTCGTTACGGCCACGAATTTAATTTTGATCAACGTACAACCGAATACTCACTTATAAATTGAAAAAAAAAAACGTTTTAAAAATTTAATTTCGCGGGCTACCCTGACGCTTTCACCTAAAGGGAAATCTGTTGTACTTTCAAATACAAATACCTTATTGCTTTACCTTCTATAATTTATCGAATATTAACCTCTCTACGAGATTCGATATCTCACAGTACTTAGAGGCCACAACAAAAGTCAATTACCGGTTACTTTTACGTATCACAACTGAATAAATTTTAAGTTATCTCCCCATGAGACGACGTACACCTGCATTCATATCTATCACGCCGAACCCAGCACTAGGTTTCATTGCATTGAGTTCATCATCAAGTTTGTATTAAGTATCGCATATGCTAGTAATTTCATCAGCAGCCAACAGTTTTAACTCGAATATAGTCATAACATAACTTGCTTAGAAATATACGTATATAGCCTTAGTAGGTCATCTGGTGATCTTTTTCGATAGGATCTTACATAGTATGCTACCATCATAGCAATCTCTTCCAAGCCAGTGATGACGTAAGTTGGTGGCTTTGCACGTAATTTTCATTCAATTTAGAAGCATGTTCAAAACTTTGTACTTAGTTTTAGTCAAAAGTTTCAGGACAGGCCTTAAAACTAACACGTCATTAAAAGTTTGGAGTTAGTTTGTATAGCATAGAAATACATAATTCTTAATGGGACTATAAATGTGAAAGTTTTGTGTGTTACCTCTTTAGGTTCGCCATAGCGAGTGAACACCACCAAGATTCAATTTGTTTTTGTTGTTATAGAGGAAATAACGTGGAGTATAGTGCTTCTTAGACTTTACTCGGGATAGTTACAGTTCACCATCATTTTCGTACTCTTATCTTACTAAGGATTCCTTTTATTTCTATCAGCTCTCTCTGTATTCACTCCTTTCTAGCCGTTACTACCTTTCACACAATCCATGTATCACTACTTTTATCTTCATCTCTTCACTTAACCATTCACATTTATCATCATCTTCACGTACCTAGCCTTTTCCCAACAATGTTGGGGTCGCCTTTCCAGTCTAACCGGATGCAGCTGAATACCAGTATTTCACATGGAGCGACTGCCTATCTGACCTCCACAATCCCGTTACTGGGTAATACGATACCCCTTAGTAATATATATATATATATATAATTCTCAGCAACTCTCATCTAGCTGCTACTCACTACTCATCTCTCTACAAAGTGTTTAATATTAATTCTCCTCCCAATTGAATTGACTCAACGTTTCTAGTCCCGATTGCGTGCCAATTATAACTTGCAACGATTGTCAGATAGTCCACAGTTTCGTCCATTCCTAATCTCATTTCACAACTTTCTAACTATTTAGCTTAAACTGGCCACTGGTGTCCGGCGTTATTAAATTTTCCAAAGTTGTCGTGAACCCCTAGTATAGCGATTTTGCATAAACATGAGCATCGTTGCTTTTAATAGGTAAACTTTTAATTAAATTACGAATAAACATCATTGAAACGTAAATGAATGGGCGTGATAATGGCGGACAGGAGTTCGTGGTTCTCCGGGTGATATAAAGCATTTAGGATTAAATGAATTAGGATGCTTCTGTGGTCATTTTAGAGTATCTTCAAGACACAATTTGGCATTTTTTTTTACTGGTAGTAAGTAGCCTTTATGTAGATGCTACCCTAATGTTTCTTCTCTACGATTTTATTTTTTGTTGTCAGAAACTTGAAAATTAAATCCGGCTTTGCATCAAAGCACATGATAGTCTTCCATTTCCATTATTATCTTTACAAATATCTCTTTCAAGATTTTCTCTTATTACAATAGAATGTTAATTTTGTTTTTGTTGAGTTTATTCCCAAAACGCTTCAGGCCTGTCGGTATTAATCTGGTACAAGATCCAATTATAATATTTAAATTTGATTAAGTAATGTATCCGGGATCTGTTGATTCAATTGATCACAAAAGTGTAAAGTATTTTTATGTAAGTAATAAATCTTTATTAGTTAATCTAAAACAGCTTTTAAACATTTTGTATCTTCTAACAAAAAACAGACAGTTTACTAAAAGAGAAATGGGAATCCATACTTTTTTAAATTAAATCTTACAGAAAAAGTCGCTTAGCGATAAGAAAAAATATTTTTCTGATTCAGAAAGATTGATGGTTAGTCAATCACATTCAGACGATAAAATCTTTATATCAGACATACTGGAACGAATTATTAAAACAATAGTATGAATACAAATCATAGTAATATACCGCAGAAGAGGGTCCTCATGAAGTTTCGACAACGCATTAAAATTTTGCACGCTGCCTATCGCTTTCATTACTCGATTTTGGCAAGTAGCCAGTTTGGATAGCATCCAAATGTAGACCTTACGTGATAGAGATTAAGTTGAATTTTCTTTGTGATTGTCATCCGGTTTTTTATGCCAGCCAACGGTTTGCAAAGTGATTGCTTTCAGTATTGAGCATCTGCCAGTAGGCTTTGTCATTGGAATTTATCAATGGCCAGTTATTAATACGGCTGTTGACATTAGTTACCAACACCGAACGTGGTATGGCTATGGATATTATTTTATTTTCCAAATTAATTTAAATTATTTCTATATTTTTATTACTATTGTTATTCTGATTAAACTTCTGATTAATATAATGAGCATTGTTTGCTATCCCTTTAATGTTTATTTATTTCGCTGCAATTTAACCTTATGACTGTTGATGCATCAACATATGACTTCAAGATTATATGGCTACCTTCCAAACAATAAATGTCAAAGCGATTTATGCCCAATTTGATATATCTACTTGATTAATTGTCAAACTTGGATTCAGAACATTTATCGGCCTTTTTAATTTTAAGCAATTTATTCTCTGGCTTATCTTCAAGTCACGAGTGATTGGGTCTTAAGATAACAGTGTCTGCCAAGTTAAACAAAGCATTGACGAGTTTGGACTTAACACCACTTTGGTTAAGGAGTTTGACAGCTATTGTCTATAACTTTAATCATTTTAATATCTTCTTTGATTGACAGTAACAGATACTTTTCTAATGAGTCAAGGCTTGAAATTATTACTACAAACAACAGTATTTTCTTTCCTTCTGCTAATGTCCCCGTAACCCAGAGACACAGAAATAAATTATTCATTGTAGCAATAAGTTGTTTTCTTGAGTTTAATCTAGTTAATGTATAGTGCGATGAGATGTTTTCTTTAGATAGCAATTTAATTTGAGAATAATTAGTTTCAGTATGGAATAATAAAGTATTTGTTTGCAAAGTAATGAATGAGTTTGTTTTTTGTTTTGAGGGTGGGAGCGAGACAAATCACTGGATATTAATGAAACAATATTTTATTGTGTTTTAAGTGGGTAAATCGGTGGTGCCCGCGGATTAATAAAATTGTTATGTTATTTTGTAGGTAATATTTGTTCATATAATTGGTTGTAACTTTGTAAGTAAGTATAGTTGCATTGTAATATTCTAAGTACTGTTTATTTTATTTTGGACTTGGTTTCCGTACGTACTTTTTTTTTTTTGGGTGACCTCTGAAAATCAGCGCTGTGCTGTGAGTCCCTCATACCACAGCTCATGCTGTGGAAGCCTACTTGCCACAGTCATGACGCGCCAGCAGCTGCTGACTTTTTTTTTTTTTTTTTGTGGATGGGAAATCATCAAATAACTTCTCCCGCTCTGGGTGGAGCGGAAGGGTGTGTCAGACTTTTACTGACTAAAACCCACCCGTGTTCCTTCAGTTGCCTATGCCAGGGCCACGGTATCTTTTTCAAACAACCCGCGACCCCAGCGGCATCGGCCCTATTGGACCCCATCTTTTGCTGACATCTCTTTGAGGCGCGCGTGGAACACAACGCGCCGTCGACCCGGGCCTGGTCCTCACCGGACGGCGAGCTACCCACTACTCACCGTCCGCAAGCCCGCGCCTACGGTGGCCGGGAATCGGCTATCAATTCCCGCCGCCCAGGGCGTCTCCTGCGGCGACTGAGGGCGTGAGGCTGCCTCTCCCTCACGCGTTCCGCCTCCTCCTTCGCGAGCATTACCGCTTCGCAGAAGGAGGTGACGGCCTCCCATGCACTCTCGCTCCGCACCATGGCCTGGACCAAGCTCGGACGCGAGAGATCGCCGCCGCCGATCGCCTCCGTGAGAACACGGCGGTGCTCTGCCCAAGCCGGGCAGACCTCCACTGTATGCTCCACCGTGTCCTCTGGGCGATCCACACAATGGTGACACCCGGGCGTTTCCTCCCGCCTTATGCGAAACAGGAACCTCCCGAAACAACCGTGTCCGGTGAGGACCTGCGTCAGGCGGAAGGTGAGGACGCCGTGGCGCCTCTCTAACCACTCCTCAAAGAGGGGACTTATCGCCGCAATTGTGGCGTGCCCAGCGCTGGGCTGCGACAGTCGCACTCTCCATGTCGCCATGAGATCCCGCCGGAGTTCTGTCCGCTGTACCGTGATTTCTCGCGGCAGCGGAGTTACGCCCCGGCGTTTTGCCTCCTCGCGCCACTCCCACACGTGCGCGAGGACTTTCGCCTCCAGATCCCACGGCGGCAATCCGGCAAGGAGACTCGCCGCCTCACCGGAGACCGTGCGGTAACCCCGGACTAGCCGAATGGCCATGACCCTCTAGGACGCGTTCAACCGGCGGACTGGCCGCAGCCTCAGGGAACGCGCCCACACCGGTGCCCCGTAAAGGGCCATGGACCGCACGACCCCCGCGTAAAGCCTCCGGCAGGAGGCGTTTGGACCACCTAGATTGGGCAGGAGCCGCTTCAAGGCAGCCCCAGCCCGCTCCAGTCTGGGAGCCAAACGTCGGAAATGCTCCACGAAGTTCCACCGGCTGTCGAGGACGAGTCCCAGGTACTTCATCGTCGACTCGACTCCGATGCAAACCCCTCCTACCGTTATTTGGGAACCCGACGGTGGCGCATTCCGAGGACCATGAAAACACATGGCCTCGGACTTGTGCAGGGCCACCTCGAGTCCCAACTGCCGGATCCTCTCAACGACTATCGCAACCCCGCGTGTCGCTAATTCAGCCGCCGCCTGGTGCGACCTCACCTGCGCCAGGACCAGCGTGTCGTCAGCGTAACATACCACGCTGACGCCGCTAGGGAGGTCGGCGCGCAGCACCCAGTCGTACCCGATGTCCCACAAATGCGGCCCCAGGACCGATCCCTGTGGGACACCGCACGACATCTCTCGCCGGTTCCACTCTCCCTGATGACCGGGGTAGATGACGGCCCTATCCGTCAAATAGGCCTCAACCACTCGACAGAGGTAGGTCGGCATCCGGTGATACCGGAGTGCCTCCCTGATGCAACTCCAGGGCAGGGTATTGAAGGCGTTGGCGATGTCTAGAGACACCGCCAAGACGACCCCACCCCGGGCCACAGCATCCCCCGTCGTGAGGGCTCGCACGCGCATGTAGGCGTCCACCGTAGAGCGCCCCCTGCGGAAACCAAACTGGCTCTCCGCCAAATCCGGCCCCTCCTGCACCAGCCACCCGACGAGGCGGTCTGCAATAACTCTTTCAAAGAGCTTGCCCACCTCGTCGAGCAGCACGATGGGTCGGTAAGCGGACGGAGAGTCCGCAGGGCGCCCCGGCTTCTTAATGAGGACCAGTTTCCCCGTCTTCCAACGAAGTGGGAACTGGCCCCTCTCCAAGCATGCGCTTAGGAGCCCCCCTAGTCGAGGCCCGAGAGCCCCAAAGGCCAGAACCCAGGCTCTTCCAGGTAAGCCGTCGGGTCCTGGGGCGGCATTTTTGGCACTCAGCCTACGTACCGCCGCTCTCAACTCTACCTCGGTCACTTCCGGAGCATCGTCGTCGTCGTCGGTGATGTGGTCCGCAACGGGCACCGCAGGAAGCGGAGCCATGGGCGGGGGAGTATGTTCCCCTCGCGAAGGGAACAGAGCGCTCACCACGTCCTCCACGAGCTGGGGCCGGAGACTCTGCGTCAGCGGGGGCGCCCATGGGCGGAGTTTGTCACGCACCATTTTATAAGGGCGTCCCCATGGGTCCCTGTTTAGAGTCTCCAGCGACTCCTCGCGAGCCAGATCCCTGGCCCGCAAGATCGCCGCTCGGAGGGCGGTCTTCGCCACTCTGTACCCCTCGTATAGCTCCGCCTGAATGGCTTCCGTATCCGGAGGGCGGATACGGAGCCTGCGGTGCCTGGTGTACCGGTGCCGCGCAGCAACGCACGCCTCGCGCAGAGCCGTCAGCTCCGGCGACCACCAATACACCTGGCGCCAGGCGCGACCGGGCTGGACCCGGGGCATTGCCACGTCACATATTTCGGACATGGCCTCCCGGAACCACTCCGCCTCATCGTTGATGTCGGCAGACCTGTCCGGTGATGACACCCAGGCCTGCACGATCGAGGCTTCCAGGAGGAGCTCCCGGTCCAGCTTCTTCAGCGCCCACCGTGGACCACTCGGGGCCTGTCGGACCGGCGCGCTCGAGGTCTGGGCGGAGACATCAAACCGGATGTACCGGTGGTCGGAGTAGGTCTCCACCCCCTCTATAGCAGCTGCTGACTAGTTTAGCTTTTTGCTCGTGATTAAAATGTAGATGTTTTTTGTTTTATTTTTCTGTTACTCGAGTTAACCGTCTTTTGTATGCACGTATTTCTGTGACAAATAAACTTATTTTTCTTTCTTTCTTTACTTTTGAGAGAAAGAAAATAATGTCTCATTGTATTAAGGTAATTACGTCGGGTTCAATTTGATTAAAGTGAATATGTGAGATATTTTTATTTCTAGGTTTCACTTGGGTCATATTGGAGCTTTTAATTTCATTGATAAAGTTAACGGTTGAGTGAGTTTTATGAAAGTTATTTTTGCGTAACAATGGATTGTCTTCTAACGTAAGTACAGTCATTAATTATTTTTCTTTAGCAAATTGAACACTAATTTCTGGCCGCGTGGAGGTTTTACTTTGTCATATGTATGTTCTAACCCAGGTCATGGTCTATCTGTGTGCCAACTTATATCGAAATTTTTACGTCAGACGTTAAGGCGTGAAAAGGAAATACACAGACAGACAGGGTTACTTTCACATTTATAATATTAGTATGAATTTCTTCAATATTGATCCCAAGGAAGTAGGTAGACGTTTACACTTTGAACCGCAGACAATTCAACTTGACATTTACAACGAAACTTCCATATTCATTAATTCTTAAAACTTTCATCCTTGTCTATCAGACCAAAACTCAGGCAAAACACTTACTTAAGATGCTAATCCAGACATAAGAAAGCAGAAAGGCGAAACAACAAATAACAGAGGTATTGCTGTGTGGAACATTTGTTTTGTAGAGATCATTGTGCGCCTCGGCATTGTTAGTAGATGCTCGACACTACTCCACGTCAGCCGACCCGCCGTAATAATTAAAAATACCCGTAAAATGTCGAGGTGAACTAAGAAATAATGTCTGGGTTTTTTCATGAACGGATTTTTGGTTTTGAGTACCTAAGGCGTTTGATTGAGTTGGCTTGGATGTATTGGTAAAATTGGTATAGAGTTGATACTGGCTTATTATTGTTGTTTTTTTTTTTTTTATATTAGCTTCACAAAATATCGTTGTACGAACTATCAGCAACTGGCTAAAAGCAGTTAATTGAACTGACAAATGAATGGGCTTAAAAGATTAAAGCCAATACAGTTCATCAAAACACATGATATGGACATTTAAATTTTAAAAATTTCAGTTGAACCCATTTGCGATGTGTGAATAATTAATTAATTGTCTGCACTACAAATAGATATGGGTTCAGTCTCGCACATAATTTTTACGGTTTCCTGGGTCCATATTTATATAATAAAATGAACAAGCAGCTGTTAATTTATCCTCTTTCTAGGTCAGAGTGCAAAAAAAAAGTTTGCTCGTGGCTTCAAGGCATTGATTACAGTGCAACAGAACGTTTATTAAAACCATTAAGGTAACGTTTGCCAGCATGGAACGATATACAATTAACACACACTTACCCATCACACCATCTCCCATACACACACACCCACACACACACACACACACACACACACACACACACACACACACACACACACACACTCACTCATTCCCAAATCAAACGTTAAGCCATTTTTACTTTAGTTTTTAATTTCCCATATAGTTACACTTCACTTTTGTTATTAATTTGTAATAGTGTTTTATTATGTACAACCTGTATGTTAGGTTAATACAGTCATAGGTCATTCATGAGTTGTCCGATGGCGGTAAGCCTGGTGATCTGTAATACAGGTTTTACCTACAACAGACACCAGTCTCTATTAAGTGTTACCTTGACTTTGTACTGTGTTTGTGATTACGAGAGAAATAAAAGATTATTATTATTATTATTATTAATTTTCTTTTTATGATGAGATAAGCCGTGTGCCCGATGGTATTTCCCATCAGCAAAAGTGTCGCACTTCCTTACAAACTTTCATTCCCTAATATGAATTTTCAAGCTCTTGTGCAAAACTTCTTGCTTTTAGAGCGCTTTAGCACAGAACTAAGAAATAATGTCTGGGTTTTTTCATGAACGGATTTTTGGTTTTGAGTAAGGCGTTTGATTGAGTTGGCTTGGATGTATTGGTAAGATTGGTATAGAGTTGATACTGGCTTATTATTGGTTGTTTTTTTTTTTATATTAGCTTCACAAAATATCGTTGTACGAACTATCAGCAACTGGCTAAAAGCAGTTAATTGAACTGACAAATTAATGGGCTTAAAAGTTTAAAGCCAATACAGTTCATAAAAACACATGACATGAACATTTCAATTTTAAAAATTTCAGTTGAACCCATTTGCGATGTGTGAATAATTAATTAATTTTTTTATGATGAGATAAGCCGTGTGCCCGATATATGGTATTTCCCATCAGCAAAAGTGTCGCACTTCCTTACAAACTTTCATTCCCTAATATGTATTTTCAAACTCTTGTGCAAAACTTCTTGCTTTTAGAGCGCTTTAGCACAGAGTATAGGTGTTTTGCGTTGTCTATTACAGCCCGGCTGTGATCTTGACACCTGTCAATTTCTTTCTAACGAATATGTGTTTTGCGAATTTGATTATACCAGAAATTGACCAACTGGCAGGTGTCAGGAACGCATTCTCTCGATGGCTGGACTGTAAGTAGATAATATTCAATAAATAATAATCTGCCTAGCCTTTTCCCAATTTTGTTGGGAACGGCTTCCAGTCTACCCGGATGCAGCTGAATATCGGTATTTTACATGAAGCTAATGCCTATCTGACCTCCACAACGCAGTTACTGGGTAATACGATACCCCTTGGTAAGACTGGTTGTCAGACTTTCGGGCTTCTGACGACCTGTAACAACTGTCAAAGATCAACGAATGACAGCCGGGATCAAAGGCTTAACGCTAAGCGTAACTTAACCTGATGGATCGACCCGTACGTCTGTTATTACGTGGCTATCCACGAGCTCCACCCCTTTCTACTTGTACCTACGGAGTATAACTTAGAGTGTTAGGTAGAAACAAAGGTATAGTCAAATTTATTCATATTCAAAGTTCCTAGTTTTCTCCAAAGTTCCAATCCATGGAGACCTGCATGAGAAATTGGTTTAGTATTAAGCTCATATTTCAGGTCGTGTGTTCTTGTGTAATAAATTATTAACTTTGATCTAGTCCTCTAACTTTTGATGATCTTTCCTCCGATGAAGTTTTTTGGAACGTAGTTCGTTATCGCACGTTATACTCTGCACACTTTGAGAGCCAGACCGAAAAACTGTAACATTTTGACCGTCACGACGCAATTTTTTTTTTATACCACGTTCACACGGACGTAAAAATTTCGCGGCGGGATTTTATCGTGCATTGGATTTTCAACTCTCGGCGTACAGCCGAGCATTGACAATCCAAAGGAGCCCATCCCAGGGCGTCAAAAAAATACACTGTTAGATTTTCAACTCTCGGCGCTACTCAGTGCGTTGGAAATCCAGTGCGCAAAAACAAATTGCCGCGGGAATAAATCGCCCGTGTGTACCTGCGCTTCCTCTCAAACGTTTAATTGTGTTTATTATTTAATTGTGACATAATATACAACGAAAGGAAATTCATTACTTGATGACTTTTTAGTAATTCGTACGTTATTCACAGAAGTCGAAAATACATAATTATTGAAAACACAAGTAGGTAGATACAAATTTTGTAAATTCTAACTTTAAACCTACAAAACTGTTTTTACTCTAAATATAATATTCGTACGTTAAAGCATACGAACTACAAAAAAAACCTATATCATTATTATTAAATGCTGTTCCTTGATAAATGCATCACTTGACGTTCTCAAGTGATACATTTATCAACGAACAGCTGGACCGATTTAATAAATAATAAATAAATAAAGTTTATTAAGAACGATTTTAGGTACTAAACATAACAAAAAACACGAAGACAGCTATCAACGCCCAACATAAAATACCCGGACGACATTTTTGTTCCAGTGTCCTTTAATAAATTAAAAATTACAAAACAACAATTCATTATAAGTTTTTAAGAACCTAATGATGTGGAAATGATGTGGAGTGGAAGTGAGGGTGAGAGTGTTAGGGTGTGTCTGTGAGTGGGAGTGTGTGTTTGTGTGTTTAAGATTTGCAATTAATCTATTATAAGATACCGCTACGAGAGAATTTATTTATGTTACCACAAGTTGCTGAACTTCATTATAAGACCTGTCATTTTTTGCTTAGTTAATTCCTTGTTACAGGATAGATTTTCATTCTCCTATTTATATTATTATAAAGTTTAGAGCTAATGTGGTTGAAGTAGTGGCTTACCTTCTATCGCAAATCTGCAGAGCTCAGTCTTTCAGATAATATCAGAGCGACACTTTTTAGTGAAGTACTGAGGGTCGTAACTTAAGCATTGTTTGTAGTACGAGCAGCCGTCTTACTGCGAGAACCTCACAAAGTGAATATAGTCGGATATCGAATAGGTTTTGCAAGTATTTTTAATAATGTAGTTATGCAGTAACCGAGAAGTGTTTGAGCAAGAGCGAAATAAATCATTTTTAGCCAGCCGCGCGAAGTGTTTTAAATAAATAAATCAGTCTCCTAACACAAACCACGATAGAGTCAACCTGTTTTTTTTCCAAGTAAGAAGATTGTCCAATATAAGTCCAAGATATTTTATAAAGTCAGATCGTTCTATCTGAGCACAATTGTAGGTGGTGGACGCTGGGTAAGGACAATCACGGGTTCTTATCCCAAAAGTCGTAGGTAGTTGGCTAAGAATTCCCGAGATAAAGGAGAATAATTTGGTCTTTGAGATATTAAGTGTGAGAACATTCGAGGGTAACCATATCATTACTAATTTCACAGCAGCCTCTGCCTTTTCATGAGTCTCAGGCCAGTCCTTACCATAGGTTATAAGAGATATGCTATCCATATAATTATGTAATTATTTTTGTGTTCAGAAGAGATAAATGACACAGCTGATTGACATAGAAAAGAAAGAGGGTTGGTCCTAGGACACTATCCTGAGGTACACCAAAATCATATTTTCTGAATTGCTAATAAATGTTTCGATTTTTATAACCAGATTCCGCCTTGTCAGCAGGTTTAGCACGAGGACTGTAGAGAAGCGTCTTGTCGACGGAAGAGTAGAAAAAAATGACGTTTCCGTGTAGACAGTACAAAGATTCAACTGCACTTTTACGAAATTCACTTTTTTACCTAATTCGACTCAGAATTCTATGTTTTTTTGTTTAATTCTCAATTTTTACAATTTAACTGCGGAGGCGAGCTCGTAGCACCGGAGAAGATGCGATTCGCAACGTGTTTTATATGGAATATCTGGAATTTTCCCTTTTTGTATAGGAAATTTGAAAAATTAATACCTACATGTAGAGTTTTCTGGGGTTATGAGTTTTACAAAAGGGGGCAAGATTTTCATTATTTTTGCGATAGGACACACCGTTTTCGAGATATAAGCAAATGAAGAGAAAAAAAATGATTTTATAGATAACCGTATATACTTTGTGGCCGTCGAGTAAAAAGTTTTCTAATGTCTTTAGCATGGCGCAAATTGTCTTCACTACCCTAGACAATTATCAGTGGTCAGTGTGATTTTGAGTGATTTTCCGAAATAGTCTACATAAAAAAGGACCTAGATAAAGATCGCTAGAAACGAAAGACAAAATGACAAATTGTAGAATGATTTCTACGGCGCGATGTCAAAAATGAAGAAACGAAATGTCACCTTGTATAGAAAAGCTTGTCTACTCTTCGTAGAGATAGACAAGTGGTCATGCTAAGCCCACAGGTAGCTACGAAAGATATCGAGGGCAATGCCAATTTGTTTCAGCTACAAAAACTTTATCGAATGTCTTCGATAGCTCGAGGAATACACCGACAGACTTTTGTTATAGTTTAGGTGTTCTACTATTGCGTCTTCCGTGGATTTACCAGCTCTGCAGCCGAATTGATTGTCGACCAGGATATGGTGTTTTGTTAGAAATTTCACTAGTCTCACGTTAATAATATTTTCAAAGATTTCTGAGATAGCTGAAAGAACGCATGGAGGCCTGTAATAAGAAACAAGGTCCCTTTCCCCCCCTTGTGAATAGGATAGACTATAGAAGTTTCAAAAATATCCGGAAAGACACCAGAAGATAGGCACAGAATAAAAATGAGAATAAGGAGAGAAATAAAAGTGTTTTATGTGGTCTTAATAACTGTGGTAGGGATTCCGTCAAAACCGACAGCACATTTATCTTTAAGATTAAAAATGATGCTTTCAATTTCGGTATCATCCATCCACCATCAACCAAAAAATCGTCGACTCACAAGGGGTAGTCGGGGAAGAGTTTGCTTAAGTGGCGTAGAGTTAATTTCTGAGGTACTGCTACTCTGTGGTGAAGACTGAGAAAACTTGCGAAATTTTCTGTTTTAAAATGTTCACTAAAATCCAAATTAGGTTTTTATGGAAAGCAAAATTGGAAAAGTTTCAGGAAAATGTTCGAACTCGGAAAAAAATTGAAGGTCCTTTGTTTTTATGGGAGTTTTAACAAGACAATAACTCTCGATTCAAATATGATTATCACGCAGAAATAGTTACTCTTTTTCTCATTTTTACAATTAATAGAAATTTGAACAGCTGGATAATTGCGTTACACACTAACAGTAGGAATGGCTTTCATTTTGACAGTTCCACAACATTGCTTGCGCTATTTAAGTTGCTGAGCAGACACATTTTTTGAATATATGAAGCAATGGATTAGTAATTTCCTTCAAAGTCATTCAGATTGTGATTGAAAGTGTGGTACGCAATTAGGATGCAGGACAACGTTTCTCGGGTCAGCTAATAGTTTAATAATGTGAAGTTTGTGAGTTCGGATGTTCGTTATTTCTGTTTATTTATCCATTGTTGTTGCTGTAATTATCTTACTCATCCCTCATCATCGATATAAATACCTTGACATGACACTGAATCAAACGACGCACAGTGGGAACAAGTACGCACACATACACACACTCACACACCACACACACATCACACGTAGGTACACAAATATACTAGGCATACCATACAACACCTACAATCACCTTCTAGTCTTCACTCTGAAATTCGTATCCCGAGCCCCAAGATACAGACTAACTATCTAGTTTGGGGCTCACTGATAAATAATATTTTGTAACCTAGGTTATAGGTTATAATTATTTTAAGCCACTCATGTCATCTTAACTTTGTGTTACTGTATTACCTGGACAATAAACTATTTACTATTTCTATTTTTGAGAAATAATAATAATAATAATAATAATATTCCAAAGAAATGATGTTAATTTAAAAAAACCGCCTAAGTGCGTGACGGACCACGCACAATGAAGGGTTCCATAGTTGGGATGAATTTATCCCAAGAACTAACTTAACATTGTAATTGAAGAAAAACATGTTCTCCCATACATTCCAACTGCAAATGTAAGTTTGTACACACAATATTGAGAGATTAAGATTTCTCATTTTAAGATTTTATATAGGTTTTCCTGTAATCTATAGGTATAGAACTACTTTTTGTATTTTTTTTCAAAATTTTAGGCTCAGTAGTTTTGGAGATAAGGGGGGAATGGTTTATTTTCTAAAATAATTTTAATACAATTTATTTTAAAATTATAAAAAGAATATATTTGAGACCCGTTAAATACGTTTATTTGCGGTAAACATGACGCAAACAAATAATACTTAACAAAATAAATTAATAGTACATCCACATTAAATTTCGTCAATTATAGTTACCTAAGTCAGTTTAACAGGGGGCAAACCTATCGCCATCAACAGGGACAAATCCAAATAAAGATTAACATAGAAATAAAAAAAGATAGAAAATGCGTTTATTTGCGGTAAACATGACGCAAACAAATAACACTTAATAAAGGAACAAGTGGGGGAAATTATGCGTCACATTCACGCAAAACGGCCGTCACTCAGCATAATGCCGCGACCCCATGCGAGACAGCCCCAGCGCTGGTTTTCAGTGACAGCCGGCGTTGACGTGATGACGTAGTCGACCGGTGCAGCATGCAGTGAAATATAAATAACAATTATTATAAACATCAATTTCTTTTAATCCTTTATTTACTTATTATCATGTCGATACCAATATAAAATGCTTTCAAAATCGTCCCCCAATTCCGTGTTTACCGATGCAGTATTAACCAAATTTACTACCGGCATTGCAATGCTGATAATGTCAGCCGGCTCGTTTCCGATTTGTGAGTTATGAACCGGTCAGTTTATCTAATAATGCTCTTTGTATACCAATACGCAATGCTGTGTTCATATCTCTGCATTATTTCCCTGGTTCCGACGTTTTATTAAGATTATTGTATTGGAAGTCTACTGGGACTTAATTGAGGAAGTTATTTAGCTACGTTATTTAATTGTTTTCACCGTTTATTTGGGAAAGGAGAATTATCTTTATAATAGGTTTATACTGTGGAGAATCTAACTCCACACACAGGGGGAATAGCCGGCTAAAAAGAATAGATGATAGAGTAATTTAAGTTATATATTATAATTTATAAGTTGAAACGTTATAATACGAATATTGATTCGGAGGAATTCGCGCATTTCTTAATCTACCCAGACTAACGGACGGTTTTTTGATCAGTAGTTAATTCAACCCATGGTTATACTTAGTAACTAATGGTTGAATTTTGGCTAATGTGTTTGCCAAAATACAATTTTTTACATGAATGACTTAATATTGTAAGCCCGGAGATGGTAGTTACAGATGTTTGTAGGTAAACCTAAGATGTTATTGGTTTATTTATGTGAGACTACACATAACCGTGCCAAGTAAAATTTATTAGTTGTAAACTGTAAGGAAGAAATTAATTAAACAAATACCTCCAGATACAATATAAAGTTTATTCTAAAAATACTAAACTAGAATGATAAATGATAAATGATTTTTATTTCTGTAAGTAGGTTTGTACAAACACTTTTACAAGTCAATATTTTTTTTTTAAACTAGATGAGGTCGGCGTTTCCTATCTGACTACTCTGAGAAGAAAGGCCGAAACAAACTCAGAGGTCACAGTCTCTTATAAAGTCCAGACATAATCTTGGTCACTTCATGTGAAGACCATGTAGATTGGTGTCTGAAATGGTCTTTTGAGGAAAGAACCACACAGATTGAGAGGACCTGTCCAGTCAGTGCACGCATTTGTCAGTAATCGCGCAGCTCAACTCAGAACTTAAGGAGCTCAACGATTTGACGAACAATACCAAAGAAAGGACATTGGGGTAGGCCGCATAGATTACTCAAACTGCCAGACCATGATTAAAAATAACTGAGAAAAAAAATAAAACAAACAAAAAAAAAAAAAGAAAAGCAATGACCTACATAGTCTTCACATTCACAATAAAGTAAAATAATATAATACTTACAAAGTAAATATTAATGTCAACATTCAGTATGCAAAAATAAAAATAATATAAAATAAAATTGGAGCAGTTCAATCCCAAGCCATTTTGTCCTCAATATAATCTTTAACGGTATAAAAAGCTTTCTGACACAACTTGCGTTTAATGAATGATTTGAATTTATTAAGGCTCAGATCTTGAACGTGGCTTGGAAGTTTATTATAAAAGCGTATACATTGACACCTGAATGACCCACCTATTTTCTTGAGCCTTGTTGGAGGTACAACAAATTTTTGTTTGTTCCTAGTATTTATATTGTGGATATCACTGTACTTTTTAAACAATTTAATGTTTTTATGGGCATATAAAAGATTTTCAAAAATGTACTGAGAAGGCAAAGTCATTATATTAATCTCCTTAAATTTCTCTCTGAGAGATTGTCTCGGACTTAATTTATAAATGCATCGAACAGCTCTTTTCTGTAAAACAAAGATAGTCTGAATGTCGGCTGCATTTCCCCACAACAGAATACCGTACGACATTATACTATGAAAATAGCTAAAGTACACTAAACGGGCTGTCTCTATGTTGGTTAAATTACGAATTTTCCTAACAGCGTATGCTGCGGAGCTTAGCTTTTTTGACAATTTATCTATATGTGGGCCCCACTGAAGCTTAGCATCCAAAGTTAAGCCCAAGAATACTGTGCTATCTTCAGGATTCAACTCTTCGCCCTTTATCAACACGTTAGTTTTCACCTGCCTAACGTGAGGTAGTGTAAACTTAATGCATTTGGTTTTTTTTTCATTAAGGAGTAAATTATTAACACTGAACCAGTGAACTACTTTTGAGATCGCTCTGTTTACATCGTCAGTAACCAGCTGCTGACGTTTAAGTTTAAACAAAAGTGAAGTATCATCCGCAAACAAAACTATATCATGTTTATCCTTAATGAGGTAGGGCAAATCGTTAATATAAATAAGAAACAAGAAAGGACCAAGAATCGAGCCCTGTGGGACCCCCATTGTTACTATAGATCCGGGCGATCTTTTTCCATTAACGTCAACGCTCTGAATCCTATCACTCAAGTATGTAGTAAGAAGATCCAGAGCGGTGTTCCGGATCCCGTAATGGCGGAGTTTCCTGATTAACGTTTCATGAAGAACGCAATCGAATGCCTTGGACAAATCACAAAAGATGCCCAAGGCATCGCATTTGTCTTCCCATGCATTATAAATATGTCCTAAAAGTTCAACACCGGCCATCAGTAGTTGAACGACCCTTTGTAAAACCGAACTGCTTGTTATGTAATAATTTATGTTTATTAAAAAATCTTTGCAATTGGTCTAAAATTAATTTCTCAAAAATTTTACTAAACGTAGGTAGTACTGAAATAGGTCTATAATTTGTGGGGTCTGATGTACTACCTGATTTAAACAAAGGTATTATTTTACTATATTTCATGAGGTCAGGAAACTCCCCACAGTCGATACAGTTATTAAAGATAAGAGCTAAAGTAGGTGCTACAATGTCAATAATAGACTTAGGAACTTCTACAGAATTACCCCACAGATCTGCTGTCTTTTTTACATTTAAAGTGTGAAAGGTTTTAATTATGTCTCTACAGGTAATTTGTTCAAAATTAAATTCCGAATCGCAAGCATTAACATTTTCCTTAAGCAAAGACTCAGCAACAGAAGTTGATGAGTTTAGGGATTTAGTAGTTGAAACGGGAATATCTGAAAAGAAATTTTCAAAGGCCGCGGCGACTTGTGAGTCTGAATTTATTATGTTGTCATTAATAGACAGGCTGTAGTCAGCACTTCGGTTATTAGACCTTCCCGTTTCACTATTAATAATATTCCAAGTCGTTTTAATTACATTACTACTGTTTTTAATCTTCGAACTCAAATAACGCGACTTGGCCATACAACAAACTTTTTTAAATAATTTTGAATAGTTTCTAACATATAAATTAAATTCAGCAGTGTTTACAAAAGACCTTTCATTGTATAGTTCATAAAGCCGTGTTCTACTTTTATGAATACCAATGGTAGCCCAATCACTGAAAGACGCGTTACTATTAACCGAGAGGTACACAACCAACTTTATGTGGGCGATAATTAACATTTACACGAACTCTTCCATTATTTAAATATAGGTATTGGCTATAATAATAATAATAATAATAAAATCTTTATTTCAGACCATGTCCATAAAAAGAGAAAGGTTATAAAATTTGTGCACGTATAAATGATTTCAGGATATTTGAGTCCTGTTTACCTGCAATGACCTGTAGGATGCTGTTAGTGCTACCCCGAACTCTACTTAACAAGGAAGCGAGCCGCTTACGCATGATGGCATGAAAGCCGTCTACCCCGGCCTCCGCAAACATACCAGACGCACTGCAAAACCGTGGCAACCCTAACAACATCCTAAATCCATTGTTATATTGGACACGTAGGGCACTGAGCGGCCTCTGCGTATACTTGAACCACAGGCTGCACGTGTAGAAAGTCTGACAGTAGGCTCTAAATAGTGTGACCTTAACTTGATCACTACAACGAGCAAACCTGCGGGCCAGCATATTGCTTCTGACCGCCAATGCCCTACGTTCCCTTTCTATGTCAACTCGGTCGTCAAGGCCCTCCGTAACGTAATGTCCGAGGTATTTAAACTGTTGGACCCGCTTCAGTTCGGTACCATTCAATTTAATCACGGGTACATTTGACGGACACTTACCGGAGGCCTTGAAGACCATGTACTCACTCTTCTTACAATTATATACCAGTCCGTGCTTATTGCTATATGTTTCACATATGGCTAGCAACTGTCTCATTGAACCTACAGTTGGGGTCAGCAGCACCATATCATCAGCGTAACTAAAGTTGTTCATACATATATTATCGATCGAGCATCCTACTCTTGTGCTGCTGAGCCCAACTATAAGCTCATTTATGTACAAGTTGAAGAGCTTTGGAGAACTCAAACCACCTTGTCTCACTCCGCACTCCAACCTGTACGCGTCGGAGAAGCTGCTCGCCCATCTTACATAATTTATCTGGTTCTGGTACCAGTAATGAAAAATACGTTGCACCTGTGTTGGCACGCCAGTTTTCTTAAGCTTCTCCCATAATACGTCATAAGACACGAGGTCAAATGCTTTGGAGAGGTCAAGAAAGCACGCAAACACAGGTGTACTTCTATCAGTATAGTATTGAACAGTGTGCTTGAGACTCAGAATTGCGCTTTCAGTAGAAAGTCCAGCGCGAAAACCGAACTGAGAGTCGTGAAGGTTAAGGTGTTTGTCAAGTTCTGAGTCAAGCACACTGTCCAAAACCTTAGCAACAATAGTTGCTAAGGAAATTGGCCGATAATTGTTCTTATCGGACAAATCGCCAGTTTTGTTTTTAACTATTGGTACAACAACTGTTTTCATAAGGTCTGAGGGCAGGTACGAGTGATTCAGACATAAAGTGTAGAACATACCCCGTCTCCATAACAGGTATTACAGGAATACTGACATGAGACTTTAATAAAGGATTCTCAAGATCGCTTTTGAGGGTCCGAGAGGTGACAACTAAATAACTTCTAGCTCAGATCAGGTAAACAGTCAAACTTTTGGTAGCGCTCATAAAAGGAATTTAAATCTTAACAAAGCTAACTCGAGACGCTACCATGCACATGAACATTATAATAACTGGTTCGATTTCCTAGTTCTGTACATAAGGCCTAAATCCCTATCAGGGCCTTAACAAAATAATCAGTATAAAAACTTATAATAACCAATCCCTCTCTCATCCGGAATAGGTGCAAAACATTAATGATTTAGTGACTCTCAAGCGCTTCACCTACGATGGAATAACCACAATTAACAGAGTCACTGTAACCTCTCAATTATCAGAGTTATTATAAACTCCCAATTAGTCAATAAATTAGCAGAACAAAAGCACTTGGCATGGAATCCAAACTAAACCTGGAATTCCCACGTTGCTAGCGCGACCTGCGGGCTACGATTCGACGGGACAAGATCTTGTGCCATGCCTGTAGCTCAAACGTCTCTGCCACGCAGCCCGTACATGTAAAGCCTTCTTTTCAAGCGGAAAACGCCCACTTACAACCACGTGTCAGAACCCAATCTGTATTCTGCTCAATCAAAGGTCCAACATCGCGGATCCACGTTTGTCGTTAAACCTGAAGGTTCAGACTAGATATTATCAGCCACCTGTAACAAATAACCACCCTAATTGCAACTAGGTCTCAAGGCTTTCGCGGGGGACAGAAAAGATTGTAAAATACTTACAGCTTAATTCGCCATAATCAATATGAATTCCATTTGGTTTAACTGCACACCGTCTAGAATAACACAGGGGCAGTAATATAGCTCAGAAGCAGATGCAAGAAAACATCTATCTCAACCCACGCATTGTGGCGTGGTCTCGATCAAAAATGTCTCCTCCTGCTCCGAATCTCCATTTCCCGGTCATGTCCTCTTCTAGACCAGCCTACCACAGACAATATAGACACACAAGCAGAGTCTAATGGATTTCCGAATTCGATCCTGACAATCATTTTCTTTAACGAGCTTTTCAATTAGATGTTGGGGATAATTACTAATTAATTATCAAACAATTAATAGCAGAATATCAGTTGTAAAAACTAATATTGAAAGAATTGGACCTAACGCCATCGCCACTGCTGTAATGGAACTAAGGACAAATCGATGACATTAGCCTCGTTTTAATACCAACGTCACAATATGTATACATTTGTTGAGGGGCGGTGACCGTTGACACGTCCAGTATCTAACGGCCGTACCCTGGGACAGTCTCCCACGTTTTTGACGTATGTTCCCTACTTACTCTGCTGGTGACACACGTCACCACGCTCCCCTGAAAGCGTACGTAGTGGTGGGTACAACCCACTAGGCGGACCTCGGAGGGATGATCAGCGAAGAGGCGGTGAAATAAAATGCAGGATTTTCTTGATTCTTGCTTGTAGATTTCGGCTTGTTCTTGTTGTTGTTGCCTCTTCGACGGCTGAGCTGTGACTGAATTTTGCAATTTTTTTTTTTTTTTATGAATGGCATCTCGTAGTTGACCTAGAGAGGTCGAGACTACTTAACCGGACTATCCTGTGGCTGCCTTAAGAAAAAACTCAAAGCCTCCAGCCAGGGGCAATGAATTTTGCAACCAAATGTCGCTTAATTTATACCCGGTGAGGCCGGCTTTCGTTACCTTAAAGAGAACCGCGTATTTTAGATCTCTTTTGCTTGTATTTTTCACTAAGCCGAAATCTTTAAGCCTTTATTTTATAAACCTTTCATGATACAATTTTACAGTTTGTTATTGTTTATCCTTCCTTATATAGTCCTTATGCTAATTAGACATTAATTTACAACTTAACTATAAACAATAAAAAAATCCTAGAACATTAACTTGTAAAAATTGCGACTTTACGTATTTTCATTATACAAAATCCCTTATAATTTCTAAACTAACTGTCCGATTTTCATAATTCAAACGGTATACATAGTTTTATGACTGAACCTATCTTTTAAAACAAAAATTATCAAAATCTATCCATAAACAAAAAAGTGAGTTTTCAAGTTACGTAATTTTTACTTGAACTAATTTATTCTTATAAGAATCCTTTCAAAAACAGTCTTATTGGTTTATAGTACAAAAACTAATAACAAATCTAACTTAAATAACTAACTAGAAACATAGAAAACACAAAATAAATCACTTTAAAAGTTTCTAAGTTAATAACAATATTCTCACATCATTTTTGCGTAGCGGTCCTGGCGCTACTTGCGCCCATGTGCCTAGATAGGGTCTCGTCGCCGACATTCTCCCCCTCGTGCGCAGCACCATCCTCCTGGCTCGGCGAAACTCCCGGCACCAACAGCACCACTCTTGAACTGGGTCTTCGCAGCACTCCTCCTCGCGTCTCGACGTCGACGATTCTGGTCCGCCCGTCTGGTCCCGGATACACCTGCTGGATTCTGCCGCGTGGCCAGGTGCATCTTGGCAGGCTGTGGTCGACGATCAGAACGATGTCTCCGATGCGTAGGTCTGTGGCGCTGCTTCTTCCCGTCGTCTTCCTCGGCAGTAGAGTGGGCAGGTATTCTCGCAGCCAGCGTTGCCAAAAGTGGTCGGCAAGTCGCTGCGTCGTCTTCCAGGTGTGCCTGCCCACGAGCTCGTCGTCTTTGAAGCTGCCGATTCTCGCTGCGCCGCAGGATCGCCCGAGGAGGAAGTGGTTAGGAGTGAGTGCTTCCTCTTCAAGGCTCTCGGAGAGATGGGTGAGAGGCCGAGAATTGACTATGTGCTCGGCCTCAAGTAGGAGGGTGTGGAGTACCTCCTCTCGTGGATGTCTTTCATTGAGTGTGGCGTTCAGTGCGGTTTTTATTGATCGCACCAAACGCTCCCATGCGCCGCCCATGTTAGGCGCACCAGGAGGGATGAATGCCCACTGCACGCCGATCTTGTCTGCTTCTGAGATGAGGTCTTCTTTCTTCATGTCATCTAAAGCTTCTTTCAGTTCTTTATTTGCGCCGACGAAGTTGGTTCCGTTGTCGGAGTAGATGATCTTCGGCATTCCTCTTCTCGCGGCGAATCGTCGCAGCGCCATGATCATACTGTCGGTGGAGAGTGAAGGAGTGAGCTCAATGTGCACAGCTCTTGTGGTTAAGCATGTGAATAGAGCACCCCATCTCTTCTCTTGACGTCTTCCCACGGTGATCGTCATTGGGCCGAAGTAATCCACTCCGGTGCACGTAAAGGGAGGGTTGCTGTGCATCAGTCTCTCTTTGGGTAAGTTGCCCGTCGGTAGTTCTTGTGGTTTTGCCTTCTTCGTTTTGCACCACTGACATTGATGCTGAACTGCCTTGATTGCTGACCTCAACCCTAGTACCCAGTAGCGTTGTCGCACTTCGTTCATCACTGTTGCGTGGTTTCCGTGGTTGAAACGGCAGTGGAACTCTTCAATGATGAGTCGTGTTATTCTTTCCTTGCTGTCGAGCACGATGGGTCGCTTGTAGTCTCTGGTTACGCCCTGTATCGCGTCGATTCTTCCTTTTAAACGCAGGAGACCTTCTTCCATCACTATGTCGAGCTTCTTTAACTTGCTGTTGCCTTCTAGCTGTTTCCCTTGCTCTAGTCGCTTGATGTCTTCTCTGAAACTTCTCTGTTGACTTCCCTTTAGCAGCAGGGTTTCAGCTTGTTCCAGCAGCTCTGTGGTTAGTGGTATGTAGTTTCTTTCTGGCCTCTTTGGAGACGAATGTTGTTTCTCGACTGTTTTCGTCTTCTTTCCTTTCGTTCTTTTCCAGGTGGGATCTTCTTTACTGACGTTGACCTTCTCTTTTGTTCTGCAGAGTTGTATGAACTGCAGTACCCTTGCGGTGGCTCGCCAAAGTCTCGTCCAAGACGAAAACCTCTCAGGATCTGGTGATGGATGAGTTGTGATTGCTGTTGCTGCGACGTCCGTTATCTTTTCTTCGCCGGTGGTTTCCTTTTTGAATGTTCTTGCTTCAGGCCAGTGAGTTTCTTCTTTCCTTAAGAATTCTGGGCCGTTGTACCATCGGTGATCGTAATTAAAGTTCTCTGGCACGTCGCGCGTTGAGTCATCTGCAGGGTTCTGTGTCGTAGGCACCCATCTCCAATCTTGAGGTTTGGTGAGATCTTCTATTTCGGCCAAGCGATGAGCCACGAACGTTTTGAAGGTTCTCGGGTCCGTCTTGATCCAGGAGAGCACAATACTGGAGTCTGTCCAGAATGTTTTCCTTACTGCCTTCAGATCCATTTCTTCTTCTACTGAATGGGCTAGTCTGCTTCCAAGGAGGGCCGCCTGTAGCTCCAGTCTTGGGATCGATACCGGCTTCAACGGAGTGACTCGTACTTTCGCTGCCACTAAGCTGACGTGGTATGTTCCGTTCGCATCTTCTGTTCTCCAGTAGACTGTAGCTGCATACGCCGTTTCGCTCGCATCTGTGAACGTGTGCAGCTCCCCCTCGGTGCGATGTGGCGCCAGGCATCTTGGAATCTGAAGATCTTGTAACAGCTTCATGTTCTCGAGATATACTTTCCATGCTTCGTATTCCCTTTTTCTATTTCTTCGTCCCAACCGACGCCGCTCCGCCATATGTTCTGAAGCAGCTTCTTGCCTTTGATGAGGACTGGTGACGCTAATCCCAATGGGTCGAAGGTAGACATAACGGCGCTGGTGACTTCCCTCTTCGTAGGCACCTTGAATCCCTTAGCTATTTCTTCCGGAGTGTTCCGGAGGTTTGCCCTGAAGCCGATGGAGTCCCTTTCTGTGAACCAGCGTAGTCCTAGTGTCTTTTCTTCTTTTTCACCAAGGTTTACTTCCGTTTTTTCGATTGTTTCAGTCTTTATGTCTTGCAGCAGCTCAGGTCTGTTTGATGCCCATGCCCTGAGTTCGAAACCTGCCTTCTTGTGTATGAAGTCCACCTGCGCTGTTATCCTTCTGAAGTCTTCTTCTGAATGGAAGCTGTGCAAGTAGTCGTCCATGTAATGATTCAGCTCGACTGCCCTTGTCGCCTCTGGATACTGTTCCTTGTAGTCCGCTGCGTTTCGGTTTTTTACGTAGATGGCCATGCTTGGAGATGATGTTGCGCCGAAAATAACTGATGTCATTCTGTACTTCTTAGGCGGCACGTCGCGATGATCTCCGCGCCACAAGAACCTTAGGCTGTCTCTATCTTCTGGTCTGATGCGAACTTGTAGAAACATCTCCTTGATGTCGGCCGCTACTGCTAAAGGTCCTTGTCGAAACCTCACTAGTACACCGAAGAGCGATTGTAGTAGATCTGGTCCAGGCAGTAGAGCGTCGTTGAGGCTTTTCCCTTTCGACTTGGCTGCTGCGTCGAAGACGATCCTTATCTTCTTCTTTAATGGATGAACTACGGAGAAATGAGGGAGGAACCATAACTTCTTGGACTCTTCTGGTTCGTCAGGTGCTTCTTCTGCATATTTGTTGTCGATTAGATGCTGGATCTGCTTGCCATATTCCGTCTTCAAATGAGGATCCTTGTCTATCTTCTTTTCGATGTTGATTAATCGGTTCTTGGCAGACGTGTAGCTTTCTGGCATTCGTTCTTCTTCATTCTTCCATAGAAGTCCAGCTTCGAATCGACCATCTTCAAGTCTTCTGCAGGTTTTCTCTAGGATGGTGAGTGCTCTTCCTTCTGAATCTGTAGTGGGTCTTCTTGGTTGCACACCAAGTGCCTCGATCGCGAAGTGATCCTTGATGGCTTGATGCATCTCTTCTTCTGGCGTGCTGACATGTAGACATGTGTTCAGGAAGTGTACTGGTCTTGCACCTCCGCTGTCTGACCCGTGGAGCACCCATCCAAGTCCTGTTCTTGAAGCAACTGGTTCCCCTGGTTTCCCTCTTCTTACTTCTTGAGTCACAATTAGCTCCCAATTGTCTTGACCAATGAGCAATTGTGGTGACTCCCCTTCGTAATATAGAGAGTCGGCGATCTTCTTTAAGTGCTGATAATCTTGAATCTTCTTTTTGTCTAGGAACTGTGGAGTGAGCTTCAAATCGTTGATTGTGCGGACTCTCTTCAGTGTCTTCTTGTTCTCCTGATGAACCCCTTTTACCATAAGGTCCAGCATCTGAGAATCCTTATTCCTTATCAACCTTCCTCCCACTGTTTCAATTACCAGTTCTTCCTTGCTTCCTTGTGCGCCGACTTCTTGTGCCACCTTCTCATCCAGAAGTGACACGGTTGACCCTTCATCCAGAAGGGCTAATATTTTCTTTGATCCTTTTGTCCCGAAGACTTCTACTGGAACTATCTTCAGGTATGCTTTCGTATTGTTGACTGCGTTCACTGATGTCGTGACGCTCACCGCCTCTTGTGGTCTCTCGCTCTTCTTTTCCTCCGAGGTCCTTTCTTCTGACTCGACGTGCAGCAGATGATGATGCCACCTCTTGCATTCTTTGCACGGTGGTTTTCTGCAGCTCTCCTTCCTGTGTTTCCCTTGAAGACATTTGAAGCAGACGCGACTCTTCTTTACTGTTGCCCACCGATCTTGCACCGACATCTTCTGGAACTTCTGACATTCGACGAGAAAATGTTCACCCTCACATATAGGGCAAGTCTTCTCTTGTTGTCTTGAATCCTTTTCTTTGAAGTTCTTTTCTTTCGTTGAATGTGCTGCTTGTCGATTGGTCTTCTTGAACCCGCTTCTTTCTTCTGAAGTCGCGAAGGCTCCACATTTGTCCGCTTCTATGTTCAGGAACTTGGATACTAGCGTCAGGTCGGAGAAGTCGCCTTCTTCTGATGCTGCAGTGAAGTCATACCATCGGAACTTGAGAACCGTCGGCATCTTGTCCACGATTTGTTTCACCATTTCAGGTGAATGCAGGTACTGTGATTTCTTCAGTCCTTTTATTGCTGCTACGCTGTTGTTGATTTGGCTCGCGAAGACGCAAATGTCCCTTGGATTTTCTGAAATCTTCGGTAGCGCCTTGACCTTATCCAATTCTGCCAAAACCAGCGCATCAGGTCTTCCATATCTTCTTCTGAGGGCTTGCATTACTTCTGACGGAGAGGCTTCGGAGTACAACAGGCTCTTGATAGCTTCTCTTGCGTTGCCCTTCAGCGCTCTTCTTAAGCGCGCCATATTCTGGACTTCGTTGAACATTGGTGCTGTATCTTCATAAACAACCTTGAAGGCCAACCACTCGCTGCTGTTGCCGTCGAAGTAGGGTAGCTCGTGGATGTAGCTTGGCTGTGCTGCTGGTCCTCCTCTTGTGAAAAAGGCTTCTTTCAAGGCAGTCGCCAACGCTTGAATCTCGATCGTAGCTCCTTTCGTTGAAGAGTTCTCTTCAGGCTTCACCTTCTGTGGCTCTTCTGCAGTGTGTTGACCTCGCTGCTCTGGTTGTTTCTTGTTGCCATCTTCTAATACTGATGACTCGATCCAGTTCCGCACCTGGGCTGTTCTGTCTTCCTGGTCTTCATCATCCACGGAGTCCTCATCTTCACATTGTGTCATCTCCAGTCTGACTCGGGCTAGCTTCGCCGCAGCCTGTGCTTGTTTCAGTTCCAGGCGTGCTAATTCTTCTCTGGCTTCCAGCTCGCGTCTTCTGGCCAAGGAGCTCGTGGTCCTGGTAGACCTGGCACGACGACTGACCCCCTTCGGCTTTAGGGTCGTGGTTGAACCATGGACACCCTCTTCCGGGACATCTTCTGGGGTTTTCTTAGTCGTCTCCTTTCGTGTGGCATCTTCCTTCTTCTGTTCACTCTTGGATGACGCCGTGGTCACAGTTTCAGCCGTGGTTCCTTCCGTAGTCGTTGTACCCGAAGAAGTGTTGGTGCCTGATGATCCTGTAGTTTCTGATGATGCTGACGCTGACGCAGACGTGACCCCTTCTGACCCTGACGCTTCTACTGTCGCGTCCACATTGGTAGGACGGGACGGGGGGCGTGAGGGGGCATCCTTCTGCGACCTGGTTACTGGCATCTTGCAGTCTTCTTAATCTTCTGGCTTCTTCTTGCAGGGATCCGTTTCTCGAAGGACCAATTGTTGAGGGGCGGTGACCGTTGACACGTCCAGTATCTAACGGCCGTACCCTGGGACAGTCTCCCACGTTTTTGACGTATGTTCCCTACTTACTCTGCTGGTGACACACGTCACCACGCTCCCCTGAAAGCGTACGTAGTGGTGGGTACAACCCACTAGGCGGACCTCGGAGGGATGATCAGCGAAGAGGCGGTGAAATAAAATGCAGGATTTTCTTGATTCTTGTAGATTTCGGCTTGTTCTTGTTGTTGTTGCCTCTTCGACGGCTGAGCTGTGACTGAATTTTGCTTGCGGGATGTCGCTACGCCCCCGTAAGGGGGCGCGGCGTGCGGCGTCGGGGCATGGCCCCCCGACCGCGAAAGCAATACGGTGGCCCGTAACCACGGGCCCCTCATTTTGATCGCCGCTGGCGGAAGGATGTTTGGGCGTGCGGCATACACGCCCATGTAGAGAGGTGTCTGAAAATTTGTGTCTGTAGGCACGCCACGACGTTGATGCCCAACGCCGCTTGCTTCACCGTTAAATCGGCGGACAGCCACTACCGGGTGAGACCCCCACCTACATGGGGGAAGCCCAGCAGATGGCCATCCAGCGACAGATTTACGGACTCGACGTTCCTACAGAAGGGGTGTATGGCCCCCCTCACCTCCCCGTTTTCAGGTCGAGCCGAGCCCGGGTGATGAGAAGGGACCGTGTTCTGAGTGTGTGGGCGGTATTGTACTGTGTAACACCGCCCGGTGTATACGCGAGTCGCCCGCCCGCATAAAAAGAGCCGCGACTTCGCGTGTGAGTTGGGTGCCTGTATAGAGGTGAATGTCTGTTGTTTGCTACGTGACACGCCTATATTAACCTAGCACGCGCCACGCAACAGATGCATGTATTTGTATGGAGTCAGTGTCACAAGTGAGCCGCGTGTAGACTGAGAGCGACTCACTCGGAAGTCCAGTCCGGTGATGGGGTCAGTCGTCCGCAACTAGGTCGCGGGGCAAGGGCCTCCTCGCGTCTGGGGGGCGCGTATGCCAGGGCGCTATCTGCTTGACATGAGGCCAAGCGGATGCGTCGGCACGCGCGAACATCCCCTTCGCGAGGCGCCGCACAAACTCATCCAGGCTCTCAATCCGGAGGTCCCTCTGAATGATATCGTTCCTCACGAAGCGAGGGGCGCCAACGATGGTCCGCAACGCAAGGTGTTGTTGCGTGCGGAGGAGCTTGCGGTTCGTCTCGCTCGTGAGGGCGAACCATGCAGGGGCGGCGTACGTCAGTATTGGGCGCACGTACAACTTGTACACGCCCAACTTGACGCGCGCCGGGATGCGGGACGAGAGCACTGGTCGGAGGAGGTTGCGGGCGACCCTACCTTGTGCGACAACATTGCGGACGTGTGACCCCATTGTGAGCCGACGGTCGATGGTGACGCCCAGGTACTTGACCCGGGGCGACCACTCGACGTCAGCTCCCTGCAGCTTCAAGGGTGGTGGGAGAGGCGCGGACCCGGTCACCATCGCCTGCGTCTTACCCACGTTGACCGACAGCCGCCATTTGGACAGCCACTCGGGAAGCAAGTTGAGCGCGCGCTGCATCTTGACCGCCGCGTACTTCGCATTAAGCGAGGTGGTAATGTACGCGGCGTCGTCGGCGTACAGCGCGAGCATCGCGTCCGGAGTGGTGGGGATGTCGTCGGTGTAACGTGAGTAACACGCCGGCGATACGCAGCTGCCCTGCGGCACACCGGCGAGCACCGGGCGGGCGCTTGACAGCGCCCCGTCGACCACCACCCTGAAAGTTCTGTTGGAGAGAAAGTTAGAGACCACCATAACAACGCGACGGGGCGCGTCCGAGGTGGCCAGCTTGTACACGAGGCCGTCGTGCCACACACGGTCGAAGGCCTTCTCCATGTCGAGGAATACTGCAACCGCGTATTCCTTTTTATTCATCGCCGCCGAGAGGTGGTGCAGTACCCTCGACAGCTGAAGCGTCGTGCTGTGCTCCGCCCGAAACCCGAACTGTTCCGGCCTTGGCGATATATGTGGTTCAAGATGCCGCAGCAGGAGTGCTTCGAACACCTTGGAGACCGTCGGCAGCAGAGTGATTGGCCGATAGCTCTCCGGCTTCAGCGTATTTTTTCCCGCCTTAGGCAGCATAATGACGCGCCCCTCCTTCCACGAAGCGGGAAACGTCCCCGTGCGCAGTATCCCCGTAAACAGGCGCGCCAGCGCCGCTACCGTGCGGAACGGCAGGTGGCGCAGCACTGTGTTGGTGATACCGTCAGCACCGGGGGCCTTCCTGGGCTTCGTCCTTAGGATGGCGCGTCTGACTGCCCCAGGCGAGAAAAAGATGGGGGCCTCCTCGGGAGCTATCGGCGTAGCGAAGTAGTCCCCAAGGTGTTTCTCGACCGCTGCGACATGCTCGGTGTCGCTGGTCGGGTTCGGGCAGAACTGACGCTCCAGGTGCTCGGCGAAGACCTCCGCCCGGTCCTCCGCTACATACTTAAGCGCCCCGTCGCTGTTTAGCAGCGGTCGCACCGGAGCTGGGGTGTTCGTCAGTTGGCGGCATAATCTATGTACTGACGGCCAGCTGCCTGTCGTGGCGTCAATACGTTCCTCCCAGCTCGCGGCGGTGTGTGCCTGGAGCTCGGCCTTTACCTTTTCCGCGAGACGGTTCAATTGCGTTTTCAACGTGGGGCATCTCAGTTGTTGCCACTGCTTGCGAAGGCGCCTCTTCGCGGCAATCATAGACTTAATGTGCGCCGGCAGGGGCGGCAACAGCACTCTCCCCTGCGGCTGCGTCGTCGTCGCCGCTTCTAAGGCGCTTTGGATGCAAGCAGTGACATCCTCCGCCGTCTGGTCCACGTCCGCGGCGGTAGTAATAGGCCGAGTCGGCGTGGTGGTCTCTAACTTCTCTTCAAACACTGTCCAGTCCGTTAATCGACGTGGCGCTGTGGGCTTCAGTCGGGTCGGCATACCCGATAAGACGACGAGCACGGGCTGGTGGTCTGACTGTAGCTCGTCGTCTATCACTTGTTGTGTGGCCTGACAGTGTAGCCCTCGGTGGACTACGATGTCCAGCACATCCGGTGTGTGGGTGGTGGCGTCCGGGTAATGGGTTGGCGTCTCTGGGCCGGACACCGTGTAGCCGAAGGCTTCCGCGTCCGCGAAGAGCCGTCTCCCCTCGGTATTCGTAAGCGACGAATTCCACGCTGGGTGCTTACAATTGAAGTCCCCGGCGAGGAGGGTGGCGTGCTGTGACGCATGCAACAAGGCCCGCAGCTCGGTGTGGTCCAAGCGGGCCGCGGGCGGCTTGTAGCATGCGTAGATGTTGATGTCCTCGCCGGCCACGTGCAGCTGGACACCCAGCGCGTAAAATGTGCTGAGCGACGGCAAGGGGAGTTCCTGATGGACGACTCTTCGCCTCACAAGTACCGCCAGGCCACGGTATCTAATGTTATGAGCCGACCGTTCATCCTTCCTGTAAGCGAGGTATCCCGGGAACCTGACCCTGTCCTCGGGTCCCAGGAGCGTCTCGCTTATGAGCGCCACGTCGATGTCTTGATCCCTCAGGAGATGGCGGAGGGGGGCGACCTTATCCCTTAGGCCGCGAGCGTTCCAATGTAACACCCTTAACGGCCTAGCCATGGTACAGGGTGAGAAGTGTGGCCAGACCGTCAAGGATGACCGTCTCGATATCTTGACCCTGCCTGATGGCCTTAATGAGGTCCATCAATAATTGTATGGCGCAGGCCGTAAATTCTTTCTTGTGGGCGCCGGCAGCGCCACCACTCTGGTTTTTGGGGAACTTTCTAGGTTCCACCTGTTGCCGCCGCGACGTGCTGGCGCTGGCGTCGACAACGCCGGCGGCGGTTTTGGGTGGTTCCCCCGGTGTCCGCTGCGCTATGCCGGCGCTAGCAGTACGTTGTTCCCCGCTGTCTTTGTGTGTGGCCTGCGCCCTATCTGAGGCAGGGCCGGCCTCTGGGATCTCTTCCTGGGTCGCAGGGGGCTTGGGCTTCTTACCCTTCCTTTTCCCCCCTCGTCCCTTCTTCCTCCGCCTTGAGGAGGTTCCTTGGCTCCGATCTGTGGGCCCGTTGGCCGCCGCCATCAGCGTCGAGCCTTGGGCCTCTTCTGGCCTCTCTTCTGTAGGCCTCTTAGTGGCCTCTTGCGGCCGTCGTGTGGAGGCCGTGATGGCGGCAGTCCCCGCTCGCTTGTTCCTGATCTCCGCCTGGAACACGGGGCACTTGATGTTGCACGCGGGGTGCGGGCCACCGCAGTTGACGCAAGTGGCCGGCTCGTCCCGCGGGCGCGGGCAATCACGTGCCGCGTGCTCGCCTCCGCATCGCACACAAGCGAGCGGTCGGTGGCACTGGTGCGAACTGTGCCTGAAACGTTGGCACCTGTGGCACTGAGCGGGCCCACGTTTGCCTCTCCAGGCCTCGATCTTGACACCACGCATGTACATGAACACGGTGGTGTCATAGATGGCCCGGACATCAGGGGTCTTCTTTAAAATGGCGTGGAATACACAGCCGGGTCGTCCCTGTGCACCTTTAATATGGCGCACGTACTCCGGCTGGTATCCCATCGCTCGGAGCTCCTCCTCTATCTCCTGGGGATTGGTGTCCGCTGGTAGCCCCCTTATGGCTACCTTTAGGTTCTTCTCCGCTGGCAGCGAATAGGCAAACCAAGAGACGCCGCTGTCCTTTTCCAGGCCAGTCAGGTACCTCTGGACCAGCCTGTACTCTTCCTCCGAGTCGGGGGTAAAACGGACCCCCGTCCCGTACGGACGAGCATTAGGAGGCCGGCCCAGCTTGGCGCTGATGGCCCTAAAGTGGGCGGCCCAGTTGGGGAGCCTCTCCACTACCAGCGGTGGGTAGCGTGGCTTCTTCCCCGGCTTCTTCGTCGTCGTCGCCGTCGCCGTCGTCGTCGGCGTCGTCGTGGCGCCGGGGGCGATAGCGGGGGGTAACACAGAAACAGAGGGGGCAGGGGGTAAATTTGATGGACTTACCCCTGCGGTCGTCATTTCCAGTGTCGGAGTCGGCGGAGGCGAGCGCACTGCGTCGGCGAAGGTGGGCGACGCTGGTTCGCCCAGGTCCAGCCGCTTCGCCTCCATGTTCGTTTCGCCGGAGCTCCTCCTGCGATGTTTCCTTGGGGGCCTGGGTTCGGCGAGCGCAAACTCGAAGCCAAACCCAAGCGGGGTGTCGGCTCCTCCCACGGTGGGCCGGGCATCGGCTCGCGGTGTCGTGTCCGAGGACACGTCGTCGCGACCGGACCCGGCCGAGCCCGCCGATGCGAGCGACATGCTCGATCCCGCACGCGATGAGCATGCCGACAGCATGGCGGGCGAATCGTAGGCGGAGGTGCGGGGGGGCGCCGGCGACGCCGGCGCCTGCGACGCAGATGCCGGGCCCGCCAGCGAGAAGCGGGGACCGGGTGCGGCAGGCGCGGGCGGAGTCGCGAAGCGCGGTAGTGGCGCGGCGGAGCGCACGGTGGACGCGCGGGGGCGCGCAGCCGGGGCGGGAGCGCTCGCGGGCGGCGCAGCGGTGCGCGCGGCTTGCGATGTGGCGGCGCGCATGACGGGTGGCGCGGCGGCGCGCGTGGTAGGCGGCGCGGCGGCGCGCGAGGTAGGCGGCGCGGCGGCGCGCGCGGCGGACTGCACTGCGGTACGCGCGGTGGACGTCGCGGGTGCAGAGGTACGGGCGGGTGCGGTCGCGCGCGTGGGTGGTGGTGCGCGGCTGGTCGACGCGACAGGCCCCGGGGCCTGTATTGGTACCGGGCGGAAGCTAGCGGGGCGCACGGGCACCTCCCGCTGTCGGCTCGACGGCGGCGTCGGCGAAACGCGCACTTGCGTCGACGTCGCCAGCGGATCGGCAGCTACTGCAGCCCCCGTTCCCCCCCCTCTTCGTCCCTCCTCTTCTTTCCTTCGTTGCGATGTCCCAGCTGTCGGTGGAACGGTCGACGCGTCGCCGATGTTCGGCAGCGACATCGCCCGGTCCAACGCCGGCTGGGCCTCCGGGGACCCGGCATCGCGGCCCAACGAGCCGCGCGTGCCGGGTTTCGGCATCGTGGTAGGCGTAGCTTTCCGCGACCGCGGCGGTGAGCAAGCTCACCGAGCAGCCCGGTGGCTCCCTCTGTGCTTACACAAGCGCCGGCTGGTACTAGTGTAAACACAGAGGAAAAACAAATAAAATAGGCGGTCCGCGCGAAACAAAAGTACCCACACACGAACTTGCAAAAGATCTTGTGTGGACGGCCACGAGCTGATCCTGAATTTTGCAACCAAATGTCGCTTAATTTATACCCGGTGAGGCCGGCTTTCGTTACCTTAAAGAGAACCGCGTATTTTAGATCTCTTTTGCTTGTATTTTTCACTAAGCCGAAATCTTTAAGCCTTTATTTTATAAACCTTTCATGATACAATTTTACAGTTTGTTATTGTTTATCCTTCCTTATATAGTCCTTATGCTAATTAGACATTAATTTACAACTTAACTATAAACAATAAAAAAATCCTAGAACATTAACTTGTAAAAATTGCGACTTTACGTATTTTCATTATACAAAATCCCTTATAATTTCTAAACTAACTGTCCGATTTTCATAATTCAAACGGTATACATAGTTTTATGACTAAACCTATCTTTTAAAACAAAAATTATCAAAATCTATCCATAAACAAAAAAGTGAGTTTTCAAGTTACGTAATTTTTACTTGAACTAATTTATTCTTATAAGAATCCTTTCAAAAACAGTCTTATTGGTTTATAGTACAAAAACTAATAACAAATCTAACTTAAATAACTAACTAGAAACATAGAAAACACAAAATAAATCGCTTTAAAAGTTTCTAAGTTAATAACAATATTCTCACATCATTTTTGCGTAGCGGTCCTGGCGCTACTTGCGCCCATGTGCCTAGATAGGGTCTCGTCGCCGACAACATTCATGTTAACTTATTAATGTTAAGCCTTTCACATTTAGCCAAAATTCAACCATTAGTTACTATGTTTAAACATTGGTTGAGTTAATTACGGATCAAAAAACTAGCCCTTACTCCTAGCTCAAGTCCAACTCCGGCCTAAAACTAAAAGATGAACTACCTTTTTATTTATTTACAAAAGGGAAGTTCTATACCGAGTTCTAAATGATAAAATGTCAGCCAGTACAATATGAGGTTGCCCATAGCATGGAAACTTTACAGTACCAACTGTTTGCTTATTCCTTTATTTTTGCTTATATATTATGAAGCACAAATAGAGTTATTTGTTTTTGTACCCATACATTCAGGCGTGCATTTTATTGAGTTTCGTAGATTATTTCCGTTTGAATTATTAGCATTTATTTATGAGCTCTGATTGAACCAACACTAGCTGGACAATCCCAATTTAATGCAGTTTACATACACATTATTATTTATTTATTTATGAAAATACAAAGTTTATAAAAATCTTAACATAATAACTGTGCCCCACAAAACCGTTTTCACGGTTTGTCTATGAGAACGGAACATACAGTACTGCAAATAATTATACTTATTTGCAGTACTTGCGGACACTTCGCCCCTTTAATCAAAAACCAAAATAACTCAAAATTTCTAATTTGTGGGAAAACGCATTAAAAGTTTGACATTGTCTACCTTAATAGCTTCAATTTATCACAAAAAATTAAAGAAATCTGTCATTTTCATCGTTATCGAGTCGGCTGTTGGACTGAACGATTCTCCGTGCGAAATTAATTCAGTTTATAGTAAAAACTCGAAATATGTACCTAATTTTTAAGTTATTTCGTTTTTTGATTAAAGGGGCAACTTAGTTTTCACTTATCGTATCTATAACGTTACTAATAATAATAGGTATCTTGTCTTATGGAAATTGAATAAAGAAAATATCTTAAATATATTACTTAAAACTAATTAATTACTTAATTGTTCTTCCTCAACAATCTGCAGAACACTTTCCTAAGAACCTAGTCTACAAACTCTCGAAAAAGAACTGCTTAAGTAATTTGGCAAATTTACTTTTTATTTTCTTACTTCTTATATCCGCAGGTAATTGGTTGAGAAGATATGGTACTCTTTTATCAAGCGTTCGGTCGCCAAAATAATTACTAATTTTTTTAGGTACCACAAACTTACATACCTGCTGATTCTATCCTAGTTACGTAGTTATGGGTAACTAACGAGTGACGCTCCCAGCTGCCGTGACTGTTAACCAGAAGTAGGTATTTATGTTTGAATCTGATAGGAAGAATTTTACAAATTTTATATAACTTATTTTATATTAGTTTCTTCTTTATATTAGTTTTTAGTTTTCTTACTTATTAATAGTTTTAAAAAATCTAATTTGTTGTGTTTCTAAGTAACTTTTTAATGTGAGTCCATAGCAGTCGAGGGGGTAACTTAATATTGGGTCAACTAATTGTAGATAAAGGCACTTAAGGGTATTACTTGGCACTTTAAAGCTTATATGGTAGAATTTACCTAACAATATTCTAAGTTTATTACACAGGTACTCAATGTGGTTTGACCACGAAAAGTTCTCTTCAACTCAACCTCAATATATAATATGTATGCAATTAACTACTTTTGAAGCGATCAGAAACTTTTATTCATTTCTTTGCTGTGACTTTATTGTTAAAATGTTGAACTAAGCTTGTCTGTATTAGACACAAGAAAATCTCTGCCTATTGATGATTAATTCAATTACATTTCATCTCTCTGCTGCAGCTTCATAACACAAAGTCTGAAAACTTGAATGGATAGGGAATTGAGAGCAGTCTTTTGTTTCATTGAGGATGCTAATACCAGTCAGTTAGTTGGCTTTTAGAACTCACTGCTACATTCTTGCGAGATCTTCAATAATTTTCTGTCCAATTTTTTGTCGGATAACTGAACAATGGTTGTGATTTCAGCTGTCTGGGATGCATTTTGAGATGTTTTTAGATTGCTCTTTTTTCGAAGTTGATTGATTGCAAGTTAGGCAAGCCAGTAGCGGGATAATTGCGTAACATACTCACCATCTCATAGCGATTCATTTTGACGATTAAAAAAATATTACTTTCGTTATTGAAGTTGTCGAACAGAGGATTTTTTGAAACATACAAAGCAGAAGAATCTCCTTTAAAATCCTTCAGATTGTGATTGAAAGCGTGATACGCAATTGTGGTGCTGGCCAATACTTATGGCATACTAGC
The DNA here is from genome assembly GCA_948252095.1 of Dicycla oo. Taxonomy (NCBI): domain Eukaryota; kingdom Metazoa; phylum Arthropoda; class Insecta; order Lepidoptera; family Noctuidae; genus Dicycla; species Dicycla oo. The sequence continues at coordinate 15,778,587 of OX411732.1, forward strand.
TTTTGCCAGCGGCTTCGCCCGCGTGGATGTTGGAAATTATTCCACGGGAACGCACTTCCGGGATCAAAAGTATCCTATGTCCTAATCCAGGCCATAGTCTACCCATGTACGAAATTTCATCCAAATCCGTTCAGCGGTTTTAGCGAGATAGCGTAATAAACAAACATACTTAGTTTCGCATTTATAGTATTATGAAAAACCAACACTATCGACATTCTAGACTCACAAAATGTATTATTAGGTACTTAAATAAAAAAAAAACTTAACACACTACTAGAGTTTCTATAATAATATAATTCAATCATGATTCGAAAGACACGTGGCGCCATCTATTATCATAAGAACGTTATTGTTGTTTTCCTCGAGAACAGTACTTTTTTCGGGATGAAAGGTACCCTATGTCGGTTTCTGTACAAGTGACAACGTATATTCAAAATTTTAGGATGATCGGTTCAGTGGTTTAGGCGTGAAAAGGTAACAAACAAACAAACAAACTTACTTTCGCATTTATAATATTAAGTTAGGATTAACATTATTTATTAACAAAATTATGACCATTCACGGTTTTAATATGGGATATCAATTTTGTTTTTGTATGCTGATTACACCCGATTAAATCAACCTACGATCAAATATTATGTTATATTAATAATTACATCCTGCTTTGTATATAAAGCTCATAAAACAAAACAAAACAATGATAATATGAAGTTATGAACCATTCATGTTAGTTTCAGTAAGTCTGGCGGCTTTCATTTGACGGAATAAAGGGAATTAATATTTGAATTACTATGTTGCTACACAAATAAAGCTGTAACACATAGCTTTGATGGCGTAACACAACTCACAATAATTCACTATGGTGTAGTATAATACCGTGTAGTTAAACCAACCCCTATGAGCCTCTCGCAGTGATAATCCTTATCTGACTGGTGGCTGAATTGTCATTCACATGACGTCACTACTCATGAAATTATTTATTTATTTTTCTCTAATTCAAGTACATACATTACCCATAAGGTTAGTATTACTTAAACTATGTTAGTATCTATAGTTAAATACGACACAAACATATACAAATTAAATAAACAATATTAAAATAAATTATACAAATTAAGTAATAACAAAACAACACTAGAAACCCTGTACATATTACGCCATCTTCTGGAAACACCGGGTAACAAAATATGCACTGCGCACAAGTGCCTCATCAGGTGGCCTTAAGTCTTGCTCGCAACAACGCTCAGGTGACTGCTGTCGCTGTCTCGCATCCGACGCAGTAATGATGCGGATCTTTTTCGCATAATCGCAAAAAGTGATCAGTACGCGCTGCTACTAATTTCGTTCTGTTTCTTATACTTTTCCGTAGAAAAGCTGACCGGTAAATAATCTTAAAATTCTTTAGGGATTAATTAATTCGTAGGTAATTTATAAGCAGAATCCTGCTGCCTATTAATAAACTACAAATAATAGGAACTAAATAAAGGGAGCATTTAAATAGCCGACCTTGAGTCATGACTCGTGGCTCAAGGCTATTTATATTCATGGTCCATGAGCTATTCTGATAGAAAAAGATAAATCGACCATTTTATCGTATCGGCCATTACTTCCTTTCCTTTTTTTTCAGTAGCAGCCCGGAGTCTGAATTTGTGCCCGGTTGATAGCAATAGGCTCGCCTCATGTTACGTAGGACTTAAAAACATAACTAGAGAAATGTGAGTGTAACATACGTAGTTACACCCACACTGGTGGCGTCATGCGTTTTCCTTTCATTGATAATTATAGTTGTCTTTGAAAAACTTCTGTTCGCACAACGTTTTAAGGGGTCAATGTACTCATCTTTATGAACAACTTTTACTATGGGACCAAATCTGAAATCGCGAAAAAAATCAGCTTTTCAGTACATTTATGTTCGCATAATTCGTCATAATGTACTGAACAGCTGATTTTTTTTTTGTTGTTGTTCATAATGATGAGTGCAATGCCCTTAAGAGGTTGTGCGTTATTTACGTTATACCTTATATAAGTACTTAGATGTTTGCCAGCTGATAATAATTTTATTACGATGATGACGCTTTGAGGGCGAAAATCTATTGTTGTCTTAAAGGAAATTGATACACTCTTGGTCTTGATTAATAATAATATGAACTACACACATGCATACAGGCTAGGGTTAGAGCTAATCAATCACAGAGGGGAGTGTTTGTAGCAAACAGACTTAATTGATACCAGAAGCAGTGATTCATCAAATTGTGAACGTCTTTTGTTTTATAGGCTAGGAATGACATAATAAGGAACTGTTATGTTCTTCGTGCGTATATTGTAGGTTTGTTTGTAAATTTCTTTATTACGTCGTATCATTAAAATGGCTGGATGTATTTCGAAAGTTAAGGTATCGTTATATTCGCCTTAAAACCCAAGTGTCAAGTGTCTTAGAAAGGTGTTTGAAAAAAAAAAAGCAAAATGGTGGATGTTTGGCGCGAAATAGTAATGCGTTAATTAAAAAAATAACCAAACCTATCGAGTAGGGTATATAAAGGCTAAACTAATTTAAATGATCGAATATAAATTCAAACTAAGGGTGTCAAAAAAACTGATTACGGCGTACTGAAATCGCGCGTCCCAAGTCCAGAGCTCGCTTCGCTCGCTCCTGCATCCAAATTCTACTAGTAGCAGTACTAACATTGCCTAGCGGCAATGATTTTATAATTTATCATTGTTTTCTTCTTTTCCAGACAATGGCGAGTACAACGCGGCTGGCAACCGTATACTTCCTGCTTACCCTCGCAGCCGCTTCCAGCGCTATAAAGTGCTGGAAGTGCGGACAGTACAGCGACGGAGTCGGCTCTATCACGCCGTGTAGCAACAGGACTTTAGTCAAGCTCGAAGAGTGTCCGAGCAACGCCAAGTATTGTATTGTGAGTATTTTTTATTTATTTTTTATTGCTGACTGGGCCTGCTCTTTACCTCGATCACGCCTGATAGAAAGCGGTGGATGTGGTTTATGATGAAACGAGCGTGCTCAGATAATAATAATAATAATAATAAAGTTTATTGACCATAAGTTTAGGTTACAGTACACCGGTGATACATATTTACATAGTATAGGGCACACTCACGTTCAACTACACTAAGTTAGAACTTATCTATAAAAAGTAGCAAGGGGAGTAGAAGAAGGGTTAAGTTATAATAATGCTATCACAAGTAAAGCAATGGTTCACATATTTGATTAAATTTATGAATGCCCAATGACGGTATACAGAGAAAAGTTCTTTACCTCCCGTGCTAGTCAAGGACTGAGTTACGGCAAGGTAAGATTCTCGCTCATGGAATAATAGTCATAATGTACACACGTTAAGACACTTTTTACTAATTACATATGTTTTGCTGTGAATCGTAGATGACGATAACGAGTTACAAGTTTATCGTAAGCAAGTAGTATATGCAAAGAAATCAGACAATGCAACTACTAACGTTATTTTAATATCAACAAAGTGTTTTCACACTAACAATATTTTTCAGAATTTGTAATAAGACCAACGTGTTAAAAATAAAATAAAAAAGGTGTTTCTAAAACTAAACTAATAAAATTAAAAGTAAGAACATAACAAAAGTTGTAGTATTTTTTATAACTTGCAGAGCATCTTTATTCCATCCCAAGCTCCATGGCAGTCACTCGCCGCATCAGTCCCATTAGTAGCTATAAATATCCGTATATGTATATAAGTAGATAAGACCAACGCATTGGGCACCAACTCATGAAGCCCGAGATACTCCAAAACAAACATTCAGGCACAAAACTATTCCTATCTATAACACTATCAATATTACCAACTAATAACAATGTAGGAAAAAATAATGCATTTAGTATACATATTTTTTAAATATTATCAGCATAGAAATACGTTACAAGTGGAAAGGTCCTAATGAAATGCATTTACTGTACGTGTGTATATGTATATAATTATAATACAAATAATGTTTGTATACTAATCTTCAATAATAATGATTACTTTATAATGTATATATTTATATATATTACTTACATATAATATATTAATATGTTGTTTTTATAAACTTATTTAGTACTTATCGGTATTCAATAAAATATATATTTATAAATAAATAGTTACTGTAATATTTGTATAAGTTTTTCAGTCTGATCATAATCCAAGTTACTCAGAAACTCATCCAGAGCCCTTCTACACACAAATCTCGTTGTATCTTTAAGAGGTTTAATTTTACTTATGCGATTGTACAACAGAGGAGCCAAGAAATAAGAGAAACACTGTGCAAAAGTGGTTTTGCATGCTGGGACGTCATATACCTCATGCACTCTTCTGAGAGATTTGGTAACAGGTTTTTCGTAGAAATGTTGTCTCAGGACTATTTTTTTAATAAAGAGTTGGCGAATGTTTAGGACTTCATGATGACAGATGATGCTTGTTCACTCTTGCTTTGAAGGCAGACAGGTTATATGTGGAAGGGAATACAGACGTTGGCAAAGAGTAAATCCATGGTCGCCATTGGATGATGGTATTTTACGATTATATACGAGATACTTTTATATACATATTATATAAAGGTTTTTTCTTAAGATCCAATAGTGTATCATCGACACTTAAGAGGCTATATAACAGATTACGTGACTTCGGTTATACGAAAACCGATGTTATTTTTTATTTGTCTGTCTGTGATGTACAGACGCCACCAGGTCAAGCTATCCGAAACTGTCAAACTTTCCCAATCAACATTGAATCTAATGCTTGAGAGATAAAGTTGAAAATCTATTGAAGAAATTTGACAGATTGTAGTAGCTTGATGTGCATTAGTTCGCATTTTTGTCGTGGTCGGGTTTTAGTTTTTAACTTTCTTTTTATTTGTAAAACATCTAGGCTAGTTCAACGCAACGGGTTATTGGGTATCAAAATGAACTCGACTGTAATTGCAAATCCGTTACGCAAAGATGATACTAGTCCACTTTTAATGTTATTGTTTTAAATGTCTCCAGAAACTGTATCACTAAATTATAATTAATTATATCTTCAGAACGCTTTAGAAACACATTTCCTTCTGTGAAAACGATCCTACAAATAAAAATATCAACCTAACTCAAAATACATATTGACAAACTAAAAAAATGGCATCTCCGAAACACAGTACAGGCAATTATGATCCCGGTACACATTAAAATGGCTTTAATCAACCTCTTGACGGCTCTTCCTTTGTGACTGAAGTTCCCGAGAAACACTCAAATGCGGGGAACCTCCTTGAAGGTATATTTGCGCAATGTTAATGGCAACACTGTTGTATAAGGGCTGAAACAGACTAGCTATTTTTAGCATCGGCGATCAGCGATTTTGTGAGCATCGCAACTTTCTGTATGTTGTATTAAAATCACGGTTTTCATGGCGATTGCTTCGATGCTGCATTGCGTTTTGGTGACTTTCTGCGTTCGAATGCTGTATCGAAATCGCACTTGTAACGTTCAGTTGCTTAATCGATCGACTCGATCGCCACGACTGACGTTTGTATCTGTGTGGGTAAGAGCATTCAGATGCTTCATAAAGCTGTGTCCTAAAGGTGGAGACTGACTTGTAACGTTTGTTTGTAAAGCATCACTCGAGGTGAGCTTGGTTATAAAACGGCGATACACAAGACGCGGCGAACGCTCGCTTCGGCTGACATGTCTCAAGGACGCTTCATTTCTTGTTACAAATCGGCGATACACTAAACGTGGCGATCGCTCACTTCGAGCACTTGACTCCAGCGTGCTCCATTTAGCTTCAGAATGGCGGTAAACATGCGCTCGCAATGCTCGCATCGAGCGGCTTGGCTCGCTGCAATGACTACTGTAACGCGCGTCTAATGAATTCACGAAAAAGTCGACATTCGAGTGGATTCGGCGCTCGCATCGAGCCGCTCAGCTCACTCCACTGACTACTGTAACGCTTTACAAAAACTCGATTCATTATAAATAAACGTTACAAGTCAGTCTCTGCCTTTATATACGTAGTTTTGGTTGAATATGACGTGCGAACGCGATGAATCGCATCTGTACCACAAATTTTTTGATTGATAAACGATCGTGTCGATTGTATATTCAGGCGACAGTCGCTTTCGGTTAGAACACGGGGTCGGGGGGGGGGGGGGGAGTCTGCAAAGCGACGGGCTGATGCTAAAAGTAGCTAGCTAGTTTGCTTTAGCCCTTAGGTAGGACATGCCTTTATGTGATTTGTGTGTTTGACAAAATTATGTCTATCTCTGTCTCATTGCCAGGTTGTGTAAACTATGATTTTCTGTCTACAATTGTTTTAGCGTGTGTGCTTAGGATTTGATTATGGTATCGTATATTGGTATGGTATGTGTTTAACATCATTTATGCCTGTATTGTCTGAATTGAAAATGAAATAGTGGAGGAAATATTGAATAATTTATACAGATAGGTACTGTATTTATGACGATGGTATTATTCCAATGTGTCGTATGTGGAGTAAAAGAAGAAATTATATAGCTATAAATAGCCCTGTTCTCATCGTACGGGCATGTAATGCGGAGGAATGAGGAAAATATTGTGAGGAAAGTTTTGAGTATGAATTTCGATGCCTAAAACTAGGGGAAGACCAAAGAAACGATAGATGGACTGTGTGAAAGATAATAATAATATCCCGGGACATTTCACACACGGTCATCTGATCCCAAACTAAGCAGAACTTGTACTATGGAAACCAGATAACTGATACACTACATACACTACTTTTTTTTTGTAAATACATACTTATATAGATAATTACACCCAGACTCAGGACAAAGAGACATGTTTATGTACACAATTGTTTGTCCTGGATGGGAATCAAACACACGACCTGCGACATGATAGGCGGTATCTTAACCAACCACGCCAGCTGGCCTATCAAATGATATGGCTAGAAAGAGGATGACTACCGAGATGACAACTAATAGAGAAGTATGATCCCAAATAGACTGGGATAAGGGCAGAAGAATGATGCAATAGCCCAGATAAACCGGTGGAACCAGAAATGACAAAAGGAAATTCGTAAATTAAATTAACAAGATTTTTAAATTAAGCCAAACAAGCCTTTTTATAGCCTATTTTGCCCGATCATTTTGTCTTCGATTGGTTTGCCTCAAAAGAAAAGGTTTTCCTAATGTCTTTGTTTTTTTCCTAAAACGTCTTTCCTTATACAAGGTTTAATTTAAATAACACACAACCACTTAAGAAACATCAGCTGTTCCCTACATTTTGACGAGTTACGTGAACATAAATTTAGGGAACAGCTGTTTTTTTTTTGTTCCGCTATTTCAGGTTTGGTCCCATAGTAAAAGTTGTTCATAATGATGAGCATAAAAATGAGTTAAAATATTATAACTTTCTAAGCTCCCCTTACATCCAAACATCCATATTAATTTCCCACCTTAATCAAGAACAAGAATTCCTTCCAATCTTAGTTACACCGGCCGTCCGATGGATGGCGCGTCCAATAACCGGCAAGACGGCAAGACATTTATCCGGACGTTCGCCAAACGCTTTGCAAGATGACATCAGCTTCGGCCGGATTTTGGAGCTTCCCAATGCTTAAGGTCCCACAGACAGCGAGAAAATGAGGCGCAAAATTTAAATTACGAAGGGTATATTTTTTTTTAGAGCGTAGGTTCAAATGAGGTTATATAGGTATTCGGAATAGTAAGTGGGTGATAAGAATGTTTTTAAAAACTAAGATTTAGGTTGGCATTTGATATTGTACATACGGCTACATATCAAGCTACACAAATCCAGTATAAGCTGATCTCTCACTGTACGGAAATACTATAAAAAGCGAGATCAGCTTATATTGGAAATTTAAAGCTAAGTATGTATTCGTGTGGGTATCATTAGGATTATTTATTTTTGGTCTTGAAATAAATAATCTCGTCAAAATCTTGAGCAGAATGCCTATTTATGCACATTCGAAGCATTTCCCGACTGCCATAATAATGTAACCATTAAACACATTGAAAGTTGTTCCCCTTCACAAAATCTGGCATCTATGTTTACATCTATTGTTTTTTAGGGTTCCGTACCTCAAAAGGGAAAAAATCGGAACCCTTATAGGATCACTCGTGTGTCTGTCTGTCCGTCTGTCACAGCCAGATTGCTCTAAATCTGATGGACCGATTAAGTTGATATTTGGTACACTTATGTATTTCTGTGACCCAAACACGTACGAGTAACGTAAATAAATGAATTTTGAATATGGGGGTCAATTTTGGGGGCAAATACGACAATTTAAAAAAAGTTTTGCAAACTGTACCGTGTGACATATGAAAAAAATCTTACTGTGAAGGTCTCAAACATTTATTTTTTTATAATCATCATTTTAAAGTTATTTAAGAAAATAGACGAAAATTGACCATTCCCCCTTATCTCCGAAAGTACTGAGCAAAATATTGAAAAAAAAAAAAAATAACGAAAATAGTTCAATACCTATACATTAGATTACGGGAAAACTTATAAGAGGTCATCTTAAAACAACATGGTAAATCTCTCAATATTGTGCGTACTAACTTACTTGTAATTGGAATGTATGGTACGGAACCTTTCATTGTGCGTAGTCCGACACGCACTTGGCCGGTTTTTTTATTTATTAAAGTGTAGGTATCCGAAAATTGTGAAACAGGCATTTAATTTTACTCCATTCAAAAATATCATAATGCATCATTCATTTGTCTTAACTCCAAAACAAATGAAAATCGTTTAAACGTATCCGAATGTTTTACCACCCAATCCACGCTGTTCATGGTCCCTTACTAAGCGTTCCTTAAGATAAAGTTATTAAGATAACACTACCGTCTCAATGAATGTCTCACTAAGTTCCACTATCGGTTCTGCTTGGTTCAGTACCTGCAAAATTTCAGTTACCTACTTCTCGTTTTGTATCAGATTAGTGTTAGGTTGGATTTGTGAGGTAAAAGTTATTGGGATCTTGTTCTGTCACATTGGGATTGAGGTATCTGAAAATAGCTGTAATAAGAAGTCGGTCAAAAGGTTCAATTTAATACTGTAAGTTTCACGAACAGAATAAAAAAAAAAAAATTATAAAAAAAACCTTTTTACTAAAAGTTAAACCGACGAAAAAGTGAAAAAAAAAATAATTTGTAAAAAAGTTTTTTACATTTCGCTTTTCAATCTTTTTGGTAGTCGGTTGCATGTTTTTTTATTTTGTAAAAGTTTTCCCACACAAATTCGAATACCACTACCTGCAAAATATGAGGAGCTCGTGGCTAAGTAATAACAGCCGCACGGGTCGGTCCATCAGGTTAAGCTACGCTTGCCGGGGTTGGTCTGTGGATGGGTGACCATCTTTTCATACCGAGACTCCTCCGTGCCTCGGAAAGCACGTTAAGCCGTTGGTCCCGGCTGTCATTCGAGGATCTTTGACAATCGTTACGGGTCGTCAGAAACCCGAAAGTCTGACAACCAGTCTTACCAAGGGGTATCGTATTACCCAGTAACGGGGTTATGGAGGTCAGATAGGCAGTCGCTCCATATAAAATATCGGTATTCAGCTGCATCCAGTTAGACTGGAAGCCGACCCCAACATAGTTGGGAAAAGGCTAGGCAGATTGATTGATTTTACCTGCAAAATAGATTAGAAACATCATCCACATAAACTAAGTGGGAAAAATACGCATTATTGAAGCTAACTCAAAAACTACCCAAGCAAACTTAATAAGTTTTATATGAGACCAACTTGGAGGTATACCCTCCCAAATAAAATAAAAATCTTTCAAATCGGCCTAATCTATAAAAAGATATGCGTGGTCATTAATAAAAAAAAGTATAAATATACGTTTCGAATTCATTCATTCATTCATTTATTTATTCAATAACGATTTCACATCGTGTCTGAATATCTATAACTAGATAATTGAGAACCTCCTCCTCTTTGCGTCGGCTAAAAATAGGGTAAGACCTGGTTGAGACTCACACAGACCAGGGAAGCATGTCACAAGAGGGTGGAGCCCGATAACCAGCAATGGGCGGAACAAGACTGCCAACGGTGATGTTGACTAGAGAGTTCATGACATTTTGAAGTCTGATTTATGTGGGTAGTATGAGTCATGCTTTGACGAATATTTGACGGATAAATCCAATAATATATAGATGTTTAAACTGTTTGTCAGAGAAGTAAAACTTTAACTCATTTATTTTCATTATAAATGAGTTAAAGTATATTGACATTAATATGTATTAAAATAAATATAATAGGTTGGGGAAAAAGTTTCTTCGCATTTTTTAAGAAAATTCAAAACATTTTTTAATATAGTTTATCTTTTATCTGTTCTGTGGTTTATTTACATTTAACTAAAGTATGTTGGTGCCATTTTGTTCGATAACTTTTTGCCATCTTGTAGGTAGGGACATGATCCCATTGCTATAGAAATTTTGGGACTTCTGGTCAAAATACCGCGACAAGTGGTTTTGGCAGTCCTCTCGTGATGTTAACCTGACACTGCCTAAAGAATTCTGAAGAGACCGAAACAGGTGGAAATCTGAAGGTGCAAGGTCAGGACTATACGGCGGATGCATTAACACCTCCCAGCCAAACTCTCTTAATTTTTGCGGAGTGGCTAAAGATGTGTGAGGTCTAGCGTTATCATGATGAAAAACCACACCCCTTCTGTTGATTAATTCCGGCCGCTTTCTCTCAACTTCTTCCTTTAATCTCATCAGTTGTTCGCAGTAGAGTTCAGAATTGATGGTCCTGCCTGGTGGTAACAGCTCATAATGTATAATGCCCGTCCAATCCCACCACACACACAGCATCACCTTGTTGCGAGTTAACCCGGGTTTCGCCACAGTCTGTGAAGCCTGACCGGCCTTTGACCACGACCTTTTTCGCACTTTCTTGTCATACGTGATCCACTTTTCATCACCAGTTAGCAGCTTCTTCAAAAATGGTTCGGTTTCATTACGTCGTAATAAAGAATCACAAATGAGTACACGGTTCATTAGGTTTCTTTCAGTGAGCTCGTGAGGTACCCAAATGTCGAGCTTTTTTGTGTACCCAGTTTTTTTCAAATGCGCCAAAACTGTTTTGTGGTCAATTTCCAGTTCTTCAGCTATGTCGTAACTACTGATATGCCGATCTTGCTCCACTTTTTCAAAAATGGCATCCATTTTATCCGTAATAGGGCGACCAGAGCGACGTGCATATTTAACATCAAAATTTCCGGATTGAAAACGCTTAAACCAAATTTGTGCTACTCTCACAGACACTACACTAGGTCCATAAACATTGCAAATTTTTTTCGCGGCTTGCGTTGCACTTTTACCTTTTTTGTAGTAAAATTTTAAAATGTATAGATTTATTTTATTTCATTCATTAGATTCACTCATCTTGACGGTACGAAAAACAAATGAAAATCACACATTTTCCTAATTTGAATTTGGAATTATGTTCTTTAAAATTTAAACTTTCAATGATACCAAAACCAGCCAGATACAAATAGTATAGCCAAAGAGATTTTATTACAAGTTCATACATACTGTAATGCGAAAAGACTTTTTCCCCAACCTAATATAACAATATTAAATACACTAATTACAATACAAAATATTTAAGCGAATGATTAAATAAGCAATAATAATTTAATATAAAAAATTAATAATTATGTAATATACATATATTATACTATAATATAACTATCTATTATGATAGATAATTTTTATATATTATGATGGATAATTTTATGACATTATTGTTTGAATATGATTCCGGTCATGTGGCCGCCGCGGCTGGCGCATACATGGCGTAATCTCGACGTCAAATTTTCACACACTCTTTGCAGTAAATCAGGCTGTATTTCGGCAATAATGCATCGGATGTTGGCATCCAAGTGCTCTGTGAATTGTTACTGGTTTATCGGAGTAGACATGCGACTTTACATATAAATTAATGGCCCCAGAGAATATAAAGTAATGGCTTCAAATCGCACGATAGAGGTGGCCAGATTTCGTGAAATTAGTCGTTTGTCAAATGTTTCCTGTAGTAAATTAAGCCAATAAAAAAGGTAAGTTTTCAGTAAACTAGGCGTTGGTATCAGCCGTGGTGGCCACATGCCGGGAGTCATGTTCAAACTATCTATCAAATAAAGCCAATTTCACGGACATTAAAACATTTTCTGTGTTTTATTTCAGTTTAAAGTTCTCCGCCTCTAAAATTAACACCCATTATTATATTTAAATAATACATAAATGAATGATAGTATACGTATAATAAGTAATACTGTCATAGACATAGATATATAGGAAAAAAATTAAATATTTAGACTCTTCTTTTCTCCTACTTATTTTAAATTTTGCTGTGCTCGACAAGGGCCCTAATTGTTTCTATTTCTTATTACGTACCACGTGTACGTGTACGTTATTGATTACAATAATGATTGATTGATATTTTAACTTGTGGTCTTAGAAAAAGGGAATTGAAATAAAGAAAACCAGTTCTCCGTTAGTTACCTGTTAACATCAAGTTACCAGCCGGTATATTCTGATAAATTCTCACCATGGAGCTTATGTGAAGTGAGCTATTAAAAATATCAATCCGTCGCGTCAGGCTGAATAACACTCACTTCGCCTAAGTTTTCAAGGTGAGATTTTTACAGAATTGACATAATACGATAGATTCCTGATTGAATGTGAATGTAGACGTTCCCTCCCACACATTGGTATCCTTGTCACTATTAGGATCCAGCAAAATGACTGCCGATCTATCCAACGAAATTGGGGTCGTGCGAAAACGCCCATATCCTTTGCGCAAGATTACGGTTACTTCTGTTGAGCACTGTTTGGTAAGATGGTTTAAATTGATACCATTTGTGCTTATTTCTCTACCCTCATTTTCAGAGGTGAATGACCTGAAATCGAAGATGAGATAGTCTAAAAATAAGCTGATAGCAACAGTACTAGCCATTTGTATTAGAAAATATTATACCTAGTAATAATAAAACATCCAATTAGGTAAGTGACATGGTTGTTGGGTGCCACAAGGGAGAAATTTCTGCGTAATATCAAGAAAACTGTATATTTTTAGGAGTATCGAGAATTCCAGATCAAATAAATGTTTTGTTTATACGAAAAATACGTCCTTTTATTCAGTTATCCCGTATTTAGTCACTTCTGGGAATAGGCCTTCCCCTCCTTTCTTCCACTTTTCATGATAATGTACTTCTCTTTACCAATTCTCGTATAAGACTCTAGCTTTTGCCTGTGGCTTCGCCGGCGTGGAGGTCGTAAATCATCCTAAGGGAACATACAACCGGGATAAAAACTATTATAATTCCTAATCCAGGTCATGGTCTACCCATGTGCTAAATTTCATCCAAATCCGTTAAGCCGTTTTAGCCTGCAAGAGTAACAAACCAATAATCACTTTCGCATTTATAATATTATAGTCAGGAAGTTAGGATTACAAATAATGACTTAGTGAAAAGCTCGTGGCTAAGTAATAAAAGCTGCACGGGTAGATCCATTAGGTTAAGCTACGCTTGCCGGGGTTGGTCCGTGGATGGGTGACCATCTTTACATACCGAGACTCCTCCGTGCCTCGTAAAGTATGTTAAGCCGTTGTTTTCGGCTGTCATTCGTGGATCTTTGACAGTCGTTACGGATCTTACCCAGTAACTAGGTTGTGGAGGTCAGATAGGCAGTCGCTCCATGTAATATACTGGTACTCAGCTGCATCCGGTTAGACCGGAAGCCGACCCCAACATTGTTGGGAAAAGGCTAGGCAGATTGATTTTGATTTAGTGAAAAAGAAATATTTGAATTTCCTATGTGATATTCTTTCTTAGGGAAGAGTAAATACCTACATACTAAAGTTAATTTCCTGTTTTACTAACTACTATTACTAACTTTCTCACTAACTGACCGACGTCAAATTGTCAGTCAGATTAAGGTAGAGTGGTCATAATAAAATTAATCTTTGACTTCAAATGATATGGGAAAAATATGTACATAAACTCACACCTTCTTCCCAAGAGGGTAGGCAGAAACTACAGAACGCCCTGCTACGATCCTTACATACTCCTTTTCCTTCGTTTACGTTCATACATCTTGTCATATACGCACGCCAGTTGCGAGTACTGTAGGAAAAATATAACATATTATACGTTATGAAAATCCTGTCTCTAATAATCAAGTGTTCCTTGTCACGCCCCAAGTCCATCCTTTTAGCTGAGGTTCACCAAATACAAGAACGTATCCCACAATACTGGCACTTGGGATTAATATAGATAAACGAGACCCTTTGTCTCGACCACTAACTTGTGCCTAGCAACATACATCACACTTGTTATATCTACACTAACTTTTGCCCGCGACTTCGTCCGCCTGAAATTTCTTGCCCGCGCTATTACTCGTACTTCGTTTTCGCTTAGCGTTCTTTCTGATTTTTTTTTCATTTTGCTCGTCTCTTAAGGGTCATAGCGTGATGTTATATAGCCTAGCATTTAGGTTTTTCAATGTCTGTCAGTGAATGTAGAAAGATATTATCTATATACTAATAATATTTATTTATTTATTAAAACTTTATGCACAAGTAAAAAAACAAATACCGTACAAAGGCGGACTTAATGCCTGAGGCATTTTCTACCAGTCAACCTTAGGCTGATGCAGAGAAAACATGGCAGGTACAATATAAAGGATAGATAAAACTATAAAATAAAAGAATAAATATAATAATAATAATAATAATCTGTGGCCCGACTGTCAAGCTGACGGTCGAAAAAATTTTTTCTCCGTGTAATTTCTACTGGATTTTTAAACATTAATGCAATAATGTGGTGTTTTGCGTTCCTACACCAATTCACCCAACCCAAAATTGGCATAAAAACCAAACCAGGATGCAAGAATAAAACTACCACCTACTACTACACTACTGAACTATGACACGGAGAATAGAAGACCAAGCACAATGCTGACGAGAAGTCGGGCACGACGAAACACACGCCCAACATCTTCGGGTTCGTCGCTCAGCTCCGCCTCGCAGTTGCCGGAACCTGCTCCAGACTTACCGGAACCAGATCCAGACGTGAGTCCTGTGATACCGGCCGCTGCAGTTGCGTCGAGCTCGAGCGACGAATACTTCTCGCCGCCGACAACACCACCACCAATTCGTCGGCCGAGAAGAGGCCGGCCACCGAACGGCATGGGATCTAGGGGCCAACCGGCCCCGAGCCGGGTCCCCGCTGCCGGTGGTTGTGTGCAGCGCATGAAATGGACTCAACAAATGAATGAGAACGTCATGCGCGCATATTACGGGGCTACAGAGGGGGGAACTAACCTCACTGCGTACCGCGATAGGATGCTGTCTCTGTTCCAGGCGCTTCAACCAGCCATCAACGTCTCGGCCCAACGACTTTCGGATCAGGTGCGGGTTATCCAACGGAATCACAGATTGGACGACGCCGCGCTTGATAGGCTGCGCTCAGAGGTACTGAGCAATCGTATCGTCCCTGTCCCGTCACAGACCGCGGTGCAACCTCTAGTCAGTGACATAACCCAACCGCGGTCTTATGTTAATGATGAGGAGGGGGGCGATGAGATTGTTACGGTAAGTAGCCAGTGTAACGAACGATTGAGGAGCGCGCTGGAGGATGCGATTCGAGAGTTTAGAACTGCCCCCGTCCAACTTAGACCACATTTACCTCGCTTGCCTATGCACAGAACGAATAGGGCGATGGTGTGTGCCTTGGATTCGCTGCTTGGTTTTTATTTTGAAAGCAGCGAAGATCTCGTAGATACGCACTCGATCTTGTATTGCGCGGCTATTGCGGCGTGTCGTGTAGCCAATGTCAAATTTCCAAATTGTGACATAGCTACACGACCAAAACCCGCTGTTCCAGCCTGGCAGTGCAGGATCGAGCGGCGTATCGAGGGGACCAGGGTGCTCATCGGCAAACTATACTGCTTCAGGGAGGGCAATACTCGCCCTAGAGTGATGCGCTTTGTGAGGCGGGCGTTCTCGGGGACTGGAATCAGCCCTCAAGAATATATGTCCCGTGTCACAGAGCGCATTGACTTCCTGAAGCAGAAGGTCTGTGCATGGGCAAGCCGTATCCGTAGGTATAAGCGACGGGTTGAGCGGTATACCCAGAATCGCATATTCCTGCGTGATCAAAGGTGGGTGTATAGAGCATGGGAGCGACCTGAGCAAAATGTGGCAGACGTATGCCGCCCGGATGATGATGCCACTAGCATATTCTGGCGTAACATCTGGTCGGTGCCCGTTTGCCATACTGAGGCTGAATGGATGCGGGATGTTGAGTGCGTGTGTGACGCCATACCGGAGATGGAGGAAGTAATAATTACTTCCTCCGATGTAGCCACTGCAGCCCGTCCGATACCGAACTGGAAATCTCCGGGACCGGACGGACTGCACAATTTTTGGCTTAAATGGCTGCAAAGTTCACATGCGTGCTTAGCATCGCAATTCCAGTTATTTTTCCAAATTATAGGCCGATCACTTGTTTGCCGACGGTCTATAAACTCCTTACATCCATTTTGAGAGAGAAAATTAATTCTCATTTAGAAAAGAATTCTATTATGTCTGTCTCTCAAAATGGATGTAGGAATGGGTCCCGCGGCACCAAGGAGCTACTCCTCATTGACATGGCCATAAGCCAACAGGTCCGTCGATCCCGAAAGGATTTGTCGACATGTTGGATAGACTATAAGAAGGCCTTTGATTCGGTGCCGCATACATGGCTCTTGAGGGTGTTAGAGTTGTACAAAATTGATACAACTCTGAGCACCTTCCTAACGACGTGTATGGGGCAGTGGAGGACGGTTCTTCGCTATCCAGGATGCCGACAAATTCAGGGGAGCAACGAACCTATTAGGATTAAGCGGGGAATATTCCAGGGCGACAGTCTGAGTCCACTGTGGTTTTGTTTAGCCTTGAACCCTCTTAGCACTCTGCTGGAGGGTACAGGGCTGGGCTGTCCTTTGCGGAGAGGGGGTCAGGTAATATCCCACCTGCTTTATATGGATGATTTGAAACTGTTTGCCACCAACAAATTGCAACTGCTGGAGTCACTAAAAGTAACTAAAACTTTTAGTGATTCCATCAGGATGGAATTTGGTGTAGATAAATGTGCAGTCATGCATGTAAAGAGGGGCGGGATTGTGGAATCTGAGGGACTACAACTCTCAGATTCTATAAACCTGAGATCACTCTCCGCAACTGATACCTACAAATACCTGGGTATGTCAGAGGGGTTAGGCATTAACGGACCTGACATGAAACAATCATTGCAGGAGCGCTTCTTCGGTCGCCTGAAAAAGGTACTTAATAGTTCTTTGTCAGGCGGCAACAAGGTGCGCGCCTTTAACGGTTGGGTCATGCCGGTCCTGATGTACTCCTTTGGCATACTAAAGTGGACCCAGACGGAACTAGACGCCCTGGATAGGAGAGTCCGGTCACTGCTGACTGCAAACCGGATGCATCACCCACGTTCGTCTGTCATGAGGCTGTACATTCCGCGGAAGTGCGGGGGTCGAGGTTTTTTAAATGCTAAGACCCTCCACAACCGCGAGGTGTGCAGTCTCAGAGAATATTTTCTCAAGGCTGACGTGGGTATGCACCGAGATGTGGTTGCAGTGGACGAGGGACTCACCCCGTTGTCCTTGGCTAAAGAGAACTGGCGCAAACCTGTGGTGCTTAGTACCAACGACCGCAAGGAAGTATGGCAAAGCAAGGAGCTTCACGGACGCTTTTTCCGGGCCCTTCATGGGCCCGACGTAGATTTCTTAGCGTCCGTGGCCTGGCTACGCTTCGGTGACCTCTTTGGGGAAACCGAAGGTTCAGTCTGTGCGATTATGGATGAAGTTATGCTAACAAATAACTACCGGAAGTATATAATGAAAGACGGGACGATCGACATATGTCGGGCATGCCATTGTCCCGGTGAGTCTATCAGACATATTACTTCTGGATGTTCTCGTTTAGCTAACGGCGAGTATTTGCACAGGCATAATCAAGTAGCCAGGATTATCCATCAGCAACTTGCTCTGAAATACGGCCTTGTGGACTCTGAGGTACCGTTTTACAGGTATGTGCCCGACCCAGTTCTCGAGAATGACCATGTCACGTTATACTGGGATCGATCTATTATCACTGACAGGACTATTGTAGCCAATAAGCCTGATATAGTGGTAATAGATCGATCAGTGCGCCGCACAATGATAATCGATGTCACTATCCCGCATGACGAGAACCTCGTGAAGGCTGAGAAGGATAAACAATTGAAGTATCTCGACTTAGCCCACGAGGTTGTCGCTATGTGGGACGTGGACTCGGCAATCATTGTGCCGATAGTCGTTACGGTCAATGGCCTTATCGCTAAGAGCCTCGACCAACATCTCAAGAGGCTCTCGTTGGGTGGCTGGGTGAAGGGCCTGATTCAGAAGGCAGTACTCCTTGATACGGCGCGTATTGTGAGGAGGTTCCTGTCTCTGGGACCCTAACCACCGGTAGCTTGGACCCTGTTCCCCATGCCGGTGGATTTCTATTTTTTATATTTTTACATGTTTTTTTTTAATTCTAATATTTAAAAATATAATTTATTTTTAAATATTAGAATTAAAAAAATGAATAAAAAAAATGAATAAAGGAGATAATAATAATGTTCCAGAGCGATGAGAGGTGGGTATAATGAGCTTGGGAGTGACCTGAACAAAATGTGACAGACGTGTGCCGCCCGAATGATGCCGCCACGAGCGCATTCTGGCGCAGCATCTGATCGGTGCCCGTCTGTCACTCTGAGGCTGACTGGATGCAGACTGTTGAGCAAACGTGTGGAACAATACCAGAAATGGAAGCAGTTCTAATTACGCCATTAGACGTAGCCAGAGCAGTCCGTCCGTTACCGAATTGGAAATCACCGGGACCGGACGGACTGCACAACTTTTGGTTAAAATGGATAACTAGTTCACACACTCGCCTGGCATCTCAATTTCAGTCATCCTTAGAGTCTGGGTCGCTACCGCAGTTTCTAACAACAGGCGTTACCCACCTGCTCCATAAGTCAGGTAGTCCCGCGGAACCCAAGAATTATAGACCGATCACATGTTTGTCGACGATCTATAAACTTCTTACATCCATTTTGAGAGCGAAAATTAATACGCATATTGAGAATAACTCGATTATGTCTGCCTCTCAGAATGGATGTCGGAACGGGTCCCGTGGTACTAAAGAGCTACTCCTCATCGAAATGGCCATAAGCCAACAGGTTCGTTGATCCCGCAAGGATCTGTCGACTCGGTGCCACATACATGGCTCATGAGGGTGCTGGAGTTGTACAAGATAGATGCAACTCTACGCACCTTCCTTGAGTCGTGTATAGGGCAATGGAGGACGGTCCTTCGCTATCCTGGGTGTCGACAGATCGAGGGGAATGATGAGCATGTATGGATTAAACGGGGAATATTTCAGGGCGACAGTTTGAGTCCACTTTGGTTTTGCTTAGCCCTGAATCCTCTAAGTACACTGCTATAGGATTCAGGTCTAGGCTATCGGTTGAGGAGAGGCGGTCAGGTCATATCTCACCTCCTCTACATGGATGACTTAAAACTCTTTGCTCCCAACAAATTGCGACTGATGGAGCCACTGAAAGCAACTGAAACTTTCAGTAGCGCCATCAGGATGGAATTTGGTGTGGACAAATGTGCAGTCATGCATGTAAAGCGAGGTGAAATCATGGAATCCGAGGGAATCCAACTGTCGGATTCCATACACCTTAGATCCCTCTCCTCATCCGAAAGCTATAAGTATTTGGGTATGTCGGAAGCGTTAGGCATCAACGGTGCTGACATGAAGCAATCGTTAAAGGAGCGATTCTTTGGTCGCTTGAAGAAGGTATTAATTAGTCTTCTTTCAGGCGGAAATAAGGTGCGCGCCTTCAACGGTTGGGTCATGCCGATCTTGATGTACTCTTTCGGCATACTCAAATGGACTCAGACCGAACTTGACGGCCTGGATAGGAGGGTCCGTACATTGTTGACCGCAAACCGGATGCATCACCCACGTTCATCGGTGATGAGACTGTACATCTCGCGGAAGTGCGGGGGCCGTGGCTTTTTAAATGCTAAAACCCTCCACAATCGCGAGGTGTGCAGCCTCAGGGAATATTTTTTAAAAGCCAAATTGGGTATGCACCGTGATGTGGTCACAGTGGATAAGGGGCTCACCCCGCTCTCCATGGCTAAAGAGAACTGGCGCAAACCTGTAGTACTTACTATCGATGACCGCAGGAAGGTATGGCAAAACAAGGAGCTTCACGGGCGCTTCTATCGGGCCCATCATGAGCCCGGTGTAGATTTCTTAGCGTCCGTATCCTGGCTACGTTTCGGTGACCTATTCGGGGAAACTGAAGGTTTTGTTTGTGCAATTATGGACGAAGTTATTCTGACGAATAAGTACCGGAGACATATTATGAAGGACGGGACGGTTGATGTCTGTCGGGCATGCCACCGTCCGGGTGAGTCCATCAGACATAATAGTTGGGGAAAAAGTTTCTTCGCATTTTTTAAGAAAATTCAAAACATTTTTTAATATAGTTTATTTACATTTAACTAAAGTATGTAGGTACCATTTTGTTCGATAACTTTTTGCCATCTTGTAAGTAGGGACATGATCCCATTGCTATAGAAATTTTGGGACTTTTGGTCAAAATACCGCGACAAGTGGTTTTGGCAGTCCTCTCGTGATGTTAACCTGACACTGCCTAAAGAATTCTGAAGAGACCGAAACAGATGGAAATCTGAAGGAGCAAGGTCAGGACTATACGGCGGATGCATTAACACCTCCCAGCCAAACTCTCTTAATTTTTGCTGAGTGGCTAAAGATGTGTGAGGTCTAGCGTTATCATGATGAAAAACCACACCCCTTCTGTTGATTAATTCCGGCCGCTTTCTCTCAACTTCTTGCTTTAATCTCATCAGTTGTTCGCAGTAGAGTTCAGAATCGATGGTCCTGCCTGGTGGTAACAGCTCATAATTAATAATGCCCTTCCAATCCCACCACACACACAGCATCACCTTGTTGCGAGTTAACCCGGGTTTCGCCACAGTCTGTGAAGCCTGACCGGCCTTTGACCACGACCTTTTTCGCACGTTCTTGTCATACGTGATCCACTTTTCATCAGCAGTTATCAGCTTCTTCAAAAATGGTTCGGTTTCATTACGTCGTAATAAAGAATCACAAATGAGTACACGGTTCATTAGGTTTCTTTCAGTGAGCTCGTGAGGTACCCAAATGTCGAGCTTTTTTGTGTACTCAGTTTTTATCAAATGCGCCAAAACTGTTTTGTGGTCAATTTTCAGTTCTTCAGCTATGTCGTAACTACTGATATGCCGATCTTGCTCTACTTTTTCAAAAATGGCATCCATTTTATCCGTAATAGGGCGACCTGAGCGACGTGCATCTTTGACATCAAATTTCCGGATTGAAAACGCTTAAACCAAATTTGTGCTACTCTCACAGACACTACACTAGGTCCATAAACATCGCAAATTTTTTTCGCGGCTTGCGTTGCATTTTTACCTTTTTTGTAGTAAAATTTTAAAATGTATCGAATTTCTTCATTAGATTCCAAATTCAAATAACAAATTAAATTCAAATTAGGAAAATTCAAATTAATTCAAATCAAATTAAATTCAAATTAGGAAAATGTGTGATTTTCATTTGTTTTTTGTACCGTCAAGATGAGTGCATCTTGACGGTACGAAAAACAAATGAAAATCACACATTTTCCTAATTTGAATTTGGAATTATGTTCTTTAAAATTTAAACTTTCAATGATACCAAAACCAGCCAGATACAAATAGTAAAGCCAAAGAGATTTTATTACAAGTTCATACATACTATAATGCGAAAAGGCTTTTTCCCCAACCTAATATTATCTCTGGTTATTCTCGTCTGGCTAACGGCGAGTACTTGCACAGACATAATCAAGTGGCCAGGATTATTCACCAGCAACTTGCTTTGAAATATAAACTTGTGGATTCTGAGGTACCGTATTACAAGTATGTGCCCGACCCAGTTCTCAAAAATGACCATGTCACGTTGTACTGGGATCGGTCTATCATTACTGACAGGACTATTGTCGCCAATAAGCCTGATATAGTGGTGATACATCGATTAGTGTGCCGCGCAATGATTGTCGATGTTACCATTCCACATGACGAGAACCTCGTGAAAGCTGAGAAAGAGAAGCAAATGAAGTATCTCGACTTAGCACACGAGGTTGTTGACATGTGGAATGTGAGCTCGGCTGTCATTGTGCCGATTGTAGTAACGGCCAATAGCCTGATGGCCGAAAGTCTCGATCAACATCTTTCGAGGCTCTCGTTAGGCGGTTGGATCAAGGGCCAGATTCAGAAGGCAGTACTTCTTGATACGGCTCGCATTGTGAGGGGGTTCCTGTCTCTGCAGCCCTAACCACCGGTAGCTTGGACTTTGCTCCCGCTACTGACGGATCACTATTTCTTATATTTTTAAATGTTTTTTTTTATGTTTTTTATAAAAAATATTTAAAAATGTATTTAATAAGTTTTTAAATGAATAAAGGACATAATAATAATATAATGATAAATGATAAATGATTTTTATTTCTGTAAGTAGGTTTGTACAAACACTTTTACAAGTCAATATATATTTTTTTTTAACTAGATGAGGTCGGCGTTTCCTATCTGACTACTCTGAGAAGAAAGGCCGAAACAAACTCAGAGGTCACAGTCTCTTATAAAGTCCAGACATAATCTTGGTCACTTCATGTAAAGACCATGTAGATTGGTGTCTGAAATGGTCTTTTGAGGAAAGAACCACACAGATTGAGAGGACCTGTCCAGTCAGTGCACGCATTTGTCAACTCGCAACAACGCAGCTCAACTCAGAACTTATGGAGCTCAACGATTCGACGAACAATACCAAAGAAAGGACATTGGGGTAGGCCGCATAGATTACTCAAACTGCCAGACCATGATTAAAAATAACTGAGAGAAAAAATAAAACAAACAAAAAAAAAAAAAGCAATGACCTACATAGTCTTTACATTCACAATAAAGTAAAATAATATAATACTTACAAAGTAAATATTAATGTCAACATTCAGTATGCAAAAATAAAAATAATATGAAATAAAATTGGAGCAGTTCAATCCCAAGCCTTTTTGTCCTCAGTATAATCTTTAACGGTATAAAAAGCTTTCTGTGTCAGAAAGCTTTTTGCGTTTAATGAATGATTTGAATTTATTAAGGCTCAGATCTTGAACGTGGCTTGGAAGTTTATTATAAAAGCGTATACATTGACACCTGAATGACCCACCTATTTTCTTGAGCCTTGTTGGAGGTACAACAAATTTATGTTTGTTCCTAGTATTTATATTGTGGATATCACTGTATTTTTTAAACAATTTAATGTTTTTATGGGCATATAAAAGATTTTCAAAAATGTACTGAGAAGGCAAAGTCAGTATATTAATCTCCTTAAATTTCTCTCTGAGAGATTGTCTCGGACTTAATTTATAAATGCATCGAACAGCTCTTTTCTGCAAAACAAAGATAGTCTGAATGTCGGCTGCATTTCCCCACAACAGAATACCGTACGACATTATACTATGAAAATAGCTAAAGTACACTAAACGGGCTGTCTCTATGTTGGTTAAATTACGAATTTTCCTAACAGCGTATGCTGCGGAGCTTAGCTTTTTTGACAATTTATCTATATGTGGGCCCCACTGAAGCTTAGCATCCAAAGTTAAGCCCAAGAATACTGTGCTATCTTCAGGATTCAACTCTTCGCCCTTTATCAACACGTTAGTTTTCACCTGCCTAACGTGAGGTAGTGTAAACTTAATGCATTTGGTTTTTTTTTCATTAAGGAGTAAATTATTAACACTGAACCAGTGAACTACTTTTGAGATCGCTCTGTTTACATCGTCAGTAACCAGCTGCTGACGTTTAAGTTTAAACAAAAGTGAAGTATCATCCGCAAACAAAACTATATCATGATTATCCTTAATGAGGTAGGGCAAATCGTTAATATAAATAAGAAATAAGAAAGGACCAAGAATCGAGCCCTGTGGGACCCCCATTGTTACTATAGATCCGGGCGATCTTTTTCCATTAACGTCAACGCTCTGAATCCTATTACTCAAGTATGAAGTAAGAAGATCCAGAGCGGTGTTCCGGATCCCGTAATGGCGGAGTTTCCTGATTAACGTTTCATGAAGAACGCAATCGAATGCCTTGGACAAATCACAAAAAATGCCCAAGGCATCGCATTTGTCTTCCCATGCATTATAAATATGTCCTAAAAGTTCAACACCGGCATCAGTAGTTGAACGACCCTTTGTAAAACCGAACTGCTTGTTATGTAATAATTTATGTTTATTAAAAAATCTTTGCAATTGGTCTAAAATTAATTTCTCAAAAATTTTACTAAACGTAGGTAGTACCGAACTATGTCTATAATTTGTGGGGTCTGATGTACTACCTGATTTAAACAAAGGTATTATTTTACTATATTTCATGAGGTCAGGAAACTCCCCACAGTCGATACAGTTATTAAAGATAAGAGCTAAAGTAGGTGCTACAATGTCAATAATAGACTTAGCAACTTCTACAGAATTACCCCACAGATCTGCTGTCTTTTTTACATTTAAAGTGTGAAAGGTTTTAATTATGTCTCTACAGGTAATTTGTTCAAAATTAAATTCCGAATCGCAAGCATTAACATTTTCCTTAAGCAAAGACTCAGCAACAGAAGTTGATGAGTTTAGGGATTTAGTAGTTGAAACGGGAATATCTGAAAAGAAATTTTCAAAGGCCGCGGCGACTTGTGAGTCTGATTTTATTATATTGTCATTAATAGACAGGCTGTAGTCAGCACTTCGGTTATTAGACCTTCCCGTTTCACTATTAATAATATTCCAAGTCGTTTTAATTACATTACTACTGTTTTTAATCTTCGAACTCAAATAACGCGACTTGGCCATACAACAAACTTTTTTAAATAATTTTGAATAGTTTCTAACATATAAATTAAATTCAGCAGTGTTTACAAAAGACCTTTCATTGTATAGTTCATAAAGCCGTGTTCTACTTTTATGAATACCAATGGTAGCCCAATCACTGAAAGACGCGTTACTATTAACCGAGATAGTCTTGGGAATAAAGATGAGATTAAATTGTTGGCAGTACATATTTAAAAAATCATCATACAGATCATTAGGATCAGTATGATTAGCCAAAACTGTTAATTTATTAATGAGTTTAACTTTAAAAGCTTCCAAGCGACTTGTAGTTTTGGGGTTAACAATGATATCCTTTTTAGCCACTTTTTTGTTTTGGTTTTGGATAGTAATCCTTTGCCCGCAATGATCAGAATCTAGTAAATTTATAATTTCTTTATGGCTTGGAATAACATCTGTATAAATATTATCTAGGCATGTGGCACTAGTAGGGGTTATTCTTGTGGGCTCCAAAAATAGGTTTTCAAGATTGTATGACTGAAAAAGACTTATTATTTTACTACAAGAACCTGACTTTTCTAATAAATTAACATTAAAATCACCACAAATGATAATAGATTTATTTGAGTTACATATCTTGTGTAACACTTCATCCATTACCTTTTCAAAGCAGTCATACAATCCTGAAGGGGGCCTGTACACACTTAATACAATAAATCACTCCAATTCTATACAAGCTATTTCAACTGTCCGCTCAACAGATAGGCTCACAATATCCTTACGGTCTTTAAATTTCAGCTGGTTACTTACTAAAATTAATGAGCCACCATGTATAGCATTTACTCTGCTGAACGAACTACCAACTACCAATAATATCCTGGGACATTTCACACACGGTCATCCGATTCGAAACTAAGCAGAGCTTGTACTATGCAAACCAGATAACTGATATACTATATATACTACTTTTTTTTTGTAAATACATACTTATACAGATAATTACACCCCGACTCAGGACAAACATACACGTTCATGCACACAAATGTTTGTCCTGGATGGGAATCGAACCCACGACCTGCGGCGTGACAGGTGGTATCTTAACCAACCACGCCAACTGGCCTGTCAAATATATAAATATATACATACATATAATCAGAATAAACTTAGTCAAGAGAAATAAGGATCGGTAGAGGAGAAATAACAATCAGTAGAGGAGAAAAAGAATCCAAAAAATCAGCGCAGGGATGCTTCTGGCAACTTCTTACGTATATGCTCACGTATTCGTAATAAAGCCGAAGAGTTAACTATTTTTGTTTGTTTGAACGCTTTAATCTGGAAACACCTACTAGTCGGATTTGAAAATTTGATAGCCTAATTGTTAAGGAAAGCTATGGGCCTTTTAATATCACGCTAGGACCTTCAGGAACCGAGTAAAAATTAAAAAGTCAGATAGAACGCTAAGCGAAAACGAAGTAACTGCGTGGGCAGGCGATGCGATGCGACGTACTGGGTCGCGGGATCACGAGATTTCACGCCGATGTAGTTGCGGGCAGAAGCTAGCTAGAATAATAAAGCTGAAGAGTTTGTTTATTTGTTTGCATGTTTGAACGCGCTAATCTCTGGAATTACCAGTCGGAATTAAGTCGATATTTTTGCATTTGATAGCCCAATTCTTGAGGATGGATATAGGCTATTTAACATCACGCTAGGACCTTTAGGAGACGAGCAAAAATCAAAAAGGTCAGAAAGAACACTAAGCGAAAATGAAGTAATCGTGCGGGCAGGCGATGTGATGCGACGGGCTGGGTCGGGGGATAAGAATATCCACGCGGAAGAAGTCTCGAGCAGAAGCGAAAACAAAATGAAGGGAGTTTGGCATGACGTTGCACGTTGCACCATAGTGATAAATGATAAATGATTTTATTTCTGTAAGTAGGTTTGTACAAACATTTTACAAATCAATCATGTTTTTTTTTTTTAAACTAGATGAGGTCAGCGTTTCCTATCTGACTACTCTGAGAAGAAAGGCCGAAACAAACTCAGAGGTCACAGTCTCTTATAAAGTCCAGACATAATCTTGGTCAGATCATGTGAAGACCGTGTAGATTGGTGTCTGTAATGGTCTTTTGAGGAAAGAACTACCTCGATTGAGAGGACCTGTCCAGTCAGTGCTCGCATTTGTCAGTAATCGCGCAGCTCAACTCAGAACTTAAGGAGCTCAACGATTCGGCGAACAATACCAAAGAAAGGACATTTGGGTAGGCCGCATAAATTACTCAAACTTCCAGACCATGATTAAAAATAACTGAGAGAAAATATAAAACAAACAAAAAAGCAATGACCTACCTACCTACCTAGTGACACCTTACAGGTGTCATTAAAGGATTTATGCAAACACGATTGAAAGCAGACCAAATTAGGGAGAAACATTTGTGTGCATGAACATGTCTGTTTGTTCCGAGTCTGGGTGTAATTATCTATTTATGTATGTATTTACAAAAAAAAAGTAGTATATGTAGTATATCAGTTATCTGGTCTATAGTACAAGCTCTGCTTAGTTTGGGACCAGATGACCGTGTGTGAAATGTCCCAGGATATTATTATTATTATTATTTATCATCACCTGCCTAGCCCTTTCACAATTTTGTTGGGGTCAGCTTTCAGTCTAACCGGAAGCAGCTGAATATCAGTACTTTACAAAGAGGGACTGCCTATGTGATCTCCATAACCCAGTTACTGGGTCCGATCCATCCGGTTACGCTACGCTTGCCGGGTTGGGTGGGTGACCATCTTTACATACTGAGACTCCTGCGTGCCTCGGAAAGCATGTTAAGCCGTTGGTCCCGGCTGTCATTCGTGGATCTTTCAAAGTCGTTACGGGTCGTCGGAAGCCCGAAAGTCTGACAACCAGGCTTACCAAGGGGTATCGTATTACCCAATAACTGGGTTGTGGAGGTCAGATAGGCAGTCGCTCCATGTAAAATACTGGTATTCAGCTGCATCCGGTTAGACTGGAAGCCGACCCCAACATTGTTGAGAAAAGGCTAGGCAGATTGATTTCGTAACGACTGTGAAAGATCTACGAATGACGGCCGGGACCAACTGCTTAACGTACTTGACACGCTCTTGCTTTTCGTTTTTACGTCATTGTCTTCGTGTTTGCATTTTATTTCCGTATGCCATGCCTTTGCCATTTTTTATCTCATTACTCTGTCATCGCCTCATGCAACGACTTTCCTGTGATTCATTCCAATGTCGTCGGAAAATGATGCAGTGAAATACGTTTAAGTAGGCCCAAACGTTTCACAGTTTGCTGCACATAGCATTTAACATGCAGTTCATTTAAAATACACATTCAGAGCACCAGAGTTAATCCTGCCTGATACCCGGTAATTGTCAGACAAAAAAGCTTAACGAAATCCCGAAAACTCGGGCTTACATTTAGCGGGAAAAGGTGTAAAAAGTCAAATGGCTCAAGCAGTAAATCCAGATCCGGTAACCCTGTTGGCAGGGCTATTATTCTCATTTCGAAATACGGAATTACGGTGATTTTTTTATTAAATCCGCTTATCTTTTCCGCTGGTGAGTGAAAAGTTGAGTTCGTATTGGGGCTAGTGGATGAAAAATATTTTTTGAGTGGAAAATTGGATGGGTTTCCTTTAATCTATACTCAAATCGTAATTTTCTCTCTTTGAACTAAATGCACCTGTACTTTGTATTTATTCTAATAAAAAAAGATAAGAAGATAAATGGTTTATTCGGCACAAACAAAACGTACATTTTATAAAAATGTAATTTTTTATAAAAAAAACCGGTCAAGTGCGTGTCGGACCACGCACAAAGAAGGGTTCCGTAGTTGGGATGAATTTATCCCAAGAACAATCTTAAGATTGTAGTTCAAAACATGTTCTCCCATATATTCCAACTGCAAATGTAAGTTTGTACGCACAATATTGAGAGATTTACCATGTTATTTTAAGACCATAGACTTCTTATAGGTATTCCTGTAATCTATAGGTATAGAAGTATTTTCTGTATTTTGTTCAAAATTTTAAGCTCAGTAGTTTCGGAGATAAAGGGGGAATGATCAATTTTCGTCTATTTGATTAAATAAGTTTAAAACAGTTTATTTTAAAATTATAAAAAAAAAATATTTAGACCCTCACAGTAAACCCTTTCATTTGATATATCGCACGGTACAATTTGCAAAACTTTTTTTTTTTCTTATTTGCCCCCCAAAATGACCCCATATTCAAAATTAATTAATTTACATTATACGTCCGTGTTTGGGTTACCGAAATTCATACGTGTACCAAATTTCAACTTAATTGCTCCATTAGATTCGGAGCAAATTGGCTGTGACAGACGGACAGACTGACACACACACATGAGTGATCCTATAAGGTTTCCGTTTTTTCCCTTTGAGGTACGGAACCCTAAAAATACATAAAATGAACACATACAGACTAGCCAAAAGCCAAAAACCAAATTCAACCAAAAAAAGTTGAAAGTGTAATATTATCGGATCAGGGTTTTGGTGCCACGATATTAATCGTATCATGCGTAGTACTACAAAATATTTTCTCCGTCAGAATTGAGAATTGCCTAGTTACTCACCAGTTACCCAGTACCAGGATTGTGCTGTCAGATAGACAATCGCTCCA
Organism: Dicycla oo; assembly: GCA_948252095.1. NCBI lineage: Eukaryota > Metazoa > Arthropoda > Insecta > Lepidoptera > Noctuidae > Dicycla > Dicycla oo. The sequence continues at coordinate 15,808,286 of OX411732.1, forward strand.
TGTAAAATAGTAGTATCTGCTGCATCCAGTTAGATTCGAAGCCAACCCCAACATAGTTGGAATAAGACTAGGCAGATAATGATGGTAGTGACTATTGGTTAGTCTCCTTTGTGAAAATCTATGTTGGAAATGTATCAGATGCACCTCATAAAAAAACCTTTGCAGATACATTATATTTAACGTTCTATGCCTCGTAACGCATAACGTGTAACAAGCCCACAGCCGTTATTTTTTTTTCATGTCGACACGAGTGCTATGGCGCTATTATATCAAATTTATATCGCGTTCCGAATTGGTGTCGCTTTTATAACAACAATTTATCACCCCAAATATTTTATCTTGAATGGTTTTTTGATTTTAATAACAGGCTCGAAGGAGCACACTGTGCAAGGAAAAATATAAAAGTAGCAAAATAACAATAAATAATTTTTTTTTTTTTAGCAAATGTGGGTACAGGGGGCCGATTCTACTAATTTGCAACGTTACACGTTCAATTGTGTTTCAACAACAGTTCAGTTTCGATCGCCGTTCGATAGTTACCAAAAAAGTCATTCTACTATTCTATAAGCAAAATGGAAACTAAACTTAAACCGAATCGTAACGGGAACGTAACAGCTGGTAGCCTGTGTGACCAACATTCCAAATAGTATGTTTTAATAATACCACAGAAAAAAAAGTTGAATTTAATAATATTACTAAATGCGAATAAGTGCTACTAAAAATATTTTTAATACAAAAACATATCTAGACCATACTTATATTTTCAGCCTGTATATTTTTTTGTAACATTTCAACTTTATAAATAATAAAAACTCAGAAGAACGTTTCGTTTTCGGCCCCAGCTTGCGAAATCTGTGAAACGAAACGTTTCAATATGTCAAAAAGATAATGATGCGACTAAACGTCACGCTCATGTTCGGTTTTGTTAGCAGAATAGCTTTTGAGATTGTTTCGATCGATCGGTGACTGAACTGAAATGTAACCGCAGTTGGATCGTTGTTACATTAGTGGAATGCGAAAACGCTCAAAAGCCGTGGTTCAGCTGCCATTCAGTTACGATGTTTTAACAATTTTGTTAGTAGAATCGGCCCCCAGATCATCTATCTTAATCAAAAACACAATGTACAAAGTTTTGAGTAGATATTTTAAAGATAGAGTAAATATTACATTTTTCTATCGTCGGATTGTTGTAACAATTTTATATCATTTTTAGTCGCCACAACCCGGTACGAACACACACAGTGTGAATAATAATAATAATAATATCCTGAGACATTGTTCACACACGGTCATCTGATTCCAAACTAAGCAGAGCTTGTACTATGGAAACCAGATAACTGATATACTACATATACTACCTTTTTTTTGTAAATACATACTTATATAGATAATTACACCCAGACTCAGGACAAACAGACATGTTCATGCACACAAATGTTTGTCCTGGATGGGAATCGAACCCACGACCTGTGGCGTGATAGGTGGTATCTTAACCAACCACGCCATCTGGCCTGTGTGAATCTGAATGGTGCCTAAGGCTTCGCCTTTTGTACACCGGTTTGTATGCCGTACCGTGAAGAAGCCATGTAGCCCCATGTACAGACGCCAGCACATCAAGTTACTACAATCTGTCTAATTTATTTAATGGATTTTCAACTTTATCGCTAAAGCATTAGGTTCAAGGTTGATTGGGAAAATTTGACAGTTTCGGGTAGCTTGACCTGCTGGCGTCTGTACAAAGGGCGTTACACTATTTGTCCACCGCACCAGGAACGGGACGTCAATGAGAAAACAGATGACCCCAGATGTTCCCGGTGCGGTGAATAAACAGTGTAAGGGTCGATACGTTACTAAAGACGGACGAAAACACATCTGAAATCACAGTTACTAAAGTTTGTAACGTTTTCGATATGGCACGCTCCAATATCTACAACCCGTATTTATAAACAAGTAAAAGTAATTTCTCAAATAACGATTTTTATTCTATAGTTTAGTAATTGCTTGAAGTTAAAACAGTCAAAGGTTAGTTAGTTAGTTATTCTTAGCCAAGTAATAGTCACCATTTTCTTTATTTACTTAAGATTTGAGAACTCGACCATTTTGCGTTTGATTTTGCAATGGAACGTTGACTCTTACTCAAGCATTTACTCAAGTAAGTAACGTACATTACTCGACTATAAAATAATATTTCATAATGAAGAATTCTATCCACAAGTAATAACTGCACTAAGAAATTACTTAGCAGGAAGTAATTGCTTGTTTATAAATACGGGTGTGAGTGTCAAATAGCTTGCACCGATTTGTTGTTCGACAAGTAGCGTTGAACTGTTTCGAAAACACTTTTGTTTGTCGCAAACAAAACTGACATATATCAAAATGGTCTAGAAATTCAAGTTTTGCAAGTTTTGTGCTTCTATGATAGGTCAAAATCTGTAGAAATACCTGAATTAATATTTTTTGGACATTCTTCTATACCTACTATTTCAGAAATTTAATATTTTGCATTCGATTTTCTATGATTATTGTAATATTGTGGATGTACAAACAGGAACATGAGTGCACTGTAGGTAGGTTATAAGCGAAGATACGTAAATCACTAGGCAATATTCTCCTTTATAAATAGACTTCAGAAACTGCTCATGCGAATTAAAGTAATGAACGCGCAAATAGTTACTTTGACCAAAGCAAAACCTAAATAACGTTGTGGAAACACTGAGAGCCTGCAAATATTCTTGGAAGGAAATAAATAAGATATTTACTGTAACAGCTTTCAAGATAGTCCCAAATCAGCACTTATGTTGCAAGTACATTTTAGTTATTATACTTAGTTATAGTTTTACTTATGGCGGCATCAATTTAAAAATAAAAAATATTCTTTACTTCGGATAATTAGAAATCCATGATTCGGCGAACTAACGACCTCCACAGAGGGGATGAGATCCTGTCCGCTACAGTCATCAGGATTTTATTGCGGCTGCCACGTATTCTGCAGATCAGGGATGCCGTTTTTTTGCGAAAGACGGCGTGAAAGCCATCAGTGTGATATAGCGCGAACATTCCTGACGCACTACAGAAACGAGGCAGCCCCAACATCATCCTGAAGATATTATTATACTGGATACGCAGGATATCTAGCGACCTTTTGGTGTGACTACTCCACAGATTCCCAGTGCCAGTGCCAGTGCATTTAAGTTGCTTTGCAGCTTCGAAGTAACTATTATTATGTAAGGAACTGAGATCGGAATAGGTAAAATATAAATACCTAAACTTCGAGGAAAGAAGTAACAAGAGTAGATAATACTAATATTTTCAGACCACATATTGACAGTTTGGTTACAAGAGTGCGCAGGTTAATTTTTGTTTTTAAAAAATTGCGAGCAATTGCAGATAAAAAACTAATGTCACAGGTTTACTTGGCCCTAGGTCAATCTGTAATACAGTACTGTATTACTTCATGGGGTGGAGCACCAAAATCTTACTTACTACCTCTTGAAAGAGCACAGAGAGCAATTTTAAAAGTAGCAAACTTCCATCCCTTTCTCTATCCTACAGATCTGCTATACAAATCCTGTAACGTGCTGACTGTTCGCCAGCTTTTTATAACGCACTTGGTATTAAAACAGCACACCATGCTCTCCTATAACACTGAAAGTACTAATAAGAGACGGAATGATATTGTATGTGCGTCAAATGCATCCTCTAAATATGTTTTTGTAAATAGATTTTATACATTTTTAGGCCCATTTCTGTACAATAAATTAAATAGGAAATTAAGTACGTATAAATTAAATAATTACGACTGCAAAAAGATTATTCTGCAATTTTTACTTAGCATATCATACAGTGAGACAGAGGATTTACTTGTTGTATGTAAATAAAACATGTTAGTCTTTTAAGTTAATATTAGTTTCTATTTTAGTCTTCTCCATTGTTAATTTTATATTTTTTAAATTTTAAGCACTTTTCTAGCCTGAAACACAGGTTCTACCTAGTTCAGGCAAATGAGCAACTGTGCCCTCTATAATTTTTAAGTTATATTATTGTAAATCTGCACCATTTTTATAAATAAACGATATTATTATATTATTATTAATACCTCCTATAAAATCTCTGAATGATAAACATGACGATTAAATCTCCCGATTTAAGAAATTGCGAATTATTTATTATTCACTATAAATATTTAATTTGTTACGAATGTATTCAAAGTGTAATAAATAATTCGCAATTTCTTTTTCCCGGGAAATTCCCAGGATTTAGAAATTATGAATTATTTATTATTTTATTATAAACACTTAATTTCTTATGAATGTATTCAAAGTACTATAAATATTTCACAATTTCTTAAATCCCGAGATTTAATCATCATGTTTATAATTCCGGGATTTCATTGGAGGTATTATCCATTCTTGTTACCTCTTTCCTCGATGTTTAGGTATTTATGCTCTACCTATTCCAATCTCTGGTAATGAAGGTTTTTGAAGCCAACGAGTTACACCAGCGATCAACTGCACTTTGTGTTACGCAGATTTTTATAGACCTTCAACACTAAAATAATAGGAACAAACACTTAAATAGACACACAGAAACTCACTACAACATCCTCTATCACAATAAACTTCACACTTCATATAAAGCAGAACACAATTTCAAGACCCTACATCTTACAAAGAATGTATTTATTTTTCCGAGAGCAAATCTTTGACAGTAAAATATTTTAGGGACTTACGATGTGAACTCAAACGTTCGTTGCGATAAGGCGAGCGTCGCTAGAATGACAATTGTCGGATTTTAGTGAGAACGATTTGTTGTCAAAGGCGGTTCCGTGGTTCCAATTGTTTTGGAAAGACTAAGGTATTATAGCAGTTTTCTTTGGATATGATTTACTTCGTTTATTTTTTGTGCTAGGGAAGGAAATTGATTTATTTGGAGCTAACTGTGTTTTGCAGTTCCGTCCGCTGCCTATTCCTAATGCTTGCTTTTCGTATCGTTACAAAATTTATCATAAAAACCTAAGACAAAACATTTTTTTTTTTTCTGAATTATAAAATACTACTCGTGTGTTTTAAGTGGCTCCTCAAATTATAAGCGCACTGACTGACAGACATACATTTTGTATATAACATTTTACCCTATGCCACCTTTTCTTAACGAAGGGTATTTCCCATAGGTATCCATAAAGATCCGTATTGGGGAAAAAACTTTTTAGCAAAAAATAAAACCGACTTCCAAAATAAATCACTAAAAAGTGAAAAATAACTTTAATTTCGGAAGTCGGTGGCAAAAACTGAAAATACAACACCAAAGACACGACTACCGAAATTAAAGTTATTTTTCACTTTGTGGTGATTTATTTTGGAAGTCGGTTTTATTTTTTGGTAATTTTTTTTCCCCAATGCAGATCCTTATGGATACCTATGAGAAATACCCTTCGTTAAGAAAAGGTTGGCATAGCGGAAAATGTTATTTACAAAATGTCTGTCTGTCAGTCCGTGCGCATATAATTTGAGGAACCGGGGGTCAGAGAACAGGAAGTCAGTTTTATTTTTTGCTAAAAAGTTTTCATTTTTCACTTTTTAGTTGTTGTACCTACCCCACACAAATTCGAATACCACTACCTGCTATGTAAATAACAGTGATAGGAAGATATTAAAACATCATCCGCATAGATTAAAACATCATCACAAATAAGCATTATTGAAGCTAACTCAAAAACTACCCAAGCAAAGTTAACAAAATTTATATGGGACCACCTAGGAAGACAAAAAAATAATTTTGCAAATCAGTCCATCCGTCTTTGCGTAAGCGCGTAAAAACATACAAAAAAAAACATACAGACGAATTGAGAACCTCCTCCTTTTTGAAGTCGGTTAAAAATGGAGGAATATCACTCTCACGATGCTCCATTTTCCACCGTGTCCGGGGACCAAGCCATCGCTCAAACAATCACATGTTGTCGCAGGTTGGACTCCATTTCATGTCTGGTACCAAATTGTTGATGGTGTTCCAAATTGGTCTATAATTAAGTTGACTTTTATTAACAGAAAACTCTATTACTCTCTAAGCTAATAAAAAAAAACTATAAACGGAAAATCCAGTGCTTAGCAACCCACTGGGGGACCTAAGCATAATGCGCTTAAACCTTTTGCTTCCAGTATTATAGTTTTGTGTAGGTGTACTTACCACTAGGTACTACTAGCTGTAATACTGGAGACAATAAACCTTATCCCATTCTTCTATTCTATTCTATTTAGCTTATTTTTATTTATTTTATACACAGACAGGCAATTAAACTGAACTCTTTTGTCTAGCCCATAAGTCTCTAATATCATTATTCTCTACAAAATAATACAATAACTTAATACCTACTCGTATCTACAATACAACAATATGTGGTGACTCTAAAGTAGCTAAGCAGCTTAGTATTTGTACTGAGAGAAAACAGACGAGTGCAGTGAGATAAAAAAAAAACTGGCCAAGTGCATGTAGGACCACGCAAGATGAAGGGTTCCGTAGTTGGGATGAATTTATCCAAAAAAAAAACTTAACATTGTAGTTGAAAAACATGTTCTCCCATACATTGACAGGCCAGATGGCGTGGTTGGTAAAGATACCACCCGCCATGTCGCTGGTCGTGGGTTCGATTCCCATCCAGGACAAACATTTGTGTGCATGAACATGTCTGTTTGTCCTGAGTCTGGGTGTAATTATCTATATAAATATGTATTTACAAAAAAAAAAAAGTAGTGTATGTAGTTTATCAGTTATCTGGTTTCCATAGTACAAGCTCTGCTTAGTTTGGGATCAGATGACCGTGTGTGAACAATGTCCTAGGATATTATTATTATTATTACATTCTAACTGTAAATGTAAGTTTGTACGCACAATATTGAGAAATTTGTCATGTTATTTTAAGACCACAGACTTCTTATAGGTTTTCCTGTAATCTATTATAGGTTTAGAACTATTTTCTGTATTTGTTTTTTCAAAATTTTAGGCTCAGTAGAATCGAAGATAAAGGGAGAATGGTCAATTTTCGTCTATTTTCTTAAACAACTTTAAAACAATTTATTTATAAATTATAGAAAAAATATATTTGAGACCCTCACACATAGAGAATATATAGTCTTTGTCCTCACAGTAAGCCCTTTCATTTGATATGTCACAAGGTACAGTTTGAAATACTCTTTTTTTTTTATTTGCTCCAAAAATTGACCTCTATATTCAAAATTGATTTATTTACATTACACGTCCGCGTTTGGGTAGTGGACAGAAATTCATGTGTACCGAATTTCAACTTAAATGGTCTATTAGATTAGGAGCAAATTGGCTGTGACAGACGGACAGACAGGCAGACACACGAGTGATCCTATAAGGGTTCCGTTTTTTCCTAGTGAGGTATGGAACCCTAAAAAACATTTGCAGAAATGTAAGTTATCTAGTATGTTAAGAACTGGTACACGATGCACGCATAATGTGTACACAGCTTTATTAGATTAAGAAATAAAGAGCCTTTGTGTTCGTTAGTTTTGCTATTTTCTATTATGTGACCAGTAGTCCGCAGTCATAAATCCAGAGTAAATGGCCATAGACTCGCCTCTATTACAAAGGATTTTTAATAGAACTGGTGAGTGGATTATGGTGGACACCTCTAAGCTTAAATGTAGGCGTGATTTTACATAATGTGATCGATTTATACAGGGTTAAAAAAATCAGCTGATCAGTACATTTATGTTCGCATAATTCGTCAAAATGTACTGAACAGCTGAATTTTTTTCGCGATTTCAGGTTTGGTCCCATAGTAAAAGTTGTTCATAATGATGAGTACAATGACCCCTTAAGAGGTTGTTGGTGTTTTACGAATAACCTCTATACCAATAGTTTATAAAATGCCACCCCAATAAATACATTACTTGGATAAAGAAAACACTGCTATTACTCCTCTTATTATTATTATTTAAAGTGTGTTTGACATATCTCAGGACCCTTTTTAGGGTTCCGTGCCAAAATAGGAAAAAGGAACCCTTATGGTGCGACTCAGTCTGTCTGTCTGTCTATATGTGACAGCTGCATATCCTTGAGATATCTGTACTACCAATGCTATCAACTTGAATTTTGGAATAGTTTTAGATGACGTTTGTAAATAAGAAATTTTTTTTTTGCAACAGGCATTGAATGGGTGTCTTAAACATACGAAAGAGCGCAGTTTGCACATTCACAAACATTTTTTTTTTTAGGTCGCGTAGTTTTCGACTTTTGATGAAAAACGTAAATATAAATACCTTTCCCCCCTTATCTCCGAAGTTTGCATAGAGAAATATCTGAAATTATTCTATGTGATAGAAGTTTATGTAATGATTACAGGAAGGTATTTTGAAGAAAAAACTAAAAAACCATATCTCAATTACCGTCACGTTTAGGACATAGGGGTATTTGGGTGAAGCCTAGCAAATGACCCCAATCCCCCAAAAACTGTGTCGGTCCTTACACTGAACATTCTGTATAAGGACAAGTATTAGCCAAAAATGAAACATCTCCTTTCTACATATCTATGTACACAACAGATACCGCCATAGTGGCCACTCTTTCTCACGTTTTAGGTACTTCCTTCCCCATCAATAAACAACATAGAACCAAAAATACATTTTAAACATTCCAATACAGGAAAAAACAAAACTGAGATATCGAAGGAAATATCTCATTTCCTCAGTACGAAAATGTTCCACTTAAATAAAGGAATTCGTTCCTTGAAACATTTTCTTGGTGATAAGTTGCTCGTTTTGCAGCAAAACAATGCTATTTGTACCTGCATTGCAATCGCCCCAACATCACGTTGCCAGAATTTTCTAGAAGCTTCGTTAAGGGGAAACAAATGCTAGAGACGATAATATTTCTCGCTTTATCAGACGAGAAATATTGAAGATATTGTGTTGTGGCAATGGTTACCACTTGAAAAGCTCTTTTGAATGAGAGATACGATACTTCTTTTCATATGGATGAGATAACTACAAACTGGGTATTCTACAAGAATACCCAGATATTACTTAATCTACCATCATATTAGGTGTTTACCTATGAAATTGCTGATTTACATAGAAAAAAATCAAACAGTTTTTAAAAAGAAATATTGTCGATGCACTTTTGCCATTTTAATGAAAGTTCATTGATGCCTCTGCTTTATACACATATATCCTGGGAATGGGAATCAATACATTTTTAAAGGCGTTTTTCACCGCCTCGTTAGATATGAAATTTAAAAAAATTCCAGAACGGAAGCAATGAAACCAAAAACGCACCGTGCGTTCACTTGCGGTACCTTGTCCATGCGTGCAGTCTGTGTTGCGTTTGTGCCACGACGGAACTCGTATTCGAAAATAGCGCGCAATTTCGATTTTTCCATGGTTACACAAACATCGATATCAAAGAAAAATCCAACGGCGGATTCAAGAAAAAACAAATGAACAACTGATTTTATTTTTAAATGTCATTATAAATTTAAATTCAGAATTCTAAACAGAATGAAAGATCTTCACACGAGCCGGTATCAAAAATTGGCAATTTCGTAGATAAAGACCTACCTCATCTTATTCGACACGTCCAATAGTCCATTATATTAACCCAACCCAAGATTTCTCAAAACCAACCTCATACTCAAAGTGAAAAATTAAAAATACTAATGAACGAGTTTTAAATTAATAAAGCAATCCACTCCTGCTACTCGTATTATCGGCGTGCATTCGTTTGTTTTAGGCGTGCTACGGAGTTGTTCGGTCGGCACATTCGATTCGGCAATATTTACATACCTTATCAGAGGTTAGACCGAGGTACACCTATAGTACACCCACATTTCGCCAGTTATACTTAAGTCCTCTGTAATAGGGGCGAGCCCATATAGCCTATAGCCAGCCGGAGTTTGGATGTGTGCCATCAACCAGGCACAAATCCAGACTCGGGGCTGCTACTGAGAGATTCCAGGTAAAGTATTCAAATCCAGCTTAACGACCTTATAGCTGTAATGTTAAGGAATCTGAACATGAAAATACAAAATGTTTGAAATGAAAAAAATATTTTTAATGTTTTTTGACAACTTACCATCCCTATTGTAGCATAGTAACCCAGAAATGTATTACTTTAATAATCTAATAAATTTACATGCATTTTTCAATAATTGATTTTCAACGAAGGAGAAAATTTAACGCTAGGAATGAATTTCATATTAAATTCTGGGATTACGTCTGCCAATGCCCGAATGGTTAGTCAGAGGTGCACCTATCCCGCCAGGGTCGCGGGTTGTTCGAAAGAGTTACCGTGGCCCTGGCACCGGCAACTGAAGGAACACGGGTGGGTTTTAGTCAGTAGAAGTCTGACACGCCCTCCCGCTCCACCCAGAGCGGGAGAAGTTATTTGATGATTTCCCATCCAAAAAAAAAAGAGGTGCACCTATAGTATACCCACATTTCGCCAGTTATGTTTAAGTGCCCTGTAATAGTTCCACCTACTGGGCACAAATCTAGACTCCGAGCTGCTACTAAGAAATTCCAGGTGGAACTTCCAAAAAAAAAACGACTTGAAACAATTACTACACATTTTCTTCATTAAACTTCCATTCGGCTCGTGATGATCGGTAATCTTCATTCACTAAATAATGTCAGGTCGGCTCGGCACAATTCCAGCTAACCCGACTTTTGCCGTCCGGTTGTGTTGAATCATGCCTCACTTTCATAAGCTCCTGTTGACCTGTTCATTTCATTAAAGTGGCTACTATTAAAAGACTTTGGTTTATTGAAAAATGGGTGAAGCATTCTGCATGATACATGTTTGTTTTTCTGCACACAAGCAAGGTTTACTTTTGGAAACGCACTATGTATCCTATAAAACGGGTATGATAGAGGTATCTGGTTTAAGTAGAAGAAAAGGCTAGGTAGAACAAGACGTTTTTACGTCTTCTTCTAGGTAGCCTTTTCTCAAGTACGCTGGGGTCGGCTTTTGGTCTTACCAGATGCAGCCAGTATTTTACATGGAGCGACTGCCTATCTGACCTCCACAACCCAGGTGCTGGTTAACACATACCCCTTAAAACGTGTAAAGGGCGATCCCACTATGTCGTGACGATTAATTTATCGTCGGACGACTATCGTCTCTAGCTATTTTTTATCGTTTAGCGACTATGATATCTGGCTGTTCCCGTTGGATCGCGACGACATTTTATCGTTTCACGGCAGTCGCTGTGTCGTTTGCACATCAGTAGCAAGCTACAACGCTACGATAGATAGTCGCAACAACGACACACGATTTGCCGTTACGAATTAGTCGTGACGATTTTTTAATCGTTTTACGACTGTCGTGCTAGCCGTTCCCACTGTCATGACAATCCGTCGTCACCGCAAAAAAATAGTCGTGTACGACAGTTAATCGCGTCGTCCTATACATAAGCCTCGACGCTTTAAATGACACGATAATCTGTCGTCACGACATAGTGGAAACGAGCCCTTAGAGTTTTATGATTGTAAATATTCATACTCAAAGTCACAGTCCTGGCATTTTGCTACAACATCAGTCTTCTGCCTCTTTGTGCAAAGCAGGCTTTGTTGATAACTTAATTCTTAGTATTCTAATCCCGTCATTAGTCGTGCGTAAATGTCGCAAATTTATTTGCATTAATAAGCATTTTATCTCCGATTTTTTGTTTCTAGGACATGCCGATTTACTCACGATATTTCGCTGCTTTGCATGAATACTCGCACAAACCAAAATTTTGAAATTACTGGTTTATAACATAGCCAAATGCAAACTAGTCCTTATTTCATGGTCATTAAGACTCACATTCATAACGGCATAATCGGCGGTTTTTCCGTTATGAATGTGAGTCTTACTTCCATGAAATATGGACTATTTTGCATTTGGCTGTGTTATAAACCAGTAATTTCAAAATTTTGGTTTGTGCGGGTATTCATGCAAAGCAGCGATTTGTTCATGTGACATCTATTTACGAGCACATTTACATTGTGGGTACATAAATTGATTGCCGCGGTTTGTTTAGCTTTATTTTTTTTTTTAATAATATTTCCGTAAACTTAAATGTAACTGCCGACTCAGAGTTGGAACATAAAAATAATTACCATGCTTTAATTAACCAGTTTCATTGTAACGCCATCAGTAAAATACAAAACATATTGGAAACAAAACGGTGAAGGAAAACATCGTTGAAACAAAAATTCGAAGATATGTGACATCTACCAATCCGCACTGGGCCCGCATGGTGGATTACGGCTCACTCCCTCTCACCGGGAGGAGGCCTGTGTCCTAGCATTGGGAAAATTATAGGCTGATTATGATGATTGGAAACATTTAATTTTGTTGATATTTTGGTGCTAAATGTGCTGGTCAAGTTCAAGTTAATAATTGATCAGTTTTAAATGACCAGACTATGCAGACTAGTTTATTTATTTACGTATTTGCTCAATGTACTCAGGCTTTCTTTTGACTAAAAATTAAGAGGACATGACCTTGTTAGAGCACAGCAAGCAGTAACATTTAACTTATAGCTAGGTTATAAATAACGACATATATAAATAAAAAGAAAGAAAGAAAGTATTTTATTTGGGACACGCACAGGAAAAGCAAACAGTAAAAAGGAGCATATAAAACTAACAAAATAAAAATAAAAAATAAAAACAAAAAAGTACAAAATAACAAATTTAAGAACAGACCGATGAGGCCAAAAAGACTCCCATCTCAGCATAAAGCTGCGATATTTAAAAATAAATATCGCAGCGATGGTATTCTGATAGGGCCCATATGAAGCCACGGACACACATAATCTATATATCTATAAATCCGTAAGGGAATAAAAAAAAAGAAAATACACTCAATAGAATACCTATAATTTAGAAAAAGAAAAACAATAACCGTAAATTGTACAATGGTCGACTCACGCCCGACGCATATACAGGGTTATTGGTAAAACACCAACAACCTCTTAAGGGGTCATTGTACTCATCATTATGAATAACTTGACGAATTATGCGAACATAAATGTACTGAACAGCTGAATTTTTTTTCGTGATTTCAGGTTTGGTCCCATAGTGAAAGTTGTTCAGAATGATGAGTACAATGACCCCTTAAGAGGTTGGTGGTGTACAAATAACCCTGTATAGCTGTTACTTTCCTACTAGATAATATCACAATATTCGAACATTATTAAGATACTTATTATTTTAGAATAAATTACAGTTATTTAAGAAAATAGACGAAAATGTATTCATTTAATTTATAACTATGTACACCATGTACAAAATTATATTACTAGCTAACTAACTGTATATACAAATAAATACAAAAACTAGATTTTTTTTTAGTAACAATTTATGGAAACAACAGCAATATAATCTAACACGTGAAAATCAATCTCCACTAGATTTAAGACAGCGTTTGTTTCAAACAAAAGAGAGTTTGTTTCAGAACTATTCAACGTATTTGAATAATCCCTTTGAGAGTTTATTTTCCCGTGTATCATAACTGTGAGAGGTCACCTATGTAATAAAAGTAAATTGTTTTCTCTCTATATACAGAGGGATATTTTTGTGTAATAAAGAGAATTGCATAGCGAAAACTGCATGACGAGAAATAGAGAGATATAGTCGATGACTGCAGTTTACTGATTCTAAAGGGATATTACCACAAAATTATCTAATATAATAATAACTGAACTCTAAATTTGTGCCGGTAGAGTTTACTTTGCCGAAATAGGTCTAGGGCGAGGAGCCAGCCCAAGAGAGATGCAAAAACCCGGGCAGCATGTGGCGAGCTGTTGAGCAGTAGCGACCCCATGGACCCTATCTCCCGGGAGAAGTCTTGTTCTTCACCCCCGGCTTGCCTTTGTTGGCTGGCTAGAATGAACACCAGGAACAGAGCTCACACCCCTTTCTTGCCTTTATTGGCCGCCTTGAGCAGAGATTCGCAAGAGCAAACGTGCTCGGAGGAAGGAAGTCCGAAGTGTTCCAGTAAGGTGCTGGTAGGGATCTTGACCGTACTTCCGGGATTGTCCTGATAGCCGTGGAATACCTCTCCACTCCTCAAGTACCTCAGGAAGTGTTGCCCCCTTGTCGCCACGTCACTATGTGCTAGCGACCGTTTCCGGGGGCCCATTATTGAGTGTGCAAGTCACCCCCTGCCATTTTATCCATGTACTATAATTATATAACATTCGTCAGGCCGGGGAACCATGTCCCGCGCCTGATCTTCTTCCTTCCATAGTTCAAGTTCCATAGCCCAATCCACTTTAGCTACCCAAACCCCTAGCCCAATGTGTTTTGTTAGTCCTGCACCAATCGGTGGTGGTCCTTGGGTGCACTTGCATAGTGCATATAGGGATAATCGTCGGTTAGTCCCTCCTCATCATTTAAAATTGGCTAAAGGGCCTCTGCGAGTTGGCTTGGGCCTCTCGTACGCCTTCCAAAGGTCCGGGACCCTAGGGACTCTGGGGTCCCGAGATATGTCAAAATAATAATAATAATAATAAAACGTTTTTTCGACCAAAAAGGAAAATAGGCACAAAAATTACAAAAAAAAAAAACACATATAATTAAAAAGACCACATTACAGACTTCAATTGCTCAGTATGTGAACCGTAAAGCAAAGTTTCAGGTACTGATAATCGAACCTCTGCAAGCCCTCAAGATGCCACTGGAGCCAGCCCGAAGCCTGCGCACCAGGGATGTGCATAGTTTTAATAGTATAATCTGTATTGTGAACACGATAAAAATGTAGACATTTTACATAGGATGACACAATGGGCGGTCTTACAGCTAAAAGCAATTTATTGAAGACACATTTGCATGGATTAAGAGAGAAGGAAAGACAATACTAATAATACCGAAGATTGGCATAAGGATATTTTTGTAGCAAGGTGCTGCTTTTAAAATTGTTTTTGAACTTTAACAACGCCATCGAGTAGAAAGTTTCAATGCCAGGAATTCAGGATCTGTAAAATATTGCTAAAAAGACCTAAAATCATCATTTTATTCCCATTTATTTGGGGTCGGCGCAACCTGCCTTTTTCTTCCATACTTCTCTATTAGTCTTCATCTTGGTAATCAACGCCTCTCTAGACATTTCATCTTTCACACAGTCCATCCATCGTTTCTGTGATCAAAAACTACAATGATGTAACTTAAAAAAAATAATCTCCCAGCGTCCCCCCCATATACGAGTATGCACTATACAGGAGGTTAAAGAAAATGGCAGGGTAAGGGTCATATTGGTATATACGTATAAACATAGGTCGTTTATGTGTTTTTTATTGGTCTCATGGTAATAGGAGACTGTGGGTATTCTTTATAGCGTTCGGGATAACAATAGCATATTATTGATTCAGCAAGATGTTTGGATTCTGTTATAACTAGACAAACTACTGCACAGTTTAACTCGGTTTTTTGCTTTTGTTTCTTAATTATATATAATAAAATATATAATAAAATATTCCTCCTCGTTTGTCTATTAGTCGCAAGCGCTGCAACTGTATTTTTTTGCTCAAATTGACTTCATTACTTTTGGCC
This sequence comes from Dicycla oo, assembly GCA_948252095.1. Classification (NCBI taxonomy): domain Eukaryota; kingdom Metazoa; phylum Arthropoda; class Insecta; order Lepidoptera; family Noctuidae; genus Dicycla; species Dicycla oo. The sequence goes on from OX411732.1 coordinate 15,823,843, forward strand.
GCCGCGTCTAGCAGTGGGTTAGATGGTCAGGTAAAGGTCGGGCAAAGCGTTACCTATTGGGTTTTATCATCAGGAATTTCTCAGTCAATAGCAGCCTGGAGTCTGGATTTGTGCCCGGTTGATGGAAATAGGCTCGCCTCTATTACATGGGACTTAAACATAACTGGCGAAATGTGGGTGTACTGTAGGTACACCTCTGCCTCAACCTTGTGGGATTATAGTCGTTATGTAATAAAATAAAATATAAATACTGACGTCTATTAACAGATAGTGACGGAATTAGGTTATGTCACTCCGGTAAACTAAAAACTAGTCAAATTTTATTGACCCAAATAATTAATATTTTATTTGGAAATTAAATCGAAATATATTAGGTTGGGGAAAAAGTCTTTTCGCATTTTAGTATGTATGAACTTGTAATAAAATCTCATTGGCTATACTATTTGTATCTGACTGGTTTTGGTATCATTGAAAGTTTAAATTTTAAAGAACATAATTCCAAATTCAAATTAGGAAAATGTGTGATTTTCAGTTGTTTTTCGTACCGTCAAGGTGAGTGAATCTAATGAAGAAATTCGATACATTTTAAAATTTTACTACAAAAAAGGTAAAAATGCAACGCAAGCCGCGAAAAAAATTTGCGATGTTTATGGACCCAGTGTAGTGTCTGTGAGAGTAGCACAAATTTGGTTTAAGCGTTTTCAATCCGGAAATTTTGATGTCAAAGATGCACGTCGCTCTGGTCGCCCTATTACGGATAAAATGGATGCTATTTTTGAAAAAGTGGGGCAAGATCGGCATATCAGTAGTTACGACGTAGCTGAAGAACTGGAAATTGACCATAAAACAGTTTTGGCGCATTTGAAAAAAACTGGGTACACAATAAAGCTCGACATTTGGGTACCTCACAAGCTCACTGAAAGAAACCTAATGAATTTTTGATTCTTTATTACGACGTAATGAAACCGAACCATTTTTGAAGAAGCTGATAAGTGGTGATGAAAAGTGGATCACGTATGACAAGAACGTGCGAAAAAGGTCGTGGTCAAAGGCCGGTCAGGCTTCACAGACTGTGGCGAAACCCGGGTTAACTCGCAACAAGGTGATGCTGTGTGTGTGGTGTGATTGGAAGGGCATTATTTATTATGAGCTGTTACCACCAGGCAGGACTATCGATTCTGAACTCTACTGCGAACAACTGATGAGATTAAAGCAAGAAGTTGAGAGAAAGCGGCCGGAATTAATCAACAGAAGGGGTGTGGTTTTCCATCATGATAACGCTAGACCTCACACATCTTTAGCCACTCAGCAAAAATTAAGAGAGTTTGGCTGGGAGGTGTTACAGCATCCGCCGTATAGTCCTGACCTTGCACCTTCAGATTTCCACCTGTTTTGGTCTCTTCAGAATTCTTTAGGAAGTGTCAGGTTAACATCACGAGAGGACTGCCAAAACCACTTGTCGCGGTATTTTGACCAGAAGTCCCAAAATTTCTATAGCAATGGGATCATGTCCCTACCTACAAGATGGCAAAAAGTTATCGAACAAAATGGTACCTACATACTTTAGTTAAATGTAAATAAACTATATTAAAAAATGTTTTGAATTTTCTTAAAAAATGCGAAGAAACTTTTTCCCCAACCTATTATGTTTATATTTTATAGTCTTCATGATATGGATTCTACCACTATCCAAATATTTTATTATTTATCAGCTACGTTTTGATGCTGATTAAAAAAAAATAAAAAAACATGGAGCCTTCCTGCACAAATAAATGTTATAATGCTTGTACACATACGAGTATACTTGAGATAACAAAAAATAAGGAAGAACACACCAAATTCTACTCAAAATGAATAAAAAAAACCCAAAAAAAAACAAACACAAAACCTTAAAATTGCACCCATTCAAATCCATACATATTTATACATATGAATCCGTCTATGTGTTAGCTTTTCACGCCTTAATAGCTCAATGGATTTGGATGAAGGAGATAGACCATGGTCTGGGTTAGAACATAGGATACTTTTTAACCCGCGATAGTACATTCCTGTGAAATAATTTCCGACATCCACGTGAGTGAAGCCGCGGGCAAAAGCAAATAGCTTTTAATTAAATTCTAAATGCGAGAGTAACTCTGTTTCTCATGTTACCTTTTCACGCTTTAACAACTGAACTGATTTGTATAAAATTTGGGACACAAATAGACTATGACTTAGGTATAGAATACTTTTGTCTCGGTAGTTCGTTTCCGTGGGATAATTTCCAACCTCCACGCGGGTGAAGCCGGAGGCAAAACCAAGTCAATTATAAATTCTCGCAGTCCACAAACTCAGCAAAGATGTTTTATTATCACTTCAAACTCTATAAAAGTGTCTAGCAAAAAGGCTAATTGCCATAATCATAGCCACAAAGTTGCCAGTGCTATTTGTTATTAATTGCAATCTTTTCAATACGGGCAAACTTGAATGCTGAGTTTCTGAATGTCATTTAAATTGATTTTGATTTTTTTTTTTGATTTTGATTGGGTTTTCCTATCAGTACGACTTTTAAATTTTTATTTCAGAATTTTGTAAATAAATTTTATTTTTGATTGGAAATTGCAATCATCATCTGCCTAGCCTTTTTCCCAACTATGTTGAGGTCGGCTTCCAGTCTAACCGGATGCTACTGAATACCAGTATTTTACATGGAGCGACTGTCTGTCTGACCTCCACAACCCAGTAACTGGGTAATACGATACCCCTTGGTTCTTACCAATAGCCACACTACCACCACCATACGAGTAACACCTTAGTTCTTATCTCGGTTCTTCTGCAATATAGGATATATATGTATATATATATATACGTTAAGCACATAATTAACACTGGATGGACGAAATGGCGGCAGGTCATGAGAACAATCAGCGACTCCCGCATTCCCCTTAAATTTAAGGGGAAGATATATAAAACAAGGGTTAGACCTGCTGTCTTGTATGGATAAGAACGTTGGGCCACAAAAGGGATGAATGAAAGACATGCAGCTGAGATGAGAATGCTAAATGGGATCCCATGGGAATAAGAAATAAGTACATAAGAACAAGTCTGAAAGCCGGTGACTGAAAAGTTGTGCGGAAATCGGTTATCATTGTATGGGCATGTGATGCGGGGGAATGAGGAAAATATCGTGAGTGAAATTTTGAGTATGAATGTTAATGGTTATAAGAGTACGGAAAGAAAAAAGAAACGATGGATGGACTGTGTGAAAGATGATATGGCTAGAAACGGGTTGAGTATCGAGATGACGATTAATACAGAAGTATCGAAAAAAGGGACATATTGAGCTGACCCCAAAGAGATTTGGATAAGGATGATTGGATATTGCATCGTATTATTTTGATTTGGTTTAAATAAAATAAATTGATTCTTATATTTCTTCTCTTGTTTCATGTAGATGATAATCAGGCTCTGATCTAGTAATTTCTCTTTATTAGGGTTCCGTACCAAATTGTTAAAAAGAGCGCTGTTTACATGGTTTGCACATTCTCAATTTTTATTATTTTTTTAGGCCGTATAGTTTTCGACTTTTGATGAAAAATGTAAAGAAAAGTACCGTTCCCTCTTATCTCTGAAGTTTACATAGAGAAAAATCTGAAATTATTCTGTGTGATATAAGTTTATGTAAGTAAGTTTATAAGAGGAAAATAAAACGATGTCTACACACTTTTTATTATATATGATGGTACGGAACCCTCGGTGCGCGAGTCCAACTAGCTCTTGACAATTTTTTTTCTTCAAATTTTTATTTTTAATACCTGCGTCTATAGTTCTGTTATGTCTAAGTTATTTGCCTACCTTATTACCTACCTACTTATTGATAACGGATAATACTCTTATGCTCTTATATGGCATCACTTCATCTACTGCAACAAAACATAATTTAGCAAGGTCTATTCACCGAAGTATACTCTTGACTCCTGCACACACCAACTTTTCTATAACTAAGACCTTTACATCATCTATTTCCCGCTCTCTGTTCACAAGAAAACGGACTTCACTCACGTCCTTCAAACCAACATTATCATACCATTATCTCCTAAAAATACCACCACCAGAGCCAGCACACACTCAAAAGCCTTATCCAATAAGAGAAAAGATCCATCCACCAATAGAAATGGAAATTTCGAATCCAGAACGTTATTTAGAGCGCGAATTATTTGCAAGTGAAATTTCGTTGGCGCTAAAAAGCTTTAGTTGGTCGCTTGATTCAGCGCTGTAGGATTAGCAGTGCGAGATTGCAGTTTATTTGAAAGCAGGTTGGTAGTTTACAAATTGTGAATTTGCTGGTTTATCTCGTTTGGTATATCTAGTTGGATTAGTAGCGGTGTCTGCTTCTTAAGTTTGTGGGCTTTTTCATAAAGTTTTTTTTTATTTGGTTGAATTGTTGATAAGTGAGAAGTGGTAGTAGGTCTGAAATCAATAAATCAATATCAAAAGTCATTTATTCAAACTAGGCTGAGAATCGGCACTTTTCGAACGTCAAAATTGCATAAGACAGTCCCCAGAAACGCCCGCCCTTCACGACTTCCTAGTGCTTTAGCTGGGGACAAGAAGTGGCGCAACAAACTCCCCAGCAGCACAGCTGTCTGTTCAGTTAAAAATTTTGATTCTATACAACACTACGCAAAATATTATAAGTACATTACGCAACACAAAAGATTAAATTAAATTATTTTATATAAGTCAGCTAGCACAGGCCAATATACAAAAAAAAATCGAAAACTATCGAATCAAGCAGAAATAAAAATACGAAACTAAAAACGTAAGCAGAACTTACCTAAATAAAAGCCTCCACTAATAAAGGGCGTGCCCACTTACATATGCCGTATATGTAGCCGTAACTCGAAGTCACAAATGATAAATTAGGACCATCGAAGTAAAATAAACAAAGAGTTAATTACTAATAACAAATCAAAACCAAGGTCAGTAAGACGACCAGTCACCACAAGCAGCACCCGTTCACGAGCATAACGCAAGGTCAACAAGGCGACCAGTCACCATAAGCAGCACCCGTTCACGAGCATAATGCAAGGTCAGCAAGACGACCAGTCATCACAAGCAGCACCCGTTCACGAGCATAACGCAAGGTCAGCAAGACGACCAGTCACCACAAGCAGCACCCGTTCACAAGCATAACGCAAGGTCAGCAAGGCGACCAGTCACCATAAGCAGCACCCATTCATGAGCATAATGCAAGGTCAGCAAGACGACCAGTCATCACAAGCAGCACCCGTTCACGTGTGCAGATCTATTTATGTATTTTTGGTTTTGGTTTGTAGCGCGCGGTTCTACTATGTCGAAAACATTACCTATCTATCTACTGGTTTTGATGGGTAAGGATATCGTTTTATTGCGCGTTTTGCTTACAGTTTTCGCACAATTAATTCCTGTGCACAATAGTATCAATCTTTTTCATGGGAAGTCTGCCTATAAAGCATCACATAATTTATCGAAACACATGTCCTCGTAGTATGTATAGTTCCAGAAAGACCTCGCAGCACTTTGTAGAAATGCGCCCAATATTTCACTCGCCATCCCTTGCTTTTGGCAATACGCTTGAATCGGCTATAAACTCCTCAAGGCACAAGCTGTCGATATCCGTGAAATAATACATATGCTGAGGCTTAGTGCACTCTTTAATAAAATATTTATCACCACTTAGTCTATATTAGGGGTACTCCTCTTCTCCTGAACTCTGCTTGGCATACGAGGAGATTTCCTCAGACATATATTCACCTGGCGGGCGGTATGGTTGTTTTGCCCAACACGTTTTATCTGTAACAAACTGAAAAAAAAAACTACTACGCGACGGCGCGCATCACCACTATATGAAAATCGGCGCCTCCACCAAACTCTGTTTGAATAAATTTTATTTAGGAACCAAATAAGAATCTTCCATTGCCATCTTGCCATCTTCAAATTTTTTTCTGTTCATAAATTTCACAGAATTACACATATAGCCTTTGGAAAATAAGGCACTAACTATTGCAGTGCATGTGCATGCGTTTTCCATCCATTATAATAATTTATTATTATGTACTATAATAGAAAGGAGTTTCCTATTAATCCTAGGTGATTACCATCTGACCTTTTTACATAAAACTTGTTTTTATTTTTAATTATTTAGTTTATTTTTATAATTAATAATAAGCGCTTTATTTATACACCAAGCGTGTAATTTTTGCATGTTTAACGTTCCGTGTTGCCAATGCTTGTAACATAATAGCTTGTCGTTTTTATAACAATAACATAGCAAAAAGGTAATTCTTGAAAAACCATATGAGTACCTACCTACCTACAACACGCAAAAATGGCGTTAAAGCAATTTCCTTAAATAACATTAAAACCTCAACGTGAAACGGATTTCCGCTTACGTTGCAGCACTTATGCATCGAAATTTAAATTTTGAGAAGGTAAATTAACTCTACATAATATACAGCACTACATATAACAGCATTTCAAAACAATCTTGCTTAGTTACCTACTTACTTATAGGTGCTATGAGATTTTCCCCTATTAATTGTAATTTGCTTGAATGTGATAAATCGATTCCTGCAGCCAGCATTTCAAAATAAAATTTCATTTATTCAAACTAGGCTGAGAACCATTTCCTAGTGCTTTAGTGCTAGGAAAAAGGAGTGGCGCAACAAACTCCCCAGCAGCACAGTACATATTATTAGGCACCTTCAAAATCAGTCTTTATATCACTCTATAGACAGTATATTTAACTTAGACACAGTACATTTAACTCAACACAAATACTCTTTCGTATCTAAAAAATAACCCTGTATAAAACAAACATCCAATATAAAATGCTAACTAACTGCAGTAGCTTTAAAAATAAAGTCTATATTGACCGCAGCTCGGACACCGGAATGCACTCCGCATTAACTGGAGCGAAGCGAAACTGATAAAATCTCAGATAATTGTTTATTCGCTTCTCATTAATTGCACTGAATACCTATTTTTTTGTTTATGGGGAATATTTAACTGATCCTTTAAACTCTTTTTGCGCTTCAAATGATGCACACTTTCTTTAAATATTTGCACCTCTTTTAATTTTCTGGCCTTTTCTCACCGTTTCGTTGGTCGCAGTACTACCTAAGCTAAGCCAACCCCAGCAAGGCCCCGAGCAAACGGGTTAGTATACTCGTAGCTTAGAGCTGTGACCAACCCGGCAACTAAGTTACTCGCCGTTACTTGGCCATTTATTGTGTTTAGGACCCCAAAATTGGAATTACATATTTGAGGTTCACAAAAAGTGGCGCAGTCATTGTATTAGTGTTCAATAATATTTTATAGGAGCGAAAAATGATAATTATTAGAGGTTCGATTAAATACATGCCTTAGTTTATTCACTTCCCATTTATTGCCAGGCCAGTTGGTGTGGTTGGTTAAGATACCGCCTATCATGTCGCTGGTCGTGGGTTCGATTCCCATCCAGGACAAACATTTGTGTGCATGAACATGTCTGTTTGTCCTGAGTCTGGGTGTAATTATCTATATAAGTATGTATTTACAAAAAAAAAAAGTAGTATATGTAGTATATCAGTTATCTGGTTTCCATAGTACAAGCTCTGCTTAGTTTGGGACCAGATGACCGTGTGTGAAAATGTCCCAGGTTATTATAATTATATAAAATTGTCTTCGATACCACTATTAGTAGTGAATATCGGGTTATTGTGTTATGTACTGATATCGCGCGGTGCATGGAATTATCGGGTAAATTAATAATCGTGCTTCCGTGTGCAGTGTTTTATTTTAAAACTGGGGCTCTCCTATTAATTGTTGGTTTGTTCAGCTTGTTTTTTTTTTCGTTTTTAAGGGCGCATTTGACCAAACTACTATACCTATCTTATCCTAGTCTTGTGCTGTGAATAAATTTAGATTCAGTTTCTGTTGGTATTTTAAGTTTTTTTCATACAAAAACAGTTACACGTAAATTTTATTCCACGGATAAAAAATATCTGACTTTTGTAAATTAAGCCCTAAATAGGGTTATTAATAAATAATAATAAATATTAAATTTTTGACAACTTTCTCTTGGCTCGTAAATGACATAACGCTGCGGTTGGTCGGTTGTTTCAGTATATGCGTGCTAGGGTATTTATTTACGCTGCAGCCAGGATTGTTTCAATTCTTCAAGGTTTGCCTACGGGTATATTCTTTATTATTTTTATGTGCAAAACTAAGTCATACTAACAGTCCGCAGCATTTAAAAAATGGGCCGTTTAATATTTATTTTTCAAATTCAAATAAATGTACTTATTTGTGAAACATAGGTATAACATGATCTAAGTTAGAGCATAGGATACTCTTTATCCCGATATTTCCACGGTATTTAGACTTATGGGGTACTACAATTTATAATAGCAATAGGATTTGAAAGTTTTGCTGTTTTAATCTTTTCAACTAGTTATGTAAGTTAAGTTTTGAATCTACTAATGAAAAGTTTCGTCTAGAAAAGTTGTTGAAAAACTCAGGTGTTCTTTTATGTTGAAGCCTCTTAACGATTTCTTCATATTTTGTCTGAAGATAAATTCTTTGAAAGAAACAAGTAGGCAGATAAAAAAGAGTTTATATACTTAACTTTGAATTAATGGTTTTCTAAATTGAGTGTCTGCCTTTGTAGATTGGTTGTTATTCTTTTATTTATTAAAGAATTCTAGTCTTAAACGTTTATAAATTCGAAATAGTCAATATACATACAATAAACTCATGCCTTGTTTCCATGGGGGTGGGCAGAAACTACAGAACGCCACATACTAATCGTAGCGTAAACGAAGCAAAAGGAGTATATAAGGATCGCCCTACATAGGTACTCCCTTTGCCTCGTTTACATTCATACATATATTCCAATCATACCCACACGCTGGTTGCGAGTACTACGCACCTGACCTTTCTGAAGAACATCACTAATAAGGTCACTATAATTTTGTCCTCTAGAGCGTCCCCTCCCCACTCACATCTGCCTTGTAAATACATTTTGTTAGTCGCCTTTCATTCATCCTCTCAACAACCCTAGCCAATGTCAGATGACATTAAATATTTAACACAACGATTCAATATATTCTGAAACAGTTAATTTTGACATTTATTTCAGGAAAACACATGAGTATTAATGTTTATTAAAGTCATTAATAATTTCTAAACTGTAAACGAGTAACATTTTGTATTGTATTGTTATCCATTGCTATTTATTTATGCATTTATTAACGATATTTAGTTCCGGGGTTTCCGGATATTCGAATGGTACTGTGTTTTTTTTTTTTGAATTGATATTATTTTGGTGTGTTTGACTTGCTGTCGAAGTGGTCTGCAGGTTTACAGACTTGAATTGTATAAAGAAAATACCATGTGGAATTTAGATGACGTCATAGAACTTGCTGCAGAAAATACTTTTGTTATAAATACTAACGAGGATACTAGTGATAGTGATTAAAATATGATATTAATGATTTAATTTTGATTTTAAACTTTTAAGTGTATTTTTATAAATTCATTAAACTTAATCTTTTAAAATATTTGTTTGAATTTAACACCACTGTGAACACACCTTTATCTTGCAGTTGCACTGATGACTCACTGCATTCTTAATGCGAACGAACTATACGAAGGCGTAGATTTCGTAGCGCAATGCAAGCTACGCCGTAGTACGGCGCGTAGCACGGAACGTAGCAACACGTTCAGTTGGATAGATAAAACTAGGAAAATATTTAACTGACCCTCTAAAAACTTATTGAATGATGGACACATTTTTAAATTAATGAGCCTGTAAAAACATTTTGCGCTTCTAATGATGCACACTTTTTAAATCAATGAGGCTTTTCTCGCAGTTGATTGAAGTAAAAAGTATAATAGTATAATCATATTTAAGACAAAAGAAACATGTATGTACCCTGTAACATCACCAACACCCTAGAGGCAAATATGATAATTTATTATAATTTGGTACTTAGACGTAAGCACTCTGTATATCATTTTGAACTGTTATTTAAGTTCTTATGAGAAATAAAACTTTTTTAAACCTAACTAAGCTAGAGCACCTCGACCACATGGGTTAGAAATGCTACTTGGCTGTTTAGTATTGTAAGGGCCCCAAAATAGGAATTATTTGAGGTTTAGAAAAATAGGTGCAATAATTTTAAGAACGTGTTTAATAATATTTTTAGGAGCATTTAAATACAAGACATATAACTATCAGAGAGTTAGATTTAACGAGGGATACCTACCCTATACACTACATATTATGTATTTCCTCGTTTCACTACGGAATTCAGAAAACTCGGTCAAGTGTGTGGCTAACTCCTTAGGGGTTCATAAGTTAGAGTAGTAACAAACAGCGTCTCAACTGACTTAGTCTCAAAAGTTGTAGAAGACGGTTCATATGTCTGCTTGAGACGTATGAGCTTACAGACAGATTGATTTTAATACTTTAACAATATCTGTCTTTTACCACTGAGGTGTGGAGGTCAGATAGGCGGTCGCTCTATGTAAAATATTGGTTCTCAGCTGCATCCGGTTAAACTGGAAGCCAACGCCGGCTAGCCAGATGATCATGATGATTTTTTTAAAGTTGCAGCTTATTGAGCTGTGATGGTCGGTCACAGCTCAAAAAGCCGCTCTAAAACTTAAATGGAACAGGGCTGTCCAACATTAAAATTTGCGTATGTCTAATGAGGTGTGAGCTAAATAACCACTAAGCAGACCATGTATATAGATATATCGGTCACTAATTAGCAAGCACCCAGGTGCTTGCTAATTAGTGACCGATACTTAAACTTAAATGAATTTTAATTCATTCATTTAGAAGCTAATGTGGCCCATTTCTGGTTTGTCATACATAGGGTGACTGGTAATTAGTGACCGATACTTAAACACATGATAGTACTCATGATAACAAACAACTTTTATTATGGGACCTAACCTGAAATCGCGAAAAACATAGATACCTGTAAGAACGGAGTTTTTTTTTATACATTTCTATGGTAATTCCTTACATTTTACGAGTTATGCGATTATGAATGTATGGGACAGCTGATTTTTTTATTTCGAGAATTCAGGTTAGGACCAATAGTAAAAGTTGTTTGTTATCATGAGTACAATCATGTGTACGAACTAACCGATACTAATTATCAGGGTGACTGGTAATTAGTATCGGTTACTAATTACCAGTCACCCTATATATGACAAACCAGAAATGGTCCACATTAGCTTCTAAATGAATAAATTAAAATTCATTGCCTTGCAGTGGGATACCAAAATAAAAGCGTGCTGTTGGACTTTCAACGTTCCGCGCTGATCCGAGCGTTGAAAATCCAACAGCGTGCTTTTATTTAGACATTCATTTAGGTGTAGCCAAGTGTTAGTGAAAACATCCATTAGCCCTCTTTTACACGAGACCTAAATATAACTGGTGAAATGTGAGGCTCTGCCCAACCCTTTTAAAATAAAAAAGAAATGTAAATATTTATTGAGACTCACACGGGAAGATCACAAATTAAATAATATTAAAAAAAAACAAAGGTAAAAATAATAAAAATTATTTAAACATTCCCGTACGAAGTCTATCTCAGCATGATGCTGCAACATTTAAAGTAAGTGTTGCAGCGCCTGGTATTCTAATAGTATTATTATAGTAATGGTATTATAATACAGGGCTTTATATCACGTGGGAGTAACATTATCAGTTGACTACGAAACTCGAAACATTTATCTTTCCCTTAATAAAGTTCTTATAATAAACACAAGAACCTAATAGAAAAACAAAACAAAAGAACAACAAATTGCTATTTTAACATCATGTAACTAACTTTAGGGTGACAATCACAATAACGTGACACATCCAATCATCGAGAGCCATTTAGTTGACCCAATGACCCGATCGTATTGACAAAGCGAAGTTATTACCCCGCAGTTTGTTCCGTCATGGACTGTACGGGTGTTTTCACCCTAACTTTTGCAGTTTCTTGTTTGTCTCACAGAGAAAGTTTTTTTTTCTTCTCTTATTTCGCGACTTACGAGTATTAGAATGTTCTTTTTGTTGATTTAATTATGGTAAGCGATAGTCGGTTGAGCTAATTTTCTTTATAGAATTAGATTAGTTAAGTATACACTATTCTGATTTTTTTTCTATTCTCTTAGCCTACTGCCAAAATCTAACTATCCTGCGAACCAGTTTTTCCGTTGTTGTCTTAAATTTTATAATACCTAACGTTATACAATGTGGAGACAAAACAAGGTAATAAATGAAAATATTGCCAATACTACTGGCAATACATTAGTTCGCCAGTATTTAATTTTTTATTTTATTTTATACCTACCTATTTTGAAACTATCAAATAAATCCTAACATCGAAATAAAAAAGCGTTTTTTTCAAACGTAGTAGTGTTGCGTGACTATGAGTTTTGCTAATCTGCCGTATAAGCTATAGTGACTAAACTATTTTATATTTTTGATTGAATTCTTGATGGGAACGTCATAAGATGAACGCAATTTAATTTACTGACGTATTATCGTCTCCACCTTGTATAGGTTCCTAATTGGATACAAACAAAGATCCTTAGGCCCGCTTGCACAACAAATCACTAAATGCTAGAGCTAAACGAATTTAAAACATCGTTCGATTTCTGTCAAACGTTTGAAGATGACCGAGACAGAATAATATTTTAATAGTAGTTTATCACCTTGTATAGGTTCCTAATTGGATACAAACAAAGATCCTTAGGCCCGCTTGCACAACAAATCACTAAATGCTAGCGCTAAACGAATTTAAAACATCGTTCGATTTCTGTCAAACGTTTGAAGATGACCGAGACAGAATAATATTTTAATAGTAGTTTATGAAACTGTTGCATAATACGGCTCGGCTTTTAATAGAATCACACTCGTGTTTTAATACCTAGTTATGTGCAGTTTCATACACTACTTTATCTACACTCATGCAATAGGTAGTTACCTATTTAAATAAAAATAAAAAAAACAAAGTTAGCAAAAAGTAAACAAACATAGTAATGGCTTCGAAACCATAGTACCGTTACTATCGTTACAGAGCTATCATCGGTCAACCGCGCTTGCGCCCTAGCGCAGTCCCCATAATATACAATGATAAAAATCGAATTGAAAACTCCTTGGTCTATCCGAAGTGTTTAATAGAAAAAAAGTTATTTTGTAGCATTATGTTGTTAATAAATCTGTATCATAATAAAACTTTTAAATTTTGTTTGAGTTGTGTACATGCATAAAGTCTGTAATTATTATGGTACTATTTTTGAATTCATAATCAGAACTTTACAATATTAGTGTAGATAAATACGTATAATACATTTAATTATTTGTGGTTCATACCAAATAAAAACCAAGACATAGCGCTGTCAAAAGTGACGGTTTCGTACATATGTGCATATATATGCACTTAGTGAGGTGTAGTTAATTGTATTTTGGTGTAGATGTGTACGTGTGAGCGTGTATGCATAGAGCGAGGTGTAGTTTTGCGCACTGTATTGTTCGCAGCGCTATGTCTTGGTTTTTAGGGTTCCGTACCAAAATGGAAAAAAGGAATCCTTATGGTGCGACTCAGTTTGTCTGTCTGTCTGTCCGTCTATCACAGCTGGATATCTCAAGAACTACTAATGCCATAAACTTGAATTTTGAAATAGTTTTATTTGGCGTTTGCCCAACTATTTTGCAAATAAGAAAGAAATAAAAGTATGTCAATTTTCTTTGTAACAGGGACCAAAAGGAGGTCTTAAAAATTTGAAGTAGGGCTACTAGGGCATGTGGGATATCATATGAAAGAGCGCTATTTGCACATTCTTAAACATTTTTATTTTTTAAGGCCGCATAGTGTTCGACTTTTAATGAAAAATGATTAAAAAAAATACCATTCCCCCTCTTATCTCCGAAGTTTGCATAGAGTAAAATCTGAAATTACAATAATAATAATAAAACTTTTATTTCAGACACTTGTTCATATCTTTTTGTTAGTAATACAGCTGACGTCACTATGTTAGTACCTATAGTAGTATACTTAATTACAATTATTCTAATTCATATATTTCCCTGCAGCATCAGACCCGCAGTTATGCACACGGGTCCAATGCTCCAAGAAAACGCCGTCTGGCCCAATCATCTTCAGGATGCTATTGGCACTCCCTCGAATCCTGCTTAACAATGATGCTGTTCTTTTTAGCATAATTACTGAAAAAGTGTCGGTAGCCGATTCAGCAAACATGCCTGACGCACTACAGAATCAAGGTAGCCCCAACAGCACCCGGAAGGCGTTGTTATACTGGACCCGAAGAACGTTGTAGGCGTATTATACTGTGTGATAGAAAATTATGTAAAAGATTCTGGAAAAATAAAACGAGGTCTCTAAATAGCATACTTTTTTATATATGATGGTACGGAACCCTCGGTCCGCGAGTCCAACTCGCTCTTGACCGGTTTTTTATTTGGTCTGAGGTTTGTGGAGCAAGCGGGCCTAAGGATATTTTAATCTCATCTAAAATCATTTGCCGAAGTAGTTTCATTTATCACATTTAACCAACAACCAACAAAAGTTTTCGATATAAAAGGGTACGTCGACACATAAGGTTCCGTAGAAAATACTTCTCAATTTTCTTTATTCATCTAGAGAACCCAAAAAATCTCGCCCAAATATAGTAAGTCCGTCGTTTCCATCTTTTTATTAACACTAAAACTTATCGAGGTAACCCACGATACGGTTTATGATAAAAATAAACGTTAATGAAATTACACACTTTCATTTAATGGGCCATTAACAGTATGGGCAATTAAATAAGTTATAAGTGGCTATAATAATTTATATTAATATTCTGGAATGTGTGCTTAAGGGGTGTAAGGGTAGACTTTACTTAATTTTATGGAAATTCTTATATTTTTATCATCGAGCTTAAAAATTAAATTTACATAATGAATTATTGTGGACTTAAAGAAGAGTAATCGTTTTTATAAATAAATAGCTTTTGCCCGCAAATTCGCTCGCGTGCGAACGTGGGAACGTACTACCGAGGTCAAATGTATCCTATGTCCTAATCCAGGTCATAGTCTACCCATGTGCCAAATTTCATCGAAATCTGTTCTGCAGTTTTAGCGTGAAAGCGTAAAAATTCAATCACAATTCGAAAGACACGTGGCGCCATCTATTCTCATAAAGAACGTTATCGTTGTTTTCCTCGGGAACAGTACTTTTTTCGGGATGAAAGGTACCTTATGTCCGTTTCTGTACACGTGACAACGTATATGCAAAATTTCAGGATGATCGGTTCAGTGGTTTAGGCGTGAAAAGGTAACAAACAAACTTACTTTCGCTTTTATAATATTAGTAAGGAAGTAAGGATAGTAATTATAGTTTTTTAAGCTATGGTTTCCTGTGACTGCGGTGGCTGCCACATAGTGTCCGCAATTTATGGTCTAATGGGGTCCCTGATTCGTTCGTGGCTAAGTAATAAGAGCCGCACGGGTCAATCCATCAGGTTAAGCTACGCTTGCCGGGGTTGGTCCGTAGATGGGTCACCATCTTTACTTACCGAGACTACTACGTGCCTCGGAAAGCACGTTAAGCCGTTGGTCCCGGCTGTCATTTGTGGATTTGACAGTCGTTACGGGTCATCAGAAGCCCGAAAGTCTGACAACCAGTCTTACCAAGGGGTATTACCTAGTAACTGGTTGGTGAAGGTCAGATAGGCAGTCGCTCCAACAACAATTTTATGTAGGTATTATCTTTGTTTTTATTTTTTTTGTTTTGTGTATTTTGTTGTATTTTATTATTTTGTGTTTTGCAATTTATGTGTATTTTGTGTGCGTGAATAAACAGTTTTTCTATTTTTTCTCTTTCTTTTTTCTCCATGTAAAATACTGGTGTTCAGCTGCATCCGGTTAGACTGAAAGCCGACCCCAACATAGTTGGGAAAGGGCTAGGTCGATTGATTGGCGTCACTCAAATGTTATTTATGAAAGTAAATTGGTGTGTTTCCCTAGAAAAGCGAAAGTTGAAGCCCTGTGACATCATTTTCTTGACAGCCCTCACTGCGGCCTTTATGCGGCCCCGGCTCTAGCTTTAGCCTCTAAGTAGTATGTCGGTTAAAATTACGCGTCCGCTATTAGTATTTATTTAACTTTTAAGTTGTATGTAGTATGTATTTAATAATAATAATATCCCGGGATATTTCACACACGGTCATCTGATCCCAAACTAAGCAGAGCTTGTACAATCTATCTCGCGAGATTATAAACCATCGAAAAATTGTGAACTGCAACAAACCTACAATTTAACGCTTCCGTTTTCGATACGATCTATCCATGGCAATCCAACAAATCGAGACCGGCAGGGTTAATACGTACCTTGCAGAAGCCTAGCGATAGCAAAACTTGCGCAATAATTGGTTTTCAGTCACTTGTCAATCGCAAGTCAGTATTACGTATCGCTTATACATAATACCGATTTGCGATTGAAAAGCAATTATTTCGCAAATTTTGGTAATACGGGTAAGGTATCAAACTTGCATGCCACGAATAGCAAAGTAACTGCGATCAACTTCATACAATAACTCAATAATTTATTTGTATTCCACAATTTGTTCTTAGGTGGTAACTTAAAGTTATATTTAATCATTATGGACCCATTTATCCAGATAGCGAATCTCTAATTTTAGTTCACACACTATCAATCGGAATCTGAATCATTTTGGAAGCAAACTGCTAATCCATGAGATTCATATATTCGAAAAATTGATCTGCTCGACAACGTAAATAACGCAGTTAATGTTGTTGAACTGTCAAAATGAAACGATTCCGATTGATAGTGTGTTACGCAATTGCCCCGCTGTATCTAATCATTCGTGTATACCTATTTTGCCCCGAAACAGAACGTGCTGACCTAGATAGGTACAATCGCTTTTTGAACTCAATTAAGCCAAATTGTGTTCTTAATACGCTCCGTTTTACACCCATCTCTTCAAATTATAGCTTTCCTGCCCATTCCATGCCAGTTGTTATAAATATCTAAGACAACAGCGCACCAATTCTCATCCATGCAAATAAAAGTCATCATAAAGAAATACAGGCTGCTGCAAAAGGCAGCCGTTATTATAAACAGGTTGCATCGTTTGTTTCAAGCAAGAGACATTCTGCTCAGTAAGTAAGAGATAAAATGGGAGCGTTTTAAACAGGCCTTATGCGGAGTTTATTTGTTTTTTATTGCATCTGTTTTTGTATGTAAAGGGAAGTAATAACTTCGTTGTTGTGTCTTACCAAGGGTTATCGTGTTATCCAGTAACTGGGCTGTGGAGGTCAGATAGGCAGTCGCTACACGTAAAATACTGGTATTTTGCTGCAGCCGATGAAAACTGTGCCAGTGTGTTCCCGTATTTCTTTTATTTTTATGTCTTGTTTGTCTCATGCGATTGTTGGTTCGGATATTTGTATAAAATATAAACGTACATATGCCTACACAAAATTAAAGTAATTCGAGGTAAACATTGAGAATAATTTGGCATGGCCAAATTAAACCCTATTTTCGTATCTAAATATGCACAAAACATTGAAACGCACATTATATAAAATTCAAAAGTCGTACTCCTCTTGACGTTCAAGTTATCAACATACAACAGAAAGAGAACGCAATACGTTGCGCCACGATATCACATTCTGAACGCGTGTAATTTCCTATGAGCGTAGATCGTTAGCCCCACCTGGCTTTGAACATAAATTGTATTCATGAGGATTGTAGGATGAGGATGACATTGAGAGGCATTATAGATACTTACTCGATAAGTATCTTATAAGGTATAATATTGAGGAAGTACGTTGGTTTTGACTACCGTTAATTTGATTAGAAGTTTTGGAACGAAGTTCTATAACGCGGCTTGTGGTAGGAGTAAACTGTCAGAAATTATGACGTAACGAAAAAGCGTTATGCCGACAGTTTCAAGTGTCAAAAGTTTTTGTTTTTGTTTATACAGAACCATCTAGTATACAGTTTTAGTAGTTTTTAGTTTGATAGAAACTATACTAGATGGCTCTGTATTAAAAATAAAAACTTTCGACACTTGAAACTTTAGACCATAATAGATGGCTCTGTATTAATCTATACGAATAATAAAGCTGAAGAGTTTTTTTATTTGTTTGAACACGCTAATCTCTAAAACTTCCAGTCGGATTTGAATAATTCTTCAGTTCAAAGGTATTAAAAAGATACTTTCTAGTTTGCAGTGCAATGTAGGAAAAAATATGTACTTATGTACCTACCTAGTTGTTTATTGCCTAATTAATAACTAAGTATGTTGTGGCACCAAGTTGCCGTGTCTAGTCATACTGCTGTTATACCCGCAATGGTTCATGCGGTATATTTTAAGGTTTAAGGGCTCGTGTAGGCGGCACCGCAACCACGCCGCTACCGCGTCGACACCGCTTGATTGCACCGTATCAATAAATAAACGGTTGTTAGTAAAAGAATTCTACCCACGAAGATCACACGTGTCGCATTGACATGCACAGTTTAATGAAAAAAAAGGAGTTAGTGTTGTCTTTATACATTTCCAAATTTTAGTCCCATAGCACTTCTCGGTCCTCTACTAAACTTATGAACGTTTCGTAATCAAAACTTTCCATGATAAGTAGTTTACTAGAAAGTTAAGTTTAGTAAGCACGTGTACGTAAGCGGCCGCTAATGGAATAACAACTGATAATCAGCGGGGTGGCGGGGGCCGCGGTGTCGGCGCGGACGCGACTCGTGTACACAGCTCAGAGGTGTGTGCAGAGGTGCGGCGGCGGCGCTGTGGCGGTGCCGTCTACACGAGCCCTAACAAATGCATTTAATTGTTTTTTTTTTTTTAATAATAAAGAATAAAAAAAATGATACTATAATATTTTTTAATAATAATATCCTGTTTTACTCACTCTGGTCTTAAAAAAAAAAAACTACTTGTAGGTACCTAAATTGTAAGTTGGTGGCGGCTACAGCACGTCACGAAAAGACGGTATCAGTGATTATAATAGCGTATTGATTAGTATTTTTTGGAAATCAAAATGGGAATAGTATCACGCCTGTAATCCCCGAAGGGTTAGGCAGAGGTGTACCTATAGTACACCCACATTTCGTCAGTTATACTTAAGGCCTATGTAATAGGGAGCCTATTGCCATCAACCGGGCACAAATCCAAACTCCAGGCTGGTACTGAGAAATTCCTGATGGAAAAACCCTATAATACTCGGTGCCCGACCTTGGACCAACTTTGGGAATTGCACTGGGATCCGACTAAAAAAAAAAACTAAATAAAAGAGTCTAAAATAGCTTCAAAGGTGGGAACTTAATTACAGTCGCTTGTAATGGAGTACGAAGTTTCACTACGTTTTGATTTATTTACTGAATAACTGTTATTAGCTGAGGTAAGGCTTCTTAGTTTCTCCGGGAACCGATGCAAGGCAATCAGAAGAGTGCTGTAACCAGCAATCTTCTGATTGCCTAAAAATACGATTAGTTTGACAAAGAACGACCGTCATAACGCGCCTTGAAGGCGAAACTGACTAACTGGATTATTATAGCGAAATCTTATAGCAAATGTTACATAATTTTGCTAAAGGGAATATTTAGTTGATCGTCTAAAAACTTTTTCATCCTTTAATTATTTTTCGTCGTATTTTTGACTCACTCTGGTCTTTATAAAAACTATCTGTCCCGTGTGAGTTTGTCGCAGTTACTAGGCTAGGGCTCGTTACAAAAAGATGACCAGTGAGTATATTAGCGTATCAATTACTATTTTTAGGTAATCAAAATGGGATTATTATTTGGGGATTTATTTCCTGTAGCCAATGGACCACCACTCCTCTACACAACGCTTTTGTACTGAGCTTAGGTTAGATATTAGGGCTTTAATTAATGGACATGAATAAATTAATTCATGTCCCACAATGAATGCCCTAATATCCAATTTGATAATTAGATCGTTATCATCACATCAATTAATACTAGGTACTAGCACTATCAACGGGTTTGATCTTCAGTGATTCAGGTTCGTGCCCCTGTTGAGCACTTTGAATACATTAGAGGTCGTAACGCTAATGGAGAGTGCTTACATTTGATTTAGGTTTGCCTAGATTTTGTCCACTTACCCTAATTTTGTTTGGGAACTTTTCAATTATCCCTTGGTAATTAAAATAATTGTTTAGCTTTTTGGGCGTATGGTTAAGTTCAAGGGTAAAGTCTGACCATATATTTTGCAGTGGACGTGAACTACGATAATTATGAATATGAATAAGTGATTGTATCAACAGTTAACAGTTAAGAAGAGCTCGTGGCTAAGTGATAACAGCCGCACAGGTCGATCCATTAGGTTAAGCTACGCTTGCCAGGGTTGGTCCGTAGATGTGTGACCCTATTTATATACCAAGACTCCTCCGTGCCTCGGAAAGCACGTTAAGCCGTTGGTCCTGGCAGTCATTCGTGGATTTTTGACAGTCGTTACGGGTCGTCAGAAGCCCGAAGTTCTGACAACCAGTCTTACTAAGGGGTATCGTTTTACCCAGTTGGTTGTGGAGGTCAGATAGGCAGTCGCTCCATGTAAAATACTGGTATTTAGCTACATCTGGTTAGACTGGAAGCCGACCCCAACATAGTTGGGAAAAGGCTAGGCAGATGAAGATTAAAGTTAAGCTTAAAGTCTGACCATATATTTTGCAGTGGACGTGAATATCAGTGCGTGACAATCACTTATTCATATTCATAATTATCGTAGTGCGACAGTTATCACTGTCACTTTAAACTATAAACATAATTCTTTGTGACTGACCACTGGGTTCATCTTTCTAACATAATATAAAACGGCATGGGTACACAAGACCGTCACGGTCTGACCTTCGTCCTTCCATAGTTCAAGTTACCCAATCCACTTTAGCCACCCAAACCCCTAGCCCAATGTGTTTTGTTTCCACGTTCTGCAATAGTCCTGCACCAATCGGAGGTAGTCCTTGGGTGCACTTGCATAGTGCATATAGGGATAATCGTCGGTTAGTCCCTCCTCATCATTTCAAATTATCTAAGGGGCCTCTGCGATTTGGCTTCGGCCCCTTGTATGCCTTCTAAAGGTCCGGGACCGCAGGGTCCCGAGATATGTAAGAAAAATTAAAAATAATAAAATCCCGCTGATCCCAGTAAATAAAATATCTGCCATACATATAATAATTTGTTTGTAAGTTCGCCCTAACAAGTAAATAAGTTTCTAAATATAATAAACTGTGTAATCCTCTCACTCAATTATGAGAGAAGTTTCTGCCATACCCAATTAAAGTAAAAGCGCTTTGTGAACCTGTTAATATGCTATGTATAGCCTTGTTTTGTTCTCATTTGTTTAAATACGTAAAGCTTTTTTAATTACAAGTTCTAAAAGTAACAAAATTTTTGCAAAACTTCCTAATAACATCCGTAGGTCGCTGGTTCAGATCCGGCTCGAAGGACCATGTAGAAGGTTGGAAGATAGGCAATGATACTGCTGCGCTTAAGGTAAAATAAATGTGTTTAACGGGCCAAAGGTTATAATATAAACGAGCGTGGAAGTACACGTGATGACCGCTAGTAGTGTACTGATTGCTCAATTAATATTAATTAATGAAGTTACGCAAAAAATCTTAGTTGTCGGTAGTGTATGGTTTCACCGTACAGGTGCATTTAGTTTAATATTTTCAAGAAACTAATTAACCACGAAGAACGGTCGCACATTAATATAGTCTAAATCTGTCTAATTTACCTATATTTACATCCTTTTTGATTATTTCTGAGCTAATGAGAGAGATGAGAAGAGGAGCCAAGAAAATGAGCTTATGGCTAAGTAATAACAGCCGCACGGATTGATCCATCAGGTTAAGCTACGCTTGGCGGGGTTGGTCCGTGGATGAGTGACCTTTAATACCGAGGCAAGAACGTTAAGCCGTTGGTCACGGCTGTCATGCGTAGATCTTTGACAGTCATTACGGGTCGTCAGAAGCCCGAAAGTGTGATAACCAGTCTCACTAAGGGGTATCGTATTTGTGGAGGTCAGATAAGCAGTTGTTCCATGTAACTATCGTAGTATTCAGCTGCATCCGATTAAAATGGAACCCAACACTAACATAGTTGGAAAAAGGCTAAGCAGATTGATTGTTTCTGAGATGACATTGTGACTTTTTATTTTAACGTTTTTTTATGTCTGAAACTTTGTCAAGAAACAAAAGAATGCTGGGTTAAATAGCCATAGCCATATTACTGTGTTATTCAACTTTTTGGTCAGTGCACCTAATTCTAATCGTATTTGGCATCTTATTGAAGTCTAGCTTATCCCTGCAGCTTTGCTTGTGTAGATAATTAACGCCTTTGTCCGTAATTTCTGTGTGCCAAACTAGCCATGTGCCAAATCTTCCGATCGGCTAGAGCGCTGAGGCGTGAAAGCAGGATAAACAAACCGACTCACTTCCATAACGAAAATACATTTATATTGACCGCTCCAGTGCTTTTTCCTGATGCTGTATTCTTTTTGTTTCGGCACCAACTATATCAACTATCAACTATCAATCTGCCTAGATTTTTTCCAACTATGTTGGGATAGGCTTCCAGTCTAACTGGGTGCAGCTGAATAGCTTTACATGGAGCGACTGATCTGACCTCCACAACCGAGTTGCTTGGTAACAGGACACACCTAGGTAAGACTGGTTGTCAGACTTTCGGGTTTCTGACGACCCGTAAGGCCTGTCAAAGATCCATGAATGACAACCGGGACTAACGACTTAACGTGCTTTTCGAGGTGCAGACGGGTCTCGGTATGTAAAGATGGTCACGCACCCAGGGACTGCCCGCGGCTAGCGTAGCTTAACCTGATCGATCGACCCGTGTCGCTGTTATTACTTAGACATGAGCCCCTTCACCAAGCACCAACTATGTCCATGCCGTGGTAAAAACCAGCCAGCGATAACGGTGATATTGACCTACCCGGGATGCGCCAGACGATCATTTAATTATTCGTCACATTTAAAATGTTGTAGGTTATAATAATAAATTATTACAATCTGAAAGCATCTATATTATAATGAATGCCTCGTTGGTCTAGTGGTCGCAATACGCTACTGCTGAGCATGAGGTCCTGGGTTCGATTCCCAGGTCGGGCAAAGTGTTATTGGGTTTTTCCGGAAAGATTTTGTCAGCAGCAACTTTATTTTTTTTTTGTATGGGAAATCATCAAATCACTTCTCCCGCTCTGGGAGCAGCGGGAGGGCGCGTCAGACTTCTACTGACTAAAATCCACCCGTGTTACTTCAGTTGCCTGTGCCAGGGCCACGGTAACTCTTTCAAACAACCCGCAACCCTGGCAGGCATCGGCCCTAGCGGACACCTTCAGCTAGTGCTGACATCTCTTTGAGGCGCGCGTGGAACACAACGCGCCGTCGACCCGAGCCTGGTCCTTACCCGACCTCAAGCTACCCATTGCTCGCCATCCGCGAGCCCGCGCCTACGGTGGCCAGGATTCGGCTATCGATTCCTGCGGCGACTAGGGGCGTGATGGCGCAAAGATTGCCTCTCCATCACGCGTTCCGCCTCCTCCTTCGCGAGCATTACTGTTTCGCAGAAGGAGGTGATGGCTTCCTATGCGCTGCTCTGCCCAAGCCGGGCAGACCTCCACCTTATACTCCACCGTGTCTTCCGGGCGATCCACACAATGGTAACACGGGGGCGTTTCCTCCCACCTTATCTGGAACAGGAACCTCCCGAGCAACCGTGCCCGGTGAGGACCTGCATCAGGCCCAAGGTAAGGACGCCGTGGCGCCTCTCCCACCACTCCTCAAAGAGGGGACTTATCGCCGCAATTGTGGCGTGCCCAGGCAGTAGCAGCATGTAGACTAGATTTGTGCCCCGTTTATGGCAATAGACTCACCCCCTGGTACACCCCCTCGTACATGGGACTTAACTGGCGAAATGTGGGTGTTACTATATGGACACCCCTGCGGAACCCTTCGGGGATTACAGGCGTTATATTATGTTATGTGTATGTATCTATAATATATTATAAATATTGTTTTGGACTGGATGTTTAAGTGGACTGTATTTTTATGGTTCGGTGCTGGAGATAGTGGGCGGAGGCTGGATGGCGGAATTAAAGTCGTTTTCTCACTTTAAGACGTATATTAAAGACAGCAAAAAGCAACACGTCCTTCTTACAAGCAAATCCATTTTCGAGAGAGTTATTACATTCACTCCATACCGAATGAACGAATTTATTCTAATGTTGTCAAACTTAAAAATAAAATATATTTTATTTAATATTTGTTGGTGATGCCAACAAATATCACTACAGGCAAATAACATTATGAAAACTGCAGTACTGATTTCACAGTTAAGGTTTTGTAATTTGATTGATTAAAGAGTCAGTCAGCGTCCTTGTTAATAATAATTTCATAGATAAAGGAGTTGGTCGTGCTCCTGATAAATAAGTCGAGCACTGTTTATAGTTATTTAATTAATTTAAAATAAAGATCACGTCTCTTGAATAATTGAAACTTTATCAAATACCTAGAGACTTTGATAAATTGTTACACGAACCTTTACAATTCTCTGTTCAATTATATCAATCTATGTTATTGAAGATAATACTGATATAGGTATGGCAAGAATTTACATATGTTAAGGCGCTCCCGTACTCGCAAGCATTCGCTTGTAATGTAACAATCCAAGATTCCACTAGTTACAGTAGCCGTTAGGCTAGGGCATTTTTCTAGTAGACTACCCAGGTCGTTAACTGCTAAGAGTTAATTGAAACCAGCAGGATATTAGCTTTGGGTAAAACAATGGGTAGGTAAAAATGGGAAAGAAAGTGATGTAATGGAAAGTAACTGCAAACCGTGTTCCGGGTATTTTATTTCCATGTTGTAATTTAGAATTTGTCGTGTTCTAAAAATAAAATTAGAATAATATAGATAGTACAGCCGCCAGCACTCCAGCAGGTCAAGCTACCCGAAACTATAAAATTTTCCCAATCAATCTTGAACCTAATGCTTTAGCGATAAAGTTGAAAATCTATTAAAGAAATTTGACAGATTGTCGGAGCTTGATGTGCTGGCGTCTGTACATGTTATAATTTTGTTTTTATCCTACTTAATATTATTAATGCGAAAGTTTGTGAGGATGGATGGATGTTTGTTACTCTTTCACGCAAAAACTACTGAACGGATGGCATAACCTGGATTAACACATATTATACTTTTTATCCCCATATTCCTACGGGTCCGAAGCTTAACGTGGGAGAAACCACGGGGCGCTACTAATATATACAATATATTTTTGATAAAACCGTATTTTATTGTGAGATAGTCCAGAATATTTGTGTAAATGGCAGCCCTGCAGACAGACGTGAAAATTATAACGTAGTTTAGTTAATTTTTTTTTATTTATACCCGGTATAAATTAAAATTGGGAAGGTAACAATGGGTATTTACCTAAAGCTCGGGTTTTTACCGGGTAGAGACCTATCTCTACTTAGAACGCTTTGTTTTGCTCGGTGATAGATTTTGTTTTTCTTACTTATAGAACACAACACACTCAAAAATATTTTATATTATTTATTTGCACCACTTTCTTGCCGTATCTATGTATTATTTACTCATTGTATTATTTGTATCAATAGTTTAATTTCTTTCTATAATAAATTCATTGTCAGCCGGTCGCCTGCGCCCGCTTCTCTTCGCTTGTCATAAACTATAGACAAAGTATAGCCAAGCGAGGTTGGAGCGTCGGGCGTCAGACGTGAGTTTTTCTAAATTATAGGTGTTTAACTATTGTGTGTATTTTTTTTTTTTTTTTCTATTCCCTTACGGATTTATAGATGTCCGTAGGTGTGTCCATGGCATGACATGGGCTCTATTAGAATACCAGGGCTGCGGTATTTATTTATTTTTTTAAAGATCGCAGCTTTTTGCTGAGATAGGATCTGTTTTGGCCTCGCACCGGTCTTTTTTTTTTTATTTGTTAATTTTGCACTTTTTTTGCTTTTTAATGTTAATTTTGTTAGTTTTATATGCTCCTTTTTTACTGTTTGAATTTCCTGTGCGTGTCCCAAATAAAATATTTCTCTTTCTTTCTTCCCTCTTTCTATTATTAAATAAGTAGAACTGACACGGCTAGGTAACAGGTAAAAAATAGCTACATTAAAAATACAAGATTTAAGGCGACTTCTCCCGGTGATGGAACGCCTTTAAAAATCGAACGTTTATGATGACGATAAGAGCTGGTTACCTTGTGCGACTGGGCGGTGCATTTTCATCGCATGCCAATCCGTTCGGCTTCAAAGTAATTAATTATTTTTCGTAACGAAAACATGAATATTTGAAAAAAATCACGGAATAAATAACTAGCTTTTTGCACGCGACTGTCTAAAATCGCCGTCTAGCAGTAGGTACCACCATGATACTGTGGTTGTTCTTGATATCTTTGATAGTTTGATTTAGTGCTTCGATTACACTTCGTTCATTCCAAACCAACAGTTCAAATTGCTGCAACATCGTCCCCGCTCGCTGTTTTTATTAATGTTACAAACTGGCATTTCCTCATGAGTTAAGTTTGATGGCTCTTCAAGTACCGAATGTGCTGTTCGGCCATCATTTTGCAACATTGTCGCTAACTGGTTATCACAGAGGAGGCTACTGCAACAGCAACTCCTTTATCTTTCCGGATTCGAGTTAATATCAGTTTTAAAAGAAAATTCTATTAGTAGGGCCCAGGGCCATTAAAAAAAAAAACACCTTCACCGCTTACGATATTTTGCACAATATTTACTATGAAAAATTAAAAAATATATATCAGGTTTTTCCGATTCTAAATGTCTAATTATTTTAATATGTATTATCAATATCATTTTGAAAGGCTCTAGCGCCTCCTTCAACTACGCAAGTGTATTGTGTACGTGTCAGCCAAGTTATTTTGTGACTTTATATTGGCCCTAGTTATGCAGAAAACCGCCATATGGCACTTTTCCAAAAATGAGTTATAAGCACACACATACTAATTCCGACATACAAGATTTTTTGCAAAAATAGCCATGTCGATATCTCTATTTATCACGGAGATATGAGCCGTCAAATGCAGCCTTGTCCATACATCCATAATGCAACCGACAGAAAAATGCTTATAACTCTGTTTGTACTTTTCCCGATATGGCTGTTTTCTGCATAAAACGGTCCAATTGCAATTACTTTTGACTGAGTGGCCCGATTTTAATGAAACAAATACTAAATGTTACCTCAAGATACGGACTGCACAATAATTTAAATATTACTTAACTATCATCCCCTGTTTTACCTCCCTTAAGAGATAATTTACGGGTCGATCCATCAGGTTAAGCTACGCTTGCCGGGTTGGTCTGTAGATGGGTGACCATCTTTACATACCGAGACTCCCCGTGCCTCGGAAAGCACATTAAGCCGTTGGTCACGGCTATCATTTGTGGATCTTTGACAGTCGTTACGGGTCGTCAGAAGCCCCAAAATCTGAGAACCAGTCTTACCAAGGGGTATCGTATTACCCAGTAACTGGGTTGTGGAGGTCAGATAGGCAGTCGCTTCACGTAAAATACTGGTATTCAGCTGCATCCGGTTAGACTGGAAGCCAACCTCAACATAGGGAAAAGGCTAGGCAGCTTGAAGAGATAATTTTACAAAAACGATGTAACATGTAACTTTATTTGTTACCAAAACCTTAAATTTGAATTTTCATATTCTTAACTTCAGAAATTATGGGTTTCCCATACAAACTTTCATCCCCTGTATCACGTGGGATTATTTTTAAGAAAAAGAAAAAATATCCTATGTCCATCCCCGGGATGCCATCTATCTCCTTAACAAATTTTATCTAAATCCGTTCAGTAGAGGCGTAAAAAGGTAACAGACAGACTGACAAAAAGAGTTACATTAGAATTTATAGTATTAGTATGGATAAAATAGTCATAAAACATGAAAATATCTTTAGTAATTTGAAAGTACATTTTTAGGGTACCGTACCCAAAGGGTAAAACGGGACCCTATCACTAAGACTCCGCTGTCCGTCTGTCATCAGGCTGTATCTCATGAACCATAATAGTTAGACAGTTGAAATTTCCACAGATGATGTTTATGTTGCCACTATTTAACAACAAATCCTAAAAAGCAGAATAAAATAAATTATTTAAGGGGGCTCCCATACAACAAACGTGATTTTTTTATAGATAATGGTATGGAACGCTTCGTGCGCGAGTCCTACTTGCACTTGGCCGGTTTTATTATGTGTTGGGTAGAATCTGAATTTATCTCATAAAGTATTTTACTACAATACCTAAATATGCACATAGAGAATTAATGGGTACGCGTTCGAGTTTAACACACATTATTCGAAGGCATAATAACAGATTTAATAGTCACGAAAATCATATATGTGCGCCTTAACATCACGCGAGGCGTTACGTATCACTTCGTGTTCTTTAATTAAATCTGTACCAGAAGTCGCCTTTTCCTGCAGGGCGAACATTTCATGCCAGTATTACGTATATTCTCGCAATATCTGGGTACTACAAACCCTACGGCAACCCAAACCCCTTCCAAATACAAAAGCTTCCTTCTACCTATACGGCACGTCGTCATATTGAATTACCCAAGCCTGCAGCGCTCAATCTGTCGGCTGAAACAGTCTAGTTACATGCCACACTACCGTGGCTATACTGGTTCTAGTCACATCAAACAATTGAAGAGCGGGAATGGACACTATGGCTGGTGGCGCACAGGAGGTGTGCTAAGTTGCGTAGTGATGTTTGAGTGGATTGTTTGATTTTCACAGCGTGGCTTGCCTTAAGAGGATTGTGAAGCTGTAAATTTTCATACAAAAAGAGATAACGTTTTTCTCCCCGTAAACATAGTTTAATTTTCATATTTTTTGGAAATGTTGTTAGTATAATGAAAAACTAGGTCCGTAAGTTTTTATTATAAAGAAATATTGTATACAATATAAGTTATTAGCATCTAAATATCTATATTTTTGACATAAAAACATCCTCGAGCATTTTTATTTTTTTAAATTAAATTAAATTGAATCACTAAAAACTAAAAACGTACAGACCTAGATTAAAGTGCACTAAATATAATGAAATTAAAATTGTCTCATTTCATAAAGGTTTAGGGGAGTTAAAACGTTATCGCCTGAAACAATATTTATGTAAATAATTGTATGAAATGTAGGCAATTGCCTCTAAAAATCGCGCCGCGTATCGGCACTTCACAATCCTCTGCGTTGATTCCGTCGCGGGCTGGCAACGTCGCATTTCTACCAATTTTTCGTGATTATTTTATTACATTTAATTCAAATTACATTTTTTATTAGACTATCTAGATCAGACATGTCGAACACACACGTAACAAAATAATTCGGGCACGGCACGATTTCAAGAATTTAGGTAACTACCTTTTCATCAAGTTTACAACAGCAGAAGTCGCGCTATTTGTTCCTTCATTTAAATAAATATAAAACTGGGTATTATTGTGAATAATATAAGGTATAGGTATCTATTCATACACGAAATCTCTTAAGGAGTCAGTACTCATGATTATGAACAACTTTTACTATGGGTATCACATTTGTGTTCGCATAACTCGTGAAAATATACGGAACTGCAGCTTTTTTCGCGATTTCAGGTTTGGTCGCATAGTAAAATTTGTTCATAATGTTGAGTACAATGACACCTTAAGAGATTTCGTGTTTAAATAGGGAGACCTTCTATATTTTTTTTTCCAGTAGTTACTAAGTTAGGATTGTTTGATGGCTCGTCATGGCCACATTCATTATTTTTTTAGAAAAATGGCACGTAGATGTATAGAGGTTGCCCATTCCTAAATGATAAATGATTTTTATTTCTGTAAGTAGGTTTGTACAAACACTTTTACAAGTCAATCATGTTTTTTTTTTTTAAACTAGATGAGGTCGGCGTTTCCTATCTGACTACTCTGAGAAGAAAGGCCGAAACAAACTCAGAGGTCACAGTCTCTTATAAAGTCCAGACATAATCTTGGTCACTTCATGTGAAGACCATGTAGAATGGTGTCTGAAATGGTCTTTTGAGGAAAGAACCACACAGATTGAGAGGACTTGTCCAGTCAGTGCACGCATTTGTCAGTAATCGCGCAGATCCTGATTTAGATCGTTGGTATTTATAAGTATGTATGGTATTTTTTTACAGTTATTTAGGTGTAATAGACAATTTTGTAATTTTTTTATGAGTAAATACCAAAATAACTGTAAAAAAATTGCATAGGTACATACTTATACACATAAATACATACGCAGATAGTCAAATACAGATAGTCTATTAAAATATAATAATTTGATTTAAATGTATTAAAATAATCACGAGAAACCTGTAGAAATGCGACGTTGCCAGCCCACGCGGAATAAACGCTCTTAATGTGAAATTACAGCAACGAGATACATAGCATGTGTTTTAAAAATAGAAAAAGATTTTGGAGAAACCAATTTACCTATACCCGTAATGAAATATCAGACGACAATCGATCGCTGGCTGTCACTGAAAACCACCGCTGGGGCTCTGTCTCGCTGATAGGGTCGCAGCATTATGTTGAGCGATGGCCGTTCTGCATGGATGGGACGCATATTTTGCCCCAACTTATTCTGTTTTGTGTTTGTGTTCTTTCTTTGCGTCATGTTTACCGCAAAAACCGTATTTTCTTTCTAAATCGCTTTAATTTTTAAAAGTGCAGTCAACCGCACATCAGTGGTAACGCCTGCACTACGAGAATCACACTTACAGTTACGACATAAAGGTGCAGCCAATGTCAAATTGATACCACTGATGTGAAGTCCACTCTGTCACAGAGCTCACTCTTAATATAAACCAGTACCAAATAAAGGACGCCGATTCAAAATGTCAGTTTTCATTTTATTGTCTGCTATATCATTTTAAAGTACTGTACATATACTCCACAGAGTGCAGATGGCACGTGCTGGTCGCTCGTCGACGCGCGGTTTCGGTAATTTAACGTTAAAAGCAATTAAATAATGGCCCTTTAAAATTAGTTGCTGTTTGCAGGATGTCGCTACGTTGTCAGTTAATATGGTAATGAGTTGAAACGATGCTAAAAAGATGATACACGATTAACATACAGTTTTATTGGTTGCAGCTTCTGCAATGGAAATTAACTGGGAAATCGTTTGTTTTACATTCAAATATGAACTCTTTATGAATGATGGTTATGTGTTTTTGAAGAGCTCTGGGCTGCCAGTCAGTTCTAATATTGTAATCTTGCTAGCTGACTTTCTTTTGCCACGATATTAGCTTTAATTCTCAGTAAAAGAAATTCAGCACTATTAAGAGCATTATTAGTAATTAACTGTTTATTTATTTTATTTCAATGGTCCTAGTTTCTCATTTGAGACTTCGAGTTATAGCTGCCTGTAACAAAAAGCACGGGATAGTCCTTTTATTTATTTAATTTGTGAGCAAACACGATAAAATGTATTATTTCACAGTAAAAAATCCGGAGCCGTACTTTTTTATATTTACTGTGCCTTTTTTATACTTTTGTTTGTTCCTTTTTTATCCGTGTAATGTTTTATAAAATCAGAGAAATTATAAATGGTGAAATTGGATCTTCTTTTTTTCTCAACACTACAGTATGTAATATTATTGGCACTGCACAATATTCACATAAATATGATAATCTATTAGGGCTTCCAAACAAATATTCAAAATTTTATAGATGTAGGTATGTTGGTCCACGCATTTCTCCGAAACTATTATTCAGATCGTTACCATTTTATTTTTATTGGCTTACGTTTTCTTCAACTTAGGGAACAGTGCAAGTTTCAAAGTTTCATCAATATCGGTTCAGTAGTTTTCAAGATAATGGACTAATACGTGTAAGTGTGACGGCCTGGTTTTTTATACGAGCTACGGGTGTAGTGTCAAAGGATCAAACATCTCAATACCTTGGTCAAATTCTAGTGCAATATTTATAACAAAACTATTAACCACTTATTACAAACAAATATTCCAGTTTTTACTAAAACGACGACATTTTTTAAATTATGTTTTTGTAATTTTTATTACAAAAAAATAATTTAAAAAAAGTCATCTTCAAAAATAAATTAACTCAAAATTATGAAATAACTTTAATTTCGAAACTCGGTGGCAAAAAACTAAAATACAGATCCCAAGACACGACTTCCGAAATTAAAGTTATTCATAATTTTGAGTTACTTCCGTTTTAAGTAGATTTAATATTTTAAATTATTTTTTATTTGTGTAGAAAGTTCTGTTTATGTTTTTTTTTATTTCTGCTTGAGTATAGTTTTCGATTTTTTTTTGTATATTACCGTGTGTCAGCCGATATTATGGCAATGAATTTAATTTAATGTTTTGTGTTGCGTAATGTTGTATAGAATCAAGTTTTCCTAACTGAACAGATAGCTGTGCTGCTCTGGGGAGTTTGTTGCGCCACTTCTTCCCAGCTAAAACACTAGGAAGTGGTGAAGGGCGGGCGTTTTGGGGCACTTATGTAGTGACGTTCGAAGTTCGTTTGACGTTCGAAAAGTGCTGATTCTCAGCCTAGTTTAAATAAATGACTTTTGATTTTGATTTTATGTGGGTAATTGAGAAATTCAAGAGTATCGGTGCTCAAATTTCAAATCCTCTATCATTCTAACTAGGTAGGTAGATAATACGAGCTGGTGTCCACAATTCTACGTCAAACCACTTATTTTGCGTAACCTCAGGCCAACAATTCGAGATAAATACATAAAATTGCAACTTATACAAATATCTACTTTATACTCAAGTAGTCTTAGTTGATTTTTTAATGAAAAATCTATCGACAATCGTCATAAAATAATATTTTAGTTGCAATGGAAACTGAACCATACGCAATTAAGTTAAAGTTTTTATTCCCAAAGCATGAAATTTATCTCGTCTCGTTGGCTTTAGTTTACGGATCATGCACTCACTATCAAGTTAAGGCCTCTCCTTTGTCACTACAGTCGTTTACTCTCTGCACTCACACCTTTCAACCTGACCCAACGTCCAACGAAATTGCTCCAACACTATAATTACT
Source organism: Dicycla oo (assembly GCA_948252095.1). Lineage (NCBI taxonomy): Eukaryota > Metazoa > Arthropoda > Insecta > Lepidoptera > Noctuidae > Dicycla > Dicycla oo. Next base: position 15,857,003 of record OX411732.1, read on the forward strand.
CGGAAGCCATCTTGCTTTATCAAAAGGACATGCCATGACGCTTTAGCCTGTCTCGAAACTAAAGCCATTACGTCACCACATCAAACAGGGGTGAGCAAACAACAAAGTCATCTTCATGTTGACGTCACTAGCTGTGAAATTAGAGGCTTTCCGGCAATAATTATAAAGGCTTAGGAAATGACAGATGCTGACCAGTGAAGTTAACGAGAAATATTAAATTTTAATCGTCGTTAAATCTAGTTTCATTTGAGCTTGTCAAGCAGCTTAAGTTTGGCTTTGGATGCGGGAGAAGTTACTGACAAATAAGCATTGTTTAACTCATTCTCTCGGCATCTGGCATAGTGCAAAGAGATGTTACATATTGTCTTCCGTATCAGTTCTGTTTGTACTAGCAAATGAAATAGGCTGCCAAAAATATAAAAGTTGCCAATGCCATATTTTTATTACATAAAAATAAAACTTAAAGCAGAATAAAACCTCGTTGTAGTAGCCAGTACTAATCATAAGCCAATAATGTTCACTCACGATGGTAGACAAAATCTTAAGTTTTCAGTGAAGAACTGTTCAAACTGAGGCGAATCCCGAAAGGGACGCAAGACGTGACTTCGAGCGGATTGTTTTTACAAGCTTTTATTTAACTTGTTGTTTTTAAGTATGTAAGTAAATTGTCCTAATTCTTCGAAACTATTAAGTTTTGAAGAAATGCATGGACAAGCATACATACCTACACTCGTAAAAATATTTATATATTTGTTTGGAAGCCCTAATAGATTATCTTATGTGAATATATTGCAGTTCCAAAAATATAATTTTACATACCTACGTGTCGAATTGATAACCTTTTTTTTAAGTCGGTTTAAAAGCAAACAAACAAAACACAAATCGCTCCAACAGCTAACCTCATGACATGATAATTAATTTTATCCGAAAAGGTTCATCCATCAATTAAAAAAAATAAGGCCTCTTTGTTTGCGAAGACATAAAGCTTTCAGTGCCACTGCAATATTTACTGTGTAATTTACTTTTAGGGTTCCGTACGTTGACACCCTTTCGGTGACCGCTCCGCCGTCCGTCCATCCGTCCCACGGCTGTTTCTTTTGAACCGTAATAGGTAGACATTTTAATAATAATAATAATAATAATAATATTCCACAACTATCACACAACGTCGTCTAGCCTCAAGCTAAGCAGAGCTTGTGTTATGAGTACTAGACAACTGATAAACATACTTATATATTTCTAAATACATACATATATAGATAAATTACACCCAGACACAGAACAAATGATCATGCTCATCACACAAACATTTGTCCTGGGTGGGAATCGAACCCACGACCTCCGGCATAGCAGTCAGGGCCACTAACCACTAGACCAACAGGCCAGTCATTTTAAATTTTCACAGAGTGTTTACTACCTGGTTTCTGAGTTTCCTTTTGTAGAATATTAAGTAAGCTAGTAAACGGAGTATCTGCCTATTAATATTACGCGACTGCAGTAAATGGTAGGAAGGTTTTAACAAGCCTTTTAAGTGGATGTTGGCAGTTAGTTAATTGTGATGCTGGAAGAAAGTACGAAGCTAGGAAGGAAGATAGGTTTCGGTTTTAAGAATTTATTTCTCCAAAGAACATTACAATATTAATTTATGAGAGAAACAACAAAACATATCTTTAATGTAATTACAAATAGGTTTCGGTTTTAAGAATAGGTACACATTAGTGTACCTGTGAAAACATCGCTTACATCGCTGTTGAAGTGTCCATACCTTATAAATAGGTGAGCAAAGTATGTTGTTAGCTTTTAAAGTGATTCTGACATGATTATTAGGTGAAGTGGTGGCTTACTACTTCACGAGTTATTAATATAATCAGACAAGATTAGAACTTAAAATGGGATATTTACCATGTGTGTGTAATATCGGAAATGCATTGTAAATACCCCGTTGCGTTGCGAATGCGTTGTAAATACTCCATCACAGCCTGCCACAATCAATCTGCGTAGCCTTGTCTCAACTATGTTGGGGTCGGCTTTCATCAGTCTAACTGAATGCAGCTGAATACCAGTATTTTACATGGAGCGACTGCCTATCTAACCTCCATAACTCAGTAACTGGGAAATACGAAACCCCTTGGTAAGACTGGTTGTCAGACTTTCGAGCTTCTGACAACCCGTAACGGCTGTCAAATATCCACGAATGACAGCTGGAACCAACGGCTTAACGTGCTTTCCGAGGCACGGCGGATTCTCGATATGTAAAGACGGTCACCCATCCACGGCTCAACTCGGAATACTTAGCTTAACCTGATAAATCGACCCGTGCGGCTGTTATTACATAGCCAAAAGCTCCTCTCCTCTCCTATAGCCTGCCATAGCGTAAGTAAGAAAAATAAAATTAAAGCACTATTTTGCAATGGAACCAGTTTTACCGAAAATTCCGGAGTCGATTTAACTTTGTTCCATTTCCCGACGTTTTGAGCACTTTGCTGTTCTCTTTCGGTGCACTGGTTTCATTTCGTTACTCTTATTTTTATTGCCGTAGCATTGCCTTGTGTCATAATTGTTATCAAACGTTTAGTTTAGCACCCAGGAAGTCCGTTTCTAAAATAAACAGCATGTATCAGAAAGATGTGGACTGGTCACATTTAAGGATGTGTGGTACAGACCATCGAACTGTGAATTTTATGGATGGGACCAACATTGTAATGGTGAAAAAATCGTCAACTGTCCTATACAAAACTTCAATGACTACTCGACCCAAATGTAGTAATGATATTTTATTTCGATTACGATGTTGGTTCTATGGAGAAAGTTGTTCTGACTTAAGATTAAAGAGGTTTAATAAGAGTTGAGATTTAAGGGTGTGGTACAGACCATCAAAATGGTCTTCCACACCTTTCTGATACATGTATCAGAAAGTTTTTTTTTTTTTTTGTGAGTTTATTTTACTAGTTAAACCCAAAGTATCTAAGTCATAACTTGGGTACTTTTTATTTATTTGACAGTGTGCTATCGGTTCGATAGCTGAACATTCGCAAGAATTATTTCTTTTTTTATAACTTCACTAACTGTTCATTGATAGTGGGGTCAATAACTCATGAAAGTTAATTGTAAGTTGAGTTTCCTAATAAATAAATAACGTTGTCGAATTAGTAGCTATTGAAATTTTATCTAATCATAATTATATATGGACCTCACTTCACAAAACCCACCTCTACTCAGTACCTACCTACCGGTGATCATAGAGTACGAAGCCATAGTATACATATAGTTGGCCCGCCTAAGGGGTCCCCGAAACGATCAATTGCCATCAATTTCTATTGAAGTAATATGGTCAATCACTTCAATTACATTTGGTAAATGATATGCGCAATGTGTAGGTATCTATCACGTAAAAAATTATAACTGCAATTGATCGTTTCGGGGACTGTGGAGGGTGTATACTTAGTTAATTATTCATAACAATTTCATTGTTTAACTGAACCGCGGCAATATCACATAACAAAACAATACCTACGCATTGTGAAATACCGCACAATTCTTAAAATGTACAACAAACTTCGTCTGAATAATATTCAATCCTTTTTAGGGTTCCGTACCTCAAAAAGAAAAAACAGAACTCTTATAGGATCACTTCGTGGTTCGTTCGTCTGTCTGTCAAGACTATTTTTCTCAAAAACGCATGGAGGTATGAAGATGAAATTAATATTAAATGCGTAGGTCTACAGTCCCGTAAAGCTCTAAATAAATCAAGCTTCTAAGTCAACGCAATAAAAAAAAACTTTTTAGCAAAAAATAAAACCGACTTCCAAAACAAAACACTACAAAGTGAAAAATAACTTTAATTTCGGAAGTCGGTGGCAAAAAACGAACGACGTTTTGTTTTGGAAGTCGGTTTTATTTTTTGCTAAAAAGGTTTTATTTTCACTTTTTAGTTGTGGAACCTACCCCACATAAATTCGAATACATAATTGAGCACAATCATTGTAGATATAGCCATGTAAACGACAGTGATAGGAAGTTATTAAAACACCATCACATCATCCATATAAAATAAGTGGGAAATATACGCATTATTGAAGCTAACTCAAAAACTCCCGAAGCAAAGTTAATAAAATTTATATGAGACCACCTCGAAGGTATACCCTATCAAACAAAAAAGAATTTTCTATATCGGTCCATCCGTCTTTGAGTAATCGCGTAACAAACATACAAAAAAAAAACACAGACGAATTGACAACCTCCTCCTTTTGGAAGTCGGTTAAAAATACGGCCATTAATCCGTCATATTTTGATACTCACAAATACTTAAATCAAAACCTATAGTGTACTTTCCGTTGACCTAGAATCATGAAATTTGGCAACAAGCACGGTCTCACAGTGCCTACAAGTAAAGGAAAAAGTGCGAATTTGCGTTAATTTGTAGTTTTATCACAGTAAAAAATATTTCTTTGCGATTACAAACTTACATTTGCAGTAGAAGAATTGGCCGTGAATCGATGTATGATAGAACATTTTTTCAACTACAAACTTAATTTGGTTCTTGCGATAAAATGCCAACTACGGAACCCTTCATTGTGCGTGGTCCGACACGCACTTGGTTTTAATTTTTTTATTTTTTGAGTAAATGACAAACATTTTATATATCTTTTTTGTTTATTTGAAAGATTTCGACGATATTATGTGTCGAAGTGTTTCTTAAGGTTACCAAAATACTTTAGGTATGTACCTATAAAAATAAAAAGAATACATGCATTCTCATAAAGAATAGAGCTGTAGCCATCATTACTTCATTGCGTAAAAAAACAATAAACATAGGAACATTAGACCGAAATTTTTATTACCCAAAATTTGCATTTCACCTCACGTAAAACGGGAAAATGGAAAAGCTGTCCTAATATTTGTTTTACAAAGTATATTTTCCATTGTACGAGACCCCTTAATTAAATCTTTTCGCACGTGTTTTGCTTACGTCATTGTTTTGTTACAGAAATATGTGAGCGAACTGACGACCGTTCGAGACTGCGTGCCAACGTGCAGTGAAAAAGGTAACGTACCCTAAGAACTGAATTCTTTACCTACCCGCTAATATACAGGGCGAAAACAAATAAGTCAATTTGCTTCATAGACGTAACGGGGTGACGATAAAACAATAAAACGATTTTCAAAACTCATAATTTTTCAAGTAATTACACTACCAGAGGCTAATGGCTACGTATTCAGCTGTAAGTAGTTACTTTACTAGATAATAACAGTACAGAAAGGGTGTTATACAGCATAATAATAATAATATCTTTATTTATTAAGGGTGAAGCGTCAATGTAGTCCGCGAAATTCAAATTTTCTTACGTTTTTTGCAATTTGTAAGTTGTATGTTAAATAAAGTATGATTCGCGGCCGTACCAAATATGTATTTACTGAATTATAATCATTCGAATCAGTAATAGAACTCCTTAAGTTAGTATAATCCTCAAATGTCAAGATTTCATGAAATTTAATAGTCATTCGTTAGGATTTCCTGGTCTTAAAGCGTTGTATTGATCACTTTAATGATTATAATTATGTAAATACATACTTGTTACGACCGCGATTTACATTTTGGTCAACGTATAACCTAATACTGACTTGTAAATTGCAAGAAACGTAAGAAAATTTGAACTTCGCGGGCTACCCTGACGCTTTCGCTTTAAGTAACATGACTCAATTGTTTTAGTAACAATATTCCTTACCCCTATGTTAGTATTCCTATTCTAATCACATGAATACATGCGAATCATTGCCACACATCTAACACTGAGGTGGACAGCTTGCAGCAACGACTCACATATGAACAATGGAGTTTGCTCGCCACACATCCTGGAGTAAGCTTGGGAATGGCCCGCATGCGTCGCACCAGGCAAGCTCATTTTCTCATCGTTGTATAAAAACCGTCGACTCGAGCTTCAGCAAATATCCCTGACACATCAGCCAATAATGTTCTGCTGGGACACAGGTCTCCTCTCTTCGAAAGGGAGTGGGCTTTAATCAACCACGCGGCCCAGTGCGTGTTGGTAGATGTCACGTCTTCTAAGTTTTGGTTCTAGGACATGCCGGTTTCCTCACGATGTTTCCCTTTACCGTTTTGAGAGCAGTGGTAATTAAATTATTTACACAAAGTAATAGCATAAGTATAATTAGCCAATAATGTTCTGCTGGGACACAGGTCTCCTCTCTTCGAAAGGGAGTGGGCTGTAATCAACCACGTGGGCCCAGTGCGAGTTGGTAGATGTCACGTCTTCGAAGTTTTGATTCTAGGACATGCCGGTCTCCTCACGATGTTTTCCTTCACCATTTTTGAGAGCAGCGGCAATACCACTGGGCCAGCACTGTTCTTTTTCAGTATATTTCAGCAGCTTTACAGCATAATTCAGAATTTTCTCGGTAGAAATTGTAGAACACAAGCGAACATGGCGATTCACCAAACATGTTTGCTAGCTGGGTGGTTTTATATTTAAATCTTGATGGAAGGCCTATCTCCCTTGAAACAAATAAAAAGTTAAATGTGGTGTCTCGTACTCTGCCCGCGACTTCGTCCGCGTTATATTTTTTTATTTTTTTATTTTTTTTTTTTTATCCTAAGGGCGTAGCCTAACCTTCCTCAAGAATTGGGCTGTCAAATACAAAAATATTTTATCACATCCTACTGGCAGTTCCAGAGATTAGCGCGTTCAAACAAACAAAATTTTCAGCTTAAGGTTTTGCCAAAAAGAAAAAGCAATCACATGTCTCACTTTCCAGTACCCGGTCATAATTAATCTCCATAATATATTATTTTTGGGTTAGCAATCGAATAAAGAGCCCAAACCCCAATACGAGTAACCTGACACTGCATTGTTTCGGGCCCGCGGCAGTATTTTGTTTATAATTTAAATGGCTAACCCTGTATAGGCTGTAACCTCCCACCAATAAATTGTATTACGCAGTTAAATGAAAATAAAAACCGGCCAAGTACGAGTCGGACTCGCACACGAAGGGCTCCGTATCAAAAACACGTTTCTTGTAAAGGGCCCCCTTTAATTTTTAACTTTATTTTATTTTTATAAAATTACTAAACGAAGAATATTTTTCATCTTAAATTTTAACAATCGCAAAGATAAATTTGTATTTCACAATGATACTGCAAATTACAACGTTATTTTTTGAAGTTGCAGAAAATCACCCATAATTAATCAAAATTCCTTATGAATCTGCGATTTTAGTATTTGCGGTATTTCTTCATTTTAAAAGATAAAAAAAAATAAAAATCAAAAGTTTAGTGTATGTATATTTAAAAATTAAAGTTAATTTTTAACTTTATTTTATTTTTAGTATTTGCTGTTATAGCGGCAATAGAAATACACAATCTGAGAAAATTTCAACTGCCTACCTATTATGGTATATGAGATACAGCCCACTGACAGACGGACGGACGGACGGTCGGATGGACGGACAGCCAGCGGAGGCTTAGTAATAGGGTTTCGTTCGAAACCCTTCGATTACGGAACCATAAAAAGCATGTATTTAATCGAATCTTAAATAATTTCCATTTTGCGCTCCGAAAAATATTATTGAACAATCTAAAATAATGATTACGCGTCTTTTTGTGAACCTCAAATAATTACTAAACTAACATAATCTAACCCGTTTGGTCGGGGTGCGGGGAGCTTAATTACCGTGACCAAACGTGATAAAAGGCCAGAAATTAAAAAAAAATGCATCATAAGCCCAAAAAGTTTTTAAGAGATAAATTTATTTAAAAAGCGTGCATCATTAGAAGGTCATTAAGTTTAGGATAAATGCGCCGTTTAATAAAGTCTTATTTACGCTAGTTTTTCACTTCAGTTTAAAAACAACTGTTTATTTGCTACTAAAATTAGTATACATTCAAAACATATCACTAACAAAGCGAGTATCAAATAGAACAAAGCGATCCAATCAATTTAAATTTACATACATAATTACAGGCCGTCAGTGCTCCCAAATTCCTGAAATTAAATAACAATGAATTTTAGGATCACAACCGTTTCGTTTTTAATGTAATAAGAACAGCCATTTATTTATACCGAGTTTAGGGTTTTAATGTAGGGTTATCATAATCATTTATTTGGCTTTAAATGATGAGGGTAAGGTTTTCTTTATATGAAATTGAATTATGATTCTTGAAATGATTTATGTAAGGATGCTTTATAAATTTAAAAAATGCAGGGGCAGCCACACAGGTCGATCGATCAGGTTCATCTACTCTTGGCGCGGTTGGTCCGTGGATGGGTGACCATCTTTTTATACCATTAGCCCTCCGTGCCTCGAAAAACACGTTAAGCCGTTGGTCCCAGCTGTGATTCGTGGATCTTCGATAGTCGTTACGTATCGTCAGATGCCCGAAATTCTGACAAACAGTCTTACCAAGGGATATCGTATTATCCAGTGACTGGAATGTGGAGGTCAGTCGCTCCATGTGAAATACTGGTATTCAGCTGCATCCGGCAGACTAGAAGCCGACCCCAATATAGTTGAGAAAAGGCTAGGCAAATGATGGCGCCTACCCTAGCGTAATTTTCGTGTATCCTCCTGTCTGTTAAAAACCGGCCAAGTTCGTGTCGGATCACGCACAATGAAGGGTTCCAAATTCGGTTCGGTTGCAAATATTCGTTCCAATGTTGGTGGTGGATGAAGAAATTGATGGTGCGGATGAAAGTGTCAATATCTTGTTTTACATCTGGGACAATATACAGGGTCAAATAAATTAGCTAGCGAAACTGCAGACTTGATGGGTATCGAAGTCTATACATAACAACACAAAAAAAAATACGATAATTTTTGTTGGGTGAAAGACCATAAAGTAAAAAAATAATAATAATATTTCAAGTAACTACACTACTTAAGGTTACTTAAGCAGTGTAGTTACTTGCAATATTAGTTTTTTTTTATACTTTACAGACGTAATAGCTATCGAAATTTAAACACGACAAAACAAAAAAAAAAAACTAACAGGTTTTGTCAACTTATACTTCAAGTAACTACACCACTATTTTTTTTTGTAGCGGTCGTTGACGCTAGAAAAAAAAAATACCGGCCAAGTGAGTGTTGAGCCACGCACAATGAATGGTTCCGTAGTTGGCTTGAATTTATCCCAAGAAGAAACTTACCATTGTAGTTGAAACACATGTTCTCGCATACATTCCTACTGCAAATGTTAGTTTGTACGCACAATATTGAGAGCTTTACCATATTATTTTAAGACCCTAGATTTCTTATAAGTTTTCCTGTAATCTACAAGAATAGAACTATTTTCTGTATTTTTTTTTTCAAAATTTAAGGCTCAGTATTTTCGGAGATAAAGCGGAATTGACAATTTTCGTATATTATATTTTCTTAAATAAATTTAAATCAGTTTATTTTATAATTATAAAAAAAAATATATTTAAAACCCTTACAGTAAGTCCTTTCATTTGATATGTCACACGGTAGAGTTTGCAAAACTTTTTTTTTTACTTTTCTTATTTGCACCCCAAAGTTGACCCCATATTCAAAATTAATTTATTATGTTACACGTCCGTGTTTGGGTCACAAAAATTCATAAGTGTACCAAATTTCAACTTAATCGGTCCATTAGATTCAAATTGGCTGTGACAGACGGACAGACACATGCGTGATCCTTTAAGGGTTCCGTTTTTTTTTTTTGTTTTTGAGGTACGGAACCCTAAAAACAACAAATTGCGGTCACTAATTCTATTAAATTCCAGGCGCCAAATTATTCGTATAGCGTTTGCATAGCAGTCGTTACTCGTTAGGAGAGCAATGCTCAGCAAAACACGCGGTAGCATGAGTGAAGCTAAACGAATTTAGCTTTGTTCTCAGTGTGACCTGCGCTTTAGAAGCGCAAGAACTTTTTAAATAATTGAGCCTATATTTATATTTCTGACCTTTTCTCACAGTTGGTTGCAGTAACTAAGCCAGGGTACCCCGACCAAATGGGTTAGGTTAGGTTCGAACGGTGACAAAGCGTGCGAAGTGAGCGAGCGCTACATCCAAGTTGGTCGCAGTTACTTGGCTACGAGTATTATACGTAACACCAAAATAGGAATTATTTTTGAGGTTCCCAAAAAGAGGCGCGTCATTAAATTAGTGTTCAATAATATTTTTAGGAAAGCAAAATGGGACTTATTTGAGGTTTAATTAACTACATAAATAAAATAAAATACATGCCTTTCGTAAAACACAAATGATAAATTGGCCATTCTTGACTGTCTCTGAGATGACGGGAAGAAATATTCGGACAATAGTGTCTAGACAATGTGCTAGTGAGTTGTCATTAGCTTCGTATTGTGCTCTTGGGCCATTTGTTACTAGGATATAAGCACTTCCCTATAGTGTTTCGGGATGATTGCCAGAGTTTGTTTTGAAGACCAAAGAAACGATGGATGGACTGTGTGAAAGATGATATGGCTAGAAAGGGAGTGACTACCGAGATGACGACCAATAGAAGTATGGAAGATATAATAATTATGGTCTGTTCCAAAAGAAGGAGATCGTGGCTAACTATTAGCAGCCGCACGGGCCGATCCATCAGGTTGAGCTACGCTTGCTGGGGTTGGTCCGTGGATGGGTGACCATCTTTACATATCGAGACTCGGGAAGTGCGTTAAGCTTTTGGTCTTGGTTGTCATTCGTGGATCTTTGACAGTTGTTACCTACGGGTCGTCAGAGGCCCGAAAATCTGACAACCAGTCTTACCAAGGGTTATCGTATTACCCAGTAACTGAGTTGTGGAGGTCAGATAGGCAGTCGCTCCATGTAAAATACTGGTATTCAGCTGCATTTGGTTAGACTGGAAGCCGACCCCAACATAGTTGGGAAAAGGCTAGGCAGATGATGATGATGGTGGATGACTATGATTAGTCACGAGCACCTTGGCTAATCTAATTAAAAGTAGCCCTTTGCGATGGTAATTCATAGATTATGGTAATGTTAGGACGGAAAAAATTAAGAAGTTAAATATTTATGTTCTAAAATTATAAAAGTTTTTATTTAACAATAGCTAGATAGTTTCATCCGCGTGGATGTCAATACTTCCATATTTGAATCGGATTTTGTTCACAATTCCATATGGTTTAAAATTTATGTTGCGCTTGCGTTGCGTTGTTCCCCTAATACTTTTTCTAAAAATAAAAGTAGCCTTAGTTACTTCTTATAACATTAGCTATGTACCAGTGAAAGTTCTGTCAAAATCGGTCCAGCTGTTTCGGAAATAAGCCGGAACAAACAGACAGACAAACATTTTAAAATTATTTTTTGTTATGAATACCATATATACCTCTATAAATTCTCAATTCATATATTATTATACTCGTACCTACTTTCATAAGCATTTAGTAAAAACCTGTTATTTTGACATTACAAATAGACACTTCAATTTTATTTATTGGTATGTATAAAACAAAGTAAACAAAAGGGTTAGTTAAACCACATATTTGTAGATTTTATTCTACAAAAAAACTTATTCTATTTTTTTACTATTAATTTACTTTTGCCTATTATCCAACTTGAGACTCTGCTATCAATCATTTTAATAGGATAAATAGCATACATTCAATCAATCTGCCTAGCCTTTTCCCAACTATGTTGGGGTCAGCTTCCAGTCTAACTGCCTATCTGACCTCTACAACCCAGTTACTGGTTAATACGATACGGTAAGACTGGTTGTCAGATTTTTGGGCTTCTGACGACCCGTAACGACTGTCAAAGATCCACGAATGACAGCCGGGACCAACGGCTTAACGTGCTTTCCGAGGCACGGAGGAGTCGCGGTATGAAAAGATGGTCACCCATCCACAGACCAACCGCGGCAAGCGTAGCTTAACCTGATGGATCGACCCGTGCGGTTGTTATTACTTAGCCACGAGCTCCTCCATAAATCCTCCTTCTCTCCTCTCTTCGAGAAGGAGGGAGCTGTAATCTACCACGCGGGCCCAATGCGGGTTGGTAGATGACACATGTCTTCGAATTTTTGTTTCTAGGACATGCCGGTTTCCTGACGATGTTTTCCTTGTTTTCATAGCAGTGGTGATGAAATAATTTACACAGCGTCTTCCTGAGTTCAAACTGTTTGAACCCATGCACGACCTATACAACTCGTAATTCGGGGCTGTTCTAGGGCTATCACTGCTCTGTGCGTTTTAGGCAGGAGTTCACCGACTTTAAAACAGCTGTTTAGATTTTTAATCAGTCCTTAGGAAATTTGACATAAACCACCTGTTTAAATACCTAACCGGTGGTTTGAATGTTGGTAAACACATGCCTTAATGTTAGTCCTTAATCAACCCTGAGTAAGATGATAAAAATATACGCGTCGACTTGGAACATATTTTTCTGTTAAAAATCGATTTAAACCAATCGTGAATCAATTTTAAATGTTCAAGATATTTACAAAAGAGCATGTATTTATAACACATTTACATTGAATGCTGTATTTCGAGTGTGTTGCCACATTCTCGCGTTTGCAATGATTTCTGGCATCAAACGGAATTGCATTTCCATTCTCCGCCGGGATTGGTGTTGGTGGGATTCAGAAAGTGAGCCTTTCTATTTTTGTATCTGAAATTTATTTTTGCAGACACGTGTACTTCTCGCATGTTACATATTTACTATGTTGATGGGCTCGTGGCTAAGTAATAACAGCTGCAAGAGTCGAACGATCAGGTTAAGCTACGGTTTCCGCGGTTGGTCCGTGGATGGGTGACCATCTTTACATACCAAGACCCTTCCGTGCCTCGGAAAGCACGTTAAGCCGTTGGTTCTGGCTGTCATTCGTGGATCTTTGACAGTTGTTACGGGTCGTCAGAAGCCTGAAAGTCTGACAACCAGTCTTACCAAGGGGATATCGTGTTAGCCAGTAACTGGGTTGTGGACATTTATATAGCGGGTAGTGGTATTCGAATTTGTGTGGAGTAGGTACCACAACTAAAAAGTGAAAAATAAAAACTTCTTAGCAAAAAATAAAACCGACTTCCAAAACAAAACACTAAAAAGTGAAAAATAATTTTAATTTCGGAAGTCGGTGGGAAAACACGAAAATACAAAATCAAAGACACCGACTACCGGAATTAAAGTTATTTTTCACTTTGTAGTGTTTTGGAAGTCAGTTTTCTTTTTTGCTAAGATACTTAATTCATAATTTACTTTGCAAGATAGTTTTTACAATGACATTGACAGAACAGGAAAACAAGATTTTTTTTTGTTGTAATTATTTAAAAACGTTCCGTGAATATACCGATGGGTTTAGCATGACCACTAGTCTATCTCTACGAAAAGTAGACAACGGTGCTCAATCTTAGTACAAAAAACTGGCGACTGACTGTCTTTTACCTTTTGAACTTTATAAATTACTAGCGTTAATAATGGGCAAAATCGGCCTCTCAAGTGTCGATACACCATTGGATCTTAAGAATAAAGTTTTATATAATATTGTACCTAAACATAAAATACCATCATCCAATGGCGACCGCGGGCTTACAGTAGTTGTGAACCTCCCATAGCTTCACAACTACTGCAACCCGCGGTCGCCTTTCGGTTCGGTTGACATTCGAGCACATATTGACATGAATGTATGCGGTCCCTTAAGTATATACCGGACACTTTTTTTGGGTGGGATATCATCAAATAACTTTTCCCGCTCTGGGCGGAGCGGGAGAGCGTGTCGGATTTTTACTGACTAAAACCCGTGTTCCTTCAGTTGCCTGAGCTACGGCCTCGGTAACTCTTTCAAACAACCCGCGACCCTGGCAGGCATCGGCCCTAAGTGCTGATATCTATTTGAGGCGTGCGTGGAGCACAATGCGCCGTCATCCTGGGCCTGGTCCTTGCTGGACGGCGGGCTACCCATTGCTCGCCGTCCGCAAGCCCGCGCCTACGGTGGCCGGGAATCGGCTCTCAATTCCCGACGTCCAGTGCTTCTCCTGCGGCGACTAGGGGCGTGAGGGCGCAAAGATTGCCTCTCCCTCACGCGTTCCGCCTCCTTCTTCGCAAGCATTACTGCTTCGCAGAAGGAGTTGACGGCTTCCCATGTACTCTTGCTCCGTACCATGGCCTGGACCAGGGCCGGACGCGAGAGATCGCCACCGCCGATCGCCTCCGCGGGGACGCGGCGTTGCTCCGCCCAAGCCGGGCTGACTTCCACCGTAATATAGCGGACACTTGAGGGGTTAATAGGAGTATACTTCTAAAATAGCCACAAACACATGTCTACGACAAAAGTAAACTAAATCGCAACACAAGCACAACACACTACGTTATAGTAAACACTAAACTTAGAACAGAGTGCCAAATTGGCACCAAGCGCAGAACATAACCTCAAGTCTTAGTTTTGTGCACAAAGCATAAAGTTACTAACTAGACAATAGACACACTCTATGAATGTCTCTGTCCTGACCTCAAATTGGCTCGACGCATCAAGTTACGAGAGACTACTTGAGACCACGCTACAGGCATTTATAAGACCTTACGTCACTGTAAATACCCGAACACTGGCGCTTCGCTTCGTAGACTTTACTTGGGAATTTATTGCACTTATGTCTTATCAATCGCTTTTTATTATAACATATTATCATCCTGCCTGTAATCCCCGAAGGGTAAGGCAGAGGTGCACCTATAGTATACCCACATTTCACCAGTTATGTTTAAGTCCCATATAATGGGGTGAGGCTATTACCATCAATGGGGCACAAATCTCGACTCCGGGCTGCTACTGTGAAATCCCAGATGGAAAACCCAATAACACTTTGTCCAGACCCAGGAATTGAACATTGGACCTCATGGGCAACAGTAGCGCTTGCGAACACTAGACCAATGAGGCTTTTTGTTATAATGATTCTAAATAACACGTAACATGCCAAAAATTTTTTATTTCATTTCTGCCACTAACATTGCTGTATTTTTAACCGATTTCAAAAAAGGAATTTCTGTATTCGACCCGTATGTATGTATGTTTGTATGCCCGCGATTTTCTCACAAACTTATGAACCAATGTTGATGATCACTACCGTGATCTACAATCTTTCAGGAGATTTTCAGTTATTAGTATTGGTTTTAGGTTTTAGCATTAGGTAATTATTCTTATGTATAAACTTATATGCATAAATTTACTGTATTTCCAGCATTTGAGGGTTTCCCTCGATTAAAAAGGAACCTCTCATCAGATTCTGACTTGGTGGGAATGGGACACCTCGAGAGCAAACCAAATGTTAACACCAGAAATAAGGCCAAATTACGTGCTCCATTTCACCGGCTTCATAAGGTTCATAACTCATTTGTTGGGCTTGGTATAACTTTTTATAACAAGCTACCCTCTTCTTTGCTAGATTTGCCCTTTAATGCGTTCAAAGCTAAAGTAAAATCTAACCTTTGTTCAAAGGCATACTATTCTATCAACGATTACTTAAACGATAAGAATAGTTGGTCGCTGTGTTTAGCTTAAGACAATGTTTATGTTCTTTCTCCAGAATTAGCATAGCTACTGACAGGTTATATGAGTTCATATAATTATTTATTTTCTTTGACTCTCAAGGTCAATTTATTTTAATTTTATTTTAATTTATTATTGACATAATCTACTCATTTCAATGTTTATTTATTTTTTATGAGTGGTATTGCAATATGTGGTTAGCTAGTGACCTCGACAATTGATCATAGTTTTTCTTGCTCGAGCAACCGGCAGCAAGTTCGTCATGCTCCCTTAGATGTCACTGCTTGCGGTAGCGTCGGGGGTCGGGTTGTCTCCTTCCCTCAAATATGGCGAGGGGGGTAATGGCTGATCTTTGCGTTATACTCGTGAACGGGTGCTGCTTGTGGTGACAGGTCGTCTTGCTGACCTTGGTTTTGTTTTGTTATTAGTAATTTAACTCGTTGTTGATTTTACTTCGATGGTCCTAGTTTATCCCTATCTGTGACTTGTGAGTTACGACTACATGTACGGCTATATGTAAGTGGGCGCGCCCTTTATTACTGGAGGCCTTTATTTAGGTATAAAGTTCTGCTTACGTTTTTAGTTTTGTATTTTGTTTCTGCTTGAGTATTGTTTTCGTTTTTTTTTTTTTTTTTTGGTATATTGGCGTGTGCTAGCTTACTTATAGCAAATAATTTAATTTAATGTTTTGTGTTGCGTAATGTACCTAAATTATTATGCGCAGTATTATATAGAATCATTTTTTTAACTGAACAGACAGCTGTGCTGCTGGGGAGTTTGTTGCGCCACTTCTTCTCCCCAGCTAAAGCACTAGGAAGTGGTCAAGGGCGGGCGTTTTTGGGGGACTGTCTTATGTAATTTTGACGTTCAAAAAGTGCTGATTCTCAGCCTAGTTTGAATAAATGACTTTTGATTTTGATTTTGATTTTGATTGATTTTGATTTTGATTTTGATTTTTTCAAACAAACAAACATACATACAAAAATATTATATTAACATCCGAATCGAGAACCTCCTTTTTGGAAGTCAGTTAAAAAACAATAGTAATAAAGACTATACTGTTGTTACGAGGAATGTGGTTTCTTTTGTTTGTCTTAAGTAAGTGAGGTACCTAGAAAATAACATAAGGCTGATCGTCACATTAATAATAATTACTTAGTTTCCTAAAATTAATATGTTAATAAAAGTACTGCCAATTTTTATCGATATGTTTTATTTTACACCTCATCACTAGAAGCTACCGCACCGTAGGTGCTCAAAAGTGAATAAACTTGAATATTTTTTATTTTCCCCTTTGAGCACCACGTTAAGATATTGATTGGTGCTCAAATGGAAATAACTTTCTTGCTCAATACATAGGTGCTTCTAAAATAGGTGCTCAAACGGGAATACTCCCGTAATACGCTTTAAGTAAAGTATCCTTGTTGACAATTGGAGCTAGTTTATAAAGTGCATACGACGAACTACTAGTTTTTTTTTACAAAGTTCGTTAATGTGGGTTTTCCAATGTAATTGCTTGTCAATCATTAATCCCAGAAATCGGGCCGTATCCGCTTCTTGTATGATATTATCCTTGTAAATTAATTGATTTTTCTCGCTGCCCGAAATGCATTATGTTTGTTTTTACTTAGATTTATTTTCAAATTATTATTATTAAGCCAGGTAATTATAGAATTCAATGAATTATTTATGTCAGAATTATAATAAGTTAAATCCTTAGATAGCATGGTTACAGTACCTACTATCATCAGCAAATAAATTAGTTGCATTTGGTAGGTCATTTATATACAGTAGGAATAGGGGAGGGCCCAATACACTTCCTTGGGGTACACCATTTATGTGGTGTAACGCTTATGGGAGTAGAAAATCTGTTTCCTTTTAGGTTTTATATTAAATTTAGAAATTTGGGTTATTTGTTGGCGGTTTGTTACATATGATTTATTCAATTCTAGGACATTACGTCTTCAAGTTTATCCAGTAAAATATTATAGTCCACGTAATCAAATGCTTATGCCATGTCACAATAAATAGAACAAACAGGCAAAGATTAGTCAACATGTGATGAAACTAAGTATAAAAAGTTATAAACCGCCATATTGATGTTCTTACTTTTCCTGAAGCCTTGTTGTTCATCGCATACGATTTTATTTTGTTCAAAGTAACTGCTGATCTCATTATAAGTATATTTCTCGAAGATTTTTGAGAATATAGAAATTAATGCTGTAGGTATGTAGTTCTCCATTAAGTATATATTTTTATTTTCAAACAAAATTTTAATAAAAAACAAATTCAAACTCCTTATTAAAAACTAAAACAACCCCCAAAACTTTTACCGCAACCACTGATCTTAAGATTTCCCTTTAAATCTAACATCGTACCACGATTCAGACTTCCACCGTAACAAATTACATAAAGAGCCGTTGGCTTTGAGAGGCTCTGAATAAAACCGCAATTTGGACATCTCCTATTACCATAAAGGTCTACAAATGGCTGTTAAAAATACACTTTGTTTTATTATCAACTAGCGGTACTGTATTTTAGGTTTTTTGGCAGTTTTATGTGATTTTGATGATACTTGGTGATGTATGAGTTTAGTCGTAAAATATAATGCAGTAGTCATATTGCTCGATTAATCTGCTGAACGTCCTGATTGCTCAGGAGCCGGATGTTGACGTATTTATGTATGTTAATGTTTAATGTTTACTTGAACTTTTTTTAGTTAAATGATATGTTGTTGGCTTGATGCACGCATTGATGTATACTGTAAGTATAGCAAGCGATTGTTATATAAATAAATAAATAGTAATAAATAATCTGTCTCTGAGATTAAAATGGCGTATATCGACATTAGCCCTTGGTTGGATTCTTTGAATTCCTTGGCACTCAAGTCTTAGAAAAAGCTATGCCGTCGATCGCTGCAGTTGTCATACGAATACCTATGATAGTATTTCTATGATTCTTCAAAGCAACAGTGAACAGAAAGCGCAAAAGGCATTCGCTTCGGAGCAATTCGATTTCTACAATTGCTACAGCTTCAAAGTGACATTGACATGATCACGTGATATTTCGATAGCATTGGTCAGCCCCATACATTTTTTGGCTTATTTGGCGTTGTGTTACTGTTAATATTACTTTGACTAGGTCCCTGTGACATCTTCATCGTAGATCCCGTCCATCGCTTTCCATCAAGCTAGATTAGGAGCAACAGGCCAGAGCAGTCCCATTCACGAATAAAAAAGTTGTTAAACAGAGCTTTTGACTTAAAACATTCGTTAGAATGTTTAGTCTCTAGAGATAATCCTAGGAATACAATCCCAGCGTAGTGACAGACTGCCATGATGCATACAATAACCATTTTCTTTTATTCGTGTCTTTTTACAACAGAATTAAATATTAATTTATTTTATTTCTATTTCAACTGCAAAAGGCAAAACGAAACATACCTATCTTCTTTTCAAAATTGCATAGTATCTAATATATTCATCACTTCTCCCCAAGCTGTAAAAGTCAACCGAAGGAAATGTGAATTTATTGTGGATGACACTCACCGAAATGCAAATGCAAACAGTAAAACATGACAAGAAATTAAGTTTCAGTATAAACATTTCAAATTCTGCAGTAGTATATTATTGGGCATTCTATACCACTATCGGCAAGTAGCTCGGCGAGTGCGCCTCGCTGCCGACAGTGGTATAGAATGCCCAATAATCGACACTCGACTCGACTCTCCACTCGACCGATAAACTCGAACGAGACAGTTTGTTGTACCGTGTACTTGATTAGGAACGATTTACTCGACCAATGACTAGTAACTTGCTCCTTACCACTATCTTCCATACGGCTGGTCAGTATGCCGCGTTTCGGAGCACGATGAACAATCAACCATTTACTTACCACTGCACTTAACCGGTCACTCGAGTTGCATTTACTGTTAACATAGAATGGTGAACGAGTTGATGATTGTAACAAACCAACGAAATTACAAGTAGTGAAAAAAAAAGCGTTAACGGGTTATTATTGTAAATAAAAAACAACTGTAAGGTACGGTATTTGGTTTAATTATCATAAAATGTTGGTTTGCCTGGAAACAGGATATCAGCCGCACGCACGAGCTCTTGTAATTTTCGCCAATGAGGAGAATCCATGTCAGTCTGGAACTTGATTCGCACGAGCGCCTTCTTCCACAGCTCGGCGGAGTCGGTAAGGCGAGCGTCGTCAGCCTTGTACACCTTACAGTCGATGTAGTACTCTCCGTCGGTGCTCGTTGCTCGGCGCTCGTAGCCGCTGGCTACCCGGCTCACAAAGAATGAAGTTAGGTGATCCGATGCATCTTCTTTGTGTGGGATGTCGCGGTTGTTACTGATGCCGAATATGTCGATGCCAGTATTCACTTTTTTACTGAAACAATAACAGAAACTGTAATTAGTTAATGTTTAGAACGAGAGATGCATACGCAAAGAAAAATCTTCTGCTGTAAAAAGATATAACATCTGACTCGGCTTTGATCAATACTGTAATCGATCAGTTGAAACCATCGATTCAAACAATAACCAAGTGAACCTGCACTTGTTTTAAAATAATATGTAATAGTAATTGCACGATTATAATTTAGTCAGTAGATATGTGACTAGAGTAAGTAGATAATTAATTTACCTGGCACGAGCTACGGTTGTTGATTGTGACTGCATCTTGCGTTTCCCATTGCTGTCTGCAGACGGTTTGCGGCTGCACTTCACTTTTTGCCCGGTGATCGATGCTTGCGAGTAATCACACTCAGAGTCTGACCTGAAATAAAGATAGGGAAAATTTAGTCACACAATTATTATTAATTAACTCAATGGAGTAGTGTCCATTGCGCAGGGCATACTATACAACACAAGTGTGTGCGCAAACATTGGTTCTCCCACATGCCCATGGGATAGCAAAACCATAGAGAGATTGGGTGCAGGATCGATGGCTTTACATGCTGTTCAAAGCACAGAAGACTGGATGAAAAATAATGACTCCTTCGAGGGATCGACCTCGACATACTATGAGCAGCTCGGGTGATCTGTGAAGTAACGCGCCCACAAACAAACATAACTGTAAATTACAAGCGGATCACAAGTGTGAGCCATGACAACGAACAGAATATTTTATAAGACTTACATTTTTCAATCAGAAGTTCCACTCGGTTTGATGACTTGGTTGGTGATGGCGGCAGCGGGTGGCTATCGACAATGTCGTCGCTGATATTGTAGACAACACAGACTGTTTGTATACTGATGATAACAGAGCACTTCGTTGCACTTGCAGACTCGTACTTTGTACCGAATACTTGTAGCTTATAAGTTAAAATCAAATTATAAATAAAGCATGTTAAAAACACTTCAATCAATCTAGCATTGTTGTGTTGAAGTAACTTTTTCTATAGTCGGATTATACATGTACGTAAAATGAAGACGAAGGAAAATTTTATGTTGCATCGAATGTCGATGCAGCGAAATTAGCCAGGGCTGACTAAATGATAGCGAGCACGGAATCGTTACACTACATTGATGTAATTATTTTATAGAAGTAAATAAATATTTCTAAGGTAGGTACTTATTTTATCATCTACGTTTAGGTCTTGTGTAGAAAAGATGAACTTATTGCCGTCAACCTAGTACTTTTCTAAACTTCCTGAAATAAATACATAATATAGTTCTCATAACTACACTAACAGCCATGAGTCAAACCATGGAAATCCATATCTGTCGATACGCTATGATATATTTTAACCGTAATAATGCATTGTGTAAATTTTTGTATTTTTGCTGAATGATACATAGAATGATACTAAGTTATTGTCAACCCTAACTAAAATAGCTGATTATTGTGAATGTGAAATAAATAATTAGGTTAAGCACACGTGTTACAATTGCGCAAAACAAATTTTATGATGAAATATTTTTAGGCAAAAAATATTATTTATTATTTCAAAGGTCTCTCGGAGTGAGCACCTTTCTAAACTGTCACCGAAAAATTAAGTCAATTATTAAAAATAAATATTTTATTGATCACACACCAGAAAGTACATACGAACGATTTCATCAGGAGCAACGCTGTTCGGTATATCGTGGAGGGGGCCTGAAATACACCTATTTGGATAAAGCAGATAAATGTATAAATCATTTCATATTGTACAGGTAATTATCAAATATCATTTTTTAATTTCAATTAACATAATAGTATGACTATTTTTCAACCCAGAATTTACAATTATATGTCTGATTCTTTATCGGTACCTAATAAACATTTTTTTTTATTTCAGATACATTCTGCCTAAACAAAATATTAATTACCGACTGGTCTGTGAAGAATTATTTAATTACCTGATATATATCTCCATATTTGGATCACGCAGATACACATTCCTATGTATAAATCATTTTACATTTTGCAGGTAATTATTATCTATATTTTTCTCTCCAGATTATACTATTATCTATCTAATTAGATTATGTGTCTAATGCATCCAATTTTTTATTATTTCAGAAACATTCTGCCTAAACATAATTACCGACTTACCTGAGAAGAAATTACACAAGGGATCTTGGAACGAACATAAAATAGTCCTGATCAAGTTGTACTAATTACCTATATAAAATATTTTGTTACTGGTATACCTAAGATCGTGAATAATAGTTGTAAGTATTATCTAATCTAATTTTATTGAAATTGTTAGTGTTCCTTTTTGTTAGTGATTTCAACAATAACATAATGCCTCACTGTTCTGATTGCAAAGTATTTGTAGATAATCGCCGATGGTCTGGTCATTTACGTAGCAATGTACATAAAAACAATAGTTCAACACCTATTTATGATAATGTGGCAATTATTAATTCTTCTTTTAAAGAACGAATCAAAAGTTATAAAATCACAGCGACAGGCGAACAAATACATAGTTTTCCTGAAATGTTCCTCAATAGTATTAGTCCACAAATTAAACATTTAATAGATAGTTCAATACAGAAACACACCTCTGTCAAAATAAACTTCGAACTGTTTGCTTCCTTTCTTATGTTTAAAAATGATCAACAAGAAATAAAATCATTCCGAACAAAAAATTTTATTACACTAATTAATTACGATTTTGATTCTACTTACAAATCAGCTGTTAATGTACTACTAAAAAAAATTGAAGAATTTGAGGAAAGAGATAGTGGTTGGACATTTTTAAGTAATTCGCATTTAGAATTAAATATTAATAAATATCAACCACTCAGCGGATCTAAATTTTTAACTTTGCCGAAATCCATAAAGGCTAAAAGAGCTTGTTTGAATATTCGAAACAATGATGAGTATTGCTTTTTGTGGTGTGTTGTGGCGGCATTGTACCCCACAAACAGACATCCCGATAGGACTTCGTCTTATCCATACTTTCAGGATGTTTTGAATGTTAATAATTTAACATTTCCAATTACATTCTCGGACATAGCTATCTTTGAGAGAAATAATCCTTCTCTCAATATATTTGTATATGGTTTAAAAAATGAGAAAACAATTATTGGGCCATTGTATACAACGTTGAATGACAAGTCTAATAAAAGTATCCATCTACTGTTTTTAGAAAACAATAATAATTCACATTACTGTCTCATCAAAGATTTATCTCGTTTAGTTAGAAATCAGATGACCAAACATCATGGTAAACTATATTTCTGTGAAACATGTTTATTGTTTTTTCCAACGCTTAGTCAAATTGAATCCCACTTGTGTGGGGGGATTGTCACTGTTTTACCGGAAAAAGGGTCATTTTTAAAATTTAAAAATTATGATAGAAAACAAAATATTCCATTCGTCATATACGCCGACTTTGAAACGTTACTTGAACCAATTTCCGGCGCTGAATTCAACACCGCTAACACGTCATACTTAAAACGCCACGTGCCAGCGGCGTTCGCTTACAATGTCGTGTCATCAAATAAAAATGTCACCGTTGAGGGCTATAGAAGTTATCGGGGTAATGATTGTGTTTCGAAATTTATACATTTTCTTACTGAGGACGTAAAACAAATACATAAAATTATATCCAAAAGCGAGCCTATGATATTCACTGATGAAAATTCTCGTGATTTTAAACGTGCCGTTAAGTGTCATATTTGCGACAATTTACTCTTGACCGATAAAGTAAGAGATCATTGTCATATTACAGGTCTATATCGAGGTGCAGCACATCGACACTGTAATTTACAGCATAAAGTACCGAAATTTATTCCAATATTTTTTCACAATTTATCCGGATACGATTGTCATTTATTTATAAAAAAGTTAGGTGAAATTCCAGGTTCAATTAAAATAATCCCTAAGACTAAAGAAAAATATGTAGCATTTACCAAATTTATTCCTATTGCTGATAACGAGTACATTTGTATAAGGTTTCTAGATTCCTTCAACTTTTTGGGAACAAGTTTAGACAAGCTCGCTAAAACATTGCAGGTGGAAGATTTCGTTAATCTACGGTCTCATTTTTCCAAAGAAAGACAGTTTAATTTATTGAGAAGAAAAGGTGTTTATCCATATGATTACATGACCACTTGGGGATGTTACGATCAAACATTTTTGCCGTCTAAGGATAATTTTTATAATTCTTTGACTAACGAAGTCATTAGTGATGAAGATTATAATCACGCGCAGGCTGTTTGGGCTGAATTTAATATTAATAACCTAGGCGAGTACACGGATCTATACTTAAAAACGGATGTGCTTTTGTTAACAGACATATTCCAAAATTTTCGGAAAACCTGTAAACAATATTACAGTCTTGACCCCGCGTTTTACATTACTGCACCCAGTTTATCTTTCGATGCGATGTTGCTAAAAACAGGCGTTCAGTTAGAGCTAGTGTCGGACTTAGCTATCATCAGAATGATACAAAGCGGTATACGCGGTGGTTTGTGCATGTGTTCCCATCGGCATGCTAGAGCTAATCACAAGTACATGCCTGAATATAATCCATCACAACCTGAGAGTTTCATAGTATACTTAGATTGTAATAATCTTTACGGTTTCAGCATGTGTCAGTATTTACCATACTCTAGTTTCAGATTTTTAGGTGATAACGAATTAGCTAATTTTGATGTTACCGCTATAGAAGATAACGCAAAATGGGGCTTCATATTAGAAGTCGATCTATTGTATCCCGAAAATTTACATAATCATCATAATGACTTACCATTTTGTCCTGAAAAATGTGTACCCCCGGGAGGTAAAACCAAGAAACTCATAGCAAATTTGTATAATAAGTACAACTATGTGATTCATTACGTTCATTTAAAAAAATGTTTGGAACATGGTTTAATTTTACGTAAAATTCATAGAGCTATTACTTTTAGACAGGCTCAATATTTAAAACAATACATAGAGTTAAATACTCAATTAAGACAAAAAGCAAAAAGTTCCTTCGAACAAGACTTTTTTAAGTTATTAAATAACAGTGTTTTTGGAAAGACATTAGAAAATACTGAAAATAGAGTAACCGTGCATTTAGTTAATCAATGGTGCGATCAGTCCAATCGAACTAAGAAATTTATATCCGCTGAGAAACTTATAGCCAACCCCTATTTCCACAGTGCATCTATTTTATCTGAAAACTTAGTTGCAATACAAATGAAACCTGATCAAATTATTTTAGATAAGCCTATCTACATAGGTTTCACTGTGTTGGAACTTTCAAAAGCACACATGTATTACTTTCATTACGATATTGTAAAGCCTTTTTATAAAGATCGAGTGCAGCTATGTTACACAGATACCGATTCCTTTGTTTATAAAATAGACACTAACGATTTTTACCATGATTTGAAATATAATTTTTTACAATATTTTGACAGCAGTAACTATGAAGCTGCAAATGATTTACAGATACCGCTAAAAAATAAAAAGGTACCCGGTCTCTTTAAAGATGAAATGGGAGGAAAATATATATCTGATTTTGTTGGCTTGAGATCGAAACTTTACTCTATAAAAACCCCTAATAATATTATTAAAAAAGCAAAAGGGGTGAAAGCAAGCGTGGTCAGGGATTTAAACTTATCAGACTATGAAACCATTTTATTTAATGGCGGAGTAATCCGGAGAAAAAATTATATGTTTAAATCGATAAAACACGAAATATTTACTCGTACTGTCAACAAAGTTGCTTTATCTAGAAATGATGACAAACGATCGATATCTGTAGATCAAATTTCAACTCGAGCCTGGGGTCATGCGTTTATTTTTAAGAATGAATTACTCTGATCATAATTTAAGTTTAGTGTTAAGTAATTAACTAAGGCTACTCATGTAATAAGTTTAGTTCTAGAAAATAATAAATGTTAATAACTATTATACAAAAATTAAATAAAATTGGAATTATTGTAACCATTGACTTGTTTCATTTATGAAATTCTATTTATTTTAAAATATAATTACACTCTTTTTTTCAATCGGTAAATGAAGTAAATACCGATTGCAATGATTTCAGTTGCACTATGCACCTAGATACCTTGCATCGTAAGGTTGATTTTTTAATAACTAACGTTTACGATTAAGTAACACGCTTACAAGGCACTATTCTTCATTGTATAATTATTGTCTACGTTGCAGTTCATTGGCCTTAGCATGGAGACACAAATGCTTAGATGACATGTAATTAATTATTACACGGTATTTAATTATTTTGCCATCATTAACGAAATATTATTCATCGCGAACACCTGTTTCATATATTTTTTTAACCTTCAGCAAAAGTAATCATGTCGGTGAGTATAAAATTTTTTTTGTAACTAACAATTGTGATCGCGGTAGTGTTAATAATCAATATAATAAAGGAATATAGTGAACTCGATGGAAAACCCCATTATAACGCTTTAGAGCGCTATACTAAAGGAATAGTGGTATAATCGTTTTATATTTTGTTTCAGATGTCTGAATCCGAGATCATGTTCAGCCAGTATGCCCAGGATCCTTACGAAGGATTCTCTGAGATGTTTCGCAGCGAACCCGAGCACAGCAAACCAGTCACGAAAGATAAAAAA
The DNA here is from genome assembly GCA_948252095.1 of Dicycla oo. Lineage (NCBI taxonomy): Eukaryota > Metazoa > Arthropoda > Insecta > Lepidoptera > Noctuidae > Dicycla > Dicycla oo. Next base: position 15,883,517 of record OX411732.1, read on the forward strand.
CTAAAACAACGATGCAGGGAAAAGTCGAAAAAACTAAAACCAACCAAATCCTACGTGATGAGTCGACTACAGCGAAGAGGGATTAAATTAATAAAAATTTCAGTCGTAGATCTATGTAATAACAATCCTCAAACCATAGACAGTGATAGTGACAGTGAGAACGTTATTATAAACGCACAATATATTGTTCAAGATGCTATCGACAGTGTTATGGACGAAACTGAGTCTTTAGTTAAGAAAATATCGAAATCTTTAATAGATACTGACTTTTAATAATCGTTTGTGTAAACTAATATTTATAATTTTATTAAGATATTTCTATTCAATTGCGTGTAGTGTTAAGTTATTTGGAGAAGTGTGGGGAGTGTTTAGCAAAATAAAAGTATGTATAACTTATTTTGATTTTTATTTAACAAGCCTAAAAACTAATAATCTACATTACACACATTAATGCATACATTTTATGCCCATTCTAAATACTTCCTTAAACAAAGCACATTTTTAAGCGCACAATGCTTCAGATGTTTATTACAATTAAAATTAGATCTTCCTTCACAGTATTTTTTATGCAAAACAGAGAAATTAGGACATTGTTCTTTACCAAGGTCTAATACTTTACAATTCATACAAAGATCCTTTATCCAATTCACCTTCTCCAAACCATTTACAATGATTTCCTTATTTTCTAGATATGGAACGATTATACGTCGAAATTCTCTGTAGTCAATATATCCTTCATTCCAATAAATTCCCCTATTTCTTTCCAACCATTTAACCTGCTTCTTTTCATCACTTGTTAAGTATTTAAACAAGTATGGTGGTTTTATTAAAAATGTTTGAGTATAATCACGACTAGCAAAAGCTAATTCTTTTATTATAAAATTATTGTACAGGTCTTTAAACCCTTGAACATCTAATATGATAGTATTCGGATTCATGATATTTTTCTCACAGTATTACTTAGAGGCTTATACTCAATTATACAGTCGTTCAATAAAAGACAATATGCAGAAGTTTGATCTGGTATGTCCGAATCACTCTCTATTTCCACTCGTACATCCACAATAGGACCTGTCTTTACATTATCGGCTTGTCTAGAGCAATCTATGATAAAGAGCGGCGCCAAATCTTTAAATTGTTTTTCACTTAATAAGGGTTCCGGGCGACGTCCGTAATAAGACTGTTGAAATCGAATGTATTGCTCGTATAATAAAGCGATTCTGTTATTCGAGAAACTGACATTTAGGTTTTCATAGGGGAAGTAAGTTGAATTTAGGTATACTCTAACGTCACGAACATGGCAGTGATCGAACTGAGACATATCAGAACTTGAATTGTTTTTTCTATTTGTTTGTAGGCCCATAATTATGTATCTAGGTTTCTCTATTTGCGAGGAAGTTTTGATGGACCAGGTATGTTTTGTAGTTTTAGGTAAAGCTGGATATTCGTACAGATCCCAATTTCTGAATATCATCTGGAGTGGTCGATCTTTTTCTAACAGTTTGAGTAAACTTATTTTCTCTTTGTCGGACACTTTAACATGCGGTACACGCCAGATGATTTTATTTATTTGAACGTCTTCTACAAATTCACCGGTGTTAAGTTTGACCGCATTCAGGTTAGTATTACTTCGTAGCAATATCAGTTCGTGCCTACAATTTATCACGACTTTCTTGAAATCTTCAGCGAAACCGATGATGTTACTGAGTGGTATAGACGCGGAAAAACTACCCCCATTTATATTTTTTATGCCATCGATATTCCAGCCCCATGCATTAGATATCTTTGATTCACTTTCACTCATTGATATTAACGATTTCATGGTGGTAGTTATGCCAGCATTTTTTATTCTATCAATTTCCACTCCATTTAGCTCGTATCTTATATCTTGGAACAGGTAAAGTAGAGCATTATTCGTAAAATTAACACTAGTGGCTTTCTCTTTCATATCCTTTTTGCTTACGATAACAGTCCCTTCCAAATACAAGGTACTAGCTGACGGAAGTATATACAAGTCTTGTTGGTTAATGGGTATACGAATTTCATCGTTCCTATTGAAACTAGTTACGTAGGGCTTGTAAGAATGAAATTCGATTCCTTCAACCGTGTTGTCGTAAGTCGGAGCGGATAAAACGTCTAAGATATTCATTTTAGCAAACCGATCGCTTTGAGAAATGCCTTGTTGTCTTTAGTTAATTTTATTTTCTTCTTAGGGCGAGCTCTTATATGGTTGGAAGCTTGAGTGGAACTGATATTTTTGATTTGCTGATGCACATATTTATTGTAGTCGATCATTTTTTTCTTCTGAGATGCAAATACAGCTGCACTTCTTCACCGCGCAAGTTTATTAAGCGGTTATTTATATCTAACAGCCTGATATGTATGCAGCTAATGTTGTTTTGGTTGATTGGAAAGTATATCGCGTTTTTCGGAATTTCTATAATCCTATATCCGGGAGGAACGTTGAGTGCAAATTCGTGGATAATGTGACTCGGTTCTCCGTTTGTGTACGAGCCGCTTACAATATCACATTCGATCCTGATCACAGTTGTAGGTAAAATGTTGACCGGCAACTGTGACTCATGCCATTTATTTGCTTTCAAGATCTGTTTATTAAACCCTAATAAATTCCTGAAAGTACCTTCTTTATTAAAATTTATGTCCTTTGTACAATATACAGCAGCTTTTAAAGTATTGTTATTGCACTGTAGTTTGATTGAGGCATCTTTCATTTCAGATTTTAAATAATCATTAATATCTTGCAATTCATAGGTGCCCTCCGGTATTTCAATAACTTCGTTAGAACCATAATAGAATTTATTATTCGTTTTGTCAATGTTTGGAATCGAATTAAATGTTGCGAAATGCAATAAGGCACACTCATACTGTTCATATAGTTGCAACGTGTTGGGATAGTAAGTAGATAAAGTTGACGAGTTTCCAGTTATCGATAATGTGAGTGACATCTTGCAAATGATTGAAATAAAAGAAAATCATAAATTTTATATGTTTTTATTCCAAAAAGTCCACAGATATTCTAAACATAAGTGTCCACAATTTACAGTGTTGAATTTCTGATATCTTGTATAATTATAAAAAACATTACAATTCTTAAAATATCGTATTAATTCCATCGGAGGCTTCAAATTTCCAAAGCTATCAAAATATTCACAATAATTGCCTACTTTTACATAAGCTACCCAATGCGTCCCTTCGTTCTTATAATCGTCCAAGTTAACGATACCACATTCAATCGGATTTGGCGTTCTTGGTAATTGATCCCTCATGTACACTCCTCGAAAGTGAGGGATGTCGCGTGCATACCTTTGGATGTCTACATTAGTTAGAGGACGATTAGGTAGCTTATTTTTCAGTTTTTTAAAGATTTCACGAATAAGCCTTTTCCATTTTTATGTGGCTTAATGTATAAACCCTGCCCTAACTTTAAAGGCTCCATAGCCCTATTATGACGTTGTGTTTCTAGTAAATTTTGCTGACCAGCTTTGTAATCGTTAACAGTTTTTGCAATACCAGCCGCACCACCAGCTAAAGTTCCTAATGCTGATAAGCCCGCAAAAATCGGGATTAAGGGTAGAATACCTCCAGTCTTCGGTAAGGGTATCACTCGTGGTACTCGAATTTTCTGAATGTTAGGAAATATTTTTATTGCTGCTGAGTAAGCAGCGTTAATTAAAGTTTTACTGTCCTTTGGTTTCAGTTTCTTTATCTTCGCTCTTATTTTTGATACGAAACTTTTAAACGTTTTAACGCCGGCACCAGATTTCAGTTTGGCTTTCATAACTTTGCTCACTAACCACGAACTAAGTTTTTCACCTTTCCCTGCATCGTTCGATTTAAGTCTTTGTTTAGCCATATTAAGTAGTTGTAAATCAGCTTTGTGACGATTGGGTAAGTCTGTATGGTTTGCATATGCAATGTCGTGATGCATGCAAGCTTCGTCTAGCTTATTTACACCTCGGTCACCTCGTAGTAAACGTTTCTGGAGTTTTGTTCCCGGGCCGCAATAATTGTAGCCTGGTAAATGAAGTTCGAACGGCAGATTATTAATTAGGGTATTAACAAGTTCACCTCCTTGCATTGTCTAAAGTGTAATGAAAGAAATAATGCAAAATTAACTGTTATATAATTATTTTATTCCACTATTGCACTTTTGTTGATCCAACTGTTTTCTTCGTTGTTTAGACCCAACCATTTCACAAACATTTTTGTTCCTTTCCTTTTTAAAACCTTTTCTACCAAATAAATACCCGGATAGTAAGATTTTTGAAGTTCTTGCTCGTAAAAAGTTCCCAATATGGCTTGCTTTCGCTGATCTTGTATATGATATGTTACTGGTATGGTATAATTTATTTTTTTTATAGTAAATATTTCAGTTGACCAATTAGGTGTGTAACCTTTCTCAAAATTGTGTTTGTATTTACTGATACGAACAAAGTCACCTACTTTGAACTTAGGTTTTCTACGAATGGTTACATGATTTAAGGTTTTTTTAATATTTTCTTTTATAACTGACTCACTAGATTTATTAACTTCAATTGGCTTAAATTTAATAGTACGATGTTTTGTGTTGTTATAAGTCTTTAACGTAACTTCTAATGGTATACCTAACCATTTATAGTTTCCATTCAGACTAAAATATTTATATAATTTATTTTTAAGTGTTTTAATCAGTCGCTCCACGATCGAAGCTTTTTTGGTAGAAAACGTGGAGTAATGGTTAATATTATACGTCTTCATAAGCGTTTGAAATGAGTTGTTATAAAATTCTGTTCCCTTATCAGTTTGTAAATTAACAGGTTTGCGATTGCTGTTAATCAGTATTCGTTTAAATGCATGAGTAACATCAAGTTTATTTTTTGATTTTAATGACTCTGCCCAAGCGTACTTTGAGAAGCAGTCAATCACCACTAGAATGTAATTATGACCTTTGTTATATTTTCTCAGGTTTTGCATGTCCATTAGATCAGCTTGCCACAAGTCATCGACCCCTTTTAGAATGACGGAACGACGAAGGAAATTTATTCTTGCTGCTTTGTGTAGTTCATTAACAATTTGCTGTTTTGCCATTATGGAGATTTATTTTGAAGTAATTTATCTACCTCTGCTTTAGTATAAAACTTATCTTGCAAATGAGTTAAAACCTCAGGTATCTTTGCTTTTAAAGTAGCCTGTACTGTACCCTTTGTGTCTTTTATGATTTGAGAACGCAATGATCCAATCATATTATTAAATTCTTTTAACATATTAGCATTCAAACGATCTACATAATCCTTGTCCACAGTCAAATTATTTAATTCTTTTAATGTGTTAGCATTCAAACGATCTACATAATCCTTGTTCACAGCATCGTCTGCTTCTACTGGAGATCTAATTCCTCTCAGTCTTGAAGTTTTTAAATCAAAATCTCCGTTTTCTAATTTTAACAAAGCATTCTCATTAAACTCAAATAACTCAGCAAAACGCATTCTTTTGTGAATGTAGTGTCCGAATTTGTCTACGTTCATGTTTAAGGTGTATTGTATCGAGAGGCTAATAATAAAATAAACACATTTTAAAATATTTATTAATTTATAACTTTACTTTCACGCAATTCTTCAATGATAGATATAATTTCATTATCTAATCCTGTGTTACCAGCATCTCGAGATGCAATCAATAATTTTAATCTATCCACCAGTTCATTGGGATCGTCCCAATATACAAAATCTACGTTTTTCTTCCACGTTTTTGTTAAAGGTAGTAGTCCTTTTCCCTTCGATTGGTGCTCCTGAATTGTACTTCGTAGTTGGAACAGAGGCTTTATAATTTGCAAATATTTTTGTCCTTTATTACTTTTTATTGGTTTACTAGGTTCATAGTCTCGTCGATGTGCATTTGTATCAAGTAACATCGACTTATAATGTTTCATATCACTTTCGGTAACCCTGCTTAAATCTACGTTCTTTTTCAGCAGCAATTGTTTTAAACCAGGCGTATTTCGGTATTTGCGTCCAGCCACGATGATATACTCGTCGCTGATCGTTATACGCGCAGAACCTAACATCAATTTGCCGCTCTCTACTCGGACACCAAACGGAATATCTTTCAATGCTTCTGAGGACACTGACCAGGATGACATATCACATCTCTGGTTGTTTTCAGTTAATGATTTATATGAAGAATCACTTTCGATATCAGATTCATATTCGTCTTCATTGTCGTTGTTATCATTGCTTTCTGAACTAATAGGGACTTCTTTTTGCAGAGTTTTATCGATAAACGGAACATCGGTTTCTTCATTTTCTATATTATGCAGGAGAGAAGCCTGCTTACTGACATTAGCAATTTGGTTGAGTGGTTCTGTTACCGGCTTGAACACTGATTCCAGCACTTGCTGATTGTTATTCTCAACATCTCTCATCTTTCGCACTTTCTTTTTAACAGCTTCTGCAGCTTCAACTATTTGTCTTTTCAGTGATTTCTCCATAATAACAAAAAAAAGTTCGTGACTGATTAAGCGTTGCCTGAAGAATAATATTATCGCGAGGGTACCGGTCTTAAATATTAGTATTTTTAATCAAAGACAACAAAAGTGTCAAATTTATTTCTGTAACATCCTTTATTTTTGGAGCAATCCTTATTAATTACTACATAATTGAAAGGCTCACTCCATATTTTCGAACACATTTCACGAAATTCAATCCATGACATATCAGTGTTGACATGTTCTTCATAAATATGCCGTAAATTTATTTCATCTTGTTTAAAAAGTATGATTAAGTTCGCATTGTCTCTTACTAACTGCTTAGGGATTTTACTATACGTTTGGTTTAGATAGAAACAATCAATGCACTTGTGTCTTCCCATCGCAAAATAATCACGCATGTTACTCTGATTTTCACAAGCAACATCATCAAAAATAATCACGGAGTTGGGTTTTGCGTCCTGAACGCGTAGTACTTCCTCATTTCCCTGATATTTCTGGAGGGAAACACCAGGCACCCGTTGCAAAACACTTTCTAAAAAAATGTACTTAGGTTGGTGCAGAGTTTTTGAATAAACATAAACATTTTCAAATCTTAATCCGTTTTCGTGTATTAGAAGACCAATTAATAAATTAGTTTTTCCACAATTGGACGGACCGCAAATAATACACCGTACTGAGTTAGGCAATAATTCTCCGTGACGAAAACTTGTCTTACAAATATCATCGCAGACTGTATTAACATGCAGCGATTGCGGTTGTTTTACAAATTTCATGATTACTGTCGGAAATGAACCAATTGAAAATGAGTGAATGTATTTAGAACGTTATCATTTATAAACTTACCACAACCTCTTTTGCGTTACTGGTCAGTGATCGAGTCGATTGTTCATTATTGAGCATTCTGTACCACCTTTCAGAGCGATAGCGAGCTCGCATGATCATTGGTCGTGTACAGTATACACTACAGTCGAGTTGATAGTTGATTGTTCATACTGACCCGCCATAATATGGAAGTTACTAGTCGTTGGATGAGTAAATCGTTCCTAATCAAGTACACGGTGCAACAAACTGTCTCGTTCGAGTTTATTGGTCTAGTGGAGAGTCGAGTCGAGTGTCGATTATTGGGCATTCTATACCACTGTCGGCAGCGAGGCGCACTCGCCGAGCTACTTGCCGATAGTGGTATAGAATGCCCAATAATATACTACTTTCTGCCGTAAAAATAAAAATATTTGAGAGGACCAAGAGAATTTACCGCATGAAAATTGCAAGCAATAAAATTGTAGGCTGTGTCACCAAATGGGTGAAAGCAAAAGGCCCACTACCATTTATATGATAGTATTATACATAATGGAGTAAAGGTGTTGCTTTCATGTGAAATAACAATTATGCAAGCAAATAGAACAGAAAAATATCTCTTCGTCACTAGCATACAATCAATCTCCCTAGCCTTTTCCCAACTATGTTGGGGTCGGCTTCCAGTCTAACCAGATGCAGCTGAATACCAATATTTTACATGGAGCGACTGCCTATCTGACCTCCACAACCCAGTTACTGGGTAATACGATACCCCTTGGTAAGACTGGTTGTCAGACTTTCGGGCTTCTGACTACCCGTAACGACTGTCAAAGAACCTCGAATGACAGCCGGGACCAACGGTTTAACGTACTTTCCGAGGCACGGAGGAGTCTCGGTATGAAAAGATGGTCACCCATCCACAGACCAACTTCGGCAAGCGTAGCTTAACCTGATGGATCGACCAGTGCGGCTGTTATTACATAGCTACGAGCTCCTCCTTTGTCACTAGCATACAGTTTCCTAATTAATGTAGTGGTTTTAAATTTAACGCTTTGAAGGACACGAACGAGACATTTGAAGTATTATTGTTATTACTGCTATGGCCGTATAATGTCCTTCAAAGCGTTAACCCAGTTCGCGTCCGGCCTCTTGTGCACATACGTTTTGTTCGGCGTACACGATTAATTAGTCATGGACACGGACATCGGTGTTGTATGTATCACTATTGAATGTACCGTAGATTTTGATTGATAAAACGGGTGTGTGAATACGTGACCTCATTATCCCTATCGTCTGTGTATAGTAACTATAGGCCTCTCTTTGAATGAGAGTAAAGTTGTCTTCTGATAACTATAATTAAATTATTTGTGGTTATTTACGAATCCCAAAACACGTCACGTCCTGTTCGTTTCGCCGCTCGCGATCCGTGTTTGTCAAACATGTTTGCCTGCCTTTAATTTGCGACAAGGAGTCTGACACTGGTTTCACATGAAACTCTTGTGTCACTTTGTTAGATTGGTAGATACGGGTGACACCGTTACACTCTTTATTTGTCTTTGTGTGTCTTTGTGTTCGTAATTTTCAGGAAACAAATGTATTTCTGGCTTAGAATTTAGTACTTCGTGGGTGCGTTTTACATGCAAATCTAACATACGTAGGTTCGTACCTACACATTTGTTCTGGTCCAGAATCAGATAGTTGTCGAATGAGATTTACACATGGGAGCTATGTGCATTGTGCATTATAAGTTTTCAACATTGTTCGGCTTTTTAACTTAACACGTCTGCTACTTGTTCACGCCTGCTGGCTGTGGGTAAGTGGGAGTCGGGTCGGTAGCTTCATGCACTACCGTCGTCGAATATAGGCACTTTGTTCGACGACATTACTTTCCGCCTCGCTGCTTCCCTACGACTAGGAGCTCCATGTTGTTCTCCTCATCGCTGTCACTGTGGCGAAGTTGTCAACAGCCTTGGACACCACGGCCAGTCTTGCAGCCGAAATGCGAGTCGCTTAGCGCTGCACGTGAACATTAATGACATCATCCGACTAGCATTTGTCACCGTCGGCGTTCCAACTGTATTAGAAACCCAATGGCTTGGCACGCGATGATGGCAAGAGACTGGACGGCATGCATGTCTTTCTTTCCGTGGAAGGTGAGTAGACCTTTAGTGTGGGATGCAACGTGTGTCGATGCTCTTGCGCCATCCCATCTTCCTAGCTCAGCGTGCTGTGCTGGCGCCACTGCGGAAAACATCTAGTGGCGTAAATATAATAACGTTATTGGTAATTACCTATATATTTTCAAGCCGTTTGGGGTTGAAACCCTCGGGCCGTGGGTCCGAGTGCTTATGGTATCTCTAAGGAAATCTTGAAATGGCTGGTTGATACTTCCTGTGACACAATGGCTGGCTTTTGCCAGAGTGCCGCCAGTCTCTTGGGTACATTACCAGTCGACAGGGATGCGCATGAATTTTTTGACGCCATATTTCAGTTTGTGAGTAGTTTTATTTAAGTTAGGATATACTTTTGTTATTTTACAATTGGTAATTTAAAGTGTAGTGACACACATACCTTTTGTAATCAGAGACGACGCCTACGCTTTGTAGCGAGTTCCCCCGCTACCTTAGTCGTCTCCAAGCTTTTGTGTAGGACAGTTGTTTTGTTTAATCAGTGTAAATTGTGCAGTTATTACCGACAATATAGACACCAAGTTTTACCTAACCTTCTGGACTTTCATTTATATTACTCCCGGCCGAACTAGTAATTTGTAGACAGAATACCTACAAAAGTGGTGACCCCGACGTGATTGTGATTTCAAAAAGTGATAACTAGAAAAGTGACACTATTTGAACACTAGTAGGTATCCTCGTGAAGAATTTCGTGAGTGCGCAATCGTGAGAAAATATGGCCACGTCTAACTCGAGCGAAGCTGCCGACTTGGCGTCAATAACTGTGTCGTCAAGGATACCTGAGTTTTGGACACATCAGCCGAGAGTATGGTTTATAAGGGCGGAAGCAACGTTGGCGCCGCAAAAGCTTGGAGACGCCTCAAAATTCGACCTGGTAGTGTCGAAGTTGGGAAACGACGTTGTGTCTCAGATAAGTGATTTCCTCATAAATCCGCCAGAAACACATAGATATGAAGCCCTTAAAAGAAAGTTACTCGTCATGTTTGAAGAAACAAAGAATAGACAAATTGAGAAGCTCATCAGCGAGATGGAGCTGGGAGACCAGAAGCCCTCTCAACTGTTGCGAAGGATGAAGGAGTTGGCACGAGATAAGATTCCTGATGATACATTGAGAGTTCTCTGGCAAAACCTATTACCGACAACAGTTCGTGCATTACTGGTGGTCACGGAGAATAAGGACCTGGAGAAATTAGCTGCAGTGGCTGACGATGTTCACGAAGCAACGAAAACTAACACCGTGGCGGCGATAGTAGATAAGCAAGAACCGACATCGTCTGACAAAACGATACTGGCCGAAATTGCTAAATTAAGTGCGAGATTCGAGAAGCTGGAGAAGCGACATAACAACGAAAGATCTCGTAGCAAGAGCCGCAGCCGTTATCGTACAACAAGGACGAGGAGCAATGTACGAGACAGTTCGAGGAAACCCAATTGGTTATGTTTTTATCATTTCCGGTACGCCGAAAAGGCGCGGAAGTGCGTGAAACCCTGTGCGTGGGAAAAGAAAGCGGAAAACTAGAACCGGTGCAGCCGACGGCGGAGATCTGCACCGTTATATCGACCCACCGCCTGTGTGTTTCGGACTCGAATAGTGGTTATAAATTTTTAGTGGACACGGGTGCAGATATTTCAGTTTTACCAGTGAGTAAGAAAAATCGACAAACTCCGAGTAATAGTTTTAAATTATATGCCGCAAATGGCACCGAAATCAAGACTTATGGCGTGAAGACTCTGGTGTTGACCTTACAATTGCGTCGTAGCTTCCGATGGGACTTCGTGGTCGCAGACGTCAAGCAGCCTATATTGGGAGCCGATTTTTTAAGCTATCACAAGCTATTAGTTGACCTCAGCACAAAGAGACTGATCGATCAGGTAACCGAATGTAATATTACCGCTTCAATTGTCAGTAGTTATCAGCCTTCAATTAAAACTCTGTGTAGTAAACATCCGTATTATAATGTTATCGCTGCTTACCCAGACATTACTAGGCCTACATCATTTAATGACCCACCTAAACATTCAATTTTACATTATATTGAGACCACAGGTCCACCCGTTTTTGCCAGGGCCAGACCCTTAGCCCCCGATCGGTACATTAAAGTTAAAGAAGAGTTTCAGCGTATGATAGAGATGGGAATATGTAGACCTAGTAAAAGTTGTTGGGCAAGCCCGTTGCATGTCGTTCCAAAAAAGAACGGTGAAATAAGACCTTGTGGTGATTATAGAAGACTTAACGCTATTACCAAACCGGACCGTTACCCTGTACCGAGGCTACAGGATTTTACTTATATACTTGCGAACAAAAACATATTTACGCGATTAGACGTAAACAGAGCATATCATTTTATTCCAATTAATCCGGATGACGTAGAGAAGACCGCCATCATTACACCTTTTGGTCTATATGAATTTACCAGGATGAGCTTTGGGTTACGTAATGCAGCCCAAACTTTTCAACGTTTTATGAGCACCGTAGTACTGCAGGGTTTAGACTTCTTGTACACATACATCGATGACGTAATAATCGCCAGCGACAACGACTCTCAACATAGGGAACATTTAAAAATTGTTTGCGAAAGATTTCAACAGTTCGGTATCACTATCAACATTCCCAAATGCGAATTCGGACAGGAAACAGTAGATTTTTTAGGTTTTCATGTGTCACGTAACGGTATAAAGCCTTTAGATTCAAGAGTTCAGGCAATAGTTGAATACCCTAAACCGGAAACAATAGAACAATTGCGTAGGTTTTTAGGCATGTTGAATTTCTACCGACCACATATACCTAAAGCAGTAGAGTCACAAATGGAGCTTAATAAGTTTATCCATCATTCTAAGAGAAACGATAAGTCAAAAGTACCATGGGACGAAAGCGCGAATTTAGCATTTGAACAATGTAAACTAAGCCTACAGAAGGCGGTTACATTGTCGCATCCCCGTAACGATGTTCCTATTTCATTAATGTGTGACGCAAGCGACACGTGCGTCGGCGCGGTGCTTCAGCAACAGATCGAAGGTAAGTGGGAACCGTTAGGATACTTCTCTAAAAAACTATCAGACACGCAAAAGAAATATAGTACTTATGACCGCGAGCTTTTAGCGATATACATGGCAGTCCAGTATTTTAGAAAATTATTCGAAGGTCGCGAATTGATTGTGTTTACAGACCATAAACCTTTGACTTATGCCTTTACTAAATTAAACAGTAACGCAGAAATACCTAGACGGACTCGGCAGTTATTATTCATAAGCGAATTTACGACAGATATTCGACACGTAGGCGGGCAACAGAACATTGTAGCGGACTCGTTATCACGTGTCGCAGAAATGTACTGCCCAACCGCCATTGATTTCGCAGAATTAGCAGTAGCGCAGGAAGGCGACGATTACATTACACGAATGGCGTGGGATAGTAATACGAGTAGCAAAATTGTTATTAAGAAATTATCCAGTCCAATAATAAATAAATCAATTTATTGTGAATTGTCAAAAGAAATAGCTAGACCTTATTTACCAGAAAGTTTTAGACGCATAGTTTTTGATAATGTACACAACCTGAGTCACCCAGGTATTCGAGCAACGAAGAAACTAATAGTTCAAAAGTACTTTTGGCCAGGCATGAACACAGACATAGGCATATGGGCTAGAGCTTGCATAGGTTGCCAAAGAGCAAAGGTTCAACGACACACAATTTCAGATTTAGGACATTTTCCATTTAGCGATAGATTCGAACATATTCATATTGACTTAATAGGACCGCTCGTTACATCAGCGGAAGGGTATAGGTATTGCCTAACGATTATTGATCGTTTTACGAGATGGCCGGAAGCCATACCATTAAAGGATATAACAGCAGAAACAGTCGCTAAGGCCCTATTTGAAGGATGGATCTCTAGATTTGGTTGCCCTGTAAAACTTACCAGTGACCAAGGCAGACAATTCGAGAGTAATTTATTTTATCAACTAATGAAAATATTAGGCATAGATAAGACCCGGACCACGGCATTCCACCCACAAAGTAACGGAATCGTCGAGAGGTGGCACAGGTCACTTAAGACTGCTTTAATGGCCACAATGAGTACCAACTCATGGGTTAACGATTTGCCTACAGTTTTGTTAGGACTACGAGTCGCTATCAGGAGTGATACTGGACATAGCGCGTCAGAATTAGTCTATGGTCGTAATGTTAGGTTGCCAGGAGATTTCTACGATACTGAACACAACGTTGATATAAATTTAGACACATACGTAGGGAAACTACGAGAGTCGATTAGCAGGTTCAAATCAACCTCCCGGGAGAGTTCGACACGGACTACTTTTGTCCACCCGGAATTGAAAGTTTGCAAATTTGTTTTTGTGCGCAACGATACGGTGCGCAAACCTTTACAACCTCCTTATGATGGCCCTTACCGCGTCATAAGCAGGGCTGATAAATATTATATAGTAGATTTAATCAATAGACAAGTACGTATTTCAATTGATAGATTGAAACCAGCTTTTGTGCTAGATAATGAGACACAGAATGTAACAGACGACAGTCAAGAGACAAGTCATGCGTCATCAAAAAACAGTACAGTCGCAGACAAAGACAATGTTGACTCTAGGCCCGCGCCGGTGGTTTCGCGATACGGCAGAGTTATAAAAAAAACACGTTTTTTTTATGACACATAACTTAGCAAATGAATAGTTAGTTAACACATAGTTAGTTAGTAATAGTTAGTTATGGTAGTTAGATGGAGTACTCCCATAAGTTTATTACCTATAAGTTTTATTTATAATGTAAACGGTACCCTAGTTTTTAATACAATCTTTTAACCTAAATATCGTGTACGCAACAGTACTTTTGTAGTTTACACTTACAGATAAGTGCAAACACACAGAAAAACCTTGTTTTGACAAAATAAATATGCAAACCGATCAATTGCATTTTTTGACACAACAACATTTTTCTGAAAGTAGGTGAATAAGTTAACAATAAGATAGATATATAAGTTCGAACATCATTGTATTTCAATTTACATATACGGACACACATCTATTATATTTTCAACAAGTGATAAATATTACATTGTAAAATGGGTAACGCTCGTAGTAGGAACGCTGAAGTAATAATTGCTCAAAATGGAGCGAACGACGCAAGGAATACCTCTAATTTAGAAAGGAAATTGGAGATTTATAGCGTTTTCACTGTCATAATAGTTGTAGTAGTATTAGTGACCTGTGTGCTCATTGGCTGCAAACTATGTGGACGGAGAGCTAAGAAAGTTTTGGTGAAAGACATTGTGTCAGCATTGGAAAAGGGTCAGTCACAGCCAGCACCGGCTCGACAGATTCCAACTCAACCAGCTCAGCATTCCTACTAATCGTAAATTAAGATTTTCTATGTGTAACCAGTGTCCATCTTTATACTTAATGATTTAGTTTAGAAATAAGTCTAGAATGTGTCTTAAAGGTAAAAATTATATGTACTACTAAATGTTTAATACCTTTATTTTTTAAGTCGGTTAACAATACTTAACACATATGTAATGTAATGCCTTGTTTATCGTCAGCACAGTACGCTGACTCGCACATTATTGTATTCAGTCAATTCTACATATCGGACATACAGGTTGTTGTTTAATGTAACGTTTGTATGTAATATAATGTTGTTTAATGTAAATTTTTTTTGGCAAAATTTGGGGGGAATACTGTAGTGACACACATACCTTTTGTAATCAGAGACGACGCCTACGCTTTGTAGCGAGTTCCCCCGCTACCTTAGTCGTCTCCAAGCTTTTGTGTAGGACAGTTGTTTTGTTTAATCAGTGTAAATTGTGCAGTTATTACCGACAATATAGACACCAAGTTTTACCTAACCTTCTGGACTTTCATTTATATTACTCCCGGCCGAACTAGTAATTTGTAGACAGAATACCTACAAAAAAAGTAACAAGCATTTCTAAAAGAACTAACAGATTCTGAAGTAACCTGTCAACCTATTTCCATAGAGCTGTTAATCAAGAGTATTACCAATATCAGAAAATCTCGAGAACACAAGCCATCTTTGAATCGAACTACAGCAATGGCTACTCGATGCTTGTGCTTGTGAAAATATTATTTTTTCTTTTACCCTTTTCCCAACTATGTTTGGGGTCGGCTTCCAGCCTACCGGATGCAGCTGAATACCAGTATTTTACATGGCGCTACTGCTTGCCTGATCTCCACAACTCAGTTACTGCTTTATACGTTTGTACGTAACGACTGTCAATAATCTACAATTCCAAGGCACGTAGGGGTCTCTATATGTAATGGAGCTAGTTTATGCTAAGGCGAAAATAGGTCAGCCTTTCAGCGAGGTTACTAGCGTAGCTGACAGTCCATGCACTTAATTATGGTATACCCTTTTAACACAGCCTAACTAAATAGCATTATTATCTAAAAACCTATTTCAATTAATTACCAAAATTACACCTCTCCGTAACAGTATCCCGTTGTGTATTTGAAACCGTATCACTCTGAAAATGTATCCAATTATTTATATTCTGTTTGAGCACACACTATTATTTAGCGATTTCAGTAAATACGTAATTAGTCTGTATTGTTTTCATACCACACATTATTGCAAAGCTGTTGCTGAAATATTAAATGGAAAATTAATGACAATGAATAAAGGAATAAAGATTAATTATTTGTTGTTTATTTAGCTCAACCACAGATTAATACAGACGGGATACTCCGCAGTTTAGGTATGAAGCTACAAGTACGCGGCGGGGCCTTGTCATGGGGCCAATTTAGTGCGGGCCGCCGCGCACCGGCTCGCTTGCACGGTCAGTTCGATACTCACTCACACGCCGCGTCGTAATATAAGACAACCCTAATCCGAGTCAGAAGGTTTACGCGATAGAAAGAGAGGCAACTTGTAGGTGAATATAGTAAGTAAGTAAGCGTTGTGCGACCTAAATTGCACTTTATTGTCTCGTAGCAAGAGTCGCTTTTTATTTAAATGATTTTGCGGAGTGTCCTATCTGTATTAATCTGTGGCTCAGCTTATAATGTTCCCACTGCTAGGACACAGGCCTCCTCTCTGTGAGAGGGAGTGGGCTGTAATCTACCATGCAGGCCAGTGCGGGTTGGTAGATGTCACGTGTCTTCGAATTTAAAGTTCTAGGACATGCCGATTTCCTCACCATGTTTTCTTTAACAATTTTAAAAGCAGTGTTTAAATTAATTACATAAAGTAAAGCGCCTGCCTGGGTCGAATCCACGACCTAGGACTCGCACGTTGGGGCCGTTATCACGGGGCCACCACAATTGTTAATGAATGTTAACTAAGTAGTGAAGGCACAAAAACCTGCGGGTTTGCGGATTCCCTTCTTAATACCAGAAGGCAAATATTTTCGTACTTAAAAAAACTCAAGCTCAAGTCGTAATCTCACCTAAGCGAGAAACAATGTCAAAAACTTGCCATAAATGTAGGTAAATTGATTGTATATAGGGTCAAATTAAATTTGCTATAAAAACTAAAAATTATGAAATAAAAATAATAAAAAAAAAATGAAATCGACTTCAAAAAGAAATTAACTCAAAATCAACTGACATAACTTTAGTTTCGGAAGTCGGTTTCTTGGGATCTGAACTTTAGTTTTGTGCCACCGACTTCCGAATTAAAGTTATTTCATAATTTTGATTTAATTTCTTTTTGAAGTCGATTTAATTTTTTTAAATTATTTTTTATATAGTTTTTAGTTTTTAGTAAAAACTGTAATATTTGTTTGTAGCACTAGTTTTTGACTAAGGTTTTGAGATGTTTTCCCTTTGACACCACACCCGTAGCTCGTCTCATTAATAAACCAGGCCGTTACACTTACATGTATTAGTCCTTTATCTTGAAAACTACTGAACCGATTTTGATGAAACTTGCACTGTTCCCTAAGTTGAAGTAAATGTAAGCCAATAAAAAATAAATGGTCACGACCTGATTAATATTTTCTGAGAAATGTGTGGACAAACATACATACAAACAAACATAAACATACGTACATCTATAAAATTTTGTATATTTGTTTTGAAGCCCTAATAGATTATCATATGTGAATATTAGGTTGGGGAAAAAGTCTTTTCGCATTATAGTATGTATGAACTTGTAATAAAATCTCTTTGGCTATACTATTTGTATCTGGCTGGTTTTGGTATCATTGAAAGTTTAAATTTTAAAGAACATAATTCCAAATTCAAATTAGGAAAGTGTGTGATTTTCATTTGTTTTTCGTACCGTCAAGATGAGTGAATCTAATGAAGAAATTCGATACATTTTAAAATTTTACTACAAAAAAGGTAAAAATGAAAAGCCGCGAAAAAAATTTGCGATGTTTATGGACCTAGTGTAGTGTCTGTGAGAGTAGCACAAATTTGGTTTAAGCGTTTTCAATCCGGAAATTTTGATGTCAAAGATGCACGTCGCTCTGGTCGCCCTATTACGGATAAAATGGATGCCATTTTTGAAAAAGTGGAGCAAGATCGGCATATCAGTAGTTACGACGTAGCTGAAGAACTGGAAATTGACCAGAAAACAGTTTTGGCGCATTTGAAAAAAACTGGGTACACAAAAAAGCTCGACATTTGGGTACCTCACGAGCTCACTGAAAGAAACCTAATGAACCGTGTACTCATTTGTGATTCTTTATTACGACGTAATGAAACCGAACCATTTTTGAAGAAGCTGATAACTGGTGATGAAAAGTGGATCACGTATGACAAGAACGTGCGAAAAAGGTCGTGGTCAAAGGCCGGTCAGGCTTCACAGACTGTGGCGAAACCCGGGTTAACTCGCAACAAGGTGATGCTGTGTGTGTGGTGGGATTGGAAGGGCATTATTCATTATGAGCTGTTACCACCAGGCAGGACCATCGATTCTGAACTCTACTGCGAACAACTGATGAGATTAAAGCAAGAAGTTGAGAGAAAGCGGCCGGAATTAATCAACAGAAGGGGTGTGGTCTTTTATCATGATAACGCTAGACCTCACACATCTTTAGCCACTCAGCAAAAATTAAGAGAGTTTGGCTAGGAGGTGTTAATGCATCCGCCGTATAGTCTTGACTTTGCACCTTCAGATTTCCACCTGTTTCGGTCTCTTCAGAATTCTTTAGGCAGTGTCAGGTTAACATCACGAGAGGACTGCCAAAACCACTTGTCGCGGTATTTTGACCAGAAGTCCCAAAATTTCTATAGCAATGGGATCATGTCCCTACCTACAAGATGGCAAAAAGTTATCGAACAAAATGCTACCTACATACTTTAGTTAAATGTAAATAAACTATATTAAAAAATGTTTTGAATTTTCTTAAAAAATGCGAAGAAACTTTTTCCCCAACCTATTATATTGCTGTTCCAATAATATTACGTACATGCGTCTCGAATTGATAACCTCCTTTTTTTAAGTCGGTTAAAAAGAGACATTTGTCCTGCTGTGGGTAAAACACAAATAGATTACCTAGATACTGATTTATTTGTTTCAAACTGATCAACCATTTTCTAGAGTTACTAGAGCAAATCTGGTTTTAGAGTTTACTCCTTAAGAATCGATTTTCCTATAAGGCCCCCGATATGGAAAAAATATGAGGAATGAAACGCAAGCAAAGCGTTGTCAACGTTGTGTGTTTTGTTTAATTTCGCCCAGTCTTTATTGTAGCGGTCGATCTATCCATTATATTCAATGACAATGGTACATAAGGAGTAAACTACAGTCGTGCGTCGGAGCTGATACGCACTTTAAAAAAAATTAAATACTAGCTTTTATCAGCGGCTACGCCCCCGTGGATGTTGGAAATTGTTCCTCAGGAACCGTACATTTTTCCGGAATATAAAGTATCCTGTGTGCTATTCCAGACTATAATCAATCCCTGTACTAAATTTCATCCAGATCCGTTTAGCCGTTCTGGCGTGATTGAGTAACAAACATCTTCACAAACTTTCACATATACCTAATATTAGTAGGATTTTTTATTATATAAACCAAAAAGGGAGTAAAAATTCTATGCCCCATTTTACTCAGTGCCAAAACCAACTCCGTGAAATAAGAAAAACTCAGTCCAGTTTGTGAATCAGATGCGTATTTTCCCGGGAATATAAGGTGTCGTGGAAAAGCTCATTAAGTTGTTCGCACACAACAAAGATTTTTTTTGTAGATATGCGTTTGTTCTGACTTAATTTTAAATGGAAATAAATTATAGAGATTCCCCTTTTGAGATTACCTATACTTGGATATGTTAAGGTGAGTATAGACTTCAACATTTTCTCGAGCATTTCTGTGTAATGTAACGTTCTTACGAATGGTACAATACAGGCAAAAGCTCAGTTTCCAAAGCATTTCCATGTAATGTACCGTTCCTGCGAATGCTCGGCGTTATGTTACGGGTAAATGCTCACAGCGAGTGTGCATTTACCAACATTTCGTTGTACCTTGCGTTCATTCTTTCGTCCCTCTTCCTCTGCGTCACCCCGCAACCGCGCATCGCCCGCACTCGTTGCTCGACGAAATACTCTCGACGAAATGTTACACCAATATGCTCGTTGGTTTGTAGCAAAGAGGCGAGCGTGCTCGACGTTTAGTTCGTAAAAGTATGATACACTAGAACATTTCATAGAGCGGCTCGTTGTTCTGTTACAAGTAAATGTTGTAGTCTATACTCACCTTTAGATTAGAACTCAGTGTCATGTGGAATTAATTAAAAGATGCATGTACTATTTGTCCTCCAGACCGAAATTGCCATGGCAGGCAATCTCAGCGGAGACTAGCCATCTTACGCGGGAGATATTATAGTGCACAAGTGTGTGCGCAGACACAGGTCCACTCACTCTTCCCTCACTTTCATAGTCCAATGGGACGGCAATCCGACACGACCGGAGATTGCAACGGGTCTATGTGCTTTCCGAGACACGGAGGTATCACACAGCCAACTTCCAAACTAAGGGCTGTTACTAAGAAATTCCTAATGGAAAATCGAATAGCACTTGGACCCCATGCTCAGCAGTCGCGTTTTCGACCACGAGATCAACGGGACAGTTAAAGTTACATGCATGTACATGAATGTACCTACGGTACTTACTTGTATGCATGCGTAGATAGATAGATAGATAGATCATTTATTATCATAAAAATATGGTATAAAAGATGTTACAAAATTAAATATAGTGCATACATGTTTTTGCTTAACATTATAAGCGTGCTAATTTTCGTACATACAATTTGGTCAGTTATTTTTTTTTTTTGTCATAAAACTCTTTAACACTATAAAAACTATTAGTGGACAGCCAATCATACAGTTTACTTTTAAATAATCTGGTATTTAGATTTTTTAGGTCGCTTGGTATCTTAGGTATTAAATATTTCCACACACATATATAATACAAACATCTTGTATTTTATTTAGCTAGCCTTGGCATGACATCCAGTACGAGCCTGTGAGGGTCGCGTCGGTTTCGAGGATTGACATCGTCTGCTTTCGTAAATAATTCCTTATGCTTCCACGCAAACATACATATCTCATATATAAAGAGACGGTAGCAGTAACAAACCACGTTTCTGAAATACCAGCCAACAAGAATCATCGGATCGAAGCCCGTAAATTGCTCGAATGCATTTATTTTTTTGTGCAACAAATGTTCTATCTGTGCTATTGCCCCACATAATCAATCCATAGCGTAATACAGATTCAATATATGCATGATAAGATGTTATTGCCGTTTGGACGTTTGTTATATTCCTGATTTTTTTAGTGCATATACAAACTTATTTATTCGTTTTGAGACATTATCGACATGGGCTTTCCAGTCTTGATCCAAAGTAACGCCTAGAAATTTAGTTTGCGTTACTTCAGTAATTTTATTTATATTCATTTTGTTATTATATTTAGAAATGTTTGATCGGTTAAATTGTA
This sequence comes from Dicycla oo, assembly GCA_948252095.1. Classification (NCBI taxonomy): domain Eukaryota; kingdom Metazoa; phylum Arthropoda; class Insecta; order Lepidoptera; family Noctuidae; genus Dicycla; species Dicycla oo. The sequence continues at coordinate 15,904,912 of OX411732.1, forward strand.
TATATACAGACTTTGCAAGATTTCATGATAAATTATTTTTATTTAGACATTCAATGAGTATGTCAATTGTGTTATTAATGTCAGTTTCATGATCGTCAATTGTATTATTATTTTTATCGGATGTCACAATAATGGAAATGTCATCAGCAAATAATATACATCTATGATTAGTTATATTAGTAATAGAATTAATATACAGTATGAATAAAATTGGGTCTAATACACTTCCTTGTGGGACGCCATATTTGTTGTATTTGAGTTCAGAGGAGTGTGGTGTCATGTCATTATATCTATTCACTTTACGTATAAAGGTGAGCGTCCACTTGACCGCGCCGGCCGCAACCCACGCACGGCACGCAACGGATTTTGGTTTGCTCTGTATGAATTCATATAGCACTGCATCCACTATTGGTACCGCCCGCACCGAGTGGCATCAAAAAAGGCGTTGCATACAAGGAATAGCTTGCGACGTCACCAGCACGCAATGCATTTTTGAATTCACTGCGTCACCGTGAAAACTGTGAGCGTGGAGTGAGTTGTCCATGTCATCCCACTGCTGTGTGTCAGTGTCGTCCCCTTTCTAAATGTAGTGTTCTGTGTCAAATAAAGTTTGAGTATATCAAGCAGATTCAGGAATTTAGATCTTGACAAGTGAATATAATCAAAAAATCTTTGTTCATCATGAAGTAAATCAGTAACAAATATTGAATGATATTCTCCAAACATTGGTCGCTTCAAGTTTTTCATGGACCCACATTCTACGTTTGGTTTTACGTTCTTCCTCTTTTGCCAACAATCAACTGATAATAATAATATCTTCGTTAATCTCCATGTTCGTCATGACAGATGACATCAGACTCAGACTAAATAAAAAATCCGGACACAGTCGACGCATCCCCTCGGCAAATCAGTTCAATAAGTTGCGTGCCGTGCGTGCGTTACGGCCGGCGCGCACCACTGAACGCTTACCTTAAAAGACTTGCAATTAGAGGTATCGAAATAAATTTCTAGCATTATTTATACCATGGTAGGTAGAAGGCACAAATGTTTATGTACTTGTAGTTCTGTCCCTGTTTGAAAAGACATCATGATGGCCGTCTGTGTAACATATACGAGTATAACTGTAGTAGTTCTGCGAACTGTAGACCTCGCAAGCACAATTTTTTTGCATCAATTATTATACCACTAAAGTTATTTAAAACGGGATATTTAGCTTTTTTTTTCATCAAAAGGCGGAGTTATCCAGTAGCCCCATTTTTGCCTCTTTTTGGAGGAAGAACCCCTCCAATCCAAAATCCCCGACGACAAAAAATTCTATAAAGTCGTAAAACCTGTATACCAAGTTTCTTGCTGCCTTGGTTTTGTTTTGTTATTAGTAATTAACTTATATTACTTCGATGGTCCTAGTTTATCATTTGTGACTTCGAGTTTCAGCTTCAATTACAATCTTCATATATGTAAGTGGGCACATCCTTTATTACTGGAGGCCTTTATTTAGGTATACAACTTCTGCTTAAGTTTTTAGTTTTGTATTTTTATTTCTGCTTGAGTTTTCGATTATTATTTTTGTTTTTTTTTGGTATATTGGTGTGTGCTAGCTTATGTATAGCAAATAATTTAATTTAATGTTTTGTGTTGCGTAATGTACCTAAATTATTATGCGCAGTGTTGTATACATTCATTTTTTTTTTTAACTGAACAGACAGCTGTGCTGCTGGGGAGTTTGTTGCGCCACTTCTTCTCCCCAGCTAAAGCACTAGGAAGTGGTGAAGGGCGGGCGTTTTGGGGGACTGTCTTATGTAATTTTGACGTTCAAAAAGTGCTGATTCTCAGCCTAGTTTGAATAAATGACTTTTGATTTTGATTTTGATTTCCTCCAGATCGGTTGTAAAATACGACCTGTAGTAGTACTCCTCTACAGGTCGTATTTTAGAACCGATCTGGACCCTGGCCCTTTAGACCCAAGTTGGGACGGTGTTAATTTTTTTTTTTAATTGTGAGTAACCTTACCTGAATTAGGTCGTAGGATACTTTTTATCCCGGTAGTACGTTCAAGTGGGATAATTTCCGACATTCTCACGGCCGAAGCCGCTGACAAAAGCCAGTACAATATAACAAAATACGTGACCGGCTCTATTATCAAATAATGTAGCTCTTCAAAAGTATCACGATGTATGTAGATATGTAAATAAACGGGCACATAGCACGAGGTATTCGGTAGGTGCCATGAGAAAGTGTTCGATTTTATGTGCCTACTATATAGCATAAGGACGTATATCAGAAATGCCCGGTCAAATTTGAGGGTATACAGAACATCAAACTGAACAACTTTCTCTGTGAGACCATCATTGTAATTGCATAAAAATAATTCGTCATCCCATATTATGGGGTATTGTAGTTTTGTATGGTTTTGTATATACGAGTATATAATATATTCACCTTTCTGATACATGCTGTAGATAACCCATCATCTGTATAGCCTTGTTGGGGTCGGCTTCCATTCTAACCCGATGCAGTATTTTACATGGAGCTACTGCCTATCTGACCTCCACAGCCCAGTTAATGGGTAATACGATACTCCTTGGTAAGACTGGTTGTCAGACTTTCGGGCTTCTGACGACCCGTAACGACTATCAAAGATCCATGAATGACATTAATGATGGAGGAAAAAAAAGATAAAAAGAAAAATATGGAAAAAAATTAATATGGATATGAAAGATGGTCACCCATCCACGGATCAACCGCGGCAAGCGTAGCTTAATCTAATCGATCGACCCGTTTCACAGTACAATAACTTAAATATAAATATAAAAATATAAATAAATTGTTTATTGATCTTGAAAGTACAGATGATGAGAAAAACAAAACTTAAAAATAGTAACAATCAAGATATATAAAGTTATGTAACTACATTATTATGGTAGAACATGGTGATGTAATTACACGGTACATCTGTTGACAATTTCTGATACCCTGTCTCTTAAACTAGGGTATACCTGTTTCTTAAGAGACAGTAGACGGTCATAAAGTTATGTTCTAACATTAACTATTAATCAAGTGAAGACCCTGTCGATCTACCCACAATTAAACAATTATCAAAAATCATAAGGAAGTAAAATTAAATAAGGTTAATAATGAACGTATTTCTTGTGTGTATGTGTATGTGCGTGCATGTGTGTATTAGTGTGTATGTGTGTGTGTGTGTGTGTGTGTGTATATGTTTGGGCGTGTGTACATGAGTGTACAAGTGCTAGGTTATGTAGGTTAATAATGATTCTGTGTGATCATAGTCTTGTTGAAGTAGCCACTCTGTAAGTTTTTGTTTAATATCCCATTTTGTCAGATCAAGTATGTTTAGGTGTTTATGTATTTTTCTGTAGATGAAAGAGCTCAGAATATGATACTGATGTTTGGCAAAGGCTGTTCTATGAGGAGTACTTGGAGGGATAAAGGTTCGTTTTTCTCGGTTTGAAGGGGGTAGGGATGAATGTATTTTAAGGACTGAGTAGAGCACAAAGAGTTGACGTACTGTGAGTACTTTACAGTTGGAATACAGTTGAGCTGTTGGGTATCTGTAGGGTTTTCTCGTCATTACTTTAAGTATTGCTCTCTGTGCTCTCTCTAGTTTGAGTAGGAATGTTTTACATGCCCCTCCCCACACCGTAATGCAGTATCCTAGTACCGATTGACATAGGCCAAAGTACACCATTTTTAAAGTGTCGAGATTAGCGGATTCTCTCAGGGACTTAAAGATATGTAAGAGACGGATGGTTCTAGTGGTGAGAGCATCTATTTGTTTATCCCATCTTAGTTCACTATCTATTTGTACACCTAGATATTTTACGCTGATTGTTCTGCTAAGATTAGGACAAGAACACGACCTGGGCGAAGTTGAATCCTGACATGAGTGAGCAGTAATCGAGAAAGTGTCTGAAGGCAAGTTATTACGTCTTATAGCAAACGGTATGTAGCTGGATTTTTGTAAATTGAGCGTAAGAAGGTTTGAGTTTAGCCATGTCATTATCAAACTTAATGCAGACTCCGCTGCAGTTTTAACAATATCCCAAGTAGGACCATGTACTATAACCGCCGTGTCGTCAGCGTAAGTAAAAATTTCACATTGTGGGAGCTTTAGTTTGCATAGGTCATTTATGTAAATTTGGAACAAACTAGGCCCCAAAATGCTACCCTGCGGGACGCCGAAGGAGACAACTTCTTCGTCACTGAGATAGTTATTGATTTTAACACTTTGAGTGCGGTTACTCAAGTAGTCTCTAAATATATCTAGAGCAATTCCTCGCACACCAATCAATTCCAGCTTAGAAATCAGTAAGGAAACAGAAACTGTGTCAAAGGCCTTAGACAGGTCTAGAAATATGCCTAGGCATTTAGTTTTGCTATCCAGGTTCTTCGCTACATATTGCGTCAAGTCAAGCACTGCGTCTTCTGTTGATGTTCTTTTCCGGAAACCGTATTGATTCTTCGCGATTATTTGATACCTATCCAAAAAAGCTTTGAGGCGGTTGTTGAGTATCCGTTCGAGAATTTTAGAAAGTACCGGTAGCACCGAAATGGGCCTGTAATTATTGACACAGTTTCTGTCTCCTCCCTTATGAATAGGGTGGACTATAGCTTTTTTTAAAGCTTCAGGAAAGACACCCTTATGCAAACAACAATTAAAAAGGTAAGTTATGTGAGGAACTAACACATTTTTGCAGTTCTTTAACATTAAGGGAGATATTCCATCCCAGCCAACAGCACTGTCATTATTTAATTGAAGTATAAGTGACTCTACTTCGGCTTCATCCACATCTAGCAGAGCCAGTGAATTAACAGTTGAGTTGGTAATATTACAAGAGGCTAAACGCTGTTCTGGGAGGAGGAGGGATAGTGCACCAGATTCGATCTTTGCCGCCAGGTTTTTTCCAACTTCAGCAAAGTAATGGCATACCTTGTTTACGGAAGAATAAGGGTTATCACATAAACTTAGTAGCTCTTCAGGTATAGTTTGATTTTTAGACGTGTTTGTAATATTCTTAATGGTTTTCCATAACTCTCTAGGATTATTTCTCGTTCTCTCCAGTTCACTTTTTTCATAGGAGATTTTTAACTTTCGAAGTAAGGAATTACAAAAGTTTCTGTAGCGAGTGTAGGTTAACCTAAGTATTAGATTATCGGGTGATTTTTTGGACCTATTATGAAGTTTATCACGGTTTTTCATGCATTTCAGAAGACCTGGTGTTATCCATGGTTTTATAGTTCGTTTGCATCTAGGAATTTTAATTTGTACTGAGTTTTTAGATATTATAGATGTTAGTATAGTGATGAATTTATTCATGGATATATTTGGATCGGTGGTTTTAAAAATATCCGAAAAGTCCGTGTTTTGTAGATTCTGCACAATAGCATCATGATTTATACGGGTGGTAGTGTGGCGTAGCTTTCGCACAAGCTTGGGGTGAGCAATAGATATAAGAGTGGGTCTGTGATCGGTAATATGGGTGTCCAACACAAGTGTGCTTACGGGTAAGTTGGTTTTTAGGAATGTGTGATCTAGGCACTTGTCTAGCCGGGTAGGGAATAAGTGGGAAGGGAGAAGCCCGTGAGAGGCATTCAGCAATAAATAATCCAGACTGCGTTGATTTCTGTTATCTTGACTTATATCTATGTTAAGATCTCCAACAAGAGCGATATTAGGAAACGAGGGCATTTTATTGTAGACATTATTTAGACTGACTAGGAAGTTATCATAATTTTCTTTAGAATTGTAAGATGGTGAGCGATAGACTGCCACCACTGCCAGTTTATAGTCCAATTGACATACCAGGCAATTTCCACACTCAAAGTCTGGTTCCCACACTGTACTTTTTAGGCCCTCTTTTATATAAAAAACTATGCCATCATTTTGATTACAATTTGTTTTAGTACAGTACGACTGAAAACCATCCAGATTTGGTAAATTACTTGTTTTGCTGAGCCAGCTTTCGGTCAATACTATGATGTCATGATTTATACCAGTTCGGCTCAATAAAACTTGTAGTGAATCAAAGTTTTTATTTATACTGCGTATATTAATGTGTAAAAGATTTATATTATTTGTGTCAAAATGTTTTATATGTTTTTTACAATTATCAGGGCTACATATAGAGGAATCTCCTACACAAAGTTGGTCGAGGTCTTTGTTTATGTTAGTGATGTTAGCCATTAATATATGTAGTTGGTAACACTGAAATATTGTTTGACACAAAAAGACTGAATGTTAATGAGAGAGTTATGTGATATTAAGAAGTAAGTGGTTTGATTTTTTGTGTGTGTTGAAGTTTTGTGCGTGTGTAGAATAATGTGAGAGAGTGTTGTTGTTGTATTTGAATATTGAAACAAATAGAAAAAAAATGTTGCGTAATTAATCACAGTTAGTCATTGGTTACTACTGTCGGGTACCTGGAGACATTTTTCGGAGTTTATTAATTGTTGTTTATCACCTTCAGCTTTGCGTAAGAAAATGTTGCCATTTGAAGTCCAGCAGTATTTGTAAGAGTTTTGTTTAGCAAATTCTCGAGCCTGATAGAATAGTTTCTTGTTACTGGCGGAAAGTTGTTCTTCAATGTATACTGGTTTCCGTTCTCCTGTCATACCAAGAAGACTCGTATTTAGCTTATTTTCTTTCCCCTTTCCTTTGTTATACGACCGGACAGCTGACAAAAGTGCTTGCTTAGTTTTTACTGTGGTGAATTCAGCCAATATGGGGCGCGGGGTGTTTGAGTGGGTTGTTTTTCCTGGTAGACGGTGGATGTCACGGAACTCAGATTCCGCTATGCGTAATCCAACAAGTTCGCCGATGGTACAAACGGTTTTAGTCAGACTATCTATATTTTCCGAACTTTCTAACGGTATATTACGAAGTTCAATGCAGGACCCACGAGACATTCGCTGAAGATCAGAAATCTTTTGTTCTAAACTTTGAATATATTTATGTTGTTCCTGGCGTTCTTTACGTAAGTCTTCCACCTCCTTCTTCATATCTTCAAAGTTCTTGTTCATGAAGACGATAGACTGGATCATTTCTTCATTTGATTTCCGAAGTTCCGCATTAGAAGACTGTATCTGGACATTTTGAGCCTTAATTTCGCCAATATCGGACGCCATTTTAGACATAATAGAAGTCTGCTCTGCCAAAAATTTAGACATATTGCTGCCTTGCTCCGTTTTCCAGGCAGCAAGTTCTTCGTGTAAGTTATCCGAGGTCAACCGTGACTCGCTCTGAGGCGAGTTATCCTTACATTTACGTGTGTTCCTGTTTTTGTTTACGTAATCACTTTCGAGGACAGCTGTGGCTATGTCAGATTCTATTTTGGTTTGCGGGGTTTTTGGCGGAGTGCGTTTAACTAAAGACATCTTTCGCAGTTATAATACGTTCGTAATTTCGTAGTTATATAACAACTGACAGGAAACGATTTGCAAGATGATAATAATTATATAATGAACTCAATACCGGGCGAACCGCGTAGCCGATGAGTCGTAGATAGGCGTTCGTAGCAGATAAGTCGGACGTAGCACGTAGCACTCGTCGCTCTCGACGCTTGTATGACGTCAGCTGCACGTAGCACTGGTAGCGTAGTTTTGTCCCCGCCTGCACTGACTCGATAGCGCGTTGCACGCGCGCGCGGATCCAAGCTCGGCGAGGCACGAGTTCAAATCCAGCAATCACAGAAAGTTTCTCGGACCCCAATTAGGATGTTGTCAACAAGAATCCCGATGTCTCACTCTAGGACTGCCCAGTGGGAGGAGCCGGCAGGTATAAACACTTGATGAGGAACAAGGAATCGAAACTTGGTACAAATGACCAATCACAGAATTTAGATTTAAAAACTGTAGGGACCGAATAACAAGCGTCCACACCGTACGACGTGTCTTGACCGACCATGAACTATGATAATTGTGTAATACATTACGTATTATCAGAACATTTCATATAATAACGCTTGCCATAGCACGGCATAGTCAAAAAGATAAGGGACCTCACGCGATCTAGCCTATTATATCAACTGATAATGACTAAGGGCGATGCCACACGGGCGTTGCCATTGTGTTGCGTCTGCTGGCGTTGTGACGCCTGAGTGGTGATGCTCCGTAGTTCTACATATAAATCTGAGTGGGTTAAAACGACGTGCGGCGACGGAACGCGTGCGCATCGGACAAGGGGCCAGGGAGAGGAAGCGGGGAGGGGTGCTACGGCGAGACGACGCTGACGAAGCGACAACGGAGCACAGCACAGTATTTATTCAGCTCCATTGTTTGTCGATCACTTGCACAGACTACACCGACGCAGTGACGTCGGGATAAGTTGCGTTGCGTTGCGACATCGAACCGCTCGTGTGGTACACACTGCGTCGAAATCACTGCGCTGCACAGTGGTTCCACCGTAGGCCATAAGTATTAAATTTGGTCCTCATGCTAGGTTCTTTTAACACTTACTAATTAGTTAACTTGTTGCCGCACCACACAAAAATATAAATAGTTAGACAATAATTAAATATTTTCATTAATTATGAGACCTCGAAAGTGAACACATTGTACGCCGCGTTATCAGTAGTGTAATTAGTTTGTCATTAGTGAACTCAAAATTCTCGGAATTGTTTGTTTGCTACCTGTTCCATTGAGATGGACGTCGAAGACAAAGGTATGTTGTCTTTTTTAATACTGATTTTAGAATTATTAAAATTTAGTTTTTTGGATTTACTTGAGTGCTACGAAGTAAGTAAACATGAGCATTATCCTCTGCATTTACTGAGACTTTTAACTATGGCCCCTCCATCTCCCTCGTATAATTTATATATCAAAGTAAAGCTAAATTATTCTAGTATACTACACTATAATCTTCTATTGCTCATTTTTGCTCCTTTTTTATTTATGAGGGGCCTACGTGTTCGTAGGCAACTGCTACGAAATGGTTAATTTTGCTACAAATTATTTTGTTTCTTGTTTTAGGTACTTTTTACCAATGCACCTATTCAAGAATGGATATTTTTCATCTCTGGCACAAGGCCAGCGGGTCAGACACAGAAAGGGCTGGTTTTGTTCGGAGCAAAGTGCTCGAGATGGTACCAGACTCTGATAAAGTTGATACTGAAGACCTGTATTTGCTATATTAGCAAGAAGCTTTCGGAATTTTGGAAAAAAAAGCAAACAGAGGTGTCGATAAGCTAACGAAGCTGCATTCGGAATGGTTAAATAGTCAAGAGACCGTCAATATGAAAAAGACAGAAGCATCATCGTCTGCATGTGAAGTGCCGAAATCAAGTAGCTGTGTTTCTTTGAAATCTCGGCCGAAGTAACCGGAGTCAATAAGGACGTCATTGACAGGTTTGCAACAATTTTGAATTGCCTTTCGTCTGGGTATGCAATAAACTGCCAAAAATTCAAAGTGTATGCTTTAGATACAGCTCGACTGCTGATTCAACAATATCCATGGTTTAATATGCCACCTTCAGTGCACAAAATCCTGATTCATGGCTCTGAAGTGATGGAGCAGATGATGTTGTCTGTGGGAGAGCTATCTGAAGAAGCAGCAGAGTCTAGCAATAAAAATTTAAAGGCATTCAGACTAAATAATACCCAGAAACATTCACGAGTTGTGACAAACACAGATTTATTAAATCGTTTGCTTTTACATTCGGATCCATTTATAACGGGCCTCAGAAAATTACCTAGGAAAAAAAAGACTGTTCTTTCTGAGCTTGTAATTAGTTTATTAGATTAGTTATCTAATTTGTAGATTATTAGTGTATTATAGTGTAAGTGTAGATTATTGTTTCATTTTTAGATCATCATTAGCTCAAGTATTATCATGTAATACTTAGCCTACTCTAAGTTCATAATAACTAATTAATGATATTTAATTGTGTTTAGTTAAGGTACATAAAGCTATAATTTAAGTTATTTTAAACTGTAACTGTGTGATACTGTAACTTTTTAGTTTTGAGAATCGTTTTTGTATAATCATAGGATTGTGTGTATTTAAATTAATTATTTTTTTACGGTATTTTTGCAATAATAAATATTTTTACTGTAAAATAAGGCCTTTGATTACTTGTTAATACCTTTTTTAGTCGATTTGGTTAGATATAATAATCAACAGTTCAAATTTATACGACATTGGCACTTTTGGCCGCTTTACTTAGAGCGCGGGACCACTGTGCGCTGCGACGACGCAGTGCATTGGCAACGCCCGTGTGGCATCGCTCTAACTATAAAGGTGCACATTGTATTGTACCCTTAAAAGTAATAAACTAAAGTAATGATAGATTTGTGACACGTGTCTCTGGTAGCTAAAACTGCAGGTTATCGATTTTGTTATCTGTCGCATAATAATTATGTTAATACTGGGTGGTTGACGCCAATTTTAGGGATGTGTCAGTACAATCCATGATGGACGTCATAAAAAGCAACGTATCTTAAGTGCAAAGAATTCACGAGCCAAACATAAATAGGCATCTCTCAGCTTGCGCTTTATGGCAAAATAAAACGAGCGTAATTTCGATTGCGAATAATTGTTCGCGTAATTTACGTTCAAATGACATTTAACAGACAGGCAACTCGTTTGCGTTGTCGTGAGACACAAAGTGGACTTTTATATAAAATCGAATGCAGCGTAAATTATGTGCCTCAAATAACATAACTCACAAAATTACGCTCCTTTAGCCTCACCCTGTGGTAGGTCTATAAAGTGCAGCCAACGAATTCGTACTACATTTTGTACTACCTACAAACACAACATGTGATTGTGAAAGCGGAATATGAGATTATCATTAACATATTCGTTAGTTACTCACGACTTAGTTAGACTACAACACTGCCTAATATTTCTAATTATTTTATCTTCACATAACTATGTGTGATTCTTTCCTCAAAATACCATTTCAGACATTATTCTACATGGTCCTCATATAATCTGACCAAGATTATGTCTGGACTTTAAAGGATACTGACCCCATATCTACTATTTTTTTTATGTTACATAAATAGTAGTGATATCATATTTACAGACGATTTCGATTTTATTGAAACGCACTTGTATATAAGTGCTAATGATTATTCCGTGTCATTATTTATATCAAAGAAAGAAAGAAAAAAAGAAAGAAAAAGTATTTATTGAGACTTGCACAGGAAGATCACAAATTAAGCTTAAACACACTTAAAAATAAAAAAAGTGAAATAAAAATAATAAAAAACAGTCCCGTAAGAGGTTAAAAGGCTCCTATCTCAGCATTAATTCGAAAGCAATTAATTCTGATATTGACAGCTCAATCGCGGATCGGCTATTATGCGTGTTTACTTCATAGAAATTGCATTTATCATTCATTGAGTTACTTGTAAATCGTACGTCAATCACATTAAGGGAACACACACTCACAATCACACTAAGGGAATCCCCAAAAAGAATTAAGAACAATTGGTTCTGAATCAATCAACCATTCTCTGTTTTATGAATCAATCATTTGATCTGGACGCTCAAATCATTCATAATTGTTATTATTCTGCTTCGAACCGATTGCAATTGGATTAGAAGGGTTTCACTTACTTATCGTGACTCAATTGTTATGTAAGGATTATGGCTGGTTGTTTCTATTGTTTGCCCATAGGCAACCATATCGTTCACCAATCCGTTTTCGAAGGCAATTGTGGTAATATTACTTCACTAAGTGAGTCATTATTTGGCTATGTTATACTAAAAATCCTTCTTTTTTCCAGAATGGTGGGGTGCAAGGACCTTCTGCTGTGACTCAGACGAATGCAACAGCGCGTACGCAACGCGGCCCCTCACTGTACTATCGGTTATAGCAGTGTTGATCACCGTCGCAGTTGCGCGCTGACCGCTCCGACACCTGTAAGACCAACATTACGACCGATTGATTGATTGTAATTCAGTTTTTGATTGATTCAAAAGTTTTAGATTAATTCATTTTCTAGGAAAAATCGATTGTTATTATTTTAACTTCAACCTCAATGTAACTTTTCTTAGTTGATGCCAGACGATTGATCACAAAAAATATCTGATAAGATTTTGAATGAATAAATCAAATTATATTTTATGTTCGTTGTAAATAGGTTAGTTAGATATTGGTTACTTATCTTTCAATAATTTAGTTATGATATAATTAGATCGAAAGAAACGATGTCGATTGATGTTGATGTGATTTATTGGAGTAACTACATCAACCATAATGAAAAATTAAGTACAGAATTTCCCTTTCTTTTCCTTTAATAATAAAATATTAGATTTTTTTTTGTTAGTTTTATAACTAAATGTACCTTACTCTTGGATTATTGAAAGAATATATCAATGACTCAATAACCAATAATAATAATATCCTGTAACCTTTATTTAATTTAGAATAGGTAACTATTCAAAATGTTAACCAGTTAGTAGGTACAATCCACAACACATACTTACCATAAGTTATTTTGACGTCTATAAAACCATTTATAGGTTTTTTTTTTTCACTATCTACATTTTATTTTAGCAAGAATATCCATACTTGCATGTGTCCTTAACAACAATAATCTATTATAAACAAAAACTTATATAAGATTCGATTAAAATCATAATGTTCCTGCTACTGGAACACAGGCCTTCTCTCTGTGAGAGGGAGTAATCCACCACGCGATCCCAATGCGGGTTTGTGGATGTCACGTCTTTGAATTTTTGGTTCTAGGACATGTCGGTATCCTCACGATGTTTTTCTTCACCGTTTTGAGAGTAGTGGTGATGAAATATTTTACAAAAAGTAAAGTGCCTGTCAGAGTTTGAAACTACGAACGTGCTCCGATTAAAATGCAGTGACGGATTTGTAGGTAATATAAAATTTAACTATAATTAATATAATAATTTATTAGTTCATTTTAATACATAATTTCGTGATGTGCGTTTGTGAATAATTAGATAAATGAAAGCGATTCTTTAAAACAGAAAAAACAGGAACAAATATTTGTAGGCCTTGTAAACATTTTTGCCGATACAAACTGACCCTGATTCGCCAACTATAGTAAAAAGCAGATGGTCCACCACAGTGCTATAAAGGAAATCGTTGTACGCATGGATATAGCCTTTTATGCTATAGACATCGCAGTGAATTAGGACGGCAACTGAAATGGAGAACCACTTTGTATTAGTAATAAACAATTTAAACAAAAAGCAGTTTTACATTATAGACTTTATGGAAAATCGATTAAAGAATACTTTTAAACTAACTCTATAAAAGCAATTTTCCAAAATAACATACATTTCATTGCATTTATGTATTTTGAATAACACACTTATTGGCACTGGCAGAATTCAGGAAAAGATATAATATTCTGTCGGAAAAGTGTTAACAATTATTATACCAATGTTATATTTTTTACAAAACAGAAAAACAAGAAAGTTGAGATGGCTAGTGTATTAAAAATACAGACAAAGCTATAGCTTGAAAAAATCCAGCCAAGTGCGAGTCGGACCGCGCACAAAGAGGGTTTCCGTAGTAGAAAATAATTCAAAATTGAGGTTAATTCTCCAACTGCAAATGTAAGTTAGTAATAGCAAAAAAATATAATATATGTGATAAAAGTACAAATTAACGATTTTCTGACTTTTTCCTTTACTTGTGCTGGGAGACCATGCTTCTTGCAAAATTTAAAGATTGTAGGTCAACGGGAAGCACCCTGTAGGTTTTTATTTATTAGCGAGTATCACAATATGTCGCATAAATGGCAATATTTATTTATTGCGTTGACTTAGAATTTAGATTTTCTTAGAACTCCAAGAGACCATTAGACCTACGTATTTGATATTAATTTCAACTTGACACCTTCACGCGTTCCTGAGAAAAAGGGTCTTGACAGACAGACAGACAGACAACGAAGTGATCCTATAAGAGTTCAGTTTTTTCTTTTGAGGTACCTAACCCTAAAAACTGAAACAAAATTGTAGCTCCGAAAATAAAGTATCATTGGAAAACATAGAAACCATATAAAATATCAAGGCAGTTGATTGAGGATTGAAGATTTCGAAGATATTGTCCCCAATGGAGCCATCTGTCCCAAATGTAATGGACTACAAAACAATAAAAATTGGAGGTCCTTTTTCTTATAATGTATTTATAGAAGACCCTAAAATGAAATAGTACGAGTTCGTCTTATAAAACGAACAATGGTATCTTGGGCATTCTGAAAACGTCCAAGATATTTTGTGAAAGAGGTACCTACTAAATTCCTTTATAATTTTTGTGCAGAGGCATTGAAAATTGTTTCACATGACGAATCCAAAAATGTGTCCGATACTTTCCGTGATCACAATTTTTGTAACAATTACCTACACGAATTAAAAGAAGAACTTTTCTCTGCAACCGTACATATTTAACAATGTACTCGTATTACCATCATTAAAATTTTGCCGTCAAATGCCGCGTTAACATTCTGTTACATGCTCGACACCGACGCTAATGGCTATCATTCAAATGATTTACATTACAATTTAGTTAAGGTACCAAATCCATCACTGCGTTTTAATACTAAACTCATTCTTAATAGTCTACTCGATTCGAAATTAAATTTTCTTTGTTTAGAGGTTTTTTAATGCGTATTTTATTATGATTGGGATACGTTGGCAGACTTTTGTGTTATGGGTCTCTAGAGTAAATCCGAGAGAGTGAATAAGCAAGTTTATCTACTCATGGGACCGCCGTTTTCAATTAAGTAAATTGGTCGTTTCAAAGAATCATTTTTTTTTCTTTGGATTTTCTTTACCATCGTTGTTTTGAAGACAATCTTTAATATGAGATTTTGGCTAAAGTTTGTCATTTCAAAGTTTGTTACTATTTGTGTGGTTAATATTCAATTTTTTTTATTGTTTGAATTAGAATTAGTTTAGAATTCCGATCTTTCACACATTCCTAATATTCAATTGTTTTTTATTTGAAGGACATTTAATTAGAAATTGGATTAACAGAAATAGATACAACGATATGAAAGTGATTCTTGAATTTTAGTTACAATTTTACAGCTGCAGCTTTAGATTTTTTTATACCAGTTATAGCGTTACTAATATGAAGTCCAGTATTTTTTTTTTTGTATATGCTGTTCCTTTTTCTTTATAATATATTCTAGGGATTCTGTTTTACAGTTGCAAAATTGTGGAGTAGAATATAAAATATGGTTTCAGTAGATAGTTGTAAATGTAAATGGAATAATAATTATCACTCACGATTGACGCTTTATTAAGTAAATCACAATCAAATTCTTTTCTATATCTAGTTGTAACCAATAGATGTACAAAATAATTATGTAATAATATTCAATGTGTTATTTTTAGGTGAATAGGTGATGTGATGTTCTGTTTCATATGATAGTTTAGAATTCCTTTAGTTCACCAAATTAGTTTGATTCTATGATATATATATCAAATTTAAAAGAGCGAGAATAAGTTTCATATATGTATACTAATATCTTTTTTTGGCAAGTTTTAACATTCAGTCTGTAATTCTGCCTGGGGAGCATTTTAGTTTTAAATATTTCTCAAGTCTTTTTTGGTGAACATTATAAGCTAAAACGTCAATAACAAAATTTATGATTAAAAGGGTGTTCTAAGATGAGACATTCTTGTCAAGCAAACATTTGGAGTAAAATAATATTATAAAGAAATTAGGTCAAATCAACAACGTATGAAATAAAAATGTTTGCACTCATATCGCTGAATTGTAGTAGCGTGGGTTTGAACCTGCGCTGTCACGATTATTTCAAAGCTAAAAAAAAAAAAAAAAAAAAAACAGTTCTCTCATGCGGCAACACTTTACTGTCATTTCGTTTAAAGCTAGTTATTTTAAACAACCCTATTTTAGGAAACTTTAGGGATGGGTTGGGAGACCTGTCTCGGAGAAGGAGCTTCGTATAATTATGATAGAACTTCACTTAAGGTAAGTTCGTTTAATCACATAATTATACTTACTCCTTCTCCGAGACATATTAACATATTATTACTTGTTATTAATTTAGAAATCAAAGTAAATCAAATCAAATCAAGAGCGTTATATTTCTATGATGGTGCCAGCATAGACTTAATAAGACTAAGTTAAACCAAGGACATAAAATGAAACAGGAGTTTTGTATAATAAACCACTTTATATATTCCAGCAGTGTTATTTATCACTATAACAATGGTTGTAATGATACAAAAGATCCTAAGACTTAGAAACTTTCAGTAACTTTGGTGGACAATCAAGAATAAGTTCACAAATTAGCACCAGAGGATAAAATATTGAAAACGAATTGGGCGTTAACTTTTCAAGTAAATTCCCAAACATTTAGTCATAATAACGTATTCGTGACAAAAGGATTTCTGGATTATCTAAGCAATAAAAAAATACAACATACAGCGATAGAGAGTTTTAACACAATGGATTAAAAGCTAATTTATGAGTAAATACAAATCAGTTCCTTAAAATAACTTACAATTTAATGATGAAAGATAAGCAACTAACCACAGACGTGACCAAACGCCTCTAGTGGCGATGAGCGAAAACTCTGAAATGTACAATTCCTCTGTAGTGGCTCTGAGCTTTTCTGCGTTGACAGCGCACTGTTTTATTTATTTTTTTACGTCTTCATTGCAGCGACAGCTTTTCTTGTATTGACAGATATCCATTCCACACCAATCGAAATTCCTGATATTTACGTTAGGTGGCGTTGCTACAAGTGGTGTAGCCTGGTTTGTCCACTTGAGGAAATAGTCGTTAGTTCATTATCAATTTATAGAAACTTTTTGTTTAAAAGCAGAGTTTAAGTACACCGAAACACGGCCGCGCGGCAAAAAAAATGTCAGGGACGAGACTTGCGCGGAGGGCTGGACATTTGGGCATCCTTCTTATAAAGAAATGTAAAGACTAAAGCAGACTTATTCTATCGTACCTAAATAGATAAACCTAAGCGTCCGTATAGCAGCCCTGAAACCACTTTGGGATTCTTAAAATGTACCTGAGACTACGTGATCACACTCTGAGAACAAGCTCATTTAATATTCAGTACAGTTTACCTTGTGAGCCTCTTTATTTAATAGAATATCTATTTTGATAACTTTTGCGAATCCAATACTCTGTATTGCTGTTCCAGAGGTTTCGTTAATTTAGTTTAAGAGATTGGTTTTGGGCGTTTACATTTAATTTAGATACTTGGTAACGTTTGTGTATCTAGACGGTATTATGATTTTTTGGGATTACTACGAGGTCTTAAATTGACTGCTCCGTGATATTTTATTTTATTATTGGGATATGTTGAGCTAAATTATAAATCCGGTCTTACTTACAGTACTCCACACACTTAGCTTCGGACAATGAAGGAGTAATTGTGTGGGCAGCCACGTAGTGCCTCACTCAATGTAACATGTCTAATTAGGATTCAGCTTATACGGGATTGGATTACGGAGATACAGATTATGGAGATGTTAATGTTAGAGATTTAGTTGGGAGGGAAGATTTTATTGTTGTTGTAGATAAAGTCGATGAAAAAATAAATATATAATATACTGGAATCCTCGTAATACACTACAGAATTTCATCAAAAATATAGTTATTTTGTTGCCATTTGAATCATCTAACGATGGTTCAAACAAAATTTTAAATAATTTAATGCAGACGAACTCCAGTTTTTTGGTTAAATGTTAATCCGGTTTCTTTTTCTAACGTTTTGTTTGAAGAGCTCCTACTTTATTATTTTTAACTCGAAAAATGTGAAACCCATTCTTGCTCTTTTATTTTCATATTCCCAGTGTTTATTCTAAAGAAAAAGTTTAATATGTTTTAAAATAATAAGAGTAATATTTTATTTTGTAAAAAAGTTTAAGTAATAACATTATATTAACAGTGCCTAGACATGATATGAATTAAGGGTGATCGCATTACTTGTCAACCTTCGCGGTTCATACAGTTCCTAATTCTAAATTAGAATCATCTTGCCCTAATTGATATTATGTCTTACAATATGACTATAATATTTAATATAATTTCAACGTATTATAATAATAAATTGTAAAATGATTCTTGTTCTCTTAGCAAAAATTGAAAAGGGTTGACTGAAAATACAGTAGGCACCTTATTAAATATAAATCTAGGTCGGCTTCAACCACTAAGAAATGAAAATTCACGATCTTTACTAAAAGAACATAAATTATTTAAACTAACGCTTTATAGTAATTTTATCACGTAACATCAAGAAGCTGAAATATTCTAAATTATAATATAATTAAAATTTATAATTAATAATTAGTATAAGAATAAAATTTATGTAAGTCACTTTAAAGTTATACAAAAACATCACGTAACGCATTAAAAATTTTAAACGGCTGACAAACGTTATCTTTCCCTTTCTTTGTTGAGATAAATTTAAAAGAAAATGGCGTATTTCATGAGTTCAGAATTAAACAATTATTCTTACTGTTAGATATTTATATGTCCTTTATATTTCCGGAATAACTTGTGCAAAATCCGTGTAATGGAATTTCTTTTAGGATAATAAAAATTGGAAATACTTCGCATGGCTCAGTTACAATACTTGAGCTGAACACGGAGGTAAGATAGTATTAGATATATTTATTTAAGTGCAGCTACCATTTTCAGCGGGATTTGTAGAAACGAATGTTACTTTTGTATTGTGTGATGTTATTACAACCTTTTTAACATGCTCCAAACGCCATCACAAGGGAAATAAAAGCTTTATAAATGTATTGCCACCAATGTAGCTTTTATTTCGAAATGGTTCTGAAAGAAAGCCAAGCCAAGTGTTGCCCAATTTTATTTTTTTCCTCTTTACTCTAAAAATTCTGCTTTAGGAACACCCGTACTTTATTATAAATGCCTGTTTATTATTGTACAATTTTAAAGAATTAAGAGCTATTATTAGTTATGATTTTACCTAGCTAAATAAAGACCAATTTATCATTCACTGAAGACGTCTTTTTATCTACCTTACCTACGCTATTTTCTAGATTTTTGACATATTTGACTTTACCGTCAATGTGATTTTGCCTTTTTTCTTTACCCGCGTGACTCTTTGTGTTTGCAAATTAAGTAAGTCATTATTCTCCGTCTCTCTCCACAAGAACCTCAATTAATAAAAAAGCAATTATTACTAAATCGGTTTTATTATTACTGTTTATAAATATGCTAATTTTTACGGAAATCGACCTTACAGATAACGAAATAAATCGTTTTTTTTGAGTTTTAGACACTTACGCGGTTTTGACCAGAGCTATCTACGCATATTGAACTACCCCCCGACGATATTGTTATTGATAAATTATCTTCATTAAAACTAAGTACTAAACTACTATTCAGCTGCATCCGATTGGATTGGAAGCTGACCCTAAGATAGTTGGGAAAGGCTAGGCAGATGATGATCTTCATTAAGACTAAAATCATCTTTAATGATACCTACCGTCCTTCTTACGTCTGTAAAGTCGAAAATAATTTTCCCGTTCTCAAATTTTTTTGAATATTTTTTGTCGAAACGAACTTAATTCCGGACTTCTGAACGCAGCAGAGTAGTTAACGACGTCTCTTTCTAAACTTTCACTAGGGTCTGCTTCACCCTCAACTTTTACTTTTCCTACGTCCCTTTCAACGGAACTTCAGTAACCTATCACATTTTTTCTAGGCCATGGCCTGTTACATAACATAAATCTCACCTATGTGAGATTTACTGTATCCAGACGTAAATATAGCACATCTGGGTTTAGAAAAAGTTTACAGAACGTTGTTTCTGTTACTCGTACCAGTGTGACAGTGATCATGTTCCTGCCCTTATCTCAATTTATTTGGGGTCGGCGCACCATATCTTTTTATTCCATACTTCTCTATTAGTCGTCATCTTGGTAGTCACTTTCTAGCCATATCATCTTTGACACAGTCCATCCATCGTTTCTTTACTTTTCCTCTACTCTTATAGCCATTCACATTCTCACTCAAAACTTTCCTCACGACATTTTTCTCATTCCTCCATACGTACCATGACATCAGATTTTCACACAACTTGTCTCGAACGGGTTTATTAGGGTTTTCTGTATTTATTCTGCCCTAAAGAAAGGTTTTTCCAGATTCATCCGCGTACCGAAATGATCGAATCATAGAGATATTTTATTGTATTAGTAGATTGATTTGGTAGTAGATAAATAAAGAAATATCGAATAAGGCTCGCTACATTAGATTACTGATATGGACTGACTATAGGCATCGCTTTGCTTCAGCCAAGTTTTTCGCATCTGCCACACTCCATATGTTTATATGAAAGCTCACCAGCTGGGAAGTTTGCTTTATGGATATAAATTTTATTTTTCGTATATTAACAACACTTAGTCTTGGCAAGCTTTCGAGACTGTGGGTATAAAATTAATACACATCCTGGAAAGTGTTTTGTATTTTATCTTTAATATATTATTTGGAAACTGACCGCAACTAAGTGTCACATGACTTTTAAATGACACAAACCAGAAAAATGCTGTGGTTTTTTTTAACATAGGAACTCCGGTAGCAAGCGAACATATGATTATTTTATTAACAAAAAATAAACACTAGCAATTTATTAAAAGATCAGACAAAGGACTTGGCTCGATGTCCTCATTTATATCCGATCGTTTCGTCTCTAGGAGGAAACATAGAAAGAACATGTAAACATACTAATAAACAGGTTAAAACACGCCCCTTTACGACTGCACCACAGTAAAAAAAATTAAGTAGGATTCAGATTATACTTACCTACTCCGTCTCTTCTCTTGAGTAAGCAGATTGAGGGTTACCATAAAATTTTCTACGTCAATTTCAGAGATCCCGAAAAAAATAAGAAGACAAAGAAGCAAGAAGATCTAAGAAGAGAAGCAAGAAGATGTAAGAAGAGAAGCTCGTCGCCGGCATTAGAATCAGTACGCTTTGTCGTCACTAGCCGTGAGTTCACAAAACGACCTGATTCTTCAGTCGGCGCGTGCTTTTGTCAACAGAAGAGAAGAGAAGATTTAGCTTGATTATTGTGGATTTGCCTATTGATAATGTTCTTAGTTTTGCTTACGTTGCAGTTTCCATTACAGGTTCTCATTTTCATATTCCCGTCTCGAGTAATCTAACTGATATTTATTACAAACTGGTGCAATATTAATATTAATATTTTTTTTAAGGAGGTAGTAAGAAAGTGGATGTTTGTAGAGCATGAAGTCTAAAACTCAAACTCAAAGCATTTAAACCAATTAAAGGCACTTTTGAATTGTCAAAGAGTCGGTCAGTTGCCTAGACACGGGCTCGTCTAGCGCTCTTGTGCTGGTTTGTTCCCTGGGGTGGTCACAGCGTACTATGTGTTCTTGTGTGCCGGTGAGGGGGGTACTGAGGACGGTCCGGTGACGGACAGCAGCGGTGAGTGCTAACGCGTGCCCGTGTCCCCGCCACAAGCGGTAGGGGAGGACACCGTGGAGTTTTAGTGAGTTGAGGTCCCACATAACTGCACTATCTCCCCGTGGTAGTGCAGTTTTCCATGAGCATTTTTCCACAGAAAAAAAAATGTCAGAGAGTTGAAGCTAGTTGCCCATTCCAAAACGTAGATCTCTATGGAGAAGAAAGGGCAAGAAACTCAATCAACCAGTCAATAAATCTTTAATTGTGAACACAGGTATTACAATAAAGGTCCTATGTACGTATACATTTTAGTAGATCTCTATGTCCTACCAATAAGTTTGGTGTAGAAATATGTTTTTTTAGGAATAAGTCTGAATCAATACAAAGTCAAGTTCGAGTGAATAATGTCAGTTACATGTATTATTAATAATTCCTTAATCAATTATAATTCATTTTTTCATGCATGTCAATGGTAAGTCATATAAGGGCTAGTGATGTCATATTTCATCATATTGTAAATAATGAATCAATTATAATTTATTATACTTGCATGTAAACTTAAAGGGCTGGTAATGTCATATTTTATCATTTAAAAATTCTTCGATAAAGTAATACGACGTAACTTTTAGAAACAATTACAATTTACTTTTGAATTTGCGGACATTATCTTCACTCCTACTACTACTACAAAATTGACAAGTCCATATATCCTCAGAACCCTGTATGGATTGAATGAAAAGCAGGACGGCAATAGGCAACTCAAATTCTAGTATCAAAGCAGCTTTACCTTTTCAGACAACAACAAAACTGCACTCTAAAAATATTTATTAAAGATCATCCACCATTTAAACGTTCGCTATAGCAACATTAAAACCATCAACAAATTAAACTGTAAAGCTAATTTTCATATAAATTTACCCTCATAAATGGTTTAAGAAGCGTGCAAGAGTGGTAACATTACGCTTGGCTGCAAATTGAACGTTAATTTCGCTCGCTAGCTCTACGCCTACGAGCGTAATGAGCGACATGGGGTAAGCGACAACTTGGTTGTATTTGTGCGGCTACCGCACTCAAAAATTGCCTAATGTGTAAAATATATTGTTTGTGACTATGAGATAAATTTGTTTTTACTTAAGGCGAAAGTGTCAGGGTAGCCCGCGAATTAAAAATTTTATTACGTTTTTTGCAATTTACAAGTCAGTATTAGGTTGTACGTTGATCAAAATGTAATTCGCGGCAGTAACAAGTATGTATTTACATAATTATAATCATTAAAGTGATCAATACAACTCTTAGTTTAAGACTCTTAGTTTAGTAATCCTAATGAATGACTATTTCATGAAATCTTGGCATTTAAGGGTTATATTAACTTAAGGAGTTGTATTACTGATTTTAAATGTTATAATTCTGTAAATACATATTTGTTACGGCCGCAAATCACACTTTATCAAGTGTCTGTAACACAGGTTAATTCCTAGCACGGAACTGGGTTTTTGCTCCGCTATCCACTGTAATATTTCTATCTGTCACTCGTGATGTAGTATTTAAGTTAACATATACTCAAAGTTTTTTGTTAATAAAGATTATTATTATTATTATCTTTATTCAAGTTTTTTACATATAAGTTATATTTTTAAATATTAGAATTTTAAAAAAAACAATTAAAAATATAAAAAATAGAAATCGAAATCCACCGGTATGGGGAACAGGTTCCAAGCTACCGGTGGTTAGGGTCCCAGAGACAGGAACCTCCTCACAATACGCGCCGTATCAAGGAGGACTGCCTTCTGAATCAGGCCCTTCACCCAGCCACCCAACGAGAGCCTCTTGAGATGTTGTTCGAGGCTCTTAGCGATAAGGCCATTGACCGTAACGACTATCGGCACAATGATTGCCGAGTCCACATTCCACATAGCGACCACTTCGTGGGCTAATTATTATTTATTATTATTTATTCAACATACAACTTAATACTACTACTAGGTACTTGCAAATAGCAAAAAACGCTTCCTCCTTAATAAAACCTGCATACAGTACATACGACACGGGTCGGCACTTCCACTAATTATGACGTCAACATCTGTCATTATAGTATTTTTTTTTTTTTAGTTGGTGAGACATTGTTGGATGAGACTCGAACTTGTACCAGTTTCCCGACCGACCTCTCGTTACTTGCAAAGAGAGGTCTATGCCCAGCAGTGAATGAAGTTGGGCTGAGGATGATGATGATACTGGCAGTCCCCGCACCCTAATTACATAACAGACTATCAATCGGAATTTGAATCATTTTGAGGCAAATTGCTAATCCAATGCTTCATATGTTCGAAAAATTTGTCTGCTCAACCACCTAAATAACGCAATGAATGTTGTTGAACTGTCAAAATGACATCGATTCCTATTGATAGGGCGTTACTCAATTGCCCTGCAGATGGAAATGTCAGGATGAACTGCCTATCTATTCTGTAAAAACGTCACCGTGAAAATTATGGTGAAGTGAGCAGTCAATAGTGTAAACCCGTAGCTTCAGCAGTGCTATTCTGTACTAATCTCACCGTGAAAACTTACGTGGGGTGAGCGTGGAGTGAGCTGTTAATATTGTCAATCCCTAACATCAGGTAGAATATCATCTCACTTCGAACTCACTGCACCTAATTTTTCACGGTGAGATTTTTACAGAATACACCGGCAGGTGGAATGATAGCTCAGTTCATGTTCACATAACTCAGGTGTGGTCAGATTTAGTCTCCTTTAGATCACACACATAGATCTTTAGAAGCCTAGGACTGCTATATAAATATATTACATATAATTATGGTAACCTGAAGCTCTTCCGAGTCTGATTTTAACTAGAAAAATGAATCAATGTTTAGGGATGATGCCTGGGTAAAAAAAAGAAATTCTGTTTAGTCCGTCAGTCAGATAATAAAAAAATATTAGACACGTATTTTTTGCTTTATCATATTAATAAAAAATGACTTAGATAACTCGCATTAAAGTTCGGGAGTGGGGGCTCGCTACGTCACTTCTACGTATAAAATCTACGAAGACGTGACGTCATGTCACATTTTAACTCGATGTATCGCCGTAATCTTTTGATTACGTAGAAAAAGAAAAAATACGTGTCCAATATATTTTAATAATCTACATGACGGACAAAAAAATATTTTTTAGTCATCATCCCCATTCTACTAAGTTTAAAAATATATGCAGCAGGTAGATTGATATGCCAATAATTGCTTCCAGAACGCATCCTAGCTTGGTCGAGGCTATCTACGGTGTTATACAGGGTGCGAGGGGTGACAGTTTGGATACTACCCACCACCAATAGAGCACATAATATATACACTTCTTAAAGGATCAGTTTACTTTTACAATCGGATTAAACATGAAATCGCGAAAAAAATATCAGTTGCGACAAAATTTAGGAAAGAGTAGATTCTTTTTTCACGATTTCATTATCTTGCCAGTTAGCCCGTGCCCTTTTTGAGTTATGCTTCTTTTCAAGGACTACGGGAGTGAGTCACCACAATCTTAATTAATTCACAGTACTTAGCATAATATAAAGTACCTCAATAAAACATTATAATTATAACAAATTGCATTTTTATTCTAAAGAACCCTTTTACGCTTAAGAAACAGGCTGTGTTAAAGGCACGAATAAACTTACTACCTTAAAATGCACGGAACTGAAAATTATACAAGAAATTAAGGATGCATGAAAATATGCTAATTTTGGCATTAGTCTCTCCAAGGACAACATTATTCAAATGACCTCCAACCTCCTTGAATTATTATAATATAGGGTGTTTGGAAGCTGGGTGCCAAGACTTAAGGGCATGATTGTTGACACTATTTAGAGCATTTTGAGCCATACATGTCTTACACTCATAGGTTCCCAGCGCTGAAGCTGTTCGTGGGGGCTAAAGGCATGACAACGAGATTTTACAGAGAGAGAGAAAGAATTAATTTTTAATTTGTGATTATTTATGTAAAGGGAGCGTTGGATTTTTTTTTCTTGTAAAGGGGAGCGGTAGTCCATAAAAGTTTGGGAAACTATATCTTAGACGAAGTATCTCTAGTTTTTCCCCCAGTATTAGGTTATTTTATATTGAAAGTTTGCAGTTAAAAATAAAAATAAAAACATACTTCGTCTAAGACATATATGGCTCAAAATGCTCTAAATGGTGTCAAATATCACCCCCTTAAGGCTTTGCACCCAGCTACCAAACAACTTATACAATATGTAACAAAAACCATGTTGTTCCTTCTACCTACGTTTTAAGAATCAATATATACGAGTACCTATATACGTAATAAAGTAATCATTTATAAAAAACACTGTTCAACAAAAATATATATAATAAATCAATCTGCCTAGCCTTTTTCCAACTATGTTGGGGTCGGCTTCCAGTCTAACCGGATGCAGCTGAATACCAGTATTTTACCTCCACAACCCAGTTACTGGGTAATACGATACCCCTTGGTAAGACTGGTTGTCAGACTTTCGGGCTTCTGACAACCCGTAACGACTGTCAAAGATCCATCTAGATATGAAAAGAAGGTCACCCATCCACAGACCAACCCCGGCAAGCGTAGATTAACCTGATGGATCGATCCGTGCGGCTGTTATTACTTTGCCATTATAATAAATATTTAATTATTAAGGTTTTTAACTGATTTCTTACCTCTGCAATTCTTTAGTAGTTAAGTAACTTTAGTAGGTAAGGCTTTTTGTACTTAAAATATGTGCCAAAGAAATATAATAAAATAATATTTCCTTTCTTATTTTATTTTTTTTTGGAAAAAACTGAAAGTCCTTTGTGTATTAAGTCCATTATTAACAGTCATCGACGAAGCTAGCTCCATTTCAAAGAGTCGCTTTGAATGAGTTTTCGTTAGTGCGAACGTGTACTTACGTGGATGCAACATCTCAATCGTTCCAGTGCTTTAAGTGTGTAACTGGATGTAAGTAAAGTTGTACTTGAAGAATCGAGATCGTTCGTGCGTTCGCACAACCAATTTTCGTACGACAACGCATGCAATGTGAGTGAAGTCGCCCCCACGCCTACAATATTGTTGCGCAATAAAACGAATTGCGCAATATTTTTGACCGTTTAGGGTTACGTTGAACATGGCACAATTAATGAACAAAAGTTAGTTTCATATTTGTTTATTGTTGTTGCAGGTAGACAACAAATATTTTCATTCATTCTGCCTAGCCTTTTCCCAACTATGTTGGGGTCGGCTTCCAGTCTAACCGGATGCAGCTGAATACCAGTATTTTACATGGAGCGACTGCCTATCTGACCTCCACAACCCAGTTACTGGGTAATACGATACCCCTTGGTAAGACTGGTTGTCAGACTTTCGGGCTTCTGACGACCCGTAACGACTGTCAAAGATCCTCGAATGACAGCCGGGACCAACGGCTTAACGTGCTTTCCGAGGCACGGAGGAGTCTCGGTATGTAAAGATGGTCACCCATCTACGAACCAACCCCGGCAAGCGTAGCTTAACCTGATGGATCGACCCGTGCGGCTGTTATTACTTAGCCACGAGCTCCTCCCCAAACAAATATCACAACAGTAATAACAGATTTTCTACTACATACCTCTAGGGAAAAAAGAAACCGAAAGCTAAATTATGTACAAGAACTTGCATAATATTTGCACTGCACTGAAGCTTAGGGCCGTCACTGTTGTAGGTACTGATTTAATAATTTGCACAATATTTATATTGCGCAATATTATTGAACCAGTCCTCGCAATTAAACGATCCATGATTTTCACGCAATAACATTGACGGCCCATAAGCTTCAATGTTCTCGTGTGATCAAGAACAGTTAAATAAATACGGGAAAGTTATTTAAAAAAATCTTGTGATCCTTTTCTAAGCGTTAGAATCTTGGGTCATCCTTAGATGTAAAATTATGCTCTATTTACAAACCACCACTAACTACCACCATCCCCACACTATCGTCCACTTAATCCTATAAATAAAAAGAAATTTGTACGATTATTCTTCTGGTCTATTGTGGCAAGCAGTAAAAAAAGAGGGTGTGTATGGCCACACGATAGAAGTCAAAATTTACATCTAGAGCCGAGTATACGCGATTCAACGCCGAGTATACCTACTCGATTCAGCGCCACCGACCAACTGGAGCCGAGTATACCCGATTCAGCGTCACCATCCCGAGCGTGCCTGTTCAGTTTCTTTCACTGTTCAGAAAGAGCGCAAATAGCGCCTAAAGAAGTTTTCACTTCAATAATATTAAATAAAAAGACTTTTACAAGAACCTCTATTTTATTTCGTCCTTTTTCCATGATGACACAAAGATCCTGATGCCAAATTGCGAGCTCTAAACTTATTTCCAAAATAATGTCTCAAATCGAAATCACTACAGGATTCTCTGGCATTACAAAACAATCAACTTTGTAAAATGAAGCTTGTTATTCAGTCCATAAAGTCTACATTTGTATGGAGTTTACAGTCACGTAGAAAATAGAGCTATTTGTCACTAAATAAGAGCAGCTATATGTCAGATGTGAGATCGAGTGGCACGTCTTGGGAAATGTGAGATACTGTTCAAGAACCTTCAAGTTAGTTCATTTAGGTACTGTTAACACTCGGCACGCTTTTAATACCAGACCGAATAAATAAATGATTTACAGGGTTATTGGTAAAACACTAACAACCTTTTAAGGGGTCATTGTACTCATCATTATGAACAAATTTTACTATGGGACCAAACCAGAAATCGCGAAAAAAATCAGCTGTTCAGTACATTTATGTTAGCATAATTCGTCAAAATGTACTGTGATTTTTTCGCGATTTCAAACCAATAACCCTGTATAAGCAGTTCGAGAAGACACTGTTTACCTGGATAGTAGGTTCCCGTGGGATATTTTCCTACATCTACGCGGACGAAACCGCGGGAAAAAGATAGTCTATACATACATGTTACTAACACTATGCCATCAGGGTGAATATTCGACCTTTTAACCGCCGTCATTACCTTCCGCCAAAAGTTGATGAAGGAGTATTCTCCTTCATCAACTTCATCAACACTTCATCAACATCAACATCGACAACATCAACAAATATTTCATCAATTCCCAGAATCTGCTTAAGGACTAGAATCAGGAATTGCTGAAATATTTCATTAAATATATTCTCTTTCATCAACTTTTGGCGGAAGGTAATGACGGCGGTTAAAAGGTCGAATATTCACCCATCAACTTATAAAATACTCGTTGCATGGTGTTCACTCTATTTGTTTGAAGGAAAACCCTCGCTTGTTCCCTTGCCAGAAAATAGCAGAGGTGTCGCAACCACTAAATGCGAGAAGGAAGAAGTAGTTTCCAGTCATGTTGAAGAGAACTGCTCACAACCTGTTCCACCCTTGCCACTTTTCTGAAAACAAAAAAATTAATATTTTGTATGCTGGATCCCAATCCATTAAGGAGCACCAAGAGGTCGACATACTCTCCAGTGACTATGACGTACTCGTACTCCTTGCTCTTCTCCAATGCTGTTATAGAGGTGTGAGGAACAGGGTGCAAAGTTCACTCATCCTCCATAGAAAACGGAGGATCTTCCGACCAGACGTCTGTGTCTGTCAGTGTCTGGTGGGCTTCTGCCCGACGATTTATGTGGGGAAGTTGTATTATATGCTAGTCGCGCGGTAAACTCTGATTGCACGATGCTGGATTTTGCATGACGGCAGTGTGATGTGTAGTTCGCATGTGGCGATATAGATGCCGCCACAATGTTCTCACTAGGAGGCAGTATTGGTACTACAGGGTTCCGTTTGTACTTGAATTACAGCTCAATAACTACTTTACAATTTCATCTGTTATTACTTTCCTTGTAGAATGAGTATTTTAACCGATATCCTGCTCGGAAAAATTAAAATTTTGAACATTTTTGGGAAATTGGCGTTCTTTTGGATACAGAGCTACGGCTGCGCTCAAATTGTATAACATTTTGTATAAGTACTTACCTCGCCTACTAGAAGCTGTTTGCATGTAAGCGCTCAACGATTTTCACGATTATATTTATTGCCGTTTCGAGAAGATTAAAAAAAAATTGAAAAATTAACTGGTGGGGTTCATACGACATTTTAGAAGTAAATGTAATGATGACTTTTCCGTAGGAAACACCTTTTACGATTTACGGTTTTAGACATTTATTTTCTCAAAAGATTACACAATCACTTACAGAGAAAATACAATATTATAACTTAGAAATACATAAAGCCGACTGGCGTAGTGGGTTAGTAGGTACTATGACAAAATTACGTTAGGATTTGGTAACAGTGTTATTATAAGGGTAGTTGTAGAAACTAAGTGCGCGACGTTCGTATGCGTATCGCCACTGCGGGTAGGTGTGCATGAGTTGAGGGATATGTTTGTTAAGGCCCATGACACAGTGATTGTTTCACTGCGTTTAAAGTACTTAGGTAGTTGTCAATGTTGTTTGCGTGTTTTAAATTATTATTGTTATGTTAAGCTATACTTATCATGGAGTTTATTTAATATGGTTAGTGAGTTTGTTTATGTATTAATCTATTATATATGGAGTAGTTAGTAGGTAGTGAGAAATACGCATGTTAAAATATTTAAATTGTTATTGTTTGCAGATATATTTATTTAAACATAATGTTATGTGCTTAAATTAAAATATAGCGTATGTATGTATATATTTTGTTTATATGTATATATGTGTTAGGTAATATGTAGGTTTTATATTTTTTACTATAGGAATGTATGTTATGTGTATTATATTCATATATTTGAACATTGTTTAGAATTTTTGAAACTAGTTGTTCGAGCACCACGCAGTCTTCTCCTTTTATTCGAGTCGATGGCAAAGGTAAAAATATTGTAGATACTTGTCAGATGAGTTGGGCCCAGAAGGTGGCCACGCAATTAGCATGGGTCTTTCGAAGCTGCATGCTTGGTTTTACACTATTGGTATCTATCCTAAAAACATTCCAAAAAATCAGTACAGTGCAACTTTTTGCGACCTCACGCGATTTTTGTGTCGGCGGTGACTGCCCTAGGAGTCCTAGTCGGTGTGGCATAATAGGGGTTTTATGGGTAGAGAATGAGACTCAAGTGTCACTTAGAACAGAGTTTAATTATAGGTTAAGCCACAAGTTACAGAAGAGGGTCGTAGATTCTAGTTGTAAGGTTTGTTCGCTGTGGTGTTATAAAAAGTGGAAGGGTACTGCCCTGGGTGGACCGTCTGGCTGGCACTGCGGTGGCTCGGCGTGTTCGGCCTTAGTCGCCGGTAGAGGGCCGCGACTGGCGCGTAGTTGCCGGGTAGAGAGGCGCGTCTGGCACGTAGGGTGCCAGGTAGAGGGCCGCTTCTGGCGCGTAGACTGCCGTAGAGGTTATGGCCGGTAGTCTACCCAAAGGTGGTCTAGCCGGAGTGGTGACTCAATCCGAAGTGGTGATATAGGTAATAACCGTAGCGGTGATTGTATCCGTAGTAGCAAAGTATCCGAAGCTGTGAACCCTGGAAACACGCAAGGGTGCGTCCGTGAGCTCAGAGGAAGATCCGGTAAGCCTCTGTGATGTGCGTAGTTTCCTAACCAGACGAGTCCGTAGCCCCAAGACAAGGAAATGGGTCATTTGAGAGGAAAATCATCATCACAGTGATTTACAAAATCATTATTTAGAATGAAAACAAGATAAAACACAGTTATAGTAATATACAGATTCTCCTAAGGACACTATGAGTACTTACCCAATTTCGGGGAACTGTACAGGCTTCAGTGTTTATGGCGGAAAAATTAGTAAGTCCTCCCGTCCAGTCTTATTTATAGACTCTCCGAGTTTCTAGCAAGTACTATAGGGAGGTGAAAGTAGTAATGTTACAGACTAAATATCAAAATCCTACAGATAATTAATATCTAGCTTTAGTTGAATAATTCATTACGCTACATCGGTCAGTCAGAAAGATGAAGCCCATTCCAAAGCGTAGTGGGTTCCTATTAGAGCAAGATCCCAGGGCTGCCAGACCTTACTTATTTTCTGATTAACAAAATTTTGGGATAGTGTTAGTTCGTACTTTGAAAATACGCATACCTGCTAGCTTGGACCAACGGCCAATTTTCAGGTATCAGGTACTTTAAAATATTTTCTTTAAGTCTGCTGATTTTTAGGATTCCGTACCCAAAAGGTAAAACGGGACTCTATTACCAAGACTCCGCTGTCCGTCTGCCACCAGGCTGTATCTCATGAACCGTGATAGTTAGACAGTTGACATTTTCACAGATGATGTATTTCAGTTGCCGCTATGACAAAAAATACAATAAAAAACAGAATACAATAAATATTTAAAAAATCACATTTGTTCTATGGGAGCCCCATAGAACAAATGTAATTTTTTATAGATAATGGTCTCACTTGGCCGGTTTTTATATATGTTTTACAGAATATGGTTAATATTATAATTAATAATCAATCCTACCAGACACTTCCCATGGGTGGCTTTTTCCGCCAGACGCTTTAAATTTTGCAAAAAAAAAATGACGTCATCTTACATACACTCATTTTTATACACGATACTTGGGGAGCAATACAAATACTATTTGTAAGCAGCTAGACCAATGGCAGCGGTAAAACGCGCGTGAGCGTGGCGGTTGTTATAAAGATTACTTACCCAAAGAAATTTAATCATTAACCAATAAAACAATTATTCAATTAACTTTTTGATAGACGTAGATTTAATGTACCGCATTGAGTATGTTAAAAGAAATGTTTAAAAACTTACATTTAGTTTAACCTTTTCAAGATTAAAAGCTATTATGGTGCGCAACACAGGGCTATTGGTAAAACACCAACAACCTCTTAAGGGGTCATTGCATTCATCATTATGAACAACTTTTACTATGGGACCAAACCTGAAATCGCGAAAAAAAAATCAACAGTTCAGTACATTTTGACGGATTATGCGAACATAAATGTACTGAACAGCTGATTTTTTTTTCGCAATTTCTGGTTTGGTCCCATAATAAAAGTTGTTCATAATGATGAGTACAATGACCCCTTAAGAGGTTGTTGGTGTTTTACCAATAACCCTGTAGGTATATTCTGAAATTTGCCTAAAAAAAATAAGTAGTAGCTCAAAAGTGTTTGAATATGACCAAGAGTTAATTAGCCATTAAAATGGACATTTTAAATCAAAAGATATACTTTTTAATCTTTCAAATTATTTTAAACATACTATGTAAGTACTTTTCTCTCACAATCCCAATGCCATACATTAATATTGTCATTCATTAAAATTATACAATTCAACAATATTCATTGCATTATTTACGTTGTCGAGCAGACGAATTTTCTAAACATATGAGGCAATAGATTTGGAATTACTTTCAAAATCCTCCAGATTCGAATGAAAGTGGTTATGCAGTAGGGGTGCAGCTGCTTTAAGGTGCAACTACACTGCGTCCGGCGACTTCGAAGTGATGATCTGGCATAATTTTTTTAAAAGATGTACCCGCTAACTTCGCATGGGCTGAACACAAATGTATCAGGTGTTTTTATTAGAGGGGAGAATTTTAAATTGAAATTAAACACAAAAAAATGTTTTTAAAATCCATGAAATTGGCTTTTTTTTTGTTGTATGCTTGTTACGCGATTACTTAAAGATGGATGAACCGATTTAGAAAATTATTTTTTTCTTCTTAAGTATTTACAGTATTATTATTAGTAGTATTTACAGTAGTTTTGTTACAGTATAAGTTACAATAACTTGACATGCATTAGAACTATATTGGTCATTTGGTCTTCAGGTCAAGCTTCATACAAAAATGCCCATCATTCTTTGCAGAAGGCGCCTTATCGTCAGCGCAGCTAATATTATTAACCCCATCAATGTTACAACCGATATTTGGGTTGCTCAGTTCAACGATCAGCTGATTTATATACAAATTAAAGAGACGAAGTGAGGTTATCCCCCTTGCCTCACCCCGCATTTCAATTAGTAATCCTTGGATAGTACCCCGTCCACTTTACGTAGTTAGTCTGGTTTTGATATTAGTACCTGAGCAAACATGTTACTGCATTTTCTACATCAGTTTCCCGGCACAGCTTTTTCCAAAGAATGTCATAAGACACCAGGTCAAATGCCTGCGATTAATCGAGGAATCAAGCATTGAGCGGTGTCTTCCTATCTGCATAGTACTGGACGGTCCGCTTGAGATACAAAATGGCAGTTTCTGTCGGTAGACTGGGCCTAAAGCCAATTTGTGCATCATAAAACTGTATGTGGCTGGCCATGTGTGTATCAAGCAGACAGTCTAGCACTTTAGTTGTAATAGTAGCCAGGGAAATTCACCTGTAATTCGACGGATCTATTCTTTTCATAAGGTCATTCGGTAGGTAAAAACAAAGGGCACGCTAATTCACCCAGTGATTGTACTGGAAGCGCTGCATACGTGTTGATCTTTTAAATATGTTCTTGTTGGCAGTGTTGACCTGCGAT
Source organism: Dicycla oo (assembly GCA_948252095.1). NCBI lineage: Eukaryota > Metazoa > Arthropoda > Insecta > Lepidoptera > Noctuidae > Dicycla > Dicycla oo. The sequence continues at coordinate 15,938,811 of OX411732.1, forward strand.
TCTTCGGTTGCTGAACCGGTGATCACCGATGACGACAAGTAAGAAGGTTGGAAAGAAAATAATATCGTTATACGCGCTGATAATAAAATGATTTAAAAAAAAAATACAGTCTAAAAAATATTGAGTATAACTGTCGAAGTACATCCTGAAAGTTGGCAACGATGCACATAGCTGTCAAATATTTCGCTGTTGATTAATTAATCATAAATTATAGCTCTGTGTTGCCAAAAATAATGATTACTAGCACTTTCCCACGATTTTCCCCTACGAACTTCAATAGGGGGTAAAGGGTATTTTTAGAAAATTAATCATAACGCCATTTATTATTGAGCTAAATCAGTATTTGTGTTAGGTTTCAAGTTTATAAATTGAAGGAATGAAATTTTTCATATAAATTGAATTTATTATGTACAAGTATACCTATAACAGAAAATAAAAATAAAAAGGAGATGAGCTTATGGTCCCACTACCTACTTATGTAAAAAAAAGAAAAACAAAAATGTTCCATTGTCTATACAATAGAACATTTTTAATTTGTTTTTTTTTTACGTTTAAAGGCCCGTTCACACGGCATCACCGCGATAATTCATAATATATTAGTACGATATTTTACTGTATAAATATAGATATTAATATTTATAAATCTCCCTCTAACAGATTCAAAACCAAAACGTCGACACGTTTAACACTAAGGCGGACGGCTCCTAAGCGAGAGACTTTTGAGGAGCAATGCCAGTACATTTCAAAATACTGCCTCAAGACTTATTTGTAAGACTAATATAAATTACAATAATAATAGGATTTTAGATTTTAATTCTAGTAGTATTAGGAGGGGGCTCCTGGCTAAGTAATAACATCCGCACGGGTTGATCGATCAGGTTAAGGTTGCCACAGTCAATCCGTGGATGGGTGACCATCTTTACATAACGAGATCCCTCCGTGCCTCGGAACGCACGTTACGCCGTTATTCCCGGCTGTCATTCGTGGATCTTTGACAGTCGTTACAGGTCGTCAGAAACTCGAAAATCTGAGAACCAGTTTTACCAAGAGGTAAGGTGGCTCCATGTAAAATACTGGTATTCAGTTGCCTCCGGTTAGACTAGTTGGGAAAAGGCTAGGCAGATTGAACTCCTTAATAAAGCTTTTTGTGAAAGAACTCGTCGGAGGAGTACAGTTTTAAAGTATTTTATATTTTCATTACTTTTCAAATTATTTCCTTTATGTCCTTCAGGACATAGGACTTTTTGAAGCTACGGCACTGAGAAGAATGTTGCATGGAAAACTATATTTTTAATTACTTCATAACAAAGATCAAACATACACCTTAGACCAATGTCGAGTTGTCATCAACCTACAAACTTTTTAATTTTATGAAATACTTTTGCCAGCGGCTGCGCGTGGGAGTTAGAAATTATCCCTCTGGAACTGTACGTTTTTCCGGGATAAAAAGTATACTATATGCCATTCCGCATATAGTATACTTTTTATCGCGGAAAAACGTATAATCTATCTAATTTGAAAGGTAGTCTATCTCTGTGCCAAATTTCATCCAGATTCGGTCAGCCGTTCTGGCGTGATCGAGTAACAAACATCCATCCATCCAAACTTTCGCATTTATAATATTGAAATATAAATTTTAAAATTGAAATTGAATTGTCTGAGTCATTGTAAATGGACATTTTTAATTTGGTTTGACATGTAAAGAAGATGGCTGAATTTCACTCTGCGGTATTGACATTAGACGCGATGTTTATACAGGGTGTTTAGCGCATATTGCCAAATGAAAATGACTATCTCCTGAGGCCCAAAAAAAAAAAATTTTTGGCTCCACGGGATTTTATAAGTTTTTTTTTTTTTAATTTTTGACGTGAAAACGTCTTTTCGCTCGGTGTACTGGTGGTAAGTTCAATATTTCTGACCGACAAAAACATGTAAGATTTCAACCGCTAATAACTACGAGACCTTTAATGCTAGAGTAATGGTTGAGCATTCAAAAGATAGGTCATATTTATAAAAAATTTAAGGCCGGATACAATTAGCGTGTGTCGTCACACTGCGTGTGCATGCGCATGGACGCGACCCTCTTCTTTTCACTATGTGTCGAAAAATCAATTGTTATAGTGCAAAAACGCGTTTAGCTGGATCAGTTATTCTGGTGTCTTTGTCAAGAATTGACAAAGCACTACTAGCACGCGTAGCATGTCGACGTTTTTCGACGGAAGAATAGACAAAATGACACATGGCCATGCCATAAACGTAGAAATATTTCTACAATCTGTCATTTTGTCTATTTTTCCGTCGACAAAACCCGGTTCTATGGTGGGCATGTTACTGCTGGACCTAAAGAGAAACAACAGAAATATTAGCCAAAATAGGGTAAAATGTTAATATGAATTCGTCAATATCAAAATAATGTCAGTTGTCTTCTCATATCGGCCGTAAATCTGCTCAGAAATGAAAAAAAAATCCAATAGAAAAAAAGCTCGTATTAAAAGGCATGCAATGAGTCTAAGAAGTCTAGTGACGAGCAAATAAAATAGCTACGGCAGTATCAGAAACCGTAAGAAAATCTGGAGCAAGTAGCAAAAAAAGATGTCGTTTCATATTGGCCGCTAAATCTCTTCAGAACTGAAAAATATCATAGTCGGTGAAAGCTTACTTTATAAGTCTTTGAACTTAAATAAAAAAAATATTAGTATAGCCCCCAATTTTTAGGGCTCCGTACTTAAATGTTAAAAAGAAACACTTATGATGCGATTCAGTTTGTCTGTCTGTCACAGCTGGATATCTCAAGAACTACTGATGATATCAACTTGAATTTTGGAATAATTTTAGATGACGTTTGCCCAACTATTTTGCAAATAAGAAAGAAAGAAAAATATTTTTTTTTTTGCAACAGGGACTGAACACATTTACACATTTTCAAACATTTTTGCTTTTTTAGGCCCAATAGTTTTTGACTTTTGATGAAAAATAAAAAAAATAATGCCCGTCTCCAAAGTTTGCATAGAGAAAAATCTGAAATTATTCTATGTGAAATAAAACGATGTCTCTAAATAGCACACTTTTTTTTAATGGTACGGAACCCTCGGTGCGTGAGTCGGACTCGCTCTTGGCCGGGTTTTTATTTTTTTAATGTAGGTATATGTGTATTATGTTGGACGGTTCTATCAAATTCAAAATTACTTGCAAGTATCATCTAGATTTTTTTTTATTGACTCACAAACGTTATTCAACAAGAAAAATTAAGTAAAAGGTCAACTTTGAATAAAAATTAAAAAAAAAACATACAGTCACGGGGACTCCCGGCAGAAGTGAAAACTTAAAACTATAAAATGATTTCACTGCTGGCCAAGCGCAACACATACTCAGCTATAGATTTACTGTTAAGAGGGCCGTTCCCGGCCCGTCTATCGTTAACGCGAGCATGGTCGAAAAGCTTGTTGTTTCATCCAGCGCAACGCCCGTTGACTAACAAGCAAGTGAGAACGCGATAACTCTGAACGAAAAATAGTGTGCGGAAATTTTATGAAACTTGTTCCAGGAAATACGTGTTTTTTAGCAAGCCTTACAAGTATGGTGCGAGGTTTCTATCGTTATGTTTTCTTTACTTTTACAATTTATGAGTACATTATGAACGGCAAAATTTCAGGTAAAAATTGTGCCAAAAAGCAGATTTTTGGAGCCTTATACGGAATTTGTTTCTCCATTTTTTTTATTTTTCGCGAGATAAAGTGCACAAAATACCTATTAGTTCAAAAACTTCTTAGAAAGATATGTTAATACGTTATAATCACTTACGAGCATTTGTATGAAAAGTGACGGGTTGGCTGCTCGTCGCATGTCGGTGACGCGAACCTTTCCCCTGTCAAAAATCACTCAAAGCGTCTAAAGATGTTTTCACTTCAAAAACTTATACATCTAGATTATGCTCTTCGAACTCTTTAACAAAATTCTTGCGGCGCTGTGATGGAGTAACAAATGCACCAATCACCAGAGAACGTGAAATCTCGCTGCTTTTTGCATGTTATTTACCAAAAATAAGTTTTTATCCTGCATTCCGAATATCTGCCTTATGCGTCTCGATATACGAGTAAATAAAAGGTTTTATGGCATTACTAGCTTTCGCCATCGGCTTCGCCCGCGTGGATGTTGTAAATTACCCCACGGGAGCCGGGGTAAAAAGTATCCTATGTGCTACACCAGATTTTTTAAGATCAAAGGCAGACTTTTGGGAATTTTCAAAAATAATTTTTAAAAATTGACATAAAAAATCCCGTGGGGCTAAGATTTTTTTTTTGGGCCTAAGACACGTGACCCCTCTTACCCGCAATTTTCATTTGGCAAATGATGCATCAAACACCCTACACAATTCAATGACCTGGTGAAGGCCGCAAGAATCCTCTGGATGCGAGAAGCACAGAACAGGCAAAGCTATGAGAGGTGGGTATATAGAGCTTGGGAACTACCTGAACAAAATATGACGGACGTGTACCACCTGGATGATGCCACCATGAGTGCGTTTTGGCGCAGTATCTGATCGGTGCCCGTATGTCACGCTGAGGCTGGCTGTAGGGAGTCGAGCGGGTGTGTAAAACTATACCAGAATAGAAGCGGTTTTAATTACGCCACTAGACGTAGCCAGAGCCGTCCGTCCGTTACCGAATTGGAAATCACCGGAATCGGACGAACTGCACAACTTTTGGTTAAAATGGCTAATTTAGTTCACACACTCGCCTAGAATTTCAATTCCAATCATCCTTAGAGTCTGGGTCACTGCCGCAGTTTCTATAAACAGGCATTACCCACCTGCTCCATAACTCCGATACCCAAGAATTATAGACCGATTACATGTTTGTCGACGAACTTCTTTCATCCATTTTGGGAGCGAAAATTAATACGCACATTGAGAGTAACTCAATTTTATTATGTCTGCCTCTCAAAATGGATGTAGAAACGGGTACCGTGGTACTAAGGAGCTACTCCACATGGACATGACCGTGAGCAAAAAGGTTCGTCGATCCCACAAGGATTTATTGACATGCTTGATAGAATATAAGAAGGCCTACGACTCGGTGCCACATACATGGCTCATGAGGGTGCTGGAGTTGTACAAGATAGATGTAACTCTAGTCATCTTCCTTGAGTCGTGTATGGAGCAATGGAGGATGGTTCTTCGCTAACCTGGGTGTCATCAGATCCAGGGGGATGATGAGCCTGTATGGGGAATATTTCAGAGCGATAGTTTCAGTTCAGTTTGGTTCTGCTTAGCCCTGAATCCTCTAAGCACACTGCTGGAGGATTCAGGTCTAGGCTATCGGTTGAGGAGTGGTGGTCAGGTCATATCTCACCTTCTCTACATGGATGACTTGAAACTCTTTGCCCCCAACAAATTGATGAGACGCCAAATTGATAAGATGAATTTACTGATGGAGCTACTGTGTAGCATAATGACTTATTCGACTATTAATTATCTGTAGGATTTGCTAGTTAGTCTGTGACATTACTACTTTCACCTTCCTAGAGTACTTGCTAGAAACTCAGAGGTATTGAATAAGACTGGACGAGGGGACTCCGTCCTTTTTCTACGACAGTCACTGAAGCCTGTATAGCTCCCCGAAATTGGGGATCACAGCTTCGGATACTTCTCAGCTTAGGATACATTCACCGCTTCGGTTACTTACTACACCGTATCGGTTACCTACACCGCTACTTCGAATAGATCACTGCTCCGGCTAGACGGCAGTTTTGGCTATACTACCGTACCGACTAGCCGGCCTTTTTTTTTTTTTTTTTTTGTGGATGGGAAATCATCAAATAACTTCTCCCGCTCTGGGTGGAGCGGAAGGGCGTGTCAGACTTTTACTGACTAAAACCCACCCGTGTTCCTTCAGTTGCCTATGCCAGGGCCACGGTATCTTTTTCAAACAACCCGCGACCCCAGCGGCATCGGCCCTATTGGACCCCATCTCTTGCTGACATCTCTTTGAGGCGCGCGTGGAACACAACGCGCCGTCGACCCGGGCCTGGTCCTCACCGGACGGCGAGCTACCCACTACTCACCGTCCGCAAGCCCGCGCCTACGGTGGCCGGGAATCGGCTATCGATTCCCGCCGCCCAGGGCGTCTCCTGCGGCGACTGAGGGCGTGAGGTTGCCTCTCCCTCACGCGTTCCGCCTCCTCCTTTGCGAGCATTACCGCTTCGCAGAAGGAGGTGACGGCCTCCCATGCACTCTCGCTCCGCACCATGACCTGGACCAAGCTCGGACGCGAGAGATCGCCGCCGCCGATCGCCTCCGTGAGAACACGGCGGTGCTCTGCCCAAGCCGGGCATACCTCCACTGTATGCTCCACCGTGTCCTCTGGGCGATCCACACAATGGTGACACCCGGGCGTTTCCTCCCGCCTTATGCGAAACAGGAACCTCCCGAAACAACCGTGTCCGGTGAGGACCTGCGTCAGGCGGAAGGTGAGGACGCCGTGGCGCCTCTCTAACCACTCCTCAAAGAGGGGACTTATCGCCGCAATTGTGGCGTGCCCAGCGCTGGGCTGCGACAGTCGCACTCTCCATGTCGCCATGAGATCCCGCCGGAGCTCTGTCCGCTGTACCGTGATTTCTCGCGGCAGCGGAGTTACGCCCCGGCGTTTCGCCTCCTCGCGCCACTCCCACACGTGCGCGAGGACTTTCGCCTCCAGATCCCACGGCGGCAATCCGGCAAGGAGGCTCGCCGCCTCACCGGAGACCGTGCGGTAACCCCGGACTAGCCGAATGGCCATGACCCTCTGGGACGCGTTCAACCGGCGGACTGGCCGCAGCCTCAGGGAACGCGCCCACACCGGTGCCCCGTAAAGGGCCATGGACCGCACGACCCCCACGTAAAGCCTCCGGCAGGAGGCGTTTGGACCACCTAGATTGGGCAGGAGCCGCTTCAAGGCAGCCCCAGCCCGCTCTTGGGAGCCAAACGTCGGAAATGCTCCACGAAGTTCCACCGGCTGTCGAGGACGAGTCCCAGGTACTTCATCGTCGACTCGACTCCGATGCGAACCCCTCCTACCGTTATTTGGGAACCCGACGGTGGCGCATTCCGAGGACCATGAAAACACATGGCCTCGGACTTGTGCAGGGCCACCACGAGTCCCAACTGCCGGATCCTCTCAACGACTATCGCAACCCCGCGTGTCGCTAATTCAGCCGCCGCCTGGTGCGACCTCCCCTGCGCCAGGACCAGCGTGTCGTCAGCGTAACATACCACGCTGACGCCGCTAGGGAGGTCGGCGCGCAGCACCCAGTCGTACCCGATGTCCCACAAATGCGGCCCCAGGACCGATCCCTGTGGGACACCGCACGACATCTCTCGCCGGTTCCACTCTCCCTGATGACCGGGGTAGATGACGGCCCTATCCGTCAAATAGGCCTCAACCACTCGACAGAGGTAGGTCGGCATCCGGTGATACCGGAGTGCCTCCCTGATGCAACTCCATGGCAGGGTATTGAAGGCGTTGGCGATGTCTAGAGACACCGCCAAGACGACCCCACCCCGGGCAACAGCATCCCCCGTCGTGAGGGCTCGCACGCGCATGATGGCGTCCACCGTAGAGCGCCCCCTGCGGAAACCAAACTGGCTCTCCGCCAAATCCGGCCCCTCCTGCACCAGCCACCCGACGAGGCGGTCTGCAATAATTCTTTCAAAGAGCTTGCCCACCTCGTCGAGCAGCACGATGGGTCGGTAAGCGGACGGAGAGTCCGCAGGGCGCCCCGGCTTCTTAATGAGGACCAGTTTCCCCGTCTTCCAACGAAGTGGGAACTGGCCCCTCTCCAAGCATGCGCTTAGGAACCCCCCTAGTCGAGGCCCGAGAGCCCCAAAGGTCAGAACCCAGGCTCTTCCAGGTAAGCCGTCGGGTCCTGGGGCGGCATTTTTGGCACTCAGCCTACGTACCGCCACTCTCAACTCTACCTCGGTCACTTCCGGAGCATCGTCGTCGTCGTCGGTGATGTGGTCCGCAACGGGCACCGCAGGAAGCGGAGCCATGGGCGGGGGAGTATGTTCCCCTCGCGAAGGGAACAGAGCGCTCACCACGTCCTCCACAAGCTGGGGCCGGAGACTCTGCGTCAGCGGGGGCGCCCATGGACGGAGTTTATTCCGTACCATTTTATAAGGGCGTCCCCATGGGTCCCTGTTTAGAGTCTCCAGCGACTCCTCGCGAGCCAGATCCCTGGCCCGCAAGATCGCCGCTCGGAGGGCGGTCTTCGCTTCTCTGTACCCCTCGTACAGCTCCGCCTGAATGGCTTCCGTATCCGGAGGGCGGATACGGAGCCTGCGGTGCCTGGTGTACCGGTGCCGCGCAGCAACGCACGCCTCGCGCAGAGCCGTTAGCTCCGGCGACCACCAATACACCTGGCGCCAGGCGCGACCGGGCTGGACCCGGGGCATTGCCACGTCACATATTTCGGACATGGCCTCCCGGAACCACTCCGCCTCGTCGTTGATGTCGGCAGGCCTGTCCGGTGGTGACACCCAGGCCTGCACGATCGAGGCTTCCAGGAGGAGCTCCCGGTCCAGCTTCTTCAGCGCCCACCGCGGACCACTCGGGGCCTGTCGGACCGGCGCGCTCGAGGTCTGGGCGGAGACATCAAACCGGATGTACCGGTGGTCGGAATAGGTCTCCACCCCCTCTATGACGCGCCAGTCAACAACATGTGGCAATAGAGCGGGGCTGGCGAACGAAATGTCCACCACTGATTCGCCCCGCATCCGCACACACGTGGGGACAGAACCCCGGTTTAGGATGACCAGGCCTGTCTCCAGAGCCCAGTCCTCCACCATCCTGCCCCGTGTGTCCGTATACCGGGAACCCCAAGCCACATTCTTGGCGTTGAAGTCCCCGAGGACGAGCACGGGAAGGGAACGAAACCCGACGACGACGTTTTTCAACTCCGCAAGGGAGTTGTGGAACTCGGCGAGAGTTCGGTTCGGGGAGAAGTATACCCCTACCACGACAATCCCCCCGAACCGTGCTGCAACGCAACCCTGTCCCCTCTTGACGGCTTCGAGGGACAGGGTACCGGCGGCGGCCGACGAAATAAGGGTCACTGAGCCGCTCAGGTCCTCCACCCAGTGATCACTGGGCGGGACAAAGTACGGCTCAGCGACCACGGCGATGTTAATCGACCACTGCGCCATGCTCTGGAGCAACAGATCCTGAGCGGCGGCGCAGTGGTTGATGTTCGCCTGGAGGAGGCGTAATGGGGCCATTACTGGCACTCCATATTAGCCCCCCCTGAGCCTCCTGTGAGGGCCCTGCCGCAGTGAGTACGGCGGCGACGGCAGTGGAGGCGGCAGCGACGGCGGCTGTGGCGGCGGCTGCGGTTGTGACGGCGGTAGCGGAGGCGGAGGGCTTGCCCCTGCCCCGGGCTTTGGTGGGTGGACCACAGCCCTTGCTTCCAGCCCGGTGATCGGCCGGCTTGCCAGCTGCCGCACATAGATAGCAGTGCGGCGTGGCATTGCACGAGCCGGCCTTGTGACCGGGCTGACCACAACGGAAGCAATGACTGCTGCGATCCACCTCCGAGGTGCATTTTGCTCCCACGTGGTTGCCCACTTGGCAACGGAAGCACCTCAGAGGTCTGGGTTCCAGCAGTTTCACCCGCGTGGAATCCCAGCCCACCTGGAACCTTCGGCCCTCCCCAACTATTTTGTGGGCCGCCGATACGGGGCAGCTCACCGTAACGGCTCGCATCCCCGTGAAGTCAGGACGGATGGTGCCTACCTTCACCTGTTCGAAGGCACACCCCCCAGTCTTGACCACGGCGGCCACCACCTCTCGCTCCGTCACGGAGTCGTCCAGACCCAGGATGCGCAAGTCAGCGCACTTGGCGGGTCTGGACACTCGGGCCTCGTCCGCATCTAAGGACGCCCTGAGCCTTTCGGCCAGAGCGTCAGCGGTCGGGCCACTGGCCGCACCGGGGATCTCGAGCATCCGAGCCCCAGTCGCAGTGACCCTTACCCGCATGCCATTGGTCACACCGATCTCCTCCAGGTTCACCGCCGCCCTCGCCTTGGCGAGCACGTCGCGGTAGGACACGCCCTTCTTCTCCGCTTCCGGCTGTAGTGTGATCACTACAGCTGCGGACTTTGGGGCACGTAACCTCGCCGCGACGCTTCGCTCTTTGCGCCGCCGCCGCCTCTCCCTCCGCTTGGCCGACCTTGCCGCCTTGCCCTCCTTCCTCTTCTCCCCAGCTACCTGCCATTCGGCGTCAGCCGGAGGAGATTTGGGAGGCGGGGGCAGCCGCGTCGTCACCGCCACAGCTGGGGCCCTCTCAGGCGCCTTCGCGGCCGCCTTCGTGGGCGCCTTCGCAGGCGCCGTCGCAGGCGCCTTCGCAGCCACGGCCCCGCCCTTCGCCTGCCCTGCCGACCCTGGTTTGGCCGTGGCAGCCATGGCGGCATACGAAGCCGCCTTTGGCTGGCCCGAGGCCGCCGGTCGGCCTAGCGGGGGCCGCAGGACGATTCCCTCAAGGACCGAGAACCGGTTATTAAGGGCTGCCAGCTCCTTCCGCACCAAGGCCAGAACTCGGTCCTCTGCAGGCCCGAGGCCGCCTTGCCCCTGCTGCACCCCCTCCTGCACCCCCTCCTGAGCGCCGGCTCCGCGGAGCCTGGCCAGGTCTGCTCGGAGCTCCTCATTCTCCTTTCGGAGAAGCTCCATGGCGGCTGTCAAGCGGGCGACCTCCGCCCGCATTTCGGACATTCCGTCCGACGGAGGCCCTTGAAGTAGAGCCTCCGCTGCCGCCATAATGGAGGCCTTGGCTGCGGGTATGGCCTTGTCTTTAGAAGACTGCTTCTTCTTCAGGGCCACACCCTTGAATGCAGCGGCCACGACCTCCTCAAACCTGGCCCGCTCCGAATTGGAGCCACCAGCGGCGTCCGACTCATCGCCAGACGCCTCCACGGCGCTCCCCTCGGCCGACCCGGCTGAGCCGTCCTCCTGTGCGGCGTTTACCCGGCTCTTGCTCTTCCGGGCTAGGCCCCGGCGAGCATATTTCGGAGCCGATTTAAGTCCGCCGTCCGAGGAAGACTCCTGGGCATCTCCCGGATTTAGGTTCCGCTTCAGGAAAGCATTTTTCCTTTCAGCGGCCCCCACCACTACGCACTCCGGGCTCTTAAAAGTGCCCTTCGCGCCCTTCACTCCCGATGCGGCGTCGGACTCCGACCCCGCATCACTCCTCTCCCTCTCCTCTTCTCGTCTAGTTATTTTTGGTCCCATATTTGTTCCCACGAGTAAAAAACTTTATAACTGGCTCAAAACTGTGGTTCGCACTAGCGATTAATTTAGCTACCCATTAATCAAGCTACCAACCTCCCTCACGGTGCGCCGCCGCTTGAAGGTTTGGGGTAATTTTTTATAGAGGTTTTCTTCCTCGCGGTCCGGGCGGTTAAGCCAAGACCCTCGACCCCCGTCAAAAGTCAGAGACATGACCTTGAACAATCTTCGGGGCTACGATACTAACGGTGGCAGAAGGAAATGACTTCCTCCTGCCTGCCCGGCGGCAGGGTTAGTGCACACCGAGCCCGCTCTTACTCCGCCGCTGTGCGTCTCTGCTTAGAACAGAGGGACACACGTTGGAGCGTACCTCCGACAGGATATTGGCATACCGGCAACAAAACCCCTTAGGCACACGTGCCTAAGGGGAACCATTGCCCGCACCCCAGGGTGCACCGTCCCGGAGACTGGCCTTCCCCCCGGACGTATCCGTAAGGGAACTCCAGCCCCCGGGCACTCGGGGAGGTTTCCTGTCCACGCACCCCAAAACCGACTAGCCGGCCTGGACCCTCATCTCCACCTACAACTGACTGCACCGGCGGCCGCTGCGTGCCGCGCCAACATCTACGGCTGACAGCCATATTACTGGCCCCACTAATCCGGCAGCCTACGCGCCAGACGCGGCCCTCTACCCGGCGATTACGGCTGACAGCCAGACCTAAGGCTGACCACGCCGAGCCACTGCAGCGCCAGCCAGACGGTCTACCCAGGGCAGTACACTCCCACTTCTTATATTCCTACAGCAACGAACCTTAGACTCTCTTAACTCACGACCCTCTTCTGTAACTTTGTGGCTTAACCTAAATTAAACTCTGTTTTAAGTGACACTTGAGTCTCATTCCTCTACCCACTGAAACCCCTATGCCACAGTGGCGCCCAAAAACGGATGTCTAAGGTTCTTTCGCTGGTCTATTTCCCACATTCCTATACTCAGCATCGTGGCGGTAATTTTGTTTGTACTATATAATTACTTGTGAGCCCTTACGGCCATAAAAACTATCTAATACTAAGCCATCACACTGCTGGATATACTATAATTATTCTGTGTTATTTCTGTTTGTGTTAATTTTACTATATTGTAAACACAATGAGTACTCATTCTATCAATTTTATACACCTGAGAAAGGCTGAATTAAAATATGAGGTCATAATAAGGGGTGGTGAATTGGGAAAAGTCATCGAGTTGAGAAAACAGATCATTAGCTAAAAAATATAAACCCCTATGCCACAACTGTAGGTAACTGAAACTTTCAGTAGCGCAATCAGGATGGAATTTGGTGTGGACAAATGCATGTAAAGCAAGATAAGATCATGGAATCCAAGGGAATTCAACTCTCGGATTACATACACCTTAGATCCCTCCCTCATCCGAAAGCTATAAATATTTGGGTGTGTCGGAAGCGTTAATCATCAACGTTGCTGACATGAAGCAATTGTTGAAGGAGCGCTTCTTTGGTCGCCTGAAGAATGTTCAGGCGGAAACAAGGCACGTGCCTGCCAATTAATGCGCCACGCAATGATTGTCGATCCAAATGACGAGAACCTCGTAAAAGCTGAGAAAAAGAGACAAATGAAATATCTCGCCTTAGCACATGAGGCTGTAGACATGTGGAATGTGATCTCGGCTGTCATTGTGCCGATTGTAGTAACGGCCAATGGCCTGATGGCCGCAAGCCTCGACTAACATCTCTCGAGGCACTCGTTAGGCGGTTGGATCAAGGGCCAGATTCAGAAGGCAGTACTTTTCGATACGGCTCGCATTGTGAGGAAGTTCCTGTCTCTGCAGCCCTAACCACCGGTAGCTTGGACCCTGCTCCCGATACCGTCGGAACACTATTTTTTAATATATTAGGTTGGGGAAAAAGTCTTTTCGCATTATAGTATGTATGAACTTGTAATAAAATCTCTTTGGCCATACTATTTGTATCTGGCTGGTTTTGGTATCATTGAAAGTTTAAATTTTAAAGAACATAATTCCAAATTCAAATTAGGAAAATGTGTGATTTTCATTTGTTTTTCGTACCGTCAAGATGAGTGAATCTAATGAAGAAATTCGATACATTTTAAAATTTTAGGTACTACAAAAAGATAAAAATGCAACGTAAGCCGCGAAAAAAAATTGCGATGTTTATGGACCTAGTGTAGTGTCTGTGAGAGTAGCACAAATTTGGTTTAAGCGTTTTCAATCCGGAAATTTTGATGTCGACGGAATTTTGGCGACCAAAGCGGCCGGAATTAATCAACAGAAGGGGTGTGGTTTTTCATCATAATAACGCTAGACCTCGCACATCTTTAGCCACTCAGCAAAAATTAAGAGAGTTTGGCTGGGAGGTGTTAATGCATCCGCCGTATAGTCCTGACCTTGCACCTTCAGATTTCCACCTGTTTCGGTCTCTTCAGAATTCTTTAGTCAGTGTCAGGTTAACATCACGAGAGGACTGCCAAAACCACTTGTCGCGGTATTTTGACCAGAAGTCCCAAAATTTCTATAGCAATGGAGTCACGTCCCTACCTACAAGATGGCAAAAAGTTATCGAACAAAATGGTACCTACATACTTTAGTTAAATGTAAATAAACTATAATAAAAAATGTTTTGAATTTTCTTAAAAAATGCGAAGAAACTTTTTCCCCAACCTATTATTTAAATGTCTTTTTTATGTTTTTTTTTATAAAAATATTTAAAAATGTTTTTAATAAGTAATGAAAATAAGGACATAATATTAAAAAAAAATGCTATAAATGTGTCAGTTAGATAGTTTCAACGTTAGTGAAGTTTCAATTTACCGGGAGTTATTGTCAAAAGTGTTAAAGCAATTTGGAGGACGACTATATGTATGTATGTATGTTTTATTATAAAATGCTTTATTCCAGGACTGGAAAATTATGCGCCAGAACCATATACAACAAATATCTGACTTTTCAGAGTTATTGTATGATGGATTATGTCAATTGCCGAGAGAGATATGAAGGTGCGTATGATGGCCTCAGGCCTTATGTATTCTCCGATCATGGTAGCCTGTACTGTGATCACTGCAGAATTTAATAGTCGGCGACAGATAAATCTATCATATACACTAACTTCTGCCCGCGACTTCGTTCGCGTGGAAGTTGTAAGACACCACAATATACTAAAATAATAGCAACATTTTCATAAAACTTCTCTGTATACTACTTTTGTAGTTTTGGTCTCAGCAGCCAAAATATAAGTCAAGACTGGTGACAGAGAGCAAAGAACGTACCATTGTCCGTGAGAAAAGCAGCTCGTCCTGAGGTCAATACCCGCAGACATCAGTAGCAATTTCGAATTAAAATTCATTTTTATTGAATTAACTTACAGACAATTTTTGACGAATGGCTATCACTAAAATAATATAGAAGATTGTAAACACACGGAATTTCTCATTAACAGTCATCTAATCATAGATATTTATTTTTAATACAACCATAGATAACAGAAGAGGTCTAAACTTCATGTTTTTACCACAACTACCCCAGAAGGGGGTAATGTTTTTCGAGTAGAGTAGAGTATCTATGTATGTAGGTCCATTTCTTTGGCACGCTCTGTAGCCTAAACGGCTTGATGGATTTTAAAATATGAGGTGTAGTCATGTATTTTACCTATGGACGCTTTTACCTTTGGACATTGATTTAAATAAAAGAAAACTGGCAGTACTAAAAATATAATATTGCAACACTGTGGTGGCATTTTCATTTTCTAGCAACACCAGTGAGTGGCGTGACGCTATCGGTGTTGTGTGCAGTGTGAGGCCATTTTGGAGATAGTCTGAAATGTCCATAGGTACAATACATGACCATATGTAGTTAGATTCGTCTTAATTGTAGGAGTGACATAGACTATATAATATAAATATATATTGCATCTGCAAATACAAAAAAGGGAGGGGAAGGTTTTTTTTAAATAAAATACAACAATATTGGTATCAAATAAAAGCTACATGTGTATTAATAAAACTAAAAATCTTAAAATAAAACCAATTATTTTATAAAACAAAAAACCTGCCTGCTGAAACATAACTGAAAAGAGAAAAACAAGCATTAAAATCCATAGAATTTTGGTATCGCAGGCGGGAACAAACAAAAGTTACACCATATTACAGGTTTGTCCCCACCTGCGATACCGAAATTCTATGGATTTGTTTTTCTCTTTTCAGTTATGTGTTTGTGAGTGTGAGTGTGTAATTTAAGTAGGCGCGGAGAGGCGAGGCAGTCCGCGAGCTGAGGAGCAGGTGGCTTTAACGCTCGCCGCCGTGGCTGAGGCTGGCCGGCTAAGCCTGTCAGCAACCCGAAGCTGCGGTGGTGAGCTTTAAGACCTTCTGCGACAATAAGCTCACGTGGGACCACCGGAGCCCCGCAGCGCCGGAGCCGTAGCAGAAATCATGCCTGCTGCATGCTGCATGCTTGCCGCATGCATGGTGTATGCTTGTTTGCATGCTGCATGCTTGTCTGATAGTTCTGCCTTTTAATGACTATCGATATGAAATGTATGCCTAAAGACGATTCTGACTGTGAACATTCTGCGATATGATGGTTCTACTTTTTATTTATTATGAATATGAAAATTATGCAGATGATTCTGACAAAATTATGAGTTTTGAATGTGTGATAAATGAGTATTTGCCAAACGATTTTCTGCGAAATGAAGTTTATGCTATCCGCTGTTATGCAAAATAATATTATGATCTACTACTATAAAGGGTAGACCCGTACTGCTCGTAGTAGCAACCGTTTCATCAGACGCCGTAGCCGCCTCAGAGTTAATACACCGCTTCATGAAAGTCTTCTTCATCCTACTAATTCTAGTAGTTCTAAGAACAATAGACCTTTTTTTTTATGTGGATGGGAAATCATCAAATAACTTCTCCCGCTCTGGGTGGAGCGGAAGGGCGTGTCAGACTTTTACTGACTAAAACCCACCCGTGTTCCTTCAGTTGCCTATGCCAGGGCCACGGTATCTTTTTCAAACAACCCGCGACCCCAGCGGCATCGGCCCTATTGGACCCCATCTTTTGCTGACATCTCTTTGCGGCGCGCGTGGAACACAACGCGCCGTCGACCCGGGCCTGGTCCTCACCGGACGGCGAGCTACCCAAGAACAATAGACCTCGCGACCACAAACTTGTTCTTTATTACTTTTTTTTTTTTTTTTGCTCGCCTACTAATAGTCCTCAGCCTGATGTTAAATAGCCTATAGCCTTCCTCAAGAATTGGGCTGGCAAATGTAAAAGCATTTTTCAAATCCGACTGGTAGTTCCAGAGATTAGCGCTCTCAAACGAACCAACAAACAAGAAATCAAACTATTCAGCTTAATTTTAGTATACAAATAGATTACTCGAGTTAATTATATTTATGTATGCGCGTGTGTCTGTGACATATAAACCTATTTTCCTTTCTTTCTTTCATTCTTTTTTTTTAAATTTATATAGAATACATACACATACATACACAAACTTAAGCCTTCTTCCCATGGGGGAAGACAGAAACTACAGAACGCCACCTGCTACGATCCTTACATACTCCTTTTACATTCATACATCTGGTCATATAGGCACACCGGTTGCGAGTACTACGCACTTGGTCTTTCTGCAGAACATCACCTTTAAGGATATGAGGGCGTCCCCTCCCAACGTTTCCACTCACATCTGCCTTGTGCCATCTATCTGCTCAACGTGACCAAACCATCTAAGCATACTCTTTTAAATTTTTGTCACTACATCTTCTTTTAATCCGCGCCGTTGCCTTATTACAATCATCATTCCTCAGCCATGCTTCACAAGGTGCGCATTTCCACAGCATTTATTCTACTTGCATGCTTCTTTTGCCACAATCAACATTCATTTCCATACATAAGCGTAGGTACTAGCACACCACTGTGTCGGGCCGTTTATATAGATTAATTCCTTGTACATAATTAATATTCATAATTAATTTTTACAGTTTGGCAAGTCGTGCACATGGGTCCATGTTACGACGTAAAGGATGTAACAGAATACGTTCGTAAGTATTATAAGCACTTTATACAAGCTCCCTCCCCTGCTGCAGCGGCTGCCTCGTTGGTATAGTTGTTGCAAGCGCTACTGCTGAGCATGAGGTCCTGGGTTCGATTTCCGGGTCGGGCAAAGGGTTATTGGGTTTTTCCATCTGGAATTTCTCAGTAACAGCCCGGACTCTGATATTTGTGCTGTTTTTTTTTTTTGTGATGGGTTTGCTCTTGACTGTAGTCTAGGTCACAGGTGACAGAGACAAAGTCGACGATGGAGTGAGCTTATCCAGAAGAAGCCTGTTCACTCTCACTTTAATGAGATTAGGGATGTATGCGTTCGGAAACACAGATGTAGGTAGTGAGTTCCACTCCTTTGCTGTGCGCATTATAAAAGACATTTGGAAGCGCTTAGTACGAATTGATGGAATAGCAACCAGGTAGGGATGGCAACTGGCAGTGCGTCTAGATTTCCGATGGTAGAAGGAGGTTGATGGCAATAGGCTCGCGTCTTACTACATGGGACTTAAACATAACTGAGAATATGGTGGACATCAATACAATGCTTGATGCCCTCAGTAGAACGTCTGAAAGAGTGGGTCTGGACAAAACGAAGGTCATGTCAAATGCCCATGTAACACCTACTCTCATGAAGATTGGGGACTCTACACTCGAAGTTGTGGATAATTATGTATGTTTACCTAGGACAAACAATGTAACCAGTTAGGTAGTTCCAAGTTCTAAAAAGAGGTCAATCGTCGAATCTGAATCGGCTGGGCAGTGTTCGGGAAGCTACGCCATATCTTCTCGTCCCATATACCCATGACATAAGTATTTGACTAGTGCGTGTTGCCAGTGTTTGGCTATGATACTTGGTCGCTCACAATGGCCCTCATTAGAAGGCATCCAAGGTAACCGACAAAGCCTGAAGAATTGCCAAACTTAAGTGGCAGGGCACATTGCTCGCAGAATAAATGGCCGATGGGCCTGAATGTTTCTGGATTGGCGGCCATGTACCAGAAGACATAGCAATGGAATGCCTCGCACAAAGTGGATTGATGACCCGGTGAAGGCTGCAGGAATCCGCTGGATGCGAAAACCACAGAACTGCTCGAAGTAGTGATGCTTGGGGAGGACTATGTCCAAAAGTGGACGTCTTTCGGCTAAAATTATGATGATGATTCTTAGTTTTTGTTTAGCCTAAAAATAGAATAGATAACCCTTAACCTGAGAAGGGATAGTTGTATTCATCATTATGATTATGACCATTATACATTATTAGTTTTACTTACAATGGAACCTTTATTTTTCTTTCAGATCAACCATATCAAAATGACTACTTTTTGGATACGGACTACGTTGTTGATGACCAGCTGTGGGAATGGTAATAGTCTGAGCTGACCAAAGGGCCTGTTTCGCCACCTGGATAAGTTCCAGTTAACTTATCCAATAGATAATTCATCAGATAGTCGGTGACTTACCGGTACTGAGGAGCATATACGACCGATGAATCATGGCCGGTCTGAACATAGGCTCTCCGAATTTTCAACATTCACGCACACTCGCTTCATGTCCCTATTTGGTTCTTAAAAAATGTTATTGCGCAGAATTCTGCGCAAAGTTCGAATCAGTCATGATTCATCGGCCGCATTGTATCTACCAATTACAGTACATAATATTTTAATTAAAGATGCGATGCACTCTTGTTCGGTGTTAATTATTTATAACAAGTGGCTGCCCTGGTTTCGCATGCTTTACTCGATTTGACAATACATTTAAGTTTTGAGTGTAATGTTTTACACATAAAGCTTCCCGAATAAGTTCTCTAAATTATGATGAAAATTGCATCAAAATCCGTTGCGTAGTTTTGAAGGAAAAAAAATTCCAATGTTATTTAATGCCATTGTTAGATACGAAAACAGCAATAATTTAACTTCTGTTGGAAAAAAAAATTAACAACATTTATTGGACTTTTCCTTGTTTGTTAACTTAAAAAAAAAATCTTATAAACAAAATAATAAAATTGAATAAACTTTTATCGTGTGATCTTTTTAAGCATGTATTTAAGAAGGGTGCCACGAAGCCAAAAATGTATAGGTTTATTATTTAAACTTTTATGTCATCAATTATAAAAATGGAGATTGGAAAAAAATTGGTTAATTAACAATCGTACAACTTTTTAAATTTACTTAATTTTTTTTTCAACGGGGGTTTATTTTTCAGGTGTCTGAATTTTATAAAAAAATTAAAATAACATTATATGTTATAAAAAAATTATTTCATCTGATGCACTCTCTTTAGCGGCGACCAGCGCATCCGTAACGGCTTCGCAGAGCCCTATTTTAAGCGTTAAACAAAAATTATAAATAATGGAAATAGAATTTTGGGAGTCAGAACTTTTTCATCGGAAATTTCCTCTTCTTTAAGGATCTTTTATCAAAAATTCTTAGATATTGATAATTTTTGAGTTATTAACAAAAAACGAAATGCCATCTTTTTTCATCTTAATTTATTAATAAAAATTGCATTTTTTATGTGCTAATACATCCTCGAGAGTCGAGATACATTTTTCTAGACGTGATTTCAAATCGAATGAGCTATCGCTCATATTTTTAGGAGCTTTGTCAAGAATTAACACCTTTTTTTTAACTTGTTGACTAGCCTATATATACGGATTGGTTTCTTCAATTCTTCTGATTCACAACACGGCCTCTCCTGACAGGAGGCCATCCCGGGCTCCATGATGTCTTCAGCTCTGGTGGCCGGTCTCCAGCACAGGCATGGATAGTGGAGAGTCTAAGTGTAATTGAGGACCCTCAGGCTCGACGTGAGGCTGCGCTGGCTCAGACTCGACGTGAAGCTATAGTAGCTCAGGCTCGACGTGAAGCTGCAGTGGTTCAGGCTCGACCTGAAGCCATAGTGAGCCATAGAGATGCCGCGACGCCTCAGCCTGGGTCCCGAAACTACAAGGTTGTGGCTGGGAGACAGACTGGTTGGCTGGCGAGATTAACTCGGCGGTAGCAAGTGTAGACTCTTCATCTTCATGGTCTGCATCTGCACAGGACATTAAAAACATGTGCTCTATGTACAACGCTACGCATTGTGCATACGAACATCATTGATTGTCGTTTAGCCACACACTAAGCAGATAGGGACACGACGTGAAGCTTGTCTCGATAAATTAGCGTGCGAGTCAGATATCGAGACGCATCTTGATATTTATATTTTCAAAAAGCGGTTTAATTTCACGGTAAATAACTTTTACAATTAAATCAAATCCAAGAAAAGTTCATGAGCGATAAGACCTTATATCAATCAACATTTTATGACAATTAAATTGTAGGTGGATAATAACTCGATACTTTTAATATTTCTGTATTCACTTTCGTGTACCTAACATAATGTAGAATGTGTTTCAACAGTGTTTACAGCTTCAAACATAATTCTCGTCATCCAGTGTGTTAAAAACCAAGAATATTAGGACGAAAAACATGTTTCACTGTGGAACGATAAAGTTCATATTTCTTCAAGTAGCAGTATTTCTATGTACGTATTGTTCTTATTTCATTTTGTTTTAGGTACCTATGTGACAGGCTTGTGCTTGACCATAAAAGCTATGCTAACACGGGCAAGCATGAACATAAGTTTCGTACTTGTCAAGTAGTTTTGATCGCTTAAAGCCAGGATTTATTTGCTTGACAAACAGCAACATTATTTACGTCACTATGGCTGATCAAGATAACCTCAGAACAGTTTCCGAATATTCGCTAATAACTTCTATTGGAATAGATATTACGTCTGGTTTCCGCTACAAAGTGATTCAGCAACATTTGTTATGTATTATATTCGTTTATCAGCTCACCTTCAACAAAAAATTAAGCAAAAACTTACTTAATATTTCCCGTTTATTTTGTTTTCGTGATGAATGAGACTTGCATCTCTCAACGACACAAGACATTGCTCCTAAGTGTCCACACACTATTTGTAGTTGAACAAAGAATTCGTGCAATGTAACAGTAGAAATATTATTAAAACATCGCAAAACCATGAAAGATTACGACAACCGGATAAACAATGAACATGCGAACAAGTCAAGTAGATCAATGAAGGAACGGTCAGATATTGAAGCAAAGTACTATCAAAGGAGAATAGCGAAGCTTCCATGCTTGGCACCAATATTTTTTTTTAATGTCGTATACTGCAACTACTTTTGAATTCTTCTAGATTATGTTATAATGTCATTTTAAAAACAAATGTTTGCTAAAAACTGGCTTTTTTACTTATTTAAATTATAGGTTATATTACGATTTTGACTTAGGAAATAGTAACAATATCGCCAAATAACACATATGTTACACGTGGATGAAATCCATTAAGCCAGATGACGTTTCAAGCGATTTAAACTTATACCACAGTTAATGCAAAATGATTCCATTGTAAACCAAACAAATCCCACAGGTGATAGTCGAAGTCCAAATAACTCAGCCAATTGTCGATTGTCAAAGGTCCAGAATCAAATTTCGTAGTCACGTGTAGAAAAGAAATTGGTACCCGTAGGAAAGCAGAAGGTCAAGTAATTACTAATCAGGACTTCAGGAGGAGCTAAAACCGTAGAAAAGCGCGCAATAGTTATCACAACGAAGCGAGGGAAAGTATTGAGTTGAGTGATAATGACACATCAGTTGACTAGTCGCAATGTCAGTCAAGGAACTACGCGTTTGATTAGATGGAAAAAAATATCATCGTATTTTAAATATTTTTAGTCTGTTACACAGCGTCTGTATTTAATATTAAATGCAATCATATAAAAAATAAACTCTGTTAAAAACAAAACATTATTATGACTAGATATACTATTTAGAAATATAAATAATTATTTTTGTTTTACAGAAATACTGCAAGTCCTAAAAAATATTGAATTATGTTCTTTAATACAACTTTAATAAAGGAAATTTGTAAAATATGTATTATAAAGTCAACTGGTGCCAAAGTCGCCATCATATTTTGGCCGGGTTGAATTAGAACCAATATAACCAAATAACAGAGTTCATCTTGGGACATGTCAAAAAAGTAAAACAAAGAGTACATCGTGTATCTCTTTCCCGCATCCTTTTTCATGCCATAAGATAGAACAGGAATAAAGGTAGTTCCAGAATTCTGCTTTTTGCTCTCCTTACTAAAGCATAGGAGAGGTAAAAAGAGAATTCTGTATTATTATTACCTTTATTCCCATCCAGAGCTCGTGGCTAACTAATAACAGCCGCACGGGTCGATCCATCAGGTTAACCTACGCTTGCCGGGGTTGGTATGTGGATGAGTGACGATCTTTTCATACCGAGATTCCTCCGTGACTCGGAAAGCACGTTAAGCCGTTGGTCCCGGTTGTCATTCGTGGATCTTTGACAGTCGTTGCCACCAACCAGTCTTACCAAGGGGTATTGTATTACCCAGTAACTGGGTTGTGGAGGTCAGATAGGCAGTCGCTCTATGTCAAATACTGGTATTCAGCTGCATCCGGTTAGACTAGAAGCCAACCCCAACATAGTTGGGAAAAGGCTAGGCACATTGATTGACTTTCATTCCCGTTCTATCTTATGGCCAAAAAAGGAGCGGGAAAGATAAATAATTTACTCTTTGTTTTACTCTTTTCGCATTGTCACAAGATAAACTGTAATTTGGTTATATTGTTTCTATTTCAACTACAAAAAATTTAAAGTATACGAGTAGTTAGTGTTCAATACCTGACCGTTCCTTCATTGAACTACTTGACTTGTTCACGTGTTCATTGTTTATGCGTTTGTTCAATGGTTTTTCAATGTTTTAATAATATCGCTGCTTTGCATGAATACCAGCACAAACCAAAATTTTGAAATTACTTGTTTATAACACAGCCAAATGCAAATTAGTCCTTATTTCATGGTCAGTAAGACTCACATTCATAACGGCCAAACCGACTCTACTGGCGGCTTAGCCGTTATGAATGTGAGTCTTACTGACCATGAAATAAGGACTAATTTGCATTTGGCTGTGTTATAAACCAGTAATTTCAAAATTTTGGTTTGTGCGGGTATTCATGCAAAGCAGCGATATGCACGAATTCTTTGTTCAACTACAAATAGTGTGTGTGGACGCTATGGAGCAGTCTTGTGTGGTTGGGGGCTGTAAGTCCCATTCATCACGAAAATAAAATTAACAAGAAATTGACCTTCCATCGGTAAATTTTTAGTCATTTTTTTTAAATGTGAACTGATAAACGAGTACATAACAAATGTTGTTGAACCACATTGTAGCGGAAATCTATTCCAATAGAAGTTATTAGCGAATATTCGGAAATTGTTTTGAGGTTATCTTAATCAGCCATAGTGACGTAAATAATGTTGTCGATAATTTTCTTATACAGATTTCATAAAGACGATGTGAAAAAAAAAAATTGTGGATAAATTGTATTGGTAGACGAAATTAGACTCCAAAAAAGCGCAGTCACATATGATCCAAGCCTTTTACTTTGAATTGATTTGTAAGTAATGAAACTATGAAATGAAGAGGACTTAAGAGCTTATTATTCTAAATTGTTTAGGTTTCCACCGCAACAGCAATTATAATACTTATCTTACAGCAAGACAGGTATAACATTTCATAAGGAATAGGTTCACATAAACGAATATCCCAGTCGGAAATATAGTCGTGTGCAAATTTTTTTATTGATTTTTAATACAAAATACGTAGTTTTAGGATCCCAGAGGTTGGTTGATCCAGGCTGGTGATGAATGTGCTCTAGAATAATAAACTCTAATTAGAGTGGCCTGCTCATTCTGCTGATCCCAATCCTATAGAGCATGCGTGAGATTTGTTCCGGAGAAGAGCGTTCAATGACTTTCCCCATTTTAACACGGAAGAAGAACTTGTTGCACATCTTTCCAGAGTATTAAGTGAAAGTCCACAGGTGACAATAGACAACCTGATACTCAGCATACCACGCCGATGTAGATTCGTCGCTAATGCCTTGGGAGGTCTAACAGATTATTAAAAAGTTGCTGGGCATGTTTTTTTTTTTTATTTAATGTTTTCTGGTCGTTATTTATTCATTTATCTACAAAAAAAAGTTTTAATCGGTTAGGTACTATTTTGGATTCGATTATGTATTCGATCTTGGTCCAGTGCCTGAGAAAAAACTGAAAAATATTAAAAAATCAAACAAACCGAACGGAACTAAAAAGTACAAAATAATTGCCATATAGTACAAAAAGCTACGTGTTAAAAATAATAATAACCTGGGACATTATTCACACACGGTCGTCTGATCCCAAACTAAGCAGAGCTTGTACTATGGAAACCAGCTAACTGATATACTACATACACTACTTTTTTTTTGTAAATACATTTACAATGTAATTATCTATTACACCCAGACTCAGGACAAACAGGCATGTTCATGCACACAAATGTTTGTACTGGATGGGAAGCGAACCCACGACCTGCGACATGATAGGTGGTATCTTAACCAACCACGCCAACTGGCCTGTCATAAACAAAACCCTGTCTTTGCAGTCGCACAATCAACTCCAATTCCAGAACTAGAAGAACTGACCATGGCAACAGTAACGCGTCCAACCATAAATCAAGCTGCAGAACAAGCGAAGAGGTATGTGCTATAATAATGAACAGTAACCGTCAAAAATATACCAGACGAACAGACTATTCAAAATGATCACACATGTTGAAACTGCACATAAAACTCCATGACACAAGCCGGTCTATCGGTTAAAATCTCACTGAGATTTTTGCAGAATAGACCGGCTGGTCTGTTTGAGTATGAACACAGATACTGTGTGTGTAGGAGTATCATCTTTACACTTCTGCCTGTAATTTTTCACTCAATGAGTAGTTGCATATGATGTGTAACATTTGACACAATCTGACATCTGTTTAGGTTGGTACCATCTGACGGGCAACTCTAGCACCGCACGCGCTCATTGGTCAAATCAAATAGCGCGCGCATCCCCGGCTTCCTGTTACACACTTCCGTCCCTTTTCACGAAATCACTCCCACAAATTGCAGGAAAGCGAGAGGAAATAATGTTACACAAAGTGGCCCGTCCTCCGACGTACTGTCATAACGCAATATTTTAATTCCTCGCCTAAAAATGTACTATCAGCGAACGTGTTAATGAATTTGTTTTATCAATTGAGCAGCGACAGAAATTAACCTCAAAATTTAAAAAGCTATATACTGAATTATTTATTTGAATAATTATCACTTGCATTTTTATCAAGGATCTGCACTTTTTTCAGACACTTTATTATCAACAGGAAATACATATAAATTAGTTTATATAACATCACACTTTATAAACAACACTTTAGGTAAAGCGCACAGCTGATGGCTGATGGTACCGACCTCTCGGAGAATGGGTTGGTACCATCTGATGGCCAACTCTAACGCCACGCGCGCTCATTGGTCAAATCAAATAGCGAGCACGTGCTCGCTATTTGATTTGACCAATCGCGAGCAAGTCCCCGGCTTCCTGTTACACACTTCCGTCCCTTTTCACGAAATCACTCCCACAAATTGCAGGAAAGCGTGAGGAAAGGTGTTAAACATCAAAAAACATCTAATTATAAGTAATATAATTATATATTTATTATTCATGTTTCAATTGCCTACAGATTCTCCACAAAACCGAGAACCAAAACCAGACGCCATCGTACCATAGCATATTTCCAATCTGTGATCGATCCTTGTGACCACCTGGCCCTTAACTGTTTGAGAGCCTACCAGTAAGTTTTATTATCGAATATCTCTTCTTCCAAATCAATATTGAGATCACTTACTACAATTATGTTTATCATGGAGAAGGTTTTCTTTACCGACCTCCACCCGCGCCAAGTCAAAAGCAAAAGCTTGTATAATTTATACAGGGTGACTTGTAATTCGACGCGTTCCGACCAGGATATGGTAGTGTAGACAGGAAATGTGAGCAATCCTTAAACGCTAGGCGAAACTCCAAGCGATCCATGAAAAACCAAGTTCTGTTTTTTTTTTTTAATTTGAGATGGGTTTGCTCTTCAGTTTAGTTTAGGCCGGAGGCGACAGAAACAAAATCTACGATGGAGTGAGCTTACCCAGAAGCAGCCTGCTCACTCTCACGTTGAATAGATTAGGGTTGAATGCGTTCGGAAACACAGTTGCAGTGTTTCTAAGAATTTCACAGAATTCGTCATCACGTTTATTATAATTTGAGGAGCGTCAGAACAAAAACCGATAAATCACATTTTCACATTCATTTATTTTTTATGATGCCAATTGGTTGTTCTCGTCCATATCTTGGTCTGTGGTTGATGTAACCTGATCGAAAACTGATAAATCCGCTCTAAATCCGTCCGCGAAATAACCGATAATTACATCAATCGTACTAAACAACGATGGCGATCGGAACAAATATCGATAAATTCCTAACATTATCCAGTTGGTTTGGTCAATAACCGGTATATCCATTTTCTTTTTTTTTATAATTCAACAGGTACCACAGGATCGAATGCAGAATTTAGGTTTCCAAAGAGTGATGCTAACACCAATAAATTGATAGATTTCGTTTAACTATAAATTAGAAAACCATGAAGCATATTTTTACATTTTTCCACAAAAAACACAAATGTGATTTATCGCTTTAAAAAGGAACCCTTATGGTGCGACTCAGCCGGTCTGTCAGAGCTAGATATCTCAAGAAATCCTAATGCTCAACTTGAATTTTGGAATTAGATGACGTTTGCCCAACTATTTTGCAAATAAGAAAGATTTTTTTTGCAACAGGAAAGGGGTTCTTAAAAATTTGAAGCGGGGCGACTAGGGCATGTGGAGTATTATTTGAAAGAGCACTGTCTGCAAATTCTCAAACATTTTTTCTTTTTTTTAGGCCGCATAGTTTTCGACTTTTGATGAAAAATGTAAATAAAAATACCGTTTCGATAAGGGGGGAGCCCCTTATCTCCGAAGTTTGCATAGAGAAAAATCATAAATTATTTTGTGTGATAGAAGTTTATGTAAAGATTACAAGAAAAATAAAACGATGTCTGTAAATAGCACACTGTTTTTATATATGACTAGCAGCGCCCCGCGGTTTCACCCGCGTAAGTCTTGAATACGTAAGAATATTGGGATATAAAGTATCCTATGTGTTAATTCAGGTTTTAAACTATCTGTGTGCTAAATTTCATAAATATCTGCTCAATAGTTTTTGCGTGAAAGAGTAACAAACATCCATCCATCCTCACAAACATTCGCATTTATAATATTAGTAGGATAGGAAGTAGGATGGTACCGGTCAAGAGCGAGTCGGACTCGTTTTATTTATCTCAAAATTTTACTATGATATTAAGCGTACAAATTACAGGTAAAAATCTTCATTTAATTTTTTCGGCTGTCTAACCAGGTACAAACGTTAAAAACATTATTTAGCATTATCAACTATTACTACTATAAAGTAGAATTTGCAAATCGTGGCTTACGTCTAAAGTTTTTTTAGAGTATTAACTATCAAATAAAATAACCACAAAATAACAATGAAATAAAGGCAATTCAATTTGAGAATTGAGAGAAAAGTGATATTATCATGACGAATTCTTGTATTTTCAAAATACATAAAACTTTAATTTACTCGAATCCGATGGATTTTCGCCAAGGCTATGTGGGGAGCTTAATTGTCGCAAAGGGAACATACTTACTTTTACGTCGTGAAAGGAATACGTTGAATTACAAGCCACCGTGGTAGTTATATACTATATGTACCCATTGAAGCATTACACAAAAGAGAGGAGACCAATACTCAGTAGGTGGGATAAGGACAAAGCTACCAATGATGATGACGATGATGACATGAAATATTAAAAAGGTTCTGAGGTACTGCTTTTCTTAAGAAAGGAGATCACTCCTAATGATCGGGTTCTTTTGTACCCTACTACGGCGGGGACCAAAAGGAGGGTAACGTTTTTTTTCAGAACTGGAATGGTATGCGGTCGTTCAACTTATGGTGCCTATTTTACTTTCAAGAACTATTGCATGTTGGATTATACGAATTGCATGAAAAGATATCAAGGTGCGTACTCACTGCCTTTGAAACATACCAACTTAGAGCTTATGGCACCTATTTGGTCCAGCTGGTTGTGTCCAGCCTTATAGGGTTTTCAGTTACATAATATCACATCTCCGAAAGTACTTAGCCTAAAATTTTGAAAAAAATACAGAAGATAGTTCAATATCTATAGATTACAGGAAAACCTACGAGAAGTCGATGGTCTTAAAACAACATGTAAATCTCTCAATATTGTGCGTACAAACTTACATTTGTCCATAGTTAAACAAAAAGAATCCAACCCACATTAGGTGTAATGTGGGTTGGATCCTATTCGTTTAACCATGACATTTGTAGTTGGAATGTATGGGAGAACATGTTTTTCAACTACAGTGTTAAGTTTTTCTTGGGATAAATTCATCCCAACTACGGAACCCTTCATTGTGCGTGGTCCGACACGCACTTGACCGGTTTTTTTTTGGCCGAATTGTTTTCGACCTTTGATAAAAAATGTAAAAAATATACCTTATCTCCGAAGTTTGCATAGAGAAATATCTGAAATTATGTGATAGAAATTTAAGTAAAAATTACAGGAAAAATAAAACGATGTCTCTAAATAGTAGATACACTTATGGTACGGAACCCTCAGTGCACGAGTCCGACTCGCTCTTGGCCGGTTTTTTTATCACATCTTCACCAATTTTTATGAGACTAACTTAAAGCTACTACCTTTCAAATAAAAAAAGAACGTTTGAAATCGGATCTCACAAGGCGGAGTACCTTTTTACCAGTAGCACCCTTTTTACCCCTTTTTGGAGGAAGTACCCCTCCAATCAAAAATCCCCGACTACAAAAAAATCAATAAAGTCGTAAAACCTATATAATAAGTTTCATCCAGCTCGGTTGTAAAATACGACATGTAGAGGAGTAGCAACAAACTGACAGAAGAAAGCAAATTTTGCCAGGCTTGAAGTAGAGACGCTTCGCTCTCTCGGTCAATGTTCATGTTATTCAGTTATTTATTTTATTATTACTAATGAATTTTTCCTATAGCTTGGCAAGCCCTCCACATGGGAGAGTGTTTACACCTAGATTTACTCTCGAGTTATATGGGTAAGTACCTGCCTATTTAAAGTTCTAAAGTGAAAAAGAACATCACACGAGGAGCGGGACGCGTGAGTGTGTACAGGCCGCATTTATATTAGTAACAAATCCGTTTATTGAGGCAGTGGAGCAAGCACGAAACTTTTTAACACTTAAATCAATTGAAACGTCTCTTTGTTATTATTTTCTTTTTTTCATTTATTTGTTTAGTGATAGGCTCGCATTTGACCACTTATTTTAAAAAGTACGGATTTTTTTACAAACTTTCATCCCTTTTCTATACTTATAAATCCCTTACCCCGTGACTGCGAGTTACACGCTCAAGCGACATTGCGACAACGACTGCAGAGAAAACTAGTGAATGAAGTGGTTTAGAGCATGCCACGAGGCACCGAGAAGCGACTTGCGGAGCAACGGACGGAAACAGGCGACGCGCGCGCGTGGCGCTTGATACACGTTGCGTCGCAATTCGTATCATACAATGCCGTGAACGGGACCCTTTTTTGGGTGGGAACTAATCAAATAACTTCTCCCGCTCTGGGTGGAGCGGGAGGGCGTGTCAGCCTTTTACTGACTAAAACCTACCCGTGTTTCTTCAGTGGCCTGTGCCAGGGCCACGGTAACTCTTTCAAACAACCTGCGACCCTGGCAGGCATCGGCCCTAGCCCCATCAGTTAGTGCAACATCTCTTTGAGGCGCCCGTGGAACACAACGCGCCATCGACCGGGGCCTGATCTTTACCGGACGGCGAGCTACCCATTGGTCGCCGTCCGCAAGCCCGCGCCTACGGTGGCAGGGAATCGGCTCTCAATTTCCGACTCCCAGGGCGTCTCCTGCAGCGACTAGGGCCGTAAGGGCGCAATGATTGCCTCTACCCTCACGCGTTCCACCTCCTCCGTAGCGAGCATTACTGTTTCGCAGAAGGAGGTAACGGCATTCCATGAACTCTCATTCCGTACCATGGTCCGTACCTGGTCCAGCCAGGGCCGGACGCGAGAGATCGCCGCCGTCGTTCGACTCCGCGAGGATGCGGCGGTGCTCTGCCCAAGCCGGGAAGACTTCCACCGTATGCTCCATCGTGTACTCCGGGCGATCCACTCAATGGTTACACCCGGGCGTTTCCTCCCACCTTATTCGGAACAGGAACCTCCCGAAGCAACCATCCGTGAGGACTTGCGTCA
The DNA here is from genome assembly GCA_948252095.1 of Dicycla oo. Lineage (NCBI taxonomy): Eukaryota > Metazoa > Arthropoda > Insecta > Lepidoptera > Noctuidae > Dicycla > Dicycla oo. The sequence continues at coordinate 15,969,480 of OX411732.1, forward strand.
GGCGGAAGGTGAGGACGCCGTGGCACCTCTCCAACCACTCCTCAAAGAAGGAACTTATCGCCGCAATTGTGGCGTACCCAGCACTGGATTGCGACTGTCGCACTCTCCATGTTGCCATGAGATCCCGCCGGAGCTCTGTCCGCTGTGCCGTGATTTCTCGAGGCAGCGGAGTTACGCCCCGGTGTTTTGCCTCTTCGCGCCCCTCCCATATGCATGCGAGGACTTGACATGACATGCAGATCTCATGGCGGCCATCCGGCAAGGAGGCCCGCCGCCTCACCAGAAACAGTGCGGTATCCCCGGACTAGCCGGATGGCTATGACCGGTGCACACAAGGTCTGGGCGGAGACATCCAACCGGATGTACTGGTAGTCGGATCCACCCCTTCATGACGCGCCATTCGACATGCGACGATATAGCGGAGCGGAGAATGAAATGTCCGTGAACGGCACCCTAATTGCGTAACACACTATCAATCAGAATCTGAATGATTTTGTAGCTTATTGCTAATCTATTGCTTCATCTGTTCGAAAAAATTGTCTGCTCAACAACGTAAATAACGCAATGAATGTTGTTGAACTGTCAAAATGAAACCCATTCCTACTGTAAGTGCACGGGGGCCTTAGCAGTACAATTTCCAAAAAATATTTCTTAGTCTTATTTAGTCCATAATTATGTTCCACCTTCAGTGGCTCTATCCTTGATCAAAATCAAAATCAAAAGTTATTTATTCAAACTTGACGTGCGAACAGTGCTGATTCTCAATCAGCACTGTTCGCACGTCAAAACTACATAAGACATTCCACCAAAACGCCCGCCCTTCACCACTTCATAGTACTTTAGCTGGGGAGAAGAAGTGGCGCAACAAACTCCCTAGCAGCACAGCTGTCTGTCTGATGAATCAGTCACACAGATCCGACTTTCAAATCAAATGAACATTTTTTATGTTTAATGAACAATTATTCGCTTAAAATTTAGGATTTATACGAAATGTTAGGTTTAAATACATTTCAGATGGACGTTTTTTCTTTATTTAATTCCGTTATTTATTCAAACTTGACGTGCGAACAGTGCTGATTCTCAATCAGCACTGTTCGCACGTCAAAACTACATAAGACATTCCACCAAAACGCCCGCCCTTCACCACTTCATAGTACTTTAGCTGGGGAGAAGAAGTGGCGCAACAAACTCCCTAGCAGCACAGCTGTCTGTCTGATGAATCAGTCACACAGATCCGACTTTCAAATCAAATGAACATTTTTTATGTTTAATGAACAATTATTCGCTTAAAATTTAGGATTTATACGAAATGTTAGGTTTAAATACATTTCAGATGGACGTTTTTTCTTTATTTAATTAGGGACTTTGGATGGACTGAAACATCTGATGGATTGGAAGCAATTTTTTTACCAAAAATTAACAAGAAGCATAACTAAGTACTTTTAAAAGAAGTTATAAATATTCCTTTTTTTTTCAGTGATGTCTGAAGAAAGCTCTTATAGTATGGCTGGAATCTACAAGCCTGAAATGGAATGATAAGATGAAGATGAATTACTAATTTTGAGTCGGCGCCAAACAAACAAAAGGGCGCCAAGTAAAATGATGGCACCTTGATTGATCTTCGTTGATAGTTTGTTTGGCGCCGACATAAAATTAGTTACTTACTTACATATATTACATTAATTTACCACGGTCTACATATGCGCCAGGCACTCATAATGATGTAATTTAAATAATTCAATATAAATAAGAGCCAAAGTAGTAAGTTATAAGTTTTAACAAACTTTTAAGCTTGAGGTTCTGCTCGATTTTTGCGATCAATTTTATACCGAATAAATTTAATTTCTAGTAATCATGAATGTGAGAGTCAACCGCCGCACCCAATCCATAGTTCACTACACCACGGTGGTTTCGTACGAAATCAATGTCTTTATATGTATCAATATATAAATCAAACCAATATACAAACCAACCACATTATTTTCCGACATGCACGCGAACGAAGTCGCGGGCACGGCTTGTAATAAATAAAGAGTTAAATTACTGAAGTTTGCTGTTACTTTTATTTCATGATTTACATATTAATAAATAATTAATTACATTTCTGAACTTTGCTGCGTTGACTGTACAATTTAATCCAAAACAGGCTTCGTAGTGTCGACGGCAACAATTGGCAACGACACTACTGGTAGTGCGGCTGGTGGTGTCGTTGCCAATAGATGATTTTGATTTAGTAGGTACCTACTGCTGTATCGCATAATTTGAAGAAGTTAGTACGGTGATACGGTCTCTCATTGCACTAATAATAAATAATTTAGTACAAACGGTATAAACTCTACAATTTATAATTTGGAATCTTGAATCTCATTATTGAATGCCATTCACGGGCGGTTGTGACAATTTCATACTGCTTACAATGGGACTGCTTTACATAACGAAGCGATTTAAATAATATTTAAAACGACCAACATTGTTCCTTTTATCTCATTTCTATTCTTATTTTTTGTGCAATAAGGTTGACATTTGCATGGCAAGTTGGCCCATAGAAAAATTTGATTGATGACGTTAAAAAATGAATAATAATGATTTATGCCTTTGAAGTGTTAAATGTTTATTTTTAGGGTTCCGTACCTCAAAACGAAAAAGGAACCCTTAAAGGATCACTCGCGTGTCTGTCTGTCTATATGTCTGTCCGTCTGTCACAGCCTTTTTGCTCCGAATCTAGTGGACCAATTAAGTTAAAATTTGGTACCTACAGGTATGAATTTCTGTGACCCAAAAACGGACGGGTAACGTAAATAAATGAATTTTGAAAATGGGGATCAATTTTGGGGGTAAATTAGAAAATTACATAAAAAGTTTTGCATACTGTACCATGTGATATATCAAATGAAAGGGCTTACTGTGAGGTCTCAAATATATTTTTTTTAAATTTCACTTTATCTCCGAAACTACTGAGCCTAAAATTTTGCAAAAATACGGAAAACAGTTATATACCTATGGATTACAGGAAGTCTATGCTTGAAGGAAGTCTATGCAGGAGTCTTGGCTTAAAATAACATCGTAAATCTCTCAATGTTGTGCGTATAAACTTACATTTGCAGTTGGAATGTACGGGAGAACAGGTTTTTCAAGTACAATGTTAAGTTTGTTCTTGGGATATATTCATCCCAACTACGGAACCCTTCATTGTGCGTGGTCCGACACGCACTTGGCCGGGTTTTTTGGGTAGGTATTTACTTTAGTGTAAATGAAACCAAACTTAAAACAGTAGCAGTCCTGCTTAGACCATGTTATTTTGATAAGTAAGATATTTCAAATGTATTGACTGAAGCAGTGGCTTATGAATTTACTTCAAAACCAAATCCTTCGGATTATGATGGACAGTGTGTTACGCAATTAGGTCTTAGAACGTAGAATACAATGAATAAAGACTAAATTTCATCATTAATTTATGTCCCTGCAATACAGTCCACAAATCCGTCCAACAAATCCAACAACAAATCAAGTTGATTCGAAATATTCAAATCCGTAGCTAGACATTCAATATTCAGAACAGTTGGGTCTAAATCTATGCCTCCCGTCAAAATCTTCAACTAGCAAAGTTTGGAACAGATTGTACCGAATACCGAATCCATCGGTATTATTATCTTAGGCTGCCATCAGACGGACTACACCGCAGCAACCGCACGTAGTCGATCTATTCAAATGCATGCAGTTGTACGTTCGACTTCGTACAGTTGTGATATCAACTTCACGCGGCCGGCTGTATTCGTGTAGTGTCGACGCTCGCTATCCATCGTTGACCGCATACGGTTAGTGTGCAGTTATGTTCCTTGACTAACTGCACACTAACTGTTGGACAGCGTGCCTCGACGACTGTAGCCGACCGCGTGAAGTTCATATCTCGAGTGTATGCAGTTAATATCGACTCTACACGACTGCAGCCGACCGAGTGAAGTTGATATCACGACTGTACGAAATCGAACGTACGAGTACAACTGCATGCAGTTGAATATATCGACTACGTGCGGTTGCTGCGGTGCAGTTCGTCTGATGGCAGCCTTAGGTACCGTTCACGTGTTGTCTCGATGTTTTAGGTTGTGTGCAGACTAAGTGAAAACTCTGTAACGGGACGGTTTATAAAAACAACAAGCCGTGTGTGCCCGATATTATTTCACATTGACAACTTCTCGGAAGCCTTACGAGATAAAAGTTCTGGTGACGTTTATTTTGTAATGAAAGTATGTGTACGGACGCCATGCCAGCACATCAAGCTACTACAATCTGTCAAATTTCTTTAATAGATTTTCAACTTTATCGCTAAAGCATTAGGTTCAAGATTGATTGGGAAAATTTGACAGTTTCGAGTAGCTTGATGTGCTGGCGTCTGTACATTATATGAAACAATTACAGGGCTTTACTTTATATGCATTGGCTTTTTTTTTATTCAGCCGCACAAACAAAAAAGAAGAAACAAAATATATTTTATTAAATCTGAATTTCCCAACGCAATAATAATGAAGTGAAATGGTTCTTGGCATTTTTTCGTATCAAAGCGTGTTATGTTAGTAATAAAATGATTAAAATATCAAGTTTGATTCAAAAAGTGATAAATTGTTGATATTTTTCTTTTACATTCAAAAGTAATTCTCATTTTTATCGAAAAAAGCAAACATGTAATTTATCACTTTTTGTTCCTAATCTCCTTAATTATACGTAGTGAAGAGATATTGAAATCGCTGAAATGACATAAGTCACATAAATAACCTACACACTACACAGGACAAGAAATTAAAAATCACATATCGGTAACTAATTCAAGTGTAAAAAGATACATTCAATTGTTGTAGGGTTATGTCGTATCAAACGTTTTATTTCTCCCAACAATCACTTCTTTTTTTTATAAATAATTAAATGAATAAAATATATTATTAATTAAAATTGCATTTTAAAGATAATTTCTATACAAAATTCACACGTTATAGTTGCCTAATACGTCTGAAAATTTCTTAATACCTATCATTTCTATAAAAAGAAATAAAAATATATTTACGTATATATGATGACTGGATGGCTAGAACGAATGGCGACTAACAAATTATTTATTTATAAGGCAGATGTGAGTGGACACGCTGGGAGGGGGGACGCCCTAGAAGGACATAATAGTGGTCACTATTATGTCCTTCACACCACATACATACATACCAATAAGACCTTATGGGTGATGTTCTTCAGAAAGATCAGCTGCGTAGTACTCGCAACCGGCATGCGTGTACGACTTGATGTAATATATGAAAGTAAACGAAGCAAAGGGAGCATGTAAGGATCGTAGCGGGTGGCGTTCTATAGTTTCTGCCTACCCTCATGGGAAGAAGGCGTGAGTTTATGTATGTGTGTGTGTAGATGACTAGATCTATCATCTCAAGCTTCCCAACACAGTGAAAATATGCGCTTAGTCACATTTCAGAAATTCATATTTCTCGCCGCATTTTAGTATTATAAATTGAGGGAGTTTTGTATGCTAGATTGAAAAATATTGCTTACTTATGTTTGGACATTTTCCTTGTAAGATAAATATGAAATATTGAAATAACATGTGGGGTAAATACGATTGTATGCAGTAGTCTGGTTTTGAATACACATTATGCTGCAGTAAATGGTTTCTGAGGGATAACATGCTTGCTGTGCTTTTCTATTTGTACTGAGGCACTTTGACTTAAAGCGCTACCCTGACCAAAACCTTGCGATATTGCGTTATTCAGAGGTTATAAACTCATTAATTAAGAGTAATAAACTACATCTAAAAGCACATTATTAATTTTTAACCGACTTCAAAAAGAAGGAGGTTTTCAATTCGACTGTATGTTTTTTTTTTGTATGTTTGTTACGCGATTACTCAAAGACGTATGGACCAATTTGGAAAAATCTTTTTTTGTTTGAAAGAGTATACTTCCTAGGTGGTCTCATTATACGGATGGCGTTAGAGACGAAATGAAACCATGTAATGCTGTCTATATACTGAGCCTTTATTGAAGTGAATACACGATTATATACTGGTACATTATAATATGATGTCACCCTTACATGTCCCTCACTATAAAAAATAAAATAAAAGTACAATTTTATTTTATTTGATCTTGCCATCGAATAGTTTTTCAACGACTTACATTAGTTAATATGATAATACAACTGGTATTTTAATATGATAATGTCATATATTATCTTACTACATTAACTCAAATATCTTATTATCTAAACATAAACATTCATCATGAATAAGTATTACTTATGCCTACCGTTAGATGTACTCACCTACTATGCATGACGTACCTATATGTTATCTACACTATATTCAATATATTGTTATTGGTTACAAACTGTATCTTATAAAAAAAAAATATACACTGAAAGTCAAATTAAATTTCAAAAGCTTTACCTATTGTTATTACAATTATTTATTACATTTTATCAACCATGCATGCCTACAATGATTTTTTTTTTAACACTTGGTTACATTAGTACAGTACTAGGTATGTGTTTATAGCTATACATGCGTCATGTGTTTACAAAATGCTGTAGGTAATCGGTTTCTCTATATGGATTCGAACAGCTGACACCTACTACGGGGTTGACTGCCGACTTTTGAACTATATTTATAATATTATAACTGTTATTATGCATTACAAGAAGTGTAATAAGTACTTGAAGTTCAGCTATGAATAGAATGGTTTAGTTCGATTTTTGTGCACTAAATCTCTTTTCCCATTTATGTCTACTTCAATATTCGGCGACACGTCTCGTATGACCTTATAAGGTCCAGAATATAGGCTTTGAAGCTTATTACCTGTCTCATTTTTAATTAAAACTTGATTTCCTTTTTCATATCGCATCGGATTGGTATACAAATCGTATCTACTTTTTCTAGTTATTTTATCGTCGATTAAGTTCTTTCGAGCTTCAGTCTGCGAAACTTGCAACCGATATTTGAGTTCTAAGGGGTAATTCTCGTGATTGTATAATGGCTCTACGTACTTGGTTAAGTTACTAGGCAGGGTACATTTCTTCCCATATACGAGTTCAAATGGAGTGTATTTAGTAGAAGAATGTACAGTCGTATTATAAGCGAAACTCCAGTAGGGCAACCACTCACTCCATGTTTCCGGTTTACCTTCTGTTTGTATTCTTAAGTAGGCTGATAAATTTTTATGCGAATTCTCCAGTGCTCCTATACTCTGATGATGGTACGCCGTTGAGTTCAATTTACTTATGTTTAATAACGTACATACCTGTTTTAGTGTCTCTGCCATAAACTCTGCACCTCTGTCCGTTGCTATTTCCTTGGGTATGCCGTGCTGGAGTATGAAATTGTTTACAAGCGCTTGCGCCACTTCTGCTGACGTTTTAGAAACAAGGGGATACGCTCACACATACTTAGACAGTTCGCATTGTAGTGTTAATATATAGGTATAATTGTGATTATCCCGATCTAAGGGCCCTACTAAGTCCAAAAAAATTTTATCGAACGCTGTTTGCGCAGTTGAAGTTATCACCATGGGCTCTTTTATTTGCTTTGTATATTTTTGTTTTTGGCATTTTGGACACTTTTCCACAAGATTTTTAATATCATTTTCTAGTCCTGGCCAAAAATAATATCTTTTAATACTATTCAACATTCGCCTAACACCCGCATGTCCGCTTGTAGGCAACAGATGAAAATCGTTTAGTATTATTTTTCTATCATTTTTATTCTCTATCCTCTGTACTTCCGTTAAGATTAATAGCTTAATTCCTTTCCAGTAGGCATTATCTTTTATCTCCCTCACTAGTGCTTCCAAAAATATTCTATTATCGTTATTTTTTAGGAAAAATATTTCAGTTAAGTTCAACTTGTTACAAAAATCGCTTAGCTCTCTCACGAATTCGGCTCGTGTTAACAGCTTGTGGGCCGCGGGATTAATTAAAATTGACATTTCCGAGGGACTATAACTTAAAATATTACTTTCATAGCTAATTTTGTTCTGACTTCGTAATTTATGTAGGTTTTTATTATTTGTAAATCTTAATTCAACAGCGCTTCTAGGCTTTACATGTGTTTCCACGATTTTTAAATCGGCAGATGCGTTGTTGTCTGCAACACTCGCATCAACTGCTGGAGCCGAGTCAACTTTTGCGCGTTTTTGGGCACGAGTCATTACAGATATAAATTCTGTCATTTCTTTAAGGTCGCTAGATGAAATGGATAGCCGAGACAAAGCGTCTGCTGCTGCATTTTCCTTTCCTTTTACATATTCTACAACGTAATCATATTCTTCGAGAACTAATCTAAACTTTAGTAGCCTGCTAGATGGGTCCTTCATGTTAAACAAATATAATAATGGTTTATGATCTGTTTTTATCTTAAATTTCCGGTCGTATAGATAAGGCCTAAAATATTTTACGGACCAGACGATAGCCAGTAATTCTTTTTCGATGGTGGGGTACATCTTTTCAGCTTTATTCAAGGTACGGCTCGCATAAGCGACGGGCCTACCATCTGCATTGCTCAATATTGCGCCAATTGCATATCCGGATGCGTGTGTTTGTAAAATAAATGTATTTGTGTCTGAAAAATTAGGATACTGTAAAACAGGGTGTGAAATAATGCTTTGTTTCAATGTTTCGAAGGACTTTTGACAACTGTCGTCCCAGTTAAACGGTACATCTTTTCTACATAACATATTAAGTGGATAAGCCTTTTCCGCAAAGTTTGGGATGAACTTCCGGTAGTAATTTACGAAGGCGACGAATCTTTTTACATCATCTACTTTTCCTGGTATTGGATAGTTTTTGACCACTTTAATTTTTTCCGGATCCGGTATTACACCCGCGGCCGAAACTACATGCCCTAAATATAGTAATTCTTTCTTTAAGAAGTCACATTTTAAAGGATTTAGTTTTAGATTGACCTTCCTTAATCTATCAAAAATGTCTTGTAAATTTTTAACATGCGTCTCTAAATTTTGGCTATAACAGATTAGGTCATCTTGGTAGACTAAACATTTTTCGTATGTTAAACCCGACATTGCCATGGTCATCATTCGGGAGAATAAACTCGGACTGGTTTTGAGTCCCATTGGCATACGAGTCATTTGATACTGTCCAGAGGCGAATGCGGTGTATTTTCGACTGTCTTTACCTAATTCTACATTGTAATAGCCTTGATTTAGATCTAAATGACTAAAATACATGCATCCCGATAATGAGTCTAAGATCTCTGTTATATTTGGTAGAGGAAATATATCATTTTGTATAGCATTATTTAATTTTCGGTAATCGATTACTAAACGCCACTTTTTCTCGCCACTAGAATCTATTTTCTTTGGAACGAGGAGAACGGGGCTAGACCATTCGCTGTTGCATTTTTCGATTATTCCCTGCTTCAGCATATTCTCAATTTGTTTATTAACTTCTAATTTATGAGAGTGTGGTAGCCTATACGGCTTAGTATAGACTGGTGCTGTGTTAGGTTTCAAGTTGATGGTATGTTTGTATATATTTGTCGTAGTCAATGTATCACCGGGAAGATAAAATATGTCCGCATATTTAGCACATATGTTTTCAATGGAGACTTGCTCTTCCTTGTTCAGGTGCTTAAGATTCAGCATCGAAAATAGTTTTTGTACGCGCTCTGCATTCAATTTTGAGCTCTCGAACGTACACACGTCGTAGTTTTTAGCCTCATGTATAATCGGCTTTATGTCCTTTAAAGTAAAATCTGTTTCGGTAGTATTTAGGATGCGAATGGGTATTTTACCTTCCCGGGGCGTCGCCAATGAGCTGGCTATAAAGACTCCCTTACATAGTTCGCTTGCAAAAACAATACAATCTTCTGTCATTGACGTGGTTAGATAATGGACTGATTCTGATCTCGCGGGCAAATTAAATATATTACTTTCTCTGACTAATCGAAAACATACTTTACAATTGTTGTTCCAAAGCGTCAAATTATTATTTTGAAAATTTAGAATGGCTTTGTATTTGTTTAAGAAGTCATGTCCAATTATGCCACTTGCTTTACAGGGTAAAGAATTAAAAACAAAGAACTTATGCGTTATAACATGGTTACCGATTACTAAATCTAGATTAACATATCCGATAGCTTGAACTTTGCCCCCAACTCCATTTACGACAATGCTACCGTTATGGATCGGAATATTCTGGTCGAGAAGATGTTTATATTTTATTCCCGATATGGAAGCTCCCGTGTCAACTAATAGTGTGTACGAATAATGGTTACGTGTGTCTAATGTAATATAACATTCATTATTACAAGATAAAATAATCTTTTCAGTCACGAAAAAACTGATTTTTGTCCTCAATTTCCGCTTCTGGTTGTTCATCTGATTCTGGCAAAGTATGAATGTTACGTATACCTTGGTTTCTATAATGTTCAAAATTTGACTTACCTCGGCCTCTGTAGAATGACCTTGTTCCTCTCCAGTTCTGCTGCCCTCGTCGTCCTCGCGGAGCACTATACTCCTGCATGTTGGTTCGTTGGTCTAGCTGTCGAGATTGATTTGCATCGTATGTATAACCCCTTCGGTTAACGAACCTCCGGCCTCGGCCTCTAAAATATTGAAAATTAGAGTTATTATCATAGTTATTTATTGTCATAACATCACCTGAAGTTGAGGGTTGTGACACCTCTTCGTCAATCGCTGCCTGGATTGCATCCTGTAGGGAAGAATGGTTCCTTGCTGCAATAATTGTAGATAATCGACGGTTCCGTAGACCGTCTGCGAAGCTCTTTATTGCTTGTTTCTCGTTTAAAGCGTACATAGCCCTGTAATTCGAGTCGTCTCCGTTTGATTGGGAAATTGTTAAGTCCACAAACATTTCTGATATCTGGTTGCCATATTCGTTAATAGGTAAGTCATTTTGACGAAAATTTAGTAACCTACGTTGTATAGCTACTGCTGACTTTTTGGGTAGCAAGAGTGCTTTCATGTCCTTGATTAAGGCGTCTACACTATCATATTTGGATTTTAATTTAAGTTTCGCAGAACGTGATAGCCTATTTTTTAAAACAAAGGTTACTAATTTACTGTGAGATGCCTGTTCTAATTCTGATTGATAATAATCTATTCCATCAATCAATTGCAATATACTAGTTTCGTCATCTTTTGTAACAGGTAATAAGTTCAAAGCCGTCTTTAAATCAAACTTCGCCATGATTGGTTTCTGTGAATTATTTGTATCTATTAGTTCTGCCCTCTGAGAGCTATCTTCATTACACAAATTTAATATTTCCTCGTAAAGTTTATCTATATCTAAACAAATCTGTTCAATAGATATAAATTCTTCTGTTTTGACACTGCCCTTGAGGTAGCCTATTTTTACTAAACATTCGTTATATCGTCTTATTAAATTATCAGTTTCCTCTAATTTAACTAAAATAATATTACCTTTGCGTCTACTAGGACCGATCTTTATTAAATATTTTCTTACCTCCAACAAACTACTGAATAAATCCTTTAATTCTTCAGCCATAAATCTATTATTTTATTATATGAAGTGGTAATTTGTATTATAAACTATCGATTAGTACGTACGTGTTTCCTGAAAATGTTTTGTTTATTTACGATGTTTCCGCACACATACTTGTATTACTTGTCCCAATGTCAATCTTAGTCCATTACTGTATGATATCGATATTTTAACTTTTGACACAAACACTTCAAATTTATTTTATTTTTAAGGCACTTCACTAGCACATGGTAGGTGAGAAACTTTTCTGCTGGCTGCATCAAACTACTTCATTTGTCTTCTCTGATCGACGCGCCTCCCGTCGGCGCCAACTCGAAAGCCGAAGGTCACGCCGATTTATCTCGTTATTAATCCATTTTTTATGACATCGCCTATACACTCGATATACACCATAGAGAAATATCAGCGTAATCACCAGCAACAGGACTGATAATATTATATTGATCGCGTTCAGGTGATAAGTTACTTGGTCTACATTTGCGCTGTTGGAACCCGCTGCATTCTGGGCTATAATAACTTCTTCTTTTGACTTAGTAGAACCCATGTTGGATGGTATAATTTTCGATTATCTTTCCAAAATATTCGTGTAATACCCAAGCTGAGTAGTAGCCAATTGACTTAGTACTGCAATTCATCTTGATGCCCTTTTACAACGATTGGAATGTAGAATTCGATATCCGCGCACCCGACTTCACTGCACTTCGGCAGGGTCGCCATATACGGATGGCGTTAGAGACGAAATGAAACCATGTAATGCTGTCTATATACTGAGCCTTTATTGAAGTGAATACACGATTATATACTGGTACATTATAATATGATGTCACCCTTACATCATATACATTTTACTAACTTTTCTTAGGGAGTTTTTGAGTTACCTTCAATAATGCGTATTTTTCCCAATTAATTTATGTGGATGATGTTTGAATAACTTCATATCACTGTTATTTTCACTGTTCTGTCTGTGGTAGTGGTATTCGAATTTGTGAGGGGTAGGTGACACAACTAAAAAGTGAAAAATAAAACCTTTTTAGTAAAAAATAAAACCGACTTGCAAAACAAAACACTACAAAGTGAAAAAAACATTAATTTCGGAAGTCGGTGGCAAAAAACGAAAATACAAAACTAAAGACACCGACTACCGCGCCGACACCGCGCCGACGCCGCTTGATTTCACCGTACCAATATACAGTTGTTAGTAATAGATTGCTACCCGCGAAGATCACACGTGTCAAAAAAACGGAGTTAGTGTTGTCTTTATATATTTCCAAATTTTTGTCCCATAGCACTTCTCTGTCCTCTACTAAACTTATGAATGTTTTGTAATCAAAATTTTCCATGATAGTTTACTAAAAAGGTAAGTTTAGTAAGCACGTGTACGTAAGCGGCCGGTAATGGAATAACAACTGATGATCAGCGGGGTGGCGGGGGCCGCGACTCGTGTACGCAGCTCTGAGATGCGGCGACGGTGCGGTGGCGGTGTCGTCTACACGAGCCCTTATGGGGTCATTGTACTCATCATTATGAACATCTTTTACTATGGGGCAAAACGCAAAAAGAATCAAATCGCGAAAAAAAATCAGCGGTTCAGTACATTTGTGTTCGCATAATTCGTCAAAATGTACTGAACAGCTGATTTTTTTTTGCGGTTTCTGGTTTGGTCCCATAATAAAAGTTGTTCATAATGATGAGTACAATGACCCCTCAAAAAGTTGTGCGTTATTTAAGTTACATCTTGTAGATACTAAGGGCCGGTTTTTTGATCCGTAGTTAACTCAACCAATGGTTAAACAATAACTAATGGTTGAATTTTGGCTAAATGTGAAAGGCTAAACATGAATGAGTTATGCCATTTAGCCAAAATTCAACCTTTAGTTACTATGTTTAACCATTGGTTGAGTTAACTACGGATCAGAAAACTGAGCCTTAGGACTGATTTTTCAATAGTCAGATAACTTTTATCTGAAAAATAAATAAGACAGTTTGACATTATTTTCTATTTTGCATAGCTGTCAAATTGAAATATTTATTCTTCAGAGAAGAGTTATTACTATATAACTATGATGACTATTGAAAAATTAGCCCTTAGTTGTACAAAAGAAATAAAAGATTGAGAAATCCTGTGTGTGTGACCTACCTAAAACAAAGTATACTCAAGATAAACCAGAATTTAATACAGTAAATCGAAATGTTGCTTACAAGTTGAGTACATTGTGTGTACTTCCGAGCCGATTGTAGCAATCTCATTTGTAGTTCAAACTTTTTAAAGGAATTACACCCGTTGTTGGAAAACTTAGACCGGTCTTTCATTTGTCTGTAAGTACAGTAAACGCTCAAGAGTCCATAAGCGTGCTAAGGATTACATTGCTATGAACTGTGCGAGCACGAACCAGTACGTGTGCGTGTATGAGCGATGTCTCACTCAACATTCCGCAGATAACACACACTAATGAATTGTCGCATGTCGTCGTAATAACTTTATATTTCTGTTGCATTTAGAATACTCGTCATAGTGGCGACCTGTTCTTACCATTGCATTGCTAAAATTCGCATAAACATAACATGTGCTGGTAGCTGTTTGGGCTAAGCAATGGTTTCACGATCAATGAAGTCTGAGTTCGAATCTTAATCACAATGTGGGACTGTTTTTTTTCTTTGGAACCATAATAATATTTTTGTACTATTTTAAGCAAAAACTTGTTAGATGTTTATGTTTATTTATTTTTATAAGAAGTTAAATATTAGTTATTGTATTATTATTTAACTATTTTTGTGATTTTTAATTTATCTTTTCGATGTTGGAAGGTTGAAATAAAAAAGTCGTGCTGAATGGTAACAAAAATGTTTACTCGTTTTATTTACTTATTTATAAAATTAACAAACTTAAGAGAATTGTGACGTTACATTCCTACTAGATAAAAGAAGTTTTTTTGTAACCGTTCATAGGACTTTTTGTTGTCTACCTCACAGAAATCGAAATTATTTATTTCGTTTTCTATGATCTACCTTTCTAACTTTACGAAATGAGTGACCAAGCGAACAAGATAAAGAATATTATATTTCTGTCTCATTACTTCCAATCAAGTAAAAACCTACAAAAAGTCAAGTACTGCGTGAGATTTGAATTCACGGCTCACTGATTCACGCATCTATCTGCACGCGCTTAACCGCTAGGTCATCTTTACACATGTTAAAACTTTGAAATTATGAACTACAATCACTTGTTGACGACAATAATTATGCATGTTTATGTTCTTGGAAATAGAAGGTCTTAAGTCAAGCTAAACGCAAAGCTATTGCTTTGTGAGTTTGCTTATCGACTTTTGGTCGCGACCGTACAATACATTGTGGCTTAACGAAAACAGATATTTTATTTATTAATACGACCTTTTTTTTAATTTAAGAATATTATTATAAAACTATTAAAAAACTAAAATATTGCGTCGAAAAATTCCTACTTTCGGAAAAAATTTCAGCCCCTGCTCCTAGGTTACGGCTCCAAAGGGGCTGCCGTACACGCCTTATCGACCTACCTACATTCTGGCAAAGGAGAGGTAATCCTGAAGGTTGACATAAAGAATGCTTTCAATTCTTTTGATAGGGACACCTTGCCGGCAGAAACTAAAAAAGAAATTCCCCAAATGTATAGTTTTCTTTGGCAATGTTACAGACACCCTTCTAAATTACTGTATCGGAACTACCTTCTGGAATCTGCTGTTGGCTGTTAACAAGGTGACCCCCTCGGGCCAGTGATTTTTAATTTAGCCAGTCACCCAATTAAAGGTCGCGTCATATAAAAAGAACGCTAGTGGTGAAGCTGCGCACTCGGCGATTTATCGGTCTATTTGGTGTTATGAGGTGCGGCGCGGGGCGCGCGGGTCACGCACCGCATGCTTGCCGGTACGCTATTGGTTCGTTCGTCAGTCGACCTTTGATTTCCGCGCTGTATCTAAGTTACGTCTGTTCTCAAAATACCATTGCGCACGAAAGTTTTTAATTACGATATGGTTTTACATAGAAAAGTGAGAAATATGATTTATGAAGTATATTGTTTTATGAAGACAGAGGCTGATAATAACGCAGTTGATAATTTAAAACAATGTCGATAATTTAAAACCATATGGTTGACATGATGACAGAAACATTTATTATTCGCGTAGGGGATGATGATTCTGACTCAAATTATGATGAAAGCTCAAGTAACGACAGCGACGACGATGAAATGGTCTCCTCTAGCATCAACACCGCGTCCTCATCTAGTATTCATGTCACCCACGACGACTTAATGGAAGGAGTTTCAACATTATTTTTTTGTAGTTATATTAAACATTCTACACTGAATACATGTTTTTAATTCTATTTAATGATATTTTATCTAATACATTTTTCAATTCACCTACCAATAACCAATATACGAAGCCGCGAGCGAAAGGCTAGTTCAAAAATAAAACAATAGGCCTAGTACTTTCGAGCGCGATTGTATCCATGCCCAAACACACCCCTTCCACTATCTTCCAGCGTTCTTTTTACATGACGCGTACTGTATTCGACAGCTAAATTCCAAATTTAACGTTTGGTATCTTAATGATGGAACCTTGGGAGGCGATGTAGAAACTGTCTTAAATAACCTTTAATTCTTAAAAAAAAAATATTTAAAAAAATATATCAACTTCACAAAGAATCGAACTCAAAATTATGAAATAACTTTAATTTGGGAAGTCGGTGTCTTGGGCTCTGTATTTTAGTTTTTTGCCATCGACTTCCAAAATTAAAGTTATTTCATAATTTTGAGTTCGATTCTTTTTGAAGTCGATATAATTTTTTTAAATTATTTTTTATTTCGTAATTTTTAGTTTTTAGTAAAAACTGGAATATTTGTTTGTAATAAGTATTTAATAGTTTTGTTATAAATATTACACTGGAATTTGACCACGGTATTGAGATGTTTTCCCTTTGACACCACACCCGTAGCTCGTATCAATAACCCAGGCCGTCACACTTACACGTATTAGTCCATTATCTTGAAAACTACTGAACCGATTTTGACAAAACTTTCATGCCCTAAGTTGAAGTAAATGTTAGCCAACAAAAAATAATAGTCACGATCCGATTAATAGTTTCGTAGAAATGGGTGGACAAATATACATACATCTATAAAATTTTGTATATTTGTTTGGAAGAGTGACCAGTCAGTTCACCAAACATTAATTCAAAAATTTTTACTTGACAAGCAACGATTGGCAAAAACATTATTTGTCATTTCATCATTTTACAACAATAAGTTTACCAAATATTTCACTTAGCAAGATAATTATCCGATAATCTTTTATTTAATAACGTATTATTTGATATGCATTAAATGACTTTACTGAACACATTGTCAAAAGCATAGATAACAAAAAGAAATGCCTCACTATATTTCTCGATTTGGCGAAGGCTTTTGACACGGTTTCTATTCCCACCCTAATTAATAAGCTATATCATCTCGGTATCTGTGGAAATCAACTCAAATTACTATCTAATTATCTATCTGGAAGAACACAAAGGGTAAAGATTGGCAATTATACAAGTGATGGTTTACCTGTCTCCCATGGAGTACCACAGGGTAGTATCCTAGGCCCAACGTTGTTCCTAGTTTATATCAATGATCTAACAATACTTAATATTGAAAACTGCAAAATAATTGCGTATGCAGATGATACTACCCTGACATTCCATGGGGATACTTGGAGTGAAACCTTCCAAAAAGCTCAACATGGTTTTAACATGGTAACAAAATGGCTTGCTCAAAATTACCTTTCTCTTAATACCGAGAAAACCAAATACATCCCATTCTATATTCGCAACACTGGTGAACCAATACATACGATACATCGTTTAACCTGTCACACCTGTGATGGTGAATCTATTAACTGTTCTTGTCCATCCCTATCTGCCGTGGAATCAATTAAATATTTAGGACTCATATTTGATAAAAATCTTAATTTTAAAAATCAATTAATTAATCTGTCAAATAGAATAAGAAAACTTATATATGTATTTAAACAAATAAGAAACTCAGCCAATGCTAATATTATGAAAATGGTTTATTATTCCCTGTGTCAAGCGGTTATAACCTATTGTATTGCATGTTGGGGTGGTGCTGCTAAAACGCATAATTTAATTGCTGAAAGAGCTCAAAGAGCCTTATTAAAAGTAAGTTACTTTAAGCCTAGGTATTTTTCTACCACTGAGCTGTACAGGGAATGTGAGGTAGATACTATCGGTTCGTAAACTCTTTGTACTTGCCTTAATTATGAGACAGCATTCCAGTGTCAAGTTAAGTGCCCTGACTGATAAAGAAATTACTAGGAGTAGACGTTTCGATCTTTTAAAATCAGTACCCTGTAGAACATCTTTTGCCCAAAAATTCAACATGTTCCTGGGCCCAAGACTATTCAACATTGCAAATAAACAGTTGAAAATTTTCTCCATGACAAAAAGAGAGTGCAAACAAAATGTGACTACTTGGCTTCTATCCCTAACCTACGATGAAACTGAAAAACTGCTTAGAGTAATTGTATAATTTCTTTGTATAATAAAAATATTGAAATCGTTTATTTATTTATGATTAAAATATCTGGTATAAATGAACGATAATATAAAAAGAATAAACTAAATTCATTTAATTATAGTGCGTTATTGTACTTGTTTAAAATTCAATGTCCTAAGTTTCCCTCTGTCACACATACACACACACACACACACCCTACACACACATACATACAAACACACACACTCACACACACACCTTTACTCCCTCACTAACACACACACACACACACCTTCACTCACAAATACACACACCCTCACACGTACACCCAAATTTGCGCACGCTCACACGAACCCTGCACATACCAACACACTTCGTTTACCAGTTTTTTTTTTTTTTTTTTTTTTGTTTATATTAATTTTAGTTTTGCACCTAAACAGTCCTTCATTCTACATGCTAGGCACAACAACATTGGCTATTATAATGATAATCGAGGGTGGGCGCTGATACCTATAATTACAAGATATTAAGTTATCTTAGCTTAGGTATTGGCTGAAACTATAATATTATGTTACTTTACTTACCTTACGGCCTATTTTTATTGTAAACTATGTATATTTATATTAAGGTGCAATAAACTATTTTTATTTATTTTATTTTTATTTATTTATTTGACAAACAATTCATTATTTTTTCATTTCATTTCATAAACAACGTTTGGAATAAAGCCTAACCCTAGACGGTCGACATCAGGGGCACCCCGAGGTTCGGTTATTTTTTTTTTTTTTATTTGTGATGGGTTTGCTCTTGACTCTAGTCTAGGTCAGAGGTGACAGAGACAAAGTCGACGATGGAGTGAGCTTACCCAGAAGAAGCCTGTTCACTCTCACTTTGAAGAGATTAGGGTTGTATACGTTCGGAAACACAGACGCAGGTAGTGAGTTCCACTCTTTTGCTGTGCGCATTATAAAAGACATTTGGAAGCGCTTAGTGCGAATTGGTGGAATAGCAACCAGGTAGGGATGGTAACTGGCAGTGCGTCTAGATGTCCGGTGGTAGAAGGGGGCCGGTGGAATGAGGTCGTGGAGTTCTCGGGCACACTCTCCGAAGTACAATCTGTAGAAGACCGACAAGCAGGCAACCTTGCGGCGATGAGCCAAGCTATGAAGCTTGGCATCCACCAGTTTTACGTCGCCAATGAGCCTCTTAGCTCTGCGTTCCACCGAGTCAAGCGCGGCTAGTTGGTACTTAGCTGATCCATCCCAAAGGTGACTGCAATACTCCATGCAGGATCGGACTTGCGCTTTGTAAAGGGTTAAAAGCTGTCCAGGCGTAAAGTATCGCTTCACCCTATTTAGGATGCCCAGTTTCTTGGCCGCAGTTTGGGCCTTGTACTCGATGGTGGCGCCGAAGTTGAGACCAGATGTCAACTCCATGCCTAGGAGCTCAAGTCGATCAGTTACAGGAACAGATGTACCCCGAAAAGTAGGAGTTTGGGCGAAACGACTCTTTTTAGCGGTAAAAAGACACGCCTGCGTTTTGGTGGCGTTAAAAGAGACCAGATTATCATCACCCCACTGGGAGACAAAGCTTAAGGTCAAATCTGTCCGCTCTACCATGGCCTCTCTCAAGGAACGAACTTCAGCCCCGCTGGTTTTTGCGCTGGACAAGTATCTCTCTGAAACTGTACTGTCATCTGCGTACCCAACAATACCAGGCCGAAGCAGGTCATTGATGTGCAGCAGGAAAAGAGTTGCAGAGAGAACAGATCCCTGAGGAACTCCGGCATCAATAGCCATAAGGTCAGAAGAGCAGCCATCAACAACTACTCTAATCGACCGTTCACTAAGGAATTCTGATATCCAGCTACAAAAATCAGCTGGGATGCCATAAGCAGGAAGCTTGCTGAGCAGAGCAGCGTGCCAGACCCTGTCAAAGGCCTTCGAGATGTCAAGCGATACAGCCAGTGCTTCGCCGTGTTTCTCGATGGCTTCGCCAAAGCAGTGCGTGACATACACAAGAAGATCGCCAGTTGACCGTCCCCGGCGAAAGCCATATTGACGGTCACTGAGAAGATCATTGTCTTCAAGCTAGTTCAGCAACTTATTGTTCAGTACCCTTTCCAAAACTTTGCACAGAATGGAGGTAATGGCGATCGGACGGTAATGGGCAGGGTCTGCACGGTCGCCTTTTTTGGGCACTGGTTGTACATTTGCAAGCTTCCAGGATTTCGACACCGTTCTTTTTTCAAGAGAGAGGCGGAACAAACGTGTCAATACAGGAGACAGTTCAGGCGCACACTGCCTCAACACTCTCGCTGGAATGCCGTCAGGCCCGCTGGCCTTGTTCACGTCTAGACTGCACAATACTCTTCGGACCTCTTTAATGTGTACTGCGATCTCCGGCATCGAGGAGTCACAATGAGGTACAGTAGGTGGTTGCTTTGAGCCAGCGTCCAGACGTGAATTGCTTGCGAAGAGAGATGCAAATAAATTTGCCTTCTCAGTTGCAGAGTGAGCCAGCGACCCATCATGTTTCATCATAGGAGGTAAAGTGGGACGACAGAAATTCGTTTCAACCGCTTTAGACAGGGACCAGAACTGTTTACTACCCGGAGGGTGCGAAGCCAGCCTGGCCCCGATATGTCCGACATGGTCAAAACGTGCCCTACGCAAAACCCGCTTGCAGAACTTGGCGGCAGAATTAAAGGCTCTCTTCTTCGCGCGAACCCTGCGCGCTCTAACTTTGCGGTCGCGGGCCTTGACCCAGGCTTGGTAGGCAGTCTCTTTTCGGGCCTCAGCGTGGGCACATTCTGCATTATACCAAGGCCGGGATTTGTGACCGAGCGGGATGTCGGAGAATGGAATAAAATATTCCATCCCCTGCCGAATCACGTCCGCAACCGCGTCAGCACAGCGCGAGGGGTCACCCGAGGAAAAGCACACTTGCCGCCATGGAAAAGACGCAAAAAAGTGCCGCATCTCATCCCAGTCTGCTGACCCGTATCGCCATACTCGCCTCGTGCCTCTAGGGCTCTCATCTGGAGGAGAGCAGGTTGATATGGATTTCACCAGACAGTGGTCAGACGTTCCCAGCGGGGCTGAGACCGATACTGAATGACTGTCCGGATCAGATGCCAGCAGAAGGTCCAAGCAATTGGGTGTATGGCCGTCAACATCCGGTACCCGCGTTGCCACATTCACCATCTGGGTTAGATCTAGCGTTAAAGCAAAATTGCGCGCCTCCAACCCAGCATGTTCAGTTTTCTGGTATGGGAACAACCATTCTTTATGATGGGCGTTGAAGTCCCCCAGAAAAATGAGCTTCGCCGTTGGGTACCGTTGCTGGGCTACGTCAGTCGACTCCACGAGGAAATTAAAGAGCGCTGTTGTCTCCTGGTCACCGCTATGCGATCGGTAGATGCCGATGTAGAGAGATTTCTCCCCGCATAGCGGGGCTCCGTCGACCTGCTGACGGAAACCCTAACCCTAGACGGTCGACGTCAGGGGCACCCCGAGGTTTGGTTGGTTAGGTTCCTTTAAACCCGGCAGACAGAAATAGGCGCCCCGCGTAGCGGGGCTCCGTTGACCTGCTGACGGAAACCCTAACCCTAGACGGTCGACGTCAGGAGCACCCCGAGGTTTGGTTGGTTAGGTTCCTTTAAACCCGGCAGACAGAAATTTCCTATACTATTTATTTCGAATATAACTTATTCCGCAAATGTTTTATTTTATAAACACTCGTTTTACAAACATTTATTTGGCAAACAATTCTTTCAACAAATGCATCACATGATATTTAATCATTTAAATATTTTTCATTTCTCATTTAGATTCATGCGCGGAGCTCCTATTTCTGTCTGCAGGGTTTAAAGGAACCTAACCTCGGGGTGCCCCTGACGTCGACCATCTAGGGATAGAGTTTCCGTCAGCAGGTCGAAGGAGCACCGCTGCGCGGGGCTCCAATTTCTGTCTGCCGGGTTTAAAGGAACCTAAGCAACCCAACCGCTGCGCGGGGCTCCTTCGACCTGCTGACGGAAACCCTAACCCTAGGCGGATCTCAGTGACGGCACTATGTAGAACCATCGTGTTTTTACTTATTTGAATAGAATATAAGAAAAGGAATATAAATGTTGAAAGCTAGGTCATCCTAACTATTTCCATTACTGAGGGCCAATGAGCACTTACCTGGTCATCAACAGACCTTCAGAAAGTAAGTCTTGAGTATGGTCGCTAAATCGACACACACATCGGTCTCGTTGGCGTGTAAAGAGCCTAGCTGAAGCGTATAAAAGGAGTGGTGGCAGTTGATTCCGATGAGGATTGACCGGTTGAGTAGTCACGGCCTCTCAAGGCCAACTACGAGATGCCATTTAGAAAAATAAAAATAAAAATGATGATTATCACTTAGAATAAATAAATGTTATTATTCTAAGGATTATCTTTTCAGATTTTGTGTGATCAAGACGTCTAAGTCTAGGAGCTGTGTTCTGTTTCGTATGTGCGATTGAAAGTGTACTTAATCGTGTGTATATCTAGTACTATTGTTAGTTTAAAATAGCGGTTGTGTAAATTGAAATAAAATCAAGTGAACATTATCAAAATAGTTTCTTTTCTCGCCCGAATCCCTTAGGTATATGTGCCCACATTATGAGTGATCACGACGACACGCTCATCTAACATTGTATTTTACAACAATTGGGAGTCCGTTGCGCCACTTCTCAGCTAAAATAATCGGAAGTGTTGAAAGGGAGGTGGGGATATGGTGCGCTGTCTTATGTAATTCTGACATTAAAAAGTTGGTGATTCTCAGCCTAATTTGAATGATGATTTTTTATTTTTATTTATTTTGCTACATACGCTTGGTATGTCAAAGGACATCAGAACAAAATTTCACACACACAGCCACATTTTTCATATACCCATAAAAATCAAGGTCCGCTACATATATTTAGAAGACCGCGAGGACCGGCAATTTGCGACCTGCAGGATCCTTTTGACTGTCAATCCGGAAAATGGAACACAGACAAAATCTTTCAAGAGTTACACAAATTAGAAGAGTAAGCGATTTTAATCACTTTTTACCCGACTGCCCCAAAAGGAGGGCAATGTTCTTCGAGAGTATCTATGTATGTATATATGTATGTCTATTTCTTTGACACGCTCTATAGCCTAAACATCTTGATGGATTTTAACATATGAGGTGTCGTTAGATTTGTCTTAATTGTGGGAGTGACATAGACTATTGACATAGAGTATTTATATACTGTATCGGGAAATACAAAAAAAGGAGGAGAAGGTATTTTTAAAATTAATTACAAAAATATTGGTATTATATATACATATATATGTTGGATCCGGTCATTAGTACGGACACAAAACGAATCACAAGCGCGCCACTGGCGACATCTGGTGATCTACCCACACCTACAGCGTGCTTCTACAGAGTCGTGATGTTTTAAGCCAACAGCGAGGAGGACATTCCAGTGTCTAATCGCATCGGAGTTAAGACGTTGCGGAACTGTACTCGATTCGTTGTGCTCAGTTAATGTGTTAATTGTAATTCGGAGTTATTGTGCTAGTTTGTGATTTTAATAAACGCTGTGTATCGCACCCAGTGTGTTTTCATTGCACGAAACCCATCTTCTGCCCACATGATGTCCGTATCTAACGGACGATCCTACATATATATAAAATTCAATAAATTATACTGCTTTTCTCTTTTCAGTTATGTGTTTTTGCAGTACGGTTTTCTTTTTCTTTTTTTTTCTTATGATATAATTTCTCGTGAATAGGTACAGCAGAATCTTATGTTGTGTGGTGAGTTGTTATGTAGCTTCAAGTAGCGGGATTGGCCTCATTTTTGCAATAACTTTGAAAGATTGTTGTAATCACAATTTAATTTTGAACTTGTCCAGTGCTTTCGACACTCTGTAAGCCCTCTTACACATGGGCGGGTAAAAAACGCCGTAGATTTAACTGGTTTTTTTTACACTAGGCGTGAACCCCTTATGTTGAAACGCACACATTACATATGTTTTCCCGTTTCCTACTAGTTTAATTCGACCATTTTTTAACGCGCGTTGAAAAACCTGTCGTAATAGAAAAAGATCGTCGCGCGATCCCAAACTATTGATCTAGTCTATAGGTTCCCAACGGGGGCGTTACCGCCCCATAGTGGGCGCTGGAGCTTTTCGTGAGGGCGATATCAGGTCCAAAGGCAAAGTCAACCGACCACGAGTAGCACGATTACAGAGAGAGAGAGAGAATTAATGTTTAATTTGTGATTATTTATGTAAAGGGGGCGTTAGATTTTTTGTTCTTGTAAAGGGGGCGGTAGTCCATATAAGATTGGCAACCCATGAATCTAGAATATAACAAATTTGTTCGACGATCGCTTTCTGTTAAGATACCCGGTGAGGCTATAAAGTGATAATACTGAAAAATCACACGCTCAAGCTTTTTGCTTACACCAACCCTAAAACAGCGGTAAAATGTGAATTACACGAATAATAATCCCTAGAGAATATTCATAAATTATTACCCGTGTCATATCCCACACCTTTTTCGTGTTCAAAAAATATTGTTATAAATATTGTCAAAAAATCAAGCAACAAGCCGTATCTTGTAGCTTGAATATTTTATGAAACCGTCGACGGCATTGATGTAAATCAGTCGACGAATTTTGAGAGATAGATATATTTTTCCAGTATGTCAAATAAAATATTTGGAATTTAACGCTTTCGCGGGCGCTTCACGTCTATAGACGTCGTAACAATAAGGCGGGTATCACACCTCCGCGGCGAAACCGCAGTAGTTGAATTCAACTGACTCTCAATTTCGCAGTGTTGCGGCCGAGATGTGATACTCGTTTTAAACTTCTCGCTGTGTCTCGCTTACCGTCCACGGATAGATTAAATGAAGTCGCATTCTGATTTTAGGATGACTTTTTTATGTGAGTCAATCTGCCTAGCCTTTTCCCAACAATGTTGGGGTCGGCTTCCAGTCTAACCGGATGCAGCTGAA
Organism: Dicycla oo; assembly: GCA_948252095.1. Taxonomy (NCBI): domain Eukaryota; kingdom Metazoa; phylum Arthropoda; class Insecta; order Lepidoptera; family Noctuidae; genus Dicycla; species Dicycla oo. The sequence continues at coordinate 15,994,566 of OX411732.1, forward strand.
TACCAGTATTTTACATGGAGCGACAGCCTATCTGACCTCCACAACCCAGTTACTGGGTAATACGATAGCCCTTTAAGACTGGTTGACAGACTTTCGGGCTTCTGACGACCCGTAACGACTGTCATAGATCCATGAATGACAGCCGGGACCAACGGCTTACCGTGCTTTCCGAGGCACGGAGGAGTCTCGGTATGTAAAGATAGTCACCCATCCACGGACCAACCCCGGCAAGCGTAGCTTAACCTGATGGATCGACCCATGCGGCTATGACTTAGCCACGGTGAGTGTGAGATGATATGATCTACGAGGCCTGAAGAAAAGTTTATAATCCTATAAGATTTACAGACCGTAAGAAAGAATAGGAAAAGCAAGAATATCGAATTTCAAGTCTGGTATTATTATCTAGATAAAGATTTTAAAGCTTTTAGGTCAAGTCAAACAATCAGTACCTACTCAACTCATATACATATCGTAATCCACTGCTGGACATAGGATTCTCCCAGGCTGCGCCACTACACCCCTAGCCCTATCTAGCCCTATGTTCACCCTTCCACAACCAGTCTGTCAGAGGCTGAGACAGACTGGATGTGGAAGGCAGGGACTCCCAGCCAATTTTTTAAGGTCGTCGGTCCATCTAGCTGGGGGCTTCCACACTACGCTTGCCGATATGCAGTCTCCACTCCAGGACTCGTTTGCTCCACCGGCCATCAGTCCTTCGACAAACATGGCCAGCCCACCGCCACTTCAGTTTGCTTACTCTGCAAGGTATGTCGGTAACTCTGGTGTCAGCCCAGCCCGTAGTGACTGATGGTTTGTGTTAAACCTAAGATGTTATTTGGTTTATCTATGTGTGATGACTACTTAACCGTGCCTCAGAAAATTTATAAAAGTATAAACTGTAAGGAAGAAATCAATTAAACAAATACCTCCAGATACAATACTAAGTTTATTCTAGAAATTCTACATTAGAGGTACACAAACACCTTTATGTGGGTGTAGTTACCTTTTACATGGACTCTTCCCTTACACAAAGATAGGTATTGGCCCTAACACAACTCGTCTCCGTAACGGTTTGGTTTAAGCATGAGACTATAACGAAGGATTCTCAAATCGCTGTGAAGGATCCGCGAGGTAAAACTGAATAACTCTTTCGCTCAGACTCGGTAAATTGACAAACTGTTGGTAGCGCTCATAAAAGGAATTTAAATCTTAACAAACTTAACCCGAGACACTACTGTTCACTGTACTGTTCAATAACTGGGTCGATTCCCTAGTTCTCTACATAAAGCCTAAATCACTATCAGGACCTTAACTAAATATTCAGTAAAAAAATTATAATAAACAATCTCTCTCTTTCTCTCTCTCATCCGAGATGGGTGTAAAACATTTAGAATGAAGCGACTCTTAGGGTAGGGTATTTAGGCAACCAGAGATGGAATAACCACAATTAACAGAGTCACTATTACCTCTCAACCAGTTTCTCAATTAGACTATAAATTAGCTGTCAATTAAACTCTCAACTAACAGAGTTCTATAAACTCTCAATTAGCAGAACAAAAGCCCTTGGCATAAAGTCCAGGTTAGACTTAGAATTCCACGCTGCAGCGCGGCCTGCGGGTTAGGTCCTCAACGAAACAAGATCGCGTGTCATACCTGAAGCTCAACGTCTCCGACACGCACGCCCTACATGTAATGCTTTCCTTTCATGCGGAAAAAACTCACTCCATTCACGTGTCAGAACCAAAACCTGCTCCATCAACGGTCCGACATCAGACTCCCGTCCGTCCTGGTATCTCTAGGTTTAGGCCAGGTAAACTCAGCTAAACCTGTAACAAATAACCAACTTATTAGCAACGCAGTCGCAAGGCTTCAGCGCAGGGACAGAAAGTATTGTAAAATACTTACAGCTTAAATCGCCATCATCGATATAAATTCAATTTGGAATAACTGCACCCCGTCCAGAATACTAACGGAACAGTAATATTTCTCCGCTACATGTGCAGGAAAAAAAATCCAGCAGCGTCGCCAGCACTGAAAAAAAGATGTCCTCCTTTCGATCATAAATCCGGACATTCTGTTTCACAGACAATACAGACACACAAGCAGAGTATATTCGATATCCGAAATTGATCACAATTATCATTTTTCCATAACTAGCTCGCTGACGTCGCTGGCAACTATGTAAATTTTGTAACGTCACATTTGGTTCTTTACCAGAAAATTTCATTTCTGATTTTATCCTTCAAGAAACTCCGAGCAAAACCAGTTCCACAGCGCGTACTACTGAAATCCGGAAAATAATACATTATTATTTCACACCACCTGCTCGCTAATGTCAAATTTTAGGTCATGCAAACCTAACCTAAAGCAAGTCATTAAAGACCTAGGTTTTAGCCGGGCAATAATATTGCACTGAATTGCATTATGAGTATGTGAGTTAATGTCCCAGGATATTATTATTATTTAGGGTTCCGTGCCTCAAAAAGAAAAACGGAACCCTTATAGTATCACTCGTGTGTCTGTCTGTCTGTCTGCCTATCCGTCTGTCACAGCCAATTTGCTCCGAATCTAATGGACCGATTAAGCTGAAATTTGGTACACGTATGTATTTCTGTAACCCAAACACGGACGTGTAACGTAAATAAATACATTTTGAAAATGGGGGTCAATTTTGGGAGCAAATAAGAAAATTAAAAAAAAAAAGTTTTGCAAACTGTACCGTGTGACATATTAAATGAAAGGTCTTACTGTGAGGGTCTTAAACATATATTTTTTTTATAATTTTAAAAGAAATCATTTTAAAGTTATTTAAGAAAATAGACGAAAATTTACCATTCCACCACCCTTATCTCCGAATGTACTGAGCCTAAAATTTTGTTCAATACCTATAGATTACAAGAATACCTACAAGAGTTTATGGTATTAAAACAACATGGTAAATCTCTCAATATTGTGCATACAAACTTACATTTGCAGTTGGAATGTATAGGAGAACATGTTTTTCAACTAAAAATTACAAGTATAAGTTTACCGGCCTTCCTCTCCTCGGTCCACAGTACCGATAAATTAACCGCACTGGACGATTTTGAGGTACCGTGTTTGACCGATGTGTTGAACGCTTGGAAAATGATTTGTTCTAATACTGATTTGCCCGACAACCCGTCCTCCCAGAAACGGTGGGACGTGCCGCTCTACAGTATTATACGGAATACCTTAGTAAACACGTCATTTAATACTGTTGAGCGTGCCCGTCTGCTGGCTGTGGGAGAATGGGAGTCAGGCTTGTGGCTTCAGGCGCTATTGTTATCCACCATAGGCACTATACACATCGTTTCGGCTCGCTACGTGTCTCCGCTTAGGTGCCCCTTGTTTTGCTCCGCATCGGTGTCGCTGCGGTGAAGCTATCGACAGTCTCGGGCACCATGGTCTGACCTGCTGCAGGAGTGCAGGTCGCATAGCACGGCACGCCAGCATCAACGATATTATTCGACGAGCTCTTGTCACCGCCGGCGTACCAGCGGTGTTAGAACCAAACGGCTTGGTACGTGACGAAGGCAAGAGACCAGACGGCATGACGTTGTTGCCTTGGAAGGTGGGTAGGCCTCTGGTGTGGGACGCAACCTGTGTCGACACCCTTGTACCATCTCATGTTCCAAGCTCGGCGTGCTGTGCTGGCGCCGCTGCTGCGGCTGCTGAGACCCTCAAGCGGCGCAAATATTGTAACCTTATGGGTAACTACAGTTTCGAGCCGTTTGGGGTCGAAACGCTCGGGTCATTGGACCCGAGCGCGCGTCTTCTTTTTAAGGAAATTTCTCGCCGACTGGTCGACACTTCACATGACCAGAGGGCTGGCTTGTTCTTTGGTCAAATAATTAGCATTGCCATTCAACGTGGCAATGCTGGCAGTCTTCTGGGCATGTTTCCGGACGACAGAGATGCGGACGAGTACTTCAACGCCTAAAATTCCTAGTTTTTGTATTTATTTCTATACGTTTGTAGTTAGTTAGGTAGTAATATAATTTTGTACATGGTGTAAATAGTTACAAATTAAATGAATAAAAATTTTCACTACAATCTTAAGTTTGTTCTTGAGATTCATCCAACTACGGAACCCTTCATTGTGCGTAGTCCGATACGCACTTGGCCGGTTTTTTTTTTATTGTGTCCCGCTGGTGCATAATGTGATTTGAATTTGAAACCTGAACTAAAAAAATAGTATGAACCTTTTACCATTAAAAAAAAAATATGTTAAAGTGTAGCTCGACTAAAAAGTTTTCACTTCATATGTGTTAGTTGCTGTTGGCAAAAAAAAAATTACGCAACTTTATACTCGTAAGGATAATATAGTGGAATAATAAGTAAAAATAAACTACTATTATCAGTTCAGACATTCTAAATCAGGACTGACAAAGCTATCTGTATGTTTGGAACTGCCCTTAATCATATAGCTAATATTATCACTATTCTTAAACAATCCAATACCCAATAACGTAAGTCCAAAACAATTTTCGCCTTTTAAAACCTTAAAGGGTCTCCTTAAGTAATGTTTGTACCCAACTCTTATCATTTCAGGCATCTCCAAAATCAATGAAGAGAAAATTGTTCTGACCCTTGTTTGCGATAAAATGTCTGCTTCGTAATAGGTCCAATTTCTTTGTTCCCTTCCTCTTTGCTTTTAATAAGTTTATTTAGATATTTTGTAATTCAAATATTTACATGAAATAATGTTAGGGAAGAATGTTAGGGATATCTAATACCCGTCTATAGGTGTATATTGTGTAAAATTGGTTTGTGTGTTTTGGTGCATTTATTTACACATAGATAGTATCTAAATATTTAGTTGTATCTGGATAGTACCAAAGTTGTCGACATAGCTCACAGAATAAACAAGCTGAAGTGGCATGAGCCGGCCTTATTAGCCGTAGACCAATGACCGCTGGGTTGGACGTATTCTTGAGTGGAAACCGCGAATCGGCAAGGTAGGACGCCCTCAGGCTAGAAGCGACTGTCTTCGGAGGGTGGCTGGTAGCAGCTGGACGAGAGTTTCTGAGAATCTAGTTGAATGGCGTGCAAATGAAGAGGCTTATAGCCAGCAGTAGACTGCTGTAGGCTGATGATGATGATGATGTTGATGATGATGATGATGATGAGATAGCATCTACGAGTGATGGCACATAAGTGGTGGTTTTGGGTACAGATGACCTGGTAATTGCTTTATCCACTTTAGGTTGAATGTCAGTTGCACGTCACAAAACGGCAAGCAATCTATTTGCCTTAGTGACAGTTACATGGGTGAGTGGGTGGGATTTGAGTGAGTTTCAAATAAGTGGGAATTGTTATCAAAAGCGATAAAGTAACTGGGCAGTCACTCCCGCTACAATCTTCCGGACTATCTTCTTGTCTATTATATTATTTGCTACAGATCTACTGTGACTTATTATTATTATTATTAGAAAATCTGTACGCCCGACGTGTTTTCCTATCGGCAAAGATGACGAACATCTACAGGGTGGCAGGGACAATGTGAAGTTTTAACTATTTAATCTTAACTCATGCAATTATTTTTTTTTAAATCAGCTGTTCCATACATTTTGAACGAGTAGATTTTTCCTTTTTGTAAGAAACAGCTGTTTTTTATTTTTTATAACTGACGAAAAGTTTTAATGCAGGGTTTCAGTATTATGTACTTACTGAATCCATGAGGTTGTGCGCCGAAGTCTTCGCATACAGGGTAGCAGGGAGACTTTCTTACTTACTTTAAAATCCTTCCTTAGTGCTCACCTTCGAAATACATATTATATATGTAATTATATCGTAGTCCGATCGTAGAAGTGTCGATATCGTGATCTGCTTGGCTGATTTCATGATTTGATGATGCACCTAATCGAAAGTCGTGCGGATCGACAAAAGCAACCTATTTATCGATATTCCCAGCTGACCACTGCATCGCATTTCACGCCACTAGTGGCACCCCGACCAAATAATAATAATAAATAATAAATATTTATTCAGTTTTAAAAATTGGTAAAATGTTAACATAAAATCTTAGAAATAATTTACAAAGGTATTATAATGTTAGGTGTCTGTACTAGGATAAACCTGTACCACAGGAGGCATGAGCTTATATTTTTATGGTAATTAGAGGAATATAAAATTCTTAACAATATTAACCATTAGAAGTCTTGAAATATTGACAAAATTTAATTAATTCATAATTTTATACCTAGTTTACTTAAATACTATTTACCTTAAAGATAAAAATAACAAAAAGTCGTAATTAATAATAATAACAAAAAATAATAACAAAAATACGTAATTATTTTTCTTAAAATAGTTTCTTGCACTTTATAACCTTGTTAATCACATTACATAATTATGATGTTGCGTCAGCAGAATTAGTAAGTGGATTAAAGTCAATGTTGCACAAAATTAATCGATTTTTGCAGCGGGTGACTAATGTGTTTAGACATCAACAAAATCTAGGGTATGTAGGCCAGTGCAGTATTTTGTTGAGTCGGCAGCAGGCATTCAACTCTACTCTCTAGGCGCCCTTGTAGTCGATAGAGTTAATATACCAGTATTCCGCTATTTTCCTAGCAGGGCACTCGCCATCTCCCGTTTTGTGGTTATTGGGCTTCTTAAAGCGCGAGCAAGTTGCACATTTTGGTGTATCTGCTTTCTTCGCGCACTCTGACATCGGGTGTCCTTCTTCACCGCAGTGACCACACGTAGATTTCAGCTCTCTGCACGATTTTGCTGCATGACCATATTGTTGGCATTTGTAGCATCTGGTAACCAGGGTGAAGTCCCTGACAGGGCAGGACGTCCAATTTATAAAAAAGTCTCGATTGGGATAATAGGGCTTTACGTATATTGGCTGTAACTTCAATGACGTAGTTACAGGTCGATGCATCTCTTTTTCCCGATTTGTGGCTTAATTTAATTAAGCTCAAAAAGGACTCCATAGGCATTGCTGGAAACTTGTCGGCTACATTTTGTTCGTAAATGCACCTGAAGAGTTCAGTTTCAGCCAAAGTAGTCGGCACACCTACAACCACGATCCGACGTTTGCGCTTGTTGGGTTCATCGGCGGTAAGTCCGGATGTAGAGAGCTGGACTGCGTGCTTCAGTTTATCAGCGTCATGTTTCGTCTGGGTACTAATAATAATGCCTCCATTTTTGGTCTTGCGGACACCACGTACTTACAGCTTCATTCGATCAGGGCGAATGATTTTTTTCACGAGGTCTTTTGTTTCGTCACTCGACTTTAATTTATCGTTGGGATAAATACCTACAGAGCTTAAATTTTTCGGTCGAATGAAATCATTTGCTCCCTTCTTTACCATATCGGAAAACGAAACATTTCCCGCAGAGTCCTTAATCGTCTGTTTGAGCTCCGAAATATGTTCCGTCAGGTCGCGCTTTTCTTGAAGGGCATCAAACATGTTATACGCGTGAATTGCTTTTTGCTTGTGCGACTGATAAAGGAGTGCCATTTGTGATGTTCCAGATCCTACTTTACGGCATAGGGTAGAAATTTTCATTTTCTGCTCCGAGTTGAGTTTACCTTCCGCCGCAATACAGCAAACTTCATTAAAGTGCTCTTCGATGGCTGTCATCCATTTTTGAATCTCTGGTGTTGTGACCGATTCCAGGGCTGGGATTTGCGTTATCGTCTTTAACGGCGAGGCGGAGGGCTGCACTGGCCCCTTTGAATTAAAGGGGCTGCTATCCATTTTGTATTTTGACGAGTTCAGTATTTCGAGTCCATTATTTACTGAAACTACACACTAAGCAAAATTACAGTTGCATTACGTTAGTAATGCACTAAAGGAGGTCACTATTATTAAAGAAATGATTAAATATTGCTAACGAGCACGTCTGTACTTTGTGAATCTCTAGTGCTGTAAATGGATTAGGTTAGGTTAGAACTGTGACCAACCGCGCGCGAGCCAAGCGAGCAGAGCGAGCAATACCGCGGCAGCGGCCGGCGAGCGCTACATCCAATTTGGTTGCTGTTACTTGGCTTTTTAGTATTTTAGGGACCCTAAGGCCTGCATTCCTTCTGCGCTGATGTCGGTCGCGCGTATCACATAACATTGTGTATAGCACCACACTGCGACGCTAACGTCAGCGGCGCGGACGTTGCTAGTTTGCTACGCGCCGTGTATCGCGCACGTCGGTCTTGCTTGTCAGTGCCGCGTACGTCGGTCGACTGACAAGCATGGAATTGTGCGAGCGCCCTCATTCTGTTATCAATGATATTCTGAACGCCACGTGTGCGTGACAGTCGCTATGAATATCATACCGTAGAGCGGTCGGTATCGCAAGTACGGTATTTTATTATTTATTTCTTGCTGACGTCCGCGACCTACTGTATGCAACCGACCGTACGCGACCGATATCAGCGTAGGAGGAATTCAGGCGTAAAGTAGGAATTATTCCAGTAGGAATAGGTCGAATAGGAATTATTACCCGACTGCGCGGCAGCAAAGACAAGGTATTTTTACACGTATCTGGGTCGAAATGCTCAAGTATCGCCGGGCAAATCGTCGAACGCTGAGCGTTGAACGATATGGCAGATGTTAGATGGTGAAATCATGAAATGGCGGTGTATCGTGAAATGGCCACAATATGGCCATGTTTACGATCGGACCACGAGCACGACACATAAAGAACTCTTCTAGCTAAACCCAGTGCAGCATCGGTGCAGGCTGTGCATTGTCTGTCAGTGATCAGACCATAATATTTTTTTCCAAACCTATAATAATAATAACCCCACCGCTGTATCTCCACGTTGACGTCGTGGTGGGGCTTGCGCGCTCCGAACTTTAGGTCTGTGTTGGTAGAATTTACTTTGCCGGAACGGGTCTAGGATGAGGAGCCAGACCAAGAGAGATTGGACACGCCACAATTGCGGTGATAAGTCCCCTCTTTGAGGAGTGGTTGGACAGGCTTTTCCATACATCGCATATATTCGAAGTAACACTGACACAAGGAGAATGGCGAATCTTCATACATGCTTGGCACCATTTTTTTTAACGTATACTGCAACTACTATCGAATCCTTTTAAGTCATTTTGAGAGAAACGACAGTTCTAGCCTTTGGAAAAATGACTTGAGCATTTTTTTTAATTTTTAATGCAAGTGTAATAACCGGCACGAGTCGTGGGCAGTAAAGCGGGGAAGCTCGCGCATGTACACTTTCGGCCAAATTTATTCAGTGCCGTTTTTACGAAAACTATTGATAGGTACTTACACAAACTATAATTAAAATATTAGTGGTACTTAAAATTTTACTTTGATACAGTAATGTTGTAGGCCTTCGTTACTAAAATATAATTATCCCAATAAAACAATATAATTTGAATATAAGTGTTTTTCATTGTTTATTTATGTTTTTACAACGTTTTGAATAATTTGCAACACTCTTGGTTGTAGGCAAAAATTCGTCTCAATCCGGAGGACACTTAATAAATACGAAATAACAAAAATAAACTATTTTAAAATCCAAATGTAAGGCACTAAAATTGCATGAAAGTATACAGTAGCCGGATGATACGTGACAGTCCAATAGACGACGAACATCGATGGACGAACCAATCGCGTGCAGTTCGGCGCCCCCCGGCTTCTTCGTTCCGCCAAAGAGACCCGAAAATTAACTACTGCGCAGGTGTCAGTTTGTACTCACGACTCACGCCGGTTACTGTATACACATTGATTTTTTCAAACAGAATTTTCGTTATACATCTCGTCGTAACCTTTCTTCCTCCATATTATTTAACAAAAACACATAAAACCCGTATACTACCGGCTGGCTAATTGAAATTCCATCACGCAGTGCTTTTGTTTTCTTTCCGAACTATACGTAGTTCGTCGTCGGTAGTGCATCGTATGTTCTCGACGCGGGTAAACCGTTCGTTTCGTTTTATTGGAATGCCGTAGACACTGCCGCATGCAATGCCGTTCGCGATTTGATTTGTATAAATTATTTTGTTAAAGTTATTTGTAGTCGTTTCCGGAGATAAGATTATTTTGTAAACACTTTGTAGGATCTTTTTAAATTATTAACACATAAAAGATAACATAACCCGATCCTGCATGGAGTATTGCAGCCACCTTTGGGATGGTTCAGCTAAATACCAACTTGTTGCGTATAACTCAGTAGAACGCAGAGCTAAGAGGGTCATTGGCAACGTAAAACTGGTGGATGCCAAGCTTCACAGCTTAGCTCATCGCCGCAAGATTGCCTGCTTGTCGGTCTTCTATAGACTGTTCTTCGGTGAGTGTGCTCGGGAACTCCACGACCTCATTCCACCGGCTCCCTTCTATCATCGAACGTCTACATGTACTGCAAGTTACCGTCCGTACCTAGTTGCCATTCCACCAATTCGCACTAAGCGCTTCCAAACATCCTTCATAATGCGCACGGCAAAAGAGTGGAACTCACTTCCTGCGTCTGTGTTCCAGAACGTATACAACCCGAATCTCTTCAAAGTGAGAGTGAACAGGCTTCTTCTGGGTAAGCTCACTCCATCGTAGACTTTGTCTCTGTCACCTCTGACCAAGAGCAAACCCATCTCAAATGCAAAAAAAAATATCATCACGTCTGTAATCCCCGAAGGGTTAGGGCAGACGTATACCTATCCGTCGTCTCGTCGTCGTCGTCGTCGTGTCTATTCGTCGTCGTCTGAAATTAATTTTTTTTTTCTAACAAACTAAATTGTAGTGTTGGGCTGACTTTGGATTATACCAATCAAAATTAGTTTTAGTGGCTACTAAACTATTGGATATATTTGATTGAATTTTCGTGTACAGACTGGGAACGTCATCAGAAATATGCAGTTTAATTTATTGTTGAAATTGTCGTCTCCATCTTGTATTTGCCCTACTCAAGGCTCCCCATACACCACTCTTCCTCCACATTTTACCAAAAACACACAAATATTTCGAGCATTACATCAAAAAGTTAAAATATTTTCAAACGTATCAACGGTAGCTAGAAATCGTAATATATTGTAAGAAAACTGGCCCCATGCCAATTTGGCAGCCAAACGCTTATATATAAAGTTAAAAATCGGAAGACGGTAGCCTTTACCAACTAAATTCTGAGTTATTGGCTGTTGAGAGTCTGGACCTGAATTATTTAATACCCTTTGGGGGTAATTAAGCCAAAACTGTAAGTAATAAGTGCATTTTTAGATCTACGTGGATTTCGATAAAACTATATATATTTTATTTTATTTTATTTATATGGGACAAAAAACAGTTATACAGTACAGCATTTACAAATAGTAGTTATATTACAGTCTAAAAACGTATAACCCACACTATTGTCCACGAGGTGACATCGGAATATGATAACGAACGCATGTTAAATGAGAAAAAAATAAATAAAAAATAAAGTACATATTTAGAAGAAAAACACTATACCGACGAATCGAAGGAAGCGGATGACAAGAGCGACTCTTATGGGCGACTTGCAAGAGATTGTGAAACCATTCTTTTAAAATTAGATTGCGACAGCGCGAAAATATCAAAATCATTGAATTGTGAGTTATAGGTTTCTAAAAGTCGTAACATTGTGTGTACCATTAGTTTATAATGTATCTTGTTAGAAAAATTGTGACGGTATAACGTATAACGCATTCATTTTCAGTAGTTTATCTAATTATGTCAAATCGACAAATTGTGAACGATCGACAGGGTTCATAATCTGTCTGATTTTATCACCCATAAAATTGTGAAACGTCCCTGATTGTTAGATATTGGTGGTAGCCGAATTGGTCGCCGTAACTAAGCCAGGACACCCCGACCAAATGGTTTACTTGGCTGTTTTGTTTTAGCGCAAGGTGCATTCGTCGCATGCAAGTTTGATACCAGGTCACAATTTGACGGTTACCCATGGATAAAATCAAAATCAAAAGTCATTTATTCAAACTAGGCTGAGAATCAGCACTTTTTGAACGTCAAAACTACATAAGACAGTCCCCCAAAACGCCCGCCCTTCACCACTTCCTAGTGCTTTAGCTGGGGAGAAGAAGTGGCGCAACAAACTCCCCAGCAGCACAGCTGTCTGCTCAGTTAAAAAAAAAAAATGATTCTATATAACACTGCGCATAATAATTTAGGTACATTACGCAATACAAAACATTAAATTAAATTATTTGCTATAAGTAAGCTAGCACACGCCAATATACCAAAAAAAAAAAATCGAAAACTATACTCAAGCAGAAACAAAATACAAAACTAAAAACGTAAGCAGAACTTTATACCCAAATAAAAGCCTCCAGTAATAAAGGGCGTGCCCACTTACATATAGCCGTACATGTAGTCGTAACTCAAAGTCACAGATGATAAACTAGGACCATCGAAGTAAAATCAACAACGAGTTAAGTTACTAATAACAAAACAAAACCAAGGTCAGCAAGACGACCTGTCACCACAAGCAGCACCCGTTCACGAGTATAACGCAAAGATCAGCCATTACCCCCCTCGCCATATTTGAGGGAAGGAGACAACCCCACCCCCGACGCTACCGCAAGCAGTGACATCTAAGGGAGCATGACGAACTTGCTGCCGGTTGCTCGGGCAAGAAAAACTATGATCAATTGTCGAGGTCACTAGCTAACCACATATTGCAATACCACTCATAAAAATAAATAAACATTGAAATGAGTAGATTATGTCAATAATAAATTAAAATAAATTGACCTTGAGAGTCAAACAAAATAAATAATTATATGAACTCATATAACCTGTCAGTAGGTATGCTAATTCTGGAGAAAGAACATAAACATTGTCTTAAGTTAAACACAGCGACCAACTATTCTTATCGTTTAAGTAATCGTTGACAGAATAGTATGCCTTTGAACAAAGGTTAGATTTTACTTTAGCTTTGAACGCATTAAAGGGCAAATCTAGCAAAGAAGAGGGTAGCTTGTTATAAAAAGATATACCAAGCCCAACAAATGAGTTATGAACCTTATGAAGCCGGTGAAATGGAGCACGTAATTTGTCCTTATTTCTGGTGTTAACATTGTGAATATCACTGTTTTTAGTGTATAAATGTATATTTTGTCTAATATGTAAGATAGATTATAAACTATCGAAAAATATTGCGTTAAATTGTAAATGGTTTGTTGCAGTTCACAATTTTTCGACAGTATATTTTCTTGCGAGATAGATAATAAACTAACGAAGTTCGTAGTCGTACGGTGACGTACATTGATAAACTATGACTAAATTATTCAAGAAACTTTGTATGTTGTAAGTTGTTGGGTTTGGTTTCCGCACTTAGTCCTTCAAGTCGACCATTGTGCGGGAGCCATGGCGGTCGTCGGTGGTTATTCCAACCAGCCCACCTCCCTCCAGAAGTTGATCATGGCTTCTGGTCTGTTCAGAACATCTCTGAAAGATTAGGGTGCCCCAAGAGTTACTGTTCTAATCTGGGTAACGCCTGTGCATTCGAAGAGCACATGCGCGACGGCTTCCTCAGCCTTCATGCAAGCCCTGCACAGAGGGCTGTCCGTTATGCCCATTGTATGAAAGTGTTTGTCTAGTGAGCAGTGGTCTATGATGGTCTCCGTCACCAGGTGCAGGCCATTCCTGTCCAGGCGTAGCAATCGCATGGTTAATTTACTATCTAAGGATGGTATGGAATTCAACAAAATTTTTAATAATGTAAATTCGCACTAAGCGTTTCCAAATGTCACTTATAATGCGCACAGCAAACGAATGGAACTCTCTACCTGCGTCTGTGTTTTCGAACGCAAACAACCCTAATCTCTTCAAAGTGAAAGTATACAGGGTTATAATGCGCACAGCAAACGAATGGAACTCTCTACCTTTTTTTTTTTTGTGGATGGGAAATCATCAAATAACTTCTCCCGCTCTGGGTGGAGCGGAAGGGCGTGTCAGACTTTTACTGACTAAAACCCACCCATGTTCCTTCAGTTGCCTATGCCAGGGCCACGGTATCTTTTACAAACAACCCGCGACCCCAGCGGCATCGGCCCTATTGGACCCCATCTTCTGCTGACATCTCTTTGAGGCGCGCGTGGAACACAACGCGCCGTCGACCCGGGCCTGGTCCTCACCGGACGGCGAGCTACCCACTACTCACCGTCCGCAAGCCCGCGCCTACGGTGGCCGGGAATCGGCTATCGATTCCCGCCGCCCAGGGCGTCTCCTGCGGCGACTGAGGGCGTGAGGCTGCCTCTCCCTCACGCGTTCCGCCTCCTCCTTCGCAAGCATTACCGCTTCGCAGAAGGAGGTGACGGCCTCCCATGCACTCTCACTCCGCACCATGGCCTGGACCAGGCTCGGACGCGAGAGATCGCCGCCGCCGATCGCCTCCGTGAGAACACGGCGGATGGAACTCTCACCTACGTCTGTGTTTTTGAACGCAAACAACCCTCATCTCTTCAAAATGAGAGTATACAGGGTTCTTCTGGGTAAGCTCACTCCATCGTTGACTTTATCTCTGTCGCCTCCGACCTAGACTAGAGTCAAGAGCAAACCTATCTCAAATAAAAAAATAACAATAAAAACCCTATCTTTTAGATAGTATATATATATATAATACTTCCATATTTTACATGGAGCGACTGCCTATCTGACCTCCACAACCCAGTTACTGGGTAATACGATACCCCTTGGTAAGACTGGTTGTCAGATTTTCAGGCTTCTGACGACCCGTAACGACTGTCAAAGTTCCGCAAATGTCAGCTGGGACTAACGGCTTAACGTGCTTTCCGAGGCACGGAGGAGTTTCGGTATGTGTGTCATAAAGATGGTCATCCATCCACAGACCAACCCCGGCAAGCGTAGCTTAACCTGATGGATCGACCCGTGCGGATTTTATTACTTAGGCACGAGCTCATTCACATTACAAATATTAATAATTAAATATTTATTATAATTATTTTTGTTGAACAGTTGTATATAAATGACTTGCTATATTATGTATGTATACCGATTCTTAAGAGGATTGTGAAGCGCCGATACGCGGCGCGATTTTTGGAGGCAATTACCTACATTTCATACAATTATTTACATAAATATTGTTTCGGGCGATAACGTTTTTACTCCCTTAAACCTTTACGAAATGAGACAATTTTGATTTCATTACATTCAGTACACTTTAATGTAGGTCTGTACGTTTTTCGTTTTTAGTAATTCAATTTAATTTAATTTAAAAAAATAAAAATGCTCGATGATGTTTTATGTCAAAAATATAGATATTTAGATGCTAATAACTTATATTTCATACAATATTTCTTTATAATAAAAACGTACGGACCTAGTTTTTCATTATACCTACAACATTTCCAAAAATTATGAAAATTAGACTATGTTTACGGGGAGAAAAACGTTATCGCTTTTTGTATGAAAATTTACAGCTTCACAATCCTCTTAAAACGTAGGTAGAAAGATCAACAGAGTTATTGTTACTTAGTGGATAATAAAATAAATAAACTGTGCACCATTTGCTGTGTACATAAATGGATGTAAGACCAAGGTCACAAAGAGGTTATTGACACTGAGTTACGATAATACTGAAGATTTATTACATGAGTATCAATCGCTTATCCTAATATAATTAATAAAGTCATATTTATAATTAAGTATACACATTATACAGACTTACATAAACACAAGTTTTCGCCATATTTATCTCTTTCTAAAACACCCCCCCCCCCCCCCGCCCCCCAAATTAAAACATACACATACCCCCACATAGGTAGGTACTTTAATAGACCACATCATATATACATTTATAGTAAGTAGTTATCTTAATAATAATATACTGTGCTCGTCGTACAATTACTGATGTATGTTCTAATTATAGGTGAGGACGCTGGCACCCTAAACACAAGGCGCCAGACTTCATCGGAAATACTCTTTCCCTTAGTTGTAACGCTGCATTGTATTTAGATAAGTGTTTTTGTATAACTGAAGGTAATAAAACATTATTTTTTTTAGTTATGCTATAGTCCTGTGTAATAAGGGCGAGCCTATTGCCATCAACCACAAATTCAGACTCCGGGATGTTACTGAGAAATTCCTAATGGAAAAACCGTCACTTAAGTAGATCGTCTTCCTATTACCACCGTGCTATCAAAACTATTCCAGAAAAGCCCTGAGGATCAGTAGAACAGCATTCTTGAAAGTTGTAATGGTTTCGCAGGTAATACATTTCTGTGGGATCAAAACTTTATTCAGCAGTTCTCACTTCTTTATTTTTAGTTTTCTTAGTTGGATTCTTTGAAAAACTGAACTGATTAACTAGGTATTTTTCTTTTAATTCCTTGATAAGAAGCAAGAAAATTCAACACAGCAAATGAAAACACAGCTTTGCTGAAGAGCTTTGCCCAGCTGTGGGACATTAAAGGAATTGAAGAAAATTTACATTTTCTTTTGAAACCAACTTCTACGTCTTCTTCTCGAACCGATGGAATAGAGCTGGAATCGCGAAAAAAATATTCCAACCTGAAATCGCGAAAAAAAATCAGCTGTTCCCTACATTTTGACGAGTTACAAGTATGCGAACAGAGGTAAATGTACGAAACAGCTGCTTTTTTTGCGTTTTCAGATTTGCTCCCATAGTTTAATTTGTTCATAATGTTGAGTACAATGACTCCTTACAAGGATGCCCATGAATTCAATTTCATCCATCAAAACCAGTGCTGTGGCTCTGTCTCGTATAGTTACAGATTAATACAGATGGGACACTCCGCAATTTAGGTATGAAGCTACTAGTACGCGGCGGGCTCGACTTGAGTCGTCGTTGACGTCTCAGTTCGATACACGCCGCGTCATAAAAGAAGACAACCCTAAAGTCAGAAGGTATAAGAGTTACGCGATAGAAGAAGGTGAATATAACTGTAGGTAATAAGCGTCGCGCGACCTGAATTGCACTTTATTGTGTCGTAGCAAGAGTCGTTTTTTATTTAAATGATTTTGCGGAGTGTCCCATCTGTATTCTGCCGTCGTTAGCAAAAAGGGCACAACTAACATTTAAAAAAAAATTGAGTTACATACATATTTAGAATCAGAAAAAAAAGGCTAATCTGCTCAATTTTTTGTAGATTTTTTTTTAAATGTTAGTTGTGCCCTTTTTTCTTACGACGGCAGTATTAATCTGCGGCATAGTGTCACAGCATTATGCTGAGCGATGGCCATTTTGCGTATTTTCGCCCAATTTGTTTCTGTTTGTGTGTTTTCTTTATGCGTCACGTTTAGTGAATATAAATGTATTTCCTTTCTAATAACTAATTTAATACATAATTAATGTATTGAAACTAGTACCTACCCAGTGATTATAGAACAAATTAAATGATATCAAGTCTTTTTTCTACGCATTCACGGGATTGACAAAGAAACCAGAATAGCCACAAAATGGCTTAAAAAAATGCAAACCCATGCATAATATTGACGTTCGTCGCCACAAAACCACTTTGCATTACGGTCTGCGTATTTCTTATAAGAAAACAAACCACTTGTCACCTCCAGTATACTTGACATCTTATCACTGTGCGTGACTGTTAAGTGGCAGGGGTCCGTTGCCCTTCTCTTCTTGTAAAGGTGTCCACAGACAGCCGACTATACACTCTCGAGCACTAATATGTACACGTAGCAAAATTCATAAGCATTGCAACATTTAGATAAGACCTATTTCATAATAGTACCGTTGTGTTTCATAATACTAACACAGGACGTAACGTAACAATATGAACCATAAAACTACAAGTAAGTACCTGGCCGACCGAGCTCGGCTCGGGTGAAAATAGAGAAAACGAATGTTTTTTTTTTTTGTCCAGAAATGAGACCTAGCTAGATTGATTGTTCGCCCCCATAAACCCCTATATTGCATCATTCATTGAAATTGTTAGAGCCGTTTTCGACAACGTGATTACAATATATTGTAGGTACCTGGGCGACCGAGCTCTGCTCTGATGAAAATAGACAAACCCATTTTTTTCCCTGGTATATAGCTAGGTCTCACCTAGCTATATTGATTTTTTCTCGCCATAAACCCGTATACAGGGTTTCTGAGAAAGGTATGGACAAACTTAAGGGTATGGTACAAATCAGCAAACTGAACAACTTTTTCCCGGAGACCACCATCGTGCATCGTAATCGTGAAAAAAAAATCTGTCGTCCCATTCAAAACTGCAATACCAACATAACCAAATGTTTGGGACAACTATTTTTTTTTTTTTTTTTTCACGATTACGATATTGGTCCCCGGGAAAAAGTTGTTAAGTTTGACGATCATGTTTGGCCACACCTTTCTCAGACACCCTGTATTGCAACTTTCATCGAAATTATTAGAGCCATTTTTGAGAGCGTGAACGGGACGTATATACGTAGAATACAAATATTGCTCATTTAAAAGTATGATTATAGAATCAATTTTAAAGTGCATACATATTAGTGTCCGCGACTGAACACTAGTCATTTGTAATCAAAATGTTGGAAGAGTTTGGAAATACGCACAGGAAATAATGAAAGAAAAATATTTATTTGGCACAGTACCGTAAACAAGAAACACATTTGAACAAATTAAAAACTCATAAAATTAAAATATAAAGGATAATGTGTGCCTCACGGCTGCGCCAAATAAGTCCAAAAAAATATATAAATTAATTATTATTATTTGTAGTATATAATTTTGTTATTTTTACTTTTGTAAGAACTATCCAATATTTATAAATAAAGACTAGATTTTAATGGTTGAGGTTCAAAAAGAGCGTGATGAGCTCAGTTTCTTGTCGCTGAGACTGATCCAACAAAACATTTAGTTGGTCAGGCAATCGGCTGTCTGCGAACGCCTTTAGAACCCTCAACTAATAGTGCTTACTCAGTCTCGAATCTGTTTTAGAGACTCCGCAATGGATTACAAAAGTTGTGCCTATTGGTCATCAATTTACCCAACATTTGACGCACTTCCTTATGACAAGGCGGAACTATTTTCTGCCTTGATTTTTCTTTGTTTACTGTGTACTCATTGTTTATAAAACTGAAGCTTCTTGAGAGTTTTTTTTTTGGGAAGAGTATGAAAGCCTAGCTATAGGTATCTATCTTTGTTCTGTTGGAGGATAACATTAAAATTAAAGGCAAAAAAGGGTCAATCAATCTGCCTAGCCTTTTCCCAACTATGTTGGGGTCGGCTTCTAGTCTAACCGGATGCAGCCGAATACCAGTATTTTACATTGAGCAACTGCCTATCAGACCTCCACAACCCAGTTACTGGGTAATACGATAACCCTTCTTGGTAAGGCTGGTTGTCAGACTTTCGGTCTTCTGACGACCCGTAACGACTGTCAATGATCCACGATTTACAGCCGGGACTGTTGGTCCCGAGACCCCTCCGTGCAGGTCGCTTAACGTAACTTAGCTGTTGGCTTAACGTGCTATCCGGGGCACGGAGGGGTCTCGGTGTGTAAAGATCATCACGGAAAGATCCACGGACCAACTCCAGCAAGCGTAGCTTAACCTGATGGATCGACCCGTGCGGCTTTTATTACTTAGCCACGAGCTCCTCTCAATAAAAAGGATCAATATTTTATTAGTCAATAGGTGGCGGCAAACGTAGCGCCGCGGACTCAAAATGGACCAAAAACCTTCAATAGGTGCCTGAAACAGACTGGATACGGATTACTGAAGGTGAAACAGAAACAGGTGTTGTGTTAGAGCTCTATGTTCAGTCAGTTTGAAGGCCTTTGGCGGCCTCCGATCAGCTCACGTCAAAATGTGAGGGTGGTTTTTTTTTAAGCTTTATTTTCAATTTGTAGGGGCAGTAACTCATTATTTTTTTATTTTTTTATTTGTGATGGGTTTGCTCTTGACTCTAGTCTAGGTCAGAGGTGACAGAGACAAAGTCGACGATGGAGTGAGCTTACCCAGAAGAAGCCTGTTCACTCTCAATTTGAAGAGATTAGGGTTGTATACGTTCGGAAACACAGACGCAGGTAGTGAGTTCCACTCTTTTGCTGTGCGCATTATAAAAGACATTTGGAAGCGCTTAGTGCGAATTGGTGGAATAGCAACCAGGTAGGGATGGTAACTGGCAGTGCGTCTAGATGTCCGGTGGTAGAAGGGGGCCGGTGGAATGAGGTCATGGAGTTCTCGGGCACACTCTCCGAAGTACAATCTGTAGAAGACCGACAAGCAGGCAACCTTGCGGCGATGAGCCAAGCTATGAAGCTTGGCATCCACCAGTTTTACGTCGCCAATGAGCCTCTTAGCTCTGCGTTCCACCGAGTCAAGCGCGGCTAGTTGGTACTTAGCTGATCCATCCCAAAGGTGACTGCAATACTCCATGCAGGATCGGACTTGCGCTTTGTAAAGGGTTAAAAGCTGTCCAGGCGTAAAGTATCGCTTCACCCTATTTAGGATGCCCAGTTTCTTGGCCGCAGTTTGGGCCTTGTACTCGATGGTGGCGCTGAAGTTGAGACCAGATGTCAACTCCATGCCTAGGAGCTCAAGTCGATCAGTTACAGGAACAGATGTACCCCGAAAAGTAGGAGTTTGGGCGAAACGACTCTTTTTAGCGGTAAAAAGACACGCCTGCGTTTTGGTGGCGTTAAAAGAGACCAGATTATCATCACCCCACTGGGAGACAAAGCTTAAGGTCAAATCTGTCCGCTCTACCATGGCCTCTCTCAAGGAACGAACTTCAGCCCCGCTGGTTTTTGCGCTGGACAAGTATCTCTCTGAAACTGTACTGTCATCTGCGTACCCAACAATACCAGGCCGAAGCAGGTCATTGATGTGCAGCAGGAAAAGAGTTGCAGAGAGAACAGACCCCTGAGGAACTCCGGCATCAATAGCCATAAGGTCAGAAGAGCACTCTAATCGACCGTTCACTAAGGAAATCTGATATCCAGCTACAAAAATCAGCTGGGATGCCATAAGCAGGAAGCTTGCTGAGCAGAGCAGCGTGCCAGACCCTGTCAAAGGCCTTCGAGATGTCAAGCGATACAGCCAGTGCTTCGCCGTGTTTCTCGATGGCTTCGCCAAAGCAGTGCGTGACATACACAAGAAGATCGCCAGTTGACCGTCCCCGGCGAAAGCCATATTGACGGTCACTGAGAAGATCATTGTCTTCAAGGTAGTTCAGCAACTTATTGTTCAGTACCCTTTCCAAAACTTTGCACAGAATGGAGGTAATGGCGATCGGACGGTAATGGGCAGGGTCTGCACGGTCGCCTTTTTTGGGCACTGGTTGTACATTTGCAAGCTTCCAGGATTTCGGCACCGTTCTTTTTTCAAGAGAGAGGCGGAACAAACGTGTCAATACAGGAGACAGTTCAGGCGCACACTGCCTCAACACTCTCGCTGGAATGCCGTCAGGCCCGCTGGCCTTGTTCACGTCTAGACTGCACAATACTCTTCGGACCTCTTTAATGTGTACTGCGATCTCCGGCATCGAGGAGTCACAATGAGGTACAGTAGGTGGTTGCTTTGAGCCAGCGTCCAGACGTGAATTGCTTGCGAAGAGAGATGCAAATAAATTTGCCTTCTCAGCTGCAGAGTGAGCCAGCGACCCATCAGGTTTCATCATAGGAGGTAAAGTGGGACGACAGAAATTCGTTTCAACCGCTTTAGACAGGGACCAGAACTGTTTACTACCCGGAGGGTGCGAAGCCAGCCTGGCCCCGATATGTCCGACATGGTCAAAACGTGACGTTATGACGTCACAGACTAAGAATAAGATTTCAAAAACCATTTCTATCAAAAAAACCGTTTCTTTTTCTTAACCTTCAACATACTGTCAAGAACATATTCAAGTGCCATCGTCTCGTGGTGGAACCTTTAATTGGTCACGTACAATATCGGAAGACTAATTTCAACTGCTCATAACTGCATTATGTTGGTTTCTTTTGGCTCTTAACTTGTGTATTGGATATATTGAGATGTAAAGTGTGCACATAACAGTTTTCTATATACTTTATATTAATACGTGAAGCAAAAACTTTATACCCCTGTTTACGAAAATCACGCGGGCGGAGGAGTATGAAATTTGGTGCAGAAAGCTAATATTTTTATATCGTTTGCTTTAAAAATAAATTAAATTATTAAGACCTGTGTTCACCAACTTAAAAACCACCGGTTAGGTATTTAAACATTTGGTTTATGTGAAATTTGAAAGGAAATTTGACATAAATCAACTGTTTAAATAGCTAACCGGTGGTGGAGTGTTGGTGAACGTTGCGTTTGACACACATGTAATATGTGGCCTCTTTGCTTCGACTTACATTTCTGTGGTGTTGGGGAAAAACATGATATGTACAAAAACACATCTTGTCAGTATGGCACTTTAAATATGTTGATTAGATAATAGGGATGATGCCTGGGTAAAAAAAAAAGAAATTATATTTAGTCCGTCAGTCAGATAATTAAAAAAATATTAGATACGTATTTTTTGCTTAAATATATAATATTAATAAAAAATGACTTAGATAACTCGCTTTGAAGTTCGGGAGTGCGGGCTTGCTACGTCACTTCTACGTATAAAATCTACCAAGACGTGACGTCATGCCACATTTTAACTCAATGTATCGCCGTAATCTTTTGATTACGTAGAAAAAGAAAAAATACGTGTCCAATATATTTTAATAATCTACAAGACGGACAAAAAATCATTTTTTAGTCATCATCCCTATTATAGATCGGTATTGTGACCTGTATATTTAAACAAGAGAGATATAAAAATTGTACCAACACAATTCTACCGCTTTTCACGAAACTATTTAAGTATTCTGTCTTCTTTTCTGGTGTATTGTAACTACTAACAGTAATAAGTTATATTATTGTCAACTAACACGATGGATCATTGTTGTCCGAAAATAAAGAATAAATAAATAAATATGCAAGTTAGAGTTATTTACCATAACAAAATTTGGAAAATTTTAATGTCATTGTAGTGCCTAACTAAAATTCGACCAAATTGGAGTTATCATTTTTCTCCCTGATACCACAGATTTATTTCTTTTTACATTATGTCATGTCAACCTGTTTGTCACAAGAATAAAACTATTGAAACTATAAAATGAATATGGTCGAATTTCGACAATGGGGAAGAATACTGTCTAATTAGTCCCGCGTAGATGGCGCTGACTGTTTGTTACTTTCATTCAGCTTTTGTTACTTTCATTCTATGTCAATAGAGTTCCTGGTTGAAAACTTTGCCGCGAGATGGCGCTAAGTGTTTTTTCTTGTCGCCGATTGGTTGGTCTTAAAGATGACTTTGACAAGTACCTACCAAACATACAGCGCTCTCTTGCGGCGAAGCTTCCGGGAAACAAACCTACTGGGCCCTCACCAGTTTTATTAAATTCATATTCCTTACTAGCCCCTAAGTTTAAAAATTATATGTGAAGGTACCTATAATATTACCATAATAGCGCTTAATGTACAGATTGGTGACGATTCCAGAATCTTGGTCCAATATACCTTACCGCAAAACCATGTTTGTCTGTGGTTTAGGATCAACACGATATTGACTGTTTTCACACTGCGATGATATAACGACAATAACACGACAACGATGTCGTCTGACAATATCGGGACGATATCGGTATGTGACACGATAAAATCGTTAGCATGCGGTATGCCACAGCAGTCTCGAATAGTCGCGTTGCGCCAGCAACAGCTTACATCGCCGCGCCATTCCAAAAGTGTAATAGGGTGTTTGAGGTAATAATGGCAGCAGTGAACACCCAACAGTGTGTCGTCCGCCGATATCGGCACGACAATCAATGTCAGCGACGATACCGTTGACTACAACGACACAGTGTGAAAGCGTTTAGCAGTGATTGTATGAAACTACCAGTCCGACGATAATGGTGTTAACGTTCAATGTGAAAACGGGCAACAAATGGAGTTTCATGTTAGACTGAGACTAGACACACGTTAACCGTTATCTACAGAACGTATTCACGGAACGTAGATCTACGCGAGACACAATAGCTTTTTCATTGTTTCTCTAATTACGATCGGTTAAATAAGTGTCTATGTTTTCAGTTAATAAGAAAGAAAAGTTTATTATTTTGTCACAGAAACACGTGCATGTAATAAAAAACAACTTGAATACCTACTAAGTACTTAAAATAAAACGAATTATATTATTAGACGGATAGGGAAAAGTCGTTGGCAGCTTCACGTTGTAACTGTGACAATAAAACATAGGTATTATATATATATAATATAATATATAATATAATATTATATATATATATATATATATATATATATATATATATATTGGTCAAACTGTAACTTAATTCTGATTGGTTAATCGGTTAGTACAGTGAACGCCGTGAGGTGGCGCTTCAATTTCCCGCCATACCTACACGTGGACAGAGTCGATCAAAAACCGAGAGATTCACTTTGCTGTGGCTGACGCCAGAGTACAGACCATACGATCGAAACTGTCACGTTCCTTGCCACTACTGTAACTTACCGAATAAACGTGACTGTGATTTAGTGCTACAATCTAAGTTTTACTGGTTTGCCTGAGTACCCACTTACCTCATGGAACCCGCACCAAGAAACGATGACGACGACCCTATTATCGCTACGCCCACGCTCCCGCCGTCATCAGAAGTGGGATCAGCTCAGGCGCCTACCATGGATTGCTATTGGCGCCAGCTCCTCGAGCAACAAAACCAGATTACCATGCGCATGATAGAAGCCATGCGGGGATCAACGCCGACGCCAGATACAATCAAGCTGCCAGAGTTCAACCCGGACCTACCAGACGTCGATCCGCGTTCTTGGAGCTCAACGGTGGACATTTGCCTCACAGAACATCCCATGGGAGGAGGCGCGCTGATTATTGCGCTTAGCAAATCTCTGAAAGGAAGTGCATCGACATGGCTTTCTCAAGTATCGCATACTGGTATGACATGGAGCCAGTTCAAGTACCTTTTCCTAGCACAATATGATTGTGCGGAAACCTGTGCAGCGACTATAATTAACGCCAATAATAGCCAACAAAAGGAGGGTGAAAATTTATCTGCTTACGCGAGCCGTTTGATGACGTCACTCCTAGCTAAATGGAAGGACATGAGCTGCGAGGAGATAGCTGTATCGTATGTACTTGCTCACATAGCAAAAATGGATAGTAGAATCAACCGACTAGCTTTTACAACGGAAATCAAAACGAGAACGAAATTGAGCCAAGAATTAAACGCATTTTCGTTAAAAAGAAAACAGGATCGACACGTCGACAACTCCACTTTGGACACTAAACGAACAAAGGCATACCTAAATGCCACGCCGTTCCAGTGCAATTATTGTCATAAGATTGGCCACAAAGCAATCGACTGTCGTTTACGTAAAAGCAATCAGGCGCTTTCTACACAAAGGACCACTTCTATCACTACACCTACGTTATCGGATCCTAAGAAGAATGTCACCTGCTTCCGCTGTGGAGAACCAGGCCACGTCGCACCTCGCTGTCCGAAGATGAGCAACGTAGCAGCCAGTAACAATACCAGCAGCAACAGCGGCGTGACCCTGGAACGAAGAGTCAACTACTGCCAAGTCCAAGGTGTACGTGGAGAGCTAACACAATCCAGTGAGTCGTACATTTTTTATTTCGATAGTGGTGCTGAGTGTTCTCTCGTAAAGCAAAGTATCGCGGATAAATTCTTAGGAGAGCGTTCCGTTGCTAACATACGATTAACAGGCGTCGGTAACGCTCATGTTTACTGTACGGAACAAATTTTATGTGAGGTAGTTATTGCCGGACATTGTTTACATTTGTCATTTCTCATCGTTCCAGATGAATTTATACCGCATAACATAATGATAGGCTCTGATATTTTAAATAGTGATTTGAGTGTTACCTTAACGAGAGGGCGTCTAGTGATAACAAAACCGGTTTCTTGTTTTACCGCGGTAACAGGAATTAATTTGAGTGCAATTAAAACCGACGTTCCACCCGCTTTTAAAGATAGTCTTATGCGTGTATTGAATGAATTTTCGTTTGCGTTTATTGATGGTTTACCGTTAACTCGGGTAACTACAGGCGAAATGAAAATTCGTTTAAAAGATCCAAGCCGTACTGTTTACCGCCGCCCTTACCGACTCAGTCCACACGAACGGGAGGTAGTTCGTAACAAAATAAACGAGTTATTGAACGCAAACATAATCCGACCGAGTAGTTGCCCGTTTGCTAGCCCTATTCTTCTTGTAGAAAAGCGTGATGGTTCAGAGCGTATGGTAATAGACTATCGAGAGTTAAATTCGAATACGGTGCCAGATAGATTTCCACTCCCGCGCATAGACGATCAAATAGCTAGACTGAATGGCGCCAACTATTTTACTTGCCTTGATTGTGCTAGTGGATTTAATCAAATTCCTATCCTGGACCCTGAAAGCATTGAGCGCACGGCATTTGTAACACCGGACGGGCAGTTTGAGTACCTGGCCATGCCCTTCGGTTTGCGAAATGCGCCCAGTGTATTTCAGCGAGCGGTATCCAACGCTCTGGGGCCTTTGGCCTTTTCATACGCGGTTCTTTATTTAGATGACGTTTTGGTACCCTCAACCAACGTAGAGGAAGGACTTATTAGGCTACGTGAAGTGTTAACTGCTTTGACTAATTCTGGTTTTTCACTAAACCTCTCGAAGTGTTCTTTCCTCAAACAAAGAGTCGAGTTTTTGGGTTACGATATTTCTTCAGGACAGATCCGACCAAACCCTCGTAAAGTAGAGGCGCTTAGTAAGCTCCCCCCTCCCGAAAATAGTTCCCAATTGAGGCAATTTATAGGCCTGGCTTCCTATTTTCGAAAATTCGTGAAGAATTTTTCACATATTATGCTCCCATTGTTTCATTTGAATACCAGTGCACAATTCATATGGAAACCTGAGCATGAACAGGTCAGACAGAAAATTATTTCTGTTTTAACCGACAAACCTGTACTTACGATTTTTGACCCAGACCTCCCGGTTGAATTACACACTGATGCGAGTGCTATTGGCTATGGTGGTATTTTATTTCAACAAATAGATGGCCAGTTGCGCGTTGTTGAGTACTACAGCCGAAGAACCACGGACGCCGAGTCGAGATACCACTCTTACGAGTTGGAAACTCTGGCGGTGGTGAAGGCTGTAAAACGTTTCCATCATTACCTTCAGGGACGTCACTTTCTAGTAGTAACTGATTGTAACTCTCTAAAAGCATCTCACACCAAGGTCGATCTTTCCCCGCGAGTCCATCGCTATTGGGCTTTTCTACAGGCATATGAGTTTGACATTGTCTACAGGGAGGGTAAACGGATGAGACATGTTGATTTCTTATCTCGCAACCCTTTGCCCGAACTACCCGCATTACCTAAGAATGCGTCAACGGTCGCGAGGGTAGAACAAAAACGAATTGACCTTACAACTCTGTCAGAAAATTGGCTATTGGCTGAACAGTTGCGAGATGACGAAATTCAAGCTATTGTCATAAAGCACAAAGAAAATCAACTCCCTGCCGACATTGCCAAGACGTATGAGCTACGATCGGGTGTATTGCATCGTAAAGTACAAAGAAATAATCGCACGCGTTGTCTGCCCATAGTACCGCGTGCGTTTCGATGGTCCGTTATAAATCACGTACATGAGTCGATAATGCATCTTGGCGCAGATAAAACATTAGAGAAGGTATATGAACATTACTGGTTTGACGGTATAGCTAAGTACGTACGTAAATTCGTAGACAATTGCATCACGTGCAAAGTTTCAAAAGTTCATTCCGGACGTATCCAAGCAGAGCTTCACCCCATCCCTAAAATTACTGTCCCCTGGCATACAGTGCATGCCGATATTACCGGCAAATTAAGCGGTAAAAACGATCAAAAAGAATACGTAATAGTATTGATAGACGCATTCACAAAATTTGTGCTTCTTTATCATACGCTTCGTATTGACACCACTAGTGTCGTCAAGGCGCTCAAATCTAGTGTCGCTCTCTTTGGTGCACCCTCACGCGTAATAGCAGACCAAGGTCGTTGTTTTGCTAGTAAAGAATTTAAAGAATACTGTAGTTCGCATAACATTCACCTACATCTAATTGCGACAGGTTCCAGCCGAGCAAACGGTCAGGTAGAACGCGTGATGAGTACACTAAAGGGCATGCTTACTGCAGTAGAAACATCGCATAGGTCATGGCAGGAAGCTCTTGACGAGGTACAACTGGCGTTAAATTGCACTGTAAATAGAGTGACAAAGGCGAGCCCCCTCGAACTTATGATCGGTCGCGTAGCTAGACCATTGAATCTTTTGACTGCTGACGATACTGAAGTTGAAGTAGACATTTCTGAAACGAGAGAGCACGCAGCCCATAACATCGAACGAAGTTCTAATTATGAAAAGTCTCGCTTTGATAGCAATAAGGCAAAATTAGTTAAATTTAATGTCGGTGACCTGGTTCTTATTCAAAACGAAGAGCGAAACCAAACAAAATTAGATCCGAAATATAAAGGTCCATTTCAAATAACTGATGTACTTGAAGGCGATCGTTACGCTTTGAAATCATTGACCAGTAACAGAACCTATAAATATGCCCACGATCGTCTTAGAAAGATGCCTCAATGTGAAGTTCCATCTGAACTGATTGTTGACATTGAATCCAGTGCAAATAATAATGGTGAAAGCACTTCTGCTATTGTTTGAATATGACGCACACTAAAATGACTAAATAACTACCTACCCTTTCTTAATCAAACTGTACAGTCTGGTCGTAGTTGTAACTGCGATTCTATGAGTCGTTCAGGGTGCAATGTACGGCTAGATGTATGGTGGCTGAGTCTGTATGACTACTGTTCGGGTCTCAATAAGACTACTAATGGGTCTCTGTGAGACTACTGTTCGGGTCTCAACAAGACTACTAATAGGTCTCAACAAGACTACTAATGGGTCTCTGTGAGACTACTGGTCGGGTCTATAAGACTACTGTTTGGGTCTGAATAAGACTACTGTTTGGGTCTCAATGAGACTATGCTGCCGAGCAGCCGGGTCATATTAGTGTTGTGTGTTTGTGTATTGTTCACTGTACAATAATTGAGTTTATTCTGATTGATTACTTATGAGGTATCTTTCAATCTTTTTTTTATGTTTACCTTGTAGTCAGGTTAAGCCGAGCAAGTGTTTTGCTACAAATAAGAATTTTGTTATAGATACACACGAGGACGTGTGACACATCAGTTTGGCCGTGTCGTCGCAAGCGATTTCAAGACGACAACATTATCAAAATATTACCTGTACCCGTTGATTTCCTAATATTGGTCAAACTGTAACTTAATTCTGATTGGTTAATCGGTTAGTACAGTGAACGCCGTGAGGTGGCGCTTCAATTTCCCGCCATACCTACACGTGGACAGAGTCGATCAAAAACCGAGAGATTCACTTTGCTGTGGCTGACGCCAGAGTACAGACCATACGATCGAAACTGTCACGTTCACCGTACAAGCCTTTGTTCCTTGCCACTACTGTAACTTACCGAATAAACGTGACTGTGATTTAGTGCTACAATCTAAGTTTTACTGGTTTGCCTGAGTACCCACTTACCTCATGGAACCCGCACCAAGAAACGATGACGACGACCCTATTATCGCTACGCCCACGCTCCCGCCGTCATATATATATATATATATTTACATCCTGGAGCACTTTTGGCGTCATGCACGTTGCGCATCATTACGGCGTCCCCCAGTTCCGCTGTCATTTTTTGTCATTTCTCTGTGAATGTTGCTTAGTTTTTTAATTTCTAGAGGCGTGGGGTACATTATTTTTCGATAATATTGTTTTCTACGATATTCTTCTTGCAGTCGGGCCCAAACATTTCTGAACTCCGATTGGTTCTGGTGTACTCTTGGCTTCCTCTATATACGGACCATGGTACCAACTTTCTTACGTCTGGTGACCTTGTGCATAAATGCGACGTTGCCAGTTTTAAGCCATTATGTGGGCAGATATTTGTAATGTCAAATACAGTAGTGCTAAGGTTTGAATGAAATCTGTTAGGTAGGTACTTAGCGGGCGCGGCGCGATCATTGGCTTCAGCAAAGGATGACTATCGGGCCGCTTTTCGCCTTTACCGCCTCTGTAGGTTTCGACCTTTTTATATGTATACCTAATAAGTACAGACGACAGTGCGCCAAGCTATACCGTTTGACCTTTAGACCGCCCTTATTCCGTGTGCCATAGTTACGAATTTCGCAGTGAAACTGTATAGCTTGACGCGCTGTCGTCTGTACCTATTTTGTAGATAGGTGACATAGGTAGGAGGTACTGTGGCGAACCAGGGTACTTAATGAAAGCCTTTTTAGGGTTCCGTAGCCAAATGGCGAAAACGGAGCCCTTATAGATTCGTCATGTCCGTCTGTCTGTCCGTCCGTATGTCACAGCCACTTTTTTCCGAAACTATACGCTGTTGAAACTTGGTACGTGTGGGGTATCTATGGATAGGTCTTCAAAAATCATATTGAGGTTTTTTATATATATTTTTTCTAAACTGAACAGTTTGCGCGAGAGACACTTCCAATGTAGTAAAATGTGTGTCTTCTAAAATAAGAGAATGATAAAACTAAAAAAAAATATAATATTAACCTCAGATAACTTCAATGCTGATGGCTTTGAGAAGATTCTATCAAGACCTCCTGAACCTTTGGACGTGAACAATGATGCTATCATGTCAAAAGCTGATGATGATAATGGCTTGGTTATAGAAAATTACTGTTTAGAATGCACCTACTTTAAACATAGGAGGACACTAACCCAGGAGACGAATGTGACATATGTGCCGTGATAAACAATTAGGTATGACGTTCTGTTTTTCATTCGACTACCGTATATATGTATAACCCCCTGTTTTGACGCAATAGGTACATTGGTGCCAGTAAGGGTGGGTCCCGGACTTAGAAAAACTTTTTTGGCGTCCGTATACTGTGCAATTTCTTTTTAAAAAATTGACTGTACGGACGTATGATTGACGCCAAGTATTTATGGTCTCATACTATACGGACGTATGATTGCATTACACACGGACGTGACATTTTACCTATATACGGAAGCAAAATTGCATAATATACGGACGTCAAATTGACTGTACGGACGTATGATTGACGCCAAGTATTTATGGTCTCATACTATACGGACGTATGATTGCATTACACACGGACGTGACATTTTACCTATATGTATACGGAAGCAAAATTGCATAATAATAATAAATATAAATAAAGATTTATTTTTCTCCCACAAAGTACTTACAAAATAAAGGTCTTAAAACTATTTGAGGTACAAAGGTTTGTGGGAGTCAGGAATCCAAACTAGGATACCCTGTGCTATGGACTCCTGGCCCCCCTCGCCGAGATTGAGATTATCAAAATTATAGAACGGACATGTAGGACTATTGTAAAAAAGAACAATAAGAAAAGGTAGTAATAAAATAGAATAAAACAGAAAAAAAAAATCAAAATATAAATGCGCCAGTTTGTTTGAGCCGTTCACTTAGGCCCTTGTGGTCCTAGGAGCTTGTACGCCAAAAATAGGTGGAAGTCAAAAAGCGGCACAATGACTGAAAAAGTATAATCATTCGTTCCGGGCGATTCCGCAGCACCCGTGTGGCGCTCTTGTCGCGCGTATATTCTCAGGAGTATATCGCGGGCACATCGCAGACAGTGGACCGCGAATTTGGCGTCCACCAATGCGACGTTGCCAGCTCGTAGATATTCGCCGTTGAATCTCAGTCTGTTGTTGTATTTTACCGACTGTAACGTCCGCCCTCTCAGTGCAAAACCCTCCCTCCGTCCTCCTCCCAAGGATCATCTTTGTACGGTTGCACAACAAACATCTGCCAATTTATCGCAATCTAAAGAAAAAGCTAACGACGAAGCTTTCAACAATTTAGTTGAATCTGTATACTGTCGCGTTCGTCCCCCCCCCCCCCCCCCCCCCCGGACGTTGTGTCGAGCAGACGTGTATTTTGTACTCGCGAAAATTTTATTTTGAAAAATTAGTTTAAAGTGCAGTAAAGTGATTCAAAGTTACACTAATACGTGCACAATAAAAGTATGAATATACAGTGAAAAACTAAACCAGTGCATAAACTATTGTAGGAGAAATAAGCAAAGAAGATTTCAAAGTTTTAAAGTGATCGTTAGAAATGACTGAGGTGAATGACCTTCGGACGCGTCAATGACACACGTCTGTGTCTCTATTAGTACTGGTAATACATCGCCTAATTCGCAACGATCGCTATACATTGAATGGTCTAGAGGCATAAGCCGCTCGCCCGCAATCGACGGAGCGTGGAGTCTTGAGTTCGAGCCCCGCGAATTGCAGGACTTTTTGGAACATCTGACTGACTACTTTCTTCACGTGTCATCGTTTGTGTAGTGGACGGACGGAAAGTAATACTTATAAAATGATGCTTCGTCGTACACCTCCTTCAACGCCTACGTGTTGAGCCGAATTTACTGCAGGTTGGCAACTCAACACAAAACGATACCCAGAGTCGAACACCTCCAACGCCCTTAATCGTGGGATCGCATGCACAATGTACCACACTGCAAACTCAAAAAATTACTCAAAGTGGGACGGTACCAAATCAAACTACTATTAAAACAAATGAATATGTTATTACAAGAAGAATCCCTTTGCCAATCAATCCTATCGTATGGTATTTCCACCTGGGGCGGCTCGTATAAAACGAATATCTTAAATGTTGAAAGAACTCAACGACTTCTCCTAAAAGTTGCTCTATTCAAACCACGGTTATACGCTACAACAACCCTCTATAAAGAGGCAAATGTATTAACAGTCAGGCAGCTTTATATATTACTAACAGTTATTAAGAAACGGAAAAACTGCTTACTATCTTATCCTAGTCTAGCGTTTTTCATAAATACTCTCGCGCCACTCCTTCACACACACACACACACACACACACACACACACACAGTAACAAACACACGCATTTATATTTTGATTTTTTTTCTGTTTTATTCTATTTTATTACTACCTTTTCTTATTATTCTTTTTTACAATAGTCCTACATGTCCGTTCTATAATTTTGATAATCTCAATCTCGGCGAGGGGGGCCAGGAGTCCATAGCACAGGGTATCCTAGTTTGGATTCCTGACTCCCACAAACCTTTGTACCTCAAATAGTTTTAAGACCTTTATTTTGTAAGTACTTTGTGGGAGAAAAATAAATCTTTATTTATATTTATTATTATTATGCAATTTTGCTTCCGTATACATATAGGTAAAATGTCACGTCCGTGTGTAATGCAATCATACGTCCGTATAGTATGAGACCATAAATACTTGGCGTCAATCATACGTCCGTACAGTCAATTTGACGTCCGTATATTATGCAATTTTGCTTCCGTATATAGGTAAAATGTCACGTCCGTGTGTAATGCAATCATACGTCCGTATAGTATGAGACCATAAATACTTGGCGTCAATCATACGTCCGTACAGTCAATTTTTTAAAAAGAAATTGCACAGTATACGGACGCCAAAAAAGTTTTTCTAAGTCCGGGACCCACCCTTACTGGCACCAATGTACCTATTGCGTCAAAACAGGGGGTTATACATATATACGGTAGTCGAATGAAAAACAGAACGTCATACCTAATTGTTTATCACGGCACATATGTCACATTCGTCTCCTGGGTTAGTGTCCTCCTATGTTTAAAGTAGGTGCATTCTAAACAGTAATTTTCTATAACCAAGCCATTATCATCATCAGCTTTTGACATGATAGCATCATTGTTCACGTCCAAAGGTTCAGGAGGTCTTGATAGAATCTTCTCAAAGCCATCAGCATTGAAGTTATCTGAGGTTAATATTATATTTTTTTTTTAGTTTTATCATTCTCTTATTTTAGAAGACACACATTTTACTACATTGGAAGTGTCTCTCGCGCAAACTGTTCAGTTTAGAAAAAATATATATAAAAAACCTCAATATGATTTTTGAAGACCTATCCATAGATACCCCACACGTACCAAGTTTCAACAGCGTATAGTTTCGGAAAAAAGTGGCTGTGACATACGGACGGACAGACAGACGGACATGACGAATCTATAAGGGCTCCGTTTTCGCCATTTGGCTACGGAACCCTAAAAAGGCTTTCATTAAGTACCCTGGTTCGCCACAGTACCTCCTACCTATGTCACCTATCTACAAAATAGGTACAGACGACAGCGCGTCAAGCTATACAGTTTCACTGCGAAATTCGTAACTATGGCACACGGAATAAGGGCGGTCTAAAGGTCAAACGGTATAGCTTGGCGCACTGTCGTCTGTACTTATTAGGTATACATATAAAAAGGTCGAAACCTACAGAGGCGGTAAAGGCGGAAAGCGGCCCGATAGTCATCCTTTGCTGAAGCCAATGATCGCGCCGCGCCCGCTAAGTACCTACCTAACAGATTTCATTCAAACCTTAGCACTACTGTATTTGGCATTACAAATATCTGCCCACATAATGGCTTAAAACTGGCAACGTCGCATTTATGCACAAGGTCACCAGACGTAAGAAAGTTGGTACCATGGTCCGTATATAGAGGAAGCCAAGAGTACACCAGAACCAATCGGAGTTCAGAAATGTTTGGGCCCGACTGCAAGAAGAATATCGTAGAAAACAATATTATCGAAAAATAATGTACCCCACGCCTCTAGAAATTAAAAAACTAAGCAACATTCACAGAGAAATGACAAAAAATGACAGCGGAACTGGGGGACGCCGTAATGATGCGCAACGTGCATGACGCCAAAAGTGCTCCAGGATGTAAATATATATATATATATATATAGATAAGACAAACTCCATGAGAAGAGACATCGGTGTTTATTGTTCCCCAGAAAACTCTGTACCTACATCAATAACCCTGTAACTTTTCTATCAAATCAATTTATTTATTTGCTAGAATGCAGGTATACAAATAAGGTCGTGAAGAATAAAAGTTGAGCCATACATTCTGCCCAAGATTTGACATGCAAAATTTAAATGAATGAATCGATGATGCAAGCAATACAATAAACACATTAATTACAATTATCAAATAAATGAATTCAGTCAAGACGCAATTATAAAAACATAGTAGTCAGATCACAATATCAAAATACAATAAAAATCAATTCGGTCAAAATGCAATTAATAACAGCATAATAGTCAAAATAAGATGTCTAACATGAATTGTACACCTACATTACACTAGTCCACTAAGTCCCATGTAAAACGGGCGAGCGTTTTACCATCAACCGGGCACAAATCTACTGCCAGGGTTGCGGGTTGTTTGAAAGAGTTACCGTGGCCCTGGTACAGGCAACTGAAGGAACACGGGTGGCTTTTAGTCAGTAAAAGTCTTACACGCCCTCCCGCTCCACCCAGAGCTGGAGAAGTTAGGGTTAATGCTTGACATGACCAAATAAAATGCAATAAAAAACTTTTTAGCAAAAAATAAAACCGACTTCCAAAACAAAACACTACAAAGTGAAAAATAACTTTCATTTCGGTAGTCGGTGTCTTGGGTTTTGTATTTCCGTTTTTTGCCACCGAAATTAAAGTTATTTTTCACTTTGTAGTGTTTTGTTTTGGAAGTCGGTTTTATTTTTTGCTAAAAAGTTTTTATTTTTCACTTTTTAGTTGTGGAACCTACCCCATACTAATTCGAATACATAATTGAGCACAATAATTGTAGATATAGCCATGTAAATAACAGTGATAGGAAGTTATTAAAACACCATCACATCATCCACATAAAATAAGTGGGAAATATACGCATTATTGAAGCTAACTCAAAAACTCCCTAAGCAAAGTTAATAAAATTTATATGAGACCAGCTCGGAAGTACCCTATCAAACAAAAAAAGAATTTTCTAAATCGGTTCATACGTCTTTGAGTAATCGCGTAATAAAAAAAAATATAAAAAACATACAGACGAATTGAGAACCTCCTCCTAAATAATAAAGATAAAAGAAAATAAAGATAAAGTGCAATATGATATTGTAATAAATTATATAGATTAGGGAACCGCGGTAAATCATATGAGTGATTCAAATCTTATCTGGAAAATAGAACACAGCTAGTGGAAATAGAATACTTCAATAACAAAATAAGTGAACTTACAAAATTCAAAGAAAGGCGATAAGTGCATCAATACCGCAAGGAAGTATTATTGGATGTCTTTTGTTTCTCATTTACATCAATGATGTCCCAAAATTTATAGCAGAAACCGGACCTTGCGTTTCATTTGCGGACGACATTTCCATTCTCACCTAACGTCAGTCATTGGAGGTCAGATAGGCAGTCGCTCTATATAAAATACTGGTATTTAGCTGCATCCGGTTAGACTGGAAGCCGACCCCAACATAGTTGGGAAAAGGCTAGGCAGATTGATTGATAGATAGATAGCTGCAAACCCCATTTTATAGAACTGAATATATTAACTCTGCCTTGTGTATATATTCTTAGAATATGCCAATTCGCTCACAAATACCAAGACTTTTACAGTAAACGAGAAGACATACAAACAAGATACACACTCCGAAACAAAACACGACTCGACCTACCAACATCCCGCTTAAAAATACATTCAACAGGCCGTCTGGTTATGTCAATAAAAATATATAAAATGTTACCCGAATCAATAAGAAATGATAAAAAGAAAAACTCCATCTATTCACAAACAAATTAAAAAAGTTATTATTGAGCAAATGTTACAGAATATTT
Source organism: Dicycla oo (assembly GCA_948252095.1). NCBI lineage: Eukaryota > Metazoa > Arthropoda > Insecta > Lepidoptera > Noctuidae > Dicycla > Dicycla oo. The sequence continues at coordinate 16,031,323 of OX411732.1, forward strand.
GCAGCAGTGTCAAAGAATATTTAAATGATAAATCCTTGAAACTCAAAAAATAATGTTTTTAGTAATGTTAATGTCTATGTTTTTAGAATAAGTTAGATTATAAGATACTTAAATGATAAGTCCTCTCCACATATCTTACATTTGCTGTGCCCGACAGGGTCTAAGATTGTTTCTACTGAAAATGTTTACCACCTAAGCCTACATTATGGAACGCAATAAAGAATCAAAGTATTGAGTTATTTGATGATATCCCACCAAAAAAATAAAATAAAAACAAAGACTCCGGGCTGCCACTGACAAATTCACTGAAACTGCCGATCGATTCTGTAACTTCACTTCGATGAAGTGAGCTTGAAGTGAGCTGTCATTCCATCTGATGCGTGGGATTGACACTATTGACAGCTCACTTTAGCTAATTTTTCACGGTGAAATTACTGAATAGATCGGCGTGGCGGTTCTGTTTATTAAAAAAACCTAAACATCTATAGTCATGAAGCCAATGAAACGTTGGCACCGATAGCAATCGTAACATACGTCAAACTTTATGTAAGCATTCAATGGTACCGTATTGCACACGGCAATAGTTTGTTCCTTATCGTGTCCGCCAGTGTATTACACACGTATACTGTGGACTCAATGCAGTATTGAATGTTCGCTTTTAGAATCGTCTTTTATGTTTTTACGAGTAAGAGCTTTATAAGGGAAGCAAAAGGGTAGCTTAAAAACATATATTATAAATCTGATGTATTGATTACCAGGCATGATTCTTGTTAAGAGATGCCATTGAATTATACATATATTATGTAAAAAAGCCTTTTATATATTTATTTACTTACTAAAAAGCTCAGTAACTTTTCGACCTGACGTAATATAGTATTTTAAAGTACTAATACTAGGTAGGTCATTCCCCACCTTTGTGTTTATTTTATATAAGGAAATCCAGTAGCAATGTTAAGAATTAAGTTAAAAAAAAAAAATTCAGTCTATTTCTATACGTGAAGACTTGTAATTGGCTTCCTGTTGACTATTGTTTCCTTTTTATTAAGTTTGTTTTAGCTGTAAGTTTTCCATGTTTAAATAAATAAATAAAATCCTTTGTTCTCAAATGTAAACAGTGCTATATACCATTTGCAACTGCGTAATACCGCGTCTCTCGTCCCCTCTATACGTCTCCCGAATAGCGCGTCACCCCGCATTCCCCGCGCCCTTTCAACACGCCCTCAGCAGATAAGCACACTAACATAAATTGTTTGTTTATAGTAAAATGTCTTAGTGTGTTATAAGGCCGCGAGTCGTTATTCTTTAGTCATCTTTCATTACTCAACAGGAGTCAGCTGAGCACTCCATGGGTAGAATATAAGGGTAGATAGGCTAGAATAACCTAATTAATTATAGTAAGTTTAAAGTTTTCTATGATTAGCCTCTAATATTTCTTAGGGCCTGTTTCACCACCTACGACTAAGTTCCCATTAACTTACTTGGCAGATAATTTCATACAAATTCTGTTCCATTTTTGAATGTAGGTAAGAACTTTTTGTAATCTGTGTATGTTTTTTAGTATTGTTCTCAAGTAAGTGACAGATGTCTTTATTAGGAATAGTTTCTTTAAATCGTAAGTAGTGGCTATTCAAATAGGCCTTTAGTGTGTAAGTCGTGATTGTACCTATACCCTGAGGCTCTAATTCAGATAATTTTTGTAAACAAAGGTGATAATAGCCCAAAAAAATATATTCTTAATGGTACTCCCAAAAATTGCCAGAATTTTTTTCTTTTATGTACTGATTTTAGAAATAATAATTAAAAAATTAACACACACAATTATTTTTAGAAATTTTCGGTTTTAAACAAAGTTATTGAAAAGTGGACATTTTCTGGTATGAAATATTTTATGATACTGGTAACACTGCAGGAGTTCCTAACATTTTCAAATTTCGTTTGACAATACGTCTCAGTTGCGTCTTTTCCCGTGGTATTTTCAATTCATTTGTTTTATTTTCCCCGATCAAGTTTTTTGTTGTGTTATTATCATCGTGTTACTTGTTCACCTTGTTGTTTCCCTGTCATTTTGACAGTGACATTTCTTGACGTATCTTTGTTTACAAAAAATATCTGAATTAGAGACTCAGGGTATACTTGATTATTGTGACTGTAATTATTGATGTGTAGATCAAGACAGTATGTACGTTTGTGTTATCTTTGTTTCGTGGTTTTTATTTACTAAGCGGAAAACCCTCGCCTACAACACCAGACTCACCTTGTATTCAACAAGCTTATTTTGGTGAAATTAAAGTAAAAAATTACAGTAGTATGTCTAACTTTTCGATTCCATGTCTTGCGTTACTTGATTGAGTACCTTTAATTCCCACGGTTTTCTTTACAATAGGAAATAATCACTAATAAAGTACTTCAGACAGCTGCCAAACTTAGAGACAAAATAAGAATGTCTAAGTCTCTTGAAAAAAAGTGTGTGTCAGCTCCGACGCACGACTGGAATTTACTTCTTATGTACGATTGTCTTTGAATATAGTGGATAGATTAACGGCTACAATGAAGACTGGCCGAAATTAAACCAAACACAAAATGTGACCAAAAACGTGACAACGCTTCGCTTGTATTTCATTCCTCATATATTTTTTTTCGATACCGAGCCTTATATGAAAATCGATTCTTACGGAGTAAACTCCAAAAATTACGACACCTACAAATAATGATATAATGTATACGTAGTTTTCATTGCAATTCGTTTCACGTTTGACATTCTATAAGTATCAGCATTGGCCACGGCCATAGATCTGTTATTTTTTTTATTTGAGATGGGTTTGCTCTTGACTCTACTCTAAGTCCAAGGTGACAAAGATAAAGTCGACGATGGAGTGAGCTTACCCAGAAGAAGCCTGTTCACTCACACTTTGAAGAGATTAGGGTTGTATGCGTTCAGAAACACAGACGCAGGTAGACTAGTAATTGTGTCTTCCAGTGTATACCCGTGTAGACCCGATGCAGTATTGAATGCTTCGTTTAGAATTGTCTTTTATTTACATTTTAAGAGCTTGTATGTGGTTTTAAAGATGCAATGTATGGGAAACGATGGTTGTGGGTGAATATTCGACCTTTTAACCGCCGTCATTACCTTCCGCCAAAAGTTGATGAAGGAGAATATCGTTAATGAAATATTTCATCAATTCCCAGAATCTGCTTAAGGACCAGAATCAGGAATTGCTGAAATATTTCATTAAATATATTCTCTTTCATCAACTTTTGGCGGAAGGTAATGACGGGCGGTTAAAAGGTCAAATATTCACCCTTGTATTTCTTCGTGGTTCATTAGTTGTGAACATCAACGAGATTTAGTTCCTGATCTTAATGTTATAGGCTGGTAAATAAGCTGACTGTATCCAACTAATAGATGGTTGCCGATAAGTTGCCAATTTTGTAATAAATATAGTTGACCTTGTAATGGGAATATGCATGTTATTATATATAGCTAAAATAAACCAAAGAAAACATTAATTCAACATAAATAGTCAAATTCAACTATTGTCTGTATGTTGCTTAAAAAAATGATTAATTTTCAATAACTTTCTACTACAGTTTAAACGTCAGTTACTGCCACAGCTATAATGTGACGTCATTATCTACGATACCGCTTTGTTTTACTTTTTTTTTAGCCACAAATCTTTAACACTTTTTGTTCACATATTCAAAAAGTAATCGCACTTATTTTATTCACATACCTTTTTACGTCCCTTCCGGCATTGTCGAAGACAACGCGCTTCCGAGTTTGCGTTCCGTTCCACCAAATAAACGTAACATAAAATTGGACATTGTTTCTTGACTCCTAGTATAATGTACGAGTATATTTAAATAATGCAAAAGTTTGGAATGGTAATTCCAAACTTGCAAAAGGTATTTTGCTTTACAATCAGGTTTTGGCTAAATTAACAAACCGTGCGAAGCCAAAAGAAGAAAAAAATACCCCCAAGGTCACTCATAGATAGTTTCAACCATATATCCGTGGTTTCAACCGTATTGAAGCTTCAATTTTCAGGGAATTGTTGTGGAAAGTGGTGTCAAGTAATTATGGGGTCGACTAATTACGACTACCTTGACTGCGTTGCAACTCCTCCAAAAATCTGCTAAAATCTATAGAAATAAAATACACATTCAAACTACTTGCACAGGTAGTTTATTGTTCTAAATCACGTATAACAGACGGGACCAAAGGCTTAACGTGCTTTCCGAGGCACGGAGGAGTCTCGGTATGTAAAAATAACTTGATGGATGGATCCGTGTGGCTGTTATTACTTAGCCACGAGCTCCTCCTTATCATTCTAAATATTGTTGAAAATAACGTTAAAACCTCTAACTCCCAAAACATTGCCTCCTAATTAAACAGCTCTGTTGTGTCAGCAGTAAGGCTTTATGACGCAACTGTGAGATTAAAACAAGCAACATGCAGTATCATAGTAGCATCGCTCACCACCTGACGGCCACCGCGAGAGGGAGGCAGAAGTGAAACAGAATTTATTTCGGATAAATTCGTGATACCAAAAAAATCAAAGACATAGGTACAGACGCCAGCACATCAAGCTACTACAATCTGTCAAATTTCATTAATAGATTTTCAACTTTATCGCTAAAGCGTTAGGGGTTTAAGATTGATTGGGAAAAATTTCGGGTAGCTTGACCTGCTGGCGTCTGTACATCCACTACCCCGCACTGGGTCCGCGTGGTGCATTACGGCCCATTCCCTCTCACACGGAGAAGGCCTGTGTCCCAGCACAACATTATAGGCTATTTATTCATTATGCATGTTCAAAATGGTACGTTGTTTTACGATGAGATGCAGCGATAAGACCAGTGCAAAAGTACTACTTACAAAAAAAGACACTTTTTTTCTACTTTAAAAGTCTTAAGTAGAAATTTTAAAACATGTGTAAAGATTCCCCGAAACGATAAATTGCAATTGACAATTTTTACGTGATTGATACACAATGATGCGCAAATGGATTGTCTACCAAATACAATTGAAGCGATTGACAATTGATGGCAATTCGTCAATTGCAATTGATTGTTTCGGGTACCCCCCTCTTTTTGTTTTTTTTTTGGTGGGAAATCACCAAATAACTTCTCCCGCTCTGGGTGGAGCGGGAGGGCGTGTCAGACTTTTACTGACTAAAACCCACCCATGTTCCTTCAGTTGCCTGTGCCAGGGCCACGGTAACTCTTTCCAACAACCCGTGACCCTGGCAGGCATCGGCCCTAGCGGACCCCTTCAGTTAGTGCTGACATCTCTTTGAGGCGCGCATGGAACACAACGCACCGTCGCCCCGGGCAGCGCTGGTCCTTACCGGATGGCGAGCTACCCTTCGGGGACTAATGGCACAGGCAACCGAAGCAACACGGGTGGGTTTCAGTCAGTAGACGTCTGACACGCCCTCCCGCTCCACCCAGAGCGGGAGAAGTTATTTAATGATTTTCCATCCAAAAAAGGTGATATTTAAGTAAAATAAAATAAAAGAAAGAAAAACGGTCTATACACGTGAAAGTAACGCACATACATAAAATTGTTGTTTATCAAAAGCCTAAAACCAAAAAAAAGTGGGTATCTATTCTAAAAATAATATCTAGATGGAAATATGCGTCACTACCGCGCGAAACGGCTAACATTTTGCATAATGCCGTGGCCCGTGCACGAAGGCATGAATCCATGGCCCTAGTTTTCAGCATAAACCGGCGTGTCACTGTCTCAGAACAATAAACAAAACATTATCAAAATACATATCTCACGTAACACTTTTTATTTAATTAAAGTGTAGTAAACAAAGGCTTTAAGTCATCGGATATGGCATATTACAGTAGTAGCCCTTGGTTGTGTGTTTGCTACTAATCTGGGGGGCAATTGCGCAACACACTATCTATCGTAATCGGTTTCATTTTGACAGGTCAACAACATTCGTTCAAGTTTCTCGAACATATGAAGCTATGGATCGGAACATATCGGAATCTGAATCATTTTGTATCAAATTTAGCAATTTGATTGGTAGTGTGTAACGTAATTAGGGGCTGTAGATACTTCACCTTAATTTAAATAGTTCACCACTTTCCCAGTCAAACTCAATCTAAAATAATAATGTATTTCACTAAAAACTAAAACTGAATCGTGACCTATCTCTCTAAGATATTCAACAAACATATTGGAGTCGCCATCTTCCTAATGACGGTAATAAATTCAACTACGGCATCTCGTCTGCAGGCTCTTGGCTCGGTTCCAAATTGTCAACGGTACCCTCTTCGTATGCGTTAGCACCTTCTTGTTTTGGTACGTCGGGGGAAATCATACTCTATCAGATAGCTCGACAATCCTAGAATGGAGCCCAGATCAGTATTATTTGGGCAATATAGGGAACGGGGACAACAGACGTTTAAGGTTGTGCATTCTGAAAGTTGGCAACATCTCAAATAGCTGTCATACTTGCAGTCCGGCCGTTGAGAAAAACTTTTTAGCAAAAATTAAACCGACTTCCAAAACAAAACACTACAAAGTGAAAAATAACTATAATTTCGGTAGTCGGTGTCTTTGGTTTTGTATCTTCGTGTTATGCCGCCGACTTCCGAAATTATAGTTATTTTTCACTTTGTAGTGTTTTGTTTTGGAAATCGGTTTTATATTTGCTAACTAACTCTATTTGCTAACTTTTAACATTGAAAATGTTTTCCCCCATAGACCCCATTTTTGCTCAGAGTGCACCATCGCCTTGGTGTCGTGAGTTTTAGAGCTATATGAATGGTAAGGTCTTAAAAGACGCGTATCAACAAGGGCTACAACATGGTGAAAAAAACTTTTTTAAGTCTAAAAATTTTCTTGCATATCGCGAAAACGTGAAAAATTCGATAATTTTTTTAGGGTCTTTTGTCATAAAGTCAACTATATCTCAAAAACTAAATGCGATATCCAAAAAATTAAAAAAGCCCTCGGGGTGTTGATTAGGGCTACATTTAAAAAAAACCGGACCTTTGTATCACTTTCTAGGCAGGAGGGTGCCCTTTGTGTGGCGTAATTTCGGGGAGCGCGCTCCTTAGATGCGCGTTGCGTCGCCGAGTTGTTATGGGAGTGTTTAAGAGTTTGATCGTGAAATGTATTTGTATTTATTTGTAAATACGTATTTTAATTTAATTTTATAATGATGTAATTTAAATTATTATTTTTAATTAATTTTGTTTTGCGAAACTTTGAGAATACTTCAAATTACGAATTAGAACTTTATATTTGGAACTAAAATTATTATAGCTCAACATCTTTTTGAATCTGGATCGAACTACTGGATTGAGTTACATAACCCTCAGGTCATCTCGACAGAAAGTCACTACATACCTAGACTGGTGAGAGAAGAGATTGAGATTGACAAATATAAGAACTTAAACCGTGAGGAAGGGTTTCAACTGTCGAGAGCCTGGAAATCAGTGGCCCAATTGTGTAAAGACCGCAAGAGTACCGAAAAAAGTTCGCGAGCGGACACAGTGAGTTTTGTGTGTCGAGAACAGAATCGAGTTGTGAGTGTAACTCGTAGTAGCGGTGTCAATCGCACTAAACGAACAAGAAAGAGGGTAGACCGTTTTGTGTGCTCGTAAACATCCACCCGCAATAACTTCAGTTTATCCGTGATCATGGCACTTGCAACAGTGCCGAAATATCGGAAACTCGAAACAATTATTATACATGGTAAATATAAATATTATTATGTATTATTTATTACTAAGTAAACTATAGAATATTCATATATGTATATGAACGTGGTGAATTACAGCCCACTCACTCTCACAGAGAGAAGGCCTGTGTCAGCAGTGGGAACATTATAGGCTGATTATGCTATAGAATGTCCTAGTAACATATCGTGTGTGTACCCAGACTTATTGTCTAGATCCAGTCTCAATACCAGCAGTCACGTCGTGGACGGCATTATTTATAACGCAACGTAACCGAACTATACTTGGTATGGCTTTTTGTCTGTACGCATTGTGAGTGTTGCAGGGAGGTTGGGAAATCAGACTTATGCTTATTCTCCTACAAGGAGACAGGGTTGATGGCAAAACTCGCCCCTTATTATAATAACTGACGAAATATGAGTGTACTATACATACCAAATCAAAACTCATTTATTCAAACTAGGTTGAGAATCGACACTTTTCGAACGTCAAACATTCATTAGACAGTCCCTAAAACGCCCGCCCTTCACCATTTCCTGGTGCTTTAGCTGGGATGAAGAAGTGGCGGAACAAACTCTTCAGCAGCACAGCTGTCTGTTCAGTTAGATACCTCTGACTCTGTCCAACCCTTTGCAGAAACAAGGCGTTATTTGTTATGCTACGTGTGACAGTAGAACAGAACTCTCTTGGACCATTTGTGCCAAGATAAGATGCATAAAAAGTAAAAATAAAACATTAAAAAATATGCGTCATATTCGCTCAAAAGGGCCATCGCTCAGCATAAGTCTTTAGCGTATGATTTTAAATAAAATACAGCAAATGTAGTATTAATAGCGTGTCTCGTGGGATTAGATATGTGCGTCAATCGATTTGGACGCCAAACGAAGGCACTTTCCATTGGTTGTACCTCTTATATTTTCAATTGGCTTCAATTTTCAATTGGTGTGGCTTCTTTATTGTTCAAAGATGCTACACACATACACATTCACACACACAACACAAACTCTGTTTAAAAATAAGACGCACATACAGGTTCACACAGGCATACAACTACAGTTACACAAAGCGCTTCAAATTAGTTCATAAGTCATTTATTGTTATTTTTTCTTCCTAAATTTAATTTTCAGTCACCTTTTGTAAACAATCTTCTCAATTTTATTCATAATTAAGGGAAAGAGCGAGATAGCCGCAACTGTCGAGAATATCATCCGCACCGGGCGACCGCTGCGGTGGTGGAGGGGGCGCTTGACATGCGGGCGCGCACTGGCCGGCACTGCACTGCGTCATCGTCCACGCTACTGAGCGACTTATCTTGATTCATTTCTATATAGTTTACCGTTTGTTCTCCATATAAAATCCTAGAATACAGTCCACTATTGTAAAGTTACCGGTGTTTTAGTCCTCGTACTACCTGGAGGATATTCCCATTCTTCTTTACCAACACCAGTATTATCAATTACTTATTGCCAACGTCTCATTTATATTATTCTGATTAGTCTGATTTATGGGACAAATAAACATTTTTATTATTATTATTTTTTGTATGTGAGATCATTTGAAATTGTAGTTTTAAGATTGGTGTCACTCTACTTTCCTTGCTATTACCATTAATTAAGTACCTAAATACAACACAGAATATCAATTAATATTAGTGTACCTATCGCCAAAAACAAACATCGCAAGCCGCATTGAAAATTGCACACTCGACCAAAATTAATGACACATTTCAAATGAATTAAACCCAGTCCCCAAACCACACAAGAGAAATACATAGTTTCACTTCTATCGCTTGTTATAAATGGTCTAATCATTCAACTAATTCGCGCTGCAGTCGGTCGCTGACAAATCGTCGGTCGGCGCCTCGGCGGTTATGTCGGTCAAGACAATCGATACGGGCATCTATTGGATTGGTCATTTGTATCGGTATGTTGACGTTATCTGGTTTGGAATAGAGAATTGTTGGACGTTTGTTATTTTGGACAGTTTAGAGATAGGTATTTAGATTTATTGTATTTTCCTATTTCGACTTTGGATGGCATGCAAATGAGAGGCCCATGTTCAGCAGAAGGATAACGGAAGCTGCATTTATTGATAATGTTGGTATCAAATCACAATTTTCTTAAAGTTTATTATAAAACTCGCCTGATGACATTTAAAATATCAGAACATGAACAACTGAATTTTTGAATTAATTGTTAGAGCGGCTCTGCCCTGCATCCGATCCGAAACCGAGAAGGGTCGGTCCGAAGTAGTCATAGTACTATTTCTATGAGGGGTTGTGCACTAGATTCAAACTCCGTCCGTCCGAATTCAATTCAATTTTTAATTAAATTCAATCCAATTTATTTATTAACAATTTACATTGTGTTTGAAATAATTCTATGTACTTATAAAAATTTAAAAAAAATTAAAACACACGTAACACATTGGTCATTTCAAAATTAACAACATAACTCACATCAAAAACAATATTATTCAATGTGTGAGTTTACTCACTAAAATTAAGAATAGAAAATCATTTTAAAATTACTTCCACTCAATCTGCCCAGCGTTTTCCTAACTATGTTGGGTCGGATTCCAGTCTAACCGGATGCAGCTGAATACCAGTATTTTACATAGAGCGATTGCCTATCTGACCTCCACAACCTAGTTACTGGGTAATACGATACACCTTGGTAAGACTGGTTGTCTGACTTGGGATTTTGACTACCCATAACGACTGTCAAAGATCTAGGAATGACAGCCTGGACCAACGGCTTAACGTGCTTTCCGAGGCACGGAGGGGTCTCGAAATGTAATGGGTCACCCATCCACGAACCGACCGCGGCAAGCGTAGCTTAATTCGATCATCCCGTGCGGCTGTGATTATTTAGCCACGCGCAAAAATTAAATCTAAAAAAACCGGCCAAGTGCGTGTCTGACTACGCACAATGAAGGGTTCCGTAGTTGGGATGAATCTCAAGAACAAACTTAACATTGTAGTTGAAAAACATGTTCTCCCATACATTCCAACAGGAAATGTAAGTTTGTATGCACAATATTGAGAGATTTACCATGTTGTATTAAGACCATAGACTTCTTACAGGTTTTCCTGTAATCTATAGGTATTGAAATATTTTTTTTTCAAAATTTTAGGTTCAGTACTTTCAGAGATAAGGGGGGAATGGTCAATTTTCGTGTATTTTCTTAAATAACTTTTAAATTATTTATTTTAAAATTATAAATAAATATATATTTGAGACCCTCACAGTAAGCCCTTACATTTGATATGTCGAACCACATGGTACAGTGCGCCAAACTTTATTTTTTTAATTTGCCCCCAAAATTTACCCCATATTCTAAATTCATTTATTTATGTTAGACGTCCGTGTTTGAGTCACAGAAATACATACGTGTATCAAATTTCAACTAAATCGGTCCATTAGATTCGGAGCAAATTGGCTGTGACAGACGGACAGATAGACAGACACACGAGTGATCTTATAAGGGTTCCGTTTTTTCCTTTTGAGGTACGGACCTCTAAAAAGAATTAAGACCATTCCCAATACGGATTGAACTTGGATCTTGAATTCGGATTAAGATCTGATGCAGTGCAGGACCACTGTAACTAGATGAGAAGAGCAATCAAAATTTTTTTTTACAAATTACTTAGTCATTTTATACTTTAGATGGTTGTTTGGTTATCCTGCAACAAGCGCTATGTCATTCCTTCATGTTCAGTCCTTCTGCGTCGTTAATATTTAATCTACAATATACGTGATTCTAGTCATTTTATACTTTAGATGGTGGTTTGGTTACCCTGCAAAAAGCGCTATGTCGGTCCTTCATGTTCACTCCTTCTGCGTCGTTAATATTTGATCTACAATATACGTGATTCTAGTCATTTTATACTTTAGATGGTGGTTTGGTTATCCTGCAACAAGCGCTATGTCGGTCCTTCATGTTCAGACCTTCTGCGTCGTTAATATTTGATCTACAATATACGTGATTCTCGTTGAATGTAAGAAAGGTTCAGATGCTCTCGATACTGACAGTATACTTGAACTGTTTCTTTTTTTAAAGCATGTGAATGATATGTTATTTACAACCAATCAAAAGGACATGTACCTACTGCCATATGGAAGATATTTAAAATGCAAACTTACAGCAGAGGCCCTTGTAGAAAAGCCTCAAATGCGTCTAATTTAAAACATTTGTGCAGCGTCCCCCCCCCCCCCCTTGCACTCATCACATCGCTCATAATTTATGGGGGTGTTAACCATGGGTTGCGGAGCTCAGATGGACAGTCGCTCCATGTAAAATGCTGTTGTTCGGCTGCAGACTGGAAGCCGATCCCAACATAGTTGGGAAAAGGCTAGGCAGATGATGATGACTCATTACTCTTTTATTTCTGGTAATTTGTCAAAGAATAATAAAATAAAAACTTTTTTACAAAACAAAAAATAACCAATTCCCAAAAAAAAAACACTACAAAGTGAAAATAACTTTAATTTCGGAAGTCGGTGTCTTTGGATCTGTATTTAAGTTTTTTGCCACCGACTTCCGAAGTTAAAGTTATTTCTCACTTTGTAGTGTTTTTTTTGGGAGACCGCTAATTTTTTTTTTTTTTTTTGTAAATAAATTTTATTTTCCACTTTTTTGTGAGTCGGTTTGTAATTTATCTATGTTACAATTTCAATGAATAATGCCTAATGTCAACTGCTCATCACCTTTTATAAAATATTGCTATTCCCAATGCAGGAAAGTTCATTGTTGAGGAGTTCTCCTAGTAAGAACCAGGAGAACTGGAGCTGATGATGAAGTCACCACCACCACTACCATATTAAGCACTATGACGAGCATAAATTGCTTAGCAACCATATTAAAGTAATCGAATTGCAGCCCGTTATGACGGAGTTAAAAAATAGAGAGAAAAATATAAACATCCGAATTGAGAAAAAACATCCGAATTTTAGAAGTCGGTTAAATACTAATTTTTCATCGACTTCCAAAAGGAGGAGGCTCTTTTTGGAAGTCGGTTAAAAAATAGTTTTAAATGAAGCTACCTTACCCCGAGTTACAGATAGACACGCATTGCTACGCTCGGCCGCTTCCATTTGACAAATTACAATTTATATCCAGTAACTCAATGCGTTTTCATCGCTTTTGACGCTGAACATATTTCTATTGCCATGTAAATGTTGGGCACAAGCGTAATAATAAATATATGGACAAATTGGGGGTAAGTAATTTTGGTCCTTGTGTACGTGAGATTTGACTTTTCATTTGAATGCAGGTTTAGAAGCAGTATAATGATTAACAAAATATTTGTACACCAGAAATGGTAGAATGTATGAGACCATGACAATCGCAACACCTTATTGTATAAACAACAACTATATTAAAAATTGTCTAACGGAAAAAAAACAAATAAAACAATACAGCATAAGGCTTTAAGCCGCACTACCACAATAAATTTATAATTACGCCTCTCGTGTGCAAAAATATTAGAGTTAGCAACGGTTCAAATCTGACCAAGTACCAATGTGACTTTTTCAATTTATAATTATGTATTTCCTGAGTACTGGTAGCGAGTGCTACTTAACTTTAGTGACACTGAGTACTGACATTACTGAGAGCGGTGAAGGTATAACATTGTGAGGAAACATGGATTCATAGTTAATACAAGTCTGAAATTGCCAACCCATCTTTAGCAAGCATGGTGATCAAAACTCGTGTCTTCTCTGTATCAGAATAGGCCTTTGCAATATAGTGGGACAATAATAAACTGGTATTATTTAACGTGCGTTGACAACTCCACGTCCATTGAAATTATCTGTATCTATACAGGGTTATTGGTAAAACACCAACAACCTCTTAAGGGGTCATTGTACTCATCATTATGAACAACTTTTACTATGGGACCAAACCTGAAAACGCGAAAAAAAAATCAGCGGTTCAGTACATTTAAGTTCGCATAATTCGTCAAAATGTACTGAGCTGATTTTTTTTTCGCGATTTCAGGTTTGGTCCCATAGTAAAAGTTGTTCACAAAGATGAGTACAATGACCCCTTAAGAGGTTGTTGGTTTTTTACCAATAACCCTGTATACCTACGTACATATATTTTTATGTTTTAAGACGAGCGCTATTCCTGCCGACAAACTGTCATGCAGTTTGGCGGGTTTATAATATGTATACAAGTGTTTGGTCCAAAATAAATGATTTATTTATTATTATTATCTCCTTTATTTATTTCTAAAACTTATTTTATTCCATGTTTAAATATTTTTATAAAAAACATTTAAAAAAAACATTATTATTAACTAACTGGCCTTAAATACGGCATTACAAGTCCTAATATACAAAACAATTTTTAAATCATTTCTTTTCATATACACAAACTTTATTGCAACGTTTAACGCGTGTTTTGACACATGCCACTCGCGATTAATGGCGTCATAATAAATATGTTGGGACGAAATTGGATTTTCCCCTGTTTTGGGGCCTGGCCCGCTTTTACAGATGTTTTTATTGCTTCGGTTATTAAAAAGCTGATGTACCGAGTAATCTTGGTAATCTTGGTATAAAATGTAAAATATCTAATTACTCCATCCTTCGCTGTATGTAACCGAGCATAGCAATGCACGCCCAGCCATTTCCAGCCCAGTTTTTTCCAGTGAAACCAGATGCAGCTGAATATAAGTATTTAACATGGAGCGAGTGCCTGCTTGACTTCTACAAAAGGAAGCATAGGACCAGTCATTGTGGCAATGCTTGGAGGATGCCCATGTTCAGCACTGGACGTCTTTTGTCTGAAATGATTATGATGATGTATTTTGAAGTACAAGAGTATTTGGTCTCGAAGGACCAAATACTACCTGTAGTTATAATAAATAACCCTTAGGTACTAAAACTTCCCGCCAGGGTTGCGGGTTGTTCGAAAGAGTTACCGTGTCCCTAGCACAGGCAACTGAAGGAACACGGGTGGGTTTTAGTCAGTAGAAGTCTGACACGCCCTCCCGCTCCGCCCACAGCGGGAGAAGTTATTTGATTATTTCCCATCCAAAAAAATAAAAAATAAATAAAGGTACTAAAACTTCAAATGGATATGCCTTTATCATAACATCAAGCTCTTAGGGGATCCAAAGGGTTAGGTTAGGTGTACTCCCACATTTCGCCAGTTATGTTAAAGTTCCATGTAATAGGGGGCGAGCCTGTTGCCTTCCACCGGGCACATATCCAGACTCCCAGTTGCTACTGAGAAATTCCAGATGAAAAAACCAAATAACATATTGCCCGACCCTTGATTCAAACCCAGGACCTAGCAGTAGCGCTTGCAACCACTAGACGAAAAATGTGTATATAATTTTCTAGTTGCATTGTTGGTAAGCCAAAAGGTCCCAGAAACCCGTTGGATATAGGAAGCACAGCGTGTCCAGCAGTCGGCGTTGAGTTGTATTTTATAGTACAGACGCCAGCACATAAAGCTACTACAATCTGTCAAATTTCTTTAATAAATGATAAATGATTTTTTTTTTAAACTAGATGAGGTCGGCGTTTCCTATCTGACCTACTCTGAGAAGAAAGGCCGAAACAAACTCAGAGGTCACAGTCTCTTATAAAGTCCAGACATAATCTTAGTCACTTCATGTGAAGACCATGTAGATTGGTGTCTGAAATGGTCTTTTGAGGAAAGAACCACACAGATTGAGATGACCTGCCCAGTCAGTGCACGCATTTGTCAGTAATCGCGCAGCTCAACTCAGAACTTAAGGAGCTCAACGATTCGACGAACAATACCAAAGAAAGGACATTGGGGTAGGCCGCATAAATTACTCAAACTGCCAGACCATGATTAAAAATAACTGAGAGAAAAAAATAAAACAAACAAAAAAAGCAATGACCTACATAGTCTTCACATTAGTATAGTATTAGTAAAGTAAATAGATTTGCTACTTTATCACTGAGGTTGATTGGGAAAATTTGACAGTTTCGGGTAGCTTGACCTGCTGGCGTCTGTACAACAGTTTTAAAGTCCTTCGATACCTGAAGTTGCAATAAAAAACCCTTCGGTACTAAGATTTCGTTATGTATGCGCGTGTTATTACAATAATGTCTTAGATACAAAGCCCTGATGTCTAAAAGCACTTAAGATATCCGCCCAGTACAGGTTAATGTAATCTTCGAGGTAATGGAGATCAGGTAGCATAAAGTGTTTCTACTAACCTATCGAATAAAAAGTGGATTGAAAGTCGATGGATCCTATATTTTTATGATATACCATTTTTCCGTCAGTGAAAAAGAAAGCATTATGCATAAGCTGCTTGCAACCCTACGGAAGAGGTTAAAATTGATGAAGGTTAAAATGTTAAGAGGTGATGGAGCAAAAAATAGTATTTTTCAAAGAAAGCGAAAAGATTTTTAACATAAAAAAAACAACTGTCTGCGTCTGGGTGCTCTTAGCTTCGCTCCACATCGCTGCCAACGCAGTGAAGGTGTCGACTGCCTCGGACACCATGGCCTATTCTGCAGTAAGAGCGCAGGCCGGATAGCACGGCACGCTAGCATCAATGACATCATCCGTCGTGCTCTTGTTATCGCTGGGGTGCCAGCTGTTTTAGAACCCAATGGTACGCGACAATGGGACGAGACCAGACGGAATTACCATAATGACTTGAAAGGTAGGTAGGCCTTTGGTATGGGATGCAACGTGTGTCGATACCCTTGTGGCATCCCATCTATCTAGCGCTTCAGGCTGTGCTGGGGCGGCTGCTGCGGGTGCGGACAACATAAAAATACTCCAATATTTTTTATCTCACTTCTACAAGCGTAGACAGAGGAGCTTGTGGCTAATTAATAAAAGCCGCACGGGTCGATCCATCAGGTTAAGCTACGCTTGCCGGGGTTGATCCATGGATGGTTGACCAGCTTTACATACCGAGACTCCTCAGTGCCTCGGAAAGCACGTTAAGCCGTTGGTCCCGGTTATTATTCGTAGATCTTTAACAGTCGTTACGGATCGTCAGAAGCCCGAAAGTCTGGCAACCAGTCTTACCGAGGGGTATCGCATTACCCAGTAACTGGGTTGTGGAAGTCAGATAGACAGTCGCTCCATGTAAAATACTGGTATTCAGCTGCATCCGGTTAGGCTGGAAGCTCACCCTAACATAGTTGGGAAAAGGCTAGGCAGATTGATTCTACAGGCGTAGACAAGCCACCGTCGTGCTACGGCGTAGCTTGTTCTGCGCTACGACGTAGCCGTCACGCTACGAAAAGTTTTAATAAGCATTTTCTTTACCTCTTTTTTTTTTCTCACCAAGATTAGCAGCAGTTCTACTCTGAACAAATCTCTACCGTGAAAACATAGGTGAAGTGAGCGTGTAGTGAGCTGTCAATAGTATCAATCCCTAGCATTAGGTGGAATGACAGATCACTTCACTTTATAGAATAGACTGACTGTTTTGGGTCACCATCACCATCCTGTCTGATCTAGAATTGTACCTATTACAAAAACAGGTCACAAATAAAACACTAAACCAAAAAATCTAGCTCTTGATAAAAGCTCTCATATGTTATTCTTCAGACGAAGTAGCGAAAACGTCGTAAAAATCGCGACTATCGTTCATTCCGACGCTATACAGCGTGAACGGATTTTGGGCCGGCAAAGCTTGTCCAGTAGGGTAGGGTTGGTATTTCACCAGTTTTCATAATATTTTTCGGTTGAAAATATTAGCAGTATTTTTGGAGGTAAAAGCTAGGAAATATTTTTAAATATTGTTTTACATAACTGGCGACTCTCTTCTGCTTTGCACGAGTGCGATCTACTTGTATGACTAAAAAGAACTAGGCGGACAAACAGACAAACACGATTTTTTTTTAACTAGTTTATGGCTGTATCAAAATATTTTCGAAAAGAGTATTTTATCATAAAACAGTGGAAAAGGGAAAGGGATTCCATTGTCCAGCAGTGGGACTTTACGGCCTAAAACTAACTATTCCTATTTGCATAGTTGGTTCAAAGTTAATGTGTGCTTTGATTTCCTTAGTATTCCACTCCTCACTTAATCCAATACCATTTTTCTCCGCTTTATCGAAGAAAAAGTTTATCAGCAATAGTTTCAGACATTCCGGTCAGCCCTAATCTCGAGTCAAAGCACGTTCTATGGTAATCTTCGCGAAAGTCCCTTCACGGGTATTTTGCATGGCCACGTTTCTAAGTTGGACAGCGACATTCGATTGTATGTTTGAACGATATTTTACTTGGATTTTGGCTGTGATTTTATAATAATATATGACATAATAGATTTTGTTATAATAGATGACTTGAAATCTTTTATTTTAGAATAACAGAGCCATAGCGTGAACAAGCAAAACGTAAAATCGAATGATTTTTGAATCGAACATACAACTGTCCTATAGCAATCAATCAATAAACTCAGCCTATCGCAGTCCACTTCTAAACATGGGCCTCTCCCAGGCTGCATCACAGCACCCTGTCCTCCACCTTCCGCATCCATTCTGCCCCAGCCACCTTCTTAAGGGGGAAGCGGTAAGGTAGCCCGCGAAATTCAAATATTCTTACGTTTTTGGCAATTTGCAGGTCAGTTTTAGGTTTTATGTTAATTCAAATACAATTCGCGACCGTAACAAACATATATTTACAGAATTATAACCATTACAATCAGTAATACAACATTGTAAGTTAAAAAAGACCTCAAATGTACCAAGATTTCATGAAATAGTCATTCAATAGAGTAATATGAACTTAGAGAATTGTATTGATGATTTTAATGATTATATTTCTATATATACAGATTTGTTACGGTCGCGAATCATATTTAAATCAACATACAACCTAATACCTACTTGTAAATTGCAAAAAACGTAAGAAAAGTTGAATTTCGCGGGCTACCCTAACACTTTCGCCTTAAGGTCGCCGGCCATCTAGTTGGGGGTCGTCCCACACTACGCTTGCCGATACACGGTCTCCAGTTCAGGACTCGTTTGCTCCACCGGCCATCAGTCCTTCGCCAAACATGCCAAGCCCACTGCCACTTCAGTTTGCTTACTCTAAAAGCTATGTAAGTAACACGGTTTCTTTTCCGGATAATTTAATTCCTGATTTTATCCTTCAAAGAGACTATCGTGCTGAGCGACCTTGAATTTGTGGACCAGCCCGACTGTCAGTGTCCACGTTTCGGCACCGTATGTCATAACACTCATGACGGACTGGACGCACGCGTTGAAGACCTCAGTCTTCAAACACTAATAATAATAATAATAACCCCACCGCTGTATTTCTACATTGACGTCGTGGTGGGGCTTGCGCGCTCCAAACTTTAGGTCTGTGCCGGTAGAGTTTACTTTGTCGGAACGGGTCTAGGATGAGGAGCCAGACCAATAGAGATACAGAAACCCGCAGGGCAGCATGTGGCGAGCTGTTGGGCAGTAGCGACCCCACGGACCCTATCTCCCGAGAGAAATCTTGTCCTCATCTCTGGCTTGCCTTTTTTGGCCGGCTGGAGTGAACACTGACGAGAAACAGAGCGCCCACCTCTTTCTTGCCTTTATTGGCCGGCTTGAGTGGAGATTGGCAAGAGCAAACGTGCTCGGAGGAAGGAAGTATTCCAGTAAGGTGCTGGTAGGGATCTTGACCGTACTTCCGGGATTGTCCTGATAACCGTGGAATCCTCTCCACTCCTCAAGCATCTCAGGAAGTGTTGCCCCCTTGTCGCTACGTCACTTTGTGCTAGCGGCCGTTTCCGTGGGTCCATTATTGAGTGTGCAAGTCACCCCCTGCCATATTATCCGTGTATAATATATAACATTGGTCAGGCAGGGGACATAGTTCTTCCATAGTTCAAGTTACCCAATCCACTTTAGCCACCCAGACCCATAGCCCAATATGTTTTCTTTCCACGTACAACAGTAGTCCTGTACCAACCGGGGGTTGTCTTTGGGTGCACTTGCATAGTGCATACAGGGATAATCGTCGGTTGGTGCCTCCTCATCGTTTAAAATTATCTAAGGGGTCTCAGCGAGTTGGCTTCGGCTCCTCGTACGCCTTCCAAAGGTCCGGGACCCCAGGGTCCCGAGAAATATAAATAATCTATAATATAAAAATGAATCGCTGAATGTGTTGCTAAGCGCAAATCTCGAGAGCTGCTGAACCGATTTTGCTAATTCTTTTTTTAGAATATTCCTTGAAGTACGAGGATGGTTCTTACGGAGAGAAAAATTTAAAAAATTGCCTGAAAAGGTCTGAAAACAACACTTTTCTTATACTCCCATACAATCGATTCGTAATAATACTTAAAAGTCAATTTGAACTTTAATACCATACCATAAAGTTTAATGAAATATAATAAGTAGGTATCATAATAAGAAATCTGAAATTGTAATTATCATTGTGATTTTTTAGTGACTATTAAAAGAATTTTAGGTGGTTTATAATTTTTATTTTTTGACATGATGTAATTGTTGACTTCTTTCTTTTTTCTTTTTTTATCTTACTAGCTGATCCGGCCGTCCTGAATATAGCAGAATAAGTTTAAAAAAAAAATTAAAGAATCGACTGGTAGGCGGAACGAAGTTCGCCGGGTCAGCTAGTAATAATAATAATAATAATAAAATTTATTTATTACCAAAAAGGTTACAGACTTAAACGACACTGCGGCACTGGTGATGAGAAGACATTTTGATTTAAATTTCGACAAGTACGAGTACAATTAGTATATTATGTACCATACAAAACGAGTATTTTCAATTTTAAAATCGTTTGAATTTAATTTACGTTTATTCTGCGCGTTCGTGCTAGGCCCCCAGGTTATTATATTACAGTCTGGCAGAGAGAATGAGCGAATGCTGCCTGACACCTGTCAGTTGGATAATTTTTAGTAGTAATAAGGATCAAATTCGCAAAATTAATATTCGTTAGTATGAAACTGGCAGGTGTCAAAAACACACTCTGCCGGACTGTAAGTTTTGTTTGTGAGTTGTAAAACATTTTTTTTTTTTAATTTGAGATGGGTTTGCTCTTGCCTCTAGTCTAGGTTGGAGGTGACAGAGACAAAGTTACTGATGGAGTGAGCTTACCCAGAAGAAGCCTGTTCGCTCTTAATTTGAAGAGATTAGGGTTGTATGCGTTCGGAAACACAGACGCAGGTAGAGAGGTACCACTCTTTTGCTGTATGCATTATAAATGACATTTGAAAATTAAGGCTAAATTCCAAACTATACAGACAGAAAGAAAGAAAATTTTATTTGACGTAAGTATTTCTTTTCTGAAACCTTTTCTATTTCACAGACACAGCTAGTCCTAACATTTTTTTACTAGCTTTATTATTCTTACTACAGGGATTCAGCCTCACTCTTTTTTCATATATTCCATATTTTGAATACTTTGTAACCAACACGTATACATAGCCTGGAGTTATGTTCGCACACGTTTAGTTACTGTAGGTTTTAGTAAAGCTACAGATTAATACAGATGGGACACTCCTCAAAATCATTTAAATAAATAGCGATTCTTGCTACGACACAATAAAGTGCAATTCAGGTCGCACAACCCTTATTACCTACAGTTATAATCACCTACAAGTTGCCTCTCTTTCTAACGAGTAACTCTTTTACCTTCTGACGGCAGCAGTCCAACTGAATTGGCTTAGTGAGATAGGCCCGCCGCGTACTTGTAGCTTCATACCTACACTGCGGAGTGTCCCATCTGTATTAATCTGTGGTAAAGCTTTACCAAAAAATGTGCGAGATTTTTTGTTGGTGTTAATATGTGATTTATGTGATAGGTATACGTAGTTATTTTTGTAGTTTAAAAAATGTAAACTGTGCTAAATTTTAACATAACGCCTTCGTATACACAAACAGAGGTGCGTTTTAGACATTAGGGAAATAAAAAGAGCACGATGCGTTGCGGCGGCGGCACGGTGCCGGACCGATGTCACTGCGGCGTCGTGCATACATGGTATGCCACACGGTGCGTTCCGGCGTCGCACCACACGTACACGGGATTTGCAATCCGCGAGACAAGGCGAGGAGGGGTGTACGCGTTGCGACGCCTGAGCAGCACCGCTCAGTTGTTTGTGCGGCAAAATTTCATTTGACAAATATTTCATACCCTTTCAGGTATGACATATTTGTGACCGCCAATGCGGCGAAATCTTTGCGGTGTGGTGCCGCAACACATCATTGTCTACTCGTAGATGCTCACTACGCTAATTCTCAATATGAGGCCACTATCCCACCGGCGTATTACGAGCGTTGGCGCTTCTCCAACGTATGCACAGCGCAGACGCGAGGTTAACGTCGCGTGGTTGTACCTGTTGTAAAAAAAAAAACGCTAGAAACTCGCGACGGTAAAGTCGCGTCTGCGCAACGTTGGCGCTTTACTACTAGAAACTCGCGACGTTAACGTCGCGTTTGCGCAACGTTGGCGCTGCGCAGACGTTGGAGAAGCGCCAGTGATCGTAAAACGCCAGTGGGATAGCAGCCTGATAGTAGGCCTTAAGGCCTTAAGGGGCTATCTCGAATATAAATCGTAGCTCGGTGGGCGTGACTTAGCCCCCCCGCGCGGGGAGCGGCGAATGCAAAGTACGCGGTCGCATCGGGAAAAGCGAGTACGCACTTCTTGGAATTTTTGAAATATTAGCACATAGGAGATTATGGAGTAGACAAATAATACAAATACTTAATTTTCAACCATTTTTATTTTATTTAGTAAACCATGTAATAAAAATAATTTGGTAATGAAGGCATATAACAAATGCTTATTTCTTTGAGTCTAATTGTGTTCTTATAATAAAAACGTGGTACATGTACTAAGAATATTTTTTATTTAAATAACTAGCTGTTGCCAGCGGCTTCGCCCGCGTGAATGTCGGAAATTATCCCACGGGAACCTTCTACCGGGATGAAAAAATGTACCCTATCTCTTAATCTAGGTTATAAACTATCTGTATACCAAATTTCATCCAAATCCGTTCAGCCGTCTATGGTTGCCTGTCAATAAATAAGGAACTTCATAGCGTCCATGAAGTATTGAATTTTTTCGTCCATGGTTGCCTGTCAATAAATAAGGAACTTCATAGGCGTGCTTATGTCAAAAGTAAAATAAATGTTTAGAAAGGATATACCGAAATTACGTCAATCTTGTTGAAAGTCGTTTTTGGAATACGAAACGATTTGAAAACGATTGTAACTTATTTAGGCTTTTAGGTACTCTTCTTTACACATAAGTTAATTCTTAATTAACCGTCTGCATAATTACCAGTGATCGGATAATCGGGCGCTTATATATATACCTAAACTTCTTCCCACGAAAGACAAATATGGACAATCCTTTCTGAATAAATAAGTTTTTATTTATTTTTGTTTTATTTTTATTTATTTATTCATATAACAATTCGCATTGTGTTTGACTTATATAGTACATTAAAAGGAATCCCAGGTTCCCAGGATTGAACAATTTTGTAAAAACAACTATAACAAACTTAATGAAATTATAGCAGTGGTTATTTTGATTTAGTATCTTTATTGTATTCAAAACAAATAGAATATCAATAAAATTGATAATGTGCACAATGTGGTCAAGTAGTGGAAATTGATTTTTCTATCTAACAGATTAGTGATCGAATCGACTAATTTATTGTATTTTATACGAGCAGAAGGGATTCTGAAAGGCATGTCCGTATTATTCTTTCGTGGGAATAAAAGTGAAGTTTAGTTATATTAGCGTCCGATTATCCGATCACTGATAATCGCATTAAAATTAACCAGCAATCATCTGCCTCATTGGCCTAGGTAGCCTTTTCCCAACTAAGTTGGAGTTGACTCCCAGTCTAACCAGATGCAGCTAAATACCAATATTTTACATGAAGCGACTGCCTATCTGACCTCCACAACCCAGTTACTGGGTACTACGATACCCAACAAATACAACGAGAAAATGTATCAAATTCTCGTCCAATTCACTACAATACGTTTTCGAATTTACGATCACAAAATCCCGAAAGCATCCCGCAAGTCTTTATTTTGCGAAGCTTTATTACCCGCCATAAGTATCATCGCGAATATTTGCGGTGAACCACTTTTCAACCTTATTGCCTTCGCTATAAAGTCGAAAAGTGTTTTACCGCAAATTTTCGCAAGGGTACATGGGGGGTAAAAGTTATTATTTTTAACAGTAACATAAAGTAACAGGTTGGATATCGTAACTAACAGTTTATTTTCAGGTTAATCCGTACATTGAACCATCGTACATTGTCTTTCCTTCGGCTAGGGAGAGCAGGTGTTATTGTTTTCTTGGATTTGGAAAAATAACATTGCTGATTTTTGATACCGGCTATTAAACATAAATATTATCTTTCATTCTATTTAGAATTCCAAATTCAAATTAATTTTATAATATAGCATGACATTTAAAAAAAATCTGTTGTTAATTTTTTTTCCCGCCGTTCGATTTTTCTTTGATTTGTTCCTTAAACATGGAAAAATCGAAATTCCGCGCTATTTTCGAACACAAGTTCCGTCGTGGCACCAGCGCAATACAGACAGCACGCAATATAACGATGTGTATGACAAGGTACCGCAAGTGAACGCACGGTGCGATTTTGGTTTGACCGCTTCCGTTCTGGAAATTTTGATCTCAACAATGAGCCCCGGGGAAAAATTTCAAATCCAACGAGGCGGTAAAAAACGCCTTTAAAGAATTTATAGATTCCCGTTCCCAGGATATCTATAGCAAAGGCATCAACGAACTTTCATTAAGATGGCAAAAATGCATCGACAATATTTCTTTTTAATTTTTTTTTTTTTAATTTTTTTCTACGTAAATCGGCACTTTCATAGGTAAAGACAACAACACTTCTGTGTTCAACGAAGAGACAGACACCGGCATTGAGGTTCAATGCAAACTAGAGCAGACACCGCGAACTTTGCGCAACATTTTGTTGGCCCAAACCAAACACTTATACCCTAGGCGGGTCCAAAACTAAAGACATGTACCACGGATGTCAAATGTGACAACCGCGGTATACCGATGGATTTTTGCTGTCCCGGACAGCAAATTTTGCGCAAAAATTTTGTTTGCAGTGTCTGGTCAGTTCACATTGAACCTCATTGGACAGAGGTCTATAATAAAGTCAACCTCGTTAGCAGAGATGTGGTGGCCCCATACTCGCTTGCTATGATTTAGTCATGAATTTTCCCCGATGATCGTCGAAAATCCCCTTACAAAATAATATTCTAAGGCGGCGTATCCAAAGCGATCATCACGCGAATAGAGAGCGTTTTCGAGTTTTCCGAACAAAAGAGTGACATAATATGAACGCGACCATCGCGTCTTCGCACGACCAGTCGATTCAGTTTGTAAGGTAAAAGGCCCAGTAGCCGTGAAGTTTTGAACTTCACTGACTTTGCAGGTCTGCTATGCTAACACCAGTAGACTTTTTTTTTTTTTTTTGGATGGGAAATCATCAAATAACTTCTCCCGCTCTGGGTGGAGCGGGAGGGCGTGTCAGACTTCTACTGACTAAAACCCACCCGTGTTCCTTCAGTTGCCTGTGCCAGGGCCACGGTATCTTTTTCAAACAACCCGCAACCCCAGCGGCATTGGCCCTATTGGACCCCATCTTTGCTGACATCTCTTTGAGGCGCGCGTGGAACACAACGCGCCGTCGACCCGGGCCTGGTCCTTACCGGACGGCGAGCTACCCATTGCTCGCCATCCGCAAGCCCGCGCCTACGGTGGCCGGGAATCGGCTATCGCTTCCCGACGCCCAGGGCGTCTCCTGCGGCGACTAGGGGCGTGAGGGCGCAAAGATTGCCTCTCCCTCACGCGTTCAGCCTCCTCCTTCGCGAGCATTACTGCCTCGCAGAAGGAGGTGACGGCTTCCCATGCACTCTCGCTCCGTACCATGGCCTGTACCAGGGCCGGACGCGAGAGATCGCCGCCGCCGATCGCCTCCGCGAGGACGCGGCGGTGCTCTGCCCAAGCTGGGCAGACCTCCACCGTATGCTCCACCGTGTCCTCCGGGCGATCCACACAGTGGTAACACCCGGGCGTTTCCTCCCGCCTTATCCGGAACAGGAACCTCCCGAAACAACCGTGTCCGGTGAGGACCTGCGTCAGGCGGAAGGTGAGGATGCCGTGACGCCTCTCCAACCACTCCTCAAAGAGGGGACTTATCGCCGCAATTGTGGCGTGCCCAACCAGTAGACTTACAAAAACAAACTTTCAATGATTAGATAGATAATTTAATATAGTTTTAGTGTAATATTCTTTTTAGGGTTCCGTACCAAAATGGTAAAAAGGAACCCTTATGGTGCGACTCAGTCTGTCTGCCCATCTGTCACAGCTGGATATATCAAGAACTGCTAATGCTATCAACTTGAAATTTGGAATAGTTTTAGATGACGTTTTCCCAACTATTTTGCAAATAAGAAAGAAACAAAAAATATATATACATATATGTCGGAGAAGAACACGTGTTCTCCCGCGACTCAGACATGATAACCGTAACCCCTATTGATTGTTTGGAGGTAGGTTATTATTTAAACAGTTAACTACCAACTAAATAAACATTTAATAGAAACACTATACGTTCAAACCAAAACAGTATACACCGCTATAAGACTTTCTAATTAAATAAGGAGGCAAACGATCCGTCCGAGTGATTTTATCTGCCCCGTGCGCGTGCCAGTTTCAAACTGCCAGCCCCCGGCGCTCGCTCAACTCGACGTTTCGTTAGCGCGCCACGTCTGCCGCGCCACCTTGCGGACTGCCCGCGCACTTTGCCTCATAGATAATCAATTGCGCCGACATATATATGTCGTGGATAACGATATTGTTTTAATAAAAGTTGCTCAATTGATTAGTGTAGTAGTGGGGCACACGCCGTGACGTTATTTAGTAATGGCGGCACGTGGACAGAGTCGTTTCGGAAAGTGGGGATTGTGATTGTCGAACAGGCTCTTCGCATCGAGTCGCGTACCAAGTCACTTCTCCAAAACGAAACTGTCGGTTTGCCCAGTTAGATTGATTTGTGTGTAGTATTTAGTTTATTCAATTATTAAAAGTGAAGTTACATTTACACTTCGTGTTATTCAACGCCACCTACGAAATGGACCCTTTACCATCGAACCAAGACGGTGACGACCCTATCGCTCCGCCGTCGTTGACGTCGTCATATATATATTTTATATTGCAACAGGGACTGAAAGGGGGTCTTAAAAATTCAAAGTGGGGCTACTAGGGCATGTGGGGTATCATACGAAAGAGCACTGTTTGTACATTCTCATTTTTTTTTTTACAACTACAACTGACAACCAGTCTTACCAAGGGTATCGTATTACCCAGTAACTGCGTTGTGAAGGTCAGATAGGCTGTCGCTCCATGTAAAACACTGGTATTCAGCTGCATCCGGTTCGACTGGAACCCGACCCCAACATAGTCGGGAAAAGGCTAGGCAGATTGATTGAGTGTTAAAATTCTCTGACGAATATAGGCTTCGCCGATGAAAATTTGAAAATATTACACGTTACACAACCAAAATGTATATACTCGTATGATGGTACCCTCGGTGCGCGAGGCCGACTCGCGCTTGACTAGTTTTTTTTTTTTTTAATTAGTATATATGTTCATTATCAATAATAAAAAATAAATGGTTAATTGTACCAGTACCCGTTAGATTTTTACCGTTCAATTGTCCCAGAATCCGTTGTTTAAACTGAAGTTTTTAAATCATTATCGTAGTATCATTATGAATCGAAGTTACTTTTTTAAAACTACTCCGAAATTATTTGAAGAATATTTTTTAGATGGGAAATCATTAAATAACTTCACCCGCTCTGGGCGGAGGGGAGCGCGTGTCAGACTTTTACTGACTAAAACCCACGCGTGTTCCTTCAGTTGCCTGTGCCAGGGCCACGGTAACTCTTTCAAACAACCCGCAACCCTGGCAGGCATCGGCCCTAGCCGACCTCTTCAGCTAGTGCAGACATCTCTTTGAGGCGCGCGTGGAACACAACGCGCCGTCGACCCGGGCCTGGACCTTACCGGACGGTGAGCTACCCATTGCTCGCCATCCGCAAGCCCGCGCCTGCGGTGGCCGGGAATCGGCTATCAATTCCCGACGCCCAGGCCGTCTCCTACGGTGATTAGGGGCGCGAGAGCGCAATGATTGTCTCTACCTCACGCGTTCCGTCTCCTTCTTCGTGAGCTTACTGCTTCGCAGAAGGAGGTGACGGTTTCCCAGCCACTCTTGCTCCGTGCCATGGCCTGGACCAAGGCCGGACGCGAGAGATCGCCGCCGCTGATCGCCTCCGCGAGGACGCGGCGGTGCTCCGCCCAAGCCGGGTAGACTTTCATCGTAAGTTCCACCGTGTCCTCAGGGTGAACACTCGGGCATTTCCTGCCGCCTTATCCGGAACAGGACCCACCCTACGCAACCGTGTCCGGTGAGCACCTGCGTCAGGCGGAAGGTGAGGATGCCGTGACGCCTCTCCAACCACTCCTCAAAGAGGGGACTTATCGTTGCAATTGTGGCGTGCCCAGGTTGCGATAGTCGCACTCTCCATGTCGCTATGAGATCCCGCCGGAGCTCTGTCCGGTCAAGTCCGGTGTGCCATGATTTCTCGCGGCAGCGAAATTACGCCCCGGCGTTTTGCCTCTTCGCGCCACTCCCATGTGTATGTGAGGACTTTTGCTTCCAGATCCCACGGCGGCAATCCGGCAAGGAGGCTCGCCGCCTCACCGGAGACCGTGCGGTATCCTCGAACTAGCCAGATGGCCATGACCCTTTGGGACGCGTTCAACCGGCGGGTTGGTCGCCGCCCCAAGGAACGCGCCCAAACTGGTGTCCCGTAAAGGGCCATGGACCGCACGACCCCCGCGTAGAGCCTCCAGCAGGAGGCGTTTGGACCCCCTAGATTGGGCAGGAGCCGCTTCAAGGCAGCCCCGGCTCGCTCCAGTCTGGGAGCCAAGCGTCGAAAATGCTCCACGAAGTTCCACCGGCTGTCGAGGACGAATCCCATCGTCGGCTCGACGTCGATGTGAACCCCTCTTTCCGTTATTTGGGAACCCGACGGTGGCGCGTTCCGAGGACCATGAAAACATATGATCTCGGACTTGTGCAGGGCCAGCTCGAGTCCCAATCGCCAGATCCTCTCGACGATTATCGCAACCCCGCGTGTCGCTAGTTCGGTCGCCGCCTGGTGCGACC
Source organism: Dicycla oo (assembly GCA_948252095.1). Taxonomy (NCBI): domain Eukaryota; kingdom Metazoa; phylum Arthropoda; class Insecta; order Lepidoptera; family Noctuidae; genus Dicycla; species Dicycla oo. The sequence goes on from OX411732.1 coordinate 16,060,244, forward strand.
TCCCCTGCGCCAGGACCAGCGTGTCGTCAGCCTAGCATACCACGCTGACGCTGCTAGGGAGGTCGGCGCACAGCACCAGTCGTACCCAATATCCCATAGATGCGGCCCTAGGACCGATCTCTGTGGGACACCGCCCGACATCTCTCGCCTGTTCCACTCTCCCTGATAGTCATTAGGGAGAGTGGAATGGGCGTAGATGATGGCCCTGTCCGTCAAATCGGCCTCGACCACGCGACAGATGTGGCATCCGGTTATACCGGAGTGCCTCCCTGATGCAACTCCAGGGCAGGGTATTGAAGGCATCGGCGATGTCTAGAGACACTGTAAAGACAAGCCCACCCAGGGCCACAGCATCTCCCGTCGTGAGGGCTCGCAGTCCACCGTAGTTTGCCCCGTGCGGAAACCAACCTGGCTCTCCGCCAAATCCAGCCCCACTTGCACCAGCCACCCGTGGCTGGTATGAAACAGTCATTGCGTGACTTTTTCAAAGAGTTTGCCCCTCTCGTCGAGCAGCACGATGGGCTGGTAAGAGAACGGATAGTCCGCAGGGCGTCTAAATGAGGACCAGTTTCCCTGTCTTCTATCGAAGTGGGAACTGGCCCCTCTCCAAGCATGCCCCTAGAAACCCTCTTAGTCGAGGCCCGAGTGTCTACAAAGCTAGAACCCAGGCTTTTCCAGGTAAGCCGTTGGGTCCTGGGGCGATATTTTTGGTATTCAGCCTACGTACCGCCACTCTCAGCTCTACCTGGGTCACCTCTGGAGCATCGTCATCATCATCGGCGGTGTGGTCCGCATCGGGCACCGCAAGAGGCGAAGCCATGGGCGGGGGAGTATGTTCCCCTCGCAAAGGCAACACCACCACGCATTGCTCACCACGTCCTCGGGCCGGAGACACTGCGTCAGCGGGGGAGCCCATGGGCGGAGTTTATCACGCACCATTTTGTAGAAGCGTCCCCACGGGTCTCTATTCAGAGTCCCCAGCGACTCCTCGCGGGTCAGACCCCTGGCCCGCAGGATCTCTGCTCGAAGGGACAACAAACACCTACGAAATACTTAAAACACAACACAAATCTATTGTTTCATCTACAAATTACTTTTTATTTACAGAAAACCAATACCTATCCGGCAGAAATGTAGACTACAGTTTTAAAGGAAAATGAGACTTATTTCAAGGCAATAAATATAAATACAATAATGAGTTTCGGTGTAACGTGTATTATCGGGTTGATCGTGTACCAATATCCGGTAAAAAAATATGATTTTAACGAGTCAAGTAAAGGTTTGTGTGTACATATGTGACATGCAAAAATATTTAGACACTTTTCAATTAGATTCACCTCAATTTATAGGTTACTAGCTTTTCCCGCGACTTCGCCCGCGTGGATGTCGGAAAACTATACGTATAAACCTTCCTCTTGAATCACTCTATCTATTGATGAAAACCGCGTTAACATCCGTTTAGTAGATTTTGAGAACATCGCGAACATACAGACTGAAGGACAGACGCGGCGGAGACTTTGTTTTATAATATGTAGTGATATCGCTAGATAATATCAATCTGCCTAGCCTTTTCCTAACTATGTTGGGGTCGGCTTCCAGTCTAACCGGATGCAGCTGAATACCAGTATTTTACATGGAGCGACTGCCTATCTGACCTCCACAACTCAGTTTACTGAGTAATACGATACCCCTTGGTAAGACTAGTTGTCAGACTTTCGGGCGTCTGACGACTCGTACCGACTGTCAAAGATCCACGAATGACAGCCGGGACCAACGGCTTAACGTGCTTTCCGAGGCACAGAGGAGTCTCGGTATGAAAAGATGGTCACCCATCCACAGACCAACCTCGGCAAGCGTAGCTTAACCTGATGGATCGACCCGTGCGGCTGTTACTACTTAGCCACGAGCTCCTCTATATATAATAGATATCGCTAGATAATACACTCAAATATTTGAGAAAATCTCTTACCTCAATGTTATCCGTCGCAGTATGGCTAGCTTTACAATGCGACGTGGTAGTTTGGTAGTTCACTGACCGAATCGTATAAACTTTTGTGATCGCACAGTTTTGACACTAGTAAACTTTTTGCTCAATGTTGCCTTTAAAATTGTACAAAAAATACCAAGAATGTAATTAATGCCACTCGCAAACTTTAATTTATTATTGGTAGAAAAGTGCAATAATAACAAAACTGACTTGTTAACGGATACTGGGACACTAAAAGGAATATAATCTTTGATTAACTTTTCAAATCATAGTAAAGAAAAACCAACTTATTTCTATTTACCCAAACAATAAACCTGAAATTGTTTTACCTAATAAAGTTTATAATGCGTTGCGCTGCTACTGAATAAGAATTAACTTACAAATTGTTTCATAATAAGATAAAATGGACATGACAGCTTATTTCCTACGAATATACAAAAGATATTGTATCTCGGAATGTAGGAGATATTTAAGTTTTGATTGTGTATCTAACTTTAACATGTCTCAGAGTTTCGGTGTTTTGTATAAGTAGGTTCTAGGTAATACAATGGTGCCAATTTTCTTGTTCGAAAATTAGAGAATCTAACTAAGAGATATCAAACTACGTAGTGGCGCCGATTCCCTTGTTCACAAACTAAACTAAATGTAAGTTCAGTGCATCTTTTTCTTTCTATTTCATTAAGAAAAGGACAGAAGATAAATATTAGTTTAGTCCTGTCAAAATAGTCAGCGCCTGACGTAAATTGACGTATTTTTAGTAGCCAATTTTTTAATCGTGTATAAACCAATGATATTATAAGTAAAAGGCGTAGATAGGTTATACACGCTCCACAAGTGGTACGTCAAAATGTGGCTAATTAGCCACATTTTCGTCGTCTTGTCTCTGTTTCGCTCCTGATAATTACGACATGCCATCCTATTTCCACGTGTCATATAATAGTTCGACGTTGTGCCGTTTTTGAACATCGAATGTTGGGTAGGTAACGTATCTACGTCTTTTTGCTTATAATATCATTGGTATAAACTATGGAGTATCCTAATTTGACAGGACTAAACTAATACTCATCTTCTGTCCTTTTCTTAAGGAAATAGAAAGAAAAAGATGCACCGAAGTTAAATTTAGTTTAGTTTTTGAGCTAGGGAATCGGCGCTAGTTTACGCCTTGCGCTTCACCGTGTTTTTAAACGACATGTTTTTACGTGTCGTCTAAATTTATATGGAAACATTAGTTTGATTAGTTCAACTAAATTTGACAGCTTTATAAATTAGAGCTGCCAAATTCCCTCTCTTTCTTGTTTTATTAGAAACAAACCGTGAGCAATTAAGTTACTTTATGCACAACAGAATCGGCACTATTGTCTGGAAAGATTGTATACTTACTAAACAACGATCTCATTTTGTTACTGGATAACTTATAAAGCCATAAAAAGCAAAAGGAGAATGTAAGGATCGTAGCAGCCGGTCTATTCTGTAAAAATCTCACCTTGAAAACTTAGGTGAAGTGAGTGTGGAGTGAGCTGTCATTCCACCTGACGATACTGATACTATTGACAGCTCACTCCACACTCACCTCACCTAAGTTTTCACGGTGAGATTTGTACAGAATAGCACTGCCGCCGCCGGTGGCATTCTGTAGTTTCTGCCTACCCTTATGGGAAGAAGGCGTGAGTTTATGTATGTATGTATAACTTATAAAATCAAATACTATAAAGACTCATTTTTGTTCGATCCTCAGAAGGTGCCACGCGATTCTAGTAGAACAATCTACGTGAAGTTTTCACAGAAATATGATTTGTATATTTTGTAATTGTTATGCTAAAACAATGTATGCTAAGTCGAAGTATTATTGTAATGTTAGTTTTAAGAGTTTTAAAGATACTTGTTTGTTTTTGTTTTTTATCTACGCTTACTGGCAGATAACTCTGTTTTACACCTGTTTATGTTTTCTCTATAAGTGAATTTGTAATTCTTTTGAGAAATAAATATCTTTAACCGTAGAAATGGTTCTACTAGAGTCGCGTAGCGTCTGTCTGCGGGGGTCTTAAAGCGAATGATGAATGCATTGTTGTATATTTCAAAAAAATTGTTTCTTTTCGTTTTCTTAACTCACATCAAATACCTATCAAGTAAAAGCTACAAGTATAGAGCTGTGTTTAGCTTGTATGTAGGTTGTGTCGTAAATAGTGGTCCAATGTTAAGTGGTCGATACAACGTATTTTCAGCAATCATATACCGCAATTTGAACCATTTTTTCCAGTGTCAGAATAAAATATTTTTATATTATTATTTGAAAAATTGACACCTTGCTTTACTAATTTGGCTGTATTTTCTATAAATGAAATTATTTTTAATTTTGTTTTTTTTTTTATAACTGTAATATGCATTGCTATCATATATGCATATGTAAAAAAAATGTACTATAGCAAGATGTCAATTTAAAAATAAAATTGTATTCTGTGACCTACGAAAAAAACTGGTTCAAATTGTGGTATGTGATAGTTGTACGTATATACGGTGTATCTGTAGATTCCTTATTATAAATACGGCGTCGTCCGTTTAAAAACGCTCGCAGTTATGAAATAGGCCGAAGGCAAATTGGGAATTTCGTCGATTGTTATTGTAGGTTCGGTTGGAAGTGCGAGCAACCACGCGAGAACCGAATTGGTCGCAGTAACTAAGCCAGGGCACCCCGACCAAATGGGTTAGGTTTGGTTAGAACTGTGATCAACCGCGTGCGAGCCGAGCGAGCGAAGTGAGCGGTGCCGCGGTAGCGGCCGGCGAGCATTACTTCAAATGGCTAGGCGGTTACCTAAACGGCTAATTAAACCAGTTGGCTGCGACATATAGGTCGGAATAAGCGCACCGAACTCTATTATACTATTATTTTTTAAATGCCGAGTGAAGTGAAGTGAGCGGGTGCCGCAGAAGCAGCCAGCGAGCGCCTTAAGAAATAGAACTAAGTACTTTAATTTGCCGCGGCATTTTGTAAATGGCGTTTGAATTATCCATCAAATGGTGTTTTTTCGGCATATTTCATAACTGCGAGCGTTTTTAAACGGACGACGCCTTTTGTAAAAAGCGGATTCATACTAATTGCCTGCGACATAGAGACCCATGGACCACTATTTACGACACACCGTGTATACACGTATGTGTATTTGATGTGAATTAAGAAAACGAAAAGAAACAAACGTGTCGAAATAGACAAATAACTCCTGGAAATATGTCTCACGATTTCACAAAAAATATTTGGCGACACTGGCGAGTATGCGAGAGTACATGGTCCTCTGTACAATGTACAGAAAAGCGAGCTCATAGTATTTCAAGCCAGGGGTCGTAAACTGGGGGATGTGGCACCTGTGCTGCTTAACGTGGTCGCTCTTCGAAGAGTGAGAGAGTTTAAATACCTCGGCCATGTAGTTACCGAGGATTTAAAAGACGATGGGGAAAGGGAGAACATCGAAAGGGAGAGCAGTGTGATGGCGGTTCACTGTAACATGATTTGCAAGGTGTAGTTTAGAGATAAAGATTACACTCTTTAAAGCATTCTACCAAACTCTCTTACACCTGCAATCTGTTTGTCAACTACACGCAGCGGGCCATCAACGCTCTCCGAATACAATATTAAATTACAATATAAGTTCAGGGTGCTGGTGGGGCTCCCACGCTACTGTAGTGCATCTGCGATGTTTGCGCACGCGCACACAGACGGCTTTCACACTGTGCTGCGGCGCCGTATCGCGTCGCTCATTTTCCGCACGCGTGGGAGCGCCAACACCATCCTGAACGTGCTCAACCACAAGCTGGACAGCCCCCTTCTGGGGCATTGGGTTCAAGCACAAGTGCGTGTGCCCGGAGCCCCAGAGGGCGGCAAATACTTAAATTAATATCCTAATTTTAAATACTAACATATTTTAAGTCGTTCTAGGTACTAATAATATGTATGAGCCAAATATGCCTAAAATAAAAAGATTTAATTTAATTTATTTTTTTTATTTATTTCCAGAAACCATCGGTACGTTCAACGAGCGAGATAAATATAAAAATTATCACATGATATAGAAAGAGAGCATATTACTTATTTCACCCATAACAGGTCTAATAAAAATAAAATGTGGTATGTGATAGTTGTACGTATATACGGTGTATCTGTAGATTGTCTGATTCCTCATTATAAATACGGCGTCGTCCGTTTAAAAACTTTTTACCAAAAGTTAGCGTAAGTTCTTATTATAGTATTTTATCTCACGATGCGACGCGCGCTTAACTTGTGGGAACTAAGTGTACAAACACGCTCTAAATGTGTGCGTGAAGACGAGTAGCGTCAGCATGTAACACACACATGCACTTCCGATTAAATCCGATCGTGCCATTCTCTCGGACGGTGCCGAGAGCTCCTCTCTCTTACGCACACATTCACAGAGTATTTGTTTACTTGGTGACCACAAGTAAAGCGAGCATCGTTTAGTAAAATAAAAATACTATACTGAGATTTGTAAAAGTATGATCTACTAGCTGCGCCCCGCAGTTTTACCCGCATGAGTCACGGTCCCGTGAGAATATCGGAATAAAAAGTATCATATATCCTAACCTAAGTCATGGTCTACCTATGTGGCAAAATTCATGTAAATCCGCACAGCCGTTTTAGCGTTAAAGCGTAACAAACAAACATACTCACATTTGCATTTATAGTATTAGTTGGGATGTATGTATAGCTAAAAAAAATGTATTTATTTTAGTAAATCTTTACAAGTAAGTTGCCGGGGCTTCCCAGAAAGTAATCAGAAGATACTTGTGCTGGGAAAGCCTCGCTCACGAAGTTAACATAAATTTAGACTTACTAGGCTAACAGTATGACTGACAATATTACAGTACCTTAAAAATTAATAAAAGAAAATAAAGGCAAATAAAGATAAGGGTAGTTTTCGAGTGGTTGTGTCCGTGAGCGGGCATTTAGCTAACAAGTGTAAAGTGAGTGTGTGCGTGTGTGTGTGTGTGTGTATGTGTGAGTGGGTGTGTGTGTAGATGCTTGTTTAAATGGGTCACATATCCCAATTAATCAATTAATTCGTTTAGTCTCTATGTGAATACATTAGGTAGGCATGTATCAAATCAAATTCAACATAACAAATAGCTGACCTCTTAATTGTTGTAATACCCTAAGGTTGAATGTCACTTGCACTTCACAGGTCTATTTGTCTATGTGACAATTACATAGTTTCAACCTTACAGACCGTTCACTTATTTTACCTCTTACAGCTCTGACAGCAGCAACCCAATAGCAACTTTATTGCAACGAAAATAAAGATCACTGTGATTATGACAGACTTGTCAGTGGTAGCAACCCTAAAGCAACCTTATTGCATCAACAATAAAGATCTCTGTGATTTTGACAATGATGCAAAATCAGAGGTAAAATAACTGTGAACGATCTGTAGTAAGTGTCAGATTAGTGGGAATTGTTGTCAATAGTCATAAAGCACTTTAAGGCCGCGGACCCACGGCCCACACAGGCCAGACTGCGCCAGGCCAGGCCGACAGTGGACTGTCGTCGCCCGTCCGATAGAATGTGTTTGATGATCCGTGGAATGCTCGGCACGGGTTGCGACAGTAAGCCTCGACAGTCACGGGCCGTGTCAAGCCTCTACAGCCCGTGGGAACGCGGTTTTACGAGGATGACAATACCTATTTCTTTTGCAAGATTCGATAAATTTTTACCAACATAATAATATGTGGAAGTTTACAGTAGAGCTTCGTAATAAATTGCTTTTCAAACTTACTTTTACAGATTTCCATGTTCGCTTTTAGATAGAGGGGTGATTCATCGTATGGCTTTTGACTGGCTTCACTTCACAGTCGAAGTAATGACAATATAAAATAACTCAGTGCAATTATTCAAGAAGCAAATAGTATGTATTGTCTACTTACAGTATTAGAAATCATCTTCATCATCATCATTTGAAAGAAAGAAAGAAAATACGTTTATTTGCGGTAAACATGACGCAAAGAAATGACGCAACAAAATATAAAATAATAAAAGAATAAGTCGGGGGAAAATATGCGTCACAATCACGCAAAACGGAAAAACGAAAGAAACGAACGATTCATTTCAGAAGTAGGCCTCCCCAAAGCACCACCACTTCGACCGGTTCTGTGCTTCTCGCGTCCAGCGAATTCCTGCGGCCTTCACAAGGTCATCGGACCACCTTGTAGGAGGCATCCAACATTACGTCTTCTGGTACGCGGTCGCTACTTCAGAGCCTATCCTACCCTATCGACCCCATCGGCCATCTGTTCTGCGAGCAATATGCCCTACCCACTGCCACTTAAGTCTGGCAATCCTTCGGGCTATGTCGGTTACCTTGGTTCTCTTGTACTTCATTTCTGATTCGATCATGTAGGGAAACTTCAAGCATAGCCCTCTCCATTGTCCGTTGGGTGACTTTTTGCCTTCTAATAAGGCCCATTGTGAGCGTCCACGTTTCACTGCCGTAAGTCATCACTAGTAACACGCACTGGTCAAAGACTTTCGTCGTAAGACACTGCAGAATGTGAGACGAGAAGATATTGCGTAGCTTCCCGATCGCTGCCCAGCCGAGTCGGATTCGACAATTACCTAACTGGACAGCTTGTCCTAGGTAAACATACTCGTCCACAACTTCAAGTGTAGCGTCTGCTCGTTCTTCATCTGAAAGAAGTTTTACAAATAGAGGCAATTAATCTGTAAGTAATTCTCCTTCTACCTCACGGTGTTTCCTATATGGTAATTCAGACTGTAGGTATTTTCAAATATCTGTATTTTACTACCATATTTTTCTTTTTAATTAGAGCACCTCTTCATTTGCTCGCGTTTGGCTGCCAGCCAATCATATTAGTGCTTGAAATATAGGAGCGCATACCTTTTAAAACCTGTTAAGTTTTCTTCTTACATAGACCAATATAGAACCTATTTCTCCTTGACAATGTCAAGGACACTGAACGAGACACAATAGAAGTTGTTTGTTATGACGTCTATGGCCGTTTAGTGTCCTTGAAAGCGTTAATCTTCAAATTCTAAAGGCTTTGCATCACTTTAAGACCCACACAAGAGATCTTAGACCATTATTATGGTCAAAGTAACAGACCTTGTCATCATAAACTTCCTACCCTTGTCCTATGTTACTTGGGGTCGGCACAACACGTTTTCTTCTTCCATTCTCCCCGTCACCCGTTACACTATCAATAACTCCCTCGCTTTCCTAGACAAAGCAAGAAACCTTTTAAATACATGAATTGATAGAATGGTCAAGCATTTCTCTTCAAGTTTTTTCATGTATTCAAAGGAGCCATTAAGTATTATAAAAAGAACAGCAAGATACAAAAAAAAATGGCCAAGTTGTTATCGGATCACGCACGCTGAAGGGTTCAGTAGTTGGGATGAATTTATCCCAACTACTGAACCCTTCATCCCAAGAACACACTTAGCATTGGTTGAAAAACATGTTCTCCCATACATTCCTACTGCAAATGAAGTTTGTACGCACAATTGTGTGGGTTTTACCATGTTATTTTAAGACCAAAGACTATAATATTTCCTGTAATCTAAAAGTACAGAACTACAGGGTGTCCAAAAACAGTAGCGGGGTTTTGTTTTTGTGTTGACGTTGTAACGGGGCGGTGCGCGGGCGCGGGCTGTGGATAACGTCGCGCTCTATTTCATGGAGATTCAGTAGCAATGCAGTCGTACTCGGGAATGCATCGTGCTTTTTGCGTGCGGGCCTATCACCGATAGGTTTACCGACGAAGCCAACTTTCATTTGAACGGGCATGTCAACAAACAGAATTGCGTTACAAGCGTTACTGGACAGAGGAGAATCCAAAACAAAAACATCAGCTAGCACTTCATAGCCCAAAGGTCATAAGTCTGGACTGCAATGTCAAGTAAAGGCATCATCGGTCGGTCCGTACTTCCACGAAGATCAACGCGGTTGAGCACTCACTGTGAATAGTGAAAGTTACTGCAAAATGCTAAGAGACTTATTGGCCCAAGAGATGTAAGAGTTTCATGGATACAACTCAAGAACATGGTTCCAGTAAGACGGAGCCACTTGTCGTGCTTACTGACTTATCAATTGCTGCGATAAACGAATTATTCCAGAACAAAATGATCTCGTAGACGCACCTTTAACAGGCCTCCCCAGGAGTCTTGATCTCAGTCTTCTGACTATTTTCTGTGGGATACCTGAAAAGTAAAGTATACGAGAAAACACCGACGAAACTGACGCAATTGCAGCTCATTATCAAATCAGAAATTGCGGCAATCTCGCGAGCGATGTGTCAACGCGTTGTCTCCAAAGTTCGTTCGAGTTTAGAGGAATCTCAGCAGGGTGATGGTCGGCATCACGACAACATTATTTTTTCTAAATAATTTTGCAGTTCAATATCTATAAATAAAACATAAAAAAACTATTTGATTGTTTACATTTTTTATTTTATTCAGCTACCAAACCCCCGATACCCTTTTTGGACACCTTGTATTTTATGTATTTTTTTTTTTTAATTTAGGCTCTGCAGTTTCGGAGAAAAGGGGGAAATGGTCAATTCATCTATCATATTTTATTTTCTTAAATAACTAATACTTTTTACTTTAAAATTAAAAACAAAAATTTTTGAGACCCTCACAGTAAGCGGTAAAGTTTGTAAAACTGTTTTTTTTTTTTTAATTTTGTCTCAAAAGTGACTATCACATTCAAAATTCATTTATTTACGTTACACCACTGTGTTTGGGTCACGAAAATTCTTGAATACCAAATTTCAACTTAATCGGTCCATTAGATTCGGAACAAATTGGCTGTGATAGACGGAGAGACAGACTCACGAGTGATTCTATAAGAGTTCCGTTTTTTCATTCGTACGTACGGAACCCTAAAAAGCAAATAAAAGAGCTTCAATTGTACCTAAGCATAGACGGGTTAAAAGCATGTCTAACTTTGAAGTATAATATTATAGGTATCGGCTGCGGTGAAAGCACGAAAGCAGAAAATAGAACAGAAGATTCACTCCAAGAAAAATAAAGCAATAAAAACATTTCATGTCCACTAAGGGGATGCCTGGATACCTGAGGGACTAGACAGGTGCAATCGCTTTCAAAGCGTTTCATATTTCTACAGCACTTTTCAACGGGATTGACATAAGCTTTTCGGTAGTTTAGGTCAGTCACATACATTTTTGGATTTTGCGTCATCTATATCGCTGGTAGAATGTCACTTTGCCTAGAACCTCTGGCTGATGATAAAGTAGAACACATTAGGCCGTCTTCTATATTTTGCTATACCACTCAAACATACAACCAAACTTATATATCAAATTATGCCTGTTTTCCCCAAAGGCCTAGGCAGTGGCACTGCAACCTTTGGATCTCACGTTGGCCTTTGTACAGCACATGAGCACTAATATGTGTATACGCTGAGCCACATTTATAATTGATTTTTTCTACTGTATTGATGGTAATTTCATGTTGTTACAATCATAATACTTTGAAACCCATACTATTAAAAAATAGGTCTTGTCTCAAAGTTGCAATACTTATTACACGAGAAAAACGATTTTGAATTTTGTTTTGTGTATACATATTTGTGTTCGTGACTGTACATACCTTTCCTGGCAGGCTATTGGCCTTATACCAATTACTTAGTACCGGCGCAGTATGTATTCTTCCATGCATCCTATAAGGCGTCATCAGGCTCAGTATTCAGCCCTTTCTAGCTGTTCCATCTTTCACACAATCCATCCATCGTTTCTTCGTCGTGTGCCTTCAGTTTCCTTATCCTAATTTATTTGTAGTCGGCGCAGCATAATGTTTTCTTCTTCCATATATCGCACACCTAGATAAAGAGTAGCACAACTCAAATTAATCCAAAATCGCGTTATTGCGATTATCGGACTCTACGTTGAAAACTACATTGACTGATTGACTTCCAAGACACATGGGTACCAATCTCCATTAATGAATTACAACATCATACAAAAATATTTTAAATTGATCAAATAGAAAACGAGTAAAACGTTTTTTACTGTTCCTGAAAAAAGAGGATCCTATTTTGAGTTGTGCTACTTTTGATCTAGGTGTGCGATATATCTATCAGCCATCATCTCAGTATAACACCCTTTTCTAGCCATATCATCTGTTACACAAACCGTCTATCGTTTGTCTATCTTTCGTGAGCCTTCTGTGTCCTCACTCAGTGAAAGAAGGGTGTTAAGGCTATGTACTCGTGTTCTCTTTAACTTACTTGTGAGGCTAACAGAAAAACTTTGAAATAGAGCCTACGTAGTCTAGATAAAACACTTTTTGTATGTACCTTTTACTTTACTGAGATTTACTGAGAGTGCTATTGGAATGAAAAATCTGTCTAGCGTTCTAGACGTTTTAAATATTATATACTCAAATTCATATTAATCTATTTGTCCGAATATGGTACATTACATGGTATTAAATTAATAAATTGTCTCATCACATTCTGCCACGTGGGGCGCGCAAATTATCAGGTACACAAATAAAATGATTAGGTTAATATTGATACTATTGGATAAATAAGTGCGAATTAATATAACAATATGAGGCGTGTCACTTAAAAATATTATCTAGGTTAATGTCAAAGTATTATTAAATGTCAAACTATCGAAGAGAGATTTCAAAGTATAAAAGATTAAAATTATAATAACACTTATTACATAGCAACTCTTTAAGTTCCTTTTTAAACCCATATAAAAACTGTTTGATTTGCTTTGGGATTTGTTAAAACTTGCGGGGCTATACAGAATATGCTTTTCCACATTAATGTTGTTTTGGCTCTACATCCGCGTAACATATCATTCCACATATTCCGTTTAACTGTATGTAATAAGTTGGGAAACAGGTGTGAATTCAGCTTAATAAATAAGGCAGTTTCATAAATATACAAAGACGGTAGCGTTAAAATTTTGTATTTTTTGAAAAATGGTTCACAACTGTCCGTTATTTGTAGTCTGAACATGGCTCTGATGGATCGCTTTGGTGCTTTAAATGCGATGTCTCTTTTTTTAGAGTTACTCCAGAAAATAACACCATATCTTGATGCTACAAGACCATGATAAGCAGTAAGTGGTGCATCTGTGTTAACTGTTGGGGCAAGTTTATACAAGGCATAGGATGAATTACTTACTAATTTTCTCTCAATGTGATCCTTCCAATTGAGCTACTTGTTAATTATCAAACCTAGAAAGTTTGCACTATCTACATCGTGGTTTTTTTATTCTGGTATTGGACCTCTATTTTCGAACAAGGCCTAGTCTTTTATGGCCAAAGTGCATTATGTGTGTTTTCTTAGATTATTATTATCAAGCCAAGAGATTATTGAAGTTACCGCGTTATTAACATCAGCTTCTTATGATTCAGGTTTATCACATGCTATTATTATCGTATAATCGTCAGCAAAGTCAGCAAAGCAAATTGGGAAGTCTATAGCTTTGGGCAGGTCGTTAATATAAATTAGGAACAATAGAGGACCCAATACACTGTCCTGTGGTACACCAAAGTATACTGTGCGTTCTTTAGACAGGTATGTTACTTCATCTTTAGTCTTTAAGTTTCTTGTAGCGGTAAATTGTTTTCTTTCTGAAAGGTAAGAGCTTAATAAGCTTAAGAACGTTACCGCTTATACCATAGGACTCAAGTTTGGTTCTTAAGATAGTATGGTCGATGCAATCAAAAGCTTACGTCATATCACAGTACACAGCATTGTCTTATTATCAATATTAGTCATAATTTTATTTAGGCAAAAATAAAACCGACTTCAAAACACAACAAACTACACTACAAAGTGAAAAATAACTTTAATTTCGGTAGTCGGTGTCCTTGGTTTTGTATTTTCGTTTTTTGCCACCGAATTCCGAAATTAAAGTTATTTTGCACTTGTAGTATTTTGTTTTGGAAGTCGGTTTTATTTTTTGCAAAAAAGTTTTGATTTTTCACTTTCAAGTCGTGGTAGCTACCCCACACAAATTCTAATACCACTACCTGTTATGTAAATAACAGTGATAGGAAGTTATTAAAACATCCGCATAGATTAAAACATCATCCACATAAACTATGTGGGGAAAATACGAATTGTTGACGCTAATTCAAAAACTACCCCTGCAAAGTGAACAAAATTTATACGGGACCACCTAGGAAATATACCATTTCAAACAAAAAAAGAATTTTCCAAATTGGTCCATCCGTCTTTGAGTAATCGCGTACCTAACAAACATACAAAAAAAAACATACTGACGAAAACCTCCTCCTTTTTGAAGTCAGTTAAAGTCATAAATAGCCATGTTTATTCTCATGTTCTTTCGTTCGAACCTTTTAGTTCGTTGCAGAGAATGTTTTGTTTTTCTAAGTATGTGTAAAGCTCATTATAAATAAATTTCACGTATATTTTGCAAAAAATTAACAAAAGCGCAATAGGTCTATAATTTTGCATTTGTTGCTTATTAGTTATTACTTTTTTTTATATAGGTTTCACTATGGAGACCTTAAGACGATCCGGAAAAACACCGTGGCTATTACATAGGCTTGAGTTGGTATCTTCCTTCTGATATGTTAAGAATATGACTCAAATATTTAGAGATTAAGTCGGCCACATGTTTTATAATTTTAGTAGAGATTTTATCATATCCTACGCTATTAATGTTTTTAAAGCATTGTATAATTTTAAATATTTGTATCGGTTGACATGGAGCATGAACTTTTGTTTATTTGTGATACACGCACTCGATCTTTGGCCTGCTCCGGGGATTAGCATATTTTTTTCTATAAAATTGTCGTTGAACTGATCAGCAATTAAATGAGGTTTGTTATTTGTTTTATTGTCAAATTGTATAGTATTTATTGAGTCTATAATTCGGTACGACTAGGCGGTCTTCATGACCCGACATCATAAAATGCTCCGTTATGCATCATCAACAGACTGCTTTTTTCTGACAGTTCATTAAGATATATACAGAGGGTGTCTGCGAAGGGTTTAGTCTAAGTTTTAATTAATGATGTAACTAATATTCTGTAATAATGTATTTTATAAGTGTTTGAGCTCAATGGTGCTGACTATAGTGGGCACTACCACTTTTTGTTTGGTTTTTTTTTTTTTAATGTATGTCATAAAAAGAACTAACGTGTTGACCAAAGGTAAGCGTACCTACGCATAATTAATCGTTTACAGACCTGCGAGTAAATTAAGGCGCTTTTTGCTGTGCAGATTACATTTGATAAAAGTGATTTATCTTCATCCAAGCTTCACCACTCTTAGAAAATGGAATGGTGATGACATTGTCAAGATTTATTTAAAAACCAGCTTTTGACCGCGGCTCCGCCCGCGTGGACATCGGAAATTATCCCACGGGAGCGTACTACCGGGATAAAAGTAATCTATGTCCTAATCCAAGCCATGGTCTACCCAAGTGCCAAATTTCATCCAAATCCGTTCAGCCGTTTTAGCGTGAAAGCGTAAGAAACAAACTCACTTTCGCATTTAAAATATTATATTCGTTTTTACCTAAGGGGCGTACTTTTTGAGACATAAAGGCTGAAAGATTGGCTCTCTATAAATTTCTACAACAGTCGAGAGCATTCTACAACATTCCACATTGTTGCAGGATGTTGTAGAATTTTTGGAAATAGTCTGAAACTTTCCAGAACATCCTGGAACATTCAGGAATGTTGTAGTGCTCTCGAATATTCACAAAGGTTCTGCACCACAGTTGCGTAACATACTATCAATCGGAATCTGAATCCATTGCCTGATATGTTCGAAAAATTTGCCTGCTCGACAACATAAATAACGTAATTAATGTTGTTGATTTCACATTCCGATTGATAGTGTGTTGCGCATTTATCCCGCTGGAATATTGTAGAAATTTTTAGAAGGCTAAACTTTTAGCCCTTATATTTCCGCCCTTTAACAAAAATAATCTTGATCGAGATGGGATAAAGGGCTATCACCCTATGTAAGTCCCTTAATTGTAGCTTAATTTGTTTTCGAGTTTTTGCGGCACGCACATTATACACTTACTTTTATAATGTACGAGTATATTCGCTCACACCTAGAATGTTCTCGACATTAAGGCGCGAAATTTTTTCAGAACTAATTTGAATAATTAAAATTATGTCGCTTTAACTCCAAAATATAAGTTAGCTCCTGCTGTATAAATACACAAAATTTAATAACTTTATTATAGTAACAAATGTAATTTAAGACTTTATTGAAATTGGAATTTTAAATTTCGCACCATTACTACACATGCTGCAATTGCTCGCAGCCCTTTCGAAATGCAACCCAAATAATCGTTGTTCTGAATGAAGTTCAAATACTCGACAACAGATGGCGCCACTACACTTAATTTCCAAATTGAAGGGTTGGAAAAGCCCTTAGGTTAAAACGCCCTTTAGGTTAAAACGGGAACTCTCTTGTTCGAGGGGGGATAAAGGGCTATCACACTATATAAGTCCCTTTATCGTGCCGGGACTCCTTTTTAAGTTTTATCGGCACGCACATTTTATTAACTTAGTTTTATTACTTATATATAATGATAATGATAATGTTTGTTGCGTGTGTGCCAGGCGGCAACACAGTGTTGGATGGCCGAATGTCATGATTTCAAAATAATAGTACGTTTTGTAGATTTTAAATACTAAATGTAAAGTTGAAAGTATGTGATTTGTCTCAAATGATTTTGTATCTGTGTATTCATGAAGTTTAAAAGTATCTCATTTGACAGTTACTGCCAAAAGTATTAGTTTTTTTAGCGGAACTGAATAAAAATATGATGTTTGGAGCGTCATCTAGTTTTATAAGTCAGTTCTTTGGGAGTTCTCTTTGAGTCTCGGAACGTACAAGTTATCTTTAAGAAATCTAAAGTCTTTACTGATATTGTATTAAGTACATTATTAAATAGTGTGTTCAATAAAAAATCCTATACCAAGTTTGTATGTGTGTAAGAATATAAATACAGAATTATTCCTACTGAAAAGGTTTATCATTTCAACATAATGAAGCTTCACATAAAGAGGAATACTGCAGTAGGTACTATTTTCCCGTACCTAGCTATTTTTTACGGCACCCACTCCAAGACCGATATTGCTCTGCTCCTTGCCTAGAACTAAATAGCTAAACTACATCAAACTTTATTCATAGTCTCGTCGAAAATTCCCACCAAAATACTCTTTTATTATTTAACACTCCACTAACTACATGTCCGCACTACCCCCAGGCTCCCTCTAGAAGGTAGTTCGGTTATAATACAGGAATATTCTGACACTGCACTGAAACTGCGACAAAGGAGTTTATTATGCTATTAACTGGTTTTAACTCGTTCATTTTTTGGTGAATTATGAGCTGGCTGGAAAATATTTCGTTTTATTTACCAGTTGTGTTTTGTTTTTAAAGTTGTGTTCAGATATTGTTGTATAGTTACTGTTTTATTAGGAAACACGATTAACGTTTACATTGTTTTTCAGCTTTTGGATTTTTCACACACATACATAACTCACGCCTCCTTCCCATTGGGTTAGGTATAGGTTCCCAACCTTTTATGGACTACCGCCCCCTTTACAAGAAAAAAATATCCAATGCCCCATAATATAATAGTTAATTGGGTGTGTAATGTATGATATAATAACAAATGCTCTAATTTCACTTGAAATAACGTTCATATAATATAATTTTCATATGCTATAAAATCATATAACCTAATTTCATATGACCTAATGTTTCATATGATATAATTTTCATTTAATATGACATATAACATTTAGTATAACGTTTATTTTATATAATTTTCAATATGTATAATATTCTTTTTATATAACATTCATTTGACCTAATGTTCTTTTGACCTAATTTTCATGTTTAATGGTCACAGTTCTAACCTAACTCAAATGGCACCAAACCAAATCTTAAAATATTCAATGCATGGTCGAGGATGGGCTTGGTCGACGGAGCCCCGCTTCGCGGGGCTCCTACTTCTGGATGGTTTATAAAAAAATAACCACGAAGGGGATGGCGGGGTCTATTCGCTCGCTTCGCTCGCTCACACGACCCCGCCATCCCCTTCTAACCTAACCTGTCCGAGTCGGGGTGCCCTAAAGTCCAGATTGCATCCAATTTCTACTGGTTACAATAGTTGAGGGTGGTAGGTGTATAGGGTATAAAGCGAAGAAAAAAAAACAGTACAATATTTAAAAGAAATAAATTATTAAGAAAAATAATAAATTCGTGTATAGTCTACCCACCTCACGCATAAAAGCAAACTTTTGTAGCAATTAATGCTTATGCGATGCATTTTTGCTAGCACCATACTAGCAGGCGTTTAAAATCGTATCAGATTTTCTAAATTATGATAAAAGTTATTAGAGATTATGAATATTATAGTAAATGAATAATATACTACATGAATATTATGTCAAATGTGCATTATAGGAAATGTTTATTATATCATAAGAAATTAGATAAAATGAAATTATATCAACATTTCATTATCTCAACTGATCGTTATATTAAACCAAAGTATATTAACTGAAATTAGGTCAAGCGAACGTTAGATTTTTTGTTATTATATCAACCGTTACACACCCTAGTTAATTATACCAATTTTATATATCTGTCTATTATCTATTATTAATCACAAATTACAAATTAATTCTCTCTCTCTTTCTCTCTCTCTCTCTCTGTGTAATCGTATCACACGAAAAGCTCCAGTGTTAGACAGAAACTACGGAACGCCACCTGCAGGCTTAGCACGAGGACCGTAGAGAAGCGTCTTGTCGACAAAAGGGTGGCAAAATTTTCAATATTTCTGCGATAGAACACACCGTTTTCCAGATATAAGCAAAAGAAGAGAAAAAAATGATTTTGTAGATAACCGTATATACTTTGCGGTCGTCGAGTAGAAATCTTCATCCGAAATAGTCCACATTAAAAAGCACCTAGACAAAGATCGCTAGAAACGGAAGACAAAATGACAAATTGTAGAAGGATTTCTACGGTGCGGTGCGATGTCAAAAACGGAGAAACGAAATGTCACTTTATATCGTCCGTGGTCTGTCCGTGCCGGGGTGACTGATCCTTGAGTGAAATAGTGCATGGTTGGTAGTTTTAAGGTTAGTTTATTATTTTTATTGAACAAGCGCTTCTCGCCATCAAACTGAAAAGTTTGGCGAGTAAAATTGTAAAAACCAAAAAAGAAAGGTATGTTGGAGATTTAAAAAAAATTATATAGAAAAAAAAGGTGGTCTACTTACGAGATAGGAAGACAGATTTTATTGGCCAATTTTAAGTGTATATCCTTTTAAAGTGTTGCAGTTTTTCTGTGGTAGGTAGGTACCAGTGGTACAAGACAACGATTATCTAGGGTAGTGTTTAAACGCAAATCAAAAAAAAAATCTTTTTGTATCCAATAATAATCCGAATTCCAAACAAAATTACTGATTGCACAGCAAAATACTCAACTCAAAATATAACTAACAACAATTATATTCAACAAAACAATATATATTCGTGGCGCACCGCTATGCATCTTAAAGCTTTTTTTATTAATGCATAGCTTACTTATATTGTAACTTACCATTCGTGCCTTTCGCTCGCTCTTGCATCCTATATCGACGAAACCCCGCTTCGCGGGGCTCCTATTTCTGTAACTTAACCGAACCTAACCTCGGGGTTAATATTAGTCGTTATGTCATTTTGCTATGAGTGTGAGTTTTATAATAATTTAATAATTTATTTAATAAAAATATTTCAAAAAGTGTACATTTAGTCAGTTATTAGTAAATTTCCAATACAATATATTATGTAGCCTAATTATAAACTAATGCTTAAGTATATGTTTAGTTACAAGTGCAAGTAATGATAGTTTGGAATTAGAATGTTAGGTAGCGACCCACCCGATCTAGGTTTATTCAAACCTGTGTTTCAGGCCATCGCTTTACATTTCAATTAAATTGGGACAGTAAAATTTGAAGTAAAAGTGATATTTAAAAAATAAAAACAATCTTTTAACAACTATGAGAAGAAGCATATTGGTACATTAATACCTAAAACTAGCCTACGTAAATATACAAAAGTAAATACTTACGAGGGAATAAGTTATCCTTATGACAAAATTTCTAGTAGATTTTCAGTGTCTGTGTAATTGAGTATCGATAAATATTCTGTTAACATCATACTACATTTTTTATAACTTTCCCTATAGAGGTTTAGTACCCTGTTGAGTCTATTATATAAAAGTCAATCTCAGTATAACACCCTTTTCTAGCCATATCATCTTTTACACAAACCGTCTATCGTTTGTCTATCTTTCGTGAGCCTTCTGTGTCCTCACTCAGTGAACGAAGTGTGTTAAGGCTATGTACTCGTGTTCTCTTTAACTTACTTGTGAGGCTAACAGAAAAACTTTGAAATAGAGCCTACGTAGTCTAGATAAAACACTTTTTGTATGTACAGTAAACGCTCAAAAGTCCATAAGCGTGCTAAGGATTACATTGCTATGAACTGTGCGTGTGCCTGTGTGAGCGATGTCTCACTCAACATTCCGCAGATAACACACACTAATGAATTGTCGCATGTCGTCGTACTACGCGAAATAACATTATATTTCTGTTGCGTTTAGAATACGCGTCATAGTGGCGACCTGTTCTTACCATTGCATTGCTAAAATTCGCATAAACATAACATGTGCTGGTAGCTGTTTGGGCTAAGCAATGGTTTCACGATCAATGAAGTCTGAGTTCGAATCTTAATCACAATGTGGGACTGTTTTTTGTTTCTATGGAACCATAATAATATATTTGTACTATTTTAAGCAAAAACTTGTTAGATGTTTTAAATGTTCATTTATTATTTATTTTTATAAGAAGTTAAATATTAGTTATTGTATTATTATTTAACTATTTATGTGATTTTTAATTTATCTTTTCGGTGTTGGAAGGTTGAAATAAAAAAGTCGTGCTGAATGGTAACAAAAATATTTATTCGTTTTATTTACTTATTTATAAAATTAACAAACTTAAGAGAATTGTGACGTTACATTCCTACTAGATAAAAGAAGTTTTTTTGTAACCGTTCATAGGATTTTCTGTTGTATACCCACTTAGTCAATTCATAATAACATAACAAAGAAAGGATATTCTAATAACACATATATAATTGTCAATACCCAGATATGGGTATCTGGGTCAGCAGAGTTTATTCAAAACTAGTCTATGATTTAGACGTTATGAACATGTTTTTTTAATGTAACGTCACTATGAATGTATCGAGGTTATAGCTTAAGTGTTCATTTTCTTGACGAAAAGAAGATTGAAACTAAACCTCAATTTAAGATCATTAAATAATTACGGATATGTCAATATTACTGAATATTCAGCTACACCGTCTAATTAAAAAAAAAAACATCTAGATATTAATATTTTGTATAACCCCCATTATTTTCAATACAGTCAAATAGACGTTTGCGCATGGACCCTACAATATTACCACATATTTCGGTTCCTCTTAAATTTCCCCATACCTCCATGCAATGGATTTTTAATTGTTCTATACACCTTTCATCCCGTGACTCCCATCTTTGGACCATCAAACCCCATAGATTTTCTATGGGGTTGAGATCGGGTGATCGCGCTGGCCATGGAACAACAATTATCTCCGGGTGATTTTGAAACCACTCACGCACACTGCTCGCCCGGTGAATAGGACAATTGTCCTGCACAAATGTTATTTGTGTCAACTCATCAGCTGGGTAAATGTTGCGCACAGTAGGTAACATGACATCGTCTAATACTTCTACATAAGTAGAACTGTTGGCGCGTGGAGGAATAAAAGCCAGTTCTCCTGGCCCTGCTGCGCTCATCCATCCCCACATATTAATCGTAATTCGACCTGAGTCTGTATTAGGAATTACGTTTTTATCACACCAGCGAGTGTTATCCTTGCGCCATAAATGAAGCCTACCCTTTTGACTAGACTTAAATGTCTTTTCATCTGAAAATATGGTAGTATTCCAGTCAAAATCTAAATAATCCCGTGCGAAACGTAATCGTTCTTGTTTGTCTTTCTGTCAAGAAGGGCTTTTTAGCTGGTCTTCTATGATGCAAGCCTTCAGCGTGGAGAGCACGGCGAACAGTTTGTAATGAGGTATCGAATAATTCCGCAAAGTGTCTCGTTGGTTTGAAACCATTTGATTCATATTCGCCCACCATATGACGTCGCTGCGCCTCGCTAATAAGCGACGGCCTTCCACTTCGCTGTCGACTAGCAAGGCTACCCTCTTCCTCATATCTTTTGATCCAGAGACTTACAGTATTCCTCTAAAACAAAAAAAAAGTAATATTAGGCAGCTATAACAAAATACTAAAGAGACTCAACTTTTATATACTATAGATTATATATATATATATATATATATATATATTTAATATAATAAAATACAAAATACTCTGCATTTAAAAAACAATAAAAAGAATTAATCCATATGTCACCAAATAATCTTAGGTATAAATTTCAAATAAAAGATACAATTCAATACTCACATTCAGTCCAGTTTCATTAGATATTTGTGTTCTATTAAGACCACTTTTATGCAGCGCAATAATAGTCGCCCTCGTCTCAATATTAGTATTTGCCTGCATTTTGAGAATAACTGCTAACCGCTATGTATTAAACCACACGTCACTAACCAACAACTACAACCAACCGACAACGTTCATTCCGATCAAGTTAAATATTCCTAAAACTCATGTCTACCTCACAGAAATCGAAATTATTTATTTAGTTTTCTATGATCTACCTTTCTAACTTTACGAAATGAGTGACCAAGCGAACAAGATAAAGAATATTATATTTCTGTCCCATTACTTCCAATCAAGTAAAAACTTACAAAAAGTCAAATACTGCGTGAGATTTGAACTCACGGCTCACTGATTCACGCATCTATCTGCACGCGCTTAACCGCTAGGTCATCTGTACACATGTTATAACTTTGAAATTATGAACTGCAATCAGTTGTTGACGACAATAATTATGCATGTTTATATTCTTGGAAATAGAAGGTCTTAAGTCAAACTAAACGCCAAGCTATAGCTTTGTGAGTTTGCTTATCGACTTTTGGTCGCGACTGTACCTTTTACTTTACTGAGATTTACTGAGAGTGCTATTGGAATGAAAAATCTGTCTAGCGTTCTAGACGTTTTAAATATTATATACTCAAATTCATATTAATCTATTTGTCCGAATATGGTACATTACATGGTATTAAATTAATAAATTGTCTCATCACATTCTGCCACGTGGGGCGCGCAAATTATCAGGTACACAAATAAAATGATTAGGTTAATATTGATACTATTGAATAAATAAGTGCGAATTAATATCCCGGCTAAGGGTATTAGTGTTCTGTGATTAATATAACAATATGAGGCGTGTCACTTAAAAATATTATCTAGGTTATTGTCAAAGTATTATTAAATGTCAAACTATAAACTATCGAAGAGAGATTTCAAAGTATAAAAGATTAAAATTATAATAACACTTATTACATAGCAACTCTTTAAGTTCCTTTTTAAACCCATATAAAAACTGTTTGATTTGCTTTGGGATTTGTTAAAACTTGCGGGGCTATACAGAATATGCTTTTCCACATTAATGTTGTTTTGGCTCTACGTCCGCGTAACATATCATTCCACATATTCCGTTTAACTGTATGTAATAAGTTGGGAAACAGGTGTGAATTCAGCTTAATAAATAAGGCAGTTTCATAAATATACAAAGACGGCAGCGTTAAAATTTTGTATTTTTTTAAAAATGGTTCACAACTGTCCGTTATTTGTAGTCTGAACATGGCTCTGATGGATTGCTTTGGTGCTTTAAATGCGATGTCTCTTTTTTTAGAGTTACTCCAGAAAATAACACCATATCTTGATGCTACAAGACCATGATAAGCAGTAAGTGGTGCATCTGTGTTAACTGTTGGGGCAAGTTTATACAAGGCATAGGATGAATTACTTACTAATTTTCTCTCAATGTGATCCTTCCAATTGAGCTACTTGTTAATTATCAAACCTAGAAAGTTTGCACTATCTACATCGTGGTTTTTTTATTCTGGTATTGGACCTCTATTTTCGAACAAGGCCTAGTCTTTTATGGCCAAAGTGCATTATGTGTGTTTTCTTAGATTATTATTATCAAGCCAAGAGATTATTGAAGTTACCGCGTTATTAACATCAGCTTCATATGATTCAGGTTTATCACATGCTATTATTATCGTATAATCGTCAGCAAAGTCAGCAAAGCAAATTGGGAAGTCTATAGCTTTGGGCAGGTCGTTAATATAAATTAGGAACAATAGAGGACCCAATACACTGTCCTGTGGTACACCAAAGTATACTGTGCGTTCTTTAGACAGGTATGTTACTTCATCTTTAGTCTTTAAGTTTCTTGTAGCGGTAAATTAATAATAATAATAATAATAATAATAGTTTATTTCTCACCAGCATAGCAACAGGATTAAAAACTAAAACAACATAGTTAAAGCACTTAATAATAGGAATAACATGTACATTACATACTAGTAATCCAGCAGCATTTGTGGTGGTAAAGAGAGGTTAACATTGGGTATTGACTCTATCTTCTGAACTAGGCGAGGCCTGTATCTCAGAAGATAGCGCTCAGCTGACAATTTCGTACTATACATATAACCTAAAAACATTGTGTGCTACTGTTATTAATATATTAAAACAGAATGTAAATAGTGGATAAAAGTATGTGCACGCTCGCG
The DNA here is from genome assembly GCA_948252095.1 of Dicycla oo. Taxonomy (NCBI): domain Eukaryota; kingdom Metazoa; phylum Arthropoda; class Insecta; order Lepidoptera; family Noctuidae; genus Dicycla; species Dicycla oo. The sequence continues at coordinate 16,085,055 of OX411732.1, forward strand.
TGTGTGTGTGTGTGTGTGTGTGTATGTGTATGTGTGTGTGTGTGTGTGTGTGTGTGTGTGTGTGTGTGTTTATTTAATATGTTTGTGAAGACAGAAGATTTTCGGTATTTAGGTAGTCTAATTGTAATAACCATCTTTTCACTGAGATTTTAGCATCATGTTTGCTTAAATGTAATATATTAAGTTTTTTGTTAATTTTGTTATACAGTATACTGCTTGTTACATAATACTGTCTTCTTGCAAATGCTGTGTGATGTGAAGAATTATGAAAAACTAGTTTCTGCCTGCGTCTGGCAGTATCAGGAGGGGGAACTGATCGATGCTTCCTCAAAGTGGATTCAAGCACAAAGATCTGTCGGACCCTAAGTACTTTGCAGTCAGAATATAGCTGTGTAGTCGAATATCGAAATGGCTTTCGGGTCATCACTTTAAGGACAGCTCTCTGTGCTCGCTCCAATGCGAGGAACCGTGTTTTTCCAGCACCCCCCATACTGTAATGCAATACTGAATAACAGATTGACATAATGCAGTGTATATTTTTGTAAGAAGCTCAATTGGTACAGAATCTCTAAGAGTTTTAAACATATAAATCATACTCCTTAACCTTGTTTTTAGTTTATTTAGATGTTTGTCCCATCGCAATTGGTCGTCAATTTCAACTCCAAGGTACCTAACAGAAGAAGACCGAGTAATTGTTCGACAGTTGCAATTTACAGTTTTGTCTAAGCAGGTATGGGCAACAATACTAAAGGTTTCAGGTGGTTGAGTGATCTTGGTAATGGCAAATGTAACATAGTTAGTTTTGTCCAGGTTAAGTGTGAGAAGGTTAGAGTTGAGCCATTTTATAACTTCCCCAAAACAATCTTCCGCTTTTATCTTGACCTCGTCCCAGGTAGGAGAGCTTATCACAATAGCTGTGTCATCAGCGTAGGTATATATTTTTGCGTTAGGCATGGACATTGTGCAAAGGTCATTAATATATATTTTAAATAACGTTGGGCCTAAAACACTCCCCTGGGGCACTCCGTAAGTAACTAATTTCTCTTCACTTAGGTTGGAATCAATTTTAACCTGTTGAGTTCTGTTGCTTAAATAATCTTTGAACAATTGTAAAGGTGTACCCCTGATGCCCATGTTCTCCAGTTTGGTTAAAAGGTTGGAAACAGATACTGTGTCAAAGGCTTTTGCCATATCCAAGAAAATGCCGAGACATTTATTTTTATTGTCAAGTTGTTGTACAATGAATTGAGTTAAATCTAACACAGCATCTTCAGTCGAAACTCCGTTTCGAAAACCATATTGGTTACTGGCAATTAAATTATTTTTGTTTAGATATTTAATTAGTCTTTTGTTTAATATTTTCTCTAACACTTTTGATAGCGCTGATAGCACTGAAATTGGCCTGTAATTATTTACACAGTCTCTGTCTCCTCCCTTGTAAACTGGGTGTACTAAAGCTTTTTAAAAGCATGGGGAAATACCCCGGTTTGTATGGCCAGATTAAAAATGTGCGTTATAGAGGGAATAATTGAATTTCGACATTGTTTTAATATACTAGATGATATTTTGTCCCAGCCCGTAGCACAGTTGCTACGTAGCTGTTGTATTATTGATTCCACCTCAGTAGCATCTGTCTCTAAGAGGACAAAAGAATTAGCAGGAGGGACTGACTTCTTTAACAGTGAACTTGAGTGTATGTTTTGGTTCGACAATATAATTTTATCTGCAAGGTTCTTTCCAATATCTGTGAAATAAGAGCAAACATGATTAACAGATAGATTAGGGTCGTTACAAATATTTAGGAGTTCTAAGGGTTGGGAACGGTTCTTTTTGGTATTAGTAATATCTTTTATCACATTCCACAGAGCTTTTGGATTATTTCCTGCTTTTGCAATTTCCCCTTTCTCGTATTCTCTTTTCAGTTTACGAAGGAGGGAATTGCAGAAGTTACGGTAGCGCGTATAAGTTAGTTTAAAAATTAAATTATCCGGCGCATTGATTGATTTTTTATGTAGTTTATTTCGGTTGGCAATACAGCGTAAGAGCCCTGGAGTAATCCAGGGTTTTATATTTATTTTTTTCCTAGAAACTCTTCTTCTATGTGTATGTTTGTTTATGATGGAAGTAACTATTGATATAAATATATTTGTCGCTTCATTAGCATTACCTGATTTTAATATATCGTCAAAGTTTGTATTTTCAAGATCAGTTTTAACCGCTCGTTGATCTATATGTGAGAAAAAGTTATTACCTTTTTCGTTTGAGTTTATATTTTGCAAAGATAAGATAATGGGTGCATGATCTGTAATATCTGTTTCTAATACCATAGACGTAGAAGGTAACTTAGATTTTAAAAGGATATGGTCTAGGCAGTTACTGATTCTAGTAGGAAAAAGGTGGGTTGGTATTAGGCCATGCATAGCATTCAATATAAGATAGTCATTACTTCTCTCGTCTGTGGTATCAGTTTTGATATTTATGTTAATGTCTCCTATTAGTGATATACTGTGATACTTAGTTAATTTGGTGTAGATAGTGTTCAAGCTATTCAAAAATTCATCAAACTTATCTAGGCCCCGGTGTGATGGTCAGCGATAAATAGCTACTAGCGCTAATTTTTTATCTATACAACAAAGAAGGCAATTAGCACCCACGAAGTCTGGTTCAGACACCTTGCACTTCAAATCTTTATTACTATAGATTATAATGCCATCATTTTGGTTTTTTGTACGCTTAGTATAAAATGAGGTATAGCCTTCTAAAATCGGAATTTTATCGACTTTGCTTAGCCAACATTCTGTTAAGATAATTAAGTCGCATCTTGTTTTAATAGTAGCCAAGAGTACAGATAGATCGTTAAAGTGTTTGTTGATACTTCTTATATTTAAGTGTAAAATATTTAGTGATTTATCCGGATTAATTAAATGCATACTACATTCTTCTGGTAGACATATATGCGAGTTAGCCCCAGGAATCGAGTCCAATTCTTTGCCAATTTCAGTTATATCAGCCATATAACAGATGTGTTTCCAAAAATATTGCATTAAATGTCTGATAATGTATGTGACTAATACCGTTTTGTTCTGTTTTATTTTATTTCCTGGGGATGTGTAATGATGGTATCCATTTTAGTTTTGAAGGAATAAGTGTATATGTACGTAGATATGTGTTTATGAATGTATGTGTAAGAGTATATTGGTGTATGACTTGTAGTATGTTATGTGTAATAAGTATGTTTGTACGAAGGCGTGTGTTTATGAAAGTATGTGTTAGATTAGGTACGCGTATAACTTGTACTTTGGTGTGGAGAAAACAGAGTAAGTAGAAAATATTATGATTTCTTACAGTATATGTGTATGTGTTTTCATCTCGTAGTTTAATATAGTAGACGTGCACTAGCTTAAAGATATTGTCTAGACACTCATTAACAAAACACCACAGAAGTAAATATAATTCCAGTGATACAAACGGAGTAAGTAATAGAACAGTAACAACAAATATGAGTCATATGTTATTTTGTAACTCAGTTAAACATTTCTCAGAAGTTATGATAATTTGATTGTCACCCTGTTCCTTGCGTAGGAAGATGTTTCCATTTTTTGACCAGCAGAACTTATAGCCGTTCTTTTTTGCAAACTCGCGAGACAAGAAGAACAACTTTTTTGAACTTGGTGGTACGTAGTCTGCAATATAAATTGGCTGGCGTTGTCCAGGGATTCCAGCCATTTCAGTGTTAAGTTTCTCCTCTTTATTCTTTTTATTCTTATTATATTCACGGACTGTAGATAGCAAGTTCTGCTTAGTTTTGACTGTAACAAATTCCACTACAATGGGACGTGTAGAACTAGTTTTCCCCGGGAGGCGGTACACATCACGTATTTCAGAATTTGTAATAGGAATACCAGTATTTTTCCCGATACTGCTCACCATTTGTGACAAGTCCTCTGTGGCTTCTCCTTCTCTCATTGGAAAATTGTTTTCTTTCTGAAAGGTAAGAGCTTAATAAGCTTAAGAACGTTACCGCTTATACCATAGGACTCAAGTTTGGTTCTTAAGATAGTATGGTCGATGCAATCAAAAGCTTACGTCATATCACAGTACACAGCATTGTCTTATTATCAATATTAGTCATAATTTTATTTAGGCAAAAATAAAACCGACTTCAAAACACAACAAACTACACTACAAAGTGAAAAATAACTTTAATTTCGGTAGTCGGTGTCCTTGGTTTTGTATTTTTGTTTTTTGCCACCGACTTCCGAAATTAAAGTTATTTTGCACTTGTAGTGTTTTGTTTTGGAAGTCGGTTTTATTTTTTGCAAAAAAGTTTTGATTTGTCACTTTTAAGTCGTGGTACCTACCCCACACAAATTCTAATACCACTACCTGTTATGTAAATAACAGTGATAGGAAGTTATTAAAACATCATCCGCATAGATTAAAACATCATCCACATAAACTATGTGGGGAAAATACGCATTGTTGACGCTAATTCAAAAACTACCCCTGCAAAGTGAACAAAATTTATACGGGACCACCTAGGAAATATACCCTTTCAAACAAAAAAAGAATTTTCCAAATTGGTCCATCCGTCTTTGAGTAATCGCGTAACAAACATACAAAAAAAAAATACTGACGAAAACCTCCTCCTTTTTGAAGTCAGTTAAAGTCATAAATAGCCATGTTTATTCTCATGTTCTTTCGTTCGAACCTTTTAGTTCTTTGCAGAGAATGTTTTGTTTTTCTAAGTATGTGTAAAGCTAAATAAATAAATTAATAAATAAATTTAATTATAATGTATAAATAAATTTCACGTATATTTTGCAAAAAATTGACAAAAGCGCAATAGGTCTATAATTTTGCATTTGTTGCTTATTAGTTGTTACTTTTTTTATATAGGTTTCACTATGGAGACCTTAAGACGATCCGGAAAAACACCGTGGCTATTATATAGGCTTGAGTTGGTATCTTTGGGACTTCGTTCTGATAGGTTAAGAATATGACTCAAATGTTTAGAGATTAAGTCGGCTACATGTTCTATAATTTTAGTAGAGATTTTATCATACCCTACGCTATTAGTGTTTTTAAAGCATTTTATAATGTTAAATATTTGTATCGGTTGACATGGAGCATGAACATTGGCTTTTGTTTATTTGTGATACACGCACTCGATCTTTGGCCTGCTCCGGGGATTAGCATATTTTTTTCTATAAAATTGTCGTTGAACTGATCAGCAATTAAATGAGGTTTGTTATTTGTTTTATTGTCAAATTGTATAGTATTTATTGAGTCTATAATTCGGTACGACTAGGCGGTCTTCATGACCCGACATCATAAAATGCTCCGTTATGCATCATCAACAGACTGCTTTTTTCTGACAGTTCATTAAGACAGGGTGTCTGCTTTATTAAGGAGACACGAAGGGTTTAGTCTAAGTTTTAATTAATGATGTAACTAATATTCTGTCATAATTTATTTTATAAGTGTTTGAGCTCAATGGTGCTGAATATTATAGTGGGCACTACCACTTTTTGTTTGGTTTTTTTTTTAATGTATGTCATAAAAAGAACTAACGTGTTGACCAAAGGTAAGCGTACCTACGCATAATTAATCGTTTACAGACCTGCGAGTAAATTAAGGCGCTTTTTGCTGTGCAGATTACATTTGATAAAAGTGATTTATCTTCATCCAAGCTTCACCACTCTTAGAAAATGGAATGGTGATGACATTGTCAAGATTTATTTAAAAACTAGCTTTTGACCGCGGCTCCGCCCGCGTGGACATCGGAAATTATCCCACGGGAGCGTACTACCGGGATAAAAGTAATCTATGTCCTAATCCAAGCCATGGTCTACCCAAGTGCCAAATTTCATTCAAATCCGTTCAGACGTTTTAGCGTGAAAGCGTAAGAAACAAACTCACTTTCGCATTTAAAATATTATATTCGTTTTTACCTAAAGGGCGTACTTTTTGAGACATAAAGGCTGAAAGATTGGCTCTCTATAAATTTCTACAACAGTCGAGAGCATTCTACAACATTCCACATTGTTGCAGGATGTTTTAAAATTTTTGGAAATAGTCTGGAACTTTCCAGAACATCCTGGAACATTCAGGAATGTTGTAGTGCTCTCGAATATTCACAAAGGTTCTGCACCACAGTTGCGTAACATACTATCAATCGGAATCTGAATCCATTGCCTGATATGTTCGAAAAATTTGCCTGCTCGACAATATAAATAACGTAATTAATGTTGTTGATTTCACATTCCGATTGATAGTGTGTTGCGCATTTATCCCGCTGGAATATTGTAGAAATTTTTAGAAGGCTAAACTTTTAGCCCTTATATTTCCGCCCTTTAACAAAAATAATCTTGATCGAGATGGGATAAAGGGCTATCACCCTATGTAAGTCCCTTAATTGTAGCTTAATTTGTTTTCGAGTTTTTGCGGCACGCACATTATACACTTACTTTTATAATGTACGAAGTATATTCGCTCACACCTAGAATGTTCTCGACATTAAGGCGCGAAATTTTTTCAGAACTAATTTGAATAATTAAAATTATGTCGCTTTAACTCCAAAATATAAGTTAGCTACTGCTGTATAAATACACAAAATTTAATAACTTTACTATAGTAACAAATGTAATTTAAGACTTTATTGAAATTGGAATTTTAAATTTCGCACCATTACTACACATGCTGCAATTGCTCGCAGCGCCTTTCGAAATGCAACCCAAATAATCGTTGTTCTGAATGAAGTTCAAATACTCGACAACAGATGGCGCCACTACACTTAATTACCAAGTTGAAGGGTTGGAAAAGCCCTTAGGTTAAAACGCCCTTTAGGTTAAAACGGGAACTCTCTTGTTCGAGGGGGGATAACGGGGCTATCACACTATATAAGTCCCTTTATCGTGCCGGGACTCCTTTTTAAGTTTTATCGGCACGCACATTTTATTAACTTAGTTTTATTAATATATAATAATAATGATAATGTTTGTTGCGTGTGTGCCAGGCGGCAACACAGTGTTGGATGGCCGAATCTCATGATTTCAAAATAATAATACGTTTTGTAGATTTTAAATACTAAATGTAAAGTTGAAAGTATGTGATTTGTCTCAAATGATTTTGTATCTGTGTATTCATGAAGTTTAAAAGTATCTCATTTGACAGTTACTAGAGCGTCACCTAGTTTTATAAGTCAGTTCTTTGGGAGTTCTCTTTGAGTCTCGGAACGTACAAGTTATCTTTAAGAAATCTAAAGTGTTTACTGATATTGTATTAAGTACCTTATTAAATAGTGTGTTCAATAAAAAATCCTATACCAAGTTTGTATGTGTGTAATAATATAAATACAGAATTATTCCTACTGAAAAGGTTTATCATTTCAACATAATGAAGCTTTACATAATGTGGAATACTGCAGTAGGTACTATTTTCCCGTACCTAACTATCTTTTACGGCACCCACTCCAAGAACGATGTTGCTCTGCTCCTTGCCTAGAACTAAACAGCTAAACTACATCAAACTTTATTCATAGTCTCGTCGAAAATTCCCACCAAAATACTCTTTTATTATTTAACACTCCACTAACTACATGTCCGCACTACCCCCAGGCTCCCTCTAGAGGGTAGTTCGGTTATAATACAGGAATATTCTGACACTGCACTGAAACTGCGACAAAGGAGTTTATTATGCTATTAACTGGTTTTAACTCGTTCATTTTTTGGTGAATTATGAGCTGGCTGGAAAATATTTCGTTTTATTTACCAGTTGTGTTTTGTTTTTAAAGTTGTGTTCAGATATTGTTGTATACTTACTGTTTTATGAGGAAACACGATTAACGTTTACATTGTTTTTCAGCTTTTGGATTTTACACACACATACATAACTCACGCCTCCTTCCCATTGGGTTAGGTATAGGTTCCCAACCTTTTATGGACTACCGCCCCCTTTAAAAGACAAAATAATCCAACGCCCCATAATATAATAGTTAATTATACCAATTTTATATATCTGTCTATTATCTATTATTAATCACAAATTAAAAATTAATTCTCTCTCTCTTTCTCTCTCTCTGTGTAATCGTATCACACGAAAAGCTCCAGTGTTAGACAGAAACTACGGAACGCCACCTGCAGGCTTAGCACGAGGACCGTAGAGAAGCGTCTTGTCGACAAAAGGGTGGCAAAATTTTCAATATTTCTGCGATAGAACACACCGTTTTCGAGATATAAGCAAAAGAAGAGAAAAAAAATGATTTTGTAGATAACCGTATATACTTTGCGGTCGTCGAGTAGAAATCTTCATCCGAAATAGTCTACATTAAAAAGCACCTAGACAAAGATCGCTAGAAACGGAAGACAAAATGACAAATTGTAGAAGGATTTCTACGGTGCGGTGCGATGTCAAAAACGGAGAAACGAAATGTCACTTTATATCGTCCGTGGTCTGTCCGTGCCGGGGTGACTGATCCTTGAGTGAAATAGTGCATGGTTGGTAGTTTTAAGGTTAGTTTATTATTTTTATTGAACAAGCGCTTCTCGCCATCAAACTGAAAAGTTTGGCGAGTAAAATTGTAAAAACCAAAAAAGAAATGTATGTTGGAGATTTAAAAAAAAGTATATAGAAAAAGAGGTGGTCTACTTACGAGATAGGAAGACAGATTTTATTGCCCAATTTTAAGTGTATATCCTTTTAAAGTGTTGCAGTTTTTCTGTGGTAGGTAAGTACCAGTGGTACAAGACAACGATTATCTAGGGTAGTGTTTAAACGCAAATCAAAAGAAAAAATCTTTTTGTATCCAATAATAATCCGAATTCCCAACAAAATTACTGATTGCACAGCAAAATACTCAACTCAAAATATAACTAACAACAATTATATTCAACAAAACAATATACAGTATGTTAACCAACAGAGGGCGTTCCCGTTAACCCGCAATAGTATAGCATCCATACATGCTAAAAAAAATATTACCATTCGAAAACAAAATGGTTTTTATTTTTTTTAATATTAAAATATTCACTAAAAATGTTAAATTGATACGTAAAAGAAACACTCTATACACGCGTACTTGAAGGACGGAAACATCGCAATTTAGTTTTTATTTTTAGTGAATATTTTTATATTTTTTTGAATATTTTTAGCATTTTTAATGAATATTTTAATATTAAAAAAAAATAAAAACCATTTTGTTTTCGAATGGTAATATTTTTTTTAGCATGTATGGATGCTATACTATTGCGGGTTAACGGGAACGCCCTCTGTTGGTTAACATACTGTATATTCGTGGCGCACCGCTATGCATCTTAAAGCATTTTTTATTAATGCATAGCTTACTTATATTGTAACTTACCATTCGTGCCTTTCGCTCGCTCTTGCATCCTATATCGACGAAGCCCCGCTTCGCGGGGCTCCTATTTCTGTAACTTAACCGAACCTAACCTCGGGGTTAATATTAGTCGTTATGTCATTTTGCTATGAGTGTGAGTTTTATGTATGTACGCTCTGGTTAATTTGCTGTGCAGTCAGTATTTTTGGTGAAAAAAGTATATAAATGATGGAAATAATTTGATAGGTGATTTATTTTATGTGCAATTAATAATATCCCTATTATCTACTCTCAAATACATTTAACGGCTCATAATGATCTTAGCTTTTTTGATGACGGTTATTCATTGAAGCTGTGTTTTAGAAACAGTGAATTTCTTTAACTTCAAAATCATGGTCATTTCTTATAAAAACTCAATCAATCCTTTAAAACTATAAATACAATCTAAGTGTTTCAAACAAATCAGTATTGGCAACTTCGTGGATCGAGCGCTATGTGTTGGTAACCGGAACTACAAAGCGCCGCCTAAATAGCCGTGACGTCAACATCGGACCACCGATGTACGCGGTGGGGTGGAGACTAGCTCGCGCGGTGCGCCTGGCCTCTTTGGCTTGGGACCTAGTGTTATCTATGCTTGGGACCATACGATGGAACGCTCATCTTTATTTGGAACAGATTATTATTATTTATTTATGTAATCCGATGGCTGATTTAACTAATTAATTTGTAGTCTCAATAGTCAATTCACTTTTCTAAAAGGTTTTGCGTTACTAAAAATGTTTGCAGAAAGTTAACCTAGAAGTTTAATTGATCTGCTCAATAATACATAGTTAAAGTGCCTACATCCCCAGATGTTGATAAATTAATAATTGTGTATTAATATTGTATTATTTCTCACATCAGTTACACAATCACGTTCAAGATTATTTCAGTACAAACACCCTTCCTAGATAAACCAAGTCAATATTGAGGTAGACGCTACAATAGTCTATAGTCTGTTTCTAAAGTATCACATGAAAATATAAACAAATGGATTAGTAAACGTAACGTATGTGGATGCCAATTTGCATTGCCACTTACAAATTTGTAGCTTTGATTTGATTATTTGAAAACTTAAACCCGAAATTCTAATTTTAAATAAATATGAACATACTCGTAGTTTTCATTTGGCATTTTAGGTTAATTTTATAACTTAGGTTAGGTTTTCGACGATGATTTTTCAATTACAATTTAATAATGTTATTCAAATAATAACTGTTGCAAAAAGTGGTGAGATATAAAGTTGAAACCTTCGAAATATAGATGAATGTGGCCCTTTAGAGAGTGATTGCTTAACAATTTAACCTGATCAAGGTTTGTTTACACTTTCAATAGATTATTTTGGATCAGACCATAAATAAATATGGGGTGCGTCGGCTTATACGTAGTCACAGATCAGATTGAGGAAAACGCATTAGGGATGTGTCTGGGTATACCTACTTGTAAGGGTCTGTTCTATGTAGGTTAGTCTATTATTGGGGAATTTGGAGATAGGTATGCTACCCACGTTCTCAAGTTTTGCTGTATCGGAGAAGTGTATTGACTATTGACCCTGTGTCTGAGTGAACACTTTCTTATCAACTTTAGATAAGTGGGTAGGCTCTGTTTGACGTTTTGAATGAAATCTAACTGCGTAGAATTTTATGTTTCTTTTCAAATCTATCAAACTAATAATAAAGCTGAAGAGTTTGTTTTTTGTTTGTTTGTTTGAACGCACTAATCTCTGGAACTACCAGTCGGATTTGAAAAAATCTTTTAACATTTAACCGGCCTTTGACCACGACTTTTTTCGCACGTTCTTGTCATACGTGATCCACTTTTCATCACCAGTTATCAGCTTCTTCAAAAATGGTTCGGTTTCAATACGTCGTAATAAAGAATCACAAATGAGTACACGGTTCATTAGGTTTCTTTCAGTGAGCTCGGGAGGTACCCAAATGTCGAGCTTTTTTGTGTACCCAGTTTTTTTCAAATGCGCCAAAACTGTTTTGTGGTCATTTTCCAGTTCTTCAGCTACGTCGTAACTACTGATATGCCGATCTTGCTCCACTTTTTCAAAAATGGCATCCATTTTATCCGTAATAGGGCGACCAGAGTGACGTGCATCTTTGACATCAAAATTTCCGGATTGAAAACGCTTAAACCAAATTTGTGCTACTCTCACAGACACTACACTAGGTCCATAAACATCGCAAATTTTTTTCGCGGCTTGCGTTGCATTTTCACCTTTTTTGTAGTAAATTTTTAAAATGTATCGAATTTCTTCATTAGATTCAGTCATCTTGACGGTACGAAAAACAAATGAAAATCACACATTTTCCTAATTTGAATTTGGAATTATGTTCTTTAAAATTTAAACTTTCAATGATACCAAAACCAGCCAGATACGAATAGTATAGCCAAAGAGATTTTATTACAAGTTCATACATACTATAATGCGAAAAGACTTTTTCCCCAACCTAATAAAAATAATAAAAAAGGTACAAACTCCATTTCAGTACATAGTAGTAAGGAGGATTTTCAAATTCGACTGTCGAAATACCTGTTCGACTACCGCAACTCTGTTTACAGCACTACCGAGACTACTCCAGCTCAATTAGTTTTTGGCCCCAGGTTACGTTCACGATTAGATTTAATTTCAAAAAGAGTGACTAATCCTTCCTCGTCATCGGCTTTAATCGAACGAAAACAGTGCTCACAGATTAATAATTACGGCTGCAAACCATACAGAGATTACACGATTGGTGATACAGTATGGTTCAAACAATTTGTAAACAACAGAAAATATAGCTGGTCAAAGGGAACCATTATTAGTAAATTTGGAAAAGTAATGTACAAATTAACATTACATAGAAGCAACAAAAACATAAAGAGACATAAAAACCAACTCTATTCTTATAAAGGCAACGATGTCACAAGCGACGCTACAACAGATGTTTGGGATGTTACTTTATCTCAAGAAGAGACAAGCCCAGAGAGCAGCTGTACGAGTGGAGTGACACCGGCACTAGAAACATCAACAACAGCCACCTTGACCACAGACACACCCTCCGGTGTACCTTCTTTTATTTTATTATTATTTCCTTTCTGTTACATTTACGATTTCCTTGTTTTGAGAAAGGGGAAAAGTGTTATGTATGTACTTATATAGCTATAAGTATATGTGGCTGCGCCACACATTAAGCGCAAGCGTGAATGAAATACAGGAGTGTGATTCATTCCCTCTTTGCATTGACACCTATGTACGTTTCCTCTACAACAAGATCCATATGACATATCACAAATTGGTAGCTTTAAACGCACCAGCAGAAGGTATAAACACCTACTAAATATTTATGAACCTCGCATACAAAAATATAACCTTTCGCCCATTTCTAAAATAACCCTTTCCCTCTGTACTGGCACAATCCTAGCACAAACAACAAATCACACAAAACATACCCAATATTTAACATTACAATAAAAATAAAATTGAAACGAAAAACTCATAAAAAAGTTGAAATATTTTCATGTTTCACATCATCATAAATACCTCTTCATCCGACCCTGGGGACCCTTCGTTTGTAAAGGTCGGAAGTCGGGTCCCTACAGGTATCTGTGGTTTATAAGCCCTTAGACATTATTTACATAAGTAATTGGTTTAGGCCCTGTCCTAAGGACGCGAACTCACTGAGAAGATCTTTTTTTTATATTTTGATGAAATTCAATTAATTCTTGTCACGCCTCTCAATTTGGGAAGTTTTATTAAAATAATTAAAATATTATGTGGTCATATTTTATCATATTTTATTTTTCACACCGTTGAAGTATCCTCTATACTGCATCAGATACGATACTAAGACAATCTGCCTAGCCTTTTCCCAACTATTTTGGGGTCGGCTTCCCGTGTAACCGGATGCAGCTGAATACCAGTATTTTACATAGAGCGACTGCCTATCTGACCTCCACAACCCAGTTTTTGGGCAATACGATACCCCTTGGTAAGACCGGTTGTCAGACTTTCGGGCTTCTGACGACCCGTAACAACGCCCAAAGATCCACGAATGACAGCCGGGACCAACGGCTTAACGTGCTTTCCGAGGCACGGAGGAGTCTCGGTATGTAAAAATGGTCACCCATTTACGGACCAACCCCGGCAAGCGTAGCTTAACCAGATGGATCGACCCGTGCGGCTGTTATTACTTAGCCACGAACTCCTCAGTACGATACTAAGTATTTTGCAGAATATATTGTGTGCAAACTGAAGACAGTGGGCTGGCTATGTTTGTTGAAGCACCGATGGCTGGTGGAGCAGACGAGTCCTGGAGTGGAGACCGCGTATCGGCAAGCGTAGAGTTGGACGCCCGCCAAATACATGGACTGACGACCTTAAGAAGGTGGCTGGGACAGACTGGATGAGGAAGGCGGAGGACGGGTGTTGTGGCGCAGGCTGGGAGAGGTCTACGTCCAGCAGTGGACTGCGATAGGCTGAGTTGATTGAGCACCTTTTGGTCTGTGCTAAATAAATTTATTTCTTTTCTTTCTTTCTAAGTACCTACGTCTGGCGCAAACTAGGCAGTTTATAAAGCAGTTAATGTGAAGTAGAATGTTTAGCCGACTGTCCCAGAAGAAGAGTAATGTTATTCCACCAACTTTGCTAATTGAATTATCTTTTTGACACTACTATGTAAGTAAGTACCTTCCACATACCAGCGGTCAAGAGCGATTCGGACTTGCACACGAAGAGTTCTGTACCTCTATTACCATTATTAAGATAGAGCAAAATATGTAGAAAAAAACACGTTTCTTTTATGGTTCAAACGTTTCTTTAATTTGTAGCTTTATTTTATTTTTATTATTTGTTGACAGACTGGCCATAGTGCTACATACTCTGTGAAAATTTCAATTGCCTACCTATTACGAGTCAAAAGATACAGCCCTGTGAAAGACGGACGGACTGACAGCTGAGCCTTAGTATCAGGGTTCCGTTGGCACCGTTTGGGTTTGGAAGTCGGAAACCTAAAAAGAAACATAGTAAAACGAATATATAAAATATTTATCGCATATTTTAAATATTCTAAAAGAAAATATAAAAGTTTGTTGGTTGTTTGTTTCTCAGCACAGGATATGCAACGCCGTACTGTATCCCCGTGGGGGTCGTTTACTAACACACAGCGTTGATATTTTTATCCTCAATTCACAGAACAGTTCAGAAATTCCTTTTTATCGGTGCTGCTAAGGAAATTGATCGTCAGTTTTAGAAACCATAGTTATACAGGATGTAAAACGACTCTTCACGAGGCCATCATCTACGCATTATGTACATCAAACTAAGTTACATTGTACAAAAAATTGAGTTTACTCATTAAGAATCGATTTTCATATAAGAAAAAATATGAGGAGTGAAATAAAAGCGAAGCGTTATCACATTTTTGCGTTTTGTTTATTTTCGGCCAGTTTTTATTGTAGCGGTCGATCTATCCATTATATTCAAAGACAATCGTACATAAGGAGTAAACTCCAGTCGTGCGTCGGATCTGACACACATTTTTTTTTTTTGCCTATTTTGTGGCTCACTACTGGGCAAAGGCCTACCATTTCCCTTCTAAACGTCTCTGTCATGTGCGACCTCTGGCCATGTTGGCCCCGCAAACATAGTCAGATCGACAAACCACCTTCGCCGCGATCTACCTCAACGGCGATCTCCTCCGTCAGGCATCCAGTGAGTGAGAGGCCAGTTGTATTTTTTGTTAAAACAAATTGCTACTGATGCATTCCTCACACCCAATTTCTACTTAACTCAGTACTCACCAAGTTTCCCCCCGTTGCAGTAACGTACACAAAAAAAAAAGAAATGTCTGTCATTTAATTTTCAAAAAAGCGGCCAAGTGCGTGTCGGACTACGCACAATGAAGGGTTCCGTAGGTAGTTGAAAAGAATTTATCCCAAAAATAAACTTAATATTGTAGTTAAAAAACATGTTCTCCCATATATATTGATATACGTCACGGTCAATTCTCCAACAGCTTTAAATTTGTTATCCCAAAAACAAATGATTTCTGTTAAAATTATAAATTAACTATTTTCGAACTACCTTTACTTGTGTTGAGAGACCTAGCTTCTTGCCAAATTTCATGATTCTAAGTCAACAAGAAGTACCCTATAGGTTTTCCCGAGTATCAAAATATATAGCATAAACGGACGTATTTTTAACTGCGTTGACTTAGAAGCTTGACTTTTTTAGAGCTCTAAGGGACGATAAACCTACGTCTTTGATATTAATTTCAACTTGAAGGGCCTTGACACACTGAAGAACAACGAAATGATCCTATAAGGATTCCGTTTTTTCTTTTTAGGTACGGAACCCTTTTTTTTTTTTGTGGATGGGAAATCATCAAATAACTTCTCCCGCTCTGGGTGGAGCGGAAGGGCGTGTCAGACTTTTACTGACTAAAACCCACCCGTGTTCCTTCAGTTGCCTATGCCAGGGCCACGGTATCTTTTTCAAACAACCCGCGACCCCAGCGGCATCGGCCCTATTGGACCCCATCTTTTGCTGACATCTCTTTGAGGCGCGCGTGGAACACAACGCGCCGTCGACCCGGGCCTGGTCCTCACCTGGACGGCGAGCTACCCACTACTCACCGTCCGCAAGCCCGCGCCTACGGTGGCCGGGAATCGACTATCGATTCCCGCCGCCCAGGGCGTCTCCTGCGGCGACTGAGGGCGTGAGGCTGCCTCTCCCTCACGCGTTCCGCCTCCTTCTTCGCGAGCATTACCGCTTCGCAGAAGGAGGTGACGGCCTCCCATGCACTCTCGCTCCGCACCATGGCCTGGACCAGGCTCGGACGCGAGAGATCGCCGCCGCCGATCGCCTCCGTGAGAACACGGCGGTGCTCTGCCCAAGCCGGGCAGACCTCCACTGTATGCTCCACCGTGTCCTCTGGGCGATCCACACAATGGTGACACCCGGGCGTTTCCTCCCGCCTTATGCGAAACAGGAACCTCCCGAAACAACCGTGTCCGGTGAGGACCTGCGTCAGGCGGAAGGTGAGGACGCCGTGGCGCCTCTCTAACCACTCCTCAAAGAGGGGACTTATCGCCGCAATTGTGGCGTGCCCAGCGCTGGGCTGCGACAGTCGCACTCTCCATGTCGCCATGAGATCCCGCCAGAGCTCTGTCCGCTGTACCGTGATTTCTCGCGGCAGCGGAGTTACGCCCCGGCGTTTCGCCTCCTCGCGCCACTCCCACACGTGCGCGAGGACTTTCGCCTCCAGATCCCACGGCGGCAATCCGGCAAGGAGGCTCGCCGCCTCACCGGAGACCGTGCGGTATCCCCGAACTAGCCGAATGGCCATGACCCTCTGGGACGCGTTCAACCGGCGGACTGGCCGCAGCCTCAGGGAACGCGCCCACACCGGTGCCCCGTAAAGGGCCATGGACCGCACGAGCCCCGCGTAAAGCCTCCGGCAGGAGGCGTTTGGACCACCTAGATTGGGCAGGAGCCGCTTCAAGGCAGCCCCAGCCCGCTCCAGTCTGGGAGCCAAACGTCGGAAATGCTCCACGAAGTTCCACCGGCTGTCGAGGACGAGTCCCAGGTACTTCATCGTCGACTCGACTCCGATGCGAACCCCTCCTACCGTTATTTGGGAACCCGACGGTGGCGCATTCCGAGGACCATGAAAACACATGGCCTCGGACTTGTGCAGGGCCACCTCGAGTCCCAACTGCCGGATCCTCTCAACGACTATCGCAACCCCGCGTGTCGCTAATTCAGCCGCCGCCTGGTGCGACCTCCCCTGCGCCAGGACCAGCGTGTCGTCAGCGTAACATACCACGCTGACGACGCTATGGAGGTCGGCGCGCAGCACCCAGTCGTACCCGATGTCCCACAAATGCGGCCCCAGGACCGATCCCTGTGGGTCACCGCACGACATCTCTCGCCGGTTCCACTCTCCCTGATGACCGGGGTAGATGACGGCCCTATCCGTCAAATAGGCCTCAACCACTCGACAGAGGTAGGTCGGCATCCGGTGCTACCGGAGTGCCTCCCTGATGCAACTCCAGGGCAGGGTATAGACACCGCCAAGACGACCCCACCCCGGGCCACAGCATCCCCTGTCGTGAGGGCTCGCACGCGCATGATGGCGTCCACCGTAGAGCGCCCCCTGCGGAAACCAAACTGGCTCTCCGCCAAATCCGGCCCCTCCTGCACCAGCCACCCGACGAGGCGGTCTGCAATAACTCTTTCAAAGAGCTTGCCCACCTCGTCGAGCAGCACGATGGGTCGGTAAGCGGACGGAGAGTCCGCAGGGCGCCCCGGCTTCTTAATGAGGACCAGTTTCCCCGTTTTCCAACGAAGTGGGAACTGGCCCCTCTCCAAGCATGCGCTTAGGAGCCCCCCTAGTCGAGGCCCGAAAGCCCCAAAGGCCAGAACCCAGGCTCTTCCAGGTAAGCCGTCGGGTCCTGGGGCGGCATTTTTGGCACTCAGCCTACGTACCGCCGCTCTCAACTCTACCTCGGTCACTTCCGGAGCATCGTCGTCGTCGTCGGTGATGTGGTCCGCAACGGGCACCGCAGGAAGCGGAGCCATGGGCGGGGGAGTATGTTCCCCTCGCGAAGGGAACAGAGCGCTCACCACGTCCTCCACGAGCTGGGGCCGGAGACTCTGCGTCAGCGGGGGCGCCCATGGACGGAGTTTATTCCGCACCATTTTATAAGGGCGTCCCCATGGGTCCCTGTTTAGAGTCTCCAGCGACTCCTCGCGAGCCAGATCCCTGGCCCGCAAGATCGCCGCTCGGCGGGCGGTCTTCGCCGCGCTGTCCCCCTCGTACAGCTCCGCCTGAATGGCTTCCGTATCCGGAGGGCAGATACGGAGCCTGCGGTGCCTAGTGTACCGGTGCCGCGCAGCAACCCACGCCTCGCGCAGAGCCGTCAGCTCCGGCGACCACCAATACACCTGGCGCCAGGCGCGACCGGACTGGACCCGGGGCATTGCCACGTCACATATTTCGGACATGGCCTCCCGGAACCACTCCGCCTCGTCGTTGATGTCGGCAGGCCTGTCCGGTGGTGACACCCAGGCCTGCACGATCGAGGCTTCCAGGAGGAGCTCCTGGTCTAGCTTCTTCAGCGCCCACCGCGGACCACTCGGGGCCTGTCGGACCGGCGCGCTCGAGGTCTGGGCGGAGACATCAAACCGGATGTACCGGTGGTCGGAGTAGGTCTCCATCCCCTCTATGACGCGCCAGTCAACAACATGTGGCAATAGAGCGGGGCTGACGAACGAAATGTCCACCACTGATTCGCCCCGCATCCGCACACACGTGGGGACAGAACCCCGGTTTAGGATGACCAGGCCTGTCTCCAGAGCCCAGTCCTCCACCATCCTGCCCCGTGTGTCCGTATACCGGGAACCCCAAGCCACATTCTTGGCGTTGAAGTCCCCGAGGACGAGCACGGGAAGGGAACGAAACCCGACGACGACGTTTTTCAACTCCGCAAGGGAGTTGTGGAACTCGGCGAGAGTTCGGTTCGGGGAGAAGTATACCCCTACCATGACAATCCTCCCCAACCGTACTGCAACGCAACCCTGTCCTCTCTTGACGGCTTCGAGGGACAGGGTACCGGCGGCGGCCGACGAAATGAGGGTCACTGAGCCGCTCAGGTCCTCCACCCAGTAATCACTGGGCGGGACAAAGTACGGCTCAGCGACCACGGCGATGTTAATCGACCACTGCGCCATGCTCTGGAGCAACAGATCCTGAGCGGCGGCGCAGTGGTTGATGTTCGCCTGGAGGAGGCGTAATGGGGCCATTACTGGCACTCCATATTAGCCCCCCCCCCCCCCCCTGAGCCTCCTGTGAGGGACCTGCCGCAGTGAGTACGGCGGCGACGGCAGTGGAGGCGGCAGCGACGGCGGCCGTGGCGGCGGCTGCGGCCGTGACGGCGGTAGCGGAGGCGGAGGGCTTGCCCCTGCCCCGGGCTTTGGTGGGTGGACCACAGCCCTTGCTTCCAGCCCGGTGATCGGCCGGCTTGCCAGCTGCCGCACATAGATAGCAGTGCGGCGTGGCATTGCACGAGCCGGCCTTGTGACCGGGCTGACCACAACGGAAGCAATGACTGCTGCGATCCACCTCCGAGGTGCATTTTGCTCCCACGTGGTTGCCCACTTGGCAACGGAAGCACCTCAGAGGTCTGGGTTCCAGCAGTTTCACCCGCGTGGAATCCCAGCCCACCTGGAACCTTCGGCCCTCCCCACCTATTTTGTGGGCCGCCGATACGGGGCAGCTCACCGTAACGGCTCGCATCCCCGTGAGGTCAGGACGGATGGTGCCTACCTTCACCTGTTCGAAGGCACACCCCCCAGTCTTGACCACGGCGGCCACCACCTGTCGCTCCGTCACGGAGTCTTCCAGACCCAGGATGCGCAAGTCAACGCACTTGGCGGGTCTGGACACTCGGGCCTCGTCCGCATTTAAGGACGCCCTGAGCCTTTCGGCCAGAGCGTCAGCGGTCGGGCCACTGGCCGCACCGGGGATCTCGAGCATCCGAGCCCCAGTCGCAATGACCCTTACCCGCATTCCTTCGGTAACACCGATCTCCTCCAGGTTCACCGCCGCCCTCGCCTTGGCGAGCACGTCGCGGTAGGACACGCCCTTCTTTTCCGCTTCCGGCTGTAGTGTGATCACTACAGCTGCGGACTTTGGGGCACGTAACCTCGCCGCGACGCTTCGCTCTTTGCGCCGCCGCCGCCTCGCCCTCCGCTTGGCCGACCTTGCCGCCTTGCCCTCCTTCCTCTTCTCCCCAGCTACCTGCCATTCGGCGTCAGCCGGAGGAGATTTGGGAGGCGGGGGCAGCCGCGTCGTCACCGCCACAGCTGGGGCCCTCTCAGGCGCCTTCGCGGCCGCCTTCGTGGGCGCCTTCGCAGGCGCCGTCGCAGGCGCCTTCGCAGCCACGGCCCCGCCCTTCGCCTACCCTGCCGAACCTGGTTTGGCCGTGGCAGCCATGGCGGCATACGAAGCCGCCTTTGGCTGGCCCGAGGCCGCCGGTCGGCCTAGCGGGGGCCGCAGGACGATTCCCTCGAGGACTGAGAACCGGTTGTTAAGGACAGCCAGCTCCTTCCGCACCAAGGCCAGAACTCGGTCCTCTGCAGGCCCGAGGCCACCTTGCCCCTGCTGCACCCCCTCCTGTAACACCTCCTCCTGAGCGCCGGCTCCGCGGAGCCTGGCCAGGACTGCTCGGAGCTCCTCATTCTCCTTTCGGAGAAGCTCCATGGCGGCTGTCAAGCGGGCGACCTCCGCCCGCATTTCGGACATTCCGTCCGACGGAGGCCCTTGAAGTAGAGCCTCCGCTGCCGCCATAATGGAGGCCTTGGCTGCGGGTATGGCCTTGTCTTTAGAAGACTGCTTCTTCTTCAAGGCCACACCCTTGACTGCAGCAGCCACGACCTCCTCAAACCTGGCCCGCTCCGAATTGGAGCCACCAGCGGCGTCCGACTCATCGCCAGACGCCTCCACGGCGCTCCCTTCGGCCGACCCAGCTGAGCCGTCCTCCTGTGCGGCGTTTACCCGGCTCTTGCTCTTTTTCCGGCCTAGGCCCCGGCGAGCATATTTTGGAGCCGATTTAAGTCCGCCGTCCGAGGAAGACTCCTGGGCATCTCCCGGATTTAGGTTCCGCTTCAGGAAAGCATTTTTCCTTCCAGCGGCCCCCACCACTACGCACTCCGGGCTCTTAAAAGTGCCCTTCGTGCCCTTCACTCCCGATGCGGCATCGGACTCCGACCCCGCATCACTCCTCTCCCTCTCCTCTTCTCGTCTAGTGATTTCTTTTTTTGGTCCCATATTTGTTCCCACGAGTAAAAAACTTTATCACTGGCTCAAAACTGTGGTTCGCACTAGCGATTAATTTAGCTACCCATTAATTAAGCTACCAACCTCCCTCACGGTGCGCCGCCGCTTGAAGGTTTGGGGTAATTTTTTATAGAGGTTTTCTTCCTCGCGGTCTGGGCGGTTAAGCCAAGACCCTCGACCCCCGTCAAAAGTCAGAGACATGACCTTGAACAATCTTCGGGGCTACGAGACTAACGGTGGCAGAAGGAAATGACTTCCTCCTGCCTGACCGGCGGCAGGGTTAGTGCACACCGAGCCCGCTCTTACTCCGCCGCTGTGCGTCTCTGCTTAGAGCAGAGGGACACACGTTGGAGCGTACCTCCGACAGGATATTGGCATACGGGCAACAAAACCCCTTAGGCACACGTGCCTAAGGGGACCCATTGCCCGCACCCCAGGGTGCACCGTCCCGGAGACTGGCCTTCCCCCCGGACGTATCCATAAGGGAACTCCAGCCCACGGGCACTTGGGGAGGTTTCCTGTCCACGCACCCCAGGTACGGAACCCTAAGAAAGTTTCTTTTTGTTTTACCGATGATAGGCGAAAACTTCAGAAGCGTTACTAGTTAGCCGCGAATATCAGAGATTCTAATAAAATCAAATTCATAATTATCAAGTTCTCGCTGACTTAATTAATAGGTATAACACTTACAATTCAATATTCCGTTTTCTGTTTCATCAAAGCGAATTCTATAAGGTACGTAATTATTTAACATTTTCATTAATACTAATAAATTCAAGAAAATAATTTTCGATTGGCTTTTGGGCAACTGTTTCTATTCAGTTAATGAATTTTTAAATCGAAAATATTGACATTGCATAAGGAAATTGACATTGTATTAGTAGTAGATATTGACATTGTATTAGTAGTAGATATTGACATTTTTAGTAGTAAGAAATATTGGCATTTTATGAATATCTTTTGACATTATTATAATATTCTTCGATGACTTTTTATTGCATATTGACATTATATAAAATAGTTGACATTGAAAACATCAAATTTTTAATTATGTATGCATAAAAATAACGTAGTCCATAAAGTTACAAATATTTATTTAAAAACTGTCACAATTAATTTAAATTTTTTGATCTTATTTAACATTGCATGAACTATAATTATGTGAATTTGTAAATTAGATACCTACTCACTTAATATTTCTACACCGGCGAAGGTAGTATATGTGATTCCTTCTAATATTAAGATCTTCGTGTACCATGTACTCAGAAATAAACGATTCTATTCTATTCTATTCTATTAAAACTTATTCCTGTTAAAGGATATACAAAGATATAAGGCTCCATTTTGAATATCTATTAAGAATATTTACCTGTTACCTTAAGTACGTACTTAAATCAATTATTAAATACCTGTAGGACTCATAAATAAATTAAATAAAGACCTGCTTTTACTTGCTAAATGGAACCACAACGCGTAAAACCCTCATAATTCTGAATTTCAGTTAAAAATATATGTATGTTTATTTTTGGGATGAAAACCGCTTTCACGGTCTTGGTGCTTATCCTGCAAGAGAATTCGGACAACCAGTCTTACCAAGGGGTATCGTATTACCCAGTAACTGGGTTGTGGGGGTCAGATAGGCAGTTGCTCCATGTAAAATACTAGTATTCAGGTGCATCTGGTTAGACTGGAAGCCAACCGCAACATACTCGTAGTTGGGAGAAGGCTAGGCAGATGATGATTTTTTTTTGCCATTAATGTCTCACTGCTGGGCAAAGGGGAGCTCGTGGTTAAATAATAACAGCCGCAAGGGTCGATCCATCAGGCTAAGCTACGCTTGCTGGGGTTGGTACGTAGATGGGTGACCATCTTTTCATACCGAGACTCCTCCGTGCCTCGGAAAGCACGTTAAGCCGTTGGTCCCGGCTGTCATTCGTGGATCTTTGGCAGTCGTTACGGGTCGTCAGAAGCCCGAAAGTCTGACAACCAGTCTTACCAAGGGGTATCGTATTACCCAATAACTGGGTTGTGGAGGTCAGATAGGCAGTCGCTCGATGTAAAATATTGATATTCAGCTGCATCCTGTTAGACTGGAAGCCGACCCCAACATAGTTGGGAAAAAGCTAGGCAGATTGATTGCTGGGCAAAGGCCTCCATACTGTCTTTGCACCTCTCTCTCTCTCCAGAGGTGTCAAGGACTATTTTTTTATTAAAGGAGTCCAGCTCATCCCACCATCTCCGTCTGGGCCTGCTGCGATGTCGTTTGCCATAACCTATGCGGGACCCACTGGGTCGTAAGTTTGGCCCATTGATGATTTAGGTAGATGTTTTTCATACTCATCCCTAGGTCAAACAGACCTTCATGATACATACCTACATGGTTTTGCTAAATACCGTTAGGTGATTGATGATGATCATCCAAACAATGATGGCGGTGGTGGTCTGGTGGTAATGGTGATTGGCCATTGGATAAACAGGGTGGCAAGGACATCGACGCACAACCTGTTAGTCGACGAAAAATATCAACGGAAAGAGATGTCAGCACTAACTTTTGGGGTCCGCCAGGGCCGATGCCTGCCAAGGTCGCAAGTTGTTCGAAAGAGTTACCGTGGCCCTGGCACAGGCAACTGAAGGAACACGGGTGGGTTTTAGTCAGTAATAGTCTGACACGCCCTCCCGCTCCGTCCAGAGCGGCAGAAGTTATTTGATGACTTCCCACCCAAAAAACAAAAAAAATATATTAAAAAAAACAAAAACCCGACGCACAAACACCACCAATATTGTTATATTTTTTTTTTAAATACCTTCCCCTCCCTTTTTTTTGTATTTCCAGAAAAAATATATTAATAACTAGCTGACCCGGCGCACCTCGTACCGCCTTAGCAGCGCCACCTACCGGGTCCAATTATGTTTTCAAACCATCCAGGAACCCATACACAAAATTTCATACAAATCAGTCCAGCCGTTTAGGAGGAGTTAGATGACAAACACACGTACAGAAGAATTATATTAGGTTGGGGATAAAGTCTTTTCGCATTATAGTATGTATGAACTTGTAATAAAATCTCTTTGGCTATACTATTTGTATCTGGCTGGTTTTGGTATCATTGAAAGTTTAAATTTTAAAGAACATAATTCCAAATTCAAATTAGGAAAATGTGTGATTTTCATTCGTTTTTCGTACCGTCAAGATGAGTGAATCTAATGAAGAAATTCGATACATTTTAAAATTTTACTACAAAAAAGGTAAAAATGCAACGCAAGCCGCGAAAAAAAATTGCGATGTTTATGGACCTAGTGTAGTGTCTGTGAGAGTAGCACAAATTTGGTTTAAGCGTTTTCAATCCGGAAATTTTGATGTCAAACATGCACGTCGCTCTGGTCGCCTTATTACGGATAAAATGGATGCCATTTTTGAAAAAGTGGAGCAAGATCGGCATATCAGTAGTTACGACGTAGCTGAAGAACTGGAAATTGACCACAAAACAGTTTTGGCGCATTTGAAAAAAACTGGGTACACAAAAAAGCTCGACATTTGGGTACCTCACGAGCTCACTGAAAGAAACCTAATGAACCGTGTACTCATTTGTGATTCTTTATTACGACGTAATGAAACCGAACCATTTTTGAAGAAGCTGATAACTGGTGATGAAAAGTGGATCACGTATGACAAGAACGTGCGAAAAAGGTCGTGGTCAAAGGCCGGTCAGGCTCACAGACTGTGGAGAAACCCGGGTTAACTCGCAACAAGGTGATGCTGTGTGTTTGGTGGGAGTGGAAGGGCATTATTCATTATGAGCTGTTACCACCAGGCAGGACCATCGATTCTGAACTCCACTGCGAACAACTGATGAGATTAAAGCAAGAAGTTGAGAGAAAGCGGCCGGAATTAATCAACAGAAGGGGTGTGGTTTTTCATCATGATAACGCTAGACCTCACACATCTTTAGCCACTCAGCAAAAATTAAGAGAGTTTGGCTGGGAGGTGTTAATGCATCCACCGTATAGTCCTGACCTTGCACCTTCAGATTTCCACCTGTTTCGGTCTCTTCAGAATTCTTTAGGCAGTATCAGGTTAACATCACGAGAGGACTGCCAAAACCACTTGTCGCGGTATTTTGACCAGAAGTCCTCAAATTTCTATAGCAATGGGATCATGTCCCTACCTCCAAGATGGCAAAAAGTTATCGAACAAAATGGTACCTACATACTTTAGTTAAATGTAAATAAACTATATTAAAAAATGTTTTGAATTTTGTTAAAAAATGCGAAGAAACTTTTTCCCCAACCTATTATATAAAAGTTTATATAAGGCTATGTCACTCCCATAATTAAGAGGAATCTAATGACATCTCACATGTTAAAATCCATGAAGGCGTTTAGGCTACAGAGCGTGCCAAAGAAACAGACATACATACATACGTACATACATACTCTCGAAAAACAGTACCCTCCTTCTGGGGCAGTCGGGTAAAAAGGGGGTCTCAGAATCATGTACTGAATCCATGGTAACAATTTGCGCGTTGATGTCTCTGCCACCTTGTATTGGGAGGAATCATAGGTTTCCTCTTAAAGAAAAAGAAAGAAAAATTAGTTTATTTGTGACATAAACATGTGCATAGAAAAAAGCTGATATAATTGGAATAGATTAATTGAATTTGAAATTATGGAAGATGGCTTACAGCAATCATGTAACGGATGTGAATAAAGCCTAACCTTAGAAATAAGAAATTCGGAAGAAACTCGCACATTTACCGAGAGTTGGGATTCCCTTGAACGTAAGGGCGTAAATCATTATATTTTATACGTTGGTACCACGCTGATATAAGAGATACGCCACACGGGCGGCTCTGAGCTATAAGCTAGTGATTTATTTATACTTGCCTCAGGCAGGATGTGTAACTCTTGGAAAAATATTTTCTTTGGTATGTTTGTATGTAGGTATGTTTACATACCGAGACCCCTCCGTGGCTCGGAAAGCATGTTAAGACGCAGAGATGAGCCAATTTTGATAGTGTAGTAAAACCGTAACGAGATAGAAGAGATTAAAGCTATCAGAATGATACATTTCAGCCTTAACTTCATCATATAACTTGACATATTTTTGGGATTCAAATTTATAATTTTCTACCGTTTCCTTAATGTTTCTACAAATTAAGACAGAGATATTATGCCAACAGCCTGGAGTTGTTAGGCTCAGAACTCACGGAGCGATTTTCACCCGCGCCCGCCGCGATTGCGGGCCCGCAGTTCCTGTAGAATGCAAATATATATGTAAAAAATTAAAGCACAATTCACGACGTGATTTTGCGCCCGCGGTGTGCGCGGTTGTATGCGGCTCCTGCTGTACCGGCGGACAACTAGTAGAAACGCGCGGGCCGTGATCACACGCAGCCTCGGCCGTTTGCGCCCGCGCGCTCTGCGATCGGTTGGAGGGCGACCGCAGTAGCCGGCGGGGCAGTCGGGACGTGTATGTGCAGATTTGTCAACAAACATTACAAAATGGATATTGAAATCGATCGAACACTAATTACTTTGATGCAAGAAAGGCCAGTTCTATGGGATAATAACTTAGAAGAATATAAGTACAAGAACTTGACGCTCAAAGCATGGGAAGAAATCCGTGAGAAATCGTTAACCGCCCGTCTTGCAACCGTGAAGGCTGCGTAACCGCACAAACAAGCGGTTTTGTGAGTTTAGATATAAAACAGCTGTTCCGACACCGCGGCGGGCGCGGGTGAAAATCGCTTAGTGAGTTCTTAGCCTCAGTTTGCGTGTACTGTGCTGAGCTCACGCAACACGTCGTACGTCCACATAGTAATAGGACTCGCCCATTAAAGAGCGCTGTCCCAAATTAGACGAATTAGTAATTTATGATACATAAAATAAAAGTATTAATTAGTACTTAAATTTTCATTGGGTTTCATTAAAATACGCTTGAGGTTTTGCGTAATTCTCAGTTTCTAGAGTTCCGTACCAAAATGGTGACAAGGAACCCTTATGGTGCGACTCAGTCTGTGTCTGTATGTCACAGCTGGATATCTCAAGAACCACTTCAAGAACACTAATGCTATCAACTTGCAATTTGGAATAGTTTTAGATGACATTTGCCCAACTACTTTACAGATAAGAAAGATTTTTTTTTTTCTGCAACCGGAATGAAATGGGGTCTTAAAAATTCGAAGTGGTGCTAATAGGGCATATAGGGTATCATATGAAAGAACGCTGTTTACACATTCTCAAACATTTTTTTAAGCCGTATAGTTTTCGACGTTTGATGAAATATGTAAAAAAAAATAACGTCCCCCCCATATCTCCGAAGTTTGCATAGAGAGAAATCCGAAATTATTCAGTGTAATAGAAGTGTCTGTAAAGATTACGGGAAAAATAAAACGATGTCTCTAAATAGCACAGTTTTTTTTTTTATATTCTGTCTCGCTCTTGTCCGGTTTTATTTATCCGCGTTAGACATAACTTGTAAAAGTTAATTAAGTACACTATGTAATATTAATATAATCTAAAATATCCACATATTAATTTAATTAAAAAATACTCTGATTTAACATATATATTTTTTCTAAATCATTAACACTGCTCGTTTAGACGTGATGTTTAGTTTAAAATCATTAAAAGTCGGTTATCGTCGCCTTAAACCGTGGCTGTCATTCATGGCTCTTTGACAGTCGTTACGGGTCGTCAGAAGCCCGAAACTCTGACAACCAGCCTTACCAAGGGGTATCGTATTACCCAGTAACTGGGTTGTGGAGGTCAGATAGGCATATATATTCAGCTACATCCGGTTAGACTGGAAGCTGACCCCAATAGAGTTGGGAAAAGGCTATGATGATAATGCCAGGCACTTTTGAATTTTCAAAGGAGTCGGTTATTCGGATTCAGATGATGATGATGTTTGTATTATATGGTCTGTTCCTAAAGTACCTGAGGAAAATGTAAACAAATGGATCAGTAAACCTACCTGTAGATGCCAATTTGTAGTGCGACTTACACATTGAGTGCTTTGATTTTATTATTTGAATACTTAAGCCCGAAATTCTAATTTTAAACCACTTCATAGATGTTTTTCATTTGACTATAAATTGAGGTTAATTTTATCAATTTTCGTCTATGATGTTTCAATTACAATTTAATAAACTTTTTTACCAGCCATTATTTTTCCAATAATGTTATTCAAACAATATATGATATTATTGTTGGAAAGAATGGTGAAATATTTATAAACTTGGTTGAAACCTTCTAAATACATATTAATGTTTTACTAATTCCCTTTACTGAGAGATTGCGTAAGAACTTAACCGGAACATTTGAATTATAGTATCTATCCCGGCCAATACAGGCATTTATCCTTATGATGTTTAATTTTTAGTAGGATCATTAATGTGTCTGTCTGTCCGTCTGTCACACGCAATTTGCTTCGAATCTAATGGACCGATTAAGTTAAGATTTGGTACCCATATGAATTTCCGTACCCCAAACATGAAAGTTTAACGTAAATAAATAAATTTTGAATACGAGGGTCAATTTTGGAGCAAATAAGAAAATTTAAAAAAAAATCAAGCTGTGCCGTGTGACATATATAATACATACATATACATAGGAAAGTGTTGAGTATGAACGTGGAGGGCTATACGAGTAAGGGAAGACCAAAGAAACGATGGATGGACTGTGTGAAAGATGATATGGCTAGAAAGGGAGTGACTACCGAGATGACGACTAATAGAGAAGTAATGGAAGAAAAAGACATGTTGAGGCGACCCCAAATAAATTGGGACAAGGGCAGGAGAATGATGATGTACCGTGTGACATATCAAATGAAAGGGCTTACTGTGAGAGTCTCATTTTTTTTTAAATAAATTGTTTTTAAGTTATTTAAGAAAATAGACGAACATTGACCATTTCCCCCCCCCCCCCCCCCCCTTATCTCAGAAAGTACTGAGCCAAAAATTTTGAAAAAAATATAAGAAATAGTTCTATACCTACAGATTACAGGAATACTTATTAGAAGTCTGTGGTCTTAAAATAACATGGTAAATCTCTCAATGTTGTTCATACAAACTTACATTTACAGTTGGAATGTATGGAAGAAAATGTTTTTCAACTACAATGTTAAGTTTGTTCTTGGGATAAATTCATCCCAACTACGGAACCTTTCATTGTGCGTAGTCCGACAAGCACATGGCCGGATATTTTTTATATTTTTTTTTTTTCTTTAGCCATGAGAAAAGGAAAATTAAATGTATGTTAGAAATTCCTGGATCATCGCCAATGAAATAAATAAATTATTAAACAAATGATGTGACTTGGCAAATAATACATACTTTATGTTATATTCTGGGCAAAACCTAAGTGTCTTTCTTGCTCCTTTTGAAGACTATATTGACTTCGGATGTACAATACAAACCCGCGTACCAAAATTTATAGGGGTCGTCCCTGACATAGGGTTCGACAAAATATGTGCCTTCGGAGGATCTATTGCAATCAGTGACGAAAATTGTTGATATTTACCTTTTTTAAAGAATCTGGGTAGGAACATAAATAAATAATAAATAAAAGTTTATTTTGGAACAATAACACAAGACTAAGTACAATAAGTAAAACGAAGATAGCTGCAAAAGTATAAACTGTAGCGCAGCTAACAACACCCTTCTCCAGATACAGAATGGAATGAATGTTCCATGCAAAAAGTGCTTAACAGGTAATAAAATAGTTAATTTAGATTCAGTTAATTGATAATAAAAAAAAGAAAAATATAAGATAAAAATAAACAGTACAGGACAACATTATTTGGGATGTATTTAGACGTTGAGTTAATGTGGTGAGTGTAGGGTGAATGAGTGTGTCGGTGAGTGTGATTGAGGTGTGCGAGGGTTTTTTTTTTTTGTTTTGGGTGGGAAATTATCAAATAACTCCTCCCGCTCTGGGTGGAGGGGAAGGGCGTGTCAGACTTCTACTGGCTAATACCCACCCGTGTTCCTTCAGTTGCCTGTGCCAGGGCCACGGTAACTCTTTCAAACAACCCGCAACCCTGGCAGGGTGCGAGGGGTGTTTGTGATATTTGTGACAAGTGTGTTGTGTGTGTGGTTTTGTTGGGGCGTGTGATGGAGTGATGAGTATTTTATATTTCCACGAGTTTCTCTGTTTCAACATAATTTTGTGATTTTAACCAGGAGTCAAGTTTCATTTTGCATTTGTTCTTTGTTAATGGGGTAGATGTGTAAGCTGTTGTTTAATTTGTTATAGATTTTTGAACTTATATTTTTGTAATGACGACTTGCAGCTACGGTTCTACGAGAGTCAGTGTACAAACCCTATTCGAGCGGCGTGTAAAAGAGCATTTAGGATCAAAGGTAAGTTGGCAGTGTTTGCGAAGAATAGACATGTAGGACAAGAGCGTGTCCGACAAAATATTTTTTTTTTTTGGTTAGCTGGGCAAAGGCCTTCCCGTTTTCCTTCCAAACCTCCCAGTCTTGTGCGATCTCTGGCCATGTTGGCCCTACAAATCTTATCAGATCGTCACACCACCACACAAAATATCTTAGGCTTTTGAAAATGATAATAATAGTGGTTCAGAATCCAAACTTGAATGCCAATTCGGTATCCAGACTCCTCTATAGTCTGTTCTCGCCTCCCATCTTTGAGGGTATTTTTATTGGAATAAACAGTTAAGGAATAATGATCATGAACGTTCAGATCAGGTGATTTCTATTGCAATGTCGTCCTTGGTCCTAATGCCATCTGTATTCACATTAGAAGAGCAGTAGATGTAGATAGTAACCACTTCAGATTAGGTACTGGCTATTATTGTGACGTCAAAGTATCGTGGTTCTTTAAAAAAACTGTGTTAAAGCGTACCTTTGCTTCTCACGAAAGATAATCTTCACCCCTACCTAAAAGGTGTATTTCTTATTAACTTATCACCCAAATTCCCTTTCTAATTTCCTCTAGCATATAAATTCTGTTCCGTGACTCCAGCGTTCCTGTTCGCCATATTTCCCTAAGGAATCTGTAACATGTGTGGCCACATCGGGTACGTGGAAACGTATCGCAATTAGTAGGAATTCTTATTAGGTGAGCAGAACTGAACATGTGCCTATTAATAGAATTTCTGATCGGTTTGCTCACGCGCATATTTAGTGTATTTCGGAAATTATCGGATGGTTTCGTAATGGAATTATACGAGAATGCTTCTTTAGGAATTCCGTTGTAATGATCACGTTTGTCCTGAGGGGTCTGTGGCTAAGTAATAACAGCCGCACGGGTCGATTGATCAGGTTAAGCTATGCTTGCCGCGGTTGGTCCGTGTAGGGTGACCATCTTTACATACCACGACCCCTCTGTGTCTCGGAAAGCACGTTAAGCTGTTGGTCCCGGCTGTCATTCGTGGATTTTTGACAGTCGTTACGGCCCAAAAGTCTGACAACCAGTCTTACGTAGTTAAGGGGTATCGTATTACCCAGTAACTGGGTTGTAGAGGTCAGATAGGCGGTCGCTTCATATAAAATACTAGTATTCAGCTGCATCTGGTTAGACTGGAAGCCGACCTCAACATAGTTGGGAAAAGGCTAGGCAGATTGATTGATAGACTGAAGTTCCCTAAGGTTTAGAATAACGCTCGGTCTAGTTTAGTCCTAGAGCATTGCATCTTATACATATTTCAATCAATCTGCCTAGCCTTTTCCCAACTATGTTGGGGTCGGCTTCCAGTCTAACCGGATGCAGCTGAATACCAGTATTTTACATGGAGCGACTGCCTATCTGACATCCACAACCAAGTTATTGGGTAATACGATACCCCTTGGTAAGACTGGTTGTCAGACTTTTGGGCTTCTGACGACCCGTAACGACTGCCAAAGATCCACGAATGACAGCCGGGACCAACAGCTTATCGTGCTTTCCGAGGCACTGAGGAGTCTCGGTATGTAAATATGGTCACCCATCTACGGACCAACCCCGGAAAGCGTAGCTTTACCTGATGGATCGACCCTTGCGGCTGTTATTACTTAGCCACGAGCTCATACATATTTATAAACGTGAAATAATTAGAAGACCAGACACGTCAGTCTTGGGCTGTTCATTTCTTTTTGTTATCTTTTTGCTCCTAATCAGCCTTATCAAACACCAAGCAATGCACTAAAAACCCAAACTACACAGCACAAAAACAGAGTCGACTACAATTCCCAAACCACAACCGGCCAATACAAAGCAAGATAGTCTAAAATGAACACCACAGCACCCTGTGTGTTTCCAAAGATAAATCTTACGTTTGACAGGTTAGTCCGACGATTTATTATAGGCCGATATCACGGAGTTGCTCTGGCGGTGTCGGCCCGCGAGTTTATACGCCTTTTGGTGCTCAATAATGCGTTATATCAAACCCTTTTTGGAGAAGAGGAATGGGCTATATCAATGTAAGGGTCCTGACAGGATGTAAAGCAGCAATATGTCTGCCAGTTTCTGTTAACCGGGGAATAGTGACTTTAATCGCTGCAAAAATGTTACGACTGTTGCTTTCTATTCGATTGCTTGACTTCGGGGTCCCTGAATGATTAATTGCAATTGATCAATAATATTGTAAATCGCTTAAATTGCATTTAATAGAAAATCAATTGGTGCATCAATGTGTATAAATCACGAAAAAATTGACAATGGCAATTGATCGTTTCGGAGACCCTTTTGTAATGCCTGGTTGCAATGGTGATTGGGACAGGTTAATCACCATACTTGGTGAAAACATTGTCGTTAGCAATTTTGCGCAGGCACACAATATAATACAGATATTATTTTTTTTAATTCAGTTTTTCTTGTTTTTTTGTATTGTGTGTATTTATAATACGTGTTAAATAAACATTTACGTATTTTCTTTATTTGTTTCATGCAGAAAGATGTTTTTCACCTAACATTATGCCTTAGAAAATATGCCTTACCAACACCTCCTTTCCTGACAGGAAGTACTTAATCAACGTCGGGTAAATACCAATAAAAAAGAGCAATATTACTTAAAGCGATAAATATAAAAACTTTTTAGCATAAAATAAAACCGACTTCCAAAACCAAACACTACAAAGTGAAAAATAACTTTTATTCCGGTAGTCGGTGTCTTTGGTTTTGTATTCTCGTGTTATGCCACCGACTTCCGAAATTAAAGTTATTTTTCTCATTGTAGTGTTTGGTTTTGGAAGTCGGTTATATTTTTAACCGACTTCCAAAAGGAGGAGGTTATCAATTCGTCTGTATGTTTTTTTTTTGTATGTTTGTTACGCGATTACTCAAAAACGGATGGACCGATTTGGAAAATTCTTTTTTTTGTTTGAAAGTATACTTCCGAGGTGGTCCCATATAAATTTTATTAACTTTGCTCGAGGAATTTTTGAGTTAGCTTCAATAATGCGTATATTTCCCACTTATTTTATATGGATGTTGTGATGGTGTTTTAATAACTTCCTATCACTGTTATTTACATGGCTATATCTACAATTATTGTGCTCAATTATGTATTCGAATTTGTGTGGGGTACCTATTATAGGTTCCACAAGTAAAAAGTGAAAGATAAAAACTTTTTAGCAAAAAATAAAACCGACTTCTAAAACAAAACACTACAAAGTGAAAAATAACTTTAATTTCGGAAGTCGGTGGCAAAAAACGAAAATACAAAACCAAAGACACCGACTTCCGAAATTAAAGTTATTTTTCACTTTGTAGTGTTTTGTTTTAGAAGTCAGTTTTATTTTTTGCTAAAAAGTTTTTATTTGCTAAAAAGTTTTTATTTTTCAATTTTTAGTTGTGGTACCTACCCCACACGAATTCGAACCTGCTGTGTAAATCAGTGATAGGAAGTTATTAAAACATCATCCAGATAAACTAAGTGGGAAAAATACGTACTATTGAAGCTAACTCAAAAACCACCCAAGCAAAGTTAATAAAATTTATATGGGACCACTCTTTCAAATAAAAAATGAATTTTCTAAATCGGTCCATCCGTCTTTGAGTAATCGCGTAACAAACATACAAAAAAAAAAACATACAGACGAATTGAGAACCTCCTCCTTTTTGAAGTCAGTTACAAACAAGATGCTCACGACTCGACGAGACCAACTGCAGCCTGTCCTACTTTTATGAAGCAATACAGTTTGTGTTAAATTATGTTATTATGTCCCGGAGTGGATAATCGCGGAATATTTATGTGAAGCGCCGCGGCTGTACAGTCACGAGCATAAATACCTTTCAGTTACCCAAAATACAAAACGGTTTTTCTCGTAAAATAAAAATTGGAACTTTGAGAAAATACCTTTCTCATAATGGTATAGTTCGATGGTCCCTATTAACAATATCGGATATACATTTTTACCAACATTCACTTTTTTAAATAAATCGAATTACAATAAAAAAAATGTCTTCACTGTCAAAACAAACTTTGAGCTGATATAAAAAAAAAAATCTTTATGATATTAACAATGTCAGTTCTGCAAAAAGACCACTGTTCAGTAGGGACTGAACAGTAGTCTCCCTACAGAACCGACATTGTTAATAGGGACCATCGAGCTTAGATCAGGGATTCCCAAACTATTTTCGGCAAGAGGCCACATTTCCAAAATGAACTGATACCTCAGACCCCCATAGCTAAAATACTTTAAAAATCCTATCTCTAGTTTTTCTCCTATTGATACAAAATACTTACCAATTCAAAAACTTTGCGGTTGGTTAGTGAGTAAACTTGACATCATTTTGAGTTTTTTAAAAGTAAAATAAAATATTAGTCATTCTTATAACAAGTTGGTACACAACACAACTTATACAGTATTTTGAAAGTATTGAATAATCAAATCAAAATCAAAAATTATTTATTTCTCCAACATAACTTAGGCTTAACAGATTAGTGATTGGAGCCTCCCGTTAAGCAAGTAATGCCTGTATAGGGAGACTCCGCTCTTCCATACCGAATACTACTTGGATAACAATAAAAATAAGAATAATAAAAATATAATGAAAGTAATACAAAAATACACCATTTGTGTGAGTGTGTGAGTATGTGTGTGAGAGAGTGAGTAAATGTGAGAGTATGTGAGCGCGTGTGAGAATATGTGTGTGTATGTATTTGTGAGTGTGTGTGA
Organism: Dicycla oo; assembly: GCA_948252095.1. Taxonomy (NCBI): domain Eukaryota; kingdom Metazoa; phylum Arthropoda; class Insecta; order Lepidoptera; family Noctuidae; genus Dicycla; species Dicycla oo. Next base: position 16,120,388 of record OX411732.1, read on the forward strand.
GCCTGTTTGTGTGTGAGTATAATATGAGTGCCAAACATGAGATGCGAGGTAAGGACGTGTAACCACATATCCCTTCAACACTTAAGTATATTGTTGAACTCCATTTCATGCAACAGTTCAAGTGGACAGCAACCATGCGTCATGATCATCAACTCAAGTTACATGTGATAACAGTGCTTCCGTTTCATCGTAGTTTAAAAGTTTTATCCAATTAATTAAAGATTGTTTGCAGTCATAGTACTGTTTTGTATAAATGTTTATTTCCTTATTTATCCTATTATATAATTGGGCAGAACGTTTTTGTAGTTGTATTCTAGCAAAACGAGTTCGTGATTGGGGAATTTGCATAATATTGTCCTTTCGTCTTTTTGTTAATTTGGAGGAGTCTAACGGTAAAGTTTTGTGTGTTTTCAAGATGGTCTGCATAATATATAATTTTCTAACAGAGAGCAGGTCACTGATCTGGTATAGTTCACCTGTGGGGAATCTCAATTTCTTAAAATACATAATTTTTATTAAGGCGCGTTGTGCACGCTCAACATCTATGAATTTTGATTTACTAGCCCCTCCCCAAACAGGGATGCAGTACGTCAAAACTGACTGTACTAGAGCAGTATATATTTCATTCAGGAGATTTCTTGGTGAATTGTGGCGAGTATACAAAGTTTTTGGGACGACATGCCGTAAAGAATTAAATAACCAGCTTAGCTTTCTGACTCTACTTGCAACTTGTTCGAGATGTAGGTACCAAGATAACCTTTGGTCAACTACCACTCCTAAGTATTTCGTATGAGTTACTTTATCTATTGTTGGACATTTGCAATTTAGATTATTTATATTGTCACATTGGTGAATGTTTAATTTAAATTGTTCATCAGGCTGGGTACGGTTGTTAATACTAAAACATATAAAGTCGGTTTTAGAGGTGTTCAATGTAAGTAAATTGTTTTTTAACCATTTGGCTATTATAGTCATACCCATCTCAGCATAGACTTTGACCTCTTTCCAGGACTTCCCAGAAAAAACAACAGCTGTATCATCGGCATAAACGAAAATTTTGGCATTTTTGATGTTCAAATTACAGGGGTCATTAATATAGTTCAAAAATAATGTTGGACCTAGAACGCTTCCTTGGGGCACGCCATATGATACTTGGGCGTCTTCGCTAATACAGTCACCAACTCTTACTCTCTGTTTTCTATCAGAAAGATAGTTACGAAGAATAAGAATAAGAACTTGTGTTAATTAATACCGGTCGATTTTTAGACCTCGTTGACCCCTAAAATCAGCTTTCGTATATATGTCGACCCCTGGGAAACTGCTTTGGGAATCCTTGGTGTAGATAATACTCAAACTCAATCATTTATTTCAAATAAACCTTTTGAAACTTTTGAATTGACAACGGATCGGTCAGTCAGAAAGATAAAGCTAGCCATTCCGAAGCACAGTCGCTACCTATGGAGAAGAACGGGCAAGAAACTCCAAGAATACTCTTTTAAATCAAAATAGTATTATTACAAAAGATTGGTTACATCATTCATGTTGAAAATATACATGTGAGAGCAATGTAGAAAACGTCCGTATTAAAAAGATAAAACTAAAATCAATTGAAAAATTAAACTAAATTAAAATAAGCCGTGGCAGCTAAGAGATGACCAGTCCCTACTGATGGCGCCCGTTCACGAACATAACGCGTGGATCAGCACCATACAACTCAACCATTTTGAAAGGATCTTAATGATCTAGCACACACGCCACCACGTACTCTCAGCCGCCAGGGCACATTCAAGTAAATGCTTTCATTTACTTGAATGTGCCCTGGTGGCTGACGTACCCAGTAAACGGTAGCATTATAGCAGCTACATAGTGCTCACACATGTGTGTTCATACAATACTAAGAGATTGAATAGTTTTTACGAATAATACTTTCGAATGCTAATCAATTATTAGGTTGGCGGAAAAATATTGCACAAGAAATGGTAAATTACTAGAATTTTCCGGAATATTTAGTATTGATCTGAGATACGTAAGAATATTATAGAAGGTTCTCGAAGCTATCACATCAAGGGCACGCTAGTGAGGATTTGGTTAGTTTGTGAAAATGATTAGTGAACATCAACTTCGAACGATCATCTTTTACGAGTGGCGTCAGGGACACAACGTGAGTGTGGCTACCGCTAACATCAGCAAAACGTTCGGTGAAGGTGTTGAATCGCGATGGAAGGTAAGCCGCTGGTTTGCTCGCTTTGCATCTGGGCGACCATCCACCTTCGACGGCGAGGAATTACTCCGCTGTTTAAAGGCTAATCAAGAAATAAATACGCGTGATTTGGCAGAGACTCTTGGCTGTCATCATTCGACCGTCGAGGCTCATTTACACAAACTCGGCTATCGTAAAGTAATGGCACGATGGATTCCACATCAACTAACTGACAGTCATCGTCAAGTCAGAGTTAGTATTTGTGTAAATCACATCGGAAAGAGTTTCTTGAAGATCTGGTAACCGGCGATGAGAGCTGGATTCTCTATGATAACAACACACGGCACGCCGTTTGGCTTCCTTACGACGCAGAGCCACCAACGCAGCCAAAGCCGAACAGTCACTCACGCAAGCATCTTCTCTTCGTTTGGTAGGATGCGAAGGGCCCACTCTATTACGAGCTTCTCCCTGCGAGAGAGACGATTATACGGACGGACGATATACTGAACAGCTTCTGAAACTGACTGACGCAATAAGAGAAAAACTGATAATGCGCGACCTCATGTCGCTTCGGAGACTCGACAAAAAATCGTAGAGCTTGGATGGCACCCGGTTGCCCACCCATCGTACTCACCGAATCTCGCGCCATCCGACTATCACTTGTTCCGACCACTAATAAAGCTTTATTTGCGTGAGAAAAAATTTCAAAACTACGAAGACCTCAAAATAGCAGTGGACAATTTATTTTCTGCACAGCCTCCGGAATTCTGGGCGCAGTTATTTGGGGATTACATTACTGATTAATTATTGTAAATAACGAAGTTATCAATAAATTCATTAAGTCTTATATCTTGGTGCAAGACTTTTCCGCCAACCTGATAGTTATGCGCCCTTGTGCAGTTGGACCAGTGTTTGGCCAAGCATTTTCGTGTGAACGTCTTTGTGTTTCACTGTTGGTTTCTCTATCTAGCTCGGCTAGGTAATTATATTGCCCTTTAATAAAAACTGCGCATTTCTAACGTCCATTGTGAAATATAACTTACTGACGCGAATAAGCGATGCGTGGCCACGTTGTTACAGGCATTATCATCATCTCTAAACTAAAACAATATCGTATCGTTGCCGTCGTCGCATTGTATGACTGATGTTCATTGTAAATTATTTGAAGCTTAAAGTAAATCCTACTTAATTCAGCTCAGGGCTTCTTAAAAGCGGTAATTAAAAATGATAACTTAATGCTATTTAATGGAAAATTATGATTGCTTTATGGGAGAAAATATGGATGCAGATTCTGCAGCGTTTTATTTTTATCTCAAAAGATTATGCTAAGAGATAATGCGGTCGGCGATGTTATGCGAAAGCGTCAGGGTAGCCCGTGAAATTCAAATTTTCTTACCTTTTTTGCAATTTACAAGTCAGTATTATATTGTACGTTGATCAAAATAACAATCATTATTTATTTACATAATTATAATTATTAAAGTGATCAATACAACTCTTTAAGACCAGGCAATCCTAATGAATGACTATTTCATGAAATCTTGACATTTGAGGATTATACTAACTTAACGTTGTATTACTGATTCTAATGATTATATTTATGTAAATACATATTTGTTAACATACAACTTAATACTGACTTGCAAATTGCAAAAAACGTAAGAAAATTTAAATGTTGCTACTACTAGGCTACCCTGACGCTTCCCCCTTAATTTAATCTGTCGCCAACAGCAACTTGCATCTATGTTGCTTAGCGCTCCGCAATGACAGTCTCTTCCATTTTTAAAAACAAAACAAAAACCGGCCAAATTCGTGTCGCACCACACATAATGAAGGGTTCCGTTCATATGTTCATCCCGTATTTGGGATGAACATATCCCAAGAACAAAGTTAACATTGTAGTTGAAAAACATGTTCTCCCATACATTCCAACTTCAAATGCAAGTTTATACGCACAATACTCGTATTGAGAGATTTATCATGTTATTTTAAGACCATAGACTTCTTCTAGGTGTTCCTGTAGTCTATAGGTATAGAAAAATTCTGTATTTTTTTTTTTCAAAATTTTAGGCTCGATTTTAGTTTCGAATCTATGGGGGATGGTCATTTTTCACCTATTTTCTTAAATAACGTTAAAATTATTTATTTTAAGATTATAAAAAATAATCTACATATTTGAGATCCTCACAGTAAGCCCTTTCATTTCATATGTCACACGGTACACTTTGCAAAACTTTTTTTTTTCTTATTTGCCCCCAAAAGTGACCTCCATAATCAAAATTCACTGTTTATTACCTACAGTAATATTTAACTTCGAAATAGCCCAAAAATCGTAATGTATTGAAAGATCACACACAACAGTATATTACACTCATGAGAAGCAGTGTTGAAACGCTAAGCCCAGGTGCGCACGAGCGAATTTTTCCCGCTGCGTTTTTTTTCGCGCACTGGATTTTCAACGCTCTGCTTAGCACCGGGAGTTGAAAATCGAACAGTGTGTTTTTTCGACGCTCTGGAATGCACTCTGTTGGATTCTCAATGCTCGGCTTGACACCGAGAGTTGAAAATCCAGTGCGCGATAAAATACCGCCGCGGTCTGTGCAAACGTGGGCTGTGTTTAAAAAATTGGTCTATTCCATCTGTGTCGGTTCCAAGTTTAACCGGATGCAGCTGAATACCAGTGTTTTACATGTAGCGACTGCCTATCTGACCTCCACAACCCAGTTACTGGGTAACACGATACCCCTTGGTAAGACTATGTTTGTTAGAATTTTTGGGCTTCAGACTACCCCCTGTAGACTGCCAAAGACCTACGAATGGCGGCCGGAACCAACGACTTAAAGTTCGATATGTAATAGATGGTCCCCCCTACACGAACCGGCTGCGGAAGGCGTAGTTTAAGCTTCGATCAACCCGTGCGGCTGTTATTACATATTTAGCCACGACCTAGTACTAAGTTACGTTATAAGGCCACTGTATTTGCTGGTACTCACAAGCAATTGTCTAGTTCTATCACAACAATGGAAGCAAGTCAATAAGTTCTTTCAAATTCTTGGCAAGAAACGAATTTTAAATTTTCAGTCCATTTCTTGGATTCTTGCCATGCACTATCCCTTCTCGTATCTCATTGATAATAATGATCAGTATGCTTGAATGTGCGTAACAGTAATGGAACATTTATTTTACATATTTGAATGGCGTCCAAGTAGCGTTGGAGGTTAGTACATTTGTAGTGATTATAGTCGTGTGCAGTAACAGTATTTTGATTGGTCAAGATGAGCCCTGAATGGCGTTATTTTTAATGTAAACGATTCTGGCATCAAAATACAAAGTATGTTCCTAGTGTCGTAAAAGATACGATGCAGCTTTTATGGGGCTAATGCCATTTGGTGCTGCATTCAGCAGTCATCAAAGTAGTCGTTCCTTGTTTGGGAAAATATAGCAAGCGCTTTAAATAATAAGTCACTTGAACAAATTGCATATCTATCTATATATACCTATATTAATAATAAAGCTGTAGAGTTTGTTTGTTTGTTTGTATGTTTACGCTAATCTCTGGAAGTACCAGTCGGATTTGAAAAATTATTTTTGCATTTGATAGCCCAACTCTTGAGGAAGGCTATAGATTATTTAAGATTACGTAGACCAAAATAATCCGAAACGGTAGTCACGGTTAAGTTGATATAATCAATACTATTTGTAGTAGCTAGTATAGCTCCACAATATTTAAAAGGTATATTTGGCTCGCCTACGCACCACCACGTGCTTGCGGGCTGGCGGTTGGGCATCGAATGACCCCTACTCAGCCCGCACCTCGGGACGTATGCGCTCGAGACAAATCATAGGTATAATCTCTGTATACACTACACTACTCGTATTACAATAAATAACATAAAAAAATATGTAAAAAATACCACAAAGAATATGTTTACGATTACTCCGTAGCAAAAATAAGAAATATTGGCTCCGATTCCCTTGTTCACAAACTAAACAAAATTTAAGTTCAGTGCATCTTTTTCTTTCTATTTCATTAAGAAAAGGACAGACGATAAATAATATATTAGTTAAGTCCTGTCAAATTAAGAAACTCCTTATACAAGTTTAGACGTGATTAAAAAATTGGCTACTAAAAATACGTGACTAATTTGACAGGACGAAACTATTATTTATTTATTTATTTATGTCCTTTTCTTAATGAAATAGAAAGAAAATGATGCACTGAACTTAAATTTACTTTAGTTTCTGAACAAGGGAATCGGTGCCAAAAACTACATAGAGTTGGACAAAAACCTAAAAAATGGCATGCTTATTTAGTTCAATTTTGATAGTAAACTAATGATTTTTTCCACAAACTTCGTTTTATATTAATCACAGATGTATAAACTACAATTAGTCCTTTTTACATTTTCAAAATGTTGCCTGATAATTTTAGTATAACTTTTTTTTAAAGCATCTCAAATCCGCCATGCGACGCCTCGCGTCTCCGTAAATGAGGCCTTATCTCGCAAACAATCCCAAATATTTGACCAAACATTAGTTAATACAATGCGTCAGAACAATTTACGCTGGATATTACACGTTGTAAATATGTACACTGCGACCAAGTTAAACACTCCACTTGTTGAAAAGTAAACAGTATCGCTTAGTTTGATGTTCTCAACTTTCTTAGTGCTTGTACACATGGTGGCAAATATATTGACCCACTTGAAGTATGTACATTGAGAGAGTTAGGTAAAGTGAGACAAAAGTAACTTGTTAGTTTACTTAGTTAAAAGGCTGTTGGGAAAATGGTGAGATATTGATGCTGATTCTCTTGTTCAATAACTAAACTAAAATAAAGAGAACCACTATATTTTACTAGCAAGTAGCGCGAGAAAAGGACGACTATATGACTATATGAACTATGTTAGAGATGTCAAACTTGTATAAGCCTTGCACTTCACCGTGTTTTTAGTCGACATGTTTTTACGTGTCGTCTAAATTTGTATGTAAATATTGGTTCCAACTAAAGGAGATGTTCCAAAATGTATGGATCTTGGGCCAGGTACGTCTACACTATACAAAAAAATAGAGAAATATATATTATTATAAAACAGTTCTCAACTGTCCAATTACTTTAAAATGGCTTCGTTTGCTGGTAAACCACAATTAATTACACTTGAAATTGCAACACACAACAAAAACTCGTCATGGGGGTAAGCTGTCAATTTGGTTGATTAATGACGTTTGACATGTTCAATACTCAAGAAGTGGACTGAAGTGACACTGTTGTGACAGCTGACTGCTGAGCTCTTAATGGTCTTAGCGAGATGGTATAGTGATTTCCTCTAAAACAGGGCTATCAAATGCAAAAAGATCTTTTCAAACCCGATTGATAGTTCCAGAAATTAACGCGTTCAAAACAAACAAACAAACAAACTCTTCAGCTTTATTATTAGTATTCATTAATAGATGTAGGTACATTTTCAATTATCGTTTTAAAAGTCCAGCATCGTTTCTTTGTCTCAGCGTCTATTACTTGTGCGGTTAAATAAGGACTGATTGTAATTAAGATACGTTTCTTCTTGACATTGCGGGATTTCTGTTTGGCTAACTTCGGGGCAATTCGAGCACACTTCGGCTCTCTTTGGATTTGCTTGGACTTTTCTTGCTTTTATTGCTGACTGGACCTCGATCAAGTCTGATGGAAAGCGATGAGTGAGGTCTATGATGGAACGATCGTGCCCAGAAGAGACCTGTTCACTCTTGCTTTGAAGGCAAACGAGTTATATGTGGAAGGAAACACAAGACGCTTGTAGAAGACAAAGTGTGGAAACGCTTTGTCTGTGAGTATTTTGAGTCTCTTGTCTCGCCAGATAGTTTTGGTGTTCCTTCGATGTCACATTTATTGCGCTGCCAATTGTATATGCCTTCCACACATTATCACATATATTTGCCATCTTAAATAAACGGGTTATATGTGGAAAGGATCACAGATGCTGGCAGAGAGTTCCACACTTTAGCTGTGCGCATAATAAATGTAGAGGAAAAGCGCTGAGTACGACTGATCGGGATATCAACCAAGTGCGGATGGGACCCTGCAGTACGTCGGTAGTCCGGTATTAAAATGTGCGATGGTGGGATCAGGTCCTGGAGCTCCTGCGCACACTCTCCGAAGTACAGTCTCTAGAATACCGACAGTCAAGCATTATTACGCCGATGAGCCAGGCTGTGAAGCCTAGCCACTAACATCTCTTCGTCTGTAAGCCTTTTTGCTCTGCGTTCCACCGAGTTAAGTACAGCAACAAGGTATTTTACTGAGCCATCCCATAAGTGGCTGCAATACTTCATACAGGAACGGACCTGGGGGCTTACTCTTCAAACTAATTTTAATTCCAATCTAAAGCCAATCCGATTCCAATATCAATTTTGCAGTCACGTGATTCGGTACTCTTGAAAACAATTTTGTCAACATTGGATTGAAATTGGGATTGCCCCGCGATTGTTTTGTTACGTGTGAAGTTAGCTATTTTACTGGCTGCAATAGTGTGGTTCGACTCATTACGATAAACGGGTAATGGGACTTTAAAATGTTTTATCCTTTAAATCACAAGGCTAATAAATAAATATGATATAAATAGTTGTTTAATTAATTACTTGTTACATATTAAATTCATTTGGGCGTAAGAAAATGATTAAAATCATAAAATTAACCATGACTTAGGCTGCGTGCGCTAGGATCGTTGCCTACACTATATAAAAAAAGACGGCGTGTAAGTTCTCCAATTTCTAAAACAAAGTCAAGTGGTCTTAGGAATTGGTCTTAGGAATTTTAAGTGAATAGTGAATTCGAAATGTAGTTTGTTTAGAAACTTGGAGTTTGTTTAGAACAGTAACTGGTTCGCGTTTGGTTCCTTGTTAGTAAAATAATTAACTAATATAGTTAAGTGTTAGTATACAGTTAAGTGGTAAGTAAAAAAATATAAAATCATACCTACTTATGTTATTATTTAAAGTAGGTACCTAATGTTTTTAAAACTTTAATTAATGAAGTATTTTTGTTAGTTATTTTCTTGGTTAGTTATGTTTTAAATTATAATATGTTGTACATAATAAAAGTTTTCGCATTTGAGTTACAATGGCAAATCGTCTTAGTTACGCCCAATTAGAAGGTTTGGTAGAATTCTTGAAGCAAAACCCAGGCATAGCTAAAGGTAATTCTAAATAATGAAGTAGGTATTAATAATCATTATATACCTACAGTAATTTCATTGAAATTAATGCGTATTTTTAGTATTGGTTGATCTCCTCAAACAAATCCTTATTCACTCTATAATTTGCTCTAAATTCGTCTTCATTCATAGAAAAAGCTTTGTCCGTATAACGCATCATCCGACGCTCATCTCGTCTTTGTTTCAGTTGTTTTTTATGGGAATTATGTAAAACATTGTATATTAATGCTAATCGTGCCATATTTTACACTTATTATTTACGGAAAACCACTTAAAACGCAAAACAATTTCTAAAAAGTGACACTTTTGTTATTGGAAAAATCACAATCAACAAACAATTCCAACGCAATATTAACGCAATACACAGCTGTCAAAATGAACTCAAGAGTAGCGTTTACCGCACGCCAAGTCCGATCCCGATTCCACTTAGTTCCTCCTAATGGACACGCAATTCAATAACAATATGGCGCTAGCGTCGAATTCAAGAGTACGAAACGTTAAAATTCCAATGTCGATCGGTCGGAATTGGAATCAAGAGTAAGCACCCTGTGCTTTGTACAGGCATAAACAGCCATATGGTCCGATGAGCGCCTATCATGTCGCAGATCGTGGGTTCGATTCCAATCCAGGTCAAACATTTGTGTGCATAGACATGTCTGTTTGTCCTGAATCTGGGTATATCTATATAAGTATGTATTTACAAAAAAAAAAAAAGTTGTGTATGTAGTACAATATATCAGTTATCTGGTTTCCATAGTACAAGCCTTGCTTAGTTTGGGATCAGATAACCGCGTGTGAGAAATGTCCCAGGATATTATCTTTGACCACTCGGATCGACCGATCACTCAGGAAGTCGGAAATCCAGTTGCAAAAGCCAGCAGGGATGCCGAATGCGGGGAGCTTACCTAACCTACCTACCTAAGGCCTTTGAAATATCAAGCGAGACAGCAAGGGCTTCGCCGTGTCTCTCAATCGCCTCTCCCCGCAATGCGTAACATACACAAGAAGATCTCCCGTTAACCGACCACGACGGAAGCCATACTGGTGGTCACTGAGGAGCTCATTGTCTTCCAGGTATGCTAGCAGCTTATTGTTAAGTACCCTTTCCATCACTTTACACAGTATGGAGGTTATGGCGATTGGTCTATAGTTGTCAAGATCGGCACGGTTACCCTTTTTGGGTACTCACTGCACATTAACAAGCTTCCAGGACTCCGGTACCACTCCAGTTTTTAGAGGGAGGCAATACAAGCGCGTCAAGACCGGAGACAAGTCTGGAGCACAGCTTTTCCGGACTCTTGTAAGTATTCCGTCAGGTCTCCTGGCTTTAATCACGTCCAGACTGCAGTGGGCCTTACCTGAAAGAGGTCCTCTTTCAGGTGAATCGAGATCTCCAGCATAGCGGAGGCTCAGAGAGGTATGTTAGGTGGTATTTTAGAGGCCGTATCAAGGCGTGAATTTATGGCTAAGATGGAGACAAATAGGTTTGCCTTCTCTTGTGCGGTATGAGCCAGCGTTCCATAAGACCGCTGCTAGCGTAGGAGGCAGCGAAGGACGGCAGAAGTTCGTCTCGACCGACTTAGGGACCAGAACACCTTGCTACCCGAAGGGTAGGACGCCAATTTGACCCCAATTTGTCATACATGGTCTCTTCATTGCGCGAGCATCCTGACCGTCGTACCTGTCACTGTGGGTTGATGCATAGGCCTGGTATGCCTGTTCTTTGCGCAAATTGGCTTGCGCACAAGACGCATCATACCAGGGCTGAGCATCGCAGCCAAGTGAGACGTCAGAGAATGGGATAGAATATCCCATTCCCAGACGTATCACGACAGCAATGGCTTCAGTGCGGTCGCACGCAGCAAGTACGCCGCCATGGATAAGACGCAAAGAAATGCCATCATCATTCATCTCATCCCATTCAGCTGACCCGTACTTCCATACTAGCCTCTAGAGCTTCAATCTACAGGAGAACAGGTAGACACAGATTTCACCAGACCCCGACCGATACAGAGTGCCTGTCAGTTGGGTGCGTGGCCATCAACATCCGAAACGCGGGTAGCTTGTTCAACCAGCTGGTGGAGTTCTAGCGATATCGCAAACTTGCGCGCCTCTCTTTTAGCATTGCCAGTTTTTTGATACGGGAACCACCATTCCTTAGGATGGGCATTAAAATCCCCCAGAAAAACAAGTTCCGCTGTCGGATATTTGTGTTAGGCCATTACGGCTGCCCCTGTAAGATGGCCAAAGAGTCTTGTTGTCTCCTGATCACCACTGTGCCACCTGTAAACACCGATATCAATTGTTTTATGAGAGCCGGTATCCACCAGCAGCCACAGAGTGGAAAACCCCGCAACCTCATAGCAGCGGAGACGTTGACAGCATATGTCATCGCGGACGTATATATATACGTATATCATATACACCACACACTACACACAGACCCCAGTCTGCTTCAACTTATGTTCAAGTGAGTATATTGAGTAGTTGAGGTGCGCCACATCTTACGGGATCGCTATCTTCGACTCCGTCAAAAAGAACAAGTGCGGCTTATCGGTCTCAAGGGGGTGATGGACCGGATTGATATTTGAGTGCATTCCATGCCGCCGTTGTTTTAACTTATTCTTTTTATTTTAGTGCTTCATGGGGTTGTAAGAGTTTAGAGGGTAGTCAGAGAATGCTTTGTTATTAGATTCTAAGTCAAGTGCAAGGGGATAAAATCTGTTTATCCACGACAGTAAAATGTCCTTTTTACATAGCCTAAAACTTTGAAAAAAATTCAAAAAGTAGTTCAAAACCTATAGATTACAGGAAAACCTATAAGAAGTCTATGGTCTCAAAACAACATGGTAAATCTCTCAATATTGTGCAAACAAACTTACATTTGTAGTAGGAATGTATGGGAGAACATGTTATTGAACTAAAATGTTAAGTTTGTTTTTTACGTAGCCTTTTTCTTGTAGCCTCTTAAAAGACGAGTAACTTGTGTCTGTTTCCTGACGGTAAAAAGGTTTTTCAGAAAATGGTTTTACTTTCATTGAACGAAATAAGAGGTCTATGAAGCAAAAGAAACTATTTTAATCTTGAAACATGTTAAACAAAGACTAATTTCAAGACATTTTTACTCATACTAAGGGCCTGCGTCCACTGGCGGCACGGCATCGCGCTTAGCGTTCTTTCTAACGTTTTTCTTATTGCTCGTCTCCTCAGGGCATGATGTAAAATGGACTATAGACTTCCTCTAGTACTGGGCTTAAAAAAACAAAAAGATTTTCTAAATCTGACTAAGGTAGTTCCAGAGATTAACGAGTTCAAATAAACTAACAAAAAAAGCAAACTAAAACTTCCATTTTATTCTACCGACAATATTGAAATAATAAATTGAGAGGGTCATCAATCCACGGCAAATCTCGCCATTCATAAAAATGACGTATTTACACAACGCCATCTATGGGTAAAGGGATAAAACGTCCACACAAAGCATGTTCTATGCGCGAGCGGTTTGAATTATAGTTATTTTGCGTTTTAGTAATTTTATATTAGGTATCTCCGTAAAGGGCAAAATATGATGACCTTGTTATCAATCTGCCTAGCCTTTTCCCAACTATGTTGGGGTCGGCTTCCAGTCTAACCGGATGCAGCTGAATACCAGTATTTTACATGGAGCGACTGCCTATCTGACCTTTGTGGAGGTCAAGTTGTTGGGTAATGCGATACCCCTTGGTAAGACTGATTGTCAGACTTTCGGGCTTCTGACGACCCGTAACGACTGTCAAAGATCCATGAATGACAGCCAGGACCAACGGCTTAACGTGCTTTCCAAGGCACGGAGGAGTCTCGGTATGTAAAGATGGTCACCTATCTACGGACCAATCTGATGTCCTTGTTATCATAATATAATTTGTTTTGATAAGAATTAATATTTTGTTGTTTAAATAATCATCCAAACGTAAGTGTGTCGAAAAATACTTTTTTAAACATAAAAGAAATATAAAAGATAGAAATATGATGTCGCGGACTTTTTTGTTTTTCAATTTTCAACAACTGTTTAGGCAGCGCATGCAAAAATTTCTCTTTTTATGTGGTATTTCTATCCGACTTGCTACACAAAAATTGTGATAGCTCGTCTAATAAGCATGACATAATACAATTTATAGCTTATAGCACTCAGTAATAATGTAACTTTTTACCAGTGAAAACACTTAGAATTGGATCATTAGTTCCGGAGACTACCTACCCCCTACACAGATACTTACAAATTTTACCTCATTAATAATATTAGTATAGATATCATCATCATCAACTAGCGTTTTCCCAACTATGTTGGAGTTGGCTTCCAGTCTAATCAGGTGCAGCTGAATACCTGTATTTTACATGGAGCGACTGCCTAACTGACCAATACTATAACTGAAAAGTATAAACTTAGTAGTATGATAATAAAGTTGAAATTTCAATGTAGTCATCGTAGGCATGCCTGTCGGCAGCGTTCGGAATACTTCGACATCTTTCAGGATGCTTCGGCAGTCTTATGCCGCGGTCCCACAGCCCGCTTTCTTACAGGCCTGACCGCGCCAGACCAGGGCGACAGGCCGTGAGAACAGTCGACCTGCTGTCTGTCGTCGCCCGTCCGATCGAATGTATGGTATGATCCATGAAATACTCGGCACGGGCCGCGACAAGTACGGGCAGCGATAGGTCTCGACGGGCGGGAACGCGGCATTAGAGATGCCGAAGCAAGATGGGCGCAAGGCGCAGGCGACTATTGTGAAAAGAACGTGCCAGCGCGAAGTCGTATCGGTACGCTTCGGTGTCCCTAAGGACGTGGACGGACCATCGATGCCGTCAGTATGCGCTTGCACGTAGTGATGCCCAGACCTCGTTATCTTTGGGGCATAAAGAACTCATAGACTAATTAAACCGAAGTGTCAATCAAACAAAAACAAACTTTCCGATATGTACTAGTTTTTACCTACATGATCGTAGCCTACATAATGAAAATAATGAACCAATTCCCATGTTGTTTTATTAATAAGTACATAAGTGCACTTATAATAACTAGTCGGACATGTCTTCCAATGAGCTGTCGCCACCGTAGAAATCCTTTTGTGGTCTTCTGACTATATGATAGTGTACATATGACATTTCGTAGTGTTCCAATTCAAAACAGGCAACTGTCACATGTTTCTATGTCAAGAATGTGAATAAAGTTTTATTTCTTAGGTTCATAAAGCACGTCTCTGGGAGTGTATAATTTGATAGGCACTAAACTTGAAAATAACTGTATGTGTCATGTATTCTTTGTTTTGCCCCGACGATAACGAGGTCTGGTGATGCCGAAGGATCCCGTGCCGTGTCCCCAGTGGGGGCAGGCCCTAAGGTCACGCGCGTCAGCACCCTCGTCTAAACTCGCTTTGAACGTGCCGAGCGCGGGCGGGCGCATATTATATTAGCAGCCTGAGACATACAAACACACGCCATCTTAAACAGACTGTAGAGAGATTACAAATTAATTAACACTTCCTTAGATCTAATTGCGAGCCACCCGAGTGAACACCTCAGAATTAGGTATACAGGAACCTAAACCTAATTCTACCTAAATAATGTATGAAACTGCTGTAGCGTGTCGGTTTGTGCGTTGAATAATGTCGGAGAATAATCTGTCAAATTGGATTGTTACCCATTCGTATTAGACTGGGAATTTTGACCATCCGACTGGACACTGTCACGTCTAGTACCTATCTGATCTGGCAAAGACGGTGTAGTGAGGAACTGACCCCAATTCTAAGATACACGTAAAATCTTTCTTAATTAGTAAAAACCAAAAATAATGTTAAGGAAACGGTAGAAAATTTGAAATGTGAATCCCAAGAATAAAAGATTCCGACGAACAAGAACCTCCTCTTTTTTTTTGAAGTCGGTTAAAAATATGGCTGATAGCTTTAATTTCCTCTAATACCAGTATAGTAATAAGACCTGAGAGGCCATACAGATAAGGCACAAGCATTGATCACCGCGCTTGCTTAACACGAGTTGGCGATTTCAGACTTACATTAACTACAAGTCCAGGTTTCCTCATGATGTTTTCCTACACCAATGTAAAAAAAAACACTATTTAGCAAAAAACAAAACCGACTTCTAAAACAAGATACTACAAAGTGAAAATTAACTGTCATTTCGGTAGTCGGATGTCTTTGGTTTTGTATTTTCGTTTTTTTGCCACCGACTTCCGAAATTAAAGTTATTTTTCACTTTGTAGTGTCTTGTTTTGGAAGTCGGTTTTATTTTATGCTAAAAAGTTTTTATTTTTCACTTTTTAGTTGTGGTACCTACCCCACACAAATTCGAATACTGCTATGTAAATAATAGTGAAAGAAGTTATTAAAACATCATCCGCATAGATTAAAACATCATCCACATATACTAAGTGGGAAAAATACGCATTATTGAAGCTAACTCAAAAACTACCCAAGAAAATTTAATAAAATTTATATGTGAAGGAAGTGTACCCGTTTGAACAAAACATGAATTTTCCAAATCGGTCCATCCGTCTTTGAGTAATCGCGTAACAAACTTAGAAAAAAAAACAGTCGACTTGAGAACCTCCTCCTTTTTGAAGTCGGTTAAAAACCAATGAATTTTCATCTCTATTAGATTTATAGAAGAAATCACAAGAACAAAGACACTAATAAACACTAGTTCACACACTAATACCTAAGACATTCACACTATCACGACAAACCAATTTCCAATTATCGTCTTTGAGATCTATTCATGTGTACCGAACCTAATTTAAGCAAATATTTGCGTTTCAAGTTATGTAAAGTTTGGGAGCAATTTTCTTGAGGGTACAATATTCATATGATGGCGGTCAGCTATGGAGAATTAATGGAATACGCTAATTATACAACCTATTATTATTTTAATTAGAAATCAAATTTGGACAAAACATTTTGGGATAATTTGGTCCAAGATATGTAGAACACTGCTTTATTGGTCTAAAAACAAACAACTGATTTAAAAAAAAAACTACATAGTGAAAAATAACTTTAATTTTGGAAGTCGGTGGCAAAAAAACGAAAAGACGAAAGCAAAGACACCGACTTCCGAAATTAAAAATATTTTTCACTTTGTAGGGTTAGTCTGGAAGTCGCTTGTTTTTTTTTTTTTTTTTTAAAGTTTTTTACTTTTACAAGCTCGAGTTAACTCTATCAATATTTATTCCCGTTCGTCCCACTGAATTTGTCAGTGGGATGAACGGGAATAAAATTAATATTATTTTTAAATTCTCGGACGACGCCATTGGGACGAACGGGAACACATCAAATAAATGGTTGGAAAGAGTATACGGTACTTCAAGCTGTGAATGAATTCATGTTACATACCTAGGCATACTAGACACGCCCATAGCCTATTATGATGAAGGTAGAAAGAAATATTTTATGAGGGCCCAAGGGAACTATAAATTCCTGTTTAATTTCATACCTATTATGTACCGTTTATCGACCCGAAATTTCTGAACGTACAATAATATTTAAATCATTAAATATTTTTATCTACACCCATGTTATAAATCCTCTATAAAAGTTTCTGAAACAGTTAGCTTTTTGCCAACATTAAAACAACCAGTGTCATAGTAACCATAATATCATTCAAACGAGTGTTATAATGTTGTACTGAATTTCATTATGCAACTCCCACAGAGTACTCTTTTATATAAAGGGTGACTGGTAATTAGTGACCGATACTTAAACACATGATTTTACTCATGATAAGTTTTACTATGGAAACAAAACGAAATCGCTAAAAAAAATTTGGTATTCCCATGAGTTATGTGAACATAAATGTAGGGAACAGCTGATTTTTTTCGCGATTTCAGGTTCAGTCCCATAGTAAAAGTTGTTTGTTATCACGAGTTATGTGAACATAAATGTAGAACAGCTGATTTTTTTTCGCGCTTTCAGGTTTAATAATAATAAATAATAAAAATTTTATTAACAAATGTGGGTACAATTAATCTATCCTAATCAAAAACACAATGTACAAAGTTTTGTGTAGATATTTTAAAGATAGAATAAACGACGATGTCTGTGCTAGTATTAACTGTGTGACAGACACCGGCGCCTTCCTCCTACAATCACTTTAATTAACAAGCTATACCGTGACACAATGATTTGCTATTGTAATGTTATAATGTTACAAATAGTTCTGGTACTATTTATATTACGCTCATTTAAGGTTATTTAAAAAGCAAAATTTAATTTAAGGTTTGGTCCCATAGTAAAAGTTGTTTGTTATCACGAGTTATGCGAACATAATTATAGGGAAAAGCTAATTTTTTTCGCGTTTTCAGGTTTGGTCCGATAATAAAAGTTGTTTGTTATCATGAGTACAATCACGTGTTTAAGTATCGTCACTAATTACCAGTCACCCTATATAGGCAACTCCTTTGCTTTTTCGATCCCTTTCTTACTCATCAAATAGCCACATTCTCACTACTCAATTCGTGGTATCTTTATGAATATCAAAAAAAGAACATTGTCATGCACGCGCGTAATTACGCCACCACATCACCAGAGCGCCGTAATTAAAAAACAGAACTTATACATAGTTTGTTTGCATTAGACACTCAGCAATTAAGTTTTCTCCATGAATTTACATAGAGTTCTTACAACACTGTACAACACCCTATGGTTTGAGAACCTTTTAATAGAGGATTCAAATCATGGATGTAGATAAAGTCTTGTATGCAACTGTACATAATTAGGTATTAAAACACTCATGTGTTACACCAATGTTTTAATACCCCTTGTTATACTACAGTTTGACAGGCCAGTTGGCGTGGTTGGTTAAGATACTACCTGCCATGCCGCTGGTCGTGGGTTCGATTCCCATCCAGGACAAACATTTGTGTGCATGAACATGTCTGTTTTGTTGGGGTTAAAGGGGAAAGCCAAAGAAAAGACCGTTCTAAGGATTTCAATAGTATGTTTATTATCCTTTACTTTATATATTGGAAGGTGTGATATACTAATATTACGTGAGACGTGTGGTCTCACGCAAGGCTAATAGAAGAGTAGTGACGTTATGAGAAAGTATGGATTTCAGTCAAGTGCTGAGGAGGGTTCGGATAGTCGTAAATTATATTTATGAGTTAGAAACAGAAAGACTAATAGTGTTGAAGTGGAGTCGTTTGTTTTTGCTATACTCCAACACGCCCCCTCAAAAATAAATCCCTTTCTTTTCAATTTCGATATAATGTATCAAGCGTCTGTATACAATTACAAAATCACACACCTTCCAGTTTTTCTCTATCTGGGGATACAATCATCATGGTCCAACATTCGTTGCGCAGGATTAGGGAAACCCAGTAAAACCTAATCAGACCATTATCAATTAATTCATCCATTATAATTGGATACTCTTAATGTTATTCATCTACTTATAACCAAGCTCTTATAATTATCATATCCTTATCCACGTTGTATTACATAATAACAACGTCACCCCGTCAGTCTCACTCTCATCTCAGTGAAACGCACCGCGGGTAAAGATTTTGTCAGGATATCAGCCAGTTGGTTATCTGTAGAAACATAAACCATTTTAATCACATTTTTCTCAACTTATTCTCTAGAAAAATGGTACTTAATATCAATGTGTTTAGATCTTTTGTGACTAGTAGGATTGTTTGCGATGCTTATGCATCCATTATTATCCTCATAAATACAAATAGAATCTGGTATCGCAATGCCAATGCTTGTTGTTAATGACTTTAACCACAGAGTTTCTTTTACTGCTTCATATAGAGCCATGTACTCTGCTTCAGTAGCCTATATTGCCACTGTTGGCTGTCTCTTTGTTTGCCAGCATATTGTGCATTGATCAAATAATTTAAACTAGTAAGCCGTAGTACTTTTTCTATCTATTGTATTACTACGCCAGTCCAAATCAACAAAACCTCTTAAAATATTTTTGGAATCTTTTCGTGTAAAAGTGAACTTGAGATTTATAATTCCTTTTAAATAACTCAAGACCTTTTTAAGTGCAACCATACTTTATTATGAATGCTTGTTTTGTTTGCATATCAACTCAAGATGTTAACAGAAAAACTTAGGTCGGCTCGAATGCACTCAAACACCCGATAAGGTTTCTACAAGGGGCACACGATTTTAATGCTAATCTAGTTTACTTTCTAGGGGTGTAGTGACAGAATTACAGTCACTCATGTTAAACTTCTCAAGAATTGCTTTTATGTACATTTCCTGATCCAAAGTAGGTATCTTTGTTTTCTGACTTATTGTTTGTAATTTTGATTCCCAGAAAACATTTTGATCTCTTTTAAATCTACCATCTCAAAGTGTTAATTGAGTATGCTTTAAACTATTCATAGTATTTATATCTGCGGTTTAAATCACAAGATCATCAACATCAGGTAAAGTAAAACATAAATATTCTTTACAACATGACCTGCATTAAAAAGTAAATGCACCGGTCCGCTGATGAGTACTAAAAACCCCTTTTTATCCAAGCTTGCTTAAACGTTTGGAACCAACAGCTTGCAGACTGTTTTAATCAATATAAGGACTTAATTTGCAAACCATATTCTTTGCAGCCAGGACACCCTCGGGAATCTTCATATAGATTTCCTCGTTCAGTTCCCTTTCAAAAATTTTGTTTTTACACCCATATGGTGAACAAACAAATTGATTCGCTAAAGCTAATATTAATCTAAAGCTTGCGATCCCTGCGACAAGTGCAAACGTTTCATTATTATCAATCAGATATTTCTGATTAAAACCACGAGCCACTAATCTCGCCTAATACTTTAAGGGTTTTCCAAACTCATAACTTCTAACTGTAAATACCTACCCACTTACAATCGATAATATTATTTCTTTCTCTGGTTTTGGAACTAAAGTCCAAGTATTTTCAATAAGGGAATTAATTTCGTCTTTGATCGCATTTACCCACAGATGGTTAACATCCCTGTATTTAATTTGTGTATGTGATTAAGGAATTTGAAATATTAAAAATTCAGAACACAACATGTAGTTGTCATAAATATTGTCCTCATCATTTTCATTATAAGAAACCCTGAAACACTAGGCATGTTTTTGAATCCTACTACTTCATCTTACGTTATGTGATGTTACATTGTCTTGAGATAAAGTTAACTCATTGTCATTGTGATATGAAGACCAGTTCAAGCGCTCCCCTGTATCGCATACAGATTTATTAGCTGGTAGCACATGCGTTTGTGCTACATCAACAATCTGATTGATATCAGATCCACACCTCTTTTCACAAGGGTGTACAGAGTCGAGAGTTATCAACAGATTTATTGCTATTTCTAGCCATAATCCGTTCGGGCTCAGATTTCACTGGCCTATATGATAAGAATTTTTAATCTCATCCATTACCACAATGATGTCATGTCATTGCATTACCACATCTCTGACTCCCACAAACTAGATTAATTTTCAGGTATTGCGAACCTTTTTATAAATAAACAATCTGATTCATTCTTATCAGATTCCCACCTCTTTTCACAAGGGTGTACAGAGTCTAGAGTTAGCAACAGATTTATGTATTACTATTTCTAGCCATAATCCGTTCGGGCTCAGGTTTAACTGGCCTATTTGATAAGAATTTAATCTCATCCTTTACCACAATGATGCTATCTCATTGCATTACCACATCTCTGACTCCCACAAACTTTTAGTCTACCACACCCCACACCTTATAACCTTTTGGTTCGTAACCAACGAAAATTCCCTTTGACAATTTCTCTTGACAAATTTCGTTTTATTACTTTTATTTACAAAATAAACAATTGAACCAAAAACGTTTAAATACTTTAGTTGTGGCTTAGTATTATGACATACCATAACTCATAAGGTGTGTTATCCAACCTCAGTGCTTTCGTGGGACTGATACTTATTAACAAAGCCTGTCCCCAGAACCATTGATCTAATTTAGACCCGTGTACCATTGTACATCTGCGTTCTGTTTTACCATTCAAAGCCTGAGTAAACACTGTGTACATTCAGTGCCACACTGTTCAGTGGTAGCCAATACCTCTCTGCGCACAGAACTCTTTAATTTCATTGATTACAAATTCCCTTCCGTTATCACAATATAAGTTAACATCATAACATAACATCACGCCTGTATTCCCCGACAGGTTAGGCAGAGGTGTACCTGTAGTACACCATCCTTTCAGACAAAAACGTGTTTCACTTTTTTTTTTGCGACAACCGCAAAACGTAACAAAAACATCTGATTTACGAACTAACAAGTAGGTCACACAATAATGAGTGTATTCGTCCACAAAAATCACAAAATCATTTTTGCCATCTATAGATGAAGGGCTAAGGACCGCAAACATCTGTGTGCACTTTAAATAGAGGTCGTTTCAAATCTTTTGCTTTCGATTTGTTAAATGACAAACATGCTTGTTTACCATAAATACAAGCTTCACACAGTTTTATCGTTTGGCATAATATTATCAATTTTATCAATATCAGAAAATAGTTTCTTTCTTTTTATTTCCATAAATTTTGATTTGCCAATATGGTCCAACCTTTGATGAAATAATTCATAATAATTATTTACGACTCTATTTAATGAGCATTCGCTATTTAATGAATGTTTAAAAAGCAGTAAGTAAGTTAACACCGATTAGATTGTTCAAAGACTCACCATTTATTACCGGCTTACCATCATAGTATACAAGTACTTACTTACACAGACGTTCTATCAAAAACAACAGATATTTCCACTTGCTGCATTTTCTTTACCTATAGTAATAGGTTGTAGGATATCGGAACACAAAAATACATCCTGTACCTAGTATGCCTTGTATGTACGCCCATCTTACTGGTTATTTGTATGACTGCCCGTCAGTCATGATATGGCGGGTCACTGAATCGGAATACTCTAATTTCGCAGTTGCAGCCATAAGTTCGGCAACAACACATACATACATAAACTCATGCCTTCCTTCCTTGGGGGTAGGCAGAAACTACAGAACGCCACCTGCTACGATCCTTACATACTTCTTTTTGCCTCGTTTACGTTCATACATCTGGTCACACACGCACGCCACGCCCGCGCCTTTTGCGAGTAGGTACTATGCGTCTGAACTTTCTGAAGAACATCACCAATGTGTCTTCCTAGGGCGTCACCGCCCGGCGTTTCCACTCACATATGCCTTGTAAATATTGGAAGTGTTTGATTAATTTGGTATCACTATCCAATTTCAAGTTAGGCAACCTTTTTCTAAGAGACAACTGCATCGCTACGCTTTTCCTTTCAAAGATCGAGTTCACATAATACATTGCGAATTCGAAATTTCCACACACTATACTTATCTCCATCAAATGTTCCTTTTAGATCTCAAATCCATTTTTAAACACTCGCACTAAAATAACTTTTTATTTATGTTACTAAATGCACAGAAAGACTTTGTTATTTAGTGTCCATTTGATTTCACTCTAGGTACGTTATTTATTCTCACTTTGGCTTAGCGGTCTGGGCCCATAACCTGTTGGGGTTAAAGGGGAAAGCCAAAGAAAAGACCGTTCTAAGGATTTCAATAGTATGTTTATTACCTTTACTTTATATATTGGAAGGTGTGATATACTAATATTACGTGAGACGTGTGGTCTCACGCAAGGCTAATAGAAGAGTAGTGACGTTATGAGAAAGTATGGATTTCAGTCAAGTGCTGAGGAGGGTTCGGATAGTCGTAAATTATATTTATGAGTTAGAAACAGAAAGACTAATAGTGTTGAAGTGGAGTCGTTTGTTTTTGCTATACTCCAACATGTTTGTCCTGAGTCTGGGTGTAATTATCTATATAAGTATGTATTTACAAAAAAAAAGTATATCAGTTATCTGGTTTCCATAGTACAAGCTCTGCTTAGTTTGGGATCAGATGACCGTGTGTGAACAATGTCCTAGGATATTATTATTATTATTATTATTATTAGTTGCATAAATAACTATTTGCGATCCATTTTCAGTAAGCGGGTTCAAATCCGGGCAAATGCCGATGAGACTTTTTCAATTCATGTGAACTTTCCGTGTACATCTTCGACATTACAGACATCGGTGAAGGAAAATATCGTGAAGAAACAAAGTCAAAATTGACGTTTCTGTTTGGAATGTCAAAATAACATTATAAACCAAAACTTCATTGCATATGAAAGTAAATACGGTAGGTACTTACTCGTATAACAAAAATCGATTCATTTTTGTCTGTCTCTCTGTCTGTTTGTTCCGATTAATCTCGGGATTTTGACGGGACTTTCACTGGCAGACAACTGATGTTATAAGAAGTAACTTACGTAACTTATATTTTAGGAAATTAATTAGTGTCCTGCGCAAAAAATGAATACCCAAGAAATTGTGAACAATATCCAATTCAAATAGGGAAGTAGTTTATCCACGCGAACGAAGTCGCGGGCACAGAGTAAGTAGTTAATAAAAACAATGCTCATGCCTTCTCTCTATGAGAAGAGGCCTTTCCCCTGCATTGGGATAATAATTGGCTGTTGATAAAATAATGATATTTTTTTTTTTAGTATGTTCCTTATTCCATTCTTATTCCTCTGTATACAGGGTGTTTGGCGCATGGACCGACACAATTTTTCCAGGGATTTGGGAGGTCATTAGCTAGGTTCTACCCATACACCCTTTGGCCCAAATGTCACGGTTGGTTAAATATATATTTTTTTTTAATGTAAAAAATATTCAAAATGTTTCCTTTAATTCGAAATAACTTTATTGTTTGTGGGTGTAGTGGCACGTAATAAATTTTGTTGTATTCTCCAAAGTCCAAATCCAAATACATCTTTGTTTGATACAACTGGTTTCAAGAAAATTCCTTACAAGCTTCCAAAGTATAATTTTTTATTGAATGTATGAAATTTTACAACTTCTAAATTCGTTAAAATAAAAACTAAGAGCCATTTTGAACTTAGCTTTATTTTAAAAAGTTTTTTAGTTTCCCTTTCTAACGGTATGCTACATGACATAGAAATTATTTATTATGTAGTCAAAACACTAGTTAGCAGAGTCAGTGTTAAGAAAATACTTATTAAGGTTATTATGTTTTTATTAAAGTAAAGTTATAAAAAAGGAGGCAAAACACCGGGAGAGATGGAAAGAAATGGGGGAGGCATTTGCACAGCAGTGGGACAGAATACAACAAAGATGTATTTGGATTTAAATGACTTTGGAGAATACAACAAAATTTATTTTGTGCCACTACACCCACAAACAAAAACGTTATTTCGAATTAAAGGATACATTTTGGGTATTTTTTTCATTAAAAAAAAACATATTTAACCAACCGTGACATTTGGGACAAAGGGTGTGTATGGGTAGAACCTAGCTAATGACCTCCCAAATCCCTGGAAAAATTGTGTCGGTCCATGCGCCAAACACCCTGTATACACATCGAATGTCCCAAATTGTATTACACGAGTAACAAAACTTGACGTAATAAACTGAGTAAGCCCACTGTGGTCTTACCCTTGTGAATGGAGGTCCCAAATACTTCGCAAGTATCTTCGAGCGCGTTAAAGGACATTGTGGGGTCGGCTCAGCTTGATGGCTGGATTTTTGCGGGACATCTCAGTGTTTGTGTGGGTGTTACATGTAGCTTTGGGCCTGTATGAGACTTTTGTTGGGTACTCTAGAGATACCTAATGTTGTCAAATTGGTATGTTTACTTTGTGAAGACGAAATAGGAAGCTTTGACGTAAAAAAACTCATTTGATTTCTGCGATACCTATTTGTTTTATAAACTGAAAAAAATGCAGATTAGATTAACCACCTAATTTGAAGTACTTAAGTAGTCTTAGTTTGCTAATCAGAACCACGTATCATTCATTACACATCATCATCCTGTTAAGGGGTATTGGAGGTAAATTAGCCATGATATCTAAGGGTCCCCGTTCGTGGATCTTTGACAGTCGTTACTCAGCATGCCGTTGACATCGAGCTTGGGACTGTTCTGGTGTCTTTGCAGACCATAATTATAGATACTCAATACTCAATTTTATTGCATTCCATAATGTGTACATATAACAGTTTGTATGTTAAAACATCGAATCAATTATGGACCCTGTCGGGCACAGCAAAGTTAATTTTTAATAGGAGAGAGGATGATGGCGCTTTTTGTTAAGGAGAAAAAAATAATAATTAAGATAGTATCATTAAAATCGTATCATTTGCTTTATGGTATTTATATTTTATATAAGTATTTATATATTAGGTTTTAAGTCATATTTATATATTTTTTATATTATATATTGCACGATTTACATTATTAACACAATAAATTATAATAAACTAGATATTTACAATTTTATTGAGTCTTGTAGAATATTATTATTATTAACTGTGTACTATTTAACATATTCATTTTTAAATTAACAGTATTTTAAATTTATATTCCAAGTAAAGTTTAAAATGAAATGTAGGTATTATGTAAAAAATAGTTTTTATTGTTGTTGAAATTTATCGTTAAAATATTCATCAATAGTATAGTAGCTTTTGTTTATCAGAAATTGTTTAAATTTATTGATAAAGATATTATTTTTATTTATATTTTGGATGTATTCCGGTAACTTATTGACTATTTTAATGGACATAACAAATGTACTAGAAGAGTGCATTTTTAATCGTGAAGTGGGTATGTTCAATCTGCTTTCATGTCTAAGAGCAATTTTTGTTTGGATATGCTCAGCGTGCTATTGACGCCAATCATATTACTGTTCTCAGCAGCCCGTTAAGACGCCAGATACTCAGCATGCAGTTGATGTCGAGCTTAGGACTTAGTTCTCTGTAGACCGTTGAAACGCTAGATATTCAGTATGCTATTAACGCCAATCTTGGTACTCTTCTGGAGTCTGAGCAGCTCGTTGAGATGCCAAATATTCAGCGTGTTGTTGACGCCGATCTTGGGACTGTTTTAGTGTCTCTGCAGTCCAATGAGATGCTAGATACTCAGCATGCAATTGACGCCGATCTTGGTACTATTCTGGAGTCTCAGCAGCTCGTTGATATGCCAGATACTCAGCGTGTTGTTGACGCCGATCTTGGGACTATACTGGTGTCTCGGTAGCTCTGTGTGCTGCCTCACGCACCGCCTACTCAAACCTTCGCAGCTCGGCTTGTTAAGACGTCTCGTTATTTCTAGCTTCAATTCCAACAGTTAATTAAAAGAAAAATGAATCTATCTTCTTACTACTGACAACACAACCTATACCTAAAACTAACCGTTATTCTTATACTAACGAAAAGAAAACAATTTTAATAATGTAATGAAAACAAAACGAAACCGTCTACTTTATACTTACAACAAATACAACCTATAAAAAAACCTGCCAAGTGCTTGTCGGACCACGCACAATGAAGGATTCCGTAGTTGGGATGAATTTATCCCAAGAACAAACTTAAGATTGTAGCTGGAAGACGTGGTCTCCCATACATTCCAACTGCAAATGTAAGTTTGTAAGCACAATATTGAGGGATTTACCATCTTATTCTAAGATCATAGATTTTTTATAGGTTTTCATCAACTTAACCGAAGCTAAGTCGAAAGAACCGCTTTAAAGTTCTGCTTTGCTGTTTCTGGGATGCGTAAGGCATGCTGTTTTATGAACTATGTATTACAAAATGAAACTATAAACAATGACAAATATCCAACCCAGCTCACCAAACTATATGCTGCTATCAAGAAAAAACGATGAAGACGAGTCAATGTAGTTTTACTACACGATAACGCTCGACCTCATGTCGCATCTGCCGTTCGCCAACAGTTGGAGAACTTGGGCTGGGAGACGATACCCACCCACCTTATTCCCCAGAACTCGCCCCATCAGACTATCATATGTTTAGAGCCCTGAAACAACATTTGCGGGGAAAACAGTTTAATGATTTCTCTGATGTAGAGGCGGAGCTGAACAACTTTTCCAGGCACAGCCATCAGAGTTCTGGGCGAAAGGCATCCAAACTTTGCCGGATCGTTGGCAAGAAGTCTTAGATGCTAATGGTGATTACATCATTGACTAAGCTTTTTGTATTTGAGTTTGAAAATATAAAAATGGAATGGGTCCCGCCTGCTTCCAACTTTTATTTAATTTATCATAAAATGGGCTTGTTTTTAGATTTTTCCGTTTAACCGCAGCCGGGTTTTTAGTTTTTTTTTTATTACTTTTTTTTATTTCCAGCTTTTTAGACATTACAAATGTGAAAGATTTCGTAGATGATTTAGTTCTTGCAGGTCGTGAGGGTTATTTAAAAGCTTTTTTTACGATTTATCACTTCGAATTACATTTAACCATATAAGTTGTTTATATTTTTGTAATCACCATTTAAAACCCTTCATTTTGATATTCCACTCGATGGTATTAGAAGAAAAAAAATTTTGAACTCCACAAGATGGCACCTCAAATCCGCTATTTTACTTTGTTTTTGATTTTAAAGTAACCAGTGACACTCGCGCTACCAAGACAAACCTAAAGACGTATAATTTATCTATCGTCATTCATTTAGGAGGTACGAGGGAACAAAGAAACGGATATACATACATACAGGTCAAACACATAACCCTCCTTTTGGGCTTCGCCGCAGACGGGTGAAACGTACGCCATGACTAAATTAAATATAGTCGCCGACGTTAGGTTATTGCCACAAGATATTTTTTAAACTTGTTGACAGCCAGACTGGAGGTAGATTTATTGGTGAAACTTCTTGATTTATAGTTCAACTCAATATGTTGCAGATTGATTTGAGAAATAGATTTTTATAAAAAAATACTTATTTAGGCGCTACCAATCTGAAACTTGCAATTTATTAGAAAAGTTTATGTTATAACTATAACTGTGAAAAGGTATGATCACAGAGAGATACTAAATAAATCTTACAACTTTTCCCCGTATTGTCAATGCAAAGGGTATTTTGGGGTAAATTCGGCCCTGGGATGAAATTCTCCGCCATTTTATTCTGCCCTCACGCGGGTCGGGCAGAATAAAATCGTGCAGTATACAATGTTGTCAGCATTTAAAAACATTGCCGGGAATTCGATTTGTACGTTTGCTGGACTCTGATTTACCCCAACATAGTGTATCCAAGGCAATGTTGAAAGCTGTAAAAATCACGTGCTGTATTGCCATATGAAGTGAGAGTCTTGTCTTTATACACAGACTAGCTTTTCCAGGTCCCTGGCTACCAAATTTCATAAAGATCAGTACATTGTTTGAGGCGTGAAAAGATAACAGAAAAAACAGTACATAAGTAAGTACAATACTTTCGAATTTATAAGTAACTAGCTGTTGCCCGCAACTTCGTCTGCAATCTAGGATAAAAGTAACCTATGTCTTTCTTCAGATTATGATCTACCCATGTGCCAAATTTCATCCAAATCCGTTCCGCCGTTTTAGCGTGAAAGCGTCACAACAAACTCACTTTCGCATTTATAAGTTAGCATACTAGCGGCATCGCCCGCGTGGAGGTCGGAAATTATCCCACGGGAACATACTACCGGGGTAAAAGTATTCTATGTCTAATCCAGATCATGTTCTACCCTTGTGCCAATTTTCATCCAAATCCGCTCCGCCGTTTTAGCGTGAAAGCGTCACAACAAACTCACTTTCGCATTTATAAGTTAGCATACTAGCGGCATCGCCCGCGTGGAGGTCGGAAATTATCCCACGGGAACATACTACCGGGGTAAAAGTATTCTATGTCTAATCCAGATCATGTTCTACCCTTGTGCCAATTTTCATCCAAATCCGCTCCGCCGTTTTAGCGTGAAAGCGTCACAACAAACTCACTTTCGCATTTATAAGTTAGCATACTAGCGGCATCGCCCGCGTGGAGGTCGGAAATTATCCCACGGGAACATACTACCGGGGTAAAAGTATTCTATGTCTAATCCAGATCATGTTCTACCCTTGTGCCAATTTTCATCCAAATCCGTTCCGCCGTTTTAGCGTGAAAGCGTCACAACAAACTCACTTTCGCATTTATAAGTTAGCATACTAGCGGCTTCGCCCGCGTGGAGGTCGGAAATTATCCCACGGGAACATACTACCGGGGTAAAAGTATTCTATGTCCTAATGCAGGTCATGTTCTACCCTTGTGCCAATTTTCATCCAAATCCGTTCCGCCGTTTTAGCGTGAAAGCGTCACAACAAACTCACTTTCGCATTTATAAGTTAGCATACTAGCGGCTTCGCCCGCGTGGAGGTCGGAAATTATCCCACGGGAACATACTACTGGGGTAAAAGTATTCTATGTCCTAATGCAGGTCATGTTCTACCCTTGTGCCAATTTTCATCTAAATCCGTTCCGCCGTTTTAGCGTGAAAGCGTCACAACAAACTCACTTTCGCATTTATAAGTTAGCATACTAGCGGCTTCGCCCGCGTGGAGGTCGGAAATGATCCCACGGGAACATACTACCGGGGTAAAAGTATTCTATGTCTAATCCAGATCATGTTCTACCCTTGTGCCAATTTTCATCCAAATCCGTTCCGCCGTTTTAGCGTGAAAGCGTCACAACAAACTCACTTTCGCATTTATAAGTTAGCATACTAGCAGCTTCGCCCGCGTGGAGGTCGGAAATTACCCCACGGGAACATACTACCGGGGTAAAAGTATTCTATGTCCTAATCCAGATCATGTTCTACCCTTGTGCCAATTTTCATCTAAATCCGTTCCGCCGTTTTAGCGTGAAAGCGTCATAACAAACTCACTTTCGCATTTATAAGTTAGCATACTAGCGGCTTCGCCCGCGTGGAGGTCGGAAATTATCCCACGGGAACATACTACCGGGGTAAAAGTATTCTATGTCCTAATCCAGATCATGTTCTACCCTTGTGCCAATTTTCATCCAAATCCGTTCAGCCGTTTTAGCGTGAAAGCGTCATAACAAACTCACTTTCGCATTTATAAGTTAGCATACTAGCGGCTTCGCCCGCGTGGAGGTGGGAAATTACCCCACGGGAACATACTACCGGGGTAAAAGTATTCTATTTCCTAATCCAGATCATGTTCTACCCTTGTGCCAATTTTCATCCAAATCCGTTCAGCCGTTTTAGCGTGAAAGCGTCATAACAAACTCACTTTCGCATTTATAAGTTAGCATACTAGCGGCTTCGCCCGCGTGGCGGTCGGAAATTATCCCACGGGAACATACTACCGGGGTAAAAGTATTCTATGTCCTAATCCAGATCATGTTTTACCCTTGTGCCAATTTTCATCCAAATCCGTTCAGCCGTTTTAACGTGAAAGCGTCATAACAAACTCACTTTCGCATTTATAAGTTAGCATACTAGCGGCTTCGCCCGCGTGGAGGTCGGAAATTACCCCACGGGAACATACTACCGGGGTAAAAGTATTCTATTTCCTAATCCAGATCATGTTCTACCCTTGTGCCAATTTTCATCCAAATCCGTTCAGCCGTTTTAGCGTGAAAGCGTCATAACAAACTCACTTTCGCATTTATAAGTTAGCATACTAGCGGCTTCGCCCGCGTGGCGGTCGGAAATTATCCCACGGGAACATACTACCGGGGTAAAAGTATTCTATGTCCTAATCCAGATCATGTTTTACCCTTGTGCCAATTTTCATCCAAATCCGTTCAGCCGTTTTAACGTGAAAGCGTCATAACAAACTCACTTTCGCATTTATAAGTTAGCATACTAGCGGCTTCGCCCGCGTGGAGGTCGGAAATTACCCCACGGGAACATACTACCGGGGTAAAAGTATTCTATGTCCTAATCCAGATCATGTTCTACCCTTGTGCCAATTTTCATCCAAATCCGTTCAGCCGTTTTAGCGTGAAAGCGTCATAACAAACTCACTTTCGCATTTATAAGTTAGCATACTAGCGGCTTCGCCCGCGTGGAGGTCGGAAATTACCCCACGGGAACATACTACCGGGGTAAAAGTATTCTATGTCCTAATGCAGGTCATGTTCTACCCTTGTGCCAATTTTCATCCAAATCCGTTCAGCCGTTTTATCGTGAAAGCGTAACAAACAAACTCACTTTCGCATTTATAATATTTTTTACCTTTTAAATTATCCCTCGGGAACGATCTACCGGGAAAAATAGTATTCTATGTCCTAATCCAGGACATGGTCTATTCAAGCAACTACTGTATAACTACTACCGCACGTACTGCTACTAAAACTCCTTAGCTCTTAGCGATTGCACTTGTTTTACCTTTTAAACTCTTGTCTACCTGTGGACAGCGTTGTGGGTTTTGTTATTACTAATATTTATTGTTAAATTAGTTGTAAGCTCTTATAATGTAACTGTTTGCTGTTCCGTTTATTATAAATAAAAATAAAATAGTATTAGATATTAGTTAGGATTATGACAGGATTAGTATGGATGCCGCGTGAACGAGCTGTAAGTAGGTAGGTAATTAATTCCAATGAAAAACTTCTAAACACAACGATTGAAACGCATTAGCACATTTAACACTAAGTATATCAATGTAATTTCTAACACATTAAAGTTCAGCACTTGGCTCTTACTTTTTGGCAACAGCCCAAGCTGACAAGAACAAATAGTTTAGGTAAAATAATGGCCGTCTCTTACTAAAAAATATGTACTTTAGGTACCTAATCGATTTTAGAAAAATCGTTGATGACGCTCTTCAATCTTCACGTCAATTTATCAGGTGTCTCCTTAAATTCCCAATGATGACATCATAGGCTGACCCCACATTTGGCGTGCGCGATCCTCGGGCGTGCGCGCTGCACGGACGCAGCGCGCGCGTAGCGCGCGCGCTGCGCGAGCGTCGGGTTTACCGCCGTGTGACGTGCAGGCAGCGTGCGCGCAACGCGCGCGCGGCGCGCTCGCGACGCTCGAGTCGCGTTCTTACCCCTTCGCCCGCTATCCCCGCCGCCCGCTACTGTTTCGGTTCTTCTTACTTACTCGAGCGTCGCGAGCGCGCCGCGCGCGCGTTGCGCGCACGCTGCCTGCACGTCACACGGCGGTAAACCCGACGCTCGCGCAGCGCGCGCGCTACGCGCGCGCTGCGTCCGTGCAGCGCGCACGCCCGAGGATCGCGCACGCCAAATGTGGGGTCAGCCTAGCCATAAGAAATAATTTTATATTTCTATGGATAGTATAGAAAAACCCATTGTTTATTGTTTCCTAAAATATTATTCTTACAATATAAGTAACAGTAATCAATATTTTCAAAATTGCAAAACAGTTTGTCGGCAGTCCATGCCTTAATTAAGTTTACCGATCTTTAAGGACGGAACAAGCATTGATGACTGCACCAGAGAGTAAATTTGGGAGAAAGAGAGACTTAACCATTAAAACAAAGGGAATATTTTACACTGAGTCCTAGACAGATCTGCACCCTAATTGCGTAACGCACTATCGATCAGTATGGGTTTCATTTTGACAGTTCAACAAGATTCATTGCGTTATTTACGTTGTTGAGCAGACAAATTTTTCGAACATGTGACGATTGCAATTAGGGTGCTGCATCCTAATTGCGTAACATACTATCAATGGAAATCTGAATCAGTTTGAAGCAAATTGCTAAAAAAAAATCTGCTCAACAACACAAAATAACGCAATGAATGTTGTTGAACTGTCAAAATGAAACCGATTCCGATCGATAGTGCGTTACGCAATTAGGGTTCTGAACGACGAAATAAGTAGACAAGTTATGAGTTTAGATGAAAATGAATGCTGATAAAAATAAAAAGAACCTCATTTACTACTGGTAATGATGAACTACTAAGCAACAAAGAGAGAAGCTTTGAAATTTTCTTATAAAACTCTCGTTGAATATACGCAAACTCTGCATCAACATAAAGAAGTCATGACAAACATGGAAATAAAATAATAAACACATCGACCAGAACTTCGTCCAAATACAATTATGTTATAAGTAAAAAGACATAATAGGTTGGGGAAAAAGTTTCTTCGCATTTTTTAAGAAAATTCAAAACATTTTTTAATATAGTTTATTTACATTTAACTAAAGTATGTAGGTACCATTTTGTTCGATAACTTTTTGCCATCTTGTAGGTAGGGACATGATCCCATTGCTATAGAAATTTTGGGACTTCTGGTCAAAATACCGCGACAAGTGGTTTTGGCAGTCCGCTCATGATGCCTGACACTGCCTAAAGAATTCTGAAGAGACCGAAACAGGTGGAAATCTGAAGGTGCAAGTTCAGGACTATACGGCGGATGCATTAACACCTCCCAGCCAAACTCTCTTAATTTTTTCTGAGTGGCTTAAGATGTGTGAGGTCTAGCGTTATCATGATGAAAAACCACACCCCTTCTGTTGATTAATTCCGGCCGCTTTCTCTCAACTTCTTGCTTTAATCTCATCAGTTGTTCGCGTTAGAGTTCAGAATCGATGGTGCTGCCTGGTGGTAACAGCTCATAATGAATAATGCCCTTCCAATCCCACCACACACACAGCATCACCTTGTTGCGAGTTAACCCGGGTTTCGCCACAGTCTGTGAAGCCTGACCGGCCTTTTACCACGACCTTTTTCGCACGTTCTTGTCCACTTTTCATTACCAGTTATCAGCTTCTTCAAAAATGGTTCAGTTTCATTACGTCGTAATAAAGAATCACAAATGAGTACACGGTTCATTAGGTTTCTTTCAGTGAGCTCGTGAGGTACCCAAATGTCGAGCTTTTTTGTGTACCCAGTTTTTTTCAAATGCGCCAAACTGTTTTGTGGTCAATTTCCAGTTCTTCAGCTACGTCGTAACTACTGATATGCGGATCTTGCTCCACTTTTTCAAAAATGGCATCCATTTTATCCGTAATAGGGCGACCAGAGCGACGTGCATCTTTGACATCAAAATTTCCGGATTGAAAACGCTTAAACCAAATTTGTGCTACTCTCACAGACACTACACTAGGTCCATAAACATCGCAAATTTTCGCGGCTTGTGTTGCATTTTTACCTTTTTTGTAGTAAAATTTTAAAATGTATCGAATTTCTTCATTAGATTCAATCATCTTGACGGTACGAAAAACAAATGAAAATCACACATTTTCCTAATTTGAATTTGGAATTATGTTCTTTAAAATTTAAACTTTCAATGATACCAAAACCAGCCAGATACAAATAGTATAGCCAAAGAGATTTTATTACAAGTTCATACATACTATAATGCGAAAAGACTTTTTCCCCAACCTAATAGATAGGTTACCTACCCAACATTCGATGTTCAAAAACGACACAATGTCGGACTATTAGATGGCACGTGGAAGTAGGACGGCATGTCGTAATTATCGGGAGCGAAAAGAGACAAGAGGACGAAAATGTGGCTAATTAGCCACATTTTGACGTGCCACTTGCGGAGCGTGTATAACCTATCTACGTCTTTTTACTTATAATATCATTGTCCAAATACGCATTAGTATACATTTTGTACGTCCCCTCTTGTGGTCCACCGGACCGTTAGGACATAGCCTCTAAACAATGCGACTTAAAATAATCCTCTTTGAAAATAATGCTTTTAGTTTCGGACACCACAGAATATTCACTAGTTCCTTTGAGAGAAGAATTTTAGGAATTTACTTAGTTTCAAGTTAAGAGGATGTGACCTGCATATTTTTGGACATAACCTCGTTTGGTCGTGGCTTTGAAGAATTATTTTATGTGGAAAGTTTATTAGCAAACAAAGAAAAATGGTAGATATAAAAACCGGCCAAGTGCTGTCGGTAACTTGAATATATTTACGTGTGTGATGAATGAGGTATCCATAGATTCGTAATAATGATTCTGGTGACATAGGATGTGGTAATTAGTGACCGATACTTGAAACACATGATTGTACTCATGATAACAAACAACTTTTACTATGGGACCAAACCTGAAATCGCGAAAAAAAAATCAGCTGCTCCATAAATTTTTACCAATTATGCGAACTTAGAATGTATGAGACAGCTGTTTTTTTTTCGCGATTTCAGGTTTGCTCTCAAAGTAAAAGTTGTTTGTTACCATGAGTACAATCATGTGTTTAAGTATCGGTCACTAATTACCAGTCACCCTATATAAATTCTCCCTAAAATATGGTAGTCTTTACACGTGACCTCGAAAAAAATAAATTGAGCTAAGTTGTGTACGTTACAAAAGTCTAAGAACACTAAGATATTATTATGTATCCAGCTGTTATGCCCTCTACGAGAAGATATTACGAGTATTTTTATGTTCATTAATTATATTATTTCTCAAGCATCCAGCCAGGCTCTTTCTCTATTCTAACTTATTTGATAGTAAGGCAAAGCAATATTAAAGTACCATTCTAGTCAAAGTTAAAGTAAAAAAATAGCTGCATCCTGTTAGACTGGAAGCCGACCTCAAAATAGTTGGGAAAAGGCTAGGCAGATGATGAGTTAGTTTTGAAGGAACCGCGTGTACGTGTGTTGCTCTTTTTACAAAAAATCAAATTCAACGTCCTAAATAAAATAGAGGGGAACCTGATTACCACGGCATGCATGAGTTATTCTTATTTATTTATTAGAGTGGTGTTGGCCCAGTAGGTCATGGGTTCGCACCCAGGCAGGCACATTACTTCTTGTAATTTATTTTATCACCACTGCCCTCAAAACGGGGGGAAAAACATCGTGAGGAAACCGGCCATGTCCTAGAACCAAAAAATCGAAGACATGTGACATCCACCAACTGGGCCTGTGTGGTGTATTATGGCCCACACCCTCTCTTAAAGAGGAGACCTGTGCCCCAGCAGTGGGAACGTTTTAGGCTGATTATACTTACATTACCTATGCATTATGCATTTATTTATTTATTTATCCTCCTACTGGAATGCCATACAGCAATTACATCAACGGAGCAAAAAATTACTTCAGGTGCTGCTTCCCATCCATCCTCATTAATTACGCATATATAATTAAGTTTTGAGTAGTAGTAAGTAGTGAGCCTGTGTAGCCTAATTGCGTAACACACCATCAGTCGGAATCGGTTTCATTTTGACAGTTTAAGAACATTCATTGCGTTATTTCCGTTGTAGACCAGACAAAATTTTCGAACATAATTATGAGGCAATGGAAAAAGCTCGTGGCTAAGTAATAACAGCCGCACGGGTCGATCCATCAGGTTAAGCTACGCTTGCCGGGGTTGGTCCGTAGATGGGTGACCATCTTTACATATCGAGACTCCTCCGTGCCTCGGAAAGCACGTTAAGCCGTTGGTCCCGGCTGTCATTCGAGGATCTTTGACAGTCGTTACGGGTCGTCAGAAGCCCGAAAGTCTGACAACCAGTCTTACCAAGGGGTATCGTATTACTCAATAATTGGGTTGTGGAGGTCAGATAGGCAGTCGCTCCATGTAAAATACTGGTATTCAGCTGCATCCGGTTTGACTGGAAGCCGACCCCAAAATAGATGGGAAAAGGCTAGGCAGATTGATTGGATTAGCAATTTGCTTCAAAATGATTCAAATTCCAATCGATAGTGTGTTTCGCAATTAGGGTGCTGATTTACACGGTGCGAATTAACTGTCTGTGGCATACCATAGCCTTTATTGATGCTTCGATTTTATTATATGCCACAAGCAAGACCCTTGCTTCGTGTAGGTAAATGGGGCTTTATTATATCGGACCGAAAGTTTAATGACAGAAGAACAGTAAAAAAAATGGCACATTTTGATGCAAGTGTGCAGTTGGTCATTGCACTCGAGGCGGGACGAACTTAAACACACTTGCAAGGAAACATTTCATAAACATATTACGAATGTCACCTCGAGTATAATGAGAATGTTTGCGCACTTGTATCAAAATTACTATGACAAATCGAGATGGATTCATCTGTACTTACTAAAATCTAAACTGCAGCTACATTCTAGCAATATATATTTAAATCAAAGTTTATCAAGGTAAAGTTTGGTCTAAACTAGATGGCTAAAACTTGGCAAATGGACTGCCGGCCGTCCGAACCAGATGTACCTACCGCCGTTTCCCAAATTATGCTCGTTAGTCTGCACGGAGCCTTACTCCGTGTTCATTAGAATTGTGGTTGTTCATTTCAATTGTGGTTTAAACATTTGCACAGGCTGATTAATTGATACTATTGTGTTGATATTGTGATGTTTCGCACGCTTATTTCTATATCAAATAATAACTTGACTTATTAACTAACTTATTTCTATATCAAAGAATAATTGTGCATGGATACTTACGTATCACTCTTATTCATACTACAAAAAAAAAAAAGTTTTTTGGCGCTGGTGAAAAGTAAACTTTTTTGGATAGTGACAGTATTGGCGTGCGAGACATCAACCTGTTTTCTAATTACATACCGGTATTAGTACTTATATCTTTATTATTATTAAAACGTTGTATTGCTAAACATGAATCTCAAAAAGTCTCAATTTCAGCTGTGGTTGAACAGCCTATAGCACTTCTTTTTCTAAACCGATTGGTGATTGCAAACTGGAGGAATCTTTCATATATAGATATATGAAAAATATATGATCATAAATATATGATTTACATATATATTTCATAGCTTTCAAAGGCTAATAGGTAAACTATATGGAATTTGCATCCCTTTTAACTCTTCCTCAATATCGGATTTCTCCCGTATTCACGTTGTGTACGCAGTTTTAATATGTCGGAAAACAAATCTACGGTCCATTTGCTGGAAATGGTTATCGACGCCAATACCAGCTATTGCAAAGGATTTGATGCGTGCTAATTTCATAAATTAAATCAAATTTTTATGGCTGAACCAAGTAGGTACATATAAATATATTGCAAGATATTGAGTGAAGGCGCAGCTCACCATGTTGCACCAATTAGGGCATGCAAAATTATAAACATTTCATATGTAACAATGGCACACGCAACCAAATCCTTTGAACTGCGACACACGCTACTACTTGTCGACATGAACAGCCATGGTGGTGTATGGAGGTGTGTAGCGTTTGTATCGTACATATTTAAAAACCTATTTTTAGGGTTCCGTACCAAAATGGTAAAAAGGAACCCTTATGGTGTGACTCAGTCTGTATGTCTGTCACAGCTGGATATCTCAAGAACCAGTAATGCTATCAACTTGAAAGAACAATGGCAGCTTCCCATACATTGTTTTATTTGAAATTAAATCACTACGTCTTGAAATGAAAAATACCTTATTTAACTCAGTGTCATTTTCTGAGATGTTTGTGCAACATTTTTTGTTAGAGAAGGGTCAGATTAATAGTTAATCAGTGTTGAACTTTTGAACAACATAGGACAGAGCCACAGACTACATAAAGATACAGAGCACAAGCATCTGGGTGCTTACTCTTGATTCCAATTCCGACCGATCGACATTGGAATTTTAACGTTTCGTACTCTTGAATTCGACGCTAGCGCCAGATTGTTATTGAATTGCGTGTCCATTAGGAGGAACTAAGTGGAATCGGGATCGGGTTTGGCGTGCGGTAAACGCTATTCTTGAGTTCAATTTGACAGCTGTGTATTGCGTTAATATTGCGTTGGAATTGTTTGTTGATTGTGATTTTTCCAATAACAAAAGTGTAACTTTTTAGAAATTGTTTTGCGTTTTAAGTGGTTTTCCGTAAATAATAAGTGTAAAATATGGCACGATTAGCATTAATATACAATGTTTTACATAATTCCCATAAAAAAAACCATTGAAACAAAGACGAGATGAGCGTCGGATGATGCGTTATACGGACAAAGCTTTTTCTATGAATGAAGACGAATTTAAAGCAAATTATAGAGTGAATAAGGATTTGTTTGAGGAGATCTACCAATACTAAAAATATGCGTTAATTTCAATGAAATTACTGTAGGTATATAATGATTATTAATACCTACTTCATTATTTTGAATTACCTTTAGCTATGCCTGGGTTTTGCTTCAAGAATTCTACCAAACCTTCTAATTGGGCGTAACTAAGACGATTTGCCATTGTAATTCAAATGCGAAAACTTTTATTATGTACAACATATTATAATTTAAAATATAGACCAAGAAAATAACTAACAAAAATACTTCATTAAATAAAATTTTAAAAACATTAGGTACTTTAAATAATAACATAAGTAGGTATGATTTTATATTTTTTACTTACCACTTAACTGTATACACTAACACTTAACTATATTAGTTAATCCGAAAATACCCCATGTGTTCCGCGAAAATATCCAATCACCCTAATATACCTACATATATTGCTCAACTAATAGTAGGTACAGGATTTGGATTTATTATTTTGATTAGGTCAGTACCGTGTTGTGGAGGTCAGATAGGCAGTCGCTCCATGTAAAATACCGGTGTTCAGCCGCATTTGGTTAGACTGGATGCCGACCTTAACATAGTAGGAAATGATTAAGCAGATGATGCTGAAAATACTTTCATAATAAGTATACTACCTATATTTTTTTAACTTATTTCATCCATAATGCTACTTATTACTTACTGTGGTACTTACATAGTTTTACTTTCATAATTGGTTGGTAGACTACGTCGATCGTCTAGTGGTCTCTAGCATATGCCTACTGAGCGTGGGGTGTGGGCTGGGTTCGATCCTTAGGCTGGACAACGTGTTATTAGGTTTTCCATTATCTGAATCCAATATATGAAAACTTATCTTTAATTGTCACCTACACCTAATAGGTTTCAATCGACCGCTGCTAATTACAAGTCTTTAAAGACAATAGAACTAACTGCCGAGCAGCAGGAGCAGTGATGGCCCAGTGGGAGCAGTGGTAACGGCTATGACTTATGAGTCATAGGGCGTGGGTTCGAACCCAGGCAGGTACTTTACTTTGAGTAAATAATTTGACAGGCCAGTTAGCATGGTTGGTTAAGATACCACATACCATGCCGCAGGTCGTGGGTTCTATTCCCATCCAGGACAAACATTTCTGTGCATGAATATGTCTGTTTGTTCTGAGTCTGGGTGTAATTAATCTATATAAGTAAGTATTTTTTTTAAAAAGTAGTATATGTAGTATATCAGTTATCTGGTTTCCAAAGTACAAGCTCTGCTTAGTTTGGGATCAGATGACCGTGTGTGAATAATGTCCCAGGTTATTATTATCTCCTTTTTTTACATATAAGTTATATTTTTAAATATTTGAATTAAAAAAAAACATTATTATTATTATTTTACACTTCTCGGGACCCTGGGGTCCCGGACCTTTGGAAGCCGAAGCCAACTCACAGAGGCCCCTTAAATAATTTTAAATGATAAGGAGGCACCAACCGACGATTATCCCTGTATGCACTATGCAAGTGCACCCAAGGACAACCCCCGGTTGGTGCAGGACTATTGTTGTACGTGGAATTAAATATTATTATAATCACCACTGCTTTCAAAACGGCGAAGGAAAACATCGTGAGGAAGCCGTCCTAGGAAAATGTCCTAGAACCAAAAATTCGAAGACGTGACTTCTACTAACCCACACTGGGGCCGCGTGGTAGATTACAGCCCACTCTTTCTCGAATAGAGGAGTCGTGTGTCCCAGCAGTGGGAGCATTTTATGCTGATTACACAAATTACCTGCGGATGCTATAACTAAATAAAACCGGTCAAGAGCGAGTCGGACTCACGCACCGAGGGTTCCATACCATCATGTATAAAAAAAAACTGTGCTATTTAGAGACATCCTTTTATTTTTCCTGTAATATTTACATAAACTTCTATTACACAGAATAATTTCATATTTTTCTCTATGCAAACTTCGGAGGTAAGGGATGGGTGAACGGTATTTTTTTTTTACACTCTTCATCAAAAGTCGAAAAAAAGAGCCCTTTTCAGTCCCTGTTGCAAATAAAAAAAATCTCTCTTATTTCATCTCATTCCAAATTTTAAGTTGATAGCATTAGTGGTTCTTGAGATATCCAACTGTGACAGACAGACAGACTGAGTCACACCATAAGGGTTCCTTTTTACCATTTTGGTACGGAACCCTAAAAATAGGGTTTTAAATATGTACGATACAAACGCTACACACCTCCATACACCACCATGGCTGTTCATGTCGACAAGTAGTAGCGTGTGTCGCAGTTCAAAGGATTTGGTTGCGTGTGCCATTGTTACATATGAAATGTTTATAATTTTGCATGCCCTAATTGGTGCAACATGGTGAGCTGCGCCTTCACTCAATATCTTGCAATATATTTATATGTACCTACTTGGTTCAGCCATAAAAATTTGATTTAATTTA
Organism: Dicycla oo; assembly: GCA_948252095.1. Taxonomy (NCBI): domain Eukaryota; kingdom Metazoa; phylum Arthropoda; class Insecta; order Lepidoptera; family Noctuidae; genus Dicycla; species Dicycla oo. The sequence goes on from OX411732.1 coordinate 16,162,025, forward strand.
TGAAATTAGCACGCATCAAATCCTTTGCAATAGCTGGTATTGGCGTCGATAACCATTTCCAGCAAATAGACCGTAGATTTGTTTTCCGACATATTAAAACTGCGTACACAACGTGAATACGGGAGAAATCCGATACTGAGGAAGAGTTAAAAGGGATGCAAATTCCATATAGTTTACCTATTACCCTTTGAAAGCTATGAAATATATATGTAAATCATATATATATATATATATCTATATATGAAAAGCAGGTTGCAAATAATTGCAGATTCCTCCAGTTTGCAATCACCAATCGGTTTAGAAAAAGAAGTGCTATAGGCTGTTCAACCACAGCTGAAATTGAGACTTTTTGAGTTTCATGTTTAGCAATAAAACGTTTTAATAATAATAAAGATATACTCGTAAGTACTAATACCGGTATGTAATTAGAAAACAGGTTGATGTCTCGCACGCCAATACTGTTACTATTCAAAAAAGTTTACTTTTCACCAGCGCCAAAAAACTTTTTTTTTTTTTGTAGTATGAATATGAGTGATACGTAAGTATCCATGCACAATTTAGTTATTCTTTGATATAGAAATAAGCGTGCGAAACTTCACAATATCAACACAATAGTATCAATTAATCAGCCTGTGCAAATGTTTAAACCACAATTGAAATGAACAACCACAATTCTAATGAACACGGAGTAAGGCTTCGTGCAGGCTAACGAGAATAATTTGGCAAACGGCGGTAGGTACAGACGCCAGCACGTCAAGCTAAACATTATACATATCTATAACTACGACGCACCATGGAGCGTTAGAAAGAAAGTATCCTTGGCGTGATTGGTGGAATTTCCAACGTTTCTAAAATTAACCAATGGCTGCACATACTAATAATTAGGAGCCAATCCGCGCCCCTGCGCATTCGCCACCGCTCCCGAGTTCTTCCGACTCATAACGAAATTAAACGAACGTCATTAGTCGTCACCAGTCACTGTCACTGTCAGTCAGTTCCGTGTTCATTCGAAGTGTGTTGTGTCGTAGTGTTCATGAGTTTTAAAATGGCGCCAAGTGGCGCGTCATAGCACTAGAACGGGCTATCCGTTCAGGATAATATAATAGTTCTGTGGTAATAGCGCTTTGATTGAGTGAATCTGTCATAATGGTGAGTAATATTTTTTGTAATTCTAATTTTTAAATTAAAGTAAACAAAGGATAATATTGAAAAAATGAGTCGATCAGTGTTATTTTTTATAGAATTTTCGAAATAAGTAAGCAGAAGGGATAAGTAGGTATCATCCTTGTGTTATTTCATAATGAGTTCCCGATATCGTAAGTTATTAACGCTGCGCGAGTGCGCACTGTTCAAGTCTCATTGAACAGAATTCGATGAACAATTAATTTAGTCATAAAACATTCTAAACAGAAGTTAATCCAGTAGGTAGTGATTGGATTATAAAGTAAGTAAATACCTACGCAATTACGCAATGACGCATTTTCTTTTTGTCTGTTGAAACAACGAAAGGGCAGTAATTCAACACGCGGATCCAGTTTAATCTAGTTATATACCACGATATCGCATTGGGTGTATGTTTGTGTGTAAATAAATAGATAATTTAATAATAATAAGTTAGCAATTATTGTAGGGAGTAGTAATTAATACGTCTTTTCCTATGTATGTATTAACTATGTGCGTCTGAATGGCTGGTTGTCTGTATCGGTTCGCGTCAGACTTGTGACCAAAAATTGTTACCTACTTTTTAGTCAATAAAATTGCTATCTATCTTTGAAACAAAATAAAGGGACTACAAAAATGTGTCATTACTTTTCTTGAGAAATTACTATCTGATTGCAACCTCACGCCTTTCAATGTCCACCTTGTAGCTTTAATACGTAAAAAGTTATGGATTCCGACCTCTCACCCTGCTTTGTCCCCTTGGAGGGACAGATCAAACTTTTTTCCGACTGTCCCCCTAAGGGGACAAAGCAGGGTGAGAGGTCGGAATAATCCAAAGTTATGATCATTTGAAAATTTCACAGGGAATATGTAGATTACTGTTATTGAAATAAAGCAATTTAACACGATTACAATAATGCATCTTTTTATTGGAATACATCTACCTATTATGTTATTTGAACATACAAATCTATAAATACTTAGGCTTTAGTTGGAAAAAGAAACAAAGTTTTAAAGGATAACATTATTTTTTTTTAAAGTTCTGTATCTTTTTTATGTTTATTTGTATAATTAATGTAATGGGTAGATGTATATAAAAATAAACAATTTTATAATCGTTTTAAATAGCTTTATTTCAATAACCGTAATCCATTCCCGGTAAAAAAATCAAACGATCATAACTTTTTACTTGTTAAAGCTACAAGGTGGACATTGAAAGACGTGAGGGTAGCAATCAAGTAGTAATTACTCAAGTAAAAATAATAATACGAATTTGAATAGTTTACACAAACGGAGGGTTAACCAGCTATCATTCTGTAGTCCCTTTAATTTGTTTCAAAGTTAGGTAGCTATTAATTGACTATAGGTAGTAAAGAAACGGTCAAGAGCGAGTCGGACTCGCGCACCGAGAGTTCCGTACAACCATATACGTATATAAATAAGTGTGCTATTTAGATATCGTTTATTTTTCCTGTAATCTTTACATAAACTTCTGTCACACAGAATAATTTCAGATTTTTGTTTATGCAAACTTCGGAGATGGGGGGGGGGAGGGCATTTGTTTACATTTTTCAGCAAAAGTCGAAAACTATGCGGCTTACAAAATAATGTTTGAGAATGTGCAAACAGCGTTCTTTCATAATGATACCTCACTTCGAATTTTTAAGATCCCTTTCAGTACCTGTTGAAAAAAAAAAATTGTTTCATATTTGCATAATAGTTGAGAAAACGTCATCTAAAACTATTCCAAAATTCAAATTGATAGCACTAGCAGTTTTTGAGACTGAATCGCACCATAAGGGTTCCTTTTTACCGTTTTGGTACAGATCCCTAAAAAGTAGCAAAGGTCACCAGCCTGACGCGAACCGATACATTCGCACACTAAAATAACAAAAATTGAGTAACAGAAAATTGAACTGAGTAATAATGGGCAAATAAAATAAAGCTATTTGTTTCGTTCCAGAAAACAAACTGTTTACTTCAGCGGTGTCGACTATGTGGCAGCCTTATGGTCGCTGGCTGCACCCTGCCGATCCGTTTTTGAGCACAAGACTAACCTCAACTTCATACAACGTGAGTCCATGTGTAGCTTCTTATCACACTTATTAACCTAACTTATTTATTCATCATTTACATAAAACATGATTTTCTTAAAAAGTGAATAACAACATTTATTCAATTATACATACTACCTAATTAATAAGCACGATTTTGTTTTAACATTAGTTAAAGTAGGTAGGTATAATAAGATAAATTGAATTAAGTATGAAATCAATGAAAACCATGTGTCACACTATACCTGAATAACTAGGTATAGTCCGCGTCAAATAACTTTGCCGCTCTGAAACCAAGAGAATCGCTATCTTTTACTAACAGCGCGAGGAAAGGACGGCTATAGCTATGAACTAAATTAGAGGTGTCAAACTAGTTTACGCCTTGCGCTTCACCGTGATTTTTAGTCGACATGTTTTTACGTATAGTCTAAATGTGTATGGAAATATTAGTTCAACTAAAGACAGCTCTAATTTACGTCCGTCTCTTTCTTGTTTTATTAGAGAGAAAAAGTTAGCAATAGCCTAAATTAAGTTTACTTTGTCCACAACAGAATGGGCACCATTGACTAGTGCGCAGTCATTTGCGCGAATTTCAGAGCGGCAAACTTACATGACGCGGGCTATAAAAGGTAAGCTTTAAAGCGAAAATAGTACAGACAATTTAGAACCATTTAAGCCATGGTTGTCTCAGACTAAGTCTTACCCCCGCCAGGGTTGCGGGTTGTTCGAAAGAGTTACCGTGGCCCTGGCACAGGCAACTGAAGGAACATGGGTTTTAGTCAGTAGAAGTCTGACACACCCTCCCGCTCCACCCAGAGCGGGAGAAGTTATTTGATGATTTCTCATCCACAAAAAAAATAGACTAAGTCTTACCAATTTTTTTTACCTAATTTTTTTCCGAAAATTCCATAATTTAAAGTAAACTGCATATCTAAGGCCAAATTGAATGATAAATGAATTCATTTTTATTTAATTTAATTAAAGTTATCAGTAAGCAATCTAGCAAAACTTTAGGTTTTAGGCCTATGTGTCATTAGACATTTAAAGTTCATCAAAATTATATTATTATAATATTATTGGAACTGCGAGATATTCACATATAATGATCTATTAGGGCTTCCAAACAAATATACAAAATTTTAAAGATGTATAGATGTATGTTTGTATGTTTATATGTATGTATGTTTGTCCACGCATTCCTCCGAAACTATTAATCGTGATCATTCTTTTTTTGTTGGCTTACATTTACTTCAACTTAGGGCACAGTGAAAGTTTCATCGAAATCGGTTCAGTACTTTTCAAGATAATAGACTAATACGTGACGTAACGTGACGTAAGTGTGACGGTCTGGCTTATTGATACGAGCTGGCGTTAAAGGGAAAACATCTCAAAACAAGGTTCTCAGTAACGTAACATTTGCACTTGCAATGAATGGGAGAACATGTTTTTCAACTCTAATGTTAAGTTTGTTCTTGGGATAAATTCTTCCCAACTACGGAACCCTTCCTTGTGCGTAGTTCGACACGCACTTAACCGGTTTTTTCTTGTTAAAATCCATACCTAATGCGTAGGTATGCGTATTGTCGCGTAGAAGTGAGTGATCGTCAGTCTGACTGACTGTTTAAGACGGAGGTTACACGTTCAGTTTGGCATCAGTTCAATCCGTGACCTTGATCGCGAATAGACTGATGGCTGACTGATGGATTGATGGGCTCTATTAGACGCTATAATATTGTATTGTTTCTATTTATAATATTAGCCCTGTCTATGAGGAATCGTAAAAAAAGAAAGCACTGGAGTAAAAAGTGGCTAATTTAAAAAGAATTCTACATACACTTAAATTTACTGAATGAGATAAGAGACACAGGAGAAGAATGTGACTGTGCCAATTATTGAAAAAGCCCGTTTTGATCATTTGTTGAAAATAGTAAAACCATACCTAACTAAACAAGACACCTGCATGAGGAAGTCAATCAGCCCAGAAAATAAAGAAGAAAATACTCGGCGTGCGACTCCATCGCTGTCTAAGCGGTGACTGACAGCATACTGATAGCAAGTAAACACACGTTCAGCTTTTCGCCAATCTGACCAGTTTGACGAAATACTGAATAAAATAATTAATTAATTATCAATCCGGACCATCAATCCATCAATCTACGCGTACCTACACAATCAGATTCTCGTCATTCTGACACCAATCCCGGGTCGAACTGATGCCAAACTGAATGTGTAACCTCCGTCTAATACCGCCCATCAATCCATCAGTCTTTTAATTATTAGAAATAAACACGAGAGAAGAATTGATAGGGAGAATAAATTCAGCGGTTGAAACCATGAAACTCGAGATGATGTTGAAAATAACAACAACAGAAGTGAAAAGACGGAGCCGTGCTTGTATTAGAGGAATAACAGCAGTTATTTTGAACATGAAAAATAAATAATTTCAATTCAAATGTTGTTTTAATTAGTTTGTCTAAAATTTAAAATTTCTCCCTCAAATTGGTTTGTAGGTGCTAATTTCAATAATTTGTAAGATATCCGCATAAGTGATAACTCAAAAGAAAGAGCGATTATCAAGCATATTTTCAAAAAGGTTTGAATAAGAAAGCACCCTCCGTTTTTTTAAGATAAGGTTTAAAAAAGTATTATAAAATTTTTATGAACTTTAAATGTCTGTAAAAAAAATTCTAATGACACACAGGCCAAAATACGCAAATAAACGATTTATTATTATTATTATAAAGCATGTTTTGCTAGATTGTTTATAAATCGTCTAAGACTGATTCTAAATTGTCTGTACTGTCTTCGCCTTAAAGCTTTGCACCTATCTCCAAATCTGTATAGGGGCGTGGTTATAATGAGACCAACGAGACGAAAGTTTTCTTGTTTTCGTCTAGTTGGTCTCATATAACGTTTACCTTCATCGGAGTAGGCCCTATTCATATGCAATACAGTCTTTATGGCGACCGCATGATAGAAATGAGGCAGTGACTCCGAGGAATTTGAACGTTGTTGCCTAGTAAATAGAATCCACTTTCGCCATTAACTTAAGGTGAAGTACTCGTAATTATTTTTAACCGTCCCATACGGATTAACACATTATCTGCTTAATTCTTTATGCAAACGCTTCTTTATGCTACACCCTTACCGACCCTTATTTTACGATGTTTTCGAAACAATAGAGATGCACAACGAACGCACAGGTGCGGCGCGCCGCACTCGAATAAAGTTATGTAAATTGTATGGACGCGCATACGCGCCGTCAAGCACCTGGTGAACGTCCGAAAACGCGCATGTGCGTCTGCCGAGCCTAATGTATTAAGTTGGCCAATACAATTTGTCATAACAAAAAATCTTATGTATTGAACTTAACAAAATTTTCTTTGTTATAGATTTCAATGGACATCGTCAGAAGGCGCCTCAAAGATATGCTGGCGCCCTGCCACGAAGAGAATTATGAATCAGGCGCATAAGGAGAGAGTTAAGTTTTTGCCTAGAGTACCTATTATAATTTTGACTGGGCAAACAATATCGTAATTTTTGTTGATGAAAAGAGTTTCCGGTCGGATATGGACGGAAGAAAAATATTATGCCGCAATAGCAATGAGCGTTATGTGAAGGCTAATAACGTGTTATAGATAATATAATATTAATACTGTAAATTGAAATTTAATACTTCTTTTCGCACCATTGTTATATTCTTGCGAGTTTTTCCTTTACTATTGGTTGGTTGTAATAATTTATGGCCGTTGACCACTGACGTAACGACACGACAAGGGATTTTACTAGGTAGGTACCGAAGGATGTCAAAGCAGGCTGTGACGTATCAATGAAATGGAGTGTTAACAGTGTTAAATAAGATTCGAAATCAACTGTATTACAAAAATCCTTTACCGTGCCGTGCCGCCAATGGACGCTGGGCCTTATACAGCCCAGTCAAATTATACTAATCTAGGTAAAAGCTTACTTTTGTTTGACGGCAGCGTTTAATTTTGTTGGTAGCCATTGGTAGATATATTTAACTGTAGGTATAATTAATCTGCTACAAATATCAATAAAAATAGAAGCTTGTAAAAAAATTAATATTATCTAAGTCGGGGAGCCTTACATCTAACCAGTTTGAAAACAAAATCCCGTGCACACGATGATCACATCTGTTTTCCGCCACTTTTTGCGTTGACCAATAAAACGATAATTTCTCAGGCTGTTACAATGACCAAGGCGGTCATTGTAACAGCCGACCAAATAGACAATAATAAAACAAAATAATCTTAAAAGTTTTTGTTAAATTCCCGTTGTGTTGAAACGCATTGACCAGCTGTATGGTATGGTCGAGTCGAATGCCAATAATAGTTATCTTTGTTTTTAGTCATTATTGAAAAAAGGAGATACGTAAATATTGTTTATAATATACTAACTTCCGCCCGCGCGGCTTATGTCCTTTTCCAGGTCATGGTCTACCCGTGTGCCAAATTTCATCTAAATCCATTCAGCCGTTTTAGCGTGAAAGCGTAACAAACAAACTCACTTTCGCATTGACAATATTAGTTAGGATTGGGCAATTGCGACTGTCGGTGACTATTTCAGCGTAGACTCGGAGAATGCCTGTTTAGAGGGCTATTTTTAAATCACTAAGCCAAATTTTCACAGGGTGTTCTACCCATGAATATGAACAACTTTCACTATGCGACCAACTATTATCACGAAAAAAAAAATCGGCTGTTTCATACATTTTGGTAGAACAGGTATTGAACTTTATGAAACAACTTTTTTTTTTCGTAATTTCAAAATTGGTCCCATACTGAAAGTTCTTCATCGGCATCGGCTTGGCTCAGTTTAGCGGAAAAAGCCTCGAGGTTATTTATTTTCGACTTTAAGGCACGCAATGTTGATTTTTGTTTGGCATTGACAACCGCGCTGCGCTGCGCCTCGCCAGCCTCTTAGAAATTGGTATTTTAACTTTTATGATAGGAAAACACAAACCAAGCCAGGCCGTCACACTTACACGTATTAGTCCATTATCTTGAAAACTACTGAACACAAATCATAATAAAGTTTAAACAGATCGTGAAAGAATGAATCTCAAGGTCATTATTTGTGTAGCATTCTATAACGGGGTATCTGACAGTGAAAATGTAAACTGTAGATTTTGTAAAATAGGACTTGCTTTGTTTTTTGCGGCCTTTTTTCAATAACATAAAATAAGGGGATGCTTAGCAACACATAGGATTAGGTAGAGGCGTTAAATAAAAAAATAGTTGAAAAAATTAAATCAACTTCAAAAAGAAATTAACTCAAAATTATGAAATAACTTTAATTTCGGAGGTCTTGGACTCTGTATTTTAGTTTTTTTTGCCACCGACTTCCGAAATTAAAGTTATTTCATAATTTTGAGTTAATTTCCATATGAAGTCGATTTAGTTTTTTTGTTTTTAGTAAAAACTGGAATATTTCGACCGTCCCTATTAACAATGTCGGTTCTGCAGGGAGACTACTGTTTAGTCCCTACTGAACCACTGTTCAGTATTATTACGAGTATATTACGAGTAACAATCTCATTTGTACTCGTAATATCATAAAGATTCTTTTTTATCGTCAGGGCAAACTGAACTGGGCACGCCACAATTGCGGCGATAAGTCCCCTCTTTGAGGAGTGGTTGGAGAGGCGTCATGGCACCCTCACCTTCCGCCTGACGCAGGTCCTCACCGGACACGGTTGCTTCGGGAGGTTCCTGTTCCGGATAAGGCGGGAGGAAACGCCCGGGTGTTACCACTGTGTGGATCGCCCGGAGGACACGGTGGAGCATACGGTGGAGGTCTGCCCGGCTTGGGCAGAGCACCGCCGCGTCCTCTCGGAGGCGATCGGCGGCGGCGATCTCTCGCGTCCGGCCCTGGTACAGGCCATGGTACGGAGCGAGAGTGCATGGGAAGCCGTCACCTCCTTCTGCGAAGCTGTAATGATCGCGAAGGAGGAGGCTGAACGCGTGAGAGAGAGGCAATCTTTGCGCCCTCACGCCCCTAGTCGCCGTAGGAGACGCCCTGGGAGTCGGGAATCAATAGCCGATTCCCGGCCACCGTAGGCGCGGGCTTGCGGATGGCGAGCAACGGGTAGCTGGCCGTCCGGTAAGGACCAGGCTCGGGTCGACGGCGCGTTGTGTTCCACGCGCGCCTCAAAGAGATGTCAGCACTAGCTGAAGGGGTCCGCTAGGGCCGATGGCCGCCAGGGTTGCGGGTTGTTCGAAAGAGTTACCGTGGCCCTGGCACAGGCAACTGAAGGAACACGGGTGGGTTTTAGTCAGTAGAAGTCTGACACGCCCTCCCGCTCCACCCAGAGCGGGAGAAGTTATTTGATGATTTCCCATCCACAAAAAAAAAAAAAAGGGCAAACTGAACTGCCCTCAGTTCAATGTTTGTTTTGACAGTGATGATTTTTTTTTAAATTATAATTCGATGTATGTAGAAAAGTGAATATTGGTAAAAATGTAGGTATATCCGACATTGTTAATAGGGACGGTCGATTTGTTTGTAATAAGTAGTTAATAGGTTTTGTTATAAATATTGCACTAGAATTTGACCAAGGACTTGAGATGTTTTCCCGTTGACACCATGCCTGTAGCTCGTATCAATAAGCCAGGCCTTCACTTACACGTATTAGTCCATTATCTTGAAAACTACAGAACCGATTCTGATGAAACTCACTGTTCCTTATGTTGAAGTAAATGTAATGAAGTAGTGTAATAAAATGGTCACGATCCAATTAATACTTTCAGGGAAATACGTGGACAAACATGCATACATGTATAAAGTTTTGTATATTTGTTTGGAAGCCCTAATATGTAGATTATATTATGTGAATATATAGCAGTTCCAATAATATTGCATACATACGTGTCGAATTGATAAACCTTTTTTGAAGTCGGTTCAAAACCACGGAATAGAAAAACAAAAGTGAAAGTGCCCATGCATCCGGCGTGTCACGATTATGCGGAAAAAATGTAAAATAATAATAACCTTCGTCAGTTGTACTTATTATCATTATGAACAACTTTACTATGGGGCTAAACCTGAAATCGCGAAAATAAAATCAGCAGTTCCCTACATTTCGACGAGTTTTGCGAACATAAAATAATATGGTATGGGACATCTGACTTTTTTTGCGATTTCAGGTTTGGTCCTATAGTAAAAGTTGTTCAAAATAGTGGTCTCATTAATACCCTAGAGTTATGGTATATAAAAAAAAAAAAATACGTTGTATATAGTATCAAAATCTCTTTCTGACTGTTGTATGAATACTTTACGTGACTCGGCTATAATAATAATCCCTTTGTTTCGGGTGGCATAGACCATTATACGTCTTTTACACGAATGGAAATGTATCGTGTGAACATCCGTTATTTCTACCACAAAAAAACGTGCAGGACAATGCCGTCTGAACCTAGCCTAAGGTTGATAGGTATTTATTTCGATTGAAAATAATCTGAAGCTGTGTGCGACGCTATTGGTTGATGAGCGTAGGTAAGCGTTAATAGCACTGCTAAAAAGTTTCACTATAATTCTTAACACCTGTACCTACTTCTGTACCTATGATCCACAATAAACATGATTGATTAACGTTCACTTTTTCAGCATTCAATTTTGATTTTTTTTTTTTAATTTACATTGTAATATTTAGTTTATAAAATCTGTTGTAGGTATTAATATAGAGTATATTTGTAAGTTTTTAATTACCTATATTAATATTAATGTAAAAAAATATAAAGATTAAGGTTGTTATTCCGCCTTTTATTTTGATACCTATTAGCATTAAATTTCGTTAAAATACTTAAGCCGCCTTGTCACTATGGGATATAATATATATTATATCCCGAGATATAAACTATATCCCGCGACTGATCTTCACACTGTGAGATATATCTTTTAAACTGTTTACATTCGTAGCGGCGCGGAATGGTGTGCGGGGAGAGAGGAGGCGAAATATAATATGAAAATATCTCGGTCGATCGAAAAAATATTTATAGTTTGAGGTGTAATATATATTACATCTCAGTGTAAATGGTTTCATTTAAAATTACGGTAAGCGATATTAATTTATATCTTGAGATATAATATAAATTACATTATATCCCATAGTGGAAAGGCGGCTTTAGAAGAGCATGGAACGCACGAACACAGCTGACCGCCCCAGCCCGCCAGTAAATAGGTATATAGCAAAACCCGGAAAAGGTAATAGAAATCTGCATGAAATAAAAAAAAAATTGTTTTTCTCACATCACATTATCTTTCTGTCTACCTATCAATATTCATCACGAGCGTGAAGTTTCGCTTATTAAAGGTGTAACGGTGTATACCTTACCTACCTACTTGTTTAAATGTCATATGAGTAGGTAATACCTACTTAATTAATACTTATAGGTAATTTTCCAACAAATACTATAAATGAAGGATTATCTAAGGGCCGGTATTTTGATCCGTAGTTAACTCAACCAATGGTTAAACATGTAACTACTGGTTGAATTTTGGCTAAATGTGTTTGCCAAAATGGCATTAGTTACAATTTTTTACCATGAATACCTACATTCATGTTACCTAATTCATTCATGTCCAGCCTTTCGCATTTAGCCAAAAAATAATTAAAAAAATGAAATAGACTTAAAAAAAAAACTACCTAACTCAAAATCACGAAATAACTTCGGAAGTCGGTGTTCTGTATTTTAGTCTTTTATCCACCGACTTCCAAAATTAAAGTTATTTCGTGATTTTGAGTTCGTTTTTTTTTTGAAGTCGATTTAATTTTTTTAAATTATTTTTATTTCATAATTTTTAGTTTTTAGTAAAAACTGGAATATTTGTTTGTAATAAGTATTTAATAGTTTTGTTATAAATATTGCACTAGAGTTTGACTAAGGTTTTGAGATGTTTTCCCTTTGAAACCACACCCGTAGCTCGTACCATTAAGCCAGGCCGTCACACTTACACGTCCATTATCTTGAAAACTACTGAACCGATTTTGATGAAACATTCATGCCCTAAGTTGCAGTAAATGTAAGCCAACAAAAAAGAATGGTCGCGATCCGATTAATAGTTTCGTAGAAATGCGTGGACAAACATACATACATACATCTATAAAATTTTGTATATATGTTTGGAAGCCCTAATAGATTACCATATGTGAATATATTGCAGTTCCAATAATATTACATATATACAACGTATCGAATTAATAACTCCATTTTTGAAGTCGTTAAAATGTAAGGTGAAGCGTGGCCTAGCTCTCCAAAACTAATAAGTACCTACCTACATTATTTCTGTTGTGTTTATTTTTTATTGTTTTTTATTTAGCTATCTTGAAAATTTCGTTGGACGGAGACCTAGATGACTGATGATATCACCTACCTACTTGATGGTGGAATCTGAAGGCGGGTATAGGATCTCAGTGACGGCACTATGTAGAACCATCGTATTTTTACTTATTTGAATAGAATATAAGTAAAGGAATATAAATGTTAAAAGCTAGGTCATCCTAACTATTTCCATTACTGAGGACCAATAAGCACTTACCTGGTCATCATCAGACCTTCAGAAAGTATCATGTAGCAGCATCCGTGCTCAATTAGATAAATGTTGAAAACTAGGTCATCCTAACTATTTCCATTACTGAGGACCAATAAGCACTTACCTGGTCATCATCAGACCTTCAGAAAGTATCTTGTAGCAGCATCCGTGCTCAATTAGATAAATGTTGAAAGCTAGGTCATCCTAACTATTTCCGTTACTGAGGACCAATAAGCACTTACCTGGTCATCATTAGACCTTCAGAAAGTATCATGTAGTAGCATCCGTAGGTACACAATTAGATAAATGTTGAAAACTAGGTCATCCTAACTATTTCCATTACTGAGGACCAATAAGCACTTACCTGGTCATCATCAGACCTTCAGAAAGTATCATGTCGCAGCATCCGTGCTCAATTAGATAAATGTTGAAAGCTAGGTCATCCTAACTATTTCCATTACTGAGGACCAATAAGCACTTACCTGGTCATCATCAGACCTTCAGAAAATATCATGTAGTAGCACCCGTGCTCAATTAGATAAATGTTGAAAGCTAGGTCATCCTAACTATTTCCATTACTGAGGACCAATAAGCACTTATCTGGTCATCATCAGACCTCCAGAAAGTATCATGTAGCAGCATCCGTGCTCAATTAGATAAATGTTGAAAGCTAGGTCATCCTAACTATTTCCATTACTGAGGACCAATAAGCACTTATCTGGTCATCATCAGACCTCCAGAAAGTATCATGTAGCAGCATCCGTGCTCAATTAGATAAATGTTGAAAGCTAGGTCATCCTAACTATTTCCATTACTGAGGACCAATAAGCACTTATCTGGTCATCATTAGACCTTCAGAAAGTATCATGTAGTAGCATCCGTACACAATTAGATAAATAATGAAAACTAGGTCATCCTAACTATTTCCATTACTGAGGACCAATAAGCACTTACCTGGTCATCATCAGACCTTCAGAAAGTATCATGTCGCAGCATCCGTGCTCAATTAGATAAATGTTAAAAGCTAGGTCATCCTAACTATTTCCATTACTGAGGACCAATAAGCACTTACCTGGTCATCATCAGACCTTCCAGGCCGTCACACGTACTTGTATTAGTCTATTATCTTGAAAAGTACTGAACTGATTTCGATGAAACTTTTACTGTGCCCTAAGTTGAAGTAAACGAAAGCCAGCAAAAAAAAAATGGTCACGATATCCGATTAATAGTTTCGGAGAAATGCCTGGACAAACATACATACATCTATGACATTTTGTATATTTGTTTGGAAGCCAGATCTCGCATTTCCAATAATATTACATACATACCTACGTATCGAATTGATAACTCCTTTTTTTGAAGTCGTTAAAAATTCCACTATTATTTACTATGTTTAACCATTGAGTTAAATATGGATCAAAAAACCGGCCCTAAGTAAAAGATAATTTAAACAAAAAAAAATGCTTATAAGCTTTCATAGGTCTTTAGTTTTTTGCGTGGGCCGCCTGTACGTATATTTTACCATGCCATTATTTCGATTCGTAGGCAGTTATGTTACCTACTAGCGCGCGCGTTGTGAAGGAAGACTCGAAAACGTCATTGTGTTTAGTCCGCGTCAAGCAAAGGCGTAATAATAATACAACACGACCCTCTGTTTTGGTTCCATCCAAGCACAAGTAAGTAGATCCTATTCAAGCAGCTAGGTACCTGTTACTAGGTACCCAGTACCCTATTTGTTATCTCAAAGTATCTTATTCTACACCACGACGAATATACGCACACTAGCTCACGTACGCACTGCAGCACGAAACATTACAAGTAAGAGCAGACAAAAAGCTATTTATCTCTTTCGCACGATTCTCGCTGTCGTTGCTCATAACGCGCTCAAGGTCAATGTGTAGTAGCTTGATGTGCTGGCCACTGTACATCTGGTTCGGACGGCCGGCAGTCCATTTGCTAAGTTTTAGCCATCTAGTTTAGACCAAACTTTACCTTGATAAACTTTGATTTAAATATATATTGCTAGAATGTAGCTGCAGTTTAGATTTTAATAAGTACAGATGAATCCATCTCGATTTATCATAGTAATTTTGATACAAGTGCGCAAACATTCTCATTATACTCGAGGTGACATTCGTAATATGTTTATGAAATGTTTCCTTGCAAGTGTGTTTAAGTTCGTCCCGCCTCGAGTGCAATGACCAACTGCACACTTGCATCAAAATGTGCCATTTTTTTTACTGTTCTTTTGTCATTAAACTTTCGGTCCGATATAATAAAGCCCCATTTACCTACACGAAGCAAGGGTCTTGCTTGTGGCATATAATAAAATCGAAGCATCAATAAAGGCTATGGTATGCCACAGACAGTTAATTCGCACCGTGTAAATCAGCACCCTAATTGCGTAACACACTGTCGATTGGAATTTGAATCATTTTGAAGCAAATTGCTAATCCATTGCCTCATAATTATGTTCGAAAATTTTGTCTGGTCTACAACGGAAATAACGCAATGAATGTTGTTGAACTGTCAAAATGAAACCGATTCCGACTGATGGTGTGTTACGCAATTATTGTTACAGGCCAGCTGGCGTGGTTGGTTAAGATACCGCCTATCATGCCGAAAAGACTTTTTCCCCAACCTAATATACAAGCTGGTACAAATAGTGACGTCAAAAAGAAAAATCTGAATTCCTCATACCCAGGGGCATTCGAAAATAACCCATGTGTTCCGCGATTTTTGGTAGTTTTCCAAGCTATTTTTGTTTTTGTAATTATTTAGAGTTTTCTGCCGGTGGAGCTTCAAAAACTCGTATCTTTTTTTGTAGTGTGCTTTTCCGGTTTTTTTTTTTGTGACATGATCGTCTTGAAAATAACAATTTTATGTCACGAAAAATATCTGAAATATACACACAACAAAAAAAGATGCGAATTTATGAAGCTCCGCCGGCAGAAGACTAAATAATTACAAAAACAAAAATAACTCGAAAACTACAAAAAAGCGCGTTACAAAATAGAATTTGACGGTAACGTAATCAGCCGGCTGATAATACTCGAACAGTAGTCGATCTTGGTCTACGATTCGATTTGGTTCGGGAGTAAGGTTTTAAATCGAGTTCGGATCAAAAACGAGTTCGAATCGGAAACAAAATCAAACTCGAATCGTTGTCGGGAGTAAGACTGCAGTACCTACTTACATACTATGTGTGTGTATCATTAAAGCAGTGCTAAAGTAAACAAAAACAAAAGTTAATTAAGCTAAAGGTGGCTAAAGTTAGCAACAAACTTCTACAGTTTGTCTAATGTTCCGTGTCAGACCCAGAAGTTAAGTTATGCGGCAGTTTCACAAACTACAAGTTGTACTTAGTTTATAAGAAGAGGGGTTTGTGAACTTCTGATACGATTCATTATTTGAGGTAAGTTGGAATCAATAACAATGGCATACAGGTGCGAAGATATACAAAAAAAAAAAAAAACCCAAAAAAAAAACGTCCGTTTCCATTTTGTCCGTTCCATGCTGCTCCCACATTATCCAAGGCAAGTAGGTAAAAGTCATACATTTTGTGACTACTGCAATAAAGATAATCGAGGGTTCACGGGCTATTTGTATTAAGCGACATCCTGGCTGATATTGAGTTATAATCTACCTGCATTAAAAAGTGAAAAACGTAAAAAACTGACACTATTGAATCCTAACCGTCGATAAGCCACTTTTTCGTAATAAATATTGACATTTTTATTACAATGTTCTTTTCTCCGAATAATGAAACTTTGAAATGCTCTCCTGTAAAGTTCCAAAAAAGTCGCTTAATACAAATAGCCCGTGAACTCTCGATATCATGATGCATTTGACCTCCCTCTGGAAGACCAAAGAGAAGTTGCACAGATTGTAATCTGTGTCTTTGGTAAATGTCTTATTGCGCCGACCCGAAATAAATGGATGAATGGCTTGGAGAACGATGATGAACTTTTTTTCTTTATATTCAGAAGTTCCGTTTAGCATAATCAGCCTATAATGTTCCCACTGGACACCGGCCTCCTCTCGGTGAGAAGGAGTAGACCGTAATCCACCACGCGGGCCCAGTGCGGGTTGGTAGTAGTCACATGTCTTCCTTTGATTCTAGGACATGCCGGTTTCCTCACGATGTTTTCCTTCACCGTTTTGAGAGCAGTGCTGATTCAATTATTTACTCAAAGTAAAGTACCTGCCGTTACCACTGGGCCACCAGTGCTCCCACTGGGCCATCACTACTCCCACTAGGCCATCACTGCTCCCATTGGACCATTACTGCTCCTGCTGCTCGGCAGTTAGGTCTGTCGTCTTTAAAGAGTTGTCATTACCAGCGGTCGATGGAAAACTGTCAGGTGTAGGTGACAATTAACGATTAGTTTTCATATACGTGTATTGGATTCAGATAATGGAAAACCTAATAACACGTTGTTTAGCCTAAGGATCGAACCTAGCATACCTCACGCTCAGTAGTCATGCTAGAGACCACTAGACTAGAGAAAACTATTTATCATTATGGATGAAATAAGTTTAAAAAAAAATAAAGGTAGGTAATATGAAAGTAGCTTAGTTTTTTCCTACTATGTTAAGGTCGGCCAGTCAAAGTCAAAGTAAAGCGCGCGTCTGGGTTCAAACCTACGACCTACAACTGGCGGCCGTCACCGCTGAGCTACCACTGTCATGCTCAAGTTCCGTTTAATTTATAAAGAATACTTCAAATACAGACGCTGTACAGAATCCTTCAAAGCAAATTTATGTGCAAAGTTTCAGAAGTATTCGTCGAAACCTACCGGTGGTTATCACAGGATGTGGCGGCTTGCCAAGCTACGCGAGTTAGTGTTACTGATTTTAATGTCTCTCTGAATAGAACGTTTTCTCATTTACTTGATTGGTCCTCTAATGGAGATAGTTGGTTTGTTGAAAGACAGTTTGGTGTAGGAGAAAAAGTTTGGCGAAAATGATGTCAAATCATCAATCACACCATATAAAGTAAGTACAAAGAACTTTATCAAAATATGTGAACAATGGGCGGCAGACAACCAGCGAGCGAGGTAATTGTCTAACATGCTTTTAAAGGCAATGCTATTCATTTTTAGGGTTCCCTACCTCAAAAGGAAAAAACAGAACCCTTATAGGATCACTCCTGTGTATGTCTGTATGTCTGTCTGTCACAGCCACTTTGTACTTATGAATCTAATGGAAAGATTAAGTTGAAATTTGGTACAAATATAAATTTCTGTGAACGAAACGCGGAAGTGTCACGTAAATAAATTAAATTTGAATATGGGGATCAATTTTCTGTACCGTGTGACATATCAAATGAAAGGACTTACTATAAGGGTCTCAAATATATATATAGGTATATACAATATGAATCATGTGTTCGAAGTAAACAAATAATAATAATAATAAAAATGCAAATCATATGTATATAATAAAAAATAAAGGAAATAATAATATATACTGGATGATTAGTTTTTTTTATTTTTTCAATAGCTGACACCCAAATTGCTCTATCAATAAACACTACATTTGAAGTAAACTAGAACAATAAAACCAGAAATTTTGAAAAAAACTTTATAGATCGTTATAAAATATCGAAATTCAAATCATACGCACTAGGCAGGGTGCGTAGGTAGTGCGTATGATTACAAATAAAAAAAAATTTTTTTTTCAAAAACAATTAAAAACTAAGTATGCCATAGGCTTCTACTCCGTTCACTTATTATGCCCTATTTTGTCAAGACAGTAAAAAAATACCCAATATAATATATATATACATAGTAGTAAATACAGAAATACAGAAAATACTTCTATATCTATAGATTACAGGAAAACCTATAAGAAGTCTATGGTCTTAAAATAACATGGCAAATCTCTCAATATTGTGCGTAAAAACTAACATTTGCAGTTGGAATGTATGGGAGAACATGTTTTTCAACTACAATGTTAGTGTATAAGTTCGTGCTTGGGATAAATTCATCCCAACTACGGAACCCTTCATTGTGCGTGGTCCAACACGCATTTGGCCGGTTTTTACAGTTCAACAGCATTCATAGCATTATTTATACACTCGTGAGCAAAAAAATCTACTCAACCCCATACAACCCCTGCATACAAAGTAGTTTTTTTTTTTCAAAAAGTCTTTATCGCATTTATGAAAACTTTTTTTTTAAGCCTGCGGCTTGAATATAGTACCATATGAAATATAAAATCGGTCTAGTTGTTTTCGAGTAATTGCTATTTGAGTTGAAATGCATGATTAGGAGTTGAGTCGATTTGATTGCTCGCAAATGAGCAGATGGATTTTTCAAGCATAATATGAAACAATGATTAGCAATTTCCTTCAAAATCTTTACAATTGTGAATGAAATTGTGTTACACAGTTAGGACCTGCTTCCTCGCCTGGATGGGCAGAATTGAACGTTCAAAACGAATCACAAACACGCATATCCTTACGAATACGAGTTCACCACGGCATCTTTCATAAAACGTTAAACTTTCAATACATTATATTATTTGGAAAGAGATCAAGTCTGTAGGTACCCACTATCAACAGACTTCTAAACTATCGTAGAACTTCTAACTACAGTAGTTTAGACTCAGAACAGGGGAAATGACGCAGAAATAATACCGCATTGAAAATACGTTAAAACTTACCACGGAATATCTGGGAAGATCGTTGTAAGAGACTGGGAGTCGCTTCATAACCTTGGAGACTTGGGAATACTTTCAGAATTAGCGCTTGCAATGAACCCTGATGCTACGGGTACTTTTGAAAATTGATTTATAATTACTACTTCTTTCCAACAAAATATGAAACAAAATAAAATCTTGTACCTACTGGCTCCCTCTTTGTATGGTAGTGGCAAGCGCTACTGCTGAGCATGAGGTCTTGGGTTCGATTCCTTGGTCGGGTAATTTGTTATTGGAGTTTTCCAACAGGAATTTATCAGTAGCAGCCCGGAGTCTGGATTTGTGCCCGAAGGATGACAAAATGCTCATATTACATGAAACTTAAACATAACCACAGATTAATACAGATGGGACACTCCGCAAAGTCATTTAAATAAAAAGCGACTCTTGCTACGACACAATAAAGTGCAATTCAGGTCGCACAACGCTTATTACCTACAGTTATATTCACGTACAAGTTGTCCTTCTAACGCGTAACTCTTATACCTTCTGACCGCGACAGTAATACTGAATTGGCCCAGTGAGATAGGCCCGCCGCGTACTTGTAGCTTCATACCTAAACTGCGGAGTGTCCCATCTGTATTAATCTGTGACACAACTAGCGAAAAGTGGGTTTACCTATAAGGTAGGTAGGATATGGGTACATCACTATCTTACACTTCGGGGAATATTCATTCTGAGACCTCCGAAAGTACCCTTTAACCCTTGTTTGCTTCAGGCTAAACTAGTCGAGGCCTCTCGAGGAATTTTTATTTAGGACTTGATCTTTCATACAATAATAGTATTTGAGGAACCCAACTATTATTAGAAGCACGGAGCACAAAACCAGTGGAGAGTGCGTACGGACGCTCCAAACCTGGCTTGTACCGCGGGCGCTAAACATACGCTATATCAAGTCTATGTGGCGGAATTTTTGTCAGTCGCACAGAGTACTTTTATATACAGGAGGTCAGTCGCATCGTTATCCTCCTGTCCAATGTGCTCTCTGGTCCAAATCACTATAGGTGTGCCTATAATATTTGAAGTGTTCCGTCGATTTCTCCAGGATCCCATCATCAGATCCTAACCTGATAGGACCAACTAGAAAGTATACCCTTTCAAACAAAAAAAGTATTTTCCAAGTCGGTCCAGCCGTCTTCGAGTAATCGGGGAACATACATAAAACAAAAAAAAAAAGATTCCGACGAACTGAGAACCTCCTCCTTTTTTTGAAGTCGTTTAAAAACGAAAATAATGCCTAGATGTGCAATTAAATAGTGTGGAACGTATACCTACTACTACTTCAAGTTACAAAAAAAATTTTCAGAATTCCCAACGATGACATCGAGAAGAAAGACATTTTGATCAAAGCTGTACATAGAGACAATTTTCTTCCAACAAAGTGTAATTGTTGTATGTTCTTAGACATTGCACGCCAGATTGCTTTGAAAGTTTTAAAAAAAGTATTACTTTTTAATTAAGCCTAAGTATTATGTAATTAATAAACACCTGTTTTATTTCAAAATCAAACCCGTAATCTCTGTATCAAAAACAAATCCTTATACTACTAATAAGTCAAACAATAAATTATCGATATTTTTTAAATTACTTTTTTGAATCCCTAGAGAATGAGTTGTCATTTGGTTGTCAATTCTTCAACCAATCACAGCGGGCGAAGCTTACCTCTCCCGCCACCGTTGATTAGTGACTTTGATTGTTGTTTGATTAGTGACTGTGCCGATGCCCTCTCCACTGGTTTTGTGCTCCGTGCATAGGAGCCTTCATGTAAAAGCACAATACTAACAAACAAACGAATCATTCAAACAATTGCGGAATTGGTTGTAAAAAATGTATAAAAGGCTGAATAATATTTTGTTTAATAGGTCTTTACCTATAAAATTGCCGATTTTTGATACCGGCTAGTGTGAAGATCAACATCTTTCATTCTATTCAAGCCTGTAAAGTGCCGGTTTTACGTCCGGGTCAGTTACCCGTGAGAACCGCTGCAACGTCACCTGGTGACGACACTCACTGCAGACTCAAGACGCCACTACTGGCGTCGGGCATCTGGCACCACTACCATCTACCCTGCGGGTCCTGCACCTAGCTCCAAGGGCCTACTCCTCGGCTCCAGCGTCGGCGTAGCTAGATGGACGATGGTAGATGGTAGTGGTGCCAGATGCCCGATGCCAGTAGTGGCGTTGGATGCCATCGTACCTAATAAAACGTGTCCAACAATCAATATTAGGTAACACGACAGTTTCTACAGTGAATAAGAAACATTATAATATTAAACCTTGGATTACTCCTGGACATACCTTGAATAAAAAATGTAAATAATTTAAATCTATAATTACGAAAATAATATGTATAAAACTAAAGAGAGCACCCTTCCATCAAAATTAAAAAAAAAAATAACTTTTCGCTGCGTAACACGACAAAAAAATAGTTCAAACACTAAAAAACACGCTTTTAAAACCAGCCGAACTAAAAAGTAGAAAATAAATTTCTATAAGTTCAAAAAAAGAACAGTGATTAAGAAAAAAAACATTTTATCGGAAAAAAGCTTGGGGTGCTTTTCAAGATATTTTATGATGACTTTACTTTTACCAATTTCTGTCAATAAAATATTTACAACAATTGGCATCTAGCACCCCATGCTTTTGTACGATAAAGTGATTTTTTTCTTAATCACTCTATTCTTTTTTTGAACATATAAAAAATAATTTTCTAGTTTTTAGTTCGGCTGGTTAGAAAAGCATGTCTCTTTAGTGTTTTGTTTTTTTTTTTTAATTATTATTTACTAGCTGTTGTCCGTGACTTCGTCTGCAATCCAGGATGAATAGTAGCCTATGTCTTTTTCCAGGTCATGGTCTACCCAAGTGCCAAATTTCATCCAAATCCTTTCAGCCGTTTTAGCCTGATAGCGTAATCAACACAAATTTTCGCATTTATAATATTAGTTAGGATAGTTAGGTAGATGAAAAACCGGTCTATCGACACTCTAGTCTCACAACATGTATTAGGTAAGTACTTAAATAAAAAATAAAACTCTTAAACCATTACTAATGTTTCCATAATATAATTCAATCATGATTCGAAAGACATGAGGCGCCATCTATTATCATAAGAACGTTATTGTTGTTTTCCTCGGGAACAGTATTTTTTTCGGGATGAAAGGTACCCTATGTCCGTATCTGTACACGTGACATGCAAAATGTCAGGATACAAACAAACAAACAAACTTACTTTCGCATTTATAATATTAGTTAGGATTTTTGCTTGTTTAGTCTTTAGCGATGATAATGTCATAGTAACGAAGAATTGACTAAGTCAGCTTCAGGAGTGCTATTCTGTACAAATCTCACCGTGAAAACTTAGGTGAAGTGAGTGTGGAGTGAGCTGTCAATAGTGTCAACCCCATAGTATCGGGTGGAATGACAGCTCACTTCACCTAAGTATTCACGGTGAGATTTTTACAGAATAGACCGGCAGTACACGCCTATAGACGTGGCACAAGACACTACCGTGTTTTCAGATATGGGAAAAATCATTAACCCTGAAATAGGAGATAATAATAATAACCTGGGACATTATTCACACACGGTCATCTGATCCCAAACTAAACAGAGCTTGTACTATGGAAACCAGATAACTGATATACTACATATACTACTTTTTTTTTTGTAAATACATACTTATACAGATAATTACACCCAGACTCAGAACAAACAGACATGTTCATGCACACAAATGTTTGTCCTGGATGGGAATCGAACCCACGACATGCGGCATGATAGGTGGTATCTTAACCAACCATAGATAGGACAAACTTATTAAATTATTGTATTGTCATCGGTCCTTGATAAGTGTGCGAAGTTTCAATTCAATCCGACGTTTTGAAGTGGGTGAAAATCACGCTCAAAGATTCCGTAACCTAAATACATAGACACAGACCAAGCTAACAAAAGCGTGTTAAAAAAGAGGCGCTTCATAGGTTTCGCATACAGGCGTTAAAGGTTACGAGCTCACGCATGCCAGTTATATTTACCTAACCATGAAATAAAGTGCTGAAATTTATGCAAAGGGTAAGCCTAGAGAATCCAAATTTTATTTGTGGTTTTTTTTCGGATCAGGGATTCAGGGTCGAATGCGAAAGTCAAGATTTCTCATTCCGGGCCTACTACCAGACATTCTTTATTTATAATTTGAGTAAGGTCGTAAAAACATGTAATATAACGCACTGGAATAATGTAAAGGTGAATGTTCACTTTGTTATAATATATGTCAAGAAAAATCACAAATAGGTACGTCAGAATACTTCTATTTCATTTTGCCGCAATCGGTTAAGCTGTGTGTACACTCTGCTTTATAAAATTCCAGTGTGTGGCATAACATACACCTGTAATATCTGTGACATACACCATAACACACATAACGAACTGGAACAAACACACTCGAAAATTCTAACTTCAACAATGAATACCGGTCACAATTTAAGTGAGATTTCTTTATTAAAACTCACCTTACTCTGTTCAATGACTGTATATTATAATACGATTAGGAACCTAGTCAATCATATCTTTATACTTACGGCGTAGAATACACAGATTAACTGTTCGAAATATGCGCACTAAAATGAGAAATTTAAAGTTACCAACTGTCGCGATCACAAATGAAATAAATATGTCAAAATTGATGTTTGACAGTTGCGCTAAGGTGTTGCCAAATCAAAATGATCTAAATAACGTTGCCTACTGTTGTAAATCTTACATAGGGACGTCCTTTTAAGTAAAACAGTTTACTACAGCAATTCTGATATGTGTAGTTTGTGCGGGTTCGTGCCATTACGAGACAAGAAGCATTTAACAAAACAGGTCTGTTTTGTATTGTGTTTTGTATGTGATCTTCTGGTCAGAAGTTCACAACCTACTCAACATTTTATTGTTACCACAATACCCAAAATTAAACCAAGTCCAAACGGGCTATTGTCGATTTGCCACAAAGTCAATTCGTCACAGAAAAATGCATGTGTAAATTCGTTACATTTGTTCTCAATTCAATTCAACTTTATAAAAATCACAGTTCTAATTAAAAAGTAATTTTTGTAAAGACTTAATTAAGTTGAATTGTTTAAGAAAACCTTAAAAATTTTAGAAATAATAAATAATATAAATATCTATTTCATTCATCATGTTTTTGACGTTTCTGCAGTCTGTACGGAGAGAACAAATGTGACGAATTTACACATGCATTTTTATGTGACGAATCGACTTTGTGGCAAATCGACAATATCCTGTATAATTGAACAAAACCAGGGGTACCTACAGCAAACACTTTAATGTATGTTCGGTTGAGCAAAAGTCGTTTAAAGGGTCCTGAATCACAATCACGGCCGGAAAGGCCTTTCTACATTAAAATTACAAATTCTTAAGTAGGTACGCTTCGTACTACAGAAGTTGAACCCTATTAGTGAAGACTCCGGGGAGCTGAAAAGGGACGGATGTAACATAGGGAAAGCAGCAGGTCAAAAAGATTCGCTTTTTAAAAAGGATCTTTGTGTCATTACAACGTGGGAGCTGTAAATTAATATTCTGATACAGGGTAAGGAGGTACGTAAAGGTGGGCACTGGTTACAGTACCTACCTAAGTATGCATGTTTCCTCACCGCAAGTTAGCAATTCAAGACTATACATCTCCATATAGCTAATTTTCTTCTCCGTACATAGGTACATAATTCAGTTTTGTTTTTTTGTGTTTCAGTACCGATGGAATTACCTACAGCTACAGATGACTTTTCTCCGTTTCTTCTTGTGTAACACACAGGCATAAAAAGGCAATCGATTACAATGGCGCCGATTCCCTTATTCACAAAATAAACTAAAGTTCAGTGCATCTTTTTTTTCTATTTCATTAAGAAAAGGACAAAAGACAAATATTAGTTTAGTCCTATCAAATTAGTCAGCGCCTAACATAAATTGACGTATTTTTAAGTAGGCAAATTTTTAATAACGTCTAAACTTGTCTATAGAGTATCTTAATTTGACAGGAGTTAACTATAATTTATCTTCTGTCCTTATCTTAATGAAATAGAAAAAAGATGCACTGAACTTAAATATACTTAGATTAGCCCTTTTACTGGTAGAAGCATTTTTTTATGAGAAAGAACTAACAACTCATTTTATGGAATCATTATGGGTAGTAATGTCAGATATGTGTTTTTTTTTTTTTAATAATGTATGATGCGTTCCTTTTAAGACAGAGGCGGTACTTTCTTTAATTTTTAGTTGTATTACCAAACGAGAAAGAAAATGTTGGTGGCACACATACTGCCACCACCAGTAAAAGGGTTAGTTTGTGAACAAGGGAATCGGCGCCATTGTCTTTCATTTTGACAGTTCAGACACGTTCATTGTGTTATACTTAATTTACGTTGTTGTGAAGACGATTTTTTTTAAACCTAATGAAGAAATGGATAAGGAATTTCCTTCAAAACCCTCGGATAGTGATTGAAAGTGTGTTTGTTACACAATTAGGGTGCAGATATCCATCGGAGGTGGTAACCGCTGCCTATCAGGTCTGATCTTGAGAGCCAACCTATATACCGATCTACAATAAGAACGCTCAGACTAAATTTAATAAAAAACCTACATAGTGCTGTCAACAGTGACGTGAGGTCGGTTTCGTAAACATGACATGTGTGCACTTAGTGAGGTCAGTGAGGTGTAGTTTAGTTGTTTGGTGTTTGGCACTTAGTGAGGTCAGTGAGCTGTAGTTGTTTGGTGGTTGTGCGTGTAAGCATGTACGCACAGAGCGAGGTGTAGTTTTGCGCATGCTTCACTGTATAATATTGTTCGCAGCGCTGTGTCTTGGTTTTCTGTTTAGTCTCTCTAAGAACATAACATTTATCATAATCAAGGACACATTCAAGCTAGCCTCTATAGGGTTATTAGTAAAACATCAACAACCTCTTAAGGGGTCATTGTATTCATCATTATGAACAGCTTTTACTATGGGACCAAACCTGAAATCGCGAAAAAAATCAGCTGTTCAGTACCTTTATGTTCTCATAATTCGTCAAAATGTACTGAAAAGCTGATTTTTTTTCCGATTTCAGGTTTGGTACCATAGTAAAAGTTGTTCATAATGATGAGTTCAATGACCCCTTAAGAGGTTGTTGGTGTTTTACCAATAACCCTGTATAACCCCTTTCCAACACAAAACAAGTCAAAACGTTTCAGTTTCAACACGACAAGGGGCTGACCGGTTCGTTACCCCCCCCCCCCCTCCCCCCATGCCCCCGTCACCCTGTACTATAGTGACGTCACACACTCACTACGTCACGTCAGCCTGCGATTGTTCATACAAGAACGAGCGCCTGAGGCTTTCCTACGAGCAATGTTTTGCATAATTTGATACATTTGCTCCGAGTATCAATTGAGTGATTAGGGAACTATTTGTTGAAGAATATGTTAATATGCTGTTATTTATGTGGGGTAGTAATGTGCGATGAGGATTAGGCCGTGGACAGATTTGTTCTGTAGTTTTGTATTGGGAACAGACGAAGTCCTAGCTAGGAGAACTACATAAATCAGCGGAAAGGAAGGTGAAAGGAAGGCTGTGTTCACCTACATTAAAACCACTGGTTAGTTCACGTCAAACTTCCTAAGGAAAGAACTGATAAAATATCTAAACAGCCGTTTTAAAAATCGGTGAACTCCGCCCTTAGCCACTAACGCCGCATACTAATAAAAATTACAATACAGAAAGATTCACACGAATTCCAAAAATAATCATAGTTACTGAAACATGTTAAACACCTTGATATTACACAAACAACAATTAATTAAACAAATACACAAACTCATTCAAAACATTTTTAACCCTTTGCGTATTTTCAAAGCGAGTTTTAAAATGCAACACGGAATGCGTCGCGTTCTCGTTCAAACAACAAATGGTGCGGGGTGACAAAAACTATATGAAACTTTGGCCCGCTGCAGTTTTCAGTAAAAATGTTTCGCTACCCACTTTTTGGTGTTACTGTGTTGGCACGATATTTAAAGGTTAGCGTTGCGTTTGTTTGTTTCGGTAACCACTAGGTTAGCATCTTTGCTCTCGGGTTTTTTGGGGAAATCTGATCAGCTGGCCAAGGAATTGGCAAACTAAGGGACAAAGTCCTTTTAATTTCACTGACACTCATATCCATCAAACTGGAATACAGATATACTACCCATAAATAGATTGAATAGGTAAAGTGGAGTAGGTCTGTCTCGAATAAGCCTCTTCACAAGAAGCTTTACTACTGTTACTACATAGAGCTGTGCTTGAACGTCACAGTATGTAGGTAGTTATGTCAATGAGGAGCATCATGGCTAAATAATAACAGCCGCACTGGTCAATCCATCAGGTTAAGCTACGCTTCCCGGGGTTCGTCTGTGGATGGGTGACCATCTTTTCATACCGAGACTCCTCCGTGCCTCGGAAAGTACGTTATGCCGTTGGTCCCGGCTGTCATTCGTAGAACTTTGGCAGTCGTTACGGGTCGTCAAAGCCCGAAAGTCTGACAACCAGTCTTTCCAAGGGTATCATATTACCCAGTATCTGCATTATGGAGGTCAGATAGGCAGTCGCTCTATGTAAAATACTGGTATTCAGCTGCATCCGGTTAGACTGGGAGCCGACCCCAACATAGTTGGGAAAAGGCTAGGCAAATTGATTGATTGATTGTAGGTAGGTACCTATGTACGTATGTCAATTGAACCGAATTGGTAAATGGCCCATTTCAAGAGCTCCCTATCCTCTGCGGCCGAAAAGTGGTAGGCGGCTGGGCCACTGACCTGACCGGTCGCAGGGGAACCAAGGGTGTGTAGAAACGAGGTCGTCTAGCGCCCATGTGTTGGTTTGGTCCCTGGGGTGGTCACGGCGTGCAATGTGTTCTGGTGCGCCGGTGATGGTGATGAGGGGTACTCCCCAGAGGGTCCGGTGACGGACAACCACGGCGGGTACACGGATGAGTACTAACGCGTGACCGTGTTCCCGCCACAAGCGGCAGAGGACACCGTGGAGTTTTAGTGGATTGGTGCCCTACATAACTGCACTATCTCCTCGTGGTAGTGCAGTATGAATGAGCATATCTCTACGCAAAAAAAGAGATTATACACACACTTGTAAAGTAAGGAACCACAGCAATATACCAGTCACAGAACAAAAACAATATACCTAGGTAGTTATCCCTGAATAACAAAACGCAATTCAACTTCGGGCAACTTCTTCAACATCGGTACACCCGGCTACATATCATGCTATATTTTTCCAGTATAAACTGATCTCGCATTGTACAGAACTTCCGTACAATGAGAGATCAGCTTATACTGGAAATATATAGCTTGATATGTAGCCGTGTGTGCCAAACCAATTAAACTCTAAGGAAGTAAGGATCATTAAGTATGTAAGTAGTATTTCTCACAGCTTTCAGAGTAGGATTCTGCAAATTTTCACAGTGCCACATTTTCTAAGACAAATGACTTCTACAATTTCATTAAAATCCTAGGACATTGTTCACACACGGTCATCTGATCCCAAACTAAACAGAGCTTGTACTATGGACACCAAATAACTGATAAACTACATACCTACACTACTTTTTTTTTTGTAAATACATATAGTCATGTATTGTACCTATGGACGCTTTTACCTTTGGACATTGATTATAATAAAAAAAACTGGCAGTACTAAAAATATAATATTGCAACACTGTGGTGGCATTTTTATTTTCTAGCAACACCAGTGAGTGGCGTGACGCTATCGTCTGAAATGTCCATAGGTACAATACATGACCTACTTATATAGATAATTACACCCAGACTCAGGACAAACAGACATGTTCATGCACACAAATGTGTGTCCTGGATGGGAATCGTACCCACGACCAGCGGCATTATAGGTCGTATCTTAACCAACGACGCCATCTGGCCCATCAAACGTCGACGAAAGGAACTCCCGTAGCGTACGTGAGAACAGGAAACAAAATAAATCGTCTTGAAGGATTGGGCAAGAATCGTAAGGGAAAATGTTCCACTTTGCTTCATTTATTATTTACGTAACAGGCCTTCCTTACCTACATCTCGGGGACCCTACTATTTTGTTCGGGTGCGAGATGCAAGGTTAAATTGGTTTACAGTACCTGCTATTTTGAACTGGATGCTACATACGGAATTTTTGAGTGGGTATGTCAATAGGTAAGTATGGGAAACATTATGAAAACAGTAGAAGAATCAATCAATCTGCCTAACCTTTTCCCAACTATGTTGGGATCGGCTTCCAGTCTAACCGGATGCAGCTGGATACGAGTATTTTACGTGGAGCGACTGCCTATCTGACCTCCACAACCCAGTTACTGGGGAATACGATACCACTTGGTAAGACTGGTTGTCAAGACTTTCGGACTTCTGACGACCCGTAATGACTGTCATTCGTAGATCCGTGCCTCGGAAAGCTCGTTAAGCCCAACGGCTTAACGAGCTTTCCGAGGCACGGAGGAGTCTCGGTATGTAAAGATGGTCACCCATCCACGGACCAACCCCGGCAAGCGTATCTTAACCTGATGGATCGACCTGTGCGGCTATTATTACTTAGCCACGAGCTCCTCTCTTTCTCTCTCTGAAAACAGTAGGAGAATCTGCAGAATATTACCTACTAAATGTTCTTCAGATTCTCCTACTGTTCTCGGTAAATTTTGCTTCAAATACAAAACTAAATTCAAGAAAACTACCCTGTACTGTGAACACTTTTGAAATGTCTTTAAAAAAAGCACCTTGTCGAATGACAAGCTCACACACACGAGCCTCGCTACATCACAAGTGAGTACTTGTGACGTAGAGAGGCAACATTCATAAAGACCTCACAAGTGAAAATGCACTGCAGAAAACGACTAATATAATTCCCCATTTATTTAGAAACTGCAAACAAACATAGGTACGAACTCGACTCGAATCTTCTCAACGGTTCCTGTTTCTGTTTGAGCAAAGATATTATGCATTTCGACGTTCAACGTGTAAAACGGTAATCCGCATCCCAGCGACTGCACAAATACTGTTAGCAACGTGTGTTCATTGTGCGAGTAAGTGCCTGTGCAAGTTTTGTGATGAGATAACTTCATTGCTATTGGAAATGGAAACTTTCATATTAACACTGCTCGGAACTAGCCATTCGGTTTAGGATTATGCGAAAATTTCAATAATACTGTCTGGACAAGTGACACGTGTCTTGTATATTATAGCACTATGTTTAAGCAAAACCAGTTTGGTCAGAAGAATTGTTAATCACAAATCATTAAATGGCTTTTTGCCACTTTTTTTTTTTTTTTATTTGTGATGGGTTTGCTCTTGACTCTAGTCTAGGTCAGAGGTGACAGAGACAAAGTCGACGATGGAGTGAGCTTACCCAGAAGAAGCCTGTTCACTCTCACTTTGAAGAGATTAGGGTTGTATACGTTCGGAAACACAGACGCAGGTAGTGAGTTCCACTCTTTTGCTGTGCGCATTATAAAGTAGGTATATCTACTAAAAGTTACTTTCGTTTTATAGTTAGTTAAGAGGGCGGTTTCGTTTTGTCACCTCTCTCGTTCACACGTGACCAAACAAGAATGTTAAATGAAAAGATGATTTTTTGAAAAATGTAATCAATTAGCGAACTAGTAAATAATATTAATTTAATAGGTAATTATTAAAAACACATTTTATTGTGTCATTTATTTCAAAAACATCAAAAACAGATCATAATACTTCTTGTGCTGATTTCATTAGATAACACAATAGAAATTTGTGTTTTTAATAATTATCTATTAAATTATTATTATTTACTAGTTCGCTAATTGATTACATTTTTCAAAAAGGCATACTTTCATTTAATAATCTGAAAAATTTGGTCACGTGTGAGACGGAACAGCCCTCATAAGTAATTACTTTCGTTTCACTGATAAACGACTTTTAATGATTTTAAACTGAAGATTACTTCTAAACGAGTACCTAGGTAAAAAAAAAAAATTACCGGTATTTAGAGCCCTGTCATTAACACAGTGACAGGGCTCTAAATACCGGTAAAATTTTATTTTTTATAATTTTACGGAACAAAAATATCATCATTTGTTTACTCTATACTCGAGCATGTTTATATTTCGTAGGTGTCTGTGAAAAAATTAATAGTTTCAAGTACCCGATTTTTTTTTTCATTTCTGTAAGAGCGAAATATTTCTTTGGTGTTTACTATTGTAGTTTAGTGCTAATCAGCAATGTTAGACGAAAGAACGTACAGTATAGTGGCATAAACTTTCTTTTCGTGAAGTTCATATTCGAATTGTTTTCATTCTCGCACACCCATAAGTCTAAAAATGGGTAAAAACGAGAAACTATTGATTGAAACGCGTGCATTTCAGTGGCGAAAGCACCTTATAACACGATTCCTACCGGTTTTCCTTCGGAGGTTCGGTGGGTTCAGCAATTCAACCGCTATCGAAAAATGCCGCAGTCAATAGTGTCTAATATTGCCAAAAATATAGTTACACTATGGGTATTTCATTAGGTACCCATAACATTCAAACGACAAAAATGCCTATTAATATGTTTGAATTACAACAACAAAAAAGTATTCTGAAATAAAAATATAGGTACCGTCATAACCGGGAACTAAAAATTCATACAATAGCGATCCCGTTATGACGTCACTTTAGGTCACGTGGCACCGCTTTATAAGGACGAGAGCAAGCCGCTGTACAAGGGGTTACGGTAGACACAGATATAGAAAAAATGCGTCAGCGAAAACGAGATGGAGGAATATTGCATAAATTTTATTTAGTTTTCACTTGTTCAACTATTCGATTCTTTATATTTCTATAATAATTTAATAATGTAATAATAATTTAGTTGACTTTAAAACATTTAAAAGTTTTGTTTGTGTAGTGATAACGTTTTTTTGGTTCTGCTTTTTGACGATAGATGGTGTTAAATAAAGTAAAGAAAAGACTTTTATTTTTAAGTTAGTAAATTCATTTTTACTTTATTTAATAAGTAAGTTAAGACCGGCTTTGTTTCGGCTTCTCTCTTACAAAAATTCACACCTCGCCGCTGGTGGATTTATCATTAGTCTTCACAATCAAGGCAAAAGTAACCGTGCCATTGCCTCTGAATTGAAAATATCTCGTCAAACCATGGACTACAACGTGAATAAATACGCATCCACAAAGAGTCTCCGCGATAGAAAACGTTCAGAACGGCCTCGAAAAACCACAATTTTATTGTTAACAAACGAGATCGATCAGTCACAGGCCCAGAGATCGCAGCTCTAATCAATTTGTACCGAGCGCGCAGTGGCGCCCTCATCGTTTGTTCGGTTATTTCTTTTATTTTAGAATGAAAATGCAGAAAAAGAGCAAGTTGTGCTCCACAAGACAATACGTTATTATTATTATTTAGTTTTATTAGTTTTATTGTAATCCTTAAAACGGGAAATGGTGGCCACTTTTTTCCGTTTTAATGATTACAATAAAACTTAACAATATAAAACTACTGTTTGTAATAATATTAACGTATAGTCTTGTGAAGTACAACTTAACGTGCTTATTTTCTGCATTTTCTTTTTAAATTAAAAGAAATAACAAAACAAACGATGAGGGCGCCACTGTGCGCTCGGTAGCCTCTTAAGGATTTGCCCGTGAGTACTTCTACTGTGAAAAAAAGATTGAGAGAAGCTGGTCTTTTTGGCAGGGTGGCAGTGAAGAAACCACTTTTAAGACGTCAGAATAAAATCAAGAGTTGCAATGGGCCCAAGAACATAAAAATTGGACGCATGAAGAAGAGAGTTTGTGCGCAGGTCAAGTCAATAACGGATGTTAGATTCATGGATCCTAAAGAAAGAAGACTATAAAAATACTAAAGGAAAATGTAGTATGTTCTGGCCAGCGCCTGATCGGCAGCAAATTTATCTTCCAACACGACAACGATAGTAAACATTCATAAAAGCTTAGCAAAGAATATTTAGGACAATTGGAAAGGAAGAATGTGAGTCATGGTTTGGCCGTCACAGTCGCCCGACCTCAATCCGATAAAGGTGTTGTGCGATAAATTGGAGTGAGAAGTCAGAAAGCAGTGTCCTATCCCATCTTTGGGAAATCCTGCAAAACGAGTGAAAAATAGATGATGATTATTTATCGAAATTATTACAGAGAATGCCAAAACTGTGCGCCGCAGTAATCAAAGCAAAAGGAGGTTATATCGATGAATCAAAAATTTAAATATAAAACATTTATAGATTTTAGTTTTATCATTACTGTATTCTTATCTATTCAAGTTCTTTAAAATATGCGTATCAAAATCAATCGTATTATTTTTATTTGTTGTATAACCCGCAACCTATAGAGTGGGCACAGACTTTTGATCGGTGGTGTATGCTTCATTTTAACGTTATTCTTTATAAACGATACTTGTATTTTAACGCTATATTTAACGTTATTTTTAACGGTTATAAATAGGTGATTCACGACAGTAAAACATATGTACATAATTAGAACCATAATTACATTATATATATTTTTTTCTCTTAGCTAGATTTCAGAAATCTAGTTAGTACAGACGCCAGCACATCAAGCTACTACAATCTGTCAGATTTCTTTAATAGATTTTCGACTTTATTGCTAAAGCATTAGGTTCAAGGTTGTTTGGGAAAATCTGACAGTTTAGGGTAGGTTGACCTGCTGGCGTCTGTACATCAAATCTAAGTTAATAATAATATCCTGGGACATTATTCACACATGGTCATCTGGTCCCAAACTAAGCAGAGCTTGTACTATGGAAACCAGATAACTGATATACTACGTACAGTACTTTTTTTTTTTGTGAATACCTACTTATATAAATAATTACACCCGGACTCAGGACAAACAGACATGTTCATGCACACAAATGTTTGTCCTGGATGGGAATCGAACCCACGACCTGCGGCATGATAGGCGGTATCTTAACCAACCACGCCAACTGGCCTGTCATGTTGATTGATGATGAGTAAATGATTCTTAACAGTTTGTAAATAAATATTTGTTATTGTCGCGCATCACATTTTGATCAAGTTACAACCTGACACTTACCGGCAAATTGCAAAAAACAAGAAAATTCGCAGGCTAGGTACCACTAATAATTTTAACCGTTAAAACGAT
Source organism: Dicycla oo (assembly GCA_948252095.1). Classification (NCBI taxonomy): domain Eukaryota; kingdom Metazoa; phylum Arthropoda; class Insecta; order Lepidoptera; family Noctuidae; genus Dicycla; species Dicycla oo. Next base: position 16,196,681 of record OX411732.1, read on the forward strand.
ATTTCTCGTTATTTACGTTAATGTTAACTAACGGTATGTTACTGGTAAAGTAATCAAGTAACGATAAATTTCTGCATGGTACCACAATTGAAATACCGTTCCGTAACGTAAGTTACACCTAGCGTGCCTGCTTTTTGGTGTCGTTAAGTCCAAAAAACCGAAGTATTTGTACGATAAGCTTAGTTGGATGGCTAGTAGACGAGATTGCGCGCCCAGGCAATGTGCACAACAACTGGCAACACAGTCTCGTAGGACAGCGGCTTTCAGAGGCACTTTCCGATACGCTGCATCTAAGGTGTGGAATAATATCCCACCACCATTAAGGGCACTGGGCACTATCCACACTTTCAGAACATGTTTACGGCAGTATCTGATAGATTTACAACAGAAACTTGATATGGTCGCCCTTAATGTATCACTTATATGAACATGTAATATCGTGGCAGACTGGTGCCTAAACTAAGCTCTAGGCCTGTATTACAGGACACCAAAACTAAAATACCTACGAGTATTTATTATTGTTTTGTATCTTAGTTTTTATTATCAAATTATTATAAGCATATACAGTATGTTAACCAACAGAGGGCGTTCCCGTTAACCCGCAATAGTATAGCATCCATACATGCTAAAAAAAATATTACCATTCGAAAACAAAATGGTTTTTATTTTTTTTAATATTAAAATATTCACTAAAAATGTTAAATTGATACGTAAAAGAAACACTCTGTACACGCGTACTTGAAGGACGGAAACATCGCAATTTAGTTTTTATTTTTAGTGAATATTTTTATATTTTTTTGAATATTTTAGTGAATATTTTAATATTAAAAAAAAATAAAAACTATTTTGTTTTCGAATGGTAATATTTTTTTTAGCATGTATGGATGCTATACTATTGCGGGTTAACGGGAACGCCCTCTGTTGGTTAACATACTGTATAACTATTACATTTTTTTTCCACAAAGAACCCACTTAGTTTATTTATTTAATTATTTAAATATAAATATAAATATTATGTAGGTAATATGGGCTGGTATCCGCAAACACGTCAATGCGCGAATCTAGCGTAATAAAAATATTATGTATTAAGTATGCTGAAACTGTGTGTACTCCCCTTCACTTGTCCCTAAAGGTTCATTAGAAAACCAGCGTCAGACAGCATCTGTCTGGCATTAATGCTGAAATGAACCTTTTTGACGCAGCCGTGAGGTACACACTGGTGATTAAACATTTTTTTTTTATTTCTTTTTTGTATTTTGTGTTTCACGAACTGTGTCAAATAAATATTATTCTTTCTTTATTTCTTTATTCTTTCTAACGGTTATTATTTTGTTATTTGGTAACGTTAACACGCCCTGCAAACGACAAAAATGCCTTTTATAGCTTTGAATTACAACAACAAAAAATGTTCTGAAATAACCCGGCGCCAAAACGTCATAATTGGGGACTAAAAATCCATACAATAGCGATCCCATCACATGACGTCACTTTAGGTTATGTGCCAATATAATATAGTGTATAATCTATGATATGCCACCACTTGATATGGACGAGAGCTAATACACGTAAATATATAAAGTAATAAATAAATAAGATGTATTTTTCGGACAACCTTAGAGCCGACGATATATGTATTTGTATGGAAAGTTTGTGGTGCCTGCTACAACTTTGCCACCATTAGCTGTGGAAAAAAACTACCTTCATGGCAAATATGGCAATAATGTAACTGCCGGGGACAAGAACGGTGTCTCATGAAAATGCTGAAAAAATCAACATTATATATTGAGATATCCTTCTAGGCAAAGTTGTGTCTTTTACCTACAACTTTACCTTACGACTTTGGGTGCTTGTCATTCGGAAACACAGCAAGATTTGAGTATACCTGGCAAGGCATAAGGCAAAGTTACAGCATTTTACAGTATAAAAAAATTATTAAAAAAATTAAATCGACTTCAAAAAGAAATAAACTCAAAATTATGAAATAATTTTAATTTTGGAAGTCGGTGTCTTGGGATCTGTATTTTAATTTTTTACCACCGACTTCCGAAATTAAAATTATTTCATAATTTTGAGATTTTAGTAAAAACTGGAATATTTGATTGTAATAAGTAGTTAATAGTTTTGTTATAAATATTGCACTAGAATTTGACCAAGGTTTTGAGATGTTTTCCCTTTGACACCACACCCGTAGCTCGTATCAGTAAGCCAGGCCGTCACACTTACACGTTGAAAGCTAGGTCATCCTAACTATTGCCATTACTGAGGACCAATAAGCACTTACCTGGTCATCATCAGACCGTCAGAAAGTATCATTTAGTAGCATCTGTGCTCAAATGTTGAAAGCCAGGTCATCCTATTTCCATTACTGAGGTCCAATACAATAAGCACTTACCTGGTCATCATCAGACCTTCAGAAAGAATTATGTAGTAGCACCCATGCTCAATTAGATAAATGTTGAAAGCTAGGTCATCCTAACTATTTCCATTACTGAGGACCAATAAGCACTTACCTGGTCATCTTGAAAACTACTAAACCGATTTTGATGAAACTTTCACTATGCCCTAAGTTGGAGTAAATGTAAGCCAACAAAAAAAGAATGGTCACGATCCGATAAATAGTTTCGGAGATAGGTATGCGTGGACAAACATACATACATACAAACATACATCTATAAAATTTTGTATATTTGTTTGGAAGCCCTAATAGATCATCATATGTGAATATTATATGTCGCAGATCCAATAATATTACATACATACGTATCGAATTGATAACTCCTTTTTTTGAAGTCGTTAAAGATAATACTCTGTGGACAAGAGCAGCCGCTGTACAACGGGTTACGCTATAGACAGTTAGATGAAAAAAAATGCGTCAGCAAAAACGAGATAGAGGAATATTGCATATTTAACCGACTTCAAAAAGGAGGAGGCTCTCAATTCGTCGGAACCTTTTTTTTATGTATGTTCCTCGATTACTCGAAGATGGCTGGACCGATTTGATTTTTTTTTGTTTTGTTTGAAAGGGTATACTTTTCAGGTGATCCCATGATCATCAAGTCAGGATCTGATGATGGGATCCTGGAGAAATAGAGGGAATTCTTCAAATTTTATAGGCACACTTGAAGCGATTTGAGTAGTTTTTGGAAGAGTACTTTCTCGAAGTGGTCCCATTTCAATTTGGTGAAGATCTGATGAAGAACTGCGGAGATAGGTAACGGAACTCCTCAATAAATGATAGCAAATGGCCCGGGATTGCTGAAATCTCATGTCTATCTATTGTTTCCACCAGTTCGTAACATAACATCACACCGCCCGGTACGCTATGAAGGGGTAACCAATAAAAAGTGAAAAATAAAAACTTTTCAGCATAAAATAAAACCGACTTCCAAAACAAGACACTACAAAGTGAAAAATAACTTTAATTTCGGAAGTCGGTGGCAAAAAACGAAAATACAAAACCAAAGACACCGACTACCGAAATTAAAGTTATTTTTCACCTTGTAGTGTTTTGATTTGGAAGTCGGTTTTATTTTTTGGTAAAAAGTTTGTATTTATTTAGTTTTCACCCATTCAACTGTATTGTATTCTATTCTATAATAATAACTTTAGAATGATATTCCATAATTTAGTAGACTTTATTTCTCTAAAACATTAAAACTTAAGTTTGTGTAGTGATAACGTATTTTTGGTTCTGCTATTTGACGATAGATAGTGTTAAATGAAGTAAGGAAAAGATTTTTTTACTTTATTGATACCTAAGTAAGTTAGACCGGCTTTGCTTCGGCTTCTCTCTTACAAAAATTCACACCTCGCCGCTTCCTTCAAACCTCTATTAATTAAAACATGTTTTATTTTCCTCTCACCTATTTCACAAATTAAAGACATAATTAATAGCTTATATGGTATGGTGGTTCCTATGAAGTAAGATGATAACGGACGGAACGTAGCTCTTGGGACAGATGTCAAGTGAGGAGGAAAAAGAAAGTAGGTAGGTAAGTACCTACCTAAAAAAATTTAGAAATATCCGTAGTTTCTGGTAAAAATCCTTCTCTATGGTAAAAATACAATTCTCTGTCTACGATACAAATATTTATTTGGCGCCTGTCATTGTTACATGATGACACATTTACAAACATAGATTTATGTTTACAAAGTTGTTTTGAATGGGTTTATTGAGCTTTTTAATGCTTTTAAATATTGTATAGTTGGCGTGTAAGTTTGCTGCTCTGAAGTAGGCTACAAATAACTGCGCAGTAGTCAATATCTATAGGATAATAATATATAGTGTATAATCTATGTCTATAGGTACTAAAGCAGCAGCAAAGAGTAAAGTAATAATAAAGAGAAAGGACAATAACTCTGTGGTTTATGCATGTATGGAAAGTGCTGCCACCTCTACTACGGCTATAATAATGTATACACCTACCTATAGGAATGCATACAGCTTGGCAAAAACGAGTAGAAATTAATGGAGGCGCCACTGTACTGTTCGCATGGCAACCCGCTGCAACCGAATAGCGTATTAACCTGATCTTGATAATTAGCTGTATATTTGTTAGACATTTTATATCTACTTTATTTACTTATGTGTAATTTATTAAAATCAGTAAGTATTGTGCATTGACCAAAGACGTGTTCTCGTCATGCAACTGATTACCGAGTACCTAAAAATAAATATTTATATTCTAATAAATATATTATAGGTACCTACTCCTTTGTTTTCAATATTTTTTAGAAATTATTAAAATACATTGGTGCCGATTCTGTTGTGCACAAACTTAATTTAATTTAAGCTATTGCTAACTCTTCTCTCAACAACGCTTCACAAGAAAGAGACGGACGTAAATTAGAGCTGTTAAATTTAGTTGGAACTAATATTTCCATACAAATTCAGACGACACGTAAAAACATGTCCACTAAAAACACGGTGAAACGCAAGGTGTAAACTAGTTTTACATCTCTAACTTAGTTCATAGCTATAGCCCTCCTTTTCTCGCGCTGCCTGTTAGTAAACGATTCTCTAATTTTAGTTCAGTTATTGAACAAGAGAATCGGCTCCATTATATTATATAAAATTATTCTATTTTATTCCGATAAATCGACCTCTTAATATTCCACCCCCACCACATCCATGAAGCGCTGAAGCTGGCCGCAAACTCATCTGAGTCGTGCTCAGATTCAGATGTACTGCTGCTATCTATCATCTTTAAGATTTATGACTAATCGCTCTATTTCCTCGTACAGAGTTAGTTCCCTCTCAGAGTACCTACTCCTTTTCTATTTCATTTCATGCTGGCATGAATTCTTCCAATCTTCCTCGATAATAGCTTGGAATGCACGGTCAGCTGCTTCCTGTAAAGACAAAATTTCATCTTATACCTAATTTCTGGTATATTTTCTCTAATGAAAATGCTGCAACAAATCCATCATTACCTTTTAATCACACTCAACGTTAAAGTTAAGTAGAAATCGAATTTACATTTACCTACTTAAGATCAGGTCACTCAAGTATCAATAAATCTAGGCGCGCTATATCAGAGTAATGCAGACAAAATGGAAACATAACCCCATACCTCGATGTTTATTGTTCCAAAATTTCACTTATTCCTTAGGCAAGCAATTCAAAACACCTTTGGGTTCATCAATCAACACTTGATTCAACTAAAAACAACAAAACAAACACTTACATACCTGTGATATCAGCGGTTCTTTGGTAAACATTGTAAAGATCGGAAAGAATAGTTTGTGTTTCATGTTCCGCCAAATATTTTATTTTATTATTATCAAACATTTTTTATTAATTTATGTTTGATATTATTTGTTATAAACATTATCATAATAACTTCATGCAACAGGTTACTATGAGACATGGCAAAATCTGTGGTGATTTCTATCCCACCTATGAGATGATTGTGTCAATGTATAAAAAAACGGATCTAGGCATTTTACTTGATTTAAGTGAGATAATTAATTGTAATAATTATTATTAATAATAAATAAATAAGAGTATACGTATTTAGAATACAAACAATTCAGTTTTCTTGAACAATTTTATTTATAAAAGGTTACCGTATTTTGACCGGTTTTTTTTTTGCCTACCATAATATTCTACCATTTACTGTAATTTTAGACCAGCAACACCGTAATTTTGATAGAGTTGGAGACACTGGTCAGTGGTGTTTAATCTATGGTTCAGTTGAGTGATTTCTTGAGTATTATTGTTCTGTGGGAGTGATTCAATCAATTTGGTTGGCGGGAATTCCATTACACCATAATATTTTCCTGTTGGAACTAAGATTTTTTTAATTTTTAGTAAGACATCATTACTAAAAATGGACGTTACTGATATTGGGAGAGTCGCCAGCAGAAAAAGGATGAACACGGATGCCGAAAAGCTCAGAGAAAAAGTATCGCGTGAAACCGCTAAAATTATTAAACTGAAGGTTTGTTTTGTTTTAATTTCGAGTACCTATTCGAAAATGTTCTACATTTTCTTAAGCGAGGTGTTAATTTAAGAGCTATTGGTGGATTCACCCATACTCTTTGGATTCAACGTTTTACTGAAAATCAGAGCGATTCGGAATAGCATCTGGCCGAAATCAACAAGCTTATTGTTCACACTGCGGCGAGGGCGGCGACTTGAGTTTCTAGGTAGGCTTGAGTTTGTAGTTACTTACAATTTATAAATATAATACTCTAAGACGACCCACTGACCTAATACTCAATAATTATTCATTCAAAAACTAAATTATTTCTGAAATACTTAGGTAAATGAAATGTTATGTATATGGTTGGTCACATTCACATAGATCTTGTACCTACCATAGTCGTTTCAGGTACTTATTGCACCATGATTACTTTTATAATATACTGTTGTGCATGCGGTCAGGTGGCGCAGGACACGGCGTACTGGGACCTGAAGGAGCGGCTGCAGCAGCTGCAGGGCGCGCACGAGCGCCTGCAGCAGAACATGGTGGACGTGCAGATGCAGCACGAGGCCGCGTCCGCGCACTACACGCAGGAGCTGCGCCTGCGCCCCGACACGCTCAACAAGTACGCTCGTACAGGCTGCGCGCGCGTCCCCGTGCGCGGCAGGTACTGTAGCTCTGTGTGCGCAGGGTGGCGGGCACGCGCGGTGTGTGCGACGTGCTGGAGGAGAGCAGCGAGCGGCTGCGGCGCTGCGTGGCGCGCTGTCAGGCCGACCGCAGCGCGCTGCAGGCAGCTTATGGAAAGTGTGGCGCGCGCGTGCGCCTGCTGGCGGCCGAGTTGGCGAGCGCGCGCGACGCGCAGGCCTGTCAGCGTGACGCCGGTATGTCGCGCCCACTTGTATCGTACGAGTCGTTGGTTACCTAACGTGGAGTTGGTTTCCGCACTTAGTCCTTCAAGTGGTCCATTGTACGAGTCATGGAGTGGTTATAATCTTATAACATGAAACACGACCTTGCCGCTACCAGCTGTAGCTTAGCGCCGGGCGGCGTCCGGTAAGAATAATTATACAAAAATGTATGAAGCACACAGCGGCTTGATACATTTGTTCTCATCGCTCGCCTCCCTGCGCTAAGTTACCGCTTGTAGGGGCAAGGTCGTGGCCAAACGGTTGAGACTGCAAAAGTTATAAATGCGCGAGGGAGAGGGTCAAGTTTTTTATGGGTCATAGGTGATGATGAAGCTCATGGCTAAGTAACAACAGCCACACGGGTCTATCAAGGTTAATCCATGCTGGCCGAGGTCGGCGCGTCGATGGGTAATCCATCTTACCAATAACCTCCGTGCCTCGAGAAGTCAGTCAGACGGTTAGTCCCGTCTGTCATTCGTAGAACTTTTACAGTCATTACGAGCATTCAGAAGGCAGAAATCCAATGGGTGTCTTGTTATCTACCCAGTTATTAAAATACTGGAATTCAGTTGCATCCGGTTAGACTGGTAGCCAGTATAGTAGGGAAAAGGCTCGTCAGATGATTCCATGACGATCAAGTATTCCATCTCCAGCAATGAAGTAGGATGAGCGAACGCGGAACCTCGGATCTATATCTATGAATTTAGTTTGGGCAGCCTTTTTGTGTCTCGAGAGAACGATGGTGTCGAGAAAGTCGGTGCAGCATACAGCTAAGTTCACAAACACTTATGTGTGTAACACTTGTGGTGTGTGTGGCAGCACGGGAGAGTGCCGCGCGCGCCGTGGAACAGGGTCGCCAGCTGGAGGCCGCGCGCGAGCAGCTCGGAGCAGCGCGCGCCCGCGCCGACGAGCGCGCTGCCGCCCACGACCAGCTCGCCGCGCGCCTACGACAGGTGAGTGCAGGCTGCACAGTAAGGCACCGCGGGAGAGTGCCGGAGCAAAGTTGGAGGACGCGCGCGAGCAGCTCAGAGCACGGGAGAGTGCCACGCACGCCCGCACCGATGAGTGTGCCGCCACCCGCGACCAGCTCGGCGCACGCCTGTGACAGGTGAGTGCAGGCAGTGTGACAGCGCGGGAGAGTGCCACGTACGCCCGCACCGACGAGTGTGCCGCCACCCGCGACCAGCTAGCCGCACGCCTGTGACAGGTGAGTGCAGGCAGTGTGACAGCGCGGGTGATTATCACGCACGCCCGCATCGACGAGCGCTGCCGCCCGCGAGCAGCTCGCCGCACGCCGCACGCCAATGACGTGTGAGTGCAGGCAGTTTGACAGCGCGGGAGAGTGCCGCGCACGCGACGTCATCTCGCTGTAAACAGAGAGCGCGCGAAGTGTAGTTCGCTTTATCGCGACTATGTAACCGTAGCACGAGCACGTGTTGCAGGCGGACGAGGCGGCGGCGGCCATGCGAGACGAGGTATCGCGCCTGGTGCGCCAGTTTGACGCGCAGACCGCGCACATGCAGCAGACAATCGCGCGCCAGGAGGACGAGTCAGTACCTATTTACTAGTTTACGTGGACGATCGCGACGCTTGCTTACTTTCTCCAACATTATGAGCCTATAATGTTCCCCCTGCTAAGACTAGTACCTTATAAGGTATTATAATACATCATGCGGGTCCAGTGCGGGTTGGTAAATAACACAAATGTCATTGCGTTTTTAACCGTCTTTCAAAAAAAAGGAGGATGATCTCAATTCGTCGCGTATATAAAGGGTGTAAGGGACAGCCCTCCGCAAACTAACAGGGTGCATTCAGCTCCTTATTTTGAATCATATTCCACCAGAGAACTTCTCAGGAAAATGTTAATTTATTTTATCATTTTTTCAGTTACTATTCCTTTACTTAAATGTAAGATTACATTATCTGTACGCAGCACTCCATTATATAAATAAAACAGCTAAAATAAAATAAAAACAGCAATGGATGTTGACATACTCTAACGAACGACGCGTGAAATCAGCTGTTCATTTTCTGCCTAGCTACAGAGTTCAACAAACTCACCGCATACCTAGTACTTTTACCCTTTCCAACCAGTTACAGACGCTCCTATATATGCACAAAAACACAAACAAATCAGTTCTATCGGATTCCTATAACGTTCCTGAATTAATTTCATGTACCATCTTAGTATGATATACTCAATTCACCCTATCAGTCTGCGGAGGGCTGTCCCTTACATCCTGTATATACGTATATATATATATTATTTTTTTATGTATGTACACCGTTTTCTCTGTCAATTGTGGACCGATTTCGAAAATTCTTTTTTGTTTGAAAGGGTTGCCCATTGCCACCAAGTCAGAAACTGCTGAGGGAATCCTATGGAAATCGAGGGAAACCCTCGCGAAAAGCGAGCGAAAGCGATTTGGGTATTTTTTTATAGTAACTCTAGCATTTGCTCTTGGAAAGCACCATTTGGTGCTTCCATTTGTTGAAGACCACAGATGGCCATCGTGACTACTTAATTATACCTAAGTATTTCACGGGTTGCGATTGGTTGCTAAGCAATTTAAGCTCGTCATAATGCATATATGCTGATGGTGACTTCGCCATCAGCTCCAGTTCCCCTGGTTCTTACTAGGAGAACTCCTCAACAATTAACGTCCTTGCATCGGGAAAAGCAATATTTTGTAAAAGGTGATGAGCAGTTGAGGTACGGTTAACGTAAGTACAGGCATTTATTTTGCTAACGCCGCGACCTACTTTCCGCGAGTCGTTTTATATCGATTTGGGTAATTAATCGTCAGTAGACCAATAACTGTCATACCAAAGAAGTCACGATTAGCATCCCACATAACTATATTGTAACTTTAACTAATAAACTTCGGGATCAAGGAATTTGTGGTTTTCGTCAACTCAAACTCTAACTAACGACGCCTGGGCATTTGACATTAGGCAATTGTAACTTAGATAAATTACAAACTGACCCACTAAAAAGTGAAAAATAAAAACTTTTTTACAAAAAAAAAACAACCGACTTCCAAAAAAAAAAAACATTACAAAGTGAAAAATAACTTTAATTTCGGAAGTCGGTGGCAAAAAACTAAAATACAGATCCAAAGACACCTACTTCCGAAATTAAAGTTATTTTTCACTTTGTAGTGTTTTTTTTTTTTTTGGAAGTCGGTTGTTTTTGATTTCTTTCCTTCACTGCTTAAGACGCAGGTATATAGGGTGACTGGTAATTAGTGACCGATTCATAAACACACATGATTGTACTCATGATATCAAACAAAACTATGGGACCAAACCTGAATTCGCGAAAAAAATCAGCTGTCTCATAGAATGTATCATATATGTTCGCGTAACTCGTCAAAATGTAGGGAACAGCAAATTTCTTTTTTCGCGATTTCGGATTTGGTGGCAGAGTAAAAGTAGTTTATTATCATGAGTAGGTACTATCATGAGTACAACCATGGGTTTAAGTATCGGTCACTAATTACCAGTCACCTATATTATACATGCCAGTGGCCTTGAGTGGTTAGCTTGCGTATTCTATGCTGAGCTCACGCAACGCGCTTGATAGTTTTTGCGTGATTCTCAGGTTTTTATCCGCGCTAAACATAACTTTGCAAATTAATTATACTATGTAATATAAACTTAATTTAAAATATTCACATATTAAGTTACTAGGAAAATGCTTTAATTTAACACATATTTTTCCAAATCATTAGTACACGTTTAGACGTGATCTTCAGTTAAACGGTTATCGTCGCCTCGAACTGCAGAACTGTAATACGGTCTCTGACGGTCAAAATTACTTGATAAGCATTTACGTGCTTCACAAGCACGCTTGACGCGACTTCAAGCAAGCTTGTCAAGCTTCCGCGCGCATTTTCATTTTAGTTTCCATAGCACACTGCAAGTGTTGCTTTTCAAAAATATAATAATAGTTCATCAAGCAATATCAAGCACGTAGTTTGCTTGTCAAGCGCATCGGTCAAAATTGCTTGATAAGCACGAACAATTCGCGACAAGCGTCAAGCAATTATCATTGTGTAGGGAACGAGTCGAGGCTGTCACCATGAGCCACCACTGCACTGCTCGCTTAGTGTAGTGTGTATAGTTCGCGTCACGAAGTTTGCCGCTCTGAAACCAGGCTTTCCGATGCGCATGGCATGGCGCGCTGCGTGTTCCCAAATGCTTCATCATTTTATTTTATTTTTTATTTTATTTTACACTTTTTGGAAAACTTACAGCTAAACATTTTTGCACGATTGAGAATAACAAAATTAAGGCCAATTAAAAGTTTTCACATATAGAAAAGAGCTTATAAAGATAAAAAATTGAGAAGGTAGACAATCTTTTAAGTAAAAACCATATATAAGTAAACATGTGTTTAAAACAGCGTAAATTGAAATAAATTAGTTTACGTGATCAAAAAAGAAATCACAAAGAGTCCTTTTTAATTTTAAGATGCTAGTATTGAAAACATCGATGTCGACGCCCCGGCGGCAGACCGCATTATACGTCACGCATTATCATCTCAATACTTGTATAAAAGCTAAGCTAAGCGTTGTGCTAAAGAAGCTTTTGGACAGACAAATATCCTATACGAGCTACGTATGCTTCTTTAACACAACACTAAGACCGCTTAGAAGGGTCTGCCTTGCGTTGGCAACTATACCGGCTTCCACGACCCGCTCGCGCCCCTCCTGCATACCCTGTCTTTGATTCCCGACATCGCGTCGTGTAGAATATAGTCAAGCAATTGCGAAACTATAAAAAGCTTTTGAAAACGAAATGTAACTTTAATTTCGGAAGTCGGTGGCAAAAAACTAAAATGCACATCCAAAGACACCGACTTCCGAAATTAAAGTTATTTTTCGCTTAGTAGTGTTTTTTTAGGGTTCCGTACCTCAAAGGGAAAAAACGGAACCCCTATAGAATCACTCGTGTGTCTGTCTATGTCTGTCTGTCCGTCCGTCTGTCACAGCCAATTTGAACCGAACCTAATAGACCGATTATGTTGAAATTTGGCACATGTATGTATTGTTGTGACCCAAACACGGACGTGTTACGTAAATAAATGAATTTTGAATATGGAGGTACATTTTGGAGGGCAAATAAGAAAATAAAAAAAAAAATTGCAAACTGTACCGTGTGCCATATCAAATGAAAGGGCTTATGTTTGTTCTTGGGATACATCCCAACTACGGAACCCTTCATTGTGCGTAGTCCGACACGCACTTGGTCGGTTTTTTTTTTTTTTTGTAAAAAAGTTTTTATATGATGGATATTGACTTATTGACTGCCGCGCAGTCATTTGTGGCCTACTTCAGAACGACAAACTTACATGACGCGAATAATAGCCCTCGCGTGTGTGTGACGTGCTCACTCTCGGCAGGGCGCGCGTTGCTGGCGCGGAGGGTGAGCGGCTGCGGCGCGACGCGGTCGCTCTGCAGGACGAGCTGCGTCGCGCACGGGACCAGCTGGCGGTACGTCACCACTCACTCAGCGACAGGAGCGCTGTTATTAGTTATCAATACTCAAAACACTGTACTTAGGCAGGTACAGTGTCTCCCAATCATAGCATACCATTATTAGGTATCAATCAACATTTCAACAATCAAAGCTTCTTTTTCCTCATTTTGCGGTTTCATGAAAATAACAAAGAATTGCATTCCAGTTCCAGTCCAGTTATCCATGTTCTTATCACATATCTTATTATAAATGTTTTTATTATATACCATTAGGACACTAAGAATACAATTGACTACATGAAACAACAAGAGGAGGCCCATGTTGACAAGATTAAAAACCTGGAGAAAGTTATTAATGATAAAAATCAAGTAAGTACCTGCAGTCAGTACTTAGTTACCTATGAGGATTCCATACTAAAATGGTAAAAAAACAAATCTACTAGAGGTTTTCGGACATTATGTTAAATTCAGTTTTTGTTCTTTTAGCATGAGCAAGAAATGGATATGGAAATAAGTTCCATTAAACAATGTGTCCGTCAACTGGAAACGGAGAAGCTGGAAGCGAGCGAGAAACTGAACAAGAGCGAGCAAGAGTGCGGCTCGCTGCACACAGCGCTCGACGAGCTGACCCGCGCCGCCGACCAGCTGCGCGCGCGCCTCACCGATCAGCAGGCGGCGCACCAGGTGCAGCGGTGCGTACCGACACGCCGCCTGCGATACGCGCGCGCCTCACCAGCCATGTGACGCACGTGCTCTTGCAGGGACGCCGACGCCGCGCAGCGGGCAGAGCTCAGCGCCACGGCCGCCGCTAAGGAGCGCGAGCTGGACGCCAACACCGGCACCATCGCGCGCCTTATGACCGACCTCAAGAGCGAGACAGACGCGCGCGCACGTGCAGACGCCGCGCTCGGCGCCGCGCGTCGCCAATATGATGCCGACCAGCTCGCCGCGCGCGCCCTAGAGCAGCAGCTGCGCGACGCCGCTGTGCGCCTGGAGCACACCGTAAAGGTGCGCGTGCGCCGCTCCCGAGCGCCCGTCCACCTCGTCCTCAACCCCGCTCACGCCACCTCTGCTTGCAGGCCAAGGACGACGAGCTGGCCGCGCAGATGACCATCATCCTCGACATGAGGGGCGAGAAGGTGAGCTTGCACGACGATCGGTGCCGAGTGCGGTGAGAACGCATACAGTAAGGTCGACTCGGTTCCCAGGAGCGGCTGCAGGAGCGGATCCAGGGAATGCAGAACACGATCGACAATATCCAGACGGAGCTGACAGGCCGCTTCGCGGCGCCCAAGAGGGCCGCAGACGTGGGCGAGCCGCCCGAGCTGGACGCAGGGCCGCGCAAGGCGAGGCCGCTTATGGCCGAGCCGCGCAAACCGGAGCCGCTCCAGGCCGAGCCGCGCAAACCGGAGCCGCTCCAGGCCGAGCCGCGCAAACCGGAGCTGCGCCATGCCGTGCCGCGCAAACCGGAGCCGCCCCAGGCCGAGCCGCGCGAACCAGAGCTGCGCCATGCCGTGCCGCGCAAACCAGAGCTGCGCCATGCCGTGCCGCGCAAACCGGAGCCGCGCCAGTCCGAGCTCTATAACTTCCTCAGCGACAGCAGCGTGGACAGCGACGCGCTGGACGTGAGTGCAGTAGTGTACGCGCACGTGTCCAATGGGTGACTACTAACGCCCTGTTTGTTATTGCAGCCGCGCGAGGTGGGGCGGCGGTTTGAGGCGCTAGCGCGCGGCGACGAGCGACTGGCGGCGCAGGTACGTGCGCCACACGAGCCAGCCGCTTAGGCGCGTCAACCACACGAGCTAAAGTCGAGGCGGCGTCGCGGCGCGGCCCGCTGGCGTGCGGTGCAGGGGTGGGGTTCCACGCTACCCCCGCACCTCCCCACTCTCCCCGCACGCCCGCGCCGCGACGCCACCTCGACTCTAGCTCGTGTGGGCGAAGCGCCTTGATGTGCACTGGCTGTGCTAATGCTACGGCCAAACCAAGGTCAACCAGGAGTCAACCAGAGCTCCGGCCAAACTTGCGCGTCAAGTAGCGGGACGCGGAATGCGAACCGGGAGCGTCAACAACGCGAAACTTACGTGCACACCTGCGCGTCAACACCGCGAACTTAATTTTTAGTGAATAGTCACTGAAGCCGCACGTCTATAGCCTAGTTTAACACCTGAATTGTTGTGATAAGTCAGTCTCATCATTCTTCTTTCAATCGTTTCGATTGAAAGAATAATTATTGAAGTCTCTATCATGCATTATGAATTCATTTGAATTTTTGGAGAGCGTTACTCCAGCAAGAAAATGTCTCCTAGAGTGATATGAGTGCTACCTATAATTACTGCGTAATCTGCTGTAAATGTGCGCCAAATAAAAAAATTGTGCGCCTTGTCGTTTTGGAAAGAAACGATTCCTGCTGGAGTAACGTTGGTAAACGTTGCTCCTAGAGTGACATGAGTGGTACGTATAATTAGTGCGTAATCTGCTGTAAATGTGCGCCGAAAATATAATTTGTGCGTCTTCAGGTATTCGAGATATTGCGTTTCCAGCTGGAGTAACGTTTTGCGGAATCGTGTATCTCTAAAACCATTGTATGTGCGCCTGTAGAATAAACATCCACGAGTAGCTCTTAATTTGTGCGTATTTGTGACATAATTAGATTTAAGAAAATATTTATAATTTTCAAGTAATCGCGGTTTTTTAAAAAACCCGAAAAAATATCGCAGCGCTTAAATGAGAAAACGTATAAGCTCACTGAAAACTGCATTCGGTCTTTCTTGACGCGTATAATAGCCATAAAAAGTTTCAAAAGTATGTAATACGTGCATGCGTTATCGAATAATATTGCTAAAAGTCAAAACAACGGTGTTATAACTTTGACGGCAAAATACAAGAAACCGACTCAACCCAAGACGTGGAGATTTACCTAAAATTAGTGCGTATAATCAAAAATATATAGTGAAAATATTCAGTTTGGAATGTTTCGAAATAATTAGATATAAACAAAAAACTAAACATGTCAACAACGGCTGGTTATCCGACCAAATTCGAATGACTACAAAAAAGCGACGGATTCATACATAAGAATGACCTTCTTTATTGGACGTGTTAAACCTAAGCTGTTGTCGGCACAGTCGCGTTCAAACGTTTGTTGGCAACTATATGACCTAATTTAGGTGGGTATAAATGTTAAAAGCTGGGACATCCTATTTTCGTTACTGAGAACCTTGTTTTGAGAGGTTTTCCCTTTGACACCACACCCGTAGCTTGTATCAATAAGCCAGGCCGTCACATTTTAGGTACACGTAATAACACGTATTAATCCATTATCTTGTAAAATACTGAACAGATTTTGATGAAACTTTCACTGTGCCCTAAGTTGAAGTAAATGTAAGCCAACAAAAAAAGAATGGTCACGATCCGATTAATAGTTTCGGAGAAATGCGTGGACAAACATACATACATACAAACACATCTATGAAATTTAGTACATTTGTTTGGAAGCCCTAATAGATCATCATATGTGAATATCTCGCAGTTCCGATAATATTACATATTATCGTATCGAATTGATAACTCCTTTTTTTTGAAGTCGTTAATAAATAATACCTATATTTTTGACAGGGGACTATTTCGCTGTCGCAGATGAAAGATGATTTGAAGTTAAAGAAACGAACGTTTTTTAAAAACAAGCGGTTCGATAGTAAACCAAAGAAGTTTAAGTAGATGAACCATTACTCTCAGAGCCACGGTGACCACGTGTCATTTCTTAAGTACTGGTTTGTTTGTGTTTTCAATTTCTTATAATATAACCTATTTAGATCTCATGCTAATTACATTTTAATAAATATGTAAAGATGTGTTTGATTACCTACCGTCCTACCCTAACCTTGTATAGATACAGCACCTAGAGATCTAGGGGTCAGTGTGGAGGTATTTACCTGTATAAATTGGTTTACCATGACACCACTGGTGGTGTCATGGGGAATGATAGAAATCAGGAGAACCATTGTCTGCGGACAGACGCTGAATATACTTTTGAGATCCGAGTTGTCCATAAACCCCTATCTGTGGAGATTCTCTTTTCTACGGCAAACTTGAGTTTGTAGTTTATATTTGTATAAGAATTTCTAAGTCGGCCACAGTAACGAGTGCCCAGGTGGAAGGCTCGGGTGGCTCGATAAAGCTTTCAGTGCGAGCAGTGTATGGCCCAGGCGTCGTTAGTTAGAGTTTGAGTTGACGAAAACCACAGATTTCTTGATCCCGAAGTTTATTAGTTTAAAGTTACAATAGTTATGTGGGATGCTAATCGTGACTTCTTTGTTAAGACAGTTATTGGTCAACTGACGATTAGCTGCTCAAATTGATTTAAAACGACTCGCGGAAAGTAGGTCGCGGCGTTAGCAAAATAAATGCCTGTACGTTAACCGTACATGCTCCCGAGGGAAAAAAGTGCGATGAGCATCCCTTACAAAGCAAAGTATAAAATGTAAAAGTGAACAAAATAATAATGTAAATGTAAATAAACAATGTAAAGAAAGTTATAGTTATTAAACAAGTTCCTCGAAGTGGAATATTTTCTTCAGCGGTCTTGCCTCACCGTGAACTGGTTCCACTGATCTTGGGTTCCGTATTTCTTGTAGCTCTATGGCTCCTCCAACAGCGACGTTGTCCCTTCCTTGAAGATTTGCGCGATTCTCCTTGGCTTCAGTTGCCGTGCGGCATCGTTTTAGAATAATATATATGGCAAATACCGCAATTCCTCCCAACAGCACCGAAGTTATTGAATAGAGGTATATGTCATGGCTCGAGATGTCTGATGTCTTCGGTAAAATCTCCTGGTTCTTTTGATCTTCCAACTGTTGACTGATTCTTAAAACGTCGTTCGCAGTTTGTGCATCATGTTCTGTAATGTTCAACTGTGCGTTTTTCCATCCGAGCTCAAATATGTGGTTTATTGTTGAGTTTATTATTGGTACTTCAATATCTGGTTTCATGTAAAAGTTACTACCTAAGCGATTGTTAGTAAATATTGTGGCGTCCTTTGTCTGTAGTATGCATTTAGGTTTCAATGAAATTACTCCAGTCCCGTCAATGACCGCCGGCGTAACTTGATCGCGACATAGGACGCGCATCAGCTGTTTGTCGCATAACATAAACAGCCACAGGTTAGGTTTGTGTAACTTTGTCCACGTTTCTTTGCAGGTTACGTCCTTGAGAGTGCATGATAGTGACGTTTGTTGGCTAAACACTTTAACCTCACACGGGGCGTCCTTATCGTGTAAGCTGTAGACTGGCTGATGAGATGTACAGATTAATTCATCTTCTCCATACGCGGTACATTGACTTATATCATGCTCTTCCATAGTTATGTATGAGTTCTTCGCGAAGTTAATAGCGATGAAGTTTGAGCCAGGTTGTAGTAGTTTTAGGTGTCCTTGTTTTACGAACGGTATTGATATGACTCGATATACTTTATAGTCTTCATCACTCAATAATGGAATATGTATTTCAAATAGGAAAAAGTTGTTTGTTATTCGAGCCTTGACGTGTATTAAGTCGTAGATGTTTTGAAAATCCTGTTGAATGTCTTTCACAGGCAACGATAATCCTTGGGGTAATCTACCCGATATGATATTAAGTTGTTCGATTAGTTGCGTTGCCGGAAACAGGTGTGTATCTAAATGACCTCTATTGATATTGGCAAGAGCATTCATCAGCATGTCTAAAATCCTGTTCAACTCCTTGAAAATCAAAGTTGATGTTACCGCAGCCGAATTGATGTCACTTATCGTGTACAGCATTTGCGCTTTGTTTTCTATTGTCGTGATGACACTGCTCGATCGGTTCATGTAGGTTTTGATTGTTTCGAGTTGTTTTTCCATGAACTCAGCGTTTCTTTTAACTACATTGTTTTCTGCCTCTACGATTAAAGTTTGATTCTTCATTAATTGTAGTAGATAGTTATCGCTTGATTGCATGTTCTTTATGTCCTTTTCATACTTTTCAGCAAAGTCCGCGTCCAGAGTTCCGAACAGTGTTCTCGATAGCTTGCCGATTCCGTCAAAGTATCCTCGCTTTTGTCTTATATGTTGCGATAGTAACATCGAGTTGTATTCTGTCAGGTGCCCAAGTTCATGACGTAATTGACTGACGACCGTTTCGCAAGGCTGATACTCATACGAGACCCTTTGGCAAAGTATATCGATTTGATTGATATATGTACTGATCTTAGCAGTTGCTTGCCAGTATGACGTTAGGTTATAGTAGATGAGCAGCGTCCATTCGTCGTGAATCAGTTGTAATTTGCCGACCTCGTCGAAGTAAATGGGGCGGTTATTTGATATGGGTGTCACTTGCAGATTATTTGTTGGCGGTGTTGATTGAACTAGCCCCGTCATAGCTAATATAGAGATAAGAATGAGAGGCAGTACGTTCTTATTTGTTTTGGTTCCCCCTTGTGGTTTGGTTTCCGGCGCGGATGGCGGTTCTTTGACTAGTTCCTTTTCTTCTGGAGTTTGTAATGGTAACGGTGCCAGTTTAGTAATGGGTCGCTTTAGTGGCCCTTTTTTAGTTTTTAAGGTAACCACTCGGACTCTTCCGTCCGCACCCGTGTGAAGTTCCTGTACTCTTCCAAGAGGCCACCGTCCTGGAGGTATATGTTCATCTTTCACCAATACCAGTTCTCCTATCTTTAGGTTTTCTTGAGTTTGCTGCCATTTGCTTCGAACTTGCAGTTGGTGCAGATATTCATTCGACCAGCGCTTCCAAATATGAAGATTTAGTTGTTCCACCAGCCTCCATCTGTTGCGAATGTCGTGTTGAGCAAAATCTTGTTCCTCTTGTGGGGGTGATATTAAAGGACCGCCGGTGAGAAAATGTCCGGGAGTCAGGTACTCCAAGTCTTCCACATCTTCCGTTAAGGGGCATAATGGACGGGAGTTCAGGCAGGCCTCAATTTGAGTGAGCAGGGTAGTGAATTGTTCGAAGGTAAGTTTCTGTTCTCCCAGCACCCGATGCAAGTGATTTCATTGATTTTACGGCCGCCTCCCATAGTCCTCCAGCTGTCGGCCAGAGAGGCGCGTTAAAGTGCCATTCAACTTGCTGATTGCTCATCTCATTAAAGAATTCCGAAGTTTGGAAAGTCTTGTGTCGTTCAAAGTCTTCTTTGAGTAGTTTTGCAGCCCCCACAAAATTTGTTCCGTTATCCGAGAATACGTGTTTTGGCGTGCCTCGACGGGCACACATCCTTCTGAAGGCAGCGAGAAAAGTTTGGGTTGTCAAATCAGATACTAATTCCAAATGCACGGCTTTTGTTACCATGCAAATAAAAATAGCGATGTATGCTTTGCAAGTTTTCACTCCTCTCCCTTTGTTAATTTTGATGTCCACGTGTCCAGTATAATCAACGCCAGTGTTTGTAAACGGTCTAGTTGGAGTTACGCGTTCTTTCGGCAAGTCTGCCATTAATTGAGAGTGCCGACTAGGCTTAAAACGATGACATCTAATGCATTGTCGTAGTTCTTTCTTCACTGTTCTGCTGCCCCCTATGACCCAATACTTCAGTCTTAATTGGGCCAAAGTGAGCCGGGCGCCCCCATGAAGGGTATCGTGGTGAGCCTCTTGGATGATAAGCTCTGTTAGTCTTCCTGTAGCAGGTATAATAACAGGATGTTTTGATTCGGGAGGTAGTGTTGAGTTGACCAATCGCCCTTTCACTCGCAATAATCCATTTTCGTCAAGAAACGGAGATAACTTCAGCAGCCTGCTTCTTGATGGTACTGAATGGCTTCTCTCCAAGCACTCAATTTCTTCGCCAAAATACTCCCTTTGGACGTTTCTTATCACCAAGCCAGCAGCTGCTTTAATTTCTTGCGGTGACAAGTACATAACACTTTTTTCTTCTTCGCAGTCGGTTAAGTTATTAATAGAATGGATTGCCTTCTTGTGATTCATGTTGAATGCTCGTAGAATCCAGCCTAATACTCGGATTACACGTTTATAATTGCTATGTTTATTCAATAATATGTTAATGATTTCACATGTTTTGCAAGTTGCAACGCAGCAATTCGTTGGTTGAAGTCCATTATTTGTTATGTAGGTCAAACAATTATTGTCTTGGCTATTTATATAATCGTTAGTTTTTAACCATCTAGGGCCTTCCCACCAAAGGTTAAAGTGTATCAGTTTAGAAGGCGAGAGTCCTCGACTTGCGCAGTCAGCTGGATTTTCTTCCGATCTTACATAACTCCAATGACTCGCAGGAATGATGTTGTTTATTTGTATCACTCTGTTTGCAACATATTTCTCCCATCTGTTGCTGTCTCCTTGCAACCATGCTAAGACGACTTTGGAGTCGCTCCAGCATCTTATTTGTAGGTATTTCTCGTCGAGAGTATGTTTGACCTTTTCTATCAGCTTGGCGAGTAGTAATGCTCCACATAGTTCCATCCTAGGTAGTGTTGTCTTTTTGTTGAGCGGCGCGACCTTTGTTTTCGCAGTCATCAGCGTGATGACGTATTCGCCGTTTTGTTTCCGGACTCGGCTATATAGTACGCACGCGTATGCCTTTTTGCTTGCGTCACAGAAGCCGTGGACTTCAAGATTCGTGCCATGGCACTGTAGCCATCTTGGCATTGATATGTTATTTATCAAGTTAATATCCTTCCTCAATGTCTCCCACTCGCTGGTTAATTCGTCGCGTAGGCGTTCATCCCAGTCGAGTTTGCTGACCCAGATCTTTTGAAATAAAAGTTTAGTTTTTATAATGAAAGGTGATAGAAAGCCCAGAGGGTCGTACAATTTACTTATTTCGCTAAGCAATGTGCGCTTCGTAAGGTTTTTCTTTTCGGATAGATTCCAGTTGTACGTGAAGCTGTCACTTGAGGGATTCCATCTCATGCCCAACATCTTTGTTGTTTGGTTTAATGTTTGTTCTGGGCTGAAGTTAATGATTGCGTCGCTGCTTTTTTGATCACCTCGTAAGTCTTCTAGGATCCTTGGATTGTTACTTTTCCACTTGCGCAAGTTAAAACCTCCTTTTTTCAGCAACTCGATAAGCTGAGCTACCAGAGTTTTTGATGATTCAACTGTATCTTGCCCGTAGACCAAATCGTCCATGTAGAAATAGCACTTTAGAATCTTCGACGCCTCGGGATAGTTATCCTCTTCGTCTTGCGCGAGTCGATGCAGCGTGCGCATTGCAAGATAGGGTGCACTTTTCATTCCATACGTTACAGTGCCTAGCTGCCACTCTTGCAACGGTTCTTTTGGATGAGATCTCCAAATTATCGTTTGTAGATGTTGTTGGTTTGCGTT
This sequence comes from Dicycla oo, assembly GCA_948252095.1. Lineage (NCBI taxonomy): Eukaryota > Metazoa > Arthropoda > Insecta > Lepidoptera > Noctuidae > Dicycla > Dicycla oo. The sequence continues at coordinate 16,218,809 of OX411732.1, forward strand.
AAGCCAGATAAAACGATAGAGCTTTTCTACGTCTGCTGTGAAGACATATCGGTAAGTTCGCCAGTTAGTAAGTAATGTAAACATGTCTTTCTGTAAGTTGGGACCGCAATACATGTGATCGTTGAGGCTGCTCTTATTCTTCGTTTTGTACGACGCGTTGAAGACAACTCTTAGTTTCGTTGTAGTTGACTCTGCTCTCATTACGCCGTGATGCGGTAGGTAGACTTGAGATGGATCTTCTGTAGTTACCGGTTTCATGTGGCCCATAGCTATATATTCTTCCATGAATTGCTTATACTCGTGTTGTAGTTTTTTGTTCGTCAGCATTTTCCTTTCAAGTTGAAGGAACTGAGCTACCGCTTGAGATCTTGTGTTATTCAGGTTAGCTTCATAGTTAGGCTTCATAGGCATTTGCACGACATATTGTCCGTTAGCTGCTCTTGTAGTAGTCGAGTTGTAGTATTCCTCACAGTATTCTTCTTCGCAAGTTAATGGTGAAGTGTCGGCGCATTCTTCAGTTTCCCAGAATCTTGTCATGTCTTCCAAGTTGTTAAGGGTCATGCAGCAGTTAAAAGTTTTTACCTTTCCGCATAATATCCAACCCACTTTAGTTTGCTGCGCTATAGGGTAACTGTGGTCCGTTCTCATGATTCCGTTTAGTATAAGTTCGGAATAAATATCAGCCCCCAAAAGTAGGTCGATTGGGCCTGAAATGTTGAAGTTTGGATCCGCTAACTTCAAGTTTTCCAAATAATCCCAGTTATCAATTGAGAACGATGCGGTAGGTAGTTTGTTTATAAGTTTCTTCATAATTAAAGTGTTCACGTTGAAGTGATAATCAGAATGAATTGATTTGCATTCCAGGTTCATTGATCCTTTACAATTGCCGCTTAGTGATCCGACACCCGATACTACAGCGCTCATTTTACTACGCGGTAATCTAAGTCGCTGAGCTGCGTTTTCCGTGATCAGGCTAACTTGTGAGCCTTGGTCAAGTAAAGCTCGTAAAATGGTGTAGTTTCCCTCTATAGTCCTGACTTCCAAGAGTACGGTCGTCAACAGCACTTCCTTTTCTTCGCTCGTTACGTTGTTTACCGCATGAGATGGGGCAGCAGTCGCTAGTGTGCTCGTAGTTATGTTAGCTTGATGGTTTTCAGGCTCATCATCATGCAAGAGTGTATGATGTGGTTTACGACAGACCCTACATCTTTTGCGTGAGATGCAGCGTTTTTCGCCGTGACTGAATAGGCAGTTTTTGCATACTTGCAACTTGCGTACTGTTTCTTCACGTGTCTTTGCATTCATAGCAACAAATTTGTCACATTTCATTAAAACGTGATCCGTTTTGCATATCGGGCAATTCTTCGTTGTCGCAAACAAGACTTTTGGCGAGTTTTGTGGCTTGTTATAGTACGTTGACCTCCGCGTGTTATATTTATAGTTATTATTTGATGGTTCTGATTTGTTGTACGGCTGTTTGTTTGTCTTCGAAGGTTTGTTTGAAAAAGATGTCTTAGAGCTGTTTCCTTGAAGTGCTTCCAATGCCATGAATTTAGCTTCTAAAAACTCGGTAAATTCTTCTAAGTCTGGAAAGCCTCGGGGTTGTCTGAGATCCTTCATGTAATCGTTGTAAGTTACACTGTCAAGTTTTTGGGATAGAAGATGAGCCACAAAAGGGCCCCAGTTAGTGATATCTTGCCCGATGTTCTTGAGTCCATTCAAGCATTCCAGCATAACGTCATGGAGTTTTCTTATGTTTGCTGCGCTTGGTTCTTGAATGGAGGGTTGATTTAACAGCGTATTAACGTAAGTTGTAAACAGCAGCCGTTTGTTGTCGTAGCGATGCGTAAGAATTTCCCAGCAAGAAGTATAGTTGTCTGCGCTAATGCCGAGATGCTGAACTAGTTTCTCTGCTTCGCCCTTAAGTTTAGTTTTCAGGTGTTGCATTTTTTTGGGCCTTGGAAAGTGCCGGGTTATTGTGCACACTTTCCACGTAAAGATCTCTAAAAGTTAGCCATTGGTTATAGTCGCCGTAAAAATCCGGAATTGCCAATTTTGGCGTTGACTTCTCATAGTGTGCGTTGTTCCAGATTTTTTGTTGTATGTTCTTTCGCAAGTTGTCGTTCAGGTTTTCCGCAGCTTCATATTTTTGTCTATAGATGGAATCTTCATCTTGCAAAATATAGTCAAGCTCCCAATGCGCCTTTTCAATGAGCTCCCACTTTGTTTTTAGAATGTTCAGGTTATCTTCTAGTTCCCATTTATCCACGGATGCTGCTAAGTTAATCTTTTCCACAGTGCGCTCGAACGCTCTAAAGTTACAATATTGCTTACGCAATAGATCCTGCTGCTTTTCAGGGGTCTCGTTCGTTTCACGCGGAGGTATGTGGAATTTGATATCATCGAAGCTAAATCTTGACGTGTCTTTACCTTGTGTTGTTGATGCAGAAGGTGATGGTTCGGCCTTGCTCGGAGAGGAAGTGGGTAACTCCGCCTTTCGTTTTAATATGCCTTGTAACACATCTTCATACATCTTTTTCGTACTGCTGAAGACATCGTCGGTGAAATATTGGAGATCTGTTGCTCCAGATTCTTCCAGTAATTGATGATTGTACACGAACTTCTCCCAGGTCGTGTTTAGTCTAGAGAGACGCTCCTCCAGATATTCCGCGTTTTTTCTGGCAGGACTGTCCTTCTTGTAATTGATGCAGATTTGCTTCAAGTTGTTGAACGTTGCTTCTTGACGGCTGATAAGTTCCGTGACGCTCTGAGCCATCGCTGCTAGTTAATGTTGGCCTTGGTTAGAGTAATATATTGTTGTATCTCCGCAGGCAGTTCAGTTGAATCACGAAGTTTTCGCGATCGTAGTTTTGGATGCTCACTGGATTTGCACTCTACTGCGATATATGCGCCTTCTCAATCCTACCGGGGCGACCCGCTTCTGGGAGACCGGCTGAACCGATTCGCTATCAACAATAGAGACACCCAACATCCGGCTCGAAGGACCATTTCTTGATGTATGGCCCAGGCGTCGTTAGTTAGAGTTTGAGTTGACGAAAACCACAGATTTCTTGATCCCGAAGTTTATTAGTTTAAAGTTACAATAGTTATGTGGGATGCTAATCGTGACTTCTTTGTTAAGACAGTTATTGGTCAACTGACGATTAGCTGCTCAAATTGATTTAAAACGACTCGCGGAAAGTAGGTCGCGGCGTTAGCAAAATAAATGCCTGTACGTTAACCGTACAAGCAGCTCCCGCCAAAGATCATGTTTTGCTATTATCAAACTCGCCAACAGGGACCATTAGACGCAGATTATACCAATGGCCTTGTGTGGTTAGCTTGAGCTCACGCAACGCGTCGCTAGCCAATAAAGACTCGCCCATCAAGGAGCACTGTCCCAAATAAAACTCATTTCAGACTACGCTATACTATTCTGCTATATATCAGGTTGGCGGAAAAGTCTTGCACCAAGATATAAGACTTAATGAATTTATTGATAACTTTGTTATTTACAATAATTAATCAGTAACGTAATTCCCAAATAACTCTATTACTCTGGCCCATCTAGTTGGTAGATTGTTGATGCCCTGGACCCAGAATTCCGGAGGCTGTGCAGAAAAGAAATTGTCCACTGCCATTTTGAGGTCTTCGTAGTTTTGAATATTTTTCTCACGCAAATACTCGTAAAGCTTTAGTGGTCGGAACAAGTGGTGAGTACGGTGGGTGGGCAACCGGGTGTCATCCAAGCTCAACGATTTTTTGTCGAGTCTCCGCAGCGTCATGAGGTCGCGCATTATCATGGAGTAAGTGAACATTTACACGTCTCGGTCGTTTTTCTCTTATTGCGTGAGCCAGTTTCTGAAGCTGTTCAGTATAAATGGAAGTAGTAATCGTCCTTCTCTCAGGGAGAAGCTCGTAATAGAGTGGGCCCTTCGCATCCCACCAAACGGAGAGAAGATGCTTGCGTGAGTGACGGTTCGGCTTTGGCTGCGTTGGTGGCTCTGCGTCGTAAGGAAGCCAGACGGCGTGCCGTGTGTTGTTATCATAGAGAATCCAGCACTCATCGCCGGTTACCAGATCTTAAAGAAAATCTTTCCGATGTGGCTGAAAAAGAAGCGATTCACAAATACTAACTCTGACTTGACGATGACTGTCAGTTAGTTGATGTAGAATCCATCGCACCATTACTTTTACGATAGCCGAGTTTGTGTAAACGATAAGTTCTGTATTACAAATCAAAACCTTGATATGGGCTAATGAATATGTCTAATAACCAATTTGTAAATTTTTTTTTTTCCTATTTTTCACGATGAGAACGTCAGATTTTTTACTGATCAATTCGAAAACAATTACTAGATAAAATTTAGACAAAAAAAAAACAAGAATTAGAGGTAAGAGTAACTTTTAATATTTTCATGCAAAACATAACGATTTAGGTTTTAATTAACAAACAACATAAATTTTTGCACACAAAACAACAATATTCTTTTATTAGCATATAATAAAACTGATAATGGTGCCGATTCAGTTGTACACAAACTAAACTTAATTTAGGTTTTTGCTAACTTTTTCTCTCTAATAAAGCAAGAAAGAGACGGACGTAAATTAGAGCTGTCAAAATTAGTTGGAACAAATACAAATTTCCATACAAATTCGGACGACACGTAAAAACATGTCGTCTAAAAACACGATGGCTTCATCGTGTTTTTAGGCGCAAGGCGTAAACTAGTTTGACATCTCTAACTTAGTTAACAGCTATAGCCGTCCTTTTCTCGCGCTGCCTGTTAGTAAAAGATAGCGATTCTCTAATTTTACTTTAGTTATTGAACAAGAGAATCGGCACCAATATCGCATTTAGAAACTATTTTTAACTTTATAAGTCACTTACTTACATCACAATAATAACAATCTTTGTTACACACATTTAAGAAAAGGTACTCTATGGAAATTACGTAACAAACAATATGTCAGGACAATAAATGGTATTTTTATTAAATTTAACTATTATTTTAATAATAATCTGCTACAAAATAATCAGTTCCTTTTTACTTATATTTTTTTTTAAGACTTAGTGACAAGTGGGGTATAATGAAACGAAAAAAGCATTTTCATTTATAACATAAAACTGTATTATTAAAGTCAACCTATTTTATCTATTTCGATATAATATTACTTTATCATCTAAGCGGAGCATGTCCCGATATGATTGCAAGTATTATTTTCTTATTTTTCATAATCATAACACACGGCCATAACGGTCTTTTCTACTAAACTTTGAAGCCACATTATGGGCTAATAACTTACATATAATTAGAAATAAATATAGGAAAATAAATGTTACATCTTATGGTTTACGAAACAGCAATAATAAAAAAAAAACATATTTTTACGAAACATTTAATATCTCCGAAACTAAAAAGCACTATAAGGTACCTTTTCCCGTGGAACGTCACTATTAATTTAAGTTACAATTTTTGAGGCGGCGCCAAACAAACGTTCAACGAAGATCTATCAAGCTATTATACCATTTTATACTATACGCTTTACGTAATTAATTTGCTTCTTTGTTTGTTTAGCGCCGACCCAAAATTGTAACTTACAGTTTAGTTAGATTAAGAGGTTTTTTTTTTTTTTTTCACTTTTCAGTATTTTTTCGTCAAGTCGGTTTAATTTTTTGTAAAAAAGTTTTACGTATATCACCTTACATGACGCCCAATTTAGGTTTAGGCCACAATTGTCGACTGAAGCAGCGATCCTCTATCAAAAAACACGCATAAACACCTGTTTATGCGTGTTTTTTGGAACCCAAAGTATTTCCGTGTGCATTTGCACACGCAAGTTGTAGTAACGCAGTGAAAGTCTTTCGCGATAAAGTGCATCGAAGTCAAGTAGTAGGTATCACAGTGAAGATCTATCGCGGTAACGTGCATCGAAGTGTAGTGGCTTCGCAGAGACGGTCTTTCGTAGTAACGTGCATCGCAGTTTTGTAGCATCGTATTAGCATTTATCGATATTTTGTGCGTCGAAATTCCGTATTCTACTCAAGTTAATACGATTTATATGGGACCAACGAAAACAAAAATCTATCTAATCGGCCTACTCTATAAAAAGTTATGCGTGGTCATACATAAAAAATATATATAATAGGTTGGGGAAAAAGTTTCTTCGCATTTTTTAAGAAAATTCAAAACATTTTTTAATATAGTTTATTTACATTTAATTAAAGTATGTAGGTACCATTTTGTTCGATAACTTTTTGCCATCTTGTAGGTAGGGACATGATCCCATTGCTATAGAAATTTTGGGACTTCTGGTCAAAATACCGCGACAAGTGGTTTTGGCAGTCCTCTCGTGATGTTAACCTGATACTGCCTAAAGAATTCTGAAGAGACCGAAACAGGTGGAAATCTGAAGGTGCAAGGTCAGGACTATACGGCGGATGCATTAACACCTCCCAGCCAAACTCTTAGTTTTTGCTGAGTGGCTAAAGATGTGTGAGGTCTAGCGTTATCATGATGAAAAACCACACCCCTTATGTTGATTAATTCCGGCCGCTTTCTCTCAACTTCTTGCTTTAATCTCATCAGTTGTTCGCAGTAGAGTTCAGAATCGATGGTCCTGCCTGGTGGTAACAGCTCATAATGAATAATGCCCTTCCAATCCCACCACACACACAGCATCACCTTGTTGCGAGTTAACCCGGGTTTCGCCACAGTCTGTGAAGCCTGACCGGCCTTTGACCACGACCTTTTTCGCACGTTCTTGTCATACGTGATCCACTTTTCATCACCAGTTATCAGCTTCTTCAAAAATGGTTCGGTTTCATTACGTCGTAATAAAGAATCACAAATGAGTACACGGTTCATTAGGTTTCTTTCAGTGAGCTCGTGAGGTACCCAAATGTCGAGCTTTTTTGTGTACCCAGTTTTTTTCAAATGCGCCAAAACTGTTTTGTGGTCAATTTCCAGTTCTTCAGCTACGTCGTAACTACTGATATGCTATACGATCTTGCTCCACTTTTTCAAAAATGGCATTCATTTTATCCGTAGTAGGGCGACCAGAGCGACGTGCATCTTTGACATCAAAATTTTCGGATTGAAAACGCTTAAACCAAATTTGTGCTACTCTCACAGACACTACACTAGGTCCATAAACATCGCAAATTTTTTTCGCGGCTTGCGTTGCATTTTTACCTTTTTTGTAGTAAAATTTTAAAATGTATCGAATTTCTTCATTAGATTCACTCATCTTGACGGTACGAAAAACAAAAATGAAAATCACACATTTTCCTAATTTGAATTTGGAATTATGTTCTTTAAAATTTAAACATTCAATGATACCAAAACCAGCCAGATACAAATAGTATAGCCAAAGAGATTTTATTACAAGTTCATACATACTATAATGCGAAAAGACTTTTTCCCCAACCTAATATATATATACGTGTCGAATTGAGAACCTCTTCCTTTTTTTCGTCGGTTAAAAACCTACTTCAAAAACGAATAAAAAATAACTTTTCATAAAAACTTAACAGCTTCTTAGGTCGGTGCCAAGCTAAGTTGCATTGACATTGAAGTATTGAAGACAATGACTTTAGAAGCTGTTAAGTTTTTTTTTTATGAAAGTTATTTTATTCGTTTTAGGTTTTTGAAGTCGGTTTTTACTTTTTAAAGTAAGTGTTTACCATTTGAATATGATACATGAGCCCAAGACGAACGAAAACAAGAATCATCAAAATCCGCTTGGAAATGCCGGAGATAAAGTAACTTCGTTACATAAGTTTAATAACCTAATGTATTATGATACTAAAACCTTCCTGAAAGTATGTAGATCACGCTAGAGAAAGAATCATCAAACTAGGTTCATTAGTTTTTGAGAATATCACGGACATACAAACTTATATACATAGGTACATACGGGTCGAATAGAGCATCTTCTTTTTTGAAATCGGTTAAAAGAGAAGCAGAGCAGGATGTTTTGGCTGATACAATCTAATAATATACAGGATATAAGTGTAAACAGTGGCAACATTTTAAGGGGTCATTGTACTCATCTTGGCTTAAAGGTCTTGTAACCAAGCCAGTGGCATAGCCACAAAATTTATATATAAAAAAAAAATTGTACTCATCATTAAATAAATAAATTCTTTATTTCACCAAAAGCGCATAACAATATCCAAAAAGACTAACACATAAAAGGCTTAATATTAATGGTCAATATTTAAATACACCGCTAGAAAACCTGCTTTCAAATAAAAAAAAACCGCATCCAAATCGGTTCACCCGTTTAAGAGCTATACGGTGCCACAGATACACACACACAGCGGTCAAACTTATAACACTCTGACTCCTAAACTAGGACATTAAGAACAACTTTTATTATGGGACCAAACCTGAAAAAAAAATCAGCTGTTCAGTATAGCCTAAGATCCGCAGAGGAACGACCTTCACCCTTCTGTTTAATGGATGAATAGTATTTTAAATCAAAGTAGGAATGTAAAAAAATATATCGCGTGTTGGCGAAAAAGTTCCTGGCCAGACTATGATATTAATTAAAATTTGGTAATTAACGTATTTTAACCACTACTGTTAAACACGTACGAATCTAGCTCACACATGTGGAGCCACCTAGACAGTTTATGCTTATCATTATGAGCAACTGTTACTGTGGGACCAAACTTGAAATCGTGAAAAAGAATTAGCTGCTCCCTACATGTAGGCATCAGCTAATGTTTTTTGCGATTTCTGGTTTGGTCCCATCTGTATTTTTAAAGTTGTTCATACAGACGAGGACAACACTATCGTGACAGCTCCCTAGCCAATAAAACAGAAGCGTGTTTAAGGTGTTAAAAATTTACTTCAAAAACTTTTAAAAGTTTAGACCATCGAACTGAATAACTTTTAAAAGTTATTCTTACCTCTAATTCTTGTTTTTTTTTTTGCCTAAATTTTATCTAGTAATTGATTTCTAATTGATCAGTAAAAAATCTGGCGTTCTCATCGTAAAAAATCGTGAAAATTAAGAAAAAAAACATTTTTTTACAAATTGGTTATTAGACATATTCATTAGCCCATACTCGTATCAAGGTTTTGATTTGTAATACAGAACTTATCGCAACATTTTTTGAAGGACAGAAGCCCGAGGGGTCAGTGGGTCGTCTTAGAGGCAGAGTTTTAGGAGTTGGAGTATACGCTTAGGGAAACTATTAAAAAAATTTTATGGGACAAAAATTTTCCAATTTTTTTTTTCGGAAATGTCATTCTGAGAAGCATGGGACGTCCTACGACGCACCGTTTCCGAATTATGAGCCACCGAATTTTATTTTACTTTATATAAAACGCTTTATATTTCCAAATTGGTAGCTCGGATGTAAATCTGTGTGAGCAGCATCCCAACATGAAAAGGAAAAAATATTTTTTTGAACATGAAATAAAGGATTTTTTTTTACATCATCATGGTTTTCGACTAGAACATAAATTTCTTTCCCACCGTTTTGGAAATATAGATCGTTTTACATTTTAAAAAAAACATGTGGTAATAGCCTCCAAATAATGTGGCAATAGTCTCCAAATCAAGTGCCAAAGTCTAGTGGCAATTTTTTTTTTTTTTCATTATTCTGCTGTTGTTTTTTACATCATCTCTTAGTTTTGTACTAGAGGAACAATTTCTGTCCAGAAAAGATTTTCAAATCAAGTGGCAATAGCCTCCAAATCATGTGGCAATAGTCTCCAAATCAAGTGCCAAAGTCTAATGGCAATTTATGTTTTTTTTTTCAATATTTAGCTGTTGTTTTACATCATCTCATGGTTAACGACTGTAAAATTTCTTTGCAGAAAAGATTTACATACTGCAAAAAATTGGTAAACCAAAATTTTTTTTTAATGAAAACTTGGCTAAGTCCTCTGCCCCTAAGGATACGCAAGCTGAAGATCGACCGACAGATTTTTTTTTTAATATTTCGCGGAATACCAGACCATCTATTCGGATTCCGAACACACCATGGAACGACAGAACAAATACACACAGTAGTGCACACAATCCGACAATCACTGGAAATAAAAAAATACTGCTCAGCTGTTTTTTGATATCCAGCAGGCATTTGACCGAGTTTGGCACAAGGGCCTTCTATATAAAATCAAATCTTGTTTACCACATAATGCATATATGCTCCTCAAATCCTACCTAGAGGACCGGATATTCCAAGTTAAGTGTGGAGACAGCTTATCTTCCTTCAACCAAATTGAAGCTGGTGTGCCACAGGGCTCCGTCTTGCGCCCTATACTCTACACGATCTATACTACTGACCTCCCAACACCTGAGCACATGGTCACTGCAACCTATGCTGATGATACGGACGTCTTTTCGTGCGACAAGGATCCTACTGCATCGTCTTTGAAGCTCAACAACAACTGGACAAAATAGAATCGTGGCTGAAGAAGTGGAGGATTAGAGCTAGTGCTGCAAAGTTGGTCCATATCACATTCTATCTGAGGAAAGATGACTGCCCTCCAGTAAAACTAGATAAAAGTGTCCTGCCCCAGAAAAATACCGTCAAAGGTAAGCCTTCTATCTAGATGCATACCTAGGTAAGGTATGCATCTAGATAGAAGGCTTACCTGGCGTGAACATATAAAACTAGCAGACATATTGTAGGTAGGCAGTTCTCATTCAGTCTTGAAAACAAGCTTCTCATTTACAAATGCATACTAAAACCGCTATGGACATACGGCATAGAGATTTGGGGTTCGGCCATTCACTCAAATGTAGAAATTCTACAACGCTTCCAAAACAAAGCACTAAAGACGATAAGCGGTGCACCATGGTTCACAAAGAACAGTGAAGTTCATGAATATTTACAAATCTCACTAATTAAGGAAGATGTGGAAAGATCATGCATGACCTACAAGAATAGACTTCAAGGACACAAAAACCAACTCGCTGTTATCGTATTGGACAGTAAAGACTCCATATTCCGCCTAAAAAGGAAACGAATCGCATCAATTTAATAGATGCTTAAACTGAAAACCTGATGAGGAGACACGTAACAGGATGCGTCAAACTCTAACTGGCACAACATCGTACTTCAACAGATCTGATTATACTCGTAGCTCAATGGCTGATTGCTGATGGAAAGGGGAAAAAGGAAAAAAATATATATACTTACATATTTCGCGGGTTCTTTTCACACTCATGGTTTTCGACTGGAGCAGCCATTTCTTTCCAGAAAAGATTTTCATCCGAGCTACCAATTTAAAAATATAGAGCGTTTTATATAAAGTAAATAAAATTCGGAGGCTCATAATTCAGAAACGGAGCGTCGTAGGACCATGCTTCTCAGAATGTAAATGGGTTCTAAGGTCAAGGTCAACCCGATACTGCAAAATAATTGGTACATTTCCGAAAAAAGTCCTCGCTCCATAGCGCCCCTAAAGCTACACCCCAACCTTTATAGACAAAGTGATGATTCAAATTGTTTGTTGTCTATGATATTATCGTATCCTGCCTGTCGGGTAGGATGGATGTGAGAGGTCTTATCGGAGCCAATGTTTACTCAATGTGATAATTACCCACCTACTGCGCGACTTGTGGGAATTATTTTTAAGTATGTATATTCGTTTATATAGAAGGGCCTGTGTGGCTAAGTAATAACAGCCGCTCGTGTCGATCTTTAAACACCAAGACCGGCCACTGCATTTTGTAAGGCGCTCGTTAGAGGCTTCACAATTTTATAGCGTAAAGATGTCTACATGTAAAACACTTTCACAAAACTGTACACTGCGCAGATGCTTATTATTTGAGAAAAAAAAAATCGTAGTTTCCGAAAATTTAGCTTATTTACATAATAAAGTTGACATTTTAGCTCTCCAGAACACTACTACACACAGAGTTTACCATAGATAATGCAGGAATTTCTCTTTATAGGTTGTTCCACAGAACACTAATACCCTTAGCCGGGGGTTGTTCCGTTTAAAGATAAGACGAAATGACAGCGGATTTTAATGGTTTTTATTATTAATATTGTAAGTTTTTAACTTGATTTTATTTTCAATTATCTGCTACCGTATCGAACTCAATTATGATGCAAATAATATAATTAATAGAATTAAAAATAATAATGTTTAATTTGTACTCAAGGTCGTTGGTAACGAAACGTAATCGAATGAAAATGACGCCAACCAACGTTAGATAATTGTCAGTCAACCATTCCAATCAACCATTTAGACCACAGAGTACATTTATATATAGGGTCATGTATTGTACAGACGCCAGCACATCAAGCTACTACAATCTGTCATGTTTCGTTAATAGATTTTCAACTTTATCGCTAAAGTTTAAAGGTTCAAGGAAGATTGGGAAAATTTGAGAGTTTCGGGTAGCTTGACCTGCTGGCGTCTGTACCTATGGACATTAATTTCAGACTATCTCCAAAATGGCCTCACACTGCACACAACACCGACACGCCACTCACTGGTGTTGCTAGAAAATAAAAATGCCACCACAGTGTTGCAATATTATATTTTTATTACTGCCAGTTTTTTTTATTATAATCAATGTCCAAAGGTAAAAGCGTCCATAGGTACAATATATGACTATATAATTTAGACCCATTTGAGGAACTACTAAAATGTATTTTGTACGTGTATAAAATAGAATAGGTAAATCTTTTTGTTATTTATATTAAAGTAAATTTTATAATTTTTGTGTTCTTTGGCTATTTATTAACTACACACACGCTTCATCATACACGCATAATTATGTTTAATTATTCTTTTTTTTTTGTTATTATCTTTATTTTTTTAGAAATAATAATTCTGATTTCCACCATTAATTTGTTAAAACTTTTCCCAGTTTCTCAAAATGGCTTTAAGTTGCTACGGAAAATCACTGACTCCTAAGTCACAGGAACGTACACCTAGTTTAGGAATTAGAGTATTTAAATATTGACCCTTTTGTGTTAGTCTTGTTTCGGTGAAATAAAGAATTTATTTTATATTATTTTCCAGGCGACTAACAACTTAAAGGGCGACTAATTATTTGCTACTAAAAAAATACTTGCCAGCGAAAATATTTCCGTCGACTTAGGACGCAAGAGCGAGCAAAGGGCATCCGGAGGTTAGGTTTGGTTAGGTTACTTTAGACCCTTTACATAGATATAGGAGCCCCACTTCGCGGAGCTCCGTCGACATACGATGCAAGAGCGAGCGAAGGGCACCCTGAGGTTGGGTTTGGTTAGGTTACTTTAGACCCTTTGCATAGAAATAGGAGCCCCGATTCGCGGGGCTCCGTCGATATAGGATGCAAGAGCGAGCGAAGGGCACCCTGAGGTTAGGTTTGGCTAGGTCATTTTAAACCCTTTACACAGAAATAGGAGGAAGAAAATGCGATTCTCAACTTGAGGTCAAGTTCAATGATCTTGAGGTCAAGGTCAATCACCCTGAGGTCAAGGACAGTGACCTTAGATTTATTCTTACAAAAAATAGCTAATATAAAAAACTAGTTTTTTATGGGTTTGCGCACTTTGGGGTTTTCAAATATATACTAAAAAGGGTCTATTCTACCCAAAAAAATAGCTATTAAAAGTGACGCCTTACCAACTGCAATGATTCAAGACCCCTCCGTGCCTCGGAAATTACTTTATTTTTTCTCCCTTTTGGCAACTGAGCCGATGTCGACTATTCTGCCAGCGTCATGTGGTGACGGCAATGCAGTAAGGTAAGCCGTCGAACTTTGCACTTCGTGGTAGTTATTCCATTATAATATGTTAGTAGGAAAGGACGAGACAACTTTTGTTAGTAAAGTTAAAATAAACATTTAAAACTCCACAAATCTACGAATATATTTACAGAGTTATTATAATTGTGTAGTTATAATAACTCTGTAAATATATTCGTAGATTTGTGGAGTTTTAAATGTTCAAATGTAAATGAAATCAAAATGTAGTTTTGTGTGTACTAAACTACATTTTGATTTCATTTACATTTCAAAATGACGATAAAACTTGGACAAGTTTAGAAGAAAAGTTAAGTCAAGAGAGAATGGAAGTTAGTAGGGAGAGGGATTTTAATTTTTGGAAAGCTTACGGTACAAGTCAAAGGATTGGGAATTTAACGAACATGAGAAAAAGATATGGTCCAGAGTGCCGTCATCAAGACCGCATTCTCTTTAACCGCATTCCCACAAGAAACTGTCACGAACACGGATCTTGTTCAGGAATACTGGACTGCAGCAGTGACCAAGTCTCAGTCTACACAAGGATGTATTAACAGTTCTCTTGGATAGTTTGGGACATTTAAAAATCCAAGGTTTCCGCTGGATGTCGGGTTGAATACCGGCGTAGTACGCCCCTTTTAGTTTCGAATTTATCTACCACATTGCTGACCACGAGTTGTACAGTTTGATTTTGGTGTCAGTTCGTAAGACGTAACGTTAGGGTATATATGTTCTGTGGACGTAACTTTGTATCGTTAAGCATTAGGTCCCGGCTGTCATTTGTGGATCTTTAGCACTGACTTGTAAACCTATGGACTTGCCCTAACTACAAAATTAGCGTGCGTAATGCACGCTAATTTTGTACAAAAATCGGGCACTCAACATGGCGGCCTTTCGTAGGTTTGTAACTGCGAGTGCAAGAGAGAGCAAGTAACCGTTTGACAGCACATCTACTATAGCCTGTTTTTTAATCTCGTAGACTAAACTGACATTACGAGTGTTGTCAGTTTATTGCAACAAAAATGATGCACTTCTACCAGAGAATTAATTCTGAAGACATGAATATAAACTACAATGGACAGATGGTAGACAGAGTAAATGTGGCGAAATTTTTGGGAATTATAATTGACAGCCAACTAACTTGGAAAGCTCACGCGGAAGAAATTTGCAAAAAAATAAGCTCTTCCGCTTATGCTTCACACAATATGTCAAAAAAAAATTAACTATAAATCGCTACTAGTGGCTTATCATGGTCTGGTTGTGTCAGTCTTAAGGTATGGCATAATGTTTTGGGGCAATTGCAGCGAAAGGGAAAGCATTTTTAAATGTCAAAAGCGTTGCCTTAGAGCCATGTTTGGTCTAAAAGTAACGGATAGTTGTGTCCCTGTCTTTTATTTGAAAATTAATTAATTTAAAATTATTTTTTTCTAAAGATTTGCATGCCATGACGTTTGGCAAACATGTATTAAGCACGTCTACTTTGTCTCTATTTTGTCATCCTACATATACTTATGCACCTATGTGTGTGTGTGTGTATGTATACACATGTTTTTGCGAATAAATTATTATTATTATTGCAATTCTTAAATAGTGATGTGGCACAACCGAAGCTTAGCGTTAATAAAATCAAGTATCTTTTTTTATAATAAGTTATCCTGAAATAATGTGTAGGTACTTATTTAAAACGTAATAATACAAAATTAATAATGTAAAACATATATTTTTAATTACTTAATTAATTACAGGTATTCGTTAATCTGATTCAGACAATGACTTCTAATAACCTGAAATAATGCGTAATTACATAATTAAAACGTAATAATACAAAATTAATAATGTAAAACATATATTTTTAATTACATAATTTAATTACAGGTATTCGCGTTAATCTGATTCAGATAATGACTCCATATCTGAGGAATATTCTGAATCATCAGAATCGCCACCTACTTCTATGATAAACCTATCAGTAATGTCGTCGGTTATATGGCCCAGACGACACATTTCATCTTCAATTTTAATTACATTTATGTCTCTCCCACCGGCACCGGTCACAGTAAGAGAAGTTTGGGGGATCATTGTTGGCCTGAAAGGCAAAAAAGCACCAGGATATGACCTCATTACAAAGGAAATTTTGAGAGAGAGCTTCCAAGAAAAGCGGTAGTTTTCCTAACTATGCTGTATAATGGAATACTAAGGGTTCAATACTTTCCGGACCTTTGGAAAGTGTCACAAATTCTTACGATACACAAGGCAGGGAAACCAGCAAATAAAATCACCTCGTATAGGCCTATCAGCCTTTTGCCTATCTTGTCTAAAGTCTGTGAAAAATTGATCCTTCGTCGAATTATGCCTCTATTAGAAAACAGTAATACCATCCCCAATCATCAATTTGGCTTTAGGCAGCAATATTGAACAAGTACATAGAGTAGTTGAGAAAATAAGAAAATCCCTAGAGGAAAAAGAGTACTGTTCAATCTGCATTCTTGGACATCCAGCAGGCATTCGACAGGGTTTGGCACGAGGGTCTTCTCTTTAAGATAAGAACAAGTCTTCCGCACAGCTACTACATTCTTCTGAAATCTTATCTCACACGCAGAATCTTCCAAGTAAAGGAATCTGACTCAACCTCCAAATTCTACAACATAAGAGCAGGTGTGCCTCAGGGCTCGGTGTTGGGACCGATTTTGTATAGCTTATACACCTCGGACCTACCACAAGTGGACGGAGTCATGACTGCTACTTATGCCGACGACACATCTATAATGGCGAGTAATAAGCAGCCTGAACTGGCCACAGAGCAACTCCAACAAGGCCCAGACGAAATTACAAAGTGGCTTCAAAAATGGAGGATCAAAGCTAGCACAACAAAGTCAGTGCAGGTCACTTTCACACTTCGGAGAGAAAACTGCCCTCCTATGCCTGGAAAACTCTACATTGCCACACAAAGATAGTGTGAGGTATCTGGGCATGCACTTGGATCGCCGTCTGACGTGGAACCAGAATATCAAAAGCAAGAGAGAAGAACTCAATATACGGCACAGAAACCTCTATTTCGAAATAGCAAGTTATCGATAGATAACAAACTACTAATATACAAGTCCATATTAAAACCAACCTGTACATACGGCATCCAGCTTTGGGGCAGTGCAAGTAATACAAACATCGCAATATTACAAAGAATGCAGAACGCAATATTAAGACCAATAGCGCATGTCCCGTGGTATATTACTAACTCTGAAATCCATGCACACCTAAATATGACCACTATAAAAGAGGAAATCCAGGCCTCGTCACAAAAATATCAAAAGCGGCTGGAAAATCGTCCGAACGTACTTGCGGCGAGTCTAACCACGCGCAGCTATCAAAAACGTCTTAAGAGAAAAGACATACTCTAGGAAAAGTACCATCGCGTAAATACAAGAAGTAGCTGTTCTCGCTGGAGGATGCACTTGACGTGACTACACCTCACAAACTATCTGCTTATGGTGGACCACAGATTGCAGATTAGCACAAAAAAAAATAATAATTACATGGCCTACACAGTCTTTCCACCGCTGCGGGGTCACTTGACGATGCCCTTCTTCAAAAAGGCTTCATACTTCATTCATTTTGAATGTTTTATTATTTTTAGCGACATGCCCCTTTACTTGAGCCCAGACCAACTCATGGGCTTTTTTGTGCTTTCGGGCAATTTCATTTAATTCGGGCTTTAACATTGTCTCGTCATATGAAATATTTTTTGATTTTAGCCAATCTTGGATTTGCCCTTTTCGCCAACTAGAAGTAGGTAACGATTCCAGTTTCCTGGTGTGATATGGAGCATTATCTATTACAAGTACTGCGTTTTCTTTTAATTTCGGAAAAATAATTTTAACCAGTTTTCGTATATATCAGTAGTCATCTCCTTGTGGTAATCGTCTAGCCCCTTTTTCGCTTCGAATATTAATAGACCATCATCCACGAAACCCTCTTCGCTTCCAACATGGGACACTACAAGTCGTCTCCCCTTGCCTGAAGGCCCTTTTAACCCAGTGATTAACCCTTCTAAGAAAGTCTGACGTGGTGATTTCACACTGGTGTCCACCCAGTGCTTATTCTCAGTATGGCCTAAAATGATTATTAGTATGTGTGTGAACAAAATAATAAAAAACATAAATACCTAATAATATAATAAAAACGACAGTCTCGAGAAACAAGTAAAATTAAATGCTAATGTTAGTACCAACCTTCATTAATCCCATCTTGATAATAATATATATAGAGCGACCTTCCCTACGATACTGTTTTATTTTTTGCAAATAACGATGCCGCCATAAAGTTATGTCATCTCGGTCAATGGGAGGAAAACTAATTTTTTATCACGATAGATGGCGCACAATCGACTGTACCTTGTTTTGATATAGTAGCTGTCAAATCGTATGGATTTTTGCAATCAAATAAGTTTAGCTTTCCTATTTTCCGTAATTTTATCCAAAATGCCACAATATAGTGTGTTAACTTGTAAAAACAAAGGAGTATATTTGTATCCTAAAGAAAGTAATGGCAGACAACAGTGGGAATTGGCGTTACGTATTCAAAACTTTAAGGCAAGTAGTACTGCACCATTATCTGCTGCGCATTTCACAGAAGAGGATTAGATTAGTAACGAAGCCGTCGTTTGGGCTGGGTACTATATCTATAAAACAAAAGAATCAATATTATTATCTAATAAAATAAAATTATTGTCATCAAAATAAAAGTGTCATAAAATATACTTTATTAACTAATCTATGTAGTAAAGAATTTTTCTAAAGATTTAATCACCCAATATAGGTACTTAGTTTTCAAAATATTCCTGTATTACCTGTCTGTTAATCATTGGTAAAGGAGTATCTGCATTTATGTCTCTGAATGTATCAGAAGGTGGACATAGGTATGCGGTGTCGTCTTGGATGTCGCAGTCAGCACCAAAGTTTTGGTTTCGACATATAAAAGTAATTTATAAAACAAAAATAGGAATGTTAGTCCGTGGCTTATGGAAAAAGGCTCACAAACAATCGTAACCCTAAAAATTTTAAGTGTTTTCCTGTCATTCAAATCGGCCTTTTTGTCGGCAGTTGCAGCGTTCCTTTTACGGAGCTCAACTTTTAGTTGACGCACAGTCATAAACGCGTACATATTATAGTGGAAATACATTTTAAAATCTCATAAATAGCAGTCACAGTACTGTCACGAAAGGTAAACAAGGTACGGTCGACTACAGCGAAATCTACACATAGCTTTGAGTGTGGCTCCTCATTAATACACTGCGGCGTTTTCTGGTCATGAACTTAAATCGAAGGTGTTTTAAAATTTTATGTAACGTACTTCTTGAAAATAAATGAA
The DNA here is from genome assembly GCA_948252095.1 of Dicycla oo. NCBI lineage: Eukaryota > Metazoa > Arthropoda > Insecta > Lepidoptera > Noctuidae > Dicycla > Dicycla oo. The sequence goes on from OX411732.1 coordinate 16,237,889, forward strand.
GTTCTGGGTCGTGCGGCCGTGTTACGTACGTGAATTTTAAATATAAAACTTTGAATGAAAATAAAATTCATCTAATAAAGATAAAAAGTTACGATTCAACAAACCGGTATCGTAGGTACAACACTGCACAAAAGAGCTGGCAACATTATTTGTAAATTTGACATTTGCATGTGTCAATTTAGTCTACGAGATTAAAAAACAGACCTTAAGGGGGAAGCGTCAGGGTAGTCCGCGAAATTCAAATTTTCTTATCTTTTTTACAATTTACAAGTCGGTATTATATTGTACGTTGATCAAATTATAATTTGCGGTCGTAACAAGTAGCTATTTACATAATTAGAATCATTAAAGTGATCAATACAACTCTTTAAGACGAGGTAATCCCAAAAAAATACTATTTCATGAAATCTTGACATTTTAGGATTATACTAACTTAAGGAGTTGTATTACTGTCTCTATTGTATATAATTCTGAAAAAACTTTGTTACGGCCGCAAATTATACTTTATTTAACATACAACTTAATACTGACTTGCAAATTGCAAAAAACGTAAGAAAATTTGAATTTCGCAGGCTATCCTGACGCTTCCTCCTCAATCATCTACCACAAAACTTAGCACTCAATATGGCGATCGTTCACGCATAGACACGATTTTGACGTCACACAAGAGTTTTAATTGCCGTCTTTTGCTTTCGTTCGTTTGTCGATGTTACGTAAACAATCTCAGTTCTCTTCCCTCGTACTCAAGCGAGCTGTGTTAGTCAGCGCGTGTGGTTACTCTCCCGCGCATGTGTGCTGTGTCACGTTGTCGTCACTAACCTCCACACTCGCCGACTCGCGGATCGCGCGGCGAGGCACACCGCTCATGCGACTCACTTACACACTCGCAGAACACAACTCGCGGCTTCGCCTTATTCGTGGTAGCACAGTGTGCTAGCACATTTTGTAAAAAGAGTGCCTCACACGATCCTCATTTTAAAAGAGTGTGCTACCCATCTCTAATCAGAGACACGACCACAGAACACTATTACACGACTTGACACGAGACCACAGAACATATTATATACCCTCACGAGACTCAAACTAGATAAACATAAGACTCTCCTCATAAGTGTGTTTAAAATATTGTTTGCTGATTTAGAAAATAATAAAGGACGGGCAGGCCCATAGATAACACTCACAGAGTACATTTATAACACTATAGGGCAGGCCCGCAGAACATTATACTGGGCAGGCCAATGACAGGCTCTTAGAATATTTTTTTTAAATTGGACTGGACCTAAAGGTTGCCATGTATTCTTTCCCAATCATAGACTAAACTACAATTAAACTAGAGTTCCATATGAAGAATATTGTTGCTAATAAACAAATTATTTTTATTTTCTCACACCAATATTTAAATAAAATAGTGACTAGTTTGAAGAACATTAAACGCATTTTATTGAGATGTAGCGCTCAGCTGCTCGATGCTACCAAGTTCGTAGAATGGCAACACTGCACGCGCTGTCACGCTGGCTGTGTTACAATTTGTCAAATAATCAAATTGGTTTGATAAAAATGACGAGCTATTCAATGTTTGTTCAATAAAAAAAAAATTAAATAATCGTGTGTTTATCACAATGACTGTTTGGCGCAAAATCGAAGATGGAGAAGTCTACGCTATCGGTGAGTAATTCTATTCAAAATTTGCTTATTTTTAATGAAAATAATTGATGTATTGGTGTCGAATAGTAATCATGTAGTTTACCTCCCGCTGAGAAGTGATAAATATAAACATTGTATCAGACGTGCTATGTACTGCCTACAGCTTCACCAACAGTTATCCTGTTAGAAACAGTACTCAATTTAATAGAACTAGGTTGTCTAAATGTCATTTTCGTTTATTCTGTTGTCACTGACCACTCCCCAAAGTTCTGATTAAATAAGTCCAATCATAATACTATATTGAAAGACGAGCCTGTTTTGTTATTACTCGATCCTTTTTTATACAAATAATGTCACTATTGTATTGATGAATGTTATGAGCTGATTTACTATCATAGATAAATATGTACTGGGCTTAATAATTATTTTATAAATAAAGAGTTTATCATGTTTTCCTTATGTCATATGAGATAAAGTATCTTACTTGACTTTGGAATGAGTTAAATTGAATCTAGGAAAATTGGAAATTGTATGTAAACATTACACTAAACATGCAATCATAAGCGATTGATTATTACTAGCATTTTTTTTTTTAATTTCACTTCCAGGGTTGTTCATTATATTTTATGGAGCCTTGTTTAGTTACCAACTGTTAATTGGTTGAGATATAATTTATTGTTGATCTCGCGCACTGTACTCGCAATGCTGTACTTACGAAAAACATTAAAAGATTTTTGATTCACGCCTGGTCTGTGGATAAGATGCAATTTTTACGTCTTTTTACATTTTAGAATAATGTCTCTAATGTTAAAAAAAAACCTTGTAATTGAACTAAACATGAACTTAGCATTATAGTCTGCCTGAAATAAGTTGTCAAAAGATTCAGGATTGTAGCAATTATACTATCTTATTTTCTCCCTAGGCAATAATACCTGATATTGTGATGATGCATGTGCATATAGGCGAGTGGGCTTGTGGCTAAGTAATAACAGCCGCATGCGTTGATCGGTCGGGTTAAGCTACGCTGCCACGGTTGGTCCGTAGATAGATGACCATCTTTACGTACCAAGACCCCTCCGTGCCTCGGAAAACACATTAAGTCGTCCCGGCTGTTATTCGTGGATCTTTCTTTGGCATGGTATTCAGCAGCATCCAGTTAGAGTAGAAACCGACCCCAACATAGCTGGGAAAAGGCTAGGCAGATGATGCATGTTCATATTGTTCATACAGGTAAATGATTGTATGCAGTTTAAGGTTAAGTAATATATGGCAATGATTAGTCACATACTTAGCTTCTGTGTTATATGAAAATGAATAAATGTTAGTACATTTATGTATGTCATAACTTGAATAGGAAAAACAATTGTCTTGGATCTAGGTACTTAGTATTATTTGCAATAATCCAGGATAAATGTTTTTTCATTCATGGTTTTCACTTTTAAGATTCGCTTGGATTTGAATAGTCAATTAATTATTTTTTTGTTTCCTCACATTATAGTAACTAATAATAATAATAAAGCGATTTATGTCCAACTTTGGCTACATTGTTAGCAAGAAGCATTCAGACCAAAAGAAAATCATAAGATGTAGGTACTGCAGTTCAGTGTACCTTTTGGTATAGGCCTCCTCCAACTGTCTCCATAGTGCTCTGTCCCCTGCTACTCATGGTCCCAGGGTTAGACGGACATTATAGTAAAAGAGATGGCATATTAAATTGTGTGTGATGATCAGAGATTGGAATAGGTAGAGCATAAATACATAAACTTCGAGGAAAGAAGTGACAATACCTAGTAAATCTCGGGATTTAAGAAATTGTGAATTATTTATTGTGCTTCGAATATATTCTTATCAAATTAAATATTTATAATAACAGTAATAAATAATGTGCAATTTCTAAATCCCGGGAAATAAGAAATTGCGAATTATTTATTTCGCTTTGAATATATACGTAACAAGTTAAATTTTATATAGTAAATAATAATACACAATTTCTTAAATCCAGAGATTTAATTGTAATGTTTATCATTCCGGGATTTTATAGGAGGTTGTTACTTCTTTCCTCGATGTTTATGTATTTATGCTCTACCTTGTCCAATGATCATCACACACAATTAAAATATACCATCTCTTTTACTATAATGTCCGTCTAACCTTTCTCTACCTATTCAGACCTCTGGTGATGATGGTTTAGTTTAGAATGTTAAAAAATAAAGTTCTATTACTAACATCCATATTCTAAAGTTCAAACTAGAGTAACACAGCATAACCGAAGGGTTAGGCAGAGGGGACCTATACTGCCGCCGTAAAGAAAAAGGACGAATCTATAGAAATATTGAAATGGAGAAAAAATATTTTGTCCTGGTTAAAATACAAAATACAAAGGCAGATGCGTATTTTAATAGTAAGAATTATTAGGTGTTCGTTAAGTTTACGCCAATATAAAAATACGAGTAGATGCGTCTTTTTTTGCTGATTCCGAATATGTAAATAACTCTATTTAAAAAAAAGTCAGATACGTCTTTTTTCCTTATGAAGATAGTATAGTACACCCACATGTCACCAGTTATGTTTAAGTAACTAGAGTAAGGTACTGACTGTACTTACTACTGAGGTTAATTTTGCCTCATAAATCTCAAACATGAATCTCAATCTGCCTAGCCTTTTCCCAACTGTGTTGGGCTCAGCTTCCAGTCTAACCGGATGCAGCTGCATTTTACATAAAGCGACTGCCTATCTGACCTCCACAACCCAGTTAGTGGGTAAAACCCTTGGTAAGACTGGTTGTCAGACTTTCGGGTTTCTGACGACCCGTAACGACTGTCAAAGATTCACGAATGACAGTCGGGACCAACGGGGGCACGGAGGGGTCTTCTCGGTATAAAAAGATTGTCACCCATCCATGGACCAACCTCGGCAAGCGTAGCTTAATCTGATGGATCGACCCGTGCGGCTGTTATTACATAGTCACAAGCTCCTCAAACATAATATAACCATGGAAATTAGATGCTGCAGTATCAGTAAAAACAAGGAAACTTTACAGGGAAATATATTATAATACTATGTACCCATCCTAACATAATAACATCCTTAATATAAAGTAATTATAAAACTATTTATAAACTTTACTACAATTTAATAGTGGGCAATGCCTGTTATTATTATTATTAATAAAATAATAACCTATACAGTTTATTGACAATACTAGTACAGACGCCAGGACTTACCGAGTTGTAGCTCGCAGGATCGAACCTTGACAGACGCTTTATTTTGTGTAAATTATTTCATCACCACTGCTCTTAAAACGGTGAAGGAAAACATCGTAAGGAAACCGGCATGTTCTAGAACTAAAAATTTGAAGATATGACATCCACCAGCCACCAACCCGCACTGAGCCCACGTGGTGGATTACGGCCTACTCTCTATCACAGAGAGGAGGCCTGTGTCCCAGCAGTGGGAACATTACTGGCTGATTATGGCTGAATAACTAGTATCACAGATATAATAATAATTATCCCTATCTCTACGTTGACGACGTGGTGGGGCTTGCGCGCTCCGAACTTTATGTCTGTGCCGGTAGAGTTTACTTTCCCGGAACGGGTCTAGGATGAGGAGCCAGACCAAGAGAGATACAGAAACCCGCAGGGCAGCATGTGGCGAGCTGTTGGGCAGTAGCGACCCCACGGACCCTATCTCCCGGGAGAAGTCTTGTCCTCATCTCTGGCTTGCCTTTATTGGCCGGCTGGAGTGAACACTGACGAGTACCAGAGCTCCCACCTCTTTCTTGCCTTTATTGGCCGGTTTGAGTGGAGATTCGCAAGAGCAAACGTGCTTGGAGGAAGGAAGTATTTCAGTAAGGTGCTGGTAGGGATCTTGACCGTACTTCCGGGATTGTCCTGATAGCCGTGGAATACCTCTCCACTCCTCAAGCACCTCAGGAAGTTTTGCCTCCTTGTCGCTACGTCACTATGTGCTAGCGGCCGTTTCCGGGGTCCCTGCCATTTTATCCGTGTATAATATATAACATTGGTCAGGCAGGGGACGTAGTTCTTCCATAGTTCAAGTTACCCAATCCACTTTAGCCACCCAAACCCATAGCTCAATATGTTTTGTTTCCACGTACAACAGTAGTCCTGCACCAACCGGGGGTTGTCCTTGGGTGCACTTGCATAGTGCATATAGGGATAATCGTCGGTTGGTGCCTCCTCATTATTTAAAATTATCTAAGGGGCCTCTGCGAGTTGGCTTCGGCCCCTCGTATGCCTTCCAAAGATCCGTTTAATTCAGATTCAATCCATAAAGCATAATTAATAGTAATGAAATAGTCAGCTACACATATAAAAATTAACTAATAGCAAATACATTATTACTTTATTTTATATTTCATAAATGTAGAAAAATATTAAAAAGTGTATAAAATAAGTATTTAAAATGAAGGAGATAATAATAATAAAAAGTTCATGCAAATTGAAGAAAACGAAATCTCTTCTCATAACATTCATTCTTAGTAATAAAATTCACCACACACACTACATTGACCTGGCTTGGGCCCGTTAATTTAGCTTAAACTAGCCAAAGAGCTAAGATACAAAACTTGTTTACCAAAATAATATATATATTTTTTTTACAAAAGTACTTATTATAAATAACAAATAAATGCTATGGATATTACTATGTACACAAAAGTTTCAGCATCTGGAGCCGAACTAGGAGGAACCTGTATTTCGGCGTACAGTACCAACCCCCTCGAGTTACATTAGATAAGGTTCCTTAAATGTTTGCATTTTTACAATATCATAAAATATTATGTACTCTTTTAAAAGGCTTTGTAATAGTGGTCTGATCCTCTCTTTGTGTGCTATGCAGATGAATGAGTGGCGTCTGTAACGCCAGCAGATCAAGCTACCCGAAACAGTCAAATTTTCCCAATCAACCTTAAACCTAATGCTTCAGCGATAAAGTTGAAAATCTATTAAAGAACTTTGACAGATTGTAGTAGCTTCATGAACATCAGTAAAACCTCTGGTTACTGTTGTACTGCAGTGCTATTCTATACAAATATCACCGTGAAAACTTAGGTGATGTGAGCATGGAGTGAGCTGTCAATAGTGTCAATCCCTAACATCAGGTGGAATGACAGCTCACTTCAAGCTCACTTCACCCAAGTTTTCATGGTGAGATTTTTACAGAATAGACTGGCTGGACCTAAATTCCAATGAGAACAAGCACCCATTATGTTAAATACAGTTCACCTATTACTATCATACAGTGAGCCTTCACTGCTATCATCTTTCAGCCAAAAATATAAACCCACGGACATAGGCCTCCCCCAAGCACCGCCACTTTGACTGGTCATGTGTTTCTCACATCCAGCGGATTCCTGCGGCCTTCAATGGGTCAACAGCCCACCTTGTGGGGAGGCCTAAGACCTTTTAGTATAAGGACTTTATAATTATGTGGATATTTCTCTGTCTACCACTCAAAGGTTCAAGGTGATGGTGTGTTTACAAATAAACATGCCATCATTGATGCTCTCATGTCCTCATTCCAAATGTTTTTAGCAAGTTGGTTTAGATATGAATCTTAATACCTACTTACGGATTGTTTTGCTTTAGTTTGTGCTATTATTAAGGTGTAAATATGACAACACATATTTTACAGACGTAATGAATACCAATTAACCAAACTATACTTGACCTTAAAATCAAAAATCTGTTTAATCTGTAAACAAAATTGACCTTCGGCGCTCGCTAACAAGATGCTTGCCTGCACCTGCAGAGTTCTTTCAACATTCTCATGGGCTGTCAAAGTTGCGCTATGTAATCGAGGCATGGGAACAGAAAGTTATCCTGTGTATGCGAGAAATTAACGAACCATCACTTTCTTTTACTTAGGTTACAAAATGAGGGCCCAAAATATCGACTTCGACAAATATTTGGTAATTTTACTGAGGTTACAAAAGGCCGCAAACATCCAACTATGGCCTGTGATTAAAGAACATAGCAACCCAAATATCTAACTAGGACAAACTCGGGTCTCGTCACTACTGACCTATAACTTGCAATTAACACAATATCAATAGAGATAGTTACAGCTAATCTTAACATTCAATCGTCACAGTAAGTCTCGATAGCGGGTCATGCAGTACAATTTAAATCTATTTCTGGTTCATAAGGAACAAGGAACCGTGTTATTTTGTGGCCTTAATAATAGTTCAGTGGATTTCGTTATGATGCAATAGTGTCGTGATAATTTTATGAGATTTTGTCTAGACTTGTGGGAAAATTTTTGTAGTGGAAAAGTTTTAAGAGCTCATCCATAGGGTGTCAAATGTAATAAGGTAATATTTTTTTTTACCTTTCTCGATGTGGAAGATGATTTAGCTAGTAAGAGTATACTGAAATGACGGCTGATCGGCTGTGTAAGGAAGAAGACGTGCCGCGGCGACCTTAAAAGTATGTCGATAAAGGCAGTAGGATTTTTATCCCTATTGACATGTACCTTGTAATTTGCCACGTAGGGAGTCGAATGTAATAAGGTAATATTTTGATTGACCTATGTCGATGTCGATGTGAAAGATGAAAGTAAGAGTGTGAAAGTAAGAGTGATGCAAGTAAGAGTATACTGATATGACGGCTGATTAGCTGTGTATGGAAGAAGACATGCTGTGGCGATCCTAGAACTATTTGGTGGATAATGGCAGTAGGATGTTGATTTCTATTGACTTGTATCAGTTTGCCCGAAATGAGCAGCCTTCTAAACTCAAGGTTCCGTTTGGATCCAATGTGTTATTCAGTCCGACTCCTAGGAATGTTAGTGGTTTGCTGATAATTGTCGGTTGTAATTAATGTACTCGACTTCGAGTACAAACGAACTACAAACACTTCTGGTTAATAGCACTCGATCTTTTGCTTATTGATTTATTTCCGCAAATTCTATCGTCCTGTGAAATTACGAACTCCTTGAAGATCTTTTTGTTGGAACACATCTACACAAAATACCTCAATCACTTCATGGAACTGTGGTATCGCCAGTGCTTTAGCTGGATGAAACGTCTCCTATTGGTACAGACGCCAGCAGGTCAAGCTACCCGAAACTGTCAAATTTTCCCATACAACCTTGAACCTAATGCTTTAGTGATAAAGTTGAAAATCTATTAAAGAAATTTGACAGATTCAAGTAGCTTGATGTGCTAGCGTCTGTACGATAGTCATCATCATTCTGCCCTTATCTGTCTGTCTGTATCTATTCTACACCTATATCTATCTTCTATACTACTAATCCTACTTCCTACTATTGAATATTATAAATGCGGATGTTTGGATGGATGGATGTTCGTTAGTCAATCACGCCAGAACGGCTGAACGGAACTGGATGAAATTTGGCACAGAGATAGATTATAGTCTGGAACAGCACATAGGATACTTGTTATCAAGGAAAAATGAACGGTTCCCGTGGGATGATTTCCAAATTCCACGCGAGCGAAGCCGCTGGCAAAAGCTAGGAATAGTATATCTCTTCTATACAAATAATAAAGCTCATCCTCATCCATCGCTTTCCATCAGGCGTGATTGAGGCCAAGAGGCCCATTCAGGAATAAAGTGTTGAAGAGTTTGTTTGAACGTGCTAATCTCTGGAACTTACAGTCGGATTTTAAAAATTCTTTGCATTTCTTAGCCCAACTCTTGAGGAAGGCTATAGGCTATTAACTTCACGCTAGGACCCTTAGGAGCCGAGCAAAAAGAAAAAATTCAGAAGGGATGAAGCGAAAACGAAGCAATAGCAGCTCGGGCAGGTGATGCGATTCAGGTGATGTGATTCGACGGGGTAGACCGGGGAACAAGAAAATTCACTCGGCCGAAGTCGCATAAGCTAGTCGTTATTTATTTGGGGACGGCGCAGCACTGTCTTCTGCTTCCATGCTATCTGTATAACCCGTCATGTACCTTTCTGTGTATACATCATCCTTCACACAATCCAACCAATTCATCGTTTCTTAAATCCGTCTATCATCTATTCTGTGCGTGTCATAGATAGGCACACAGTCTGGTACGCTCCCAGTTTAGCTGTTTCTGGCCAGCTTGTTTCCGAGACACGTTCGATTATGTCGAGGTTAGGTATATTAGCAGCGACTTCGTCACTCCGTCTGGACCACTCGCATTTTGCCGCCCACACCGGCTTGACACTCGAAATCCGCGACACATCTCACGGTAGTGCGCGCCAGGAAGCCAGATGTACTCAATTACTTAGTCGTCTTATATCATATCGGTTTCTCGAATGATTATATTTACAGATCTTCGATGCGCGCAGATGTCTCTTTATTAATTTTGTTGGCGATTTCATTTTGAATTAGAGATTTCTTCAACTTGAATTCTTATTTATTTCTTTTAGGAGGACTTACAGACAAATAATTAAAATAATTACAAATTAGGTAACTATTCAGCGAATTACAAGTCCATACATATAGGTAACTTAGTGCAATAGTAGTGATTATTACGAACCAAGGGGAGTGCTAAAAGACTGATAAAAGAATAATTAAAAGAAAAAGAAAAAAAAAAGATTACAGTTTTTAAACTACTACAAACACTACTGAAAAGCAAATTATGTTCAATTTTAAGTGTAGTTCAGTCTACGTTCCATTTATGTTGATACCCTATAGATTACAGCTTAAGCAGTAATCGTGTATGCACAAGTGAAAAGCTAGTTCCCTAAAGGACGTTCACACGATCCCCAAAGTACTCCTCACCTGCGCGCTTCTTTATCGCTCTCGAGCTGGTGCAGAATAAGTCAAGGTCAAAGTCTAGTATTATCCTCAGGAACACCTTCTTGTTCGGCCGCTCGTGTCCACGACTGGTTATAGATTTTCAGATTTTAGTATACATGGTTCGGATCTTCGGATGACGTAGACTCCTGCTAAATATTACTAGGAAGATTATTACTAATGGGCACATGAAGGCTTCATACACAATTTAATCAAAATATTCAAACTATTAGATACCTAGTGCGCATATTCGCACATGTCCCTACATGCCAATCGACGCATTCAGTCCCCTTCCGTCACCTGAGGAAGTCCAATTATGTCTGTCAAAACATCATTCCGCCAATAATATCACCCAATCAGCAATTCACCGTAATAAAAATGATTCAATTGATTTTCGTGCCCATTGCTCATTCGTAAGAATCGCAAGTGATCAACACACATGTTTTTGTTTAACATTTGGGATGCTACTTACTTTTTGGACTTATGATGACACACATTTAATAATGGAGTCGTTGCAAAAACTTTCCGTTACTTTTGGTGAGCTTGGTGCTAAAAATATCAATCCGGTTTGGTGTTATATTAGCGTAAACAACTGCATCAGATCTCGATTGTCAAAATCAGAATTGTGTTGATAAAAAACCTGGTCCATCGAGAAAACGACTGTTAGGTTTCTAGCAGGACTGAATATCTTTTTGTCGCAGACTAGTTATTTCACCGTTCGCTATCTTTGTTGGTGAAAATCTAAAGAGGGTTTTTTTTGCGTAAAAATGACATTGTAATGCGATCAGCCATTCGAGACTCACCAAATTATACGTAAAATAAAATGCAATGAATAGTTAACAACTCAATTCACTACCCATAAATTAACTTCGGCACACAGACCAAACATTAATTGCACCGAACAATGTGCCCAATGACCCATAAAATGGAACCTGTACCATTTGTACCATTAACGCTGTCATCCGAAAACGCTCGATACCAGGTGAGTCTCTAGTATAGCACTGGTATCTCATTACATCAAGTATCGATGACATGTGCATGGATCTGATGTCTGATAGATTTATAAGTCTCTTAGACGCCCCGTTTTATGGAGCTCGTAAAATTGATAGATTCAGGGTACCCTGGATAAGTGATTCGATCGAGATTTAGTTTTTGCGACGATGGATCTGAGGTAAGGAATTTTAAGTTCATGAACGGATCTAAGTTTATTAAAATACGTTTCTATAATAACAATCGAAGTAGTCTTTTCGTTGCTTGTTAAATTCTGTATAGCTTCAGCCATTTAGAAAGTACTTAACAATACTTTTTCAGAGCTCAATTTCTTTTGAGGATCTGAATTTGAGCATATCGTCAAATCAAATAGCTACCTTCTCTGCTCATTGAAATCGAGGGGTAATCTAAATGACAATAGTTCTTTTCTTATATAATAAATTACTCCAACAAATTTATTTCAGTTGTTACATGATTAAACTAGTCGATCCGTAAAGGGAATCTTCTTTCATGTAAATAAATACACGAAAGAAGATTATTATTATGTTTTTGGACGATGCGAATATATTTAAAACTATACTAGCTTTTGCCCGCGTCTTCGCCCGCGTGGATGGCGAAAAATATCCCACGGGAACGTACTACCGGGATTAAAAGTACCCTATGTGTTAACCTGGGTTATAAACTATCTGTGTGCTGAATATCATTCAAATCCGTTCAGCCGTTTTTACGCCAATCAGGAACATACATCCAGACAAACGGACAAAAAATCTTCATTACTATTTTATTATATGTATAGATTATTATATATTATATCTATTATATATATATTTATACAGATATATTACATCAACACTCCTTATTTGGGCAGTCGTGTAGAGACTAGCAGCATCCCGCGATTTTTTCACCTGCGTAAGTCTCGAACCCGTAAGAATATCGAGATAAAAAGTATCCTATGTGTTAATCCAGCTTATAAACTGTGTGCCAAATTTCATCGAAATCCGTCCATCCATCCGCACAAACTTTTACGTTTATAATATTAGTAGGATGAAGCGTTTTGGTGACAGACCTTCCAAAGATACTTTCAGACATGATTGTCATGTCTTCAGAAATCCCATAATAAATCAGAAAAGTCACGTTCGAACAATCAATAAACCGGGTCTATCCCATCTAAACAGTTGCTAGATCTAACTCCCCTCACATCAGCATTCATATCGCGCTCAAGCGGCGTTCGAACGCGATTTTGGTGCGCTCGCGCCTGTCCCGTCTCACGTGACTCACACGCATAACGCCCCTATTGTCCCGGATTAATTGTTTGTGTAAGTACACTGAATGTTAAACATTAACCTTTTCTTCATATCATATTAATATGTTTGGATTTTTGCGCGTTTCTTTGCACAGGATGTGAGTCGTTAGGCGTTGGGCTCTGGTTAATCTTGATGTCGATTTAATGAATTTGCGACCGCCTTTTAAGGATTGTTGGTAGATATTTTTAAGATGGTCATTTTAATCATTACAGTTACTTAACTATCGTCACCAAGGTTGAAGTTATTTAATGTCTATTTGTTATGATTACGGCATGCCATGAAATGTTTTCTCACGGGACACATTTGAAGGATCTTTTGGACAAATTAACTCCCAGTCTCACGTCAATTCACCCTGTGAACTTACTGAAGGAAATGGCAACGGTTCCCGTGAGGAGCGATGGAGGGAATTAGAAGTATTTAGGAGTGATTTCGCCAGCGACTACGCATTATTATTATCGCTAAATCGTTTCGTATTGTTGTGCCAAATTGGAAAGCACGCCGCATTGCCATTTCGTCCTATGATTGTTGTCACAGGATACGTTAGCCATAAAGGCGTCATTTATTATGTCATAGTACTTGACGTGCCATTAGCATCTGTTTCATGGGGGTAACGGTCTGTTTGAATTGCGCGTTGTGTTTACTTAATTTTTTTAAGCAATGGATTTGGTGTTACCAAGATTCGCTATTTAAGTAAATAAATACATACATAAACCTACGCCTTCTTCCCATGTGGGTAGGTAGACACTACTGAATATTTTGTAGGATTAAATATAATTTACATACGTTTTCTTCCCATGGGGGTAGGCAGAAATATTAAATAAATATAATATATACATAAATATTTTTAAGAATTTTATAAAAATAGGAGAGTTCATGTTTGCATCCAATGGAAATGACCCCTTATGACTCCTATGAAAATGTCAACCATTTTTTTTTTTTTTTGCAGAAATATTATTCAGAACTATTTAAAGATAATTGTCATTATGGTTTTTATTATGTATTGAAGTGTTAGCAAGCCGATAATAATAATAATAATTATTATTAAAAGCCTGTGATGTCCCACTGCAGGGCAAAGGCCTCCCTACTCTTTTTCCACTTCTCTCTGTCTAGAGCTACTAAGGACCAGTTCTTGTTGAAGGAGTCCAGCTCATCAGCATCTAGGCTAGCGTTGAAAATAGCAGGAACAATTCGTTTCTTTCCAATTCCGTTGTTGTTAGGGTTCCGTACCTCCAAATGAAAGAACGGAACCCTTATAGGATCACTGTTCCGTACCGATGTAAGAGAGGTCATTTGTTTTCAAATGACCTCTCTTACATCCCTTTAACAATTGTCGATTGCCGACATATTAGATATTACCATCAATAACCCTGTACAGTTCGCGTAAAACAAGTTTGCCGCCCTGAAACTAGGCTATCCGATGCGCATGGCATAGCGCGCTGCTGTTTTAGTGGCAATCTTACATGACGCGAACTATTTATGACTACAAGTACTTTCTAAGCTGATGTAGCTGTGGGCTTGGCATGACCACTGGTCTAACTCTACGAAGAGTAGACATCATTTTCTATACAAAGTGACATTTCGTTTCTCCGTTTTTGACATCGCACCGTAGAAATCCTTCTACAATTTTATCTTTCGTTTCTGGCGATCTTTATCTAGGTCCTTTTTTATGTAGACTATTTCGGAAGAAAGTTTTCTTTCCTAACTGTCAAAATCACACTGACCACTGATAATAGGGATGATCCCTGGGTAAAAAAAAAAGAAGTTCTATTTAGTCCGTCAGTTAGATAATAAAAAAATATTAGATACGTATTTTTTGCTTTATCATATTAATAAAAAATGACTTTAAGTCGCATTAAAGTTCGGGAGTGGGGGCTTGCTACGTCACTTCTACGTATAAAATCTACAAAGACGTGACGTCATGCCACATTTTAAGTCAATGTATCGCCGTAATCTTTTGATTACGTAGAAAAAGAAAAAATACGTGTCCAATATATTTTAATAATCTACATGACGGACATAAAAACATTTTTTAGTGATCATCCCTATTGTCTAGGGTAGTGAAGACAATTTGCGCCATGCTAAAGACAGTAGAAAACTTTTTACTCGACGGCCGCGAAGTACACGGTTATTATCTACAAAATCTTTTTTTCTCTTCTTTTGCTTATGTCTCGAAAACTATGTGACCTATCGCAAAAATAATGAAAGTTTTGCCCCCTTAATAAAACCCATAAAACTACACGTAGGTAATAATTTTTCATATTTTCCATAGAAAAAGAAATTCCATATAAAACACGTTAAGAATCGCATCTACGGCGCTACGGCGCGACTCCGCAGTTGTATTTATATGCATGACTTTAAAAAAACAAAAAAATGAAAATAAATAAGTAAATGATAATGATTAATTTTTGTAAAAATTGAGAATTAAACAGAAACAAATCCTATGAAAAAAAAACAAAGAATTTTGAGTCGAATTATATAAAAAAGTGAATTTCCTAAAAGTGCAGTTGCCTCTTTCTATTTTGTTGCCGTCGTGCTGTCTACACGGTAACGTCTACTCTTCCGTCGACAAGGCGCATCTCTACGGTTCTCGTGCTAAGTCTACTGGTCTATTGCCAAGTTTTAAGAGAGAAAACTACTACTTACTAATAAAATTCAAGTCAAGTGCTAGTAGCTACAGATATGTAATAATTACAAGGACCTATTTAGTATTAACCTTGGATGCAATTTATAGGCTAAACAAACCATACAGGATAAAATAATTATGCACTTATATTAAAGACCGGTAAATTGTCTACGTATATAGGTCATAGCATAATATGAATATCAAGCCTAAACTCAGAACCAGTTATAGCTTATGCCCTATAGAACATTATCAATTGTATTTCGACCAGCTGGAGGCTACGACCTATCCTAATACAATTATGTACTCATTCACTACGACATAGATTCCTCAATTAATTTCAATTGAGGACCATAATTTCATCAACATATTAATCTCTCCTTCGTGTCAGTAAGAACATAACCTGTAACTGGTAAAAATATTAACGAGTCGGCAAGGTTTTAGCAGAACTGACAGCCGAGGTAGCGCTGGATGTACTATCGACAAAACGGACCGGACGACTTTACACCTTAAAGTTGCTTTCACCCTGCCCCTATGGTCCTTTGTTTGTGTCCCACAAATTGCAGCTTGTAAGCAAAATGGGTTCGAAATTGGAAAGGCCTGGCGTTTGTCGATAGTACATTTAGTAGTGAGCACACAGTTTGTGTCTCGTATACTCTGTTCCAATATTATCTCATTCAAATGTAGGCAAATGGATTAGAGAACGTATCTGTGGATGCGTATTTGTAGTGCTACTTACAAATTCAGTGCATAGAATAGATTACTTGAATACTTATACTTACCCGAAATTATAATTTTGAATAGACTCGAAGATATTTTTCATTTCACAATTGACATTAATTTTATAAATTTAATTTTCGTCGATGATTTTTCAATTACAATTTAGCATTTAATAATGTAAAAAAAGACAATAGTAGGAAAAAGTGGTGAGATATAAAGTTGAAACCTAAATACCTACAGATTTTATGTATTTATTTACGGATGTTACTATAGGTATATACTACCATAAAAAAAAAAATATTTGAGTAGGGTTTGTTTACTTTTGGGACAGACTGTAGGCGCTATTTTATTGCATACCAACATACTAAACCCTATATCTCTTCTCCCACAGCCATATACAACTACTCGGCCAAACCAGGCTCCTTGCATCTTTCATTTGACGTCGGCGAGTTATTGCACATCGAGAGAGAGACGGAATTCTGGTACTGGGGCAAGAGCCTCAAGAAAGATGCAAGCGGCGGCTCTTTCCCTAAAAGCTATGTGCAGATAAGGGACTGTATAGTTGACAGGTAAGCTCTTTGACTCTTTAGAAAACATCTTCGTCGTCAATTGGGTGTCGAAACTCTGATCCTGGGGTCTCAAACAGAATAAACTGGTCCCCTAGGTACTAGACGAGAGAATTATCAGAGAACGATACAAAATACGGACCGTCATATACGGCGGACCGTATTTTGTAACGTAGACTTCTATATCTTCACCATAAAACAATTAATTAAAAAAATTACTACTGAACGTCTATGAGGAGGAACGTGTTTGAGGAGCTCGTTGCTAAGTAATAAAAGCCGCACGGGTCGATCCATCTTTACATACCGAGACCCCTCCGTGCCTCGGAAAGCACGTTAAGCCGTTGGTCGTTATGGGTCGTCAGAAACCCGAAAGTATGACAATCAGTCTTACCAGTAACTGGGTTGTGGAGGTCAGATAGGCAGTCGCTTTATGTAAAATACAGGTATTCAGCTGCATCCGGTTATTTGTGAAAAGCCTATGCAGATTGATATTGAGTACTGAGCGTGTATCAGAAACTCAACACCCAAACGTTTATTACAACAAACAAGATGAGATTACTACTTACATACTACATGAAATACAGTCTGTATAATACAATAAAATAGTAGCAAATGACGCTAACTGATAATATTTCAATTAAACGGCAGCGGGTCGAGAACTCACACATACACTTTACACACACACTTCCTCAAACACGTTCATACATTGTGCATAGTAGTGATTCATTCAATGGGCAACGATTATCAATTACGGTCAGTGACCTCTTCAATTAGTATGGTGATACTGGCTTTTGTGTGCGGCTTTGCCTGCGTTGAGTTAGGAAATTATGCCAAATAAATTTCATCCAAATCCGTTTAGCCGTTAAGGCGTAAAAAGGTAACAGACACACCGAGTTATTTTTGCATTTATTATATAATATAATACGAGTATATAATATCCTGGGAGATTATTCACACACGGTTATCTGATCTCAAACTAAGCAGAGCTTGTACTATGGAAACCAGATAACTGATATACTACATACACTACTTTTTTTTTGTAAATACATACTTATATAGATAATTACACCCAGACTCAGGACAAACAGACATGTTGATGCACACAAATGTTTGTCCTGGATGGGAATCGAACCCGCAACCAGCGGCATGATAGGTGGTATCTTATCCAACCACGCCATCTGGCCTAAGTAGTATGGATTGAGAACTAGGAATGCTCTGGTTCTAGGACATAATCTAAAGGCGAAGGAAGTAAGGATCCTTAGCTGAGGACATTTGAAGACTAGTCGGAAATGGTATGAGTCACTTTCTTAGGTGACTTGTGTAGACCGATTGTCTAGTTGTATGAGTCAAATAATATATCATGTGGTTAGCAAGCTCGGTTAAATAAATAGCACTTACTATAATGATTAAAATAATATTGCATGGCACGAGGAAAAACTTTCGCTTGGCTCTGTCAAACTTCTAATGAAACGAAAAAAAAAAAATTCAGGCTCTCCCAGAAATCGACCGACATACTGTAGGTGGTGATAGCTTTGGTCAAGCCCTCCCAAAATAACAAAACATGTTCCGCTTTCGTCACCTGCATCACTGCCGCTGTTTATTATTAACAAAAAAATATTTGAGGAAATAAATCAAATAATTGTGAATTTATGTTGAATTTGTAAGTTTTTATGGAGAATCCAAGGTAATTACGGATAGCGTAACTATTTAATAATATTTTGATGGATAAAGTTATTAATAAAAAGATTTTAATTAGACATGAGAGTCAAAAGAATGACGCATGGCGGTTATTTTTTTTTTTTAATCTAGTGTAACTCTAAAATATAAGTTTTTGCGGAACATATGTTTTGTTATTTTGGGAGGGCTTGACCAAAGCTAGCACCACCTACAATATGTCTAGACTAAGTAATTATTCCGGCTAGACTAATTCAGGCTAGCCTCCATCTATATTAAACTAATAAAGCTGAAGAGTTTGTTTGAACGCGCTAATCTCTGGAATCTACCAGTCGGATGTGAAAAAATATTTTTGCATTTGATACCCCAATTCTTGAAGAAGGCTATGTAAGGCTATGTAACATCACGTAGAAGCCGAGCAAAAAGAAAAATATTCACGTGGACGAAGTCGCGGGCAGAAGCTAGATGATTCGAATTACCGTATTTTTATGCATATTTTACTAAATTATGCCATTGGTAGAATGTTGAGCTCGTGGTTAAAAAATAACAGCCTCAAGGGTCGATCCATCAGGTTAAGCTACGCTTGCCGGGGTTGGTCCGTAGATGGGTGACCATCTGTACATACCGAGACTCCTCCGTACCTCGGATGGTCCCGGCTGTCATTCGTGATCTTTGACAGACGTTACTGGTCGTCAGAAGCCCGAAAGTCTGACAACCAGTCTTACCAAGGGGTATCGTATTACCCAATAACTGGGTTTTGGAGGTCAGATAGGCAGTTGCTCCATGTAAAATACTGGATTTCAGCTGCATCCGGTTAGACTGGAAGCCGACACCAACATAGTTGGGAAAAGGCTGGGCAGATTGATATTTGTAGAATGTTAAAATGTGGTTTCATACAAACATCATGCTTAAGTACTGCGTAAAAGGAAGTTCTTGCCTATAAAATTATAATGACGTATGTGCATATGTGCGATGACATTTAACTATTTAATTAACCAAAGGGTTTGTCCCTTACAATAACGGATTACAGTTTAGAAATAATGAATTTTATATTTATGTCATCCTGTATAAAATTCCCTAGTTTTAAATCAATCAATATGGCTGTGTTATGCACGTTATTAATTACCCAATGAATCACCTTTTAGTAATGCAACACTCTATTTATGCATTGCAGATTCATAAGTGTGTAGGGTAAGTAGGGGTATATGTAGAATAAAGTAAACCAATATGGTCAACTATTGTGTTTGTGTGAAAAAGTGAAATCGGGTTTGGTTTGTGAACCCAAATTCTCTTATAGGATTTTCATTGGTCTTAAAAGAATAATTTACAAAATTAATGTACCAACTGACCCATGTAAGTATCTTTAATAGAGACAAAGGTCGCCCCAGGTCCTTCAAAGAAATTTATAAAAAATATCATCTGAATTTGAAGTGACTTAATAAATGAAATACATAGATTTCCACCCAGACTTGTACCCCTAGGCAATACAATACAAACCAACTTTCAACTTCTGCAGGATTCCTTAAAAAAAAAACATAATAATATTTTATATATCATTTGAAATTAGCTTCGGCCCGCGACTTCGACCTCGTGAAAGGAGATATTCCAAAATGTATGGACCTTGGGCCAGGTACGTGTACACTATACACAAAAATAGAGAAATATATTTAAAACAGTTCTCAACTGTCAAATTACTTTAAAATGTCTTCGTTTGCTGGTAAACCACAATTAATTACACTTGAAATTGCAACACACAACAAAAACCTGTCATGGGGGTAAGCTGTCATTTTGATTGATTAATGACGTTTGACGTGACAAGAAGAGGACTGAAGTGACACTGTTGTGTGATTTTATGCATAGAGTAACTAAATCGGTGAGACGCCATGTTGAAAGTCGATAAAAATTGATGAAATGTCAATTCCCTACCACAACAGTGGTAACAATATATTTAAATGAATTATCCGTATTTTTCCCGAATTCTACAGATTTTACTCTTTTTTTTTGAGGTAGTGTACACAGACCTGGCCTATTTTTAAACGTCTCCTTTCGGCCTCCGACCCACCGCATCCCACGCGTCACTTGTTTTCACTTAGCGTTTTTCTTTTTTTTTTGTGTTTTTCTTGGCTCCTTAATGTCATAGTGTAATGTTAAATAGTCTATAACTTCCTCGAGAATTGGGCTACCAAGTGCAAAAAGATTTTTACTAGGTATAAATCCTACTGCTAGTTCCAGAGATTAGCGCGTTCAAACCCTTCAGCTTTATTATATATTTTATTAGTATAGGTAGACAATAAGTAATATCAAAACCCGCAAGGTTGTTATGATTTCATTACAACTTCAGTGACCGGGGAAAAGCCAATTATTGTTTTGTTAATATCAACCTTCTGGAACTTTCCTTATTTCATACATTTTGGCTTGCCAAGTCTGTAACTATAACTACTATTGTTTTACGACCAATACTATATAACTTTCTTCTTTTTCTTTTTTTCTTCTTCTTAATAAACTTCCAGAAGACTTGCAAACCTTATACAAAACGAGTTCGAAAGTTATCTAGTACAAATCAAAACGTTTCCTTACACAAAACTTCTCCTATTAATGTATGTACATATGAATAAAGTATTATATCATTGTAGTATTTTTTTTCTAAAATTTAAATTAACGTTTCGCCAGCACACAGATAAAACCTGAGAGGTTTGCGTTGTGTGGCTAAAACCAATTGTTTTAGAAATAAATAAATGAATGACTTAAGATAAAATTCTGATTAGGGGCTAAGTAATAACAGCTGCACGGTTCGATCAACCAGGTTAAGCTACACTTGCCGCGGTTGGTCTGTGGATGGGTTGAAAGATGGTCATCTTTACATACCGAGACTCCTTGCCTCGGAAAGCACGTTAAGCCGTTGGTCCCGGCTGTCATTCGTGGATCTTTTACAGTCGTTACGGGTCGTCACCCGGATCTGACAACGTTCTTACCAAGTGTTATTGTATTACCCAGTAACTGGGTTGTGGAGGTCAGATAGGCAGTCGCTCCATTTAAAATAATGGTATTCAGCTGCATCCGATAAGACTGGAAATGATATATCAAGTATATAGTTAAATTCTCAAAATATCAACATCTGTTTCAGATGCGGTGGCACAGTGGTCGCCTCTGCTGGAGGTAACGGCGTGGTACACGACATCGCTGTCACACTCCGGGAATGGTTGACGCATTGCAAGAAACTGTACATCGTAAGTACCCAATGAAGTCCGCTGAGTGAGCTGAATACAGAAACATTTATATATCTCCCTTATAACTCATTACAGCTTCATTACCTAATGCGGTAGTGCGGTCTCTTAAAATAACAATGTCTTTATATCAGCTATAAAAATCAGCTGTTCGCTACAGGAAACAGCCCATTTTTTTTCGCGATTTCAGGTTTGGTCCCATAGTATCTAAAAGTTGTTTGTTATTATGAGTACAATCTATCAGGTGTTTAAGTATCGGTCACTATTAATTACCAGTCAACCTATACTGGGTCAAATTAAATTACCTAGTGAAACTCCGCAAATGTGATGGGTATAATAATAATAATAATATCCTGGGACATTATTCACACACGGTCATCTGATCCCAAACTAAGCAGAGCTTGTACTATGGAAACCAGATAACTGATATACTACATATACTACTTTTTTTTTTTTTTTTGTAAATACATACTTATATAGATAATTACACCCAGACTCAGGACAAACAGACATGTTCATGCACACAAATGTTTGTCCTGGATGGGAATCGAACCCACGACCTGTGGCATGATAGGTTGTGTCTTAACCAACCACGCCAACTGGCCTGTCCGTTATCATCGTATCGTATCGTTATCTAATGAGGCCCATGATTAATCAAATCCAGTTTTTTCCCCCCTATGACGTTCTATTAACCATATACAATGCCAGTACGGTAACCACGTAATATCGTAACATGTAACAATTTCGTACTACTTGTGCTTATTTATCATTTATTAACATAAACGTGAGTGCCATCATTGTATAATTATTCGGCCAATAATGCTTGCACGCACTGTAAATAAATAATTATGTCTGGGGAAAGGCATGCAGGTGTACATTGCAGATTATCAGGTAATAGTAATTTGTAGGTCAGATTATTTTGCCAAGAAAAATAAAAGATATTCCATAAGTGATGGATCCGATTGTCAAGGAACAGAACAAGGGTAGGAATGGACCTCAAATATACGATTTCATATTAAACGCATTGACACACACAAACGCATTTGCAATAAATCTCTCAAGGGAACGAATATTTGACATCGAATAAAAACTTTTTTCAAAAAAACAACCGGCTTCCAAAAAAAGCACTACAAAGTGAAAAATAACTTTAATTTCGGAAGTCGATGTCATTGGATCTATATTTTAATTTTTTCCACCGACTTCCGAAATTAAAGTTATTTTTCACTTTGCTTAACTTGTGCTTTCCGAGACCAAATGCACGAGTAAGTACTATTAAAAAATACCCAAATCGCTATAGAGGTGCCTATAACGTTTGAAGAGTTCCATCGATTTCTCCGGGATCCCATCATCAGATCCTGAATTGATATGTATATATATGTATGTATATGATATGTATATATAGATATCAATGGGATCAACTAGAAAGTATACCCTTTCAAACACAAAAATAATTTTTCAAATCGGCCCAGCCGTCTACGAGTAATCGGGGAACATACATAAAAAAAAAAAAAAAATCCGACGAACTGAGAACCACCCCTTTTTTTTGAAGCCAGTTAAAAAGCGAGACTTCAGACGAAGACTTTGGAACAACACATAGCAGCGACATAGAAAAGAGTTGAGAAAGCAGTTTGAGCTCGCCAAAAGATTCAACAGTGAAGTTGGACTTGAAACAGACTGGCGGCAACGTCGTTAAAAGATGCCTACCCATAGATAAATATCACCCGTCTCTCCTCTATTCCTTTGCTTCTATAGGACGAATATCCGGTACGGCTCAAATAATTCTTCTATATCATATCGACACGGTCTTCCCTACCATTATCGCGCCCCCCGGTTTACTCCTTGATATGCAATGGCCTATGTAACCCCATGAAACATGAGGTACATTCGAGCAATCGAGTCTGGTCAAACCACTTTGGGGTCGGTGCATTTCATTAATTCATTCATTCGAAAATATATCAATATTTCTGCAGTTCTATTTCTGGTATAACATGCTCAAAGACCGTCTTCAAACATAAATTCAAATAGAAACGAGGTTGTATGTGGGTCCGATCTCCCTATTAAAAATAAATATAAGTCGTTAGCTAATTCTCTATTCTTCTATCCTTCAGAATAACGATGAACGTCTCAAGTTTATGGAAGTGAGCATGCGAGCGCTGCTCGAGTTGAGAGCTCAAGCTGCGTCCGGCGCGCTACCTCAGGACCAGCTGCGACGAGTCGCTAGGACCGCTGTCTTCACCATTGATAAAGGAAACAGGTACGTAATTAAATTAACAATCAAGCTGGTGGCCTATAGATAGCAGATTTCAAAGCATCAGTGAGGACTTGTGCTCACTGACACTTTGACATCTGCAATACCAGAGAGATGCGTTTCCAACCAAGATTCAAAGCAGGGGCTGCAGTCTAGACATAGATAGCGATCGCAATACGACCGAATTCGGTCGCAAAATCTTAATGGGCTCCCTAGACGGTAAAAGTTGCTTGACAAGCATGAACAAATCACGTAAGCACGTGGTTTTGACCGTCTAGGGACTCCCTTAAGACTTGCGACTGAATTCAGTCGTCAAGCGTTCGCTACGTTTGTTGAAACTGCAGGGCCTGGAATGTCCTGTCCTGTATGCATACACTCGTCCTGTCCTGTATGTATACCGACTCCCATAACCCCTCATACGAAAATACATACAGTAACGCTGCTTGGCGGATGAAAACGAAGGAAGGACTACCAACTTTTTTTTTACAGCGATCTTCTTCGTTGTAATTTTACTATCGGGAGAAACATTTTGCGCGTATGCTTAAAGTTTTCTTAAGGCGAAATGGGTCCCAAAGAAGATATTTTGACGCATTTTGACTGCACGCAAAATGATTTTTTGTCTTTTAACACGATTGACACAATTTGGCTCGATACAAAAAAATCGCAGTTTCCTCAAAATTAGCATTTTGTATGAGAAAAAACTTTTATTCGATTGTAATTAAAGCAATTTCAATAAAAATTCGTCTACACGTTCACTATCAAAGACAAGGGGATTATGGGTTTATTTTGAAGTAACAGAGCATAGAGAACTTTTAAAATAAATTATTTTATATTCTACAGGGTAAATTTTTCAAGTGGGTGTGGATGGCCAAATCCGAAACTATGAGGAATAGCGAAAAGTACTCAAAGGAGTTTCGGGCTCGATTTTGATGAAAACTAAAACTGCATCATTGGATTTTTGAAGAATATTTCTAGCCAGGAATCGAACCCGTTGATTTTGAAAAAAAAAACACACACTGTATTATTACAGCATTCGATAGTGTCGCTAATAAGGATCGAATTCTGGGAAGTAATGTCATACAGCAAACTAAAGGAAAGATCTCATTTTCAACAAAATACTTTTTGTGTTTCTTACGTTACCTACCTATTAAACCTTAACTGATTAATTGTTCAAAATGATAACCATTGTTTCAATGCATAGCTGGATTCTACGTCTCTAGGATAGTACTGCATTCAGCATTACAATATTATTGATTTGAATATAGAATTTGGCCTTCCACGCCCACTTGAATAATTCACCCTGTAATCTGTATAATGCTCCGTTTGGCCATACCAATGCTCGGTTACGATACCATTTCGCCTTAAGCTGCACTGTAATATTTTTTTCGGTCAAAAACATATTTTGATAAACATCACGGTGTGAAATCTGAGCTCTGCTAGCCTCTTACTCTTTCAATGAAGCATGGGATGTATCATCATACTAATTCGTACAACTTTGTCCACAGAACCTTAGGTATGGAGCTGGCAGTGAGAACAGCGAACGGTCAACTGGTCGATCCGTTGAAGGTGTCCACGTACAAACTAAACGCACTGCACGATGAAGCTAATACTCGTATTGACAAGAATATGGTTAGTTTCTTTGTATATTTTATTTCTGATTTCCTGTTTATCTTTATTGTAATGAAACAAAAAGATATAAAGTATTATATCGATGCCTTAGTTCACAATTGCACTAACTACAGAATTGTCAATTTTGAGGAGAGAGGTTTAAAGTTATTACATGAACTATGAACAGTACGAAAACTAAGTAAAATAATCTGTAAACTACGTTTTTGGTAGAAAGAGACCTACCAACGGTATTTCAATACGCGCAAACGAAAGAGCGTGACATTTAGTGTATTTGGCACTAAAAAAGTGAAAAGTGAAAATTTTGTAATTAGTACAATTATTGTGAACTAAAGCATCGATATATAACTAGTTTAATAAATAAAACGGTTACAACAAAGGAAACGTAGAAAGTGAAAAAAGAAAAGAAGAACGACTTGACAGTGAAAAAGTTAACCGCTGACGGGAGAGTGTTCGTTGAGAAACACACTATTATAGTAGCGCGTCAATCGTTCAGTAACAACTAGGTTATACACGGTTATTGGTAAAACACCAGCAACCTCTTAAGGGGTCATTGTACTCATCATTATGAACAATTTTTACTATGGGACCAAATCTGAAATCGCAAAAAAAATCTGCTGTTCAGTACATTTTGACGAATTATGCTAACAAATGTACTGAACAGCTGATTTTTTTTTGCGATTTCAGGTTTAGTCCCATAGTAAAAGTTGTTCATAATGATGAGTACAATGACCCCTTAAGAGGTTGTTGGTGTTTTACCAATAACCCTGTATAAGGTTTCTGTTCATATTCCAATAATCTTATCGGGTGATTATGATTGGAGGAGCTTGTGGCTAAGTAATATTAGCCTCACGGGTTAATCGACCAGATTAAGCTACACTTGCCGCTGTTGGTCTGTGGATGGTTGACCATATTTTCATACCGAGACTACTCCGTGCCTCGGAAAGCACGTTAAGCCATTGGTCCCGGCTGTCATTCGTGGATTTTTGACAGTCGTTACGGGTCGTCAGAAGCCTGGAAGTCTGACAATCGTATTACCATTGTGGAGGTCAGATAGGCAGTCACTCCATGTTAAATACTAGTATTCAGCCGGCCCCAATATAGTTGGGAAAAGGGTAGCTAGATTATGGGTGATAATAATTTGCTTTAGTAATAATGGAATGATACAATAGTTCTGGTACAATCTACATATACATACCAGCTTTTAGCTTAAATCATGGGTACTGTGAAACTACACAATTAAATGAAGAAAACTGCACTGTGATGATAAAATCTATTAATATGAAAAAATTGTTTTTTTTTTATCTTATCAATATAATTTAATAGGTAAAGCCAAACAATCAAGATATACCCGTCACTGTATTCATGCTATGTGAATAAGATAATATCCATTCATTTAATCGATTCCTGTTTGAACTTCGATCTAAAATACGACCCTAACACACAAATCTCAGGTGCTCTGCGTACTTGTAAAGAAAGAAAGGAGAAAGATAATAAATATACACATATGATCCAGATAAGGGCAATAACATTCATTGCGTTATTTACGTTGTTGAGCAAACATAGCTTGGCTCATCGCCGCAAGGTTGCCTGCTTGTCGGTGATTCAAGAACTCCACGACCTCATTCCGCCGGCCCCCTTCTACCATTAGACATCTAGACGCGCTGCCAGTTACCATCCCTACCTAGTTGCTATTCCACCAATTCGCACTAAGCGTTTCCAAATGTCTTTTATAATGCGCACAGCAAAAGAGTGGAACTCACTATAATAAAAAAATAAAAAACTTAGTTATGACAGCATTGTGTGCCTCGCGGCTGCGTCGAATAGGCCCAGTTCAGTCAGCATAAATGCTGGACAACTAGTGCCTGTACTATGTACTAAAACCTTTTTGTTTACATTTTCAAGGAAACGACACCAATAACCCCACCACCGGCGACTCCACCGGGCGCCCGAACATACACGATCGCAGTTCGGGTCCACAACTTCGTGTGCCGAATGAACGAGCCGGCCGAACTCGCCTTAGCATTACACGACGCTTCGGGAGCAAAGCTCACGGAACATTTGCTACTCAGGTGGCCTACTAACCACATCAGTTCCGCACTAGTTGTGTTTACTGTGAGTATCATGTTATAAACTTGCTTTTAGCCTCGGTTTTACCCGATTCCTAGGGAACAGCTTTGTGTGCCCGCATAAAAAGTATTCCACTTGTTAATACAGCACCCTAATTGCGTATCAATCGCTCGGAATCCGTTTCATTTTGACAGTTCAACAACATTCATTGCGTTATTTATGTTGTTGAGCAAACATAGCTTCATAGCTTGGCTCATCGCCGCAAGGTTGCCTGCTTGTCGGTCTTCTACAGATTATACTTCGGTGAGTGTGCTCAAGAACTCCACGACCTCATTCCACCGGCCCCCTTCTACCATCGGACAACTAGACGCACTGCCAGTTACCATCCCTACCTAGTTGCTATTCCACCAATTCGTACTAAGCGTTTCCAAATGTCTTTTATAATGCGCACAGCAAAAGAGTGGAACTCACTACCTGCGTCTGTGTTTCCGAGCGCATACAACCCTAATCTCTTCAAAAAAAAGAGTGAACAGGTTTCTTCAGGGTAAGCTCACTCTATCGTTGCCTCTGTCTCTGTCGCCTCCGACCTAGACTAGCGTTAAGAGCAAAACCATCTTAAAAAAAAAAAATCGAACAGGTTAAGCAATGGATTAGCAATTTGCTTCAAAATTATTCAGATTCCGATTGATAGTGCGTTACGCAATTAGGGTGCTGGACAAGATCTATGAGTCGAATTATATCCAAATCTGTAGACAAACATCTTCATATTATATATTCGTACTTTTTGGTCCTTCGAGCCAGATTATACATACATATACAGAGATACAGCGGCTTATTCCACAAATCCCCCCTGATAGTCCCCCTTAGGGGGGAAACTGAAACTTTATGTAAACAAGATCAAAAAACACGTGCGCTCACAAAACCTCAACTTGTTCCTAATAGTTGGTCACTGAAGTACAGACCTACATAAAAGTTTATTTCTCATAAATGCTTAGCCGTCGAATAAATTATATACTATCAAATCAAATCAAAATGTATTTATTCGGACAACAAAGATCCATAATGTTAGTAATACCTTGAAGTGTTAGTAAGCAATATTATTATTAGAGGTAATTTTTAGAGTTTGAAGCATGAAACCTACATGCAACTAACACACAAACATGCAATTAACTAACTGTATGTAACTGCATGTACCTACTATGAAACCTAAAATGAAAACTAAACATAATAAAATGGAACGAACCTTTTACTTCAAAATATGGCAACCAAGGAGGTAACCCATCAAAGATTTTATTTAAATTTCGAACTGGCTTGCACATAGGGATGGAAATTGCTGAATGTTTCCGAAACTTACCAGGAAAGTTTCCAATATTGCCGGAAAGTTGGCAAAGATGCCAGATTACATAGGGTTTTTCAAATGCCATTTTCAATGTTTATGCGCTCATGATGTTTTATGTAATTGTGTTATTATGCGTATTACTAGTAAGCCTGTATAATTAATTGTTCATTATAATTAATTTATAATTATCCATGCATATATGTGAAGATAAAGTTAAACCACTGGTAATTTCGTGATAGCTTTTTTAAGAATTTCACTTACAAATTTATAAAAAAAGAAAGATGGTATTGATACCGAATGAAATAAATATAAATCAAATAACTATGTAGTATATGAGTTATATTTAGCACAAATCGTGCCGTCAAAAGAATTTTCAAAATCTGAGCAGTTTTTGCGAAAATCGCGAACATAGAAACGTATATGCCTACATACATTCGAATCGAACAAAGAACCACCTTTTTGAAGTCGGTTAAAAACGTCAACTAGTTGTTGCTGACCAAATCGTCTTGCAAGGTTTGACCCTTCTATACAGACAGATATGTATACTTATAGATGTCTATACTTTCTTACATACAAGTGAAGTTAAATTATAAAAGAACGTAGAAAACAAAAATTACGATATCTCTAAAATAGTTGTGGTTTCATCACCAATTAAATATCATGGATAGTTTGTTTCTTTTCTTTAGTTTATCAGTAAGAAAATAAATGAAAAAACTAAAATTTTCGGTTCGATAAGCATAAAAACTACCACCCTGCAGACCGCCATTTTATCCTACGACCCAATTATATTAGTAAAAGTTGTTTTCTAATATCTTAAGGGGTACTCATCATTATAAACACTTTTACTATGGGACAAAACCTGAAATCGCGAAAACAAAAATCAGCTGTTCCGTTGATTTTGACGAGTTATGTGAGCATAAATGAGATGAACCGCAGATTTTTTTTTCGCGATTTCAGGTTTGGTCTCATAGCAAAAGTTCTTCATAATGATTAGTACAATGACCCCTACACAGATTTCGTGTATGAATTGATGGATCTTATATTTATGTATGTATACTTACTACTATAACTTATTAAGGGTATGCAGAATATTTTAGTTTTTCTAACTTTGTTTAAACGTTATAATTATTATTTTTTACTAAAATCAATCAAATTTTATTATTACATAAGTTTGTGAAAAAATAAAGACGATTACACATACGTAATAATATATTATATTGTTCTTGTTTTGTTTATTACATTTCATAGAATCTGTATCTATTCCCTAAACATTTTTTTTTATTTATTTTATGAGCGCAAAAATTAAAATTAATAATAGGGGGGAAAAGTTGAATAATCAAAAATGAAGAGGGGGATTCCTGGATTTTTTTTACATTAGGGTTCATTTCCCCCCCTGAAGGGGATTCTCTCAGGGGGGATTAGTGGAATAAGCCTAGACAGCCACCTTCGTATGGATATGGAAATAATGTGTTAAAATGCTTCTTCTTTTTCAGGATTTCGGTAGCGATATAATAAAGAGTGAAAAAATTTACTTAGTGTCCAACATTTACCGGATAGGGTCGATGGACGCCTTAAATGTCGATAATAGGTAAGTTTATTCAAAGTATACATGATATAACATCGCGCCTGTATTTCACCGAAGGGTTAGGCAGAAGTGTACCTATAGTACATCCACATTTCTCCAGTTATGTTATACTAGCTTTTGCCCCCGGCTTCGCTCGCGTTAATTTAGAATTTGACAATCAATTCGGGTTGTATTCTGCTTGTCTAAAATATTATAGTTAGGAGGATGAAAAACCGGTCTATCGACACTCTAGACTCGCAAAATGTATAAGGTACTTAAAAAAAAAAAAAAAAAAAACTCTTAACACACTAGTAAAGTTTTTATATTAGTATTATCATAAGAAAGTTATGGTTGTTTTTCTCGGGAACAGTACTTTTTCGGGATGAAAGGTCCCTATGTCCGTTTCTGTACACCTATCAACATATATGCAAAATTTCAGGATGATTGGTTCAGTGGTTTAGGCGTGAAAAGGTAACAAACGAACATACTTTCGCATTTATAATATTAGTTAGGATTATTCAAAGTGTTTTTTTTTTTTTTATAAAATATGGTTTGCGAAAGAGCATACGGACATGGTCACTGAATGATAGACATGAAGCGATAGCGCGCGACGCGGAATTGTGTGCGGGGGGAAAAGAGGCGATAAAAGTTTCGCTCGGTCGGTCGAAAAAATATTTATACTTTGAGATATTACATCTCAGTGTAAACGGCTCCATCTAAAAGTACGGTGAGCGATATTAATTCATATCTCGACATGTAATACAAGTTACAATATATCCCATAGTGGAAAGTGGGCTTTAATTTCAATCAATAGTTGCACGATGACGCGATTATCGCAAAACGATTAATTGTAAGTGTTATTTAGCTCTAAGATGATAATCACTTCTTTTTACATTATTTACAATGATTATTTAATTCGCAGACGGAGTTCCGTAGCCCAAACACCTCCAATTTCGACATCCGGCCGATCAATGCGTCGTCCCTTTGGCGTGGCGTGCGCTGATATTAAGCGATATGTCACCGCTGACTGTCCCGACAAACATATACAAGTGCCGTTTTATGCGTAAGTATTGTTTATACTGAGATATTTGGCGGTTTTATTGTTTATGGTTTTACGTTTGTGGATGCTTCGGGACTTTTATGACCAACTGTAATAGCGGCACGGCACTGTATGGTGGCTTCATTTGTACAGACGCCAGCACATTAAGCTACCCGAAACTGTAACATTTTCCCAATCTACCTTGAACCTAATGCTTTAGCGATAAAGTTGAAAATCTATTAAAAAAAATTTACAGATTGTAGTAGCTGGATGTGCGTTGTCTGTACGTTTTCATAAATTTCCGTTTTATATTTTAATTTAATACTGACTGCTAAATGTGAGGAAACGAAATGCTATACTACACTGTTGTACGGGCTGCAATAATGACATACCGCTGGAATTATTTTATATCGAATAGATAGCTACATTTATATAATTTGTAAGGTATCACAGGCGCGTTTATCAGAGATCGGAATAGGTAGAGTATAAATAAATACCTACACTTCGAGGAAACAAGTAACAAGAGTGGATAACACCACTTATAAAATCCCGGGGATTTCCCGGGAAATAAGAAATTGCGAATTATTTGTATCACTTTGAATACATTCGTAACAAATTAAATATTTATAATGAAATAATAAATAATTCACAATGTCTAAATCCCAAGGTTTAATCGACACGTTTATTATTCCGGGATTTTATGACAGGTATTATCCACTCTTGTTACTTCTTTCCTCGAAGTTTAGGTATTTACACTCTACCTATTCCGTTCTCTGGCCATTATACAGTACTGTTGGTTAAGTCGGGAAACTCCGTGGCAGATTGAAACGTAAAATCGCAAACAGAAATAAACAATTGTGGCTTTAGCAAATAAAACAGTGTTAGCATTAATGATCAACGCCTGAAATTAATAATGCATCTCAATCCTAATCATTTTCTGCGAACTTTGCCATTGATTGGTTACAGATAAATAGGGATCAAGACTGGAATTGAGATACATTATTCACTTCGGGCGAAAGTCGAGCAGCTTTTGACTTAACTCGATGGATTTCTTAGAAATCGAAAAGTTTCAACGAGAATTTGCTAGGCTACCAGCTGTTTAACATTGTTTTTTTTCATCTGTTCAAGATAATGAACTTACGGAATTACAATGTTAGTCCAAATTAATTATTCCAAGACCTACGTCATGCCAAGCAAGCAAGCCAAGCTAGGCTGCTATTTGCAACTAAACAAGGCTTCAACCAAAACATAGTACAAAACATGATACCTAGTTACATTACAGATATGAAACTCATTACAGATATGAGAAAGAGAATCTCGACTGTTTACTGAAGAAAGTGATCGCAAACCGTGATATCAAGGACGCTAAGCATTCGCAGGGACTGTGGGTGTCTGTACGACTGGTTGAGGGCGATTTGAAACAGGTATGAAGATTTTCCATCACCAATCTTGCTGACAAGCCAATCTGTTATCGAGACGCTCAAAAATGCTTTACGAGCAAAATCAATTTGCCGAGCCTTTTCCCTATGTTGGGGTCGGCTTCCAGTGTAACGGATGCAGCTGAATACCAGTATTTTACATGGAGCGACTGCCTATCTGACCTCCACAACCCAGTTATTGGGTAATACGATACCCCTTGGTAAGACTAGTTGTCAGACTTTCGGGTTTCTGACGACCCGTAACGACTGCCAAAGATCCACTAATGACAGCCAGGAGCAACGGCTTTACGTGCTTTCCGAGGCACCAGGAGTCTCGGTATATAAAGATGTCACCCATCTACAGACCCGGCAAGCGTAGCTTAACTTAAGCATTTGTTGTATTTGTATGTATTCGAGCATTCACACTCAGTACGTAGTTTGCTTGTCAAGCTTAGTATTAACACATTAGCTGCTAGACCATAGATTCCCAACCTTTTATGGACTACAGCCCCCTATACAAGAATAAATAATTCCAACGGCTCCATCTATTAATAATTACAAATTAAAATTAATTCTCTCTCTCTCTCTCTCGCTGTAATGTGTGTTACTCGTGGCCGTGTGACTTTGCCTTTGAACCCCCTACCGCCCCCCACGAAAAGCTCTAGCACCCACTAGGGGGCGGTGCCGCCCTCGTTGGGAACCTATGTGCTAGACAATAGACACCATAGAAAATTAATTGTTCTACGGTCACCGGTGAGCGGCGTGCCGGTGTTGTAAGCTGTCAAAACTCGTTGACAAGCATGAAAGAATCTGCTTGTCAAGCGTTTTTCACCCATCGGTTAAAGATTACGATACCGCACGAACTAATCGCATACAGCAAAAGATGTTTTACGGGGAAGCTTATGCTGATATGAGGTTCATTTTTGTTTCCCCAATAACTCATTTGTTTTTAGATTGCGTACCTCAAAAGGAAAAAACGGAACCCTTATAGGATCACTCGTGTGTCTGTCTGTCTGTCTGTCCGTTTGTCACAGCTAATTTGCTCCGAATCTAATGGACCGATTAAGTTGAAATTTGGTACCAATTGTATGGTATGTATTTCTGTGACCCAAACACGGACGTGTAATTTTGGGGGCAAATAAGTAAATACTAAAAAAATATAGTTTTGCAAACTGCAATATTGTGCATACAAACTTACATTTGCAGTTGGAATGTATGGGAGAAAATGTTTTTCATTTTCTCCCATACATTCCGTTTTTCAACTACAATGTTAAGTTTATTCTTGAGATTCATCCCAACTACGGAACCCTTCATTGTGCGTAGTCCGACACGCACTTGGCCGGTTTTTGTATTTACTTTTACTTCGCTGTTATTATTGTGTAATGCTGTGTGAAACCAGAATACATAGTTTTTATCTCCTGTCAGTTGTTTACCGTTTAGCATATCCTGTATTCTAAATTGTCTATTCTATCCGTAGATACGTGAAGAAAACCCCCACATCGTGGTCGGAAATTTTGCTGTAGCTCGAAAGATGGGCTTCCCAGAAGTGATCCTACCGGGCGACGCGCGCAACGACCTGTACGTCACAGTGTGCGGGGGGGCTTTCTCTAAGGGAGGAGGGAAGTCCTCGGAGAGGAACATTGAACTAATCGCCAAGGTCGTCGATAAACATGGACAGACTTTTCCTGTGAGTTGGTTTAATTATTTAACGAAAATTAATTTTAAGTCGCCGTTTTGAGCTCATTTATTTACGAAGGATTTTTCCCCCATATCGTAGTCGGCAATACAGTAAACTTCAATCCTGAATCTCAGATAATTGACCTGATTTGTGACTCGTGCTAGGTCAGTGTTAAGTTGCTACAAAATAGATAGCTGTTAAATGTTTTAGGATATTTGAATATTCGGTACACCCCCTCCCGTGCGTTAGGAGTCAAAAATTGCCTACAAATGTAAATAAATACATACATCCTTTATCTCATTTTGGACTGAGTTTAGAGATATGCATGTCAATAAGTTTCGTTTGTAGGCCATCAACCAAATCTTGTTTTTGAAAAAACAAGATTTGGTTGATGGTCGCGAGAAAAAAAAAGACAATTTCAGGCATTGGATTTTGCCACACATATAGTTAATAACCTGGATTTACACATTAGATACTTTTTATCCCGATATTCTTGCGTGTTCGAGACTTACGCGGGTGAAACCGCGGGGCGCTGCTAGTAATTATATATGTATAGATTCTTGTTCCACATTTTCAGGTTCCCCTAAACCCCCTTTCAAGTCATGAACGATTGATATCGAGATTTCAATCGGTCATCGCGCTTGCTGCGTGAGGCGTTAGCCTAGTAACCGTGGAAATATTTTCAGGGTGTAATATCTGTAGGCGCTGGAGTTCCTTTAACCAGTGAATACACATCCGTAGTCTACTACCACGACGATCGACCCAGATGGCAAGAAGTTTTTAAGGTAAGATACTCCTTTTATTACCAAATACACTATACTGTGCCGTGTATTATATGCAGAGATCGGAATAGGTAGAGTAGTATAAATACTTTAACTTCGAGGAAAGAATTAACAAGAGTGGATAATGCCTCCTATAAAATCCCGGTATGATAAACATGACGATTAAATCTCGGAATTCCAGAAATTGTGATTTATTTATTGTACTTTCAATACATTCGTAACAAATTAAATATTTATATAATAAATAATTCGCAATTTCTAAATTCCGGGAATTTCCCGGGAAATAAGAATTTGCGAATTATTTATTTCACTTGGAATACATTCGTAACAATTTAAATATTTATAAATAATTTGCAATTTCTTCAATTCCGAGATTTAATCGTTTTGTTTATCATTCCGGGATTTTATAGGAGGTATTATTCACTCTTGTTACTTCTTTCCACGAATTGACGGTATTTATACTCTACCTATAGCGATCTCTGGTTATATGTGAGCAATGGTGGCCCAGCGGTAATGGCCGCGACTTACGAGTAATAAGTAGGTCGTAGATTCGAACCCGGACAGGTGCTTCACTTTATTTCATCACCACTGCTCTCAATACGGTGAAGGAAAACATCGTAAGGAAATCGGCAGCTTCTAGAACCAAAAATTCGAAGACATGTGACATCCAGACAGGCCAGTTGGCGTGGTTGGTTAAGAAACCACCTGTCACGCCGCAGGTCGTGGGTTCGATTCCCATCCAGGACAAACATTTGTGTGCATGAACATGTCTGTTTGTCCTGAGTCTGGGTGTAATTATCTACATAAGTATGTATTTACAAAAAAAAGTAGTGTATGTAGTATATCAGTTATCTGGTTTCCATAGTACAAGCTTTGCTTAGTTTGGGACCAGATGGCCGTGTGTGAAACTGTCCCAGGATATTATTATTATTATATCTACCAACCCGCACTGGGCCCGCGTGGTGGTTTTGGCCCACTCCCTCTGACAGAGAGGAGGCCTATGCCTCAGCAGTGTTGACATTATAGACTGATTATGGACTACTGTAGAAACATCAATGTTACTTCGTATTTCTATAGAAAATGTTTATTTGCATATAATGTAGGAACGGCGATGACGACGATGTATACGAAGTAATATTTATATTTCTTAAAATCCAGATCGATTCTAGGTCGTTTTTCTTTTAATTTTTTTTTGTTGGAGGATCGGTTTTTGCTCTGGCGAAAATCGCTCCTCTGAGAAAGAAAATCCTGCTTTTAGCTCAATTTCGTTCATATACGAAGTAAAATTTCAGTTTCAAAGACACGATTCGTAAATATATGTCCCTCATTTCTATGGAGAAATTACCCTACCATAACAGATGACTTCAACACAATATCTTCTGTATAACTGACGCTACTTTCTGACTTCCCAATTTATTCGTACTAATTCTCGTAATCTTTTTTTTTTTTGTATATCTAAACCTTTTTCTCAGGTGTGTCTAAACATCGAAGAGTTTAAAGAAGCACACCTAGTCTTTCTGTGTCGTCATCGATCGTCAAACGAGGCTAAAGACAGGGCGGAGAGGCACTTCGCTCTATCTTACTTACGACTGATGCAACGTGAGGGAACCACCACACCGGATACACAGCATAACTTGTGTGTTTATAAGGTAAATATTAAAATATTAGGCTAATAAATCTATGCGAATTCAAATTGCACGTAACTTCATAACTTGCCTGTTCTCTAGTCATCATCTTCCTGCCCTTGTCCCATGTTACTTGGGGTCGGCGCAACACGTTTTCCGCTTCCATTCTCCACTGTTAACCGTCACGCTATCATTCACACCCTTCTCTTTCATATCATTCCTTACACAATCCATGGCCATCCTCTCCCTCTCCATCCATCAACATCTATCAATTTCCTCCCTCCTCATCACATGCCCATACCAAACCAAACGTTTTCCTTTCAGCTTTTCTGTCACTGGCGCCACTTTTTGTTCTGTAGTGTGGGTTTTAGGGCTGTTGTCTCCTATTTTATGCTATATGCGACGTCTGTGTTCAGCGTCAACTTTTCGATCGACGTCTGAATGCAACGCACAGCGTCGGCGGTCAATACATCCGCAGTGGATGACGACGCTTTAGTCTGCTCGCGATGGTCGTGTGCTGTAGTGTGTGTGATTTTTGTAATTATGGACGAAACGACCTGATGTGCTATGGTTCGAAATATTTAGAGACGCGACGTGTGAAAGAGACTACAACAGTACTTTTCTATAGTAAGCATTGTGACGCGGCGTACGGCGTGACGCTGTAAGCGGCCGATGGCGTTTATAGGAGACGCACGTAGTGTACGCTGCCAAGCGCTCCGCTCTAGTCCACTTTGGTGTCGCGCACAAAGCAGGGAGGTGCTGCTCTGGCTGCGGCCGCGAAGACGTTTATTTGCTCTGTGGAATCACATATGCGACAACGAAACATTTTATATCATTCAATATTAACTAACAAATTTGCCTCCAGATCGACAAACGCGCCAACGCAGGCGAGGCCGAAGAAGCGTGCCTATACCTGCCGTCCCGGCGCGACGAGTTACCAGCGGGCGCTGAGCACGGGCTGGCGCGCGGCGTACTACAGCTTACACACAGAGACGCGCTCACCGTGCACACCAAACTGTGCTCCACCAAGCTCACGCAGAGAGGTGACGCATTACATGACACAGACACACACAGTGCATAACACACAGACATACACAGTACACACGACGAGCTGTGCTCCACCAAGCTCACGCAGACAGGTCTATTATCATGCCTTGGATTTGCTAGAGGACAAAATGTCCCCCAATATGCCGCTCAACTTTGAATCTACGTCAACGTTGCACGCAAGATTGTGCGGATAGTCTATGTGCCGCGGTGCCGTGGGTGTGGGTCAGTCCCGCGTCAATATTAACTAGTGTAATTAATTGCTCGCGCAACATGATACTTAACATGTTAGCAGTGTGAGGAAATTAGAGAATGGGAAAAGAGAACAACCTTCTCGGGCGACGAACACTCTGCCTAGCCTTTTCCCAACTATGTTGGGGTCGGCTTCCAGTCTAACCGGATGCAGCTGAATATCAGTATTTTACATGGAGCGACTGCCTATCTAACCTCCACAACCCAGTTACTGGGTAATACGATACTCCTTGGTAAGACTGATTGTCAGACTTTCGGGCTTCTGACGATCCGTAACGACTGTCAAAGATCCACGAATGACAGCCGGGACCAACGGCTTAACGTGTTTTCCGAGGCACGGAGGAGTCTCGGTATGTAAAGATGGTCAGCCATCCACGGACCAACCCCGGCAAGCGTAGCTTAACCTGATGGATCGACCCGTGCGGCTGTTATTACTTAGCCACAAGCTCCTCCTCTTCTCGGGCGACGATGTTTCAGGAAACTGGCTTGATGTGTGTGAGCGCATTGTTCTCGCGAGATGCTGTAGATGCCCCGCAATCAAGCCCCGGTGTTTATTGATCAATTTGTCCCCTAGTGAATCCAAGCATATTCCCTAACTGTACTCGATTGAATACCAGTATTTTATATAGAGTTACTGTATATTTGACCATAATTGAAATGATCTTTCATGTAGTGCATTAAGACTTAGAAATACAGTATTTTAACTATAACGTCTATAAAATCACTTAATTCAGCGAAATCGGCTAAATTTCGTATACGGCTTCTTAACATGCTTTCCGGGCCACAGTGAGGTCTTGGTACTATACTGCCGCCGTAAAGAAAAAGGACGTATCTACAGACATATTGAAATGGAGAAAAAAAATATTTTGTCCTGTTTAAAATACAAGATACAAAGGCAGATGCGTCTTTTAATATTAAGAATTATTAGGTTTTCGTTAAGTGTACGCCAATTTAAAAATACTGGTAGATGCGTCTTTTTTTCCTAATTCCGAATATGGAAATAACTCTATTTAAAAAAAATGTCAGATACATCTTTTTTCCTTATGACGGCAGTATAATAAACGTTCCGTTTTAGGTATCGCGTGGAGTGGACTTATTTATAGCTTCTCTGATTGACCGACCCTTTGATAATCCAAAAGTGCCTGTTATTGGTTTATTTTAAATAAACGCTTTGCTTTTTAATTTTTAATGCTTTGTTTTGAGTTTGAGCTGTATAAGGCACCAAGGACAGAAATCTTTTTGAACATTTATTTTATTCACGTTTTTGTTTACATTGCAGAGGAGATCCTTGGTGTATTGAAATGGAACACACATTACGCTGAGGGTACGCTTCGGAATGCACTTATGCAACTTCTAGTGGTGCCTAGTGAAGAACTAGTCAAATTCCTACAAGATATACTGGATGCTTTGTTCAGTATACTTACACAGGTAATCTACATACTTTTTCCACAAAATCTTTAAAAAAAAAAAAATGTTCTAAGCGACGTCCTACTAGATGAAAAGTAGTAAACAACGTGTTCCTGTTGATATCCCATAACTCTAGGGTATTAATGAGACCATCATTTTGAACAAGTTTTACTATGGGTCCAACCTGAAATCGCCAAAAAAAAAATCAGCAGTTTCCTTACATTTTGACGAATTTTGCGGACATAAATGTAGGGAACAGCTGATTTTTTTCGCGATTTCAAGTTTGGTCCCATAGTAAATGTTGTTCAAAATTATGGTCTAGAGCAAGGTTCCTCATACTTATGGCCCCACGTACCCTGTTAAAGTTCCCAGACGATAGCGAACCCCTAAACCCCCTCCCCCCACCCTGTCAAGAATATCTAGTTGTAGCTAGTAGAAAATACAGTTTTTATTTTAAGGAAGGATCAAATACAGTGTCAAAAAGAAAATTAATGTGATGGGTGGGCTTGTTTCTTGTCACTATTTGAGTCGATTTTAGGAGTAATTTTGGTCATTTCCGACTGGGCTCGCTTGCCAGCCATCCAGCCGCCATTACGTACATCTTGTCGCGAACCCCCTACCGTCAAATGGCGAACCCCAAAGGGTTCGCGTACCCCACTTTGAGTAACCCTGGTCTAGAGTTATGGGATATCAAAAAAAAAAACACGTTGTACAATGCAGGGTCAAATTAAATTAGTTAGCGAAACGCCGCAGACGCATCGATATCTAAAGACGTAAAAGAAAAAGAAGACAATTTAATGATTTTTTTCTGGAGTGAACGACCTTTAGTAGTTATTTGAAGTATGAGTTGAGAAAATTGTTGTTTTTTTGTTTTGTTTAATGATTTTTTTCTGGAGTGAACGACCTTTAGTAGTTATTTGAAGTATGAGTTGAGAAAATTGTTTTTTTTTTGTTTAATGATTTTTTTCTGGAGTGAACGACCTTTAGTAGTTATTTGAAGTATGAGTTGAGAAAATTGTTTTTTTTTTTTGTTTAATGATTTTTTCTGGAGTGAACGACCTTTAGTAGTTATTTGAAGTATGAGTTGAGAAAATTGTTTTTTTTTGTTTAATGATTTTTTACCCATCACGTCTGCGGTGTTTCGCTAGCTAACTAGCAAAACACCGCAGACGTGATGGGTATTGATATCTAAACACGATAAAACAAAAAAAAAAACAATTTTATAATAACTACTAAAGGTCGTTCACTCCAGAAAAAAATCATTAAACAAAAAAAAAGAAAGAAAGAATAAAGAAAATACGTTTATTTGCGATAAACATGACGCAAAGAAATATCACAACAAAATAAAATAATAAATGAACAAGTTAGGGGAAAATATGCGCTACATTCACGCAAAACGGCCGTCGCTAATTTAAATTTGACTCTGTATAATCTTTAACTGTGGCAACCAATGTTTTATTCTAAAAGTGAAATGTGTCATGTGTACCTGTAATTTCATTAGCATCTTTGACTAGCAAACAAAATGTTCTTCTAATTAATATTATCTAATACTACTATCGTTTCTCTATTCTCAGGTTCAAGAAGATCACAAAGAGAATGAATACTCAGACAATAGTTATGGTGTCCTAGTACTCGAATGTCTACTTCGGGTTATATCCTTAGTAGCTGACCACAAGTACCAACACTTCCAACCGGTGTTACACGTTTATATTGATGACAGCTTCTGCGACGCGTTGGCTTATGAGTAAGTACAATATTCTAATAAGGTATGGTGTCCTGGTAATTTGTATTTCTGCTTGATTGAGTGTAAAATAATCAACAATCAGGGGGGGGGGGGAGGGAGGAACTGTAACGATTTTTCCAAGGCGTTTGATTGCGTTGATCACAATACTTTTTTATTTATTTTTTATTAAGCTATTACCGTAATTGGTAAAGATCTTAACTAACTTATGATTTAACTTCTGGAAAAAAAAGCAGAATGAAGTAGAAATACGAAGCTCAAACTCTTCCGGTACCATTTTAAAAATTCACAGTTCAGAACCGTAACAGTATCTCAGTCATAGAAAAATAAATATCCATTCATCAACTAGTAAAGAGCTGATAATCTTCAAACGGCTGAATAGATTTTCTTGAATCATAGCTAAGAACACTCTCGATCAAGTCACCTTTCAAACAAAACA
The DNA here is from genome assembly GCA_948252095.1 of Dicycla oo. Lineage (NCBI taxonomy): Eukaryota > Metazoa > Arthropoda > Insecta > Lepidoptera > Noctuidae > Dicycla > Dicycla oo. Next base: position 16,279,661 of record OX411732.1, read on the forward strand.
AATGTAATTTAAATCCGTTCAGTCGTTTAGGAGCTACGATGCCGCAGACAGATACAAAGATACACACGTTAAACTTATAACACCGCTCTGTTTCCGCTGTGTTATCTTTCTTTCATCCAGTTTCTTATTCTTATACCATTTCTTCCTCTTTTCTCCACAGGAAATTAATCTCAGTGATGGTATGGGTGATATCAGCCGCGAACGCAGGCGACGCCGCGTTGAAGAGACTACTCATGTGTATGAAGTGTATTGAGAGCCTTATACGACTGATTGTGAGGAGCCGACAGTTGAGAAGTGCACTCAGTGGAGCGTCGGATAATGATTTCTGTGTTATTTTTGAGGTAAGTTGATTTATGATACGTTTTTGACATATCTCGGGACGCGTGCGTCCCGGACCTGTAGAAAACGTATGAGGGGCCGAAGCCAACTCGCTGACGCCCATTAGACGTTTTTAATTCACCAAACCTAACCTCGGGGTGCCATTCGCTCGTTCTTGCAAATATTTTGATGGAAATATTTTCGCTGCCAAGTTATTTTTCTTTTTATTATTTTTCCATGGTACAGACGCCAGCAGGTCAAGCTACCCGAAACTGTCAGATTTTCCCAATCAACCTTGAACCTAATGCTTTAGCAATAAAGTCGAAAATCTATTAAAGAAATCTGACAGATTGTAGTAGCTTGATGTGCTGGCGTCTGTACAAGCTCTGCTTAGTTTGGGATCAGACGACCGTGTGTGAAATGTCCCAGGATATTATTATTATTATTATTATTTTTTAGTAGCAAATAGTTAGGCGCCCTTTAAGTTGTTAGTCGCCTGGAAAATAATTTCCCTTAAAAATATGATTGAAGTGTGTTTGTCCAAAAATACTTACAGAAATAAAATCATTTATCATTTAATGAATTATTTATATTATACTTCTCTGAAACGTTATTTTCTCTTACAGGATCTTCTTGAAAAGCTAGTATGGCTGATGCGTTGTGGTGACCACGCCCTGACGTGTCAGGGATCTGCGCTCAAGTACCTCCCGCATGCGGTTCCGCACATCATTAAAGTTTATCCTGATACAGAACTCAGGTTTGTAGGTGCTCCAGCATTTTGAACTGCATTTACTACTATAGAAAAACAGGAATCTGTTTTGACTGTTCCAACTTCGTGATCGAAAACGAAGGCTGGTATAGGTACACTTGCTGAAAGAAAAGCGTAGTGGCAGCCAGCGAAATTCAAACTTTTCTTACGTTTTTTTGCAATTTGCAGATCAGTGTCAGGTTGAATGTTGATTCAAATCTGATTCGTGACTGTAAAAAAATGTGTATTTAAATAATTATAACCATACTAATCATCAATACATACTCTAATTTACATTTGAAAGTGTCATGATTTCATAAATCTAACTTACGAGAGATGTATTGATGATTCGTATGGTTATAATTATGTCAATACACACTTAAGACACACCGACTCAAGTACATACTTGCTATACTTCATAATTTAATCTATGGTATTCAATTTCTTGGATGGCTTGAACGTCGTAATGTAAACTACAACCTATTGTTAATTTAGTTAAGTTTATCTTTAAGTAACTAATTTTTTCTTTGAGAAATAAATGTCTGCAAACCGTAATATATATTTGTTATAGCCGCGAATCATATTTTGATCAACATTCAACCTGACAACTGACCTGCAGATTGCAAAAAGTAAAAAAAAAAAAATGAATTTCGCGGCTGCCACTGCGCACAGTCACAATAAGCACTTTAAATAATTTTCCCAATCCACGAAATTATGATACCTTTTCAATCTCCTTATTTTGTTAGCAGTTTATTTATTTCAACCAAAACGCGTAATGCGTAAATAATGCGTAAGAGTAGCTCTACACGTGTACACGCGTAAATGCACAACAATTTCTTTCAGCGAGTACATACATACATAAACTACCTTCTTCACATGGGGTAGGCAAAAACTAGTAATCTTTACTTTTCCATTCATTAACCAAAGTGACCACTCTCTAGAGAGAGACAAAGTGAATTTGCGGCCAATAGCTTTAGTACTAATAAATCGAATACTGGCAGCAAATTCGCTTTGTCTCTCTCGTGCTTTTCTGTCTGTATTCACTGCACAACTGAATACGGAACGCACAGTCCATTCTCTATATCTGTTTCCATCGAATTAACTATGACAATAATAATAACTTCCAGCGCTTACGTAGTACGCGCATTAGAAGCACTACCGCTCGGCCGCCTCAGCAAACAACGGATGTTAGCCTTACTGGAACTGATCCGCGGTCCGCTCTGCTCTCAGGCGTCGGCGAGAGCGTTGTTACTGCCACATCTAGCGGCGACGACGCGCGCGTTACTGAGGGACAAGGCTGAGGTGATTGTTTGAAGTATTTGAAATACACGGATGATTTCTATGTAGTGCGTATTAGATTTATTTATTTTATACAGGGTGAATGGTAATTAGTGACCGATACTTATCTTCAAAGAAAAACATACATACAATCTTCATGTATAGAATAATAATAATAATTATTATGTTATACTTACTGTCAGCTGTGAAGCTACCTTATATAAGGTGACTGGTAATTAGTTACCGATACTTAACACATGATCGTGCTCATGATAACAACAACTTTTACTATGGCACCAAACCTTAAATCGCGAAAAAAGTCAGCTGCTCCCTACATTTATGTTCAGATAACTCGTTAAAATGTTATTGCAGCTGATATTTTTTCGCGATTTCAGGTTTGGTCCAATAGTAAAAGTTGTTCATAATGGTGACTACAACACTATCGTGGCAGCTCCCTAGCCAATAAAAAGCAGCGTGTATATGTATGTTTTTCTTTGAGGATAACAGAGCTATTTTAGATGCACAATACAGTACTATTAATGATGATTTTTCTAACTATGCTTGTGACAGAGGTCACGACGAAACTCTTTGTTTCGCTCGCCCGCTATCGATTCTTTCTTTGATTCGTTCACGTTTGAGTTTTTTAATACAATATGAGATACGGATCTAGTACGCACTGTGTAGATGTCGTTAACATACACTGAACACTACACTGACTAATAAATCTATGGACTTGCCATACCTACAAAAATTGGGCACTTATCATGGCCGCCTTTAGTAGGGTTTGTTACTGCGAGTGCAAGAGAGAGAGAGAGAGAGCAAGCAACCGTTTGACAGCACATCTACCAATCATCTGCCTCAAAACTCTACATTCAAAATGGCGATCGATCACGCATAGACCTGATTTTGACGTCACACAAAATTGTTGCCATATTTAGTTCTTGACAAACTTTTAGATGTCTCTCTTTTCATATGCAGCTTTTGATTAGTTAAAAAGAAACAAAACGCTTTTTGACATGTGTCTCGATATGATAGATATTTGTAAAACTATTCTTCCTATAGTAGGGTATGCCATCTCCATAGTTTTCTATCTCAATGGAACACGAATATATGAAAATACTGTCACGTTACAGAAAATATATTGACAAGTGACATAAATATTCTAAAGTACTGTTCCACCACAAAAGGCATATGAAAAACTATAATAGAGACTAAAACAAAAAAAAAAAAAACAATTTCCCATGTCATGTCACTTTTGTGATAGTAACAATTTGGAAAATGAAAATTATCTCCTTATCAATTGTTTTAATAAAGTGTTTTAAAAGATAAATGCAATAGTATCAAGATGTCTTTGTGCACAATTTAATGGGATTCATCACACTCCATACATTCCATGCAAATGGTTACAATATTATTCGAAAGGCGACGTTCGTTTGGCTTTAATAATTTGTATTCATGTTGAGGTGAATGCGCAGTGGTAGCCCACGAAATTCAAATTTTCTTATGTTTTTTGCAGGTCAGTGTTAGGTTCTATGTTGATCAAAATATGATTTACGACTATAACAAATATGTATTTAGATAATTGTAACCACAATAATCATCAATACATATATCTAAGTTAGATTTGTACTAATATGTCATGATTTCTGAAATCAAACTTAGAAAGAACAAATCTAACTTAAATGTATTGATGATTCTTATGGTTACAATTATGTAAATACATATTTGTTATTGTCGCGAATCATATTTTGATCAACATACAACTTGACACTGACCTCCATATTGTACAAAACGTAAGAAGAATTGAATTTCAAGGGCTTATACTGCGCATTCACCTTAACGGCCGGCGCACACCTGGCGAGGCGCAGCGCCGCGCGGTTGTCACTGCCAAACAAATAACAATGTTGCGTGCCTAAAAATAAAGTTGAGAATAAATAACCTGACACGCGCGCCTCTTTTCGCTGCGACCCGTTCTCGAGCTAATGGAAGATTATTTATTTTCAACTTTATTTCAACTGAATGTGTCGAATGCACTGCGCTGCGCTTCACCAGATGTGCGTTGAGCCTAAGACAGCTGATTATCCGTGTCTATGATTCATTTAAAGTCAAAAGCAACATCTCCTATCGAAATAGAATATAGCTAATAATTAGGTAAGTATTTTTATTTTTTTGCACTGCAGTACTTTCGAGTGTAGCCAGGATTTTAACTAGTATTTTTTTTTTCTCAAGGGCACGTTTTATATTTATCGTTGTATTTTAAAAATTATCGATTATCTGCTTTCAATTTTCAGCAATCTAATTAAGTCTTAATATATTAGTAAAATAATTTTATTTTACCCACAAATATTTTTGCTTCCTGGCCACACTCAAAAGTCCTTACTTAAGATACTTCGTCAATAACAATGTGTACGTCTAGTGAATAAAACCCACCGGTACGTGTGAATGTGAGCACCGCACTCTTATAGGTAATGTAATCGTTTTGTGTTCGTGTATTGTGGAATATTATCTGTAACGTGTTCTACGCAATGAAGGAAGGGTGAACGTGGGGGACGAATGGTATTACAATAATAATAGGTATAATATCTTGAGCTATCAAACTTGGTTATCTCTTTTCAAGAACTCTTTTTCTCATTTTAGTAGTAACGCCACGTTGTTGGAGTTTCGAGCTCTGTCATAATAATAGTCATAATCTTTAAGAGTCAGATTGTACAGACGCCAGTACTAGCTACCCGAAACTGTCAATTTTTTCCAATCAACCTTGAACCTAATGCTTTAGTGATAAAGTTGAAAACAGATTGTAGTAGCTTAATGTGCTGGCGTCTGTACCATTAAAATAATTACAAATTTCATTGCCAGAGTCGATAAATACCACCAGTATTTATCGACTCTGGCTATGAAACTTGTTATGGGTCGTCAGAAGCACGAAAGTCTGACAACGAGTCTTACCAAGGGGTATCGTATTACTCAGTAATTGGATTGTGAACGTTAGATAGACCGCCACTCCATGTAAAGTACTGGTATTCAGCCGTACCCGGTTAGACTGGAAGACGACTCCAACATCGTTGGGAAAAGGCTAGGCAGATGATGATCCGGAGTCGACATTTATGCGCTGTAAATTATCATTGAGTAGCTCGAAGGTAACTATTAGCTATATAGCTTATTTCTAATCGAATGCTGAGTTATAATCTTCTTCGCCTCGATTATGTATTTTAAAATGTTTGCTTAGTAAAATTTAATAGGTACTAAAATTTTGTTAAAAAGCCTATAAATGTCATTCGTCTCCCACAAACTCTAATGGAACCAGTCAGGTATGTGTGTGTTCGTATGGCGCGTCGCGGAATCACCGAGGTAAGCACGCACGCCGATGCATGCAGCCCGTTTTGCACCCTGTGTCGTATGCGGTAGAGGTTTTGGGCGAGTTTTCACTGCGATTTGTTTGAAAGATGTTTTAAGAAACTAGCTTTTGAATTTTAATTGTTTCCAAACTGTACACACGGCTACATATCAAACTATACCATCCAGTATAAGCTGACCTCTCATTGTACGAAAATCCTATACAATGCGAGATCAGCTTATACTGGACAGTTGTGGCTTGATATGTAGCCGTGTGAACAAGTGACAAACAGTTCGAATTAATCGTGAAATTATGTTTGTTTCTTGAAATTATTATTAGCAGTCTTGTGGAAAATGTAAAGTTGTTGTAAATCTTAGTTCCTTTTGACCTGAAAACCGTCTGAATGAATTTCCCTTGGGTTAGATTAGGTGTCAAGTTAAACGCATAAAAAGAGACTGGAATTTAGAAAAAAAAAAAAAATACAGTGAAATCTTTGATAGCTTTTCGCAGTGAAAACTTCTAACATATCTGTAGAGTAGATCCGTATGAAAGGACTATATTATAGATTAAAATTAACCTAGCTCCTCTTTTTACATAATACTACCAAACACAGAAATCTTTCTACACCACTAACTATACTGCCGTCGTAAGAAAAAAGGGCACAACTAACATAAAAAAAAAAATCTACAAAAAATTGAGCAGATTAGCCTTTTTTTTCTGATTCTAAATATGTATGTAACTCAATTTTTTTTAAAATGTTAGTTGTGCCCTTTTTGCTTACGACGGCAGTATATAAAACGCGCTTACTGGTGCCGATTCTCTTGTTCAATAGCTAAACTAAAATTAGAGAATCGCTATCTGTTACTAACAGGCAGCGCGAGAAAAGGATGGCTGTAGCTATGAACTGTGTTAGAGATGTCAAACTAGTTTACGCCTTGCGCTTCACCGTGTTTTTAGTCGGCATGTTTTTACGTGTCGTCTAAAGTATATAAATATTAGTTCAGCTAAATTTGACAGGTCTAATTTACGTCCGTCTCTTTCTTGTTTTATTAGAGAGAAAAAGTTGGCAATAGCCTGAATTAAGTTTAATTTGTGCACAACAGAATCGGCACCATTATTAACCTAACCTTTTAAAATACACTAACCCACCATAGTTTCACTACATCGGTTGAAACACGCCATTAAATTAATAAAAGAATAGCTAACTTGGGAATATAGTTCGTTCAGAATTCAAAGTGATTTATAAATCGAAGCTCTCATAGTTTTATTTTCAAAATAGCTTTGGAAATCATATTGTTAATTATTTGTGACTTACTTTTGGATTCATTTAAACCCGTATTTCTAGCATGCATCTGACAATTATGTATCGCACTAACACAGCATAATAATACTGCAAACATATCTATAATAAACGCCTCAACCCCTTAGAGTATCGTCAATTTTTGTAATTACTATTTGGTCAAAAACTCGCCGCTTCGGTATACAGGTTTATTGGTAAAACACCAACAACTTCTTAAGGGGTCGTTGCACCATTATTATGAACAACTTTAACTATGGGACCAAACCTGAAATAGCGAAAAAAAATCTGCTGTTCAGTACATTTATGTTCGCATAATTCGTCAAAATGTACTGAACAGCAATTTCTTTTTTTGCGATTTCAGGTTTGGGCCCATAGTAAAAGTGGTTCATAATGATGAGTACAACGACCCCTTAAGAAGTTGATGGTGTTTTACCAATAACCCTGTATAGTAAAATCGTCTCAGAATGACAAATCACTTATCGATAAATTATGCCTTCATTTAGCAATAAAGGCATTGTCTTTCGGTGTCCTTCAGGAGGTAAATTATAAGGTAAAAGAGCGCACAATCAATGCTGTTTGGCTCCTACATTTTATTACGTTTTGTGCATCGAGTATTTGGTCAGAGTCAATCCCAGTCTCCAAGTGATTTTTGTTACCGCTGTGGCTTCCTAAGTAGTTGAGGCTAAGATAAGAACACACTACATTTATTTTCAAAGTATATATTGCGCAGTGACGTAGAGACTTGCATGTGAATGCGTCCTTACTGCAGTCTCAAAACAAATCAACATGCATCTCAGTTCACCAATATTGACTGGCAAGTTAGACAAAAGACGATTTTATTTTTATATTTTTTCTGCCGATTTTTTATTAGCACACCAAGGAAAGTTCAGTGTGGCACGGCGGTATCGTTGTGATTTTGTTTTGTTTTTAAAAAATAATCCAAAAATATGGTAAGGCTTGTTTGTAGGCCACATTCGTAGTATTCTAACGTCTCCTTCACGTATTGTGTCTGTCACAATTCACGGACTAGTTTGGACATGAATTGATGATGATTTTTACAAATAAATACATTCTGATTTTGGTTATATGATAAAACCACCGTTGCGAAAACTACAAAACGAAATCATATTAACCACGTGGCACAGTACCAATTTGTGAAGCTTCATAGCCCAACTCTTCGCCTTTTGTCTGACTTACTTATCACTCTACTCAAACCTAAACTATAACAAAATACCGTGCCATCGTCGCACCAGCATCGTGAGATATGCACACAAATTGTGATTCAGTAACATCACTCGATAAAATAATACATTAATTAATAATTCTTTCCCTCAAAATACAAGAATATTATACAGTAAGTACCACTACCTACCCTTCTAAAGATATTCGCATTATTAAAATTATTACCTATGTATTTACTAACATCACTTTTTATGTTTGTGTGTGTGCATGTAGTATACACTGTGTGTGTATGTGTGTGTGTGTGTAGTGTGCCGCACATTTTGTTGGTTAAATAAGCAAAAAGATGGTTCATTTTAATGGGGTAAATTTACTATAATTTGGATGGAGGACTAAGGGCGAATCTCACCAATGAAACTGAACGTGATTAGCACATCTAAACCGCGTTCAAGAGCTGTCAGGCTTCGTGCACGAAACCAGTGGCTTGGAGCGGTGGCCGAGCGAGGCGATGGCGACGATACAAAATTATTCCGCCGCCACCGCCCCGCTCGGCCACTGCTCCTCGCCGCTGGTTTCGTGCCCGCAGCCTCAGTGTCAATAATCCACAAAAATATGATAGTTCTAAAACGTGGTTTAGATGTGCTGATCGCGATCAGTTTCGTTTGTGAAATTCTCCCTTAAATAAGGTTTATCTTAAACGGGGGTTGTAAATCACAATTAAAACTATATTATGACAATAAACACTGGTAAATGAAAACCAAGTGGAGTATATTATTATTTAAATACAATGGCTAGACTTACTCTTGGGAGCATACCTGAAGATCGGGTACGTTGTCGCACTAAATACTAAGGAGTACTTATGACATTATTTCTATGGCCGATATAAACACGGATAGTATGAAATAACAAGGTATTCTGAAATTATAGCAGAAACGGGAAGTTTTGGGTTGGGTTATCTAATAACTAGACAGAGAAACTCAAACCTGAAAAATATTATCTCTGTATCTCATTGATTCAGTCTTTGAACCATGCTTATGCTATTTAGATCTGTATGTCTGTCCGTGTGAACACCTTTACTAATATTCTGTAACTTCTCTCACAATTATGTATGGAAAATATTTCTGCACTATTTATAAAACTATTTAATTTTACTTATAAATCTATTATTTTGTTCGTATCTATTATAAGTATCCATACATATACAACCTCATTTACACTTGACGACTTTTTTTTTTCAAAATAATATTGCAACATTTTTTGATGTTGGTGTTTAAACAGCAAAATAATAATAATAACAAGCGCCTTCGATGTCGCTTGAAGACTAAATTGTGTGCAAACTCTTGATGTGTTGCATGTTTTGCGCTTGCGAGTTGTTAAATGACAGCTGTCAAAGTTGCAGATGAAAGATTTTGTCTGTCAATGTCAGATTTCATATGACAACTCGCTAGTGTAGCGACTGATCAATATAAATGCTAAAATTATCGCCCTTTTCAAAATTATCGAAATAATCAAACAGATATAGTAGTCAGCCGAGATTGGAAGTTAAATATTGGTTTATAATGATCAGTCAATTGGTGTACGCTTAAGATGAATTCCCGATCCAACCTATTTATTGGCCTTAGACTAGAATTGCCACATTACGATGTATTTTAACTAAAAAGTTAATATAAATTTAAAGCTATGTAACAGTGTTTTAGTTGGGCTTGAATGCGTTTAATAAAGCTCAGACACGATAAAATGTTAGTGCCTGAACTTATTATAGTAGTAAGACCCTAATTTCTATGTCAAACACTTTTAACGGTAACAAAAGAATTTGCATTGTCTTATGTAAATATCCTTTACAATCACATCGTAATGTGACACAAAATCCCTACCCTTCGCAAGTCTGGCTTGAGTTGAGTTATTCGGGAATAAGTCAGCGTACGCTAGCAATGTGGGTGTGGCAGTGGGATCGCGAGGCCGCCCACAAGTCGCGCTCGGTGGGCAAGGCGGCGAGACTACTCGGCGCAGACACGGCCAGGCTGCACGACCACACGCATCACCAGCAGATCGTATGTATACGCCTTTAGAATTACGTGTTAAAGAACTGTGCCTCAGTTTGCGTCACTTTGAAGCCTTGAGGCATAATTTGTGCTTCGTTCTTCTAATATAATTATTAATCAGGTACAAATTTAAATGCCTCGCATGGTTTGCTATTTTCACTCAAACCGAGACATAGTCAAAGCGTGTAATTATTTTCACCTATAACATGTTGAAGATCGCGGAAACCTCATTAAAAAAGTTATAATCGAATTTAGGACTCATAACAATTTATCATTAAATTAATACCTAATTGCTTTTTATTTCAGCTTCTCCTAATAAAATAATTCGACTGAAATTATCATTAATTTTATACAACTTCCTTATCGTGTTCTATAAATAAACCATGCTTTTAACATGTACATAATAAATAAACAGGAATGCCACAAAAATTTCAGTATTGTCATGTCCTGGTCATCTGTAGCCGTACTATGAACAAATAATGCCAGCATTTTTCTAGTGCCAGAGAGAAACGGAGCTATACATAACCTATAGCACCATCCCTTTTTCACAACGGAATCATGATCGCGTTAATAGTTCATAGTGAGGACGCTGCTTTGTCTTATGTATTATTTGTGTATTAAATATAACATGTACAGTGCGTTTGTACCCAGTGCATATTTAAAGTATTAGTGTATTGTAAAATGCAGAATATAGTTTAATCATATTCTGATTTCATGCAGCCGTGTTCACACTCAAGAGGATAGTGTAAGTATGAAATTAGGGAAGCAAAAGAATAAATAAAATATTTCATTGAGTTTTCATTAGTAATCAACCAAGTAATTTATTCGTCAAAATTATAAAATAAAAGGCTTGTAAGTACACAAAGGTCTCAAAATCTTTATAAATCTATTAATGCTTATAATACTAGATAATATTTACTGCTTTGTTCGGCTTATAACAAGATTTGTATGTACATACTAGTCCTTAAATGCGTAGAAATAAAAAACTATCCATGCGTATGACGACTCATCAATTCCATTAAACACTAGGAGACTTCGATAAAAATATTTGATTTGGACTCTAGTTGTAGTACTTATTTTGAGAGGTGAAGTTATTGAAGACATTGACTGTGTCAAAATGTCCATTTGCGCAATGTGTTATCCGTAATGATCTAAGAGTGTACACGTAAATTCTTACAGTGTGTCTGTATGTAGGATTACTGCAAGCGAAGTGCCCAATGCAGAAGTGCATTTGGGTACACACAAAAAAATGAGCTGCAAAAGGACATCGATTTGCAGTCCGAACACACGTTATAGTTTGGTGCATGCCGCTCATTCGTCAACGCTCACGGGGTCCCGCCCCCCCGCGGTACAGCGGTATCGGTCTAACTGTAATAAATTTAATTACATGTGTTTTCTGAAAGCCTGTTCTAATCTGCTATGAAATCTCATATTAACTGTAACTTTCTTCATAACAATCGCAACAGCCAACATGAGATTTGACTGCAGAAACGCAAGGTTATATATGTGTTTAGTTCAGTTTATAAAACAAGCCCTAATAAATCTCCAATATTAGGTGGAGCTTTGCGTGGAAACTTTGGGAGAGGTGATGTCTCTCCTTGCTCGAGATGACGTGGGTCCAGTGGAAGCCGACCGAGGAGAGTTGGCTCGAAGATTACTGCCGACTGTCCTGAAGACTGCCGCGACCATGTTGAGAGATCGCAAGAGTGTGGGACAGACTAATAGTGCTGATGATGCTTTGTTGGTGAGTAAAGATTTTCCTAAGTAACACCTGGCTTTTATTATTAACTTTATTTCAGACAACAAAAAACATCCATAATTGTGTTAGTGAGTACTTAAGATCTATGTTAGTATATCACAATTTCAACAATAAAATGAAAACAAAAAATAAAACAAATCAGGATCACACAACAGAGTCGACAGATGTTACACGTGGAGTGCAATCCAGTGCCTATGGAAAGGACCGTCTAACCGGTCCGCAATTACTTTCAGAATGCTGTTGGAGCTTGCTCGGATACGGTGCAAAATGGAGGCCGCTCTTTTTCTCATGATGGCATGAAAGCCATCAATCTGAGCCTCCATAAACATGCCAGACGCACTACAGCATCTCGGCAGCCCCAACAACATCCTAAAAGCGTTGTTATACTACACACGTAGGGCATTGAGTGCCCGCTTAGTACAGCTGACCCACAGGGTGCACGAGTAAAACGACTGGCAGTATGCCCTGAACATTGTGTACTTCACCTCATTCGGGACCGTTTAAACCTGCGAGCCAGCATGTTCCCACGGACAGCCAACGCCCTTTTTTCCCTCTCAACATCCACGTCATCTGCAAGCTCCTCCGTGACCCAGTGACCCAAGTACTTCACCTGCGTCGCTCTTTTAAGCGGTACTCTTTCTAGTGTAACAGTTGGAACGGTATCGACATTAAAACTCCTCATTTTGAAAGCACTATTCATGTTTTGTGAGTCTACTGTCAAACTATACAGCGTGAATTTTTAACAGTGTTTCAAAATCTTATGATGCAGTTTTAGTTTTCAGCAAAATTGGCCCCGAGACTCCTTTGAGCAATTTAAGGTTTTTCTTATGTAGTTTCATATTTGGCCATCCACGCACATTCTGAATATTCACTCTGTATAGTATTCGTAACTGTTGTTTTGCCCCTTTCCGGGATGGTCTCGTCCCATCACTACAATACTGAGATGCGTCACGATTTGAAATATGATTCTACCTATAACAGAGTTTGATAACCGCTTCCTTTTTGAGTCATTTGTTTGACTATACTTCCCTGTTAGAGATCATTTATTCTCATAACAATTACAATTCACTTACATGAGAACATTTTGAGCTAGGCAATCTTTCTGCTTAGCCTTTTCCCAACTATGTTGGGGTCGGCTTCCAGTCTAACCAGATGCAGCTGAATACCAACCAGTATTTTACATGGAGTGACTGCCTATATGGCCTCTACAACCCAGTTACTGAGACCCCTTGGTACTGGACTTGGACTGGTTGTCAGACTTTCGGGCTTCTGACGACCCGTAACGACTGTCAAAAATACACGAATGACGGCCGGGTCCAACGGCTTAACGTGCTTTCCGAGGCACAGAGGAGTTTCGGTATGTAAAGATGGTCATCCATCCACGGACCAACCCCGGCAAGCGTAGCTTAACCTGATGGATCGACCCGTGCGGCTTTTATTACTTAGCCAAACATTTTGAGCTAGACAAATCACAAAATTAAAAACTACATGTTGGACGTAATACAAACACTAGGCATCGATTGTAATGTTTTGAGGGTAGATTACAAAATAAATGAACAAGTGTTAGTTCTATACACGGGTTCAACTGTCAAAATACGTAAACAAGTTTCCGTACAACACCGATTAGCGACTATTCGTCATCAAGTAGGAATGAAAAATAATGTCTTATTAATATTAGATACCCTACCTATTTGACAAATGTACCACCTTCTCGTGATTTGTAAAGTTAGAATACCATAGAAAATTATAGTCACTGTTCCAAGTAGTAGTCTAAACAAATATTATGAACTAGGTCGCATCCTATCGCCTGCTCGCGTTATTACTTCGTTTTCGCTTAGCGTTCTTCCTGACTTTATCTTTTTGCACGGCTCTTTTGGCTCGTATCATCATGTTAAATAGCCTATAGCGTTCCTTAAGAATTGGGCTATCAAATGCAAAAAGAATTTTTCAAATCCGACTGGCACTTCCCGAGATTAGCGCATTCAGATAAACAAACAAACGATCAAACTCTTCAGCTTTATTATTGGTATAGATATACTAAGGTTGTTTAATAACTTGTTTCTTTATACATAATAATACGATTCTAAAAGGTAATCTCTGGAAGTGCTGATCCGAATATAAACATTCTTTCACTGATAGAAAGCTAAACTATTGCCGAGTGCCATAGGATATATTTTATGGTATAGTTGGCTTCCACGCGGATGGAATAGCAGGCGGAAGCTAGTCACTAATAAAAACCATAACTTTTACACCATGTACAGTCGTTGGTCGTTCTAATAAATGGCGTGTCCTGTTCTGCCTCTCAGTGTACAATTTAGAGTAAATCCATCTTTTCAGAGACGAATCGTATCAGTCCTCCTCGACATGGTACGCCAAATGTCCGAAAATCAATACTCAATGGTGGTTCGAGCGTTAGAAGCGGAGAACGTCGGCGGTTCAGGCACTTTAGTAGTGGATGCACTGTCATTGTTCCTGGCCATACTGCAGAGGCCGGTGTTCAGGCCGCACTGGGCTGATATGCTCCATCTACAGCATTATGTTATGCTGCATGCTTTGAGGTAAGAGTGTTTTCATAAAAATATGTTTTGTCATCTATCACAGAAATTAAATTTCCGAAGGTAGGGTTGGAGAGTTCAAGGCATGCACAAACTTTTCTAGAAAATGCAGATTAATTTCATATGCATATTATCAAGCAAGCCTAGATCGCCATTACGTCGTATATTTTAGGTTTCACATTACGAGGCAACAGCCTAGGAAGAAAGGGAGAGGATTAAAATAGTTTCTATTGGTTTTTTTTTCTCCACAGTTTTTCATTGATTGTGTGTAATTCCAATAGTTTTTCTGTGTCAAAATAAACAAATTCTTTCGTCCGTTGTCATTCACTTATGTCATATTCACTTTAATTCCAGATTACTAGCCACAACGCTCCGCGACCGCCTCCATTCCACCGACGAAGCTGACACAGAAACACTAACATCTATTCACTCACTATGCCGAACTTGGTTCGAAGCCGGCGCGGCCTTAGCTACGTCATCACCTTTACAACTAGAAACTTTACCAGCGGCGAGGAAACAGAGGCTCAGCTCGTTGTACGGCGATGTTAGGAGAGGCGTCGCCGAGTGTCTTAGCGAGATGTGGTACAGTTTGGGTAAGACGTCATCTGTAGCTACGTCATCACTTTTGCAACTAGAAACATTACCAGCGGCGAGGAATCAGAGGCTCAGCGCGTTGTACGGCGATGTTAGGAGAGGCGTCGCCGAGTGTCTTAGCGAGATGTGGTACAGTTTGGGTAAGACGTCATCTATAGCTACGTCATCACTTTTGCAACTAGAAACATTACCAGCGGCGAGGAATCAGAGGCTCAGCGCGTTGTACGGCGATGTTAGGAGAGGCGTCGCCGAGTGTCTTAGCGAGATGTGGTACAGTTTGGGTAAGACGTCATCTGTAGCTACGTCATCACTTTTGCAACTAGAAACATTACCAGCGGCGAGGAATCAGAGGCTCAGCGCGTTGTACGGCGATGTTAGGAGTGGCGTCGCCGAGTGTCTTAGCGAGAGGTAGTATGGTTTGGGTAAAATTAATATGAAAATAAATAATAATACGACTGTGTACGGCTGTCAAAATATCTTGACAATCCCAAGATCAGGCTTTGTATCACTTTATAATCACCAAACTTGCGGCAGTCGCTTATCTTAAAACGTTTGAGTAGAACAGTAAATATGTAGACAGTTTTTCTAAAAGCTGGACGATACTCGTGTCCTCCCGCTCCCTCTTTTAATGACCGCGCCTGCTTTATATTAAAGTATATTGACGACTACAGATCCTTATGAAATACCTACCGTTGCTTTTGGGTCTAAATTAATTCCTATTGAAATCCCATATCAGCGATCTAGGACAGTTTACAAGCCAGACATAGAATGGTTACCCAATCGTCCGCTATTTAACTCGACATAAGCCTGTCACGTCTAGTTACCAAGATTCTCGCTAACATGTTCCAACGTTGTCCACAGACCATCACAAGCGTTCATTCATCCCGTGCCTCGTGGGTCCGTTCTTAGAGGTATCCTTCCTACGAGACGAAGAAGTTCGCAATACAACAATACCGCTTTTCTTTGATATGATGCAGACGGAGTACAGTCATAGTGTATTGCATGGAGAAACTAGTGAGTATATAGGGTGAAAATGAATTCATGGGCCATGGTTCATGATTGATTGCATGGGTTTTTAAGGGGCCTTTGTTGTGAACAACTTTTACTATGGGATCAAATCTAAAAATCGCAGAAAAGAGTCCCTATATTTTGACGAGTTATGCGAACATAAATGTATGGAACAGCTGATAATTTTTCGCGATTTCAGATATGTACCCATAGTAAAAGTTGTTCAAAATGATGAGTACAACTACCCCTTAAAATATTGCCCATGAATTCAATATCACTCTGTAGATTAGTGTATCGGTTTTTTGAATTAAGGAAAGAAATATTTTTGGTTACTATAAGCCAGTTTGGTTGCAAAGTCTCATGATTGACTACAAAAGATTCAAAGAATATTAAAATGTAGACTGACAAAATATTTAACTAAAGATAAAACATCCAAATCAAATGGACCAGGCTGTCATAAGCCGGGAGTAAGTTTTTTGGATTGAATGTATAACATAGTCCAACAGATAAGTCTACTGAGCTCGCAATGTAGTTCACGAAAAAGTAAATATTTACTGACATGGATCTAACAAAAGGTTGTTGTTGTAATAAGGCCCGCTTTTGTCACAAATCATTGCATATAATAATATATGCATGCTAAACGATTTAAAACATTGTTCTAATTTTTAAATTTAATTCCTTGAAGTTGACAGAGACGAAATACAAAAATTGCTAAATCTCTTTTGTACTATGCGTTCCAACTAAGAATAGGATCGCGCTTGCTGCCAACTTCGCACAATAGCTGTCAAATTAGTACTGTTAGCAAAAAAAAAACTCTTAACAAAAAAAAAAAAAATTTTTTATTCATAGATTTCCTTATTATTTATATTAATTTTTTATAAAATCTTATTTCTTGAATTCCATAAATAGATAATTTTGGATAAATTAATAATAAGTATACGGAAACAGTACTCATTAAAAAAATATGAACCAATATAATTAATATTAACTACTTAACTTCAGGAAATGCTACTGTTCACCCTAATATGTGTATGACGCCATTTTGCATTTTTTTGTTATCATAGTTGACTTTGTTTCTTCATATTTGTTAAGTTTGTGCATTAGAGTGAACTTTCAACTCAATATGAGTTCAAAGAGAGGGGCGGTGCTCCATCGTAGAGCACGAGAAATCGTTTTTAATGTGCATAAGTACTTAAGAAAATTAAAAAAATAGTGCTAATGAACTTCTGCGCAATTTCACATTGAACCGAGTATAATTTTTCTTTATTTATTTGTTTTGCCCACCTTGTTAATGAAGTTCGCGAGTATTGCGAAACAAAATGGCGTCTTGACAGTACTATTCTTATTTGGCACGCATAGTAATGCCTGATACCTTTAAGAAAGTTATTAATCGTTTTTTGAAGTGAAAACTTCTTTAGGCGCTCTAGGAGTGATTTCCTCCTAGCAAAGTAGAAGAAAATCTTACGGTTTTGCGACACCTCGACACCACTACATGCTATGCATATTTTTAAGTTTTCACTTCTGTCGGCAGTCTCCATGACTGCCAATTTTGGCATTGGCATAACACACTGATGACAAACCGTTTTCTTTTACAGACGAAAGCCCCCTAAAAGAACTCGAAAGCGAAATGATAGACAAAGTAGACGTACTCGTAGAGCGAGGCTACGGCGACACAGTATGGCGGGCCCGCTTCGTGACTCTCTGCGGGGCGCTGTGCGGCGCGGCCCCGAGTGGACTCCGCACGGCCGCGGCTGCACTCGTGGCCGCCGCGGCGCGCCAGCTCGACGCCTTGCTGCAGTACAGGGCGGCCGCGTTAAAGTCCGCCACGCCACATAGAATGCATTTGACGACGTGTGTGTTGCATTTCTATCAGCAGATTGAAAGGCCGCATATGTATATACGGTGAGTAACTATTTTGTGAAATAGTTTATTCGTCTCACATCATTTTAAAAATTAATTGGGAAACAGGTACTTTAGGAAGCAAATAATGTAATGCAATGAGTACGATCGACAAAAGCTACGCCTTTCCAATTTTAAAACAATGTTGCTTGCAAGCTGCAACTGTACTTATGGCAAAGTAACACAAAAGACGATAGGGGCAGGGTTTTACAATGAATCAGTGTACATAAAAATCAACTTTAAGGTGTAAAGGCGTCTGTTTTGTCGATAGTACATACAGACACCATAAAAATAATAAACTACACTTCAGGACTCTTAAAAGCCACCGTGCAATTCCATGTAAGGTATCAAGGCCTCAATCATCATAGTAATGATGAGTCAAAGATAAAGTTTAGAAGCAGACGTACCGGCGATCATTTTGGTGTCATCATTGTTGCAAATTTGAATTCATCCAAAAATAAATATTTATACAAACAATTAAGCCAGGGTGGTTCAATTTAGGAATTAGGGAGTGTATTAAGGTGGTCTGTACCCTCAATCATTTAGTTGACATTCAATCTTACAAATACATCTATTTAACCCCCGACGGAAACAGAGGAGTGTTATAAGTTTAACGTGTGTATCTGTGCATCTGTCTGGCATCGTAGCACCCAAACGACAAAATCGATTTCGATTTTTTTTTTGTTACGTTTGAAAGGTGACTTGATCGAGAGTGTTCGATTTTTTTTTTTGTTACGTTTGAAAGGTGACTTGATCGAGAGTGTTCTTAGTATGATTCAAGAAAATCTAGTCTGCCGTTTGGAGATTATCAGCTCTTTTCTAGTTGATGAATGGATGTTTTATGGATGTTTTTTACTATTCGACAAAGACCTCACAAGTGAGAGTGACTAGCCATAAAATGCAGTCAGGGGTTTTTACTTTTTATCTTAAATGACCCGTGACATTTGAGCACACGCTGCACATGTCCTTCGTTCAGAATATAATAGAATGCTCTTTATTGTGTAGGTACACCATATACCTAAATGACATATTGATTGATGGATGATTTGATTATATAACTAAATAATTATATTTCCTTTCAGCTACGTTCACAAATTAGCTAAAATGCACCACGCGGCTCAACAATGGGCGGAGGCAGGTCTCTCTCTCCGTCTTCACGCCAAACTGTTAGCGTGGAGCCACGACCCGCTGCCGCCGCGACTGAGGCATCCTAACGTGGAACATGACAGTCATACTACACATAGAGAACTCAAGGCATGTGCGAATATCAGCTAATAGCTTCGCTACCGAGGTCTATGCCACAGACACATGGCATTTTTGTACTCTCTGGCCCAATAGCTATATATACATACAAAACCTCACGCGTTCTTCCCATGGGGGTAGGCAGAAACTACAGAACACCACTTGCTGCGATCCTTACAGACTCCTTTTGCCTCGTTTATGTTCATATACACACGCTGGTTGCGAGTACTACGCACCAGACCTTTCTGAAGAACATCATCAACAAGGTCGCTATATGTCTTCCTAGGGCGTCCCCTCGCGGCGTTGCCACTCACATCTGTCTCACATATACCTTTTGTTAGCAGCCTTTCATTCACCCTCTCAATATTACCAAACCATGTAAGTTATACAGGGTTATTTGTAAAACACCAACAACCTCTTAAGGGGTCATTGTACTCATCATTATGAACGACTTTTACTATGGGACCAAACCTGAAATCGCGAAAAAAGAATCAGCTGTTCAGTACATTTATGTTCGCATAATTCGTCAAAATGTACTGAACAGCTGATTTTTTTAACAAAAAATAATAAATACATAAATATGTATATTATACTGGGCGACTGTTTTTACCGTCTTGAAAAAAATTGGGTATAATAGGTGAACGGAGTAGAAGCCTATGGCATACCTAGTTCTTTTTTATTTGAATTTCGATATTTTTAACGATCCACAAAGTTTATCCAAAATTTTTGTTTTTATTGTTCTAGTTTACTTCAAATGTGTAGTGTTTATTGATAGAGCAATTTCTGTCTATAGCTAATGAAAAAAAAAAAAAAAAAAAAACTAGGTATGCCTTTGGCTTTTACTCTGTTCACCTGTTGTACCCTATTTTTTTCAAGACGTTAAAAAAAATCAGCGCCTTTGCTGCGTGAAAGAAAGTCAAACAAACACACTTTCACATTAGTTTATGATAGAATAGCTGTCGCGTTTTATAGTCCATTCGCGTTAATGAAATTGTGAGTCATCGTTATCCGCCGGTCTAGCCCCTCACATCGACCAATGGGTCGCAACAGATTAGAAAGCGAAGTTTACAGTGACCATTTGACCAGTTTCTAATTTGTTGCGACCCGATTGCTCGAGGTGCGTGTCTAGGCCGGCGGACAATGATGACTCACTATTTTCTTATCACGAATGGACTATAGAATGGCAGTAGCGGCATTGCCCTTTCCCTAATATCTCTTCGTAGGAACCCAAACAATAAACTATGTATGGTATTTCGTTATTGGAACATATTGAAGATCATGATAGATATTGATTCAGGACATTAATGAACTTTATTTCAGGTTTTGAAATAAAAAAATGATAGAAAATGTAGGTGGGTGTCAGCGGCCGCTATTGCCTTGCTAAAACGCGATGACTATATCTAAGAAAGAAAGAAAGAAAAATATTTTATTTGGCACACACAGGAAATACAAACAGTAAAAAGGAGCATAGTAAACTAACAAAATTAACATTAAAAAATTAAACAAAATAAATACAAAATATAACAATTAAAAATACCTGTGCGAGGCCAAAAAGGCTCCTATCTCAGCTCCTAGCTCATCTCCTACTACAATCATAAATGCGAAAAGAAAGAAAGCTAAACACGACAGTGCTCTAATGATATCAAAATGTGTAACTTGTACTTTGTACTATCTTCGTGACTTATCATCACCAGAGATCGGAATAGGTAGACTATAAATACCTAAACTTCGAGGAAAGAATAGAATAGAATTGAATATTTTATTTGCTTAAAATATGGTATACAAGGGTGTTAAATACAAATTGAGGCACAAGCATGTTTAGCTAGGATAAAACATAGCATGCAAAATTTTCTATACAAGCAACAACAATCGTTTAAAAAAAAAAAAACAACATTTTTTATCTATAAATTCTTTTAAACTATAAAAACTCCACTCGAGTAACCACTTATGAAATTGAATTTGAAATAATTTTGTATTTAAAGCTTTGAAGTATCAAGAGTGGATAATACCTCTTATAAAATCCCGGAATGATAAACATGAAGATTAAATCTCGGGATTTAAGAAATTGTGAATTATTTATTATTTACTATAAATATTTAATTTGTTACGAATGTATTCACAATTTCTTAAATCCCGAGATTTAATCGTCATGTTTATCATTCAGGGATTTTATAAGAGGTATTATCCACTCTTGTTACTTCTTTCCTCGAAGTTTAGGTATATTCTACATATTCCGATCTGTGATCATCACCAATAAAAATCTGCTCGGAACGGTAACATTCGATCATACTTTCCCCTTTTAAGAACGAATACTATTCATCTTTTCAAATACCTACTTTTCTAAAGTTGTTAGGAAATTGCCTGATTTCTGAAATTATCAACCCCATTAATATTTAAATCACCACATAAAATCTTTGTTCTGAATCCATAATCTAAATATCACAAATTATTCCACAGGAAGACCTATACATCGAGATAGCTGACCTTTTGAACAAAGGCCATCAGTGGGAGTTAGCCGTCGAAATAGTCAAAGAGTTAGTTTCCGTCTACGAAGAGGAAGCGCTCGGCTACGCACCTCTAGCGGACTTACATACTCAACTAGCGAGTCTGTATGAAGCCATGTTAAGAACACCGAGGTCACATCCAGGATATTATAGAGTTATATATCATGGGAAGGGATTCCCTGAGTTGCTGAGGACGCCTTATGTGAGTTGTATTTTGTTATTTACTTTTTGGAGCGAAGTTCTTTAACACGGCTTGCGGTAAGAGGTTAGGAATTAACTGGTAGAAATCGTCACGTACCGATAAAGCGTGTTCATACTTTAAAAACATTCATACTTCAGTGTTATCTCGATAACATGAACCTCGTTAAGTTGTATTCCTCAGTAGGTCGAAAAAAATTGCCAAATTCGCAGTATCTTGTATTATAGTTTGACCATAACCGCTGTCCCGCGCCGTAGGTATGTGCGCGGCGAGACGGGGGGCAGTGCAGGCCGCTCATTCGCAACGCTCATGGCGTCCCACCGCTCATTCGCCAGCGCTGCACCCCGCCTCGCCGCGCATTCCTAAGGCGCGGTACTGCGGTCTTGGTCAAACTATAGTTTAGACTTTGTAACTCGACCAAAATTGGTCGCGTTTCAATAGCTAGACTCCGTAAGACGAAGTTATTAACATATAATGACGTCTTACTTGGAATTCTTCGAACTCAGTAATAAAAAATCTAAAAAAGGAATGCTTGGTGGTTTTGTTCTATTGCGTCTGGAAACTTGAGCCCAGATTAGTTGGTTCTTTATTAATACATAATATACAGCGAAAGGAACTTCGTTCCAAGAGGGTGTTCCACGACACCTCCTGATTATTTAGGGTTCCGTACCTCAAAAGGAACCCTTATAGGATCACTCCTGTGTCTGTCAGTAGTTATTATTATTTTATATTTGCTTTTTAATATAGACTTTACAAACATTATGCCCTTGATTTTTGTAACGATTTTTGAACCTAGAAAGAGGAAAAATGCCAAATAAAACATAAATACCGACAGTAAAAACAATATCAATCCATGAATCGATTACTTAAACAAGAGACATGGGTTCTGCATGTAAATGAGACTGGCCTAACTTATGGGGAATATAAGTGAGTCCATTTACAATAACTTTAGTATGTTGTAAAGTTTTATTAATTCTCTAGTATTCTTATTAATTTGAATGGAGTTGTTTGCTGGAAGCTTCGCTGCGAGAGAGCGCTGAGTGTTTGTCACCTGTCAAGGTGATCTTAAATGAAAAGCGACCAATCAGCGACAAGACAAATCACTTCACACACTCCCATCGTACCATCTCATAGAAAAGTTTTTACAAGAAACTCCATTGACAGCTGAACGAAAGTAACAAACGTTACCTACGCGGAACTACTCGTAATTTGACAGTTTTCGTCGCCATTAAAGGACAATACAATGACATGCTACCAATTTCCAGGGTTACATTTACCGCGGTAACGAATACGAGCAACTACAAGAGTTCAAGGACCGCCTTCTAGACGAGTGGCCGGATGCCGAAGTACTGCCGAAGTTGGACCCGCCTGGACCCGAGATTACCGAGTCTGATGGACAGTGTATCCTTTTTAGTATAAAAAAAATATTTTATTTCAGATATCATGATGAAATTTACAAAATTAAAAGATTACAGAAATGGTAATTAAAATTAAAATGGCAATTAAAATTAACATAGAAATTAAAATTGATTTAATAAAGGACCTCCACAGCGGGGATGCGATCCTATCAGCCACAGTCTTCAAGATTTCGTTGCGGCTGCCACGCATTCTACAGGTCAGGGATACTTACCGTCCTCCTGCAAAATTGTCTAGTTTACTTACGTAATCCTTACTTGCATCTTGAGGCGTAGTGTAAAGGCGAATTTCACCAATGAAACTGAACGCGATCAGCACATCTAAACCGCGTTCAAGAGCTGTCAGTGTCAACATTGTTGTGGAATATTTACACTGACAACTGTAATATAGCAATGAAATTATGAATATTTTATAAATATGGTGCTACTGTCTTGTCTTATTAATTTGTCAAATAATTATTATCTGACTTGCATCCAGTATCAGAAATTCGTTTCCTCAAAATAACCTAGATTCTACTGTCATTCTCCTTGAGTGTCGCTTGATACCGCATAGGTTCATAAGAGAAAGCGCTCAAAGCTAACAGATATCGTGTTGCAAGTGTAAATAAATGTAAAATACCAGCGTCCAATGGCGACCGTATTTGCGAACCTATGAGGTTCGGTTGAAATTTCGAGCGTGACATGAACATGTTTCCTGGTTTTTGACCATGTATTTTTTAATAGGTAAATGGAAACAACTTTTTTCTGGAAACCAGGAAACAACTTTTTTCTGTTCATGTTTTTTTTTTTTTTACTTTTATTAAGAGTACCTCTGCGTCATCCGGAGATTACTGACGTGTATTCATACTATACACATCCTTTTATAGTAAACTTTGCATCGCATAATATTAACCTTAACAACAACAACAGACCTACAAATAAACGCAGTAGAACCAGTAATGGGTGACAAACTGAAGCGACAATCCGGGAATCCGATAGCGGAACAGATACTACAGTACAACAAGCATAATAACGTCGATAAGTTTGAGTTCTCCAGGCCTTTTCATAGAATAGGTAAGTTACCATAGATGATGAAATCAAGATGGCTTCCAAGTGCCGTACTATGAAGTGTAGTGCTGGGTACAGATTAGTGAAAGGTAACATGAAATGAAAGACACATTGAAAGAAATTCACCTAGTTGTTGTGTTACATTTCATGAATGAAAATAAAATACATTATGTGCTGAACGTGACGCGTAAAAACAAAAATAAAGCTCACAACTCACAAAAAAAAACTTACAGCTCACAAAAAAAAAAAAAAAATTGAGAACGAAGTCAGGAAGGAAGTTCCTTAAGCGATACTTGTGGTAATTAGTGACCGATACTTAAACACATGATTGTATTCATGATAACAAACAACTTTTACTACAGTACTAAATTCGAATTCGCGAAAAAAAATCAACTGTCCCATACATTCATGTTCGCATAACTCGTGAAAATGTAAGGAACAGCAAACTTTTTTTTTTGCTATTTCAGGTTTGGTGCCATAGTAAAAGTCGTTTGTTTTGATGAGTAAAATCATGTGATAAGTATCGGTCACTAATTACCAGTCACCCTATATAATAGAAAGAGAGGGACAACGAGAAAGTCGCATGGAAGGAGAGGGCATAACGCTTTTTCCTTACGTGACGATTTCTACCAGTCAACAACCGCAAACCGCGTTAAGGAACTTCGTTCCAAAAAGTTGGCGGAAAATAAATGTTCCATTGCATTATTTTGGACGGCGTATTTGTATTAAATTTCATGTTACGTTTTACCAATCTGTACCCGGCTTTGGAGTTATCATTGTCGCTGTACCAGAAAGAGAAGGAGCTATACAGGATGAATCACGCCATCCCTGATAATATCCGAATGCAATAAGAATAGTAAAAATGGACAAGGGACTTCCATCACTATTTTTGCCTTAGTCGGGTCGAATAAACTTATTTTCATTTTTATTTTTTTCATTCATTCATTCATTGTCACCAATGTCCTGCCCTTATCCCAATTTATTAGGGGTTGGCGCTACATGTCTTACATCTGTATCAGCCGTCTTCTCGGTAATCACCTTTCTAGCTATTTCATCTTTCACACAATCCATCCATCGTTGGAGAAATAATCAATTATCACGAAAATTAACATTCAGTGTTACTAAACAAATCGATAATTTGCCGATAAGGAAGTAAATAATGCTAATTATTATATTTTTCTTTACAGAAGAGTCCCTGGATGGTTCAACCGACGATTTATCGAATCAAAACGAATTCGCTACACGATGGCTCGAAAGGACGGAACTAGAAATTAGCGAAAAATTACCAGGTAAACATTAAGCAGCTTTTCCGACAGTAGATATAATAAAAGCTGTCGTTTTTTTATTCGTGAATGGGCCTGCTCATGACCTTGACGTCGAAATTAAATGTATATCTTAACAGAGCGCACAGCGACCGTGTATCGAACGCGTAGCGATTGCGAAATTGATCTACCGCAAGAAAAATGTGTCTATTCAAACAGAGAACGAATTAGCAAGTAGTACGCACTCACCCACTTATTGCATGTTGAGCAATGGTATTTTAAGTAAAAAATACGTAGATAGGTTACCTACCCAACATTCGATGTTCAAAAACTGCACAATGTCGGACTATTAGATGACACGTGGAAATAGGACGGCATGTCGTAATTATCGGGAGCGAAAGAGAGACAAGACGACGAAAATGTGGCTAATTAGCCAGATTTTGACGTGCCGCTTGAGGAGCGTGTATAATCTATCTACCTCTTTTTACTTATAATATCATTGATGTTGACTATTTCACGCTTTGATAACTAGGATAACTAGATGTTTTCATTCATTATAAATCCGAGGTATCTTTAATATTAATTAAGAAAATACATGACATTTAAAATCATTTTGTTACATACTAGGACTAAAACTCGCTAGATTTCAAAATCAAAGCCAATCTTACGACCAAATCTTAAGTAACTTTGGCCATATTTATTATCTATGTCTATCTTTTATCTAGTATATTATAGAGTTTGTTTGAATGCGCTAATCCCTGGAACTATCAGTCGGATTTGAAAACATTCTTTTTGCATTTGATAGCACAATTCTTGAGGAAGGCTATAACATCACGCTAGGACTCTTAGAAGCCGACCAAAAAGAAAAAAGTCAGAAAGAACGCTAACCGGAAACGGCGTAATAGCTTGGACGGGCGATGCGATGCGACAGGGCGGGTTGGTGGAACAAAGAATTTTACGCGGATGAAGTCGCGGGCAGAATCTATAGAAATATAAATCAAAATCTCTTCCTTATATTCACAGGCATTCTCCGCTGGTTCCCAGTACAAACACAGCGTACATACGAAGTGTCACCGATAACAGCAGCAGTGGAGGCATTAAAAGATACCAACAGAAGACTGAGGTCGCTGATTATAGAGGCCAGGGCTCCTGATGCGCCGTTACATCCTCTTACTATGAGGCTAAGCGGTATGTAACTTTGTTAAATTATAGAGGCCAGGGCTCCTGATGCGCCGTTACATCCTCTTACTATGAGGCTAAGCGGTATGTTACTGTGTTAAATTATAGAGGCCAGGGCTCCTGATGCGCCGTTACATCCTCTTACTATGAGGCTAAGCGGTATGTAACTTTGTTAAATTATAGAGGCCAGGGCTCCTGATGCGCCGTTACATCCTCTTACTATGAGGCTAAGCGGTATGTAACTTTGTTAAATTATAGAGGCCAGGGCTCCTGATGCGCCGTTACATCCTCTTACTATGAGGCTAAGCGGTATGTAACTTTGTTAAATTATAGAGGCCAGGGCTCCTGATGCGCCGTTACATCCTCTTACTATGAGGCTAAGCGGTATGTAACTTTGTTAAATTATAGAGGCCAGGGCTCCTGATGCGCCGTTACATCCTCTTACTATGAGGCTAAGCGGTATGTAACTTTGTTAAATTATAGAGGCCAGGGCTCCTGATGCGCCGTTACATCCTCTTACTATGAGGCTAAGCGGTATGTAACTTTGTTAAATTATAGAGGCCAGGGCTCCTGATGCGCCGTTACATCCTCTTACTATGAGGCTAAGCGGTATGTTACTTTGTTAAATTATAGAGGCCAGGGCTCCTGATGCGCCGTTACATCCTCTTACTATGAGGCTAAGCGGTATGTTACTGTGTTTATAATAGAGGCCAGGGCTCCTGATGCGCCGTTACATCCTCTTACTATGAGGCTAAGCGGTATGTTACTTTGTTAAATTATAGAGGCCAGGGCTCCTGATGCGCCGTTACATCCTCTTACTATGAGGCTAAGCGGTATGTTACTGTGTTTATAATAGAGGCCAGGGCTCCTGATGCGCCGTTACATCCTCTTACTATGAGGCTAAGCGGTATGTTACTGTGTTTATAATAGAGGCCAGGGCTCCTGATGCGCCGTTACATCCTCTTACTATGAGGCTAAGCGGTATGTTACTGTGTTAAATTATAGAGGCCAGGGCTCCTGATGCGCCGTTACATCCTCTTACTATGAGGCTAAGCGGTATGTTACTGTGTTAAATTATAGAGGCCAGGGCTCCTGATGCGCCGTTACATCCTCTTACTATGAGGCTAAGCGGTATGTTACTGTGTTAAATTATAGAGGCCAGGGCTCCTGATGCGCCGTTACATCCTCTTACTATGAGGCTAAGCGGTATGTTACTGTGTTAAATTATAGAGGCCAGGGCTCCTGATGCGCCGTTACATCCTCTTACTATGAGGCTAAGCGGTATGTTACTGTGTTAAATTATAGAGGCCAGGGCTCCTGATGCGCCGTTACATCCTCTTACTATGAGGCTAAGCGGTATGTTACTGTGTTAAATTATAGAGGCCAGGGCTCCTGATGCGCCGTTACATCCTCTTACTATGAGGCTAAGCGGTATGTTACTGTGTTAAATTATAGAGGCCAGGGCTCCTGATGCGCCGTTACATCCTCTTACTATGAGGCTAAGCGGTATGTAACTTTGTTAAATTATAGAGGCCAGGGCTCCTGATGCGCCGTTACATCCTCTTACTATGAGGCTAAGCGGTATGTTACTGTGTTAAATTATAGAGGCCAGGGCTCCTGATGCGCCGTTACATCCTCTTACTATGAGGCTAAGCGGTATGTTACTGTGTTAAATTATAGAGGCCAGGGCTCCTGATGCGCCGTTACATCCTCTTACTATGAGGCTAAGCGGTATGTTACTGTGTTAAATTATAGAGGCCAGGGCTCCTGATGCGCCGTTACATCCTCTTACTATGAGGCTAAGCGGTATGTTACTTTGTTAAATTATAGAGGCCAGGGCTCCTGATGCGCCGTTACATCCTCTTACTATGAGGCTAAGCGGTATGTTACTTTGTTAAATTATAGAGGCCATGGCTCCTGATGCGCGTTATATCCTCTTGTTTTTCGTTGTTATTTTCATCATGTTGCTGTTAAATAAAATAAAAAAAAAACTATCGTGTATAATCGCTCCAGTCATCTATGTACGTTAGTTTAGTAAATTAATCATAATATCAAATTACTTATTTATTCTTCTATCCGTGGCTCGCGTCATTTCATAATTAGCATAATATCAGTTATTGTAACGTGTTTAGTTTTAGTAACTTATTATTAAACTCATTTTGTACCACTGAATGAACATTTAATTTCATAGAGCCTAAATCACGTCCCAACAAAAGTTCTATAGTAGCAAATATATTTTTTGCTTTGATATTCTAATATTCTTCTATTGCCTCACAGGCATCCTGGACCCAGCAGTACAAGGTGGCATAGTGAATTACGAGCGCGCATTCCTAACGCCTTCATACGAAGCGAGACATCCGGACCACGCGTCGTTACTCGCCGAACTGAAGGACCTCATCGCCGACCAGATACCGTTGTTGAAGTTTGGTAAGTCATTATAAAAAATAAGTACCCTATAATTAATCCAACGGTCTACATCTAGCCCTGGATCGAAACAGCTGGAAGTCATGAGGGGCAGCTTTTGCACAGTAGTGGGATATGATACACTGACCTCCAGCTGGGGCTGGTGGCTGGTTGGTGGGGCTGACACTTGCCAGTAAAAAAAGGTTAAAGGGTAAAGGTTCCATGCAATGGACCTTAACCTTATATTGTACTAGCAGACATTCGATTACTTGCGTCGGTATAGAACTCTCTTCTTCTAAATAAATAAAAAACTGGTCAAGCGCGAGTCGGACTCGCGCACGAAGGGTTCCGTACCATTATCTATAAAATCGGCAAAAAAATCACGTTTGTTGTATAGGAGCCCCCTTAAATATTTATTTTATTCTGTTTCTTAGTATTTGTTGTTACGGGACAACAGAAATACATCGTATGTGAAAATTTCAACTGTCTAACTATCACGGTTCATGAGATACAGCCTGGTGACAGACCGACAGCGGAGTCTTAGTAAGAGGGTCCCGATTTACCCTTCTGGAAACTCAGGACTTCCACATAATTGGAGTCTGAACTTCCACAGTACCTCATATACGGGATGATTTGTTTCTACGATCGATCATCGAAAAACATGGTAAAGCACTTCTGAGCTGAAATGACGCGCTCCATTAATTGTACATATACTACAGTAAATGCGGTAGTGAGGCGCGTCATTTTAGCTTAGACGAGCTTTATAGTCTTTCCGCTGAAGTAGTGACGCTGTACCAAAACGGTGTGCACGAATTTTTATGAGATAGGTATACAGTCTGAACGAGTTTTCCGAAAAGATATAAAAGGGAAAATGTAAATGTTTAAAAAGGAAAATAACATGTTTCGATAAATGGTTAAACGAAGGTCCTGTGTCCTGTAAAAACTTTTATTAAATACTTGACATTCACATGGATGATTGCCCAGTATTATCCAACCATAATAATCAAACATTATTTTATTAATATAATAAATAAAGTATGAAGCAAAATTGCAAAATACTTTTCCAAGGAAAGCTTACGACATATTTACACGATTTAGTTCTCTTTGGAGGTAATTAAAAATTGTTTGTAGTTTTATTTTTGTTCCTTTAAAAATTATTATAAGTATTCACTTTATCCACATCTGCTTTAAATCAAGAGATACGAAGACACTGCAATCTATGTTAGCAGTGTGTGTTATGTTGCAGCTAGTGAGCAGAGCTCTATTTGTCTCGTACGCTTGCACAACACACGCACACTGGTGTAATTGGTTTTTGATCTCGCGCTAATCACCACATTGCTCATCTAACGTATATTTTATCTTTGAGCGACACAGACGAGGACAGACGAAAGTGTGATAAGTAAATAGTGGTTTGTTCATGGATGTCGTTCCATGCAGCCATTTAAATGCTCTCTCTTCTGATCCATTGTAAATATCGTTTGTTGTTTGTACACATGTTTGAGTAAATAAATATAACCTTATCTAGTCTTGCTCCCACATCCGGTGTGGGAAGAGTCTTCCCGGAAGACCATGTACGCCCATAACAAAATTAGGGGTTTGATATTTACAGATATTTGCTTAAACTTTTAACTTGATTGAAATATGGCGACAGGTCTGGACGTGCACGGCAACCGCGCTCCGTCGGAGCTCGAAGAGTTGCACGCGCACTTGTTGCGCTGCTTCCGGAGAGTGCAGCAGCACGTGCATCAGCGATACGGACGGAAGGTAAACTAATCTTCTTCTTCTTCTTCTTCTTCTTCTTCTAACTATATTATAACTTGACTGAGCGTGTTGTCAACAAGGAACTTGAGAAAAAGTTGCAATCAAGTGCCAGTCAGGCCAGACTGTCTATATCAATACATGTATGCAAAATACACGTTTTGAAGTGGAGTTGCGGACACCAGCCACTTTAATTTATAATCATCTATGTTGGGGTCGGCTTCCAGTCTAACCGGATGCAGCTGAATACCAGTATTTTACATGGAGCGACTGCCTATCTAACTTCCACAACCCAGGTATTGGGTAATACGGTACTCCTTGGTAAGACTGGTTGTCAGACTTTCGGGCTTCTGACGACCCGTAACGACTGTCAAAGATCCACGACAATGACAGCCGGGACCAACGGCTTAACGGGCTTTCCGAGGCACGGAAGATTCTTGTTATGTAAAGATGGGCACCTACGGACCAATCGACCCGTTCGGCTGTTATTACTTAGCCACGAGCTCCTCGACTTTATAATATGTACTGATATTTGTGATACGCCAATATCAGTACATATTATAAATTGAAGTCGCTTTTCGTGTCTTGTCTGTTTGTCAGCTTAGTTCATCTAAACTGCACAAGATTTTGATGCAGTTTTCACCATCATGTAGAGAAGGCATACGACTCCTATAAGCGCGTCGCGTGTCGCCCCTGTTTGAAGGAGCCTTTAATAATAATGTTAAGTGATATTTTATTTCTGTGAATTGATTGTAAAAAAAAAACACTTTAACGCATCAAAATAAATAATAATAATATTTTAAAACTAGATGAAGTTGGGGTTTCCTAACCTGGGAAGACTACTCCGGGAAGAAAAACCTAAACAAAGTCAAAGGATGTGGAGAATACATCAATATTATACTTAAATATAGCACAGAAATCTCGATATTTTGTCATGTCGAATACACCCATATGAAGCAGGGGCGGGTCGTTAGTAGAACGTAACAATAATCTTTACTGGCAACACTATAATAATATCCTAGGACATTGTTCACACACGGTCATCTGCATCCCGCACTAAATATATAAAAACTGATGGTAAACGTTAACTGTAGTTAAGAGCAAATCAATTAAATGAACAAAAGAAACTGAAAAATAATAAAACAAGACTTGTTCGTGTATTGCGTCCTACGGGTCCTATAATAATAATTTGCTTAAGCATACGGAATCTACTGCTGATTGATCACTCAGAATTTTAACTACAGTCGACTCTCGATAGTTTGGCAAAGATATGTTACCATCTGTTTCTCTTGGACTCGTAGTTCGAATGTGGTAAGAATACTGTTAAACAAAGCACGTTTTAAGTTCATTTATTTCGGCTTCGAATTCGAAAGTATTCGAATTCGAGTTCGAAAATAAATTGTTTTCTCGATGAGTGAAGGAGGCACGTCTAAAATAACGAAAAAATTGCTTGAGCAACATAATTTTGGTTTTACAGAACTGTGACATAGAAGTGGGATCGCCCGAGGTACAGCTCCGCATGCACGCATTCCGCGACAGTTTCCACATAGAATCCAACAACTCTTCTACTAACAGGATATCTGACATATCAACTGGCGCTGAGTAAGTACGCTTATATTTATTCGTTTCGTTCGCATAACCCCGCTTGAGAGAGAGACGACAAATTCACGTATTTCTAACAACGTATAGATAAACATTCTAAAAATGAACGCCCCTCCACAAAACGTGGTTATTTCAATGTGTAAGAGAAAATACTTATTGCAACACTTGTGTGCGTGCGGCGACTTTACTGTAAACATGGACTAGTCGCCGCGCTTAGAGGTCAACTAATCGTGCGATCAGTCCAGGTACTAGCATTGTACAGCAGGGAGCGTGCGTTTTGTATGGCTCGACACATTCGCTCTGTCGTGCGTTCGTTTCATTTATACACTAGTTGCCTGACAAATCGGGCTGTTCGGTGTTTGGGCATGTCGGGTAGGTACCGTTTGCATAAGAAAAAATCTGTGACTTTTTTGTAATTTGAAACAAAAACTATTTACTTGACTGCGACGATGCTTTTTCGTTGATATGTTGTTAACCGTACTTTTGCGGTGAAATTAACGCGTGGTCCCACTTTCATGTCTCGCCGGTGACTGAGCAACCAATGACAAAGGCCTAATATGTGTATTGCGTATATACACCTTATTTGCATGTGAGCGTAACCGCTGTGGAGGGGCGTTCCTTTTTAGAATGGTTTATCTAATTGACATTTATTCGTATTGGTAATTTAGGATTTTTTTTTTTTGAAGAATTAATAGAAAATGTCATAATTATGATTTAATTTGTTTCAGAACCTCATCCAAGGGCCGGTTTTTCAGTTTCAACGCTGCGATTAACCCTCTAGCAAGGTAAAGCTATTCTCTCGTTAAAAAATTGCAATGCCTTTATCATTATTATTTTTAATTAGCGTCTGCCCGCGGCTTCGCTTGTGTGGAAGTCGGATTACATGGATTTTTTTTTTTGCGCGGATCCCTAATTCATTTTCTAAAATAAAAGTAGCCTAAGTCCTTATAACATCAGCTACTGCCAATGAAATACCCGTTAACATCGGTCCAGCCGTTTCGGAAATTAGTCGGTACAAACAAACAGACAGAAAATTTTTTAAACATTGCTTTTTTTGTTATGAGTACCGAATATACTTTCATATGCATTTAGTAAAAAGTTTTATTTTATTTATTTATTTATATAGATTTTATTTATTTGTATAGATTAGTAACAATATTATTATTTTTGTTTACAGAAACAGTAGCACCGGTGTAGTAAGCCGCTTCGCAACGCTACAAAATTCACCCGGTAGAAGGAATAAAAGGAATTTAAGAAAGGTAACCTTTATTATTTTCATTATACGACTTGTTTTTGCCCGCCACCTTTTTCCCATAATAACTTCAACCCCTTGTTAGGTTCTAAGCCCGAGATTGATAAACTTCGCACGTTCTTTAGCTGAGATATTTATGTTACCCCTTGTTAGGTTCTAAGCCCGAGATTGATAAACTTCGTACGTTCTTTAGCTGAGATATTTATGTTCCCCCTTGTTAGGTTCTAAGCCCGAGATTGATAAACTTCGCAAGTTCTTTAGCTGAGATATTTATGTTCCCCCTTGTTAGGTTCTAAGCCCGAGATTGATAAACTTCGTACGTTCTTTAGCTGAGATATTTATGTTTCCCCTTGTTAGGTTCTAAGCCCGAGATTGATAAACTTCGCACGTTCTTTAGCTGAGATATTTATGTTACCCCTTGTTAGGTTCTAAGCCCGAGATTGATAAACTTCGTACGTTCTTTAGCTGAGATATTTATGTTCCCCCTTGTTAGGTTCTAAGCCCGCGATTGATAAACTTCGTACGTTCTTTAGCTGAGATATTTATGTTACCCCTTGTTAGGTTCTAAGCCCGTGATTGATAAACTTCGTACGTTCTTTAGCTGAGATATTTATGTTTCCCCTTGTTAGGTTCTAAGCCCGAGATTGATAAACTTCGCACGTTCTTAAGCTGAGATATTTATGTTACCCCTTGTTAGGTTCTAAGCCCGCGATTGATAAACTTCGTACGTTCTTTAGCTGAGATATTTATGTTCCCCCTTGTTAGGATCTAAGCCCGAGATTGATAAACTTAGCACGTTCTTTAGCTGAGATATTTATGTTACCCCTTGTTAGGTTCTAAGCCCGCGATTGATAAACTTCGTACGTTCTTTAGCTGAGATATTTATGTTCCCCTTGTTAGGTTCTAAGCCCGAGATTGATAAACTTCGCACGTTCTTTAGCCGAGATATTTATGTTACCCCTTGTTAGGTTCTAAGCCCGAGATTGATAAACTTCGTACGTTCTTTAGCTGAGATATTTATGTTCCCCCTTGTTAGGTTCTAAGCCCGCGATTGATAAACTTCGTACGTTCTTTAGCTGAGATATTTATGTTACCCCTTGTTAGGTTCTAAGCCCGTGATTGATAAACTTCGTACGTTCTTTAGCTGAGATATTTATGTTTCCCCTTGTTAGGTTCTAAGCCCGAGATTGATAAACTTCGCACGTTCTTTAGCTGAGATATTTATGTTACCCCTTGTTAGGTTCTAAGCCCGCGATTGATAAACTTCGTACGTTCTTTAGCTGCGATATTTATGTTCCCCCTTGTTAGGATCTAAGCCCGAGATTGATAAACTTAGCACGTTCTTTAGCTGAGATATTTATGTTACCCCTTGTTAGGTTCTAAGCCCGCGATTGATAAACTTCGTACGTTCTTTAGCTGAGATATTTATGTTCCTCCTTGTTAGGTTCTAAGCCCGAGATTGATAAACTTCGTACGTTCTTTAGCTGAGATATTTATGTTTCCCCTTGTTAGGTTCTAAGCCCGAGATTGATAAACTTCGTACGTTCTTTAGCCGAGATATTTATGTTACCCCTTGTTAGATTCTAAGCCCGCGATTGATAAACTTCGTACGTTCTTTAGCTGAGATATTTATGTTCCCCCTTGTTAGGATCTAAGCCCGAGATTGATAAACTTCGCACGTACTTTAGCTGAGATATTTATGTTACCCCTTGTTAGGTTCTAAGCCCGAGATTGATAAACTTCGCACGTTCTTTAGCTGAGATATTTATGTTACCCCTTGTTAGGTTCTAAGCCCGCGATTGATAAACTTCGTACGTTCTTTAGCTGAGATATTTATGTTCCCCCTTGTTAGGATCTAAGCCCGAGATTGATAAACTTCGCACGTTCTTTAGCTGAGATATTTATGTTACCCCTTGTTAGGTTCTAAGCCCGCGATTGATAAACTTCGTACGTTCTTTAGCTGAGATATTTATGTTACCCCTTGTTAGGTTCTAAGCCCGTGATTGATAAACTTCGTACGTTCTTTAGCTGAGATATTTATGTTACCCCTTGTTAGATTCTAAGCCCGCGATTGATAAACTTCGTACGTTCTTTAGCTGAGATATTTATGTTCCCCCTTGTTAGGATCTAAGCCCGAGATTGATAAACTTCGCACGTACTTTAGCTGAGATATTTATGTTACCCCTTGTTAGGTTCTAAGCCCGAGATTGATAAACTTCGCACGTTCTTTAGCTGAGATATTTATGTTACCCCTTGTTAGGTTCTAAGCCCGCGATTGATAAACTTCGTACGTTCTTTAGCTGAGATATTTATGTTCCCCCTTGTTAGGATCTAAGCCCGAGATTGATAAACTTCGCACGTTCTTTAGCTGAGATATTTATGTTACCCTTTGTTAGGTTCTAAGCCCGAGATTGATAAACTTCGTACGTTCTTTAGCTGAGATATTTATGTTCCCCCTTGTTAGGTTCTAAGCCCGCGATTGATAAACTTCGTACGTTCTTTAGCTGAGATATTTATGTTACCCCTTGTTAGGTTCTAAGCCCGTGATTGATAAACTTCGTACGTTCTTTAGCTGAGATATTTATGTTTCCCCTTGTTAGGTTCTAAGCCCGAGATTGATAAACTTCGCACGTTCTTTAGCTGAGATATTTATGTTACCCCTTGTTAGGTTCTAAGCCCGCGATTGATAAACTTCGTACGTTCTTTAGCTGCGATATTTATGTTCCCCCTTGTTAGGATCTAAGCCCGAGATTGATAAACTTAGCACGTTCTTTAGCTGAGATATTTATGTTACCCCTTGTTAGGTTCTAAGCCCGCGATTGATAAACTTCGTACGTTCTTTAGCTGAGATATTTATGTTCCTCCTTGTTAGGTTCTAAGCCCGAGATTGATAAACTTCGTACGTTCTTTAGCTGAGATATTTATGTTCCCCCTTGTTAGGTTCTAAGCCCGAGATTGATAAACTTCGTACGTTCTTTGGCTGAGATATTTATGTTCCCCCTTCTTAGGTTCTAAGCCCGAGATTGATAAACTTCGTACGTTCTTTAGCTGAGATATTTATGTTCCCCCTTGTTAGGTTCTAAGCCCGAGATTGATAAACTTCGTACGTTCTTTAGCCGAGATATTTATGTTACCCCTTGTTAGATTCTAAGCCCGCGATTGATAAACTTCGTACGTTCTTTAGCTGAGATATTTATGTTCCCCCTTGTTAGGATCTAAGCCCGAGATTGATAAACTTCGCACGTACTTTAGCTGAGATATTTATGTTACCCCTTGTTAGGTTCTAAGCCCGAGATTGATAAACTTCGCACGTTCTTTAGCTGAGATATTTATGTTACCCCTTGTTAGGTTCTAAGCCCGCGATTGATAAACTTCGTACGTTCTTTAGCTGAGATATTTATGTTCCCCCTTGTTAGGATCTAAGCCCGAGATTGATAAACTTCGCACGTTCTTTAGCTGAGATATTTATGTTACCCCTTGTTAGGTTCTAAGCCCGCGATTGATAAACTTCGTACGTTCTGTAGCTGAGATATTTATGTTACCCCTTGTTAGGTTCTAAGCCCGAGATTGATAAACTTCGCACGTTCTTTAGCTGAGATATTTATGTTAGCCCTTGTTAGGTTCTAAGGCCGCGATGATAAACTTCGTACGTTCTTTAGCTGAGATATGTATGTTCCCCCTTGTTAGGTTCTAAGCCCGCGATTGATAAACTTCGTACGTTCTTTAGCTGAGATATTTATGTTACCCCTTGTTAGGTTCTAAGCCCGCGATTGATAAACTTCGTACGTTCTTTAGCTGAGATATTTATGTTTCCCCTTGTTAGGTTCTAAGCCCGAGATTGATAAACTTCGGACGTTCTTTAGCTGAGATATTTATGTTACCCCTTGTTAGGTTCTAAGCCCGAGATTGATAAACTTCGTACGTTCTTTAGCTGAGATATTTATGTTCCCCTTTGTTAGGTTCTAAGCCCGCGATTGATAAACTTCGTACGTTCTTTAGCTGAGATATTTATGTTACCCCTTGTTAGGTTCTAAGCCCGTGATTGATAAACTTCGTACGTTCTTTAGCTGAGATATTTATGTTTCCCCTTGTTAGGTTCTAAGCCCGAGATTGATAAACTTAGCACGTTCTTTAGCTGAGATATTTATGTTACCCCTTGTTAGGTTCTAAGCCCGCGATTGATAAACTTCGTACGTTCTTTAGCTGAGATATTTATGTTACCCCTTGTTAGGTTCTAAGCCCGAGATTGATAAACTTCGTACGTTCTTTAACTGAGATATTTATGTTCCCCTTGTTAGGTTCTAAGCCCGAGATTGATAAACTTCGTACGTTCTTTGGCTGAGATATTTATGTTCCCCCTTGTTAGGTTCTAAGCCCGAGATTGATAAACTTCGTACGTTCTTTGGCTAAGATATTTATGTTCCCCCTTGTTAGGTTCTAAGCCCGAGATTGATAAACTTCGTACGTTCTTTAGCTGAGATATTTATGTTACCCCTTGTTAGGTTCTAAGCCCGAGATTGATAAACTTCGTACGTTCTTTAGCTGAGATATTTATGTTACCCCTTGTTAGGTTCTAAGCTCGAGATTGATAAACTTCGTACGTTCTTTAGCTGAGATATTTATGTTACCCCTTGTTAGGTTCTAAGCCCGAGATTGATAAACTTCGTACGTTCTTTAGCTGAGATATTTATGTTACCCCTTGTTAGGTTCTAAGCTCGAGATTGATAAACTTCGTACGTTCTTTAGCTGAGATATTTATGTTACCCCTTGTTAGGTTCTAAGCCCGAGATTGATAAACTTCGTACGTTCTTTGGCTGAGATATTTATGTTCCCCCTTGTTAGGTTCTAAGCCCGAGATTGATAAACTTCGTACGTTCTTTAGCTGAGATATTTATGTTACCCCTTGTTAGGTTCTAAGCCCGAGATTGATAAACGTAGCTCGTTATTTACCTGAGATAGTTATGTTCCCGTCTCTATTTTGCATTTGTAGTTTCGCAGTTGTGCGACAGTGACAAAAATAATGCTAAGTCAAATTACATACTTTACAACTGCTAAGTACAGTACGGTCAATTTATCTTGGCAGGTCCGAACTTCGCAGAAGACTGCGCAGTGAGATATTTTAGGAACCAAATGGTGACATGATGCGAGTGTGTGTGAGAGAACATGCGCGAAACTTCTTAGTGACTATTTTCGGACTCGCCAAGATAAATCGGCTGTAATGTAACGTTTATTAATCTCAGCCTCCAAACTCTAAGGAACATAGCATAATCAGCCTATAATGTTCCCACTGCTGGGCCTCAGCCCTCCTCTCTGTGAGAGGGGGTGGGCCGTAATCCACCACGCGGGCCCAGTGCGGGTTGGTAGATGTATCAAGTCTTCGAATGATTCGGTTCTAGGACATGCAGGTTTCTTCACGATGTTTTCCTTCACCGTTTTGAGAGCAGTGCTGATGAAATAATTTACATAAAGTAATAGTGCCTGTCAGAGTTCGAACCTACGACCGCCACAACGCTGGGCCACCACTGCTCTCTCTAAGGAACATTCCTTTCAAATGAAATGTTTCTATCTTCAGTAGTTTAATTGTTGCATTGTCAGTAAAAACCGTTTCAAGAATATAAACGTGGTCCATCAATGAAAGTTCTACTCGAAATCAATTTGCGTTGCCTTTTCCCAACTATGTATGTTGGGATCGACTTCCAGTCTAACCGGATGCAGCTGAATACCAGTATTTTACATGGAGCCACTGCCTATCTTACCTCCACAGCCCAGTTACTGGGTAATACGATACACCTTGGTAAGACTGGTTGTCAGACTTTCAGCCTTCTGATAACGTCTGTCAAAGATCCACGAATGACAGCCGGGACTTACGGCTTAATGTGCTTTCCGAGGCACGGATGAGTAGTTACTGTATGTAAAGATGCAACGCTGGCAAGCGTAGCTTAATCTAATGGATCGAGCCGTGCGGCTGTTATTACTTATCCTCGTTTGACAAAATGTTTTTCCTTCCTTCTTGAACGTTTCAAATCTTAGATTGTTTTATTTGGAGTCTTAGTTACAAGTTCCACGTTTTTACAACAACCGTACGTAATCTTTCATCAACTCAATCCAACAGAGCGAAGTCGGCACCCAAGCCAGCGGAAGTCAATGGTACACCTCCCACTCAACCCCGAATGGCTCCGTCAACAACAGTTCAACAACAACCCTCAACAACTCCAACAACAACAACAGCGTCACCAGCATTAACACGCAAACAGACACGCCTTCAGCGTCCCCTTTAAGGGAGTTGAGGCAAGAGGTGAGGCACATTTCTAAGGTCAGTCGATATGATATATTTCTGAGTGTTGAATGTGTTATTTAACGGATATTGTGTCTAATGTAAGTTTAACCACGAATGGCTTGGCCACTGTTAAGTAATCATAATATGAATAACAAATTATTTGTTTTCAATATTAATACATACATGCGATGACATAAGAAGAGATTTACAAATGTAAAAATAAGAAGTTATAAGATGTTTTTACGCTATACGTATTTTTTTTACTGTAAAACCCACACCAGATGCAATAAAGTGTATTCAATGTAATCAAAATAAGAATAGAACTGACGTTACGCCATACATTAGTATGTCACCAAAATAATTTGGTGAGCATATATAACTATCATAATAGTTCACTCAGGTCTGCGCACAGCCTTAGTGTTGCCAAGGAAACTGTGTGAAAACCCGTGAGCTCGTCATCTTAGAATATTTAGACGAGGCAATTAAGTTGTTATGTTAACCACAATTAGATCTTTTAGTAATTACTATGTAGTTAGATGTGGTTATGCCTTCCAAAAATATATTAAAACTAGCGACCGGCCCCGGCTTCGCACGGGTAGCCCGAACGCTACCAAACTTCACAGGATCACCCGCTGGGCTAATCTCAAGATCGCCTGAAAATTTCATGAAAATCGCTCCAGCCGTTTTTGAGTCAATGGAGAACATACATACACATCGATTTTTATATACAGAAGATACATAGATATATTGATTGAAATACTATCGTGAATTCATGTAAGCCTAGTACTGTTTGTTCATTTATTGCTCAGAAATTGTGCATAACGTCTTGACACAAAAGTACCAAAAAGCAAACAAAAAAAGTTTGAAAAAAAATATATTTGTGAATCGAAACCATTCTCGAATCCACTTGAACACACACAAATATTTCATCAAAATCGGTCCAGCCGTTTAGGACGAGTTTAGTCACATACACACGCAGAGAAGAATTATATGTATACATATATAAAGATAAGCATATATTAACCGACCATGCAGATTACCTCAGGTTCTAACCTTCTAACTTTACATATTTATGAATTTCTTTGACGTTATAATGACGTTTTTGGACTGTATGCCATAAATATATAGAGGTTTTTTAAATGTTACGAGAAACGTAGGGCCCTAGTTACTATTATTCGTGTTAACCCTTCCAAATAACGCTTGCTCTATAGCAACGGCTTTCGACATATCTCTTGCTTTAGGCTCCACGCAGACTAAGGCGCGTCGCCCACACGAGTTAGATTCGAGGCGGCGTCGCGGCACGGGCGTGCGGTGCAGGGGTTCGGGGGTGGAGGGAGGGAGGGTGCGGGGGTTTTCCAAGCTACCCCCGCACCTTCCTTTCCCCACCCTCCCGCACCCCTGCACCGCACGCCCGCGCCACGACGCCGCCTCGACTCTAGCTCGTGTGGGCGACGCGCCTAAAGAGGAGTGCAAACCAAAGGATTGTGTAATAACATTGACAATTGTTCAGCGTCATAAGGTTTATTATACACTACAATAAAAAATATATACAGGGTTGTTGGTAAAAAACCAACAACCTCTTAGGCTGACCCCACATTTGGCGTGCGCGATCCTCGGGCGTGCGAGTAGCGCGAGCGCCGCGTGCGCGTTGCGCGCGCGCTGCGCGAGCGTCGGGTGTTACCGCCGTGTGACGTGCATGCAGCGTGCGCGCAACGCGCGCGCGGCGCGCGCGCGACGCGCTCGCGACGCTCGAGTCAGTAAGAAGAACCGAAACAGTAGCGGGCGGCGGGGATAGCGGGCGAAGGGGTAAGAACGCGACTCGAGCGTCGCGAGCGCGCCGCGCGCGCGTTGCGCGCACGCTGCATGCACGTCACACGGCGGTAACACCCGACGCTCGCGCAGCGCGCGCGCAACGCGCACGCGGCGCTCGCGCTACTCGCACGCCCGAGGATCGCGCACGCCAAATGTGGGGTCAGCCTTAAGGGGTCATTGTACTCATCATTATGAACAACTTTTACTATGGGACCAAACCTGAAATTGCGAAAAAAAAATCAGCTCTTCAGTACATTTATGTTCGCATAATTCGTCAAAATGTACTGAACAGCAGATTTTTTTTTCGCGATTTCAGGTTTGGTACCCATAGTAAAAGTTGTTCATAATGATGAGTACCATGACCCCTTTTTTATTTTTTATTTGTGATGGGTTTGCTCTTGACTGTAGTCTAGGTCAGAGGTGACAGAGACAAAGTCGACGATGGAGTGAGCTTACCCAGAAGAAGCCTGTTCACTCTCACTTTGAAGAGATTAGGGTTGTATACGTTCGGAAACACAGACGCAGGTAGTGAGTTAAGAGGTTGTTGGTATTTTACAAATAACCCTTTATATTACTCCTTCTTGGTCATTGTTCTTTTGCTGCAATTTCAGCTGCGTAGCATTATGATAATAAAATAATTGAAACGATTCAATTTTCCCCAGGTTGAGCGTATCCTTGAGGAGACTCCCACGAAAAAAAAGGTTAATAGAATGTGGGTAATAAGGCAATTCTACGCTTATTTTGATTGCGTTGTATTTACAGCTGCATTCCGTGCGGCTTAGCTTAAAATTTGGTAACACAACATGTTTCTAACTTTGATCAAAAGGCAGATAAAACACTATGAAATTGGTTTCTTTTCAGAGGGATTCAGAATTAAACAGCGTTCAAAATTAGTTTCTGATTAATTTGATATTCGAAAAATAACTTTGAAACGTACATGATAAAGTTTAGTTTCTGCTGCAACTTCTATATACGTATGATTTTTCAGTACTTTCTGAATCAACTTAATTTACACAAACATAAAGTTGATATTTGATATACAGGTTTCGAACCGGGTTTGTTGGGCCACTAGCTTATCATCTTAACTTGGTTGTGTAACAAGAATGCCGCCCGTGTTTCGTTATTGAAATGCCATATGTCAAATTTAAGATAGAGAGAACCAAGGGAAGAGACAACCAAGTTAAGATGATAAGCTAGTGGCTCAACAATCCCGGTTCGTGCTGTACCAGAAAGGTGTGGTCGAATTTAAGGGTGTGGTACAGACCATCAAACTGAACAACTTTCTTCATGGGACCAACATCGTAATCTATAATATAAAAATGAATCGCTGAATGTGTTGCTAAGCGCAAATCTCGAGAGCAG
The DNA here is from genome assembly GCA_948252095.1 of Dicycla oo. NCBI lineage: Eukaryota > Metazoa > Arthropoda > Insecta > Lepidoptera > Noctuidae > Dicycla > Dicycla oo. Next base: position 16,322,989 of record OX411732.1, read on the forward strand.
CTGAACCGATTTTGCTAATTCTTTTTTTTAAATATTCCTTGAAGTACGAGGATGGTTCTTACGGAGAGAAAAATTTAAAAAATTGCCTGAAAAGGTCTAAAAACAACACTTTTCTATACTCCCATACAATCGATTCGTAATCATACTTAAAAGTCAATTTGAACTTTAATACTGTACATCCACCCTTAACAAACGTCACGTAAGGCCGCAATATTGTCAAGGGTGTGACGGTACATGGAAATATATGATAAGTTAAGGAACCTACAAAGACCTACAAGCCTAACAGTCCCTAGCCTACCATATACTTAGTGTGTGATAAATAAATATATAGATAAGTACAGGATGTCTGCACCATGCGACCTAAGGTAACAGACGGATAGTAGACAGGAATACCAGGTTCGGGAAGGGTACACTCACTGCCAGTCACGCAGACTCACGAGACTGATCGGAGATGGCTAAAGGTGTCTTGGCCACAGTGAGGGGTAATGAGACAAGAATATAAAATTCAAATCTGATTTATTTACAAAATGTTCTGCTTATATACTAGTTTCTCTTAACACACACTATTATACTTAATTCTATGTGTCCTATGCGTGTAATATGCAACCAAGTCAATATTTTAACTGGATCGCATGAGGCAGGCAGAGTGCTGAGTCAATGTCCAAAGGTAACATTGAACATTCTGGCGACTCTCAGGAACGGGACTCCAATTGGTACAACTCGATGGTCTCGTATGGTCTGGCCTGGCCTTGTTCAGTTTGTTGTGACGGGGTGGGCACGCTGTGTGGAATGCCGTACCGTTGTGGAGTTTGTCGCGGGTGTGGTGGGCAGTTTGTTGGTTGCTGCATAGGTGGCGTAGTCTTCCTTCTTGCTGCAATGGTGGCTCGAAATTTGTTCAATACCTGTGGACCGAAATAAATTAAAACACATGCTAAACTTATAATGACAAGTGAGGTGCTAATGCTGGCGATGTATGTATGTGATTGTAGTTGTTTCCAAATTGTGTTGTCTAGCTGAGTTTGTAAATTTGTTTCCGAAGTGAGTAAATGGTCGAAAACTCCCTTTGACTTGTCTAAAACTAATTCTTCCTTGGATATGTCTTTTATATGTGTTGGTAGGATTTGCGTATTAATGGAGAAGTTCGTCGTTTTGGAATAAGACGCTAGTACTGTTATAGTCGTTGTCCTTTTTGCAGCAAGTATGTTGTTTAGTGTTTTAATGACACAATTCTCAGAAATATAGAGAACTCCGACATCTTGTATCGTTATTTCTTGTCTTTGGCCGTCACACACAATCGATATGGCAACCGATTTTGTTGCAATGAAGAGCCAGGTGTTTTGCATGTATAATTGTTTCCATACAACATCTGTCGAAATTTTGAAGGTCTTTGACGTGCATTGGGTGTGGGTGTCGTTCTCTGTTCTGAAGAGTTGTTCAACTATGCAATTTTTATTTAATTGCATGTTCTTGACAGCTACGGGATAGCAGACAAACTCTGTGTTACTTTGAAGGCAGTCTTTAAATTCGTCTTGATTTAATTCAAAGTAGCGCTCGTTGTTGTAATCGAAACCCATGAATGTCTGCTGTATCGTTAAACACTCGAAAGATCCATCTGTTTTCCTTTCTGGAATTGGCGTTACGTGTATCAGAGTATACTTTGTGATGTCGTGTATTGGGAAGTACGCGTACACTCTTATGTGCGTAGTATTAACATTCATCTCTGTTTGTATTATCTGACCCTGAATAATTTTTAAGTTTGATGGTAGTTTTTGATTAGCCATTTGTATAATTTTGCTAATGTGTTTTGGTGTTAGTATACTGTATATAGTGGTTTTTTGTGAATAAATTTCAAGTAAGCCTTTATAATAGTCCATAATTTCGTTTATAAAATTGTTTGCTAACTCGTAGGTTTGCATTACTTGTATCTTGATATGATTTTTGTCAATCGATTTATACCAAACATTGTGGTTATTCATGAACGATATTGCTTCATTTAGTTTTGCTTGGAACTTCTCTAACTTCTTCTGGATTTGTTCTTCAGTTTGGTTTACACCTGCGATGGTGGATATCATTATCTTTGTTTGATGATTGGCAGCGTCTATAAGCTTCTGCTGATTGTTATTTAATGTTTCTATGTCCCTGTATACTTCATCATTAACTCCGAATACCGATGTTAAAAGTTGTCCCAAGAGACCTCGTTTCTTCCTAGTTTTCTTTATCTCTGTTAGGTATTCCTTTGTTGTCTCAAATTTTGCTTTTTCTTCATTTAAATGGTGATAAAATTCATTGCAATGCGTTTCATCCATGATGTATTGAGTGTCCTTACAAAGTTGTTGAAATTGTGTTGTTATTTTTTCGATCTTCTTTTGGTCTAGTTCCAAGCTTCCTCTCTCGTAATCAGTTTCAATTCTAAACGTTCCTCGATTAATAGTTGTGGTTCCAATGTCTTCAACGTATAGCCCTGGCTTTAAATTTTTTAATGTGTATGTGGGCGTAGTCGATACGGTGCCGATTAATAAAATAAGCATTGTCTGAACTAGTAAACCCTTTAGCCAACTTTTCGATGATCGTATACCTTTTTTGTTTATTGTGGCTGTTGACATGTTACATTGCGTAGACGTTTGCATGTTTTTGCTAGTTGTTTCAATTTCTTCGTTTTCGTTCACAGGGAGCGGGATCAACGTGTGAATTGATCTTTTATGACAAGCGCCTGTTGATTTTTGAAGAGTTACCACTCTAACTACACCATCATTTCCCGGGTGTACTTCTGTGATTTTTGCTAATGGCCATTTACTTGGATTTATATTGTCGTCTTTTATTAGTACTACCGTTCCAATTTTAGCATTTTCATGTGCTTGTTTCCATTTGTATCTTTGCTGTAGTTGATGAAGATAGTCTTTTGTCCAACTGTTCCAAAAATCTTTTTTCATTTTTTGAATCTGCTTCCATCTGTTAACTAGGTCAGTATTGATGTTTTCGAGCGGGTTTGGTACTCCTACTGCTTCTCGGCCAATAAGAAAATGGCTTGGAGTTAGTATTGTGTTGTCATTAATATTTTCGGTTTGCGCACACAATGGTCTTGAATTCAAACACGCTTCAATTTGGTGTAGAAAGGTTGTCATTTCCTCGTATGTTAGTGTCGAATCCCCGATTACTCGACGTAAATGATGTTTCACTGACTTTACGCCAGCTTCCCAGATGCCACCGAAATGTGGTGATGATGGAGGAATGAAATGCCACTTTGTTCCTATATTCGTCATTGCGTTTTGAAATTCCGGCGATTGCGTGATTTGTAATATTTCTTGGTGTAAAAAGTTGGCTGCTCCTACGAAGTTTGTTGCATTGTCACTGTACATGTGTAACACGTGACCTCTTCGTGCCATGAATCTGCGTAGCGCAGCGATAAATGTTTCTGTTGTTAAATCTCCCACCAATTCTAGGTGCACTGCTTTTGTTGCTAAACATACAAAAACAGCAATGTATGATTTATAAGACTTGTGTCCTCTCCCTTTCATGGTTCTTGTTTGTATTGGTCCCGCATAATCCACTCCAGTATAAGTGAATGGGTAGGATTGCGTTACTCGTGCTTTTGGCAGTATTCCCATTTTTTGTGAGTTTGTGTCTGCTTTGTATCGTATGCACCTCACACATTTGTTAATTATACTCTTTACTTTTCTTGTTCCACTAACGATCCAGTATGTTTGTCGTAAATAAGCCATTGTTAATTTGTTACCACCATGCAAAGTTTTTGTATGTGCGTCTTGTATAATTAATGACGTTACGTGATGGTTATATGGTAAAAGTATTGGATGTTTTTGATTGTAAGGCAAATTGGAGTTTTGTAATCTGCCTCCAACTCTAAGTAGTCCGTCCTCGTCTATGAACGGATCTAAAGTGGATAATGTTTTATTTTTCTTCAAGGGTTGTCCACTTTGTATGGTTTTCAATTCATCTTTGAATTCCTGTTGTTGTATCTTCTGAATTATTCGTTTTACTGTCACGTTTAGTTCATTACTAGTAAGTAGCTTATTTGTTGATTGTTTGTTTGTAAATCTGTAGCAGTAAGATAACACTCTTACCATTTTATCTAAACTGGAGAATCTATTCCAGAGATCATTATTTTCAATCTCAGTTGTAGTTGTATGACACACTTTGATTTCTTGGTTCGTCTGCGGCATACCTTTCGTGATAGGAATCTGGTTGGTTTTTAACCAATGTGGCCCGTTCCACCACAGTGAATAGTTAATCAATTTTTCCGGCTCAAGACCTCTTGAAACGATATCAGCCGGGTTATCAGCAGAAATTACATGGTTCCATTCTGCGTTTGGTAAAAGTTGTTTAATTTGAGACACCCTATTGGCTACGAACGTTTGCCACCGTTCTGGCTCTCCTCTTATCCAGCCTAACGTGATCATAGAATCCGTCCAACAAAATATCGTAATGTTCTTGCAGATAAGCGCTTCTTTTACTTTTTCCATTAAACCGGCTAGTAGCAGTGCAGCGCATAACTCAAGTCGAGGTAGAGTAGTTTTTTGTTTCTTTGGCGCCACTTTCGATTTTGCTTGTAATAATGTAACGTAGTAAATGTTATTGATTTTTACGCGGCTGTATACCACCGCTCCGTAAGCTTTTTCGGAAGCGTCGCTGAAACCGTATAGCTCAATTTCTGTGCTGTCTGTTATGTAACACCATCGTGGTATTTTAATTTCTTCTATGCTTTTAATTTGGTTTTGTAATTCAACCCATTTTTTCTGGATTATGTCATCAACAGGTTGATCCCATCCTATCTCGTTCGTCCAGAGTTCTTGTATGAGCAGCTTCATTTTAATAATAATTGGCGCTAACCAGCCCAAGGGATCGAATATTTTCGCAACTTCTGACATAATAAATCTTTTCGTTGGTTTTTTATTTTCCGTTATAGTTATCTGGAAATGAAAACTGTCTTCCCGTGGTGACCATATTATGCCCAATGACTTCCTGGACTCGTCTAACGGTAGTTTGAGCAGTTGATCGTCTTTGTCTTCCACTGGTATATTTTCCAGTAGCTCTGAACTATTTGAGGACCATTTTCGTAGTTTGAAACCGCCCTTGTTTAACATGGTTATTAACTGACTTTGTAACTCTTTAGCTGCACTTTCCTGGGAATCTCCGGATAAAATATCATCCACGTAGAAATCTTGTAAAGTAGCTTGACTTGCAATTGGGTAATTGTTTTGTTCGTCTATCGCAAGTTGTTGCAATGTTCGTACCGCAAGATAGGGGGCACTAGTTGTACCGTAGGTTACAGTTGTAAGTTCATATTCACTAATTGCGTGTTTTGGTGAAAATCTCCATAGTATCCTTTGATGTGCGTAGTCTAATTCGTTAATTTTTATGAAACGGTACATTTTCATAATATCTGCCATAAAGGCAAACTTGTGTTTTCGCCATCGTAGAAGTATAGTGGATAAGTCTTGTTGTAATCGTGGTCCTTTATACATATTGTCGTTAAGGCTTATTTTTGTGCTGCTTTTACTGCTCGCATCAAAAACCACGCGTAGTTTTGTAGTTAATGAGTCTTCTTTGATTACTGCCTGATGTGGTATGTAGTATTTTCCTGAGTTGTAGTTCGTTGTACCTACTTTTCTCATATGACCCATTTGTAGGTATTCATTCATGAAGTCAATGTATTGTTGTCGTAAATTTTCATTTTTTGCGAACTGTCGTTCTAATTGTAGTAGCCGTGCAGCGGCTTTCCTGCGTGATTCACCGTTTAAGTTTAAGTTTACGTTTGCATCTTTTAAAGAAAGTCGTACTGTGTAAGTTCCGTCTGGGTTTCTTATTGTTGTTTCTTTATAGTAGTTTTCGCAGGTCTGGTCATCATTTGTAAGTTCGTAATTTTGTGGAATTTCTTCTAATTCCCAAAACTTGGTAAGTTGTCGTACATCTTCGGTGCAAGCCACCATACTGAGTATTTTAACTCCATTCTTTGTTTCATTGGGATAAAACCCGGATAAAATCCACCCTAATTCTGTATTCTGAGCGATAATTCCGTCCCTTAGTCTTTCGAAACCCTGTAGTAATATTCTGCTGTATTCTTGGGCACCTAATATAATATCAATAGGTCCCTTTTTATAATAAGTTGGGTCTGCTACAAGTGCATTATCCAAGATTTTTTCTTGTAATTGTTGTAGATCATTCCTTGGTAGGGAACTTGTTAGCTTTGGTAGTACTATTAGCGTTACTGGTAGTTTGTAATCGCTGGAATACCTTGGTTGTAGAGTAATGTTGATTGTGTAGTTTGACGTTTTTGGTTTTTCATCTCCGATACCTTTTATTTCGGCTTGGATTTTTTGTCGTGGGTAAGATAACAATTGTGCTACTTCTTCAGTACAGAATGACGCTTCTGATCCTTGATCACACAATACTCTCAGCAACTGCGGCATCCCGTCATACGCGGTAGTTCTTACTATGGCAGTAGCTAGTAAAGTAGTGTTTGTAGCGTCAGTATTTGTTGCAGATAAGTTCGAAGTCGCTATATTTTGTGCCTTCTCTGTACCTGTATTTTTTGGTGTGTATTTTTTAGCGTTGTCATTGTTTTGAAACGGCCTAGATTGATGCAATAGAACGTTGTGACCCTTATGTTGACAAATTTCGCATTGTTTATAAACTGCACTCACACATTGTTTCTGATCATCGTGATTTAAGCAACGTTTGCACATTCTTTTTTGCGCGACAGCCTTGTATCGATCGTTGACGCATAACGCCTTGAAACTAGGGCAGTGATGAATAGTATGGTCGTTATTTTGACAAAACCAACAACGTTTATATTTTTCCGTTGTCTGTCTGTCCCGTGATAGTTGCTTGTTTGTATATGATGTAGATCCGTCAAAAGACTTAAGGCAATTGAAACGGTTTTCCATAAATTTCATCATCTCGTCAAAGGATTGTATTTTATTTCGGTTTTGTAGTTGATCTTCATACTTCGTATTTGTCTCTTCATCCCATTTTCTACTGACTATTCTTATCAATAGCGGGCCCCAAGACGATGTGTTTATGCGTTGATTTTTTAGTGCCTCAAGACATTCATTTACAGTGTCATGCATGTCTCGTAATTGTGCCGCGTTAGCTCGTTGCATTTTAGGCAAATCTAATAGTTTGTCAATAAATTTAGTAGCGATCATGCGCTCGTCTTCATATCTCTGCGTCAGCAACTTCCAAGCTGTTTCATAATTTATTTCGCTTATTGTTAGATGACGTATTAATCTTGCTGCGTCGCCTTTTACGTGTGTTTTTAGGTACTGCATTTTTTCTGTTGAAGAAATCGATTTATCTTCGTGAATAATTTTTCTAAATAAATCTTGGAATGTGTCCCAAGAGTCATAGTTCCCCGTGAATATGGGAATACTTATTCGTGGAAGTTTTCCCGAGGATTTTGTCGTAATAACTTTTTCATCTGAGATTTGAAAGATTCTTTCTTCCAATAACTCCGTAGTAATTTCATAATCTTTCTGCGTTTTTTCGAAACAAGTATCTCTGAAGTAGCTGTTGTCCAGTGTACTTTCGGCCATTAGTAGTTCGATGTGAGTTTCTTCGATTTCTAGCCATTGTTTTTGTAATGTTTGTAATAGTGTTTGTAAGTGCCATATCGGCTTATTTTGTATTACAGATTCCTTAGCCTGAGATATTTTCTTAGCTATCTGTGACATTCGGAATAGCTGTATAAATAGTTTTGGGCTACTGACTCCATCCTTGTCTTCCTCTTCATCTAAAAGTCGTGGTTCGTAGACACTTTGTACATGTTGTAGCCTTTCTTCGCATTTTTCGAGGTACTCGATTCCTTCGTCGTAACATTTTTTAATGTTGTCAAAGTAGTTTGTAGTCATATACTTATGAGTTGATAACACCTCCTGTTCCTGTAGTCTTGTATGGTTTTCTTGAACTCGCTGAAAAACTTGGTATAAGGTTTTTTTTCTCTCATTGATGTATTTTTCTGTTTTTCTTGTGGGCGAGTCTTTTTTTATGTTTGTCAATACTCTTCTGATCTCGTTGTAATCCGCTTCCTGGCTCTTGATTAATTCGTTAATTTCCTGTATCTCCATTGTGCTCTTCTTTCTTCTTCCCTAACGCCCTACCCTACTCTAACAGTCAAGTCCGTACTAGTGGTATCTGCGCTCTTGTTATATTTGTGCGACTTCTCAATCAGCTGGTGAGACCCGCTTGTGGGAGGCCAGTGACCGATCCGCAACGAGAGGCTTTCCGACAGAATACCCTAGTACAATGTTCTTCAGATTACCGAAAACTGGTGCTTTGTTGAGCACACCAGCCCCCAGTTCTCCAAAATGTCAGTCTGTCAAAGTCTATCCCTACTCTGGGCAAGGGGAACCGCGTGATTCAAATGCTCGAAGGACCAAAATGTACTTCCACCCTTAACAAACGTCACGTAAGGCCGCAATATTGTCAAGGGTGTGACGGTACATGGAAATATATGATAAGTTAAGGAACCTACAAAGACCTACAAGCCTAACAGTCCCTAGCCTACCATATACTTAGTGTGTGATAAATAAATACATAGATAAGTACAGGATGTCTGCACCATGCGACCTAAGGTAACAGACGGATAGTAGACAGGAATACCAGGTTCGGGAAGGGTACACTCACTGCCAGTCACGCAGACTCACGAGACTGATCGGAGATGGCTAAAGGTGTCTTGGCCACAGTGAGGGGTAATGAGACAAGAATATAAAATTCAAATCTGATTTATTTACAAAATGTTCTGCTTATATACTAGTTTCTCTTAACACACACTATTATACTTAATTCTATGTGTCCTATGCGTGTAATATGCAACCAAGTCAATATTTTAACTGGATCGCATGAGGCAGGCAGAGTGCTGAGTCAATGTCCAAAGGTAACATTGAACAAATACCATACCATAAAGTTTAAGTGTTAGTGGAGAGGTTCTGGGAAGGCAAAACAATTGAGTGACGTTAGTATTCCTGAATAGTAGTAGTCCTGACTATAGCAGAATAAGTAATAAAAACAATAAAGAATCGACTGTTAGGCGGTACGAAGTTCGCCGGGTCAGCTAGTCTCAAATAAATAATCAGCCGTTCAAATCGAATCAGCCGGAGTAACATTTGCGTCGAATAGAAATTGAAGTTTTCTATGGGACAGATGATATTTTTTTCGCGATTACGATGTTGGTCCCATGGAGAAAGTTGTTCAGTTTGATGGTCTGTACCACACCCTTAAATTTGACCACACCTTTCTGGTACACCCTGAGAATTGGTGAAAAGGGTTTAAATAGATCATACAAAACTGATGATCCATTTGCTTCGTCTTGTATTGTACTGCGATTACCGTCATACTTGGTAAAAATATGAGTTTTGATATAAGTATGTCAGGTTAATTTAAATACATTGGATTGGTTACCGCAGTGGTATTTTATCTGCTAAACGTTACTTTTTGACGCTGTGTACACGCCTTGCTGTTATTGACGTATTCAACATAATATTTTAACTATATCTCGACGCAGTCGTATTATTTTAAGAGTTTCTGAGATAATGTCTTAAAACGATTAATTTAACAAATTTACTAATACGAAATATGCTAATTTTGCTTTGCTTTATGGCTTAGTAAAAAGGATTATATGTGAAATTGTTATAAATTGACAATGATTGATTATTCATCTTCAGTAGCAGCCGTATTATGCACTTATCCCTTTTAATAGATGACACCAAAGAAAGGGTTTTAATTTTAATTATTATTTCAACTTTAGTCTGCTAATCTCTTTTGGGAGCTATTTATTATAGATACTGAACACTTATACGAATACGTAAATTATGTAACTTACCTGGTACATCAGGCTAGCTAGTAAACTTTTGCTAATAGCAATAAAGTAATATAATAATAAAGGGTCAAGTATGAGTATTAAAATTCCACTTTTTCCGTGATTTTCTCTTCTAAAACTCTAAAACCCGGTTTTTTGAGCTCGTACACTATACAGTGTGACATATGTATATAACACACTAAACTTAAATTCAGAATCTTAGCAATCACTGTCATAATCATAACCGACAAAGTTCAAATTCCCTTGCAACCAAACTTTGTTTAGGACCATTTTGATCACTCTAAAAGCAACTTTGAATTCATGGGGCTAAAGTAGATAATTAAATACAAATCTAAGGTTCTAAATTCAAGTGTATAGTTTGGTATTCGCTTATCAGCTGGTGACTGAACGACCACTACGCGCCGAGGTCGAGCGCGAAAGGCGTCTGTCGCAACGAACTAGTCTCATCACCTCTTCCGCACCACCCTCGAATCGAGACTCTATGGGTGAGTGTTTTATTATTTACCTTTAATTTATTCAAATATTGAAAAATAGAAATATTTCGTATAGAAGCGATCATCTCCTTTCTACGTTTATATCTGTAATTTATCAATCAATCTACCTAGCCTTTTCCTGACTATGTTAGGATCGGCTTCCAGTTTAACCGGATGCAGCTGAATACCATTATTTTACATGGAGCGACTGCCTATCTTACCTCCACAACCGAGTTACTGGGTAATACGATATTCCTTTGTAAGACTGGTTGTCAGACTTTCGGGCTTCTGACAACCCGTAACGGCTGTCAAAGATCCACGAATAACAGCCGGAACCAACGGCTTAACGTGCTTTCCGAGGCACGGAGGAGTCTCGGTATGTTTCGGTTGGCATTTTCATTTTGACAGTACAATTAAATTCATTGCTTCGTCTGTTTGAAAAATGTTTCAGCTCGAGAACAAAAATAACGCAATGAATGTAGTTGAATTGTCATAATGAGAAGGATATTCCAAGTATGTTAGGTTCGAAATTAGTGTGCTGTTCAAAATTGCGCTAATACCCTTCAGTTTTGGGACGAATGATGCTTTCAACCAGCAAGATAAAATCCTGACTTGTTTTAATATCGCCTAATATCGCTTCTATACAAAGTATTATTTATTTTTCTATGACAAGAGCTTTCGCTTTTCTCCGTTGATTTTATCATGATTTTCTAACACATTTAACAAACATGCTAAATGCCTATATGTAGCATCGCATCTTTTACAGGACTGACTTTGTGGATTTTGAAATTTACGAAATAAAGCGTAAATTTTTGAACTATAAATTAGATATCTTCACTACGCCCCTGCGGGGAAGCGTATTGCAAGTAAATAATAGTACGGTGCGCGTAAGTTATGTGTGATATAGTGAAAGCTCTTATTGTGTGGTAGTTAATTTCCATATTTTTTTATTTTTATTGTTTTTACCTATACTCCATTTGAAATATGATTAGACATTTAAATAAACCATTTTTACAGTCCGTTCAATCGATTTTGACTTCTATTCCGTAGGCATAAGGATGGCATTAAAAGCAATAAAGTGGTTACAATACCAACTGTTTATTGCAGCTGCCATTTGTCATGCCACCAACGCAATAGAAGACAAATTCGGTTGAACGGACTGTAAATTTTTTTTTATTTAAATGTCTAATCTCATTTCAAATGGAGTATAACTGCCCTAAAAGGAGGGTAATATTTCTTATCCCTAGTAACTGCTTTAAGTAGAACAAAGTAGCTGTTCTTTTCAGGATGTAGTAGTGTAGCAAATAATCCATGTAGAAATAACCTTTACTTAGACCTGTGATACTTTATCCATCTTTTATATAATTGATTAGTTTTTGGGTATACCGAATAACGATATTTTGCTCCAGCATTAGCCATTTGTCTATGTTTTGCTGCCATGATTACATAATATTATGTCTGAAAAATATTATACCTTGTATATACTACTCAGCCGAAATCGATAAGACTGCAACAGTTGAACTTCGGTGTCTGAATGGCTTATCCTGCTGTCAAAACTTATCTGATGCAATTGTTTCGTAAATCAAATCACTTGAAAAAAGAATTGACAACATAAAAGTATGCCTTTCAGCAACTGGATGTAAACCAATATCAACCTACCTTAACATCATTTTTCCAAACCCCAGGAACAACAGACTCCAATCAAGAAGAAGAGGAACCTCCCCCACTACCAAAGAAATACGCCCACCGAAGCATGGACCTTGAAAGTGACACTAACAACAACGGGGACTCGAACCCACTCCCTCCCAGACACAACTATGACACAGTCTGGGCGCCGCGAGGATCATTCTTGTACAACTCTATAGCCAGACGGAATACGACGAATGAAAAGGCGCCTACGCCCCCACCTAAGAAGAGGAACGCACAGACTTGATGGTACTGTGTATAGTGTAGAAGTAAGATATCCCTAGTATCAAGCGTACGCGTTCGTCGAAAGGTACGGCTATATCAACACGTTGAACATGTGTCCGCGATGGCGTGCACTACACAGCATGGAGAGACCTCGGCAGCCGCTAATATAGTTTAAACAATACCGCTGTGCTAAAGTTATGTGCGCGGCAACGCTCATGCACGGGGCGTCCCGCCGCTCATTCGTCAACGCTCATGACCCCCGCCCCCGCGGTACAGCGGTATCGGTCAAACAATAGAGGCGGCATTGTCAACATTTTTCATACAAACCAAACTTGTCACATATATATTTGCTCGAACTACGACAGAACGTATAGACACTAACGGCTTTGAAGGCTTTGAAGGTTACAGAAGTGTGCTCAACGCACTTCCGGCACTACGAATCTTAAAAATACTGCCGTATCTAGATGCTACCGGTGCGGTGATTCCATGCTCTGTGGCATAAACGGTGGCGCTCTGTTGTTTATTATATATTTGTACGTACCTACTGGTTCATACCGGCGCGTCTTGCGATCGCCGCGAAGTCACCGTCATCATCGCGGACGCGTAACGTATTGGTTTGGCCGTACATAAAACGCTTGGTGGACGCGATTTAGTTTTCGAGATAATCATGTCTACTCTAGTGAAGGCACGTTTGATTAGAACATTAATACAGTAGGCGCGGCACACGCACATGCGCGTATTCGTACGTTCACCAGGTGCTTGACGGCGCGTATGCGCGTCCATACAATTTACATAACTTTCTTCGAGTGCGGCGCGCCGCACCTGTGCGTTCGTTGTACATCTCTATTGTTTCGAAAACATCGTAAAATAAGGGTCGGTAAGGGTGTAGCATAAAGAAGCATATGCATAAAGAATTAAGCAGATAATGTGTTAATGCATATGAGGAATAATAATAAAAATAATAAGGCGCTTATGGATACTCTGGATTGACTGATAATGTGTTGGTTGTACTAGAGGTGAATATGACTAAACCTGACCTATATGACTAAAATGCTCGTAACGGAAAAATAATTGCTACCGTGTCAATGCTAATAATAATGCTACGAGTATCCTCTCAGGATATTGGAAGTAATATCTACAAGCTACTTATTGCCATAGCAAAAATTCTACAGTAGCAACTTACTTCATTTGTATTCTAGACGCATTAAAATACTTAACAAAACATTAAACGTTCATTTATTTTTATTCAAAAACCAATTTACGAATATTGTTATTATTATTTAAAATTATTCCTTATTTCAAAGAATTAAGGGTGACTTTTAACTGCCATTTTATTCTGCGGTCCCACGGCCGACTTTCTCACAGACCAGACCGCGCCAGGCCAGGTCGACAGGCCGTCAAACAGTCGGCCTGCGGTGGCCTGTTGTCGTCCGTCTCATTGAATGTATGGAATGATCCGTGGAATGCTCAGCACGGGCCGCGACAGGCCTCGAAGGGCCCACCCTACTCCGCTTTTTGCAGTACTTATAAAATGCTACCATTGATAAAAAAAAAGTATTGCTCGTTTCTTTGAGGGTTATCATCGAAAAAAAGTGTTGTACTTTTTAGTAGCTCCTTTTTTAATCAAACTAGGGATAAGTCTGCTTAAAAAAATCAAAATGCTTTTAAATTATAAATATTTTTAAAGATCATTTACAAGTGTGGGGAATATTTTGATTATAATTTTATAATGTACTAGATCCAGTGAATAGCTTCTTATAATAACAGGAAAAAATTTGCCATTCAAAATTGTACACACTAAAGAGCCACCGAGAAATTTTAGAAAATTAAAAGTTTTAACGTGTTATCTAAGTTTATAGTGTTTTATACATACTTATTTTAATGTATAAAAATAATATTTTTGTGATATTAAAATTCACTAGATGCCATTGATCCAAAGTTTTACATTGATATTTGAAAATGTTACCGAAACAGATATTTTAAGAAACTTTTTGAAGATTTTGATGAACTGATATAAGCTTTATTTTGTAGATGTTAAAGTTCTTGTTCTATAAACATTTCTTAAGAGCAAAGTATACCTACTAACATACAATCAAAATATTTTAATGTATTAAAATCACGAAAGTTTAGACTAAGAAATTCAGTATTTTTTATTTATACGTAAACATTATAAGTTAGAAAATGTGTTTGAGAAAATAATGATTGGATTTGTATTATTCATACTCATTATTGTCGCCATATTTATAATACCTTAATACTTATAACCAGTGATCGGATAATCGGGCTACACCTAAACTTCTTCCCACGAAAGAATAATATGGACATTCCTTTCTGAATAAATAAGTGATCCGAGTCCCCGGGATTGAACAATTTTGTAAAAACAACTCGTATAACAAATTTAATGAAATTATAGCAGTGGTTATTCTGATTTAGTATCTTTATTAAATTCAAAACAAATGGATTATCAATAAAAATGATAATGTGCACAATGTGTTCAAGTACCGTAAACTGGGGTTACTTTGATACTACGGGGTTACTTTGATATCGACTTTCGACTTATGAAAAACATATTTTTGTAATATCTACAACGCCTTATTAAAAAAGAAACTATCAGAAGTGCCAACTACTGATAGTAAGGCGTTGTAGATATTACAAAAATCTGTTTTTCATAAGTCGAAAGTCGATATCAAAGTAACCCCGTAGTATCAAAGTAACCCCGGTTTACCGTAGTGGAAATTGATTTATCTATCTAACAGATTATAGTGATCGAATCGACTAATTTAATTGATTTTATACGAACAGAAGACCAAACAAAATTAATATTTTTTAAATATTTATATCTTTGACTGCTAAAAAAGTTCACAGTTATGTTTTTTTATTATTGATATTTCCATGCAAGCAACACAAAAACATTAGGAGTCTACATTATGAGTAGATGACTTTATCCAAAATCTATTCGTGCATTCTGAAAGGCATGTCCGTATTATTCTTTCGTGGGAATAAAAGTGAAGTTTTGATCACTGATTATAATCATTTTGCTTTACCACAATTTACAACATTTTACAGCACTGCTTTTGAATACGTATTTGATCTGTTCCAAATTGTATTCGGTACTGAAAATTACAGCCAATCTAAAAAGATAATTTCCATTTTTTTAAATTAAAATGCAACATGTAACCATTATAACAGTTTATAACTTATGTTTCCGTTTAAAAACTTGTATGTCCAACTTACATTTGTGTAAAGATTATAATAATCCTTTAAATATAATTAATTTATAAGTAAAAGGAACAGATTCAATTTATACCATTTCGCGGCCATACGTAGCACCAAATATACAAAATACGAGTTTTGTATATACATATTATTATTGTATATTATTAGATAAGTCGATTGTTTTGACAATAATGTATAAGTTATAATAATAGAAATAGTTAAAACATTGTTCAAATACAGTCGCCTACACTTTTGTCTCCTGACAATTTTACGTGTTTTAAAGGTGATGAAGTTATGTGGTTGGCTGTACGTACATCCTTTTGTTATTTATAATTTTAAATAAACAGATCAAACTAGAATTAGTTAAATGTTTATTTATATATATTGTAGCATTTGATGATTACGTCATTTTATTTTAATGTTAAGTTATTGTTGATTTGTCTTTCGTGAATCGCGGAGCGTTTATGGGCTAAGAAAAACCTGTTATGTTTCAATTCAATTTCTCGTAATAGGTGGAACGACGGTAGCATATTTAATAGAACGTCACTAAAGCTTTGGTTTCCTATGGTATATATAAGGACCGAACCCCTTTGTTCGGTCAAGCGCTAAGGTAGCCCGCGAAATTCAAATATTTACGTTTTTCTGCAATTTGGAGGATCAGTATTAGGTTTTATGTTAATTGAAATATAACTCGCGACCGCAACAAACCTATATTTACAGAATCATAATCATTAGAATCAGTAATACTACTTCATAAGTTAGAAAATACCTCAACAGTCAAGATTTCATGAAATAGTCATTCAATAGAGTAATGTGAACTTAGAGAATTGTATTGATTATTTTAATGATTATAATTATGTAAATATATACTTGTTACGATCGCGAATCACATTTTGATCAACGTACAACCTAACCAACCTTTACTGACTTGTAAATTGCAAAAAACGTAAGAAAATTTGAATTTCACTGGCTACTCGCTAAAGACGTTCTGTATTAGGACAGCCGTTATTGTGTGATCGTTCATTGATTTCTTAGGAAACCAATAATCATGATATTGTTTGTGGTCTTCCATTTAAAAATAGTTAATTATCTTGTGAAAATCCTCGTTTCGCGGCCATACCACACCAAATATACGATTGTTGTGTTTTTGTATATTGTATTGTATATTATTAGATACATAAGTATACCGATATTATTGTGTACTCATGTTGCAGTAGTTAATAATTATTACCAGCAAATAAATAGATATTTTATAGATATTATTGTTTCATTCTTTTTCTTTTGGTGTAGCAATAATTCCGTTCTATTAACCATTTGAAAAATGCTAGATACATGCATAGCCATTTAACCATGCCCCAACCAGTCGGGGTTGAACTGCGGGGTGATTGCGTAACACACTAAAAATTTATTGCAATGCTTTTCATTTAGACAATTCGACATTGCGTTAAGCTCACACGCTGCAAGTACGTTAGTAGCATGTGGCATACCATAAAATTGAAGCAGCAATAAACTGGCACCATCTAAACGACACTTACAATTGTTGCACAATACGGGCAAGTTATTTGCCGATCAAAACTGGTATTGGTCTAAACAGCCCGTATAATAAAATCGCATTCAATACTGTCATGAACATTTTTTATCATTCAAACAAGTTAAAAAAAATCTTAGAGAAAAGACGTTCAATAAATTTTAATCAATTGTACAGACGCCAGCACATCATGCTACTACAATCTGCCAAATTTCTTTAATAGATTTTCAACTTTATCGCCAAAGCATTAGGTTCAATTGGATTGGGAAAATTTTACAGTTTCGGGTAGCTTGACCTGCTGGCGTCTGTACAAGGATGTGCAACTCTGTGTTTAGATGAGGCAAAGCTTACATGCAATAGGTAATCGCTTTGCAATAAAATTGCCTTGGTGTAGATCGCATGCAGTTTTATTGAACGAACGGCAAAACGCATTCAATTATTGTAGGTAAGTATGCCATTTTATGGAAATCGCGCGCGTGTATACACTTGCTGGCAATTCTTGAATGGCAATAATAATAATAATATCCTGGGACACACACGGTCATCTGATCCCAAACTAAGCAGAGCTTGTACTATGGAAACCAGATAACTGATATACTACATATTCTTAATACTTTTTTTTTGTAAATACATACTTATATAGAAAATTACACCCAGACAATAATTGACCGTGCTTTATGGCATACGATTATTGCTGTTGGACGTTCCCGAAACTTGCACCGTGCAAATGAGGCTTTATTTACGTTGTCGAGCAGAAAAATCCTTCTGATTGTGAAAGAAAGTGTGTTACGCAATGGGGCTGTTTGCTAGAAGCTTCACCGCGAGAGAGCGCTGAGTGTTTGTCACTTGTCAACATGATATTAAATGAAAATCAACCAATCGGCGACAAGAAAAAATATCTCGCAGCAAAACTTTCAACAAGGGACTTCGTTAACAGCTGAATGAAAGTAATAAACACTTAGCGCCATCTACGCGGTACTAATTTGACAGTTTTCAAATTCAAATTCATTTATTGTTTGTCACAGGTGAAATATCAGTTCTCATGATTATTATAAAGGGTCGCTGTAACATACCTATAAGGTGTACAATAGGTATTTAATGTTTGTTCCATACTTATTTAACATTACAATCATTACTCGTCCTCAGTAAACGTCCATCATTCGTCATGCATTAATATAGTGGTTTATGCAAAGTCAGATAAATAAGTAATAGGTACATTTATTTCATACTAATTAAATTATTCATTCATTTCATTAAAATTAAATTACTCAATTATACCGTACAACTTAAATTGTTCATTAATGTCATTAAATTTAAATTATTGGTTGATGTCATAAAAATTAAATTATTCATTGATTTAATTAAATTTCTCACTTATGTCATACAAATTAAATTAATCATAGAGGCAGCTTATCTAAAGGTGTAGTCACCTGTATTTTTGTCATTAAAATTTACTTATCAAGAATTGCCTTCTTCTTCCCCATTGGGGTGCTGAATACCTACAACTTGGCTGGTTGAACGTATCAACCTATTTAGCTTACAGCTTCGAAATTGGGCGTATTATAAGCCCAGTTTTGCATCAATACATGTCATGTGTATTTTTTTCCACAGACATACCAATTTTTAGGGATAACCATGATGGAATCGCATTTTCCAGCATAATATTTTTATATCATCATCACCTGCCCGTATCCCAATTTATCTGGGGTCGGCGCAACATGTCTTTTTCCCTAATTCTCCTTTAGTCATCATCTCGGTAGTCACTCACTTTCTAGCCATCTTTCACACAGTCCATCGATCGTTTCTTTGGTCTTCCCCTACTGCGATACCCATCCACATTCATACTCAAAACCTTTTCCTCATTCCTCCGCATCACGTGCCCATACTATGGCAACGGATTTCCACACAACTTTTTAGTCACCGTTGTCATTTTCAGACTTTCTCATAAATACTCATTTCTTATTCTAACCATTCGTGCAACACCACACATCCCTCTTAGAATCCTTATCTCAGCTGCATGCAATGGTCTTTCATTCATCCCTTTTGTGGCCCAACATTCTGATCCATACAAGACAGCAGGTCTTGCCATAATTTTATTACATAACTTATGAAAATACGCATGAAGTAAATACATACTTTTATGGTATTGTGCCTACCTATATGTATGCTTGTATATTTCATGTTTACGAGGGCAGTAACCGTCATGATATCACAGTTTCGTAAAAAACTATGCTAACAGAACACCGATGTTTACAGCAGTTTTATAATGTATGGCCTGCAAATAAAACTTGAAATGTTTGCCTACTGAAGTAAAATTACTTGCCTACATGTTTCAGGCGTGATCATTATGTTTACATAAACAAACATCACGCTTGCATTCCCGTAGGAGTTGACAGAGGTTCACTTTTAATTTTTATGTTTGTTTAATTAACCCCTCAAGTGTCCGCTATATACTTAAAGAATCCCTATATCTTCATGTCAATATGTGCTCGAATTTCAACCGAACCTATCATAGGTTCACAACTACTGTAAACCCGCGGTCGCCATTGGATTATGGTATTTCACGTAACGTTTAACAGGTATACATACTAGCAGCGCCCCGCGGTTTCACTCACGTAAGTACGCGGTTTCACCTGTAGGAATATCGGGATAAAAAGTATCCTATGTGTTAATCCAGGTAATAAACTATCGGCCAAATTTCATCAATATCCGTTCAGTAGTTTTTCGTGGAAGAGTAAGAAACATCCATCCATCCTCACAAATTTCCCCATTTATAATATTAGTAGGATTATATAAAGGTTTTT
The DNA here is from genome assembly GCA_948252095.1 of Dicycla oo. Lineage (NCBI taxonomy): Eukaryota > Metazoa > Arthropoda > Insecta > Lepidoptera > Noctuidae > Dicycla > Dicycla oo. The sequence goes on from OX411732.1 coordinate 16,342,753, forward strand.
TTTCTTAAGATCCAATGGTGTATCATCGACACCTACCTAATCCGGCACAAATCCAACTACGCCTGCTACTAAAAAAAATCTTAATGAAAAACCCAGTACCTACTTAACACTACCCGATCTAGGGAACGAATACAGAACCATAACTTTGCAGTCGCGCTTGCGACCTCAATCGGCGCCTGTGGAACAGTCTACACGAATGTTCCATCGGCGCTGTTCGTGTAGAAGGATGCTGGACTCATTATCAGGACGACAACGGCTCGAATTAGCCTTCCAGAACGCTGGAGCATTTGGGAGGTTAAGTTCGGGATAAGTTTTTACGAGACTACACCCTATTCTTCCTATACCTACATACGTACTTGTTTTGGCCAACGAGACATCAGCTTCAGCGGAGCTAATCTTCGGTCGACGGCAAGAAAAGATACCTATCTATAGTTTTCCCCATGCACCAAAGGCGTGATAAAGATATAAAAATACATATAAGTAATATCTAGGTACCTAATTATTTTAAGCACACATAATAGACCTTCACCTAAAACGATAAGAAACGGTAAACAAACTGTAAACTTTTCCATTATTGCTAAAAACATGTTACAGTAGCCACCATAGATATCCGTAGTAGCCATCAAACAAGTTCGTGGCGAAGACTGTAAAACAAATTAATGGCTATCAAATTGTCTATGCGAAGCTGTTTCAGAGAGTAATGATAAACTTGTGTCGAAGTCGATTGAACTACTGAAGTAATATTTCCAATACATAGCAGGCGCCGTGAGTGAGTCACTGTGAAGACGCTGCCTAATGCCGCGGTCCCACGGCCCGCTTTCTCACAGGCCAGACCGCACCAGGCCATGGGACGTGGGCCGACGGTCTGCGGTGGCCTGTCGTCGCCCGTCCGATCGAATGTATGGGATGATCCGTGAGAATGCTCGGCACGGGCCGCGACAGGCCTCGACGGGCCGTGGGAACATACTTGTGTACCAGGCCAGCAGGTTAAGCTACCCGAAACTTTCAAATTTTCCCAATCAACCTTGAACCTAATACTTTAGAGATAAAGTTGAAAATCTATTAAAGAAATTTGACAGATTGTAGTAGCTTGATGTGCTGGCGTCTGTACAATGACTCCTTAAGACGTTAGCCATTAATTATGGGACACCCTGTTTATTTTTAACGAGTTATGGAATATTTAGAAGAGGAAAAATCCATGCATGTATAAATCTCAAAATATAGTTAATTACTTTTTGTTGTATATGACATTATGGCGTTTAATCTGGTACTCGAAGGACTGTGAAACGGAATGCTAAATCCACTGAATTATGTCTGTACTTATCCACTAGGAATAAAGATAGCTATAATAGGTACCTATTTCAATTGCTAGTAAATTAAAAACTACAAAGATCTTCTGCATACTTAAAACATAAATCATGAGTTCACTGAGAGACAACGCACAGCCTAAATCGCTGGGTCTAGAAGCATGGAATTCTGCACAAGACGAAGCGTATAACGAAAGTGAGCAGTAAGGAAGGATTTTTGAAAATTTATGCCCTAAAGGGGTTGAACGCGATGAATGTTTGTACGGAAGTTTTATTTTTGCCCACTAGAAATTGCATTGGGTTCATGGCCTTGTTACTTCCTAGATAGATAGAATACTCTTTATTTTGTACACCGTAAAAATTACAGATATAAATGTAGACATTTTACAAGGGGTAGGTACCACAATGGGCGGTCTTATCGCTAAAAGTGATCTTTTAAAGGATTTTAGGATGACCTTTGGATGGATTAAGGGAGAAAGGAGAGACAATGAAAAAGACAACATCGTATATCGCCGACCAACAAACATGTGACGAAGTACCTACTTATAATTGTAAATATATTAATTTATTATACTGATTGCGAATATCTGTATGAAACGGACATTCTGCTTTCCATAATGAACAATTTATTAAAAGAGGTGCAACGAGTAACGACATCACATCATCAATGCCACCATATTTGACAATTAGATTTGACATGACAATGTATTTTATTAGTGATGCCCAATCAATATTTTTTCACTACCGTATAATGCTGTAACTTTGCCTGGATTTTGACGTTTTTTGTTCGTATCTCTGAACCTAGTTTTTTTTATTATGGCTTACATGGTAAACAGACCTTATGCCTTGCCAGGTAGAACTCTAATCATTTTAAGTCTTGCTGTGTTTCCAAATGACAAGCACGCAAAGTCGTAAGCAAAGTTGTAGGTAAAAAACTCAACTTTGCCTAGAAGGATATCTCAATAAATATAATGTTTATCTTTTCAGTATTTTTTCCGTGTGCCTGAGACACTGTTCTTGTTTCCGGTAGTTAGGTACATTATTGCCATGAAGGTAGTATTTTCTTTTTCTCACAGCTAATGGGCAAAATTGTAGCAGACACCACAAACTTTCCATACAAATAATATATATCGTTGACTCTATACGTAGGGTTGTCCGAAAAATACAACTTATTTTTTAAATACTTTTTACTTTTTTACAGAAAAAATCACAAATGCAATGGTTGTATTGGCAATAATGTCTCATAGTTACAAATATAATAAGCAAAAAAAAAACATGGCTTCACCACAAGGTTTGTATTGAGTATGTTTGAGTGTGGTTTGAGTATTGTTTTAACTTATAATCTATTATAAAACAAAATAAGAAGGTACTATCCTTTGCTTATGGTTTCATATGATGAAATAGCTTTTTTTCCACTGAGTAATCAGCATAATATTACAAGCTACTGGTTTCCCATTTCTTCAATATAACTGCAATAGAATTAACACAACACAAAATCACGCCAGTAATGGTTAGGCAGAGGTATGTATTGTATAGTCATTTCGCCAGTTACGAGCTGACTGAATGTAATCATATGTAAAACAAATCATTAATAAAATCCGACAAGTGACAACCCTAGACCCTAGGCAAAATTTGTGTCAATCAAGTTTCCAAAACAGTGCACAACATTGCCTACTAACTTATTTTGATGAAATCAAGTCCATTTCTTAAAAATATCAAACCACACGGAAAACTGACTGTATTTTATTACATTGGGACGGTTTTCCTGCAAAAAAAAACACCTTTTCTGTAGCTGGAACTGCAAAAGTTACAAGGACCCTAAAAATTTTCATCCATTCCTACTGATTTTTGTCGCACAGCTTACAGAGTAATAATGGAACTACCATTATAAAAAAAAATAAAAATATCTTGCTCTAATAATGTGAAATTAATACCAATTGGCAGAAAATAAGAAAAAACTAAGTAAACGCGAAATATCGTAATTGAAACGAAATAGGCAAACTTGGGCTTAGTTGGCAAATTTGCAGCGTTTTACGGTACTGCGTTACACACAATCTTTCAACTGGGCACGAAACACGTGATCCAGGTGTGCGTCACCGTATCTGGATTCTAACGCCTCAAACAGCTGCTCGTAGGTCACATTCTTGCCGAGAGCCTCCAATATGGTTAGGGCCTGGTTGCGAAGAAGTCCACCCGTTTGCTTCCATGACAGCACAAATTCACCTGCACCACCTACTCACGGATGTCAAACGCATCCGTATGTACTTTCATATTCATATTCATAATCTTTATTGTGAATCATAGGTAGGTACATAAATATACAGATGGCCTTATAATAAAAAGATCAGCTATGATCCGCCCGTATATGCGTACAATATCAACAAGAAACAATTTATCAATGGAAAATTAAAATAATAATAATATAACAATTAAATAATGTCGGAAAATTAATTCTTTATTAATAATTTCCTTTTCAACGTTTTTCGCTCTAGGGTATGACGCTTCTGTAGTGACTTGTGCGACGTTTTTATTGGTACCATACACCTTGGGTGCGAAAAGAATCCAACAACAAAACCGATTTTCATATCTTACTCGTAATCCATACATCCAAAATAATTAATGATTTTTTTCTATACAATTACTACACATACCTAAGTGAGATGCATTGTAATAAGCATTTCAAATAACACGCTGGGTACTAAACGATATCTATTTTGTTTAAAATCAATCGATATGGATCTAGTGTATGTGCGTCCCTAATCATTGTCATGTTAGTCAACTCAACGGTCCAGATATTTTTTATTATCATGAATTTCTAAATTACTATTGAAAGGATTTGTAAGTTCACTTCATCGTCGACTTCGTCTCTGTCACCTCTGACCTAGACAAGAGTCAAGAGCAAACCCATCTCTAATAAAAAAAAGGATTGTTTCTTACTACTTAAATATAACCTCAAAATCTTTGTTTTCTTTTTATACAGGGTTATTGGTAAAACACCAACAACCTCTTAAGGGGTCATTGTACTCATCATTATGAACAACTTTTACTATGGGACCAAACCGGAACTCGTGAAAAAAAATGTTATGTTCGCATAATTCGTCAAAATGTACTGAAGAGGTGGTTTTTTTTCGCGATTTCAGGTTTGGTCCCATGGTAAAAGTTGTTCATAATGATGAGTACAATGACCCCTTAAGAGGTTGTTGGTGTTTTACCAATAACCCTGTATAAATGCTTTCTGCAAATTGTACGTCATTAAACGTTGTCTTCATAGGCATGTAAGTACTTGTTATTTAGAACACGCAAAGTTATTTTCCTTTGCTGTTAGTTCCGGGGCGAAAGATGCAGAGTCACTTTTACTAAGTAATATCGAAAGCATAGCTACCTACTGCAGTTACAGCTGTTATTTACTGGAAATTAAACCTCTCTGAAAAATCTCTTCTCCCGAACCCGGAAATGACCAAGGTATGTGACAAAGACATGACCGGGACACCTCCAACATACCTAATCTCTTTGAAATTATGTCTGTAATGTGTTACTCAAACTGTAATCTAGATTTTGAGACTAGCGCTTACCAGACAGCGTTATCTTGATGACACAGAACACACAACAATTAGAAACAAACTTGTGTCATTCTTCCGGAGATGGACGCATTGCGTATGTTTGTTGGTAGGTAATGGAAGCCTTGGAATGCTTGGATTAGAGATAGGTAAGATAGGATACCGGGAGAAGAAATGATGGTTTGATGTTGTGTAGGCCTATAACAAGCAACGGGCTACGGTGGACTCCAGACGATTGCTGATCAACCAGGTGAACAAGTGTGTGTGCAGGCACAGGTGCACTCTCTCTTCCCTCACTCTAATAGTCCGATGGGACGGCAATCCGACACGAACGAGGAGAGATCAGGCGCAACGGCTTAAAGTGCTTTACGAGGCACCGGGATATTACACCGCCAACTTCCAAACTCCAGGCAGCTATTGGAAAACCAAAATAAACTTTGCCCGACATGCACCCTAATTGCGTAATACAGTTACTATCAATCGGAATCTTTAGCAAATTGATAATCCATTACTTCATATGTTCGAAAAATTTGTCAGCTCGATAACGTAAATAACGCAATGAATGTTGTTGAACTGTCAAAATGAACCCGATTCCGATTCATAGCGTGTTACGCCTTTGCCCCCCAGGGAATCGAACCCAGAGGTCCCCACGCTCAGCAGTCGCGCCTGCGACCACAAGACCGATGGGACAGTTCGAAGGGAAGTGCAAGGGAACCTTACTTCAGGCAGGCTGGCAGGAGAATTATTCTGGTTGGATGCGAACACTCAAGCGAATTTAGAATCAGTTTAAAAATTGTAGGCCTTAGAAGAAAGCGATTGACGCTTCTCTCTGTTGCTCTGCTTTGTTTAAGTTGTGAAAAATAGTATTGTAACAGCATAGCCTTTCATTGGCAGCTGAGCCTCATTCTTTCGGGTACTAGGGCTGCGGAGCCTTAACAGTACCTACCTTCCTACGCTTTAACAAAGGTCAAAATTCTGAAAATACAGTATCAATCTTATTTCTGTATCTTCTATGAAAGGAATCAATTAGTAAATTGGATATCGATACCCATCACGTCTGCGAAGTTTCGCGTCAAAATAGCCCGCAGAAATTCAGAATTTCTTACGTTTTTTGCAATTTTCAAGGCAGTATTAGATTGTATGTTGAATAAAGTATGATTCGCAACCATAACACATATGTTTTTACAGAATTATAACAATTAGAATCAGTAATACAACTCCTTAAGTTAGTATAATCCTCAAATGTCAAGATTTCATGAAATAGTCATTAATTAGGATTACCTGGTCTTGAAAGAGTTGTATGCATCTGTAAATACATCCTTGTTACGGTCGCGAATCACATTTTGATCAACGTACAATCTAATACTGACTTGTAAATTGTAAAAATTGTAAGAAAATTTTAATTTCGTGGGCTACGCTGAAGCTTTCCACTTAAACAAGTAATTAAATGAAACAAATTAGTCATCAACCGCAGTGTAGTTTAAATATCAGTTTAAAAATAGATATCTGACACGATAAAAAAAAAACAGAGTTCTAAATTCATACTTTAAGTACCTAACAACAATACCAGCAGTCTTTGACCCCAAAAAAAAAAAATCATCAAATCTGTTTGATGTGTGTGTTTCCTCTCGCTTTTCTGCAATCTGTGGGAGTGATTTCGTGAAAAGGGACGGAAGTGTGGAACAGGAAGCCCGGGAAGCGCTCGCTATTTGATTTGACCAATGAACGCGCGCGGTGCTAGAGTTGGCCGTCAGATGGTTCTAACCCAAGCAGATGTTGTTACACATCATATACGACTACTGTAAGGCTCGCTCGTTTTTTATTGATATCTTCGCAACCATAAAAGATACAAATACAAACTGCGTTGCTACCTTTACCTCGTCTAACGAACTAATTATATAGCAAATATTTATATATTTTTTTAACATAATACTGTCCCAATGCTGGGAAAAAGTCCAGTCTCCCCCATACTATTCCATTCGTCTTTATCTGCTTCCTTTTCCGGTCAAACAGTTAGGAACGAGTCTCTGCCTCGGTGACGACGCCCTTCTTCAGGCACCCACTGCGTGACGACCCTGGCTCATCTGTACTGATGCATCCTGTAGGTGTGGCCCGCCCAGTCCCATTTCAGTCTCGCGGTCTTATCGGCAATGCCTGTCTTCGAGCATATTGTTGTGTTGCGAATTCTATTCGTTAGTTTAATTTTCATACATTAATAAACAAAACTTCTGGCCACGGTAACGTTACCCCAGCCAGAACTGTTTTTGTCAAATAACTGAAAAACTATTAGCACTACAAAGGACATCATCCACATTTTTGGTGTAAATGTGAAAGTGCCGTCCGAAAAAAATTTATTTTTGGTGGTGGTTGGCCCTTTTTTATGTTGTCTTGTTTAGGTACATATTTCTTGTTATTCTTGTAGTCTTGTTTAGGTAGATTTTTTCTAGTTAGTTTTTCTTGTTAGTCTTGTTTAGGTAGAGTTTCGCTAGCTAATTTAATTTAACCTTGATGATCGGAACTGTTTCTTCTAAACACAGGTTATTTCGTAACCTATCTAAGAGGTACAGCATCCACTAACTACATAGATGCAGAAATTTTATGCCTGTGCTATAAGTTACCTTTCTGGTCCTACTTTGAACAATAAATTTTATTGCTATATTATTATTATTATCTTAGCAATAGGGTTGGTGAAAAAAAAAAAAAGTGGTAGAAAATCAAGTCAGATGTAGTTACTCGTATTAGGTACCTACTTATAACCAATCTTCCAGCGTGCATTTTAATCCTCCCACGACATACTGTGACTCATTAAAAAAACTAGTTTCCATCTCTTATCACAACGAAAACTTAAATGGAAATAAAATATTTGGCTTAGTAACATTAATTATCATGACAAAGAATTAGATAGCTTGCCAAGGTTTGTTTTTTGCAGATTTATTTGGATTACCTACATGCAAGACTGTCTGCATTATGACGAGATAAGATACCTACCCACTGGTTAAACACATATTGAGTAATTTCCCAATCTCTCCAATCTTTTTGGCCGGGTTGAACGAAGCCGCTACTCGTAATCGATGCGCAGAATGCAAAATTAAGGTTTCATTTGGGACGATGGAGAGCGCGGGATGCGCAAAATGGTGGTCGCGCTCACTTTAGCCCGGGCAAAATCATTGGGGTCTCTTGGACCTGAAACCAATGGGCAGAATAAACAGAAAATCTAGAGGAGGCTGTTAGGATATGGGATAAGACCATTGTACAATCACGGAAATAAATTGACACCCTAAGTCACTTTCCCGTGTTATAGCTAGCCATTTCATACAACTGTCAAAGAATACTTACGTAGTTTTGGATAAGCAGCTGCTACATGCTGTGGCTGAATAAGCTGCATCCAGTTAGACTTTTAGGGCGTCTCCCATTTATGATTTCCAAATAATGTTTAACCCTTCGTAAGATAATTAAAGTGCGACCCTCTAAAGGTAAAACAAAACGTCACTCACACTATAAAGAAAACAAATGATATTTATATAGCAACGATACTGTCGATCTCTTAGAACTCCCGAAAAACTTAAAGAACTAGATTTTACTTTTTCTCGACATTTTATTTTTTCTATGGCTATTGCAATAGAAAAAATAAAATGTGATGTTATAGGGATAAGCGAGATGAGAAGATTTGGAGAAAATATAGAAGATCATGGTGAATATACTACACTATATACATAGAAGATCATGGTGAATATATACTACACTATATAGAAGATCATGGTGAATATATACTGCACTATATAGAAGACCATGGTGAATATATACTACACTATATAGGTCAGACGCCGGGACTGTACGAAGTCGAATTTATGGTCAAAAGAAATTTTGTAAACAACATATCGCACCTTGAAAACAAAAGTGGCGTTATACAAAAATTAAAATTTTTCAGTATGTCCATTTAAAGCTTTTTTACGTAGCATTTTGGTCAATGTCTTAGCAAATAAGTGAAATAAAAGACTGCAATTTGACGATCTTACTTTAAATTATGTAAGTAGGTACTGAAAATGCCAGAAAATTATGGAGTTATTTAGAAAACATAATTTTGATAATGCCACTTTTGTTATCAAGGTGCGATATGTAGAAGAAATAAAGGGAATCTCTGAGCGTATTGCAATCCCAAATATAGAATATTGGAAAAAACGAAAAATGGTCTATTATCCAAGCGTATTCACCAACGGAATCAAACAAAAATAAGGACTTAATCAAAATCGAACAATTCTACGAAGACCTCCAAAAGTCTATTGAAACTGCTCATAAAAACGTAATAATAATGGGAGATTTTAATGGTCAAATTGGTACACAAAATAAAGGAGAAGTACACACTATAGGATGCCACGGATATGGAAGTAGGAGCAAAAATGGTACGAGACTGATCAGTTTTTCTTTAGAAAATAGAAGTATTCTTAATAGCTTTTATAAAAAAAGTAACAAACAAATTGACTTCATTATGTCCAACAATCGAAATGTTGTCAAAGATGTGTTAGTAATACAGAATTTAAATTTTAACACTAACCATAGAATGATTAGAGCTATAAGCACAGGAGTACAACCCAAAAAATCAAGGCGATTTCGGAATAAACAAGCAGCTATTGAATATACAGGCGATACAGAATCACTACTTAATAATCTCCAAACAGCTCTTGATAGTAAACATAGTGGATCACTTCAAGACAAATACAACGAATTATTACACCAACTAACAACTGTAACTAGAAAAACAAATAAAAACAAGAAAGAAATCTCACTAAAAAGTAAACAACTGCTACAGAAACGTAAAGAGCTGTTACAAGAAAGAAATATCAAAGATAATCGACAGAAAATTACAGAAATAAGCAAACATATTAATGAACAACTACGAAATGAAAGAAAAACGAAACGATTTAATACGATGAAGAATTTTATAGAAGAAACAGGAGGTATCAAAAAGGCACGAAAAGAACTGAATGATAAAAAAGATTGGATATTAGGTATAAAAAAGAAGGATGGTAAAACAATAGAGAAGAGACCAGAGATACTAAAAGCAGCTACTGAATTTTATCGAAACCTATACAAAAGTTCCAATGAACAAAAAGTAAAAGAATATTATGTACCAACCGACGATGAAGAAATACCTTAAATATTAAATGAAGAAACTATGAAAGCTATAAGAACACAAAAAAATATAAATCGCCAGATTCTGATCTCATAACAAATGAATTGCTAAAAATAACTTTACCAGTAATTGCTCCGAAGCTTACAAACATATTTAACGAAATTATTGAGACGGAAATAATTCCAGACGATTGGAATAAATCAACAATTATATTACTTCATAAGAAAGGAGACAAAATATATATAGCAAATTACAGGCCCATTAGCATAATGTCCAAAATTTATAAGGTATTTTCCAAAATTATACTGTCGAGAATTTCAAATATATTACTTGAAGATAACCAAAAAAAAACAAGCTGGGTTCCGCCAAAAATTTTCAACAATTGACCATATACATGCTCTTAGGCAGCTATTACAAACTTCAAAAGAATATAACAAGACCTATTACTTAGGGTTCGTCGATTTCAACAAAGCATTCGACACCCTAGAACACGAATTTATCTGGAATGCACTGAGAATACAGGGTGTGCAAACGAAGTACATACGAATTATTCAAAATGTATATACAAAGAGTACCTACTGCGCAAGTCAAGTTAAAAAATATAGGCGAAGAACTTCCTATTATGCGGGGCGTACGTCAACGAGACCCAATCTCACCTAAATTATTTTCAGCCGTTTTAGAAATTATTTTCGGGAACCTTGATTGGACGAGCAAAGGAATCAGTATAAACGGCGAAGTACTCAGTCGTTTACGTTTTGCAGACGCCCTAATCCTGTTTTCTGAAAGTCCACAATCATTAGAATCAATGCTCCAACAATTGGCAGATGAGAGCGCCAAGGCCAAGGCCAAGGGTTAACCATGAACTTATCCAAAACAAAAATTATGTCAAATTCTTCTGCATCCGATATTATAAAGGTAAATAATGCAAAATTTGAGTATGTGCATGAGTATGTGCATGAATAGGACAGGTAATATCTACTAAGGACTGCATAAAAAAAAATAGACAGACGAATAACAAATACATGGAAACGATATTGGTCACTCAGCGAAGTAATGAAAAACAAAGAAATGCCTATGAAGGAGAAACGGAAGGTATTTAATATGTGCATTCTACCATGTCTACTTTATGGATGCCAAACTTTGGCATTGACAGAACAACTGTCCAACAAAATAAAAAAATTGTCAAAACGGATTAGAAAGGAGTACACTAGGAGTTAGAATAAATGATAGAGAAAAAAAAAGAAAAAAAAAAAAAGACTTATAAACATAAAAAGTAAAACAAAATTTAAAAATGCACACCTACCCAACTTTTAAACAGCTGAAGTGGAGATGGAGGGGACATATGATAAGAGAGAAGAACGAAAATGGCAAGGATTTTAACAGAATGGTACCCAATAGATAGTAAAAGAAACAGAGGAAGACAGACTAAGAGATGGGAGCAAGATATAAGTAACAAAAATAAAAATTATTTACGAAATAAGGCATTAAACTCTGTAATCAAGAAAATAAGTACAACAATAAAGGCTTTTTTTATTTTTATTTATTTATTTTATGATCATTAAAGTAATAATGATGTGTTGATTAAAGTAGTGATGATGTTTAATAGCCTCGACGACTACGATACACAGCACCCTGGTCAGTCAGCCTCGCAACCATCTTGCTGACTGCCTAATAGCCTCGACGAGTGGCAATACAATGCACCCTGGGCAGTCAGCCTCGCAACAATCTTGCTAACTGCCTAATAGCCTCCACGACTACAATCAGTCAGCAAGATGCGAGGTCGACTGCCCAGGGTGCCCTAGGCAGTCAGACTCGCTTGCCGCGGTCGGTGCGTGTATCTTTACATACCACGCCTCAAAAATCACGTTAAACCGTTGGTCCCGGCTGCCTCTCACCCATCTTGCATTAATAACTACAAGATACGAGAATAAACTCATAGATACAAACATACATAGAAACAGAATAAACTTTGTCAGGAGAAATAACGATCGCTAGAGGAGAAAATGAATCCTGGAAATCAGCGCTGGGTCGTTTCTGTTTTGTTTCATAACCATTGTTTTATAATACTTAACCGCTTTATCAACTACGCACATACCAGCTATACAGACTACGTACCTACCTAGGTATGCATGAATGGTTCATTCAAGAGAATTCAAATAGAAAATTCTTTTAATTGTAAAAAAACAGCGTCGTAGCAGCATGATATTAAAGCTCATTTCAGACTACGCTATATTCTGCTATATGGTACAACATTAAAAGCTATATAGCTATACTATATATTTCATTGCATTGCGTTCACATTATGCGATATAATCGCAAGCAAATATGTTATATGGCAAGCTCAGTTGACCAGTCGTATCGTTTCGTTCGTCCCGCTTGCGGGGCGTGCGGGGAGGAGAACGCCGCGCCATCATAGCATAGTGTACCGTTCAATTTCATAGCGTATAGCAAGCCATATACATATAGATAGCATAGCCATACATATAGTATAGCAAAGTGTGAGAATAAGTGTATGGTGAGCGATATTGTTGTGCTATGAACTATATGCTATATGCTATTATATTATAGCGTAGTCTGAAGTCAGCTTAATTTTAACTTGATACCTCCACGCGTTCCTGAGAAAAAGGCTCTTGACAGATTGATAGAGAGACAGACAGACAGAAAACGAAGTGATCGTATAAGGGTTCTGTATTTTCCTTTTGAAAAAGGTTGCTTGTAAGCACATTTTGTTTGAACTTACATTTGATTTATAGACTACTAGCTCTTTCCCGTGGCTTCACCCGTGTGGACGCCGGAAAATATCCCTCGGGAGAGTACATGTGGAGGACATAGGGCCGTCCGATATAACTGTGCAAACTCAAATCGCTACGATATATCGTTGCTCTGTATGGTGGGATTAAAGACGTTATGATTTTTTCTGACTAACTTTTGTTACTGACTGTACGTATTTTAATTGTGTATATACGAAATCACTGCAGTATTACCGTTATGACGTAGCACCTGACTAGAATTCTACGAAAATAAGCGCACTTCGTTTATTAATGACTAAGTCGCGCTACTGGATTTTCAACGCTGGGCTCAGCGCCGAAAGTTGAAAATTCAACACCGAACTTTTATACAGGCATTCATTTAGGTGTCCCTTACTGTTCGTGAAAACGGGCATCAGTCTATTGCGGAATCAACTTTACTGTTTACTCACATGTCTATGAAAACATCTAAAAACAGCGTGTACAGTCACACTGTATCTACGTTATCAGATAAGCCTACCCGCACTGTGTCGCAAAAACAAAATAAAAAATATCAAATAATAAGAAATAACAGAAGATCTAACACATACTCGTATTGGACACGTGGTAGAAAGAGCGCAAAGATTAAAAGGAAACGCAGTGACGTGGTCATTGACGTGCGAGTATACAGATATTTTTTTCTAAATTAATATAATTACGCCAAAAACAAAACGGGGCATGCCACTGATATAGATTATGACTGAGGCCAAACGAACGTAATTGGTTGAGCTGTGAGTTGCGTAAAATGAGTCGCGAATTTTTATTTTTATAAAATGAGATGAACTCATTTTGCGTCACCGTGTGGCACAAACAGGACTTTAGTATGAAACCGAATGCAGCGTAAATTCCGCGACTCATTTTACGCGACTAACAGCTCAAAAAATTACGTTCGTTTGGCCTCAGTCATAATCTATATCAGTGGCATGCCCCGTTTTGTTTTTGGCGTGACCCAAAAATATCATCAAATCTTTTTGGGTTCCGTACCACAAAAGGGAAAATGGAACCCTTATAGTATCACTTCGTTGTCCGTTTGTCTGTCAAGACCCTTTTTCTCAGGAAGGCGTGGTGGTATCAAGTTGAAATTAATATCAAATACGTGGTCTGTGGTCCCTTGGAGCTCTAAATAAATCAAGCTTCTAAGTCAACGTAGTAAATAAATACGGCTATTAATTCGAGATATTTTAATACTCACATGTAAATCTAGGGGGTAAGTATAGGGGGGGGGGGGGGTACCTATAGGGTACTTACATAACGTTGACCTAAAATCATGAAAGGCAACAAGCGAGGTCTCACAGCACAAGTAAAAGGAAATGTCTGAAAATCGTCAATTTGTAATTTTATCATAAAAAAAATTGGGATTACAAACTTAAATTTGTAGTTGGAGAATTTATTGACCGTGATTACTTACTTATATCAATTACAATGTATGGATGGGAGAATATGTTTCTGAACTACAATGCTAAGTTTGTTTTTGGGATAAATTCTTTTCAACTACGGAACCCTTCGTTGTGGCTGGTCACACACTTGACTGGTTTTTATTTTTATTTTGACGTGTTTTCATATCGATACCCATCACGTCTAGTTATAATAAAAATAAATCTGTGGTTAGGTCACTGCTAATGAGAAATCCCGGGTGTACAATCTATTATTAATTTTTTTGTGATAGCCGGGTTCGTCAGGAATAATCTGTAAGAATTAGTCAGTGAATCAGTGTTGTGCCATTATTGTATGCAGGAACACAGGCGTTTATTAATTCAGTAAAAACGAATAACTTCTCAAGCAATGGGAAATTGCTACTGAAGGCTGCGGGTGTCGACCTCAGGACGAGGTGCTTCTCACACGAACAACTGTACGTCGCTTGCTATTGCGTCACCAGTCCTAACTCTGTATATTTTGGTGGCTGAGACCTAAACTATTGGGTTGGCTAATAAGTAATGAGCGTTTTAGTTTATAATTTCTAGAATTTTCGGAAAGGTTCGAGAACGTTCTGTAGCAGAGGATATATAAAGAGCGAGTCGCGCTCATGCGCGTTATTGATAGTTTGGCTGTTACTGCGTTAAAGTTCACAAAGAAATGAGTGATATTAAAACCCACATACGACATTGTTTATTATATGAGTTTCAATCTTGGCATTCTGCTGCAGAAGCTACACGTAATATATGTCAAAGGATAGCTCACGATGCAGTCTCCGAAGCAACAGCAAAGCGCTGGATCCAAAGGCTCCGCAATAACGATTTTTCCTGAACCGATCAACCAAGGTCTTTGCGCCCCGTGGAAATAGATATCGATAAATTAAACCTATTAATCGAAGAAGATCCTCGAAGAACTACACACGATTTGGATGTTCAGCTCGAGTGCTCTCATGGCACCATAGAAAATCATTTACATGGTTTGGGAAAGACTTACAAATATAGTGCTTGGGTACCCCATCAATTAAGTAAAGATCAGCTGACCTACCGAGCTGAGATTTGTGTACAACTTTTATCTTTCCGCCGCACATTTAATTGGTTAGATCATCTTGTCACTGGAGATGAAAAGTGGGTTCTCTATGTTAATCACACACGCAAGCGCCAGTGGCTGGGATGTAAAGAACAGGGAAAACCAACATCAAAAGGTGATCTTCATCCTCGCAAGGTAATGCTTTTTGTGACTGGTGGGATATACATGGAGTAATAAGCTGGGAATTCCTTCGTACTAATACTACGATTACAGCAACAGTATATTGTGATCAACTCGAAAAACTGAAGCTTGACATCCATCGCAAACGTCCACAACACGACAAAATATTTTTCCTGCACGACAATGCCCGGCCGCATATTGCTAAGAGTACCAGGGTAAAACTATTGGAGCTTAATTGGGAAATAATACCCCACCCTCCATATTCGCCGGACTTAGCACCGACTGATTTCAACTTGTTCCGATCACTTAGTAATAATTTACGGGAAAAAAGCTTTGACCATGAACTACACTTGAAACAATACATAGATGACTTCTTCAATTCAAAACCAACGAAGTTCTAGGCGGACGTCCTTCACTCTTTGCCAGATCGATGGCGAATGGTAGTAGAAAACGACGGTGAATATATTATTAATGATTAACAATTATTCATTTAATAAATAAATACAAATAAAATACTTGTATGTCGCTCATTACTTATTAGCCAACCCAATACAAACGTACTGGGAACTTTATAAAATGTGGCTGTTATTATAGTACATTCTCGTGTCTTACTACTTCCACGCGAACGAACTCGCGGGCAGGAGATAGTTACAGATAAACATGGTTTTGCGGTAGTAAGGTGAAAGTTGAAAATTGCAATGGTTCTACTGGGTATCCCAAAAGTCACGCAAAATGTAATTTTGATAGAAATACCAAAGGTGTAATTTCATTAGTTATACGTGTAAAATGAACACTTGTGAAAAATTACCTGCATGCTTTTAGTGTGTGTGCATGCGTTGTCTGTTAGTAAATTTAAGAATTTTATTAAGTAGAAGATAACTTCTATCCCAATCATGATTTAAATAAATTCCCAAGTAAAAAAGAACGAGCCCATTGCCATGCACATGCCACACATGTAAATCTCCTGGGCTGCCTCTGATTTTGTTTTTTAATTTTTACTTGAGATGGATTAATTGCTCTTGATCGGAGGTGACAGACACAAAGTCAACGATAGAGTAAGCTTACCCAGAAGAAGCCTGTTCACTCTCACTTTAAAGAGATTAGGGTTGTATGCGCTCGGAAACACAACAGACGCAGGTAGTGTTGCTGTCAGCATTACAAAAGACTTTGGAAACGCTTAGTGCGAGTTGGTGGAATAGCAACTATGTAGGGATGGTGATTTGCAATGCGTCTAGATGTCCGATGGTAGAAGGGGGCCGGTGGAATAAGGTCTTGGAGATCAAGGTCTTCTTAAGAGATAAGGTCTTGGAGGTCTTGGGCACACTCGCCGAAGTACAATCTGTAGAAGATCGATAAGCAGGCAACCTTGCGGCGATGAGCCAAGCTGTGAAGTTTGGCATCCACCAGTTTTACGTCACCTATGAGCCTCTTAGCTCTGCGTTCCACCGAGTCAAGCAAGTTGGTATTTAGCTGAGCCATCCCAATTCCTAACTAAAAATGGTTTTCCATTAGGAATTTTCGCCCAACCTTGAATCGCCAATGATTGAATCTAGGAATGCTAAACAGAAGCGCTTGCGATCACTAGACCAACGGCGCAAAATTTATCTTAGCATTATGTACTTTGTACAAAAGTTAAATATTTAACGGGGGATTATCCGAATTTGCCTGTTATAAAATCAATTTTAAATAGTCAAATTAGTGTATTATTATTTAGGTCCTGAAAAAAATATATGTCATAGATACATCCTTGTTTTAGGGAAATTATTGGTTCAAAACACGATAAAAGTAGGTATTTTAATTCGCTCGAAAAAAAGAATAACCCGAAACAGGTTCGAGGGTCAAAACCATTTTTCGTTTCATTTCCTCATTACAGCACAAAATAATGTGAAAATTGCATGTGCATGTAATCATATTTTATAGGGAATTTAACGGTAGGTACGTTGGATTTTTAAGATTAAAAGATTTTTTTAAATAAACACAAAAATAGTAAATCGGGCTAACCGGCTCGCGCTCAGAGTCCTGCGGGAAGTAATCGAGGGTGGAACGGTCCATGCCGTTGCACAACGGGTTCGAAAAAAAAAAAATACAAAAACCCGCCTGCACAAACACATATTTAACTGAAAAGAGAAAAGCATAACCTATTTTGAATTTTGGTATCGCAGGCGGGGACAAACAAAAGTTACACCTTATTTCGGGTTATTGGTTTCGATACCAAAATTCATTAGATTACGTTTACAAATACGTTTATTGGCTCAAAACAATAATAAGGATACAACATCAATGCTCTGTCACTTAAAATAAGATTCCCTGTGCTAAAAGTGACAGTAGCAGTTGGCCTAAATTACAATTATAGTTTATCAGTCCGTATTTATTTGATTTAATTATAATGCATGTAATAAAAAAAGAAAAGTGAAATATTAAATTTGGAAGAAACAATTGAAGTTACTAATTTAACGTGTTTTATTAAATATGTACCGTGTGTGCGCATGTCTGCGTGTGTGTGTGTGTGTGTGCGAGTGTGTGTTTGTGTGTGTGTGTGTGTGTGTGTGTGTGTGTGTGTGTGTGTGTGTGTGTGTGTGTGAGGTTGCAAGTGTGTGTGCATGAATGATGAACGGAGCATGTGTATTTTAAACATCTCAATTAGGTACATAAAACAATCGTTCAGTTTCTGTGTAGTCTAATGATGTGAGGAAGGCTTTTCCTGTTTGCGTAAACTTTAAAATTGATCAATTGTACAGGGTTACTTTTTTACTGATTTTATTTTAAAGACAAGGAGCTGCAATGTAGTAAGAGCAATTATTGAATTAACCAATTTATTTTCAATGTTACAGACATCCTTCTAAATTATTGTATCGGGACAACCTTCTAGAATCTGCTGTCGGCTGTCTACAAGGTGACCCCCTTGGGCCAGTGATTTTTAGTTTAGCCATTCAGCCGATTATTCGACAGCTAAATTCCAAATTTAACGTTTGGTATCTTGATGACGGAACCTTGGGAGGCGATGTAGAAACTGTCTTAAATGACCTTCAATTCTTAAAAAATGAACTTCTTTCCATTGGCCTTGATCTCAACCTTTCGAAATGTGAAATATATTTAGCAGACAGTACCGACAGTCATATGACACTTCCCAAATTTAACGCAATAGCCCCAGAAATCAAAATTATTGAAAAAACCTCTCTCTCTCTTGGGTCTCCGATCTTCGAGAATTCCTTTCCTGTTTTTATTGAGGAAAAAATACAAATTTTTAACGAAGTTTCGGAAAGATTGTTCAAAATTAATATGCATTCGGCCATAACCATAATCAGTTACTGCTGTTTCAGCCCTAAATTAACATATATCCTTCGCGCTTCCCACTTATGGAAGCACACTCACATTTTAGACAAATTGGACAAAATTATCCGGCATACTTTAACTTCGATCTTAAATGTGCCCATGGACGACCGAGTTTGGGCACAAGCTACTCTTCCCATCCGTATGGAAGGCCTCGGCGTCCGCAAAATTTCTAGTATTAGTTTACCGGCTTTCATATCCTCGGTCCACGGCACTGAGAAATTAATCAGGAAAATTCTAGCCTCCACACTGGTTAATTTTGATGTGCCTTGTTTTACCGAGGCTATTGATGCCTGGAGACTTGCTTGCCCGAATTCAGACCTACCCGACAATCCATCTTCCCAGAGACGGTGGGACGAGCCGCTCTGTAGAGTAGTACAGAACAATTTACTTGACACGTCTGCTACTACTGCGGAGCGTGCGCGCCTACTGGCTGTGGGTAAGTGCGAATCGGGTCTGTGGCTCCATGCACTACCATCGTCGAACATAGGCACTTTGTTCGACGACACTACTTTCCGCTTCGCCGCTTCCCTGCGACTAGGAGCTCCCTGTTGTTCTCCTCATCGCTGTCACTGTGGTGAAGTTGTTAACAGCCTCGGACACCACGGCCTGTCTTGCAGCCGGAGTGCGGGTCGCTTAGCGCGGCACGCAAACATTAATGACATCATCCGACTTGCCCTTGTCACCGTCGGCGTTCCAGCTGTATTAGAACCCAAAGGCTTGGCACGCGACGATGGCAAGAGACCGGACGGCATGTCTTTATTTCCATGGAAGGTGGGTAGGCCTTTAGTGTGGGACGCAACGTGTGTCTATACTCTTGCGCCTTCCCATCTTCCTGGCACAGCGTGCTGTGCTGGCGCTGCTGCTGCGGCTGCGGAAAACCTCAAGCGGCGGAAGTACTTATCGGTAACTATATTTTCGAGCCGTTTGGGGTTGAATTGAAACCCTCGGGCCGTGGGGTCCGTGTGCTCATGGTTTGTTCAAGAAAATCTCCAAACGGCTGGTTGACATTTCCCGTGACCCAAGGGCAGGCTTTTACCTTGGCCAGACGCTAAGCATTGCCATACAACGTGGCAATGCCGCCAGTCTGTTGGGTACATTACCAGACGACAGCGATGCGGATGAATTTTTCGATGCCATATTTTAGTTCTTTTTTAATAGTTTTAGTTGGTTAGGATATTATTTTTGTGTTAGATTGTTTGTTTTTAGTAAATAGCTGTTATATTGAGTAAAAATTAATAAATAATTAACACAGAAAAAAAAAATATTCCTAATTGAATTTATACCTATAACTTATATATATTTTTGTAATTCCCTGTTAATTTCCTTTATTTTAATTCCCTACTGGATAGGTTTCGTTAATTTTTTTATTAACATATCACTATTTCATGCCAAAAGTCCGCCATTTTTTTTTCAAACACCTGTCTAAGAACTCTTGGGTTTTTAAGACGAATATAACGATACCTTAACTGTCGATATCCATCCAGCCGTTTGGAAGATACGAGGTAATAAAGAAATTTACAATATACAAGATACGCGCAAAAAACATAACCTTTCCTTGGCAGTCGGGTAAAAAATTCAAATACGACAGCTCAGAAAAAAAAATGTAATTTACAAATTACAATTTTTTTTAACGGGACGGTGAGCTAGTGCTCAAAGAAGATTTTTTTTTTTCAAAAGTATTCATCCCCTAAAATGAATGAAAGTTTGTATCTGTCAATTTTGCCGGTGGGAATGCCATCGGGTATACAGCTCGTTTTAAAGAAAGTTGTAAGAACTGAATCTTCTCTCATTCATTTTGTGCGTAACTTTGTGACTCGTTGATGTGATTCATTCATGCAAACTAGACAGATTTCAGATAACCTCTGTGTTTGGCGCGAATGAATAACCGACGTGACGTAAAGATCGGCACATGACTGACATGGCAGATGGTGACGATGTCTCTTTAGATTAAATTATGTTTGGATCTGTTATTGTGTTATCTCATGTGAATTCGACATCATTATCTGTATTGCCTCTTGCGAACTATGTTGAGGTCGGCTTCCGGTTTAATCTGATGGAGCTGAACATGATTCATTCGATAATGTTAACTGTAATCTATGTTGAGTTTTGAATGAAAAAAACTATCCATAAACGTCAAAAAAAAAACATTTACTCAGATGGTTTGCTTCATACATAATATATTTCATAGGACTGAAAAGGTTATCAATGGATTCGAGTCTGATTATGTGGTCGTCGAATCAGGGGTGCCTCAAGATTCTGTCTTAGGCCCATTGTTTTTGTCTTGTCGTTTATAACGACATAAAATCCTGCATACTCAACTCTAAATTCCTATTGTATACCGATGACATTAAAATCTATAAGGCTTGTGCGAAAACTCAGGCTTGTTTGCTACTTCAAGAGGACTTATGCAGGCTTTCACAATACTGTCTGGTCAATAAACTTCATCTTAGTCTTCCTAAGTGTCACTTCATTTCTTTTACGAAAAACAAAAATACTATTAACTTCACATATACCTTGAACTACACACAACTGAAAAAAAAAAATTTGAGCACCAGTGATCTCGGCGTAGTACTTGATTGCAAATTACATTTAGACACCCATATCGACAACATAATTAAAAAAGCCTTTCAGATGTATGGTTTTGTCATGCGGTCTTGTAAAGATTTCAAAAAGCCTTCTACTTTTCTCTTCTTATAGAAAAGCACTAGTCCGGTCACAGTTGGAATACGCGGTACCCATCTGGTGCCCGTACTATGATAAATATAAGCAAGCAATAGAAATGGTTCAGAAAAAAATTCTTCGTGCCACGCACTGCAAGTGCTTCCGTACAAGGATTCCCTATGCAGATTTGCTTAAGCATTATAAGATATTGAGCTTAGATTCCAGACGTTCACTGATCATGGCTGTGATGCTGTACGGTATATGCAACAACAAATTTAATTGTACCCATCTCTCGAATAGATTGTGTTACTTAGTACCTAGAACTGTTATTCGGCGGGAGGTACGCGCACCTCGACTATTCTATACTGCGCGATGTAGAACGAAGGCTGGGGTGCGAGCCCCTCTCCGCCGAATTTTAGAAACCTACGAGTATAACTCACAATTCATCGATTTTGACATTTTCGCGCTGTCGCAAACTAAATTTAAAAGAATGGTTTCACAATCTCTTGCAAGTCGCCTATAAGAGTCGCTCTTGTCATACGCTTCCTTCGATTTGTCGGTATATAGTGTTTTTCTTCTAAATATGTACTTTATTTTATTTTTTGTTCTCATTTAACATGCGTTCGTTATCATACTTCGATGTCACCTCGTGGGCAATAGTGTTATACGTTCTTTAACTACTTTTTGTAAATACTGTACTGTATAACTGTACACATCAAATAAATAAAATAAAATAATTTTAGTTGCAAGTTTTTAATCCCAAAGCATGTTTATCTCATCTCGTTGGCTTTACATTACCTAGGTATACCTAGGTAACCACGCAGAGAAGGATTTTTTGTTTGGTAATGGGATTAGCTTGGTCTTTGGAACCGGACTAAAATGATGTCATCATCATCATCATCCACATCCCGGCTTCACCCACCGCTGGGCTTAGACTTCTCTTTTCTTAGGCGAATCTCCATGGCGAATGATGCTGGTGCAGGGAAAGGCTTCTCGTAATACAAAGAAGGAAAAAGACAACTTAGGATCAACTTACTGGGGATATTTGAGACCAAGCTTGAGTGTGAGCCCTTTTGTGTTTAGCTGATTTATATCTTATGAGAGAGAGAGAGAGACCCATATGAAGTTACTACTAAACATTTTGATAAGGTACCTAATTTCAGAAAGTCAGGCCTTATGTAAGATTTAGGTTATTGTACCAGTTCTTATAGTTTAATGTGTTTGGTTGGTCTTAAGGCTGCTTTGCCAAATGTGAGCACAACCACAATAGGTCAGTACGTATTACATTGAGCTAGAAGTTATTAAGTGTTCAGCTCACGAACCCTCACAAGAGACTTTGAGTTTGTGTGATTAAGTCTCATGCCATGCATCACCCTGGCATACCTTGTTACGGTGGCGGGGTGTGTTAGAGAAAATACATCAATGCACAGTGCATTGAAGATTTAAGTAGGTTGGTACTTACAATACCTACCAAGTCATCCGTGATTTTTTAAAAACATGAATATTTTTTCGGTGTAACATTCAAATTATGACATGACAATAACTCTTACATGCTCAAAAAACATTAGTTAAATTAACCACAGCAAAGATTGCTGCAATCAAACCTTTTTTTCTTAACAAAAACTAAAGTCATCAAAACATTAATTCTAAAAAAAAAACAACATCAAATTTAATTTAATAAGATTAAATGATTAATATTATTGTAATGATTACTAATTTAACATAATTAGGCACGTTTGAAGACCTACGCTGCGTTTGCGCACACGTAGCTGTGACGTATCGTTGCGTGTGGAGCGTCACGTCATTATGGTGCATTATTATACTTGTGTGTGTGTGCATTATTCGTTTCGTTTTGCAGATGTAAAGTCGACCTCGTGATTACTTAACCACATTTGCCAAAACTTCCAGTAAATTGAAACTTAGGTTGAACCGAACTGGGCACGCCACAATTGCGGCGATAAGTCCCCTCTTTG
The DNA here is from genome assembly GCA_948252095.1 of Dicycla oo. NCBI lineage: Eukaryota > Metazoa > Arthropoda > Insecta > Lepidoptera > Noctuidae > Dicycla > Dicycla oo. The sequence goes on from OX411732.1 coordinate 16,366,120, forward strand.
AGGAGTGGTTGGAGAGGCGTCACGGCGTCCTCACCTTCCGCCTGACGCAGGTCCTCACCGGACACGGTTGCTTCGGGAGGTTCCTGTTCCGAATAAGGCGGGAGGAAACGCCCGGGTGTTACCATTGTGTGGATCGCCGGGAGGACACGGTGGAACATACGGTGGAGGTCTGCCCGGCTTGGGCAGAGCACCGCCGCGTCCTCACGGAGGCGATCGGCGGCGGCGATCTCTCGCGTCCGGCCCTGGTACAGGTCATGGTAAGGAGCGAGAGTGCTTGGGAAGCCGTCAACTCCTTCTGCGAATAATGCTCGCGAAGGAGGAGGCTGAACACGTGAGGGAGAGGCAATCTTTGCGGCCCTTACGCCCCTAGTCGCCGCAGGACACGCCCTGGGCGTCGGGAATCGATAGCCGATTCCCGGTCACCGTAGGCGCGGGCTTGCGGATGGCGAGCAGTGGGTAGCTCGCCGTCCGGTAAGGACCAGGCCCGGGTCGACGGCGCGTTGTGTTCCACGCGCGCCTCAAAGAGATGTCAGCACTAGCTGAAGGGGTCCGCTAGGGCCGATGCCCGTCAGGGTTGCGGGTTGTTCGAAAGAAGTGGCCCTGGCACAGGCAATTGAAGGAACACGGGTGGGTTTTAGTCAGTAGAAGTCTGACACGCCCTCCCGCTCCACCCAGAGCGGGAGAAGTTATTTGATGTTTTCCCATCCACAAAAAAAAAAAAGGTTGAACCTAACACCCCCATTGGGTTCCCGCATTGTCGAGGCGGGGAAGGTTAAGTAGCCGTGGCTTGGTCACCCACGGTGAAGCGAATAGGAACCGAAGGACGGGCCGCTCGTCAGGGCTTTTCCCAGGAAGCTGACGACATAGCGGTCAACAAGTAGGTTGTGGTGCCGCTTGGGCGAAATCGCAACTGAGGCGGGCAACGATGTCGTATGGGAGGCATCGCGGCTGAGGGTTGGAGACCGCGACGGGACAGGACTGCCGATATGTGCGCCGAGAGCTGTGCCGCTCTCCCTACCTTCCGCGGCCTTGACGGGTCGCCACCGTCCGATGGCGGACGCGGTGGGGCCGCAGGGTAGGAGGAGTGTCGGTATTTTGTTGGCCGCTCTCACTATCATCTGCGGCCGAAAAGTGGTAGGCGGCCGGGCCACTGACCTGACCGGTCGCAGAGGGACCAAGGCTGCCTAGACTACACATGTGTTTTGGTGCGCCGGTGATGGGGGGGACTCCCCAGAGGAGGATCCGGTGACGGACAGCCGAGGTGGGTTCGCGATGAGTGCTAACGCGTGCCCGTGTTCTCGCCACAAGCGGCAGAGTGAACCTACTAAAACTCCACAGTGTGTGTGTGTGTTAGTTTGGGTTGGAGTCCCACATAACTGCACTATCTCCCCGTGGTAGTGCAGTATGCATGGGCATTTCTCCACGCAAAAAAAAAGTTTAAAACTAACTGTGACTAGACAATCGACCTTGTCGTTTTGTGACGTCAAAGGCAAAGTCAAATCATTTATTTCAAATAGGCACTAAAAGGCATCTTTGGACGTCAAAATGTACAAAAAAAAATATTTATGTGACAGATGTGAAGGTGAAGGTGCTCACGTATTTACAAACATTGTAAAAGTAGGTATACGATTTTCTTAAAAATTTAACAAGTAATAAGTCAGTGTGTGGGTTATAAAGTAAAAAGAATACAAAATATAAAACGAATGTCATAAAAATCGCCCACCTCCCGCGGAAGCTCTACGGTGGTCTGTAACTACGAACCCCTAGGCTAGTGGTGATTGGGGCGTGTGTATGCACGCCCCTGTGAGTGACTGCTGTCTTGTGTCTGTAGGCACGCCACGACGTTGAATATTTATTTATTTATATGTATACTAATAATAAAGCTGAATTTGTTTATTTTTTGTTTTTTGTATGTTTGAACGCGCTAATGGAACTCCCTGTCGTATTTGAAAAAATCTTTTTGCATTTGATAGCCCAATTCTTAAGGAAGGCTATAGGTATATTTAATATCACGCAAGGACTAGGAATGCTAGCACTATAGGAATAGCACGGGGTGGGTCGGGAGAACAAGAAATTTCACGCGGACGAAGTCGCGGTCTAAAGCTAGTATGACCATATAACTGTGAGTCAGTATATAATAATAATAATTTATTTATTCAAAATAGTTTGTACATGGCATACAAAGTTGTCTTACATACTTAAATGTTATAAAGAGAAACCAGTACACAAATTTCCTAAACCAGGCAGAAAACCTGAAAAAATAATATATAAGAAATGAAAATGATTTATTTATATGATTAATTTGTGAGGTTTGGTTTAATAATTATTGGTTATGGTATATAATAAGGTTTGGTTTAGTAAGAGAGAATTCGAGAAGAATAGCCAATGTACGCAACAAAATCCAGGGATCTTTCTCATTATAGGACTTTAATTCATTTATATCTACACAGCCAGACTGTGTAATAAATGAATTAAAGTCCTACACAATCTGGCCATAAATACTGTTACAATTAAAAATAAGAAAGATATTACATTTGAATTTGGAATCTGTCATTTTTATACGATTGTTCATCGAGTTTTCTAATTTTGGCGCCAATAAATTGTACAATATTTTGCGATATTAAAATGGAGTGGGGTGATAAAGAGAACCGAATCGCTGTGATTGCATTACACAAAGTTGGTATGAAGCCAAATGCAATTTTTAAAACTCTCCATACGCTTGGTATTAGTCAAATGTTTGTGTACCGGGCTATTAATAGGTACAATGAGACCTCTGTTTGTGACAGAAAAAGATCTGGCCGTCCACGTAGTGTTCGTACGAAAAAGGTGGTCAAAGCAGTAAGGGAAAGAATTCGAAGAAATCCTGTTCGAAAGCAAAAGATTTTATCTCGGGAGATGAAGATAGCACCCAGAACCATGTCGCGTGTTTTAAAAGATGACTTAGGACTTGCAGCGTATAAGAGACGCACGGGTCATTTTTTAACTGATAATTTAAAAAAGAATAGGGTGGTAAAATCAAAACAACTACTGAAGCGATACGCAAAGGGAGGTCACAGAAAAATGTTGTTTACGGATGAGAAAATCTTTACAATTGAGCAACATTTTAACAAACAAAATGACCATATTTATGCTCAAAGCTCTAAGGAAGCTTTCCAATTAGTCGACAGAGTGCAACGTGGGCATTATCCGACTTCAGTGATGGTTTGGTGGGGTGTTAGCTATGAAGGAGTGACTGAGCCATATTTTTGTGGAAAAGGTATCAAAACATCGGCACAAGTGTATCAAGATACCATTCTTGAGAAGGTAGTTAAGCCCCTTAACAACACCATGTTCAATAACCAAGTATGGTCCTTCCAACAAGACTCGGCGCCGGGTCATAAAGCTCGGTCCACGCAGTCTTGGTTGGAAGTGAACGTTTCGGACTTCATCAGAGCTGAAGACTGGCCGTCGTCTAGTCCCGATCTTAATCCGCTGGATTATGATTTATGGTCAGTTTTAGAGAGTACGACTTGCTCTAAACGCCATGATAATTTGGAGTCCCTAAAACAATCCATACGATTGGCAGTGAAGAATTTTCCCATGGAAAGAGTGCGTGCTTCTATTGATAACTGGCCTCAACGTTTAAAGGACTGTATTGCAGCCAATGGAGACCACTTCGAATAAGCTTTTTATATTTTAAATTGTTTTATATTTATGTATTAAACTAACACACTGTAAAAGTAATAAATATTATTTGCAATAAAAACATTTTTTTTTCTTCGTGACAATATTTATGGCAAGACTAGGTATTTCCACTGGCCGGCCAGACCTGGGCTGATCACTCAACGTGTAGATGCCAATGCGAAATCGCATGAACCATCTTTTTGCTGCAGCCTGCGATACGGCATGAGGAGCTATATGTTGGCATATATGTTCCGCACAGCTTTGGCCGCTGAATGTCCAGATTGGTATTCTTAAAGTAAACAATGCCTAACGTGCGTTTTGATATCGTCCATTTTATGTGATTTTTACACATCGACGCTCAAACTACGACTAAGACGAACAAGTGCCGCTATCTGTTTGTATACCTTCGACCGTAGAATGTTCTAGATGATTCTCGAAAAAACTAGATAACTTTTACTGAACGCTCATTATTTATGTGACAACCCAATATAATAGGTTGGGGAAAAAGTTTCTTCGCATTTTTTAAGAAAATTCAAAACATTTTTTAATATGGTTTATTTACATTTAACTAAAGTATGTACGTACCATTTTGTTCGATAACTTTTTGCCATCTTGTAGGTAGGGACATGATCCTATTGCTATAGAAATTTTGGGACTTCTGGTCAAAATACCGCGACAAATGGTTTTGGCAGTCCTCTCGTGATGTTAACCTGACACTGCCTAAAGAATTCTGAAGAGACCGAAACAGGTGGAAATCTGAAGGTGCAAGGTCAGGACTATACGGCGGATGCATTAACACCTCCCAGCCAAACTCTCTTAATTTTTGCTGAGTGGCTAAAGATGTGTGAGGTCTAGCGTTATCATGATGAAAAACCACACCCCTTCTGTTGATTAATTCCGGCCGCTTTCTCTCAACTTCTTGCTTTAATCTCATCAGTTGTTCGCAGTAGAGTTCAGAATCGATGGTCCTGCCTGATGGTAACAGCTCATAATGAATAATGCCCTTCCAATCCCACCACACACACAGCATCACCTTGTTGCGAGTTAACCCGGGTTTCGCCACAGTCTGTGAAGCCTGACCGGCCTTTTTCGCACGTTCTTGTCATACGTGATCCACTTTTCATCACCAGTTATCAGCTTCTTCAAAAATGCTTCAGTTTCATTACGTCGTAATAAAGAATCACAAATGAGTACACGGTTCATTAGGTTTCTTTCAGTGAGCTCGTGAGGTACCCAAATGTCGAGCTTTTTTGTGTACCCAGTTTTTTTCAAATGCGCCAAAAATGTTTTGTAGTCAATTTCCAGTTCTTCAGCTACGTCGTAACTACTGATATGCCGATCTTGCACCACTTTTTCAAAAATGGCATCCATTTTATCCGTAATAGGGCGACCAGAGCGACGTGCATCTTTGACATCAAAATTTCCGGATTGAAAACGCTTAAACCACATTTGTGCTACTCTCACAGACACTACACTAGGTCCATAAACATCGCAAATTTTTTTCGCGGCTTGCGTTGCATTTTGACCTTTTTTGTAGTAAAATTTTAAAATGTATCGAATTTCTTCATTAGATTCACTCATCTTGACGGTACGAAAAACAAATGAAAATCACACATTTTCCTAATTTGAATTTGGAATTATGTTCTTTAAAATTTAAACTTTCAATGATACCAAAACCAGCCAGATACAAATAGTATAGCCAAAGAGATTTATATATATATATATACCTATATATTTGGAATTGACGCATTGACTAGCTTGTATTTGATACCAACATTGCTGTAATTTATAAAAAAAAATACCTTCCCCTCCCTTTTAATTAAGAATTAAGAAGAATTAACAATTAAGAAGAATCTAACGACACCTCATATGTTAAAATCCATCAAGCTGTTTAGGCTACAGAGCGTGCCAAAGAAATAGACATACGTACATACATATATACTCTCGAAAAACAATACCTTTCTTCTGGGGCAGTCGGGAAAAAAGAACACTATTAGTCTAAAATTCAGTTGACATTGTGACTGCATCGCTTGCTGTTACAAAATGCTGCCATTAATGGCGGAGACAATTTTAATGTCAATTAAGTTGTTATAACTGTAACCACGTTTATTGTGGATTGTGCATCCTCATTATTTGTTTTTCAGTATGTTGCCATGAAGAAATTCCCCGGTTTTAATAAAAACAACACATAATATAACATCACGGCTGTATTCCTCGAAGGGTTAGGCAGAAGTATACCTATAGTACACCCATATTTCACCAGTTAAGATGAAGTCCCATGTAACAGGGAGCGAGCCTATTGCTATCAACTGGGCATAAATTAAGACTCCAGGCTGCTACTGAGAATTTCCAGCCCGGGTATCGAACTCAGGACTTCATGCTCAGCATTAGCGCTTGCGACCACTAGTGCTCGGTTCCTATAAATAAACAAAAACGAATCGCTTTGCTTACCGATGGTAGCATTTTTTATTGCCAAACTGGACATATGAATAGATTCGTAAGCTAATTTTACCTGTGATAGTTACTTCCATATGGGAGGGTCTACTAGCTATGAGGTCTTTGCTTGATAATTGGTAAAGATGCAAGAGTCTTAATTTTCACCAATAACGGTCCGTAAATTATAGGAATCGGCCATAGACTAACCACGCTGCAAAACAAGTGACTAACAAATGCCAAAGCGATGGGCAGAAGAATAATCTTTAGTGCTATCGTCATTATCATTTCAGAAGGTCAATGTTCCCGTAATTAAAAATGGTCAAAAGTAAGGCGCAATCTCATCTCGGCGACAATCAAAGTCAAAAACTTGTCAAATAAGTATGTAAGTAATTTAGAGGTATTATGGCCGGTAATTACAGAAATAATTAAAAAAACATCGGAGCCGATTCTCTTGTCATAAACACCTCTAAACTAGACTAAACATCACTAAAATTTAGTTTATTCCTGTCAAACGATGATTTCCCATTATGGAATTGACTAAGGTGACACAAGTATATTATAGTTTCACAACACTACGATTCATTATGATAATTAGTTTAGTGAAAATGGAAATTTTGCTATTCTGAATTTGACATTTTACACCTAAAATTTTGATTATCAAACTAAATCAGACTATTTTAATAAAAAGGTGTGGAATAAAATTAGTTGCATGAACTAAAATTTCGGAAAACGGTATTGTATATTTTTTTCTTTTATTTTGTTTATATCTCGAAAACGGTGTGTCCTATCGCTAAAATAATGAAAATTTTTCCCCCTTTGGAATCCTTAACCCCCTAAAACTTTATATGTAGGTAATTATTTTTCATATTTTCCATACAAAAAGTGAAAAATTCCAAACGAAACACGTCGAGAATCGCATCTTCTCCGGCGCTACAGGCTCGTATCCGCAGCCTCGGCCACTACGGCTCGCATGGTGCGTGCGCCTTATAAGGGTGCATTTCCACTGACGTGGAGCTAGGCTGAGTGAAGAGGAGCGGATCGTGAATTAACCAATCACAGTGCTCGAAATCTCTATTCCGCGTCAGTGTAAACAGTGTAAGTGGAGCGGAGCGGAGCTAAGCGGACTTTCAAATAAAATATATGAACACGCGGCCCCGAGCCGGACAGAACGGAGTCGAGCAGGGCGACCAATCATAGTGCTCGAAATCTCCACTCCGCTCCGCTCCGCTTCAGTGGAAACACTTTCCACTTTTCTCTGCTCTTCTCCGCTCGGCTCCACCCAGCACCGTGACAATGGAAACGCAGCCTTACAGCGGGCGGAGACTGTCCTGCCCTCCCTGCACGCCTCCGTGTCTAAAAAAACACTCTCGGTGTAGGGCAAAAGGGCGTGAAGCTAAAAGAAAAAAAAGTACCACGTAAAGTTACGATTGTCAATGTCAAACTCGATTATAGTTGTGTCAAAATTGTTTCTAAATTTAGAGACAATTTTTAGCAGAATAGCTTTTATGATTCTCATAGCCAGAAAGAAATTTTAGTCATAGTTTAGTTAGGTTAGATCTAGTTCGGCATACGAAGGGTTAACCAATACTAATAAGCGAGCAAAAGAAAAAATCTAAAAAAAAAAAACAACTGACTGCAAAAATAACAGCACAATTTGAAAAATAACTTTATTTCGGAAGTCGGTGTCTTTGGATCTATATTTTAGTGTATTGCCACCGACTTCCGAAATTAAAGTTATTTTTCAATTTGTAGTGCTTTTTTTTGGAAGTCAGTTGTTTTCTTTTTTTTTTTTTTTGTAAAAATGTTTTTTATTTTCACTTTTTAGCGGGTGAGTTTGTAATTTCTCTAAGTTACAATTAGGGAACATACATACAACCCTGGTTAAGAGTTTATAATAATAATGAATTTGCTTGAATCTGAGGAGGTCTCGGTACACAGCTCGATAAACTCAGTAAAAAATATTTTTTTCTTCCGCCATTTTGCATTTTATACCAGACTGACTTCGGCGAAGCCAAAAAAGGATGGTTATGTGTTTGACCTGTATGTATGTATGTATGTCCCTATGTTCCCTCGTAACTACTAAATAGCTGAACCGATTTTGATGAATTAGATGTCGTTAGATTTATCTTTATTGTAACTTACAATAGCGTAATGGCAACTGCTCATCACCTTTTACAAAATATTGCTTTTCCCAATCCAGGGATGTTAATTGTTGTGGAGTTCTCCTAGTAAGAACCAGAAGAACTGGAGTTGATGTTAGTGACCGATACTTAAACACATGATTGTACCTAACGACAGCGTCCTCGTACGTCATTTCTTTAAGCTGTAAACAACACGTGCACTGAACACGCCATCGACAAGTACGTCACTCGACCACTCCTACCACCCCACTACTCGACTTGTTTTGATACAAGTATAAAAGAGCGCATAACCGCTGTGCTGAACCGTCTCCGGTTAAGTAGTCATGGCCTCTCTAGGCCAACTACGAGATGCCATTTATAAAAAAAAAAAATGTGCTGAACCGCATTGTACACCCGCGCGCTGGGAAAACAGCTAACCGCCCCACCCGATGCCCCGCGGTAATCTTGTAAACAAAACCATATTGCATCATAGCTTCTTGGAATTTTGTGACCGTTGAATGTTTCTTAGAATGCTAATGAGTAGGGCTTTAGTAATGTACGTTTCGTTTGAAAGTATGACTTGTTTTTATTTTCAAAATTGGTTTTTAAAAATAAGAAAACAATTTTTAGTTACACTTTCAAAGAAATGTCTCTAGTAAAAAAAAACAAGCGATGACCTTAATGTTTTATGGTTTAAAATGCATAGTGTTTTTATTCTTAACACGAAACATAAATAAAATCTTAATATAATTTTCATTAATTTGATTTAATTTGATTTAATTTCATTCCAGTTTGAACAAAAACCTTTTGTTTACAAAAAGATTTGCAACTACAGACTAAAAATAATCTTTCCATAGACGATTGACTAGTCGCATAGAGGGTTGGCGTACTTCAAATTCCTCGGAAATAGATAGTGCATCAAACTAAATGTATGGAATTAGAAAGGACTCCTTAATAGTGGTGCAACAAGGTTCAAACCAAAAGCAGATTTGCGTGGGATGACTTTACTCCCACTAACCACTACTTAAAAAAAGTGGGATGACTTTCATCCCATGTGCAATTAGCGGATAGCGGGGAAACAAGTCAGTCTTGGCTCTGGCGTGGGACGGTGCACAAGTTGTACTTAGCTGATCCTTGAATCTAGATAATTAATTTGAGGATTCGAATTAATTATCACTTCAATTACCAAATTGTCATCGTATGATTTATGATCAATTAATGATGCCATGATAAGTAATTGCCTCAATTAGTGACTCAGCTATAAAAAAAATGTAATTATTATAATAATAAAAGGAATAGTTCAATCTATTTTCAGCCTATCATTAAATTGTATCTGACCCACTACCTACATCAGAAGTGGGATCGGATCCACTCCCACCTCTTAATCAAACAAATGGCACCATGACCTAGCAGATGTCTCTTTTCTTCAAATGGCATGGGAGCCATTTTTCAAAAAATATTAGACACCTATGAACTCACACCAAGCCCCTATATCACATGCACAAAATTAATATCTTTTGACTCAGATGAACCCGAGTCTGATATCACCGATTGGTGTGCCATAGGTGAAGACCTTATAATCGCCCTGACTCACGCACTTTGTGATGATAAAATTCGTTGTGAATTAAATTCAGTTGTCAATTGTCATTAATGCATCAACTGTTCTGAACACTGAGAGGTTTTACACTGAAAGGATGCAATGACGATCCTGTAACCTCCGAAATAGAACAAAAGAATTTCCGTCCTTCTTCAACCTTTAGAGGGACATGACACTCGTGTGAAAAAATTGGATAATATTTCCTCCTTACAAATAAAATGTTACATCTGTTTCCAAAATTTGCCTCTAGCTGTAATTTTCTACGTATTACCGATTTCTACGAATTATTATTCGATATTTCTACGTATTACGTAGGACGACTGTTTAAGCGAAGAAGTTCTATTAGGTCCTGATATATCGCAAAAGCGAATTTCTGTAGAAGTCAAATAAGCGATTCATTAACTTTTTCTAAATCCAAAGTTAATAATTTCTGTTCAAAGCATAACAATGATTGAAATTTATGTTAGCGACTACACAATGCATTTGTCACCTCCACTGGTCAGTTTGAATATTGGACTTAGGAACGCACCGCAGGTGTTCCAAAAAGGCCATTAATAACTCTCTTAAAAAGCTCAATGATTATAAAACCCTGGTCTACATGGATGACGTACTTTCTGCATCGGAAACTATTGATGAGGGTTTAGCTAGACTGGATAAATTATTAAAAAAACACTTTCAGAATCAGGATTTTCTTTCAATTCTAAAAGTGTTCCTTCATGAAAATTAGGAGCGAATATTTAGGATATGCTATATCCTCTGGAGAAATAAGACCAAACCCTCGCAAAATAGAAGCTTTGTCTCAGTCTTGCTTCCTATTTTCGGCAGTTTATTCCAAACTTTTCTAAATTATTAAAGCCTCTTTATCCCTTGACTGCTAAAAACAAGGGCATGGACTTCAGAATATGATAAGATTCTTAGAATTATTCTTGAACATTTCACAACCGAACCCGTTCTTAAAAGTTCATTCCTACTTTACCAATCGTACTCCACACTGATCCACTGACCTTGAGACCGAGAAGCCGCACCTGTTTTTCCTAACGGAGACGAAGATAACAACCCCGTCGGACGTGGCGTACCTCAACTACCCAGGTTACTCTCTTAAACACAAGTTCAAAAAGCAAGCGGAGGTCTATGTGTACGTTCACGATGATATTTGTTGTCGTCGTCTCCGTTGCTTTGAGAAATCGGGTTTCTCTGCCATATGGCTACTTGTGGATACTGGCGTGGAGAAATCTCTCTACATCGGCATCTACCGATCGCACAGCGGTGATCAGGAGACAACAGCGCTCTTTAATTTCCTCGTGGAGTCGACTGACGTAGCCCAGCAACCCAACGGCGAAGCTCATTTTTCTGGGGGACTTCAACGCCCATCATAAAGAATGGTTGTTCCCATACCAGAAAACTTACCATGCTGGGTTGGAGGCTCGCAAGTATGCTTTAACGCTAGATCTAACGCAGATGGTGAATGTGGCAACGCGGGTACCGGATGTTGACGGCCATACACCCAATTGCTTGGACCTTCTGCTGGCATCTGATCCGGACAGTCATTCAGTATCGGTCTCAGCCCCGCTGGGAACATCTGACCACTGTCTGGTGAAATACATATCGACCTGCTCTCCTCCAGATGAGAGCCCTAGAGGCACGAGGCGAGTATGGCGATACAGGTCAGCAGACTGGGATGAGATGCGGCACTTTTTTGCGTCTTATCCATGGCGGCAAGTGTGCTTTTCCTCGGGTGACCCCTCTTGCTGTGCTGACGCGTTTGCGGACGTGATTCGGCAGGGGATGGAGTATTTTATTCCATTCTCCGACATCCTGCTCGGTCACAAATCCCGGCCTTGGTATAATGCAGAATGCGCCCACGCTGAGGCCCGAAAAGAGCAGGGGAGAGTGCTTTTGCCGCCCCTGCCGGCGCACATTAAGTCAATGATTGCCCTGAAGAGGCGCCTTCGCAAGCAGTGGCAACAACTGACATGCCCTACCATCAAAAGGCAGCTAAACCGTCTCGCGGAAAAGGTAAAGGCCGAGCTTCAGGCTCACACCGCCGCGGGCTGGGAGGAACGCAATGACGCTGCAAACGACAGCTGGCCGTCAGTGCACCGACTATGCCGCCAGCTGACTAATACCCCAGCCCCGGTGCGACCGCTGCTTAACAGCGACGGGGCACTAAAGTAAGTAGCGGAGGACCGGGCGGAGGTCTTCGCCGAGCACCTGGAGCGTCAGTTCTGCCCGAACCTGACCAGCGATACCGAGCATGTCGCAGCGGTCGAGAAACACCTTGGGGACTACTTCGCCACGCCGATAGCTCCCGAGGAAGATGCCATCGTTTTCTCGCCTGAGGCAGTCAGACGCGCCATCCTAAGGACGAAGCCAAAGAAGGCCCCCGGTGCTGACGGTATCACCAACACAGTGCATCGCCACCTGCCGTTCCGTACGGTAGCGGCGCTGGTGCGCCTGTTCACGGGGATACTGCGCACGGGGACCTTTCCTGCTTCGTGGAAGGAAGGGCGCGTCATTATGCTGCCCATGGCGGGAAAAAACACACTGAAGCCGGAGAGCTATCGGCCAATCACGCTGCTGCAGACGGTCTCCAAGTTGTTCGAAGCACTCCTGCTGTGACCTCTCGAACCACACAATGCGCCACGGCCGGAACAGTTCGGGTTCCGGGCGGAGTATAGCACGACGCTTCAGCTGTCGAGGGTACTGCACCACCTCTCTGCGGCAATGAATAAGAAGGAATACTCGGTAGCAGTATTCCTCGACAAGGAGAAGGCCCTCGACCGTTGTGGCACGACGGCCTAATTTACAAGTTAGCCACCTCAGACGTGCCCCGTCGCGTTGTAATGGTGGTCTCTAATTTCCTCTCAAACAGAACTTTCACGGCGGTGGTCGACGGAGCGCTGTCAAGCGCCCGCCCGGTGCTCGCCGGTGTGCCACAGGGCAGCTGCGTATCGCCGGCGTGTTACGTTACACCGACGACATCCTCACCAATTCGGACGCGATGCTCGCGCTGTATGCCGACGGCGCCGCGTACATTACCACCTCGCTAAATGCGAAGTACGCGGCGGTCAAGATGCAGCGCGCTGCTTCCCGAATGGCTGTCTAAGTGGCGGCTGTCGGTCAACATAGGTAAGACGCAGGGGATGGTGACCGGGTCCGCGCCTCTCCCACCACCCTTGAAGCTGCAGGGAGCTGACGTCGAGTGATCGCCCCGGGTCAAGTACCTGGGCGTCACCATCGACCGTCGGCTCACAATGGGGTCACACGTCCGCAATGTTGTCGCACAAGGTAGGGTCGCCCGCAACCTCCTCCGACCAGTGCTCTCGTCCCGCATCCCGGCGCGCGTCAAGTTGGGCGTGTACAAGTTGTACGTGCGGCCAATACTGACGTACGCCACCCCTGCATGGTTCGCCCTCACGAGCGAGACGAACCGGAAGTTCCTCCGCACGCTGCAGAACCTCGCGTTGCGGACCATAGTTGACGCCCCTCGCTTCGTGAGGAACGATGTCAGACAGAGGGACCTTTGGATTGAGAGCCTGGATGAGTTTGTGCGGCGGCTCGCGAAGGGGATGTTCGCGCGTGCCGACGCATCCGCTTGGCCTCATGTCAAGCAGATAGCGCCCTGGCATACGCCCCCCCCCCCCCCCCGCCCCCCGACGCGAGGAGACCCTTGCCCCGCGACCTAGTTGCGGACGACTGACCCCATCACCGGACTGGTCTTCCGAGTGAGTCGCCCTCAGTCTACAAGCGGCTCACTTGTGACAATGACACTATTCAAATACATGCATCTGTTGCGTGGCGCGTGCTAGGTTAATATAGGCGTGTCACGTAGTAAACATCAGACATTCAACTCTATACAGGCACCCAACTCACACGCGAAGTTGCGGCTCTTTTTATGCGGGCGTGCGACGCGCGTATACACCGGGCCTGGTACACCGGGCGGTGTTACACAGTACTATGCCGCCCACACACTCAGAACACGGTCCCTTCTTCCCGTCCGGGCTCGGCTCGACTCGAAAACGGAGAGGGGAGGGGGGCCATACATCCTATCTGTAGGAACATCGAGTCCATAACTCTGTCGCTGGACGCCACTTGCTGGGCTTCCCTCACGTAGGTGAGGGTCTCACCCGGTAAGGGCCTGTCCGCCGAGTTATGGTGAAAAAAGCGGCGTTGGGCATCAACGTCGTGGCGTGCCTACAGACACAAATCACGGAAACCCTCTTCACATGGGCGGATGGCGGATTGTATAAGGAGAGTAGCAAAAGACGCGTTTGGAGAATCGAAAGGGAAAGGCATGATAGATAAGGATACATGGTGGTGGAATGAAGAAGTGCAAAAGATGCTTATCCCTTGATAACTAAACATTCGTCCGTTCGACGACCCACCTACTCGCGATTCTCGTGTTGGTGTACTTCTAGGTGGCCCCTCCCCGCGCCTCTTTGTTTACCTTCCTAAAACACCTAAATAGTGCACGGTGCACTATGACGTGAAAGTGATCGCACGATAATTAGAACAGGAGATGTGACCATAGCTTCGTCTGCTTGACGAAAGTTTAGTAACAACGAGGTATGTATGTGTTGATCTTTGTATTATATTTTTATGAAATATTTGTTCATTTTATTGTTTATTTTTCCTGAATTGTTTTCATTTATTAGTATTTATGAATAATATTTATTTTATAAATGAAAAGTCCGAGTTACTTTTATTTATAGAAATGTAGTTTTGTACGTCGCGTCTATAAATCTACACGTACCTATCATTATATACTTGCTTATAGATACGATTTTATTTATTTATTATTTTTTATTTCAAGATGGACGACTTACGAGGAGATGAGGTGCAGAATCTGAGGATATTTTAGAAGAAGAAATACACCGGTCTACCAGCAGCGATTCTGACACTTTTCACGAATCTTCTGGGTCAGAAGAAGAAAACATACGGCCAAGTAAGAGACAGAGAACACCAATTAGATTCCAACGAATCTACTGAGGATGAGAGCAATATTTCCACACCCAGCATCTAAAACCGAAATGTCGCTGATGCTCGGATTATTCAACCATCGTCTAGATACCTTTATGGAAAAAATAAGCATTTTATTTATTTTACCATTTATGTACACACAGAAAAATACATAATAAAATACATAATTATAATTAGGAGTACAAAGGTACTGCTTATTTCTTAAGAAATTTCTTCCAGCAGACCTGCGAAAGGAGAAATGAAATAGAAATGTAGACAATAGTGTGTGATAACAAGAAGAGAAAAATATGAATATGCGAAGACTTAAACTAAAATATTAACTATACCTACACGTATAACATAAACTTAAATAAATACATAAAGCTAAAATATATAAACATACATATACTATACTTATATAAATACTCACAGTTGAGAGGAAAAGTAATGCTCTTTTACTCTATATTTGAAAAGAGACACAGTTTTTAAATCGCGAATGCTAGGCGGAAGTAAGTTCCACAGTCTCACAGCATAGATAGAGAAGGAATAAGAATAGTAGCTAGTTTTATGAGGATAAGATTTAAGAAGGGAGCTAAGGTGTGATCTACACGGTGCGTCACTAGGGCGAGCAAAGGTAAAACGCTCACGCAGGTAGGAAGGATAAGACGGGTTGTGTAAAATGTTGAAGAGGAGACATAAAATCCTGTGTTCCTGCGAAGGCGGATTGGGAGCCACTTGAGTTCCTTGCGAAAGTGAGAAACATGATCATACTTTCGAAGACCAAAAACAAAGCGAATGCACAAGTTTTGCAAGCGCTCAAGCTTGTTTAATAGCTCCTCAGTAGCATCCAGGTAGCATGCGTCGGCATAATCTATAATCGGCTGAATAAGCGTTTGTGCCAAAGAAATTTTAGTCTTCAAGGGCAGGAGATTTTAAAGGCTTTTCAGCGAATGAAACGAGAAATGTACCTTTCGACTGACCTCATTGACCTGAGCACGCCACGAAAGATTAGAATCAATAATTACACCCAGATCTTTGGCGGTTTCGGTATAGTCAATGCGCACACCATCGAGATATAAAGGCATCAGAGATGTAACATCAGCCGCACCTGCAAACGAATCTGCTGCCTATGATCATGGCCTGAGATTTAGTTGGGTTAATTTGCAAACCAAATGACTTTGCCCAAACGCTGACGCAAGCCAGATCATGATTCATAGCAACAATTGCAGAATTCGCATCATCTACAGTAAAATGTCGGTAAAGCTGCAAGTCATCTGCATAGAGATGAACACTAGATGAAATTACTCTGGTAACAAAGTTGATGAATATTGAAAAAAGAAGAGGAGAGAGAACGCTTCCCTGAGGAACACCCTCAGTGAGGCTACACCAATCAGAGAAAAACTCCTCTAGGCGAACACACTGAGAGCGTCCCTGAAGATAAGAACTCAACCAAGTTAGAGCAGAAGAAGAGAAATTGAGAGATTTAAGGATACCAAGTAAAATGTCGAAATCCACTGAGTTGAAGGCGCTACTGAAGTCAAGCAATACAAGAACAGTAAGGGACTTATTCTCCATTGCCCAGCGGATGTCGTCAGTTACTTTCAAAAGCGCGATTACAGTACTGTGACCCGAGCGAAAACCAGATTGAAAAGGGGAAATAATCGAGTTTGATGATAATTGTCTATGAACTATGTGCTCAAAAACTTTAGAGAGAAATGGAAGAATAGAAATAGGTCTAAAGTGGGTTAATAAAGTAGGATTGTTAGGTTTAGGTAAAGGTATTATGTGAGCCTGTTTCCATACTGACGGGAATGAGCAAGAGGTAAATGAGTGGTTGAAGATGTGAGTGAGAACAGGAAGTAACGAGGCAAGGATAAGAGTTATCATTCTTGAGCACAAATTATCATTACCGACTGCTGAAGAAGTAATTGCAAATTTAGATTTCTTAACGTCTTCCTCGGTAACATCGCTAAGCTTAAAGTGAGAACATTGGGGCAACGGCAAGCTAGCAAGACTCTCTAGTGTCGCAGCTTTGACAGTTGAATCAAGAGAAAAGGGAAGGAGAGAGAAGTGCTTATTGAGATCATTGAGGTTCACATCCTTACACTGGTTGGTAGATGCCTTGCCAATGCCTACAGATTTGAGAAATTTCCATATATCAGAAGAACTGCGGTTATATTTATGCTTATTTTTTCCATAAAGGTATCTAGGTAGGTAAGGCGTGACCAACTTATGGAGCCCTGGTTGAGGCAAAGATTTCAAACTGTTACTTTGAGGCGGGACATCAAGGTCATGATTCAGGACATTCTCGGTATAACTCCGCCGGTTAATGCTCCAGTTCCTTCTGCGTCAAATGTAAAATTTGCTACTTATGTCCAGCTAAGGCTCGCAGAATGACCAAACACCTGTGCATCAAATGCAAGCGATACATTTGTGGACCTCATAACATCGATATATGCTGTGGCTGTGTGGAATAGTTCTTAGTTACAGTTTTGATTATTTTTTGTTTAATTATGATCCAAAGAATGTACCATTGTCAGAACTTCCTATGATTAATAAATACTTTTTCCAAAAAATGCATTTTATTTGGCGTAGTCGGTTCGACGAATGTTTAGGAACTATGTAACAACGAAAATAGTTTAGTTATCTAGGGTTAATGAAAAGAAAGTTGCGTTTAAAGAATGGCAGGGTGTAGAAAACGGGAATGATAGTCTGAAAGAAGATAAGAAGAGAAATGGAAGAGGAAGGCAAAAAAGGTGGTAGCAGTTTCCAGGGCTAAGGCGCAGGAGAAGTTGTATGACTCACTGGACAGCCCAAGAGGCCAGAAGGAGCTATACCAGATTAAAAAAGCAAGAGAAAGGAGAACGAGAGATATAATTCACATTAAGTGTATGAAAGATGAAGCCGGTAAGGTGCTGTCCCAAGATAACGAGATAAAAGAACGATGGAAGTTTTATTTTGAAAAGCTAATGAACGAAAAGAATAAATGGAATGGTGTGCTCAAAAAGGTACAAACAAATATGGGTTTGGTGAGGGAAATTAGCGTGGATGAAGTAAGGAAGGCAGTCCAAATTATGAAAAATGGAAAGGCCATGGGCCCAGATGACATACCAGTAGAAGTATGGAAGTGTTTAAAAGAAGATGGATGTATGTGGCTGACTTTATTCTTCAATAAGTTGTTGCATGAAGAAGCGATCCCACAAGAATGGTGCAATAGTTCGCTAGTGCCCATCTTCAAGAATAAAGGTGACGTACAGGACTGCAACAACTATCGAGGGATAAAGCTTATGTCCCATAGTATGAAGGTATGGGAGAAAATAATAGAGACAAGATTGCAAGAAGAGAGTGAGAACTGGTTTGGGGTAAAAACCAGTTTGGGTTTATGCCAGGTCGAGGAACAGTGGACGCCACTATTGCACTCCGCCAATTGTGCGAGAAGTACAGACGTGCACACAATAACTTGCACATGGTGTTCATTGATCTGGAAAAAGCGTATGATAGGGTACCTCGGGATGTTTTGTGGTGGGCCTTGAAAGAGAAAGGTTTGCCCGGGAATTATGTAGAGTTAATTCGTGCTATGTACAGTCAATCCTGTACCTACGTCCGGTCGGCTGCTGGCAACACCGACGAGTTCAGTGTGGTGGTAGGCTTGCACCAGGGGTCGGCTTTAAGTCCTTACATCTTCCTGTTGATTATGGACGCTCTGACGGCGGACATACAGGAAGAGGCACCCTGGTGCATGCTATTTGCCGACGACATCGTTCTTGTCGGTGAAGATGGTCCTGAGATCCAGAGCAGATTGGAGAAATGGCAACGGAAACTGGAGAATGTCGGCTTGAAAATCAGCAGAACCAAGACCGAGTATATGTTTTGCGATTTCGGCGGTCTCTCCAGCGCTGGAGCCATAGCGCTTGATGGCGCGCTTCTCCCGGTCTGCTCCGACTTCCGGTATCTTGGTTCACTTGTGCAAAGCGATGGCGAATTAAAAGAGGACTGTTAAGCACAGAATTAACACTGGATGGATGAAATGGCGGCAGGTCACGGGAACAATCTGCGACTCCCGTATTCCCCTTAAACTCAAGGGGAAGATTTATAAAACAATGGTTAGACCTGCTGTCTTGTATGGATCAGAATGTTGGGCCATAAAAAGAATGAATGAAAGGCAATTGCATGCCGCCGAGATGAGAATGCTATGAGGGATGTGTGGTATTACGCGAATAGATAGAATAAGAAATGAGTATGTAAGAGGAAGTCTGAAAGTGACACCGGTGACTGAAAAGTTGTGTGGAAATCGGTTGTCATGATATG
Source organism: Dicycla oo (assembly GCA_948252095.1). Lineage (NCBI taxonomy): Eukaryota > Metazoa > Arthropoda > Insecta > Lepidoptera > Noctuidae > Dicycla > Dicycla oo. The sequence continues at coordinate 16,385,203 of OX411732.1, forward strand.
GGCATGTGATGCGGAGGAATGAGGAAAACGTCGTCAGGAAAGTGTTAAGTGAGTAAGTGGAGGGCTATACGAGTAAGGGAAGACCAAAGAAACGATGCGATTACTAAAGGTCGTTCGACTACAGATGCGGGTGTTGCTCTGCTGAAACATATATTTAACGCATGGGAGAACTCGCAAAATGCTATTGGAATTTTCTGTGACCTTTCCAAAGCCTTTGATTGTGTGCACCATGACACGCTTTTGCGTAAACTACATCATTACGGTGTACAAAACGAAGCTCTTAAAGTAATAAATTCATATTTACATAATAGGTTTCAATGTGTAGATGTAAATGGTGTGAAATCTTCCGGGCTACCAGTTCAGTTAGGTGTACCTCAAGGTTCAATACTGGGTCCATTCTTGTTTTTAGTGTATATCAATGACTTACCATTCTATTTAAAGGGTATCTGTGACGTTGTACTGTTTGCAGATGACACCTCTCTTATTTTTAAAGTAGACAGGAATAGACAAGATTTTGACGACGTAAACAGTGCACTCTCAATGGTTACAGATTGGTTTACGACAAATAACTTAGTTCTCAATGCTAAAAAAACGAAATGTATAAAGTTTGCCTTACCGAATGTTAGAAATCTAGGACCCAACATCGTTTTAGATAAAGAGATGCTTAAAACTGTAGACTCGGCAGTTTTTCTGGGTATAACAGTAGATGCCAAACTTCAGTGGGGCCCACATATATCAAGCCTAGCGGGAAGGCTCAGTTCAGCCGCCTACGCCGTCAGGAAAGTAAGACAATACACTGACGTTGATACAGCTCGGTTAGTCTATTTTAGTTATTTTCATAGCGTTATGTCATACGGTATTCTGCTCTGGGGCAAAGCCGCTGACATTCAAAATATATTTGTTCTTCAGAAACGAGCTGTTCGAGCAATTTACCAGCTCGGTGCCAGAGTTAGAGAGTTAGAGATTTTTTTAAACAGATTGGTATTCTCACGGTGGCATCACAATTCATCTTCGCCAACATCTTATATATTAGACAAAATATACATTTATACACTAAAAACAGTGATATTCACAATGTTAACACCAGAAATAAGGACAAATTACGTGCTCCATTTCACCGGCTTCATAAGGTTCATAACTCATTTGTTGGGCTTGGTATAACTTTTTATAACAAGCTACCCTCTTCTTTGCTAGATTTGCCCTTTAATGCGTTCAAAGCTAAAGTAAAATCTAACCTTTGTTCAAAGGCATACTATTCTATTAACGATTACTTAAACGATAAGAATAGTTGGTCGCTGTGTTTAGCTTAAGACAATGTTTATGTTCTTTCTCCAGAATTAGCATAGCTACTGACAGGTTATATGAGTTCATATAATTATTTATTTTCTTTGACTCTCAAGGTCAATTTATTTTAATTTTATTTTTATTTATTATTGACATAATCTACTCATTTCAATGTTTATTTATTTTTTTATGAGTGGTATTGCAATATGTGGTTAGCTAGTGACCTCGACAATTGATCATAGTTTTTCTTGCCCGAGCAACCGGCAGCAAGTTCGTCATGCTCCCTTAGATGTCACTGCTTGCGGTAGCGTCGGGGGTCGGGTTGTCTCCTTCCCTCAAATATGGCGAGGGGGGTAATGGCTGATCTTTGCGTTATACTCGTGAACGGGTGCTGCTTGTGGTGACAGGTCGTCTTGCTGACCTTGGTTTTGTTTTGTTATTAGTAATTTAACTCGTTGTTGATTTTACTTCGATGGTCCTAGTTTATCCCTATCTGTGACTTGTGAGTTACGACTACATGTACGGCTATATGTAAGTGGGCACGCCCTTTATTACTGGAGGCTTTTTAGGTATAAAGTTCTGCTTACGTTTTTAGTTTTGTATTTTGTTTCTGCTTGAGTATTGTTTTCGTTTTTTTTTTTTTTTTTTTTGGTATATTGGCGTGTGCTAGCTTATTATTATGCGCAGTATTATATAGAATCATTTTTTTAACTGAACAGACAGCTGTGCTGCTGGGGAGTTTGTTGCGCCACTTCTTCTCCCCAGCTAAAGCACTAGGAAGTGGTGAAGGGCGGGCGTTTTTGGGGGACTGTCTTATGTAATTTTGACGTTCAAAAAGTGCTGATTCTCAGCCTAGTTTGAATAAATGACTTTTGATTTTGATTTTGATTTTGATGGATGGACTGTGTGAAAGATGATATGGCCAGTGACTACCGAGATGACGACTAATAGAGAAGTATGGAAGAAAAAGCCATGTTGCGCCGACCCCAAATACGAGTAAATTGGCACAAGGGCAGGAGAATGATGACCTTCTGCCTACATACACATGATAACAAACAACTTTTACTAAGGGACCAAACCTGCAATCGCGAAAAAAAAATCTGCTGTTTCCTACATTTTGACGAGTTAAGGGAACATTAATGTAGGGAGCAGCTGATTTTTTTGATGATGTATATTTGCTTGAGCGATAGAATTTCAGCCGTGCGGGAATGCTGAAGTAATGATTATTTTGTTGTGTGTGTTTACGTAATTGTTGTTGTAATTGTATCGCTAGCATAGTTGTAAGTTCATTCATTGTTACTAATACTATATGAGTCTCATTGTTACTCTCAATAAAGAATTTATTATTATTGTAAGGTTGCCCATTGTATGAAATCTTTACAGTATCTACTCAAAATTATAACATTCTCAGGTAAGAATTCAATTATTCACATATTTAGTATCTGTGTTTTACAATTATTTATATATAGTTATACAATTGATATTTTCTGCTGTCCATAATTTTTCCTGGAAAAACTTACAGAAACAATTGAGCATCTGTTCAAAAGGTCTTATTTCACTTTCCAACATTTTTTTTGGAACCCGTTACAAAGTAGTCCATCGAATGAGCCTAAAAACTTGTTCAGAAGGAGTATATATGCCATATAAAAAAAAAAAAAAAAAATTTGATTCCAATCAAAACGAATGTAGGTATTTTGGCATCAATGTTCTCTTAGATTTTTAATCAGAACAGGCATATTTTTGCTACAAAAAGCATCTTTTATTTATTATTCTGTTCATAATGTTAGGGTTTTTTTTTTAATAATAATGGTAGCTTATGTTTTTTATTGATTTTTGTTTTATATAAATACTAGCTGTTACTCGCGACTTCGTCTTCGATCCAGTATGAAAGTAGCCTATGTCCTTCTCCAGGTCATGTTCTACCCATGTGCTAAATTACATCCAAATCCGTTCAGCCGCTTTAGCTTGAAAGCGTAATCAACAAACAAACACACTTTCGGATTTATAATATTAGTTAGGATAGTTAGGAGGATGAAAGCTCGTGGCTAAATAATAACAGCCGCAAGGGTCGATCCATCAGGTTAAGCTACGCTTGCCGGGGTTGGTCCTTAGATGGGTGACCATCTGTACATACCGAGACTCCTCGCTGCCTCGGAAAGCACGTTAAGCCGTTGGTCCCGGCTGTCATTCGTGGATCTTTGGCAGTCGTTACGGGTCGTCAGAAGCCCGAAAGTCTGACAACCAGTCTTACTAAGGGGTATCGTATTACCCAATAACTGGGTTGTGGAGGTCAGATAGGCAGTCGCTCCATGTATTCAGCTGCATACGGTTAGACTGGAAGCCGACCCCAACATAGTTGGGAAAAGGCTAGGTAGATTGATTGAGTTAGGAGGATGAAAAACCGGTCTATCGACACTCTAGAAGTCTAGACTCACAACATGATTAGGTACTTACTTAAATAAAATAAAAACTGTTTCTATGATAATAATATAATTCAATCATCATTCCAAAGACACGTGGCGTCATCTATTATCATAAGAACGATATTGTTGTTTTCCTTGGGAACAGTACTTTTTTTCAGGATGAAAGGTACCCTATGTCAATTTCTGTACACCAGACAACGTATATGCAAAATTTCATGATGATTGTTTCAGTGGTTTATGCGTGTATTAATTTAATAGTCAAATCAATAGTTTTTTTTTTGTAAATAGATAATTGCTTCATATTTTGCAATAAATTACCAGCGTTGTGTCATCGCGCTTCTCTTTGCACTATACTCGTACTATGTGACTTTTTACCGTCTTGAAAAAAATAGTGTGAATACGTATAATAGGTGAATGGAGTAGATGCCTATGGCATACCTAGATAAAAAAATAATAATATTGAAATTCAAATCATACATACATAAGTACCCTGCGTAGTACTGCGTATGATTTGAATTTAAATATATTTTTTAACGATCTATTAAGTTTTTCAAAATTTCTGTTTTTATTGTTTTAGTTTACTTCAAATGTGTTCAGTGTTTATTGATAGAACAATTTCTGTCTAAACTATTGAAAAAACAAACAAAAAAACTAGGTATGCCATAGGCTTCTACTCCGTTCGCCTATTGTACGGTATACCCTATTTTTTCAAGACGATAAAAAAAATCTTCCAGTATATGTATGCAAACCGACAGTGACCGCGCTTTCGGTGCTGTAGTCCCCTTAATACAAATCCAATAATTCAATTTTCTGAAGTTTGTTTTTGATAAAAAAATACGACCTTTTGAACGAATGCTTCTCACTTATAAAGACATTGTGTCTCGCGTAGATCGCGTTTTCGGCAGTTGAGTGGTTAACTGTCAATTACCTGGATGTGTGCCCGTTTGATGGCAAAAGGCCACACGACCCCCCTTTGTGGTCCATGGGACTTTAACATAACTTAACTGGTGAAATGTGGGTAAAACGGGACCGTATTACTAAGACTCCGCTGTCCGTCTGTCACCAGGCTGTATCTCATGAACCGCGATAGACAGTTGAAATTTTCAAAGATGTTGTATTTCTGTTGCCGCTATAACAACAAATACTAAAAAAACAGAATAAAATAAATATTTAAGGGGCTCCCATAGAACAAACGTGATTTATTTTGCTGTTTTTATAGATAACGGAACCCTTCATGCGCGAGTCTGACTCGCACTTGGCTGGTTTTTTTTTAATGGGAAATCATGAAATAACTTCTCCCGCTCTGGGCGGAGCGGTGTCAAACTTTAATATGACTAAAACTCACCCGTGTTCCTTCGGCGCAATTGTGGTGTGCCCAATAGGTACACCTCTGCCTTACCCTTCTAGGTTTACAAGCGCGATGTTATGTTATGATGTTACCTAAAATAACATAACATTTTCGTCCTTAAATGCAACAAAACCACGACGTCGTGACCTGCCACACTAGCACCCTTAACACTAATCACATGAGACCCACTACGTGTGTACAAGGCACATGTTGACTTATCAAACAACAGTTGCTACATAAAAAGACGTAGACGCATTAACACATCAGTTCCGTTGCGTCCACAGTCTGAATCGAACGCATTCGTGCGTTGAGCGTCCTCGCGAACGCACGCGTTGCAACAATCGGTGTGTGACTGAAGTGGCTGTAAGCCAATAATTGTGTATTTTCGGATCTTGTATCTTCGTGAGTATTGTTTGATTACTGTATTGTTATTGTTTGTAAATGTATCGGTGTTTCAAATCGTGTATGTGGAAAGCGGTGATTGTTTTATGTGGGAAGGGAAAATGATGCGGTTTTCTGAAAAACTGTGTTTGGGAAATTCGAAACTGTAAACAACATTAACTGAATATGAATATGTTTGAATTAAATGTCCATTATTATTATTTTTAGTGTCGACTCAAGAGTCTACACAAAAAGTGGATACGTACCTAATAAAATGAATAACACGTCAAAGTAAAAATAAAATAAATTAATTTTTATTTGTTGCAAAATTCAGTGGCATGACTTTTATTTATTCACTAGCAGCTCCCCGCGGTTTCACCCGCGTAAGTCTCGAACTCCTAAGAATATAGGGATAAAAACGGGTCATGGTCTAGCCATGTGCCAAATTACATCCAAATCCGTTCAGCCGTTTTAGCGTGAAACCGTAATCAACAAAGAAACACACTTTCGGATTTATACTATTAGTTAGGAAAGTTAGGAGGATGAAAAACCGGTCTATCGACACTCTAGAATATAGACTCACAAAATGTATTAGGTACCTACTTACTTAAATAAAAAAAAAATAAAAAAAAACTCCTAACGCACTACTAAAGTTTATTTGATAATATAATTCAATCATGATTTAAAAGACACGTAGCGCCATCTATTATCATTAAGAACATTATTGTTGTTTTCTTCGGGAACAGTACCTTTTTTCGGGATGAAAGGTGAAAGGTGAAGAAATGGCCGTTTCTGTACACCAGACAACGTATATGCATTTCATGATGATCGGTTCAGTGGTTTAGGCGTGAAAGGTAACAGACAAACTTACTTTCGCATTTATAATATAAGTAGGATAAATGTTCGTTTTTCTGTACGCAAAAAGAAAAATATTGTCTTCCCATGTGAATATTATGTAAGCTGTCCCCCTTTAGTTGCTTTGGAAACTTAGTAACCCATTTCAATAGGCAGTAGCATCATTAGCAAAGTAAAACTATATAATTATAGGTCTTATTATGTATTTTTATTGTTAAAGTTGTGTCGAAATTGGTTGTCAGTCATGGATGGGTATGTGATGCGAAGGAATGAGGAAAATGTCGTCAGGAAAGTTTTGAGTATGAATGTGGATGAAGGAGAAGACCAAAGAAACGATCGATGGACTGTGTGAAAGATGATATGGCTAGAAAGAGAGTGACTATGGAGATGACGACTAATAGAGAAGTATGGAAGAAAAATACGAAATTTCTTTTTTAACCGGTTTCAGAAAAGAAGATTCTCTATTCCGTATGTATGTATGTATGTCCACGATTTTCTGAAAAACGAATTAATCAATTTTAATGATTCTTTCACTAACGTAATCTATATACTTTCAGGAAGGTTTTAGTGCATAATACATTAGGTAATTATTCTTATGTACGAAGTTGTATGCATAAATGTAGTGTATCTCCGACATTTATAAGCGGATTTTGATGATTCTTCTTTTTTATTTCGTTCGTCTTGGGCTTATGCAATTGTATAAATGGAAAAATAAATTTACTTTAAAAAAGTAAATTTATTTTTCCATTCTGTCATGTCTTCAATTCTTCAGCTTGGCACCAACTTCAGAAGCTGTTAAGTTTTTCATGAAAGTTTTAGGTTTTTGAAGTCGGTTTTTACTTTTTTAAAGTAAATTTATTTAAAATAAATCTTCGCAAAACTTCATAATATGGTAAGTAACGCTTTACCACTTCAAAGTGCAGACGACAAAATATACTGAACCAATTTCAAGATTTTGACAAATCACTGTCAAATGTCATTTGCAAGTAGCGTCATAATGAAACACAAAGTTACAACTGTGTCACCGTAAACAAAGGGTCATTATTATCAAATCAATGTTAATTGCCAGTATTTCTGAAGACAAAATCCTCCTTGGTCAAAGAAAGATCGTCTCGATTCCTTGAACTTAGACTTGTGTGTTTGTCGCTTGGCAGTCTGCCTGACCCTGAAGGGTTCATTCTTTCATCCGCATATTCGACGAACGTTTATAAGACGATGCTTTGTTTAAGTCAACATTTTCAAAGCATTGGGAAATTAGGTCTTTAACCTTTTGTATACTGGTAAATACAAAAAGAATTAAAAAGCCATTATGATTCGCGTAGGTCTATGTCGTCGGTTAAAGCTAAGCGCACATTACAGGAATACAGCTGCAATGGGTCGGCCCGCAGCGTATTGCATTTCAATACAAAAAAGTGCGGTGCTGCCTGCCTGTAGAGTTTGATGGTTCATACAAAATGTACGAAAGTGATTTAGTATACAAACATTTATTTAGGTATTTTGAAAATTAATAATTAAGTTAACAATATAATATCCTAACCTAACTAAAACTATTACAAAAACTAAAATATGGCGTCGATAAATTCTCCCGCATCGCTGTCGACTGGTAATGTACCCAAGTGACTGGCGGCATTAAAGGTAAAAGTCTGCTTTTGGATCACGGGAAGTGTCAACCAGCCGTTTGGAGATTTCGTTTAGCAAACCATGGGCACTCCGACCCCACGGGCCGAGGGTTTCAACCCCTAACGCCTCGAAAATATAGTTACCGATAACGTTATTATACTTCTGCCGCTTGAGGTTTTCCGCTGCCGCAGCTGCTGTTTAGTAGGGTTTTTGCAATATGGTGTAACCCACCCACTTGTGCGTCAGCCTTAAGACGTAGATATATACCAATGGCCTTGAGTGGTTAGCTTGCGTGTTCTGTGCTGAGCTCACGCAACGTGTCGTACGTCCCCAGTAATAGAACTCGCCTATCAAGGAGCGCTGTCCCAAATTAGACGAATTATTAATTTAATAAACATAAAACAAAAGGTATTATATTAAAACACGTATACTAAAAGATAAATAATTATATTATCTTTAAAATGGTGAAGGTTTAAAAAAAATACGCTTAATAGTTTTTGCGTGATTCTCAGTTTTTTATCCGCGTTAGACACAACTTTACAAATTAATTATAATATATAATAAACTATGACATAGTGTAATTAATTTGTAAAATTGACAATATTGTCTATAATGTTATTTTTTATGTGTAAATTCCAAAATAACTGTCAAAATATAGATTTGTTCCTGTTTCGTCCCAAGTATTTTTATTTCACGAAGCGACGCGCGCTTTAATTGTTTTAACCAAGTGTACAAACACGCTGTGAATGTGTGCGTGAAGACGAATAGCGTCAGCACATAACACACACATGCACATGGACACACATACTTCCGACTTGGCGATTATATTGGACGCTACCGGGAGCTCCTGCGTTTACACACACATTCACAGCGTGTTTATACAATTGCTAACCACAAGTAAAGAGCACGTTGCTTCGTAAGATAAAATAGTTTATTAGGAGGTCGACTATGGGCACCTACTGAATGTAAATATACTGATTATGTTTATATTATGTAGGTATAAAGGGCATTGGAATGTACTGATTGTGGTTCCGCAATACTAATAACTCATTAATGGTTGTTTATAATATATAGGAACCAATTCTATACTTTAAAAAAATGTTTACATACCTTTTAGTACATGTTCATCTCATCGTCATATACAGGGTTATTTGTAAAACACCAGCAACCTCTTAAGGGGTCATTGTACTCATCATTATGCGATTTCAGGTTTGGTCCCATAGTAAAAGTTGTTCATAATGATGAGTACAATGACCCCTTAAGAGGTTGCTGGTGTTTTACAAATAACCCTGTATATCATCTTTAACGAATCTATGTCACCATTTGTAAAATACTGTATTTTTCAATGCTAATAGATCTTCTGACTAGGCTAATAGATCTTCGAGGTACTTATAATTGGGTACTAATCGACACCAAAAACCAACTGAATAGCCATTAAGCTGATGTAGCGTTTATTAAGAACAAAGGAAAACAATTTTCTTTTGTCTTTTTTCCCTAATACTTTCAAATTCCCCGACTATTCTACACTGCGCGATGTAGAACGAAGACTGGAGTGCGAGCCCCTCTCCGCCGACTTTTTGAAACCTATAACTCATAATTCACTGATTTTGATATTTTCGCTCTGTCACATTCTAAATTTAAAAGAATGGTTTCACAATCTCTTGCAAGTCGCCCATAAGAGTCGCTCTTGTCATCCGCTTCCTTCGATTCGTCGGTAGGTATATAGTGTTTTTCTTCTAAATATGTACTTTATTTTTTATTTATTTTTTTCTCATTTAACATGCGTTCGTTATCATATTCCGATGTCACCTCGTGGACAATAATGTGGGTTATACGTTTTTTCGACTGTAATATAACTACTTTTTGTAAATGCTGTACTGTATAACTGTTTCTGTCCCAAATAAATAAAACAAAATAAAGTAAATTCAAATTCAAAATATTTATTTGCTTAAAACATGGTGTTTATAAGTACAAACATGTTTAGCTATTGGAACTATAGCATGTAACTTTAGCATGCAAAATCGAGTCATACAATGATTTCAAAAGGATAAAGTAATATATAAAAGTCAATGAAGTCATAGCTTAAATCGAATCATAAATTATTTTCGAAGAATGTTTTAAGGGATTAGAAGTTGTGGGCTTTCAGCCATTCCAACAATTGTTCTTAAACAATCTATTATTTAAGTTTTTAAGTTCTCTAGGTATCTTATTATAAATTCTTACACACTTAGACAACTTTTGCTGTATTTGAACAATCTGGGAGAGTCTTAAGAGGATTGTGAAGTGCCGATACGCAGCGCGATTTTTGGAGGCAATTACCTACATTTCATACAATTATATACATAAATATTGTTTCGGGCGATAACGTTTTCACTCCCCTAAACCTTTACGAAATGAGACAATTTTGGTCTCATTACATTCAGTACACTTCAAGCTAGGTCTGTACGTTTTTCGTTTTTAGTAATTCAATTTAATTTAATTTAAAAAAATAAAAATGCTCGAGGATGTTTTTATATCAAAAATATAGATATTTAGATGCTAATAACTTATACCTATCGTATGCAATATTTCTTTATAATAAAAACGTACGGACCTAGTTTTTTATTATACCTATAACTGCCAAAAATTATGAAAATTAGACTATTTTTACGGGGAGAAAAACGTTATCTCTTTTTGTATGAAAATTTACAGCTTCACAATCCTCTTAAAAAACTAGTCTATTTCGGTCTCTGCGATTTCTAGAGCTTACGTCAGACACTTTTACAAAATATTCTTTTACAAATTTTTCATTTATTTGAACCGAAATGTTTTAAGAGGTTCACAGTGTTTGTTTGTCGCAATAAATTAGACAGTCTCTTTAATACATTGTGAAAAGGAGATGTGCTAGGAATGTATGGAGCCGAAACGCCTAGTCAAATGGTCGAGTTAGGTAATTAATAGCACACAGCTTATGTGAAAAACAAATTCTTTGCATCCAAATGTATTTAATTAAAATATGATTCATATAATTCATGGTTACTATGCAATTTTAATACAGAATAAAAACTATTATTAAGATCGGACTCTGTAAAAAGTTTTGCGTGATCATCATACATAAAAAAATATAGGTACGCGTTGACTCGAGAACTTGCCCCTTTTTTTAGTCAGTTAAAAAATGGGAAATACCTACCATTTTAAAATCATACTCTGAATAAATAAATGTGTTTCTATTAATAATATTCTATCCATTTATTATTGTAAGACAAGACACCTCACGTGTATCGCACGTGTTTCCACAAAAGCGGGTGCAAAACGTGCCGATGCAAGTGTCATGTGCTATGTACACAATGGACGACGTTGGTCTTCACTTGTTTCGTGTCGACAAGTGGTAAAAGAGAATAACTCGTGGTGTAGTGAAAAGGTTACCCAGTCTTTAAGAGGCCTGTCAAATTTTAACACACCTTTCGCTCACACGGGACCATATTTTTAAGAATGTTAAATAAAATGATGTTTTTTGAAAAATGTAATCTATTATTATTGTTTTATTGTATGTATTATTGTTTAACACATTTCTATTGTTTTATCTAATAAACTCGACTCAAATACAAATCATAATTATTTATTGAGCTGAGTTTATTAGATAACTTTTATCAAAAGCAAGTATTTTATATTTTTTTGTTTTGTAAATTTTGTCAATACTATTAATTTATTCATTTTAACCAAACTTATTAATTCTATCAATCTTATCGTTTATATCACAGAACAGATAAAAGAGGTTAAACAAAATTACAGTAATTTTATCGATATAAATTATCGACCTTTTGGTCGCCGTAACACGTATGAGAAATAATTTGCTTTTACACGTGTGTGAGTGTACGTCAAGCGCAGTGTTTGAGTTAGTGTGACTACCAATAGCAAAATCGCGATTTAAGTGCGTGTGGCTTATTTGTGCGCGTAATGCGCGTACGTGTTGGTCTCTTGCTTGTAGTGGAGTTAAAGAGTGGGAGATAACCGGCGACAACCGTTCTAATACAAATCAGGAACTATTTCCTTTCTAATCTCTTTTATCTGTTCTGTGTTTTATATCAATTTTAACATTCAATCAATTTTAGTATCAATTTTTATGTTTTGTACAATGTAGCCAATATTAATCAATTGTATTAATAATTAGCGCTTATTACTATGTAAGTTAGCTTATGATTCTTTGAATTGTGAATGTGGTGTTTGCCTATAAGTAATTATTGCACTGTAAGACTGTTTTAAGCATGTAATTTTTGTTACAACTAGGTGTAAACAATTCTTGGTAAACCTAATAAAATTAATAAATAACACAATAAAAATGTGTTTTTTTAATAATTTCCTATTAAATTAATGTTATTTACAAATAATAGATCACATTTTTCAAAAGAACATCTTTTCATTTAACATTCTTAAAAATTAACATTCTTTTAAATGTGACAGGCCTCTTAAGGGATTCACACTATTCTAAATCAGAGTTTCCTAACTAGTGAACGCCACATAGCGACTGTTTACGATGTCTTCACTTAAACGTTATCGTTTCAGTGAAGACATCGTAAATTTCGATTTATGAAAGAAAGTTGATGTGTTTTCCTAGAGAGCGTTTTTGACTTCGTAAAGTCAAATCTTGGTGCCATCATCTTCATGACAGCCGTCACTGCGGCCGTAATTTAGCGGCCACCGCTGTCGTAGGAAAACAAAGCTTAACCATCTAACAGTCTGATAGATAATTTAGGGCTTAAGGGGACTACAGGACCTAAAGCGTGGTCACTGTCGGACTGCATAGAAAAGAAAGAATAGCGTGATGACACCAAGGCAAGCTGGTAATTTATTGCAAAATATGAAACAATTATCTACACATACAAAAAATCTATTGATTGGACTAAAAAAATAAAACACTATCACGTTAATATGTTGCTTGTGGAATAATCTGACAAAAAAAACAATGATTATAATATTAGTATGGTTTTTAATCATTCCAAGAAATTTTTAGAGGTATCTTCGTGATTTTTTTTTATCGTGATTGAATATCATATACCTATATATTTCTGATTTTGTTTATTGCAGTAGGTCGTATATTATACGTACTTTTAGGTATTATAAAATTTCAGTTTAGTTGCGTTTAGGTCCTGTAGTCCCCTTAAATTACTCTTATCAGCCACGGGAAAAATATTTCAAGAAGTCTATATTTTTCATGCTTTACCCTGTAACTGGGCTGTGAGGGTAATATTAAATTGGCGTGTGCTAGCTGACTTATGGCAAATAATTCAATTTATTTTAATGTTATGCGTTGCGTAATGCACCTAAATTATTTTGCGTACTATTGTATAGAATCATTTTTTTTAACTGAACAGACAGCTGTGCTGCTGGGGAGTTTGTTGCGCCACTTCTTCTCCTCAGCAAAAGCACTAGGAAGTGGTGAAGGGCGGGCGTTTTGGGGGACTGGCTTATGTAATTTTGACGTTTGAAAAGTGCTGATGCTCAGCCTAGTTTGAATAAATGACTTTTGATTTTTATTTTGTTTTTGAATATAGGCAGTCGTTTGGTAGGTATTCAGCTGCATCCGATTAAAAACATAGTTAAGAAAATAGGAAAATAGGAAGCTAACATAGTTAGCAAAAGGCTAGGCAGATGATGATGATATTTTTCATGTTTTGTTTACTTAGTGTTAATTTAGATAATTATGAGCATCATCAATTAGCCGATAGACGTTCATCGCTGGACATAGGCCTTCCCAAGCATCGCCTCATCAACCGGGTCCAGTGCTTCGCGCATCCAGCGGAATCAATTCAAAATCAAATCGTTTAATTTAAATAGGCACATATTATCAAGAAAATAGAATTCACAATTGTAGAACCGGTCGATGTAGCCTAGCCACGCTTGGGGAAGGCAACAACCAGCACCCTAATTGTGTATCAAATCATATTCTGTAAGCATATGTGTATTGCTAATCCATCGCTTCATATGTTCGAAAAAATTATCTGCTCAGTAAAGTAAATAACGCAATAAATGTTGTTGAACTGTCAAAATGAAACCCATTCCTATTGTTACCTCGTGTTACCTTTTCGGCTGAAACGATGATAAGTGCTAAGGGTATTAGGTCAGTAATTCCTAGTTCCTAAAGTCTTGATCATACATTCATTCAGTCATTGCATTTGTCTGTACGTATACAATGTTGATTCGATACATGTGACGACGCAAGTTTAGTGCCAAATGTATGTATGACATGTCTATCTATGTGTATTTATTTAGTAGCTACGTAATAGTGTTACGTGCTAATGGCATGATTTGTGTCTATTTGAGCCAGATCTGATAAATAATACCTATTTATTACGGAAATTGTTTATTTATTTATTTATATGTATTTGTACCACACATAAGCAATACTAAATGAAAACGGGTATCATACTACCTAATACGGTTAGGCATTATTATCTCCTCTTACGAAGTTAAAGTTAACATTGGCGTTGCATTCAACGCCAATGTTTTATAACGTTTAATATTGTTTTTAAGTCACGCACCTACGCAAATAATTGTAGTTATTAATGTTTTCTGTGATACATAGGCGAAAGCTCCAAGTAGCCAACGAAATTCAAATTGTCTTACGTTTTTTTTCATTTGCAGGTCAGTATAGTAGCCGGCACGAGTCGTGAGCACAAATTCCAAATGAAATATTGTTGCCATCGTCAACGGGCTCTTGTTTTCTATTTTCTACCTGTATATAAATAAGCTTGATCTTATATTAACCTCATTGCCCCTGCCCGTGTACGTATCGCCGTAAAAGGAAAAAAGATTTGTAAGGTTTAAAAGTTGAATTTGTGCTCACGACTCGTGCCGGTTACTGTAGCAGATGTATGGTAATCTGAATATGATTCGCGACCGTAACAACTTTGCATTTATAGAATTATAATCATTAAAATCATCAATAGAACTCTCTCCGTCTTATTACATAACAAGATTTATCTTCAGACTCAGTTTTAAAACATGGAGCCATTTTTGTAATAAGAAACTACTGTGATTGAAACACAGTTCTTTATACAAAACTGAAAAATTGTAGTCCGGTAATAAGTTGTCAGTTTTGTGTTACGAACTTTACCGTAATCGGAATAAAGTTGGAAATTCAAAAATGACACCATTATTTAAACCTGGCTCTGAAGTTAAACCCTTTTGTAATAAGACTGTTCAAGTTTATATAATCCTAATGAATGACTATTTCATGAAATCTTAACATTTAGGATTATACTAACTTAAGTAGTTGTATTACTGAATCTAATGATTATAATTTTGTAAATAAATAATATATTACGATCGCGAATCATACTTTAATCAACATACAACCTAATACCGACTTCCAAATTGCAACAAAACGTAAGAAAATTTGAATCTCGCGGGCTACTTGGAGCTTCCCCCTCAAATACTAAGTCTTTTTATAGAAATTTCTGTAACCAAGGTGATACTTCAATAAACTAATTGCTTAGCCACTGCACCAATGGGGAACCTAGTCTTACATATCCTAGCATGTCACTTACACTTACCAAGACACCTAGGAATCCTAGTGTAGGTGTCAAAAGTGTCTGCTTCCCTCCATTAGCACAAGACCATTAAAGGATGACAGGCCAATGACACAAATTACTATTTATGTTGATTTTTCTAATGCACGTTGCTGAAGTGCGCTAAAAATAGAAGTTGTCGTAGTTTTAGCTAAGTGTGTAGCTATCTCTGCTAGGCGTAACTGTAATGATGTATTTGGAGCGTACTCTGAAATCTTATGTAGCGTGGGTGCATTTACTAACAAATACATCTCTCATGCACAAGACCCAAACACGGAACCGCTCTGTCCGGTACTTGTAAAATCAAGTGCCGATTCTGTTGTGCACAAACTAAACTTACTATTGCTAACTTTTTCTCTCTAATAAAATACGAAAGAGACGGACGAATGTGTGCTGTCAAATTTAGTTGAACTAATTATCCCAAACTGTAGACTACACGTTAAAACATGTCGACACACGGTGAAGCGCAAGGCCTAAACTAGTTTGACATCCATAACTATAATAGCCGTCTTTTTCTCGCGTAGCCTTTTAGTAAATGATAGCGATTCTCTAATTTTAGTTTAGTTATTGAACAAGAGAATCGGCACCATTATCATATTCCGACCAAAAGCGTAAGTTTTATTCTACGTTTCCCCTTATTTACAACATTTTCTTTAATCTAATCTAAGATATAGATACCAACCTCCTGAAACAGCGATCATCATCTGTTAAATACTGACATCTATTTGGTTGGTCTCTCATCTGCTAAATGATGATGATGATGATGAGATGTCAGTATTTAACATGGAGCAACTGCCTTCGCAACCTACTTACCCGTTAAAATTTTATTTCTGACAGTTCCTCATTACAGTTACCTAACTCCTGAAAAATAATTATTATAATGATTAACAATTTCGGTCTCAAATGGATGGGTTACCATCTTTACATACCAAGTCCCCTCCGTGCTTCGGAAAGCACGTTAAGCCATTGGTCCCGGCTGTCATTCGTGGATCTTTGACAGTCGTTACGGTGCGTCAGAAGCCCGAAAGTCTGACAATCAGTCTTACCAAGGGGTATCGTATTACCCAATAGCTGGGTTGTGGAGGTCAGATAGGCAGTCGCTCCATGTAAAATACTGGTGTTCAGATGCATCCGGTTAGACTGGAAGCCGACCCCAACATAGTTGGGAAAAGGCTAGGCAGATTGAGTTACTCATTACAGTTACCTAACTCCTGATAAATCAATATTATAATTATTAACATTTGGGTTGTGAAGGTCAGATAGGCAGTCGCTCCATGTAAAATACTGGTGTTCAGATGCATCCGGTTAGACTGGAAGCCGACCCCAACATAGTTGGGAAAAGGCTAGGCAGATTGAGTTACTCATTACAGTTACCTAACTCCTGATAAATCAATATTATAATTATTAACATTTGGGTTGTGAAGGTCAGATAGGCAGTCGCTCCATGTAAAATACTGGTGTTCAGATGCATCCGGTTAGACTGGAAGCCGACCCCAACATAGTTGGGAAAAGGCTAGGCAGATTGAGTTACTCATTACAGTTACCTAACTCCTGATAAATCAATATTATAATTATTAATATTTGGGTTGTGGAGGTCAGATAGGCAGTCGCTCCATGTAAAATACTGGTATTCAGATGCATCCGGTTAGACTGGATGCCGACTCCAAGATAGTTGGGAAAAGGCTAGGCAGATTGAGTTACTCATTACAGTTACCTAACTCCTGATAAATCAATATTATAATTATTAACATTTGGGTTGTGGAGGTCAGATAGGCAGTCGCTCCATGTAAAATACTGGTATTCAGATGCATCCGGTTAGACTGGATGCCGACTCCAAGATAGTTGGGAAAAGGCTAGGCAGATTGAGTTACTCATTACAGTTACCTAACTCCTGATAAATCAATATTATAATTATTAACATTTGGGTTGTGAAGGTCAGATAGGCAGTCGCTCCATGTAAAATACTGGTGTTCAGATGCATCCGGTTAGACTGGAAGCCGACCCCAACATAGTTGGGAAAAGGCTAGGCAGATTGAGTTACTCATTACAGTTACCTAACTCCTGATAAATCAATATTATAATTATTAACATTTGGGTTGTGAAGGTCAGATAGGCAGTCGCTCCATGTAAAATACTGGTGTTCAGATGCATCCGGTTAGACTGGAAGCCGACCCCAACATAGTTGGGAAAAGGCTAGGCAGATTGAGTTACTCATTACAGTTACCTAACTCCTGATAAATCAATATTATAATTATTAACATTTGGGTTGTGGAGGTCAGATAGGCAGTCGCTCCATGTAAAATACTGGTATTCAGATGCATCCGGTTAGACTGGATGCCGACTCCAAGATAGTTGGGAAAAGGCTAGGCAGATTGAGTTACTCATTACAGTTACCTAACTCCTGATAAATCAATATTATAATTATTAACATTTGGGTTGTGAAGGTCAGATAGGCAGTCGCTCCATGTAAAATACTGGTGTTCAGATGCATCCGGTTAGACTGGAAGCCGACCCCAACATAGTTGGGAAAAGGCTAGGCAGATTGAGTTACTCATTACAGTTACCTAACTCCTGATAAATCAATATTATAATTATTAACATTTGGGTTGTGGAGGTCAGATAGGCAGTCGCTCCATGTAAAATACTGGTATTCAGATGCATCCGGTTAGACTGGATGCCGACTCCAAGATAGTTGGGAAAAGGCTAGGCAGATTGAGTTACTCATTACAGTTACCTAACTCCTGATAAATCAATATTATAATTATTAACATTTGGGTTGTGAAGGTCAGATAGGCAGTCGCTCCATGTAAAATACTGGTGTTCAGATGCATCCGGTTAGACTGGAAGCCGACCCCAACATAGTTGGGAAAAGGCTAGGCAGATTGAGTTACTCATTACAGTTACCTAACTCCTGATAAATCAATATTATAATTATTAACATTTGGGTTGTGAAGGTCAGATAGGCAGTCGCTCCATGTAAAATACTGGTGTTCAGATGCATCCGGTTAGACTGGAAGCCGACCCCAACATAGTTGGGAAAAGGCTAGGCAGATTGAGTTACTCATTACAGTTACCTAACTCCTGATAAATCAATATTATAATTATTAACATTTGGGTTGTGGAGGTCAGATAGGCAGTCGCTCCATGTAAAATACTGGTATTCAGATGCATCCGGTTAGACTGGATGCCGACTCCAAGATAGTTGGGAAAAGGCTAGGCAGATTGAGTTACTCATTACAGTTACCTAACTCCTGATAAATCAATATTATAATTATTAACATTTGGGTTGTGAAGGTCAGATAGGCAGTCGCTCCATGTAAAATACTGGTGTTCAGATGCATCCGGTTAGACTGGAAGCCGACCCCAACATAGTTGGGAAAAGGCTAGGCAGATTGAGTTACTCATTACAGTTACCTAACTCCTGATAAATCAATATTATAATTATTAACATTTGGGTTGTGGAGGTCAGATAGGCAGTCGCTCCATGTAAAATACTGGTATTCAGATGCATCCGGTTAGACTGGATGCCGACTCCAAGATAGTTGGGAAAAGGCTAGGCAGATTGAGTTACTCATTACAGTTACCTAACTCCTGATAAATCAATATTATAATTATTAACATTTGGGTTGTGAAGGTCAGATAGGCAGTCGCTCCATGTAAAATACTGGTGTTCAGATGCATCCGGTTAGACTGGAAGCCGACCCCAACATAGTTGGGAAAAGGCTAGGCAGATTGAGTTACTCATTACAGTAACCTAACTCCTGATAAATCAATATTATAATTATTAACATTTGGGTTGTGGAGGTCAGATAGGCAGTCGCTCCATGTAAAATACTGGTGTTCAGATGCATCCGGTTAGACTGGAAGCCGACCCCAACATAGTTGGGAAAAGGCTAGGCAGATTGAGTTACTCATTACAGTTACCTAACTCCTGATAAATCAATATTATAATTATTAACATTTGGGTTGTGGAGGTCAGATAGGCAGTCGCTCCATGTAAAATACTGGTGTTCAGATGCATCCGGTTAGACTGGATGCCGACTCCAAGATAGTTGGGAAAAGGCTAGGCAGATTGAATGATTAATGCCCGGTTTGAGTTTATAACTCTTTATTCGACAAAATTATCTATTGAAGCGAATTCCTTCTCTATACTTGGTTTTTGAGGTCTCAGATAAACCCTCGATAGTAATTCACTCAACGTATAAGCTAAATTCTTCCTTAATGAAGTGTTCAGAAACACGATAGCGAACCAGTAATCACTATCGAATGGATAAACTCGGTTTAAAAACCTCAGAAACTGCACATAAGAGGTCTATCACAAAATTGCGTTTTATCGTATCGAATCGTACAGACGCCAGCACATCAAGCTACTACAATCTGTCATATTTCTTTAATAGATTTTCAACTTTAACGCTAAAGTATTAGGTTCAAAGTTGATTGGGAAAATTTGACTGTTTCGGGTAGCTTGGTGTGCTGGCGTCTGTACATTGAAGCAGTCCATGCCCACGTATCGTATTATGTAGCGATTTGGCAGTTGCAATTATGTTTATTTTGAGTCTTATTTTTTTTTTTTTTGTTTAGGTATAGTATGAAATTTTTATATCTTATGAATAACGTTTATTCTGGTATAAACTTTACATAGTAATATGTAGTAAGTAGAAATTTACAGTTAATTCTCAGCGTTTTTAGTAGGTAGTTTTATGGTTTTAAATGGGATTTTTTTTATGGATATTCCGACCATATTACAAAATTCTGACGCCGCTATATGGACTAAATCACTATTTACGAGATATTGTTATACATTTTTAATTTCATTTTCTTACCTATGTAAATAGTTCAATCCACAAGCTCAAAAAAATGCTGTCGCTCATTTGATGGAAAACTTGCTTCGGAATTTTTGGTTTATATACATATATTAGATAAGAAAAAAATACGAACAGCGAAGCCGCTATGAACTATACTAATAACTATTCTATTCTCCACCACTCAAGAAGTCAATGTTGTCGAAGTCTTTCAGTTTCTCAGAATAAGAACGCCAAAGTTGGCCATTTAAGGCGATACCAAAATAATTTGGGGGCTTTTTGGAAACCATTTATTTCACTATTACAGAATGTATGGATATAATTTTTTGATATATATTTATTGACTATTTGATCAATACTCTGACTGAAGGAAAACACGATTGGGTTAAATTTCCTCGATAGAATTTAATTCCGAAAATACCTCTACTTTTTTATATATTTTTTTTTTTTGTAATTCTAAAATCCTAAGTAATTTCATTGCAAAATTACATTCAAAATGTGCGTATTAGATAATTGAAAACTCTGGCTGAACATATTTTTGATAGATAGCTTAATTTATTTTTAAACAATTTTTATTTGGTTTGGCGCTTTTATTTTGGTTCCAGCGCATTGTTGCGCACTCTTTTTTTCGCATGTGGATGTAATTGACTCTGTCACTTTCTTATTACCGCTCAGTTAGCTTTTTACGTATCGCCTTAACGCAAAAATCATGGTCTAAATGTAATAGGGGCCTTAAAATTTTGCTCAAAGTCTTGATTGACGCCTGGAATACTAGTATGTGTTAGCAGAAAATCATACTAATTTCGAGCAGATGCTACATAGTAGCAAACAAACGTGTAATACGAAAAGAATATGGTTACACACACGGAGAGCATGCTATAAATAAGCAAACAAGCATGCTTTTTAATAGCATGTTTTCCGGGCCCGAGTTTATCACCAATCGGTATCAACAAAGCTGAATTATACAGTGTTTTGAGGAAACTAATGTTGAATGAATCCATTAAGTTTTGAAGGTCAACCGGTTCATGCTACCGAAAATGCGATTGCCTGTAAGCAATCTACTTTTGAATTCAGTTATTTATGTGGGTTGTGGCTAAGTAATAACAGCCGCACGGGTCGATCCATCAGGTTAAGCTACGCTTGCCGGGGTTGGTCCTTGGATGGGTGACCATCTTTACATACCAAGACTCCTCCGTGCCTCGGAAAGCACGTTAAGCCGTTGGTCCCGGCTGTCATTCGTGGATCTTTGACAGTCGTTACGGGTCGTCAGAAGCCCGAAAGTCTGACAATCAGTCTTACCAAGGGGTATCGTATTACCCAATAACTGGGTTGTAGAGGTCAGATAGGCAGTCGCTCCATGTAAAATACTGGTATTCAGCTGCATCCGGTTAGACTGGAAGCCGACCCTAACATAGTTGGGAAAAGGCTAGGCAGAATGAAATTTATGAGGGTTCTAATGATGACGTCCTGTAAAATAACACCGCATTGTTTCAAAATACACTTAAAAATTGCACTGTTTATGCATAGTTTAAAAACAGCTGACTGCTGTGCATATCGGTACTTGTTGATTGATTACTAGTTATAATCCATCCAAAGGACGTTTTAACAGACAAACAAGACTCTACTACTGAACAGTTACTAAGGGCCGGTTTTTTGATCCATAGTTAACTCAACCAAGGGTTAAACATAGTAACTAATGGTTGAATTTTGGCTAAATGTGAAAGGCTATTTCAATGTTAGACATTTTAAGTTTAGGTATAATTTTCGATATTTCGATACAATCGATATTTAAATTTTCGATGTTTTAAATATTGAAATTTACGTGTAGGTATTTTAATTTTCGACATTCAAATACGTACCCGTGCCCAGTGTGGTTGGTGGATGCAGTTTGCTGAGTCGGTGTTAATACATTAGGCGCGGCAGACGCACATGCGCGTTTTCGGACGTTCACCAGGTGCTTGACGGCGCGTATGCGCGTCCATACAATTTACATAACTTTCTTCGAGTGCGGCGCGCCACACCTGTGCGTTCGTTGTGCATCTCTATTGTTTCGAAAACATCGTAAAATAAGGGTCGGTAAGGGTGTCTACACTCAAGATATTTTTTGCACGCACCCGAGCGTTTGCCACACAGGATTAGTGTAGCATAAAGAAGCGTTTGCATAAATTTCGCTAAGAATTAAGCAGATAATGTGTTAAATCCAAGACCTCACTCGGGCGTGCTTACATAGTATGCACAGCATATGAGGCAGGTAAGAGACATTACAAAACAAATGATGACAATGTAAGAACCAGTAAGAACAGATGATGAAGAAAAAGATATGGGGGTACTGGACATGGTGATAAAAATTACAAAGAATTTTGTCCCAAACACGTACCAAACAGCAAATTAATTTCACTAGAAGTGAGGAATCTTAAATTGCGTAAATGGAAACAACTAATAAACTGGAAATCGATTAGCATCAAGTCAAAACTCGATTAAAATTTTTAATAGCTTGAATGGATTGGCATTTACCTAGCGATTTGTTGAAAAACACTGTTATTAAGCGCGTAGGATGTGTATAGTCTGAATATGTGGAGGATAAACATGTTTTGAAAATCTTCTTCTCGATTTTCTTACCGAAAGTCTGACAACCAGTTTTTTGGCGGTATAATAAAGGCGTATTATCCAGTGACTGGGCTGTGGAGGTCAGAAAGGCAGTCGTTCCATGTAAAATACTGGTACCTATTCAACTGCATCCGTTTAGACTGGAAGCCGACCCCCACATAGTTGGGAAAAGGAAAGGCTGATGATGATGAGTATCGGCACGAGTGAAAATGACAGTAGTTCTTAAAGACAATCGTTTTTTTAGGAGTCCGTATCCGAAGGGAAGAAATGAAACCCTATTACTAAGCCTTCGCTGTCCGTCCGTCCGTCTGTCTGTCAGCGGGTTGTATCTTATGAATCGTAATAGGTAGACAGTAATAGGCAGACAGTTGAAAATTTCACGTAGGTAGGTACCTATTGTGTATTACAAACAACAAATAATAAAAATAAAATAAAGTTAAAAACTACCGAGATGACGACTAATAGAAGCAAAAACTTTTAATCCAAAAAAACAACCGACTTCCAAAAAAAAAAAACACTACAAAGTGAAAAATAAGTTTAATTTCGGAAGTCGGTGTCTTTGGATCCGGATTTTAGTTTTTTTTTTTCACCGACTTCCGAAATTAAAGTTATTTTTCACTTTATAGTGTTTTTTTGGAAGTCGGTTGTTTTTTTGGTAAAAAAACTTTTTATTTTACACTTTTTTGTGGGTCACTTTTTAATTTATCGAAGTTACAATAGCCTAATGTCAATTGCTCACCGTCTTTTACAAAATATTGCTTTTCCCGATGCAGTGACGATAATTGTTAAGGAGTTCTCCTGGTAAGTACCAGGAGAACGAGCTTATGGTGAAGTCACCATCAGCTCCACTTCACCATATTGTAACAAGCATACATTGCTTAGGAACCATTATTAAAGTACCTAATCGAATCGCAACCCGTGAAATACTTATTATTGAGTAGTTCCGGTGGCCATATGTGATCTTCATCATCAGTTCTACTTCACTAAACGGTGCTTTCTGAGACCAAATGCACGAGTTAGAACGTGCACATGACAATGGGACCAACTAGAAAGTATACCCTCTCAAACACAAAAATAATTTTGCAAATCAGTCTAGCCGACTTCGAGTAATCAGGGAACATACATAAAAATAAATCCGATACCGACGAACTGAGAACCTCCTCCTTTTTTGAAGTCGGTTAAAAAAATAAGACACGTTGCGCCAACCCCAAATTATATTATGATATTATTTATTAAAGAGATCGGATAATTGGATGCATATTTACCTAAAGTTGAGATGTTGGCTATTGGAATGCACTTGTGTATCGAAAAAATCCCGGGATCCCGGGATCGACAATTTTTTTTATAGATACTTAAAATCTCGCGATTCCGGAATTGATAAATTTTGTAGGTACTTTTTGGCTACAGAATCGAATGCTAGCTAATTTGGTAAAGTAGGTTGCCTTTATATACAGTTGCCGCATATACAGTTTTTTTTTGTTTTTTTTTTCTCCATTTTCGAACTACTTTGCTATTCAACAACGGTTTCCGATTGCATCGTAATTTGGATTTTGGTTTTACTTGAAATGACGACCTTGTGCTACGAATCCCGGGAATAAATCTCAGGATTTATATTAAGAGAAAAAATTAAGAAGCCGCTTAGCCAAAAATTAACTTTAGGCACGGATTAGGTAATACAGATGGAAAACTCCGCAAAATCATGCGACTCTTGCTACGACACAATAAAGTGCAATTTAGGTCGCACAACGCTTATTATCTACAGTAATATTCACCTATAAGTTGCCTCTCTTTCTATCGCGTAACTCTTATATTTTCTGACTCGTTAGGTTTGTCTTCTTTTACGACGGCCTTTAGCCGGCCGGTGCGCGGCAGCCTGCACTGAGTTGGCCCGACAAGTCGAGCCCGCCGCGTACTTGTAGCTTCATTCCTAAACTGCGGAGTGTCCCATCTGTATTAATCTGTGCTTTAGGTAAATATGCATCTGATTATTCGATCTCTGGTCATAATGCATATCGTTACATACCTTTGTTTCAACTTAGTGATATTTTTACTAATTATGTATTTATAATTTCAAGATCATTACACTTATGGCCGTTAGCCAACACATTCAATACTATAATTACTATAAATAATTAAGGTGAAAGCGACTGTAGGTCAGTATAAAGAGTGTAATTTATGATTTGATATAAAACCTAACCTCCGTAGTTTTACAGGTCAATTTTATTTTTAGTTATTTTATTACAACAGCGGACTTGACAGTAGAGACCGACGGAATTACGTTTTCGGTTTTCGGCAATAAGAGAAAACGCAGAAAATAAAAAGATTTTTATCACATATAATAGGTACTTAAATTGTCCATAGTTAAACGAAAATTATCCAACCCACATTAGGTGTAATGTGGGTTGGATCATTTTCGTTTAAGAGGAAAGCGGTAGCCCGCGAAATTTAAATTTTCTTACGTTTTTTTGTAATTTGCAAGTCAGTATTAATTTGTAAGTTAAATAAATTATGATTCGCGGCCGTAACAAATAGAATTTACAAAATTATAAACATTAGAATTAGTAATACAACTCCTTAAGTTAGTATAATCGTCAAATGCCAAGATTTCATGACATAGTCATTCATTAGGATTACCTGGTCTTAAAGAGTTGTATTGATGACTTTAATGATAAATGATTTTTATTTCTGTAAGTAGGTTTGTACAAACACTTTTACAAGTCAATATTTTTTTTTTTTTTTAACTAGATGAGGTCGGCGTTTCCTGACTACTCTGAGAAGAAAGGCCGAAACAAACTCAGAGGTCACAGTCTCTTATAAAGTCCAGACATAATCTTGGTCACTTCATGTGAAGACCATGTAGATTGGTGTCTGAAATGGTCTTTTGAGGAAAGAACCACACAGATTGAGAGGACCTGTCCAGTCAGTGCACGCATTTGTCAGTAATCGCGCAGCTCAACTCAGAACTTAAGGAGCTCAACGATTCGACGAACAATACCAAAGAAAGGACATTGGGGTAGGCCGCATAGATTACTCAAACTGCCAGACCATGATTAAAAATATGATTAATGATTATAATTATATAAATACAAACTTGTTACGGCCGCGAATTACATTTTGATCAATGTACAACCTAATACTCACTTGTAAATTGCAAATAACGTAAGAAAATTTGAATTTCCCGGGCTACCCTGACGTTTTCACCTTAACTATGGACAATTAACTACCAGGTTTTTGTGTTGGAACGTTTCTCGTGTGATTTAGGTTTTACATTTATGTACATAATCAGCCTATAACGTTCCTACTGCTGGAACACAGGCCTCCTCTCAGTGAGAGGGAGCTGGCCATAATCCGGGGCCATAAAAGGCGCTGTCACACGTCTTCGAATTTTTTGTTCTAGGACATGCCGATTTCCTCACGACGTTTTCCTTCACCATTTTCAGGGCTGTGATGATAACGTGCCTGCCTGGGTTCAAACCCACGACCACGTAAGTCGGGACCGTTACCACTGGGCCACCACCGCTCTCACTGAGTTTACGTTATTTTAAGACAGAAAAGCCTATTGAGAAACAAAGAAACATTTATTTATTTTAAAGGTAATTTTGGTAATTTCTACTTGACAGCAACTTACTGCACCCTAATTGCGTAACACGCTATCGATCGGAATCGGTTTCATTTTGACAGTTCAACAACCTTCATTGCGTTGTTGAGCAGACTAATGTTTCGAACATATGAAGCAATGGATTAGCAATTTGCTTAAAAATGATTCAGATTCCGAACGATAACGTATGTAACGCAACTAGAGTGCAGGCCAAGGTTTAAAATCCACAGAAGATCAGTATAAAATACAAATTAGATCTTTCATGAAACATTTCCTTTACCGATATCCATTATAATGTATCTTAGTACTGACAAGCATCATGATTTAATCCGCAACAAACAGAGATCAACTTAAACAGGTCATACAATACCTTGAAAGTACTACCATCATAACCTGAGCTCTATAGGGCTTGGTCACATCGTAACTTCTCGAGTACTCTAAGTAAATCAAAAGGTTATTTATAGAAATGGAGGCGATCTCGATAAGTCAGTGTAACGGGGCAGTTGGCGAGTTTTACAGGTTGAGTAGCGATCCTATAGGATGTTAGCGTAGCGTAGGGCTTGGTCAGTGTTGTAGCGGGAAGCGGTTTGCGGTTTTTGAATTTATTTATATGTTTTTTATTGAATTTGAACTCTTTGTTAACCTTGGTTACCTTTAGGCTGCCATCAGACGGACTGCACAGCAGCAATCGCACGCAGTCGATATATTCAACTGCATGCATTTGTACGTTTGACTTCGTACAGTCGTGACTTCAACTTCACGCGGTTGATCGCTAACCGTATACAGTTAGTGTGCAGTTAGTCAAGAAACAGATAACTGTATGCGGTTAGGGATGGACAGCGTGTGTCGACACTACACGACTGCAGCCGACCGCATGAAGTCACGGCTGTGTGCAGTTAATATCGACTCCACACGACTGCAGACGAATTGTGAATTCACCGCGTGAATTGCACCCTAACTGTGTACGGTTAGCGATCAATCGCGTGAAGTTGAAGTCAAGACTGTACGAAGTCAAACGTACTACATGCAGTTGAATATATCGACTGCGCGCGGTTGCTGCTGTGCAGTCCGTCTGATGGCAGCCTTATTCAGGTCCGTGGTTTTTTTTTAGAGATTGAATAAGCAGTACAGAATAAACCGAAAAAACAAAAAGATACCTACTGGGAAAAAATCCTCTAAATTCACTGAAAGTTTTTATAAAGCATGAATGATTCCAACAATCCAGTGAGTTAATGTTACTAAATGGAAACATGTTACAATAACCCAATTGTTTACAATGAAAAAAACACGGAAACGTCTAAACTTATACGCAGAAGTTGATGCATTGATAACTGTCTTTGTTTTCAAATAATCATTTACGGTGTCAGAGATATAATGACGAGCGAAAGAATGGCTGTTTCAAAAAACAGACATTAGTTTTTAAACAAACACCGTATTCGGGGAAGTGTTGTACGATAGCAAACGATTTTATACCTAGGAATATTATTGGTTGGTTTGAGGGGCCTGTGGCTAAGTAATAACAGCCGCACGGGTCAATCGATCAGATTAAGTTACGCTTGCCGCGGTTCTTACATACCAAGACCCCGCTGTGCCTCGGCTAGCACGTTAAGCTCTCCCGGCTGTCATTCGTGGATCTTTGACAGTCGTTACGGGTCGTCGGTAGCACGAAAGTCTGACAACCTCATTGTGACTCCTCGATGCCGGAGATCGCAGTACACATTAAAGAGGTCCGAAGAGTATTGTGCAGTCTAGACGTGAACAAGGCCAGCGGGCCTGACGGCATTCCAGCGAGAGTGTTGAGGCAGTGTGCGCCTGAACTGTCTCCTGTATTGACACGTTTGTTCCGCCTCTCTCTTGAAAAAAGAACGGTGCCGAACTCCTGGAAGCTTGCAAATGTACAACCAGTGCCCAAAAAAGGCGACCGTGCAGACCCTGCCCATTACCGTCCGATCGCCATTACCTCCATTCTGTGCAAAGTTTTGGAAAGGGTACTGAACAATAAGTTGCTGAACTACCTTGAAGATAATGATCTCCTCAGTGACCGTCAATATGGCTTTAGCCGGGGACGGTCAACTGGCAATCTTCTTGTGTATGTCACGCACTGCTGTGGCGAAGCCATCGAGAAACACGGCGAAGCACTGGCTGTATCGCTTGACATCTCGAAGGCCTTTGACAGGGTCTGGCACGCTGCTCTGCTCAGCAAGCTTCCTGCTTATGGCATCCCAGCTGATTTTTGTAGCTGGATATCAGATTTCCTTAGTGAACGGTCGATTAGAGTAGTTGTTGATGGCTGCTCTTCTGACCTTATGGCTATTGATGCCGGAGTTCCTCAGGGGTCTGTTCTCTCTGCAACTCTTTTCCTGCTGCACATCAATGACCTGCTTCGGCCTGGTATTGTTGGGTACGCAGATGACAGTACAGTTTCAGAGAGATACTTGTCCAGCGCAAAAACCAGCGGGGCCGAAGTTCGTTCCTTGAGAGAGGCCATGGTAGAGCGGACAGATTTGACCTTAAGCTTTGTCTCCCTGTGGGGTGATGATAATCTGGTCTCTTTTAACGCCACCAAAACGCAGGCGTGTCTTTTTACCGCTAAAAAGAGTCGTTTCGCCCAAACTCCTACTTTTCGGGGTGCATCTGTTCCTGTAACTGATCGACTTGAGCTCCTAGGCATGGAGTTGACATCTGGTCTCAACTTCGGCGTCACCATCGAGTACAAGGCCCAAACTGCGGCCAAGAAACTGGGCATCCTAAATAGGGTGAAGCGATACTTTACGCCTGGACAGCTTTTAACCCTTCACAAAGCGCAAGTCCGATCCTGCATGGAGTATTGCAGTCACCTTTGGGATGGATCAGCTAAGTACCAACTAGCCGCGCTTGACTCGGTGGAACGCAGAGCTAAGAGGCTCATTGGCGACGTAAAACTGGTGGATGCCAAGCTTCATAGATTGGCTCATCGCCGCAAGGTTGCCTGCTTGTCGGTCTTCTACAGATTGTACTTCGGAGAGTGTGCCCGAGAACTCCACGACCTCATTCCACCGGCCCCCTTCTACCACCGGACATCTAGACGCACTGCCAGTTACCATCCCTACCTGGTTGCTATTCCACCAATTCGCACTAAGCGCTTCCAAATGTCTTTTATAATGCGCACAGCAAAAGAGTGGAACTCACTACCTGCGTCTGTGTTTCCGAACGTATACAACCCTAATCTCTTCAAAGTGAGAGTGAACAGGCTTCTTCTGGGTAAACTCACTCCATCGTCGACTTTGTCTCTGTCACCTCTGACCTAGACTAGAGTCAAGAGCAAACCCATCACAAATAAAAAAAAAAAAAAAACCAGTCTTACCAATGAGTATCGTATTAACAAGTAACTGGGTTTTGGAGGTCAGATAGGCAGTTGCTCCATGTAAAATACTAGTATACAGCTGCATCCAGTTAGACTGGAAGCCGACGCCAACATAGTTGGGAGAAGGCTAGGCAGATTGACTATCGTGAATAGCACGCCCATATCTAAAGCTTCCAGTCGGCATGTTTTGTTCCGACATCTTAAACAATTAATCTTAAATATTCAGATGATGATTATTGGTACTTACAACATTACTGGTGAAATGTGGGTGTACCATAGGGTAAAACTGGGATAGTTACCCTAGGAGGAGAAAGGAACCAAAATTCAAATTGTAACGTTTACAAAACGTACTATGATCGCAGTTAAGGGTGGGGTGTGTTTTTTGCTTATTAACTGCGATGATAGTACGTTTACAAGTTTTGAATTGATTGATTGACAAGGATTGATTGAAGATTTGAATTTTGGAGCGTTTATCCTCCTAGGGCAACTATCCCACTTTTAACATAGAAACAAGGCGTGATATTATGTGAATATTAATAATAATATAATAATAACCTGGGATATTATTCACACATGGTCTTCTGATCCCAAACTAAGCAGAGCTTGTACTATGGAAACCAGATAACTGATATACTACATATACTACTTTTTATTTTTTGTAAATACATACATATACTCAGAACAAACAGACATGTTCATGCACACAAATGTTTGTCCTGGATGGGAATCCAACCCACGACCTGCGGGGTATAGGTGGTATCTTAACCAACCACGCCAGCTGGCCTGTCTAAATGTACGTGAATATTATTTAAAAAATCAGTTAAAAAGAAAAACATGTACAGAACTACAGACCGCCAGCAGGTGAAGCTATCCGAAACTGTCAAATTTTCCCAATCAACCTTGAACCTAATGCTTTAGCGATAAAGTTGAAATTCTGTTAAAGAAATTTGACAGATTGTAGTAGCTTGATGTGCTGGCGTTTGTATATAAAAAATAAAATATAAATAAAATAAATAAAGATTTTATTGGACAAAAATGGTTGAACAATCAAACACAAACAACACCATGCCTATACAATAATACCGTATTACAATTTTTATTTTTACATACAACCCTAATCTTTTCAAAGTGAAAGTGAACAGGTTTCTTCTGGGTAAGCTGACTCCATCGTCGACTTTGTCTCTGTCACCTCTAACCTAGACTAGAGTCAAGAGCAAACCCATCACAAATAAAAATAAAAAAAAAACAGTCTTACGTCGTATCGTATTACCCAGCAACCCAGTCGCTCCATGTTAAATACTGGTATTTAGCTGCATCCGGTTAGACTGGAAGCTGACCCCAACATAGTTGGGAAAAGGCTAGGCAGATTGATTTTTTTAAGGCACTAGGCTCGGCCCCTATTACATGGGACTTAAACGTAACTGGTGAAATATGAGTTTCCTATAGGTGCACATCTGCCTAACCCATGGGGAACGACCGGCGTGGTTTCATGTTGCTTTTCACGGGTGCAAAGCAAGTTATGAGGGGTTGATGGCTAAGTAATGACAGCCGCACGGGTCGATCGACCAGGTAAAGCTACGCTTGCCGCGGTTGGTCCGTGGATGGGTGACCATCTTTACATGCAACTAATTGCGGTGGTAGGAAATACCGTTAAAAGAAACACTATGGTTCAAGAGTCCTAGATAGTGTTATAGTTTAGTATTTTTTTTTAAATCTAACTTATAACTAATTTGGTTGTTATTTACCGTCTTTAAGATGCTCGTGGAGGAACATATAAAAAAAAACATCTAAGGGTAGTCACATACTGCTGATGCTGATCACACTACGTCTACTACTTTAATCGGCGTCGCCATGGAGAATGTTGTGGACCCTAAGGGGGTGTTTACTTTTTGATTGCAGAGCATTCCTCTATGGTGACTACCCTTAGATGTTTTTTTTTTGCATTTCAAAAAGAAAAGTATTCTATTATAGTCTTTTATTACCAAAATGCTGATATAAAGGAAATAATATACCTAGAGACCAATATGCAGAAACCTTAGGTGAGATAACCTCTAATATTTTTGATCTAGTACAGTCTGCCTTGCTGAAGGCTCACTTTAGGAATGAAACTTGAACTTACGAATACGAACTGAATGAACTTGCGTCGCAAGGATGTAGAATTTAATGTAGGTGATGTAGTCTGGAAACTATTACCTAAGTGATAAAGAAAAGTATTTCAGTAAAAAACTAGCCCCTAAATTTGCTAAGTGTAAAGTGTCTGCCAAACTCTCGCCAAACACTCATACGAGTGTAGTGTGTGATTGTGTGTGTGTGATGTGTAATGTAATGTGTGTAATGTAATCCCTTGGCATCATTTGATTCACAAGAGTGAACCAAACACTAGTTAGCTAGGCCTACGGGATTATGGTGACTAATTCGCCTTAAATCCTTGGCATGCCAAGAACCCAGAGATTTTCCCTGCATATCTACCAATTCATAAAGAATAGGCGAGAGTTTGGCAGACACTTTACACTTAGCAAATTTAGGGGCTAGTCTTTCACTGAAATACTTTTCTTTATCACTTAGGTAATAGGTACGTTTCCAGACTACATCACCTACATTAAATTCTCCGTCCTTGCGACGCAAGTTCATTCAGTTCGTATTCGCAAGTACAAGTTTCATTCCTAGAGTGAGCCTTCAGCAAGGTAGACTGTACTTGATCAAAAAAGTTAGAGAGATAACCTAAGTTTTCTGCATGTTGGTCTCTAGGTATATTATTTCCTTTATATCAGCATTTTGGTAATAAGAGACGTCAGCTACTTAGTTCTCTACCAAACACAAGGTATGCTGGAGTGAAACCAGTGACTTCACTATTGGAACTATTCAGAGCAAATTGTACTGCAGGTCTGTACATGTAAATCCCAAGAACGTTGATCATTGTTAATGTAGGTAGAAATAGCAGTTATGATGGTTTTATTATAACGTTCTACGTTTTAACGTTTAATTTGTGGTGCATACCTAGGTGTATAGTGAATGCTTGGAATGTTATATTTACTGAACATGTTTTTAGTTAAATTAATAATAATAATAATAACCTGGGACATTATTCACACACGGTCATCTAATCCCAAACTAAGCAGAGCTTGTACTATGGAAACCAGATAACTGATATACTACATATACTACTTTTTTTTTGTAAATACATACTTATATAGATAATTACATCCAGACTCAGAACAAACAGACATGTTCATGCACACAAATGTTTGTCCTGGATGGGAATCGAACCCACGACCTGCGGCATGATAGGCTTTATCTTAACCAACCACGCCAACTGGCCTGTCAATTGGAAGTAAACTGAGTGCCATTGTCTAGTATTACACTCTGTGGTGTTCTATGAAACAAGAACGCATTATCCTCTAGCAGCTTGCAATTGTTTTAGCAGTAGTATTTCTCATTAGGAAAAAGAGACAGTATTTAGAAAACAGCAAGTAACTACGAAAAGATAAGTATTGTTTGGCAATGAAGTTGGTAGAAACTATGTTTGGTTCATATTTTACTAGAAGCAATTCAATTTTAGTTTGTTAGTTGCATTGCTATTTAGCAAGTGTAGTAGTTGCAGCTGATATTTGTAACTGATTAGGTTATCAATAAGTAGTGCAATGTAGTTTAATTTTTAGTTTTGTTTGTATAAAGTGATAGCTGTGTAGTGTAGCTTTTTAATGTAGTTTTTATTATAATTTGTGAGCTCGTAAATAAGTACTTTAGTTATTTTGATAGTATTTAGGTTTATGTTGCATTTATAGTATGTTTAAGTGTAGTATGAGCTAGCTGACGGCCACACTACTGGCCTAACTGCACTGGCAGCCTTCACGCCAGACTCTGACTTCTACCCGGCGACTACGGCTGACAGCCAAAACTAAGGCTGACCAACTTCACGACCCCCTACAGTAAACTCTGTCTATACCTATAAAATAAACTCTGTTTAAGTGACACATTAGTCTCATTGCTCTACTCTAGAATCCGCTACACCACACCCTCCGTGCCCCGGAAAGCACGTTAAGCCGTTGGTCCCGACTGCCATTCGTGGATCTTTGACAGTCGTTACGGGTCGTCAGAAGCCCGAAAGTATAACAACCAGTCTTACCAAGGGGTATCGTATTACCAAGCACAGAACAGACAAAAGTTACCAAGTAACTGGGTTGTGGAGGTCAGATAAGCAGTCATTCCATGTAAAATATTGGTATTCAGCTGCATTCGGTTAGGTTGGAAGCCGACCCTAATATAGTTGGGAAAAGGCTAGGTTAGATGATGATTGCTTTGCACGGGTGCAATATGGCAACATGTCATGTAAATATTAAGCAATAAACACAATAACCATCCGATATAAATTCTTTAAATAATGGTGAAAACCTCATCAAAATCCATTGTGTCATTTTGGAGATCAGGAGCCGTATTATGAACTAT
Organism: Dicycla oo; assembly: GCA_948252095.1. NCBI lineage: Eukaryota > Metazoa > Arthropoda > Insecta > Lepidoptera > Noctuidae > Dicycla > Dicycla oo. The sequence continues at coordinate 16,419,457 of OX411732.1, forward strand.
TAACACCATCACTTTTCCAGTGCTAGAGAGAGATGGAGCTATACATGACCTATAGCACCATCCCTTTTTCGCAACGGAATCATGATGGCGTTAATAGTTCATAATAGAATGACAGACAGGAAAAGCGACTTGGTTCTATACGTATCTATACTATGTATAGCGCTTATAAACGATTTTTAATTATGTTAAACTGAAGATCACGTCTAAACGATTAGTATTAATGATTTGGAATAAATATATGGACAGGCCAGTTGGCGTAGTTGGTTAAGATACCACCTATCATGCCGCAGGTCGGTTCGATTCCCATCAAGGACATACATTTGTGTGCATGAACATGTCTGTTTGTTCTGAGTCTGGGTGTAATTATCTATATAAGTATGTATTTACAAAAAAAAAGTAGTGTACGTAGTATATCAATTATCTGGTTTCCATAGAACAAGCTCTGCTTAGTTTGGGATCAGATGACCGTGTGTGAATAATGTCCCAGCTTATTATTATTATTATATCTTAAATTAGAGCATTTTTTTAATATGTAAATTTTATACATTATGTTGTGTAGTTAAATTATAAAATTGTGTCTAATGCGGATAAAGAACTGAGAAACACGCAAAAGCGTATTTTTATGAAACCTTCACCATTTTAAAGATAATTTAATTATTTATCTTTTAGTGTACGTGTTTTAATATAATACCTTTCATTTTATGTATAATCAATTAATAACGCGTCTAATTCGGAACAGCGGTCCTTGATGGGCGAGTTCTATTACTGGGTGGACGTACGACGCGTTGCGTGAGCTCAGCATAGAATGCCCAGGCTATGCCACTCCAACCACTCAAGGCCTTTGGCGTATAGGGTGACTGGTAAGGATTATTTCTATCTATCCCCCTGTTTTGTCCCCTTAGGGGGACAGATCGGGAAAAAGTTTTATCTATCCCCTTGTTAGCAAGTTTACTCACTCCTATCTGTCCCAGATAGGAGTGAATAAAGTTCGAACTGTCCCCTCGTTGCTAACAGAGGGAAAGATCATTTTCTTTTTTCAAATCTGTCCCTAAGAGGATAAAGTAGGGTGATAATTAGTGACCGATACTTAAACACACGATTGTACTCATGATAACAAACAACTTTTACTACGGGACCAAACCTGAAATAGCGAAAAAAGTTGTTTGTTATAAGTACAATTAGTCACTAATTACCAGTCACCCAATATCTTCGCGTCTTAGCGTCTTAATAAACTAGTAATATCTGCACAGAGACGTACTTAATGCCTTGCCTTGTTTGCCTTACTCTAATTTTATTGACCTGCATTCATTTCGGTTTTTGGATCAATAACAAACGTCTACTTCCGGTGCACGTTACCGCCGCACGCGATCAATCAAGCAAGCATCACGTATTCAAGTTATCTATTTAACATGTACGTGTTTCTGTGACAAAATAAACATTTTTGGAATGAAGTTCCTTATCGCACGTTTACCTATACTCTGCACACTTGCCGAATGAGAGCTAGACGGAAAAAACCTGCCAGGTGCGTTACGAACCACGCACAATGAAGGGTTCCGTGGTTGGCATAAATTTATCCCAAGAACAAACTTAACATTGTAGTTCAAAAACATGTTCTCTCATACATTCCAACTGCAAATGTAAGTTTGTAGGCAAAATATTGAGAGATTTACCATGTTATTTTAAGACTTACTATAGATTTTACTTATAGGTACAGAACTATTTTCTATATTTTTTCAAAATTTTAGGCTCAGAAGTTTAGGAGATAAGGGGGGAATGGTCAATTTTCGTCTATTTTCTTAAATAACATTAAAACAATTTATTTTAAAATTATAAAAAAAAAATATTATACTGAATGGTTTTTTTACCGTCTTGAAAATGGGTATAGTAGGTGAACGAAGTAGAAGCCTATGGCATACACAGAATTCAATTTCAAATCATACGCACTACGCACCCTGCGTAGTACTGCATATGATTTGAATTTCAATATTTTTTAAAGATCTATAAAGTTTATTTCAAAATGTTGGTTTTTATTGTTCTAGTTTACTTCAAATTTGTAGGTTGATAGAGCAATTTCTGTCTAAGCTATTGAAAAAAAAAAACTAGGTATGCCATAGGCTTCTACTCCGTTCACTTATTGTACCCTATTTTTTCAAGACGGCAAAAAAATCATCCAGTATATTTGAGAGCCTCACAATAATCCCTTTTATTTAATAAGGAGCTTGTGGCTAAGTAATAACAGCCGCACGGGTCGATCCATAGGTTAAGCTATGCTTGCCGGGGTTGGTCCGTGGATGGGTGACCATCTTTACATACCGAGACTCCTCCGTGCGTCGGAAGGCACGTTAAGCCGTTGGTCCCCGCTGTCATTCGTGGATCTTTGACAGTCGTTACGGGTCGTCAGAAGCCCGAAAGTCTGACAACCAGTCTTACCAAGGGGTATCGTATTACACCCAGTAACTGGGTTGTGGAGGTCAGATAGGCAGTCGCTCTATGTAAAATACTGGTATTCATCCGGTTAGACTGGAAGCCGACCCTAACATAGTTGGGAAAAGGCTAGGCAGATTGATTTAATATCCACACGGTACCTACAGTTTGCAATTTTTTTTTAAATTTTCTAGTTTCCCAAAATTGAACGCCATATATAAAAATTCATTTATTTACGTTACACGTCCATGCTTGGGTCCCAGAAATTCATACGTGTACCAAATTTCAGTCTATTTCGGAGCAAATTGGCTGTGACAGACGGACAGACAGATAGACACACGAGTGATCCTATAAAGGTTCCGTTTTTTGCATTTTGACCGTCACGAACTCACGACGCTTTAGTATTTGTGTTTACAAGTGTACGTATAAGTATATTAATGTAATATCTATTCTCTTAATCCATCCCATCTTTTCTGTGCCTGTTGGTACATAATAAAGGAGGGTACATACGTAACTGCAAGCATGACAAACCTGCATGAACAATTATTTTGTGCAAGCGTGCTTGAGCGTCTGAATGATGATTTTGTGCAAGCATCTAGCTTGTGCAAGCTGCATGAAGATTCATAGAATTTTCATTCCACAACAAGCCACGCTTGTGCAAGCATAATTGAACGTGTGTATGCAGGTAAGCTTGCGCAATCATACGCACGCCAGTTAAACTCAACGAATGCAGCTAAAGCAAGCGCGTCGTCGTCGTCCATCACTCAAGCAAAAACTGATGCGGCTCCAGCTTGCTTGTACAGTGCCTGTAGGAAAGTTGTGCACGTTTGCACAAATGATTGTTCATGCAGGCTTGTCATGCTTGCAGTTACGTGTGCACCATCCTTAATATACAGTGCAAGCAACAGGAACTTCGTTCCAACCGGGTTTCCCACCTAACTCCTCCCGACTTTTTAGGGCTCCGTACATCCAATTTAAGAAACGGAACCCCTATAGGATTACTCGTGTGTCTGTCTGTCTGTCCGTCAGTCTGTCACAGCCGACTTGCTCCATATCTAATCAACCGATTAAGTTGAAATTTGGTACGCATAAATTTCTATGATCCAAACCAGAACGTGTAACGTAAATAAATTAATTAATGTTGAATATGGGAGAGAATTTTTTATATTTTTGTCAAAATTTTAAGCACAGCAGTTTTGGAGATATGGCGGGTTATTAAAGAAAAACCTACCATTCCCGCCATATATCCAAAACTGCTGCTGAGCCTAAAATTTTGACAAAAATATACAAATATTTCTATACTTATAGATTGCAGAAAAAAAATATAATTAGAAGTCTATGGTTTAAAATAACATGGTAAATCACACGATAATGTGCACATTTACAAACTTACATTTGCAGTTGGAATGTATAGGGAACATGTTTTTCAACTACAATGTTAAGTTTGTTCTTGGGATAAATAAATTTATCCCAACTAAAGAACCCTTCATGGTGTCCGACACGCACTTGGCCGGTTTTTTTATTTATTTGCACGTGTCTTTCATTCTTCTCTCAATAACAACATATTGACTATAAAGAGAGCAATATTAAATAAAACCAATCCAAAATGGCGTAAATAAACGTGTGTGAATGTCCAAATTGGGATTTTCCATCAAAACAAACGCGATGCACACTCGATTTGAGAACATTCGTAATACACTTGCGTGCAAACAAATCGATCCACCCCGTTCTCCGAAATGCGATAATTCGTCAAGTTTAAATAAAAATAACCTAATATATTTTGTACCAAAACCTTCTTGATTGTATGTAGATTACGTTAGTGAAATAAATATCCAAACCTGATGCATTATTTTTTGAGAAAATCGTGAACTTGCGAACATACTAGTCGAATAGACCCTCTTTTTTTTAAGTCAGTTAAATGATCAATAAACGAGCACTAATAAACAAAATAATGTTTTTGTCAACTTCACTGACAAAAATTAAATTACGCAGTTTTCCAAACAAATGAGTGATGAGGACATCTAAAGAAACGAGTCGATCTTGTAAAGATATTGCTTTTATCAAAGTATGTATAGCCTATGTGTAAGTAAATTTTATCTTACCTACTTTCACACAATATTTAATAATTAAAATATATATTAATATTTTAAGATATCGTCTCATAGATAGAGAGCATGGGGTGGGCCGATTTTTTTGTACGCAAGTGTATTTGGCAAAGATTCAATGGATTCACCGAGAACTTAATAAAAGTAAGTGCATATTGCTTTTGGCATGAATGTGGTAGATTTGCCGTGATTTATACTTTGGTTAATATACCTTGTATACTGCTCCATAAAATGCACAACATGCATACTCCACGAGTTCTGGATCACGGATCTTCTGGTGTTTACACGAGATTCCTACGCCATCCATACTATTTACTAGGTAATATTATAAACTAGCTGTTAGTGCCTGGGGTCACCGCCCGGGTGAATTTCATATCTCCAGTGTTTGGAATGAATGAAATGCACCAACCCGACCAGACTCGATTAATCGAATAAACCTAAAGATTCACACTAGCCCCTGTTGCCTCATGTTACATGGTGCAACAGAAACCATTGCATATCAAGGAGTAGACCGGGGGGTGCCATGATGGTAGGGAGGACGTGCCCATAGGATATGGAGGGGATAAAGAGCCTACCGAGTATGCACCCTATAGCAAGCATTGGAATAGTGGAGAGACGGGTGATATAATTATGGATGGGCTCTTTTTACGACGTCGCCGCCAGGTTGCTTCTAGTCCAGCTTCCCCGGTGAATCTTTTGGCGGTTAAACTGCCTTTTAGACTTTATTTATGTCACTGCTATGCTGTATTATACGTTGCTGTTTCCAATTTCTTCGTCTGAGGTCTCACTGCTATCCGTTTCTGGTTTCTTGTAGTTCTCATTTGAAGCCTTTTTGATCTTATTTCTTTCTTTAGCCGTATCCACCCAAAAGTTGATTTCATTGTCGAAGTATATCATGTCTTGCTTTATGTTGTCGTTCCATGTGTAAATAGGGCAGCCGACTTTTTTGGTTTTAGCCTTGTACTGCATTGCTGCATGTAATAGGTGCTTTTGGCGGGGTCAAACTGCTTTCTCGACTCGTTTCTTCTTCGTTCTGATAAGTTGACAACAGCACAATGTCCAGGAGGCGGTCGGCCCGCTCCTCGTTGTTTATGTTCAGCTCCGACTCCCAACAATGTTTTGATTCATTCATTCATTCATTCCAGTGTTTGGCTGTGTTGTCTGTTTTCATATTTTTATATGAAAACAGACAACAAATTCAACGGAAAGTTGGATAGTATACAAATACTATTCAACATTTCCAGTGAATTTTCCAAAAAAATCTGTCATACAAATCTTGTTTTGAGAGTTACAAAAGATTTAGCCAAATAAGTGCAACTATAGAAATATAACTTGATAATCTATGGGTGAAAAGTGCAACCGTTCGGAAATGATGCGCTCACATACGTTTATTTATTTATTTATTTATTAAAGAACACCAACAGCTTAAACATTCAACATTAGTTTAGCGTATTTAGGAGAGGTATTATTGCAAATGTATACACAAATTTTAAGTGTACATAACATTAAAGAAAAAAAGTCATTGGACAGAAGTTGCTTATGAACTAAAAGTAAAACTTAAAATTTCAACAAAGTTATTTAACTTTAACAAAATTGAATACCTACAACATCAAAAAAAAAAAAAAAATACATAAAACAAGTTAATGAAGAGCATGAACTTAAAACACAATAATTCAGATACATAATTCTACTAACAAAAGTAATGTGACTACATGATAATTGTCTATTATTTTTTTCCAAATACCGGGAGTCGTGAAATATGTCCAGGTTTGAATTTAATTTGTTGAGCATATTGTAATGGTTAATTGTTCTTATGAGCGGCACCGATATATATACGACAGAATGGAGGAAAAAATGTGTTAGTTAGGACAGCGCGGCGTCTCTTACGTGGAACTGTGATGGGAACATCTGCTAGTAGGAGGTGACTACAATCAATCTTACCGTTAACAAATTTGTGCAAAAATGAAATACTAAGCATTACTCGACAGTCACGGAGAGAAGTCATTTTGAAGAAAGGAAGTCGCTGGTTATATGGGCATCTATGAGAAATACCAGGAGTGCTAAACGCCAAAGAGCGTGTGAACTTACGTTTTATACGTTCAATGCGTTGAGAGTGAACAGCATAAGACGGGCTCCACGGTGTACATGCGTATTCTAAGTTACTTCAATACGTTCGGCAGTTGATTTTTATACGTACGTATATAATTTTATACTTACTTGCGCATCTATATATATATATATATAGATGCGCAAGTAAGTCTTCCTGTCTGTTTCGATGTTTGTCACACGGTTAGGTACCTACTTGTAAGTAAATCTGATATCAGATGCTTCACCCAATGGAACGCTTCACTCGAGTGACTAAGGTAAACTGTAGTTACTTTGATACCACGAGGTTACTTTGATAACAACTTTCGAAGTTTCGACGTATGAAAAACTTATTTTTGAAATATCTACAATGCCATATTAAAAATAAACTATCAGAAGTGCCAATTACTGAAGTCGAAAGTTGTTATCAAAGTAACCCCAGTTTACCGATCTATTCTGTAAAAATTTCACCGTGAAAACTGACGTAGGTACCTCATCTAAATTTTCGTGGTGAGATTTTTAACTACCTAGTCCTAGATCCCTAACATCAGGTGGAATGACAGTTCACTTCAAGGTCTCTCTCTCTTTCTATTTCTGTACCTGTCCGTGACATCACAGCGGGCCCTATAAAAATACCAGCACTGCGACACTTGCTTGCCCCTGGCTGGAGGCTTTGAGTTCGCTTAAGGCAGCCACAGGATAGTCCGGTTAAGTAGTCACGGCCTCTCTAGGCCAACTACGAGATGCCAATTATAAAAAAAGACACTTGCTTTTAAATGTCAAAGCATGAGCATCGTGAGATACTGAGCCTTTTGGCCTCGTACAGGACTTTCTGATTTTAATATTTTACTTTTGTGTGTTTAGTTTATTCTTCCTGTGCGAATCTCAATAAATACTCTCTCTTCACCTAAGTTTTCACGGTGAGATATTTACAAAAAAATTAAAATAAGAACCACGGTGGATAAACGTTAGCTCACTTCGCCTGCACACTAGTTTTCACGGTAAGATATTTACAGAATAGACCTGCTGTTTATTAGAGTTCCGTACCAAAATGGTAAAAAGGAACACTTATGGTGCGACTCAGTTTGTCTCTCTGTCTGTCACAGCTGGATATCTCGAGAATTACTAATGCTATCAACTTTTTGGATAAGTTTTAGATGACGTTTGCCCAACTATTTTGCAAATAAGAAAGAAATAAAATATACATATTTTTTTACAACAGGGACTGAAAGGGGGCTTTAAAAATTCGAAGTGGGGCTACTAGGGCACGTGGGGTATCATATGAAAGAGCGCTGTTTGCACATTTTAAACATTTTTTCTTTTTTTTTAGGAAGAATAGTTTTCGAGTTTTGATGAAAAATGTAAAACATATACCGTTCCCCCCTTATCTCCGAAGTTTGCATAGAGAAAAATCTGAAATTATTCTGTGCTATAGAAGATTATGTTAAAGATTACAGGGAAAAAACACTTTTTTATAGTATGGAACCCTCGGTGCGCGAGTCCTACTCGCTCTTGGCCGGTTTTTTATTTCATTCCCTTGTTACGTTAACACGACACCGTCAAAATGACATATAGGACCATTTCATTTCATTTTTAACCGACTTCAAAATAGGAGGTTCTGTATTCGACCCGTATGTATGTACTTATGTACTTACGTATTAATGTAAGTATGTTTGTATGTCCGCGATTTTCTCAACAACGAATGTACCAATTTTAATCATTCTTTCACTATCGTGATCTACATACTTTCAGGAAGGTTTTAGTATAATATATAATACGAGTACATTAGGTAATTATTCTAATATACAAAGTTATATGCATAAATGTAGATGCGGATTTTGATGATTATAGTCAATAAAAAAAAAAAAAAAATTACTTTAATCAAGTAAAAACCGACTTCAAAAACCTAAAACGAATAAAATAACTTTCATAAAAAAATACAGCTTCTGAAGTCGGTGTCTTCAATTCTTTAATGCACATTAGCTTGGCACCAAGTACAGAAGCTGTTAAGTTTTTTACGAAAGTTATTTTATTCGTTTTAGGTTTTTGAAGTCGGTTTTAAAAGTTCAACTTGTTGTTCAACTGATTCACTTCGAGTGAAAGATGCCGAATGATAGACACAAATGAACAAAAAGTGAAACGTCTGATGTCAACTTAAGGATTGACTGCACAACTTATGAGACATGTTTTAGTAATGACTTGAATAAATAATAAATAATTATTATTGTGTTTGTCATGTGAGAGTTACGTAAGCGATTCTGCCGATCTAAGCATCAAGAGATTCCATTCACCTTCCTTCCTACGTCAATCAAAACCGTCCAGTACATACGGCTACATATCAAGCTATACATATCCAGTATAAGCTGATCTGGCGTTGTATAGGATTTCTGTACAATGAGAGGTCAGCTTATACTGGAAATCGTATAGCTTGATATGTAGCCGTGTGTACGTATTATTATAAATATTATCTGCATTACCATTTCCAATAGTACTGTAAAACAAAGACCTTTTCAATCATATTGTAAGAGATGCACGTACTTCCGTATATTTCCTAACCTTTACCTATTAGTTGATGGAAAATGAGGATAAACTTTTTTCATACATATTCATGAGTTATTTCTTTGTGTTCTAAGGCGTGAATCCAATCCTCCACGGCGAGTACCGCATATAAAATCAAAATGGTGGATTTTTAGACATCATAAATTCTTGTTTTGAAAAAAATGAATTCTAGTAAAATGAATAAGTGCGGTATCACGTTAAGGGTCTTGAGGAGACGATTCCAAAAATAAAACACACTAAGAAAAGTAAAGGTTTTGTTTGAACTTCTTGCAGTCGGGATTTTAGATATTTTTAATATGTTTTTTACACCTTTCATCCAAAATGAATGATTTTAGTTGAAACGTGTAACAAAACCGTCCTCTGCTTGACATGACCTCTCTCAACAATCGTCATCCAATTCTATATGAGTACGGAAATTAATCATTCATTGATTTAACCATTTTTCTTTCAATGACATTAAATTGCGTTTTCTTTCATTTAGGTATCATATAGGGTTTACGTACTCATAATTATGAACAACTTTTACTATGGGATCAAACCTGAAATCGCAAAAAAAATAATCAGCTCTTCAGTACATTTTGACGAATTATGCTAACATAAATGTACTGAAAGGCTGATTTTTTTCGCGATTTCAGGTTTAGTCCCATAGTAAAAGTTGTTCATAATAATGAGTACAATGACTCCTTAAGAGGTGGTTGGTGTTTTACCAATAACCCTGTATATTTCATAGGGGGAAAAAAAAAACTGGATTTGATTATTATTAATTAAATCCAGTTTTTTTATATATCGATATCTATATCGATACCCATTATGTCCTGTGGAGTTTCGCTAGCTAATTAATTTGACCCTGTATAAGTCCCTACCGACGAAGTACGTCAATCATAGGTAGGCACTTAGCTACTTCTGGTCTATGAAGGAAAATGTTGAGGTTAGTGTGAATTTAATTAGAACAATGACGATTAAGTGTGATTTTCACCATAGATGAATACAGATGGGACACTCCGCAGTTTAGGTATGAAGCTACAAACAAGTACCTATCTCACTGAGCCAATTCAGTAGAACTGCCGCGGTCAGAAGGTATAAGAGTTACGCGTTAGAAAGAGAAGCCACTTGTAGGTGAATATACTGTACCTACCGTAAGGCACTTTATTGTGTCGTAGCATGAGTCGCTTTTTATTTAAATGATTTTGCGGAGTGTCCCATCTGTATTAATTGGTGGTTCAGTTATAATGACCATACTTAATACTTACCTAAGTACCTAGAACACTACGGCCGAAACTTCGGACTCGCCAAGACGGCGAGCCCGAACTTCGCGCAGAAGGCTGCGCAGTAACATTTTTTAGGAACCAAATGGTGACATGAGGCGAGTGTGAGTGAGAGAACATGCGCGGAAGTTCGTAGTGCCTATGTTCAGACTTGCCAAGATATTTCGGCTGTAGTGTATACAAAATAGGTACAATCAACCGCATGTCATTAACACTTGAATTACGAACACCTGCTGCGATATAATGGCGCTGTCAAAGTGAAACTTTCCCAGGGACGTGCGGCAGACTGTCCTAGAAAAACAATATTATTATATTTATTATTTTTGATTGTATTTTAATTGTAATATTTGATTGTAGTTTAATGGTATTTTTGATAGTCAATGTAAGTTAGATGTAAGTGTATATGTGTGGTAGTAACATTGCATTGGCGTTATAGCTGTTAAGGTGTTATTTACGTAATTTTCAATAAATAAATAATTATCACAGTTAAAGCATTTATTTCAATGGGTTTCTTTCCCGGAAGTGAGGGCTGTGTGTTTGTCACTCACTGTTACTTGTCAAAGTCATCTTGAAGACACAGCTTCCAATCAACAACTCGCTGTAAAGTTTTCAGCATGGAACTTCATTGACAGCTGAATGAAAGTAACAAACACTAAGCGCCATCTACGCTGAACTAATTTGACAGTTTTCTTCCTCATTAAGGCGACGATAACGGACTTTTAATGATTTTAAACTGAAGATCACGTCTAAACGATTAATGTTAATGATTTGGAAAAAATATATGTTAAATGAGAGCATTATCTTGATAACTTAATATGTGGATATTTTAGATTATGTTTATATTACATAGTGTAATTAATTTGTAAAGTTATGTCTAACGCGGATAAAAAAAACTGAGAATCACGCAAAAACTATCAAGCGTATTTTTATGAAAACAAAACTTTTAGTATACGTATTTTAGTACCTTTTGTTTTATGTTTAATAAATTAATAATGCGTATAATTTTGGACCGCGCTCCTTGATGGGCGAATCCTATTACTGGGTGGACGTACGACGCGTTGCGTGAGCTCAGCACAGAACACGCAAGCTAACTACTCAAGGTCATTGGCATATCTTTGCGTGTTAAAGCAATTGCTTTAACCTTTATTGTCCTATTGCTGGGCATAGGTGATTACCTATGCCCAGCAGTAGGACAATAAAGGTGATCAAAGAAAAAAAAAAAAAACAATTACAGGCACTTTGAAGCGGAGGTTACTATGGAGAAGAACGGTCAAGAAACTCCACGGACACTCTTTTAAATAAAAATATTGTTACAAAATATCACAATAGTAAAATAACATGGTGTTTTATAAACTACCTCTCAATGTGCGAATTAGCAACTCTACTTGTTAAACAAAAATAATCTGAAAACAATGAAACGATAATCTCTTTTAATTGGCAAACTACAATATTTATAGTTATTTAAATAACGAAAAGGAATGTTATGAAAGCAGTTGTATTCAAGAAGATAATATTTTATTATGATTAGCTTAGTTATGTATAATCAGCTGCTAGGGTTGCGGGTTGTTTGAAAGAGTTACCGTGGCCCTGGCACAGGCAACTGAAGGAACACGGGTGGGTTTTAGTCAGTAGAAGTCTGACACGCCCTCCCGCTCCGCTCAGAGCGGGAGAAGTTATTTGATGATTTCCCATCCAAAAAAGGGGCATGTATAATGAGCTTGGAATGTTCCGACTGCTGTGACACAGGCCTCTTCTCTCTGAGAGTGGAATCGCAATCTACTACAAGGACCCTGTGTGGCACCCTAAATGCTTAACACACTATCAATCTGATTCATTTTGAAGCATATTGCTAATTTAATCCACTGCTTCATATGTTCGAAAAATTTGTCTGCACGACAACTTATTATATACAACGCAATGAATGTTGGTGAACTATCTAAATGAAACCGATTCCAATTGATAGCGTATTCTGCAATTAGGGTACTGGTTGGTGGATTTCAGATAACTTTGAATATTTGACTCTTGGGCATTGGTCTTCTCACGATGTTTCCCTTCAGCGTTTTGCGTGTAGTGTCACAACTACTCTAATAAATTACACAAAGAAATAATGTAGATATTTTATTTGTCATTTGGAATCATAACCTAAAGACGAAGAAGAAATTATCATCCACATACAGGCTAAAATTAAACTAATTAGTGAAGCTTCACATAATTTTATTACGTGACTGGAATATCAAATCATGAGAAAAAAAAAACACTTCTTGAAAATAAATAAACACATCAACTGTGTGCGAGATATATAGATACGTATCGGACGTATCAGATAATCCAGACACAATTTTGTTCACAACATATAATTATGACAATAATCTCTGTACATACCCATTATAGAGGGCGCTATAATTACTATTGTTGAGAACATTTGAACAATGACACATGATACAGTGAAACGCCGCTATCTTTGAAATTTGAACTAAGAACATGTGTTCAGCTGTTTTGGGTCAAGCTGAAGGGGGTTTAAAGTCAAGAAAGGCATGTAAATAGATAGTAAGGGTTTTCTAAAATGACTTTCACTAGGTGGCAGCACTGAAACGTCAGGTCAAGGCACCTGTCAAAAGTGTCAAAGCGCATTTATATTTTCTTTAGTCGTGACGGAATGATGAACGAATGAATGAAACGAATGATGAACGTTGTACAGTCTTAAACGGTACATGTTTTGTACCAAAGCGTGCGTCACTTTATTACTAGGTATAAATATTCATACATTTCAAAAAATCAGCGAGTGTGATTACTGCTACGCGGTGACTAACATTAGAGAAAGGAATCGTCAACAGTATTACTAGTAATCTTTTCTCTACACGCTTCAACCTAAACAACAATTTTAGAACAACTCTGTTAGTGTACGAACCGTACAAACGTTATTATATGATTTATATTCATAGTCAAAATGGAAGACCCCTTATTAAAGTGGAGCCAACTTGTAGCGTGAATTTTCATGAAAACTCATTGCGCTGATTACCTTGTTCACAAACTAAACTAAAACGAGAGAATTACCTCTTACTGACAGACAGCGCGAGAAAAGGACGGTGACAGATACAACGCCACAAGGTTGTTTTGGCGCGTGGCCAAATTCGGAACTAACGCTGCCAGCTTGTTTTTTCAATACAATTTATGTGATAATGTCACAATTTTTTACCAAATAACATATAGATGCCATATTCTATTAAAGAAAGAAAGGTATACAAATATATGTCATATCGACACAGACATGTCAAATAGCATTTTGTTTCTTTTTAACTAATCAAGAGCTGCGTATGAAAAGAGTGACCTCTAAATGTTTGTCAAGGAATAAATTTGAAAATACTCTTGTGTGACGTCAAAATCGTGTCTATGCGTGAACGGTCGCCATGTTGAGTGCTGAGTTTTGTGGTAGATGATTGGTAGACGTGCTGTCAAACGGTTGCTTGCTCTCTCTCTTGCACTCGCAGTTACAAACCTACGAAAGGCGGCCATGTTGAGTGCCCGATTTTTGTAGGTATGCACGCTAATTTTGTAGTTAGGGCAAGTCCATAGGTTTACAAGTCAGTGGCTAAAAGTAAATCCTTGTACAAATCAAAAATTAGAGAATTGACATCTTTTACTGACAGACAGCTAGAGAAAAGGACGGTGACAGATACAACGCTACAAGATTCTTTTGGCGCGTGGCCAAATTCGGAACTAACGCCACCAGCTTATTTTGTCAATAAAATTTATGTGACAAATGACAATGTCACAATTCTTTACCAACAGCGACCCCTGTTAATGTAATTCAAGTGCTAAAAGTAGGTACCTAAATCCTTGTCCAACTCTAAAATATTGACTTGTAAATGTGTCATATAAGTCTTACTCGGAAACTGGAAATAAACATTTCATTTCAAAAACATTACTTTAGGAAAATGACAAACTTTTAAATCTCTTTCTTTCCAGCACCATGCATTCCGGGTGGCTGGCGTGGGAATGCATTGTCTTCGGCATCTTTGTGTGTGCCTCATCATGTGCCCCTCTCTGGAGGCGGAGGAAGGACGTGAATGCTGCGGGGGGTAGCGCCAAGCAAGCCTATATTTTCGCTGGAGGTGGCGTGTCTACATTAGCTATGATCCTGTCGGTAGCCAGGGGGACCTTAGGAGTTAGGTCGTTCTTGGGTAAGTGAAAAATGATATTATATATATTTTTTTTTTGTTGATAGTGTTTCTGTGGAAGAATTTCTGTTTGCATGTCAGTGCATTGCGACGCTTGAACGTCGATTTATCGTATGGGATTTTTATTAGGAAAATGCGATTTTCATTGTTAGGTAACGATATAGGTTTAAATATATTATCGTTTAAGATAAAAATATAATTTTCAGGCGGTCAGGTCTCGCTGGAACTTTTAACTATGAAATGATCTTTTTAATTTTATATAATTATTATTTATACAGGGTTATTTGTAAAACACCAGCAACCTCTTAAGGGGTCATTGTACTCATCATTATGAACAACTTTTACTATGGGACTAAACCTGAAATCGCAAAAAAAAATCAGCTGTTTAGTACATTTATGTTCGCATAATTCGTCAAAATGTACTAAAAAATAAATAAAAATAAAAACTTTTTATTACAGACCCAACCGAATCCATAGAATGTTAGTACACAAACTTATGAAACTAGTGTACTGAACAGCAGATTTTTTTTTCGCGATTTCAGGTTTGGTCCCATAGTAAAAGTTGTTTATAATGATGAGTACAAGGACCCCTTAAGAGGTTGCTGATGTTTTACAAATAACCCTGTTTACTCATTGAGACTCGATTTTCATAGAAGGCCCCCTTTTTTTTGTGGATGGGAAATCATCAAATAACTTCTCCCGCTCTGGGTGGAGCCGGAGGGCGTGTCTGACTTCTACTGACTAAAACCCACCCGTGTTTCTTCAGTTGCCTGTGCCAGGGCCACCGGTAACTCTTTCGAACAAGCCGCAACCCTGGCGGGAACAACCCGCAACCCTGGTGGGATATAAGGCCCCCGGTAGGGAAATTTTATGAGGAGTGAAATTAATACAAGCGTTAACTCAAAAGCGTTACGTTTTACTGCGCAACGTACCTTGCGCACACTTGCACATTTCATGTACGTGTATACTTACTGGTTTTGTTTCTTTTCGGCCAGTCTTCATTTATTTATTTATTTATTTAGGGACAACAAACAGCAGTGTAATACTAAGTAAACATAGGTTAGAGCTTAATAATAGAGGTAACAAATACACTACTCACAACGTTATCCACATATTATATTCATTGTAGCGGTCAATCTATCCATTAGGCTAGGAACTGACGGAGCGGTCTTCACCCGTGCCCACCGCGGTGGCGGAACAGCCGTTTTATTTCAAAACTCTCGAGACCGGTTGTTTGAGCGCTTACGCAGCAGTCGCAGTTGCGATCATCGCCTGCAAACTTGGCGGGCGATGAACGCAAGACGGGCGGTTATTTTCGATAACCACCATGGACACACATCAGAAACGAGCTGTCCTGCCAAGCTCACCAAGGTCGCGGGTGACCGCGACCCGCGTGGTCTACTAGTTTCCAGCCGGTGCAGCTGGACCAGCAAACAATCGCGCATGCCGCCGCCGCGGGCATAAATCTGGGCTGAGGACATCGTAAAGTACATATGCGTGAAGACCAACTGGACCTTGAAGGTGGAAAAGTTGGAGCCGCGCCATAACACCAACTTCAAGTCGTTCGTGGTGCACGTCACGACTCACCATTTGGTGACTTTAGTCAAGGAAGAGTTTTGGCCGAAAGGTGTGCTGTATTGGCGTTTCCGCGGCCGGCTATGCGACACCTCGCAGCGTAATACGACGCCGTCACTACTAGTGGAGTAGTTTTTGTAAGGTTGTTGTATAAAGTATGTATTAGTTTATAGTTAGGTACTGTTTTTATACTTATATTTGTATTGTGTTTTATGGGCCATAGTTGCCTGAAATAAAGGATACATAAATAAATCGCGGCGTGAAATTTACTATCTACATTTCTATGTACTAGGTACGTGTTCGTACGAGTGTTGTGGTCCCGCCACAGCGGCATGCGCGGATGAAAATAGCCCCGTCATTTCTTAGAAGGCTAAGGCCTATAAGGATATTCAAAAACAAATATACTTATGGAGTAAACTCCAGTCGTGCGTCGGAGCTGACACACACACACACTTTTTTTCTTTCCTAAAGAAAATTGTCTCCAAAGTGCTATAAATCCTCGAAAAATGTCTACTTTTTCATAGGAAATGTAGCATTTTTTATTGAAAAATAATCTTATAAAATAAAGAAAATTATTTAAAAAAAATATATAAAACCAGACTGCGAAAATCAGTTTCTTTTATAATTCTGTGGCACAAACACATGACTGAAAAGAGAAAAATATAGCAATTTTAAATGAATAAGTGATTTTGATCTATATGTATTAGGTTGGGGAAAAAGTCTTTTCGCATTATAGTATGTATGAACTTGTAATAAAATCTCTTTGGCTATACTATTTGTATCTGGCTGGTTTTGGTATCATTGAAAGTTTAAATTTTAAAGAACATAATTCCAAATTCAAATTAGGAAATGTGTGATTTTCATTTGTTTTTCGTACCGTCAAGATGAGTGAATCTAATGAAGAAATTCGATACATTTTAAAATTTTACTACAAAAAAGGTAAAAATGCAACGCAAGCTGCGAAAAAGATTTGCGATGTTTATGGACCTAGTGTAGTGTCTGTGAGAGTAGCACAAATTTGGTTTAAGCGTTTTCAATCCAGAAATTTTGATGTCAAAGATGCACGTCGCTCTGGTCGCCCTATTACGGATAAAATGGATGCCATTTTTGAAAAAGTGGAGCATATCAGTAGTTACGACGTAGCTGAAGAACTGGAAATTGACCACAAAACAGTTTTGGCGCATTTGAAAAAACTGGGTACACAAAAAAAGCTCGACATTTGGGTACCTCACGAGCTCACTGAAAGAAACCTAATGAACCGTGTACTCATTTGTGATTCTTTATTACGACGTAATGAAACCGAACCATTTTTGAAGAAGCTGATAACTGGTGATGAATAGTGGATCACGTATGACAAGAACGTGCGAAAAAGGTCGTGGTCAAAGGCCGGTCAGGCTTCACAGACTGTGGCGAAACCCGGATTAACTCGCAACAAGGTGATGCTGTGTGTGTGGTGGGATTGGAAGGGCATTATTCATTATGAGCTGTTACCACCAGGCAGGACCATCGATTCTGAACTCTACTACGAACAACTGATGAGATTAAAGCAAGAAGTTGAGAGAAAGCGGCCGGAATTAATCAACAGAAGGGGTGTGGTTTTTCATCATGATAACGCTAGACCTCACACATCTTTAGCCACTCAGCAAAAATTAAGAGAGTTTGGCTGGGAGGTGTTAATGCATCCGCCGTATAGCCTGACCTTGTACCTTCAGATTTCCACCTGTTTCGGTCTCTTCAGAATTCTTTAGGCAGTGTCAGGTTAACATCACGAGAGGACTGCCAAAACCACTTGTCGCGGTATTTGGACCAGAAGTCCCAAAATTTCTATAGCAATGGGATCATGTCCCTACCTACAAGATGGCAAAAAGTTATCGAACAATATGGTACCTACATACTTTAGTTAAATGTAAATAAACTATATTAAAAAATGTTTTGAATTTTCTTAAAAAATGCGAAGAAACTTTTTCCCCAACCTATTATATCCATCGGTGCTTTTGCTCTTATGTTTTCTTTATCAATAACAGTTATATATGCAACTGTAGCATATCTTGTTTGCAACTGTACATAATTAGGTATTAAAACACACATGTGGGTTTATCACATATAAAATATATTCAGCTGCATCGAATTAGACTGGAAGCCGACCGCGACATGGTTGGGAAAAAGCGAGCAGGTTGACTGGTCAGAAGGTACTTCTCGTTTAAACGTAACCGCTTGCAATTTAGGAGTTGTCGATAACGAACCGATTACAAAAACATTGCCATTGTTTGTAACGATTCGATAATGACGTAAGCTCGATTATACAATTAAAATTATGAAAAGTCGATAATCGATTGGACTAGGTACAGTCACGAGCGTAAACACCTTATACTTAGTTACGCAAAATTCAAAAGCGTTTTTCTCGTGAAATAAAAATTGCAATTTCGAGAAAAGATTTGTTTCATAATAGCATGGTGTCGACAATTCTACGATGTTCGTAATACCATAAAACATCTATCAATACTTTAGGAGAAAATCGCATTTGAATCTTGCTTAAGTGTAAGGTATATTTATGTCCATGACTGTACATGTTAAGTATTGCTATTTTTATTTATTTATTTGAGATGGGTTTGCTCTTGACTCTACTCTAGGTCAGAGGCGACAGCGACAAAGTCGGCGATGGAGTGAGCTCACTTTGAAGATATTAGTGTTGTATGCATTCGGAAACAGAGACGCAGGTAGAGAGTTCCACTGTTTTGCTGTGCGCATTATAAATGACATTTGGAAACGCTTAGTGCGAATTGGTGGAATAGCAACTAGATAGGGATGGTAACTGGCAGTGCGTCTAGATGTTCGATGGTAGAAGGGGGCCGGTGGACTGTAGGAGTATTGCATTTCAATCGGTAAATCAATCTGCCCAGCCTTTACCCAACTATGTTAGGGTCAGCTTCCAGTCTAACCGGATGCAGCTGAATACGAGTATTTTCCATTAAGTTTCTGCAACCCAGTTACGGGTAACACGATACCGCTTGATTGAGACTGGTTGTCAGACTTTTGGGCTTCTGACTACCCATAACGACTGTCAAATATCTACGAATGACAACCGGGACCAACGGCTGAACGTGCTTTTCGAGGCACGGAGGGGCTCGACTTATGTAATGGATGGTCACCCATCCACGGGCCGACCTCAGTTAGCTTTGCTTAACCTTTAAGATCGACCCGTACGGCTGTTAATATTTAGCATCTACTGGGTAATACACCTACTGAAATATTCTGAATTAGGGGGGATTCGTAGACAAGAAATCGGTTCTGACATAGACCTATCTATTACCGGAATGACTAACGGCTGCACCTATACAAAAATTAAAAAGCCTAGTTCATGCAAACAATATAGAAAGGAGTGATTAATTAAAGTTACCATTAAACTAAAGTGACATGTATTAGGATAAGGAACACAATTCATTGTTATGCGGCGTTCCCACGGCCCGTAGAGGCCGGTCGTGGCCTGTGCCTGTCGAGGCCCGCGTCGAGTATTCCAGCGATCATGAGTGGAGTCTAAATAATAATAATAATTATCTACGTTGACGTCGTGGTGGGGCTTGCGCGCTCCTGAACTCTAGGTCTGTGCCGGTAGAGTTTACTTTGCCGAAATAGGTCTAGGGTGAGGGAGCCAGACACTGACAGACTGTTGGACAGTAGCGACCCCACGGACCCTAATTCCCGAGAGAAGTCTTGTTCTTCACCCCCTGGCTTGACTTTATTGACCGGCTGGAGTGAATACTGACGAGGAACAGAGCTCCCACCTCTTTCTTGCCTTTATTGGCCGGCTTGACGGGAAATACGCAAGAGCAAACGTGCTCAGAGGAAGGAAGTATTCCATTAAGGTGCTGGTAGGGATCTTAACCGTACTTCCGGGATGGTCCTGCTAGCCGTGGAATACCTCTCCACTCCTCAAGCACCTGAGGAAATGTTGCCCCCTTGTCGCTACGCCACTATGTATGTGCCAGCGACCGTTTCCGGGGGCCCATTATTGAGTATGCAAGTCACCCCCTGCCATTTTATCCGTATATAATTATATAACATTGGTCAGGCAAGGGATATAGTTCTTCCATAGTTCAAGTTACTCAATCCACTTTAGCTAACCAAACCCATAGCCCAATTTTTTGGTTTTGACGTTCGGCAATAGTCCTGCACCAACCGGGGGTTGCCCTTGGGTGCACTTGCATAGTGCATACAGGGATAATCGTCGGTTGGTGCCTCCTCATCATTTAAAATGGTCTAATCTAAGGGGTCTCTGCTTCTCTCTGTTTTTGTCGGTCAGAAAAATTGAACTTACCACCAGTAAAACGAGGGAAAAGACGTTTTCACGTCAAAACAGTCGACGTTCATATTAAAACGCAGACGAAATACTTACTACGATTCATTTAATTTTACCTAATGCGTACAGTACAACTATTTTCTTAATGTCCCTCGGTAATCATCGCATTTCCGAATACAAACGAATGCTGATTTCCATGTCCAACAATAATAATTGTTGGACATGGAAATCAGCATTCGTTTATCGTGTCATCAGAATTATCGTGTACAATAATTTGCATTCAGAACTAAGTACTTTATTATTGTTGATTTGAGTTGAGTGGACTGAAAATCGATCTTCATAGACTTAGGGATCAACTTAGTAATTCTTTTATTTTTTTGGCAGTAATGGGTTTAGGTATTGTAGGTAAGGAAATTAGGGGCACTTGTACGAAAGTCGAAATATATCCTGTTTTACATATTTCTCCATACATTTTTTTAAACCAATTGCTATAAAGTAAAGAAAAACGTTTATTGAAAAACTGAAATAGCATCAAATTGATCAATATACGATACCTAAACCATTTTCTGCCAAAAAAAAAAAGATTTATTAAGTTGATCTTTAAGTCTATGAAGGTCGATTTTCGGCCCACTGTGCACTGCGTCTGTCTATCTGAACGCGATAAACTCAAAAACTACCAGACGGATTTTCATAGGGTTTTTACAAATGGACGGAATGATTCATGAGGAAGGTTTAGGTGTAAATTAAAAATAAAGTTTTGTGTAAATTGGCTGAAATATGACGATGATTGTTTAAGATGTCGGAACAAAATATACCGACTGGAGGCCTTAGGTACAGGCGTGCTATTCACGATAGTCAATCTGCCTAGCCTTCTCCCAACTATGTTGGGGTCAGCTTCTAGACTAACCGGATGCAGCTGAATACCAGTATTTTACATGGACAACCCAGTAAGCACATCCACAATCCAGTAAGTGGGTAATACGATACCCTTTGGTAAGAGTGGCAGTCAGACTGTCTGGCTTCTGACGACCCGTAACGACTGTCCACGTGTGATCCACGAATCACAGCCACGGCCAACGGCTTAACGTGCTATCCGAGGCACGGAGGAGTCTCGGTATGTAAAGATGGTCACCCATCCACGGACCAACCCCCGTAAGCGTAGCTTAACTTGATGGATCGGCTGTTATTACTTCGCCACGAGCTCCTCGGATGGAATTCATGATAGTATTGCAATAAGTATATTAGTTAGTATTATGCAACTAATAGGATTTGGATGAAATTTATCCCACAGATAGTTTATAACCTGGATTAACACATATGATAGGTACTTTTTATCCCGGTAGTACCTACGTTTCCGTGGGATAATTGATTTATTCCGTTCTAATACCTACAAATACAACTGGTATTTTTTGAACTCGTATTTATTTTCTATTCCGAACGGATACCACTCTTTAAATAATTAAATTTAATGTGTGAATGAATTTGAACCTTAAAACTTTGAACTTGTTTTGGTATTAGTTTATAAAATGGCATCCGTTCGGAATAGAAAATAAATATGAGTTCAAACAAATACCAGTGGTATTAGTTTGTTGGTATTAGACCGGAATAAATCGGATAATTTCCGACCTCAAAGCGGGTGAAGCCGCGGGCAAAAGCCTACGACAATAAATGAAAACCCTAGCAATGCTAATATTGCCAGTGTTTTTATTTATTGTCGTATTGTGGTCTCCACACCATCTAAAACCGATTCGAACCAAGTCATTAGGAAAACCCAACAATGCATTATTAGTCATTTGAACTTTTAAAAGCGATAACTAGGTGACCAAGACATGAGGTGACACATTGACTTGCTAGTTACTAGAGGGTTAAATGTAGGTAACCCTACAATTGTTGTGGTCAGTTTTCCCCATATGATATTATTATTGTAGATTAGGTAAGATTCAGCCCTTTGAATCATAATTAGCACACTTTTCTTTGTTGTTTCATGTTTTATTAGGTTGGTACCTTTATTAATGTGTTGGATCATTAAGTTCCCTTCAAAATGGTTGAGCTGAATGGTGCTGATCCATGCGTCATGATCGTCAACTAGTGTCGTCAGTTGAGACTGATTATCTCGTATACCTTGATCACACGCAGGTACTGAGTAGACGAGTCTCGCCCATCTACTCGGTACGTGTGATCCATGCATTAGATGCCAGGCTTATTTTTAGGCTTCAAAGAAGAAGGAGGTTCTCAGTTGTTCGGAATCTTTTTTTTATGTATGTTCTCCGATTACTCGAAGACAGCTGGACCGATTTGGAAAATTCTTTTTTTTGTTTGAATGGGTAAACATACTTTCTAGTTGGTCCCATTGTCATCAGGTTAGGATCTCATGATGAGATCCTGGAAAAATCGACGATACTCTTCAAATTTTATAGGCAGACCTATAGCAATTTGGGTATTTTTTTATAGTAACTCGTGCATTTGTTCTTTGAAAGCACCATTTGGTTAATTGGAACTGATGATGAAGATCACAGATGGCCACAGGAACTACTCAATAATAAGTATTTCACGGGTTGCGATTCGATTAGGTACTTTAATAATGGTTGCTAAGTAATTTATGCTCGTCACAATAGTGATGTGGAGTTCGCCTGGTGAGTAAGTACATTTACTTACCAGGAGAACTCCTCAACAATTTACGTCCCGGTATCGGCAAAAGCAATATTTTGTAAAAGGTGATGAGCAGTTGACATTAGGATATTGATTGATATTGATTTCTGATTTCTGTAACTTAGATAAATTAATAACAACCCACTAAAAAGTGAAAAATAAAAGCCTTTTTCCAAAAAACTTAACTGAATTCCAAAAACACTACAAAGTGATTAATAACTTTAATTTCGGAAGTCGGTGGCAAAAAGTTAAATACAGATCCAAAAACACCGACTTCCGAAATTAAATTAAATTATTAATTCACTTTGTAGTGTTTTTTTTTTAAATCGGCTGATTTTAATTTACATTTTTTTTTTTAAATTTATTTATCATCTAAACTAAAGAATACAGGATTACTTATTACATAGCAACCAAAAACCACTAAGGTTTAAACTTGTGCTACGAATATCATGAGTCTATATCAAACTAAACAATCTTGCATTTTATAAGTATGCGTTATTGTCGATACAATGAATAAAATCTTTAGGTAGGTATTTAAATAGTTACAGTCATTCCTAAATAATACTTAAATAATATTAATATTAATATTATTAATATATTAATAGTATATTAGTCGGTATGTTTTTAATTTTTATCTTTTGAAGTAACCAATTATTTGTAACAATGCTTTTATTTAAAAGAGTGTCCGTGGAGTTTCTTGTTCGTTCTTCTCCATAGGAACCCATTACGCTTTGGAATGGGCAACTATAGCTTCATCTTTCTGACTGACTGACTCCTTGACAATTCAAAGGTTCCTGTAATTGATTTATTTGAAATAAATGCTTTTAGTTTGAGTTTGATTCTATAATAGAAAGTGCACATCAGTTATATATCAGTTATCAGTTAAGGACAGGGCTACAGGGGCTGCAGTCTCGACATACATAGCGATCGCTTTACGATCGAATTCGATAGCGCAAAGTCCTAATGGGGTCTTTAGACGGTCAAAATTGCTTGACAAGCACGTGATTTTCTCGTGCTGGTCAAGTAATTTTGACCGTCTGGGGACACCACTATGACTGTACGACTGAATTCGGGCGTACAGCGATCGCTATCTATTGTCGAGACTGCAGTCCCAGGACATAAACGCAACTAAACGCAAGTTTTATAATGCTTATAAGTCTTAGCTAAAAATATATGATCTACTGAATTAAACAAAATTAAAAAAATATATATGTTCGGGGTTGGGGTGAGTTTAAGATAAACTATTAAAGATTATAATAAGATTAATATATTTCAGTAACACAAATGGGATAACGATTAAAACTAATGAAGTAAATGAGATGAGATTGAGTCGCGCCCGATATGCTATGCTAAAGCGTACTGACTCTTTTAATTAGGTAATACATAAAATATTCAAGGCATAGAGCGTGGTGCCGCGGTGTCGTAATTACGCTGACATGGTTATTATTGATCGTTGATTGAAGCGAACATACTCCCGATGGAGAAAAAGATGAGGTTAGTATGTAGGTATACTTAAATGGATAATGAAATCATTTATAACAAGGTGAAAACAATGTTCAAATAATACTAAAATAGTTATGTAGGGTTAGTTATGTTACAAGATGAGATGAAAGTAACATTGCAGTTTAAACAGAATCACTACAGTATAAATCAGAAAGAAAAAACACGCGAAAGATCGGTGAAGAACCTCTATCTTCCTTTTTTTGTAAGCACTCACTAGATAGAGCAAGTCGCTTAGGATCACTTTTCATTGATTTACTAAAAGATTGCTCTTTTTCCTTAATTTCACTACACTCAATCACAACACTTTCTGTAATGGGATGTGGAGACGCCAACGCAGTCGCTGCAGAAGCTCATGTCCGCTCTGCTGTAGAAGTGGAACGGTTTTTTTTTACGTTGCCATTGCCGCCAACGTTTAAAACAGTACGCTGCCACCAATAACAAGATTCCCAATACGAAGAGATATATAGCAGTATACTGATGGACGTCGTGGTAGGAGATTTTGGAGCTCAAAGTTCACACTGCTTCATGATCTTAAGACTTCTCTTAATAGCTCCAAATTCTCTGAGGTTGTCTGAGTTATTAGGATAGTGATATTTATTATGTGATTGGTTGGTGATATTTCTGAAGAGATAATCTTTGTCGTCGTTCTAATTGTTCTAGACAATCTTTTGTTCTAGACAATCTTTTGTTCTAGGCAATCTTTTGTTCTGGACAATCTTTTGTTCGAATACACCATAAAATCTTCTGTTTTTACTAAACAGCCTTCCCCAACACGCAACAGAGCAGCACCTGATAACCTAACGGCTTTAACTTGATTTTCACACAGAAGTTTGACGTTATATTCATTGCAGCATAAATAATAGTATTTGTTTTCTGATGTTAATTCTCTCCAGTGATTCTTGCACGAGGTAGTTTTAGTTATACAAGTTCTTGTATGTCTCACAAAGGCTATGATCATCTTTCATGTGGTGAATAGGCCTTCTGATATGACACGGAATAGTCACAGGATTTTGTAATACGCATGACTGCAGATTCGTGTCTGTGATAGTTAAATACGAATCCTTTCTCATGTTGATGGCTGTTAATTCAGAGATAGTTTCGACCTTCATCATCATATTATCTTTCACAATGCGTGGAACCCGGATAAGATTAAATACCTCGTAAAGATCCCTTTCAATTAGGGGTATTTTTATTTCTATAATGAACACCCTATGTTGTGGTAGTATGTATAGAACTTAAAAAAATATTGATACCATACTATGTAAAACTACATTCTTAAAAATACATTAATTCTGATTCTGATTCTGAGCCCCCCGCCTCGACAATGCGGGAACCCACCGGGGCGGATTGGGGGGGGGGGGGGGAAACACACCTAAAATAGCAATGGTTAGGTAAGCAATGAGGGTGCAGCAGAGTATTGACATTAGAAAAATTATCCTAATAACAAACTTAACATTGTAGTTGATAAACATGTTCTCCCATACATTCCAACTGCAAATCTAAGTTTGTACGTACGATATTGAGAGGCTTACTATGTTATTTTAAGACCAAAGACTTCTTATAAGTCTTCCTGTAATCTATACGTATAGAACTATTTTCTGTATTTTTTTCAAAATTATTGGCTTAATAGTTTTGGAGATAAGGGGGAGAATGGTCAATTTTCGTCTATTAAGAAAATACTTTAACACTTACAATAACTTTAAATTTTTTAAATTTATTTTCAAAATATAACAAAATACTCGTATATATTTGATACCCTCACAGTAAGCTCTATCATTTGATATGTCACACGGTACAGTTTGCAAAACTTTTTTATTATTTTCTTGTTTGCCCCCCAAAATAGACTTCCATATTTAAAATTCATTTATTTACGTTACATGTCCGTATTTGGGTCACAGAAATTAAGACGTGTACCGAATTTCAACTTAATCGGTCCATTAGATTCGCAGCAAATCGGCTGTGACACACGGACAGACAGACAGACAGACACACAAGTGATCCCATAAGGGTTCTATTTTTTCCTTTTAACGTACGGAACCCTAATAAAACTGCAATAATCGCACCTGTTTAAAGTTGTCTTCACACCTATTTGTTTTATAAACAACTAGCTTCTGCCCGCGATTTTGCGTGAAACAGTTTTGTTCCCCGATCCACTGCGTCGCCTCGCATCGCCTGTCCGCGTTATTACTTCGTTTTCGCTTAGAATTCTTTCTGACTGTTACTTCTTTTTGCTCGGCTTCTGAGGGTCCTTTTCCTCAAGAATTGGGCTAACAAATGCAAAAATAATTTTTCAAATCCGACTAGTAGTTCCAGAGATTAGCGCGTTCAAACTAACAAAAAAATAAACGAATCAGCTTTATTTTATTTTATTTATTCAGGGACAATAAACAGCTGCAATATGTGTTGGCACAGATAAAAGATAATACAAAATATTAACAATATTGCATCCCACTACATTATCCGCATATTAACAAAAGGAAATATGGTAATGAGTGCCACTAGATTGGTAACAAATAATTACATCATAATTATTAATAGTAATTAATTACATCATGCAAAATAAAAATTCTAATTGATTTTATGGCAAACAGAGTAACAATTAACACTAAAAAAACTTTTTAGCAAAAAATAAAACCGAATTCCAAAACAAAACACTACAAAGTGAAAAATAACTTTAATTTCGGTAGTCGGTGTCTTGGGTTTTATATTTTCGTTTTTTGCCACCGACTTCCGAAATGAAAGTTATTTTTCACTTTGTAGTGTTTTGTTTTGGAAGTCGGTTTTATTTTTTGCTAAAATGTTTTTAGTTTTCACTTTTTAGTTGTGGAACCTACCCCACACTAATTCGAATACATAATTGAGCACAATAATTGTAGATATAGCCATGTACATAACAGTGATAGGAAGTTATTAAAACACCATCACATCATCCACATAAAATAAGTGGGAATTATACGCATTATTGAAGCTAACTCAAAAACTCCCCAAGCAAAGTTAATAAAATTTATATGGGACCACTTCGGAAGTATACCCTATCAAACAAAAAAAGAATTTTCTAAATCGGTCCATCCGTCTTTGAGTAATCGCGTAACAAACATAAAAAAAAAAAAAAACATACAGAAGAATTGAGAACCTTCTCCTTTTGGAAGTCGGTTAAAATAAATACATAATAAAATCTAGACTAGATTAAATTCCTTATAACATTATTGGTTAATAATAATTTTCATAACATCACATTTAAATTTAGATTTTGAGCATACAAAAATATCAATATTAACAAAATTACAATTATAAGATTCAACCATTCGATGGATAGGGCAGCGCAAACCAGAATTACCTAGTTCGACAAGTATTGACAGCAAATACCTGCACGATTATAGATAGATATACATATAGATTAGTGAAAAGATAGTTTAGTTTCTTCAGATATCTTCCCACAACGCATGTGACGGTGATGTGGAACATTACTTCCACATATTGTTTTTTTTCATACAACTTTAGGATTCTTAGAATTAATTCCATACCCACATACCTACTACAATAATGACTCTTTTAAAATAAAAACATTAGAACTCAAACGTTAGTCAACGAACAATCGCATAAAATAAATAAATAATCGTCATTATTAAAATAATGCCATAGTATTAAAAGCGTATAGCTACTATTACTGTGGACACCGGACTGTGAAACACATAACACACTTGTTTTTATATGTATTATATATAATATTTATACAAAAAACGGGACAAGTCTGTGCTGTGTAACTGTGTTCCGTAGGTAGGTTTTCCTGAAATTTACGAAAACGTTTTTTAATCATCCTGGCTAGCCCCAACGATGTTGGAATCCAACCAGATCAGCTAAATACCAGTATTTTACACGTAGCGACTGCCTATCTGACCTCCACAACCCATGTACTGGGAGACACGATACCCCTTGGTAAGACTTGTTGTCAGACTTTTAGCTTTGGGCTTATGTTCTGACTACCCGTAACAACTGTAAAAGATCTATGGATGACAGCCGGGTCCGAGAAACCCGTCCGAGCCTCGAAAAGCATGTTCTCTATATGTAATGGAGGGTTACACATCCACAAACCAACCGGCAAGCGTAGTTTAACCTACGATCGATGCGTGGGGCTGTTATTATTTAGCCACGAGCCCCTCTGGAACACGTTTTTAAATCTGATGTTTAGATGCAAAGCATCGGTTAAAATTAAGCTGCATCCTAGGTAAAATCCTGAAACTCCCGCTTGTAGCAAACTAATTTTGACATAAATTCAATCGCGGGTCAAGCAGTCTTGGATATAAATAGTAATTTTGGGCTATTGTCAATTTGCCACAAAGTCGATTCGTCACAGAAAAATGCATGTGTAAATTCGTCACATTTGTTCTGTCTGTACACTGTACAGACTGCAGAAAGATCAAACACTTGATAGGAATGAAATAGATGTTTATTATTTCTAAAATCATATCTATTCTTAAACACAGTTTATTTATTTATTTATTTATTTATCTACTTACATTTACTCTAACAGAATAACCCAATGCAGTAAATGCGCTTATCCTAACATAACAAAAACTAACATCTATAACTAATTATTACACAAAATACGCGCATTGCCATGGTGTTGCGGATATCAGCCCGTGTTACCTATAACTAATTATAAATAATGCATTCCTTGTGAATTCACTCAGAGTACAACAAAATAAGTCTGTCTCCCTCGCTATGAGGTTGAGCGTGCGAAGCGCACGCCTCAGGGGCGCCTCCCTTAAAAGGTTGGTGCTCGCGCGTGGTACCACCAGCAGTGGCGGCTGCCGTCGTCGCCACACGTACCTGTCCGGAACGCACAGACTCACCTGCTCTAAAATAACTGCATTATGCACCTTCCCTCTTAATAATTTAAAAATATAAGAGGTGAGTGCAAGATCGCTCCTAACCCTTAGCTCATTGTATCCTACCATACCTAAAATAAATAAGGTTGGATACATTAATGGGTAAAAGGGATATACTCCGTAATAACGCTTATATAAATACCTTATAAACTTATTTTGTACCCTCTCCAGCATGAGACTATATTTAGCTTCATGCGGAGCCCAGATGACTGCATTACATTCTAACTGGCTCCTCACCAATGCATTATATAATGCTATGATAGCTTTCACATTCGTGAACTTTCGGACCGTACGAAGCATGAAACTTAAATTCCTATAGGTACGCTCTTTTACAGCTACGCATGATGTGATCACGAAAAGTCAAACCGGTGTTAAAGCGTATTCCCAAGTCCTTGACTTCTGTGACGCGTGCCATAGGCATATATTTCTAATTAAACTGTAATTTTTATAAAGACTTAAGTTGAATTGTTTAAGAAAACCTATGATTTTAGAAATAATAAATATCTATTTCATTCCTATCAAGTGTTTGATTTTTCTACAGTCTGTACAGAGAGAACAAATGTGACGAATTTACACATGAATTTTTCTGTGACGAATCGACTTTGTGGCTTTTGATTGATGATATACATAAATAGTGAATAACTTAACAGACTAATAATAGGACAATATTGAATTAAAAATAATATTTAACTTAAAACAACCAGTAACTGTTCTGTGTCATCATAAGAAAAATTTTGTAACCAAATTATAATAACATTTTTGCAAAGTATCGTTTTTATTGCAGACATAGACAAAATAAACTGCTTATTGATTAATGCAAGAAATAAAAGGTTATGGGCGGCGCTCTTAGGCGCCTTCAATATAATCTATAGAGTTAATGTACCTGCTTTAAGCAATTTTCTTTGCCGGGCATTCCAGGTCGCCTGTTTTGTGGTTGCTGGGTTTTTTGAATCGTAAACATGTTGCACACTGTGATGGTTCAGCACTCTTAGTACAGACGCCAGCAGGTCAACCTACCCGAAACTGTCAGATTTTCCCAATCAACCTTGAACCTAATGCTTTAGCAATAAAGTCGAAAATCTATTAAAGAAATCTGACAGATTGTAGTAGCTTGATGTGCTGGCGTCTGTACATTCGTTAGACTGGTGACCTTGTTGTCCACAATATCCACACGTGTGGGTAGTCTCCCGACAGGTCTTTGCAGCATGTCCGTACTGTTGGCATTTAAAGCACCTCGTCACAACTGTGATATCCCTTACTGGGTCTATACATATATATATATTTTACGCAAACAGATATCACTATAATGTCAATTTGTTTAACACGCTAATACATTAAAACTAGGTCACGGTTTATTCAAGCGTTAATTTAAGCGTTTAAGCGTTGAATGCAAAAAAATATATTTGTTGTTATAGCGGCCATAGTAGTACACTCTGTGAAAGTTTCAAGTTTCTACCTATCACGGTTCAAAAAATACAGCCCTGTGACAGACAGACTGACAGCGGAGACTTAGTAATAGGGTCCCGTTTCACCCTTTGGGTACGGAACCCTAATAAAGGTTGTGTTAATATTGTACGGCGGTACGCAACCCTTCGGACTCGCATATAGTCCGACTCGCACCTGGCCGCTTTTTTATTTAGTTTACAGTCTGTCATAATTTTCACTAATAAAGATAAAATTAAACAAAAATATAATACCTCAATACAAACAAAAAGCCATACAAAAGGAAGACGATGCAATTTAATATTTATCACGATAATGACATCATTCAAGTTTAGAAGAAATAAAAAATGGTGTGTTCACCATGTTTTTAGCAGTTAAAAAAAGGTATCTAAAGAAAATCGTGTGAAAATTAATGAGTTGGTGTACAGTCATCGAGAAAATACATATTAACGAACCAGACGTTTTTGTTTCTTCTTTATGGGGACTATAGGACTTAAACTCATTTAAACGCAATTCTTATATTGTCTGAAAGTATATGATCTACTGCAGTAAACAAAATCAGATAAATTATTTATAGTAAATGATAAATGATTTTATTTCTGTAATAAGGTTTATACAAACACTTTTATATGTCAAACATGTTTTTTTTTTAACTAGATGAGGTCGGCGTTTCCTATCTGACTACTCTGAGAAGAAAGGCCGAAACAAACTCAGAGGTCACATTTTCTTATAAAGTCCAGACATAATCTTGGTCAGTTCATGTGAAGACCATGTAGATTGGTGTCTGAAATGGTCTTTTGAGATGTTGAAAACATAATACAACTAATATGATATGAAAGAAAAAAATCACGAAGATACCTCTAAATATTTCTTTTAACGATTAAAAGCCATACTAATATAACCATAAGAATAATTTGACAAAACACGAGTATGATTGCATGTATCTAATGGAATCATTTTTAGGGTTCTGTAGTCAACTAAGAACCCTTATAGTTTCGCCATGTCTGTCTGTCCGTCCGTCTGTCCGTTCTCGCTTAATCTCTGTGACCGTTAGCATTAGAAAGCTGAAATTTCGTACCAATATGTATATCAATCACGTCGACAAAGTGGTAAAATAAAAATGGGAAAATAATGTTTTATTAGGGTAGCCTCCCTATATGTAAAGTGGGAAGTGATTTTTTTTTTAATTTCAACCCTAACGTGTGATATATTGTTGGAACGGTATTTAAAAATGAATAGGGGTTTACTAAAATCATTTTTTGATAATGTCAATAATTTCGGAAATAATCGCTCCAAAAGTATAAAACAATGTGTCCCCCCTCTAACTATTGAACCATAAGTTTAGAAAATATGAAAAAAATCTGAAAAGTAGAACTTTATAAGGACTTTCTAGGAAAATCATTTTGAACTTGATGGAAACAACAGTTTTTGTACAAAAAAGACAAAAAGTTGTACAAAATAATTTCTGGACCAAGTTTGTAGTATAATCGTATATGCAAGCATTATTTTTTTAACTTCGTTTACATATTTTATTATATTTTTACGGACGGGAAACTCTCTTGGCCGGTTTTTTGATGTTTCAGTTTTTAGTCCAATCAATAGATTTTTTGTAAATAGATGCTTCATAATTTGCAATAAATTTCCAGCGTTGTGTCATTTCGCTTCTCTTCCTTTTCTATGCAGTCAACAGTGACCATGCTTTAGTCCTGTAGTCCCCTTAAACTTCAGGAGCTAGACCACCACCTCTTAAAGCAATATTATTTTAATCTTACTTGAGTGTGGGAAAGAGATGGAGCTAGACGTTCTGTATAGCTCCATCTCTTTCTCACACTGAAGTAACCTTAAAACAATACTGCTTTACCACCCACCACCTTGGTGGTTGACCCCCTGATAGTGATGTTAACCTATTTTTGTGGGTGCCCAAACTTATTAGATGTTTCATTGCGTGAGATCCACTAATAGGTACGTATTCGGTTGGTAGGTCAAGCAGTTATTTGTTTTTGGCATCCTGGAAGGCCATGGTGACTATGTTATGTCAAAGACAATAAAATTTCGGGAAAATAAAATAAAACTTGTAGAAGGAAATTACTATTTTATCCCTAACAACGAATCATCCATTTATTAGGTACAGACGCCAGCACATCAAGCTACTACAATCTGTCAGATTTCTTCAATAGATTTTCGACTTTATTGCTAAAGCTTTAGGTTCAAGGTTGATTGGGAAAATCTGACAGTTTCGGGTAGGTTGACCTGCTGGCGTCTGTACATCACATTTTATAAATACTATTTTAATGTTGATGGATGCAGAGGGAGAGTAAGGCTAAAGAAAAGATGGATGGATTATGTGAGGAATGATATGAAAGAGAAGGGAGTGAATTATAGCGTGACGGTTTTACAGGAGAGAATGGAAGAAGAAAAGGTATTCTGCCGCCTTCACGTAACATGGGACAAGAGCAGGAAACGATGATGGTACATATTATTTTATAACCCAAAAGCACGAGGAAATTGTAAACAAAAATAGTAAATCTAATTATTTTCTACGAGTAGCGACTTGGCCGTAATTACTTTTAGCATGCGACCATTACCTAAGTCAGGGCCATCGAGTTCAAGTTCATTACCAATGAAGTAAACAGTATAGGACTACACATATAATTACACTGACTGAAAGTAATAACAGCCGCACGAGTAGATCGACCAGGTTAAGCTACGTTTGCCGCGGTTGGTTCGTGGATGCGTGACCATCTTTACATACCGAGACCTCCTCCGTGCCTCGGAAAGCACGTTAAGCCGTTTGTTCCGGCTGGATCTTTGACAGTCGTTACGGGTCGTCAGAAGCCCGAAAGTCTGACAACCAGTCTTATAATACCAAGGGGTATCGTATTACCCAGTAACTGGGTTGTAGAGGTCAGATAAGCAGTAGCTCCATGTAAAATACTGGCTTATACTGGTTAGACCCCAACATAGTTGGGATAAGGCTAGGCAGACTGATTGATTATGAACAACTTTTACTATGAGACTAAGCCAGAAACCGCGAAAATAAAATCAGCTGTTCCGTACTTTTTTGTTCGCATAACACGTCAAAAGTTGTTCATAATTATGACACACACACAGTACATTGACCCCTTAAAAGGATGCCCATGAATTTCATTTCATCCTGTATAGGTACAGACTCCGGACTCAGGTAGGCCGAAGCAAAGAAAACCTGCTCGGATGGAGATTCACATATGATTCCGCCCTGTAGTGTAAATGTGGTGGTGTCCCACAAACAATGGCACACTTAATGTGGTATCCAGCGTGTCCTGCAGTCTGCAGTCTACAAGCTCGTAGCCAAATTCTGGACTGACTGTTTATAGATTGCCACCGACACGTTAATAAGAGACTCATCATCTGCCTTTTTCCAATTATGCTAGTGTCGGCTTCCAGTCTAACCGGATGCAGCTGAATACCAGTTTTTTACATAGAGCGACTGCCTATCTGACCTCCACAACCCAGTTACTGGATAATACGATACCCCGTGGTAAGACTGGTTGTCAGACTTTCGGGCTTTTGACGATCCGGAACGTCTCTCAAAGATCCACAAAAGACAGCCGGGATTAAATTCCAACTGGCAATTTGGCGTAGATATTCATGAAAAGAGACGTCTCAATAAACGAATATACTAACACAGAGTATTTGAGACATCCACATTGACAGGCCAGTTGGCGTGGTTGGTTAAGATACCACCTATCACGCCGCAGGTCATGGGTTCGATTCCCATCCAGGACAAACATTTGTGTGCATGAACATGTCTGTTTGTCCTGAGTCTGGGTGTAATTATCTATATAAGTATGTATTTACAAAAAAAAAGTAGTATATGTAGTATATCAGTTATCTGGTTTGGAAACCAGATAACTGATATACTACATATACTACTTTTACAAGCAGAGCTTGTACTATGGATAGTACAAGCTCTGCTTAGTTTGGGACCAGATGACCGTGTTTTTTTTTTTTTTTATTTTTTATTTGTGATGGGTTTGCTCTTGACTCTAGTCTAGGTCAGAGGTGACAGAGACAAAGTCGACGATGGAGTGAGCTTACCCAGAAGAAGCCTGTTCACTCTCACTTTGAAGAGATTAGGGTTGTATACGTTCGGAAACACAGACGCAGGTAGTGAGTTCCACTCTTTTGCTGTGCGCATTATAAAAGACATTTGGAAGCGCTTAGTGCGAATTGGTGGAATAGCAACCAGGTAGGGATGGTAACTGGCAGTGCGTCTAGATGTCCGGTGGTAGAAGGGGGCAGGTGGAATGAGGTCGTGGAGTTCTCGGGCACACTCTCCGAAGTACAATCTGTAGAAGACCGACAAGCAGGCAACCTTGCGGCGATGAGCCAAGCTATGAAGCTTGGCATCCACCAGTTTTACGTCGCCAATGAGCCTCTTAGCTCTGCGTTCCACCGAGTCAAGCGCGGCTAGTTGGTACTTAGCTGATCCATCCCAAAGGTGACTGCAATACTCCGTGTGTGAACAATATTCCAGGATATTAATATTATTATTACATTGACTCTTTATTAGCATGGCAAGGTCAAAAAACTGTTTCATTGTTTGTGGTGCAAGTACCTACGTATACTTAGTAGGACGCCTATTTTCAGTAGATGACGTTTTGGGCTGTTTTACTATAAAATTTAAAAAATAACCACGATAAGTTTACTTTCGGTTCTTTGAGTTTTATGAATATTGTTTTTTGTTCTTCTTTGCGGTTCAGTGCATCGTCGAATTACATAGAACTTTTTAAATGAATATTCAAACTTATGGAAATATTAATTTTAAATGAATACCTGTAAATTAATTACATGGAGCTAATTCTGGAATGAATATTCAAACTTAAGCAAATAAGTATTGCATTTTTATACGAGTAACTACTGACCTCGACAAATTTTTTACGGTACATAGCTTTGGAATAAAATATTTCAAATTACGTACCTACCTACTTGGCTAAATAATAACAAAAGCAAACTGGCAACCAACACTGGCTGACGAGGAACTAATTAGCATAAATTCGAAAAAAAAAGAAAACGATAATATGTCAACAAAACTGTACGAAACAGAAATCCACCACTCTTGGTTACCACTCAACCAAGGGTGGTGGATCTAATTGAATGCCTGAGGGACTGGGCTGTAATCTACCATGCGAGCCCAGTGCGGGTTGGTGGATGTCACATGTCTTCGAATTTTTGGTTCTAGGACATGTCGGTTTACTCACGACTTCACCGTTTTGAGAGCAGTCGTGTTGAAATTATTTACACAAAATAAAGCGCCTGCCTGGCTTCGAACCCACGACCCCCAACCAACCAACTGGTGAGTCGGGGCCGTTACCATTGGGACACCACTGCTCCACCACTTAGCTCTTGCTTGTGCTGAAATTCAGAATCTCTACCAAATTGATCGTCTACCAAATGCAATGGAAGCGATTGACATTGATGGCAATGTCGTATTGGGGACCTCTGACGCCGCCATGTTGTTTGAACCTTATTCATCTTGTTTATTTGTTTGAATCTGAAAACATCCAGTACGGAACATGAATTTAACAATGAATTGTATTCCTAATTTCCACTGTCAGATTGGTTTTTCAATAAAAACAGAAATGCTAGTGCTGACATCTCTTTGAGACGCGCGTGGAACACAACGCGCCGTCGACTCAGGCCTGGTCCTTACCGGACGGCGCGCGAGCTACCCATTGCTCGCCATCCGCAAGCCCGCGCTTACGGTGGCCAGGAATCGGTTATCGATTCCCGACGCCCAGGGTGTCTCCTGCGGCGACTAGGGGCGTGAGGGCGCAAATAATGCCTCTCCCTCATGCGTTCAGCCTCCTCCTTCGCGAGCATTACTACTTCGCAGAAGGAGGTGACGGCTTCCCATGCACTCTCGCTCCGTACCATGGCTGGACGCGAGAGATCGCCGCCGCCGAACGCCTCCGCGAGGACGCGGCGGTGCTCTGCCCAAGTCGTACAGACCTCCACCGTATGCTCCACCTTGTCTTCCGGGCGATCCACACAATGGTAACACCCGGGCGTTTCCTCCCACACGATTTGTATGCCCTGGGGTGCGTTCCCTTGGAGGTTCCAAATCGCTTTCTGTATGTTATTTATTGGACTGATGCCTTAATGGCTTACGCTGATAACAGTGTTTATGTAGGACATTCACGATCGAAAACCCATTAGTAAGTCATTGAAATGTAACTCTTATCTCGGTAAGGTTACGTATAAATTAATTTAGAATGAATTCAGAGAGTTTTTTATTTTTTTGTTGTACCTCCAACAAGGCTCAAGAAAATAGGTCGCTCATTCAGGTGTCAATGTATACGCTTTTATAATAAACTTCCAAGCCACGTTCAAGATCTGAGCCTTAATAAATTCAAATCATTCATTAAACGCAAGTTGTGTCAGAAAGTTTATTATACCGTTAAAGATTTTATTGAGGACAAAAAGGCTTGGGATTGAACTGCTCCAAATTTTATTTTATTCTTTTATTTTTGCATACTGAATGTTGACATGACTATTTACTTTGTACAGTATTATATTATTTTAATTTATTGTGAATGTGAAGACTATGTAGGTCATTCCTTTTTTTGTTTGTTTTATTTTTTTCTCTCAGTTATTTTTAATCATCGTCTGGCAGTTTGAGTAATTTATGCGGCCTACCCCAATGTCCTTTCTTTGGTATTGTTCGTCGAATCGTTGAGCTCCTTAAGTTCTGAGTTGAGCTGCGCGATTTTTTTTATTTTTTTTATTTTTTTATTTGTGATGGGTTTGCTCTTGACTCTAGTCTAGGTCAGAGGTGACAGAGACAAAGTCGACGATGGAGTGAGCTTACCCAGAAGAAGCCTGTTCACTCTCACTTTGAAGAGATTAGGGTTGTATACGTTCGGAAACACAGACGCAGGTAGTGAGTTCCACTCTTTTGCTGTGCGCATTATAAAAGACATTTGGAAGCGCTTAGTGCGAATTGGTGGAATAGCAACCAGGTAGGGATGGTAACTGGCAGTGCGTCTAGATGTCCGGTGGTAGAAGGGGGCCGGAGGAATGAGGTCGTGGAGTTCTCGGGCACACTCTCCGAAGTACAATCTGTAGAAGACCGACAAGCAGGCAACCTTGCGGCGATGAGCCAAGCAATGAAGCTTGGCATCCACCAGTTTTACGTCGCCAATGAGCCTCTTAGCTCTGCGTTCCACCGAGTCAAGCGCCTCTAGTTGGTATTTAGCTGATCCATCCCAAAGGTGACTGCAATACTCCATGCAGGATCGGACTTGCGCTTTGTAAAGGGTTAAAAGCTGTCCAGGCGTAAAGTATTACTGACAAATGCGTGCACTGACTGGACAGGTCCTCTCAATCTGTGTGGTTCTTTCCTCAAAAGACCATTTCAGACACCAATCTACATGGTCTTCACATGAAGTGACCAAGATTATGTCTGGACTTTATAAGAGACTGTGACCTCTGAGTTTGTTTCGGCCTTTCTTCTCAGAGTAGTCAGATAGGAAACGCCGACCTCATCTAGTTTAAAAAAAAAAAACATGATCGACTTGTAAAAGTGTTTGTATAAACCTACTTACAGAAATAAAAATCATTTATCATTTATAAAAGTCATCGACAGTCATTCAAATTTATATTTTATAACAATGACATATCAGTTACATTACAATAACGTACCAATGGTTGTACGTCATTCTTTGATCGTGAAGACTTTAGCTTTCACGGACGTAGGAACATGTAAAGGAAGTAAACAATTATTTTGAATGTGCCGCTTCTTCAAAACTAAGATCTTCAAAGTCAGTCCTAACGCTTTTTAAATCGAGATTTCTCAAGAATATTTGAGAAGAAGCGCACTATCGAGAGATGTGGAAAGAATTTTTGCAGGAACGTCTTTGCCCAGGAGTATATTAAAGGCATTACAGGCTAATGAACTAAAATTACCCTGATCAAGGAAGACAGGATGGCACGTTACCAGAAATTGCTACTTTGAGATCATATTTTAAATATATTACCGCCAAAGCGACGTAACAGGCGCCGCTTGTCATCCCAGGTATTTGTCAGCGTGACTGGGAACATTGATTGCCAACAAGTGACTCCGATGACTGACATTTGAGCAAGTACGTATAGGTAGGTACATAAGACGATGTTTAAGCAGGAATCAGACTCTTCACTTCTTTGTTCATTTTTGTCTTACATTGGGCATCTCGAAGTGAAATGTCTGAACACAAAATGGATAAAATGTTAAAAAATTTAATTCACTAGTGAACCGATCCAATGATGTTGGATTTCTGCACTCAGCCGGCATATTTCAATTGCCTTCAGAATAATCGAAAAATTAAATGAAAAGAGCAGATGAACGTTCATTCCAGTCATTTTGTCGGAGTCGTGTGAACATTCAAAATGAACGTTCAGTCGAGTGATGCGTCTTATATCAGCTTCACCTAATTAAGACGATGGTCGTTGATCAGCTGAGAGGCATTACTCATTTAAGTTTCAGCTTATTTCACTCATGACTCATGACATGAGTCGTCCAGGTACTGGTACAGTGAACGTATACCATATATAATATATAATATATATATATATGGGATACGTTTATACCTATATACTCGTACATATTATTTAAAGATTTCATTTATGCTATTAGTTATGCCTTTAAAACATCAAGGAAATGTCATAGAATCAACGGGATTTTCAGAATTTCGGCTAAAACGATAAATATATATATTATTAGTCCGCTTTTTCTTTGTCCTGTTAGTAAACTATGGAAAAGTGGACTTGGCAGATTAACAAATTAGGCCAACGATAAGTTGTTATTTACGAAAATTTTATCATAATTCTAAAGTTATAACAAAGTTCTAAAATTCTAAAGTTATTACAAAACCGTGCCTCGGAAAGCACGTTAAGCCGTTGGTCCCGGCTGTCATTCGTGGATCTTTGGCAGTCGTTACGGGTCGTCAGAAGCCCGAAAGTCTGAAAACCAGTCTTACCGAGGGGTATCGTATTACCCAATAACTGGGTTATCGAGGTCAGAGAGGCAGTCGCTCCATGTAAAATACTGGTATTCAGCTGCATCCTGTTAGACTGGAAGCCGACCCCAACATAGTTGGGAAAAGGCTAGGCAGATTGAAGTTATAAAAAATGGTTCTGTAATGTCGTGCCATCTTCTCTCAACATTCGAAACGTGAAAAAAAGATGAAACGTGATTCATTCCGGGAATACCCTTGTAGGTACCATCGCAGACATTCGCGGTGTACCACTTCTGAACCTTATTTCTATAGTATTAAGGTCGATAAGTGGTTCACCGCAAATGTCCTCAATGGTCATTTAAAATTCAATTGCCCACACTGTTTTATTTGGCATCAATATACAAAGAGTACATTAACTGACTAAACATATTTTAGTTTTGAATTTATGCCAAAATTACTAAAACTAATTACATTTTGTTGACATCTAAAAAAATTTGTTTCTGGGTAAATACACTTTCTTTGGAACGGTTCATTAGTCACAAAAAAACAATTTAAACTCCCACGGATTTTCTCGAAACAAACTGAAATTTTCCGAAATAATTTAAATGACAAAAATTGTCTACTTGCGATATTCGTCCAAAATATAGTTGATATAAGTCTAAAATTGGCTATAACACTCCTCGTTTTGCATGCTAATAATGATCTCAATGATAGATAATATTTCTATGAAAATGACCAAGGGCAGAAGATAGACAGTCTAGATCTGTGCCCAACTAGAAAGCTGCTGGATGATGAATCTTCTCATGCTCATGCAAAAGCAAGTTATAAATAAAATGCAGAACGACCAATATGGGTTTGACAAACCCAAAACTCCCTCTTAAAAGATAGGAGGCCTGTGTCCCAGCTTTGGGGACGTTATAAGCTGATTATGTAAACCTAAAACTCAAAAGATTCACTAAAGAAATTAAAAAAAAAATGAAAAAGAAAATGCACTAAAGAAAATAAAAAAAATGCACTAAAGAAATGAAAAAAAAAAATGCACTAAAGAAATGAAAAAAAAAAATGCACTAAAGAAATGAAAAAAAAAAAACAAACCTATAGCTGGAAAACGTCTAGGAGCGATAAGAACTATTTTCACAAACGTCAATACTCATAATCTGTCTAGCCTTTTCCCAATTATGCTGAGGTCGGCTTCCAGCCTAACCAAGTGCAGCTGAATACCAGTATTTTACATAGAGTGACTGCATATCTATCCTCCACAATCCAGTTACTGGGTAATACGTACGATACCCCTTGGTAAGACTGCTTGACAAACTTTCGGCTTCTGACGACCCCTAACGACTGTCAAAGATACGAATGACGGCCGGGACCAACGGCTTAACGTGCTTTGCACGGAGGGGTCAAGATATCCACTGACCAACCGCGGCAAGTGTAGCGTTATTACTTAGCCACTGACTGTTACAAAAAATATCCCACAAGAACGTATTATCACGATATAATAAGTCCTAAACTTATTATATCGTGATAATACGTTCTTGTGGGATATTTTTTGTCCTCCACGTGTGTAGAAGCTACAGTTACCAATAACCCTTTTCGTTCTATTCTAGGCTTCCCGTCCGAGCTGGTGTACTATGGGTCTGCGATGTGGGAGACATTGTATGGCATTATCATCGCCTTCCCTCTGGTGTGCTGGATCTTTGTGCCTGTGTACTACAGGCTTCATACTAACTCAGTGTATGAGTATCTACAGGTTAGTATTTTAGTTATAGACACATCATGGTGCTTCTCTTCGTGAATTTGTTTTACTACTTACTAATCACCGAGGGTTTTGTGGTTAAATAGCTACCAGTCGTGTCTGTCTGTTTGACGGCGTTGTTCTTCTAAATTACGCAACGGATTTTGATGTGTTTTCAGCATCATTGAGTGAATTTATTCTGGAAGGTTTATGCGCATTATATAGGTTGACTGGTAATTAGGGACCGATACTTAAAACACATGATTGTACTTATGATGACAAACAACTTTTACTATAGGACCAATCCTGAATTCGCGAAAAAAAATCAGCTGTCCCATACATTTATGTTCGCATAACTAGTCAAAAGGTGGAGTCAAAGGGAGCAGCTGATTTTTTTCACAATATCACATTTAGTCCCATATTAAAAGTTGTTTGTTACCATGAGTACAATCATGTGTTCAATCAAATATCGGTAACTAATTACCAGTCACCCTATACAGGGTATAAGTGTAAACAGTGTCAACCTTTTAAGGGGTCATTGTACTCATCATTATTAACAACTTTTACTATGGGACCAAACCAAAAGAAATCAGCTGTTCCGTACATTTTGACGAATTACGCGAACATAAATGTATTGAACAGCTGTTTTCTAAACATTCTATAATCCGATCGGAATAAATAGACACTTAAGAAGATGTTTCATTTACAAATTATTTTGGTATTTCGTTTGTATGAACTACGCATGCTCCTGGGGCCTCTTAAAAGGTTGTCACTGTTGACACTTACACCCTGTATAATAAAGAAATTTCGATGTTTTATCAAGTCGTAAAAGCTGCGCGAAGCAGGGTCGAGTCGCTAATTTTTAGGGTTCCGTACCAAAATGGTAAAAAGGAACCCCTATGGTGCGATTCAGTCTGTCTGTCTGTCACAGTGGGATATCTCAAGAACTACTAATGCTGTCAACTTGAATTTTGGAATAGTTTTAGATGACGTTTGCCCAAGTATTTTGCAAATAAGAAAGAAATATTTTTTTTTGCAACAGTTACTGAAAGGGGTCTTAAAAATTCGAAGTGAAGCTACTAGGAGCTTGTGGGGTATTCTATGAAAGAGCAGCAGTGCGCACATTTTCAAACATTTTTTCTTTTTTAGGCCAAACAGTTTTCGACTTTTGATGATAAATGTAAAAAAAATACCGATCCCCACTCCTTATCTCCGAAGTTTGCATAGAAAAAAATCTGAAATTATTCTATGTGATAGAAGTTTATGTAAAGATTATAGGAAAAATAAACCGATGTCTCTAAACAGCACACTTTTTTATGGTACGGAACCTTCGGTGCGCGAGTGCGACTCGCTCTTGGCCAGTTTTATTAATAAAATAAAGAAACATTGCCGATAAAAATCTGTTTTATTTCAAAGAAAATTAATCTACGAGCAATTTAATTAGTGAAATTTTGTTATATAAGTATATTTTTCTTTTAAGGAAATGTAAAATCGATATTCTGGTAAATAAACGATTATTATGAAGCGACCCGAAAACCTTACTTGGTTCTAAAATAAGCACTACATGCTACGTTGTTACGGTTGGCTATATGAAAGAAATATCCTTCTGGAATAACCTTGTACCTACGAATTTCTTTCGTCTATGATCAGTGATCACTGATCAGGCTTTGTGAATGGATACTTTCCTAATGTTCCTGTTTCTGAAATGAAATGTAATTGTTTATCCTGTAAACAGGATATCGGAATCACTTTTACAAGTCATATAAAAAAAAAAACATCAGATGGTGGCGACATTTCCTATCTGACTACCCCTGAAAAGAAATGGCGAAACAAACTCAGGAGACAAAGTCTCTTTTAAAGTCCCGACATAATCTTGGTCAGGCAGCGGCGAGGTGTGAATTTTTGTGAGAGATAAGCCGAAGCAAAGCCGGTCTTAACTTACTTACTTATCAATAAAGTAAAAATGAATCTATTAACTTAAAAATAAAAGACTTTTCTTTACTTCATTTAACACCATCTATCGTTAAATAGTAGAAACAAAAAGACGTTATCACTACAAAAACAAAAAATTTAATGTTTTAGAGAAATAAAGGCAACTGAATTAGGGACTATCATTCTAAAATTATTATAGGAAAATATAGAATCAAATACAATACAGTTAAACAGGTGAAAAATAAATAAAATATGCAATATTCCTCCATCTCGTTTTCGCTGACGCATTTTTTCTATATCTGTCTCTATCGTAACCCGTTGTACAGCGGCCTGCTCTCGTCCATTTCAAGCGGAATAAAACCACGTGACCCAAAGTGACGTCATAATGGGATCGCTATTGTATGAATTTGTAGTTCCCGATTATGACGTTTTGCCGCCGGGTTATTTCAGAACATTTTAGTTGTTGTTGTTGTAATTCAAAGCTAATAATAGGCTTTTTTGTCGTTTGAATGTTTCGGTTAATTAAATACCCATTAGTGTAACTATATTTTTGACAATACTAGACACTATTGACTGTGGCATTTTTCAATAGCGTTAGAGTTGCTGATCCGAACCTCCGAAGGGAAGCTGGTAGGAATCGTGTTATAAGGTGCTTTCGCCACTGTGGTCAGGCCATATAAGGACCATGAAGATTAGTGTCTGAAATGGTCTTTTGAGAAAAGAACCACACAGATTTGACTGGACCTGTCCATTCAGCGCAAGCATAATCACCCTATAATAAATGATAAATAAATGATGATAAATGATTTTTATTTCTGTAAGTAGGTTTGTACAAACACTTTTACAAGTCAATATTTTTTTTTAAACTAGATGAGGTCGGCGTTTCCTATCTGACTACTCTGAGAAGAAAGGCCGAAACAAACTCAGAGGTCACAGTCTCTTATAAAGTCCAGACATAATCTTGGTCACTTCATGTGAAGACCATGTAGATTGGTGTCTGAAATGGTCTTTTGAGGAAAGAACCACACAGATTGAGAGGACCTGTCCAGTCAGTGCACGCATTTGTCAGTAATCGCGCAGCTCAACTCAGAACTTAAGGAGCTCAACGATTCGACGAACAATACCAAAGAAAGG
This sequence comes from Dicycla oo, assembly GCA_948252095.1. Classification (NCBI taxonomy): domain Eukaryota; kingdom Metazoa; phylum Arthropoda; class Insecta; order Lepidoptera; family Noctuidae; genus Dicycla; species Dicycla oo. The sequence goes on from OX411732.1 coordinate 16,464,205, forward strand.
ACATTGGGGTAGGCCGCATAGATTACTCAAACTGCCAGACAATGATTAAAAATAACTGAGAGAAAAAATAAAACAAACAAAAAAAAAAGCAATGACCTACATAGTCTTCACATTCACAATAAAGTAAAATAATATAATACTTACAAAGTAAATATTAATGTCAACATTCAGTATGCAAAAATAAAAATAATATTAAATAAAATTGGAGCAGTTCAATCCCAAGCCTTTTTGTCCTCAATATAATCTTTAACGGTATAAAAAGCTTTCTGACACAACTTGCGTTTAATGAATGATTTGAATTTATTAAGACTCAGATCTTGAACGTGGCTTGGAAGTTTATTATAAAAGCGTATACATTGACACCTGAATGACCCACCTATTTTCTTGAGCCTTGTTGGAGGTACAACAAATTTGTGTTTGTTCCTAGTATTTATATTGTGGATATCACTGTATTTTTTAAACAATTTAATGTTTTTATGGGCATATAAAAGATTTTCAAAAATGTACTGAGAAGGCAAAGTCAGTATATTAATCTCCTTAAATTTCTCTCTGAGAGATTGTCTCGGACTTAATTTATAAATGCATCGAACAGCTCTTTTCTGCAAAACAAAGATAGTCTGAATGTCGGCTGCATTTCCCCACAACAGAATACCGTACGACATTATACTATGAAAATAGCTAAAGTACACTAAACGGGCTGTCTCTATGTTGGTTAAATTACGAATTTTCCTAACAGCGTATGCTGCGGAGCTTAGCTTTTTTGACAATTTATCTATATGTGGGCCCCACTGAAGCTTAGCATCCAAAGTTAAGCCCAAGAATACTGTGCTATCTTCAGGATTCAACTCTTCGTCCTTTATCAACACGTTAGTTTTCACCTGCCTAACGTGAGGTAGTGTAAACTTAATGAATTTGGTTTTTTTTTCATTAAGGAGTAAATTATTAACACTGAACCAGTGAACTACTTTTGAGATCGCTCTGTTTACATCGTCAGTAACCAGCTGCTGACGTTTAAGTTTAAACAAAAGTGAAGTATCATCCGCAAACAAAACTATATCATGATTATCCTTAATGAGGTAGGGCAAATCGTTAATATAAATAAGAAATAAGAAAGGACCAAGAATCGAGCCCTGTGGGACCCCCATTGTTACTATAGATCCGGGCGATCTTTTTCCATTAACGTCAACGCTCTGAATCCTATTACTCAAGTATGAAGTAAGAAGATCCAGAGCGGTGTTCCGGATCCCGTAATGGCGGAGTTTCCTGATTAACGTTTCATGAAGAACGCAATCGAATGCCTTGGACAAATCACAAAAGATGCCCAAGGCATCGCATTTGTCTTCCCATGCATTATAAATATGTCCTAAAAGTTCAACACCGGCATCAGTAGTTGAACGACCCTTTGTAAAACCGAACTGCTTGTTATGTAATAATTTATGTTTATTAAAAAATCTTTGCAATTGGTCTAAAATTAATTTCTCAAAAATTTTACTAAACGTAGGTAGTACTGAAATAGGTCTATAATTTGTGGGGTCTGATGTACTACCTGATTTAAACAAAGGTATTATTTTACTATATTTCATGAGGTCAGGAAACTCCCCACAGTCGATACAGTTATTAAAGATAAGAGCTAAAGTAGGTGCTACAATGTCAATAATAGACTTAGCAACTTCTACAGAATTACCCCACAGATCTGCTGTCTTTTTTACATTTAAAGTGTGAAAGGTTTTAATTATGTCTCTACAGGTAATTTGTTCAAAATTAAATTCCGAATCGCAAGCATTAACATTTTCCTTAAGCAAAGACTCAGCAACAGAAGTTGATGAGTTTAGGGATTTAGTAGTTGAAACGGGAATATCTGAAAAGAAATTTTCAAAGGCCGCGGCGACTTGTGAGTCTGATTTTATTATGTTGTCATTAATAGACAGGCTGTAGTCACCACTTCGGTTATTAGACCTTCCCGTTTCACTATTAATAATATTCCAAGTCGTTTTAATTACATTACTACTGTTTTTAATCTTCGAACTCAAATAACGCGACTTGGCCATACAACAAACTTTTTTAAATAATTTTGAATAGTTTCTAACATATAAATTAAATTCAGCAGTGTTTACAAAAGACCTTTCATTGTATAGTTCATAAAGCCGTGTTCTACTTTTATGAATACCAATGGTAGCCCAATCACTGAAAGACGCGTTACTATTAACCGAGATAGTCTTGGGAATAAAGATGAGATTAAATTGTTGGCAGTACATATTAAAAAAATCATCATACAGATCATTAGGATCAGTATGATTAGCCAAAACTGTTAATTTATTAATGAGTTTAACTTTAAAAGCTTCCAAGCGACTTGTAGTTTTGGGGTTAACAATGATATCCTTTTTAGCCACTTTTTTGTTTTGGTTTTGGATAGTAATCCTTTGCCCGCAATGATCAGAATCTAGTAAATTTATAATTTCTTTATGGCTTGGAATAACATCTGTATAAATATTATCTAGGCATGTGGCACTAGTAGGGGTTATTCTTGTGGGCTCCAAAAATAGGTTTACAAGATTGTATGACTGAAAAAGACTTATTATTTTACTACAAGAACCTGACTTTTCTAATAAATTAACATTAAAATCACCACAAATGATAATAGATTTATTTGAGTTACATATCTTGTGTAACACTTCATCCATTACCTTTTCAAAGCAGTCATACAATCCTGAAGGGGGCCTGTACACACTTAATACAATAAATTGCTCCAATTCTATACAAGCTATTTCAACTGTCCGCTCAACAGATAGGCTCACAATATCCTTACGGTCTTTAAATTTCAGCTGGTTACTTACTAAAATTAATGAGCCACCATGTATAGCATTTACTCTGCTGAACGAACTACCAACCTGGTGATTATTAAAATTGAACATAAACTGGTGACTTTTAAGCCAATGTTCTGTTATACAAAGAATATCAATACTGTTAAAATTCATAAATAATTCTACTTCTAAATCTTTGTTGAGAAAACCTTGAATATTTTGATGCACCAGGTTAATACTATTTACTAATTTTGAAATTTTATTTGATTTATTCTTGCATTTCTGTACATTATTGCTAGAGGATGCCTCTATTGTCTTAATTTCTAATTTAAATTACTACCAATGTCAATTTTGGATACCAAGTTATTGGATGAATGATATAAAATGTCATGGCATTGCTCAATAGAAGCAACTTGTTTAGCCAAATTCTTGGCTGTAATAGAAAAATAATATGATAGCGACACAGCTAACTGTCTTTTGCAATACTTTGAAAGATAGTACCTATCCATAAAAAATCTATCTTTTGTCAAATATAAATGATTACCAACATAATTGTTAGTGTCAATTAAATGGAATAAATTATTATTATATGTCAAGTTATGTAATGTCATATTCATTTCATATCTAAAATTGTTTTCTTCCTGTGGCAAACTTTGACTGTATGGGAATGTAAACAAAACAATTTTTCTTAAACTAATGTTGCACAATGATCTATAATATTGGAGTAATTCTCCTTTGTTCACATTACCCCTATTACCAACAAATATTAATAAAATAGTATCCTGGTTAAAATTGCATTTTAAAACTTTTTTCATTATGTCAAATAAAGAACAACCAGGCATACAGTAGTTCATTATTGAGTGTCCTGGATATTTATTTGTTAACAAGTGGCCTAGATCTTTTCCAATTTCATCACAAAATAACACTATTTCTTTATTTACACTCTGTTTAGGCAAGCAGTTAGCAATTGACAATGGCAAACGGGCACAAGACTGCGGCACGGTGGTATCACATATTGTCAATGAATGATCCGGTGTGGGTTGAATAGGTGGTTGTTCACTATGTACACATTTGTTTGTTTGTGAGCTTACCAGCTCATTCATTGCCAATACATATTCGCTCATTTGGTTTTCACAGGCTGTATATTTTATGGTCATAGAAGTAAGTTTCTCCTGTAGTAGATCTAGTTCATACCGCAAGTTATCTGTGTCAATTTGGTATTTCCTAGTACTTTCTTCTAAGTTCAATGAATACATATCTAATTGTTTCAGGAGATGTAACCTTTCTCTGTTATGTTTTACATTTCTGGTGAATAATTTTTGATTTTTGATCATTTTCCTAGTTTTAACTATGTATTTATTAGTTTTTATGTATTTTTTAAGTTTATTTTTACTAGCAACAACCCTCACTGATTCATTTGATTTTGAATCAGCTTGAACTATTAAATCTATTGTGTTAGAGGAGTTTATTGCAGAAACCATTGATGGGTCTATAGGCACCAATTCGTTGAAAAGACTTTGATTCAACGAGGCAGTGATGTTAAGATTTGTAGTCTCTAGTTGTTCAATCTGACTTTGAGCCTCATGTAGCTGCTGTTGTAAGAAATCTTTGTGACTAAGAGCTTGTTCATACTCATTGCTACACTGGCTGAACCCGTCTACAACAACTTGGAGCCTGTCCCGGGCTGCTATTGCGTCAGTGAGTTGAATATATAACTGAGCCATTTCTGTTTTCAACTTGCTATTCCTTTCAAGGACACCAAGGAACTCTATTTCACTTTCATCTCTTTCCTTAATCAGTTGGTCACATTGCTCCTTAGACGCCTTTAGTTCGCTCAAAGCCTGAGTGAGTTTGGTCTCCTCTAGGCGAGCCCGCGCGTTGCGAGTCATAATCATGATTAAAAAGAAAAGAGAAGATATTGGAAAAGAGTAATGGAGTGAGAAAGAAACAGATGATTAATTGAACGGAAAATGAAATTTAGTGAGTAGGTAGGTACAGAAAGAAGTTCAGTGACCAAACTAATCAAGGTTATCTTTAGGTTCTTTGTCGCAGTAATAAGAGATCCACTTAATTTTAGGCAAAATATTAGAACATAAACAGTCCACTACCAAGGAAAATATATAGTTTTGTACCTGATAACGAGATGAAAATGTAACATTCACTTCGAGTCGGTAACTGTCAACGATATATTCCCACTGCTGGGACACAGGCCACTGTGAGAGGGAGTGGGCCGTAATCCACCACGTGGGCCCAGTGCGGGTTGGTAGATGTCACATGTCTTCGAATTTTTTTTTTGGTTCTTGGACATGCCGGTTTCCTCACGATGTTTGACCGTTTTGAGAGCAGTGGTGATGAAATAATTTACACAAAGCGCCTGTAAGGGTTCGAACCTACGACCTACAAATCGTAAGTCGCGGCCGTCACCGCTGGGCCACCACTGCTCTTAAGTGCAAGCATTTGTCAGTAATCGTGGAGCTCAACTCAGAACTTAAGGAGCTCAACAACTCGAAGAAATAGACATTTGGGTAGGGCACATAAAGTACTCCAACTGCCAGACCATCATTTAAACTAAATGAGAAAGAATAGATAAAATATCCACATAGTCCTCGACAGGCCCGTTGGCGTGGTTGGTTAAGATACCACCTATCATGCCGCAGGTCGTGGGTTCGATTCCCATCCACGACAATAATTTGTGTGCATGAACATGTCTGTTTGTTCTGAGTCTGGGTTTAATTATCTATATACGTATGTATTTACAAAAAAAAAGTAGTATATGTAGTATATCAGTTATCTGGGTTCCATAGTACAAGCTCTGTTTAGTTTGGGATCAGATGACCGTGTGTGAATAATGTCCCAGGTTATTATTATTATTATTCTTGAAGTGTGAATAGTAGAAATTACTTTAAAATAAACATAGTTTATAATCCAACTCCAAATAATTTCAGATGCGCTTCGGATCCCGATGGGTGCGTCGTATGGCAGCCGGGACCTTCCTCCTGCGTCAGGTGCTAAACTTGTCAGTCACAGTCTATACACCCTGTGTGGCCCTCCATGCTGTACTGGCTTTACCTCACTGGGCATCAGCCGCTGCGCTGACCATTGTGGGAATAGTGTTCAATTTACTTGGAGGCTTGGCTGCGGCGATCAGGTAAAAATTACTGTTATTTTTGGAAAATATTTAAGAAATTGATCAACTAAAAACTTATTGATGTCGATGTCCACTGGGCACAGGATGGATGGAAAGCAGCAGTACTTACATGAAGTATTATTTTGCTTCTGAGTATAAAAAATAAATAATAATAATAATGCCTCCTGATCCTCATCATTTAAAATTTTCTAAGGGGCCTCTGCGAGTTGGCTTTGGCCTCTCGTACGCCTTCCAAAGTTCTGGGACCCCAGGGTCCCGAAATATGTCAAAGACATTTTAAAAATAATAATAATAATTGATCTTCTTATGGTGATCGCTTTGTTGATCCTCTATTAACCTTTTTTTTTAATAAATAAGCCTCCTAAGTTGGTCGCAGTAACTAAGCTAGGGCACCGCGGACAAATGGGTTGGATTAGGTTAGAACTGCCACCAACTACGCTACGTCCAAGTTGGTCGCTGTAGCTAGGCTAGGGTACATCACAGCAAGTATTCAGGGCATCAAAATGGGTATTATTTGGGGTTCCATTAATTTTTATGAACTGTTTTTGTTTTTCTGTATTGCATGTTTAGTATTCTAAAGTATTGTCGTTGTGACAACAACAATTTCCAATTATTTTTAAAACTATGTATTTATTTATGAAAGACATCATTCCTAATTTTTATCAATTACGTACAAAAACCTTGATAACTATAGCAGTTTAGAAAGAAGAAAAAAATAATACCATCGGACATCTAGACGCACAGCCAGTTACCATCCCTATCTAGTTAGTTACTATTCCACCAATTCGCACTAAGCAGTTCTAAATGTCATTTATAATTCTCACAGCAAAAGAGTGGAACTCTCTACCTACGTCTGTGTTTCCGAACGCATCTCTTCAAAGTGAGAGTGAACAAGCTTCTTCTGGGTAAGCTCATTCCATCGTTGACTTTGTCTCTGTCACCTCCGACCTAGACTAGAGTCAAGGGCAAACCCATCTCAAATAAAAAAAAAACTTATTAAAAAAAATATTCCGAATAGTTCCGACGAATTGAGTACCCTCCTATTTTGAAGGTGGTTAAAAGCCAACCATTTAGACGAAAGAAGCAGGAGAAAGAAGCATAATTAAAACATTATCGACATACAAAGGAAACTACTAATTTAATTTATTATCTTTTTCAGAGCTGATGTGATACAAACTTTAACGATGATATTAGTAAGCGGCGCTTTCATCATTCAAGCAACTGTCATGGCTGGAGGTCCACAAAAAGTTGTCAACGAAAATATTGATGGAGGAAGGCTGAAATTCTTCCAGTAAGTATCATTATTGAAGTAAAAACTTCTTTAGGCGCGTTGAGCGATTTTTGGTAGGGGGAAATCTTACGGGTTCGCGTCACCGCTACACATTGACACTGCGAGATGATATGATGCATACTTTTACGTTTAAGTTTTCACTTCTGTTGGCAGTCCCCATAAGAGAAGTACTGATTAGAAAGTAATTTGAAGTTGTAAATAACTTTATTATTGATAGTGTAAAAAAAAAAATACTTGCCTGAGCTGCAGAATATAAGCCTCTTCTTATGTATTTATCTTCAATGGCTTCCACTTATGTTAGATTTGGCAAATAAGAATAACACTTTTGGAATATGCTGTAAATAAGTTCAGCCTCGTGATAACTATCAATTTGGTACACATAGATTTAACCTCAATCTTTCTAGCCATTCCCATGCAGAAAAGTTCTAATAAAACCGTTTATTTTTCCAGAATAACCGGAGACCCAACCGTCCGCGTCGATACGCTCTCGGCAATCATCGGCCAGCTCTTCATGTCGGTCTCCATCTACGGTTGCCAACAGACCTTCGTCCAACGCTACTGCTCCATGTCCAGTGAAGCCAGGGTTAGGAGGACCTTGCTAGCAAACGTTCCTGCAGTAGCTGTTCTGTTCAGTCTCTCTTGGGTCGTTGGAATGACCCTTTATGCCATGTACAAGTATTGCGATCCGTTGGCTTCGGGTCAAATTGCAGCCCCTGATGAGGTTTTGCCGTTCTATGTACAAGATCAGTTCAGTTTTCTGCCTGGAATGCTGGGATTGTTTTTGGGGAGTCTGTTTAATGGGGCTTTGAGGTTAGTAATAACGCCTATTTAATGCAAGTAGGTATTGTAAGACAATCATAAAATCATCTTTATTGGAAATCTACAAAATATTTAATTTTGACGACATAACACTGAGCAATAAATGTGGTTTAGGCAGATTGTTAATCGTAAACAAATATGGTAAACTCATTTCTCAGTCATTCTCATGAATATTATTGACTTTGTTAGCAATATTAACTGCAGGAATGACATTTTCATTTTAAACTAGCTGAACCGACAGACGTTTTCCTGTCCGAATTCTCTCCGTTTTTACCTCCCATAAATTCGTCCCATAAAAACGGACGTTCAGTTTTTCCCGAATTTCATAAATTTCCGGGAAACTTTTAATTTCCATCATAAATAAAAAAAAACCTAATCGTAGGTTTTTATGGAAAGAAAAATTACAAACATTCAAAAAAATGCCTACATCGTTCCAGTCGTTCCCAAGTGGTGCGCTTACTAACGAACAACATTTCATTTTTATTTATATTATATAATCAATTCCTCCAATACACAATTTCCTACACAATACCTACTTTTCATATTACAGCTTCCTGGTATCAAACGTGAACTCTCTATCGACGGTGACATGGGAAGACTTTGTTTCCTTCGCGCCTGCCTTCAAGGGTATCAGTGATAAGCAACAACTGACTGTTATCAAGGTTATCGGAGTTATGTATGGTAAGTTTTTCATAAAACGTCTGTTTTGACCTTGAATTAGTCCGTATGAAAGTAAGTAGTATTCCTAAAATCATATCCTGCTAACACAATCAATATTATTTAAATCGGCGAAGTATCTACAACGTCATTTCTGTGTTCACTTTTTACTTTTCCTTGCTCTATTATCTATAAAACAATCATCTCTGTGAACCCAAGAAATGTCTGTTGTAAATTATGTTGTCTCAAGATTACGTCAAATTTATGAGTCACTTCCTTTACCTGCTGATGTGACGCATTACATAACCGTAATTATTCAACAAACCAATCACTCAATGATTTTAACAATGAGACATTACATAGTGGTCCAGTATCTAATGAGTACCATAATTGTTAATTCGTGGTAATTAATGTCCCAAACAATTCCAATAACTAATTCTACTCCAACCGAACCTTACAATACGGGCGAAATATCTTGGCGAGTCTGAACATAGGCACTACGAACTTTCGCGCATGTTTTCTCACTCACAGTCGCCTCATGTCACCTAATGGTTCCTAAACAATGTTACTGCTCAGCCTTCTGCGCGAAGTTCGGACTTGCCAAGATATTTCGGCCGTACTGTAGGTAACATAACATAAGATCACGCTTGTATTCCCCGAAGGGTTAGGCAGAGATGCACCTATAGTACACTCACATTTTGCCAGCTATGTTTAAAGCCCATGTAACAGGGGGTGAGCCTATTGCCATCAACCGGGCATAAATCCAGACTCCGGGCTGCTATTGAGAATTTCTAGATGGAAAAATCCAATAACACTTTGTCCGATCCGGGAATCGAACTCAGGACCTCATGCTGAGCCGTAGCGCTTGCGACCACTAGACCAACGAGGCACTTTAGGTAGGTATTCATGTTAACACCTGATTTGAGGAACCTATTGTACATATAACTGTACCGATTGGTAAATACATAGCGGAATTTGCAGATATCAGAAATCCGAATCCCACTTCTTGACGTATCCCTAGATTGAATCGGAAAATTTTAATTGATGGGCATACTTAATATGCAGGGATTCGTGGCTAAAAATGATAACAGCCGCACGATTCGATCTAAGGATAAGCTATGCTTGCCGCGGTCGGTTCGCGGATGGATGACCATCCATTACATGTCGAGACCCCTCTTTGGCTTTAGGCTGTCATTCGTAATCTTTGACAGTCATTACGGGTAGTAGCCCAAAAGTTTGATAACCAGTCTTATCAAGGGTCATCGTGTTACCCAGTAACAGTCACTCCATGTAAAATACTGGTATTCAGCTGCATCCAGTTATAATGGAAGCGACCCCAACATATCTAGGATAGGGCTATGCACATTGATTGAGCCATACTTAATATCTAATTTTCTTTCCAGCTCTCATCATTATGTGCCTTTCATTATGCGTGGGAATTGTGGGCGGAGTCGTCGAAGGTTCCTTATTGGTCACTTCAGCTACATCAGGTGCCTTACTAGGAGTCTTCATCCTCGCAGCGCTCTGTCCTATAGCCAATGGAAAGGGGGCTTTATGGGGAATGATTGCGTCACACGTGGTCACTACGTGGATGGCTGCTGGCAGGCTTATATATGTGAACAAGGGGGTAGCTATGTTGCCTATGTCTACTGAGGTTAGTATTTAATCTTGCTTCTTTAGTGTTCATGGAGTTTCTTGCAGTTCTTCTCCATACTACGCTTTGGAATGGGCAACCACCTTCGTCTTTCTGACGGACCGATTCCTTGGCCGTTTTAAAGTGCCTGTATGGTTTAATTGAAATGAGTTTGAGTTTATTTATCAGTACTTTAGCACTTTACAATCTCTTGAGAACTTTAATTAAATTGACAAAACAATTTAATAAAAGTTATCAAGAGATTGTTGTCTTACGTAAAAAGTTCTCACTGCTCGGACATAGGCCTCCTCACTGTGAGAGGAAGGGGACTTTAAAGCACCACGCGGTGCTAAAGCGGTGGATGTCACGACTTATCTTCGAATTTTCGAAGTTCGAAGACACCATGACTATTAAAGGTCTGCTTGACTTTTTATTTTATTGTAATCTTTAACAATTACTCCTTGATCTTCCAGCAATGTTCAAACGCCACTCTATCGGCGATGAACCACCAAGCTCTGCCAGTGGAAGTGAACTTGACGCTGGCACAACTCGCACCATTGCTGCAATCAATCAATATTACCGTTCCTGCACCGACCATGTCTCCTGTGTAAGTATTAATAACTTATTTATATTATTTGTTAAAGCTGAAGTTTTTTCGTAGTTTTCAATAAGACTCGATACGATGTAAAAAATTTGTTTCGTGTTGAATATTGCTCTTAAAAACCTATTAATATTGTGACTAATGTGTAGAAGTTTTGTAGACTGTGTCCTTTTAAAAAAAATGGGCAGTCATGGGGACTGCCGATAGAAGTGAAAACTTAAACGCGGTGACGTGGTGACGCGAACCAGTTTCATTTTCCCTTACCAAAAATCGCTCAACGGCGCCTAAAGAAGTTTTCTCTTCAAAAAGGGTTGAAATAATACATATATTGTGTATATTACACACTTAGATAGAATGTTATGTTTGGACTCAAAGCCTACATTATCTATCTGAATATATACTAGCTTAGATTACTATAATGTCGCCAATTAAAATAAAAAGTCTTGGCTTCTTTTTTGTCCAAAACCGAAAGTTGCGTAATAGTAATATTTTCGCTAAAATGATCCATTTCTTTTTACAGAATTTCAGATCTCCACAAATTCTACTCAATATCCTACATGTGGTATGCAGTCATTGGCACCATAATTTGCGTGATCGTGGGTAACGTTATCGGCCTCATAACGGGCAACAAAAGTGACGCTTTCGACGAAAGACTCCTACATCCGCTAGTAGCAAAACTTGCAAGAAAGCTGCCAGGACCTAAACGGTTTTTCACTACTGAGAAACCACCTCCCGCTGAAGAGAAAGAAGGTGAAAAAGATTCTTCAGAGAAAACTGAAGAAACAGTTACAGATATAACGCTTAATGAGACTTCAGATCCAAAACCAACAGTTTTTGTAACTACTGGTAGTCGGTTATTTGATGCCTATGACGTCAGAGAATCACCAACGCCTTCACTTGGAAGAACACGGTTATGATTTATTGGTTAAGATTTTAGAGCCTTAATGTTAGCGCACTTAAGTGCCATTTTAGTATAAACATGGACTGTTTGGCTGTAGATACAGTTTATTTTAATGCAGTCAATATTCTAAAAGATGTATGTACCTATGATTAAAAGGCGTATAATGGTAGACAATTTTGATAACTAGAATAAAATAGGTGGCTTTCGAATGGAATAAGTGAATCTTTGATGGGATCAACTAAATCGAAGATAAAGATAAAAAATAGTTGTTTTACAAAAAATTTAAGACTTTAAAACTTTAATTTTTTACTTATGTTGCTTATACAATATTGCTAATGAACCAAAAAAGCTGTTAGCTAAAGGTTAGACGTTTCTCTCGAGTGAATGTTCATTTTTGATTCATTCCACGTTCACACACGACAGGACAAGTTTTAAAGTAATGAACGTTCATCGTTCATTTCATTTTTTGAGACTTCGGTAGACGAATTAAAGGTGTCAAAATCCAATATCGTTGGATCGGTTCACTAATGAATTATTTTTCACTGTTCAGTCATATTGTGTAAAGAAAAAAAAAATTATATTCAGGCGTTTCACTTCGAGTGAAAGATGACGGGCAAAAAAGTTATCTAAGAGTCTGATATCGGTTTTAAATGACTTCTTGATAAAAACGATTGCAGACTTGGCCTTACATTTTGTTTTTGTCTAAAACGTATAAATATAAATATAAGTTATATTGAATAATAATTAGCTTGTAGTTAGCTAAAAGAATCTGATAGTAACAATTGGATTTAAACAAATTTATGGTGTGAAGCTATATGAGGATACAGGGCTTATGCGTTAGGCATTTAATAGTTTTAGTAGAGGATCAAAAAATGCAGATAATTTTAACGATTTATCATTTTTATCCCGAGCTTTAAGTTTTTGCCTATTGCCATCAACCGGACTCAATGGGAATTAAACACTGGTGAAATGTGGGTGTAATATAGGTACACCTCTGCTTAACCATTCGGGGAATACTATTATAATATTAATAATATGTCATATGTGCGTTGTTGTGTGGGCTGATCCAAAAGTAATGATAATCGTTTAATATATATTTTTAAATTATTGTATTTTTGCTTGCTTATTTACCCACTAAGCATAAAAATAGCGTATAAATAGACAACAACTCCCGGGAGGCTACCAACCATCGCAACCCTCTGGTTGTCGAGGCGGCTAGCTATGTCCCCTCTCGTATTAGTAAGGTCTGCCGCCCTAGGCTTATCCTCTCAGATCCCGACGACCCCATAACTCTTCTCCAGGAGAGCAGTAGGGACCGTAGGAACAAACACAAATCGACATTCCGACCTCGCCGCCGAGGTCCCTCGCGACGACCCCGTAATAATCGTCCTCCCCCCCGTCCCTTGCTCAGGTATGGAGTGCCAGCTGGTGGCATAGCTGAGCCAGTAGCTTTAAACTCCCCTGACAATAATAATCATTCAAATTTGATCCACCCTGTACCATCTTGCTGTCCTCCCCCCAGCGACGCCCTAAGCCGAGGCCCGTTCCCCACAGGGGGAGCCCTTAGCGTGTAGTCGCTTAGTCTGTAAGTTGTATGCCCCTGGCTGGAGGCTTTGAGTTCTCTTAAGGCAGCCACAGGATAGTCCGGTTAAGTAGTCACGGCCTCTCTAGGCCAACTACGAGATGCCATATATAAAAAAAGGGAGGTACATTCATTTGAATAGTTTTAATTTTACTGGTGGTACTCGGTGTATTGGTGGTAAGTTCAATATTTCTGACCGACAAAAATATGTAAGATTTGAACTGCTAACAACTATGAGTCTTTTAATGCTAGAGTAATGGGTAAGCATACAAAAGACAGGTCATATTTATAACAATTTTATAGTCGAAATATCAATTCGTATGAAGCAAAATTTTGTTTAGCTAGATCAGTTACTCTGGTATCTTTGTCCAGAATTGACAAAGCACGTCCAGGACACAACAGAAATATTGGCCAAAATAGGGTTAAACATTTATTTGAATTTGACAATAGTAAAATATTTTCAGATGTCGGCTGATAGTGGCCGTAAATCTGCTCAGAAATGAAAAAAAAAAACTGCAACGAAAAAAAAACCTGCATCAAAAGCAATGCCTAAAAAGTCTAGTACCAAGCAAATACAATAGCTACGGAAGTGCCAGAAACCGTAAGAAAATCTGTTGCAAATATCAAAAAGTTTAAGATGTCTTCTCATATTGGCCGTAAATCTACTCAGAATTGAAAAATATCATAAGCGATGAAAGCTTACTTTATAAGGAATGCAATGAGCCCACTAAGTCTAGTGCTACGGCAGTATCGGAAACCGTAGTAAAAATTCAGTCTGTTTTCATGAAAACAAACGGCGCGGACTCGACTGTGCCTACAATTTTATTTTTATCATTATTTTTGGATCAGCCGTATGTTTAAGTTTTTATAACAACTTTACTTTCCGTTTCTCAGGGCAGATTTTTCAACACCTAGTCCAGAAACTTCTATCTGAGGAATAAATATTGAAGTTTGGTCGCAAATATTTCAAGCTGTCCTATTTATTCTTCAGATAAAACTTATTAACTGTTGAAAAATGTGTCTTAAAAGTCATAATTTATTGGGGATTAATTCGGATTACATTGTAAAAACTGTCTGAAAACTCATTGTGAAAATTAAAGTTGTGATGAATGATTTCGATAGTATTTAATGCTCTTCTGTAAAGCTTTGGTTCCTACGAAATCAGTGAACGGCCAATGATTATAATTCTGTTAACTATATCTCGCGTGTGTTCTTGTTGCTGTCGCGAATCATATTTTTATCAACATACAACCTAATAATACTGACTTGCAAATTGTAAGAAACGTAAGAAAATTGAATTTCGCGGGCTACCCTGGCGCTTTCGCCTTAGGTAAAATTATTGGACACAGTACTTATGAAGAAGCTGTTTTAGGTCTAAGATAAATTAGTTGTATGATGTGCTCTCCAACTGTGAGGGCCTTAGCTCAGCTCTGCCGCGAAACCGCGAAACAGCGAAACCGCAGGATGTTTCGCTGATGTTTCGCTACTAGAGTAGCGAAACATCATGCGAGTCAGTTGAATTGAAATACTTCGGTTTCGCTGCTATGGTTTCGCGGCGGAGATGTGCTAAGAATTGCTAAGGTCTTGCCTATAAAATAATCAATTTTTATAAAAGAAGAATGTAGTAATAGTATACTCCAAAATGTCAATTAATCGATATGAAGCAGACAACATTAAGAACGTAAGAGTAAATCTACGGTTTTTCAGAAGAGCGGTGGCCGCCATATAGCGTCCGCAATTTACCGGGGAAGTCACTGAAACATTATTTATGAAAGTAAGTTGAGTGTGTTTCCCTAGAGGGCGTTTTTTGAGTCGGTAAAGTCAAACCTGCCATAATTTTCATGACAGCCGTCACTTCGGCCGTTATGTGGCGGCCACCGTTTTTCTAGGAAATATAGCTTAAGAGAATATTAAAAAAAATGTTGGAAAATCGATAAAAAGAATCGTTTTATATTTTACGAATTTTTATCCATGTGATAATAGAATTTATATTGTAAATATAAAATAATTTAGATTAATATTTGTTATAAAAAATATGAGTCTGAGTGGTTAAATTAATCGCTCTGGTATTTTAAGGTTATTATCGTTGATTTATACTTTTAGGTTAGTAATAATGCAGTTAGGAATGTTTGTGGTAATAGACCGCGTCCTAATCAAAAGCGTTGGTCGCGCGAAGGCACTCGCAGTCGGCGAGACTACGCGTTCCAGTTCACCGAACAAAAATTTATACAGGGTGTAAGCAGTGGACAGCCCTCCGCAGACTGATAGGGTGAATTGAGTACATCATACTAAGATGACCAGAACGTGAAATTATTTCAGGAACGTGGGAATCCAATAAACCTGATTTTTTTTTTGTGTTTTTGTGCACAAATCGGAGCGTCTGTTATTGGATGGAAGGAGTAGGTAATTGGTATGCGGCGAGTTCGATGAACTCTGTAGCTAGGCAGAAAGTGAACAGCTGATTTCACGCGTCGTTCGTTAGAGTATTTCAATATTCATTGCAGATTTCTATATTTTAGCTGTTTTATTTACATAAATGAAGTGCTGCTTACAGGAAATGTAATTTTACATTGAACAAAGGATTTTCCGGAGGAATATTTTTTTATTTTTTTTATTTGTGATGGGTTTGCTCTTGACTCTAGTCTAGGTCAGAGGTGACAGAGACAAAGTCGACGATGGAGTGAGCTTACCCAGAAGAAGCCTGTTCACTCTCACTTTGAATAGATTAGGGTTGTATACGTTCGGAAACACAGACGCAGGTAGTGAGTTCCACTCTTTTGCTGTGCGCATTATAAAAGACATTTGGAAGCGCTTAGTGCGAATTGATGGAATAGCAACCAGGTAGGGATGGTAACTGGCAGTGCGTCTAGATGTCCGGTGGTAGAAGGGGGCCGGTGGAATGAGGTCGTGGAGTTCTCGGGCACACTCTCCGAAGTACAATCTGTAGAAGACCGACAAGCAGGCAACCTTGCGGCGATGAGCCAAGCTATGAAGCTTGGCATCCACCAGTTTTACGTCGCCAATGAGCCTCTTAGCTCTGCGTTCCACCGAGTCAAGCGCGGCCAGTTGGTACTTAGCTGATCCATCCCAAAGGTGACTGCAATACTCCATGCAGGATCGGATATGATTAAATCTAAGGAGCTGAATGCACCCTGTTAGTTAGCGAAGGGCTGTCCTTTACAACCTGTATATGTACTTGACGATCGCGTACTCGCGCGACGTTTGCTTTTGGTTAGGACGTGGGCTAATGTGCGTCCTCAATCGGTTTTAACCGATTTAAAAAAGGAGGAGGTTCTCAATTCGAATGTATTTTTGTGTATGTTTGTTACGCGATTACTCAAAGACCGATTTGGATTTTTTTTTTGTTTGAAAGGGATCCTAGATGGCTAGGCTTCCTAGATGGATATAAATTTTATTACCTTTGCTTGGGTAGTTTTTGAGTACATCAATAATGCATATTTTTCCCACTTAGTACACGTAGATGATGTTTTAATCTATGCGGATGATCTTTTAATAACATCCTATCACTGTTATGTGTATACGAATTTGTGTGGGTAAGTACCAAAACTAAAAAGTGAAAACAAAAACTTTTTAGTAAAAAATAAAACTGACTTCCAAAACCAAACACTATAAAGTGAAAAATAACTTTAATTTCGGAAGTCGGTGGCAAAAACGAAAATACAAAACCGAAGACACCGACTACCGAAATTAAAGTTATTTTTCACTTTGTAGTGTTTGGTTTCGAAAGTCGGTTTTATTTTTTTGCTAAAAACATTTTTTTTAAATATTATTTAGTACTTAATTGTATTTGTATACAAGGACTGTACTTCGCATGTTAGAACAAAAATATTATGACGACATGTCAGTGACAGCAATTTAAATTAGGAATTACACCTAATTTAAATTTATATTATGACCGATTTTTTAATCGTCAGTTTACTTTTATCTGGGGAATAGTTATGGCGGTTTGACAACTTTTGTATAGCAAAATATGTATGTCAAACCGCTTAATTTATTCTTTAGATAGAAGATAACCGAGGGTTGAAAAACTAGGCTTTAGTATTTCTGTCTCTTTTATCATCTATGCCGATTACTAGCCAGCAAAATAAAAAATAATATATATTTTTTCCCAGAGTGTACAGGGAAATTAATTGTTAAATAAATTGACACCTTTCGTCAATTTGCCGTGTTATAGCCATTTTATACAACTGTCAAAGAATGACAGTTATAATTTGAACATCCTAGTAATTTGTTTAATAATTATTTCTAAGACTTTACTAAAAATTGAGTTTACTTGCTTAGTCTTCTGTCATACTTTTTCTTTCATCTGTTGTTCAAATCTAAACGTGCAAATTAGTCCATCTCCTTCCATAAAATAGTTTAATTTCATTAAGTAGGTACTATTTAATTATTGTGGTTATTACCAACCAAATCTAGCCTAATTAAAAGAACAAACATGAATATGAGTAATACCTATATCACACATTGCTAATCTTCCTAATAATTAAATAAAATCCTATCCTAACTAATATTATAAATGCGAAAGTTAGTTTGTTTGCTTATTACGCTTTCCCGCTAAAACGGCTGAACGGATTTGTATGAAATTTGGCACATGGGTAGACCATGACCTGCATTAGGACAAAGGATACTTTTTATCTACGCGGGCGAAGCCGCTGGCGAAAGAAAAATAATATATCGTGATGTTTGACAGTATTATATTTTGTAAAATAATTAATGTGGACTGCGTTATGTAATTTGTAATTTAAGTTATTATCAAATTATAGAGAACTCAATATAAATATTGTGAAATAGGTTTCTCTTGTTTTTTTTTTATACCTTCTCCTAAACTTTTTTTTAAGTTAATGCAAGCAAAGACATATTTAGGATGGTAATGAGGTTATCACATTAAATGTAACCTCTTATCCTACAAGAGTCATGTCACAAACGTCATGTAATTTGACGTTTGTTCCACTCCTGGGCAAAGGTGAACAAACTCATCCCGGTGTGTTGCCTTCTTCGGCCAATCTCGCATAAACGCCTCTAAGTCATCGCGCCAACGTTTCCTCTGCCTTGCTCGGCGACGACGCCAATCGTCTGGCACCCACTGCGTGACGACTCTGGCCCATCAGTTCCAGCTTATCCAACATACATGGCCCGCCCATTCTCACTTCGGCCTAGCAGACTTGTTGCCCACATCGGCGATTCCTGTTTTTCAGTGTATCGTGGTATTACCTGTTATTATGAACATACACATTATTTTTTTAATAACAATTAACATTCTAGACGCGGTACCTTTTTTGTTTTAATAATATTAAAACAAAAAGGTACCGCGTCTAGAATGTTAATTGTTATTTGAATTACTCAAATAACGACGTCGGCGTCGCTTTGTTGCGTAAAATTGCCGCGAATTTTCTTATCTTGTCGCTTCTCCAGAATAGTGTTGTAACAAAAAATTGCACAGGAAAGCCTTTCAAAAATTGCTCTGAAGAAGTTAAGTCTAATCTACCTATACTAGTAAAATGCAATTATTAGGAAATATTAATTACATAATTGATATTAACCTTCAGTTTGAAGAGTATAATATAAATTATAGGAATATTAAGGCTTTCCTGTACAATTTGCTTTTTTTTTGTTACAACACTATTCTGGAGAAGCGACGATCTGTGCCTGCCTCGACGACCCTGGCGGATGCGCTACTTTAACAAAATCTTTACCTCTGTTGTACAGCGAGCAATCCTGTGGATCAGCATATTAGCCCTGACCGTCAATGCTCTGCGTTCCCTTTCCCTATCGCGTTCGTCATTCAAAGAGTCCTTGACTGTATGCCCCAGATATTTGAACTCACGGACTCTTCGAAGTTTAGTCTTGCACAGTAAAACAGGTGGAACCTTATCTTATCTCCTGCATCAAGAAGCAAAAACCAAGAACTCGCACTTTTTTACGTCTTAAGTAAGTACTCAAGTGGGGTCCGAGTGCTCATGGTCTCGTTAAGGAAATGTCGAAACGGCTGGTTGACACTACCCGTGACCCAAGGGCTGGCTTTTACCTTGGCCAGAGGCTAAGCATGCCGCCAGTCTCTTAGGTACGTTACCACTCGACAGCGATGCGGATGAATTTTTCGACGCCATATTTTAGTTTGTGAATAGTTTTAGTTAAGATATAATTTTGTTATTTTTACTATAGTTAAATTAAAGGACCATAAAACATGCAGAGAAAATATTGTAAAATCTTATTAAAATTGGACCTAGCAATCCTGCTGATCCCATGCTCATATTTTTAGGGTTCCGTATCTCAAAAGGAAAAACCGGAAACCTTATAGGATCACTCAGTATGTCTGTCTGTCTGTCACAGCCAATTTGCTCCGAATCTAATGGACCGATTAAGTTGAAATTTGGTACATATATGTATTTCTGTGACCCAAATTGGGGTATGTTTTTGGGGCAAATAAGAAAATAAAAAATGTTTTGCAAACTGTATCGTGTGACATATCAAATGAAAGGAATATTTTTTTTTTATAATCTTAAAATAAATTGTTTTAAAGTTATTTAAGAAAATAGACGAAAATTTACCATTTCCCCTTATCTCCGAAACGACTGAGCCTAAAATTTTGAAAAAATTACAGGAAATTGGAATACAGAATACAGGAAACAGGAAATACTTATAGATTACAGAAAAACTATAAGACGTCTATGGTCAAATAACATGGTAAATCTCTCAATATTGTGTGTACAAACTTACAATTGCAGATGGAATGTTTGGGAGAACATATTTTTCAAATACAATGTTAAGTTTGTTCTTGGGACAAATTCATCCCAACTACGGAACCCTTCATTGTGCGTAGTCCGACACGCCCTTGGCCAGTTTTTTCATATTCATTTTTGCGTTCCATATCCACTGGCTTACTTTTGGCATTGATCGTTTCTAATACTAAAACTCTCTTATTTGCTCTACTCTACTCTACTCTTTAAATAGAGCGTAAAGTCCTTCCAAAACGTTTTTAAACCATAGACTATTTAACATCTGAACGGTTGAGTTTGAAGTAGCCATATTGAGATTTTCTGTGCACGTGGATAATAAAAGATATTACAAATAACCTTCAATTACACTAAGTACAAACTATGGGCCCCGATGTTTCATTCTTATTCAATTACTGTACCCATCCCAGAATAAGAATTAAAAAAAAAAAAAACTATGTGGTCGAATTAAAATGATGATGTTGAATGCTATGTCATTCAGTGAATCTAATCCGGTGTGGATTCCATATTCAAGTCTGAACTAACCACAAATTGATTTCTCAAAGAAAACTATATTCCTATCAAACCCTAACGAAAACTGTTTCGATTTATCAAATCGTTGGCGACCTCTGGGATCAAATCCAAAAGAATATGTGCTAGCAATTTTCTTTCAAACTTAAACCCTTAAACCCAAATCAAAGGTTCTCACAAATGTCTCGATCAGCCTTTACATTTGTTTAGTTCAGTGGATCTCAATGTTTCTTTATTCAAAACATAAAAAAACTACGTTCTTTTTTGATCAAAAGTAATTTTAATACAAATAAAAGTAACGCGGGAACAGATACCTACCAGTCGAGTACAATGAACAAAAATTAAAAATTGAAATAAAGCATTGAAAGGTTTGATGTTATTCGGTTGATTGGTAAGTAATGAGCGACATACAACTATTTTATTTGTATTTATTTATTAAATGAATAATTGTTGATCATTAATAATATATTCACCGTCGTTTTCTACTACCATTCGCCATCGATCTGGCAAAGAGTGAATGGCGTCCGCATAGAACTTCGTTGGTTTTGAATTGAAGAAGTCATCTATGTATTGTTTCAAGTGTGGTTCATTGTCAAAGCTTTTTTCCCGTAAATTATTACTAAGTGATCGGAAGAAGCTGGAATCAGTTGGTGCTAAGTCCGGCAAATATAGAGGGTGGGGTATTATTTCCCAATTAAGCTCCAATAGTTTTAGCCTGGTACTCTTTGCAATATGCGGCCGGGCATTGTCGTGCAGGAAAAATATTTTGTCGTGTTGTGGACGTTTGCGATGGATGTCAGGCTTCAGTTTTTCGGGATGATCACAATATACTGTTGCTGTAATCGTAGTATTAGTAGGAAGGAATTCCCAGCTTATTACTCCATGTATATCCCACCAGACAGAAAGCATTACCTTGCGAGGATGAAGATCACCTTTTGACGTTGGTTTTCCCTGTTCTTTACATCCCAGCCACTGGCGCTTGCGTGTGTGATTAACATAGAGAACCCACTTTTCATCTCTAGTGACAAGATGATCTAACCAATTAAATGTGCGGCGGAAAGATAAAAGTTGTAAATGTGTAAATCTCAGCTCGGTAGGTCAGCTGATCTTTACTTAATTGATGGGGTACCCAAACACTATATTTGTAAGTCTTTCCCAAACCATGTAAATGATTTTCTATGGTGCCATGAGAGCACTCGAGCTGAACAGCCAAATCGCATGTAGTTCTTCGAGGATCTTCTTCGATGAATAGTTTTAATTTATCAATATCTATATCCACGGGGCGCCCAGACCTTGGTTGATTGGTTAAGGGAAAATCGTTATTGCGGAACCGTTGGAACCAGCGCTGTGCTGCTGCTTCGGAGACTGCATCGTGAGCATCCTATACATATATTACGTGTAGCTTCTGCAGCAGAATGCCCAGATTGAAACTCATACAATAAACAATGTCGTACGTGGGTTTTAATATCACTCTTTTCTTTGTGAACTTTAACGCACTAACAGCCAAACTATCAATAACGCGCATGATTTTTTTTTTTTGAATGGCATCTCGTAGTTGGCCTAGAGAGGCCGTGACTACTTAACCGGACTATCTTGTGGCAGCCTTTAGCGAACTCAAAGCCTCCAGCCAGGGGCAACGCGCATGAGCGCGACTCACTCTTTATATACCCTGCTATATAGCATTGTCCCAATGATGTTGGGGTCGGCTTCCAGTCTAACCGGATGCAGCTGAATGCCAGTATTTTACATGGAGCGACTGCCTATCTGACCTCCACAACCCAGCTCTAGTAACTGGGTTGTAGAGGTCCGATAGGCAGTCGCTGCTGCGGACTGACTGTATATACTTAGATTGCAACCGACACGTTAAGAAGAAACTCATCATCTGCCTCTAGCCTTTTCCCAATGATGTTGGGGTAGGCTTCCAGTCTAACCGGTTACAGCTGAACACCAGTATTTTACATAGAGCGACTGCGTATCTGACCTCCACAACACAGATACTGGATAATAAGATATCCCTTGGTTAGGCTCGGGACTTGTTGTAGACTTTGTGTCAGACTCGGACTTCTGACGAGCCGTAACGACTGTCAAAGATCTACGATTGGCAGCCGGGACCAACGGCTTAACGTACTTTCCGAGGCACGGAGGAGTCTCGGTATGTTAAGATGGTCACCCATCTACGAACCAACCCCGGCAAGCGGAGGTCGGAAATTATCCCACGGGAACGTACTACCGGAATAATAAGTATCCTATGTCCTAATCCCGGTCATGGTCCACCCATGTGTCAAACTTCATCCATTCCGTTCAGCCGTTCTAGCGTGAAGGCCTAACAAGCAAACTCACTTTCGTGTTTATTATGTTTGTTAGTTAGGATTAGTAAGGATAAGAATGCGGCTAATTCTGGTATATAGATCAATGCGGCTAATTCTGGTATTCACAATTTAACAATAAGAAAAGTTCGTGATCCGCCGTTTGTAAAACTTATCGTGTGCTCTCTTATTGTTGTAACCACAGGAGTAGTCGTCCTGCCGGTCTATTTTGTATAAATCTCACCGTGAAAACTTAGGTGAAATGAGCTGTCATTCCAGCTAGGGATTGACACTGTTGACAGCTCACTCCGCGCTCACGTCACCTAAGTTTTCACGGTAAGATTTGTACAGAATAGCACTGCTGTCAAGCTTGTAGGTAAATCCAAAATAGGTTGCTGACATAATAGGTAATTATGATAGAGGGGCTCATGGCTAAGTAATAGCAGTCACACGGGTCGATCAATCAGGTTAAGC
Source organism: Dicycla oo (assembly GCA_948252095.1). Taxonomy (NCBI): domain Eukaryota; kingdom Metazoa; phylum Arthropoda; class Insecta; order Lepidoptera; family Noctuidae; genus Dicycla; species Dicycla oo. The sequence goes on from OX411732.1 coordinate 16,487,683, forward strand.
TACGCTTGCCGCGGTTTGTCCTTGGGTAGGTGACCATCTTTACATACAAAGACCCTTCCGTGCCTCGAAAAGCGCGTTAAGCCGTTGCATTGGACCCTGCTGTTAGTAATGGATCTTTGAAATGTGTTTGTATTTAATTGTAAATACGTATTTTAATTTAATGTTTTAATGATGTTAATTTATTTTAAATAATTTTGTTTTGGTATACTTTAAAAATATCTACTTCAAATTACTGATTAGAACTTTATATTTGAGACTAAAATTATTATTTCTATTTTCATAACTATTTTGTATCGCTTCGTTGTTGTTGTGTTAAACAAATAAATGATTTGTTTTCAAAAATAGTCTGAAGAATATTTCAATATTTCAAAATTGCATGGAGTAATTTTTACCTTACGGATTTTTTACTTCGTGCATTTGATCTCTATTACTTCAAACACGACACAAAATATATTAGGTCTAAATATATCAGATTAGACATCGTACAAAATGAAAAGCCTGCCTAAGTACATTTTTAATGTACCCGAAGGTCGTGTAGAGCACGAGATCTGTGAATTTTTATTTTCTCTAGTACCCAGTAAAAACAAATAAAAACAACAGTCATCCAACGAAATGCCTCAACAGAACCAAAATCACACCCCATTACAAATTCCCTTGATCGTAGAACAGGGCGTCCATCCTAACATGGCAGTAGGCGTGTCGCTTGAGGAACACTGTCCTAGGGTTGGCATTGATGGAACTGAGCCGATGACGTCACAACACGAGTTTCTTATGCAAATCTCAGGAAAAGGGACACTTGCTCTGGCGTCGGATCCAATTTGCGTTTCAATGAGACGCTATATAGTCTTGCGGACTTATTCTGGTGCTTTCGAGCCGATTGACAGGTCGTTTGGGATTTGAAGTAGCTTAAAAATGTTTTGGATAATGTCCTTTTAAATAATTGTTTATTAATTTTAGGCCATATTTAATTGTAAGTTAAGACTGCCTCATTGGTCTAGTGCTACTGCTGAACATGCAGTCCTGGGTTCGATTCCAGGTCGGGCAAAGTGTTGTTGGCTTTTCTGCTGCCAGCCAGGTCAATCAGCGGTCGGCGAGCCGTAAGCGTGGCGTTGCCTAGCTGTAGCCGAGTCGAAGTATCGGAGCTGCTGGTCCGCTTTGGTTACGTGCTTACTTTAGGTTGACGTCTGTTTGACGGCGAGGCGAAAGGCGACACGGTGACGATCCGTTTCCGAGTTTGATATGTGGGCTTTGACCTTTAGTCTGTCTTAAATAGACAACAAGATGGGATCATTTTAAGAAGTGCGCTATTGTCCTAAGATTGTATTGATTTATTATAATTATAAATCCTATAATGCTCTATTATCTGTTATTTAATAGATCCCCCCAGTGGTCTCAAACGTCGTCACAAGGCCAAATCGGTAGAGTTGCCTACAAATATCGGTAGATTCGTACCCAAAATAGGTAGGTAAAAAAAAAATATCCCAAAAATTATGGTAGAACCTACCGAAGAAACGGTAGGTTCGAGACCATTGGATCCCCCCCCCCCCCCCCCCCGTGAAATAGCAAAAACACTTTTCCATAATAACCATAACTTTCTAGTCGAACTTCTAAGGTTCTGTCATTAAAACTTCAAGTGCCAGCAGTTTTTGTAACACAAGTCTATTTAATGCAAGGGAGCGCGAGGTTTTATAGCTCCAAATCTTTTTCCAATAATGTTCTTCAGAATGTGAGCATCAGCCTCATCAATATTGTTTGAGAACGTTGGCTTCAAACTATGTAGGTACGCTGTAAATGCTATGAGATTTATGACAGCTGTCGCATTTTGTCACCTCTCGCTCACACAGGACCAAATTTTTAAGAATGTTAAATGAAAAGATGATTTTCTAAAAAATGTAAAAAAAAAACATTTATTTAACTCATATGATAAACAGATAATAATACTTTTTGACCTGAGTTTTTTACACAATAGAAATGTGTTTTTAATAATTACCTATTAAATTAATATTCCTTACTAGTTCGCCAATTACACTTAAAAAAAGCATCTTTTCATTTAACAATCTTAAAAATTTGTTCTCGTGTGAGCGAGAGAGTTGACAAAATATGACAGCCCTCTTAAGTAGCTTATCTGATCTGTAAGTGGGTTTACTTCTTTAGTGGTGTTACACAGCTTCGTTTGATCTAGCCTCTCTAAAAGATACGCTATGTCTTTGCTTTATATCCCATGGAATACGCTTATACATTGTACTAAAACTGGTGCAAATATATTTTAAACCGACGTCATTAACCGACTTCAAAAAGGAGGTTCTGTATTCGACCCGTATGTACGTATGTTTGTATGTCCGCGATTTTCTCAATAACTAATGAACCAATTTTGATTTTTTACTAACGTGATCTACATACTTTCAGGAAAGTCTTAGTATATAATGGATTAGGTAATTATTCTTATATACAAATTTATATGCATAAATGAGGAGCTCGTGGCTATGTAATAACAGCCGCATGGGTCGATCCATCAGGTTAAGCTACGCTTGCCGGGGTTGGTCCGTAGATGGGTGACCATCTGTACGTACCGAGACTCCTCCGTGCCTCGGAAAGCACGTTAAGCCGTTGGTCCCAGCTGTCATTCGTGGATCTTTGGCAGTTGTTACGGGTCGTCAGAACCCCGAAAGTCTGACAAACAGTCTCACCAAGGGGTGTCGTATTACCCAATAACTGGGTTGTGGAGGTCAGATAGGCAGTCGCTCCATGTAAAATACTGGTATTCAGCTGCATCCGGTTAGACTTGAAACCGACCCCAACATAGTTGGGAAAAGGCTAGGCAGATTGATTGATGCATAAATGTACTGTATCTCCGGCATATCTAATGTTGTTCTGTTCATGTATGTTCTTCTTGGGCTTATATATAATTGTATATTCAAATAAAAATGGAAAAATAAACTTGCTTTTAAAAAGTAAAAACCGGCTTCAAAAAACTAAAACGAATAAAATAACTTTCTAAAAAAACTTAACAGCTTCTGAAGTCGGTGTCATTAATCATTCAATGCACCCTAGCTTGGCACCGATTTTAGAAACTGTTAAGTTTTTTAAGAAAGTTATTTTATTCATTTTAGGTTTTTGAAGTCGGTTTTTACTTTTTTAAAAGTAATTTTTTTGTAGTGAGCGTAGGTCGAAAATCTTAAATAGTGTATTTATTTATTTATTAAGAAACTCAACAGCTTATATTTATCTTACATAAGTTATGAATGTTCACCCCACTATCAATGAGCAATTCAATGGAGTTGCGTCAAAGTTACAGCATCTTGAGTTTGCATACACTGCTCAGTGATAGCGAAATGATAACAATTATCACTTAAGCCAATAACAAAGTTTCACGGCATTGAAAAAACTAGGTTAACTAGAAAGTAGTGAGGGAAACAAAAGAAAAAACCTAAAACAAGTATGGCTATCAATAATAAGTAAAAGGCGATTGTTGACACATTACTCACTTTAAAATTAAAGTTAAAAGTATGAACCTAAGTACTATGAATATATTAATTAACAAAAGGAAAAAGATAAAACTAAATAATTTGCTTAACATTGTTTGACATTGTGAATATATTTCCACTCTGTAATAATAACGTGTTATGTGGAAATATATAAAATATGTATTCCAATTCAAATTCAAATATTTTTATTTGTAGAACATAGGTAAACAAAAATTACAGATGTCAATATCAATAAAATGAGCGCTATGGTTTGCCGTCAGCGGCGCACAAATATTCTTATTGTAAATTTAATAAATTGGTAATAAATAGAACAAAAACACTAAAAAAAATTGATAAATAAACTGAGTTATAACAATTCAAAAATTCAAGGTAATTAATAACAATATAGGAATATGCACTATCACATTAATTAAAATTCAATTTAATTTTATTAAATAGATCATTTAAATTGGTACAAACTAAAATATAGTTAATAAAAAATAAAAAAACAAAACTCACTGATTGTGTAATATGCCTTTATATTTAATAAATTAAGTACAGCCTTTTTGAAATGGTGTATGTATGTCAAGATCTTTTATTGGATTGGGTATCTTATTATATATTTTGGGTGCCTTTCCTAAAATGCTTTTTGAATATAGCGCAGTTGTATGTGGAATAGGACATATCTCTCTGTTGCGTCGCTTTGTATCTTTATTAAAAATATGAGAATAAGAACGAGTTATGGCACAATTAGCTCACTAAACAATATGTACCTATATGTGGAACATCCTTTTGGTTGACTGCCTCGTTGGACTAGTGGTCGCAAGCGCTACTGCTGAGTACTTTTTTTTTTTTTTTTGTTTTTTTTTTTTTTTTTTTTGTGGATGGGAAGTCATCAAATAACTTCTCCCGCTCTGGGTGGAGCGGAAGGGCGTGTCAGACTTTTACTGACTAAAACCCACCCGTGTTCCTTCAGTTGCCTATGCCAGGGCCACGGTATCTTTTTCAAACAACCCGCGACCCCAGCGGCATCGGCCCTATTGGACCCCATCTTTTGCTGACATCTCTTTGAGGCGCGCGTGGAACACAACGCGCCGTCGACCCGGGCCTGGTCCTCACCGGACGGCGAGCTACCCACTACTCACCGTCCGCAAGCCCGCGCCTACGGTGGCTGGGAATCGGCTATCGATTCCCGCCGCCCAGGGCGTCTCCTGCGGCGACTGAGGGCGTGAGGCTGCCTCTCCCTCACGCGTTCCGCCTCCTTCTTCGCGAGCATTACCGCTTCGCAGAAGGAGGTGACGGCCTCCCATGCACTCTCGCTCCGCACCATGGCCTGGACCAGGCTCGGACGCGAGAGATCGCCGCCGCCGATCGCCTCCGTGAGAACACGGCGGTGCTCTGCCCAAGCCGGGCAGACCTCCACTGTATGCTCCACCGTGTCCTCTGGGCGATCCACACAATGGTGACACCCGGGCGCTTCCTCCCGCCTTATGCGAAACAGGAACCTCCCGAAACAACCGTGTCCGGTGAGGACCTGCGTCAGGCGGAAGGTGAGGACGCCGTGGCGCCTCTCTAACCACTCCTCAAAGAGGGGACTTATCGCCGCAATTGTGGCGTGCCCAGCGCTGGGCTGCGACAGTCGCACTCTCCATGTCGCCATGAGATCCCGCCGGAGCTCTGTCCGCTGTACTGTGATTTCTCGCGGCAGCGGAGTTACGCCCCGGCGTTTCGCCTCCTCGCGCCACTCCCACACGTGCGCGAGGACTTTCGCCTCCAGATCCCACGGCGGCAATCCGGCAAGGAGGCTCGCCGCCTCACCAGAGACCGTGCGGTAACCCCGGACTAGCCGAATGGCCATGACCCTCTGGGACGCGTTCAACCGGCGGACTGGCCGCAGCCTCAGGGAACGCGCCCACACCGGTGCCCCGTAAAGGGCCATGGACCGCACGACCCCCGCGTAAAGCCTCCGGCAGGAGGCGTTTGGACCACCTAGATTGGGCAGGAGCCGCTTCAAGGCAGCCCCAGCCCGCTCCAGTCTGGGAGCCAAACGTCGGAAATGCTCCACGAAGTTCCACCGGCTGTCGAGGACGAGTCCCAGGTACTTCATCGTCGACTCGACTCCAATGCGAACCCCTCCTACCGTTATTTGGGAACCCGACGGTGGCGCATTCCGAGGACCATGAAAACACATGGCCTCGGACTTGTGCAGGGCCACCTCGAGTCCCAACTGCCGGATCCTCGCAACGACTATCGCAACCCCGCGTGTCGCTAATTCAGCCGCCGCCTGGTGCGACCTCCCTGCGCCAGGACCAGCGTGTCGTCAGCGTAACATACCACGCTGACGCCGCTAGGGAGGTCGGCGCGCAGCACCCAGTCGTACCCGATGTCCCACAAATGCGGCCCCAGGACCGATCCCTGTGGGACACCGCACGACATCTCTCGCCGGTTCCACTCTCCCTGATGACCGGGGTAGATGACGGCCCTATCCGTCAAATAGGCCTCAACCACTCGACAGAGGTAGGTCGGCATCCGGTGATACCGGAGTGCCTCCCTGATGCAACTCCAGGGCAGGGTATTGAAGGCGTTGGCGATGTCTAGAGACACCGCCAAGACGACCCCACCCCGGGCCACAGCATCCCCCGTCGTGAGGGCTCGCACGCGCATGATGGCGTCCACCGTAGAGCGCTCCCTGCGGAAACCAAACTGGCTCTCCGCCAAATCCGGCCCCTCCTGCACCAGCCACCCGACGAGGCGGTCTGCAATAACTCTTTCAAAGAGCTTGCCCACCTCGTCGAGCAGCACGATGGGTCGGTAAGCGGACGGAGAGTCCGCAGGGCGCCCCGGCTTCTTAATGAGGACCAGTTTCCCCGTCTTCCAACGAAGTGGGAACTGGCCCCTCTCCAAGCATGCGCTTAGCAGCCCCCCTAGTCGAGGCCCGAGAGCCCCAAAGGCCAGAACCCAGGCTCTTCCAGGTAAGCCGTCGGGTCCTGGGGCGGCATTTTTGGCACTCAGCCTACGTACCGCCGCTCTCAACTCTACCTCGGTCACTTCCGGAGCATCGTCGTCGTCGTCGGTGATGTGGTCCGCAACGGGCACCGCAGGAAGCGGAGCCATGGGCGGGGGAGTATGTTCCCCTCGCGAAGGGAACAGAGCGCTCACCACGTCCTCCACGAGCTGGGGCCGGAGACTCTGCGTCAGCGGGGGCGCCCATGGACGGAATTATCCCGCACCATTTTATAAGGGCGTCCCCATGGGTCCCTGTTTAGAGTCTCCAGCGACTCCTCGCGAGCCAGATCCCTGGCCCGCAAGATCTCCGCTCGGAGGGCGGTCTTCGCCACTCTGTACCCCTCGTACAGCTCCGTCTGAATGGCTTCCGTATCCGGAGGGCGGATACGGAGCCGAGTACGAGGTCCTGGGTTCGATTCCCGGGGTAAGGCAAAGTGTTAGTGCGTTTTCCATCTGGATTTATCAGTAGCAACCTCGCGTCTAAATTTGTGCCTGGTTGATGGCAATCTCAGATCAACAAAAAAGGAAGATGGAGCGCTGCGAACATTAAAAGTGAAGTCACAAAACCGTGCTTCTGCAAGTAAAATACACGCTCACGCACACACATACAGTCACGAACCGGGGTTGTTGAGCCACTGGCTTATCATCGTAACTTGGTTGTGTTATAGGAATGCCGACCGTTTTTCGTTATTGAAATGTCACATATCAAATTTCACGGGCGATATTCAAATAACACAACAAAGTTAAGATGATAAGCTAGTGGCTCAACAATCCCGGTTCGTGACTGTACAGACGCCAGCAGGTCAACCTACCCGAAATTGTCAGATTTTCCCAATTAACCTTGAACCTAATGCTTTAGCAATAAAGTCGAAAATCTATTAAAGAAATCTGACAGATTGTAGTAGCTTGATGTGACGAGTAGTCGTCTTGTTAATATAGTTAAAAAAAAAAAATAGAATTATGCCTTCCTGTGTAGTGAAAACTTGTAAAAACAAAGCAAATCACATAAAAAGTCTCACGGAATCACTTTTCACTTGTAAGGAATTGAAGTAACATCTTTTTAGGGTTCCGTACCTCAAAAGGAAAAAATGGAACCCTTATAGGATAACTCGTGTCTGTCTGTCGGTCTGTCCGTCCGTCTATCACAGCCAATTTGCTCCGAATCTAATAGACCGATTAAGTTGAAATTTGGTACATATATGTATTTCTGTGACTTCAATACGGACGTGTAACGTAAATAAATGAATTTTGAATATGGGCGTCAACTTTGGGGTGCAAATAAGTAAATTAAAAAAAAAGTTTTGCAAACTGTACCGTATGACATATTAAATGAAAGGGCGTACTGTGAGGGTCTCAAGCGTATTTTTTTTTATAATTAAAAAAATAATAATTTTAAAGTTATTTAAGAAAATAGACGAAAATTTACCACTCCGCCCTTATCTCCGAAAGTACTGAGCCTAAAATTTTGAAAAAATACAGAATATAGTTCAATAGATAGATTCAGATTACAGGAAATCTGTAAGAAGTCAATGGTCTTAAAACAATATGGTAAATCTCTCAATATTGTGCCTACAAACTTACATTTGCAGTTGGAATGTATGGGAGAACATGTTTTTCAACTATTGTAGTTGACAAACATGTTAAGTTTGGTCTTGGGATTCATCCCAACTACGGAACCCTTCATTGTGCGTAGTTCAACACGCACTTAGCCGGTTTTATTTTATTAAGTAAACTGTAAGTTTTAGGTTACTTGAAACAAAAACCTCAACGAACGAACGCAGTGAAATAAAGTCCGAGAGTTGCCATAATACGATTTAAAATTTCCCCATTCGATTAAACGAATTTAAGTATGATATACCCTGAGGAGTCCAGAGGAGCTCGTGGCTATGTAATAACAGCCGCATGGGTCGATCCATCAGGTTAAGCTACGCTTGCCGGGGTAGGTCTGTGGATGGGTGACCATCTTTTCATACCGAGACTCCTCCGTGCCTCGGAAAGCACGTTAAGCCGTTGGTCCCGGCTGTCATTCGAGGATCTTTGACAGTCGTTACGGGTCGTCAGAAGCCCGAAAGTCTGACAACCAGTCTTACCAAGGGGTATCGTATTACCCAGTAACTGGGTTGTGGAGGTCCGACAGGCAGTCGCTCCATGAGAAATACTGGTATTCAGCTGCAACCGGTTAGACTGGAAGCCGACCCCAACATAGTTGGGAAAAGGTTAGGCAGATTGAAGTATGATATACCCATTAAATATTATTCCCCAAATTATGGCTTAGCCCCCACTCGGCCCAGGTTCCGTTCGGCCCGAAGGATAATTAGGGTAACAATTTAACAAATGCCCTTCAACACACACATAGATAAAAAGGTGGTTTCACTTTTGATGTTCGCGGCGCGCCATCTTCCTTTTTTTGTTGATCTGAGATGGCAATAGGCTCGCCCTCTATTAAATGGAACTCAAACATAACTGGCGAAATGTGAGTGCACCTTTGCCTATCCCTTCCGGAAATACAGACGCGATGACGCTAACCCCGTTTCAGTTAAAAAGCCATCGTAGTTCGCCCCGTTTGCGTTCATGAATGCATGACCTTTCGGTTTTTAAAAGCTGATTGGATAGTATTGCATTGAAATCTGCAGCCAATGCGATTTTTTTCTCGTAACCAAGCAATTAGTAATGCGACCTTTAACTTCAAAAATATTTCCTGTTTCGACCAAAAACTATGAATCGTTAGGTAGGTACACGTTTTATTTGTGACAACTCCTAAACATAACATGATGAGTAACGTATAGACTTGAAACGATAGATGCAAGGCACATTCAAAGAACGTAATTACTGATGCGAATAGGATACAGCAACTTGGTGAAACAGTCTACAAAATTATGTATAGGAATAGGCTTGACAGACATTTTTGAGAATTTGAATCGTGCCGCACCAGAGCTGCATTTAGTGAGATGGTCGATTCTTAAACATCCCCCTCCAGCTGACTTGAGCCTGCAGAAAAGCTCTCAGCGGAGTCAGGTGGGCCGCTGCACTGCAGATATAACTTAATTAGGTATGCCCTCCGTTGAGCCACAGTGCGACTGTGGAGCCACATCACAGACGATGTCTCGGCTCTTGTGGTGCTCTCTGTAGAATAACATTTTCGAAGCCCACGCTAACGCTGTTGATGAGGCCGAATTCTGGCCCAAGTTTATTTAAAACAATAGCTTAATAAATGGAATCATCGACACGACGACATGTTTAATCATAAATAAAATATACTTTCACACGATTTCACAATAACACATCTATCAGAATAACTCCTTCGTTCCCCTTGCAAGATATTTAAAGCATGCAAATTGTGTGTACTTACGTGGCACGGTTTTGGAAACTGCGGGATGTCTAAACGATGTTCATTAAACGACATATTATATTCAATGATTATCTTTTGAGAGTAAACTGTGAGGTTCATTATGTTATGCGGGACTATTATCTTTGCTAAATCGCGTTTGAAACTAAATGGAGAATGTCGAAGAAAGAAAGGTTTTCGAGAAATATGGGAAAATATTTAGCAAAAGACAGAATTATGTGGAAAAGGGAGGCCTTGGCCCTAGAGTGGGACAATACATAGATTGATTATGGTGCAATGGCTTGGTTATAAGGCCAACCAAAGTTTGGTAAAATAGTATTCTTGGGCCCACTTGCACTTTCATGGGTTATCCTAAATAAATCGGAGTTAACAGCTAACCCAGGGTTAATCATAAAAAAATCATCTTACGCCACCAAGAGAGGTAAACCTAGACCTAAACCTAAACGTTTAAATATTTAACCCACCGATGCGGGAGAGTTAATTCGCTAAACTCTGGGTTAGTGTTAGTAATGTTAAAATAAATTGATGTTATGAGGTACCGCTGATAATTTATTAGTATTTTATATTGTTTGACGTTATAGTAAGTGAAAATTCGGTATTCTATCCAGCACGCAACATATTCATGAATATAAAAATAAATAAAAATTATTTAAAAAAAACTGCATGCAGTTGTACGTGTGACTTCGTATAGTCGTGACTTCAACTTCATGCGGTTGATCGCTAACCGCATACAGTTAGTCAAGGAACAGATAACTGTATGCGATTAGGGATGGACAGCGTGTGTCGACACTACACGACTGTATGCAGTTAATATCGACTCCACACGACTGCAGCCGACTGCGTGAACTGCACATTAACTGTATACGGTTAGCGATCAACCGCATGAAGTTGAAGTCACGACTGTACGAAGTCAAACGTACAACTGCATGCAGTTGAATATATCGACTACGTGCGGTTGCTGCTGTGCAGTTCGTCTGTTGGCAGCCTTAGTGGCGCAACGCGTGATAAGAATAAAAATCTTAATTATCATTTAACCCAACTAAACGTGCAAGAGGGCCTTATTACGCTAAATTCGTTGTCTATTTACTAAATCAAACAGTTTCATTTGGCTGGTAGTATGTAAGCGTACATAAAGAGCATTTCTTTAACGTCATTCAAGAGGATTGACATAAGCTTGTGGGTAGCTTAATGTTCCAATTTTTATGAGTAAATACCAATATAACTGTAGAAAAATAGCATACATACCTACTTATAAATACCAACGATATATAATGTATTAAAAAAAATGTAATTTGATTTAAATATATTAAAATAATCACGAAAAACCTGCAGATATGCGACGTTGCTAGCCCGCGCGGAATAAACGCTCTATCAGTCACATAGTCGTTTTAACATAGGTTTTTAAACTTACGTTATTTTAATGCAACCATAAGTCACGTCGGACTTACAAATAATGGTTAAATAAGGAAAATTATTACATACCCTTTATTTATAATACCTATACTAACTAGCTATAAATGAGTCTATACTGATGCTCGTGGCTAAGTAATAACAGCCGCACGGGTCGATCCATCAGGTTTAGCTACGCTTGCCGAGGTTGGTCTGTGGATGGGTGACCATCTTTTCATACCGAGACTCCTCCGTGCCTCGGAAAGCACGTTACGCCGTTGATCCCGGCTATCATTCGAGGATCTTTGACAGTCGTTACGGGTCGTCAGAAGCCCGAAAGTCTGACAACCATTCTTACCAAGGGGTATCGTATTACCCGGTAACTGGGTTCTGGAGGTCAGATAGGCAGTCGCTCCATGTAAAATACTGGTATTCAGCTGCATCCGGTTAGACTGGAAGCCGACCGCAACATAGTTGGGAAAAGGCTAGGCAGATTGACCTAGCTATAAACAATGTAAAATACAATAGAATTCTAATAACTGTCTTAATATAAAAAAAATATATATATAAGCTCAAGCATTTCGGAAGTCCCGCGTAGAATCAGATATGGTGGAATCAGATAAAGACATCTACCGTATTTTAGAAAAAAAAATATATTTCCTTGGTAAATGCCCTATTAAATAAATGTTGTAAAATAGAAGAAAAGAGCTTCTATTACTTATCACAGTTTTGCGTTCAAATCGATATCCTGTAAAATCAAGATTTTCTAGATATATACTTAGCTGCCGTCGATTTTTTTGGTCATATCGATGCGACGCGTCGCATCGATATGACCAAAAAAATAGTCCTTCAGACTGAATTTCGCCCATGGTGGCTAGTCTCAGCGGAGACTAGCCATCTTCGCGGGAGATATTATAGTGCACAAGTGTGTGCGCAGACACAGGTGCACTCTCTCTTCCCTCACTTTCATAGTCCGATGGGACGGCAATCCGAGATGACCGTAGACAGTTCAGCGACAGACCAACGGCTTAAGAGGATTGTGAAGCAGTAAATTTTCATACAAAAAGCGATAACGTTTTTCTCTCCGTCGTCATAGTCTAATTTTCATAATTTTTGGAAATGTTGTAGGTATAATGAAAAACTAGGTCCTTACTTTTTTATTATAAAGAAATATTGCATACGATATAAGTTATTAGCATCTAAATATCTATATTTTTAACATAAAAACTTCCTCGAGCTTCATTATTTTTTTTTAAATTTAATTTAATTTAATTACTTAAAAATAAAAACATACAGACCTAGATCATAGTGTACTGAATGTAATGAGACCAAAATTGTTTTATTTCGTAAAGGTTTAGGGGGGTGAAAACGTTATCGCCCGAAACAATATTTATGTAAATAATTGTATGAAAAGCAGGTAATTGCCTCCAAAGACTCGCGCCGCGTATCAGCACTTCACAATCCTCTTAACGTGCTTTCCGAGGCACGGGGGTATCACACCCCTAACATCCAAAGTCCGGACTGCTACTGAGAAATTCATAATGGAAAACCCAATAACACTTAGCCTGACCTGGAGCTAGACCACCACCTCTTAAAGCAGTATTATTTTAATTTTATTTGAGTGTGGGAAAGAGATGGAGCTAGACGTCCTGTATAGCTCCATCTCTTTCTCACCCTAAAGTAACCTTAAAATAATACTGCTTTAAAAGGTGGTGGTTGAATCCAACCCAGGAATCGAACCCAGGATCCCACGCTCAGCAGTAACGCTTGCGAACGCGAGACTCGAGAAACTAACTAAACTATTGAAAGTTTTTCGTAACTTACGAACAACTTTCAATAGTTTCATACACTTCTTCTTTGTAATCCTTCACATCAAAGATTTGTAATTACGACATCAGTAGAATGACTACGACAAAGTTGCGATATCTCGTCTCAGCGCAATAATTAATCTCTCGGCAAGTATAGTTATTATTTTCTCTGTTTACTTACTTATTTTCTCTGAAGTTTGTTCCGAGTCAGTGTAACTAACTTTGCTCAATTAATCACGATCACTTTAGGGTTCTCTAAATAGATTCAAATTCAAACTCTTTATTGAATTCATGTGTACATTTGGTTGGTGACTAAGTAATAACAGCCGCACGGAACGATCCATCGGGTTAAGCTACGCTTGCCGCGGTTGGTCTGTGGATGGGTGACCATCTTTTCATACCGGGACTCCTCCGTGCCTCGGAAAGCACGTTAAGCCGTTGTTGTTCGAGGATCTTTGACAGTCATTACGGGTCGTCTGACAACCAGTTTTACCAAGGAGTATCGTATTACCCAGTAACTGGGTTGTGGAGGTCAGATAGGCAGTCGCTCCATGTAAAATACTGGTATTTAGCTGCATCCGGTTAGACTGGAAGCCAACCCCTACATAGTTGGGAAAAGGCCAGGCAGAGTGATTGTTTCAATATTACGAAATTAAGTTCCATTATTTCCCGGTTATGGCACGGCAACATAATAATAATTTTAACATTATAATAATAATAACATGATAGTAAGGGTATTATTTTTGTGTCATACATGACTATAAGATAATAACTTATTTACTAAATAATTTGTTCTAGATATTCTGCGACCGAGTAAATTTTAGATTTGTTGAACTGATAAGTCTTTGGAATATTAATAGACTGTCGGATTTTTAATAAAATATTTCGTTCTTGTTATTGAAATAACTCACGAGTGGCTATTTATAACGGGAGTAAAAAATAAATCACAAGTGGCTATATAGAACGAGTGTAAAAAATAATTCACGAGGGGCTTTTTATAACGAGTGTAAAAAATAATTCACGAGTGGCTATATAGAACGAGTGTAAAAAATAATTCACGAGGGGCTATTTATAGCGAGTGTAAAAATAATTCATGAGGGGCTATTTATAACGAATGTAAAAAATAATTCACGAGCGGCTATTTATAACGAGTGTAAAAAATAATTCACGAGGGGCTATTTATAACTAGTGTAAAAAAATAATTCACGAGGGGGCTATTTATAACGAATGTAAGAAGACGCTTAACGAAGTCCCCAGAGTCACTTTTCTTGTACTCTCTGTCATTGTGATTTTTTTTGTACTGCACCATACCTGAGAACAGATTTATGGAAATTCACATTTCCATTTTGTTCTATTTTGTACTAGATTTCGTACGCGGCTTCGCCCGCATGGTATATCAATAAAACGTAGCCTATGTCCTTCCCCAGGGTTCAAAGTATCCCCATACAAAATTTCATTGAAGTCAGTGCAGCCGTTTTGCTGTGAAAGCGTACTGGTTTTCAGGTGCTTCTGGTTAGACTGGAAGCTGACCCCAACATAATTGCGAATAGGCTAGGCAGATAGATGATGATGACATTCTAGGCAATCAGCCCCGCTACTAACTTTCTCACTGGCTAATATTTTACCACGGCATGATATCCTTATAGAGTTCGAGCTGATACGAGAGAGCTCTAGTGCTCTATGTTGTACTAGATTTCGTACGCGGCGTCGCCCGCATGGTATATCAATAAAACGTAGCCTATGTCCTTCCCCAGGGTTTAAAGTAACCCCATACAAAATTTCATTGAAATCATTGCAGCCGTTTGGCCGTAAAAGCGTAACAAACAAACACCCAAAAAAATCGAATTACCATAAACTCACGCCTTCTTCCTTCATGGGGGTAGGCAGATACTACAGAACGCCATCTGCTACGTACGATCCTTACACACTCCGCTTGCCTCGCGCTTGCCTTACATCTGGCCATACACGCACGATTGTGAGTACTATACACATTGATTATCATTGATTTTACATTATGTGATTACACATAGACTTATTACATGTTGGAATTGAAAGAAAATCGTATTCTACAATGTTCGTAAATATGTGAGCACCATGTACCTATCACATAATTAATTTTTATCTGAAATCTGTCATTGCTGCATTTTTAATTCTTTTTACAAGCTTTTATTTAGTTTCACCGGTCACGATGTTTGTCTGTAATCGAATCTTGCAAGTTAAAGACCCACTTCCCGATTTCCGATTAAGTTGAAATTTTACATGCGTATTTGTAAATCAGATGACAAAGCAATATTATTATGACATGGAGCTGATCTAATGATGGAGCCGGAAGGTGGCCATGGGAACTCAGTAATAAAACGATGCAACGCTATTGAGTTTGGGATCGTTTGATTTGTCTTTACAAGGACTTTGGTCCTAGATGATATCCAGACTAATAAAAGCTTGTATTTAAAAACAATTTTTAAATAATACACTAATTAGTAATTTACATATAGTAATTTTATTCAAGGTGCATCGTCTTCACATATATAATGATATATGGGCAGATGCCCGACATCATCAGAATCGGCCATGTCTTAACAAGTGGCAATGTGGGTAGGAACCAACAAAGAATCACTCGAGTCACAATCAAAAGTTATTTAATCGCACAAAATATCTTCCTTACAGAATGTCACTGAAATATATCCACTAGTAATTAAGGAATCACTAAATCAATCAGTTTTAATTATTTTTGTAACAAAATGGGACAAGATTACTCGGAACAAAAGCGATTCGTCGGATACGTGGTGCGCTCGTCGTTGGCGTTCGGAAACAATCGAAGTTCAACATGGCCGCGCAGACCAATCGCCTCGACGCTCCGACAGATTGACTGCTGTCAAATCTCGTTCCGACGAATCTTTCAACAGATGGCGCTAGCAGTGCGCCGTCAGATATAATTAACATTAATTACAACAATAACAACAAAAACACACAACATCAACTCAACATCATTACCATGAACTACGAGTATTTTTACAATATTTTGGATACATACCTATCGAAAATATTGTAAAACAGTTTTAAAAGAGTAACGGTGGAGTTTCTGGCCCATTCTTCTCCATATGAAACTACCTTTTGGAAGGGGCGACTAGAATCAATTCAATTTTTTTTTTTTTTTTGTAAATTGTGACGTTCAATGTGCCTATTTGAGATAGAGGATTTGACTTTTTACTTTTTACGCACCTTCAAAAAATCAAATCAAATCAAATCTTTCCTCTTTATAATATTAGTTTAGATTAGAAGAAAGAAGTCGTAGAAATATACCCGATATAATAATATGAAACCCGTAGCAGTCACATAATCATCGTCAAAATGCCTTCAAATTGATTAAAAAACAAATTGTTTTAAGTTGTGGGGTAAAAGATAATAATAATAATATAATAATATCCTGGGAAATTTCACACACGGTCATCTAATCCCAAACTAAGCAGAGCTTGTACTATGGAAACCAGATAACTGATATACTACATACACTACTTTTTTTTTGTAAATACATACATAGCCCTTCCTCTGTCGACGCCATTTTGCGAAATCCGCGCATCTGTTTCACTTATTTTATCAGACCTTGGCTGACCTCGCGCATTAGCGGCACGCATGATTAAAATGACGATATCTCTTAAGTTTTGTATGGGAGCTGTACATAAAACTTATGTCGTTGAAATAGTTAGGAAATAAGCTAACTTATTAAACATACATTAGTACAGTTTTGTCTTGTAATGTATCATTAATAGTAAGTTGAAATCAAAGTGAGCGAAATTTTCCCAGTTTGTTGTTAAAACTTGTTCTAAATAATTGAAATTAATATTTCAAAGAGGTTTTATTTCATTTACATAAAGATAAACTATTTTACATAAATAAACAAGAAAACACACACCTCCCCATACATTTTTTTCATCCCACAAGCTTTACAATAACACGCCTTATTTTGGCGACCCGCGCGCCGGGCAAAAAATAGGTTAAGTTTATACTTCAACGAATGTTACAAGTTTAGCATGAGACTTTCATGCCTTCCTTGTCTTTGTTTCCTACACTTTGTAGTAGTTAGAGCGAGTAAAATACAATTTGCAGACTATAAATCGCTTATTAAATACGGTCACAACATGTTCAGACTATGGAACCGACCGCGTCGGATCATAAACAGTTTTGATTTTTTGATACGGACCGATCGTCGGATCATCGACGGCTGAATTACACCCAGACTCAGGACAAACAGACATGTTCATGCACACAAATATATGAACTGGGTGGGAATCGAACCCACGACCTGCGACATGATAGGCGGTATCTTAACCAACCACGCCAGCTGGCCTGTCAAAACCAGCATTTCTGTAGATGGGACTTACATAATAAAAATAAAAGCTTGTTAAAACCAGTCGTCTGAAAGTCTGTAGGGTCGAAACATCATCATTTCTTTCAAAATACATTACTAATTTATTATAATCTTCTAAAGACCCACAACAAAAACATTTTTTCCCAGAATATAAAATAAATACCGAGAAAGGACTCCTGAAAATGTAAAGAAAATATGGATTTTCTTTTCTGTTCGCTTCAAGAAATATTTCGCTTTACTTTGGTCATAAGATATTTAATTTGAAATCAAGGACTGAATGTAAATTCGCGCTAATTGATGCGGTGGCAATATTTGATGTCTATCTTATTTCTTTTGAGTGACGATTGCTGTTCTAATTTAGATTCTTTTCTATTAATTCAGATTCTTTCGTGACTGAACAGAGAATCAAGAAAATTCACTTTAAAGTAAATTTAAGCTAATATCTTGCTAATTCCCTTTTAGTTGAACAATAGTAGATTTTGATACAATAAGTTAAAATTACCTATTATAAAGGGTCTTTCAACAAGGACGGGTCGATGTTGAAATTAAATAAAACAAGCTGTATGTGAGATATCAAAGAAATTATTTTTTTATTTGAAAGGCCCATTTATGCCATTATTTATGAAATATGACATCGTTTAAATGTCCACCGCGGCTTCGAACGGTGGCATGGATCCGAAAGGTCCAATTTTCAATTACTATACTGCATAGATCCGGCTGAATCTGAGCAATGGCCTGCGTTATGTTGACTTTCAGGGCATCGGTTGATTGCGGATTATTGGCATAGACCTGCGACTTGAGAAAACCCCACAAGAAAAAGTCTAGCGTTGTCAAATCGCACGATCTTGGTGGCCAATTCACGTCACCTTTGCGAGAGATAACCCTACCCTCGAACCGTTCATGCAGAATGTCCATTGTGTCGCTCGCTGTGTGGCACGTAGCGCCAACTTGTTGGAACCACATGTTGTCCACGTCCATATCATTCAATTCAGGCCAAAATAAATTGTTAATCATTGATCTGTAGCGCTCGCCATTGACAGTAATGGCCTCGCCATCATCGTTTTCGAAGAAGTACGGACCAATGACGCCGCCGGACCAAAATCCGCACCAAATAAAAACTTTTTGTGGATGCATTACCACCTGGTGAACCTCATGTGGGTTGTGGTCGTCCCATATACGGCAATTTTGGTTATTAACAAAACCATTCATCCAAAAATGCGCCTCGTCGCTGAAGATGATTTTTCTGCCAAAATCGGGGTCCTCTTCAAACGTTCTGTAGCCCAGTCAGCGAACAAACGGCGTTGCCTATGGTCATTCGCTTTGAGCTCCTGGGTCAGTTGGATCTTGTACGGGTGTAGGCCCAAGTCCCGACGCAAAATTCGCCAAGTTGAAGTCTGTGAAAGGCAGAGTTCTTGTGCACGGCGAGAAATCGACTGCTTCGGAGTCTCCTGCACACTCTCACGGACAGCAGCGATGTTCTCGGCCGATCTGGCGTTCCTTTAACGTAAGGGTATTGGTTGGTTGTTTACCGAACCAGTCGTCTCAAATTCGGTCACCAAACGTTGGAGAGTTGACTTTGAAGGGCCACCGCGTCTGCCGTAAAATGGACGTAATGCGCGCAACGTTTGCACTAACGAACACTCATTTTGGTAATAAAGTTTTATCATTTGGACGTGCTGCTCAATCTTGTAACTTGCCATAACAAAAATGGCCACGATCCCATTAACAGTTTCGGAGAAAATTAAATTGAAATAAAACACAGCAAAATGTTATTATATGATTTCATATCCATGAATTCGGCTTTATTTGATAGATAATTTTATGGCATTATTGTATGAACATGATTCCGGGCATGTGGCCGCCGCGGCTGTAAGTAAGTAGGCTTTCTACCTTTATTGCAAAATATGTTTCATTTGGTACCTTATTTAAAAAATTCTCGATATCTTTCCTCGTGAAAACTTTGGATTTCTTGGCCTTGTAGCCAGTGGATAATTTCTTGAGAAAAGCCATTTTTACATATCTCTTAATATTGACATTATGTCCAAAGGGTTGAAATTTTATATTTTTTGGAAAGTTCATCAAAATACGTAAGGAAAGCTCCTTACGTACGCGAATCCACTCGTTTTTCTGTCCACTTCATAAACTTTTCGTAAGTATTTAAATAAATGCTTTATGACCTTGACGGCAACCGATTGAAAATTATTTCTTTTCCTTTCTCTTCCATCTGCAAAATGGGGTCTCTATTCTCACTAGATGATGACATTTTCACTGTTGTAAAATAAATTACATTCACCAGTTCAATTTGTAATTAGACAAAAATTCTAAAGATGCCAATGCCTTTTTTAAATTTCTTCTGTAGCCGCAGCGCAATGTACGCATTCTACCGAAGAGATAGATTCCCGCTTTTAGTTCCATTTTCAAAAACATTTTTTTCTTTTTTTATGAATCTGTAATAAGTCGAGTCTTTATTCATTATTATTCTACTTATGAATAAAGATTTTTTCGTTTTTGTAGGCTCGTGGGTAACAGACAAAAATGAAAAAAAAAACTTTTCCTATAGAGGAAAATATGCTATTTTTAGCTCGTGGCTAAGTAATAACAGCCGCACGGGTCGATCCATCAGGTTAAGCTACGCTTGCCGGGGTTGGTCTGTGGATGGGTGACCATCTTTTCATACCAAGACTCCTCCGTGCCTCGGAAAGCACGTTAAGCCGTTGGTCCCGGCTATCATTCGTGGATCTTTAGTCGTTACGGGTCGTCAGAAGCCCGAAAGTCTAACAACCAGTCTTACCAAGGGGTATCGTATTACCCAGTAACTGGGTTGTGGAGGTCAGATAGGCAGTCGCTCCATGTAAAATACTGGTATCCAGCTGCATCCGGTTAGACTGGAAGCCGACCCCAAGATAGTTGGAAAAAGGCTAGGCAGATTGATTGTCCTGCTCAATTAATTAGGGGTCGGCGGTAAGACTTCTTCTTTCATACTATCAGCCATCATCTCAGTATTCACCCCATTTTCTTAATAATTTACTAACTGAGTTATCAAAATTCTCTCTCAGACTTAATCCCTGAAGTATATTTTCGTTTGTCACAGCTGATTAATGTTTCGTCAATCAATTCCCAGGTTTCATAACTAATCTTTGTTCCATCGTGTTTGATTTTGTATCAAGTTTGTCGAACGCCGAACCAACTCATTATTCTTGAGTCCCCTGAGGTAGCCGCTTGTTATCTTTATTTTACTTTTGCGACGATACTACTCAGTGATCGACGGCACCATTTGTTAAGCTTACGTTTGGTATATTCTTCGATTTTCGTCTTTGTCTTTTGTATTTTGTTTCTTTATTGATACGTTTTCTATTACTGTAACAAATTCTACTGGCACATTTATAGAGAATATAACATGATGGAAAGATCGGCGTACTTCGACATAATAGGCTGAAATTACGTCGCGTAATTTGTCTAGTAGATGTAAAGATGCCGAATTTACATCACGCAGTTTTGGCATGTGTCACGCCATTCACATGTTAACGTATCATTGTCTAGCTATTAGGTTTAGAGTGGAAACTTTTATCTATAATATCTTCCTCACATTTCTTTTTAGGGTTCCGTACCTCAAAAGGCAAAACGGAACCCTTATAGGATCACTCATGTGTCTGTCTGTCTGTCTGTCCGTCTGTCACAGCCAATTCGCTCCGAATCTAATGGACCGTTTAAATTGAAATTTGGTACACGTATGTGTTTCTGTGACCCAAATACGCACGAGTAATGTAAATTAATGAATTTTGAATATGAGGGTCAATTTTGGGGGTCAAAAAGAAAATTTAAAAAAAATATTTGCAAACTGTACCGTGCGATATATCAAATGAAAGGACTTACTGTGAGGGTCTCAAATATATATATTTTTATAATTTTTAAAATAAACTATTTTAAAGTTATTGAAGAAAATACACGAAAATTGACCATTCCCAACCCCCCTTTATATCCGAAACTACACTGCTTAAAAATTAAAAAAAAAAAATACAGAAAATATTTCTATAGCTATAGATTACAGGAAAACCTATAAAAAGTCTATGGTCTTAAAATAACATGGTAAATCTCTCAATATTGTGCGTACAAACTTACATTTATCCATAGTTAAACGAAAAGGATCCAACCCACATTAGGTGTAATGTGGGTTGGATCCTTTTCGTTTAACTATGGACATTTGTAGTTGGAATGTATGGGAGAACATGTTTTTTAACTACAATGTTAAGTTTGTTCTTAGGATAAATTCATCCCAACTACAGAACACTTTATTGTGCGTGGTACGACACGCACTTGACCGGTTTTTTTTTTTCAAAATCATACACATTGCTTCAGTATCATCATCATCGTTATAGACTCAATATTTATTTTATTAAGGCAGATCATGTAAATAATTAATTACGTAGCTCTGTTTGTTGTTATGAATTAAAATACCACATCCGTCGACGTCACGTATCAATAAATCAGCAAATTATTAGGGACTACTCACACTTATTCAGCTCTATTCAGCTTATGCTCATAGAAAACAACGATTTTGTATGGAGACGCGTACGCATCCGTTCTGCTTTCCGCGTCTATTCAGCTTTCGCGGCAAACAAGTATAATATGAGGACAAATGTGTTATTATCATGCGAGTAGATAGAGTTCAGCGCTGTTTTCCCGCATTCAGCGGTGTTCTACCGCCTTCAGCGCTGTTCCGCCGCATTCAGCGTCGAATGCGGCAGAACAGCGCTGTACACGGATAGTTCTCGACTCCTTGTCGACAAGTTGCGACCTGCATAGTTACTGCATAGATTTGATTTATTATTACGTAATCATTATGCACGCAAGGATTGAGAGTTCGTACGTCTTTTAAAGTAATTATAATTATTTTATTTTTACGAAATAAAAGCGATAGAAGCGTTTCAGCGGAGACAACACGCTATGACGGAGAACTGTATAAGTGTGACCAAAATCGTTCAGCGAAACGCGAATGGAGTGAATAAGTGTGAGCAGTCCCTAAACGTGTTAATTTTAATTAAACACCGACTGTTTTATAAATGAATTGATATAAAAGTATCTTTCATTGTTTTCTTTCTGCTACATTATTTTTGCTTTTTCATCAATCTGCCTAGCCTTCTCCCAACTATGTTGGGGTCGGCTTCCAGTCTAACCGGATGCAGCTGAATACCAGTATTTTACACGGAGCGACCGCCTATCTGACCTTCACAACCCAGTTACTGAGTAATACGATACCCCTTGATAAGACTGGTTGTCAGACTTTCGGGCTTCTGAGGACCTGTAACGACTGTCAAAGATCCATGAATTACAGTCGGGACCAAAGGTTTAACGTGCTGTCCGAAGCACGGAGGAGTCTCGATATTTAAAGCTGAGCTATGCATTAAAACCTATACAAATACAGTATTTTAACTGTGAAATCACGTCTGTAAAATAACGTAAATCAGCGAAATCGGCAAAAATTTCGTATATGGCCCCTTAACTGTTCTTTCTTATACTTTTTAGGTGACATTTAGTTGCAATTGTAACGCTGTATGTTTGGCAATAAAAATCATATTATAAGACAAGAACTAAACCTAGCTTTTACCAAAAAGGGCGATTCTTGGTTGTTGAATGCTACGGTCAATGAGATCACTAAAAACCGTCGTATTAGTGTGGGTCGTACGTAGCAGGTGGCGTTTTGTACTTTCTGCCTACCTCCATGGGAAGTAGGTGTGAGCCGTATTAGTTAAATTCCAATAAAAACAAGATTTCTAAACTACAGTTAACTACCGGTGCTACCAACAACTAAGAATTTGTGTCTATATCACGTCGACAAGGTATTCCTTAGGAGAATACTCAAATTGAACGGCGATACTTTATTGAGTATTGTCCTCAACGGGATTTTTGACTAAAGATTTAGTGTTTTGTCTCAAGGGATTTTGTTGTTTTAATAAAAAAACTCTCGATTCGGTTTATTATTAACATCTTACGTTTATATGGAGTGTCTCCTTGGTCTAGTGGTCGCAAGCGATACTGCTGAGCATGAAGTCCTGGGTTCTATTCCCGGGTCGGGAAAAGTGTTATTGGGTTTTTTCATCTGGAATTTCTCATGCACAAACCCAAACTCCAGGCTGCTAGCCTGGAGTTTGGGTTTGTGCATGGTTGACGGCAATGCTCGCCCCCTGTTGCCTGACCTGTTGGGGAATACATGCGTCATGTTATGTACGATCGACAAAAGCCTTTCCAATATTGATACAATGTTGCTTGCAAGCTGCAACTGTACTTATGACAAAGTAAAACAAAAGACCATACGGGCAGGGTTTTTACAATTAATCAGTGTACACAAAAAAAAAACTTTAAGGTGTAATGGCGTCCGTTTTGTCGATTGTATGTGGGAATGAATGATAAAGTGGCAATATATGAAGGAAGGAAGATATGTGAGAAGATGGGTATGATAACACAGACAAGATGGACGACGAAACGTGTGTGCGCGGTCGAAATAAAACTAGAAACGTTTCAGAGTCAAGCGCAGCAAGCAATATTAGTATATATTATTATCGTTTACTATTAGATGAGCCTATTAAACATAAAAAGAGTTCTTGTTTAGCTGTAACCAGGTAATCAATGAAAGTGGACTTTTACTGACGTAAAAGTCTGTAAAGCTATATACGGTTTCCTAGGAAAGCGGCCGTAACAGCCGTCATGAAAATCTGTAATTTTCAAACCTCGCCACCGAAAGATTTAAATCACTTGATTTGCCCTCACCGTACTTAGTCACGCAAAAAAAGTGTCCATATTGAGAAGAGTGAGCTCACACATTTATTAGATAGCATTTCCATGAAAATCAAGTCACTGCATGTATGTCAGAGGTGTCCAACCGAAACAGAAACACCTTTGCAACTGCCATGATTTTCATGACAGCTGTCACTGCGGCCATTAATTGCGGTGACCGCTCTTTTAAGAAACCGTTGCTTCAGAGCTCATTAGAACCATCCACAACGAGTGTTAACCGTGCGAGCCTATGTATCAGGTTGGCGGAAAAGTCTTGCACCAAGATAATTATAAGACTCAATGAATTTATTGATAACTTTGTTATTTACACTAATTACTTAATCAGTACTGTAATCCCCAAATAACTCTACTACGCGCCCAGAATTCCGGAGGCTGTGCAGAAAAGAAATTGTCCACTGCCATTTTGAGGGCTTCGTAGTTTTGAAAATTTTTCTCACGCAAAAAAGCTTTAGTGGTCAGAACAAGTGCTAGTCGGATGGCGCGAGATCTAATGGGTACGGTGGGTGGGCAACCGGGTGCCATCCAAGCTCTACGATTTTTGTCGAGTCTCCGAAGCGATTTGAGGTCGCGCATTATCATGGAGTAACATTTACACGTCTCGGTCTTTTTTTTCTTATAGCGTCAGCCAGTTTCTGAAGCTGTTCAGTATGAATGGAAGTAGTAATCGTCCTTCTCGCAGGGAGAAGCTCGTAATAGAGTGGGCCCTTCGCATCCCACCAAACGGAGAGAAGATGCTTGCGTGAGTGACGGTTCGGCTTTGGCTGCGTTGGTGGCTCTGCGTCGTAAGGAAGCCAGACGGCGTGCCGTGTGTTGTTATCATAGAGAATCCAGCTCTCATCGCCGGTTACCAGATCTTCAAGAAACTCTTTCCGATGTGGCTGAAAAAGAAGCGATTCACAAATACTAACTCTGATTTGCCGATGACTGTCAGTTAGTTGATGTGGAATCCATCGTGCCATTAGTTTACGATAGCCGAGTTTGTGTAAATGAGTCTCAACGGTCGAATGATGACAGCCAAGAGTCTCTGCCAAATCACGCGTATTTATTTCTGGATTAGCCTTTAAACAGAAGAGTAATTCCTCATCGTCGAAGGTGGATGGTCGCCCACATCGCTCGTGATCTTCAAGAGTTATATCTCCCGATGCAAAGCGAGCAAACCAGCGGCTTATTTTCGATCGCGATACAACACCGTCACCGAACGCTTTGCTGATGTTAGCGGTAACCACACTCACGTTGTATCCCTGACGCCACTCGT
Source organism: Dicycla oo (assembly GCA_948252095.1). Lineage (NCBI taxonomy): Eukaryota > Metazoa > Arthropoda > Insecta > Lepidoptera > Noctuidae > Dicycla > Dicycla oo. Next base: position 16,513,112 of record OX411732.1, read on the forward strand.
AAAAGATGATCGTTCGAAATTGATGTTCACTAATCATTTTCACAAACTAACCAAATCCTCACTAGCGCACCTTTATATACCCTTGATGTGATAGCTTCGAGAATCTTCTACAATATTCTTACGTATCCCAGATCAATACTAAATATTCCGGAAAATTCTAGTAATTTACAATTTCTTGTGCAATGTTTTTCCGCCAACCTGATATATTGTTTCCATGTAATAATAAACTTAATAATTACGTTCGAGGAGCTTGTAAGGATGCGGGGGCTGGAGTAGGTGGGCGCGGGGCAGGGGTGCGCGGACGCGCGACTCGAGCCCATCCGCTAGTATTCGTCGATGTTATCAAGGCACCACGCGCGTACCTCGTCCGCGACATTTCAAAAATCTATCTTTCTCTTGGTTTCTTCATTGCCTCCCCTACAAGGTTTAGTTTAATAAAATCATCAGTTATGGCAACAGCAGTTATAATTCAGCTCTCTGTATAATTGGAACATCGTTGCTTGCATTATGTTAACTTTTTATATCATTAAGGGCTGATGTTTCATTAGTCAGATAACTTTTATCCGAAGAATAAATATGACAGTTTGACATATTTTCTATACAAAAGCTGTGAAACTGCCATATTTATTCCATAAATAAAAGTTTTCTGACGATTGAAAAATTAGCCCTAAATATTATATTTAAAATACTTTATCGTTGACTCAATTAGACACACCACTTCATTCACCAAAAGACATCGATATCGTATCTTCGAAACTCCATTACGGTTAACTTATTAATAGCAAAATCTGAATTTTGATAATATAATGAAGACAGGCACCAACTTATTTAGGCACAGGTCCCACCGCCGCCAGCGATTAAAGAGAAGCGAATAGAGCTAGCAGACGAGTGAGTGAGTGAGTGAGCGACGGTGACGAGCGATTACTCACTGGTATGTTTTTATATAGGGTGACTGGTAATTAGTGACCGATACTTAAACACATGATTGTACTCATGATAACAAATAACTTTTGCTATGGGAGCAAACCTGAAATCGCGAAAAAAAATCAGCTGCTCCCTATATTTTGACGAGTTATGCGAACATAAATGTATGGGACAGCAGATTTTTTTTACGGTATCTGGTTTGGTACACAGAACAGGGAAAAAAGGTTAGAAAGGAAATAGTTCCTGATTTGTATTAGAACGCGTGTCGCCGGTTATCTCTCACTCTTTAACTCCACTACAAGCAAGAGACCAATACGTACGCGTACCTCTTTTATCTGTTCTGTGAGTACAATCATGTGTTTAAGTATCGGTCACTAATTACAGTATTTTTATCTCACAAAGAGACACGTGCTTTACTTACGTTTACCAAGTGTACAAACACGCTGTGAATGTGTGCGTGAAGACGAGTAATGATAAATGATAAATGATTTTTATTTCTGTAAGTAGGTTTGTACAAACACTTTTACAAGTCAATCATGTTTTTTTTTTAAACTAGATGAGGTCGGCGTTTCCTATCTGACTACTCTGAGAAGAAAGGCCGAAACAAACTCAGAGGTCACAGTCTCTTATAAAGTCCAGACATACTCGTAATCTTAGTCACTTCATGTGGTGTCTGAAATGGTCTTTTGAGGAAAGAACCACACAGATTGAGAGGACCTGTCCAGTCAGTGCACGCATTTGTCAGTAATCGCGCAGCTCAACTCAGAACTTAAGGAGCTCAACGATTCGACGAACAATACCAAAGAAAGGACATTGGGGTAGGCCGCATAAATTACTCAAACTGCCAGACGATGATTAAAAATAGCTGAGAGAAAAAATAAAACAAACAAAAAAAGCAATGACCTACATAGTCTTCACATTCACAATAAATTATAATAATATAATACTGTACAAAGTAAATAGTCATGTCAACATTCAGTATGCAAAAATAAAAGAATAAAATAAAATTTGGAGCAGTTCAATCCCAAGCCTTTTTGTCCTCAATATAATCTTTAACGGTATAATAAGCTTTCTGACACAACTTGCGTTTAATGAATGATTTGAATTTATTAAGGCTCTGATCTTGAACGTGGCTTGGAAGTTTATTATAAAAGCGTATACATTAACACCTGAATGAGCGACCTATTTTCTTGAGCCTTGTTGGAGGTACAACAAATTTGTGTTTGTTCCTAGTATTTATATTGTGGATATCACTGTATTTTTTAAACAATTTAATGTTTTTATGGGCATATAAAAGATTTTCAAAAATGTACTGAGAAGGCAAAGTCATTATATTAATCTCCTTAAATTTCTCTCTGAGAGATTGTCTCGGACTTAATTTATAAATGCATCAAACAGCTCTTTTCTGCAAAACAAAGATAGTCTGAATGTCGGCTGCATTTCCCCACAACAGAATACCGTACGACATTACACTATGAAAATAGCTAAAGTACACTAAACGGGCTGTCTCTATGTTAGTTAAATTACGAATTTTCCTAACAGCGTATGCTGGGGAGCTTAGCTTTTTTGACAATTTATCTATATGTGGGCCCCACTGAAGCTTAGCATCTAAAGTTAAGCCCAAGAATACTGTGCTTAACTATCTGTGCTATCTTCAGGATTCAATTCTTCGCCCTTTATCAACACGTTAGTCTAGTAGCATCAGCACATAACACACACACTCTTCCGGCTTCACCGTTGTCTCCACTATACTAAAGTAATTGTTGTTTCGGATGATACCGCGAGCTACTGCGCTTACACACACATTTACAGCGTGTTTGTAGACTTGGTAAACACAAGTAAAGCGCGTGTCTCTTCTTGAGATAAAAATACTGTAGTACCAAGAGTGAGCCCCTCAGTGAGTGTTCTACCCGCCAAGCGAGCGTCGCGGAGCGAGCTTTTTTTATAGCTCTTGTTAGCTAGTCGCTCCGTCGTTGCCGGTGGGACAGGTGCCTTAAGATGATGCCACTCGCTAATTAATAATTATTCATTCCCAAGATTCGCCATAAAAGGATTAAATGGAGTTTGTTTAAAGTAATACAGTTATAGGCATCAAAGATAAATTAGTGTCTGAAACGTCCTTTATAGAAGTTGCGAGAAAATTGTGATGAAGGTTGTCGAACATCAAAAGTTAGCGAATTATGTTGATAACTAGCTGTTGCCTACGTCTTGGCCTACGTGTATTTTGTATTATTTTCTTTAACACTAATATCCATGATGAAAAGTTGCCTACGTCCTTCTCAATTGAAGTTATTGGGTAACACACGTAAATTGACAATTGATCAAATGTCTTTCATTTTGAGAGTTCACCAATATTCATTGCGTTATTTACGTGGTTGAGCAGACGAAATTTTCAAACCTATGAAGCCAATGGATTACGGAAATAACCTTCAAAACCCATGGATTTTGATTGAAAGTGTGTTACTCGTACGCAATGAACGTGGAAGTGGGCCTTATTTTTCATTTTTTTTGCGTAATGAAATGTTTACGCATACTGCACTACCACAGGGAGATAGTGCAATTATGTGGGACTCCAACCCACTAAAACTCCGCGGTGTCTCTGCCGCTTGTGGCAGGAACACGGGCACGCTTTAGCACTCACCGCGAACCAACCGCGGCTGTCCATCACTGGACCCTCCTCTGGGGAGTGCCCCTCATCACCGGCGTGCGCACCAGAACACTTTACACGCCATGACCACCCCAGAGACCAAAACAGCACATGGGTGCCAGACGACCGCGTGTCTAGGCACCTTTGGTCCCCCTGCCATGGGGCAGGTTAGTGGCCCCGCCGCCTACCACTTTTCGGTCGCAGAGGATAGGGAGAGCAGCCAACGCCATACCAACACTTCTTCTCCCCTGCGGCCCTACCTTGTCCGCTATCAGACGGTGGCGACCCCGTCAAGGCTGCGGAAGGTAGGTAGAGCGACGCACCGCAATACTGGCACTCCTCTCCCGCCGCGGCGGCCTCCAACCCTCAGTCGCGATGCCTCCCATACGACATCGCGTCCCGCCTCAGTTGCGTTGTCGCCCAAGCGGCACCGCCACCTATTTCTTGACAGTTACGTCGTTGGCTTACCAGCAAAAGCCCTGGCAAGTGGCCTCTCCTCGGGTTCCTCTTCGCTTCACCGTGGGTGATCAAGCCTCGGCTACTGAGCCCCGCGCCTGGAAAATGCGAGAACCCACCTGTCTAAGGCTACCTAGCTGTCAGATTTTCATAATAATTGGTTAAGTAATATTTATTAGTAGGGATACTTACAGCTTTTCTTGCTATTCGCTAGCGTCACATGGGCGTAAAGTGAAAAATTCACTGTTCAATATTTTTCTGTTATACAATATTATAGTTCTTGTAGTAACGAAGCGGCTAAGCCTCATATTTTGACTAAGGTGTAGAATTTGTGAAGTTAGAGCTTGTAGTTAGGGCGTGTACAGTTAGAAGCTTGGCTCTACATAAGATCTGATAACTTTTTGACAGTGCGCGCCATATGGTCTCGTCTTGGCAACATTTTACATGAATATTTTTTTTTGGTGCGATGTTTATTTTGGGATGAGGAGAGCTCGTGGCTAAGTAATAACAGCCCCACGGGTCAATCCATCAGGTTAAGCTACGCTTGCCGGGGTTGGTCTGTGGATGGGTGATCATCTTTACATATCGAGACTCCTCCGTGCCTCGGAAAGCACGTTAAGCCGTTGGTCCCGGCTGTCATTTGTGGATCTTTGACAGTCGTTACGGGTCGTCAGAAGCCCGAAAGTCTGACAACCAGTCTTACCAAGGGGTATCGTATTACCCAGTAACTGGGTTGTGGAGGTCAGATAGGCAGTCGCTCCATGTAAAATACTGGTATTCAGCTGCATCCGGTTAGACTGGAAGCCGACCCCAACATAGTTGGGAAAAGGCTAGGCAGATGATGATGATAATGATGTTTATTTTGGGATGAAACAGCCATTTTATTGATGATGTTTTGACGTACTTTGAAAACAAAGAAAACGTTGCCGGGAAAAACGGCAAATAAGGCAGTTTAAGCGGTAACAACACAACACAAGGTTCAAAATTACTTGACACTTGAAATTACATACTTTTTGACACTTTTTGTCAAATTTTGGCCCAGATCAAAACCTACACGAAGTGCTGTATGTAGTAGAAACAAAGTACTTTCCAAGGTGACCACACTAATTCGAATACCTGTAAAATAAATTAGAACATCATCCACATAAACATTGGAAAAAATACGTATTATAGAAGCTAACTCAAAACCTACCCAAGCAAAGTTACAAAAAATACATTTTACATTGAGGAATACCCTCACGGAAAAAACAAAAATGTTTCAAATCCGACAACTCTATAAAAAGTTATGCGTGGTCATACATAAAAACATATACGTGTCGAATTGCGAACCTCATCCTTTTTTGTCGGTTAAAAAAGGGAGGGGAATTATCCCCAGTCAGGGCTCAGATAGCGTTTCCAACTTTTCTAGTAAGTTGTGGATACCTAGTAAAGGTATAACCATTTCTGTGTCTGTCGACCATTGGTATTTCTATTCTGATGATTTATTCTACAATCAGGGTAATTAATTGTTAAGCATATTGACACCTTCCGACAATTTGCCGCTATATAGCCATTTCATACAACTGCCAAAGAATTACAGTAACTTTTGTAATTTCCATATAGTAAATTATTCCTTAATACAGGTTATTCCATAACCTAGCTAGGAAAGCAGAACTTCACCCACCAGATTGTGCTTGACATGGTAAAAACTTATATGTGTTGCTTTATGTGTGCCTCATGTACTACAATCTTCCTTTTTATGAAATAAATTTATTATTATTATTATTATTTTTTGATATTTCTCGGGACCCTGGGGTCCCGGACCTTTGGAAGGCGTACGAGGAGCCGAAGCCAACTCACAGAGGCCCCTTAGATAATTTCAAATGATGAGGAGGCACCAACCGACGATTATCCCTGTATGCACTATGCAAGTGCACCCAAGGACAACCCCCGGTTGGTGCAGGACTATTGTTGTAGGTGAAAACAAAACATATTGGGCTATGGGTTTGGGTGGCTAAAGTGGATTGGGTAACTTGAACTATGGAAGAACTATGTCCCCTGTCTGACCAATGTTATATATTATACACGGATAAAATGGCAGGGGGTGACTTGCACACTCAATAATGGGCCCCCGGAGACGGCCGCTAGCACATAGTGACGTAGCGACAAGGGGGCAACACTTCCTGTGGTGCTTGAGGAGTGGAGAGGTATTCCACGGCTATCAGGACAATCTTATTATTATTATTATTATTATAGTAAATGCAAATTACAACTGTTACTGTTGTTATTTGCATGTAATATATGAAAATGACAACTGTTACTGTTGTTATTGGCATGTAATATATGAAAATGACAACTGTTACTGTTGTTATTGGCATGTAATATAAGAATATAGAACTGTTACTGTTATGTTGTAATTTGCATGTAATATATGAAAATTACAACTGTTACTGTTGTTATTGGCATGTAATATAAGAAAATAGAACTGATACTGTTATGTTGTAATTTGCATGTAATATATGAAAATTACAACTGTTACTGTTGTAATTTGCATGTAATATATGAAAATGACAACTGTTACTGTTGTTATTGGCATGTAATATATGAAAATGACAACTGTTACTGTTACTGTTGTTATTGGCATGTAATATAAGACTGTTACTGTTATGTTGTAATTTGCATGTAATATATGAAAATTACAACTGTTACTGTTGTAATTTGCATGTAATATATGAAAATGACAACTGTTACTGTTGTTATTGGCATGTAATATAAGAATATAGAACTGTTACTGTTATGTTGTAATTTGCATGTAATATATGAAAATTACAACTGTTACTGTTACTGTTGTTATTGGCATGTAATATAAGAATATAGAACTGTTACTGTTATGTTGTAATTTGCATGTAATATATGAAAATGACAACTGTTACTGTTACTGTTGTTATTGGCATGTAATATAAGAATATAGAACTGTTACTGTTATGTTGTAATTTGCATGTTATATATGAAAATTACAACTGTTACTGTTGTAATTTGCATGTAATATATGAAAATGACAACTGTTACTGTTGTTATTGGCATGTAATATAAGAATATAGAACTGTTACTGTTATGTTGTAATTTGCATGTAATATATGAAAATTACAACTGTTACTGTTGTTATTGGCATGTAATACAAGAAAATAGAACTGATACTGTTATATTGTAATTTGCATGTAATATATGAAAATGACAACTGTTACTGTTGTAATTTGCATGTAATATATGAAAATGACAACTGTTACTGTTGTTATTGGCATGTAATATAAGAAAATAGAACTGTTACTGTTATGTTGTAATTTGCATGTAATATATGAAAATTACAACTGTTACTGTTGTAATTTGCATGTAATATATGAAAATGACAACTGTTACTGTTGTTATTGGCATGTAATATAAGAAAATAGAACTGTTACTGTTATGTTGTAATTTGCATGTAATATATGAAAATTACAACTGTTACTGTTGTAATTTCCATGTAATATATGAAAATTACAACTGTTACTATTACTGTTCTAATTTGGATATAATATATGCAAATTACAACTGTTACTGTTACTGCAGTAATATGCGTATAATATATGCAGCTTACAACTTTTACTGTTGTAATTTGCCTGTGATGTATGCATGTGATTTTTAAGTGACAACAGTAACAGCAACTATAATTGTCAATATATATTATATGATCAATTTAAGTTGGTAGTCTATTTGCTTCACAAATAGACTACCAACTTAAATTGATCATATACGTGGCTAAGTAATAACAGCCGCACGGGTCGATCCATCAGGTTAAGCTACGCTTGCCGGGGTTGGTCTGTGGATGGGTGATCATCTTTTCATACCGAGACTCCTCCGTGCCTCGGAAAGCACGTTAAGCCGTTCGTCCCGGCTGTCATTCGTGGATCTTTGACAGTCGTTTCGGGTCGTCAGAAGCCCGAAAGTCTGACAACCAGTCTTACCAAGAGGTATCGTATTACCCAGTAACTGGGTTGTGGAGGTCAGATAGGCAGTCGCTCCATGTAAAATACTGGTATTCAGCTGCATCCGGTTAGACTGGAAGCCGACCCCAACATAGTTGGGAAAAGGCTAGGCAGATTGATTGATTGAGTCTATTTGCTTCACATTTAAATTCCCTGACTATACAGTAATGTCAATACCGGCACTGCGTTGCCTTTCCTCTTTTACATTTTGCATAAATTCCCCTTTAATTTGTTTCATTTGGCAATTTATCAAATTGCCGAAGCCGGATGAACGAACAGTATAATGAAAATAAACTCCGGCCCTCTGAAGTGATTGAAAGATTCACGTAGCCTTTTCATATCGTTATGGTGACAAGAAAAAGCTTTTATTACCGTTACTAGGAAGGACGATTACTAATTTTATTTGAGAAGTTGCTTAAAATTATATTCTTTTTCTTCGTCGTGTCGATGGTACGACAGTGTATTTATTAATTATTAAAATTTTATGCACGAGTAAAAAACAAATACCGTAGAAAGGCGGACTTAATGCCTGAGGCATATTCTATCAATCAACCTTAGGGTGATGCAGAGAAAACACGTGGTACGTGCAATATAAAGGATAGATAACACGAAAATAACTATAAAATGTAAGAATACATACATCAATTACATACATATAAACAGAATAAACTTTGTCAGGAGAAATAACAATCAGTAGAGAAGAAAATGAATCCAGGAAATCAGCGCAGGGATGTTTCTGCCAACTTCTTACGTATATGCTTATGTATTTTCACTTTAAGAGACAACCGATTGGTTGCCGTCCTGGTGATCAGAGGGAGCGCATTCCAAAGAAAGACCGCCTGGACAAAGAAAGAATAGTGAATGAAAGAGCGGTGAGAAGGACAGCGTAGAAGACGATTGTTGGTGGAACGAAGATTTTTACTATGGGCAGAGCATAAGTATTTAACATAGGATGTCAGGTAAGAAGGAGAAGTGGGTTGGTCGAAAATAGAAAACAACATAGACAGAGCCCTCACCTCTCTGCGCTGACGAATGGGTAACCATTTTAAAATTTATGTAAATTATTAATTAAAAAGTGTATTAATTTTTGTGCGCCTAAAACTTCGCCACTTCAACGGCATCGTTGGTGGCAGCGCAAAGGTTTCTATGGGTGCATTTTTTGGGGCACAGAGGGCAGAAAAGAAGATGGGACATAGTTTGCACCATAGCTCTACATCCACACCCTGTCAAGGTAGCCCCACTTTGCGAGGTTGCAGTTGCATCTTCCCACTTAGGTTCAGATGCGGTCAAGTTTATGTAAGTACCGTAAGGGCGGGTTACTTTATCTCCAGGGCATAACTTTGACCCAAATCGAGACAAATTTTAAACTGCCCAAAGTGTCGCGACCACATAACCAAACGTCGTATATCCTTCGGTAACTAAAAGATGGCGATATAGACGCGTACTTGCGGAACTTTGTGTGGATTTAATGACACAAAACATCTGTCTCGATTTGGGCCAAAGTTATGCCCTCGGTCAAAGTAACCCGCCCTTACTGTTGGTAGGAAGAATCAAATCAATATGTCACCATAAAGTGAATTTTTCTTCAAATCTTGTTAGTTTTCCGACTTTGTCATTGCCGACATCTATATTATACAGGGTGACTTGTAATTTGACTTATATCTTCCATGACGTAATAGTTGTCAGTTTCATGTTTTAGAAAATTTGGTGAGATCGGATAGTTTATTAAAGTATTAGGTACTACACGTACAATTGGGTAATATTATGTACAACTGCGTTCTATAAGATAGTACTATTTGGTATTAAAATATTAGGTAGTATTATCTAGTGGATTAGCAATGAAGGCCATTCAATTTGAGAAACTGCATAACTGGATTTTCCCGAATCCCGTGAATTTTCACCTAGGCTTTATAAGATGCTTAATTGTTGCAAATGGGTTACATAAGATAAGATAGGATAAGATAATCGTTTATTTGCTCAAACATGAGTACAATACATACAACACAAATTGTCAGCATGCAAAAGATGTTAAAAATAAAGATTAAAGATCATCACGTTTGCCTTAAACAATGGCATGCAAATATTAATACAAAAACTTATAATGTCAAATTATTATGTAAATGTCATGATGATTTCAAAATCAAAATCAAAATCTGTCATCTATAAACTCATTTAAATTATAATAGGCTTTATCTGCTAGAAAATTTTTAACTTGCTTTTTGAACGCTATGTCACTTAACTGCTTCCAGCTTTTAGGTATTTTATTATAGATTTTTGGAGCCATGCAAAAAACACTTTTCCGCATAAGTGCCGTTTTATATTGATGTAGGCAAATTTGACTGTTGTCAAGACGGGTCTATTACGAGGAAATCGATCTACCATGCGATAAAAGAGTTGTGTGTTAGATCTTACGAACATTACATTTTCTAATATATAAAGTGAGGGCAATGTCAAGATTTTATATTTTTGAAAATAAGGCTTGCAACTCTGAGTGGTTTCAAGTTTGAACATTGACCTAATGCAACGCTTTTGGGTTTTGAATATAAGTTCCCGGTCCGTCGAGTTACCCCAAAAGATAACACCGTATCTTAGGATGGATTCCACCAAGCCGTAGTATGCGGTGAGCAAAGCATCTACACTAATTACTGCTGCCATTTTATACAGAGCATACACTGAGGTACTTATTTTCTTACTAATCGTCTTTATATGTGCCTTCCAATTTAATTTATTGTCAATGGTAAGACCTAAAAATTTTGTTGTATCAACTTCGTCAATGTTATTGTTATTATAGTTTATGTCTACATTGTTAATGAATGTCAAAGAGCGCTGACCGAAGTGCATGATTTTAGTCTTATTTAAATTAACTTTTAAATTAGTATTGTTTAACCATTCTATAATTGCACTTAGCGAGTTATTAATGTCAGATTTATATGTGTCTCGATTCTTACACGTAATTGTCAATTGTCACTGTCATCAGCAAAGAGGCTTATTGGTTGTTCTGTGGACTTAGGCAAGTCATTAATATATAATGTAAACAAGGGTGGTCCCAAAACACTTCCTTGTGGGACACCATACATAACTTCACGTACTTGCGACCGATGTGACTCTTCTTGTTTTGTAGTTATGTTTATCCTACTGACTTCCGTTATTTGCATTCGATGCTGTAGATATGACTCAAACAGTTTTAGTATATTGCCTCTAATGCCATATGCTTCGAGTTTCTTAAGTAGAATATTGTGTTGAACATAGGCAAATGCCTGAGTCATGTCACAAAATATATTGCACACCGGTTTATTTTGATCCATATTCGTCATCACTATGTATAAAAAATCATAAATGGCCATGTTAATAGTTTTTTTCTCTCTGAAACCTTTTTGTACATTGCAGAGGATCTTGTTGTGTTCTAAATAAGAGTTAAGTTGTTTATGAATATATTTTTCAAAGATTTTGGAAATTATAGGGATGAGCGATATCGGTACACTATCACGTCCTGGAAGGATGCGTCAAATTACAAGCATTTATTTGAAATAAACCAATTACAGGCACTTTTGAGTTGTCAAGGGGTCAGTCAGTAAGAAAGATGAAGCTAGTTGCCCATTCCAAAGCGTAGTAGGTTCCTATGGAGAAGAACGAGCAAGAAACTCCACGGACACTCTTTTAAATCAAAATATTGGTTACATCATGCAATTATACATGTGAGAACGATGCAGAACGATAAAAACGTCTATAATAAAAAGATAAATATTCAAAAATTAAATTGAAATAAGCCGTGGCAGCTAAAAGAAGACCAGTCTCTATATATGGATCCAATTAGCACCAATCAGCTCAACTATTTTGAAGGGAGCTAAATTATACAACACACACACCACCATCAGCGAGACCTTAGAATGAGCATGACATACTCTCAGCCGCCAGGGCACATTCAAGACAAAGAATCATTTACCCTGTAAATAGTAGTTTTATTGTACCTATGCTATGCAATAGTATAATACATAATAAATAAATAAAAATAATTTATTTCAGACCATTGTTCCATTTGGGTTAGTAAACAAACAACTTACAAACTAATCCTAGCACTTAAATCTGCCAGAAGATCATCATCATCATCATCTTCCTGCCCTTATCCCATGTTATTTGGGGTCGGCGCAACACGTTTTCTTCTTCCATTCTCCTCTGTCAACCGTCACGCTATCATTCACTCCCTTCTCTTTCATATTATTCCAAACACAATCCATCCATCTTTTCTTCGGCCTTACTCTCCCTCTCCATTCATCAACATGTATATTCATCACTCTTTTAGTCACATGCGTTTCGTCCCTTCTCATCACATGCCCATACCAAACCAAACGATTTCCTTTCAACTTTTCTGTCACTGGCGCCACTTTCAAACTTCCTCTTATATACCCATTTCTTACTTTATCCATTCTCGTCACTCCACACATCCATCTCAACATTCTCATCTCCGCAGCATGCATTCTTCTTGCATCCGTCTTCTTCACGGCCCAGCATTCAGACCCATAAAGTTCGACAGGCCTCACGGACTTATAAATTTTCCCCTTTAACTTGAGGGACATCTGTGCATCCGCAAATCTGCCAGAAGATAATTACAAAAACATACACCACATGCACTCAGTGGCGTGTAGGCGTATCCAATGTCCCAGTATGGGGCTACCCCACCTGTCCGCTATAACCCCCAGAACGCAGTTCGGGCTGGCGCGAATCCGGTGCATGATGGATGCGCAGCGCTTACGCATGAGTGCAGGAAACCCATCTGTTCTCGCCTCTGCCAACATGCCCGAAGCACTGCAATAGCGCGGTAACCTCATCAGCACCCTGAGTGCATTATTTTACTGTAATACAAAGGAGATTGAGTTTATACAATGCAAAGATAGTATTACAGTCTTCAGCAGCTCCATCAGTATTTTCAATTAATGTTAATCAATTAGTTGTGGATGTGGAGCTGGACCAGCATTGAGCCAAGCATTTTTATCAGTTATGTTATCCCCCAACTTATAAGATGCCTGTCTGTATTGTGTGCGTTTTACAAAAGTTTTGAATTTCGTCACATTCAGTTGAAGTACCTATGTGTGGAAGTATTTTAAGCAGTACCCCATGAAAGATGAGTCCACTTTAGCAAGTCTGAAAGCTAATTGAACTAATAGGTCCCTATTTCTAGTACTATAAGTCTTTCACCTCTTTTACTAGAAAGATGAGCTACAGTCTCGACATAGATAGCGATCGCTTTTCTGCTACATATACGGCTATATATATTTAAGTCGGTACGCCCTTTATGCCTGGAGGCTTTTATTTAGGTATAAAGTTATAAATACATATAAAGATAGATATAAAGCTCTAAGCTAAAAATGCACTCAACAAGTACACTAGTTATGTCTATTAAAATTATCAGAATTAATTGAGTCATATAAAATCAAACCTCGCAATCTCCACTGCGTCGAATTGTTCTTATTTCGAATTGGCTTTTCAAGAAATGTCTACAAATAGTGGTCAGTAATGCTCTACATTAGAGGTATTCGTGTAAATATTTAGAAATTACATTACTTTCGTGCAATTTTTTATTACTTTTTTCTATTTCCCCAACAATTCGACGCCGTGGAGATTGCCAGGTTTGATTTTATATGACTCAAAGAACAACAAAAAATTAATATATTCATAAACAAAAATTAAAACAATTTCGAATATCTAAATGCTCTCGTATAGTGTCAACGAATATTTGAATGATCAATTTTAAATTAGGTACATGTTTTTATAAAAAAAATACATTATAAATAGTACATTACATTCAACTAAGTAGTCAAATAAAAGTCCTCTTCCTCTCTCCTACTTTTGCAGTGCCCGATAGGGTCCACAATGATCTTATTTTTTGTTTTTAGTTTTGTATGGTTATTTCTGCTTGAGTATAGTTTTCGATTTTTTTTTTGGTATATTGCCGTGTGCTAGCCCGAAAGTCTGACAACCAATCTTACCAAGGGGTATCGTATTACTCAATAATTGGGTTGTGGAGGCCAGATAGGCATGTCGCTTCATGTAAAATACTGGTATTCAGCTGTAACCGGTTAGAGTGGATGCCGACCCCAACATAGTTGTGAAAAGGCTAGGCAGATTGATTGATTGGCGTGTGCTAGCTGACATATGGCAGTGAATTTAATTTCATGTTTTGGTGCGTAATGTACCTAAATTATTTTGCGCAGCGCTGTATAGAATATATTTTTTAACTGAACAGACAGCTGTGCTGCGCCACTTCTTCTCCTCAGCTAAAGCACTATTATAGGAAGTGATGATGGGCGGGCGTTTTGAGGAACTGTGTTATGTAATTTTGACGTTCAAAAAGTGCTGATTCTCAGCCTAGTTTGAATTGGTTGATTGATTGATAGATTTCCAAGCACGACAAAATTGATTGACAAGCACGTGATTTTTTCATGCTTGTCAAGCAATTTTGACCGTCCAGGGATCCCGTTAGGACTTTGCGACCGAATTCGGTCGTAAAGCGAGCGCTATCGATGTCGAGACTGCAGCCCATGCACCGTTTATTATAAAGGTTTTCGGTCCCTGGTTCATACAAAGTGCGCGCAATGCGGTGCGTGGACCATCCAAATCTGCGTAAGCCTTTATTGCCATTTGTAGGACAACATTTTAATTTTTGGGTTCTTATAAATACTAATTTAACTCAATAGGTAATCGCTTCCTTGAAACGGTATTCGAAGTCAACAACTAAAGCTTCGTAGTAATCGTTAAAATAATGATAATAGGCAAAATGATCCCTTTTATTATTTCTTTCTGCTCATTATGTTATCCGCATCGTTTCCATGAAATTTACTTTTGATATCATTATGAGAGTAGAAAAAATGTTCGTTGTAATGGAAGAACTTTCCTTTCTTTAAAAAAATAGCTTTTTTATCCTAATGACTGGATTTGATAATATTGGGATTTAAATTAGAAGCTCATAGGGCTCACAAACCGAATTTTGACTTTGCTAAGTAAGCATCGCATACGAATGTGAACATTATTTGTATATTATTACTGTTCATATTTGAATGAAATTCTTGCTCACATTCGCTTATACGAATATGTACATTACTGACATATGAATATGGCTTATTCGTATGGAACACTGACTTTTTTTAGTAAAGTCAAACTGCGATCTGTGAATCTTACCCTTAAAACTCTATAAGATGCTCAATGAAAAAAATCAAAAAATGATTAGATTTTTGCTAATTATAAGTTTCATAAATAATAAATAGCTTAATAAAACCGTCTCACAATCCGAATTGAATTCTTCCAGATCCATTAACGTCTCATTCTAAACTGAGATAAAGGCGGACTGATTAATTCCGTCCATTATTTACTCAGATTAAAATCTTCCGAATCGCCCATCAAGTGAAGGAGATGGCTTTGCGACTTACAGACCTTTCAGTTATTTTACTTCTAATTATGGTCACTCACAAACTCACAGTGATCTTTTTCGTTGCAATAAAGCTGCTGTTGGATTGCTGCCATTGACAATACTGTCAAAATTACAGTGATCTTTATGGTTAATATTTTTTTTGCTGCTGTCTCAGAGGTAAAATAGAGGTAAAGTAACTGTAATGGACTGTAGTGAGTGAGCAGAGGACTGACCGTGTCCGAAAAATATGTGACTTTAGAATCCTTTAGATGACCATTGTAATTTTTATGGGCCCTGAAAAAGTCAGCTGCTGACATCAATACTGTTAGGAATTATCGTTGAGTTAAATTTGCCCACTAACATCTTCAGAATGCTATTAGGAATTTACCGCGTTCTTTTTAATAGCGACGCCGTTTTCTTCCTCACCATTGCGTGAAAATTATGAACACGCGCTTGATTGAACATGCCAGAGCCATGCCCTAAAAGCATTCTGAAGCCGTTATTGTATTGGACCCTCAGGGCGTCCATTGTTTTCCACGTGTAACTAGCCCACAGGCTGCTTGTGTAGTGAAGAGGAAAACTGTGAGGTAATTGCGTAGGTAACACAAATCAAATGGCAATCGCTCACATTGCCTTTCACTTTGATAGTTCACCCACGTTCATTGCGTTATTTACATTGTTAAGCTGACATTTTTTTTTAATTTGAGTAGGGTTTGCTCTTGACTCTAGTCTAGGTCGGAGGTGACAGAGACAAAGTCGACGATGGAGTGAGCTTACCCAGAAGAAGCCTGTTCACTCTCACTTTGAAGAGATTAGATTAGACGCAGGTAGGAAGTTCCACTCTTTTGCTGTGAGCATTATAAAATACATTTGGAAACGCTTAGTGCGAATTGGTGGAGTAGCAACTAGGTAGAGATGGTAAATTGCAGTGCGTCTAGATTTCCGATGGTAGAAGGGGGCCGGTGGAAAGAGGTCGTGGAGTTTTTGGGCACACTCACAGAAGCAGACCGACAAGCAGGCAACCATGTGGCGATAAGCCAAGCTGTGAAGCTTGGCATCCACCAGTTTTATATCGCCAATGAGCCTCTTAGGTTTGCGTTCCACCGAGTCAAGCGCAGCAAGTTGGTATTAAGCTGAGCCATCTCAAAGGTGACTGCAATACCCCATGCAGGATTGGACTTGCACTTTGTAAAGGGCTGTCCAGTAGTAAAGTATCACTTCACCCTATTTACAGGATAACGAGTTTCTTGGCTCAGTTTGGGCTTTGTATTCGTGGCGCCGAAGTTGAGACCAGATTTTTTTAGATTTTTTTTCAAACTTATGAAGCAATGGATTAGGGTTGAAAGTGTGTTACGCAATTAAGGTACTGGATACCGACCGCAATGAACTCGGCCAACTCTATCAAATTCGTCGCCCGATTACAATCGGTAGTGTGTTCAAGCTGTAAGGTATGCACCTAACAACTTTTATTGATGTGTAACATTTTTCCTCTGTGGGAGTGATTTCGTGAAAAGGGACGGAAGTGTGTAACAGGAAGCCGGGGAAGCACACGCTGTTTGATATGACCAATGAGCGCACGTGGTGCTAGAGTTGTGCGTCAGATGGTAATAACCCAAACATATGTCAGATGTGACACATCATATGCGAATACTGTAAGGCTCGCTCCTTCTTTTTTTATAAAATTAAATCAAGTAAAGGTCGATGCTGAGGCGATAAAACGTTAATTAATCGATACACTTTAATTAGTTTTGCGGTTATTTTGGCAAAGTTTGATGTAAATCTGTGTGTAGACTTCCGTGTTACTTGATGAAAGATAAACTAATATTGGTTGATTTAAGCAAATCATAGATAATATCATTCATTACTTGGTGATTTGGTATTTACGGTTATATCAAATATGCGATCATTAGTTAGAAGTTAGCTTGATTACTCTTTGACTTGTGGATTGTAAATTAATTGTTTATCAAATTGACTATTTAATTGTCCGTGGTGTAATCAAATCACAACTACCATTCCAATAATGTAGGATGCAATAAAAAAGCAAGAGATTTTTTTTAAGTTATTTAATTTTTGCTCTTTTAATTGATTTTGCCTTGATACAGCTAACGATCGCCACCAGTTTGTAATTTTTTTTCAATTTTTGTTACTACTTCTAAAACTATCATCATCATCTGCCTAGCCTTTTCCCAACTATTTTGGGGTCGGCTTCCAGTCTAACGGGATGCGGCTAAATACCAGTATTTTACATAGAGCGACTGCCTATCTGACCTCCACAACCCAGTTACTGGGTAACACGATACCCCTTGGCAAGACTGATTGTCAGACTTTCGGACTTCTGACGACCCAAAACGACTGTCAAAGATCCACGAATGACAGCTGGGGCCAATGGCTAACGTGCTTTCCGAGGCACGGAGGGGCTTGGTATGTAAAGATGGAAACCTATCTACGGAGCGACCGCGGTAAGCGTAGCTTAATCTGATCTGTCGACCAGTGCGACTGTTATTACTTAACCACCAGCCCCTTTAAACTTACTCTGTAGGTAACTAAATATGGCTTTAATATTCATAATTATTTTTTCTTCAGCACTTTAGCTATCCATTACAATCTATTTCCATAAATTAATATATTTCCATCCGCCCCAATTGTAGGTTCTTATAGGCCCAAGGCTGAATGCGTGTAATTTTGGGAAAAATGACATATTTTTTTTACGCCCCAAAATAAATCACATAAAATTATGGACAGGGGCTCCTCTGCCCTTGAGGGTAGGCAATTATCGGACCACTGGGGTATGTATTTTTACACCGTATTTCAAATAGATTTTTTTGTTCATTAAAATTTAGGGTAAAAAGTGTTATGGGATTCATGGATGAATATTTTATGTATGGTGGGTTCCGTGATTGGGATCTAGCCAGTTTGGTTTTTCAAGCTCAACCGTTTATAACTAAAAGACTTTTAATGTTAGAGTAATGATTGAGCATTCAAAAAATAGTTCATATTTATAACAATTATAAGGCCGTATATAATTTGCCAATGACGTCACACTGTGAGTGCACGCGCATGCGCGCGACCCTCTACTTTGCACTATATATACTCTTTAAAATTCGTGTAGCACAAAAACGTGTTTAGCTAGATCGGTTATTCTGATGTCTTTGTCAAGAGTTGACAAAGCACTACCAGGACCTAAAGAGAAACGATAGAAATATTAGCCAACATAGGGTGAACCATTAATAAGAAGTTGATAATAGCAAAATATTGTCAGATATCGCTGATAACGGCCGTAAATCTGCTCAGAACTGAAAAATATTATTATCGGTGAAAGCTTACTTTACATTGAATGCAATGAGCCTACTAAGGTCCGATATTTTGATCCGTAGTTAACTCATAACTCAACCAATAGTTAAAAATGGTAACTATTGGTTGAATTTTGGCTAAATGTAAAAGTCTAAACATATTCATTCATATTAAAAATAGTAACTAATAGCAAAACTCATTCATGTTTAGCCTTTCACATTTAGCCAAAATTCAGCCCTTAATTACTATGTTTAACCATTGATTTAGTTAACTACGTATCAAAAAACCGGTCCTAAGTCAAGTGTCGAGCAAATACAATGGCTACGGCAGTATCGGAAACAGTAGTCAATGTGTTTTTAGTGTGTGTTACTGTTGGTAGTACGTTTCCGTGGGATAATTTCCAACCTCAATACAGGAGAAGTTGCGAGCAAAAGCTAGTTTGTTATAAATGACTGCCTCGTTGGTCTAGTGCTCGCAATCGCGACTGCTGAGCGTGAGGTCTTGGGTTAGTTCCCCGGGTAAAGTGTTATTAGGTTTTTAATTAGGTGCAAATTTTCTCAGTAGCAGCCCAGATTATAATAATAATAATATCCCGGGACATTTTCACACACGGTCATCTGGTCCCAAACTAAGCAGAGCTTGTACTATGGAAACCAGATAACTGATATACTACATACACTACTTTTTTTTTGTTGTAAATATATACTTATATGGATAATTACACCCAGACTCAGAACAAACAGATATGTTCATGCACACAAATGTTTGTCCTGGATGGGAATCGAACCCACGACCTGTGGCGTGATAGGTGGTATCTTAACCAACCACACCATCTCGCCTGTCAAAATTATGGATTGTGCCTGATTGATGGCAATAGGCTTGCCCCCTATTACATAGGACACACAACAACAACTTACAACTGGCCAAATGTAGGTGTTACCTAGGTACACCTCTGGCCTAACTCTTCGGGGACTCTCTACAGGGTGTTAGTATGAATTTGTTATAGGGTACAAATGTAAGATATGTGGTTGTTGTGCTGATATTTGTGCTTGTGATAGGTGTGCTTTTTTTTCCTCCTGTGGCAACACTACAGCTAACAGCTGATTTGAATTTCTCTTTTAAATTTTAATCTTAAATAATAGATTTCCTTTTAAATACGGCCTATTTCTTATTAATTAACTAGTATATAGTGTAAATAAGTGTTTTCTGTTTTGAATATATGCATTAGATGCAAATTATGTGTAAAAATATAATTGTGATTCGTTGACAGTTACCGACTCAAGTGAATGTTACATTTTCATCTCGTTATCAGGTACAAAACTATATATTTTTCTTGGTAGTGGACTGTTTATGTTCTAATATTTTGCCTAAAATTGATTGGGTCACTTATTACGGCGACAAGTTGATGTCAATGACCCTAAGAACCTAAACATAACCTTGATTAGTTTGGTCACAGAACTTCTTTCTGTACTCACTAAATTTCATTTTCCGTTCAATTAATCATCTGTTTCTTTCTCACTCCATTACTCTTTTCCAATATCTTCTCGTTTCTTTTTAATCATGATTATGACTGGCAACACGCGGGCTCGCCTAGAGGAGACCAAACTCACTCAGGCTTTGAGCGAACTAAAGGCGTCTAAGGAGCAATGTGACCAACTGATTAAGGAAAGAGATGAAAGTGAAATAGAGTTCCTTGGTGTCCTTGAAAGGAATAGCAAGTTGAAAGCAGAAATGGCTCAGTTATATATTCAACTCACTGACGCAATAGCAGCCCGGGACAGGCTCCAAGTTGTTGTAGACGGGTTCAGCCAGTGTAGCAATGAGTATGAACAAGCTCTTAGTCACAAAGATTTCTTACAACAGCAGCTACATGAGGCTCAAAGTCAGATTGAACAACTAGAGACTACAAATCTTAACATCACTGCCTCGTTGAATCAAAGTCTTTTCAATGAATTGGTGCCTATAGACCCATCAATGATTTCTGCAATAAACTCCTCTAACACAATAGATTTAATAGGTCAAGATGATTCAAAATCAAATGAATCAGTGAGGGTAGTTGCTAGTAAAAATAAACTTAAAAAATACATAAAAATTAATAAATACATAGTTAAAACTAGGAAAATGATCAAAAAACAAAAATTATTCACCAAAAATGTAAATCATAACAGAGAAAGGTTACATCTCCTGAAACAATTAGATATGTATTCATTAAACTTAGAAAAAAGTACTAGGAAATACCAAATTGACACAGATAACTTGCGGTATGAACTAGATCTACTACAGGAGAAACTTACTTCTATGACCATAAAATATACAGCCTCTGAAAACCAAATGAGCGAATATGTATTGGCAATGAATGAGCTGGTAAGCTCACAAACAAACAAATGTGTACATGGTGAACAACCACCTATTCAACCCACACCGGATCATTCATTGACAATATGTGATACCACCGTGCCGCAGTCTTGTGCCAGTTTGCCATTGTCAATTGCTAACTGCTTGCCTAAACAGAGTGTAAATGAAGAAATAGTGTTATTCTGTGATGAAATTGGAAAAGATCTAGGCCACTTGTTAAAAAAATATCCAGGACACTCAATAATGAACTACTGTATGCCTGGTTGTTCTTTATTTGACATTATGAAAAAAGTTTTAAAATGCAAGTTTAACCAGGATACTATATTATTAATATTTGTTGGTAATAGGGGTAATGTGAACAAAGGAGAATTACTCCAATATTATAGATCATTATGCAACATTAGTTTAAAAAAATTTGTATTGTTTACATTCCCATACAGTCAAAGTTTGCCACAGGAAGAAAACAATTTTAGATGTGAAATTAATATGACATTACATAACTTGACATATAATAATAATTTATTCCATTTAATTGACACTAACATTTATGTTGGTAATCATTTATATTTGACAAAAGATAGATTTTTTATGGATAGGTACTATCTTTCAAAATATTGCAAAAGACAGTTAGCTGTGTCGCTATCATATTATTTTTCTATTACAGCCAAGAATTTGGCTAAACAAGTTGCTTCTATTGAGCAATGCCATGACATTTTATATCATTCAGCCAATAACTTGGTATCCAAAATTGACATTGATTGTAATTTAAATTAGAAATTAAGACAATAGAGGCATCCTCTAGCAATAATGTACAGAAATGCAAAAATAAACCAAATAAAACTTCAAAATTAGTAAATAGTATTAACCTGGTGCATCAAAATATACAAGGTTTTCTCAACAAAGATTTAAAAGTAGAATTATTTATGAATTTTAACAGTATTGACATTCTTTGTATAACAGAACATTGGCTTAAAAGCCACCAGTTAATGTTCAATTTTAATAATCACCAGGTTGGTAGTTCGTTCAGCAGAGTAAATGCTATACATGGTGGCTCATTAATTTTAGTAAGTAACCAGCTGAAATTTAAAGACCGTAAGGATATTGTGAGCCTATCTGTTGAGCGGACAGTTGAAATAGCTTGTATAGAATTGGAGCAGTTTATTGTATTAAGTGTGTACAGGCCCCCTTCAGGATTGTATGACTGCTTTGAAAAGGTAATGGATGAAGTGTTACACAAGATATGTACGAGTAACTCAAATAAATCTATTATCATTTGCGGTGATTTTAATGTTAATTTATTAGAAAAGTCAGGTTCTTGTAGTAAAATAATAAGTCTGTTTCAGTCATACAATCTTGTAAACCTATTTTTGGAGCCCACAAGAATAACCCCTACTAGTGCCACATGCCTAGATAATATTTATACAGATGTTATTCCAAGCCATAAAGAAATTATAAATTTACTGGATTCTGATCATTGCGGGCAAAGGATTACTATCCAAAACCAAAACAACAAAATGGCTAAAAAGGATATCATTGTTAACCCCAAAACTACAAGTCGCTTGGAAGCTTTTAAAGTTAAACTCATTAATAAATTAACAGTTTTGGCTAATCATAATGATCCTAATCATCTATATGATGATTTTTTTAATATGTACTGTCAACAATTTAATCTCATCTTTATTCCCAAGACTATC
This sequence comes from Dicycla oo, assembly GCA_948252095.1. Taxonomy (NCBI): domain Eukaryota; kingdom Metazoa; phylum Arthropoda; class Insecta; order Lepidoptera; family Noctuidae; genus Dicycla; species Dicycla oo. The sequence continues at coordinate 16,535,882 of OX411732.1, forward strand.
TCGGTTAATAGTAACGCGTCTTTCAGTGATTGGGCTACCATTGGTATTCATAAAAGTAGAACACGGCTTTATGAACTATACAATGAAAGGTCTTTTGTAAACACTGCTGAATTTAATTTATATGTTAGAAATTATTCAAAATTATTTAAAAAAGTTTGTTGTATGGCCAAGTCGCGTTATTTGAGTTCCAAGATTAAAAACAGTAGTAATGTAATTAAAACGACTTGGAATATTATTAATAGTGAAACGGGAAGGTCTAATAACCGAAGTGCTGACTACAGCCTGTCTATTAATGACAACATAATAAAATCAGACGCACAAGTCGCCGCGGCCTTTGAAAATTTCTTTTCAGATATTCCCGTTTCAACTACTAAATCCCTAAACTCATCAACTTCTGTTGCTGAGTCTTTGCTTAAGGAAAATGTTAATGCTTGCGATTCGGAATTTAATTTTGAACATATTACCTGTAGAGATATAATTAAAACCTTTCACACTTTAAATGTAAAAAAGACAGCAGATCTGTGGGGTAATTCTGTAGAAGTTGCTAAGTCTATTATTGACATTGTAGCACCTACTTTAGCTCTTATCTTTAATAACTGTATCGACTGTGGGGAGTTTCCTGACCTTATGAAATATAGTAAAATAATACCTTTGTTTAAATCAGGTAGTACATCAGACCCCACAAATTATAGACCTATTTCAGTACTACCTACGTTTAGTAAAATTTTTGAGAAATTAATTTTAGAGCAATTGCAAAGATTTTTTAATAAACATAAATTATTACATAACAAGCAGTTCGGTTTTACAAAGGGTCGTTCAACTACTGATGCCGGTGTTGAACTTTTAGGACATATTTATAATGCATGGGAAGACAAATGCGATGCCTTGGGCATCTTTTGTGATTTGTCCAAGGCATTCGATTGCGTTCTTCATGAAACGTTAATCAGGAAACTCCGCCATTACGGGATCCGGAACACCGCTCTGGATCTTCTTACTTCATACTTGAGTAATAGGATTCAGAGCGTTGACGTTAATGGAAAAAGATCGCCCGGATCTATAGTAACAATGGGGGTCCCACAGGGCTCGATTCTTGGTCCTTTCTTGTTTCTTATTTATATTAACGATTTGCCCTACCTCATTAAGGATAATCATGATATAGTTTTATTTGCGGATGATACTTCACTTTTATTTAAACTTAAACGTCAGCAGCTGGTTACTGACGATGTAAACAGAGCGATCTCAAAAGTAGTTCACTGGTTCAATGTTAATAATTTACTCCTTAATGAAAAAAAAAACCAAATGCATTAAATTTACGCTACCTCACGTTAGGCACGTGAAAACTAACGTGTTGATAAAGGGCGAAGAATTGAATCCTGAAGATAACACAGTATTCTTGGGCTTAACTTTGGATGCTAAGCTTCAGTGGGGCCCACATATAGATAAATTGTCAAAAAAGCTAAGCTCCGCAGCATACGCTGTTAGGAAAATTCGTATTTTAACTAACATAGAGACAGCCCGTTTAGTGTACTTTAGCTATTTTCATAGTGTAATGTCGTACGGTATTCTGTTGTGGGGAAATGCTGCCGACATTCAGACTATCTTTGTTTTGCAGAAAAGAGCTGTTCGATGCATTTATAAATTAAGTCCGAGACAATCTCTCAGAGAGAAATTTAAGGAGATTAGTATAATGACTTTGCCTTCTCAGTACATTTTTGAAAATCTTTTATATGCCCATAAAAACATTAAATTGTTTAAAAAATACAGTGATATCCACAATATAAATACTAGGAACACAAACAAATTTGTTGTACCTCCAACAAGGCTCAAGAAAATAGGTCGCTCATTCAGGTGTCAATGTATACGCTTTTATAATAAACTTCCAAGCCACGTTCAAGATCTGAGCCTTAATAAATTCAAATCATTCATTAAACGCAAGTTGTGTCAGAAAGCTTATTATACCGTTAAAGATTATATTGAGGACAAAAAGGCTTGGGATTGAACTGCTCCAAATTTTATTTTATTCTTTTATTTTTGCATACTGAATGTTGACATGACTATTTACTTTGTACAGTATTATATTATTTTAATTTATTGTGAATGTGAAGACTATGTAGGTCATTGCTTTTTTTGTTTGTTTTATTTTTTCTCTCATTTATTTTTAATCATCGTCTGGCAGTTTGAGTAATTTATGCGGCCTACCCCAATGTCCTTTCTTTGGTATTGTTCGTCGAATCGTTGAGCTCCTTAAGTTCTGGGTTGAGCTGCGCGATTACTGACAAATGCGTGCACTGACTGGACAGGTCCTCTCAATCTGTGTGGTTCTTTCCTCAAAATACCATTTCAGACACCAATCTACATGGTCTTCACATGAAGTGACCAAGATTATGTCTGGACTTTATAAGAGACTGTGACCTCTGAGTTTGTTTCGGCCTTTCTTCTCAGAGTAGTCAGATAGGAAACGCCGACCTCATCTAGTTTAAAAAAAAAAAAACATGATTGACTTGTAAAAGTGTTTGTACAAACCTACTTACAGAAATAAAAATCATTTATCATTTATCATTTAAGAGGCTCCAAAATCTGCTTAGATTATACCAGTTCACTAACAGATTCAGTGCTCTGTGGTCAGAGCAATTATCATGGTTCATCAGAGATTGCGGTATCAAGTCTCGGTCGTTTCAGCTGTTTTTAAACACAGTGTAAAGCATAGAAATCATTTCAATAAAACTTGGTTGGTTTACCTTAAATCTCATTCATTGAAACACTCTTTATAGCGAAATAGCCATTCTCTTTATGAAGAAATACGTTCATATATGACGTCAGTAAATATACATTACTGTTTATGTTGCCAGTTTACAAAAGGCTCTACTAAGGACTAATTCTTGCAGGTGCCGAAAAAGAAAGACACCTGAGGTCGTAAACAACCGCCTTGCTTTTGTTATTGTTAATTGCCTAGAACACGTGTAACATTACTTTTGGATTTCATTATCTTTAGGAATGTTGGCCCAAGTTACGAAACTCACAAGGCACCACTCCAAGATGGCTGCGTTAGTTCAAATGTTGGCCAGACGCCAAAAGAACAAGATGGCTGCGTTAGTTCAAATGTTGGCCAGGCGTCAAAGAACAAGATGGCTGCGTTAGTACAAATGTTGGCCAGGCGCCAAAAAAACAAGATGGCTGCGTTAGTTCAAATGTTGGCCGGGCGCCAAAAGAACAAGATGGCTACGTTAGTTCAAACGTTGCCCAGGCACCAAAAGAACAAGATGGCTGCGTTAGTTCAAACGTTGCCCAGGCGCCATGAGAACAATATGGCTGTGTTAGTTCAAATGTTGGCGAGGCGCCAAAAGAACGAGATGGCTGCGTTAGTTCAAATGTTGGCTAGGCGCCAAAAGAACGAGATGGCTGCGTTAGTTCAAATGTTGGCTAGGCGCCAAAAGAACAAGATGGCTGTGTTAGTTCAAATGTTGGCTAGGCGCCAAAAGAACAAGATGGCTGTGTTAGTTCAAATGTTGGCGAGGCGCCAAAAAAACGAGATGGCTGCGTTAGTTCAAATAATGAAATAATGCCCAGGCGCCAAAAGAATAAGATGGCTGTGTTAGTTCAAATGTTGGCGAGGCGCCAAAAGAACGAGATGGCTGCCTTAGTTCAAATGTTGCCCAGGCGCCAAAAGAACAAGATGGCTGTGTTAGTTCAAATGTTGGCTAGGCGCCAAAAGAACAAGATAGCTGTGTTAGTTCAAATGTTGGCGAGGCGCCAAAAGAACGAGATGGCTGCGTTAGTTCAAATGTTGGCCAGGCGCCAAAAGAACGAGATGGCTGCGTTAGTTCAAATGTTGGCCAGGCGCCAAAAGAACAAAATGGCTGCGTTAGTTCAAATGTTGGCCAGGCGCCAAAAGATCCATGTAAAAGTATAGAATATTAAATCGCTTTTACATTTGAACCAAAAGGAAAACACGAAAAGAATCAGGTGTAGGTAACATTCTAATTTGAAACGAGAAAAACTTTTGCCGAAGGGATTAAATGTAAAGGTCGAAAAAAAAGAAAAAGGGAGAAAAAGTCCAGTCCTTTCCAATGCTGTCTGTGAGAGGTCGAGATTTCACTCGCAGTCGTTTTTTTTTTTATTTCAGTCATTAGCCACGAAGCCTTTGGCAAGGCGCGCCACAGATAGAATAAAATGCTATCTATACCTACTAGATCTGTTATCGAAGTTCTAGATGATGAGAATTCTAGGAGCTGTAATTAATTAAACACTTTTAAGAATAATTGTAAAATGAAATAAAAAACTGGGTTAATAGAAAAAAAGAAAAACTGTTTATTCTGCATAAATAAGACGCTTAATATAAAATACACATTAAAATAATCACAAACATTCACAAATAGTAAGGAAATTGGTTAGTGTTTTCTGAAGATTAATACAAACAACAAACAGTTTTTTTCTAAATGTGTAACATAGTTGCTTTTGGTTCAGGTTTTGCACATTGGTTTAAATTCTCTTATCTTTTCTTATCAAAAAAGATACAATCCTACTATCCTACTAATATTATAAATGTTATAGTTTGTGAATATATTTGGATGTTTGTTACTCAATCACGCCAGAACGGTTGAACGGATCTGGATGAAATTAAGCACAAATATAGATTATAGTCTAAAATAGCACATGGAATACTTCTTATCCCGGAAAAATGTACCTATGCTTCCCGTGGGATACTTTCCAACATCCACGCGGTCAAAGCCGTTGGCAAAAGCTAGTTCTAAATATTATTATTTAGGACGCGTAACATTCTATTTAATAAAGCGTTCGTTTCTCAAGACCATTCCACCACACAAGAACATCTTTTCCTAATGTAATTTTCATTAATATCCCTAAAAACAACCCCCGTTTCCTGCTGTTATTATCTTTAGCAGCGTATCTAACCCAATCAAAATTTATAACTCGTGTATCATCTGGCATTTCAATAACAACCTTATTTCAATCAGTTAGGGTAGGAAATAGTTTAGGAAAGAAATTAGGCTTATTTTCGCCAATTGCGTGCGGGTTCTCATTTGGCGTGTTCATTACATTTGCGGTATAATTTTAATTTTTGTTCATGCACCTCGCTTTTGGTACCTGTTTGTATGCAAAGATGAGTAAAGAACGGAGGACGTGTTTCTTTCTTTGTCTGTTTACTTTTGGTATTCGTAAATATGATTCGTCTCTGTTTTGTTTTGTCCATAAAATGTATGCAAATACGTGCACCTTAGAATGTTATCGTGGACGGATATTTAAAACCGTCTTCTTATATTTCTATACATTTTACTTCACTGTATTATCGTGATGCCGTGGACATCCACGATAATACATTAAAAATTATCAAACCGCATTTTTTAATTTATAAAATGTACCTAACATTCTATTGAAATGTCTGTTTTTACACTGCCCTAATGTTTTCAATCTTTCTGGAATAGTACTACAGAAACCTTTACGTATCGTTTCCTGACTTCGTAAGAACTTTTGTACGCTTTAAATCCTACGTTTCATTTAAGGCCTAATTTCACGCAACACACAGTAAAAGATGCAAAAATCGTAGTTATAGCTGTTAATTACCATTCATAATAATAATTATGTATCTACATTTCATACAAATATCAGAAATTTTAACAGAAATATATTTATGCCTTTGAACAAATATATTCTTAATCATTATGATTGCGGCTGTGAATGATGTAGTGGAAAATTACGAGTAATACATATTGAAACAATTTCGTTCAAAATCAAAATCAAAGGTCGTTTATTCAAACTAGGCTGAGAATCAGCACTTTTCGAACGTCAAAATTACATAAGACAGTCCCCCAAAACGCCCGCTCTTCACCACTTCTTAGTGCTTTAACTGGGGAGAAGAAGTGACGCAACAAACTCCCCAGCAGCACATCTGTCTGTACAGTGAAAAAATTGACTCCTTACAACACTGCGCATGATAATTTAGGTACACTACGCAACACAAAACATTAAATTAAATTATTTGCTATAAGTAAGCTAGCATACGCCAAGGTACCAATAAAAAAAATCGAAAACTATACTCAAGCAGAAATAAAAATACAAAACTAAAAACTTAAACAGAACTTTATACCAAAACAAAAGCCTCCAGTAATAAAAGGCAAAAGCCTCCAGTAACTCGGATGGGTAAGTTGCTTTTCATTTTAATCGGATTTCTTTTTTTTTCCGCGGTCCAGTATAAGCTTACAGTGAAGGCAGTAGCAGTACTTATTTTTTTTTTGTTGCTGACTGAGCCTGCTCTTGCATCGCTTTCCATCACGCAGGTGTGATCGGGGTATCACACCTGCGTGATGGAAAGCGATGGACGAGGTCTATGATGAAAAGAGAGTGTCCTGAAGATGCCTGTTCACTCTTGCTTTGAAGGCAGACGGGTTATATGTGGAAGGGAACATAGGCGCTAGCAGAGGTCCACACTTTGGCTTTTCGCATAATAAATGTGGAGGTGAAGCGCTGAGGACGACTGATCGGGATATCAATCAAGTGCGGATGGTACCCTGCAGTACGGCAGTAGTCCGGTAGTAAAAGGGGCGATTGTGGGACCAGGTTGGGAGCTCCTGCACACACTATCTCCGAGATATAGTCTATATAAAAACATTTTTACAAAAAAAAAAAAACACATACTTCCTTTCTTTAATATCAAGACAAGTCGGTGTCTTTGGATCTGTACTTTAGTTTTTGCCACCGACTTCTGAAATTAAAATGATTTTTCACTTTGTAGTGTTTTTTTTTGGAAGTCGATTTTTTTTTTGTAATAAAGTTTTATTTTTCACTTTTTAGTGGGTCAGTTTGTAATTTATCTAAGTTACAATATCGTAATGTCAACTGCTCATCACCTTTTACAAAATATTGCTTTTCCCGATGTAGGGACGTTAATTGTTGAGGAGTTCTTCTAACCAGGAGAACTGGAGCTGATGGTGACATGGTGACAATGGGACTATCTCGAAAGCTTATACCTTATACCCTTTCATACAAAAAAGAATTTTCAAAATCGCAAATTGACGGAGAAATCGGTGTACATACATAAAAAAATATATACAAGGTGTAACTTAAATAACGCACTTGAACCTCTTAAGGGATCATTGAACTCATCATTATGAACAACTTTTACTATGGGACCAAACCTGAAATCGCGAAAAAAAATCGGCTGTTCAGTAGGTACATTTATGTTCGCATAATTCGTCAAAATGTACTGAACATTTTGACGAATTATGCTCCCATAGTAAAAGTTGTTCATAATGATGAGTATAATGAGCCCTTAAGAGGTGGTGCGTTATTTAAGTTACACCTTGTATATACAGTATGTTAACCAACAGAGGGCGTTCCCGTTAACCCGCAATAGTATAGCATCCATACATGCTAAAAAAAATATTACCATTCGAAAACAAAATGGTTTTTATTTTTTTTTAATATTAAAATATTCACTAAAAATGTTAAATTGATACGTAAAAGAAACACTCTGTACACGCGTACTTGAAGGACGGAAACATCGCAATTTAGTTTTTATTTTTAGTGAATATTTTTATATTTTTTTGAATATTTTAGTGAATATTTTAATATTAAAAAAAAATAAAAACCATTTTGTTTTCGAATGGTAATATTTTTTTTAGCATGTATGGATGCTATACAATTGCGGGTTAACGGGAACGCCCTCTGTTGGTTAACATACTGTATATATATATATACGCGACGAATTGAGGACCTCCTCCTTTTTTTGAAAGTCTATTAATCTTTTTAACAGACTTGCAAGCAACAGGCAAGCAACGTTACGCCGATGAGCCCGCAAACTGGTTTTTTGCTGAGCCATCCCATAATTAAGACAATAATTCAGGTAAATGCGGTTGATACTTTCTTGCCAAAACGAAGAAGAGGGTGAAGACGCCAATAGATCTTTTGTCACGAAAAAACAAAGATTTGTAAAAGTTTTGTATGATTTTAGGGTAACGGGAAGAAGACTTTTCCTCGTTGTGACCTTCTGCTGCATTTTCAAGGCAAACTGTTTCCGTTATCCTGTTATTGTAGCCAATGCCCCAAAAACATGTAATTTTCCTTTCAAAGAACTTTTGCTTTTGATAAATGATGAATTATTTTATTTCTGTAAGTAGGTTTGTACAAACACTTTTACAAGTCAATCATGTTTTTTTTAAAACTAGATGAGGTCGGCGTTTCCTATCTGACTACTCTGAGAAGAAAGGCCGAAACAAACTCAGAGGTCACAATCTCTTATAAAGTCCAGACATAATCTTGTTCAGTTCATGTGAAGACCATGTAGATTGGTGTCTGAAATCTGGTCTTTTGAGGAAAGAACTATACAGATTGAGGGGACCTGTCCAGTCAGTGCACGCATTTGTCAATAATCGTGTAGCTCAACTCCGAACTTCAGGAGCTCAACGTTTCGACGAACAATACCGAATAAAGGACATTTGGGTAGGTCGCATAAATTACTCAAACTGCCAGACCATGATTAAAAATAACTGAGAGAAAAAATTAAACAAACATAAATGCAATGACCTACATAGTCTTCACATTCACAATAATTGAAATAATATAATACTTTACAAAGTAAATAGTAGTTTTAGTTAAGGTCTGTGTTTATTTCAAGTTTGTTGTAAGAAATTCACCACAACGACTTTCCACATTGTATTTGAGGGACGTCGTACACCAGGAAAGTGATAAAAGGGATATAAGAACAACAAGTGATTGTTTCCAAGGCTAGACGTTTAGGCATGAGAGAGATGTTTACAGAGTTGGTTCAGATGTATGCAAAAAACCATATTTTTAGGTGACTTGGAAGAAAGCATGTGCTGTGATGGATCGTATGCGGATGGTATTTTGTTTTATTATTCTCCAACATACTTTTATTTTTTTTTGTTTTTAAAATTTTACTCGTCAAACTTGGAAAGTTTGGTGAGTAAAATTTTAAAAACAAAAAGATTTTAAAAACGTAAAGTTTGATGGCGAGAAGCGCTTGTTCAATATGTTTTTTTATGTATAATTTGTTGTGAAAAAACTTGAGGGATACTTAATATAATACTGTGAGACAATAAGGGCCGGTTTTTGGATCAGTAGTTAACTCAACTAATGGTTAAACATAGTAACTAATGGTTGAATATTGGCTAAATGTGAAAGGTTAAACATGAATGAGTTACTATTTACCATTAGTTACTATTTTTTAGTATGAATGAGCTAAAATGAATATATTTATGTCTAGCCTTTCACATTTAGTCAAAATTCAACCATTAGTTACTATGTTTAACCATTGGTTGAATTAACCACGGATCAAAAAACCGGCCCTAAGACTGTATATAAGACTGTTCGCTAATCTCCGTCCTTCTCTTTTAGTCCATCTAAAGCAAGAGATCACCTTACGTGATACGACTACCTTTTATTTATTTATTTTTTTTGGATGGGAAATCATCAAATAACTTCTCCCGCTCTGTGTGGAGCGGGAGGGCGTGTCAGACTTCTACTGACTAAAACCCACCAGTGTTCCTTCAGTTGCCTGTGCCAGGGCCACGGGAACTCTTTCGAACAATCCGCAACCCTGGCGGGGTGACACGACTACCTAATGACCATAACTGATCAGAATAGGTAGAGTATAAATACCTAAACTTCGAGGAAAGACGTAACAAGAGTGGATAATACCTCCTATAAAATCTCGGAATGATAAACATGATGATTAATTCTCGGGATTTAAGAAATTGCGAATAAATTAAAGTACAATAAATAATTCACAATTTCCTAAATCCCGAGATTTAATCGTCATGTTTATCATTCCAGGACTGTAAAGAAGGTATTATAAACTCTTGTTACCTGTTTCTTCGAAGTTTAGGTATTTATACTCTACCTATTCCGATCTCTGGTAATTACACACATACTTGCTATTTCAAATTCCAAGTTGGCATAGCATCGTGTATGAATGAAATCAAATCAAAACCAAAAATCATTTATTCAAATTAGGCAGAAAATCAACATTTTTTTAACGTTACATAATAATATAATAACCTGGGACATTATTCACACACGGTCATCTGATTCCAAACTAAGCAGAGCTTGTACTATGGAAACCAGATAACTGATATACTACATATACTACTTTTTTTTTGTAAATACATACTTATATAGATAATTACACCCAGACTCAGGACAACCAGACATGTTCATGCACACAAATGTTTGTCCTAGATGGGAATCGAACCCATGACATGCGGCATGATAGGTGGTATCTTAACCAATCACGTCAACTGGCCTGTCAACACATAAGACAGTTCCTCAAGACGCCTGCCCTTCACCACTTCTTAGTGTTCGAATGAGTTAATAACACCTCGTGTGAGAATGAGTTAATTACATTAAGATTTTGTGAATATTACTTCCTCTATTGAAACAGCAAACTCGTTAAGCTGATATCAGTGTAAACCAGACATACCACATCAAAGTGCAGTGCATTATAAACTTAGTCCGCGTGCTCCGTTGACGAATAGTTTTAATTACAAACTACCCTCTACAAGTTTGCCGAGTTTTGGACATGTTACATCGAATAACGCAGTTTAGAGAATTTACATAGATTTAGTACTTACCACTAACTCAGTAAAAGGTGTTATATTATCTTCTAAATGAGTAATAAACGTCTTTATTAAGTAATTTTGAGGTGAGTTGTTTAGGCTCATGTTTAAAGCTAGAGCTTTGCTTCTTGACACATTAATTTTGAGTTGTTATTTGAAGCCAGCCGTAAATCCATCTTTGTGTAGCTTTACGAAACATTTTATCTTAGATTGATTACTTTGTTTTAAGATTTATTAACTAAAATTGTTTTTTTTTTAAGGGGAAAGTGTCGTAAGTTCAACCCTAGCGATTAATTATTATGATGGTTTTGTGGAAATTGGCATCACTGGATAGTTTAGCTTAATTTTATCTAAATCATCTGCCTAGACTTTTCCCAACTATGTTAGGGATGGCTTTCAGTCTAACTGAATGCAGCTGAATACAACAGTCATCTTGTATATTTTTGACCGGTATTGAATCCTATTTATGTTACTTATGTTAATCACACTGAAAGTATTCAAAAGAAGTTTTTAAGGTTCATTCAATATAGAACTAAAATCCATTTACCTAACTATCCCAGTCGCTATATGAAGTTTTATATTATTCCACTAATCGAGCGGAGAAAAGTTGCTGACATGGAATCTTTGTTCAATATAGCTAATGGTTCAACCGATTGTTCTGAACTGCTTGGCAAAATTGGGCCACGTGTTTTATCCTTTACCTTTAGGAATCATCGACCACTGTATTTTCCCTCTGTACGGTGTCATAGACAAAACTCTTATACGATAAGAGCAAGCAGATCATACAACTCGATGTGTCGGAATGTCGATGATCACCACCAGTGTCACTAAATTAAAAAAAAAAAAAAAAAACACTATGCAACCGCTTCTTCGAAGATCAGTGACACTCCTCAAGTTCTATTGTTGTTTACTCCGAGTTCTTTCACTTCTTACTTTCTCTTAACTGTCTACTGTCTCTTGTCCTATCCTAATTTTGTCAGTGAAAACTTGTAATTGGCCTTCTTTCACTATTGTTAACCTATCTATAACCTAGCTGTAAGTTTTCTTAAGTTAATAAAGTAAAATAAAAATAAAATTGCAGTATTTTACATGGAGCGACTGCCTATCTGACCTCCACACCCTAGTTACTGGGTAACACGATACCCTTGGTACAATGGTTATCAGACTTTCGGGCTTTAATACAGCTTTATTTAATCCAAGTATTTAAACCATAAAAATATTACCTCTTAAATATTTTCTTTAATGAATTAATTTCATAGGCTTTGGTGTTAGGATATAAAAACTTAATTCGGTATCTAATAGAAACTGGAACCTCGTTAAAATATTTTGCTCGTTAAAAACCGCTGACTATTAATTTGGAACTTATTTACCGTTAATGAAGCATTCTTTGAATATATTTGCTCAAACTATATATATAATTTCAAAGATATTTGGTTACCACGTCTTATTAAATTCGTCATTTAGTATTGTAGTTTGACTTTGAATTTTGTAGATTAAGGCTTGGCATTACGCCGTTGACCTCGCTCAAATGGGCGTTAACGCCGAGAATGCCCCGCGCACCCCCTCATTATAATTACGCGCGAAGCGATCACTAATATTCTATTTTGCACCGCTGACTGCCACAGAGCCATGACGCGCGACGCACGCATAGGTAGCCTGTTGCATATTTCAGAGCAGTGGTGCAGAACATTTTTAGGTAAAAACTTGTATGTTGTAGAAAAATAAATACAACACTTGTGTAAATTATTATATTTTTAGAAAATATATATTTTTAATGACTAAGAACTCATTGTAATATTACTAAAACAGAAAATGGGCGGCAGAATATAGACAGTTATTATTATTAGCTTTCCCCGCGACTTCACTCATAAATAAAAGTGAATAAGTTTGTACCTAAAAGTACTACTAGTAGTTGTTTTAAGTACTTCAAATATTAAAAAAAAAAAACGCAAAATAAATCAAGTGGAAAATCTGAGCAATACACAAATCTGCCGGCCATATGCTTGCACGAACTTCAAATGCCATATTAGGTTCATGGGGTCCATGAACCACAATGCGTCCCATATGGTTTGTGGGCCCCATACGACCCGTGACCTCAGTTCAATTTATTATAAGTCACAAGCGGTCGTGGGCCCGGAACTTATTAGTTCAATAAGGCCGGCCACATACACAGACTGAATTCCGTTTCGGAATTCCGTTCCGAAATATCGATTCGGAATTTTCGAAGGCAGTAAATCCATACAAAATCAAGGATGTATCACACACGTACAGTAGTTCTTCGTTTATTTTGTATGGCTTTGCTGCTTTCGAAATTCGGAAATGATATTTCGAAACGGAATTACGACTGTATGTGGCAGGCCTAATCAATTATTCATTCTTTTTCTAATTGAGTTTTAGCAATACTTTCATTTTCTAGCCCATGTTTGACTGATTTGACGTGATCTATTAGGTTTTTATAAATTACATTCTTCACAATATTAGCACAACTGATGCCATTGCGTTTTTTAATTACGTTACCGAAATTTGAAGCCGTCAGTTAATTTCTTCTTAGTTCAAGCCATTCACTTGACTCACTTTGAAGTATTGTACCTGTTTCAATTCTTATTCTTTCATCTTCATTCTTCTCTAAATTTTTCAAAAATATTATTTTCGATTCCTCTAGCATTTCCTTTGACATATCGGGTTTCGCGCAATCCTGTCCATAATTGATGGAAGAGGCGTTTTGATTTTCCAATGTTCTTCTTTTCTTCTTTGTATATTTTTTAGGTCTTATCTGTCGCTTTATTCTGTTCATTTCAAATTTATGTATTTGTTCTTTTGGACTTCTACCTACAATACGTTTATGCAAGATGCTCAAAGGTTTTCTTGTGTTAAATGATAGAGCCGCAGTATTACATCTCATCTGATATTGATATTTTTGAGCAAAGTTTATCCTTTTTCCACCTATGAATTTAGCAACAACGCTATGATATCTCTCTACAGAGTTGCTGTCGACATCGTGCAAAAAATGCGTGAGTGTGCCGCTAGCTGTGATAATATTAATTTTATTTTTTGGCACAGAGTGTTTGTATGAAAGTCTTTGTCAATATCTTCTATTTCGCCTAGTTTGCCACAAAAGTATCCTTTGCACGTGGTATGTTGGCTAAAAGCATGTTCTGCAGCAAGCATTATATCAGCATGGAGTTGCATTGCATTATCTGTATGCTTGTATTTTGCAATTGCAGTTACTACTACTTTTCGCATGGTTAATATTCTTTTCTTTGTTAGGAGTTTTATGAACCGTATTAGAAATTTCGTGTCTGTTGTAAAACTCTGCAGTTTGTTGCAAAAAATCCTCAGCAAGTGGTTTCGGCATTCAATTTTTTCTATTGTTAAATTTTCGTACGGCCTTTCTTGCAAAAGCTTTGAATATGTGTTGGCGTCACAATCTGATATAATTCTGCCATATATCAAATTGTGCATTTCTATGCTTTTCTTAAATCCCTCGACAATAATCGTTGACTCCATGCCGGTAGATGGTCCTGTAAATAAAGACAAAAGTATAATAATGTAGCTTTCAGTATACAAAACCTATATTACGGCTTTAGTTCTCTAATGGGTTACCTCTACCATTTTTATATAATAGATATTTAGTTTGATTTCAAAATAATAAGGCGAACCATTTACGTTTAGTTAATTTATAAAACAAACAAACAGCAATACGTTTCCACTTATAATATTACTAGGATTTATATGTAAAACACATAAAATATTTACCTGTATAGTTTTTATAACAAATATGATTTGTTTGTCGAGATTCCTTTATTTTCTGCTCTAGCGCAAATGTAGCAGAACTTATTTTTGACAGCCATGAACAATATCTTATTGCTACGTTTACCAAGTATGGCTACTGCTCCTGACAGTGAGGAGTAGTTTTTCTTGTATGATCTTTTTCCCCAACATCCGTCAGCAATGACAGCAATTATCGGTATTCCCTTTGCATTTACTTTACCCTCTTCAACGGCAGCACATCTTTCCTCTTCAGCAGCTTCGTTCAAAGATCTTAACGCTTCAGATTCCCACGTTTTGTTAACTATATCCATATGAAAGGTGAATCATTTTTGTGAGATCTCAGGAAGTCCTAGAGTTGACGTAATTTCCAGAAATTGCGTATGTCCACATCCTGCTGCTATTGCCCCAGCTACGGCACATGTGTTTAAATTCATTTCTTCTGAGGTGTTGTCTCCCTCTATTATAAAACTCATGTTACATAAAAGACATTTCAGTTTTAATTTATTCATTAAACCTGTCAAACGTTCAGATACGATTTCTATTGACTTTAAGCCGCAGTCCAATGGTCCGTGGCTTGATATTTCTTGGATTGATTTAAAAAAATGACTGATGTTTACAGTACGTCTACCAATCGATAATTCTTCAGTCCCCTAAAACAAAGTAAAATATAAAATTCAGTTGAAATACTGATGGCTTTAAAAAATATTGTAGCTTATATTGTATACGTTCATCCACGTTTACTTATAAAAGGGTTACGTTAATCCGATTTTAAAATATGTCATTTGATTTGCTTAGAACTTTAGGGTCCTATGAAACTCGCCAACCTCGTTACTTTTCGACCCCTTGTAGTCCGAGAGTCGCAATCTGCAGGTCACATCCATGGGGTCCAAAAAGGATGGACAAAAAAAGTCCACATACTGTCGGAATTCCGTTTCGAAACATCGATTCGGAATTTTCGAATGCAGCAAATCCATGCAAGATCAAGGATCTATCACACCGTACAAGTAGTCCTCCGTTCGAAATTTTCTCCGATTTAAATTACGCATGGTAGTCTGTGCGTGACTTTGTATGGGTTTGCTGCTTTCGAAATTCCGAAACGATATTTCGAAACGGAATTCCGGGACGGAATTCCGACTGTATGTGGCTGGCCTAATTATTACCCTGTATTAGCAATCTGATTGCGATGAGTAATAATACAGGGTCAAATTAAATTAGCTAGTGAAACTCCACAGACGTGATGGGTATCGATATCTAAACATGATGAACTAATTAGCTGCGACACATAAATACAGGTTCAAATTAAATTAGCTAGCGAAACTCCGCAGACGTGATGGGTATCGATATCTAAATATGATAAACTAGTTAGCTGCGACACATATACAGGGTAAAATTAAATTAGCTAGCGAAACTCCGCAGACGTGATGGGTATAGATATCTAAACACGATAAACTAGTTAGCTGCGACACATATTCAGGGTCAAATTAAATTAGCTAGCGAAACTCCGGCCAACGTAAATTCGTACGTGTCTAATACAACAAGCTATAGATTCACTGCATGCGAATCTATAGCTCGTTATGTCGTAACTGTGCCGCCGTGTCGTAATGCCGCCCGGTCGTTTGGAATCTATACCTTGTTGCCATTAAACACGTACGAATTTCCGTTGGCAAATTCGAAACGAAAACAGTTTCTCGTTCTGGCGACGAAAGGTACCTAGGTAAGTATAAGCAGCTGATAGGTAGGTACCTGCTTAGGTACGCATATTACTTATACGTACCTACCTATATCTTTTTATCAAAACGCTTGATTGATGGTTACTAGTAAAATGTTAGATAGGTACTCAAATTACTTACCGTTTCATTCTTTTTATTCTCCTCTTGTATTTTATTTTCAAATTACGCTTAGTGCGTCTTTTTTTGTCACCCATATTGATTTTATAAATAAACTTATATTAACACAAATATTTCCTATGTAGTATTACTAACTATATACTAAAAACTACTCTAATATTTACACACACAAAAACTATTAAAGTCAACAAAATAAGTAGGTAGGTATTTGTTTACAATACTTTCTAATGGTATTGTCACCAACGAAAAAATGCGGGAAAAAGTGGTACAGGTCCGTTCAGCACTGCGTCTCGTCCCGCACTAAATTAATAGGCGACAGAGGGGTTGCTCACGCGATTGAGTGTCGATTTATGTAAAAAATAATGACTATAAATAATTAGAAAAGTTATTTAAAAAAATAAGCCGAGGATTCCCTAGGTATTGTATTGTGTAATATCATGATGACTATAAAAAAACCTAGCGATTAATAGTTTCGAAGAAAAAAGGTTTTATATTTCTAAAACAGGGGTTACTTTTCATGTATGTTAATGATATTTAAAATTATTTTTTATTTTTTTCGAAGTGAAGGGGACATGTGTTTTATTGTGTAGTTTAACATATTTTTTTTTAAAGATCATTATGGTACGGGTTATGGAGAAAAAAGGTTTTAAACTTCTTCAGTTCCAGCCTAATTTACATATAGCACCGCCTTAAAGTTTTATATAAACGCATGCTCGTGGCTAAGAAATAGCAGCCGCTCGGGTCAATCGAAGGATAACCTACTCGTACACTTGTCGAGGTCAGGTAACCATGCAACCATGTGAGACAACTCTGTGCTTCGGAAAGTACTAACTACTTCATAGATTTTTGACAGTCGTTACGGGTAGTCAGAAGCCCGAATGTTTGGAATTCAGTCTTACTAAGCGGTATCGTGTTATTCATTAACTCGGTTGTGGCGATCAACTAGGCAGTCGCTCCATGTAAAATACTGGTATTCAGCTGCATACGGTTAGACTGGAAGCCGACCCCAACGTAGTTGGGAAAGGGCTAGGCAGATTCACGGCGTGGCACACACTGGCAGAGTGTGTCGCATGGGAGGAGCCGCGCCGTGCCCTCGTATCAGTGGTCGGAGCCGACTTGTCGCTACCGGCTGTTGCTCGTTCTATGGCCGGGGGCGCCGAGTTGTGGGATGCGGTGATCTCCTTCTGTGAAACGGTGATTTCACAGAAGGAGGCTGCGGAAAGGGAGAGGGAGATTGAAACCACTCTCCCGATCCGCAGCAGGCGAACTAGGCGTCGGCGGAGGGCGGACAACGCCCTCTTCCAGCCCCCGTAAATAGGTCCTGAGGGACGACGGACTTGGGGACGTCCGTCGCCCCTCATCCAGCAGGACCCGAGGCGGCGGCGCGTAGTGTTCCACGCGCGCCCCTAATGGACGTCGCGGGGGGAGTTTCACACCTCACTCCCCCCGCGGGCCTGAGGTGGCCCGCAAAGGCGGGCCAGCACTAGCCGTGGAACGTGGAAGAGACGCACAAGTTCCCATGATCCCCGGTCCAAGTGTGGGAAGGGAACACCGGGGTGGTTTTTAGTCAGTAAGAGTCTGACAGACCCCTCCGCCCGCCCCAGGGCGGAGGACATCCATGAGGATTTTCCACCCAGGAACAAAAAAAAAAAGGGCTAGGCAGATTGATTGAGTTAGGCGGATGAAAAACCGGTCTATCGACACTCTACCTCACGACATGACTAGGTACTTACCTAAATTTAAAAAAAAATACTCTTAACGCACTACTAAAGTTTCTATAATAATATAATTCAATCATGATTCAAAAGACACGTGGCGCCATCTATTATAATTAAGAACGTTATTGTTGTTTTCCTCGGGAATAGTACTTTTTATGTTTTACTTTTTTTTTTTTCTTTTTTTTTTTTTTTTTTTACTTTTTCTTTTTACTTTTTTTTTTTTTTTACTTTTTTTTTTTACTTTTTTTTTTTTTTATGTCCATTTCTGTACACCAGACAACGTATATGCAAAATTTCATGATGATTGTAAACTTTCTTTAGTGAAATTTTTATGCATAGTGACATTCACAAACAAATGTTGGCCTAAAATATATTTTAAATCAGAAATAATTCGACAAGAGAAAGTTAGGGTCAGCGATCAATTCATCAAACTATCTTCGCTATAACATAAAATTTGGCTGTATTTTCACAAAGGAGTATGATTTCTATAAAAATTAAAAAAAGCAATCTTACAAATTGCTTTTTTTCATTTTTCTAGAATATATTCGAAGCACCGTCCGTGGTGCTTCTAATAAATAAAAAGACTGAAATGATTGATTTTTTTGATCAACTCGTTTCTTTCGAGCCTTTGTTGAGCATTAAAGCTCGATTTACATGGTGCAAGTTTATTGCCTGTGGCTTACCATCAAATTGAAAGGCATTTACTGGCACTGTTTAAACAACACGTACTAATATTGTTGCACGATACGGGCAAGTTAGTTGCCGTTCAAAACTGGTATATGTGTAAACAGCACGTTCAATGGCATGCAAATTTTCTATCTTTTAAACATTATCAAACGAAACAAGACGTCCAATAAAATTGAATGAAGTATTTGGCAGCACAAATATGGGTAATACTTGAATCAATTGTACAAGGACGTGCAACTCTGTATTTAGACGAGGCAAAACTTACATGCAATAATCGCCTTGCAATTTTATTGCCTTGGTGAAAGTCTCATGCAATTTTATTGTATGAAAAAATTTGCATTTCTATGCCATTTTATGGAAATTGCACGCGTGTAAACTTACTTGCTTGCAATTCTTGAATGACAATAAAATTGAACGTGCTTTATGGCATGCGATTATTGCTCTTGAACGTTTCAGAAACTTGCACCATGTAAATGGAGCTTAAAGGTGTCCATATAAAATATTTTTATCCAGATATT
The DNA here is from genome assembly GCA_948252095.1 of Dicycla oo. NCBI lineage: Eukaryota > Metazoa > Arthropoda > Insecta > Lepidoptera > Noctuidae > Dicycla > Dicycla oo. The sequence goes on from OX411732.1 coordinate 16,555,012, forward strand.
ATTTATGATTATCCATGACGATCTTCGACAATCTTTTTGGAGTGACTGGAAGCAGCTGGATGAGAGTGCTCGAAAATCGAGATAAAAGCGATGGCGAAAGCTCCAGGTAGCCCCCGAAATTCAATTGATGACTTTGATGGTAATAATTCTACAAATACATACTTGTTACGGTCGTCAATTATACTTTTACCAACATACAACCAAAATTGAACTTGGCGCACTACCCTGACCTTTCCCCCTTAACTAGGTACACACGGCTACATATCAACCTATACATTTCCAGTATAAGCTGATCTCACTTTGTATAGGATGTAGGTAAAATTAAAGGTTTGCTTATGCTGGAAATGTACAGCTTGTACTAACTAAGGCCCTAGCAAAACTCACGAAATATACTCGTACGACTTTTGATCGAAAATAAAATTAATATCCTATAGCAAATTGGTTTAATTTTTCGTGACAAGTACCATTATCACCTATAAATAAAAGTTTTTTGTCATAAAATCAACTATACCTAAAAACTAAATGCGATATCGAAAAAAATAAAAAAAGCCCTCGGGGTATTGATAAGGGCTATATTAAAAAAAAAAAAAAAAACTTGACTTCTGTATCACTAATAGTCTAGGCAGGAGGGTCCCCTTTGTGTGGCGTAATTTCGGGGAGCGCGCTCCTTAGATGCGCGTCGCGTGGGAGTGTTTAAGAGTTTAATCGTGAAATGTATTTGTATTTAATATATTTGTAAATAAATAATAATAAATAATAAAAATGTTTATTGCGATTACATACAATTATAACACACAATGAGTTGGAGATCACCTTTTAAGCAAGAAGATGCTTGTGTTAGGTGAACTCCGCTCTTCCACTATCATAAATAACAGGTATGCAATTGATGAACTGACCCAAGAATAAGAAAATAAAATAAAAATAATCTAATTTAAATAAAACAGAAAAATAAAGCAAAGAGGAAATAAAAATATGAAGGAAGGAGCGCACTTGTGTGATGTATGAGAGTAGGTTATGTTGTGTGCACTTGTGTGTGTGTGCGTGAGTAGTGGCGTGAGTGAGTTGTGTAAAAGGACTGCTGTAGTGTTTTTTTTTTTTTTTTTTTTAATTTCATTTACTTTAGTTGTGTATATTAGTTTTAGGTGTTCGTTTAGGTTTAGGTTCAGGTTTGAGTTTAGTTTTAGTTTTGGGTTTAGGTTTGGGTTAGCCCTGCGACAATGTCTTGGGATCGGAAGAAGCCAGGCACAGCTTCCTCCACTAACAATTTCACTGCCACGGTGTTTTTAATTATTGGACAGGTTATGGAAGCGAAGATACTAAAGCCTCAATCTCGTCGTAGGTTTTTTTCTTAAGCCATTCAGTGATAGCTAGTTTACAGTCACGGAGTTTCAAAGGATAAATGCGTAACTCTTTATTCAGAAGGTTGTATAAGCGGGAAGATTGCCTTTCATACTGCCTCTCGGCAAAAACAGATCTGACATGGACAGTTGGAGCGACTAGGTAGTTTCTCCTGCTACTGATACTCGTCTTTGTGGGATCATACGGAAGGGATTTGTGCTTTCTTAGGACAAGATGGAGTAGGTAAAGTTTTCTAACAGATAGGAGGTCAGAGGTTAGGTACAGGCTTTGGGTTGGGAATCTGTAGGGTTTAAAGAGCATAACCTTGAGGAGAGAACGCTGCGCCCTCTCAAGTTCCAGAAATTTCATTTTTGTTGCCCCACCCCAGCATGGCAAACAGTAAGTAAGAACCGATTGGGCTAGTGACACGTAGACTTTCTGCAGAAGATTCTTTGAGGCAACATGTCGCAATGTTTTAAAAGTCCAGATTAGTTTCCTAACCCTTTTCATGATCAGTTCAGTATGCATGTGCCAGGATAGGCGCTGGTCAATCATGACGCCCAGGTATTTTGTATAATGTAACCTATCAATCAGTGATGTATGTATCAATACGTATTTTAATTTAATTTTATAATGATGTTAATTTAAATAATTTTTTTTAATTAATTTTGTATTGCGATACTCTGAAAATACTTCAAATTGAAATAATTAGAACTTTATGTTTGAGACTAAAATTATTATTTCTATGTTCATAACTATTATGTACCGCTTCGTTGTTGTTGTGTTAAACAAAACCTAATTTTCTTTCAAAAATAGTCTTAAGAATATTTCATAAGAATATATCAGAATATTCATAAGAATATATTTCATTTAAGAATATTTCAAGAATAAGTCATATTTTGGTTATCTACAGGCCACCAATGACAAATAAACATGGATTTATTGAAGAAATACACAAGCTATTGTCCGAGATTCCAGCAGGCTCTGAGGTAATATTGATCGGTGATACGAACATAGATCTATTGTGCAAAACTAGTTCTAGTATTATTAGTCAATATACAAACAATATGAATGAGATTGGGATGGAATGTGCCATACGTGACGTAACACGGGAGGAGGTGTATGGAGACATAGTGACACAGACGTGCATCGGTCATGTGTGGGTTCGAACGTGTGATATCTGCGTATGTGTTAACATGTAAGTTGTCGGATCACTATGTTGTCGGTTTGTGCGTGGCTAGTAACTCGGATTCGAACTGTTATCCATCAAGCGGTGTTCATTCTCATAAGACTATTATATACTGTCAGTAATAAATAAAATTGTGGAAAAGTTCATCATGAACCAGGTTAGTGTTTTCCTAGAAAACAAAAATATTTTGTCAAATGCACAACATGGTTTCCGACGTGGACGGAGCACGGCGATGGCTCTGGCACAGTTTACGGACGACGTCAATGAGTGTTTGGACCAAAGGAAGTAGGTGGTGGTGGTCATCATTGATTAAAAAAAAGCATTTGATACCCTGGAACACCACCAGCTGCTTCAAGCCATGGAGGAATGTGGCGTCGCGGGACCGCTTAATAGGTGGTTCCGTGCCTACCTTACAGACCGTACACTACTCGTACAAACCGTCATTGACGGCGTCGTTGGAGAGCCCAGATACGTTACATGCGGTGTGCCAACCGGTTCCGTGTTTGGTCTCGTCGGATACATCATGCATGTCAACAGCATGTGCGATGTGGTTCGCAACTGTCGCATATACTGCCGTCGTAAGAAAAAAGGGCACAACTAACATTTAAAAAAAAAATCTACAAAAAATTGAGCAGATTAGCCTTTTTTTTCTGATTCTAAATATGTATGTAACTCAATTTTTTTTTTAATGTTAGTTGTGCCCTTTTTGCTTACGACGGCAGTATACATGTATGCTGATGATACTTGTTTAGTGTACGCAGACAAAGAATTAGATGTAATTGTGAGGACGATTCAGGAGGATTTCACTAGTATAATTAAATGGGATCATAATAAATATTTATAAAAACTAAGTGTATGCGTATACGGTCTCCTTATCGTAAAAGCTGTGACCGACCACCGCGCGTGGTGGGGCATAGTTACGAGTGCCTGCACGATGACGCCGCGAAGTATTGTGCGTGTGCAGATATTGAGATGGTGGAGGAGTACAAATACTTGGGTTTACTTCTAGATAGCAGTTTCTCATGGAAATCACACATAACACACCTATGTGACAAACTCAGGTTAGTGCTTGTAAAGTTCCATCACCTCAGTACTGTGCTGCAGCGAGCCACTTTGTACACAGTCTACTACGCGCTGGTGGACTCGCTACTTTCATATGGACTGGCATGTTATGGGAGGAGCTTGTGGCTAAGTAATAACAGCTGCACGGGTCGATCCATCAGGTTAAGCTACGCTTGCCGGGGTTGGTCTGTGGATGGGTGACCATCTTTTCATACCGAGACTCCTCCGTGCCTCGGAAAGCACGCTAAGCCGTTGGTCCCGGCTGTCATTCGAGGATCTTTGACAGTCGTTACAAGTCGTCAGAAGCCCTAAAGTCTGACAACCAGTCTTACCAAGGAGTATCGTATTACCCAGTAAACTGAGTTGTGGAGGTCAGATAGGCAGTCGCTCCATGTAAAATACTGGTATTCAGCTGCATCCGGTTCGACAGGAAGCCGACCCCAACATAGTTGGGAAAAGGCTAGGTAGATTGATTTTGGCATGTTATGGTAATACATTTAAAACATATTTAGATAAACTAAAAATTTTTCAAATCAGATTTATGAAACTATTAGTTGATAAAAACACAAAAAAGCGTTGTAAAAGCAGTGATTACAAAGAATTATTCCTAGAGTGTAAGATGTGGTGTGTTATTGGCTTTAGAAAATTATTGCAAGGATGAGTAAGATAAAATCAAGACGGTACACATAAGACCTCAAAGGAATAAACGCATTAGGAGATTTGCCCACTTCTATTAACTTTTTTGGACAAAGATGTAGAAAATGCTTAGTCTCAATAATTTTTAATGACATACCACTCGAGTTAGAAAGGGGCTGTACCACAAAATTGTCTTTTAAAAATAAAATGGGGAAGTTTCTTTTTAACACCTTCTGTCAATGCATAAAATATCATACTAACTTATGTTTGCGGCTTCGCTGGCGTGAATTGCAATGCTGTTACACAATTTAAAATGTTGTTAGCATTACGTAATAGTCAGCCTATGTGCTGCTGTAAGATGTGTGTGTTTATTTATGGGTAATGTTTAGCGGTAAATGTATCCTTGCTATTAAAGTACCTACAACATAAAACATAAAATTGTATATGGGAGCTTCATCTACCAACAAACTGCTTTGCAGTTTGGCAGACGTAAATTTGTTTGTAGTACTTAGGATTGCACCACGAATAAATGCTTTTTCATTTTTTTTTTATTCATTAAAGTCCAAAATTGCATGGCTTACGGGTTTTTTACTTCGTGCATTTGAGCTCTATCTTCTTCAAATTATCTACTTCAAAGACGATACAAAATCTGATAGGTCTAAAATGAGATTAGGGATTGTACAAAATGAAAAGCCTGCCTAAGTGCATTTTCAATGTACCCAAAGTTCGTGTAGAGCACAAGATCTGTGAATTTTTGCATTTGATAGCCCAATTCTTAAGGAAGGCTATAGGCTATTTAATGCGTTATGCTCGTGAATGGGTGCTGCTTGTGGTGACTAGTCGTTTTGCTGACCTTGGTATTGTTTTGTTATTAGTAATTAATTCTTCGTTTATTTTACCTCGATAGCCCAATTCTTAAGGAAGGCTATAGGCTATTTAATGCGTTATGCTCGTGAATGGGTGCTGCTTGTGGTGACTGGTCGTCTTGCTGACCTTGGTTTTGTTTTGTTATTAGTAATTAACTCTTCGTTTATTTTACCTCGATGGTCCTAGTTTATCGTTTGTGACTTCGAGTTACGGCTCCATTATACATCATATGTAAGTGAGTGGGCACGCCCTTTATTACTGGAGGCTTTTATTTAAGTATACGTTCTGCTTACGTTTTTAGTTTTGTATTTTTATTTCTGCTTGAGTATAGTTTTCGAATTTTTTTTTTGTATATTGGCGTGTGCTAGCTTACTTATAGCAAATAATTTAATTTAATATTTTGTATTACGTAATAATGTACTTAAATTATTACGCGCAGTGTTGTATAGATTCATTTTTTTTAACTGAACAGACAGCTGTGCTGATAGGGAGTTTGTTGCGCCACTGTTTCTTCTTAGCTAAAGCACTAGGAAGTGATGAAGGGCGGACGTTTTGGAGGACAGTCTTATGTAATATAATGTGAAAAAAGTGCTGATTTTCAGCCCAGTTTGAATAAATGACTTTTGATTTTGATAACATAACGCTAGGACCATTAAGTGCCGAGCAAAACGTAAAAAAGAAAGAACGCTAAGCGAAAACGAAGTACTAGCACGGGCAGGTATTGTGATGCGACGGGGTGGGTCGCGGAAGCAAGAAAGTCGCGGGCAGAAGCTAGTCCTTATTTCATGGTCAGTAAGACTCACATTCATAACGGCAAAACCGCTGGTTTTGTCGGTTATGCCGTTACAAATGTGAGACTTACTGACCATGAAATAAGGACTAACCTGCATTTGGCTGTGTTATAAACCAGTAATTTCAAAATTTTGGTTTGTGCTGGTATTCATGCATAGCAGCGATATAACGCAAAAAATGTGTGGTTCTAATACCGTTTGATACCTACACGTTAAGATGTTGAGACTAACCTACCCTATTGACGTCCCTCACCTTCGCCACTTTTCAGTTTCTTTGACAAGCAAGCAGTACGATTTGTTTTATTAATTAATGAATTACCTAACAAAAATAAAAAAAATAAAAATGTCTGAAGTTTTGAGCACTTGTAAACAGAATTAGGTGGAAAAGGTTTGACCAAAAACAAATATTCTTGCTAACAACAGTACACTCTATTCTTGAACGTAATCTTGATCAAAAATTCGTTTACCCAACACAGTAGTAGCACAGTGTGCAAAATATCGTCGTTGGCAATGTCTATAAAGACGTTTTTGGGTCGATACCGGGTTGTATAGGCCTTCTGAGACACGCTATAAAATCACGGGATCTCCTTTGGGCTTGTGACATACGAGCAGCATTAAGGAACAACAGAATGTATGTTTAGGTTATGGTAATTTTCTATGGACCTGTATCGCCTGAAATAAATGGTATTATTATTATTAAAACTGGCCAAGTGCATGCTGGACTTCGCACATTTAGGGTTCCGTACCAACTGTAGAATAAATTGGTATTTGTTAGTAAAATATACGCAATAATAATCATTATCACCTAATTTCAAGTTCATAGGTCAATGGGAAGTTAAAAATTCTTCGGAACAAATTTTGTAAAAAAATGCTGACTTTAAAGGGAAGTCGGTGTCTTCGGATCTGTATTTTAGTTTTTTTTTTTGCCACCGACTTCTGAAATTAAAGTTATTTAATAATTTTAAGTGAATTCTTCTTCTTCTGAAATTAAAGTTATTTAATAAATTTGAAGTCGATTTAATTTTTATTAATAATTTTTTTATTTCGTAATTGTTAGTTTTTAGTAAAAACTGGAATATTTGATTGTAATAAGTAGTTAATACTTTGTTATACATATTTCACTAGAATTTGACCAGGGTTTTGGGATGTTTGCTTTTTGACAGCACACCTGTAGTTCGTATTAATAAGCCAGGCTGTCACACTTACACGTATTAGACCAGTATCTTGAAAACTACTGTACCGATTTTAAAACTACTGAATAGTTTTGGAGAAATGCGTGGACAAACATACAAACATATGTGTCAATCCACGGGAAAAGTACGTTATAGCCGTTTTTAAACTGTTGATGCTGTTTCGTAAACCGTAAGATGTAGCATTTATTTTCCTATTTTAATTTCTTACTAGGTTTTGCCCGCGGCTTCGCCCGCGTGGATGTCAATACTTCCCTATTTGAACACAATTTCTTGGGTTTTAGTTTTTTGCGCGGAACCCTAATTCTTTTTCTAAAACCAAATTAGCCTAAGTTACTTCCTATAACATCAGCTATCTGCCAGTGAAAGTCCCGTAAAAATCTGGCGTTCTCATCGTAAAAAATCGTGAGAATAAAGATTTTTTTTTTTTTACAAATTGGTTATTAGGCAAATCCATTAGTCCACATCAAGATTCTGATTTGTAACACAGAACTTATCGCAACATTACAACATATAGGAGCCCAAGGGATTATTTTCCATAGCCCACTATGTAACTTACAACGACAAACATTGTTTTGAGGTGGCTAAACTTAAATTGTCTGTTTTGTAAAATTGTACACTTTTCAATACCATCTTTAAACAAATAATATATCTCCGTAACTGCATATTGTAGGAGCTTGACCTTTTTTTTATATCGACAGCTTATTAATTCCAAATTATTATGGTATGCATAACTCCATACCAACCACAAGGTATCTTTACCCATGGAACGTCATATATGTATAAACATATGACATACATCTATAAAATTTTGTATATTTCTTTGAAAGCCCTAATAGATTTTCATATGTGAATATGTTGCAGCTCCAATAATATTACATACATACATACATAAGTGATGAATTGATAACCTACTTTTTGTTTAAGTCAGTTAAAAATACAGTATTTATCTAATCAATTAGCTCCAAACAACGATACCCCGGACACGTGAGTGACAGCAGTAGGGCTCCCTTTGGACCCTTCGGGTATCGAACCCTAAAAAGGATGTTTAGGCGCGTGACAAAAATTGGAACTAACTCCACCATCTTTTTTTTATCAATATACAGGGTGGCAGGCGCATCGTCGCGTAAACTGTAACCAACCATGCATTCAGCACATAATTCTAGACACCCTAGTCAAGAATTTCAATCAAGAGAGGCAATCTTTGCGCCCTCACACCCCCAGTCGCCGCAGGAGATGCACTGGGCGTCGGGAATCGATACCCGATTCCCGGCCAGCGTAGGCGTGGGCTTGCGGATGGTGAGCAATGGGTAGCTTGCCGTCCGGTAAAGACCAGGCCCGGGTCGGCGGCGCGTTCTGTTCCACGCGCCTCAAAGAGATGTCAGCACTAGCTGAAGGGGTCCGCTAGGGCCGATGCCAGGGTTGCGGGTTGTTCGAAAGAGTTACCGTGGCCCTGGCAACGGCAACTGAAGGAACACGGGTGGGTTTTAGTCAGTAGAATTCTGACACGCCCTCCCGCTCCACCCAAAGCGGGAGAAGTTATTTGATGATTTCCCATCCAAAAAAAAGGGTGGCGGGCGCATCGTCGCGTAAACTGAAACCATGCATTCAGCACATGATTATCTTGATTCACGACATAGAATTTTTTTCGTCTGTCACCAAAAAATAAAAAAATCTGCTGTTTTATAGAAAAGTGCAATACCTACGCGGTCAAAATGTATGGAACAACAAACTTTTTACTACCGAATAAAACATAACTTTCTCTTTCCACAGCTGCAGAGCTGTTCTGTACAAATCTCACTGTGAAAACTTTAGGTGAGGTGAGCGTGGAGTGAGCTGTCAATAGTGTCAATCCCTAGCATCAAGTGAATTGACAGCTCACTTCAAGCTCACTTTACCTAAGATTTCACAGTGAGATTTTTACAGAATAGACCGGCTGTTCTAATGTAGGTATCAAACATTACCTTTAACTTTTAATAAACTTATAAAACTTTCAACGCGTTTCAGAATCATATATCTACTGAATCCATGGTAACTGATTGCGCATCGATGTGCCTGGCACTCTGTATTTCACAAAACAATGTTGGACAAAGTTTACCAACAGAGCCGAGTGCTAGTTAACGTCATTCAAGCACCAAAATGTCCTTGTAGTAGTATTTGGTGTTGATGGTACACTAATGATTGTGTTTGTGTGGTGAGCAGTGACAAACAAAATATGCTACTCACGGTTATAATGTTGTAACACATAACACAGAAACATTCAAGGAAGAAAGGCACTTATAGCACATATTAATACAGATGGGACATGCCGCCGTTTAGGTATGAAGCTGCAAGTACGTGACGGGCCTATCTCACTAGGCCAATTCAGTAGGAATGCCGCGGTCAGAAGGTATAAGTGTTACGCGATAGGAAGAGAGGCAACTGGTAGGTGTCAGCGGCGAGGTATGATTTTTTGTAAGAGAGAAGCCGAAGCGAAGCCGGTCTTAACTAATCTTAACTTCCTTATCAATAAAGTAAAAATTAATCTATTAACTTTAAAATAAATGTGTTTTCTTTACTTCATTTAACACCATCTATCGTCAAATAGCAAAACAAGACGTTATTACTACACAAACAAAACTTTTAATGTTTTAGAGAAATAAAGTCAACTAAAGGGACTGTCATTCTATTTTCTATAACGTAAAAGGTTTTAAAATATAGAGATGAACATAAAGGACATTAATTTCGAAAACATTTTAAAAAGTATTCACTTCCGTCATAATCCTCGGTGTTATTATTTTTTGGTTCAATTTGAGGTTTTTAATAGGCAAAGGTATTATAGATCATACAGCCAAGTCTTCGTAACAGCACTCTTAATAAGAGTTTGACACAGACAAGCGTCAGTATTCTCAACACTTGATAAACGATAATGATTTTTAGTTACAAACAGTCCGCTATGATCTCGCGGAACCATAATTCGGTTTATCAAAAAACTCGTTTGAAAGTGCTGTTTGAAACGAGCAATAATATCGACATTGACAGTTGATGAATTGACAGATGACAACATTTGACATTTGGTAGTAATGTCACTTGGCGCGCGCATTCTGTGCTCGATCTGCGTTTGCGTTGGTTGCGTACTGAATTCGTTTGCATTTTGTTACTTTTCCGATTTTATCTAACAACTTGGCGTGAACAAAGGACTGTGATTTTCTCTTCAAATATCGACCTCTGGCTGAGTTTTACTGATACCGATATATATACCATACCGAATGTTTTTATTGACGTAATTATAACCTCAAAATCCGAAAGTGAATTGATTTTTTCCGAATTCTCACAAGTGTCCGTTGTTTTAATTTAGGTTCAATCGAATATATACATTATCTAAAACCCAAAAAGTAAATACTGTAAGTAAATAAATACATAGCTCGCCTAAGATCCAACAGGGGGGCCTGTTGGATCTTAGGCGAGCTATGTATGGACGACGAGCAATGTCCTTTGGCAAACAAGTCTGCAAAGCTAAACAGCATTATGTATCAGTAACTAAACAGCAGGAATTTTATGCATTCATCCACCAGAAGACGTTACGAGGTTTTACAGCCATTTGCTCTTCTTACATTTTACCCGTTTAAAAGGGGAAGTTGCAATTCACATTGCTCAAATATGAATGGTTTTTGTCAAACATTATTGATGGGATTTATCACACGTTAGTTTTATGGAGAGAATATGGAATTGTTAATTAGCGTCTCGCGCTTGCCTCGTGTGCGGGCTCGTACTTACTAACTCTGAATTGTGATTCCAAGATTCGACAAATCGTTTTAGATAAAATGTGTAACATCGATAGCCCTTAGTACTGTGGAAATTCTAACTTCCACTGGGGGGTAGCTATGCTACAAAATAATAAATGGTAGATACTCGTATGAGCAATATACGGAATTATAAGAAATCAATGCAAATCTTCGGAGAATTTGCGCACTTTTATATCTATACAGCCTAACCCCTAGCTCAAACCGAACCGTGGCCTAAAACAAAAACACAAACTACCTACCTACCTTATTTTTTTTTTTTTTACCTTTTCACCGCCAACGTACACAGAACGCGATGCCTCGCCAGCGCCAAGCTGTAAATGTATAACGAAATATATAGTGAACATATGTATAGTGAAAGTAAGTAGGGATGAGGGTATCGTCATCATATCGATGAATGAGATTTATATGCGTTAAGTTTTAATTATAATTTTAGGGATATAAATAAAAACTGATTAAATATTTCCATATTTGCTTTATTTCACAGTATCCCTAGAAAGAAAAAACAGTATAAATTATAAGTATCAAAGAAAAAAAATATCTACATAACTCAATTAGAGCTTTAGGAAATGAGGTATATCAGGTACATCGTCTTATTTGTTTCATGACGTCATTCTTTGACTTCATTTCAAGTCCTTGGCGCTCACAGCCCGTTAAATTCAATTCTGATTAGGGATGGTGGTCTATCTTCTATTTTTGTCTACACCCGTGTTTTTTTAGCTACTTCAGTCAACGTTTTTTACCATAGGTATCTAAGCGGCAGAACTTTTCACAGAGCCACAAGATACAAGGGACGCGCGACTCTTAGTTTGTGACTTACCGAACGTTTCACTTAATAAATCCATACTTTTTGATGAATAAACGTTATTATTATTATCTAGTTGGACATACCTCAGAATCATATTTTTTTGGTTCATCATTCTCCACAAACAAATCTCAGTCCGATTCCACACCTTGTAATAAAAAAAGCTCATCCGAATCCAGTTATTCATTCATTTTCTCTGCTTATTTGTTAATTTATTACTATTAGTAAAATAGAATACCTATTGTTACAAGCAAAGTGAAATCCGATTAGTACCTACCTGCAGTCTGAACTGCACTATGCCGAAGTGACCTTGACAGCCGTGCGTTTCTGACGTCACAGAATTACTTCTATAGTAGGCCGTGGCGCCCGGGCCACTGACAACCAATTGTTTTGTAGAGATGGGAATATAAGTTATTGACAAGAATTGCTACCAACTATTTAATTCCGAGTCGGCACCCATCTGAGGGTCGAAATTAGAAAGAAAGAAATAAAGAAAGAAAAATGCGTTTAATTGGCATTACAGCATAAAATAAATACACCTTAAAACTATGGAAGCATGAAATAATGATTGCAATGCCAAAAGGGCCTCAGCTCAGCATAACGTCAGATGGTAATACAAGGTATACCACCTGACGCTGATTTTCAGCTGCAACCCACGAGTGCCATACGCTAGAATTTAATAAACACAGTGAAGTGTGTGTCCGTTTTATAATAAATTAAAAAGAAATGTTGTAACCTATATGTCATTAGTCTATGTTCCCTTTGTTATAAAGAACCTTAAATTGCTTTCGATAATAATATTTATAAATATTTCAACAGGTGAAATCAAACAGTGATAACTTTCGCGTCACATCACTAGCCGACTATATTTATTTAGTTTTTGTTTTACCAATTTTAAGACAAACAAGGGCTTCTTCTGTGTGGAAAAATAAAAAACAGATTAAATAATAAAATGAAAAAAACCTATTAAATAAAGTAAATTTTATTTTTATAACATAGCTAAATGAAGAGCTTCTAATGAAGTCGTGGCGCTGGTGGCACGAAAATCCGGAGCTTCATGAAGTCCGTGGCGGTGAAAAGGTTAAAAAGGCAGTTCTATACCTGCGTGAGCGATAGAATGTCAGCCAGTACAATATAAGGTTGCCCATTGCATGGAACCTTTACAGTACTAATGGAAAGATACCTGCAACTATCGGACTCAAGCGGTGCGGAGACAAGTAACCGAAAATTTGGATGATTGGCGTACGCCAAAGCGGCCAACTGTCGTTAAACCCGCAAAGTTCGATAGCACCCGAGACATTCCAACACACAACAATTTCCAAGACCTTCCGAGTAGATAAAGAGAGTCGCCAAGACTTCATGTAATGAATTTTAACTCAAATACCGCCAAAGTCAAGAAGACCGGTCACATTCCTATTATTATCCTGGATATGAAGACCGTCTGGACTCGGATTATGTAACTAGAAGATTGATTGGAGATCGGTTTTGTTCACAGATGACCGTTAAATAGACGTAATTTTGAGAGAAAAATAATAAAACATAGGGTAGAATGACCAGAGGGCCTAGACAAAGTGATATTCTGCCAGCAATAACGATGATGGAAAAGTAAAAAAAAACAAGCTTTTCAGTAGCTTATGTCATAGAAAAAAACCGCCCAAGTGCGTGTTGGACCACGCACAATGAAGGGGTCCGTAATTGGGATGAATTAATCCCAAGAACAAACTTACCATTGCAGTTGGAAAATATGTTCTCTCATACATTCCAACTACAAATGTAAGTTTGTACGCAAAATATTGAGAGAATTACCATGTTATTTTAATTAGTTATATATATATATATAGTAATATACAGGTATAGAACTATTTCCTGATTTTTTTTTGCAAATATTTAGGCTTACTAGTTTCAGAGATAAGGGGGGATGGTAAACTTTTGTCTATTTTCTTAAATAACATTAGAACAGTTTATTTTAAAATTAATAAAAAATATATTTGAGACCCTCACAGCCTTTTCATTTGATATGTCACACGGTACAGCTTACAAAACTTTTTTATTTTATATTCTTATTTGCAAAAAAAAGTGTTTCTGTAAACAAATCGTTTTGTATCTAAAAAGATATGAAATATTGATATACTTACCATTTTGGAATCTGCATGAAAGGCACAAGATTCAAAAAAATATAAGCAGCTAAGTTTCCATATATTTTTTTTACACCACATTAACTTAAACTTAGGAAATATTTTACAGAAACAATTTTTTTTTTTTTTCACTTTAAGATAAAAAAAGAACCACATGAAGTACTCTAAAACTGTAATACACATTTTATAGCACGTTTATTTAAAAATATTATGCCGAAATCAGATACTGAAATGTCCTTCATTTGTAAACACGGTGGCTGAGGAAGTCACCAAAACGGCAATTAAAAAAAAAAAATTGCGCATGCCTATCGACTCCGCGGTTTGACAACTTTTAATATTATAGTGCTTGGGGTCTCGCACCCGCAGATACAGGGTTATCCATTAACTACGCTACACCCTGTATATCTGAGTCTTAACCATGGACGGACCCCTAAGTTAAAACACCAAAATTATTCACATTAGAATTGATGCTTGCTTAGATGTGTTTAATAATTTGAATAGTGAGTATATTACTACGCATTACTGTTATAATATTTAAGTGGCTAAAGGAGCTCTTTGACAGCATGACGTTCAGTTATGACAGTATTATCTGAAATGGATTGATTGAGATGTGCCGTCGTTATTGTTTATTAATATAGTCTAGTCTATATATTCATATTTACGTGAAACATTGAGACTTGAATTTACCTAGATATTGGATGAGAAGCGGTCATTTTTTATTCACCGATTTGTAGCTTTAGTTGAATAGTCTGTATTGTACTCCGAATACGTGGAAGAAAACTGTGATTTAATTTATCGATTTTTTTTTAAATTATTTTAAAAGTTCGAACTTTCTATAGGATAACTGATAATTTAACAGCATATCTAATTTATTAATAATATAATAAAATCACTGCCCTAAATACAGCTTGCATCTGGCTTGCAATTATTGTTGGCAGCTTAATTTAGTACAGAATTCACACTGGATGGATGAAATGGCGGCAGGTCACGGGAACAATCTGTGACTTCCGCATTCCCCTTAAACTTAAGGCGAGGATATATAAAACAATGGTTAGACCTGCTGTCTTGTAGGGATTAGAATCTTGGGCCACAAAAGTGATGAATGAAAGCTGAGATGAAAATGCTAAGAGAGATGTGTGGTGTCACACGAATGGATAGAGTAAGAAATAAGTATATAAGAGGAAGTCTGAAAGTTGCACCGGTGATTGAAAAGTTGTGCGGTTGTCATGGCTTGTGATGCAGATGAATGAGGAAAATGTCGCGAGGAAATTTTTGAGTATGAATTTCGATAGCTACAAGAGTAAGGGTAGACCAAAGAAACGATGGATTGACTGTATGAAAGGTGATATGGCTAGAAAGGGAGTGACTACCGCGATGACGACTAATAGAGAATTATGGAAAAGAGCATGTTGTGCCGACCCCATATAAGTTGGGATAAGGGCAGCAGAATGATGACCTAGTATAAATACTTATTTATAATATAGTAATTTACGTAATGTTTATTTATTGTCTTACGTTCAATAAATTAACTATTGTTCCTACCTACAAAGTGACTTAGAAACAAAGATCATTTTTATCCCAAATCTAGTTACTGGTTGCCTGGCCAACGCCTTCCAGCCCATAACCCGTTCCAGTCAAGCAAGGATTTACGCGGCAGATAACCAGCTGATACATTGTTTTCTCATTTTAACACACCACTCAAATCTCCACCTTATTCCTTACATTATAAAGTTCAAAATTCCTTGTCTATTTTTCACAGTACTCTATCGATCTGCAAGCCTGGTAAATGAAATCTAGGTGTAGCTAAGTACGTATTTGATATTGAAGTAGTATAATCTGAGACAAGTGAACGATACGACAAAAAGTGATTGACCTCGTTTCGACTGGACTGCTTCGTTTAGCCCGTTTGCTCTTAAGCGGGGGAGATTGGGAAACAATAGGGATAAATCTTTGGCTGAACTGTGGCTGTTCCTATAATGCTATTTCGTGAACGAAAGGTGCTATGGATGCTGTGCAGCGTTTTATCTTAGTTTGCCTGTTTAATTATTAAACGACGTCCGCATTCAATCTGTCAAAAACAATTAATTTACCTACATTTTTAGGGTTCCGTACCTCAAAAGGATATAAAGGAACCCTTACAGGATCACTTCGTTGTCCGTCTGTCTGTCTATTAAGACCCTTTTTAACAGGAACGCGTAGAGGTATGAAGTTGAAATTAATATCAAATACGTAGGTACATGGCCTTCTGGAGTTCTAAAAAATGAAGCTTCTAAGTCTACGAAATAAAAAAAATACAGGTATTTATGCGGCATATTTTGACACTCGGTAAATTAAAACCTTTAGGGTACTTCCCGTTGACCTGGAATCATGAAATTCGGCAAGAAGCAAGGTCTCACAGCAAAAGTAAGAGAAGACATAAACATAAAAAAAAAAAATGTTGTTTGCGAATACGTAGAGTCACGAACCGGGATTGTTGAGCCACTATCATCATAACTTGGTTGTGTTACACGAATGCCGCCCGTTTTTCGGTTTTGAAATGTCACATGTCAATTTTCACGGGCAGCATTCGTGTAATACACCCAAGATAAGATGATATGCTAGTGGTTTAACAATCCCGGTTCGTGACTGTACAAACTTCAATTTTCAGAACATGTTTTTCAACTACAATGTTAAGTTTATTTTTGGGATAAATTCTTTTCAACTACGCGACGGAACCCTTCATTGTGCGTGGTTCGACACGCACTTGGCTGGTTTTTTTGACAAGTTTCTGACATTGTTTGTCGCTGAGATGAGATTGCGACTAGAATTTGAACTTTTGAGTTTAGATTAAAGCTCGACGCGACTCCGGTAGAACAATTTTAATGAAGTTTTCATAGAAATTGTTATAAAAGTCGCGTCAAACCATCGCGTCCCGCTTGTCTGCGGGAGCCTTAACGTAAAGAGGATTGTTTTGAAGGAAATGGTCGAATGTAGGTCATATTGCAATTTGTAAATATTATTTATAATCTTAATCTTTGAGTAGTTTCACAACTTGATCTTTATTAACCGACTTTCAAAAAAAGAGGAGGTTATCAATTCGTCGCATATATATATATATATATATATATATATTTATTATGTATGTATACCGATTTCTCTGTCAATTGTGGACTGATTTCGAAAATTCTTTTTTGTTTTAAAGGGTATGCTCTCGAGGTGGTCCCATTGTCACCAAATCGGAAATCGAAACCGAATCTGATGAAGAGATCCCATGGAAATCGAGGGCAACCCTCAAATTTTAGGCAAACCGATAGCAATTTGGATATTTTTTTAAAATAACTTGTGCATTTACTCTCGGAAAGCACAATTTGGTGAAGTGGAACTGATGATGAAGACCACAGATGGCCATCGGAACTACTAAATAATTTAAGTATTTCACGGGTTGCGATTCGATTAAGTACCTACTTTAATATGGTTGCTAAACAATTTATGCTCAACACACTGCATATGGTGAAATGGAGCTAGCTCCAGTTCTCCTGGTTCTAGTTAGGAGAACTCCTCAACAATTAACGTCCCTACATCGGAAAAACAATAATTTGCAAAAGGTGATGAGCATTTGAAATTAGGCTATTGTAACTTAGATAAATTACAAACTGACCCACTAAAAAGTGAAAAAAAAACATTAAAAAAAAAAAACCACCGACTTCCAAAAAAAAAAACGTTACAAAGTGAAAAATAACTTTAATTTCTGAAGTCGGTGGCAAAAAACTAAAATGCAGATCCAAAGACACCGACTTCTGAAATTAAAGTTATTTTTCACTTTGTAGTGTTTTTTTTTTTGGAAGTCGGTGGTTTTTTTTTTTTGTAAAATAGTGTATTAGCAAGTGACTCGACAAAGCTTTTTCTATATTTAGTGTTGTTTAAACTCATTAAACAACACTAAATATAGAAAAAGTTTTGTAGAGGAGTTCGTGGCTAAGTAATGAGGAGCTCGTGGCTAAATAATAATAGCCACACGGAACGATCCATCAGGTTAAGCTACGCTTCCCGGGGTTTGTGCGTGGGTTGTGTACCATCTTTACATATCGAGAATCCACCGTGCCTCGGAAAGCACGTTAAGCCGTTGGTCCCGGCTGTCATTCGTGGATCTTTGACGCTCGTTACGGGTCGTCAGAAGCCCGAAAGTCTGACTACCAGTCTTACCAAGGGGTAGCGTATTACCCAGTAACTGGGTTGTGAAGGTCAGATAGGCAGTCGCTCCGTATAAAATACTAATATTCAACTGCATCCGGTTAGACTGGAAGTCGACCCCAACATAGTTGGGAAAAGGCTTGGCAGATTGAGATAGATTGGTAGAAAAAGTTTTGTAATATTGGGGGATATCCATACTCACAAGTTGGAAAATAAAGAACTGCCTACTAAAGACTTTTTTCGTTTCACCTATGTTATTCCACTAAGGTTAAACTAAGGGTAAAAGTTTCCCCCATATTTTATATTTATGGGGGGTTTGGACCATAACGCGCATCGCTGGTCCGGTGCGGGTTGGCGGGTCAGGATAATTGTTAAGCAAATTGACTACCAATTTTACCATTCTTTGGCAATTGTATGAAATTGTTATACCTAGGCATCCTAATTGCGTAATACACTATCAATCGGAATCTGAATCATTTTGAAGCAAATTAGTTATTACCATTGCTTCATATGTTCGAAAAATTTGTCTGCTCGACAAAGTAAATGTCGCAATGAATGTTGTTGAACTGTCAAAATGAAACCGATTCTGATTGATGTTCCGATTGGTGTGTTACGCAATGGCAGTGATGTCCGCCATTGCTCCCGCGTGTTCGCGCTAGTGAGGTTGGCGGTCATGAAAGCTCACTTTCTCAAAGGGAATTTGATATTTTTGTTCGTGTGTTGATTTCATTTGCGGGAATTTCGAGGTTTACTGATGTAAAAAATACTAATAGATACTGTGGTTGGTGTGTATCTAAAAGAATTGAAGAATGAGCTTCGAAATAGAAATTCAAAAGTATTTGAATAATTAATAAGAGACTTGATGGAGAGGTAAGTAACCAGTCTAAATTATGTTTATGGAGCAAGGTGAACAATGCATCACCTGCACTGACAAAAAATAGCTGTTCCTTACATTTTATATTCCCAAAACTCATTAAAATGTAGGGAACAGCTGATTTTTTTTCGCGATTTCAGGTTTGGTCCCAAAGTAATAGTTTCTCATAATGATGAGTACAATGACTCTTAAAAAGATACCCATGAATTCAATTCCATCCCGTATATCTAATCCAGCATTGTATCAAATTATTTATAATCGCATACACGTTCTTGAAAAAGATGTTAAGATTTTTTTGCCGGTTTGTATTTGTCTCATTTAATGGCTATAATCCACTTTTTTCTTAACTGTTTATCGCTTGGGAACCTGTGTCCTAACTTTCTTGAGGAGCAGAAGGGCACAACACAACACAGATGCATTTTTATTTCAAGAAAAATAACTAACTTTGGTGAAAACTTCGTCGCTCCAAAGAAATTACCAATGTTTGACAGTTTGCGTGACCCCTAACACTGCTAGCGCCACCTGCTTTGAGCTTTCAGATTACTTGCCATTGCCCCGCAGGCTTTATTAATCACATTAAATACAATCGAAGTACGGAAGCTATTGAGAACAGATGGCTGGAGAGCGATGGACGGCGAGTGAGCGTTGAGTTCAATTAAACCTGTGAGCAGTGGAACAAACGTAACTACAAATGTCTTCCCTAGCTTTGTAGTGATAAAGTGATCTGCAGTAAATGTGGCTGGCTGGGTTTGGCTTTGAGAAATACACCTGTGCAATCAACCACACTAATATACAGTGAGTTTGGAGAATGGTAACCTAACCTAACCGATATTTTAAGGGCATATTTTACACTCATTTTTTATCGACATATGCACTTTTATATATACTTCTAAACCACCCCGCGAATGGCAGCCTGTATGTTTGTAAGTTTGTATGTAGGGGGTTTGTATGTATCTCTGGAACTGATGATTAAATTCTAAAAATTATTTTCAATGCTGAAAGCTACATTACTGTAAATTTGATTTATATCATGCATATTAGCTGAGCTGTCATAATTTATAAAACGACACGTTGTGCACAATTTAACCTAACCTTACAAACCTGAACCCAACAAAAAATAGGTACTAGGCTTGCATGAATTCAAGATAGTATTTCAATCATTTATTAGGCTTTGGTTGAAATTTGGCACACGGCCAGTTTATATCCTGGATTTAATTAACACATAGGATACTTTTTATCCTGGTAGTACGTGGAACGCCGTTGTGCACAATTTCTGAGCTGTAACCTAACAAAAGATACTAGGCTTGCATGAATTCAAGATAGTATTTCAATCATTTCTCGCCGACTGGTCGACAATTCACGTGACTAGAAGGCTGGCTCGTTCTTTGGCCAAATAATTAGCATTGCCATTCAACGTGGCAATGCTGTCAGTCTTCTGGGCACGTTTCCAGATGACAGCGATGACGAAAATTTAGGCGTCGAAGTACTCGTCCGTACTTCGACGCCTAAATTTTGTAGTTTTTGTATTTATTTGTATATAGGTATAGTTAGTTAGTTTTTCAAAAGAACATATTTTTATTGTAAAAAATCTTAATTTCATTATACAAGCTAACAAATATTAATCATTCGTATTATTATCTCATTAATAGGATTTGGATGAATTTGGCACACAGCCGGTAGTACGTTGCATGCATACAAGATGGTATTCATACGATACGATATGTGCACAATTACTGAGCAGTAAACATGTCAAAAAGTTCTAAGCTTGCATGAATTCGCGATACTACTAATACTTCCTTTAAAACTTACGCGCGGACGAAGTCACGGGCAAAGGCTAGTATTCAATAAAATGTTTGAATCTAAGAGACCAAAAACTCTTAACTTAACATAAAAAGATCCTATCCAGTTAAGTTAGGGCATTTATTTTGTGTGCCTTTTAGTCTGTGAAACATTCAACGGTCACAAAATTCCAAGAAGCTACGATGCAAATCGGTTTTGTTTACAAGATTACCACGGGCGTCCGCGGGTGGGGCGCTCAACGGTTTTCCCCGCGCGTGGGTTAGCACAGCGGTTCAGCACAGCGGATAATCAGCCATGTAGGTTAATTATGCTAAAATTTTTCTTCTTGCTTAAGTAGTTTTTTTTTAATTTTTTTATTTGTGGTGGGTTTGCTCTTGACTCTAGTCTAGGTCAGAGCCGACAGAGACAAAGTCGACGATGGAGTGAGCTTACCCAGAAGAAGTCTGTTCACTCTCACTTTGAAGAGATTAGGGTTGTATTTGTTGGTTATGGTTATTTATGTTGGCTGGGATGTGTGTGCCACTCAGCAGTGGGAACTACACACACACACATACCCCTGCCAACATAGATCATTGCAGATAACACACTGCACACCGTGACCACCCCATGGACCAAACCAGCACATGGGCGCTAGACGACCTCGTGTCTAGGCACCCTTGGTCCCCCTGCGACCGGTCAGGTCAATGGCCCAGCGGCCTACCACTTTTCGGCTACAGAGGATAGCGAGAGCGGCCAACGCTATACAGACACTCCTCCTCCCTTTCGGCCCGACCGCGTCCGCCATCAGACAGTGGCGACCCCATCAAGACCGCGGAAGGTAGGGAGAGCGGTGCACTGCAATACTCCCGCCGTGGCCTCCGACCCTCAGCCGCGATGCCTCCCATACGACATCGTCGCCCGCCTCAGTTGCGATGTCGCCCAAGCGGCACCGCAACCTACTTGTTGGCCGCTATGTCCCACTCACAGAGAGGCCTGTATCCCAGCGGATACAGGCCTCTCTGTGAGTGGGACTGGACCGTAATGCACCACGCGGGCCCAGTGCGGGTGATTGGCTTTACTGAGCATGATTCCTGTCGTTATCACACAACTCTCAAATTACAGGTGCAGAAGAGATGGGAACATAGCCTAAACACACGTGCGTTTATAGATTACGGCCATCTATATATATAAAATTCAAAGTCCTGAGTGAGTGACAGACTGACTGACATATCAACGCACAGCCTAAACTGCTGGTCCTCGAGACATGACGTTTGGAGGGTGTGTTCTTTGTGAAGAGTAGCACTAAGAAAGGGTTTTTCGAAATTCCAACCCTAAGAGGGTAAAATAGGGGATAAAAGTTTGTATGTAAAATCATATTCCTTCAGTTGAAACTTGGCACGAATACTTATTATAAAGTTTGTTTGTTTTAGTTTTACTAAACTACCCCCTAAGATTAGATTGGGGATGCAAAGTTTGTATGGACGAATTTTAAAGCGCGGTCAAATTAACTCGAAACTCAGTATTTATACTTGAGATCTAAACTAAATAATAAGGTGTATGAGTCATTCAAAAATCTACCCCCAATGGGGTGAAAAGATGTAGGCAATTTTACGGGGGAGGATTTCACAATTGGTGCAAATAATCTTTAAGTCACGTTATGGAAACATCCAAGCGATTTTATTAAATGCCGCCCCTGTGGGGGTGAAAACAGGGAATACAGTTTTTATGAAAAATTGTATTATTAATTTGATTCAAACTCAGTATTTATACTTTTGACAGAAAATAAATAAAGTTTTTGGGTTTATCGAAAGTCTATGCCTGAAGGGGGGCTAAAAGGGTAATTTAATTTTTAAGGGGAGGATTTTACTGCGTTGCTTGATTAACTCAAAAAACCGACCAAGTGCGTGTCGAACCACGCACAATGAAGGGTTCCGTACTAGGGATGAATTTATCACAAGAAAAAGCTTGTAGTTGAAAAACATGTTCTCCAATACATTCCAACTGCAAATGTAAGTTTGTACGCACAATATTGAGAGATTTACCATGTTATTTTAAAACCATAGACTTCTTATAAGTTTTCCTGTTTTCTATCGGTATATAACTATTTTCTGTATGTTTTTCAAAATTTTAGGCTCAGTAGTTCGGAAATAAGGGCGGAATGGTCAATTTTCGATTATTTTCTTAAATAACTTTAAATGAATTTATTTTAACATTATAAAAAAATATATATTTGAAATCCTCACAGTAAGCCCTTTCATAACGGTAACGGTAACTCTTTCAAACAACCTGTAACCCTGGCAGGCATCGGCACTAGCGAACCCCATCAGTTAGTGCTGACATCTCTTTGAGGCGCGCGTAGAACACAACGCGCCATCGAAGTGGGCCTGGTTCTTACCGGACGGCGAGCTACCCATTGCTCGCCGTCCGCAAGCCCGCGCCTACGGCAGCCGCGAATCAGCTTTCAAATTCCGACACCCAGGGCGTCGCAGTCGGCGACTAGGGGTGTGTGGGCGCAAAGATTGCCTCTCTCTCACGCATTCCGCCTCCTCCTTCTCCATTACTGCTTCGCAGGAGGTGACGGCTTCCTATGCACTCTCGCTCCGTACCATGGCCTGGACCAGGGCCGGACGCGACAGATCGCCGCCTCCACCTCCGCGAGGACGCGGCGGTGCTCTGCCAAAGCCAGGCAGACCTCCACCGTATGCTCCACCGTGTCCTCCAGGCTATCCACACAATGGTAACACTCGGGCGTTTCCTCCCGCCTTATCCGGAACAGGAACCTCCCGAAGCAACCGTGTCCGGTGAGGACCTGCGTGAGGCGGAAGGTGAGGACGCCTCTCCAAACCACTCCTCAAAGAGGGGTCTTATCGCCGCAATTGTGTCTACTGATTTTATTTTTTTTTTTAAGTTAGTGTACATAGACCTGGCCCATTTCAAAACATCTCATTACGCTTTTGGTGAGGAATAAAGAGTTACATGTTTCAGCGTTTTTGTAAAATCACCCCTTAAGGGGGTAAAATAGGGGAAAATTATAAAATTCACATGTAGGTAATATTTAAATTTTTTTGTACCTCTTTTTGGAATTTGATTGTAATTTATATTATCATAGTCCGTATCTTGATGTAACATTTAGTATTTTTTTAATTAAATTCGGGCACTCGGTCTAAAGTAATTACAATTTAACATAACAAAATAACTTGGCTGACACATACACATCAATTAGCGTGGTCAATGGCGACGCTAGAGTATTTCAAATTGATGTTGATAATATTAAAATAATATATTTTAAAGTTAGACATTTAGAATCGTAAAATCCAGATATTATTTTATTTTTGATAAAATTGTGTAAAATATTGTAAGCGGTGAAGGTGTTTTTTTTTTATGGTCTGGACTGGACTGGAGGTACTAATAAACTTTTCTTTTTAAATCTGATATTAACTCAAAAATTCCGGAAAAATAAAGAAGTTGTTGTTGCAGTAGTCTTCTTTGGAATAGCCACCAATTTGCTAAATGGTAGCCAAAAGGCACATTCGGTACTTGAAGAGCCATTCGACTTAGCTCATGAGGAAATGCTAGATTGCAACATGAATAAAAACAACGAGCGGGGACGATTGTTGCAGCAATGTAAACTGTTGGTTTGTAATGAACTTACGATGTCCTACAAAAGTGTAATCGAAGCACTAAATAGAAGTATCAAAGATATCAAGAGCAACCAAAGTATCACGGATATGGTGGTACTGCTAGACGGCGATTTTAGACAGTCTCTGGGGATAATTTGCGACCTCCACGCGGGCGAAGACGCAGGCAGAAGCTAGTTTATCTATCTATTCATACACTAAATCTCTTAAGGGGTCATTGTTCTCATCACTACGAACCACTTTTACTATGGGACCAAGTCCGAAATCGCGAAAAGAAAAATCTGCTGTTTCCTACTTTATGCTCACATAACTTGTCAAAATGTATGGAACAGCTGACTTTTTTTTGCGATTTCACGTTTGGCCCTACAGTAAAAGTTATTCATAATGATGATTATAATGACCCCTCAAGATATTTCGTGTATGGAAAGATATACATATACCTTATATAAATGCACAATTTTTTTTTTGTAAAAAAGTTTTTTTTCTTAAATTTGATTCGTAATTACGTACATGACATAAGTTGTCTCAATTGTCTCAATTTCATACGTTGCACATTACATTTATGTTGTATTAGTGTTGTCAAGATTATGCGTATTAATAATATGTCTGATGTTCTGTGTCAGAAAGTATGCTAGGAAGTACTGATCCATGTTGGTTTTCTACAAGACAACATAGTTGTAAATGTATCTGTTTCAAATGTTTCTATGTCAATTAATGTACGTAATTGCTGTTGTTCAGTTTTAATCCTACTAATATTATAAATGCGAAAGTTTGTGAGGATGGATGGATGTTTGTTACTCTTTCACGCAAAAACTACTGAACGGATTTTGATGAAATTTCAGCACACAGATAGATAATAACTAGGATATAGACCACATAGGATACTTTTTATCCCTATATTCCTACGGGTTCGAGACTTACGCGGCTGAAACCGCGGGGCGCTGTTAGTGAACAATAAATAAATACAATTTTCCCTTTTATCCTTGTTTCAAAGCCTAAGTGGAGTAGTAGACTTTATAAATTTTAGGAATTGTAATTAAATTGACATTTTAAAGCTACTCAAATAGTGTTCTATCAAAGTTCGTACCGTCGCGTCGTCTTTGTAACAAGATATCTTTTCCGTTCCTTAACAACTCCAACTTCATAGTTCCCTTTGATGAAGTAGCTCCCTTCCTTTTACTTGTTTCTTAGTTATTGAAGTTTACACCAAGGAGTACGAAGATGCTTTGGGCTGCTGCTAAAGGCGGCTCTATCAACACGTTCCATATGAACCAAGTGTGTCACTGTTTACTCGCACTCACACACATGACATAATATAGAAACCGAATTTGAATGACGGTTATGATAGAAATTGAAGCGCTCAATGAACTTTTGGCACCATTCATTTTATTAGAGCCTTTAAAAATGTATATGTCGCAGTAAGATGGTTGAAGCCGTGATATAGTAACATCCTCAGGGATATTTAGGGAAATAGCTTTATACCTTAGTAATAGTTAGGTATATGAAAGCTTACTAGGAATATAACTATGATAAGAGCACGATCTAGTAATATAATTATTAGGGCACTACGACCAAATAGGTTAGGTTAGAATAGAACATACTACGCGCGAGCCGAGCCAGCGAAGCGAGCAGTGGCGCGCCGGCGGCCGGCGAGCGCTACGTCGAAAGTGGTCGCAGAACAAAATTAGGGAACCCTGATAGTTATGAACCGCTTTCATATAGCTTTATTACGGTATATAGCTGTACGTACCCCTAGGAATATAACTATAGCACGGCTTCAACCATCTTACTGCGACATATACGTAGTATGGTCCAAAAGTGTCCAGCCTACCCACATTAGATTAATCGGAGATACAACACTTGTATGTCATTAAATTACTAGACTTTTCGTTACCTACCCACATTAAAAAAATATTAAATTATTTAATTTTGTTACAAAGATATAGACTAATAAAATCAGAACGTCGATAAAAAATTCGAAATGCATAAAATCGAGTATTGAGCTGTGATCAAATTTTTGACGAAAGAGGGGAAGACGCCGGTGGCAGTCAAACAACGTATGGATGCAGTGTACGGGCATTCTTCCCCTTCGTACGACACCGGAAAAGAATGGGCGAAACAATTTTATATTTTTTAAGATGGGTTTGCTCCTGAGTCCTGACTCCAGTCTCGGTCAGAGGTGTCAGAGACAAAGTCAACGATGGAGTGAGCTTACCCAGATGAAGCCTGTTGACTCTCACTTTGAAGAGATTAGGGTTGTATGCGCTCGGAAACACAGTCGCAGGTAGTGAGTTCCACTCTTTTGCTGTGCGCATTATAAAAGGTATTTGGAAACGCTTAGTGCGAATTGGTGGAATAGCAACGAGGTAGGGATAGTAATTTCGTTTGGAAAGAGAATCAATTGACGATGAACCACGCCCAGGACGACCATCCCAGGCCTTTACGGATGAAAACATCATATTTGTGGAAGAGACAGTACTAGAAGACAGACGGCTAAAGACTAAAGAATAAGCAGTTATAACGGGACTTTCAAAAACAATAGTGTTTAGAATCCTACATGAACATTTGGGTATGAATAAGGTCAGTGCAAGATGGGATCCAAAACTTGTTTCAGCTGTTCAAAAACAAGAACGAGTGAAGTGCTGTACTCAGTTTTTATCCCTTTGTGAAAGCTGACAGAGAGACAAAAAGGTTTGGATTCAGTTGTTCCGGGTGATGAAACCATGTTTCTTCATCATGACCCTCTATCAAAAAGGGAATCGATGGAGTGGCGTCGTCCAAGCTCACCACAGCCTAAAAAAGCAAAGGTTACTCAATCTCAGAAAAAAATTATGGCTACGACCTATTGGGATTCGGGAGAAAACTGGTGGATTTTAAAGAACGCAACAGACCAGTAACGGGCAATTACTATGCTTCCTTGCTATATCAGTTGCGAGATGCTATTAAAGAAAATCGTCGAGGGAAATGGTCCCGAGGAGTGTTGTTGCTTTTTAACAACGCGCCAGTCCTCATATCGGGTGTTTCCAAGGCTGCCATTAAGGAATGCGGTTTCACTGAGCTCGACCATCCACCGTACAGTCCCGACTTGGCCCCAAGTGACTATTATTTATTCTTAAAATTAAAATCCACACGAACAAAAAATGAACACGATGGGGGGATAAGGTGAAGTCAGCAGTTTTGTCTCATTATGAGGATAGAAATTCAGACTATTTTTTTTAAGGGTTTAGTAATGTTAGTAAAGCGCTGTGAAAAGTTTATTGTAATAAAGGGAGACTATACGTATTTTGAAAAATAATAATAGTAGTTTTAGAATTGTCCTTCATTTTATACACACACATAGGTAGTTCAGGCCAGAAACTTTTGGACTTTACTACGTAGATCGACAAGAATGCATTTGATTGTTATGATATTATAGAACAAAGATTGTAGACAATTAAATGAGTCCTTGTCCATGTATTATCATCTTACAATCAACAGTACATACAATAAGCCTCAGGTTTTACTGGACTGTCGTATCTAGACGCTGCCGGCGATTCCGTGCTCTATGGTTTACACTTAGTCAGTACGACAAGAATGCATTTGATTGTTATGATATTATAGAACAAAGATTGCAGACAATTAAATGAATCCTTGTTCATGTATATCATCTTACAGTCAACAGTACATACAATAAGCCTCAGGTTTTACTGGACTGTCGTATCTAGACACTGCCGGCGATTCCGTGCTCTATGGTTTACACTTAGTCACTAATAAAGTTATGATCTAGTTTTTCTTTACCGTCCGCGTCGCCTTGATTGCATTCAATGGAGAATCCCTAGGAATGACTATCTTACGGTTAAAGATATTTATTTCTCAAAAGAATTACAAATTCACTTATAGAGAAAACATAAACAAGTGTAAAGCAGAGTTATCTGCCAGTAAGCGTAGATAAAAACAAAAACAAACAAGTCTTTAAAACTTAAAACTAACATTACAATAATACTTCGACTTAGCATACATTGTTTTAGCATAAACAATTACAAAATATACAAATCAGAAGAAGGCAGGTTAAACACAAGAAACAACACAACAGTTTTGAGAGATGTGGGTATGGTGCAATTTAATAGTAGTTGCGTGTTTACTAAGGCCTATGACACAGTGCAGAACATAAGCGTTTTATTGAAATTGTTATATATATATATATATATATATATATATATATATATATATATATATATATATATATATATATATATATATATATATATTCTTTTTTCGATTAATATTTGTACATAAACTTATGATTTTATATATTTCTATAGACTATCATTAATTATTTTTGAAAAGAATTACAAATTCACTTATAGAGAAAACATAAACAAGTGTAAAGCAGAGTTATCTGCCAGTAAGCGTAGATAAAAACAAAAACAAACAAGTCTTTAAAACTTAAAACTAACATTACAATAATACTTCGACTTAGCATACATTGTTTTAGCATAAACAATTACAAAATATACAAATCAGAAGAAGGCAGGTTAAACACAAGAAACAACACAACAGTTTTGAGAGATGTGGGTATGGTGCAATTTAATAGTAGTTGCGTGTTTACTAAGGCCTATGACACAGTGCAGAACATAAGCGTTTTATTGAAATTGTTATATATATATATATATATATATATATATATATATATATATATATATATATATATATATATATATATATATATATATATATATATATATATTCTTTTTTCGATTAATATTTGTACATAAACTTATGATTTTATATATTTCTATAGACTATCATTAATTATTTTTGATTAATCGAAAGGCAGAGAAAGATCTTTTAATATATATTTATAGGTAGTTTGTTATAGAAGTCGGCCCCTTCATACATAATATTCCTTCATACATATTATATCTTAAATTGCATCAGATAATTTGGTTTTGGTTAAAGCAGGTTTAAGTTTTGATGAAAATGCAGTTTAATGCTGTATTTCATTATGGGTAACTAGCTTTTGACCGCGGCTTCGCCCGCGTGGTTATCGAAAATTATGCTTTGGGCACCTACTACCGGGATAAAATTCACAGATCTCGTGCTCTACACCACCTTTGGATTAATTGAAAATGCACTTAGGCAGGCTTTTCATTTTGTACGATGCCTAATCGAATAGATTTAGACCTAATAGATTTTGTATCGTATTTGAAGTAATAGAGCTCAAATGCACGAAGTAAAAAATCCGTAAGGTAAAATTTACGTCATACAATTTTGAACTTTAATTATATATTCTTAAGACTATTTTTGGAAGAAAATCATTTTTTGTTTAACACAGCAACAACGAAACGATACAAAATAGTTGAGAACAATCAATCTGCCTAGCCTTTTCCCAACTATGGAAGCCGACCCCAAGGTCGGCTTCCAGTCTAACCGGATGACTGACTTCCACAACCCAGTTATTGGGTAATACGGTACCCCTTGGTAAGACTGGTTGTCAGACAAAATAGTTATGAACATAGAAATAATAATTTTAGTCTCAAATATAAAGTTCTAATTAGTAATTTGAAGTAGTTTCAAAGTATCGCAAAACAAAATTAATAAAAATAAAAAAAAATAAAAATGAGATCATTATAAAATTAAATTAAAATACGTATTTACAAATAAATACAAATACATTTCACAATCAAACTCTTAAACACTCCCATAACAACTCAGCGACTCGACGCGCATCTAAAAAGCGCGCACACTAAGGGCACCCTCCTGTCTAGACTATTAGTGATACAGAGGTCCGGTTCTTTTTAAATGTAACCCAACTCAATTCCCCGAGGGCTTTTTCATTTATAGGGTTCCGTACCTCAAAAGGAAAAAACAGAACACTTATAGGATCACTCATGTGAATGACCAGGATCACTCGTGTGTAGAGGTGCACCTATAGTAACACCCACATTTTCACCAGTTATGTTTAAGTCCCTTGTAATAGGGGCGAGAGCCTATTGCCATCAACCGGGAACAAATCCAAACCAAGAAATTCCTGACGGAAAACCCAATAACACTGCCCGACCTGGGAATTGAACTCAGGAACTCATGCTCAGCCGTAGCGCTTGCGACCATTAGTCCAACGAGGTATTTATATGTAGGCACAAATAGCACAAATTAACGAGGAATAGTAAGAACAATATAAAGTATAGCAATAGGTGAAAAATTAAAGAAAGAGATTGGTGGGTACATTCAATATACCTACATGTTGTCTGAGAAATGGTGTCGCAAACTTAAGGGTGTGGTACAGACCATCAAACTGAACAACTTTACCCCAGGGACCAACATCGTAACTGCGAAAAAAAAAAATCAGTCGTCCCATACATTTGTGTAGTTTAAATATTAAACAAGGCAAAATTATATCGTATGCAGATGACACGGCGTTAAAATTCACCCCTGAAAAAAAAAAATAGCGAATTGTACGAACATGCTCAAATAGGTTTCAATACTATGTCTAACTAGCTTCAAAGTAACTTACTAAGATTAAATGTCGACAAGACAAAATATATTCACTTCTCCATCCGCAAACAGCATTTTAATATTACTAACTCTCATCTGTATGTCATTCTAACTCTCATCAGTATGCCCATCATTGCGGACTCAGCAGTCAGCATATATAAGAGTCCTTTTATCCTCAAAACATTTAACTTAATATATTTTGGGGTTCTATTAGACGTGTCGCTCTCATTTAGACCACATATTGAAAGTATGGTTACAAGAGTGCGCAGGTTATTTTTGTTTTAAAAAAATTGCGAGCAATTGCAGACAAAAACCTAATGCCACTAGATTACTTGGCCCTAGGTGAATCTGTAATACAGTACTGTATTACTTCATGGGGTGGAGCACCAAAATTTTACTTACTGCCTCTTGAAAGAGCACAGAGAGCAATTTTAAATGTAGCAAACTTCTATCCCTTTCTCTATCCTACAGATCTGATGTACAAATTCTTTAACGTGCTGACTATTCGCCAGCTTTTCAGAACGCACTTATTAAACGGTATTAAAACAGCACACCATACTCTCCTATAACATTGAAAGTACTAATTATAGACGGAATTATATTATAATATATATTATGTGAGTCAAATGCATCCTCTAAATATGTCTTTGTAAATATATTTCATACATTAAATAGGAAATTAAGTACATATAAATAGTATAATTACGACTGTAAAAAGATTATTCTGCATTTTTTCAGAGAATTAGTCTCGTTGTTAACTTTATATTTTAAAATTCTATCTAGTTATAGCCTGAAACACAGGCTCTACCTAGTTCAGACAAATGAGCAACTGTGTCCTCTATAATTTTTAAGTTATGTTATTGTAAATCTGCACCATTTTCATAAATAAATGATATTATATTATCTTGACCGTACTTCCTCCTATTATCTTGACCGTACCTCTCCACTCCTCAAGCACCTCAGGAAGTGTTGCCCCCTTGTCGCTACGTCACTATGTGCTAGCTGCCGTTTCCAGGGGCTCATTATTGAGTGTGCAAGTCACCCCCTGCCATTTTATCCGTGTATAATATATAACAATGGTCAGGCAAGAGACATAGTTATTCCATAGTTCAAGTTACCCAATCCACTTTAGCCACCCAGTCCCATAGCCCAATATATTTCCACGTACAACAGTAGTCCTGTACCATCCGGGTGGTTGTCCTTGGGTGCACTTGCATATTGCAGATAGGGATAATCGTCGGTTGGTGCCTCCTCATCATTTAAAATTATCTAAACGGGCCTCTGCGAGTTGGCTTCGGCTCCTCGTATGTCTTCCAAAGGTCCCGAGATATGTAAGAAATAACAATATTATTATTATTTTTTCACGATTAGGATGTTAGTCCACGGGTAAAAGTTGTTCAGTTTGATGGTTTGTACCACAACCTTAGGTTGGCGACACCCTGTTTCAGACACTCGGTATTATTCAACATAGCACTCAAGTATCACACAAGGGCTAAGTATGCACGAAACCTAAATATTTATTCTAATGAATCGTAATGTTTCAGTATCTCTTTACAATTTACGACAGTGATATATTATTTCAGTTTAACCCGCAAAGGAATCCGAGCGTGATGATGTGTGCTCATTGAAATAATATTTGTTTAAATGAGCATGACACTTGGCTGTCTTAATTGTTTGAAAGATATTATAGAGACTAATGTAACATTCAGAATAATATAAATTATCACACATAGCCCTCTCATGTCTTCAAACAGCCTTTTGAAATTTAAATATCAAAAATTATCTTATCGAATAGTGTTTGTGGTTTATTATTGGTCAAGTTATATTGAAATTAAAATAAGAAGTATTTCAAGTCCTTATCGATCATCTTTAACAATACCCGAGTAAGTATTTTTATCTCACAAAGCGACACGTGGTTTACATGTGTTTACTAAGTGTACATACACAGTGTGAATGTGTGAGTGAAGACGAGTAGCGTCAGCACACAACACAAACAGATGTACTGTTTGTACAGACACCCTTACGAGGACCTTGTTAGTTCTTGATCGAACCGAGGACCCTTCAAAAACTGGTTCAATTACCTTGTTGGCCTTTTTGATTAAGATAGTAAGACACAGGTGAGTATCTATTGTGATGAGCTTATTGGGATAATGCTATCTCAATATTTTTATGGATGAATTGCGGCTATCGTACCGAGGACCTGAAATACACAGTTAAATGTGACCAGCTATGCACATACTTTATGTATGCCAACCGAGGACCCCTTATGTAAGCTCTGCGACGCCCTTCCGAGGACGTATTTTTACACAATATTTCTTATATCTTGTATAAAGTGCGGGCGCTGTGTTGTGTACTCGTATGTGTAAGTTTACACACACACATACACAACACAGCGCCCGCACTTTATATCACCAAACCGAGGACTTTCGCGTGAGGACATGGAAAATCTACCTACCTAAATCATTTTACATGTAAGATAATTTATTAATGTAAGTAGAATGTTCCGATTCTTAAACATAAATTCTAAAATGAAGTACATACCAAGTTAGGACGAGTGTTTACGTTTGTTGGTGCTTCTCAAAGGATTATCAAAGAGAGCCGAAAGTAGCTGCTTTATTTTTAACGACTTCAAAAAAAGGGATTATCAATTCGATACGTATGTATGTAATATTATTGGATCTGCGAGATATTCACATATCTATTAAGGCTTCCAAGCAAATATACAAAATTTTATAGATGTATGTTTGTATGTATGTATGTTTGTCCACGCATATCTCCGAAACTATTAATCGGATCGTGACCATTCTTTTTTTGTTGGCTTACATTTACTCCAACTTAGGGCACAGTGAAAGTTTCATCAAAATCGGTTTAGTAGTTTTCAAGATAATGGAAGATGACCAGGTAAGTGCTTATTGGTCCTCAGTAATGGAAATAGTTAGGATGACCTAGCTTTCAAAATTTATCTAATTGAGCATGGGTGCTACTACATGATACTTTCTGAAGGTCTGATGATGACCAGGTAAGTGTTTATCGTTTCTCAATAACGGAAATAGTTAGGATGACCCAGCTTTCAACATTTATCTAATTGAGCACGGATGCTACTACATGATACTTTCTGAAGGTCTGATGATGACCAGGTAAGTGCTTATCGGTTCTCAGTAAAGGAAATAGTTAGGATGACCTAGCTTTCCACATTTATCTAATTGAGCACGGGTGCTACTACATGACACTTTCTGAAGGTCTGATGATGACCAGGTAAGTGTTTATTGGTTCTCAATAACGGAAATAGTTAGGATGACCCAGCTTTCAACATTTATCTAATTGAGCACGGATGCTACTACTTGGTTCTTTCTGAAGGACTGATGATGACCAAGTAAGTGCTTATTGGACCTCAGTAATGGAAATAGTTAGGATGACCTGGCTTTCAACATTTATCTAATTGAGCACGGATGCTACTACATGATACTTTCTGAAGGTCCGATGATGACCAGGTAAGTGCTTATTGGTCCTCAGTAATGGCAATAGTTAGGATGACGTAGCTTTCAACGTGTAAGTGTGACGGTCTGGCTTATTGATACGAGCTACAGGTGTGGTGTCAAAGGGAAAACATCTCAAATCCTTGGTCAAATTCTAGTGTAATATTTATAACAAAACTATTTATTAACTACTTATTACAATCAAATATTCCAGTTTTTACTAAAAACTAAAAATTACGAAATAAAAAATAATTAAAAAAATTAAATCGACTTCAAAAAGAAATAAACTCAAAATTATGAAATAATTTTAATTTCGGAAGTCGGTGGCAAAAAATTAAAATACAGATCCCAAGACACCGACTTCCGAAATTAAAATTATTTTGTAACAGTTGATACATCATCTTCCGATTTGGCATACAATCAATCAATCAACTATCGCAGGCCACTATTTGACACTGGCCTCTCCCGGGCTGCGCCACAACACCCTGTCCTTTCACCTTCCGCATCCAGTCTAGCCCGGCCACCTTCTTAAGGTCGTCGGTCCACATAGCTGGCGGGCGTCCCACACTACGCTTACCGATACGCAGTCTCCACTTCAGGACTCGTCTGCTCCACCGGCCATCCATCCTTCGACAATCATGGCCAGCCTACTGCCACTTCAGTTTGCTTACTCTGCAAGCTATGTTGGTTACTCTGGTGTTGTTCTGGATAACTTCATTCGCTTTGAAAAGGTCCTCGGTCGTGCTTTGTGTGTTCATAAGCACGTCCTCGGATGGTCCTTAAAACAAACACACACTCACAATTTCCGACTTCACCATTGTCTTGGACGTTACCGCGAGCTCCAGCGGTTACACACACATTCACAGCGTGTTTGTAGACATGGTAAACATAAGTAAAGCGTGTTTCGCTTCGTGAGATAAAAACAATACAGGGTTATTGGTAATACACCAACAACCTCTTAAGGGGTCATTGTACTCATCATTATGAACAACTTTTACTGTGGACTAAACCTGAAATCGCGAAAAAAAATCAGCTGTTCAGTACATTTATGTTCGCATAATTCGTCAAAATGTACTGAACAGCTGATTTTTTTTCGCGATTTCTGGTTTGGTCCCATAGTAAAAGTTGTTCGTAATGATGAGTACAATGACCCCTTAAGAGGTTGTTGGTGTTTTACCAATAACCCTGTATAGGCACAGTCTAATTTACTAGGAAAACATACTTTTCATTTCGATTCCTCATTAAGAGACCAGCTTATACTGGTTATGCAACCACACGGGCCAAAATCTTTTCGTTTATTCTGTAAAAATCTCACCGTGAAAGCTTTATTAATAAAATATATTATTGTAAATCTGCACCATTTTTATAAATTAACGATATTATTATATATTATTATTATTTTTAGGTGAAGTGAGCTGTCAATAGAGCCAATCCCTAGCATTAGAGGATTGACAGCTCACAAGCTCACTTCACCTAAGTTTTCACGTGAGATTTCTACAGAATAGACCGTCTGGTTTCAAACTTGGAATCCCTACTTAGAAGAATATATAAATTCATTGATAGTTTCACGTGTAAATAGATAATTATTTACACGTGAAATTATCAATGAATAACTAAGTTTGCGCCACTAGCTTCGTAATGTAAATTCGGCTTAACGATTCATAACAAAAACGATCCGTTTCATCAATATAGAAACTGCTACCTAAATAAATCTCACAGAAACTATAGGCTTCTCTCGGCGCCAGTAATAGCAGGGGGTACTCCACGTTAATTAGGACCGGGTCACTCGATCTATGCGAGGGCACGTACCGGCGCGCGCCGTGTGGTACTCGTCACCTTTGAGGATAGGCTGCAATTATCTGTCATGCTTAGTGGGGTAGGCAGAGTTCTAGGTCGTATTTGGGATGGTGATGAGTAGGTTTTACCATACCACAGCGAAGAACTTATTATTCGTATGATATTCAAAATCTCAAAAAGTGCTGTCGAAAAATATGTATAAATGTATTTACGTTAATTAACATTTCAGACACCAAATACGCTGGGCTTTGAGATTAAAGGCTCCTGCAGATAGGCGCGATATGACAGCGCGACGTGACTCTAGTAGAACAATATCTATGAAAACTTCATGGAAATTGTTCTAACGGAATCGCGTCGCACCATCGCGTCGCGCCTGTCTGTGGGAACCTTAAACTAGTAAGTTTACAGATGGCGAATATTATTTTGGAATAAGTATTTTTTATAATTTGAAAGTAACTGGCTGTCCACATTCCAATCTCCTTGGGAAGCAAATGAAACACAAGAAATTTCATGGGACTTATTGTTTTGAGAGAGATATAAAATGAGACTTTGGCCTGTTCCAAAGTATGAACAAAATTTAATAAAATGGATTTAGAAAACGCACTGGCTCAGACCAAATAAAAACTAAGACAGCGCTACGAACAGTGAAGCATGCGCAAAACTACACCTCGCTCTGTGCATACATGCTCAAATGCACATATTGACACCAAACTACAACTAAACTACACCTCACTACGTGCACACATGTTTACGAAACCGGCCTCACATCACTGTTGACAGCTGTAGGTCTTGGTTTTTATTTGGTCTGAGCGTACTGGATGCCAATTTTTAGTGCCACTTACAAATTTAATGCTTTGATTTGAGTATTTGATTACCTAA
Organism: Dicycla oo; assembly: GCA_948252095.1. Lineage (NCBI taxonomy): Eukaryota > Metazoa > Arthropoda > Insecta > Lepidoptera > Noctuidae > Dicycla > Dicycla oo. The sequence continues at coordinate 16,591,894 of OX411732.1, forward strand.
ATCCGAAATTCTAATTTTAAATCGCCTTAAAGATAATTTAACAATTTATTGAGATTAATTTTATAACCTCAATTTTCGTCGATGATTTTTAATTACAATTTAATACTGTTATTCAAACGATAATTGTTCGAAAAATATCTTTTTTACAAAAAAAAAAACACCGAATTTCAAAAACACCACTACAAAGTGAAAAATAACTGTAATTTCAGAAGTCGGTGTCTTTGGATCTGCATTTTAGTTATTGCCACCGACTTCTGAAATTAAAGTTATTTTTCACTTTGTAGTGTTTTTGGACGTCGGTGGTTTTTTTTTGTAAAGAAGTTTTTATTTCACTTTTTAGTGGGTCAGTTTGTAATTTATCTAAGTTACAATATCCTAATGTCAACTGCTCATTACCTTTTGCAAAATATTGCTTTTCCCGATGTAGGGACGTTAATTGTTGAGAAGTTCTCCTAGTAAGAACCAGGAGAACTGGAGCTGATGGTGAAGTCACCATTCGCAAGCCGTGAAATACTTCCTGTTGACTAGTTCCGATGGCCATCTGTGGTCTTCATCATCAGTTCCACTTCACCAAATGGTGTTTTCCGAGAGTAAATGCACGAGTTACTATAAAAAAATATCCAAATTGCTATAGGTGTGCCTATAATATTTGAGGGTTGCCCTCGATTTCCATGGGATCCTCATATCAAATTCTGACTTGGTGACAATGGGACCACCTTGAAAGCATACTCTTTCAAACAAAACCAGAAATTTTCAAAATCGGTTCACAAATGACGGAGAAATCGGTGTACAGACGCCAGCAGGTCAAGCTACCCGAAACTGTCACATTTTCCCAATCAACCTTGAACCTAATTGCTTTAGCGATAAAGTTGAAAATCCATTAAAGAAATTTGACAGATTGTAGTAGCTTGATGTGCTGGCGTCTGTACATACATAAATAAAAAAAATACATACACGACGGATTGATAATCTCCTCCTTTTTTGAAAGTCGGTTAAAAAGTGTTGAGATATAAAGTTGCAACCTTATAAATACAGATGAATGTGTTAATAATTCCCTTTAATAAGTCATTGCGTTGATTTGTTCACACTTTCAGCAGATACTTTTCTTTTTATAACCTCTATTTTCATCGATGATTTTTCAATTACAATTTAATACACAATTAAAATCTTATTGTTATTCTTGGGAAAAGTGGTGAGATATAAAGTTGAAACCTTCTAAATACAGCTGAATGTGTTACAATAATTCCCTTTAGTACGTCATTGCGTTGGTTTGTTTACACTTTCAGCAGATACTTTAGGAACAGACTATAGTTTTTTTTTTTATTTTTGTATGTGGTACTAAGAATTACGCAAAAATATTATCTCAATATCATTTGAATTTGAGTTACTATTAAATAGTAGGCAACAGTTACAAGTTTCTCCCACATAGTTGATTTCGAATATTCCGTGCTTTTACACTCGCGAGCAATCAAATCGGCTCAACCCCATACTATCGTGCATACAAAGTAGTTTTTTTTTCCATAAAGTTCTAATCCTAGTTACGAAAAAGTAAACTTTTCTTAAAGCCTGAAGTTTCAGCTTTAAGATATTATAAGTATTAAAATCGGTTTAGTTGTTTTCGAGTACCTAATTGCTATTTGAGTCGAAATGCATGATTAGGAGTTGAGTCGATTTAGTTGCTCGCTAGGGTACTATAACCTAATCACGCTTTACTAAAGTGATGGAGCACTCCCATTCTTACCCGGCAAGCTTACAAATCACTCTGCTACGTTAATTAGAACCCGCGAGTGTTCGTTCCATCTACGTCGGATCATGTAATCAAGTACCTACGCTAACTCGGTGCGTCAGCATAAGGTTGCTTTTCCACCGAGATGTGCTATTCTACGTTGCTTTGGATGCGTTCCACATAGCATAGCACTGGTGGAAACGGTTTCAACTAAGCTATGTTTTTATATGGAATAATGATGCATGCTATGGATGCGTGCTATGGATGGGAGCTATGGATGCATGCTATGGATGCGTGCCATGCATGCGTGCTATAGATACGTCCTATGGATAGGAGCTATGGATGCGTGCTATGGTTGGGAGCTATGGATGGGAGCTATAGATGGGAGCTATGGATGCGTACTTGGGATGGGAGCTATGGATGTGAGATATGGATGCGTGCTATGGATGGGAGCTATGGATGCGTGCTATATGGATGGGAGCTGTGGATGGGAGCTATGGATGTGTGCTATGTATGTGAGCTATGGATGGGAGCTATGTATGTGAGCTATAGATGGGAACTATGGATGCGTGCTTGGGATGGGAGCTATGGATGTGAGTTATGGATGCGTGCTATGGATGGGAGCTATGGATGCGTGCTATAAATGCGCGAGTGGTGTAGCTATGTGCAGAGCAAAGTGCATACTTACAATAGACGCGCGTCCCTGTCGATGCATCGCACAGCTCGAGCTGCGCATCTTCTTCGCGGCGGCGCATCTTCATAGCACATCTTACTCGCTCCGCTACGTTGCTTAGCATTAGTGGAAACGGTCACATAGTTTGGTAGGTTAGCTTTCACATCCTCGCAGCATAGCTGCATAGCACATCTCTGGTGGAAAATCAGGCTTACTTTGATGTTTAATGTAGGTAGGTTGGGTGTGATTAGTGCATAATTTTCTGTGAGTAAATAGCTTGCAGTAGCTGTTGTAGTAATATGAAAAGTAAAAAGAAAATAATATTAAAAACATAACCATTCTTTTGGGCTTCGCTACAGTTAGGCAATAAGAAAATTATAAGAAATCTGAAAAAGACTGTATTGCCAATATTTTGCCTAAGTGTAATACAGGGTTATTGGTCCACCAAGAACCTCTTAGTCATTGTGCTCATCATTATGAACAACTTTTACTGTGGGACCAAACCTGAAATCGCGAAAAAAAATCAGCTGCTCAGTACATTTATGTTCGCATAATTAGTCAAAATGTACTGAACAGCTGATTATTTTTTTGCGATTTCAGGTTTGGTTCCATAGCAAAAGTTGTTCATAATGATGTGTACAATGACCCTTTAAGAGGTTGATGGTGTTTTACCAATAACCCTGTATACAGGGATTTTTTTTTTATCAGTTGCCAAATTTTCACAGGGTGTTCTACCCATGAATATGAACAATTTTCACTATGGGACCAACTCTGAAATCACGAAAAAAAATCTGCTGTTTCATACAAAAGTTCAATACCTACTCGACCAAAATGATTTTGACAGATGACCAAGATGAATTTTCACAATTTGGCTAATGATAAAAATAGCCCTATATACGAGTGGTACCTACGCGCCAACGGCAGAGGCAACTGCAGCCGTCAACACTCGTCGGTGGCAGCCGTATGAGCAATCACAATACTTTACACATCGGCCAGAGATTTTCGGAAGCGCGATAATGACAAAAAGGGATCGCCAAAGCGAACGCAGAAATGGGGAGGAAAACTAACTTTTTATCACGATAGATGGCGCACAATCGACTGTGACTTGTTTTGATATATTAGCTGTCAAATTGTATGGATTTTTGCAATCTATTAAGTTTAGTTTTCCTGTTTTCCGTAATTTTGTCTAAAATGCCTCAATGTAGTGCGTTAACTTGTAAAACAGAGGAGTACATTTGTTTCCTAAATAAAGTAAGAACAGACAACAATGGAAATTGGCGTTACGTATTAAAAACTTTAAGCCAAGTAGTACTGCACGATTATCTGCTGCGCATTTCATAGAAGAAGATAAGATTAGTAAAGGAGCCGTCCTTTAGGCTGGGTCCTATATCTATAAAATAAAAGAATTAAGATTTATAAGGCAGGATCTCGAGCAGATATTGAAACACCGAGAGCTGAATCAATACTGTCTTTATATTAATGTTTAGACAATTTAATGGATTACATTTATATGAAATAAGGCTGGTTACATACAATAAGGTTGATTACATACTACATCTCCTTCCCTTGGTCAAAAAAGAAAAAAAATTATAACTGTCATAGTTATAATTTTATTGCCACCTCTTCAGACTTTTTAGAAATTAAAGGATGTGCTACAACATACTTAGTTAACTCACATTGTATGGTTAATACATACATATACATATTCTTTAATTTTTCACTTGTAAAAGAAATCCGAGACAAAGCATCTGCAGCTGCGTTGTCCGAACCCTTTACATACTCTGACAGGCCAGTTGGCGTGGTTGGCCTATCATGCCGCAGGTCGTGGGTTCGATTCCCATCCAGGACAAACATTTGTGTGCATGAACATGTCTGTTTGTTCTGAGTCTGGGTGTAATTATCTATATAAGTATGTATTTACAACAAAAAAAAGTAGTATATCAGTTATCTGGTTTCCATAGTACAAGCTCTGCTTAGTTTGGGATCAGATGACCGTGTGTGAAATGTCCCAGGATATTATTATTATATTTTATTATTATTTTCTTTATTCAATTTTTTTACATATAAGTTATATTTTTAAATATTAGAATTAAAAAAAAAAAAACATTTAAAAATATAAAAAATAGAAATCCACCGGCATGGGGAACAGGGTCCAAGCTACCGGTGGTTAGGGCCCCAGAGACAGGAACCTCCTCACAATACGCGCCGTATCAAGGAGGACTGCCTTCTGAATCAAGCCCTTCACCCAGCCACCCAAAGAGAGCCTCTTGAGATGTTGGTCGAGGCTCTTAGCGATAAGGCCATTGACTGTAACGACTATCGGCACAATGATTGCCGAGTCCACATTCCACATAGCGACAACCTCGTGGGCTAAGTCGAGATACTTCAATTGTTTCTCCTTCTCAGCCTTCACGAGGTTCTCGTCATGCGGGATAGTGACATCGATTATCATTGTGCGGCGCACTGATCGATCTATTACCACTATATCAGGCTTATTGGCTACAATAGTCCTGTCAGTGATAATAGATCGATCCCAGTATAACGTGACATGGTCATTCTCGAGAACTGGGTCGGGCACATACCTGTAATACGGTACCTCAGAGTCCACAAGGCCGTATTTCAGAGCAAGTTGCTGATGGATAATCCTGGCCACTTGGTTATGCCTGTGCAAATACTCGCCGTTAGCTAAACGAGAACACCCAGAAGTAATATGTCTGATAGACTCACCGGGACAATGGCATGCCCGACATATGTCGATCGTCCCGTCTTTCATTATATACTTCCGGTAGTTATTCGTTAGCATAACTTCATCCATAATCGCACAGACTGAGCCTTCGGTTTCCCCAAAGAGGTCACCGAAGCGTAGCCAGGCCACGGACGCTAAGAAATCTACGTCGGGCCCATGAAGGGCCCGGAAAAAGCGTCCGTGAAGCTCCTTGCTTTGCCATACTTCCTTGCGGTCGTTGGTACTAAGCACCACAGGTTTGCGCCAGTTCTCTTTAGCCAAGGATAACGGGGTGAGTCCCTTGTCCACTGCAACCACATCTCGGTGCATACCCACGTTAGCCTTGAGAAAATATTCTCTGAGACTGCACACCTCGCGGTTGTGGAGGGTCTTAGCATTTAAAAAACCTCGACCCCCACACTTCCGCGGGATGTACAGCCTCATGACAGACGAACGTGGGTGATGCATTCGGTTTGCAGTCAGCAGTGACCGGACTCTCCTATCCAGGGCATCTAGTTCCGTCTGGGTCCACTTTAGTATGCCAAAGGAGTACATCAGGACCGGCATGACCCAACCGTTAAAGGCGCGCACCTTGTTGCCGCCTGACAAAGAACTATTAAGTACCTTTTTCAGGCGACCGAAGAAGCGCTCCTGCAACGATTGTTTCATGTCAGCCCCGTTAATGCCTAACCCCTCTGACATACCCAGGTATTTGTAGGTATCAGTTGCGGAGAGTGATCTCAGGTTTATAGAATCTGAGAGTTGTAGTCCCTCAGATTCCACAATCCCGCCCCGCCTTACATGCATGACTGCACATTTATCAACACCAAATTCCATCCTGATGGAATCACTAAAAGTTTTAGTTACTTTTAGTGACTCCAGCAGTTGCAATTTGTTGGTGGCAAACAGTTTCAAATCATCCATATAAAGCAGGTGGGATATTACCTGACCCCCTCTCCGCAAAGAACAGCCCAGCCCTGTACCCTCCAGCAGAGTGCTAAGAGGGTTCAAGGCTAAACAAAACCACAGTGGACTCAGACTGTCGCCCTGGAATATTCCCCGCTTAATCCTAATAGGTTCGTCGCTCCCCCGAATTTGTCGACATCCTGGATAGCGAAGGACCGTCCTCCACTGCCCCATACATGTCGTTAGGAAGGTGCTCAGAGTTGTATCAATTTTGTACAACTCTAACACCCTCAAGAGCCATGTATGGGGCACCGAATCAAAGGCCTTCTTATAGTCTATCCAACATGTCGACAAATGCTTTCGGGATCGACGGACCTGTTGGCTTATGGCCATGTCAATGAGGAGTAGCTCCTTGGTGCCGCGGGACCCATTCCTACATCCATTTTGAGAGGCAGACATGATAGAATTCTTTTCTAAATGAGAATTAATTTTCACTCTCAAAATGGATGTAAGAAGTTTATAGACCGTCGGCAAACAAGTGATCGGCCTATAATTTTTGGGTTCCGTGGCATCATCTGACTTATGGAGCAAGTGGGTAACTCCCGTTGTAAAGAGCTGTGGCAGCGACCCAGACTCTAAGGCCGACTGGAATTGCGATGCTAAGCACGCGTGTGAACTTTGCAGCCATTTAAGCCAAAAATTGTGCAGTCCGTCCGGTCCCGGCGATTTCCAGTTCGGTATCGGACGGGCTGCACTGGCTACATCGGAGGAAGTAATTATTACTCCCTCCATCTGCGGTATGGCGTCACACACGCGCTCAACATCGCGCATCCATTCAGCCTCATTATGGCAGACGGGCACCGACCAGATGTTGCGCCAGAATGTGCTAGTGGCATCATCATCTGGGCGGCATACGTCTGCCACATTTTGCTCAGGTCGCTCCCATGCTCTATACACCCACCTTTGATCACGCTGGAATATGCGATTCTGGGTATATCGTTCAACCCGACGCTTATACCTACGGATACGGCTTGCCCATGCATAGACCTTCTGCTTCAGGAAGTCAATGCGCTCTGTGACATGGGACATATATTCTTGAGGGCTGATTCCAGTCCCCGAGAACGCCCGCCTCACAAAGCGCATCACTCTAGGGCGAGTATTGCCCTCCCTGAAGCAGTATAGTTTGCCGATGAGCACCCTGGTCCCCTCGATACGCCGCTCGATCCTGCACTGCCAGGCTGGAACGGCGGGTTTTGGTCGTGTAGCTATGTCACAATTTGAAAATGTGACATTGGCTACACGACACTTAGCCGCGCAATACAAGATCGAGTGCGTATCTACGAGATCTTCGCTGCTTTCAAAATAAGAAACAAGCAGCGAATCCAAGGCACACACCAACGCCCTATTCGTTCTGTGCATAGGCAAGCGAGGTAAACGAGGTCTAAGTTGGACGGGGGCAGTTCTAAACTCCCGAATCGCATCCTCCAGCGCGCTCCTCAATTGGTCGTTACACTGGCTACTTACCGTAACAACCTCATCGCCCCCCTCCTCATCATTAACATTAGACCGCGGTTGGATTATGTTTAGAGGTTGCACCGCGGTCTGTGATGGGACAGGGACGATACGGTTGCTCAGTACCTCTGAGCGCAGCCTATCAAGCGCGGCGTCGTCCAATCTTTGATTCCGTTGGATAACCCGCACCTGATCCGACAGTCGTTGGGCCGAGACGTTGATGGCTGGTTGAAGCGCCTGAAACAGAGACAGCATCCTATCGCGGTACGCAGTGAGGTTAGTTCCCCCCTCTGTTGCCCCGTAATATGCGCGCATGACGTTCTCATTCATTTGCTGAGTCCATTTCATGCGCTGCACACAACCACCGGCAGCGGGGACCCGGCTCGGGGCCGGTTGGCCCCTAGATCCCATGCCGTTCGGTGGCCGGCCTCTTCCTGGCCGACGTACAGGTGGTGGCGACGTCGGTGGAGAGAAGTACTCGTCGCTCGAGCTCGACGCGGCTGCAGCCGCCCGTGTGACTGGTGATCCGAGTTCCGGCGGCGGCGAGGCGGAGCTGAGCGACGAGTCCGGGGGTGGTAGACGTGCGCGACGTACAGCTGCTCTGGTCAGCATCTATTCACATCATTGATTTTCCTCGCATTGTATGTTTATGACATATGTCTATATTTTTGTGTTTTTTTCTTATCGGGTTTTTATTATTTTTCATTTTCACTTTTATCTGTTATTTTTCTGGATAGTTGTATGTGTTTTTAACTGTTTATATGTTGAATTTAAAATAAAATAAAATGTGAAATACGAGACGAAAAAAATTGACGTTATTGACGTATCAGTGTTGCCAGGCCATTATTATTATTATTATTACTCTACAATGTAGTCGTACTTCTCTAATATTAATCTAAGTTTCATAAGCCTACTCGATGGAGCCCGCATATTAAACAGATAAATTAATGGACGATGATCTTAATATTATCTCATAAAATAATATTATTGTCATCAAAATAAAAGTGTCATAAAATATACTATTAACTAATCTATGTAGTAAAGAATTCTCCTAAAGATTTAATCAGGTAATATAGGTACTTAGTTTTCAAAATATTCCTGTATTGCCTCTCTGTTAATCATTGGTAAAGGCATTTATGTCTCTGAATATATGTATCAGACGTTGTGGACATAGGTATGCGGTGTCGTCTTGGATGTCGCAGTCAGCACCAAAGTTTTGGTTTCGAGAATGTAATCTATAAAATAAAATAGGAATGTTAGTCCGTGCCTTATAGAAAAAGGCTCACAAACAATCATAACCTTAAATATTTTAATTATTTTCTTTTCAATCAAATCGGCTTTTTTGTACGCAGTTGCAGCGTTCCTTTTACAGAGCTCAACTTTTAGTTGAAGCACAGTCATAAACGCGTACGTATTATAGTCGAATTACACTTTAAAATCTCATAAATAGCAGTCCCACTACTGTCTCGAAAGGTAAACAAGGTACAGTCGACTACAGCGACATCTACACACAGCTTTGAGTGTGGCTCCTCATTCGCCAAATTGTCGACCGCCGATGCTAAAAGTATCGTGTCTTCTGTGCCTATGAGAATAAAAACAAAAGAAGCTCTACTCCTTTCAAGTCGTCAAATTTCCGACCACTGATGCTAAAAGTATCGTGTTTACTGTGTACTATGGCTATGGCAATAAAAACAAACATAATACTAAATTTCTTTGAATAACAGTAGAGCTAAATAACTTATACCCGGCATCGCAGCTTCAAGCTAAAGTAGGTAGCACAAATTATAATATCATTCCCGCCGGAGGCATACTGCACAAATGCCGCGCCCGGATTAGATGGGATATTTTTCAAAGTATTCGTACAAATATTTTCGAAGAGCTGCCACGTTATAAACTGAATTCCTAACACGTGTGGCCCTACTATGGGTTTGATGGAAAAATATGAGTTTTCTGGGATGGTCACCTGTAGTTATTTGCTTGGTTCAGTGGACACATTTATGATTATGTGTGTCATCACCCATTTCAATGTCAACGAATTTTGATTTATAAATATTTCTGTATTTTCCAGATTTAAAGATAATTATGATCCACACCATAGATTTCATTAGATTCCTTTCAGTTGGTATTCATTAAATCTTCAAAAAAATCATGTTGTTTTCAATCGACGGGTATTATTTTGATTGATGATCGCAGAATTCAGTCTGTAACGCAAAAGGGAGACTGCCGTCCATAATCTCTTGGAAGCTTATAATGTAAGACATAGAATGAGATGGGGCCTACCTTTTTAACCGACGAAACAAAAATGATTCAAATGGTTCTCAAATCGATACAAAAAACTGGACAAGTGCGAGTCGGACTCGCGCACGATGGGTTCCGTAACATTATCTATAAAAACAGCATAAAAATCACGTTTGCTGTATGGGAGCCCCCTTAAATATTTATTTTGTTCTGTTTTTTAGTATTTGTTGTTATAGCGGCAACATTTTATCATCATCGTCTGTGAAAATTTCAACTGTCTAACTAACACGGTTCATGAGATACACAGTCAGACAGCGAAGTCTTAGTAATAAATAGGGTCCCGTTTTACCCTTTGGGTACGGAACCCTAAAAACAACCGACTTCTGAAACCAAACACTAAAAAGTGAAAAATAACTTTAATTTCAGAAGTCGGTGGCAATAAACGAAAATACAAAACCAAAGATACCGACTTCCTAAATTAAAGTTATTTTTCACTTTAGTTTTTTTTTGGAAATCGGTTTTTTTTTTTTTTTTGTAAAAAAGTTTTTTCTCTATTCACATTTTTAATGTATTTAAATAACAATTAAAACTCCGGTGGGCCTAGACAAGCGACAATCGCTTTCAGAGCGTTTTGTTTTCTACAACGATTTTCAACAGGATTTACATAAGCTTTTCGGTAGCTTATTGTCGGCCTAGTGCTTGAATAGCCGACCATTTTTTAGGAAAACGTCTTATTTATTTGTATTTGTATAATGTATAACTCTAGAAAAATATTTTTTCTACAGTTATATTATAAATTGATTTTCCCACAAAATGGTCGATTGGCTATTCAAGCACTGCGGTGACGTTATGTCAATTCAATACATTTTTTACTTTTATCACTGACCAAATATCACTTTGTCTAGGCCCTCGGAAGTATCATCAAAGTAAGTGAAAAACAAAGGAGTATGAAAATAACAGTAGCACCGAACTATCGAATGCCTCACGGAAAACAATTTGTACATTGCAAACAGCAGCGAATGCCGACGATCACTCCAGCTGCTTTGATACATTATCATTTGCTCGAAAATGTCACCTTCGCACGGATATTCTGTGAAATGGTGACAGGGGTGTAGTGTGTTTCAATAGAAAGTATTAATACATTCCATTGATACAGAATACATGTTACGCCGATTCAGTGATCGGAAGTCAAAATATGTAGGTACAGGGTGTCCGGTAAAAAATGGATAACCTGAAATAGAATATTATATAATAGACTTTATAGCTGTTCTAAAAAAATATATCTATCCCAGGGAGTCAATCTGCCTAGCCTTTCCCAACTATGTTGGGGTCGGCTTCCAGTTTAACCGGATGCAGCTGGATACCAGTATTTTACATATAGAGCGACTGCCTATTTGAGTTCCACAACCCACTTACCCCCCGATTACACGATACCCCTTGGTAAGACTGGTTGTCAAAGATCCACGAATGACAGCCGAGACCAACAGCTGTACGTGCAGTCCGAGGCACGGAGGAGTCTCGGCATGTAAAGATGGACACGCATCTACGGACCAACCCCGGCAAGCATAGCTTAACCTGATAGATCAACCCGTGCGGCTTTTATTACTTAGCCACGAGCTCCCAGGGCGTACATAAGATTTTTTAGAAATAAATTGTAACTTTTTTACATTTTTCTTCACCACGACCACAAATTAATTAATTCCATCGGTTATTTGTTGTATAATATTGTACGTTGAGTATGCCAGCCGACAGGAGGCTGTAGATAGGATGACTAGAAATTGCAAAAAAAAAATCGTAGCTTATGTACCATTTGGGATACGAGTATATATATTTTTTTGTATTTTTTTTAGAACGGCGATAAGGTCTATTATATGCTATTTCAAGGTTATCCATTCTTTACCGGACACCGTGTATAATCAGCCTTTAGCGTTCCCACTGCTGGAACACTCCTCTCTGTGAGAAGGAGTGGGCCGTAATCCACGCGGGCCCAGTGCGGGTTGGTGGATGTCGCATGTCTTCGAATTATTGGTTCTAGGATATGCCGGTTTCCTCACGATGGATGTTTTCCTTCAAAGTTTTGAGTGTAGTAGTGATGAAATTATTTATACAAGTAAAGACTGGGTTTGAACCCACGACTTAGGTACAACTCGTAAGTCGGGCCCCCGTTATCACTGGGCCACCAATGCTTTCAAGTCAGGGTATTTGGTGATAATGTGGTTGACTGAAGGCCAATTCCAAGGTATTTAAAAACGTTCAAAACCTAGTCGAATTTTCATCTCGGCTATAGTCAATGACAAAAACTTGTGAAAAATGTAGGTATATTAGAGGTACTTAAGTACTTTTCACAGATTGAAACTGAGACTAGAATGCGAACGTTTCTAAAATACGGGAATTGCCTTTCTGATGTCGTTCTCCTCATGAGGAGCTCGTGGCTAAGTAAAAAGGTAGGGTCGATCCATCAGGTTAAGCTACGCTTGCCGGGGTCGGTCCGTGGATGGGTGACCATATTTACATACTGTGACTCCTCTATGCCTCGGAAATCACGTTAAGCCGTTAATCCAGGCTATCATTCATGGATCTTTGACAGTCGTTACGGGTGGTCAGAAGCCCGAAAGTCTGCCGACCAGTCTTATCAAGGGGTATCGTGTTACCCATTAACTGTCTTGTGGAGGTCAGATAGGCAGTCACTCCATGTAAAATTGCGGCGACTAGGGGCGTGAGGGCGTAAAGTTAGCCTCTCCCTCACGCGTCCCGCCTCCTTCTTCGCGAGCATTACTGCCTCGCAGAAAGAGGTGACGGAATCCCATGCACTCTACCGCCGTACCATGGGCTGGACCAGGGCTGGACGCGAGAGATCACCGCTGCCGATCGCCTCCGCAAGGACGCGGTGGTACTCTGCCCAAGCCGGGCGAACCTCCACCGTATATTCCACCGTGTCCTCCGGGCGATCCACACAATGGAAAAACCCGGGCGTTTTCTCCCGCCTTATCCGGAACAGGAACTTTCCGAAGCAACCGTATCCGGTGAGGACCTGCGTCAGGCAGAAGGTGTGGCGCCTGTTCAATCACTGCTCAAAGAGGGGACTTATCGCCGCAATTGTGGCGTGCCCAATTTTATGCATACTTATATATGTAATAAAACGCAGGTGATCTGCGAAGAATGTCTTATGAACAGAGATTGGAATAGGTAGAGAATAAATACTTAAACTTCGAGGAAATAAGTAACAAGAGTGGATAATACCTCCTATAAAATCGCGGAATGTCATACATGACGATTTAATCTCGGGATTTAAGAAATTGCGAAATATAATATTTATTATTTACTATAAATATTTAATTTTTTTACAAAAATATTCAACGTGAAATAAATAATTCTCAATTTCTTATTTCCCTTGGATTTAGAAATTGCGAATTATTTATTTATTTTTATTATAAATATGTAATTTGTTACGAATATATTCAAAGTACAATAAATAATTCACAATTTCTTAAATCCCGAGATTTAATCGTCATGTTTATCATTCCGGGATTTTATAGGAGGTATTATTCACGCTTGTTACTTCTTTCCTCGAAGTTTAGTTATTTATACTCTAGCTAGTCCTCTGGTTATGAAACATCATTGAGAAATTAAAATACTAAAAGTGGCGTTTCTTCAAGGAAAATTTTAGGTTTTCTAGTTATGATTTTGACATAAAGTTGACTAAATCATAGCTTAAAGTTATTTGGATAATCAAATTAGAAAAACATGGAACTATATTATAAAAAAATAGCTATGTGGCAGACCGCAAAAGTCTGATGATGAAACCGCAATGCGGTGACCTACATAGAAAAGTGTATGCAGAGTTTTAGGTCAAGCTTGCTCTTTTTAAGTAGAATACAATAATACAATAAAATGCTATGGCTATAAAAAAAATATCAGTCGTCCCTTACATTTGGGTTGAGTAGGTATACGTAGAAGTTATGTACGGAACAGCTGATAATTTTTTCTCGATTACGATGTTGGTCCCATGGAGAAAGTTGTTCAGTTTGATGGTCTGTACCACACCCTTTTTGACCACAACTTTCGCTTAAATAATAGGTTGGGGAAAAAGTTTCTTCGCATTTTTTAAGAAAATTCAAAACATTTTTTAATATAGTTTATTTACATTTAACTAAAGTATGTAGGTACCATTTTGTTCGATAACTTTTTGCCATATTGTAGGTAGGGACATGATCCCATTGCTATAGAAATTTTGGGACTTCTGGTCAAAATACCGCGACAAGTGGTTTTGGCAGTCCTCTCGTGATGTTAACCTGACACTGCCTAAAGAATTCTGAAGAGACCGAAACAGGTGGAAATCTGAAGGTGCAAGGTCAGGACTATACGGCGGATGCATTAACACCTCCAAGCCAAACTCTCTTAATTTTTGCTGAGTGGCTAAAGATGTGTGAGGTCTAGCGTTATCATGATGAAAAACCACACCCCTTCTGTTGATTAATTCCGGCCGCTTTCTCTCAACTTCTTGCTTTAATCTCATCAGTTGTTCGCAGTAGAGTTCAGAATCGATGGTCCTGCCTGGTGGTAACAGCTCATAATGAATAATGCCCTTCCAATCCCACCACACACACAGCATCACCTTGTTGCGAGTAAACCCGGGTTTCGCCACAGTCTGCGAAGCCTGACCGGCCTTTGACCACGACCTTTTTCGCACGTTCTTGTCATACGTGCTCCACTTTTCATCACCAGTTATCAGCTTCTTCAAAAATGGTTCGGTTTCATTACGTCGTAATAAAGAATCACAAATGAGTACACGGTTCATTAGGTTTCTTTCAGTGAGCTCGTGAGGTACCCAAATATCGAGCTTTTTTGTGTAGGTACCCAGTTTTTTTCAAATGCGCCAAAACGGTTTTGTGGTCAATTTCCAGTTCTTCAGCTACGTCGTAACTACTGATATGCTGATCTTGCTCCACTTTTTCAAAAATGGCATCCATTTTATCCGTAATAGGGCGACCAGAGCGACGTGCATCTTTGACATCAAAATTTCCGGATTGAAAACGCTTAAACCAAATTTGTGCTACTCTCACAGACACTACACTAGGTCCATAAACATCGCAAATTTTTTTCGCGGCTTGCGTTGCATTTTTACCTCTTTTGTAGTAAAATTTTGAAATGTATCGAATTTCTTCATTAGATTCACTCATCTTGACGGTACGAAAAACAAATGAAAATCACACATTAATATAACTTGGAATTATGTTCTTTAAAATTTAAACTTTCAATGATACCAAAACCAGCCAGATACAAATAGTATAGCCAAAGAGATTTTGTTACAAGTTCATACATACTATAATGCGAAAAGACTTTTTCCCCAACCTAATATGTAAGTTTAATATTACTGTGTTATATACATAGACCTTCCGGGATAAATTCTCCAAATTGTGGTGAAAACTGCGTCAAAATCCGTTGCGTAATTTAGAAGAACAAGGCGGTCACACATACACACATGGAAAGTGACTTAATAATATGTACGAGTATAGATGAGCTATTCTTGTACAGGTCGTGGCATCCACTCACTATTCCGTGGTCATTTTCTTATGATAACGTGTCACCGCGCCAAACGGCGAAAGCGTTCCTGTTTTTTTGTTTGGAATTTTGGGTGTTGGCGCACCGCTTGCATTCCATGTTTAATGAATAGGTGGATCTGTAGCATACTTGTCTCAAAAACCGTGGGGTTCTATTGGCGTTACGAACGAACTAAAAAAGAGGGTTCTCTATCGTTTTTTTTTTTTTGTTCTTTACATGGGACCAGGAGTTATATCTTATTCTGCCTGCCCTAGTCCCTATGTCTGTTAAATGTTTTTCTCTGCCAGTCCACTCATCATCATTCTCCTGCCCTTATCCCAATTTATTTGGGGTCGGCGCAACATATCTTTTTTCCATACTTCTCTATTAGTCGTCATCTTGCTGGTCACCCCCTTTCTAGCCATATCATCTTTCACACAGTCCATCCATCGTTTCTATGGTCTATCTACCTACATTCGGCTATTCATACTCAAAACTTTCCTCACATCATTTTTTTCATTCCTCCGCATCACATGACAACCGATTTCTGCACAATCCTATGTCCACTTTCACGATGTTATTCACTCATACCATCTCAACCATCTCATCCATCTTTTTTGGACTTTCTCCTTTCATCCATGTACACTTCATCACATTAATTTCACTCTCTCTCTCACATTTCATGAAAACAAGAGAAATGGTTTAAACTCAAATTTCTCACCTTCTCATAAACAGGTTGATAGATGAGCCCGATCCAACTAATTTCTACGTACGTCTTCCTAGAGAGCACTGTACTATTAAAGTAATAAAGTATAGCTAGTAGTGATAAATTCACACCAACACCAAAATTATTAAATTGTAAATCTTACTTACTTCCACACTCGAGGGATGAAAAACTGGTTGGATGTTCTTTCATAAAGGGAATTATGTAGTTCCCAGTTGTGTCGAAATTTTTTACTCAAATCTAGATTTATGCAGGTAAGTTGGAATGGTCAGTGTCCTTTTAAAGCTGCATTAAAAATAAACAGAATTGGATTAATTTTATTTATCAGTGGATATTAATTTTACTAGCTTTTGCCTGCGGCTTCACCATCGTGTAGGTCGGAAAATCCGGAATTATCCCACGGGAGCGTACTACCGGGACGATGAACATGTCTTAACCCAGGTCATGGTCTACCTGTGTGCGAAATTTCATCGAAATACATTCAGCTGTTAACTAAAAAGCTAACAGACAGACAGTTACTTTTGCATTCATAATATTATTATAGATTTGTCGGAATCAAAAACTAGCTTTTAGGGGAGATTTATTTGTTAAAAATTTTGTAAACATGATTGTATTATTTAGTTAACAAAAAATAATTCAGGCACGTTTCAATGAAGATAATATTTGTAAAGTAAAATAATTTATTTTGCTTTCGGAAAAACTTATAAAGAGTCCAAAATGTTTTAACTTTCTTATTCATTTTTGTGTCAAAACTGATTTTATGTTACGTATTTAATTTTATTTCTAAGCTACATATAAAAATCAAATCAAATCAAATCAAATCAGTTTATTGCAAACATGTTGTACAGAGGTTGAGATAGGATAAAAAAGTATCAAACATGCACCCTGTAAGGGCACTGCAAAACAAAACAAAATTAATACATAAAACATATCATGTGACATTTTTACAAAAATCAAATCAATAAAAAGGAATAGACTACTTATTATTATTATTGTTCATTGTTGCTGTTGTTATCAAATTATATTATTATTGTATTATATTAAAAGTATCAAAATAAGTTTAAGTTTAGTCAAAATAAAATTAATTAATTCAATTATATAAAGTAGGTAAAGTAAATCAATTCAAATAAATTAAATAAATCAATGGTGAGCTATTTATTCCATTATATTTATTTTTTATTTTCTTCAAAAAACTCTTGCAATGTGTAGTAGCACTTCTGGTTCAAATAAGTGAACAATGTTGTTTTAAATAAATTGTTACTATTTATTTCTTTTAACGACTTCGGGATTTTATTATATATCTTGATACACATTACGTACGGGCCTGAATGGAAAATGGATAGTTTTGAAACCGGCAATGCTAGATCGTTTTGGTGTCGCAAGTTTCGTGGTTGGGTGTAGAGATTTTTTTTAAAGGGAAAAGTGTCATATTTTTCCTGACAAACAGACATATTTCATAGATGTACAGAGATGTGAGTGTAAGGATATTTTGTTGTGTAAAATGTGGTCTACAGCTATCCATACGTCCTATGTTTGTCAAGATTCGTATGCACCTTTTTTGTAGCTTGAACAACTTATCTGCGTTCGTACTATTACCCCAAAGCATGATACCGTATCGGAGCCAAGAGTGCGCGTATGCGTTATAGGCTGCTTTAGCAGATCTGAAATCCATAGATCTTTTTAATTCCAATAAAGCATAAGTGAATCTAGATAATTTGCAACTTATGTGTTCTATATGAGACTTCCAATTTAGGTTTGTGTCAATATTAAGGCCCAATAATTTAAAATTATCAACGGAGTCTAATTTAATTGTGTTATCTAAGGTAAAATTTATTTCGAGAGGTCGTTTTTGATATGGTCTAAATTGCATTATTTTAGTTTTATCTTAATTTAGTTCCAGGTTATGTTCATTTAGCCAAGTAGATATGTCAGATAAAATTAGATGGATGTCATTTTTAAGGGTCAGGTTATTTGTGCATGGGAACACAACTGAAACGTCATCTTCGAATAAAACGCTTACGGCATCTATTATCTTCGGGAGGTCGTTTATGTAGATAAGAAATAATATGCATCCAACTACGCTACCTTGTGGGATTGATTTATTTATATTAGTAGTATCAGATTTAACATTGGTGATTTCTCCAGTACTATGGTTGTAGTGCTCAATTCCAACGTACTGTGAACGGTTCTCAAGGTAAGACGTGAACCATTTATGAGCAATGCCACGTACACCTATTCCGTCCAATTTATTTAAGAGGATGTTATATTGAACTCTATCGTATGCTTTGCTCATGTCTAGGAGAATGCCTATAGCGTATTTCTTCTCATTAATGATATTTAAGATCTGTTGTATATATCTATAAACTGCATTAGTTATTGATCTATTCCTTCTGAAACCGTTTTGACTATCGTGAAATATATTAAATCTTTCGCAGAAAGAGTATAGGCGAGTCGTCATAGCAGTTTCTAAAACATTTGAAAAGGCAGGCAAAATCGTATAAAATCGTATCAAAATTCTATCAACATCTTAACACAAGCAACCATGAACGTTACTGGACAACGAGCCCTATAAATTTTTGCGAAAAATATTTTTACCGAAACTTTACTCCAAAAACACGCAATAACATCACTGGCCACACTTCAAAACATACCTTATATCATCCTCGTATGGGTTATTTTGGAACACTGAAAGCTGCACAGTGCCGTCAGAGTTTTTGGTAAATGGGACTTCAGGGAATATGATAGGACCCATGAGCTGTCCTACCATTGTTAGAGATAAAAGCATGATGTACCGTGTGCTGATTTATGAAAAAAATATACCAAGTAAGTACGAGGTTTTATTGTATAGACATTAACATTAATTGTTCATAGTTAAACGAAAAAGATCCAACCCCCATTAGATGTAATGTGGGTTGGATCCTTTTCGTTTAACTATGGACAATTTGTTGTTTGAAACACTATGATAGCCTCTCTTACTCTATTTGATTCCCAAGTGTTAGCTTTTGGACCAAACATTGTCATCACCTGCTTAGCCTTTTCCCAACTATGTTGGGGTCAGCTTTCAGTCTTGTTACAGTTGACCTTGTTGTGAGTTGGTCCATCGAGCCGGTCTCATATCTGGGAAAATTCGTTTTCTCCGTATTTTCACCCGAAAAGATCCGGCTCGAAGGACCAAAAAAAATCGTTCTGTACACTTGTGATGATGGAACCCGGGGATGAAGAAATAAGCTGGCGTGGTTGGTTAAGATACCGCCTATTAGGGGGTCCAGGTCGTGGGTTCGATTCCCATCCAGGACAAACATTTGTGTGCATAAACATGTCTGTTTGTTCTGAGTCTGGGTGTAATTATCTATATAAGTATGTATTTACAAATAAAGTAGCGTGTGTAGTATATCAGTTATCTGGTTTCCATAGTACAAGCTCTGCTTAGTTTGAGATCAGATGACCGTGTGTGAAACGACCCAGGTTATTATTATTATTATAATCTAACTGGATGCAGCTGACTGAGTACGGAGCGACTGCCTATCTGACCTCATCAACCCATTTACTGGGTAATACGATACCCCTTGGTAAAACGATTTCTCAGACTCTGACTTCTGACGACCGTACAACTATCACAGATCTACGAATGAGAACTGGGACCAACGACTTAACGGGCTTTCCGAGCCACGGAGGGGTCTCGGTATGTAAATATGGTCACCCATCCTCGGACCAACCCGTATGCGTAGCTTAACGAGTTCGATCGTCCTGTGCGGCTGATGTCACTTAGCCACAAGACCAAACATGATCGCAAAAATCAACGACAATAGTACCTATTTCTAGGGTATCCAATATATATTTAGATCTTAAAGTTTGCCTTGTAAAATGGTCAAAAATCCGCTCTTAAAACCACAAAATTTTCACCAAGAGTTAAAAGCCATCCCAAAACGAACAACTATTGTG
The DNA here is from genome assembly GCA_948252095.1 of Dicycla oo. NCBI lineage: Eukaryota > Metazoa > Arthropoda > Insecta > Lepidoptera > Noctuidae > Dicycla > Dicycla oo. The sequence continues at coordinate 16,611,881 of OX411732.1, forward strand.
GCGAAACCACAACAAAGGGACAGAAATGATTCGTTCAATACTCTAATAGTAGGTATCTATAAAGACTTTCGATGATATAAATATGTAAGTGGGCACGCCCTTTATTACTGGAGGCTTTTATTTAGGTATAAAGTTCTGGCTTACGTTTTTAGTTTTGTATTTTTGTTTCTGCTTGAGTATAGTTTTCGATTTTTTTTTTTGTACATTGGCGTGTGCTAGCTTACTTATAGCAAATAATTTAATTTAATGTTTTGTGTTGCGTAATAATTTACCTAAATTATTATGCGCAGTGTTGTATAGATTCAATTTTTTTTTAGTGAACAGACTGCTGTGCTGCTGGGGAGTTTGTTGCGCCACTTCTTCTCCCCAGCTAAAGCACTAGGAAGTGGTGAAGAGCGAGCATTTTGGGGGGTCTTATGTCATTTTGACGTTCGAAAAGTGCTGATTTTCAGCCTAGTTTATTGAAATTGGATGGACAGCAACCTTTACACTAAATAAATAAGTACAGCAGGTTGGCTCTATACAACAAGGGAAAATACACGCACACAGTATCATCATCTTCCTGCCCTTATCCCATGTTACTTGGGGTCGGCGCAACATGTTTTCTTCTTCCATTCTCCCCTGTCAACCGTCACACTATCATTCACTCCCTTCTCTTTTATATCATTCTTTACACATTCCATCCATCTTTTCTTCGGCCTTCCTCTCCATCCCCATCCATCAACATGTATATTCATCACTCTTTGAGTCACATGCGTTTCGTCCCTTCTCATCACATGCCCATACCAAGCCAAACGATTTCCTTTCAACTTTTCTGTCACGGGCGCCACTTTCAAACTTCCTCTTATATACTCATTTCTTACTTTATCCATTCTCGTTACTCCACACATCCATCTCAACATTCTCATCTCCGCTGCATGCAATCTTTTTTCATCCGTCTTCTTCACGGCCCAGCATTCAGACCCATAAAGTACGACAGGCCTTACCACGGACTTATAAATTTTCCCCTTTAACTTGAGGGGCATCCGTGGGTCGCAAGTTGTTCCTGTGACCTGTCGCCATTTCATCCATCTTGAGTTGATCCGGTGCGTTACGTCTCGGTCTACTTCGCCATCTCCTTGGACAAGCGACCCGAGGTACCGAAAGTTGGAACAGATCGATAAGGGCGTTCCGGCGAGAGATATGGGCACAGGACTGGAGAGGCCGCCAAAATCACAAAACAGATACTCAGTTTTGGTCCGACTTACTCTCAGGCCAACGGTCTCGAGTCTTTCCCACCACACCTCCAATCTGCTCTGGACCTCTAAGCCGTTCTCGGCAATCAGCACAATGTCATCAGCGAACAGCATACACCAGGGAGCCGCTTCCTGGATATCAGATGCACACAGTATACAGGATGAAATTGAATTCATGGGCATCCTTTAAATAGGTCATTGTACTCATCATTATGAACAACGTGTACCTATTATGGGACTAAACCCGAAATCGCGAAAAACAAAATCAGTTGTTCCTACATTTATGCTCGCATAACTCGTCAAAATGTAGTAGAGAAAGCTGACTTTTTTTCGCGATTTCAGGTTTGTACCCATAGTAATAGTTGTTCATAATGATGAGAACAATCAATCTGCCTAGCCTTTTCCCAACTATGTTGGGGTCGGCTTCCAGTCTAACCGGTTGCAGCTGAATACCAGTATTTTACATGGAGCGACTGCCCATCTGACCTCCACAACCCAGTTATTGGGTAATACGATACCCCTTGGTAAGACTGATTGTCAGACTTTCGGGCTTCTGACGACCTGTAACGACTGCCAAAGATCCACGAATGACAGCCGGGACCAACGGCTTAACGTGCTTCCCGAGGCACGGAGGAGTCTCGGTATGTACAGATGGTCACCCATCTACGGACCAACCCCGGCAAGCGTTGCTTAACCTGATGGATCAACCCTTGCAGCTGTTATTATTTAGCCACGAGCTCCTCCGCCGCCTAATGATGAGTACAATGACCTCTTAAAAGGATGCACATGAATTTATTGTGTTAATTAGCCGTTTAGTTAACAGCCTAGACTTTTAATAAAACAGCGCAGTCCAACTAGCGGTCTAAATGATATTCAATTATTGATTTAATATCGTGTTTCTGAACATTTCGCTAAGGAAGAATTTAGCATAAAAGTCGAGTAAATTACTATCGAGGGTTTATCTGAGGATCTCAAAAACCAAGCATAGGGAAGGAATTCGTTTAAATAGATAATTTTGTCGAATAAATAGCTATTAAGAGCTTAAACTCTGTTTAAGAATTCTTCAGAAACCGGGCATAAGACACGCTTTAAGTACACCTAGTGCAAGGGCACTCGCGACTAGCATTTTGCATGCTTAATAATAAACTGACCGATTATGGTTCAGGTCCAAAATGAGTTAAGCGTACAAAGAAATTCGTTTTAAATAAATATAATTTCTGTATCCATAATCAGTTCATCAATCATTCCTACAATATATATATTTCATTATTATTATGCTTTTTGACTAAGTTATATGCCATTTTGTAAGACAAGTCAATGATTGCGAATTTTTTTAGTTAGGTCAGTCTATTATTAAGCGTGCGATTTGTTTGAGGTAGTTTGAGAGGTGAACCTATTTTCGCAAGTTCTATAGAGCCAGCCTTCTGTTTCTTCTATCTATTCTATGGCGGCTTTAAGCAATAGTTGTTGGGTAAGTTGGTACGTCATGCTCCCCAGCCTGGTATTGTACGTATTGTGGTCACTAAACCTCTTGTGCGACGGTTGCCATGGTAACAACCTCTAGGGCGTACCTTGTGTCAATTTACAGGGCTTTGTTAGGCACAGCTATCGAGTAGTTGCGATCTTGATGAATTGAATATGTTATTAATAGACATCTTACAGGATAAATCCACCGTATCTTTGCTTGTGGGTTTTGTTAAAGGTAACCAAGGGATTATGTCACGGGGATGAGCAACAACGTCTTCCGTGCGTTTATTAAGAGGCATCACAGAGGATCACAAAATTGCTTTCTGACAGCTGAGGTATATTGAAGCACGGCGACGGCGACACTTCGTACTACTCGTATGTAGCAATTTGGCAGTTGTAATTACGATTATTTTGAGTTTTTTATATATATATATATATTTGTTAGTATGAAGTAACGTTTATTTTGGTATAAATTTTACGTAATAGGAGAAATTTACAGTTGATTCTGAGTGTTTTTAGTAGTTTTATGGTTTATTACAATGAGATTTTTTTATAGATATTGCATACATATTTCAAAATTCTGAGAACGCTATGAACTAAGCCAGGGATGGCAAACCAATGGCACGCGTGCCATTGGTGGCACGTAGCAAAATAATTTGGGCACGGCATGATTTCAGGAATTTAGGTACTTACTACCTTTTCATCTAGTTTACAACAGCAGAAGTCGCGCTAATTTGTTCCTTAATTTAAATAAATATAAAACTGGGTATTATTGTGAATAATATAAGGTATAGATATCTATTCATACACGAAATCTCTTAAGGAGTCATTGTACTCATGATTATGAACAACTTTAACTATGGGACCAAACCTGAAATCGCTAATAAAGAATCAGCTGTTCCCTCAAAATAATCTTATTTATGTTCGCATAACTCGTGAAAATATACGGAACTGCAGATTTTTTTCGCGATTTCAGGTTTGGTCCCATAGTAAAAGTTGTTCATAATGTTGAATACAATGACTAGACTCCTTTAGAGGTTTCATGTATAAATAGATAGACCTATTTTTTTTTTTTTTGAGTAGTCACTAAATTTCCGAAAAATGGCACGTAGATGTATAGAGGTTCGCCATCCCTAAAGTAAGCCACTATTTAAGACATGTGTGTATTGTACACATTACAATATCTCAATCCAAGAGCTCGACAAAATGCAGTCGCGCATTTTATGATAAAACTTGCTTCGGAATTATGGCTACAAATTAATAAATAAGAAAAAAAAAAGAAAGGCTTTTTTACAAAAATAAAAAAAACAACAGACTTCCAAAAAAAACACTGCAAAGTGAAAAATAACTTTAAATTCGTAGGAATAAGTCGGTGTCTTTGGATCTGTATTTTAGTTTTTTTGCCACCGACTTCGAAAATTAAAGTTATTCACTTTATAGTGTTTTTTTTAAAGCTGGTTGTTTTTTTAAAGCTTTTATTTTTCACTTTTTAATGGGTCAGTATGTAATTTATCTAAGTTACAATAGCCTAATATCAACTGCTCATCACTTTTTTAACAAAATATTGCTTTTCCGATGCAGGGACATTAATTGTTGAGGAGTTCTCCTAGTAAGAAGCAGGAGAACTGGAGCTGATGGCATCAGCTGCATTGTGCAACATGCATTGTGACGAGCATAAATTGCTTAGCAACCATATTATAGTAATCTAATCGCAACCCGTGAAATAGTTAGGTATAATTAATAATATAATAATAATAATAAGTGCAAGTCATCCCCTGCCATTTTATCCGTGTATAATATTTAACATTGGTCTGGCAGGGGACATAGTTCTTCCATAGTTCAAGTAACCCAATCCACTTTAGCCACCCAAACCCATAGACCATTATGTTTTGTTTCCATGGAGAACAATAGTCCTGCACCAACCGGGGGTTGTCCTTGGGTGCACTTGCATAGTGCAGATAGGGATAATCGTCGCTTGGTGCCTCCTCATCATTTAAAATTATCTAAGGGGCCTCTGCGAGTTGGCTTTGGCCCCTCGTATGCCTTCCAAAGGTCCGGGACCCCAGGGTCCCGAGATTTATAGAAACATAATAATAACCTGGGACATTTCACACACGGTCATCTGATCCCAAACTAAGCAGAGCTTGTACTATGGAAACCGAAAAACGCTAACATAGTTGGGAAAAGGCTAGGCAGATTGATTGGGCGATGTCCCAACATTGATGAGCCAATCACCATCATCTGCCTAGCCTTTTCCCAACTTTGTTGGGGTTGGCTTTCAATCTAACCGGATGCAGCTGCCTATCTGACCTCCAGAACCAATGATAATGGGTAATACGATAGCCCTTGGTAAGACTTGTTGTCAGACTCTCGGGCTTCTGACGACCCGTAACGACTGTAAAAGATCTACGAATGACAGCCGGGACCAATGGATTAACGTGTTTTCTGAGGCACGGAGGAGTCTCGGTATGAAAAGGCCACCCATCCTCGGACTGATGGATCGACCCGTGCGGCTGTTATTCCTTAGCCACGACCTCCATCTAAAGGAAAGAACACTGAAGAAAAATATTGCAACCAGAACATACTGCACACACACACACACACACGTATTTCCGAAAGGTTTAGGCCGAAGTGAATGTCACTCACATTCCCCTCGTTGAAATTCTACCTTAGGTACCTATTAAGAAACGTAATACACAAGCCCGTATTGTATAATGTACGCAGTTCTCATATTTCCAAGAGCCCTAACAATATCCTGCTTATGTTATGGCTCATTAGCGCTTTAGAAATATCTTTAGAACCCTAATGAAGCTCTTGGAATGGTACTTGAATTTCACGTATGTCTTCAACTATTTGGCTAAAATATACACGCCGTGTGTACTGTGTTAGGTTATGTTATTAGAGATGGGCCGACTAATCGGCGAATATTCGGCAAAATATGCCAATTATAATTGGCACATAATAAATAATGTAAATAAAACAAAACCAACAATTTATGCTGGTTTTATAATAGGAACTTAGGAATCTGTCAGTAATTCTGTATACATCACATCATGAATCGAAGAAATATGGCGGATAACATAATATACCTTAAGGCCTTAAGAACCGACGTTTAATGATTTTAAACTGAAGATCACGCCTTAACGAGTAGTGTTACAGATATGGAAAAATATATATTAAATTAGAGCATTTTCTTAGTAACGAAATCTGTTGATATTTTATGTTTATATTACATTGTGTAATTAATTTGTAAAATTACGCCTAACGCGGCTAAAAAACTAAAAATCACGCAAAAACTATCAAGCGTATTTTAAAATTTACATAATTATATTATCTTTTATACTTTATTTTTTTATTATTTACCTTTTACACTTTATTTTACTGTGTGTACATAAATAATAAAATAAATAAATAATCACCTGCCTAGCCTCTTCCCAACTATGTTGGGTCGGCTGTCACTCTGGCCGGATGCAGCTGAACACCAGTATTTTACATGGAGTGGTTGCCTGTCGGACCTCCACAACCTAGACTCTAGGTAACACAATACTACGAGTATATGCAACCAGCTTCAGTGCTATTCTGTACAAATCTCACCGTGAAAACTTAGGTGAGGTGAGCGTGGAGTGAGCCGTCAATAATTATAGTGACACTATAATATTGTATATAATACCCCTAGCATCAGGTGGGAATGACACCTCACTTCAAGCTCAGTTCACCTACGTTTTCACGGTGAGATTTTTACAGAATAGACCGGCTTTTATTGACGTGAAAACTTCTTTTTGCTCGGTGTACAAATTTAAGCTCAATATTTCTGACCGACAAAAACATGTAAGCTGTCAACCGCTAATAACTAGGAGACTTTTAATGCTAGAGTAATTTAACAATTTTAAGGCCGGATATAATTTGCGTATAATCCTTAAAACAGAGAAAAGTGACCACTGTTTTCCGTTTTAAGGATTACAATAAAACTTAATAATATAAAACTACTATTTGTAATAATAATAACATATAGTCTTGTAACAACAACTTTTTTTTTTTTTGGATGGGTAATTATCAAATAACTTCTCCCGCTCTGTGTGGAGCGGAAGGGCGTGTCAGACTTCTACTGACTAAAACCCTCCCGTGTTCCTTCAGTTGCCTGTGCCAGGGCCATGGTAACTCTTTCGAACAACTCGCAACCCTGGCGGGCATCGGCCCTAGCGGACCCCTTCAGCTAGTGCTGACATCTCTCTGAACCGCGCGTGGAACACAACGCGCCGTCGACCCGGGCCTGGTCCTTACCGGATGGCGAGCTACCCATTGCTCGCCATCCGCAAGCCCGCGCCTATGGTGGTCGGGAATCGGCTATCGGTTCCCGACGCCCAGGGCGCGAGGGCGCAAAGATTGCCTCTCCCTCACGCGTTCAGCCTCCTCCTTTGCGAGCATTACTGCTTCGCAAAAGGAGGTGATGGCTTCCCATGCACTCTCGCTCCGTAGCATGGCCTGTAGCAGGGCCCGACGCGAGAGATCGCCGCCGCCGATCACCTCCGCGAGGACGCGGCGGTGGTGGAGCACAACCTAACGTGCGCATTTTTATTCTAAAATAAAAGAAATAACCAAACAAACGATGAGGGCGCCACTATGCGCTCGGTACACACTTAATTGTCTATCAAAAAGCCTCTGTAACCCTGTGACCAAGAGCTACACGCTCAAGCGACAAGCATCTTCGCGACAGTGACTGCGAAGAAAACAAATGAAAGAAGTTGTATACAGTATGCCACGATTTACTGCGACGCGCGCACGTTTCGCAAGACGCACGTAGCATCGCAAGTCGCATCGCTCGAGGCCTGAACAAGAAATTTCCAAAATCGCCTTACTGGATTGCATAAAACATTCATTTCTCTCTTTCTTACTTAGAATGATTAATTTACCAAAATCGTCCTGTCCCATCTTTAAGCGCTTCCTTATTCCTCCTCCATTTTTAAATAAACAATCTTCTACTCAAATTGTGTTGTTGTTGTGAAGCAATATAAAGAATTCACAGGATCTTAACGATTACTCTTTTAAAATTCCCCTTGGCTACAGTTACTGGGCTACGGTGGAAAAATTCCTAATTCTTAAATCCGATTTTGTTCTGGTGTTGAACTACATTTTGTTGGTGCGATAAAAGTGGCTAGAGTTTAAGTTTGTGTTTTGGCAGATAGTTCAGTGATTAGAAACAGTCCTATTGCACTACCTAATTGTGTACAATATCTCCGTAACCAAAAGGTTCCCAGGTATAGTCCAAAACAAAAAAAAAAAACAAAAAAAACACAATGACGGGAAGGAAAGTGACTCTAGACTTCCTTAGGCCCTTTATTCACGGCACGGTTTCTTTACAGTACGGCGTATAAACCACGCCATAGAAAAAGCGTGTCTGTAAGTTTTCATACTGATCCATACAAAACTGACGACCGTGCCTACACACGGCGAATACGCCGTAGTTTTACACGGCAAGTAAATCTAGAGATTACTACAATGTTCCAAATTTAACAAATGCAAATAAACAAATGACTGCGTTTAGTTTAAATCGTGGTATTCCGTAATATAAAAACAAGTCATATTTTAGAAGTGCCGCACTATTATTATTTTGTAATACATATAATAAAAGTTTAACTGATCGCTGTCTGTACATAGAAGATATTTGAGTAAAACTATTATTGGGGGTCTTTATTAACGCAATTGAAGAAAAACAAATTTATTTTTAGAATTTTCGTCTATTTGTCTGGTTAGACCGCTGAGGGGTGCGCATAAAAACTTGCACACAGTATTTGTTGACCTCGAAAAGGCATACGACCGAGTGCCTCGTGAAGTTTTGTGGTGGGCGCTGAAGGAGAAAGGTGTGCCAGGGAAGTATGTGCAGTTGATTAGAGCGATGTACAGCCGATGCAGTACCCAAGTCCGGTCTACAGTGGGCACTACTGGCAGCTTCAATGTGGCTGTCGGCTTACACCAGGGATCAGCACTCAGCCCTTACCTCTTCGTGCTGATAATGGATGCTCTTACATCTGATATCCAGGAAGCGGCTCCCTGGTGTATGCTGTTCGCTGATGACATTGTGCTGATTGCCGAGAACGGCTTAGAGGTCCAGAGCAGATTGGAGGTGTGGTGGGAAAGACATGAGACCGTTGGCCTGAGAGTAAGTCGGACCAAAACTGAGTATCTGTTTTGTGATTTTGGCGGTCTCTCCAGTCCCGTGCCCATATCTCTCGCCGGAACGCCCTTATCGATCTGTTCCGACTTTCGGTACCTCGGGTCGCTTGTCCAAGGAGATGGCGAAGTAGACCGAGACGTAACGCACCGGATCAACTCAGGATGGATGAAATGGCGACAGGTCACAGGAACAACTTGCGACCCACGGATGCCCCTCAAGTTAAAGGGGAAAATTTATAAGTCCGTGATAAGGCCTGTCGTACTTTATGGGTCTGAATGCTGGGCCGTGAAGAAGACGGATCAAAAAAGATTGCATGCAGCGGAGATGAGAATGTTGAGATGGATGTGTGGAGTGACGAGAATGGATAAAGTAAGAAATGAGTATATAAGAGGAAGTTTGAAAGTGGCGCCAGTGACAGAAAAGTTGAAAGGAAATCGTTTGGCTTGGTATGGGCATGTGATGAGAAGGGACGAAACGCATGTGACTCAAAGAGTGATGAATATACATGTTGATGGATGGAGAGGGAGAGGAAGGCCGAAGAAAAGATGGATGGATTGTGTGAAGAATGATATGAAAGAGAAGGGATTGAATGATAGTGTGACGGTTGACAGGGGAGAATGGAAGAAGAAAACGTGTTGCGCCGACCCCAAGTAACATGGGATAAGGGCAGGAAGATGATGTCTGGTTAGACCGCTAAAAATGCTATAAATATACCTAGCAAGTCAGTAAGAAATTTATATATTTATTTACGGGTGCACAATTTATTACCTTAGGTATACTGTTGACATTACAATATATGTGTAAGCCAATATCCAAGCCAAGCACAATACCCCCGTACTAGTTGATACTGTATTACAGTGTTATTCCTCATTGCTGTGAGTAGAGTAAACAAACGATTGAAATCTATACTAATATTCTACGTATACTTTAATATTATAAAGCAGAAAAGTTAGTTTGTTTGGTTGAACGCGCTAATCTCAAGAACTACTAATGCGAATTGAAAAATTATTTTCCTGTTGGATAGTTCATTTATCGAGAAACGTCATAGGCTATATAACATCACGCTACGCCTAACAGGAGCGGAGCATGAATGAAAAATGTTGCAAAAGCGGGAATTTATTCCTTTTGAGAGCTTCCGTTGCGTGCGCTGCGTAAACGGCTAAAGTTACGTAACAATCATGTACGACGGGATTGTTCCTCGACGAAAAATTTAAAAAAAAAGTCCGCGATAGCATACCTATATCTTTTAAGGTTGGCTCACTATAATTTTTTTAACGGTAATCATGCGAAAGTTTGGTTGGTTGGATGGATGTTTGTTACTCAATCACACCAAAAGGACTGACCGGATCTGTATGAAATTTAACACAGAGATAGATTACAGTCTGTAATAGCACATAGGCTACAATTTATTAAGGTTTTGTGTGATATGGCCATAATATAATGATAAGTATCAAGTAAGTCGGAAAAACTCATGCCCTCTGAAAGCTATCTTGGCGGCCGCTGCTTAAACCGTTTGAGTTATACGAAGATAATGTATGGTGGGATTATTTGCCTTAAACAGTTCTAAATAAAAATCCGCGACAGCCTATATCTACCTTTTATGTAGAAGCTATTATAGAGAAAAAAAAAAAAATAGTGAGCCATAAATACATTTAAATAGGATATATTTTTTTACAATGCACATTTTAGATATTTAGTTGATTCTTATCAAAATGAATACCTTCATCACTTTTGACTGAATGACTGGCGCGCCAGACGCGTGAGGGCAGACGCGTGAACGCGTCGTCGTCGTCAGTCGTTTCGTTGAGGGTTGTGTTCATTTCGCGATTTTTTCACAGCTAATTCAATTCGAAGTGATTTATTACTGACAGTAAGCATAATTATAATTTTTAGGTACTTAGTACATATTCGTGCATTCCTCATGTCGCGCTGTATGGAGAATCCCTGCGAAGAGTGGATAAGTTGAGGTATCTAGGCCACTGGGTCACTGAAGACCTTAAAGATAACTGTGATATTGAAACGGAACGTAGGTCGCTGACTGTCTGTTGTAACATGCTGGCCCGCAGGGTTGCACGACGTACGGAAGCAGTTAAAGTAACGCTTTGCAAAGCTTACTTACTGTCAGTCCTTCTACACGTGCAGCCTGTGGGTAACAGCTTCACTTAGCGGGCATACAGCGACCTACGCGTTCAATATAGTAATGCTCTGAGAGTACTGCTGCGGCTGCCGAGGCGTTGTAGTGCATTAGGGATGTTTGCAGATAAAAACATTAATGGTTTTGCAGCCATCAGTAGAAAAAGATGTGCATCCCTGATGACGCCTGTTCGCGGCAGTACCAACACTATTCTCAGTGTGTTCACAGATCGGTGGGATACCAAAAATTTGCTATCCCCTCCCCGCCACCCTATCTCCGAAGCTACTGAGCAAAAAAATACAGAAAATAGCCTATAATATACATATAGATTACAGGAAAAGCTATAAATAGCCAATGGTCTTAAAAAAACATGGTAGATCTCTCAATATTGTGCGTACAAACTTACATTTGCAGATGGAATGTATAGGATTACATGTTTTTCAACTACAACTTTTTCATTTTTTTATTTAACCATTTATGTACACACAAATAAATAGACAAGAATAGAGGAACAGAAAAATACGTAAAAGGTGATGCTTATTTCTAAAGAAATCTCTTCCAGCATACCTGCGATAGGACAGAGGATAAAAAGAGATGTAGACACCGTGTGTAAAAATAGAAGAGAAAATGAAATACATAAAATACAATGTTAAGTTTGTTCTTGGGATAAATTCATCCCAACTACGGAACCCATCATTGTGGCCGGTTTTTTTTTTATAGGTTGTGTTTGTGAGTATAAACCAGATAGTTTCGTTTTATTTTCATTAAATTATTACAATTGATTTTTTTTTTTCGTTAGTATAAGAATGACAGTTAGTTTTAGGTATAGGTTGTGTTGTAAGAAGATATATAGTTTTAGTTGTTAGTTTGAATATTACTAGGTACCGATTTTGTGATTTTTCCTAACTCGAGATCTGCAAATATCTAGAAATAACTAGACGACTCGACAAGCCGAGCTGCGAAGGTTTGAATAGGCGCTGCGTGAGGCAGCACACAGAGCTACTGGGACACCAGAACTGTCCCAAGATCGACGTCAGCCCCAGGTTACTTATATGGCGCCTCTACGAGCCACAAAAAGCCTTTGAAGCGGCTGAATCTCGCAGACGCGCTGTTGCTGAAAGGGCAGCATAGCGATGTCAAACATTCACAAGACACACGTGTGATAAAATTTGACATGCAGAGTCTGAAGCCTGGGGAAGGACATACTCGTAGGTTACTTTTCATTCACAAACCACGCGGGCGAAGCCGCGGGCGGAAGCTAGTTTAAGATATAAAAGCTCCTTAGGAAAATAAATTTAAACAAATGAAAAACTTACAATAATTTAGCAAGCAATTGCTACACTTAACTCTATTTTGGCTTATCTGTGTGTGTGAGAATGAGTATGATTAATATTATACGTATATGTACAAATGTAGTTTGCTATGAAATAGACTTTGAAAGTATCTTCACGGGCCGTATTATGAACAATTAATGCCATCATTTTTCCAGCGCCAGAGAGAGACGGAGCTATACATGACCTATAAGCACCATCCCTTTTTCGCAACGGAAGCATGATGGCGTTAATAGTTAACATAATAAGCACCTAAGCAGATTAAGTGTTTTCGTACAATCTTTTTAAATATATGTCAATTATATTTCCGAAGACCTAAAGTTGCATTAAATTGATTATAAATATACGGAGCTACGAAGAAAAGAAATCGCTAGGCAAATTTTGTCCTATATATTGGTTGTTTGTAGACTTTATACGCTCTTCGTATAGCATCTGGAAAATCCAGTGGTTTGTTATGTTAAATACGTAAGATCTTCTCAATGTGTAGTTGTCGAACACTAAGAACGGCACTAAGATTGTACAGTTCCTCAGTCGAAAATCAATATTTTTTAAACAGCATAGTTTTTAAAGAGCCCGTTGCGCTCTTTTTGCTTTGATAAGCTTTGTTTTAGCACATCCTCCCCAAATGGATATATAATAACTGATTGGCATAACGCGTAGTAAGTAGGTTGTGGTGAGCAGCTTTGGGTCACAGACATATCGTAGATCTCTCAAAACAACAACAGTTTACTTACACACTTCAATATGATTGTGATTTGGTGGTTTCAGTTCTGTTGTTCACCTATATGGATCCCCAATAGGTAACAATCGTAATTTTGAGTGGTGGAGTTACATGTGTAGGCTCATACAGAAATCATTTCAGGAGATGGTTTAGAAATTTTGTTTATATAGTAAGTAATTATTTTTGTTTTTGATTGATTGAGTGTCAACATATTGTTATCTAGCCACTTGGTAACTAGTCCAGTCATTTAAGCTTAAATTAGGTAAGAATCTCGGAATTCGAGATACCCAGCTGTAAGTCTGTAAATACTTGTATATTGACAGCCTAAAAGTTGTCTCAAAACCTACATATGTAAGCAAATATTAAATTTCAAGGTCAAAGGTCACAAAAAGATAATAAATACAAATAGCAAAAAACCCATAGGAAATGAGATATTTCCAAAAAAAGCGCAAAAAACCGATTTTTGTGACCTTTGACCTTGAAATTTAATAGTTGCTTACTCCCTACCATATGTAGGTTTTGAGACAACTTTTAGGGTGTCAATATACAAGTATTTACAGACTTACAGCTGGGCATCTCGAATTCCGAGGTGAACTTACTATAATGACTGGACTAAACGAGACTAAACCCCTTTTCGGCGTTATTGTTTACCTTGTTCCAGTCCATGCCCGAAAAATTAAAGACCGTGTCGTCTGCAAAAGTAATTATTTCTTCGTTTTTTAGTAATAAAGTTGATAAATCATCAATGTACATAACAAACAAGATGGGGCTCAAAATACTGCCCTGTGGTATACCATATTCAATAGGCTCTTCCGTACTTGAGTAACTATCAAGCCTAACTAACCTCTGAAACCTAACAAAAAGTGATTGCATGAATTCAAGACACGACACTTTGTGCACAATATCTGAGCTGTTACTGCTTCAGTAAACCTAACAAAAAAGTAATAGGCTTGCATGAATTAAAGATAATTATTTGAATCATTTGAATTTCTGAATCATTTGAAATGATGTGAAAAGAAATAACTGACCAAATTGTATGTACGAAAATTTGCACGCTTATAATTTTAAGCAAAAACGTGTATGCACTATATTTAATTTTGTAACATGTTTTATACTATGTTTTTATGCAAATAAATAACCTATCTATCTATCTATCTATCATTAGTATTATGCTTCTAATAGGGTTTTGATGAAATTTGGCACACAGGTTCAGTGGCATGGAGTAGTGTTACTCCATGCCACTGAACCTGTGTACCTGATAGGATACTTTTATCCCGGTGGTACGTTTCCGTGGGTTAATTTCCGACCGCCATTCCACGCGGACGAAGTCGCTGGCAAAAGCTTGTTATAAATAAATGCAAAATTAACTCTGTCTGTCCAGACGGACAAAACAGCTGAACGGATTTCTAGAAGGCAGGCACACAGGTACCGTGACGTGGGTTAGGATATAGAATAGAACTTTTTATCCCAGTAGTACATTACCGTGGGATAATTGTTGACCTTCAAGTAGAAGCTAGTTACCTTCTAATATAGCTGGTGGATCATGCAAAAATTTATTCGAATAATAATTCAATTTATTTATTCAGAAATAAATCATAACTGTTATCGCATTCCACTGCAATTTATTCAATAATATGTAAACGTAATTCAATTAATTTATAATAGCCTCTCCATACGATTTAATAATAGTGTATTGATGAAGATGATAGATTACGTGCACGTGCCCATAGCGAGTCATCTAGCAAATATGTTGTTCTCTAATTAATTACCAAATTACTATCGTTAATGTTCAATGAGAGGGTTGGAATTAGTTAGTTGATTAACTAATAACAGGCAATAGTTTGTCATACAAAATTCCATCGGTTCCGATTGATTTAATTACTGTTATTTTGGACTTCTGCAATGATCTTATTTTTCTATTTTATTTTCTTTATTAAGGAAAAACAACAATTACACACTATACATAGTTAACAATAGCTTATAATCTCGGCATATCAGTGCGTAACTAACTACGTTATCCACATGTTACATATTCGGATTGAAATTTGGAAGATGATAAAATGAAATACAATAAAATGGTGTTTATTTCTATAAGAAGATTTTTTAACACGTAATATTTTTGTCAATATTTTAAAGCTAGATGGCGCCGGATTTTTCTAGCTGACTGATCCCTGAGAAGAAATGAAGAAACAAACTCAGAGGTCATGACCTCTTTAAATTTGATGTCATAGGCATCACTAATCCATTGTCATTCCATGATCCCACAGAAAGATGTGTCATTGATTGCACCGGTGGGTACTTTTACCGTTTAAACCAATACACAGCGACGCTGTTTACAATAAAATTATTTTGCTGTAGAAAAATGGTGGTACGTCGATCACTATTGATCGATGTTTTTTCCTAATAAACTTCCAGAAGACTTGAAAACTTTATACAAAATGTGTTCGAAAACTTATAAGTGCAAATCAAAACGTTTCCTTATACAAAATTTCTCCTAAAGTATGTATTATTTATTAATTATTATCACCATTAAAAAGTATTATAACATCGTTAAAAAAATGAACGGCTCGCCAGCACACAGATAAACCCTGAGAGGTTTGCATTGTGTGGCTAAAACCAAAATGTATTAGGCTAAGTGTTTTAGAAATAAATAAATAATAAAATAATAATAATGTGGTGGTAGCATTTCGCCTGACGACTTCACTCACAAAGAGTTACTCGTACTTCTTCTTAATATATTTTCTGAAATACTCAATACTTTTAAATAGATATTTTATTAAAACACATCACACCTATAATTCACGAAGGGTTAGGCAGAGGTGAAGTTATGTTGAAGTCCCATGTAATAGACGGGGAGCCTGTTGCCATCAACCGGGCACACATCCAGACTCCAGGCTGCTACTGAGTAACATACACACATACATAAACTCACGGTTTCTTCACGGGGGTAGACAGAAACTACAAAACGCCACCTGCTACGATCCTTACATACTCATTTTGCCTCGTTTACGTATTTTTATACATCTGGTCTTACCGGTTGCGAGTACTACGCACCTGAGCTTTCTGAAGAACATCACCAATAAGGTCACTATTATGTCTTCCTTGGGCGTCCCCTCCCGGCGTTTTTACTCACGTCTGCCTGGCAAATACTTTTTGTTTGTCGTCTTTCATTCATTCTTTCAAATAACTAAAGCATACTCTTTTCAATTTTTGTCACTATATCTTCTTTTAAACCGCACCGTTACCTTATCACATAATTCCTCAGCCTATCATTCATAGTCATATATTTCGCAAGGAAAGCATTTTCACAGCATTTATTTTACTTTCATGCTTCTTTTGTTACACCCAACATTCACTTCCATATTATATAAGCGTGAACACCATTGTGAACAGCCATTCCAACCTTTTTGGACATCAACTGGCTGGTCACAGTCGAATGTATAGATTCTAATATCTGATATCTGACAGAATGTATAGACCATTCACTTTGTTTCCCACATTTGTTCCCCTTTCCACATCTTCATCAATCTTTCTCATATTACACATCGATACATCTTCTTCTCTTTTAAACACCATGGCCTTCGTTTTATCCACATTTATAATCATCCCTTTCATATTATACGCTTCATCCATCACAGTCACCATGTCTTGCAACTGTTTGGCTGACGATACAAGTAGAACTTGATCATCTGCGTAGAGAAGACATTAGACAGGCAACTCATTCATCCTCAATCCGCACTAATCCTCTTTCAAATCTGTCAGACAAATATCCATGTAGCAGTTCAACAGCCAAAGTGACGTTACACAATCCTGTCTAACACCCCTCAATATGCAGAACCAGCTCGTGTAGGCCCCATTTATCTAAACTAGCACTGGAATCCTAACTTCCTAACTACACTGTCTGGCCATAAATACTGTTACAATTAAAAATAAGAAAGATATTACATTTGAATTTGGAATCTGTCATTTTTATACGATTGTTCATTGAGTTTTCTAATTTTGGCGCCAATAGATTGTACAATATTTTGCGATATTAAAATGGAGTGGGGTGATAAAGAGAACCGAATCGCTCCATACCAACACAAAGTTGGTATGGAGCCAAATGCAATTTTTAAAACTCTCCATACGCTTGGTATTACTCAAATGTTTGTGTACCGGGCTATTAATAGGTACAATGAGACCTCCTCTGTTTATCATATGTTGTGTATGTATCATGTTTATCATATTTTTGTGAAAAAGGTATCAAAACATCGGCACAAGTGTATCAAGACACCATTCTTGAGAAGGTAGTTAAGCCCCTTAACAACACCATGTTCAATAACCAAGTATGGTCCTTCCAACAAGACTAGGCGCCGGGTCATAAAGCTCGGTCCACGCGGTCTTGGTTGGAAGTGAACGTTTCGGACTTCATCAGAGCTGAAGACTGGCCGTCGTCTAGTTCCGATCTTAATCCGCTGGATTATGATTTTTGTCACTTTTAGAGAGTACGGCTTGCTCTAAACGCCATGATAATTTGGAGTCCCTAAAACAATCCATACGATTGGCAGTGAAGAATTTTCCCATGGAAAGAGTGCGTGCTTCTATTGATGACTGGCTTCAACGTTTAAAGGACTGTATTGCAGCCAATGGAGACCACTTCGAATAAGCTTTTTTATATTTTAAATTGTTTTATATTTATGTATTAAAGTAACACACTGTAAAAGTAATAAATATTATTTGCAATAAATTTTTTTTTTTTCTTTGTGACAATATTTATGGAAAGACTAGGTATATAATATTATACATGCGAAATATTATAAATGCGAAAGTAAGTTTGTTTGTTTGTTTGTTACCTCTTCACACCTAAACTAGTAAAGCGATCATACTGAAATTTTGCTTATACGTTCTCAGGTGTACAGAAACGGACATAAGGTACCTTTCATCCCGAAAAAAAGGACTGTTCTCGAGGAAAAGAACAATAACTTTCTTATGATAATAGGTGACGCCACGTGTCTTTCGAATCATGATTGAATTATACTATTATAGAGAATTTATTAGTGTGTTACGAGTTGTTTATTTTTTTTTTAAATAGAATACCTAATAAATTTTGTGAGTCGTAGAGTGTCGACAGAGCGGTTTTTCGTCCTCCTAACTATAATTTTATAGAGATGCGAAAGTAAGTTGTTTGCTAGATACCTTTTCACGCCCTAAACCACTATTCTAAATTAACGCGAGCGAAGCCGCGGGCAAAAGCTAGTCCTTGTATAATGATTTCAATGCCAAGTGCCAGTCCATACCGTACATGGATAGTGTCGGCCACAGTTCTTCCCTCCACACAGTCATAGGCCTTCTCCAACGAAAGCACAGTAGACTTTCTTGTGCTTTGCCAGATGTTTTTCGACTGTGCACCTTAGGGAGCTGTGGGGCTGTGGGTCTGCCCCCTGTATGAGGAAGCTAGATGCAAGATGATGGATGGGATTGGCTGCGCAGAGGTCGGCCCGATCTATTACGGCGATCTTGTAAGTTCACCGGCGAACTTTGACCGGCTGAGTGAGTTCGCGCACACCTGGTATGCCGCCCGGAGACCAATAGAGCTCAGTAGAGCGTAATGGAACTTGCGTAGTACGCGAAAGAAAGAGAAAGAAAAGTGGCGTCAGGGTAGGGGGACGGGAGACTAACTGACATACTGACATATTATGTATAAGTATATAGAAAAAAAAAGGGAAAGGGGAAGGTCAAAAAAAAAAGGGAATGGAAAGGGAGGGAGAAGGAGAAAAAAGAGTATGAAACAAAAAAAAATAATAATGGGGAGAAAAGAAAAAGAAAGAAAGGTGACAAAAGGGAAAACAAAAAGAAAAAAAAGAGGGAAGGAAGAAAAAAAAAAGGAAAAGGAGTTGAGAAAAAAAAAACAAAAAAAAAAAATTGTTGTTACAGGTTACCGGCGGCGAAGATTGTTGTGTGGTTGTGCAAGCCCCCATTGGGGGAGAATTGCTTCAGGGACACACATGGTTCAATTTGTAAGGGATCAAGAAGCGCCTGCGGACCATAAAATAAGATTGCCAAGGGTGCTAGGTCCGCAGCCGCCCCACGGTTCGGCCCGTATAACGAACGTTGGAAGGGCCATGGGAAGGTTGGAGGGAGTGTGCACCTTAGGGAGTAGATCTGATCCATACAGCCCATTCCCTCTCTAAATCCTGCCAGCACATCCCATATTTTCTTATCTGTCACTCTTATCACTCTATTTATCAAAACCATCGCATACAGTTTGCCGACAACACTCAAAAGACTAATGTTGCGGTAGTTT
The DNA here is from genome assembly GCA_948252095.1 of Dicycla oo. Taxonomy (NCBI): domain Eukaryota; kingdom Metazoa; phylum Arthropoda; class Insecta; order Lepidoptera; family Noctuidae; genus Dicycla; species Dicycla oo. Next base: position 16,631,224 of record OX411732.1, read on the forward strand.
TTACACTCCTGCTGAGATCCTTTTCCTTATACTGGTGTAGTGGTACGATTACAGCCTTGCACCTATGATCTGGCACACGGGCATATATCCAACACATATTAAAGATCCGGCATAACAGACTTGCTACCACCCCGTCAACGCCCTTCATGAAAAACCCTATATACTCTGAAACACATATTTACACGTAGGTATAGGTACCAAGTAAAACAGGGACAACCTACAATTCGAGTGGCGAATTGAATCAGGTCAATAAAAAACGTCAAAGTGACAGGCCCTTTGAGACATATAATTCAATTTGAAACTAGACATTTCAGCGCGAGAAACTTTTATAGTCCGTGTGAGTCAATGGGGAGTCGTATTTTATATATAATATATGTTCCGAAGCGGTGCAGTGAAGAGGAATTTGTTTTGTTTTTATTAGTGTGGTGTCAGTATCTAGGGATTTTTTGGAATTCAGTGAAATAGTCTATATTAGGTAATTATTTTGTTATGCGTAATTTTGAATCTGTGATATCTTTTAAAGTATTTATTTCACTGATATGATGTCAAGGCATATTTAATCTAAATTAAATATACAATTTAAATAATATATTTTATTGCATATGGATTCTAAAAATCGGGCAGGCAGAGTGGGTGGGAGGAGGTGGGGGAGAGGGAGTTACACCTTCTCCTCCGGCACCACTCCTATGTAAAGGCGACATACCGTTCTTGAGAATAACCAATTATTGTAACCTATCCTTAAAACACTCAACGTGGCATAGACAAGGGAGGCCCAGTCGACGGAGCCCCGCTCGGTGGGGCTCCTACTTCTGAATGGTTTATGAAAAAATATCCTAACCTAACCTGTCCGAGTTGGGGCGCTCCAAGTCCAGAGCTTCGCTCGCTCTTGCATCCAAATTCTCCTATAAGCAGTAGTAACATTGCCTATTGTACACACATACAATCAATGGAGCTACCTTGGGGATTTATAGGTTGTTATAAAAACAAATGACACAACAAACACAAGTCGTCGAATAAAGCCACAAGAAAAATACCACGAAACACATTCACGCAACTCGAGGAGAAACGAAATGAACAAACGAATGACAGTGTTTCGTTCTTACGTCATTTTGCACCATAGACAATACGAGTATGTGGAACAGATTTGGTTGACAATCGCCCATTTTAACGTTCCGTTTTCGCTTTTTATCTGATTTGAGATTAGATTTCATTAATTTCTCGAAAAATATGCATTACCTTGTAATAAGAGTGGTAGCGTTATACTCGGAGACCCAAGCGCTGCCAACTTTAACCCCTTGTACCCCCAACTCCTGCCAAACGATTCTAAAGCCAACCCCTCGCCGGCTGCTGCTGCCCTCATGCATTGAGTGGTCACAGTTCTAACCTAACGTAACCAATCCGTTACCTACACCTAGCTCTAGCCAGCTAAAACTAGGTGTAGCCGCACTTAGGGTTTTAGCCGTGACATATACATATTATCACGTTCCCGGGGATGTAATTTTATTGGCCAATTTTATAAGAAAATATGAACGGTCTTATATCACTTGCTTGCACACACAAGCAAGCTATACCAACACAATTAACCTGTACACTCATTATAATTGATAGCCATAAGCAAACAATTTTAAACTTTGCACAGGTAGTCAAAGAAACACGAGTTTTCCATAGGTGCAACTAATGGACTGAAACTTTCTCCATACGTACCATACCGTGACCCATTTATACTACAGGCGAGGAATACCAACGATGCATTTCGTGCGAATCGAAATCGAATACTGTTCAAATAAACTTTGCACGGGGTGTGTTTGCATTCGGTTAGAAAGTATTTAATTAGCTAGTAAAGTTGATCGTCATTGCGACATAAGATGTGCACGGAGAGGTTTATCAAGTTAATTGCACGGTTCATTTGTTTGCCAGCCATGCATTCGTAGGCACGGCCTGGCCTTGGCTCGCAGTGGAAAATCCCACTTTCATACATTTTAATATAAAGCTAAGCTAAGAAAACGTGCGTGCCGAGGAATTTAGCCGAGAGCCCCTGCGGGGCGGCGCCAGCGCCTTAAGACGCAGATATATGCAAATGGCCTTGAGTTGTTAGCTCGCGAGTTCTGTTTTGAGCTCACGCAACGCGTCGAGGTTCCAGCCAGTAATATGACTCGCCTATCAATGAGCTCTGTCCCAGTTTAGACGCATTATTAATTTATTATACACTAGCTTTTGTCCGCGGCTTCGCCCGCGTAGATGTCGGAAAATATCCCACGGGAACGTACTACCGGGATTAAAAGAACCCTATGTGTTAATCCAGGTAAACAATGTCTTCTCGCACTGCTTATACAGAGTGTATGAGAAAGTTGTTCAGTTTGATGGCCTGTACCACACCCTTAAGTTTGACTTCACCTTTCTGATACATCCTGTATAGTATCCAAAGAGTGGCGCGTTGATGATTGCTGAGAGATAAAAACCCCTAAAACCTAAGAATGTGACGGAATATATAACTGACCGGAAAATTACCTACTTGCATGTCAAATTCGAAGGCAACTTTAAAGTGAAAATGTAAATCCTCTTTATTCCCTATCCCGTGGGAATTAAAAAAAAAAATAGTTACCTAAATAATTACAGGTACGAAACTTAGTAAAGTCATTATTCCCGGAATTACTAAAGTCTCAATGGTGATGGCAAAAGTTGGACTGAACGGGGATGAGTTTCTATAAACGTCAAAATCCAAAAACGTTACTCGTAATTTCTAAACAAAAGGCTTAATACTGCTTTTTTCCTTACAAACTCGCATCCCCTATTTCCCCCCTTTACGGGATGATTTTCTAAAACTGCTGAAACACGTGGTTTTTAATTTTTAACCAGAATGCTAAATGCCAATTTTCATGGTTTAAACTACAATAAAAACTTTTTAGCATAAAATAAAACCGACTTCCAAAACAAAACACTACAAAGTGAAAAATAACTTTAATTTCGGTAGTCGGTGTCTTGGGTTTTGTATTTTCGGTTTTTGCCACCGACTTCCGAAATTAAAGTTATTTTTCACTTTTTAGTTGTGGAACTTACTACACACACACCCCACACTAATTCGAATACATAATTGAGCACAATAATTGTAGATATAGCCATGTAAATAACAGTGATAGGAAGTTATTAAAACACCATCACATCATCCACATAAAATAAGTGGGAAATATACGCATTATTGAAGATAACTCAAAAACGCCCCAAGCAAAGTTAATAAAATTTATATGGGACCACCTCGGAAGTATACCCTATCAAACAAAAGAAGAATTTTCTAAATCGGTCCATCCGTCTTTGAGTAATCGCGTAACAAACATACAAAAAATAAAAAAAACATACAGACGAATTGAGAACCTCCTCCTTTTGGAAGTCGGTTAAACATGACGATTTTCATAAAACATTCATCGCCTATTTTTCTGCCTCAGGGGTGGAATTTCGGGAAATCCTTCCTTACTCCTTGTCTACATTATAAAGGGAACCTCTGTGCAAAATTTCAGCTTTCTAGGTCCAAGGGTTTGGGCTAAGCGTTGATGAGTCAATCAGTCAAAACTTTTCTTTTTAATCGACTTCAAAAAGTAGGAGGCTCTCAATTTATCTGTATGTTTTTTTTGTATGTTTGTTACGCGATTACTCAAAGACGGATGGACCGATTTGGATTTTTTTTTTCGTTTGAATTCTTTTTTTTTCTAGGTGGTCCCATATAAATTTTATTAACTTTGCTTGAGTAGTTTTTGAGTTAGCTTCAATAATGCGTATTTTTCCCACTTAGTTTATGTGGATTATGTTTTAATGTATGCGGACGATGTTTTAATAACTTCCTATCACTGTTATTTACTTATCAGGTAGTGGTATTCGAATTTGTGTGGGGTAAGTGAAAAATAAAAACTATTTAGCAAAAAATAAGACCGACTTCCTAAACAAAACACTACAAAGTGAAAAATAACTTTAATTTCGGAAGTCGGTGGCAAAAAACGAAAATACAAAACCAAAGACACCGACTACAGAAATAAAAGTTATTTTTCACTTTGTAGTGTTTGGTTTTGAAAGTCGGTTTTATTTTTTGCTAAAAAAATTGTATTATTTATATAGAAAGATACATAAAACAAATGCTATTTTAATAAAACACTTAACCTAAAACATAAATAATTAAATTATCTTTATTCTCTAATATTTCATAAAAAATACGCTTGATAGTTTTTCCTGATTCTGAGTTTTTTATCCGCATTAGATATAAATTTACAAATTAATTACACTATGTGATATAAACATAATCTAAAATATTCACATATTTTATTATTAAGAAAATGCTCAATTTTTGTTTTTTCAGATCATTAACACTACTCGTTTAGTCGTGATCTTTAGTTTATAATCATTAAAAGTCGGTTATCGTCGCTTTAACTCGTGCAAGCAATGATCACCCTATTTTCTCAATGTGTTTTAGCTAATATTATTATTTGCACGTCATTTGTGCTACCCGTAGCAACAGGCTCCATTATGTGGTAACAGTAAGTTTTCGTAGTGTACATGTTACCACTGATCTGTGGTTGAGTGTACTTGTCATATAATCATATAATAGATACGTTTTATCCGACAAAAAATAGGATGAGATTTTTAACTATCCAAGACCGATTAACAGAGATCGGAATAGGTTGAGCATAAATACGTAAATTTTGAGGGAAGAAGTAATAAGAGTGAATAATACCTCCTATAAAATCCTAGAATGATAAACATGACGATTAAATCTCGGATTTAAGAAATTGCGAACTATTTATTATTTACTATAAATATTTAATTTGTTACGAATGTATTTAAAGTAAAATAAATAATATTCGCAATATCTTATTTCTCGGGGAATTCCCGGGATTTAAAAATTGCGAATTATTTATTATTTTATTATAAATATTTATTTTGTTTCGAATGTATTCAAAGTACAGTCACGAACCGGGATTGTTGAGCCACTAGCTTATCATCTTAACTTGGTTGTGTTACACGAATGCCGCCCGTTTTTCGTTATTGAAATGTCACACATCAAACTTCACGGGCGGCATTTGTGTAACACAACCAAGTTAAGATGATAAGCAAGTGGCTCAACAATCCCGGTTCGTGACTGTACAATAAATATTTCACGATTTCTTAAATCCTGAGATATAATCGTCATGTTTATCATTCCAGGATTTTATAGGAGGTAATATCCACTCTTGTTACTTCTTTCCTCGAAGTTTAAGTATTTATGCTGCACCTATTCCGATATCTGCTGATAAACTATCTAAGGTAGTAATATGGTGCAATACTTGTTTTGTGCATTTTATTTACAAAATATGAAGCAGATGCTGACTAATAAACGCATAAACCATACAACAACTGTGTACTTTAAACGTATAATTATAAAGAATGTACGTTCCTCTAATTGCATTCTCCCATTTCTTAAAGCCACTTTCCCACCTTAAGGGTGAAGATAAAATAAATTGTCCCTATTAGCGCCTTTACTAAGTTTTTATGAACGCCGTTCTGCTATAAATAGCCTGTAGCTTTGTATTGCAAGATATATTTTCGGGCATTTCTAATTCCATTTTTCTCGGGCTTATTTCATTAGATATATTATTAAAGAAGCATACATACCTACTGAATTTTGCCCGCGCATCGCGCGGATTTTTGATAAAAACAAGTAACATCCATTTCCGTGTCACTTGAGTGAGATTCGAATTAGATAGAAAAAGAATTTGACAGAATGACACTTGGACACACACGTTTTTTAGCCGTGAATATTTAAAGTTGATTCGCCGTGTGTAGGCACGGTCTTCAGTGTTGTATGGATCAATATCTAAGCTTGTTGATAGACACGGCGGCACTACTGTACAGCGCCGTCGCCGTATGCGTCGTCCGGTATTTTGCCGTGTCATGATCATGATTTTTCTACGGTGCGGCTAGTGTGCCATATGCAAAAGAAACCGTGCCATAAAACGGGCCTAATGTTCTAAAAGTGCATCAAATCAATCTGTCTAGCCTTTTCCCAACTAAGTTGGGGTCGGCTTCCAGTCTAACCGGATGCAGCTGAATACCAGTATTTTACATGGAGCAACTGCCTATCTGACCTCGACAACCCAGTAACTAGGTAATACGATACCCCTTGGTAAGACTGGTTGTCAGACTTTCGGGCTTCTAATGACCCTTAACGACTGTCAAAGATCCATGAATGATAACCGGGACCAACGGCTTAACGTGCTTTCCGAGGCACGGAGGAGTCTCGGTATGAAAAGATGGTCACCCATCCATAGACCAACCCCGGCAAGATCGACCCTTGCGGTTTTATACAAAAGTTTAGTGCATTGCAGATAGTTATAGATTTAACCTTCGAAATTATTATCAGCACGCTATAACTTTATGGATTAGCTCCATAATGGTATAGCGTGATGATAATAATTTGTCTGAGTCTGAGTCTTCATTTTTATATATGATACTCGGGGAATTATTTCAGTACCATTTGAAAGCAGCCAGACCAATCGTAGCGGTCAAACATCCCCCAGACACAAACCATCTAATTATCATGCTCGCGCTCATACTAACAGCGGCCTTTTAATTGTGTCTGGGGGATGTTCGGCAGCTACGACTGGTCTGGCTGCTTACACTATTTGTATTGAAATAGTTCCCCGAGTGTCATATATAAAAATTAAGACTCAGACTACGAGTATAAGTAATAATAATAACCTGGGACATTATTCACACACGGTCATCTGATCCCAAACTAAACAGAGCTTGTACTATGGAAACCAGATAACTAATATACTACATAATATACTACTTTTTTTTAACGACTTCAAAAAAAGGAGTTATCAATTCGATACGTATGTATGTAATATTATTGGATCTGCAAGATATTCACATAATGATGATATATTAGGGCTTCCAAGCAAATATACAAAATTTTATAGATGTATGTTTGTATGTTAATATGTATGTATGTTTGTCCACGCATATCTCCGAAACTGTTAATCGGATTGTGACCATTATTTTTTTGTTGGCTTACATTTACTTCAACTTAGGGCACAGTGAAAGTTTCATCAAAATCGGTTTAGTAGTTTTCAAGATAATGGAAGATCACCAGGTAAGTGCTTATTGGTCCTCAGTAATGGAAATAGGATGACCTAGCTTTCAACATTTATCTAATTGAGCATGGGTGCTACTACTCGTACATGATACTTTCTGAAGGTCTGATGATGACCAGGTAAGTGTTTATCGGTTCTCAATAACGGAAATAGTTAGGATGACCTAGCTTTCAACATTTATCTAATTGAGCACGGGTGCTACTACACGATACTTTCTGAAGGTCTGACTATGACCAGGTAAGTGCTTATCGGTTCTCAGTAAAGGAAATAGTTAGGATGACCTAGCTTTCAACATTTATCTAATTGAGCACGGGTGCTACTACACGATACTTTCTGAAGGTCTGACTATGACCAGGTAAGTGCTTATCGGTTCTCAGTAAAGGAAATAGTTAGGATGACCTAGCTTTCAACATTTATCTAATTGAGCACGGGTGCTACTACACGATACTTTCTGAAGGTCTGACTATGACCAGGTAAGTGCTTATCGGTTCTCAGTAAAGGAAATAGTTAGGATGACCTAGCTTTCAACATTTCTCTAATTGAGCACGGGTGCTACTACACGATACTTTCTGAAGGTCTGATGATGACCAGGTAAGTACTTATCGGTTCTCAGTAAAGGAAATAGTTAGGATGGCCTAGCTTTCAACATTTATCTAATTGAGCACGGGTGCTACTAAATGACACTTGCTGAAGGTCTGATGATGACCAGGTAAGTGTTTATCGGTTCTCAATAACGGCAATAGGATGACCCAGATTTCAACATTTATCTAATTGAGCACGGGTGCTACTACACGATACTTTCTGAAGGTCTGATGATGACCAGGTAAGTGCTTATCGGTTCTCAGTAAAGAAAATAGTTAGGATGACTTGGCTTTCAAGGAAGGTCTGATGATGACCTATCTTTCAACGTGTAAGTGTGACGGCCTGGCTTATTGATGTGTAATGGTACGGGTGTGGTGTCAAAGGGAAAACATCTCAAATCCTTGGTCAAATTCTAGTGCAATATTTATAACAAAACTATTAACTACCTACTTATTACAATCAAATATTCCAGTTTTTACTAAAAACTAAAAATTACGAAACAAAAATAATAAAAAGAAATTAAATCGACTTCAAAAAGAAACGAACTTAAAATTATGAAATAACTTTAATTTCGGAATTCGGTGGCAAAAAACTAAAATACAGATCCCAAGACACCGACTTCCGAAATTGTAGTTATTTCATAATTTTAAGTTCGTTTCTTTTTGAAATCGATTTAATTTTTTAAAATTATTATTTTTTTGTAAATACATACTTATATAGATAATTACACCCAGACTCAGGACAAATAGACATGTTCATGCACACAAATGTTTGTCCTGGATGGGAGTCGAACCCACGACCTGCGGCATGATAGGTGGTATCTTAACCAACCACCACCAACCAAGATGACGTCATTTTTATGCCAGCTTTAAAGCGTCTGGCGGAAAAAACCTCGGACGGGAAGTATCTGGCAGTATTGATTAATTATTAATAATATACATACATAAAAATCAGCGTTCAGACTAAGAAAAGTGAGTAATATTTTTATGTTAACTTTAGTACCTGATACCTGAAAATTGGCCGTCGTCGGCCCGAGCTAGCAGGTATGAACCTTAATCAAAGTATATACTAACACTACTCTATCTCACACATTTTAAACCATACTAATATTATAAATTCGAAAGTATAACTCTGTCTGTTACCTTTTAATGCCTAAATCACTGAACGGATGACGACAAAATTTGGCAAGGCGATAGATGGCATCCTATGGAAGGGCATAGGCTACTCATAAATACATACAGGAGGCGATATAGGGGATGAAATTTTGTACGGGAAACCCAGCATTTCAAAATTATTTTTTTTGATAGTAAATAAAGCATTATGTGGTTCTGCGTTTTTGAAAAATCAATAACTCTAAGGGGGTAAGGTAAAGGTAGGTTTCAAAATTTACAAATAATATTAAAATTTTTGTGTGTCTCTTTTGAAAAGTTTTAAGGAATTGGAAATGTAGTCATAGTTCCTATCTTGTGGTAACATTTAATCTTTATTTAATTAAAGTCGGTCCACTCGGTCGAAAGTTATTTGTTATTAGAGCGTGACCGGCACAATTTTAACTAAACAAAGTCTCCTCGCCGCGTCTGTCTGTCTGTCTGAACGCGATAAATACAAAGACTAGCGAATGGATTTTCATACAGTTTTTACTAAGGGACGGAGTAGTTCATGAGGAAGGTTTAGATTCATCATTTATTACGGTTTTGTGTAAATTGACTGAAATATGTCGATGATTGTTGATGATGTCGAAAAATATCATGCCGACTAGGCGCCGCGTAAACCAATAATACGAAAACCACTTATTACGGAATTAATATATTGTTTACCTGGATTAAAATATTGTGGGATACTTTTAATCCTGGTAGTACGTTCTCGTGGGATATTTTCAGACAAAGCTAGTCAGAAAATAAGTATATATTGTTTACCTGGATTAAAATATTTTAGGGTACTTTTAGTCCTGGTAGTACGTTCTCGTGGGATATTTTCCGACATACACGTGGGCGAACCTGCGGGCAAAAGCTAGTCAGAAAATAAGTAAATATTGTTTACCCGGATTAAAATATTTTAGGGTACTTTTAATCCTGGTAGTACGTTCTCGTGGGATATTTTCCGACATCCACGTGGGCGAACCCACGAGCAAAAACTAGTCAGAAAATAAGTAAGGTCTGGCGGCTCTGGGATCTTGGACTATTAGAAATCACAGACACGTACGGTATTAAATAAAAAATAATTATAATAACCTGATCGATTGACCCGAGCGGCTGTTATTACTCAGCCACGAGCCCTTCAACAATGTCTTAATTGATCATTACATCGTCCAGAGTAGGTACAAGTCAAACAATGTCAAGTCCTTACAACGATAGAATCAGTAATTACCCTGTCTTGGGCAATAAAACTGCCATTTTATTAATAGGGCGAAATGTTCCTGACAGAGGTTTTATGTATTATTTATTGATCTCATTGGTATGACCTTAAAGGGTAGACTCATGAAATTTTATGGTGGCGAACGATATTAGGGGCCTTTGGATGGGAGTGCTGAAACAGGCATAACTGGAATGTGACCCTAATTCCAGTATTAGGTGGAAATAAATAAAGTAAACAATGACGTTTCTCGATCCATTTAGAAATTTTAATCATCAATAATTATGAGGTATTCAAAAGCTCGGACTGTGTTACACTTTTTCGGAACGATAACAAACTAAGTGAAAATTCATAATGAATTGCGTCGTTGCTTACATATAGCTAGAATATTATTAATAACCGTCTTTGAATCAAGGAACCAACAAATAGTATTTTATTTACCCTACCTACATTCCATTTAATTAATTTAATTTAAAACATTTTCCATTTATTTTTTCTCGATTAATGAAGCGAGAATCGGAGAGCACTGGCTACAAATTACGTCGTATATAAAGAGCTTGGCTTGCCCTTAAGAGCTTAAGGCGGGTTTACGAGCGACCCGTGATAAATCTATTTAATGCCCATATCGACAGCTAATACCAAGCACTTGTACCGAGCTAGAGCTTGCAATAAGCGATAAGCGATCAGAGTTTTTAATAGAAAATCTAATTTGAACTTTAATGTTATTCGAGGAGACGTAGGTTTGTTGTAGGTACATTCGAGGTATGCAAAGGTTAAGGCCCAATAAGGATTATTTTCTCTTGCACTGTGTAACAAGCTTGGAATGGTTGTGCTGGCAAAATTGTGCAGACAAAATTATACCGATGTTTCTAATAGTCAATATGGGAAAGGACGTATTAACAAAATACTTGCTTTTTTGGGTTCCTTCAGTATACAAATATGTAATCCCAAACTGACAATGCAACGGGTATGAGCCATTTAATAAACCACCTAAGGCCTGCATTCCTGCTGTGCTGATGTCGGTCGCGTACGTCAGCGAGAAATAAATAATAAAATACCGTACTTGCGATACGATATTCACAGCAACTGTCACGCACGCGTGGCATTCAGCTTATCATCGATAACAGACTGAAGGCGCTCGCTCGCACAATTCCATTCTCACCAGTCGACCGACGTACGCGGCGCTGACGAGCGAGACCGACGCGCGTGAGACGCGGCGCGTAGCAAACTAGCAACGTCCGCGCCGCTTACGTTAGCGTCGCAGTGTGGTGCTATATAGAACACAATGTATGGTACCCGCGACGGACATCAGCGCAGGAAGAATGCAGGCCTTACAAAAAGTGTCCAAAACTGCTACTAAAAATATTCTTACACAAAAAAAATTCGCTGCTTTGTTTGGCTCAGTATACGCCTGTAAAGAACCGAATTTAATACTTACCTACATACGAGTACTCAGGAAGAAATACATTGTTCTATTCTTTATCTTTAAAAACACTAAAGAAAAATATGTGCAACCCAGTTTTAAAAGCCAGTTGCCGTCCGCTGTTTCGTCAACACCGCCCGCTCCGGTTCCTGAACATAACCTCTTAGATTTTATGGTTATTTACCTACTGTTTACAAAATGGCGTCGTTAAAGTCCAAGTGGCTTAAACAAAATGTTTCGCGTTACAATCGTGCGTAACTTGATGTATTATTTTGTTACCAATTTGCAGGCGATGGGTAAGTGAAAAATAAATATTTACTGGGGTGAAAAGTTTCATAAAGTATTAATTTTATTGATGTTGATGGGCAATGAAGAATAGTCAAAGATTTTTTTATGACTACTCGTAAATAAACAAGCTTCACGACTGTGTTCCTCGAAGGGTTAGGCAGAGCCATACCTACACTTACATAACGTGGAGTCACGACTTACATATCCAGATATTCCGATCTCAAGACACTCGACACGATTCACCAGCAGTGTGGGCTCATTTGCAGAAAGCACTGGAGTTTGTATTTGAAAAATCTCCTAATATTACTACTGTGCATATACTAACAGATAGCCCTTCGAGTCAATATCGCAACAAGTATATATTTTACATTATGACACAGCTGAAAAATGTCTTCTCATCATTAAAGTCAGTAACTTGGAACTATCAGGAAGCCGGCCACGGTAAGGGTGCTCCAGATGGTGTTGGCGCCGTAGTTAAAAGAACGGCTGACTACCAAGTAAAATGCGGGCGTGATGGGGGGATGTAAGATCCCTACCGTATGATCCCTCAATAGCCAATAGACGAAGGAAACACGCAGTTGCTCCAACCATCACAGTAAGATCTGTTTTTGCTAAAAGACAGGATGTACGGCAATCGTCCCACCTGTACAATCTGATTAACAAAGATTTAATCATATACTCTCTGAGGCTGCTTGATTGTAAAAAGAGTGTATTAAATTGACTTAAGACTAAAAGCTAAGATGAAGTTGAGTCCATGGTATCAACGATTCAATAGAATACCTACTATTTATTGTTCACCATAAAAATTACAGATACAATTGTGGAAATTTAACTTAGGTTGATACAATACAACATAATTCGATAAATATGATCATTGATAAAATAACCTTTACTCAATTCCTGACTTACGGTTAATGGAAGAGGCCTATGACTTCTTCCGATCCCAAGACACTGTCGCAGGGTTATCAAATACCTAAATTATTCAATTCACACTCATTACTGTGCACCTTCAGTCATCCTTACACACACACGCATACCTTACACTACACTTCACTCAAGCGCGCCTCTTTTTTTCCTTTTAGTTTATTGTTTTTTCTACTAAATGCATGTATTTCAGTTTTATATATTTTGGTTAATGATAAGGGTAAGAGCGGAGAATCCTAAAACAAGCATTTCCTTGCTTAAAAGGAGTCTCCAAACCATATAATATAAATCATATTATGTTAACTGAAATAAACATTTATTTTTTTTTAATTATTTTTTTATTACATATGCTAAGAAAGAGAATAGAATAGAACCCTCTACTCCTCCTCCTTACTCTTTATTATGTACACCGTATAAATTAACAGACAAAAATACAGGGTGTAAGGGACCGCCCTCTGCAAAAGGGACGCCTTATTTTGAATCATGTTCCACCGGAAAACACCGGAAAATATTAATTTTTAAATCATTTTTAGGGTTCCTTACCTCAAAAGGAAAAAACGGAACCCTTATAGGATCACTCGTGTTTCTGTCTGTCCGTCTGTCACAGCCAATTCGCTCCGAATATAATGGACCGATGAAGTTAAAATTTGGTACACGTATGACTTTTTGTGACCCAAACACGGACGTGTAACGTAAATAAATAAATTTTAAAAACAGCTAAAATAAAAAATAAAATAAATCTCCAATGGATTTTGAAATACGCATGAAATCAGCTGTTCACTTTCTGCCTAGCTACAGAGTTCATCGAACTCACCGCATTAACAGACGCTCCGAACACAAACAAATCAGGTTTATTAGAATCCCATAACGATCTTAAAATAATTTTATAAACCGGTCATATTAGTTTGATGTAGGTACTGAATTCACCCCATCAGTCTGCGGAGGGCTGTCCCTTGCAGCCTGTATAATTATACATTTTTCGAAGGGTAACACAATAGGCGGTCTTATCGCTAAAATCAAATTTATGAAGTCCACCTTTGATGCACTTTTGCTTGTTTTCTTTTGAATTGAAAAATAGTTGCTGGTAGGTAGACTCTAGCAACCCTAATACAACACACTGCTGGGTCACTGGCCTCCTCTCTGTGAGAGGGAGTGGAATCTACACGTAAGCCCAGTGTGGGTTGGTGGATCGCAACGCATCAAAGGCCTACGTAAAATAACAAGAAGAAAATAAAATAATACGAACAAAATAAAAGTTTATTTTACAACCCACACTGCACCGGCTGTTAATTCTACCTGTCCATTCCATTCTAAGCCCTACATTACAGAAATAGAGTTTACTTTCAAAGAACACGATGTGTATCAAAGTCTTTGCTACTCAATTTCACTAGGTTCTACCTTCAAGTCCGAGAAACTCATTATAAGTTTCTGCTCCAGCAGGCAAAGATCTAAATTTTATTTTGAATACTTTTTGAGTTCTTTGTAGAAACTAAACTGCTCGGTACCAACTGTTTGTTTGTACTTCAAGTTATGTGAAGACCATTCCTTTGCATTCTCATAGTATTTTGATTTTGTACGTAAAGCTGGGAAAGTTCGACAATATAGAATGGAGATGGCTTTTGGTAGGTATGTATAATGAATTGGAAGATGATTTTTGTTTGAGAAATTGTGAAATTTCTCTTTCAAAGAACAAGGACGTTCTTTTAATAAATCCTAATTACAATATACAAGCTAACACTAAACATATTATAAAAAATATCATAAAAAAAAAAAAAAAAAAAAAAAAAAAAAAAAAAAAAAAAAAAAAAAAAAAGGGGAAGAGCTCATTGTGCATCAAAAAAATTCGTCCGCATAGCTGTCAATGGGAAGAGTGCCCTTTTAATTATTTAGAACCATTTATTCAAGGAGCACTGATGGCCCATTGTAACGGCCCCGAATTACAAGTTGTATATAGTGGGTTCGAACCCAGACTTTGTGCAAATAATTTCATCACTACTGGTCTCAAAACGATGAAGGGAACCGGCATGCCCTAGAACCAAAACATCGAAGACATGTGACATCTACCAACCCGCACTGGGGCAGCGTGATAGTTTACAGCCCAAACCCTCTCGAAGAGAGGAGGCCTGTTTCCCAACAGTGGGAACATTATAAGCTGATTATGCTTATGCTATTCAAACGACCACTTAGACATTCCACAAAGCTAAAACTCTCATAACTTTCCTCAAATCAGTTTTTTTTTTTTATAAAAATAATAATAAGGTCGATGGCCTTATCGCCAAGAGCCCCAACCAACATCTCAAGAGGCTCTGGTTGGGTGGCTGGGTGAAGGGCCTGACTCAGAAGGCAGTCCTCCTTGATACGGCGCGTATTGTGGGGAGGTTTCTGTCTCTGGGGCCCTAACCACCGGTAGCTTGGACCCTGTTCCCCATGCCGGTGGATTTCTATTTTTAAATGTTTTTTTTTTAATTCTATATTTAAAAATATAATTTATATATGTGACGGCGGCAGCTGACATTTAATGAAAGAAAGAGACAGCGATATCATGCGCTAGCAGCACGTGCACCGGACGTCATCGCCCCTACCTACCTCCCACTACGCTTGGAGAATATAAAACAGGCCGCTCCGTTGTAATGGCACGCCCCCCCCGTCCCTTGCTCGGGTATGATGTGCCAGCTGGTGGCGTAGCTGAGCCTGTAGCTTTAAACTCCCCTGATAATAATAATTCAAATCTGATCCAGCCTGTCCCATCTTGCTGTCCTCCCCCCAGCGACGCCCTAAGCCGAGGCCCGTTCCCCACAGGGGGAGCCCTTAGCGTGTAGTCGCTTAGTCTGTAAGTTTTTTGCCCCTGGCTGGAGGCTTTGAGTTTTTCTTAAGGCAGCCACAGGATAGTCCGGTTAAGTAGTCTCGACCTCTCTAGGTCAACTACGAGATGCCATTCAAAAAAAAAAAAAAAAAGTAATGGCACGCATTTCTAACGAATACGTCTCGGTGCACGGACTGCTGTCTCAGTACGAGTCTCTGCCTCCCTCACTGCCATTAGTCGGTACCCTTACTTACTATTTGGCTTGTGTAAAATCTTGTCTCATTATATAATTTATGTGAATACTGATTGTGTGTGCATCTACTACAAAATTATTGCTGACATTTAGTGTCAGCTTCTTTATTAAGTAATTAATAATTAATAGGTTTAAATTAATAAATCAATTTATTTATAACCATACATATCCTGGTGTTTTACTTCTGATGTCTGAGCCGATCCCGACATCAGAAGTGGGATACGAAGACCACCCCACTTCTGGAGACTCAGCTTCCAATACCATGCAAGACCAAATGCTTTCGTTTAGTAACGGCATGGAAGCCATATTTTCTAAAATCGCTGAAAAATTGTCATCTACCCCCAGTACACTAAGTCCATTAGTCTCATTCGACCCAGACGACCCCAATTCAGATATAGAGGGTTGGTGTCAGCTATCAGACATTATAGTTGAAAATAAAAAAATAAAAGGGGTAGACCTAATAATGGCACTAACACATTGTCTAAAAGGGCGGGCTGCAACATTAACGAAAATTCATCCTGATCAATTCGAATGGACCAAAGTAAAGGAACTTTTAAAGGCTCAATTTGCCCCGCCTATGCTTGTACAGGATCATTTTGATCAAATTTTGAAATTTCAAATAAAATCTGAAGAAACTCCAGTACAAGCATGCGTACGTCTATGGCAATTTATCGAACAAATTCCTGATGCTAATTTATCCGACAAAGTGATAACTGGTTTTGCGATCTCTGTTTTATCACAATGCGATGCTATAATTCGCCGTGAATTAAATTCCACTGTTGTAAGCAATAAAACACAACTTTTTCGTGTATTGCGTGGAATTTCTTTAAAACGTAAAAACGAATCTTCTGATCATTATGAATTTGATCCAAAACGTCCTCGGAATACTCCGAGTTTCCGGGGACACTGCAATATTTGTGGTAGAATAGGACATCGAGCCTCAGAGTGTCGTGACAAAAAGAAAAACCTCAACCCAAGCATGAGTGTTCCAGACAAACGCCTCAATCAGAAGCCTCAAGTCACATGCTACTTGTGCGGTGAACCGGGCCACGTGGTCTCCACGTGCCCTACGAGGACCGATGGCACAAAAAAGGAGCAGCCGGCGGCAGGGAGCAAGGAAGTCAACGTGCGCTCCAAGAGTGTTCGTGGCATTATGGACTGCAGTGGTATGAGCTTACAGTTTATTTTTGACTCTGGTTCCGAGTGTAGCTTAATAAAAGAAAGCTGTTCGCATTTAGTAAATGGGCAAAGATCGCATGACCTAATCAATATGACTGGTATAGGTAAAAGCAGCGTCAGTAGCACTGAGCAAATCACTAGTACAGTTAAGATTGGAGATATTTCGACTGAAGTTACTTTTCATGTCCTTCCAGACGATTATTTGAGAGATAATGTTTTATTGGGTCGAGACATACTCCAAAATAACATTTCTGTTGAAATTTGCGAAAATAAATTGCAATTTACCCGCCTTAAAGAGACTAATATATGTTCTAAAATAAGTAACACGCTTATTATCGATTCTATTAATACTGACCTAACTGGAACCGACTTAGAAAAACTGTACAATATCTTAACTAAATATTCGGGCAATTTTATTGAAACATTACCTACGACACGTATAAAGACGGGCGAATTAAAAATAAACTTGATCGACCCCCATAAAACAGTACAGAGACGGCCCTACAGGTTGTCTTTCGAAGAATCTAAGATCGTTGATGAAAAAATTAGTGAATTATTAACGGCTAATATTATTAGAGAAAGTATGTCTCCTTTCGCAAGCCCTATAATACTAGTAGAAAAAAAAGACGGTACCAAGCGCATGTGTGTCGATTTCAGAGAATTGAACAGTAATACCAAGCCAGACAATTATCCCTTGCCTTTGATTAACGAACAGATAGATAAGTTACATGGCGCTCATTATTTTTCCACTATAGATATGGCTTCAGGGTTCCATCAGCTACCTGTACATAAAGACTCGATAGAAAAAACGGCTTTTGTCACTCCCAAAGGACAGTACGAATATCTCACTATGCCTTTTGGTCTTCGTAATGCGCCTCCCGTTTTTCAGAGAGCAATTAATAATGCGCTTAAGCCTTTAGCTGATGACAAGATTCAGGTCTACATGGATGATGTACTCTCTGCATCAAAAACAGTCGATGAGGGTTTGTGTCGTTTAGATAAACTACTAAAAACACTGTCTGAAGCAGGTTTTTCTTTTAATATTAAAAAATGTTCTTTTATGAAAACTCAAACTGAATATCTCGGCTATGTTATTTCGGCTGGCGAAATTAGACCAAATCCAAAAAAAATCATAGCTTTAACTAATGTTCCTACTCCAAGTTCCGTAACACAAGTCAGACAACTTATAGGCCTAGCTACCTATTTTCGACAGTTTATTCCAAATTTCTCTCAGCTAATAAGACCGTTATATCCATTAACCAAAGGAAAAGGTAAAATCCAATGGACGGCTAACCATGATCAAATACATAAAGAAATTATTAAAATATTGACCTCTGAACCTGTTTTAAAAATATTTGACCCTTCCTTACCAGTGGAACTCCACACTGATGCCAGTTCTGATGGGTACGGTGCAGTACTCATTCAAAAACAAAACAATAGGCCTCATGTAGTTGCATATTTTAGTCGTAAAACAACAGATGCAGAGAGCCGATATCACTCGTATGAGCTGGAGACTTTAGCTGTTGTAAAGGCAGTGGAACAATTCAGACATTATTTATATGGCAGAAATTTTACTGTTTTTTCTGATTGTAATTCTCTGAAAGCCTCTCATTCAAAACGAGATTTGACTCCTAGGGTGCATCGATGGTGGGCTATACTTCAGGCATACGATTTTGAGATAGTGTATAAAGAAGGTCAGAAAATGGCCCATGCAGACTTTTTATCGCGAAATTTGTCTAATGATAATTGTGAACCCAGAAAAATAAATTTTCTCGAATTAGATAAAGGTTGGTTGATTGTTGAACAAGAGAGAGACTCCGAAATTTCTGATTTAATATCTAAATTTCGTAACAATCAACTACCAGAAGATATAGCCCATACGTATGATTTAAGACAAGACATCTTATATAGAAAAATCGTGCGCAGGGCAGTAACTAGTTGGCTCCCTATCATACCCCGCTCTCTCGTTTGGTCTCTCATTAGTCATGTACATAACGAAATTAAACATTTAGGTTTCGATAAAACATTAGACAAGTTATACGAGTTTTATTGGTTCCCTGACATGTCTAAATTTGTCAAAAAGTTTATTAATTGCTGCTTTGTTTGCAAATCCTCCAAGGGTCCTTCCGGTGCTCAGCAAATGCAGCTTCATCCAATTCCTAAAGAACCAATACCATGGCACACTATTCACATGGATCTTACTGGAAAATTGAGTGGTAAAAGTCATCGAAAAGAATATTGCTCTGTGTTGATAGACGCTTTTACAAAATTTGTTCTTCTCGAATATTCCCCAACTTTAACTTCCTCTCATGCAGTAAAAGCCATAAAAAATGCCGTTAATCTTTTTGGTGCTCCAAAACGTATTATAGCTGATCGAGGCCGCTGCTATGATTCTAGTGAATTCAAAGATTTTTGTAAAGAAAATAATATAGAACTTCATTTGATAGCTACAGGATCTAGTCGTGCCAATGGGCAGGTGGAGAGGGTCATGCGAACTTTGAAAAATATCCTTACTATAATAGAATGTAACTCTAATAATACCTGGCAGGATCAACTGGGAGAAATTCAGCTAGCTCTTAATAGCACTCGCTCCCGTGTTACAGGTTTCACACCTACAGAATTAATGTTCGGTATTCAGGGAAATTCCTTGAACCTAGCTAGAATATCTCCTGGTTCATCTGAATCAACCAGGGTGGATGTTGAAACGGCCCGTTTATCTGCATCAGACAACATAAAACGATTGGCCAGTGCTGATACTATTCGGTTTAATCGGGGGAGGGCACAAATAAAACCATTTAAAGTGGGTGATTTTGTCTTTCTTAAATGCGAGGAAAGACACCAAAGCAAATTAGATAAAAAATTTAAGGGACCTTTCAAAATTATTACAGTTTTAGATAACGATCGTTATGAACTAAAACATATTAATGGCTCTAATAGGATTTACAAATACGCGCATGAAAATTTGAGAGAAGTACCTAGAGGTCAACAAGGTTTTCTTGAGATTTCTGAAAATTATGAGTCTGATGATGATGAACGGTCCATGACGGCGGATAATGTATGTAGTAATATAAATTATGATTTATATAATGTTGCTTCAGGCGAATTAGTGGAAAACTCTTCGCCATATTTAAGAGATAATAGTTCTCAAAACTTAAATGCCAGTCGAGTCTCAGAATCTGAAGAAACATTATCTATTGGTTCACAAACAGTAACAGTAGTATATTATTGGGCATTCTATACCACTATCGGCAAGTAGCTCGGCGAGTGCGCCTCGCTGCCGACAGTGGTATAGAATGCCCAATAATCGACACTCGACTCGACTCTCCACTAGACCAATAAACTCGAACGAGACAGTTTGTTGCACCGTGTACTTGATTAGGAACGATTTACTCAACCAACGACTAGTAACTTCCATATTATGGCGGGTCAGTATGAACAATCAACTATCAACTCGACTGTAGTGTATACTGTACACGACCAATGATCATGCGAGCTCGCTATCGCTCTGAAAGGTGGTACAGAATGCTCAATAATGAACAATCGACTCGATCACTGACCAGTAACGCAAAAGAGGTTGTGGTAAGTTTATAAATGATAACGTTCTAAATACATTCACTCATTTTCAATTGGTTCATTTCCGACAGTAATCATGAAATTTGTAAAACAACCGCAATCGCTGCATGTTAATACAGTCTGCGATGATATTTGTAAGACAAGTTTTCGTCACGGAGAATTATTGCCTAACTCAGTACGGTGTATTATTTGCGGTCCGTCCAATTGTGGAAAAACTAATTTATTAATTGGTCTTCTAATACACGAAAACGGATTAAGATTTGAAAATGTTTATGTTTATTCAAAAACTCTGCACCAACCTAAGTACATTTTTTTAGAAAGTGTTTTGCAACGGGTGCCTGGTGTTTCCCTCCAGAAATATCAGGGAAATGAGGAAGTACTACGCGTTCAGGACGCAAAACCCAACTCCGTGATTATTTTTGATGATGTTGCTTGTGAAAATCAGAGTAACATGCGTGATTATTTTGCGATGGGAAGACACAAGTGCATTGATTGTTTCTATCTAAACCAAACGTATAGTAAAATCCCTAAGCAGTTAGTAAGAGACAATGCGAACTTAATCATACTTTTTAAACAAGATGAAATAAATTTACGGCATATTTATGAAGAACATGTCAACACTGATATGTCATGGATTGAATTTCGTGAAATGTGTTCGAAAATATGGAGTGAGCCTTTCAATTATGTAGTAATTAATAAGGATTGCTCCAAAAATAAAGGATGTTACAGAAATAAATTTGACACTTTTGTTGTCTTTGATTAAAAATACTAATATTTAAGACCGGTACCCTCGCGATAATATTATTCTTCAGGCAACGCTTAATCAGTCACGAACTTTTTTTTGTTATTATGGAGAAATCACTGAAAAGACAAATAGTTGAAGCTGCAGAAGCTGTTAAAAAGAAAGTGCGAAAGATGAGAGATGTTGAGAATAACAATCAGCAAGTGCTGGAATCAGTGTTCAAGCCGGTAACAGAACCACTCAACCAAATTGCTAATGTCAGTAAGCAGGCTTCTCTCCTGCATAATATAGAAAATGAAGAAACCGATGTTCCGTTTATCGATAAAACTCTGCAAAAAGAAGTCCCTATTAGTTCAGAAAGCAATGATAACAACGACAATGAAGACGAATATGAATCTGATATCGAAAGTGATTCTTCATATAAATCATTAACTGAAAACAACCAGAGATGTGATATGTCATCCTGGTCAGTGTCCTCAGAAGCATTGAAAGATATTCCGTTTGGTGTCCGAGTAGAGAGCGGCAAATTGATGTTAGGTTCTGCGCGTATAACGATCAGCGACGAGTATATCATCATGGCTGGACGCAAATACCGAAATACGCCTGGTTTAAAACAATTGCTGCTGAAAAAGAACGTAGATTTAAGCAGGGTTACCGAAAGTGATATGAAACATTATAAGTCGATGTTACTTGATACAAATGCACATCGACGAGACTATGAACCTAGTAAACCAATAAAAAGTAATAAAGGACAAAAATATTTGCAAATTATAAAGCCTCTGTTCCAACTACGAAGTACAATTCAGGAGCACCAATCGAAGGGAAAAGGACTACTACCTTTAACAAAAACGTGGAAGAAAAACGTAGATTTTGTATATTGGGACGATCCCAATGAACTGGTGGATAGATTAAAATTATTGATTGCATCTCGAGATGCTGGTAACACAGG
Source organism: Dicycla oo (assembly GCA_948252095.1). Taxonomy (NCBI): domain Eukaryota; kingdom Metazoa; phylum Arthropoda; class Insecta; order Lepidoptera; family Noctuidae; genus Dicycla; species Dicycla oo. The sequence continues at coordinate 16,653,410 of OX411732.1, forward strand.
ATTAGATAATGAAATTATATCTATCATTGAAGAATTGCGTGAAAGTAAAGTTATAAATTAATAAATATTTTAAAATGTGTTTATTTTATTATTAGCCTCTCGATACAATACACCTTAAACATGAACGTAGACAAATTCGGACACTACATTCACAAAAGAATGCGTTTTGCTGAGTTATTTGAGTTTAATGAGAATGCTTTGTTAAAATTAGAAAACGGAGATTTTGATTTAAAAACTTCAAGACTGAGAGGAATTAGATCTCCAGTAGAAGCAGACGATGCTGTGAACAAGGATTATGTAGATCGTTTGAATGCTAACACATTAAAAGAATTAAATAATTTGACTGTGGACAAGGATTATGTAGATCGTTTGAATGCTAATATGTTAAAAGAATTTAATAATATGATTGGATCATTGCGTTCTCAAATCATAAAAGACACAAAGGGTACAGTACAGGCTACTTTAAAAGCAAAGATACCTGAGGTTTTAACTCATTTGCAAGATAAGTTTTATACTAAAGCAGAGGTAGATAAATTACTTCAAAATAAATCTCCATAATGGCAAAACAGCAAATTGTTAATGAACTACACAAAGCAGCAAGAATAAATTTCCTTCGTCGTTCCGTCATTCTAAAAGGGGTCGATGACTTGTGGCAAGCTGATCTAATGGACATGCAAAACCTGAGAAAATATAATAAAGGTCATAATTACATTCTAGTGGTGATTGACTGCTTGTCAAAGTACGCTTGGGCAGAGTCATTAAAATCAAAAAATAAACTTGATGTTACTCATGCATTTAAACGAATACTGATTAACAGCAATCGCAAACCTGTTAATTTACAAACTGATAAGGGAACAGAATTTTATAACAACTCATTTCAAACGCTTATGAAGACGTATAATATTAACCATTACTCCACGTTTTCTACCAAAAAAGCTTCGATCGTGGAGCGACTGATTAAAACACTTAAAAATAAATTATATAAATATTTTAGTCTGAATGGAAACTATAAATGGTTAGGTATACCATTAGAAGTTACGTTAAAGATTTATAACAACACAAAACATCGTACTATTAAATTTAAGCCAATTGAAGTTAATAAATCTAGTGAGTCAGTTATAAAAGAAAATATTAAAAAAACCTTAAATCATGTAACCATTCGTAGAAAACCTAAGTTCAAAGTAGGTGACTTTGTTCGTATCAGTAAATACAAACACAATTTTGAGAAAGGTTACACACCTAATTGGTCAACTGAAATATTTACTATAAAAAAAATAAATTATACCATACCAGTAACATATCATATACAAGATCAGCGAAAGCAAGCCATATTGGGAACTTTTTACGAGCAAGAACTTCAAAAATCTTACTATCCGGGTATTTATTTGGTAGAAAAGGTTTTAAAAAGGAAAGGAACAAAAATGTTTGTGAAATGGTTGGGTCTAAACAACGAAGAAAACAGTTGGATCAACAAAACTGCAATAGTGGAATAAAATAATTATATAACAGTTAATTTTGCATTATTTCTTTCATTACACTTTAGACAATGCAAGGAGGTGAACTTGTTAATACCCTAATTAATAATCTGCCGTTCGAACTTCATTTACCAGGCTACAATTATTGCGGCCCGGGAACAAAACTCCAGAAACGTTTACTACGAGGTGACCGAGGTGTAAATAAGCTAGACGAAGCTTGCATGCATCACGACATTGCATATGCAAACCATACAGACTTACCCAATCGTCACAAAGCTGATTTACAACTACTTAATATGGCTAAACAAAGACTTAAATCGAACGATGCAGGGAAAGGTGAAAAACTTAGTTCGTGGTTAGTGAGCAAAGTTATGAAAGCCAAACTGAAATCTGGTGCCGGCGTTAAAACGTTTAAAAGTTTCGTATCAAAAATAAGAGCGAAGATAAAGAAACTGAAACCAAAGGACAGTAAAACTTTAATTAACGCTGCTTACTCAGCAGCAATAAAAATATTTCCTAACATTCAGAAAATTCGAGTACCACGAGTGATACCCTTACCGAAGACTGGAGGTATTCTACCCTTAATCCCGATTTTTGCGGGCTTATCAGCATTAGGAACTTTAGCTGGTGGTGCGGCTGGTATTGCAAAAACTGTTAACGATTACAAAGCTGGTCAGCAAAATTTACTAGAAACACAACGTCATAATAGGGCTATGGAGCCTTTAAAGTTAGGGCAGGGTTTATACATTAAGCCACATAAAAATGGAAAAGGTTTATTCGTGAAATCTTTAAAAAACTGAAAAATAAGCTACCTAATCGTCCTCTAACTAATGTAGACATCCAAAGGTATGCACGCGACATCCCTCACTTTCGAGGAGTGTACATGAGGGATCAATTACCAAGAACGCCAAATCCGATTGAATGTGGTATCGTTAACTTGGACGATTATAAGAACGAAGGGACGCATTGGGTAGCTTATGTAAAATTAGGCAATTATTGTGAATATTTTGATAGCTTTGGAAATTTGAAGCCTCCAATGGAATTAATACGATATTTTAAGAATTGTAATGTTTTTTATAATTATACAAGATATCAGAAATTCAACACTGTAAATTGTGGACACTTATGTTTAGAATATCTGTGGACTTTTTGGAATAAAAACATATAAAATTTATGATTTTCTTTTATTTCAATCATTTGCAAGATGTCACTCACATTATCGATAACTGGAAACTCGTCAACTTTATCTACTTACTATCCCAACACGTTGCAACTATATGAACAGTATGAGTGTGCCTTATTGCATTTCGCAACATTTAATTCGATTCCAAACATTGACAAAACGAATAATAAATTCTATTATGGTTCTAACGAAGTTATTGAAATACCGGAGGGCACCTATGAATTGCAAGATATTAATGATTATTTAAAATCTGAAATGAAAGATGCCTCAATCAAACTACAGTGCAATAACAATACTTTAAAAGCTGCTGTATATTGTACAAAGGACATAAATTTTAATAAAGAAGGTACTTTCAGGAATTTATTAGGGTTTAATAAACAGATCTTGAAAGCAAATAAATGGCATGAGTCACAGTTGCCGGTCAACATTTTACCTACAACTGTGATCAGGATCGAATGTGATATTGTAAGCGGCTCGTACACAAACGGAGAACCGAGTCACATTATCCACGAATTTGCACTCAACGTTCCTCCCGGATATAGGATTATAGAAATTCCGAAAAACGCGATATACTTTCCAATCAACCAAAACAACATTAGCTGCATACATATCAGGCTGTTAGATATAAATAACCGCTTAATAAACTTGCGCGGTGAAGAAGTGCAGCTGTATTTGCATCTCAGAAGAAAAAAATGATCGACTACAATAAATATGTGCATCAGCAAATCAAAAATATCAGTTCCACTCAAGCTTCCAACCATATAAGAGCTCGCCCTAAGAAGAAAATAAAATTAACTAAAGACAACAAGGCATTTCTCAAAGCGATCGGTTTGCTAAAATGAATATCTTAGACGTTTTATCCGCTCCGACTTACGACAACACGGTTGAAGGAATCGAATTTCATTCTTACAAGCCCTACGTAACTAGTTTCAATAGGAACGATGAAATTCGTATACCCATTAACCAACAAGACTTGTATATACTTCCGTCAGCTAGTACCTTGTATTTGGAAGGGACTGTTATCGTAAGCAAAAAGGATATGAAAGAGAAAGCCACTAGTGTTAATTTTACGAATAATGCTCTACTTTACCTGTTCCAAGATATAAGATACGAGCTAAATGGAGTGGAAATTGATAGAATAAAAAATGCTGGCATAACTACCACCATGAAATCGTTAATATCAATGAGTGAAAGTGAATCAAAGATATCTAATGCATGGGGCTGGAATATCGATGGCATAAAAAATATAAATGGGGGTAGTTTTTCCGCGTCTATACCACTCAGTAACATCATCGGTTTCGCTGAAGATTTCAAGAAAGTCGTGATAAATTGTAGGCACGAACTGATATTGCTACGAAGTAATACTAACCTGAATGCGGTCAAACTTAACACCGGTGAATTTGTAGAAGACGTTCAAATAAATAAAATCATCTGGCGTGTACCGCATGTTAAAGTGTCCGACAAAGAGAAAATAAGTTTACTCAAACTGTTAGAAAAAGATCGACCACTCCAGATGATATTCAGAAATTGGGATCTGTACGAATATCCAGCTTTACCTAAAACTACAAAACATACCTGGTCCATCAAAACTTCCTCGCAAATAGAGAAACCTAGATACATAATTATGGGCCTACAAACAAATAGAAAAAACAATTCAAGTTCTGATATGTCTCAGTTCGATCACTGCCATGTTCGTGACGTTAGAGTATACCTAAATTCAACTTACTTCCCCTATGAAAACCTAAATGTCAGTTTCTCGAATAACAGAATCGCTTTATTATACGAGCAATACATTCGATTTCAACAGTCTTATTACGGACGTCGCCCGGAACCCTTATTAAGTGAAAAACAATTTAAAGATTTGGCGCCGCTCTTTATCATAGATTGCTCTAGACAAGCCGATAATGTAAAGACAGGTCCTATTGTGGATGTACGAGTGGAAATAGAGAGTGATTCGGACATACCAGATCAAACTTCTGCATATTGTCTTTTATTGAACGACTGTATAATTGAGTATAAGCCTCTAAGTAATACTGTGAGAAAAATATCATGAATCCGAATACTATCATATTAGATGTTCAAGGGTTTAAAGACCTGTACAATAATTTTATAATAAAAGAATTAGCTTTTGCTAGTCGTGATTATACTCAAACATTTTTAATAAAACCACCATACTTGTTTAAATACTTAACAAGTGATGAAAAGAAGCAGGTTAAATGGTTGGAAAGAAATAGGGGAATTTATTGGAATGAAGGATATATTGACTACAGAGAATTTCGACGTATAATCGTTCCATATCTAGAAAATAAGGAAATCATTGTAAATGGTTTGGAGAAGGTGAATTGGATAAAGGATCTTTGTATGAATTGTAAAGTATTAGACCTTGGTAAAGAACAATGTCCTAATTTCTCTGTTTTGCATAAAAAATACTGTGAAGGAAGATCTAATTTTAATTGTAATAAACATCTGAAGCATTGTGCGCTTAAAAATGTGCTTTGTTTAAGGAAGTATTTAGAATGGGCATAAAATGTATGCATTAATGTGTGTAATGTAGATTATTAGTTTTTAGGCTTGTTAAATAAAAATCAAAATAAGTTATACATACTTTTATTTTGCTAAACACTCCCCACACTTCTCCAAATAACTTAACACTACACGCAATTGAATAGAAATATCTTAATAAAATTATAAATATTAGTTTACACAAACGATTATTAAAAGTCAGTATCTATTAAAGATTTCGATATTTTCTTAACTAAAGACTCAGTTTCGTCCATAACACTGTCGATAGCATCTTGAACAATATATTGTGCGTTTATAATAACGTTCTCACTGTCACTATCACTGTCTATGGTTTGAGGATTGTTATTACATAGATCTACGACTGAAATTTTTATTAATTTAATCCCTCTTCGCTGTAGTCGACTCATCACGTAGGATTTGGTTGGTTTTAGTTTTTTCGACTTTTCCCTGCATCGTTGTTTTAGTTTTTTATCTTTCGTGACTGGTTTGCTGTGCTCGGGTTCGCTGCGAAACATCTCAGAGAATCCTTCGTAAGGATCCTGGGCATACTGGCTGAACATGATCTCGGATTCAGACATCTGAAACAAAATATAAAACGATTATACCACTATTCCTTTAGTATAGCGCTCTAAAGCGTTATAATGGGGTTTTCCATCGAGTTCACTATATTCCTTTATTATATTGATTATTAACACTACCGCGATCACAATTGTTAGTTACAAAAAAATTTTATACTCACCGACATGATTACTTTTGCTGAAGGTTAAAAAAATATATGAAACAGGTGTTCGCGATGAATAATATTTCGTTAATGATGGCAAAATAATTAAATACCGTGTAATAATTAATTACATGTCATCTAAGCATTTGTGTCTCCATGCTAAGGCCAATGAACTGCAACGTAGACAATAATTATACAATGAAGAATAGTGCCTTGTAAGCGTGTTACTTAATCGTAAACGTTAGTTATTCAAAAATCAACCTTACGATGCAAGGTATCTAGGTGCATAGTGCAACTGAAATCATTGCAATCGGTATTTACTTCATTTACCGATTGAAAAAAAGAGTGTAATTATATTTTAAAATAAATAGAATTTCATAAATGAAACAAGTCAATGGTTACAATAATTCCAATTTTATTTAATTTTTGTATAATAGTTATTAACATTTATTATTTTCTAGAACTAAACTTATTACATGAGTAGCCTTAGTTAATTACTTAACACTAAACTTAAATTATGATCAGAGTAATTCATTCTTAAAAATAGACGCATGACCCCAGGCTCGAGTTGAAATTTGATCTACAGATATCGATCGTTTGTCATCATTTCTAGATAAAGCAACTTTGTTGACAGTACGAGTAAATATTTCGTGTTTTATCGATTTAAACATATAATTTTTTCTCCGGATTACTCCGCCATTAAATAAAATGGTTTCATAGTCTGATAAGTTTAAATCCCTGACCACGCTTGCTTTCACCCCTTTTGCTTTTTTAATAATATTATTAGGGGTTTTTATAGAGTAAAGTTTCGATCTCAAGCCAACAAAATCAGATATATATTTTCCTCCCATTTCATCTTTAAAGAGACCGGGTACCTTTTTATTTTTTAGCGGTATCTGTAAATCATTTGCGGCTTCATAGTTACTGCTGTCAAAATATTGTAAAAAATTATATTTCAAATCATGGTAAAAATCGTTAGTGTCTATTTTATAAACAAAGGAATCGGTATCTGTGTAACATAGCTGCACTCGATCTTTATAAAAAGGCTTTACAATATCGTAATGAAAGTAATACATGTGTGCTTTTGAAAGTTCCAACACAGTGAAACCTATGTAGATAGGCTTATCTAAAATAATTTGATCAGGTTTCATTTGTATTGCAACTAAGTTTTCAGATAAAATAGATGCACTGTGGAAATAGGGGTTGGCTATAAGTTTCTCAGCGGATATAAATTTCTTAGTTCGATTGGACTGATCGCACCATTGATTAACTAAATGCACGGTTACTCTATTTTCAGTATTTTCTAATGTCTTTCCAAAAACACTGTTATTTAATAACTTAAAAAAGTCTTGTTCGAAGGAACTTTTTGCTTTTTGTCTTAATTGAGTATTTAACTCTATGTATTGTTTTAAATATTGAGCCTGTCTAAAAGTAATAGCTCTATGAATTTTACGTAAAATTAAACCATGTTCCAAACATTTTTTTAAATGAACGTAATGAATCACATAGTTGTACTTATTATACAAATTTGCTATGAGTTTCTTGGTTTTACCTCCCGGGGGTACACATTTTTCAGGACAAAATGGTAAGTCATTATGATGATTATGTAAATTTTCGGGATACAATAGATCGACTTCTAATATGAAGCCCCATTTTGCGTTATCTTCTATAGCGGTAACATCAAAATTAGCTAATTCGTTATCACCTAAAAATCTGAAACTAGAGTATGGTAAATACTGACACATGCTGAAACCGTAAAGATTATTACAATCTAAGTATACTATGAAACTCTCAGGTTGTGATGGATTATATTCAGGCATGTACTTGTGATTAGCTCTAGCATGCCGATGGGAACACATGCACAAACCACCGCGTATACCGCTTTGTATCATTCTGATGATAGCTAAGTCCGACACTAGCTCTAACTGAACGCCTGTTTTTAGCAACATCGCATCGAAAGATAAACTGGGTGCAGTAATGTAAAACGCGGGGTCAAGACTGTAATATTGTTTACAGGTTTTCCGAAAATTTTGGAATATGTCTGTTAACAAAAGCACATCCGTTTTTAAGTATAGATCCGTATACTCGCCTAGGTTATTAATATTAAATTCAGCCCAAACAGCCTGCGCGTGATTATAATCTTCATCACTAATGACTTCGTTAGTCAAAGAATTATAAAAATTATCCTTAGACGGCAAAAATGTTTGATCGTAACATCCCCAAGTGGTCATGTAATCATATGGATAAACACCTTTTCTTCTCAATAAATTAAACTGTCTTTCTTTGGAAAAATGAGACCGTAGATTAACGAAATCTTCCACCTGCAATGTTTTAGCGAGCTTGTCTAAACTTGTTCCCAAAAAGTTGAAGGAATCTAGAAACCTTATACAAATGTACTCGTTATCAGCAATAGGAATAAATTTGGTAAATGCTACATATTTTTCTTTAGTCTTAGGGATTATTTTAATTGAACCTGGAATTTCACCTAACTTTTTTATAAATAAATGACAATCGTATCCGGATAAATTGTGAAAAAATATTGGAATAAATTTCGGTACTTTATGCTGTAAATTACAGTGTCGATGTGCTGCACCTCGATATAGACCTGTAATATGACAATGATCTCTTACTTTATCGGTCAAGAGTAAATTGTCGCAAATATGACACTTAACGGCACGTTTAAAATCACGAGAGTTTTCATCAGTGAATATCATAGGCTCGCTTTTGGATATAATTTTATGTATTTGTTTTACGTCCTCAGTAAGAAAATGTATAAATTTCGAAACACAATCATTACCCCGATAACTTCTATAGCCCTCAACGGTGACATTTTTATTTGATGACACGACATTGTAAGCGAACGCCGCTGGCACGTGGCGTTTTAAGTATGACGTGTTAGCGGTGTTGAATTCAGCGCCGGAAATTGGTTCAAGTAACGTTTCAAAGTCGGCGTATATGACGAATGGAATATTTTGTTTTCTATCATAATTTTTAAATTTTAAAAATGAACCTTTTTCCGGTAAAACAGTGACAATCCCCCCACACAAGTGGGATTCAATTTGACTAAGCGTTGGAAAAAACAATAAACATGTTTCACAGAAATATAGTTTACCATGATGTTTGGTCATCTGATTTCTAACTAAACGAGATAAATCTTTGATGAGACAGTAATGTGAATTATTATTGTTTTCTAAAAACAGTAGATGGATACTTTTATTAGACTTGTCATTCAACGTTGTATACAATGGCCCAATAATTGTTTTCTCATTTTTTAAACCATATACAAATATATTGAGAGAAGGATTATTTCTCTCAAAGATAGCTATGTCCGAGAATGTAATTGGAAATGTTAAATTATTAACATTCAAAACATCCTGAAAGTATGGATAAGACGAAGTCCTATCGGGATGTCTGTTTGTGGGGTACAATGCCGCCACAACACACCACAAAAAGCAATACTCATCATTGTTTCGAATATTCAAACAAGCTCTTTTAGCCTTTATGGATTTCGGCAAAGTTAAAAATTTAGATCCGCTGAGTGGTTGATATTTATTAATATTTAATTCTAAATGCGAATTACTTAAAAATGTCCAACCACTATCTCTTTCCTCAAATTCTTCAATTTTTTTTAGTAGTACATTAACAGCTGATTTGTAAGTAGAATCAAAATCGTAATTAATTAGTGTAATAAAATTTTTTGTTCGGAATGATTTTATTTCTTGTTGATCATTTTTAAACATAAGAAAGGAAGCAAACAGTTCGAAGTTTATTTTGACAGAGGTGTGTTTCTGTATTGAACTATCTATTAAATGTTTAATTTGTGGACTAATACTATTGAGGAACATTTCAGGAAAACTATGTATTTGTTCGCCTGTCGCTGTGATTTTATAACTTTTGATTCGTTCTTTAAAAGAAGAATTAATAATTGCCACATTATCATAAATAGGTGTTGAACTATTGTTTTTATGTACATTGCTACGTAAATGACCAGACCATCGGCGATTATCTACAAATACTTTGCAATCAGAACAGTGAGGCATTATGTTATTGTTGAAATCACTAACAAAAAGGAACACTAACAATTTCAATAAAATTAGATTAGATAATACTTACAACTATTATTCACGATCTTAGGTATACCAGTAACAAAATATTTTATATAGGTAATTAGTACAACTTGATCAGGACTATTTTATGTTCGTTCCAAGATCCCTTGTGTAATTTCTTCTCAGGTAAGTCGGTAATTATGTTTAGGCAGAATGTTTCTGAAATAATAAAAAATTGGATGCATTAGACACATAATCTAATTAGATAGATAATAGTATAATCTGGAGAGAAAAATATAGATAATAATTACCTGCAAAATGTAAAATGATTTATACATAGGAATGTGTATCTGCGGGATCCAAATATGGAGATATATATCAGGTAATTAAATAATTCTTCACAGACCAGTCGGTAATTAATATTTTGTTTAGGCAGAATGTATCTGAAATAAAAAAAAAATGTTTATTAGGTACCGATAAAGAATCAGACATATAATTGTAAATTCTGGGTTGAAAAATAGTCATACTATTATGTTAATTGAAATTAAAAAATGATATTTGATAATTACCTGTACAATATGAAATGATTTATACATTTATCTGCTTTATCCAAATAGGTGTATTTCAGGCCCCCTCCACGATATACCGAACAGCGTTGCTCCTGATGAAATCGTTCGTATGTACTTTCTGGTGTGTGATCAATAAAATATTTATTTTTAATAATTGACTTAATTTTTCGGTGACAGTTTAGAAAGGTGCTCACTCCGAGAGACCTTTGAAATAATAAATAATATTTTTTGCCTAAAAATATTTCATCATAAAATTTGTTTTGCGCAATTGTAACACGTGTGCTTAACCTAATTATTTATTTCACATTCACAATAATCAGCTATTTTAGTTAGGGTTGACAATAACTTAGTATCATTCTATGTATCATTCAGCAAAAATACAAAAATTTACACAATGCATTATTACGGTTAAAATATATCATAGCGTATCGACAGATATGGATTTCCATGGTTTGACTCATGGCTGTTAGTGTAGTTATGAGAACTATATTATGTATTTATTTCAGGAAGTTTAGAAAAGTACTAGGTTGACGGCAATAAGTTCATCTTTTCTACACAAGACCTAAACGTAGATGATAAAATAAGTACCTACCTTAGAAATATTTATTTACTTCTATAAAATAATTACATCAATGTAGTGTAACGATTCCGTGCTCGGTATCATTTAGTCAGCCCTGGCTAATTTCGCTGCATCGACATTCGATGCAACATAAAATTTTCCTTCGTCTTCATTTTACGTACATGTATAATCCGACTATAGAAAAAGTTACTTCAACACAACAATGCTAGATTGATTGAAGTGTTTTTAACATGCTTTATTTATAATTTGATTTTAACTTATAAGCTACAAGTATTCGGTACAAAGTACGAGTCTGCAAGTGCAACGAAGTGCTCTGTTATCATCGGTATACAAACAGTCTGTGTTGTCTACAATATCAGCGACGACATTGTCGATAGCCACCCGCTGCCGCCATCACCAACCAAGTCATCAAACCGAGTGGAACTTCTGATTGAAAAATGTAAGTCTTATAAAATATTCTGTTCGTTGTCATGGCTCACACTTGTGATCCGCTTGTAATTTACAGTTATGTTTGTTTGTGGTCGCGTTACTTCACAGATCACCCGAGCTGCTCATAGTATGTCGAGCTCGATCCCTCGAAGGAGTCATTATTTTTCATCCAGTCTTCTGTGCTTTGAACAGCATGTAAAGCCATCGATCCTGCACCCAATCTCTCTATGGTTTTGCTATCCCATGGGCATGTGGGAGAACCAATGTTTGCGCACACACTTGTGTTGTATAGTATGCCCTGCGCAATGGACACTACTCCATTGAGATAATTAATAATAATTGTGTGACTAAATTTTCCCTATCTTTATTTCAGGTCAGACTCTGAGTGTGATTACTCGCAAGCATCGATCACCGAGCAAAAAGTGAAGTGCAGCCGCAAACCGTCTGCAGACAGCAATGGGAAACGCATGATGCAGTCACAATCAACAACCGTAGCTCGTGCCAGGTAAATTAATTATCTACTTACTCTAGTCACATATCTACTGACTAAATTATAATCGTGCAATTACTATTACATATTATTTTAAAACAAGTGCAGGTTCACTTGGTTATTGTTTGAATCGATGGTTTCAACTGATCGATTACAGTATTGATCAAAGCCGAGTCAGATGTTATATCTTTTTACAGCAGAAGGTTTTTCTTTGCGTATGCATCTCTCGTTCTAAACATTAACTAATTACAGTTTCTGTTATTGTTTCAGTAAAAAAGTGAATACTGGCATCGACATATTCGGCATCAGTAACAACCGCGACATCCCACACAAAGAAGATGCATCGGATCACCTAACTTCATTCTTTGTGAGCCGGGTAGCCAGCGGCTGCGAGCGCCGAGCAACGAGCACCGACGGAGAGTACTACATCGACTGTAAGGTGTACAAGGCTGACGACGCTCGCCTTACCGACTCCGCCGAGCTGTGGAAGAAGGCGCTCGTCCGAATCAAGTTCCAGACTGACACGGATTCTCCTCAGTGGCGAAAATTACAAGAGCTCGTGCGTGCGGCTGATATCCTGTTTCCAGGCAAACCAACATTTTATGATAATTAAACCAAATACCGTACCTTACAGTTGTTTTTTATTTACAATAATAACCCGTTAACGCTTTTTTTTTTTCACTACTTGTAATTTCGTTGGTTTGTTACAATCATCAACTCGTTCACCATTCTATGTTAACAGTAAATGCAACTCGAGTGACCGGTTAAGTGCAGTAAGTAATTGCGGTGCGGTAAGTAAATGGTTGATTGTTCATCGTGCTCCGAAACGCGGCATACTGACCAGCCGTATGGAAGATAGTGGTAAGGAGCAAGTTACTAGTCATTGGTCGAGTAAATCGTTCCTAATCAAGTACACGGTACAACAAACTGTCTCGTTCGAGTTTATCGGTCGAGTGGAGAGTCGAGTCGAGTGTCGATTATTGGGCATTCTATACCACTGTCGGCAGCGAGGCGCACTCGCCGAGCTACTTGCCGATAGTGGTATAGAATGCCCAATAATATACTACTAGTAACTATTAATTCTGAAGATACTTTATCTATAGATTCTGAGGCGACTGTATCCTGTGATTCTGATCTGTATAACCCAGTACCGGTACAAAATCCCTTGCTGGATGACTAAATTAGTTTATACTGTAGGGGTTGCACGAGTTGTGACCTAGCCCAGTTGTAGCTGAAGGGGTTTCACCTGCTTTTGTGGGTTGATTACCTAGACCAGCGCTTTGTAAGCTGCAGGGATATCATCCACGGGATGATTATCTAGACCAGCGCTTTGTAAGCTGCAGGGATATCATCCATGGGATGATTATCTAGACCAGCGCTTTGTAAGCTGCAGGGATATCATCCATGGGATGATTATCTAGACCAGCAAATATGTGCTGTAGGGGTATCGCCATGTATTTGAAAGACGATGACCCAGTCCAGCAGTACCACATTATGACTCATATCTAATTTTGAAAATTATATGTTTTTTCTAGATTAAGAAACTTTTGCGCACGAGGACGTGCGATTGTCAGAATGGCCGTGACGGCGGCAGCTGACATTTAATGAAAGAAAGAGACAGCGATATCATGCGCTAGCAGCACGTGCACCGGACGTCATCGCCCCTACCTACCTCCCACTACGCTTGGAGAATATAAAACAGGCCGCTCCGTTGTAATGGCACGCATTTCTAACGAATACGTCTCGGTGCACGGACTGCTGTCTCAGTACGAGTCTCTGCCTCCCTCACTGTCATTAGTCGGTACCCTTACTTACTATTTGGCTTGTGTAAAATCTTGTCTCATTATATAATTTATGTGAATACTGATTGTGTGTGCATCTACTACAAAATTATTGCTGACATTTAGTGTCAGCTTCTTTATTAAGTAATTAATAATTAATAGGTTTAAATTAATAAATCAATTTATTTATAACCATACATATCCTGGTGTTTTACTTCTGATGTCTGAGCCGATCCCGACATATGTAAAAAAATGAATAACGCAAATAATAATAAGTTTATTGATTCATAAACGGACCCCGCACTAGGATACCCTGTGTCGAAGGATCCAGTCCCCTTTCGACAGATAATATGAATTATAAAGATAACAAATGCAACGGTTTCAGCATAATTAATTAACTCAGGACTAAAAGGTAACCAAATGCGTGTGTGTGTATCTGATGAGTGTAGGTATGTATGTGATGAGTGTGAGTGTGTATGTGATGAGTGTAAGTATGCATGTGGTGAGAGTGAGTGTGTAAGTGATGATGAATATTTTAACAGTTGAATGATAAAAGATTTTCCGTTTCAGCCCAAACAGCCAATGTACAGACGCCAGCACATCAAGCTATTACAATCTGTCAGATTTCTTTAATAGATTTTCGACTTTATTGCTAAAGCATTAGGTTCAAGGTTGATTGGGAAAATCTGACAGTTTCGGGTAGGTTGACCTGCTGGCGTCTGTACCTGTTTTTTGCACCCAAACTTGCTCAAAACAAAATCACATCTCACAAAGGTATGAAAAACGTGTTGTTAAAACAACCAAAGTGCAACGAAATATCAAATAGAAGTACAAAACAGCTGAAAATAAAACTGTCGCAAGATATCACTACGGAGTTTTCGCGTCGCTTGCTCCAAAATGTACGGTAAAAGCGAATTCTTTGGATTCCACATCATATTGACACCAAACAATAAGACATAGAAGTTAAATCCTGTATAGGTAACCTTAACATTTATTTAACTTTACATGTTTTTTTTTTTACTTAAAAAAATGGAAAGTTACAAAAACTTTTATACAAAAAAAAAAACCGACTTCGAATCAAACCGCTACAAAGTGAAAAATAATTTTAATATCGGAAGTCAGTGTCTTTGATTTGTATTTTCATTTTTGACACCCACTTCCAAAATTTCACTTTATAGCCTTTTTTTGGATGTCGGTTGTTTGTTTTTTGCAAAAAAGTTTTTGTTTTTCGCTTTTTAGGGTTCCGTACCTCAAATGGAAAAAAAACGGAATCCTTATAGGATCACTCATGTGTCTGTCTGTCTGTCTGTCCATCTATCACAGCCTATTTGCTTCGAATCTAATGATTTCGTACACGTATGTATTTCTGTGACCCAAACACGGACGTGTAATGTAAATCAATGATTTTTTAATATGGGGGTCAATTTAGATGGGGGACACCTAACGTGGGTTGGATCCTTTTCGTTTAACTATGGACATTTGTAGCTGGAATGTATGGGAGATCAGGTTTTTCAACTACAATGTTATGTTCTTGGGTTAAATTCATCCCAACTACGGAACCCTTCATTGTGCGTGGTCCGACACGCACTTGACCGGTTTTTTATAGATAATGGTACGGAACCCTTCGTGCGCGAGTCCGACTCGCACTTAGCCGGTTTTTATTTTTCACTTTTAGTTGTGGTACAGACGCCAGCACATCAAGCTACTACAATCTGTCAAATTTCTTTAATAGATTTTCAACTTTATCTCTAAAGCATTAGGTTCAAGGTTGATTGGAAAAAAATGACAGTTTCGGGTAGCTTGACCTGCTAGCGTCTGTACCTACCCCGCACAAATTCGAATACCATTACCTGCAAAAGAAATTAGAACATCATCCACATAAAAAGTTGGTAAAATACGTATTATTGAATTTAACTCAAAAACTACAAAAGCAAAGTTAATAAATTTCACATGGAACCAACGTTGATGTATACCCTCCCGAATAAAACAAGAATCTTACAAATCGAAATACTCTGAGAAAGTTATGCATGGTCATACATAAAAAAATATATACGTGTCGACTAACTTGAGAACCTACTTTTTTCGTCGATTGAATATGGCTTTTTGGTGAAGTAGGTCTATTATTCTGTTCAAATATCCATAAAAATCCATTTTTAGAAAAATATTTATTAAAATCTGAAGCTTGTTGCGTTTTTGTAGTTTCAATTACTTTACTGGGCATAGAAGTATCAATGTTTCACTGCAGTATTTTACAGAGTGAGTCTTCTTTGTTTATATATCTTCGTGGTTACCAGTGGACATTCCGTGGTAAAACTTGAGTGAGAATTACAAATACGATTGCAGCACTTTTCTACACATTCTTTTTACCTTGGAAAATATTATTTTTGAATACATTCTGTATTTTGTTTCGAACATTATATAATATATTTCATAACATTTTTATTTGTGAATTACTGATAAAAATGTTATGAAATATAGAATGTTCATGATGCACGTAGGTACGAATAATTGGAAAGGTCGAAGTTAATTTAAATTTTATACAAATGCCTATTAGCAGCATTACCAACTCTATTGGTTTACTAACCGAAGTCTGTTAATGACACTTTCCTAAATACTATTATAAACCAACTGGCTTTCGCCCGCCTGGAGGTCGGTAATTATCGCACGGGAACGTATTACCGCATACCGGGATTAAAAGAACTGTATGTATTAATCTAGGTTATAAAATATTTATTTTGATAGATTGAGTAACAAACATCCAAACTTTCTCATTTATTACATTTAGGAAGTAGGATAGTTGAGATAGGATGTTGAATTATGCTGTTGGTGTCCTCTACTAAATAAATAAATGATTCATTATTTTATCATTACTAAGCATTTTTAAAATCATTCTCCTGCCCTTATACCAATTTATTTGGGGTCGGCGCAACATGTCCCTTTGTACATACTTCTCTATTAGTCGTCATCTCGGTAGTCACCCTCTTTCTAGCTATATCACCTTTCACACAGTCTATCCATCGTGTCTTTGGTCTTTCCCTACTCATAGCCATCGACATTCATACTCAAAACCTTCCTCAGGAAATTTTTCTCATTGCTTCGCATCACGTGCCCATACCATGACAACCGATTTCCACTCAACTTTTCAGTCACCGTCACCACTTTCAAACTTCCTCATATGTACTCATTTCTTGTTCTATCCATTTGTGTAACACCACACATCCCTCTTAGCATAGGTAATCATCTCAATTGCATGCAATTGCCTTCCATTCATCCCTTTTGTGACCCAATATTCTGGTCCAAACAATACAGCAGGACTAACCATTGTTTTAGATATCTTCCCCTCAAGTTTATTGGGAATGCGGTATTTAAAATAAATAAATAATTAAAGAAGAGTTCTGGATTCCTGATTTTAAGAAAATGTTGACTACATTTTCTTAAAATCAGGAATCCAGAACTCAAATCCAACAAATTCTAAAATACCTTCAGAAAATTCAAAGCTATTAATGCCCTGTACTATGGTACGCCAGTAAATCATTGAGATAGATTGTTCACTACCTACCTACTTAATTCCGTTCGTGCGAAATAGATAAAATTGCTCCAATGAACATTTGTTTTAAGAGCGCTTCCTTTGTTTTAAATGCTTGGTCTGGAAGATCACGTCTCACTCTTCTTTTTCTCAAAGGGATAGGCAGAAGTCTATTACAATGATATTGTGCTAGTCAAAGATTTAAATCGTTAGATTCGACTGTTTTGTTTTCACACCTCTGACACACACAAAAACGCAGTGCCTAACTTGATGGTCATGGAAACGCTATTTAATAATAATAACCCCATCGCTGTATCTCTACGTTGACTTCATGGTGGGGCTTGCGCACTCCAAACTTTAGGTCTATGTAGGTAGTTTAGGTTGCCGGAACAGGTCTAGGATGAGGAGACAGACCAAGAGAGATACAGAAACCCGCAGAGCAGCATGTGGCGAGCTGTTGGGCAATAGCGGCCGGCTGGAGTGAAAACTGACGAGGAACAGAGCTCCCACCTCATTCTTTCCTTTATTGGCTGGCTTGAGTGGAGATTCGCAAGAGCAAAAAAAAGGCGATTGGTCTAGCTAGGCTTCACATAATTTTGAAGAAATAACTAAAAAAATGAACGTGCCCTAACGCGTCCTGTCATCCGCATCTGTAACTATCTTCATTCAGTTCAAAGCGATTTATTGGTTTTACAACCCAGGGCCCTTGCTCAAATACCTAGGCATATAATAGCTTGGGATGTTTGGGTCGGGTGGGACTCATCATCTTCGAACGAGACAGAAACGAATATAATTACCGTCGTTCTCAATGATGAGAGAATACAATGTATAAAAAAATAAAATGTCGTCTGTGGAAAACATTGCTCAAAATTACAAAAATCATGTTTGGTTGAGCAAACGAGTTATATTGGCTGCAAAAAACGTTAATGTCAACGAAATAAATTTTCAGATTCAAAATAAGATATCTGGCGGGTTGATGACATATGAATCGGTTAATTCGGTTACTGACTAAGATGATGTTGTCAACTATCCAATGAAATTTTTAATTGCTGCAATTATAAGTCGGATCGGCACCTATTATCTTGCGGAACATAAACCAGGCGTCTTTGGCACCCGGCTTGCGGTGAAGAAATTAATGAACAACGTCATCGAAGCCACAATTTTGAAAAGGAAGTACAAAGACGAAGACGTTTTGCTTCCACGCATCCCTATGATTCCGAACGAAATGCCAGTCGACTGTTACAATTTGCAGTGTGACTTGCATTTGCAATGTTGTTTTTTTGTTTTTTATTATTTTTTTTTTATTTGAGATGGGTTTGCTCTTGACTGTGGTCTAGGTCGGAGGCGACAGAGACAGAGTCAACGATGGAGTAAGCTTACCCAGAAGAAGCTCTCACTCTGAGAGTGCTCTCACTCTGAACACTCTCACTTTGAAGAGATGAAGTTGTTAAATAAATCGCAAGAGCAGTCGTTAAGTGTTTGTGGCATCAATCTTGAAAATCCATATGTTTCACATGGCCAATTGTAAAGTGCCTGTTCCCGTGTCGAAAAACCGTCAACATTATTTATTTACGCGCAATAAAACAAAAATAACAATGCTGTTTATCAAAAAGCAATACAATAAATACTATGTTTTTGAAATATTTTTATTTATTTATTATTTATGCCATTTATAAGTTTGTTTATCCGTGATCATGGCACTTGCAACAGTGCCGAAATATCGGAAACTCAAATCAATTAATATACATGGTAAATATCCCGTTTTAAGTTCTAATGATTATGCCATTTATAATTGAATATATAAGACAATATCTCTGAACTTGAATTGTAAATTGCAATTAAACACACGTGTTGCTCTGAAAACAAGTTTTATTTTAGTACTCACATACATACAGTAATAACTAATAAGTACACTGATAAACTTAAATCATTCTATCCTACCTGAAAACAAAGAAACGACATTAAAAGTGTATTAATTAATTACAATTCCTTTTTCTATTATTCCAACAATAAATGTACCATCACGGTGAAAAAACAGTTGTCAAAATCCAACTCATAGATTATGTTATACTATGATCTAACCTGCTTTACTCACACTGTTGTCTAGCTTGCGCATAGCGCCATCTAATAAATTACTATGGTACACTCTTTACCGACAGAGGAGCGATATATAAACTTATTAAAGAAATTATAATTTCTTTACAAATATTTATACCAAAGACAGTACAACATCTGTCGGGTCAGCTAGTAAAATAATATAATAAATAATACATAATTTGAGTTATGTGCCGTGTATGTGAGTACCTAATTATAATTAAGAGAGGGTGAGGGTGTGTGTTTTCCGAGATGTTAGATCTTCACAAGTTTTTCCATTGTATCATAAGTAAGCGATTTTAGAAATGTCGAGTTTTTTCTTGCATTCATTTCTGGTAACAGAACAGATGTAGATATTTTATTAATTCTTTTATATATTTTTAAGCTTATATAGGTAAAATGGCGGTGTGCTACTGCGGTATTACGAGGCTTTCCATCACAAACTCGATCAGAATGGCGTCTAATGCTAGATCTTAGTGATTTATAATACGGCTAGTTATGCTTACGGAGTACTGCCAGGTTCAGGCATCACTTTGTGGGAAAGCGGCTTGGTTTCCTCGCAAGAACTTCCCAAACTGCTCTCTGAGCTCTTTCAAGCCGCAACATTGTAGTCTTGTGCGCACCACCCCAGTCAGTTAGGCAATAATCTAACACTGACTGAGCAAGTACAATATATCGTCGAGGTACATACACTAGGTCGAATGTGAGTTAGGTACCACTTTACAGGAAGGACTAAAAACTGTTTATTTTTTGGTTATGCTAATTAAATATGATTTGTGATAATGCTCGCTTCTGATTGGTCGGTAGACATAGGAGTTTTAGCAAATGTTACGGAAGCGTGTTTTGGATGCTTACATGCCAAAAAGTAAAAATTGCATTTTTCACATTCGACCCATTGCATGTACCGCGACGATATACGCTTATTAAGGTCTTAAAATCCACTGAGCTTCTAATGCCCGTTTACCCTAAGAGATCCGTTAACCCTAAGAGAAACTTAAATGAATCCCTAAACAAAAGTGCACTGTTGGATTTTCAGCCCAGAGAGTTGAAAA
This sequence comes from Dicycla oo, assembly GCA_948252095.1. Classification (NCBI taxonomy): domain Eukaryota; kingdom Metazoa; phylum Arthropoda; class Insecta; order Lepidoptera; family Noctuidae; genus Dicycla; species Dicycla oo. The sequence continues at coordinate 16,673,879 of OX411732.1, forward strand.
TCCAACCGTGCATATAATATATAGGGATTAGTTTGAGTGTCACTTAGGGTTGGTGAAAACGGGCATAAGTTTCTTAAAAATATTTAAAAGTTTTCCCAGGCATGCTACGATTGAGTCAATTTGCTGATGACATTTTATGTGACAGTCAACTACAACACTAACATATTTAGGGCCGGTTTTATGATCAGCAGTTAAGTCAACCAATGGTTAAACATAGTAACTAATGGTTGAATTTTGGCTAAATGTGAAAGGCTAAACATGAATGAGATATGCCATTAGTTACTATTTTTTATTATGAATGAGCTACAATGAATTCATTCATGTTTAGCCTTTCATTAGTTACAATGTTTAATCATTGGTTGAGTTAAGTACGGATCAAAAAACCAGTCCTAAATGTGAAAGGCTAAACATATTATTTTAACATGAATGTATTCATGTTACTCAGTCATATTAAAAATAGTAACTTATGGCATTTTGGCAAACACATTTAGCCAAAATTCAACCATTAGTTACTATGTTTAACCATTGGTTGAGTTAACTACGGATCAAAAAACTGGCCCTTAGTAGTCTGGGAGCCTTCTAGTTGTCTTCGTCGTTCTAGCCACAGTTAGAGTCAGAACTAGGGTTACACAAGAGTGAGTGTGAAGGGCAAGTGTTGGGGGTTGACCTGGCTTATATGGGAAAACAGATAAACTTGGTTTTGTTGACATTCAAAGTAAGAGTAATGTGTAAGCTCAGTATGGATACATTTTAGTATGACTAAATACGGTGAGGACAAAACGATTTCGATTTTTTGTGCAAGTTACGTTATTAGTAACGTCCATCAGTTCCTGTATCATGCATACGACAGGACTCGCAGGATAGGATATTATGTGTCCCATAGTTTGTGGAACAGCTGCATCCGGTTAGACTGGAAGCTGACCCCAACATAGTTGAGAAAAGGTTAAGCAGATGATGATCATGAGTTTGTAAAACAGGGTTCTTATTAAGAACTATTAACGCCATCATGATTCCGTTGCGAAAAAGGGATGGTGCTATAGGTCATGTATAGCTCCGTCTCTCTCTGGCACTGGTAAAATGATGGAATTAATTGTTCACAATACAGCCCCTGCGCCAAATTAACACTCCAAGGCGGAGTCATCTAATAGGAATCTCCACCTGAACAGGTTTGTTTTGCTTCCGCCAACCGGAGTCACTTTAAAGACTTCTAGGTTAGCCAAGGCAACTCGTGTCCAGGTGGGAGATTTTCAGCTGGTAGCAACGAATAGTATGAGCAAGGAAGCACTGTCTCGCTACAGCTTCACTCTTTCTTTTGATCGTTCACCTGGATGAATTGAAAAGAACGTTTCTGTAGATAAATGTCTTAGTTCCCCTGGAAAACATCTACCAAACCTTCTACAGAAGAGAAAAGTAAAAAAATAAAACTACGTAATTGCTTTTGTAGGGTACGAACCGTAAATTGCTATAACGAACGGTCTGGTCTCGATCGCATCGAGTTTTTTTTTGTAAACTTTTCCAATAGTAGTACATCTAGAGAGCTGTGTACACGTTTTTCTAGTTTGCGGCTTTTACGAAAAAACTTTTACTGCAAACTGCAATTGGCTTGGTGCAAAAACTGATGTACTTTACTTAATTAAATTGACATTTCGTGATTCTGACTGGTCGGAAAGTAACGACTGTTTTACTTGCTTTTTGAGACCTAGTACCTGACCCTTACTATGGTGCATATTTCAGAAAAGTAGTTTTTGTTTTGTGTGTGTCTCTTTCCTTAGAAAGCGTACTCATCGAACCTTAGTTCGATGAGTCATACTCGTATTAACGCTGGGTAATGTAAGGATATTTACAAAAAGGTATACTGACTGACAGCAGTAACTAAATCGACAGGGGAGAAGACCAGTGATAGTCCTCTCTATACAGGATCAAATTAAATTAGCTAGCGAAACTCGCAATTTTTTTTTCAGCAACGATGTCTGGTGGTGTTGTTACTTCAAGTATGAGTTGAGAAAAACCTTTTTTTGTTTGATCATGTTTAGATACCCATCACGTCTGTGGAGTTTCGCTAGCTAATTCAATTTGACCCTGTATCAGGTATTTATGAGAATAGCATTATACTGTGGTAGCCAGTCAGCAAGCTTGGCAACGCAGCAACTGACACCGCTAGCTGGTCTCTGTCACGAAAATCAACGACGATTAATTTGGCTGTTGATAATTCAGCTAACCATTCACAACAGTTTACATGCGTTTGACAATTTAGTAGCTCTTGTGTTGATTTTCGTTCCAGAAAGACATAAATCAGTTGTTATTTCGGGGTCAGACACGAAACTAAGTTAAAAATATTCAGATTTTAATAAAGATATTTATAAACGAAGACTTGCTTTTGTTCCTGACTGTAAGAGGCACCCTACATTTTTTTTTTTCAAGATTTTATTCAGGTTGGCACAAAAGTAATGAGACACTTGGTTTACGTTTTATATTTATTATTATTATTACAATACAAAAAGCTTAGTCAATAATGTAATCACCATTAGCATCTAAGCCTTTTTGCCAATGTTCCAGCAAAGTTTGGATGCCTTTCGCCTAGAACTCTGATGGCTGTGCCTCGAAAAAGTTGTTCAACTCCGCCTTTACATCAGAGAAACCATTAAATTGTTTACCCCGCAAATGTTGTTTCAGGGCTCTAAACTAATGATGGGGCGAGGTCTGGGGAATAAGGTGGGTGGGGTATCGTCTCCCAGCCCAAGTCCTCCAACTGTTGGCGAACGGCAGATGCGACATGAGGTCGAGCGTTATCGTGTAGTAAAACTACATTGACTCGTCTTTGTCGTTTTTTCTTGATAGCAGCAGATAATTTGGTGAGCTGGGTTGAATATTTGTCAGCGTTTATTGTTTCATTGTGTAATATTTCATAAAACAGCATGCCTTGCGCGTCTAAAAAGCAAAGCAGAACTTTTAAGCGGTTCTTTTGACTCAGCCTCGGTTGAGTTGATGGCGTTTCTTTTGGAGGCAGCCAAAAAGCACAACGTGTATCGTTCTCGTAATGAATTAATGATTCATCTGCAGTAACCAGATCAGATAAAAACTCTTTACGTTGGGGTCGCAGCAAAATTGATTGACAGATAGCGACACGGATTGCACGACTGGCGTCTGTAAGGATGTGCGGTACCCACCGAGCCAAAACTTTTCGATACGCAAGCTCATGCAGATGGTTTTCCACGGCATGTTGTGGCTGCAGTTAAGTGCTTCCGCTAATTCATGAGTGGTAACATCCGGATTCGACTGCAGTTCGCGGCGTAAATCGTCATCATGCACTGCGGGTGGTCGTCCAGAGCGTGGCTAACTTTCAAGGCTCCTGTCTCCTGATTTGAAACGGTCAGACCATCGGGACACCGTCGCATGGCTTCTACTTCCAGCGCTCAATGCAGTGTTGATATTGTCAGCCGCAGCCCGCGCACTATAGCCTAACAAGTACTCGTATAAGTATAGTGTTCGAACTTGGCGCTCGTCCATTTTACTTCAAACTGACTAAATCGATCGCGAGGACGGCTTTATATACCCCCACATCACAAGTACCCAGAATGTTCTACAACATTCTAGAATATTATCGAAAACAATTAACTAGAAAAAGGAAATGTATAGAGTTTTGTAGAGTGTCTCGTTACTTTTGTGCCAACCCAATATTTACCACTTTGCCCGCGTGTTTTTTACTTTATACCCATGTCAAATTACAGCTTTCTAGTAATAAGAGTCTCTGAGCTAAGCCGCAGACAGACAAACATACGGACATGGTGAAGCATTAAGGGTTCCTTGTTGACTACGAAACCGTCGTTTACCGCTAACTGTATTAACATTTAGCACTATTGTGGTATTGTGGTGCGCCCCTCTCCCTACCTTCCACGGTCTTGACGGGATTGCCACCGTCTGATGGCGGACGCGGTGGGGCCGCAGGGGAGGAGGAGTGTCGGTCCTCTGCGGCCGAAAAGTGGTAGGTTGCCGGGCCTCTGACCTGACCGATCGTAGGTGGACCAAAGGTGCGTAAACACGGGGTCGTCTAGCGCCCATGTGCTGGTTTGGTCCCTGGGGAGGTCACGGCGTGCAATGTGTTTTGGTGCCCGCTGATGGGGGGTACTCCCCCACCGGACCCTCCGGTCCGGTGACTAACACCGATTCCGATTGATATTGTGTTACGCGATTAGGTACCCTAATTGCGTAACACACTATCAATCGAAATCGGTTTCATTTTGACAGTTCAAAAACATTCATTACGTTACCTTCGTTGTTGAGCAGTCAAAGTTTTCCAAGTTTTTGTTTTTTTGGTTGGGACCTAGGGAGGCACTTTTTAGGGTTCCGTTAACCCGTACAAACTTACTAAAGTTTGCACCGGTGATTCGTGCAATAAGAATCCTTAATAGTGTCTCTCGGCGTTTGGACATATTTTCTTGCTCTTTGGCGGAATTCCAGAGGGTGACACTTAGTATGTTGTCAGCTGTGTAACGTGTGCTTCTACCCAGACCCGCTACCTGACCTGGGACTGGACAATCTGAACAATCATGACTACTTTTGTTAGCTTGGGTATTACCTGTTACAACAAATGTATGTGTTAATTAATAAAATAAATAATAAAAAAAACATATGAAGCAATGGATTAGCAATTTGCTTCAAAATGATTCTGATTCCGATCGATAGTGTCTTACGCAATTAGGGTGAAGGTACGGGAAAATTGATTATTCATGCACTTGATACGGGCACTATGTATACAGACCGGGCATTATTCATAGTGACCGGACTTTTCCAGTTGCCCGTCTGTAACTAAAGTTATTTAATTATTCGAGACATAAGTTTTTATTAAAAACTAACGCAACTTAAATTAAAAATATTATAAAATGTTTCTTTTTAGGGTTCCGTACCCAAAGGGTAAAACGGGACCCTATTACTAAGACTCCGCTGTCGGTCTGTCACAAGGCTGTATCTCATGAACCGTGATAGTTAGACAGTTGACATTTTCACAGATGATGTATTTCTGTTGCCACTATAACAACAAATATGGTAAACCACCCTATCATTGGCACTTCACCAATTTATTGGCATGCTCTAGTTTTTTAAGAAAAATAAGATTATTTGTAGCCAGACCTTATATTTTTTAGTAGAAATTAAAGAGTAGTATCATTTATTACTCAACTGGCAACACACGTTTTAATTTTTTTTTTTTAACATGGCGACGCATTTACCATCTGTTTGACAAAAACAATCAAAATATTCGTTTTTTACTAAGGTAAGAGCTATCATAATCTTTTAAAAATGGCAAATCTATTTTGTTTTTCTTATACATAATCATTTGATCTTATTATTGAATATATTAACTGCCTTTTTAAAACATTATTTCATAATTTAACCGCCAACTTTTAGTTATTTGTGGGGTGCCAACATTTGGTATGCGTAAAATCGGTTTATCCATTTTATTGGCACACATGCCAATAAAAGGGCATTTAAAATAAATTGAGTTTATTAAAAATTATACCTTGTGTGTCTTAAAATTGAGTTTAAATTGCATTGAAAATATTTTCTAACGTTTTGGATACACCAATCCAAAAGTTGGCCCACTGCCAAATTATATTAAATCCATTTATTGCCACGGGTGTCAAACATTGGGTAAGACGTGCCAATAAAAATATTGTCTTTTCAGCCACTTTCAAAATGAAGCCTAGTCATAAGAAGTCTAGAGAAAAAAATAGTAAAAAATGTTTTAAACGGAAAATTTACTTAACAATAAACTTAAAAATAATAACAAAGAAAACCAAAAAGCAAGTACTAGCAAAAATTACAGTGCTGCTGAGATAGAAAAAATGTTGACTGAGACTGATTCAGATGACTAACGTGACTTAAGAATTACCTACTTATGATCTCAATCAATTAGAGCTGTGATTTAATTAAATATAATTTAGGAAGTTAAATAGTCTTAAGCTAAAATTTTATATTTTTTGTTCAAGCCTAGGTAGAAGGTTTTTTTGGTTTTGTTTTAATAAAGTACCTATTAAGTTTATTTAACTATAAGCGTTTCATTTGATGTAGTACCTATGTATAAAAAAAAAATCACTTTTCTTAACAAAGTTTTAGTTTAAGAAAAATTGTTTTGTTTACATTCCCATACAGTCAAAGTTTGCCACAGGAAGAAAACAATTTTAGATATGAAATGAATATGACATTACATAACTTGACATATAGTAATAATTTATTCCATTTAATTGACACTAACAATTATGTTGGTAATCATTTATATTTGACAAAAGATAGATTTTTTATGGATAGGTACTATCTTTCAAAGTATTGCAAAAGACAGTTAGCTGTGTCGCTATCATATTATTTTTCTATTACAGCCAAGAATTTGGCTAAACAAGTTGCTTCTATTGAGCAATGCCATGACATTTTATATCATTCAGCCAATAACTTGGTATCCAAAATTGACATTAGTAGTAATTTAAATTAGAAATTAAGACAATAGAGGCATCCTCTAGCAATAATGTACAGAAATGCAAGAATAAATCAAATAAAATTTCAAAATTAGTAAATAGTATTAACCTGGTGCATCAAAATATTCAAGGTTTTCTCAACAAAGATTTAGAAGTAGAATTATTTATGAATTTTAACAGTATTGATATTCTTTGTATAACAGAACATTGGCTTAAAAGCCACCAGTTTATGTTCAATTTTAATAATCACCAGGTTGGTAGTTCGTTCAGCAGAGTAATACATGGTGGCTCATTAATTTTAGTAAGTAACCAGCTGAAATTTAAAGACCGTAAGGATATTGTGAGCCTATCTGTTGAGCGGACAGTTGAAATAGCTTGTATAGAATTGGAGCAATTTATTGTATTAAGTGTGTACAGGCCCCCTTCAGGATTGTATGACTGCTTTGAAAAGGTAATGGATGAAGTGTTACACAAGATATGTAACTCAAATAAATCTATTATCATTTGTGGTGATTTTAATGTTAATTTATTAGAAAAGTCAGGTTCTTGTAGTAAAATAATGAGTCTTTTTCAGTCATACAATCTTGTAAACCTATTTTTGGAGCCCACAAGAATAACCCCTACTAGTGCCACATGTCTAGATAATATTTATACAGATGTTATTCCAAGCCATAAAGAAATTATAAATTTACTAGATTCTGATCATTGCGGGCAAAGGATTACTATCCAAAACCAAAACAAAAAAGTGGCTAAAAAGGATATCATTGTTAACCCCAAAACTACAAGTCGCTTGGAAGCTTTTAAAGTTAAACTCATTAATAAATTAACAGTTTTGGCTAATCATACTGATCCTAATGATCTGTATGATGATTTTTTTAATATGTACTGCCAACAATTTAATCTCATCTTTATTCCCAAGACTATCTCGGTTAATAGTAACGCGTCTTTCAGTGATTGGGCTACCATTGGTATTCATAAAAGTAGAACACGGCTTTATGAACTATACAATGAAAGGTCTTTTGTAAACACTGCTGAATTTAATTTATATGTTAGAAACTATTCAAAATTATTTAAAAAAGTTTGTTGTATGGCCAAGTCGCGTTATTTGAGTTCGAAGATTAAAAATAGTAGTAATGTAATTAAAACGACTTGGAATATTATTAATAGTGAAACGGGAAGGTCTAATAACCGAAGTGCTGACTACAGCCTGTCTATTAATGACAATATAATAAAATCAGACTCACAAGTCGCCGCGGCCTTTGAAAATTTCTTTTCAGATATTCCCGTTTCAACTACTAAATCCCTAAACTCATCAAATTCTGTTGCTGAGTCTTTGCTTAAGGAAAATGTTAATGCTTGCGATTCGGAATTTAATTTTGAACAAATTACCTGTAGAGACATAATTAAAACCTTTCACACTTTAAATGTAAAAAAGACAGCAGATCTGTGGGGTAATTCTGTAGAAGTTGCTAAGTCTATTATTGACATTGTAGCACCTACTTTAGCTCTTATCTTTAATAACTGTATCGACTGTGGGGAGTTTCCTGACCTCATGAAATATAGTAAAATAATACCTTTGTTTAAATCAGGTAGTACATCAGACCCCACAAATTATAGACCTATTTCAGTACTACCTACGTTTAGTAAAATAATAATAATATAATATTCCACAACTATCACACAACGCCGTCTAGCCTCAAGCTAAGCAGAGCTTGTGTTATGAGTACTAGACAACTGATAAACATACTTATATATTTCTAAATACATACATATATAGATAAATTACACCCAGACACAGAACAAATGATCATGCTCATCACACAAACATTTGTCCTGGGTGGGAATCGAACCCACAACCTCCGGCATAGCAGTCAGGGCCACTAACCACTAGACCAACAGGCCAGGCCAAATTTTTGAGAAATTAATTTTAGACCAATTGCAAAGATTTTTTAATAAACATAAATTATTACATAACAAGCAGTTCGGTTTTACAAAGGGTCGTTCAACTACTGATGCCGGTGTTGAACTTTTAGGACATATTTATAATGCATGGGAAGACAAATGCGATGCCTTGGGCATCTTTTGTGATTTGTCCAAGGCATTCGATTGCGTTCTTCATGAAACGTTAATCAGGAAACTCCGCCATTACGGGATCCGGAACACCGCTCTGGATCTTCTTACTTCATACTTGAGTAATAGGATTCAGAGCGTTGACGTTAATGGAAAAAGATCGCCCGGATCTATAGTAACAATGGGGGTCCCACAGGGCTCGATTCTTGGTCCTTTCTTGTTTCTTATTTATATTAACGATTTGCCCTACCTCATTAAGGATAATCATGATATAGTTTTGTTTGCGGATGATACTTCACTTTTGTTTAAACTTAAACGTCAGCAGCTGGTTACTGACGATGTAAACAGAGCGATCTCAAAAGTAGTTCACTGGTTCAGTGTTAATAATTTACTCCTTAATGAAAAAAAAACCAAATGCATTAAGTTTACACTACCTCACGTTAGCCAGGTGAAAACTAACGTGTTGATAAAGGGCGAAGAGTTGAATCCTGAAGATAGCACAGTATTCTTGGGCTTAACTTTGGATGCTAAGCTTCAGTGGGGCCTACATATAGATAAATTGTCAAAAAAGCTAAGCTCCGCAGCATACGCTGTTAGGAAAATTCGTAATTTAACCAACATAGAGACAGCCCGTTTAGTGTACTTTAGCTATTTTCATAGTATAATGTCGTACGGTATTCTGTTGTGGGGAAATGCAGCCGACATTCAGACTATCTTTGTTTTGCAGAAAAGAGCTGTTCGATGCATTTATAAATTAAGTCCGAGACAATCTCTCAGAGAGAAATTTAAGGAGATTAATATACTGACTTTGCCTTCTCAGTACATTTTTGAAAATCTTTTATATGCCCATAAAAACATTAAATTGTTTAAAAAATACAGTGATATCCACAATATAAATACTAGGAACAAACACAAATTTGTTGTACCTCCAACAAGGCTCAAGAAAATAGGTGGGTCATTCAGGTGTCAATGTATACGCTTTTATAATAAACTTCCAAGCCACGTTCAAGATCTGAGCCTTAATAAATTCAAATCATTCATTAAACGCAAGTTGTGTCAGAAAGCTTTTTATACCGTTAAAGATTATATTGAGGACAAAAAGGCTTGGGATTGAACTGCTCCAATTTTATTTTATATTGTTTTTATTTTTGCATACTGAATGTTGACATTAATATTTACTTTGTAAGTATTATATTATTTTACTTTATTGTGAATGTGAAGACTATGTAGGTCATTGCTTTTTTTTTGTTTGTTTTATTTTTTCTGTCAGTTATTTTTAATCATGGTCTGGCAGTTTGAGTAATCTATGCGGCCTACCCCAATGTCCTTTCTTTGGTATTGTTCGTCGAATCGTTGAGCTCCTTAAGTTCTGAGTTGAGCTGCGCGATTACTGACAAATGCGTGCACTGACTGGACAGGTCCTCTCAATCTGTGTGGTTCTTTCCTCAAAAGACCATTTCAGACACCAATCTACATGGTCTTCACATGAAGTGACCAAGATTATGTCTGGACTTTATAAGAGACTGTGACCTCTGAGTTTGTTTCGGCCTTTCTTCTCAGAGTAGTCAGATAGGAAACCCCGACCTCATCTAGTTTAAAAAAAAATATTGACTTGTAAAAGTGTTTGTACAAACCTACTTACAGAAATAAAAATCATTTATCATTATCATTTATCATTTATTTAAAGATTTTATTTTGTTTATTTCTATTATGAATTATCTTAAAATAGGTACATAGACGATGTAGAATACATTTTAAAACTCCTACATAAGACCTAGCAGCTATTTTTCAGTCTTGGGAGAACAGTGACAATAATAGGTAATAATCACTGCCAATAAAAGGTTTAGCTATGACAGCAACTGGTATTTGAGGTATTTTTTTAAAAGGTACACTATATCGAAGAAAACGATATAATTTATTAATGATAAGTACTTTATAATATTCTGCCGAGATTAGAAGACCAATATAAATGCTTTACTCTTTGTTAAAACATATTTTTATATGCAAATTTTACTGGTTTTGTGAAGTAGCTGCTTAAAGTGCCAATAATTGGGTGGTTTACTAAAAAACAGAATAAAATAAACACTTAAGGGGGCTCCCATACAAAAAACGTGATTTTTTTGCCGTTTTTATAGATAATATATATATTTATTTATTTATTTTCTCTCACAACGGCTTTGTAACTTAACAATTTTGAACTATACAAATTCACATTGTGAGAGCTGGTGCCTGAGGTAGGTTTTAGAAAAACCTGTATTACAGGATAATGGTTCGGAACACTTACTGCGCGAGTCCGACTCGCACTTGGCCGGTTTTTTTTTAATATTTATATTCGTCGTCTGCGTTTGATACGCCAACTTCTTTGTTGTATCTTTTTGCTTTGAATTAAGAATGGAAGCTCAACTACATAGTTTTTCATTCTTAGAAATAGGTACAAAGGAAATGAGAATCGTATTGCAGTAGCGAAAATAATTTTTTACCAGTTTGTAGGTTTTTTTTTTGTAGTGTATCTGTATTTTATTTAGATTAATGCCTAATGTGATTTAGGCTGCGTACACATCAAGCTAATAATCAGCCGCCGATAAGCGTCAAGTTGAAAATGTACCCATGAAAAATAACAGGCACCGACGAGCTACTGATTGTGATGGCTGACTTTATGCGAGCGGCCTACAATGAGAACGTGGTCTTAAGTTTCGACTTGTTCATTTTAAACTTCATTTTACGCCTGGACAGCTTTTAACCCTTTACAAAGTGCGAGTCCGATCCTGCATGGAGTATTGCAGCCACCTTTAGGATGGATGAGCTAAGTACCAATTTGCCGTGCTTGACTCGGTGGAACGCAGAGCTAAGAGGCTCATTGGCGACGTAAAACTGGTAGATGCCAAGCTTCACAGTTTGACTCATCGCCGCAAGGTTGCCTGCTTGTCGGTCTTCTACGGATTGTACTTTGGTGAGTGTGCCCAAGAACTCCACGACCTCATTCCACCGGCCCCCTTCTACCATTGGACATCTAGACGCACAGCAAGCTACCATCCCTATCTTGTTGCTATTCCACCAATTCGCACTAAACGTTTCCAAATGCTTTTTTATAATGCGCACATCAAAAGAGTGGAACTCACTACCTGCGTCTGTCTTTCCGAACGCATACAACTCTAATCTCTTCAAAGTGAGAGTGAACAGGCTTCTTCTGGGTAAGCTCACTCCATCGTCGACTTTGTCTCTGTCACCTCCGACCTAGCTAGAGTCAAGAGCAAACCCATCACAAATAAGAAAAATAAAAAACTTTTGGTTTTGAAGGTGCTTTTCTCTTTGGTTATGCACCATCCATAAATTATGTATTAGTATTAAGAGGATTGTGAAGTGCTGATACGCGGCGCGAGTCTTGGAAGCAATTACCTACATTTCACGCAATTATTTACATCAATATTGTTTCGGGCGATAACGTTTTCACCCCTCTAAACCTTTACGAAATGAGACAATTTTGGTCTTATTACATTCAGTATACCAAAATTTTTATATCAAAAATATAGATATTTAGATGCTAATAACTTATATTGTATGCAATATTTCTTTAAAATAAAAACGTACGGACCTAGATTTTCATTACACCTACAACATTTCCAAAAATTATGAAACTTAAATTATATTTACGGACAGAAAAACGTTATCGCTTTTTGTATGAAAATTTACAGCTTCACAATCCTCTTAATTACAAAATTATATATCGTGCTCTTATAACGCTCCCTAAAACATAATTCTATTGAAAGAAACTTCTTCTCCAACCACATAACACACTTAACCTGCCACAGCTTACTTGTTTTCTTTTCAAATAAAAACGTTACAAATGATTCACAATATTGCGAACACATTATCTACACACAATAAATTATTATTCACTTTTACAAAGAAACTCGTCTTTTTACATTTGTACTGGAATAAATAAATTCAGTAATGTGAGTTTTCAAGTAGGTATGTACCTAGGCTGTTTCTTATAAATAAAAAATATTTTTATTTCAGGCATAAATAAATTATTCCTTTTTTATAAATTATTCCTTTTGATGTATTGATATTGCTTTATGTGTAAGTTTACTTTTTACGAAGTATATTGTACGAAATATAAAGTAATAATAATAATAATAATAATAATATAATAATATTCCACAACTATCACACAACGCCGTCTAGCCTCAAGCTAAGCAGAGCTTGTGTTATGAGTACTAGACAACTGATAAACATACTTATATATTTCTAAATACATACATATATAGATAAATTACACCCAAAGTACCTTCATATTTAAAATATATTGTAAAAGAATAAAAACTATAGGTTCCATTCTTCCATTTTCCAAGAAATAAAGACATATAAATATTTTAAAACTATTTGCTTAAAAATACCCCATGTGAAAATTTTATCTGAATAAATACGAAGAGTAAGGCACAAATACTGTAACCATATGAGCCGCTTGAGTCGAAACGCTCAGGTCATGGGGGCCGCTTGCGCGTCTCCGTTTTGAGGTAATTTTTCGCTAACTTGCCGACACTTCATGTGACTAGGGCTGGCTCGTTCTTTGGTCAAAAAATTTGCATTGCCATTCAACGTAGCAATACTGCCAATCTTCCGGGCACCTCTTCAGATGACAGCGACGTGGACTAGTACTTCAACTCTAAGTGCCTCTTGTTTTTATTTATATAGTTAGTTAGTAATTTAATTTAATATCTAGTCTAAATAGTTGATTGTGTATATGTAAGCATTTTAATGATAATAATAAAGCCATTTGAAATACTGTAAACACAAATGAAGCCATCTATTTTCGTATTTTCATCCTAAATTGCCACAAATTGTAACGTCGTACTTTCGAAACTCCGAGCGAAATCGTTTCGCATTCCCATGGCCGATTAATGGGACTTTTACTATTACAATCACCGTTATATCTAAGGGGATGGCAATAAATGACGTCCTTCCGGATTGCACAAATAAATATTTGTCCCGATCCGGCCGCGGAGGTCATGCGGGCAAAATAAGGTTAGGCAAATACTTACAGGGATTTCGCGATTGCCGGGTGTTGGGACTCGGTGATTCTGAGAAGTGCTTGGGGATTAGGATATTTTATTAAGACAGGTGAAATTAATATTATTCTATATAATGAGTAGGTAGATAGGTGGTTTTATTAATTCAGACAGGAGATAACCGTCGCTAGAATAACCGAAATCAGGAAGAAAGCATTTTTTTGTATAAATAATAATAAATATTTAATAAGTATTAAAATTTTGTTAAATTATTGACATTAAATCTTTTAAATCAAAATATATTTATTTGTGATAAATATTAATTACAATATACAAGCTAAAACTAATATATATGTAGGATCAGGAGTGCCGAGCAGAGGTATATCGTCAGGGCTTGGAGTTCCCATTTTATTGGGATAAACAAGACAGTAAAACAATTACAAAGTTACATTATTAAAAACACACAATACAAATGGAACACAGTTATTCGAACAAACCAATATGGTTACAGTTCGTATAGCAGCCTAAGCCACCCAAATACAAAGTGTATCGCTATCAGTAAGCCAATACAGCTATGTCAATATACAGCAGCGCTGTACTAAGTAAACCGACAGTAATGTCAAGAGCAGGGGAGCTCTTTATTGAATGAATCCAAAGATCGACTAACTAGCAAACCGAGGGCACGATTTTTTAAAGGACGATGTCCCCACCTTGCAATCTCTCCACAACAAATCTGTCCGACGACGCACGGAAGTACGTCATCGTGTTTACTTGATATAAAACACGAAAATGTGCTAAATCTAATAAGACTGACATTATACAATAATGAAATAATACTAGAATAATTGTCGTAAATAAATAATGGTGATTTCACAAAGTAAATCACAAAGTAACATGTGATCAACTGTTTTGAACGAAACCATCGGCTACAATTATCAAAATAAGTTGCCAAAATAGTGTGTACACCGACTACTCAATAAATTGTTCCGATTTATTGGACAATATTTGATAGTAAATTAGATAACAAATTCGGTTGACTACGCACAATTATATTTAACAACCACCTCCGACATAATTTGTATTAAGGTATATAATAAAACATAAAAATAAAAATGGGAAGGGCTTATTTGGCATCAAAAAATTCATCAGCATCGCTGTCAATGGAAAAAGTGCCCGAAAGGCTGACAGAATTGCCAAGTTGGATGGCAATGCTGATTCTTTGGGCTAAAAATACGTCAGCCCGTGAAGAGTCGAGTAACCGCTTGACGATATCCCGAAATACTCGATGAGCATTCGAACCCCAAGGCCCTAGTGTTTCAAACCCCAAACGGCTCAAACATATAGCAATAAGGTTGTTATATTTGCGCCGTTTGAGGTTTTCTGCTCCTGTAGCAGCCGCCCCAGCACAGCCCACCGTGCTAGGAAGATGGGATTGTGCGAGGGTGTCGACACAGGTTGCATCCCGCAACAAAGGCCTACCCAACTTCTTAGGAATTATTTATAATTAATAATTATAATAAATTAATTAAAATCTTAGAATTCATTTACAAAGGTGCCTGAACCTACTAGGCTAAACCTGTACCACAGGTGGCATGAGTATGGCTCATTATTCAGCGACCCAAGACACAACATTACAACAACACTACTAACAACACATACAACAACAACTCAACTCTCATCTTCTTTCTGCAGAGCACAGAAAAGGCACAATACCATATTATTTTCCCACATTAAAAAAAAACGATACATTTTTTCGTACCTAAAAATGTAACACCTATATCACACAACTTTAAAATACTCCACCAAAATATTGCGAGTGTTTTATCTAAACGGGAACTGTTGGAGTTAACATTACAGGAAATGCGTGACTTACATAATGAACCTCATGTAATTTGCCTCTCCGAAACATTCATTAAAAAAGGTCAAGAGAACTATATTAAGTTATTAAATTTTGAAATGGCTACAAATTTTTGCAGGGATAAAAATAGAGGTGGCACTTGCATTCTAGTCAGAAAGGGTTTACACTACAAAGAATTAGAGTTTATAAAAACATATGCATCGGTAAATACGTTCGAAGCATGTGGTATAGAAATAGAAAATAAAAAATTAGTGATTGTTTGCTTATATCGAACACCTCAATCGGACCCTAATCAATTTTTAATTAAGTTAGATAGAGTCTTAAAGGATTTACACAAGAAATACAAATCTGGCACACGTATAGTCTTGACTGGTGACTTCAATATTAATACCTTAAAAAGAAGTAAAATCACTCAAGAATTTCAAGACCTGGTAAATAATCACAATATGGAAATTCATATTGAGGTGGCTACTCGGAAACTTTCTTGTATAGACCATATATTGAGCAACATACCTAATGCAATCCCAACAGTACTACATCTCTCTGACCACGACACAGCACAAATGCTAAGCTTCCCTTTAACACTTCAAACAGCAAAGACCGCATTATACCATATTTACAAAAGAGACTACAGTCTAGATAATATGCGTAAATTTAGGGAATGCTTACAAAATCTATCCTGGACAGATATTTACATGGAAAGAGATGCAAATACAGCATTCCGCGTTTTCCATGAATTAATATGTTTATTTTTTAATCTCTGTTTTCCAAAAGTTAGGGTTAAGATAAATTTAAACAATAAAAAACGAACGTGGATAAGTAAGGGGCTCAAACAAAGTTCTAAAACAAAGCGTTTCTTACGATACCAATATTACAAAAATAAAAATATAATGAACAAAAGTAGATATATCACATATTCAAAATTATTACAAAAGTGTATCTACAAGGCTAAACGAAATGCTAACATAAAGTTTATGGATAATAATGACAATAAATGTAGAGCCGCATGGACAGTCGTAAAAAATGAAATGCATAATACGGACCCCAAAGACCACATTGAATGTATTAAAATTGATAATTCTGTACTTACCAAACCAGTAGAAATAGCTTCTGCCTTCAATGATTATTTTACAAATTCTATTCCTACTCAAAATTGTACAAATAGTTATCGCAGTGATACCTTAACTGCTAACTCTATGTTCCTTACACCTATAAGCGAAAATGAGGTACGAAAACACATTTTATCATTGAAAAATACCAATTCTGTAGGTTATGATGGACTCAGTACCCGAATTATTAAGGCATGTGTTAGTGAAATAAGCGGAGTATTGACCCATCTCATTAACCTCTCCTTTTCACAAGGAGTCTTTCCTGACGCTTTGAAGATATCTGTTGTCAAACCGATATTTAAAAAGGGAGAAAAATGTGACATGAATAATTATCGCCCCATAACATTGATACCCATCATGTCAAAAATCTATGAAAAGTGCATGTATCAAAGAATAGTCGACTACTGCGGAAAGTACAATATTATAAAAAAAGAACAATTTGGGTTTCAGAAACACAAGTCCACATCTCTTGCCATCTTTTCACTTCTGAAAGCGGTATTGACTAATATCAACAACAAACAGCTAACAACAGGGCTATTCTTTGATTTGTCCAAGGCATTTGACCTCGTTTCACATGAAAGACTATTAAAAAAACTTGAGGCTATTGGTATTAGAGGACTGCCACTACAATGGATATCGTCGTATTTAACTAGCAGACAACAGAAAGTAACTGTTACTATACTAAATGAAAGTAGGAACATGACAGAATATTCGTCTGAATATAGAAGTATAAAAAGGGGCGTCCCCCAGGGTAGCATATTGGGCCCTATCTTATTTCTACTCTATATAAATGACATAGTTAATGTAACTAATCATCAATGCTTCCTTTTTGCCGATGACATTTCCATAATCGTTACTACCGATAAAAAATATAAATCACTTACAGATCATGAAGCGGACATAAATGATACAATAGATAATCTAATTAACTGGCTAAATAATAATAATTTATCAATTAATCTAAATAAATCAGTATATATACAATTTAATCAATCTTATAATAATACATTTAATTTTAAAATGGATATTCCGAAAATTACACAAGTGACAAAAACTAAATTTCTAGGAGTAGTAATTGACGAACATTTAGACTGGAAAGCACAGGCAGATACTGTATGCAATAAAATAAATAAGTTTGTGTATGCTTTGAGACAAATAAAAAAAGTGACTAATATAAAAACGGCTGTGATGACATACCGCGCATATGTGGAGTCCTCACTACGATATGGACTAATTATGTGGGGAAATAGTACTGACCGCAATAGAGCATTTGTTGCCCAAAAGAAATGTCTAAGAGCTGTATACGAGATTCCATCGGACGAATCATGTCAACCAATATTTAAGGAACTTGGTTTGCTACCGTTACCTTCATTATATATATATGAAGCATGTATGTTTGTTCGAAAGCACTTAGAATTATTTAGAACAGCAGAAGAACTATTTAAAAGCTCTCGAAGTCGTCGTGACCAATATAGGCTTGTGCTGGAAGACCTACCTAGATCAGCAAAATATAATAAAAATTGTTTGGCTATGTGTATACGACTGTATAATAAATTACCAAGTATTTTTAAAACATTAAATTGTAAGCTATTCAAAATGCAACTGTATAAATGGCTCAATAATAATAATTATTATAGTATTAATGACTTTTTAAAATGAATTTTTAATAATTGTTATAGTATTAATGACTTATAAAATGAATTTTTAATGTAATTAATTTCAAATTGACATAATATTTTAGTGTATAAGTTTGCACGCTTTAGTTTTAAGCAAAACATGTTTGATCAATATATTTTCAATAACACCTTTTATACCATGTTTTAAGCAAATAAAATATCTTTATCTTTATCTTTAACATATCTTCAATGTAAAAGTATCGCACCTACTTACGTACGATATTTTTACATTCAAGTTATTTTGTCTCAAGTTTGGTCCTGAATTTGAAAACTTTAAGTAAACCGTCCAACAAATTGCAGATTCGTAACAATATTAATAGAACTCCCGCATTGAAGATTTATAAAACAATGGTTAGACCTGCTGTCTTGTATGGATCAGAATGTTGGGCTACAAAAAGAATTAATGAAAGGCATGCAGCCGAGATGAGCATGCTAAGAGGGATGTGTGGTGTTATGCGCATGGATAGAATAAGAAAAGTACGAGTAAGTCTGAAAGTGACACCGGTAACTTAAAAGTGATGTAAGTAAGTATGTGATGCGGAGGAATGAGGAAAATGTTATTAGGTTGAGTATGAATGTGGATGGCTATACGAGTACGGGAAGACCAAAGAAATAATGGATGGATATGGCTAGAAAGGGAGTGCGTACCGAGATGACGACTAATAGAGAAGTATGGAAGAAAAAGACATGTTGCGTCGACCTCAAATAAATCGGGACAATGGCAGGAGAATGATGAAGATACCCTTAAAAAATCTGTTTATCGTAAAAATATGGAATTCAGTTGCCGTGCCGTACACATTTTGTAGTGTAGCCAAGTCAATAAAATAAAAAAAAAAATAATTAAATTCCATGTTTTTACGATAAACAGAAATTGGTAGTTTTTGCAGAGTATTTCAGTTTAATATTATTAAGAATCTGCATATTGCAGGACGGTTTACTTAGTTTACATCTTCAAATTCAGGACCAAACTTAGCAAAGAGAACCACAAAAAAACCAAACCAAGCAGTGAGCAAATACCACGGTATCACAGTTTCGACAAGCGGTCTTGACATTTACATAATCTGCGCGCTGCGCCGACGGATTGGCGGTTGCAGTATAACGATACTACGTACGCTTGAAACGCTTCCGTATTCTGCGAACTACAATATTGCATGTTTAGTAGGGCAGTGTTTGCAGTTGTTTGTTATTTTCCCCAAAATACTAGATGATTATAAATGGTTGTTACTCAATCACGCCAGAACGGCTGAATGGATCTGGATGATGAGAGATAGATTACAGTCTGGAATAGCACATATGCTACTTTTTATACCGGAAAAATTTGCAGTTCCCGTGGTATAATTTCTGGCATCCAAGCGGGCGAAGCCGCTGGCAAAAGCTAGTTCATTATAAAGATTGCTAAGATTCAAGCAATTCAATAAGAGCAATGTCAAGAGACGGCAGTACTTGAAAATTCGTGGCGCCGAAACTGTGTTGAACGCGCAACTTCTGTCACGAACCGCTTTTACAGCCGTCAGATTCTATACGTTATTTATTTATTTATTCATTTAGCGACAACAAACAGCAGTGTAATACTAAGTAAACATAGGTTAGAGCTTAATAATAGAGGTAACAAATACACTACTCACAACGTTATCCACATATTACTAAACAGATCTAGGTACTAGTTGTTAGAATGAACGATATCAAAATAAACAGAATAAAAGTAAACATTACTTAATTAGTAGGGTTCTGATCACTTAATATAGTAATAATTTCTTTTCTAAATATAGCCTTGCAGAGAAACATAATATCAGATGAGCCAAACTGCCTATTATAGGTGTCAACCAATCGACGCAGCGGTGAGCGTACGCCTGAGTTGGTTCTACAAAAAGTAGTAGCAAACAAGTGTCTCGAGCGAACTTCTCGACCATGTACGGTACGAGGGATCAGGTAGCACAAACTGTTCACTAGACAGTCGACTTTATTACGACATATATTATACTAAATAGGGTCATCATCTCAAGTAGGGTGCGTCTGGATTTTAGAGTAATAAGGTTGTTGGTTGTTTGTGCCATAGTGTGAGTAAATGATGACACACTTGGTTTTTACGAAGTGTTGTTGCTAATGCTGTCTCTAGTAACTGCCGCCGAGGCTTTTCCGTGCTTTGTGCTTTAAAATAAACCTATAGATGTTTAACGGGAACAACGTTCGGTCACAGGATGCTTCTGTGATTATTTTAAATACAGGTTTCTAAAAGGATTTTTGTCGAATAGCCCTAACTACCCTGAAAATCAAACTCGAGGGTCAAGCATAGTTTGATTTTCACTCAATTGGATTTCGATTGCCAATGTACAGACGCCAGCAGGTCAAGCTACCCGAAACTGTCAAATTTTCCCAATCAACCTTGAACCTAACGCTTTAGCGATAAAATTTAAAATCTATTTAATAAATTTGACAGATTGTAGTAGCTTGATGTGCTGGCGTCTGTACCTACTAATATGTAACATAACAACACAACTGTAATCCCCGAAGGGTTAATCACAGACGTACCTATAGTTTTCTCACATTTCGCCAGCAACAGGGGACGAGCCTGTTCCCGCCAACCGGGCACAAATCCAAGACCCTGGGGCTGCTACTGAGAAATTCCTGATGGGAAAATCCAATTACACTTTGCCCGACCACGCAATCAGACCGAGGACCTCATGCTCAGCAGTGGCGCATAAGACACCAGAGTTACACCAAGTCGTAAAACTAAAAATGACAAAACTCTTCCTAATAAATGATAGAACAAACTAATCTCAATCATAACTTAGACCCGCATCAAGTTCCATTTATACCATAACTCACTTTATACAAGTTTCTATTGAATTTGCGGCAAATAAGGAAATAGTTGGTTCTCAAGTGAGGACGAACTAGTACTAGCTTGTCAACTAGTTACTAGTTTACTAGCTAATCAGTTTAAGTAGATTAAAGTGATTTAAGTCGACTGTCCACTGCCCGTAGGATTTGCACGGAGAGGTTTGCCATGTTAGCTTTGTGGTTCATTTGTTTGTCTGCCACACATCAGTGCAATGACTATATTTAATTCTTTTTGCATCAGTGCCTAGTGTGGCAGTAGGTTGCAGTCACGTCGCAGTGGACAATCCCGCCTACATTTTCAAACTAAACGAAGCTATGTATAGTTCGCGTCACGTTCTCTTTGCATAAGTGCCTAGCGTGGCAGTAGGTTGCAGTCACGGCGCAGTGGACAATCCCGCCTACATTTTCAAACTAAACGAAGCTAAGTATAGTTCGCGTCACGTTCTCTTTGCATCAGTGCCTAGCGTGGCAGTAGGTTGCAGTAAAGGCGCATTGGACAACCCTACCTACATTTTCAAACTAAACGAAGCTAAGTATAGTTCGCTTCACGTTCTCTTTGCATCAGTGCCTAGCGTGGCAGTAGGTTGCAGTAAAGGCGCATTGGACAACCCTACCTACATTTTCAAACTAAACGAAGCTAAGTATAGTTCGCTTCACGTTCTCTTTGCATCAGTGCCTAGCGTGGCAGTAGGTTGCAGTAAAGGCGCATTGGACAACCCTACCTACATTTTCAAACTAAACGAAGCTAAGTATAGTTCGCTTCACGTTCTCTTTACATCAATGCCTAGAATGGCAGTAGGTTGCAGTCACGGCGCAGTGGACAATCCCGCCTACATTTTCAAACTAAACGAAGCTAAGTATAGTTCGCTTCACGTTCTCTTTACATCAGTGCTTAGCGTGGCAGTTGGTTGCAGTCACGGCGCAGTGGACAATCCCGCCTACATTTTCAAACTAAACGAAGCTAAGTATAGTTCGCGTCACGTTCCTTTGCATCATTGCCTAGCGTGGCAGTAGGTTGCAGTCACGGCGCAGTGGACGATCCCGCCTACATTTTCAAACTAAACGAAGCTAAGTATAGTTCGCGTCACGTTCTCTTTACATCAGTGCCTAGCGTGGCAGTAGGTTGCAGTCACGGCGCAGTGGACAATCCCGCCTACATTTTCAAACTAAACGAAGCTAAGTATAGTTCGCTTCACGTTCTCTTTGCATCAGTGCCTAGCGTGGCAGTAGGTTGCAGTAAAGGCGCATTGGACAACCCTACCTACATTTTCAAACTAAACGAAGCTAAGTATAGTTCGCTTCACGTTCTCTTTACATCAATGCCTAGAATGGCAGTAGGTTGCAGTCACGGCGCAGTGGACAATCCCGCCTACATTTTCAAACTAAACGAAGCTAAGTATAGTTCGCTTCACGTTCTCTTTACATCAGTGCTTAGCGTGGCAGTTGGTTGCAGTCACGGCGCAGTGGACAATCCCGCCTACATTTTCAAACTAAACGAAGCTAAGTATAGTTCGCTTCACGTTCTCTTTGCATCAGTGCCTAGCGTGGCAGTAGGTTGCAGTAAAGGCGCATTGGACAACCCTACCTACATTTTCAAACTAAACGAAGCTAAGTATAGTTCGCTTCACGTTCTCTTTACATCAATGCCTAGAATGGCAGTAGGTTGCAGTCACGGCGCAGTGGACAATCCCGCCTACATTTTCAAACTAAACGAAGCTAAGTATAGTTCGCTTCACGTTCTCTTTACATCAGTGCTTAGCGTGGCAGTTGGTTGCAGTCACGGCGCAGTGGACAATCCCGCCTACATTTTCAAACTAAACGAAGCTAAGTATAGTTCGCGTCACGTTCCTTTGCATCATTGCCTAGCGTGGCAGTAGGTTGCAGTCACGGCGCAGTGGACGATCCCGCCTACATTTTCAAACTAAACGAAGCTATGTATAGTTCGCGTCACGTTCCTTTGCATCAGTGCCTAGCGTGGCAGTAGGTTGCAGTCACGGCGCAGTGGACAATCCCGCCTACATTTTCAAACTAAACGAAGCTAAGTATAGTTCGCGTCACGTTCCTTTGCATCATTGCCTAGCGTGGCAGTAGGTTGCAGTCACGGCGCAGTGGACGATCCCGCCTACATTTTCAAACTAAACGAAGCTATGTATAGTTCGCGTCACGTTCCTTTGCATCACTGCCTAGCGTGGCAGTTGGTTGCAGTCACGGCGCAGTGGACAATCCCGCCTACATTTTCAAACTAAACGAAGCTAAGTATAGTTCGCGTCACGTTCCTTTGCATCATTGCCTAGCGTGGCAGTAGGTTGCAGTCACGGCGCAGTGGACGATCCCGCCTACATTTTCAAACTAAACGAAGCTATGTATAGTTCGCGTCACGTTCCTTTGCATCAGTGCCTAGCGTGGCAGTAGGTTGCAGTAAAGGCGCATTGGACAATCCTACCTACATTTTCAAACTAAACGAAGCTAAGTATAGTTCGCTTCACGTTCTCTTTACATCAGTGCTTAGCGTGGCAGTAGGTTGCAGTCACAGCGCAGTGGACGATCCCGCCTACATTTTCAAACTAAACGAAGCTAAGTATAGTTCGCTTCACGTTCTCTTTACATCAGTGCCTAGCGTGGCAGTAGGTTGCAGTCACGGCGCAGTGGACAATCCCGCCTACATTTTCAAACTAAACGAAGCTAAGTATAGTTCGCGTCACGTTTTCTTTGCATCAGAGCCTAGCGTGACAGAAGTTGCAGTCACGTCGCAGTGGACGATCCCGCCTACATTTTCAAACTAAACGAAGCTAAGTATAGTTCGCGTCACGTTCTCTTTGCATAGTGCCTAGCGTGGCAGTAGGTTGCAGTCATGGGTGCAGTGGACAATCCCGCCTACATTTTCAAACTAAACGAAGCTAAGTATAGTTTGCGTCACGTTCTCTTTGCATCAGTGCCTAGCGTGGCAGTAGTCGCAGTCACGGCGCAGTGGACGATCCCACCTACATTTTTAAACGAAACGATGCTAAGTATAGTTCGCGTCATGTTCTCTTTTCATCAGTGCTTAGCGTAGCAGTAGGTTGCAGTCACGGGCGCAGTGGACGATCCCGCCTACATTATCAAACTAAACGAAGCTAAGTATAGTTCGCGTCACGTTCTCTTTGCATAAGTGCCTAGTGTGGCAGTAGGTTGCAGTCACGGGCGCAGTGGACGATCCCGCCTACATTATCAAACTAAACGAAGCTAAGTATAGTTTGCGTCACGTTCTCTTTGCATAAGTGCCTAGTGTGGCAGTAGGTTGCAGTCACGGGCGCAGTGGACAATCCCGCCTACATTTTCAAACAAAACATAGCTAAGTATAGTTCGCTTCACGTTCTCTTTGCATAAGTGCCTAGCGTGGCAGTAGGTTGCAGTCACGGGCGCAGTGGACGATCCCGCCTACATTATCAAACTAAACGAAGCTAAGTATAGTTCGCGTCACGTTCTCTTTGCATAAGTGCCTAGCGTGGCAGTAGGTTGCAGTCACGGGCGCAGTGGACGATCCCGCCTACATTATCAAACTAAACGAAGCTAAGTATAGTTCGCGTCACGTTCTCTTTGCATAAGTGCCTAGTGTGGCAGTAGGTTGCAGTCACGGGCGCAGTGGACGATCCCGCCTACATTATCAAACTAAACGAAGCTAAGTATAGTTCGCGTCACGTTCTCTTTGCATAAGTGCCTAGTGTGGCAGTAGGTTGCAGTCACGGGCGCAGTGGACGATCCCGCCTACATTATCAAACTAAACGAAGCTAAGTATAGTTTGCGTCACGTTCTCTTTGCATAAGTGCCTAGTGTGGCAGTAGGTTGCAGTCACGGGCGCAGTGGACAATCCCGCCTACATTTTCAAACAAAACATAGCTAAGTATAGTTCGCTTCACGTTCTCTTTGCATCAGTGCCTAGCGTGGCAGTAGGTTGCAGTCACGGCGCAGTGGACGATCCCGCCTACATTTTCAAACAAAACATAGCTAAGTATAGTTCGCTTCACGTTCTCTTTGCATCAGTGCCTAGCGTGGCAGTAGGTTGCAGTCACGGGCGCAGTGGACAATCCCGCCTACATTATCAAACTAAACGAAGCTAAGTATAGTTCGCGTCACGTTCTCTTTGCATAAGTGCCTAGCGTGGCAGTAGGTTGCAGTCACGGGCGCAGTGGACGATCCCGCCTACATTTTCAAACTAAACGAAGCTAAGTATAGTTCGCGTCACGTTCTCTTTGCATAAGTGCCTAGCGTGGCAGTAGGTTTCAGTCACGGCGCAGTGGACGATCCCGCCTACATTTTCAAACTAAACGAAGCTAAGTATAGTTCGCGTCACGTTCTCTTTGCATAAGTGCCTAGCGTGGCAGTAGGTTGCAGTCACGGCGCAGTGGACGATCCCGCCTACATTTTCAAACTAAACGAAGCTAAGTATAGTTCGCGTCACGTTCTCTTTGCATAAGTGCCTAGTGTGGCAGTAGGTTGCAGTCACGGGCGCAGTGGACGATCCCGCCTACATTTTCAAACTAAACGAAGCTAAGTATAGTTCGCGTCACGTTCTCTTTGCATCAGTGCCTAGCGTGGCAGTAGGTTGCAGTCACGGCGCAGTGGACGATCCCGCCTACATTTTCAAACTAAACGAAGCTAAGTATAGTTCGCGTCACGTTCTCTTTGCATCAGTGCCTAGCGTGGCAGTAGGTTGCAGTCACGGCGCAGTGGACGATCCCGCCTACATTTTCAAACTAAACGAAGCTAAGTATAGTTCGCGTCACGTTCTCTTTGCATAAGTGCCTAGCGTGGCAGTAGGTTGCAGTCACGGCGCAGTGGACGATCCCGCCTACATTATCAAACTAAACGAAGCTAAGTATAGTTCGCGTCACGTTCTCTTTGCATAAGTGCCTAGTGTGGCAGTAGGTTGCAGTCACGGGCGCAGTGGACGATCCCGCCTACATTTTCAAACTAAACAAAGCTAAGTATAGTTCGCATTAAATAAGTTTGCCGCTCTGGAACCAGGCTTTTCGTTGTGCATGGCATGGCGCGCTGTTTGTTTTAGTATTATGATCGTAGAACACTGTCGGTTTTGAAAAAAATACGAAAATCACTTTTTACTATATTTGGATATTACATCATAATATATAAAAATAATATTACTACATTAAAAAAAAAATGTGTGTTACAAATTCAACAGTCGATAACCGAAGGATTAATTTTTTTTTCGCTTATAACCATAAAAAATATTTTAAATGGCTGCCCTGTAAAGTTTAACATGTGTCAGATCCGTTACTGTTCTACGATTATGACGAGATATACACTGTATCCGGTAGTTAATGGATAACCTTGAAATCCTAACTAATATACTAGTTTGTTTGTTTGTTTGTTACCTTTTCACGCCTAAACCACTGAACCGTTCATCCTGAAATATTGCAAATACGTAGTGGTCATGTGTACGGAAACGGACATAGGGTACCTTTTATTCCGAAAACGAGTACTATTCCCGAGAAAAACAACAATAACGTTCTTTTGATAATAGATGGCGCCACGTATCTTTCGAATCATGATTGAATTTTATTATTATAGAAATTTTAGTAGTGTGTTAAGTAAGTATTGATGAAATTTGGCACACAGATAGTTTATAACCTGGATTAACACATAGAATACTTTATATCTCGATATTCCTACGAGTTCGAAACTTATTCGGGTGAATCCGCGGGGCGCTGCTAGTAATAATAGGTTGGGGTAAAAGTTTCTTCGCATTTTTTAAGAAAATTCAAAACATTTTTTAATATAGTTTATTTACATTTAACTAAAGTATGTAGGTACCATTTTGTTCGATAACTTTTTGCCATCTTGTAGGTAGGGACATGATCCCATTGCTATAGAAATTTTGGGACTTCTGGTCAACATACCGCGACAAGTGGTTTTGGCAGTCCTCTCGTGATGTTAACCTGACACTGCCTATTGAATTCTGAAGAGACCGAAACAGGTAGAAATCTGAAGGTGCAAGGTCAGGACTATACGGCGGATGCATTAACACCTCCCAGCCAAACTCTCTTAATTTTTGCTGAGTGGCTAAAGATGTGTGAGGTCTAGCGTTATCATGATGAAAAACCACACCCTTTCTATTGATTGATTCCGGCCGCTTTCTCTCAACTTCTTGCTTTAATCTCATCAGTTGTTCGCAGTAGAGTTCAGAATCGATGGTCCTGCCTGGTAGTAACAGCTCATAATGAATAATGCCCTTCCAATCCCACCACACACACTGCATCACCTTGTTGCGAGTTAACCCGGGTTTCGCCACAGTCTGTGAAGCCTGACCGGCCTTTGACCACGACCTTTTTCGCACGTTCTTGTCATACGTGATCCACTTTTCATCACCAGTTATCAGCTTCTTCAAAAATGGTTCGGTTTCATTACGTCGCCGCGTCGTAATAAAGAATCACAAATGAGTACACGGTTCATTAGGTTTCTTTCAGTGAGCTCGTGAGGTACCCAAATGTCGAGCTTTTTTGTGTACCCAGTTTTATTCAAATGCGCCAAAACTGTTTTGTGGTCAATTTCCAGTTCTTCACCTACGTCGTAACTACTGATATGCCGATCTTGCTCCACTTTTTCAAAAATGGCATCCATTTTATCCGTAACAGGGCGACCAGAGCGACGTGCATCTTTGACATCAAAATTTCCGGATTGAAAACGCTTAAACCAAATTTGTGCTACTCTCATAGACACTACACTAGGTCCATAAACATCGCAAATTTTTTTCGCGGCTTGCGTTGCATTTTTCCCTTTTTTGTAGTAAAATTTTAAAATGTATCGAATTTCTTCATTGGATTCACTCATCTTGACGGTACGAAAAACAAATGAAAATCACACATTTTCCTAATTTGAATTTGGAATTATGTTCTTTTAAATTTAAACTTTCAATGATACCAAAACCAGCCAGATACAAATAGTATAGCCAAAGAGATTTTATTACAAGTTCATACATACTATAATGCGAAAAGACTTTTTCCCCAACCTAATACTATAAATGCGAAAGTGAGTTTGTTTGTTTGTTACGTTTTCACGCTAAAACTGCTGAACGGATTTGGATGAAATTTGGCACATGAGTAGACTATGACCCGGATTAGGATATAATTATGATACTTTGATCCCGGTAGTGCGTTCCCGTGGGATAATTTCCTACAACCACACGAGCGAAGCCGCGGGCAAAAACTAGTAGCCTATAAAAGCTTATATTTTTTTGTATTTTTTTTTTAGAACGGCCTTAACATCTATTCTAAGATATTTCAAGGATATCCCTTCTTTATCGGACATTCTATATATATTTTTTAACGACAACTGGGAGCTCTTGGCCTTCATCTCACCTGATGTTAAGTGATGATCAGGCTGAAGGTGGAAGCGAGCTCTTTCGGAATCCTCAACCACAGAGGAACTGGCTATCTTACCTCTAACTGATAAAGCACAGCAATGCTGTTAACATTAATGTTATGGTGACAGACTTAAATAAGATGGCGGTAGCTAGCCAGACGGACTTAGAACAAGCCGTATCACCAACCAAACCGAGCAGAAAATTTTGCACCCACTGGGAATCGAGCCCGAGACCTCTGGGTCTGAGACAGGTGGTCTTACCACTAGACCACAGATGCGGCTAAAAGATACTTACTACTGCGCAGTCATTTGTAGCCGACTTCAGAGCGACAAATTTATATGACGCGTACTGTACACGTGCGTAGCTTAGCCGTGGGCTGCAGGCTGTGGAGCGGTGCCTTTAGTAATAAGCGTGTTCCCAAGTTTGTCCGAAGTTCCAACGGGTATTAAGCATGCTCACATGCTACTTGCAAAGTTCTTTGCTTCTTTATTTCTTATAAGCTTTCAAAAGTTTTCGTTTTATTTGCATGTTAATATTGTATTAAATAGAACTTTGTTTTCAGGCACTTATGGTAGAATTTAGATTAAGTTACCATGTGTTTTACAGTCGCATCTTTTGTAATGGTGTTTAAAGGAAAATGAGGATTTGCAGTGGTAAAACAAAAACACTTTAATGGCGCTATGGTGTCATAATTATCGTGATAATGAATACTGTGACATCTATTTAATATTTTGGGACCTGAATCGTCGTTCTCGTGCCCGCAAGCGCGATTGCTGGGTGTGGGGTTTTGGGTTCGATTCTCAGGTTGGGCAATTGTTATTGGGTTTTTTCCATTAGGAATTTCTCAATAACAGCCCTGAGTTTGGAAGTTGGCGGTGTGATAACCCCGTGCCTTGGAAAGCACGTTAAGCCGTTGATCCTGCGACTGAGCTCTCAGACTATGAGAGTGGGGAAAGAGTGAGTGCACTTTTTTCTGCACACACTTGTGCACTATAATATCTGCTGCGTAGATGGCTAGTCTCCGCTGAGATTGGCTGCCATAGCCGAAATTTGGTCTGGACGAAAATTATGGGAACACCAGTTCGTCCATTAAATTACTTATTTAAAGTAGACTAGACATCATCCCAACTGATGAATAATCATGGAATTTGAAAGCATGATAGTTTGCTAGTGAGTAGCATGCTTACTTCCAGCATGTTCTTCATGTGTGTAAAATAATT
This sequence comes from Dicycla oo, assembly GCA_948252095.1. NCBI lineage: Eukaryota > Metazoa > Arthropoda > Insecta > Lepidoptera > Noctuidae > Dicycla > Dicycla oo. The sequence continues at coordinate 16,703,483 of OX411732.1, forward strand.
ATGCTCTTTTCGGATGCACATGTTACCTAATTGTGCATGCTAGAAATCAGCCTGTTTTTGTGCTACTACAGTATATTCCAGGCATATTTGTCTATTCCAGGCTTTAAGACCTAGTACGCTCGATGTAGATATGATATAATATAATAATTATATAATATTTGCAATAAAATATCAAAACACTACAAATAATTCCAAATTCAAAAACCAGTCGCACAAAAAATAAAATGGCCGCCAGCAATAAAGTCCACACAAACAAGCGATAGATCACCGATTAACTACATAGAACACAAATTATACGTAGTACGCAGTTTGGTAGCGTGATAAACACCCGACGAAGGCAATTAAATTGTCGACAGAATGCTTGCGTTGTGGTTTCGTTCGGTATAAAACTTCGTGTGAAGAAGGAACACGTGCGAAACGCTTCTCAAGATTTTACTTGCACCTAGTGGAGTAGATAGCTATTTTGCGAGGTGTGTGAGATTGACACAAGTTTCATTATAATTATGTGTTTTTTTATGTTGATGACCCGATAAATACGATTGATGGTGCTTGATGGTCTATTGAATCAAAACAGCGTCTGAAGCTAAAAACAAACAAGCTAAACTCCACACTGGTTAGGTAATATATAATAGGAAAAGTTTTTAGTAATAGGAATGTTGATAAGAGAGCCGCAAATGGAATACAGGATGTAATTTTAATCACCGTTAACCTCTTAAGGGGTCATTGTACTCATAATTTTGAACAACTTTTACTATGGGACCAAATATGAAATCGCGAAAAAAAAAAACCAGTTTTCCGTACATTTTGATGAGTTAGGCGAACATAAATGTAGGGAACAGCTGACTTTTTCAATTTATTTAAAATTATTACAATTGATTTAGCATTTATTTCAATTAACCCTTCAGGGTTTTATTGAAATAAATGCTTTTAGAACTCAAATCATTATCTACTTAGGAATAGATAACATTTAACTTTTAACTTTTTTTTTTTAATTGAGTTGGGTTTGCTCTTGCCTCTGGTCTTTGTCGGAGGCGACAACGTCGACGATGGAATGAGCTTACCTGTTCACTCTCACTTTGTAGAAATTAGGGCTGTATGCTTTCGGAAACACTGACGCAGTTAGAGAGTCCCACTCTTTTGCTGTGCGCATTATAAAAGACGTTTGGAAACGCTTAGTGCGAATTGGTGGAATAGCAACTAGGTAGGGATGGTAACTTGCAGTGCGTCTAGATGTCCGATGGTAGAAGGGGGCTGGTGGAATGAGTTCGTGTAGTTCCTGAGCACACTCGCCGAAGTACAATCTGTAGAAGACCGACAAGTAGGAAACCTTGCAGCGATGAGCCAAGCTGTGAAGCTTGGCATCCACCAGTTTTAGGTCGCCAATGAGCCTCTGAGCTCTGCGTTCCGCTACAAGTAGCTATTTAGCTGAGCCATCCCAAAGGTGGCAGCAATACTCCATGCAGGATCGGACTTGCGCTTTGTAAAGGATTAAAAGCTCTCCAGGCGTAAAGTATCATAAAGTAACTACTATTTTACATTTCATTATATCTATTTAAACTACTTTCAAAGCTTACCCACGTACTAAAACCGCTGTGAAGAATGTAATTTAAATTCTTATTTATGACCTTCGCTTAAAGCTGAACGGCGCCAAGAGTTTGCAATGAAAACAACGTAGCCTTGACCGTTACATAATGCATTCTGTGCCGTGTTCCACTTAAGAGTTCGTCCAGGTAAAAAGCTAAGGGAAAACAGGTAGTTTTAGTTTTTATTTCAGGCTAGCTTTTGTAAGTTGTGTAGAAATTGGTTGTCATGGCATGGGTGTGTGATACGGAGGAATGAGGAAAATGTCGTCAGGAAAGATTCGAGTGTGAATGCTATACGAGTAGGGGAAGACCAAAGAAACGATGGATGGACTGTGTGAAAGATGATATGGCTAGAAAGGGAGTGACTACAGATATGACGACTAATAGAGAAGTATGGAAGAAAAATACATGTTGCGCCGACCCCAAATAAATTGGGTCAAGGGTAGGAGAATGAAGATAGCTTTTGTAATAGAGTCTATATTTATTTTTCCACCATGGGCTTCGAATAAATCACACTTAATTCAAAATAAGCACCAATTACTAACATAATTTTTCAACCTAATGAGGGTTTACTGATGTAACATTCACTAGGTGGCTGCACTGAGACGTCAGTTCCGGGCATCTGTCAAAAGTGTCCAAGCGCCTATATTTTCTTTAGTCGTGCCTATATGATGAATAAATGAATGAAACGAATGATGAACATCATCATAATTATATTATATTCATAAGGAAAAAATAAAGAAATTCTATTTAGTCCGTCACTCAGATAATAAAAAATGTTAGACATGTATTTTTTTGTTTTATCGTATTACTAAAAATTACTTAGATAAAACACATTAAGTTTGAGGAGTGGGGGCTCGCTACGTCACAACTACGTATAGAATCCAACCAAAGCGTGACGTCATGCCAAATTTTAACTCAATGTATCGCCGTAATCTGGGTGACCATCTTTTCATACCGAGACTCCTCCGTGCCTCGGAAAGCACGTTAAGCCGTTGGTCCCGGCTGTCATTTGTGGATCTTTGGCAGTCGTTACGGGTCGTCAGAAGCCCGAAAGTCTGACAACCAGTCTTACCAAGGGGTATCGTATTACCCAGTAACTGGGTTGTGGAGGTCAGATAGGCAGTCGCTCCATGTAAAATACTGGTATTCAGCTGCATCCGGTTAGGATGGAAGCCGACCCCAACGTAGTTGGGAAAAGGCTAGGCAGATTGATTTTGTATCGCCGTAATCTTTTGATTACATAAAAAAAGAAAAATACGTGTCCAATATTTTTTTTAAAATTCTAAATGACGGACAAATAAAAAAAAATTGTCAACATCCCTTGTCAAAGTGGGTCCAACTGGTGGCGTGAATTTCTATAAAAACCTTCATTCCTTGGATTTTAAGTTATCTAGAAGAGAAATAAATTTATTTTCAAGCTTCAAGTGAATTTGTTTTACATTTTCTCCGATGACAGAGAGTCCTAAACATTAGTATATCACAAACGTATTTCAACTTTGTATTCATAAATTAAGGTTAATAATAATCTGAAGATATCTAAAACACATTTGCAATATTCTTTTTTAATTGAGGATATGAATAAGTATCAATCGCGGTCAGTTAACCAATCAGTTTTTGTTCATGGTGCTGTATCTATGAAGACCATAGGAGTCTCAAATCATTTAAATAAATCATCTTTATTTAGTAAGTTATGTAACACAAGCATCTGCCAGTGGCTTCGCACGCGTGAATTATACCACGCGTTGGAAATTATGCCACGAGAACCATACATTTCTCCGAAATAAAAGTATCCCAAGTGCTATTTCAAACTATAATCTTCTATGTGCCAAATTTCATCGAGATCCGTTTAGCCGTTCTGACGTGATTGAGTAACAAACATCCATCCATACATCCATCCAAACTTTCGAATTTATAAAATTAAATAGGAAGTAGGATTTCGACTCGTAGTATGTGGTTTAATGTAGATGATACCAATGTTTCATAAAGTTAATGTTGGTGCGTTCTTAGATCTTGAAGTTAGCTTTAGTTTGTTTAATTAGTTAAGTGATAAGAGATAGTCAAATAAGAAGGCCCCCTTTGATAAATTTCGACTTTCTTTTTGCGATTTAAAACGTGTTAAGGCTCTCGCAGACAGGCCCGACGCGACGAAATTCTATGAATTTCCATGAAGTTCGCGCTGTCACATCGCGCCTGTCGACGGGAGCCTTTACTAATCAACATTGAAAATGAGCGAGATTAGGGTGAAGACAATTAAAAAAAAAATTTTTTTTCTTAATAAAATCTTGGCAGGAAAGTTAAAATGGTCATGGCAACCTAACACTTTCTACTATCTCATTCATTGGAAGCCAATCGTGCATGAAATACAAGCTACACTAAAAGTAAAATAAAATCCACTTCGATTCCTAGAGTTAACCGCTCGTTAAACCTAGGCATTACCTCGGGTTAGTCACGTTACCTGCCGGTCGTTCCATAAATACTAGTAATGAAACATTTATTTAACTTTTCCTCTATGGATAAAACGTGTATATATTCAACGTTTATCTGATACGTATTTCTTATTAAAATACTGTCTCTATAATATGTATCTATCTTTGCAAACGAATGAAGAACATGTCGTCGTCAGGAAAAAGAGGACTGTTTAAAGTATGGGAAGTGATCTATAAAGCAACAGCGATACTGTAGTGGTATTTCTGTGGAGAAACATCAACTATATAAAAAAGGGGGATTTTCAAGGTCGGGTAACTTAACCGTTGTAGCTACAGGAAAATGTTCTTAGGAGACTGATCTTTACTTTTTAAGTAATTGCTAACTGCATTCACAGATTTTGTAAAAATGGTACAGTTAGCTAAATATAAGTCAATACTTACGTTTTATTTTTGTGCCAATCGATGCATTTTCCTGTAAGGATTGTGGTGGCATCTACAACGCCACTTGCGAACTACGCATTAAATACCTAACGTCACACAAATCCTGCATCGCGCAAGCAGAGTTTAGCACGCGAATTGCATATACAGGATGTCCGGTAATTAATGGATAACCTTGAAATAGCATACAATAGGCCTTATGGCCGTTCTAAAAAAGCAAACACAAAAAAAATATATCCCTTCGTTCGACTCATTGCGAGTTATTTATCAATCAATCAATCTGCCTAGCCTTTTCCCAACTATTTTGGGGTCGGCTTCCACTCTAACCGGATGCAGCTGAATACCAGTATTTTACATGGAGCGACTGCCTATCTGACTTCCACAACCCAGTTTACTGGGTTATACTATACCCCTTGGTAAGACTGGTTGTTAGACTTTCGGGCTTCTGAAGACCCGTAACGACTGTCAAAGATCCACGAATGATAGCCGAGACCGTATGCTTAACGTGATTTCAAAGGCACGGAGGAGTCTTGTTATGTAAATATTCACCATCCAAGGTCACCCATCCACGGACACGCGCAATCCCGACAACCTTAGCTTAACTTGATGGTTCGACCCGTGTGGCTGTTATTACTTAGCCACGAGCTCCTCTCCAGCATAGGGAAAAGGCTAGGCAGATTGAATGTGAACTAACGAAGTCCAATGTTACACCACAACATACGGTTCTATCCAGCACCCTAATTGCGTAACACACTTTAGATCGGAATCGATTTCATTTTAGACAGTTCAACAACATTAACTGCGTTATTTACGGTGTCTAGCAGACAAATTTTTCGAACATATGAAGATATATATTCCGATTGATAGTGCGCTACACAATTAAGGTGCAATTCCTCACTGAACATAAACTTAACATTCTACACAAGTACATATATTATGCACAAAACTTCATCAATAAACTACGAACATTACTCAATGTAGTTGCAGAAGTTACTAGCCAGTTCCAAAACTGCGGCGTTGTTAGAAATGATTTAGACATTAATTAATAATTTACCTAACAAGACAAACTAATTACGCTGGTCTGGCGCGGGCCCAAACTGGGAAATATCCGACTCAGCTCAAATTAGTACGCTTACGAGGCTATAGTAGGGGTGATTCTTTCATCCTTTGCATTTAATGAAGGGTTTTTTTTGTTTGAGGAGGTTTAATGAGATATTGTTTGTTATCTTAGCTTAGATATTTGCTGCAACTCAAACATGCATCTTTACTTACCTTAAGGCCTGTTTTTATTGTAAACCATGTTTTTTACTTCAAGGTGCTAATAAACTATTAAAAAAAAAAAACCGTCGGAAAACGTGTCTGTTTCGGGATTGCAGAGTTGTGGCCTTGAAGCTATTTTGGAGGATGTGGAGGTCAGATAGGCAGTAACTCTAAGTAAAATACTGGTATTCAGCTCTTCCGGTTAGACTGGAAGTCGACAGTTGGGTAAAGGATAGGCATATGATGATGACCTATCTCGTAAATTAAAAAATCAAAATGTGAAAACGACGTTTACCGTAAGACCATCGGTCTTACGGTAAACGTCGCCTACTGTACGTATAGGCCTCTCCAATCGCACGATATTTAACTCCATTTTCGGGTATTTGCGTCCAGCTGCTATCAGCCACCCTGCAAAGATTACCACGCTGCATAGCCTGAGGGCCTACCCTAAATATACCGTTTCGCAGTCTTCACTCAAGAACACCCCAACGATCATCGGATAATTTAAAGAAAGAAAAATACCGAAACCCTCAGGCCGTGGGGTCCGAGTGCTTATGGCCTCTTTAAGGAAATCTCAAAACGGCTGGTTGACACTTCCCGTGACCCAAGGGCTGGCTTTCACCTTGGCCAGAGGCTAAGCATTGCCATACAATGTGGTAACGCCGCCAGTCTCTTGGATACATTACCAGTCGACAGCGATGCGGATGAATTTTTCGACGCCAAGTTTTAGTTTGTGAATAGTTTTAGTTATAATTGTATTATTTCTACTATAGTTAATTTAAAGGACCAGAACAAAAATAAGAACATTTATTTGGCTACAGTTTTTGAAACATGCACAGTACACCAACATAACATAACATAACATAATAGGTGAACCGATGACCTGGTGAAGGCCGCAGGAATCCGCTGGATGCGGGAAGGACAGTAGCTGTCGCAGTGGCGATGCTTGGGGGGAGGCTTATGTCCAGCAGTGAACATCTTTTGGCTGAAATGATGATGACACCAACATAAAAATACAAATATTGAATGTTTTCATAATTTGAGCCTTACGGCTGCGCCAAAAAGGTTCATTTCAACGGTTCGCGAGCCGTTTGTGAGCTGCCCGCGAGCTGCGCGCGTGCATTTTTGTTCGTGCGCCGCTCCTGCGTGCCCGCGCGCAGTTCGCGCGCGACCTAAGCGCCGTACGCAATCAGCGCGCGGGCGGCGCGCTAGCGGCTCGCGTCTTCCTTCCACAGAACAAACATAACTTAGGTACCCGCTCAGTTCGTTTCTGATTACTGGAGGCTAAGTACGTGTTGTCATGGAGTGGTATCAGTAATATAATAGCTAATGATGCAGCAATTATATTAAAAGCACTAGTGTCGTCCGACATCTTCGAAAGTACTGAGCCAGTAAACGGAACTGTAAGTGCGAGAATTGAGTGCGCGCAGATCGCGCGCCGCGCGTACGCCTTTTACGAGCCTTGCATGAGTTGCGCTAAAGAGGCGCACCAAACCATTGCCGTGACTGCACGCGCGCAGCTCGCGGGCAGCTCGCAAACGGCTCGCGAGCTGCGCATTCGCGGCACATTCGCCAGATGTGGACGCACCCTAAGGCGCGTCACTCACTGGTAAGTTGAGGCGAGGGTGCGGCGGCGCCGGGGCACTGTCGTGGCGTGGTCTCTATGTAGAGTCAGGCGCGGGTGGCTATGCATCCTTATCACATTCCAATTATTTTTTTCCGAAACAAAATGACAAAATGGCGGTGGAGTCGCGTCGCGGTCGGGCACAGCGCCCCCGCCGCGCCCCCACCTCAACCCCGCGCCGTAACCACCTCGCCCGTGCCGCGACTAGTAAAATTATGAGCGCACTGCCATTTATTCCTATAGAAAACGAAGATGCGGCGTGCCGCTTGTGCGCCCGCGCCTTGACACCACCTCGACTCTAGCTCGTGTGAGCGACGCGTCTAAGAATTCGCATTATGAATTGAGTCATTGGGCCATAGATGTCAGTAGAAATAAGATGTGCAACGCCTTCCTACTATTGCGCACATCAATATGGCACTCCACGAGCCCCATAGGAGCGAGCGAGACAGAATAATAACAATGATTTGTTTATGGCCCGACGACTCAGTTCTATACGTGGCGGCTATAGTGACGGATGTGTGTAACAGATTCAAACAACATAGCCAGCTCATTGCCACCTTTAAGTTTTCTTTATTCTGACGTTGCTGTTGACAACCCTGCATCAATTCTCAGCTGATTCATAGTAATTAGTAGAGGAGTCCTAATTGTATGAATGTTTAATATTCGAGTAACATGTTAATGAAAACAGCTTGTCAAATAAATCAAAAACTGCATTTAGATCGTCATAATTATACATTTTGATTTGGAGTGTGTTGTCAAAATGCATGTCTGGACCGATGATCGGATTTTGGTCGCCAATTTGGACAGAAGATCACGCCAAAGTAATCCTACTAATACAGGGCTTTTTTTAAATCACTAGCTAAATTTTCACAGGATGTTCTACCCATGAATATGAACAACTTTCACTATGGGACCAACTCTGAAATCACGAAAAAAAAAATCTGCTGTTTCATACGAAAGTTCTGTACGTATTCGACCAAAATGTATGAAACAGCTGATTTTTTTTTCGTGGATTCAGAGTTGGTCCCATAGTGAAAGTTGTACATATTTATGGGTAGAACACCCTGTGAAAATTTAGCTAGTGATTTAAAAATAGGCCTGTATATGTACCTGCTTCCTACTAATATTATGTGATGGAAGGATGTTTGTTACTCTTTCACGTAAAAACTACTTAACGGATTTTGATGAAATTTGGCAGAAAGATAGTTTATAACCTGGATGAACACATACGCAAAGTATACTACGTGATATTCCTATATTCTAACGGGTTTGACACTTTCGCGGATGAAATTGCGGAGCGCTGCTAGTAATATTTATTATAAATGGATTTGTATGAAATTTGGCACACAGATCAATACATAGGGTATTTGTGTTTTTTTTTTTTTTTGATAGTACGTTCCCGTGGGACATCCACGTCCACGCGGGCGAAGCCGTGGGCAAAATGTAATATTGTAAATGTGAAAGTGAGTTTGTTTGAAATTTGGCACACAGATCAATACATAGGGTATTTGTATTTTTTTTTTTTTTTTTTTTGGTAGTACGATCCCGTGGGACATCCACGTCCACGCGGGCGAAGCCGTGGGCAAAATGTAATATTGTAAATGTGAAAGTGAGTTTGTTTGAAATTTGGCACACAGATCAATACATAGGGTATTTGTGTTTTTTTTTTTTTTTTTTTGGTAGTACGATCCCGTGGGACATCCACGTCCACGCGGGCGAAGCCGTGGGCAAAATGTAATATTGTAAATGTGAAAGTGAGTTTGTTTGAAATTTGGCACATGGGTAGATCATGACCTGGACGACGACATAGGATAAGTTTTATCCCGGTACGTACGTTGCCCTGGGATAATTTCCGACTTACAGGCGGGCGAAGCCTAGTCCTATTATAAATGTGAAAGTTTGTATCGTTTGTATGTTTGTTACTCAATCACGCAAAAACGGCTGAACGGTTTTGATGAAATTTGGCACACAGATATTTTATAACCTGGATTAATACATTAGATACTTTTTAACACGGTATTCCAAAAGGATCGAGAATTATGCGAGTGAAACCGCGGGGCGCTGCTAGTAGATATTAAATTTGAAAATGGAGTGAAAAGTATGATATTTCTCCAATGAACGGTGAAAAGTGTTACTTACTATTTCTACGTAAAATTTATTATATCTATCTATCTGTCTGGTGATCCACTGATCAACCGTTAACGTCGGGCATCTGTATAAATGCAATGCACAACGCACGACTTCTCTGTCAAATGTATGTCGATCGTGCGATTGTTTTCTTTGTTTATTTTTGGAGTTTACTCCTTAACAATCGACTTTCATATAAGGCCCCGGTATGGAAATTTTATGAGAAGTGAAATAATACAAGCGTTAACTTAAAAGCGTTACGTTTTTCTGCGCAACGTAAAACAAGTCGAATGCCTTTACACATTAAAGTTGCTTTTTGTATAGCACTGATTCATTGAAGATGGTATCTATGGTCCCTTGTTTTCGTCCAACAATAGAAAGTCGGAATGGCACAAAAAGCAGGAGTAAACTTCAGTCGTGCATCGGAGCTGTCACACACACACTTTCTCTTTCTTTCTTTCTCATCGTGGTGGAGCAGTAGCGACATGTACAACTTGTTTTGCACTAGCTGACTACGTAGTACTCAAACATAAATTATAGATAGCAATTCAAAAAAAAGCTGGCAGTTGTGCATACTACCGACAGAAGTGAAAACTCAAACGTAAAACTATGCATAGCACGTCACTGTGACGCTGTTTCCCCCTACCAAAATGGCTCAACGCGCCTTAAGAAGTTTTCACTTCAAAAAAGTCCTGCAAACACGAAAACATTTGAAATTCTACACAATATCACATCAGAAAATACAAACCGTATCTTTCACAGTCAAGGACCCGTCCATTGCTCCGACAAACGACATAAAAAAAAAATAGCAATAGTGCAATTTAGTAAGACGCCGTAAAACAAGGTCCATTGTAGTAAGAGAGCTGGAGGAGGTCATAATCAACGAAATGATATTACCGAGAGAGCACCCCTTGGTAAACGACTTGAGTAAAATCTAGACAACGGTTGAAGTTATAAGAAGTGGCGTATTTTTATTTTTTACTGGCAGCCTTTTCAATAACTGGGTTGTGGAGGTTAGGTATGTAGTCACTCCTTGTAAAATACTGGTATTTAGCTGCTTCTGGTTAGACTGGAACCCGACTCCAGTAATCATAGTTGGGAAAACGTTAAGCAGATGATGGGGATCAGTGCCAGCCTTTGCAATAATTCCTCTGCATCTGGCTGGACTTTTTTTTAGATATTTTGAGTTCCAGTTTAAATTCGCGAGTGAAAATTCGCGCGGGTTATTATCGGTTGTCTTTTAAAGTGAAGACACGTGAGCATATACGTAAGAAGTAGGCAGAAACATCTCAGCGCTGATTTGCTGGATTAATTTTCTTCTCTACCGATCGTTATTTCTCCTCACAAAGTTTATTCTGTTTATATGTATGTTTGTATATATACATGTATTTATTCTTGTATTTTATAGTTATTTTTGTGTTATCTCTTCTTTATATTTCACCTGTCATGTATTCTCACCCTAAGGTTGACTGGTAGAAAATGCCTCAAGCATTAAGTCCGCCTTTGTACGGTATTTGTTTTTTTTTTACTTGTGCATAAAGATTTATTATATAAATAATATTAACTACGGTCTTTTAATACATGAATCTGCGTAACTATTTCCCAACTATGGTGGGTCGGCTTCCAGGCTAACCGGATGCAGCGGAATACCAGTATTTTACATGAAGTACCCCTGCAGTAACGGTGTAGACTCTAGGCAAGACTGGTTGTTAGACTTTTGGGTTTCCAAATCCAAAAAAAATAAAAATATTCTAAGGTAAAATCAGTTGCCAGATTTTGACTAGTGTATCTACGTAGTAATAAATTCCAAAGGGATTTGTCACTAAGATATGAAGGAGTATTGACGAGTGAAATGAGTCAATATTGAGCCACTGTAAGCTCGGACTGAGCATATGATAAAACGGTTTGTATATGATGACAGCCACAGGAATCCGCTGGATGTATATCCGCACAGAACCGGTCGAAATAGCAGTGCTTGTAGGCGTATGCCCAGCAGTAGTCGTCTTTCGGCTTAAAGGATGATGTTGACAATTAGTTACTATATTCATAAAGTTTACTAACAATATAATGTAGATAGGAATGACCACAACTTTAATTGTCCTCTGAGGAGTCTCGAAGATCAATAGTAATCAATTGAGATTAGATTACAGGTGACTTCAGCATTAAACTGTTATCTACAAAGCCCAACTACCCTAGCGTAAGCGTAATCAGCCGAAAATGTTCACACACGCCTCCTTTCTGTGAGAGGGAGTGGACTGTAATCCATCACGCAGGCCCAGTGCGTGTTGTTGGATGTCACCTGTATTCGATTGTTGGCTAGGACATTCCGGTTTACTCACAATGTTTTCCTTCACCGTTTTGAGAGCAGTAGTGATGAGATAAATTACAAAAATTTCTTTCCTGGGTTAGAACCCACGATCTACAACTCTTAAGGCGGGACTATTACCACTGTGCCTCCAATCCTCTTCTGCAACTGCCCTAGATGAAGAGTTTTTTGTCATTTTCAATCTGGCAGCAAATAAACATAGTTTGGGGAAAAGTAGTTAGCTATATCTCAATAACATAATATATTTATGGTGTGTCCAGTTTTAAAAAAAAGGTACGGACAGAAGTGCTTTCAATTGGACCCAGTTATGCAGAAAGCAGCCATATGGCACTTTTTCCAAAAATGAGTTATAAACACAATCATACTAATTTTGACATACAAGATTTTTTGCAGAAACAGCCATGTCGATATCTCTATTTATCACGGTGATATGTGCCGTCAAATGCAGCCTTGTACATACATCCATAATGCAACCATCGACAGAAAAATGCTTATAACTCTGTTTGTACTTTACCCGACATGGCTGCTTTCTGCATAACACGGTCCAATTTTACATTGCATTTATTTTATTGCTACTTTTACGTTTAAGTAGCAATTTATATTTAAATTATTTTCCTTATTTGTCTCTTTGCTCTCCTTAATATGAATTAAGAATCTTTTTTAGCACCTTAATTATTATTTATCTATGTATAAGTACCGACAGTGTTTTAAAAGGTAGAATAAATTCCTGAAGCAAAAAATTGTTATGGTTGGTTTTTTCATTTAAAATGCTTTGGTATACACTCTTTTTGTATTTTCAATTCTATTTCATTAGGTGTTCTTTTTTTAATGCCTTTTACTACTACTATAATCAAATTACCTTGTGTCGAAAGAATACCATCAAAAATTAAAAAAAAGAAACTAATACCATTCATTATTTATTTATTTTTAAAAACACCCACAACTATCATTACAGGCTTACCTAACGCAATAGTGTAGTTATAGTTAATCATACTATCTGCCTTTCTTTCAGATTAATTTCCCTCAATTGCGCCACCAGCTTTGGGTCTTGCGACATCATTATCTGTCCAACACAAGCGTGAGATTAGGGGACTATTTCATTATATTTTTCCGAGGGATTTCTTTCTCAGCCCTTCGGAGTTGGGACGAGTAAAATTAATGTATCTTGTGGATGGCAATCATGCTTATACGTGACTGGGCCTTGGAAGGTATTGCTCTTGCAGTGATTATGAAAAATCAAGTATTTAACTTAGATTTTTGTGTTTTTGACTGGATTTCTCAGGGTTAGGACGAGTGAAACTGGTATTCAGCTGCATCCAGTTATACTGGAAGCCCCAACAAAGTTGGTAAAAGGCTAGGCAGATTGAGGATGAGTGAAATTAATGTATCTTGTAAGGAAGGAGCTCGTGGCTAAGTTGTAACAGCTACACGGGTCGATCCATCAGGTTAAGCTACGCTTGCCGGGGGTGGTCCGTAGATGGGTGACCATCTTTACATACCGAGACTCCTCCGTGCCTCGGAAAGCATGTTAAGCCGTTGGTCCCGGCTGTCATTCGTGGATCTTTGACAGTCGTCACGGGCCGTCAGATGCCCAAAAGTCTGACAACCAGACTTAATTATATATAACAAGAAGTATCATATTACCCAGTTACTGGATTGTGGAGACCAGATAGCCGTCGCTCCATGTGAAATACTGGTATTCAGCTGCATCCGGTTAGACTGGAAGCCAACCCCAACATAGTTGGGAAAAGGCTAGGTAGATTGATTGTATGAATGGCAATATCACAGATTGATACAGATGGGACACTCCGCAGTTTAGGTATGAAGCTACAAGTATTCGGCGGGCCTATCTCACTGGGCTAATTCAGTAGGACTGCCGCGGTCAGTAGGTATAAGAGTTACGAGTTAGAACGAGAGGCAACTTGTAGGTGAATATAACTGCAGCTAATAAGTGTTGTGTGACCTGAATTGCACTTTATTTTGTTATAGCAAGAGTTGCTTTTTATTTAAATAGGGTGAAGCGATACTTTACGCCTGGACAGCTTTTAACCCTTTACAAAGCGTAAGTCCGATCCTGCATGGAGTATTGCAGTCACCTTTGGGATAGATCAGCTAAGTACCAACTAGCCGCCTTTGACTCGGTGGAACGAAGAGCTAAGCGGCTCGTTGGTGGTTGCCAAGCTTCACAGCTTGGCTCATCGTCGCAAGGTTGCGTGCGTGTCGGTATTCTACAGATTGTAATTCTACGGACTTCTAGACGCACTGCCAGTTATTATCCCTACCTGGTTGCTATTCCATCAATTCGCACTAAGCGTTTCCAATGTCATTTATAATGCGCACAGCAAAAGAGTGGAAGTCACTACCTGCGTCTGTGTTTCCGAGCGCATCAAATGAACAGGCTTCTTCTGGGTAAGCTCACTCAATCCTCGACTTTATCGATTTCTCTGTCACCTCTGACCTAGACTAGAGTCAAGAGCAAACCCATCTCAAATAAAAAAATAATAATAAATGATTTTGCGGAGTGTCCTATATGTATTAATCTGTAATCATACTTAAACGTGACTGGGACGAAGGTGATCGGTGTAGCTATGATTTTAAGAATAAGAACATTTAGACGATATGTGATTATATTACATGCTAGAAACGAGGATTTCAATTTGGATATTAGTTTGTTTGGCTGTCAGAAGTTTTTAAAAGCTCACTTTTTTTTTTCTCTGAAATTTCATACCTGTGAAGGAAATATCATTATAACTCTAGGGGATTTATTTTTACCTTTCCCCAGCCAGAGATGAAATCAAATTTATTTTATCCTTTGGCAGTATGGCTATCAAATTTGTACGTGACTGGAAGATGGGACGGTATTATCACAGAAAATCTATTTTGTGGTATTGCCATTTCTGTGATTTAGCTGTGAAAGGCCAAAAGGAGCCAGTTTCAGTTATCTCCTACTTTCCGAGATGCATCTGTACCAGTTACCGACCGCCTAGACCTTTTGCGCAAAGAGTTGACGTCTGGTCTCACCTTAGGCTCAACCATCGAGTCAAAAGCACAGACTGCAGCCAAAAAGCTGGGCATCCTAAACAAGGTGAGCCGATACTTCAAATCTGGACCACTTTTGATTCTATAAAAAGCGCAGATACGTTCCTGTATGGAGTATTGCAGCGACTTATGGGATGGCTCAGCAAAATACCAGCTTGCTACTCTTGACTCGATGGAACGCAGAGCAAAAAGGCATATAGCCAACGAGACGTTGCTGGCTAGGCGTCATAGCCTGGCTCATCAGTATAATGTTGCTTGCCTGTCGGTCTTCTGGAGACTGTATTTCGCGTAGTGTGCGCAGGAGCTCCATGACCTGATCCCACCATCGCCCTTTTACTACCGGACTACCAGACGTATTACAGGGTACCATCCGCACTTGTTTGATATCCCGACCAGTCGTACTCAGAGCTTTTCCTAAACATTTATTTTGCGCTCAGCCAACGTGTGGAACTCACTGCGAGAGTATGAGTTCCCTTCCACATATAACCCGTCTGCCTTCAAAGCAAGAGTGTACAGGCATCTTTTGTGCACGTTTGTTCCATGATAGACCTTATCTATCGCTTTCCATTAGGCGTGATTGAGGTCAAGAGCAGGCACAGTCAGCAAACAAAAAAAAAAGAAACTGTTTAAACGATAAAAATTGTAATTTTTGTTGTTGCTTTAACCTATAAGCCTTACACTGTTTGTTCACAGTACCATGAACGGGATGTCAACGAGAAACGGGAATATTCGACCATAAAAATGTACTGTCAGTACTTCGGCGCCATTATCTCTTTCTCGTTGAATCCCATTCACGGTGCAGTGGACAAACAGTGATGATAGGGAATTAAATCACACCGTGTAAATCAGGTTTTAATTCCTATTTTTATCATCCTTTATTGTTCCACTGCTTGGCAAAGGTCTCTCGCACACCATTCCACTTTTCGTACCTTGCCTTCTAAAGAAAGTAATTTAAAGTTAAGCCGGAAATACACATGCCTTTAACTTGCTCAAAAATATGCTATTGTACTCATACTCTACTGTTACAAATAACCACTCTAATTGCAACTAGCTCTCATGGATTCCGCGGTTTATTATTATTTGTTATGGCGAATTAAGCTGTAAGTATTTTAATACTTACAGCTTAATTCGCCATAACAAATAATAATAAACCCATCGGGATTATCTGCACACCGTCTAGAATAACAACGAGGCAGTAATATAGCTCAGCAGCAGATGCAAGAAAAAATATATCTTGTGGCGGTATCTACATCGCCACATGCAAACTACGCATCACTACACTGACGTCACCCAAAAATCCTGCATCGCGCAATCAAAGTTAACAGCGCGACTTGCATATACATCCCGACATAAATCATCGGGCAATAGCCCACCAGGCACAACACCCGTCAGGTCGGAGGATCCTCCCTTTTCTATGGAGGATAAGTGAACTTTACACCCTGTTCCTCATACCTCTGTAATCTCAACCCACGCTTCGTGGCGTGGTCTCGATCAAAAATGTTTCCTCCTGCTCCTAATCTCCATTTCCGGTCATCTCCTGTTCTAAAAGAGCTTACCACAGACACACAAGCAAGAGTGAATGGATTTCCAAATTCGATCCCGACAATCATTTTCCTTAACCAGCTTTACAATTGAGTGTTGGTAATAACTTTGAGATAATTACTAATTAATTATCAAACAATTAATAGCAGAATATTAATTAACTACTATTGGAAAGATTGAATCTAACGCCATCTCTACTGCCGTAATGGAACTAATGACAGATCGATGCAATTTGATTAGCTTCGTTTTAATATCAACAACATAATTATGTCGCCGGCAACCATACATATATTGCATCGTCACAATATTATTATGTTATTGGTTTATATTAATAAACCAATAACATAATAAGGCATTAGCCATTGAGCCATAACAACTTCTGATTAGTGAATGTCACAATGGCATGCAAGCTACTTGTTTATTTTTGTGACAGTTACAGGCATGTGTATTACGCGCTTTATGTCTCGTTGCAAATCTATCAATGCCAGCAATAACAATATATGAAGAGGCTAGACTAGACCATAAAATATAGCATTTTATCGAAGAATCCCTTTCTCAGTTTTCTGAAGCCACGCTAGTGAAATAAATGTATCTCATGGATGGCAATCACACTCATACGTGATCGGGATTCAGGTTTCAGAGATATTTTTCTTGTGTTGTGAATTGAATGATGTATGATTTTGTTAGAAAAGCGTAGTATTTTAAGAAGAGTTTGACTGTGAGAATTACGATTTCTTGCTAGTATTTGAAATACTGATTTGCATTGATCCATCGCTGAAATCCAGAGACACTGGATCGATACTGGAACCAGAACCATCCTAACGAATATGAAATTAACAGCTGACTGGGTCAAACTCTGGATTGAAATACTGGATCAATGCAAATCAGCCATATTAATTGTTAATTAAATAGGTTTATTTAGCTTTGTGCCAATCCATTCTCACTTATTATATAACTTAATGGGGTGGGGCTGCTAAATTAATCCTACTGCCATTAGAACGTGCGCAGAGAGCTATCCTTAAGGTAGGTATCCTTTCGCCCATTTAGATTTCCCACACACGAGCTTTACATGGCATGTAAAGTTTTAACCGACAACTATTTATATTGAAAATAGTAATACTCCAGCATAGAAAACTTACTTATATCCCAATACCTATAGATAAGAGAAGAAAAGACTTAGTTTGCATAAAGCCTCAAACTAGACATACTTTTATAAATAAATTTTATGTATTTGTAGGTCCGTTTTTATATAATAAAATCAATAAGTCTCTAGGTATATATTATATAGGGTAAATTGTAAAAAATGTAGTGAAGTGTTGAGTGAATACTTAGCGACGTTTAATTACTCAGACACTTAAAAATTGCTAGATGTAATGCAATAAGTTTATTAGTGTTAAGTCTATTTTTATTTAAAAATATAATTATTATGTATCAACGCTAGCTCTATGTACAGTAACATATGGTCAGCGTTGTTAAGTAAACCTACATCAGGCAGGTCGCTATTGTATTCCTTTAACCATTCTATTTAAGGGCCCCTTTTTCGAAATTTATGTTTCTAGATCGAGTTGTTTTCAGAGAAATCATCATATTTAAATCCGTAAAAAAAATATATAGTACAGATACATCTTTGATCTAGTGACTTTTTTGGTTAAAAACACATTATTTAACATTTCGCTTGATAAAAAAAAAATCTGAAGTAAAGTCGATTTTGAAAGTATTTTAAGTTTTATGAGACTTGGGAGAACGCAACTTTTATGAAATTTAACATTTCATTTACTAATCGGGTTTGACAGGGATATTTTTGGATAAATTTAAAATACGGCACTTTTTTTTTTAAATTAAATAAATACGTGAAAAACGGCTCGCGCGCACCGCGCCAGTGTCCTGCCGGACGTCATCGAGGGAGGACATATGCAATTTTTGCTCGCGACCACATCGTCGTCGCCGCAAGAAAAAAAGTGTATCTGTAATGACTAATCTACACAGACTAGCCAAGTCAGTATGACTGAAATTCTACATAGTCATACTGACTTTAATGGAAACATTCACCTTTACAAGGTGCATTCAAGGAGGTGTACCTATTAAAATTTGTGTTTTGTTTTTATTATTACATTTTATTATATAATATTTTAGAGGAGACTCGCGCCCAGGATTGAGGAATATATCGGTCGATGAAAATGAACCTGCATCTAGCACACGACCACTTTTTATTGAATTTAATTTTTTATGCTAGTGCTAGTATATTTTATTTTTTAACCGACTCCAAAAAGGTGGAGGTTCTCAATTCGTCTGTATTTTTTAACGACTTCAAAAAAGGAGTTACTCGTATCAATTCGATACGTACGTATGTAATATTACTGGATCTGCGATCACATATGATGATCTATTAGGGCTTCCAAGCAAATATACAAAATTTGATAGATGTATGTTTGTATGTATGTACTACATGATTCTACTATATGATTCTTTCTAAAGGTCTGATGATAACCAGGTAAGTGCTTATTGGTCCTCAGTAATGGAAATAGTTAAGAAGACCTGGCTTTCCAAATTTATCTAATTGAGCTCGGGTGCTACTACATGATACTTTCTGAAGGTCTGATGATGACCAGGTAAGTGCTTATTGGTCCTCAGTAATGGAAATAGTTAGGATAGCCTAGCTTTCAACATTTGTCTAATTGAACACGGGTGCTACTACATGATACTTTCTGAAGGTCTGATGATGACCAGGTAAGTGCTTATTGGTCCTCAGTAATGGAAATAGTTAGGATAGCCTAGCTTTCAACATTTGTCTAATTGAACACGGGTGCTACTACCTGATACTTTCTGAAGGTCTGATGATGACCAGGTAAGTACTTATCGGTTCTCCATAACGAAAGTAGTTAGGATGATCCAGCTTTCAACATTTATCTAATTGAGTACGGATGCTACTACTAGACACTTTCTGAAGGTCTGATGATGACCAGGTAAGTACTTATCGGTTCTCAGGAACGGAAATAGTTAGGATGACCGAGCTTTCAACATTTATCTAATTGAGCACGGGTGCTACTACATGATTCTTTCTGAAGGTCTGATGATGACCAGGTAAGTGCTTATTGGTCCTCAGTAATGGAAATAGTTAGGATAGCCTAGCTTTCAACATTTGTCTAATTGAACACGGGTGCTACTACATGATACTTTCTGAAGGTCTGATGATGACCAGGTAAGTACTTATCGGTTCTCCATAACGAAAGTAGTTAGGATGACCCAGCTTTCAACATTTATCTAATTGAGTACGGATGCTACTACTAGATACTTTCTGAAGGTCTGATGATGACCAGGTAAGTACTTATCGGTTCTCAGGAACGGAAATAGTTAGGATGACCGAGCTTTCAACATTTATCTAATTGAGCACGGGTGCTACTACATGATACTTTCTGAAGGTCTGATGATGACCAGGTAAGTGCTTATTGGTCATCAGTAATGGAAATAGTTAGGATAGCCTAGCTTTCAACATTTGTCTAATTGAACACGGGTGCTACTACATGATACTTTCTGAAGGTCTGGTGATGACCAGGTAAGTACTTATCGGTTCTCCATAACGAAAGTAGTTAGGATGACCCAGCTTTCAACATTTATCTAAGTGAGTACGGATGCTACTACTAGATACTTTCTGAAGGTCTGATGATGACCAGGTAAGTACTTATCGGTTCTCAGGAACGGAAATAGTTAGGATGACCGAGCTTTCAACATTTATCTAATTGAGCACGGGTGCTACTACATGATACTTTCTGAAGGTCTGATGATGACCAGGTAAGTGCTTATTGGTCCATAGTAATGGAAATAGTTAGGATAGCCTAGCTTTCAACATTTGTCTAATTGAACACGGGTGCTACTACATGATACTTTCTGAAGGTCTGATGATGACCAGGTAAGTACTTATCGGTTCTCCATAACGAAAGTAGTTAGGATGACCCAGCTTTCAACATTTATCTAATTGAGTACGGATGCTACTACTAGATACTTTCTGAAGGTCTGATGATGACCAGGTAAGTACTTATCGGTTCTCAGGAACGGAAATAGTTAGGATGACCGAGCTTTCAACATTTATCTAATTGAGCACGGGTGCTACTACATGATACTTTCTGAAGGTCTGATGATGACCAGGTAAGTGCTTATTGGTCCTCAGTAATGGAAATAGTTAGGATAGCCTAGCTTTCAACATTTATCTAATTGAGCACGGGTGCTACTACATGATACTTTCTGAAGGTCTGATGATGACCAGGTAAGTGCTTATTGGTCCTCAGTAATGGAAATAGTTAGGATAGCCTAGCTTTCAACATTTGTCTAATTGAACACGGGTGCTACTATACTACATGATACTTTCTGAAGGTCTGATGATGACCAGGTAAGTACTTATCGGTCCTCAGTAATGGAAATAGTTAGGATGACCTAGCTTTCAACATTTGTCTGATTGAGCACGGGTGCTAATACAAGATATTTTCTAAAGGTCAGATGATGACCAGGTAAGTACTTATCGGTTCTCAATAACGAAAGTAGTTAGGATGACCCAGCTTTCAACATTTATCTAATATCTAACTGGTCATCATCAGACCTTCAGAAAGTATCATGTAGTAGCACCCATGCTCAATTAGACACATTTTGAAAGCTAGGTCATCCAAACTATTTCCATTACTGAGGACTAATAAGCACTTACCTGGTCATCTTCCATTATCTTGAATACTATGAAACTTACACTGTGCCCTAAGATGGAGTAAATGTAAGCCAACAAAAAAAGAATGGTCACGATCCGATTAATAGTTTCGGAGATATGCGTGGACAAACATACATACATACAAACATACATCTATAAAATTTTGTATATTTGCTTGGAAGCCCTATTAGATCATCATATGTGAATATCTCGCAAATCCAATAATATTACATACATACGTATCGAATTGATAACTCCTTTTTTTGATGTCGTTAAAAATAACTTTAATTTCGGAAGTCGGTGGCATAACACGAAAATACAAAACCAAAGACACCGAGTTCCGAAATTAAAGTTATTTTTCACTTTGTAGTGTTTTGTTTTGGAAGTCGGTTTTAATTTTGTTAATTAAAAATATTATTTTATTATATTATAATAAATCATATTTGTTTTTCATTATAGTACTCACCAAATCTTCTAAAACCATTCTTTAAATTCTATAGAATGATCATCGCCTGCCAGTCATGCATTCATAACAATATAAGTGTATTAGTGTTTACAGTCAATAGTGCAGTGGACAGTACATCAAGCTATACGTTTTTGTTGCAAACTAGCTCTTATCACCAGCACGCCAATAATATTAGAATTACTGATTTATTTATACTGTGGCGTGCTCGCCCGCCGCCATAGGTCACCGGAGTTCATATCGCGACGGCTCCTGTGCAACGCGGACGCAAGCCGTCTCGGTGCGTAAAATGCCTAAACTTTCGGAATAAGGGGCCCTTAAGTTATATATTCACTAGATTTATTTTAGAAGTAGCTTAATATTTTCTTACTGATATTAATAATTATGTAACTTTGTAATGTTGTAACTTCTACGTAATTTATAATTTATATATGTGAACTTATGAATAAATTATTCTATTCTAAATAAATAAAAATAAAAAATATTCTAAAGATTCACCTGTGAGTGGTTAACCCATAAAAATACCTTATATATTCATATGGCATGACCACAGATATAATAAAGAAGATATCTATAGGCATAACTAATGCCTATACTTCAAATATAAGTGAAGCAAGGAGACAAAAGTCACTGATAATATTATTTATATAGTTTATAGTTTAAAGTTAATTTTATTTTGGGGACGAAAGAAAAATTTCACGTGTTTTTTCAAGAAGAATTCTCTCAACATAATGTGTCCTAGGAAAAATAATTAATTTCGTTGTGGAAAGAATTCACATTACTTACGTGACTTCTGATTGCATCTGTTGCTATGATTTTAAGAGTATCTTATAAAACATATTATTCGTGACCAGATATTGCAGCTGTGATTCTGAGAGAAGCTTTATTAAAGACTACTCTGATTGAGCATAGATTTCATTTGTATTGTTGACCATAAATACCAAACTTACTTAACGTTATTCAATAGTCCGAGACTATAAACTTATTTGAGATCGTGGATAAATAATTGAGTTTGAGAAATTCTGTGGTCTACAGCTGACCGAGATTGGCTTGACTTTGAAAATTAAATAATAATAGAATCGTTTGTTGAAATTCTGTAATTTCATTGAGCTCAGTTACTTTCTTTTTGGATTTATGATTTAGGTACTAGCTGTTGCCAGTGATTTCTTGTGCATGTATCCCTTTCATCATCTTTTATTTTTATTTTTTCTTTTTCATAATTTTTTTATTTTTTTTTTATTCAGGGTGAAAAGAGGTCTATGTCATTCTCCAAGTCCCGGGCTACTTATCTGTCACATTTCATAACGAACGGTGTAGTGGTTTAAGCGTCAAAAGTTAATGAATTTCTATTTTTTTTTAAATTTATGGTTCACCAATAGATGTTACAGCGATACATACATAGAAAATACATAAAAATAGATCTTAGTTCTAATGTGTGCATTAGAACTAAGATCTATTTTTATGTATTTTACCCAGTTACAGGTTAACACCACATGCCATTATTCTATTTTACAAAGGACAGCAAAACCAATCTGCCTAGCCTTTTCCCAACTATGTATTTTGCTGAATACCAGTATTTTACATGGAGCGACTGCCTATCTGACCTCCACAACCCAGTTATTGGGTAATACGATACCCCTTGGTAAGACTAATTGTCAGACTTTCGGGCTTCTAACGACCCGTAACGACTGTCAAAGATCCACGAATGACAGCCGAAACCAACGGCTTAACGTGCTTTCCGAGGCACGGAGGAGTCTCGGTATGTAAAGATGGTCACCCATCTACGGACCAACCCCGGCAAGCGTAGCTTAACCTGATGGATCGACCCGTGCGGCTGTTATTACTTAGCCACAAACTACTATTGTACAATATAATACAATAATAAACGTAAGTGCATGCATGAAGCATGAAGATAGGCTAACACTATAATGTAACTTAACGTATCAGACAGACCGAGTTACTTTCGATATCTTTTTTTTTTAATATAGTAAGAATGACGTACAGTATGGAGTATTAGTAGTATATGGAGTACCTACAGATATTACTACTGAGCAACTCTGACTACAGTCCGGCCGTCGAGAGAATGTGTTCCTGACACCTGTCAGCTGGACATTTTCTAGTTATAATAAGGATCAAATTCGTTAGTATAAAACTGACAGGTGTCAATAACGCATTCTCTCGACGGCCGGACTGTAAGTTAATGATGGTTATAATTATAATATTTATTTAATTATATAAATATTATTCAGAAAATCATCTTGCCTAATCGAAATTAAATCGTGAAATTATTTTGTGAGCTCCATCACATTTCAATGTTAGCTAAAGTCTATGTTTATCCAAACGTTTTAATTATTCACTTTAGCAAAAGTAATTGAAAACTAGACCTAAAATAATAAGGGCCTAACTCAAAGCGAAACGTATGAATACAATACAAGCTCTCTCTTAAACGTCTATAGGAATATTTTACGAAAGAGAAAATTATTTCAGAAGTACACAATAAATCTGGATGCAGAGTACTGGGTAATACGATACCCCTTGGTAAGACTGGTTGTCAGACTTTCGGACTTCTGACGGACCGTAACGACTGTCAAAGATCCACGAATGACAGCCGGGACCAACGGCTTAACGTGCTTTCCGAGGCACGGAGGGGTCCTAGTATGTATGGTCACCCATCTACGGTCTGCTGTTATAACTTAGCATATATTCCACATCATACATAAGTATAGCACGCAGCAGCAACTCACACACTAACTTATTACTTGTTAAAATTTTAGGAAAATAGTATACTTTTACAATGTTTGTAAATAAATATTATGTGATCACCGCAAAACTATGACATAAATAAATTATCTGTCATTTCTTCATTTTTAATGACAGGCCAGTTGGCGTGGTTGGTTAAGATACCACCTAAAATGCCGCAGGTCGTGGGTTCGATTCCCATCCAGGACAAACATTTGTGTGCATGAACATGTCTGTTTGTTCTGAGTCTGGGTGTAATTATCTATATAAGTACGTATTTACAAAAAAAAAAGTAGTATAATATGTAGTATATCAGTTATCTGGTTTCCATAGTACAAGCTCTGCTTAGTTTGGGATCAGATGACCGTGTGTGAAATGTCCCAGGATATTATTATTATATTATTAATTATTTTTACTATATGTGATACAGTAATTTTTTTCTAGGTGCATCGTATGAATGTATACAAAATAATGTAAAACAGTTTTAAAAGATAAAAGTAGAGTTACTTGCCCATTCTTCTCCATACGAAACTACCTCTTGGAAGGAGCGAATAGAATCAATTCTATATTTTTGTAAATTCAGACGTTCAAAAGTCCATTTTATATGCCTATTTGAAATAAATGTTTTGACTTTGACTTTCAGTCAAAGCCTGATATGTATCAGTATTCAATGCCATCGAATTGCAGCATATGCAACGAATCGTTCGCTTACACGGGCACTTATTTGCACAATTCTTGGCAATTTGATGTATGAGATTTTACAGATTTTACAAAGAATAGGGATGATGACTAAAAAATGTTTGTTTGTCCGTCATGTAGATTATTAAAATATATTGGACACGTATTTTTTCTTTTTCTACGTAATCATAAGATTACGGCGATACATTGGGTTAAAATGTGGCATGACGTCACGTCTTCGTAGATTTTATACGTAGAAGTGACGTAGCAAGCCCCCACTCCCGAACTTTAATGCGAGTTATCTAAGTCATTTTTTATTAATATGATAAAGCAAAAAATACGTGTCTAATATTTTTTTATTATCTGACTGACGGACTAAATAGAATTTCTTTTTTTTTACCCAGGCATCATCCCTATTGCGTATTTTATTTGCCCGTGTGAGCACAACAATATTTTTCATAATATTTCATTTTATAATATCATTTATGATCATTTCACTGTCACCCTGCACAGCAAACTCAATCGACATGTGTATACTTGTATACTTTTGGCAGTGGATATAATAAAAAAGTCAAGCCGAACAGTTGAGATAAAATAGTAGTCGGGATTTACGATTTTTATTCCAATATATAGTTATGTCCCAAAGGAACAGTATCTTTCCTTATCTTTTGGTAGCAATACCATAGCTTCTCCTAGTAGGAATAAAGATAGTCTTTTCGAGTATAAGCTCTGTCAAACGAAGTGGCAGTAACTAGTACATAAAATGAACATATTTAAATATTACGGTTGAGTAACTGTATTAAATTAGATTGTTTATACTTTGAGGATGGGAAGTACTATTTATAGTCTGTGGGCGTTCCAAAGAGTAAGTACGAGTAAATGTCAAGAGATTTCGGAGCGGTGTGTTCTTGTCTGATAAATAAATATGCCGTAATTATGCCAAGATGATTACGGGAATGTCCCAAAATAGATGTACTCTATAGAAGCAAGTATAGGTCCCTTTATTTAGCAATTGATTACAATATTTGCCTCAGGCATTTAAGTCCACCTTTGTACGGTATTTATTTTTTTTTACTTATGCATAAAGTTTTAATAAATAAATATTTATACCTATATTTGTATTCACCACATATAAAACAGTTTGTTCCTAAAAATGAAACTGGGAAATACGTATTTTTTACGATACATTAGCTAAAGAACTAGCTCACTTTTTAATTAACTAATTTAACGTTTTAGTAATCGTGCATAGTTGGTTTCTATTTGTGTTCTCTAGAAATTGGTAGTTGTACAATATGGAGATGATAATACGACAATAAATAAAACTGAGTATTTCTAAGGACATTCTCAGTCTGTATACGAATATATCCAATAGTTTAGTCACTATCATAAGTCAAACATTGGCCAAATCCAAAGTCGGCCAATCACTAGGTAGGTACTACTTAGATTGATTGGAACAATCACTTTTAGGGTTCCGTACCTCAAAAGAAAAATACGGAACCCTTATAGGATCACTCGTGTGTCTGTCTGTCCGTTTGTCACGGCCAATTTGCTCCGAATTTAATGGACTTATTAAATTGAAATTACACGTATGAATTTCTGTGACAACTACGGACACAAACGTGTAACGTAAATAAATGAATTTTGAATATGGGGTCAACTTTTGGGGGCAAAAAAGAAAAAAAGCATTAAAGTCTTTTGCAAACTGTACCGTTTCACATATCGAATGAAAGGGCTTACTGTGAGGATGTCAAATATATCTGAGAGTCTGTTACTATGGACCATTTAAAAAAAATACGGTTTAGAAATGCTTCTTTAAAATAGCACATACCACAGCTGTATTAAATGAAAGTATATTTATTAGGCTTCACATATAATTAATAAAAATCAACATAACTATAGCAACACTTAAGATAATCGTCATTTTATGAGATCGGATTTTTGTTTCAATTTAACCAACCGGTAGCATTAATTGGACCACGCGGTTGGTATTTTTGGACTTAGAGAAAACTTACCTATAAAACTAAACAAAAACACTTTTAACAAAAATATCTCTCGTACTACAAACAACAACGATAGAAAATCTAACTTAGACTAAAACGACTTAAAAAAAATTAATAACGAATCTCAATTAAAAATATAAATATAGTCGGCTTACCTTTAGTACCAACTCAACCAACAAAATTCTTCCTTAGTACCAACTCAACCAACAAAATTCTTCCAATTGCTACCAGACTATTTGGCGATACTTTTCAAATATGCAATTACATAAAAACAAACTGTGGCGTAGAACAATTAATATACGGATTAGAGGATAAAGTAAGAGAATTAACCTGTCAGGATTACTGTGTCATCCAAATTGGAGGTGAAGATTTCAGGACCTCAGGCGACTACACTAAGCTGGTAAAACTAATACGGGATAAAGTAATGCCTATTCAGCATACAAATATAATACTGTGCGTACCTACTTTTAAAAATCATTATCATAAAGAGATGTATAACTGGCGAATAGAAGCATTTAATAATATAATTTATAATGACAATTTAACTCATAACTATATTTATTTAATTGACTCAAACTTAAATCTGACTTATAACTTCATGTCTTATAATAAACATGGAAATGTAAACTTTAGAGGTATGTCCAGTATATTTGATCAAATACAGCAACTTATATTACAAATTGACACATATTCTGAATATTCAAATCCTTCCTTTGAGGAAGTTGAACAACACAGGCAGTTTTTTCGAGATTAGTACCTTGGCTAGTGGTTTTGACAACTCGGCTATATTTAAGGATAGTCACTCACATGTTACCATTTTCCACCAAAATTTGTGCGGAATAAATAATAAGAAGGATGAACTCGAAATATATGTAACTGAACAACCAAACGAAATAAGCTTTATTTGTATAAGTGAACATTTTTTAAATCAAATAATGGTCTCACAATTTGATTTTCCTAATTATAACGTTAGCTCTTGCAACACAAGGTTAAATAAAACAAGAGGTGGTACTTTAATATTAACACATAAAAACAGACAAGTTGAGGACTTGGACATTTGTAAAAGGCTATATAAAACGGATAGCTTTGAGGTATGTGGAGTAAGGGACATTGAGACAAACTCATACATAATCTGTTGCTATAGAACACCCGTAAATAATAACTTTGACGATTTTCTAGATAGATTGGAACAATTACTACAGTACTTTTTCAATAAAATATGCTTTATCTGCGGAGATTTTAATATTGACTTGTTAAAACAGGACAATAAAAGAAGTTCGTTTACATCACTGTTGAAATGCTATAATTTTAGATATTTATTTGATTCAATGACATTTGTGCGTAATAACTCTAAATCGTGTATAGATAATATATTGACCAATACCTGTGATAGAAATATTAGTAGTACAGACATTGATCACAATCGATTAGCGGATGGACATGCAGCCCTCTTCTGTACAACATATTTGGAAAAAGTTACTACTACACATTGCGTTAGATTTAAATACATAGAAAGAAGATTATATAACGAGAAGAATAATAATGCATTCAGACAGAAACTACTCGAGCACGACTGGAATTTAGGTACAAACACGTTTATACGAAAATTTAAAGAACTACATTCTAATACTTTTAAAAAAAGGAAAGTTAGAATCAACATTAAAAGAACTGGTCAATCTAAATGGCTAACGAAAGGAATAAGGATATCTAGCAAAATGAAGAGATTACTAAATTTTATAAATAAAGCTAAGTGTGACAAATCCTTATTAAATTATCGTGAAAAATATCTTAGAATTTATAAAAAAGTGATTAGGAACGCTAAAAAAACTGAGGTAACTAATCAAATAAATAAAGCAGCTAACTCCAGCAAAGAAATTTGGAAAATAGTCAATAAAACTCGAAAAAAAATTGACAATAATTTAGAAAATGATAATATAATACTTAAACATAATAATAGAATTATTTGTAATCCTATGGACATAGCTAGCATTTTTGCGGAAAAGTTTGACAACAGTAAAACGGTAAACACTGGTAATCCAGAACTGGCTAAGAAGCATTTAATTGAAAATACTGCCAGAGTTGTTGAGTCTATGGCCTTTGATCCCGTCACGCCGATAGAGATTTACAAAATGGTAAAGGGTATGGATAGTAAAAAGTCATTTGGACACGATGACATACCGCTGAGCGTAATCAAAGATAATATAGATATACTGGCTTACCCAATATCTGAAATAATAAATAACTGCGTCAATGAAGGCGTCTTTCCTGACCAATTTAAGTTAGCCAGAGTTCTACCACTATTTAAGAAAGGTGCTAAAACAGATCCAGGCAATTACAGGCCCATTTCATTATTACCGGTTCTATCCAAACTATTTGAAAAAGTGATAAAATCTAGGCTTGTAAAACATTTGTGTAGTCTAAGAATAATAAACCGTAATCAGTTTGGATACCAAAAAAGTAAAGGGACACTAGATGCAATAGATTCGTTAGTTAATAACGTAGTAAATAAACTCAACAATAAGCTTAAAGTTGCTGGCTTATTCCTAGACTTAAGTTCTGCGTTTGATACTGTAGAACATTGCATTCTAATGGATAAGTTGGAGCATTACGGTATAAGAGAAAATGTTTTAAAACTTTTTAGTTCTTATTTAACCAATAGGAAACAGTACGTCGAAATTAAATCAGTTCACGAAGGTGTTGAAGAAATTCATAAATCGAAATCATTTACTGTAACTAGAGGTGTTCCGCAGGGTTCAGTGTTGGGCCCCATTTTCTTTATAATATTTCTTAACGATCTATCTGAATACATTAAAAATATTTTACCAGATGCTGACTTGATAATATTTGCTGACGATACGAGTGCTGTTATAGCTGCGGACAATATGGAGACCTTAAAGTGTAAATTAAATGTTTTAATAGCTGCTTGTGAAAGTTGGTTTTCTATGAATAATCTTAAATTAAATGTAAGTAAGACAAAATGTATGATATTTAAATCTACAGTTAGGAACAAAGCTTTAGTAAACGTAGACTTCTTAGGCGGAAAAATTGACATAGTAGAAAGTTTGAAATTTTTGGGGGTACATATTGATTCTTTACTTAATTGGAAGCCAGAACTAGTTTCAATTACAAATACAATAAGTAGTGCGTGTTATGCTATCAGATCTCTGAGGGATATTTTGTCTATTGCCCAACTTCGTACCGTCTATTTTGCTCTAGTTGAATCTAAACTTAGATATAGCATTACATTTTGGGGAAACAGCTATAAATATAATATTAAGGCAGCCTTTACTATACAAAAGCGAGCATTAAGAACCATGCTTCGTTTTAACCAGACGGAATCATGTAGAGAGTATTTTGTAAAACTTAGAATTTTAACGGTACCGTGTCTTTATATTTTAGTTCTCCTTACTCATTTATACAAAAACTTAAACGAGTTTGAAACAGACGATGAAAGAAAAAATAGAGTAGATACTCGCAGAAAAGATCTTCCTACTATTCTGCAGGCAAAGCTTAATGTTGTCAAACACTCGTCACGCGTGCAGTCTGTCAATCTGTTTAACAAATTACCAGCAGAATTAAAAAATATTCAGAATATGAACATATTTAAAAATAAACTAAGGGCTCTGTTAATCAATAAAGCTTATTACAGCATTGACGAATTTTGTAATGACAAAAAATCTTAAAAACTAGTACTTAAATTAAATAAGTGTACCTACCCATTGCTCTTTGACTTTGTTATAAATGTTGCTTTTTTTTTTTTTTTTTAATACCTACTTCATATTTCGACATTAAATGTATGCTTTTTTATACATAATATTTTGACATTAAATGTATTTTTGTAGTTTTTGCTAGGGACTTTGTTCTGTATTAATAAGACTATTAATGTTTGTAAAGTTAGTATTTTGAATTTGGATAGACATTCTAACTTTGACGATGGGTGAGGAATGTGGTTACTTATTGTATTTTATTTTTTTTATTTTGCTTCTTTTGTGTACCTACTGTGAAAATATTTCGACACAAATGTATTTTTGTTATGAAATAAATAACTTGAACTTGAACTTGAACTTTGCCTTAATTACACCACTAGCAAAGAACACCAAAATTTACATTAAAAACAATTCAATTCGTTTTTCGTTAATGACAACTAGCCGCGCTGTTTTATGAGAAATCCAAAATGGCCGATGTGTAGTGAAGTTAGTTGATTGTCGTTTGGTGTTGCCAATTAGAAAATCAATAAACTACTAAACTGTTATTTAATGGTGGTCCAACTTAACGAATGGTCCAATATACCAAACCTTCCCCTATTTTTTTTTTTAATTTCAACATTAGTTGTTTTAAAGTTATTTAGGAAAATATACGAAAATTGACCATGCCCCTTATCTCCGAAACTGTTGAGCCTAAAATTTTGAAAAAAGAAAAAAAAATATAGAAAATAGTTCTTTACCTAAAGATTACAGGAAAACATAAAGAAGTCTATGGTCTTAAAATAACAAGGTAAATCTCTCAATATTGTGCGTAGAAACTTACAATTGCAGGTGGAATGTATAGGAGAACATGTTTTACAACTACAATGTTTAATTTGTTCTTGGGATAAATTCATCCAACTACGGAACCCTTCATTATGCGAGGTTTATTTTTTTTAATTTTGATGCTAGGATATATTTGACAGTTCTAAAATACTTATATGCGTTTTGCTATAATCATTATTTTCATTTATTGTAGTATTGTGGTCTCCTCATTGAAGAAAAGAGAAAAAATTTGTCGTTTTAAAACAATCCAGTTATGTCTAGGTCTCTAGGTCAGAACTAAAACAACATGCATTATGTACCTACATTTATCTACATGATAATCCAAATAATACCAAAAGAAAAACCTTACACACATTATTAATCAACCTCAAAATCCTTAAATACATTACCTACATACACACGACAGACGACACAAAGCTGTATCCATACACCTATCTACTTTAATGCAGGCGGATACAGTTCTACCTGTACGGTTGGCTAAAAAAGTGTTATGTATTTTGATAGCATTAATTTTCAAGAAAATGAATTTATTAAGCTAAAGTTGTCTGAATGACTTAAGCAAACCTCTATCCATCGTAGGCTTTGTCTGTGGCCTAGACTATAGTCAAGAGCATAAAAAAGCAATCAGTTTCGTCAATCTATACAAATAAATAAAATAGAAGTGTCTGTTTGTAAATTCAAAATAAGAGCTTTTTACTAAATTCATATGAATACATATATTATGGTACTCACAAAAAAAAATTGTCTGCCTATCTGTCTGTTTGTTCCGGCTAATCTCCAAAACGGCTGGACAGATTTTGACGGGACTATCACTGACAGATAGCTGACCTTATGAGGCTTAGGCTGCTTTTATTTTAGAAAAGAAAAATAATTAGAGTTCTAAAGGGTAAATTAGAACCCATGAAATTGTGAACAAAACCCGATTCCAATTGGAACGTATTGACATCCACGCGGGCGAAGTCGCCGGCTACAGTTAGTTTAAACTAAGAACTTATGCAGTCTTTAAAAAAGCATCATACCTTAGTCTATTTCCATTTATGAAATATTCGGACCCCTATCCTACAACAATCATTTTCAGGGTAATTCAGTGTGAAAGAAACAGTTATTAGGCATGCGCATAAGTTTAATAATTGCTTGATAATTTGCATGACTATACTTTTCCACCAATGGTGGTATTCATGTCAGCTCATTCATACTAAAAAATAGTAACTAATGGCATAACTCATTCATGTTTAGCCTTTCACATTTAGCCATAACATTAGTTACTGTGTTTAACCATTAGTTGAGTTAACTACAGATCAAAAAACCGGCCCGTAGGGCTAATTTTTCAATCGTAAGATAACTTTTATTTATGGAATAAATATGGCGGTTTGACAGCTTTTGTATAGAAAATATGTCAAACTGTCATATTATTTTTCGGATAAAAGTTATCTGACTATTGAAAAATCAGCAGTTATGCGCCCTTTGCGGGACACTAAACGCCCATAGACAAACAATAAAACCTTTTGTCTCGTTCAGTGTCCAGCAAAGCAGTGTCTAGTGGAAGAAATACAGCATTTACGTAGTAGAAGTTAGTTATGCCCAGAAGTCCAATTCTCGTACTTAAAAAACGGTCAAATTCAAACCGCATTCTCGTCCCAGCGACAATCAATGTCAAAAACTTGTCAACAATGTCGGTATTTTAAGCTCCGTTTACACGGTGCTAGTTTCTGAAATGTTCAAGAGCAATAACCGCATGCCATAAAGCACGTTAAATATTTTTTTGCCATTGCTAAATAATTGACTGCAACTTTTGCCATTTAATAAAATCGCATGCGACTTAATTGTACGTGTTGTTTATACTGTGCGCTTCAATTGTATGGCATGCCACAGGCAATAAACTTACATGGTGTTAATGGAGCTTTAGAGATTTTCTTGCCAGACTGAGACAGATTAGAATGCGGACGTTCTTAAAAAATATGGGAATTTCCCTGATTTTTTTTAATAAAGTGCAGTTTAATTAAAATCTTAGACTGTTAGCCCACTTGTTTTGCCGACAGTACATTTGTACCTTACTTACGATCCGTCCTAGATACACTTCCTAAACTGCCGGCTATAAATTGTATCAAACGCGACAACTTTATGTAGTGCTTGGAATCAGTTAGTGCTCAAGTTTCTGAACCGTATTTCGGGTCTGGATTACGGTTCGGTTTTGTAAGGGTAGGTTGAAATTCTCTCAAATTGTATTGGATTGGTATAGCGAGAGTAGCAGAAGTGGGCAAGATTACTTTGTTTTAATCATTTTGCTCGTCATTTTATACGTGCGGCCTGTGGACTAGTTATAGTTTGCGTGGATATAGCGATCTGCGTGTCCAGTATAATAACGCATTCAGGATACTGTTGGGGCTGCCAAGGTGGTGTAGCGGTTTTGCGGCCATCATACGTAAAAGAAGTGCTTCTCTGCTTGCTAATCTTCGTGGCGGTACCAACACTATCTTGGGTTTATTCGCAGATAGATGGGAGTCTCCAATGCTGCGACATTGGATGAACCTGCACAATGAATGTAACTTGTATGTCTACTAACACTAGTATTTAAGACCATTGGGCTACTGACACTATGGGCGTAACCCGAAGTAAACGATATAATCTATATACATATATTATATACAAACCAAAGTTTGTTCGAACACTTATAAATAGAGAACGGCTGGTCCTATGTTTATGGTTTTTGATTTGTTGTATTTGTCTCCGTCCCGAATAGCAGAATAACTATTAAAACATCGAAAAAAAATTATGAATAAAATTAATTTTCTCATACATCCAGGACAGGAGAACGTCTCTCGGGTCAGCTAATATAATATAAAATAGCACTACCTACATAGGCTAGCGCAAATTAGGGCGGGACGCGCCGCAACGTCACGCATTGTAAAAATCCTTTTTCATGACTTTCGTAATTTTCTATGAACCAACAAACAAGCAAACTAAAGGCCGCACCGAACGTTTTGCAGCTGTTTTGAACCTTTGCAGCTGTAATGTGCGCTTGGCTTTAATGTAACCTAATTGCCTTAACAACGACTGTCAATAGACCTTCAAACAACCAAGCATTATGATCAGCTGACGAAAATAACCATTGTAAAAATTCTAAATTCTTTTTTTGCCACCGAAGCTTTTCTAAACTACGCTCGCGTAGTCTTTAGAATATTGAGTGAGCTTCTTTCGTGAAACTAATTCGAAGCCAAACAATTTTTAAGACGATAACAAGACCTTAAGCGCGATCACTGTCAGACTGCATAAAAAGGAAGAGATGCTCGACGACACAACGCTTCTAATTTGTACTGTTTGTCTGACTGTGGTGGCCGCCACATAGCGTCCACAATTTACCGTCGAATGACGTCACTGAAACGTTATTTATGAAAGAAAGTTGGTGTTTCTGCCCCTTGAGAGCATTTTTTGACACAGTAAAGTCATACCCCGTTCATGTATCATTTTCATTACGGCCGTCACTGCGACCGTTATGTAGCGGCCACCGCTCTTTTAGGAAACTGTAGCTTTTAACTACAATACATTATTACCCCTTTTTTTAATTTACTTTATTAATCAAATACAAACTACAACTTAATTACAATATAAAAGCTAACAGTAAAATATATGTACACAATTATGTATAAGTATATAATAAAAAAATAAAAAGGGAAGAGCTCATTGGGCATCAAAAAATTCGTCCGCATCGCTGTCAATGGGAAAAGTGCCCAAAAGGCTGGCAGCATTGCCACGTTGGACGGCAATGCTGATTCTTTGGGCTAAAAATAGGCCAGCCCTCTGGTCCCGTGAAGAGTCGACCAAATGCTTGGCGATGTCCCGAAATACTCCATGAGCGCTCGGACCCCAAGGCCCTAGTGTTTCACCCCAAACAACGGCTCAAACATATAGCTCCCAATTCT
Organism: Dicycla oo; assembly: GCA_948252095.1. Taxonomy (NCBI): domain Eukaryota; kingdom Metazoa; phylum Arthropoda; class Insecta; order Lepidoptera; family Noctuidae; genus Dicycla; species Dicycla oo. The sequence goes on from OX411732.1 coordinate 16,738,870, forward strand.
GACTCATTATAAATGCGAAAGTAAGTTTGTTTGTTTGTTTGTTACCTTTACACGCGTAAACCAGTGAACCGATCATCCTGAAATTTTGCATATACGTTCTCAGGTGTACAGAAACGGACACAGGGTACCTTTCATCCCGAAAAAAGGACTGTTCCCGAGGAAAACAACAATAATGTTCTTATGATAATAGATGGCGCCACGTGTTTTGCGAATCATGATTGAATTATATTATTATAGAAACTTTAGTAGCGTGTTAAGAGTTTTTTTAAATTTATTATTTAAGTACCTAACCGCTGTGCTGAACCGCATTGTATACCCACGCGCTGGGAAAACAGTTAACCGCCCCACCCAATGCCCCGCGGTAATCTTGTAAACAAAACCGATTTGCATCATAGCTTCTTGGAATTTTGTGACCGTTGAATGTTTCTTAGAATGCTAGTGAGTAGGGCTTTAGTAATGTACGTTTCGTTTGAAAGTATGACTTGTATTCATTTTCAAAATTGGTTTTAAAAATAACAAAACAATTTTTAGTTACACTTTCAAAGAAATGACTCTAGTAAAAAAAAAAAAACAAGCGATGACCTATATGTTTTATGGTTTAAAATGCATGGTGTGTTTATTTTTAGCACGAAACATAAATAAAACCACTTACCTTAATACAATTTTCATTAATTACAAGCATTCCAGTTTCAACAAAAACCTTTTGTTTACAAAACGATTTGCAACTACAGACTATAAATAATGTTTCCATAGACGATTGACTAGTCGCATAGAGGGTTGGCATACCTCAAATTCCTCGGAAATAGATAGTGCATCAAACTAAATATATGGAATTAGAAAGACTCCTTAATAGTGGTGGAACAAGGTTCAAACCAAAAGCAGGTTTGCGTGGGATGACTTTACTCCCACTAACCACTACTTAATAAAAAAGTGGGATGACTTTCATCCCATGTGCATTTAGCGGCTATTACACTTTGTGAGTCTAGAGTGTTGTAGTGGTTTTTCATCCTCCTAACTATTCTAAATAATATTATAAATGCGAAAGTGTGTTTGTTTGTTTGTTGATTACGCTTTCCGCTAAAACGGCTGAACAGCTTTGGATGAAATTTGGCACTTGGTTAGACCATGACCTGGAGAAGGACATAGGCTACTATATTCATCCTGGATCGCAGACGAAGTCGCTAGTAAGGTATATTTGCGCCGTTTGAGCTTTTATTGCCCATGAATCTGGTCGGCTATCTAACATAATATAGCCTGCTTTCTCCTCCAGAAATCACAAGCATGACACTAACGTATTACAGGCACTCCTGGTCATCATTCGTATTTCGTAATCCCGTGCAATAAATTGCACGAACCGTGACAACTTGCCGGAATCTGTGTCAAGCTGTACGGAACTCAATACGGGTTGATAATGGTGTTTCATGAAGTAACACATTAGCATGAGACGTGTTAGAGATAGGTTTATATTTGTGATTAGATATAATTGTTTACTAGCTGTTTCCCACGACTTCGTCTGCGATCTAGTATGAATAGTAGCCTATGGCCTTCTCCAGGTTATGGTCTACCCACGTGCCAAAACACATCCAAACCCGTTCTGCCGTTTTAGCGTGAAAGCGTAATCAACAAACACTTTCGGATTTTTAATATTAGGTAGAATAGGAGAAGGATAGAACCCAGTCTATTGACACTCTAGAGTCTAGACTCACAAAATGTATTAGGTACCTAATTAATAAAAACTGGCCTGAAGACCTAAAGACCTAAAGGCCTAAAGACTGGCCTGTTGGTCTAGTGGTTAGTGGCCCTGACTGCTATGACGGAGGTCGTGGGTTCGATTCCCACCCAGGACAAATGTTTGTGTGATGAGCATGATCATTTGTTCTGTGTCTGGGTGTAATTTATCTATATATGTATGTATTTAGAAATATATAAGTATGTTTATCAGTTGTCTAGTACTCATAACACAAGCTCTGCTTAGCTTGAGGCTAGACGGCGTTGTGTGATAGTTGTGGAATATTATTATTATTATTATTATTATTAAAAAAAAAACTCTTAACGCAATACTAAAGTTTCTATGATAATGTAATTCAATCATTACTCGAAAGACACGTGGCGCCATCTATGATCATTAAGAACGTTATTGTAGTGTTCCTCGCGAACAGTACTTTTATTCGGGATGAAAGGTACCCTATGTCTGTTTCTGTATACCAGACAACGTATATGCAAAATTTCATGATGATCGGTTTTGTGGTTTAGGCATGAAAAGGTAACAAACAAGTTTACGAAATTTTAATCTTTGTGCATTACCGCGAACTTTATGATGGTTTTTGTTTATTCGTGACGTATTATTTTCGAATATACCCTCAGAAATTTTTGTGCAGCTCAAGTGATTTTATTGTTCTTTTCATCATTTAAGTGTTCTTGTTTTTTTGTTAGTAACGTGCGTGCTTCCTTTTGTTTACTAAAAACTGGAGCTGATCGATAAATTTCATTTATATGTATATTTCCAACAACAGTTAGAATTTTCCTGGCAACAGATACATTGTAAACTAGTGCTATCTGTGTGCCAAATATCATAAATTTTCATCAATTTAGTATCTAGTTTTTGCGTGAAAGAGTAATAAACATACAAACACACACACTCACAAACTTTCGCCTTTACAATATTAGTGTGACACATCACGCCTTGTTTCACTGAAGCGTTGGACTGTGGTGTACATAAAGTACAGCTATATTTCGCGACAGTTACCCAGTTATGTTTAAGTCCCATGTAATAGGGGGCGAGACTATTGCCATCAACCGGGTACAACTCCAGAATCCGGGCTACTACTGAGAAATTCCAGATAGATCATCATCTGCCTAGCCTTTTCCCAACTATGTTGGGGTCGGCTTCCAGTCTAACCGGATGCAGCTGAATACCAGTATTTTACATAGAGCGACTGCCTATCTGAACTCCACAACCCAGTTACTGGGTAATACGATACCCCTTGGTAAGACTGGTTGTCAGACTTTCGGGCCGCTGGCGACGGCTTAACGTGCTTTCCGAGGCACAGAGGGGTCTTGGTATGTGAAGATGGTCACCCATCCACGGTCCAACCGCGGTAAGCGTAGTTTAACCTGGTCGATCGACCCGTGTGACTGTTATTACTTAGCCACAAGCCTGTCAGAAATTCCAGATCTGCCTAACCATTCGGAGAATACAAGCGTGAAGTCCGGTTGCATGTTTGTTTACAGCTGTCTTAAGCCCCGGCTAGACATAACAAAATGCATAATCTGGGTGTAGGCTGCATTGGTACATTTGATTTTGTCCTCTGTTGCGAGACAGACGCCTCCGCGCTCGTGTATACACGATGCCGCCACTGCGCTGACACCGTACCACCGCTGCACCTCCGCGCCGCCATCGCGTCGTCGCCGCTGCCCCCGCCACCCCGCTGATCACCAGCATTTGATTTTGTTATTCTATTCACCATATTGATCCTGTCGCATTAGAATAAGATGTATCCACGGCTTTCTAATGTCCTTACTATTTTCTATACATATAGTAAGCTAACATTAACTTCTTTTTTTTCCATTAAACTGTGCATGTCAATGCGACGTGTGATCTTCGTGGGTAGCAATCTATTACTAACAACCGTATATTGGTGTGGACGCGTCTCGTATGCACAGGTTCTTGCTGTGTTGACGTGGTGGCGGCATCGTGTACACGAGCGCTCCGGGTTGCAGTAGCTTTGATCGCGTACTTCGCGTAGGTTTGACTGAATCTTTATGTCAACCAAAGGCATTTTAGGTTTTAAGACTGCTTTTATATGTTGAACGTATTGAACAGACGTGTAACGTATTTTCAGCAAAAATCCGCATATGAAAGGTGTCTAGAAACCGCGTATTGGTGACAAAAAATCTGTGTATTGATGACAAAAATATGATGTGTTGATGACAAAATGAATGGCTTTTCGTCATCTATTTTGGAACTGTTTATGATTTTGCAAGAACCAACTTAAAACTTAAGATATGCAACTTAAGCATGGTTCGTTAACATTTCGCAGATGATAGCTGGTTTAATGATACGAGTATATAGGTATATGATTTTACATGCAACATGTATTAAATAAAACATCACACCAAAATACACCACCAACTTCCACTGCGGCAGTCTGTCCGAAAATAGTTCGAATTAGTCCGTAACTTTCGGATTCGCTTCCCGAACGGCCACAATTTATTGTTCGTAGCGTGACAACTGTATGTGGGACGGGAACCAGTCCTAACTGCGCGGAAATAAGTAGGGTAGTGTAATTGTGTGGGAGAAAATGCAATTTGTATTATTGTCGCGTTAATTTTGAAGGGTATGCAGAGGTTGATTAAGTTAGAGATTTGTTTTGGTGTTTCTAAAGTTCGTTGTGTTGCTTTTAAGGAGTGTTTGGGAATACGCCACTTTGGTTTGCCTTTCTTAGTAATCCAAGGTCTGTAATTTTATAAATCATTATCAAAATGGTGTATCAGAATAGACTAAAGAACGAATTTTCGAAATTAATAGAGAACTTATTTCAATTTCTTAATTGGCCCATTTGTTTAAGAAGTGAACGCTACCGCCATCTTGCACCATCTGCGCATTGTATTTTCTCAACTGATACCTTAATTTTGCAATCTGCGCATCGGCTCGTGCCTATGTTCAACTCGGCCTAAAAGATTGGGGACTATAGACGGTAGATATAGAACAGTTTCTGTTAGTTTCTATTACTATAACTTCTAACTATATCTACATATTAGGTAGGTATGCTAATAAGATAATTTATACAAATGATATCTCTAATAACTTCCCTAAAATATAATACTTACAAGGGCTGATCCAAAAATAATGGTAATCGGTTCATAATATATTTTTTTTTTTTTTTTGTTTTGCTTGCTTATTTATCCACTAAGTCAGCATAATAAAAATCATATAAATAGACCACAATTCCCGGGAGGTACATTTTTCGAATAGTTTTAATTTTTTTATCATTACTTTTGGATCAGCCTAAAAGAAAAAGAAAAAATGCAAAAATTCTGCCCAAGGTTCCTTCAATTTCTTGTCCTAGTTGGCTTAGTCTCAATCCCAATCCAAAATCACTCTGTATACACCTTCAGTTTGAGTTCTAAGACCTATAATATGACAAGGCCGTGTTTACATTTAAATTGATCCGCGTTAAGTAGGTTGCGGTTAGCTAAGCTAATAGCTTGCGACGGATTAGACTAGCCCAAGCGATACTGTTTGTATACTCGTATGTGCGTTAGTGACGACTAAACATTGGTTTAAATTGAGCAAGCGATTAAATTATAGTTACAGGTAGGTGGCATAATTAATGGATAACCCTGTATCTGCGGGTGGGGGATCCCAAACCTTGTAATATAAAAAAATTGTCAAATCCCGGAATTGATGCGCAATTTTTATTTTATTAATTTTTTATAAAAAAATTCTTCGGCCACCGTGTTCACAAATGAAGGAATTTTCACTATCTTATTTCTGCATAATATTATTAAATAAACTGCTTTATGATGATTACAGTTTCAGAGTACTTCATGTAGTTTTTTTTTTAATCTTAAAGTGAAAAAAATGTGTTTCTGTATTTTCTTTTTCTAAGTTTGAGTTCGTCTGGTGTAAAAAAAATCTATGGAAACCTAGCTGCTCATTTTTTTAACTTGTCCCTTTAATGCAGATTCCAAAATGGAATCTGCATTAAATGTTTGGTCCCATAGCAAAAGATGTTTGTTATCATGCGTACAATCATGTGTTTTAAGTATCGGTCACTAATTACCAGTCACCCTATATAAGTTTAATTAACGTATTATACTATACGCATAAACCTTCCAGAATAAATTCTCTCGATGATGGTGAAAACGCATCAATTCAGGCATGCAGGTATTCACAAATTATATGCAGCGCGAGACAATAATGTCACTTGAAGTTACTTAGGCTCAAAACTTTTCAGCCCCACTGGTATCAAGTCCAGATACCACAATATAATAGGTTGGGGAAAAAGTTTCTTCGCATTTTTTAAGAAAATTCAAAACATGTTTTAATATAGTTTATTTACATTTAACTAAAGTATGTAGGTACCATTTTGTTCGATAACTTATTGCCATCTTGTAGGTAGGGACATGATCCCATTGCTATAGAAATTTTGGGACTTCTGGTCAAAATACCGCGACAAGTGGTTTTGGCAGTCCTCTCGTGCTGTTAACCTGACACTGCCTAAATAATTCTGAAGAGACCGAAACAGGTGGAATCTGAAGGTGCAAGGTCAGGACTATACGGCGGATGCATTAACACCTCCTAGCCAAACTCTCTTAATTTTTGCTGAGTGGCTAAAAATGTGTGAGGTCTAGCGTTATCATGATGAAAAACCACACCCCTTCTGTTGATTAATTCCGGCCGTTTTCTCTCAACTTCTTGCTTTAATCTCATCAGTTGTTCGCAGTAGAGTTCAGAACCGATGGTCCTGCCTGGTGGTAACAGCTCATAATGAATAATGCCCTTCCAATCCCACCACATACACAGCATCAGTCTGTGAAGCCTGACCGGCCTTTGACCACGACCTTTTTCGCACGTTCTTGTCATACGTGATCCACTTTTCATCACCAGTTATCAGCTTCTTCAAAAATGGTTCGGTTTCATTACGTCGTAATAAAGAATCACAAATGAGTACACGGTTCATTAGGTTTCTTTCAGTGAGCTCGTGAGGTACCCAAATGTCGAGCTTTTTTGTGTACCCAGTTTTTTTCAAATGCGCCAAAACTGTTTTGTGGTCAATTTCCAGTTCTTTAGCTACGTCGTAACTACTGATATGCCGATCTTGCTCCACTTTTTCAAAAATAGCATCGATTTTATCCGTAATAGGGCGACCAGAGCGACGTGCATCTTTGACATCAAAATTTCCGGATTGAAAACGCTTAAACCAAATTTGTGCTACTCTCACAGACACTACACTAGGTCCATAAACATCGCAAATTTTTTTCGCGGCTTGCGTTGCATTTTTACCTGTTTTGTAGTAAAATTTTAATCTTTTAAAATTTTAAATTTAAATTTTTTTTTTGTATCGAATTTCGTCATTAGATTCACTCATCTTGACGGTACGAAAAACAAATGAAAATCACACATTTTCCTAATTTGAATTTGGAATTATGTTCTTTAAAATTTAAACTTTCAATGATACCAAAACCAGCCAGATACAAATAGTATAGCCAAAGAGATTTTATTACAAGTTCATACATACTATAATGCGAAATGACTTTTTCCCCAACCTAATATAATATATGTCGGAGACGGTTGTCAAATACAATTGTCAACAGAATTTGTTATAATTTGTTCTTTTATTGTTAATGTACGTAATTTACTATCAATTATCGTCGAATAAATCGGAACATAATTTATTGAGTACCCGGTGTACACACTAATTGATTTTTGGCAACTTATTTTGATAATTCTAACCGATGGTTTTGTTCACAACAATCGATCACAACAGTTACTTTCATTTTAGAATGATTTGCTTTGTGAAATCACCATTATTTGTTTACGACAATTATTCTAGTATTATTTGATTATTTTATAATGCTAAGTCTAATCAGATTTAGTACATTTTAGTGTTTTATATCAAGTAAACACGATGACGTACTTCCGTGTGTCATCGGACAGAGTTGTTGTGGAGGAATTGCAAGGTAGGAACATCGTCCTATAAAAAAGCGTGCAATCGGTTTGCTAGTCAGTCACCCGTCGCCAGCACCCGCGCCTCAACCAACCTCTTACAACCCCAGTACATTCCAAGTACTAGCAAGGTTCTTTGACCCATACATCATTGCCCGCAGCAATGAACTACACGCCAAGCTGCTAGCAGCTGAGGGCAACATTCAGGCCACTATTATGGCCCTTATGTCGGAGTACGCCGACCTATCGACTTTCTTCATTAACTTCAAACCATAATGTATACACACCACACAAGTAGCAAAATCAAACCTAGTTCCCTGATAATAGGCTTCTTCAATGCTAATAGCATCTCAGGTCAACGAGATGAAATCGCGAACTTCCTTCGCGACCATCAACTTGACATATTCCTATTGCAAGAGACCTTCCTTAAACCGTCACTACGAATACCTAAAGTTGCCAATTACCGAGTAGTTCGCTACGATAGGGTTGGTAAACAAGGGGGTGGCACCCTGATCTATTATAGAAGCAACCTCTATTGCATGCCCATTGACACCCCACCTTTTTCTCATATTGAGGCATCAATCTGTCGACTAGGTATGACCGGCCATCCAACCATCACCATCATATCGGCATACATATCCCCAACACAATATCCGCTCGACTAATATCGAGCCCGATATCAACATTCTAATGAACTTAGATAGCTCCGTCATTATGGCAGGCGATCTTAATGCCAAAAACCCTATTTGGAACTCTCGTATCACCAACCCGAGAGGCAATGAGCTATCACGCTTATCTACCAAATACAGCTTCGACGTCATCGCACCGATGACACCCACCCACTACCCAGCCCACGTAAATAACAGACCCGACATTCACGACGTAGCGTTACTGAAGAACGTAAGCTTACGTTTGCGTTCAATATAAACGCTACAAGAATTAGACTCAGATCACAGACCAGTGATCCTCGTGCTAGCATCTCGCACAGGCTTCTCTGATCGTGGTCAGCCCCCACAAACTAAATTTGTTACTGACTGGCGTAAGGTAGAACAACGCCTTAAGTCCGTCACGTCAGAACATTTAGATAAAATCCCTGATAAATTAGAGTCAACCACAGACGCACTAGGCGCGATCGACCTACTCACCAGTCACGTACAAACGGCAGTGAACGAAAGTTCACGGCAGAAACCAGTGATGGACGACCACCGCTGGCACCTGCCAGCCGATGTACGTGCACTGATGACTGAGAAGAACGCAGCCATCCGTACTTATGATGCCTTCCCCGACGCAACCAACCGTGCTCGTATGCGTGGCCTACAGCGTGCTGTAAAGTCACGCATTAATGAGATGCGGGGGGAGCGCTGGGACAGGCTCATGAGCACCATAGAGCCCTCCCATCAAGCTTTCAGGCAACTAACAAAAAAGCTAAAGTCCGATACTGTCACCGACATTCTCCCTCTTTTACGTCCTAACCAAAGCCTAGCTTTTGAAGACGTGGAAAAGGCCGAGTGCCTAGCCGACAGCCTGGAAGCCCAATGCTCGCCAAGCCTAGTGATGGGTAATTTTCGGAAATTTTTCAAAACTTGGAAATTTTTCCGTTTATTTTTCCGAAAAATAACAATATGGAAAAGTAATGGAAAAATATTGTTTACTGTAAAATGTTGACTACAGGAATTAAAATTATACTGAAAATATTTACTGACTGACTGAACGCATGACTGACTAATTGATTGAATAAAATGACTGACCGACTGACAAATCAACGCACAGCCGAAACTACTGGGTCTAGGAACGTGAAATTTTGCACACGGCTTCCTTTTATAATTTAGGGGAGCACTAAGAAGGGGTTATTGGAAATTCAATCTTATAGGGGGTGAATAGGGGGGTTTTTGTTTGTATGAAAAATCTTATTCCTTAAGTTAATAAACTTGAACTTGGCGCGAATACATATTTGTTAATTATGAACTTTTTAATTTTCGTTTTTCTAAACTAACCCCCCCCCCCCCTAAAGGGGAATTGGGTGTGTCAAAATTTTAACGCGCTGACCAATTACGCTGACATTTGACTAAAAATAAAGAATACTTTCATCTTTCATCTTTGAATAGTTTTTCGAAAATGTACCCCTTACGGGGTGAAAATGGGCAGTCAATTTTGCAGGGGAGGATTTTAGTACGTGGCTTGATTAACTCGAAAATAACAATGGCGAATTCTTATTTTAACGTCTAAAAGTGACACTTATACAAAATAAATTCAATTAATTATCATGTTGTTTTATGCTATCATTTTATGTAATTAAGGCCAAATAAAAAAATATGTTCAATGAAAATTTTGACTACTTCGTTCTAAAAGGTTAGGAAATTGTTGGTTGGATTGGCAATACTAAAATTGCCATTTTATGTTTATTTTCCTATACGGTAGGTACAGCATAATTGTCGTAGTGTTGTTATCATTTTTAGTTTGTTGTTTTATTTACATGAAGTAAATAATATGTCGGCGCCTCCGCTTTTCTAGACTGTCAATTGACATGTTGTACAAATGGCAACGTCAAAAACGAACACCGAGCACTCGGGTAAGGCGGCAATCTTGTAAAATGAGCAGGTAACTTCGGATTTTTGTTAAGGTGCGCACGCAACCATGTGGTCGGTGGACGTTATATTTTAATCGCATCCCTCTTAATCTAAGCGATCTATTATTATTTTGTGAAGTGTTTGATTGAATTATCGAGAATTAGAAGTGGAGTGATTGTGGTAGGTGTTATTTTTTGAAATACTGCCTTTCTACCCGATAATCCACGCCTACCTGAACATGGTCGGCGCCTCCGCTTTTCTAGACTTAATTGACTTGTTGTACAAATGTCAACCTCGAAAACAAACATCGAGAACTGGTGAGGCGGCCATCTTGTAAAACGAGCAGTGAACTCGTGGTCGGTGGACGTTTTATTTTAATCGCATCCCTCTTAATCTAAGCGATCTATAATTATTTTGCGACGTGTTTGATTGAAATGTGGAGAGCTAGAAGTGGAGTGATTGTGATATGTGTTATTTTATTGACAAACTGCCTTCCTACCCGATAATTCACGCCTACCTGAACATGGAGAACACATTAAATGAAAGTTGAAAGACTTGAAATAAATAATACATTTATTTTGTTGTATATTTGAGTTTATTGTGTTCTTCCTTAGATAAAAGTATTGCAGCAAAGTAGGAAAATATCAAATGTTATGGCAATTCTGAACTAGAAAGACTAGTATTCAAAGTCTTAAAAATATTTATTGGTGGTTGACATTGACAACCGTTGACAGTTTACAACAGACTCTTAACCGTTGTTTAAAATTTCAACACCAATCTGACCCTTCTCTAACAAAAAATGTTGCACAAACTAGCTCAGAAGATGACGCTGAGTTAAATAAGGTATTTTTCATTTCAAGACGTAGTGATTTAATTTCAAATAAAACAATGTATGGGAAGCTGCCATTGTTTTTTGTATAAATAATCTTTAACATAAGTTTTGGAAACATGTTAAACGATTTTTCAAAATTCCACCCTTCATAAAGATCGTATACATAATTTTCGAAAACCACATTTCAAAGGGGTTGAAGCCTTTCGAAAATTTTTCAAAAGTTGGAAATCTTCCGGTTTTAAAAGTATTGTTTACTGTAAAATTTTGACTTCAGGAAGTAAAATAACACAGAGTTTAAAGGGTTTTATTTACATTCAAAGGGTTTTATTGCATTAACACATCTATTCTGTTGAATCATGATCAATATTTTCTACTGCATCTACACAAACAATAAATATTCAGTTGGTGGGTTTTATATCACCAACAAGTTTCAGAGAAAAACCGATCTAGTTGTACAAACCCGAAAATCAACCAAATCCAGGAAAAGAACCCGCCAAAATTAAGTCAGCTGTAGAAGAACTACAAGCGAAATTAATCATACCTACCTCTAAAATGAATGAGTATGAATGTCCTGATTCTTTTAAAACTTGTAGACGGTTACAAAGGAAAACATGTGAATGTGGACCAAGTAACAGTTCAGTATAATGCTCCGCCTGGACGTGATTAAGTACAGTAGTCCAATTAGTCCCCAATCTTTTTGGCCAGCACCCTAATTACGTTACAACCTATCAATCAAATCTGAATCATTTTGAAGCAAATTGCTAATCCATTGCTTCGCATGTTCGAAATATTATCTGCTCGACAACGTAAATAACGCAGTGAATGTTCTTTGAACTATCAAAAAGAAACTGATTCCAATGATGTATTAAGCAATTTGCTCCGCGGGTTGAAGTGAGCGCAACCGCCATCTTGCGCCATCTGCACATGGTATTTTCCCAATTGTGCATTCTGCGCATCGTCATCGGCTTACGTCTACCCGGCCAAAAAGAACCACTTGTGTACATACTTATAGTGCACATTGTAATTTCTTCTGATTTATGCATATAATTGTCAATAAGAAAACATTATGGCAAGAATTATAAATTGTTAAAGATTAGATATTTATAATTTTTCAGTAAAGAAAAAAAAAGAAAAGAAACAAAAACTGTTTATTCTGCACAAACAAAACGCACGTTGCAAAAAAAAAAAAAGACCTAAAGTAATGACACACATGCAAAGCAGGCAAAAGACCTTAGAATAATAACTGCAGCAAAAAGTCTCGTAGATATTCAAGCAGTCTATTCATTGCTTGATGTCAGTTCATTGCTTGATGTCAGGTACACATAATAGTCTTATTTTTTTCTAATCTTTAATCACGGTCAGCTTTTTGATTTGGAAAAATATCGGAAAATTATTGGAAAAATATTGGAAAAATATTTTTTTCTTTTCTTTTCCTTCCGAAATTTTTCCATTACCCATCAGTAGCCAAGCCTACTACCAGTAGACTAAGCCCACTGTGACTAAGTGGACGCAGAGGTCGAACGTAGATCCGCTCTCCCTACCCACGAGGATCCCGAGGAACCCCTCCCCCCTGTGACCCCCAACGAAGTTCACTCATTAGTGAGGAACCTCAAAACCAGGAAAGCTCCTGGCTCGGACGGCATCACTAACCGAGTGGTTAAACTCTTCCCCGCCCAACTTATTGTCTTAATGACAACAATTTTTAATGTTGCATTAAACAATAACATCTTTCCACAAGCGTGGAAAGAAGCCACATTGCTTCATTGGCTTTCACAAACCCGGCAAGCCGAAATCCGATCCGTCCAGTTACCGGCCCATACGTCTCCTCAGTACCATGGGGAAGATCTACGAGCGAGTAATCTTTAAAAGATTAATGGATTATGCCGAATCCAGAAACCTCATCCCCAACGAGCAGTTTGGTTTTCGAAGAAAACACTGTTGTGTCCGTCAGGTCCACCGTATTGTCGAGCATATAAGCGCAGGGTACCAAGCGGGACTCATGACCGGAGCGCTCTACTTTGACGTGGCGAAGGCATTTGACAAAGTAAGGCACAACGGCTTATTATTTAAGCTGTGGCAACTAAACATGCCAGACCATCTCGTGCTCATCATCCGAGACTACTTGTCAAATCGCACCTTCCGCTATCGCATAGGAGACGCCCTCTCATCCCCGCACCCGATCCGAGCTGGGGTCCTCCAGGGCTCAGAGCTCTCTCCCCTCCTCTTCTCACTCTATACGAGTGAAATACCCAAACATAGTACATGTCAGTTGGCCCTATTCGCTGACGACACGGCTATTTATTACTGAGGTCGCCGCACCGAGTACATAACCCGACACCTCCAGTCCGCAGCCGACGCTCTTGAGCAGTGGTTTAGGAAATGGAGGATCGAACTTAACCCGACCAAAAGTGCAGCTGTACTCTTTGTCAAGAACGGCAAAAACAGCGAGGCACATACCCGCACCCGACCCATAACTATGTCCGGTCAACAAGTCCATTGGGAACTTTAGACCAAATACCTAGGGGTTACCCTCGACAACAAATTAAAATTCACCGAGCACATAAAGACAGTACGTAACCGTGCTGCTTTTGCACTCGGTCGCCTCCATTCACTTCTCAATACACGAAGTAAACTAGCCCTCGGGTCAAAGGTGCGAATTCACACCACGTGTATACGCCCAATTATGACATACGCTAGCGTCGTGTTCGCACACGTTAAGCCGTCACGCTATAAAAAATTACAAACCCTCCAAAATCGATTCATGCGACGAGCCACGGGCTGCCCCTGATACGTACGCAATGACCAACTCCACGTCGATTTAAATCTGCCGACCATCAGGCAATTTTTCAAAAAAGCGAGCAAACGCTTTTTCGATTCAGCTACCACACTCACTAACCCACTAGTGACAGCAGAAACTCGATACACACCGTCATGCATCTCCCGCATACGGCGCCCCAAACACGCTATATTAGATCCAGACGACGACATCACTCTCTACCAAGAGAGTATGAAGTCGGTCCGTAAAACTTTAAACACTACACATGACAGACGTCCCAACTTCCGTACCCACCGGCGAGTACCACCGCGGCATCGAGTAGTACGTCAATCCCCCCGACCCTTGTACCCGCCCGCCCGTGCGGAGCAAGTAGCCTTAAACGCCCCTAACAATAATAACATACCGATCGAACAAGTCTCCCCTTGCTCAGTAGTCAGTAGGGCCCTAAGCCTAGGTTCGAGTCCCACTATGGGACGCCCTTAGCTGTGCTACTTAGTTTTTAATTTGTAACCCGGCGAGAGGACCTTCTGGCCCCGCCAACGCTCGGTTAAGCAGTCAATGCTCCCGGAGCAAACTGCGATAGGTATTAAAAAAAAAAAAATTTGCTAGTCAGTCGATCTTCGGATTCGATTCAATAAAGAGCTCCCCCCTGCTCCTAACATTACTGTCGGTTTACTTGGTACAGCGCTGCTGTATATTGACATAGCTGTATTGGCTTACTGATAGCGACACACTTTGTATTTGGGTGGCTTAGGCTGCTATACGAACTGTAACCATATTGGTTTGTTCGAATAACCGTGTTCCATTTGTATTGTTTTTCTTAATACGAGTAGTGTAACTTTGTAATTGTGTTTACCGTCTTATTTATCTCAATAAAATGGGAACTCCAAGCCCTGACGATATACCTCTGCTCGGCACTCCTGATCCTACATATATATCTTTCGCAAACAACCTTGGGTGCTACCATTTTCTATTAGCCATACAAATTAATAGTACGAACAACTATAATTTATGAGGATTCTACCCGCCTTCCCATTTAGATTCTATTGCTGTTGCTTGAGATAAGAGTAAAACCACTTAAGTTGTGCGTGCTCCAGTTATAACTTAAGGAGCATTCAAACTGAGGCAAAACCCGCGCGGGATGCAGGACACAACTGCTCGTGTTTTTTAAGGGACATTTCAACCGAGATTTTTAGGGTTCCATACCTCAAAGGGAAAAATGGAACCCTTATGGGATCATTCGTGTGTCTGTCTGTCTGTCCGTCTCTCACAGCCAATTTGTTCCGAATCTAATGGAACGATTAAGTTGAAATTTGGTACACTTCTGAATTTCTGTGAACCAAACACGAACGTGTCATTCATCATTCTCCTGCCCTTGTCCCAATTTATTTGCGGTCGGCGCAACATGTCTTTTTCTTCCATACTTCTCTATTAGTCGTCATCTTGGTGGTCACACCCTTTCTAGCCATATCATCTGTCACACAGTCCATCCATCGTTTCTTTGGTCTTCCCTTACTCGTATAGCCCTCCACGTTCATACTCAACAATTTCCTGACGACATTTTCCTCATTCCTCTGCATCACATGCCCATACCGTGACAACCGATTTCCACACCACTTTTCAGTCACCGGTGTCACTTTCAGACTTCCTCTTAAATACTCATTCCTTATTCTACCCGTTCGCGTAATACCACACATCCCTCTTAGCATTCTCATCTCGGCTGCATGCAATCGCCTTTCATTCATTCTTTTTAAGGCCCAACATTCAGATCCATACAAGACAGCAGGTCTAACCATTGTTTTATAAATCTTCCCCTTAAGTTTAAGCTTGTTCCCGTGACCTGCCGCCATGTCATCCATCCAGTGTTAATTCTGTGCTTAACAGTCCGTTTGCACAAGTGAACCAAGATACCGGAAGTCGGAGCAGACGGGAGAAGTGCGCCATCAAGCGCTATGGCTCCAGAACTGGAGAGACCGCCGAAATCGCAGAACATATACTCGGTCTTGGTTCTGGTGATTTTCAAGCTGACATTCTCCAATTTCCGTTGCCATTTCTCCAATCTGCTCTGGATCTCAGGTCCATCTTCACCGACAAGAACGATGTCGTCGGCAAATAGCATGCACCAGGGTGCCTCTTCCTGTATTTCCGCCGTCAGAGCGTCCATAATCAACAGGAAGATGTAAGGACTTAAAGCCGACCCCTGGTGCAAGCTTTAAGTCCTTACATCTTCCTGAACGTGAATAAATAAATGAATTTTGAATATGAGGTTTACCCTTTGGGGGGCAAATAGGAAAATTAAAAAAAAAAGTTTTGCAAACTGTACCGTGTGACATATCAAATGAAAGGGCTTACTATGAGAATCTCAAATATCCACTCGGCTGTTGGCGGCCATTTTGCGCAAATCAGCTTGTCTGTTAAGATACTTCTGAGTGGTTCTGCGCGATAACGGCGCGTGTGATTAAAATGACGATATCTCTAAAGTTTTGTATGGGAACTTATCTAAAAGTTATGTCATTGGAATCGTTATGAAATAAGCTACCACATTACAATTATATTATTCCAGTTTTGCTTTGTAATGTATTATTAATTCTAAAGTGAAATGACGGGAACCGAATCTATACTATTAGGTCATTTCATTCAAACTTGCGCAACTATTTTTTCAAGTTATATTTTTTTATATAATTGGAATAAAGCAATATAACATTAATAACTGTAAATACTTTCCATGCCTTTCAATGACATCAGCCCATCTCTCTTCTAGTTTACACACACCTTAGAATTTGCCTTTTTGGTTACCCTCTTGGATTTCTACCTCCAATGCCCCGCACAGGTCTAACCACTCACTAAAGTGACGGCCGCTCAATGCTCGTTTTAAATAATGAAAACAACCATAATCCGGAGGCATCAGATCAGGAGAATAAGGGGGTTGGTTCCATATCAGTATGTGGTTGGCCAACAACAATCCCGAAACAATACGAGCATTATCATGGAGTAGTACAACACTCTTTATTTTATTTTCTTTCCTAAACTCCTTTACCACACCTTCCAGAAAACTAATATACCGCTCTGCTGTCACTTTCTGCCCTTCTTCATGCAAGTGCCAAAAGCCGATACCATTATAATCCAAGGCTACTATCAGCATACGCTTATGTTTAGCTTTTTGTTGACGTGGTATTTGAGGTGGCTCTTCTCCAACCGAAACCCAAAATCGACACTAATCACGTTCAGGGGCTCGGTACAGGTACACCCTACTTTCATCTACCGCCAATGTCCCGCGTAGGTAGTGTGGATGTTGTCTTAGCAGTAGTAGGTTTTGAGAAGCTGCATTACATCGCGCCTCGATATTTTTTCTGTGGGATCGTGGGGTATCCACTTACCAAGCAACTTGTGCATATTCAATGTTTTTGTCACTATACTGTATGCGCTCGCTTCTGGAATCTGAAGTTCACGGGAAAGGTCGGCGGCAGTCCAATCTCTCCTTTCGTTCAGTTTGTCTTGCACGGCAGCGACGCGCTCTTCATATTCAGGAGCCAGATTGTGAGGCCTACCTCGGCCCTCTTCCGTAGTAATTCTGCGACTATGAAAAGAATTCACCCAAAACTGCACCGTTCGCAGAGAGTACGCAGCACCACCTATTGCTTTCACAAGATCTTTATCAATATCGGTTGCACATTTTCTCAAAAGAACTTCAAACATAATAAAATTCCGTTGGTCAATCTCACTAATAGAATTTATTCGGTCGTTTCGATTAATTTTTAAACATATCGAAAAACGTGTTGACGGCTAGATGCACTAGAAAACACTAAATAATAATCAAGCATAAACATGAACCATCCGCTGAACATATCACGACAGGAACGAAAAAAAGTACGCGCAAATTTGAATGAAATGACCTAATAATACATATTCTAAAGCTGAAAAGTTTGTTTGTTTGGTTGAACGCGCTAATCTCAGGAATTGCTTGGAATTAAAAAAATGTTTTAGTTTTAGATACCCCATTCATCAAAGAAGGCTATAGGCTATATAACATCACGCTACACCCAAAAGGAGCGGAGCATCAATAAAAAATGTTGCAAAAACTGGGAAAATTTATTCTTTTTGAGAGCTTTCGTTGCGGGCGCTGCGTAAACGGTTAAGTTACGCAACAATCATGTATGGAATGTATGTATGAATGTGTATTATGTATGTGAATGGTTCCTCTTAAAAAGTTCTAAAAAAAGTCCGCGATAGCATAATATGCTATCGCGGACTTTTTTTTAGAACTTTTATGTCTATCTTTTAAGCTTGGTTCACCATAACTTTTTTGATGGTAATCAAATTATATAATTTTGAACGCGCTAATCTCTGGAACTGCTAGTCGGATTTGAAAAATTATTTTTGCATTTGATAGCCCTATTCTTGAGGAAGGCTATAAGTTATTTAATATCACGATATGAACCTTAGGAGCCGAGCAAAAAGAAAAAAAAAGTCAGAAAGAACACTAATTGAAAACGAAGTAATCGCGCGGGTGGGCTACGCTATGCGATGCGATGGGATGCGTCAGGAAAATAACAAACGGACGAAGTCGCGGGCACTAGCTAGTTTTTGTATAAAACTCGTTATAATTAAAAAATTAAACTATTATTTCTAAAAGTTTTTGTTTATTTACACAAATCGCTGCTTTGCATGAATACCCGCACAAAACAAAACACAGCCAAATGCAAAATAGTCCTTATTTCACGGTCAGTAAGACTCACATTCATAACGGCATAGTCGGCAGTTTGTGCGGGTATTCATGCAAAGCAGCGAAATATACATTATTCCACATTAATCAATAAAAAGAACACAACTCCCCATACATTTTTTTCACCCAACAAGCTTTACCTCATTTATTAAGCGACCCGAACGCCCGGCAAAAATAGGGTAAGTTTATACTTCAATTCAGAGAACACTGTTGACCAAGTGGCTTAGATTAGTAACTTATATTACATTTTGGTGCACATACTTAACACAGAGTTTCAGCTGTTAGAAGTGTTCAGTTTACGAGAAATTGAACAACAAACTAAGCACTTGAAAATAAGCCCAAAAAAGGTGCTTTCAAACTTTGGATCACAGGGTACATTCTTTTGCATTTATTTTAAATACAAATTAACATTCTACCATTTGATAATATTTACAAATCGATAAGCACAATAAAAAGGCAAGCTGCCTTATAAAAACATTTCAGAAATCAATACTCAAAACGAATAATTTCATCACAGCACCCATCTCCTGGAGAATTATTCAACAGATGAGAAAAAATACATGCTAACAAAGTATGGATACGACCACTACTGTCACATCTGAACATAAAATGAAAATAAATTAAAATGACAAAATGAAAATGAAGCATTGCAATAGACGAGAATCTTATAATAGACGCGGCGGCCAAAAGCACTTAAGTCAATTTTAGCTCAAAATTTGAAAAAGTCACATCACCCATGTTTATGTATTATCCGTTGACTGGAATAAACACGTAAGTCAACGTCGCTCCATTCAGTCGTAATAGTCGACTGTACTATAAAACTTAAGTCGTATCAACAAATCAAGCGGCGACATAAACCACTTAAGTTGACTTAAGTTTTTTTTCCCGGCATGACAACTCTTATACCGACTGACTTATGTAACTTGGTAACAGTGATCCGTTTTTGTTGGCGATAATATTTTCAAGTATCTACCCTCACTTAACTCTCTTTTTTGAAGTTCTTGATAAAAAGTTGACGAACGTTATGGGTGAAGTAAAATTAAATACGTATTCCCTCATTAGTGTTTTGGTGTGACGGTCGTAGTGGTGTTGTGCATTAACTGTATTTATAATGGATTCAAGAGCCAGAAAATTAGTAAATCTCGCCTTAAATAATGAGAATAAAGGTAAGTTTTTAATATTTTCCTTTCATTTTTATGCAATATGCAAAACAAATGTATGTTGACACAATTACAACCCATAACAACAAAAAAATTACATTTCACTTTTTTACAGGCGATGAAGACCCATTTACTAATCCGCAACCAAGTACATCTGGAACTCAAAAACAAATTACTCCTGATGAAGCTGCTTTTGACTATTCTAGTGACGATTCTGTTGCTGATCCTACCTACTCTCCAGATAACCCTAGTTTGCTTACACAACATGAAGATGAGATGGACACCACTGTTTATGATGGTTCAGTAGATGTCCAGCTAGCACCACAAAATGAAATACCTGAAAGTATTGAAGATACGTCATTACAACAACAAAACAAACCAGTGCCCTGTAGAAGAAGGAAGAAAGATAACAAAATAAAAAGAAACTTAGGCCAATCCTATCAAACAGCTTCTGGAAAAATTATCGGCAAACGTCAAATGAAGGAACTACCTAATTGTCGAAATAAGTGTCGTCAAAAAATAAGTGATGAGCAACGAGCTATAATTCACAAAGAGGTTTGGAATCTTGGGTCTTATGATTTAAGGGCAGCGTTCATTTCATCTTTGATTACCATTCGAGAGAAAAAAACCGAGCGTCGTCGGGTCGAAGATCCTAGTTTACAAAAAACTAGACAGTGGACTTATACGTATCATTTTAACGTCAATAGTGAAAAAATATCCGTTTGTCAAGGCTGCTTTCTAAAAACCCTATCAATAAGTGACAATTTTGTAAAACTAATCGGTTTGAAGAAACGCGGCACCTCGAGTGGAATTATACCAACAGACAAACGTGGAAAGAATACACCAGCAAACAAACATTCCGAACAAAAAATTCAAGAGGTGATTAATCATATCAATTCGTTTTCGCTATATGAAAGTCATTACACTAGACGTAGAAGCACCCGCAAATATTTACCATCGCATTTGACTATATCGAAAATGTATTCTCTTTATTCAGAATCACATGAAAATCCTGTGAGTGATAAGATATACCGCAAAGAATTTCATAAATTAAACTTAAGTTTCAAAAAACCAAAAGTGGCCACTTGTCACACATGCGACTTGTTTAAAATGAAATTAAATATTGCTACGGACGAGATCACAAAATTAGCCCTTGAAAAAGAACGCGACTCTCATCTGCTAGCCGCTGATATGGCGTACAAAGAGAAGCAGTGTGATAAAAATGTCGCAATTACAAATAACAAAATCAAATGCCTGACTTTTGACCTACAGCAATGCTTGCCAACCCCAGCTTTACAATCATCTGTAGCCTTTTATAAAAGACAACTTTGGACCTTCAACCTTATAATTCATGACAACGCGACTGGAATGTCAACGCACCACATGTGGCATGAGGGTATTTCGGGTCGCGGTGCTAATCAAATAGCCTCTTGTTTGTTTGCATATTTACGAGAACAACCGGAAGAAATCTCAGAAGTGATTTTGTACTCTGACACTTGTGGAGGACAAAACAAGAACACTCACGTGGCTGCAATGTTCACATACTTGTTGATTAGAAAACCTTCAATGAAGGTAATCATCACAAGTTTATGATACCTGGTCATACACATATGGAGGTTGACTTGGACCATGCAATTATTGAAAAAAAAAAAGAAAAAAAAAACGAAATACAAATTTATCACCCCCACGATTGGATGCAGTTAGTAAGATCGAGTAGCAAAAAATTTACCGTTAGAGAAATGCGACAAAATGATTTCTTTGATTTCGCTAGCTTATTGAAAGGTAGTAGCCCGAAAAAAAGACGATGACGGAAATATTTTCAAGTGGCATGATGTGAAGTGGCTGAGTTATGGCTCTGAGTACGGCGTCATAAAATACAAAACATCTCTTTCTAGAGAAGAACACGCGGCGTGATAAGGAATTTAATTTGATGCAGATTACTGACAAGCCAGTACCAATAAGTGTCGAAAAAAAACGTGATATAATATCACTTTTGTCTTTAATACCAGAATGTTTCCATAATTTTTACCAAAATTTAGTAACCACTGACGATACCAAGGATGTTGATCCAGATATACGAGATTCTGAAGAGAGTGACTGTTAGTTTTTACCTTTATTGCATGCATTATATTATAAAAATTTTAATTAATAATCTTAATTATTCATGCTTTGTTTTAAAATCATAAAATAAAATAAATAAGCCAAGTAATTATAGTACGTTAATAAACACTTAAGTCACAATTTCTTGATGTTCAAAGAAACTTAAGTCAGATATTTCAGTAAATAATAAATAAAGCCTAAATAGCCATACTCTGATATGTAACTAGATTATAATTGTGTAATAATAAATAATAAAAACAATAACTGTAGTACATTTTTTTCATACCAATCGAATTAAACCGTCTCCTGTAAAATTTTTGCATGCAAAAAGAATTGACTTAAGTACTTATGGCTTCCGAGTGTATAAAACAAGATAAAAAAAAAAAAACTGCAAATGAGGCATCACAGACGCTACCACTACCGCCAAAAAAATAGGTCACCAAAAATAAAAACCTAAATACGGAAGTCTTATCCATACTATTCGACCATCCGAGCAAAACGCACAAAGATGGCGGATTTGTGGTCATTGACCGCAAATTATTCTTTTGTTAAATAATCTTCTAAAGATGGCTGTTTGCTGTTGAGTGTTTCATTTCAATGTTACGCAAATTCCTTACGGTAATTTTTAAATTATATGCTTAGTAACAATAATACGATACGTAACAAACTAAGTAATAACGAAAGTTTGATATCGTTAGTGTATTTATTATTCGTAACAAGTGGAAATGTACTACGGGCATGGAGCGCAAAATGGCTTACGAGATGGGTTTGCTCTTGACTTTAGTCTAGGTTAGAGGTGACATAGACAAAGTCAACGATGGAGTGAGCTTACCCAGAAGAAGCCTGTTCACTCTCACTTTGAAGAGATTAGGGTTGTACTCGTATGCGCTCGGAAACAAGGGCGCAGGTAGTGAGTTCCACTCTTTTGCTGTGCGCATTATAAAAGACATTTGGCAGCGCTTAGTGCGAATTGGTGGAATAGCAACTAGGTAAGGATGGTAACAGGTAGTGCGTCTAGATGTCCGATGGTAAAAGGGGGCCGGTGGAATGAGGTCGAGGAGTTCTTGGGCGCACTCACCGAACTACAGTCGGAGGAAAACCGACAAGCAGGCTACCTTGCGGCGATGAGCCAAGCTATGAAGCTTGGCTCTGCGGTTTTCTTAATAAAACAACACAAAATACTTAAACAAACACTGCGTCGACAACTCTTCCACTTCTCTCTGTCTAGAGCTACTAAGGACCAGTTCTTGTTGAAGGAGTCCAGCTCATCTCGCTATCTCCGTCTGGCCAGCCGCGATTTTGCTTGCCATTCATTTCTCCTTACTAAATTAATATAATTACGTACAATTTATACTAGAATAAACGGAAGTTCATAAGTATCATACTTTAAAGAAACAAAAATATATATATATGTGTATATAAGGCTCAAATTAAACGTGATTGCAACTGCCAATTCACTACATAATGTAATGCGTCGCCGTGCTTCAATACTTCTAAACTGTCAAAACTCAATATTAATAGGCCTCTTAATGATTAGGAAGTCACGTGACTATTCGCGTTAGTTTAAACACCTACATACACAGCTACTAAGGATTTTTAGGCGCTCGATTTTTTAGGCACTGTTGGTAAACATATGTCCAAATGTTTTGAGGAATGTCTTGAAAAATAAAGATGGAGGCGTTAGCTCTGATTTAGGCCACGCGCCCAAAGAACCTTGTAGTGTTTTACACGTTAGTTGACACAATCTGTGCGATGCGAGCGAATTTTGGCCCACATCCCGCGCGGGATTTCCCTCAGTTTGATCAGAGTTTTAATTTGTTCCAGTTACAGTCTAGCTTGTAGGAATAAAATTAAAGGTAAGATCTCTGTTTTAAGTTATTATATTATCTCTAAAAACGAAGGCAGATGTCTGCAATGATACTTTGACGGTTACGGATGGTAAGTTGCGAATTTTAAGCTAATTGAATTGAAGGCCTTAGCACAGCTCCGAACTGCTTAACGAATTCCGCTGTGAAATATTAACTACATTATCTTGCGATTCGAGTAGCGGAACATCATGCCTGTCAGTTGAATTTTAGCAATCGGAGCAAAATGTCGTCGCTTTCGACTTAGTATGTACAGTATAGATCTACTTCGAACCTCTAGGGTTAGTTTATTTATACATAAAATTAACATCGTTAAAAAAAATGGAAGTTTCGCTTTAGAAACATAATTTGATCTAATGATTGAGCTACTCAAAATATTGTTTCGTAATAAAAGCGATCGTCGAGGATGGATGGTCGCATCGCGTATTTGCGTCATTAAATCACATTTTACAGTAGGCGTTAGAAACGCGCAGTTTATATTATCGTGTAAGGGCTAGGGCTGCACAAGTAGACTGCGCAGGCCGTTAACAAGATAGGTAGTGTGTAGAGAGATAAATTAGGTAAACCAGTAGAGTAGTATATAAACTGGGTGACTTTCTTTACCGTCTTGAAAAAAAAAAGGGTATAATAGGTGAACGGAGTAGTAGCCTATGGCATACATTTTTTTTTTGATAAAGTAATAGTAATATCGAAGTTCAAATCGTACGCACTATGCACCCTACGTAGTGCGTATGAAAGTTTTTTCAAAATTTCTGTTTTTATTGTTCTAGCTTACTTCAAATGTGTAGTGTTTATTGATAGAGCAACTTCTGTCTAAGCTATTGAAAAAAAAAAAAAAAACTAGGTATACCGTAGGCTTCTACTCCGTTCACCTATTGTACCCTAATTTTTTCAAGACGGTGAAAAAATCATCCATAGTTACAAGATTACAGGGCTAGGTCGTGAGAAGGACAGTACTGTTCTTACATTGAGCACTCGCGCACTTATTAGATAGTATGGAGGGTACCATCCTTGGCTGCACATGTAGGAGTGGAGGTCTGCCAGCACAAGCCCAGCTGCAGGTCGCCACTGAGGTCCTCCAGGTCCGCAGGTAGCGTGCGGCGGTAGCAGACCGCAGGGCAAGATCAAGCGGCTCAGAAACGCGGCTTGCAGCAGCGCGCAGTTGGAGCAGCAGGTCGCCAGTAAGGGTTCCCCAGCCCACAGGTAGTGTGCAGCCGCAGGGCAAAGACACGCGGCTCAGCCTCGTATGCAGCTCCCAGCATCGTGGAGTTGGAGCAGCTTACAGCGGTGTAGTCAGGCCCTTAGCTCGGACGTAGAACCCTGAGAAGCGGTGTTAGATGCGGTGCGTCAGATGCAAGCCGCATGCGATGTTCTCAGCTCCATACCCCACTCAGCAGCTATGGAATGGCGTGGGGAAACAGGTTAGACAGGAACCTTAACACATCGCAGCGGTTTACAGGCAGAAAGTTAATAACGACAACGTGGCATAATGACAGATGGAAAGTAAGGTTATGAAAATGAAAAACGAGCAGTAACACGAAGTAAATCAATAATCATCTTAACAGATGGCTCCTTTGTTTGCTTATTACAGTAAGGCACAGGAGAGCCACGATATACAGCTAGAATCCTAACTAATATTATAAATGCGAAAGTAAGTTTGTTTGTTTGTTTGTTTGTTACCTTTTCACACCTAAACCACTGAACCGATCATACGGATCACCGAATATACGTTATCAGGTGTACAGACATGGACATAGGGTACCTTTCGTCCCGAAAAAAAGCACTGTTCCCGAGGAAAACAACAATAACGTTCTTTATGATAATAGACGGCGCCACATGTCTTTCGAATCATGATTGGATTATATTATTATAGAAACTTGAGTATTGTGTTAAGAGATTTTTTTTTTTTAATGTAAGTATCTAATAATTTGTGAGTCTAGAGTGTCGAAAGACCGGTTTTTCATCTTCCTATTTTAACTAAATAAATGCGAAAGTGTTTGTTTGTTTGTTGATTACGCTTTCACGCTAAAACGGCTAAACGGATTTGGATGAAATTTGGCACTGGCGTAGACCATGACCTGGAGAAGGACATAGACTACTATTCATCCTGGATCGCAGACGAAGTCGCGGGCAACTGCTAGTACATACATATTTCAGTACCTTTGCACTATACAACCTACAGCCGCATGGTTAGACATAATAATAATAACCTGGGACATTGTTCACACACGGTCATCTGATCCCAAACTAAGCAGAGCTTGTACTATGGAAACCAGATAACTGATAAACTACATACACTACTTTTTTTTTTTGTAAATACATACTTATATAGATAATTACACCCAGACTCAGGACAAACAGACATGTTCATGTCATGCACACAAATGTTTGTCCTGGATGGGAATCGAACCCACGACCAGCGGCATGGCAGGTGGTACCTTAACCAACCACGCCAACTGGCCTGTCAAACAGACATGACGCTAGCTAAGTCAATTATTACATAGGTGAGATAGTAACAACGTCTCTCCAGTGTAAATGTCTAGTATGAATAAGTAGTATTTAATGTGGAACTCACCCTTGTTCCAGGGAATAATAAATTCAGTATTAAAGTTACGAGAGCTCTGCTCGCTGAGTCGTCAGCTAACAAAATGGCCGAGTGACACTTAAGAACTAGAGTTATCTCCGTCTTTTAGTAATGTGCTAGTTAGTATTGGGTTGGCTAATAAGTAATGAGCGACATACAACTATTTTATTTGTATTTATTTATTAAATGAATAATTGTTAATCATTAATAATATATTCAACGTCGTTTTCTACTACCATTCGCCATCGACCTGGCAAAGAGTGAATGGCGTCCGCATAGAACTTCCTTGGTTTTGAATTGAAGAAGTCATCTATGTATTGTTTCAAGTGTGGTTCATCGTCAAAGCTTTTTTCCCGTAAATTATTACTAAGTGATCGGAACAAGCTGAAATCAGTTGGTGCTAAGTCCGGCGAATATGGAGGGTGGGGTATTATTTCCCAATTAAGCTCCAATAATTTTAGCCTGGTACTCTTAGCAATATGCGGCCGGGCATTGTCGTGCAGGAAAAATATTTTGTCGTGTTGTGGACGTTTGCGATGGATGTCAAGCTTCAGTTTTTTGAGTTGATCACAATATACTGTTGCTGTAATCGTAGTATTAGTAGGAAGGAATTCTCAGCTTATGTATATCCCACCAGACAGAAAGCATTACCTTGCGAGGATGAAGATCACCTTTTGACGTTGGTTTTCCCTGTTCTTTACATCCCAGCCACTGGCGCTTGCGTGTTTGATTAACATAGAGAACCCACTATTCATCTCCAGTGACAAGATGATCTAACCAATTAAATGTGCGGCGGAAAGATAAAAGTTGTACACAAATCTCAGTTCGGTAGGTCAGCTGATCTTTACTTAATTGATGAAGTACCCAAACACTATATTTGTAAGTCTTTCCCAAAACATGTAAATGATTTTCTATGGTGCCATGAGAGCACTCGAGCTGAACAGCCAAATCGCGTGTAGTTCTTCGAGGATCTTCTTCGATTAATAGTTTTAATTTATCGATATCTATTTCCACGGGGCGCCCAGACCTTGGTTGATCGGTTAAGGAAAAATCGTTATTGCAGAACCGTTGGAACCAGCGCTTTGCTGTTGCTTCGGAGACTGCATCGTGAGCTATCCTTTGACATATATTACGTGTAGCTTCTGCAGCAGAATGCCCAGATTGCAACTCACATAATAAACAATGTCGTACGTGGGTTTTAATATCACTCATTTCTTTGTGAACTAACAGCCAAACTATCAATAACGCGCATGAGCGCGACTCGCTCTTTATATACCCTCAGCTACAGAACGTTCTCGAACCTTTCCGAAAATTCTAGAAATTATAAACTAAAACGCTCATTACTTATTAGCCAACCCGATAATATTTTAAGGTAGTTGACATCACTCGACTATTTATGATTGAGAAGCCATACAACGCTATAATCGGGAAATATAATTTACCTTACTGAGCTAGATAGAGAAACCAACAGCGAAACACAAAGACGTACGCGTGAATGTCAGTTAGGCCACCTGTTTGGCATCAGTACTTATGTTTGATCGCGCAATCATACGAACTAAGTTTGCGCGAATTAGTAATAAAACATTTTATTCGCGCGAATACATCGCTATTAAGGGCCGGTTTTTTGACCCGTAGTTAACTCAACCAATGGTTAAACATAGTAACTAAGGCCTGTGTTCACCAACATTCAAACCACCGGTTAGGTATTTAAACAGTTAGTTTATGTCAAACTTCCTAAGGAAAGAGCTGATTAAAAATCTAAACAGCTGTTTTTAAGTCGGTGAACTCCGCCCTAATGGTTGGATTTTTTTTTGTTTTTGTATTAAAGGGCTTCGTAGGTGGTCCCATATAAATTTAATTAAGGTTGCTTGGGTAGTTTTTGAGTTAGCTTCAATAATGCGTATTTTTCCCACTTAGTTTATGTGGATGATGTTTAAATCTATGCGGATGTTGTTCTAATAATTTCCTATCACTGTTATTTACATAGCACGTAGTGATATTCGAATTTGTATGGGGTATGTACCACAACTAAAAAGTGAAAGTAAAAAAAAAAAAAAAAAAATTTGCAAAAAATAAAATCGACTTCCAAAATAAAACACTACAAAGTGCAAAATAACTTTAATTTCGGAATTCGGTGGCAAAAACGAAAATACAAAACCAAAGGCACCGACTACCGAAATTAAAGTTATTTTTCACTTTGTAGTGTTTTGTTTTGGAAGTCGGTTTTATTTTTTGCTAAAAAGTTTTTATTTAATATTAATAAGTTAACAAGAATACAATCATGTTAACTCATTCATGTTTAGCCTTTCACATTAACCCAAAATTCATCCATTAGTTACTATGTTTAACCATTGGTTGAGTTAACTACGGATCAAAAAATCGGCCCTAAGACGCGGGGTAACATTAATTTCCCTTGATTTCACAGTCATCTCATTACAACAATTTGTTCCGCTTTATCCTTTTCCCGTTACTCTCAATACAATTGATATCGGCGTACGATATTCCAAAACAAATGCAGAGCGGCGTTTGAAATTCAACCAACAATTTGGACAATTTGCCTCGGGTAATTAAGTAATACACAAACAACCAAAACGTCAAAGACACTAAATTTGAAGCAGCTGCAATGCAGAATATATTAATTGTTTACATTATCTGCATATGTATTTATTTGGGTAGGAGTACATATACAGAGTGTTGCATTGCTAGAACGATGTTTTCCAAATACTTTCATTGGCCACAGGTGGAAAAGGTTTAACGGTACGAAAATTTTTGACATTCAAAATTAAGTATCTTAGTGAAACCTACTAGGTAATTACTTTTCATGTTATTAATTTAGTAAAAATGATTTTACTCTCGGACTCTTGTCCGAATGATTAAAATTATCAGTGTGTAAAGTAACTTTGTTTTAGTGACAATGGACGCTCATTAATAAATACATGCATGCAATTGAAAACAATAAATTTATAATTTAAATGACTTTCGGTTACCTATTTCCATAATTTTAATTAAACGAATAATTAGTGGTTGTAATTAGATTTTAGTGGAACTATTCTAATTTAATTTGTGAGGCAATATCATTATGATATTATCTACGTATAAAGTATGAAACTAAAATACCTTTTAGAGCATGGTCGTCCTAATACCGTATCTAGTTGGCAAATATCATCGGTATGGCAATTGTTGACGTCTAGGACCAGCAGTGGCTGATCCTACAGCAGTCCACTGTTGGACATTGAACGCCATTCAACTCGATTCTCGGCAGCTCTCAGCCAGCATGCGAACGTCGTCGCTGAAGGCCTTAACCTTACGTTTGCCGATTCGCAGTCTCCACTCAAGAACACGTCTACCCCAACGGTATTCGGTTTTACTGCTAATATGGCCAGCCCATTGCCACTTCAGCTGTCTATTCTGTGAGCTAGCAAAATCTCATCATTCTTAAATTTCTGATTAAAATTAATTGCCAGATTAGTATAAAAACATCAGCATCGGCTAATAGCCTAAATAATAATACTTTATGAAATATTTGTGCAAACAAAGAAGGAATTAATCAAAATGATCCTATTTCTGTCTTATTTGCGTTTCAAAATACTCGTCATAACAGTATAAATATTTATAATAATACAATGTAGCGTAAATCAAAGGGACGTTCCACTTCAGAAGAATTTTAATTATGATAAGAAGTTGTTCATCTCAATAATATATAAATCAATAAAGGAATCAAATGGCAAAGTTTGAAATGAGTAGGTATTATGAATGGAAAAGAATTTATGTCATCACTTTATGAACCCCTGAACTGTTCGAGTAACCCCATAGTTTCATGTCAATATGTGCGAATGTCAACCGAACCCCATAGGTTCACAACTACTATAAGCTCGCGGTCGCCATTGGATGACGTTTTTTTTACGTTTATATGTAGAAATATATACGTTTATATACATATTATATAAAGATTTTTTTTATGAACACCATGTGTACGTAAGACAGTTGAGGAGTAAGTTTTTAGCTATCCTTGTTTTAATATTATTTTCCAATTGTATAAATCTGCATTACTTTAACAAAAAATATTGAAAAACAAGATTTTAAACGACTCAAAACTCAACTTCATCTATTTTATTTACGTAGTTTATTTTTAGGTACTACGAACTTAGATTAATGTTTCCAAAAAAATAGAAAATGGTCCAGCATAGATGCTCACAACCATTAGACAGGTTGTCGAATCGAAAATGACACATTACAAATACTAATTTGTATGACTTGCCTCCGATAACAAATACCTGTCGGAAGAATGGCTGTCGTCTATTTGATTGAAACTGACAAAGTTTTCGAATTTTGTATTTGAGAATATTTATTTCTCTTCCACCAACGTGCATTAAATAAAAAAATAAAGGAAACCAACCAATTTCCAAAAAAAAAAAACATTGCAAACTGAAAAATGAATAACTTACATAACTTTGTATATCTTGCTTGTAACTAGTTTATGTTGTGTTTTCTCACCATCTGTACTTTCTATATCAATAAACAATTTATTATTATTATTACTTAAATAACTTTAATTTCAGAAGTCGGTGTCTTTGGTTTTGTATTTTCATTTTTTTTTTTATTTTGACTCGGTGGAACGCAGAGCTAAGAGGCTCATTGGCGACGTAAAACTGGTGGATGCCAAGCTTCATTGCTTGGCTCATCGCCGCAAGGTTGCCTGCTTGTCGGTCTTCTACAGATTGTACTTCGGAGAGTGTGCCCGAGAACTCCACGACCTCATTCCACCGGCCCCCTTCTACCACCGGACATCTAGACGCACTGCCAGTTACCATCCCTACCTGGTTGCTATTCCACCAATTCGCACTAAGCGCTTCCAAATGTCTTTTATAATGCGCACAGCAAAAGAGTGGAACTCACTACCTGCGTCTGTGTTTCCGAACGTATACAACCCTAATCTCTTCAAAGTGAGAGTGAACAGGCTTCTTCTGGGTAAGCTCACTCCATCGTCGACTTTGTCTCTGTCACCTCTGACCTAGACTAGAGTCAAGAGCAAACCCATCACAAATAAAAAAAAAAAAAAAAATTTTGACTCGAAATTAAAGTTATTTTTACTTTGTAGTGTCGTCGTAACTCGGTTGTTTTTTTTTATTTTTCACTTTTTAGTTGTGGTACCTACCCCACACAAACTCGAATACAAATAAAGTTGATAAATACATGGGATCAACTTCGAGGCCCGAATAAAAAAGAAATGGTTAAAATCAGACTATTCTGTAAAAAGTTATAATAATAATTAAAATAACATTTCAAGAGCTTGATTCAGAAAGCAGTACTTCTGGCCACGGCTCGCATTGTTATGAGGTTCCTCTCACTGGAGCCCTGACCGCCTGTAGCTTGGAGACTGTTCCCGATACTGGTGGGCTACAATTTTTCTATATTTTTTATTCTAATATTTAAAATATAATACACAATGGCCTACAATGGATAGATTTATCAAGCTGCATGTTAGACATGGGACTTGATAAATCTTCCTCTAATCTTGGCTGTATTTTTTATTGTGTATTTGTGTTTTTATTTTTATTTTTGTTTTCATAGGTGCCTAAATGTTACATACTAACATAGTTTTTAAAATTTTCAAGATTGTACTAATTACTAACACGCTATGGGCCGTCGACGCCTGAAAATAAACGATTTTTATTTTTTTTAATTTATTTTTTTATATTTTATTATATGTAATAAAAATAAAGGAAATAATAATAATAATACATTGTTTTATTTGGGACAAGATAGGAACCATTTTAGTTAGTACACACCTTAGATAGTACACCTTACACACTAGGATTAGTAATAGATTAAAAAAAAATTCCGACATGTTAGTGAGTCATGTACTTACGAGGCATTTTATGCGAGTAATGATTCCGTATGAGATACCTCAGTACAGAAGCTCTCGGGTCCTCAGTCACGACTTTCAGGATGCTATTGATACTCCCCCGAATCCTCCTCACAAGCGATGCTACCTTCTTCCTGATGATAGAAATCATCTGTACGCGATTGGGCAAACATCCCCGAGGCACTACAGAAACGATGGTTTTTCAACATCATCCTGAAGACATTGTTATATTGGACGTGCAAGGCATTTAGCGTCCCACGCGAACAGTTGAACCACAGACTTCCAGTGTACAGGCGTTGACAGTACGCTTTAAACAAGGTTATTTTGACCTTGACAGTTTCTCTCGTTGTATCGATTACAACGAGAGAAACTGCGCGCCAACATGTTCCCGCGGACCGCTAACGCCCTGCGCTCCCTCTCCACGTCATCATCGTCTTTAAGGTTGTCGACAAGTATATGGCCCAGATATTTAAACTTGGTCACCTGCTTTATATTAGCGCCGTTCAAAGTAATTGAAGGATTGGTGTCTGGGCATTTGCCGGCGGCCCTGAAGACCATGAACTCGGTTTTTCTTACATTACGTATAGATATAATATCATAATATCCTGGGACATTATTCACACACGGTAATCTGATCAAAAACTAAGCAGAGCTTGTACTATGGAAACTAGATAACTGATATACTACACACAGTACTTTTTTTGTAAATATATAGGTACTTATATAGATAATTATACCCAGGACTAACAGACATGTTCAGCACACAAATGTTTGTCCTGGATGGGAATTGAACCCACGACCTGCGGCATGATAGGTGGTATCTTAACCAACCACGCCACTTGGATAAGACCATGTGATGCGGCGTACTTTTCACAAACCCCCCTGTCTCACTCCGCACTCCAACATGGGGGCCTAGACAAAATCCCTTTTCTCTGAGAGGCCGTTCGACTACCTAACACAGTCTGATTGGAGTACCAGCATTGAAATATTTTCAATAATTCCGCCGGCATACCCCTGTCCTCCATGTATCTCCAAAGCACTTCATACGAAACGAGATCGAAGGCTTTAGAGAGATCCAAAAAACAGGCCCATACCGGAGTCTTCCGCTCAGTGTAGTATTGGACAGTGTGCTTAAGTACCAGAATCGCGCTTTCAGTTGACTATCCAGGTCTAAGCTCGAACTGTGCGTCATGTATATTCATGTACTTATCCAGGCAAGACTCAAGCACACTATCCAACAGTTTTGCTACAGTTGTCGCGAGAGAGATCGGGCGATAATTTCCCTTGTCTAATATGTCTCCTGTCCTGTTCTTCACTATGGGCACCACTGTAGTTTTCATCAAATCATCCGGTGAGTATGAATAACAAAAGCACATATTAAAGAACATGGACAGGACCCTCGGCACGTGTGCGCCAGCATATTTTAAGTGCTCAATACTGAGTCCATCGTGACCTCTATGCATACTGTTTATCACTTTTTTAAGTCGCTCCGCTGTATATTTAAGTAAAGGTTCCTCTCCCGCCACGATGGGCCCACCATCTGGCATAGTGGTCGAAGGACCCAGAGGAGAGCGTACTTTAAAGTGCTCCATGAACAAATTAGCTATATCCTCTATGCGTGGTCGAACATAAAAAATATACTCCTCGATTTGAGAACCTCCTCATTTTTTTTCGTCGGTTAAAAATATGAAGATGATTTCAACAGCAGCCTATAGAGGAGTTCTTTTATAACATTGATTGAAGTCGATTCCGCACGGAAACGTACCGAACGGTTGTGGATGGGTCCAGCATCAATACACAAAACATATCCTACAATGCAATATTTTAATAATAATTATGTCAAATATCTGCGTGAGCTAGAGGTGCTCGTGGTTAAGTTTTAACAGCTACACCGGTTGATTAATCAGGTTAAGCTACGCTTGTCGCGGTCGGTTGTGGATGGGTGACCATCTTTACTTACCGAGATCACTCCATGCCACAGAAAGCACGTTAAGCCGTTGGTCCCGGCTGTCATTCTTGGAATGTTGTCAGTCGTGACGGGTCATCAGAAACCTGAAAGACTGACAACCAGTCTTAGAAAGGTGTATTGTGTAACCCAATATGTTAGTTGTGGAGGTCAGATAGGCAGTCGTTCCATGTAAAATACTGGTATTCAGCTGCAGCCGTTTAGACTGGAAGTTAACCCCAACATAGTTGGGAAAAGGCTAAGCAGATAGATTTTCAAGTATATACTCGAAAATCCGCACAGTGACTACGCAGATGCGTAGTAACTTCAAATAAGCCGAAATTACAAGAATTCAATTTGGAGACCTCGATTGTCTTGCGAAAACTGCGTTTCATATATTTTTTGACTTAATCTTTTTCCTTTCTAAGACAGGATTATTTCGCCACGCAAAGAATGTTAGAGGGAATGAAAGATTATATTATACTAAAAATAATAATCTCGTCAAATAATAACGATAACATTTGGCTATTGGTATTTTCATTTCTTCTGTTGTATTTTCTACGCTTTCATATAATCAAACATAATTATAATTATACTGCGTTGCCATCATTTATTTTATTAAATTTTCATGTATTGGGTTGTAGACATCCCCTCATAATATAATATAACATCACGCTTGTATTCCCCGAAGGGTTAGACAGAGTTGTACCTATAGTCCATCCACATTTCGGTTATCTACTCATGACTATTAAAGCGAAAGCACCAGGGTAACCCGCCAAATTCAAAGTTGTTTGATTTTGGGCTACCTCCATGTACACTAACATGGATAAATATGAAAAAAAAATAGGGGATTTTCATAAAAATACAAACAAATTTATTTCAAGAAAACTACAGGCGAACGCTATTGATTATGTGGGCAGTTTTTAATAAGATAACCCTATTTTTATGGTAGCCTTGACATTTGTGTTTGACATGACGTTTGACGACATTGACAGTTTTAAATTTCGTAAAGTGACGTCTTTCTTTGACAGTTTGACTTTGTCTTTGAATCAATGAATCGGTGTGTTCGTGCAAGTTGAATTGGATATTTTTCGGAGATTTTAGTGATTGTTCTTGTTTTGCGACAACAGGTTGCTACTACGGACATTGATTGATTGCTGCTCTGTTGACCTCGGCTTCATTTTATGGTTTCTGATTCGCCTGTGATTTCGATTCGGTCGTGTCTGAATAGGAATAGCTAACTACTCTAACAATAACTTGAAGTTGTCAGGTACTGCACAGCTCACTACTCTCCTGTGAATTATCAAAGTTCAGGGTATATTGATATGCATTAAAGAATGAAACACCAGGACAGTTTGATAAACAAAATAACGTTCAAGCCTCCGTTTCTTGATCCTCTTGCCACCGATAAAACCAGTCGTTTAAATAGGTAATATAATATGTACTGCCGTAATCGAGAAGAATAACCTGAAGTCCTATTTTATTATTATAACTATAACGATACCCAAGTATTTTCGGAATTTGTGTTTTTTTTTTGCAGTTGTTACATATACAAGACACATAGCATAGAATATAATAGAATAGATTAAAGATTTATTGTTTCAAGTATTACAGTTAACGGAAGCGGTACATACACAAAAGCCGGAAGCAATCAATCAAATGTCATTGTCATAATGACATTTTGCATATTACTGAACCACCATATTTATTTTGTGTTGCTCTCATTGACCGAATTAATTTCCTATATTAAAACGAAGTCAAATTCACATTAAAAACGGTTACTATATTGTATAGCGATATTTACTTTTAATAATAATAATAATAATCAGCTGGCAACACCAACGTCAACACGTCAAAATTTATTTTCATATATTTTCAGTTTTATATTATTTTCAGTTTAAATATTAAACTGAAAATAATATAAAACTGAGTCGCAGTTTTTTTATTTTATTTCCTGAGAAAAACCCACACGCCACTGCAAGAAAAAATAATCAAGATAATTTAAATACAGCAATTACCAAAATGTACAAAATACATAAAAAACTGCCAAATCGGATAATCGATAAAACAATACAAACCCAAATGAAAATAAAAAAATGTTGACGAGAGCAGCTGCAAGACGAGCACGCCTACCACCTCCGGACTCTTCGCTCGGCTCCGCCTCGCTGCCGCCGGTACCCAGCCCCACCGTGAGCGCTGTGACGACACCGGCCGCGGTAGTTGCGTCGAGCTCGAGCGACGAGTATTTTTCCCCGCCGACGACGTCGCCAACACCTGTACGTCGGCAGGGGAGAGGCCGGCCACCGAGAAGCTTGGGACTTAGGGGCCATCCAGCCCCAAGCCAGGTCCCCGCTGCCGGTGGTTGTGTGCAGCGCATGAGATGGACTCCATGTCCATGAACGAGAACGTCATGCGCGCATATTACGGGTCTACAGAGGGGGGAACTAACCTCACTGCGTACCGCGATAGGATGCTGTCTCTGTTCCAGGAACTAGAACCAACCGTCAACACCTCGGCCCAACGACTGTCGGATCGGACGATGCCGCACTTGGTAGGCTGCGCTCAGAGGTACTGAGCCAACATATCGTCTCGACTCCAGCACAAACCGCGGTACAAGCGTCGACTATAGATGCAATCCCGCCACGGTTCAATCATGTTGAAGAAGAGGAGGATAGGGTTGCCACAGTAAGTAGCCAATACAACACCCGGTTGAGGAGCGCACTGGAGGATGCGATTCGAGAGTATAGGTCCACTCCGACCGAACTTAGACCCCGATTACCACGCTTACCCATGCATAAGAAAAATAGGGCGCTGGTGTGTGCCTTGGACTCGCAGCTTAAGAATTTTTTCGAAAGCAGCGAGGATCTCGTTGATACACACTCGATTCTGTATTGCGCGGCTGTTGCGGCATGTCGTTTAGCTAACGTCAAGTTTCCTAGCTGTGACGGAGCTACTCGACCAAAACCAACCGTACCAGCCTGGCAACGCAGGATCGAGCGTCGTATCGATGGGGCCAGGGTACTCATCAGCAAACTATACTGCTTCAGGGAGGGTAATACACGACCACGAGTGATGCGCTTTGTAAGGCGGGCATTCTCGGGGACTGGAATCAGCCCTCGAGAATACATGTCCAGTGTTACAGAGCGCATCGACTTCCTGAAGCAGAAAGTTTATGCATGGGCGAGCCGTATTCGGCGGTATAAGCGGCGGGTTGATCGATACACACAGAATCGCATGTTCCAGAGCGATGAGAGGTGGGTATATAGAGCTTGGGAGCGACCTGAACAAAATGTGACAGACGCGTGCCGCCCGAATGATGCCGCCACGAGCGCCTTCTGGCGCAGCATCTGGTCGGTGCCCGTCTGTCACTCTGAGGCTGACTGGATGGATGCAGACTGTTGAGCGAACGTGTGGAACAATACCAGAAATGGAAGCAGTTCTAATTACGCCATTAGACGTAGCCAGAGCAGTCCGTCCGTTACCGAATTGGAAATCACCGGGACCAGACGGACTACACAACTTTTGGTTGAAATGGATAACTAGTTCACACACTCGCCTGGCATCTCAATTTCAGTCATCCTTAGAGTCTGGGTCGCTACCGCAGTTTCTAACAACAGGCGTTACCCACCTGCTCCATAAGTCAGGTAGTCCCGCGGAACCCAAGAATTATAGACCGATCACATGTTTGTCGACGATCTATAAACTTCTTACATCCATTTTGAGAGCGGAAATTAATACGCATATTGAGAATAACTCGATTATGTCTGCCTCTCAGAATGGATGTCGGAACGGGTCCCGTGGTACTAAGGAGCTACATCATCGACATAGCCATAAGCTAACAGGTTCGTCGATTCCGCAAGGATCTGTCGACATGCTGGATAGATTACAAGAAGGCCTACGACTCGGTGCCACATACATGGCTCATGAGGGTGCTGGAGTTGTACAAGATAGATGCAACTCTACGCACCTTCCTTGAGTCGTGTATGGGGCAATGGAGGACGGTCCTACGCTATCCTGGGTGTCGACAGATCCAGGGGAATGATGAGCATGTATGGATTAAACGGGGAATATTTCAGGGCGACAGTTTGAGTCCACTTTGGTTCTGCTTAGCCCTGAATTCTCTAAGTACACTGCTAGAGGATTCAGGTCTAGGCTATCGGTTGAGGAGAGGTGGTCAGGTCATATCTCACCTCCTCTACATGGATGACTTAAAACTCTTTGCTCCCAACAAATTGCGACTGATGGAGCTACTGAAAGCAATTGAAACTTTCAGTAGCGCCATCAAGATGGAATTTGGTGTGGACAAATGTGCAGTCATGCATGTAAAGCGAGGTGAAATCATGGAATCCGAGGGAATCCAACTGTCGGATTCCATACACCTTAGATCCCTCTCCTCATCCGAAAGCTATAAGTATTTGGGTATGTCGGAAGCGTTAGGCATCAACGGTGCTGACATGAAGCAATCGTTGAAGGAGCGATTCTTTGGTCGCTTGAAGAAGGTATTAATTAGTCTTCTTTCAGGCGGAAATAAGGTGCGCGCCTTCAACGGTTGGGTCATGCCCATCTTAATGTACTCTTTCGGCATACTCAAATGGACTCAGACCGAACTTGACGCCCTGGATAGGAGGGTCCGTACACTGTTGACCGCAAACCGGATGCATCACCCACGTTCATCGGTGATGAGACTGTACATCTCGCGGAAGTGCGGGGGCCGTGGCTTTTTAAATGCTAAAACCCTCCACAATCGCGAGGTGTGCAGCCTCAGGGAATATTTTTTAAAAGCCGAATTGGGTATGCACCGTGATGTGGTCACAGTGGATAAGGGGCTCACCCCGCTCTCCATGGCTAAAGAGAACTGGCGCAAACCTGTAGTACTTACTACCGATGACCGCAGGAAGGTATGGCAAAACAAGGAGCTTCACGGGCGCTTCTATCGGGCCCTTCATGAGCCCGGTGTAGATTTCTTAGCGTCCGTATCCTGGCTACGTTTCGGTGACCTATTCGGGGAAACTGAAGGTTTTGTTTGTGTAATTATGGACGAAGTTATTCTGACGAATAACTACCGGAGACATATTATGAAGGACGGGACGGTTGATGTGTGTCGGGCATGCCACCGTCCGGGTGAGTCCATCAGACATATTATCTCTGGTTGTTCTCGTCTGGCTAACGGCGAGTACTTGCACAGGCATAATCAAGTGGCCAGGATTATTCACCAGCAACTTTCTTTGAAATATAAACTTGTGGATTCTGAGGTACCGTATTACAAGTATGTGCCCGACCCAGTTCTCGAAAATGACCATGTCACGTTGTACTGGGATCGGTCTATCATTACTGACAGGACTATTGTCGCCAATAAGCCTGATATAGTGGTGATAGATCGATTAGTGCGCCGCGCAATGATTGTCGATGTTACCTTTCCACATGACGAGAACCTCGTGAAAGCTGAGAAAGAGAAGCAAATGAAGTATCTCGACTTAGCACACGAGGTTGTTGACATGTGGAATGTGAGCTCGGCTGTCATTGTGGCGATTGTAGTAACGGCCAATGGCCTGATGGCCGAAAGTCTCGATCAACATCTTTCGAGGCTCTCGTTAGGCGATTGGATCAAGGGCCAGATTCAGAAGGCAGTACTTCTTGATACGGCTCGCATTGTGAGGAGGTTCCTGTCTCTGCAGCCCTAACCACCGGTAGCTTGGACTTTGCTCCCGCTACTGGCGGATCACTATTTTTTATATTTTTAAATGTTTTTTATAAAAAAATATTTAAAAATGTATTTAATAAGTTTTTAAAATGAATAAAGGACATAATAATAATAATAATAAACCATTTATTATCAGGCTAGAATGGCCCATAGATACATACCTTACAAACTAACATATATAAAGTATAAAACAAAACTTGTGTTAATAAATATAGCTTAAAATTATGTTAGTAGCACATCACTTC
This sequence comes from Dicycla oo, assembly GCA_948252095.1. NCBI lineage: Eukaryota > Metazoa > Arthropoda > Insecta > Lepidoptera > Noctuidae > Dicycla > Dicycla oo. Next base: position 16,778,906 of record OX411732.1, read on the forward strand.
ACTAGCTTGTCCTTGAGCTGTCCTGTGGCACCTGTCCGCGGAAGCGACGGAACACCACGTCCTGCGGCCAGAAATCTTCTTCCATGACGACGGGCAGGTAACAATTCGGTACTCGCACCACGAACGCCTTGAAATTGACGTTGCGGCGCGACTCCAGTAACTGCACCCTAGGCATCTACCTTGTCTTCTGGCGCATGTACTCCACGATGTCCTCCGCCTTAGTGCTGTAGTGCAGGCGGGAGATGTACACCGGTGTGTTCGGCTTAGCGGCACGCAAGCTCACTTCTGGCTTGGTACGAGCTTTGCCGCAGCGACTCTTGTTCGTTCGCGACCGGCGCTTCCTCCTTTGCACTGTCACGAAACCCTCTTCATTTTCTGGCGCCTTTTCTGGCATAGGCTTCATACTTGGAGCCCCTGGGGCACTCGCGGGGGCGCTAGCGAAGTCCTTTCGTAAGGGATTCGCCAGGGCTGCAGATACTGGCAGCGGGACGGGGTGATGAACTTACATACATCCAGTTGAATGTACATAGTGCTAGCCCAGGCTCCATACAGTTCTGGAACATCTCCTTTCTTACGTTTTTTGCAATTTGCAAGTCAGTAATAGGTTGTATGTTGATCAAAATATCGAGGGCTCATGGGCTATTTATATTAAGCGACATCCTGGCCGAGTTATTATCATATCTACCTGCATTAAAAATTGAAAAACGTAAAATACGGAGATATACACTATTGATTATTAACCATCGATAGGCAAAAATATTGATATTTTTTTACAATGTTCTTTTTTCCGAATAATGAAACTTTAAAGTTCCAAACATGTCGCTTAATACAAATAGCCCGTCAACCCTCGATATGATTCACGACCGTAACAAATAATATTTGTGACGGTGATCGAGGGTGATTATCTATTAATGACTTTAGTAATTATAATTCTGTAAATACATAATATGTATTTACAGAATTATAATTATCTATTAATGACTTTAGTAATTATAATTCTGTAAATACATAATATGTATTTACAGAATTATAATTACTAAAGTCATTAATAGATAATCACCCTCGATCACCGTCACAAATATTATTTGTTACGGTCGTGAATCATATCGAGGGTTGACGGGCTATTTGTATTAAGCGACATGTTTGGAACTTTAAAGTTTCATTATTCGGAAAAAAGAACATTGTAAAAAAATATCAATATTTTTGCCTATCGATGGTTAATAATCAATAGTGTATATCTCCGTATTTTACGTTTTTCAATTTTTAATGCAGGTAGATATGATAATAACTCGGCCAGGATGTCGCTTAATATAAATAGCCCATGAGCCCTCGATATTTTGATCAACATACAACCTATTACTGACTTGCAAATTGCAAAAAACGTAAGAAAGGAGATGTTCCAGAACTGTATGGAGCCTGGGCTAGCACTATGTACATTCAACTGGATGTATGTAAGTTCATCACCCCGTCCCGCTGCCAGTATCTGCAGCCCTGGCGAATCCCTTACGAAAGGACTTCGCTAGCGCCCCCGCGAGTGCCCCAGGGGCTCCAAGTATGAAGCCTATGCCAGAAAAGGCGCCAGAAAATGAAGAGGGTTTCGTGACAGTGCAAAGGAGGAAGCGCCGGTCGCGAACGAACAAGAGTCGCTGCGGCAAAGCTCGTACCAAGCCAGAAGTGAGCTTGCGTGCCGCTAAGCCGAACACACCGGTGTACATCTCCCGCCTGCACTACAGCACTAAGGCGGAGGACATCGTGGAGTACATGCGCCAGAAGACAAGGTAGATGCCTAGGGTGCAGTTACTGGAGTCGCGCCGCAACGTCAATTTCAAGGCGTTCGTGGTGCGAGTACCGAATTGTTACCTGCCCGTCGTCATGGAAGAAGATTTCTGGCCGCAGGACGTGGTGTTCCGTCGCTTCCGCGGACAGGTGCCACAGGACAGCTCAAGGACAAGCTAGTGAAGTGATGTGCTACTAACATAATTTTAAGCTATATTTATTAACACAAGTTTTGTTTTATACTTTATATATGTTAGTTTGTAAGGTATGTATCTATGGGCCATTCTAGCCTGATAATAAATGGTTTATTATTATTATTATTATGTCCTTTATTCATTTTAAAAACTTATTAAATACATTTTTAAATATTTTTTTATAAAAAACATTTAAAAATATAAAAAATAGTGATCCGCCAGTAGCGGGAGCAAAGTCCAAGCTACCGGTGGTTAGGGCTGCAGAGACAGGAACCTCCTCACAATGCGAGCCGTATCAAGAAGTACTGCCTTCTGAATCTGGCCCTTGATCCAATCGCCTAACGAGAGCCTCGAAAGATGTTGATCGAGACTTTCGGCCATCAGGCCATTGGCCGTTACTACAATCGCCACAATGACAGCCGAGCTCACATTCCACATGTCAACAACCTCGTGTGCTAAGTCGAGATACTTCATTTGCTTCTCTTTCTCAGCTTTCACGAGGTTCTCGTCATGTGGAAAGGTAACATCGACAATCATTGCGCGGCGCACTAATCGATCTATCACCACTATATCAGGCTTATTGGCGACAATAGTCCTGTCAGTAATGATAGACCGATCCCAGTACAACGTGACATGGTCATTTTCGAGAACTGGGTCGGGCACATACTTGTAATACGGTACCTCAGAATCCACAAGTTTATATTTCAAAGAAAGTTGCTGGTGAATAATCCTGGCCACTTGATTATGCCTGTGCAAGTACTCGCCGTTAGCCAGACGAGAACAACCAGAGATAATATGTCTGATGGACTCACCCGGACGGTGGCATGCCCGACACACATCAACCGTCCCGTCCTTCATAATATGTCTCCGGTAGTTATTCGTCAGAATAACTTCGTCCATAATTACACAAACAAAACCTTCAGTTTCCCCGAATAGGTCACCGAAACGTAGCCAGGATACGGACGCTAAGAAATCTACACCGGGCTCATGAAGGGCCCGATAGAAGCGCCCGTGAAGCTCCTTGTTTTGCCATACCTTCCTGCGGTCATCGGTAGTAAGTACTACAGGTTTGCGCCAGTTCTCTTTAGCCATGGAGAGCGGGGTGAGCCCCTTATCCACTGTGACCACATCACGGTGCATACCCAATTCGGCTTTTAAAAAATATTCCCTGAGGCTGCACACCTCGCGATTGTGGAGGGTTTTAGCATTTAAAAAGCCACGGCCCCCGCACTTCCGCGAGATGTACAGTCTCATCACCGATGAACGTGGGTGATGCATCCGGTTTGCGGTCAACAGTGTACGGACCCTCCTATCCAGGGCGTCAAGTTCGGTCTGAGTCCATTTGAGTATGCCGAAAGAGTACATTAAGATGGGCATGACCCAACCGTTGAAGGCGCGCACCTTATTTCCGCCTGAAAGAAGACTAATTAATACCTTCTTCAAGCGACCAAAGAATCGCTCCTTCAACGATTGCTTCATGTCAGCACCGTTGATGCCTAACGCTTCCGACATACCCAAATACTTATAGCTTTCGGATGAGGAGAGGGATCTAAGGTGTATGGAATCCGACAGTTGGATTCCCTCGGATTCCATGATTTCACCTCGCTTTACATGCATGACTGCACATTTGTCCACACCAAATTCCATCTTGATGGCGCTACTGAAAGTTTCAATTGCTTTCAGTAGCTCCATCAGTCGCAATTTGTTGGGAGCAAAGAGTTTTAAGTCATCCATGTAGAGGAGGTGAGATATGACCTGACCACCTCTCCTCAACCGATAGCCTAGACCTGAATCCTCTAGCAGTGTACTTAGAGAATTCAGGGCTAAGCAGAACCAAAGTGGACTCAAACTGTCGCCCTGAAATATTCCCCGTTTAATCCATACATGCTCATCATTCCCCTGGATCTGTCGACACCCAGGATAGCGTAGGACCGTCCTCCATTGCCCCATACACGACTCAAGGAAGGTGCGTAGAGTTGCATCTATCTTGTACAACTCCAGCACCCTCATGAGCCATGTATGTGGCACCGAGTCGTAGGCCTTCTTGTAATCTATCCAGCATGTCGACAGATCCTTGCGGAATCGACGAACCTGTTAGCTTATGGCTATGTCGATGATGTAGCTCCTTAGTACCACGGGACCCGTTCCGACATCCATTCTGAGAGGCAGACATAATCGAGTTATTCTCAATATGCGTATTAATTTCCGCTCTCAAAATGGATGTAAGAAGTTTATAGATCGTCGACAAACATGTGATCGGTCTATAATTCTTGGGTTCCGCGGGACTACCTGACTTATGGAGCAGGTGGGTAACGCCTGTTGTTAGAAACTGCGGTAGCGACCCAGACTCTAAGGATGACTGAAATTGAGATGCCAGGCGAGTGTGTGAACTAGTTATCCATTTCAACCAAAAGTTGTGTAGTCCGTCTGGTCCCGGTGATTTCCAATTCGGTAACGGACGGACTGCTCTGGCTACGTCTAATGGCGTAATTAGAACTGCTTCCATTTCTGGTATTGTTCCACACGTTCGCTCAACAGTCTGCATCCATCCAGTCAGCCTCAGAGTGACAGAATGTTCTTTTTTCCGAATAATGAAACTTTAAAGTTCCAAACATGTCGCTTAATACAAATAGCCCGTCAACCCTCGATATGATTCACGACCGTAACAAATAATATTTGTGACGGTGATCGAGGGTGATTATCTATTAATGACTTTAGTAATTATAATTCTGTAAATACATATTATGTATTTACAGAATTATAATTACTAAATTCATTAATACAACTCTTTAAAAACAGGTAATCCTATTGAGTGAGTATTTCATGAAATCTTGACATTTGAGGATTTGTACTAACTGAAGGTGATTTGTCTTGTCGCCGATTGGTCGCTTTGTCTTCAAAATAACTTTGACAAGTAACAAACTTCCGTTGCTTCCGGGTAACAACCCCATTCTCTTAACAATAAATTACCCTGACTTTACATTATCTTATATTTAGTCATTTGGACTGATCTGACTTTACCTAGACTATCCCCGTTTTCAAAAGTAGATTAACTAGAATAATTACATTGAAATTACAAATGATCTATCTTACAATACTTTCGAGGTATTGAAACAAGTTCTATCAATACTCCATTGTGCGGCTAAACCAAGGTTGGCTTAGATAACCGAAGATCAACCACCAAACGTACTGCAGTGCCATCGGCCTTCACGTAACGGAAAAGATAAAGTTAGCACATAAATCCACGCTTGTCAGCCGGTCGCGATAAGCCGGTTTGCTTAGCCACCCCTTTACCTGGGGCCGTGGCTCAGACAGAGCCGTAGCGGTATGTAGGTCAGTTCTGCATATGTATGTAAAAATTGGCTTCGAGTATCTTATTCTCATCGTATGGACGTAAAAATATCGCGGCGGGATTTTATCGCGCACTGGATTTTCAACTCTTGGTGTTGATCCGAGCATTGTGTAAGCCCGGAGATGGTAGTTACAGGTTTTTGTAGATAAACCTAAGATATTATTGGTTTATTTATGTGAGACTCTATATTTATGTAGACATCTAGACGCACTGCCAGTTACCATCCCTACCTGGTTGCTATTCCACCAATTCGCACTAAGCGCTTCCAAATGTCTTTTATAATGCGCACAGCAAAAGAGTGGAACTCACTACCTGCGTCTGTGTTTCCGAACGTATACAACCCTAATCTCTTCAAAGTGAGAGTGAACAGGCTTCTTCTGGGTAAGCTCACTCCATCGTCGACTTTGTCTCTGTCACCTATGACCTAGACTAGAGTCAAGAGCAAACCCATCACAAATAAAAAAAATAAAAAAAAAAGACTTCACGTAACCGTGCCCAAGTAAAATTTATAAGGTATAAATTGTAAGGAAGAAATTAATTAATCACCTCCAGATACAATACAAAGTGTATTCTAAAAATACCTCAATAGAGGTACACAACCACCTTTATGTGGGCGATAATTAACATTTACACGAACTCTTCCTTTACATAAAAATGGGTATTGACTCCAACATACCCCGTCTCCATCCCAGAGTTTGTTGGGGGCAAAACAAGCTTGAGACTTTAACAAAAGATAATAAAGGTCGTTTTTGAGGGTTTGAGAGGTGACAACTGAATAACTTCTAGCTCAGATTAGGTAATTTGACAAACTGTTGGTAGCGCTCATAAAAAGAAATATAAATCTTGTCAAAGTTAACTCGAGACGCTACCATGCACATGAATATTATAATACGAGTAACTGATTCAATTCCCTAGTTCTGTACCTAAGACCTAAATCCCTACCAGAACCTTAACAAAATATTCAGTATAAATGTTATAATAACCAATCTCTCTCTCACCCGAGATGGATGCAAAACATTAATGATGAAGCGACTGAAAATGCCCATACATAGGCAACCTGAGATGGAATAACCACAATTAACAGAGTCACTATAACCTCTCTAATAGCAGAACAAAAACCCTTGGCATGGAAGCCCAATATGAAACTGGGATTCCCACGTTTCTAGGGCGGCCTACGGGCTAGGAGTTCGACGAGAATACGTTGATGCTTGTCATACCTGCAGCCAAGACGACTTTCTGGCACGAGGACCCGTACAGGTAAAGCTTTCCTGTCATACGGAACGCCCACTAACAACCACGTGTCAGATCCAACCTGTATTCTGCTCAATCAAAGGTCCAATATCGCGAATCCACGTCTGTCCTTCAACCTGAAGATTCAGGCTAGATATAATCAGCCACCTGTAACAAATAACCACCGATTTGCAACTAGGTCCCTAAGCTTCAGCGCCGGGGACAGAAAATATTGTAAAATACTTACAGCTTAATTCGCCATAACAAATAATAATAACCCCATCGGGATCAACTGCACACCATCTGGGATAAAACAGTTCCGGTAATGGATAACTGGTACAAGAAAAAACTATCTCCACGGAGGCATCGTGGTCGTGCGAAAAAATGTCTTCCTCTCACCCAATCATCATATTATTATCCGGTCATCCTTCTACTAGCTTTGACCAGAGACGACAAAAGCCTATACGTGCAGAGTAATCAATTTCGCCATCTCTACTGCCATAATGGAACTAAGGACAAATCCATGACATTAGCTTCGTTTTAATACCAACAGACGTCGCTGGCAACCATACATATTTTGCAACGTCACAATTGAGAATCAAACAGAGTGCATCCCGGCGCGTCGAAATAAGAGTGTTGGATTTTCAACTTTCGGCACTAAGCACAGCGTTGAAAATCCAGTGCGCGAAGAAAAATCACTGCAGGAAAATCCCCCGTGCGAACTTGGGGTTATTATGGCACAATTAGAAAGAGATTGTCACACAATATTATGAGCGACAACGACTACGCGGACGCTCTACAAAACCAACTTTAAAACTCGATGTGTTGTATTTACAGCCTAGTTAAAAAAAATCTTGCTGAAATGTGATGAAAGAAAAAACTGAAAAATTATGATAAGCATCGACCATAAAAAAGATTTTCAACAAAAAAAAAAATCTTAAAAAAAAAAACACTTCAAAGTGAAAAATAACTTTTTATGTCGGAAGTCAGTGTCTTTGGTTTTGTATTTTGGTTTTTGCCACGGATTTCCGAAATTAAAGTTATTTTTACTTTATCCCAGACAAATTCGAATGCCACTACTTGGTATGTAAATTACAGTGACAGGAACTTACTATAACATCATCTACATAGAATAAGTGGGTAAGATACGTATTGTTGAAGTTAACTCTAAAACTACCCAAGCAAAGTTAATACATTTTACACCGAACTAACTTCGAGGTATACCGTCCCGAATAAAATAAGAATTGTTCAATACACTCTGTATTGAACAATTCTTATTTTATTCCACTCTGTAAAAGTTATGTGTGGTCAGACATAAACCAAATATAAAAGGTATACACGTCGACTTGAAAAGCAATCATATATCAAGTAATTTACATGACCAAGTTTCCAGAATTGGACATTTATTAGATTAAGATATTTTGGTGGTCAATTTTACAATCAGTCACCATTTTAAGAAGCTCATTGCTTGCTGCTTGTATTCACCAGAAGATGACCGTACGTAGGTAATATAAAGAACTTTTATTTGAGGTGACTTGTTTAACGATACACCTTGTTTACAAAATATTACTAAACGGTGTAAACGAATCCCCTAACTTGGACCGCTTTGGCACAACTCCACAGTTACCGTAATGAAATTAATGGCTGTACTATTAACCTGACTTGGAGTCGCCTGCTTTTGTATTTCTGTTCAGATCACAAAAACTAGCTTCAGGTTTTGGCCATTGTATAGCAGTAGTTGTTTTGTTTTGACTTAAAGAAAATATTTTGAATGTAGAAAAAGAAACGATCGTGTTTTGTTTTTATAGCCACGGACTTCGATTTGAACATGTCTTGAACACTCGCGCGCGGTTTTAATATAACCTAAGGTGCTGTACTTTAAAGACGAACCATCAATAATTTTCTTCGGTTTGTTTTTACATAAGCGTGGCTATTCATTGTGAGATTTTATGTTCTATTATGTCTAGACATATAAAGGTGTTTGGAAGCTGAGTGCAAAGACTTAAGGGGGTGAAAGTTGACACTAATTAGAGCATTTTGAGTTATACATGTCTTAGATGAAGTATGTTTTTTTTTTGTCTCATTATTATCTTATTTATTACTGAAAGTTAAAAATAAAAAAAATAAATCATACTTCGTCTAAAGCCTCTTCTACACGTCGACAGACGCGTCCGCAGACGTCGACAGATGCATCAGCAGAGGGATCACCACGAGCCGACCACACGTCTGTAGGTCGTTCAGTCTGTGTTAATTCTCTACAGAGGCAACACGCATGCACGCAACAAAAAATGGATGTTGAGACCGTAGAAATATAAATAAAAAAATACATATTAGCCATTTCAGCGAACGACGTTAACAAACTAGAAAAAAAAAACTGCAAGAGCACGCGGCACTCTTATTCGCAACTCCGATATACTGATGCGTCGTCAGACGTGTGGACAGACGCCTTTGTTGCGTGCCACATAAACCGACAACAAACGGACTGACGGCAGACACATCTGGCGACGTTAAGTACCTACCACAGACGAGCTAATGTCCCCGTCTACACGTCGGCGGACGTATCCGCAGATGACATGCAATTTGCTGATGCATTGGTCGGCATGTAGAGGAGGCTTAAGATACGAATGGCTCAAAATGCTCTAAATGATATCGCACTAAGCGCTTCCAAATGTCTTTTATAATGCGCACAGCAAAAGAGTGGAACTCACTACCTGCGTCTGTGTTTCCGAACGTATACAACCCTAATCTCTTCAAAGTGAGAGTGAACAGGCTTCTTCTGGGTAAGCTCACTCCATCGTCGACTTTGTCTCTGTCACCTCTGACCTAGACTAGAGTCAAGAGCAAACCCATCACAAATAAAAAAAAAAAAAAGCTATCCAAAAACACACACGTTTTAAAATACTAACCGAGCAATTAAGTCGTCCGTACTCCTTGATATGAATGAATTCTATCACCAACAATAATAGTAGGTAGGTATACGGTCTGTCTATGACGTAGAAAATAAATCTTAATTAACTCCTAAACGAACATTGTAGTATGCACAATTCCTACCTATAAATGAAACAACTTATTCAAATATTCCAACTTTTCATTTCAAGTATTCATTAAGTAGAAAGTTTTCCCCAATAAATAACATGCCGAAAAACGATTCCGAAGCCAACAAAACCACATTTCATTAATTACGAAGTTCAAGATAGCGAAATATTCGCTTCATATAGCGAAATATTCGCTTCATAAACATAAATCAGCGCATTATTTTTTAATGGAAACTCGGCAGCGCCCGATAAATCCAATAATTTAGCGATTCAGACGCATTAACTAATGATAACCAATGGACTTCCAATATGGGGGGCATAGAGCATAGAATAAGTGGAGAGCTGGTAAACTTATTAGCAAATTACCGCATACCTACCTACATTAATTTTATGACCCAATTATTTAAGCACTCCAGTAGTATTACTTTGACAGGCCAGTTGGCGTGGTTGGTTAAGATACCACCTATTATGCCGCAGGTCGTGGGTTCGATTCCCATCCAGGACAAACATTTGTGTGCATGAACATGTCTGTTTGTCCTGTCCTGTATTTACAAAAAAAAAAATAAGTAGTGTATGTAGTATATCAGTTATCTGGTTTCCATAGTACAAGCTCTGCTTAGTTTGGGATCAGATGACCGTGTGTGAAATGTCCCAGGATATTATTATTATTATTTATATTATTATTACTGGAACTCACCCTATATATTATACAGGTTGAGTTCTTCATCAGGAATCACGCTGTGAAGCGTTGAAGACCAAGACTAAAAAAATGTCAAAATATGTTTTTTTTCACAAAAATGAGACCTCTTTTTATAAGACCAAAACGTATTATGCTGCGTTCACGATTAGTTAAAAAAAGAGGATTTAAAGAAGTTGCTAAAAATTCATGAAAATCAACGTTTTGATTTCCAAATAATAATAACATAATATCAGGCCTATAGTCCCCGCAGGGTTAGGCAGAGGTGTACCTTATTCCACCAACATTTCACCAGTTATGTTGAGTCCCATTTCAAAATCAAAAGTCATTTATTCAAACTAGGCTGAGAATCAGCACTTTTCGAACGTCAAAATCACATAAGAAAGTCCCTCTAAAAACGCCCGCCCTTCACCACTTCCTAGTGCTTTAGCTGGGGAGAAGAAGTGGCGCAACAAATTCCCCAGCAGCACAGCTGTCTGTTCAGTTAAAAAAATTGATTGTATACAGCACTGCGCAAAATAATTTAAGTATTACGCAACAACACAACCAGAATTATTAAGTCTAGCGATGATTCTGAACTACTTCAGAGCGATGTCGACTCGTTACTTCAATGGTGTAACGATAATGAAATGGTATTTAATGTTAAAAAATGTTACCACGTGAATTACACCCGGAAAAAGAAGTTAACAGCTAGCGTGTGGGCTCTAATGTTATCTAAGAGGTGAATCAAATAAGAGACTTGGGTGTTATTTTTGATAATGCGCTGACTTTCGTACCTCATGTAGACGATATCATCAAAAATGCTTCTAGAATGCTGGATTTCGTTGCTAGGAATGTTAATATTGCCGGTTTCAAACGTAGTGGTATCAAGATTTTGCTGTACAACAGTATTGTACGAATCTTGGAATTCTGCAGCACAATCTGGAGACCTCACTATGCAACGCACAATCTGAGATTAGAGCGGATTTGGAAAAGATTTATGTGGCATCTGGCTTATGCCAGCGGAATCGCCAGAAGTAAACGGTCGTATGGAGCTAGACTCGTACATTTTAAGATGGTGTCATTAGAAAAGCGTAGAAGAATCACGGATTCCATTTTTCTTTATAAAATTCTCCGGAATAAAATTGACTGTCCCCACTTGCTAAGTTCCGATTTCGTGCTCCGGCTAGACTTCCTCGTAACCCCATTACTCCCTTATACCCCCCTCCGCGTAGAACAGTGCTCGGCACAAGTTCTATTGTCCCTTGGCTCTGTAAACAGCTAAACGAATACAGCGATCTTAATGACGTGCATTTGGACTCAATTGGCAAGTTCCACAGAATAACATTTAACATTTTTGTTTTGTATTATTTTTATTTTTATTGCTTTCATGACATTTTAATTGAGAATTTGATTTTGTATTGTATTATTTTGGTTGTGCTTTTGATTTTGATTTTAACTTTTTTTTTATTTTGTGTTTAATTTTGTTCTTAATTTTTGAATTTAATTATGACTTAAACTTTGATTTAAAATTTTCTTTAGACTATCACTTGTAACATTTGTTATTTTATGGGTCATGCGGTGCTAACCTATAATAAATTGTAATACTAACCTTTGATATAAGTATCTTTACTTTAACATGTAACGGTATGAACAATTGTTTGTTGGCCAAAAATAAAAAATAAATAAACACATGAAATTAAATTAAATTCATTGCCTTCAGTCAGCTAGCACACGCCAATATACCAAAAAGAAAAAAAAAACGAAAACTATACTCAAGCAGAAATAAAAATACAAAACTAAAAACTTAAACAGAACTTTATAACTAAATAAAAGCCTCCAGGCATAAAGGGCGTGCCCACTTACATTATACAGGGTGTTTGGTGCATCGTGTGCCAAATTGAAATGGTCGACTGGGGGGGTCACCTTCTATCCTTTCAGACCCCTAAACACTTCTCATGCCCTGTGGCTTTTTTTTCATCGACTTTTTATTTTTTTATAAAAAAAATACCCAAATTTTGCATTCAATTTCAAAAAAAAAAAAAAGTGTAAGTCGTAGACTCTGAATTTTAATTTTATTTAGACTTGTATTGTATTACAGTACTTTCAAATTCAAAATTAGTGACATTAGCCATCCAGTTTTTTTTTAATTTACTCGCAAAGTTTCGGACTTCAATTAAAGCTGTCCATGTTACAGCTATTTACATGGCTATAAAAAAAAAAACCAAAAGCGACCGGGATCTTCCAACTCCCTCAAAAACTCTCTAGTCTATCCTCTTGCTAGTGATGTGCCACATGCCATAAAAATCTTTTTACAACTTTGTGAATTCGCTAGAATTGTGAATCGAGTCACAAAATACTAAATTTGAAATTATGATTTAAAAAAATATTTTTACTTAAATTATACCTCAAGAACTCATTTAATCTGTTATCTCACTCTTGTAAGATAAAATCTGTCTCGTATCTCTCTTTTTTGGGGGGGACGGTTACTAGAAATAAAAAATAATTGCATTTTTAACATTTATTTAATCATTTTTTACATATTCTGCTCAAATTGATGGCCGCTATTGCGAATGCAGGCCCGACATCTATTTCGTATTTCCACAGTTGTTGTACGAAGTCGTATTTCCTCCTTAATTTGATTAAACGCCGTTTCAATGCGTTGAAGTAGTACCTCCCTAGTCGGAACCTCCGTGGCGTATACCAGCTCTTTGGCACGTCCCCAGACATAAAAATCTAGCGGAGTTAGGTCTGGGGAACGTGCCGGCCATGCAATAGGGCCATCGCGACCAATCCACGCATTGGGGAACACATCGTCAAGATATTCCCTCACAGTCAAACGCCAATGCGCGGGACAGCCGTCATGCTGGAATACTTTGGGAACATTTTCATTAAATACGGGCACCTCGGACACTAATTCGGGCAGGTCATTTTGAAGGAACTCCAAATAGTTATCGCCATTGAGGTTATCGGGCAGGTAATGCGGTCCAACTACCTGATTCCCAATCACTCCTGCCCAAACGTTTACACTAAACCTCCTTTGAAAAGATTTCTGCCTTTTAACATGTGGGTTTTCCGTTTTGTTTGTCCAGTGATGCAGATTGTGAAGATTGAGGATCCCTTCTTTGGTAAATTTGGATTCATCCGTCCACAATATTCTTTTTAAGAAATTAGGATCATCCACATCCGTGTGTAACATAAACCGACAGAATGCCACTCGTCTGTCAAAGTCGCCACCCTCAAGACCTATAAACAAAGAACTCTTTTAAATTCCTGTTGAGCAGTAAATAATTGCACAATGAGATTTTTAATGACCGGCGGCGTCGGACCGTTTGTATGGGCTAGTTCACTACCTGGAAGTAGTGACGTCATACCCATTACCTGCTAAACAAAGGCATCGTCAAACAAAGTGTGTACGGGTTTAAAGTTAGTTCAAAATTACGTACCTTGCACCGGAGTGTAGTGGAATGGATGTTTTTCGTTTTGCTGAAGAACTTTCCACACTTTCCATATTGAAATATCAAGATGTGCTGCCACATTTCTGATGCTTCTTGTAGGGTCTTCCTCAAAAAGTGCCAGTATTCTCTCGTCCACTTCAACATTATGTCGCACAATATGGCCCCTTGGTTCATGAAAAGTGACACTGCCAGTCTCGCGTATACGTCGGTATGTGTCTTGGAAGACTCTGCGGCCAGGTAGTCGTCTACCAGGAAAACGTTCCTGGTAAATTCGTTGCGCTGCACGAGCGACACCATTGGCGGCTCCATAAGCCATCATGATGTCAGCATATTCCTCGTTAGAGAACGTCGCCATTGCAACAACAAAAAATCAACAAAGTTTAACAATAACACCAAAAGTTAAAACGTAACAAAAACCAACAAAACTCAACAAAACAAAGTAACAAAATGAAAAAATCGCGGAGTACGGTGAACTAACACACACGTCAGGTAGCAGAGGCAGTGATGTCTCGACTGACTGACGAATGACGGATTGACGGCGTCGCCGCGTCGGTGGCAGTTCGTCGTTTGTTCAAACTAGTTTAGGTACGCTATGCAAGAAAGATAGAGATAGAAGATAGATTTTACTTCGCGAGAGTGAGAAAACAAATTTTACCTGTTACTTAAGTAACAATTACGCAAAAAGACTTTTTTCTTTTGAATTTGGAATTTAATATTTTGTGACTCGATTCACAATTATTCTAGCTAATTTACAAAGTTGTAAAAAGATTTTTATGACATGTGGCACATCACTAGCAAGAAGATAGACTAGAGAATTTTTGAGAGAGTTGGAAGATCCCGGGCGCTTTTGGTTTTTTTTTTATAGCCATGTAAATAGCTGTAACATGGACAGCTTTAATTGAAATCCGAAACTTTGCGAGTAAATTAAAAAAAAACTAGATGGCTAATGTCACTAATTTTTAATTTAAAAGTACTGTAATACAATACACATCTAAATAAAATTAAAATTCAGAGTCTACGACTTACACATTTTTTTTATTTTGTAATTGAATGCAAAATTTGCGTATTTTTTTTATAAAAAAATAAAAAGTCGATGAAAAAAAAGCCACAGGGCATGAGAAGTGTTTAGGGGTCTGAAAGGATAGAAGGTGACCCCCCCAGTCGACCATTTCAATTTGGCACACGATGCACCAAACACCCTGTATTACATTACACTATATTATATTATCTTACATTATGTAGCAGTAACTCGAAGTCACAAATGATAAACTAAGACCATCGTAATAAAATAAGAGTTAATAACTAATAACAAAACAAAACCAAGGTCAGCAAGACGACCAGTCACCACAAGCAGCACCCGTTCACGAGCAATAGAGAGCGAGCCTATTTCCAAATAATAGTACTTAAATGAAAATTTTGTAAGTATCATATGTTTTTTTTACGGAGTGATAAAAGCCACTAGTCTCTAAAAATACTACATTACCTTCTACCAGTCATCAGTAAACATATTCCTGTGGTCAACTGCCCGAACTTATTCTAAGCCCGTCTACTATTGAAAGAAAAGTGAGAAAAAAGAAGTATTTATTGTGACTCGCACAGGAAGATCACTGACTTAACTAAAAGTATTAAATATATATATATATATATATATATAAAGAAAACAAAAACAGAAAGTCCTGTACGAGGCCAAAAGCATGATGATGCAACATATCTGAGCAAGATGATGCGACATTTAAAATACGTGTACAGTCACGAGCACAAATATGTATGCACATAACAAAATTAAAAATCGTTTTTCTCGTGTATTAACGATTGCAGCTTTGAGACATGACCTAATTCGTAAATTTCATAGTAGTATGGATTCCAACATGATATGTTTGTATTTTGTAACAATATGAAATTACAATCAATACAATAGGAGAAAAATAATTTTAAAAATTGCTCAATGTATACATATTAGTACACGCGACTGTCAAGGATATGCGATGATTTTATGTACGTATGTATTTTATGTATGTATGTTTCTTAATGTCCATCGGCAATCATCACATTTCCGAACACAAACGAATGCTTCCATGTCCATCAATTATTAGATTTATCGTGCATAATAATTTGAATTCAGAACGAAGTATTTATTGTTGTCCAAATCAAAACAAAACAACTGAATTCAAATTATTATCAATACATATTATAAAACAAAGTCCCCCGCCGCGTTTATCTGTCTGTCTGTATGTTCACGATGATCTCAAAAACTACTGAACGGATTTTGATGCAGTTTTCATCAATAGATATAGTGATTCAAGAGGATAAGGTTTATACGTATAGATTTCCGACATCCACGCGGGCGAAGCCGCGGGCGACAGCTAGTACACGATAAGTCTAATAATTAATGGACATGGAAATTTGCAATGGTTTGTATTCCGAAATGCGATGTGTAGGGGGCGCGACGTATCGGTGTGACCAATGGCATGCGGGTAAGGGTCACTGCGACTGGGGCTCGGATGCTCGAGATCCCCGGTGCGGCCAGTGGCCCGACCGCTGACGCTCTGGCCGAAAGGCTCAGGGCGGCCTTAAATGCGGACGAGGCCCGAGTGTCCAGACCCGCCAAGTGCGCTGACTTGCGCATCCTGGGTCTGGACGACTCCGTGACGGAGCGAGAGGTGGTGGCCGCCGTGGTCAAGACTGGGGGGTGTGCCTTCGAACAGGTGAAGGTAGGCACCATCCGTCCTGACTTCACGGGGATGCGAGCCGTTACGGTGAGCTGCCCCGTATCGGCGGCCCACAAAATAATTGGGGAGGGCCGAAGGTTCCAGGTGGGCTGGGATTCCACGCGGGTGAAACTGCTGGAACCCAGACCTCTGAGGTTCTTCCGTTGCCAAGTGGGCAACCACGTGGGAGCAAAATGCACCTCGGAGGTGGATCGCAGCAGTCATTGCTTCCGTTGTGGTCAGCCCGGTCACAAGGCCGGCTCGTGCAATGCCACGCCGCACTGCTATCTATGTGCGGCAGCTGGCAAGCCGGCCGATCACCGGGCTGGAAGCAAGGGCTGTGGTCCACCCACCAAAGCCCGGGGGCAGGGGCAAGCCCTCCGCCTCCGCTACCGCCGTCACGACCGCAGCCGCCACCACAGCCGCCGTCGCTGCCGCCTCCACTGCCGTAGCCGCCGTACTCACTGCGGCAGGGCCCTCACAGGAGGCTCAGGGGGGGGCTAATATGGAGTGCCAGTAATGGCCCCATTACGCCTCCTCCAGGCGAACATCAACCACTGCGCCACCGCTCAGGATCTGTTGCTCCAGAGCATGGCGCAGTGGTCGATTAACATCGCCGTGGTCGCTGAGCCGTACTTTGTCCCGCCCAGTGATCACTGGGTGGAGGACCTGAGCGGCTCAGTGACCCTCATTTCGTCGGCCGCCGCCGGTACCCTGTCCTTCGAAGCCGTCAAGAGGGGACAGGGTTGCGTTGCAGCACGGTTCGGGGGGATTGTCGTGGTAGGGGTATACTTCTCCCCGAACCGAACTCTCGCCGAGTTCCACAACTCCCTTGCGGAGTTGAAAAACGTCGTCGTCGGGTTTCGTTCCCTTCCCGTGCTCGTCCTCGGGGACTTCAACGCCAAGAATGTGGCTTGGGGTTCCCGGTATACGGACACACGGGGCAGTATGGTGGAGGACTGGGCTCTGGAGACAGGCCTGGTCATCCTAAACCGGGGTTCTGTCCCCACGTGTGTGCGGATGCGGGGCGAATCAGTGGTGGACATTTCGTTCGCCAGCCCCGCTCTATTGCCACATGTTGTTGACTGGCGCGTCATAGAGGGGGTGGAGACCTATTCCGACCACCGGTACATCCGGTTTGATGTCTCCGCTCAGACCTCGAGCGCGCCGGTCCGACAGGCCCCGAGTGGTCCGCGGTGGGCGCTGAAGAAGCTGGACCTCCTCCTGGAAGCCTCGATCGTGCAGGCCTGGGTGTCACCACCGGACAGGCCTGCCGACATCAACGACGAGGCGGAGTGGTTCCGGGAGGCCATGTCCGAAATATGTGACGTGGCAATGCCCCGGGTCCAGCCCGGTCGCGCCTGGCGCCAGGTGTATTGGTGGTCGCCGGAGCTGACGGCTCTGCGCGAGGCGTGCGTTGCTGCGCGGCACCGGTACACCAGGCACCGCAGGCTCCGTATCCGCCCTCCGGATACGGAAGCCATTCAGGCGGAGCTGTACGAGGGGTACAGAGAGGCGAAGACCGCCCTCCGAGCGGCGATCTTGCGGGCGAGGGATCTGGCTCGCGAGGAGTCGCTGAAGACTAAACAGGGACCCATGGGGACGCCCTTATAAAATGGTACGGAATAAACTCCGTCCATGGGCGCCCCCGCTGACGCAGAGTTTCCGGCCCCAGCTTGTGGAGGACGTGGTGAGCGCTCTGTTCCCTTCGCGAGGGGAACATACTCCCCCGCCCATGGCTCCGCTTCCTGCGGTGCCCATTGCGGACCACATCACCGACGACGACGACGATGCTCCGGAAGTGACCGAGGTAGAGTTGAGAGCGGCGGTACGTAGGCTGAGTGCCAAAAATGCCGCCCCAGGACCCGACGGCTTACCTGGAAGAGCCTGGGTTCTGGCCTTTGGGGCTCTCGGGCCTCGACTAGGGGGGCTCCTAAGCGCATGCTTGGAGAGGGGCCAGTTCCCACTTCGTTGGAAGACGGGGAAACTGGTCCTCATTAAGAAGCCGGGGCGCCCTGCGGACTCTCCGTCCGCTTACCGACCCATCGTGCTGCTCGACGAGGTGGGCAAACTCTTTGAAAGAGTTATTGCAGACCGCCTCGTCGGGTGGCTGGTGCAGGAGGGGCCGGATTTGGCGGAGAGCCAGTTTGGTTTCCGCAGGGGGCGCTCTACGGTGGACGCCATCATGCGCGTGCGAGCCCTCACGACGGGGGATGCTGTTGCCCGGGGTGGGGTCGTCTTGGCGGTGTCTCTAGACATCGCCAACGCCTTCAATACCCTGCCATGGAGTTGCATCAGGGAGGCACTCCGGTATCACCGGATGCCAACCTACCTCTGTCGAGTGGTTGAGGCCTATTTGACGGATAGGGCCGTCATCTACCCCGGTCATCAGGGAGAGTGGAACCGGCGAGAGATGTCGTGCGGTGTCCCACAGGGATCGGCCCTGGGGCCGTATTTGTGGGACATCGGGTACGACTGGGTGCTGCGCGCCGACCTCCCTAGCGGCGTCAGCGTGGTATGTTACGCTGACGACACGCTGGTCCTGGCGCAGGGGAGGTCGCACCAGGCGGCGGCTGAATTAGCGACACGCGGGGTTGCGATAGTCGTTGAGAGGATCCGGCAGTTGGGACTCGTGGTGGCCCTGCACAAGTCCGAGGCCATGTGTTTTCATGGTCCTCGGAATGCGCCACCGTCGGGTTCCCAAATAACGGTAGGAGGGGTTCGCATCGGAGTCGAGTCGACGATGAAGTACCTGGGACTCGTCCTCGACAGCCGGTGGAACTTCGTGGAGCATTTCCGACGTTTGGCTCCCAGACTGGAGCGGGCTGGGGCTGCCTTGAAGCGGCTCCTGCCCAATCTAGGTGGTCCAAACGCCTCCTGCCGGAGGCTTTACGCGGGGGTCGTGCGGTCCATGGCCCTTTACGGGGCACCGGTGTGGGTGCGTTCCCTGAGGCTGCGGCCAGTCCGCCGGTTGAACGCGTCCCAGAGGGTCATGGCCATTCGGCTAGTCCGGGGTTACCGCACGGTCTCCGGTGAGGCGGCGAGCCTCCTTGCCGGATTGCCGCCGTGGGATCTGGAGGCGAAAGTCCTCGCGCTCGTGTGGAAGTGGCGCGAGGAGGCGAAACGCCGGGGCGTAACTCCGCTGCCGCGAGAAATCACGGTACAGCGGACAGAGCTCCGGCGGGATCTCATGGCGACATGGAGAGTGCGACTGTCGCAGCCCAGCGCTGGGCACGCCACAATTGCGGCGATACGTCCCCTCTTTGAGGAGTGGTTAGAGAGGCGCCACGGCGTCCTCACCTTCCGCCTGACGCAGGTCCTCACCGGACACGGTTGTTTCGGGAGGTTCCTGTTTCGCATAAGGCGGGAGGAAACGCCCGGGTGTCACCATTGTGTGAATCGCCCAGAGGACACGGTGGAGCATACAGTGGAGGTCTGCCCGGCTTGGGCAGAGCACCGCCGTGTTCTCACGGAGGTGATCGGCGGCGGCGATCTCTCGCGTCCGAGCTTGGTCCAGGCCATGGTGCGGAGCGAGAGTGCATGGGAGGCCGTCACCTCCTTCTGCGAAGCGGTAATGCTCGCAAAGGAGGAGGCGGAACGCGTGAGGGAGAGGCAACCTCACGCCCTCAGTCGCCGCAGGAGACGCCCTGGGCGGCGGGAATCGATAGCCGATTCCCGGCCACCGTAGGCGCGGGCTTGCGGACGGTGAGTAGTGGGTAGCTCGCCGTCCGGTGAGGACCAGGCCCGGGTCGACGGCGCGTTGTATTCCACGCGCGCCTCAAAGAGATGTCAGCAAGAGATGGGGTCCAATAGGGCCGATGCCGCTGGGGTCGCGGGTTGTTTGAAAAAGATACCGTGGTCCTGGCATAGGCAACTGAAGGAACACGGGTGGGTTTTAGTCAGTAAAAGTCTGACACGCCCTTCCGCTCCACCCAGAGCGGGAGAAGTTATTTGATGATTTCCCATCCACAAAAAAAAAAAAAAAAGGGGGCGCGACGTAAGTGATACCTGGTGGCTTCGTTACGCTACTAAGTTAAACACTCAAATAACTTTCAAGGCTTTATTGCTAAGAAAGAGAGTTAACAAGGTAACGTTTAGGCTAAGCTATCGCTAAAATGAGAAAATGATTGCAATTACTGTGCTGGCGAATGCACCCTGTAGCTGTCCGTAATGCACTGAGCGCGCGGCGCATTTAGTGCGACCGTATTGTATCGCTAGGACAGCAAACGTGGTCGATTGTAATTATTGCATCAACACGATGATTGCCGAGGGAAATTAAGAAAATAGTCGTACTATACCAGCGCTGGTATTCTGATAGGGCCCGCTGTGATGTCATGGCATATCTCCATTATATTATGTGCTCTGTGTACCCCGCTATTACAATAGAATTCCATTTTAATTGAGAACCGACGTCAATTGGTCGCTAATGAAAACCTTCGATAGCCTCCATGGAAATTTAACGCTTAATTGCTTTTCCATCAACATACGTAATTGGATCTCATTTTTTGTTTTTGTTATGGGAATTTAAGCAAATGTATAAGCTAGAGCGTTTCTATCTATAACTACTTACATATTTATACTTATAATAAAGCTGAAGAGTTTGTTTTTTTTTGTTTGTTTCTTTTGAACGCGCTAATCTCTGGAACTACCACTTGGATTTGAAAAATACTTTTTTACAAAGAAAAAAAATAACAACCGACTTCCAAAAAGAACACTACAAAGTGAAAACAACTTTAATTTCGGTCTGTAATTTAGTTTTTTGCCACCGACTTCCGAAATTAAAGTTGTTTTTCCCTTTGTATTGTTTTTTTGGAAGTCGGTTGTTATTTTTTTTTTTTTTGTAAAAATGTTTTAATGTTTCACTTTTTAGTGGGTCCCTTTGTAATTTATCATCAGCTTTTACAAAATATATTGCTTTCCCGATGCAGGGACGTTAATGGTTGAGGAGTTCTCCCAGTAAGAACCAGGAGATCTGGAGCTGATGGTGAAGTCACCATCACCATATTAAAGTAATCGAATCGCAACCCGTGAAATAGGCATATTTGAGTAGTTCCGATGGCCTACTGTGGTCTTCATCATCAGCTTCACTACACCAAATGATGCTTTCTGAGAGCAAATGCACGAGTTACTATAAAAAAAAAAATACCCTATTTACTATAGGTGTGCCTATAAAATTTGAGGGTTTCCCTCGATTTCCATGGGATCCCCTCATCAGATTCTGACTTGGTGGCAATGGGACCACCTCGACAGTATACCCTTTCAAACAAAAAATAATTTTGCAAATCCGTCTATATATGACAGAGTTATGCCCGAACATACATAAAAAAATAAAATATAAAAATCCGAATTCGATCCGAAAAATTTGGAAGTCGGTTAAAAAATCTTTTGCATTTGATAGCCAAATGCTTGAGGAAGGCACTAAGACGCTCACGCTAACACCCTTAGAAGCCGAGCAAAAAACAAAACTGGTCAAGAGCGAGTCGGACTCGCGCACCGAGGGTTCCGTACCATCATTATATAAAAAAGTGTGCTATTTAGAGACATCGTTTTATTTTTCCTGTAGTCTACATACATTTCTATCACATAGAACAATTTCAGATTTTTCTCTCTGCAAACTTCGGAGATAAGGGGGGAACGGTATGTTTTTTACATTTTTATCAAAAGTCAAAATGTAAGAGTAAAATTGTTTGAAAATGTACAAACAGCGCTTTTTCATATGATACCCTACATGCCCTAGTAACCCCACTTCAAATTTTAACGACCCCCTTTCAGTCCCTGTTGAAAAAAAAAGTTTCTTTCTTATTTGCAAAATAGTTGGGCAAACGTCATCTAAACGTCATCTAAACTTACTAACCTAAAATTTGGAATAATTTGATGTTTATAGCATTAGTAGTTCTTGAGATATCCAGCTGTGACAGACAGACAGACTGAGTCGCACCATAAGGGCTCCTTTTTACCATTTTGGTACGGAAATCTAAAAAGTTAAAACGAACGCTAAGCGAAAACGAAGTAATAGCGTGGGCAGATGACGTGATTCGACGGGGTGGGTCGGGGGGAACAAGAAATTTCCCGCGAACGAATTCTTGGGCTGAAGATAGTTATAAATCAAAGTCGCTTTTCATGTTTGTGTGACCGCGTTGTTCTTCTAAAGTGCGCAACGGATGCGGTTTTCATTATCATTTAGAAATTTTATTCTGGAAGGATTTTGTGTAAAAGGTAGGTACATTAAAATATTTATGTTCCATATAATAAAGTAATCTCGATTATTTGTCGAGTCATGAAAACCGTGCTAAGAGCAGGGGTTGGTCTTCCCCTCCCGGTGGGTTCCCGCATTGTCGAGTCAGGAGAGCTCAGTAGCCGTGGCTTGGTCACCCACGGTGAAGCCTAGCGGAACCCGAGGAGGAGCCGCTCTTCAGGGCTTTCGCCGGTAAGCCGACGACGTAGCGGCCAACAAGTTGCGGTGCCACTTGGGCGACGTCGCAAATGAGGCGGGCCGCGATGTCGTATGGGAGGCATCGCGGCTGAGGGTTGGAGGCCGCGGCGGGAGAAGGAGTGTCGCTATGGCGTGGGCCACTCTCCCTATCCTCTGCGGCCGAAAAGTGGTAGGCGGCTGGGCCACTGACATGACCGGTCGCTGGGCGACCAAGGGTGCCTAGACACGGGGTCGTCTAGCGCCCATGTGCTGGGTTGGTCCCTTTTTTTTTTTTTTTTTTTTGTGGATGGGAAATCATCAAATAACTTCTCCCGCTCTGGGTGGAGCGGAAGGGCGTGTCAGACTTTTACTGACTAAAACCCACCCGTGTTCCTTCAGTTGCCTATGCCAGGGCCACGGTATCTTTTTCAAACAACCCGCGACCCCAGCGGCATCGGCCCTATTGGACCCCATCTTTTGCTGACATCTCTTTGAGGCGCGCGTGGAACACAACGCGCCGTCGACCCGGGCCTGGTCCTCACCGGACGGCGAGCTACCCACTACTCACCGTCCGCAAGCCCGCGCCTACGGTGGCTGGGAATCGGCTATCGATTTCCGCCGCCCAGGGCGTCTCCTGCGGCGACTGAGGGCGTGAGGCTGCCTCTCCCTCACGCGTTCCGCCTCCTCCTTCGCGAGCATTACCGCTTCGCAGAAGGAGGTGACGGCCTCCCATGCACTCTCGCTCCGCACCATGGCCTGGACCAGGCTCGGACGCGAGAGATCGCCGCCGCCGATCGCCTCCGTGAGAACACGGCGGTGCTCTGCCCAAGCCGGGCAGACCTCCACTGTATGCTCCACCGTGTCCTCTGGGCGATCCACACAATGGTGACACCCGGGCGTTTCCTCCCGCCTTATGCGAAACAGGAACCTCCCGAAACAACCGTGTCCGGTGAGGACCTGCGTCAGGCGGAAGGTGAGGACGCCGTGGCGCCTCTCTAACCACTCCTCAAAGAGGGGACTTATCGCCGCAATTGTGGCGTGCCCAGCGCTGGGCTGCGACAGTCGCACTCTCCATGTCGCCATGAGATCCCGCCGGAGCTCTGTCCGCTGTACCGTGATTTCTCGCGGCAGCGGAGTTACGCCCGGCGTTTCGCCTCCTCGCGCCACTCCCACACGTGCGCGAGGACTTTCGCCTCCAGATCCCACGGCGGCAATCCGGCAAGGAGGCTCGCCGCCTCACCGGAGACCGTGCGGCTGGGTTGGTCCCTGGGGTGGTCATGGCGGGCAATGTGTTCTGGTGCGTAGGTGATAGGGAGTACTCCCCAGAGGAGGGTCCGGTGATGGACAGCCGCGTCTGGTTCACGGATGAGTGCCACAAGCGGCAGAAGAGGACACCTTGGAGTTTTAGTGGGCTGTAGTCCCACATAACTGCACTGTTATAACTGCATGTCCCCACGGAGTATGCACGAGTATTTGTCCACGCAAAAAAAAGGACGGGTCTTCGCGGTTTGCAGGTCTACACTAGTAAATACGTATAATAATTTCATAATAATTTCGCTCCCCTGTGGAGCGATTTTCCACATTACTTCGAATTATTCTACTACGTGCTGACAACCAATTTCTGATATTACCGATAAGTTTTCCAAGCGCGGTGATTTTGATAGTGAATCCTATACAATGCGACTTTCCCATTTTTTATTCATTCCAAAACCATTAAGCACCTAAATGGCTCAAGAACAAATTGTCACCAAGTTTGGCAGACGGATTGGTACGCTATCGCAGTTTATTCTTAAGGACAGACAGGAGACTGATGACTATTCTTATGGTGTATCCCTTGGTAGCATCACGGGTAGTTGGTTCATTTAAGATATTATTCGTTTAGGTACCAGATGGATCTTTAGCTCAAAATACAGCTCTTCATTACGAACGAAAGAGACAAATTGGTGATCGCAGTTTGTCATTTATTTACAGATAGGATGACTGTTAGCACAGGGACTGTATAAATATGCAATGGTTCATTGCCGTTCTTTTACCGAGCGAGCGAAGGTTTGTTTGTCACTGCTTGAGGTAGCGCCGGGGGTCGGGTTGCCTCCTTCCCTCAAATATAGCGAGGGGGTAATGGCTGATCTTTGCGTTATGCTCGTGAACGGGTGCTGATTGTGGTGACTGGTCGTCTTGCTGACCTTAGTTTTGTCATTGTTATTAGTAATTAACTCTTTATGTATTTTACTTCGATGGTCCTAGTTTATTATTTGTGACTTCCGAGTTACGGCTACATATAGCTATTTTTTTTTTTGTATATTGGCAAATAATTTAAATGAATTTAATGTTTTGTGTTCCGCAATGTACCTAAATTATTTTGCGAACTATTGTATACAATAATTTTTTTAACTGAACAGACAGCTGTGCTGCTGAGTTTGTTACGCCACTTCTTCTCCCCAGCTAAAGTACTAGGAAGTGGTGAAAGGCGGGCGTTTTGGAATACCGTCTTATGTAATTTTGACGTTTGAAAAGTGCAGATTCTCAGCTTAGTTTGAATTAACGACTTTTGATTTTGAATCGAGCGACGCGTCTCTGCTTCAATTCTGGCAAAATTTGCTTTCGTCTGTCAGTTTGTTACTACTCCACTACAGGTCGTGTTTTACAACCGATTTAGACGAAACTTGGTATACAGATTTTACGACTTGATAGATTTTTGATTGGAAGGGTACTACCTCCAAAAAAATGGGCCAAGTGCGTGTCGATCAAGCACAATGAAGGGTTCCGTAGATAGGATGAATTTATCCCAAGAACAAACTTAATGTTGTAGTTAAAAAAACATATTCTCCCATACGGAATGTATGGGAGAATATGTTTTTCAACTGCAAATATAAGTTTGTACGCACAATATGGAGAGATTTATCATGTTATTTTAAGACCATAGACTTCTTATAAGTTTTCCTGTAATCTGTAGGGATAGAACTATAATATTTTCTGTATTTT
Organism: Dicycla oo; assembly: GCA_948252095.1. Classification (NCBI taxonomy): domain Eukaryota; kingdom Metazoa; phylum Arthropoda; class Insecta; order Lepidoptera; family Noctuidae; genus Dicycla; species Dicycla oo. The sequence continues at coordinate 16,804,729 of OX411732.1, forward strand.
TTTTTTCAAAATTTTAGCGGGAATGGTCAATTTTCGTCTTTTTTCTTAAATAACTTTAAAACAATTTATTCTATAATATTAAAAAAAATGACCCTCACAGTAAGCCCTTTCATTTGATATGTTCGGAGAAAATTGGCTGTGACAGACAGACAGACACACGAGTATAAGGGTTCCGCTTTTTCCTTTTGAGGTACGAAACCCTAAAAAGGGAAAAATGAAGGCTATTTGATATCTCCGCCATATTAGATCCGATTTCGATGGTTCTTCCTTTATTTCAAAAGCAGTAAATGTAAGTTAGTCTCATAAACATTTGGTGACGATCTGATGAGAATCTTCGGCGTGATGAGCAGAATAGCTCCTTAAAATGCAGTAAATTGCTCACTTTTAGATTTCTACCAGTGGAATCAGCCCTTCAACTACTAAGTAGGGATTGATGGAGCACCTGAGACCACCTTCTCATCACAAAACTAGATAACTCCTACTACTACTTCTAGAGGTCTATTGTTCGTAGAACCACTAATAATACAAAATTATTACTTTCCCGGACAAACAGTAAGCAATTAAATCAGAGAGAAGAATCGTCCGTCGCGGTCGAGTCCGAGAAAGTGAGTGTTCGTCGGGCAGAGCCGTGTCTCCGTCGCGCTTCAACGTGCCGTCGCGATGAAGCGTTGAACACACCGCGTGTGCGTGCAGACCGCGCGTAAGGTGTTGTGGTGAGTTCGCTTCCCAACCATGACGCTGCTGCTTAGACCTATGATTTTATTTTCTTTTCATGCTTTTTTTTACGGTTCAACCTGCGGCCTATTAGAAACCTAAAATATCCTTAAGACTAACCATACTACGAGAATTAGGTACCTTTTATGTAAACACTCTTTTCCAATGTTTTAATTATCCTCATTACATACAAAAGAGCACCTATACAATTCCTTACAAGCATGTAACATGCTACAGACACACTTTTATTTCGTCGCTATTAAGTACTGTCTGAAGCGAGTGTTTTATTGTTCAATGCGAAGCTGTACAACGTTGTTTTGGACGAAACGGTTTGCTTTGTACTGGAGATTTTTCGCGGTCTAAGTATTGCACTTGGGATGTTGTTATTATATTTTGTTTTGGAGTATTAAAATTGATTCTTAAAATTTTGGTGTTAATATTAATAAACGGCTTAAAAACAGTACCATAATCTGTTGATTATGATATTGTCTTTAGACAACGCTTGGTAGACAGATTAGATTGAACGTAGTTTATTATTAGAAAATAATATAAAGACGATTCTGTAACTCGCTGTTTAGACTTTTAATCTTGTCTTTTCCTTTTACGTTATTGTATATTATTATCTTGTTTTATAGTGAGGAATTTTAAGGGGGAAGCGCCAGAATAGCCCACGAAATTCAAATGTTTTTTACGTTTTTTCAATTTGTAAGTCAATTTTAGGTTGTATGTTAATATGATTCGTAATCATAACAAGTATGTATTTACAGAATTATAATCATTAAAGTCATTAAAACAACTTTGTAAGATCAGGTGATCCTATTGATTGATTTTGTCATGATATCTTGACATTTGAGGCACCTAAGGAGTTGTATTACGGATTTTTATGATTATAATTATATGTAAATGCATATTTGTTACGGTCGCGAATCATACTTTAATCAACTTACAACCTAATACTGACCTGCAAGTTGCAAAAACTGTAAGAAAATTAGAATTTCGCGGGTTACCCTGGCGCTTTCGCCATAAAAGTCTTCAATATAAAACAATTATGGTATCTCCATTCTCCATACAATTCCTCACGATCATGTAACAGACACGTTTGTATTTCCTCACTATTACGATCTGAAGCGAGAGTTTTATTCTTCCGTGCGTGTACAACGTTGTGTTGAACGAAGCTCTTTGGTTTGCACTAGAGAATTCTTGTAGTCTATTTTTGTAGTACATACTTGGGGCGTGTTATTACACTTTGTATTCATTTCGTTCTGTTTGCAAGTAATTAAAAACAATATTATCTTAATCACCTCGCTTGGTAGAATAATTAGCGATCGCAGTGCGTTATTAGCAGACTGGACTTTTATTTACCTAATCTTTTTCAATTATGGCATTAAAAGCACATTTGTCCGCGCCGAAAGAATCGACCGCGCTGAACGAAAGAAAGTTCCTAATAATTCTTTCGGCGATTCGTCCGAGTCGGCGCGGATAAGTGTGTTTCATAGGATATCATAAGTTGTATTATATTATTTTAATTTATTGTGAATGTGAAGACTATGTAGGTCATTGCTTTTTTTTGTTTGTTTTATTTTTTCTCTCAGTTATTTTTAATCATGGTCTGGCAGTTTGAGTAATCTATGCGGCCTACCCCAATGTCTTTCTTTGGTATTGTTCGTCGAATCGTTGAGCTCCTTAAGTTCTGAGTTGAGCTGCGCGATTACTGACAAATGCGTGCACTGACTGGACAGGTCCTCTCAATCTGTGTGGTTCTTTCCTCAAAAGACCATTTCAGACACCAATCTACATGGTCTTCACATGAAGTGACCAAGATTATGTCTGGACTTTATAAGAGACTGTGACCTCTGAGTTTGTTTCGGCCTTTCTTCTCAGAGTAGTCAGATAGGAAACGCCGACCTCATCTAGTTTAAAAAAAAATATTGACTTGTAAAAGTGTTTGTACAAACCTACTTACAGAAATAAAAATCATTTATCATTTATACAAGTAACTCTAAAATTCGATTCTTTTGACTCCTTCGCTTCCTTCGGCTCTGATAAGTGTGCGTTTAACTTTAAGGGGAGGCTTACGTTATCAATAGGTGGTCTACTAGACAACTATCATAACCTTACCATTCGAATTAGGTAGTTTTATGTATTCCTCGTTCATCTTCAATAAATCATTTGCTGTTGGTTAGTCTCGCTAAAACTCAAAAAAAGCTTGACCGATTTGGATTGTTTTTTTTTTTCTGTTTTATTCGCCTCATTACTGGGATGGTCTAGAAAAAAAAGAAAATTAGGAAAAACTCAAAGAAACATCCGAAAAATCGAAATTATGTTAGGAGAATGTCTGACGGGTCAGCTAGTCATCTAGATAAAAATCTTCTTTACAAAACAATACTTACCGTATCTGTATTGTATAGCCATGTAACAGACACGTTTGTATTTCCTCACTATTACGATCCGAAGCGAACGTTTTGATGTTTCCAGCGTGTACAACGTTGTATTGAACAAAGGTCTTTGCTTTGTACTGGAGTGCAGCGCGTTTGATAACTTTTGTAGTGCGGATATTGTGTTTGAGATGTGAACTGTTGTGTGGATCGTTATTTGTTTTTGTTACTAACTGGTAACATTGACAGGCCAGTTGGCGTGGTTGGTTAAGATACCACCTATCACGCCGCAGGTCGTGGGTTCGATTCCCATCCCGGACAAACATTTGTGTGCATGAACATGTCTGTTTGTCCTGAGTCTGGGTGTAATTATCTATATAAGTATGTATTTACAAAAAAAAAAGTAGTGTATGTAGTATATCAGTTATCTGGTTTCCATAGTACAAGCTCTGCTTAGTTTGGGATCAGATGACCGTGTGTGAAAATGTCCCAGGATATTATTATTATATTATTATTATTTACCGTTCAACTAAGTTTGTTAACATTTTAATATTGTAGCCCTTGTTGATACGCGTCTTTTGAGACCTCAGCCATTCATGTAACTCTTAAACTCACGACACCAACGCGATGTCACACTCACACAAAACATTTTCATTGTTAAAAAAAAATAAAAACGGCCGACTGTGTGTCGAACCACAATGAAGGGATCCGTAGTTGAAAAGAATTTATCGCAAAACAAACTTAACGTTGTAGTTGAAAAATATGTTCTCCCATACACTGATATACGTCACGGTCAATTTTCAAATGGCAAATTTAAGTTTGTAATCGCAAAAAAAAAATACGTGATACAACTAAATTAACGATTTTCAGTTTTTCCTTTACTTGTACTGTGAGACCTTGCTTCTTGCCAAATTTCAGGATTCTATGTCAGTGGGAAGTACCCTATAGGTTTTGAATTTTTTGCGAGTATCAAAATATATCGCATAAATGGCCGTATTTTTGTATTAATTTGACTTAGAAGCTTGATTTTTTTAGAGCTCCAAGGAACCGTAGAACTACGTATTTGATATTAATTTCAGCTTGATACCTCAACACGTTCCTGAGAAAAAGGGTCTTAACAGACTGACAGATGGACAACGAAGTGATCCTATACGGGTTGCGTTTTTTCCTCTTGAGGTACGGAACCCAAAAAAACACAAGACTTGATATTTTATTTATTTATTTATTGTATTATTTATGCACACCCAGTAAAATAAATAAAGAAAATATACAGAGAATAAATAAGAGTTTTTATTAAAATGTGGGACATAATAAATGAGACATCATGATCCTTCAGACGTAAGAGAATATAATATGAAATAATAATGTTTTCCTATGTAATAGCCAATTTACTTGTCGCAAGTAAGCTGAAGTTGTCGCTTGTTGTTGAAGACATAAAGTTGCTGGAGGAAAATTTAATATAAAATCTACTTACATTCTGATGCTGAGTTATGTTTAACCCCCATGTAATAGGGGGCGAGCATATTGCCCTCAACCGGGTACAAATTCAGACTCCAGACTGCTGCTGAGAAATTCCAGATGAAAAACCCAATAACTGTTTGCCCGACCTGGAAATCGAACCTAGGACCTAATGCTCAGCAGTAGTGTTTGCGACCACAAGAACAGCGAGGCAGTTATATTCTTTTATTGTCAGTCGCAGGCGTGGTTGTTTAATAATGATAATAGTTTCCCCACCGCCGTATCTCTAGGTTGACGTCGTGGTGGAGCTTGTGCGCTCCGAACTCTAAGTCTGTGCTGGTAGATTTTAGTTTGCCGGAACAGGTCTAGGATGAGGAGCCGGACCAAAATAGATATACAAACCCGCAGGGCAGCATGTGGCAAGCTGTTGGGCAGTAGCGACCCCACGGACCATATCTCCCGGAAGAAGTCTTGTTCTTCACCCCTGGCTTGCCTTTGGCTTTGGCTTGCCTGGCTTGCTGGCTGGAGTGAACACTGACGAGGAACAGAACTCTCACCTCTTTCTTGTCTTTATTGGCTGGCTTGTGTGGAGATTCGCAAGAGTGAAAGTGCTCGGTGGAAGGAAGTATTCCAGTAAGATGCTGGTAGAGATCTTGACCGTACTTCCGGAATTGCCCTGATAGCCGTGGAATACCTCTCCACTCCTCAAGCATCTCAGGAAATGTTGGCTCCTTGTCGTTACTTCACTATGCGCCAGCTGCCATTATCGGCGGTCCATTATTGAGTGTGCAAGTCACCCCTGACATTTTATCTACGTATTACTTAACATTGATCAGGCAGGGGACATAGTCCTTCCATAGTTCTAGGTAAACGATCCACTATAGCCACCCAAACCAATAGCCCAATATTTTTTGTTCCCTTGGTCTGCAATAGTACAATGGTGCACTTGCATAGTGCATACAGGGAAAAGCGTAAGTCGGTGCCTCCTCATAATTTAAAATTGTCTAAGGAGTCTCTGCGAGTTGGCTTCGGCCCCTCGTAAGCCTTCCAAAGGTCCGGGACCCCAGGGTCCCGAGAAATGTCAAAAATAATAATTTATTAAATTTACTTGTCAGTACATGATACACTGAGTTCTAAATAATAATAATAACAGTTTCAAATATACTACCGTTGCTGGTGTAGAAATATTAAAATTAGATTACAATCAATATCCCCAATAGTGAGCGCGCGTTTGTTGAGCATGGGGTCCTGAGTTCGATCCCCTGGTGGGGAATAGTGATATGGGTGGGTTCTTTACATTAGGAAATACTCAGAAGAATATGGATTTTTTCACGGCAAATAATAGGATCGTCCTACATGGGACTTCCACATAACTAGTGAAATGTGGGCTGACTAAAGGCCGGTTTTTTGATCCGTAGTTAACTGTTTTTAAATTTAATTTTTAAAGTTAATTAATTGTTGAATTTTGGCTAAATGTGAAAGGCTAAACATGAATGAGACAACATTAATGTATTCATGTTAACTCATTCATGTTAAAAAGTAGTAACTAATGGCATTTTGGCAAATACATTTAGCCAAAATTCAACCATTAGTTACTATGTCTAACCAATGGTTGAGCTAACTACGGATCATAAAAGCGGCCCTAAACAGATTTGCCTACTTTTTCAGGAAATTCAGACGTGATAAATATGAAGTATGAAGTATGTGCCAGCACATCAAGCTACTACAACTGTCAAATTTCTTTAATAGATTTTCAACTTTATCGCTAAAGCATTAGGTTCAAGGTTGATTGGGAAAATTTGACAGTTTCGGATAGCTTGACCTGCTGGCGTCTGTACATGGCGGTTTTTTATCTCTCTCAGACTTCTAACTCGACATAACTCCTTATAAACCAAGTATTACTCTCTGTTCCCTTGCTCCTATATCACTTATGGGCAACAACCCTTTAGGGATGACGATTTATGTTTAATATTGAACTTTCTCGAATGCTCAGTACTATTATGAGCAAAAGAAACGCAGTCACATGAGAATTTCACATCGCTTTTATGTATTTTTGAAGCCGTTTGTGTTAGGCCCCTGTATTTTTAGGGTTTTTATCTGAACAAACATTAGCCTAACCTTAAATTAATCTTTTATAATATTTAATACCGATATGTAGGTATGTACACTGTACGTGTGTGTAAAATGTTTTACTAACAAAAACAAAATTGGCGATCGCCAGTCTGCTTGCCAAATTTGGTGACTTTGGGTTTTCCAATAATTGGTTCAGCATTCATAATTATAGCGCTCATTGGAAGATAATATATAAATAGAACCCGTAGGAATACAGGGACAAAAATTATCCTATCAGTTAATCTAGATTATATATCAACTATCTGTGTGCCAATTTCATCTAAATCCGTTTTGCAGTTTTTGCGTGAAAGAGTAACAAACACACAGTCACAAACTTTCGCCTTTATGATATTTGTGTGATCTGTATTAACTGTAACAAATAAAGTCTGCCAAACTGCATAACGGTTTGTTGGCAGTTATTCTCGTCTAACCTAATGCTACCCGGGTGAATATTCGAGCGTATTAACCGCCGTCATTACCAATCGCCAAAAGTTGATGGAAGAGAATATATTTAATGAAATATTTCATCAATTCCCAGAATCTGCTTAAGGACAAGAATCAGGAATTGCTGAAATATTTCATTAAATATAACTTTTGGCAAAAAGTAATGACGGCGGTTAAAACGCTCGAATATTCACCCACCTACCTATTCTGCTGCCCTTATTCCAATTTATTTCATTTCGACGCAGTATATCTTCTTCTGAAGAAGATTCAGTGAAATAATAATAATAATACTAGACTATTTTATTGTCCCATATCAAATTGAAGACGAAAGAAAAAGAAATAGCACCAAGATTGCTATTTTTTTGCTAACAACACGGTCTATAGAGCCATTAGGAATAAGATGTAAAGTTCACTCAACCTCCATAGAAAAGGGAGGATCCTCCGACCAGACGGGTGTTGTGTCTGGTGGGCTACTACTCGACGATTGATGGGATCGTATTGGTTTCTTGTGAACCGACATGTTCTACGTTGTTCGAAATAGGTTATTGCGGGGCAATGTGACTGGTGACCTAGTTCTAGTCAGTCGATGTTGGACTAACTACACTTGGGCCCGTTGTCATCTCAATCAATTTAAGAGTTGACTGAGAGATCGTGACAGGCTGTTAGGTACAAAGTTTCCTCGGCATCTATTCAACAATAATAAGTTTAACAAGGTGTGTGAACAGCATGACTTCGATCCTTTTATAACAGGTGTGTCCGCGGCCAGAAAGTGCTTGAGCCGTAACTTTTTCATCTAATGCTTGATATTGTCCAAATTATGTTAGCCTGAGTAGCTTGTTTTACCACCTATACTGCATTATTGTATGTATATATAATATGTATGTACGTATAATTTTTGCTTTGGCAGTTTATTGTTATTGTTGGCAGTACTGTGTTATTCACAGATTTCTTCCATTATTTTTCTTATAATTATATGTGAAGAATTGTAATTGGCTGACAGTCACATTTTCGATTTTTTAGTCTGTTTTGATTAGCTGTAAGCCTTTCAATAAATAAGATATTATACAATTACCATTAGCTTGGGTCTCACCACCTTGCTGCAGGCGGAGCCCTATTATAACAAAAGTTATGGTAGAATAAAAACATTTGGGCTGTTTCATTGTTTCTTCACAGATTTTACCAAAGAGAAAGAAATAGCACCAAAATTAGTCAATGCATGTTGGCTATAAGTGCTCATATACACGAGCGGCACATTGCCGACGGCAGCCGCTGACGCGTCTACGGTTACAGTTGGACGCGTCTAAGGTAGCCGTCGACGCGTCTAAGGCTGCCGCCGACCAGTGTCGACGGCTGCAGTTGCCTTTGCCGTTGGCAACGTGCCACTCATGTTCATAAACATGAGCGGCACTTATAGAACACAATTCTAACCGTTATAAGACTGCCTTATAAATTGCCATTAAATCGTCACATTTCATAGTGATTTCGTTAGTTCTGTACAGCAGTGTTAGCTGCACTATTACTAACGTATTGGTTTCTTGTCAGCCGACATGTTCTATCTTTGTTCGAAATAGCGTATTGCGGTGCAACGTTACTGCTGACCCAATTCTAGTCAGTCGAAGCCTAACTACACTACGGCCAGTTGTCTATTAAATGAATTTAAGAGTTGATTGAGGAATGGTGACAGGTTGTTAAGCTACGGTTTCTTAGAAGAGCGGTGGCCGCCACATAACATCTGCAATTTACCGGCGAATGACGTCACTGAAACGTTATTTATGAAAGTAAGTTGGTGTGCTTCTCTAGAGAGGGTTTTTGACACCGTAAAGTCAAAGATTTAAAACGCTATATTTGCCCTTACCGTACTTGGTCACTTGAAAAAGTGTCCATACTGAGAAGAGTGAGCTCACACAATATTAAATAGCGTTTTGATGATAATCAAGTCAAGTTATTGCATTATTGTGTGTCAGAGGCGTGGAAAAAATCTAATCTTTGGTTAGCGGTGTCAAAATGTAACAGAAGCGCGACTATCTTTTGACGAGGTAGGTCGAATCTAACGATTTTAATCTTTGCTGCTGCCATAATTTTCATGACTGTCGTCACTGCAGCCGCCACTGACGTCCACCACCCTTCTAGAAAACCGTAGCCTTAGGTTGGCTGTTACTTTGGCTAGGCACATTACTGAAGAGTGAAATAGTAATTATCATCATTCTTCTACCCTTATCCCAATTTGTTCAGGATCGACGCAGCATGCCTCCTTCTTCAGTAAAATTATTATTTTACTGAAGAAGGAGGCAGTCTATTTTATTGTTCCATAGCAATGTGAAGGCTGAAGAAGGAGAAATAGCACCAAAATGTTTTTTTTTTTTATATTTGAGATGGGTCTGCTCCTGACTCCAGTCTAGGTCAGAGGAGACAGAGACAAAGTCGACGATGGAGTGAGCTTACCCAGAAGAAGCCTATTCACTCTCACTTTGAAGAGATTGGGGTTGTATGCGTTCGGAAACACATACGCAGGTAGTGAGTTCCACTCTTTTGCTGTGCGCATTATAAAAGACATTTGGAAACGCTTAGTGCGAATTGGTGGAATAGCAACTAGGTAGGGATGGTAACTGGTAGTGCGTCTAGATGTCCGATAGTAGAAGGGGGCCGGTGGAATCAGGTCGTGGAGTTCTCGGGCACACTCACCGAAGTACAATCTGTAGAAGACCGACAAGCAGGCAACCTTGCGGCGATGAGCCAAACTGTGAAGCTTGGCGTCCACCAGTTCTACGTTTATTTTATTTTTTTAATTGTGCAAAATACTAAATTATTTATTTAATTATGTAGTTACTGTAACCAGTTAGTTCTACAATAATGCACTGATGTATGCATTATCTATTATTCCTCAACAATGACTGTCTCGACAATTGACTGCTTCGTTGGTCTAGTGGTCGCACGCGCTATAGCTGAGCATGAGGTCCTTCGTTCAATTCTCGGGACGGGCAAAGTGCATTGGGTTTTTCCATCAAGAATTTCTCAGTAGCAAGCTCGCCCCCTGTTACATGGGATTTAAACATAACTAGCGAAATGTGGATGCAACTCCTCTTAACTCTTCAGAAAACACAGGGTTGATGTTGTGTTACTTCTAAACAAACTTGGAATTTCCGATAATTGCTAGCTGTTGCCGAGACGTTAAAGTAAACCACAATTGCCAAGTAATTAATGCATATGTTACGGCTAAAACCCGAAGAGTGGCTACACCTAGTTTTAGCCGGCTAAAACCAGAAGTAGGTAATCGATTGCATTCGGGCCCTGGCACTCGCTGGCCGCTGCCACAGCACCGCTCGCTTCGCTCGCTCGGCTCATGCATTGTGTGGTCACATTTCTAACCTAACATAACCTACCATTCAGCCTACACCTAAGTTTAACTAACTGTAACGGTTACCTAGTTCGGATTTTAGCCGGTTAAAACTACGTGTAGCCGCACTTCGGGTTTTAGCCGTAACACATACATAATAAGTTTTCCGAATAAGTGAACAGTTGGCTTCCCACGTTGCGTGATTCAGCAGATTATCACGCACGGCCGATGACCACAGACAGCCACGAACCGGGCACAAAGCTCTTCCAACGGTGCGTGTCAGTCTGTACAGATCTTGAGATTCTAAGCCATTTTGTCATACCAAAATGCAAAGGGAAAGAGAAGTTTGCACCGCACCTTTGAAGTTATCGACTCGCCGCGGATCGGATGCACCGAAAGACTCGTGTCTACGCTATCACGGACGATAATCTTCCCATGGTGCGTCGGCACGGCCTGGTCCACGTCCGTCCGCTATAACACGAAGTCAGCTATAGCAGATAAAATACTCTTTATTGTTTACCATAACTTGTAAAACTCTATAGATAATATATGTAAGTATAAGCAGTGGCAACCTTTTAAGGGGTCATTGTACTCATTATTATGAACAACATTTACTATGGGACTAAATCTGAAATGGCGAAAAAAAATCAGATGTTCCATACATTTTGACGAATTATTCGAACATAGAAAACATTAATTTAAAGAACCCCTCTCTTAAGATCGAGCTGTCTGTGCTACAAATACAAAACATGGACTTAGCCGACCAGCACAGACAACTCAACATCTAGTGTCTACGAATTAGCTTTGAATCAAATTACAGAACTTGAATGTAAATTGTGTGAAGCCAAAAAGGCTAAATCTCTCTCAGAGTGTACAGCAAACAAGGTAGATACAGATAGCCTTCGAAGACGTCTGGAAGGAGGAAACGACGCCAGGACGTCTGTCATCCTTGTCTTTCTCTTGGAATGCATAAGTTCCTCTTTTTCTGTAACCGGTTAAATATCGTTACATATTAATACACCGAGTAGCAATTGAGTAGTACTCAATTTCAAGGGGCTCGTGGATAAGTAATAGCAGCCACAAGGGTCGATCGATCAGGTTAAGCTAGGTTTACCATGGTCGGTCCGTGCATGTGTGACCATCTTTACTTACCAAGATCCCTCCGTGCCTCGGAAAGCATATTAAGCCGTTGGTGCCAGCTGCCATTCTTGGATCTGTGACTGACGTTACGGGCCGTCAGAAGCCAGAAAGTCTGACAACCAGTCTTACCAAGGGGTATCGTGTTAACCAGTAAGTGGGTGGAGGCGCTCCATGTAAAATCTCATCTCATCTGCATCCGGTTAGACTGGAAGCCGGATACTTGGGAAAGGCTAGGCAGATTGACTTTACTCAATTCCACTTATTCTTCTCAGTGTGTCGCAGGCAATAAATAAAACTGGTCAAGTGCGAGTCGGACTTTCGCACCGAGGGTTCCGTACCATCCTACTTTCTACTTCCTATCCTACTAATATTATAAATGTGAAAGTTTGTGAGGATGGATGGATGTTTACGTGGATGTATGTAAACTACTGAACGGATATTTATGAAAGGAGATGTTTCAAAATGGGCCAAGTCTGTGTACACCACCTCAAGAAATAGAGAAAATCTGTAGAATTCGGAAATACTACAGATAATTCATTTAAATGTATACTGTTGTGGTAGGGAATTTATATTTATCAATTATTTGTATAGACTTTCAACATGGCGTCTCACCGATTTAGTTACTATGTGCATAAAAACAATGACAGTCAACCATAGATCGACCACTGATCATAGAAAGAGGACTATCAGCTGTCATAACAATGTCACATCAGTCCCTCTTCTTAAAATTAAACATGCCAAACGTCATTAATCAATCAAAATGACAGCTTACCGCCGTGACGGGTTTTTGTTGTGTGTTGCAATTTCAAGTGTAATTAATAGTGGTTGACCAGCAAACAAAGCCATTTTATAGTAATTGGACAGTTGAGAACTGTTTTAAATGTATTTTCCTATTTTTATGAATAGTGTACACGTACCTGGCCCAAGGTACATACATTTTAGAACATCTCCTTTGGCATACAGATAGCTTGTAACCTGCATTAATACATAGAGTACTTTTTATTCCGACATTTCTAACGGTTCGAGACTTACGCGGGTGAAACCTCGGGGCACTGCTAGTCATTGTATAAAAAAATGTGCTATTTACAGACATCGTTTTATTTTTTCTGTAATCTTTACATAATTTTCGAATCTATCACACAGAATAATTTCAGATTTTTCTCTATGCAAACGTCGGAGATAAGGGGGGTGGGGGGGGGGGGGTATTTTTATTTACATTTTACATGAAAAGACGAAAACTGTGGGGCCTAAAAAAAAGAAAATGGTTTGAGAATGTGCAAACGGCGCTCTTTCATATGATATCCCACATGCCCTAGTAGCCCCACTTCGAATTCTTAAGACCCCCTTTCAGTCCCTGTTGCAAAAAAAAATACATTTTTATTCCTTTCTTATTTGCAAAATATTCGGGCAAACGTCATCTAAAACTATTCCAAAATTCAAGTTGATAGCATTAATAGTTCTTGAGATATCTAGCTGTGACAGACAGACAGACTGAGTCGCATCATAAGGGTTACTTGTTACCATTTTGGTACGGAACCCTTATAGGGTAAATAAGGTCAGCCTAGGCCAAAATTCAACCTAACTTTACACCACCGGCAGGTCATAAAAAGCTAATTCCATCCACCAAAACGCGGCTAAGAATTGAGAAAAGTAAACTGATTTCTGTCGTATCGTATATGTGAAGATAGAGGTAGAGTGGCACAAGACCCGTAGAACGTTGTCATCGTGAGATCCCTCTGGAAAGTGGAACACTGAGTTTGGCGGATTTTATAGGCGATAGCGGTTTTATAGAATTCAATTATCATGTTGGTCACGGACATGAGGAGTTGGATAGTGATTGAAGTGAGGTTTTAAGTTGTCACTTGCGGTTATATCTCGGGTTGCGATTTTACAGATTGAGACTCCTTTGTGAGTTTGGTCTCCGTTTTTTAAATTAATTTGTGAAACCAGTGGAATTCTATACGTAGATTCGATGTAAGCGAGTCGTATATATTAACATGACATAATATCACTCCTGTATTCCCTAAAGGGTTAGGCAGAAGTACACCACAACGCACCGCACCGTATATTCTAGTAAGATTTGTAGTCAATCCTAGCTTAGTTGGAGAAACACTAAATTAATGAGAGGTCAATATTTCTTTGCATTTCTGTGACCAGAAAAACAGAATCTGTTTTTATTCTGGTATCGACTTAAAGTGTCAGGCCATTTACACTTAAGGCCGACACCAGATTCATCAACACGCACTTAAGGGAGAGACGACTAAATTGAATCAGCATTTAAGGTAATATCCAAAGTCCTTACCGCTTACACCTCACACCACACTCCAGCCCGGTGTCGCAGCGAGCGTTAAATCCCCAACTTCGGTAACACGACGGTGCCGCCGGTTTTATTTCCAAGTTTCCCCACTTCACCTACCCGGGTATCGTCTATGTTCCAGGAAAAATATTTTACACAAGCGTCCGTATGTTGGAAGTGTCCAAGTTTAAAATTAGTCTACATTGTAAATATTGGTTGCGCTCAAGGGGGACTTTGCTACTATTTGTCGGATTGGTCCTAACTTGTTTGTACGAGATTGTGTGGTGCCGTAATTTACTTGTACCGGAGGACGAGATTTTGGTGAAACGTTGTTAAAATATGAAGCTTATACTGACCTTCATAGCCCGAAGAATAGCCAAACTTAAGTGGGAGTGGGCAGGGCACATTGCTCGCAGAACTGATGGCCGATGGTGCTGAATGTTTCTGGAGTGGCGGCCGCGTACCTGAAGGCCTCACACAAAATGGACTGATGACCTTGTGAAAGCCGCAGAAATCTGCTGGATGCGCGAAGCATAGAAATGATTGAAGTGGCGGTACTTGGCGGAGGCCCATGTCCAGCAGTGAAAGTCTTTCAGCTGAAAAGATTATGATGATGAATGTCAGGCTTTATCTTTCATCCTAGACTTTATTACTTTAAAACAATATTGTCAAACGAATTTCGCAAGGATCGTGGTTACACCAAGGCTCAAACTTTTTCGCCTGTCCCCTGCAATATACGCGGATCATTCTTTTTCTTTATCCGCCGAGGCAAAAAATTGCTTCGAAACTTTTTGGCTTATTTTCGTTGGATCTGCATTTTTTTAACTTCTCGCAAGAAAAGAATCGTGGGAAAGCCGGTTTGTGCGTACAAATTTTATTCGTATACTTTAAAGATTTAAATATTGTATGTTTTCGTATAAGGTATTTATAATATTTATATGGTAAAAGTTTTATGAATGTTTCCATTAGGGAAAAACGAAGTTGGAGCTTTGTTTAAAATAATATTTAGGTAATATCTCTTTTGGGACTACCCTGAATGTGGGCAGTGCAGGTTAGGTCGTTGTAGAGTTTCTCGGGGGAGTGCGCCTAGGTCCAGCGGTGGACTTATTGTGCTTGACTTTTGTGCACTGAGTTTTACTTATCTAAATTATTGAACGTTTTACATAGCTAGATGATTTTACTACCATATTCTTACAACTGACACTAGTTCAAATTTTTGGTTAACCGCTGTGCTGAACCGCTGTGCTCACACGCGCGCGGGTAAAACCGTTGAGCGCCCCACCCGCGGTAATCTTGTAAACAAAACCGATTTGCATCGTAGCTTCTTGGAATTTTGTGACCGTTGAATGTTTCTTAGAATGCTAGTGAGTAGGGCTTTATAGTAATGTACGTTTCGTTTGAAAGTATGACTTGGTTTCATTTTCAATTCAAACCAAAAGCAGATTTGCGTGGGATGACTTTACTCCCATGAACCACTACTTAAATAAAAAAATGGGATGAATTTCCTCCCATGTGTAATTAGCGGTTATAACAATCTGTTTTGTGAAATCTTGCTATGAAAAATTGTACCATATTCAAGCTAAATTCTCTTAGAATAAACATTATGTTACACCGTCAAGGCCAAGAGAATCTATTAGGTCCTTACCTGTGAAATTGCCGTTTTACATAGAAATAAAACCTTTTCCAAAAATCAACCAAGTTCCAAAAAAATATTACAAAATGAAAAATAACTTTAATTTTGGAATTTGGTGTCTTTGGATCTGCATTTTAGTTTTTTGCCACCAACTCCAGAAATTAAAGTTGTTTTTCACTTTGTAGTGTTTTTTTTGGAACTCAGTTGTTTTTTTTTTTCGGAAAAAAGTTTTTTTCACTTTTCAGTGGGTCAGTCTGCTCATCACCTTTTACAAAATATTCCTTTTCCCGATGCAAGGACATTCATTGTTAAGAAGTTCACAACGAGAACTGATGGTGAATTCATGGTGAATTCACCATCAGTTCTCGTTCTGAACTTCAGCTTCACTTCACCATATGAATTGTGACGAGCATAAATTGCTTAGCAACCATTATTAGAGTACCTAATCGAATCGCAACCGCTGAAATACTTATTATTGAGTAGTTCATCATCCGTTCCATTTCACCAAATTGTGCTTTCTGAGAGCAAATGCACGATTTACTATAAAATATACCCAAATCTCTATAGGTGTGCCTATAATATTTGAAGAGTTCCATCGATTTCTCCAGGATCTCATCATCAGATCCTGACCTGATGACAATGAGATCAACTAGACAGTATAACTTTTCAAAGAAAAAATAATTTTTTGAAATCGGTCAGCCGTCTTCAAGTAATCGGAGAATATACATAAAAAAAAAGATTCCGATGAACTGAGAACCTCCTCCTTTTTTTGAAGTCGGTTAAAATCAAACATTTTTTAAAGAAAAGTATAGATAGTTAATCGAAGTGTTGGCCAGTAATGTCTATGCAATTTTGCTATTTTAATGGTAGTTTGTTGATGCCTCTGCTATAGAAATCCTGGGGACGGGAATCGATTAATTCTTTTAAGGCGTTTTTCACCGCCTCGTTGGATTTGATCTTTTTCCCCGCGGCTCATTATTGAGATCAAAATTTCCAGAACGGAAGCGGTCAATCTAAAAACGCACCGTGCATTTGCGGTACCTTGTCCATACACGTCGTGAATATTGCGAACTGCCTATGCTGCGCTGGTGCCACGACGGAACTCGGATTCGAAAATAGCGCGCACTTTTTTTTTTTTTCATGGTTACAGAAACCGCGATAGCAGAGAAATATCGAACTGCAGGAAAACAAATGAACAACTGATTTTGAAAACAAATTTGTCATGCTTAATTACAAAATTAATTTGAATTTGGAATTCTAAATAGAATGAAAGAATCTTCGCAATAGCTAATATCAAAAATCGGCAACTTCATAGTTAAGGACCTAAAATATAAAACGTAATCTAAAAGTCATTCAGATATGATGGTAGGGCTTTCCGCGCTAGTTAGCAACTAGCCTCGGGTGACTTAACAAAAATAGCGGCGCAAAATACACTGGAGCGCTTCAGTAAATGTGGACCAAACATTGTGTAGGTACACACGTACGTTAGGAATGGTGTTTCCCGTCGGCCATGTTTTTTTGGCTGAATCGTTTGCTATTTGGTGTGTTCTGGTTATTGGGTTGTTCCGTTAAATGATAAATGATTTTATTTCTGAAAGCAGGTTTGTACAGACACTTTTACATGTCAATTATTTTTTTTTTTAAACTAGATAAAGTCGGCGTTTCTTATGTGACTACTCTGAGAAGAAAGGCCGAAATAAACTCGGAGGTCGCAGTCTCTTATAAAGTCCAGACATAATCTTGGTCAGTTTATGTGAAGACCATGTAGATTGGTGTCTGAAATGGTCTTTTGAGGAAAGAACCACACAGATTAAGAGAACCTGTCCTGTCAGTGCACGCATTTGTCAGTAATCGCGCAGCTCAACTCAGAACTTAAGGAGCTTAAGATTTTTATGCGTTACTGATCTTATCAGGGGTTCTAACACTGAAGGCGAGGAGCACGTTACTTTTTAATTAAAGTATAGTTAAGTTTGTTACCTATAAATGTATCTGCTTTCATTTCTGTTTGTAATTACAAAACTCTCCCAATAATAACTTTTGGCTCATGCCTTCTTTTTGCCAATTTTTTTTAAATTAGGTACTACATAGAAAAACATGTTCTCCCTTATATTCCAACTACAAATGTCCATAGTTAAACGAAAAGGATCCAACCCACATTACACCTAATGTGGGTTGGATTCTTTTCGTTTAACTATGGTCATGTAAGTTTGTACGCACAATATTGAGAGATTTACCAAGTTGTTTTAAGACCATCGACTTCTTATAGATTTTCCTGTAATCTATAGGTATTGAACTATTTTTTATATTTTTTTTCAAAATTTTAGGCTCACCACTTTCGGAGCTAGGGGGGAATGGTCAATTTTCGTATATTTTCTTAAATAACTTTAAAATGGTTTATTTGAAAATTATAAAAAATATATATTTGAGACCCTCACAGTAAGTCCTTTCACTTGATATGTCACACGGTACAGTTTACAAAACTTGATTTTTTTTTAAGTTTTCTTATTTACCCTCAAAAATTGACTCCCATATTCAAAATTCATTTATTTACATTACACGTCTCTGTCTGGGTCACAGAAATTCATACGTGTACCAAATTTTAACTTAATCGGTTTATTAGATTCGGAGCAAATCCGCTGTGACAGAAGGACAGACAGACAGACACACGAGTGATCCTATAAGGGTTCCGTTTTTTCCTTTTGAGGTACGGAACCCTAAAAATATAACATATATTTTTTTTTTTAAGAAATATTGTCGATGCATTTTGCCATTTTAATGAAAGTTCATTGATGCCTCTGCTATGGAAATCCTGGGGACGGGAATCGATGAATTCTGTAAAGGCGTTTTTCACCGCCTCGTTCGATTTAAAATTTTGCCTCGGGGCTCAATCATTGTTGAGATCAAAATTTCCAGAACGGAAGCGATCAAACTAAATACGCACCGTGCGTTCACTTGCGCTACCTTGTCCATACAAGTCTTTAATATTGCGTGCAGTCTATGCCGCGTTGGTGCCACGGAATTCGTATTCGAAATTAGTGCACAAAATTGATTTTTCCATGGTTACAGAAACATCGATTTCGACAAAGAAAAATCAATCGCGGAAAACAAATAAACAAATGAAAAAAAAAACATACCTACTTATAATGAATTTGAATTTGGAATTCTAAATACAATGAAAGATATTGATCTTCACACTAGCCGGTAAAAAAAATCGGCATTTACTTAATGAAATAACGTTTTCATGGTTTTCCAAACGAAAATAAAAAGTACAATGTTATCATCAACTGATACGACACATCTGTACCTATAAATAAAAATCAATTGCCGAATGTATGTAAGCGCATCACTTCAGAACGGTTGCACCTATTTGGCTAATTCTCTTTTGTTGTGTTTGTAATTGTATGAAAGAAAATCTTTGAAAAGTTGTCGGGAAAATTAGATAATTCTGGAAAACTGAAAGTGCATTTTCTAAAGGAATTTTTTATCAATAATTGAAATTTTGACAGGACAACGTTTGTCGAGTCAGCTAGTAGATAATAATAATTTGATAACATTAAGATTAGGAGGAAGCTTCAAAGACACAAGTACGTGACCTGATCAGAAACTCCTGGTACTGATTACCTCTAGTTACTCGATCAATACCTGGTTTGTAGTAGTATGCGTATCTCTCAAATGAACAACGTTATCTTAAATGTATTCGATACTTATCTTATTTAGTATGATGAGTATGCGATACATAAAGACATCGATGGAATTCTTTCGTGATTTCCATGGGAGTATATAGTCAAGTACCAATTCAAACTTCAGACTAAATCCTCCCCCGTTGGGTTCCCGCATTGCAGACTTAGTAGCCGTGGCTTGGTCGGTCACCCACGGTGAAGCGAAGAGGAACTCGTGGAGGGGCCGCACGTCAGGGCCTCGATGTCGTATGGGAGGCATCGCGGCTGAGGGTTGGAGGCCGCGGGTGGATAGCGGTGCGCCGCTCTCCCTAACTTCCGCAGCCTTAACGGGGTTGCCACCGTCTGATGGTGGACGCGGTGGGGCCGCAGGGGAGGAGCAGTGTCGGTATGGCGTTGGCCGCTCTCCTTATCATCTGCGGCCGAAAAGTGGTAGGCAGGCGGGCCACTGACCTGACCGGACCTAGATACACGGTCGTCTAGCGCCCATATAGTGGTTTGGTCCCTGGAGTGGTCACGTCGTGCAATGTGTTCTGGTGCGTCCGTGATGAGGGGTCCTCCCCATAGGAGGGTCCGGTAACGGACAGCCGCGGCGGGTTCACGGATGAGTGCTAACGCGTGCCCGTGTTCCCGCCACAAGCGGCAGAGGAGTTTTAGTGGGTTGGAGTCCCACATAACTGCAGTATCCCCCCGTGGTAGTGCAGTATGCACGAGCATTTCTCCACATAAAAAGGCACATGTTTTATTTTTAAACTGACAACCAGTCATTTATATTGGAAAAAGTTTTTTTTTTTTAAGTCTAAGGTTTACCCGTTAGTGGCTAGTGATGGTCGAGAGTGGCCCATTTCCAAACAGATTAAAGCCGAAACCCTTCTACCTGGTACAAAACTAATGAGTGCCGGACCCGAGGCCTGTTTCGAGAGTCAGTTCAATTAATAAATCAGTCACTGGCTTTTTGAAGACAGTTCATTGAGTAAGTCGTTGAAAAGTCATCGTGATTTATTGAAATGGCCTCGAGTCCATTACATTGATAACGAAACACAAAACAAAACGTGCCGAAAACTAAAAGTTCCTGATGAAAGAAAGCCTGGCGTGGTATTTGCAAAGTGCTAATATTTTATTGAAGCAGGTATCAGTAATTCCGGGCAATGCGTAGCCCGTTCATGCGTTGCATAGACAATGAATGCAAAACGTGATACGTGGTGGTACGTAATAAGAGTTTCATAGTACGGGATTATGTTTCGTATTGTAGTGCCATGGTAATCTGGGCTTAGATTACCTGTAGTCACGGATCCTGTAGTGCTATTCTGTAAAAACATCACCATGAAAACTTAGGTGAAGTGAGTTATAAGTGAGCTGTCAATAGTGTCAATCCCGCACAATGGTCCACTTGAAGGATTAAGTGCGGAAACCAAACCCAATAACAACATAGTGTCAATCCCTGGCGTCTGGTGGAATGACAGCTCACTCCATGCTCACTTCACTTAAGTTTTCACGGTGAGATGGTTACAGAATATCATGGCTGTATACATACTGCCGGCACTGCAATATGGAATCATTTCATAATGATGTTGTTTTAGTGACGACGCAAAAAGCAACCTGCCTAGCCTTTTGCCGACTATGTTAGGGTCAGCTTCCAGTCTAACCAAATGCAGCTGAATAGCAGTATTTTACACGAAGCGACTGCCTATCTGACATCCACAACCCAGTAACTGGGTAATACGATACACCTTGGTAAGACTAATTGTCAGACTTTCGGGCTTCTGACGACCCGTAAGGACTGTCAATGATCCACGAATGGCAGCCGGGACCAACGGCCTTTTTTTTTTTTTTTTTTTTTTTTTTGTGGATGGGAAATCATCAAATAACTTCTCCCGCTCTGGATGGAGCGGGAGGGCGTGTCAGACTTCTACTGACTAAAACCCACCCGTGTTCCTTCAGTTGCCTGTGCCAGGGCCACGGTAACTCTTTCGAACAACCCGCAACCCTGGCGGCCATCGGCCCTAGCGGACCCCTTCAGCTAGTGCTGACATCTCTTTGAGGCGCGCGTGGAACACAACGCGCCGTCGACCCGAGCCTGGTCCTTACCGGACGGCGAGCTACCCGTTGCTCGCCATCCGCAAGCCCGCGCCTACGGTGGCCGGGAATCGGCTATTGATTCCCGACGCCCAGGGCGTCTCCTACGGCGACTAGGGGCGTGAGGGCGCAAAGATTGCCTCTCCCTCACGCGTTCAGCCTCCTCCTTCGCGAGCATTACAGCTTCGCAGAAGGAGGTGACGGCTTCCCATGCACTCTCGCTCCGTACCATGGCCTGTACCAGGGCCGGACGCGAGAGATCGCCGCCGCCGATCGCCTCCGCGAGGACGCGGCGGTGCTCTGCCCAAGCCGGGCAGACCTCCACCGTATGCTCCACCGTGTCCTCCGGGCGATCCACACAGTGGTAACACCCGGGCGTTTCCTCCCGCCTTATCCGGAACAGGAACCTCCCGAAGCAACCGTGTCCGGTGAGGACCTGCGTCAGGCGGAAGGTGAGGGTGCCATGACGCCTCTCCAACCACTCCTCAAAGAGGGGACTTATCGCCGCAATTGTGGCGTGCCCAGGGACCAACGGCCTAACGTGCTTTTCGAGGCACGAAAGAGTCTCGGTATGTAAAGATGGTCATCCACGGACCAATCCCGGCAAGCGTAGCTTAACCTGATAGATCGACATGTGCAGTTCTTATTATTTTGCCACGAGCTCCGTCATGTAGTGACGACTCATATTATGAAAATCGATTTGGTTTTCCTAGTAATATCACATTTAATACAAATTACGAGCGACATATATTTTGTAATAGGATTTTAAATATAGTATCGTTGCATTACTTCTTTAAAAAATATTCTATGCAACGAACGGCTAGTTGCAAAAGATTTTTACTAACCTCGTCATTGCTGAAGCGTTACTTCTTCTTCTTCTTCTTCTTAAAGATGACAAGAAACCTTTATATGGCACATGGGTAGACCGTGACCTGGATTAGCACAGAGGATATATTTTATCGCGGTAGTACGTACCCGTGGCATAAGTTTCGATATCCACACGGGTGAAGCCGCGAGCAAAAGCTAGTATTCCATAAATACTAATTTTCACTTACTCGGTTTCACTTACTCTAGGCGACACTTGAATGAAGCATTAAGCGCAGGCCACACTGGGAACGAAGCGAAATGAGTCTAAGTTCGTTTAGCTTCCTCTTCTTTTCATACTTCCGTCTTCGTTTACGCGGTGTGAAATGAAGTATGAAAAGACGCGGAAGAAAGAGCTTTTTTTTTTCGCTTCGTTCCCAGTGTAGTCTGCGCTTTAGCGTCAAAAATAACTTAGAACGTTGCTAACTATTCTAACAATCGTAGCCGGTAACGTTCAACCACATTATACAATTTAGTGTTCTCGAAACTAAATCCACGCAAGTGTCACCCCTGATTTGACCATTATTTTGTCCTAAATAATTGAATTGTAATTATTAGTCCTGTCAGTAATTATTCAAGTTGTCTTGATAAGGGAAATTTTGGTGTTGTCATCTTTGTGAAAGTCTCTTGAACTACTTCACGAGTAAAGACATTCTATACGTGGCAAATGTTTGAAAGTGAACTTTAAGGTGGAGACGGAAATTGCGATAAACATTGTTAATATTGTGGCGTCAGAATAGTAAAAGTACTTAAGTTGCAAGTTTCGCTATTGATACTATAATAGTAAGTAAAAATAAATCCTCAGCTGATACCTTTGTCCAATACGCAGTGTTGTATAGATTCAATTTTTTTTTTTTTTTAATGAACCGACAATTGTGCTGCTGGGGAGTTTGTTACGTCACTTCTTCTCCCCAGCTAAAGCACTAGGAAGTGGTAAAAAGCGGGCGTTTTGGGGGACTGTCTTATGTAATTTTGACGTTCGAACAGTGCTGATTCTCAACCTAGTTTGAATAAATGACTTATGATTTTGATTTACCATTGTGCGGATTGCCCGGAGGGGACTGGAGTGAAGCACCGCAGCGTCCTCGCGGAGGCGATCGGTGATGGTGACGGTGATCTCTCGCATCCGGCCCTGGTCCAGGCCATGGTACGGAGCGAGAGTGCATGAGAAGCCGTCACCTCCGTCTGCGAAGCAGTAATTCTCGCGAACGAGGAGGCGGAATGCGTGAGGGAGAGGCAATCTATGGGCCCTCGTGTCGCCGTTGGAGACACCCTGGGTGACAGGAATTAAGAGCCAATTCCTGGCCACTGTAGGCGCGGGCTTGCGGATGGCGAGCAATGGGAAGTTCACGATCCGGTAAGGACCAGGCCCGGGTCGACGGCGCGTTGTGTCCACGCGCGCCTCAAAGAGATGTCACCACTAACTGATGGGGTCCGCTAGGGTCGATGCCTGCCAAGGTCGCGGGTTGTTTGAACGAGTTACCGTGACCATGGCAGAGGCAGCTAAAGGAACATGGGTGGGTTTTAGTCAGTAAAAGTCTGACACGCCCTCCCGCTCCGCCCAGAGCGGGAGAAGTTATTTGATGATTTCCCACCCAAAAAAAAGGTAAACTTAAATAGAACCAGCCATTTAGGTACATAAAGCTAGACTTTCCTCTATTCGTAAGTTAAGGACTGATCCACAATAATACAGACGTCCAGCCTTGAGTTGTTTTCAGTGAAAACTCTTTTTTTAGAAGATTCCAAGATTGTGTCGATGAGCGAATCCAAAATTATAAGAAATGGCGAATCACGCATGAGCCTAATCTCATTGTTCGTGCATATACTATACAAGAGACAAAACATCAAAACTAGATCTCCAACCACGTAGTTTTATCTCACAAAATATTTCAACTAGTCCTTAAAATAGAAAGAAAGAAAATAATAAAAGACACAAAATACTGATTCTTACTATAATATAATATTCGTTTTCGTTATAATTACAGCAAAAACTATATTAGATCAAGTCTTATCCCGAAGCACGGAAAGTGTCTGGTTGTTGTGCTTAGTCATACCTCGCGGCGATGCCGGCGTGATCACTTAATTAAGTACTAGAAGTCTCGTTACACTTAGATTATACCAACTAATCTAATCAGGAGGAAGTTTGCTTGTAAGTAAAGGTTTCTAGTCATCGTTCAGAAGTTTCTTTAATGCTTCAGCAACGACGAGGTTAGTAAAAATGTTTTGCAAGTAGCCGTTCGTTATTTTATAAAGAAGTAATGCATCGATTAAGTTGAGAAAAAGAGAGAGAGAGAGAAAAGAGGGGTAAGTAATAACAGCCGCACGGGTCGATCGATCAGATTAAGCTACGCTTGCGCGGTTGGTCCGTGGATGGGTGACCATCTTTGCATACAAAGCACGTTAAGCCGTCGGTCCCGGCTGTCATTCGTGGATCTTTGACAGTCGTTACGAGTCGTCAGAAGCCCGAAAGTCTGACAACCAGTCTTACCAAGGGATATGGTATTACCTAGTGACTGGGTTGTGGAGGTTATATAGGCACTTGATCCATGTAAAATACTGGTAATCAGCTGCATCCGGTAATACTGGAAGCCGACCCCAAAACAGTTGGGAAAAACTTTTTCTCTCTTATAAAACTAGAAAGAGACGGACGTAAACTAGAGCTGTCAAATTTAGTTGAACCATAGATTAATACAGATGGCACACTCCGCAGTTTAGGTATAAAGCTACAAGTACGCGGCGAGCCTATCTCACTGGGCCAATTTAGTAGGACTGCCACGGTCAGTTGCTATAAAAGTTACGCGTTAGAAAGAGAGCCAACTTGTAGGTGAATATACCTATAGGTAATAAGCGTTGTGCGACCTGAATTGCACTTTATTGTGCCGCAGCAAGAGTCGTTATTTTAATTAAATGATTTTGCGGTATGTCCCATCTGTATTAATCTGTGGTTAAACTAATATTTCCATAGACGATACGTAAAACATGTCGACTAAATACACGGTGAAGTGCAAGGCGTAAACTAGTTTGACATCTCTATAGCTATAGCCGTCCTTATCTGGCGCTGCCTGGTTGTAAAAGATAGCGATTCTCTCATTTTAGTTTAGTTATTAAACAAGAGAAACGACACCATTATCTGTTTCGCAGATTATCGTGGGATTTTCAACAAACACAAATAAAATTGTCCTATGCCACTTTGGCACTATGCTTGGCACCAATATTTAAAATCTCATGTAATATGTTTTAAACTCCTAGTTGCTGTCATTATAAGGCATAATTACTATTCTATTCAAGTTAGACCGTGTACTTCACCCTATTTTCAATATAAACATAGATTTTAATGGGTTCTAGTCACTATTTAACGTTGAGTCGTAACAATGCTCAAACAAAAGCTGTAGGCGCCAATTAAGCCTGAACAGTTGTAGTTTAGAGTTTAAATTAATGGCTTTAGAGTTGTTTTTAAATTTATTTTAGATGTAAAGTTTTGTGTTCAACCTCGGAAGTTTTGAAGTACAGAATCGAGCGGGTAGATGAAGTTTATTAATGAAGTTCAGACTATTAAATATTTTGATATTATCGTAATAAATAGTTATAGTTTTTGAGGAAACTATTGTTGTTTCAAGTTTTAAATGAATCTGAAAACTACGACTCGTTAAACTATTTACAACTTTACTTTTGCCAAATGTTGTAATGCCATAGTTTATCTACTCTTTAGCCTGAACGTTTGCCACACTTAAGTGGCAATGGGCAGGGCACATTGCTCGCAGACAGAGTGGCGGCCGCGTACCAGAATACGTAACATTGGAAGGCGGACTGATGTCCTTGTGAAGGCCGCAGGAATTCACTGGATGCGGGGAGCACAGAACCGGTCGATATGGCAGTGCTTGGGGGAGGCCAAAGTCCAGCAGAGGACGTCTTTCAGCTAAAATGATGATGATGATGAGGATGAGTCTACTTTTATATTCTTGTATATATACATACACTGACGCCTTTTAGCCATGGGGGTAGGCAAATACTGAGTACAGACCGTCACTTCCTACGTTCCTCTCAAAGTACTTTTGCCTCTTTTTGCTCCTTTCTTAGGATTCAGTACCTCTAAAGGACAATCGGAACCCTTATAGGATCACTGTCTATCTGTCGGTCCATCTGTCACAGCCAATTTGCACCGAATCTAATGGTCTTATTAAGTTAAAATTTGGTACCCATTGACTTTCTGTGACCCAAACATGGACGTGTAACCTAAATAAATAAATTTTGAGTATGGGGGTCACTTTTGGGGGCAAATAAGTTTTGCAAACTGTACCGTGTGACATATCAAATGAAAGGCCTACCTACTGTACGAGTCTCAAATATATATATTTTTATATTATTTTCAAAGTTATTTATGTAAATAGACGAAAATTGACCATTCTCCCCCTTATTTCCGAAACCACTGATCCTACAACTTTGAAAAAATAAATACAGAAAATAGTTCTATAGATTACAGGAAAACCTATAAAAAGTCTATGGTCTTAAAATAACATGGTAAATCTCTGGTATAAACTTACATTTGCAGTTGGAATGTATGAGAGAACAAGATATTCAACTACAATGTTAAATTTGTTCTTGGGATAAATTCATCCCAATTACGGAACCTTTCATTGTGCGTGGTCCGACACACGCTTTTTTTGTTTACTTTATGTTTATGCAATTCCATCAATATACGTCAAACTTATAGTTTCATAAGGGCTAAGGTACCTACCTAGTTGATACCCTCAGAATATCCAAATTAATCTAGTCCAGTTTAGGTACGTCAATTACACATTCAATTCAAACAGTTTGAAAGGCTAAATGTTAAAAGAAGTCAAAGCATCAGTTTTTATTTCTAGTAGTTTCCAAAGAGTTGCTGGTGTTCTAAGAAGATTGCAAGCATGCATTAAAAAGCAAGTAGCCATAACCACTTAAAAGTAACGCCCGTACATGGCCATTCGATATAATCTTTTAGTAGGTGAAACAAACTTTTTCTATGTAAAATAATGACTCTTTTACCTTTGGCAAAATGCAATTTTACTAGAGTCGAGTCATTAAGTTTCGCTAGGCGACTTCGCTGAGCACTTTACGAAATATCATCTTAAAAGCCCGCTTCAGAGACGAGTAAGGCTGCCTATTGAAAACCCCACAGTGCGACTATTTAGGGATCTTTTTAGTGCAATAAAGTTGGAAGGAAATGGTAAAGAGGGGACGAGAGATTGTAGGTTCTTGTTGAGTGCCCTAGTCTTAGGAAATGGAATGGTTTGAAAAACTATCAAAATATTTTGCAATGCAGGTGCTTGAAAAGAGCGTTTTTCCAAGCAGCCAAACTGTGCGGAAAGTGCCACTTTTTCACACTAGTGCTTTTTACTTTTCAGTTGCAAAGAGTTTTTATTATTTAAGAAAAGTTTTACAAATTAGTCAAGTACAGATGATCATTCATATAAAAGGTACAATAAAATTGATACTTCATTAAACGCGTTATTAATTACTCTAGATTTAGATTTTGACCCATAAATTAATTTTAAATATTCATTAAATATGTTTGGCTGAACGTATATTTTGCTTGTGCGTATTCGCAATACGACGTGGCAGCTATTTGCAGCAGTAGTAGATATGCTGAGTGCGCATGTATTTAAAATAAGCCCGCCATTTTACTAATTTCTTGCATAGTTCGGAGTTGATCTGTGTAAATCTGCTAAAAATGTCAAGTTCAAGTGACATATCAATTAATTTAATCCCGGAAATTGTTATTCTAGAAGCACAAAATGCCAACAATAGCCTCTTACCGGCTAAATCAAAAGAACAATACTTTTTCAATATATATCTGCACTTGTAGCATACACAACTATTCAAGTGGACTGAACATGTCTCATTATATTGTGAGCATGAGAATCTGTTTTTGTTTGAAAAATTTAATCAATTTGAGCCTTTTTACTTCCTGAAACTGTTTCCTAATTATAAACTTCATTGCTGTTTTCCGTTGCATAATAAAATTGTTGGAATCAAAATGAATAAAAGGAGAAATGTATTTCCAATAATAACACGAACGATTATTGTATGAAAAAATCGCCGATACATCGAACGTACAAAAGAAAAATACGTATGTATTTTTGTTTACGTTAGTATGGTTTTTTATCGAGAAGTATGTTGCGTAAAATCGAAAAATAATACCGCATTAATTTTTCATAACGTCAATAAAAAAAAATATAGCATCGAGATAGTCTTGTATGGCTAGCTTTAAATTCAAATATTTATCTCATATGATGTATGAGAAATTAACTCAGTGAGAACTCGTTCTTTTTGCAACTGCAAACGTTTGCGATGAGTTAATGAAGTTTTACTTGGCATTTTACTAATGCTTTGAAATTATAGTTTCAATGAGAATTTTCTTTTAATATTTTTTTTTTAATTTTAATGAAAGGGGTTTTATTAAAATTGGCTCTCTTATGTTAATGGTACATGAAAAGTATGTTATTATTACCTATGTATTTAAATCCTCTGATTTTAGAACTACTATAAAAACTTTAAACGAAGCAAAAAGATCGTACCCTATCAGAATACCAGCGCTGCGACACTTATTTTTAAATTTTGCGGCATCATGCTGAGAGAGCCTTTTGATCTCCTACCGGACTGTTTTTATATATATATTTTTTTATTTTTACTTTCTTTTATTTTTTTTAAGTGTAATTTGTGATCCCTGTCCGTTTGATTTCTTTCTTTCTTTCGTAGGATATAGGATTTCTTTCGGATATAGCAGTTCACCATAGACGTGGTACAACAGCCGCGGCTCCCCTGATATCATCTCTGTCATCAGAAAACAGGCGCCACGCAACCAGCGATGCGACGCTCTGCTAGAGTAACTGTCGCCAGCCAGTGTTATTCTTATCCGACCATTATGGTGAATGCTGTAACTTCGTAACAATACAAGACGGGCGGCGCTTGCTGCGCCGGCGCCGTTGTATGCACATAGTCTTAAATTCACCGACTATGTATAGATATTTATACCGATAGACATCAGGATATCATAATGATGTATTATATAGTCCTCCTTATCGATTTCAATTAAGGCGACCATTCGAAATCACTTCCTAGCGTGGGCTCTTAGGTGGCTCGCTAGACCGAATTCAGTTTTGAACACCCGGTCACATCTAGGGCAATAAAGTTGGCCTGCAGTTTTGTATGTATACGTGTAGGAGGGCTCAGGTCTCTCTTTGCTTTTTTGGCGCTTCTCAGTAATAGCTTTGTGTCGCTTTTTAGAGTTCTGTACCTTTGATGTACGGAATCCTTATAGGATCACTCATGTGTCTGTCTGTCTGTCTGTCCGTCTGTGGTGAAGGGCGGGCGTTTTGGGGGACTGTCTTATGTAATTTTGACGTTCAAAAAGTGCTGATTCTCAGCCTAGTTTGAATAAATGACTTTTGATTTTGATTTTGACAGTCAATTTGCTCCGAATCTAATGGACTGATTAACTTGAAATTTGGTACACTTATGTATTTTTGTGACCCAAACACGGACGTGTAATGTAAATGAATGAATTTGGAGAATGGGGTCAATTTTGAGGAGCAAATAAGAAGATAAAAAAAGTGTTGCAATCTGTACCGTGCGATATATCAAATGAAAGGGCTTACTGTGAGGGTCTCAAGTATATTTTTTATAATTTTAAAATAAACTGTTTTAAAGTTATTTAAGAAAATAGACGAACATTTACCATTCTCCCCTTTATATCCGAAACTACTGAGCAACAAATTAAAAAAAAAAAAAAACTTCTATACCGACAGGAAAACCTATAAGAAGTATATGGTCTTAAAATAACATCAAATCAAATAACAGCAAATCTCTCAATATTGTACGTAGAAAATAACATTTGCAGTTGGAATGTATGGGAGAACATGTTTTTCAACTACAATGTTATGTTTGTTCTTGGGAGAAATTCATCCCAACTAGGGGTTCCGCCCTCATTGTGCGTGGTCCGACACGAACTTGACCAGTTTTTCTTTGAATGATTTCATACTTTTGTGAATAATAGAGCGCCAAGACGACCTGAGTAAAGCGAGCCTCTACCAACCTGAAGGATCAATAGCGCAAACGTTAAGATGCCTGATATTGGCCATCATGCTTTCGCTTACCTTCTGCCATCTCAGAGTAAAAGACTACTTTGGGAGTTCACTTTGCGAGTACGGCAACAAAGCAATGCAATAAAATATAATAGATTAATTTAATTCCCAAAATTAGTTAATAAGAAACGCGACAGTCTCGATATGTACAGTCACGAACCGGGATTGTTGAGCCACTAGCTTATGATATTAACTTGGTAGTGTTACACGAATGCCGCCCGTCAAATTTGACATGTGACATTTCAATAACGAAAAACGGGCGACATTCATGTAACACAACCAAGTTTAGATGGTAAGCTAGTGGCTCAACAATCCCGGTTCGTGACTGTAATAATCTAACAGGAATTTATTAATATAATATTATCCTGGGACACATCTGATTCCAAACTAAGCAGAGCTTGTACTATGGAAACCAGATAACTGATAAACTACATACACTACTTTTTTTTTTTTGTAAATACATACTTATATAGATAATTACACCTTTTTTTTTTTTTTTTTTGTGGATGGGAAATCATCAAATAACTTCTCCCGCTCTGGGTGGAGCGGAAGGGCGTGTCAGACTTTTACTGACTAAAACCCACCCGTGTTCCTTCAGTTGCCTATGCCAGGGCCACGGTATCTTTTTCAAACAACCCGCGACCCCAGCGGCATCGGCCCTATTGGACCCCATCTTTTGCTGACATCTCTTTGAGGCGCGCGTCGAACACAACGCGCCGTCGACCCGGGCCTGGTCCTCACCGGACGGCGAGCTACCCACTACTCATCGTCCGCAAGCAAATTACACCTAATGATATAATTCTGTAAATTACATAAATATTATTGGGAATTGAAGGGTATTTTCAGGAACATTAATTGGAGCGATTACTTACCTACATTAGATTGAATGTAGGTAATTATTGTTTTTCAGGGTGACTTGAAATAATCAATAATAAACGTAAGTTATTAAGGCGAAAGCGTCAGGGTAGCCCGCGAAATTCAAAATTTCTTACGTTTTTTCCTATTTACAAGTCAGTATTAGTTTGTAGGTTGATCAAAATGTAATTCGCAGCCGTAACAAGTATCTATTTACATAATTATAATCATTAAAGTGATCAATACAACTCTTTAAGACCAGATAATCCTAATGAATTACTATTTCATGAAATCTTGACATTTGAGGATTATACTAACTTAAGGAGTTGTATTACTGATTCTAATTATTATAATTGTGTAAATACATATAAGTTGCGGTCGCGAATCATACTTTAATCAACATAAGAACGTAAGAAAATTTGAATTTCGCGAGCTATTGTACTTGTTACGGCCGCGACCGTAACAAATACTTATTTGTTATTGTCGCGATTCATACTTTAATCAACATACACCCAGACACTGAGCTGAAAGTTGCAAATATCGTAAGGAAATTTTAATTACACGGGCTACATTTGCCCATTCACCTTAACATTTCCTACCACCAAGCAGTGTTGTAATATACCGTTTTAAAAATTAGGAGTTTAGGTTCAAAACCATGAAAAATATCAGCTTGTCTCTAGGATGGCAACGCATCTGCCATGTCTCTGGTATTGCAGAAGTCAATAGGCAGCGGTGTTCATTTACCACGAATTAAAATATATTGACGAAAGAAAGAAATGGGAGTATATCAGGAAATAACATATACTAGTGACACATGTTATTCTACTAATGACATATGTTAATCCCGGCCTCGCAAGGGTCGCCCCGGTCGCAAAAAAAAAAAAACCGGGCAAGTACGTGTCGGACCACGCACAATGAAGGGGTCCGTAGTTGGAAATAATTTATCCCAAACAGTTGAAAAACATGTTCTCATACATTGATATACGTCACGATCAAAAAATTGCTATCGTCAAGTCGACGATGGAGTGAGCTTACAGAAGAAGCCTGTTCACTCTTACTTTTAAGAGATTAGGGTTGTATGCGTTCGGAAACACTGATGCAGGTAGAGAGTCCCACTCTTTTGCTAAATAAATCTCTCACTCTGCTTTTGATTTTGCTAAATAAATTGTAATCCCAATAAAATGTTTTTATATGTGATAAAATTACAAATTAACCATTTTTGGACTATTTTTTTTTTTTTACTTGTGCTGTGACCTTGCTTCTTACCAAATTTCATGATTCTAGGTTAAGGTACCCTATAGGTTTTAAATCCCTTGTGAAATAGCAAAATATGCGACATGAACGATTATTTCTTTTGATCGCGTTGACTTACAAGTTTGATGTATTCACAGCTGAAAGAGACCATAGACCCCAGTATTTGATATAAATTTCAACGTGATACTTCTACGCGTTTCTGAGAAAAAGAGTCTTGACAGACAGATGGACAGACGGACAACAAAGTGATTCTATAAGGGTTCCTTTTTCCTTTTGAGGTACAGAACCCTAAAAAGAAAGACTTCACAGGATCACCCGCTGGGCTAATCTCATCAAAGTCGCTCCACAGTCGTCCATAGTGAACATAAATACATTGCTTTTTATATACTTATGTAGATTCGGACGGTACAGACGGTGGTCTTATCGCTAAAATGCAATTTATTTTAGACACCCATACATACATTCATACATAATCAACCTATAATGTTCCCATTGCTGAGACACAGGTCTCCTCTCTGTGAGAGGGAGCGTGCTGTAATCCACCACGCGGGCCCAGTGCGGCTTGGTGGATGTCACATGTCTTCGAATTTTTGATTCTAGAACAAGCCGATTTCCTCTCGATGTTTTCCTTTACCGTTTTGAGAGCAGTGATGTTGAAATAAATTACACAAAGTAAAGGGTCTGCTTGTTTTCACACCCACAACCAAATCGTAAGTCGGGGCCGATACCACTGGCCCACCATTGCTCTCACATTCACTGGGTGGATATTATCTATACATTTCTAGTTTATCTAAGTTTATAATAATATTAATAATAAAAAGGTCCGGGACCGCAGGGTTCCAAGATATAAAAAGAATAATAATATCCTGGGACATTTCACACACGGTCATCTGATCCCAAACTTAGCAGAGCTTGTACTATGGAAACCAGATACTCGTAACTGATATACTACATACTCGTACACTACTTATTTTTTTTTTTTTGTAAATACATACTTATATAGATAATTACACCCAGACTCACGAGAAACAGACATGTTCATGCACACAAATGTTTGTCGTGTATGGGAATCGAACCCACGACCTGCGGCGTGATAAGCGGTATCTTAACCAACCACGCCAGCTTGCCTCTTATCTTGCAGAGATTGTCTCTAGATATACTGTTTAATTATGTTCCAAAAAAATGGGTGTCAATGATTTAAAGCGTGTGATGCTTGCCGTTCAAAACAAACGATACAAAATTGTCGAACCCTATAAAACTAAATTTTTCAATACACAAAAATTCCAAACATTTTTTCAGCACAAAAATTCTAAAAGTAACGCCTCTATATCATTGTCAAAGCATCGTTTTATATTCCCATCCTACCTGTTTCCTGCGAAATTATAGCCTCGAAAAAAAAACAAAGTTGCCTCCTTTTTAGGGTTCCGTAGCCAAAAGGCAAAAACGGAGGCCTTATAATTTCATCATGACGAAGCGATATTATACAGCCATTTTACACGGATACTGTTAGCACTATATCGATGAAAATTTGAAAGATGGTAAATTCTGTGCTCCGCTAAACAATGGTGTAGTGAAATTAGGAAAGAAATAATAAGGGGTATCACTCCCCATACAGGTACATTATAGGCCAACCGAGAGAGAGCTTTAATACACAAGTCGTAAGAAGTATTGTTGGATCCCATAATCAAAAAGGTTATGATGTTTCTTAGTGAGTTTCCTCATTAAGTCAACATTTTTGAGACATAGGTATCTCAAAAATATTAACTTAAATAATAGCAAATTATATTTTTGATTGTAACCGCAGAAATGACCTTCTTTTTCAAACTGTTTTCGAGAAGTACTATAAAATACAAACTTATTCTTGCGGCCGATACAGTCCATACTGTGCCACATACTCGTACACGCCATGTATTATATCCCTTACTACTATGGAACCCTTCACTTGAACGTGGACCGAAACACACTTGGCTGACTTTTTGTTTCATTTTCACAAAAATCGACGCCTGATCTTTGTTACGGTGACAATCATTTTCCTCGTTAGGAGGGGAACAAACTTAATGAGCGCGAAGGATCCAGGGTGGATTAAAAATAAAATCTTTTTTTAATTTTAAAAGCTTTTGGTTTTATTATTTTTTCGTTCCGTCGCTGCTAATTAGTGAAGTTTTCCGAGTTGTAAGAGCACTGATTAAAATTCTAAATAAACAGTCTGTGATGTCTTCTTTTATTTTGAATGCTTTGAGGCTGTTTGGCTTCCCATTATGAGGTTAACTTGAGAGATGAACACGGTAAGTGCGTTTTTTATGCTCTTTGTAGTTGGTTAACCGGTAGTATTAACTCTTTGTAATTTTTTCTTACATAATGTGTTAAGGTAAAGAGTTGTGGAGGCAGTCGCTCCATGTAAAATACTATTCATATAAGCAGGGCTGTGCCGGAATATAGCAGTTTGTCGTTGACGTGGTACGACAGCGACTCCCCTGACATCATCTCTATCATCAGCTCCGCTAGGAGTAACTGAAAAATAACTTTCATAAAAACTTAACAGCTTCTGAAGTCAGTGTTTACAGTTCTTCAATGCACTAATAGCTTAGCGCCCACTTCAGAAGCTGTTGTTTTTTTATGAAAGTTATTTTATTCGTTTTAGGTTTTTGAAGTCATTTTTTACTGTTTTTTTTAAGTATTTTTTTTTTCTATTTTTAGTTGAATATACAAAATATCATATGCTCAAGACGAACGAAAAGAAAAATCATCACACCGGCCACCGTAAATTGATTCCAAATTTAAGTGGCCAATATTAGCTTAGTTGTTCCATCCCCGCGCCACACGTCAAGGAACGTTCGCCGCATAAACGTCACGAGCCGGACGTATAAATTTCTAAAAAAATAACTGTGCTGTGAAATCGTGTAAAAATTACACCACAAAAAAGAAAAGTGTATTAATATCTCATTTCATAAGTAAGTATTCAATTTCACCGTATATTTCTTAGTTGAATTTGAAAACGAAAAAAAATAATAATGTGACGCAGTAACTGTTGAAGTGTTGACTAGGGCATGAAATCAGTTTACCCATATTTTCAACACCTCACGAAAAAAAACTAAGGATGACAAAGGAGTTTTATTAACATATACGATGATGGTTTATGTGAGTGTTAGTTTGGTTCTTTAACAGTATAGTTCCGATACGCCCTCGATTGGATCCGAACACATAACCTCCGTCGGCTCGTTATTAGAATGACGACATACAACACCCTAAATTGATTATGTAAATATTTATTATGCTACCTATCAAGTCTTATGAGTGTGTGTTAATTAAGAGAGTTGGATAAACAACTCTTATGTTAACGCCATTAAATCTTTCATATTTAGCACGCAAGTATAATAATTTACCTTTATAGAATCCCATTCTGTAAATGCGATAATCGCAATTTTGATGACAGGTCGAGGCTAAAAACATAAAAATTGGGGATTTCGAATATCCAAGCTCCACCACAGGGGCAGTGAATAATACATTATTTCATTATTTGACGAATTCATCCATTGTTCAAGGTAAATAAGCAGTGGTGATAAAGTTTTTTTTAATATTCAACGTCGAAGTTTCATGCCAATCGTGTGTGTGAACATTTTACTTTCACAAATATCACACACACACATGTAGATACGACTTAAAATGTGACAAGTATTATTCAAAATATTATTAACAATAAGAAAATGCCCACATCATAAGTAATATACAAACATAGGTCCAATAATACGTAATATTCATTACCATACACATTTGAAATAAGGAAAAATATTGCTTGTAAAAGCGAGTGCTAAAGTATTTAAGTTTTTTTTGTAGCGTAAGAGAGCCAAAAATAAAGAACACTGTCGCAGTGCAATTAAAAAAATGATGAATGATGTTTTATTTGGACATTCATAAATTTTTAACAAAGCTGTGGTCGTAGCGAGCACAAGAAACAATATTAATTTATTACTCCTGCTCTGTTTTTTTTTTTTTAAATTAATTGAGATGGGTTTGCTCTTGACTTTATTTGTCACTTTTTAGTTGTGCTACCTACCTCACATAAATTCGAATACCAGTACCTACTATGTAAATAACAGTGATAGGAAGTTATCAAAACATCATCCGCATAGATTAAAACATCATCCACATATACTAAGTGGGATTTTTTTTTTTTGAGATGGGTTTGCTCTTGGCCTAGTCTAGGTCAGAGGTAGCAGAGACAAAGTCAACGATGGAAAGAGCTTACCCAGAAGAAGCCCGTTCACTTTCACTTTGAAGAGATTAGGGTTGTATGCACTCGGAAACACAATAGCAGTTAGTGAGTTTCATTCTTTTGCTGTGCGCATTTTAAAAGACATTTGGAAATTTGCGTCTAGACGTCCGATGGTAGAAGGGGGCCGGTGGAATCAGGTCATAGAGTTCTTGGGCACACTTACCGAAGTACAATCTGTAGAAGACCGACCAACAGGCAACCTTGCGGTGATGAGTCAAGCTGTGAAGCTTGGCATTCACCAGTTCTACGTCGCCAATGAGCCTCTTTGCTCTGCGTTCCACCGAGTCAAGCACGGCAAGTTGGTATTTAGCTGAGCCATCCCAAACGTGGCTGCAATACTCCATGCAGGATCGGACTTGCGCTTTGTAAAGGGTTAAGAGCTGTCCAGGCGTAAATTATCGCTTCACCCTATTTAGAATGCTCAGCTTTTTGGCCACTGTTAGGGCTTTGTGCGGCCATGTCTAGAAGCTCAAGCCGATCAGTGACAGGAAGATGTACCCCGAAAAGTAGGTGTTTGGGCGAAACGACTCCTTTTAGCGGTAAAAAGACACGCCTGTGTTTTGGTGGTGTTAAAAGAGACCAGATTATCACAACCCCACTGGGAGACAAGGCTTAAGGTCAAATCTGTCCGCTCTACCATGGTAGTAAAAACGTTTGCAGTTGCGAAACTCCCGTCAGGAGCGAAGTTCCTTCATACGAGTACGTACCTGCGATTTATAACAAAAACTAAATTTTTGCAGCCGCCATCTTGGATTTATATTTTGTCGTTACTGTCGACTTCAGCACCCTCGAAAACTATAAAAACGACATCCATTATGAAAAAAATTTTCACAGCCGTCATCTTGGAATTACATTTTGACTTCACTATCGGCTAGCACCCTCGAAAACCATAAAATCGATACCCATGATGAAAAATTTGAAAATTTTCGCAGCCGCCATCTTGGATTTTCATTTTGACCAAATTCACACTTTTTCTTTGTCTTTCATATTCACACTACTTCAAGCTGGTAACATACAAAATTAAACAAATAACAACAAATCATCAACAGTAAGTTGAAAATAATTACCCTTTACAATTTTCTTTTAAATCTTCCTTTTATTTAAAAGAATATTATTTATCTATTTATTTATATTATTTTATTTAAAATGTCCCACATTTTTAGGGTAATTTCTATGCAATGGAACATTTCCATTTCACACGCGTGTTGCACACATACGCAAATGCGTTTTGTAATAATACACTCGCGAGCGTGGCGCTCCTTCATACAGTTATAAAAAGTGGCTTTGCGCCAAACGTTGCGTTTTGTATTGAACACGGAATCTGGACATTCTATAATCTAAGGTATCTACTCAATTGAGTACACACTATTCTGATGGTTTGTTTTATTTCAATTATAACTCTTACTAGGTTTATGAAATCGTAATGGTATTTATTTTTTAATTTATTGTGAATAGATAAAAATTTAGTGAAGGACGTTGCTAGTATTAGAAATTCCTTCATATTGAAGGAATTTTCTTACTTTGACTTCATAAAACATTTTACATAATACACAAAAAAAAATACTTTTCAGTATAACAGAAGTAATATTTGTTGTAAAAAAAAATTCTGTGGAAAAACACTTTTTAATTTATTTTTCATTCTTTCAATAAGTAACTGCACTCTTACACACAGTGAACAGATATAGACATATTAATAGGTACTGTTTCTTATAGCCAACCATTTATTACAAATTTTGGAATTACTCCCACCAAGCTAAAATAACTACTTTTGAAATGGCATGCCCTTAAAGTAGACAACATTTTTTTTTTGCTCTAGCGTAAAATTTCCCTTGAACCACTTGCTAGGTTTTGTTTTTCACAGCCGACATGTTACTCTAATTTGCACTGATATACAAAGGGCCCAACCGCACACAAATCAATCTGCCAAGCCTTTTCCCAACTATGTTGGGGTCGGCTTGCAGTCTAACGGGATGCAGCTGATTACCAGTATTTTACATGGAGCGACTGCCTATCTGACCTCCACAACCCAGTTATTGGGTAATACGATACCCTTGGTAAGACTGGTTGTCAGACTTTCGGGCTTCTGACGACCTGTAACGACTGCCAAAGATCCACGAATTACAGCCGGGACCAACGGCTTAATATGTTTTCCGAGGCACGGAGGAGTCTCGGTATGTACAGATGGTCACCCATCTACGGACCAACCCCGGCAAGCGTAGCTTAACCTGATGGATCGATCCTTGCGGCTGTTATTATTTAGCCACGAGCTCCTCTCGTCCAAACCACACACATGACAATGTGTACCTCATAGATTTGAGTTATTGCGTCTTTGAACGATGTATTATATTACTAGCTGCGAGGTCAAAGCTTGCTAATCACTAATCTGTCTACATCTGTGTCCTCGTTGTAACGAAAGAAATAGCCGGGGCTAATAAAAAAACACATAATAAAAATATATAAAGATTTAGATAGCTGGTCTTCAGCGCAAGACGCGCGCAGTTTCAGGTCTGCAGCGCAATCAGCGCATCAGGTGATCAGGAACGAGGTCTGCAGCGCAAGAAGCTCACGGACACGTCGGCGGGGTTTACTAGGCAGTAGATCAGGAGATAGGACAAGAAGATAGGATTAGAGGAGAGAGTTGATAATTTAGCGAGCGGGGTTTTAGCCCTTATGCTGGCGACGGCTTAAGTCACGCCGCTGGAGGTACGAGAGGCGCGTTTCCTTCCAAAAGTAGGAAGAAGAGGAGGACGGCGTTCCGTGCCTTGCCACCAGAGGGCCTTCAAAGGTCCAAGAGTTTCTTCGGACCAAGATGTGACGTATGTGTGGTTCACTCGCGAACTGATACCTTCACTTGGTAATAATACTGCTGCTTGTTAGTTCACGGTAAGCCATTGACCACTTTCCATCCATAATTTATATTTACATTAATAAAAGTCAACGTCCCTCTTTCGGTCTGCCGGTAGGTGCACTCATAACTCGAGAACCACTTATCCTATTTCCGTGAGTTTTATTTCATAGCCATGTATAACTTATGTTACTCAGTTGCATGTAGTTAGAGTGTAAGCTGACCCCATCATAGTTGCGGAGAAGATAGGCAAATGATAATGTGGTACCTATGTTCTCTGCTTAGGTTTTAGGTTTTGCATACATTAAAATATGCAAAGGAATTCGGGCCACACTAAGTTCCTACATAAATATACATACTTATAATGATGAGAGATTTTTTGGCTTGATCCGTAACCTAAATCCGAAATTGATTGGGTACATAAGAGACTCATTAAGGATTTTGGGAACATAATTTCCGTGATAACTGTATACTTGCTAAGCCTTACGCACACAGACGCGATGGGCCGATCTCACCACATAGTAATTGCAATATTCTTCTCTGGTACTATTTTAAATGAGGTTCAGGTTACGCTCTCCAAGGATTTATTTCACAACGGCGAAAATGAGCATTGCTAAATTATTGAACTATTGTAAATCACATTGCTAAAGTAGCGGACGATATCGTGGCTTTAAAATTAATGCGGGAGTCAGTCAGAAAATGGGTGAAAAACTATGATGGACATATTTTTTTTTATTTCCCTCTGCAGGGAACCTGACGTCTGAGGTCAATGTAACGCCGTTCTTTTAGGCCTATCACGCTGTGGTTTTCCTAAAAATCATTTCAAATTTAAAACATTGATAGGTATTGCCCAGTAATTTAATTCGGATAGCATTTCACTTGGAGTACAAGTAGTGAAATTCAACCGA
This sequence comes from Dicycla oo, assembly GCA_948252095.1. NCBI lineage: Eukaryota > Metazoa > Arthropoda > Insecta > Lepidoptera > Noctuidae > Dicycla > Dicycla oo. Next base: position 16,845,107 of record OX411732.1, read on the forward strand.
GGTAATTTAGTCTAGAAACTGATCCAGACGTATTTAGCAAAAACATTTGACTTAGCTGCAGTCAAAAGTCAAATGTTTTCCTTGCTAAAACTACCGTAATTTGGTCTAACTTAGTACATGCCCATCGTCTTATCTTATGGCCGATCGTGGCTTAAGTAAGATAAGCCAAGTCTCTAAGCTAACCTTAGCTATAATTAAAGTTAAGGTCACGTGGCTTACTGAAGGTTACCGAAAGGTCTAAATTGTTAGTTAAACTAAAAGACCCTATTACTAGTTTGATGGACTTGACTTAATGGTGGTAGTAATCCTTTAGAACGGTTATAAATATAAATATATATAGGCTTAGGTATAGAGGTACGAGGAACAGGGTGTAAAGTTCCAAGGGTCCTCCCTTTTCAATAGAGGTTGAGTGAACTGTCCTCCGACCAGACGGGTGACGGGAATTCTGCGCCATGAATATACCTACCAACAAGGATTGTATTAGATAACATTAGTAATACGTATATTCATTTAGTCTGAATTTAGACACTAAAACGTATTTGAATTCTTCGTCTCGTGTACAAAATAATTATTTATTGTATTTCTCCAAACACAGAGCCCTTGTCTTTTAACACAAATAACTAAGAAAATAAGATAAACAGGCGTACGTAGAATATCAGATCTCAAACACAAATGAAGGTTTTAATGAATACGTATAAAATAAACGTAACGGCACAGGATAGCATTTACCAGAAGTGGTCATCATATTAGTGGCTGAGCTGAGTTCCTTTGGTACATATGGTGTACTTTTGCTGCTGGTCGAAACTCACCTGGTTCCAGGGTGGTGACAACTCTGTACCTATTTCCGTAGCGGTTCGCTGGGGACTTCAGGAGAGGGTTCGTATTGGAATTTATACTGAATTAAAACTGCTACGAGTATTTAATACATAATATAAGACTGGGACTCATAATATCCTATTTTAGGGACCCAAAGGGCATAGTAACTTCTTGATTATGACTTATACTACTGGAATCTCTTACTGGAATAAATACTCCACGTCGAGATGTCGCTACGCCCCCGTAAGGGGGCGCGGCGTGCGGTGTCGGGGCGTAGCCCCCCGACCGCGGAGGCTATACGGTGGCCCGTAACCACGGGCCCCTCATCTTGTTCGCCGCTGGCGAGTGGATGTTTGGGCGTGCGGCATACACGCCCATGTTAAGAGGTGTCTGAAATTTGTGTCTGTAGGCACGCCACGACGTTGATGCCCAACGCCGCTTGCTTCACCGTAAATCGGCGGACAACCACTACCGAGTGAGACCCCCACCTACATGGGGGAAGCCCAGCAGATGGCATCCAGCGACAGATTTACGGACTCGACGTTCCTACAGAAGGGGTGTATGGCCCCCCTCACCTCCCCGTTTTCAGGTCGAGCCGAGCCCGGGTGGTGAGAAAGGACCGTGTTCTGAGTGTGTGGGCGGTATTGTGCTGTGTAACACCGCCCGGTGTATACGCGAGTCGCCCGCCCGCATAAAAAGAGCCGCGACTTCGCGTGTGAGTTGGGTGCCTGTATAGAGGTGAATGTCTGTTGTTTGCTACGTGACACGCCTATATTAACCTAGCACGTGCCACGCAACAGATGCATGTATTTGTATGGAGTCAGTGTCACAAGTGAGCCGCGTGTAGACTGAGGGCGACTCACTCGGAAGTCCAGTCCGGTGATGGGGTCAGTCGTCCGCAACTAGGTCGCGGGGCAAGGGTCTCCTCGCGTCTGGGGGGCGCGTATGCCAGGGCGCTATCTGCTTGACATGGGGCCAAGCGGATGCGTCGGCACGCGTGAACATCCCCTTCGCGAGGCGCCGCACAAACTCGTCCAGGCTCTCAATCCGGAGGTCCCTCTGGATGATGTCGTTCCTCACGAAGCGAGGGACGTCAACGATGGTCCGCAACGCAAGGTGTTGCTGCGTGCGGAGGAGCTTGCGGTTCGTCTCGCTCGTGAGGGCGAACCATGCAGGGGCGGCGTACGTCAGTATTGGGCGCACGTACAACTTGTACACGCCCAACTTGACGCGCGCCGGGATGCGGGACGAGAGCACTGGTCGAAGGAGGTTGCGGGCGACCCTACCTTGTGCGACAACATTGCGGACGTGTGACCCCATTGTGAGCCGACGGTCGATGGTGACGCCCAGGTACTTGACCCGGGGCGACCACTCGACGTCAGCTCCCTGCAGCTTCAAGGGTGGTGGGAGAGGCGCGGACCCGGTCACCATCGCCTGCGTCTTACCCACGTTGACCGACAGCCGCCACTTGGACAGCCACTCGGGAAGCAGGTTGAGCGCGCGCTGCATCTTGACCGCCGCGTACTTCGCATTAAGCGAGGTGGTAATGTACGCGGCGTCGTCGGCGTACAGCGCGAGCATCGCGTCCGGAGTGGTGGGGATGTCATCGGTGTAACGTGAGTAACACGCCGGCGACACGCAGCTGCCCTGCGGCACACCGGCGAGCACCGGGCGGGCGCTTGACAGCGCTCCGTCGACCACCACCCTGAAGGTCCTGTTGGAGAGAAAGTTAGAGACCACCATAACAACGCGACGGGGCGCTTCTGAGGTGGCCAGCTTATAAATGAGGCCATCGTGCCACACACGGTCGAAGGCCTTCTCCATGTCGAGGAATACTGCAACCGCGTATTCCTTTTTGTTCATCGCCGCCGAGAGGTGGTGCAGTACCCTCGACAGCTGAAGCGTCGTGCTGTGCTCCGCCCGAAACCCGAACGGCCGTGGCGTGATGTGTGGCTCGAGATGTCGCAGCAGGAGTGCTTCGAACACCTTGGAGACCGTCGGCAGCAGCGTGATTGGCCGATAGCTCTCCGGCTTCAGCGTGTTTTTCCCCGCCTTAGGCAGCATAATGACGCGCCCCTCCTTCCACGAAGCGGGAAAGGTCCCCGTGCGCAGTATCCCCGTAAACAGGCGCGCCAGCGCCGCTACCGTGCGGAACGGCAGGTGGCGCAGCACTGCGTTGGTGATACCGTCAGCACCGGGGGCCTTCCTGGGCTTCGTCTTTAGGATGGCGCGTCTGACTGCCCCAGGCGAGAAAAAGATGGGGGCCTCCTCGGGAGCTATCGGCGTAGCGAAGTAGTCCCCAAGGTGTTTCTCGACCGCTGCGACATGCTCGGTGTCGCTGGTCGGGTTCGGGCAGAACTGACGCTCCAGGTGCTCGGCGAAGACCTCCGCCCGGTCCTCCGCTACATATTTGAGCGCCCCGTCGCTATTTAGCAGCGGTCGCACCGGAGCTGGGGTATTCGTCAGTTGGCGGCATAGTTTGTGTACTGACGGCCAGCTGCCTGTCGTGGCGTCATTACGTTCCTCCCAGCTCGCGGCGGTGTGTGCCTGGAGCTCGGCCTTTACCTTATCCGCGAGACGGTTTAACTCTGTCTTCAGTGTGGGGCATCTCAGTTGTTGCCACTGCTTGCGAAGGCGCCTCTTCACGGCAATCATTGACTTGATGTGCGCCGGCAGGGGCGGCAAAAGCACTCTCCCCTGCGGCTGCGTCGTCGTCGTCGCCGCTTCTAAGGCGCTTTGGATGCAAGCAGTGACATCCTCCGCCGTCTGGTCCACGTCCGCGGCGGTGGTAATAGGCCGAGTCGGCGTGGTGGTCTCTAACTTCTCTGCGAACATAGTCCAGTCCGTTGATCGACGTGGCGCTATGGGCTTCAGTCGGGTCGGCATACCCGATAAGACGACGAGCACGGGCTGGTGGTCTGACTGTAGCTCGTCGTCTATCACTTGCTGTGTGGCCTGACAGTGTAGTCCTCGGTGGACTACGATGTCCAGCACATCCGGTGTGTGGGTGGTGGCGTCCGGGTAATGGGTTGGCGTCTCAGGGCCGGACACCGTGTAGCCGAAGGCTTCCGCGTCCGCAAAGAGCCGTCTCCCCTCGGTATTCGTGAGCGACGAATTCCACGCTGGGTGCTTACAATTGAAGTCCCCGGCGAGGAGGGTGGCGTGCTGTGACGCATGCAGCAAGGCCCGCAGCTCGGTGTGATCCAAGCGGGCCGCGGGCGGCTTGTAGCATGCGTAGATGTTGATGTCCTCGCCGGCCACGTGCAGCTGAACACCCAGCGCGTAAAATGTGCTGAGCGACGGCAAGGGGAGTTCCTGATGGACGACTCTTCGCCTCACAAGTACCGCCAGGCCACGGTATCTAGTGTTATTAGCCGACCGTTCGTCCTTCCTGTAAGCGAGGTATCCCGGGAACCTGACCCTGTCCTCGGGCCCCAGGAGCGTCTCGCTTATGAGCGCCACGTCGATATCTTGTTCCCTCAGGAGATGGCGGAGGGAGGCGACCTTATCCCTTAGGCCGCGGGCGTTCCAATGTAACACCCTTAACGGTCTAGCCATGGTACAGGGTTAGTAGCGTGGCCAGACCGTCAAGGATGACTGTCTCTATATCTTGACCCTGCCTGATGGCCTTTATTAGGTCCATCAATAGTTGAATGGCGCAGGCCGTGAACTCTTTTTTGTGTGCGCCGGCAGCGCCACCACTCTTGGTATTGAGGAACTTATGTGGTTCCACCCGTTGCCGCCGCGGTAGCGCCGGCGGCGGTTTTGGGTGGTTCCTCAGTGGTCCGCTGCGCTATGCCGGCGCTAGCGGTGGGTTCCTTTTGGGTCTTCGTTTGTTTGACGACCTGCGCCCCATCTGCGGCAGGGCCGGCCTCTGGGATCTCTTCCTGGGTCGCTGGGGGCTTGGGCTTCTTACCCTTCCTTTTCCCCCCTCGTCCCTTCTTCCTCCGCCTTGAGGAGGTTTCTTGGCTCCGATCTGTGGGCCCGTTGGCCGCCGCCATCAGCGTCGTGCCTTGGGCCTCTTCTGGCCTCTCTTCTGTAGGCCTCTCTGTGGCCTCTTGCGGCCGTCGTGTGGAGGCCGTGATGGCGGCAGTCCCCGCTCGCTTGTTCCTGATCTCCGCCTGGAACACGGGGCACTTGATGTTGCACGCGGGGTGCGGGCCACCGCAGTTAACGCAAGTGGCGGGCTCGTCCCGCGGGCGCGGGCAATCACGTGCCGCGTGCTCGCCTCCGCATCGCACACAAGCGAGCGGTCGGTGGCACTGGTGCGAACTGTGCCTGAAACGTTGGCACCTGTGGCACTGAGCGGGCCCACGTTTGCCTCTCCAGGCCTCGATCTTGACACCACGCATGTACATGAACACGGTGGTGTCATAGATGGCTCGGACATCAGGGGTCTTCTTTAAAATGGCGTGGAATACACAGCCGGGTCGTCCCTGTGCACCTTTAATATGGCGCACGTACTCCGGCTGGTATCCCATCGCTCGGAGCTCCTCCTCTATCTCCTGGAGATTGGTGTCCGCTGGTAGCCCCCTTATGGCTACCTTTAGGTTCTTGTCCGCTGGTAGCGAGTAGGCAAACCAGGAGACGCCGCTATCCTTTTCCAGGCCAGTCAGGTACCTCTGGACCAGCCTGTACTCTTCCTCCGAGTCGGGGGTAAATCGGACCCCCGTCCCGTACGGACGAGCATTTGGGGGCCGGCCCAGCTTGGCGCTGATGGCCCTGAAGTGGGCGGCCCAGTTGGGCAGCCTCTCCACTACCAGCGGTGGGTAGCGGGGTTTCTTCCCCGGCTTCTTCGTCGTCGTCGTCGTCGTCGTCGTCGTCGTCGTCGAGGCGCCGGGGGCGCTAGCAGGGGGTCTAGTAGCTGCACGGGGGCCAGGGGGTAAATTAGAGTCACTTACCCCTGTATCTGTTACTTCCGGTGTCGGAGTCGGCGGGGGCGAGCGTACTGCGTCGGCGAACGTGGGCGAAGCTGGTTCGCCCAAGTCCAGCCGCTTCGCCTCTATGGTTGCCTCGCCGGAACTCCTTCTTCGGTGCTTCCGCTGGGGTCTAGATTCGGCGAGTGTGAACTCAAAGCCAAATCCCAGCGGGGTGTCGGCTCCTCCCACGGAGGGCCGGGTGTCGGCTCGCGGTGTCGTGTCCGAGGACACGTCGTCGCGACCGGACCCGGCCGAGCCCGCCGATGCGAGCGACATGCTCGATCCCGCACGCGACGAGCATGCCGACAGCATGGCGGGAGAGTCGTAGGCGGAGGTGCGGGAGGGCGCCGGCGACGCTGGCATCTGTGGAGCAGATACCGAGCCCGCCAGCGAGAAGCGGGGACCGGGTGCGGCTGGCGCGGGCGGAGACTTGAAGCGCGGCGGTGGCGCAGCGGAGCGCACGGTGGACGCGCGGGGTCGCGCAGCTGGAGCGGGTACACTCGCGGGCGGCGCAGCGGTGCGCGCGGCTGGCGGCGCGGAGGCGCGCACGGCAGGTGGTGCAGCGGTGCGCGCGGCGGGTGGCGCGGCGGCGCGTGTGGTCGGCGACGTAATCACACGCGCGACAGCTGGTGTAGCACGCGCGGTCGTTGTCGCGGTCGCGGAAGCGCGTGTGGGAGGGGTCGCGCGCGCGGGTGGTAGGGCGCGGCCGGTTGTCGTCACTGATGGCCCCGAGGCCTGTATCGGCACCGGGCGAAACGTAGTGGGACGGACGGGTACCTCGCGCTGTCGGCTCGTCGACGGCGTCGGCACAGCGCACGCAGGCGCCGATCTCATCGGTGGGTCGGCAGCTACAGCGGCACTCGTTCCCCCCCCTCTTCTTTCTTCTTCTCTTCGTAGTCCGGCCGGCGGTGCGTCGGTCGCCGCGTCACCAATGTTCGGTAGCGACGTCGCCCGATCCATCGCCGGACGGGCCTCAGGTGACCCGGCATCGCGGCCCAGCGAGCCGCGTTTGCCGGGCTTAGGCATGTTGGTGGGTGTGGCCTCCGCGACCGCGGCGGTGAGCGAGCTCACCGGGCGTCACGGTGGCTCCCTCTGTGATTACACAAGTGCCGGCTGGAACTTGTGTAAGCACAGAGAAAAACAAATAAAAATGGCGGTCCGCGCGGAACAGAAGTACTCACACTTGCACTCACAAACAACTAGTGTGGACGGGCCACAAGCTGATCCTCCACTGGCTAGCGTGTTTTTTTTTATATTTTACTGATTGGTCTAGCCAGCGGACCATTGTGAATTGCACGATTTCACACACATAGAAACGGCAAACTCGCGTCCATGCTCGTTATTGGGTATTCTGAGTCGTCAAACTTAATATTATTTTTGTTTTCACTAACACCTAAATAAATACGTAGTAAATATTTAATTTGTTATGAATGTGTAGGGCTATAAACGTGGAGGGCTATACGAGTAAGGGAAGACCTAAGAAACGATGGGTGGACTGTGTGAAAAATGACATGGCCAGAAAGGGAATGACTACCGAGATGACGACTAATAGAGAAGTATGGAAGAAAAAGACATGTTGCGCCGACCCCAAATAAATTGGGACAAGGGCAGGAGAATGATATTTATTTTTTATTTATTTTATTTATTTTAGTACATGGATATGATATGATGTATTCAAATTACAATAAAGATAAAATAAATCCCGAGATTTAATCGTCATGTTTATTATTCCGCGATTTTATAGGAGGTATTATCCACTCTTGTTACTTCTTTCCTCGAAGTTTCGGTATTTATGCTCTACCTATTCTGATCTCTGGTATCTTCTTTAATTTATTTATTCTTAGGTTTGAAACTGCGATAGCCCAGATGTTAGGGCGTTACACTGCTACAGTATTTTTATCTCACAAAGCGAGGTGCGCTTTACTTGTGGTTACCAAATGTACAAACACGCTGTGAATGTGTGTGTAAGCGCAAGAGCTCTCGATACGTCCAAGACAATGGCGAATTGTGAGTGTGTGTGTTGCTGGCGGTACTCGTCTTCACGCACACATGTACAGCGTATTTGGACACTCGGTAACCACAAGTAAAGCGCGTGTTAGATAATTAAAGTAATAAGACATTAAAAGTGTATATATAGATATTATCAAAACAGCAAGCATTAAATGTCAGGATGTTTATTGGTCATTTACTGTGTATGAAAGTACTATGAACATGGTGTGTACGGAAAGGGTTTCATAACAAAGACACAAAAAGACAAGACTAGGCATTTATTATTTCAATTAGGCTTGTCAGTAGTTAATCAGAAAGCTAGTCGTCCGTTCACAAAACTAGGTCATCATGGAGAAGAGCGGACAAGAAACTCCATGGAAACAGTATAAAATATTACTTATATTTCTTTATAATTATCGTTATCTCAAAAACAGTTAATTCTATCTCTTGGACAATGGTCCAAGAGAACCCATAATAATAGCAACATAATAACATTAGCTAGGAAAAGAACATGAATATTCCATTATACGGTTTGACATATTTATCAATAATATAACTACAACAACAATATGGTCATAATAAGCAATAATTGAGATATACTATCAAATTACTCAATTCATAAAATAATAATAATAGTACCTATACAATATACATCATCAACAACAACAATAATCAGAATAATATCATACCCTTAGATGTTAACGCCTTGAAAATCGAAGAGCAACTGCCCTGATCCACTGTGGCTCCGCTCTTTTATACCCGATAACAAACAAGTATGATTCACAATCGACAGTTGATTCAAATCAGTGTTTGATTTATAGAAAGATAAGTTTGTTATATTCATTAATTAATTTTAACAATTAAGTACAAAATATTAAACATAATAATTATATTTATAGGTATAACAAGTATTTATTTTTAAATATTAGACACTTAATAGTGTGTCAATCCGTTTGACTCGAGTCTTTTTATACCAATGAGTAAACAAGTGGGGTGGTCACATGTTTTTAGAAAATATTATATTTGAGCTACTAGTTTTTGCTAATAATGTTGTTAAATCATAATTTATTTTTATCTTTATATTTAAACATGAGATAACCCGATAATTGATCTTAGTAGCTTTCTATATTGCTATAATAAACTTAACCTAAAATCTAACCTGTAAAAATAATAAAGTATGTAAAATCAAACCAATTTCACAGCTGTTTGTTATTGGCATTATTGTAGACATAAATTGGCATTTACAAATAGACACACACATATTTTAGCATACTTATTCTTATATTTATTTTGTATATTTAGTCAAAATATTTTAAATAATCTATCACGGCCAGACTGACCAGTACTTCGCTCTCGAAGTACCCCTTATATTAGTCTGTATATATAATATTTTCTGTTTTGTTTAGTACCTGCTGCATTAATGACTAGTTAACCAGCAGTATATATTTTATTGATCTATGGCCTTGGCATACAAGCACCTATCACCCGCTGCAGTGTGAATTTCAGTGAAGTATCAGGGCAAAGATCGACCAGCGGTATAATATATATTATTGTTATCATTTTTTTTTTATTTTTTTTATTGATCTATGGCCTTGGCATACAAGCACCTATCACCCGCTGCAGTGTGAATTTCAGTGAAGTATCAGGGCAAAGATCGACCAGCGGTATAATATATATTATTGTTATCATTTTTTTTTTTTTTATTGATCTATGGCCTTGGCATACAAGCACCTATCACCCGCTGCAGTGTGAATTTCAGTGAAGTATCAGGGCAAAGATCGACCAGCGGTATAATATATATTATTGTTATCATTTTTTTTTTTTTTTTTTAACACGGCATCACCCGCCTTGGATCTAGCCATACCACATGGCATCACCCGCCTGGGATCTAGCCCTAAGACCAGGAAAAGGATACGCATGTTGGCCATTTGTCATCAGTAATCAGTCATTAGTCATTTATTCATTTGTCAGCCAGCGTAATAGGGAGGGAGGTGGAGTAGCTAGGATAATTTACAAATCATCCGCCCATACGGTCGGTTCATTGTCGTTGTCATCCATAAATGGATCATTACGAGCCAGTGGCTGGTCTCAAAAAAAAAAAATCATGACTAGTGATTTCTTCGGACATCCTGTTAAATTTACGTTTTACTTTTTAGTGATTATTAGAAAATACTTCTAAAACTTCCTTAGGGCCTTCATATTTAGGACCAAGTTTAGTCGTATGTTTTCCATGCTTTATATATTAAGACAAAATCCCCCTTTACAAAAGGCTTTATTTGAGCTTTGCCCTTGTCAATACTTAACTTGTCCCGAAATGATCGCTCGTCCATCCTTAATTTACATAATGATCTAACAGTAATCAGATCTTCAATTGAATTATCATCGTCGATTTGTAAGACTTGTAAGATTGTAAGACTTTGCTTGATACCCAATGGCAAATATTTTTTTCCACACCACAACTGTATGGGAGATCTTCCCGTACTTTTAGAAACGGTATAATTAATAGCCAACTGTAAATCTCGATTAGCAGTGTGCCATAGTTTCGTAAGCTCCACAACAGACTATATCTTAGCTTAGCCACAGGCACAGCCAGTTATTTATAATTATTAAAATTATTATTTATAATTATAATTTACAGTATTTAAAAAACTTAAATAGCGTCTTCAACAATAGCACTTTGAAAATGAAAAACAATCAGTTAATACATCTAAAATTATTTGTTTATCAACAATGTATGTGAAATTTGCTTTTTCTTACATGTTAGTAAGTATACCGGATCAAATAAAAATATATGTTTCATCCGCTTTATGACATAGTATATACCAACTTTAAATTGTGGCTTTTATTCATACTTATTGTAACATTTTCTTCAAAGCTATCTTTTTAATTAATTTGTGAACACCAGAGTAATATTAGAAATTTTAAATTATGTTTCCGTGAACACTTGCATTTCTTCGACCATACAACAACTACTTCATAATTACTTCTGGAATAAAATGCTCACAAGCTAACTTTACTAGCACTTTGATTTATAAGCAACAAACCTTAACATTTGGGATTGCCAAGTTCAACTTTTGTTAAAACTTGCATTTTATTGTCAGCCTCATTTTTGAGAGAAATAGAATTAATTATAATCTTGTAACTAACATAGTAGCAACTATTGGTTTTATAAGCTACGCTTCAACCACACCCCAGGTAATCAATGATCTTTCAACTTAACTATCCTATTCAACATTGTAGGTACCCTTTTTTTATAAGCATCATTTTCTCATAACAAAATCTGCTTTCGTTTTTAGTCTGTTAAAATACCGGTTGAAAATTAACTTTTAATGACAAACATTTCGTTTTAAGATTCTAGTTTATAGGTTGCTAAAATTTTCCTAAGATTCACCATCAGCTGGAGGAAGTCTCAGATTATAAAATAATATTAAAGCAAAGCCTCTATAGGCCTTACCGACTTTTTAGCTAATTTGTAGACCAGCACTAATGCTCCATTGAACCCCTGGAATGGCCTTCCAAGATTCTACAGCACCTCGCAGCTCCGCAGTCCTGCTCTCAGTATAGGCAGCACATCTTCATGGTAAGAGTTGAGTCAACGACCCGCCGACACCGATGGATTCCAGCAGAACGCAGATTGCTCAAACATTGATCATGAAAATAATAAAATAAAATTCATTAGAAATTTGTTATGTGAGACAGAGCATGATCCCACTTCTGATGTTAGATAATTAAAGTAATAAGACATTAAAAGTGTATATATAGATATTATCAAAACAGCAAGCATTAAATGTCAGGATGTTTATTGGTCATTTACTGTGTATGAAAGTACTATGAACATGGTGTGTACGGAAAGGGTTTCATAACAAAGACACAAAAAGACAAGACTAGGCATTTATTATTTCAATTAGGCTTGTCAGTAGTTAATCAGAAAGCTAGTCGTCCGTTCACAAAACTAGGTCATCATGGAGAAGAGCGGACAAGAAACTCCATGGAAACAGTATAAAATATTACTTATATTTCTTTATAATTATCGTTATCTCAAAAACAGTTAATTCTATCTCTTGGACAATGGTCCAAGAGAACCCATAATAATAGCAACATAATAACATTAGCTAGGAAAAGAACATGAATATTCCATTATACGGTTTGACATATTTATCAATAATATAACTACAACAACAATATGGTCATAATAAGCAATAATTGAGATATACTATCAAATTACTCAATTCATAAAATAATAATAATAGTACCTATACAATATACATCATCAACAACAACAATAATCAGAATAATATCATACCCTTAGATGTTAACGCCTTGAAAATCGAAGAGCAACTGCCCTGATCCACTGTGGCTCCGCTCTTTTATACCCGATAACAAACAAGTATGATTCACAATCGACAGTTGATTCAAATCAGTGTTTGATTTATAGAAAGATAAGTTTGTTATATTCATTAATTAATTTTAACAATTAAGTACAAAATATTAAACATAATAATTATATTTATAGGTATAACAAGTATTTATTTTTAAATATTAGACACTTAATAGTGTGTCAATCCGTTTGACTCGAGTCTTTTTATACCAATGAGTAAACAAGTGGGGTGGTCACATGTTTTTAGAAAATATTATATTTGAGCTACTAGTTTTTGCTAATAATGTTGTTAAATCATAATTTATTTTTATCTTTATATTTAAACATGAGATAACCCGATAATTGATCTTAGTAGCTTTCTATATTGCTATAATAAACTTAACCTAAAATCTAACCTGTAAAAATAATAAAGTATGTAAAATCAAACCAATTTCACAGCTGTTTGTTATTGGCATTATTGTAGACATAAATTGGCATTTACAAATAGACACACACATATTTTAGCATACTTATTCTTATATTTATTTTGTATATTTAGTCAAAATATTTTAAATAATCTATCACGCGCGTTGCTTCGTAATACTATAAGCAATTAAATAGGTGGTAAGTTCGACCTTTTTTTTTTTTTGGGTGGGAAATCATCAAATAACTTCTCCCGCTCTGGGTGGAGCGGGAGGGCGTGTCAGACTTCTACTGACTAAAACCCACCCGTGTTCCTTCAGTTGCCTGTGCCAGGGCCACGGTAACTCTTTCGAACAACCCGCAACCCTGGCGGGCATCGGCCTTAGCGGACCCCTTCAGCTAGTGCTGACATCTCTTTGAGGCGCGCGTGGAACACAACGCGCCGTCGACCCGGGCCTGGTCCTTACCGGACGGCGAGCTACCCATTGCTCGCCATCCGCAAGCCCGCGCCTACGGTGGCCGGGAATCGGTTATCGATTCCCGACGCCCAGGGCGTCTCCTGCGGCGACTAGGGGCGTGAGGGCTAAAAAGATTGCCTCTCCCTCACGCGTTCAGCCTCCTCCTTCGCGAGCATTACTGCTTCGCAGAAGGAGGTGACGGCTTCCCATGCACTCTCGCTCCGTACCATGGCCTGTACCAGGGCCGGACGCGAGAGATCGCCGCCGCCGATCGCCTCCGCGAGGACGCGGCGGTGCTCTGCCCAAGCCGGGCAGACCTCCACCGTATGCTCCACCGTGTCCTCCGGGCGATCCACACAGTGGTAACACCCGGGCGTTTCCTCCCGCCTTATCCGGAACAGGAACCTCCCGAAGCAACCGTGTCCGGTGAGGGCCTGCGTCAGGCGGAAGGTGAGGACGCCGTGACGCCTCTCCAACCACTCCTCAAAGAGGGGACTTATCGCCGCAATTGTGGCGTGCCCTGGTAAGTTCGACCTAAATGTGTATGTTGCACTACTTACGTGTATCTAAAACGAGTCCAAAATAAAGGTTAAGTGACTTTTTCAATAGATATTATAACTGACATCGGTGAAGGAAGACATCGCGAGGGTTAATCCTACTGTCCTACTATTATAATAATTATAAATGTGAATGTTTGTATGTTTTTTTCTTAATCACACAAAAATTGCAGAACGGATGAAATTTGGCACACATAGTTTATAATCTAGATTAATACAAAGGATACTTTTTATCCTGATTTTCTCACGGGGTCGAGACTTATGGGGATGAAACCGTGAGGCGCTGCTTGTAATTAGTATAAGTCTGTAATCGCCAAACCGTCTTAAGCAAGCGTGGTTATCAATGCTCGTGCCTTCTCTGTATGAGAAGAGGCCTTTGCCCTGCAATGGGGTAATAATAGGCTGGTATTGTTACGCTAATAGTAAAAAATGGGCAACCTTTAAAAAATCTACGATTTTCTTTGGCCGAGAACCAACTTGTATATCCAAAAATCGGGTTAAGCCAGTAACATACTTCACCCCTCTCACACTTCAACACACTCTCTATTTTGCTCAACAGTGAACTACGAATGGAATAAAAACAGCCTTTTATTTTCAAGACTTCTTTTCTAAGGCAATCTCTCGATGTTTCTAAACGATGCAACTGATTTAGAAAATCTTACCCTTGCCTGCAAATACTCGCGACTAAGCCTTCCCTCGGTATGTACACTGAAAGTATACAGGATGACTTTTTCACAAGGTTTACTATGAAAACCACTATTTCAGAGTTTGAAAAATTGGATATTAGTTAAATTGCTATTTCTGAATGTTGATGTCAATCAATATTTTTATTAGTTTATCTATAGTATTTTCAGACTACTTTTAGTTTATTATAATTATGGAGTTGATGTTTGTTACTCTGCGATTTTTTAAACTATTTTATTCGTTCTTCGTTATTAGTTTTATTGCGTTCGAAATACTCTAGATGGGCAAATCAACATAAAAGATTTGATGGTACTCGTCTTCACGCACACATGTACAGCGTATTTGGACACTCGGTAACCACAAGTAAAGCGCGCGTTGCTTCGTTACACTATAAGCAATTAAATACGAGTAGGTGGTAAGTTCGATCCAAATGTGTATGTTGTATGTTTACCAACACCAAATCTCTCAGTGTCTATTAGCATAGCTGCTATAGATTGCTCCAAGAAAATCTCGACCTGTGTACTATCGTCGATTACTACGTGTACCTACAGATAAGCTACCAAGAAGTTTAGTAATCCCTGCAAATAAAATAATCCCTGTGAAAAACCCAGCCTGTATACTAAACACCTATGTACGTGTACCTTCATACATCTTCAATCCCTGACCCCAATCTTACCGTCTTCCAACGACGCGTAAGACCATTACAAGTTTCTTATCTAACCCTATGAATTATAGGGCATATCATTATAATATAGGGTCCATCATTAAACTTAAACAATGTATGGGAAAGGATCTTTAATTTGCATAATCTGTCAATTTGAAATTCACGAAACGGAGAATATTTCGGTTAACCGTTATTGGTTTAGTTTATATACAATTACTGTTTGCATAAATGGGTGTCAATGTTTAAAAGGCTATTTGGATTATTTCGAGTACTAACGACTCGCACCTGCTTCGCACGTTTCTTTACGAGGTGACAAAACACTGAGATTTGTTTATTATTTGTATGTTTTATATTAATGCTTTATGCACATAAATATTTTGGATTAAATTCACTTATTTATGGTGTAAACCGCATCCACATGCCACAGGCCAGTTGGCGTGTTTGGTCTTAGATACCACCTATCATGTGTAATGTATGTAGTACTTATATCAGTTATCTGGTTTCCATAGGACAAGCTCTGCTTAGTTTGGGATCAGATGACCGTGTGTGAATAATGTTCCAGATTATTATTGTTATATTAACATCCATTACGTAGTTTAAAAGAAGAACGCAGTCACATAGACTGAAAAAAAAAGTAAACACTTTACAAGTCAAACGTATAACTAAATAACGTGATTTAAAATATATGTATAAATTAGCTCCGTCTGTGGTTTCGGCAGCATGAAGATTCTTATAGGATCCGTTCATTTTTCTGGCAGGAAAATTAAATTATTCGTTATCACTCAGGAATAGTGTCTGTCAGTGAAAGGTTTTTTTCACCTCGCTTTTTAAAGTCATTGTTGCCAGTAGTTGTTATCTATGTATAGGTGTATTGGACGCTATAACCATAATTATAATCTCCATCGGATGTCCTAAAATGATTCTTTTACGCTAAGTGCACATGTAACGTGCGTTAACGCGATCAAAAAAGAGAGTTCAGTTGAGGAGTGCTAACGTGCTTTGCGAAAGTACTCGTCACTACTCGTCAGTTTGTTTCAATCGCAAAGAAAGCGCGGCTCAACTGAACAGCAAACGGACGTTACATAAAATCAAAGAGTGCGTCAACGCGCGATTGCCTGCGTCTAGAGATTTTTCCTCTGAGCGCTGCGTTAACGCACGCACATGATCGATTGTTAGGTAAATATCAGGATGTCTAGACGCGCGATTTGAAAACGCGCGTGAAAATTTTGCCATCTGAAGATCGCCTTAGACAGTTAAGTTCAACAATTTTTAGAAGACACTGTATTTACAATGTTTTCTCATGAATACGACCTCCGTTTAATCCAGAAACCTGCTAGTAAACTAGCGACCCGTCCCTCTTTCGCACGGTGTTTACGACTTAACAAAACTTATTTATTTTATGCCCCTACACATCTTTCTCACCTTACCTTCCGGAATAAATTCGCTAAATGCTGGTGAAAAGCGCATTAAATCTGTCGCGTAGTTTAGAAAAACAACGCGGTCACATAGACGTGTCCAAAAGTGACTTTATTTTATACTATTTATATTACGTATATAGGATTCATTTTATTTGAATCTTAGAGAAAGCTAGATCTTTTAGTCGATTGACAGACCATTTCTTACGTAGGTGTAGAATGTGTATTGCTGCTGGACGTGGCCACTTTGAAAACCTTTTGTAAATGTTAAAATATATTTTTTCACATTATCATCTGTGTTTTATTTTTTAGCTTTTTTTTTAGCTTTTCTTACCTAAGCTCTAAAGATTCAAGAAAGTTGTATCATTAAAACATTTTTTTATATCAGATGACTAATTTTAAGGATTTTTCACCTCGCTGTCTATGAATACTGACTTTAGCCAACGTAGCCACATCAAGTACTACTTTTTTTAATGATTGAGTTGAGGCCTACTTAGGAATCATGAAGTCACCTGTTTTGATTTTGAATTTAAAGTTGAAAATTCACCGAACGTAAATTTTTAACTTTAGACCAACATTTTCAAAGCTTTCATCACAATATCGAAGCTGATTATTATAAACCTAAAAGTACTACTCATGAAGATACAGTTACAAAAAAAAAAAACATATTGACAAAGTTTTCTACTTTTTTTTTAGATATTTTTTGGTCAGGTAGAAAATTCTGTAAAAAATTGATAACTGAAAAGTCGCGGAACATACATGGAGGATTTGACCAAAATATTTTTTGACGTGAAAATGTCTTTTCGCTCGGGGTACTGGGGCCGTATTATGAACTATTAACGCCATCATTTTTCCAGTGCTAGAGAGAGAAACGGAGCTATACATGACCTATAGCACCGTCCCTTTTTCGCAACGGAATCATGATGGCGTTAATAGTTCATAATACGGCCCCTGGTGGTAAGTTCAATATTTCTGACCGACTAAAACATGTAAGATTTCAACCGCTAATAATATATAATAATATCCTGGGACATTTCACACACGGTCATCTAATCCCAAACTAAGCAGAGCTTGTACTATGGAAACCAGATAACAGATATACTACGTATACTATTTTTTTTTTTTGTAAATACATACTTACATAGATAATTACACCCAGACTCAGGACAAACAGACATGTTCATGCACACAAATGTTTGTCCTGGGTGGGAATCGACCCCACGACCTGCGACATGATAGGCGGTATCTGAACCAACCACGCCAGCTAATAACTTAGAAACTGTTAATGTTAGAGTAATGGTTGAACACTCAAAAGATGGGCATATTTATAAAAATGTTAAAGCCAGATGTAATTTGCCTATGACGACACTCTACGAGTGCACGCGCATGCGCGCGACCCTCTATTTTTAACTGTGTGTCGAAATATCAATTCTAGAAGGGAAGGAGGGGAACATTCGCACTGCATTTTAATCTATATATGTATATGAGATCGTTTTAAATTGAGAACCTCACCGCTAATGCTCTCGAAACCAGTGGGCGTTGAGTATCCAAATATTCAATTAGTGTTTAGGATAATCGAACTTTGCATGATTGAATATTCTCGGATGTAGGTAAAGTTTCGATTTGTTAGTTTGGTAACATGGCCTAGCTAGTGGATTTGGTTAGCAATGATCCGTTAGTTTATAGGCCCTATGTTTGTATCAATGGTAGCTCGTGAAATTTTTTAAAGTTGCTTATGGAAACCTAGCATAGCAAGAAGATAGGGTAGTCTACCTTGTAATTGCTGTACCAAAGTTGACATTAATCTATATTCTGTTATAATACACACATCAAAAGTATATAGGGATTAAGCACGTTCTTGCTAGTTACTAAAATCAGGTTTTTTAATTAGATTATCTGTAACTCCTATGGATACTTTTTAGTAAATTTCGTCATTTTAAAAAAGGATTTGAATTTCGGTCAAAAGATGAAAACTTCTGTCAAGTCGTATTCCAATATAATTCTGCAGCAGGTTTGGCGCCAAATCAGTAAAATTTCTGTTATACTTCTGAGTGGAATCAATACAAAAGAACGTTATTAAGGAGAGAAGACGTCATTTGAGCCGAGAAGAAATAATAAGAGCCGTGGGAATATTGGAAGCTGGTTCTCAGCAACGTGTTGTGGCAATTGCTCTGGGCACTACGTAGAGTATTAAGTCGACTTTGTACACGTTATCGCTTCACTGGCAGCGTGGCAGAACGACATTGAGGACGAGCTCGCATCTCCACGCGAAACCCATCCTCACGGTTGGTACGGTCTCACGTATCGGAGATTACCAGGGGGGCTGAAAAGTTTTGAAAGTTTTGAATACCCTCTTTAGTATAACTACAGTTTCATGTCATTAGCATCATTACGCGTTTAGTAATCATTATGTCTTAAGTCTTAAGTCATCCCCGGCCCTTTCCAAGGCCCAAAACATTTCAGCCCTCCGATATTCCGGATATAACATTCTTAAGAGTGCTATTTTTGCTCAGATTTGCTATATGGCTTAAAAAAGTTAGCGTACCGGAGGAGAGCTGAAAAGTTTTGAGCCTCGGAATGGGATGCGGATAACTGAGACATGATGATGTTTACGTATTAATTTCTAAAAGCATAATGATGCTAATGACATGAATCTTTGTATTTATTTATACTAAAGAGGGTAGTCGCAAAATAGTCATATGCAGCGCAAGATAAGAATGACACTTGAAGGTCATTAGAAGGTTATTGGCACTTAGGCTTAAAACTTTTCAGCCCCCTGTCCCTGGTACAATGGTGTTCAACTCCGTAGGTGTATTTTTATAAATCTACCTACCTACTATGTTATTCAATCATTCGTGGTTTTAGTTTCTAATTTGGACCCATTTTTGCAAACAAGAACCAACCCACAGTATAAGTGCTGTGGGTTGGTTCTTGTTTGCAAAAATGGGTCCATTTGTCCTCTACGTTACTAGGGTATGGCAAGAGAATATTACCACCGTCGCTTTATATAGGAATTCATGGTGCCTTTAAGAATTATGAAGAAGTACCCATGCACAAAACATAATGACCTCTTAAAAAAAAACCTGTATTGTATTCTTCTGAACTTTCTTACAACCCCACACAGAAACCAAAAATCATCTTATCCAATAATATAATTTTCATTCAAAGCATTTATTCGTGTGTTACCTCCCATCAGCCGCAAAGTGAAACGTGGGCAACCGTTGCCCGCTGCTTCCGGCGGCTCATTTCCGTCGGATAAGGAAACCCAACCGGCTTCCGGTGAAGAGATTTCTTGAAATATCTCTCCCATTGTAAAAGTTTTTATCGGCTACGTATATTTTTGCTGAGTGACGTTTATGTTAAAGTAAGAAAGTGATTTTAATAAATAAAATGTAGGTGACAAATTGTTTAAATGTGTACGTTATTAAGGAAAGGAAAAGAAAGATGGAGGGTAACAAATAAGAATGTTATGTAGATATTTGTTACAAAATTAATGTTTTGACATGCAACCTTATCACACGCAAGTTATTACTCTTAGTTCCTATAAGTATGGGTATCCAATTGAGTCATGTTTTTCCTGCCCTTGTCCCAGTTTGTTTGCGGTCGGCGCAACATGTCCCTTTTTTCCATACTTCTCTATTAGTCTGACGACTAATAGAGAAGTATGAAAAAAAGTAAAGTATGAGCAGTTTCGATAGTTACCCCCTTTCTAGTTTTGAGTATGAATCTCGATGGCTACCAGAGAAGAGTAGTACCAAAGAAACGATGGATGGACTGTGTGAAATATAATATTTTCACAACATCAATCCATAGTTTCCTTTCTCTTACTATTATATATAGGTATCCAATAGCTATGGCACCAATTCCACGGTCTGTACCTACCTGTTGTCATTTATTTTGCTAAAAAGATTCTCGCATCATTTTTTTTTGTATCTACGAGTAATTGAGTATATGTTTATATTGTTGGTAAAACAATCTAACATTAGATTTCTCAGTAGGTAGATTTACTAAAAGTAAAAAAACTGATACTAGATCGATCTCTCAAAGACTACCATTTTTTTTGCCGAGAATATATAGAAGCTATATCAATCACATCGCCATTATATTATATATATTGCATCGTTATTTTTATACAAATATCGTCCTTCTTTCGATTGAGTTCGGTGACCCGTATCATTGTCACTCCAAAATTGGCTAGCTGAAAGGGTGACCGACGTTCAACATTTTTTTTTTACATAATAATGAGCGATTTTCCGTCTGGTTTTATATGAGAATAGCTCACCCATCGATCTTGTTAAAAACGCCTACGGGCTGATTCTACCAAAGAATCTTTTATCTGTGGAATAATATTGACAACTGACAGTTTTTGTATGATAAAACTGTCAAATATTCAAAACTTATTCGCATATTAAGACTTGTAACTTGGTCGAATTTGTTCTAAGAGATTTAAAACGAAAATGTCAGACTCAACTTTTTTTTAAATCGATGTAAGTGGAGTCCATGACGATAGTTGTCGATGTTTTAACAACGGTTTGGTGAAATCTGTTATGGAACACATCATGAGGAAACCGACACGTTCTAGAACCCAACATTCAAAGATAATGTGACCTTTGCCAACCCGCAACCAGCCCGCGTGGTTAATTATGGGCCACTCCCTCTCACAGAGAAGAGGCCTGTGTTATGCTATGCTTGTGTGTCTAGTGTCTCAGCCAATATAAGTTGTTAGCATACAAGCATAGGATAACATACTGCTGCCAACAACTTCATAAAATTGTTGTTGATTTGACAATTTCAAAGTATTTAAAAGGATCCAACGTCCTCCTATCTGCTATTAAAAACAAACGACGATCACCAATCAGCATAAACAAGTGTTCTGACAATGGCCATCTTCTTTTTAACTGTTTGTTAGAGGTCTATATCCAGCAGTAAATAATGTCACCCATCTTATTATGACAAAGGCGTGTCTCAAAGAAACTCGACCTTTATGCGAATCCTCAGCGTCAAACTCAGATACGTCCCAAAGGATTACAAGGGTCACCCAGCCTTTACTACCCTAACTAATCCTAAGCAATGATGGTTGTCCATCCTTTTGTGTGTTATCTCGCCGAGCAGGCTATTTAAATTGTATGGTGTTCGAAATGTGCGTTTTGCTTTTGTTTTAGTTATTTGTACGAGTAGGTTTTATTTACAAAATACCTTTTGCCCGTTATGACAAATAGAAAGAACTTTATCGCGGTCTTGTTGAGTTGCTGTTTTGCATCGGCTCTCAGCCATATATAAGCGATGCATAAGAACACACAATTTTGAAAAAAAAAAACAAAAACGCAGCAACCGAACGCAAAAAGTCACTGAAATACGATGCAGCATTTATTGAGTTGCAAAATCGCCAATCGCCCGAACTAAAAGTGGCATGTCTGCTAAGACTCTAAACGTGCACTGTGGCAACATTTAGCATTAGTTTCGAATAATATGAATTGGGTACATTCTTGTCCAAATGCTTTACTACCAGGAAGGAAATCGTCCGGAGAAATCCTCACTACCTACACTATCAGCAACGAATGTTGCTATGCTATGTTCCAATTAGAAGGGTATGGGTGTCGGTGTAATACAGGATATACCAGAAAGGTGTGATCTTTAAAGGTGTGGTACAAACTATCAAGATGAAACTACTGACCTTAAAATTTTGAAAAAAAAAAAATACAGAAAATAATTCTATAGCTATAGACTACAGGAAAACCTATAAGAAGTCTATGGTCTCAAAATAACATGGTACATCTCTCAATATTGTGCGTACAAACTTACATTGTCCACAGTTAAACGAAAAGGATCCCACCTAGATTAGGTGTAATGTAGGTTGGATCCTTTTCGTTTAACTATGGACATTTGTAGTTGGAATGTATGGGAGAACATGTTTTTCAACTACAATGTCAAGTTTGTTCTTGGGATAAATTAATCCCAACTACGGAACCACTCATTGTGCGTGGTCCGCAACGCACTTGACCGGTTATTTTATTATTTTTTAAATTTTTACTTTTGTTTTATTTTTAACTGTAATTTGTGACCTTCCTGTGCGAGTCTCAATAAATACTTTTTCTTTCTTTCTTTATCAGT
The DNA here is from genome assembly GCA_948252095.1 of Dicycla oo. NCBI lineage: Eukaryota > Metazoa > Arthropoda > Insecta > Lepidoptera > Noctuidae > Dicycla > Dicycla oo. The sequence continues at coordinate 16,867,500 of OX411732.1, forward strand.
GGTTATTTTTAGCACACTGGTCGTCTGACATGCGGCAGACGAAATCATAATACAAACTTGTCAATTGGATTGGAAATTGCATTGTATTACAATTTCCACAAAGAAATAGGCTAGTCTCTATATCAAACTAAAACTCAAAGCATTTACTTCAAACAAACCAATTACAGGCACTTTTGAATTGTCGAGGAGTCAGTCATTCAAAAAGATGAAGCTAGTTGCCCATTCCAAAGCGTAGTAGGTTCCTATTGTAGCATATCAATGCACTGTACCATTACTTAGTCGACTAATTAGAAAATAATTATCTGTGGGATTTGCCAATTAGTCTATAACATTACCACTGTCACCTCTCTATAAAACTTGCTAGAAACACAAAGTCTATAAATATACTAGACGAGAGGAATCCTTCCTTTTTTCTACGACAGTCACTGAAGCCTATATAGTTCCCCGAAATAAATCCTGTAATTGGGGATCACCGCTTCGGGTAGATCACAGCTTCAGCTAGACCACAGGCTTGGCTAGACCTAACGCACTACCCGGCTAGCTACCGGTCTACGCGGACTGGAGTGCACCGGCCGCGGAGCTTGGCAACTGCACCGACGGATCACGGATCACACTACTGGTCTAACTGCACCGGCAGCCTTCACGCCAGACTCTGACTTCTACCCGGCGACTACGGCTGACAGCCAAAACTAAGGCTGACCACGCCGAGCCACCGCAGCGCCAGCCAGACGGTCCACCCAGGGCAGTACTTCCACCTTTTTATAACCTCGAAAGAATCAACTTAAGACACGATAACTCCACGACTTCCTTCAGTAAACTTTGTTGTCATAACCTTAAAATAAACTCTGTTTAAGTGACACATTAGTCTCATTGCTCTACTCTATGGAGAACAACGAGCAAGAAACTCAACGGATACTCTTTTAAATAAAAATATGGTTACAAAATATTTGTTACATCATTCATATTGAAATTATACATGTGAGAACGATGCAGAACATTAAAAACGACCATAGTAAAAAGATTTAAAAACAATTTAATAATTAAATTAAAAGAAGCCATGGCAGCTAAGAGATGAGCAGTCCCTACTGACGGCGCCCGTTCACGAATCTGACGCGATATTATAAGTGTAAGAGAAGTTCTGAATATAAATAAACCTATTTAATTGGCAGCAATGTACAGACGCCAGCACATCAAGTTACTACAATCTGTCAGATTTCTTTAATAGATTTTCGACTTTATTGCTAAGGCATTAGGTTCAAGATTGATTGGGAAAATCTGACAGTTTCGGGTAGGTTGACCTGCTGGCGTCTGTACATGTCGTTGTTGTAGGGTAGGCCACGATGCTAAATGTGGAAATTTCTTAACCACACGGTTTGAAAAAAAAAAAAAAAAGCAAATTTCAAATCCCTTCTGAATGTCTGACGCGCTCGAATATATTTTTTTCCCATTTTCAACAATTTCATACGGCCACCACCACCATACAAACCGGCAGATTATTATTCCTCCGTTATCAGAATCACGTGGGACATACATAAATACACTGTCGCGGTCACTGTGTCAATAACTGTCGCGCTCGAGAAAATCCATGTGACAGTTCTTTTTTGTATTTTTGAAAACCTGTAGCCGCTCCCCCCACCGCATCATATAACCTTTTTTCTTTCTACCAACTAATCTTCCAAATTCAATAGATCTCCACGACTCTCGAGTAAATAACCATTTAACATCGCGGCCTCTCCTACTGTACACCCACATTTCAGCAGTTACGTTAGTAAAAATGAATCATTTAATTCAGGCAAAACCCATAACAAAACACAAAATTAAATTAAATTTCACAATACTGCCACAGAATAGATCAGAATAAAATGCCAATACAATGCAAATAAATGAATGAATACAAACTAATTAAAAAAAAATGTCTATGCAATTAAAATAAACGAATATTAAAAGATACAAATTTTAAAAACCAATTTTTTTATAATTTTTTTTATAAGTCCCATAGCTGGCAAGCCTGTTGCCATTTACCAATCAAAATTACAGTCTCCAGTGTGCACCTGAGAATTTCCTAATGGAAAAATCTAATAACACTTTCCCGACCCGAGGATTGAACTCAGAAAAGAAAAAGAAAAAAGATAAGCGGGTCAGGAAATAAACTAAAACCTTTGTTACTTAAAATAATTTTAAAGTGATCTAAAATATCGTAGTTTCTTTTAAAAATAAGCTCTTCAGTACAGGTGACTTTATTTCTAAAAGGTGAATAAAATAAAGAAGTGTAACTCCTTAAAGATATAGCAGTGAGAAGTAATTTAAGTGGTATGTCGTTTGTTTTGCCGTAGTGTGGGTAGTCGTCATTAATATGGTCTATTTACTGTTTCCATTATAGTTAGAACTAGCTTTTTCCCGAGGCGTCGCCCGCGTGAATGTCAGTAAACTATTCGTATAAACCTACCTCTTGAATCACTGTTGAAAACCGCATTAAAATCCATTTGGAAGTTTTTGACATCATCGCTAACATACGTATAGACAGACAGACAGACGCAGCGGGGAACTTTGTTGTATAATATGTACTGATAAAAGATATACTGTTTGTTATATTTTATTATTTTGTGTTTCGCTTTTTCATGTGTATTTTGTGTGCGTCACTTTCACGTGAATAAACTGCTTTTCTTTCTTTCATATATTCTTTATTTAATACGGAGTATTTACGACTCTGCTTGTATCATGATTTTGTAGAATACTCCTCACCATCTTTTTTTTTTAACATCGGGTTGGGGAAAAAGTTTCTTCGCATTTTTTAAGAAAATTCAAAACATATTTTAATATAGTTTGTTTACATTTAACTAAAGTATGTAGGTACCATTTTGTTCGATAACTTTTTGCCATCTTGTAGGTAGGGACATGATCCCATTGCTATAGAAATTTTGGGACTTCTGGTCAAAATACCGCTACAAGTGGTTTTGGCAGTCCTCTCGTGATGTTAACCTGACACTGCCTAAAGAATTCTGAAGAGACCGAAACAGGTGGAAATATGAAGGTGCAAGGTCAGGACTATACGGCGGATGCATTAACACCTCCCAGCCAAACTCTCTTAATTTTTGCTGAGTGGCTAAAGATGTGTGAGGTCTAGCGTTATCATGACGAAAAACCACACCCCTTCTGTTGATTAATTCCGGCCGCTTTCTCTCAACTTCTTGCTTTAATCTCATCAGTTCTTCGCAGTAGATTTCAGAATCGATGGTCCTGCCTGGTGGTAACAGCTCATAATGAATAATGCCCTTCCAATCCCACCACACACACAGCATCACCTTGTTGCGAGTTAACCCGGATTTCGCCACAGTCTGTGAAGCCTGACCGGCCTTTGACCACGACTTTTTTCGCACGTTCTTGTCATTCGTGATCCACTTTTCATCACCAGTTATCAGCATCTTCAAAAGTGGTTCGGTTTCATTACGTCGTAATAAAGAATCACAAATGAGTACACGGTTCATTAGGTTTCTTTCAGTGAGCTCGTGAGGTACCCAAATGTCGAGCTTTTTTGTGTACCCAGTTTTTTTCAAATGCGCCAAAACTGTTTTGTGGTCAATTTCCAGTTCTTCAGATACGTCGTAACTACTGATATGCCGATCTTGCTCCACTTTTTCAAAAATGGCATCCATTTTATCCGTAATAGGGCGATCCAGATTTCCGGATTGAAAACGCTTAAACCAAATTTGTGCTACTCTCACAGACACTACACTAGGTCCATAAACATCGCAAATTTTTTTCGCGGCTTGCGTTGCATTTTTACCTTTTTTGTAATAAAATTTTAAAATGTATCGAATTTCTTCATTAGATTCACTCATCTTGACGGTACGAAAAACAAATGAAAATCACACATTTTCCTAATTTGAATTTGGAATTATGTTCTTTAAAATTTAAACTTTCAATGATACCAAAACCAGCCAGATACAAATAGTATAGCCAAAGAGATTTTATTACAAGTTCATACATACTATAATGCGAAAAGACTTTTTCCCCAACCTAATATACTGATGAAGGGGACACTGGAAGCCGGCCCCAAAACATAGTGAGAAAAGGCTAAGCAGATGTTAATGATAACGGGGGTATTTCAAGCTTACAAATATAAATATAAAGATAAAAGATAGTGACGTCTTTATACTAAATTAAAACTTAACATAATATTAGGCCCATATGCGCCGAAGGGTTAGGCAGAGGTGTACCTATAGTACACCCACATTTCGCCAGTTATGTTTTAAGTCCCATGTAATAGGGGCGAGCCTATTGCCATCAACCGGCACCCGTATAACGTATCTTGCAGTAGCCTAGCGATAGCAAATTTTTTGCAATAATTGCTATTAGAAATCGGTATTAGGTATGTATCAGCGAAACATCATACTGATTTGCGATTGACAAACGATTTAAAAGCAATTATTGCGCAAATTTTGCTATCGCTAGTCTTTTGCAAGATACGGTGCCTGCCGGTCAAATCGGGACTCCGGGCTGCTAGTGAGAAATTCCAGATAGAAAATCTCAGTAATACAAAATTAAAACGTCGTCAATTATACCACAGCTGGATATCTCGAGAACTACTGATGCTATCAACTTGAATTTTGGAATAGTTTTAGATGACGTTTGCCCAACAATTGTGCAAATAAGAAAAAAATAAAAATATTTATAATTTTTTTTTTACAATAGAGACTGAAAGGGGCCTTAAAAATTCGGAGTAAGGCTACTAGGACATATGGGTATCATATGAAAGAGCGCTGTTTGTAAATTTTCAAACATATTTCCTTTTTTTTTAGGCCGTACAGTTTTCGACTTTTGATGAAAAATGTAAAAAAAAAATACCATTGACCCCTTATCTCTGAAGTTTGCATAAAGCAAAATCTAAAAATTATTCTGTGTGATAGAAAATAGCACACTTTTTTCATAGTACGGAACCCTCGGTGCGCGAGTCCAACTCGCTCTTGGCCGGTTATTTTTAAATAAAATTGTATGATCTTTAACCTATAAAAAAAATATTATTTTCAAAATCTACGACACCAATTATTAGCTTCCTAAGAATTACTAACTTAACTTAAAAATCTAGAAAAACATAGTTAAACTAATGAAGCTCAGAAATAAATGCAAACCCAATCAGAAAAGATAATCAGTGGTCAACACAACGAACGGTATTAAACCGAAACCCGAAAACCACACGTACCTCGCTGCGTAGCTCCCCGGAGACACGTTCGTAGCAAACTAATCTTGGCTACGAGCTTCGTAGCGCTACGAGAATACGAGCTTCGTAGCGCTACGAGTAAGTGTAGACGCGTATGGTTGCAGCTACAATAATATCAGTGGCGATGGAAGTATTTGCTTTTGAGAGAAATTCTGTTTGTGGAAATTGGTAGTTGATCGTTTATTGCTCGAGTCGGCTGAAATATAGGAATTCGAAAACTGCATCAGTAATATTTATTTCGTGTGCCCCTATAATACTTTGTGCTTCATATGTTACTTTCAACACTAGTAATAGAATAAATTAAATATGGTAATCGTTCTTACTGTAAAGCTACTTTACATTACTCGCCTAAAAAAAGTGTTTCCTTTTATTTTAAACTAAAATAAATATATGCCACGCTCAAAATAAATAAACTAAAATTAAATCTTGGTTCTCCTGCGGATCTCTTCATTTCTGATTCGATCACGTAGGGAAACTCGAAGCATATTGTTATTAAATAAGTACAAATCCAAACGAAACCAACGTGGCAGTTATATTCTCATTTGCCAATTATTTTTATTTTAACAGTTACATGTTACAATCAAATATGATAGAATACATTAATAGTAGTAATATTTGAAACATTCAGTAGCCATACTGTTAGTGATCTTTAAGTGTGTTTAAGCGCGAACATATCCAGGAGCGGCAGTCTCGACATTCGTAACGATAGCTTTACGACTGAAATAACTATCTTATTTAGATATTTTAGTTGTTATTCTGAGCTATAAAGATGAGTCGATAAATGTTCGAAAACTGCTGACATTTTGATTCCATAATTTCATAATGAATTTTAGGTTACGTTAGACATGTGGTTTCTGGTAAATTTTGTTACGGTTTAATTTGTAACGTAACGGAATGGAACTGTTAGGCAGGCGTCATACCTGGTGAACGAGCAGTACTACCGTTCTTAATTTAAATAGTTTTGTGGTATCTTAAGTTTGTACTTTAATTAAGAAAAGGAATGCGAATGGTGCGATGGGTTAGGTGAATTAGCGATTTAAATCTTATCAGATTTAAATCTGATGCAGAGAGAATAATATATTTTTACAAACCAGAGGTGAGGTTGAATTTTAAAAATATAACGACCAAATTAGCTAAATGAGATTTAATTACGAAAAATAATTAATTAGAACCTAGGTACCCTATTCTAGCTACGAGAAACGACCGTCACGTCCAACCGCCAAGTCAAAAAGTGAGCGCCCGCTCTGTCGTCCGTTGCCACCTGCCGCCGGCGGCGCATCGCTCGCCCCACCGCTCACCCCACCGCTCACGTGATCCTGAGTCACGATGACGCGATGTTAGGCTCCGCCCCCTCGCTTGATATTTCCAACAATATTATATAGGGTGACTGGTAGTTAGTGACCGATACTTAAACACGTGATTTTACTCATCATTATGAATAACTTTACTGTGGGACCAACACTGAAGTCGCGAAAAAGAAATTGCCGTTCTCTACATTTGTGTTCGCTTATCTCGTCAAAATGTAGAGAACAGCTGTATTTTTTCACACTTTCAGGTTTAGTCCCATAGTAAAAGTTGTTCATAATGATAAGTAAAATGCGCAATTATGCATCCGATCTGGCAACTTATAAGTGGGTTAGCGTATGAAGGTGACTGTGATTAAGTCACTCAGTTTATATTGATTTTATTGTGAAAAATAAAACGAATCAGTTAATAAAATGTTTGGTGTCTTTCTTGATGCGTTATCTCTATCTGGCAGAATTTTGATGCTCCGAAATTTATTTGGCATAACACACTTGGCATAATCTTCTTTAAACGAACATTTGTAAGACATTTAATATAATTATTGTTTGGCCGAGTGTTTATTTGTCCGAATTTACAATGGCATACTTTTAAGATGGCAGAAATTTATTTGGCATAATTAACTTTGGCAAAGTTTACATTCCGCATAATTTCGTTTAGCATAACATTTATTTAGAGCGACGATATTTAATGTTACAATATCGTCTTAGCGTTTAGTTTAGAGTTAGTGACAGAAGCGACTCAACGTAGTCTTGTCTGCCCTACCCCTAGAGTGTAATATAAGCCCGCGTAGGCACGGAGGGGCCAGGCGGCCCGCGAGCTGAAGTTCCGGCCGTCAAGGCGAAGCTGCGGTCGTGAGCGTGACAAGCATCTGCGACGATAAGCTCGCGTGGGACCGCCGGAGCCCCGAAGCGCCGGAGCCGTGACAAAAACCATGCCTGCTGCATGTTGTATGCTCGTTTGCATGCTGCATGCATGGTGTATGTGTGATCTATGCTTGTTTGCATGCTTGTTGATAGTTCTGCCTTTTAATGACTATCGATATGAAATGTATGCCAAAAGACAATTCTGACTGTGAACATTCTACGATATGATGGTTCTACTTTTTAATTATTATGGATATGAAACTTAGAGATGATTCTGACTTACAAAATTATTACTTTTGATTGTATGATAAATGAGTGTATTCCAAACGATTTTCTGCGAAATTATTTTTTTTGCTATCCGCTGTTATGCAAAATAATTTTATGACAAAAAAGTTCTGCTATAAAGGGTGGACCCTTTCTTGCTATATTCCCAACTTTATGATTCCATTTTGTTACATGTTTGTGTTACCACTACTATTTTTCTTTTTATAACATTTTTGTTATGGTATAAAAATGTTGAAATCCACCCTTTACGGGTCAGACATTTTGCTCATTTAATTTGTCATAATGCAAGGGTTCCCAAACTTTTTCATTTCGCGGCGCACTTACAGGTTTACAATTTTCTTTCGGCGCCCTAGCTAGTCGAAATAGGGTGCAAGGATACTAGGTATATAGCCAAATTTTGTAGTTTCCGGAGAATGGTAAACAAGAGCACCTCACGGCACCTCTCCGTACTCGTACGACGCACCAGGGCGCCGCGGCGCACACTTTGGAAACCCTGGTCATAATGTAATAATTACTTATGGTATATTCAATCAGTTCAGTTTGTTCAAGTTTCTGAACAATAAAATTAATGTCACGATAGAGCAATCTGGTTAAGTAATAGCAGCCGCACGGGTCGATCGATTGGGTTAAGCTACGCTTGCCACGTTGGTCCGTGGATGGGTGAATATCTTTACGTACCAAGACGCCTCGTGTCTCGGAAAGCACGTTAAGCCGTTGATTCCGGCTGTCATTCGTGGGTCTTTGACAGTCTTTACGGGTCTTCAGAAGCCTGAAAGTCTGACAACCAGTCTTACCTAGCGGGTATTTCCCAGTTGCTGGATTTTGGAGGTTCGATAGGCAGTCGCTCCATGTAAAATACCGGTATTCAGCTGCATCCGGATAGACTGGAAGCCGATCCCAACGTAGTTGGAAAAAGGATGGGCAGATGATGTAGATGAAATTTAATATATATTTAAGATTATTAAAATACAACTTTGGTCCACAATAATTGTTAGTAGAACTTAGGATCTATGTTAAGGTCATGACAAAGTTCAAATTCCTTTACAACCCATTTTTTTGGAAGGTTTTTAAACTAAGTCATCATCATCATTTAAGCCGAAATACGTCCATTGCTAGACATAGGCCTTCCCTAAGCGTCATTACTTCAACCAGTTCTGTGCTTCTCGTGTCTAGCAGATTCCTGAAGCCTTCACAAGGTCATCGGTAAACCTATAATAATAATTGTGGATCTGTAAAATGAGCGGTAGATAATTCCATAATAAATTAAAGGTCATTTATTCAAACTAGGCTGAGAATCAGCACTTTTCTAACGTCAAAATTACATAAGACAGTCCCTCAAACTGCACGCCCTTCACCACTTCTTAGTGCTTTAGCTGGGAAGAAGAAGTGGCACAACAAATTCCCCAGCAGCACAGCTGTGTTCAGTTAAAAAAGATAATTGATTCTATACAATACTACGCAAAAGGAGCTCGTGGCTAAGTAATAACAGCCGCACAGGTCAATCCATCAGGTTAAGTTGCGCTTGCCGGGGTAAGTCCGTGGATGAGTGACCATCTTTACATACCGAGACTCCTTCGTGCCTCGGAAAGCACGTTAAGCCGCTGGTCCCAGCTGTCATTCCTGGATCTTTGACAGTCGTTATGGATCGTCAGAAGCTCGAGTCTGTCAACCAGTCTTACCAAGGGGTATCGTATTACCCAGTAACTGGGTTGTAGATGTCAGATAGGCAGTCGCTCCATGTAAAATACTGGTATTCAGCTGCATCCGGTTAGACTGGAAGCCGACCCCAAAAGAAATGGGAAAAGGCTAGGCAGACTGATTAATTGACAATAGTACGCCAAATAATTTTGAAACATTACGCAATACAAAACATTGAAATAAATTTAAAAAAACTAAACAGTAAACAGAACTTTATACTTAAATAAAAGCCTCCAGGCATATGGGGCGTGCCCACTTACATATAGCTATATAAAGCCGTAACTCGAAGTCACAAATGATAAGCTAGGACCATCTAAGTAAAATATACAATGGTAGGATACAGTAAGCTAAGGGGTAGGAGGGATCTTGCACTCACCTTTTATATATTCAAATTACTGAGAGGGACGGTGCATAATGCAGTTATTTTAGGGCAGGTGAGTCTGTGCGTTCCTGACAGATATGTGTGGCGACGACCACAGCCGCCACTGCTAATGGAAGCGCGCCCTCAGATCAACCTTTTAATTGAGGCGCCGGTCACGCGTGCACTCCACACGCTCAACCTCATGCCGAATACGGCGGACTTATTCTGTCGTTCTCTGAGTGAATTCACAAGCAATGCATTGTTTGTAATTTGTTGTACAGAGGCCAGCACATCAAGCCACCCAAAACTGTCAAGTTTTCCCAATCAACCTTGAACCTAATGCTTTAGCGATAAAGTTGAAAATCTATTAAAGAAATTTGACAGATTGTAGTAGCTTGATGTGCTGGCGCCTGTACACTTTCTATCGATTGAGGTAGGGTAGTCACATTTCTCGGAAGGAGCTCGTGGCTAAGTAATAACAGCCGCACGGGTCGATCCATCAGGTTAAGCTACGCTTGCCGGGGTTGGTCTGTAGATGGGTCCTCCGTGCCTCGGAAAGCACGTTAAGCTGTTGGTCCCGGCTGTCCTTCGTGGATCTTTGACAGTCGTTACGGCCTTACGAGTCGTCAGAAACCCGATAGTCTGACAACCAGTCTTACAATAACTGGGTTGTGGAGGTCAGATAGGTAGTCGCTCCATGTAAAATATTGGTATTCAGCTGCATCTGGTCAGACTAGCAGCCAACCTCAACATATTTGGGAAAAAGCTAGGCAGATTGAGTCGCATTTATCGCAATATTTTATCGTGTTCAGATATCGATACCCATTGCGTCTTCGGAGTTTAAACTAGCCAAAAAGCAAAGCTAGCCAATTTAAAATAATCCTGTATAGTGTATAGCAACCAACCCCAAAAAGCTCTCTGATTTATTACACTGCATTTTCTGTGTAAAATAGTAACCGTAAATAGTAGTTGTTGCTGTAAATCTTTTTAAGATTTAGTGATCCCCAAGCGATAGGTAGAGATGTATTAGGGGCTCCCGCGGTTTGCTCGAGCTATACATCCATATTGTAATAAAGCATAAAATCGAGCCTGTTTTATTCGAAGGGTAAGCAAAGAAATCGAATACCCACTTTTTGCGAATCTGAACTTTGAGGAATCATGAGGCTCTTTGCATATGGCACGGTGTATAAACCGCGCCGTAGAAAAAACGTGGGTGTCCACAAGCTTCCATAGTGATGATCCATACAACACTGACGACAGCGTCTACACAGGGCGAATAAATCGTAGTTTTTCACAGCAAGAACAACGTGTGTACAAAGAGCCCGTGTCACTTGAGTCACGGTAGCACGAATAATCGTTTGATCTATGAATAGTTGGTCAAAAGAACGTTTGCCCAAAATAAATGTTAGTTTTCATGAGACCTCAGACATTTTGAAGTAAAATAGTCAGAAGTGAAGTGCGTCACGAATATTCAAAGTTCACTTGTCCGAAGAACGTTTGCCTGAATGATCGTTTGACCGCCAAACGTGGTCGAAAGAACGACGGCCCGAAGAATGTTATCACGAAAGTAAGCTCCATGTCTAGAAGCGAGCCCATTGCATTCAGACTCTGGCTACTTAGTACTTTATTAATGGAAAACTCAATTTAACACTGCATGTTTGGTGCCTTTAAGGCGAAAGTGCCAGACCGTAACTCTCTCTAATTTCAAATTACCCTATCGAAAACTCATGAAATCGTGGTATTTGAGGTAAATTTTATCAGATAGAGTGGTATTGGTGACTCTAATGATTATAATTTTGTAAATATACATATTTGTTGCTGTCGCAAATCATATTTGGGTCAAAATACAACCTGGCGCTAACCTGAAAATTGCATAAATGGTGTCTTTGTATTCTAGTTTTTTGCCACCGACTTCCCAAATTAAAATTATTACATTAGGCGCGGCAGACGCACATGCGCGTTTTCGGACGTTCACCAGGTGCTTGACGGCGCGTATGCGCGTCCATACAATTTGCATAACTTTATTCGAGTGCGGCGCGCCGCACCTGTGCGTTCGTTGTGAATCTCTATTGTTTCGAAAACATCGTAAAATAAGGGTCGGTAAGGGTGTAGCATAAAGAAGCGTTTGCATAAAGAATTAAGCAGATAATGTGTTATTATTCACTTTGAAGTGTAATTTTGGAAGTCGGTTGTGTTTCTTGAAAAAAGTTTTTTATTTTTCACTTTTCAGTGGGTCAGTTTTTGTTATTTATCTAAGTTAAAATAATGTAATGTCAACTACTCATCACCTTTTACAAAATATGTATAGCTTTTCCCGAAGCAGGGACGATAATTGTTGAGGAGTTCTCCTGGTAAGAAGGTACCAGAAGAACTCCACATCACCATAAGCATTGTGACGAGCATAAATTACTTAGTAACCATTAATAAAGTACCTAATCGAATCGCAACCCGTGAAATACTTATTATTAAGTAGTTCCCGTGGCCATCTGTTATCTTCATCATCAGTTCCACTTGACCAAATGGTGCTTTCCAAGAACAAATGCAAGAGTTACTATAAAAAAATACCCAAATCGCTATAGGTGTGCCTATAATATTTGAAGAGTTCCGTCGATTTCTCCAGGATCCCATCATCAAATCCTGACCTAATGACAATGTGACTAACTGAAAAGTATACCCTTTCAAACAAAAAACTATTTTTTTAAATCGTTCAGCCGTCTTCGAGTAATCGGGGAACATACATTAAAACAAAAAGATTCCGACAAACTGAGAACCTCCTCCTTTTTTTGAAGCCTGTTAAAAATACGAAAGTGTGTGAAAATTTTAATTTCGCGGGCTACCTTAGTGCTTCTCCATTAGGCTCAGCAGACCCGCTTGCGAACGAGGCTATTAATAATAATTAACGAAAAGTTCTAATTGGTAATCTTATTCCGATTCCAGTATCAACTGTTATACAGGGTTATGGGAAATTCGATACATTCCCTTGGAGGGGTTAAAGTAGAGCCCATTTGCAGCAGATTTGATCATATGCTACCCTATCCGATAACGGCTAGTTTTTGAGCAAATTATTTTTTTTTGTTTTTATTTCAAAATGCCGATTTTCGGCAAAAAACGCTATGTACCCAAAATATCGTACTTTTTTAATTTATTTTTTGTACATTTTCAGACGGCTAACATTTTGACACTTCCTCGAGATAGCATAAAATTGAAGAAATACCAATAAATTTCATGTTGTTGTATCGAAAATGCAAAAAATAATGTCCAAAAATTATTTGTTTGTAAAGTTAGCGTGAATTTGTAAAAAAAATAATTATGGAATGTAGCGTACAAATTACTGAAAAAACTTCCTTATTACACTAGCTATCTAAAATGGCATAAAATGTTAGCAGTAAGCTTAAATTAAAAAAGTTGAAGTTCTAAAGAAACATTCAGGGTAACAGTACATTTTGTTAATTTTATCAGTTATTATTGTTTTTTAATTGGAAGAAAAACTGAAAAACTGGCTTTATGTACAAAACATTTATTAAAAACATAAAATCACAAGTCCTGTTCAAAATGAGAGCCGCGGTTCCTAATGCAGGCACGTAGTCTCTTCCGCACTTCAGTTTTTGTTATACGACAGGTTAAACCTTCTCTTATTTGCTGCGCTGCATTTAATATTCTCTCCCTGAGCTCTTCCACGTTGTTTATTGTGCTGTTTGCTGTGTAAAAAAGTTCCTTCATATGGCCCCAAATGTAAAAATCGCAAGGTGTCAAATCCAGACACCTTGCCGGCCAAGGATCCAACGTCGAGGATAATTTTGGTCGAGCCACTCTCGCACTTCCTGGCGGTAGTGGGCTGGGCAGCCGTCGTGATGGTAAATCATCCCCCTTCTTAACGCAAGAGGCACGTCTGCCAGCAATAATGCCACTTCGTTTCGTAAAAAATTCTCGTACGTTTCGCCATTCAAATTTTGGGGTAAAAAATGGGGTCCGATGAGGCAGTCATTAACGACTCCCATCCACACATTCAAAGAAAATCGATGTTGATGAGATTTTTCTTTTTTCTTTTTTGGGTTTGAACGTTTAGGTGCCCAATAGTGGCTGTTGTGGAAATTCGTAACATCATCGCGATCAAACTTGGACTCATCTGTCCACCAGATTTTACTCAGATATTCAGGGTTTTCCATATCATTGTCTAATATGAAGCGACAAAAGTCAATTCTCCTTGCCAGATCTCCCTCCTCTAAAGCGTGCACAGGCGTATAATGGTAAGGGTACAACCCAGCTGTATGCACAGTAAACCATACCCTCCACTGTGAAAATCCAAGACGCCTGGCCACGGCTGTTGTTGAGCAGTGGGATCTCGTTGAAATTGTTCTAAAATTTCCTCTTCATCTTCAGGAGCGTAGATGCGTGGTCTACCAGCATCACTTTGTCTTCTGTAAACACTACCAGTTTCTCTGATGCGGCGGTATGTTCCAGAAAAAACTCGTTCGTTGGGTATACGACGATCAGGGAAACGACGGTTGTATTCCCTTTGCGCAGCTGCGGCATCTCCATCACAGGACCCATAGCAAAAGAGGATGTCAGCGTACTCTTCGCTTTCGAAAGAAGCCATTAGGCAAAACCGAAAAATGAGATCACTAAATGCGGGGATTTGTGCGCACGCGAAGATAATTTTATTCAACTAAACAGTAAACTAGCAGAAGTCAAAATAAGGTCTGGTGGGGGACTAAGCGGGGCGGGCCTGTGTAGTGTGTCATACGAAGGCGCTGATTGGCTCCCTAGTCACTACCCATGCGCAGCTATTGTTTCGCAGGTAAAAAAGCGAACAAAAAGCATTACTCGCAACTGTAGACGAGATAACCCCATTTCTAGGAAAAATGCCACATGACTTAGTTAGTACTTTTTTTTTGCTAATATTAATTCTGATAGTAACTTTTACGACTTTTTCGATAGCTAGTGTAATAAGGAAGTTTTTTCAGTAATTTGTACGCTACATTCCATAATTATTTTTTTTACAAATTCACGCTAACTTTACAAACAAATAATTTTTGGACATTATTTTTTTGCATTTTCATATATAAAATATATGATACCACAACATGAAATTTATTGGTATTTCTTCAATGTTATGCTATCTCGAGGAAGTGTCAAAATGTTAGCCGTCTGAAAATGTACAAAAAATAAATTAAAAAAGTACGATATTTTGGGTACATAGCGTTTTTTGCCGAAAATCGGCATTTTGAAGTAAAATCAAAAAAAAAATAATTTGCTCAAAAACTAGCCGTTATCGGATAGGGTAGCATATGATCAAATCTGCTGCAAATGGGCTCTACTTTAACCCCTCCAAGGGAATGTATCGAATTTACCATAACCCTGTATATAGGTATAGTTACAGTATGTTACAAGATATGCCTAGTTTACTGACTCAGTGTGCTAATTGATTAGTTAGATTGCCAACTCGATAATTACCAATAACTTCGCTAATTAGGTACGATGGCGGCCGCTACCATTGCAATGGAAAGTGTAATTTTTGTTCCAAATATCTCAAAATCCATTCATTATTTCATGCCCTGGCCCTACAATAGTATGAATTGTGAGTTGATCCCATAGTAAAGTTATGTGGGTAGGTACCATCGCGGACATTTGCGATTTTATGGACACTTTTCGATCTTATTATCTTAGTAATAAGGTTGAAAAGTGTTTCACCGCAAATGTCCGCGGTTGTACCTGTTCAAATGCACATGAAAAAGGGGGTGAAAGTACTTAATTATTTAAGAACTTTCACCCCCTTTTTCATGTTAAAAGATTTTTTCAAATCATTGTCTTCCCCTTTTCCCAATTTCATTGGGGTCAGCGAGACATATCTGTTTGTCCAGAGTTTGGGTTTAATTATCCATATAAGTATGTATTTAGAAAAAAAAAAGTAGTGTATGTAGTATATCAGTTATCTGGTTTTCATAGTACAAGCTCTGCTTAGTTTGGGATCAGATGACCGTGTGTGAATAATGTCCCAGGTTATTATTTTTTGTCATTTCTCGGGACCCTGGGGCCCCAGACGGAGTGTTATAAAATAGACATAAAATTGTACAAAGCAGATAGGTAAAAGTGAATAAGTTTTGTTTTTCCATCAACAATAAGTGTGTATTTGAAAGAAAATCATCAATGAAATTATCCGAAAAAGAACTGGAGTTGCCGGAGCTTGCAGAGTAAGCAAACTGTCGAAGGTTCGATGGCTGGTGGAGCAGACGAGTCCTGGAGTGGAGACCGCGCATTGGCAAGCGTAGTGTAGGATGCCCCCAGCTAGATCGACCTTAAAAACGTGGCTGGGACCAACTGGATGCTGAAGGCGGAGGACATGGTGTTGTGGCACAGCCTGGGAGTGGCCTTTTTCCAGCAGTAGACAGCGTTGATTGACCTAAACTGATTCGATCTTATCTAAAAACACAATCTGCACGACAGTTATACAAAAGTAGTTTACATATTAAACAATAAAAAAACACGTGCCATCGTTCCCTGTATTTAAGAGACTCCTGAAGGAACATTATTTGTTGTTGTGATCTTGTTATCGTAGCTGTAGCTGTAGCTGTAGTCGTCATTTATTTTGTTGCTTATTATACTCAGTATGTTTGTATTTATGTATCTATTATAATATTATTATTATTTTTCTTATTATTGTGCACCAATGACAACCCAATTTTAATGTTCACACAAGCACTGTCCATTCCAAGTTTGCCCGAAGGAGATCGCAAAAAGCCTGGTCGCCCATTGTATATTTTGTAGTGCAAAATTATTTTTTCTGATATGTACACAGTCTGGCCATAAATACTGTTACAATTAAAAATAAGAAAGATATTACATTTGAATTTGGAATCTGTCATTTTTATACGATTGTTTTTCGAAGCTTTTTATATTTTAAATTGTTTTATATTTATGTATTAAACTAACACACTGTAAAAGTAATAAATATTATTTGCAATATTTTTTTTCTTCGTAACAATATTTATGGCAAGACTAGGTATTTTCTGGTGTACAATAAAAATAAATTATTTTTCACCATCCGAAATATGAAAAAATAATCACAAATGGTAGGGCCACAAACCAAACACTGCAAACACCGGAAGCCTAATGATTTTAACTAGAAAATTGGATTTGCTAATCGTTATAACGTGTTCAATACAAGCACATCGTAGTTAGGTACCGTCAAGAAGACATATTATTATAGTTATTAGTAGCGATGCCCGATTTTTGGCTTTGAATCGATCTTCTGGATACCTAATCTAACCTCGTGAATCGATTCACGATCTTAATCGTATTGTATTGAATCGATCTTACTCGATCTCGGATGATCGTATGGTAATTTTATAAAAATAATGAAAAGCACAGTATGCATGCAATTTTTAAATTGGTACCTAGAATTTCCTTTCGTTTTTAAATCTGATTTCACAATTTACACTGTCCACCCGTGTCACATTAAAAAGTATTTTAAAATAATAGGCCACGCCCACAGATAGAACTCTTCCTATTACAGTAATACAATTACAAAAAATGAAAGAAAATAAAATCAGAGAATGCTAACCGATACCCAACAATAAAATAAACAAAATATTATCACGGTATCACTTACCTTCATATTTCATTCATTACCGCTTTTGATTAATGTACCTCGAAACTAATCTCATTCAGTGTTTATGTAGGTAATCTTACTTCGTTAGTTCGTACGGTACGGTGGTTTAGGTTTTAATTGATACGATTCTTTCATACGATCTTGGCGTATATGATTCGATCTGGGTGAATATCGCATCCTGTTGAATCGTTTCAAAACGCGTGTCCACGCATTTTCCTGAAACTATTAATCAGATGGTGACCATTTAATTTTTAGCACCAACAGCTCACCACATGTTGTCCTTCGGGTATCTGTATCTCCAGCGACCAGGCGACTTTTACGCCTGGACAGGAATGGCCTGCGCCTGATGACGGGGACCATCACAGGACACTGCTCGCTGAACAAACACTTTTACACAATGGGTATAACGGACAGCCCTCTGTGCAGAGCTTGCATGGAGGCTGAGGAAACCGTTCCGCATGAGCTCTTCGAGTGCACAGGCGTTGTCCAGATTAGAATAGAAACCCTCGGGGCACCCAGATCTTTCACAGATGTTCTGAACAGACCAGAAGCCGTGACTAACTTCTGGAGGGAGGTGGGCTGGTTGGAATAAACACCGACGGCCGCCATGGCTCACGCACAATGGTCCACTTGAAGGATTAAGTGCGGAAACCAAACCCAATAATATAGAACATAACATAGAGGCGTCCGTGGGGTCACTACTGCCCAACAGCTCGCCCCATGCTGCCCTGCGGGTTTCTTTAACTCTCTTGGTCTGGCTCCTCATCCTAGACCCGTTCCGGCAAAGTAAACTCTATAGGTACAGACCTAAAGTTCGGAGCGCACAAGTCCCACCACGACGTCAACGTATAGATTATTTTATGTTATTATTTTTATTTGACATTCTATTTTTATTATAAAATTATTCGTAAATACTGTTAATTATTAATATATTGTCATTAGCCGATTGTTAGGGTTTGTTTCTATTTTTTGTTATTACTTTCGACACAATGTATATTGTTAAAAAATAAATCACTTATGACTTATGAGGGTTTTGCCCTGCAGCGGGACCGTACAGGCTAGTTAGATTAGATTAACGATAAGGTCTTATTGTTAGCTTTCATACAATTATTATTATTCCAACAAAAGCTAGGAAATATAATAAAGCATCAGTGTCCAAAAATCAGGTCAATCAATAAATTCGTATAGTCTACCTCGTATTGCTTTACCATGTTTGCTTATAACTCCCTGTAAATTTAAACTTCATTATGGTAGAAACTATCTTACTGTCACTTTGGTATTAAAGCAAAAAATTTGATCTTGTTGTTTCATGACTTGCAACTGACATTCAACTTTAGGCTGGTAAAGAAATTACGAGGTCAATTATACTATACCGCTCTGAATATCTCTTCGGGGAATACAGACGGAAAATTTTTGTGTTTAATATACGAAATTCTATCTAAATCAGCGTTCCTTTCTTCTTGTATGTTTATATGTGTGTGCAAAAATAATTAAATAACAATAAAATATACTACATTGTTTATTTTATAAGATATACAATAATTACAATTAATGCATATGATTAATCATCATCATTCGCCTGCATTTATCCCAATTTATTTGGAATCGGCGCAACATGTCCCTTTTATCCATACTTCTCTATTAGTCGTCATCTCAATAGTCACCCCCTTTCAGCCATATCATCTTTCACACAGTCCATCCATCGTTTCTTTCAAAGAATGCTTCTTTTAAAAAAATATTGTAGGTAATACAAATTATTATATAGTATCTGTCTGTCTGTGTGACCGCTTACTTCTTTTAAACTACAGAATAGATTTTGATGCCGTTTTCACTATCATTTAGATTTTAGACAATTTATTGCGAAATGGTAAAGTTAAATGTGATAAAGCAATCTCGATGTTTGGTCAAATCGTAAAAATCCTGCGAAGCAGGGGCGGGTCGCTAGTTTCTTAGCCATTTGTGTATTGTGTAATATCTTGTTACTTTGTATCTTTCTTTAACTTTGAGGTTACTGTCAGTAAAACAACTGTAAAAAACATACTTTCTATTCTCCATCTATCTATGCAGATATACAGCATAATCCGTCGCTGGGACTAAGCTCCAGCTGGTCATAAACCGGTTTTGTTTCGACTGAGATTAGTTAGGGACTCACTACATCCGACACGGCCTTAACGAGGCCTTTGACAAGTCATACAGTGACAAAAAATAGCTGAGTTGAAGCTGCTCTGTGAAAAACAAATGCCGAATAAAACAGGGTTTGAACATTTTGGCTGAAAAACCTGATGATTACAGGAACAAGAATTTAGCCTCATTTAGTTATATTTGAATATAGATTTTACGTTTAGTTAATAACTGAAGCCAAGTTTAGATAAAACACAAGAATTACGCACACATAATCCAATAGCACGTCTGTATTAACCGAAGGGTTAGGCACAGGTGCACTTCCACCCACATTGCGCCAGTTATGTTTAAGTCCCATGTAATTGGGGGCGAGCCTATTGCCATCAATTGGGCACAAATCCGGACAAAAAGAAAACCTACTATAATATTAAGCATTTTGATGATTATTCTGACGTCACAATAGGTAAAGCTACTTATTGTGTGGTTACATAAAGACAGCAAAAGAAGCTGGCGGCTAAGTAATAACAGCCGCACGGGTCGATCCATCAGGTTAAGCTATGCTTGCCGGAGTTGGCCTGTGGATGGGTGACCATCTTTTCATAACGAGACTCCTCCGTTCCTCGGAAAGCACGTTAAGCCGCTGGTCCCGGCTGTCATTCGAGGATCTTTGACAGTCGTTACGGGTCGTCAGAAGCCCGAGAGTCTGACAACCAGTCTTACCAAGGGTATCGTATTACCCAGTAACTGGGTTGTGGAGGTCATATAGGCAGTCGCTCTATGTAAAATACTGGTATACAGCTGCATCCGGTTAGACTGGAAGCCGACCCCAACATAATTGGGAAAGGCTAGGCAGATTGATTGACATAAAGACAGAAAAATGATGACTGGTTTGTTATTTTGGACGTTAAGGTATGCATGGATAGCATGGCAATTTTCCGTCCTGTATACGTCCGGAAAACTCTTTAATAACTGCCTTCCTTGCCAATAAAAAGTAATTTCCTAAAAATTTCATAACCGTCTTTAAACGACGTGACACGTCTTTCACTTAACCCGTCGATGATTGCGTATTAATCTTGCAAGTTCAGTTAAAGGGTGCTCCCACCATCAATCAACGGCAGACTACGGCAAACACATTACCTCGTTAATTATAATATTGAACATGATGTATCTCGTCATCCATCTACATTAGCTATTAATTTGACATATCCTGTATCAATAGGTTTGTGTTTAATATAGGGTTTGTTTTAGGTACAAACAGAATTGTTTGTTCTGAAACTAGTCTAGCAACGGTGTTCTATTCCTAGTTTTTTATTATTATTATTATTTTATTGCTCACCTGCGCACCTTGCGGCCTGCTCTTGACCTCGATCACGCCTGATGGAAAGCGACGAATAAGGTATATAATAGATCGAGCGGGCCCAGAAGATGTCTGTTCACTCTTGCTTTGAAGGCAGACGGGTTATATGCGGTAGAGAACACAGGCGCTGGCGTTGAGTTCCATAATTTGGCTGTGCGCATAATAAATGTGGAGGAAAATCGCTGAGTACGACTGGTCGTGATATCAACCAAGTGCGGATGGTACCCTGTAGTACGTCTGGTAGTCCGGTGGTAAAAGGGCGATGGTGGGATCAGGTTATGGAGCTCCTGCGTACACTCTCCGAAGTACAGTCTTTAGAAGACCGGCAGGCAATCAACATTACGCCCATGAGCCAGACTGTGAAGCCTAGCCACCAACGAAACAAACAAATTAAACAAATTAATTATTAATATTGACAAGACCAAAATAATGAATTTTAAAATAAGAGCTCGACGTACGGGTACTTTAAATATCAAGTATCAAGATAAAGACATCGAAGAAATAGAAAGAACTAAATTTCTAGGGTTACACGTGGATAACCAAATAAACTGGAAAAACCAAGTTGACTATGTCTGTAAAAAGTTAAGTAAGTTCTCGTATGCCCTTCACAGACTAAGAAAAACTGCAAATCTACCAACACTAATAACAACATACCATGGTTATATCAGCTCTAATCTTAGATACGGTCTAATTTTCTGGGGCAATAGTGTTGATAAAGAACGCGCGTTCATTGCACAGAAACGATGTGTCAGGGCAATTTTCAACCTACAAAAAACTGAATCCTGTGAACCATTTTTTAAAAAGATGAACATATTGACATTACCGTGTCTATATATTTTTGAGGTCGCAGTTTTTATCAAAAATAATATTGATCTGTTTAAATACCGAACGCGTATACGACATCAGGACAAGCTAGACATAGTGGCTGGTAAGACGAATTTCCTGCACCAAAGTGTTTTCTGCTCGGCTCCGCGTATTTTCAATAACATTCCAAAGCCTATAAGAGAAATTACTGAAATAAAATCATTTAAAAAGTATATCCATGATCCAGAGTAATAACATTTGTTTACTAACTAAACAAATGTTATTACTCTGTGAAAGACTTCTATGCCGACAAATCACTGTTAGAATACAATCTGTCTAGGTCATGATGCGTTTTGTGGGTTTGGTTTTCAATATTTAACGGTCTAAAATTCGTAATGTATTGTTATAATATTATTGTTGACATGCATGTAAACATTTTATATGATATGTACCTATATTTATTGTACGCCCTAAGGGCAGGACATAGCTGTTCGCAAAGCAGTAAATCAACACCAGTTGTATTATGTACACTTTCCTATGATCCACAATAAAAATTAATTGAATTGAATTGAACGTCTCGTCGCCTATAAACCTTGCTACTCTGAGTTCCACCGAGTCAAGTGCAGCAAGCTGGTATTTGGCTGAGCCACCCCATAAGTGGCTGCAATACTCCATACAGGAATGGACCTGTGCTTTGTACAGACATAAAAGCTGTCCAGATGTGAAGTTTCGTCTCACATTGTTTAGGATGCCCAGCTTCTTGGCTGCAGTCTGTGCTGAGCCGAAGTTGAGACCAGACTTTGACTTCATGCTCCAAAGCTCTAGGCTGTCGGCAACTGGTACAGATACACCTCGGAAAGTAGGAGATAAATGAAACTGGCTCCTCTTGGTAGTGAAAAGACAGCATGTGTTTTCAGAGCATTGAATTCGACCAGATTGTCATGGGCCCCTTGGGAAACGAGATTTAAGGTCAAATTCTTTAGTTCCACCATGGCCTGTTTAAGAGTAGCTGTTTCCTCTCTGCTGGCTCTTGCACTGAGCAGGTATCTTTCTGAGACTGCGCTGTCGTCTGCGTACCCGATAGTACCAACCTGCAGCAGGTCGTTGATGTGCAGCAGAAATAGAGTCGTAGAAAGAATAGACCCCTGAGGAACACTGGCATCAATAGCCATATGATCCTATGAGCAGCCATCTATGACCATTCTGATCAACCGATCACTCAGAAAGTCGGGAATCCAGTTGCAAAAGCCAGCAGGGATGCCGAATGCGGGAAACTTACCCAATAGACTAGCATGCCAGGCCCAGTTAAAGGACTTTGAGATATCAAGCGACACAGCAAGGACTTCGCCGTGTCTCTTAATGGCCTCTCCCCAGCTATGCGTAACATACACAAGAAGATCCCCCGTTGACTGACCACGACAGAAGCCATTCTGGTGGTCGCTGAGGAGCTCATTGTCTTCCAGGTATGCTAGCAGCTTATTGTTAAGTACCCGTTCCATCACTTTACATAGTATATAGGTTATGGCGATTGGTTTATAGTTGACAGGAACGGCACGGTTATCCTTTTTGGGTACCGGCTGCACATTAGCAAGCCTCCAGGACTCCGGCACCACTCCAGTTTTAAGAGAGAGGCGATACAAGCGCGTCAAGACAGGAAACAACTCTGAAGCTTTGGTATTATTATACAGGGCAATTTTTATCATTAGCCAAATTTTCACAGCCCATCAATATGAACAACTTTCATTATGAGACCTACTCTGAAATCACGAAAATAAAAGTCTGCTGTTTCATACATTTTGGCCGAGTAGGTATTGAACTTTTGTATGAAACTGACTTTTTTTTCGTGATTTCAGAGTGAAAGCTGTTCATATTCATGGGTAGAACACCCTGTGAAAATGTGGCCTACTGATAATAAAATTGCCCTGTATATTTATGTTTATGTTTGGGGTTTATAGAATACCTACATTCTTATGTTAATGGAACATGGTAGCA
Source organism: Dicycla oo (assembly GCA_948252095.1). Taxonomy (NCBI): domain Eukaryota; kingdom Metazoa; phylum Arthropoda; class Insecta; order Lepidoptera; family Noctuidae; genus Dicycla; species Dicycla oo. The sequence continues at coordinate 16,891,113 of OX411732.1, forward strand.
TTATCGTATCTACTACGTGACCAAAACAATTAGGCGCATGACAGCTATGAAGTTATTGGAACTAGGGAGGGAACACTGGAACAGTGATTGATATTGTACGTATAATCATCACTGCCGAAAGCGAGTATACGACTGTAAGTCACTACGGGAAGCGCGGGGATAGGTGCGGGGTGCGGGCGCCTAAACCGAATTCCTGTCATGCGCCTAATTGTTTTGGTGACAGTCAATGGTATAACTTGTCATTTAAGAATGACAGAAAAACCTTATTTTGTATGTCGATATGTATCTAAACCACTTTGGCAACGACGCGGCACTGATAACCCGCCCATACTCCCAACGCAATAGCGTAAAAAAGCAATAACAACTGTCCTATAAAAGAGATACAGTGCGAATTAAATTCTGGTCAACAAAAAAGCAACAGCACCAGATTCCGCGCGGCGCCGCCGTCACATATTTCAATCGTATCAGTCATTATTTAAAACGGATTACCTTCCCTACCTACATACGTAGAATGCATCGAACTGCAGTTTACACGAAAAATACATTGAAACTTCAATAAACGGCTCGACGGTGAATGAAAAAAGAAATGTTTTTTTTTTTCCGTACGTCGAATAGGCTGAGCACCGGAATTTTCATTCGAATCCGTGCCGATTGGTTTTGTGTTATGTCCGGTTTGTGCTGCTCCGTACGGTTTTTTCGAGTTAAAAAGGACCGCCGCGATTTAGGGTTACTTTGGTTTCGCACCTGTCAAAGCAGACTTGATGATTGAGATCCAACGGTTCGCTGTTTTTTTTTTAAGTTTTTTTTTCATTTTTGCTAATAATTTCTATACGTAGGTATTAAAAAAATCTGTGTTTAATTAAATATGAAATAATTTATAGACGATACAAAAAATACAGGCAAAAATATCTGAGACTAGAATCTATGGACTCTTGGCAAAGTAAGCATTTGCTGGGTGGGTAATTAGTTCCGCAATTAAGAAAATTGTGTCATCGTTATTTTGTCCACGCAGCCTTTAATAATTGACGAAAACGACTAGTGTTTGAATATTTTATTCCTAAAACTGAATCACCTAATACAAATGATCAGCAAATCATAATATTGCTATTGGAAGTACCAATAAAAGGATCCAACAGATCTTGGCTCAGCGTATAACGGAACGTCTTAATAGAACATTTTATTCTGTAATCTCAACAAAGTTTCTGAGTCTTGGGACTAGTGTAAAGGACTTTGCTCACTACATTGTAGCATACATGTAAGATTGCAATGTTGATGAATGTATGAATGTGTGAAAGAGCTGAATGCTAAGGTGTAAGTGAGGCAGATGACGTATGCTTGAGTTGACGTGGAAAATATTTAAAAAGGTAGCATAAATTGCTTTTTAACGACTGAGAGAAAGACGTAAAGAACTAGTTTATTTACAATAATAAACCAGTTGGTGATATTCTAAGTTATTTTTTTCTGACTTCAGCCCCTATTACTAACATGTGTGGGTTCAATACTCTGAAATGTAATTTGATTGTTTCAATACTCGCCATATATAGGCTCGAGACTCGAGATTTGAGAATAAAAGGAATTAACACTTTACGATCTCGCTGCATTCAAGTGATTTCAGACTATTAAGTCTTGAGATCTTGCTTTGTATGTAGTCTAAAAGCTATCATCGTTGCGCTGGGAAAAAGGAATGTTGTTATTGGCCCTGTGGCAGTGCCAGTGATAACTCAAACTGGAGCAAAGATGCTTTAAAAAATATTAGTATGGCGTTTGGTTTCAATCAATCTGCCTAGCCTTTTCCCAACTATGTTGGGGTCGGCTTCGGGTAATACGATACCCCTTGGTAAGACTGATTGTCAGACTCGGGCTTCTGACGATCCGTAACGACTGTCAAAGACCCATGAATGACAGCCGGGACCAACATCTTAACGTGCTTTTTCCGAGGCACGGACGAGTCTCGGTATCTAAAGACGGTCACCCATCTACGGACCAACCATGCGGCTGTTATTACTTAGCCACAGGCTCCTCCTGGCGTATGGCGTTTGGTTTCTTCCGTGAAATATCAAAAATCGTTTGTTCAAATTAGGTTGAGAATCGGCACTTTTTGAACATCGAAATTACGTAAAAAAGCCCCTAAAATGCCCATCCTTCATCACTTTCTAGTGTTTTAGCTGGAAACGGAATGTGGCGCTACAAACTCCCTAGTAACAATTAAAAAACTTGCCCATGTACTCGTATAATAACAAAACTTTGAAAAGTCACATTGGTAAACAGCAACTTTATGTATAAAAAAACTCCAAGCAGTAGCAAAACTTATGGTACAGTATAGTTTCCAACAACCTTTACTTTCAAAGAAATAGTCGAGTTTCATACTGAAGAAAATCCGATTCGCTTACTGAACGACAAATCTAATCCTTTCTCGTTTAGAAACTACATAGTTATTTTCTTCTGCAATAAATTATTAAACTGTCGCTTGCGTTGCGACAATTTTTTCTTGGCGGTATTTTGTACGGAAGAGAGATTGGCTAAGCGGATTTCATTCCGGACGTGTCAGCGTCAAAGATTTAAATCTTTAGATTCGCCCTTCCACCTCAAAATATAGTCGCGTTTTGGCCTGCACTCACTGGCGGCACGGGCGGCAAGGGTATTTATGCAACAAATAGGAATCTAGCATGACAATAAAATTGAAATTTCAATGATGATACTTAAGGACGTTGCGGCATGACTATGGATATCGCGGCATTGTTGCCGTCAGAATGCGCTTGCATAGAAGGAATCCCCTGCCGTGCCGTGCCGCCAGTGAGTGCAGTCACTTTCGTTTTGACATTTCTGACACACCATGATGCAGTGACTTGATTTGATTGTCATGGAAACACTATTTAATAATGTGTGAGCTAAAGTTCTCAGTATGGACACTTTTTCGAGTGACTAAGTACGGCGAGGCAAATCTAGCGATTTAAGTCTTTGATCAGCGTCGGTTAATCTTTAAAATGTAATAAGTTTTCTCTCACGTTGTTGGTCTCAGATATTATATTGCCATGGTTCGCTGTTCGCGTGGGTGTTAGAAATTGTACGAGTAAGAGATAACGCCTCATATGTGTAACTGTGTATATATATTTTTCTGTTAGTTTATTACATTTTAAACGTCGATCCAATGGTTAAGTGTGGTGATAATACTACGTTATATGCCTTAAACCCAGATCAAGTGTGTGTATGTGTGTGTGTGTGTGTGTGTGTGTGTGTGTGTGTGTGTGTGTGTGTGTGTGTGTGCGTGTGCGTGTGAATAGAATACCTACCTTTATTATGTACACCATACAAATCAAAGATATAAATGTAGACATTTTACGGTTTACGGGATCCTCGTACTGGGAGGGCTGACTCATTTACATAAAATAATACTTATCGCGTTCTTTGCACCTTATATTTTCCTTACCCAACAAAATTGACAAAGAAAGATAATTTAAAACATTTTTTGCGACAGACGTCGTTCCTAATATTTAAACGTTAATGATATCGAAACATTCGAAAATGACTTTTCACGCGAAAGCGGTTTAGTATGACATGTATTTAAATTAAATACAAACATGAACCGATGATGTTGATCGACTAAGATGGTTATTTGAACACAATTATTGGTTTCCTTTACGAAGCATCTACCTATGTGTATCTTAGACTGGATGTTGGTTTAAGTAAAGGCACTGCTCCACAGGAACAAGGTAGGCTAAGGTATGTACAAGTATAAAGTTTCGCTTTGTATGAAAAAAAAAAGAAACCATTTAAAAAAAATCGACTTCCAAAAAAATCACTATAAAGTACAAATTCACTTTATTTTCGAAAGTTGGTGGCAAAAAACTAAAATAAAGCTATAAGTAAATAAAGCAATAAAAAATAAGTAAATATTAGAATAAAAAAATATAAAAAAATTTAAAAATAGAATATTATCTTTATATAAATAATAATTTTGACAGGCCAGATGGCGTGGTTGGTTAAGATACCACCTGCCATGCCGCTGGTCGTGGGTTCGATTCCCATCCAGGACAAACATTTGTGTGCATGAACATGTCTGTTTGTCCTGAGTCTGGGTGTAATTATCTATATAAGTATGTGTTTACAAAAAAAAAGTAGTGTATGTAGTTTATCAGTTATCTGGTTACCATAGTACAAGCTCTGCTTAGTTTGGGATCAGATGACCGTGTGTGAACAATGTCCTAGGATATTATTATTAATTCTGTTTTCTACCATTAATTGTTAAAACTATTCCAAATTACTGAAAATGGCTCTAAGTTGCTACGGAGAATCACTGATTCCTAAGTCACAGAAACTTACAGCTAGTTAAGGAGTCAGAGTATTTAATAATTAACCCATGTAATTAAGCCTTATATGTGTTACTTTTGTTGTATATTGTTAAGAGCTTTAGTTGAAATAAAGAATTTATTATTACCTGTCTGTTTCATACTAACGAATATGTATATTGCGAATTTAAACGGACGTTTATTGCCTTATTACTACTAGAAATTGTCCAATAGTTGAGAGTTGTATTGGTGATTTTAATGATTATAATTCTGTAAATATGTAAGTACTTGTTACGGTCGCGAATCATAATTTGATCAACATGTACATGAGTGCAACCTAATATTGCCCTGCAAATTGCAAAAAATGTTAGAAAATTTTAATTTCGCGGGCTACCCTTTTTTTTTGGATGGGAAATCATCAAATAACTTCTCCTGCTCTGGGTGGAGCGGGTGGGCGTGTCAGACTTCTAATGACTAAAAACCACCCGTGTTCCTTCAGTTGCCTGTGCCAGGGCCACGGTAACTCTTTCGAACAACCGACGACGCTTTCGCCTTAACATCAGGTGAGCCGCTAGTTTGCGATCCAATACTTAACACCAAAACATTCTTACAATTGCAAGGCCGAAAGCAGTCTATTCGTTGGAATTATTCATATTTGTACGCCGTTGAGGCAAAACGTGACTGTGCTAGAATTGAGAGTTTTGGGCAAATAAATGATCTTATCTTATCGATAATATTCCCAGCAAAATATTGCTAACCGAATCTTTGTTTGCAGTGTCCTATTTTGCGCAGATCGACCTTTGCTGCTAGAAACTGTACGTCAAAAAAAAAAAAACGTTTGAATCAAATTCATATCAAAAGCCAAGCGGTTTGCATTCACATATTTTCAAACCAGAAGCGTTCAAAAAGCTTATGAAAGAAAGGCATGAATGTGAAAATACTGAAAATGGCGTGTTATGGATCGTGGCTTGTTCTATGCTGTGTTTTGTGGCTATCGCTTTTCGATGGTACTTTTTTGAACTAACTGGAATGGATATCCAGGGCGAAAATATATGGCTGGTTTAACAGAATTAATTGGTGAGTATATACCTACATACAGTAGGTATTATTATCAGGTTTGTGTAGATGTACTGGACTAAATAAATAACCAAGTTTATTTAATACGTGAGGCATTAAATAAACCAATGTCAAAAGTACCTTAGAAGTTACATTTAAAACGAAACCTTAAAAATTCAAAGATCAATAAAAGGTACAGGCTTGGCCTACAGATTTGCCTGATTTTTGACGAACGTTATTGTCGCTCGATAAGCTGTGTTTTGACGATCATTTTGATTTGTCCGCTGCTTACAGATTTGCAAAATTTTATCGATCGTTGTTTGCATCTGCTAACGATCGATAAATACCAAAGTTAAAATCGAACAAAGTTTTAGTTAGTTTTAAATTGAGTAAGCCTCTTTACGATTAAGACGATACAAAGTAACGATCGACAAAAGTTTAATGTCGATCGCTGATGCTTGCACATTACTGAAATTGGTTCGATCACGCGTGCCGATCGTCAAAAATCGAGCAATTCTGTAGTCATCTTAATATGCACTGCTAAATATTCAAACAACGTTCACACCTGAACGTGAACATTTGAACACTGATAAACGTTAGAGCATCAATATTACTGCCAGTAAAACCAGCGAAGTGCAGGCGTGCACTCAATCAGAAAGAATTGGCTTTGTGAGCCGTCCATGAGAATATTATCAGGTAAAGCGCATCACATACTTTTAATACTTCAGACGACAGAATATAATTTATTGGATGGAACCTTAGGCTCAGTACTGTAGAGATTTCATTCAGTGGACAACCTTATATCTTACTGGCAGTGTCTATGACATTCGAATGGTCAGTTTGAGAGAAGGCGTTTAGAGTTAGTTCGAGGGAGTTGTCAGCGAGACGGGCCCCCTCGGCCAATGTAGGCGCGTTGATTTAAAGTACATAAGTCTGTTCTATTTATTATTAGTATAGATCCCTTGAAAAGTAACGTTTCCCATTCGGGGAAGTTTACAGTACCTACAGGTTTTTAAATTTATTTATTTATTTTTCTGACTTTAATTCGTGGACGATCATTAATATACATTTTACAGTGCATTTAAAATAGTTGCGGTGTCATTAAAAACATTAACTAGCTCAAGCACTAGATATAAAAAAGTGTGAAAGAAGAGGAATTAAAAAGATTTATTCAAAACCTACCACAAAGGGAAACAAGTCGCGGATAAAAGCTTGTACCTAGAAACAAAATACTTATTGGTACCTCGGTACAACTCAAGTGACATTGACTGACACGAAATTAAGCACGTTTGTTTATCTTTCAGGACTATGTGTATAGTCTAGACATTTCTTTTAGCAAAAATCTGCCTAGAAACTTTCCCGATAAACATTGTTTTTCATAAGAATATTTTACGTTGTTTTTTGTTTCTGTTTATACATGGGTAGGTTTTCAGCAACTTAATCGTATAGGTACCTACTAAATGACAATCTCAAACTCAGACCCAAAGCATTTATTTCAATTCAACTCACCAGCACGGAAACTTGGCCACCTGTAAATTTCACGATATTTCGCATTTAAATGTATTTTTAACCGACTTCCAAAAGGAGGAGGTTCTCAATTCGTATGTATTTTTTTTTTGTATGTTTGTTACGCGATTACTCAAAGACGGATGGACCGATTTGAAAAATTCTTTTTTTGTTTGAAAGGGTATACTTCCGAGGTGGTCCAATATAAATTTTATTAACTTTGCTTGGGGAGTTTTTGAGTTAGCTTCAATAATGCGTATATTTCCCACTTATTTTATATGGATGATGTGATGATGTTTTAATAACTTCCTATCACTGTTATTTACATGGCTATATCTACAATTATTGTGCTCAATTATGTATTCGAATTTGTGTGGGGTAGGTTCCACAACTAAAAAGTGTAAAATAAAAACTTTTTAGCAAAAAATAAAACCGACTTCTAAAACAAACAACACTACAAAGTGAAAAATAACTTCGGAAGTCGGTGGCAAAAAACGAAAATACAAAACCAAAGACACCGACTTCCGAAATTAAAGTTATTTTTCACTTTGTAGTGTTTTGTTTTAGAAGTCGGTTTTATTTTTTGCTAAAAAGTTTTTTTGACAATGAAATAAGGATAGATGCACTCAGTAAGTGTTTCTCATGCTTTTAGAACTTGAAATTGAAAACGCCACGACATGAATAAGTTCATAATGTATCCCGAATATACCAAAACATGTTCCTGGAGGATCCTCCTCGATGTATCGGGCTGCAGTTAGCCGGTTATCGACGATACGCAACTCCGTACGACCATCGGAACTTATTCTTCCCCAAACCATTATAGAGCCTCCATGGAAACTCACAGTTTGTGTGGTGGTAATAGGTAGAAATCTCTCTCCTCTTCTTCTCCACACTCGCTCCCGACCGTCTGGAGCACGCAAAGCAATAGTGCGTGCTCCAGATGGTCAGGAGCGAGTAATAGTTCCTTGAATAATGATTAGGAATAATAATTCCTTGGTGAACGCATTTCCGTTGCTATAATCGATGTGGTTTTTTCTCACTCCATAGACCTGGAGCTGTAGTATTCAGTCATTTCCTACGAGGATGTCGCGCCATTTCCGCTAACCGGCGCGTATTGTCGTTCGAATCATTATATATATATATATATATATATGAACCCTGGCGATTGCTTCCTACCTATAAAAGTTTATTTCGTGTAGGAAAATATCAAGCCAACATTCTGGCTTGGAGGCCTACCACCCGGATACATACAGATCCTTCTAACTAATTGGGCTCAGCCGCCTGGTTCCTGCAGCCGGTCAGTTTCTACTGACTCTACTTAAACAGATTAAAAAAAAACATATCTTTCACCTTAGTACCTCGCAGATTATTCCGCGTTCGTTCTATTCTTTTGTATTCATACGATAAACGATTTATTTTAATTTTTTGTTCAATGATTTTTAACCTGAGTTGCGAATTTGCTGGATAACACTGCGTATCTTGTTGGATTAAACGGCTGTACTAAAGGAATTCAAATTTCTGTAGGCTAGATCGTTTAGATTAGCTATAGATTCCGTGTTATTTTCTATTATGATTCAAGAATATTTTTTTCCCGGCCACTTATCCGAATTCAACTGTTTTTTTTTTCTATTATTTTATATTTTTTATATTATTTCTTTTATTATTTTTGTACTCTTTTTTATTTCAAAATTATACGTATTTCTGAAGTGGTGAAAGAGTGATTTATATACCCAATACTCCATGGACACTCTTTTAAAGGTTACATATTAGAAAATCAAAACTTTCTCGAGCAAATTTCAAAAGAACAATAAACGAAATAACAAAATTTAAATGACCAAATGTTTTATTTAGAAACATTTTAAAATCCCAATGTATGTGACATCAAATGAACGACTGATCAAAAGTTGCTAGATGTAATTTTAAAATATCAAATCATTACTAATCAAATTACATAATCTATCATAAAAATATTTACGATTGTACGTACCTACTAGTAACTGATTACCACCTGCGCTAAGATAGGTCGACGAAGCCCCGCTTCGCAGGGCTCCTATTTCTGGGTGGCTTAAAAAAAAATAACCACGAAGGCTAAGGTGGGAGCTCCGTTCCGCTTCGCTCCCGCCTTAGCCTTCTAACCTAACCTATCCGAGTCGGGGTACTCTGAGTCGGGGTGTTAACCATAATGATGTTTTTTATATATATCCAGTAATCCATTTTGACCTTTAAACGATTTGGGCAATAGTGTAATAAATAATTTAAACATTGATATTCCAGACTTTGGTCAGCTGAACTTTTGATCAAATGACCGTCGTTATTTTAAACTTTGTTGATTTGTACGTTGTTCTTTTGAAATTTGCTCAGGAAAGTTTTGATTTTCTAATATGCAATCCTTTTAAATGATATAGGTACAAAAATATTACTTACTTCATTATGTTGAATTTATAATTAAATATGAGAACGACGTGAAAAATATGTACGTGTTAAAAGCGTCCAGAGTATCAAAAGGGGATCCGGTACAATATATGTGTAAATTCAACACTTTCTTTTATAATTTTTGTACTCTTTTTTTATTTCAAAATTATACGTATTTCTGAAGTGATGAACGAGTGATTTTTATCCCCAACACTCCATGGACACTATTTTAAATTATATAGGTACAATAATATTAGTTACTTCATTATGTTGAATTTATAGTTAAATGTGAGAACGTGTTAAAAGCGTCCAGAGTATCAAACAGAAACAAAAAATAAAAACAACTCAAAAATAAAATAATTAAAATAAGCCGTGGCAGCTAAGTGATGACCAGTCCCAACAGACGGCGCAAGTTCACCAAAAGTTTGAAGGGAGCCGAATGATCCAACACATGCGGCACCATCTGCGAGATAGTGAGCTTGACATACTCTCAGCCGAGCCGCCAGAGTACATTCAGTTCATTGAAAGATATACTACTCGGTTAATTGGTAGCTCTAATGTACAAAGTACTATGCAATTACATAATACGAAGGACATTGAGTTTATACAATGCAACGATAGTCTTACAATCTTCAGCAGCTCCAACAGAATTTTCAAAAGTTAATCAATTAGTTGTTGTTGTGGGAGTACCAGCATTGAGCCAAGCATTTTTGCCAGCAAATGTAATCCCAATTTATATTAATAATAATAATAATAATAAAGTGTTTCCTCCTCGTTGCTACGTCAATATGTGCTAGCGACCGTTTCCGGGGGCCCTTATTGAATGTGTAAGTCACCCCCTGCCATTTTATCTGTATCTAATTATATAACATTGATCAGGCCGTGGATATAGTTCTTCCATAGTTCAAGTTACCCAATCCACTTTAGCCACCCAAACCCATAGCCCAATATGTTTTGTTTCCACGTTCTGCAATAGTCCTTCGTCAACGAGTTGTCCTTGGGAGCACTTGCATAGTGCATACAGGGATAATCGCCGGTTGGTGCTTCCTCATCATTTAAAATTGCCTAGGGGGCCTCTGCGAGTTGGCTTCGGCCCCTAAGCCTGCCAAAGGTCTGGGACCCGAGGTCCTCGAGATATGTCAAAAATCATTATAATAAATTGTTTATATTCATAACAGCCTGCCTGCAATGTAGTATGATATCTTTTTCCTCACGTTTAGCCGTCTGGATTACCGGAAACCGAGGATTACAGGCTAGATGTTTTGTTGTGTTATATGCATTAACGGAAAATTCATAAAAAAAAAGTAAAAAAAAACGACTTCAAAAAGAAATAAACTCAAAATTATGAAATAATTTTAACTTCTGAAGTAAGTGTCTTCTGACTTCCGAAATAAAATTACTTCATAATATTGAGTTAATAAGTAAGAAGTCGATTTCTTTTTAATTACTTTTTTTATTTCATAATTTATCTTTTTAAGTAAAAATTGGAAAATTTGTTTGTGATAATACTAAATAGTTTTGTTATAAATACTGCAGTAGAATTTGACCAAAGTTTTGGGATGTTTTCCCTTTGTCACCACCTGTCGTATAAATAAGCTAGGCCGCCACACTGACTATTAGTCCATCTCTTGTACTCATCTTAGTCAGTCTTGTTAGTCCATATCTTGAAAATTACTGAACTGATTTTGATGAAACTTGCACTGTTCCCTAAGTTGAAGTAAATGTAAGACATTAAAAAATAGTCAAAAAATAGTCTCAATCCGATTAATAGTTTCAGAGAAATGCGTGGACGAACATACAATCAAATAAACATATTTATTTTTAACTGCAAATTTTTTGTAAAAAATAACATAATACTGGGGCAAAAAAATCATACTTCGTTTAAGACATGTATGGCCCAAAATGCTCTAAATAGTGTCAACTATCACCCCCTTAAGGCTTGCACCCAGCTACCAAACACCCTATATATTTGCTTGGAAGCCCTAATAGATTATCATATCGATGGTCTAGAAGGCAAACGTGCTCAGTGCTAAATTTTTAATTATTATCATTTAAATTCTCAACGGTAGAGTATGCTCATTTAGTACATTTGGCATTTAAATGTCAAAAATTCAAATTTTTGCACTTAGCACGTTTGTCTTCTAGACCTTCGATATGTGGGTTATTTGTAAAACACCGGCCAACTCTTAAGGGGTCATTGTACTCATCATTATGAACAAAAAAAACTGTTCAGTACATTTTGACGAATTATGCGAACATAAATGTACTAAACAGCTGATGTTTTTTCGCGATTTTAGGTTCGGTCCCATAGTAAAAGTTGTTCATAATGATGAGTACAATGACCCCTTAAGAGGTTGCTGGTGTTTTACAAATAACCCTGTATATTATTACAGTTCGAATAATATTACATAGGCACATACGTGTCGAATTGATAACCTCCTTTTTAAGTTGATTAAAAACGTCACCAGCCATTTTACAGTGCGGCCGTTGTAGTATTTTCACACTTTTAAACAGTTGACTTTTTTATAACATAATTAACTGTATTTAAAAGATAATGAAGTACTTATGTTATACGTAATTTATCATCATCAACACCTTTCTCCTACCCTTGTCCCAATTTATTTGGGGTCGGTGCAACACACTTCTTCTTCCATACTTCTCTATTAGTCGTCATCTCGGTAGTCACTCCCTTTCTAGCCATATCATCTTTCACACAGTCCATCCATCGTTTCTTTAGTCTTCCCCTACTCGTATAGCCATCCACATTCATATATAAGTAACTTTACCGCAGTTAGGAAAGTATTTGGCGAACTTCCAAACTATTCTGTACCACATAAAGTTTACTGCGGTGCATTCTAGTAAAACTTTTGTGTTTACGCCAACAGCTGACTCACTGTTGTTATCTTATCTATGATTTTATGAATACCGAAGCTTTGTAAGCAAAAACTTATCGAAAACGAAAAACGGCCACTGCTGGACCTAGGCCCATAGCCAAATCTATTATTAATCATATACATGGAGGAGCTAGTGGTTAAATAATAACAGCCGCACGGGTCGATCCATCAGGCTAAGCTACGCTTGCCGGGGTTAGTATGTGGATGGGTGACCATTTTTTCATACCGAGACTCCTCCGTTCCTCGGAAAGCACGTTAAGCCGTTGGTCCCGGCTGTCATTCGTGGATCTTTGACAGTCGTTACAGGTCGTCAGAAGCCCGAAAGTCTGACAACCAGTCTTACCAAGGGGTATCGTATTACCCAGTAACTGGGTTGCGGAGGTCATCCGGTTAGACTGGAAGCCGACCCCAACATAGTTGGGAAAAGGCTAAGCAGATTGATACTATGCCATCATTGCCGCAAGGAATGGGACGAGGTGGCCCTGGAAAGGGATGCTTAGAAGGATTTGGGAAAGCCTGTGCTCAGCAGTGCGACAATGTAGGCTAACGGAAAACAAATGCCATCATTTGAATCGATTAATTTGACGTCGGAGGGTGGCTTTTACATATTTCCTTGTTCGGTTTTAGGGAGTTTTCCATACGGACATTGTCAGTAGAAGCGCAGTGTCTAGCTTTAAAAGCCTGGTTAGTGGCAATAGGATCAAAAAGCTATACATTTTATGCCTATTATTTCGTGCATTGCGATGTAATTTCATGGATTTAATCCTCATTTTATAGCCTGTTTACTCCCTGGATTTAAGTTTCCCTTTAATAAATCGCTGTCGCCAAACAGTTTGTTAACACTCAAGACTATTAACTTAAGTACTACTACTAATCTATCCTAAACACCATAGAATCTTCCCAAGGTCATCAAGATAAGAGAGAACCATTCACTAATCGGCGTTCGGAAACTGACCTTTGATGAAACTTAGGCGGGGCTGACCTAAACACAAATCAATGGTTTGTCTGATCCTCGTCACAAAATAGAATAGAAACAGAAGGCAGGCTTGTACAACGAGTGAAACAGAAGCACGCACTTATTTACACGCGTACGTACGGCGATCTCAATTTGTCTCAAACGAATTCCAATCGCGAGTGCGCTAGCAGTAGTGTTTCATATACCGTGTGTAGTATAACATCGCGTTTTGTTTTTTTTTTTTAATATTTTTAAAAATATTATTATAGTCGTTTTACACGTGCAGCGCACTGCGTGTGCAGTAGAACAATGCTTTCAGGACGCTGTTAGGGTTTCCACGGTATTGTAGTGGCTCAACTATGTTTGCTGAGGCGCGGACCGATGACTTTTTTGCGATCATAAGGAAATAGAGTGCTTCACTACTAAGGCCTGTGTTCACCAACATTCAAACCACCTCGGTTAGGTATATAAACAGTTGGTTTATGTCAAATTTGTAAAGGCAATGTTCACCAACATTCAAACCTGAACAGGATTTGTATGCACTTTCGTCAGATACTTTTGGAACGAACTATAGACGCGTGTCTACGTGTGCGTGTGTTTTCGACCTTCTGTACCTATCTACTTTACGTTCACATATTCAGTGAGCATTGGGGCGTCCGCCACTAAGCGATGGTTAGCCGTTAGTGATAAAGACGAATTAATTGCACCCTACTGGGTTGCTATCATCAGTTTATTGATTTGGAAATAGTCTAACGTTTAAGATTGTATAAACCTAAGTAATTGGTAGATATATTTATTGGCAAAATTATTTTATTGCTGCCTCGTTGTTTTAGTTGTCGCAAGCACGACTGCTGAGCCTAAAGTCCTGGGTTCATTTCCCTGGTCGTGAAAAGTGTTATCATTAGGATTTATTCCAGTAGCAGCCCGAAGTCTGCATTTGTACCCGATTGGCGACAATAGGCTCGCTCCTTATTACGTGGGACTTAAACATAGCTGGCTATATGTGGGTGTACTAAGGTAGGTACACCTCTACCAAACTCTTTAGGGAAAAAAGAATAAAACTCTAATAGGAACGTAACCAAATTATTTAAATATTCGAGTTTACAGGCTGATTTCACACACATCTTTTCAGTAGGCAAAAGTCAACTCATGACTACTTCACTTGGGGTCGGCTTCCACTCAAACTGGATGCAGCTGAATATCAGTATCTATTTTACATGCAGCGACTGCCTGCCATGATCTGACTTTCACAACCCAGTTACTGGATAAATTGGGTAATACGTGATACCCCTTGGTAAGACTGGTTGTCAGACTTTCGGGCTTCGGACGACCCGTAACGACTGCTTAACGTGTTTTCCGAAGCACGGAGGGGTCTTGGTATGGAAAGATGATCACCCATCTACGGACCAACCGTGGAAAGCGTAACTTAACCGTGCGGGTGTTATTACTTAGCCACAAGCCCCATGAACTTGTCTAATTAAAATGTTTATTTGTTTAGTGTTGGACCCTTAGCACAGATTAATACAGATGGGACACTCCGCAGCTTAGGAATGAAGCTTCAAGTACACTGGGACAATTCAATTGGACTCCCGCAGTCAGAAGGTAAAAGAGTTACGCGTTAGAAAGAGAAGCAACTTGTAGGTGAATATAACTATAGGTAAAAAGCGTTGTGCGACCTGAATTGGACTATATTGTGTGATTTTGCGGAGTGTCCCGTTTGTATTAATCTGTGCCCTTACTAAAGGTTATTCATGTCATCATCATCTTTCCATCCTGACTTCACCTACTGCTGGGCATAGGCCTCTCTTTTGTTGTACTAATCCAGGTTTTCCCCCAATAGCAACATGATGTTCATGAGTACCTACTTTAACATGATGACATGGTGCTGTTGGCCCCATCGATCAGCTCCCTCAGAAAACTTGTGTCTGTTTGTAAGCGATATGCGGAGGCTCAGGGCCTCAGGTACAATACAAAAAGAGCAAGTGTCTGTTATTCAAGGCAGGCACTAAAGACTACCGAGAAGTGCCACCTGTCACACTCGGTGAGACTGCGTTACAGTGGGTAAAGTCTTTTAGGTATCTGGGGCACTGGGTCACTGCAATGCAGACGGATAATGTAGACATGGAGAGGGAGCGTAGGGCGCTGTCAGTCAGGAGCAATATGCTGATCCGTAGGTTTGCAAAGTGCTCAAGGGATATAAAAACTACTCTGTTTAGGGCATACTGCCAATCTTTTTACACCTGCAGTCTATGGGTCGACTACACGCAGAGGGTTTACAGCGCCTTACAGGTCCAGTACAACAACGCATGCAGGGCGCTGTTGGGGTTGCCACGACACTGTAGCGCATCAGGGATGTTCGCAGAGGCACGGATAGATGACTTTTACGCAATCATGCGAAAGCTTGTAGCCTCCCTGATGCGGCGGGTGCGGGACAGCGCCAACAGCCTCTTAGTCACTGTGGCCGATAGGGCGGAAGGTCTAATGCTCAGGCACTGGACCAAGACACAAGTAATGCCTTCAAGCCATGCCGTGAAATAATGTTTTTGATTATTATTATTTTTATTAATGAACCCTGACATTCGTATTAATTGCCAAATTTATGTACTAACACTAGGTATTAAGTTTTTTATGTAATTACTAACTATTGGAATGTATTTTCTGTCAAATAAATGATTATTATTATTAAATTCCTCGAAGGATGCTAATGAGTCGATAGTCAGCCAGTTTTGTTTAATTAAAAAGGGCCTTACTTACCCACAGAGCACGGATGTCTCGACAGCTGCTACTAAAGGCCGCATTGTCAACACTTTCCATACAAACCAAGCGTGTCACCGATTACTCGCACTACTACATCTATAGTTTCCTGAGAACGCAGATCCGTCATATTAATAGGTTGGGGAAAAAGTTTCTTCGCATTTTTTAAGAAAATTCAAAACTATTTTTAATATAGTTTATTTACATTTAACTAAAGTATGTAGGTACCATTTTGTTCGATAACTTTTTGCCATCTTGTAGGTAGGGACATGATCCCATTGCTATAGAAATTTTGGGACTTCTGGTCAAAATACCGCGACAAGTGGTTTTGGCAGTCCTCTCGTGATGTTAACCTGACACTGCCTAAAGAATTCTGAAGAGACCGAAACAGGTGGAAATCTGAAGGTGCAAGGTCAGGACTATACGGCGGATGCATTAACACCTCCCAGCCAAACTCTCTTAATTTTTGCTGAGTGGCTAAAGATGTGTGAGGTCTAGCGTTATCATGATGAAAAACCACACCCCTTCTGTTGATTAATTACGGCCGCGTTCTCTCAACTTCTTGCTTTAATCTCATCAGTTGTTCGCAGTAGAGTTCAGAATCGATGGTCCTGCCTGGTGGTAACAGCTCATAATGAATAATGCCTTTCCAATCCCACCACACACACAGCATCACCTTGTTGCGAGTTAAGTTATAGTAACAATGGGGGTCCCACAGGGCTCGATTCTTGGTCCTTTCTTATTTCTTATTTATATTAACGATTTGCCCTACCTCATTAAGGATAATCATGATATAGTTTTGTTTGCGGATGATACTTCACTTTTGTTTAAACTTAAACGTCAGCAGCTGGTTACTGACGATGTAAACAGAGCGATCTCAAAAGTAGTTCACTGGTTCAGTGTTAATAATTTACTCCTTAATGAAAAAAAAACCAAATTCATTAAGTTTACACTACCTCACGTTAGGCAGGTGAAAACTAACGTGTTGATAAAGGGCGAAGAGTTGAATCCTGAAGATAGCACAGTATTCTTGGGCTTAACTTTGGATGCTAAGCTTCAGTGGGGCCCACATATAGATAAATTGTCAAAAAAGCTAAGCTCCGCAGCATACGCTGTTAGGAAAATTCGTAATTTAACCAACATAGAGACAGCCCGTTTAGTGTACTTTAGCTATTTTCATAGTATAATGTCGTACGGTATTCTGTTGTGGGGAAATGCAGCCGACATTCAGACTATCTTTGTTTTGCAGAAAAGAGCTGTTCGATGCATTTATAAATTAAGTCCGAGACAATCTCTCAGAGAGAAATTTAAGGAGATTAATATACTGACTTTGCCTTCTCAGTACATTTTTGAAAATCTTTTATATGCCCATAAAAACATTAAATTGTTTAAAAAATACAGTGATATCCACAATATAAATACTAGGAACAAACACAAATTTGTTGTACCTCCAACAAGGCTCAAGAAAATAGGTGGGTCATTCAGGTGTCAATGTATACGCTTTTATAATAAACTTCCTAGCCACGTTCAAGATCTGAGTCTTAATAAATTCAAATCATTCATTAAACGCAAGTTGTGTCAGAAAGCTTTTTATACCGTTAAAGATTATATTGAGGACAAAAAGGCTTGGGATTGAACTGCTCCAATTTTATTTTATATTATTTTTATTTTTGCATACTGAATGTTGACATTAATATTTACTTTGTAAGTATTATATTATTTTACTTTATTGTGAATGTGAAGACTATGTAGGTCATTGCTTTTTTTTTTTTGTTTGTTTTATTTTTTCTCTCAGTTATTTTTAATCATTGTCTGGCAGTTTGAGTAATCTATGCGGCCTACCCCAATGTCCTTTCTTTGGTATTGTTCGTCGAATCGCTGAGCTCCTTAAGTTCTGAGTTGAGCTGCGCGATTACTGACAAATGCGTGCACTGACTGGACAGGTCCTCTCAATCTGTGTGGTTCTTTCCTCAAAAGACCATTTCAGACACCAATCTACATGGTCTTCACATGAAGTGACCAAGATTATGTCTGGACTTTATAAGAGACTGTGACCTCTGAGTTTGTTTCGGCCTTTCTTCTCAGAGTAGTCAGATAGGAAACGCCGACCTCATCTAGTTTAAAAAAAAATATTGACTTGTAAAAGTGTTTGTACAAACCTACTTACAGAAATAAAAATCATTTATCATTTATCATTTATAACCCGGGTTTCGCCACAGTCTGTGAAGCCTGACCGGCCTTTGACCACGACCTTTTTCGCACGTTCTTGTCATACGTGATCCACTTTTCATCACCAGTTATCAGCTTCTTCAAAAATGGTTCGGTTTCATTACGTCGTAATAAAGAATCACAAATGAGTACACGGTTCATTAGGTTTCTTTCAGTGAGCTCGTGAGGTACCCAAATGTCGAGCTTTTTGTGTACCCAGTTTTTTTCAAATGCGCCAAAACTGTTTTGTGGTCAATTTCCAGTTCTTCAGCTACGTCGTAACTGATATGCCGATCTTGCTCCACTTTTTCAAAAATGGCATCCATTTTATCCGTAATAGGGCGACCAGAGCGACGTGCATCTTTGACATCAAAATTTCCGGATTGAAAACGCTTAAATCAAATTTGTGCTACTCTCACAGACACTACACTAGGTCCATAACATCGCAATTTTTTTTCGCGGCTTGCGTTGCATTTTTACCTTTTTTGTAGTAAAATTTTAAAATGTATCGAATTTCTTCATTAGATTCTACTGACTAAAACCCACCCGTGTTTCTTCAGTTGCCTGTGCCAGGGCCACGGTAACTCTTTCGAACAACCCGCAACCCTGGCGGGCATCGGCCCTAGCGGACCTCTTCAGCTAGTGCTGACATCTCTTTGAGGCGCGCGTGGAACACAACGCGCCGTCGACCCGGGCCTAGTCCTTACCGGACGGACGGACGGAAAATATGCGACATATCCACGCTAAACGGCCATCGCTCAGCATAATGCTATGATACTATGTGAGACAAAGCCACAGCACTGGGTATCAGTGACAGCTGGCGTTGAAGTGATGACATAACCAGTGCAGCATAAAAAGAGATACCAAAAAGCAAAGTAAGAAAAAAAAGTTAAAATACAATACAAGTAGATAAGTCTATAGTCTATTATTTCGAATGGCAACATTCCGTTCCGTCGGCACCGATACTCGCGCCACGCGCCGCCTGATAAAAGTTATCTGTGCGCGCAGGTGCCATAAACTATATCCCCGAAGGGACAGACAGAGGTGTGTGTGTGCAACTTTTCCCTAGCTTTTCAGGGAGGGTCTACTGCCCTCCACTGGGCATTAAGCCCATACTACGGGATCCATACTACGGGCTGCTATTTAGAAATCCCTAATGGAGAAACTCGATAATTCTTTGCCGGACTAGCTTGCAACCACTAGACCAAAGACGGAGTCAAAGAAACAGCTAATGTATGCATACATAAATTCACTCAAAGGGCAACCGCCTTTCATACGCATTTGCTCCCTTTTCAATATCTATCTTCATCTGTAATAAACAAAGTCATATTTTGTGTCTTTATGTGTGACCACAAAGAATCAATTGTGTAATTCAGAAGATCTACTTCTAAATTACACAATGGATTTTGACGCTGTTTTTACCATAAATTAGATCTTTTATTTCGGAAGATTCGAGGAGTTCGTGGCTAAGTAATAACAGCCGCACGGGTCGATCCATCAGATTAAGCTACGCTTGCCGGTGTTGGTTCGTAGATGGGTGACCATCTTTACATACCGAGACCTCCGTGCCTCGGAAAGCACGTTAAGCCGTTGGTCCCGGCTGTCTTTGGCAGTCGTTACGGGTCGTCAGAAGCCTGAAAGTCTGACAACCAGTCTTACCAATGGGTATCATATTACCCAATAACTGGGTTGTGGAGGTCAGATAGGCAGTCGCTCTATGTAAAATACTGGTATTCAGCTGCATCCGGTTAGACTGGAAGCCGACCCCAACATAGTTGGGAAAAGGCTAGGCAGATTGATTTCGGAAGATTTATTTGTACAGACGCCAGCAGGTCAACCTACCCGAAACTGTCAGATTTTCCCAATCAACCTTGAACCTAATTATTTAGCAATAAAGTCGAAAATCTATTAAAGAAATCTGACAGATTGTAGTAGCTTGATGTGCTGGCGTCTGTACATATTATATAACGCGCTTTACTGCCAAAGATGTGGCTAAGGTCATAAAGTCAATGACTAAAGGAAAGTCCCCTGGTCACGACGGGCTCAGTATCGAGCATTTTGAACACGCTGGTCCTCACTTACCAAGGGTTTTAGCATTATTATATAATTTATGTATTGGTCATTCATACTTGCCCCCCGATCTAATGAAGACGATCGTGGTGCCTATTGTTAAAAGCAGAACAGGCGATCTTTCGGATAAAGAGAACTATAGACCTATTTCTCTAGCGACTACAGTCGCAAAAGCACTTGATGGTCTGCTTGATGCACAACTGAACAAACATCTTGTGCTGCACGATAACCAGTTCGGGTTTCGGCCCGGACTCTCTACAGAAAGTGCAGTTTTGTCTCTCAAGCAGACCGTCAGGTATTACACAAAACGAAATACGCCTGTTTTC
Organism: Dicycla oo; assembly: GCA_948252095.1. Classification (NCBI taxonomy): domain Eukaryota; kingdom Metazoa; phylum Arthropoda; class Insecta; order Lepidoptera; family Noctuidae; genus Dicycla; species Dicycla oo. The sequence goes on from OX411732.1 coordinate 16,911,580, forward strand.
GCTTGCTTCCTGGATCTGTCTCGGGCTTTTGACCTGGTCTCCTACGATATACTATGGAAGAAGCTTGAGGCTGTAGGCTTGCCTTTCGAGCTTATAGGTATCTTTAAGCACTGGTATGGAAACCAGGTCAATAATGTTCGGTGGGCGGGTGTGCTATCGGAGCCATATCAAATGGATTGCGGGGTGAGGCAGGGGGGGTTAACGTCCCCTGCCCTTTTCAATTTGTATATGAATGCCCTGATTGAGGCGCTTAGCGGTAACCATGTCGGCTGTCATATAGACGATGTCTGTGTTAATAACTTTAGCTACGCGGACGACATGGTGCTGCTGAGTGCGTCAGTCAGCGGTATTAGGACTTTACTGACTACTTGCGAACAGTACGCAATAGAACATGGGTTGATGTACAACGTCAAAAAAAGTCAGTACATTGTTTTTGAGGCGAGGACCAAATACCAGCTTAACGTGCCCCCTATACGGCTAAACGGCGTTCCCCTTGAGCTTGTGGAACAATTTAAATACCTCGGGCACATGGTTACCACCGACCTTAAAGACAATGCTGACATTGAAAGGGAACGGAGGGCTCTGTCCGTACGTGCGAATATGATAGCCCGCAGGTTTGCACGGTGTACTACAGACGTAAAGGTGACGCTCTTTAGAGCGTTCTGTACTAGCTTTTACACGTGCAGCTTGTGGGAGAATTATTCGCAAGCGGCGTATGGAGCCCCCCGTGTCCAATTCAATAACGCTTTTCGCAAGTTGATGGGCTTGTCATGGCGTTGCAGTGCGTCAGGGATGTTTGCGGCGGCGCATGTAGATTGTTTTTATACAACAATGCGCAAGCGCGCAGCATCAATGGTGGCACGAGTCATGGCCAGCCCTAACAGGGTTCTGAGCATGATAGCTGACAGAGTGGATTGTCCGTATATAATTCACTGCTGTCAGTTACATGTCTCAGCGTGTATTATTGTAAACTAACACTAGGTTTAAGAATATTGTTACTAACCCTATGTGAGTATTGTGAGTCTGTGTCGAGTTGTTTTATTGTCTACTAACACTTAGCTTTAAGAACAATGTTACTAACCATATATGAGTCTCAGCTCGAAATAAAGTTTATTATTATTATCTCCTTTATTTATTTTTTAAACTTATTTTATTACATTTTTAAATATTTTTATAAAAACATTAAAAAAAAAACATTTAAAAATATAAAAAATAGTGATCCGCCGGTAGCGGGTGCAGGGTCCAAGCTACCGGTGGTTAGGGCCCCAGAGACAGGAACCTCCTCACAATACGCGCCGTATCAAGGAGGACTGCCTTCTGAATCAGGCCCTTCACCCAGCCACCCAACGAGAGCCTCTTGAGATGTTGGTCGAGGCTCTTAGCGATAAGGCCATTGACCGTAACGACTATCGGCACAGTGATTGCCGAGTCCACATTCCACATAGCGACAACCTCGTGGGCTAAGTCGAGATACTTCAATTGTTTCTCCTTCTCAGCCTTCACGAGGTTCTCGTCATGCGGGATAGTGACATCGATTATCATTGTGCGGCGCACTGATCGATCTATTACCACTATATCAGGCTTATTGGCTACAATAGTCCTGTCAGTGATAATAGATCGATCCCAGTATAACGTGACATGGTCATTCTCGAGAACTGGGTCCGGCACATACCTGTAATACGGTACCTCAGAGTCCACAAGGCCGTATTTCAGAGCAAGTTGCTGATGGATAATCCTGGCTACTTGATTATGCCTGTGCAAATACTCGCCGTTAGCTAAACGAGAACACCCAGAAGTAATATGTCTGATAGACTCACCGGGACAAAGGCATGCCCGACATATGTCGATCGTCCCGTCTTTCATTATATACTTCCGGTAGTTATTCGTTAGCATAACTTCATCCATAATCGCACAGACTGAACCTTCGGTTTCCCCAAAGAGGTCACCGGAGCGTAGCCAGGCCACGGACGCTAAGAAATCTACGTTAATAATCTTAATCTTATTATTATTATTATTATAACTCATAAAAAGCTTTTATTTTGTTTCACATGTCCCGGTGTCTGTCTGTCTGTAATCTAATCTTAAAAGTTAAATTTGACCCACTTCCCGGTTTCCGATTGGGATGAAATTCAGAATAATAAAAGCTTGTTAAAAATAAAAAGAAACCGGCCAAGTGCGTGTTAGACTACGCACAATGATGGGTTCCGTAGTCGGGATGAATTTATCCCAAGAACAAACTTAACGTTGTAGTTTAAAAACGTGTTCTCCCATACTTTCCAACTACAAATTTTGAAAAGGATCCAACCCACACTACATCTAATGTGGGTTGGATCCTTTTTGTTTTTGTTTCGACAAATGTAAGTTTGTACGCACAATATTAAGAGATTTACCGTGTTATTTTAAGACCATACACGTATACGTTTTCCTGTAATCTATAGGCTTAGAACTATTTACAGTATAAAAAATGGTACATTTTCTTAAATAACTTTAAAAACAATTTATTTTAAAATTATTAAAAAAAAATATATTTGAGACCCTTACAATAAGTCCTTTCATTTGATATGTCACACGGTGCAGTTTACAAAACTTTTTATTTGAAATTTTCTTATTTGCCTCCAATATTGCCTCCATATTCAAAATTCATTTATTTACGTTACACGTCCATGTTTGGGTCACAGATATTCATACGTGTACCAAATTTGAACATAATTGGTCCATTAGATTCGGAGCAAATTGGCTGTGACAGACGGGCAGACAGACAGACAGACACACACGAGTGATCCTCTAAGTGGTCCGTTTTTTTCCTTTTGAAGTACGGAACCCTAAAAATAACATTTTTTTTAAATAATAACCTTGTTTTAACTCAGATATAGCACAGAACTATCGATGTTTTGAAATGTCACGATTGCACTCGACATTGCAGGGTGCTTGTAAATAATTAATCAGAAGCTAAATTTATATAAATACCTATTTGACGCAGCCGTGAGGCACACACTACTGGTGATTAAACATTTTTTTTTATTTTTTATTTCTTATTTGTATTTTGTGTTTCACGAACTGTGTCAAATAAATGTTATTCTTTCTTTCTAAAACATAATTATTATTGTTTTAAGATTGTCAGCTTTTTAAAGTACGTATATATAAATATTACCTTAGATATTGAAATAAACTCAGACTTCTTAGAAAATCTACCAACGTGCTTCTAACATATCAGGTTCAAAGATAAGCCCTGGAATCTTCTTAGTAATTGCACTGTAAGTCACGTTCTCTAATAGCAACTTTTGCCGGCTGTTGGAAGATCTGAGGATTCTTCCTGGGAACAAGAGCACTTACCAATAGGTAATCGGGCCTTGAGAAACATATAACTATCCAGTTTGTGAAAGCTCCTTGTTCTATAATTGTAGTTCTTAAACACTGATGCTTAGTTTTCTTGGAATTTGCTGTAAAAGTTCCAATTTATTGATGCGATAATGTTTATTTTGAAATCGATTAATTTTGTGACATGATAGACTATGCAGTTCGTGTTGAATGGCAGGCAATTTTGCCTTTTCCACTATGTTGGGGTCGGCTTCCAGTCTAACCGGATGCAGCTGAATACCAGTATTTTACATGGAGCGACTGCCTATCTGACCTCCACAACCTGTTGCTGGGTAATACGATACCCCTTGGTAAGGTTGGTTGTCAGACTTTCGGGCTTCTGACGACCCGTAACGACTGTCGAATATCCACGAATGACAGCCGGGACCAACAGTTTAATAGCAGGCACTTTTTTTGCTAATTTATTTCATTGTCACTACTCTCAAAACGGTGAAGCAAAACATCGTGAGAAAACCGGCATGTTCTAGAACCAAAAAAATTAAGGCATTTGACATCTAAAATCTACCAATCCGCACTGTACCCGCATGGATCCACCATGCGGGTATGCGGGATTGGTAGATTGTAGATTGTACAGCGCACACCCTCTCAAAGAGAGGAGACTTGTGTCCCAGCATTTTGAACATTATAGGCTGATTTTGGCGATTGATTTTATAGGCGTTTGTTTAGGTCCTCAGAAGTGCAAGTATATGGGCACTTTAGACACTCCAACATGAGGGACATGGGTTGATCAGGAGCACCGCATTCGCACTGGGTTGGTACAAAATATGCAATCAACTAAACGCTGTCAATGAATTTTCTTACTTGAACGAAAAATGTATTTTGCTAGCCTTCCATTTTTAAATTTAGAGCTTTGGCAATCTGCCTGCTTCAACCTAGAGATAAATTATCTAGCTGGAGCTTTTTATGTACTATCAACGAAACGCCAGACTTTTCCAAATTCGAAACAATTTCGCTTGCAAGCTGCAATTGTAGGAGAAACAAAGGACCGTAGGGGTAGGGTGAATCAGTGTATACAAAAAGCAACTTAAAGGCGACAACATTAAGCCGTAAAGGCGTCCGTTCTGTCGATAACATTTACCGGTAGCAAGACTTTAACGAGACAACACATTAAGGACCGGTTTTTTGATCAACTCAACCAATGGTTAAACATAATACCTAATGGTTGAATTTGGCTAAACGTAAAAAGCTTAACATGAATGTATTCATGTTAAAAAATAGTAACTAATGGCATTTTAGCAAACATATTTAGCCAAAATTCAACCATTAGTTACTATGTTTAACCATTGGTTGAGTTAACTATGGATCAGAAAACCAGCCCTAATATTTTGTCCGAGCAGTACGTAGCGACCTTGACAGCTCTGTCGTTTGCCTCATTGTCTGTTGGATTAAACTTTCTATCATTACGCCTACCACCCCATTAAAGCTCGATCTGTATACCTATGTACTTATACATACATAAACTCAAGCCTTTTTCCCATGGGGGTAATCGAAAACTCGAACTATAAATAAACAAAATATTCACTAATAAGCCCACTTCGTCTTAAGCATAATCATCCATGCTAACCCTTATGCCGCACTCCCAAAACCCAATAGATATTTCATAAGCCACGTTAAGTTGGCACATTAACGTGTCATGCCGTAGAAACTTGGTAGATAACGCATACACACTAAACGACTGAAAGTTTGATGAGGACTTTGGTAGCAGAGCCCAAACTGCGACACTTGAGTAGTGGGTAAGTTTCCGTATTGTTCGGCATGTCAATATTGTGGTGCAAGTTGCTGGAAGAAGAGTGGCTCGTGGTTAAGAAATAACAGCCGCACGGGTCGATCTTCAAGGTTCAGCAAAGCTTGCTGAGGTCCGTAAACTTGGACTCAAGACCAATCATGCCAAGACAAAAGTAATGATGGTATACCGTGCTTATCTTCTTCCGAGCTCAAATTTCTTCGACGGCTATGAGAAAGTCAGCGAGTTCATGTATCTTGGGTCTTTGATCACGAAAGAGGGTGGCTGCCTTGAGAAAATCCGCCGTCGTACTGGTATGACAAATAGTGCAATGACCAGTCTAAGAAAAACTTGGAAGAACTGTGGCATCCGTCGGAATACCAAAATACGACTGATCTGTGCTGTAGTTATTTCTATCTTTTTATATGTCTCTGAAACGTGGGACATTAAAAGCCGCGAAAGTAGAAAGATTAATGCTTTCTAGATGTGATATTGGCAGAAGCTAGATATCTTATACCATGGACCGCCATGAGAACAAATGAATCCATACTGGAGAAACCCAACATCACCAAGCGGCTATCTACCATACGCCAGGAGCGTGCCCTCAGCTTGTTCGGACATATTACTTATGCGTTCAACTATGCATGGTCTGGAAAGGCTGAGGGCACGCTCCTGGCATATTTTTACATTTTTGACAGGCCAGTGGGCGTGGTTGGTTAAGATACCACCTATCATGCCACAGGTCGTGGGTTCGATTCCCATCCAGGACAAACATTTGTGTGCATGAACATGTCTGTTTGTCCTGAGTCTGGGTGTAATTATCTATATAAGTATGTATTTACAAAAAAAAAAGTAGTATATGTAGTATATCAGTTATCTGGTTTCCATAGTACAAGCTCTTCTTAGTTTGGGATCAGATGACCGTGTGTGAAAATATCCCAGGATATTATATTATTATTATTATTATTATACGACGACGACGAGCCGCCCGAAGCCGGCGGCGACGACAGCGTGGAAGGAAAGCACGCTCAAGGCAGAGCACCGGCAAGATGGTTAGACGCGATCAAGAATGTGTTAGAGGCAGCATTTACCAAGCGTCCACACTGCAGACGACCGCAAAGTTCGGAGACGCGTAGTATGTGGTCGTGATCCCCAGCATTGTGGAAAAGACGAGAAAGAAGACACCGAGGTCGGTTCGTGGAGATCCCTCCGTGCCTCGGAAAGCTTTTTAAACCGTTGGTCCAGGCTATTTGTAGATCTTTGATACTCGTTATGGGTAGGTTGAAGACTCTGTCTGAAAAACCAGTGTTACCAAGGAGTATCGTATTACCAAGTAACTGGGTTGTAGAGGTCCGATAAGCAGTCGCTCCATGTAAACGGACCCAAACATAGTTAGGAAAAGGAAAGGCAAATGATGAAGTAGCTGGAACAAAAAAAATCAATGACTATACGTAGGGCCAAAACTCAAAACGCAATGAAATTTCGAACCGGTTATAAAACCGATTCTACACACACAAAAGTACACATAAGCACTACACACAAGCGTAGTGCTGTGGTTATGATTTTTGTAATAGTTATGTCTATTTTTATAATAATAATAAATGTTTATTTCGACCAACAAAGGATCATATTCACAAAAAAATAAAATAAAACAAAAGCACTTACAATTAAAAAGATCACATATATTTTATCTTTATATGTGGGATTCTTTATATCCTTGTAGCATCCTAACGGCTGAATGAATTTTAATTAATACACGAGGTGTCTATCGACCCGTCTAGGTAGGGCTATGGTTACCTATAGACCAGTTTTTTTTTTTTTTTTTTAATCAAGATGGCGTGCTATGTTTTCAGAGAATGATTGATTTATTTTTTACATAATATTGCTACCATCTTTATAGTTCGCATTTTATTAAATTAGTTGTCAGTGCTTTCTTTGCAGCCGGATTTCGGGATTTTTTTTTTAAATTACTGATATTTCATATAATTAAAATATTGCCCCACATAAAATATCTCTTGTTGCAAACATGAGTATAAAAACATAAACCGATATAAATAATAATAATAATAATAATTCATATAATAATATAATAATAATGGATAATCGTCGGTTGGTGCCTCCTTATCATTTAAAATTATTTAAGGGGCCTCTGCGAGTTGGCTTCGGCTCCTTGTACGCCTTCCAAAGGTCCGGGACCCCAGGGTCCCGAGAAATGTAAAAAAAATAAAAATAATAATAATAATAATATCCTGGGACATTTCACACACGGTCATCTGATCCCAAACTAAGCAGAGCTTGTACTATGGAAACCAGATAACTGATATACTACATATACTACTTTTTTTTTTGTAAATACATACTTATATAGATATTTACACCCAGACTCAGAACAAACAGACATGTTCATGCACACAAATGTTTGTCCTGGATGGGAATCGAACCCACGACCTGCGGCATGATAGGCAGTATCTTTTTTTTTTTTTTTTTTGTCGCTGAGAAATGACATTACGCATCTCCATTCGTCGGGGGACGACACGGAGTATGTGGGAGTCCCTGCCAAAGTGGCAGTATACCCACTACAACTCAGCGGTGTTCCCTCATCGCCTTGATGGGGGTTCATGGGAATCCGGCGTCCACAACCCCCCGGCGCATGCCCGCCTAGTTGGCGGGCACCGCATGTCCCCCCTGCTGGGGGGCTACGGGAATGGCTGGGAACACCTAGCCATTCCCGTCCGGCACTGGTGGAATCCTGTGCAATACAGGCAAGGGTGCCCCCGCACCCGTTGCCTGCTGGCCTCCACCTGGGAGGAGTTGGAGATGACTGTCATACTGACGTCTTCTTCGACCCCTCCTCCGCCTTCGGAGCGGCGCCGCGATAGGGTCTTCCTCCCGCGCGCGCTCCGCCGCCTCCTTCTGGGACATGACGTGTTCGCAGAAGGAGGCGACTGCCGCCCAGGACCCCTCATCCCCCAGCATGGCATTGATCAAGCCGGGGAGCGAAAGGTCCGTTCCGATCGCCGCCGTGAGACTGCGGCGCGGCTCGGACCACGACGTGCACACCTCGAGAGTGTGCTGCGCCGTGTCCTCCGCCGCGCCAATGATAGGCGGTATCTTAACCAACCACGCCAACTGGTCTGTCCTATAAATATGCCTTGCAAATACATTTTATTCTGTTTAGTATGTTTTCGTGTTTGTTTGCTGTGGTTGTCGGGTTTACTGGTTAGTACTGCAGCAGCAGGAACATTATTTTAGCCATACATACTATACATACAAAACATATTATGCCTATAATGTTCCCACCGCACACTCAGGCCTCCTCTATGTAAGAGTAGGCTGTAATCCTTCACGTGGGCCCAGTGCGGGTTGGTGGATATTTTAGCCATAGTTCTGTTCAAACCCTTCGCTCTTTCTCTATAGTTAGTACTATCTTTTACTATTGTAATATACAAGTTTATAAAGTGCTATTTCAGAACTCGAAATTAAAAAAAAATGGCCTTCACTATTTTATAATTTAGGGGCCTTGTGGCTAAATAATAACTGCCGCACGGGTTTATCGATTAGGCTAAGCTACGCTTGCCGCGGTTGTTCCGTGGATGGGTAACCATCGTTACATACCAAAACCTCCGTGCCTCGGAAAGCACGTTAAGCCGTGTGGAACTTTTACTATGGGACCAAACCGGAAATCACGAAAAAATTTTAGCTGTTCAGTACATTTATGTTCGCATTATTTGTCAAAATGTACTGAACAGCAGATTTTTTTTTTCGTGATTTCAGGTTTGGTCCCATAGTAAAAGTTCCACAATTGCGGCGATAAGTCCCCTCTTTGAGGAGTGGTTGGAGAGGCGCCACGGCGTCCTCACCTTCCGCCTGACGCAGGTCCTCACCGGACACGGTTGCCTCGGGAGGTTCCTGTTTCAGATAAGGCGGGAGGAAACGCCCGGGTATTACCATTGTGTGGATCGCCCGGAGGACACGGTGGAACATACGGTGGAGGTCTACCCGGCATGGGCGGAGCACCGCCGCGTCCTCGCGGAGGCGATCGGTGGCGGCGATCTCTCGCGCCTGGCCCTGGTCCAGGCAATGGGAGCGAGAGTGCATGAGAAACCGTCACCTCCTTCTGCGAAGCAGTAATGCTCGCGAAGGAGGAGACGGAACGCGTGAGAGAAAGGCCATCTTTGCGCCCTTACGCCCTTAGTCGCCGCAGGAGACGCCCTGGGCGTCGGGAATTGATAGCCGATTCCCGGCCACAGTAGGCGCGGGCTTGCGGGTGGCGAGCAATGGGTAGCTCGCCGTCCGGTAAGGACCAGGCCCGGGTCGACGGCGCGTTGTGTTCCACGCGCACCTCAAAGAGATATCAGCACTAGCTGAAGGGGTCCGCCAGGGCCGATGCCTGCCAGGGTTGGGGGTTATTTGAAAGGGTTACCGTGGCCCTGGCAGAGGCAACTAAAGGAACACGGGTGGGTTATAGTCAGTAAAAGTCTGACAGCTCCGCCCAGAGCGGGAGAAATTATTTGATGATTTCCCATCCAAAAAAATTGTTCCACGCGGGCGAAGCCGCGGGCAAAACCTAGTAAGTAATATAATAAATAAATAAACACAAAACCTCACGAAGTCATATAATATACATAAAACTAGCATATTTTTGTTGAGCACCTAACATGAATCAGAAGATAACTTCCATGTTTGCTTTGTAGAAAAACCTTACCAACTTATTTTTATCACGTTTAGATACCTGATAGTTCTGTAGTAGATATAACATAAACGCAGATATACGTTCAGCATTCATTTTACTATCGACCTTCATTTTACGACCCCCTTAGGAACGCAATGGACTAAAATTCAGACTGGCCAAAATTCTGTAGTTTATGACTTAGGCCAAACGTTTACTGAATGCAAAGTTTGTTGATATTGACCACGTAATATCTTTGAATATACTGTTTTGAGAACTAACAATATACTACACATACTGTGGGTAGTTCGTGGTTATAGTGTGGTGTGGTGTGATGAGGAACAAAGCTTTTTATATATATATATTTTTGTGTATATATAGGAAAGTGGCCCACATGTTGCACATTTTCAAACTAAATAATACAAGGAACGAAGACACTTTATATGCATCAGTGTGTGGCTTATTTCTTGAAGGGTTATGATATTTTGTTATTAAGGAGCAAGCGTCAGTGTAGCCCGCGAAATTCAATTTTTTTTTACGTTTTTTGCAATTTGCAGGTCAGTATTGAGTTGTATGTTAAATAAAGTATGATTTGCGGCCGTAACAAATATGTTTTTACAGAATCATATACATTAGAATCAGTAATACAACTCCTTAAGTTAGTATAATCCTAAAATGTCAAGATTTCATGAATTAGTCATTTTTTGGGATTACCTGATCTTAAAGAGTTATATTGATCACTTTAATGATTCTAATTATGTAAATAGATATTTGTTACGACCGCAAATTATAATTTGATCAATGTACAATATAATACCGACTTGTAAATTGCAAAAACGTAAGAAAATTTGAATTTCGCGGGCTAGCCTGACGCTTCCCCCTTAACTTAGTAATTATTAGGGAGAAAAAAAAACGAGCGTTATTTTGTGAAACGCGAGTTGCGTATTTTGTGTACCGCAATTTATGTTCAACTGAAATCCGGTTAACCTGCAAATCGGAGGGACGTAACTTAACTTCAGTTGCTATCCAACGTTTGTACGGGGTGCTTGTGTCAACTCTCGCTCGCGCATTCTGTAACTAACTGACGCTTGCCTCGCCCCGAGCGCAAACTAAAAAAATAATACGCGTGAGTCAGCAGACAACTCATTTGGCGTCGCCGTGTGGTACTAACAGGACTTAAAGGCTGAGGCCAAACGAACGTAATTTTTTAAGCTGTGAGTCGATTAAAATGAGTCGCAGAATTTACGCTGCATTCGGTTTCATACTAAAGTCCTGTTTGTGCCACAAGGCGACGCAAAATGAGTTCATCTCATTTTATAAATAAAAAAATCCGCGACTCATTTTACGCGAGTCACAACGTAAAAAATTACGTTCGTTTGGCCTCAGCCTTATATGAAACCGAACTCATTTTACGCGATTCACATCTCAAAAAATTACGCTCGTTTGGCATCACCCTCAGGGTGAGTCCAAACGAACGTAATTTTTTAAGCTGTGCGTCGGTTAAAATGAGTCGCAGAATTTACGCTGCATTCGGTTTTATACTAAAGTCCTGTTTGTGCCACACGGTGACGCAAAATGAGCTCATCTCATTTTATAAAAAAAAAATCCGCGACTCATTTTACGCGGCTCACAGCTCAAAAAATTACGTTCGTTTGGTATCACCCTTAACGTAACTATTTTTTACGTCGTCGTCATAGCAGATTATCTAAAGTTATTGTAGTATATGGTATGTATATATACTCACTTGGTAATTTTAAAAAACCTTGAATGTAATTTAATAATAATAATAATGATATCCTGGGACATTATTCACACACGGTTATCTGATCCCAAACTAAGCCAAGCTTGTGCTATGGAAACCAGATAACTAATATACTACATACACTACTTTTTTTTGTTTGTAAATACATAGGTACTTATATAGATAATTACACCCAGACTCAAGACAAACAGACACGTTCATGCACACAAATGTTTGTCCTGGATGGGAATCGAACCCACGACCTGCGACATGATAGGTGGTATCTTAAACAACCACGCCAGCTGGCCTGAATCCCTCAATGAAGAGGATAAGGGAACTCCAGCTGACTTCATACCAAAAATCTGTCGTTATCAAGGTATAGAGTTTGTTCCCCTATTGTTGATTGTTGGAACTGCCGGATTATTGGATTTCTATGCGAAATAAAAGATTTATGTATATAGAAAATAAATTTAGCGACATTGTTTACTTAATCAATCAATTTATGACAATAGGTTGTGTCTTATTAGTCAGAAAACAAACACGAGGCACCACTGTCAATATTAGGCCCAGACGGCCGAGCGGGAGCGAAATTAGTATTACACGAACAATACAACCGCTCTGTAATCGGCGTTCACCTGAGTCGCCGGATTACTGGATGGTGCCTACTGTATTACTATATTCTGTTCGTGCTACTACTCTACTGAACATAAAAAAAAAAACATTTTTACAAAACAAAAAAAAAAAACAACCGACTTCCAAAAAAACAAACACTACAAAGTGAAAAATAACTTTAATATCGGAAGTCGGTGTCTTTGGAGCTGTATTTTAGTTTTTTGCCACCGACTTCCGAAATTAAAATTATTTTTTACTATGTAACTAGAGTTTTTTTTTTTTTTGGAAGTCAGTTGTTTCCTTTTTTTATAGCTTTTTTTTTCACTTTTTAGTTATGGTACACACCTACTTGCTACGTAAACAACAGTGACAGGAACTATTAGAACATCATCAAGATACACAAAGTGGATTAAACACGTATTATGGAAGCTCACACAAATACTACCCAAACAAAATTAATACAATTTAGTGACCACCTCTGAAGTATGACCTACCAAACAAAAAAAGAATCGACAAAATCAATTCATATTTGGAGGAGTAATCGCGTAACAAAAAAAAACTTATAGTGAATTGAGAACCTCCTCCTTTTTTGAAGTGGGTTAAAACAAAAACCTTTCAGCATTATAAGGGCCTGTTTCACCACCTACGAATAAGTTCCTATTAACTTAGATAACAAATAATTTCATACAATTTTTATCGGACATCGTGAAATAGTCGCCCTTAAGGAGCCGAACAAAATTTGAATATTTTGTACTTTTCACCAGAACTCTGAAAATATATTTTCCTATTATCCTTCTTAGTAATCCAAACTTGGAATATAAAATCAGGTGTATCGCTATTAGGGAGACTAGATGCCAGATGGGGTACAAAGCACTTAAAATTTCGACGTCATTGTTAGGTACTTTTGTTGCTAAGGGGGTCAACTCGACCCTCGCTCGAGGGGATGAATATTAAAGATGATAATGGCAGGTTGATGGGCATTTGTTTCAACAACTTTTCAGTAATGATTGCCTCTTTATCAGGGAGATAATCAACTTTATAATCTTGAAAATAATAGTAAGTCAACGACTAATTTAACGATTTTCGTAACTACACAAGAAATATCCATGCTCGTAGAGGTTTGCTTTTAAAAATATCGGTCTTTTGCACAATGGAGTGCTCTCAATCCTTATATACAAAATCCACTACCATTTTAACACGTGCACAGAATTACGAGTGGTTATAGCAGTTAGCTTTATAATAGGGATGATGCCTGGGTAAAAAAAAAGAAATTCTATTTAGTCCGCCAGTCAGATAATAAAAAAAATATTAGATACGTATTTTTTGCTTTATCATATTAATAAAAAATGACTTAGATAACTCGCATTAAAGTTCGGGAGTAGGGGCTTGCTACGTCACTTCTACGTATAAAATCTACGAAGACGTGACGTCATGCCACATTTTAACTCAATGTATGGCCGTAATCTTTTGATTACGTAGAAAAAGAAAAAATACGTGTCCAACATATTTTAATAATCTACATGACGGACAAAAAAATTTTTTTAGTCATCATCCCTATTTTTTTATATTTTATTTAGGTTTCTAAATATAATATAAAAGAATTATAAAATTCTATCGATTCGTATTCTAAAAAAAAACCTCACCCATTCATGCAAAGGTGGGTCAGCTAACTGCTATAACTGACTGCTGGCTTCAGCAATTTTAGTTCAAGCGAACCACAAACGCACATCAATATTACATGCGTCATAGAGGATTCCTTCTAAGGTAGGTTGAGGTACATAATGGGTTTCATGCTAAGTACTTATACTAGTTGTCGTCATAGCCCGGGATCGCTGTGTCAAGCGTTCGCCGCAAATCCCGTAGGATGTATGTATACTGTATTTCGTGTATATCATTAAATAATGTACATGTATGTATACTTGAGGTATCTGGATGGATGTTTCCGAAGGTCATTGAGGTATTAGGAGCTGGTGTGCCGTGTGAGGGTAGATAATAAGGTGTTAAAAATCAACTACAAACTTTAAGGAGTGCTTTAGACCAGTGTTTTTCAAGGGGTGGGTCACGACCATCTAGGGGGTTGCCAAGTCTCTTTATCTGTCCATTCTTTTTATTTATTTTTTTTGGGAAACTGTGGAGTAGTCACACCAAAAGGTCGCTAGATATCCTGCGTATCCAGTATAATAATATCTTCAGGATGATTTTATGGCTGCCTCGTTTCTGTAGTGTGTCAGGAATGTTCGCGCTATATCACACTTATGGCTTTCATGCCGTCTTTCACAAATAATAATAATAATATTCCACAACTATCACACAACGCCGTCTAGCCTCAAGCTAAGCAGAGCTTGTGTTATGAGTACTAGACAACTGATAAACATACTTATATATTTCTAAATACATACATATATAGATAAATTACACCCAGACACAGAACAAATGATCATGCTCATCACACAAACATTTTTCCTGGGTGGGAATCGAACCCACGACCTCCGGCATAGCAGTCAGGGCCACTAACCACTAGACCAACAGGCCAGTCAACAAAAAAACGGCATCCCTGATCTGCAGAATACGTGGCAGCCGCAATAAAATACTGATGACTGTAGCGGACAGGATCTTATCCCCTCTGTGGAGGTCATTAGTTCGCCGAATCATTTAATTTTTAAGTTTATTATTAATTTTGTCGTATACCTATGGATTTGTTATTATCCGAATTAAAGAATATTTTATTTTATTTATTTATTTATATGAGGGGGTCGCTGTTACTTTAAAATTTATAGCTTATAAATATAAAACCATACAAGTTCTAAATATTGTATTTATTAGGAAAAGGTTGAAGGCATAGGTTAAGGCAAATCAACAAATACTTACAAGTCACACGAATCAGTAATGTAACGAGGAACAGGCGCACCCAGTCACATTAATTTGGGGGTTGCACCTGTTCCCATCGCGGATCCGACTTTGCTACACATAGAATTAAATCGTTTTTATTTAGGCGATTTCTCTGTTTGTCTTTTATTTGAGCCATCGACAAAAACGTTAACACGTACAAATAGAAGGTTTCAAATGGAATCAAACACTTCAAAACTTCTATGGTTAGTTAGAAACAGCGGGAGGGTAGGGGTCCCGAAATATTTTTCCATGCTAAGGTGGTCGCGCCATGCAATTTTTTTTTTGAGACGAGTTTGCTCTTGACTCTAGTCTAGGTCAGAGGTGACAGTGACAAAGTCGACGATGCAGTGAGCTTACCCAGAAGAAGCCTGTTCACTCTCACTTTGAAGAGATTAGGGTCTCACTCTAGGGATTTAGGGTAGTCTGTGTTTTTGAGCGCATACAAGCGCTCAAAAACACAGACGCAGGTATCATTACCTGCACAGCAAAAGAGTAGAACTCATGTTCTACTCTTTTGCTGTGCGCATTATAAAATACATTTGAAAAGCTTAGTACGAATTGGTTAAAATGGTTGAAAAACACTGCTTTAGAGCATCGAACTGAGTAACTTTTACTATCGTACTAACTTTATTTTACCTACTGCTCTAAACTTTATGGGACAGCTATTTTTTTTTTCACGATTTCACAGTTGGTCGAATAGTAAAAGTTATTCAGTTCGATAGTCTAAAGCACCTCTTAAAGTAAAGTTAATTTTTAACACCTTATAGAGCTGTCAACCGCCTAAGGGCGGAGTTCACCGACTTTAAAACAGCTGTTTAGATTTTTAACCACTTCTTTCCTTAGTGCTCTGTTCACCAACAGTCAAACCACCGCTGGTTAGGTATTTAAACAGTTGGTTTATGTCAAATTTCCTAAGGAAATAATTGATTATATATCTAAACAACCGTTCAAAAGTCGGTGAACTCTATCCTTAGGAAATTTGACATAAACCAACTGTTTAAATACCTAACCGGTGGTTTGAATGTTGGTGAACACAAGCCTAAGGGTCGGTTTTTTGATGCGTAGTTAACTCAACCAATGGTTAAACATAGTAACTAATGGTTGAATTTTGGCTAAATGTGAAAGGCTAGACATGAATGAGCTAACATGAATACATTCATGTTTAGCCTTTCACATTTAGTCAAAATTCAACCATTAGTTACTATGTTTAACCATTGGTTGAGTTAACTACGCATCAAAAAACCGGCCCTTAGTATAGGGAAGTTCTGTGGTAATTCATGCGTCTTAGACTTCGTTTAAAATGTGATGATTCTATCAAGCCGTTATGAATAATTCTATAATTCCATCTGTAGTGGTAAATGTAGTGGAGTGCAGTGCTATTCTGTAAAATCTCACAGTGAAAACTTAGGTGAAGTGAACTGTCATTCCACTGATGCTAGGGATTGACACTATTGACAGCTTACTTCAAGCGCACTTGTGTCATAATCAAAATTGAAGTTTAGTTATTTGTAAAAATAAAAGTTGTCAGATTGCTTGCAAACTCAACTTTAAAAGAAGTAACATAATTACATGTCGGAAAAAGATCGTTTTAATTAGTTTTGTAAATATTGGTACTATTTACTTTTTTGTGCCACAGAAAATATTAAGTTGACGACAGAAATTAATGAAATCAACTTTTACAACAATGGTGTAAACCTTAATAAAAAACAAATACTTAAGTCGTTTTGTTGCAGCGTTATACCTTCTTTTTTTTTAAATCAGTCATTAAAAAATCAATAAAAAAATAACTGTGAGAGCAATTGAAAAGGTGACAAAAGAAAACAGTAACACACATAGCATAACTTCTGAGAAATAATTCATTATTACTAATATTATACATTCTGTTGACAATGATCCACAGAAAAGAATTCCACAGAAGGGACTGCCTTGTACAAAATCCGATTCACAGTAATATTTTTTTTAAAGTTAGAAAAGCAACAATGTAAAATCATAATGAGTTGAGGTTATATTACTTATTCATTGTTTAAAGTATGGTAGGAAGAATACTTGATTTTTTATAACCACGCAAAGCTACGAACTCCTACCAGTAACAAGTCCACAGAAGGATATTTTATCATACTGTGTGCATAAAGTACAACTTTTTTACTAATAAAATATTTGATATTCTACATCGCGCACATAGCCCAGTCCACAATCCGTGCCTCTGCCCAAAAAAAAAAACTTACTAACATTCCTGAACATAGAAAAATGATAATGTGATAACACATTTTTTGCGAGTTTTGTTTATGACCCACTTCACCTATGTTTTCACGGTGAGAATTTTACAGAATAGATCAGCTGTATTTTTGTTGATTAAAATTACCAAGTAGCTGACGCAACTAATTTATTTATCAAAAAAATAATTTAAAAAAATTAAATCGTCTTCAAAAAGAATCGAACTCAAAATTATGAAATAACTTTAATTTCGGAAGTCGGTGTCTTGGGATCTGTATTTAAGTTTTTTGCCACCGACTTCCGAAATTAAAGTTATTAATCCTAACTATTTCGTTACTGCGAACCTTGTTTTGAAATGCTTTCCCTTTGACACCACACCCGTAGCTCGTATCAATAAGCCAGGCCGTCACACTTACACGTATTAGTCCATTATCTTGAAAAGTACTGAACCGATTTCGATGAAACTTTCACTGTGCCCTAAGTTGAAGTAAATTTAAGCCAACAAAAAAAGAATGGTCACGATCCGAATAATAGTTTCGGAGAAATGCGTGGACAAACATACATACATAGAAACATACATCTATGAAATTTTGTATATTTGTTTGGAAGCTCTAATACTCGTAGATCATCATATGTGAATATTGCGCAGTTCCGATAATATTGCATACATACGTATCGAATTGATAACTCTTTTTTTTGAAGTCGTTAAAAACAAGAAAAGAACAAACGCCATCTTTGAAAATTATTCATATCATTATATTTTAAGTTCTAGAAACAGTCGATATAAAACGAAAACTGGTCTTCATTTCGATAACTAAATATAATTATACTCTCATCATAGAATTGGTTGCTTATTCTCTGTGTGTCAAGTTGGATGATTTTGACAACTCTCTTTGGACCATTTTTGTAGCGGAAATCGGAAGACCTAAACCTATTCAGTGTTCACGAACAAATACGTTTACGTATCACTAAAAATCTTTTTGTTCTCGACAGTTCTTTGTAATATCAAACAGGCCTGTTATCTCCAAAACTGTGGAAGCTAGCTTCAGTTGGATATTTGGACGTTGCTCTGGGCTATGTAGTGCTATACGTCAGAACGCGTGTGTTCGACATGCCACCGCCTCTTGATCGAGTAGATTTCGTGCTGTTTAATTGCAGACGCCCTCCGATTGTAGTTCGGGAGATAGGCTGGCTTTTTGGTGCACCTGTGCTTCTTAAGTTATTTTTAATATCCCCATTTATCTAAGCGCAACTATTCATTTACGTATTTCAAATACGATGTTTCTTGTTTCATGTTTGTCATAAGGTTTTGAGTTTTTTACTTTTACTTTTATCATTAGGTTAAACGGGGAGGTACCCTCCTCACTAATACCAACCCGGTAGTCACCATCTACATATGGAAGTGGGTAAGGATACCTCTCAAGACCGATCCAAAACCACAGGCACATCCCTGGAGGATAGACATAGAGACGGATAGACCAACCACGTTGGCCTAATTATAAGGTCCCGTTGGCATACTTTGGGTACAGAACCCTAGAAATAGTTTAAAGCAGAATATAAGTAAGTACAAGCACAGAAACCATGTTGTTTTTATTCATCATCATAATCCCTAGAGCAGCCACTGCTAGGTCTCTTCAATTGCACGCCATTCAGCTTGATTCTCGGCAACTCTCATCCAGCTGCTACCAGCCACCCTGCGAAGATCGTCGCTCCACCTAGCCTGAGAGCATCCTACCTTACGTTTACCGATTCACAGTCATCGGTTCTACGGCTATGGCCGGCCAGTTGCCACTTCAGCTTGCTTATTCTGTGATTCTGATCACCTCGTTCCGGATTTAGAGAGACTCCAAGCATTGTCCGTTCCAAAGCTCGCAGAGCGACCTCGAATTTATGGACCAGCTGTACCGTGAGTATCCACATTTCACCTCCGTAAGTCATAACAGGTAGGATGCACTGATTGAAGACCGTCGTCTTTAGACTCTGTGGAATACGAAACGAGAAGACTCAACGAAGCTTCCCAAACGCTGCCCAATTGCTGCTGTTTTTAACCGACTTCCAAAAGGAGGAGGTTCTCAATTCGTCTGTATTTATGTTTTTTTTTTGTATGTTTGTTACGCGATTACTCAAAGACGGATGGACCGATTTAGAAAATTCTTTTTTTGTTTGATAGGGTATACTTCCGAGATGGTCCCATATAAATTTTATCAACTTAGCTTGGGGAGTTTTTGAGTGAGCTTCAATAATGCGTATATTTCCCACTTATTTTATGTGGATGATGTGATGGTGTTTTAATAACTTCCTATCACTGTTATTTACATGGCTATATCTACAATTATTGTGTTCAATTATGTATTCGAATTTGTGTGGGGTAGGTTCCACAACTAAAAAGTGAAAAATAAAAACTTTTTAGCAAAGAATAAAACCGACTTCCAAAACAAAACACTACAAAATTAAAGTTATTTTTCACTTTGTAGTGTTTTGTTTTGGAAGTCGGTTTTATTTTTTGCTAAAAAGTTTTTTTTATTACTATACCTAATGAGGCATTTGACATACCAACGATTAATATAGGTCAAAACATTAAGATAATTATGTCACCGTTTGTTTTCCAACGCGTAATTATCTTCAGTAATTATTATAATACTTATAAAAGTAAATGTACATCATTAATCTTTTGAAAACGACCTCTCTGAAATCAATCACGGCCCACGCTACAATTTTCTTTACTTACAATATGTATTATTATTTATTCAGTATGTTTTAGATTTGAAGGCAGGCAAGCGTGAACACAGTAATAATAGACCTGGTTTTTGATTTATGAATCCAGTAGAAATCATGGATACTTAAATAGAATTCGTGGAATCTAGGAAAATTTTGTATAGAATTCGTGAAAAAAAAATTTTGACACGTCACATATCCGCTTCATTAGCACCAAGTTTCATGTTCAAAAACGTAATTTTATATGAACACATACATACAAGTCACATAAAATGTTTGAACGGCTTTCTTCTAAGCTCACTAACATCTAGTGAAGCAAAGTATCCTGAAATTGGAAACGCACAGCGAGCAAGCGCGATGGTCAAGCGCAGTATAGGCTTTTTAATCCGATTACTGACAAATGCGTGCACTGACTGGACAGGTTCCCTTATTTTGTAAGGTTCTGTCCTCAAAAGACCATTACAGACTCCAATCTACACGGTCTTCTTATGACCTGACTAAGATTATGTCTGGACTTTATAAGAGACTGTGACCTCTGAGTTTGTTTCGGCCTTTCTTCTTTTTAAAAATATGGTTGACGTGTACAAGTGTTTGTACAAACCTACATAAAGAAATAAAATAATTTATAATTTATAAATATGTAACATTACTTTTCCACGAGTAAGAATTGTCCATAGTTAAGCGAAAAGGATCCAACCCACATTAAGTGTATTGTGGCTTGGATCTTTTTCGTTTAATTATGGACAATTTGTTAACAGCGAAATATACTCATCATCATTCTCCTGCCCTTACCTAATTTATTTGGGGTCGGCGCAACATGTCTTTTTCTTCCATACTTCTTTACTAGTCATCTTCTTCGTCATCTCGGTAGTCACCTCCTTTCTAGCCATAAATACTCGTATCATCTTTCACACAGTCAATCCATATTTTCTTTGGTCTTCCCCTACTCTTATAGTCATTCACATTAATACTCAAAACTTTCCTCACGATATTTTCCTCATAGCATAGAAATGAGACTAGTCTTAAAATAATAATCCTAATATAATAATCATTGCCACTTTGTATGACAATGCTGATTCTCTAACCTAAAAATAGGCCAGCTAGTAGCTAGTAGCTAGGTAGGTCACATGTACAGTCGACCAACCGCTTGGCGATATCCCGAAAAACTCAATGATCACTTATGTAATCATGTTACACAACGGTTTGTAACATAAACTGTGTGGATATTCGGTTGTCATGGTATGGGTATGTGATGCGGAGGAATGATAACAATGTTGTCAGTAAAGTTTTGAGTATGAATGTGGATGGCTGTACAAGTAGGGGAAGACCAAAGAAACGATGGATGGACTGTGTGAAAGATAATATGGCTAGAAAGGGAGTGACTACCGAGATGACGACTAATAGAGAAGTATGGAAGGGGACATGTTGCGCCGACCCCAAATGAATTGGGATGAGGGTAGGAGAATGATGTATAATAGTTCAGTTTTAGTGGAAATGGAATTAGTATGAAATACCAACTATGTTCGGGTCGGCTTTCAGTCTAACTGGATACAGCTGAATACCAGTATTTTACATGTAGCGCTGCCTATCTGACCTTCACAACCCAGTTATTGGGTAACACAATACCCCTTGGTTAGAGTGGTTGTCAGACTTTTGGGCTTCTGAGACCCGTAACGAATATCAAAGATCTACGAATGATAGCCGGGACTAACTGCTTAACGTGCTTTTCAAGACCCCTCGATATGAAATAATATTTTTATCAAATTACGAGTATAGTATTAAAAAATACAATAAGTTCTTAATAGATGAGTTCTTCATTCAGTCTTCTTCATTGCAACACGTTTTACACATCGAAATCTAGAAGTTTAATGTGAAAAGTTAAATGAGTTTTGATAAGAGGTTATATCAACAACTTCTTTGATTGCATCTTTCAAACTATACATTCTATTCTAATTTATAACATTTTAATTAACAACGAAAGTTATAACTAAAACAGTTCTCTATCTATATATTATATATTATCTTATATATAATATATAGATATTATATATCTATATATTAAAAGTGACACCGGTGACTGAAAAGTTGTGTGGAAATCGGTTGTCATGGTATGGGCATGTGATGCGGAGGAATGAGGAAAATGTCGTCAGGAAAGTGTTGAGTATGAACGTATAGCCCTCTATACGAGTAAGGGAAGACCAAAGAAATGATGGATGGAAGAAAAAGACATGTTGCGCCGACCCCAAATAAATTGGGACAAGGGCAGGAGAAAGAATGATGATGATAATATATAGATATTCTATATATATTATCTTAACTAACAACGTGTTTAAATATTTAAAAAAAATATTATTACTTATTTAAAAATATTAAAAATATATTAAGTTGATTTTTTAAATATTTTTAGCTCACATGTATTCTAAAATACGGTAGGTTTTCTTACAGTCAACTATTCCAAAGACGCTTTTCTACAAAAAAAAAAAAATAAAAATCGAAGCCTGTCTCCTGGAGTATAATCAAGCACATAATTACAGACAATACGTTAGTACAGTTAGGAGCAAAAGCGAAATAGCGCCATCAATGACAGCTGGGAATTTAGACCGGTACCCGTATTACGTATCTTGCAGAAGCCTAGCGATAGCAAAATTTACGCAATATTAGCTTTCAATAACAAATCGGTATTATTTATCAGCGATACATTCAGGTTTTGTCCCATAGTAAAAGTTGTTCATAATGATGAGTACAATGACCCCTTAAGAGGTTGTTGGTGTTTTACCAATAACCCTGTATAATGCTGACATAAATTTTAATATTTTACATGAATATCTTTCGAATTGTATAGACTTTAATGGCGATGGCTAAGTGACTGCCCCAAGCATACGAGTACCTATAGGAATCTGACATTAACTCGTAATATTTAAAAATTCATTCATGAATTATTCAATATTTAATCATTTCCTAAAACTTTCGTAAACTGTTAAACATAAAAAAAAATGTATCTTAAGAGGATTGTGAACCTGTAAATTTTTATACAAAAAGAGATACTTAACGTTTTTCTCCCCGTAAACATATGTAATTTAATTTTCATAATTTTTGGAAATGTTGTAGATATAATGAAAAACTAGGTCTGTACGTTTTTATTATAAAGAAATATTGTATACAAGTTATTAGCATCTAAATATCTATATTTTTGACATAAAAACATCCTCGAGCGTTTATATTTTTTTAAATTAAATTAAATTGAATTACTAAAAATGAAAAACGTACAGACCTAGATTAAAGTGTACTGAATGTAATGAAATTAAAATTGTCTTATTTCGTAAAGGTTTAAGGGAGTAAAAACGTTATCGCCCGAAACAATATTTATGTAAATAATTGTAAATGAAATGAATGAAATGTAGGCAATTGCCTCTAAAAATCGCGCCGCGTATCGGCACTTCACAATCCTCTTAAATGCTTTTTAACTTTGTTTGTTTGATATGACAATGTCAAGGGAAGGGATGATACAGTACTGCAAGCTAGGGAGGGGTCATATCGCTTTTTCAGAATGTCATATAGAAACTGTACTTATATCGATTTTTGATAATAGGTATCAAAACGATTTATTTTCTGAAAATAAGAAGTGGCAATCAGAGTTTTGGCGGTAATCGATGGCGTTCGGTTTAGTTGCTTACTATTGTGTTTTCACAGGGTTTTGATTCGGAAAATGGGCATGTTTTTAGGGTTCCGTACCAAAATAGTAAAAAGGAAACCTTATGGTGCGACTCAGTCTGTCTGTCTGTCTGTCCGTCTGTCACAGCTGGATATCTCAAGAATTACTAATGCTATCAACTTGCAATTTGGAATAGTTTTAGATGACATTTGCCCAACTATTTTGCAAATAAGAAAGATTTTTTTTTGCAACAGGGACTCAAACCGTGTCTTAAAAATTCGAAGTGGGGCTACTAGGCCATCATATGAAAGAGCGCAGTTTTCTCAAACATTTTTCTTTTGATGAAAAATGTAAAAAAAATACCGTCCCCCCCCCTTATCTCCGAAGTTTGCATAGAGAAAAACTGAAATTATTCTGTGTGATAGAAAAGTGTATGTAAAGATTACAGGAAAAATCAATCGGTGTCTCTAAATAGCACCCTTTTTTTAATATATGATGGTACGGTACCCTCGGTGCTCGAGTCCGACTCGCTCTTGACCGGTTTTTATTTTTATAGTGCCAATCGACTCTACTCAATTCCACTTTATTGTAATCAAAATCAAATAAAAATAACCAAAAGCTTTTCTTTCAACGCTTTCAATTATTTTATCGATTCTGTTACACTTGAAGTTCTTGAAGTTCTTGAAAAATCTCTATAAAAAAAAAACAAACGTCAGTCAGACGTCATCGTTTGATCGCTCTGCCATTTGCTTGTTCATTGTGATTTTTTTATTTTGGATTTTCATTGACCCTCGCTCGTTTATTGGACTTTTTGTGTGTGATTACGTACCTACTGACCTCTCGCTACTCGACATGGACTTGACTTGCAATCAATTCATCATGTGTGGTGTAGCCACGCAAAGACTTCATTGCCTGCTGTTCTACTCACTATACTAGCACGATAGTTAACAATTGAGGTAGCAAGTTAAACAAGCCGGCCCGGAGAGCATATTAAAGCAAATGGTGTATACGATATCGGAGTGTGCCCGGATCTTGAAAGACATTTAGGGGGCTCAAGGCCTCAAGTTTTAAGAGGCTCAATAAGATCAAGGCATATCAATCAACTTCAACCCCAGATTTGCCTAACAAAATCAGTCTAGACGTACCTCGTCACTCTTACCGCCGGTCTACGCGTACTATTGGTACGTTTGTAACTAAACCGTGTCGCACAAACCTGAGCCACCATGCTCCCCTAAACAGGATAATGTCCTTCTACAATAAAGCTTATTCGATTGACCGTAGCATTGACGTATTCGCTGATAGTTTGCCAAAACTTAAAACTAAAATAATTAAAATCGACCTGTGATTCGGTCCACTTCTACTATTTTAATTTAATAATATTTTTATTTTTAATATAATTATTTTTCATCTATATAATTCAGAATAATCATAATTATTTCATTATAATGTAATTAATGTTTAAATAATGTAATCTCTTTCTTAGTTATTAGTACTTAATTTAATTTTAATTTAATGTATAATATCAATGTAATTAAGTTATGTTTATATTTTTAATTTAATTTTTCCTTTTTATGTTCTTTATTCTGATAATTATTTCAATTGTAATTGAGATTCGTCCTTTTCTTTTGTGAGTGATGTGCATGCCTTGTTTACAAAAATCTCATCGTAAATGTCTGTACATGTCTTATTTGTAAATAAGTTGTTGGTGTGCCTATATCAAATAAATAAATAAATATCAGCCAAAGAATATTACGTGTATCTATATTTTATATGAAAGCTAACCTACAAATGATCTGTATATACGTACTGTCATATTACTGCAGCTGTATTGTGGGGAACAGAACTCTGGGCTGTTGCTGTCATGTCATGACAGTGATCTGGTATCTGGGGTGGGCAAGACACCAGAACACATTATCAGCTCCGGCTTAATTTTTAGATAATGTTCGTGTAAGACTCACAGAATAAGGAATAAATAAATAAATCGCATTTTTGTTGTTTTATTTCAATATCTTTTGTCTTTGATTACTCAGTGCATTCGTTATCTAGTTTAGGCAGAATTTATCGATCACCACATGCTAACTACACTACGTTCCCCTGGCGCGTTTATATGTCAATCTATCTGTACGGATGTGTCAACAAACAGATTATGATGGGGTTGTCACAAGTAGGTAAAAGTTTAATTAAAAAAAAATACAATAATTATCAATATCATCGCAGATACATCCATACGCCTAGGTAAAAGTTCATAGCAATGTCATTTGTTTGAAGTTTTTTATACCTTGTGACGTATAGGAGTTACGCGATTTTATTTTTTTTTTTTTGTGATGGGTTTTTCAGGATTGTAAAGATATAAAAAGTTCCTAAAACATTTTTATACGAAATACTAATATTCAGCTATTCAGCATTACATATTGCTAGGTACCTATGTTTATTCATTGCTGGGGCAGTTGTCCTGCATACTTCTATTTAGCCATCTCCTTTTGACATGAAATGAAAATGACCATGAATATTAAAATGTAACTTGCATGCAAGTGTTAACACAGTGTGGTACACGTAAATAATAATATTGTAAATTAATAATACTATTTTTTTATTTATCTTATAATTTGTATGTCAACTAGCAAAACATAGCGCACTTGCTTTTAAGATCTTGTATGTAATGCAACCTATGTTGTATACAAATAAATGATCTAGATTCTGTTTCTGAGACGCTCGACACGACACGACACGCACACACGACACGACACGACACGCACGACACGACACTCACGACAAGACACGCACGACACGACACGACAAGCACGACACGACACGCAGAACACACACATACACACACACACACACACACACACACACACACACACACATACACACACACATACACATATCTTGTCCTCGTATGTTGCTCGTAGTTCCTATCCATTGTACGTTGCTCGTCTGCAGTTGATAATTATATTAGGCGTTCGCCCTCCAACTTCCAAACCTCGTCTGTACCTACTTATAACGTCACAATTGTATGTGAGAATACATTTTTCTTGAAATATGTTAGCGATTTTATATATATAAGTACGGATAATGGTGCGGTATTTTATTCGATGTGAATCTCTAATGTTTCTGATGCTACTGCGATGTTAAATTTATTTCCAGCTTTATTCTTTTAAATTATCTTTGTTGTTATAATAACACAAAACCACAAATTACTGTTCTAATTAGTAATTTGAATTATTTTCAAAGTATCGCAAAACAAAATTAATAAAAAAAAACTTAAATTAACATCATTATAAAATTAAATTAAAATAAATATATACAAATAAATACACACACACACACACACATACATACACACAAAAGTACATTTCACGATCAAACTCTTAAACACTCCCATAACAACTCGGCGACGCAACGCGCATCTAAGGAGTGCAATCCCTGAAATTACGCCACACAAAGAGCACCCTCCTGCCTAGGCTGTTAGCGATACAGAGGTCCATTTTTTTTTAAATGTAGCCCAACTCAATACCCCAAAGGGTTTTTTTTTTCATTTTTCGATATCGCATTTAGTTTTTGAGATATAGTTGATTTTATGACAAAATACCTTAAAAAATTGATCGAATTTTTCACATTTTTGCGATTTTCAAGAAAAGTGTTTGAATTTTAAAATTTTTTCCCTCCACATTATAGCCGTTGTTGATACGCATCTTTTGAGATCTTAATCATTTATGTAGATCTAAAACTCACGACACCAAGGTAATCTCACACTCTGTGCGTAAATGGGAGGTACTAAAGCGATCGAAAAAACATTTGCAAGGTTAATACAAATTCAGATTCTAATTTAATAACCAAGAAATCCTGCCAGCTTCACAAAACATTTTGCACCCCAATCACTTTAGCCTGAAGCCTGTGTTTTGATAACAAGATCAACTAGTTTAGGTTCTACTCCTAACTTAACACGTTTTATTTGAATTCCCTTTGGCCTAGGAAAAACTAATTTTCTCAGCAATCGAGTTTCGTACAGAAGAAGAATCTTTGCGACCATTTTCTGTGGAGTGAGTAAAAGTTTGAATGGTGTTCAAAGTTTCTGTATTAGGTTAAGAGTATTTTGGAAAATTACAATATTAAAAACACCATAGAAGGTCATACAGTGACTTTATCTGTGATGTTCTTTATAAAGGTCAGATGTGTAGTACTCTGCCAGGGTTGCGGGTTTTTTGAAAGAGTTACCGTGGCCTTGGCACATATTTCTACTGACTACAACCTACCCGTGTACCTTATACGGGTGGGTTTTAGTCAGTAGAAGTCTGACACGCCCTACCGCTCCGCCCAGAACGGGAGAAGTTATTTGAAAATTCCCCACCCAAAAAAAAGGTGTGTATGTATGAACTGTGGATGTATGAACGTAAACGAAGCAAAAAGTATGGAAGGATCGTATCAGGTTGCGTTCTGTAGATTCTGCCTACTTCTATGGGAAGTAGACGTAAGTGTTTGTATGTAGGCGTAAATGTTTATTTATTGAACATCGCCTATCAATTATTTGGATGAGGTAACGCCTCATTCTGCCAGCATGTTCAAAAAGTTCGCGATGCGAAAATTACTTTATCTAATTACGTGAATGTTTAAGTAATAGGGAATAATTATGGTTTATTTAATGCACCTTATTCTTTTCTCGACTACATTATTGCCAACATCTTCTATCTATATCTATAATATAAAAATCAAATGCCGTGCGTCGTTAGTCTCGCAAAAACTCGAAAATGGCTCGACTGATTTAATTTTTGCTTTACGGGTCAGCTGGTCTATAATATCATATTTAAAAAAAAATCAATTGACCTGCGCTAATCTCGCAAAAACTCGAAAATGGCTCGACCGATTTCAATATTTTTCGATAATGCTTTTTCACCTCTATATTACGGAGATTTAAAAATATATATAAAACCGGTCAAGAGCGAGTCGGACTCGCGCACCGAGGATTCCGTACCATAATATATTAAAAAAAAAAAATGTGCTATTTATTTTACATCGTTTTACTTTCCCTGTAATCTTTACATAAACTTCTATCACACAGAATAATTTCAGTTTATTCCCTACGCAAACTTCGGAGATAAGGCACCCTCCTTTATCTAACGGAACTGTATTTTTTTTATTACATTTTTCATCAAAAGTCTTAAACTATCTGGCCTAAAAAAAAGAAAAATATTTAAGAATGTGCAAACAGCTTCCATATGATACTCTACATGCTCTAGTAGCCCGACTTCGTATTTTTAAGACCCCCTTTCAGTCTCTGTTGCAAAAAAATATGTATTTTTATGTGTATTTTTATTTCTTTCTTATTTGCAAAATAGTTGGGCAAACGTCATCTAAAACTTCCAAATTTCAAATTCATAGCATTAGTGGTTCTTGAGATATCCAGCTGTGACAGACAGACAGACTGAGTCGCACCGTAAGGGTTTATTTTTACAATTTTGGTACGGAACCCTAATTAGGAAAACCTTTGGAACAGCGAAAAATTAAAATTTTTACAGGACAACGTCTGACGGTTCAGCTTGTTTTGAATGAAAATTACTGTTCAAGAAAAGTGTCAAGCGCCCGCTATGAGGGAAAGGGTTTTGTTTGAAAATCGCTTCACATTGTCGCTTCTTGGACATACCTACATGTATTTATTATCTATGTTGGGTTGTAGAAATCAACGATGAAGTTCTTTGTTTAGCAATTGATAGACATTTTTCAGATGATTATGATTATGATGATGATAGCCCGCCAATCAGACTTTGTACTGTGACGTCAATTTGAAGAAACGATTACATCTTTGATGGCTATGAGAAAAGCAATCACTATTTGGCTGATTTGTTCTGGTAAAGGAAAATAATGGGTAGGTATCTTAAATTCTAGAGGGGCCTGTGGCTAAGTAATAACCGCTGCACGGGTCTATCGATCAGGTTAAGTTGCGCTCGTCTAAGTAGATGGGTGACCATCTTTACATACCAAGACCATTCCGTGCCTCGGAAAGCACGTTAAGCCGTTGGTCCTGGCTGTCATTCGTGGATTTTTGACAGTCGTTACGGGACGTCAGAAGCAAAAATCTGACAACCAGTCTTACCAAGCCCTATCGTATTACCCAGTTACTCGGTTTCGGAGGTCAGTAGGCGGTCGCTCTATGTAACGTACTGGTATTCAGTTTCATCCGGTTAGACTGGAAGTCGACCGCAACACAGTTGAGAAAAGGCTAGGCAATGATGATCTTACATTCCAGAAGTAGTAGTGTTTTGGTAACTGAAAGATCCTTGATTCATTGAGTATAAACAATTCACAAAGAATATGCGCAATATGGATGGAGTGGAGTTATCCGCTGTGCTAAACCGCATTGTATACCCGCGCGCTGGGAAAACAGTTAACCGCCCCACCCGATGCCCCGCGGTAATCTTGTAAACAAAACCGATTTGCATCATAGCTTCTTGGTATTTTGTGACCGTTGAATATTTCTTAGAATGCTAGTGAGTAGGGCTTTAGTAATGTACGTTTCGTTTGAAAGTTTGACTTGTTTTCATTTTCAAAATTGGTTTTTAAAAATAACAAAACCATTTTTAGTTACACTTTCAAAGAAATTACTAGTAAAAAAAAACATGCGATGACCTATATGTTTTATGGTTTAAAATGTATGGTGTGTTTATTCTTAGCACGAAACATAAATAAAACGACTTACCTTAATACAATTTTCATTAATTACAAGCATTCCTGTTTGAACAAAAACCTTTTGTTTACAAAAAGATTTGCAACTACAGACTAAAAATAATCTTTCCATAGACGATTAACTAGTCGCATAGAGGGTTGGCGTACCTCAAATTCCTCGGAAATAGATAGTGCATCAAACTAATGGAATTAGAAAGGATTCCTTAATAGTGGTGGAACAAGGTTCAAATCAAAAGCAGATTTGCGTGGGATGACTTTACTCCCACTAACCACTACTTAATAAAAAAGTGGGATGACTTTCATCCCATGTGCAATTAGCAGTTATGGCGCTATAGAGAAGTGTCTTGACGCTGAGTGAGCGTGCGTGATCCATCGCCGCCCGCTCGATGTCCACCGCGCTCAGGATGGATGGAAAGCAGCGCATGAAGCATCGATGGCATGAAGTCATTTTTAGCTCCGTTGGTGTAATTGCTGTATGGCGTTCTGGTGGGAGGATAAATAAATGAATAAATAAATCCTTTTTATTTGTAATTCAAACAAAACTACTCGAATAAAATTGCATACTGACAAATGCGTGCACTGACTGGACATGTCTTCTCAATCAACAACATGTGTGGTTCTTTCCTCAAAAGACCATTTCAGACACCAATCTACAATGGTCTTCACATGAAGTGACCAAGATTATGGACTTTATAAGAGACTGTGACCTCTGAGTTTGTTTCGGCCTTTCTTCTCAGAGAAGTCAGATAGGAAACGGCGACCACATCTAGTTTTAAAAAAAATCATGATTGACTTGTAAAAGTGTTTGTACAAACTTACTTACAGAAATAAAATCATTTATCATAGAATATCAACTAATCATTAGATACTGTGTGCTAACATTTACCGACAGATTACACTGTTATAAATCGGTGTTTGAAACGAGATCACAAAGGTAACATATTATTATTATTCAGCTGTAGAAGTTCTTTAAAATATCGAACAAACACAATTTTAAAACCAGAAGTCCGCAAAACCATCACAATGAAATGAACGGTCAACAATACTAGTAATTATTACCTTTCATATTTTAAACAAAAGCCTAGTTACATTATGCTCTTTCAATTACTGAATGACGTAATTCGAAGCCTGCTTTCAGTAAGATAATGACATGATAATTGGCTTGTAATGACGTGGACATGACAAAAATAGGAACAAAGTGATAATTGAAGAATGAATTTTTGTATGAAAGGGATGTTCGGGGGAAACAATGTTTTAGTGTTACACGTCACGCGAATAACATGCTGATATGAATTTCAGAAAAAAACCGGCCAAGTGCGAGTCGTACTCGCAGACGAAGGGTTCTGTACCAATCAATCTGCCAGCCTTTTCCCAACTAAGTTGGGGTCGGCTTCCAGTCTAACCGGATGCAGCTGAATACCAGTATTTTACATGGAGCGACTGCCTATCTGACCTCCACAACCCAATTACTGGGTAATACGATACCCTTACCAAGGTAAGACTGGTTGTCAGACTTTCGGGCTTCTGACAACCCGTAACTACTGTCAAAGATCCACGAATGACAGCCGGGACCAACGGCTCAACGTGCTTTCCGAGGCACGGAGGAGTCTCGGTATGAAAAGATTGTCACCCATCCATAGACTAACCCCGGAAAGCGTAGCTTAACCTGCTGGATCGACTCGTGCGGCTGTTATTATTTAGCCACGAGCTCCTGGGGTAGTCCGAAGGGTTCTGTACCATCGTACAATATTTAAGTCTATATATTTATAAAAAATGTTTCAGTAAAAAAAAACCGGCCAAGTGCGTGTTGAACCATGCACAATGAAGGGTTTCGTAGTTGGGATGAATTCATCCCAATAACAAACTTAACATTGTAGTTGAAAAACATGTTCTCCCATACATTACAACTGCAAATGTAAGCTTGTACACACAATATTGAGAGATTTACCACGCTATTTTGAGATCATAGAATTCTTATAGGTTTTCCTGTCAGTAAGCCCTTTCACTTGATATGTCACACCCGTACAGTTTGCAATATTTTTTTTTTTTAATTTTCTTATATGCCCCCAAAATTGTTCCCCATATTCAAAATTTATTTATCATCGTCACACGTCCGTGTTTGGGTTACAGATACGTGTACCAAATTTCAACTTAATCGGTCTATTAGATTCGGAGCAAATTGGCTGTGACAGACGGGCAGACAGACACACGAAGTGATCCTACGAGTATAAGGCTTCCGTTTTTCGTTTTGATGTACGGAACCCTAAAAACCACGTATCATATATGGGAATGGGAAACCCCCCTTTAATTTTTTAATTTATTTTATTTATATTATTTGTTGTTATATTGGCAATAGAAACAACAAAACTTCTTAGTTTATAATCTATCGGTATTATTTCCATTAGAATTGAATAGAATATCTTTATTTGCATAAAATATGGTACATAAGAGGGCTTAAATATAAATAGTTCCACATATGTTGCTTACTTTTTTCAGCATCCAAAAAACACCTTAAAAATAAAACTATAAACAAAAAACTGAGATCATGTAGTCAAAAAAATTAATTACAAACTGTCGAAAAATTGTGAATTGCAACAAACCATTTACTATTGAACGCATTATTTTTCTATAGTTTATAATCTATACATGGGGAACCGACAAAATTGTGAACTTTGCTTGTGACTGAATAGCCGGCCTCGTTACGAGCAACTTATAAGTAGCGCTGGCTCGGCTTGCGCGCTATTGGTCACAGTTCTAACCCAACCAACCCCATTTCACCCAGTTCACAATTTTTTTGTCCAAGAAGGCATGTGTGACCTTATTGGTGATGTTCTTCAAAAAGGGCAAGTGCGTAGTGCTCGCAGCCGGTGTGCGTGTATGACCAGATGTATGAAAATAAACGACGCAAAAGGAGTATGTAAGCATCGTAGCAGGTGGCGTTCTGTAGTTTCTGCCTAACCCCATGAGAAGAAGGAGTAGGCGTATGTATATACAATTTATTGACAATTTATAATCGAATGGAAATAATACCGATCCTAATCCTAACTATTAATATTATAAAGTAAGTTTGTTTGTTTGTTACCTTTACACGCCTAAACCACTGAACCGATCATCCTGAAATTTTGCGTATACGTTGTCAGATGTACAGAAACGGACATAGAGTATATTTCATCGCGAAAAACCTTACTGTTCCGGAGGAAAACAAAAATAACTTTCTTATGATAATAGATGGCACCACGTGTCTTTCGAATCATGATTGAATTATTAATATAGAATCTTTACTTAAATTAAAAAAAAAACTCAACACACTGGTTGAGTATTTTTTTTTTTTAATTTAAGTACCTATTACATTTTGTGAGTCTAGATTATTCTGGAGTGTCGATAGACCGTCATTTTCATCATCTTAACTATCCTAACTAATATTATAAATGCAAAAGTGTGTTTGTTTGTTTGTTGATTACGCTTTCACGCTAAAACGGCTGAACGGATTTAGATGAAATTTGGCACATGGTTAGACCATAACCTGTAGAAGAACATAGGCTAATATTCACCCTGGATTGCAGAAAAAGTCGCCGGCAACAGCTAATAGATTAACTAATGATTCTCACAATCTTACGGTGACAACTGATACACCTTTGAAATCTATACGTATATATATATAAAATGGAATCACCGAAATGTATGTACGCGCATAACTTCAGAACGGCTGCACCAAATTCGATAATTATTTTTTTGTTGTGTTTGTCATTGTCAGGAGAAGGTTTGCCTGAAAGAAATTGTTTGAAAAGTTGCCAGGAAACATGGAAAATACGGGAAAACTGAAAGTGCATTATCTATGGGAATTTTGTATGAATGATTGAAATTTTGACAGGACGACGTTTATCGGGTTAGCTAGTTTTAAATAAATATGTAAGTACCCATTTATTGGCAATGTCACTATTGAGCGTTACTTCATACACCACACCAGTTTTACATAGTCATATGAAGTATTCTTTTATCTAGACTTGTGTGTGTAGTGTAGAACAGTGTACTTTTAAGACAACTACTTATTTATGCAACAAATGGCCCATCGACTTGTCAATAGCGTCGAGTACAGTCACCTTTTCATGGGCAATGGTGGAGTAACTACAGCTTACTATGAGTTTAAAATATTAAAATGTGCTCCCACACTGTTGTTAAACATGTTTACAAACATTAGTAAACATTTTCTAAACAAACATTTGATCACAATGTTAAAAAACTGTTTTCATTTTAGGTAATGTTAGAAAACATTTCTAAACAAAATTGTTAATTAACAAATTGTAACAAATAAAACATTTGTTATCATTTGTTCGCCTCAGGCCGATGTCATGTTTTCAAATGTTATAAATGTTTGTAAACATTTTCCATCAGTGCGCACTCAAAACATCTAACAATACCTAACAGAATGTAAAAATTCCTAACATTTGTAAGTAAATGTATTAGTGTTAGAAAATGTTTTAAACATGTTTAACATGAGAGCCTAAAGAGTTCCTCTGCCTTATTGTGGAAAGAACGAAAGAGATATGCGTGCGGATTTTATTTCTGCAAAAGGTTAGCTCGGTTAGTCGTTCGAACACCCGCTTCTTAAATATATTTACCAAGAGAATTTAAGACTTAAGACATCACTGAGTTCTGACACTGGCAATCAAGGTTCTTTCCGTTTTAAACTCTCCTTGAGTTCGAGAAGCTTAAGATTTTTACGAAAATAAATCGGCATTATTTTCGTCACAGACATAATTAATTTAAATAAGTAGTACTTATTTGTTGTTTAATCATTTACTATGATATTTAAATATTACTACTTAATAAATGAAACATTTCGTTCAACGTGTGGCTAAGTAATAACAGCCTCTCGGGTCGATCGACCAGGTTAAGCTACGCTTGCCGTGGTTGGTCCGTGGATTGCTAATCATATTTACGTACCGAGACTCCTCCGTGCCTCGGAAAGCACGTTAAGCCGTTGTTCCTGGCTGTCATCCCTGTATCTTTGACAGACGTTACGGGTCGTCAAAAACCCGAAAGTCTGACTACCAGTCTTACCAAGGGGTATTGTATTATCCAGTAATTGGGTTGTGGAGATCAAATAGGCAGTCACTCCATGTATTATACTGGTATTCAGTCGCATCCGGTAAGACTGGAAGCTGACCTCAAAATAGTTGAGAAAAGGCTAGGCAGATGATGACGATATATTTAAAAAAGTCAGTAGATTAATCTCCTCAATTTATTACAATATGCACCAGTATTTTTATAAACTGTCAAGCCCGTCTGGCTGGTCAAGGCTCTTCCCATCGCGTCGCTGTGTTTGCCCATAAACTATCCAGCATACGACAGACGCGCCCCGCCCAAACCTAGTTCAGTTAACCAATTGAAAACAGAATCTAAAATTCAATGACGTACTGCAAAACTTTGACAGAATATTTACACACTAAACTCGATCCGTGGGTATAGCCTTTTCAAGCTAAAATAATCACTACGTGCAGGTAAAAACAGTCAGTCGAGATCAATATAGGGTGACCCGCTATTGGTCAAAGGAGACCTTTGAACAATAGTGAGACAGACTTTATATTTGTAGTGCTTGTTGCTTTGTCTGGCCAATTTACAGGGTTAAATTAAATTAGCTGGTGAAACTCCACAGACGTGATGATTATCAATATCTCATCATCTTCCTTGTCCTATGTTACGTGGGGTCGGCGCAGCACGTTTTCTTCTTCAATTCTCCCCTGTCAACTGTCACGCTATCATTCACTCACTTCTCTGTCATATCATTCCTCATATACTCCATCCATCTTTTCTTTGGCCTTCCTCTCCCTCTCACGATCATGAGCACTGTTCTATTCTATTTTATTTTTATTAAATTACAAGCAAAGCCATATTTCGACCATTCTGGCAATTTCAAAAGTGAGTTGGGAAAGCAAGCGAGCATAATTCTATTCTGTTTTCCTCTATGAGCACTGATAACATTTATTTTTCTCTCCATTTTTATCAAATGGCAGCTGTCAATCTCATGACATACACATGACTTTTTCAGTGTTGCAAATGATCCACGGAAACGTTGGGAACCATGTAACTAGCGGGCTACACACATGTAGTTAGTTATACGAGTAACTGACAGCCTTAACTATTATAACTAACGCTCCTTTTGTCTACACACGGTGAGTTTTATCATTTGTTGTTTCAGTTTTAATCTGTTGATGCTCGTAGCTACTTGTCCGCGGAATCATGGCATCCATGGATGATGCATAAGTTTCTATAAATTCATCTAACCATTCTTGTTGATTGGCATTGTCACGTAGAAATTGCGCTAGGTGCGAAAACGTGGAACCGTGAGGAACAAAAATACGTGTACTCGCTGACAACTGCACACTTTTCTGCTACAGCCATTCAAAATTCAAAAATATAAATATGCAAAAATTATATGGCTTAAGTACTACATAACCACTCTTACAATAATCACAAATGACAAAAAAGTTAGAGGCCAAACACACACTAATTCCAAGAACCATAAAACACTTCACCTTAAAATTATTTTTAGAACTACTTACGACTATATTAACAAAGTGCGGCTGACAATTCTAATTCCGCACATAAAGATTTCTAGCCGTAACAAATTCGTTCTTCACCAACATTTAAATCTAGATAAAAATAAATACGATTTACTCGCTACAACTACATTGACAGACGACATTGACATTTACCAACTGTCCTCAAGCATAGACACGTACATACGTGACTCATCAGTTTTTTATAATTTATTTTTATTTTTAATCTGTAATATCAATGCACACTTGCATTTCCAATTCACTTAGATATTGACAGAATGGTCGACATCTACTTTTCTTGCCATAATAAAAAGTAGAATAGAATAGACTGTCGAAATGAAAACATTTTACTCAGTAACGAACTCAGTACTTTTGATTTGACATTCTTTATAGTGCGGACAAAGATTTCCTTTGTGAAATAAAAAAAAATGGATAAACTAGTTCGCCGCGAGGGTTCCGTGTTCAAATATTGGTTTTTATTCATTTGTACTGTACAGGTTACAGAGAAATCTGGCCGCAAATGAAATACTTTTGATTAAAATGAGACAGGGATTTTCAAGTTTTGAAGTACACCGCCTTATGTCTAAAAACAGCAAAACAATTTGATGAACGGCTCAAGAAAATATAATCATAAACACTAAGGTTTTAAATACAAAAATATTACAATAATATTGGCATAGCAACCACTTTCTATCAGCACGATCGTGAGAAATTCATTTAAGACACTCTTGAATTTATTATTTCATTTATGCGCCAGTATTAAACAATAAATCTATGTGATATATGAACAAAATATAAAAGCGAGAATTTTAAGGAAAACCACTGTTTAGTAATTTCATATTTCATTAGTCGAAATAAGCGCATAACGACGCAATGCAGAGCTCGAAACAAAAGCGTTCATTACTGAGTCTGATAGACTCGGCTTTCGTTCTTTCAAATGTTTAGCACACTAATGCATGCACTCAGCCTGATTAAGTTGGAAAATCTAAACGAAACGAAGATCTAAAAATCTAATGATGATTGAACCTTGATTATATTTTAGTCAAAGTAATTCAAGCCTCAGTTTTAGTACAGCGCCTTTAATAGAAGACTGTAAATCCAAATTAGTCGAATAAGCACTTACAGAATTCTTCACCACAGCTGAATTCTACATCGTAAGTAATAAAAAACGATTGATTCCACCCCCCGATTGCGGAACTCCGAAAAGCGGATTCGCGATGGCGCGAATACATAATAATGGCGGTGGTGAAATTCGCGCGTTTTTCGCCTGGATTTCCCGCGCTTTTGATCAAGCCAAGCCCCAGGCTAGTCGCCCGCGGATCGTCGCGCCGTTCGTACGTCCCCGCGTTTCGTCATTGAGCGAGTAGAAAATTCGCTCTTCGGGTGCCCGCACTATTCTCGTACAGTGACTGAAAATGTATATTTAGACAATATATTTGTGAAGGATAAATTAATACCGAGTGTGACAGTGCAGATCCAATTTTTTTGAGTGTCTAGTGATGTGAATGTGGTGAAGATTTTTTTTTAATGTGATTCCCCGAGTTTTTTTGCGAGACAAAGATAAAGGGGTGAGTAAAGTAATTAGAAATATTTTCAACTTTTCAGAATTAATAGTCAGACTTTCCGGAATGCTTCAGAAAAATATTTAGTTTTTTTTTATATTTACGTTTACTTACATAATTAAGAATTGATGTTAATTAAAAATATCTTCCTCATTTATTCAACATTTTTTCATGAAACGAGATGACATAATGCAAGAAGTATCAAAGATCGAAATGAGTAGGACCCTTGATTAGTCAATCAATTTGGCTCCTAGCTTATGATTCGTAAATTCATAAGAACATCTCAAACTATTTTATGATGTTTATTTATGAAAACGGATTTTTACGATTACTAAAATGTAAAATGTTTTTATTGCAACTGGGACATGACTGGCGACTTTTATTTTATAGTTTTTCTTAATAATAGAGACATATTTTCAAATCTTTGCAGTTTTATAGTCCACTTTATATCAATGCAATGACATTTGATGAAAAAACGGTGATCATTTAATTATGAAAGAGTATGATAGCGAGAAAATGTGGCTCGTTTTCAAATCATAAAATCATTCTTATTTAGAAACTAAATTTTGAATTTGGTAGACCTGATTTGACTAGTCTTATTTTTTTTAATGTATTAGTTGTGATACGTACACATTCTACGTAACTACTCATTAATAGCCAGGTATTTACTATTTTATTTTTTATATTATTTAGTTTGTGTGGAAAACGGAAAGGCAGGTAGCAGTGGGTTATTATAGATAGATCGATAGATAAATCTAAATACTACTATATATATATATATTATTATAGTGAAGGTATGCAGAGAAAAGGAGGCGGCAGCACTTACTTCGGCCTACAAATTTTACAGATTCGTTTTGTGAATGAGTCAAAATGCTCTATGCTTTGGCGTGCAAAAATCTGACACCTACATTCTTGTAGGTAACAAAACATTACGCCTATTGTCCCTGAAGAAATAAGCAGAGGTATCAATGGTACACTGATTTCCGTGAGTTTTTATAAATCCCATAGCGAGCCTTTTACCATTAATTGAGCCCTAAACCAGACCCCAGACTACTAGGGAGAATTACTTAAACATAAAAACACAAAACCTAACGTTTTTGAATATTTTTGACTAACATATTTGGAAAACTTGTAGCTTTTACACTAAGAAAACAGGCTATTTTATCATGAAAATCTAGTGACTATTCAGTGCAGTACGTTTATCTTAGCTACAAGTAACTTAATGAAGAAATACTGGGAGAGCTCATAATTAAAAGCTTTCACTCAGTATGGAACTAGTAGAGTGTTTCCCTTACATGCACGGTACATCTTTAGGGCGAACTTCACCAACGAAACTGAACGCGATCAGCACATCTAAACCGCGTTAATATTCAAGAATTGTCAATGTCATCATTTTTATAGAATATTGACACTGACCGCGTTTAAACTCGCTTTAGATGTGCTGATCGCGTTCAGTTTCGTTGGTGAAATCCGTCCTTAGTAAAGCCGTGAACAATACCATAGAAAAGGAAAGAGGTTAGTTTTTTTTTTAATATACCGTTTTCGTAAGATCGAAAGATATTTTTGCATTGAATTCCGTCCATGGCCATACTAAGATTTCCTCTAAAAGAAAACACTTTCCGTTTCATTACACTTTCCATTGTAAATTTTTACTAAAAAAAATATTGGAGTGTTAAAGAAAATAGATTTTCCAGATCTGGTGACAAATCGAGCGAGGGAAAAGCGGTAACTAATAATTAGGTTGTATAAATCGATACTGACGTCATTGGTGTTATAAATGTGGCATTATATCATAACGATTATTGATTGGCTGCAGCATTTCTTTATTTAAAAGTAACGTAAAATTAATAACAATAATAATTTACTGTCCCAACAACAGTGTTAAAGTTATTAATAAATTTAGTTAATAATAGATCTTGTACTGATGTTTTTGATAGTTTATTTTTTTGTAAAATTATTTTATGTATTTTATCTATGGGCCCCTAGTTGCCTGACAATAAAGCAATTATTTTTATT
This sequence comes from Dicycla oo, assembly GCA_948252095.1. Classification (NCBI taxonomy): domain Eukaryota; kingdom Metazoa; phylum Arthropoda; class Insecta; order Lepidoptera; family Noctuidae; genus Dicycla; species Dicycla oo. The sequence continues at coordinate 16,951,992 of OX411732.1, forward strand.
ATTTCCTTTATTTAATGTTTTATACATATATAAATTATATTTAAAAAAATTATCAGAATAAAAAAATATAAATATTATTATATATATAGCAGTACCTTTGTACTCCTAATTATAATTATGTATTTTATTATGTATTTTTCTGTGTGTACATAAATGATAAAATAAATAAATAAAAACATTTTAAAATATAAAAAGTAGTAGCCTACTGATATCGGGAACAGGCTCCAATCTACCGGATATTATTATTATAAATTTTTCTATCAGTTATGGATAAGCAAAACCTGTGCAATCCAATACAGTAATTAGCTTTTCTGGAAAAGATCCCCGGTTGAAAAAATGTATCACAGGAGATAGATCTTCCGTTTAAAATGAGAGTGTATTGACAATGTAAGCCGTGCTAATAGAAAAAGGATACACGAAAAAAATGGAAAAAGTAAAACTAAAATTAAAAAGTAAAGTAAAACCTCTCCTTTACCTACCTTTTTGTCAAGTTTATGACATTGATTATCGCACTGATGAGATTGCAAGCCGATTTTAAACGTTCTTGAACACGGGAATTGGCTCTCTGATTTTCTTTAAAACAAAATTCTGTGGACCTCTAATACCTACCATGGATAATGCTCGAAACCACACATCATCATGTGTGGTTTCGAGAAAATAGCAGTCAGAGAAAATCACCTTTTGCTGTCTTACAGTTAGTTTTAGATGTGAAAAGACGATTTTGTTTGGAAAAGATAGGCAACATTATCCAACCACCCTCCAAGACCTTGTAGCCTCACCTCCTAATTTAGTAAAAACATGGAGGGTTCCATTTGGGCTCCAGCACAGTCGGATAAAAATTACCGCGTTTGTGGAAATTCCAAAATGAATGAATGGAAGACGATCTTGTTAGTCTGACTGAAATACTGTTTGCGTATGGATGTTTTGCAATGATTATAATTAACTATAATACATAATTAAGGAATCAGTGATATTAAATCCCAATTAACGTGATTATAATAATAACTCTTTTATAGTTCGCGTCATGTAAGTTTGCCGCTCTGAAACCAGACTTTCCGATGCGCGTGGCGTGGCGCGCTGCTGTTTTAGTATAGATATTGACTACTGCGCAGTCATTTGTAGCCTACTTCAGAGCGGCAAACCTACATGACGCGAACTATACCAACATCCATTATCTCCTTTCCATTATTTTTGATCCCCGAGTTTTCGCTAGAATTCACATTACTTGCTAAATAGATAGAGGCAAATGTAGAATTAAATATAGTGAGGCTCGTGGCTGAGTACTCGTAATAACAGCCGGGGTTGGTCCGTGTGGATGGGTGACCATCTTTACATACCGAGACTCCTCCGTGCCTCGGAAAACACGTTAAGCCGTTGGTCCCGGCTGTCATTCGTGGGTCTTTAATAGTCGTTACGGGTCGTCACAAGCCTGAAAGTGTGACATCCAATCTTACCAAGCGTATCTTATTACCCAGTTACTGGGTTGTGTAGGTCAGATAGGCAACCGCTCCATGTAAAGTACTGGTATTCAGCTGCTTCTGGTTACACTGGAAGCCGACTCCAACATAGTTGGAAAAGGCTAGGCAGATTGATTTTAGAACTAAATATATACAGTTTCTTATGAATTTTGTATACTCCTATATCGCATACATAATGTAGTATGTATAAACATACAAGATAAGTACCAAGAAACTACTCTCCATAGCGCGTTTAAGTCACGTATTTTACTCTATACAGTATTTTGTACGATTTAAAGATAACATAACATCACGCCAGTAATACCCGAAAGGATAGACAAAGGTGCACCTATAGTACTCCCACATATCGCCAGTTATGTTTAATTTCCATGTAATAGGGGTGAGCGTATTGCCATCAAATGGGCTGCTTTGTCAGTTTGCCCGACACGGGAATCAAACCCAGGACCTCATGCTCAGTAACTCTGGCGACCACTAGACCAATGAGGTAGTTTTAAAATTAATTATATGTAGGACCTAACTAGTTATTATTATTATTTTTTAAGTTGTTTATTCAATTTTTGCAATTTGTTTATTAATCTATTTTTTTTGGTGAATTCGGCAGTGCCTATTCCGCAGTATGGTTAGACCCCAAATAATATAATAAAGATAAAAAAAGATATACGGATATTAAAACTTCCGCAAACGTCTTAGGCGCTTGGAATCGAGGTCAACCCCGATAAGAGCCAGGCGGTTCTCTTCTCGAAACCACGGCTCATACCCCCCTTTCCCAGACCAATTACTATGTAATGCAAGCCAATCCCTTGGAAGAAGAGAGTATAATACCTAGGTGTGATCTTTGACCACCTTTCCTTTAGTGAGCACACAAAACTGGCTCGTTTGCGCGCCTCAGTAGGCTCTAGGTAAATATAGAAGGTGAGTCCACTAGTGAGAGAGAGTGGTCATTTGCAACCAAATGACCCCTTGTGACAGAAATCCTAAGGGTTCTCATTAAAATTGGTTAGAATTTGCATAGGAATGCAAATACTAATGTTTTTTTTTGCAGAAATTCGAAAGACCTGCTCAGAATAATGAAAATTGAGACAATTTGTAGCTCTGATTTAAAAACTATTACAGACAATTATCATTTTATTAACAGTATTTTAGCTACAATGGCGGACAAGGTTGATGGACCATTTATCAGGTTTTGGGCTGGCAGACATGTGCGTGTACATGTTTATGTAGCCAATTAATATATAATTATAGTATTTTTAAGTTATTGAGTTAACTAGCAAAGGCTAAGTTCATACTAAGTGTTAGTATGAACTTAGCCTAGGTTAGTAAATTATATGGATCACTTGGTGAAAAATATATTTTTTTTTTATTTGAATTTGTGGTTGAATAATTATTTAGGTAGGTATAGAAGTGTTAGCAAGAAAATAATAATAATAATAAAAGTTGTATACTTACCGCAGATATCTTCAAAAAATATAAAATGTCAAATTACTCGAAATTGGTTATTACCAATAAAACCCTGTGTATGCATGAATAACATTTGTAGCCAAATCCAGCACAAACATGTTTAAATTCCACGAATAATACTCGTAAAATAAAAATTCTAAAACACTGGAGGCTACTAACTCAAAAAAAAAACATTTCAAACTTTTTTAAAGAAAAACTTCTGTAACGAAAAACAAAACTGAAAACCTCATAATATCTTGTTCAAAACTAGAAGAAACATCAAAGAAAAAAGAGAACAAAAAAAAAAGATTGTGGTTTAAAAAACTCGGAAGAACGTCTCGTGAGACAGAGTTTAAAACGGCTACCTGTACAAGAGACTTTTTAACACGTTTAAAAGTTACAGACTGACATTTAGTGTTAAATATTTGATATTAGTTTATAAGTAAACATGTTTGGCAAGCCGTAATAGCCTCAACAATGTTTTGTGTATCTTTGAAGGTTGTGTGGTAACATTTTAGAGATACGAGTACATAGTTCGATTTTATTATTTATTATATTATTATACATAGTTCGATTTTATGTGGGGCAAAGGGGCTGTGGCTGTGAGATAGATGAACTTGGCACGACACACAGCTTTTAGATATTTTCCAGTTCAATTAGAAGTAATAACCTACTTATGAAATATTAAAAAAAATATACTGGAGGCAGCCACAAAGTGAATATTATCATTAAAAAAAATACTATAGGTAGAAGAATCATCATTCTCCTGCCCTTGTTTCAATTTATTTGGGATCGGCGCAACATGTCTTTTACTTCCATACTTCTCTATTAGTCGTCATCTCGGTAGTCACTCCCTTTCTGGCCTTATCATCTTTCACACAGTCCATCCATCGTTTCTTTGGTCTTCCCCTACTCGTATAGCCATCCACATTCATACTCAAAACTTTCCTGACGACATTATCCTCATTCCTCCACTTCACATGCCATACCATGACAACCGATCTCCACACAACTTTTCAGTCACCTTCTCACACATACTCGTGTCACTTTCTCTTACATACTCATTTCTTATTCTATCCATTCGCGTAACACCACACATCCCTTATAGCATTCTCATCTCAGCTGCATGCAATTGCCTTTCATTCATTCGTTTTGTGGCCCACACTAGAGGTAGAATAAATACTCAACTATAGGTTATAGCTTTAGATTCCATACATTACTTAATTAAATTGCTTTTGCTTTGTTCACGACCTACAACTGCCTCACTTTACCCCAAATAGAGATTACCCCAATATTTTTTAACTGATTCTTTAGATCAATGAAACATTCTTCGAAGCTGCCTAAATAATTTTTATCCTAACTATCATTATAAATGTGAATGTGAGTTTGTTTATGAGTAGTTTGTAACGTTTTTACGTCTTAACGGTTGAATAGATTTTGATGAAATTTAGCACACAGGCAGACAATGACCTGGATTAGGACATACGATACTTTTTGTCCCGGTAATATAATTTCCGAACGCCACAAGGGCGACGCCGCGGACAAAAGCTAGTTTATAAAAGCAACTACCTCTTTCATACACTCAAATGAAATGCACTAAATTTGCAGAGAATGTAGGCGACGTTATTAATAGCCAGTTACCTACATTGACATTTTGTTTCACGGTTAAAAATTCTCGTTTATTTTCGCCATTAGCCTTGGGAACCACCTGTGGCTTTGTAATGAAGCCCCCAATTTATCAACCAGGGGATCTAATTAGAAAAAATGTATCGCAATATATAGGACAGTTGTATATTTTGGTGTTTGCAATTTTTTATGAATCTGGGGAAATAAATTGTGGGTCAATTTTACGGGTAAAAAGTGTACCTGGGTCAAATCAATTTATTTTCTTTCTTTTTAAGTGCTGTAAAATTTGGCTTGCTTATTAGGTTTAATGTAGCTTTTTGTTATAGGAAAAGACTTAGCCAAAATATAGGTTTAACCGTAAGATACATGATAAAATTAATATCATCTTGCGTCGCCATCTAGTAAAATAACTATATTATATAATTTTGTAAGTAGTTATAAGAATATTAATATATTGTACTTTGTTACCAAGCTTGTACTCGGCTGAATCGCAGGAGTCCTCTATTCACATTCACAAACTAGCTAGGGCCTGCGACTCCGTGCGCATACCAACGCCCCTTTGACATTCTCAAAAATACTTTTGGTATGTCGTGTCGTAGCCCCATGAAACACGAGGCTCCAGGGGCTAGTGCACATCTATGGCTTTATTCGAGTAATCAAGTCTATTGAAACCACGCTGAGGCCGGTGCATTTCATTAATAAATTGATTAGTGGAACCTCCGTGAGGGGCCTGTGGCTAAGTAATAATAGCCACACGGGTCGATCGATTAGGTTAAGCTACGCTTGCCGCGGTTGGTCTGTGGATGGGTGATCATCTTTATATACCAAGACCTCGGAAAGCACGTTAAGCCGTTTGTCCCGGCTGTCATTCGTGGATCTTTGGCAGTCGTTTGGAAGCCCGAAAGTCTGACAACCAGTCTTACCAAGGGGTATCGTAATACCTAGTAACTGATTTGTGGAGCTCAGATAGGCAGTCGCTCCATGTAAAATACTGGTATTCAGCTGCATCCGGTTAGATTGGAAGCCAACAGAGTTGGGAAAAGGCTAGGCACATGATGATTCATGGAACCCCCATGCCAGATTTCAAGTTTGCTAGCTCTACTCAATTCATGATGAGTGAATTTCGCTTTTCAGATTATCTCAAGTGCTACGCCTATTCATATTTATTAGGTTAACTTCTTTGATTAGTCACAAATAGATGGCCGCATTTACTGAATGGCAAAGTTGTTTTTATCTAGCTAATGGTTGGACTAATTTGTTGTTATCTGTACTTTTTGATTTAGAAGCGACCTTAATGGCATATCGAAGAAGCGTACACTTTCTTAGGTCAAGGGTTCAATTTTCGTTTAAAATAAATAATTTTTATTTGGTATATTAAAAAGGATAGCAAATAACTTCACGTCTAGCTTCTGCTTTATCGAAGGAGTGAGCAGAGTTGAACAGCCAGTGCTCTGCTTAACTCGACCCCTCTTGCCCTCTTCTTGATTGTAAAAGGAGTCAGGTAATGACCTATACGTAGGTATTATTTACGCCTACATTTTGTCAGTGTTTAAGTCTCGTCTAGTAAGAGGCAAGCCTATTTTGCCATTGAAAAAATCCTGATGGAAAACCAAATAATATTTTGCCCGATTTTCGGGAATTTGATCAGGTGGTGCTAGGGCATTTACTGCGAAACTTCTTCTTCGCTAAAGCGAAATGCGCCAGGTGGAGGGCGGGCGTTTTAGGGAACTGTCTCATGTTATTTGGACGTTCAAAAAGGGCTGATTCTCAGCCTTATTGGAATAAATTACTTTTTGTTTTGATTTGATGCTTAGCAGTTTCTTGATGGCTACAAGACTAGCCAGGTAATTGTGAAACACATCAAGACTTTCTTTTTGTCACCTCTCTCGCTCACACGGGATCAAATTTTTAAGATTATTAAATGAAAGGATGCCTTTTTGAAAAATTTAATCAATTAGCGAACGAGTAAATAATAATAATTAAAAAAAAGAATTAAATTTAAAATTTAAATTATTAATAACACATTTGTCTTGTATTTTTTTTTTTTTTTAACTTGTGATGGGTTTGCTCTTGACTCTAGTCTAGGTCAGAGGTGACAGAGACAAAGTCGACGATGGAGTGAGCTTACCCAGAAGAAGCCTGTTCACTCTCACTTTGAAGAGATTAGGGTTGTATACGTTCGGAAACACAGACGCAGGTAGTGAGTTCCACTCTTTTGCTGTGCGCATTATAAAAGACATTTGGAAGCGCTTAGTGCGAATTGGTGGAATAGCAACCAGGTAGGGATGGTAACTGGCAGTGCGTCTAGATGTCCGGTGGTAGAAGGGGGCCGGTGGAATGAGGTCGTGGAGTTCTCGGGCACACTCTCCGAAGTACAATCTGTAGAAGACCGACAAGCAGGCAACCTTGCGGCGATGAGCCAAGCAATGAAGCTTGGCATCCACCAGTTTTACGTCGCCAATGAGCCTCTTAGCTCTGCGTTCCACCGAGTCAAGCGCGGCTAGTTGGTACTTAGCTGATCCATCCCAAAGGTGACTGCAATACTCCATGCAGGATCGGACTTGCGCTTTGTAAAGGGTTAAAAGCTATTAGGTTATTAAAGGGTTATTATCTAATGAAATCAGCTAAAACAGTTTTTAAATAAATGATACAATAAAAAATTGTTTTTAATAATTATATACCTATTAAATTAATATTATTTACTAGTTCGCTAATTGATTACATTTAAAAAAAAAACATCTTTTCATTTAACATTCTTAAAAATTTGGTCACGTATGAGCGAGAGAGGTGACAAAATGAAACAGCCTCTTAACAGTAGGAATGGCTTTTATTTTGACAGTTATACTGTATTTTTAGTGTAGTTTTTTTAGTGACAGTTTTTACACTAAAAAAAAAACCGGCCAAGTGCGTGTCGGACCACGCATAATGAAGGGTTCCGTGGTTAGGATCAATCCCAAGAACACAAACACATCGTAGTTGAAAAACATGTTCTCCCACACGGTAAAGTTGGAATGTATCCAACTGCAAATGTAAGTTTGTACGCACAATATTGTGAGATTTACCATGTTGTTTTAAGACCATAGACTTCTTATAGGTTTTCCTGTAATATAGGTATAGGTATTGAACTATATTTCGTATATTTTTCAAAATTTTAAGTTCAGTACTTTCGGAGATAAAGGCGAGGGGGAATGGTCAATTTTCGTCTATTTTCTTAAATAACTTTAAAATGATTTATTTTAAAACTATTAAAAAAAATAAGACCCTCAGAGTAAGCCCTTTTATTTGATATGTCACACGGTACAGTTTGCAAAACTTTTTTTCAATTTTCTTATTTGCCCCTCAAAGTTTGACCCCCATATTCAAAATTATATATTATATTTACGTTAAACGTCCATATTTGTGTCACAGAAATATATATGTGTACCAAATTTCAATTTAATCCGTCTATTAGATTTGGCTGTGACAGACGGACAGACAGACAGACACACGAGTGATCCTAGGGTTCCGTTTTTTTCCTTTTGAGGTACGGAACCCTAAAAAGAAGATTGAACTAACATATTAAAAAAATCCTAGACAATTCTTGTTAAATAAAAGCTACTACTCGGCAAACGAATATCTAAGTGATAGACTTATAAAGTCATAACTACGTACTATTACATCTCTCATCAGATAACTACTAACCGAACCAGAAATCGCGAAAGAAAAATCTGCTGTTCAGTACATTTATGTTCGCATAATTCGTCAAAATGTACTGAACAGCTGTTTTTTTTTTTTGAGATTTCAGGTTTGGTCCCATAGTAAAAGTTATTCATAACGATGAGTACAATGACCCCTTAAGAGGTTGTTGGTGTTTTACCAATAACCCTGTATATATACATATATTTAGTTTATCTCAGAAAATACCTACTTACATCATTATTATATATATTAGTATATCAGTTATCTGGTTTCCATAGTACAAGCTCTGCTTAGTTTGGGATCAGATGACCGTGTGTGAAAATGTCCCAGGATATTATTATTATTATTATTTTCTCCTTTATTCATTTTTTTTACATATAAGTTATATTTTTAAATATTAGAATTTAAAAAAAAAACATTTAAAAATATAAAAAATAGAAATCCACCGGCATGGGGAACAGGGTCCAAGCTACCGGTGGTTAGGGTCCCAGAGACAGGAACCTCCTCATAATTATTATTATTACTATTATAATATAGTTTTAAGTCATATTAGTGCTTCCTCTCTTCTAACTCACTTATTTAGCTGTGCCCGACAGGGTCCACATGATCTAATAAGTTTATTACCTAAGAATAAAATATGTGGAATGCAATAAAAGTATTGAGTAAATTATACTCGTAATTATATTTAGATAAGAATGTTTTATAAGAACTATTATAAGAATTAAGAACGGTTGTTGGATGCTTTATAATGGAGTATTTAATTACTGAGTCGCAGTTATTTGAATTGTTAACATAATTGGAATATTTTAATAAGTTTCATTTTTCTGTGCGTATCTTTACCTATTTGCGAGTCAATCAATCTGCCTAGCCTTTTCCCAACTACGTTGGGGTCTGCTTCCAGTCTAACCGGATGCAGCTGAATACCAGTATTTTACACGGAGCGACTGCCTATCTGACCTCCACAACCCAGTTACTGGGTAATACGATACCCCTTGGTAAGACTGGTTGTCAGACTTTCGGGCTTCTGACGACCCGTAACGACTGTCAAAGATCCTCGAATGACAGCCGGGACCAACGGCTTAACGTGCTTTCCGAGGCATGGAGGAGTCTCGGTATGAAAAGATGGTCACCCATCCACAGGCCAACCCCGGCCAGCGTAGCTTAACCTGATGGATCGACCCGTGCGGCTGTTATTACTTAGCCACGAGCACCTATTTGCGAGTGGGAGGTGCTTTTATTGTATCTTAAGTTGATAGGTATAAAAATAATGACTTAAGGTATGTAATACTACCTACCACATAATAAATCAACTCAGCCTATCGCATTCCACAGCTGGACATATACCTCTCCCAGGCTGCGCCACAACACCTGTCCTCCGCCTTTCGCATCCACACTGTCCCAGCCACCTTTTTAAGGACGTCTGTCCATCTAGCTGGGAGGCGTCCCATACCTGCCGATACCACATTATACCCATTTGTAGTGCAATTTGAATGTTATAGTAGATACATATTTTGCAATGTAAAACTCGAAGAAATAATATTTTCATGTCTGAAAACTGTACCTAGGTACTGTAGTGTAGAGGTTTCATGCTAGCCTGTGTAATTTATATCAGGCCGGCAGATATTTATGTCATTCGGACGGTCACTTTTAAAAAGAATAAAGTAGGATTACGGAGACGTCAGCGAGACGTGCCCCCTGGGCGATTGATAGGCGCGTTGAAATAATCAAGATTTTAATTGAATATAAAAAGGGTGCAACGCGAGTTGGATTATTTATTTAGTTTATTATTATTTATTTAATTAAGCACTCTATTCGTCTGGTGAGCTGGTTCACCCAACGCGTTTTTTCTTTCTAAAACAAATGCTTGCGGCAACACGGCGACGCAATGGCGATCTCCACTAATGTGGCGATTCCCGGAGGGATCGTCACTTTACCCCGGAAACTAGGTACGTAAATAAATAAATAATCTAACTCGCGTTGCACTCTTTTTATATTCAATTAACATCTTAATTATTTCCACACGCTTATCAATTGCCCAGGGGGCACGTCTCGCTGACGTCTCCCTAATCCTACTCTATTCTTTTTAAATTACACAGGCTAGCATAAAACCTCTATATTACTTAATAACTTTAAAACACGAAATATTCGGCTTATCTACAGTCTATTTTTACGCGCCAAAAAGTTGGCATGGGTCCCGACCTTTTGGCGAGTAAGCAAATGCTTCTAAAAGGGTTGTCAGACCCCTATTTTAGTTTTAGAAGCGAACTATGTTTAATTAAAGTATAAATACTATCGACAAACGCCAGGCTTTTCCAATGTCAAAACAATTTTTCTTGCAAGCTGCAATTGTAGGACAAACAAAAGACCATAGTGGCAGGGGGAATCAGTGTATACAAAAAGCAACTTTAAGGTGTAGGCGTCCGCTTTGTCGATAGAATCTACTCACAAAATTTAGGAAAAGTTACGAGAGAAATTTTCTTTTCCAGACGCTACTAAATTAACTAAGTTTTAGGGTTTAATATTAGTTTAAGTAGATTTTTTTTTAATAAATGGATATTTTGATAAAGATATCTTGGTACTCAAATACTAATAAAGTTATTCTGACGCTTTTTTATACAAACTTAGAATCTTTTTGCATTAAACAATAAATAATTATGCTCAAACCTTGCATTACGATGTTATAAGTCAAATTTTACATCACAATTTTTGGTTAAGTAATCTATTACATTTACTTACCCTGAAGACCCATACGCTTACCTTTCGTCGTAATCTGGTAAACACCCTATCATGTCTTTGAAGGTGACCGATATCAGTTTCACATTAACCAAACGTCCAATTTCTAAGTCCCTAAACTATGTATATGTAGGGATATTGTATTTTCACTTATGTTCAGGGTGTTACTCATTGCGTGGTATTCCTTTAAACAACGTTATTACCTACCTGATTTTGTTATGTACTTGGTACTTTTTAACAGGACACTGTCCACTCAAAACATTGAAAAAGCTAACAGTCTTAAAATAATAATAATAATATGCAAGTGTATAAAAAGGAGGGAAAATAATCATACAGCATCAAAAAAGTCCGCATCACTGTCAACAGGAAAAGTGCCTAAAAGGCTGGCAGCATTGCCATGTTGTATGGCAATGCTAATTCTTTAGTCAAAAAAATAGGCCAGCCCTCTCTCTGGTCACGTGTAGCGTCGACCAACCGCTTGGCGATGTCTCGAAAAAAATAAGAGGGCACTCGGACTCCATGGCACTAGCGGCTCGAACATATAAAAGTCCTAGTAATATTGAAAAAGACAATTATTTTAGAAAAGAGTAATCGTGTAGTTTCTTGCCGGCTCTTTTTCACAGGAAACGAACAATTGGAACCATGCACCTAGCTCCAGATTTTTCATAAGTACCTAGCAATTTAGGTTTATGTGAATTATATTTTTCATTTATTTGAATTTGAACCCCTGCTTAAGATGTTCCTTGATTAAAAATAAAAGATAAATCTTGTGATATTAACTATTTCTTTTTTTATGCTAACTGGGCCTGCTCTTGACCTCGATCACGCCAGATAAATTTTAATCACGTCCTCATTGTCTGAGTAGCTTTAATTTAAGATAAAAGGCAATAAAGATATTAATTTCCACCAGTTATAACCCTAAAAACGTTGTGATATTTTAATGTTATGAATAGATTACCTAATCATATTGCGGCAAATCGGCTGGCGCTGCATGAAACATCAGCTTTCCAATATTTCTAATTGAATCTTAAAGCAGCAGCGGTAGCAGAAGGAGCAGCGGTGGCCCAGCGGTAACGGCTCCGACTTACGAGTTGTAGGTCCCAGGTTCGAACCCAGGCAGGCGTTTTACTTTATGTAAATAATTTCATCACTACTGCACTCAAAATATTGGGAGAAATCGATCTAGAAAAAAAAAAAAAAAGAAATCTAGAACCAAAAATTGGAAGACATGTGACATCTACCAACCCGCACTGGGGCCGAGTGATTAGAGCCCGCTTCAACTCGAATAGAGGAGGCCTGTGTAACAGCAGTGATTATTTTTTATGGCCCAGAGTCTGGATTTATGCCCAGTTTTGCTGGCATTAGGTTCGCCCTCTATTACATGGGAATCAAACGTAGCTGGCGAAATGTGGGTGTTCTATAGGTCCAACCCCTCGGGGAAACAATGCGTGATGTTATGTTATCTTAAAGAATGCAGGTCTTACCTACCTACATAAATAGTTCATTAATCTTTTAATTTTAATCTATTCAATATTTATTTTATGTTCTTTAAGAACAGCAACCGCTTCAACATTCAACATTGGTTTACAAGGTATTTAGGAAAGGTATATGTTTCGGGAAATTTCATTTCACCGGGCACTATTAGTATGGACTGATCATTATGAATAATGACCAAGCGCGTCGGTCAAATTGATAAATTTGTTACTTTGGCCGGCACTAATTAATAATGCCCGATGACGGCCCGTGGTCCATTTCATAAATCAAGGTTTGAGATAGATCTTGAATTTATCACTTGGACCGGCCAGTATGAATACTTCCTTACTTCTAGCGGGAAATATGATAAATTGAAGACTCTGATTTTGATGGACTAGGCTTCAATATTAATTATTTGTTCAGGGGACTGCAATTCAAAACATTGCAAATGCAAGAAATCGAATATTCTTTGCAATTAAAAATATTACAAAAGCTCACCTTGCAAGAATAAATAATTCTAATCTTAATAAAAATTTTATAATATTTTATTCTTTACTGTTTTTGTTTACCTTCACTGCAAAAACGAAGTCTCTTTTATTAGTTTGTTCAAGATAGGATGGTCATTATTCGTACTGACCGGGAAAAGTGATTGACTAATCACTTTTCCCGTTTGCAGTTTTACATACATTGCCCACTTGATACGGGCGTTATGTTTACAGACCGGGCAATAATCATAGTGACTGGACTTCTCAAGTTCCCCGTAACATATACTTACATACCATAGTGTACATAACATAAGAATGTACATAATATAAGAATATAAAGAGAATCATACATACAGTGGACAGAAGCTGCTTATAATCTAGAAGTAAAATTTATACAAAGAACGTTTCACCCGCGTAAGTCTCGAACCCGTAAGAATATGGAAATAAAAAGTATCCTATGTGTTAATCTAGGTTATAAACGACCCGTGTGCTAAATTTCATCAAAGTCAGTTCAGTAGTTTTTGCGTGAAAGAGTAACAAACATCCATCCGTCCTCACAAACTTTTGCATTTATAATATTAAGTAGCTTCGCATTAAAATAAAATACAACAGAATACAAATTAATTAATTATTATTGGAACAGTGTGAGATTCATTAATAGTAGATTGCCCTTTCAAGGAATTTCATAAACACTCTGTATATTTTACATATACATTTATCTATGAGAGACAGACCTTATTTAATTATAAGGGTTACAAGTGAACCTTTTAGAACCTGTAATTAGACACTGTTTCGCCAAATTTTGTAAGTTGTAAATTTAATTTAAACAACGTTAAACAGATGGGTTGTAGCGAAAGTGGGATTAGGATTGAAGGGTTAAATTGCGTGTATGTGTTTATGTATCACTCGAATAATTTTTGATTAAAAATTAATAGAACACGAGTTATGTGGAAACGTTTTCTACTGCATTTCTTTTCTTTCAAAAATTATTCTGACTTGATTATTTAATATTTGCTAAAAGTTTTTCGTATATTTTTTTAGATTATTAGGGTTCCGTACCTCTAAAGGAAAAAACGGAACCCTTATAGGATCACTCGTGTGTCTGTCTGTCTGTCCGTCTGTCACAGCCAATTTTCTCCGAATCTAATGGACCGATTAAGTTAAAATTTTGTACACATATGTATTTCTGTGACCCAAACACGGACGTGTAACGTAAATAAATGAATTTTGAATATAGAGGTCAACTTTGGGGGACAAATAAGAAAAGTAAAAAAAAAAGTTTTGCAAACTGTACCGAGTGACGTATCAAATGAAAGGGCTTACTATGATGATCTCAAATGTATCTTTTTATAATTTTAAAATTAATAATTTTAAAGTTATTTAAGAAAATAGACGAAAATAGACCATTCCCCCCTTTATCTCCGATAGTACTGAGCCTAAAATTTTCAAAAAAAAAATACAGAAAATAGTTTAATACCTATAGATTACAGAAAAACCTATAAGAAGTCGATGGTCTTAAAACAACATGCTAAATCTCTCAATATTGTGCGTTCAAACTTACATTTGCAGTTGGAATGTATGGGAGAACATGTTTTTCAATTACAATGTTAAGTTTGTTCTTGGGATTCATCCCAACTACGGAACCCTTCATTGTGCGTAGTCCGACATGCACTTGGCCGGTTTCTTTTTCTTAATCCCCGTATTAAATGGAAAACAAAAGTTGCAGAACATATTTCACGTTGCTGAAAACATGTTGCTGTTAACCTGAGATTCATCGATTTATTGATTTGGGACTAACTAACAGCTGTGTTGCTGCATCATGAACAAGTTCATATTCATGGTAAACAAAAATTGCAATTTTTCTAGGCAAAAAATATTTTATAATAATAATAATAAAACTTTTATTTCAAAGACTTGTTCCATATCTCTTTGTTAGTAATACAGCTTACGTCACTATGTTAGTACCTATACTTAATTACAATTTTTCTATTTCATATTTCCCTGCAGCATCAGACCCGCAGTTATGCATACGGGTCCAATGCTCCAGGAAAACGCCATCTGGCCTATTCCCAATCACCTTCAGGATGCTATGCTATGTTATTTATGTTCGATAAACAATATTAAACAACAATTTCTCAACTTTTGTTTTTGCTTTGAATACGAGACTAGCCTACCTGCATTTACATTTTGATTCTGCAGGGCTTTCCGATTATAAACATTATCGTGCGTAAGTCGACCCTCGTTTGTTTTTTGTGTCCATATTATCCGCTTAAGATTTTATTCTTATATTGCTAGAAAATAGCAAAATGAGCAACATATCGAATATGTTGTGTATGTCCTTGACAATTTAATGCCAATGACCAGAGTTCACCTTGAAGAATCCATAAATAATAATTATGTCGCAATAACAAGAAAATTATTATTTTTTTGTTATACAGGGTCAAATTAAATTAGCTAGCGAAACTACGTTTTGACGTGATGGGTATTGATATCTGAACACGATAAAACAAAAGAAAACAGATTTTATCATTTCATACTTTAAGTTTTTTTATTTTTTGTGGAAGTCAACGACCGCTGGTAGTGTTGTACCAGCGGTCGTTCACTTCCACAAAAAATAAAAAAATAAAAACTTTTTATTTTTATTTTATCATGTTTAAATATTGATACCCATCACATCTGCTGAGTTTCGCTAGCTAATTTAATTTCAATCTGTATATTAAAAATTGTCGAAAGGGGTAATTCCCGTATTTTTAAGAACGTTCGCATTTGAATCTAATCTCAATGTCAATCTGCCAAAAATATTTTTAACTTACCTCCATTTTGACAGGTTTTTGATATATTGCAACTCGATTTTTAACGTTCTTAAGGGGGAAACGCCAGGGTAGCCCGCGAGATTAAAATTTTCTTACGTTTTTTGCAATTTGCAAGTCAGTTAGGTTGTATGTTGATTAAAGTATGATTCGCGACCGTAAATAATATGTGTTTATAGACTTATAATCATTTGAATCAGTAATACAACTCTATAAGTTAGTGTAATCCTCAAATGTCAAGATTTCATGAAATAGTAATTTATTAGGATTACCTGGTCTTAAAGAGTTATATTGACGACTTTAATGATTATAATTATAGAAATACATACTTGTTACGGTCGCGAATCATATTTTGATCAACATACAACCTTGCAAAAAACTTAAGAAAATGGGAATTTCTCGGGCTACCGCGGCTTTCGCCTTAAATACGAGAATTGACCTGCTGTTGTGACTTGAGCCCACATTTCATTAAAAAAAAAATGTTAGTCTAAACACGCAAATTGACATGAGTAATAAGTATAGGAGTAAAAAATGCAAACTATGTATTTTGTGTGGGTGGTTCAATTTCATGATTCTTCACACTAATATCATAATCCTCTCTAACTAAAAATATCGAAGATTACATAGGTATATTATTTGACCAATAAATTCCTAGTTTTAAACTGATTTATGATGTAACTAATTGGCTATTTGATTGATAACTCTGTTGGATAAGATAATTAAATTTAGAATCAAAGGTTTATTTTCGGTATTCGGTTTATTCAATTCGATCAACTATACTTATATATTAATATAAAACTTACTTCTTACACTAGGTAAGTGTTAATTAAAAAAAAAAAACTAACTACATACCTACATTAACAAAAAGGACAATAAGACCCCGTTGACGGCCTCGAGCAATTCGACTTGCGTCAACAGACGCGCGCGCGTCACCTGTTTTGTGACTTGTGGCAAGTTATATACAACTTCTTTAATATGTTAACCAACTTCAAAAAAGGAGGAGGTTGTAATATGTTCGTCTGAAAGTTTTTTTAATTTTTTTTATTTAGGTACGTTCATAGATATTTTCGTCAGTAAAATTGTGGACCGATTTTGAAAATTCATTTGGTAGAGGAAGCTGGTGCGGGGTGGTTCCATATCAATTTTATTAACTTTGGTTGGATAGTTTTTGAGTAGCTTCGATCGTATTTAATCCACTTTGTATATCTTGATGAAGTTTTAATACTTCCTGTCACTGTTGTTTACATACGAATTGGTGTGGGGTATGTGTGGGTGGGTACCATAACTAAAAAGTGAAAAATAAAAACAGTTTTACAAACACAAAACAACCAACTTCCAAAAAAAAAAACACTACAAAGTGAAAAATAACTTCAATTTCGGAAATCTGTGGCAATAAACTAAAATACAGTTCCAAAGACACCGACTTCTGAAATCAAAGTTATTTTTCACTTTCTAGTGTCTTTTTTTTAGAAGTCGGTTGTTTCACACTACAAAGTGAAAAATAACTTCAATTTCGGAAGTCTGTGGCAATAAACTAAAATACAGATCCAAAGATACCGACTTCCGAAATCAAAGTTATTTTTCACTTTCTAGTGTCTTTTTTTTTGGAAGTCGGTTGTTTTGTTTTTTTGTAAAAAAAATTTCTCAGTCCCAGCCTTCACATCGCTGTCATCCGTAAACGTGACCAGAAGACTGGTAGCATTGTCAGATTAATTGGGAATACTAATTCTCTGGCCAAAGAACGAGCCAGTCCTCTAGTCACTCCAAAGTATTTACCAGTTAGCGATAAAACTTTGAAAAGGAGCCGCGCACTCGGGCCCCATGACCCGTTTCCACCCAAAACGGATCACAACTGTAATCGCCAAAAGTTCAATTGATTCGATTCGGTTTAGTTTTGGCCAAATATTCATTAATATTGATCTTTTTTGTCTTTGGCTAATTGGCTAGGATCTAGCCAAATGATACCTACTTGATAGAGACAATATTTATGCTTTAATTATTATCAATTAATTTACTTACCATTACTTGCAAATATATGGGATGATTTATGGTGTGTTTTGATATTGATATTACCGAAATAATCTTTAATATTTTGTAATCAGTAGGTACCTATTACGTCTTATGGCTTTTTTTTTCGAATACTTATCCACAAAAGATTGGCCAAATAATCTTTTAAAAGAACTAGCATTTTCCTCACCTCTAGACGGCGCGTAAAAATTGGTAATTATATTTTTGAGCCGTTTGGGGTTGAAACTCTCGGGCCGTGGGGTCTGAGTGCTCATGGTCTCTTTAAGGAAATCTCGAAACGGCTGGTTGACACTTCCCGTGACCCAAGGGCTTGCTTTTCTCTTGGCCAGAGGCTAAGCATTGCCATACAACTTGGTAATGCCGCCAGTCTCTTGGATACATTACCAGTCGGCAGCGATGCGGATGAATTTTTCGAAGCCATATTTTAGTTTATGAATAGTTTTAGTTATTTTAGGATATATTTTTTTTATTTTTACTGTTGTTAATTGTAAGTATATATATTTGTAAATCTAATAAACCTCTAGGTAGTTATGTGAAATTATTTATTAGAAGACATTACATCGTATATACCTCATTATAATTACCTACTTATAGTATAAAATAAATAAAGTCTGTTGTGGTGTCTGAAGAAATTGATGAAATCATAAGAAATGGATTCAGCGAAACGAGCTCTTTCGATAAAATTTTTATTTTGTGATTTCATGAAAAAAGTATTTTTGTTGGTTATTTAATTTAGATATCAAAAGTATAATACTCGTACGTAGGTGCGTAGTACGTGTTTATCTTTCTAAATGAGTGTTTATTTGTTTGTGTTCTATTTTTAACTTAATATTTTAAGCAAACATTATACCATATGTAGCGATTTAACGTTTTCTTTTGCTACTATATTTGCATAATTTAAAAGCTAAAAGTCTTAAAATAATAATAATATGTACAAGTTTATAAAAAAAGGAGGGAAAATAATCATTGGGCATCAAAAGAGTCCGCATCGATGTCAACAGGAAAAGTGCCCAAAAGGCTGGCAGCATTGCCACGTTGTATGGTAATGCTTATTCTTTAGCGAAAAAATAAGCCAGCCTCGTGTAGAGTAACCGTTTGCCGATGTCTCGAAAAACTAAGAGGGCACTCAGACCTCATGATCCTAGTATTTCAACCCCAAACGGCTCGAACATATAACTGCCAATAATATTGGAGTACTTGCGCCGTTGTAAAGTGAATTAATTTTGTCTGTAGGTAGGTAAGTATTGTTTGTGAACCGCAACCACATAATCCATTTTTCTTGCAAATCTAATTATTATATTTAGCAAACCGATTTAATTTTAAATACCAGTAGGTACCTACCTACCTATTTCTAACAAAAAAAAAAACGATAAGGTAGCCCATTGTATGTTTTGTAGTGTTAAATTATTTTTTTGCTTTGTATTGTATTTCCTGGTGTGCAATAAAGTCATAAATATTTGCCTAGCCTTTTCCCAACTATGTTGAGGTCGGCCTCCAGTCTTACCGGATGCAGCTGTATACCAGTATTTTATTTATTATACTCTGCATAAGACCGAAACAGTGTAACATTTTGACCGTCACGACCCTAAAACGTTATTAATTTATTTCATTGTTCCTGTTATTTAGCACATACCTATAAATAAATAAACATTATAGTTTAATGAATCAATGCCCCAAGTTATTTTAAGAAGGAAGTTATTTATGCACATGGCGAATGAGAGCAAGACTGAAAAAGTGTAACATTGTGACCGTCACGACACTAAAACGTTATTAAATTATTTCATTGTTCCTGTTATTTAATACATACCTATAAATAAATAAACATTATAGTTTAATGAATCAATGCCCCAAGTTATTTTAAGAAGCAAGTTATTTATGCACATGGCGAATGAGAGCAAGACCAAAAAAGTGTAACATTTTGACCGTCATGACACTAAAACTTTATTAATTAAGGTAGCGAAACGAACGTCGTTCAAATCAAGGAGTCCCCAAAACCTCTTGACTTTAAAAAAAAAATGTTTTTTCTCAAATATTATTTTAGCCTTTATCAATACTATGTCACATTATTTGTTAACAACTAATTACATGTGTAGAATATCAAATACAATTTACGTGTTCATTCGATGCGGTGAAAATCGAAGGCCAAAGGTTTGAGACTAATTCCAGTTGTAATGTTATGCAAATCAATTACGTTGTGTGGTTAGGAGAAAGACCAGTATTTACTAAAAATGTGTTTGGCAGGGACGTAACACAAAAAAAAATATATCTTACTTATATTTTTTTTTTCTAACTTATAACATAAAAAACCGGCCAAGTGCGTGTCCGTCCACGCACAATGAAGGGTTCTGTAGTTGGGATGAATTTACCTCAAGAAAATACTTAACATTATAGTAGAAAAACATGTTCCCCTATACATTCCAACTAACAAATTTTAATGTAAGTTTGTACACACAATATTGAGTTATGTATGTACAGACGCCAGCAGGTCAAGTTACCCGAAACTGACAAATTTTCCCAATCAACCTTGAACCTAATGCTGTAGCGGTAAAGTTGAAAATGTATTAAAGAAATTTGACAGATTGTAGTAGCTTGATGTGCTGGCGTTTGTACATACCATGTCATTTTAAGACCATAGACTTGTTATAGATTTTTTTTTTTGTAATCTTTATATATAGAACTATTCTCGAATTTTTTTTTTTCTAAATTGTAGTCCCAGCAGTTTCGGAGATAATTGCCTAAAATTATTGTCTATAATAACTTTATAACAATTTATTTTGAAATTATAAAAATATATATTTGAAATCTTCATAACATGCCCTTTTATATGATATGTTACACGGTACCTACAGTTTGCAAACCCTTTTTTTAATTTTTTTTTATTTTGTGCCCCAAAAGTGAACCCCATATTCAAAATTCATTTATTTACGTTACAAGTTCATGTTTGGGTCACATAAATTCATATGTGTACCTACCTAATTTTAATTTAATCGGTCCAGTAGATTTGGAGCAAATCGGCTGTGACAGGCGGACAGCAGATAAACAGACACACGAGTGGATAAGGGTTCCGTTTTTCATTCCGACGTACGGAACCCTAAAATTTACTCCTACGAAGTACGAACCTCCTTTGTTTCAAATCAGTAAAAAAGAAAATATTAGCATGGTCATCTACACTGATCCACAGAAGCAGACACATCAACCACAGACAAGCAAATAATTCCCCATGGATCTTCTCTCGGACAATTGAAATGCCACAATGAACACTAAACAGTTGATAATAGTCATAATCAACAGCCATCCTACATATATAGCATGGCGCTTATAATCCCCGAAGGGTTAGGCAGAGGTGTGTGGAGGTGTGTGAGGTGTGTGGGTGTACCAATACACCCACATTTAGCTACTTATGTATTACCCATCAGTCATCCTGTGCACCGTAATTGCATTTATGCACTGCATTTGTATTATTATTTTTACGGTTCCGTACCTCAAAAGCCAAAAACGAAACCCATATAGGATCACTCGTGTGTCTGTCTGTCTGTCAGTCCGTCAATCACAATCAGACCCAAACACGAACGTGTAACGTAAATAAATTTTGGGGGACAAATAAGAAAAAGTTAATTAAAGTTTGGCAAACTGTACCGTGTGACAACTCAAATGATAGAGCTTACTGTGATTGGTATCAAATTTTTTTTTTTAATAATTTTAAAATAAATTGTTTTAAAGTCATTTAAGAAAATAGACAAAAATAGACCATTCCCCTCCTTTATCCGAAAATACTGAGCCAAAAATTTTGAAAAAAAAAAATACAGAAAATAGTTGAATACCTATAGATTACAGAAAAACGTATAAGAAGTCTATGGTCTTAAAATAACATGGTCAATCTCCCAATATTGTGCGTAAAGTTAGAGTGTATGGGAGAACATGTTTTTCAACTACAGTGTTAAGTTTGTTCTTGGGATAAATTCAGTCCAACTACGGAAACCTTTATTGTGCGTGGTCTGACACGCACTTGGCTGGTCACCACTAATGAAATATGACGATCTTATATTAAAACTGAACTCATACAAATATCAACGGAAGAAGTAGCTGCCAATTACAAAACACATATACACCACACCTACACAAAACACACACACACATACTAACACTTCACACAGATAACTTATCATACGTTTGCACCTAAGTCCTAAGCAGTCTCTAGTATGAATGTTGTATTCCTTCTGTGGGAACCTGGGTTGGCGAACCTTAATACATGTTACCATGGTAACCTAGTTAGGATCGCCAGATACAGTTCTGTTAATTGTTACTCTCTTTACAATTTATACCTGAATTGTAAAATTGTACAGAACGTACCACACTTTTTTGAAATAAATAACTCATTAAATTAAATTAAATTAATAAAATATGCTTCTAGAAAAAAACTATAAATAGCATGAACAAACCACAATCAACTCAAAGAAATTACACCATAAAATCTCAAGACAATGCTTACGTCAGACGACTCAGACTTATATACAGTTATAACGAAATCACCATTCAACTTTGTAGAGCAAAACGTTCAGAAAATCACACACATTACAATGGGAACCCATAAAACAGCTGTAAATGTCTTAACACAGAAGATAGTGTTACTTTGTTCATAAAAGTACAGTCGAACAAGCTATATGTGATATACAGGCAAAAATATGAATATTTCCAATACAGTGCCAATGAGTTTTTTTTTTAAAGAGCAACATAATCAGCCGATAATGTTCCCACTGCTGGGACACAGGCCTCCTCTCTGAGAGAAGGAGTTGGCCGTTACCCACCACGCGGGCCCAGTACGGTTTATTAGAAGTCACATTTATTTTAAACTTTTGTTAAAGGAGTTATGTAAAACAATTGACTACTGAGCACACTCAGAACCTTTTTTTAAAGTGGTGAGTTAGCTACCTGTATACCAAATAGCTGGTTTGACTGTACAAGTTGGCATTTTAAACATTGTGGATAGTGCAAGAAGCGGATGAATGGGTGATTATGTTAAAAAAAAAAACAATTCCTCTCGTCTTAAACATCGTCATTACCATAAAGATCCTTGCTCTTGTTTCACGTTTATTATTATTATACAGGTTGTAAGTGTAAACAGTGGCAAGTGGCAACCTTTTAAAGGGCCATTGTACTCATCATTATGAACAACTTTTATTTTGGGACCAAACCTGAAATCGCGAAAAATAATCAGCTGTTTTAACAATAGTGAAAGAAGGCCAATTACAAGTTTTCACTGACTGTTCATTACATTTAAGTTCGCATGATTCGTCAAAATGTAGGGAACAGCTGATTTTCTTTTCGCGATTTCAGGTTTGGTCCCTTAATAAAAGTTGTTAATAATGATGAGTACAATAACCCATTAAAAGGTTGACACTGTTTACACTTACATCCTGTATTATTCATATTATATATGAATGAATGAAATGCAACCAGCCCAGCGTGGTTTTACCAGACTACATTACTCGAATGAACCCTAAGATACACACTAGCCCCTGATGCCTCATGCTACATGATGCAACAGAGACCATTACATATCAAGGAGTAGACCGGGGGGTGCGATGATAGTAGGGAAGACGTGCCTTAGGATATGGATAAGGATTATACAGCCTTTTTTTTTTTTTTTGGATGGGAAATCATCAAATAACTTCTCCCGCTCTGGGTGGAGCGGAAGGGCGTGTCAGACTTTTACTGACTAAAACCCACCCGTGTTCCTTCAGTTGCCTATGCCAGGGCCACGGTATATTTTTCAAACAACCCGCGACCCCAGCGGCATCGGCCCTATTGGACCACATCTTTTGCTGACATCTCTTTGAGGCGCGCGTGGGACACAACGCGCCGTCCTCACCGGACGGCGAGCTACCCACTACTCACCGTCCGCAAGCCCGCGCCTACGGTGGCTGGGAATCGGCTACCGATTCCCGCCGCCCAGGGCGTCTCCTAAAAAAAAAAAAAAATAAAAAAAAATAAAAATAAAAAAAAAAGGATTATACAGCCTACCGAGTATGTATGTATTGTATACCTAAATGGTACATCACTGACAGCAGTATTGTCTCTCCTTCTCCCCTTAATCCATCCAAAGGTGGTCGTCTAATAATAGATCGCTTTTAGCTGTCCTTTGTTTAACCGTATGGTGTACACAGTAAAGACAGCCGAAATAATTTAAATTTACATACATCCTATCCTACTTCCTGCTAATATTATAAATGCGAAAGTTTGTGAGGATGGATGCACGTTTTTTACTCTTACACGCAAAAACTACAGAACGGATTTTGATGAAATGTGGCACAAGATAGTTTATAACCTGAATCAGACTTAGGCGGGTGAAACCGCGGGGCGCTGCTAGTACTGTATATGTAGTTTCAAATTAACACAAGAACACGTCTTAACTGGTCAAATAACCCGCCCTAAACTGTTCCCGGTGCAAAGGTGCATAACGCTTGCTGCATTGCCACGTTGGATGGCAATGGCTAAACTTTGCACCAAGAACGAGCTGGAGCGGCAGTCACCCGTATTGTCACCGAGCCTGTGCCCTATCTCACAAATGAGCTTCTTGACCTTAGAGCCCCAACTATCCATGGTCTCAACGACAATGGGCACAAAATTGTGAAGGTTAATAAATAGTTTTCTATCTATCTTGTTCAAGATCATGTTATTTGATGGAAAACAAGCTGACGCAACACAGTTATTATCGCCACCTATGGACAACTGTAATACCAGTAGCATCGCAGATGCTTTGTCAGCTGAAATTCGTATCCATCAAACCAGAACACGTACAGTACCTCTCCTTTTCGGCAGAAAATAAAAATGGTCGCAATACTTCCACAGATGAGCGTAGGAGACACGTGGTCGCTGCTAAGAATAGGCGATAATTTTCCCGTAACTCTCGTAAAAGTCGACCAGAAATTTATTACAAATTTTAATTGTGGAGTACGCCCGCTCGTCTTATCCGTTTTATTACCAAAAGGTGACCTTCAAAATAAATGTGGGGTCTTATTTCATCATACATGAGTCCACTTCGCGTAATTAGGGCGGTCACTGCCAAAAGTAATTAGACATGATCTTAACCTTTTTTAATTGTTGGAATTTGCGTCGTATTTAATTGCGAACGAGGGACTTGACAACAGTAGATCCAAAAGTTACCATGTACGAAAATCTATATATTTTTATCAATATTTTGGCTCTTTTCTTGTTCTACTCGTCGATATTTCTTTTCTAGAACTAAATAGTTTGCAACAAACATTTGTGTGCATGAACATGTAAACAAACATTTGGGTGCATGAACATGTCTGTTTGTCCTGAGTCTGGGGTAAAAAAAAAGTTTCCCGCCGCGTCTGTCTGTCTGTAAGTTCGCGATGATCTCAAAAACTCCTGAACCGATTTTCATGCGGTTTTCATATATCAATAGAGTAATTCCTGAGAAAGGTATAGGTATATAATTCGTTAAGAGTTCGTGTAAATTGGTTGAAATATGACGATTATTGTTGAAGATGTTTTTCATCGAAAACGCTGCCTAATTCGTTTGAGATAAAACAAAACAATGTATGGTGGGATTATTTCTCTTTTATAGGTCTACAAAAAAGTCTGCAATGGCTCGTGTCTAACTTTTAAGGATACCTTACTATACCCATTCTAACTTCTAAAAAAAATATCACATATAAAGTGGTATTTGCAAAAGTTATTTAAACGGACACAGTATTAATCATTTTTAAATTAAATATGCTAGTTACCTTAAGCATTTCATACTCATTATAATAACCCTTCACACCATACAATTTAAATGAATATTTTAGGAGTTATCGTAAATTAATTACGACGCGCTAGAAAATAAACTCAAGTGGTCTCGCATCAACGCGACGACGACGGGATTGGCTTGAGCAGCCACCCCGCCTGCGCTCTACCACCCCCTGTCACCTACTATTGTTATACAGGGTGTAAGTGTAAACGGTGGCAAACTTTTAAGGAGTCATTGTACTCATCATTATGAACAACTTTTACTACCGGACCAAACCTGAAATCGCAAAAAAAAATCAGCTGTTCAGTACATTTATTTTTGCATAATTCGTCAAAATGTAGGGACAACCTGATATTTTTTTCGCGGTTTCAGGTTTGGTCCCATAGTAAAAGTTATTAATAATGATGAATGCAAAGACCCCTTAAAAGGTTGACACCGTTTACACTTACATCCTGTATAAGCCGAGCGATGAAGCGCGCGATTCCCTATAATTAAAATTACTCCAAGTAGTGGGGTAATATGTTACATTTAAATCTAATAAAAATTCATTATTCACGCAACAAGCTGATGCAAAAAAAAATGAAGGCATATATGCTCCATACAGATATATGCTCTACTAACCGTGCGAAGCCGGGGCGGGTCGATAGTACATATTATAAATTAAGGTCAGTTTTGTGTCCGTCTGTGTGACTGTTTTGATCTTCTCAGTTACGTAACTGATTTTGATGCGGTTGTCTTCATCATTTAGATAATTTATTCCAGAAGGTTTATGCGTATTAATATTAATCATACACATAATCAAGAAACCTCGACGTTTAGTAAAGTCGTAATACCGCGAAGCAGCAGCGGATCGCTCAGAGCTACGTATAAAGTCGACCGCCTACTGCTAGGTAGTATACAAGAGAGGTTTGCGACGTTAGCTGCGCTGTTTTTATTTATTTATTATTTTTATTTTTATGTAATTTACTGCAGATAAATTTTGTTATTTAATTTTGATTGAATTTAATTCTGTTTCAAAAGTGTAATTTTAGATAAGAACCACTTTATAAATATTTGTACGCCGTCAGCGGCAAAACATAGTGTACCCATACATGTTATATTTACAACACCTGCTTTTACACCCACCTGTGTTTTACAAATAAAAAAAAATTGACTTTGACTTTGTTCATTTGTTTACTAGACACGTAGTTTATTCGTACGTAGCAGAGCTGTTGGTCACAGTCGCAACTACATTTTCATACAATGTGAATCGTAATTACGGGGTGTAACTAAATAAGAAATAACAGTCGGAGACGCAATAACGAGATATATATATATATATATATATATATATAATTTATAAATATACAATCTTCGGTTAAAATCGGGCGCTTCTTAAAACTACACCGCCTAGCACCCTAGCTAAAGCCGAAGTGCGGTCTGGAAAAACATACGAACTTTCTTTTTTATTTATTTAAAAAAAGAGCGTTCTACGTATACCGGCGCAAGTAATCGAATGTCAGCCAGTACAATATAAGGATAAGGTCCATTGCATGGAACCTTTACAGTACCTACATGTGCGTAGCTTAGCCGTGGGCTGCTGTAGAATGTTATCTTTATGGTTAGTGTAACACGACATGTAACACGTGAAGCCATGATGTCTTTGTGGTAACAGGTGACACTGAAACGTGCCTGTCATTTATTCGGGACCAGACGTGGACCAATTTGTCTTTCATATATACGAGCAATAAGGCTAACATAATGTGGGAAAATATTGGTTTAATTATCTAGACCGTGTTATTACTACTGATACAGTTGTGTTTTTCATTCATTTTAATTATCGAAGAGTAGGGAATGCTACATTGTAGGTGGTTCTTATCTTTTTAAAGTTATTGAAGGTGAATACTACGTGTATCAATATATAGATAAAAAACAAAGTATGAACAAATTTCACTGTTTTTTAAATCTGCTATACTCATTGGAGATAAAGCTGGGTACTTATAAATAATAGATCTTTACCTATGAAATTGCCGATTTTTGATAGGGGCTAGTGTGAAGATCAATATGTATATTTTATTCTATTTCGAATTCCAAATGCAAATTAATTTTATAATAAGCATGACATTGACACACAAAAAAGTTGTTCATTTGTTTTGCCGCCATTCGATTTTTCTTTGATATCGATGTTTCTGTAACCATGGAAAAATTGAAATTGCGCACTATTTTCGAATACGAGTTCCGATAGTGTTGCAAAAAAACTCGAGTTTCGAGTCCTATATAAACGGACTCGGATGATGAATTACAAGACTCGACTCATTACAACAGGACTCCAAGACTAGAGAACTAAGTTCTTTACGAGCCCTTGTATGTGACATGAGAGCTCGGGTCTCTTTGTGCGCTCGAGTCCTTTTTATGCGGCGAGTCGTACTCAAGTTCTTTTCTGTATGAGTCTAGCAATTAAATTGTTACATTTACAGGGCGGGGAGAAAGGCTCAGATAAAAAATAACAGTTTTGATTGAGGATATTTTTAATCATTTCTAAATATCATAAAAAATGGGTAATTTTAATTAAAGTCCAGCCTTGATGTGAGACACATTGAAGCTTGTATAGTTTTATTGCCGAGACGGTTTCTGTTTTTAGTGATTAAATTGCCGGATCTTAAAAATGCCTGCTCGCTTGGCACACTCGTTGCCGGAATACTTAGAATATGAAAAGCTTATTTCTGAAGCTGTGGCAATCGAATAGTTTGTTGTGCCCACCTCTATTCTAGGCAATAAGATATAAATATAGTTTATACCGGACGATCAAATGCAATATGCTTACTGGTAAATACGTTTACTCAAATATCTAAAATATTAATAACTTAGAGGGTAGTATCTCAAAATATAAAGCCAGTTTACCTTCACATCTCTATTTTCATAGAAGTGAGTTTTCAGCTGATTTGTAATGATTTTGTCTTGTCAGTTTTTTTTTAGGGCAGAATTACATAACCACTAATATAAACTTATCACCTATTCGAGTCTTTTCGAATGATGAGTTTCAAGTCTCATCTTCATGCTTCGAGTTTTTCTTGAAGACTCGAGTTCATTTTAAGACTCGAGTCCTTTTGTAAGAAACAAGTGGTTGTTAAATGACTCGGACTCGGCTTGACTCTAAGACTCCAAACCTTTTTTAGCACACCGAGTCTTGCTTACTTGAGTCGAGTCTTTAAAATTACGACTCGAGGACTCGAGTCCTTTGCAACACTAAGTTCCGTCGTGGCACCAACGCAACACAGACAGCACGCAATATTAACGACGTTTATGGAAAAGGTAGCGCAAGTGAACGCACGGTGCGTTTTTGTTTTGATCGCTTCCGTTCTGGAAATTTTGATCTCAACAATGAGACCCGGGGAAAAATTTCAAATCCAAGGAGGCGGTGAAAAACGCATTTAAAGAATTTATCGATTCCCGTTCCCAGGATATCTATAGCAGAAGCATCAACGAACTTTCCGGAAAATGGCTAAAGTGCATCGACAATATATATTTTTTTAAAGTTTGATTTTTTCTATGCAAATCGGCAATTTCATAGGTACAGACCTAATAAAATCGAAATATCTTTATTCGTGCTAAAAAAAGATTTAAATCCTTAGATTCTCCCGTGACAAAAGTTGGTCACGTTTCTGTTTCGTTGTTGACATTTGAATTGTATTGTCTCGCTAATTCATACTGAAAATCGTATGTATCGTTCCAGACGTAATGTGTGACCTAACATTTTTTCAATATGGACTCTTTTTCCACGACCTACGTACGGTGAGTACGATTTACATCTTTGATGCTACAGCAAATCTCAAGCTGAGTTCATTCAACAACAGATTCAAGGGCCGTTTTCCTTAAGTGGTGCGGGCAGTTACCGAGTTAGTCGGTATTCCGACACATCTATCAGCTGCCTTCCTCAAACGGAAACCATTAATGAGAACAACTACACCAAAACGAAAACATAAGTTAACATCAATAACCGTGTGAGACACTGGGACCCAAATGTCAGAAATCATGTTCTTGACACATATTGCCTCTGGAAACATACTTAAATAGGTACTTTATATGTATAACCTAAAACCAAAATATATATTATTTCAATATACGGGGTGAATTTTTCAAGTACGCAAATTCGGAACTATGTGGAATAGCGAAAAGTACCTACTCAAAGGAGTCTCGGGCTCGATTTTGATGAAAACTAAAACAGCATCATTGGAGTTTTGAAAACTCAATATTTCTAGCCAGGAATCGAACCCGTTGATTTTGAAAAAGAAAAAAACACACACTGTATTATTACACCATTCGATATTGTCGCTAATAAGGATCGAATACTGGGAAGTAATGACATACGGCAAACTAAAGGGAAGAGCTCATTTTTAACAAAATACTTACTACTATTTTTCTTATGTTACCTACCTATTAAACCTTGATATTGATTTTTCAAAAATCCAATGATGCAGTTTTAGTTTTCATCAAAATCAAGCCCGAGACTCCTTTGAGTAGGTACTTTTCGCTATTCCACATAGTTTCAGATTTGGCCATCCACGTCCACTTGAAAAATTTACCCTGTATACAAGTCCTTACATAAAAAAGGGGGAAGAGCTCACATTGAGCATCAAAAAAATCGTCTGCATCGCTGTCGACGGGAAAAGTGCTCAAAAGGCTTTTTTCTTTGGCCTAAAGAAAGGCCAGCTCTTCAAAACGATTATCAAACCCAAAGGCATAGAATATCCAAGTGATATCCCAAATCCAACATGCAACTGCCAAGAGCTCATAAGCGTCACCTTAATTATTGACGAAAGTTCTAAACTGAATGCAAATGCATATACACTTGGGAGCCCGTGTGATGTTGCTTTTAAGTTAAGTTAAACTTCCTCTATTTTCACTTTAGCGCGTTTTCTCTTAGGGAGAGTGGAACTAGTAGTAACATTAATTGCGTTAACTCCGGTTCGTTTAGTGTTAAAGTGCTCGCTGATGCATGGTGTGTTAATTTTTTTGTAAGTAACTTATAAGGGTGAAAATTAAAGTAAGGTGATCAGGACATGTTTTGTAATATCTTGATTTAAAAGACAGTACTTGGAGTTTTTGCCTGTTCTCCTTCGTAGAGATCTACGTTTTAGAATAGGCTTAGCTTGAACTTTCTGACTCGACAATTCAAAAGGACCTGTTAATCGTTTCATTGAAATAAATACTTTGAGTTGGGACAGATTAGGTTTAAAATCAATCAATCATCATAATTTATAGTAGTTTATTTCCACAAAACGGCACGGGAGTGCTTACTTCGAAGACACAAACATCGGAGGAATAGGTGCGCCATCTTCGACGGAGACACCATGACTTGTCTACGCGAAATGGCGCAACTATGTACCAGCAAATCTTCGTACAACAAGTGTAGATCGTGATGCAAGGGCAGCAGTATCCACCGCAGCAGCTACCGCAACAACCACATCCTCTGCACATTTTTTCTTATTGATGATACTTAACTGAATTTAGACAACAACAACATTGTTGACTAAATTCAGTCGAAAGACTTTCACTGCTAGGCGTAAGTCTACACCGAGCATCGACACATTGACTGGTTCCACGCTTTTGGGTTTCCCCCAACATTCACCAGATCATCGGTTCCCGAGGCTTTAATAGAATTGAATATAATTTTGACTTAAAACGTAGCAAATCACAAAAATTGGTGCTTGTTGTGGTCTTCTTTTTGTTGGATAAACGTTCTTCAATTGTTGACTCTAAGAAATCGAGGTATCCATCATTCGAGTCCATATCGTCTTATCATACACATGTAGGCTGTAGGTACTAGCATAATCATTTTATTATTATTTATTATTAGCCTTTATTGTCCCATTGCTGGGCAAAGGCCTCCCTACTCTCTTTCCACGTCTCTCTGTCCAGAGCTGCCAAGGACCAATCTTTATTATAGGAGTCCAGCTTATCCCGCCATCTCCGTCTGGGCCTGCCGCCATGTCGTTTGCCATTCAGTCGTTTATCGTTTGCCATTAATCATTTTATAGCCTCAAAAAATATTTCAAGTTCATGGTCATTGTAAAACGGTATAAAGTAAATTATATTAAGCCAGAGGCAGAATCAGCCTTTATTCGTTTGTTTTTTTTTATGAAAGGTAAGTACAGAAAAATGGAACTAACGAATCGGATCATTGGAGGAAAACGTCTCAGAAGGACGTGCTACCCAGAGAAAAGGGCCTAAACGTTTTATCGTAAAAGAACAAAGGGTTATTTGAAGTGTTTTGGATGTAAAAGATTCGTACGTGCTCATGACTACCGAACGATTGTAGTGTATGTAATAATATAGGAGTAAATATCAAGACCAGGAATATTCGCGTGGTTTAGTAACATACTGTTTTTCAATCACTATTTTTTCATACAGAATATTGTTTTTATATGTATTGTTGGGGCAACATTATATTTTTTGTTTAAATAAATAATAATGAATGATTGGAAAAATATGTTTATTATTACTTTGTTCAGATCCTTTCTTTTTATTATCTGACAAAGTAAGTTTCCAGCTGGATATAGGGTGGAAAATGGGCGTCAGAGTTTCCTGACATTTTTAAAGGATCAATCGTTTATCAAAGTCCTTGAAGAATATTACTTATTTAAAATTTGACAAGACAGATGCTTAGAAGATAACTATTGGTATATAAAGGTCGTAATAAAACTATAGTTCTCTTCGTCTTGCTTATCTTAGTCCTTTAATAACATAATGGTGTAACTGAGCTGAGCCTTTACTCACTGTGAACGTTATACAACTGTTAAAATAAAGTTTCATTGTTTTCTCTCCTTCCTAGAGACATACGCAAATATTACTAGTAGTTCTGCGAACAGTAGACCTCGCGAGCACAAACTTTTATGCAACGATTAATATACCACTAAACTTATTTAAAACGGGATATGTACAGACGCCAGCAGGTCAAGCTACCCGAAACTGTAAAATTTTCCCAATCAACCTTAAACCTAATGCTTTAGCTATAAAGTTGCAAATCTTTCAAAGAAATTTGACAGATTGTAGTAGCTTGATGTGCTGGCAACTGTACCATATTTTATTTTTCATCAGATCTTCACCAAATTTTTATGAGACCAACTTAAAGTTACAACATTTCAAATAATAAATAACCATAGAAATCGGATCTCATAAGGTGGAGATATTTAGTAGCCGACTTTTTGGAGGAAGTCAATATAAAAAAAACCAATCAAAAATCTCCGACGACAAAATAAAAATCGTAATCGTAAGCGTAAAACCTGTATACCAAGTTTCGTCCAGATCAGTTGTAAAATATGACCTGTAGAGGAGTAGCAACAAACTGACAGTCAAAAGCAAATTTTGCCAAACTTGAAGCAGAGACGCTTCGCTCGCTTGGTCAATTATTTATCAAATGGCTTCTGGCCTAATTATTTTTACGTTACGCCCGCATACTTTACGCGTCCATCATTTTTACGCGTTTCTGTCTTCTGTTATTTTTCCCGCAAAAATATTATATTATTTGATATTCCTATCGCGCTAAACGGATCACGGGTAGATTATCTATTTCCACAAAAAATAAAATTGGAATTCTGTGTTTCTGTTAGCAAAGTCGACGAATGGCGGGATATCTAATTAGGTTATAATACAACTAGATATTGGGGTGTCTTTGCTTGTTTTCGGGGGATTTAAAAAAAAAAATTGCTTTTAATGCATTCTTATGTAGGTCAACCTACTACTGCAAATAGCCTAAAAAATATATATATACAAAGTAAATTCGCTGTCAATTTAATTTCGAATGATCTTCTTAGCGTTTCCATGGCAATCTGTGTAGATAGAGTTGGCCCAGAATATGGCTACAAATATGGCACCTTCAGTAGCGTCCATCAGTTCCTGTAACGTGCAAACAGCAGGACATACCACCTCTTAAAGCAGTATTATTTCAATCTTACTTGAGTGTGGGAAAGAGATGGAGCTAGACGTCCTGTATAGCTCTATCTCTTTCTTACACTGAAGTAACATTAAAATAATACTGCTTTAAAAGGTGGTGGTTGGCCCCCTGAACACGATATTAGTGTCCTATTGTTTGTGGAAAAGCAACACATGTACACTTCAGGGCGGGGCATCTGTGAATATCCCATCTCCATTCGAATTCTTAACCGACTTCAAAAAAGGAGGAGGTTCTCAGTGCGTCGGAAAATTTTTTCAAAATCTATTTTCCGCGATAAGGGAATACGGCTAGACCGATTTGGAAAATTATTTTTGTTTGAAACGGTACCTTACTACCTTCCTAGGTAGTCTCATATAAATTTATTGCCTTTGCTTTTGAGTTAGCTTCAATAACAAATATTTATCCCACTTTGTCTGTATGGATGTGAATGATGTTATAATAACTTCCTGTCATTGTAATTTGCATAGCAGGTAGTGGTATTCTAATTTTAGCGGGGTAGATTCACAACTAAAAAGTGAAAAATAAATACATTAAAAAAACTGACTTCAAAAAATAACACTACAAAGTGAAAAATAACTTTAATTTCGGTAGTCAGTGGCAAAAAAAATAAACGAAAATACAAAATCAAAGACACTGACTTCCGAAATTAAAGTTTTTTTTTGTTTTAGACAGATTTCTGCTCACGTGTTCATGGACGAGATTATTGTAATTAAGTGTAAAGTATTCATTCGAAATGCTTTCAAATTTTTTATTCATTTTCATCACGAAGTTGTTTGAACAAATTAACAGACACCAGGAAAAACAGTCATGTACAAAAAATACATAATATAATACGTATTCATTATCGTTTTGTAAGATTTAAATAATTAGCACAACGATGTAATATTTTAACCTAACATTAACCACCGTAATTTAATAAGACAATACAGAAACTAATCTTGAGAAAAAATATATCGTTCCAGCATTTTTCATTGTTTTAACTTTTGATTAGATCAGAACTTTAATTGGTTATTAGGTAGATACGCGTAGAACAATGGTAGAAAACGTATGTGGTTAATTTTGAGGTGATTAAGCTAGTAACTATTAAAACACTTATACAACTATAAGTAATAACAGCCGCACGGGTTGATCCATCACGTTAACGTCACTCGTGGATCTTAGACCGTCGTTACGGGTCGTCAGAAGCCCGAAAGTCTAACAACCAGTCTTACCAAGGGGTATCGTATTACCCAATAATTGGGTTGTGGAGGTCAGATAGGCAGTCGCCCCATGTAAAATACTGGTATTCAGCTGCATCCGGTTTGACTGGAAGCCGACCCCAACATAGTTGGGAAAAGGCTAGGCAGATTGGACAGGGTTATTGGTAAAACACCAACAACCTCTTAAGTGGTAATTGTACTCATCATTATGAACAACTATTACTATGGGACCAAACCTGAAATCACGAAAAAGAAATCAGCTGTTCAGTACATTTTGACGAATTATGCGAACATGAACAGCTGATTTTTTTTGGTTTTGGTCCCATAGTTAAAGTTGTTCATAATGATGAGGTTGTGAGTTATGTACACCTTGTATATAAGTGCTGTATATATTATAAATATATACAGCATATATTATAAATATATACAGCATCAAAAATGTGTTGTCATATTTAAGACTGTGGTACTGACCATCAAACTGAACAAGTTTCACCATAGGGCCAACATCGTAATCGCGATCCCTACTCGATTGGAATAGCTGATTATTTTTTCGTGATTATGATGTTGGTCCCATGGAGAAAGCTGTTCAGTTTTATGGTCTGTACCACACTCTTAAATCAACATCAATTGAAGATGCTGGTTTTCTTTTTTTTAACGCTAAACACAAGAAGCAGGATGCCTTGGAGTTCAGATCAGAGAGCCGGTGCGTTGTCATTTCAGAGATAAAGGCATCATCTTCATCATAATTAGGTTAAAACCTTCCCACTGCTTGCACTTGAGAGTGATAAGGTCTTCTGTCTGTGAGAGAGAGTGGGCCCAGTGCGGCTTGGTAGATGTCACGTCTTTGAATTTTTGGTTCTCGGATATACTGTCAGCAAACTAGAACTCGGCAACACTACTTTGTGGCAGAACGGCAGTACGGTGTTAGCAAGTTACGCAACAAGCAACATTAAGCAATGAACAACATTGTCAAACTTTGCACTTTTATTTGTTGAATACGAGGCTTTTGGCTACTTTGTTTTAGTGTGTGTTTTTTATATCTTTTTTACAAGCTTTTATTTAGTTTCACCTGTCCCGGTGTATGTCTGTAATCAAATCTTGCAAGTTAAATTTGACCCACTTCCCGGTTTCCGATTAAGTTGAAATTTTACGTGCTTAAGTAAATCAGATGACAATGCAATATTATTATGACATGGCGCTGATCTGATGATGGAGCCAGAAGGTGGCTGTGGGAACTCCGTAATAAAACTTTTTAATAACACAGTCTTGTTTATGCTGGTAATTATATTAATAGTATTTTCTACTCCTTGATTGTCGAATCTTGATTTAAAAATGAAGCTCCGCTGCTGATGAAAAAAAAGGTTTTTTTTTAATTTGTACTATGCGCCTTGTTTGTGCAGAATTAACAATTTTTCTTAATTTCTTTCTTATCTTAGTAATATTCAGGACAAGCTCCTTTACTACTACTACAGTCCGGCCGGACAATTTCTAGTTGTAATAACGATCATATTCGCAAATCCATATTTGTTAGTATGAAACTGACAGGTGTCAAGAACGCATTCTCTCAACGGCCGGACTATAAAACCATACAAGGCAAAGCTTAGATTCGAATCTAGATTATAACATTCAAAATAAAAGATCTGATAATTCCATACATTCTAGTTCGGAGTATATTAAACTGTCTGCAGTCAAAACATTTGCTTAAAGACAATGCCAAAATATTTTATTTCCATCGGTCGTAAATCTAAAAACGTTTCGAAATGATATAATGAATGTAAGGGCAGCTGAGCGTGGGATGAAAACAGTTTTTTCAAGATTCGTTGTTGATGATAATTCTAAGGTTATCCAAAGATAAGCGTGAAAGAGATGGCTCTATTTCGATTTTTTTTAAACTGCTGCTGAGTATAATTGACTTGTACGTACGCAAACATTTCAATGTTGTATCTTAGCAGACAGATTCCATTTTACTTTCCAAAGGTAAGCGTGCAAGGATCTATTTCGATTTTTTTTTTGAAACTGATATTCATGACTTTATTACACTTGCTGACTATAATTTACCTGTTATGATACAAAAACATTTTAATTTTGTATCTTAGCAGACAGATTCCATTTTACTTTCCAAAGGTAAGCGTGCAAGGATCTATTTCGATTTTTTTTTTGAAACTGATATTCATGACTTATTACACTTGCTGACTATAATTTACCTGTTATGATACAAAAACATTTCAATTTTGTATCTTAGCAGACAGATTCCATTTTACTTTCCAAAGGTAAGCGTGCAAGGATCTATTTCGATTTTTTTTTTTGAAACTGATATTCATGACTTATTTATTACACTTGCTGACTATAATTTACCTGTTATGATACAAAAACATTTCAATTTTGTATCTTAGCAGACAGATTCCATTTTACTTTCCAAAGGTAAGCGTGCAAGGATCTATTTCGATTTTTTTTTGAAACTGATATTCATGACTTATTACACTTGCTGACTATAATTTACCTGTTATGATACAAAAACATTTCAATTTTGTATCTTAGCAGACAGATTATATTTTTCTTTCCAAAGGTAAGCGTGAAAGAGATGGCTCTATTTCGATTTTTTTTTTTTTTGAAACTGTTATTTGTGACTTAATTATAGTCAGCAAGTGTAATCACTTACTGACTATAATTTACCAGTTATGATAGGTACAAAAAAATTTAATTTTGTATCTTAGCAGACAGATTACGTTGGTTTTTTTTTTTATGTTAGCCTACACTGTGCCTCAGGTGCCTGGTGCTCAGGTGCCAGGTCACTGTGCCTGTGGTGAGCAAAGGCCTCCCTCGAATCATTCCAAGCTTCCTTTTTCAAGGCCACCTCGATCCAACCCTTGCAATACCCGTGTAGGTCATCTCACATCTTCCTGGGCCGGCTTGGCGGCGACCTCCATTCTCAGGCACCCATCGTGTAGAGACTCTTGCCCAGCCGTCGCTAGCATGCGGCTGATATGACTTACCCAATCCCATTTTAGCTTTTCAGCCTTTTAACCTACGTCTAGTATCCCTGTTTTATAGCGCAGTGTATGTGTGTTTCTTTTTTCTTATTCTCTCAGTTAATTTTACATGTTATAGAATATTTTCTAAGGACAAATCAGACATAAAATATAAGGGTCGTTAAATAATGATAGATTAGTAAGTCGACTTAACAATCGATGAATTGTAACTTAATTTATGAAACTGAGTGCGTGACGAATTTTGTAGATTATCGACTATAAATTTGGACGGTAAAATTTTGTTAACTTAAAAAAATAATCGCCTTCAAATGATCTTTGATCGTCATTAAAGCCTAAAGACGTCCACTGTTGAATTTCATACACTTTAAACACAGTTTCAAGCAATTGTGTCACATAGACATTAGTTTTACTGAACGGTTAATGCAGTTTTACTTTGTAAACACATTTATAGGTACTGTATGTCAATTTTAAGCGTAGGTATGTACTGCACATGTCGCAGTAAGAAGATTGTAGCCATGAATTATTATTAGTTGTATAAAAAATATATATTTAAAAATTTAATCGACTTCAAAAAGAAATTAACTCAAAATTATGAAATAACTTTACCTTGGTATCTGTATTTTAGTTTTTTGCCACCGACTTTCGCAATTAAAGTTATTTCATAATTTTGAGTTAAGTTCTTTTTGTAGTGGAATTAATTATTGTAAATTATTTTTTTATTTCATAATTTTTAGTTTTTAGTTAAAACTGGAATATTTGTTTGTAAAAAGTAGTTAATAGTTTTGTTATAAATATTGCACTAGAATTTGACCAAGGTTTTGAGATGTTTTCCCTTTAACAACACGGGTGTGTTGTAAAAGGGAAAACATCTCAAAACATAGCTCGTATCAATACTCGTAAGCCAGGCCTTACACTTACAGGTATTAGTCCATTATATTGAAAACTACTGAACCGATTTTGATGAAACATGGCTGTTTTCTAAGCTGAAGTAAATGTAAGCTAATAAAAACAAAATCACGCTGCGATTAATAGTTTCGGAGAAATGCGTGGACAAACATACATACACACAAACATACATACATCTATAAAATTTTGTATATTTGTTTGGAAGCCCTAATAGATTATCATATGTGAATATATTGCAGTTCCAATAATATTACTTACATACGTGTCGAATTGATAATCTCCTTTTTTTGAAGTCGATTAAAAACTATCGATGTGCCCTAATTTTGTTACTGCGACCAATTTCGACGTAACGCTTGCAGGCCGCTGCCGCAAACCGCTCGCTTCGCTCGCTCGACTCACGCATATTTTGTAACCTAATACTAATATTCAGATCCGCTTTCATTAAACTATGTTACGGTACATATCCCTAGATATCCGGATATAACTAAATCACAGCTATATCCCTCTTACTGCGACATATACATACGCCACTTTATTAAGTCCAAAAGAGTTTCTTCAGTATTTTATACTCAGTGTATCTCCAAAATGATTATCTAATAGTATAAAATCCGAAGAAAATTTACCAAAAAATTTAAAGAAAATCAATGTTTATTTGACTTTTGACATCCAAGTTTCATTCATGAAAATACGACGCCTAAAATCTACGAAAAGTAAACAAATAAAATATTTATTTTCTTGATTTAAAAAAAAACCAAAAACACTTTTGACTAAACAATAAGATTATTTAAAGTACCTAAGTATATAAAAATATTCTTACAGTAAACAGGAAAACAAAACAAAACTCTAAATAAATACGAAGTCAATCAACTAAATTAAAATGTCGAATTGAGTGTAATTTTTTGGCACGATATCAACTGAACGAATTAGTCGATTGACTGAATGTCTGTCAAGCAATGTCATGGGCAAGAAGTGCAAGAACTATAAAAACACATCATAGAAAACTATGGAATGTATCAATGTATGTCTGTTTGTCACCTTTTCATGCTTTAACGGCTGAACGGATTTCGATGAAATTTAGCACACAGGCAGACCTTGACCTGGGTTAGGACATGGAGTCCTTCTTTTCCGGAAGAACGTCCGCGACGCATAATTTACGACCTCCACGCAGGAGTTGCACGTCGCCACGTGCAAAAGCTAGTAACATACAGGGTTTGCCTGAAAGGTGTGGTGTGATACAGACCATCAAGTTGAACAACTATCTCCATGGGCCCAACAAAGTAATACCGAAAAAAATTTCAGCTGTCATTGCTTTTTTTGTTTGTTTTATTTTTTCTCTCAGTTATTTTTAATTATGGTCTGGCAATTTAAGTAATTTATGCGGCCTACCCCAATGTCCTTTCTTTGGTATTGTTCGTCGAATCGTTGAGCTCCTTAAGTTCTAGTTGAGCTGCGCGATTACTGACAAATGCGTGCACTGACTGGACAGGTCCTCTCAATCTGTGTGGTTCTTTCCTCAAAAGACCATTTCAGACACCAATCTACATGGTCTTCACATGAAGTAACCAAGATTATGTCTGGACTTTATAAGAGACTGTGACCTCTGAGTTTGTTGCGGCTTTCTTCTCAGAGTATTCAGATAGGAAACGCTGACCTCATATAGTTTAAAAAAAAATGATTGACTTGTAAAAGTGTTTGTACAAACCTACTTACAGAAATAAAATCATTTATCATTTACTGCAAAATACTTATAGGTACAGTATGTACAAATGTCATGAGGAAAGTCTTCAGTATGAATGTGGATGGCTTTAAAAGTAGGGAAAGTCCAAAGAAACGATAGATGTACTGTGTGAAAGATGTTATGGCTAGAAAGGGGCTGACTACCGAGATGACGATTATGAGATAAGTATGAAAGAAAAACACATATTACGCTGACCCCAAATGGCGTAACGTTTTT
Source organism: Dicycla oo (assembly GCA_948252095.1). NCBI lineage: Eukaryota > Metazoa > Arthropoda > Insecta > Lepidoptera > Noctuidae > Dicycla > Dicycla oo. Next base: position 16,992,478 of record OX411732.1, read on the forward strand.
CTTTTAAATCCGATATTTTGCACGCAAATGAATGGGATAGGGAGAATTTGTCCAGAAAGGGGCAGAATAATTAGTAGGATTACAAATATTTAATTTAATCATTAAGAATATTTCCAACAAGTAAAAATTATTTTGCATCTATTGCCTTGAGTATTCAGGCTTAAAAGTTGAAACAAATGAATCATACGCGTCACATATTAGCACAGTTGTTACGCCCGTCAATAATAGCATATGTTTATCATTACTTAGAACATAATATTTTCTGAGACTATATAATATATATATTATATACGAGTATTATAAGAACTCAATAAACTTGTATTGAAGGTGCAATACATTCTTTTAAATGTGTGCGTAATTTTCAGAATATTTATATTATTTTTCTCTCCAATGAAAATGGAGCAGGTAGGTATTTTATTTGTTACCAACTATTTTTAATGACTTTGGTAACGCTCAAAGATCCAATATTAATAGGATTACTCTTATCCAATCAACTGATTAAATAAACGAACTCAAGGGTATCTTTGTAATGTAGGTATTTATGATTTCATTAGGAAACAATTTCTGATCGATTGAAAATTAAATCTAAGGATCAGTTTTAATGGGTCAGAAGTTATTTTAAGATTCATTTCACTTACGCAGCAGCTGTGTTTATTGTTATTACAACATTAACAAAAACAATAAACAAATTGACACATTTTAACAAATACTATCTCTAACACATCATTAATTTTTGGCAATCATCCAAAGTCTTTGAACTAAAATAATTGACCTAATTCTTTGGCCCTTTATCTTTGAATTCACCTTTTGTTCTAAAACTATACATTACATATATGTACATATGTATAATAATATATTGATCACGTTTTTCCTTTCTCGACGAACAGATCACCAGTTGGTATTTTTATATCTTTAATGTTTATATTAAATCATAAGTAGGTGTACATTGTGTTACGATCGATACCTCTATTAATAAAAAGATTAAAAGGTCAGTGACCTATGCCTAGATTATTATGGCCCATTTCACTCAGGTGCTCAATTTGGCATGCTGCTGATTTGATAAACCTAATTTTATTTTTGTTATATTATATTTGTTATTTGAGTTTGTAGAAATGTGATTATTCATCATCTGTAGATTATCTTTGAATACGTAAAGATAACACTTCAATTATCTTAGAGAATTCTTTTTATTTGTATGTATGATGATTTTAAATTGAAATCCTCAAAAAAATATTGTATAAATTAGAAGGCAAAGGTATCTATTATTTAATGCTACCTAAAAAAAAATATTCTGTATTACTGCCGAATTCTATGGATTCTAGATAGTCTATTTTAATTCGAATAATGGACAATCATTTGATTTGATTTTAACAGACAGGGGTCGAGTCCATGTCAGATAGACTTACATCAGAAGTTATTAATTTTCACCATATTTTATTTATTTAAAGTAAGGCCAGATTTATTTGCACAACACTTTTTTTTATTAAATATCTAAATCGATCTGTCCCAGCAAAGAAACTGAAGCATGTAAGCCAGTTACGCGTGAAATAGATTTAATAAAAAAATACTGTTATCCCAAAAATGTTGGTTACATAATCCAATTTTAGACTTCATGCGTGAAAACCCAAAAAGCGCAGCCATGCAACTGGCAGTATGTAATTCTATGTTCGATGAAATAAAAAATAAAAAAGTTTGACTAAAACGCCTCTGGTTTCAATAACAGTGCCAATAAATATTCAGTGTTTTTTTTTTTTACTGAAAGATACCCTAGAATAATCAATTATTTGATAAGATACGGTGAACAAGCATGGGTTTAGATAAAAAAATAAAAAGAAATACTATAGTCAGCCATGGGGGGACTGCCGATAGAAGTAAAAACTTTAAGGTCACCATTTTCAAAACACTAATAATATTGTAATATCATCGGTAAGACCTATAATGATGTAATACGTGTTAGCAAAACCACTTGATCGTGCGTAAAGTGCGTAAGATACGACTGTAAGCTAGATGGCTGTGTGATTGAATAAAAGATAAACTCTCCTGGCATATAAATAAATAACGTTAGGAACTATAAAACATGTGTGCCTTTAAGTTTCTGATGAGATTTATTGACACATTAAGGAACGTTTTAAAGACCATTAGTCAAATAAAAGTTTCAACAAAACCGCGATTAAGTAACTAATAAAGTTAGAAACGTTAATAAATTATGAGCTTAAATTGTTACTCTTCCATTATTCAAGTCATATTCACGTTAATTCAATCATTATTAATAATACTTTACGGTAATGATAAATGATAAATGATTTTATTTGTGTAAGTAGGTTTGTACAAACACTTTCACACGTCAATCATGTTTTTTGTTTTTTACTAGATCAGGTCGGTGTTTCCTATCTGACTACTCTGAGAAGATAGGCCGCAACAAACTCAGAGAACACAGTCTCTTATAAAGTCCAGACATAATCTTGATCAGTTCATGTGAAGACCATGTAGATTGGTGTCTGAAAAGGTCTTTTGAGGAAAGAACCACACAGATTGAGAGGACCTGTCTCCAGTGAGTGCACGCATTTGTCAGTAATCGCGCAGCTCAACTCAGAACTTAAGGAGCTCAACGATTTGACGAACAACACCAAAGAAAGGACATTTGGCAAGGCCGCATAAATTACTCAAACTGCCAGACCATGATTAAAAATAACTGATACTGGTAAGCAACAGATCTAAAATATCTCTCAAATGTTGACAAGTGCAATTTATAACGTCATTGAGATGTCAGTGGATGACTCTATCCATATTTAATACCTCATTCATCTGCCAAATATGTCCAGTAAAATGAAAACTAAAACCAGCTAGCAACCTGGCAACGCTACCCAATTGATTGATTGAAAGATTGACAATTTGGCACATAACACAACACGTGAAATTGAGATGAGCAAAAAAAGCATTTGCGTTATTTCACGTACTATTGCCGAGTGGATTATAAAACGGGCTGACATTTGGATGGAACGAAATGTCAAGAAATACGTCGGGAATAAACTCAGTCAGTGTTGTATTTTGTTAGTAAAAAAATATGGGCAATTCTTGTTGAGTCAAACAAATTATTCTGTTGTTTTTCTACACTAATATTATAAAGATACGTTTGTGAGTTTGTATGGAAGGAGTTATCTTTGGAACTACTGATACGATTCCGAATATTTTTTCACTAACGGGAACCTACATTATTCCTGAGTGCTATACGATATGTTTTATGTTAAAACGAGAAGGATCACGCGATCGATGTAGCAAAAGCTAATTTTATAGAAGATAAGTAATATGGTAGATAGCTTATTATGTAGGTAGGTGTCATGTCATGGGGTGTTTAGGTTTCCGCACTTAGTCCTTCGAGTGGACCATTGCGAGTGAGCCATAGCGGCCGGGGCCGTCAGTGAGTTAATCCAACCAGTTCACCTCTCTTCAGAAGTTAATTGAATATAGTTAATTAAATATAGTATAGTTAATTTAATATAGGTATAAAGTTCTGCTTACGTTTTTAGCTTTGTATTTTTGTTTCTGCTTGAGTATAGTTTCGATTTTTCGATTTTTTTTCTTTTCTTCTTTTTTTTAGGTATATTGGCGTGTAATTTAATGTTTGTGTTGCGTAATGTAGGTACTTACATGTAATTTGCGCAGTGTTGTATAGAATATATTTTTATTTTTTTATTAAACTGAACAGACAGGTGTACTGCTGGGGAGTTTGTTGCGCCACTTCTTCTTCTCAGCTAAAGCACTATAAACTGGTGAAGGGCGGGCGTTTTGGGGGACTGTTTTATGTAATTTTGACGTTTGAAAAGTGCTGATTCTCAGCCTAGTTTGAATAAATGACTTTTGATTTTGATTGTGAATTACGTCTCCTGGACTGTTGAGAACATCTGAAAAAGAGCTGGGTGACCCGAGGGTTTTTGTTCTAATCTGGCTGACGCCTGTGCATTCAAACAGCACATGCGCAGCAGTTTTCTCAGCCTCCATGCACGCTCTGTCCGTTATACTTATTGTGGGGAAATGTTTATTTAGTGAGCAGTGTCCCGTGATGGTTACCGTCATCAGGCGCAGACCGTTCCTGTCCAGACGTTGTAAGCGTCTAGTTAGCCGTCCGCCTAAGGATGGCATAGCTTCGTTGGACTCGAGTGTCGAGGTCCACCAGCTATCCGCTTGTGTGTAGGTAAACTGTAGTTATCTACGTAGTAGATTGAAGGAAATGGGCACGATAGTTTTGGGACCACAGATGACGGGTAGTCGACACAATACTTGCTTAAGTATTGCCAAAGACAGTTACTATTTTAACTTGCAGTAGACAATAATTTTCTGTAGCTCTTCTAATGATGACTATAATCATAACTTCACGTCAAAACAGCGCAGTTTAGATAATAGCATAGTTCTACATAATTACTTCCTATTGTCCGTACGATGCACGGTGGGTATTTCTGGGGTTCAAAGACTTTGAACAATTAGCATTACCTCTAATTTTGGTTGGGGCATCTAACATTGAATTTATCAGCTAATGCGTCGGTATTTTTACTCATTCACATTCATTAATCACTCTTTCATTCATCACTTGTCACTAGGAAATGTAGTTAGTGGTAATAGATTATATCTCTTTTACGAAGACTTCTTTGTGTGAGCCCGAGAAATATAAATATTCTTTTACTGACCCCTGAGACAAAATTGAAAATGATTTTCCCAAAAGAAAGGAAGAACAAATGTTTAATCTGCACAAATAAGACACACATCAAGAATTTTCAGAAAATAAGTAGCCAAACCGCAGGCTATACTGGCATAGCCTCGTGTAAAAAGCATCAGAATAGATACAACTCCCAACAACTTTTGCTATTACAATTATCTCTAAAGCAAATAATTCTAGTCAACACGTAGACAACCAAATACAAGCCTTGATTAACTACTATCCACAAAATTAATTCTTCCAATCATCATCTGGATTCTCCTCGTTAACAAAAGGGTATCAAGTAAATAAGGAAGCCCAAAGATATTACAAGACAAAGGCGTATACATAGATGTATATACGTCATCGACATAAGGCTCTTGTCCCACCGCTGACGAGGAAGCGACTAGCTATCAACAATTTTCTCACTCAAGAAATTAACGTAAAAAGGATTGTAGATCCCGTGTAAGTAAAAGAGTTACAGAATTATAACTATTAATTGATCTCGGACTTTTCACACTGCCGGCGAGTACTCGTTTGTCGCAACAACAAGCTACCAAAAGGAGTACTCGCTCAACGACGCTCGCTTGGTGAGCAGAACACTCGCCAAGAGACTCACGCTTGGTAGTGATCGCTCGTCGCCGTCGTACATTCGCTGCTCGTTGCTAACTGGTTTTTAGTTGCTAGCTCTACTCGCTTCTTGTCAATCGCCGCTGATGGGACTGGTACCTTTGGGATAGGGATCGGTCGTCAGAACACGATTGCCAAGGATCCCTTGATGGCAGATTTTGATAGCTTAATCCAGTCTCATCGTTGATGTTCTCCATTTGAAAGTTCTACTTTTCCCGGCAATTTTTCCGGGTATTGCACCCCTAACTTTATTAAGTTGGGTTCCCAAGTCAATAGAGGTCTTCTTCGGAAAATAGATATTGGGGATGCTCGGAGATTTGGTCCCGAAATCTTGGATTGGATTGTTTGTTACACATTTTTATCGGAGATAGTGAAACGGTTGGGCTCCTTTTATCTTATGTACTGAAGGAGATTTGTGTTGAGTATTTTAAAATATTTAACAGCGTTACTTTTATATAGTAACGTTAATTTCAATGTATTTACTTTACCGTATTCTATAGTAGTTACTGGATTTACGGCGCTCATAATCCATACTTAATGGCCAAATAACCCTCTTATAAGTTAGTTAACTCTGAACACAATAGCAAGCAAGCAAGAAATTCAAAATGGAACCCAAAAGCTTATACACGCAGTAATATACATTTTTTTTTTTACAAACCGGTTCAGGTGGATTGTTGACCACTTACGCGGGCTTATATATTTTAGAACGTACCTGAACTACGTATTTCCTGAACACGTAAACCATTTATTATTTGAACATAAGGAAGGCCAATTTAATAGTCTCGCTTCAGAAACAAATACAGTTTTTAAGTCGAATATTTCTTAGCCTTTTTTTGATCATTAATTTTCCATAATATTGTGGGGGTAATCGGCATAAGAAATCTAATTGAACGCTAGTTCTGGCCTAGAAAATGATGTGCTCTTGAATCATACATAATGTAAACAATCTGCCTAGCCTTTTCCCAACAATGTTGGGGTTGACTCCCAGTCTAACCGGATGCAGCTGAATACCAGTATTTTGGAGCGATTGCCTATCTGATCCGCACAACCCACTTACTGGGTAATACGATACCCCTTGGTAAGACTGGTTGTCAGACTTTCAGGCTACTGACGACCGTAACGACTGTGAAAAATCCACGAATGACAGCCGGGACTAATAGCTTAACGTGCTTTCCGAGGCACGGGGGAGTTTCGGTAGGTTTGAAATGATGGTCAACCATCCACGGGTAAACCCCGGCAAGCGTAGTTTAACCTGATATGTCGACCTGTGCGGCTTTTATTACTTAGCCACGAGCACCTTAAATTGTATGATACATAATTATCTACTAAAAATGTTAGTTTTTCTAGTACACGATTGTATGGTTTTACCAGAAAATGTAGTTACTAACTAAAAATGTTTACTGGTAGATTCTTGTTTACTCTTTTTGCTGTACATACTAGACAAAATATTGGTGAATGCTATGCCTACTGAAATGCTATACATCGGCGGAAAAAACCTACGAGTAACCACGGGTATTTATTTTTGTGTAGAATGTTTGTGATTCTGAGATCGTAGACAGTGTAGTCCTTGTAAAAAGTACCAAAAATAGTGAGATAAAATTTAATTCTCCATGAAAAATTGTACTAACAATATTGTAAATTGAATGAATACAAAAACAAATTCTACTACAAATTTATTTACAAATGTTTCACTTTAATTCTCTATTTAAAATAAACAGCTACAGATTACTGAGAAGATAAAGTGCACTTATCTCGCATGCATTGTATGGCCAGATGAATGAGTTTAATAGCAGCGAGGTGAGAGTTAACTGACACTTATTAAGTGAGAACAAAATAATAATCTTCAGAGAACAAAAGATTTGAATATTTTTGGCTACCTGTGCATGAAATAATAGGATCAATTTGTGGTTTTAATAGTTATGAATTTACTACTCTTTTATTTTTCTATTATACAGGATGTAAGTGTAAACAGTGTCAACCTTTTAAGAGGTCATTGTACTCATCATTATTAATAACTTTTACTAAGGGAGCAAACCTGAAATCGCGAAAGAAAAATCAGCTGTTCCCTACATTTGACGAATTATGCGAACATTTTTTTTTATTTGAGATGGGTTGCTCTTGACTCTAGTCTAGGTCAGAGCTGACAGAGACAAAATCCACGATGGAGTGAGCTTACCCAGAAGAAGCCTGTTCACTCTCACTTTGAAGAGATTAGGGTTGTATGCGCTCGGAAACACAGACGCAGGTAGTGAGTTCCACTCTTTTGCTGTGCGCATTATAAAAGACATTTGGAAACGCTCGGTGCGAAATGGTGGAATATCAACCAGGTAGGGATGGTAACTGGGAGTGCGTCTAGATGTCCGACGGTAGAAGAGGGCCGGTGGAATCTAGTCGTGGAGGTACATAAATGTACTGAACAGCTGATTTCAGGTTTGGTCCCATAAAAAAAAAAGTTCATAATGATGAGTACAATGACCCCTTAAAAGGTTGCCACTATTTACAATTACACCCTGTATAAATATAAATGGTGATATTGATGAATGTTCCAAGTTAATTTCTGTGGCATTAATGTAAAAAACAAAAAACACACGCCTTCTTCCCATGAACAGAACGCTGCCTGCTACAATCCTTACGTCCGTATGTAAAAATCGTAGCAGGTCCTTTTGCTTCGTTTACGTATTTTATACAATAAATCATATTGATATAAATATCGAATATAGATAGGCTCCGATAAGGTTATTTTAGACTCGGTAAAGGTGACTAACTCTATTGAACAATGGGTACACATAAATAGCATCTTGACACTTATATCAATCTGCCTAGCCTTTTCCCAATATATTGGGGGTCGGCTTCCAATCTATCAACCGCATGCAGCTGAATATCAGTAATTTACATGGAGAGATTGCCTATATGGCCTCCACAACCCAGTTACTGGGTAACATGATACCCCTTGGTGAGACTGGTTGTCAGATTTTCGGGCTTCTGACGACCAGTAACGACTGTCAACGATTTACAAATGACAGCCGGGACCAATGGCTTGACTTGATTTCCGAGGCAGGAAGGGGTCTCAATATGTAATGGATGGTCACTCATTTATAAACCGACCGCAGCAAGTTTCGATCGACCCGTACAGCTGTTATCATTTAGCCACGAGCATCTTGTCACTTATGTGTAACCTATTTAATAAGGCGATAACCAATCTCTTTTCAAAGCGTAGCTAATACTGCCATTTATTGTAGGAGATTATTAACCAATTATGAAGGCCCACGATCAGCTAATTATTACATATTATGTGTGTGTAAGCTGGTTTAATGAGCAACAAAATTCGCCTACCAATCCAAGGGTAATTAATTAATTAATTATATATTGTTAATAATAGTCCATGACACCAGTTTCCTGGAAAATGGAAAAGCCAATGACAGTTAATTATTATCTCTGTACGTGACTCGTTTTGCTCAATTAAAACTGTATCAAAAATATTCACATGCAATTTCGGTAATGCTATTTTTTCGGATTCGACAATTTCATTTTTGCATGACAAAGCTATTTCGTGGGATGAAAAAAATAATGATACTGCAACAATACCTGTCATTGTGCCGCCCTCCAAATTGGGCCATTCAAAAATCATTGACCGGCCATCTCCCGTCTAACACACGCCAGACGAATGATCGTTAAAAAGAGCTATAAAAATGATAAACGGATTTTCGGTGTAGCCACCCACACATTCAAATCAAATGTTCTTAACTTAAACCTCAGGGATAATGGTTTTATTATCTCGTATTTTTAAGTGTTTAACTAATGATATCTTTCTTTTTCAGATTCATCTGAAACGCAGGGATCTCAAAGACCAAAGGTAAAAAATAATCAAACTTTAGAAATTCAAATTAAAATAGATGAAGATGATGATGATATGGATGAAATTGAAACAATTTATGATAGAGTAGAAACTAAAACTCCGAACCCAACCAATGTCGTTGAAGGCACGGAATAAATCATACTTACAAATAATGTTGAAGGACTTTTTACAAAAAATGTTATTTACGAAGAATATTTTCGGTTATTATTTAGTTAGACGCTCTACAAGTCTACAGAATCTGTACAATTGATTGAAGGGCGTCGTTTTTTATAAGTGCCTTGTATAGAAACGCGAATGTAAATAAGTGTGCGGATTTTATATTAATTATATTTATATTTTTTCTTTTTACTAACATACTTACATGTAATTTACCTTCTTCAAGTCTGTATATTAGAAGTGACTCCCAATCTCAATAGATACTGTTTCTGACTATTATATTTCACGTTCCATCTTCCCTATTTAATTAATTATTTATCTTATTAATTTTATCAATAGCTTCGATAACCATGGAACTAATCCTCCTGTTATTGAGACACGTATTAATAATTAACATCCGTAGCACAAACAAAAAAGATTTACAGTGTGTGTCAGAAAGGTGTGGTCAAAAGCATAGGTGTGGTACAGACCATCAAACTGAACAACTTTATCTATGGGACCAACATCTTAATAGTGAGAAAAATATCAGTCGATCGTCCCATACGTTTGAGTAAAGTAGGTATTGAAGTTTTGTATGCGACGACGATTATTTGTGTGTGTAAAATTAAGGCTGGGGACCCTTAATTATGATCACACCTTTCTGATACACCTTGTATATCAAGTGGGAATATCAATCATTTACCTTCGCTTAATAAAATAGTATACTCTCTAATATGTAAAGATATCTTAGCTATAATGTCCAGTTTATGTTGACCTGCCACTGAAGCCTGTGTAGAAATGTGATGTCAGCTTATACTGGATATGTATAGCTTGATATTTCGTCATGTGTACCTACAATGTTATTTGACGCCTTTCATTACTGCTACGCGCTAATTGATTTCGTTTTCGCATTGTTCTGTTATCGAGAATCGTTTGTCTTTTTTCATATTTGTGAAGTTTTCAATTATTTTTGATTTGGTCACTTGCTATTGCTTTGCTATTTACTTGACTTAATGAAAAGTAATTTTAAATGTGATTTTGTTAAAACTTAGTTTTATGAAAGAAACTACTATCCCATCCCTACCTAGTTGCTATTCCGCACTAAGCGTTTCCAAATGGCTTTTATAATGCGCACAGCAAAAGAGTGGAGCTCACTACCTGCGTCTGTATTTCCGAGCGCATATAACCCTAATCTTTTCAAAGTGAGAGTGAACAGGCTTAAGTGGGTAAGCTCACTTCATCGTGGACTCTGTCTCTCTCGCCTCCGACCTAGACTAGAGTCAAGAGCAAACCCATCTTAAATAATAATAATAATAAACACTATAATAATTTTGATTTTCGCTATTAAATCTCTGTTGTCATCTTCTGTGAGCTATTTTCATATAAACTGACTTTTTTATTTTGAATGAAGTTCCACGCAAGCAGTGATGGCCCAGTGGTAACGGCCCCAACTTTTGAGTTATAGATCGTGGATTCGGAACCAGGTAGGCACTTTACTTTGTATAAATATTCATCAACACTGCTCTCAAAAACGGTGAAGGAAAACATCGTGAGGAAACCGGCATGTCCTAGAACCAAACATTCGAAGACTACCAACTTGCACTGGGCATGCGTCGTGGATTATAGCCCACTCCCTCTCACAGAGAGGAAGCATGTGTGCCAGCAATGGAAACATTATAAGCTGATAATGCTCATTATGTGGGTGAGCAATACAAACAGTAATTTTCTTCCAGAATTTTCCTCAGTTTTGTCTCCACAGGGCCTTGATATTTTTTTTCTTTCTCTCACTCTTTTCCCGTAGCTTTAAAATGAAGGTTCTTAGGAGTAATCTGATAGAGTTTACACCATAAGTAGACTATGCGGTTGCTGATATACACTGCTGTATAAGACATCTTATACATACGTCAAAACATAGAACCTTCAAAATCATCGTAATTGGCTTTAAGATTGGTGAACATATTATACAAGGTGAATATACCTACCTCCTAACTTATTAGTTGCTATAGCCCTCACAGCAGTATATGGATTTCCTCATTCTAATTAAAATACCACACAGCTGTCTTTGGTACATCAGCACCTGGTAAAAATAGATACTCAATTATTATTTCTAAAATTATTCTTAGGCTGTGTACAGATCTGAGTCAAGCCTTTCTTAATAATACCGATTATAGTACAATGAAAACGATGCACAGTGTGTTTTTCACCCTAAAAATCGGACATGCCCTTTTTATTCCAATAATAGATGCTCTAACATGTTTGGAATGCGAGAGTAGAACACCCAGAGTTCAATTATATTTAAAACCAAAGTTAAAGTCGTTTTTATTATTTTTCTATGGAAACCAGAAAAACCACAAAAATATTAATATAAAAAAAACTATTGAATAATTCAAATATATTTATGTACAGTATTATAAAACACCATTTCGTCTTTATTTTAAGATAATACTTGTAATTTTAACTGCATTCAAATGGGTGTTATGGATTTTTTAGCTTCATTTCGTAATTTATTTTTATTTTTTTTATCTTAGCGAATATGGATTTTATTTCCTAATGTTGTTATTAATTATATCTTTATCCATTTAAATTCAAAATATCTAATCCATATCTAGTAGGATCTCGAAGATATCGGATTTTGAAAATGACGACCTAGGGTTGACACAAATCCAAAATGACAAAATATTTTCTAAAAAAATACCTAATTGTGAAGAGATGATCGTCATACGTAATAATAACGTTTTGCGCTTTTAGTGTAAGTTAATTAAAATAGAAGTAATTTTTCAAAATATTGTTTTTTTTTTTGAGGTAGTAGTAACCAATACCAAATAACCTATTCTTGTAATAGGTAGGTACTACGTGCAATATGGGTGGGATTAACTTGAACTTTTTCTCTGCATCATCCAAAGTTTGACTAGTAGAAAATTACTTTTATGCCTATAAAATTAAGTCCACCTTAAGCAATTCATTTACATTAACCGCTCAGGTACCGCGCGCGTGTTAATCATTATGCGCGCGGGGCCTGACCGATTAAAGTTTTAAATAAATGAATAAGAAAGACTTAGAAATTCAACAATACCATGAACGTTCTTTTTATTTTGCAATAATTGTAAGTATTTAAGCATAGGTTCCTTCTTCTTAATATATCGGAATATAAATATTGACATTAAAAGTGATTTTAATCTGATGAAGGAGATTATTTGGTAAAGGGAAGGGGTCCGCCCTCGTTAGGTTTCAACTAAAACCCTTTACTGTTAAATAATCTCTGGAGGAACGGGGGTGAGGCACCATGGAGCCGTTAAAGACCCATGGTACCACTTCGCCTCAACAGGAGTTGACCCAACCTGTTGAGGGATGTCTGTCCGGGCTCCGACCGGCTGACTTAATGCAAGGAGAGCAAGAGGGCGCCAACCCTCTTGTTGGTCAGCGAGTGGCAAATGAAGCTGTGGATACCGCCACAGCCGGTGCTCTTCAGTCTCCGAGAGTATCCGCAAATGCGCAAGGAGAACCTTTAACAACTAATTTTACCAAATTAAAAGCGTACCAAATACTTGTCGGCGCTGCTAAAAAACTTGGAAAAAATGTCCGACCCACTGATTTAGATATAAGCGATCGCATTTCAATTATTTTAGAAGCTCTGTCATTACCCTTAACTTACCAAACCAATAAAGACTTGCATAATTTAATCATTAAATTTACATCTAAATGTGAAACATTATACAAAAAATGTAATTATAATTATAATATTTTTATAAGAAAACACAAAAAGTGGCTAAACGAAGATTTTTGTAAACAGTGGTCTTGTGTGATAGCCGAACCTCTTCTTAGTAATTCTATTCTTGAACCTAGTCCCAGTTCTGTCCCAGATTACATTCCAAGCTTTGATTTATGTCCTGATTCTGAACCTGGTCCCAGTCACGTCCTTGATTCATATCCTGTCTCCGCTTCCATCCCCTCTACTGATTCATCTTTGATTCCCGGTTCTGTACCGATGAGTAGATATGATGATCCTATTCTTGAACCTAGTCCCAGTTCTATCCCAGATTACATTTCAAGCATTGATTTATGTCCTGTTTCTGAACCTAGTCCCTTCCATGTCCTTGACTTAGACCTTCCATCTCAATCAATTCCCAATTCGAACTATCCTATCCCTGAACCTGGTCCCAGTCACGTCCTTGATTCATATCCTGTCTCCGTTTCCATCCCCTCTACTGATTCATCATTGATTCCTGGTTCTGTACCGATGAGTAGATATGATGATCTTTCCTTAAGACAGAAACACAGAGCTCGAAAACGCTTGCAGGATTATTTAGAAAATGAGTCCCCTAATAAAGTAATATCAGTCTTTGCGAGCACTGTTGAAGTAGGAGGTAGAAAATTAAAAAAGAGCGTATCCAAAGACCTAGAATTTATTTTTGATTCATGTGTACAGACTCCAACAAGACCGACAAAAATTGCTTCAAAAATTAGAACGCAACCGACACCTTATTCAGCAGATGAAACACTAGCTATTTATATTGACAGACAGTTTTCAGTAGAGACATACAAATTTTTACAACAAGATTTAAAAGCTCGTGGATTTAACGCCTTCCCTCTATACAGCCAAGTGCTCCAAGCCAAAAAACAATGCTACCCGTTACATCCAGTCCATGTATCTGATACAGAAGCTATTATACCAGTTTCCAGCCTAGTTTCTCATTCTTTCGAAAGACTAGTTCAATCGTATGACGCAACTTTCACTGACTACTGTAATCGAAAAGATACCAATAAATTAAATTGTATTTTTGAAGCATCTTGGGGGTTTGACGGTAGTACAGGCCAATCACTATATAAACAGAACTTTTCCCAAAATGAACATGACGAAAGTTGCCTTTTTGCAACTACTTTTATACCGTTGCAGATCAAAACAACTTGTGGACAAGTTCTGTGGCGTAACCCTACTCCACAATCGTATAGATATTGTCGCCCAATTCACATTCAATATAAAAAAGAAACGACTGATTTAATAATGGCTGAAAAACTATTAATACAAAATCAAATTGACCAATTAGACAGATTTGATACTAAAACTTTAAGTGGTCAAACTATATCTACAGAGTTTAAACTATATTTGACAATAATAGATGGTAAAGTCTTAAATATTATTACTAATACAATGTCTCAACTTCGGTGCCCTTTTTGTAAAGCGACTTCTAAAGAATTTAATAATTTAGAGTCTGTGTATTTAAAACCTGTCGATCAAAACCTTTTAAGATATGGCATAAGTCCGTTGCACGCCTGGATTCGTGTTTTGGAATTTTTATTACATTTCGGTTATAAAATTATTGTAAAGAAATGGAGAGTACCTAAAAGTTCCCCGGAAGGTGTTCTTGTCAATGAGAATAAAAAAAAAATTCATGACGAAATCCGCAGTAAATTAGGGCTGCTCGTAGATGTGGTTAAGCCTAATACGGGTACGACTAATGACGGAAGTACTGCAAGGATGGCCCTGTCTAATAAGTGTCGTACAGTATTTGCTGAAATTTTAGGACTACAACAATGGCTTTTGGATGACTTACATGTCATACTAGTAGTTTTATCAAGTGGATTACCTGTTAATGCAGATAAATTTGATGAATTTTGTAAATTATTGGCCAAAAAATACGTAGAAGAGTATTCGTGGTATCCAATGACCGTAACTCTACATAAAATACTTGTGCACGGCAAAGCTATCATAAAAAACTCTGCACTACCCATAGGATTGTTATCTGAGCAAGCTGGGGAAGCACGTAATAAATTTTGGAGGCACGACCGCGAGCACCACACAAGAAAATCAGATAGAGAAAAAACAATTTTAGACCTTTTCCATCGAGCACTTGAATCCTCTGACCCCTTTATATCGAATATAAGGCTTAATAAAAGATTAAATAAGCTTAAGCGTCAACCTCTTCCACCCCAAGCCCTCATATTGTTAGAGCCTTTTGAAGTTCCAACGGACGAAGAAGAAGCTGATCCTGAGGAAAATACAACCACTATGGAGAATGACCTCCCAGATAATTTTGAAATGTTATCTGAAGATGTGGATTTTGATGATTCGTAGTCTTCTGGGTTGTCCGATACTGTACAAGAATCAGATATTTGCACTTATTTTTTTACACCTTTCTGTATCTCAGACAATATCTATTGCATTGATCTAGAAATATAATTCTTAAAATACAAATAATAATTATTTACTTTTAACAAAAAGTAAAACCGCCTTCAAAACCCATAAAATAAACTTATAATAGATACGGTTTAGGAAGTCGGTGGCAGTTTTTCCTCAATTAAACTATAATAGTTTATTTTATGGGTTTTTGAAGACGGTTTTACTTTTTTGATAAAAGTTTTATTATTTCTTAATTTTTAGTACCGAAAAAAAAGTAATCTTCGATTTACAACAATCATAATAATTGATTTACACTCACAACTAAAATTAAATAAAATGCAGATGTAACAATAATACAGCACCTACACCCTTTACTGTATTATTGTTACATCTGCTTAAACATTTACAGTGTACAGGCGTTATGTTATTTTATGGAAGGGTGTAAACAAGGCATAGTCGTACGATTAAAGGAATCGCGGGCAATTTGCTGTAAGTTATTGAAGAGTTCCGTTGTCTGTCTCCGAAACTCTTCATCAGATCTTTACTAAATTTGTGTGGTACCATTTCAAAGTGAACTTCTTTCAAACAAAAAAAGAATTTTGCAAATCCGTTTACAAATGACGGAGTTATGCCCGAACATAAAAACATAATGTAAACATCCGAATTCAAAACCTCCTCCTTTTTTGAAGTCGGTAAATAATAAATAGGTAGCATAGCAAAAAGCGTAACAATCAATAAATTAGGGTAATCGCTACCTATGCAATCCGAATTTCTCAAAATATTTCTACAAAGTTTATTTTCCAAGAGAGGCAACCCTAAAATCATAGAAATTCTATGAGAACTTTAGAAGCATGTTTCTCCGAGATCCTACTGGATATGGACACGATTATTTTTTTGGGGTTTAATTGTATCTTAGTCAATGTAATGAGTTTAAAATAAAATCCATATTCGTTTGGATTTATCATAAAAAAAATAAAATCTTAAATTAAAAAAAAAGCTGATACTGGGTTTCCTTGCGGAGTTAAAGTCTTGTAAGTATAGTCAAAAAATGCCTAAAATATACCGTTAGTTGTGTATTGTAACAGAAATAAGAGAAACTTTTCCTGAGACGAGATATTTTCAGATTTATCAAAATACCTAAAAATATCAAAATGGCTCTAACTTTGGTTCTAAGTATATTTGACCTCCGGGTGTTCTACTCTCGCATTTCAAACAGTTTTCAGCATCTATTAATGAAATAAAAAGGGCATGTCCGATTTTTAGGGCAAAAAACACACTGTGCGATGGCGCGTTCTCGTTACAAAACTGTTTTGTATAGTTACAACAACAGGCCATACTTTTTAGGATTCTGGACCTCAAAAGGGAAAAACGGATCCTTATAGGATCAATCGTGTGTATTTCTGTCTGTCTATCCTTCTGTCACAGCCAATTTGCTCCGAATCTAATATACCGATTAAGTTGAAATTTGGTACACATTTGAATTTATATGTCCTAAACACGGTCATGTAACGTAAATAATTGTGTTTTGAATATGGGGGTCACTTTTGGGGGCAAATAAGAAAATAAAAATGCCAACTATACCGCGTGATATGAAGGGCTTATTGTGAGGGTCTCAAATATAATTCTTCTTTTTAAGTTATTAAAGAAAATAGACGAAAATTGACCATTATCCCTTATCTCCGAAACTACTGAGCCTAAAATTTTGGAAAAAAATACTGTTGTATACCTATAGATTACAGGAAAACTTATAAGAAGTCTTAAAATAACATGGTAAATCTCTCAATGTTGTGCGTACAAACTTACATTTGCAGTTGGAATGTATGAGAGAACATGTCTAACAACAACAATGTTAAGTTTGTTCTTGGGATAAATTCATCCCTATTACGGAACCCTTCATTGTGCGTGGTCCGACACGCACTTGGCCGTTTTTTTGACTCTGGAGTGTGCACTGAGACTGTACACCCCTGAGCTAAGACTGTTAGTTTAACACACATAAAAGCGTTGCGACGTCACATCGCAGATATCTGCGACGTCACATCGCAGATATCTGCGACGTCGCACTACTTTTGTGGTTGTTGGCACTTAGATTTTGATAGACTGTCGCTATGAATTTGTATAAAAATTTTGGTACAATAAAGCATATTCTATCTATCCATATATTGCTCTATGAAAACAATAATGGCGCGCTTACAAAAATTATTTTCACAACTGTTCCGTCTACAACAGTTTTGACTCACATGTGTGCACCGCCTTTATAGGCAAGATTTATAGTCAATAAATTGGAATCGAGTGTCGAAATATTATTTATTTACATAGCGCTTTGATGATTCTCATATCAATCGATGTGATATAATTATCGATACCTAAATTATTTAGTGTTGGTAAATATGTTTGTTTCCTGAAATTAATGGATTATATTGGTTGGCCTGCGGTCTAGTAATTTGATTAATTATTGAATGTGATTAATTAATACTAGCTGTGAATTATTTAGATATGTTTGTATTTTAGGGCCGTAAGGGAGTATTAGGTTTGAATATTATTTTAGATTTTGAACATTTACGAACATTTTTTAAATATTTTCAGATGGTTTTTTTTTTCTTGTAACCTGTTACCAATATTGAACTCATTTGAACACATTTTGATATATATTTATTACACAACGACATACTAGTGCCTACTGGGAGATTTTGAAATCAAACATTGCTTGGTTTGCCGGTCAGTGATGAAGCTATCTAAGCGGGTAAAGCCGCAGGCGGAACCGAGCCTCGATATAAACTTTGAAGGTAAAGGTCACTGTCATATTTCCTTTGCACAATTCAAAATTGCATTGGCAATATTCTGCTGCATAGAAGTCTTTGAGAACGATATAGTTCGCTTTTGACGGTCCAGTTACTGAAATGATGAAAGAAATTTCCGTTTATTGCCTGTATTCTATTGATACGCCATTATCTAGTAATATATTTACGAATCGTTGAACTGATATAATTCGGAAACTCAAGTTTATGAGGAATAGAACATCAGACAAGTTACCACTATACTTCTGGTCTTCTTTAAAGTTTTTTGTCTAGGCAGTATGTATAAATATAATGATAATCATAGTCATTTATTTGTTAGAATACGGTTTGTTATATGGTCTTAGACTAGTCAGTTGTATCATCACATTCTGTAGCCTTTATCTCCAGAGTTCACTACAACCCTTCCCAATAATTATTCATCATCCACACAATCCATCCATGTTATCTTTCGTCGGCCTCTTTTCTTGCTATGCGTTTTAGCCATGCACAATTCCACATTCGTACTTTCTTAATTACTTCTTTTCTTGTTATGTGTTGCTCGAAATTCCTTAGCATTGCCCTTACCACGACAATCCTCCTAACTTTATAATTGCGAAAGTTTGTTTGTTTGTTACCTTTTCACGCTTAAACCACTAAAACGATCATCCTGAAATTTTGCATGTAAGTTGTCAGGTGTACAGAAACGGATATAGGGTACCTTTCATCCTAAAGAAAAGTACTGTTTCCGAGGAGACAACCACAATAACGTCCTTTTGATAACAGATGGCGCCACGTGTCTTTCGAATCATGACTGAATTATATTATTATTGCAACTTTAGTAGTGTGTTAAGAGTATTTTTTTATTTTTTTATTTACCTAATATATTTTATGAGTCTACTGTGTCGATAGACCGGTTTTTCATCCTCCTAACTATCCTAACTAATAATATAAATGCGAAACTGAGTTCGTTTGTTACGCTTTTACGCTAAAACGGCTGAACCATGCCATGGCCTGGAAAAGGACATATGCTAATTTTTATCGACATACCACGCAGGCGCAGCCGCGGGCGGAAGCTAGTCAGAAATACTTTCAAACTTCATCTTGAATAGAGCGTTGGTAAAGTCTTGTGTAAAATAATCATTAATTGCATCGAAAAAATATCAGCTGATTATATATAGAAGTACTGGTTGAGATTACCACAAAGGGAATGATAATAAATTCACTTAATTTGCAAAGTGTTTAGCGGTAGCAAAATGCGAAATGAATGGATGCAAAATGTAAACGAGAATTAATATGAAAATTGCAACCGTGACAGTCCTTGAATAAGCTAGAATTTACTCTAGAATTTGCTTCTAAAGTAGATTATGTTACGCATGCCGTAATTATAATGATTTTTCGTTAGATATTTTCACTATTTAGCGAGAAATTTGGCATCAAGCCGTGACAAAACAATACAATTACAAGATGGCTAACGATCCTTAGCACTGAATGACCGAGTATTTATAAAAAGCAATATGGTCGTTATTATCAAACGTGGCAAAGTAGGGTTGCATATTTAATTTTGTGCAATAAATGTATAATATATTGCGCTATATGCTATAAGCGCATAAGCGCTTTCATTATTGTCATTCTCTATGGTAGTCCGTGAATCAGACAGGCGACCATCTTTCAGACTGCCTAATATTATTACTAGGGCTTGAGATATCCTGAGTGTGTACAGAAACGAGAGAAGTACTTTCTTCTTGAATAAGCACAGAAAGACGATATGCATTGCTGGGTTTACAGTTAGATGTAGGTGCCAATAAATCTACGAGCTTTTGAAACTATTCAATGATGTCGTGGGTTAAATAAGCATAAGCAAATTGTCCATAGTTAAACGAAAAAGATCCAACCCACATTACATACAACTAATGTGGGTTGGATCTTTTTCGTTTAACTATGGACAATTAAGCCTGTAATGTTCCCACTGCTGGGATACAAACCTTCTATAAGCGAGAGGGAACGGGGTGTAATCCACCACGCAGGAACAGTGCGGGTTGGTAGATGTCACATGTCTTCAAATAATTGATTGTAGGACAGGCCGATTTCCTCACGTTGTTCTCTTTCACCGTTTTGAGAGCTGGTTAATAAAATAATTTATATAAAGAATAATGCCTGCCTGGTTTCCAGCCCATGGTCGACGACTCGGTAAGTCAGGGCGTTCTCACTGGGCCACCACTGCTTATCCCCGGGGATGACCGCAATGCAATATCCCGACTCGTAGGTGGGTAGTTACAATGCTATCATAAAAATAAAGCTCTAGAGACTGAAAAACCGATAATCAGAACATAATCCATAGTCTACGATATCTAAAATTCAAATGCGCATCTATGGTAATCAAACTACTAATTGAATTATTTTTTTTTTCTAAAAAAACAACATACATTTTTTGCCAAAAAATAACAATTCCTAACTCTTGCGCCAAAACTGTCGGCCATTTATTATTTCGTCTACTTTATTTGGGCTCAAAAAAGTTTATAAGGCTTCTATTTTTTTCAAAACAAAAAGAGTAACGTACTCCTCTGCCTTATTTGAGAATTTAATCTCCTTTCAAATTTTATCTCGGCCAAATGAAGTTTGCCCAAATTTACTCAGATAACATCTCGTTTTACCATTTCTGTTTTAAATTCCTCCTAATTTGTTTCTAACGTTTGTTTAGTCTGAGACTTTAGGTCAATGTCTTTACCTAGAATACAGATATATATTTATCTATTATATGTCCTACAACTATGTCAAAGTTAAGATGTCAAACGAACAAATTAATGTCTACATTGGTTATTCTATTTTATGTCAACAATTTTATTACAACTGAGATCATATTTATTTATGAATCTGTTTTTAACTATATTTTCAGTATGCTTACTGCTTAAGGGTCCCCGAAACGATCAATTGCAATTGTCAGTTTTTACGTGATTGATATACATTGATAAGGAAATTGACCATCTACCAAGTGCAATTGAAGCGATTGCTTCACAGTGATAATAAAAATATAATATGCTTTTTGACTAGAACATAATCCATTCTATTCATATTCATATTAATTTATTCATGAAATATAAGCTTAACAGTTTACACCAAATCGCTTATATCTATGCTAATTCTACAAAATTAAATTAAACATTTTAATTAAAACTTCTTCGACTAAATAGTTAATACATACATACACACAACTAATAAATACAAAAACATAACGGAGTAACAAAAATTTGTAAACAAAAAACAACTTTGAAACTAAACAATTATTTCTTCATATTTAAACAATTATTTTCATATCGACAGCTTTGATTGTAACCTTATAAAATGATATTGATCTTTTAAATAAAAGCGATATTTAACCGCTTACTAGCCGTATCAAAATACCACTTGCCATCAACCACTCGTATTACAAATGGTTGTATAATTATATAGTATCTATCGCTATACATATTATAAATTAAAGCCACTTTTTGTGTCAGTCTGCGAGACCGTGTTGTGCTTCTAAAATTCTCAAAGAATTTGGACGCGGTTTTCACTATCATTCAATTTCTTCTGGAAGGTTTATGTGATAAAATAATGCATCAATATTAAACTTACTTATGCAAATCGTTGCTGGTTAAATGGATAAACAAGTTATGTTATGATGAAATTGAGAATCTGCTGTTAAATATAAATTAAACGGTTCCTATTTACACAAACCAATTTCCGTATAAATTAACCTTGCACGCACACACACACACAAACACCCTCTCACTCACAAAAACAGAAACACAAACACGCACACACACAACTCGCACAAACGCACACAAACACGCACGCACGCACTCACACACTCACACTCACTCAAAAACACGCACACACACCAACAGACTTATGAAAAAACTAGAATTATTAGACTGTTAATTATTCATTTACACTTTTGTTTTGTCACTTATTACACTCGTATGATATAAAAGAGCGGCGCCTCCTGGTACAGGCATCTATTTGCTTAAAACGGAACGCCACCAACTGTATAACATTGTATAACGTGTAATAACGAAATATACATTTTTGATTTTGATTTTTTGATTTGATTTTGACTTATTATAAAGAAATCTCGTTGTTTTGTCAAGTAGTAAAAACCGTGTGAAATAGGGGCGTGTCGCGAGTGACAGGTATATCGACGCACAAGCGATTTATGGATTCACTCACATTCTGGACCACCCTAAAATAGGAGTCTCCTAATACAGGCATCTTTTGCTTAAAAGGAGGCTCCAATCTCAAATTTGTTGTACGTTTAAGGTTATCAAATAAACTATTTTTTTTTTTTTTTTTTAATATTATGTTGAAATATTTCGTCGGTTATTAAAATAAAACTCTGCGGTTTCCTACAAAAGTGCAATACCTATGCGGTTAAAATGTATGGAGCAGCTAATTTAAGTTTTAATAACCGACGAACAATTTTTTTATTATTATTTTTTATTTAAGACGGGTTTGCTCTTGACTCTAGTCTAGGTCGGAGGCGACAAAGACAGAGTCGACGATGGAGTGAGCTTACCCAGAAGAAGCCTGTTCACTCTTACTTTGAAGAGATTAAGGTTGTATGCGCTCGGAAACACAGATGCACGTAGTGAGTTCCACTCTTTTGCTGTGCGCATGATAAAAGACATTTGGAAACGCTTAGTGCGAATTGATGGAATAGCAACTAGGTAGGGATGGTAACTGGCAGTGCGTCTAGATATCCGATGATAGAAGGGGGCTGGTGAAATGAGGTCGTGGAGTTCTTGGGCACACTCACCGAAGTACAATCTGTAGATATCGTAGACTATGGATAATGTTCTGATTATCGGTTTTTCAGTCTCTAGAGCTTTATTTTTATGATAGCATTGTAACTACCCACCTACGAGTCGGGTTATTGCATTGCGCTCATCCCCGGGGACAAGCAAACTAGCAACTCCACGACCTGTGGAGTTCTTGAGCACACTCACCGAAGTACAATCTGTAGAAGACCGACAAGCAGGCACCCTTGTGGCGATGAGCCAATTTCAACGCAGACTCATCCAGAATCATATACTGAATCCATGGTAACAGGTAGCGCGTCGATATCCCTGCCACCCTGTATAATTATAAAGTTTTTATGACGTGCCAGCAAAAAACAATGTTGACTGATATTCTTATCGACACGAAAACAAAATAATGAATATCCATTACGATCGTCTTTTATTTTTCGTGAGTCACGATTTTCCGCGACATAGATTTTTTTTGCTTTAGATTGTATTTCTTCGAAAATAAATAGTTTAGGGTATCTTTTAGTCTAACCGGATGCAACTTAAGACGCCCCCAGAGCATGCGTAGTGTGACGGACCCTTTTCCGTCGGTGGTTGTCAGTGAAAATGCTTTTAGATTTCAACACAAGTTTATTTTTAAGACGGCCAAAAGATATGCCAGCCTGAAGGGCATCCGCAGCATGATACTAAAATTAAACCTAATTACTAAACCTAACTAAAACAAATAGGGCGCCAGGAGGGTTTTAGACAGGAGACGTTAGGCGCATGGAACCCTTCCAGTCCCCAGAACTGCCGGCTGGGCGTGAATCTTCACCACAAAGTTGTGAACAATTTCGTTAAATAAAGGACGTTGTACATACGATTTGACACGAACACTTATGGAATTATTCCACTGAATTCTCCAACAATCAAAGGGCGTGACGGTATGCTGGAACAATTGACACCATAATATGAGTTTAATCAAGTAACATTTCCGAATGGGTTAACACTACTAGTAATTCTTAATGCAACTCACCCCTTTATTGTTCAAGATATTCACTAAACAAAATAGATTTTCCGTATTAATAGCTGGATATAATATTTATAATTTTGACATGGCGGTACATTGAGAAAATCCGCTATTAAAGCGACACACATCTGTCACCGACTAGTCTTTGCGCTGCAATGTGTCCTTCAAACTCATAATCGCCTTTATAACCGTTATTCATAGTATTGAGGATAATAATGCACTTTTAAATTGTTAGAAACACAAAAAGACGATTTCTCGCGATGGCCGGGTTTGAACGCGCGACACATGACACCGCAGTCCACAATCAAAGCTAATGTGCCATCTATTACATTAATTACTTAGTCTAAATTTGGGGTCTAGTTCATCTCTCGTATAATGACGTCATTACAAACATCCCCACCCTAAACAAAAAAAAAAATATTATTATTATTTTTTTTTTATCTTTTTAAATCTTTCGAATGCCAAATGCCTATATTCTTGCCCTGCATGTTTTGCAAGCGATAAACATTATCCGAGAGCTTCTTTACAATTTTAACTTTTTCAAATTTTGGTGCGAGTTTGGCCATAAATTTATTGCTTGCTTTGGATAGGTATTTGGTTCTTTTCCACACAATATCTCCTTCTGTGAATGTGGCTGGTCTATATTTTTTATTATAGTATTTGCCACTATTATTATGAGCTTTTTTCAGCTTCATCTGAACCTCTCTGTACAAGTTTTGTCGTTTCGTATTGTCCATAACTACTTTTCCAAATCTACAATTTAATTCTTTGCTCAAATCAAGAGAATCAGTGTTTAATGCCGAAATATCAAAGGGTGGAATTGAAACTTCCCTACCAAAGAATAGGTATGAGGGCGTATAGCCTGTAGTCTCATGTACAGCTGTATTTATAGAATGTGCGATTCCTTGTAAGTGAACATCCCATTCGTTATGCTTTTTAACAGATGAATTAGCAGCTAATAGTGTCCCTACCACCCTATTTACACGTTCAGTGGGATTACTTTGTGGATGATAAAGTGGTGTATAACTTAATCGACACTGATACTTGGTAGCTACTTCCTTAAATAAGTGTGACTCAAATTGCTTGCCGTTATCACAAATGATGACCATGGGTGCTCCAAAGAGTAATATTTGTTGTTCTACTATATCACAAATTTTGTCTGCTTTTCCCGTTCTCAAGGGGAATAGTAAGACAAACTTACTAAACCAACACGATATGACTAAGAGCATGGTATTACCTGTTTTGCTTCGTGGGAATGGACCCATTAAGTCTAAAGAAATTACCTGCCATGGCAGAGATACGTCTCTATGTTGTCCCATTAATCCGTATGGATGTTGCTGTGATACTTTATATTTTGCACACGTCTCACAATTATTAACATGACGCTTTACATCTCTTAGCATGTTGAACCAAAAGAAATCCTTTTTGATTCTGTAATATGTTTTGCGAACCCCTAAATGACCAGCATTGATATTATCATGACATATTTTTAACACTTCGTCTTTAAGTTGGTTAGGAATGAACAATTTCCAATTGGAATTATGACTAGGATATTGTTTTAATATAACTTTTCTGTAAAGCAAATCATTAAAAACAGCCCAATTTGTGTTTTTGTTTGGATTGCCAATAATTTGCTTCACTTTATTGTGATACCAATCATCTTTGTGTTTTTCTAATACTTTTATGAAATTTGACTCTAGGGTGTTAATATTTACTGACCTAGATAAAGCATCAGGCACAATATTAAGTTTTCCCGGCCTATGAATAATATCAAATGAAAACTGCTGGAGTTTCATAGCCCATCTTGCCAATCTTCCATGAGGATCTTTCATTTTATGAAGCCATAATAATGCCCTATGGTCCGTGATGACTTTAAAATGAACTCCATCAACATATGGTCGGAATTTCTCTATTGCATAAACCACACTCAGTAGTTCCTTCTCTGAAACTGAGTAGTGTTTCTCACAATCATTAAGCTTTCTACTGAGATATGCCACTGGTTGATCACAGTCATCTGTTTTCTGACATAAAACAGCTCCTATACCTTCATTCGATGCATCACACTGTATGATAAATGGCTTATTGTAATCCGGACACGAAACTACTGGAGCCGATGTAAGTAAGGTCTTAAGGTTTAAAAAAGCTTCTTCAGCCGATTGCGACCATACCAATTTTGTTTTCTTTTTACCCTTAGTGAGATTATGTAAAGGCGCAGCAATCAGTGAAAAGTTTTGTACAAAACGTCTATACCAGCTAGCCAGGCCAATAAATCTTTTGAGTTCTGTAAAATTAGTAGGCCTTGGAAAGTTCAATATTGCCGTAACTTTCTCTGGGTCAGTTCTCAGCCCTTCCCTGTCCACTATATATCCTAAGAATTTCAAACTAGATCTAGCAAATTTACACTTTTCTACATTGACACTCAGATTTGCTTCTTTCAAAATAGCCATAACCTTCCTTAGAACTACCACATGTTCATCAAAGGTAGAAGTGCAAATTATGATGTCGTCTAAATATGCCCAAACCTTATCGTCGTGTGCCTGAAATAGAATGTCCATCAACCTTTGCTGCGTCTGAGATGCATTTACCAAGCCGAATGGCATTACCTTGAACTGAAATAACCCTCTACCAGGCACCGCAAAAGTAGTTTTTTCTTTACTCGACTCCTCTAACGGTATTTGCCAAAATGCCGATTTAAGGTCTAGTGTACTCAAATACTTTGCACTACGAAGATTATCAATTATGGTAGTAACTCTTGGTAATGGGTAAGTGTCTCTTTTGGTGGCCTTATTTAGTTGCCTACTGTCTAGACAGAGTCTGTTTTCCCCATTAGGCTTTTTAACCAAAATCACAGGTGAACACCAAGGACTTACAGATGGTTCTATGACGTCATTCTCCAGCATCTCATTGATTTCTTTCTCTATCTGTTTTTTTATGGTTGGTGAAAAATTATATTGTTTTTGGTAAACAGGTTTGTGATTTTCTGTATCAATGTGATGTTTTAAAACATGAGTTCTACCTAACCCCGTGCCAATGCTATTCTTCATCTCTGCAACTAGCCTAAACAAATCCTTTTGCTGGTTAATACTTAAATCTTCTATAGGTATGATTGTTGTTTTGGACGTTTCAAGAAGTGTGATTTCTTTATTTATAAATACACAATCGCTCTTCAGCTTTAATTGGATTCCGAACGCGTCAAAGAAATCTTTACCAAGTAGTAGATTTTGTGATAATCCTGGCATTACCAACATTGACAGAATATGAAATTGGTTATCAAATGACACCGGAACATCAAAAGCCTTAGTTATGGTGTGACTGGTTCCATCGGCCGTGGACAGCCTAGCCCCTGGTTTGACATACGAACGTAATCCTAATGAAGACAATACACAAGCAAACTTCGGATTCATCACTGTTAAGTTAGCTCCACTGTCTAACAAACCTACACAGTCGTAATCCATTACCTTGAACTTAATATAATTACGGTTGTCATTGTCATTGTGAAAAATCTTGCAAATTTCGTTATATTTAAAGAAGTGTTGTAATGTCTGTAACCAATCCTGCCATTCTTTACTTTGCTTTTGCAGGGGAGGTACTACTTGGCAGGTTTTGTACCTTCCCCTGACGCGTTTCCCTTACACGAACAGTTTTTCGAAGTTACCCCAAAACGACCACACTTGAAACAAAATACCCGTTGCTTAACCACGGTGCAAGCTCGAAATAGGTGACCTATTTCTCTACAATTCCAGCAGCGGCTACCTACAGGCTTGATATTTTTTATTTCTGCTACTACTGGCATTTCTTTTTCCTGGTTAACGATGTATGCACTAGGTTTATAAGCCAAATCGGGTTCTAATTTAAACTTATGACTTTGTGGCTCCTGAAAGTTGTCACAATTACGTTTAGTTCTTTCTAATATCCGTAATATGCTAACCAGATCCTGCACTGAAATGAAAGTATCCCTGCATACCGCTCTCTGAAAATATGGCTGTAGATTCTTTATTATAATCTGTATTTTTTCACTTTCAGAAATCTTATGAGGTAACCTATTAAACATGTTTTGCATTGCAAAAATATAAATTACTGCTGATTCGTCTTTTCCCTGTGTCCTAGTTTTAATTTCATCTAATAAATCTTCCTGATAATAAGGAGATTGGAATGTGTGTTTGAGAAGAAACACCAGTTCCTCCCAATCACATACATTGTCCTTATTTGCCCTATACCATATAAGCGCATCACCCTCAAAAAAATCAATCGCATACCTCCACAAATCAATGTCACTAGCATTGCGTGCTTCTTTCAATTCTTCTACCCGTTCTATAAATGCGTTTACACTCATATTATTTCCACCGGAGAATTTTACACCCCAACTACTGATCGGGACTAATTTTCGATTACCCGCTCCGTCCTCTGTATTTGAGCTGCGTAATAATTTTGTGACTTTATCTGTGTCATGAAAGCAATCCTCGGAAGTGCAAGATTTCCTCTCAATTTGTGGCTGATTCAAAGCAATTTGTGGCGTTTGCCCTATTATGGTTTTCTTTTCCTCAATTTTTTTTATAATTTTGTTGGCAACCTCTCCCAAAGTTTCTACTAAATTACTTTTATCCTCAGCTGACAAATCAGCTTCTTCAGGTGGTTCATCCCGTTCTTCTAACTGTGCTAATAACCTATCTCCCTTTGTTTTTAGTTCTGCTTTTAATTTTGCTTCCCTATCAGTTGTCGGTGTGATAAAAGCTAATCTGTTCTGAACATGAATTAACCTAGACACAAGTCTTCTATATAATGGTTTATCCGGTCTGTCTGTCAATTCCGAAATATATTGAGTCAATATTTTGAGTTTTGAAGAGCAAATTTCAAGTTCTACAGACAGAGCTTCCAAGCTCTGTCTCGGCGCTTTAATTTCATGGGTAATGTCCCCTGTTTGTTCACTTATAAGTACTTCCTTTAATAATTTCCTTAATACTGAAACAACCGCCCTCACCCCTATTCCTCGACACGCAAGCTCAAATTCCAGTTCATCCTTTAAGAGGTAGTATGGATCCATTATGACAATGTTATTATAATAAACACTACAATTAATGACCAAACTTGCACCTTAACAACGATAATACGTTATAACAATAATACGTTTGTTTTTAATCAACTCAGTAAGTAACACTGCACCCAAGAGAAAAGAAAACAAACAAAAAAAAAAAAAAAGAAAACCCTGTTGGTATAATAATAATAAATAAGTGGGTGTTTTTTTTTTTACCAATATTCACAAAAACCTCTTCGTAACACAGAAATTGTTGAAGGGACTTGTTTATACAACGGTTAGTATTACAATTCAATAATCAGTTTCGATGACAACAATGTTTAACCATCAAACTAGTAATGGTGCGACAATAAACACCAAAACTATTCATAAAAGTTACACACACAATAATCAGAAGAGCGTACACTATGTAAACCACCATATTTTTACGTTGGGCGCCATGTGACGGACCCTTTTCCGTCGGTGGTTGTCAGTGAAAATGCTTTTAGATTTCAACACAAGTTTATTTTTAAGACGGCCAAAAGATATGCCAGCCTGAAGGGCATCCGCAGCATGATACTAAAATTAAACCTAATTACTAAACCTAACTAAAACAAATAGGGCGCCAGGAGGGTTTTAGACAGGAGACGTTAGGCGCATGGAACCCTTCCAGTCCCCAGAACTGCCGGCTGGGCGTGAATCTTCACCACAAAGTTGTGAACAATTTCGTTAAATAAAGGACGTTGTACATACGATTTGACACGAACACTTATGGAATTATTCCACTGAATTCTCCAACAATCAAAGGGCATGACGGTATGCTGGAACAATTGACACCATAATATGAGTTTAATCAAGTAACATTTCCGAATGGGTTAACACTACTAGTAATTCTTAATGCAACTCACCCCTTTATTGTTCAAGATATTCACTAAACAAAATAGATTTTCCGTATTAATAGCTGGATATAATATTTATAATTTTGACATGGCGGTACATTGAGAAAATCCGCTATTAAAGCGACACACATCTGTCACCGACTAGTCTTTGCGCTGCAATGTGTCCTTCAAACTCATAATCGCCTTTATAACCGTTATTCATAGTATTGAGGATAATAATGCACTTTTAAATTGTTAGAAACACAAAAAGACGATTTCTCGCGATGGCCGGGTTTGAACGCGCGACACATGACACCGCAGTCCACAATCAAAGCTAATGTGCCATCTATTACATTAATTACTTAGTCTAAATTTGGGGTCTAGTTCATCTCTCGTATAATGACGTCATTACAGTAGTTCATGCAAACAAAATACCAAAATAATTTGTAAATCAAACATATTCTTAAGGTAGTGTGTATTTATTCCGATTGGATTACAGAATATTTATGTTCCCCAAACAAATATTTTGATATCTTTCACACAGTCCATCCATCGTTTCTTTGGTCTTCCCTTACTCGTATATCCATCCACATTCACATTCATACTCAAAACTTTCCTGACGAAATTTCCCTCATTCCTCCGCATTACATGCCCATACAATGACAACTGATTTCTACACAACTTTTAGTCACCGGTATCACTTTCTGACTTCCTCTTACATACTCATTTCTTATTCTATCCATTCGCGTAATACTACACATCCCTCTTAGCATTCTCATCTCGTCTGCATGCAATTGTCTTTCATTCATTCTTTTTGTGGCCCAACATTCTAATCTGACTATCCGTAACGACTGATATCAGATATTTGCATAGAGGAAGCCTTTTCCCCAGCAGTGGGATTCATCCCACACATAATCAGCCTATAACGTCCACGTTATCGGCTGATTATGTTTATGTTAGCAAAACTACTACCAAGGGGGGCTTAGACATACATAAGCGCGGTTACCTGTGAAGGCTTTTATACAGAGTTTAACACTATGTCTTCCATAACACATACCCATATTCCCATGGAAATAGGCAGAAACTACAGAACGCCTGCTACGATCCGTAGGCGGATCGCTCACACGAGCTAGAGTCAAGGCGGCGTCAAGGCGCGGGCGCACAAGCGGCGCGCCGCATCTACGTTTTCTATAGGAATAAATGGCAGTGCGCTCATAATATACTACGTAGAGTCGCGGCACGGGCGAGGTGGTGATGGCGCGGGGTTGAGGTGGGGCGCTGTGCCCAACAGCGACACGACTCCACCGCCATTTTGTCATTTTGTTTCGGAAAAAATGAATTGGAATGTGAGGAGGATGCATAGCCGCCCGCGCGCCTCGACTGCATAGAGACCACGCCTTGACAGTGCCTCGACACCGCCGCCGCGACCTTGCCTCGATTTACCAGTAAGCGACGCACCTTTTACCTCATTTACGTTCATACATCTGTTCACACACGCACGCCAGTTACGAGTACTACGCACCTAAGGTCCTTACATACTCCTTTTGCGTCGTTTATGTTCGTACATCTGGTGGGCCTTTCCGAAGAACATCACCAATAAGGTCAGTATATGACTGTCTAGGGCGTCCCTTCCCGGCGTTTCCACTCACACCTACCCTGCAAATACCTTTTGTTATGTCGCTTTTCATTCATCCTCTCAAGGACAAAAAATTGAAAAGAGTATGCTTAGAGTTTGGTCACCATACTCTTTTCAATTTTTGTCACTACATCTTCTTTTAAACCGCACCGTTGCTTTATCATTTCATTCAAATTCACGCCTTCTTCCCATGGGGGTAGGCAGAGACTACATAAAGCCACCTGCTACGGTCCTTACATACTCCTTTTGCGTCGTTTATGTTCGTACATCTGGTCGTACATGCATTACCCATCTTCTCTATGCCAAATAATGCTGAATTTCGAACTAACTCAAAACATAAACATATATGCCTTCACTTCGCAGTACCATTCATATTAAGAAGTAGGTAGAAACTATTGCCTGAAGCTGACTGGCATGTCAATACTTCGACGTATCCAGTGATTCGGGACACAATCGATACGCCCATTCAAAACCATTTATTATCAAACGTTATCTATGCTCTTGTCAGTTACCATTCATTCATTACTGTAGACTCACTATCTCTATTGGCATTTAATGGTATTAAATCAATAGGGAGTAGATAGAGATGGGTGTATGAGGTTTCAATGTGGGTGAAAGAGAAGATATTTTGGTGAGAGATCTAAGATAGAAAAGTTAATTGTAATTGCCTAATTTGGAACGTGCAGTAATTGGTTTTTCGTTAAAATAAGTTTGTTGTTCATTGTCATCACGCTATTTAAAGCGTATTGTCAGGGTCTGTACACAGGTGGTATTTATACCAAAAAATCCCTGGACACCCAGCGCATCCAATACACCAATACATTTTCGGGATGACGTTGGAACTCCCTCGTTTCTGGAGTGCCTCCGAGACGTTCGCGCAGGCTCATACTGACGCTTTTCATGACGTCATTCGGGAAAAAAGTCGTGTCACTTATGACGAGGGTGCGGGGTAGTATAACAGCATCCTGAAAACTATAGCTGAAGATACGTGCACCTGTGTTGAGGCATTTCGTTCGTCTGGTGATCTTTTAGGGAGGTATCTCCCTATTGGTTATCTTGACGGGGCGGGGTTTCTCAGCATGGAGGCATTTCTGAATTAGAAACAAAATTAAATCAAAAGTCATTTATTCAAACTAGGCTGAGAATCAGCACTTTTCGAACGTCAAAAATTACAAAAGACAGTTTCCCAAAACGCCCGCCCTTCACCACTTCCTAGTGCTTTAGCTGAGGAGAAGAAGTGAAGAACTCCCCAGCTACAAGATATAGGTATAGTTATGATGA
Source organism: Dicycla oo (assembly GCA_948252095.1). Taxonomy (NCBI): domain Eukaryota; kingdom Metazoa; phylum Arthropoda; class Insecta; order Lepidoptera; family Noctuidae; genus Dicycla; species Dicycla oo. Next base: position 17,025,277 of record OX411732.1, read on the forward strand.
GTGTTGTCCTTTTTAATTGTATTGAAGTACTATTAATAGTTTATAAGTTTTTGTCGTCGTCATATACTAACCTTTTGGATCTTGTTGACCCAAAATAGATAAAATAATAATACTAATAATAACACCTGCAGAATAGTGAGAAAGTTCATACAAATTGAAGACAACCAAATCGCTCCTCATAACATTAATTCTTAGTAATAAAATTCACCACACACGCTAAATTGACTTGGCTTCGGCTCGTTAATGTAGATTAAACTAGCCAAAGAGCTAAGAAACAAAACTTGTTTACCAAAATAGTAATAATTTCCTGGGACATTATTCACACACGGTCATCTGATCCCGAACTAAGCAGAGCTTGTACTATGGAAACCAGATAACTAATATACTACATACACTACTTATTTATTTATTTTTTTGTGAATACGTACTTATATAGATAACTAGCTGTTGCCCGCGCCTTCGTCTGCGATCCAGGATGAATAGTAATCTATGTTCTTCTTCAGGTCATGGTCTACCCAAGTGCCAAATGTTCATCCAAATCCGTTTAGCCGTTTTACCGTGAAAGCGTAATCAAGATAAAAACACTTTAGCATTTATAATATTAGTTAGGAGCATGAAAAACCGGCCTATCGACACTCTAGAAGTCTAGACTCACAAAATGTATTAACCAACCAGTTGATTTGTTTAAACATACAAGTATAATAATGGGGGAGTTGTTCTAGAGGAGATCTAGGATTGTCTATGGGTCTGTCTCTGAGAGTGTCAACTGTACTTTTGTAATTGCAAGTACTGATTAATCTTTTACAATCAGTTAAAAAATCATCGAACTTTTCGTGCTGCTGCTGTTTCCTACCATTAACATAAAACGTTCAAAAACTTCGTTCACTCTAGCTCGAACACATTTGTTAATCGCGTCTATTAAATTTTCATATTACACTGATTTTTCACTAGACACCAGAAGAGTTGCAAGAATTCTGGCAGACTGCAACCCCATCATGTTCCTCATCAGTGCAACTTTAACATGGGCTGCGGCTTCTTCTTGACTAATTCCAATTAAATAATCTTGAAAGCATTGTTTCCACAATGGCCACTCATCACCGGCATTGCTCGACCGCATGTCGAAATTTCGTAAAACTTTCACACACATATCATGAACCTATGTTATGCCATAAGATACCTAAGAAGAGATTTAGTAAAGTAGGGACAGATATATTAGAGTTTGCTAGTAAACCATATTTAGTGATATTTTACATAGTAGACGCCTAAGAACTAACTTGCCTACTAGCAGTATAGCTTTAGAACCAAAGATAGTCCAACCAAAAATGTCGATATTTTGTTGAATATGAGAGAGTCTATATATATATATATATATATATATATAGGAAAGCTAGAAGAAGGGAACAAAGTTTTGAGTAGTATATAAAACTGATAATAATAATAGGTAATAATAATGATTTCTTAACGTCCGTGGCCTGGCTACGCTTTGGTGACCTCTTTGGGGAAACCGAAGGTTCAGTCTGTGCGATTATGGATGAAGTTATGCTTACGAATAACTACCGGAAGTATATAATGAAAGACGGGACAATCGACATATGTCGGGCATGCCATTGTCCCGGTGAGTCTATCAGACATATTACTTCTGGATGTTCTCGTTTAGTTAACGGCGAGTATTTGCACAGGCATAACCAAGTGGCCAGGATTATCCATCAGCAACTTGCTCTGAAATACGGCCTTGTGGACTCTGAGGTACCGTATTACAGGTATGTGCCCGACCCAGTTCTCGAGAATGACCATGTCACGTTATACTGGGATCGATCTATTATCACTGACAGGACTATTGTAGCCAATAAGCCTGATATAGTGGTTATAGATCGATCAGCGCGCCGCACAATGACAATCGATGTCACTATCCCGCATGACGAGAACCTCGTGAAGGCTGAGAAGGAGAAACAATTGAAGTATCTCGACTTAGCCCACGAGGTTGTCGCTATGTGGGATGTGGACTCGGCAATCATTGTGCCGATAGTCGTTACGGTCAATGGCCTTATCGCTAAGAGCCTCGACCAACATCTCAAGAGGCTCTCGTTGGGTGGCTGGGTGAAGGGCCTGATTCAGAAGGCAGTCCTCCTTGATACGGCGCGTATTGTGAGGAGGTTCCTGTCTCTGGGGCCCTAACCACCGGTAGCTTGGACCCTGTTCCCCATGCCGGTGGATTTCTATTTTTTATATTTTTAATTTTTTTTTTATATTTTTTTATTCTAATATTTAAAAATATAACTTATATGTAAAAAAAATTGAATAAAGGAGATAATAATAATAGGAAGTGTTGTCCCCTTGTCGCTACGTCACTATGTGCTAGCGGCCGTTTCCGGGGGCCCATTACTGAGTGTGCAAGTCACCCCATGCCATTTTATCCGTGTATAATATATGTATAATATTGGTCAGGCAGTAGTTCTTCCATAGTTCAAGTAACCCAATCCACATTAGCCACCCAGACCCATAGCCCAATATGTTTTCTTTCCACGTACAACAGTAGTCCTGTACCAACCGGAGTGCACTTGCATAATGCATACAGGGATAATCGTCGGTTGGTGCCTCCTCATCATTTAAAATTATCTAAGGGGCCTCTGCGAGTTGGCTTCGGCTCCTCGTACGCCTTCCAAAGGTCCGGGACCCCAGGGTCTCGAGAAATGTAAATAATAATAATAATAATAAAGTTTATTGACCATAAGTTTAGGTTACAGTACACCGGTAATACATATTTACATAGTATAGGGCACACTCACGTTCAACTACACTGAGTTAGAACTTATCTATAACAAGAAGCAAGGGGAGTAGAAAAAGGTGAATATTTGGAAAAAGAGAATAGTATTAAATAAAGCTAAAGAACCTAGATCTTACATACTAAGCAGTACCTAATTCTAAACCAGTAAGACGAAATACTTATCACATGAAAAAAATTCAAACTAATGTAGGTTATGGTCCCAGAGATATGTTTATAGATGTAAGCGACAATGGTTGTCAATTAAGTTTACCTAGCTGCTCTCAAAGTGTTTCACCTGATGTGACAAATAAAAATAGTTCTAATAATATTATGAATAACTGTTCAAGTTTACATCAGACTAGATCTGGCAGGTTTATTAAGCCTAGACAGATTTTAGATTTGTAATGGCCAACCAGTTGATTTGTTTAAACATACAAGTATATATAATATAATAAATACAATAATGCAATAATAGGGGAGGTGTTCTAGAGGAGATCTAGGATTGTCTATGGGTCTGTCTATGGGGGGCTCTGAGAGTTTCAACTGCCATGTCAGGTAGTCGTGTTGTAAGTGTAACTGATTCGAATAAACTAACTATTATAAATAATCAGTCCGTCTATTCCCGTGCATGTTGCGCTTAGCTTGAATATGTCTTCATATTTGACTGAGACTTTAAAATACTGGCCACAGAATAGCTTTAAGGATCAAAATAATAAATAATCACGTTGGTTAATCTAATAATACGTTGCTCTCAAGTTTTACTCCTAAGACACAGTAATAGACATAGCAACAATATGTTTTTAGTATTTACTTATTTCATAATAGGTAGGTAAGTATATTTTATGAAATGCAATATACCTTTCACAACATACATTTCACAATACACATATTGCAAACTTTTATGTGACACAGTTGAAGGATGCTATATTGAATTCGTGAGTTTGCATGAAAATATGCTTGTGACAGGATTTTACTAATATATAGAATATGTAGAGAATAGGTAGGCTAGAATTAAGGTACAGCTTCATATTGCTGCTTTCAGCCACTTAGCCCTGCCGCACGCTACAGCCACAAGACTCCGCCACCGAGCTGCGGACTACAGTTTTTGTGCATTTTTTAATGTGCCGTTTAATATGCAGAAAGTTAAAGTCATCTTTAAATAAATATTTTCCGGCGCAAGGTCTGGTGAGTACGGTGGATGACGAAAAACTTCCAACCCTATCTCTTGTAGCTTCGAGGCCGCTTGTAGTGCCATATGAGGTCGAGCGTTGTTGTGTAGGAGCAGCGGGGACGAGCGATTAACCAAGGCTGGCCGGAGATTTGCGAGCTTCTCCATCATTGTGTTCTCATCTGTGAGTTCCTCACAGTACACATCCGCAGTAATGCTGGTGCCATTTGGTAAGAAGCTGAGATGATTCATACCAGCACTATAAAGAACACCAAACAGTGACCATGACTTTTTTAAGGGTAATTTTTTATTTCGGGCATTGCCTAGGTACTGAACCAGGGTCTAAACAACATGATGACCGCTTACGATTATCAAAAAGAATCCATTTTTCATCGCAAGTAAAAATGCTGTTCAAAATCCCTTCATTTCTGTGTCAGTTATGCAAAGCAAAGCATACCTCAACGCGTTCGTCGCGTTGGCGATTGTTCAGTTCATGCGGCACCCAATTAGCAAGATTTATTACCTTGCCAATTTGACACAAATGGACCAATATTGTTTTGATGCTAACGTTGAAAGCTGCTGCTAACTCAGCCGTAGATTGAGTATCGTCAGCTTCCACTATTCGTCGTTGCTGACTTTAGTTTTCGGGTGACCACGGGGCTCATTTTTCAGATCAAAGTTTCCATGTCAGAAGCGTTCAAACCAATAACGAGTTGTGCGTTCGTTTGTAGTGTTCATTCCGTACACGTAATTATTAATATTGCGAGTCGTTTGTGCGGTATTGCTACCGTGACGGAACTCATATTTTTATCGTGTCCATTTTGATGAAAAAGATACAAATGTAGTGAAAACAAAACACTAATAAATAAACAAATGATTGAATTTGAAAATAGAATTCCATATTTTTTTAATAAAATTTATTTGGATATCGAATTTATTGCCAGACGTACATAAATTGCGTTTTCGGCTAGTGTGAAGATCAATATTATCTTTCATTATATTTAGAATTCCAAATTCAAATTAATTTTATAATATAGCATGACATTTTTTTTTTCTAAATCAGTAATTCATTTGTTTTCCCGGCACCGTTCGATTTTTCTTTGATATCGATATTTTTGTAACCATAGAAAAATTGAAATTGCGCTTTATATTCGAATACGAGTTCCGTCGTGGCACCAACTCAGCACAGACAGCACTCATTAACGACATACGTATGGACAAGGTACCGCAAGTGAACCCACGGTGTGTTTTTGGTTTGATCACTTCCGATCTAGAAATTTTGATCTCAAAAAATTTCAAATCAAACGAGGCGGTAAAAAACGCCTTTAAAAAGTTCGACGATTCCAGTCCTCAGGATTTCTATAATAAAGGCATCAACGAACTTCCACTAAAATGGCAAAATGCCTTGACATTATTTCTTTAAAATTTTTTTTTTTTTTTTTGTATATAAAGCGGCAATTTCATAGGTAAGGATAGGATATGAACTCACCACACATGGATAACGCCGGTGCTCGCTACACGCTATGATAGGCTGCGTACGAAAACTGTAGTCCGCAGCTCGGTGGCAACGTTTTGTGGCAGTAGCGTATGGCCAGGCAAGGCTTTCTTAGCATTACTTCATTTATATATAACAATGAAGGCAGGATCTTTTACTGCGACCCACGGCCACGCTACACACGGATGCATGTCTGGCAAACAAATGAACCACCCAGCTAACGTGCGTAGTGCTTGACCTCTTTTTGCATATACTACGCTGTTGAATAGTGCCTTTATTTGTAAGCCCAGTCTAGCGTTAAATTCTCTGGCATGTGGTGTAGCCTTACAATGACCAATGAGATTCATACGAGCAACCGTATGATTGATGATCTTGTAAGACTTAAACCAACCATAAACTAGCAACCAGTAAATCAAGAATAAACTACAATTAGCCTATAATAAATATTTCTGACTTGTAAATTGCAAAAAACGTTAGAAAATTTGAATTTCGCGGGCTACCCTGACGCTTTCGCCTTAAATAGTAAGATGCTGTGTTACATTACTTTTGACTCCCTCTCCCTCTCCACTCCCTCTCACAGAGAAGGGCCTGTGTCCCAGCAATTGTGACATTAGAGACTGATTATTATTATAAGATACTGTAGAAAGTCCAGAAATAAATATTTGAAAACTCGAAGTTTTTTTTCGGTCAGTTTCGGAAACAGTGGAACAATTGCGTAACACACTATCAATCGGAATCGGTTTAATTTTGACAGTTCAACAACATTCATTGCGTTATTTGCGATGTCGAGCGGACACATTTTTCAAACATATGTAGCAATGGATTAGCAATTTGCTTCAAAATTATTCAAATTCCGATTGATAGTGGCAATTGATAGTGGCAATGGGGATTGGCTGTGACAGACGGACAGACAGACAGACTCACGAGTGATCCTATTAGGGTTCCGTTTTTTTCTTTTGAGGTCCGGAACCCTAAAAATTAACCAAACCTATCGAGTAGGGTATCAAAATAAAAAATAAATTAAAAGGAGTTTACAAAAATATATATTTTATTTGTTTAAATTTAATTGCAAGTAATAAATTGGTTAATATTCCGTCCGTAGCCCAACCGTATTTAAAACGAATTTATATTATTTATATATTGTATCTGGTAACAAGTAATAACAGCCGCACGGGTCGATCTATCAGGTTAAGCTACGCTTGCCGGGGTTGGTCTGTGGATGGGTGACCATCTTTTCATACCGAGATTCCTCCGTGCCTCGGAAAGCACGTTAAGCCGTTGGTACCGGCTGTCATTCGAGGATCTTTGACAGTCGTTACGGGTCGTCAGAAGCCCGAAAGTCTGACAACCAGTTTTACCAAGGGGTATCGTATTACCCAGTAACTGGGTTGTGGAGGTCAGATAGGCAGTCGCTCCATGTAAAATACTGGTATTCATCTGCATCCGGTTAGACTGGAAGCCGACCCCAACATAGTTGGGAAAAAGCTAGGCAGATGATGATATATTGTATCTGGAAAGACAAAATATTAATAAAACTAAAAATATTGAAATAAAAAAAAATATTAAAAAAAAAAACAAAAAACCCGACTGCACACACAAACACATAACTGAAAAGAGAAAAACAAGCATTACTTATAATCTATTGAATTTTGGTATCGCAGGCGGGGAGAAACCAATAATCTGAAATGCAGTCAGGTTTTTGGTTTTTATTATTATTATTTTTTATTAAACATTTTTTTACTACGATTGGTTTCCACTACCTACTAATTTTATCTTCTTCCAAGCTAACCACTGATCTGGAAATCGTGAAATAGGACTTCTAAACTAAAAATGAGCTGTGGTAACGGCCGCGACTTCGAGCTTCACTTCCTTACTTCGACTTTCTTTAGGTTCGAACCCTGACTGACAGGTGTTTTACTTTATGTAAATAATTTCATCACCACTACTCTTTTAATGGTGAAGGAAAACATCGCGAGACAAGTGACATCTACCAATACGCACTGGGCCCGCGTAGTCGATTATGGCCCCCACTACGACCTCTCATTGAAAGGAGGCCTGTGTCTCAGCTGGGAACATTATAGGCTGTTTGATTATACAGTACTAGCTTTTGCCCGAAGCTTCGCCCTCGTGGTTGTCGGAAATTATCCCACAGGAACGCACTACCCGGATCAAAAGTATCCTATATCCTAAACCTGAACTCAAGACTCACAAAATGTATTAGGTACTTAAATAAAAATAATAAAAAAACTCACTCCTAAAGTTTCTATAATAATATAATTAAAAGATGATTCGATAGACAAGCGGCGCCATCTATTATCATAAGCACGTTATTGTACTTTTTCTCGGAAACGGTACTTTTTTTCGGGATGAAAGGTACCCTATGTTTGTTTCTGTACATGTGACAACGTATACGCAAAATTTCAGGATGATCGGTTCAGTGGTTTAGGCGTGAAAAGGTAACAAACAAACAAACAAACTTACTTTCGCATTTATAATATTAGTTAGGATGCAAACTAAAAAGAAAAAATATCCTATTCGTGTACCTTAGCTAGATTGATCTTGATTGATGATTGATTGGTGGATGCCAAGCTTCACAGCTTGGCTCATTGCCGCAAGGTTGCCTGCTTGTCGGTCTTCTACAGATTGTACTTCGGTGAGTGTGCCCAAGAACTCCACGACCTCATTCCACCGGCCCCTTTCTACCATCGGACATCTAGGCGCACTGCCAGTTACCATCCCTACCTAGTTGCTATTTCACCAATTTGCACTAAGCGTTTCCTTTCTTTTACAAAAGACTACTTACTACCTGCGTCTGTGTTTCCGAGAGCATACAACCCTAATCTCATTAAAGTGAGAGTGACCAGGCTTCGTCTGGGTAGCTCACTCCATCGTCGACTCTGTCTCTGTCGCCTCCGACCTAGACTAGAGACAAGAGCAAACCCATCTTAAATAAAATAAAAAAATCGCTTACCGAATTCATCCAAAAACCAATCATACAAAACCGAATCAATTTGGCATCATTAATTATAACCTCAACTATACGCACTTAATAGCATAATCTCGATATGCTATTGGTCAGTTCGATATCAAATCATAATTTCGGCTTACTATTGGTCAGTCAAATACATCACATTCCCTTTGTATTCATCGCTCGCGGTGTTATCAACCGCTTAAATTAATTGGTAATTAATTGAATTAATTGCTTTTAAACGTCCAGATTGTCCCACGATTTATAGTAATTGAGAGAAATAAAACATACGGATGGAGCGATGGATTTTTCGCTGTCTTCGTTAAATTCATTGTTTGTGTTGTGTATTTCTAATTTAAATCTAAATCAATATTTCCAAAATAACATTATAAAGAGGTTAAATTATTTGTCTTTTTAGGGTTCTGTACCAAAATGGTAAAAAGTAAACCTTATAGTGCGACTCCGTCTGTCTGTCTGTCTGTCCGTCTGTCACAGCTGGATATCTCAAGAAATCTTTGAATTTTAAAATAATTGTCGATGACGTTTGACCAACTATTTTGCAAATAAGAAAGAAATAATAATATATATATTTTTTTTTGCAACAGGGACTGAATGGGGTCTTAAAAATTCGAAGTGGGGCTACTATTAAGTCATGTGGGGTATCATATGAAAGAGCGCTGTTTGCACATTCTCAAACATTTTTTCTCTTTTTTTTTAGGCCGAATAGCCGTCGACTTTTCATGCAAATATAATAAAAATACCGTTCCCCCCTTATCTCCGAAATTTGCATAGAGAAAAATCTCATATTATTCTATGTGATAGAAGTTTATGTAAAGATTACAGGAAAAATAAAACGATGTCTCTAAGTAGCACACTTTTTTCCCTCGGTGTTCGAGTCCGACTCGCTATTGGCCGGTTTTTTTGTACGAGCTACTTGATCTCATATATTACCTACTGATTCGATTACAAAACTCTTTGACCGATAGAAAACTACACAACAATATTGCCAAGTCGCGGGAACAAGCTAGTCTGAAATAAACACTGAAACATGCTATTATTATTTTAAAACTGTTAACTTATTTACATTATGTGAATATTTATTAAAATAAAGATCTATTGTTTTTGTATTATATCTGACAAAATATCTGTTAATAATAGTTTAAATATAATAATTATATATATATATATATATAAACCTTATTGGTAATTATATTTTCTAGCCGTTTTGAGGTGGCAAATCAGTCAAGCCATTCTCCAGTTTTTGCGAGTTCACTGTGACACCTCTATTGGTAAGCCACGTCTCTATCTGAACCCTCCTTTCCGCTGCGCTTCTTTCAATAAGTTACACAATTTGAGCCACCCCGGTGCTCAAGCTACGACTCGTTTGATGGCAGAGCGTTTTGTCTGGCCTTTGGTTAGAAGGATTGTCGAGCCTGGAAGCATGCAGCGGGACTTGGGGTCCCAGTCATGGTCTCTTTAAGGAAATCTCGAAACGGCTGGTTGACACTTCCCGTGACCCAAGGGTTGGCTTTTACCTCGGCCAGAGGCTAAGTATAGCCATACAACATGGTAATGCCGCCAGTCTCTTGGATATATTACTAGTCAACCGCGATGCGGATGAATTTTCCGAAGCCATATTTTAGTTTGTGAATAGTTTTAGTTAAATTACGATATGATTTTATTTTTACTATTGTTAATTTGAAGAGTAATAAATTTCCAAACTTTCTCAGGGGACCAATAAAATGAGAATAACCATTGCAAAATCTTAGTTTCTGAAACTCTTTCAGATGCCTGAGTGCGCATCCCTTATTGATTACGGTTAGTTTGTACACTTAATCAGACTTTAACGTCCCCACTGCTACACTGGCCTGTTCTCTTTAAGGGAGCGAGCCATAATCCACCATGCTGGCCTAATTGGTAAATATCATAAGTCTTCGAATTTTTGGTTCTAGGATACGCCGGTTTCCTCACGATGTTTTACTTCACCGTTTTGTGATAGTTTGTTCGTGTAGGTATAATGTTACTGAGCAGTAACTGACACAGTCAATAAGGTAGCAGTACCTTGCTTGCTTGCTTGATTGCAGAATCGCTGGTGGCCATCCAATAGTTTGTTTTAGGTTTAAGCCTAAAGCTTTAGAAATACAACGTGGTCGTAGCGATGTGGTATCTACACGGCAAATAGTGCACAGCAGAAGTGTTTACATTCGATACACAATGCAGATTCAATTTCCACATTCAATTAGCTTAGCTTCCTGATTTCAGTGCATTCTCTAGGGATTTGTAGAATATTCTAGAAGTGCTTTTTGATTCAGTTATTTTACTAAGGCCCACTTGCGCTTTCATGTGTTATCTTAGATACGAGTAACTCAGACTTAACAGCTAATTTATCAACCCTAAATTAGCCATTATTTACCAGTTAATTTAGTATCAAATAATTTATCTTGCGCCACCAAGAGTTAGACGTAAACCTAGAGATAAACTTCCAAATATTTAACCCACCGATGTGGGAGAGTTAAGTCGCTAAACTCTGGGTTAGGGTGCGTTATGTCAAAATAAATTGACGTTATAAGGTAGCTACTTAGTATACTTATTTAGTATTTTATATTGTTCGACGTAAGTGAAATTTCAGTACTGTATCAGCAGGCAATATATTCATGAACTCATCTAGGAATAAATACAAAATATAAAAAACTTAAGGATATTCTTCCATCTGACGTTTTTGTCTATTAATAAATAACCACATACAATACGTATTAGTGGCGAGGTGTGATTTTTTGTAAGAGAGAAGCCGAAGCAAAGCTGGTCTTAACTTACTTACTTATCAATTATGTAAAAATTAATCTAATATTAACTTAAAAAATAAGTATTTTCTTTATTTCATTTAACACCATCTATCGTCAAATAGCAGAACTAAAAAGACGTTATCACTACACAAATAAAACTTTTAATCAGTTTGAGAAATAAGTCAACCAAATTAAAAATATCATTCTAAAATTATTATACGAATATAAAAAATCGAATAGAATATAGTTGAACAGGCAAAAACTAAATCAAATATGCAATATATCTCGTTTTTGCTGACGCATTTTTTTTATATCTGTCTCTATCGTAACCCGTTGTACAGTCAGCGGCTTGCTCTCGTCCATATTAGGCAGTGCCACGTGACCTAAAGTGATCTCATGACGGGATCGTTATTGTATGATTTTTTAGTTTTGGCGCCGTGTTATTTCAGAACATTTTTTTGTTCTAATAATAGGCATTTTTGTCGTTTGAATGTTATGGTTAATTAAATACCCATTAGTGTAACTTTATTTTTGGCAATACTAGACACTATTGACTGTGGCATTTTACAATAGCGTTAGAGTTGCTGATCCGAACCTCCGAAGGGAAGCCGGTAGGAATCGTGTTATAAGGTGGTTTCGCCACTGATACGTATGTAGTTTCCATGGAGATTTAGTACAATACAATTAAATTTAAAATGTCATGTTAGAAAGTTCAAAGAAAATAAAGTATTATGTATCGAAATAATTTGAATTTGAATTTACTCTACATTAGTGAATTTACTCTACATTAGTAGAGTAAATTCAAATTCAAATTATTTAATTCAGACATGAGTCCATAGTGTTAGTATAACAAAATTACTTAAAGACTAGTGTTAGTAATTCAAATAATAAAGGTATCATCCTCAACTGGTGTGGATCCTTACCCAGTGACGCAGCAGAGGGGAGTCCCACCGATCTCGGAACACACTCAGGAGACTATTAGTGGCAGTGCGCAGCCGGCCGGCCATGGATGCGGTCCTTTTTCTTATTATGGCGTAAAAACAATCTGTGTGCGCCTCCGCAAACATACCGGACGCACTACAACGCCACGACAGCCCCAACAGTATCCTAAATGCGTTATTGTATTGGACACGCAGGTCGCTGTACGCTCTCTGCGTAAAACTGGTCCAAAGACTGCACGTGTAAAAAGACTGGCAGAAAGCTTTAAAAAGAGTTACCTTTACTCGATTTGTACAACGTGCAAATCTTCGAACCAGCATGTTACATCGAACGGCCAGCGACCTGCGTTCCCTCTCTATATCTATGTAGGTTATCTTTAAGATCCTCAGTGACCCAGTGACCCAAGTACTTAAACTTAGTAAGAGATGGGTAAACAATTTCCGTTCATTAATTTTTTATCGGATCACGTATCACGGCAAAAACATTGGAATCCTTTTTTATGTATCTTCGATTAAACAGCAATGTTCCCAACTAAAAAAACATTAAGCCAGGTTAACTAACCCGATGTTACTTAAAAATCAAAGTTAAAATGTTAATTACGAAAATCTGAGTTTACAAACTCTACATTTATTCATTTAGCTCAACTAAACGTGTGGCCTTACAAAATGATATGTCAATGACTAATAATATTTTACCTACTTTTAACTTCAAACATACCATTCCGATACTCGTTCCATAGAACGTTTATTTGTATGCAAACAGTGTTTCTCATTCTAATTGAATAAATTGTATTCTGTTTTTGAAAAATAAATTTCTTCTATTCTGGGCTAGGTTCCAAAAATAATCAGAGACACACAAGTCTCATCGCGACTTTGGCCTCATGTCCTAGTTAGTAGAATCTCGGCATGCTGAAGATCGACTGAGTTATTGACTAATGAAAATGAGCCCTTGCAGTAGGTGTCTATAGTGCAATAGATACCAGTCCATAACTTAAGGTAGAAATACAAATATCAGGAAAACAAGACACAAAAGCTATCAAGTATCAGTTGGTAGAACAAAAGAAATACGTAAATCAAAACACTCTATGAAATAATGATGTCTAGCCTCCGCCATATTGAATATCTTGTGACTTTCATACAGCTGAGGCATTATCTATGAGCAAACGACACTAGATCAAGGCAAATACGAAAACGTCGTATTTATTGAAATATGTTTAGTGGTTTGGGCAATAGATAACGATCGTACCGAATAACTATCTCATATACAAAGATTATTTATTCTTACTTTTGGTATACCTGGTAGCCTAATTATTTGGTAGGCTTAGGGCCACTTGCGCATTCATGGGTTATCCTATATAAGTTACGCGATAGAAAGAGAAGCAACTTGTAGGTGAATATTACTGTAGGTAATAAGCGTTGTGCCACCTGAATTGCACTTTATTGTGTCGTAGCAAGAGCTGCTTTTTATTTAAAGGATTTTGCGGAGTGTCTCATCTGTGGCTTAGCTTACTGATTTCAGTGCATTCGCTAGGGATTTGTAGGATATTCTAGAATCGCTTTTTGATTAGTTTATTTTACCTCACTTGCGCGTTCATGTGTTATCTTAGATAACTCAGAATTAACAGCTAACTCAGGGTTAATCAAATAATGCATCTTGCACCACCAAGAGTTATAGGTAAACCTAGAGTTAAACTTCTAAATATTTGACCCACCGATGAGGGAGAGTTAAGTCGCTAAACTCCGGGTTATTGTAAGTAATTGTAAAAAGATATAAATTGACGTTATAAGGTATTTGATAACTTATTTTGTATTTTATATTGGTCGACGTAAGTGAAAATTCGGTACTATATTCATGAAGGCAATATATTCATGAACTCATCTAGGAATAAATACAATTTATTTCCTTAAACATATATTATTATTTGCATCTGACGTTTTCCTCCATCTATACTAAATCTCCATGGAATCTAAATACGTATTGTATGTCGTTTCCATGAAAATTTAGTATAGAGTGATTAAAATTAAATGTCATGTTATAATTCAAAGACAAGAAAGTATTACGTGTCGTAATGTAGAGTAAAAGAGATGGGTACACAATTTCCGTTCATTCATTTTTGACCGGATTACATATCAGGGCAAAGATATTGCAATTCTCATTTTTGTTTCGTCTATTGAACACCAATGTTTCTAACTCAAAAAACAACCCGATTAACTAACCCGGTGTAACTTTTTATTGGCGTAGCGCATGATACGAGTTAAAATTTTAATTATATAACTCCAACTTCTAGTCTAACAAACTCTACATTTATAAATTTAACCCGACTAAACGTGCAAGTGGGCCTCAGTCACAATTCCCTTTCATTAAGACAATTCGATAATATTCATTGGGCTATTTAAATTGTCGAGCAAACGAATTTGTCAAACATTGTATGAAGCTATAGAATAATATCGACCCACCTCTCCTTTGCATGGGTGCCATCTACAGATGTGGCAACATGTTTAAACATCATATATTATATATATATTAAATATTAATGTATTATAAACATAAACCTTCCGGAAATTATTGATTAAGTTAAATATATAATATCTTAACCTAACTAAAACTATTAAAAAACTAAAATATGCCGTCGAAAAATTCCTCTGCATTGCTGTCTACTGGTAATGTACCCAAGAGACTGGCGGCATTACCACGTTGTATGGCAATACTTAGCCTCTGACCAAGGTAAAAGCCAGCCCTTGGGTCACGGGAAGGGTCAACCAGCCGTTTGGAGATTTCTTTGAACAAACCATGAGCACACGGACCCCACGGCCCGAGGGTTTCAACCCCAATCGGCTCGAAAATATAGTTACCGATAAGGTTATTATACTTCCGCCGCTACAGCAGCAGCGCCACCACAGCACGCTGTGCCAGGAAGATGTGAAAGCGCAATATACCTTCCGGAATAAATTCTGTAAGTGATGGTGAAAAAAGCATCATAATCCATTGTTTAGAAAAACTAAACAGTCATTGAGACAAACATGAAAGGTGAGTTTGTTTTTTACTCTGTATAGATCGTCATCTGCCTAGCCTTTTCCCAATTATATTGGGGTCGGCTCCAGTCAAACCGGATGCAGCTGAATACCAGTATTTTACATGGAGCGACTGCCTATCTGACCCCCACAACCCAGTAACTGGGTAATACGATACTCCTTAATAAAACTGGAAGTCAGACTTTCGGGCTTCTGGCGATCCGTGACGACTGTTAAATATCCACGAATGACAGCTAGGACCAACTGCTTAACGTGCTTTCCAAGGCACGGAGGGGTCTCGGTATGTAAAGCTGGTCGCCCCATCCACAGACCGACCGAGGCAAGCGTAGCTTAACCTGATCAAGCGACCCGTGCGGTTGTTATTACTTAGCCACGAGCCCCACAACACTATGTATAGATATAGATGTTGTGTGTCATAATAAAGAGATTGTGATTGTGAGTGAGACTTCAACCCATTGTTCTCGTAAAAAATGTCTGTTTAGTCTTTTAGATAATTATGAAAAATAATACTGGCTAGTTTGACATTAAGACATAGAATCGAGACATCAAATACCATAAAATACGTAGTTCAATAGCAGACTTTAGAAGTAATTTAAACAAATTGCCGATTGTCGTCTCGTACTTTGTGTATTGTTACAATAACATACTTTATTATGGCTCAACTGATATTTATTCTTGCATTCTTAATGATCATGTACTGATGCGGAATACAAACATACTAGCTAGCTCATTGATTACTCATCTTGAGTCAGAATCATCGGCCTAGCCTTTTTCCAACTACGTTGGGGTCGGCTTTCAATCTAACCGAAAGCAGCTGAATACCAGTAATTTACATGGAGCGTCTGCCTATCGCACCTCCATAACCCAGTTGGTAACACGATAGCGTGTTACCTTGGTAAGACTGGTTGTTAGATTTTCGGGCTTCTGACTACTGGTAACGACGGTCAAAGATCTATTTTTTTAACGTGATAACGTCTTATAAATCGATGAACGCTGGCTGCACGCACGAAAAGTTTTCACGTTCCGCCTGAGCGGAGCGTGCGATCGCGGAAGGATAGAGATAGCGTTATCACGTAAACTTACGTCCGTAAACCGACTTTACAGACAACCAATATTTATTTATTTATTTATCTATCTATACTTACATACCCTTACAGGATAATCCAATGCTGTAAATGCGCATAACCTAACTTAATAAAAACTAACATCTATGACTAATTATTACGCAAAATACGCGCATAAACGTGGAGTTGCGGATACCAGCCCGTATCACCTATAAGTAATTATAAATAATCTACAAATGACAGCCGAGACCAACGGTTTAACGTGCTTTCCGAGGCACGTAGGGGTCTCGATGGAATGGATGGACCGATCTCGGCAAGCGTAGCTTAACCTTCGGTCGACCCGTGCGACTGTTATTATTTACCCACGGGCCCCTCATTTAGCCACAAGCCCCTCATTTATCCACGAGCCCCTCCCACTCATCTTTTATTGAGTGTGCACCTATTTTTTACTTAAATCCATTTTAATAATCATCTTGTTACCAAAAGTCATGATTCTGGGTGGAAATCGCAATTCAAGTGACAAGAACCGGTGGAAATTTTGGAAACGTGGATTAATAGCCTTCTTTTTACATTCTCTTTTGATTCGTATACGTTATGTAAACTGTTTTTTTTTTATTTTAATATACGTATATAAACGTGGATTCAATTCGTTTAGGAAGTGCGATAGTGTGTTATCTTGTTACCAAAAGTTCATAACTCATCATCATTCTCCTGCCCTTGTCCCAATTTATTTCGGGTCGGCGCAACATGTCTTTTTCTTCCATACTTCTCTATTAGTCGTCATCTCGGTAGTCACTCCCTTTCTGGCCATATCATCTTTCACACAGTCCATCCATCGTTTCTTTGGTCTTCCCTTACTCGTATAGCCCTCCACGTTCATACTCAATACTTTCCTGATGACATTTTCCTCATTCCTCCGCATCACATGCCCATACCATGACAACCGATTTCCACACAACTTTTCAGTCACCGGTGTCACTTTCAGACTTCCTCTTACATACTCATTTCTTATTCCATCCATTCGCGTAATACCACACATCCCTCTTAGCATTCTCATCTCGGCTGCATGCAATTGCCTTTCATTCATCATTCATTTCAGTCACCAAAAGTTCATAATTCTGGGTGGAAATCCCAAATCAAGCGACAAGAACCGGTGGAAGTTTTGGAAACGTGGATTAATGGCTTTTTTTACATTCCCGTTTGATACGTTATCAAAACTATTTTTTTATTCAAATAAATAGACGTTGATTCAGTTCGTTCTGGAAGTATGCTTGTGTGTATGGCCTTGAGGATCTTGACTAAGAATCGACTATTCTTTTTCAATCTTAGGTGTCATTATCATCATCGTCAACATTTCTGCCCGGAGTCACCCACTTCTGGGTATAGGCCTTTGCAAGGTCAGTATCAGGATTTTTTATTTATTTGGGATGGGTTTGCTCTTGATTCTAGTCTAGGTCGGAGGTGACAGAGACAAAGTCGACGACGGAGTGAGCTTACCCAAAAAAAGCCTGTTCACTCTCATTTTGAAGAGATTAGGGTTGTATGCGTTCAGAAACAGACGCAAGTAAAGAGTTTCACTCTTTTGTTGTGTGCTTTATAAATGAAATTTGGAAACGTTTAGTGCGAATTGTTGGAATAGGAACTAGGTAGGGAGGACAACTTGCAGTGCGCCTAGATATCCGATGGTAGAAGCGGGCCGGTGGAATGAGGTCGTGGAGTTCTTGGGCACACTCACCGAAGTACAATCTGTAGAAGACCGACAAGCAGGCAACCTTGCGGCGATGAGCCAAACTGTTAAGCTTGGCATCCACGAGTTTAACGTTGCCAATAAGCCTCTTAGCTCTGCGTTCCAAATTACAAAAAAAAAAGATTAGAAAAAACGAATTTAGCGGGTAACCTTTGCGCATTCACCTTAAAGAAGAAACGGTCAAAACAACGTTCTGCAATTAATTTTATCTTCCATATATTGTTTCACATGAAACATTATATCTATAATCTATGCTATGTATCACAATTTTCAACAACTCAGAGTATAGCTGTGCGCTCTGTTACCAAGTATTAGCCTTAATGATCTGTTTTTCCATTTCCTAAAGACTTCAAACACCACACAAATGCTGCCCACTTTCTGTTACCTACGTTCGAACATTTGTATTGTAACTACAATGATAAATAGTTGTCAACTTAAAACTACACGGTGATAAAATGTCTTGTAGAATTTGCATTATCTTTGTATTTAACTGTTAGTGAAGGCTGATATTCGGCTGCTTGCCTTTTTCGTCACGCTACTGACTAGTCCATCATATTTCCATAACTATAGAAGTACGTTGGCCACCATTCATTCAGTTTTGAGGAAAAATCTATAAACATATTCATTTTTGATCTTTTAAAAGGTACACGTAATAAAAGTCTATTTTAGTGTGGAGTTTTGGAATCGTTCTGCAATGTATCGCAAATTAAAGAACAGTGGGCCTAGCACGGACTCGAAGTAAAAGTAAAGTAAATTCAAACGATTTTAGAAATGAAAACAGTCGTTTTGCACAAAGTATTATTTTAGTTTGAAGACTTTATCTAAGTATACTAATATAATAAAGCTGAAGAGTTTGTTTGTTTGAATAAAAACTAATGAGAAATACCAGTCGAATTTGAAAAGTTATTTTTGCATTTGATAGCCCAACTCTTGAGGAAGGTTATATTTTATAATATCAGGCTACGTTGGAAAGAACGCTAAGCGAAAGCGAAATAATAGATGTGACGGGGTGGGACGGGGGAACAAGAAATTTCAGGCGGACGAAGTCACGGGCAGAAGCTAATTCATATATAAGGTCTCTCTATTCATACACGAAATCTCTTAAGGGGTCAATGTACTCATCATTATGAACAACTTGTACTATGGAATCAAACCTGGAATCACGAAAAAAAAAAATCAGTTGTTCCCTACATTTTAACGAGTTTTACGAATGTAAATGAAGGGAACAGCTGATTTTTTTATGTTTGATCCCATAGTAAAAGTTGTTCATGATGGTGAGTACAAAGACCCCTTAAGAGATTTCGTGTATGAATAGATAGACCTTGTAACATATTTATATGGGAGATACTAATTTTGCTTAAACAAAAATGCTTTTCGATATTTGTATTTTCGAGCGCAGAACACGGAAGGTCCATTTTTAAATCGACACATTTTAGGTGTTGCAATAGCAGATACAAAGGATACAGTTTAGCAGAATACGGGTCATTTACTATTTTCAAAATAAAACAAATGATTGGATAAAAGTTGCCACGACAGATGATGAAATAACTGAGCTATTACAGACATTCCAATATACATTAACTACATGCCTGAATTCCCCCACGGGTTAGGCTAGTACACCAGAATTATATAAAAAAGCCGATTCCTTCACTTGTCTTTCATTGACTGACATACCAAACCATACAGCTGACGTGATGAGTTCATACCACTTTTTAAACGCCCGGAAACATTGAATTTTAAATGTATGTACAAACATCCATCAAAATTGATTTAAACTGGTTATTTTTAATTTTTTTGAGAAGATTCTGTTCATTGTTAATTACGACAACGCCATTAAGTAGACGGAGAAGAGGCTTAATAAAAAATTAAATATTATACTAAAATCGGACTGGTTGATAATGACCCGGAAGGCTTGTGTACAATTTTTTTTTTTTAGTGAACTTGTACATAACTTATTGCTAGCTACATTATCCTAAGGGTGTGTACGATATTGTAATTCATAATCAATATTTTAGTGCATTACAGAACGATGTTTCATAATTTAATTTACACTGATTTTTAATTAGGTCATTTTGACATTTTACTCATGTTATCATATGCCATTTTAATCTAGCAAATTAAAAATCAGAGTTAAGTAATATTGACGAATTAATCAAAACAGCTTCTTATTTGACAGCTATTTGCAACGTTGCCAACTTTCAGAATATCTGAGGGCCTAAAGAAAGTGATATTCTATCAGCGATCAAAGATGATGGAGAAGTACAGTTTGTATAATATTGCATACCGGAACAAGTTGTAGCTACTGAGGGCATCCCCTGGTGGGTTCCCGCATTGTCGAGGCGGGGGGGCTCAGTAGCCGTGGCTTGGTCACCCTCGGTGAAGCGAAGAGGACCCTCAGATATTCAGGGCTTTTTCCAGCCGACGACGTAGCGGCCAACAAGTAAGTTGCGGTGCCGCTTGGGCGACATCGCAACTGAGGCGGGCCGCGATATCGTATTGTTGTGTCATATTCCGCGGCCTTGACGGGGTCGCCACCGTCTGATGGCGGACGCGGTAGGGCTGCAGGAGAGGAGGAGTGTCGGTATTTCGTTGGCCGCTCTTCTTATCCTCTGAGGAAGAAAGTGGCCCGTGTTCCACAAGCGGCAAAGGAGGACACCGTGGAGTTTTAGTGGGTTTGAGTCCCACATAACTGCACTATCTCTCCGTAGTAAAGCAGTATGCATTTCTCCACGACAAAAAAAAAATGCTACTGAGGGCCAAAACAAAGTGATATTCTAGCGATCAACGACGATGGAGAAGTAAAATATGTATCGAAAGTCGTTGTAGAAATACGAAACGCTTTGAAAGTGATTGTATGTTTACAACTTCTAACGTGATGATATTATCATGGACGTCTACGGCATCATGATAACACAAGGAAGTAAAATGTATAGAATAGAATAGATTTTTTCTTTATTAAAGTAACCAAGATTCAAGAAGATTGTTGAAGACTACGTTAGCGAGCACAGACAGGGAATAGTAAACAATACACGAAATAACGGTTGGTCACCGCTGCGACATCACATATGTATAGGAATACAAGAAGACACTTTTAAATTTCCCTCCATGATAACGTTACAACGCCACGTATTTCCATCCATTTTATTTTCCTGCCGTAAACATCCACTATAATATCGTCACGTTGAAGATTATAAAAAGCGCATATTATCACTTGTCTAAGGGCCGATTTTTGATCCGTAGTTAACTCAACCAATGGCTAAACATAGTAACCAAAGGTTGAATTGTGGCTAAATGTATTTGCCAAAATGCCGTTATCTACTATTTTTTTAACCTTAATGAGTTATTATGAATACATTCACGTTAACTCATTCGAGTTTAGCCTTTCACATTTAGCCAAAATTCAACTATTAGTAACTGTGTGAATCCATTGGTTTAACACAATTAACTATGGATCAAAAAACCCTACAACGAAAAAAAACAATAGCCGATCAAGGTATTTTTGAAGGTGATTTGAAGCAATTTGAAGACACACATTCACAACTTAAATAGTTCCAAAGCAATAGTTTTGAAAAGTCAGATGGCTAGCCAGCTATTATAAATCTATTTGAATGCATTCTCAAGACTAAAAACCTAATTCATCTTTGTTGTATATAATAAATCAAGAGCATATGAGTAACAATGCATCGCGTTTTAGCAACTAATGAGACTCGCGCTTGTCACCACAAAATATTAATTAATCGGCATGAGCCGATTATGGAAGCTAGGCTGGCAATATAGGAATGTAGGAGCTCATTACTCTAGCTCAAAATCCGCAGGCAATTTCGGCAGCAATGTTTGTTATCATGAATAGAAGTAGCTAATAATTTATGTGATAAAAAAAAATCTAATTCAAAATTATTTATATTTCAACAAATTATTATCAATTATTATCTTGTCTATTACTAAAATACTTTAAATGAAGAATGAAGTACTTAATAGCATGTAATTTAATTGCGCAATCACTGGTTAAGTTAACACTAAATGTACTTTAGGCACATCTATGCCTAACTCTTCTGGGAAAGTAGGCGTCGCTATACGTGTAGCTTACTTCTGTAAAATTTGATTTCTATTTACATTCAAAATTAATTTCATAACCAAAACTTTGAACTAAGGACACCGGGAATGACAAAACAAATCACCTCAGATATTATTGAGATGAAAACAAAGTTAGAAAATAATCCTCTAAGGCAGGTAGACGTGACAAGCATGTCAAAGGCCTCAGGAGGCCTTGCCAGGCCAAAACTAAAGCTTTTGGGGTCTTAACTGGAATTGGAGGCCAGGCCGCTGTTTAAGAGTCCCAAGTACTTAAACATGACCGGTATAATAATATTATGGAGTTTTATTTTAGTAGGAGTAGATAAAAGATCCTTGTAAAGGAAATCGTTCTGGATTTTTTTCGTGTATTAATGTAATAACAGGCAAAATAAGAGGCATGGTAACTAATGATTTACCTCATTAAAATTTGCTTAAAGTTAAGACGAGCTTAAACGTTATTTAAGTAGACGTTAATAACAACGCTTATAAGTACGGTAAGTGTTTTCTATAGAATACAGTGTTGATTTTATTGGTGGTTCGTTAAGCTACTCAAGCAAGATAGGGTTAATATTGACAATGACTTAACCCTAGGTCAAGCACATGGCTTCTTTACTTTTTTGTCCAAAAGAAATTCTAAAGAAAATTGAGACCGCCTTGATCACTTACGCTTCGTTACAATAAAACACAACGTCTGTCGATTTGAGAACTGGCTTGGAAGTCGAGAAATACATTATAAACCACAGGTTATAACCGACACAAAACGTCTACATCTATACACATATGAACAAATAAATAATTAAACATATTAAAATACTCGACTGCCCGGCCAAAACCCGAACTAAAAAGTAAAAAAGAAAACAACCTATTAGTTAATCTGTATATACAAAGTAAACGGTCACCCATTTACTCCCTGACTAAATAGATAAATAAAATTGTCATTGCTGTCGGAGGACAGTTCTGTGAAACACTTTTTAATCTAAAAGGTTACTGCAATAACAATTTTATTTATGTGTTTAGTCAGGGAGTAAATGAGTGACCTATTGCTTTGTATATACAGATTAACTAATACAACTTGTTTTTTATCTTTTAGTTCATTTTTTGTAGGGCAGTCGTGTTTTTTTTTTAATTGTTTGTTTTTATTCTATAGATTTTATTGACAAGTTTTGTTTTTCATGGAATATGCACATCAAGGCCTTCAATAAAAAAAAAAAAAACAATTTTTAAAATGGAGATGATGGATGGATACTGCCGCCATGTTGTTTTTTTTTTTTATTACAGTCAGTGTCACTCGGGATGATGTAGAGGATTCTAACGATACCCTATACATCCAAATCTGTTAGGTCATTTAAAAGTTATGGTGGAATAAAGAAACTCACATATATATTTAGACATGAGCCCTGAAAGCATTACACTCCATGGGGCATTCGTGTAATAAAATAGTAACGAAGTCAAAACTGGACATAGAATATTTATGGAAAAAAAAAGTAATTGCTACGAGGTGTGGGAACGAGTCTGAAGCCGAAAATATAGTTCTTACATTTTTTTTTTCCATTTGTCTGTTTGTCTGAATGTATGTTCTGGATGAAATTTGACACACATATAGTTTATAACCTGGACCTAGCTTTTGCTCGCGGCTTCACCTGCTTTGAGACCGTTAAGGAGTTAAAAGGTATTATAATAATTAAAGTAGAAACAACAGAAGACAGACACAGATACTTTCGAATTCATAATATTATATTGGACAACATGATAGGTACGAGAATATACAAAGGAAAAAATATTTAAAATATTTCGAAAGTTAATTAAAAATCAGGAAATCATGGTGTTCTTACAGAAACGTTGAACAATGACGCAGTTAGAAAACCCCATCGGTCCTTTGACGGTATACGGAGACAAAAGTCTGCCACTCAGTTACACACAATGTGTCTAAACTTGCCACTGACAGCCATGGTGATAAATAATCTTAACGTTTTTGGTACAAGTAAGAAGCTGTTGTCTAATCCGATTAAAATTAAAATGAGAATTTTCATGCTTTTTGGTACTTCTGGGTACAGACGCCACCACATCAAGCTACCCGAAACTGTAAAATGTACCCAATCAACCTTGAACCTCATGCTTTAGCGATAAAGTTGAAAATCTCCTTAATCCCCTTTTTTATTTTATATTTTCTGGTTCCGTGCATCCCTCATGCAGGTGATTTTTTCACATTATGATTACCTAAGTAAACAAAATCAAAATCAAAAGTCATTTATTCAAACTAGGCTGAGAGTCAGCACTTTTCGAACGTCAAAATTACATAAGACAGTCCCCCAAAACGCACGCCTTTCACCACTTCCTAGTGCTTTAGCTGAGGATAAAAAGTGGCACAACAAACTACCCAGCAGCACAGCTGTCTATGTCAGCTAGCACACACCATTATACCAAGTAAAAAGAAAAAATCGAAAACTATACTGAAGCAGAACTAAAAATACAAAACTAAAAACGTAAGTAGAATTTTATACCTAAAAATCTCCAGTAATAACTTACATATAGCCGTATATGGGGAAAAAGTTTCTTCGCATTTTTTAAGAAAATTCAAAACATTTTTTAATATAGTTTATTTACATTTAACTAAAGTATGTAGGTACCATTTTGTTCGATAACTTTTTGCCATCTTGTAGGTAGGGACATGATCCCATTGCTATAGAAATTTTGGGACTTCTGGTCAAAATACCGCGACAAGTGGTTTTGGCAGTCCTCTCGTGATGTTAACCTGACACTGCCTAAAGAATTCTGAAGAGACCGAAACACGTGGAAATCTATACGGCGGATGCATTAACACCTCCCAGCCAAACTCTCTTAATTTTTGCTGAGTGGCTAAAGATGTGTGAGGTCTAGCGTTATCATGATGAAAAACCACACCCCTTCTGTTGATTAATTCCGGCCGCTTTCTCTCAACTTCTTGCTTTAATCTCATCAGTTGTTCGCAGTAGAGTTCAGAATCGATGGTCCTGCCTGGTGGTACCAGCTCATAATGAATAATGCCCTTCCAATCCTACCACACACACAGCATCACCTTGTTGCGAGTTAACCCGGGTTTCGCCACAGTCTGTGAAGCCTGACCGGCCTTTGACCACGACCTTTTTCGCACGTTCTTGTCATACGTGATCCACTTTTCATCACCAGTTATCAGCTTCTTCAAAAATGGTTCGGTTTCATTACGTCGTAATAAAGAATCACAAATGAGTACACGGTTCATTAGGTTTCTTTCAGTGAGCTCGTGAGGTACCCAAATGTCGAGCTTTTTTGTGTACCCAGTTTTTTTCAAATGCGCCAAAACTGTTTTGTGGTCAATTTCCAGTTCTTCAGCTACGTCGTAACTACTGATATGCCGATCTTGCTCCACTTTTTCAAAAATGGCATTTCATCCGTAATAGGGCGACCAGAGCGACGTGCATCTTTGACATCAAAATTTCCGGATTGAAAACGCTTAAACCAAATTTGTGCTACTCTCACAGACACTACACTAGGTCCATAAACATCGCTAATTTTTTTCGCGGCTTGCGTTGCCTTTTTACCTTTTTTGTAGTAAAATTTTAAAATGTATCGAATTTCTTCATTACATTCACTCATCTTGACGGTACGAAAAACAAATGAAAATCACACATTTTCATAATTTGAATTTGGAATTATGTTCTTTAAAATTTAAACTTTCAATGATACCAAAACCAGCCGGATACAAATAGTATAGCCAGAGAGATTTTATTAAAACTTGATACATACTATAATGCGAAAAGACTTTTTCCCCAACCTAATATTACAGAAGAGATGGATGCAAAATGTGTTTCCTAATTTACAAACAAAGATGAAGGTTCTCAAAAAATAATATTTTTCAATTCAATTTCATTTATTCAATTAATTAATGCATATTTACAATATTAAGCATTATACTAAAGTGGTAGGTATATATACGGATATCAACCTGAACTAGGTTAAACCTGTATCTCAGGTATCATAAGTGCAAATTATCAATTTTACATTACATCTGAATCTTTCAAAGGGTTAGACGAGGCTGTGGCTTTGGTAAAGTGGTAAGATGTGGCAGTCGTTACGAGTAGTCGGAAACTCGAATTCCCGATAATCAGACTTGCCAAGGTGTATAGTGCTACACCCACGTGGGTTGTGCGGTCAGATAAGCAGTCGCACCAAAACCACTTGTCGCGGTATTTTGACCAGAAGTCCCAAAATTTCTATAGCAATGGGATCATGTCCCTACCTACAAGATGGAAAAAAGTTATCGAACAAAATGGTACCTACATACTTTAGTTAAATGTAAATAAACTATATTAAAAAATGTTTTGAATTTTCTTAAAAAATGCGAATAAACTTTTTCCTCAACCTATTTATGATTACAACAGTATCTTTGTCCACTGACATTTGTAACCACGCGGTTGTAGTTAGCTTGTTTTAAAAGAGCAATGGGAAAGTTTGAAATTTTAATACAGAATAACGCCAAAAACAGCTGAACGGATTTGGTCGGTTTTGGCAAACATGCAGAATGTATTCTGTACTAGCACCAACTGGTACTATTTGGCTCTGAAAACTAACAAGTTTCCACAGGAAATAGCTTAAATTTTATATGAATATTTGCATCCAAACGAGATATAATACTCGGATGTCTATGGATGGCTTAAAATCTGAATTATAACCAAGAATTGCTTATGACAACGATTATTCTATTGATCTATTTCTGTATAGAGGTATACTAAATAGATTTCTATTATTTAATTTTTTTATTCTATAAAATAAATGTTATTGAGGCGAAACTGCTAGGGCAGTGGTAATATTAATCATTGACCCATCTCAATAAAAACTCAATGAAGAAATAATCCACACTAATCTAAATAAAATTTGAAAGTAACTCTGCCTGTCTGTCTAAACCATTGAATCGTTAGTGAGGTTTGACAGATAGGTAACCTGGGATCAGGACAAGGACAAGGCTACTTTTTCAACCTGGATATTGAAGTATCCTTTTCATCCTGGATCTAAGTAGTTTAGTTTCAGATAACCACTATATACATATAAATGACGTCTTCAAGTCACAGTCTGCTTAAGGAAAACTATGTTAATTTTCTCCTAATGTGTAAACAACGGCTTGCGGAAAAAGATTTGCACGTACTTCATGATAACAAACAAAGGTCAGATGTTCTAAATAACTTCAAGACACGCAACTCAATCTTCGTCTAACGTATCAGCACGAACGTTACAGGGTGACAGGGATATCGATGCGCAACCTGTTGACATGGATTCCGTATATGATTCTGAGCCCCTTGTGTTACAATTTTTTGTCGGTTATGAAATAAAAAGACTGCTATTTCATAAAAATGTGCAATGAACGTATATTTAAGCATCACCACGAGCGGATTCTGTTTTAATACATCCCAATTCAGTGAATGTGAGTAGATTATTTTTTGCAATACGAATAATTTACTTTTCCAGACAGAAACTAATTAGCTGTGGTATGTGTTAAAACAGAAGAGCTCGTGCCTAAGTAATAACAGCCGCACGGGTCGATCCATCAGGTTAAGCTACGCTTGTCGGGGTTGGTCCGTGAATGGGTCCGTGGTGGCACTTTAAGCCGTTGGTCCCTGCTGTCATTCGTGGATCTTTGACAGTCTTTACGGCTCGTCAGAAGCCCGAAAGTCTGACAACCAGTCTTACCAAGGAGTATCGTATTACCCAGTTACTGGGTTGTGGAGGTCAGATAGGCAGTCGCTCCATGTAAAATACTAGTATTCAGCTGCATCCGGTTAAACTGGTAGCCGACCCCAACATAGTCGGGAAAAGGCTAGGCAGATTGATGTGTCAAAACAAAATCAATTTGGGATACAATTGTAATTAAAAACATTTTAATAATCCTAATGGATTGTTTGTTAATAAAACTACGAGCAACCCGTTACGCACGGTTTGTACGACTGGTCAAAACATCGAGATTTTTTTTTATATGTACGTTTAATATTAATGTATTATGGACACATAAATCTTTCGGAGTGAATTCTCTAAATTTAATTTATTTATTTTTATTTGAGACGGGCTTGCTCTTGACTCTAGTCTAGGTCACAGGTGACAGAGACAAAGCTCACCCAGAAGAAGCCTGTTCACTCTCACTTTGAAGAGATTAGGGTTGTATGCGCTCAGAAATACAGACGCAGGTAGCGAGTTCCACTCTTTTGCTGTGCGCATTATAAAAGACCGAATGATGGTGTAAACCGCATCAATACGTATTCGTTGCGGAGTTTAGAAGAACAATTTATGTTTCTTAAATAATGCACAACCTCTTAAGGGTTCATTGTACTCATCATTAAAAACAACTTTCACTATGAGCCCAAACCTAAAATCGCCAAAAAAATCTGTTGTTCCCAACATTTTGACGAGATTTGGAAACATAAAATGTGGGGAACAACCGATTTTCTTCGCGATTTTGTCATAGATTTGGTCCCATAGTAAAAGTTGTGTAGTAATGAATGAGTACAGTGACCTATTAGGAGGTTGTGCAAATCACACCTTGTGTATGCAAAACATTGTAATTACTTTTATCTAGCTAATTAAAACATGAATATATCACACCAATATATTCAATAGTTGTTGACAACTCCAACAAAACATAACATGCAATTAAAGCAGTAGATATTATTAATTTTAACATTTTGCATTGTTATTTTATTTTTATTTAATCAGAATAAGTTCATTCGTTCTGTTCGCTCGTGCATGTGTCTCTCACTAATTGGGTTACCTGCGATACCAGTGTGATTTTCTTGTGTTCTTCAATAAACGTTTGAAAGTGGAGAAAATTAGTTTAAATTCAGCCATCAAGCCTCCACCCACTATCTCCAGCACCGAAGAATATCCATAAAGTCCACGATTCCTACAATAGGAAAGAACCGACCAATTAACCAATAAATTTATTATTAATGAAGAGACTAACGATATATGAATGCAGTCAATCGTGTCGGAAATGATTTAAAATTCAAATTAAGACATCTATTGCTGTCATTATTAATTATTCGAGTATTTTATAGCTGCATTAATCTTTTGTTCTAGTGTTCAATTCATTAATTTATTTGCTCATATCAATCAATCCGCCTAGCCTTTTCCTAACTATGTTGGGGTCGGTTTCCAGTCTAACCGAATGCTGCTGAATACTAGTATTTTACATGGAGCGACTGCCTATCTGACCATAATAACCCAGTAACTCCTTGTGAGAATTTTGGGCTTCTGACTACACGTAACGACTGTCAAAGATCTACGGATGACAGTCGGGACCAACGGCTTAATGTGCTTTCGAAGGCACAGCATTTATTTGCTTATATAATGCTCAGTACTCAAAACGAAACAAAATGGTGCAACATTGTTACAGCAACAAGTTTCTGTGTTTTTGGAAACATAATGCTGGGAACATGCTATTGTTCTATATTCCTTCAAAATGAACTTTGATTCTAATGAATAGCAGCCACAGGTATCGAGATAAATAAAAGAAAGTAAAATAAAAACTGAATAAATACCAGTTTGTTTAGGACAATTGGAAACTTGAACGCAGATTGGTTAATCTGGGAGTCAATCTATAAGACTTCTTCATCCTAACTAATATTAAAAATGCGAAAGTAAGTTTGTTTGTTTGTTTGTTAGCTTTTCACGCCTATACCACTGAATCAGTCATCCTGAAATTTTGCATATACGTTGTCACCTGTACAGAAACGGACATAGGGTACCTTTCATCCCGAAAAAACGTACTGTTCCCGAAGAAAACAACAATAACGTTCTTATGATAATAGATGGCGCCACGTGTCTTTCAAATCATGACTGAATTATTACGCTTTCACGCTAAAACTGCTTATCGGATTTGGATGAAATTTGACACATGGGTAGACTATGATTTTGATTAGGACATATGATGCTTTTGATCCTGGGATCCCACGGCAACGTACCCGACAACCACGCGGGCGAAGCCACGGGCAAAAGCTAGTAACATAATAATGGATTATTCAATGAAGGCATGCGTTTGTTGCATTTATTATGTCAATACATGAAAAAAAAACAGTCTAAAGTCCTTTTGAAGTTACTCGTCCACTGGGTTGGTGCTGGAGCGTCCGCACCGTACGGTTTTGCTGCTTTGTATTAGATCGGACAAATCTGCGCCAGAGACCAGTATTTCTGCCGATTGACGTGATGACATCCGCAGTGAACGAGCCCTGTATAACCAGATGCATGCTAAAGGGTCCCCGAAACGATCAATTGCATTAATTGGCAATTTTTACGCGTGTGTACATTGATGCGCAAATTGATCGTCTATTTAGTGAAATTGAAGCGATTGACAATATTACTACAATAGAAATTTATTTATTTATTAAAACTTTATGCACAAGTAAAAACAAATACCGTACAAAGGCGGACTTAATGCCTGAGGCATTTTCTACCAGTCAACCTTAGGGTGATGCAGAGAAAACATGGCAGGTGCAATATAAAAGATAGATAACACGAAAATAACTATAAAATAAAAGAATAAATACAACAATATATACATATATACATACATATAATCAGAATAAACGTTGTCAGGAGAAATAACGATCGGTAGAGGAGAAATAACAATCAGTAGAGGAGAAAAAGAATCCAACAAATCAGCGTAGAGATGTTTCTGCCAACTTCTTACGTATATGCTCACGTATCTTCACTTTAAAAGACAACCGATTGGTTGCCGTCCTGATGTTCAGAGGGAGCGCATTCCAAAGAAAGACCGCCTGGACAAAGAAAGAATAGTGAATGAAACCAGCGCGGTGAGAAGGACATCGTTTGACAGGCCAGTTGGCGTAGTTGGTTAAGATACCACCTATCATGCCGCAGGTCGTGGGTTCGATTCCCATCCAGGACAAACATTTGTGTGCATGAACATGTCTGTTTGTCCCGAGTCTGGGTGTAATTATCTATATAAGTATGTATTTACAAAAAAAAAGTAGTATATGTAGTATATCAGTTATCTGGTTTCCATAGTACAAGCTCTGCTTAGTTTGGGATCAGATGACCGTGTGTGAATAATGTCCCAGGTTATTATTATTATTATAGGTTATTATCGTAGAAGACGATTGTTGGTAGAACGAAGATTTTTACTATGGGCAGAGCATAAGTATTGAACATGGGATGGTCAGGTAAGAAGGAGAAGTGGGTTGGTCGAGAATATAAAACAACATAGACAGAGCTCTCACCTCCCTGCGCTGCCGAATGGGTAACCATTTTAAAAGCAATCGGTGCCCGGATACATGGTCATACTTACGAAGATTGAAAACGAATCGAATGCAGTTATTGAAAAGGCGGTCAAGTTTATTGAGGAGATCTGCATTCAGGTCATAGTAACACACATCACCATAGTCAATTATGGGAAAGATTAGGGACTGTACAAGCATTGCCTTTATGTGTGTTGGGAGAAGGTTTTTCTACCGATAGAGCGACCGCAACGTTCCGGTGACTTTATTACTAACAGTCGTGACCTGCTTTCGCCAGTCAAGACAAGTGTCGACATGCAGACCAAGATCCTTAACATCGGAGCTAAACGGAATGACGGAGCTGTCAAAGATTACAGGTGGTACGGTTAAGCCATTCAGTTTTCTTATGCTGTAAGGGCTCCCAATTATGATAGCCTGACACTTGGCAGGGCTAACCGCCACCCCAAATCGATTAGACCAGTCCCTAACCACACCCAAATCCCGGTTAAGCTCACCAATCGCATCAGAAATGTTATCAACACTTGCCTGGCTGTAAAGCTGCAAATCGTCGGCATAAAGATGATACGCAGTGCGAAGCACGGTGGTAATGAGATTAATAAAAACGGAGAACAAAAGAGGAGATAATATACCGCCTTGAGGGACGCCAGCTGCAAGATCACACCAAGACGACGAAGAGTCTCCAGCACGAACAGACTGCTGACGTCCCCGAAGATAAGAGGAAAACCATTCCAATACCTCCGGAGAGACCATAAGATAGGAAAGGATGGATAAAAGGACTTCATGGCTGACGGTATTAAAAGCATTGGAGAAGTCAATTAACACTAAAACGGTAACTTTAGTGTCCTCCATTCCTCGCCTTATATCGTCAGTCACTTTAAGGAGAGCTGAAACTGCTGAAATTTTTAGAAATTGATGGCAATTGATCAATTGTCGTGCTTCGTGTTACGTTTTAAAGTTAGTTGTTGTTTTGAAAGTATATAGGAAGTATATAGAAAATGTAGGTATGCAGTACGCTCCAACTTAAATGTTAAATACTTACTACTTCAATTCAAGAAATCAAAAGCCATGACGTATTTTATAAAAAAAAAAACTACTAATATTTAAAACGTAACAGTCAATAACAAATTCTAACAAAGGTTACAAACAAAAACACTTTAATTAAAATTACTTCATTGATAAACAAAGCAACTCTAGGTACATATAAATCCTTGTCAAAATAAAATAGCCCCAAGCCATGCTTAATATTGGTCATTTAAACCTAAAAATGGGAGAAATCCCTAAAAGTGGAAACACTGTTTGATATTGCCGATGGAAAATCCGAATGCAGTAGACGCACCCTCATCTCATCTAATATTATAAACTCACGCTTTTTTCCCATGGGCAGAAACTACAGAACGCCACTTGCAGCTGCGATTCTTACATCCTCTTTTTGCTTTGTTTACGTTCATATCTGGTCATACACGCATGCCAGTAGCGAGTACTACACATCTGACATTTCTGAAGAACACCACTAACAAGATGAGTACAGGTTCTAGGGCGTCCTCTCCCAGCGTTTCCACTCAGATCTGCCTTGTAATAATAGTTAAATAACTAAGGCATTTAGCATAAATATGCTACAAGTGCGGAAAATAGGTGATTCCCGATGAGTAGGGCATTTTTATTCACAAGCGATCGAGTGTATAAGTTGACCCGAGGCGGAAATCATCTGACGCACGTGTATCATACAACGTTTTGGTAGACATTATGCGAGAAAAGATAATATAGGTACCAATTGAAAAAGTATTTTCTTTTGATTTAACCGGTAAGAGGCTGTTGTTGGTATATTGTGGGGTGAAATTAATTGATTCGTCGCTTGAACTCGACATTTTTAGCAGATTTATACAGATCGACTCCGAATTAAACAAGAAATTAGTAAATTGGCGGGCTTATTTTAAATACATGCGCGCTCAGCATATTCACTACTGGGCATGTGCAAATAACTGCCACGTCGTATCGCAAAAAGGCACTAGAAAAATATGCATTCAGCCAAACATATTTAATCAATATTTAAAATTAATTTGTTGATCAAAATCTAAATCTAAAGTAATTAATAACGCATTTAATGAAGTATTAGTTTTATTGTACAGTCACGCACCGGGATTGTTGAGCCACTAGCTTATAATCTTAACTTGGTTGTGTTACACGAATACTGCCCCTTTTTCGTTATTGAAATGTCACAATATGTCACATTTCACGGGCGGCATTCGTGTAACACAACCAAGCTAAGATGATAAGCTAGTGGCTCAACAATCGCGGTTCGTGACTGTACCTTATTTATGAATGATAATCTGTACTTGACTAATTTGTAAAGCTTTTCTCAAATAATAAAATCTCTTTGCTGACCACAGAGTTAAAAAAAAAAAAAAAACTGAAAAGTAAAACGCACTAGTGCAAAAAGTGGCACTTTCCGCACAGTTCTGCTTCGGCTGCTGCGTTCTGTAAATCCATTTTGTTAGTCGCGTTTTATACATCCTCTCAATATGAACAAACCATCATAACATATAATCGTAGCGTAAAAGTAAAAGTTCTTGTCACTTACACCACACTCTTCCTAACATTGTCTAACAATTTTCGTCATTACGTCAAGTCGAGTGGAACGTTTTATTTATGTTGGTGTCGAGTTTTTTGTTGAGCATCGTCTTTATTTACATGTTCATTTTGTTATTTTTTTACAGGTTTTCTTAGATTATGTAAAACATTTTTTTCTTTGGCGTGTTTGGGTTGTAAAAAGAAATATAAATGTGAAGGAATTTATTCAAACTTTTAGAGGTGTTTTGAATTAAAATATTGTTGTATTGTTTGTGTTTTGTTAATTTCTTTATTTGAATAGGCATCCTTAAACAAATTTTGTTAATTTCTTTATTTAAATAGGTATCCTTAAACAATTTTTTAAAATTTCTTTATTTGAATAGGCATCCTTAAACAAATTTTGTTAATTTCTTTATTTGAATAGGCATCCTTAAACAATTTTTTTTAAATTTCTTTATTTGAATAGGCACCCTTAAACAAATTTTGTTAATTTCTTTATTTGAATAGGCATCTTTAAACAAATTTTGTTAATTTCTTTATTTGAATAGGCATCCTTAAACAATTTTTTTTAATTTCTTTATTTGAATAGGCATCCTTAAACAAATTTTGTTAATTTCTTTATTTGAATAGGCATCCTTAAACAAAACTAATAACCATTTTCACTAACACTAGACATTAATTTACCTTACCCTTACCTAATGCACTCTATCCCGCCCCTCGCCTAATCAGTTCTAGTCTTATTTAAAATCAAGAGAAGATGCCTGCAGGTCCCGTAAAACAACGCTGGCCGTGTACCTGCGCACTAAGCGATAATTTATCATTTACAGCCTATTCCAAAGTACTAAGTAACTAATAAACTACAACTAATTACACTTGTATTATAAAACAGTAGCCTGGTACTTTAGGATAGGAGTGGGCGATACAGATCGTATATAGATACAATATCTATGTATCGGCACGATATCCAATACCTATATATCGGCGGACACTGTATCTATATATTAGGTATCAGCGTACCTATAGAGTTTATGTTGGTATGAGTCAAATATCGTATCGCATCTATGATATTCTGTTCAAACTGATTCGGGTACTGTACCCGAATCAGTTTCATCGTTTGTAATACTGTGGTGCCATGTGCGATTGCGATGCACGCGGGAGTGATTTTCTATAGTATAGTAGTTTATCGACTATACTATAATATGAAAGAGTGCGATACGCTTATGTCTAATACTAATTTTAAACATTATTAACAAGAGTTAAATACCGATTAAGTACATTATTTTATAAACACTTGTAAACAAGAAACCAATAAACGTCAAAGGATTTAAAATCATATGGCATTCACAATAAAAAGTAGTTTTGAATTTATTTTCACTGTTCAATTCACTGGGTATATAAATAGGTAATACAACTGAAACCACTGTACTTGTTTAATTTCAGTGATATATTATCAAAACTATCTAGCAAACAATACATTCACTGATTTCACAGTTACAAATAAAATACAGTTATGTTTGTGTATGTACTACATAATTATATCGAACAAAACCGAAACCTAAAAATCACAGTAGCACTTTCGATTCCGAGTTCCACACAGATTCAACCAATATATAGATATTGAAATATATAGATGCGATATCCGATATTCTAAACCGATACATAGATACGATTTGATACAGTCTAAAAGCGCATGCCTACTTTAGGACGCGACGGTAACAGTACGCAGACACATCCCATCCACTGTCGCTCAGCGTTCTTTTTACGTGACGACATCGATAATTAATTTTAAAAGGCGCTTTACGCACACAAAATAGATTTTTCCCCACAGAACTACTTCAAACAAACCAATTTTTAAACCAAGACCTACTGAAAATACAACTGAGCTGTTCACGTTTTTTACTGATTTTATATGATATATTTACTACAGTTTCTGCTGTAAATAGCCAATACTACTGCTGGATTTGAATATATTACAAAAATATTTTAAATAGAGGTTTTGTTTAAATCGTACTCAAATATTACTATTTCGCTTCCTCTTTTATAATAATTGTAATATAATTGTGTCGTGTTCCACGTATTGTGTTGTATGGTAATTGTATATATACTTATTTAAGGTTTTCGCATATCTCCTTACCGTAAGGTCCCAGACCTTTAGTAGGCATACGAGGGGCCGAATCCAACTCGCAGATGCCCGTTAGCATCTATAAGTACCGTAAGAGCAGGTTACTTTGACTCTAGTCTCGAACCTACCGATTTTTCGGTAGGTTCGAGACTAAAAAAATATCCCATATCGGTAGAACGATATGGTATAATTTTTGGGATATTTTTTTACCTACCTACCTGTTTTGGGTGCAAATCTACCGATATTTGTGGGTAACTCTACCGATTTGGCCTTGTGACGTTCGAGACCACTGCTCTAGGGCCAAATCGAGACCGATGTTTAGTGTCATTAAATCTACAAAAAGTTCCGCAAGTACGCGTCTATATCGCCATTTTTTAGTTACCGAAGAACATGTGACGTTCGGTGGTGTAGTTGCGACACTTTGTGCAGTACAAATTGTTGTCTCGATTTGGGCCAAAGTTATACCCTAGAGTCAAAGTAACCCGCCTTTACGGTAAAGGAAATGAAGCACCAACAGATGGTTATCCCTGTATGTATTGCTGTTATTATGTTAAGCCGCTTAGATATCAAATTATAAAAAAATAATAATAAAAAATACCCTAACGTGCTAAAATTATGCTTCAACGCATAATTTCGGCACGTTAGGGTATTTTTATTTTTTTAGCTGCTTCGTTCGTTCTTTTCAGAACGCCGTGATTAAATTTTCCGATGTGCAAAATTATAGTTGAAAAGGTTCCATTGAAAGTGCCTTCTGCATACGTGATTTCAATATTGAAAATTCCCTGGAAATTGGAGAATATAAAGGTGCAAAATTATTTATAGTCGCAGTCGAAGCAAGCAAATAATGCCAAAGCATGAATAGTTTTAGCGTTAGTAAAAAAAGGGATGTATTTAACCGAACCTCAAAGTTATAGATATATTGAATACTCTAATATAATGAATGCGCCTCTTTTTGTGAACCTCTAATAATTGTTATGTTAGAGACCTAAAATACTAAATAGCCAAGTGGTCACAGGTTTACCTACCCTAACAAGTTTTTTTAAAAGCCAGAAGCTTAAAGAGAGGCTCATTTATTTAAACAGTGTGCATCATTAGAAGCCCAAAAAGTTTTTAAGGTTTTTTAAATTAAAAACCTGCCAAGTGCGTGTCGGACTACGCACAATGAATGGTTCCGTAGTTGGGATGAGTTTATCCCAAGAACAAACTTAACATTATAGTTCAAAAACATGTTGTCCCATACATTCCAACTGCAAATGTAAGTTTGTACGCAAAGTATTGAGAGATTTTAAGACCATAGACTCTTATAAGTTTTTCTGTAATCTATAGGTACCTATATAACTATTATCTGATTTTTTTTTTCAAAATTTTAGGCTCAGTAGTTTTGGAGATAAGGAGGGAATGGTCAATTTTCGTCTATTTTCTTAACTGACTTTGAAACAATTTATTTTCAAATTATAAAAAAAAATGTGTTTGAGATCCTCACAGTAAGCCCTTTTATTTGATATTCACACGTTCGTTGTTCACACGGTACAGTTTGCCACTTTTTTTTTCTTATTTGCCCCCCACAATTTACCCCCATATTCAAAATTAATTTATTTACGTTACACGTCCTTGTTCGGGTCACTGAAATCCATAAGTGTACCAAATTTCAACTTAATCGGTACATTAGATTCGGAGCAAATTGGCTGTGACAGACGAACAGACACGGACGGAGTACACGAGTGATCGTATAAGGGTTCCGTTTTTTTTCCCTTAGAGGTACAGAACCCTAAAACGTGTTCAAGGTCTATAAGCTTTTAGAGGATCACTTAATTATTATATCCCATTAAAAATCATCCATCATCATCATCATGATTAGGTCAAAGAAATCGTCAAGCTCGTTATCGTTGTTTCCTCCAATCCACTATGTATACTTGCAATACATTAGTGCAGTGTATACTCTGTATACACATGGCTTTATTGCGCTGCCACGTCTGAGGCAACAATCCAGTAAATTGAAACTTTCAAAATACCTTGTGAAGACTGGCTTATTGATTGACACATATAAGCAAAAATTTATATTTGTCTATGGGACACTTATCAAGGGTCAAATTAAATTAGCTAGCGAAACTCCGCAACGTATGGGTATATCTAAACATAAATAATTAGCAAAAAATAAAACCGACTTCCAAAACAAAACACTACAAAGTGAAAAATAACTTTAATTTCGGTAGTCGGTGTCTTGGGTTTTGTATTTTCGTTTTTTGCCACCGACTTCCGAAATTAAAGTTATTTTTTCACTTTGTAGTGTTTTGTTTTGGAAGTCGGTTTTATTTTTTGCTAAAAAGTTTTTATTTTTCACTTTTTAGTTGTGGAACCTACCCCACACTAATTCGAATACATAATTGAGCACTATAATTGTAGATATAGCCATGTAAATAACAGTGATAGGAAGTTATTAAAACACCATCACATCATCCACATAAAATAAGTGGGAAATATACGCATTATTGAAGCTAACTCAAAAACTCCCCAAGCAAAGTTAATAAAATTTATATGGGACCACCTCGGAAGTATACCCTATCAAACAAAAAAAGAATTTTCTAAATCGGTCCATCCGTCTTTGAGTAATCGCGTAACAAACATAAAAAAAAAAAAAAAAACATACAGACGAATTGAGAACCTCCTCCTTTTGGAAGTCGGTTAAAAAGATTTGATGATTTCCTCTGGTATTTTTGTTACTTACTTGAAGTAAGAGTTAAAAAATATGTTTTTTTTTTTGTTTGTTTTATAGTGTTAAGATATCGATACCCATAAAGTCAGAAGTTTATACAAAAAAAAAATTCAAACTGATATTTCAACTACACTGCGATTGATGACCGAGTGTAGTCTACGAGGAGCTCGTGGCTAAGTAATAACAGCTGCACTGGGCGATCCATCAAGTTAAAATACACTTGCCGGGATTGGTCCGTGGATGGGTGACCATCTTTTCATACCGAGACTCCTCCGTGCCAGGGAAAGCACGTTAGCCGTTGGTCCCGGCTGTCATGCGTGGATTTTGACAGTCGTTATGGGTCATCAGAAACCCAAAAGTCTGGCAACCAGTCTTACCAAGGGGTATCGTACTACCCAGTTACTGGGTTGTGGAGGTCAGATAGGCAGTCACTCCATGTAAAATACTGGTTTTCAGCTGCATCCGGTTAGAATGGAAGCCGACCCCAACATAGTTGGGAAAAGGCTAGGCAGATTGACTGCGGTTGATGACCCCACAAAACCATTTAATTAATTATTTTTTTGCTATATCATGATTAGATAATATCTGAATATGATAAAGCAAAAAATAAAGCGAACTCCGGAAACGGGCACCACTGCGGTGTTTCGCTAGTCAATTTAATTTGACCCTGTCTAACTGTCACATAGACAAATATACATTTTGGTTTTATGATGTCCAAGTGACATTCAACCTTAGGGTGGTAAAGCAATATCGAGGTCGACTATACTAAAATAAATCCTTCACAAGTTAGAAAACAGCTGAAACATTCACTGATTCCATTTCTCCCAGACCATCGTAAAAAGCCCATTAAGTTACCAAGAGATTTACCGTCTCAGAAAATTTTGTGAACACTTTTTCCGGGTCTGTAGTAAATTCTCTGGAAAATCTATATCAACCGTTTTGGGTTCAGAAACCTTGGCAGTAATTTATTTTATGAGAAAATCGCGCATTAATTATTTTGGATTACAGCTGGGGCGTTTTTTTTTTTTTTTTTTCTTCTATCCCTTATTTGGTGGTGATCTCCGTAATATTTTAGCCTTAGATTTATCTGTTTATGTGTGTGATTAAGTGTTGAAGTATTTGATTTATCTTATTTATTTGATAACTTAGTTTGGTTTAATTTGCATGGATAGAATAAGAAATGAGTATGTGAGAGGAAGTCAGAAAGTGACACCGGTGACTGAAAAGTTATGCGGAAATCAGTCGTCGGAATTAGGAAAATGTCGTCGGAAGAGTTTTGAGTATGCATGTGCTATACGAGTAAGGGAAGACCAAAGAAACGATGGATGGACTGTGTGAAAGATGATATGGCTAGAAAGGGAGTGACTACCGAGATGACGACTAATAGAGAAGTATGGAAGAAAAAGACATGTTGACGCGACCCCAAAAAAATAACGCCTAATGACGATATACGTCATTAGGCGTTATACTACCTTTGTCAAGAATTTACATGTAGGTACCTAGTGTGAAAAATTAATGCTGTTGCAATTAATTCGCCTTTCTAATCTTACTGATCATTTTGCCTTAAATATGTACGGTCAAGTAACATGAGCAAGCCAATTCTTTTACCAAATAGCGGGAGAATGTCACCTTTCTACACCTGTCATTTTCATTCAAAATGTTGGCTATGGCTGTCAGTGGGGCAAGTAAAAATTTAACATAAGATGCTTAACATGTATTCCTTGACTGTACTAAAGAAGAAGTACTTGAGAGGGACTTGTGGATAAGTAATAATAGCCACACGGTTCAATCGATCAGCTTAAGCGACGCTTACGCTTACCATCTTTACATACCAAAACCCGGTGCCTCGGAAAGCACATTCAGCCGTTGGTCCCGGCTATCATTCGTGGATCTTTGACAGTTGTACGTTGTTTTATTCGTGAGAAGCCCCGGCAGTCTGACAACCAGTCTAACCAAGGGGTATCGTATTACCCCTTGGTAACAACACACCGGTGTACATCTTCCGCCTGCACTACAGCACTAAAGCGGAGGACATCGTGGAGTACGTATGCCAGAAGACAGTACATGCCGAGGGTGCAGTTACTGGAGTCGCGCCGCAACGTCAATTTTAAGGCATTCGTGGTTGTTACCTGCCCATCGTCATGGAAGAAGACTTCTGGCCGCAGGGCGTGGTGTTCCGTCGCTTCCGCGGACAAGTGCCACAGGACAGCTCAAGGACAAGCTAGTGAAGGAAGGGCTAGTAACATAGTTTTGAGCTATGTTTACATTAACACAAGTTTTGTTTTATACTTTATATATTATATGTTAGTTTGTAAGGTATGTATCTATGGGACATTGTAGCCTGATAATAAATATTTTAGTATTATTATTACCCATTAACTAGATTGTGAAGGTCAGATAGGCAAGCGCTTGATGTAAAATACTGGTATTCAGCTGCATCCGGTTAGACTGGAAGCCGACCCCAACATAGTTGGGAAAAGGCTAGGCAGATTGAACAGATGTTGATACAAAGAACACTTTACATGTGGTGTTTGCCTATTTGGTTGTGCAGTTAGATTTAAGATACAAATACTTGTATTTTCCTATCTGTAGTACATCAGTAACAACTGTTGGTGAACCTTAACTAAATAAATAATTTAATATTGGAGTAGCGGCTAGCGAATGATGATAATGTTGATTTACACACGTTAACACATCAAGCAGGCTATCTAAGTATTAATTTCTACTTCCAGTATGCTGACTTCGCATTGTATTAATAAAGGCTACGTCTAGAGTCAGCTAATACTGTAAATTTCCTTGATGTGTATGACATACGAAAATTATTACTAAGGACGATATGATAGTGTCATACAAAATTGTGACCCTATATTACTTATACCTGGACATCCAAGCAATATCAGGAATCCGTTCTGTCAAGAATAAACTGACACCCCGGATCCACGTCTTTTGAGCTGTCAAGGTGACATGGGTATCATGAATATTGTATAATTATATTTGCATTTCTAGCCAAGGAGCACTAATTTTCAAACTTGAAGGATTCGATACGAGCTCTAGACAATGATGGTCAAAAAATTTATTTGTTGAAGAGTTTAATAAAGTACCTCATTGTTGCCTCGTTGGTCTAATGGTTGCAAGCGTTACTGCTGAGCATGAGGTCGCGAGTTCGTTTCCCGGGTTGGGCAAAGTGTTTTTCGTTTTTTCCATCTAGAATTTCTCATTAGCAATCCGGAGTCTAGGCTCACCCCCTATTACATGGTACTTAAAAATAACTGCCGAAATGTGGGTATACCATAAGTGCAACTCTGTCTAACCCATCGGGGTATACAGGCGCGATGTTATGTTTGTTTGAGTAATTTCGGCTTGATGATCTACTAATTACTTTTATTTGTTTGTTCTAGGTAAATTGATTAACTGGCGATATGATGGCGTCTTCTTCAAGTTAATTAATTAAAGGATATTCTGGAGCAACACACTAAATATAGGTAAATCGATGTACAAGGGCACACATCAAGCTACTACAATCTGTCAAATTTCTTTAATAGATTTTCAACTTTATCGCTAAAGCATTAGGTTCAAGGTTGATTGGGAAAATTTGACAGTTTCGGGTAGCTTGATGTGCTGGCGTCTGTACCTACCTCAATTACTTTTGACTGGTGTTACAGTCTCATTTTAGATTCTTAAAAAACCGGGAAGCTATTTATTTTATAATCATCCTGTCTTTGTAGTGATAGAAAAATATTACGAGTATGGCAAGTCTTGGAAGTCATTGAATTTGAATCTTAGCTATACGTTTTAAGGTATATCTGCATTAAACTATATTACCTGATAGTGCCACCGAGGTTTTTATGGATTTATTAAAATGTCGCCTACATCCACATTTTTTTTTTTTTTTTTTATTTGTGATGGGTTTGCTCTTGACTCTAGTCTAGGTCAGAGGTGACAGAGACAAAGTCGACGATGGAGTGAGCTTACCCAGAAGAAGCCTGTTCACTCTCACTTTGAAGAGATTAGGATTGTATACGTTCGGAAACACAGACGCAGGTAGTAAGTTCCACTCTTTTGCTGTGCGCATTATAAAAGACATTTGGAAGCCCTTAGTGCGAATTGGTGGAATAGCAACCAGGTAGGGATGGTAACTGGCAGTGCGTCTAGATGTCTGGTGGTAGAAGGGGGCCGGTGGAATGAGGTCGTGGAGTTCTCGGGTACACTCTCCGAAGTACAATCTGTAGAAGACCGACAAGCAGGCAACCTTGCGGCGATGAGCCAAGCTATGAAGCTTGGCATCCACCAGTTTTACGTCGCCAATGAGCCTCTTAGCTCTGCGTTCTATTGATGGATTCCAAAAAATATTATGAAGAATTGCTTAGTTCTTCATTTTTGTTAGTCTTATTAAATCGTTATGTTGACCTAGTCAGTTTTGCATCATACCTTGGATATATATAATAAATTATGTTCTTAAGTCAAATCTCAGACGGAAAACAATAAGGTTAATAGTTTCTAAAATATGGTTATTAATTTATGTATCTTATTCTTTTGCCTAACTACACGACTTGTCCCATGTCACTTCGGGATCGGCGCAATATTATGAATTTTTCTTCCATTCTCCTGTATCATAAATGTGTCTATTTCCCTTTTTCTAAAAAAAAAAAACTTCATTGTAAAAAGATAGGAATTTAATTAAAATAACCTAAAATGCACAACAAAGCCACAATATACCTACAAAAACAAAGGTACGCCAGTTCACCGGAATAAATTGAAATATCAAATATTGGTGCCGATTTTCTTGTTCAATAACTAAACTAAAATTAGAGAATCGCTATCTTTTACTAACAGGCAGCGCGAGAAAAGGACGGCAACAGCAATGAACTAATTGTAAGTTACAGATGTCAAACTAGTTTATGCCTTTCGCTTCACCGTGTTTTTAGACATGTTTTTACGTGTAGACTAAATTTTTATGGAAATATTAGTTTAACTAAATTTGACAGCTCTAATTTACGTCCGCCTCTTTCTTGTTTTATTAGAGAGAAAGGGTCAGCAATAGCCTAAATTAAGTTTAATTTGTGCACAACAAAGCACCATTATTTCCACTATTAATCTATCTGATCCGTTCCAGCGGAAAAACGCAATCATCTAAAACTAACTTTACTAGTAATTAAAAACGACAATCCTCCGTCAAGTAATTTGAGCCACTGACTTCTAATTGGTATCTGGGTTCCGAGATGAATTAATGAATCATTAAGAAAATACTGGGTTGGCGGTATCTAGGAAATGTTTTAGTGTGCCTTCAATAGCTGTGTCGTCAGATTTCGTCTCCTGACATTTTAAACCTTATCTATCTACCTTTCTTTGATCATTAAAATGGTGTAACAGAGAACCTACTCCACGGAACAGAAAAAACACGTGGTAGTGCCCACACAGCGGGCTATCCGACGTGTGTCTCAATTATGCGTAAAAAATGTAAAATAATAACAACAGCCTTCGTCAGTTGTAATAATTATTAATTCTGTATGAACAACAAATAAGCTTTTCGTCAAAACTGAATTTGTTGTTCATACAAAATTAAGACTTATTACAACTGAGGAAGGTTGTTATTATTTTACATATTTTTCCGCATAATGGGGCCGACAACAGTCAAAATGGCGCTAGTAGCGCAAAGACCAATAACAAAGCAGTTTTTGTAAGGAATTAGAAGTGAATTCATAATTAGAGACAATTATTGAGGAAAGGCCTGGATGTTGTGTACCAAATTGTAAAGAATCTGGAGACCATCAGTTTCCTCGAGATGAGAAACTTAAAAAATTGTGGTTCAAAGCGATAAGGCGAGTAAAGTTTGAGTCTAAAAGCGGGGCGAGAGTGTGTCCTAAACATTTCAAGGAAAGTTACTATGAAAAGATCGGTAAATACTCGGGTATGTATTACAAAATTATTATTTCCAGTTTTCAAAAACTATTTCCTCTTATTTACGCTCTTATTTATAGTCCTCTTATTTATGTACGTGACTTATACCTACCAGCATCACATAATCTATTAACGTTAAAAAAAATTGTTAACT
This sequence comes from Dicycla oo, assembly GCA_948252095.1. Classification (NCBI taxonomy): domain Eukaryota; kingdom Metazoa; phylum Arthropoda; class Insecta; order Lepidoptera; family Noctuidae; genus Dicycla; species Dicycla oo. The sequence goes on from OX411732.1 coordinate 17,070,023, forward strand.
TTTATAATGCGATTTAATGAATCTTAAAAGAAAACAGACTGCCCAAGATTGAATTTTTGGTCATAAAACTCTAATCCTACTTAATATTATAAATGCGAAAGTTTGTGAGGATGGATGGATATTTGTTACTCTTTCACGCAAAAACTACTAAACGGATTTTAATGAAATTTGGCACACAGATAGTATATAACCTGGATTAACATATAGGATACTTTTATCTCCATATTCTTATGTGTCCGAGACTTACGCAGGTAAAACCGGGGGACGCTGCTAGTCTGTATTTTAAATCTGAGTGTTATTAAATATCACTCAGATTTAAAATATAACTTCAGACTTTCTAACACGACAGAAAGGTTGAATTCCATCGTTTAAAGTAATTATTATGAATGTTATTTAGAGTGTATTCAAAGTAAACATTAATATACCATGAAGCAAGTTTAGAGACTATAAAATTGTAAAAATATAAAGGAATTTAGGAACAACAAATTGTCTTTCAATAGGTCTGATTTACTTCCACGTAAAGAAACCCTCTTTTTTATCTCTTCTTTTAACTCACATATTTTCTAAGAAAAATACATGTTCTTAATCGTAAAATTGTCAAGTAATCAACGCAAATAAGAAATCCGAAGCGTGTAAATGTTTATCTTACTTAATGACAAGGGTTCGTACAGTGGTGGCGCCATCTGAGATCAGCTTTCACTTACCAGCCCCATTGTGACACGCGCCGAATAGCTGCGTGGGCATTTCCACTTGTTTTTTATATTTCGTGACCTATTCTATCTGGTGAGGATTATATTAATACAGCATATAACTGAAAGATGTGGTCATATTACTAAGGTTGTGGTACAGAACATTAAACTGAACAGCATTTTCCATGGGAACTGCATCGTAATTGCGAAAACATAATCAGTCGTGCCATACATTTGCGTCGAATAGGTACGTATTGAAGTTGTGTATGGGACGGTTGATAATTTTTTCGTGATTACGATGTTGGTCCCACAGAGAAAGTGGTTCAGTTTGATGATCTGTACCACACGTTTCTGATACATGCTATATAAGGGGCTATTGTACTCATCCTGAAATCGCAAAAAAAAAATCGCTGATAATAACTCGTCAAAATGATACATGAACACCTGATTTTTTTCCCGATTTAAGGTTTGGTCCCATAGTAAAAGTTGTTCGTGAATGATTAGTACAATGACCCCTTAAGAGATTTCGTGTATGAATTGATAGACCTTATATATTATCTTAGTTAGATTTTTAATTAGGATAGGTTATAAAGCAATCAAGTTCTTATAAGGCAAGGGCACATTGGTATGCAACAGTTGATGACTCGTATCAGAAGTAGATATTATTATCACTATTATCATTGTCATCATGCTTTGCAAGTACGTGTAGGTATATTATTATAGCTTAACAATATAGATTAGAATAGTAATGATCGTATTCCCCACTATAAGGATAAACCAGCATCAGTATGTTATTGTCCTCAAAATATTTGAATGAAATTAATTTGTCAAATAAAATTAGCTAGAGAAACTCCGTAAATGGGATGAGTACCTATCGAATCACTATTTTTTAGGGTTCCGTACCTGAAAAGGAAAAAACGGAACCCGTATAGGGTCACTCGTGTATCTATCTGTCTGCCTGTCTGTTTGTCCGTCTGTCACAGAAAATTTGCTCCGAAACTAATTGTAAGACGAAAATTGACCATTCCCCCATGTCTCCGAAACTGCAGCGCCTAAAATTTTGAAAAAAAAAATACACAAAATGTTTCTATACCTATTACAGGAAAACCTATAGGAAGTCTATGGTATTAAAATAACATGGTAAATCTCTTAATATTGTACGTACAAACTTACATTTGCAGTTGGAACCTATGGGAGAACATGATTTTCGAAATAAATGTATTTTCTTTCTTCTTTCTTTTTCAATTACAATGTCAAGTTTGATGTTGGGATAAATTCATCCTAACTACGGAACCCTTAATCGTCATTGGACTGGCTAAGTGCGTTGTCCGACACGCACTTCGCCGATTTTTTTTTTTTTTTTGTTTCATCTTGTGTTCATACACAAGATAAAACTAAAAAAAAACCGGCCAAGAGCGTGTCGGGCCACGCTCAGTGTAGGGTTCCGTAGTTTCCCGTCCGTCACAATATGTGTTCCCACTTATGAGTTTAAAGGTGGGTATCCATTATATTCGCGCTCCAGCAGCGCTCCGCGCTCCTGCATACATAGATATGCCAGAAGTTTTCGGTGGTAATTTTAGATTGCGAGAACCGATTTTAATAATTCTTTTTTTGTTTGAAAAAAGATACGTTCAGGATAATAAAATATGTAAACGAAGTTAAAAAAATGCTTGCATATACGATTATACTACAAACTTAATCCAGAAATTATTTTGTACAAATTTTTGTCTTTTTTGTACAAAAACTGGTGTTTCCATCAAGTTCAAAATGATTTTCCTAGAAAGTCCTTGTAAAGTTCTACTTTTCAGATTTTTTTCATATTTTCTAAACTTATGGTTCAAAAGTTAGAGGGGGGGACACATTGTGTTTTACTTTTGGAGCGATTATTTCCGAAATTATTGACATTATCAAAAAATTATTTTAGTAAACCCCTATTCATTTTTAAATACCTTTCCAACAATATATCACACGTTAGGGTTGAAATTAAAAAAAAATCACTTCCCACTTTACATATAGGGGAAGACATTTTTTTGCAATTTTTATTTTACCACTTTGTCGGCGTGATTGATATACATATTGGTACCAAATTTCAGCTTTCTAGTACTAACGGTCACAGAGATTAAGCGAGGATGGACAGACGGACGGACAGACAGACATGGCGAAACTATAAGGGTTCCTAGTTGACTACGGAACCCTAAAAAATACTGATTTTCTCAACTCATACTTCAACTGACTACTACCAAAAAATGCATAGGTGCTCTAAAAATAGGTGCTCAAACGGGAATACCCTAACACTTTTTGTTTTATTGTTTTACTTTGTTGAGCTATCCGACACCCATTACGTCTACGGAATTTCGCTACCTAATTTAATATAACCTTGTATTTTATGCCAGTTCTCTGTTCAGTGAATTGTAGGAAAAACTAGCACTGCAGTAACAATTTAAATCACACAGATCCCTACCGTATTATGTTACGTAAGATCATATCGTGTCCATTCACAATTGTGACCGTAACGAGCGCTCAATGACTCCGGCCCTGAGTGGCGGAGATTACGTCTACTATTTTGTTTTAGATCGTTTTTATAACGTTTTGTGTAATAAATACACGGTGTAATCCACGTGGACGCGCAAACTGTTTCCGTGAATTAAGCACGTGATTCTAGACTCACTAGAAGAGACATTTATCGTCGGTTAATTTTAAAAAATCTGCTGTTCCATACAAGGGTGCAATACCGACACGGTCAAATGATACTGTGTATATGTACGTACAGTATGGCCGATTTATCTTGGCAGGTCCGAACTTCGTAAGATTTTTTGGGAACCAAATGGTGACATAAGGCGAGTGTGAGTGACACGCGCGAAACTTCTTAGTGCCTATATTCGGACCTGCCAAGATAAATCGGCCGTAATGGATATTACAATATTTGTCGCCATTTTGTACTGAAAATAAGGATGCAGGACTTTGTCCAATTACGTCGAATATTTTGGACACCGTGGAAGAAGTTACCACGATCATGATGTTATATAAATTGTGTTCATGATTGGATAATTCTCTTCAATTATATACTAGTAGTTCTGCGAACAGTAGACCTCGCGACCACAAACTTTTTTGCAACAATTAATATAACGTTATTTAAAATTTACCATGCTTTTTTTCATCAGATCTTCACAAAAGGGAAAGAAGCTAAAATAGTCCTTAATGCTATTTAGAATAAAGTATGTATTATTGAAACAATTCTTAAGTTTAGGGTGAAAATATAACGATCATTAAAATTTTTAAGTTGATATCCGTCTAATTAACTCTTATTTTTTATTGGAGGTCAGTGTTTATTTGACATGAGTAATCGACATTCAGCCAAACAGGAATCAATAAATAATCCTTATCGAACTATAATATTTTATAGAATTATTGCACAGTCATCATTCATTTAAAGAAAAAATGTTTGGAAGTGGCTTCTGCCTTGCTTTTTGATAATTATTGATATTCTAATGGGTTCCCTAAGATTTGTAGTGCAATTTGACATATAATTAATTGTTGTTCATTTTAAGCATTTTGTGTGGTCGATGGGCATTTCCCTTTTTAACCGACTTCCAAAAGGAGGAGGTTCTCAATTCGTCTGTATGTTTTTTTTTTTGTATGTTTGTTACGCGATTACTCAAACACGGATGGACCGATTTAGAAAATTCTTTTTTTGTTTGATAGTGTATACTTCCGAGGTGGTCCCATATAAATTTTATTAAATTTGCTTGGGGAGTTTTTGAGTTAGCTTCAATAATGCGTATATTTCCCACTTATTTTATGTGGATGATGTGATGGTGTTTTAATAACTTCCTATCACTGTTATTTACATGGCTATATCTACAATTATTGTGCTCAATTATGTATTCGAATTAGTGTGGGGTAGGTTTCACAACTAAAAAGTGAAAAATAAAAACTTTTTAGCAAAAAATAAAACCGACTTCCAAAATAAAACACTACAAAGTGAAAAATAACTTTAATTTCGGAAGTCGATGGCAAAAAATGAAAATACAAAACCCAAGACACCGACTACCGAAATTAAAGTTATTTTTCACTTTGTAGTGTTTTATTTTGGAAGTCGGTTTTATTTTTTGCTAAAAAGTTTTTTTATGAGACCAATTTAAAGTTAACTACCTTTCAAATAAAAAAAAGAACCTTTAAACTTCCACAAGAATTGGGCTACCAAAAACAAAAAATAAATAAATTCAAATCCAACTGGATTAGTTAGTTCCAGAGATTATCCGCTACATACAAACTTACAAACAAATATTACCTCTTCTCTTTATAATATTACTATAGTGTAGATATTTTGTTATTATTGTTAGTTGTCAATGTAAGGATTGCCTTTTGCGGTGAGTCTCGTCCATGTTTCCATTCTATCCTGTGTCTAGCAACTTTACTTCATAAAATCTTACTGATTCAGTCATGTTTCAGTGATGTCATTCCTCTATCTCGTGTGTGGCCTGCCTGCCGATCTATTTTGTAAAAATCTCACCATGAACATTTAAGTCAAGTGAGCTTGAAGAGAACTGTCAATTCCTATGACAACTCACTTCACCTAAGTTTTCACGGTATAGGGTCACACAGAATAGACAGACTGGTGATTTCGTTTCTTGCTAACGGGTACCATTTCATGGCTTCTAAGTACTGTCTTTCCATCTTTCGTTGGCTTCTAAGAGGTCATACAGAAAGGCGGTGTTGATTTATAATATGCTCGTAAATTTAACGATGACAAGATAAAATAAGTAAGTTATGATATTTTTTTTATTTTTATTTATTCTTTCAAGTCATATATTGGAATTGGAAATAAGATCTTTTATTTCTTGTTCTCGATATACTATAATAAACTGATAAAATGTTTTCTTTTATCTCTTTCAAGACAGACTTTCTAGAAGACTATAAAATTGTTTTTATTATCGTGGGATAGGTAACGATGATTGGTTGTCAGATGACGTCACTGAAGAACCGGGTTGTACTGAAAGTGTTTTATTGCAAGCATTACGTATTTTGATGAGATTCAAATTTTTATTGCTTTTCTGTTGTAGTTGGTAGTTGGATTTGTTTTATTAGCTTTCTACATTTAAGGCCCAAAGTCAATGGCACTGTTCAGAAGTAAAGCTTTCCTAAGACTGCGATGGCCTCCACATATCGTTGAATGACGTCAGTCGAACGCGTTATTTATGAAGGTTAGTTGGTGTGTTTCCTTAAAGAGCGTTTTTGACACCGTAAAGTTTTGACATTACGGTGTCAAAAAACGCTCTCCTCGGTGCCATAATTTTCATGACAGCTGTCACTGCGGTCTTTATGTGGTGGCCTCCACTGTTGTAGGAAATAACCATTTACAACTCAAATCGTTATGGACGTACTTACGGCTCTTAAAGAGTAAGGACCGCCATTGAAATACTATTTCTATGATATTCTGGCTACTCCATCTTCATTACTCCGTCATGGGCGATAGGCTATAATATTTGCAAGGCCTAAATTATTATCAAAGTCTTCATCAATCGGAAGTCCATTCGGTAGCACGCAGATTGACCGGGGTTTGTTTCCGAGGTCAGATCGAAAAAACTCTATTAAAAGCTGCTTAGCAGAAAACAAAGCGATTAGATGAAGATGGATTAATTGTTTAGGGTAAGGCTCTGGTCAAACTAACGTGAATCCCGCGCGGGACGGAGGTGGACGACACGACGGCGACGGGCGCGCGTCTTTTGTTTTAATGAATATGAAGTCACGCGTTCGTGCCAGTTTGAACGCCTCCATACAAGTTAGTTGACATATTCGGCGCGAATGAATTTTGCCCCGCTTCCCATTCGGGATTCGCTTCAGTGTGAACTGAGCTTAATATGTTGGTAAATTATACTGAAGACCCATTTACAGTGTAAGCGATAGGGTAGCCCGCGAAGTTCAAACTTTCTTACGTTGTTTTCAAGTCAGTATTAGGTTACATGTACGGCAATCCTAACTATCTTAACTAATATTCAATGCGAAAGTAAGTAAGTTTGTTTGTTTGTTTATTACCTTTTCACGCCTAAACCACTGAACCGATGATCCTGAAATTTTGCATATACGTTGTCAGGTGTACAGAAACGGACATAGAGTACCTTTCATCCCGAAAAGAAGTACTGTTCCCGAGGAAAACAACAATAACGTTCTTATGATAATAGATGGCGCCATGTGTCTTTCGAAGTAATATTATTATAGAAATTTTAGTAGTGTGTTAAGAGCTTTAAAAAAAAAAATAAGTAAGTACCTAATACATTTTGTGAGTCTAGAGTGACGATAGACCGGTTTTTCTTCCTCCTTACCATCCTAACTAATATTATAAATGCGAAAGTGTGTTTGTTTGTTGCTTACGCTTTCTCACTAAAACGGCTGATCAGATTTGGATGAAATTTGGCACATGGGTAGACCATGTAGTATAGTAGATCGCAGACGAAGTCACGGGCAACAGCTAGTAATATTAAATGAGAAAGTGAGTTTGCTTGTTTGTTTATTACGCTTTCACGCTAAAACGGCTGAACACATTTAGATGAAGTTTGGCAAATGGGTGGACCATGACCTGTATAAGGACATAGATAGAATACTTTTTATTCTGGTAGTACGTGCCCATGAGATAATTTCCGACCTCCACGCGGGCAAATCTAGTAATCTGTAAATCTATATAAATAAATAAAATTGAAGTGTATGTTCGTAACGTCAAAAACTGCTTTTTACTAAATGCATATGAAAGTACGAGTATATACGGTACTTATAACAAAGGAACATTTTTTTGAATTTTTGTCTGGCTGTCCGTCGGTCTGTCTGTCTGTCTGTTTGTTTGCTCCGGCTAATCTCCGAAACGGTTAGACCGATTTTGACGGGACTTTCACTGAAAGATAGCTAATGTTATGAGGAGTAGGCTTCTTTTATTTTGGAAAGATTGTTAGGGATCCGCGCAAAAAAAATAAACATCCAATGTCAATAGCGCGGACGAAGCCGCGAGCAACAGCTAGTTTATAATATAATAACGTCTTTTCTTACAATGTGTGTGAGTTTAGGTTATCTGATGATCAGATAACCTAAACTCACACACACATTCACACAATATTAAATGATTACATTTCCGTACAAGGCGTGAATAAGTTGATAAGTCGACTTGCAAAAAAAAATTGAATTGTATAAAAATGGCATCTGGAATCGTAATTCATATTAACTTACACAAGTGCAGTTTGCTGAGAATTATGAACTTATCGACTTATTCATTTTTATTTACCATATAAATTAGGCATTCCATGCCATTTTCATACAATTAAAAATTACTTGCAAGTCGACTTATCAACTTATTCACGCCTTGTACGGATTTTTTCTACCTCTTGTATTTGTTCGAGCAAAATATTTAGATATATTTTGTACGCAGTTTGGCAAACGATTCCTAATAAATACATAGGGAGTTTTGCTTGCCAAATAAACTTTAATGTGTACGTACCCTGTGTTGCGTATTTTCTTAAGTGTGTTATGTTGAAATCACGCAATTCTGCTGAGCAAAATGATTGTAACTTTCTTTAATGTTATCGAGAATTTTGCTTACTTTACGCTCCAATAGAATTGAATCATTTTATGATTGAAGTGTTTTTATATTTGATTTTTATTTATAATCATCTTTTCTCTCATGTTTGTTGCTATCTTGGTGGCTTATTATCGGAGATCGGAATAGGTAGAGTATAAATACCTAAACTTCGAGGAAAGAAGTAGCAAGAGTAGATAAAACCTCCTATAAAATCTGGGAATGATAAACGAACTGTCAATTTATTTATTGTATTTTGAATACATTCAACAAATTAAATATATATAGTAAATATTAAATAATTCGCAATTTCTTAATCCCGAGATTTAATAGTCATGTTTATGATTTCGGGATTTTAAAGGAGGTATTATCCATCTTTCCTCATAGTTTAGGTATTTATACTCTATCTATTCCCATCTCTGCTTATTGACCTTCTTCTGCCTCACTAGTGGTGTCTCTAGTAGTTGCAAACGCTGTTGCTGAGAGTGAGGTCCGTCGTTTTGGTCCCCAGTTTGGGCAAAGTGTCATTGGGTTTTTAAATTGAGAATTTCTCAGTAGCAGTTGGATTTGTGGCCAGTTGATAGCAATAGGCTCGCCCTGTATTACATGATGAATGATAAATGATTTTTATTTCTCTAAGTAGGTTTGTACAAACACTTTTACAAGTCAATCATGTTTTTTTTTTTTTTTAACTAGGTGAGGTCGGCGTTTCCTGACTACTCTGAGAAGAAAGGCCGAAACAAACTCAGAGGTCACAGTCTCTTATAAAGTCCAGACATAATCTTGGTCACTTCATGTGAAGACCATGTAGATTGGTGTCTGAAATGGTCTTTTGAGGAAAGAACCACACATATGTGGAACTTAAACTGGCCAAATATAGATGTGAGTACCAACAAAAGGTCACCTCTGCCTAACCATTCGCGGATAATAGGAGTGATGGCATTATAATATTGCATTCCCAACATTAAAACTTATATTACATTTTCAATATTTACATTGAAATGCTCATGTTATTTGGCACGTGTAAGCATATAATGCCCAACGTTGACTTAAAATGTTTTTGATCATCAAAAATACATTTGGAGAGCTTGATGACTCTACACATTATAAGAAAGATAATCTTATTTCGTTTACGACACCCAGCATATTTATTGTTTTATTAATTATTAATATAACAATAAAATAGAATATTAGAATATTTTTTGTTTTAGTTTTTATGAAGTGGCAACTCGCAGGTCAGCCTAGGAGGTTGTCGGCTGCTTATCCGGACTTTCCTGTGGGTGCCTCAATAATTTAAGGCCTCCAGCCAGGGCATAAAACTTAAAAACTAAGCGCACCCCTGTGGGGTACGGATCTCAGCCTAGGGCGTCGCTGGGGGAGGTTAGCAAGGGAAAGGTTGGATCAGATTAATAATATTATTTAGGGACGAATTTAAAGTTTAAAGCTACAGGCTCAGCGGCGCGGGCTTGTTTGAGCAAAGGTCGGAATGGGCCAGAATACTCCTTCTATCCAATCGTATTTATACGCCTTGCTAGTTTGTTTGCATTCTCGTGCGATGATTTGCATGCATTTGATTACTTCTCTCATCTTTGATGTATGTGATGGTCTATTCTAAGCCTAGTAAATACCAAAGTACTTCAATGGTGATTTCATGCATTCATCTTCATAATTAGTTTGTTTTAGTGTTTGTAGCGACCCAGTAGCACCACACGGGTGCAGTCTGCTGATGTGGCGACATATCAAAACATCGAAATTTCTGTGCTATTTTTTTATTTTTTTTATTTGAGATGGGTTTGCTCTTGACTCTAGTCTAGGTCAGAGGTGACAGAGATATATATCTAAATTAATTAAATTAAGGAGCAGAAAACCCCAAACAGCTCAAACATATAGCGTTTGAGCTGTTTGGGGTTGAAATGGGCCTTGGGGCCCGAGTATTGCGGGACTTCACCAAGCGGTTGGTCGACTCTTCACGGGACCAGAGGCTTTAGGCTGGCCTAATTTTAGCCCAAAGAATCAGCATAGCCATCCAACGTGGTAAAGCTGCCAGCCTTCTGGGCACTTGTCCCATTGACAGCGATGAGAACGAATTTTTTGATGCTCAATGAGCTCTTCCCTTTTTTATTTTTTACATACAGGGTGTAAGTGGAAACATAGTCAATCTTTTAAGGGGTCATTGTACTTATCATTATGAACAACTTTTACTATGGGACCAAACCTGAAATCGCGAAAAAAAGTCAGCTGTTCAGTACATAAATTATGTTCGCATAATTCGTCAAAATGTAGAACAGCAGATTTTTTTTTCGCGATTTCAGGTTTGGTTCCTTAGTAAAAGTTGTTCATAATGATGAGTACAATGACCCCTTAAGAGGTTGTGCGTTATTTAAGTTATACCTTGTATATAGAGATATGGAGGAGCTCGTGGCTAAGTAAAAACAGCCGCACGGGTCGATCCATCAGGTTAAGCTACGCTTGCCGGGGTTGGTCCGTGGATGGGTGATCATCTTTACATACCAAGACTCCAAAGCACGTTAAGCCGTGAGTCCCGGCTGTCATTCGTGGATCTTTGAGAGTCGTTACGAATCGTCAGAAGCCCGAAAATCTGACAACCAGTCTTACCAAGGGGTATCGTATTACCCAGTAACTGGGTTGTGGAGGTTAGATAGGCAGTCGCTCCATGTAAAATACTAGTATTCAGCGGCATCCGGTTAGACTGGAAGGGCCCCAACATAGTTGGGAAAAGGCTAGGCAGATTGATATAGAGATAAGGAGGAATTTTGTTGTATATAGTACATCCACATTCTGTTGTTTCTGTTAGAGATATACATAGATACGTCCTTTGCTGAATATTGAACCCCATATTAAGAGGGCTGTTTCGTTTTGTCACCCCTCTCGCTCACACGAGACCAATTTTTTGAGAAAGTTAAATGAAAAGATGCTTTTTTGAAAAATGTAATCAGTTAGCGAACTAGTAAATAATATTAATTTAATAGGTAGTTATTGAAAACACATTTTTATTGTGCCACTTATTTCAGAAACATCAAAACAGATCATAATAATTTTTGAGCTGATTTCATTAGATAACACAATAGAAATTTGAGTTTTTAATAATTACATATTATATTAATATTACCTATATTTACTAGTTCGCCAATTGATTACATTTTTCAAAAAGGCAGCCTTTCATTTAATAATCTTAAAAATTTGACACCGTGTGAGCGAGAGAGGTGACAAAACGAAACAGCCCTCTTAATACCAGCCCAGTATTGTCTCACTGCACGGTAACCGCCTCTTCATAAACAAAGAAGGCCAGGAACAATGATCACCATGCTTTCACGCATTTCAGACTTAGGGTGACTGGTAATTAGTGACCGATACTTAAACACATGATTGTATTCATTGATTGATAACAAACAACTTTTACTACAAGGCCAAACCTGAAATTGCGAAAAAAAAGTCAGCTGCTCCCTAAATTTTGACAAGTTCATCGAACGTGAATGTAGGGAGCAGCTGATTTTTTTTTTCGTGATTTCAGGTTTGGTCCCATATTAAAAGTTGTTTGTTATCATGAGTACAATCATGTGTTTAAGTATCGGTCACTAATTACCAGTCTCCCAATATACAAAATTAACATTTTGCCAGTCATGCTCTTGTTGTAACAGAATAGTGTCCAGGTGTCCTCACGATTTTTTTCCTTCACATTTAGCCTCATTATAAATTAAACGAACAATAAATACATAATAATATTGTATCAAATAATTGTATTGTATTGTTAAGCTATAACTTCCAGTATAAGCTGATCTCGCATTGTATAGGATTTCCGTACAATAAGAGGTCAGCTTATGAGACACGATTAAACTATGGTTACCGACCTCTAGGAGGTCGATCAGCAGTTGAGAGGCAGCATGATATGTAGCCGTGTGTACACTACACTGCTTACTACTCTCAAGTCTATTATTAATTTTATTAGTTTCAGTACGAAAGTAAATAGATTTTCATAATAATAGGACCTATGGATTTTTGTTACCGGCTAGTGTGAAGATCAATGTCTTTCATTCTATTTAGAATTCCAAATTTAAATTAATTCTATAATACAGCATGAAATTAAAAAAAAATCAGTTGTTCATTTGTTTTCCCGCCATTCGATTTTTCTTTGATATCGATGTTTCTGTAACCATGGAAAAATCGAAATTGCGCGCTATTTGCGAATACGAGTTCCGTCGTGGCATCAACGCAACACAGACAGCACACAATATTAACGACGTGTATGGATAAGGTACCGCAAGTGAACGCACGGTGCGTTTTTGGTTCTGAAAATTTTATCTCAACAATGAGTCCCGGATTTCAAATCCAATGAGGCGGTTTATAACGCCTTTAAAGAATTAATCGATTCCCGTTGCCAGGATATCTATAGCAGAGGCATCAATCAACGAACTTTCATTAAAATGGCAAAAGTGCATCAACAATATTTCTGTTGAAAAATTGTTTGATTTTTTTTTTCTATGTAAATCGACAATTTCCTAGGTAAGGTTCTAATATAATGAAAGCTGTTCATCAGATCGAAAGCTATTCTATATGGTGTAAACCTTAGAAGTTGGCTCATTAATTATAGTATTGGTGTAGTCGGTAATAGCTTACATACCAATATTATGTACTTACCTATCAATTTCGATTAGATTGATGTCATGTATTATGTTCGTTAGGCGATTAATTTGGCGGGGTTAGACAAATGTTCTCTAATATTGAGTCTATAGGTGTCTATCCTTACCTGCCTATTCTGACTATATGCAGATTGAAAGTGCGATTCACAAACCTCACTTAGACTTTAATCATCAATCATCATCATCACTGCTCGGCATAGGCCACTTTGTTTACTCTGAGTCAATCTGCCTAGCCTTTTCCCCACTATGTTGAGGTCGGCTTCCAGTCTAACCACCAGTATTCTACATGGAGCGACTGCCTATTTGACCTCCACAACCAAGTAACTGAGTTATTACTCAGTTACTTGTTTGTGGAGGTCAGATAGGCAGTCGCCCCTTGGTAAGACTGGTTGTCAGACTTTCGGGCTTTTGACGAACCGTAACAACTGTCAAAGATCCACGAATGACAGCCGGGACCAACGGCTTAACGTGCATAAGGAGGCTCGGTATGTAAAGATGGTCACCCATCTACGGATCAACCCCGGCAAGCGTAGCTTAACTTGGTTGATCCACCCGTGCGTCTGTTATTACTTAGCCACGAGCTCCTTTAGAGCTTACTCTACTTTGAGTAAAATAGAAAATATATTTTTTTATATTCATATGAATCGCATGATCACATTTGCTCTTGTGAATATGAACTTTTGATGAATAAGAATAAGGTTCATTACCTAAGAAAACCTTACTTTACTTAGCTTTACGTGCAGTCCCTTAGCTGCATTAAAAGGTACGTGACATATATTTAGAGGTGATGACGAAATTCGGCGAAAAGATTTACCGATTTGAAATGTTAAAATGTAGTTAGTTTATAGGCTTTCCAATTATTCCAAAGTACAAATTGTTCTAAATATTGTTAGATAAGGTATGGAAATTTTAAGTACTGTAACTCTTTGTAGAATAATTAGCTTCGTACAGCAGATATTTGATTTTAAGTTTTACCAGTGCATCTAAACATATTCCAGCTTGATTTAAAAGTGTCGTCGTACTAGAATATAGTAATGTAAACCAGGTGTAATTTAAATAACGCACAACCTCTTAAGGGGTCATTGTACTCATTATGAACAACATTTACTATGGGACCAAACCCCAAAACGCGAAAAAATCAGCAAATTTTTTTTTCGCTATTTCAGGTTTAGTCCCATAGTAAAATGTCCATACTGATAAGTACCCCTTGAGAGGTTGTGCGTTATTTAAGTTACACCTTGCATTAACGGTGTAAGGGTCATCGACGCGCAAACTCTTGCCCTTTTAGTTATGTGGGACTCCAACCCACTAAAACTCCACGGTGTCCTCCTCTGCCGCTTGTGGCGGGAACACGGGCACGCGTTAGCACTCACCGCGACCCCGCCGCGGCTGTCCGTCACCGGACCCTCCTCTGGGGAGCACCCCCCATCACCGGCGCACAAGAACACATTGTGCACCGTGACCACCCCATGGACCAAACCAGCACATGGGCGCCAGACGACCCCGTGTCTAGTCACCCTTGGGGACCAAGGGTGACTAGACACGGCGACCGGTCGGGTCAGTGGCCCGGCCACCGACCACTTTTCGGCCGCAGAGGATAGGGAGAGCGGCCAACGAAATACCGACACTCCTCCTCCCCTGCGGCCCCACCGCGTCCGCCATCAGACGGTGGCGACCCCGTCAAGGCCGCGGAAGGTAGGGAGAGCGGCGCATCGCAATACCGGCACTCCTCTCCCGCCGCGGCCTCCAACCCTCAGCCGCGATGCCTCCCATACGATATCGCGGCCCGCCTCAAAACTCTTGCCCTGAATTTAGTACGATTCTAGATCCCCAGGGTAGAAATTCATGATGTAGGTACTCAATTCATGGTGATACTTCGATCGTTAATATTCATTACACCCTGTATACCACATCAGTGTTCTGACACACGAGCGACAAGCGTCAACGACAAAGGCAACTGCACATGTCGACGGGTTGCAGTTGTAGTGTGTCGCTTTCGCCATTTTTTCACCCCTGAACTATTTGCAGTCCTCTGACAAAATGGCGGACGCAACAAGCTATGACTGCAAGCGTTGTTTTAGGTCGTCGACGACCGCCGTCGACGCGCGCAGTTGCCCTACCACTGACGCGTGTCGCACGTGTATAAGAATACTAAGCATAAAATAACGTCATTGAATCCAAGATCGAATTACAGTGAAGCCTCAAATTATTCATAAAATCCTCACACTTCTGATCTCATTTCTACAGTTCAACTCAAAGGCCCAGTTTTTATTAATACCCACAAACATGGTGACTTCAATAAAGCGTTATGAGTTATTCATAGAGAATGTGGGACATTCCTTACATAACGTTGAACGCATGACAATGTAGTATGGCGTCCGCGTCCTAAGGGAACTATTATTCACTTAATTTCAACGCTTTTATTACGATAACTTGGTGAAAATTGTGCTTGAAACTCCTTCTGTTAGTTTTGGATGTTTGAACTACCCATTCGTCTGTATTTGCATTGGTTTGTGGTTCAATATTTGTCAGGGTTTATTAGGATAGTTCTGCTTCGTTTATCCTCTTGAGAACGATTCTGGTTCTGTGTTCGTCACAAATTCATTCTAATCTACTAGTTTTTGCACGTGGGTTCGCCCGCGTGGATGTCGGAAATGGGCGGGTGTAAACCAAAGAATCATAGTTAATTATGATTTCCAAACAGTTGTACTAACATATCCTATACAACTTGACTAAAGTAAGCTAAACAAAATGAAATCCCATCATAACTGAATTCACATCCACTGAGTACAATCCCCACTTGACTAGTTTGCGTTTAGTAAAAGCTGGGAGCTCCTCACAATGTACGGACGATGCGTCAGTGCCCTATTGTCCGTGGCTCGCAGTTTTATGCATTATTTTGTTGTGTTTGCGTTTTCGTTTTGTATGATATGTAATTTTGTTTTTTCATTCAAAAGGTGTGGAAAATGTGAGCGGTTTTTGAGAAGTAAACTGCTATTGTTTTGGTGTTTTCTGTTTTGGCACAGTTGTTTTTTGGTCTGAATTAGATCTAAGTCTAGGTATTATGAATGAAAACTCGGTGTGGATGCGTTTTATAGGAAATCTCTTTGCGTTTCAGTTTATGGGAGAACAGTGAGGTTCAGATAGGAAAGCAATGCGTTACCACGTACTTACTTATTGTTATAGTCTATGGAGGAATAGCTGTGAAATCGTATTGCATCTGTGTTCCTGCAACGTATTCCACTGGAGGTTTGATCAATACAATTTCATTTCATTGTGTTCACAATCAAGCATCTTCTGAATTTAGGCAGGAATATAGGGAGGAAAGAGGATTGGACATCTCTGTGGGAACACACGATACGATAATATTGACGGACGTAAATTCGTTGACTTTGACCGGCCAGAGGCGGAATTTCCAAACGTGTCATCCATTTTATGTTGAGGACTATGTGGTTCATTTGCCTTAGAATTGTGAGCTAACTACGAATAAAAAACAGGCCCTTTTTTCGGTGGGAAATCATCAAATAACTTCTTCTGCTTTGGGCGCAGTAGCGGTAGCAGGACGTGTCAGACTTTTACTGACTAAAACCCACCCGTGTTCCTTCAAATGCCTGTGCCAGGACCTCGGTAACTCTTTAAAACAACCCTCGACCCTGGCAGGTATCGGCCTTAGCGGAACCCATCAGTTAGTGCTGACATCGCGTTGTGTGGAACACAACGCGCCGTCGATCCGGGCCCGGCCCTTACCAGACAGCGAGCTACCCATTGCTCGCCGTCCGCAAGCCCGCGCCTACGGTGGCCGGGAATCGGCTCTCAATTCCCGACGCCCAGGGCGTCTCCTGCGGCGACTAGGGGCGTGAGGGCGCAAAAGAGCCGGTTTTTTGACCGAAATACTTTTGTTTTTGATCCGTAGTTAACTCAACCAATGGTTAAACATGTAAATGTGAAAGGCTAAACATGAATGTATTCATGTTAACTCAATCAAGTCAAAAAATAGTAACTAACGGCATTTTGGCAAACACATTTAGGCACAATTTAACCATTAGTCACTATGTTTAACCGTTGGTTGAGTTAACTGGCCCTTAAGACTAGTACTTATTTTGCGTTAAAATCAGTTTTTGCGGAACGCTTTAGCTTGAATCACAACTAAAAAAAGTTTTTAAAAGGCCTAAATAATCCTACCAACCTTTTAAATAGGTGTTTAAGTAAATGTTAGTTATTGCTAGAATCGTTTTTGCAGTCAAATGTGGTTTTGACCTATTAACAGTATGTAACTTATTATACACATACATTGGCCGAGTTGCAATCAAAGGGGAATGGCTCTGAGTAAAACACAATCAGTCATTTCCCTTCTCAAGTTTTACTTGGCAACAACTAAAATGGCTCCCGTTTCCTCGCCAACATTGTTTTAGTATTTTTATCGTCTTTTCTTTCACTAAAAAATCAATCAATTGACGCTGTTCGCTGGTTTTATATCAAATCACTCTCAGATGGCTAGGGTTGTCAGTCAGTGGACTTTCTTTATCTATCAGGCCCTTGTTCCACCGCCGACGAGGAAGCGACTAGCTATTAACGATTTTCTCGCACAAGAAACGTACAAAAGGCCCTAGATCCTGTGTAAGTAAAAGAGATACACATATTAATACTCAGGACGAGAGAGACGCTTAGGCAGTTTTCCCACTGCCGGTGAGGAAGCGAGTATCTCTCGGCTATTTCGGCTCGCTCAAGAAACGTATAATAGATACACATTCCGTGTAAACAAAAGAGATGCATATATGAATAGTTGATCACTGACTGTAACTGTGCGCGCGAGTACTCTTTTGTCGCAGCGACAAGAATATTAAAGACAGTATTTGATCACGCTCGCTCGGCAGACAGAACACTCGCTGAAAACTCACGCTTGGTAAATATAAATACACATACCAGCGAGCCTACTCGCTCGTTGCCCTCGTTCACTCGCTGCTCGTTGCTCGTTGCTCGCCAACTCCTCGATAATCACCTGCGGTGGGTGCCTCAGTCAACACACATGTTGTTTTACAAAGCAAATATTGTGTTGATTGAACTTCATTGCAAAAACGTTCTTTTTACAAATGTGTTTACTACGTAAAATTAACGAATGACCTGTTTTATTTACTTTTGTTGGGTTTTATTAATCGTGTCTGCTTTATAGCGCTGGCCAACAACATCTTAATAAATAACGGTATTTGTTCTTGTTAGGGTGGGTTGCACCAAGTGCTACGTTATTATTTATTATATTATTATTTTCCTTTATTTCTTTTAAATAAGTACACAAGTATATAAAAAATCATAAAAAATTCATACGTGTACCAAATTTCGACTTAATCGGTACATTAGATTCGGAGCAAATTGGCTGTGACAGAGGGACAGACAGACAGACTCACGAGTGATCCTATAAGGGTTCCGTTTTTCCTTTTGAGGAACAGAACCCTAAAAATAAAAATAAAAATAAAAACTCAATACGTTACAATTAATATAAGTCTGAGTAAGAGTGAGTGGTGATTAATGCCTTCTTTGTATAAGTATAGAGATATTTGCCCTATAGTGAGAGGATAATAGGCTGATAAGGCGTCATAATGCCTAAGATTCAGTTAGTAAGAATTGCTTCAGTTTTTCGTCCGTCCTTATTTTTATGCCCGTGCCTAAGTCAAGGAGGCAACCCTATCCTTACCATGTCAGTTTGAGGATTTGGGCCCCAGAATATTAATAACCTATCCGTGGGAAAGTAAGATGTGACAAAACTCGAACGAACATACTTAGGTGCGCGAAATAAATGATAAATGGATTTTATGTCGATAATATTTTTTTGCTTTAATACTTATTGAGGAAACTTGAGAGAATCGTGGTCTGCAGAATAAATTATTATTTTTAATCCCCAGAGTCTAAATTCGTACTCAAAAAACTGGCCAAGTGCGTGTTGGACCAAGCATAATGAAGAGTTCCGTAGTTAGGATGATCTATCCCAAGAACAAACTTAACATTGTAGTTGAATAACATGTGTTCTCATACATTCCAATTGCAAATGTAATTTGGTCGACTATTACTCAATAACTTGTAAAGCCTACTTAGCTGTGATAGTTTTCCTTGTAACTTTGTTACCATTTAGCTGGTAGGGGGGACACTTGTCTCTAATAAAAATTGCACTTTAAAGCTTAATATTTCCCAAACGGATCCCTGAATCGAAAAATAGTTTTCACACACCCACGATATTTTTAAACGGTCTATCCAACGACATGCCACATCAAGATTTTATTTTACCACTTTGTCTTCGTGGTTAATATGTATATTGGTACAGCTTTCTGGTATGAGGAGCTCGTGGCTGAGTAATAACAGCCACACGGGTCGATCCATCAGGTTAAGCTGCGCTTGCTGAGGTTGGTCTGTGGATGGGTGACCATCTTTACATACCGAGACTCCTCCGTCCCTCGGAAAGCACGTTAAGCCGTTGATCCCTGCTGTCATTTGTGGATCTTTGACAGTCATTACGGGTCGTCAGAAGCCCGAAAGTCTGACAACCAGTCTTACCAAGGGGTATCGTATTACCCAGTATCTGGGTTGTGGAGGTCAGATAGGCAGTCGCTCCGTATAAAATACTGGTAATCAGCTGCATCCGGTTAGACTGGAAGCCGACCCCAACATAGTTGGGAAAAGGCTAGGCAGATTGCATTTTTTTGGTACAGCTTTCTGGTACTAAGAGTTTCTGAGCTACGCCGCGGACAGAAGACGGGCAGATGGACATAGCTATACTATAAGAGTTCCGTGTTAACTGTGGAACCCTAAAATGAATAACAATAGCCTTATAGCAATAGCATTATGCTGAGCTGAGCGCTTACTGGCATTAGGTACATGTATTGTGTTCTTCTTGTTTTTTTTTTTATAGTTTTAACGGTTTTTTTTTTGTTGTAATGCCCATAAACATATTTTCATTCTTCTTCTAGAAAAGTTATTAAGTTTGTATTACTTGCTGTATTAAAAGTAACAAAACACATCTCTATTCAAAGACGAATTCTCGAATCGTCAGATAAAAATCCAACAAAACCTAAACACGCATTTTTATTCTAAAATCACGGAAGCAATCTCGGAGCATTCATCAAAAATATACACGAAACGCTACACAAAGTGTTTCTGTATTTTTTTCTCTCTTTTTGTTCGCAAACTCATTTTTTCCTCATTTGAAACTTCATATGTCACGGGTATCTCCTTTGTGAAGGAAATTGTGGGGAATGTGAGGGATTTAATCTATGCGATACGGACGTTGTTTGTTTTATACACGCTGCTTTTCTATTGGCTAGGAAGCTGTCACGATAGTGTTGTACTCATCATTATAAACAACTTTTACTATGGGACCAAACCTGAAATCACTAAAAATAAAATCTATTCCTTAGACAACAAAAAAGCAGCGTGTATAATGCATGTATAGATTGGAGATAGAAGAATTATTATTTATGATTAGATTTGTGTTGATAAGGGTCTGGTCTTTTGTTGAAGTTTTCGTCATAGTTGGGGGTGAACTGTTTTTGAGCCATAAGGGTGAGAGCATACATAGTTCTTAACGACATATATGAAGTTATATTTTTTATTATTTACTGTAAGTATTGTTAAAATAATTAAAACGGCACGACTAAGGGCAAATTTCACCCCGTTCAAGAGCTGGCAGTGTCATTTCTGGAATATTGGACACTGACAGCTCTTGAATGCGGTCTAGGTGTACTGATTGCTTTCAGTTTAATTAGTGAAATTCTCTCGTTCATTCATGGCTCTTATGATCGAATCAAATCGTCTAGTTGTTAGTGGCACAAATTGTTCAAATGTTTGTTATAACCAGCATTGACTCTGCAACCAATTTCGGGCAACAAATTTTCCACATTATGTCTGTGTCTAAATCCAGATCAGCTAACACGACAACATTTTGTCGTCTCACTATCTCGCATCTTACTGCTTGCTTGTTTACGTATAGTCGAGTATCGGTGCAAACAAATGCGTTGGCAAAAATTTTGTCGCTCTGCACAGACTGACTAATTGACTGATCTTAACAGTCCATCCACATAGTTTACACACGAGAGCAATCAAATCAACATCAATCAAACGGTTATTACATAATTGGAAGATCAATTATATTAATTTAATAATAACAATGTCGTTTCCGAAGGTCGTGTTCGAATATCCTCTTGAATATTGCGTACGCATAACACACGTCTGTAATCTCCGAAGGGTTGGGCAGAGATGTACCTACAGTACCCGCACATTTCGCTAGTTATTTGTAAGTCCTATTTAATAGGGGCAAGGACTATTTCATTTAACCAGGCACAAATTCAGACTAAAGGCTGCTGTGAAATCCCAGATATAAAAACCCAATAAAACTTTGACCGACCCGGGAATCGAAACCAGGATCCCCGTCATGTTCAACAGTAGCGTTAAAATAATTTCTATGCTATTCGTATTGTTATATCATAACCATACTGTAACGTTCCCACTGCTGAGACATCTGCTTCCTCTCTGTGGGAAGAAGTGGGCCCTAATCTACCACGCGGGTCCCGTGTTGGGTAGGTGTTTCCAGCCAAGCGATTTGTGAATTGCTCGCAGCGTGTGCTTAGCAAGCACGCCATTAGTGCGCAACGTGTCCGCAGCATTTGTGTAACAAGAGCGATTGATGCGAGTATACAGTATTATGAAAACGCGGAGAACACGTTGCGCACTCGTGGCGTGCTCGCTACGCACTCGCAGCGAGCACGTTCACAAATCGCTTCGCTGGAAACACGCTCGCAAATCGTCAGTGTGATAAGGCCCGTCAGTGTTATGAGGCTGAATGTTATTCACGGTTTTGAGAGCAGTTTCAGTGGTGATGAAATAAATTAGTCTAAGGGCCGGTTTTTTGATCCGTAGTTAACTCAACCAATGGTTAAAAATAGTAACTAATGGTTGAATTTTGGCTAAATGTGAAACGCTAAACATAAATGAGTTATGTCATTAGTTACTATTTTTTAATATTAATGAGCTAACATGAATGTATTCATGTTTAGCCTTTCACATTAAGCCAAAATTCAACCATTGGTTGAGTTGAGAAAAAACCGGCCCTAAGTAAGTACTAAAAAATAAGTAATATAAATTGGCAATAACTCAAGAACGTCTTAAATAGATATATGACTGTAGGTAAGTAAATACAGTATCAAACAATTTCTCGGAAACCATAATAAAGTACCAAGTAATACCTACCAGTAACTTAGAGGAATTTTCGAAGAAATTCGTTCAGAAAATTTATTATTAGTTTTGGGCAAAACCGCAGCTCCACGAACTGGATTTATTGGATGATTTCACAAAAGGGGTAAAGCAATTATAATTTTAGGATATTTGGGGTATTTAAGTAAGAGTTTTAGGGTATACAAGCTTAGGTTTCGTTTACCATAAACCTGAAGAGGGGTTATGGTATTATTATTACATCACTACGAACCACTTTCACGATAAGACAGCAGATTATTAATCGTACAGACGCCAGCATATCAAGCGTCTACAATCTGTCAAATTTCTTTAATAGATGTAAGCATTAGGTTCAAGGTTGATTGGGAAAATTTGACAGTTTCGGGTAGTTTCGGGCTTAACCTGCTGGCGTCTGTAAAATCGCAGGTCACGAATGTACGATAAAAAGTCAGCTGTTCTACACATGTTCAAATAAATCGACAAAAAATAATTTTATATCTAAAAGTAGGTCATACAGCAACATCTGCCGAACACGTCCAAATAACTAAAGCTAGGGTTTGTGGCCGCCACATAGCGGCGCAATTTACTTTTGAATGACGTCAGTGAGACGATATAATATAAGAAAGTAAGTTGGTGTGTTTCTTTATAGAGCGTTTTTTGACACCGTAAATCCCGCTGCCATCGTTTTCATGACGGCCGTCACTGCGGCCGTTATGTGGCGGCCACCGTTGTGGTACGAAAGCGTAGCTCATTCGCTCTAGCCAGTATAAATAAACCAAGTACCTTTATAACAAAACTTTTTTGGAAACTAATCATCTTTTATTTACGCTTATCAACAGACAACGATTCATTTTATTACTATGACGCCAGCACATCAAGCTACTATAATCTGTCAGATTTCTTTAATAGATTTTCGACTTTATTGCTAAAGCATTAGGTTCAAAGTTGATTCGGAAAATCTGACAGTTTCGGGTAGGTTGACCTGCTGGCGTCTGTACATCGATGCGTCCCTTCGGAATTGATTAAAACCTTTTCATTGAAAGCCGTGAATGCTCGTAAATTGTCTACTGTTATTCAAAGAGGAAACTCGTCGCAGTCGGTAAAGTTTGGAAGGGATTAACAACAAATCCGCGCCCCTTCATAATTACTTGACTTATCCTCTTCTGTGGATAAATGTTTAAACAATGCCAGTAGAGCTTGCGTTTTATTTCTTTTACATTTTGTTTTATGAAACGTTAATTACTTTGCGGTTTCGATTTGTTTTGAAAAAATGTGTCAATAATAATAATAATAATAATGCATAGCGCATATAGGGATAATCGTCGGTTGGTGCCTCCTCATCATTTAAAATTTTGTAAGGGGCCTCTGCGAGTTGGCTTCAGCTCCTCGTACGCCTTCCAAAGGTCCGGGACCCCAGGGTCCCGAGAAATATGGAAAAAAATAGTAATAATAACCAGGGACATTATTCACACACGGTCATCTGATCCCAAACTAAGCAGAGCTTGTACTATGGAAACCAGATAACTGATATACTACTACATACACTACTTTTTTTTTTGTAAATACATACTTATATAGATAATTACACCCAGACTCAGGACAAACAGACATGTTCATGCACACAAATGCTTGCCCTGGATGGGAATTGAACCCACGACCTGCGGCACGATAGATGGTATCTTAACTAACCACGCCAACTGGCCAATTCAATCTTTACCAGGAGGAGTATTTCATTCCTCTGTTTGTACAATCAGCCTCCAACAGATGTATCATCGATAAGAATTAATTAAATTTTCAACAATGTTTGGTATTTGTGTTTGTTTGTGGGTGGTCGCCATGTTGGATTTTAATTTTGTTTTTTTTCAGCACTCTAAAAATCTATGAAAATTACTAACCTGCATGATACTCGTAATAATGTCGACGATAACAAAGAACCACCATGCTTGCACGGCTGGTTTAAGTATACGTAAAGAAGAAGAAAGATTATCAAGGTTATCAAGTAAAGCAACTAATTTTTACTTACAACATAATTTCTGAACTTGAAGTTCAGAAATTATGTTGTAAGGTACAAAAAATTGTAAAAAATTTGAATTGCCCATTTTTCACCAAGAATAATAATAATAATAATAATAATATCCTGGGACATTTTCACACACAGTCATCTGGTCCCAAACTAAGCAGAGCTTGTACTATGGAAACCAGATAACTGATATACTACATCTACTACTTTTTTTTGTAAATACATACTTATATAGATAATTACACCCAGACTCAGAATCAATTCTATTTTCTTGTATTTTTTTTTTTTACGTTCAATAGGGCCTCTTAATGATCTACTTGAAATAAATAATTTGACTTTGACCACACTTGGTAAGTAAGGCCCGCACTGAAGTTCAGGGTTAATGTTCTAATGACAGATTTCACCAATGAAACTGAACGCTTTCAGCACATCTAAATCGCCTTCAAGAGCTATCATTGTCAAAATTGTTATGGAATATTGACACTGACAGCTGTTGAACTCGGTTTAGAAGTACTGATTGCGTTCATTTTCATTGGTGAATTCATCACTAAGTGCGGATATCACCAATGAAACTGAACGCGATCAGCACATCTGAACCGAGTTTAAGAGCTGTCTGTGTCCATATTCCAAAGAAAATAATGACACTGATAGCTCTTAAACGTGGTGTATGAGCTGATCGCGTTCACTTTCAATGGTGAAATCAGCACTAAGTGTAATAAGAAAATCGCTGTATAGAATTAGGTACCTACTCCTTCTTTTGCTTTAGCCGCAATGCACGAGCATTGCAGCTAAAACAAAAGAAGGAGTAGGTAATAGTCGCAAAAGTCTCATATTAATTTACGAGTAACACAATAAGTTGTCTTAATGGCTGCAGTATTCGGTTTATTTCATCTATTTTTGTTACAAAACTATTGGAAATTTATGTTGGCATAATTCGTCAAAATGTACTGAACAGCTGATTTTTTTTCGCGATTTCGGGTTTGGTCCCATAGTGAAAGTAGTTCATATTCATGGGTAGAATAACCTGTGAAAGTTTGCGCACTACTTAAAAAATTATCCAGTATAAATGCGAAAGCAAGTTTGTTTGTTTGTTTGTTACGCTTTCACACTAAAACCGCTGAACGGATTTAGATGAAACTGGGCACATGGGTAGACTATGACCTGGAATAGGACATAGGATACTTTGATCCCGGTAGTACAACCATGCGGGTGAAGCCACGGGCAAAAGCTCGTTAACTATAAGTACAGATTGCCTCACGATGTTTTCCTTCACCGAAGTCAGAACTGTCTATGATAAACTCAGAAAGTGCACATGAATTGAAAAAGTCACATTCGTACTTGCCCGGATTTGATCCCTCAACCTCTCGTATGAGAGGCGAGGCCTTCACCACTGGGCCATCACGACACTATGAATAAATAAATTGTTACCTTGTTACGTAGACCCTACGCGAAACAGTATCAATTAGGTTAACCCGTGAGAAGGCGCGCCTAATTTTCTTACACGAGTAGGCGCGTGCGAGCAAATTGCTCACACTATCATAAATGTTTATATTTTTAGTGTTTCTATATTTATTGGCTTATAATGTATTTAAATAAATAACACAAGGTTTAGTAAGTAAGAAAACAAGTATTTTAATCAAAACTATTAAACATAATAGCAACTTCTAACGCAAATAACAAAACAACCTAGTATTAATTAATTTTTTTGGCACGTTTCATAAAAATCACAATAAAAACTGTTACATAACAAAAACTAAAAAGTGTTATTCATCCATTAAATCTACACTAATGTGCCTCTCGAAACACACTGAACACATGTATTTTACATGTTCGGTGCAAAGTAATTGCTTGCACGAAGTACATGGTTTTTTTGACCTTCTATTTTTACGTCTAGGACATATTGCACAAAATCCGACGATTGCTCCGTATCAGTTTCGTGAGGACTACGGATGACAGAACTATCGCTTTCTATGGTGTCAACACGATATTGTTCCCCATTTTCAAGATCTGCATCCAATTTATCACCAGAATCCTCTTCCAACCACGAACAAATTTGTGCTTGCATTCGATCGTCCATTTTGTATCTGTAGTGTAGCTAGAAGAAAAATAAAAATAATAACATTATTACTAAAGAGTTTTTACATGATAATCAACTAATATAAATCAAACAAATGAAATAATATGGCAGAAATAACAATCTAACTTTTTTAAACCACAAAAATAAATACTTACACGGATGGGCGCGTGATGAGCAAATTGCCGCACGTTGGTACACGGCCTCCACAAACGCCTTGCTGCGCGGTCGCAACGCCACTGAGCGGATCGAGAATTGCGTCAGGGGAGAGGGAGTGAATATTTAGGAAGGTACTTAAGTGCTTGAATTGGTGTGGCATGGGAAAGACAAAAAATTTTTGAATTAGATTTTTGTGTGCGCAAATTGCTCATAGCGCGCCTTCTCACGGGTTAAATTATTATAAAAAAGTGTCTTAAATCGTAATTTACAGCATCTCGTGTATGGGCAATATGGAGAACAGTCTGTACTTTATCGAAGAAAGTAGATAATAATAAGAAATAACAAATTATTACACTGAGTCTCAAGAGAACCATAGGGTATGGTTTCACGACTGAAAACTAGGAAAGATGGAGTAAACCCTGTAGTGACGTAGACTGAACTATTCATGGCGTATTGAATTTTTAGCAAGTATGAAGCCCATGATCTGTGATCGTTCCCAACTATTTGTGCTAATGCAGTGATAATTGTGCTGCTTGACGGCAATATTCAGGTGAATAAGCTACAAACGGGACTTTGTATCATTAAAGGAATGTTTTGAATTAATTTGATTGAAATTGAGATCCATTATACATGATAATACATAGGGGAATACCACGTAACAAGACTACTGAATTCTCCACATGTTGTATAATATTAGAGGTTGTAGCGCATACACGTTACAGTATTTAGTAAAATAGCAAGATACCACAAGGATGTATTGGTTACGTCGTCTTATCATTGGAAAAGGACCCATTAGATCTAATGAAGTAGTCTGAAAAGGTCTTGAGCATATTTTAGATTTGCCAATAGGAATAAGGTCAATGATTCGAGGGTTTAAAAACGAGACAAGTGTCACATGTTGAACATAAAAGACTTTTTTACAAAAAATTAAACCGACGAAAAAAATTGAAAAGTGAAAAATAAAAAAAAACCTTTTAGTCTAACTAAACTTCTAAATTAATTTACGTTACAAATTTTGAAGCGGCGCCAAAACCCTGCAAAATAGATTAGAACATCATCCACATAAACTAAGTGGGAAAAATACATATTATTGAAGCTAACTCAAAAACTACCCAAGCAAAGGTAATAAATTTTATATGGGACCAACTTCGACATATACCATCCCGAATAAAATAAAAATCTTTCAAATCGGATTACGGATTGAAAAAAAAAAAAAAATACGTGTCCAATTGAGAACCTCCTCCTTTTTTATTCGTCGGTTAAAAACTATGAGACATCTTTAAACATGCCTGACTAAATAATACTTAAGGGATATTTTCTTATAAGTTTTGAAAATTCCGAAGTGAATCCTCACTTAGGAATTTTATCATTTATTATTAGGATTTTTATCTGAATCGCCATGGCAAGATTTTGCTAAGTCCTGTCTCGTAGATGGAAAAGGAACTTCTTCGAAATAAAGTCCTCATTAAAATAATCATTTGAGTTAGTGTATAGTTAAGGATAGAGTTAAGAGTTGAGAATTGAGAATTGTATAATTCGGATAGTCGTCTGGATTATAGTGGCAATATAGATATTCCTAGGGATAGGATCCGACATGCTTATTACAGCAATATTAGGAGCTTTACTACGTAAGCGTAGATCTAGGAAATTATTGTTACCTTTTTTATGTTTCAGAATAACATTAAAACAAGATAATCGCAATGTCCATCTTGCAAGTCTCCCCGAAGGGTTTATAAGATTTAGAAACCATTTTATAGCTGCATGGTCAGTGTAAACTGTAAATTCTTTGCCAATATCAAGGCACATCTGCTATGTTAAACATTATTTTTAAAATAATACCTCTTCTGGGCAGAGATGTTGCCGATGCCCGACTGAATGAACCCGCCTGGTTGACGAGGGTTACTGCACTCCTCCTAACTAGGACGAAGTAGTCCTGTTTTGGAGTGTGTACTCGCCGTTCCTGTATAAGTACCTACTGCCTGCTGCACTCCTCCTAACTAGGGTCGAGTGGTCCTGTTTTGGAGTGTCTGCTGACCTTGGAGTTCGCTACGGGACCCCGCTGCCGACCTACACCTTCACCTATTTTATTATTTGTGAGTTACAAATAGCTTCCCGGCTATTTGTAGACATTACTCGGCCGCCATGAAAATCTGACATTTTCATCATATTGATGAAAATGTCAAATTTTCATGGCGGCGGTTTATATGACACTAACTCAAACCCCGCTTCATAAAGATTTAAATCGCTAGATTTGCCTTCACCGTACTTAGTCGCATAAAAAGTGTTAATACTGAGGCGAGTGAGCTCACAAGTGAGTCGAATTTAAAATTCACGCTATTTAATAATTTAAATAGCGTGAATTGGAAATTCGTCTATCATTTGGCGCGATAAGACGAAACAAACGATTTAAATATTTGCCATTGGCATCATTTTCATGACAGCCATCACTGCAGCCGTTAGTGGTAGCTGCCGCTGTTCTACATAGGAAACCTGAGCTTTACAAATACATCGTTTTTTCTTGCCAAATATTGACATCGATTCCCAAACCAGTGATATACCTAGAAGAAATTTCAACCAGCCATGTGCGAGAAGGACTCACACACGAAGGGTTCCGTACCACCGTACAATATTTAATACTACATATTTAAAAAAAATAGTTCAGTTAAAAAAAAAACACATTTATTTTCATTTATATAGCGTGTATATTACATGGGATTTATAAAAATTGTCGTGGAATTATCTTTATTACTTTGTTTCACCGGATTACCGCTATGATATCCGTCCATTTCAATGGCTTCTTGCTCATCTTCGTAATAAAAATTCAACCGGTCATCTGGCACTTGATGTCTCCGGTAGTTCCTATATCTACAGTCAAGACCATCACCTTGGTAGTAACGAACGTGCGCCCAATCATCTAAAAAAGAAATTGGCCACGTTAATAATAGGCTATAGTTTGACCGCTACCGCTCTGCGCGGCGAGACGGAGGGGGAGGGGGGGGGGGGGTAGGGGCAGTACAGGCCGCTCATTCGTCAACGCTCACGGCGTACTGCCACTCATTTGTCAACATTTACGGCTTCGCCCCCCGCGGTTAGCGGTACCAGCCAAACTATAGTTGACATTGACAGTAATAAAAGTACGTTATGAAATTATTCTAGAATGGTCGTGAGCTAAAAATATCAAAAATCAACTTCATTTTGTAAAATTTTAGACTACTTTTTGCCCGTAGCTTCGCTCGCGTTAATTTAGAATAGCTGTTTAGGGCGTGAAAAAGTATCTAGCAAACAAACTTACTTTCGCATCTATAATATTATAGATAGGAGGATGAAAAACCGGTCTATTGACACTCTACGAGCCACAAAATGTATTAGATACTTAAATAAATTAAAAAAAAAATTAAAAAACTCTTAACACACTACTAAAGTTTCTATAATAATATAATTCGGTCATGATTCGAAAGACACGTGGCGCCATCTATTATCACAAGAAATTTATTGTTGTTTTCCTCGGGAACAGTACTTTTTTTCGGGATGAATGGTACCGTAAAATTGATATATGTACCAAATTTGAACTTAATCAGTTCATTAGATTCGGAGCAAATTGGCTGTGACAGACGGACAGACAGAGTGAAACAAACGAGTGATCTTATAAGAGTTCCATTTTTTCATTCAAGCATACGGAACCCTTAAAAGCAAAAATGAACTTTCATTTTCCTCTAAAATTGAGGTCCGGTTTCCTTTGATCACTTTATTCTGCAGTCCATAGTTTCGGCATTGGCCCTGTACGAGTAGTCCCATCTCAAAAATTACCCTGTTTAAACTGATTTAACTCGGCTCCGACTGATTTGAAAATTTTACCGCCATGCAAAATGTCGTTTGATATCTCCAAATTGTATAAAGTTTCATTAATGGACGCCGCAAAAAAGTTATTAAGCAGCTGGGCTACAAATCATCCGCCAAATCATCCCAGCTGCTTAGCGATAACTTGAATCTATTATACTGTGATAACTATAATAAGCCATAAAAATCAGTCCGACCTGAATTATAGAACTTTAAACAGGCTGATTTTGCCAGGGCACATCAGGGCAAAATCCGAAACTGTGGAAAGTAGCTCGTACAAGTAATAAATAAAAATAATAAGTTAAAATGATAAATAATATTAAACTTGCAATACATAATCCTGACTTACCTTTGTGTCTTTCAGAGGGATCTTTTCCAAAAATTCCTTCATTTGGTTTCCACCAAGTTACTTTCACTCTATACCTACAATTCTCAAGTTCCATTTGGCATATGTTTACATAATTTATCCACCATTTGACATTATTAAAAACACAAACTGTGTGAAAAAATGCCCTGAAAAGAAAAGTTATAATTGACTGTGAATATAACATGTTGTAATGTCCTTAAAATGATTATCGAAAGTACTTCCACCCCCAAGCAATGGTCGGATCCAACATAATTTTGTTGTATAAAAAAGGAGATCCAAAAGATATTTCTAACTACCGACCTATAAGCTTGTTACCAACTATATACAAGCTATTCTCTTCAGTCATCAGAGTAGTCGTTGACGACTGCTCCTCTGACCTTATGGCTATTAATGCCGGAGTTCCTCAGTCTGTTCTCTCTGCAACTTTTTTTCTGCTGCACATCAATGACCTGCTTCAGCCTGGTATTGTTGGGTACGCAGACAGTACAGTTTCAGAGAGATACTTATCCAGCGCAAAAACCAGCGGGGCCGATGTTCGTTCTTTGAGAGAGGCCATGGTAGAGCGGACAGATTTGACCTAGCCTTGTCTCCCAGTGGGGTGATGACAATCTGGTCTCTTTTAATGCCACCAAAACACAGGCGTGTCTTTTTACCGCTAAAAGGAGTCGTTTCGCCCAAACTCTTACTTTTCGGGGTACATCGGTTCCTGTAACTGATCGGCTTGAGCTGCTAGACATGGAGTTGACATCTGGTCTCAACTTCGGCTCCACCATCGAGTACAAAGCCCAGAGACCAGCGGCCAAGAAGCTGGGCATCCTAAATAGGGTGAAGCGATACTTTACGCCTGGACAGCTTTTAACCCTTAACAAAGCGCAAGTCCGATCCTGCATGGAGTATCCTTGGAGTATCTTTGAGTATCTTTGGAGTAACCTTTGGGATGGATCAGCTAAGTACCAACTAGCCGTGCTTGACTTGGTACAACGCAGAGCTAAGAGGCTCATTGGCGACGTAGAACTGGTGGATGCCAAGCTTCACAGCTTGGCTCATCGCCGATAGGTTGCCTACTTGTTGGTCTTCTACAGATTGTACTTCAGTGAGTGTGCCCAAGAACTCCATGATTCGATTCCACCAGCTCCCTTCTACCATCGGACATCTAGACGCACTGCCAGATACCATCCCTACCTGGTTGATATTCCACTAATCCTCATTAAGCGTTTCCAAATGTATTTTATAATGCTCACAGCAAAAGAGTGGAGCTCACTACCTTTTTTTTTTTTTTTTTGTGGATGGGAAATCATCAAATAACTTCTCCCGCTCTGGGTGGAGCGGAAGGGCGTGTCAGACTTTTACTGACTAAAACCCACCCGTGTTCCTTCAGTTGCCTATGCCAGGGCCACGGTATCTTTTTCAAACAACCCGCGACCCCAGCGGCATCGGCCCTATTGGACCCCATCTTTTGCTGACATCTCTTTGAGGCGCGCGTGGAACACAACGCGCCGTCGACCCGGGCCTGGTCCTCACCGGACGGCGAGCTACCCACTACTCACCGTCCGCAAGCCCGCGCCTACGGTGGCCGGGAATCGGCTATCGATTCCCGCCGCCCAGGGCGTCTCCTGCGGCGACTGAGGGCGTGAGGCTGCCTCTCCCTCACGCGTTCCGCCTCCTCCTTCGCGAGCATTACCGCTTCGCAGAAGGAGGTGACGGCCTCCCATGCACTCTCGCTCCGCACCATGGCCTGGACCAGGCTCGGACGCGAGAGATCGCCGCCGCCGATCGCCTCCGTGAGAACACGGCGGTGCTCTGCCCAAGCCGGGCAGACCTCCACTGTATGCTCCACCGTGTCCTCTGGGCGATCCACACAATGGTGATACCCGGGCGTTTCCTCCCGCCTTATGCGAAACAGGAACCTCCCGAAACAACCGTGTCCGGTGAGGACCTGCGTCAGGTGGAAGGTGAGGACGCCGTGGCGCCTCTCTTACCACTCCTCAAAGAGAGGACTTATCGCCGCAATTGTGGCGTGCCCAGCGCTGGGCTGCGACAGTCGCACTCTCCATGTCGCCATGAGATCCCGCCGGAGCTCTGTCCGCTGTACCGTGATTTCTCGCGGCAGCGGAGTTACGCCCCGGCGTTTCGCCTCCTCGCGCCACTCCCACACGTGCGCGAGGACTTTCGCCTCCAGATCCCACGGCGGCAATCCGGCAAGGAGGCTCGCCGCCTCACCGGAGACCGTGCGGTAACCCCGGACTAGCCGAATGGCCATGACCCTCTGGGACGCGTTCAACCGGCGGACTGGCCGCAGCCTCAGGGAACGCGCCCACACCGGTGCCCCGTAAAGGGCCATGGACCGCACGACCCCCGCGTAAAGCCTCCGGCAGGAGGCGTTTGGACCACCTAGATTGGGCAGGAGCCGCTTCAAGGCAGCCCCAGCCCGCTCCAGTCTGGGAGCCAAACGTCGGAAATGCTCCACGAAGTTCCACCGGCTGTCGAGGACGAGTCCCAGGTACTTCATCGTCGACTCGACTCCAATGCGAACCCCTCCTACCGTTATTTGGGAACCCGACGGTGGCGCATTCCGAGGACCATGAAAACACATGGCCTCGGACTTGTGCAGGGCCACCTCGAGTCCCAACTGCCGGATCCTCTCAACGACTATCGCAACCCCGCGTGTCGCTAATTCAGCCACCGCCTGGTGCGACCTCCCCTGCGCCAGGACCATCGTGTCGTCAGCGTAACATACCACGCTGACGCCGCTAGGGAGGTTGGCGCGCAGCACCCAGTCGTACCCGATGTCCCACAAATGCGGCCCCAGGACCGATCCCTGTGGGACACCGCACGACATCTCTCGCCGGTTCCACTCTCCCTGATGACCGGGGTAGATGACGGCCCTATCCGTCAAATAGGCCTCAACCACTCGACAGAGGTAGGTCGGCATCCGGTGATACCGGAGTGCCTCCCTGATGCAACTCCAGGGCAGGGTATTGAAAGCGTTGGCGATGTCTAGAGACACCGCCAAGACGACCCCACCCCGGACCACAGCATCCCCCGTCGTGAGGGCTCGCACGCGCATGATGGCGTCCACCGTAGAGCGCCCCCTGCGGAAACCAAACTGGCGCTCCGCCAAATCCGGCCCCTCCTGCACCAGCCACCCGACGAGGCGGTCTGCAATAACTCTTTCAAAGAGCTTGCCCACCTCGTCGAGCAGCACGATGGGTCGGTAAGCGGACGGAGAGTCCGCAGGGCGCCCCGGCTTCTTAATGAGGACCAGTTTCCCCGTCTTCCAACGAAGTGGGAACTGGCCCCTCTCCAAGCATGCGCTTAGGAGCCCCCCTAGTCGAGGCCCGAGAGCCCCAAAGGCCAGAACCCAGGCTGTTCCAGGTAAGCCGTCGGGTCCTTGGGCGGCATTTTTGGCACTCAGCCTACGTACCGCCGCTCTCAACTCTACCTCGGTCACTTCCGGAGCATCGTCGTCGTCGTCGGTGATGTGGTCCGCAACGGGCACCGCAGGAAGTGGAGCTATGGGCGGGGGAGTATGTTCCCCTTGCGAAGGGAACAGAGCGCTCACCACGTCCTCCACGAGCTGGGGCCGGAGACTCTGCGTCAGCGGGGGCGCCCATGGACGGAGTTTATCCCGCACCATTTTATAAGGGCGTCCCCATGGGTCCCTGTTTAGAGTCTCCAGCGACTCCTCGCGAGCCAGATCCCTGGCCCGCAAGATCTTCGCTCGGAGGGCGGTCTTCGCCGCTCTGTACCCCTCGTACAGCTCCGCCTGAATGGCTTCCGTATCCGGAGGGCGGATACGGAGCCTGCAGTGCCTGGTGTACCGGTGCCGCGCAGCAACGCACGCCTCGCGCAGAGCCGTCAGCTCCGGCGACCACCAATACACCTGGCGCCAGGCGCGACCGGGCTGGACCCGGGGCATTGCCACGTCACATATTTCGGACATGGCCTCCCGGAACCACTCCGCCTCGTCGTTGATGTCGGCAGGTCTGTCCGGTGGTGACACCCAGGCCTGCACGATCGAGGCTTCCAGGAGGAGCTCCCGGTCCAGCTTCTTCAGCGCCCACCGCGGACCACTCGGGGCCTGTCGGACCGGCGCGCTCGAGGTCTGGGCGGAGACATCAAACTGGATGTACCGGTGGTGGAGCTCATTACCTGCGTCTGTGTTTCCGAGCGCATACAACCCTAATCTCTTCAAAGTGAGAGTGAACAGGCTTCTTCTGGGTAAGCTCACTCCATCGTCAACTTTGTGTCTGTCACCTCTGACTAGAGTCAAGAGCAAACCCATCTCAAATAAAAAATATATATATATATTATACATAATTTTACTGAAATATTATATTAAATACTTAAATTTATTTGTGTTGTGGATAAAATCATTATTGTGACTATAGAACCATTGACTGTGTGCGATCTGACACGCAATTGGCCTGTATTTTCAATCTGTTAAGACATAAAAGCAATGACATTATTGAGTAACCGTTAATAAGACCCCCGAACACAAGAAAATATATTTTAATTTACATTATTATGTTGTTCCATGTCCTGGAATAAAATAATAAAATGCAACTACATACCTGTTTGGAAAAAACATTGTGATAAGAGTTATGTTCAAATCACAAAAATTCGTCTTATAATATTATTTTTAGTTTTGATGTATTTTGTTTATTTGCATACCCATTTCTGATGCATTTCGTATGCCAATAGTAACAATCATAATAATCGTCGTAAATCTTCGGACTCAGGTTCTTTATGAGATCATAATCCACTCCTTCGAATACTAAAGGAACTGAGACTGTTACAATAGGCGGTGGTGGGATCTCAATTAAACGCGACAGTGCTTCCACAATCTCTCCTCCGGTAAGTTCAGCTTGACTATGAGGACCGTCGTCATGGCAATTTGAAAGGCGGACTGAAACATGTCACATAATAATTTTTGCGCATGTTGCACCTACTAACACTTTATGATGAATTTGACTTTATTCAATTTGTCTTTATTCATTTGTTTTTTCTCAACTATTTAGGGCTACATTCCCAGTCGAACCGGATGAAGCTGAATGCTAGGATTTTTCATGGAGCATCTGACCTCCACAATCCAGTTAATGGGTAACACGATACCATTTGGTATGACGGGTTGTCGGACTTTCGGGCTTCTGACTACCCGTAATGACCGACAAAGATCTACGAATGATAGCTGGCACTGACAGCTTATCATGGTTTCCGAGGCACGGTGAGGTCTCGAATATAAAGGTCATTAATCCACAGACCGACCGGGGCATATGTAGCTTAACCTTGATCGATCGACCCGTGCGGCCGTAGCATAGCCTTGATAAAATAAAGCTTTATTGCATTCAATCATAAGTCATGTTAAACTTAACCATAATAAAAACTTTGGTAAATTGAAAACATCCTTACCGTTAAAAGCATAAATAAAAAACACAATAAAAGAAAAAGAAAAAATTACACGATTATTATGAAACATTGTCAACACTACACCACATCGACTGAAAGATCAAGTTACCTAGTAAGAAGTTAATTAGTAGATGTTAATGAACTGATTATGATGAAAATAAACTTCTCATTAATACTGATCTTCGTAACGAAATATTCAATTAAAATGGCTCTTGATATCATTGACAGATTATGTCACCCAAGACAATCTTGAAAAAGAGAAATTTGTTAAGGGGAACGGTGTTAGATAGCCCGCTTTCATTTTTTAGGGGTGCGCACCCAAAGAGTGCTTGGCTGCCTGTACCAGGATATTATAATTTTACATTCTATCCTTTCTAATAGGTTTACATAATATGGCATGTATTTAATCGAACCTCTAATGATTCCCGTTTTACGCTTCTAAAAATATTATATTATTGAACACTTTAATATAATGATTGCGGCTATTTTTGTAAACGTCAGAAAAATCTCAAATCATCTTTATTTTAATCACTTTTCATAAACACTATTTAATCGACTTGTGCGTCCGAAAATTAACCTTTCGTCTTCTGGTGAACCTTTATAAAATCAGAAGCGATCTCAATTTAATGTAATTTGCTAAACTTAAAACCTATTTTAGTCCACTGGAAATACGAAATATCGAAATACGAATCTTCTTCCTTTTAAATCTACTCTGATCCATAAAATTAAATAATTATATAATTATTTTTAAAGACTTCAAAAAAAAAAGGAGTTGACAATTCGACACGTATTTATGTAATATTATTAGAACTGCAATATATTTACATATGATAATCTGTTAGGGCTTCTAAACAAATATACAAAATTTTATAGATGTATGTATGTTTGTCCACGCATTTCTGCGAAACTATGAATCAGATCGTGACCATTTAAATTTTATTGGCTTACATTTACTTCAACTTAGAAAACAGCGAAGTTTCATCAAAATCGGTTTTGTAGTTTTCAAGATAATTGAATAATACGTGTAAGTGTGGTGGCCTAGCTCATTGACACGAGCACGCTCACACTCACGAGCTACGGGTATGGTGTCAAAGGGAACACGTCGCAAAACCTTGGTCAAATTCTAGTGCAACATCTATTAACTACATTACAAACAGAAAGCTTTTTATACCGTTAAAGATTATATTGAGGACAAAAAGGCTTGGGATTGAACTGCTCCAATTTTATTTTATATTATTTTTATTTTTGCATACTGAATGTTGACATTAATATTTACTTTGTAAGTATTATATTATTTTACTTTATTGTGAATGTGAAGACTATGTAGGTCATTGCTTTTTTTTTTTTGTTTGTTTTATTTTTTCTCTCAGTTATTTTTAATCATGGTCTGGCAGTTTGAGTAATCTATGCGGCCTACCCCAATGTCCTTTCTTTGGTATTGTTCGTCGAATCGTTGAGCTCCTTAAGTTCTGAGTTGAGCTGCGCGATTACTGACAAATGCGTGCACTGACTGGACAGGTCCTCTCAATCTGTGTGGTTCTTTCCTCAAAAGACCATTTCAGACACCAATCTACATGGTCTTCACATGAAGTGACCAAGATTATGTCTGGACTTTATAAGAGACTGTGACCTCTGAGTTTGTTTCGGCCTTTCTTCTCAGAGTAGTCAGATAGGAAACGCCGACCTCATCTAGTTTAAAAAAAAATATTGACTTGTAAAAGTGTTTGTACAAACCTACTTACAGAAATAAAAATCATTTATCATTTATCATTTAACAAATATTCCAGTTTTAACTAAAAACTATAAATTAAGAAATAAAATTATGAAATAACTTTAATTTCGGAAGTCGGTGTCTTGGGATTTGTATTTTAGTTTTTTGCCACCGATTTCCGAAATTAAAGTATTTCATAATTTTGAGTTAATTTCTTTTTGAAGTCGATTTATTTTTTTAATTATTTTTTTATTAAAATTAATTTGTTTGTATTGTTATATTAATTATTATGACATTACGTATATATGCTCTGACATGATTTACTAATTAATTTGAATCTATGACACTACTTATTGATTTATTATGATAATTTTGCATGCCTGGATTGGTGCAACACAGTGGACTGCGCATTCACTTGACATCTATAAATGTATGATTATAGTTATGTACTGTGTTGAGCAATAAACATTTGAATTTAAATTCGAAATTTAAAAAATCAACAGTCTTCTTACGTGTTAAAAAAAAAATCCATTTTATTTTGATATGACAATGAGAGTAGGGGTCGATGGGGTAGAAATTAAAATCCAAGATGGCGGCCGGATTTGTTTTTATAAAAAGAACACCCATGACGAAAAATTTTGCAGCCGCCATCTTGAATTTTCAGAAAATGACACCCATGGCGAAAAATTTGAAATATTTGGCAGGCCATCTTGGATTTTAATTTATAGGTGGTAAAATAAGACACTGTAGTTACTTCTTCTTCTTCTCCTTCGTGTCGCTGGCACGACAGAGCGTATTTCAGATCTTGTTGGCCCAAAGATCAGTCACTTCCACGGCGTCGTCGATGGCAGCGCAATGGCTGCATGTTTTAGGACACAGAGGACAGGATAGGAGCTGGAGCATAGTTTGCGTTATAGCTCCACATCCACACCCTACTTACTGCTGTTCCGTCGAGGTAGCCCCACTTTACCATCTTATTGTTACTTAATAATTTTATAAACCATACATAACCGTGGGTCATTTGGCAATTATTAACAAATCTATTTAAGAAGCCAGATTCGATATATAGATTTTTTTTATTTTTTATAAACCATAGAGGTTTATAATAGAGGTCCACCATAGAGGTCTTTGCCTCTCCTGGGAATCGAATTCAGGACTTCATGCTCAACA
Source organism: Dicycla oo (assembly GCA_948252095.1). Lineage (NCBI taxonomy): Eukaryota > Metazoa > Arthropoda > Insecta > Lepidoptera > Noctuidae > Dicycla > Dicycla oo. The sequence continues at coordinate 17,108,891 of OX411732.1, forward strand.
GTAGGGTTTGCGGCCACTAGACCAACGAGGCAGTGGAAGTAAAAATTGGTAATAGGTAATAGCGTCTGCAACTCCACGTCAAAACGCGTTATTTGCTTATGGAAATGGATAGTAAATGAAATATCAATAAAAAGTACTCATTTATATGTATTTTACAATTAATGCATCTTGGAATCATATTAATCTATATTTTCAAACGGTTGCGTAATATTTTCCTTTTCAGCATCAAGACCACCAAGCTTAAAGTACCATATAACCGCTTGTCTTTCAGACTCGACATGCCCTCCGTAGTATTGACAACTGAAATGTTTGCCGTTGTAGTATATTTCATCTGAAAGTTAAGTCACCCTAGAAATAAACTTGTATTAAGGTACCCTTTGGCTCTAACATATATTTAAGAACATAAACACAAAAAAAAATACAATTTGGGGGAAAATATGCGTCACATCCACGTAAAACAGCCATCGCTCAGTAAAATGCTGCGACCCTATGCGAGACAAAGCCACAGCACTGGTATTCAGCGACAGCTGGCGTTGACGTGATGACGTCAACCGGTGCAGCATAAAGGTGAGCGGCCACAGGTCCACGCCGGCCGCAACGCACGCACGGCACGCAACGGATTTTGGTTTGCTCTGTATGAATTCATTATATCACTGCGTCCACTATCAGTACCGCTAACTAAAAAGGTGTTGCGTGCCGGTGACGTCACAGGGTATTCCTTGTGATGTCACCAATAGGCAACGAATTTTAAATTTACCGCCTCACTGTGAAAACTGTGAGCGTGGAGTGACCTGTCAGTGTCAACCCACTGATGCTAGGTATTGACCAAGCATAACATTTACTTTTTTTTATCTAAACTAGTCTAGATACACGAGCGGCACGTTAGTTTATCATGAAGTAAATCAGTAACAAATAACTAAATGATATTCTCCAAACATTGTTCGCTTCAAGTTAATTTCATGAACCCACATTCTACGTTAAGTTTTAAATAATAATAATACTCTTGGTGACAATAATATCTTCGTCAATATCTATGACAGACGACGCCTACTAACAACAACAAAAACACTCAGACTAAATAAGAAATCCGGTCAAAGTGTACGTATGTCATTGGCAAATCCGTTCGATACGTTGCGTGCCATGCGTGCGTTGCGGCCGTCGTGGACCAGTGGACGCACACCTTAAAAAGAGATAAAAAAGCAAAATAAGAACTATACAATAAAATAAATACACTTGAATACAAGTTCTAATATGCGTTCGTTTGACCGTAAATGCGTCGCATCAACTTTACGTTAGGTTTTATTTTAATACAATAAAAAGCCTTTTAATTATTCTACCATAAATTAAAGTACCTACATCAAAATTTTTACTGACAAATACAATCATGCAATCATATAAACATTCTAAACACGTCATGAAATACTATAGAATTAAATTGTCATCTGCCTAGCCTTTTCCCAACTATGTTGGGGTAAGCTTCCAGTGTAGCCGAATGCAGCTGAATACCAGTATTTTATATGAAGTGACTGCCTATCTGACTTCCACATCCCAGTTACTGGGTAACACGATAAGACCCCTTGGTAAGAATGGTTGTCAGACTTTCGGACTTCCGACGACCCGTAGCGACTGTCAAAGATTTACGCATGACAGTCGGGACCAACGAATTAACGTGCTTGCCGAGGCACGGAGGGGTCTTGATATTAAAATCAAAGGTCATTTATTTAAACTAGGCTGGGAATCAGCACTTTTCGGTATGTAGAGATGGTCACCGATCCATGGGCAAACCACGGCAAGCGTAGCTTAACCTAATCGATCAACCCATGCGGTTGTTATTTCTATAGGACCAAATAATAATAAGTAAATAAGCCTTTATTTCTTGACGACAACCAGGGCCAGATCAGTTGTTTTTTTACATGTTCTCTATTCTTAAGATTATGAACAATCTAAAAAATAAAAACGTACCATCTAGAGAAGCAGACCCATCGTTTAATCTCTTTTGCTGACTAATTAAACAGTTTTGTAGTTTTATTGAACAAAAACCATAAAAGTGTGTCAATCCAATATTCTTCTTGTAAACGCATATTGCTTTGGGATCATAATTTCTGAAATAAGTAAAAACTTTAGCTGAACAAATGAAGTTCCAGCTTAAATATGTATTATTAGCGACATTAAAAAAAAGTAACCATCATCTCTGTCTTTCACAGTTCACTGCTTGCTGGATATAGGCCTCTTACAAGTTGCGTCCATGTAAGGCGCGTAGCCCACATTGAGAGTCGAGTCGAGGAGGCGTCGCGGCGCGAGCGTGCTGTGCAGGGGTGCGGGGGGGAGAGGTGTGAGCGTTACCCCCTCCCACCCCCCTTGACTCGACTCTCGTGTGGGCGACGCGCCTAACTGGCGGCATCACACGCCGCTTGCCGAGTCACGGACTTCTCTGCCACTTTCAGATTCCTAAATCGAGTCAAAGTAGGCACACCTTTCCATGTAGGTAAAAAATGCCTTAAAACAATAAAATAATGATGAAAAGAAAAAATTTGTATGCAGTTTTGAAACCGATAGGTTATTATTTTGGTGTAAGTAATTATTATTAAAAAAATAAAGTCTCCGCCAGATAACAAAAAAATTAAAGTCGTTAACACCCGTCTAGCAATGTATTCCAATATTTTAAAACGATACGAAAAATTGTGAAGGCAGTGTTCCTAACTGACACTATCAAAACAAACGTATCGTGGTACTCGTAAGAGGCGTCCTTGAAGCAGTATTAGCGACAGTTTTTTATGACGAGCGATTTCTATCCAAGACCAATAAGTTTCGGGACTTTTTAGTACAATTCGGGTCAACGACTTTTATTCTTTTGTTATCTGGCGGAGACTTTAGAATTAACGAACATTTAAAATGCTATATAGCACTTTATACAAAAAATGCAGAAATGCTGGATGGCTGGATTCAGTTGTCTGGAAGTGTGTCAAGCCCCTTTTACAAGTTCCAAGTTTCTTGCATGTCTACTGTTACTTGCATCGTCTTTAATACTGTTTAGATAGCGCAGCCTTTATTGTTGCTTGAACTTCTAGTATGCTACAAGCAATTAAATAGCACCGTATGTGGCTTTTATGTAAATGGTATCTGCTTAAAATATTTATCTTTATAATGAAAGACTGTCTGGGCAGGAAAATGATGATAATCTCATGTTATGTACGTTGTTAGCACTATTAGCTGATATGATATGCGTCGATTGTTTAGCGCTTATATTCGAGTCATGTGCAAATCAACGTTCAAGTTTCAAACAAACAGGCCGGGATTTGTATCAGGATCATTGTCCTAAGAGGTAGATCCCGTGTTTTTAAAATACAAACCATTCACAGTTATTTTACCTCTGACAGCTCTGACAGCATCAACCCAATATCAGCTTTATTATAACGAAAATAAAAATCACTGTGATTTTGTCAATTTCGCAAAATCAGAGGTAAAATAAACTGTGAACGGTGTAGTTCACATTCTAATCTCAGTCTCAATCTGTCAAAAATATTTCTAATTTTCATACACATTTTGACAAGTGTTTGATATTGCTTGTAGCTGGGATGAGATTTCGACTAGATTTTGAACGTTATTAATTACGAGAATGTTATGAATACAAAGGCCCTAATAGGATTTTTGCAACGTCCCAATTTCTTTAATTAGGCTTCTGCAACATCTAACAATTATATAAAATTGAAGTCTCGGTTCGTACGGTCAAAATATCAGCGTTTAACTAAATTCATAAGAAATACGGTAAGTACATAGAGTTTTTTTTTTTTGTCTTTATGTCTGTCTGTTTCCGACCGATTTTGACGAGAATTTCCCTGGCTGGCTAGCTTATATTATAAGGAGCCACTTAAGCTACTTTTATTTGAGAAACAGAATTAGGGTTCCGCACAAAAAAAAACTCATGAAATTTACATCCACGCGGGAAAAGCCACGGCCAATAGCTAGTATAATATAAAAATCGCACATGTCTGATGAGCAACGTCTTTCTTCTGCGTAGCAGTTGTTTTTGACTACTTGAACATCATCATCGTACTCCAATGGATGCGGTTCAGACTCTTTTGCGGCCACATTGTATTGAGGGTCTTGTGGTCTTCCTCCTACATCCTGTGACAGATACATACCCACTGAAATAAAAACTGTAAACTTAAAAACTGGGCTAGCCTATTAAGGAGGATGCGACTAAACCACATGCAAAATTGGAATTTTCTATGTCAAGTTGTAAGATGTTGATCAAAATATTATTTGCGTTCGTAATCAATATCTATTTATACAGAATCATAATCATTGAAATCATTAACACAACTCTACAAGTTAAAATTTGCGTCAAATGTAATATAATCTTACTCAATGAAATATAATCTTTCCAACAATTTTTACTTTAGCGTCCATGAAGTATTGTTTTTTTTCGTCTATGGTTGTTTGTCAATAAATAAGGAACTTCATAGGCGTGCTTACGTCAAATCAAAATCAATTGTTGGAAAGAGTATAGTCATTATACTCTTTTCAAAAAGGTAATTTGAACTTCTTTAAGTTCAAATTACCTTTTTGATTGACTTTACAACTATTTATTTGTACTGATGACTGTTATGATTATATTTCTGTAATTATATATCCCACCAATACATTTTCATGTAAAATGTTGCCAAGACGAGACCATAATGGCTTGCACTGTCAAAAAGTTAACAGATCTCATGTAGAACCAAGTTTGTGAAGTTAGTGCTTGTAGAGTTAGGGCGTGTAGAGTTAGAAGCTTGGCTTGACTTGGATTTCGCTTCTCTTTATAAGTTGCTTATGACAATATTTTTTTTATTTTAATATTTTTTAAGGGTGCGTGGGTGATTTACTAATAATCCAGATATAATCCAGATATTTATTCCAGGTATTTTATTATTTATAACAAGGAGTCCTTCTATTAATTTTCAGACCTCTAGCATCAAAATTTGTGGATGTCGCATGCAAACTTCCATCCTCTAGTTTAAGAGGGGGGAGGGTTGTTATTTGTGTACTAATACTAGCTTACATACCAAATTTCATCTTTCTAGGACTTCAGGAAGTACCCTAAGAATTTTGATGATCATCAGTGAGTCAGTGACGAAATCGTGGTTTTTAGATATCAATGAAATCTAAAGCATATTTTAAGAATTATCCAATTGAAACTTTATATATTTAATGAGTCTACTATTGACATCATATCCCGAGAATTTTGTTTATCGGGTTTATCTCCAAACCCAAGTTATGACTGTTCAGAAAAACGACGATGCGCTTCGAGAAAAGGTAGGTAGCGCTTCGCTTGGCTCATTTTGGCGGGGACACTATCGTGCCCCCAGATTTGAAATGGTGGTAAATCATATTTTGAACAGCATACCACCGTATACTGACCGGCAAAAAACGTGAGAAAATTTTAAGTTCGTGGGCTATCCGGGCGCTTTCACCTTTCGGGATGAAGTCTTTGACAGATGACGTTTAACTCTGAGTTGTTATATACAGAATGGCCCGTGTACATTACTTTTTATTGTTTACAAATAGTGTAGAAAAAAGTGATTTTGGTAATATATCGTCTTGGGCGCTCAATTACAAGACCGACGTGAATAGTCGCTAGTTTTTGAAAACAAAAATATCTTACAAAAAAAAAAGGGACAAAAACTTCTCACCACAAAGTCCAAGAATTAAAAAGAAATAGAAAATATTCCTCATTGTTTTAGCTTCACGAAATTCCTTATGTACGTTTAGCGTTACTATCGACGACCCTACAGTTTAAAAAACTAAAGACACTAATGAACTTGTTCAAGAAAAAACACTTGTTAAGGATTAATAAGATCTTGATCATAAAACTTTCTTGATTAAGAAAGTATTAAGTGACTAGCTTTTCCCCGTGAATTTGCTCGCGTGGTGTGACTATTCACTAAAAATGAAGTTCGCGCTGTAGTCGCGCAGGTGTGCACATAAAAGTTTGCCGTTGTTGACGCTCCTGGTTCGCGTCCCGCGTCCCGCTACTAGACGCGCAGGTTTGGTCGTAGCATTATAACATTAGTTAAGATTCACCTAATAATTTTCTGCCAATTAAAACTTTTAAATGGTGAAATATCATTGGGACATTTTCTTGAAACATTGCGCGTAATTTGAAGGTTTTTTGAAGGTTTTTAATTTAACTAAGTAGTACCTAAGTAATAACTAGGACAGCACTAGTTAGGAATAAATGGTGTGGAAAAATCAGTGGTGTGACAAACGAGAAAAAGAATCCTGTTTGTCATACTGGTGTGATAATCTGGTGTGACTACGAGTTGGCAACGAACTTAACGCATGTAATCTACAAAAGGGTAGCTGTAGGGGATAGTTCACCCACATTTCGCCAGTCATGTTTCAAGTCCCCCGCAATATGGGGTGACGAGCACCTTTTTTCTTGTGGATGGGAAATCATCAAATAACTTCTCCCGCTGTGGGAGCGGGTGGAGCGGGAGGGCGTGTCAGACTTCTACTGACTAAAACCGACCCGTGTTCCTTCAGTTGCCTGTGCCAGGGCCACGGTAACTCTTTCGAACAACCTGCAACCCTGACGGGCATTAGCCCTAGCGGACCCCTTCAGCTAGTGCTGACATCTCTTTGAGACGCGCGTGGAACACAACGAGCCGTCGACCCGGGCCAGGTCATTACCGGACGGCGAGCTACCCGTTGCTCACCATCCGCAAGCCCGCAAGCAAGACTTATCGCCGCAATTGTGGCGTGCCCAGCCCTGGGTTGCGACAGTCGCACTCTCCATTTCACCATGAGATCCCGCCGGAGCTCTGTCCGCTGTGCCATGATTTCTCGCGGCAGCAGAGTAACGCCCCGGCGTTTTGCCTCCTCGCGCCACTCCCATGTGTATGCGAGGACTTTTGCTTCCAAATCCCACGGCGGCAATCCGGCAAGGAGGCTCGCCGCCTCACCGGAGACCGTGCGGTATCCCCGAACTAGCCGGATGGCCATGACCCTTTGGGACGCGTTCAACTGGCGGGCTGGTCGCCGCCCCAAGGAACACGCCCACACTGGTGCCCCGTAAAGGGCCATGGACCGCACGACCCCCGCGTAGAGCCTCCGGCAGGAGGCGTTTGGACCCCCTAGATTGGACAAGAGCCGCTTCAAGGCAGCCCCGGCCCGCTCCAGTCTGGGAGCCAAACGTCGGAAATGCTCCACGAAGTTCCATCGGCTGTCGAAGACGAGTCCCACGTACTTCATCGTCAGCTCGACGCCGATGTAAACCCCTCCTACCAGGGTGACGAGCACCTGGATTAGACATGGGTAAAAATATTATCGTGATAGTATTGTAAAAGCCTGGAAGGACCTTTACTTATTTCGGGATCTAGAATGATAAATAATAAACTGTTCACGTTATACTCTGATATATTTTATAAGATTTTTCTATATTATATCTTTAAACTATTCTAACGCGTTCGCCGGGGATCGACGCTCTGACGTCTCTCTAGAACAAAAGCTATAAACCCCTTTATAGAAAGTGACCGTTTGAATGTCAAAGATACTGCCAGCCTGATCTAAATAGATTGGGGCTTGAATGATACCTCTACAGTACGTGTCCGTGGGATATATTTTGGAATGACGTTGTCGTTTTTCGTCCTACACGCGGGCGAAGCTACGGGCAAAAGCTTACTTATTTCGACTCCTTACTGCTAAACACAGGGAGGAGAGCTATATTCAGCAGTGGATGATTGTGGTGGATGATGATGACTGATAAACAAATTTAAAAAAAAATCAATATGAGTACAAAATTCTTCAACTTTGTCTACATATATTTGTTTGAGGCTATAAGACAAAGTAAAGACATGTTCATTAAGATGGTAATCAACTTCGTGATAACTTATAATTAGATCATGATAATGGAGCTCGTTCAATCTTTAATCTACTGGTTTGTTTGGGTAAATTTGCTGTTATAAATCATTTGCCTAGCCTTTTCCCAACTATGTCAGGGTCAGCTCTCAGTCTAACCTGATGCACATGGGGCAACTGGCTATCTGACCTCCATTAGGTAACACAATACACCTTGGTAAGACTAGTTGTCAGACTTTGAGAGACAAAGATCTACGAATGAGAGCTGTACGGTACCCGGTTTCCTTTCAAAGAGCTCTAGATAGTACGAACTGAAATAAAAACCCAAATGCACCTGCACCCTAATCGCGCTAAGCATTTTTAATCACAATCCGAAGGTTTTGAAGGAAATTCCGAATCCATTGCTTCATAGGTTTGATAATGTTACCTGTACAACAACGTAAATAACGCAATGAATGTGACTGAACTGTCAAACTGAAAGGAATTGCGATGGATTGCAATTTCATGTCTGCTACGCAATTACCCTGCCGGTTGATTTGAACTAACAGCTTAATAAATAAATAATAAAATTCATTTAATTCAGATAACTAGATCCGTACCGTCCGATTTAAATTAAAATACATTTAGCACTTTCGCGAGCGCTTGACGTCTATAGACGTCATAACAACAAAACCCCACTATGTCTCGTTTAGCGTCCACGAACCGATTAAAGTACCCTCTTAATAAAAGATCTCCATATCGGAGAAGAGATCCTATCTGCTACAGTCTTCAGAATTCCGTTGCAGCTGCCACGCATTCTGCAGATCAGGGATACTGTTTTCTTGTCGATGACGGCATGAAAGCCATCAGCGCAAACATCACCGATGCACTACAGAAGCGAGGCAGCCCCAACTCCTGAAGATGACGCGCAGGACATCCAGCGATCTGTTGGTGTGACTGACCCACAGATTTTCCAATTTTTAATTAAATTATCATAATATTAGAGTCAAAACTTTAAATTATCGTGAACACGTCCGATTTGGAAAAAGTTCAATTTTGGGCTGAGATAAAAATGACAACCCGTTTCTCAAGTGCCACTGATTGCTTTGAACCTTTTCATTGTTTAATCTGGTAGTAATTAGGGTTAGTTCAGGTTTCCAGAATTTTTACCATTTTTGGTTTTGACCGGCTTTCATGCCATTTTCACCTCCGTGCGGCGGTGACAATAGCACGACGGATGATGTCATTAATGCCGACATGCCGCGTTATCCGGCCTGCGCTCTTACTACAAGATAGGCCATTGTGTCCGAGGCAGTCGACAGCTTCACTACACTGGCAGCGATGTGGGGAGCTCCACAAGGAGCGCCCAGACGCAGACAAGTAGCGAGCCGGAAGGTGGTGTCACCCAGCATACTGCCTATGTTGGGTGACGGTACTGCTTGAAGCCAGAGGCCTGATTCCCACTCACCCACAGCCAGCAAGCGTACACGCTCAGCAGTTTTGAGCACGTATTATTACATTATTCCGTACCAACTTTCAGAGTGGCTTATTCTACTGTCTCTGGGAAGATGAGTTTACGTGCCGATCTGTATCCTGGCAAACCGCTTTCTAGGCCTTCACCACGTCGGTCAATCATGGCAGTAGGCTAAAATTTTCCCGATCATCTTTTCAGTGCTGTGGACAGAGGAATGAATGTAAGCTAATACTGGTAATTTTGCGGACGTCGAGGCCACTAAAACCAATGGGTACTGTGGCTTGAAGCCACGCTTGGTCGTGCCACATTTGTAGAGCGCCTGCTTCTATAAAAGAAAGGGAACAACGTTTTGATTTGTGCATCCATAATACATCTTTATCAATCAATTAATAATCATTCAGTCACACAATAATCCAACTGCCATAAGTGCCCCTACATACAACAAAAACGAGTGAACGAAATGAAAAGATTGAAGTATGAACGGAAGACATATAATTGGCAATCTGCGCACACGATACATTAACAATAAATACTATAGGATACGGCAGTTCTGTTGGCAATAATTAATTGTAATTGCCCATTCATTCATGGGGCCGTGCCAAGTTGTGGACGAATAGCGACCGGTCATTTTTACACTAAATGAGTGTAGCATTGTGTTGTGTTTTGTTTTTCAATGTAATCAGCTGCAGGGAACAAAAAGGCGGAGACTGTAAGGTTTGTTTGTTATGTTTTAAATTATTGTAACGCGTTACAGTAGTCAGCGCAGCGAGCCGAGTCGCTCGATGCGAGCGACGGATTCTCCCATCGACTGTCGATTTTTTTTTTTGCCTTTGAAACACGTTACAGTAAACAGTGCAGCTGGCCGTGCCGCTCAATGCGAGCATCACGAGCGCATGTTTACCGCCATTATGAATAAAAATAGAGCACTCTTGAGTTAAGTGCTCGAAGTGAGCGTTCGCCACGTTTAGTGTACCGCCGTTTTGTAACATGAAATGGAGCCCGCTTGAGCCATGTGCTCGAAGCGAACGTTCGCCGCGTCTCGTGTATCATCGTTTTGTAGCATAAAATGGAGCGCGCTTGACGCATGTGCTCGAAGCGAACGTTTGCCGCGTCTCATGTGTCATCGTTTTGTAACATGAAATGGAGCGCGCTTGACGCATGTGCTCGAAGCGAACGTTCGCCGCGTCTCGTGTATCATCGTTTTGTAACATGAAATGGAGTGCGCTTGACGCATGTGCTCGAAGCGAACTTTCGCCGCGTCTCGTGTATCATCGTTTTGTTACCAAGCTCGCGTCGAATGATTCCTTTTCAAACAAACGTTACAAGTCAGTCTCCACCTTAAAGCCCCATTTACACGATGCCAGTTTCTTGCCTGTGGCATATAACAAATTATTTGCATCGTCTAAACACAACTGCAACTTACCAAGCTCTAAGCTAAAAATGCACTCAACAAGTACACTAGTCATGTCAATTAAAATATATAATAAATTACCAGAATTAATTAAAGAACAACAAAAAATTAATAAAAAAGTTAATAAAAATTAATAAAGAAAGTTAAAACAATTCCTAATATGTAAATGTAGTTATTAGTGCCAACGAATATTTAAATGATAAATTTTTTAATTAGGTACATGTTTTTTATAAAATAATTACGTTATAATTACTACATAACATTCAACTAAGTAGTCAATTAAAAGCCCTCTTCCTCTCTCCTACTTTTGCAGTGCCCGACAGGGTCCTCAATTATCATATTTTTTTAAACCTACCACCTAATTTCACATGTGGAAGCAATAAATATATTGAGTATTGAGTAACTTTTATCGTTGCTTCAACTATTGTATGCCACAGGTAAATAAACTGCACAGTGTAAATCAGGCTTAACAATGAATTTACGACCTCTATCGTTCTTATGAGCGTTCAAAAAATCAAAATGATTTTTTTTCAATAATAGCTGAAAGAGAAGAGGGGCTCGTGGCTAAATAATAACAGCCGCATGGGTTGGTTCGTGGACGGGTGACCATCCGTTACAAATCGAGACTTCTCCTTGCCTTGGAAAGCATGCTAAGCCGTTGTTCCCGGCCGTCATTCATAGATCTTTGACAGTCGTTACGTCAAATGCCCAAAAGTCTGACAACCAGTCTTACCAAGGAGTGTATTACTCCCTGTAAAATACCGGTATTCAGCTGTATCCGGTTAGACTAGGAGCCGAGTTCAAGAGACGGGGAAAGACTAGACAGATTGATAGCTGAAAGAGAAGGATATTAATACGGATATATTATTCTGACCACGTCATGGCCTTATCTCAATTTATTCATTGTCATCCTGACCACGTCATGGCCTTATCTCAATTTATTCATTATCATCCTGACCACGTCATGGCTTTATCTCAATTTATTCATTATTATCCTGACCACATCATGCCCTTATCTCAATTTATTCATTATCATTCTGACCACATCATGCCCTTATTTCAATTTATTCATTATCATCCTGACCACATCATGCCCTTATCTCAATTTATTCATTATCATCCTGACCACATCATGCCCTTATCTCAATTTATTCATTATCATCCTGACCATTTCATGGCCTTATCTCAATTTATTCAAGTCGGCGTGTCACGTTTATTAGTAATCATCACAGAGTTCACTCTTGTGCTAGCCATAATTATCATCATACCTTGGTCTTTCCTTCCCTCTCTTTTCTTGTCGAAGAACAGCATCTAATCTAATTAGCCTGTGTTGTCCCCCTGCGCACGTACGGCAGAATGATGCATTTACGACGACAAAAATAAATTTATGATAAATGATGATAAATGATAAATGATTTTTATTTCTGTAAGTAGGTTTGTACAAACACTTTTAAGAGTCAATCATGTTTTTTTTTTTTTAAACTAGATGAGGTCGGCGTTTCCTATCTGACTACTCTGAGAATGATTCCAAATCAATATAAGTATTTTTAGTATTCGTAAATAGGTAGCTTCCTACCAGTAGGTAATGGCGCCGATTCCCTTGTTCAAAAACTAAGCTAAATTTAAGTTCAGTGCATTAAGAAAAGGACAGAAGATAAATATTAGTTTTGTCCTGTCAAATTAAGATACTCTGGAGACAAGTTTAGACGTGATTAAAAAAATGACTAGGTTCTCAAAATACGTGAATTTACGTCAGGCGCTGACTAATTTGGCAGGATTAAACTAATAATTATCTTCTGTCCTTTTCTTAATGTAATTAATTGAAAGAAAACGGTGCACTGAACTTAAATTTAGTTTAATTTGTGGCCAAGGGTATCGGCGCCATTATCTACTTTTAAAATATTTATATTAAAAAAAACCGGTCAAGTGCGTGTCGGACCACGTACAATGAAGGGTTCCGTAGTTGGGATGAATTTATCCCAAGAACAAACTTAACATTGTAGTTGAAAAACAAGTTCTCCCATACATTCCAACTACAAATGTTTACAGTTAAACGAAAAGGATCAACCCACATTACATCTAATGTGAGATGGATCCTTTTCGTTTAACTATGGACAAATGTAAGTTTTTACGCAAAATATTGAGAGATTTACCATGTTATTTTGAGACCACAGACTTCTTATAAGTTTTCCTGTAATCTACAGCTATAGAATTATTTTCTGTATTTTTTTTTTATTAGTAGTTTTAATAGTAGTTTCGGAGATAAAGGGGGAATGGTAAATTTTTGTCGATTTTCTTAAATAACTTTAAAACAGTTTATTTTAAAATCCAAAAAAAATGTATTTGAGACCCATAAAGTAAGCGCTTTCATTTGATATACCGCACGGTACAGTTTGCAAATATTTTTATAAATTTTCTAATTTGCCCCCCAAAATTGACCCTCATATTCAATATTCATTAATTTACATTACACATCCGTGTTTGCGTCATAGAAATACATATGTGTACCAAATTTCAACTTAATCGGTTTATTAGATTCGGAGCAAATTGGCTGCGACAGATGGACAGACAGACAGACAAACAGACACATGTTTAAGTTTTTTCGTTTTGAGGTACGGAACCCTAAAAAACAACGCAAAATAAATCAAAAACCTTGTATATAATATAAAAAAAAAAAACTTTTTCGTCGTCATGTTTCTCATTCTGATTTTCAGCATTGCTGTCAAAGTATGTTGGCAACTTGACATCGTTGGCATAATATATTTATAACGTTATCATTAAAAGCTTTCATATTTTTTTTTAGTCGTCGATGTTGACTTTTCAGAGGATTGGAATTAATACATAGCCAATGTAAAATATAGGTAATATTATATAGTAGTATAGTTAAATAAACATTATATGCATTTAGACGAAGAAAACTAAAAGAAACTGTCAAAGTTCTATTCTTGTAATAATTGGCACTTCCATGGACTCGTTTCAACTACCTGAAACGAAAACAACAAATAGTCAAAGATGTGCATGTATGAGCAAATAAAACCAGTTAGCTATTGAAAACAACATTCTGACCTTTCGATTAATGCATAATTTAAATTTGTACTCGTTGGAACTTTTTTTTAAAGCCATCACGAATTATATTTTTGAACAAAAAATAAAGAATTCTTTTGACTCTATTTAGATATTTCTCCACTAAAAAGCCATGTTTAGGTTTATAATACAATACTGTAAAGGTTCCATGCAATAACAACATGGTTCCGCCTCTATACTAAAAAAAAAATCGGTCAAGATTGAGTCGGACTCACGCATCGAAGTTTCCGTACCATCATAAAAAGTGTGCTATTTAAAGACATCGTTTTATTTTCCGGTGATTTTACATAAACTTCTATCACAACGAATATTTTCAGATTTTTCTCTATGCAAACTTCGGAGATAAGGGCCCCCCTTACGGTATCTTTTTTTACGTTTTTCATCATATTCGAAAACTATGCGGTCTAAAAAGAAAAAAGGTTTGAGAACGTGGAAACAGCGCTCTTTCATATGATACCCCACATGCCCTAGTAGCCCCACTTGGATGTTTTAAGAACCTATTTCAAGGCAATAAGTTTTACTTAATGTAACATAGTTTGATATACAGAATGCGTAGACGTAGTCTTCGTGAAAGGTCTTTTTACACCATGTATATACTGAAACTAACGACCTAGATTATACCGAAGCGTCGAAGCCTACATGCAGACCGAAGCGCTCCGGGAATCAATGCTATATTGTATATATATTATATCACTGTAGTACCAAGATTGAAATACCACCAGGGTGCTTATGTGTGTTCAATACTGCAAATGTCAATACAGTTAACAGTAACAGAAGATACATTGATTACGATGAGGTCCCATGGCGATACTAAACTGTGTATTTTGTAATACTGAATAGTCGATCTCGTAATTTCTTTACCACTTTTGACAAAAACTCCCAGTAAATTGAAACTTCACAAAGGAGGAAACTACAGTCCATCCGTCGACAGAATGCGTTCTTGACACTTGTCAGTTTCATACTAACGAATTCGCGTTTTGCGAATTTGATCCTTAATACAACGAGAAATTATTGTCGAACTAACCAATGTCAGGAACGAATTCTATTATTCTAGTAACTCTCACATTGGTCTTAGCAAAAGTAGAGTTTGACGTATTATGATGTGAACCGGTAGTAATACATTTACGAGGTCGACTATATTATTGTTTGTTATATCTTTTGGGTTATGCTCCAAGTTTAGAATGCTTGTAAACTCTTGGTAAACATGAACGAACTATTGCCAAAGCCAACGATAAGTACGTACAGGTAAAATAAACTAAAATAGGCAGACTCTGGTAAAAACTGGGCTTAGTAGCGCCTCTCAAAAGAAAGAAATCACTCAATCAATTTTCATAAAAAACGGGGTTTTATCTAAAAGTGTGTCTTACTATACATAAATTAAAGTCGCTTTTCGTGTATATCTGTGTGACCGCGTTGTTGTTCTAAATAAACTATGCAACGGATTTTTTAATTTTAGTCCGGAAGTTTTACGTGAACTAACACGTAAATCTCGATGTTTAGACTTGTCGCCACATCTGTATATTGCACACGTGCGCAGAAGGGGCAGGTCGCTAGTTAGCATAATTAAGTAATTATTAGACGAAGAAGTCTATTTATATTTATCTATTGAGCTGCGCGATTACTGACAAATGCGTGCACTGACTGGACAGGTCCTCTCAATCTGTGTGGTTCTTTCCTCAAAAGACCATTTCAGACACCAATCTACATGGTCTTCACATGAAGTGACCAAGATTATGTCTGGACTTTATAAGAGACTGTGACCTCTGAGTTTGTTTCGGCCTTTCTTCTCAGAGTAGTCAGTTAGGAAACGCCGACCTCATCTAGTTTAAAAAAAAAAAAAAATATTGACTTGTAAAAGTGTTTGTACAAACCTACTTACAGAAATAAAAATCATTTATCATTTATTTAATAGCTAATTATAACGTTTATTTACACGTTGCACTCGTAATTCATAATGTGACTTTAATGATTTTATACAATGATTGCACTGAAGTAGCTCATAATAGTATGTAGTTTGTAAAGGTATATAGAGACAGTTTTTGAAAGTCACATCATGTGCTTGTGATTTCACCTACAAAATAGGCATAGTGATAGCACCAATTTATAGGAGCCTAAATAAAACTTATCTCACTTTAAATCCATAACAGAATTTTTCATTACCTCTAGAATTTTCAAAGAAGAAATCGATCCAGCCTTGCCACATCCACACATTACGTCTTCCCGACTCTGGACCATCATTGTGACGGCGACCCACATTCGAACGATTGTGCATTCATTCCGATGCACCAATTGAGAGACTCATTGTTGGCATACCGTACTAGAGAATTTAATAGCCATCCACAGATGGCTATATCACAATATAACGAACGTTTTTATTCAAACTGTGGAATATGTTGAATTTTGTTTCGTAATTATGCGCAATTTTTCGGCATCTGATTTGTTTTTATAGGCTGCCTGTCCATTGAATCGGAGCGAGGCTGCGGAGCGGAGAAACGAAGAAATATTAATCAAAAGGATCCTGGCTCCCTCCGCTTCAATGGCCTTAGCCTCCAGTATTTGGAATGGGTGGATGACATTCAGAAGATTGCGAGTAAGACCTGGTTGAGAGTCACACTGGCCAGGGAAGCATGGTACAAAAGGGAGCAGGTCTATTCTCAGCCATAAGAACAAACAACAAAGGAATAAAGCTGCCAATAGTGGTGATGTTGTTATTATATTATGGAAGCTTGTTTTTCTCTTGTGCGACTTACATACTAAAATAACATATCTCATGCCGTGGTTACTTAGCCAGTCAGCAAGGTGGCAACAGAGCTGTCAGTACAGGGTGCGCAGGTCGTACATTTAAGTATTGCCACTCTTGGAGGCACTGAAGCGAAAACTGAATAACTTATAGTTATTTGTTTCGTTTTCACATTGAGACTCGAAGCTCATTTCGAGGAGTGAACGGTTAGGGGCTGTCAATAAATCGAGAAATGGTTTACGTTGCGAGAGGACTGGTTATGCGTTGAATCATCGTAGGTATTGGTTGAGTTTTATATCACTTATGGTTTCATCTTGAAGAACAGATCTAAAAAGAAAAATCCTTACTCATCAACGCCCAGCTCAAGGGTTGGACTTTTTAAAAAGCTAAATTATAGATATTAGACAACAAAATGAGTGTGATTTCTGAGAAGCATCGCAGAAAAATGTCAGACATTCAATCATAATATTTTATTTTGACTCTTTGTGTTTGAAAATAATTTTAAAAGAGATGAGATCAACAAATATCTAGATAACAGTCTGCTCAATAATCTGAGCCGACTAAGGGATTTCGTTTAATTAAGTTTAACGAGTTGCTGGGATAGCAATCTGCTGACAAATTCAATTGCTTCTTTGTCATCGCCAATCGGCTGGTCGGTACAAAATGAAAAACTATATCTGAATGTTCCTTTAATGTTTTCTCTATTAAATACAATAACAGGTACCTAATTAGAAACAAATTTATTTTAGGTAATATTACATACTGGACAAATAACATTTTTATAGTTAACACTTAACAGTAATAGCTATTTTACACAGTTAAAATTGTCAGTGAGCCCCAAACTAGGCAGTTACTAGACAGTATTACATCTGTACATTTTCTTAAAATAAAATAAAAAATGAAATGAAAATGTATTTATTTTTCAGTAAATCTTTACAAGTAAGTTGCCGGGGCTTCCCAGAAAGTAATCAGATGATACTTGTGTTGGGAAAATCTCGCTCTTCGGAAGTAAACATGAATTTAGACTTACTAGACTAACAGTATGACTGACAATATTACAGTAAGTACCTTAAAAATTAATAAAAGAAAATAAAGACAAATAAAGATAAGGGTAGTTTTGGAGTGGTTGTGTCCGTTTATCTTGGCGCTCAGGATGTGATTTTCTAGAGAAGAGAGGTTCAGTGTGTCAGACTCACGTGTAAATGTGGTGTGCTGTGTGGTGTGAGTGTGATGTGTTGTGTGGTGTGACAGAAACTCCCAGTAAATTGAAACTTCACTAAGGTTGAAACTAACTGACTCCCACATTGGTCTTAAGCAAAAATTGACCTTAACGTTTTATGACGTGCAACGGTGCAGGTGACATTCAACCGTAGGGTGATAAAGTGATTACGAGGTTGACTATATAGTCTTATCAATTCAATAGTGAATTACATAATAGTTCTGAAAAACGGCACACTTAAAAGCTTACGATTCCACCGTATACAATATTCAGTGATGCCATTACGGACCGGAGCTATTCAAGATCCAGACAAATGCAACAAAAAGTTTCAATAGCTCTAGGAAACAAACTGACATTGACAGTTTCTAATTTGTTAAGTACCTATATACATGTTGAACGGCCTACACAGTCACTGTGTTATTTGAAAATACTGTAAAAGCTAATTATTTTTAAAAGAGTATTAATAACCGTGGAGGTTCTTGCCGGCTCTTCTCCATAAGAAACAACCAATTGAAATCGTGCACCTAGCTTCTGACGTTCTATAAGTTTTCATGTAGGTATATGTGAAATAAAATATTTAAATAATTTAAAAAAAAATATTGTTCAAGTAACATAGCATTAGTAACCATATTTTACTTACAAACTATGTTAGCAGTATTTACAAAATATTTTTACACAAAATTAAGACTAATAGTTACATGTAGCTGGCTAATATAGTGCAAGATAGGACAATCCAGTTTGTTAGCAATGACACCCAGTAGACTGTTGGAGCTGGCACGCACTCTGTGCAACAGGGAAGCTGCTCCATTGCGTCTGATCGCAACGAAGCCGTCAGTTTGAGCGTCCGCGAGCATACCCGAAGCACTACAAAAGCGTGGCAGCCCTATCAGCATCCTGAATGCATTACTGTACTTAACGCGAAGAGCATTAACAGCTTTTTGAGTGAAGCTAGTCCGAAGACTACAATATACGACGATATATTGAAGCTATATCTGCACGCGTAGCATGATCACTTTTATCTCTACGAAGAATAGACACATCTCTTTCTATACAAAGCGACATTTCGTTTCTCAATTTTTGATTTCGCATCGTACAAATCCTTCTCCAATCTGTCATTTTGTCTTTCATTTCTAACGATCTTTGTCTAGGTCCTTTTTTATGTAGACTATTTTGGAAGATAGTTTTCTATTCAAACTGTTGAAATCACACTGACAACTGACAAGTTGTCTAGGGTAGTGAAGGCAATTTGATTTTGTAATGGCCATGCTAAAGATAGTAGAAAACTTTCTACTCGATGGCCGCAAAGTATATACGGTTATCTACAGTCATGACTTTAAAGGAGAGCGTTTTGAATGCAAAACTGTGGTAATTAACAAAACTATCTTCTTCTATTTTACATTATTTAGTTAATACAGCTTTACCAAGGAAATGGTTAAGGCCAATAATAATGTAATATGTTTTACTTTTTTTTCTAAATACGATTGTTCGTCACTTTGTGAAAAATTAGTTTGTGTCTCTAAATGCGTGACTGAATATTAGTTAAAATTGAGAATAAAACAGGAGAAAAATCCTATGATAAAACAAAGAAATCTGAGTCGCATTATGTAAAAAAGTGAATTTCGTAAAAAGTGCAGTTGATTCTTTCTACTTTGTTGCCGTCTTAATGCCTGCACGGAAACGTCATTTTTGTCTATTCTTCCATCGACAAAACCCCTTTCTATGTTGGTCATGTTCCACGGGCAGGTAAAGTCAAAGAAATTAATTCTTTACCACTTGAATTCTCCGTAATTCACACAACAGTCACTCTTTGACAGTTGTATGAAATGGCTATCTGACATTGTGTGTCAATTTGATATGAACGAATGAATTAATGAAATGCACCGACCCCAGTGTGGTTTGGCCAGACTCGATTACTCGGATGAACCCAAGGAATCAAACTAGTCCCAGTCGCCTCATGTTACATGGTGCAACAGAGACGTATGTTGCATGGTGCAAGGAGGAGACCGGGGGGCGCGATAATGGTAGGGAAGACGTGTCCTTAGGATATGGAAGGGATAAAGTGCCTATCGAATATGCACCCTATAATAAGCCTTGGAATTGTGGAGAGATCGATCAATCTGCCTAGCCTTTTCCCAACTATGTTGGTATCGGTTTCCGGACTAACGGGATGCAGCTGAATATCAGTATTTCACGTGGAGCGACTGCCTATCTGACCTCCACAACTAACTTACTGGGTAATACGATACCTCTTGGCAAGACTGGTTGTCAGACTTTCGGGCTTCTGACGACCCGTAACGACTGTCAAAGATCCTCGAATGACAGCCGGGACCAGCGGCTTAACATGCTTGCCGAGGCACGTGCGAATCTCGGTATGAAAAGATGGCCACCCATCCACAGACCAAGCCTGGCAAGCGCAGCTTAACTTGATGGATCGACCCGTGCGGCTGTTATTACTTAGCCACGAGCTCCTCATTGTAGTACATGAGGCACACATAAAGTAACACATATAAGTTTTTACCATGTCAAGCACAATCTGGTGGGTGAAGTTCTGTTTTCCTAGCTAGGTTATGGAATAACCTGTATTAAGGAATAACAGTTCCTGACCCTTACAAAAAGTTACCATAAGCTAGTACAATTATATACATATACTTATTCATTTATTTATTTATTTATAATACTACAACAACGTTTATAATTGAGTACTTGCGCATGTGTGTGTGTGTGCGTGCGTGTGTGTGTGTGTGTGTGTGCGTGTGTGTGTGTGATAGAGTGAAAGAGAGTGTGTGTTGGTTTTTGTTTGAAGTCGTGTGAGGTAATATTTAATATGTCACTTACTGAGATAATTTTCTGTTTCAGCATAGCTTTTATTTTGAAGAAATGAACGTAGAACCTTTTTACACTCGAAGTTAGATAATCCGTAGATCAAGCAGATTTTGTTAAATTTATTATACAGAGTCGGGCCTAAGTAGTTACAGAATCTATTCGCAAATGATGTTCGTACTTGTGGAACAGTGCAGACTAAGTCTTTCCTACGCTTTGTTACTATTTTATAAGGGGTTTTACGGTGTTGTAAAAGAACAGTTTGCAAGATGAATTGTTGTCGAACATTAAGAACATTACAACTACTATACAATAAGTCAGTAGGGAACATGATAGGTCTTGAAGTAGCCACTTTCAGTACTGCTCTGTGTGCGATCTCGAGTGGTTTTAGGATAGTTTCCCCAGCACCACCCCAGCATGTGATACAATATGTAAGAATAGATAAGCATAGGGAGAAATAAACTACACGTATAATATGTGGATTTGCGATACTTCGGAGGGTTTTAAATATATAAATTAACTTGCGGACTCTACTGGTAAGTTGGTTAATTTGAGTTTTAAAATTAAGGTTTTTGTCTATATATACTCCTAAGTATTTGATATGTTCAACTACATTTAAGGATGGGCAGAAGCAATAGGCATTTCCTTGTAGACAGCTGTATTTGTGTGCTTTAATAGATACATGAAATCTTGGCTGGGCGGCGGGACTAATTGAATAGGTAATGAAGTTAGTTTTTGAGGTGTTGAGTGTTAGTGAGTGAGAATAGAGCCAGTAAAGGATTTTGTTGAAACCCGACTGTGCGAAGTGCTCAAGTTCTGACCAGCTGTCAGCAACAAAGGTTACTGCAGTATCATCTGCAAAAGTTACTATCTTGGCATTTGTAATGTTAAGGTTACATAGGTCGTTTATAAAAACTAGAAAAAGCGTCGGGCCGGGAAAATTGTAGAGAGATGGGTGATATAATTATAGATGGGCTCTTTTTACGACGTCGCCGCCAGGTTGCTTTTAGTCTAGCTTCCATAGTGAATCTTTTGGCGGTTAAACTGCGTTTTCGACTCTTTTATGTCACTGCTATGCTGTATTATACGTTGCTGTTTCCAATTTCTTCGTTTGAGGTCTCACTGCTATCCGTTTCAGGTTTCTTGTAGATCTAATTTGTAGCCGCTTTTATCGTATTTCTTTCTTCAACCGTATCCACCGATAAACAAATAAATTCCCTGACTGTACCTACATAACCGGTGATTAAAAGTAATCCCCTTCCTTTTAATTTAGCCGTAGTCAGATAAACTCTTTAAAAAAAACATGTTCTCCTACTCGTATACATTCTAACTTCAAAAATAAGTTTGTACGCACATACAATATTTTGTGAGATTTACCATGTCATTATAATACCATAGACTTCTTATAGGTTTTCCCTTAATATGTAAGTAAAGAACTATGGTTTGTATATATTTTTTATTTTTTTGCCTCGATAGAGATAGATAAGGATGGGGGAATTGTGAATTTTCATCTGTTTTATTAAATAACATTGAAACTATATTTAAAATTATATATATATTTTTTAATTGAGACCCTCACAGCAAGCCCTTTTATTTTTATTTTTAATGTCACAAGGTACAGTTTGCAAAATATATTTTTAATTTTGTTATTCGTCCCCAAAAGTGACCCACGCATATTCATTTCTTTACGTTATATCCGTGATTGAGTCACAGAAATTAATATGTAAAGTACCAAATTTCTACTTAATCGGTCTAGTAGATTCGGAGCAAATTTGATGTAAAAGACTTACAGACAGACACACGAGTTATCCTCTAAGGATTTGGTATTTTATTCACATGTACGGAACCCTAAAAGTTCTCAAAGGTTCTCAAAACCTGGTGTATCACAAGCTTAAGTATACATATATCTACCCCAAAAAGAAAGTAAATGAAGCGTACAGATAATTACTGGCTAATCCATTTCTAGGTCAATGGGTACCAAAACGTTAATTAATTTCCATCTTAGCCGTCTGTGCCTTTTCCGTTGGACGTAGAGATTAGGCGCATAATCTCTCTTCTTAACGAAAGCCTTTATTAATCTCTACTAAAGAGCTTTTGTAAATAGAGATATTGACTTGGTATTGGTGATTAAGGTTTGGTTCTATAATATGAATGGTATGAATATGATATTCTATCTCTATGTGATATCTGTCTATAGATATATTATATCGCAAAAAAGGCAGATAATGATTGAAAACCAGCAGTGTACTTGCGTAACACACTTACTGGATAAACCTCCACTCCGTGGGTGTTTGTAACTGGGGATTGGGATTGAAAAAAGTATTACATTTTTACTTTGGAGTGCGGACGCGGGTCGGTAATACCGAACTCAAGTCTTATTTATCGAACGAGCGAAGCATCTCTGCTTCAAGTCTAGTAAAATTTCCTTTCGTCTGTCAGTTTGTTGCTTATCCTCTACAGGTCGTATTTCACAACTGATCTGGATGAAACTTAGTGTACAGGTTTTACGACTTTATAGATATTTTTTGATTGGAGGGGTACTTCCTCCAAAAAGGGCCAAAAAGGGACTACTGGATATCTCCTTATGAATATCCCGCCCTATGAGATTTTATTTTGAAGGTTCTTTTTTTTATTTGAAAGGTAGTAACTTTATGTTGGTCTCTGGCAGGTTGGATCTGATGAGGATCTTCGGCATGATGAGCAGAATAACTCCTCAAAATGCAATAAATTGCTCACTTTTAGATTTCTACCAGTGGAATCGGCCATTTAACTACTAGGTAGGAATTGATGAAACATCTAGGACCACCTTCTCATCACAAAACTAGAGAATTTTAAATTATTATCAGCATTCTCTAAAATGGGCTTTAAAATCAATATCAATGTTAGTTTTACAATAAGGTCACTAGATGGCGCTATTGTGGACAGCTAGGGCCTTTTAAGATTTTCAACTTTATCGCTAAAGCATTAGGTTCAAGGTTGATTGGAAAAATTTGACAGATTCGGGTAGCTTGACCTGCTGGCGTCTTTACATTAGTTATAGGATGTTAAACTGACATGGTTATTTCCAGTACTAAAGTTATTTAAAATGGGATATTAACCATGTTTTGGAGTTTACTCGATGGCAAGGTAAGGAAAAAATATGTGGAGTGAAATTCAAGCGAAGCGTTGTGACGTTTTTGTGTTTTGTTTATTTTAGACCAGCACCCTAATTGCGTAACCCACTATCAATCGGAATCTGAATCATTTTGAAGCAAATTGCTAATCCATTTAAAAAAGATAATAGAAGAAAAAACGTTAAATTTGGGTAAGGTGGCCGGGAAAAAATGATGCTCGAATGATATAGAAAGGAAAATGGAATCGGTGCCTAATCCAAACGACCTAACCTACAGAAATTCGAATTTCAACAGCATGGCCGTTTAAAATAAAAAGATACGCAACGTTATCCAACAGATTCGCAACTCAGTTTAAAAAAACCGGTCAAGTGCGTGTCTTACCAGGCACAATTAAGTGTTCCGTAGTTGCGATGAATTTATCCCAAGAACAAACTGTAGTTGAATTGTAGTTGAAAAACATCTTTTCCCATACATTCCAACTACAAATGTCCATAGTTAAAAGAAAATGATCTAACCCACATTACACCTAACGTGGGTTGGATCCTTTTCGTTTAACTATGGACAAATGTAAGTTTGTACGCACAATATTGAGAGATTTACCATGTTATTTTAAGACCATAGACTTCTTATAGGTTTTCCTGTAATCTATAGCTATAGAACTATTTTCTAATTTTTTTTCAAAATTTTAAGGTCCGTAGTTTCAAAGATAGCCCTTAATACCCGAAAAAAAAACAGTTGCAAATATTAGAAAAAACAGTTAATTGACAAGATTTTTAGGAGTCTAAGGAACCAAAAAAATGCAAAAAAAATCCTGAATTTTCGATCGATCGTCGTCGGTTGCGTACGCAAAAATGAATCTGCGCGGTCTAAGATTTTTTTTTAAGTAACCCGCACTATCGTATACCGTCGGGTGCAAAGGGATAAAGGGGGGAATGGTCAATTTTCGTCTATTTTCTTAAATATCTTTAAAACAGTTTATTTTAAAAGGGCACAGTAAGCCCTTTCATTTGATATATCGCAAGGTACAGTTTGCAAATATATATATTTTTAATTTTTTTATTTGCCCCCAAAATTGACCCCCATATTCAAAATTCCCGTATTAGTCCGTATTTGGGTCACAGAAATACATACGTGTACTAAAATTCTACTTAATCGTTCCGTTAGATTCGGAGAATATTGGTTGTGATAGACGGACAGACAGACAGACACATGAGTGATCCTATAAGGGTTTCATTTTCCTTTTGAGGTACGGAACCCTAAAAAAAACATTGAAGATTTACCCTAGGAAGGATCGCCTGCGCAAAAATAAATCGGTTGAACGTACGAGGAATAATCTACTAGATGATGATTTTAAAGTTATCTGGAGTCTACAGTCGCAGGATCACACGTGGCGTAGTTGTCAGAAGAGAAGCGTGAAGATTGGTAGAATCTGGCTTGCTGCTGGGACCTCCGCGGCAGAGCCCGAGTAGGCGGTAGCACGCTGACCTCCCAAGAGGGAAAGCCAGAATTCTTGCTGTGATATTTTCCTACGCGAAAAACCAGTAGGTAGGAAGTAATCGCCAGGATTCATTTACATAATAATAGTAATAACCCTATCTCCCGGGAAAAAATCTTGTCCTCATCTCTGGCTTGCCTTGATTGGCCGGCCTGAGTGTACACTGACGAGGAACAGAGCTCCCACCTCTTTCTTGCCTTTATTGGCCGGCTTGAGTGGAGATTCGCAAGAGCAAACGTGCTCGGAAGAAGGAAGTATTCCAGTAAGGTGCTGGTAGGGATCTTGACCGTACTTCCGGGATTGTCCTGATAGCCGTGGAATACCTCTCCACTCCTCAAGCATCTCAAGAAGTGTTGCCCCCTTGTCGCTACGTCACTATGTGCTAGCGGCCGTTTCCGGGGGCCCATTATTGAAGGTGCAAGTCACCCCCTGCCATTTTATCCGTGTATAATATATAACATTGGTCAGGCAGGGGACATAGTTCATCCATAGTTCAAGTTACCCAATCCACTTTAGCCACCTAGACCCATAGCCCAATATACTTTGTTTCCACGTACAACAATAGTCCTGCACCAACCGGGGGTTATCCTTGGGTGCACTTGCATAGTGCATACAGGGATAATCGTCGGTTGGTGCCTCCTCATCATTTAAAATTATCTAAGGGGCCTCTGCGAGTTGCCTTCTAAATGTCAAAACATAATAATAAAAGATTTATTGTCAGGCTACAATAGATACATACCTTACAAACTAACATATATAAAGTATAAAACAATACTTCTTCAAAGATCTATACGTACCGGTCGCCTAAGATGAGCCGACTTCGTTGCGGGAGCTGCCTGAACACAAACTCAGATAAAAAAATAACACAAAACCACACAAAACAACCTTCGTTATTAGTGGAATATTTCAACACTATACTTCAACACAATTAGAAAATGTATACGGTAAATACCATTTAAATTTTGGGAAGGAATCCGGGGAAATGACAGTGAAAATTATGCGTCAGAAAGCACGAACAGATTTACAATTCCAATTTTAAAATTCATAAGGAAAGGTTGAGAAAAGATCAAGAAAGTTCGTATATCTGGTCCAGTTAAAGAGTATTTAATGTAAAAAATCTTTGAACGGATTTTGTAGATTGCATAATTCTACAAAATGTATCGATATGGGCTTTCCAGTTTATATTGGTACTAGCTTTTGCCCGCGGCTTCGCCCACGTGTTTGTCGGAAATTATCCCACGGGAACGCGCTACCAGGACCAAAGTACCCTATGTCCTAATCCAGGTCATAGTCTACCCATGTGCCAAATTTCATCCAAATCCGTTCAGCGGTTTCTATAACAATATAATTCAATCATGATTCGAAAGACACGTGGCGCCATCTATGATCATAAGAACGTTATTGTTGTTTTTCTCGGGAACAGTACTTTTTTTCGAGATGAAAGGTACCCTATGTCTGTTTCTGTACACGTGACAATATTTAAGCAAAATTTCAGGATGATCGGTTCAGTGGTTTAGGCGTAAAAAGGTAACAAACAAACAAACAAACTTACTTTCGCATTTGTAATATTAGTTAGGATCTATAGTCAAACCTAACAGTTTAAACTCGTTTACGCATTGCAGCTTTATCTTGTTGTTTAAGTATTTGATATCCAATTTGCGTTTTTGGTATGGTCTGCATTGCATTAGCTTTTTTTTTTTGTGTAAAAATTTAATTCTAAGTTATGATCTTTTAACCATGCTATTATTTTGGAGAGCTTATTGTCTAGATTTTTTAGGTTTTCTCTATCGGTGTATGGAAAAATGATAGAAATATCGTTAGCAAATAAAAATTTTTGAGCGTCAATTTCTTTCATTAATAGAAACTAGAAATAATAAGCAATCGAAAACGCTGTCTTGTGGTATTGATATTCTTGTTTTTGCTTTATTCGATCTTATGCCGGTTCTAGCTACAGAGTTAATCGAACTCACCACATACCTATTACTTACCCTTGCCAACTAGTAACAAACGCTCCGATTAGTGCAAAAAAACACAAACAAATCAGGTTTGTTGGATTGCCATAACGTTCCTGAAATAATTTCATGTTGCGGTCATCTTAGTATGTATACTTACTGAATTCACCCTACCAGTCTGCGGAGGGTTGTCCTTTACACTCTGTATATTTAGGTAAGTATGGAGGAAACTCAACAACCGTATAAATATCTAAATCCAATTCCCTTAATTGAGCTCTCTTATTCCGCTTTCATTTCACGAAGGCTAGCATCTCTTCCTAGACCTTTCACATTTAATTTCACTACCGAAGAGGTTCGATTTTTCACCACTATTTACTGCTCTTGTGAACTCTGAAGGAAAAGTGGGAGCTTATTTATGAGATTGAATGTGAGTCTCAAATAGAGTTTGAATAATAATTAAGGATGCTCTTAGTAGGAAAGTTTGTGGTTTTGAAAAGTGGGCAGCTTTGTATTCATTTGTGATGTTTTTAGTGCTTATTTTGATGTAAATGATGAATGATCGTTTATTTCTGTAAATTGTTTGTAAAAAACAATTTTCCACGTCAAATGAAATAATAATGTTTTATAACTGGATGAGGTCGGTGTTTCTTCAACTATCGACTATTCTGAAAAGAAACACCAAAACCAAATCAGAGGTTTCTTTTGAAGTCCAGTCATTATATTTGTACGATCATGTAAGGACAATGAAGATTACCGTCTGAGATGGTCGTTTGTTGAAATGGTGTACATATAGGGAGGAGCTCGTGGCTAAGTAATAACAGCCGCACGGGTTGATACAACAGGTTAAGCTACGCTTGCTGGTGTTGGTCCGTGGATGCGTGACCCTATTGACACACCGAGAGTCCTCCATGCCCTGGAAAGCACGTTAAGCCGTTGGTCCCCGATGTCAATCGTAGATCTTTGACAGTCGTCAGAAGCCCGAAAGTCTGACAACCAGTCTTACGAACAGGTATCGTATTACCCAGTAACTGGTTTGTGGAGGTCAGATAGGCAGTCGCTCCATGTAAATTATTGGTATTCAGCTGCATCCGGTTAGACTGGAAGCCAACTCCAACATAGTTGGGAAAAGGCACGTAGATGATGGATATATAGGGATCAGTGCCTCATCATCATCACAATCAGCCTATAATGTTCCCACTGCTGGGACACAGGCTTCCTCTCGATGAGAGGGAGTGGGCTGTAAACAACCACGCGGGCCCAGTGCGGGATGGTAGATGTCACATGTCTTCGACTTTTTGTTTCTAGGGCATGCCGGTTTCCTCACGATGTATTCCTTCACCGTTTTGAGAGCAGTGCTGATGAAATAATTTACCCAAAGTGCCGGTCTGGGTTCAAACCTACGACCTACAACTCCCACAACAACTCGTATGTCGCGGCCGGTACCACTGGACCACTATACTCTACTGGGCTACCACTGCTCTACTGGGCCACTAACGCTCTGGTTACCTTTGCGCTGATCTGTGCCTTTAATTACAATAATGAATGATGTTGATGTTTCTAGTATAGTCAGGGTTTATTGTTAAGCAAATTGACAACAAACTTAAATTGCCCGTATATCCGCTCACAACTACACATACAAAACAGCTAATCACAACTGTGTTTTAAAACATCGTTCTGTTTCTCTCAGTTTCTTGAAGATGACTGAGACAGAATGATGTTTTATATGTATTTAGCGTTAAACGCATTTAGTAATTTGTCGTGCAAGCGGGCCTTATTTATTTAAGTAATCTTTACTTATCTCTTTTTTAATTGCAAGTTAAAAAAATCCGAAGCAAGAAACCAATTTTCTTTATTTTTATGCAGCCAGCCATACTATGCACAGACATTATTATTGCACTCGAAGCTACATAAAATTTTTGTATGTAGGTAAATGTAAAATCTCTGCAAAAAGACGTAACTGATCATCAGTAGTCTTAATCTTTTATTTAAGTAAACGTGACCCGGGAAATACGAGTACCGTGCTTGAAAGAGCATAATACGGTAATGATGTGAAGCATTACTTCAAAGCCAACCTCGTTCAGTGGACCAAATAACCAATAATTGCACATCATTATTCTGAAATAACAAATAAGTATTTAAATTATTTGCAATATTTACACACAGTTCGGAGTTTTCTTTGTCATTACAATCCGTTGTTGTATTTGGGTTATTGAAATATGTACATAGGTAGTCTCTGTGTTCATGTACGGTCAAGGAACGAAAAGATTAACCATACTTAGAACCTTGTCATATTTAATGCCGCGTACAGATTGGTGAAACTTAACATGAAATGTAACACATGTTGAAACAAGTTCGCCTAGATGTTGTGTTACATTTCATGTTGCATTACTCAAATTAGGACGGCGAATTTGTGATACATTAACATTACTCGTACATTAATGTTATGAAATTGGCAAGTTTGTTTCAATCATATATGTGTAAAATTATACCACAAAATATGGCGGTGATATGTATAAAACATCTAAAACGGCCGACCACCGACTACCCAAGATACGAGCATGTCTCAGTTTGGGAGACGTCGTCGTCTCAAATTAAAATGACGTGTACCTACATTCACCACACTAAAACAAATGAAAAATCTTGTTTCTTGTAACGTTATTGTACTTTTTGAAGAATAAATCATTATTATTATTATTCTTTACGTCACCTTTGTTCCTAATGCCGTCATTAGGAAGCTAGGCGACGTCAAGAATGTGACGTATCAAATCAATGGCTTTGTTTCCCGGAAGCATCGCCGCAAGAGAGTACTGTGTTACTTGCAATAGTCATTTTGAAGAAAAAACGACCAATCGGAGCGAAGAAATAAAGTTTTCAGCAAGGAACTCCATTGATAGCTGAATAAAAGCAACAAAAGGTGAATGAAAGTAACAAACACTCAACGCCATCTACGCGGAACTAATTTGACAGTTTTCTTCCCCAATGACAAGTAATAGTTTAATATGACAAATGTATGTAACTGACTGCACACCCATGTGTATATGGGTGGTGTAGGGTGTGAGTGTAATTATGAGTGTGCAGCGATAAATAGTTATTAATTATTAAGCAATGTACGTAAGTAGGGACTCGGTTTGTAAATAGTCTTGTTGAAGTAGCCATTCTGTCACCTTAGACTTTACTTGATATTTATTGAGGTCGCGGATGTTGAGGTCTTTGTGAGTTTTTTTGTAAATATACGCACTAAGTGTGTGGTATTGGTGTCTGGCGAACGACGTTTTATGCTGTGTGCCTGGGGGGATGTTGGTGCGCGTTTTAGGATCAGAACGAGGGACGCAAGAGTGTCTTTTAAGTACCGAACGGAGCACAAAGTGCTGACGGACAGTAAGCACCTTACATTCCGAGTACAATTGTGTTGTAGGATAGCGGTAAGGCTTACGTAGCATTACTTTCAGTATAGCTCTCTGTGCTCTTTCAACTTTGATTAGACTGGTTTTAGTTGCACCACCCCATACCGTGATACAATACCCTAATACTGATTGACACAGAGCATAGTAGGTCATTTTCAGAATGTCAGGGTTAGCCGACTCCCTAAGAGACTTAAAAATGTGTATGAGTCTCATAGTCCTGGAGGTTAAGGCATTAAGCTGCTTATCCCATCGTAACCCTGCATCTATTAGAACACCAAGATATTTTACATTCTCAGTTCTTGTAAGAATTCGACATTGACATGAAGATGATAGCCGCGCGCAAGTGTGAGCTATTATCGAGAATGTATGGTCTGGTGCGGTATTCTGGCGCATAGAAAAAGGTATATAGGTCGTCTTGTCAAAGTTAAGCGTTAGCAAATTTAGGTTGAGCCATTTTATTACTTTAGTAAGTGCTGATTCTGCGCTATTTTTAATGCTATCCCACGTAGACCCATCAACTATAATAACGGTATCATCAGCATATGCAAAGATTTTGGTATTTGGTAGGGTCATTCTGCATAAGTCATTCACGTAGATTTGGAATAATATGGGTCCCAGAATGCTTCCCTGGGGCACGCCGTGAGAGATGGGTTCCTCATCACTAAGGAAACTAAAACTAAAATGTATAGATAAAGAGGGCAATAGCAAGTTATGTGTCCAAACGTCTGTCCAAAAGTGACATTTTTACATTATGAAGTGTCAAGTCGTCAAGGGGCCTAACTCGAATGTAAATCAGGGTTGTGTTTACGATAAAGGTACTATGATGAGCTCGTGGCTAAGTAATAACAGCCGCTCGGGTCGATCCATCAGTTTAAGCTACGCTTGCCGGGGTTGGATGGTTAACTATCTTCACATACGAGCCTCGGAAAGCATGCTAAGCCGTTGGTCCTGGCATTCGTGGATCTTTAACAAACGTTACGGATCGCCAGAAACCCGAAAGTCTGACAACCAGTCTTACCAAGGGGTATCGTATTACCCAGTTCTCTCCATGTAAAATACTGGTATTCAGCTCCATCCAGTTAGACTAGTAGCCGACCGCGTCCCCAACATATTTGGGAAAAGGCGTGGCAGATTGATTGATAGGTATTATGATCCAATCTACTTACGCTTCAGTCTCTTATTTTCGGTTTTTATCGTTCGACAGCATGACAGACATGTCATACATGATGATTATATAGCACTACCAGGTTATTTTGCCTCGTGGCCAAAATCAGAACTAGCGCCGCCATCTTGTTTTGTCAATGTCCAATTTCACAAATGGTTACCAACACGGCTCCCTGTCAATGTCATTCAGGCGCCAAAACATTATTTTAGCACAGTAGTGCATAAGGCACTAAGAGGCGCCAAATTAATCATTTCTATTTCCATTAAGGGATAATTTTTCAATCATCAGATAATTTTGTTTATGGAATAAATATGGGGGTTTTACAGTTTTTGTATAAAAAATATATCAAACTGTCATATTTATTCTTCAGAACCCAGCCCTTAATCTCAAAACAATAATTATTTATGTATCATGATCTGTTTTAGTAATAGAAATTATTTGTTTCTAATTTCCTGTGATTGTAGCAATAAATAATTTTAATTTTATGCAAACCTTGTCCACGTTTGAATGTAATTCTAGCGCGGTCATTTGCGTGGCCTGCCTATAATTAAATTCGCATACCAATTTATTATTATTTTTTATTTTTTTTACATTTGTCGGGACCCTGGGGTCCCGGACCTTTGGAAGGCGTACAAGGAGCCGAAGCCAACTCGCATAGGCCCCTTAAATAATTTTAAATGATAAGGAGGCACCAACCGACGATTATCCCTGTATGCACTATGCAAGTGCACCCAAGGACAACCCCCGGTTGGTGCAGGACTATTGTTGTGCGTGGAAACAAAACATATTGGGCTATGCGTCTTGGAGGCTAAAATGGATTGGGTTACTTGAACTATGAAAGAACTATGCCCCCTGCCTGACCAATGTTATATAATAGGTTGGGGAAAAAGTTTCTTCCCATTTTTTAAGAAAATTCAAAAAATATTTTAATATAGTTTATTTACATTTAACTAAAGTATGTAGGTACCATTTTGTTCGATAACTTTTTGCCATCTTGTAGGACATGATCCCATTGCTATAGATATTTTAGGACTTCTGGTCAAAATACCGCGACAAGTGGTTTTGGCAGTCCTCTCGTGATGTTAACCTGACAGTGCCTAAAGAATTCTGAAGAGACCGAAACAGGTGGAAATCTGAAGGCGCAAGGTCAGGACTATACGGCGGATGCATTAACACCTCCCAGCCAAACTCTCTTAATTTTTGCTGAGTGGCTAAAGATGTGTGAGGTCTAGCGTTATCATAATGAAAAACCACACCCCTTCTGTTGATTAATTCCGGCCGCTTTCTCTCAACTTCTTGCTTTAATCTCATCAGTTATTCGCAGTAGAGTTCAGAATCGATGGTCCTGCCTGGTGGTAACAGCTCATAATGAATAATGCCCTTCCAATCCCACCACACACACAGCATCACCTTGTTGCGAGTTAACCCGGGTTTCGCCACAGTCTGTGAAGCCTGACCGGCCTTTGACCACGACCTTTTTCGCACGTTCTCGTCATACGTGATCCACTTTTCATCACCAGTTATCAGCTTCTTCAAAAATGGTTCGGTTTCATTACGTCGTAATAAAGAATCACAAATGAGTACACGGTTCATTAGGTTTCTTTCAGTGAGCTCGTGAGGTACCCAAATGTCGAGCTTTTTTGTGTACCCAGTTTTTTTCAATTGCGCCAAAACTGTTTTGTGGTCAATTTCAAAGCCTGTTCACTCTCACTTTGAAGAGATTAGGGTTGTATACGTTCGGAAACACAGACGCAGGTAGTGAGTTCCACTCTTTTGCTGTGCGCATTATAAAAGACATTTGGAAGCGCTTAGTGCGAATTGGTGGAATAGCAACCAGGTAGGGATGGTAACTGGCAGTGCGTCTAGATGTCCGGTGGTAGAAGGGGGCCGGTGGAATGAGGTCGTGGAGTTCACGGGCACACTCTCCGAAGTACAATCTGTAGAAGACCGACAAGCAGGCAACCTTGCGGCGATGAGCCAAGCAATGAAGCTTGGCATCCACCAGTTTTACGTCGCCAATGAGCCTCTTAGCTCTGCGTTCCACCGAGTCAAGCGCGGCTAGTTGGTACTTAGCTGATCCATCCCAAAGGTGACTGCAATACTCCATGCAGGATCGGACTTGCGCTTTGTAAAGGGTTAAAAGCTGTCCAGGCGTAAAGTATCGCTTCACCCTATTTAGGGTGCCCAGTTTCTTGGCCGTAGTTTGGGCCTTGTACTCGATGGTGGCGCCGAAGTTGAGACCAGATGTCAACTCCATGCCTAGGAGCTCAAGTCGATCAGTTACAGGAACAGATGTACCCCGAAAAGTAGGAGTTTGGGCGAAACGACTCTTTTTAGCGGTAAAAAGACACGCCTGCGTTTTGGTGGCGTTAAAAGAGACAAGATTATCATCACCCCACTGGGAGACAAAGCTTAAGGTCAAATCTGTCCGCTCTACCATGGCCTCTCTCAAGGAACGAACTTAGCTATAGCTATAGCTTAGATATAGCTATAGCTATTGTATGTTTATTGAGCGAGAAAATAGCCGATAGTTAGTCGCTTCCTCGCTGGCCGTGTGACAACTGCCTTATGTATGATGAGGACGTGCGGTTGGCTGTACCATTGAGTATGACAAACGGACGCCTTTTGCCCATTCTATGCTCATAGTCAATGTGCAATCTGCTTGCTTGTTATGAACTTCACTGTACATACTTTTGTACATAGTAAGTAAGGCAAGTTCACTCCATCGAAGCCTTTGTCTCTGTCACCGTCAACGGTGACTAGACTATAGTCAAGAGCAAACTCATCTCAAATAAGAAAGAAAAATAGTACGGGTAAGTATTGTGCATAGGAGGTAGTCAAAAATTCACCTGGAGAAATTAATCCGAATTTAATGCATTAACAGGTACTACTTTTGGCCAAGGAGCCAAGGAGTCGGTCAGTTAGAAATATAAAGCTAGCAGCATTTCAAAGCGTATTGGGTACCTATGGAGAAGGACGGGCAAGAAACTCCACGGACACTCTTTTATCAAAACCGTTCAGCTCAACCATTTTGGGTGCACTGAATGATTCCATTAAATTATCACCTTTGTAATCAGATAAAGCTTTCTTTCCCACTCCAACATTTGATTAACAAACGTGTCCTCGAATAGCTAATGTAGAGAAACTTGAAACCGGGAAACTGCTCGAACTCGAAAAAGACTTGTAAATGAGTTTGCGACGGCAAACACCTGATGTTTCTCAGGCTCAGGGGCCATTGAATAACATTATGTTTAAAACCTTCAATTAACATGAAATTCAAATTTGTTCTGTTTTCATTTCGATTGGAGTAGAGAAATAATATAAAGTGCTCTGTGTTGTTGACAACATAGCAAAACGCTATTTATTCCCAAAGGTTCGGTAGAATACCTCTAGAAGACTAATATTTCGCTTGTCATATTAAAGTTCCTTGTAAGAGCGAGATACAGTCAAGACCATAAATGAGGAGCTAGTGAACAAATCCGGACTTGTCGACACATTCCATTTTTAATTTTTTTACGTGCTTTATGCACTCTTATATTTACTAACGAAATATTTTTAAACAAAACTGGCTCTAAATGTCTCAAAAAAAAATGTTATAAACGGTGTTTTCAATCAGAAACGGAGTCGTCCTTGGATGAATAGAAATTTTTCAAAAAAGAGTGAGAGAGTTTCTGTTGAACTAAAGCCAGATCCGGGGTTAAATTTTGATACACTATTCATTTACTAAAGCTTAAAATTCTACCTGATTAGGTAGGACTTAAGCTTTCTTTGGTTTTGACCTCTAAAAAATCAATTACAGGACAAGTCCGCATTTGTTCGCCAGCTCCTCAAATACCTTCCACTTACGCAAGAGATTTTCTACTAAATTTTTGATAGATATTTGATAGTGTTACAAACAAGAACATAGTATAATCAAAACCGAACTATTAGGAAACAGCTCTTTACTCAAAGTTGCAAATTTTATTTCATGAGAAAAACGCTTTGAACTGTAAGGATGCTTGTGACCCATTGCCATCAAGGAAAATCCAGACTTTGTTGTGCTATTGAGAAAGTACTAATGAAAAAATCCAATAACACTGCCTGACCTCGGAATCAAAACCCTGGATCCAGTGCTCAAACTCTTAAATCAGGTAGAAACTCTTAAACCAGGTAGAAAAACAATATGCAAAATAAAACGGGCTTGGGAGAACCTCTTTCTCACGATATCAGAAACTAGAAAACGACCTGTCAGAAATCAATATAAAAATTTATTACAAATCGAGTCCTGTAACACAGCGTTAATGAGAAAAAGTGTTATTTGTATGGGTCCTATAATAAATTGCCAGATGTAATGAAAAATGATACAATTAAAATTTTAAAAAGAAACTAGTGGCCTTCCTAATAGATAAATGTTATTATTCGATTAATGATTTTTTAATGGACAAATCTTTTTAATCAGCAATGTGTATAATTAATATTATTTTGAACTTTGACCTAATATACTTTTATTTTTAATTTAATTCTAAAATAACATTTTAATTTGACATTTTGAATATTTATTGTGTGTATAATTGTAATAATTTTATTGTAACTGTGACATTTTAATTTTAATTTGTAATTTTATTTTTAGATTATGAATTTTGCGTGCCTATTTCCAGGCAGAATGTACATGGCTCACTCCTATCTACTCCACCTGCATTTTAATGTACCTACATTCCTTGCAAATAAATGATTTGATTGATTGATTGATTGAGAATCCCTGGTTCAAAATATCGCTAACAATGTTTTGATAATGGTTATAGGCCGCAGGTTATAGGACAATGAACAAACAGTAAGACAGTTAGGCCATAATTACTACATAGTAAATATGATAATTAAGGTAATGTCACAATTGGTGGTCGCAGATTGTTTTTGGTGTACAGGTTAATGTTGTTGCCCCTTCTATTACTGAATTCTTATGCGTCATGCGTGGCTCATTTAGAATAATGGAGGTAGTCTTAACGATACCTACATACTAATACAGTGGAACAAGCTATTTGGTATATAGGAAAAGATAATCATCTTTCTAATAAACAACCAATATTAATTGAGGAGGTTTGGAACAAAAAGTGATAAATAACATGTTTGCTTTTTTCAAAAAAAATGAGAATTACTTTTGAAGGTAAAAGGAAAATGTCAACAAATTATCACTTTTTGAATCAAGCTTGATATTTTATCATTTTATTTAACACGTTTTGATACGAAAACAAAACATGCCAAGAGTGAATAGAAACCAGACACCACACAAACCAGAAAGAAATATTTGGGAAAATATCGAATACTTTTTGTTCGTAACCTCCTCAATTTTCATTCCGTGTCTAATAATTTGGTAAACTAATCCTTTGCGGATTACAGACGTGATATATTATATTATAATCAGAATATAGAACACTGATATAATGGTAAAGGGAAACTTCTTGAGGAAATCTGGACTTAGGTACTGTAGAAGGTTGGAGTCCAATTATATGGAAGTTCCGAGCTTCTACAGGGATACGTAGTCAGATGGTAAATAAGAACTCTTGGAGGCAACAACGAGAGGTATTTTAAATAAAACTCAGGCGAATACTACAGAACACTTCCTACAGTTATACCGACTCGCGTCTTAGCATAAACCGAAGTGCCGTCAGGCAAAAAACATCCGAACTATCTCTTTTTAAATAATTTAAAAGAGATAGCAACATGAGGTTTAGGTCCATTTCATGGAACCTTTACAGTACCTATAGAGATAAGACTGAAATTGCCAATCCACCTTGAGCAATTAACTAATTAATTCTCTGTACGAGAAGCGGTCTTAGCTCTGGGCTGCAAGGCAATATTAATAATATAATAATAATAATAATATCCTGGGACTTTTGACACTCGGTCATCTGTTTCCAAACTAAGCAGAGCTTGTACTATGGAAACCAGATAACTGATATACTACATACACTACTTTTTTTTGTAAATACATACATATAGATAATTACACCCAGACTCATAACAAACAGACATGTTCATGCACACACATGTTTGTCCTGGATGGGAATCGAACCCACGACCTGCGGCATGATAGGTGGTATCTTAACCAACCACGCCAACTGGCCTGTCAATAAAAGGTATAAGACAATACTTTCACACACTCGTTATTGTTTTGCCAAATACCTATAAATAAAATTCAAAAAGCTTTTACAACAAAAATTGACTTGTCTCCTCTAAAAAAAAGCAATCGGGAAGTTAATTTATTTTGTTCAATGCAGCGAATTTCTCATAGGCGAATATTGCATGCAATTTCAGGCTCCGCTTGCCATAATGGTGTACCGGCATAATGTAGATATGTATAGTTACTGTGTATAATCTGGCTTATAGGAAAATTGAATAAGGGTTAATATGGAGAGAAACGATAAAAAAAACTGATTTTGGGTATCAATATAAATGTGGCTATAAAAATAAGGATACATTAAATTGATTTTATTAAAACTTTTGGATCCTCTGTCTACCTAACCAAATAACTTAGGTTAGGCTGGAACTGTCATTACAAACCAAGCGCTAACCGAGCGAGCAAAGCGAGTGGTGCCGCGGCGCATAACAAAAAGACGATCAGTGAGTATTTAAAAAAAGAAAAAAAGAAAATACATTTATTTAGCACAGACTAAAAGGCACACAAAAGTAATGCACAGCAGATTGCTGTGATAATAATAATAATAAAAACAACAAATAAAATGTTATAAACGGTGTTTTCAATCAGAAACGGACTCGTCCTTGGATGAATAGAAATTCTTCAAAAAAGAGTGAGAGAGTTTCTGTTGAACTAAAGCCAGATCCGGGGTTAAATTTTGATACACTATTCATTTATTAAAGCTTAAAATTCTACCTAATTAGGTAGGACTTAAGCTTATTTTGGTTTTGACCTCTAAAAAATCAATTACAGGACAAGTCCGCATTTGTTCGCCAGCTCCTCAAATACCTTCCACTTACGAAAAAGACGATCAGTGAGTATTTAAAAAAAGAAAAAACATTTATTTAGCACAGACTAAAAGGCACACAAAAGTAATGCACAGCAGATTGCAATACTAATAATAATAATAATAACCCCACCGCTGTATCTCTACGTTGACGTCGTGGTGGGGCTTGCGTGCTCCAAACTTTAGGTCTGTGCCGGTAGAGTTTGCCGGAACGAGTCTAGGATGAGGAGCCAGACCAAGAGAGATACAAAAACCCACAGGGCAGCATGTGGCGAGCTGATGGGCAGTAGCGACCCCATGGACCCTATCTCCCGGGAGAAATCTTGTCCTCATCTCTGGCTTGCCTTTATTGGCCGGCTGGAGTGAACACTGACGAGGAACAGAGCTCCCACCTCTTTCTTGCCTTTATTGGCCGGCTTGAGTGGAGATTCGCAAGAGCAAACGTGCTCGGAGGAAGGAAGTATTCCAGTAAGGTGCTGGTAGGGATCTTGACCGTACTTCCGGGATTGTCCTGATAGCCGTGGAATACCTCTCCACTCCTCAAGCACCTCAGGAAGTGTTGCCCCCTTGTCGCTACGTCACTATGTGCTAGCGGCCGTTTCCGGGGGCCCATTATTGAGTGTGCAAGTCACCCCCTGCCATTTTATCCGTGTATAATATATAACATTGGTCAGGCAGGGGACATAGCTCTTCCATAGTTCAAGTTACCCAATCCACTTTAGCCACCCAAGCCCATAGCCCAATATGTTTTGTTTCCACGTACAACAGTAGTCCTGTACCAACCGGGGGTTGTCCTTGGGTGCACTTGCATAGTGCATACAGGGATAATCGTCGGTTGGTGCCTCCTCATCATTTAAAATTATGTAAGGGGCCTATGCGAGTTGGCTTCGGCTCCTTGTACGCCTTCCAAAGGTCCGGGACCCCAGGGTCCCGAGAAATGTAAAAAAAATAATAATAATAATAAAAAATAAAAAATAAAAATAATAATAAATAATAATAAATAAAAACGCTAAAACCCTCCACAATCGTGAGATATGCAGTCTCAGGGAATATTTCCTAGAAACCGACGTGGGCATGCATCGAGATGTGGTCGCGGTGGACAAGGGCCTCACCCCGCTCTCCTTGGCTAAAGAGAACTGGTGCAAGCCTGTAGTGCTTGACACTAACGATCGCAGGGAGGTATGGCAGAGTAAGGAGCTTCACGGACGCTTTTTCCGGGCCCTGCATGGACCCGATGTAGATCTACTAGCGTCCGTAGCCTGGTTGCGTTCCGGTGACCTCTTTGGGGAAACCGAAGGTTTTGTCTGTGCAATTATGGACGAAGTTATCATGACGAACAATTACCGGAGATTTATTGTGAAGGACGGAACGGTTGACATCTGTCGGGCATGCCACCGTCCAGGAGAATCAATCCGACACATTATCTCCGGGTGTTCTCGTCTAGCTAACGAAGAGTATTTGCATAGACACAACCTTGTAGCCAGGATTATCCATCAGCAACTTGCTCTGAAATACAGCCTTGTAGAATCGGAAGTGCAGTACTACAGGTATGTGCCCGACCCAGTTCTCGAAAATGGAAATATCACATTGTACTGGGATCGATCCATCATCACTGACAGGACTATTGTTGCCAATAAGCCTGACATAGTGGTGGTGGATCGAATAGAGCGGCGCGCAATGATTATTGACATAACGGTCCCGCATGACGGGAACCTCGTGAAAGCCGAGAAAGATAAACAAATCAAGTATCTTGACTTGGCTCGCGAGGTTGTCGACATGTGGGATGTAGACTCAGCGATCATTGTGCCGATAGTCGTATCAGCCAATGGCTTAATTGCCAAGAGCCTCGACCAACACCTGAGGAGGCTCTCGTTGGGCAGCTGGATCAAGGGTTTGATTCAGAGAGCGGTACTTCTGGACACGGCTCACATTGTTAGAAGGTTCCTCTCTTTGGAGCCCTGACCGCCGGTAGCTTGGACCCTGTTCCCGATACCGGTGGGCTACTATATATTTTTATATTTTTAAATGTTTTTATATTTTTTTATTCTAATATTTAAAAATATAATTTATATATGTATTAACTATTGAATAAAGGAAATAATAATAAAAAAAAACAAATAAAATGTATGCAAATGTAAACAAATAAACAATGCAGAAATGTGTGCCTCACGGCTGCGCCAAAAAAGGCCCAGTTCAGCAAAAATGTCAGACAACTAGTGCCTGACGCTGGTTTCAACTGAACCCGAAGTGTGAGGTGACGGATGTAAACCAGTTTTATACTGCAATGTGTGTATACATAACCTAAGAAATAAAAAATAAGTTTGTGTCTGATAAAAATAATAACG
Source organism: Dicycla oo (assembly GCA_948252095.1). Classification (NCBI taxonomy): domain Eukaryota; kingdom Metazoa; phylum Arthropoda; class Insecta; order Lepidoptera; family Noctuidae; genus Dicycla; species Dicycla oo. The sequence goes on from OX411732.1 coordinate 17,149,890, forward strand.
AGTGTGTAAGTAGTGTGATTTTCAGTAAAATTGCACAACAAACAAAAAATTTAAAAAAAAGAAAAACGAACGGATAAATAAATAAATAATAATATTTCAGCGTATCGATCAGTATTTTTAGAAAATCTAAATGCATTTTTGGGGTTCGATGAAAAACATGTCATAAAATAAACGAATTATTATTATTATTTTTCCATATTTCTCGGGACCCTGAGGTCTCGGACCTTTGGAAGGCATACGAGGAGCTGAAGCCAACTCGCAGAGGCCCCTTACAAAATTTTAAATGATGAGGAGGCATCAACCGACGATTATCCCTATATGCGCTATGCAAATGCACCCAAGGACAACCCCCGGTTGGTGCAGGACTATTGCTGTACGTGAAAACAAAACATATTGGGCTATGGGTTTGGGTTGATAAAGTGCATTGGGTTACTTAAACTATGATATAACTATGTCCCCTGCCTGACCAATGTTATACAATTATACACGGATAAAATGGCAGGAGGTGACTTGCACACTCAATAATGGCCCCCGGAAACGGCCGCTAGCACATAGTGACGTAGCGACAAGGGGGCAACACTTCCTGAGGTGCGTGAGGAGTGGAGAGGTATTCCACGGCTATCAGGACAATCCCGGAAGTACAGTCAAGATCCCTACCAGCACCTTACTGGAATACTTCCTTCCTCCGAGCACGTTTGCTCTTGCGAATCTCCACTCAAGCCGGCCAATAAAGGCAAGAATGAGGTGGGAGCTCTGTTCCTCGTCAGTGTTCACTCCAGCCGGCCAATTAAGGCAAGCCAAAGATGAGGACAAGATTTCTCCCGGGAAATAGGGTCCGTGGGGTCGCTACTGCCCAACAGCTCGCCACATGCTGCCCTGCGGGTTTCTGTAACTCTCTTGGTCTGGCTCCTCATCCTAGACCTGTTCCGGCAAAGTAAATTCTACCGGCACAGACCTAAAGTACGGAGCGCACAAGCCCCACCACGACGTCAACGTAGAGATACAGCGGTGGGGTTAATTATTATTATTATTATAAAGGAATACCAAAGAATCTATGCATGGATTTTGTGAAAGACGATTCAAATCACTGAATACTGAGATGTTGGCTGATAGAGATATTTGAAAGGAGAATACATGCTTTACCAACCCTAAATAGATAGGGGTAGGGACAGGAGTTTGATAAAGATTAATTATGTCGCAAACATAGAGTGTCTAGAGTAGCCTAATTTTAATAAAGCTTTAGTACTCAAATTAACAGTGAGTAATACCTATTATATTTGGGATAATAAGCAGTGTCCTCTTATGTGTTACACGAATGGATAGAATAAAAAATGAGTATGTAAGAGGAAGTCTGAAAGTGACACCGGTGACTGAAAGTTGTTATGGGCATGGGATGCGGAGGAATGAGGAAATGTCGCCAGGAAACTTTTGAGTTTGAGTATGGATGGCTGTACGAGTACGGGAAAACCAAAGAAACGATGGACGGACTGTGTAAAAGATGATATGGCTAGAAAGAGAGTGACTACCGAGACGATGGCTAATAGAGAAGTATGGAAGAAAAAGACTTGTTGCGCCGACCGCAAATAAATTGGGACAAGGACAGGAGAATGATGATGAAGCAGTTTCCTCTATAATTATCGGAACGAATTTCCTTATCGCACGTTATACTCTGCTCTCTCTCTGCAGTCGGTCCCTCATATCTGAGGATCGTGGTCAGCTTCGGAGTTGCATCTGGAGCGGATGATCCGCCTCCACCGGTTTCTGTCCAGCGCATCCCTTACCACCGTGTAGAATTTTGAGGACGATGATTCCTTCACCTGATCGCTCCATCGTGTTGGTGAACGACCGCGCGATCTTTTGCCTTCGGTGTTCCCAACCACAATCAGTTTTTCCAAACTTTCATCGCCTCTGCGTACTATGTGGCCGAAATAGGAGAGAATGCGTTGTTGGCATATGGTCGACAAGCGGGTTTTTGTTCGAAGCTGAGTTAAGATCGATGCATTGGTGCGTTTGGCAGTCCACGGTATTCTCAACATTCGTCTCCAGCACCACATCTCGAATGCATCAATCCTTTGCCTTTCTCGGGCTAAAATGGTCCACGTTTCCACTCCATATAAGAAGATCGGGAATACTAGGGCTCGTATCAATCTCATCTTGGTGTTGATACCAATTCCTCTCTTCTTCCAAATGCTATTTAAGCGGGTCATAGCATCTTTGGCCATCCCAATACGCCTTTTGATTTCGGGGACACAGCTACCATCATTGCAGATTTGCGAGCCAAGGTAGGTGTAGTAGTTGACGATGTTGATGCCAGGAATGTTGCAGGTGACATTTGATAGCTTCCCGGCTCGATCCACAATCATTACCTTGGTTTTCGCTCTGTTTACTGCAAGACCAATGTTGCCACTTTCAGTCTCGAGTCTTTGGAACAACTCACTCAAATCTTCCATGGATGTTGCAAGGAGAACGGTGTCATCGGCATATCGGAGATTTGATACTCTTTTTCCACCTATAGGGAAACCCTTCTCCCAGCATTCGATGGTCTTCCGAATTATGTACTCTCCATATATGTTGAAAAGGGCAGGGGATAATATGCAACCTTGTCTCACACCTTTTTTAGTTTGGAACATATAAGAGCATTCAGTACCTATCCTAATGAAAGATTGATTCTTTGTGTATAGACTCTGGATTAGAGCGACAAGGTGTTCAGGAACTCCCATTTCCAGTAGCAATTTCCACAGTTTGTCCCACTGTACGCAGTCAAAAGCTTTTGTATAGTCTATAAAGCAAAGGATCACGGGGTTGTTGAATTCCCTGCTCTTCTCAATGATTTGGCGGATGTTCAGTATCTGCTCCCGCGTTCCTTTGCCCCTGACGAAACCTGCCTGCTCTTCGGGTATCTGCCGGCTTAAAAAGTAACTAAGACGTCGATTGATAACATGCAGGAGGATCTTACTTGCATGAGATATTAACGCTATCGTCCTGTAATTTCCACAATCTTTGGATGAGCCTTTCTTGTGTAGCGGTATGAAAACCGATTCTGTCCAGTCTCTTGGCCATCTTCCGGTTTTCCAAATGGTGTTACATATTTCGGTGATAACTTTAGTGCCCAGTTGTCCTAGGTTTTTTAGTATTTCGGCTGTTATACCATCTTTACCTGGTGATTTCTTACACTTGAGAGCTTTGATGGCATGCTCAACTTCCGAAGTCAAAATATCAGGCTCTTCTGTAGACCATGTTATTTCAGCGTTTGTAAACTCACTCGTGTCATACAGCTCCATGCAGTAATTTTTCCAGCGATCTAACACGTCAGCCACATCTGTAAGTAGACGCCCATCTTTATCATGAATGGCACAGGTCTTCGGTTTACGCGTTCCAGTCAATTCTTTTACCTTTTGAAAAAGATATCTGGATTCGTTTTTCAGGGAGTGCTGTTCGAGTTCGTGACAGATTCCGTTGATGTGGTCGTCATAATCTTTCCGACAGCGTAGTTGAACTTGGCGGCTCAGTTCTGAGTACCGCTGTTGGTCTTCAGGTGAACTTAAGCCGTTTTCCCTAAGTTCACGTCTCTCAAGGATAATTTGCGCTGTCTCTTGTGTAATAAATTCTTTCATGACAGGTTTTGCCAGCTTGTTGTCAGTAGCTGTTTTTTCTATTACCCTCTTCAGTTCTTCCCACTTACCGTCGCTATCTGTGATATCATTCGGAAAGTTTATCATTCTCTGTTCCAAGTTTTCTTTGAAGCCAGTGAAATTTATACTTTGCATGTTCGGAGCTGTTTTAGGTCTTCGTATCCTCTTTAGCCGTATTTGGACTGTTGCTACAAGGAGCTGGTGGTCGGAGCCACAGTCAGCACCGGGGAAAGTTGTGGCGTTCGTCACTGAGCTTCTCCATCTTGTCCCTATTAGTATGTAGTCAATTTGGTTCCTACATCTGTCGCCAGGGGATATCCATGTGTATAGTCTGCGGATATGATGTTGAAAGCAAGTGTTGGAGATGGTAAAATTTTCTTCACAACAAAACTGTAACAGTCGCTCACCCCTATCATTACGTTCCCCGACCCCGTGCTCGCCTATGACACGACGAAGATAGTTGTCGTCCTTGGTAACTCCAACTTTGGCATTAAAATCCCCTAAGATGATAGTGACTTCCCGCTTTGCAAGTCCTCTGAGCGTAGTAGTCAACGTATTGTAAAAGCCCTCCACTTCTTCTTCAGTTGACTGTGCTGTGGGGGCATATACCTGCACGATGTTAAGCTTGCACGGTAAGGTGTTAAGTTTGATAGTAAGGATCCGATCGCTTACTGGGTTATAGCCCAAAACACACTTGCTCATACTGCGTGGCACGATGAAAGCCACTCCTCTGCTGCTTTCGTCTTCAGGACCCGAAAAATACACTGTACTGCCAGAGTTAGATGTAAAGTGACCCTGTCCTTTCCAATGTGTTTCGCTTAGCCCTAGCAGGTGAACGTTCTTCCTCTGCATTTCGTTTTCCACAATCTGTAGTTTCCCAGGTTGGTTGAGGCCGCGTACATTCCACGTTCCGATACGGTGGGGATGGCGGATTGATTTGCTGGTGTTAAGTTCATCAGTAACAGAGTTTCCATGCGGCGCCTGATGATTCACGAGCGCATGGCCGGTATCACATTTCACACCTCCTCTCCCGGAAAGGCGGCGCCGGGCGTCAGCCGGATTGCCAGACATACTATGTACCAATCCTTGATTTTCCATGCTGACTCTCTTGGGAAATAGAAGCAGTGGTTTCCCGTTGCCTTCTGCCCCAGACATTTTAGAAGTTATTTAGACTTCAGGTCGCTGTTGCCTCTTCAGTCAGTGATCCAACTGGTGGTGTGGTTATACCGCCACTGCTCGGTCGCCAGAGCCTCGTCCGTTATCTAGCAGGGAGCACCACGACGCTCGAAGGACGCCGCCGCCGACTATTCATAACGAACCGCCAGCGCGCGCAGGTGAGGTTGACAGTTGGGCCGGATAAGATGTTACTTCCGTTCTCCCCTTACTCCCCTTATACTCTGCACACTGTGCGAATGAGAGCTAGACTGAAAAAGTGTAACATTGTGACCTACACGACACTTTCTCGAGAGGAACTTCGTTCCAACCACCACGCGGTAGGGTAATGTAGGTACGGATTTCATTTTGACAGTTCAACAAAATTCTTTGCGTTATTTACGCTGTTGAGCAGGCAAATTTTTCGAACATATGGAGCAATGGATTAGCAATATGCTTACAAATAATCCAGATGGTGATCGCCAGTGACCTTGTCGTTAATGTTAAGCATTTAGGGTGCGGGTGTCCCACGACGCCTCTCGACTGTTTTCTTTGTTTCCTTGCTTACGAAAACGTGATGACCTTTAAATATCATCGTTTAGTAAGCAGTTAAGCGCCTAAATAAAGATATAAAACTCACTGAAACTGTATAAAGTGTTAATAAAAGTCGTAATAAAAAAGTTAGTGTACTGAATGCTTAGGTGGTCCGAAGATTTACGGACCTGTGTTTCAACTGACGAGGTTCTCATATAAATTTCTTGTGTGGTCTGAGGCAAACCTAAGTTTGTAGTAAGGTTAAACTACGCTTGCCGCGGTCGGTTCGTGGATGGGTGAACCATCCATTACATAGGAGACCCCTCCGTGCCTAGGAAAGCATGTTAAGCTGTTGGTCCCCGCTGTCATTCGTGGATCTTTCAAATCAAATCAAATCAAATCATTTATTTGCATAATACAGGTTGATAAAGGTGTTACAAATAATATCCGATAGATACACTGTATTATTACCTGATGGTGTGCAAATTAATAAAACTTTAGACTCACAAATCAAGTATTACAGTATGTTACAATAATTTCAAGTTCAAACATTACAAAATTTAAATTACAGATTAAAATGTCAAATTTATTATATACATGTCTTATTAAGCTATCATAGAATATCGTAATTTCAGATTAATTAAATACAGGTCATAATAATAAATTGTTATAAGATGTCACACAAAATGATAATTGAATAAATTATTGTTATACATATTATATAATTAAAATCGATTAACATACTTAGCACTAGATTACAATATTTTTTTCCTGTAGGTACTCTTGGACAGTATAGTAACATCTATCAATTAGGAATTTGTGTAGTTTCGACTTGAACTGTGGAATGGGTAACTTTTTTATATCGTCAGGCAATTTGTTGTATACCAAAGATGCCATACAAAGAACACTCTTATTGACTAAGGCTGTATTCCCATACGGTATGTCTATTTCTAATCTTTTTTTGTCACGTAGCTGTCTATACTTGCTTTTAAAAGCAATCTTGTAATAATTTGGATTTGATTTCACAAACAGATTTAATTCGTAAATATATAATGAAGGCAGTGTCAGAATTTTTAAGTTTTTAAAATATGGTTTACAGCTAGTAGTAAAGTCAAGATTGCACATTGCACGAATACATTTCTTTTGAGCTTTAAAAGCCGATTCCTTTTCAACAGAGTTTTTTTCCTTTCCTTTTTTCCTTTGACAGATTCCTTTGACAGTCGTTACGGGTAGTCTGACAACCACTCTTACCAAAGGGTGTCGTGTTACCCAGTAACTGAGTTGTGGAGATCTAAGCCGTCCATGACCTCTCACTTATCGACGTTGTCCTTACTTCGGCCTACTTGGGTACGAAGTAGGCCGAAGTAAGCCGCCGGGCCGGGTACAAGGTACCACCTTGTACCCGGATGGGAGGATCTCTGATGGTTCGATAAAGAAATCAGGATGTGTCAATCAGCAGTTCTTGTCAAAGACCACATCTTTCAGTGGAGGGGTTGCCATCGGCTGGCCTGACGCACCCAAGAAAATGTTAGCGGCTTTTAAGCCTCTGTGACACTGGGTTAAAATTGTGCATTGGGTGGCGTGGGTCATTCTGTTGCTTCGTCTTTTCGATGCGGCTGGCTATAGTCCTGCGGATTCCTGGAGGCACGATGGCAGACAATGACGATAATGAATGGTGAGTAGGTAAGCGTGATGATCTTTGCTAATTCCTTCCTTGTATGAATACTCTGCAGTGGAGCAATACGACTAAAATAAAGCCCACGAAGTGAGATAAATTTCATGCTTTAGGAATATAAACTTTAACTAACTGAACCATACGTAATTAGCGTAGTTCAATAATAAAATATTTTATGACGTTTATGGATAGTTTTCATTCATGAGGAGCTCGTGTCTAAGTTATAACAGCCGCACAGGTCGATCCATCAGGGTTCAGCTACGCTTGCCGGGATTGGTCCGTGGATGGGTGATCTTTACATACCGAGACTCCTCCGTACCGCGGAACGCAGGTTAAGCTATTAGTTCAGGCTGAGATTTGTAGACATCTGACAGTCATTACGGGTCGTCAGAAGTCCGAAAGTATGACAACCAGTCTTACCAAGAGGTATCGTTTTACAGTAACTGGGTTGTGGAGGTCAGATAGGCAGTCGCTTCATGTAAAATACTGGTATTCAGCTGCATCCGGTTAGACTGGAAGCAGACCCCAACGAAGTTGGGAAACAGGCTAGGCAGATTGATTGAGCAATAGACTTACGAGTATTAGATTACTTGAGTTTAAACTTGACATTTGTATAAGTTGCAATTTTATGTAGGTACTCTATTTATCTCATATCGTCGGCTTGAGTTTATTATATATATTTATAATTTAATTTATTAATTTATAGTTAATTAAACTGGTACAAAACCAATTAACATAGAAACAATGATTATGTGTATGTTGTTTAAAATTAATTTTTATTTATTTAAAACTAACATAGAACAGTGGACTCCTTTGCATACTTTCATTCACAGAACACCAGACATACACGCATAATTTTACTCCATTCATCCGAAAACACTGCACATTCAGAGTTCATCAGAGGCATTCAGAAGGGCAATAATATTAGGTTACAACTGACAAGTCACCATTACAGTACAAATTAGTAGGTAATTCGTAACCACACCACAGCCCTTCAAAGCCATTATGTTATACATCATTGATCAAATGAATCAAAGTCAGCGAATCAACGGCTCGTCAAATGTACAATGAACCTTCCGATGCAATCAAACATGGATTAATGGTTATTATCAGAAGCTGTCGCCAATTTATTGTGTAACATAATTGTTATTATTTGTATTATGATCGAGCTCTATCATGAAAAATATTCGTTATTTCCCTAATAGGCCTCCAGACCGAATTTCGGTCATGGCGACCAATCTCATCTGAGACCAGTCTTCGGCGCGGAAGATCTTATAGTGCACAAGTGTTATAGTGCGCAGACACAGGTGCACTCTCTTTTACCTCACTCTCATAGTCCGACTCGTATTTCCATATTGTGATCAAGAAGTAATTATTATCGAGATTCTTCGTGAAAAAATATTTTCGCATAGAATAAGCTCAGAATATAACGTTCCCGCTGTTGGGACACAGGCCTCTGTGAGATCCCGCTTGGAATGTCATCCACCACGCGAGCCCAGTACGGTTTGGTAGTTTTTAGTTCAGTTGGCCTACCACCATCTCTTGAACTTTAAAGGAAGAAAGAGATGGAGTTACGTCGTGTATAGCTCCATCTCGTTCCCACATTGAAGTAAGATTAAAGTTATCCATATTAATAATTATAATATTATAAATTCGAAACTAACTCTGTCTGTATGTTACCTTTTCACGCCTAAACCGCTGAACGGATTTCGATGAAATTTGGCAAGGAGATAGATGGCATCCCCGGGGACGAACATAGGCTACATTTTTTCTTAAAAATACTACAGGGGTGATATAGGGGATGAAAGTTTGTATGGGTAACCCTTGATTTCTGAAGTTAGGGAAATGAAAATTTAAATTTAAGCTTTTGGTAAGTAATAAAGAAATAATGTTTTTGTAAAATCACCCCTGATATGCAGGGATGATTTTAAAATTCACATGAAATGTTTGTGTATCTACCTCTTTTTTCAGAGATTTAAGGGATTGGAAATATTGTCATAGTCCGTATCTCGAGGTAATATTATTTTTGTATTTGTTTAATTAAAATCGGGTCAATCGGTCAAAAGTAATTACAATTTAAAGTCACAAAATAAATTTGCTGATACGTATAAAATAAATAATATTATTTCTAAGTTAGACATTTAGAATCATATTATTTAGTTTCTCATAATACTGTGTTTCTTTTTTTGGTTGGGTCCTCGGAGGTACTGATTTCTTTTAAAACTGATTTTATCTCAAATCTGGAAATATAAAGGAGTTGCTGTTGCAGTAGCCTCCTCTGGAACAGCCGCCACGTTGATAAACAGTGGAACAGGCGGAATGGTACATTCGGTACTAAAACGGCCAGTACACTTAGTTCATGAGGAAATGCCAGTTTGTAGCATTATTAAAAACAGCGAGGGTGGACGAATGTTGCAGCAATGTAAACTGTTGGTTTGGAATGAATGTACAATGTCCGACAAAAGTGTAATCGTAGCACTAAATCGAATTATCAAAGATAGCAAGAACAACCAAAGTATCACGGAATATATAGTTATATTCCGTGATACTGCTAGACGGTCTCTGGGGATAATTTCCGACAAAAAAGCGGGCGAAACCGCGGGCAAAAGCTAGTACTGTTATAAGAGGTGGGTGGTAAACCTTCCCGGTAGGAACATTTTTCAAGTCGAGAATATTTTTGTTTATAATCCTTAATAATGCTTGTAAATTTCTTGTCAAAATACTTGTTTCTGGCTTCAAAATAAGGTTGTTTACGAGTATACCCTTTCCTTTAATTTAAAAGAAACGTTTATGTATTTATTGTTTTCCAAAAACAATTCGTTTACATTTTGCGGAGCGAGTGTTTATGTATGTATTATTTATTTATTATTTCAACATATTTACAACTGTACCTGGTTTTAAGCTTTGTAAATTATTGGCAGAAGTAGGTCATTGAATTCGAATTTTAAAATTATTGAGTTCTCGTCTCGGAGCTTTACGGTCGCGTCCTAATCAAAGGCGATCGACGCGTGTACGTGATCATCGCGCTCTTTTACTATGAACTAGCTTCTGCCCTCGACTTCATCCGCGTGAATTTTCTTGTTCACCCGATCCACCCCGTCGCATCGCATCGCATCGCCTGCCCGCGCCTTTACTTCGATACTGCTTAGCGTTCTTTCTGACTTCTTTTCCTTTTACTCGGCTCCTAAGGGTCCTAGCGTATTGTTAAAGAGCCTTCCTCAAAAATTGAGCTTTCAAATACAAAAATATTTTATCAAATCCGACAGGTAGTTTCAGAGATTAGCGCGTTCAAACATACAAACAAACAAAAAAAACAAACTCCTTAGCTTTATTATTAATATAGACAGATAGTACGGAGTCGCGCGATCAGTTGAGTCGCGTTCTTCCGTCAACATTCATATGAAAGGTCGCGTCGATAGAGTACACGCGCGATATTCGCTTTTGGCTAGGATGCGGGATACTGGAAGTAGATACATTAGTTCAGTTTAGCAAATTTCATTTATAAATATTAAAAAGTTCTCGCGCTTTTAAATACCCATAAAAAGAACTATTAAATTAAAATAAGTAAAATAAAATTAATTACCCTTTCTTACTTCAGATCCAACCCCAAAAGTTTTTACGATCTCTACTGTTAACCCGCAATCTTCGCGCGTCGAATCGTACCTATATCGTCTGATATAAAATAGCGGACCCCGAAGCAATTTGTCGTAAATAAATTTTGTAGGCTCCAGATATAAGGGGACGATGAATAATTAACTAGCTGTACTGTATCCCAGACATAATTGAACGGATTTTAGAAGCGTCACGGTATATGGAAGATTGATCGCAGAAAGGAAGACGAAGTTTCCCTGGAGTTTCTTTCGTATAGTGGTCGCAGTGACACTGCTTTTTTTACTATTGTGACAAATAAATAATGGCGTGTAGTGAGACCTTCAACCATTCATAGATCTTTCACAGTTATTACGAATCGTCAGAAGCTCAAAGGTCTAACAACCAAGGGTATCTACTCAGTAACTGGGTTGTGGAGGTCAGGTAGGCAGTCAGTAAAACTGGACCATCAGTTGCATCCGTTACGACTGGAACCAGACAGAAACATAGTTGGGAAAAGGCTAGGCAGATTGAGTGAGACCAACCTTGAGATTCCAAAGAAAATCAGCTGTTTCTTGTTCACATAAGTCGACAAAATGGATGGAATCGCTTTTTTTGCGTTTTCTGGGTTATCCTAGAATAAAATTTATTTATAGTAATTAATTTAACCCGAAAAAAACTGGTCAAGATCGTGTCGGACCACGCACAGTGAAGGGTTCCGTAGTTGGGATGAATTTATCCCCAGAAAAACTTATCACTGTAGTTGAAAAACATGTTTTCCCATACATTACAACTACAAATGTCAATAGTTAAACGAAAAGGATCCAACCCACATTACACCTAATATGGGTTGGATAATTTTTTGTTTAAATATGGACAAATGTAAGTTTGTACGCACAATATTGAGAGATTTACCATGTTATTTTAAGACCATAGACTTTTAATAGGTTTTCCTGTAATCTAAAAGTATTGAACTATTTTCTATATTCTTTTCAAAATTTTAAGCTCAGTACTTTCGTAGATAAGGGGGCGAGTGGTCAATTTATTTGTCACAGAAACACGTGCATTTAAAAAGATAATTAACTTAAATTTTACAATAAAAAAAATATAGAACAAAATAGATCTGCATACGAGTACAAATCACGAGCACAAAACAAAAGTCGGCAGCTGCTGGCACGCCATGATTGTGACAAGAAGGCTTCCACTCAGCATGATGTGTGCTGTGGGGGGCCTACAGCATAGCGCTAAAAGTATATACGGTACTTGTAACACTTTTATTTCAGAAAAATAATTAAAGTTGCGCGCAAAAAAAAAAGCCCATGAAAGTGTGAACAAAATTAAATTCAAATATGGAAGGCGCGGAGAAGCCGCTGGTCATAGCTAGTTTCAATTAAACCTTGTTGAAAAGGCCACTAATATTTACCTTAGTAATCTAGAACCCTACTAACTTACGGCAAAGAGCAAAGGATAACACTGTAAGAAAATCTGATGTGAAAATGTTAAATCGGTGCTTCCCAAGCAAAATTGTCGCTTCTCTGTATCAAACAAGAACCAACAACTCCACGACCTCATTCCACCTAGTTGCTATTCCACCAATTCGCACTAAGCGTTTGCAAATGTCTTTTATAATGCGCACAGCAAAAGAGTGGAATTCTCTACCTGTGTCTGTATTTCTGAACGCATAACCCTAATCTTTTCAAAGTGAGAGAGAATAGGCTTCTACTGGGTAAGCTCACTCCATCGTCGACTTGGTCTCTGTCACCTCTGACCTAGACTAGGGTAAAGAGCAAACTCATCTCAAATCAAAAAAACAATACAGTGATATTTTATTTAGACAGTGATATTTTGATAATCATACTACCCGATTAGTTCAGTAATATTTTACAATAGAAACAACAAAATTGCTTGTGAAATTCCTTGACTTTCAGAACCATAATATCAGAAATACCTACTCGTTTAGAATAATCAGCTGCTGGGACACAAGCCTCATCTGTGTAAGAGGGAGTAGGACCGTACCGTAATCCACCACGCGGCCCAATATAGGTTGGCGGATATCACATGTCTTCGAATTCCTTGATTTTCAGATCCATTATACCAACAATACCTACTCGTATAGAATAATCAGCTGCTGGGACACAAGCCTCATCTGTGTAAGAGGGAGTAGGATCGTACCGTAATCCACCACGCGGCCCAATGTAGGTTGGTGGATGTCACATGTCTTCGAATTCCTTGATTTTCAGATCCATAATACCACAAATACCTACTCGTATAGAATAATCAGCTGCTGGGACACAAGCCTCATCTGTGTAAGAGGGAGTAGGACCGTACCGTAATCCACCACGCGGCCCAATGTAGGTTGGTGGATGTCACATGTCTTCGAATTCCATGATTTTCAGATCCATAATACCACAAATACCTACTCGTATAGAATAATCAGCTGCTGGGACACAAGCCTCATCTGTGTAAGAGGGAGTAGGATCGTACCGTAATCCACCACGCGGCCCAATGTAGGTTGGTGGATGTCACATGTCTTCGAATTTTTGGCTCTAGGACATGTCGGTTTCCTCGCGATGTTTTCCTTCAGCGGCTATTTAGTACAAAATTAAACTTCTGATCATCTTCTGTAACGTGACAAGTTTCATTACGAGAGAATGGATTTAATTAATTATAATTTCTTAGGAATCTTTGTCGCCACTGATCTTACGTGCCGTTGTAACAAGATTAAATTTTTAATTTAGATTTTATTAAAGACAATGATGTTGAGGATGGGATCATAACGCTTATATACCGTAGCCCGGGACAATTTCAAGCCAGAGAGATCAGAAATCTGAAAATTAAGGTAATTGAAAAGTGAGAAGGCTGGGTAAAGTTGTGGAAATTAATCCTTACTTAATTATAAATGTGAAAGTGAGTTTGTTTGTTCGTTAAGCTTTCACGTTTAAACGGCTGAACGGATTTGGATGAAAGCGGCTTAAAAACTTAACAGCTTCTGAAGTGGGTGTCAAGCTAAGGTGCATTCTGCACTCTATTCACATTCTAGCTTTTAAATATTTTATAAAAGTTATTTTATTCGTTTTAGGTTTATGAAGCCGGTTTTTACTTTTTTTAAAGTAAATTTATTTTTCCATTTTTACTTCGATTTAAAACTAGATGAGGTTTCAATAAAAATTTCTACGTCCAAAATTGGACTAAACGAGAAATTCCATTCCTTTTTGGATATGGAAACACTACTATTGATAACTAATGTCTGCACGCTACTTCGTCCACGTGTAAGTCGGATTTATAAATATAATTATGTTAAAAAAGCCAGGCTGAAGTGGGAATGGGCTGGCCACATCGCACTAAAGCACCCAGCACGTCGCACTAGACGCCTCAGGGAGGACACATCGCCGTCGAGGTAGACCGCGGCGAAGGTGGTGTGATGATCCTTGCAGGACCAACATGGCCAAAGATCGCACAAGACAGAAAGGTTAGGAAGGAAAAAAGGGAGACCTTTAGGGAGTGGGACTTTGGCTTTAACTTAAAATATCCTATGGCACTCAGCAATTTACAGCGAAGGTAGTGAAATAAATTTCGTATTTGGATCAGTAGGTATTTCCAGAGATTACCTTTTACAAACATAAATATGAACAAATTATTGTACCTTTTTATATCAGTTTATAAAAAAAAAACCGACTTCCTAAAAAAGCCACTACCAATACCAGAAGAACTCCACGTCGCCATTGTGACGAGCATAAATTACTTAGCAACAGTTATTAAAGTACCTAATCGAATCGCAACCCGTGAAATACTTATTATTGAGTATTTCTGGTGGCCATCTGTGATCTTCATCATTAGTTCCACTTCACCAAATGGTGCTTTCCGAAAACAAATGCACGAGTTACTATGAAAAATACCCAAATCGCTATAGGTGTGCCTATAATATTTGAAGAGTTTCATCGATTTCTCCAGGATCCCCTCATCATATCCTGACCTGATGTCAATGGGAAAAAAAAAGATTCCAATGAACTAAGAACCTTCTCCTTTTTTGAAGTCGGTTGGGGGTCTTCAAACCGGGCGTTAAATAAATTCTAGATCGAATTAATTACTTAAAAAAAAACAAGTATATCCTCATTTACCACGTCTGCTTGTTTAAATTTAAATTACCACATCATTAGTCAGAGAAAATAAAAATGTACTCAACTCAGATACTAATAATTTCAAAGTCTTCCTCAGTGTTATTCTTGAGGTTATCATTGAGATTATTTTCTCTACGAAGGCCATACTTATTTCTGATTCGTCATGACTTTCTCAAATTGCTCACAGATGTTGTAAATATACCCACATAATTGCGTGTGACATACCATCACGTGCTCATGTGTGCTCTACGAAATTCGCCCTTATGGGTACAACATACAGGCACCGCCAATATAAAATTGATACCACTGGGTGTACGGTTGAATTTACTATTTATTTACCAACTTGCTGTTGCTCGCGGCTTCGCCCGCGTGGGTGGCAATACTTCCCTATTTGAATCGGATTTTGTTCAAAATTTCATGCGTTTAAATTTTTTTGCGCGGGATCCTAACTCCTTTAAAAAAATAAAAGTTGCCTAAGTAGTAACTTAGGTTATAACATTAGTTATTATCTGCCATTGAAACAGCCGTTTCGTAGGTTATCCGGAACAATGTATGTTTGTTCCAGATAATCTAAAACAGACAGACAAAAATTAAAATTGTTATAAATAGGTACCGTATCAATCTGCCTAGCCTTTTCCCAACTATGTTGGGGTCGGCTTCCAGTCTAACCGGATGCAGTTGAATACCAGTATTTTACATGGGGAGCGACTGCCTATCTGACCTCCACAACCCAGTTACTGGGTAATACGATAGGTACCCCTTGGTAAGACTGGTTGTCAGGCTTTCGGGCTTCTGACGACCCGTAACGACTGTCAAAGATCCACGAATGACAGCCGGGACCAACGGCTTAACGTGCTTTCCGAGGCACGGAGGAGTCTCGGTATGTAAAGATGGTCACCCATCCACAGACCAACCTCGGCAAGTGTAGCTTAACCTGATGGATCGACCCGTGCGGCTGTTATTACTTAGCCACGAGCTCCTAAATAGGTATGGTTATATACTTTCGTATTATGAATTTAGTAGAAAGCTGTTATTTTGACATTGCATATAGACACTTTAGTTTTATGTATTTGTATAGATAGATGATAGCATCTATCTATAAATAAAATTGTGTATTGGTATATCTATGTATCATCACAAACTTATTTATTTTGTGGATATTCTAACAAAAATTGAGAAAGTATGCTTAGATAGTTTGCTCATGAATGAGAGGCGACTAACAAAATTTATATATTTACAAGACAGATGTGAGTGGAAACGCCGGGAGGGGACGCCCTAGGAAGACGTAAAGTGACTTTATTGGTCTCAGAAAGGTCAGGTGCGTAGTACTTGTAACCAGCATGTATGACCAGATGTATGAACGTAAATGAGGCAAAAGAAGTATGTAAGGATCGTAGCAGGTGACGTTCTATAGTTTCTGTCTGGAATAAGGCATGAGCTCAGCTCTTACGAGGCAGTAGACATGTAACATTTGCGAAGACAGCTTTTAGGACTGCCTTGTTGGTTTACTGATTGCCAGTGCTACTGCTGAGCATGAGGTCAGTCTTTAAAATCTTTTGGCGCTCTAATGACGTTGAAAGGGGGGCGCTAAACAATTGTGCAATTGTTTTGTGAAAGAAAGATGGTTGCGATAGTTCCAATTTTGCTACAAAAATCTTTTGGTGCTCTAATAACGTTGACAGCGGGGCGCTAAACATTTTGTGCAATTGTTTTGTCAAAGAACGATGGCAGCGTTAGTTCCTATTTTGCTACAAAGATCTTTAGGCGCTTTAATAACGTTGACAGCGGGGCGCTAAACATTATTGTGCAAATGTTTTGTGAAAGAAAGATGGCAGCGTTTGTTCCGATTTTGCTACAAAGATCTTTTGGCGCTCTAATAACCTTGACGAGGAGCGCCAAACATTAGCGCAATTGTTTTGTGAAAAAAATATGGCAGAGTTAGTTCCGATTTTGGCCACGTGCCATACGAACTTTCTAGCGCTATATTCCTTAGTATTTCTCTTTTCATATAGGGGTAATCGTGTTACCGAGTAACTAGATTGTGGAGGTCCAGTCCCTCCATGTTGGTATTCAGCTGCACCTGGTTAGACTGGAAGCCAACCACAACATAATTAGGAAAAGGCAGGTAGATGATGGTGATGATTATTGTTATTTTTGTCATGGTCCATAATGTCAACAAAAATGTATGGCACATGTATATTCACGAGAAAGTAACTCGCTTGTCCTACTTTGTCTATAAAATGTGACAAAATGTTCTTTAAAAAAGCAAACTAACTCCTTTTATACAGTGGTTAAACGTGAATTTTCTCGCTACAATATGGAACATCAGCAAAAAGTTTGCATTCGCCGGCTAGAATAAAAATGTCTCCTTTTAAATCTTTCGCTTCGTAGTAAATGGTTTTCTAGGTCGTAACACAGCACAATTTACTGCATTATACTTACTTATACTGTATAATTTGATATATTTATATACGTAGTAGATTGTATGTGCAGATAGTGTGTCCTTTTTCTGTAGTATTTATAAAAAGAACTAGCGACTGGCCAATGCTATTCACGGGTCTAATCTACTGACGTACACGTTACTTATCTTTGATATTTATGTGTTACATCGAAGTTACATATTGATATATTATATGTATACATAAACCATCCTCACTCCATCGACTTTGTCACCTCCGACTACAGTCAAGAGCAAACCCATCTCAAATAAATAATAATAATAATAATAAGGTTGTTGACATGTGGAATGTGAGCTCGGCTGTCATTGTGCCGATTGTAGTAACGGCCAATGGCCTGTTGGCCGAAAGTCTCGATCAACATCTTTCGAGGCTCTCGTTAGGCGGTTGGATCAAGGGCCAGATTCAGAAGGCAGTACTTCTTGATACGGCTCGCATTGTCAGGAGGTTCCTGTCTCTGCAGCCCTAACTACCGGTAGCTTGGACTTTGCTCCCGCTACTGGCGGATCACTATTCTTTATATTTTTAATTTTTTTTTAAAAATGTTTTTTATAAAAAATATTTAAAAATGTATTTAATAAGTTTTTAAAATGAATAAAGGACATAATAATAATAATAAATCTCAACATGAAAGTGAAAACTAAGCTAACTAAACTAAGGTTACACAGACAGATACAAAAGTGACTTTAATTTATAATAAGGACAGGTAGATATCGTTGGGAGAGGCAGCCTCACGCCCTCAGTCACCGCAGGAGACGCCCTGGGCGGCGGGAATCGATAGCCGATTCCCAGCCTCCGTAGGCGCGGGCTTGCGGACGGTGAGTAGTGGGTAGCTCGCCGTCCGGTGAGGACCAGGCCCGGGTCGACGGCGCGTTGTGTTCCACGCGCGCCTCAAAGAGATGTCAGCAAAAGATGGGGTCCAATAGGGCCGATGCCGCTGGGGTCGCGGGTTGTTTGAAAAAGATACCGTGGCCCTGGCATAGGCAACTGAAGGAACACGGGTGGGTTTTAGTCAGTAAAAGTCTGACACGCCCTTCCGCTCCACCCAGAGCGGGAGAAGTTATTTGATGATTTCCCATCCACAAAAAAAAAAAAAAGGTAGATATCGATTATCGAAAAAAATAAATGTAGAAAAGTGGACAGGCTGCAAAATTTGTCGTATATTTAAACTATAATTGATTGATAAATTAATGTGCATTATTTAAAGCAGTTTCCAATAAGACAACTGAAGTCTACGAGTACAACACACGTCATTTTTTTTTTTTGTAACACAAATAAATTGACTATTTGTATCTGATAATAAAGTTTTATTATAATTGTTTGTTATAAATGTTACATATCTCGGGACCTTGGGGTCTGTGACCTTTAGAAGGCGTACAAGGGGCCGAAGCCAACTCGCAGAGGCCCCATAGAAAATTTTAATTGATGAGGAGGCACCAACCGACGATTATCCCTTTATGCAAGGACAACTACCGGTTGGTGCAGGAGTGCAGGGCTATTGCAGAACATGGAAACAAAACATTTTGGGCTATGGGCTATAGTGGATGGGTTACTTAGGACTATAGAAGGACTAAATATTATTTATATCATAATCTTAGCCTCATTTGTAAGATAATAATTGATAAAGTAACTGTCTATCTAATTCCAACCAAAAAATCGTCACATCCTTACTCGTATAGAAGAGAAGTGTTATTCAAATAAAGACTAGATATAATTACGTCCAAAACCCTACACAGCCAGTTCTATCCTCATTTTTAATTCCGAGTCTAAAATTAAAATTTTAAATTTTCTGCCACCGTATTATTCGCGAAGAAAAACCACATATTCAGTGCAAGAATAAAAATGTCTTTTAGAAAACCTCGCCTCAAAGTAAATGGTTTTCTAGGCCGTAACATAGTACTTCACTGGATATAGCGTAGGTATTTCTTGCTGAAAGAAATATGGGCTCTTGCCCTCGTTTTAGCCGGAGGGGTAGGAATTCCAGCATAGAGGGTTTATTAAAATTATTTTGATTTATAACATGTCGCCATGCGTGTGTGCTTATTATAAGAGTAAAAACACTGTCGTTAATATGTCTAGTAATATCGTGTGATAAGTTGTTTAGGTATTAAAAACGATAAATCCAGTTTGACTGGCTCGATGGTTTAGTGGTCGCAAGCACTATTGCTGAGCATGAAGTCCTAGGTTCGATTCGGTCAATGTGTATATTGTAAGACTTAACCCGAATTGTAAGACTTAAGCGGTATTGTAAAGACTTAAGCGATATTGTAAGACTTAAGCGATATTGTAAGACTTAAGCGATATTGTAAGACTTAACCCGTATTGTAAGACTTAAGCGGTATTGTAAACACTTAAGGGATATTGTAAAACTTAACCCGTATTGTAAGACTTAAGCGGTATTGTAAGACTTAAGCGATATTGTAAGACTTAAGCGATATTGTAAGACTTAAGCGGTATTCTCAAACTTAGGCGGTATTGTAAGCTATTTTGTTTAGACAACAATATTATAACTTGCGTGGTACCTGTGAGTCGATAGGTACCCGAAAAATTCGCTGAACAGACTACTCAACAGGCCTAGTACATTGAAAAAAAAAACTTTATAACTTTCATCATCATCTTCATTCTCCTGTCCTTGTCCCAATTTATTTGGGGTCGGCGCAACATGTCTTTTTCTTCCATACTTCTCAAAAACTTTATAACTTCTATATCAATATTATACATACATACAAATAAATAAAATTGGAGTGTCTGCTTGTAATGTCAAAATAACAGCTTTTAACTAAATACGTATGAAAGTATATACGGTACTTAGAACAAAAAATCAATTTAATTTTTTTTTATCTGTCAGCCTGTCTATTTGTTTCGGTTAATCTTCGAAACGGCTGGACCGATTTTGACGGGACTTTCACTGGCAGATAGCTGATGTTATAAGGAGTACTTTTATTTTAGAATAAGTATTAGTGTTCTGCGCAAACAAAACTAAAACCCATGAATAGCGCGGGCGGCCGATGCAAAGCGGCGGGTCGGGGGACGAGGGAGTTGTATTAAAAATGTGGCTGTTATTTTAGTATATTGTGTATCTTATTACGACTTACACGCGAACGAAGTCGCGGGGAACAGCTAGTTGATAATAAAAATAGAACGGCCAAGTGCGTGTCAGACCACGCACAGTGAAGGGTTTCGTAGTTGTGATGAATTTATCCCAATAATAACAAACTTAACTACAATTAGTTGAAAAACATGTTAACCCATACATTCCAACTGCAAATGTAAATTTGTACGCACAATATTGAGAGATTTACCATGTTATTTCAAGACAATTACAACTCTTAAAGATTTTTCTGTAATCTGAACTATTTTCAGTATAATTTTCAATTTTTTAAGCTTAGTAGTTTCGGAGATACTGGGGTCGAATTTTCAATTTTCGTCTATTTTCTTAAATAAATAGTAAGTGGCAATAAAGTTATGTTGATAAAGGCAAAGACAAGTTGTCTTGATAAAGTTAAACAAAATAATTGTCAACACAGTCAAGTTCATGCCAATGATTTCTGTTGATTGAAGTTATAATGAATTTGGTAACGGTTATTAAGTATTTTAGTAGTTTCAGTAATGTCTACGCTTAACTTTATAAGGTAATTGTATTTTGCTATCAAAGGACCTGATTACTGTGAATTGGTAACTTGATTCATTTGGTTCTGTTCGATACTAGAATCAAATATTAAATGTTTACATTTACAATAAATTTTCCTGAATATTGAATACAGATAATTATTAATATATAAGAAGTTTGTTTTAAATGTAATAAACACAACAGATTATTTGTAAAAATTAATATTGGAAAGCGATTCAGTTATCTTGTTTAAAGTTATAACGTAATTTTATTGAGACTATCAGGAAAGATATTTGATAAGAGCCACATGGGACGATCCATCAGGTTAAGTATCTTTACATACCGAGACTTCTCCATGCCTCGGAAAGCACGTTAAGGCGATACCAAAATAAGTTGGGGGCTTTTTCGTAACCATTTATTTCACTATTACAGAATGTATGGATTAAATTTTTAGATATATATTTATTGACTATTTGATCAATACTCTGACTGAAGGAAAACACGATTAGGTTAAATTTCCTCGATAGAATTTAATTCCGAAAATACCTCTACTTTTTTATATTTGTTCTGTAATTCTAAAATCCTAAGTAATTTCAATGCAAAATTGCATTCAAAATGTGCGTATTAGGTAATTGAAAACTCTGGCTGAACATATTTTTGATAGATAGGTAGCTTAAATTATTTTTAAACAATTTTTATTTAGTTTGGCGCTTTTACTTTAGTTCCAGCGCATTGTTGCGCTCTCTTTTTTTGACTCTGTCACTTTCTTATTACCGCTCAGTTAGCTTTTTACGTATCGCCTTAAGTCGTTGGTCCCGGCTGTCATTCGTGGATCTTTGAGAGTCGTTACGGAACGTCACAAGCCCGTAAGTCTGACAACCAGTCTTACCAAGGGGTATCGTGTCGCTCCAAGTGAAATACTGGTATTCAGCCACCCCAACATAAACCCCACCATAGTTGGGAAAAGATGAAGAGTTGGGAGAGACTAGGCAGATTGATTGAAGTCCGACTGTCTTGTCGGTTGTCACGGATGAATCGCTGAACCGCTTTTTACAAAATTTTAGCTAGGGTTCTAGGCCCTAATAGAGGAATGAGCTTAATTAAATTTTTCAATTGATGTGAAAACAACATAATTATCATCTTTGCTAAAAAGGTAGGTTAGGTACTTACTAACAAAAAGTGAAACGTAGGTACCTAGTTCGGGCAGCCCCCAAGCCCGCGCCTTAATTGCATAATGCACTATCAATCGGAATCTGAATGATTTTGAAGCAAATTGCTAGTCCATTGCTTTATATGTTCGAAAAATATGTCTGCTCAACAACGTGCATAACGCAATGGATATTGTTGAACTGTCAAAATGAAACCCATTCCGATCGATTGTGTGTTACGTAGTTAGGGTGCTGGAGAAGGTCGCAGACGTCTTCCATCACAAACAGGAGTATAACCACTACGATGGCTACTGAGATTCAAAGCACAGGATTCACTGAGTTAGGATACTTGAGGTTAGGATGCTTGACGCCCGCCGCCGAGGAATTAAATACCAAAAGTGCGCAGCCAGGACGAACAACTTTTATTTTTGGTTGTAACCGCACAACCGTTTGAAATTAACTACAGACTACATAGAGTTAATAAGTATGTATGAAATTAACTAAATGATTTATTCCGCGTAACAAAAGCATGCCGTTTTTGGGCTCCCGAACGAACTCCCATGAAATATTGTGACGCCTTCAACAACACAGGGTGTGTTTACATTGAACAATTGACCATCAACAATCAGACAAGTGTACATTCCTATTTAAAAAGCGCCAATATTCAATTAATAAAAGGTTGATTATTTTATATATTTTGGGTTATACGAACACAATAAATCATTATTAGAAAATTTATCATCCAACTTGATCAAATCTGTGATTTGCCATGTTTACACTATGGCCTATTTATCTTGGCAGATCCGAACATAGGCACTAAGAAGTTTCGCGCATGTTCTCTCACTCGCACTCGCCTCATATCACCATTTGGTTCTTAAAAAATGTTACTGCGCAGCCTATTGCGCGAAGTTCGGATTTGCCAAGATAAATCGACCGTACTTAATCATTTACAGTATGAAGTGAATGATATAGAAGAGTTGGTCATTTTATCTTTATTGTAACAACAAACAGTTTTTGTAAGTATTGATTGCTTCATTATTATTATTGTTTTTCAACCAAAATGCCATGCTTCATTGGCTCAATTTGTTTCAGTGATTCCAGAGTCCATAAGGCGCTTTTTTATTTCATATTTATGTCTTGTGTTCGTCTCGTCTTTGACTATTTTTTAATGTAATGTTAATGTAGGTAACTGATGGATTATTTTACCAGGCCACGAATTGTCTTTCTGTGATATTTGGTATAGTCACTTAAAACGGTGAAGGAAAATATCGTGAGGATACCCGTCAGGAAAAAAAATGACTAAGAGATATTAATTCTCTGACGGCATGTGAAGCCAACTCAGAGGCCCACGGGCGGCATAGAACTAACTACGCCAGGTTAGTAGAGTAGTTTTGATACTCTGGAAGTACATATCCCAAAAATCTGTAGAACAGACTTCCAAACTGGCCTGATGTCCAGAGAATATGCAGCGTTTTTTATTTGATATAGCTCCTGCCCGCGACTTCTTCCTCGTGATTTTTTTTGTTTTAACATAACATATTATATACACTCGGCAATACTGTAAGCTTCCCATTAGTTAAAGATTTTTTGGAATCGGATTAGTAGTTTTAATGGTTACCCCCACATACAAACTTACAAAGTTTACCTCTTTGTAATATCGAGGGTTCACGGGCTATTTGTATTAAGCGACATCCTAGCCGATATTGAGCTAGAATCATATCTACCTACATTAAAAAGTGAAAAAACGTAAAAACGGAGATATACACTATTGATTCTTAACCGTCGATAAGCCAATTTTTCGTAAAAAATATTGATCCTTTTTTACAATGTTCTTTTTTCCGAATAATGAAACTTTGAAATGCTCTCCTGTAAAGTTCCAAACATGTCGCTTAATACAAATAGCCCGTGAACCCTCGATATAGATATATACGTAGATTTATTAATAATAAAGATATAGATTTATTTCTTGTGTTCGTCTCGTCTTCGAGTATTTTGGTCGTGTATTGTAACTAAGGGATTATTTTATCAAGAGACGAATCGTCTTTCTTTGTACAGTCACAGAATGAAAAGGTTCGTCACCTTAGAGTCGGTTTTCGCTTGCTCTAGTACAGCAAGAATCAACTATGCCAACATACCAGTGCAAGAAACAGTGCTGCTAACATTTAAATAAATATGACGTTTGCTATCGAATAAGGTTTTGCTTGTTTTTTTCTATCCCATCAATGCAATGTTACAAAATGTATTAAAAGAACAATAAAATGACAACTATAAAATAACAAGCAAAAGCTAATGAAAACTACGAATATGTTTAATTACATTTATTTTTAATAACGGGTATTACCACCATTAGCTTCAATCACACATTTTAACCTATTTCTCATGGAACCCACTAGACGAGAGCATAGATCAGTGCCTCTAGTGTCTTCCCAAATAATTCGGCAGTGGTTTTCTAAAGCCTCTTTGGACTTTTCATTTCTATTTTCCTATCGCTGTACCATTAAACCCTTATGGGGTTTTCTATCGGGTTTAAATCTGCAGATCTTGCCGGCCAGTGTATCACCATTATTTCGCTATGCCGGTTGAAACATTCATTAACAATACGAGCAGTGGGCGTAAGAGCATTGTCCTGGACATATCTGACCTCAGGTACCTCATCAGCTAGATACACGGTACGGACACTTAGTAGCATACTGTCTTCTAAAACAGACAGATAGTGTGTTGCGTTTGCCCTTGAAGGAAGAAGAATGAGCTCGCCTACTCCATCCGCTGACATCCACCCCCATGTATTGGCCGAGATTTTTCCAGAACTGAAATTGGGCACTACGAGTACATGGTCTTCCGTATATCTCGTACTATTATATCTCCACAAATTAAGCCTCCCAAGTTGGCTCGACTTAAAACATTTTTCGTCGGTAAATATAGTGGTACTCCAATCGAAGTTCAAATAAGTCTGTGCAAATCTTAAGCGTGCTTCCTTATGAGCCGTTGTCAGAGCAACTTTTTTTACGTGTCGTCTATAATGTAATTCCATTGAGTGTAACGCGTTTCTTATCACTCTTGGACAATCATCATATATTTGGGCGAAATGATTCGTTAACACAAAGCCGTTTTCTTCATATTGCCTTCTCATGTCTGATTTTTGGGCGGCATTAAGAAGAGGACGGCGACCAGAATATTATTGTGACGATAATCGACTAGTGCACCTTCTTCGCCATGTCTCCTTATCCACAATCTCACACTATCTCTGGTCACATTTAGACGACATAATATCTCGGGGCTGTTGTAGCCAGCTTCATGTTCGGCAATAATTGCTGCTCTTTCTTCAACACTTAAAGGTCTTGGCATTATAAAATATTTATTTAGGAGAAGTTATGATATTTTGCAATGATGACATCACAAACTACGTAGTGATGACATTGGCCGATTGACAATAGTTTTAACAGAAATAATAATGGCAGGTTGAACCAACAAAAAGGTTTTAGTTTATCAAACATAATAATCTTGTTGACAAGATAAATAGTCAAACAACTTTGATCTGAATAATTTTGAACTTTAATAACGAACAGTAAAACATTATTTTCTCTAACTCGAGTCTATACTATAACATATTTTCAAAAGGTAATATGTGCTCGCGATACGTTGAACGAAGCAATTTGAAAATCGACGAACCTTATCATTCCGTGACTGTACCTTAAAATACCTGTATAGTCTAAAAATATTTCCTATTTGGTCAACCAAAGAAATTCTTTTCATACCAAATTCCTTTGTGTTACTTTTATTTTATGAAAGCTAAGGGTATTCTTGGGTATGCTTAAAATATTCAGGTCTAATGTTGGTCAGTACTAAAAGCCAATATTGTTTGTTAAGGAATGTGGTGCGTGTCCAATATATATTAAAAACCTAGTAAAAAGTACCAGTTACCTATTGTAATTTGGGTTTTAAATTTATTATACTTACATACAGTATTTTATTGGTTTCTGGTAGGTAATTATGATGTAAACCTCTGACCTAAACTTATTATGAGATCACGTGACAATGCTGCCATACAAGATAATTGACACAATCGGCGCGAGGGAATTTTGTCTCAGATCCAGCGCAGGATTCTTCTGAGTTTAGCTAGAACTTTAATCTCAGAGTTACTTAGAACATTTTAATTGACGATCATCAAAATATATTTATGAGCTAACTAAATATGTGCATTTCTTTGTTTCAGACCCTATGTGCTTCACTAGGTAAGTAAAAAAATATAATAAAGCAAATTAAAATATACCATACATTTTGTAAAATATTTGTGCAATTTGAACCCAACATTCGCATAAAAAGGGAACGAAACCGAAGGGCGTAGGAGGAAATTATAATTATTTTTCCTTTTTTTCCACTTAGTACTGCTACAAAGTGTGAAAACTCATTTACCTGTTATTATTTTGTTAAGATGGTATACTAAATATTAAAAAAAAAAAGAGTAAAAACCGACTTCAAAACCTAAAATGAATAAAATAACATTCATAAAAAAAAAAAAAAAAACTTAACAGCTTCTGTAGTCGAGCTAAGGTGCATTGAAGAATTGAAGACACCGACTTCAGAAGCTGTTAAGTTTGTTTATGAAAGTTATTTTATTCGTTTTAGGTTTTTGAAGTCGGGTTTTAATTTATTTTTCCATTTTTAGTTGAATACCTACAATTGCATAAGCCCAAGAGGAACGAAACGAAAAATCATAAAATCCGTTTAGAAATGCCAGAGAGACAGTACATTTATGCATATACTTCGTACATAAAAATTTTATACTAAAATCTTTCTAAGAGTATGTAGATCACGTTAGTGAAAGAATCTTCAAAATTGGTTCATTAGTTTTTGAGGAAATTGTGGACATACAAACATATAATACATACATACAAACGGGTCGATAAAAGAACCACCTTTTTGAAGTCGCTTAAAAACAAGTTAAAAAATTTCGTAGCTAATGGTATCGATTTTGCCCGCATACGAGAAAGCAGGTAATTCAAACATTTTCTCTTAGCCGTTTTTCCGTGGAGAAATGCTCATGCATACTGCTCTACCACGGGGAGATAGTGCAGTTATGTGGGACTCCAACCCACTAAAACTCCACGGTGTCTTCATTAGCCGCTTGTAGCGGGAACACGGGCACGCGTTAGCACTCACCGCGAACCCGCCGCTATTTAAGCCAAAATTACATTACGAAACTAGTGACATAATTATAGAGCGACTTTTTCATATGTGTGCGGGAGGGGCGGGACCGCCTGGCGGGAGTATCAGACGCTCGCACGCGTAAACCATGGGACTGTCACCAACGAAATAGTTGCCCTATAATTTTATGTCATTTCACGTCTTTCATTTCGTAATGTCATTTTGGATTTAGTTTTATGACTTTATTAATAACTATGGGTGATACTAATTGTGCTTGCCGCTTAAACCAAAATGCTATAAAGGGTGGTTGTACTTTCAGGTCAAAACTCGTTCGAAATTACGTTACATTTACGTCACGTGTTCGTGCCTCTGAACACAACGTCCAAAGATTCCATCTTTTTTTTTTCAGAAAAAGCGAACTTTGCCGAATTAAATGTGACTGGTCCAACAAGGGAGTGACAGAATTAGTGCGTCAATCCTAATCCTAAGTATATTATAAATATGAAAGTAAGTTTGTTTGTTTGTTTGTTACCTTTTCACGCCTATATCACTGAACTGATCATCCTGAAATTTTGCATATACGTTGTCAGGTGTACAGAAACGGACATAGAGTACCCTTCATTGCGAAAAAATGTTCAGTTCCCCAGGAAAACAACAATAACGTTAAAATAATAATAGATGGCGCCACGTGTCTTTCGAAATATGATTGAATTATATTATTATAGAAACTTTAGTAGTGTTTTAAGAGTTTTTTTTTTATTTAAGGACCTAATACATTTTGTGAGTCATAGTGTCGATAGACCGGTTTTTCATCCTCCTTACTATTTTAATATTATAGATGCAAAAATAAGTTTGTGTGCTTGATACCTTTTACGCCCGAAACGCGAGCGAAGCCGCGGGCAAAAGCTAGTTATTCCATACAAATTGACGTAAGTTACCTAACGGTAACGTAAACGCGATCGTGTTAGTATAAAAAATCGCACTAAAGTCACAAAACACTACTACGTACGTACAGTACGACAATGTTCCATCGTTTTTTTTCCTCTGAAAATCCGAATTTGCCAAATGAAATGTGACTGGTCCAATAAGGGAGTGAAGTAATTAGTGCGTCACGGTCGATAGTCACATTTCACTCGCGATATTTCGGTTTTACCGAAGATATATGATGAAACCCTTGAACGTTGTCATACTGAGTGTAATTTAATTTACCTTTACCAACTTTAGTTTCCGTTCCTTCCTAAAGAGACTAAAGCAAAGAGAAGAACATAATTCTACACAGTAAACATACAAAGGACTGCTTTACATTGCTGACTAGAACACGCTAAGCAACTTTGTCACATATCTCTTAAGATAAATCATGTTACATCCCTAAAAGCATATTACTGTCCCATTGGGTCACAAAACATGAAATGAATAAGAAAGAACCTTCATACCGCTGAAGATAGAAATCTTCCTTACACTGCTAAAAGGAAAGTTCTTTGTAAAAATGACGTCATCGGTCTATAATTCACAAGTGATTTTTTGAGGTCTATAGAAAAAAATGGATGACAAACACAGTCTGGCCACGCTAACTCTGCATAAGTAAAAAATGGTGGAATTTGAAAATCTATAGACGGCAACAACGTCTGTACAACTGAGAAAAGAATTTGATAGTAGTTTTTTTTTTGCACTTGTTAGGCTATTTTGTATTATATTCAGCTTGAATATAAGGTTTTAATTCTTCACTTATTCTACCTGGAAAATTCTAATAGAATTCCAGTTTAATTTCCTTATTATAAATTTACTGTCTATAGTAGTTTCACAGAAATTACCGCATAGCCATAAAGTTTGTCAAGCCAGGATCTTCTTGTAAATAACATAAGAATAAGAATAAGAATAAGAATAATTTATTCATAAGTTCACATATATAAATTATAAATTACGTAGAAGTTACAACATTACAAAGTTACATATTAATATCAGTAAGAAAATATTAAGCTACGTCTAAAATAAATCTAGTGTATATAACTTAAATAGAATGGTTAAAGGTCTAATAAATACAATAGCGACCTGCCTGATGTAGGTTTATTCAAACCTGTGTTTCAGGCCATCACTTAACAGCGCTGAGTGCTTTAGTGGACAATATGTCACTGTACATAGAGCTAGAGTTGATACATAATAAATAGAAATAGACTTAACACTAATAAACTTATTGCATTACTTCTAGCAATTTTTCAGTGTCTGAGTAATTAAATGTCGCTAAGTATTCACTCAACACTTCACTACATTTTTTACAATTTACACTATATATACTTAGAGACTTATTGATTTTATTATATAAAAACGGACCTAAAAATACATAAAATTTATTTATAAAAGTATGTCTAGTTTGAGGCTTTATGCAAACCAAGTCTTTTCTTCTCTTATCTATAGGTATTGGGATATAAGTAAGTTTTCTATGCTGGAGTAGTACTATTTTCAATATAAATAGTTGTCGCACGGTTAAAACTTTACATGCCATGTAAAGCTCGTGTGTGGGAAATCTAAATGGGCGAAAGGTGGCTACCTTAAGGATAGCTCTCTGCGCACGTTCTAATGGCAGTAGGATTGATTTAGCAGCCCCACCCCATGAAGTTATACAATAAGTGAGAATGGATTGGCACAAAGCTAAATAAACCTGTTTAATTAATTTGTAGTCTGATATATATCGTAAATTCTTAAAAATGTATATTAATTTACGCATTCGAGTGCATAATAAATCAATGTGTTTACGGAAATTCAGATTTGTGTCAATCGTTACACCAAGATATTTCATATGATCGGTTTTTGCTAAAGTAGGACAATTACATGCATTGTCAGCACACGGGCTGCACTTATGCGCATAAATGTTTATGTTAGTAGTTGGTTGGTTAGTTAGTCAACATGAACAGGCGTATGAGTATTCGAAAAAATGTTCTTAGACAATGAATCTATTATGCAATAAAAACTTTTTAGCAAAAAATAAAACCGACTTCTAAAACAAAACACTACAAAGTGAAAAATAACTTTAATTTCGGAAGTCGGTGTCTTTGGTTTTGTATTTTCGTTTTTTGCCACCGACTTCCGAAATTAAAGTTATTTTTCACTTTGTAGTGTTTTGTTTTAGAAGTCGGTTTTATTTTTTGCTAAAAAGTTTTTATTTTTCACTTTTTAGTTGTGGAACCTACCCCACACAAATTTGAATACATAATTGAGCACAATAATTGTAGATATAGCCATGTAAATAACAGTGATAGGAAGTTATTAAAATTAAATAATAAATAATAATAAGATAAATAAAAATTTTCTTGCGTTTTTTGCAATTTGCATGTCAAAATCTTGATCAAAATATGATTCGATAATTTCCGATCAGACCAAACCATGGCAAATCTAACTTAGAGAGATGTACTTATGATTCTCATAGTTATAATTTTGTAAATACGTAGTTGTTATTGTCGCGAATCATATTTTGATCAAGATACAACCTGACACTGACCATCAAATTGCAAAAAAAAAACGCAAGAAAATTTTACCTTAGAGTAGCGTAGCATAGCAAAGATAAATATGTTCTGTACACCAAATAGCTTGTTAGATTGTACATTGCTACCTTCGCAGTCAGTACCAATTCCAAGGTACCATAGTATGAGGCATTTATTTATTTATAGTTATTTAAAACGGTACAACACCAATTACATTAATTAACAAAGAAACAATTTTCACGTTGACAATAATTATGTTGAATACAATTTAATTTAAAACGGACATGTAACAGTGGACTCCCTGGCATAAGCTGTTCCGTATAATTTGTACCCACTTCGTTCCGTAACGATTGAAAAAAGAACTAACATAGCACTCTCGTATTATGTTCGGCAAAATGAAAGCATTGCCCCAATTGATTTAACCTAGCGAAGGAGACACTATCGTCTTTTATAAATGTTTACAATTCAGACACAAAGAAGAGTAAGTGGTAGTTGATACCATCAGTACACATGCAAATACACTTTCATTATTGTATAGATGGCGGAAAAAGAAAAACTAAATAAATCAAGCAACTTTACCGCCACAGGCTCCAAAAAGTCGTAGAAAATAGTTCTAAAACAAAATAGTGTTGACACTAAGTAACTGAGTAAAAGTTCTTTCTGTCCCTGTCTTTTGTTTGTCGTTCGATGAGTAAACTAATAAACTGAGTGTGTTCGGAAACTGCGGAGTGATAAATAATACGCCAGGTGTGCTCGAGTTTAGGGGGTTAGAAAAATGGCGTTATTGAGATGGGTACCTACTTCTTATGTTTTGGGAAAAGTATTAAGAAGTTTTGAAGGTAAGTCTTACGGCAAGGCCTTTAACTAGGTCTGTTGAGAGAACAAGTTAAGCCGTTGGTCAGAAGTCAGAAGCCCGAAAGACTGACTATCAGTCTTACCAAGGAGTATCGTATTACCCAGTAACTGGGTTGTGGATTTCAGATAATCAGTTGCTCTATAGAGGTATGAGGAACAGGGTGGAAAGTTCCGTATCCACCATAGAAAAGAGACGATCTTCTAATTATATGGGTATTGGTGGCTGGTGGGCTACTGCCCGCGACGGTTGATTTCGGGACGTTGTATACAGGATGTAACACTTATACAACGCACAAACTCTTAAAGGGTCATTGTACTCATCATTATGAACAACTTTTACTGTTGGACCAAACCTGAAATCGCGAAAAAAATCAATTGTTCTCTACATTTATGTACGCATAACTCATAAAAATTTAGGGAACAGCGGCTTTTTTTTTTCTCGTACGTTTTTATGAGTACAATGACCCCTTAGAAGGTTGAGCGTTATTTAAGTTACACGTTGTATAATGCTAGTCTCGCGGTAAACTTTGCTTGCGCGATGCAGGAATTTGCAAGACGTCAGTGTGATGCGTAGTTCGCGTTGTAGATACCGTCACAGCTCCATGAAAAATACAGCCGACGCCAACATAGTTGTCTGTTAGTTTCACTAAGTGAGCTTACAGGAAGGTCATACCACAGCAGATCCAAGAATTTCTGTTTACCGAAGAGAAGCAAAAGTTTTAATGAGGAAAAAAAATATTTAAAAAAAACTTACTCATAATCCGGCTAGCCTCAATAACTTGTGCTAATTAAAAATGTTTTCTTGAGTGTAACTAAGTTCTTGCTTTTAATTTCGAACAGCACGGTAAAGGGTTATTCATGAGCAAATATTACTTTTATGTTCAGGAAAAAAAAACAAATAATTAATTAAATCTTTCCAACCCCATCAATTAAAAATTCATAACAATTTGAAGGTCCGAAAGGTTCTATAACAAACTTAACCCCCGCCATTCTTCCTGAAGCCCTCTTATACTCGTAGTCTATTGAACTCCATCAAAAACCATCCTCTCCTTAAAATTGAAGTGGGCTGTTATTAACCCTCAATTTTGCCCCTGGATAGTCTATAATGGGGTTTGAATAGCAATCAATACTATGTGGACTATTTATAGGTAGCTTTAAAACACAAATTATATAGGCATAGAAGATGGAGTCCATATAGTTAAAGAAAATAGACACGCTGCACGTACATACAGCTGTACAAGGTGTAATGGCACCGACCCAGTGGTCATGGCACCGACTTACAAGTTTTAGGTGGTAGATTCGAACCCTGATAGTCGCTTTAGTTTCTGTAAATTCTTTCATCAACACTGCTCTCAAAACGGTGAAGGAAAACATCGTGAGAAAACCAGCATGTCCTAGAACCAAAAATTCGAAGACATTGTGACATCTACCAACCCGCACTGGGCTCGCGTGGCGCACCCCTTCTCACCGAGAGAAGACCTGTGTCCCAGCAGTGAGAATATTATAGGCTGATTATGATGACGATGAATTGAAACAATTGAAAACCTGAAAAGGGGTCATTGTACTCAATATACTGAAGAACTTTTACTACTGGACCAAATATGAAATAACGAATAAAATTTCAGCTTTCATGTATGTAGGCATAACTCTACGAAATGTAAGGAACAGCTGATTACTTTGGTTAGCATCGGCTTCCTGTCTTACCAGATGCAGCTGAATACCAGTATTTTTTACTCCACAACCCAGCTATTGGGTTCAACCACATTTTATGTACAATCTATAATCCTACTTAATATTATAAATGTGAAACTTTGCATGTTTGTTAATCAATCACGCCAGAACCGCTGAACAACTCTGGATGAAACTTAGCACAGAGATAGATTATAGTCTGGAATAGCACATAGAATATTTTTTATCAAGGAAAAATGTACGGTTCCCGCGTGGGCTAATTTCCAACATCCACGCGGGCGAAGCTGCTGGCAAAAGCTAGTTACGAGTATGTATGAAAATCAATTGCCGTGCATTAGTCTCGCAAAAACTATAAAATGGCTGGACTGATTTGAATATTATTTTTTTTTTGTTTTGTTCACGTTATTACTGCGATGGTTTAGGAAAAAATAAAAACGAGAAAAAACCCACAGTAACAGCCGGAAAATTTAAATTTAAATTTTGGCAGGAAATTATAAATTGAAGGCGCTTTTCGTGTCTGTCTATCCGTGTGACCGCATTGTTCTTCTACACTCCACAATTAATTTTGATGCTGTTTTCACTATCGTTTAGAACATTTATTCCGGAAGGTTTATGTAAATCAAAATCAAAAGTCATTTATTCAAACTAGGCTGAGATCAGCACTTTTCAAACGTCAAAATTACATAAGATAGTCCCCCAAAACGCCAGCCTTTCACCACTTCCGAGTGCTTTAGCTGGGAAGAAGAAGTGGCGCAACAAACTCCTCAGCAGCACAGCTGTCTGTGCATGAAAAAATATATATATACAACAGAGCGCAAAATAATGTAGGTACATTACTCAACACAAAATATTAAATTAAATTAAATTATTTTCCATAAGTCAGCTAGTGCACGCCAATATAACGAAAAAAAAAAAAACCGAAAAGTATACTCAAGCAACAACCAACTGATGACGCCATCACTCGTGACTCATGTCAACTCATGGACACGTGCATCGTTCCCACCCTTACTTACGGAGCGCAAACGTGGTCGTTAACGAAACGACAAGTCTGTACTCGGGGTCTGCCAGCGAGCAATGGAACGAAGTGTTCCTGGAGTCAAAGTCACAGACCGCATTCGGAACAGTATACTTCGTTCCAGAACACAAATCGCAGACTACCAATATAAATTGAAAATTATAACAGTGCGGCAGTGACACGTAATCATCTAAAAGCGCCACCCAATTCCCGCCGTTTATTACAAAATGGCCGCTGTGACAGGAAACTGAAACATTGCAGCTGCTTCTCTCTTGTTACATTTTTAATTATAGATTTAAACAGTAGTGTGCTATTCTGTAAAAAAAATCACGGTGAAAACGTAGGTGAAGTGAGCTTGAAGTGAGCTGTCAGTAGTGTCAATGACAAGCATGAGATGGAACCACAGGTGACTTAAATCTCACCTCACCTAAGTTTTCACCGTGTGTTTTTTACAGAATAGCACTACTGGAAGTACCTATTTGAGTATTATGTGAAGTAAATTCACTTGAGAGATTTTCGTGTAAAGTATCAGAATCATCGTGACTTCTTCAATCCACCATTATAATCGTAAAGTGAGTAAACCAGACACTTTTAATTTTAAGAATTATGCTAATAGACACTTTTAATTTTAAGAATTATGCTAATGTTGTGGTCTTGTTAGTTGAGTTGTTGTATTTGAATTGTTTGTTTTAATTTGTATTTTAATTTCCATTTTATATATATTTTTTTTGTAATCTTATATAATGTAACTGATTGTATGGATCATGATATCTGACTTTAATTTTTTTTTATTATATATTAAGGGCTAATTATTTTATTTCTACAATGAAACTGAAAGCGACCAATACAAATTCAAGAGCTGTCAATGTCATCATATTGACACTGACAGCTCTTAAACGCGGTTCAAGGACAGGGATCAAATCAGTTTCATTAGTGAAATTCGTCCTGAGTGTTTTAATAAATCATCTGACACACAAGTTTTAGCATACCTATACAATACTAACGTAAACTGATTATATTTCATAGTAGGCACTTAAAATAATGTACCTTGCTTTTGAACTAATTAAACTAATAATTGAAGAAAAAACGCAGGCAGATAGACAAATGAAGCAACACTTACATTTCCTTACTAACAAAGAAAAATAGTCGCTTAGCAAATAAAGAAGAGCTTGCTTAGCTACACAAAGCTATGAATTTTAAAATAATTTCCTGCAACTTCGGATTCTTTTTACGCTTTTAGAGAATGCTAAATTACTGGTATATTAGCAAGAATTTAAACATTTGACTACTGGTCTGCATTTTATTACCTACGTACCTAGAACCAAAAAATTCGAAGACATGTGACATCTACCAACCCGCACTGGGCCCACGTGGTGGATTACAGCCCACTCCCTCTCAGCGAGAGGAGGCCTGAGTCCCCGCATTGGGAACTTTAATGCCTGATAATGCTTATGCTATATTTTACTTATAATATTATTCTAAACGCCATACCACAACAATACTTAAATATATAATACTAGCTTTAAGCCGCGGCTTCGCTTGCGTGGATGTCAGAAAACTATACATATAAACCATTGATGAAAATTGCATTAAAATCCGTTCAGTAGTTTATGAGATCATCGCGAACATACAAATAGACAGACGCGGCGGGGGTACTTTGTTCTATAATACGAGTATGTAGTGACAGAGATAACTATGAAACAAACTGGCTTTTAGTGTCCGTCTGTGTGTGTGCTAAGTTCATCTAAACCTTGATGAGATTTCATCATCATTAGAATTTATTAGAAAAGTTTATGTGTTTAATAATATATTCATATTTAACTTGAATCTTGATGTTTTTAAATGTCACAACAGAAGATTGCACCCATGCAAAGTAGGGATGTGTTGCTAGTGTATAATAATAATAATAAAATAGGACGTGGGACGTTCTCTCTGTGACATCCGGAGATTCGTCGTCATTTAGCGACGCTTACCTCCAAATATATACAGGTTGTCCCAGAAATCGACCGACATGATGATGGTATGAGGTGGTGATAGCTTTGGTAAAGCCCTCCCAAAATAAAATACATTGTTTTTCAACATCAGTTTAAAATTTATAAACAAAAAAATATTTGAGGCAAAAATCAAATAATAGTGAATTTATGTTGAATTTGTAAGTTTTTATGGAATAATATAATATTTTGATGGAAAAAATATTAATAAAAAGATTTTATTTACACATGAGAGTAAAAAGAATGACGCATGTCAGTTATTTTGATTTTTTTTTTAATCTACTCGTACTATAACTCGAGAACTATAAGATTTTACAAAACATACGTTCGGATATTTTGAGAGGGCTTGTCGGTCGATACTGAGACACCCTGTATATACTTATGTAAATGTCTATAAGTAGGTATAACATGTATATCTTGCGTGGCAATGTACGTTCATTGGTCATTTTATGTTTAGGTGATGATATATAATAATTATTGCGGTGTCACTTATCAGCTCAATGATCTTATTTATGTCGATATTTATATTCATATTCCTTTAACGACGCTCTTATACGATCGTGCGTTCAACTTTACAAAAATATTTTCGCGCCGATATCGCACTATCGTGACATGGCGTTTCCTCAGGGGGGGAGGGGGCGGGATTTTTTTTTATTATTTTTCTAGGATGACTTTGGACATGGGTACTTAGAATATAAGATCGAAAACAAGCTACGCAAGACTTTTTTTTCCCGGTCTTAAAGGGATATAGAACGTTCTAAATGCTTACAGAGTATACACATTATTAGTTATTATTAGATACAGATTATAAATAAATACTAGGACAAGAATCGTAATTAAGCCAACGATTTGTTCACAAAGATGTTAAAATGTATCGTTGAAAATTTAATGTCAAGTATAATTTGATGTCGTGTAGAAAGTTTTGAGTATGTATATCACGAAACAGGATTGTTGAGCCTATAGCTTATCATCATAACTTGGTTGTGTTACACGAATGTCGCCCGTTTTTCTTTATTGAAATGTCACATGTCAAATTTGACAGGCGGCATTCGTGTAACACAACCAAGTTTAGATGATAAGCTAGTGGCTCAACAATCCCGGTTCGTGACTGTACGTGATGGCTATTAGGAGTAGGGGAAGACCAAAGAAACTATGGAAATATGATATGGCTGGAAAGAGGGTGACTACAGAGATGACTACTAACAAAGAAGTATATAAGAAGACATGTTGCGCCGATCCCAAATAAATTGGCATAAGGACAAGAGAATGATGATCATGATGACATAAATAATATACACTCATAACTCGAACTTAGGCTATTTAGAACTTTATTGTCTATGAAACCTAAATACTATCAAAAAAGAAAACTTTAAAATTTCAAAATTGTGCAATGAACTTATGAATAACAATCTTGCGCTAAGATAACACATTAATAATAATAATATCCTGGGACATTTGACACACGGTCATCTGATCCCAAACTAAGCCGAGCTTGTACAGACGCCAGCAGGTCAACCTACCCGAAACTGTCAGATTTTCCCAATCAACCTTGAACCTAATGCTTTGGCAATAAAGTCGAAAATCTATTAAAGAAATCTGACAGATTGTAGTAGCTTGATATGCTGGCGTCTGTACTATGGAAACCAGATGACTGATATACTACCTACACTACTTTTTTTTTTGTTTTGTAAATACATACTTATAATAATAATAATAACCTAGGACATTATTCACACACGGTCATCTGATCCCAAACTAAGCAGAGCTTGTACTATGGAAACCAGATAACTGATATACTACATATACTACTTTTTTTTTGTAAAAACATACTTATATAGATAATTACACCCAGACTCAGAACAAAAAGACATGTTCATGCACACAAATGTTTGTCCTATGTGGGAATCGAACCCACGATCTGCGACATGATAGGCGTTATAACCAACCATGCCAGCTGGCCTGTCAACGTCACATTATAAACTTTGTGTAGTGATTGGGTCACCAAGATACAGGCTGTAGCTAGCTGTCTAGGCAAGTCTTCTGCAACTGAGAATTTCATACCATGCTACTTGTATATGTAATATCTTTGTGTAAGCTAAATAAATTTAATTGAATTGAAAACCGTCCAAAAATCATCTCATCGTTGCATAGTACTACAGGCTGACTTAGAAAACGTGACAAAAATTTAACGGGTTGTTCTACCCATCAATATGAATAACTTTTACTATGGGTTCAACTTGGAATTCGCAAAAAAACTATCTTATACAAAATGGTCCAATCGGGTATATCCATACCTACTTTTACACGTACTGCATCAGCCAGACGTCAAAGGCGTTTTCTTTCAGTGCACATTTACAATAAAATTAATAAAATTTTAAACATTTACCCGCTCTCTTTTCATGAATGCAAGTCCAAGGTTAAGAACTGGCTTCTTACTTTTAACTACGAAGAAACGGAAAAACATTTTACGGGGTAAGATGAACTCACCCTCACACATACACACACACACACACATCCACAATCATACACTACTTTCACATTACATTTTCAATACCTTAAAGTACTATATCTACTGTAATTTCTGCATGCTCAAAATTATCATGATCATTAAAAGTCTTAGTTGGTATAAAAAATTAATGTAATGAATTGGGTGAAGACGCTAAAATCTGTCATACAGGTTTTTACCTAGTTTGGGTTTCAGAGGCTTCATAGGTTTTGTAACTTGACGGCGTAACTTGTTGACGGGCCAGTTGGCGTGGTTGGTTAAGATACCGCCTATCATGTCGCTGGTCGTGGGTTCGATTCCCATCCAAGACAAACATTTGTGTGCATGAACATGTCTGTTTGTCCTGAGTCTGGGTGTAATTATCTATATAAGTATGTATTTACAAAAAAAAAGTAGTGTATGTAGTATATCAGTTATCTGGTTTCCATAGTACAAGCTCTGCTTAGTTTGGGACCAGATGACCGTGTGTGAAAATGTCCGAGGATATTATTATTATATAACTCTAATTTATTTCAATAAAGATTTTTATTATTTATTATTATTATTATTATATGAGAAAGCCGATTTTTTTTGCGAATTCATAGTTGGTCCCATAGTAATAATTATTCATATTGATAGGAAGAACACCGCCTTAAATTTTGTCGCATATTTTCAAAGTCATCCTGTATAGTTAACAACAACAAAATATATTAATCCATTCTATATTCGTATTTCGAAGAATAGATTATTGATTGGTTACCTCATAATGTCGATATCTATAGCATGCATCACATTATAGCTTCCCAGAAAATATTCGAACAATATTTACGACTGC
This sequence comes from Dicycla oo, assembly GCA_948252095.1. Classification (NCBI taxonomy): domain Eukaryota; kingdom Metazoa; phylum Arthropoda; class Insecta; order Lepidoptera; family Noctuidae; genus Dicycla; species Dicycla oo. The sequence continues at coordinate 17,189,294 of OX411732.1, forward strand.
ATACATGGGTATGCAGTCGTAAATACTGCCATGGTATATGCACGAGCATCATACATCTTGGCTGTCTGAATGAGTATTGTTTCAAAATAGTTGGTTTTGCGATAAAACGAGTGACTTTAAGATTGTTAATAATGCATTTGTATAAAATAAGAACTCAATTACTTGTATAATCATAACATTTTACTTGTATAAATAAAATAACATCATTTGCTACAAATTACTTTTATTATTCGTAGATCATTTGATACTGTTACTGTAAAAGTAGGTTGAACATGACATACAAATGATTACGTAAAAATTAATTTAGTTTACTCTTGATCACACGTGATCTCATTATGTTCACTCTTCCCCTCTTATTAACCGACTTCAAAAAAGGAGGTTCTCTATTCGACCCGTATCTATGTATGTATGTCCACGATTTTCTCAAAAACCAATGAACCAATTTTGATGATTATTTCACTAACGTGATCTACATACTTCCAGGAAGGTTTTAGTATATAACACATTAGGTAATTATTCGTATGTATGAAGTTATATGCATAAATGTACTGCGTCTCCAGCATTCTATGCGAATTTTGTTGATTCTTCTTCTTTTCTTCGTTCGTCTTGGGCTTATTATAATTATGACTTCAAAAAGGAGGTTCTGTATTCGACCTGTATGTATGTAAGTTTGTATGTCCGCGATTCAATAAATCAATTTTGATGATTCTTTCACTAACGTGATCTACATACCTACTCTCAGGAAGATTTTAGTATATAATATATTAGGTAATTATTCTTATGAAAGAAGTTATATGCATAAATGTACTTTATTACTGCCATTTCTAAGCGGATTTTGATGATTCTTCATTCCGTTCGTCTAGCGCTAAGTAATTGTATAGACATTCAACTAAAATGTAAAAATAAATTTACTTTAAAAAAAAGTAAAAACCGACTTCAAAAACCTAAAACTAATAAAATAACTTTCATAATAAAACTAAACAGCTTCTGAAGTCTGTGTCTTCAATTCACCTTATCTTGCCACCAACTTCAGAAGCTGATAAGTTTTATTATGAAAGTTATTTTATTCGTTTTATGGTTTTGAAGTCGGTTTTTACTTTTTTTTAGTAATCTAGTTTTCGGAAATACTTATTCAAGAATAAAAGCATTGCGACTATCCATACATCTACCACCTGTTTCGTGGTCTGCCGCGACCCATTCTTACTGTTTCAGGGTACCAGCTCTGTGCTGTCTTGTCTCACAGTTAGTCCGCGGCAAATATAATGTCCTGACCAGTCCAATTTATGTTGGGCAGCTAACTTCTTTTTTAGCATTATTTGGCAAACAGGCACAAATCTTCTTCAATTTTGCCGTTGGTAGTCCTAACCTCATAAATATCACAAATACTCGGAACTCCTACAGCAAACTACATATTGTAACAACGTTTATTTAAGTTCACAATCACGCACCGCAGACTGTTGACAATCGTCACCGCCCACTCGCTAGCCAATCTACTGGAAACATGGAAACATAACAGTACAGTGCGAACTAATTAACATAGTAGTATGCAAGATATATGAGTGTCAATGCCAGGGGCTTTGGCATCGTTTGAGGGCAGTTGAAGTAGGAAGGAAATGTTTGGGCGTTGTATATTAATTCGTGGCGGCGAACCTCTTGGCCGGATCACCACCCTGGGATCTTGACGCCAAAATCCTAGCGTCACTATATTGGTGGCGCCGGGACGAGCTGGAGCGGGGCGAACACCTGATTGCTCGTCATGTCGAGGTATACAGGGCTAAGCTCCGCCAGACCCTAGTGGTGGAGTGGGAGCAGCTACTGGCGCAACCCAGCGCAGGCACGCCACTATAGCAGCAATAAGACCCGTTGTGAGGGTGTGGCTGGAGAGACGGCATGGCGCCCTTACTTTCCGGCTGACGCAGGTGTTGTCCGGACATGGGTGCTTCGGAAAGTACCTGTGCCGCATAGGCCAGGAACCGACACCCGGTTGCCACCATTGCAGCTTCCTTGACGACACGGCGCAGCATACCCTTGAAGAATGCCCTGCTTGGGCAGTGCGGCGCCGTGACCTCAACGCGGCTGTTGGTGCTGCGGATACTCTCTCGCTTCCAGACATGGTCCAGTCCATGGTCGGAAGTGAGAGCGCGTGGGATGCCGTCACTTCCTTCTGCGAGGAAGTGATAGTTGCGAAGGAGGCGGCGGAAAGGGAGAGGGAGGATACAACCTCCCTTCCAATCCGTAGCAGACGCACAGGGCGCCGGAGGGCGCGGAACGATCTCCGGCCGCCTTAGGGTGTGGACTGCAGGCAACAGACATGGGGAGTTTGTTGCCTGAACAGTGAAAAGCCCAAGAACGGCGGCGCGCCGTGTTCCACACGTGCCTCTCTCTAGAGGAATTGCGGCCGTTTAAGACCGCTGAGGGTGACGGGGTCCGCATGAATCCATGTGGACCAACATCTAGCCGGGGGAGCGTGACGAAATGCGCAAGCACTCCAGCACCTCGGCTAAAGGCAGCAGCAGAACACCGTGTGGTTTTAGTCAGTAAGAGTCTGACCGACCCCTCCACCCACCCCAGGGTGGAGGATATCCATCAGGACACACCACACGATAAAATAAGGCGTTCTATATAGATACCTTTGCAAAGAACAAAACATAGGAGAATTCTATTCGTAGGTCATAAGGAGAGTTCTATTGAAAATGCTATTATACGCCAACCTACAACAAGTTAAATCTAATCAGCCTATAATGTTCCTACTGCTGGGACACAGGCCTTCTGTCTGTGAGAGGGAGTCGGCCGTGATCCACCACGCAGACCCAGTGCTGGTTGGCAGATGAATTTTTGGCTCTAGGACAAGCCGGTTTCCTCAAGATGTTGTCCTTCACCGTTTTGACAGCAGTGGTGATGAAATGATTTACACAAAGTAAAATGCCTGCTTGGGATCGAACCAACCTGCAACTCGTAAATCGCGGCCGTTACCACTGGGCCACTGCTCATTACAGACAACCTGCTATTGGTCAAATCCAGCTATCGATTTCTAACCCACTTACCGTAATACGATTGAGCTAAAATTTTTAACCTATATGTAGTTCTGATGACATTTCAATATTATGGTGTGAAAATGACAAACCTGCGGATGGAAACCTTAAACTACAAGATTTTCCTGAACGCACAACTGTTTACTCTTCCGTATTCTAAACGCATCTTCTAACACACTATATCTAACTGCATACTATTCATAGCAGAGCATGTAGATAATTAAACGTTCGCGCTTGGCACTCGACCTATACACGTGGCGCTATACTGACCTAGACCATTATCAAGGTGCACTGCGGTGAATCAGTGACATTAGTAGTAATGTTTTTAATGAACTTTGATTGTGGGAATAACTTGTGATGAATAGTCGTTTAAGCTAGTGATTTCTGGATAAGAATAACACACAGACATTATGCGTAACGTCTTTATATATATTTTACTGACTTCCAATCTTCCAATGCAATGTACTCTAACGTAACGTAAAAATTTGCGTTAATGTAATTATTATTACTATTTTTTTATTGAAAACACAAGTACCGTATAGCATTTCTATTTCAATGTATTTGGCAAGCACAATAGTATCACCCATAGCACATTCATAGATATGAATAAAGTCTTCAAAATAAATCAATGTGCAAAACGAGTATCTATTTGTAATTCAAAAATCATTCAAAATACCTTTACGTTTACTATATGCGTTTGTGCTGTTATCGACGTCGGTTGCTGCAGTGCTTGAAGTGGACTGCGTGACGTCACGTCCGTCTGTGGTGACCCCGCGCGGCGGACGGTCAAGAGTTTTTAATAAAACCGGTCAAGAGCGAGTCGGACTCGCACATAGAGAGTTCCGTACCATCATATATAAAACTGTGCTATTTAGAGACATCGTTTTATTTTTCTGTAATCTTTATATAAATTTCTATAACATAATAATAATTTCAGATTTTTCTCTATGCAAACTTCGGAGATAAGGGGGGCGGGGGAGGGGAGGTACGGTATTTTTTTACATTTTTCATCAAAAGTCGAAAACTATGAGACCAAACAAAAAATAGCAAAAAAATGTTTAAGAATTTGCAAACAACTCTCTTTCATATGATACCCCACATGCCCTAGTAACCCCACTTCGAATTTTCAAGACCCCTTTCAGTCCCTGTTGCAAAAAAAAATATATATCTTTCTTATTTGCTTATATAATTTGGCAAACGTCATCTAAAACTGTTCCAAAATTCAAGTTGATAGCATTCGTAGTTCTTGAGATATCCAGCTGTGACAGACAGACTGAGTCGCACCATAAGAGTTCCTTTTTACCATTTTAGTACGGAACCCTAAAAAGGCATTTCACGAGTGGATCGCCACATTCATGTCTAATAGTGGACATTTGGAAGTTTGATAAAAAATGTAAATTGTTAATGAACTAGTTCCAGGAATCTAGAATATCTGAACTAACTGGCTCATCCCAGTCCTTTTTATTGAGCCATAAGGATTGAAGTAACTTTTTAGGTATAATCACACATGGACTGAGAATTCCAAGACGATCAAAAATCTTGAATGATGTAGACAGTATCGATCGCTTGGTAGCTACATCATTTTTATTGGGAATCTCAATTGATATTTGAAGAGTATCGGTTTTGGGGTTCCAATTTAATCCTAACGTATTAGTAGATTCACTTAAACTAACTTTATCATTTTGTTCAATGACTGATGATGACAAAATGCTTGGTAAATTCCATTTGAATTTACGTAGTTTAAACCCACCAGATCTTAGTGTCCGCCACCTCACGTTGAATATAAAGTAACTCGGACTCAATGTTTGATCCGGTGACTAAATCATCGACATAATGGTCGTGTATAATAATATTACATATAAACTTTTTATCGCAATCCTCTGTCAATACTGAGAAACACTTGGTGCTGAAATATGTAGCACTTGCGAGACCATAAGTTACGGTTTTAAGACATAAGGTTTTGAATTTTCAAAAAAAAAACATCTCGTACAAACCTTGTCATCACACACAACAAATAAAGAATTAGCCAAATAAATACAACCGTTCTGAAGTGATGCGCTTACTTATACATTCCAGATTGATGACAGACCAGATGGCGTGGTTGGTTAAGACACCACCTGTCATGCCGCTGGTCGTGGGTTCGATTCTCATCCAGGACAATCATTTGTGTACATGAACATGTCTGTTTGTCTTGAGTCTGGGTGTAATTTTCTATATAAGTATATATTTACAAAAAAAAAGTAGTGTATGTAGTTTATCAGTTATCTGGTTTCCATAGTACAAGCTTGGGATCAGATGACCGTGTGTGAACAATGTCCTAGGATATTATTATTATTATTATGTTTCTATATTATTATTCGGATTGATTTTTAACCGACTTCCAAAAGGAGGAGGTTCTCAATTCGTCTGTATGTTTATTGTTTTTTTTTGTTATGTTTGTTACGCGATTACTCAAAGACGGATGGACCGATTTAGAAAATTCTTTTTTTGTTTGATAGGGTATACTTCCGAGGTGGTCCCATATAAATTTTATTAACTTTGCTTGTGGAGTTTTTGAGTTAGCTTCAATAATGCGTATATTTCTCACTTATTTTATGTGGATGTTGTGACGGTGTTTTAATAACTTCCTATTATTTACATGGCTATATCTACAATTATTGTGCTCAATTATGTATTCGAATTTGTGTGGGGTAGGTTCCACAACTAAAAAGTGAAAAATAAAAACTTTTTAGCAAAAAATAAAACCGACTTCCAAAACAAAACACTACTAAGTGAAAAATAACTTTAATTTCGGAAGTCGGTGGCAAAAAACGAAAATACAAAACCCAAGACACCGACTACCGAAATTAAAGTTATTTTTCACTTTGTAGTGTTTTGTTTTGGAAGTCGGTTTTATTTTTTGCTAAAAAGTTTTTTATTTATGTAGGTTTCCAAACACACTTTGTCTACATCAAGCTATGCAGGAAAGTCTCCCAGTCACGCTACACTACTACCCAGTCATACTACAGTACCCTTTAAAGTTTCAGTGAAACTAAAATTATGTAGCTGAACTCAATAACGTTTTTGTTAGGGTAGACACTATCCCTTTTGATGTGTGAAAAAAGGAAATAAAAATTTGAACGAAAATAGGTACTTAAAAATATTTTCATAAAAAAAAAACGAAATCTTAATACTTATATAAAACAAAGTCGGATTTGTTCGAACACTTATAACTCGAGAACGGCTGGACCGATTTTCATGGTTTTTAATTTATTGTATTTGTCTCCGTCCCAAATAGCAGAATAACTATTTAAAACATTGGAAAATTGACAAAAAAGTCCTATATAAAATGTTCATGGATTTCGTAAATGTCAAACATTGAAATGGCTTGGAAAAACACGTCAGAAATTAGATAACTTGTGGTTAAATTGTAAAATAATTGACTTGGGATTTTAATAAATAAGTCAAAAATGACACAATAATCTATATAAATAAAAATCAATTCCCGAATGTATGTACGCGCATCACTTCAGAACGGTTGCACCTATTTAGCTAATTCTTTTTTGTTGTGTTTGTAATTGTTAGGACAAAGTGTGTGTGAAAAAAAATGTTTGAAAAATTCGGCAAAACTGAATGTGCATTTTCTATGGGAATTTTGTATGAATTATTGAAATTTTGACTGGACAACGTTCGTCGGGTCAGCTAGTATACTAATAAACGAGTGACCAAAGGGATTGTGGAGGTCAGATAGGCAGTCGCTCCATGTAAAGGCGCAAACCCACCGCGGCGCACGCTGTGCACGGGCACGCGGTGCATTTTTGCTGCGTGGATTCATTTGTTTGACAACGTGGGTCTGCGTTTCCACTGCAGTACACACGCATGCGTGGCCCACCGCAGCAAACGGAGAGGCTTTGCACGTACTTTTACCAAGAATTGGTTAATATTCGTATATAGTGTGTACCGCATGCACAGCGTGCATTGCGTTGACAGCGTTGAGCTATGTGAGCGCCATATTCGAGCAAGCCACGCATGTACTAATGACGTAAATTTATGCGTAGCGTGTCCGTGGGTTGCAGTGGATACAATCACATACAGTTTCTTGCAAAGCGAAGCTTAACATACGTGCGTTCGTGCGCCGCGGTGGATCTGCGCCTTAAAATACTAGTATTCAGCTGCATACGGTTAGACTGGAAGCCGACCCCAACGTAGTTGGGAATAGGCTAGTTAAATGGTGATGATGATGATGATGAGTTACCAAAGAAACAATGGATGGACAGTTGAGATGACGGCTAAAAGATACGTGTGGAAGAACAAGACATGCTGCGCCGAACTCAAATAAACTGGAATCAGGGCAAGAGAATAACGAGTAAAGGACAATGCCAAAATTTGTCTCAATTTGAAAATAAATCGCGGCACGAAAACAGCTGATGCATTCACATTGAAACCAAGATCAACAGTGAAATACAAAACACGCTTACAAAAGAACAGTCATGTCTTATATTTTGTCACAAGCTTGGCACAGATTCAAACATTTAAGATGACGGTTCCGCATATAATACGGATGTCATTGCTGTAACGTTCGTTCAGAACGTTAATGCGTCCCAATTAAAATTTTACTAGCGCCTTCGTCGTTTGAACTTGACAGCTTATGTCATTTTTTGTGAAGATTATTTGGAAGAGGAGGATGGAATGCTGTCTTTTTCATTTCTGCGATGTGAGTTGTGGATGGTAACCGGTATATTACACAGCGAGTTTTTGTCACTTATTCCTGTAATACAGTCTCTTTCTAGAGCTCCATTTACACAGTGAAAATTTCTGCAACTTTCAAGAGCAATAATTGCAGGCCATGAAACACAACAAATGTTACTGTCATTCAAGAATTGCATGCAAGTGTTTACAATAATTAAAATAAGAATAAGATTTCCATAAAATAGCATACAATTATTGAATGCAAGTTTTGCCATTCATTAAATGCATGCGACTTACACCAAGGCAATAAAATTGCAAGGCGATTATTGCATGCAAGTTTTGCTTCGTCTAAACAAGTTACACGTCAACTACTAACACTTGATTCAAGTATTACCCGTATTTGGGCTTCCAAATATTTCGTTCAATTTTATTTAACGTCCTGTATCGTTCACTCATGTTTGAATGATAGAAAATTTTCATGCTAGAATTGAATGCGATTTTATTGTACGTGCTGTTAACATCTATACCAGTTTTGAACGGCAACTAACTTGTCCGTATTTGCCACAAATTGTACGTGGTGCCAGTTAATTGCCCTTAAATTTTACGGTATGCCACAAGCAATAAACTTGTACCGTGTAAATGGAGCCCTATGCTCGTTGTGTCATATTAACGCACGGGTACCGTACATTGCAGTCTTCAACTGTTTCTGTTAAGTAGACTGGCATATTGCAATGTAAGATGCATGAAAAAAATTTGTACAGGTCTATTGATGTGTTTAAAATCAAGTGTCAAAAGCCAGTTCCATCTATTGGGTTGGGTTGCTAATTAGAGATAATTATGGGTAGTTCAATCTATAATTATCTTTGATCATTATGGTGATAACCTTGTTTCATCAAGGTAGTTGGGGAAAGACCGAACCCGCTTATTAAATAAGAAAATGTAATCTTACAACAAAAATTAAGTCAAGAAAAACCTTGATGGGGTTTTCAGCCGATAAATGAAATTTCAATGAAAATGTTTCGAAAAATTAACGAAAAATTAGCGAAAAAATTATTTAAAACATACAATATCATCTTTCTATATATTTTTTTTAATTTGTGTTGGGTTTGATCCTAGTCTAGGTCAGAGGTGACAGAGACAGGTCAGACAGGTCTACGATGGAGTGAATTTACCCAGAAGAAGCTTGTTCACTCTAACTTTGAAGAGATTCTTGTTGTATGCGTTCGGATACATAAACGCTGGTATTGAGTACCACTCTTTTGCCGTGCACATTATGAAGGATGTTTGGAAGCGCTTAGTGCGAAATGGTGGAATGGCAACTAGGTATGGATGGTAATTTGCAGTGCGTCTAGATGTTCGATCGTAGAAGGGAGCTGGTGGAATGAGATTGTGGAGTTCCCGAGCACACTCACCGAGGTACAGTCTATAGAAGACCGACAATCAATCATCAATTTCTGTGTTATTGTCGGGTTTCAAATTAGTTTCAGTTTTACGACACAATGTAATATGTCACTCGAGAGTAATTAAGGTTACTAAAATCAATATGGTTACACCTCAGAGGATACGGAAGAAGTAGCAACTTATTTTTATTCGACAGGCCCGTTGGAGTGGTTCGCTAAGATAACACCTATCATGCCGCAGGTCGTGGGTTCGATTCTCATCCAGGACAAACATTTGTGTGCATGAACATGTCTGTTTGTTCTGAGTGTAATTATCTATATAAGTATGTATTTACAAAAAAAAAGTAGTATATGTAGTATATCAGTTATCTGGTTTCCATAGTACAAGCTCTGCTTAGTTTGGGATCAGATGACCGTGTGTGAATAATGTCCCAGGATATTATTATTATTAGTTACAAAAATGCGCCGGCGAAAGTATCGCAAAAGAATTTATCAACTCGATAGAATATTTCCGCATTTTGAAATGAATAATGTTAATAAATTTAAATCAATTGAACTAATTAATTATATGCAATGCTAGTGAAATGGACAATTGAGGATAATTATTACTTAAACTCGTCGGAAATCACCTACTTTCCGCACTAGTAGCATAAATAACTATTGCAGTGGAAATAATATTGGTACAATGCTGATAACCAACCAGCTAACGTGTAATACATTTGTCACCAGAAGGAACAGGTGTTGATTTGACCTACATTATCAGATTGGGCACACATCCGATGACGTCATCATTCATTTATTTTTATTATACAAATAGTAATATTTTCAAGTCTTTGGCACTTTTATATATAGGGTGACTGGTAATTAGTGACCGATACTTCAACACATGATTGTACTCATGATAACGAACAACTTTTACTATTGGATCAAACCTGAAATCGCGAAAAAAAAATCAGCTGCTTCCTACATTTTGACGAGTTATGCGATGAATGTATGGGATAGCTGATTTTTTTTTTTGCGAATTCGGGTTTGGTCCCATAGTAAAAGTTGTTTGTTATCATGAGTACAATCATGTGTTTTAGTATCGGTCACTAATTACCAGTCACCCTGTATACTGGCATGAAAAAGAAATATTCCACTTATTAGCCTCAGAATAACAACTAACATAGAGACCGTTGCTTTCAACTGTAATTCAGCATTCCTCACCGGCTCTCAGTACCAAGACCGTCTAAAATTAAGACAATTTTCTCGTCTTCTCCTGTCCAAAAGTGTACTAAAAAAAAGCAAGAGGCATAAAATCTATTGGGTCTCTTATTAACTTATTGGTGGTGTCGAAAGGTACAGAGAGTCATAGGTTTTTGTTTTTCTTTTCCATCACTCCTTCTGTTAGTTATATTACCCAACCACTTTCAAAATTAGAGCTGTTCATTATTCTAAATTATACGATTTTTAGTCCAAGTAGGTTATATTTATAATTAATTCAGTTTATAATTGCCGTTTGTCCAATGAGGTTTCGTCACTCTGATCAAATGAATGTTTGAAATAAGTCTGATATCACATTTTAAACTTACCCCTTATTTTTTATTTTAATTAAAAAGACATATTATTTTTGAAAAATCGCTCATTTTACGATTTCGGAGTTTACTCCTATTTATTATTTACGTTTGGAGGTAAAATGGATCAAACCACCGAAAGCTTTAGTAAAAATATTGTAGCTTTTTTTTGTGTTGGTGGAAATAGTATTTACTTGTCACTTATTTATCAATTTACTTTATAGTTTATTTGCTGTATTTACAATCGTTTGTGTGGGTGTTTATGTCCCCTTTTATAATTTGAAGATTATTTTTTTTTTCGAAACACCAATTTTTTTTTTTAATTTAAGTCATACACAGTGAACCAACTTTTTCTTTTCAAGTCGACGTTAAATATTTAACTATGTTAAATTAATTGGTCCCAATAGGCAGCCACGCCAATCGCGGCATCAGTGGCGTTTTTAGTTCCTCAGAATTGTAGGTGTATGGACACTTAGACACTCCAATTTATGGGACATAATTTGATCCATAATTTCCATGATCTATAATAATGTAATACATTAAAAAATATGTTATTTACTTATAAGAAAACGATCTAAACATCGTAAATTATTTAAATAAAAATAAAAAGGCCTTTATTCTACTACTTTAACATACTTTCTTATATACGTATAGTTACTCGCAATAGATTTTGCAATTATATGATTCTAAATTAAAACATTAGTAAACTTACCTATCTATTTATAATATATGTACTTATTTTCCTATATAATATTTAGTTGTGTGATTTACGCTCTTAAGCAGTAGTCGCCTCTTTGGCGTAGGCCTCCCCCATTTTAGTCCACAGATTTCTATCCCTAGCCTTGGTCATCCAACCAGGTCCACCTTTCTCCCAAAAAATGTCTTCCCACCTTTTCCTAGGCCGACCTCTGCTTCTGCTTTGGTAAATAAATAAGGTAACTAAAAAGGCAAAATGGTTTTCTTGTAGAAACAACACATTCATATCCGTCGTAAACTCAGCAAAAATCCCACGATTTTTTTTATTTTCCGGCGGCCATCCGTGTTTGCACGCTACCGAACTGATAACACTATTATATTGGCAATCGGCCATCTTCGCTCATTACGAGTGGGGACAAAACTATTTTGGGCTCATTTCAGTACACGACGGGTTCAGCCGACCAAGGTTAGCCACGAGGTCGTCGATTACGGTCGCATCAGTATAAGGTAATTGTTTTTGCTCTACTGATTCAACAGATATGCAAGCCATTTGGAAATTAAAAAAGGATTAGTGGTATTTCTAACTAAAGTGTATATTGGTCGCAGACCGGATGGCTGATGACGTAGAAAAAATTAACATCAAAAGTTATTTATTCAAACTAGGCTGAGAATCAGCACTTTTCGAATGTCAAAATTACAGAATACAGTCCCCGAAAAACGTCTGCCCTGAGGGCACGCCTTCCTGGTGCTTAGGCTGGGAAGAAGAAGAGTTCGGGAGTGGAGACTGCGTGAGATAAACCCACACAAGGTAGATGATTTGGTGAACGTTGCTCAGCTGAATGTGGACAGCGCACGCGCACGCGCACGCGCATTGTGGCAATCCTTGGAAGACCTTTGTGCAGCAGTGGACGTCTTTCCGCTGAAATGACTGCCTCGTTGGTTTAGTGGTCGCAAGCGCTACTAATGAACATAAGGTCCTGGATTCGATTCCCAGGTCGGACATATTATTATTGGAGTTTTCCATCAGGATTTTTTTAGTAACAGCTTGAGGTCTGGATTTGTACTCGCCCCCTATTACAGGGACTTAAACATAACTGGCGAATTGTGGATGTACACCTCTGCTTAACTCTTCGGGGCATAAAGGCGTGATGTTATGTAAAAGAGTAGCCTCGTTCATTTGTGTCAAAGAGAGAAACACTACAGAAAATGTTCTGATGTTCTAGGCTTGATTAACATTTTAAAACAAATTACTTAAAAAAAGAATTTTGCTATTGCGGGCCATAAACAATATTACACCATATTTCAGATTATTGGTGAGTCCCCGCCTGCAATACCTAAATTAATAATAATAATATCCTGCGACATTTTTTACACACGGTCATCTGATCCCAAACTAAGCAGAGCTTGTACTATGGAAACCAGATAACTGATAATATACTACATACACTACTTTTTTTTTTGTAAATACATACTTGTATAGACAATTACACCCAGACTCAGGACAAACAGACATGTTCATGCACACAAATGTTTGTCCTGGATGGGAATCGAACCCACGACCTGCGGCATGATAGGTGGTATTTTAACCAACCACGCCAACTGGCCCGTCAATTCTATGCTTGTTTTCTCTTTTCAGTTATACCTATGTATTTGCAGGCGGATTTTTTGTTTTTTAGTATTTTTTTTTATTTCAAACTTTTCAGTTTTATTAATATACATAGGTATATATTTCGACAGGACTCATTTTTAGTTTTTATTTGATACCAAAATTGTTGTAATTTATTTTAGAGAAACATTTCCCTCCTTTTTTTGTATTTGCAGATGCAATATATATTATAAATATTATAGAACCTATGTCACTTCGACAATTAAGATGAATCTAACTGTTAAAATTCCTCAAGCCGTTTAAGCTACAGAGGGTGTCAAAGAAATAGACATACATACATGCATACTCTCGAAAAACATTACGCCCATTAAAAAATAAACTCTTATTTCCAAATACAGCTTTTCCTGATAAAATATGCTGTTATAGTATTTTTTATCTCAAGAAGCGACGCACGCTTTACTTGCGGTTACTCGGTGTGAATGTTGTGTAAGCGCAGTCAGCTCTCGGTAGGTACTGTCCGAGACAATAGTGAAGTCGGGACGGTATGTGTTATGTGCCGACGCAAGTCACCTGCACCCACACATTCAAAGCGTGTTTGTACACTTGGTTACCACAAGTAAAGCGCGCGTCGCTTCCTCAGATAAAAATGCTGTACTGTAATAAAGCAATAAAAAAAAATGCAAGTGTAATAACCGTTATATTGTATGTTTCTTTCTGGAAATGGCATCTAAACACAATAAATAATTATTGTTATCGTTATTATTTCAAGTTCCCGTACTTTGAGCCGTAAAGATTGTGTTTTATGTTTACTTCGCGTTTTTCTTTTGCTTTCATTTCTTCGGTATTACATTATTGTTGACATAGAGCAAAAAGGAGACGGAAACCATTACATACAATTTTGGGCCTGAATGAAACGAGATGAAAATGATGTGTATAATAGATTACAACTTATCAGTCCTTCGTTAAAAACTCTGTAAGTTTTGATAATCTGAGAGCTTGGGTTATTAGATGTTTAGTTAAAGTAAGGTTGTGGTACAACCTTTTACTAATAACTGATTCCTGAAGTGCAAAAGATGTACTTTAAACGCTAATGTCTATTATTATAATATACATATTTTATAGTGAAGAATGTTTGAAAAGTCATGATGCAGGCAGCAGGTTAGATGAGGTTTACGTTTTTTTGGTTATTGACTGAGTTGCAAGCCATTGCTGAATCACTAAGAGAATTATTTCATAGTGTAAGTGTCAGGGTTCCTCAGCCTAGTGTATTGTAGTGACTAGTTGCAATCCTACAATTCACACAGCGATCCATAGTCTCAACAATATCCAATCCACATGGCGGCGGTAAAATTCAAAATAAAAATAATAATAATAATATCCTGGTACATTCCTAGACACACGGTCATCTGGTCCCAAACTAAGCAGAGCTTGTACTATGGAAACCAGATAACTGATATACTACATACACTACTTTTTTTTTGTAACTACATACTTATATAGATAATTACACCCAGACTCAGGACAACAGATATGTTCATGCACACAAATGTTTATCCTGGATGGTAATCGAACCCACGACCTGCGGCGTGATAGGCGGTATCTTAACCAACCACGCCAACTGGCCTGTCAAAATAACAACTCCAAGTCAAACATGTAAGCAATCTTCGGTGTCCAATGTGAATGCAACAGTCGTACCAGGTATGCATGGCCAGAATCCGTAAAAAAACAAAGCAGTCGCTATTGAAAATGAAAAATTATCGGGAAAACGAATCGGATAACACGAAACGGGTGAGCCACGGTGCTATAGCTTAGAACAAAAGTAAAGGATTATAACCGGGCAGTTTAGGTTGGCTTCTGCTTTTGGAGACACACTACTCAATTCAATAGATTTTTAATTTACTCGTATAGTAATATCAAAAGTTAAACTTATTATTATTTTTATTAAAAAAAATCTTAATAAATTTAAGACATGAAAAGTTCATTAAAACCTTGCAAATTATTACGTTTACTTTATTTGTATTTAATTCAGTAGGTAAAGTCTACTTGACATTTATTTCGGTAAGTAATTTTAATGCTCGAAATTATTTCCATGAATCGAGCTTTGAGAAATGTCGATGTAATATTGAACTCTTTGGAAACATAGTTATTCTATTGAACAAATACAAATTAATAAACGTAGTTTCTCATTGAGCTTATTTGTTTCTATGATTTTCTTGTTTAATTTTACAAAATTGTGTTATCATCAGCGTATTAGATACGGCGCACACTATGCGACTTGCGACTGCGACTGCTCGGCGACCAGATGCAACGACAGGCTGCGGCTAACAATTGTATATATTGTTTTGTTCAAAGTTCCGCACACTTAGCGTTAAGTTGCAGAGTCGCAACAACGCCCCGAATTCGCTAGCTCTCGCTACTTGTCGCAGAGACTATAACTTATGGTGCACGCACACATCCAACGACAGTCACATGCGACAGGTCATCATTCTGTCTCTCGAATACTCACAGAAAATCGGTTATCGCTTTCGCAATAAGTATCTATTTACATAATTAGAATCATTAAAGTGATCAATACAACTCATTAAGACCAGGTAATCCCAAAAATGACTATTTCATGAAATCTTGACATTTTAGGATTATACTAACTTAAGGAGTTGTATTACTGATTCTATTGTATATAATTCTGTAAAAACATATTTGTTACGGCCGCAAATCATACTTTATTTAACATACAACTTAATACTGACTTGCAAATTGCAATAAACGTAAGAAAATTTGAATTTCGCGTGATTTAAAATTAGAATTTTGGCAGGGCGATTGTGTAATACACTACCAATCGGAATCGGTTTTATTTCGACAGTTCAACAACATTCATTGCGTTATTTATATAGTCGAGTAGACAAAATTTCCGAACATATGAAGCAATGAATTAGCAATTTGTTTCAAAATGATCCAGATTACAATTGATAGGCTGTTACGCAATTAGGGTGCAGGTTTTAGTGTTCAAATAACCAAATCAGAGCACTCAATTTGTAAGTAAGTTTTCTGATCCATTTGTTTTTTTTTTTTTTGAATTTTTATGAGGAGCTCGTGGCTAAGTTATAAAAGCCGCACGGGTCGATCCATCAGGTTAAGCTACGTTTGTCAGGCTTGTTCCGTGGATGTTGTGATGATGATCTTTACATACCGAGACTCCTCCGTGCCTCGGAAAGCACGTTACGCCGTTGGTCCCGGCTGTCATTCGTGGATCTTTGACAGTTGTTACGGGTCGTCAGAAGCCCGACAGTCTGACAACCAGTCACACCAAGGGGTATCGTATTACCCAGTAACTGGGTTGTGGAGGTCAGATAGGCAGTCGCTCCATGTAAAATACTGGTATTGAGCTGCATCCGTTTTGACAGGAAACCGACCCCAACATAGTTGGCAGATTGATTTTGATTGTTTACACTTTCATCGGATTCTTTTGGAGCAGACCTTACTTCATATTGCTATTGGTTCATATCGTAAAACATTGCGTAAGTTTCTGTTTGCTAATTATATTAATCTTCTATTATATAAAAATCAATTGCCGTGCGTTTGTTTTGCAAAAACTCGAAAATGGCTCGTACGATTTATATAATAATATATTGTTTTCTTCGCCACAATACTGGGCTAACTAGCTTAGGAAAAAAGTTAATCAGAAAATAAAAACGTATATCTTAAATACAACGTGGAGATTATAATATGATCATAAATGAAACTTAGTATACGTCATGATATTCCCAACCTGCACACAAAAAATCAAATGAATATATCCAGTAGTTTAGCCACAGGACATTATTTTTCATTTTAAGTATTTTCTACATGATGTATTGTAAACAGGAAAGCACGCGACAGGTTAACGACACACGTTGCCAGCTCGCTACCAAGTAATCTGTGTCGCTACTTCAAAAACCTGCCTTTTCTTTAACATTTATTTTCTCAATGTTAATTATACTTTATGCCTGAGCCCTAAGACTCATTAAAGCGTGTCATCATAACTAGATAAAAAAAATGCATGCGGAAGTTATAAATTCCTGTTACGCACTCATATCAATCGCAAAATATGTATGTGCGAAAGAGATACGTAAGTTTGCTTTTTTCTACTTTGCTTACTTGTCGAAACCTGCAAGTTACGCGGTTAGTGTGTCACCGGACTTCCTTCCTGTTTATGACGCGTTTTGTTCCGCTCTGGTATTTCGGATGCGCACGCGCCCGTTTGAAGTCGCCACGCGAGTGTTATCGTATCTTTGTTGTTGTGTTGTGTTGTGCGAAATTTAGGAATAAGAAATAGAATAATAATATCCTTTAATAAATTGGAAGAAATGGCTGCTAATTGTGACCAAGAGATCAAGAGTGAGAAATAACATTAGACGTCGGTGTTGTTTGTGTATTCAAGAACACGGCGGACATATTGAAAATAAACGCAATTTAATGACTGGCGGCATAACTAAGTGATCGAAAAGTGATTGTGAATAATAAATTGATTAGTGAATAACTCGCGGGTGAATGATGCCCGACTATTTGGTTAATAATCTGTGATTTGATTTGTGTAATTGAGCATTAATAAGGGCGCTAAAACATTATGTCGCTGAGTTGGCTGTCGTCGGCGTCGCCGCGCAACCCCGCGAGCGGCCGCGCGCTGCCTCGCGCTTTATCATGAATGAAACCATGCGGCGTTGCCACTCTTACCGCAGGTCAGTGTACCAATTTTACAAATGGTGTTTTATTTTGTTTGCAGTTTTAAGCTATTTAGTTTGTTAGAAAAAATAGTTTGTTTAATTTCGATGTTCGGATATATTTGATAGTTTACAAATGTTTCTATAAACCAGCATTGCCAGTGTTTTCATTTAAAGTCATATTATCATCTCCACATTGTATATAAAAGTAAAAAAAAATCATCATATATGGTGACCTCGGGCTTACGGTAGTAGTGAACCTATGGGGTTCGGCTGACATTCGACATGACCTTGACATAATGTATAGGGTTATTCAGACGCTTGAATAAACTTATCTGAAGACCTCAAAAACCGGAGAATAGTGCTTTCCTCTGAATCCTTTAAAACAGCGGAATAATGAAAGCTCCATTAAAAGTTGGTTGAAAACTCAACATTTCTTTTAAACGGTACGTTCATTAGTATGATAGAAGTCGTTGAGAAAACCACTCGCTGTTTGTTCAACAATTTTCTTTGAGATCCACTCGTGGCAATCAACCTTTGGTTTATTTTTATTTGAACAAACTGCTCTTTGAGTTATTCTCTACAACTATGAAGGCGACAGTCCATGTGTTGGTGGCCAATATATTATGTAGATGTTAAAGGGCTTCCTATATCAGCTACTTATTAGAATTTATTGTATATCTGAATGTTGAAGTCGGAAAAGTGTGTTTCTTAAGATAAATTGGGTCTAAATTAATAAATTGGTTAATCTATAGATGTTTATGTTTGTATATAAGGTGATATAGTGTGTGTTTGTGTGAAATAGAGTCAAGTTTCCGTGTTTATAGACTATTTTTACACGCCATTCGATATAATAATTATTAAATTTATTCATCAATGTATTTTTTTTTTTGAAAGCTTGAAACTGTGATTGCTTGACTTAACAAATTTATGAAAAAAACACAGTGTCTGTTTCGTTTTTTGTTTTCCTAATTTGGTGTAGAAGACTATGTTGGATAGCTCTTTCCAGCAGAGGGTCATATTTTGAATGTATAATTGAAAATATGACTAAAAATTACGCTATTAAAAATTATAATCACCTGTGCCTTCAATTTATTGACGCTATTAATTGAAAACTCGTTAAGTACGTTGAACAGACTTTACCGTCCTCAGAACTTTGCGGAGATCCGGTAAAGTTAGCGCGAAGTTTTCAAGGCTTAATGGATTTGGTTCAATAAGTAGGCTGGTAGGTACCTATTTTAAAGATTAAGAAACACATTGTTCATTGTTGATATAATATCATCATCATTCTCCTATCCTTATCCCAATCTATTTGGGGTCGACGCAACATGTCCCTTTTTCCATACATCTCTATTAGTCGTCATCTCGGTAGTCACTCCTTTTCTAGCCATGTCATCTTTCACACAGTCCATACATCGTTTCTTTGGTCTTCCCCTACTCTTGTAGCCATCGACATTCATACTCAAATAATATATGGCCTTTTAATACAAGTTATCATTGGGCCTCCTATATCTATACAGGGTGTTTGGTGCATCGTGTGCCAAATTGAAATGGTCGACTGGGGGGGTCACCTTCTATCCTTTCAGACCCCTAAACACTTCTCATGCCCTGTGGCTTTTTTTTCATCGACTTTTTATTTTTTTATAAAAAAAATACCCAAATTTTGCATTCAATTACAAAATAAAAAAAATGTGTAAGTCGTAGACTCTGAATTTTAATTTTATTTAGATGTGTATTGTATTACAGTACTTTTAAATTAAAAATTAGTGACATTAGCCATCTAGTTTTTTTTTTAATTTACTCGCAAAGTTTCGGATTTCAATTAAAGCTGTCCATGTTACAGCTATTTACATGGCTATAAAAAAAAACCAAAAGCGACCGGGATCTTCCAACTCTCTCAAAAATTCTCTAGTCTATCTTCTTGCTAGTGATGTGCCACATGTCATAAAAATCTTTTTACAACTTTGTAAATTAGCTAGAATAATTGTGAATCGAGTCACAAAATATTAAATTCCAAATTCAAAAGAAAAAAGTCTTTTTGCGTAATTGTTACTTAAGTAACAGGTAAAATTTGTTTTCTCACTCTCGCGAAGTAAAATCTATCTTCTATCTCTATCTTTCTTGCATAGCGTACCTAAACTAGTTTGAACAAACGACGAACTGCCACCGACGCGGCGACGCCGTCAATCCGTCATTCGTCAGTCAGTCGAGACATCACTGCCTCTGCTACCTGACGTGTGTGTTAGTTCACCGTACTCCGCGATTTTTTCATTTTGTTACTTTGTTTTGTTGAGTTTTGTTGGTTTTTGTTACGTTTTAACTTTTGGTGTTATTGTTAAACTTTGTTGATTTTTTGTTGTTGCAATGGCGACGTTCTCTAACGAGGAATATGCTGACATCATGATGGCTTATGGAGCCGCCAATGGAAATTCGTTACGAATAAATTCGTTGCGCTCGTGCAGCGCAACGAATTTACCAGGAACGTTTTCCTGGTAGACGACTACCTGGCCGCAGAGTCTTCCAAGACACATACCGACGCATACGCGAGACTGGCAGTGTCAGTGTTTTTCATGAACCAAGGGGCCATATTGTGCGACATAATGTTGAAGTGGACGAGAGAATACTGGCACTTTTTGAGGAAGACCCTACAAGAAGCATCAGAAATGTGGCAGCACATCTTGATATTTCAATATGGAAAGTGTGGAAAGTTCTTCAGCAAAACGAAAAACATCCATTCCACTACACTCCGGTGCAAGGTACGTAATTTTGAACTAACTTTAAACCCGTACACACTTTGTTTGACGATGCCTTTGTTTAGCAGGTAATGGGTATGACGTCACTACTTCCAGGTAGTGAACCAGCCCATACAAACGGTCCGACGCCGCCGGTCATTAAAAATCTCATTGTGCAATTATTTACTGCTCAACAGGAATTTAAAAGAGTTCTTTGTTTGTAGGTCTTGAGGGTGGCGACTTTGACAGACGAGTGGCATTCTGTCGGTTTATGTTACACACGGATGTGGATGATCCTAATTTCTTAAAAAGAATATTGTGGACGGATGAATCCAAATTTACCAAAGAAGGGATCCTCAATCTTCACAATCTGCATCACTGGACAAACAAAACGGAAAACCCACATGTTAAAAGGCAGAAATCTTTTCAAAGGAGGTTTAGTGTAAACGTTTGGGCAGGAGTGATTGGGAATCAGGTAGTTGGACCGCATTACCTGCCCGATAACCTCAATGGCGATAACTATTTGGAGTTCCTTCAAAATGACCTGCCCGAATTAGTGTCCGAGGTGCCCGTATTTAATGAAAATGTTCCCAAAGTATTCCAGCATGACGGTTGTCCCGCGCATTGGCGTTTGACTGTGAGGGAATATCTTGACGATGTGTTCCCCAATGCGTGGATTGGTCGCGATGGCCCTATTGCATGGCCGGCACGTTCCCCAAACCTAACTCCGCTAGATTTTTATGTCTGGGGACGTGCCAAAGAGCTGGTATACGCCACGGAGGTTCCGACTAGGGAGGTACTACTTCAACGCATTGAAACGGCGTTTAATCAAATTAAGGAGGAAATACGACTTCGTACAACAACTGTGGAAATACGAAATAGATGTCGGGCCTGCATTCGCAATAGCGGCCAACAATTTGAGCAGAATATGTAAAAAATGATTAAATAAATGTTAAAAATGCAATTATTTTTTATTTCTAGTAACCGTCCCCCCCAAAAAAGGGAGATACGAGACAGATTTTACCTTACAAGAGTGAGATAACAGATTAAATGAGTTCTTGAGGTATAATTTAAGTAAAAATATTTTTTTAAATCATAATTTCAAATTTAGTATTTTGTGACTCGATTCACAATTCTAGCGAATTCACAAAGTTGTAAAAAGATTTTTATGGCATGTGGCACATCACTAGCAAGAGGATAGACTAGAGAGTTTTTGAGGGAGTTGGAAGATCCCGGTCGCTTTTGGTTTTTTTTTATAGCCATGTAAATAGCTGTAACATGGACAGCTTTAATTGAAGTCCGAAACTTTGCGAGTAAATTAAAAAAAAAACTGGATGGCTAATGTCACTAATTTTGAATTTAAAAGTACTGTAATACAATACACGTCTAAATAAAATTAAAATTCAGAGTCTACGACTTACACTTTTTTTTTATTTTGAAATTGAATGCAAAATTCGGGTATATTTTTTATAAAAAAATAAAAAGTCGATGAAAAAAAAGCCACAGGGCATGAGAAGTGTTTAGGGGTCTGAAAGGATAGAAGGTGACCCCCCCAGTCGACCATTTCAATTTGGCACACGATGCACCAAACACCCTGTATATTGGTATATAAAGTCGCTTTCGTGTATATATTTGTGACCGCGTTGTTCTTCTACGCAACATATTTTGATGTGGTGTTCACCATGTAGCATATCGAATTCTAAAGCTAGATATTAATTATCTGTGTAATATTTTTATATTTAATCTATGACATTACTACTTTCACCTCCCTATAGTACTTGCTAGAAACTCAGAGGGTATAATAAGACTAACCGGTGACTCACGCCCTTTTCCGCCATAAACCAATGAAGCCTTTACAGCTCCCCGAAATTTGGTAAGTACTCATAGTGTCCTTAGGAGAATCTGTATATTACTGTAACTGTGTTTTATCTTGTGTTCATTCTAAATAATGATCTTGTGAACCATTGTGATGTTGATTTTCCTCTCCAATGACCCATTTCCTTGTCTTGGGGCTACGGACTCGTCTGGTTAGGAAACTACGCACATCACAGAGGCTTACCGGATCTTCCTCTGAGCTCACGGACGCACCCTTGCGTGCTTCCAGGGTTCACGACTTCGGAAACTTCACGGCTCCGGATACAATCCCCGCTTCGGATTCAGTGACCGCTCCGGCTAGACCACCTTTGGCTAGACTACCGGCCCATAACCTCCACGTCAGCCTACGCACCAGAAGCGGCCCTCTACCTGGCACCCTAAGCGCCAGTCTAACCTCTAACCGTCTCTCTACCTGGCAACTACGCACCAGTCGCGGCCCTCTAATCGGCGACTAAGGCCGAACACGCCGAACCACCGCTGCGCCAGCCAGACGGGCCACCCAGGGCAGTACCCTTCCACTTCTTATAACATCACAGGAAAGAACCTTGCAATCAGAATCTACGACCCTCTTCTTGTTAACTTGTGGCTTAATATAAAATTAAACTCTGTTTTAAGTGACACTTGAGTCTCATTCTCTGCCCACTAAACCCTTATGCCACAACCATCATTTAGAGAATTTATTCTGGAAGGTTTATGTGTATGAAATATTAATATTGTATGACATATGACTGACTGAGGAGCCCGTCGCTAAGTAATAACAGCCGGACGAGTCGTCAGAAGCCCGGAAGTCTGATAACCAGTCTTACCAAGGGGTATCGTATTATCCAGTAACTGGGTTGCAGTCGCTCCATGTAAAAGACTGGTATTCAGCAGCATCCGGTTAGACTGGAAGTCGATCCAACATAGTTGGGAAAAGGCTAGGCAGATTGACATATTTATAGGGTGTCTGGTAATTAGTGACCGATACTTAAACACATGATTGTACTCATGATAATAAACAACTTTTACTATGGGACCAAACCTGAATCACGAAAAAAAAAACAATCTAACGTTCCCTACATTAATGTTCGCATAACTCATCAAAAAGGGCAGCAGATTTTTTTTCGCGATTTCTGGTTTGGTTACATAGTAAAAGTTATCATGAGTACAATCATCCACTAATTACCAGTCACCCTATATGATAAAGAACTCTCGATGTTTTTTTTTTTATTTATTTGAGATGGGTTTGCTCTTGACGCTAGTCTAGGTCGGTTTTGTCAAAAGCATGCGAAGCACTGTGAAGTTGCTGGTTTAAGAGCATCTGAATATTTAATATGTATTGTTTAAGCAGCTTCTGTCTAATGTCTCTAGTAGGGTTCCGTTCCCAAAGGGTAAAACGGGACCCTATTACTAAGACTCCGCTGTCCGTCTGTCTGTCCGTCTCTCACCAGGCTGTATCTCATAAACCGTGATAGTTGAAATTTTCACAGATGATGTATTTCTGTTGCCGCTATAACAACAAATACTAAAAACCAGAATAAAATAAATATTTAAGGTGGCACCCATACAACAGACATGATTTTTTTGCCGTTTTATAATGGTACGGAACCATTAGTGAGCGAAGTTCGGTTTTTTTCTTTAAATTTTATTTACATCTATAATTTGTGTATTCAATAGCAGTAATACCTTTCCTAAATACTCTTGGAAACCAATGTTGAATGTTTGTTGCTGTTGGTGTTCAAATAAATAATTATTGTATTACATAATTATAATAAAGAAATCTGGATGTTTTATCAAATCTTGAAAACCGTGCGAAGCAGGATTGGGTTGCTGGTACCCCTAACACGTGGAACGCATACAATCGTGTGCGTAAGAAAAATCTCTTTATAAGTACTGGATTACTTTTTATACCGTCTTGAAAAAAAGAAAAAAAATAAATATCTAAATTCAAATCATACGCACTACACATTAAATTTCGATATTTTTAAAGATCTATATTTTTTTTTTAATTTCTGATTTTATTGTTCTAGTTTACTTCAAAGTGTAGTGTTTATTGATAGAGCAATTACTGTGTAAGCTATTGAAAAAAAAAAAAAAAAACTAGGTATGCCATAGGCTTCTACTCCGTTTACCTATAGTACCCTATTTTTTCAACACGGTAAAAAAAATCACCTGTATAATATGTATAAACGTAAATAAAACCATCATCCAATGGCGATCACGGGCTTACAGTAGTTATTTTTTTGTATTTATTTATAAAGGAACACCAACAGCTTCTGTATACAAAATATCAATTAACAGTAGGTATTATAACAGTTTTGGGCTTAAACAGTTGCCAATGACAGGTGAACCAACATTCTAAAATACAGTGATAACTTGAGCTAAAAAAGAAATGTATAAAAATGAAAAGGTAACAAATAAACAGAAATATAAAATGACACAAGTTATGTTACAGAAGTTGGAAGAAATACCTACATACGAACACAATGAGTCTTTAGATTGTGTGGGTTGCGTGCTTAAAATTTGGATTTTAAAGATATTTATGGAGTCGTGATATATGTCAACATCTGGAGTGAACCTATGGGGTTTGGTTGACATTAGAGCATACATTGACCTATATATATTTTTTTTTATTGTAGGTATATATCTCACGTGTAACGGGAAAAGCACCTAAATATTTTTAGGTCAAAACCATAATGCCATCACTAAGTTACGTCATCGGATTATCCGGTAAAAGACTTTTCCAACGTTCGTCATCATTGTTGTTGTTAAAAATACTGCTTTATTTTTTTCTTAAAACACACAATTCTGTCATCATTGCATCATTTAGAATTCTCTCCCGACTGCTAATAGCCCATTTCCGGGAAAGTTTTTTCGTTTTTGTTTGAAAAAGTCTTCGAATATTTTCAAACAAAAACAATGTCATTGTAGGAGATTTATTGCTCGTGGTCTAGGTTCTGCTATAAGACGAGGAAGGAGTTATGCTGTAGTACCTAATACAATATTCACTGAACATCACAAATATTGACTTTTGTTCATAGACAAAATAATGTCACTGTGAATATATATTATGAATATTGTATGTAGTAACAAACTAAGGATTCAGTTTTACTTCATACCTGCCAAAAGAAGTTAGAGCAAAGATTGTTTTCAGGGTTCCGTACCTCAAAAGGAAAAATCTTAACCCGTATCGGATCACTCGTGTGACTGTCTGTCTGTCTGCCTGGCCGTCTGTCACAGCCAATTTGTTCAGAATCTATTGGACCGATTAAGAGTAAATTTAGTATACGTACGAATTTCTGTGACCCAAATGCGGACGTGTAACGTAAAAATAAGTGAATTTTGAATATAGGGTTCAATTTTGGGGGCCAAAAAAGAAAATTAAGAAAAGAAGTTTTGCAAACTGCACCTTGTGACCTATCAAATAAAAGTGCTTTCTGTAAGGGTCTCAAATATATAGGGTGACTGGTAATTACCAGTTACCCTATACATTTTTCTTATAATTTTAAAATAAACTGATTTAAAGTTATTTAAGGAAAAATGACCACTCCCCCCTTATCTCCGATACTGCTGAGCTTTAAATAAAATTAAACAAAAAATACAGAAAATAGTTCTTTACCTACAGATGACAGGAAAACGTTTAAGAAGTCTATGAATTTCTTAAAATAACATGGTAAATCTCTCATATATTGCGCATACAAACTTACATTTGCAGTTGGAATGTATGGGAAAACATGTTTTTCAACTACAATGTTAAGTTTGTTCTTGGGATAAATTCTTCCCAACTACGGAACTCTTCATTGTGCATGGTCCGACATGCACTAGGCCGGTTTTGTTTCTTAAAATGTCGCTAATTGGTGTAGGTACCTACAACAAAGCATATTCTAACAAACTAAAACTTAAAAAAATATGTTCTCGTCAGTATTCCCGGAAGGGTTAGGCAGAGGTGTACCTAATAGTAGTACACCCACAATTCGCCAGTTCTGTTTAAGTCCCATGTAACGAACGAGGCGAGCCTATTGCTATCAACCGGGCACATCGATCTCTATCAACCGGGCACATCGATCTCTATCAACCGGGCACAAATCCAGACTCCGGGCAGTTACTGAGAAATTCCCGATGGCAAAACCCAAGTACACTTTGCTCGACCTGGGAAAAGAACCCAGGATCTCATGCTCAACAGTAGTGCTTGACAGCTCCTAATAAGTTACCGATATGATTATCTTATAAGCTTATAACAATCGACTTTAGTTATGAAGAAATTTTAGGGCTGGTTTTTTGATCCGTAGTTAACTCAACCAATGGTTAAAACCATAGAGTTTATATTAGCAAGCTATAGAGCAAGCGTTAGCGAGTATGAACAGTAAGCACGGATAAGAACAGTCTTGTAATCGCAAGCGCATCCAAATTAGTAACAAATGGTCGTCAGCGCTGGTTGTTTCTCCCGACAGAATTAATTAAAATTCTAAGTTTTCATCGTGAAATGTGCAGTGCCAACTTGTAAAAACAATTCATGGAAGCAAAATAAAAAGGATAATGATATAACCTTTCACCGGTGTTTACTATTTTGATAAGAAAACACAGATTTTATCTAAATTACTTAAAGCGTGAAAGGGGGTTGCGCGGGCGCGCGGGCTGTTCAATGCAGCACGTGCTCCCACGCCTCCCGCTTCATACTTTCCCCGCTTTAGAGCTAGTGTTGTACTGCATTGTATTCAAGTATTTGTAATCATACTTACCAATAATGCGAAAGTGTGTTTTTGGTTTGTCGGTTTGTTAATTTATCCTTCTTTCGCGCAATAGATCGAAGTCGAACTTGAAGTTGATTATAGGAAATTATATTTTTACGTCTCTTCATGAACACAGTAATTAATCAATCCCCTTGCAGCAATCACTGATATTCAAAAATATATAGATATAAGGATAAAATATCTAGTACTTTACGTAAGTGAAACGGTGATCAATCAAAGAAAAAGACAATTTTACAATAAATTAACCAACTCTTTTTAAGTGGCAATAATGACTTGTAAATTTTTGTGTGTTTTTAATAAATATTGTTTTATCAGTATATTACTGATTGTTTTATTTATCTGCTACAACGTAAACTTACCTACTTAATACTCCTAGGTACTCACGTACTTACTCAAAGTAATAGTACCTGTACGCAAGCGTCAGTCACGTCACGGTGCATCACTATTTTACCGCTACCACCCGCTACATCTATAAATCAGTATCTATACAACATCTGCTTACGGTTGGCATAAAGGGACTAGAGCGATGCGCGTGCTCTATAGCTTGCTAATATAAACTCTTTGGTTAAAACATAGTAAGTAATGGTTGAATGTTTGCCAAAATGCCATTAGTTATTATTTTGTAACATGATTACATTCATGTTTAGCTTTTCAAATTTAGCCCAAAATTAAACCTTTAGTTACTATGTTTAACCATTGGTTGAGTTAACTACGGATCAAAAAACCGGCCCTTAATCAGTTCAACACATTGATATTTTGTTTTCAAGAAAAAGCAACGTACTTCAAGTGTTGCATTTTTTTCCTCTATGGTTGCCTGTTAATAAATAAGGCACTTCATAGCTCTTAGCTGTAAAAAAGTAAATAATGGTTGGAAAAATACTAAAGTTATAAAACAAACTTTAAATAAGTATAGGTCTCAAGTGGCTGTTCTATTTGTAGAAGTGCAATATTTTCTTAGTGCGATTCCGATCTTGGTTGGTTTCATCTCATTTTGTTTTAGTTCTAATTTAATGTGAGGCTTCAATTGTTTTATTGTTAAGACCACTGTAAGCTTAGTTTCAATTCATGTTAATAGAGACGTAACGAAATGTTTTAAGTGAGGTTATTAATTAACGTCACTTTTGAATACAAGACATGTTTAAGGTGATTTAAAATTAAGATTTAGGATCTAAAATACACATCACTGTAACCACTCGAACGTCCAGGCGACACAGCTAACCCCCGCTCAAAGGTCCGGGACACATTTGGCCACAAATGAGGCGATGATGAGTTGTTCCCTTTTTCGCGTTTGTTTACCGTGTTAACTTTATAAGAGCTTCTAAAGCTATAAACTAGATGACTCTGTGCTAAAAAACGCGACTGTGGGTGTGTAGAACATTATAGGCGAGCGAAAACAAACCATCGAGAAAAAAAGTTTCAG
This sequence comes from Dicycla oo, assembly GCA_948252095.1. Classification (NCBI taxonomy): domain Eukaryota; kingdom Metazoa; phylum Arthropoda; class Insecta; order Lepidoptera; family Noctuidae; genus Dicycla; species Dicycla oo. Next base: position 17,217,703 of record OX411732.1, read on the forward strand.
TGTCCAAGTGTCAAAAGTTTTGAATCGGTCGTGTTATCTGTGTCAATTTCTAAATGTCACTACATAATTGCCTGTCGAATTAGGGCTGGTTTTTTGATCCGTGGTTAACTCAACCAATAGTTTAAACATAGTAACTAATGTTTGAATGATGGCTAAATGTATTTGCCAAAATGCCATTGGTAACTTTTTTAACATGAATGTGTTAACATGAATACAGTCATGTTTAGCCTTTCACACTAAGTCAAAATTAAACCATTAGTTACTATTTTTAACCATTGGTTGAGTGAGGGCCGGTTTTTTGATCCGTAGTTAACTCAACCAATCATTAAACATGTAACTAATGGTTGAATTTTGGCTTAATGCATCTGCCAAAATGCCACTAGTTACTATTTTAACACATTTAGCGTTTCATGTTTAGCCAAAATTCAACCATTAGTGTTAACCATTAGTTGTGTTAACTACGGATCAAAAAACCGGCCCTTAGTGACCCGTTTGTAACCGTTTGTTTGCATTTCTATTAAAATGGACCGACTCAGAACCTAAATACCTAAATGTTTATTCAGTACTTAGTAATACGTGTGAGATTGAGTAATATGATCAATGATACAACTTGAATATCTGCAGATGATGATAGTATCCTAACTAAAATTATTAATGCGAAAGTGAGTTTGTTTCTTTGTTTCGCTTTCAAGCTAAAACGGCTTCACTGATTTGGATGAAATTCGGCACATCGGTAAACCATGACCTGGATTAGGACATATACTTTTTATCCCGGTAGTACTTTCCGGTGGGATAGTTTCCGACCACATGCGGGCGAAGCTGCTGGCAAAAGCTAGTTGTTTATATGATTTTAATATTTAACTAGCATCTAGCCGCGGCTTCATCTGCGTGTGAAACATATCCTGTGGCTCTCCGTAATATTATAGTGTACTTTCTATCAGTGAAATAATTAGGGTTCCGTACCTCAAAAGGAAAAAACGGAACGCTTATAGGATCACTCGTGTGTCTGTCTGTCCGTCTGTCACAGCTAATTTGCTCCGAATCTAATGGAATTTGGTACACATATGAATTTCTATGACCCAAATAGATGTGTGTTGTAAATAAATAAATTTTGAATATAGCACTTTTCGGGGCCGAAAAAGAAAATTAAAAAAAAAAGTTTTGCACGCTATGCAGCGTGTCACATATCAATTTACTTTGAGGGTCTCAAATATGTCTTTTTATATTTTTTAAATAAATTGTTTTAAATTTATTTAATAATAATCATTTATTTCATATAAAATACATTTCCAATAGTTATTCATTATATAAACAACTTAAAACCTAGTGTTATTACATAAATTTGGCAATTAATACAAATTATTTATGGAATTATTTAAGAAAATAGGCGAAAATTTACCATACTCTTCCCCCTTATATCCAAAACTATTGAGCCTAAAATTTAGAAAATAAATACTAAAAATAGTTCTATACTTACAAATTACAGAAAAACCTACAAGAAGTCTATGGACTTTGTACTTAAAATAACATTTACTGAAGTTGGAATGTATGGGAGAACACGTTTTTCGACTACAATATTAAGTTTGTTCTTGGGATAATTATTTCTCTTCTTTCTTCATTCCAACTACGGAACCCATCATTGAGCGTGGTCCAACACAAAAAAAGCGGCCAATTGCCGCATTTTTTTTTTTTTGTAATCTGGTCAGTTCTTCTTACAAATAAGAAATAATTTTATCTCTATATGATTTAAGATAATAATCGGTCACCGATCCCATAATCTTCCCTGCTCATGAGTGTTGCCACGCGAATTTAAAGGAACCCAAAAATGAAAACAAATTTTTAACATCTCGCAATATTCGATGTCTTAAACACTTTCTGACAGCCATGACACACGACGCTCATACTGGACATCTGACACCTATTGTACTGAAACCACTGAAACTGAAATCTATCAAGTTTTTTGACATCATGTCATCTTGTTTGTGTATTTTGAGCTTGAAATATGCTTTTGAAGGATAATTAGTATATTTTCACGTCAGTGGGAATTATGGAAGCGACAGGAAATTTAAATACGGATGTAGGTATTGTACATAACTTATGAATCACTATTTACAGAAAGGACTAGGGGCTAGACAGCAATAAATCACAATACCTACAGCCCAATAGCGAAGTTACGATTTTTTTTTTTTAAACCATACATAACCGTGGACCTTTTAGCAATTATTAGCAGACTAGCTTGTGTCAGCAATTACGTCCGCGTAAAATTTCTGGTCCCCCGACCCACCCCGTCGCATCCCATCGCGTGCCCGCACTATTCCTTCCTTTTCGCTTAGCGTTCTTTCTGTTTTTTTTTTTTGCTCTGCTCCTAAGGGCCCCAAGAATTGAGCTCAATGAAATGCAAAAATACGTTTTCAAATATGACTGGTAGTTCCAGAGATTAGCGCTTATTAGAAAGTCAATTAAAATCATAAAGATCAATTATATTAATAGCACCGCGTAATAAAAATATCACAATGAGAATTTTCCGCTAACCAACTTCAAAGTGCAGATAGTTTTTAAAAAGACTAAAAATTAAAATATAGCGCAATAATTAAAAAAGAACCTCATCGTTCCAAGTTCATAAAATTGTTTGACGCGCTTTTAAATATTTCCCTAGACAGATTTACTTTCGATTTTATAATATTAGTATGCATTCTAACACTATGTGCTCTTATTACTTTGCGTTCCGTTGTGCTTCATAGTGCGCGTAAAGATGTCACCTTACTAACCTTGTATCTATTAATATCTTACATTTCTCACACAATATTAAATATCCATTACCTAATTTACATCACTCATTTTAATCTTTGAAAAACAAAACCGGCTAAGTGCGAGTCATACTCCCACTCGAAATATTCCGTACCACCGTACAATATACATATACAATATCATTTAAAAAAAATATTCGGTTTAAAAAAAACACGTTGCTTGTATGGGGACTCCTTTAATTTTTAACTTTATTTTATTATAATTATTATAGCTGAAATAGAAATACACAGTATGTGTAAATTTCGACTGTCTACCTATTACGGTTCATGAGATACAGCCCGCTGACAGACACACGGACGGACAGACAGCGGAGGCTTAGTAATAGGGTTCCGTTTGGCACCTTAAAAACTATCTTCTTCTCTCTTTTTGGCAAGGGCTAGAAGAGTGTTTCATCTCTTGGTAAAAATACTAGCTAGTCAGCAAGCTGTGGAAGCGAGGGTTTACTGACCCGGTAGGTATGTCCCGGACCATTTATATAGGGTGATTGGTATACGGGATTGGTGTACTTAAACACATTATTGTACTCATCATTATGAGCAACTTTTACTATGCGACCAAACCTGAATTCGCTAAAAATCAGCTGTCCTATACATTCCCTTTCACATAACTCGTAAAAATGTAAAAAGTAGCTGATTTTTATTCGCGATTTTAGATTTGGTCCCATAGTAAAAGTTGTTTGTTATTATGAGTACAATCATGTGTTTAAGTATCGGTCACTAATTACCAGTCACCCTATATAGAATGTATATTAAATACACACGGAGGATTAGGGTATTGTGGCGCAGCATATGAGAGGCCTATGTCTAGCCTGAAATGTACTGCAACAGGCTTAGTTGATTGATTGACACACAAGTAGGCTTTTTATTTCACCCCAATCTTCAACACTACACACTACAGAAAAAAATTAAACTCCTTCAACTTTTTGATCTTCTTCAATCGGCACCCTAATTGCGTAACACACTATCTTTCGGAATCTGAATCATTTTGAAGCAAATTGCTAATCCATTGATTCATATGTTCGAAATTTTTTGTCTGCTCAACAACGTAAATAACGTAATGAATGTTGTTGAACTGTCAAAATGAAACCGATTGATAGTGTGTAACGTAATCAGGGCACAGCGCGGCAATTGCTTATCACACTATCAATCGGAATCGGTTTCATTTTGACAGTTCAACAACATTCATTGTGTTATTTACGTTGTCGAGCAGATATTTTTTTCGAACATAATTATGAAGCAATGGATTAGCAATTTGCTTCAAAATTATTCAGATTTACGTGTGTTACGCAATTTTAGGGTGATTGTAAGTAAAACTCTTTACAAAGCACAAGTCCGGTCCTGCATGAAGTATTGCAGCCACCTTTGGGCTGGATCAGCAAAGTACCAACTAGCCGCGCTTGTCTCGGTGGAACACAGAGCTAAGAGGCTCATTGGCGACGTAAAACTGGTAGATGCCAAGCTTCATAGTTTAGCTCATCGCCGCAAGGTTGCCTGCTTGTCGGTCTTCTACAGATTGTACTTCGGAGAGTGTGCTCAAGAACTCCACGACCTCATTCCGCCGGCCCCTTTCTACCATCGGACATCTAGACGCACTGCCAGTCGTCCCCATCGCTACCTAGTTGCTATTCCACCAATTGGCACTAAGCACTTGTGTGAGCACCAAATGTCTTTTATAATGCGCACAGCAAAAGAGTGGAACTCAATACTGCGTCTGTGTTTCCGAGCGCATACAACCCTAATCTCTTCAAAGTGAGAGTCAACAGGCTACTGCTGGGTAAGCTCACTCCATCGTCGACTCTGTCTCTGTCGCCTCCGACCTAGACTAGAGTCAAGAGCAAACCCATCTTAAATAAAAATAAAATGACATCTCAAAGACAAAAAAGAAAACATTAACCAAGTAACTAATAGATGAGCATTTAATTTCACATTAAGGCTGCTATCCCATTAGACATGTCGTATCATCAATCTCCGAAGAAACCGGGAAACTAACTAACCACATATACGTATAAGAAACATACTCGTATCGTTTGCCGATCATATATCATCGAACTCAATTTTCGAACTTAGGCACCTGTCCCACCGCCGGCGATTAACGAGAAGCAAGTAGAGCTAGTAACTAAAAACGAGTTGACCGTCAACGAACAAAGAGTCACGAGCACACGCCAAGAACGTTGGTTAATTAAATGTGACTGGTCTAATAAGGGAATGACGGAATTAGTGCGTCAATCTATAATGATTTAGGTAGGAATAAAGATCAATTTCTATTGGTCGATATTCACATTTTATTCGCTATATTTCGGTTTTTCCGAAGGTAAACGATGGAAACTTTGAACGTTGTCGTACTGCATGATTATGTACTATCGGAGAAACGAATATCTATACACCGTAAGGATTATTCTTGCTTGAAGCGCTCGGCCGCTATAGTATGCTTGTTAACAGATTTGGTCATTGTGTGCACGGGATTTTGTTTTCAAAATGGTCTGATTTAAGTCTCTCAGCGCGTGTTCTGCCAGCCGAGCAAACGTTGCTGAGTGAGCATTCTCTTTGATAGCCTCTTGTCGTTGCAACAAACGTGTACTCGCCGGTGATGTGAACAATCAGCAATTAACTATTAATATAATTATGTCGTTTTTTTTAAGGCGCACGAATGCTCCCATTCGTCTGTAATGTAAGCTTTACCCGAAACCTAGCCATGTTACGAGTAGTTTTACCTATGTATTATATATCACAGTCTACTTGCAAAGCCCTAGCCGTTACAGTGTAATATTGGATTGTTACATTACAGGCGAATGCTCCCGTGGAGGGAGCGCCTTATATTACACGGGACCTACAATGGAGCGAGAAAATCGTTGATAACTAGTCGCTTCCTCGTCGGCGGTGGGACAGGTGCTTAATACATTTTTTCTTAATTTTTTTTTACTCAAATCCATTCTATTTCAGATCAGTATTTTGGATACTTTCCAGGAAATTACAGCGGTCCTGTGTCGTATGTCATGTCAGTATTATAAATATAGTATACTGTTAGGTACTGTTAGCGTAGCTATTCACTGAGGCGTAACGTAAATATTTCTTTGATATTGAACGGATAATTTATCAATGTGAATGAGGATACAGGAAATATTAAAGAGTGTTAGAGTATGTTGTAGTAGGTGGTGTTATTCCACAATATTTTTTTTTTTATGCGGTAATCTTCATCGGCGGCGAGGTAGACCGCGGCGAAGGTGGTGTGACTATCTGATCATATTTGCAGGGCCAACATGGCCAGATATCGCACAAGACAGAAAGGTATGGAAGGGAAAAGAGGATTCCTTTGCCCAGCAGTGGGACACAAGCTAGGCTAGCAAAAAAAAAATCTAAATATGTCACCTGCTGATTTGCAACGATTTATTGATATTAGTAAAAATTTTAAGTTTTTTCTGTCTGGTCCATTTCTGAGGCACCGAATGCACTCCACGTGACGATTTGATTTCTTTTGTTTTTATTTTTTTTTTTGTTTTGGTTAGTGGCATAGTTCTTAAATAGTTACTGTAGAAGTTCCCGGATGGGAACCGTTACTTTTCACGGGATCTATACGAATAATGATAAGCGAACTCCGGTTATAATCCGTGTATTTTTATACTTTTCTGTATAATATATCTTCTCAACGCGTTCGTTGGGGGCGAACGTCTCGCTGACGTCCATCTAATCAAACTCTTAACGCCTTCTTCTAAAAGTAACCGTCTGAATGTCATAAATATCTACCAGCCTAATATAAATTACACAGGGGCTAGAATGAAACCTCTACAGTACTTACTTACACAAAATATGTATGTAAGTTTGCAATGGATATGCTCTGAATTAAAGTTATTAATCACTACCATAAGTACTCAGTTGTTTGTCTGAGCCAAACTTTATTACTTAAGGCGAAAGCATCAGGGTAGCCCGCGAAATTCAAATTTCCTTACGTTTTTTTTCAATTTACAAGGCAGTATTAGGTTGTACGTTCATGTAAATGTAATTCGCGGTTGTAACAAGTATGTTTTTACATAATTATAATAGTTAAAGTCATCAATATAACTCTTTAAGACCAGGTAATCCTAATGAATGACTATTTCATGAAATCTTGACAGGAGGAGTTGTATTACTGATTTTAATGATTATAATTCTGTATATAAATATTTGTCACGGTCGTGAGTCATACTATATTTAACATCCAACTTAATACTGACTTGCAAATTGCAAAAATAAACGTAAGAAAATTTGAATTTCGCGGGCTATCCTGACGTTTCCCCCTTAACTTGTTGTTACCTAAATATCTAATTTTACGTAAAGAAATCACTTTAAATTCTATGTGTCAAAGTAAACATAACAGACATTTTAGAAGTACAATAAGAGCTCAGTTTAGTTCAAATAAATCATGTCAGAGTACTTAAAATGTCAGCTTCAATCATCCAAAAAATCAGTCACGTCAATCCTTTACCTAATCTCCGAATCGCATACTCAATATTTGTATCCAATAAGTACACACTTTTCCCATAATGCTCAAAAGAAAATAAATTCGCACCTCTCGACGCGTACTAGGTGTGAACGCGTTTGCATTATTTTACGGCTCAACGCACTATTTCTAAAGCGCTATTGATCCCGATATCCGTAAATAAAACCGGTTCGGAATATTAAAAACGGACAAAACTGAGTATTCATGTTAGGCTCGCAAGGCTTATTTATGTGCGGAGTTATTCACGTTCAGTGTTATTCACGCTGTGGGTTATTCACGCTCTTTTTTTTATTAAAAGATGAAGGTTAAACTGAATATGAAAATGTAAGAAATCTATTGTATTTACGTACTTTTTGTGGAGATGAAAATAAACATAATAATAAAACATCTCCATAATAAAACCTTACTCTCACAAAGTATTTTTACTTTTGTACTTGAAGATACTTTATGTAAGCATTTACCCGTTAAAAGGGTTGCCTTTACCTACTACATTTTAATATCAAGATTTAATCAACCGTTTTTATCCAAACTTTGTTGTCCTGCGTGGCTTGGAGATATAAGTTGAGCATCAAAATGCGAAACTTTTAAGGCCACTTCCTCGCGATCGTCGCGTCCATACGTCAGGTTCTTGTTCGGTGAACCTGAACGCGTGTTCGCGCCAACAGAGGGCGTTTTTCGGTTTTCCGAACAAAAAGTGACACACGCGACTTTGTGACTTGCTGCCTTTTAAATAAGACGCGGGGTAAACGCACGTGAGCAATATTTGTAGTAAATATATCGTTCATCTATCTACAGATGAGGGTGCCATCTCAAGCAGTTTGTAGTGATCTAAGTCCTTCACCTACACTGAACTTCTGTCCACCCACAATCTTAGTATAGTTCACAGCATGTGCGTAAAGTCTATTGGAATCGTTGTTTCTGTTATTTAAACGAATATCAACGGTATGTTAATGCAAATTCAGTTGATTTCAGAATGATTTAAAGGTCCTTTTGGAAATGTCATAAAAATGTTTGAACAGATATAATAATTTTAATAAAATCACTTTTTATACTATTGTAGATTGTATTTTACTAATATCTATATACTTACTTATAATCTCGATATCACAATAACTATAATTTTATGATAATCAGTAGTACTTTTTATTATTTTTAATTTCACTACGTTAACCCGTATTTTAGACCGTCATTATACGGTCGCAGTCGACTTTTATAATGACGTTCTAAAAAACGGCTTCTCCGCGAACTGCACGAGCGACCACAAGCGCGAGTCCGCATTTCATCCCACCATGAACGAATTCGAACGGCATGGCGGTTGGGTGTGTTGCCAATTTATTTTAAAGAAATCATGACATACGATAATGTTGAAAAAATTAAAATGTAAGTATGATTATGATGATTATGAACAGAAATACGTACTGTCAGGCCAATTAATTGTTTATCAAATTGACATTAATTAATACAACAGTTAAAAAATGACAGTTGTGATTCGAATATACGGACAATTTAAGTTGGTAGTCAATTTGGTAAAAAAATAATTTCCCTGAATTTACAATGCACAAACAGACAAACACTTAACAATAGGGAATACGTATGTCTTTTTTTTTTCACTAAATCAATAAAAGACAATATTAAAACCAAGAAAAGTATTTTATTTTTTATTATTATAGGGTTTTTATCCACATGGATACGTCAACCCCATTGTACATTATACTCTATTTACACACAACTATACACCTGTAATTATAGGTTCACTAACCGATTGCATAAAATTTGAAGCCATAATATATATAATACATGGCATACTTTTGTTTAACCTAACCAAACCGAACTTCGGGGTGCCCCGGACGTCGACCGTCTTTTTTTCTTTTTGTGGATGGGAAATCATCAAATAACTTCTCCCGCTCTGGGTGGAGCGGGAGGGCGTGTCAGACTTCTACTGACTAAAACCCACCCGTGTTCCTTCAGTTGCATGTGCCAGAGCCACGGTAACTCTTTCGAACAACCCGCAACCCTGTCGGGCATCGGCCCTAGTAGACCCCTTCAGCTAGTGCTGACATCTCTTTGAGGCGCGCGTGGAACACAACGTGCCGTCGACCCGGGCCTAGTCCTTACCGGACGGCGAGCTACCCATTGCTCGCCATCCGCAAGCCCGCGCCTACGGTGGCCAGGAATCGGCTATCGATTCCCGACGCCCTGGGCGTCTCCTGCGGCGACTAGGGGCGTGAGGGCGCAAAGATTTCCTCTCCCTCACGCGTTCAGCCTCCTCCATCGCGAGCATTACTGCTTCACAGAAGGAGGTGACGGCTTCCCATGCACTCTTGCTCCGTACCATTGCCTGTACCAGGGCTGGATGGGAGAGATCGTAGCCGCCGATCGCCTCCGCGAGGACGCGGCGGTGCTCTGCCCAAGCCGGGCAGACCTCCACCGTGTCCTCCGGGAGATCCATACAATGGTAACACCCGGGCGTTTCCTCCCGCCTTATTCGGAACAGGAAACTCCCGAAGCAACCATGTCCGGTGAGGACCTGCGTCAGGCGGAAGGTGAGGATGCCGTGGCGCCTCTCCAACCACTCCTCAAAGAGGGGACTTATCGCCGCAATTGTGGCGTGCCCAGCACTGGGTGGACGTCGACCGTCTATGGTTAGGCTTTTCGGGTCAGGTAAATTAGCCTACAAGTCTTTTTTTTTATTTGTGATGGGTTTGCTCTTGACTCTAGTCTAGGTCAGAGGTGACAGAGACAGTCGACGATGGAGTGAGCTTACCCAGAAGAAGCCTTATGTCAACATAAATAAACTGTATGCCAAAAACAATTACGTATGGCAAAGTATTATTATGCCAAAAAAAAAATATACCAAACATGTAGTTATGCCAAAGAATCGCTTAACGTACTTTCCGAGGCATGAGGAGGTCTCGGTATGGATCGATAGACCCGTGCGGCTGATATTACTTAGCCACGAGCACCTCCAGTATTCAACTTGGATATAGCACAAAAACCTCGACAGGCCAGTTGGTGTGGTTGGTTAAGATACCACCTATCATGCCGCAGGACGTGGGGTCGATTCCCACCCAGGACAAACATTTGTGTGCATGAACATGTCTGTTTGTCCTGAGTCTGGGTGTAATTATCTATATAAGTATGTATTTACAAAAAAAAAAAGTAGTTATATTAATAATTAATAAGTTTTGAATTTCTTGCATATTCCTATTAGATTCTCAGTTACAATTTTAAATGGTAAAAATTAAAAATTTCACTCTACCACATCTAGACACACATTTTAACACAAAGTGCTTCAAAACATTTTAGCTTCCAACCTTAAGTATAGACAAGACAACGCTTAGTATTTAATGCATGCTAAAATTTCCCTAACTAAACACTTAGCTAACTAATTATCAAGAACTAGACACTTCAAGAACTAAGCTTAGTTTAATATTTCAGACAGAGTTTACTTCGATAGTTTGAAGTTTGGCATAATCTGAAGCCTTTCTAGATTATTCAGTAACTCTAAGAGTTTGGGTAAAATATTTACAAGTATTTAATATATACGTAATGTAGGTACTATTATTGACCGAGCGACCGAAGCGTATCTGCTTCAAGTCTTGCAAAATTTGCTTTTGTCTGTCAGTTTGTTGCTAATTTCTCTACAGGTCGTATCTAACAACCGATCTGGGCGAAACTTGGTATACGGGTTTTATGACTTTATAATTTTTTTGTCATTGAGGATTTTTGATTGGAGGGGTACTTCTTCCAAAAAGGGGCAAAAACGGGGCTACTGGATCCGCCTTGTGAGATCCGATTTCGATCGTTCTTTTTTATTTGAAAGGTAGTAACTTTAAGATGGTCTCATAAAAATTTGGTGAAGACCTTAAGAATACCCATAAAAAATTGAGAAAATACCTACTGTATTCAGCTGCATCTGGTTAGACTGGAAGCCGAATTTAACATAGTTGGGAAAAACGAGGCAGAGTGATTGGTTGATTCACAATTGCATTAGTTAATAGTAAGTTGACGATAAAGCAGAAAAAAATTAAACAGGTTCCATTTTTTTGGCGTGTCAAGTTCAGGTGCACCCCGCCCGCGCGTCTCCCTCACCCCGACAGAACGACGTCCACAGACGTCTGTAGGTGGCACTACGAGTATTCAAACTTCTTCTTCGTCGTGTTGATGGCACGACAGTGTATTAAATTTTGGCAAAAACTGCGCCACGTCCACGGCATCGTCGGTATAGTTCGCGTTAAATAACTTTGCCGCTCTGAAGTTCGCGCAAATGACTGCGCAGTAGTCAATATCTATACTAAAATAGCAGCGCGCCATGCCATGCGCATCGGAAAACCTGGATTCAGAGCGGCAAAGTTATTTGACGCGAACTATAACAGCGCAGAGGTCGCTATGGCTGATTTTTTTTCTGGAACAGAGGGCAAGATGGTGGGATATAGTTTAATAAACATAGAACTTACTATTTAACAAATGCAATATAAATCAGCCTTTTCAGAAAGAACAATTCGAGATGGTCATTCCATGTCACATCACTCTATTGCTGAATCTATCTAGAAAATGAGATCTATTTACAGAATCTACAATTACTCATTAATGTAGAACGTCTATAATACGCTCATTTTAACCAAACAAAAAATTTAAAATAGTTACGTTATTTTTAGGTGTTGAACAATAACCATTATTATTCCCTTCATATGTCAGTTACCAGTTACGTAAAGAACGCTAATCGATAAGACTGTCAATGGTTGTTTACAGATCATTGACAGTTTTATTCATGGACGTTCAAGTATAGGGTGGGGCCAGAAGAACGTTACCTTATGCATAAAATGAGTCGTAGAATTTAAGATCCACATAATTTGCTAATTCCGGTCATACGCTTGTATCCGTCATTATACTTATACATAATATTATTATATTTTAAAGCAAACATTGTATGAAACTCAATTTTAGTTACTTAATTTAAGCGACGCATTACGCTAGCAGGGCAAATGGCTGGCTTAGCCCTTATAATGATCTTTTATTACACCAAAAGCATCGTAATTTCAGTGACGCTATTACTGCTGGATCTGCTCTTTAAGGGCGAGGCAATACGAGCGTTATTTTGTGAGACGTGAGTCGCGTATTTTGAGTACGCTAAAATCCGGTTAGGCTGCCAGACGGACGGACTTAACTTCAGTTGCTATCCTACGTTTGTACGGGGTGCTTGTGTCAACTCTCGCGCATTATGTAACTAACTAACGCTTGCCTTGTTCTCCTCCCTCACCCAAAGCGCAACTCAGCAGACAACTTATTTTGTGTCGTCGTGTGGTATACACAGGACTTTAGTATGAAACCGAATGCAGTGTAAAATCCGCGACTCATTTTACGCGCTTAAAAAAATACGCTCATTTGGCCTCACCCTAAGCTTTAACCTAAAAATGAGCAAACAATAATTACCTAATGCTTTAACAAAATAATGAATGTCTGACAAAAATAAACAAAAGACTCATACATAGTTTTGCTAAATGCGGGTGGCGCCAACATAACACCCACGAGAAAAAGTAATAGGAGTTCTATATTTTTTTCGTACACGTCATGTGTTTTTGGATCACTTTTCAAATAAAACAGCAGCAGGAAATGCGTTGGTTGATGCCACGGAGCACGGAATCGCCGAGCCGGCGGCGTCTATACACTGCAGGAACTTTATTTTTTAGGGTGGGAAATCATCAAATAACTTCTCCCGCTCTAGACGGAGCGGGAGGGCGTGTCAGACTTCTACTGACTAAAACCCACTCGTGTTCCTGCAGCTGCCTGTGCCAGGGCTACGGTGACTCTTTTAAACAACACGCGACCCTGGCAGACGCAATTTTTGTTTGGTATACTGCAGTACCTAATAAAAAAATGGCGTCGCCGAAAGGTCGTTGAACGGCACAACTTCTGTCATCTTCGCCATTCAAAGCCGTCACTTTTTATACGTCGTTTTTGTCGTATAGAGTAGAGAGGAGCTCGTGGCTAAGTAACAACAGCCGCACAAGTCGATCCATCAGCTTAAGCTTGCCGGGGTTGGTCCGCACATAGGTGACTTTCTTTACATACCGAGACTCCTCCATGCCTCGGAAAGCACGTGAAGTCGTTGGTCCCGGCTAACATTCGTGGATCTTTGACAGTCCTTACGAATCGTCAGAAGCCCGGCAACCAGTCTTAACAAGAGGTATGGCATTACCCAGTAATTTGGTTGTGTGGTTGTGGTCAAATAGGCAGTCGCTCCATGTAAACTACTGGCTGCATCCGGTTAGACTGGAAGCCGACCCAATATAGTTGGGGAAAGGATAGGCAGATTGATTTGTGTCGTAATACGAGTAAGCGATGACACGTTTGGTTTGTATGGAAAGTTTTAACAGTGTCTCCATGGAAAGTTTTAACAGTGTCTCCTGTAGTAGTGGCTGGCTGAGGCGTCTCCGTGCTCTGTGGTTATGACCCGTTTGAAAATATGTACTGACATAATTTCCTTTGAAAATAGCTGTGGTGGAAATGCCTGTCAATCTCTCTCGGGCTTGGTTACTTTCGATAATGTTCTTTAATGTTCCGATGTTTTTCCAGTTAAAAGTAATGCTGCTGATTTTATTAATTCACCGGAAAATGTTTTGCATGCAACTAAAGATCAATTTTTATACCGTTTCTAAAATATTGCTTGTGCTGACGCGATTAAAGCGGGAGGTATGTCGGGAGGTGTCGAGAGACAACCGGCTGGAATGAAGTTCCTATCGCTGTATTCAGGGTGTAAGTGTAAACAGTGGCAACCTTTTAAGGGGTCATTATACTCATCATTATGAACAACTTTTACCATGGGACTAAACTTGAAATCGCGAAAAAAAATCAGCTATTCAGTACATTTATGTTCGCATAATTCGTTAAAATGTACTTACTGAACAGCAGATTTTTTTCGCGATTTCGTTCTTAATGATGAGTACAATGACCTTTAAAAGGTTGCCACAGTTTACACTTACACCCTGTATGTATATTAATACAGAGCCATCCTAACTAATGTTATGAATGCGAAAGTGAGTTTGATTGTTCGTTTGTTTGTTACGCTTTCACACTAAAACTGGTGAACGGATTTGGATGAAATTTAACACATGGGTAGACCATGACCTGTATTAGGACATAGAATACATTTTATCCCGGTAGTACGTTCCCGTGGGATAATTTCTGACATCCACGCGGGCGAAGCCGCGGGCAAAAGCTAGTCTTGTTTAAATTTTTAGAAGCTAAAAACTTATACTAGATGGTTTTGTATTAAAAAAACAAAAACAAAAACTTTTGACGCTTGAAACTGGCTTCATCGGGCGCAACGCTTTTTCAGTACGTGACGATTTCCTACCGCAAGCCACGTTATAGAACTTCGTTCTAAAAAACTTACTGTAATACCAGCACACGTAAAATAACCACTTCTATCTCTACTCTACGAAGAACCTATACCTAATTTCTTTCTATACAAAGTGACATTTATTTTCTTCTTTTTTGACATCGCGCTTTAAAAATCTTTCTACAATCCGCCATTTTGTCCTGTGTTTCTCCCGTTTTTACGGATCTTATACTACGGGTGTTGCTATAATACCTTAGGCCGATAATTTAAAGGAATGAACGCCTATTTCATCTAAGTATTAGGTTTAGGTTTAAAGATTCTTAAAAAAGACACAATGCCACTTAGGTACAGACGCCAGCAGGTGAGCAGGTCAAGCTACCCGAAACTGTCAAATTTTTCCAATCAACTTTGATCCTAATGCTTTAGCGATAAAGTTGAAAATCTATTAAAGAAATTTGACAGATTGTAGTAGCTTGATGTGCTGGCGTCTGTACATGAGAACAATGCTTAAAATCCTACTAATATTATAAATGCGAAAGTTTATTAAGATGGATGGATGGATGTATGTTTGTTACTCTTTCACGCAAAAAAGCCTTAACGGATTTTGATGAAATTTGGCACACATATAGTTTATAACCTGGATTAACACATAAAATACTCCCTATATTCTTAGGGTGTGTCCACATCTGAAAAATGCGCCACGAGCGGGTCGCTAGAGGTGTATTCGCCAGATGTGTACACACCCTTACGGATTCGAGACTTACGCGGGTGAAACCGCGGGGCTTCATCACAGGTTTTAAACATTCATTACAGAATCGGTGTCGGGAGTTTTCTAATATCGTTTTTTGGCACTTCATACGATAAACACATAGCTTATTCATATCCATAATTTATTTCCATTTACAAAAACATTAAAATTGGGCCAATTTTTAATTCAGTTACGCATATATTATGTGACATTCACACTCATATTTATACACTTTAATATATTTTTACATACTTCATACACCTTAGGCGCCCACCAGGGTTATATTTCAAATAAATTAATGATCCAGAAATATGTCCACGTAATGCATTACGAAATTATACTAAACGTGACAGTTTTATTAATATTTAATGAGACTTAAATAAGTAGAATTGTCTTTTATTGTAGAGAAAAAGTATCCCACTTTTAAAAGTGTAATGCCCAGTTTCTGAGGTTTTTAAACGGAATCGTGTTCCTTAACATTTCCGGAAGAATTTAGCATATAAGCTAAATTCTTCCTTCGACGTCGAGTGATTACTATCGTGGGTTTATCTGAGGACTTCAAAAACCAAGCATACGGAAGGAATTTGCTTAAAGAGATACTTTTGTCGATTAAATAGCAATTAAGAGTTTAAACTCCGTTTAAGAATTCTTTAGAAACCGAGCATTAAATAAGTAGAATTGTCCTTTATTTTAGGGTAAAAGTGGGATAGTTGACCTAGGAGGATAGACGCCCCATAGTTCAAATTGTGACTTGTAAACGTATTATCATCACAGTTAATATTAATACGTATAAGCAAAGAACACACCCCACCCTTAGTGCCACCCTTGACTGCGATGATGAGAGTACATTTAAGGCACAGTTTAAATTATGGGGCGTCTATCCTCCTAGGGCAAATATCCCACGTTTACCCTACACTATAAGATGATCTACTTATTTAATGACCGGTTTCTGAAGAATTCTTAACCGGAATTTAAACTCTTAATAGCTATTTATTCGACAAAATTATCCATTTAAGCGAATTCCTTCCCTATGCTTGGTTTTTGAGGTACTCCGATAAACCCACGATAGTAATAACTTATAAGCTAAAATCTTCCTTAACGAAGTGTTCAGAAACACGATTTCAAACCAATGATCACTAGGTATCGAATGGATAAACTCCGTTTAAAAACCTCAGAAACTGGGCCATATGTATTTTCACTACTATTTGAGAAAATACTAATGTCCAGTTTCTGAGGTTTTTCCTACAAAATACTATTGTATTGTGTCAATGTTACTCTACAGTAACATTGGCATAATGCGATAGTCTTTTGTAAGGCTTTGATAATACTTAAATAGGAACAAAACAGACATGAACTCAAAAAAAAAAAAGAAAAAAATATGATCCTAAAAAAAATAATCTTATACGGTTCGAGTTGAGGCAATGCTGATCCCATGCGGTAGTTATCGTGTGCGTGGACCTTAAAAGGTTTGGCGCAGTAAATAATAACTAATTTCAATGCCGCTTAAATTGCTGCTTCTATTTACAAACAAGTTCTCATTCCATCGGTCCCCTTCTACCATCTAGACGCACTGCCAGTTACCATCCTTACCTAGTTGCTATTCCACCAGTTCGCACTAAGCGCTTCCAAATGTCTTATATAATGCGCACAGCAAAAGAGTGGAACTCACTACTTACGTCTGTGTTTCCGGACGCATACAACAGGCTTATTCTGGATAAGCTCACTCCATCGTTGACTTTGTCTCAGTCACCTCCAACCTAGACTAGAGTCAAGAGCAAACCCATCTCAAATAAAAAAAAAAAAATACAATTTAAAGCTAAGCGCACATTACTGCCGCATTGGAGCGCAGCGTATCGCATTTCAATATGAAAAAGCGCGGTGCAGCCCGCTTGTTGTGTGCGATGGTTCATGCAAAATACGTTGTACGAAACGGCCGTCGATAAAATATGTTGTTGACACCTGTCACATTCATACTAACAAATATGTGTTTTGCGAATTCTGTCCTTATTACTACTGGAAATTGTCCGATTGACAGGTGCCAGGAACGCATTTTCTCGTCAGCCGGCGTATAGGAGGATTTAATTTTAAAATGCGGTGCGGCCCGCCCAAATCTGAGTCAGCCTTTAAATGCATTCAATAAAAATACATTGAAAAATCACTTTGTGTCAGGTCATTTACATTTCAATCGTTGAAGTTACAAATTGCGATTTTATTATCGTCGTAATGCGAACAGTCGGCAGTCAAATTTTTAAGTGGTTGTATTCTCGTCCTAAACCGATTTGAATGAATCATAAAACTGTGTTCAGTCATACATAGTTACGTTTTCTCATTCAGTTCAGATTTGCATAAAAACAATGCCGTATTATGGAGAATTATTTGCATAAAACATGCTAATTACTAATTAAATTATTACAAAATTAACTTAAACTTAGTTTTGTGATAATTTAATTAGTAAACACAATAATATTATAATTATTTAAATTAAGTAGTTAGGTCAGATTTATTTGTAGATATAATTTAAATTACATCTTGTAGGTAAGTTTTACTTAAAATATTACAAACGTGGGAAATACAAAGAAATAAAGTCTCATACACGTTTCTATTTTGTTGTATAAAATAGTAATTATCGTAATGAACATCTTGTGGTGTGAATTTTATATTTGATATGGGTTTACTCTTGACTCTAGTCTAGGTCGGAGGCGACCGAGACAAAGGCGACGATGGAGTGAGCTTACCCAGAAGAAGCATGTTCACCCTCACTTTGAAGATAATATGGGTTGTATGCGTTCGGAAACACAGATGCAGGTAGAGAGCTCCACTCTTTTTTTTTATAAATGGCATCTCGTAGTTGGCATAGAGAGGCCGTGACTATTTAATCGGTCAATCCTGTGGCTGTCTTAAGCGAACTCAAAGCCTCCAGCGAGGGCATAAACTTACAGACTAAGCGACTACATGCTAAGGGCCCTGTGGGGAACGTACCTCGGCTTAGGGCGTCGCTGGGGGGAGGACAGCAAGATGGGAAAGGCTGGTTCAAATGAGAGTAATTACTATTATCATGGGAGTTTAAAGCTACAGGCTCAGCTACGCCACCAACTGGCACTTAATTCCCGAACAAGGAATGGGGGGAGGACGATTACTTCGGGGTCGACGCGAAGGACCTCAGCGGCGAGGTCGGAATGTCGATTTGTGTTTGTTCGTACGGTCCCTACTGCTCTCCTGGAGAGGAGTTATGGGGTCGTCGGAATCTAAAAGGAGTTCCACTCTTTTGCTGTGCGTATTATAAGTAGCGAGTAAACCAAGTGACGTTAAATAAACGTTTGCGTGCTATGGTGGGAATTGCGCGGTAGAGGGAAATGAGGGCCGATGCACCGCGATCAGCTCGGCCTGGTAACAGCCGTAGCGATAACACGCCTAACGCACCAATATTTGAAACCTAACCTAACCTAAGCCAAGACACTACATGGTCTCATAATTTCTACTACTTTTCTAAAAAAATTCAATTTTCCTAGCTTTTCTTAGGAAAAGCACCATACACACATATAGGACATAGTATGTTGAGGTCTTCAAGTCTAACCGGATGCAGCTGAATACCAGTATTTTACATGGAGCGGCTGCCTATCTGACCTTCTTGTGGAGGTTACGGGGTAACACGGTTGTCAGACTTTTGGGCTTCTGACTGCCGTAAAGACTGTCAAAGATCAGCCGACAATGACACTGACAGCCGTGACCAAGGCGAGTTCTACTTTTCCAGCAATGAACAAAAAAAAATCCCGCAACCCAATCTCCGGTTCATTTCAACGAATACAATTATTCTATTTTCTCTCACAATTGTCAATTGAATAACTGCTTTTAGCCTGAATTCAGACATAATTAAGGGGGAGTATTCGTAGAATCGCATAATGAGAGAATTCGTATAAACGTGATGTATTGTGCAATCATGCATCCATTCAACAAAAAGACTACAATAGAGTATAAAAGTACACAAATTAATGATTCAAATAATGTATTTGGAGACAGTAAAAAGTGACTTTAGGGTGTTGCTAACTTTTGTCAGGGTCTTGCTGAATTTTGTCAGGGCCTTACTATCTTTTGTCAGGGTCTTACTGGCTTTTGTCCATTATCTACCGGCAATCACCATACATTCCAAGCCTTTTGCATACATGGAGTCTTCGGTCAGTTTGTTAACCTAAAAATAAAACATAGTACATTCCTAACAAACCTAAAAGTAACACAAACCTAAAAATAGTACATTAGGTCCAGCGGGGTAATTGCAAGCACACATAAAATGACAATTGATCGCATTTTCTTTCATGTTGACAGTTCAGCCACGTTCATTGCGTTATTTACGTTGTTGAGCAGACGAATTTATTAAATCTATGAAGCAATGGGTTATAAATATCCTTCAAAACTCTCGGATTGTGATTGAAACTGGGTTCTGTAATTATGGCGCTAGAGTATGAATCTTAACGAAGCAAATGGAGTAGTAAGGATCATAGCAGATGTCTTTCTGTAGTTTCTGCTTACCAGCATTGGAAGAAGGCGTGCCTTTACATTATCATATTATGTATGTGTTAGTTCCAGTACATATGTGCCTAGGTAATTGTTTTTAGTGCTAAATAACCACGGACCGCAAGTGCTGATGTTTACTTGTAACCACAAATTAATTATTAGTAGCTATTAATAAATTTATCAACATTCTACATACACATTGTTTAAGTTATGGTAATTCTTTTGTTGTTATTTAAACATGAGATTATATATCTTAAAACTTTTAAGGCGACGATAAACTGTTTTAATGATTTTAAACTGATGATCACGTCTAAATGAGTAAGGTTAATCAATCAATCTGCCTAGCCTTTTCCCAACTATGTTGAGGTCGGCTTCCTGTCTAACCGGATGCAGCTGAATACCAGTATTTTACATGGAGCGACTGCCTATCTGACCTCCACAACCCAGTAACTGGGTAATACGATACCCCTTGGTAAGACTGGTTGTCAGACTTTCGAGCTTCTGACAACCCTTAACGACTGTCAAAGATCCACGAATGACAGCCGGGACCAACGGCTTAACGTGCTTTCCGAGGCACGGAGGAGTCTCGGTATGAAAAGATGGTCACCCATCCACAGACCAACCCCGGCAAGCGTAGCTTAACCTGATGGATCGACCCGTGCGGCTGTTATTACTTAGCCACGAGCTCCAAATGAGTAAGGTTAATGATTTTGAAAAAATACATGTTAAATTAGAGCATTCTCTATAAACTTAATATGTGAATATTTTAGATTATGAATACATATATT
Source organism: Dicycla oo (assembly GCA_948252095.1). Lineage (NCBI taxonomy): Eukaryota > Metazoa > Arthropoda > Insecta > Lepidoptera > Noctuidae > Dicycla > Dicycla oo. The sequence goes on from OX411732.1 coordinate 17,238,371, forward strand.
ACATAGTTTAATGAATTTTTAAATGTATACTACTATGTATATTATTACACGCAAAAACTCTCATGCGTAGTTGTATGAAATCTTCACCATTTTAAAGATAACTTAATTATTTATCTTTTAGTATATACGTACGTGTTTTAATATAATACATTTTGTTTCATGTATAATAAATTAATAATGCGTCTAATGGCAGCTGAATACCAGTATTTTACATGAAGCGACTGCCTATCTGACCTCCACAACCCAGTTACTGGGTAATACGATACCCCTTGGTAAGACTGGTGGTCAGACTTTCGTGCTTCTGACGACCCGTAACGACTGTCAAAGATCCAAGAATGACAGCCGGGACCAATCCTTAACGTGCTCTCCGAGGCATGGGGGGATGTCGGTACCTATGTAAACATGGTCACCCATCCACGGACCGACCGAGGCGAGCGTACCTGATCGATCGACCCTTGTAGTTGTTACTTCTTAGCCACGAGCCCCTTAGTTGTTTATTCCTGCAATTAATTCAAACTTTTCCAAAACACTCCTGCTTCCTCCACCAAGCAAGTAACCGCAACGATTACACTTTAATATTAAAATTAAACCCATGTTGGTTCCGCACATAAACGAGAACGGTCGGTGTAATTAATTTGTCCTGCACATTGAGAGAATTATAAATGAGTTTGCTGTGTTGCATCCATTTTATTAATATTGAACAGGTTTATTTTGTTTACAACACCCGGTAAAGTAAATTTTGGGACAGTGTTGTAATGTTGTTTGGAATGGCAGCTGGCATAAAGTCGCAGCATTATGCTGAGCGATGGCCGTTCTGCGTAGATGTGACACATATTTTATTTTATTTTATTTTATTTTATTTTATTTTATTTTATTTTATTTTATTTTATTTTATTTTATTGTGTTTGGGTGGCTTACAGCTAACAATACAAAAAATTGTAGTGAGGCATACAACGAAAAGCCATTTACAAGCCTCCACAGTTAGCAATAAACTATTGTTGCACAAACTAATAACTAAGCATAATATTAATGATATAACTAAGCATAACGTAATAACAATTAAAATCCATCACAAACAACACAGCTTTTAGACAAGGCAGTACTAATTAAGTATTATTATTACAGTATTAATTTACGGTTCCGTACCTCAAAAGGAAAAAACGGAACCCTTATAGGATCACTCGTGTCTGTCTGTCTGTCTGTCACAGCCAATTTGATCCGAATCTAATGGACCGATTAAGTTGAAATTTGGTACACGTATATATTTCTGTGACCCAAACACGGACGTGTAATGTGAATTAATGAATTTTGAATATGGGGGTCAATTTTGGGGGGCAAATAAGAAAAAAAAATGTTTTGCAAACTGTACTGTGCAATATATCAATTCTTTTTAATAATTTTAAAATAAACAGTTTAAATTTTTTAAGAAAATAGACGAAAATTGACCATTCCCTCTCTTTATCTCCGAAACTACTGACCTTAAAATTTTGCAATAAATACAGAAATAATTCTATAGTTATAGATCTACAGGAAAACCTATAAGAAGTTTATGGTCTTAAAATAACATGTTGAAATTCTCAATATTGTGCGCACAAACTTACATTTGTCCATAGTTAAACGAAAAGAATCCAACCCACATTAGGTGTAATGTGGGTTGGATCTTTTTCGTTTAACTATGTACATTTGTAATTGGAATGCATAGGAGAACATGTTTTTCAACTACAATGTTAAGTTTGTTCTTGGGATAAATTCATCCCAACTAAGGACTTCGGACCACGCACAATGAAGGGTTTCATTGTGCGTGGTCCGAAACGCACTTGATGGGTATTTTTTTATGCCACATCGGACCTTAAAAAATCGGACTGCCGGAGAGTAAAATTCCTTGTAGTGCATAAACGCCCTGTGTATGTTTATCCGATTACTTTAATCGCTTACGGCGACGGTTAAAACGGTTACTATGAGTAGGGTGTAACGGCTAGGGCTGCACAGGTAGACTGCGCAGGCAAGTAGCAGGAAAATAGGTAGTGTGTAGAGAGATATTCAACCAGTAGAGTAGTATCATACATATACGTATTTAGTTCTACAGTATTACACGTCTAGGTCGTAGGAAGGACACTACTGTTCTGACATTGAGCACTCGCACACTTATTGAATAGTATGGGGGGAGGGGGGGGGGAACCCCTGATTCCGGGAATACAAAATTCAGTATTTGAGTTACGAGAGCTCTGCTCACTGAGTGGTCAGCTATCAAAATGGCCGAGTGAGACTTGATCTTATAGTGATGTGCTAGTAAGTAACATTTTTAGATAGTTACCATCACTCGACCAGTTATGAGTTATGAAGCCATACAACGCTACAAGGGAAATATGCATGTGATTCAAAAGGGTATTTGTTTATACTAATATTTTTATATAATGTTTAAAATAACTGCCATACTTCAGAATTACTCCCCCATCAATATTTTTGATTATAATTTTTTTTTTGAGCACGAGTTTAATTTTTAAAAAGTGCAAAAAATGTGTGGGAAATTCAAATATTTGAAAAGCGACGCCATTGTTCATAGCGATTGCGACGTAAAAGTCTATGACAACAATAAATGTCAAGGTGTTGTATAGGAATGTTTGCGATTTCTTGTGTTTGTTGTCACAGATTATGACGTCACACCAAGCGCGCCAAAATGTAGAGCGTTTAAGGTCCCCGTGTCGGTTAGCTATACATATTTAACTTTTTTAAGTACTTGCAATTGTTTTTTGGCGTTCAATTTTTTTTTATGGCGATTGTAAGCTATCTGAATTGGGAAAAGGCTAGGCAGATTGATTTTGTAAGCTATCTGAATAAAAAAATACAATATGCATATCGACGGCTAAGAATCAATACCAAAATAACTGTAAAAAAATAGTATGTATACTTATAAATACCAACGGTATAGATAGTCTATTCAAAAAAATAGTAATTTGATTTAAATGTATTAAAATAATCACAAAAAACCTGTAGAAATGGTCGTTGCCAGCCCACGCGGGATAGACGCTCTTAACCGTCGATATTCCATATCCATTGGAACTGAACAGTCACTTCATGAGAAGGCAACTCTGGGTACTACCACCTGACGTTGCAGCGCACGAGTCTGGCTTACTCATCTGGATCAACATACTGACTTCAGCCACTGCTACTCACCATAGTCCTTTATTTTCTTATGCCGCTCCCCACGCTCCTGTGCCAGCCTCATCCAGGTTCTACCCGCGATGGCAACAATGTCGTCCGCTCATATCACCGCCGGACGAGCAACATTTCTTCTTCCAGTCCTTAGACACTACTCATTTTAGGTTTATTTCTCCGGATATGGTAGCATTAGCGTCTCCTTGACTTCCGCAAGATCTTAGCAAAGCGTAACGGAGGTCTTATAAAGAAAGTCGAGTCAAATTTAGCTAAGACCGTTTCACGTGGTGGAGTGGTGAAGCTCTTCGCTTCGGCCTCCGCTAGATGACCCCTCCGTTACAACCCTAGTATTCGGTAACCTGGATTATTATACACCTCACAAATGATGATGGTTTAGCTATATGGTGCTAATCCATGCGTCAGGGAGCTTACATAAAGAAACAGATTTCCGGTGCAGGCGAGTCTGTACGGGTCGTGTACTGGTCAAACCACATAATATAAACAGGTAAAGTTCTTAGTGACCTTTATAAGTAAGTGCATAACGTAGGAATATTATACCTGCACCGATCGGTAGCGACCTGATTCTTTATTTAAGCACCCTCAGGCTCGTGAACGGCTGCTGTTTGAATTATCTTCTGGAAGCTGCCACGGCATATTTTAATTTAATTCAAGTTTTTGTTTTTTTGTCTTTTTATAACTGACGCTTTTGACGTTCTGCATCGTTCTCACATGTATAATTTCAATATGATTGATGTTATCAATATTTTGTAACTATATTTTGATTTAAAAGAGTGTCCGTGGAGTTCCTTGTCCGTTTTCTCCATAGGTACCTACTATGCTTTGGAATGGGCAACTCCCTTGACAATTCAAAAGTGCCTGTAATTGGTTTGTTTGAAATAAATGCTTTCAGTTTTAGTTTGAGTGGCGATACTTAAATGTACTATCGGAGAAACGAACATCTATACACCGTAAGGACTGTTCTTGCTTGCAACGCTCGGCCGCTATTGTAACGCTTGCCAACAGATGTGGTTACCGTGTGCTCCGGATTCTGTTTTCAAATTCGTCAGATGTAAATTTCTTCGATAGTACGACTGGTGCACCTTTGAAAGTCAACCGTTTACATTTTTTTATCACGGTTATATTCTCTTTAGTTCAAACCGATATAAGAGAAGTTTGAGCACCAACAATAAGTTACGTATCACTATGCAAGCCACGTTCCGTAACATGACGCACAACAACGATCAACTTTTGTTAAGTAACATAGTTTGTTCCAGTTTGTTACTTATTAAAATTACAAACATTTTTGCCCCATATGTTTTCAAGGCTACTTCATATTCTTCTCGTGTCGATTACAAGTCATCTTCGTTTATGTAGGTATATAGGTCCCAGGGAATCGAAGTTGATAAATGCTAGTTTATCATTTGTGACTTCGAGTTACTGCTAGATAGATTGCTTCGGCACACCTTTTATGCCTGGAGGCTTTTATTTAGTTCTAAAGTTCTGTTTACGTTTTTACTTTTGTATTTTTGTTTCTGCTTGAGTATAGTTTTCGATTATTTCATTTTTTTTTTGTTGGTATATTGGCGTGTGCTAGCTGACTTATGGCGGAATTTAATTTAATCTCATGTTTTGATTCGTAATACTTAAATTATTTTGCGCAGTGCTGTATAATATATTATATTTTTTTAACTAAACAGACAGCTGTGCTGCTGGGGAGTTTGTTGCGCCACTTCTTCTCCCCAGCTAAAGTACTAGGAAGTTGTGAGGGGCGGACGATTTGGGGGCTGTCTTATGTAATTTTGACGTTCGAAAAGTGCTGATTCTCAGCCTAGTTAGAATAAATAACTTTTGATTTTGATTTTGATAAATGATTTTATTTCTGTAAGTAGGTTTGTACAAACACTTTTACACGTCACTCATGTTTTTTTTTAAACTAGTTGAGGTCGGCGTTTCCTATCTGCCGAAACAAACTCAGAGGGCACAGTCTCGTATAAAATCCAGACATATTCTTGGTCAGTTCATGAGAAGATCATGTAGATTGGTGTCTGAAATGGTCTTTTGAGGAAACAACCACACAAATTGAGAGGACAGAGGCACGCATTTGTCAGTAATCGCGCAGCTCAACTCAGAACTTAAGGAGCTAGGATGCTTTGGTCTTGGAGCTAGCTACATAGTTGCCACTTGCCATTTTATTAGACCCTCAGCATAGTAGTAGTAGGATAAACTACCCATGCGGAATTCTCCTGACGTTTATAAACTCGTGAAAGCCTAATGAACAATATAATCATCAGTACATTTCTCTCTAGAATAATAACTGTTACCACTAATACTAATCACACTAAATCTGCATTTTAAAACAAATCACACAATGAGTCATTCATAATTATATTATATTATATTACATTCAGAATTAACGCGGGCTTCAGCTGAAAATATTATTATCACAATTATGTTAGGTATTCATAATAACACACTTTAATTGCGGGGCCCATGTGCGGATATAATCGATGTATAACCATAGATTAAGGCCCGGTTTCCACCAAAGCAGAGAGGATAGGAGACGAGAGGAGATGTGTTTGAATAAACCAATCCGATTTCATTATTTCCACATCTCTTCTCCGCTTAGCTTCGGTGGAAATGGATCAAGTGGAGAGGAGAGATGTCTCACTTTTCTATAGAATTTTGTGCGGCGAGCGAGCAAGCGGCGCGGCAGAGCGGAGAAGTGTCTAGTCGGGCGGCCGGGCGGCGCACGCGCTCGCGCAACCGCACCCCGCTGCTTTCTCCCCGCGCCTCGCACATCCGAAAGCGCCATTCGACTGACACAGCTCACATCTCCTCTCCGCTAGCCAGCTTTGCAGCACATCTCCTCTCGTCTCCTCTCCTCTCTGCTTTGGTGGAAACCGGGCCTAATACAGATGAGACACTCCGCAGTTTAGGTATGAAGCTACAAGGAGGCGGCGGTCTCGACTTGACGAGACAATTCAGTGCGAGCTGCCGCGCACAGGCCGGCTCGCACGGTCAGTTCGATACTCACTCACACGCCGCATCGTAAAAGAAGACAAACCTAACGAGTCAGAAGGAATAAGAGTTACGCGATAGAAAGCGAGGCAACTTGTAGGTGAATATAACTGTAGGTAATAAGCGTTGTGCGACCTGAATTGCACTTTATTTTGTCGTAGCAAGAGTAGCTTTTATTTAAATGATTTTGTGGAGTGTCCCATCTGTATTAATCTGTGGTATAACCTCGTAATGAACACTGCTAATTTCACTTCAGTCTGAGTACAACCAGGCAAGGTTTCGAATTCAGCACGTTAAAAAACTTCTTGCAGTTACGCATTTTCATTATTATTTTAGTTTCTTCAGCCATAATACCAAAAACCCGAAATAAATAAATCCAACATTGTTTTCAATGACGTCTATTTGAAGCATTGTAGCTATCACACTGATCTATTTTTCTTTCTGCCTAGCCTTTTCCCAAGTATGTTGGAGGCGGCTTGTAGTCTAACCGGATGCAGCTGAATGAAAAAGTATCATACTTTACAAGGAGTGACTGCCTATCTGACCTCCACAACCCAGTAACTGGGTAACACGCTACCCCTTGGTAAGACTGGTTGTCAGACTTTCGGGCATCTGACGACCCATAACAACTGTTAAAGATCTACGAATGACAGCCGGAACCAATGGTTTCACGTGCTTTCCGGGGCGGAGTCTCGGTATGTAAAGATGGTCACCCATCCACGGACCAACCGCGGCAAGCGTAGCTTAACCTGATTGATCGACCCGTGTGGCTGTTATTACTTACACACGAGTTCCAAATAAAACCTACTACAGTAGCCTATATTGTTATTATGACTAACTCATACATAAAATACAATTACTCTCGATCCACAACAGAAACAATTATACAATTAGTTATTCACATCAACACACGTTTAGTGCGGGGCCCATGAGCGGATATATACGCGTAATGACCGCCGGTTTCCATTGTGTAGACAAAGGATGACTGACAGAGTACTTGTAGTAAATTAATTTAATAGCGAACTGTTGGGATCTTGCGAATTCTTAAACTTTTCGTCTTTACACACACAGTACACCCGCATTTCGCTAGTAATTTTTGGGAGCCTATTGCGTCTTTATTGGGTAGATTTAAGACTTTTGCGGGCAACTCACAAAAGTTTAGAACTATTTCGTGTTGTAAAGATCATCACTGAAGGATCATTGGATGAACCAAATTTTACTGAAATAGCGCCCGTAAAAACGTAAAAATCTCACAGTCCAGTGGTCCATTTGTGTAAATACCGCAAGAGTGCCGAAAAAAATTCGCGAGCGGACACAGTGAGTTTTGTGTGTCAAGAACAGAATCGAGTTGTGAGTGTAACAATTGACAGTGGTAGCGTTGTCAATCGCACTAAACGAACAAGAAAGAGGGTAGACCGTTTTGTCTGCTCGTAAACATCCACCCGCAATAACTTCAGTTTATCCGTGATCATGGCACTTGCAACAGTGCCGAAATATCGGAAACCCCAAACAATTAATATACATGGTAAATATCCCGTTTTAAGTTCTAATAATATTATAGTATTTTACATTTTTTCTCATTCTTTTGTGATAGCTGCGTAGGCACTTCCACTTGTTTTTTCTATTCCGTTATTCCACACATTATCAATCGCCCCTATTACCTCCCGGAGCATGCGGAGTTCATACAAACGAAATACCAAAATAATTTGTAAATCAAACATATTCTAAAGGTAGTGTGTATTTATTCCGATTGGATTAAAGAATATCTAGGTTCCCAAATATATATTTAAATAAGAACATTGATTTAAACAGGAAATATGAGAAAAATAAGATTTCTATAGAAATTTTAAATTCCTCATTCTCTTCTTCGAATCAGTGTCCTTTCAAAATATATAATAGGTTGGGGAAAAAGTTTCTTCGCATTTTTTAAGAAAATTCAAAACATTTTTTAATATAGTTTATTTACATTTAACTAAAGTATGTAGGTACCATTTTGTTCGATAACTTTTTGCCATCTTGTAGGTAGGGACATGCTCCCATTGCTATAGAAATTTTGGGACTTCTGGTCAAAATACCGCGACAAGTGGTTTTAGCAGTCCTCTCGTGATGTTAACCTGACACTGCCTAAAGAATTCTGAAGAGACCGAAACTGGTCGAAATCTGAAGGTCAGGACTATACGGCGGATGCATTAACACCTCCCAGCCAAACTCTCTTAATTTTTGCTGAGTGACTAAAGATGTGTGAGGTCTAGCGTTATCATGATGAAAAACCACACCCCTTCTGTTGATTAATTCCGGCCGCTTTCTCTCAACTTCTTGCTTTAATCTCATCAGTTGTTCGCAGTAGAGTTCAGAATCGATGGTCCTGTCTGGTGGTAACAGCTCATAATGAATAATGCCCTTCCAATCCCACCACACACACAGCATCACTTTGTTGCGAGTTAACCCGGGTTTCGCCACAGTCTGTGAAGCCTGACCGGCCTTTAACCACGACCTTTTTCGCACGTTCTTGTCATACGTGATCCACTTTTCATCACCAGTTATCAGCTTCTTCAAAAATGGTTCGGTTTCATTACGTCGTAATAAAGAATCACAAATGAGTACACGGTTCATTAGGTTTCTTTCAGTGAGCTCGTGAGGTGCCCAAATGTCAAGCTTTTTTGTGTATCCAGTTTTTTTCAAATGCGCCAAAACTGTTTTGTGGTCAATTTCCAGTTCTTCAGCTACGTTGTAACTACTGATATGCCGATCTTGCTCCACTTTTTCAAAAATGGCATCCATTTTATCCGTAATAGGGCGACCAGAGCGACGTGCATCTTTGACATCAAAATTTCCGGATTGAAAACGCTTAAACCAAATTTGTGCTACTCTCACAGACACTACACGAGGTCCATAAACATCGCAAATTTTTTTCGCGGCTTGCGTTGCATTTTTACCTTTTTTGTAGTAAAATTTTAAAATGTATCGAATTTCTTTATCTTGACGGTACGAAAAACAAATGAAAATCACACATTTTCCTAATTTGAATTTGGAATTATGTTCTTTAAAATTTAAACTTTCAATGATACCAAAACCAGCCAGATACAAATAGTATAGCCAAATAGATTTTATTACAAGTTCATACATACTATAATGCGAAAAGACTTTTTCCCCAACCTAATATGTTTGGGAACCTAGGTATTCTGTAATCCAATCGGAATAAATACACACTACCTTAAGAATATGTTTGATTTACAAATTATTTTGGTATTTCGTTTGTATGAACTACGCATGCTTTGTGGGCCTCTTAAACATAACTGGCGAATATAAGGGTTACACCTCTGTCTAACCCTTCAGGGAATACAGGCGTGATGTTATGTTATAACCCCACCAGAATCTAAAACCCACAAAAACCAGCAAACAGCAGCTGTTCTAATATAAAATAGTAAGTAATTCACCTGAGTATCATCACGTGCTTAGTGCGGTGAACAGCGAAGCGGATATCACCGCGTAATGACCGCCATTGTATTGTTACGTGTGAACATACCAGAGGATTGCACATACTGCGGTTATGGGGAGCCAACTTTTGTAGTGGATTGTATTTTAAATGATATGATGGCTGCTTTGATGCATGCCTTATTAAGATAGTATTAGATTCGGATGAGAAGGTTTAAAGACGAATTTTAATATTGACTAGGAAAAGCTAAAGATTTATTATATAAATAAAAAAAAATGTTTATATTATAAATGTTTTAGTTACTTGCAGGTTTATGCAAGTTTTGTTGAAACAAGAATAATTAATGTAGATAAGTAATTCACATAAGTATCCTCATGTGTTTAGCGCGGTGAAAAACAGCTGTCATTCGTGGATTTAAGAATACAGAAGGGCTATGCAGAAAACGGCAAAAGTTTAGCTTAACTGTTTTAGTGATGAGAAAGTACTTATAAGCAAATTACGTAGGGACATCAAATAAAAATACTGTGTATTTTAGTGTTATTAATACTTTTGTAATGAGGAGTACGTTATAAATGAAACATATTATTATGTTCCTCACGGAAGACATACCTAAAACATTTGAAAATCCATAAAAAAAGCCTTTTCAAAAGAATTTTTTCAAATCACTCGAAATAATTTCATCAAAAACAATAAATCCCAACCTATTCCAAAAACTTTTATCCCTTATACACACATTTTAAAAATTATCGCTAAGTTGAACGCTATAAAGATAACAAACGACAGCATTAGTTAAAAAAAAAAGATCGCTATTATTATCGCCATTTTGTTTACAAAGCACACAATGTATTTTAAAGCTAGGCCGGATACATTACAATTTAGAATACAAAATACGCGCGTCATCTGACAGTTGCTCGTTATTTGGCTCGGACACGAGTTCGATCGTCAGTATGACCGTGTGTATCACGAAAGTAATGTTCGGATTATATTTATGCCACCCAAATATAGTTTGTTTGGCACATAAATTATTTTAATGAAACTTAGTTTTGCACCGTGATTTGATTATTAATTGTATTTGAATTAAGTTTTGTTATTTCATGAAGTGATAATGGACGAAGAATTAGGGCAGTGATGATTTCCTTTTGATGATGTAAGAGGGCAGGGCACATTGCACGTAGAACAGATGGCCAATGGGGCCGAAAGGCGTAGCGTTGGCAGGCTTCCCACAAAGTGGACCGATGACCTTGTGAAGGTTGACATTTGCATAGGAGTCATATGGGGTCATTTGGTTGCAAATAAGATGATTTCCGCATTGCATCGCATCGGAAAGGATACGTGGCGTGGCGTGGCACGGAAGATGCATGCTGTCATGCTGCTGTGCGCGGTTTGTTAATATAGACTTTAAATACTGTGTACACGATTTATTATCGTTTAAAGATTGAAAAATCCGTTCCGTTCCGATCCGACGCGATGCGAGCCGTTTGGTGGAAATCATCCCAATGACCTCTTCAAAGCTCCTAAATTGATTGCCGACATATTACCAATAAGGCTGTCAATAGACGGACTGCACAGCAGCAACCGCACGCAGTCGATATATTCAACTCCATGCAGTTGTACGTTTGACTTCGTACAGTCGTGACTTCAACTTCACGCGGTTGATCGCTAACCGTAAACAGTGTGCAGTTCACGCGGTCGGCTACAGTCTGTGAAGTCGATATTAACTGCATACAGTAGTGACTTTAACTTCACGCACTCGGCTGGCTGACTGTATGCAGTTAATAGCGACTTCGCACGACAGCAGCCGACTATCGACTGCGTGCGGTTGTTGCTGTGCATTCCGTCTGTTGGCAGCTTAACCCTGTAGAAGCATTTTAATGTAGATACCCAAGTTCCTACTATCCTACTTCCTACTAATACTAAAACATCCAAAGTTTGCACGTTTGGATGTTTGTTACTCAATCACGCAAAAACCGCTAAAAAGATTTGGAACACAGTCTATAATCAGGATTAACACATAAAATAATCTTTATCCGTATTACGTTCCCGTGGTATAATGGCCGACATCAACGCGGGCGAAGCCACTATCAAAAGCTAGTATGAAATAAAATAATAATAACCTCGGACATTATTCACACACGGTCATCTGATCCCAAACTAAGCAGAGCTTGTACTTAATTTGTTAAAAAAATATATCACAAAACACAGAAAGCACAAGGTGACTTACTCGTACATGACACGAATACATTTTCTTATTCCAAACATATCATCAACATTTTTGATTGAAAAGCCTTATGACATCTAAAAAAAATTGCAAATGACATAACACGCGCCGTAATACCCTTCAAGTCAAGATTATCCCAAAAATAACGTATAAGTGTAATGTAATCTTATGGCAGCTGTCATAAAACCAAGAGCGTAAAAACCAATTTTTCTCCATATATTACTGACATTTCATTCGTATTCGCGATATGTACGTTTTTATTCGGTTGGTGTGCGTGGCTTTCTTTAATAATCCGCTTTAGGGTATGTTAGTGGTGGAAGAGAGGAGCGGGCGCAGAATTGATTAGGATAACTCGACATTTTGACAATTATATTATTACTAGCGACCCGCCCCTGCTTCTGATGGATGCAATGGCGTCATGTCAAATAAACGAGGTTTTTGTGCTATATCCAGGTTAAATATTGGTGGGGCTCGTGACTAAGTAATATCAGCCGCACGGATCGATCGATCGGTTTATTCCCGGTCGTCCCCACTGGGCACGACTGGGAAAAAAAAGTTTCGTTCCTCCGCAGTGCTGACGAATGAAACTTTTTATTGCCCACTCGTTTCGGTTAAAACATTTTAACAATCCGTTAAATCTCTTATTGAAATCCCCATTATTTTTTTTTGACTCTCGAGTGGGAAAACGAGAGGGAAATAAAAAGTTCCAATCGTCATCACTGGGGAGGAACGAAACTTTTTTTCCCAGTCGTGCCCATTGGGGACGACGGGGCGGGGACGACCGGGAATAAACCGATCGATCCATACCGAGACCTCACCATGCCTCGGAAAGTACGTTAAGCCGTTAGTCCAAAATGGCATATAACTTAGTCAAAAAGCATAATGATAATGAAACAATATATTGTAGGAATGATTGATGAACTGATTATGGATACAGAAATTATATTTTGAAAGAAAGAAAGAAAGAAAGAAACAAACAAACAAACAAACAAACAAACAAAGAAAAATATTTTATTTACACGCACAGGAAATACAAACAATAATAAAGAGCATAGTAAATTAACAAAATTAACAAAAAACAAAATATAAAAATTAAAAATACCTGTGCGAGGCCGAAAAGGCTCCTATCTCAGCATAAGCATTTTGAAGATATTTATTTAAAACGAAGTTCTTTGTACGCTTAACTCATTTTGGACCTGAACCATAATCGGTCATTTTATTATTAAGCATGCGAAATGCTCTAAATTGTTACATAGAAAGACACGGAAAGCGACTTTGTTTTATACTAGGTAAAGATAAGAAGTTTATTACATTCTTTTTTTCTGCGTCATCAAAATGAGGTTCTTATCCCTACGGATATGCCAACCCCATCGCCTTATCAACTATTTAGGTAGGAAGTTAATAAAGAATTTATAAAATCTTATAGAAGATGAATCTTACTGATACATCATATCACAATAAGTTCTAAAAAGTTCCTTTTAGTCATTTAATTCTGTTTTTGTTCTAATAATTGTGTTTTTGTTTTGTGCAAAGGAGGCCAATGTTTTATCATGCTTTGAAATCGCTATCCGTTAAGCCTGTGAAGTTTTGCTTATTAATTTAATTTGACCTTTGATCTGTTGAGATTAAGTTTTTATTCTTCCAAATATGTAGGTAGGTAAGTATTTACATTTTTTATTTTATTTTTTCTTTTGTTTTTTTTTTTTACTCATGGGAACGTTAAATACTTATTCAATCTGCCTAGCCTTTTCCCAACTATGTTGGGGTCGGCTTCCAGTCTAACAGGATGCAGCTGAATACCAGTATTTTACATGGAGCGACTGCCTATCTGACCTCCACAACCCAGTTACTGGGTAATACGATACCCTTGGTAAGACTGGTTGTCAGACTTTCGGGCTTCTGACGACCCGTAACGACTGTCAAAGTTCCACGAATGACAGCCGGGACCAACGGCTTAACGTGCTTTCCGAGGCACGGAGGAGTCCCGGTATGAGTAGATGGTCACCCATCCACGGACCAACCCCGGCCAGCGTAGCTTAACCTGTTGGATCGACCCGTGCGGCTGTTGCATACCTCTATACAATTTTTATTCAAGTAATTTTAATGTATGTCGCTTCTCATTAACACACAGGACGCACCCTAATAGCGAGTATATTTGAGGCATCCGTCCTCCCGACTGTCAATGAACAAAATGGAAGGAAATATGCCAATGGGACGCCCATAGAAAACCTTCAATATGCTAGTCCGGTTTTTCATTAAAAGTAATCCGGAATTTCGGGATTTCTGTTTTATTATTCCCGAATAGAATAGGGACTCATCTATAAATATGGATTTCCTTAATAGAAGTCAGTTTTTTTTTTAATGAAAAGATATGAAGCTTGAATTTATAGTATAGTATTTAGAGATTTTTTTTATTTTGATGGGTTTGCTCTTGACTCTAGTCTAGGTCGGAGGTGACAGAGACAAAGTCGACGATGGAGTGAGCTTACCCAGAAGAAGCCTGTTCGCTCTCACTTTGAAGAGATTAGGGTTGTATGCGTTCGGAAACAGACGCAGGTAGTTTAATTTAATTACTTTGTTACAATGCTTTGTTACGCTGTAGAACGGCACTGCTACATTGCGAGAATGTAAAAGAAAAGTTTTGGGGCTGGCTTCAAACGCAGAATTACGAGGACACTGAAAATCTCCTACAAGTATAATTCAACTCTGCACTTCTCTTCGGTATACACGCGCACATACACACGCACACACACACACACAAACACACACACACACACACACACATACACACACACACACACTTGGGTACCAGAGTTCATACAAACACTTGTGTTAAATTGACATTAATAGTCTTATGTTTAAGTTCTAATGTGTATTTTCTTTCATGATCCATGCTTTTCTTTTTTATAAATGTTTGTCTGTATATGCCCATTAAGTTCAATAAAATATATTATTATTATTATTATTATTAATGGTGACTAACTGCCGCGTTGGTCACGTGGTTGCAAGCGAGACTGCTGAGCAAGGAGTCCTGGGTTCGATTCCTAGGTCGGGAAAAGTATTATTGGGTTTTTGCATTAGGAATTTCTTATTAGCAGCCCGGAGCTTGGAAGTTGGCCTTGTGATACCCCCGTGCCTCGGAAAACACGTTAAGAGTGTTTATCTGGTGCGGGGTGGCAACATCGCATTTCTACAGGTTTTCGATTATTTTATTAACAGTAAATCAAATTACTATTTTTTTTTCCAGCCAAGCACTAGATCATTGGTAATTGTAAGTATGCCATTTTTTGATAGTTAGGTATTTACTTATAAAAATTGACATAATTGTCTATTGTCTATGTTTTATGAGTATAAAATACCAACGATCTAGTGCTTGGTTGAAAAAATAGTAATTTGACTTAAATTTATTAAAATAACTAGCTTTTGCCCGAGACTTCGCCCGCGTGGATGTCAGAAATTATCCCACGGGAACGTACTACCGGAATAAAATGTATTGTACGTCCTAATCCAGGTCATAGTCTATCCATATGCCAAATTACATCCAAATCCGTTCAGCAGTTTTAGCGTGAAAGCGTAATAATTCAATCGTGATTCGAAAGACACGTGGCGCCATCTATTATCATAAGAACACTATTGTTGTTTTCCTCGGGCACAGTACTTTTTTCGGGATGAAAGGTACCCTATGTCCATTTCTGTACACGTGACAATGTATATGCAAAATTTCAGGATGATGGGTTCCGTGGTTTAGGCGTGAAAGGTAACAAACAAACAAACTTACTTTCGCATTAATGATATTAGTTAGGAAGTTAGGATAACGAAAAACCTGTAGAAATGCGACGTTGCCAGCCCGCGCGATGTAAACGCTCTTAAGGGATGATTTATGCGAGACCGCCAAGCACGCGAGCCGTGTCCGTGTCTGCTGAATTTGTACGGACCAGACGAGTCAAGGACGCTACACGGTCTAGCATGAACAGTTCGTGAAGATTTGGAACCTTCCCTCGCCCATGCCTCGTTCATGGCACGGCTCGCGCCTGCGCTTAATCTCTCTCCAGTCATGTCATATTGCCGTCCCATCCGACTATGAGAGAAAAGGAACAGAGAGTGCACCTGTGTTTTCACACACGCTTGTGCTCTACAATAATATCTCCTGCGTACCTGGTATGCGTGTGCGTGACTGGCTCTGGTGAGGTTGACCACCGTAACCGAAATTGCTCGGGAGGATTTGACTATAAATATGTTTACTAAGGTGACGAAAGAGATTGAGAAGTTGGCACATGAAAGGAGAGACCTATGCCCAGTAGTAGGTGAAGTCGTGCAGTAAATGATAATGATGAATGTGACAAAAGAAAACAATGCAGATCTTCTTTCTTTTCTTTCTAATTATTTCATATTTTTCGCTACTTTGCCTACGTAATTAACTAGCTAATGAGCGTTAAAAACATGAAATAGGATAGCCCATTTGTAGTTAGGAATGACAACGCTTTATTTGAAGAGATGTCTTGTGTTTTAAGTTCTTAATTAGTCGTTAATACAAGATGTTGGTGATTGAAATAAAACCTCTAACACCCCAGCATTTTTTTGTTATACTTATTTTTCTATTTTTATGACAAGTATTATTATTTATCTAGTTTAATTAATTTGGTATTGTAAAAGTTATTTATAATTTTTGATGAGATAAGTTTAGAATGTTTTCAATAAAAAAATAACATGTAATAAACAAAAAATAGTGAGGTGGTAAACTGGTATTATAATAATAATAATAAATCTTGTCTTCATCTCTGGCTTGCCTTTATTGGCCGGCTGGAGTGAACACTGACGAGGAACAGAGCTCCCACCTCTTTCTTGCCTTTATTGGCCGCCTTGAGTGGAGATTCGCAAGAACAAACGTGCTCGGAGGAAGGAAGTTTTCCAGTAAGGTGTTGGTAGGGATCTTGACCGTACTTCCGGGATTGTCCTGATAGCCGTGGAATACCTCTCCACTCCAGGAAGTGTTGCCCCCTTGTCGCTACGTCACTATGTGCTAGCGGCCGTTTCCAGGGGCCCATTATTGAGTGTGCAAGTCACTCCCTGCCATTTTATCCGTGTATAATATATAACATTGGTCAGGCAGGGGACATAGTTCTTCCATAGTTCAAGTTACCCAATCCACTTTAGCCACCCAGACCCATAGCCCAATATGTTTTGTTTCCACGTACAACAATATAGTCCTGCACCAACTGGGCGTTGTCCTTGGGTGCACTTGCATAGTGCATACAGGAATAATCGTCGGTTGGTGCCTCCTCATCATTTTTTTTATTTTAATTATCTAAGGGGTCTCTGAGAGTTGGCTTCGGCTCCTCGTACGCCTTTCAAAGGTCCGGGACCCCAGGGTCCCGAGAAATATCAAAAAATAGTAATAATAATAATATCCTGGGACATTACACACACGGTCATCTGATTCCAAACTAAGCAGAGCTTGTACTATGGAAACCAGATAACTGATATACTACATACACTACTTTTTTTTGTTGTAAATACATACTTATATAGATAATTACACCCAGACTCAGGACAAATAGACATGTTCATGCACACAAATGTTTGTCCTGGAAGGGAACCCACGACCTGCGACATGATAGGCGGTATCTTAACCAACCACGCTAGCTGGCCTGTCATATTAATTAAAAATGTGTGGATTCACCGTTCTAAACAACGACCTATCCTTATGTACCTACTTACAAACAAAGTCCTCGATACCTACCTTCTAAATCAAATAATGATGTCTTGAAATTATTTTCGTGGCCAGATAGTCTAAAGTCGGCTTTAATTTGTTAATATGCGATATTTTTCGATATGAAAACATTCTCAGAAACAAATTGTAAGATTTATTTTAGTTCGTTTGTTCATCCCGAGTCGTTTATCATCCAATATTGTCTCTTTCAAATAAAAAAGAATATTTTAAGCTATAATTAGGTGTTTTCATCGTTTTTACATTGTCATCCTGTTTTTAAGTGGCGAACTGACGAATATTTTATTTCATGACAGAGATTTATTTAGGATTTATTTTCAAGCTTCGTGAGTTTTCCATTCATTATTTTCCTCTCAATAAAATGACGTAGGTGGCATACTTATTGTGACTGAAAAAAAAAACACAATGTACGCTTTTATAATAAATTTCTAACGTGACGATATTGTGGACGTCTCCGGCATCAGACAATATAGAGTAGCAAAATGTATGGAAAAATATGAAGACGCTTTTAAACTTCCGTCCACGTTAACGTTATAACCTGCGCGTATTTCCACACATTTTATGGATGTGGACGTCCACGATAATATTATCGTCACGTTAGCAATTATAAAAGCGTATAGTAGTCATGCGACTATCACAATTTGAATTAATGATTTACATAAACTCGTCGATGCTTCTGCGTTACTACAGTGTGTAACCATAAAAAATAATGGACGACTGGCCCGAATTTTATCAAAAAAACTCATTCTCGTTTATTCATTTATTAAATTTTTATCTACACATAAAAATAACCGTTCAAAGGCGGATTTAATGTCTTAGGTTTATACGTTTCTTGTATTTTCAAATTGCTACAGTTTATTAATTCCTGACTATCACAATGTCTGAAACCTAAAACCTTTTAAACGATTAAATATTTGGAGGTAAAAAAACGTCTGTCAATTTAAAATGTCGCCACCAAAAATATAAAACGTTGCTTTTGCCTCGCGAGAAGATAAAAAAAAAAAAACAAAAAAGACATGAACCTATCCTCATACATCTCGTCTAGACCTCTCCCCGAAAATTGGCTGAATACACAAATACTTTTGCGCGCCGAAACAAATAGAAAAACAAGGTTGGCAAAATGGCGGCAAGCGGACATATTGTTCTGTGTGGAACAATTAAAGTTGTAAAATGGCTTTCGTTTTAATACACGGTTTTACTATTACTTACGGTTTACTACTAAGGTATGTTTTAATTAAAGGGCTGGGAAAATCTGTTTGGGGTTTTAAGTACTCGTAAAATTTTTAAGTATGAAATGGGAACATTGGGTTTATTTCCCAACTTTTTTGACTCTGATCTAAATATGCCATAAAGTTAATGTTTAGCAGTGGATGTCGATAATAGTATTGAAGATAAAATGTTAGGAGGACTATGTCGCTAATTAAAGACTTCTTGCCAGTTATCTAAAAGGTAACAACCAAGCAGAATTAAGACAGCTACGACCATCTTAATATTACCCCACTATCGCCTAAAGCTACACATGAGTTTTCTCGAAGAGCTTTAGTGAACGATTAGTCGAGGAAAACACAGAAATCAAAAACGTTTGTCGTAAAAATGTCGACGCGAAAGAAACCTTACGAATGTACGTCAAAATCCAGACCAATATTTTGTCGGTTGTTAAAAGTACTGAATGAACTTCTTTTATTTTAGGACTCCATTCATGATTTTACGATGAAAAAGTTTAATATTTACGAGAAACATGAATTTCTAATAAAGATAAAATAGCTATAGAAACATTGGTATTTGGTTCATCACAGCAAGCAACCTTAAAAGCTAAACATAAGTGAATAAATTTTAATCAAAAGGAAATTGTAACAGGAATCCTTACGGTGCTATAAATAACGTTAAACTAAATTGAATTTGAAGACATTTAATTTACAGGCAAATGAAGTTAATTTAAACATTTATAAGGTTTCCGAGATACGTGCCTAAAGAAAACCTCGATAGATGTTGGTTTGTATCTAGTTTAGTTGGCTTTGAAATTTTTTCGCATGCCTCATGCCTCACACCGTGATTTTAATAAGAATAAAAATGTCAGAATAGTTTAAAACGCTAATGCCATTTTTCGGCTAGGACTAGGACTAGGAGGGGAAGTTCTAAACAAAAGGTACTCTGGTTGAGAAAATACATGGTCAACATATTAGATTGCTTCTAAAAATGAACATGATCTAAATTCTCCACTTATTTAGAAACAACAAACTCCAGAGATAATCAGACACATCTTGACAAATTACGACACCCATACAACAAAAGCAATTTAAATTCAAGTAAAAACAATCGATCATGCAAACCACGTACGAGAACGAAAAGTGCCAGGGGATAAGTTAACGTTTATTGTTTTTCATCGTGAATACTTCCCAGGGGACAAGCCTGGCTGATGTTATGTTATTATAGTACAAACGACCAACTTTAGCGGGCGTCAGGGGAATATTTATCAAGGAAATGTGCTGCTACCTTGTCATTACCAAGCGTTTGCTTTTATGCTACTATATTTTTATCGCTGTGTTGCGGATGATAGTGGATGTTTGGCAGAATTATGCGACGGTTATTAGGTGCGACTGGTACAGAATAGGTTTTGTCCTTTGTTTCAGCTACGGTATTTGTTTTGTCATTCTGTCTAGGAGCTGAGGGAATGATATCGTCGTTCTGAAAGATATCATTTTTATTTGTGATATACATTTTCTTGATATTTTACTTTTGCTACATTCTAGATTTTTCTATTTGATTTTTCATCATCGATACAAAAAAGACCTCAACGATGAGGTCTTTCATCTTGATTTGTTTTTGAAAAATGTCTATAAGCCAAATCATACGCAACTAAATGTACTAAAATAGTTTTCTTGTGTGTCATTATTGATCAGCATTTCCGGATATTTCGATTCACAGTTATGTACTTCAATACTGTGAATCAAATTCTTAGAAATACACTATCGTATTATTCGCTATATCTCTCGATTCACACAAATCGCAATAACGCTGCACATTCAAGTAATCATCAATGCTACGCTTAACCTCATTGTTAGAAATCACTCGAGCGATTTGCGTACATTATGAAGTAGTATTGCATCATCGTAATGGCCGTGAATTTCTGCTTCCTGGTACCTACTTTTCAATAGCAGCTGTGATTTGAATACTGTTGAATGAAATTCAATTAGGAACATAGACTAGATTCTTATTTTTAAATTGATTTTTGAATAATTTAGAAGAACGACCGTGCTATTTTATTTTCCGTCAGATTGTCGAATTAGATAAAGCAGGGTAATCTGTTAAGGTTATATTCATATACAAAATAATCAATATAACAATTCAGAAAAATATCCTGCCTACTCATTGCAGCGTGACCTCTGGGGTTTCAACCTAATATTTTTTTTTTTCCTTAATTATTAATCAATTTTCAAGTTATTATGTTTAGTTATCTGCAGTCAACTAAGTTATAATGTTAAGTGCTGAACAAATGGTATAAGATATTCTTTGAATTTGGTATGTGCTTTCTCTTACTTTCTCTCTATTTTATTTGTCGTAGGTTTAGAACCAGTTAATAAGGGCTGCTTCCGGCCCATTTTTTCTTCCGGATACCGGACAATTCAGCAGGTTTACGTGCTTTCGGGTTGCTTCTACCAGCCGCGGCTGGCTATCATCATTATTCATGGCATAAATAGAATCTTTGGAGTTCTAGACCGTCAAGTCCGTTTTGGTCCACGACACAAATTATTCTCCTGTCACCTGCGATGCTGTCAAGGCTTGCCACACTTTGAGGATGCGGTTCGTCAGGATCGACCTTTTATTTAAACCATCAAACTTAACTATTAGTTATTGGTACTTTCAGGGTTACCATTTCAATACTAGTTGATCTTTAACCAGGACTGTTTCTATCGGGATAACTTAGGTTCATCTTTATAAGATAATATTAATTTGAAAGTTTACATAATTTAGTCAACATGAACCTAAAAATCGATTGCAATCGATTTCCTAGGTGGGAAACCAAATGCGTAGTAATAAATGATTACCATCCGATGCCAAATTACCTGTTCAGCAACTGTTTGTTGTGATTTATATATTTTAGCTTATTATATGTTTTTTGCTGCAATTCTTTTTTTATTTGTTATTATTCGTGTAAATTGGTGAATTTTCATTTTTATTTCACTCCATTGTATAGTTTTCGAAGCCTGTGTTAGTTAGTGAAATGCAATGTAATTACTTGCCACTTCAATTTATTGGCTGTCACCTCCCCTGGACCATTCAACCCGTCAGAATGATTGGTGTAATGTAGGTTTTTGAGTAAGGGCAATCTCCTGCCCTTGTCCCAATATATTTGGGGTGGGTACAACATGTCCCTTTCTTCCATACTTCTCTATTAGTCGATATCTCGGTAGTCACCTCCTTTCTAGCCATATAATTTTTCACACGGTCCAAATGTTTATACAAATTACAGGTACGAATAATCTTACACAAGAATATTATCTCCTGTAATGTAATTCTACCACTTTAATACATGAAATCCCTCATCACTCGTTGTCTCATTTGCTAATTACACCACGTACCTCATAAATTTTGCCAAACTTTCTGGGCAGGCTTGTCAAAATTTATAACATCGGCTTTGTTCGCGACGACGTTATTAACCAAATAAATTTTGCTTATGTGTATTCCTTTTTGTTTATTACACATTGTATTATTATTTATTCTATTGTAATTTAAGGAGCGTGAATAAGGTATTTTGGTTCAGGTGCTATGGATGTATTCTAATACTGTTTACTGAAGTGTTCTTTTGTTGAAGGATCTTGTAGATTATTTTGTTATGATTGTTAGTTCGATCATGTTTCGTGTCATGTAACACTTTACTTATTTCTAAAATTAAATGTTGTTTTATTAAGACTGTCTTATTTGTTTATTCTTCTGAACTAATAATCATCGTTATTTTTCAGTACACCCATTAAAATGTATCGTATTTTTTTTTGTATTTTAAATATCCTTCTTCTATATGCCACCTAATTTCAACAAGAAATTTCTCAAACATCATCACGTTATTTTACAATTATAATTTTGCACAAACTTCAATCATTGCTAAGCCTGCGCTTTAACAGTTAACGTCGGCTTTCAGGATTAAACCCTCCCCTCAAATTCCCAGTTCATTAAACAAATGAAAGGTTGGAATCAATACATTGATTTTAGAACTCTTTAGAGCGGAGCCACAAGATAGATAGGTACAGAAGGTCGGCTCAATACAATGAGCAAAAACGCACGTTCACTTAGATACGCTTCACGTACCACGTACAGCGGGTGCAAGCGAACTCGAGACTGGCGACCGAGATCGCCGTAAGTACAGTATTTTCATTTCAATAAGGGACACTAGCTTTACTTGTAGTTACTCAGTGTACAAACACGTTGTGAATGTGTGTGTAAGCGCAGGAGCTATCGGTACCGTCCGAGACAATGGCGAAGTCGGAAGTGTGTGTGTGCGTGTGTCTGTTATATGCTGATGCTACTTGTCTTCATGCACACATTCACACTGTTTGTACACTTGGTTAACATCGTCTGTCGCTTCGTGAGATAAAAATACTATATGCGTCTATGTATGCGTCCGTCGGTTTTTGTTCGTTTTATGAAGTCGACTTTCTGTACTTTTCTGTTACGGTAGCCTCAATTTGGGAAACAATGGCAATATTTATTGGTCTGTCATTATACTACGGGCTAAGGGAAATGACACGCGATTCTTTGCGTGCGGTTTGATGAATGCGAGGAAATGGGGGTCGGCAGATATCAAATTTATTTACTTTGTGCCCAAGTTTATTTGGTTTTGGTGGAGGGAATTATAGGGGAGTTTGTGCCTTGTTTGGATATTGACAGGGGAATTGTCTATACTAGAGTTTGCACGTGACTTTGTCCACGTGGTAGTAAAAATTAATTTTATTTTTTCGAGTGAATATTGGGTGGAACTTGCAAAATAGGACGATACATCGTTAGTACGTTAGCTATCCAAGGAAACAGCTGACACGATAAGTGGAATTACGCAATGAAGTTACAATTTACTTGAAAGGATAAACAGAATATTATTTGGCAGGCCAGCTGGCGTGATTGGTTAAGATACTATTTAAAGGTTAAGATAATATTGATAACGCAAACGATCTTTGCGTTATCAATATTATAGAAATAAAAATATAAAAAATAAAACGGAATACATTAAATACTCAAAGATTTTACAAAATGTGTCTACACATAAAAAAAAAAACGCAAACATAAAATTTATAAATGACAGTGAAAATAAATGCAAAGCAGTATGGAGAGTTATAAAAAATGAAATCATAGACAGTACCGATATCCCCAGCATTGAAAATATTCAAATTGACAACACCATACTCTCAGATCCTGTAGCTATAGCAACAGCGTTCAATAACCATTATAATAATATGGCACAATCTTCGAGTAAGTGTGCAAAACAAGGTAACGAGTGTTCAATGGCTCATTCGATGTTCCTTAACCCAGTGTCCGAAAATGAAGTTAGAGCAGAGATTATGTCACTGAACAACACAAGTTCCGAGGGTAATGACGAGATTAATACAAAAATCTTTAAAGCATGCACTAATGAACTATTTGAAATAATAACGTATTTAATTAATTTATCATTCTCAACTGGCACTTTTCCCGAAGCACTGAAGATGTCAATAATTAAGCCCCTTTATAAAACTGGTGAAAAGTCAGACGTTAATAAATACCGCCCAATTACCTTAATACCTATTATATCGAAATTATTTGAAAGATGCATGAATTCCGGCAAGTCTGGAGCAGGTTCCGACAACTACGAGGCGGAGCTAAGCGACGAACCCGAAGATGTTGGGCGTGTGTTTCGTCGTGCCCGACTTCTCGCCAGCATTGTGTTTGGTCTTCTATTCTCCGTGTCATAGTTCAGTAATTAGTAGGTGGTAGTTTTCTTCTTGCATCCTGATTATATAGTATGTTGAGATGAGAATGTTGAGATGGATGTGTGGAGTGACGAGAATGGATAATGTAAGAAATGAGTATATAAGAGGAAGTTTAAAAGTGGCGCCAGTGACAGAAAAGTTGAAAAGAAATCGTTTGGCTTGGTATGGGCATGTGATGAGAAGGGACGAAACGCATGTGACTCAAAGAGTGATGAATATACATGTTGATGGATAGAGAGGGAGAGGAAGGCCGAAGAAAAGATGGATGGATTGTGTGAAGAATGATATGAAAGAGAAGGGAGTGAATGATAGTGTGACGGTTGACAGGGGAGAATGGAAGAAGAAAACGTGTTGCGCCGACCCCAAGTAACATGGGATAAGGGCAGGAAGATGATGATGATGATGATTTGAAAGATGCATGAATAAAAGACTAATTTAGTTCTGTAATAAATTTAATATCATACGGAAGGAACAGTTTCGTTTTCAAAAAAATAAATCAACAACGTTAGCTATCTACAATCTTATTAAAATAGTATTAACGAATATTAACAAAATACTACTATACTACTGGGCTGTTCTTTGACCTTTCTAAGGCCTTTGATCTAGTCTCTCATGACTTATTACTACAAAAATTAGAGGCAATGGGAATTAGAGGCATTGCACTTCAATAGATTTCTTCTTACCTAAGTAATAGACAACAACGTGTTGCCATTACAAGAATGGATAAAAATAATGATATTACATCGCATTATTCTGACACCAAATATAACAAATATGGCGTCCCACAAGGTAGCGTATTAGGACCTATTTTAATCTTATTATACATCAATTCTATTACTAATATAACCATAAATCTATTTTATTGATGACATTTCTATTATTGTGACATCTGATAAAAAACCAATACAATTAATGATCATGAGACTGAAATTAATAATGTAATTGAGAGACTGATTGAATGGCTAAATCAAAATAACTTATCTATAAATCTTAAACAGTCCGCTTATATACAATTAAATAAATCTAATCCAAAATATAATATTAAAATGAATATACATAGAATTCACGAAGCAACTCAAACTAAATTTCTAGCCGTAACCTTGGATCAAGACATCAATTGGAAAACACATGTTGATACATTTTCCAAACGAATTAACAAGTTTGTATATGCACTAAAACGGATCAGAAACATAACAAACATTAAGACAGCAATAACAGCATATCATGCGTATGTTGAATCGGTGCTGCGCTATGGTTTAATTATGTGGGGCAATAGCACCGATCAAAATAGAGTGTTTGTTGCACAAAAAAAATGCATTAGGGCTATATATGGGCTTCAACCGGATGAATCCTGCAGGCCAATATTTAAAAAACTTGATTTGTGATTTGTATGTTTGTGTGGAGGCACAAAGAGTTGTTCACTAAAGCAATCTATCTTAATTCTCGAAGCCGTCAGGACCCCCACAGGCTCGCGTTAGATGTTTTACCTAAGCTTGCAAACTATAATAAAAGCTGCATGTTTATGTGTGTCCGGATATACAATAAGATACCAGAGGAATTTAAAATATTAAATAAAATATTGTTCAAAAGTAAATTATATAAATGGTTATCTGCTAATAGTTTTTACAGTGTCAAGGAGTTTCTAGATCATAAAATCGGACGATGACAGTGGTTGTATGTTGTTGTCATGTATGTAAATTTGCACGCTTATTTTCATGAAGCAAAACATGTAGAACCTACCAGTGTATTCATATTACCATCTTGTATACCATGTTTTATGCAAATAAAATATTATTATTATTTGATTTTTTGATATTTCGCGGGACCCTGCGGTCCCGGACCTTTGGAAGGCGTACGAGGAGCCGAAACTAACTCGCAGAGGCCCCTTAGATAATTTTAAATGATGAGGAGGCATCAACCGACGATTATCCCTGTATGCACTATGCAAGTGCACCCAAGGACAACCCCCAGTTGGTACAGGACTATTGTTGTACGTGGAAACAAAACATATTGGGCTATGGGTTTGGGTGGCTAAAGTGGATTTACCCAATCCACTTGAACTATGGAAGAACTATGTCCCCTGCCTGACCAATGTTATATATTATACACGGATAAAATGGCAGGGGGTGACTTGCACACTCAATAATGGGACCCCGGAGACGGCCGCTAGCACATAGTGACGTAGCGACAAGGGGGCAACACTTCCTGAAGTGCTTGAGGAGTGGAGAGGTATTCCACGGCTATCAGGACAATCCCGGAAGTACGGTCAAGATCACCTTACTGGAATACTTCCTTCCTCCGAGCACGTTTGCTCTTGCGAATCTCCACTCAAGCCGGCCAGTAAAGGCAAGAAAGAGGTGGGAGCTCTGTTCCTCGTCAGTGTTCACTCCAGCCGGCCAATAAAGGCAAGCCAGAGATGAGGACAAGATTTCTCCCGGGAGATAGGGTCCATGGGGTCGCTACTGCCCATCAGCTCGCCACATGCTGCCTTGCGAGTTTTTGTATCTCTCTTGGTCTGGCTCCTCATCCTAGACCCGATTATTATTATTATTATATTATCCCTATTATTATTATTATTATATCGCCTATCATGTGGCAGGTCGTGGGTTCGATTCCCATCCAGGACAAATATTTGTGTGCATGAACATGTCTGTTTGTCCTGCGTCTGGGTGTAATTATCTATATAAGTACCTATGTATTTACAAAAAAAAAAGAAGTGTATGTAGTATATCATTTATCTGGTTTCTAATATATCTACCGGACGAAGAATTCATTCTCAAGATCACATACCTGGCGGATATTTTTCAAAGTAAAACGAACTCAATTTGTATTTACAAGGTTCAAACGGATCCGAAAATAAGACAGTTCACGATAGAATTCGAACGTCAAAATGCTTACGTTGTGGAACTTGGAGGAGTTGCATTGAGGAAGGCAAGATGATTGATTTGAAACACTTGACACTGTTAATTCTTGATATAGAAAATCAAGTGCAGCCAAATATGAACGTACTGTGTCTGCCATCCCGAATTTGGAAGTTTTTGTGAGGTGGGTCGTGGTCCAGTAAACTTTGGGAACCACTGAACTATGGAGTTTCTTGCCCATTCTTCTCCATAAAAATACCTTTTGCAAGGATTTCTAGATGCCTAGAATCAATTCTATTTTCTTGTAAATGTTGACGTTCAAAAAATGCCTTTTAATGACTGATTTGAAATAAATGATTTAACTTCGAATTTAACATCTTTCTAAAATTTCAATTGACCTAAAATTATACTTCAAATTTTGAAATAGAACGAACACATCTTAAAAGTGATGGCTGCACATTACATCTTCGAATACATTCAATCAAATATCTTTCGGTGCACGAATGAAAGTCTGTCGCTCCAGACTTCAATATTTTATTCAAGAATGTAGGACATTTCAACCATATGGACGCATTACACACGAGATAGGAAATTCCTTTCCCTCTGTCTTTCTACTGACATAGAAAGAATATTGCTAGATATTATTCTGTCTGTAGATACAATAGGTTTTAAGATGGAGGTTTCAAGCTGGATGCCTTCTCACACAACCTACGTGAATATTATATTATAACATAATGGAATTTTGTTTACCACTGTACGATATTAACACATATGTATATATTTTTTTTAAATTCTTCAGTTTAAAAAACACGTTTCTTGTTTGGGGACCCCTTTTAAATTTAATTTTAATTAAATTTTTATGTTAATACTAAAACAATGTTTTTCGTCTTAAATTTTAAAAACCACAAAGTTATTTTTGCAGTTGCAGAAAATCACCCTTATTTAAACAAAATACCTTATGAATCAGCGTTATTAGTATTTACCGATTAAATACAGTATACGGTACATGATATACAGAAGTTTCAAATTCTATATATTTTATTACAGGGTTATTGGTAAACCTCTTAAGAGGTTTGTTGGTGTCATTATACTAATCATTATGAAGAACTTTTACTATGAGATCAAACCTGGAATCGCGAGAAAAAATCAGCTGTTCAGTACATTTATGTTCGCATAATTCGTCAAAATGTACTGAACAGCTGATTTTTTTTGCGATTTCAGGTTGGTCCCATACTAAAAGTTGTTCATAATGATGATTATAATGACCGTTTAAGAGGTTGTTGGTGTTGTAAGAATAACCATACAGGACAATTTTTTAAGCAGTGCGCAAATTTTCACAGGTAGTTAGCTACCCATGAATTTCACTTCAATCTGCAATTTCACTTCATTCTTGAATACCCAACTTTCACTATGGGACCAACCCTGAAATCACGAAAAAAAAATCTGCTGAAAATAGGCAGGGACGGGGATAAGTTGGTCTCGTGGTCGTAAACGCAATTGCTCAGCGTGGGGTCTTGGGTTCGATTCCCAGGTCAGGCAATGTGTTATTTGGCTTTTTCTTTAGGAATTTATCAGTAATTGCCCGGAGCTTGGAAGTTGGCGGTGTGATCACCCTGTGCCTCGGAAAGCACGTCAAGCTGTTGGTCCTACGCCTGGGGGCCGATTCTACTAACAAAATTGTTAAAACATCGCAATTGAATGGCAGCTGAACCACGGCCTTTGAGCGTTTTTGCATTCCACTAATGTTACAACGATCCAACTGCGCTTACGTTTCAGTTCAGTCACCGATCGATCGAAGCAATCTCAAAAGCTATTCTGCTAACAAAACCGAACATGAGCGTGACGTTTAGTCGCATCATTATCTTTTTGACATATTGAAACGTTTCGTTTCACAGATTTCGCAAGCTGGTTGAAATGTTACAAAAAAATATACAGGCTAAAAATATAAGTATGGTCTAGATACTCGTATGTTTTTGTATTAAAAATACTTTTAGTAGCACTTATTCGCATTTAGTAATATTTTAGTTTTTTTTTCTGTGGTATTATTAAAACATACTATTTGGAATGTTGGTCACACAAGTTACCAGCTGTTACGTTCCCGTTACGATTCGGTTTAAGTTTAGTTTCCATTTTGCTTATAGAATAGTAGAATGACTTTTTTGGTAACTATCGAACGGCGATCGAAACTGAACTGTTATTGAAACACAATTGAACGTGTAACGTTGCAAATTAGTAGAATCGGCCCCCTGATCTTTCTCCGGTCGTGTTGGATTGCGTCCCATCGGACTATGAGAGTGATGGAACAGTAAGTGCACCTGTTTCTGCGCACACACTTCTGCACTATAATATCTCCCGCGTAGGTGGTCAGTCTCTGCTAAGATTAGCCGCCATGGCTGAAATTCTGTCCTGAGAATTATTCTTTATTATGTAGGTATAGACACCAGGTACATTTCCAATTTTATCCCTCGATAAAATAATCAGTGACTTTCCAGGCGCTAAAACAACACGTTATTATATTTTGTCACCTTTTAAAAACATATTGGCAGGCTTTTAAGCTTCACAAAGCGGTTTACAGGGGATATTTATATTTTTTTTATCGCATCCTGTATAAAAGAGATTACCTTTTTATAATGGAGTTCACTTTTTTTTTGTGGGAACTAGGTAAGTCAAGTAATGAATGAAAAGAGCAAGGAATGAATGATTTTTTACCTAGAAAGGCTGTTTTACAAAGACAGATTTCTAGACAGCCAATATGTGGGTAGAATCATTATGATTTTGCATTCAACGATCTATTTATCAAGCGTAATACAAACCAAATAAATGAAGATATCCACAATTTATATTTTTATTCTGAATTTTGCTATTTAACACTTCTTTTATGTAATAATTTTGAAGGTTACTAAGTTACTCTTTCAAGAGAAAAAACCTATGTTTGCTAAATAACATTACCTTTTGTTGTGCTCAGTTTGTAGTCCATACCGTCACAGGCTATTCATAAATTAACCCCACGGATGAAATAACACTAACCCTAGTATACTGAATACAAAATTAGATTCATATTCGTATCACCCACTCCGAAATTATAAATTGGGATGAGAATAAAATTAATCTGACCATTGTGTTTTAATTTCTAGAATGCCCTACTCTCGTCACTGGGACGTTATTGTGTCCTATCCTTTGAGTTTCATTGACCTCTGAGCTAATTAGAATTGAATATAAAAAAAGAATTGTAATACTCACGTACACACAACAATGTAAAGAGATGGAAATAGATGCAGAAGTTCCATTCTTGACGATATGCACATTTATACAGTGTGAGTAAACACTAAGACTGAATTGATTTAGCGATAAGTTTGAGATCAATGAACGGCAATGGCGCCGATTCCCTTGTTCACAAACTAAACTAAATTTAGGTTCAGTGCATATTTTTCTTTCTGTTTCATTAAGAAAAGGACAGAAGATATGTATTAGTTTAGTCCTTTTAAATTAGTCAGCGCCTGACGTAAATTGACGTATTTTTAGTAGCCAATTTTTTGATCACGTCTAAACTTCTATAAGTAGTATCTTAATTTGACAGGACTAAACTAAATTATTTTTATTGAAAGAAAAAGATGTACTGAACTTAAATTTAGTTTGGTTTGTGAACAAGGGAATCGGCGTCATTGTCTTCCTTTGTATGGAACATATAAGCTGAAAATATGGATTTGGTTTCAGAATTCGAATATTTTCGCAATTTGACGTCAGTTTGATGACAATATATAACAACATTTATTTAAATGACTGCTGCAATTTTAACGAAAGATTATCGTAGACAAGTCGTAGGTAATTCACTTGCAAGTTCTTCTATTAAACGCTTTCCTTATTTCGTATTCGAGGCGATTTCATTGTTTCCTTACGTAAGGAAACAATGAATTAGTCTCTGATACGCAATATATCATCAAAATGTCTTCTGCTCTGCACCGAGACGTTTAGGCAAGATAGACGTTTGTCCTTTGTATAGTACGAGTATGCTCGGAATAGACCTTCTGTACTTATTACTCTATACTATACACAAGCACATATTGTTTAATTTTGAATCGATTCTTTGACGTACCGAACCTAGGGTTGTTTGATATTACTTTGTTTTTATATTCGCCTCGCCTTTAATTAATTACTTAATTAACAAAATTGTTTTACACGAGTCTTTAGGAAAATTAGATGGAGATTGTTTTTAAGGGAAAATTTAATTTAAAATTTGTTTTTATGTAATTATTCGGTGTAGAACACATCCTTTTGAATTTTTCAAAAAGTGGGCCTGTGGTTTAGTAATTACAGCCGCACGGGTCGATGGATCAGGTTAAGCTACACTTGCCGCGGTTGGCCCGTGGATGGGTGACCGTCTCTACATACCAAGATCCCTTCGTGCCTCGGAAAGTACGTTAAGCCGTTGGTCCCGGCTGTCATTCGTGCACAATCGTTATGGGTCGCCAGAAGCCCGAAAGTCTGACAACCAGTCTTACCATGGGGTATCGTAAATTACCCAATAACGGGGTTGTGGAGGTTAGATAGGCAGTCACTCCACGTAAAATAATGCAAGCTCTTATGTACGAAGTTATATGCATAAATGTACTGTGTTACTGGTATTTCAAGGCGGATTTTGATGATTCTTGTTTTCGTTCGTCTTGAGAATATGGTATATTCAACTAAAAATGGAAAAATAAATTTTCTTTTAAAAAAGTAAAAACCGACTTCTAAAACCTAAAATGAATAAAATAACTTTCATAACAAAACTAAACATCTTCTGAAGTCGGTGTCACCTTCTCTTGGCACCGACTTCAGAAACTGTTGAGTTTTGTTATGAAAATTATTTTATTCATTTTGATTTTTGAAGTCGGTTATACTTTTTTTATAGTATTTATTTATGTAAAAGTGAGTTTTTATCTCTTTTTCATGGTATTAACTTTTATAGCACCCTCAGCATTTTTTGTAAAAACATTAGCCTCTTTTAGGCATTGCTACACTGCCGTCCACTAACTAAAAGGCCGTTAAGCCACAGTTGGTCGTTTTTCACTTTGTAATGTAGTCTTATACAACTTTCGATGCTCTATCTTTTGGTGTAAGAATCATTTTTCTACGATTTATAGTTTTAGAGATACAGAACATTGCTGAGCAGTTAAACCACATAAATTTCGTTACTCCCTTAATTAAACAGCGGCTAAGCCACAATACTTCTCTAGAAAGACGTTAACATACTTTAACGGCAAATTGATGTATCATTTTTTTTTTAATTTACTTAACTAAAAGTACGTTATCTAGTCATGCTTGACTAAAAAGCAGCTAAGCGTCTTTAACTACCTTCATGTACTGTGTCATACAAATAACCATCTGAACATCGTGCCTTAACTATAAAGCAGTTATAAAGAAAAACTACACTAGAAAGCAGTTATACGCCAATAGCGGCTTTTAAGTTATGTATTGAAATTAGTATTAGCTAAATATCAATCGCTAGAGAGCAGCTAAACGACAATACTAGACTAAAAAGCAGTTAAACGCTCGTGATTTGCGTGTGCGTTTGACCAGGGGGCCGATTCTACTAACAAGATTAATATCCTGGGACATTTTCACACACGGTCATCTGATCCCAAACTAAGCAGAGCTTGTACTATGGAAACCAGATAACTGATATACTACATATAGTACTTTTTTTTTTTTGTAAATACATACTTATATAGATAATTACACCCAGACTCAGGGCAAACAGGCATGTTCATGCACACAAATGTTTGTCCTGGATGGGAATCGAACCCACAACCTGTGGCATGATAGGTGGTATCTTAACCAACCACGCCAACTGGCCTGTCATTGTTCAAAAATTGCAATTGAATCGCAGCTGAACCACGGCTTTTGAGCGTTTTCGCATTCCACTAACGTAACAACGATCCAACTGCGGTTACGTTTCAGTTCAGTCACCGATCGATCGAAACAATCTCAAAAGCTATTCTGCTAACAAAACCGAACACGAGCGTGACGTTTAGTCACATCATTATCTTTTTGACATAATTGAAACGTTTCGTTTCACAGATTTCGCAAGCTGGGGCCGAAAACGAAACGTTCTTCTGAGTTTTTATTATTTATAAAGTTGAAATGTTACAAAAAAATATACAGGCTAAAAGTATAAGTATGGTCTAGATATGTTTTTGTATTAAAAATACTTTTAGTAGCACTTATTCGTATTTAGTAATATTATTAGATTCAACTTTTTTTTTCTGTGGTATTATTAAAACATACTATTTGGAATGCATAAATAACAGCGGGTAACCTGTGTGACCACACAGGTTACCCGCTGTTACGTCCCCGTTACGATTCGGTTTAAGTTTAGTTTCCATTTTGCTTATAGAACAGTAGAATGACTTTTTTGGTAACTATCGAACGGCAATCGAAACTGAACTGTTGTTGAAACACAACTGAACGTGTAACGTTGCAAATTAGTAGAATCGGCCCCCAGCTCTGTCTGTCAGGCTTATAATTCCTTCCTTTTAACTTCGGGTGCAGTCGGACGGACGTGCGGCGCGTCTCTTGATTTTTGGCACCACAATTACGAGAATAGCACAAAATAGGCAAAGGTAAGCTGACATTATTATTTCATTTATTGTAATAAATAGCTATTTGTTAATTTTGATAATACTATACGAGTGTTACTAGGTATAATTGCTTATTTACCTAATCTGATTTACTCATTTTGTTAAAGTTTTAATTAGTATTTTAGCATAAAAAGTGGCCGAATTTATATTTTTTTTTTATATAAAGTCTAATATTTAATTGATTATGACGTTATGTGTTACGCACAATTATATTATTTCAACTTTGCAATTATTGATTGTGATATGTTTATTTCATAAGTGCATAAGAATTTGGAACCAATGTGTGTCATGTGCCATAAAGCTTTAAAAACGATACTTACATGTTTTGGGTATTTTCATAAAATAATTATAATATAATTTTTCCTATGGTTTCGCGAATACTGATTATTATTAAAGATGTAATTGTGATCTCATTACTGAATAAGATTTGTAAAAGTTTGATTAGACTTGGTTTTTTTTTATTTTATATTGTTTAAATAAGCTATTTATTTAAATAAGTTAACTTAAGTTCCTAGACAATTTAATTAGACGTACTGATTGTCTATTCTTTTTTATTAATAAATAAAGTTCTGATTTTCATAAAATAGTTTTTAACTTCTCAACTTTTTAGCCGCAAGTGCTTATTTAAAAGGCAGTTAATTGCGAGCGAGATGTGTTTAACTGCCTTCTAGTTAAGCAATAGGAGAACCAGTATAAAAATATGTTTTACAATACCGAGCTTAAAAGCGTTTAAAATCCCATAACTGCTTTCTAAGTAAGCAAAGTTAGTCTTCCAAGTGTTAGTTACTAGGCTATAAGTCTGTTAAAATCCTTCAACTGCTTTATAACTAAGTATATTTTGATAACTTTTACTATAAGTACAAGACGTGGCGGCTACAAGAAATTACTTTACTATAAAGCAGTTAATGTATGGTTAGCGGCCTTATAGTGCAATATATTATGTAAAAATGAAAAAAATTGCTTAGCTAAAAGTTAGAAAATGAATTTAAATAAAATGTGATTAATATAAATGAATGATATATATCACATATTGTGCAAAAAGACTATGCCTACGTATATAACTTGCAACCTTGTTCCTAGGTAGCATACTTTTCAAGAGACATCAATTCCCACTTATTTTTGCGTTTTCTCGAAAACTACTTTTTGCACTTAGCTGCCTTTTAGTTAGTGGACGGCAGTACAGTCGGGTTAATGGATATAAAGATAGCAGTAGGATAGAGAGAGAAACACGATAAACAACATATTTTCATACCGAATTTCTTTTTTATAATAACTTTGAAAAACCTGTCATCCCTAAAACACAATGTTCCAACTAAATCATGTGGCCATAGTATTAATGAAATTACCTATTGTTTCAGATTTTGGTAGTGACGCGCGAAAGGTGAGTTAATAATTTAATTATTACTTTATTATTTTCTAACTAACTGACACTAATTTTAGATAATCTGATTACAATGGCGCTATACGCGGTAACAACAATTTCATTATAATGACGTCTAAATTTGTCAGAATTTCTCCGTTCAGTAGTTAGCAATTCAAAATGCCTCGCCTTCTCCCAAATACGTATTGGGGTCAGCTTCCAGTCTCACCGGACGCAGCTAGAGCGACTGCCTATCTGACATTCACAGTCCAGTTATTGAGTAACACAAGTAATTACCTATGATTGGTAGATAATTAACATGATAATTATAAAAACTAGTTTTCTTTAAAAAAACATAACTAAGATTTTTTTTATGTGGCAGTTACTTGGCGGTAACTTACATATGTCTAAACTTTAATGTGGAGTTCAGCGATTCTTTGAAAATATCATCGGCTAGAAAGTGATAATGTTTTTTTTTTTTTTATTTTTTTAAGCTCAATCCACAAACCTTTTTTTCCTAAAACCAGTTTAGGCTATCCCTGGATTAAAATAGTCCGGAGGAGATTGTCTTTTTTTTTTCTTTACGTCTCCTATTTACTATCTCGATTTCCATTATAAAGTGTGTTAGGTTAAACGAGGTGTCAGTAGGACTCACGAGAAGTAGCAACTTTTGCTATAGAACCAACCCTTAAATAAAAAAAAATGTATTAAGTATGCAAAGTCAACCTACGTGATCAAAAGAAGCAAACAGCTGATAAATACAGGGTGGCAGGGACATTGACGCGCAAGTGTAGGTAACCATGAAGTCAGCAATTTGGTAACAGGCGAAAAATTTTTCGTCGAATAACAAAAAACCGGCCAAGTGTGGGTCGGACTACGCACAATGAAGGGTTCCATAGTTGGAATGAATTTATCTCAAGAACAAACTTAACATTGTAGTTGAAAAACATGTTCTCCCATACATTCCAACTGCAAATGTAGGTTTGTACGCACAATATTGAGAGATTTACCATTTTGTTATTTTAAAACCATAGACTTCTTATAAGTTTTCCTATACATAGGTATAGAAATATTTTCTGATTTTTTTTTTCAAAATTTTATACTCAGTAGTTTCGGAGATAAAGGAGGCAATGACCAGTATTCGTTTATTTTCGTAAATAACTTTAAAACAATTTATTTTAAAATTATAAAAAAATATATTTTTAAGACCCTCACAGTAAGACCTTTCATTTGATATATCACACGGTACAGTTTGCATTTCTTTTTTAATTGTGTTATTTGCCCCTCAAAATTGACCCCCATATTCAAAATTCATTTATTTACGTTACACGTCCGTGTTTGGGTCACAGAAATTCATATGTGTACCTAATTACAACGTAATCGGTCCATTAGCTTCGGAATAAATTGGCTGTGACAGACTGACAGAGACACGAGTGATCCTATAAGAGTTCCGTTTTTTCCTTTTGAGGTACGGAACCCTAAAAACGAGTTCGCTCCTTGAGAGGCCATGGTAGAGCGGACAGATTTAATCTTAAGCCTTGTCTCCCAGTGGGGTGATGATAATCTGGTCTCTTTTAACGCCACCAAAACGCAGGCGTATCTCTTTAGCGCTAACAAGAGTAGCTTCGTCCTAACTCCTACTTTTCGGGGTGCATTTGTTCCTGTAACTGATCGACTCGAGCTCCTAAGCATGGAGATGACATCTGGCCTCAACTGATGCGGCCAAGAAACTGAGCATCCTCAATAGGGTGAAGCGATACTTTACGCCTGGACAGCTTTTAACCCTTTACAAAGCGCAAGTCCGATGCTGCCTGGCGTATTGCCGCCTTTGGGGTGGCTCAGTTAAAAACCAACTTGCCGCGCTTGACTCGGTAGAATGAAGAGCTAAGAGGCTCATTGGCGACGTAAAACTAGTGGATGCCAAGCTTCACAGCTTGGCTCATCGCCGCAAGGTTGCCTGCTTGTCGGACTTCTACAGATTGTACTTCGGTGAGTGTGTTCAAGAACTCCATGACCTCATTCCACCGGCCCCCTTCTACCATCGGACATCTAAACGCACTGGAAGTTACCATCCCTATCTCGTTGCTATTCCACCAATTCGCACTAAGCGTTTCAAAATGTCATTCATGATGCGCACAGCAAAATAGTAGAACTCTCAACCTGCGTCAGTGTTTCCAAACGCATACAACCCTAATCTCTTCAAAGTGAGAGTGAACAGGCTTCTTCTGTGTAAGCTCACTCCATCGTCGACTTTGTCTCTGTCACCTCTGACCTAGACTAGAGTCAAGAGCAAACCCAACTCAAATAAAAAATAAAACCGCTGTTTCATGGAATAGTGCAATACCTACGCGGTCAAAATATATGGAAGAGCATTTTTTTTTTTAAATAATCGACGAAACATTTCAACACAGGCTGGTCCAGATACATGTACTGAATCCATGGTAACAGGTTGTGTCAATGTTTGCCACCCTATATTTTATTATATTTCAGAGATGGGGCCACAGTAAAAGTGGTTAATTTTCATGAGAACTACACACTCCCTTAAAGTATGTCCCTCGTTTAACCGAACACCCTGTATTTACCCAGAACACGTTCTATCTACTGCCCAACGTGTATATGGCAGAAATATACTTTTTTTATACTCATCATTATCTGCCTAGCCTTTTCGCAACAATATTGGTGTTGGCTACCAGTCGAACTGGATGCAGCTGAATACCAGTATCAGCATGGAGCGACTGCCTATCAGACCCTGGGTAATACGATATCCCTTGGTTAGACTGGTTGTCTGTTGTTGTGTACCGTTACGACAGCCGAGACCAATGGCTTAACGTGCTTTCCGAGGTACGGATGGTTTTAAAGTTTGTCACCCATCCACGAACCAACCGCGGCAAGCGTAGCTTAACCTGGACGATTGACCCGTGCGGCTGTTAATAACTTAGCCGCAAGCCTTTCATATTATATGGGTACCTATCTTATAGCTACTTAGAGGTAAGAACAATTCTAAGCACGCACGAATACCTCTAAGCTAGTAGTGCTTTTGCCAATAACTTTGGGTTTAACGTGCGAAAATTGTTCAGAAACTACTTGGTACGTGCGAAAATGTTTGTTTTATTTTTAACCGACTTCCAAAAGGAGGAGGTTCTCAATTCGTCTGTATTTTTTTTGTTATTTTTTTTTTTTTTTGTATGTTTGTTACGCGATTACTCAAAGACGGATGGACCGGTTTGGAAAATTCTTTTTTTGTTTGAAAGGGTATACCTCCGAGGTGGTCGCATATAAAGTTTATTAACTTTGCTTGGGGAGTTTTTGAGTTAGCTTCAATAATGCGTATATTTCCCACTTATTTTATATGGATGATGTGATGATGTTTTAATAACTTCCTATCACTGTTATTTACATGGCTATATCTACAATTATTGTGCTCAATTATGTATTCGAATTTGTGTGGGGTAGGTTCCACAACTAAAAAGTGAAAAATAAAAACTTTTAGCAAAAAATAAAACCGACTTCTAAAACAAAACACTACAAAGTGAAAAATAACTTTAATTTCGGAAGTCGGTGGCAAAAAACGAAAATACAAAACGAAAGACACCGACTTCCGAAATTAAAGTTATTTTTCACTTTGTAGTGTTTTGTTTTAGAAGTCGGTTTTATTTTTTTAGAAATACTTTCTGCGTTTTTATAGTTACAGTAGTTAAATTTAATAGATTACTAGAGGTTATCGTCGGTTATACTCACATTTTTTATGGAAAATAGTCGTCTAAATGCGTGTTGGACCACGCACAATGAAGGGATAGTCATCTATATGCGTGTTGGATCACGCACAATGAAGGGATAGTCATCTAAATGCGTGTTGGATCACGCACAATGAAGGGATAGTCGTCTAAATGCATGTTGGACCACGCACAATGAAGGGTTTCGTAGTTGGATGAATTTATCCCCAGATCAAACTTAACATTTTAGTTGAAAAACATGTTCTCCCTTAAATTACAAATGCAAAATTAAATTTACTATAACAGTCAGAAGTCGACTTGTACTTATGACCTTCTTCTATAATAATCTTCTATAATAGTAATATCTATTTGTTCAAAGTAATTTACAAAAATAGATTACTAAAACATACAAATAATAATAATTATATAAAACATAAAAAAACTGGCCCAACTCGGATTTGAACTCACGTCTATCCCGATCACATTAGTGAGTGCAGCCTCGTTACCGATCTAGCTAATTTTAACTTATATTCATTCGTCGAAATTTTACATTACTATGAAAAAAATAATCTGACGGCGATAAAAAAACAAGTAACTGATATTGTCATCCTTGTCTAGCATTGAACACATCTACAACTACTCGTAGCGATGCTATACGACATGTTAATGTGTTAGCGTTGGAACATCACTCACGCCGCAGTCCGTATAGCGCAGGCGATAATGGTCATTGCGGTGTAAGTGGACTTCTAGACGTTGACTGTATGTTTGTACGCACAATATTGAGAGATTTACCATGTTATTTTAAGACTTCTTATATGTTTTCCTGCAATCTACGTGTAAGTATAGAACTATTTTCTTTATTTTTCTTTTAATTTAAGGCTCTGTAGATTTGGAGATAAGGGAGAAAGGTAAATTTTCGACTATTTTCTTAAATAACTTTAAAACAACTTATTTTATAATAATAAAATAATAATAAAAACAAATATATATTTGAGACCCTCACAGTAAGCCCTTTCATTTAATATATCACACGGTACAGTTTGTTATTATTTTTTTAAAGTTCTCTAATTTGTCCGCCATATTTAAAAGTCATATATTTAAGTTACACGTTCGTGTTTGGGTCATCAAAATGCGTGACTTACGTGTATGTGACATACGGACAGACAGTCAATTGGCAGTGACAGACGGACAGACACACGGCACATGAGTTATCCTAGAAGGGTACCGTTTTTCGTTTTTTTTTATTAGGACATACCAAACCCTAAAAACTGTCTACTTGTTAATCCAGAGAGCAAACAAGTGCGACATTTTGACATTCCCATCATCATTTTCGCTGATGCAAAGTCACTTTGTTGAGGACACGGTATATCTGCGTAGATAAATTAATTTAAATTCTTTCAGCTTTTTATGTGATATTAAGGCTCATTTTCATCACACATCACTAAACGCGTTTAACGCTAAACGTTTTTAAGACATCATTCTGTCTCGGTCATCTTCAAACAGTAGAAAGAAACGGAGCAATGTTTTAAATTTGTTTCGCGTTAAACGCATTTAGTGATGTGTGGTGAAAGTGAGCCTCAGCGACAAATGTCTTTACAGTAAGTATTGTAGAGATGATCATTCTATAATTACGTATCGCACAAAAGTATTTCCAAAACAAAACATACAGTACCATGCTAGTTATAACTACATCAAACAAATCAACCGCAGTACTTACCACAGAGGAGCTTGCAAACGCATGTTGCTTGCAGCGACAATAACCACAGACTGCGAATATAATTAGGTATGTTAGAGCATCATTATTTCCTTTAGTGGTTTATATATTTACGTGGTACTGCAGTGCTATTCTGTGCAAATCTCACCGTGAAAACTTAGGTGAGGTGAGCGTAGAATGAGTTGTCAATAGTGTCAATCCCTAGCATCAAGTGGAATGACAGCTCACTTCAAGCTCGCTTCAGGTGCGTAGGTACGTTTTCACAGTGAGATTTCTTACCCGCAAATTTAGACGCACACTTTCAACCTTCCGTTGAGTCCGCTCAAAGATTTGCTAAAGCTAAGTAATCTTCTTAAAGTCCTCTCGTTGTGCACCCTTACACCACGCTTACACGGCGTTGGCCAGTATAATATTTAGCTGTACAATTTTGGGATCACATGGCAGTTTGATACCGCATATTGTTTTTTAACCGAATAAACAGTGGAATGTTGACGTGTGAATGCAACTTTTTGCCGTAAAATAACGTACAGTGCTGCGCGGTGTGAACAGCTGCTTACACCACAAACAATTATATCTTTCTACTAGCTTTTGCCTGCGCCTACGCCCGCGTGGTTCTCGGAAATTATCTTACGGTAACGTACTACCGGGATCAAAAGTGTACTAATCAAATGCTAGATTTCATCCAAATCCGTTCAACGGTTTTAGCGTGAAAGCGTAACAAACAAACAAACTCATTTTCGCATTTATTTAATATGAGAAACCGGTCTATCGACACTCTAGACTCACAAAATGTGTAAAGTACTTAAATTAAAAAAACAAAACTTAACACACTACTAAAGTTTCTATAATAATATAATTCAATCATGATTCGAAATACACGTGGCGCCATCTATTATCACACGTACGTTATTGTTGTATTCCTAGGGAACAGTATTTTTTTTTTCGGAATGAAAGGTACCTTATGTCCGTTTCTGAACACGTGACAACGTATAGGCAAAATTTTAGGATGTTCGGTTGGTTCAGTGGTTAAGGCGTGAAAAGGTAACAAACAAACTTACTTTCGCATTTATAATATTAGTGAGGATTCGGTGGCAGTTCTGGAGTGAAGACCGCATGCATATCGCCAAGCGTAGTATGGGACGCCCCGCAGCTAGATGGACACGACGACCTTAAGAAGGTGGCTGGGACAGACTGGATGAGGAAGGCGGAGTACGGGTGTTGTGGTGCAGGCTGGGAGAGGCCTATGTCCAGCATTGGACGGTGATAGGCTGAGTTGATTGATTCAGTGGTTTATGGTGGTTATGCGTTGTCTGATTATCACTTTATCAGTACCTTTTTTCTGGTGGGGAAATCCTGGATAAACTCCATCCATGAATAGAGGATTAGGTCTTAGTGTTCCTCCAGTGTTCTTTTTTCTACCAAGAGTCCCTATTCTTAGTAGCAAAAAGAACACTGGGTACTGGTACAGGTATGTTGAGATCAATCAAGAGGCAATTATTTACCATGTAAGAACCCTTTGCTCACGATGCTCTACACTCGGCGGCAGATCGAAACAGATGGCAAAGTGATCCGCAACAAACTCTTGCTCTGAGGACATCATCATGAGGACATTGGATTCGTGCCTTCGTACACGGGCCGCGGCATTATGCTGAGCGTGTAGCCGTTTCGCGGGGTAGTGACGCACATTTCCAAAAACTTTATTGTGTGTACTTATGTTTTTTGTTTTGTGTGGTTTGTTATGTTTTATTATTTTGTGTTTCGCTTTTTTTGTATAGTTTGTGTGCGTCATTTTCACGCGAATAAACTGTTTTTCTTTCTTTCTTTCTTTCTTTCTTTGACATGGTCCCGACTTTCAGCATTGAGGAAACCAAAGCGAGGAGGAGAAGGAGAAAGA
This sequence comes from Dicycla oo, assembly GCA_948252095.1. NCBI lineage: Eukaryota > Metazoa > Arthropoda > Insecta > Lepidoptera > Noctuidae > Dicycla > Dicycla oo. Next base: position 17,281,045 of record OX411732.1, read on the forward strand.
ACCCTTAATGATCTTTGCATAGAGTGTACCTATGTAAGGTAGAAACAAACCAACCACATGTACCACATAGGAGCTAACTAACGCATGTTGTTTGCAGTGACGTTAACCGCAGGCTGTGGTTCCTGAGTGCCGTACCAAGATCCGAGTACCGAGACAGCTTTATTGTCTTAGTTTACATTCAAGTAAAAAAAGTGCCTCGCCGAAATGCTCGAAATTCAGATGGAATAGACCTCAATTATTTTTAATTGTTTTATTCCTGCCGTTACCTTTTTAATTTCTGTCTATTTCACAGCTTAGTCAATCTGCCTAGCCTTTTCCTATGTTGGGGTCGGCTTCCAGTCTAACCGGATGCAGCTAAATACCAGTTTTTACATGGAGCGACTGCCTATCTGACCCCTACAACCCAGTTACTGGGTAATACGATAACCCTTGGTAAGACTGGTTGTCAGACTTTCGGGCTTCTGACGACCCGTAACGACTGTCAAAGATCCACGAATGACAGCCAGGACCAACGACTTAACGTGCTTTCCGAGTCACGGAGGAGTCTCGGTATGAAAAGATGGTCACCCATCCACAGACCAACCCTGGCAAGCGTCGCTTAACCTGATGGATCGACCCCTGCGGCTGTAATTACTTAGCCACGAGCTCCACACAATTCTCAATTTCACAGCTTAGTATTATATATAATACCAACAGTATTATAAGATTAATGTTTTATCTATGTAATGTGTATCTGTTCCAACACGAAATATTTTAAGGGGTCATTATACTCATCATTATGAACCACTTCGACTATGGGACCAACCTGAAATCGCAAAAAAAAAAATCAGCTGTTCAGTACATTTTGACGAATTATGCGAATATAAATGTACTGAACAGCTGATTTTATTTTTTGCGATTTCAGGTTTGGTCCCATAGTAAAAGTTGTTCGTAATGATCAGTAGAATGACCCCTTAAACTATTTCGTGTTGGAACAGATACAACTTATATAAATAAAAATCAATTGCTGAATGTATGTAAGCGCATCACTTCAGAACGGTTGCATCTATTTAGACAATTCTTTTTTTAATGTGTTCGGAATTATCAAGACAAGGTTTGTATGAAAGAAAATGTTTGAAAAGCGGGAAAACTGAAAGTGCATTTTCTATGGAAATTTTATATGAATTATTGAAATTTTGACAGAACAACGTTTGTCGGGTCAGCTAGTAATGAATTTTATGATTATATTAAATTCCTAAAAATTACCACAGATCTCATAACGGTGAAGGAAAATATAGTGAGGAAACCAGCATGCCTAGAAACAAAAATTCGAAGACGTGTGATATCCACCAACGTGCACTAGGCCTGCGTGGTGGATTACGGCGCGCTCATTCTCACAGACAGGAGACCTGTATCCCAGCAGCGGGAACAATATAGCCTGATTATGCTATGCCTGAAGAAAATGAGCTGGAGCTTAGTCCAGACCGTTTTGGTACAGACGCCAGCACATCAAGCTACTACAATCTGTCAGATTTCTTTAATAGATTTTCGACTTTATTGCTAAAGCATTAGGTTCAATGTTGATTGGAAAAATCTGACAGTTTCGGGTAGGTTGACCAGCTGGCGTCTGTACAAAGCGAAAAGTTCAAGTTTTTTCAATTAAAAAATCTTAATAAAAACAAGCTTTGATTGAACTAAAAGTAGGTACTTAATAAAACTTACGTAAACATAGAACTTTAATATTTTTAGGGTTCCGTACCTCAAAAGGAAAAAAACGGAACTCGTGTGTCTGTCTATCTGTCTGCCCGTCTGTCACAGCCGATTTGCTCAGATTCGGAGCATGGACCGATTAAGTTGAAATTTGGTACACATATGTATTTCTGTGCCCCAAACACGGACGTGTAACGTAAATAAATGAATGTTGAATATGGGGGTAAACTTTAGTTAAGTTAGGGTAGTTGTGACATAACGAGTCCCCACTCCGCAACTTTAATGCGTTTTATCTAAGTTAAGCAAAAAAGTCGTGTCTAATATTTTTTATCTGACTGACTGATAGTTTTTTTTTTTAAATGACAAATGATTTTTATTTCTGTAAGTAGGATTGTACAAACACTTTTACAAGTCAATCATGTTTTTTTTTTTTTTTTTTTAAACTAGATGAGGTCGGCGTTTCCTATCTGACTACTCTGAGAAGAAAGGCCGAAACAAACTCAGAGGTCACAGTCTCTTATAAAGTCCAGACATAATCTTGGTCACTTCGTGTGAAGACCATGTAGATTGGTGTCTGAAATGGTCTTTTGAGGAAACACAGATTGAGAGGACCTGTCCAGTCAGTGCACGCATTTGTCAGTAATCGCGCAGCTCAACTCAGAACTTAAGGAGCTCAACGATTCGACGAACAATACCAAAGAAAGGACATTGGGGTAGGCCGCATAAATTACTCAAACTGCCAGACGATGATTAAAAATAACTGAGTGAAAAATAAAACAAACAAAAAAAGCAATGACCTTTACTCAGTCATCATCCCTATTATTGCTATTGAATAGGTTAAAGTGGTTTTTAAAGACGTTTTTTACAAGAAACTATCTTCCAGAATTACCAAAACCCAAAATTCTCAGCTAAAGTCAGCTCATTAAACGCAAGGAGAAAACTATTTAATTTTTAACAACGGCAACACCCGGTACCGGATTTAGTGCTTTCTACAAGTAAACTTTGCAGTTTCTTAGTGCAGTTGTTCTAACGCAGTCGAGTCTTAAACTAAAGCAAGGCGATTTTTAGGATTCCGTATACAAATTGTGCCAAGGGTATGTATGGATGGATATGTACGAGTATCTTTATAATTATAGGCAGTTATAATTTTACACAGAATACGTGTTACTAAAATCATGGTAAAAAAAGGTAGAAATGTACTTACCACCAAAGCTTTGGCATTAGCAATCCCTTATCCCGTTTTATATTAACGCAGAGTAAAATTATACCAACACCTCGTATAATGCATGGTAAATCTGAAGAAGGAGCTCGTGGCTAAGTAATAACAGCCGCACGGGTCTATTCGTCAGGTTAAGCTAAGCTTGCCGTAGTTGGTCGGTGGATGGGTGACCATCTTTACATACAGAGACTCTTCCGTGCCTCTGAAAACGCGTTAAGCCATTGGCCCCAGCTGTCATTTGTGGATCTTTGACAGTCGTTACGGGTCGTCAGAAGCCCGAAAGTCTGACAACTAGTCTTCCCAAGGGGTATTGTATTACCCAGAAACTGGGTTGTGGAGTTCAGATAGGTAGTCGGTCCATGTAAAATACTGGTATTCAGCTGCATCCGGTTAGACTGGAAGCCGACCCCAACATAGTTAGGAAAAGGATAGGATAGGTTTATTTTGACAGTTCAACAACATTCATTGCCTGATTTACGTTGTCGAGCAGACAAATTTTTCGAACATATGAAGCAACGGATTAGCAATTTGTTTTAAAATGATTTAGATTCCGATTGATAGTGTGTTTTGCTTTTAGGATGCTGGTAGCAACGCGTTTATTAATTAGAAGGTTAGTGCGCAAGTCCTACTCGCACTTAGTTTCTTTTATTCCTTTTCTTGCAAATCGTCTTTTTTTTTTGGCTAAAATAATAGGTTGGGGAAAAAGTTTCTTCGCATTTTTTAAGAAAATTCCAAACATTTTTTAATATAGTTTATTTACATTTAACTAAAGTATGTAGGTACAGTAAACGCTCAAAAGTCCATAAGCATGCTAAGGATTACAATGCTATGAACTGTGCGAGCACGAACCAGTACGTGTGCGTGTATGAGCCAACATTCCGCAGATAACACACACTGATGAATTGTCGCATGTCGTCGTACTACGCGAAATAACATTATATTTCTGTTGAATTTAGAATAATCGTCCTAGTGGCGACCTGTTCATACAATTGCATTGCTAAAATTCGCATAAACATAACATGTGCTGGTACTGTTTGGGCTAAGCAATGGTTTGACGATCAATGAAGTCTGAGTTCGAATCTTAATCACAACGTTGGACTGTTTTTTGTTTCTTTGGAACCATAATAATATATTCCTATTTTAAGCAAAAACTTGTTATATGTTTATTTTCATTTATTATTTTTTTTATAAGAAGTTAAATACTAGTTATTGTATTATTATTTAACTATTTTTGTGATTTTTAATTTATCTTTTCGGTGTTGGAAGGTTTAAATAAAAAAGTCGTGCTGAATGGTAACAAAAATGTTACATTCCTACTAGACGTTACATTCCTACTAGACGTTACATTCCTACTAGATAAAAGAACTTTTTTTTAACCGTTCATAGGATTATTTGTTGTATACCCACTTAGTCAATTCATACTAACATAACAAAGAAATTATATTCTAATAACACAAATATAATTGTCAATACCTATTTAGTTTTCTATGATCTACCTCTCTAACTTTACGAAATGAGTGACCAAGCGAACAAGATAAAGAATATTCTATTTCTGTCCCATTACTTCCAATCAAGTAAAAACTTACAAAAAGTCAAGTACTGCGTGAGATTTGAACTCACGGCTCACTGATTCACGCATCTATATGCACGCGCTTAACCGCTAGGTCATCTTTACAAATGTTATAACTTTGAAATTATGAACTACAATCAGTTGTTGACGACGCATGTTTATGTTCTTGGAAATAGAAGGTCTTAAGTCAAACTAAACGCCAAGCTATTGCTTTGTGAGTTTGCTTATCGACTTTTGGTCGCGACTGTACCATTTTGTTCGATAACTTTTTGCCATCTTGTAAGTAGGGACATGATCCCATTGCTATAGAAATTTTGGGACTTCTGGTCAAAATACCGCGACAAGTGGTTTTGGCAGTCCTCTCGTGATGTTAACCTGACACTGCCTAAAGAATTCTGAAGAGACCGAAACAGGTGGAAGTCTGAAGGTGCAAGGTCAGGACTATACGGCGGATGCATTAACACCTCCCAGCCAAACTCTCTTAATTTTTGCTGAGTGGCTAAAGATGTGTGAGGTCTAGCGTTATCATGATGAAAAACCACACGCCTTCTGTTGATTAATTCCGGCCGCTTTCTCTCAACTTCTTGCTTTAATCTCATCAGTTGTTCGCAGTAGAGTTCAGAATCGATGGTCCTGCCTGGTGGTAACAGCTCATAATGAATAATGCCCTTCCAATCCCACCACACACACAGCATCACCTTGTTGCGAGTTAACCCGGGTTTCGCCACAGTCTGTGAAGCCTGACCGGCCTTTGACCACGACCTTTTTCGCACGTTCTTGTCATACGTGATTCACTTTTCATCACCAGTTATCAGCTTCTTCAAAAATGGTTCGGTTTCATTACGTCGTAATAAAGAATCACAAATGAGTACACGGTTCATTAGGTTTCTTTCAGTGAGCTCGTGAGGTACCCAAATGTCGAGCTTTTTTGTGTACCCAGTTTTTTTCAAATGCGCCAAAACTGTTTTGTGGTCAATTTCCAGTTCTTCAGCTACGTCGTAACTACTGATATTCCGATCTTGCTCCACTTTTTCAAAAATGGCATCCATTTTATCCGTAATAGGGCGACCAGAGCGACGTGCATCTTTGACATCAAAATTTCCGGATTGAAAACGCTTAAACCAAATTTGTGCTACCCTCACAGACACTACACTAGGTCCATAAACATCGCAAATTTTTTTCGCGGCTTGCGTTGCATTTTTACCTTTTTGTAGTAAAATTTTAAAATGTATCGAATTTCTTCATTAGATTCACTCATCTTGACGGTACGAAAAACAAATGAAAATCACACATTTTCCTAATTTGAATTTGGAATTATGTTCTTTAAAATTTAAACTTTCAATGATACCAAAACCAGCCAGATACAAAGAGTATAGCCAAAGACATTTTATTACAAGTTCATACATACTATAATGCGAAAAGACTTTTTCCCCAACCTAATATATGCCAATCAGCAAGCTGGTCTGAATGCCCAAAATGCGTCAAAACACTCAAAACTTATACCACTTCTCGCAATTAATAATCTGCGTTTTGGATAACAAAAGATCAACGCTGCTTTGCATGAATACCCGCACAAACCAAAATTTTGATAATACCGGTAAGTATTTTCAAAATTTTGGTTTGTGCGGGTATTCATGCAAAGCAGCGAAATGTCGTTTAGAAACATTCACAGAGTGAGGACGAGATGGAAACAAAGCTGACTGGCGTTATACAATGTGCATGTTCTGTCCATTACTTAAGTCTATTCAGAAGGAGAGATGGGTAGCAGCACACTCTTTTAAAATGAGGATCGGGCGAGGCACTCTTTTTACAAACTGTGCTAGCACGAATGAGGCGAGCCCGCGAGTTATGTTCTGTGAGAGTGTAAGTGACCCGTGGGTTTTTTTATTTCATCCATGATAATACATCGTTTTTCTTCAACTAAACATCTGCCAAACTGCAAAGCAATTTGTCGGCAGTAGGTGACTCGCTGTGCGATCCGCGAGTCGGTGAGTGTGGAGTATAGTGACGACAACACGACACGGCACACATACGCGGGATAGTAGGCACACGCGCTGACTAACACAGCTTGTTCGAATGATGATGAGGGAAGAGAAATGAGAATGGTTACGTGACGTCGTCAATCGAACAAAAGCAAAAGACGGCAATTAAATTTAGACCTCAACTCCTTTGCTTAGAATAGTAAATATTATACGTACGATCGTACAAAATGTTCTGTGTAGCTAATCGTGGTGTGTGCTAGCACATTAAAATAAAAAGAGTGAGTGACTCTTTTTATCCAAGTGAGTAGCTACAATTGTGGTAGCACTTGTGCTGAGTTACCCAACACTATTCAAAAGCGCAAGCTATAGAGGAGTGGCAGGACGCGGATGTTTCTGCATCTACCGCTACATTGTCGCGATTAAGCGTACTACACTTCGCGCGCTCTCTATTTCTCAACGACACGTTGAACTGTGTGTGAGAGTAAGCGCGCAACGTGTAGTTCGCCTTATCGCGACAATGTGGCTGCAGCATGCTAAAGATGTGTCATGTTCCCGTGTTGCGTCCGCACGTTGTCCATTATGTGTGAATAATGCCTTGTACTTGTTGATAACAATGTAGCTTTTAGTACTGCAATGCGGGTTGTACTTTACCGGTGGTCAAATCCGTTTAAAATGCTTGGAGTAGAAGTGGTTTTTTGATGAGAGATCAAAAACGAAAGGAATCTGGTATAAAAGTATACAGAGTGAGCCTCCTCATATACCTTGGTTCTCCGGGTCGAACATGAGTCGTTGCCAAATTGTTGCTGCGCATCGTTTGAGGTCAGGACATATTCCGCGAAACAGTTTTCCTTTTCTCATGCGAAAATCGGACTCTCCTAACTGTGAGGTGTGTGGTAAAATAGAGGATGCACAACATGTGTTGGTGGAATGTGTCCAATATACAAACAAAAGATACGCACTTCAAATTAGATAATAACAAAAGTAACAAAGCAGGGTTCGAGCTTACTTGCCTGACTGTCGAGCTAAGTATTGCTTACTTTTCAGGGTCCGGTACCTGAAGGATGCCAAACAGAACCCTATTACTAAGCCTCCGCTGTTCGTCCGTCTGTCTGTCAGCGGGCTGTATCTCATCAACCATAATAGCTAGACAGTTGAAATTTTCAGAGATTGTGTATTTCTATTACCGTTATAACCACAAATAATCAAAATAAAATAAATGTATAAATTAAGAGAGGTCTTTATATAATAAACGTGTTTTTTTTTCTAAATATATGTAGTGTTAAATATTGTACGGTGGTACGGAACCCTTCGTGTGCGAGGCCGATTTGCACTTAGCTGGTTTCTAATTGTTGCTTAATTTTTAGATTTATTCACCTTTTTCATCTGTGGGTATACTAAACACTTTTGCTTACCCCTTTCGGGAGTACTGGTATGTTTTGTAGTAGGATGTGTATTGTCGCGTTCCCACGGCCCGTGCCTATCGAAGCCTGTCAGGGCCCGTGCCGAGCATTCCACGGATCATCCCATACATTCGATCCGACGGATGACGACAGCCGCAGGCCGTCTGTTTTCACGGCCTGTCCGCCTGGCCTGACGCGGTTTTGAAATTAGGCCGTAGGACCACGGCATTATACTTATTTAGAACAATGGCGCGGGCGGTCCATTATAAACACAGCAGAAATTAATTCCTAAAACATCTGTATGTAACCACTAAATCTATTCTCGCAAGATAATAGCGTGTTTAACAGCCCATAAAATTATTTTTAGAAAATGTTCGGGATACATTTGACTTTACTATCCGCGCAGCCCTGAACTAGGAACTGAATATACCGAGCGTTATTATCGGGAATTAATAAGAGAGGAGCCCGTGGCTAACTAATAATAGCCGCACGGGTCGATCCGCGGTCATTTCGTGGATGGGTGACGGTTCTAATATACCATAATCCTTCCAGGCCTCGGAAAGTACGTTAAGTCGTTGGTCCCAGCTGTCATTTTTAGATCTTTGACAGTCATTACGGGTAGTCAGAAGCCTGAAAGTCTGACAACAAGTCTTACGAAGGGGTATCGGGTAAAAACCCAGTAACTGGGTTGTGGAAGTGAAATAGGCAGTCGCTCCACATAAAATACTGGTATTCAGCTGCATCCAGTTAGACTGAAAGCCGACACTGGCATAGTTGAGACACAACATAGCCAGGCAGATTGTTTTACTATCGGGAAGTCGTAGGGGTAGTCCTTTGTAGATTTAGTACCGGCTAGGAGGTTGGCAGAGCAGATTAGTGTGGAACCAAGAAATAAACTTCTTGGTGTGACGAAGGTAAGATTCCCTGTTCCTTTAGGATAAGATAACATCATTAAGAATAGCACTCGTAGGTATGGATAGTTTCTCCTATAGAAATTTCCGTTGCAGTCCAGTCTAGAGTTTCTGTACGGGCGAAATGTGGGTGAAGGATAAAAGCCGGAATTAAATTATTCGCATACTGAATATTATGAATGTTGAGTACGTAACGATCCTAGAAGACGTGAGTTTATGTTATTTCTTATTGAGAAATAAATTTCTTTAACAGTAAAGGCTCCCGCAGACAGGCGCCACACGAAAGCACGACGTGATTTTGATAGAACAATTTCCATGAAATTTTCACGAGACCTTGGGAGGAGCCCGCGACAAACGGAGCATAGGACGACTCTAGCTAGTTATACCAGCGATCTTCAATAAGCCATACCATCGCATGTGATATTTCCCCTACCTATAACTGCTTACCCAATAAAGCTAGACATTTTTGCTGCTTTCCATGGTCCGACGACCTCAGCAAAGTGAGGCGAAACCGATTATTTATAATTAAATTCTACAGACTCTCGGGCTTTTGACTAACACATATCTAATAATGGTCTTAGATATTTATTTTATTTTAATTATTTATTTACTCCAGGCACAGTGATCTATATTTTTGTTAGTATACTTAAGAATTATGCTAGTAACCAAAGAATCAAATACATATCATAATCACACTGTTAAATCAAGCCTATGTATTATGATAGACTAAAAAAGCCGTTTCAGACACCAATCTACATGGTCTTCACATGAACTGACCAAGATTATGTCTGGACTTTATAAGGTGTTGTGTAGGCCATGAAAAATGCAGCCTAAGCTTAATAAGTATATTTTGCCTTGAAACAATTAAGCTCATGTTACCTATAGCTAAGGTTCTGCGTTTTATTTTCATACTAACTCCCCCCCCCCCCCGCGTCGCATCGCATCGCATCGCCTGCCCGTGCTAATACTTCATTTTCACTTAGCGTTATTTCTGACTTTTTTATTTTTGTATGGCTCCTAAGTGTTCTTTTCTTTAAGAAAGTAAGTCTCCTAAGTCTTCCTTAAGAATTGTGCTATCAAATGCAAAAGGAATTTTGAAAATCGGTTAAGTATTTTTTGAGTTTATCCATTACAAACAAACAAACATAAAAATTCAAATCTTTTCTCTTTATAAGACTAGTTTAGATGAACAGTATCTTATGGAGATCAGTTTCGATCTTCATACCTTATTTACTTTTTTGTGCTATTGTGTGGAACCAGAATAATTCATTTTGTGAATGTGACTCATTGCTTCGATGTTTTATGTAACTTGAAAACATTATAAAAGCCAATAAATCATTTTTAAAAGAAGTAACCGTAGAGTTTCTTGACAGCTCTTCTCCATAGGAAACTAACAAAATTAACATAAAAAAAAAAAATTAAATACAAAATTAACAAAATATAAAAATAAATATACCTGTGCGAGGCCAAAAAGGCTCCTATCTCAACATAAAGCTGCGATATTTGAATAAATACTGCAGCGCTGGTATTCTGATGGGCCCATGTGATGCCACGGACACACCTACGGACATCTACAAATCCATAGGGGAAGAAAAAGATAAGAAAATAAAATACACACAATAGAATACCTATAATTTAGAGAAAAAAAAAATACACTAAAAACCATAAATAGTGTATTACGCGTCGGACGTCAGGAGTGACACGACGTCACTCCTGACGTCCGACGCTCCAAGCTCGCTTGTCTATTCTATAGAATATTGTCTATAGTCTATGACAAGCGATGAGACGCGGGCGCAGGCGATCGGCTGACATCTGACATAATGTTTAGGAAATTAAAAGTGTTGATAAAACTAAAACAAAGAGTGATTAATAGATACGGCAATAAAGTGGTGCAGATAAATTACATAAAGTATTGTTGAGCGTTTAACTGACTGTGTTATGTTCTGGGAGTCGGAAGAAATAAAAAAAAAAGCATAATAATATGTAAGTATATACGGTACTTATAACAAAATACCTATTTTTAAAATTTTTGTCTGTCTGTCTGTCGGTCTTTCCGTCTGTCTGTCTGTTTGTTCCGGCTAATCTCCGAAACGGCTATACCGATTTTGACGGGACTTTCACTGGCAAATCGCTGATGTTATAAGGATTAACTTAATTTTATTTTAGAAAAAGAATAAGTGTTCCGCGTAAGAAAAATAAAACCTATTAAATTGTGAACAAATACCACGGACGGGTGATGCACCGCGGCGAGGCGGGGGACGTGGGAGTTTTATTTTAATTTAATGTGGTTGTTATTTTAGTATATCGTGTATCTTACGACTGCCACGCGAATGAAGCTGCGGGGCCCAGCTAGTGTGAAATAGGACATTCTGCACGTGTGTTAACTCATCTTGTAAATGTTCCTCGTCGCATAAGTCATATGCGCGGTTGGTGAGCGAAGTCACTACAGAGTTCAGCTGTCTGGGATGGTGGTGTGAATCGGCATGTAGATACCGATCCGTGTTAGTGAGTTTTGTGTGTCGAAAACAGAATCGAGTTGTGAGTGTAACAAGTGACAGTGGTAGCGGTGTCAATCGCACCAAATGAACAAGAAAGAGGGTAGACCGTTTTGTCTGCTCGTAAACATCCACCCGCCATAACTTCAGTTTATCCGTGCTCATGGCACTTGCAACAGTGCCGAAATATCGGAAACTCGAAAAACTTAATATACCTATACGTGGTAAATATCCCGTTTTAAGTTCTAAAATAGTATTAGTGACAATGTCGGTTTAAAAACTTATGACGTGTTTTATGTTTTGATTTTGTTGAGCCAGCGATGGACATATTAAAATTTTCCGTAATATTGCTAAAGGAATGTTGGAATCGATTTTAGAATATTCAGTATAAACTATGATTGACCTCAAACTGTTTATGTAATATATTGAAACACACAGTTCTGCAAATATTTTGATTTCTGTCAATTAAAATTGAAAGCCGGCTGACAAAATGCCAAATGTCTGTAATCTAAACGCGGCAACTAACCAGCATCATTAACAACATTTAAGTGAGCTGATTTGCCATCAAACAAACCGAAGATCATCATTATCATCTCCCTAGCCTTTTCCTAAATGTCGGTGTCGGATTCTAGTTTTTTTTTTCTTCATACATCATTATATTTACAAATGATTTACTTGAAAATACTAACGTGTATCTTAAAATGATAAAACTAATAAGTTTTGTAATATTTGCAAACCTATTTAGTAACTTTTCGTCATCATTTCTGAGATTGCTATTGAATTCTTAGAATTACAAAACAGTATTTGTCTATGACACTGGTTCCCAAAGTGGTCCAAGTGGACCCCTAGGGGTCCACAGGAGACTCGACAGGGGTCTACGTTGGCGTGACAAAACGCGTTTTATTGTCGAGTTTTGGGAATAATGAAGGAAATGTAGTTGCAGGGGGTCCACCGGAACCAGCTTAATTTTGAAAGAAGTCTATGAGAAAAAAAGTCTGGGAACCTCTGGTCTATGACGTCATCATTTCGTATATACTAAAACACGAAATTACAAAAATATTACATGTAATAGTTACTAACTGTATTTAAAAAAATAAATCGATTTCCAATTATTACAGGACATTTGTTGTCCTCGGATTTATGAATATTTTTAACTGACTTCCAAAAGGAGGAGGTTCTCAATTCGTCTGTATGTTTTTTTTTTTTTTTGTATGTTACGCGATTACTCAAAGACGGATGGACCGATTTAGAAAATTATTTTTGTTTGATAGGGTATACTTCCGAGGTGGTCCCATATAAATTTTATTAACTTTGCTTGGGGAGTTTTTGAGTTAGGCTTCAATAATGCGTATATTTCCCACTTATTTTATGTGGATGATGTGATGGTGTTTTAATAACTTCCTATCACTGTTATTTACATGGCTATATCTACAATTATTGTGCTCAATTATGTATTCGAATTTGTGTGGGGTAGGTTCCACAACTAAAAAGTGAAAAATAAAAACGTTTTAGCAAAAAATAAAACCGACTTCCAAAACAAAACACTACAAAGTGAAAAATAACTTTAATTTCGGTAGTCGGTGTCTTGGGTTTTGTATTTTCGTTTTTTGCCACCGACTTCCGAAATTAAAGTTATTTTTCACTTTGTAGTGTTTTGTTTTGGAAGTAGGTTTTATTTTTTGCTAAAACGTTTTTATAGTAAAAAATAATGTATTTTTGTCAGATTTTGGCTCAGGGCAGACTAAACGCGAATGGCAAAAACAAAACTGGCGGTGGCCATATAAGAAAGGGGATTAAATACATTAAAACATCTCGAATGCTGCTTCTATTTGGTCCATACAAAGATAATATACCCGCATATACACAACTCCAATTTAATGTACTTACATACTGCACCACATTGTCATTCGGATCTTATGGAATCTCACTGTGCTGTATGTTCACGTTATAAAATGTTTTACACACATACTTTTTCACATTCACGTTTCTGTGACAAATAAACCTATTTTTCTTTCTTTTCATTTACGTCCAGGTTAGTCCAGGTTTAGGTGTACAGGTTATTCCCCAGTTTTAAACGACCTGTATTTAACGCGGCGACAAATTAATCTGAATGTAGGATTAAAAAATAATTAAAGCCGGAAGCAGTCGGTTGGCAGCTACAACCGGCAGATAAAAAGTAGAAAATGGGCATTCTTAAACTGTACAATGAGGTTGTATATAAAGTTAACTGAGATGAGAAGTAAATATGAACAAGGTCACCAAACCTAACCTCCGGGTGCCCTTCGCTCGCTCTTGCAGTGCATGCTATGTCGACGGAAATGTTTTCGCTGCCAAGTTATTTTTTTTTTAGTCGCAGTTTAAGTTGTTAGGAAAATAATATGCCGTTATAAACAATGTGCAGACCAGAATCAAAACTGGTGGTCGCCATGAAATATGAAGACAAACATGGCGCCGCATACAGCGTACACACGGACAAAAAAGTCCTACAGTGAATATTGTCCAAAATCTAAAGAAAAATCTTGTCTATGGCAAATAAAACTGTCCAAATCACTTTCTTTCAAATCCGTTTGAAACGCCGCGTAAATTGTCAATCAAAATGATTACTAGTCGGTATAAAATTCATAGCTTTCTGGGTCTTATAATTGTCCAATTACGAGCGGCTGGGCCGTCAATTTGTCCTTGGTAATGTTTACGACTCTCGAGCCATTAAGTTTATGGCCTATCCCCTGTATCGTGTGAATGCTTGTACTAACTGCCGGATTCAACACCGTGGCGAAGCAAAAAATACAATCCTAATTCTGATCCCAACTAATATTATAAATATGATAGTGAGTTTGTTTGTTTGTTACGCTTTCACGTTAACAGCGAACGCCTACTTATCAGAGCCGAAAGAAGCGAAGGAGCCGAAAAATCAAATTTTAAATTACTTGTAAGAAATCCTATGAAACCCCGCACAAATTATCCTTTTTGAATCGGACGAATCGCTGGAAGAAATACAAAGAACGTCGTTCTAAGTAATTCAAGTGTGCGTTTACCTTTAAATGGCTAAATGGATTTGGATGAAATTGTGACACATGGGTGAATGACTTGGAGAGGGACATAGGCTACTTTTCATCCTGGATTGCAGACGAAATCGTGGGTTACAGCTAGTAATACCTACATATTTTTACATAAACACTGGCGACCCATCAAAGCATCGAAATTTCTGTACTAGATATTGTCAAAATTAAATAGAAATGTATTATATACGCAACAACCTTCAAGAATAAATGCTCTAAAGTCTAAATGATGAATGAAGATTTAAGCGGTCAAGAGTGATACAAAAAGCGACTCTATTTCATAATATGTATAGATGTGTATACAACTAGGCTAATTATTTTCCAGGAGACTAAGAACAGCTTAAAGGACGACTTACTAAATATTTGCTACAAAAAAAAAATTACTTGGCAGCGAAAATATTCCCGTCGACATAGGATGCAAGAGCGACCGAAGGGCACCCCGAGGTTAGGTTTGGTGACCTTGTTCATATTTACTTCTCATCTCAGTTAACTGTATATTATTATAAGGTGTATCTATTCATACACGAGATCTCTTAATTGGTCATTGTACTCATCATTACGAATAACTTTTACTATGGGACCAAACCTGAAATCGCAAAAAAAAAAATCAGCTGATCCCTATATTTATGTTCGCATAACTCGTTAAAATGTAGGGAACAGCTGAATTTTTCTTCGCGATTTCAGGTTTGGTCCCATAGAAAAAGTTTTTCATAATGATGAGTACGATGACCCCTTTAGAGATTTCGTGTATGAATAGATACACCTTATATACAACCTCATTGCATAATTTAAGAATGCCCATTTCCTACTTTTTATCCGCCGGTTGTAGCTGCCAACCTACTATTTTTGCTACCGGCTTTAATTATTTTTTACATGCCTTACTACTATAGTTATAGAAGACAAAATAAAAGGTCAGAAATAAAGGCTTTTGATGAGAAAGTACCACCTAATCAAGTAAAATGCTAGGTAGGGGGATACCTTATTTTGTATGTCTAATGACCATACCTGATTGATCATCCTTTTCCCAACTATGTTGGGGTCGGCTTCCAGTCTAGCTGGATGCAGCTGAATATGTTATATATATTTTACATGGAACGACTGCCTATCTAATCTCCACAACCCAGTAATACGATACCCCTGGGTAAGACTGGTTGTCAGATTTTCGGCTTTCTGACGACTGGAACGACTGTCAAAGATCCACGAATGACAGCCGGGACCAACGGCTTAACGTGCTTTCCAAGGCACGGAGGAGTCTCGGTATGTAGGGGCTATAATAATCTCATTCAAATTATATAAACGTTCGATCAACTCAAAGAAAACTAATTAATTCTGTAAAATTCTTCTTAATTCATATGCGGTTAATATAACAAAACATCACTCCTGTATTCCTAGAAGGGTTAGGCAGAGGTGTGTCTTGTCTTAGTCAGTAAAAGTCTGACACGTCCTCCAGCTCCGCCCAGATCGGGAGAAGTAATTTGATGATTTCCCACCCAAAAAAAAGGCTGCTAGTGAGAAATTCCAGATAGAAAAAAATCAATAACACTTTGCCCAACCTGGGAATTGAACCCAGGACCTCAAGCTCAGCAGTAGCGCTTTGCGACCACTAGACCAAAGCGGCAGCTTGCGGTTAACTGCAATAATTTTGCAGTCCATATTGAAAGCAATGATGAAAATTATAACAATGTTGAAACACAGTGAAACCATTACTACGGTGTTGTAGGGCTTAGTATATGTATAAGTTTTTTATCATTTGGTGAACGTATAATAATAAAATAAAAGAGATATTAAAAACTCTCCCTCACCAGGTTTAATTAAAACTTGCTAGAAAGGAAATATTACAAATAATTTAAATACGTAAGAGTCTATAAATTATAGCTGAAGTTAGACGGAAAGTGATTGATTTAATTAAATTCCAAGAACTTTTCTTACAAGACGGTGCAAAGAAAAAACTATTTTCTACTTCAACAATTTTATAGATAAACGAAGAGTTAGGACGCTTCTCGGTTATTGGAATTTATAGTTTCTATCGCAACTTTAGAATAATTTAATAGTATTTTATCGGACACATTCGTTTCGGTGTAAATAAGGTTTATGATAATGGTGGAAAGCTTTCTAGAATGACATCGATTGGTGTCGAAATCTTCCCTGTTGCACTCCACAGAAGAGAGCTTTTTCTTTTAGGTAAAAGTTTATTTTCCCTGTCTTTATCACATCGTTAGTGAGTTTATCAATAGGCCCAATAAATTTTAATGAGTAAGAACTTTTTGCCATAATGAACATAGCCTAAAACACAAACTCACGCCTTCTTCCCGTGGGGGTAAGCAGAAACTACACCACCTGCTACGATCCTTACATACTCCTTTTGCCTCGTTTTTAACCGACTTCAAAAAAAGGAGGAGGTTCTCAGTTCGTCGGATTTTTTTTTTTTTTTAATGTATGTTCCCCGATTACTCGAAGACGGCTAGACCAATTAGGAAAATTCTTTTTTGTTTAAAGGATAGACTTTCTAGTTGGTCCCATTGTCATCAGGTCAGGATCCCATCATCGAATTAGCGATTTGGGTATTTTTTATAGTAACTCGTGCAAATGTTCTTGGAAAGTACCATTTGGTGAAGTGGAACTGATGATGAAAATCACGGATGGCTACCGGAACTACTCAATAATAAGTATTTCAAGGGTTGCGATTCGATTAGGTAGGTACCTACATTAATAATGGTTGCTAAATAATTTATGCTCGTCACAATGCTTATGGTGATGTGGAGTTCTCCTGGAACTTATCAGGAGAATTTCTCAACGATGAACGTCCCAGCATCGGGAAAAGAAATATTTTGTAAAAGGTGTTGAGCAGTTGACATTGGGATATTGTAACTTATAATGGACTAATACGTGTAAGTATCACGGCCTTGCTTATTGATACAAGATATAGAAGTGGTGTCAAAGCGAAAACATCTCAAAGCCTAGTGTAAAATAGTTTTAAAAAAATTAAGCCGGCTTCAAAAAGAAATTAACTCAAAATTATGAAATAACTTTAATTTCGGAAGTCGGTGGCAAAAAACTAAAATACAGATTCCAAGATTCATAATTTTGAGTTAGTATTTTTGAAGTCGGTTTAATTTCATTTAAATAATTTTTTATAGTCTTTTGCCACCGACTTTCGAAATTAAAGTTATTTAATAATTTTGAGTTAATTAATTTTTGAAGTCGATTTAACTTTTTTTTTTTATAGTCGATGATTTTTCATTTGCAATTTAATAATCTTATTCAAACATTATTTGGTGGCAAAAGTGGTAAGATATTAAGTTGAAACCTTCTAAATACAGATGTATGTGTTCCTAATTCTCTTTAGTTATTAGTTGCGTAAGAATTTGACCTAAACAGGGTTTGTTTTCACTTTTATCAGATGCTTTGGGAACAGATACTCGTAGTAGTTGATTTTAGAAAACTATTTTGAAGGGATACAAAATGGGTTCATTGTTTTTTTTTTCTCTTCAAATAAAGTAGGGCGCAATATGTGTCACATAATTACGTAGGTAAATCAGTTATTGATCGTTCGTTCATGCGGTTTCATCAACAGCTCACCCATTAAACATCATAGGCATAGTTTCAGATTGTGGTTCCCTGCTAATTGATAATCTGTATCCTAATTGCGTAACACACTCATCAATCTGAATGGGTTTCATTTTGACAGTTCAACAACATCCATTGTGTTATTTACGTTGTTGATCAGACAAAATTTTCGAACATATGAAGCAGTGGATTAACAGTTTGCTTTAAAATGAATCAGATTCCGATCGATAGTGTGCTATGCTATTAGGGTGCTGGTTAGGCTATCTTTGATACAGTACGAACGGTGATAAAATTATAATAATAAAAATTTCTGCTCCTTGGTATGAATCGGAGGAGCTCGTGGCTATGTAATAACAGCCGCTCGGGTCGATCCATCAGGTTAAGCTACGCTTGCCGGGGTTGGTCTGTGGATGGGTGACCATCTTTTCATACCGAGACTCCTCCGTGCCTCGGAAAGCACGGTAAGCCGTTGGTCCCGGCTGTCATTTGAGGATCTTTGACAGTCGTTACGGGTCGTCAGAATCCCGAAAGTCTGACAATCAGTCTTACCAAGGGGTATCGTATTACCCAGTAACAGGGTTGTGGAGGTTAGATAGGCAGTCACTCCATGTAAAATACTGGTATTCAGCTGCATCCGGTTAGACTGGAAGCCGACCCCAACATAGTCGGGAAAAGGCTAGGCAGATTGATTGATTGGTATGAATCGAGGCATCTTTCTTGTCTTGAATGTAAATTGACACTGTACCTACGCCAATTTGCCATTTCACACAACTGTCAAAGTTAAGTTGGTAGTCAATTTGCTAAACAATTAGCTTCTCTGACTTTACTTACTAGACGCGTAAATCATTATTATTCCGGATCAACAATACTTTATTTATTTAGCTTCTGCCCGTGACTTCGTCCGCGTGAAATTTCGGCCTCCGACCCACCGCGTCGCGTCACATAACGTAGCCCGCCCATGCGATTACTTCGTTTGCGCTTTGCGTTCCTTTTGACTGTTTTTTTTTTCTTTTTGTTCGTCTCCTAAGCGTCATAGTGTGATGTTAAATAATCTATAGCTTTCCTCAAGAATTGGGCTATCAAATGGAAAAAGAATTTTCAAATCGACTTCGAGAGATTAGCGTTCAAGCAAACAAAAAATAAAAAAAAATGCTTCAGCTTTATTATTAGCATAGATAAAAAGCAGTATCCTCCTTTCTTTGTCAATGAGTAAGAAACTACGACCACTAATTGGTAACTCAAGAGACGCAATTGTTCTCTTTGATCGTTCATTATGAAACAAAGGAACAGAGAGTGCACCTGTACCTGTCTACCCACTTATGCACTGTTGTATCTCCTACTTGACTAGCCTCCGTTGAGATTGCCATTTATGACAGACATGTGATCGGGAGGATATTAAGAGCCAGTTGAGGTTTGCTGGTGGTAGTAGATTGCTTGAAGGAAACAGTTATGCACCAGATACAACTATTTATTATTGTATGGATCTTAGACATTTCACAATTTGTTGTTTATTTCCACAGTTATTAATATAATTGTACAAAGCGCGAGTATAACGAATAGCTGTACCAGAGAGAGAAAGAGAGAGCGAGAAAGAGATTGTGTGAAAGGGATGGATAGATGTGAATATAAATTAGTATGGCAATACTAAACAGAAGCTATATTATATTCAGCAGTGGAAGTGGCCACAGGGTATACAATAATGAAGGATGAAGTCAAAGTAATTTTTTTATTTCAAATAGTAACAGGCTCTTTTGAAAGCCAAAATTTACAAAACAAAATAGAATTGATTCTAGTCGCCCCTTACAAAAGGTAGTTTCGTATATAGAAGAATGGGCAAGAAACTCCACCAATACTCTTTTAAAATGTTTTACAATATTTTGTATACATTAATTATATCATTATATGTGAAAACGATGCACCTAGAATAAAATTAGTAAACGACAATAAGTAAAAAGAATTAAAAATGAAACAATGACAGATAAATTAATTTTGTGTGAAAGTGTATACTATTTTCTTAAAATATTAACAAGTAATAAGTCAGTGTGTGAGTTAAAATAATCACATAATGTAAAATTATTGTCATAATATAATAAATTATACAATTTAATTAACAACTACTTCGATTTTGTCTCGACTCTAGATTGTCTTGAGAAGCAGGACCAGCATTTTTCCAAGCATTCTTATGTTGGATACAATTTTCAATCATAGTGTACTTTAATATGAGTTTTAATTGTCTTTCATTTAACTGCAATATCACCAGTTATTTTGTTGTTACATTTAACGAAGTACCCCATAAAAGATGTAAGTGCTTTAGATAATCTGAGAAATGGTAGATCTATTTTAACTTTATTTCTAGTATTAAAATTATATCTATCACTTCCAATCTGCCTAGCCTTTTCCCAACTACGTTGGGGTCGGCTCCCAGTCTAACCGGATGCAGCTGAATACCAGTATTTCACAAAGAGCGACTGTCTATCTAACCTCCACAATCCAGTTACTGCGTAATACGATACCCCTTGGTAAAGTCTTACCAAGGGGTATCATCTAGTCGTCACGGGTCGCCAGAAGCCCAAAAGTCTGACAACCAGTTGGTAGACTTTCGGGCTTCTGACGACCCGTGACGACTGTCAAAGATGCATAAATGACAGCCGGGACCCACGGTTTAACATTCTTTCTGAGGCACGGAGGAGTCTCGGTATGAAAAGACTCATCCACGGACCAACCCTGGCAAGCGTAGCTTAACCTGATCGGCTATGCGGCTGTTATTACTTAACCACGAAACTCCTCAATGATGTCTATCACTTATTTTGTTTAAAATATGTAAATTTTAATAAGGGTAATTAATCATCCTTGTTCCAAACCAAAAAGCTTATTATTACACAAAAGTTTGCAGGGTGGTAGGAACACTGACGAGCAACCTGTTATCATGGATTCAGTATATGATTCTGAACATCCCCTTTTTTGGGTGGGAAATCATCAAATAAATTCTTCCGCTCTGGGTGGAGCGGGAGAGCGTGTCAGAATTCTACTGACTAAAACCCACCCGTGTTCCTTCAGTTGCCTGTGCCAGGGCCACGGTAACTCTTTCAAACAACCCGCGACCCTGGCAGGCATCGGCCCTAGCGAACCCCATCAGTTAATGCTGACATCTCTTTGAGGCGCACGTGGAGCACAACGTGCCGTCGCTGTTGACCCGAGACTGGTCTTTACTGGACGGTGAGCTACCTATTGCTCGCAGTCCGCAAGCCCGCGCCTACGGTGACCGGGAATCCGCTCTCAACCCCCGACGCCCAGGGCATCTCCTGCGGCGACTAGAGGCATGAGAGCGCAAAGATTGCCTCTCCCTCACGCATTCCGCCAGAAGAAAGTGACGGCTTCACATGCACTCTCGCTCCGTACCACGGCCTGGATCAGGGCCGGATGCGAGAGATCTCCGCCACCATTCTTGACACCCCTGCGTTGAAATTTTTCATCGGTTATTAAAAAAAAAATGCTGTTCCATACATTTTCATCCTTGTCTATGAAACAGCTGTTTTGTTTTTTTAATCGACGAAAAATTTCTACGCTTGGCGGTCTACAATAATATTCTGCTGAATTTTCACTTCACGCCCTTTGTAGCCAAATGACAAAGCACTACCAATACTTTTCTTATACATTAAAACTAATATCCATTAATTAAAATCAACTTAAATATACACATCATGTTAAATTTGTGAGCACTGATCACATTTTAATCGCCCCAGTAGTTAAAGTTGAACCAAACTTTTCTGACAATTTGTCACGAATCGCATTACAGTTAATTTATGTTTAATGACTGTTTTTGGTTTTGTTTTAGAATATCTAACTGTGTTTATAGAAATAATTATTGTTATTTGTTCTCTTTTTACGATAGACTTCTGCCCCCCCCCCCCCCCCCATATGCTGGGAACATTACTATAGCTGCTCAGAGTACCACAAAATACTACAGGCTACTGCCTATTTTGTAATATAAAATACTAATACTAATATAAACAAATACAGTAGCCGCTAATTGCACATGGGATGAAAGTCATCCCACTTTTTTTTATTAAGTAGTGGTTAGTGGGAATAAAGTCATCCCACGCAAACCTGCTTTTGGTTTGAACCTTGTTCCACCACTATTAAGGAGTCCTTTCTAATTCCATACATTTAGTTTGATGCACTATCTATTTCCGAGGAATTTGAGGTATGCCAACCCTCTATGCGACTAGTCAATCGTCTATGGAAAGATTATTTTTAGTCTGTAGTTGCAAATCTTTTTGTAAACAAAAGGTTTTTGTTCAAACTGGAATGCTTGTAATGAATGAAAATTGTATTAAGGTACGTGGTTTTATTTATGTTTCGTGCTAAGAATAAACACACCATGCATTTTAAACCATAAAACATATAGGTCATCGCTTGTTTTTTTTTACTAGAGTCATTTCTTTGAGAGTGTAACTAAAAATTGTTTTGTTATTTTTAAAAACCAATTTTGAAAATGAAAACAAGGCATACTTTCAAACGAAACGTACATTACTAAAGCCCTACTCACTAGTATTCTAAGAAACATTCAACCGTCACAAAATTCCAAGAAGCTATGATGCAAATCGGTTTTGTTTACAAGATTACCGCGGGTCATCGGGTGGGGTGGTTAACCGTTTTCCCTGCGCGCGGGTATACGATGCGGTTCAGCACAGCGGGTAGGGCGCAAGTCAACACTTGTGTAGTTAAATAACAAAAGCTGGTGTCATACCCCTACTCGAAATTGAATTATGAATGGGATCAAACTTGAAATTTCAAAATGCATGTTTGTTTTTTCCCAAATCAAAGTGTCACTAAAAACACAACTAAAATAAAACAACATATATAATCGATGATTCTTTCATATCCCAGTCTGTCCATTTACATAAACGTGTTTATCAAAATCAAGCAAGTCCGCGACGACCAATCTGCTTAAGGTCTAAGAAAGCTGCCGTTACCAAAAGTTATCGGGAGTGAAGCCAGCAAGTTTAAATTGTTTTTAGGGTTCCGTACCTCAAAAGGAAAAAAGCGGAACCCTTATAGGATCACTCTTGTGTCTGTCTGTCCGTCTCTCACAACCAATTTGCTTCGAATATTCGACCGATAAAGTTGAAATTTGGTACACGTATGAATTTCTGTGACCCAAACACGGACGTGGTGTAAAGTAAATTAAGTATATAAATTTTGAATATGAGTGTCAACTTTGGGGGCAAATAAGAAAATTAAAAAAAAAGTTTTCCAAACTGTACTGTGTGACATATCAAATGAAAGAGCCATAATTTTTTTGTATGATTTTAAAATAAATTGTATTAACCCCATGACACCCCCCCCCCTCCCTATCTCCGAAACTACTGAGCCCAAAAATAGTTGTATACCTATATATTACAGGAAAACTTGTAAGAAGTCTATGGTTTTAAATAACATCATAAATCTCTCAATAGTGTGCGTGCAAACTTACATCGCACTTGGCCGGCTTTTTTTTTAACTCTCGTACGTTTCGCTAGTTTATATCAAACATTAGTATGTCCATACTTTGACCCGAATTTTTAGCTTAATCCGTTATTTATATATTATATTAATTTCTATTCTAATAAACCCAATCTCCTACACTAGTGATTATTTAATTTAAAAAAATCTCATAAATTCATAATCTGTAGCAAAAACATATTTCTTTCTTTTTCCATTTTTTACTTAGAGTCGACATATCGGGTCTACACTTTGACCTTTATCTGGCCCAGCGTAGTGCTGAGTTTCAATAGATTATGAGATCAGCTTATACTAGTTGTATTACCATTGACTTGCAGCCTACCGTACCACACCACACTGCCCGATTTGAAAGGAATAGGTACATAATCGGCTGCTGTTTGATCAGCCAACCAGAGTAGATGAAATGATGTTCGACAGCAGTACCTGAAATATAAAATATGCCATAAAATGCGAACTATATAATTATTGTAGGCTCTACATAACCCTGAGAATGCCTACTAAGTGTGGGAGTCGGAACACAAGGTGATCGATTGACAGGTCTATTTGCGTGTTGCAGCCAAGTTTAAAATGTCACGGTTGCAAGCATCGCTTGTTCATGCTAAGAAGAACTAAGGCAAAGGTTCATTGGGTATTGATGAGCTGTCAATCATACAGTAGGGTGACCTTTCAAGTAATATATTTATTCTGAGAATTTATAATATAATATTTTATGATTAGTGTTGATTACCTAAGACGAAAATATAATTCATCCAAAAATGGAAAATTGAGGATAGATGAAAACGAAGCAGAACAACATGAAAGTTACAAGGACTAATAAAACAGGAAGGCAAAAGTTGAGAGATGATAAAAAAGTGCAGCAGTTAATGATAAATGATTTTTATTTCTGTAAGTAGGTTTGTACAAACACTTTTACAAGTCAATATTTTTTTTTTATAGGTACTAGATGAGGTCGGCGTTTCCTATCTGACTACTCTGAGAAGAAAGGCCGAAACAAACTCAGAGGTCACAGTCTCTTATAAAGTCCAGACATAATCTTGGTCACTTCATGTGAAGACCATGTAGATTGGTGTCTGAAATGGTCTTTTGAGGAAAGAACCACACAGATTGAGAGGACCTGTCCAGTCAGTGCACGCATTTGTCAGTAATCGCGCAGCTCAACTCAGAACTTAAGGAGCTCAACGATTCGACGAACAATACCAAAGAAAAGACATTGGGGTAGGCCGCATAGATTACTCAAACTGCCAGACCACGATTAAAAATAACTGAGAGAAAAAATAAAACAAACAAAAAAAAAACAATGACCTACATAGTCTTCACATTCACAATAAGTTAAAATAATATAATACTTACAAAGTAAATATTCATGTCAACATTCAGTATGCAAAAATAAAAATAATATAAAATTTGGAGCAGTTCAATCCCAAGCCTTTTTGTCCTCAATATAATCTTTAACGGTATAACAAGCTTTCTGACACAACTTGCGTTTAATGAATGATTTGAATTTATAAAGGCTCAGATCTTGAACGTGGCTTGGAAGTTTATTATAGAAGCGTATACATTGACACCTGAATGACCCACCTATTTTCTTGAGCCTTGTTGGAGGTACAACAAATTTGTGTTTGTTCGTAGTATTTATATTGTGGATATCACTGTATTTTTTAAACAATTTAATGTTTTTATGGGCATATAAAAGATTTTCAAAAAGTTGACGTAGTTGTTGGACTAGTAACAACAATCTACTAGCGTTTTCCTAACTATGTTGGGGTCGGCTTCCAGTCTAACTGGATGCAGCTGAATACCAGTATTTTACATGGAGCGACTGCTTATCTGACCACCACAACCCAGTTATTGGGTAATACGATACACCTTGGTAAGACTGGTTGTCAGACTTTCGGGCTTCTGACGACTCGTAACGACGGTCAATCCACGAATGACAGCCGGGACCAACGGCTTAACGCGCTTTCCGAAGCACGGAGGAGTCTCGGTATGTAAAGATGGTCACTCATCCACAGACCAACCCCGGCAACCGTAGCTTAACCTGATGGATCGACCCGTGTGGCTGTTATTACTTAGCCACGAGCGTTAGACTAGTAATAAAAAATAAAGAAAACAACATACAAACACACATAAAAGATGGGTTATTACAATTTATTATATTTTTGGAAAACCGTTTGTGATAAAAAATAAAGTCTTTAAGGTTGATATGGCCGTCCATCGTATCACCCTTTTTGTATTAAGTTTCCGTCATAAGTGGTGTGCAATAAAGTATATTCCCTCTATTCGCAAGGGTCCAACTTTCTCAGGAGTCTCACTTTTATAACATCCTAAGTCTTCGCATGAGTCCAACTTTTGTTTTTGTATGTACTGTTATGAGCACTATTCCAACAGTACAGTTGGACAGAAACTCACTGTGGTTTTAACCGACTTCAAAAAACGAGGTTATCAATTCGACACGTATGTATGTAATATTATTGGAATTGCAATATATTCACATATGATAGTCTGTTAGGGCTTCCAAACAAATATACAAAATATCATAGATGTATTGTACGTATGTGTATATATTTGTATGTTTGTCCACGCATTTCTTTTAAACTATTATTCGGATCGTGACCATTTTTTATTGGCTTACATTTACTTCACTAGGGAACGGTGCAAGTTTTATCTAAATCGGTTCAGTAGCCTTCAAGATACTGGTCTAATACGTGTAAGTGTGACGGCCTGGCTTATTGATACGAGCTACGGGTGTGGTGTCAAAGGGAAAACATCTCGAAATATTGGTCCAATTCTCGTATAATATTTTTATCAAAACTATTAACTATTACAAACAAATATTCCAGTTTTTACTAAAAACTAAAAACTACGAAATAAAATAATAATTTAAAAGAATTAAATCGACTTCAAAACGAAATTAACTCAAAATTATGAAATTACTTTGATTTTGGAAGTCGGTGGCAAAAAATAAAATACAGATGCCAAGACACCGACTTCTGAAATTAAAGTAATTTCATAATTTTAAGCTAATTGATTTTTGACGTCGATATAATATTTTTTATTAAAGTTTAAAATTAAACAAGGAGTTTAATTTTTATAATGAATTTATGAGCAAGACTTTAAAAGACTCAAACATTTTACACAAGCGAGAGCCTCAATTTGTCCACGCACAGAGTCGTCCACTAATCTCGTATGCGCATGTCAAATGTTGCGTTTCGACCTCTTTCTACTTGGTTCAGAGTGAAGGTTGACCTGCTGTAAATTAAAAGCCTGTTGTGAAGCTTAGTTTTTCAGAAGGCTGATAAATTCTATTAGATTTAGGTTTTCCCGCTATCTACACATTCGGGCTCTTCACAGAACTACGAAGCAACTTGTCCCTCATAAATGATTCAACCAGTTAATTTCCACCGAACATCCAAACTCATCTACGTGTCATCCAAGATAGAACACCGAAAGCATTGGCAGTGGTCCAAATTAAAAAAGTTTCCCTCCAACATAGCCTCCCTTTTATTTAGTAGGAACAGCTATTGACATACTTTATATTGGATTCATGGCTCGTGGCTAAGTAACAGCAGTATGGATCGATAGACCTGCAAGATAAAGCTGCGCTTTCTGAGGTCAGGTCATTGATGGGTGACCGTTTCCTTAACATATTGAGACGCCCTCCGAGAAAAAGCCGTTGGTCCTGCGCCTGATCCGTCCCCGGTCGTGTCAGATTGCCGTCATATCAAACTATGAGAGTGAGAAAAGAGGGAGTGCACCAGTGTCTGCGCACAAACTTCTTGCACTATAATATCTTCTATAGAATTGCCTAGTCTCTGTTAAGATTAGCAACTGTGACCGAAAAGCCAATGCGTCGGATTGGTGCGTTTTTAGGGTTCCTTACATCTAAATGAAGAAACGGAACCCTTATAGGATCACTCGTGTGTCTGTCTGTCACAGCCAATTTGCTCCGAATCTAATGGACCGATTAAGTTAAAATTTAATAGAAAAGAAAGAAAGAAAAAATATTTATTGAGATACTCACATATTAAGCTAAAAGCAATTAAAAAAAAAAAAAAAAAAACAAATGGGGAAAAATAATAAAAAAGGGTCGGGAGGATAATATTATTAAATTAGATTCATTCAGCCTTGTAGTCAAACGTTTTTGTTATTTACGTGTGTTCCTACATATTCATGAGGATTCCAAGATGGATGGTTATGATGGATGATTTTGGCGGATCAGAATTGTATTATTCTGAGCTAGTAAATTAATTGGATCGTGTTGTTAGGTTAGTGCTAGTATCCTTTCTCTCTTTCACTATTCTTACTTTTGCGTTGAAACATATCAGCTGCAACACATCGGGCCAGTTAATGTAAGGAGTTAATAGACGACGGATCAGTGGTAAGATATTTATTATAGTGGCCGGCACGAATTTAGAATGCTGACCTTGAATTACTTTAAACGATTTTAGACCTTACTCCTGAGACAATACGTATGCGCAAACAACTCCCACCGAGCGCTCAAGTTTCGTGCCGGCAGGTATAATATCTTTTTTTTGCTTTTGAGGCACCTGTCCAACTACCAGCGATGAACGAGAAGCGAGTAGAGCTAGCAACTAAACATGATGAGCAACGAGCAGTGAGTGCGCAACTGCGACGAGTGATCACTTGCTGGTATGAGTAGGTGCCATGCATGAGTGTCTCAGCGAGAGTTATGCCCGCCAAGCGTCACCCAAAGGGCAATCCCTTTAGGAAATCAAATCCCATAGGAAATCAAATTCGTCCGTGTGGTGTTAGACGTAAAGAATAGCACCACCCTATTTCTCCCTGTGGGTGTCAAAAAAGATAACTAAGGGAGTTACTAGAGAACTGGCAGCAGGGTTTTCTATGCATTTTTAACAGCATGCTTTGACCGCTAATTTGCCTGCCAAGCGTGGCGATTATGGTAAACTCCCCCCCCCCCCCCCCCAATGAAAAGCACCAAGTATTGAAATAAATATAATAATCTAGCATTACAATTAAGAGAAGATGGATGGACATTTTGATAATAATATTGTATCGAATAAATACGAATAAGAGTACAAGAAACGAAATGATGTTGTATGGTGTTCGGGGTAGTTCTATTATAATGTAATATTTCAAAGACCTCTCACAGGTACCTATAACAAGAAAACAATTTGCAATTTAATATCAAAACCATCGTTTCTAAGGCAAAGAATCCGGTATTCCTGCCGTTTCTTCTTCTTACACAAGAATTTGGGAAACGCCATAATTATACTACCGCGTTTTTCTGCACAACATTTGTCTGAGAAAAGTTTTTCTTGTGTAAATAAAAGCTCCGCTATACAGAAATCGAGAAACATAAGCGGACGCGGGACGATTGCGTGGTACCTATTGACAAGTATGAGCAATGTCATAAATATTGATCCAACGGTTTATTTTGTATAACGTCAAAATAAAGGGATTATGATTACGATTGAGTTATACAATTGGGACGCTAGTTACATTTTTTAAGTAAACTTTTCGTAAGCTACGCCTCTTTACGTCTGTTCTTTTTTGCGTGAGATGCATTGATACCTATTAAACAGTATCGCCTTAATCAAGATTCCGTATTTTTTGCAAAATGTATTGAAACAGGTAACTCGTCCATTTTCTCGGCGTAAGTACGCTAACGTTTAATGTTTATTTGGCACAGAATGATTTATTCATGCAAAGTGTACGTACAGGTAAAGTATTCGACGTTGCACATCGCTCCCGATCTTTATAACATGGCCCTAAGGCTAACTTGCCTCTATAATAACTATGGTTTCGGATCTAAACGCCCATAAAGGCCTGTCAATTGTCCTTTTCTAAGTATTTTGTTCATTTTATTTTACTGTTGAGAAAGAAATTTCTATCAGTATTATTTGGGGTACTTTATAAGGTAATAAACTCCCAAGAATTTAAATGACACTTTTGATTTCGGTAATTTTTTATCTTGGGGATAGATAAATTATGTCTTATTGTTCTCATTCGATTTTGTTGTTAAGGGAATCGTTAAGATTGCTTCTTTATTGCTAGTGTGAGACTTTTCGTAATAAATAATGTGTAAATGATAACAGCCGCACGGGTCGATCGAAGAATAAGCGACACTAGTCGCGGTCAGCTCGTGGATGGGTGATCATTCATTACGTAACACCAAGAAGCTGTTGCTCCCGGCTGTCATTCGTAAATCTTTGACAGTCTTTACGGCAAGTCAGAAGCCTAAGTCTGACAACCAATGTTAAAATCAAAATTCATTTATTCAAACTAGGCTGAGAATCAGCACTTTTCGAACGTTAAAATTACATAAGACAGTCCCTCAAAACGCCCGCCCTTCACCACTTCCTAGTGCTTTAGCTGGGAAGAAGAAGTGGCGCAACACACTCCCCAGCAGCACATCTGTCTGTTCAGTTAAAAAAATTGATTGTAGGTATACATGGTTATTGGTAAAACACCAACAACCTCTTAAGGGGTGATTGTACTCATCATTATGAAAAACGTTTACTATGGGACCAAACCTGAAATCGCAAGAAAAAAAGCAGCTGTTCAGTACATTTTGACGAATTATGCGAATATAAATGTACTGAACAGCAGATTTTTTTTTTCATGATTTCAGGTTTGGTCCCATAGTAAAAGTTGTTCATAATGATGAGTACAATGATCCCTTAAGAGGTTGTTGGTGTTTTACCAATAACCCTGTATACAAAAGTGCGCAAAATAATTTAGGTACCTATATTACGAAACACAAAACATTAAATAAAATTATTTGCCATTAGTAAGCTAGCACACCATAATATAGCTACCAAATAAAATATAAAAATTGAAAAGTACTCAAGCCCGAAGTTCTAGTTACCGAAGGGTATTATATATTGTGTTACCCAGTAACTGGGTTGTGGAGGTCAGATAGGCAGTTTCTCCATCTAAAATATTGATAATCAGCTGCATCCGCTTATACTCGTACTGGCAGCCGACCCCAAACGTAATTAGGAAAAGACTAGGCAGATTTTTTTGACTTTTTCTAATAAGTAGGCCGCTCCTGCGCCTAAACAGGCACTATGGGGTGCGTGTTTAGGCCTTTTCGCATAATGTTTTTCTTTGGCATAACTATTTTTGTATAATTTTATTGGCATAATATTACTTTGCCATAATTATGTTTGGTAAACAGTTTATTTATGTTGACATAATTATTATCTTGTAGGCTAATTTATCTGACCCGAAAAGCCTAACCTTAGACGGTCTACGTCAGGGGCACACAGAAGTCCGGTTTGGTAAGATTCCTTTTTATGCTTTAAATTATGCGTAAAAAATGTTATGCGTAAATTATTTAGTCACTATTTTTTTTTTAATATAGCCTCTTTAGGTATTAGGCATAAACGTGATATATTACTTTATTTTCCAATATAATCACAAAAACACTATAACTACTAAAAAATTATCGAATCGTAAAAACTGAAAATAAAGCCTTATAAACTCTTACAAATTACGACCTATTAAGAGGATTGTGAAGTGTCGATACGCGGCGCGATTTTTAGAGGAAATTGCCTACATTTCATACAATTATTTACATAAATATTGTTTCGGGCGATAACGTTTCTACTCCCCTAAACCTTTACGAAATGAGACAATTTTAATCTCATTACATTTAGTACACTTTAATCTAGGTCTGTACGTTTTTCATTTTTAGTAATTCAATTTAATTTAATTAAAAAAAAAATAAAAATGCTCGAGGATGTTTTTATGTCAAAAATATAGATATTTAGATGCTAATAACTTATATTGTATACAATATTTCTTTATAATAAAAACGTACGGACCTAGTTTTTCATTATACCAACAACATTTCCAAAAATTATGAAAATTAAATTATGTTTACGGGGAGAAAAACGTCATCTCTTTTTGTATGAAAATTTACAGCTTCACAATCCTCTTAACTCTTCTATAATAACGTCTATAGCTAAAGTTTACTGCTTTATCCTAAATGAAGCAGAGATGTCTCTTATTTACGAGTACTCAAGAAATTGTAAAGGGAAGGGTTGTCTTTTGTATAGCGCAAGCGTGATGAGAATTAGTAGCGAGTTCAAAATGTAGTAGCGCGAGGAAGCTTTACACAGGTTGTTTTGTTAAAGTGACTCTTCTGTTGAAAATCTGTTATTGAATTTTTTCCGTCATCATTTAGGATTTCGGAAATGGTCATCTCTAAACGGCCATCACTATAGAGTATTTTAATATGAAATAGTTTTTAAGCATTTATTTTGTAGAAGAGCGGTGGCCGTTATTATTATAAAGAACGTCATAAAAATCTGTAATTTTCACCAGAATTTGTCCAGCTTCTCATTTTAAGTGATGTAATGACTTGTTAAAAAATCGGTCAAGAGATATATAAAAAAACTGTGATATTTAGAGATATCGTTTAATTTTTTCTCTAATATTTACATAAACTTCTATTATACAGAATAATTTCAGATTTTTCTCTATGGAACCTTTAGAGATAAGGGGGGGGGGGGGGGGAATCTATGCAGCCTAAAAAATAAAAGAAAATGTGTTTGAGAATGTGCAAACAGCGCTCTTTCATATGATACCCCACATGCCTTAGTAGCCCCACTTCGAATTTTTAAGACACCTTTTATGTGCCTTTTTCAAAAAAAAAAAAAAATATACATTACATATTTTATTTTTTTCTTTCTTATTTGCAAAATAGTTGGGCAAACGTCATCTAAAACTATTCCAAAATTCAAGTTGATAGCATTAGTAGTTCTTGAGATATCCAACTGTGACAGGCAGACTAACAGACTTTTACCATTTAAGTACGGAACCTTAAAAACTGCCTTTTATTTAATAACTAGCTGACCCGACAGACGTTGTCCTGTCTAAATTTGATGTATGAGAAAATCAATTTTCTTCATAATTTTTTTTCGTGTATTTTTCCGATGTTTTAATAGTTATTCTGCTATTCGGGACGGAGACAAATACAACAAATCAAAAACCATGAAAATCTGTCTAGGCGTTCTCGAGTTATAAGTGTTCGAACAAACCCGACTTAGGCTTTACAAGGCTTTTTTAGGCTTTACAACGGGCAGATAACTATCGGTCTGGTCTTTCGGAAAACATTTATCAGAAAAGTAAACAAATTGGGTATATTATACACACCTCTGCCTATCCTTTCGAGGAATAGAGGCGTGTTATTATGTTAACGCACCTTTATATCGAAACCGTTACTAAACGAAATTTTCATTATATAATAATAATAATAATAATTGGACCCTGTTCCCCATGCCGGTGGATTTCTATTTTTTATATTTTTAAATGTTTTTTTTTAATTCTAATATTTAAAAATATAACTTATATGTAAAAAAAATTAATAAAGATAATAATAATAACCCCACCGCTGTATCTCTACGTTGTCGTCGTGGTGGGGCTTGCGTGCTCCAAACTTTAGGTCTATGCCGGTAGAGTATACTTTGACGGAACGGGTCTAGGATGAGGAGCTAGACCAAGAGAGATACAGAAACCAGCCGGGCAGCATGTGGCGAGCTGTTGGGCAGTAGCGACCTCACGGAACCTATCTCCCGAGAGAAATCTTGTCCTCATCTCTGGCTTGCCTTTATTGGCCGGCTGGAGTGAACACTGACGAGGAACAGAGCTCCCACCTCTTTCTTGCCTTTATTGGCCGGCTTGAGTGGAGATTCGCAAGAGCAAACGTGCTCGGAGGAAGGATTCCAGTAAGGTGCTGGTGGAGATCTTGACCGTACTTCCGGGATCGTCCTGATAGACGTGGAATACCTCTCCACTCCTCAAGCATCTCAGGAAGTGTTGCCCCCTTGGCGCTACGTCACTATATGCTAGCGGCCGTTTCCGGGGGCCCAATATTGAGTGTGCAAGTCACCCCCTGCCATTTTATCCGTGTATAATATATAACATTGGTCAGGCAGGGGACATAGTTCTTCCATAGCTCAAGTAACCCAATCCACATTAGCCACCCAGACCCATAGCCCAATATGTTTCGTTTCCACGCACAACAATAGTCCTGCACCAACCGGTGGTTATCCTTGGGTGCACTTGCATAGTGCATACAGGGATAATCGTCGGTTGGTGCCTCCTTATCATTTAAAATTATTTAAGGGGCCGCTGCGAGTTGGCTTCGGCTCCTCGTACGCCTTCCAAAGGTCCGAGACCCCAGGGTCCCGAGAAATGTAAATAATAATAATAATAATAATAATATCCTGGGACATTTCACACACGGTCATCTAATCCCAAAATAAGCAGAGCTTGTACTATGGAAACCAGATAACTGATATACTACATAAACTACTTTTTTTTTTTGTAAATACATACTTATATAGATAATTACACCCAGACTCAGGACAAACAGACATGTTCATGTACACAAATGTTTGTCCTGGGTGGGAATCGAACCCACGTCCTGCGACATGTTAGGCGGTATCTTAACCAACCACCATTATAAAAAAGTAATTCTAGAAAATATTAAATTATATGACTACACATCTTAAAAAGAAACCAATAATTTTACAAATGATCTCAGAAATATCTCTTATATATAGTTATAAGTTCTGCACTTTTTTTATTAAGAGATAAATAATAATGCAAAAATCGTAAATTAATCCTCCTGTAAAATTTGTTTTTTTTTTTAGTAACTGTTTCGAAATGAAGGTGGGTTATGTTAAACAAATTACTTAGTAACCCGTCACGATTGTGAAAAATTTACGAAAATGTTCATTTTCAATGTTATGTGAATGATTCATTAATTTTCGGGTAAAACGTTAATTAAAGACCTTGTAAAAGCCGTTAAGTTATTAATTTTAAGCTAAATTAAAGTCTGCTCTGTACCGTTTGTTCGGTATTTATTTCAAGCAACTAATTGTTGTTTGAAATTGCTGTTTGCTGATAGAATGTTTCCCAAAATAACATTGAGTATGATTATTTCATACTAAAATAATCTTATGTTTTAAGTTAAAAAGTAAGTACTAAATATTGTCAAATGTAGTAGTAATCAGCTAGTTCATTTTTGGCAACCCCTACAATTAATTTAATAGTTTTGCAAACAGTAGACCTCGCGAGCACAAACTTTCTGCAACAATTAATTATAGGTACCACGAAAATTTTATAAACGGTATAATTATTTACCATGTTTTACTTTTTTTTTTCAAATTTTTATGAAACCAACTTAAAGTTACTACCTTTACAACAACAAAAAAAAGAAGCATCGAAATCGGATATCCTATGGCGCAGATATCCAATAGCCTTTTGCATTTTGGAGTATATTTAGGAGGGGCTCGTGGCTAAGTAATAACAGCCGCACGGGTCGATCCATCAGGTTAAGCTACGCTTGCTGGGGTTGGTCCGTAGATGGGTGACCATCCTTACATACCGAGACTCCTCCGTGCCTCGGAAAAGCACGTTAAGCCATTGGTCCCGGCTGTTATTTGTGGATCTTTGACAGTCGTTACGGGTCGTCAGAAGTCCGAAAGTCTGAAAAACAGTCTTACCAAGGGGTATCGTATTACCCAATAACTAGGTTGTGGAGGTCAGATAGGCAGTCGCTTCATGTAAAATACTGGTATAACAACAACCAACAAAGTTAGGAAAAGGCTAGGCAGACTTTTTTGGAGTCTTTTTGAAAAATTCCCCTACGACAAAAACAAAAAACTATAAAGTCATTAAACCTGTATACCAAGTTTCGTCCAGATCGGTTTTTGGATACGACCTGTAGAGGAGTAGCAACAAACTAACAGACGAAAGCAAATTTTGCTAGACTTAAGCAGAGACGCTTCGCTCGCTTCGCTTGCTCGGTCAATAATTGTTTATTATCGTGCGAGCGGGCTTAATGAATTACCTTATTATTTCTTATTTAATTATATAATTACTCGACTAACTACTTCCTTTCTCCCCTCTTTCATAAACTTCCTTTATTAATCCACTAATTTATTGAATGCTCTCTTTTCTCTGTAAATTATAAACTACTTAACAGCTTACTCTACCAGCATCTTCATAATTTCGAGAAGATTAATGATTCCAACTAGAAAAGTATATCTGGAGTGTAAATTAACTCGAAATAATATCAATTTGTTCAATAAAAAATCTTACGAGAAGCGGAACCAATAATTAGAAGCCTGTCGTTTGCCCTCCCCTCCATAATTTTAATGCCACCACAAGAGATATAGCTTGTAAATGGATTATGAGTAGGCTATACTACTATAAATACTAATACGGTGTGTCTAGACTAAACGCTTTACTATGTACGACCTAGATGTTTCAGCACATTATCCTAACTAATATTATAAATGCGAAAGTAAGTTTGTTTGTTTGTTTGTTACCTTTTCACGCCTAAACCACTGAAGCGATCATCCTGATACTTAACATGTACGTTGTCACGTGTACAGAAACGGACATAGGGTACCTTTCATCCTGAAAAAAAGTACTATTCTCGAGGAAAACAACAATAACGTTCTTATGATAATAGATGGCGTCACGTGTCTTTCGAATCATGATTGAATTGTAATTATTATTATAGAAATTTTAGTAGTGTGTTATTAGTTTTTTTTTAAGTTTCTAATACATCAGTCTAGAGTGTCGAGAGACCAGTTTTTCATAATACTATAAATGCGAAAGTGAGTTTGTTTGTTACGCTTTCACCTTAAAATCACTGAACGGATTTTAATTAAATTTGGCACATGACTAGGACCTGGCTTAGGACGTAGGATACTTTGATCCCGGTGCACTACCGGGATCAAAAGTATCCCAGTGGGATAATTTCCGACAACCACGTGGGCGAAGCCGCGAGCAAAAGCTAGTAACATTATATATAATGTGCTGAAAGTGTCTGTATACATCGACTTTATTTACTAAAATTTTATTGTTTAAGGGCTGATTTTGCAATAGATAACTTATTTGAAGAATAAATATAACAGTTTGACATATTTCCATACAAAAGCTATCAAACCGCTATATTTATTCCATAAGTAAAAGTTATCTAACGATTGAAAAAATTGCCCTAAAACATTATTTCATTTTTTTTTTTTGTTATTTCTATTTTGTGTTTCACGAACTGTGTCCAAATAAACTTTATTCTTTCTTCCTTTAAAATAAAGACGATGTAAATTAAGTGGTAGGTGGTAATACAAACTACTACTAAAATAACAAGGTGAAAAAAAAGCCAACCAACCAAATACTGTTCGTCAGTTATTATAATTACTTACGTCTAAGCACTTTGTATCTTATAAAAGAACTGTTAACTAAGTTCTTATGAGAAATAAAATTCTCTAAACCTAAACCATTGGGTTGGAAAAATCAGGCCTTAGAGGAAGAAAAATCATGAAAGCATTAATAATTTTCTTAAGTAATAAAACAATTTTGAATCAGGTAAGTTTATCATTTGTTATTTTTTTATTTTTAATATAGGAACAACAAACAGCTACATTATGCAATGTTACAAACAGAAAAATATAAATCACATAAGTAATAATGTAGCCCACAACGCTGTTCACAGATTACCATACATAAACAAACCTTAAAGTCACTAGGAGGTGAACTGTTTCATGCATGACAGTTACACTTATATTATAAAACAAAAAGAAAAAAAAAATAGTTAAAAATATTAATATTTTAGAAACAACAGCAAACAATTAAAATCAATTAGTCCAAGGCTTCAAGTTTCTCATACAAAAGGCTACGAAACCTTTTCAAAGAGCATGCAGATATATCTATGTGTTCGAATATTTCATTGTAAGTTGCTGTCATTCGCCGAACTGGCGATCGTAGACCAGTATTAGATCGGCAGGTGCCTACTGCAAAGAGTTTGCCTGCACGCACCCGCCGTCTATGGTAGTTCTGGGAACTGCATAGCACAATACATTATTTAAATCTATACAATCAAAATTGCCATTAACTATATTATACAATGTCATTGCTTCTAATTGTTTTCGTCTAAAGCTGAGCGTCAAAAGCTTGTATTTACTGAGCAACTGGTTATACTTTAGATAACTTTTGTGACACCTGTAATGCATTGCACGAAGAAATCTACATTGAACGTTTTCTATCATATCAATGTATTTGTGATAGTACGGGTTCCAGATGGATACGGCATATTCGAGCTGGGAACGTACTAGGGTTTTGTACAGGCAGAGGTACGATGAGGTCCGATTAAAATCATGAGTAGATCTCATTATAAATCCATACATCTTATATGCTTTATTTACAATTTGTTCGATATGCAGATCCAAGCAGAGTTTTGAGTCAAGCAATACGCCAAGATCACGAACGGAGCTTACTTTATTCAATGAAACATTACACAACGAGTATGAAATCCTTATGATATTTTTATTTTTGGTAAAATTTAGGTAGTTGCACTTGGTTGCACTAGTTATGTTCATGTTTAAGCAAGATTGTTTTATCCATTCAATCTGCCTAGCCTTTTCCCAACTATGTTGGGGTCGGCTTCCAGTCTAACCGGATGCAGCTGAATACCAGGGTTTTACACGGAGCTATTGTCTATCTGACCTCCACAACACAGTTACTGGTTACAATACCCCTTGGAAAGACTGGTTGTCCGACTTTCGGGCTTCTGACGACCCGTAACTACTGTCAAAGATCCACGAATGACAGCCGGGAAGAACGGTTTAACGTGCTTTCCGAGGCACGGAGGAGTCTCGGTATGTAAAGATGGGCACCCATCCACGGACCAACCCGTGTGTAGGGTAGCTTAAGCTGATGGATCGACCCGTGCGCCTTGTATTTACATAACCACGAGCTCCTGTTGTTTTATCCACGAGCTTTGTTTTTATCCATTGTAGAGCCAAAGCAAATATTGTTCCTTGTGCGGAAATGAAAACCACACTATCCGCTATAAAATAATGTATACATACTTTTCCACTGTTTACTTTAGTTTCTCAATCGGTCTATATAGCATGCAGTCTGCTTACATCTACATCTCATTCAATACTAGGTCAATATGTTTCTTATTACTTATTTTTATACCACCCTGCCACTCGCCCCTAATTCGCACGGTTTTCACGACTTGACAAAAGTCAAAAATCAAATTTATTTATTTATAATCAGGTTGTACACATTGGACAGTGACCCCAAACTAGTCATTTGCCAGTATCTTGGGGGACAGAATTGCGACTTATCCGAGTGAAGGATAGTACACAGTAAATATTGCATAACAGATAAACATAAATTAAACTTAACTAAAATCAATCAAAATAATACATTTAAAATATACATTGCCATCAGCGTGAGATCAAACCAACTATCAAACTAAATAAAATCATCACTATGAGATCAATAAAATAATAAGTAATAATATCGAAACAAAATATAAATCAACAAAAATTTAATCAATCAAAATTTATGTAAAGTACGAGTATGTTAGTACTACCTATTATTTTTCCTGTGGTAGAGTGTAAATGTGATTATGTGGTAGAGAGTGTGACTGTGTTTGGGTTTGTGTGTGTGTGTTGTGAGCTGAGGAGTACACTTAGTCTGTATGATGATACTTATAATTAATTAATTCGAGATGTCCTTATCTTATGTTAGTTTATTATAAATGTATTAAACACATAAAGCTTGTGGCTTGTGGCTAAGTTATAACAGCCGCACTGGTCGATCCACCAGGTTAAGCTATGCTTGCTACGGTTGGTCTGCCCAAGGGTGACCATCTTTACATACCAAAATCCCTCCGTGCCTCGGAAAGTACGTTAAGCCGTCGGTCCCGGCTGTCATTCGTGGATCTTTGACAGTCCTTACGGGTCATCAGAAGCCCGAACGTGACAACCAGTCTTACCAAGGGGTATCGTATTACCCAATAACTGGGTTGTGGAGGTCAGATAGGCAGTCGCTCTATGTAAAATGATAGTTTTCAGCTGCATCCGGTGAGACTGGAAACCGACCCCAACATAGTTGGAAAAAGGCTAGGCAGATGATGAAACTTAAACCTTCCGAAATAATTTATTTAAATGATGGTTAAAAACAGCGTCAAAAATTGTTCATATTTTAAAAGAACAACGCGGTAATACAGAGAGACACGAAAAGCGAAAGCGAAAGCGTCAGGGTAGCCCTCGAAATTCAAATTTTCTTACGTATTTTGCAATTTAAAATACAGTTTTAGGTTGTACGTTGATCAAAATGTAATTCGAGGCCGTAACAATTATGTATTTACATAATTATAATCATTAAAGTGATCAATACAACTCTTTAAGACCAGATAATCCTAATGAATTACTATTTCATGAAATCATGACATTTGAGGATTATACTAACTTAAGGAGTTGCATTCCTGATTCTAATGATTATAATTCTATAAATACATATTTGATACGGTCGCGAGTCATACTTTATTTAACATACAACTTAATACTGACTTGCAAATTGCAAAAAAAATAAGAAAATTTGAATTTCGCGGGCTACCCTGACGCTTCCCCCTTAATTTATAATTTAATATCGTCAACTGTTTTTTATTTTGATGTCCTATAGCTGTATTCAAATAGAGAAATACCTTTTTTATGCAAGGAAGGAAAGAGCATTAATTAATATTACGATCATTCGTTAATATAACGAGCATTAGGTAGTCAGTTTGTTGGTTATTAAGTCTAGTCGATAACTGATAATTTAATCATGTATGTTTAGTAACCAATCGCTCGTTAATGCAAACTTATCGTATCCGGATGCTCCATTTTTGTACCTTGCTTCGCTCGCTCTCGCATTCTCTCGCATGCTTTCTTATTTATTTTGTTTAAAAAATCAATACCTTCCTTTTGAGCTTCACCGTAGTCGGGTGAAAATTGCCCCCAACCAATTTTTTATAAAGAGCGCCTTTAGAACTAGCTACGCCACTAGATAAATATTTATAATTATCCAGGTATAAAAACATGAAACATAACCCTCAACAAAATAAAATCTCTATTGTAACTATGACAAGTAACAATAAAAAACCCGTTCTTGTTCCACTTGAAGAGCTTGCCCTATAAAGCAAAGATAGCACAGATGGCCTAGATATCATGGCAGTCGCTTGTAATGCTAATTAACTGCAAGCCTCTGTTAGTATGCCTTCTTCTTTGAATGAAAGGGAAAAATGAAAGTTACAATACATAGTTTTTTAATTTGCTTATAAAAATACACAACAACGGGTCGATGGTTTAAGAGTTTTTATGCCGCCCATGGGCCTCTGACTTGGCTTCACATACTGTCGTAAACATCTCTCAGTCATTTACCCTCACAGTTTTTTAAGCAAGTGATTATTATGCAATATGAAAAGTCAGAGGTGCGTGACTCTTCTCTGACTCTATCACTTGGCTTGGAGATCTATGACTTGGCAGTCTGACGGTCACACCACTAGGCTAAAACAATGGGTAAGCTGTCTTTAATTAACCCCATAAACGTCTTACTTACATATGGTGTACGTAAGAAAAATCTTTATATAATATGTATATAAACGTAAATCATATAATATATATATAAAAAACCATCACCCACTGGCGACCGCGGGCTTACAGTAGTTGTGAACCTATGGGGTTCGGTTTAAGTTCGTGCATGTATTGACATGAACCTATAAGTCTAATCAACAAGAGCTATTTTGTTCAACTTTTTTTGGCAGTCTCAGTAAAATATGAATGAGTTGTCATTCGATTTGGAATAGCGTCTAGATGTTTTTTTTTTTAAAAAAAAAAAAGAAGTTCCCATCGAAAAAGTTTCAAACTTTATAAACAATTTACTAAAAAACAAGAGAAGGGGTTTGGTTTTTTGCAAACAGCTCAAAAATTCATTAAGATTTTTGAAATATAAAAAAAAAAAGATTTAAAAAAAAAGAGGATTTTTCCTAAAAAAAAAAGTCGGGGCTCCCAGAACTGTAGGACCAATATTTATATTTTTCCCAGAGGGGTGAAAATACGGCCGAAAACGGGTACACTCGTTTGCTTGCGCAAGCCACGTCCACTTCGGGCAACTTAACAATAAAATTTATTTAAACATATTAAATATGAAAATTAAGAAATGGAAAAATTCATGCACTAACTGGATAGATGAATAAAGAATAATGCGCCGGCAAAACATTTTTATCGCGATGTTTTAATTAGTTATGCAATAGTTAATTAATATTTTTTTCTACTTTAATGTGAACATTGCAAGTGTGATAATTGTAAAACTATAAATCTGAGATTTTTTTTCCGCAATGGAGCTATCCTTGTAAGGCATAGATCAGAATAGATCCCTATTGGAAAAATTCAAAAAATATATTTTTCAGTTTTTTTAACTATTTACGTAGTTGAAACATTAAAAACTTCTTTAAATCTTTTTTTAGATTTCAAAAATCTTAATTATTTTTTGAGATATTTCCAAAGAACCAAACCCCGTTTCTTTTTTTTTAGTAAATTGTTTATAACTTTTGCAATTTTTCGAGCGGACCTTCATTTTTTTTTTAATTTAAAATCATCTAGACGCTATTTCACACGCGGTCATCTGATCCCAAACTAAGCAGAGCTTGTACTATAGAAACCAGATAACTGATTTACTACATACATTACTTTTTTTTTGTAAATACATTCTTATATAGATTTGACATCCAGGTTCAAGACAAACAGACATGTTCATGCACACAAATGTTTGTCCTGGATGGGAATCGAACCCACGACCTGCGACATGATAGACGGTATCTTAGCCAACCACGCCAGCTGGCCTATAAGTGGCCTGAAAGTTGCCTTTATTTCAAAAAATACAATCAATAAGATCTTTAGAGTGACAGAGTTAAAGACGCAGATAATTTAAATAAAATTCACAAAGTTGGTACCAAAGGAAATACATTTTTGTATGTTTTAAAGTCAAAGGCTTAGTGGTGAAAGACAGCGGTATTCATGGACAAGTATTTTCTGAAAAGGCTTTTAACTCGCCACAGGCAACGAATGGTCTTTTAAAAGTTTTATTGTAACTCAAGATTGTATGAAAGGACTTTGCTCCTGTTGAATACGG
This sequence comes from Dicycla oo, assembly GCA_948252095.1. Classification (NCBI taxonomy): domain Eukaryota; kingdom Metazoa; phylum Arthropoda; class Insecta; order Lepidoptera; family Noctuidae; genus Dicycla; species Dicycla oo. The sequence continues at coordinate 17,323,414 of OX411732.1, forward strand.
TATTTGACTTGAGATTTGTTTGAATAGTTAAAGCAACGTTGCTATGTTTCATAAAGATATTATTATGATTTTTGGAGCATTATCATCTGTGATATTTTCATCATAAATCTTTACCTACTTCCGATTCTTTTATAGACTAAGAACAGTAAATATTAGTCGAGTAAGCAGACTAACAATTAACTTAATATGTATTGAATGCACAAGAAAATTAAAATACAGTAAAAGCGAGAAAAATATAAAACAACAAACAAAATCTCTGCTAATTAGAGAATGAAATAAAAACCGTGGAGTGTTGATTACAGTTAATAACAGGTTTTTATCTCGTTTCAATTGAAAGTCTCGACATAAAGAAGCTCGCTGTTGTGTAGTTAGTAATTAATAAAATACCCACCGGGTTGCAGATAGCTACAATTAGTGCTGTTTTTGCAAAGCAAATGAAAATATTTTTGAAGACCATTACAAAGTAAGTGACATAGAAACAGCCGCGAATAAAATAACAGAACTTTTATGAGAGTACATTATTGATTGTCATTACTTAAAATAAAAAAGTCATCTATATACACAAATATGAAACTAGCCATACTTACCTACCCGACTTTTTAAAAGATTTTTGTAGACCAAACATCTCACAGAAGTTTTATATTGAGATTTTTGCATGTCAATAAGTGGTAGATCCAGTATGATTGTATACAAAAAGTACTTGATAATATCCCGGACTTAGAGCAATTTAAATTTTTTGTTGAAAAAGAAAGTCCGAAAGAAAGTCATTTACCGATCTAATGAATGACTTTTAGATGATTTCATAATGTAATGTGTATCGCGTTATTGTTATGAAACGTTATTGAATTTCGTAATTTTCATCAAGATCTTCGTTTAAAAGTAATGAGTTTTCATGTGAGTTTTTCATCTTTATAAAAATGGGATGAACGTTACGGTAAATTCGATTGTGTTACCATTTTATATTTTTATATAATTTTTTTGTAGACGGATATCATAATGAAGGTAGGTTTTGGGTATTGGTTTCACTTTTAGACCTTACAGTTTCATAACCAATAAATTTACCTTCGATAAACTAACTTAATCCGGGTATACACTAACGCGAGGTACAATTTTTTTTACGCCAACGTGATCGTTTTCTAATAGGTTACCTAAAAATCCTCTAACGTGTAGAAGTTTGTGCTAAAATATTCAATTAAAATTTACATCTGCCTCACTGGAACAGGGTCAAGTAGGATTACAAGTAAAGTTGTTTTTCAATCTACCCATCCGTCCCTATATGATTGATATGACCCACTCAATATCTCATTTATCAAACCGGGTTGAGCGATTCGCTTATAAAATTTTGTACGGTCGCTTATATAATAAAACTAATCTTTTTTCCCACAAAATATAAATGTAGGGTTTATTAATTAGTAAATTCATACATTATAAGATTAAATTAAAACGGTTTATTTTTATCAGGTAAGGTTTAATTAAAATTTAGTTGAGGTAGTCAGTGAATCCTTTAACTTGCAGGTTTTTAGGTTTTTATACACCTAGATATAAGGAGGAGCTCGTGGCTAAGTAATAACAGCCGCACGTGTCAATCTATCAGGTTAAGCTACGCTTGCCGGGGTTGGTCTGTGGATGGGTGACCATCTTTTCATACCGAGACTCCTCCGTGCCTCGGAAAACACGTTAAGCCGTTGGCCCCGGCTATCATTCGTGGATCTTTGACAGTCGTTACGGGTCGTCAGAAGCCTGAAAGTCTGACAACCAGTCTTACCAAGGGGTATCGTATTACCCAGTAACTGGATTGTGGAGGTCAGATAGGCAGTCGCTCCATGTAAAATACTGGTATTCAGCTGCATCCGGTTAGACTGGAAGCCGACCCCAACATAGTTGGGAAAAGGCTAGGCAGATTGATTGATACACCTAGATATAAGATTTGTGAGATATTTCTATATTTTAGTAAACATTATTTTATTTCTGTAACTTGGTTTATACTCACTCTAACTAACTGGCCATCATTATAACTTACAAAAAAAAAAAAAAAACTTTGACACGCATAGTCCTGGTATGAGTGATCTGTAATGAATGATACCTAAGAGTCCTGTTAGAGTTTGAAACTAATCGGGGACTTCCATAACATACCCACAATGAATAACTATTCAAAACATTGGAATAACAGTGACCAACTTTGTAATAAAAATAAAACTGTCTGGATTAAAATAAACCTGCAAAAAAGCCAGACTGCGTACAAAACTAATTAATTACAAATTGGCCAAGCAAAAAAATTCGCGAAAGCCGATGATATTCTGTATATTTTTTTTTCGTTTCCGTATAAAAATTTAAACTTTGTACATTTTAGATGGAACGGACTAATTTAATTAATTCAATTTTAACGCTCCGTTGTTTTATCAGATCAAAAGACTTTCACTGAATTCAATCAGTCTGATGTTTTATTCAGGACCTCTAAAACAAACTGCAATTGTTTCACATTATATTATATACTCGTAAATGAAAAACTCGACTTTAACCACCTCGTTGGTCCAGTGGTTGCAAGCGCTACTACTACTGAGGTACATATTGTGGTATTGGGTTGTATTCCCAGGTCGAGCAAAGTGTTATTGAGATTATCTAACCAGAATTTCACAGTAACAACCTGGATTCGAGCCCGGTTGATGGCAATAGGCTCGTCCGCTATTACATGGGACTTAAACATAACTGGCAAATGAGGGTACTTTAGGTACACCTCCGCTTAACCCTTCTGGAATTCAGGCGTGATGTTATGTTTTACGATTTTTTTTTTTCTAATTTTAGCTGTTATTTTTTTTTTCAGTATGCAAACTGAATTAACGTTGAGAGAATCATTTTTAATGGCACACAAAGTGATGTTATTTACTTAAACATTCTATTTTAGTACCCAAGGGGTATCACTCCCGCCAGGGTTGCGGGTTGTTCGAAACAGTTACCGTGGCCCTGGCACAGGCAACTGAAGGAACACGGGTGGGTTTTAGTCAGTAGAAATCTGACACGCCCTCCCGCTCCACCCAGAGCGGGAGAAGTTATTTGATGATTTCCCATCCACAAAAAAAAAAAGGCTACACTGTTCTTCCGTCTGTCCGTCTGCCTGTCATAGGACTGTATCTTTTGAAACGTCATAATTTTGACGTTTTTAAAGTGTTTATTTTTAGTGTAAGTTGAACATAAAAAAAATATAATTTAGATTTTGTCTATCGGTTCATCTGTCTGTCACTGAGTGATACTGGTAGTATCAATAAAAATCAAATGCTATTCGTTGGAAAGCGCATCCCTACAGAACGCTTGGATCAATTTGGCCATTTTTCATTTTAAAATATTCGTAATAGTCCGAATCAGGTTCTTACTAAAAAATTCTGGAAAACTGAAAGTGAATTTTCTATGGGATTTTTATATGAATTATTGAAATTTGCACCGGACAATATCTGTCGTGTGAGCTAGTTTCAAATAAAAAGAAGGTAAACTACTAAAGATTTGGTGGTACGGAATCTTTAATGACAGATTCGAACTGGCCGGTTTTTTTTGATGAGACTGATATTTGCATAATTTTGTCATCTCTGCTATTATGATTCTCTTACCCATTCGACTTATACTATTTAGTTTCAATGATTAAGGTTACGTCAATACTGCAACGGGTAAAGTTCGAGCTTCAAACTCAAGCTATTAGTGTTTCCTCATAAATGATGAATGCTACTATTAACTTTGCCAGATGCCACTGAAAGCGATTGATCTGTGTCTTGAACAAACTAACTAGCAGATATATAGGTTTCTAGAAGCCGACTTTTCTTTGTGCCAAATGTTTGTGACGACCTCCTTTGAATAGATAATAGAAAAGGTTTTTGTGAAGGAGTTCGTCTTATTGTAGGAAGCACTACCACCATTTATTATGTCACCAAATAAACCCTATTCGTTTGAAGCTGTGTTCAAGTGTGTACGGGTACATGCACATAATATCACATGCCCAGCCATCGCAGAGACAAAGCTGCAATATAGGCGACGAGGCGCTGGGGGCTAGGCTCATCGGCGTAATGTTGCTTGCCAATCGGTTTTCTATACACTGCACTACAGAGAATATGCGTAGGAGATCTACGACTTGATCCCACCTTTCACTACTGGACTACCAGACATACTGCAGGGTACCATCCGCACTTGGTCTATATACCGACTCGTCGTATTCAGCGCTTCTCCCCCACATTTATTTTGTGCACAGCCCAAGTTTGGAATTCTCTGGCAGCGTCTGTGTTCTCTTCCACGTATAACTCGTTAGCCTTCAAAATAATAGTGAATAGGCATCTTCTGGACTTGCTCGTTCCGTCCTCATCAGGCGAAATCGAGGTCAAGAGCTTGCCTATTTTGCAATAAAAATAAAACTTGCAGCTTTGTCTTTGAAATGGCTGTGGCATTGCACGTGTCCATTGCTGGTGGAAATTACAACAGGCAGGCCGTTGGGTTATATGCTACCCTGTCAACGAACTCTCTTAAATATCGCTCCTAAGAAAACAATAGCTAAATAAAACCTTAGGAAGAATCTGCGTTGCAGCCATTAGCGACGTGTACCTACTGCATATTGGGTCTAAATTAGGTATCTGCATGCACAGTTCCTATCGTTCCAATGCACTATAGCAGTTGCAAGTTGCAATAACGATCTGTTAAGTATCCATAAATAATAAACCTTTGCTATAACATATAATAAATCGTTCATGCGACTTTTAGGGCCTGATTACACGTCCCACAACGACAGCACATGGACGGACGGTAATTTGTATGAAGCTGAATAGTTTATTCACATGGACCACATTTGGCCGTCAAAATTACCCTTGTGAGCGATACCGCCACGGCCACGGATCAAGGCCACGTCGCCGCCACAATGTAACCACTTCGCATCTTTTAGCGACAAAGGAACCACATCGAAATTTTGTAGTTACCACAACTCAACTGCATGAGGCTGCAGCGACACTATTCACACGTAATTACTTCTGGCCCCCATTTTGTCGCCGCGAAATGGTGTGGTCGTGGTACGTGTGATCGGGGCTTTAAGTCGACTTTCCACTGCTAGCGTAGGATGTGCACAGAGAGGTTTGTCACGTAAGCTGCGTGGTTCATGTGTTTGCCAGCTACGCATCAGCGTGAAGCGTGGCCGTGGTTGTGGATGATCCCGCCGACATGTTTATTCATTTATTTATTTTTGGATCTCCAACAAAAGACATACACTAAACATTTCATGAAGTTATGGACGACAAAGTATTTGGTAGGTGCACTCCTTCAGTTACAGGGGACCACAGCATGCAAAATAAAATTAACAACTAAGCTAACAAATTAAATATATAATACATAATAAAAGAAAAATTTTGACAGTGGAACATGCACACACAACAAATTCAGTAAAATATTAGAGCATAGAATACTAAAATACCTAACATTATACAGAAAAAAATAAAAAACATTCACAATTACAATAAATTAAGACATTTCTTATATTTATTGCCGCCGCAGCTACTTAATAAAATCTATACAGCTCTGGCACAATCGGTGATGACATACTGTATAACGATCTGGGGTGGGGCCACCAAGACCAAATTTCTAGACCTAGAAAGGGCTCAAAGGTCTCTCATCAAAGTCATGTATTTTAAACCCTTTCGATATTCTACAGACAACCTTTACAAGATAAGTAATCTCCTCACTGTTAGAAAAATATACGTATTGAACATAACCATTGATTTGCACAAGACCCTACCATTTGATCCATCGAATCTCGCTAAAAGACGTAAAGATATTGTGGCCCATTCCCCTCGAGTCCGTACGGTGTTCGCCAGGCGTCAGTATAATACTCAATCAACTTATATTTACAATAAATTGAACCGTATATTGAATATTTACCCTATGTTGCGATACGAATGTAAAAACACTATTACGAAATGGTTAAAATCACAAACATACGATGAAATTGAACTTTTATTAACCAGAATAAGCTAATCAAGAACCTGCTTTCAATTATAACATACAACAGTTATGCAATCATTAACACACACATTCCACCCACTCAACCCCACATACTCCGCACATCCACCTCCACACACACATACACTACACATTCCTGAACATGCTTCAACAATTTTGTAACATCTTGGTAGTTACCTATACTTTTTCTTTTAAGTACCTACGTCTCAACATTGTAGCTAGTAACCCATGGGAAGATGCGAGGTAACCCCATCACAAGTATTTTCATAACTTACCGGGGCTGCCTCAATTTTGAGCTGTAAAACAATTGTATGAGAATCAATAAAAACTTTTTATTTTATTTTTTTATTTTATTTTATCGACAGATTGGCTGACATCTAAGTTTCTAGTCATATTATGTAAAGCGAAGCTATTAAACGTGCGTAGCTTATCCGTGGGCTGATGTGGAGCAGCGCCTTTATAGTTTGCGTTAGTTATCAATCACCCATTATCAGATTGCACTGCCAGTTACCATCCCTACCTAGTTGCTATTCCACCAATTCACACTAAGCGCTTCCAAATGTCTTTTATAATGCGCACAGCAAAATAGTGGAACTCACTACCTGCGTCTGTGTTTCCGAGCGCATACAACTCTAATCTCTTAAAAGTGAGAGTGAACAGGCTTATTCTGGGTAAGCTCACTCCACCGTCGACCCTGTCTCTATCGCCTCCGACCTAGACTTAGAGTCAAGAGCAAACCCATCTTAAATAAAAAAAAGAGAATCGTTATCTTCCCACTTGTATTTTTCTTTTCTTAATCCTTCTGTGCCGGACGGGCGTGATCGATGGGCACGATGGGGTGAAAGGAGGGTGTGTGCCTAGCCAAGTGTATCCATATATCAGGTTAGGCCTCCTAGCCCAAACAGCGCTGACGTCCTGCACCTATAGGCTCAGACTATCTGCAGAGTGATGGCCGGCGGCTAAGAATTGTAGTCTTGACGGGGAAGAGTTTCTTGTTGATGAAAATAATAACAGCAGCTTGATAAGTCTTCAGGAGATTTCAGAAGACGACTTGCGTAACTCTTCAGGAATAAACATGGTACCATGCCGATGGCTACGAAACTATATTTTCCCTTGCGCGCTTAGATACCTCGAGACTTTACCTCAACGAGAGCCGCAAATTGTCTCCCGATTTGAACTTTATTTTGACCAGATTTTTATTATTTAAGTTTTACAAAATATCTTATAAATAGCCTAAATATAAATATAATTATGACACGCTATACATTGCTAGAATTGTCATCAAATTACCCAGCTATTGAGTTACCTGCAGTTCCTGTAACATTATTTACTGAAAAGATTTTACAGTGTAAACACAAAAAAGTTAATTATTTTAATTATACATTATATTTCAAGTTGATTTATTTGAAAACTCATGAAGCTATTTCAATAAACTAATCAGGTATCTTAAGCTGGTCTAATGACATAAAACAATATGATAGTTACAATATCACAACTTTGTTTTTCAGGGCGGGACACACCCTGAAAACCTAGATCGATAAAACAAGTTAACAAAAAACTACAAACTAACATTTCCAACCCTTATAAACCCAATTAAGTAGGCTTTTCAGGAAGACTAGACCTCTAATAGTACGTCCAGGGCTAGTTCTTTATCTAGGGTACCTGGGCGTACCAACAAACTATAAATCGCGGCTATGTAGCCCACTTAATTGAAGTTTATAAGGGTTGTACTTACGATTTCTTTAAGAAACACTACTTATCACTTTCCAACTATAAAACACTAGAGGGAAAGGATGGTAATTTGGAATACCATTTTGTTTCAGACCTGCAACTGTTTTTCCGTGAGGTATTAAGAAATAAAACCTTGATTAAATTGAAGCAATATTATCTTACTATCAATGTGCAAGCTATCAAAAACAATTAAATATCCCTACAGGTTAAGATTTTAGGTTGAATGCTAAATGGCACAATTTAGTTTCGGAGATGGAGTGCAGCTATTTGGTATAGGAGTATTTTATTTATAAATATACAAATTGTTGAAATCAATGCTAATATGCAAAATTAATTATCTATTTTACACTACACATAAAGCTAAACAGCACAATCATAAGAAAATTTTGCGATGAGAATGGGTTAAACATGTACCTCAAAAACTTTCTCACGCGCTGTTCCACGTTGTAATCTCTGGTCGCCATCTTAGTAAAATGACAGACTATCCGTGAAAATATATCGATAAATGACGCTACTTGTAAACATTTTATGATCGATAATACGAGATAGCGCTTTTCATTTTTGTGAAACACTGCAAATTAACAACAGTATTCCAAAATACCATCATTTCCTCTATTGATATCGAAGTTAAATTAATAAACAAAAACCAAAAAACTATAAACACTGTTTGGTGACGCATCGTCGCGAACACCTTCGGTTCTTATAGGTTTCATTTTTATCTTTGTAAAGTATCGTTTTTATCACAATATTTTCGGGTTTTGGTCTAGATTATGTTGTTTCTTTTAATATTGATGAATTTTTCAATCATTGTGGTATTTAAACTGTCAATTTAATTCATGGTTGGAGTCGTCTCAAGATGAGTCAAATCTTTTTTCTTTATTTCATACCTATAGGATATCTTGATCAATGACATTAAGAATTGATTACATAAAAATCTAAGGCACGATATAACACTTCCGTGTAACCAGATTATCTAACACAGAAACCTTTTAAAGATCACAATGAATGCAAATAAAAGAATAATCGGCTGCTATTTCCACATAATCGTATTCCAATTATAATAATGCTTATATCGTTCATAATAGCGGACACACAAATGTTATCCTAAAATTATTCACGAACCTAATTTGCCGCAGAGTAAAAGTGGATGAAAACCCATCTTTGTATGCGTGACTGGGTACATTTGCATTGCACGCTACCACAACGTTACCACAGAATAATAATATTACAGAAGGTCAGCTCCGCACAACGAGCGAAAACGCATGTACACGTAGATACGCTTCACGTAAAGTGAGCGCAAGCTAGGGTTGCCAAATTTATTTTACAAAACAATGAAAACTGCAACTGAACTGAACTGTTAAAGTGAGTAAAAATGATTTTATTTTTACGACGTAATTTAGTGCTTTTGCGAACTAAGAAACTTAATAATATCGCGTCAATTATTTTATTTTGCGAAATACATATTAATTAAGCAACGATGGTCTTGCCACATGCAGGTCACTGCCTTTAATAATAATAAAGAACCTTTTAATGAATAATCCTAATAATTGAGCTGACGCTCAAACATTAATAAAGGTACTTTATTATTATTGAGCAGTGATTAGTCTAGTGGTTAAGGCCTCGCCATTCATGCACGAGGTTGTGGGTTCAGATACGGTCAAATACCAATATGACTATTTTAATTCAAATGGACGAGTAATTTCTGAGTTTATCTTGAACATTACTGACATCGGTGAAGGAAAAACATCGTAAGGAAACCTGGACTAGTTAATAATAAGTCTGAAATCGCCAACCCATCTTGAGAAAGCGTGGCGATCAATCCTCGTGAGAAGGGGCAACCCTGCAGTGGTACAATTAAATTGGGCTGGTATTATTAATGAGTACATATTTTATGGTGAAAATAATATATTTATACTATAACAGTATTGTTGACCACTTTGGTCCAAGCATTCATTTGGTGCAATTGGCATTCATTGAGATCGCCGTACGTAAGCTTCTTTTTTTTTTATTTGTGATGGGTTTGCTCTTGACTCTAGTCTAGGTCAGAGGTGACAGAGACAAAGTTGACGATGGAGTGAGCTTACCCAGAAGAAGCCTGTTCACTCTCACTTTGAAGAGATTAGGGTTGTATACGTTCGGAAACACAGACGCAGGTAGTGAGTTCCACTCTTTTGCTGTGCGCATTATAAAAGACATTTGGAAGCGCTTAGTGGGAATTGGTGGAATAGCAACCAGGTAGGGATGGTAACTGGCAGTGCGTCTAGATGTCCGATGGTAGAAGGGGGCCGGTGGAATGAGGTCGTGGAGTTCTCGGGCACATTCTCCGAAGTACAATCTGTAGAGACCGACAAGCAGGCAGCCTTGCGGCGATGAGCTAAGCTATGTAGCTTGGCATCCACCAGTTTTACGTCGCCAATGACCCTCTTAGCCCTGCGTTCCACCGAGTCAAGCGCGGCTAGTTGGTACTTAGCTGATCCATCCCAAAGGTGACTGCAATACTCCATGCTGGATCGGACACTACACGGCGTCTACACTAAACCCAACGAAGCGAGATAATTTTCATGCTTATGGATTAACATTATTTGACTTGCAACTAAAATTATTTTATGACGTTTATCGATAGTTATTTTATTCAAAAATCAACATAGTTTGCTTGAGTTTAAAGTTTATATTTGTATAAGTTGCAATTTGATGTATGATATGTCTCGTATCGTTGATCAGTACATAATTATTGTGTAGGACGTGCGCCTGTTTCCGCTCATTGTAAGGAGTCGAGCTTCTGAAATATTCTTTGGCGTAACATTATTTGACGTTTTTATGGTTCAAATGTTGTTTAATATTCGTATCAGTGTTATTGTTGGCTGATATAGTGATTTGTTTAATATAATGTTGGGTATCGATGTTTATTGGTTTAGTTGATTTTTCTAATTTGTCAGTTTCGAGTTTGTGTTGAGTTGTTTATAATTTTTTTTTTCTACTCCTGACTCAATGCGTTTCGTCATTCATGTGCCGATTTGTTCAAGATTCATACAAGAAAGCTACAATAATTGAAAAGAGTACGCTTAAATAGTATGGTCATGATTAGAGAATGAATGAAAGGCTACTAACAAAAGCATCTACAAGGCAGATTTGAATGGTAACGCCGGGAGGGGACGCCCTAGAAGGACATACAGTGACCTTATTGGTGATGTTACTTCACCATAGGTTACGCGAAAATACCCTATGCAACCCAAGCCTTGAAAATAGTAGAGGACTGGTGCAATAAACCCCACCTATCAGTCAGCCCCACAAAAACCGAACAAAAACCGGCCAAGTGCATGTTGCACCATGCACAATGAAGAGTTCCGTAGTTGGGATGAATTTAACCCAAGAACAAACTTAATATTGTAGTTGAAAAACATGGTCTCCCATACATTCAAACTGCAAATGTAAGTGTGTATGCACAATACCATTTACCATGTTATTTTAACACGATAGACTCTTTATATGTTTTCTTGTAATATATAGGTATATAACTATTTGGTGTACCTTTTTTTCTAAATTTTAGGCTCAGTAGTTTCGGAGATAATTAATTATAGATGGTCAAATTTTATCTATTTCCTTAAATAACTTTAAAACAATATATTTTAAAATTATAAAAATAATATATTTGAGACCGTTACAGAATGCCCTTTCATTTAATATGTCACATGGTACAGCTTTTTAAAATTTTCCTATTTGCCCCAAAATTGAATCCTACCTAATTGCGCTTGTTTGGATCACAGAAATTCATACGTGGACCAAATTTCAACTTAATCGGTTTATTAGATGTGACAGACGGACAGATAGACAAACACACGAGTGATCCTATAAAGGTTCCAGTTTTTCCTTTTGAGGTACGGAACCCTAAAAAGAGGAAATTGACAACACTACAACTACCACGATTCTTTAGAACTATCATATATCTAGGCTTTCAACTGAGACCAAATACCTGGGCATCTTTTTGGAAAAACAGCTGTATTAGGCAAAGTATACCAACTTCATCACCACAAAAGCCAGCATATTCCTGTAGCAGTGTAAAGGGCTACTCGGCTGGAACTGGCGGATCAGCCCCAAAGTCACTTGCTGGCTATACACCACAGTCATCCGACCGATTATTACATACGGCTCACTAGTCTCACCAGACTAGTGAGCCGTCCTAGGCCACCGCCCAGGACATACCGAGTACGGCTCAAATAGATCTCGCAAAAATGCAACGATTCACTTGGGTAGCACTAGCAGTAGGAGAACTACACCGACTGCTACCCTACAGGACTGCCATCTCTACACCTCATCGTGAGAGAGAAGGTGGCCCTGGCCGTCTTTCGGATCAATTTATCAAGAACACTGAGCAAAGACTCCAGAGTCAAGCACACACGCATAAAGAAAGATGTGATCAAACGACAACCAATGATGGCATCACCCCGTGACTAAGTCTTGAACCTGCACTACTTTCAAAAGTACTACAATATATTACTCACAGAAGAACAGTATGACTACTCAGGCCCGAAGAAGATGAGAGTATACACTATACACTGACGGGTCAAAAATCAACTCCGAAACCGGACTCGGAGTCTTCTCACACGAACTGATATCCAGCCCGCTGGGAATGTTCAACACCGAAATCTCAATATTTTGTCGTTTTAAAATGTTAATAAGACTAAGTAACTTACATAGTAATATAATGTATTTAAATATTTACATATTATACACATTAATCTTCCGGAGTAAATTCTCTGAATAGTGGGGAAATCCGCATCAAAATCCGTTGCGTGGTTTAGAATAACAACGCGGTCACACAGACAGACACGAAAAATGACTTTCATTTACATACAGTAACTATCTTTAAATGGAAATTTAGGGATCATTTCCATTTCACCTTTATTTGTAGGTATAACTCTAAAAACAACAGAGCATTGATTCTAAAATACATTTACAATAGGTAGATAAATCTCTATGTTTATTCGTTCCACGTTTTTACTGAGATTTCCTTATTGAAAGGGTTGGAAGGACAGTGTCCTCGATAATGGATGGATCCGATGATATCTTTGGAAAAACGGAAGATCAGATCGACATAAAATATTAAAGGGAACATTTTGCGTATGGTTTCAATACATAGTGAATGTAAATCTCAAGGGATAGGGGAAAAGGTTTATGGGATGGCAAACATGGTATGGATAGAAAATCATTTTATATTCCTGGTGATGTTAAAGTTTATCTCATGAATATACTCACTCCATCGTCAACTCTGTCTCTGTCGTCTCCGAGCTAGACTAAAGTCAAGATCAAACGCATCTTAAATAAAAAATAAAAAAAGTTACTCATAAAAGAAATTAAATCATTAGATACACTAAAAACAAATTTTACACATAGATATACCTGTCTATAAGTTCTATGTACACACGGTTACATAATCAAGCTATACAATTCCAATATAAGCTTACCTGTCATTGAACGGGAATCCTACACAATGCGAGATGAGCTTATACTGGAAATTGCGGAAATGTATAGCTTGATAATAATGTAGCCGTGTATACTACAAAATACATCAATTTTGGGTGCCCGCTTCAGCTTTTGTTAAAACTCTATATTCAAATTGCATGGATAAATATTTGCCTAGATAACATGAAATAAACAAACAAACAATAAAAGGACTCGATATTGACATACCTACCCTCGCTTAGGCACCTGTCCCACCGCCGACGAGATTTTCTCGTTCATGAAACGTACAAAAGTTTATAGGTACTATGAAGGATTGAACTTCACACGTGGGAAGCTATCTACTAAATAATAGATGGTAGACCATTAAAGGTTTTATAATTATAAGAAATCAGTACAATCTTCGGGCAATCGCGCAGTTCCTAACATGTAGTCTGTCTTGTCTCTCTTTTTTTTTTATAACTTCTCCCGCTCTGGGTGGAGCGGGAGGGCGTGTCAGACTTCTACTGACTAAAACCCACCCGTGTTCCTTAAGTTGCCTGTGCCAGGGCCACGGTAACTCTTTCGAACAACCAGCAACCCTGGCGGGCATCTGCCCTAGCGGACCCCTTTAGCTAGTTCTGACATCTCTTTGAGGTGCGCGTGGAACACAATGCGCCGTCGACCCGGGCATGGTCCTTACCGAACGGCGAGCTACCCATTGCTCGCCGTCCGCTAGCCGGCGCCTACGGTGGCCGGGAATCCGCTCGCAACCCCCGACGCCCAGGGCGTCTCCTGCGGTGACTAGGGGCGTGAAGGCGCAAAGATTGCCTCTCCCTCACGCGTTCAGCCTCCTCCTTCGCGAGTATTACTGCTTCGCAGAAGGAGGTGACGGCTTCCCATGCACTCTCGCTCCGTACCATGGCCTGTACCAGGGCCGGACGCGAGAGATTGCCGCCGCCGATCGCCTCCGCGAGGACGCGGCGGTGCTCTGCCCAAACCGGGCAGACCTCCACCGTATACTCCACCGTGTCCTCCGGGCGATCCACACATTGGACGTTTCCTCCCGCCTTATCCAGAACAGGAACCGTGTCCGGTGTGGACCTGCGTCAGACGGAAGGTGAGGATGCCGTGACGTACTCGACAGACCTAAGCCCTAAAACAAAACTTCTGGGACTAACTTTTTTTAATCAAAAGGTATGTAGTTAGAATGTCAGTCAGCCAGTAAGATATAAGTTTGCCCATTGTATGAAACTTTTATAGTACCATGTAAGTTAAAGAGATACATTATATTAACATTTGATTGCTGACTGTTCACACCGCCGCCGCGCCGGCGAGAACTCATTTGTCGCAGTGATAACGGCTATCAAAGAGAGTTCTCGCCAAGCGAGCGCTCAGCGACGCTCGCTTGGTGGTCAGAACACTCGTTGAGAGACTCACGCCTGGTACGCATACTAGTGAGTAATCGCTCGTCACCGTTGGGCACTCGCTGTTCGTAGCTCGTCAACTCATTTTTACTTGCAAGCTCTATTAGTTGGCTCGTGGGACAACCTGCCTTAGCCGGTCTCATCATAACTCCTAGCGTGAAAGAGTTTTGTTTGTCCAACTTTATATATATTTGTAATGACTACCAGCTTTTTCTGTGACATGAAACAGTTCTTATATATTGGACCCTTTCCGAATAAACATTTAGTATGTATGAACAGGACGATGTTGTTTTCTTAGGTAACTTTTGGGCACTTTTCCCATTGACAGCGATGTGGACGAATTTTTTAATGCCCAATGACCTATTCCACCATATAGACTTTCATATTTTCTTATATGAAGACGAGTAGCTGACTCGTCAGACCTTGTCCTGTCAAAATTTCAATTTCGATTTTTCGGCTGCTCCTTTGGGTTTTTTCTAAGAAAGAAAAATAAAGAAGAGGCGAACAAAACAAAAAAAAAAAAAAAAAACAAATCGGTCGAGCTAATTTCGAGTTTTTGGGAGACTAATGCACAGCCTGACTAATCAGCTGTTCAGTACATTTATGTTCGCATAATTCGTCAAAATGTAGTGAATAGCTGATTTTTTTTCACGATTTCAGGTTTGGTCTCATAGTAAAAGTTGTTTATAATGATGAGTACAATGACCCCTTAAGAAGTTATTGGTATTTTACCAATAACCCTGTAGATTACTGATGAAGGGCAAATTTTTAAGTAGGTAGGTTCATTATCCTAACTATTTTTATAAATGCGAAATTGAGTTTGTTTGACTGGATTTGGGTGGAATTATTTTGGTATTAAATTAACATGTATTTTTTAAATAAAGAATAATATTTTTTCTTTAAAACCTAGATATTTTGTTTTAGATGATGCCATATTTATTTCATTTAGTAAATCATCCTTTCATGCATATTTTCTATCTAAAATAGTTCTAATGTTTCACATCTGCCAAGCATCCCGCGACAGCTTATTATTATTTTTTTTTTTTTTACTTTTTTACAAAGTACCTTTTATTTCTTATTCAGTACATTTCTTTTTTCATTGAAAATCTTATTTTACAACAGAAAAATGGAAATCCCTCCAGATAAAAAATCTTCACAAAATGATCTAACAATCGATCAAAATCCAAATCCATAGTACAGGCAAGGAAATTAATTGTTAAGCAATTGACGCCCGCGTACAGTTACAGCAGCTATAATTGGCCATGGGTCATTCTTTGTCATAGGAGTCACAAACACTCCGTTGTGCAGGGCCTGCATGGAGGGCGACGAGACAGCAGCTCAGGTGCTTCTAAACAGCCCGGTGGTCGCCGCATATAGGGCAAAGTAAGTACCCTTCAGCTAGTGCTGACATCTCTTCGAGGCGCGTGTGGAACACAACGCGCCGTCGACCCGGGCCTGGTCCTGACCGGACAGCGAGCTACCCATTGCTCGCCATCCGCAAGCCCGCGCCTACGGTGGCCGGGAATCGGCTATCGATTCCCGACGCCCAGGGAGTCAGTAGCAGTCTGGAGTCTGGATTTGTGCCCGTTTGTTGGCAATAGGCTCGCCCCCAATTACATGGCACTTGAACATAACTGGGTAAATGTGGGTGTACTATAGGTGCCCAACCCTTCGGGGAATAAAGTCGTGATGTTATGTATTTTTTACTTTAGGTAGTCATCTCACCATTTTATATCCACTTTATCGTGTATCCTTTAACGAACACCATTATCTTAAAACGCGGAATACTTATACTCAACCCAGTGGACACTTGGCGGCGTGGAAAATATCTCATCGGGAAATCATTTCGTTCCTCGATTTATTCATCAACAAATTTAATTCAATAGTCGAGGTCCAGAATTAAAGAGACTCGAATTCAATGTCTATTCACTCCAGTAACCAGGTCAATGGAAATAAGAGATTACAGGATCGAAATAGATAATAATGGCAAAAGAAAAAAGACATTTACAAATAAGAGAAACCCTGTATAAATAAATCTGGTAGTGAATCGCCAATGTTTTGACAAAGAGGTACAAATGTATGAAATTTCTAGAAGAGATTGGCAAACCGATGGTGTTATTTTATACAGGGTGTAAGGAACAGCCACCCGCAGAGTGGTATATCATACTAAGATGATCGGTAAATGAAATTATTTCAGGAGCGTTACGGGAATCCACTAAACCTCATTTGTTTATGTTTTTGTGCACAAATTGGAGCGTCTATTACTGGCTGGGAGAGATAGGTAATAGGTATGCGGTGAGTTCAATGAACTCTATATCTAGGCAGAAAGTGAACACCTGATTGCACGCGTCGTTCGTTAGAGTATTTCAACATCCATTGCTGATTTTTTATTTTATTTTAGCTGTTTTATTTACATAAATGGAGTACTGCGAACAGAAAATGTAATTTCACATTGAAATAAAGGAATTTTCTGAGAAATTTACCGCGGGTATGCGGTGAGTTCAATGAACTCTATATCTAGGCAGAAAGTGAACAGCTGATTGCACGCGTCGTTCGTTAGAGTATTTCAACATCCATTGCTGATTTTTTATTTTATTTTAGCTGTTTTATTTACATAAATGGAGTACTGCGAACAGAAAATGTAATTTCACATTGAAATAAAGGAATTTTCTAAGAAATTTTCCGCTGGAATATGATTCAAAATAAGGAGCTGAATGTACCCTGTTAGTTTGCGGGGACTGTCCCTTACACCCTATATACCCTTGTAAATGAAAGACTTCCTTTGTATATTGTGCAGGCAAGTAGACATCAATTGCAGACATTTATTTGTCTACGAAGGGTTCACTACTTTAACAGAGGTGGCATAACTGAAATCGGTTACTTTTGTAATTCTCTTTATTAAAGTGGGTTCGATTCCCATCCAGGACAAACATTTGTGTGCATGAACATGTCTGTTTGTCCTGAGTCTGGGTGTAATTATCTATATAAGTATGTATTTCCAAAAAAAAAAGTAGTATATGTAGTATATCAGTTATCTGGTTTCCATAGTACAAGCTCTGCTTAGTTTGGGACCAGATGACCGTGTGTGAAAATGTCCCAGGATATTATTATTATTATTAAAGTACTGTTCAATGTGGCGACTGAAAAAAAAAACCGGTGAAGAGCGTGGTCTCCCACGCACAATGAAGGGTTCCGTAGTTGAGATAAATTTATCCCAAGAACAAACTTAAAATTGTAGTTGAAAACATGTTCTCCGAAAGGATCCAACCCACATTACACCTACAGTAGGTGAGGTGTAAGGGTCTCAAATATATATTTTTTTATAATTTTATAATAAATAATTGTAAAGTTATTTAAGAAAATAGACCAATATTGACCATTCACCCCTTTATCTCCGAAAGTACAGAGCCTAGAATTTTGAAAAAAAAAAAAATACAAAAAATAGTTCGATACCTATAGATTACAGGAAAACCTATAAGAAGTCGATGGTCTTAAAACAACATGGTAAATCTCTCAATATTGTGTGTACGAATTTACATTTGTCCACAGTTAAACAAAAATACAACACAACACAATATTGAGAGATTTACCATGTTGTTTTAAGACCATCGACTTCTTATAGGTTTTCCTGTAATCTATAGGTATCGAACTATTTTTTGTATTTTTTTTTTTTTCAAAATTCTAGGCTCTGTACTTTCGGAGATAAAGGGGTGAATGGTCAATATTGGTCTATTTTCTTAAATAACTTTACAATTATTTATTATAAAATTATAAAAAAATATATATTTGAGACCCTTACACCTTACCTTACCTTTCGTTTGATATGTCACACGATATAATTTGCAAAACTTTTTTTTTAATTTTCTTATTTTCCCCCTAAAATTGACCCCCATATTCAAAATTAATTTATTTACGTTATACTCCATGTTTGAATCACAGAAATACATAAGTATACCAAATTTCAACTTAATCGGTCCATTATTTTCGGAGCAAATTGGCTGTGACAGACTGACAGACAGACACACGAGTGATCCTATAAGGGTTCCGTTTTTTTCCTTTTGTGGTACGGAACCCTAAAAACCATCCGTTTTCTCACGTGGGTGCCGTAAGAAAAACGCTTTTATCTGTTAATGCCACTAAAACAAACTGCTGGGCAATCCGTAATCATTGTCACTCAATGGTCCAATGGACACACTCGGACTAATAATATTAATAATACCATAATTATGGGGACTACAACAAATTATAGCACTGACAATACTTTCATTTTGAAACCATCAAATACCTAAATCTATAATCTCATCTGCCTAGCCTTTTCCTAACTATGTTAGGGTCGGCTTTTAGTCAACCTAGATGCAGCTGACTACTAGTATTTTACTTGGAGCAACTGCCTATCTGACCAACAGTTACTGGTTAATATAAACCCTTGGTGAGACTAGTTGTCAGACTTTCGGGGTTCTGACGACCCGTAACGACTGTCAAAGAGTCACGTATGACAGCCGGTTCAACGGTTAAAGAAGAGACTCCCTAAATTTAATGTTAATTTGCATTAATATTCTGAAACATTTATTGAATCTTTTTATTCTTTTAATTACTTTACATAGTTGTAACATTATTAAAAATTTTATATATAATACGCTTTACTATCCAGCTACATGATATTTTTGTGTTTAGATCAATTCCCTACAAGGCATGAATAAGTCGATAAGTCGACTTGCACGAAATTTTGAATTGTATAAAAATGGTATCTGGAATCTAATTCATATTAACATTCACAAGTGCAGTTTGCCGAGATTATGAACCTATCGACTTACTCATTTTTATTCACCATATAAATTAGGCATTCCAGATGCCATTTTTATACAATTAAAAATTACTTGCAAGTCGACTTATCAACTTATTCACGCCTTGTACGGAATTATTACTTTAGTTACGAAATTAGAATTGCGACTTACACCATTTAGTTTCGTGCTCGAACACGATCAAAGAGCGCCCGCGATATTCCACTTTATTACTGGTGTGTTATAGCACATAACGGCCTGGTGCAACTCGTATTCTGTAAAAATCTAACCGTGAAAACTTGGGTCAAGTGAGCTGTCAATAGTGTCAATCCTTAGCATCATAACGTATTGCCATACAATGGGAAACAAAAATAATGAAAGATTTATGTTCAGAAGAAAAAGAAAGTCGAATATCTCTATGATCAGATTTTGATTTTACCGCAGCCGCCCATATGTTACAGTTGCGTCGGAGACTGTGAGAACATAGGAATAGCTTCCTATGTTCTCACAGTCTCCGATTAATTGATTGTAAACTAGCTTTTGCCAGCGGCTTCGCCCGCGTGGATGTTGGAACTCCCATGGGAACCGTACATCTTTACAAACTTTCACATTTCTGATATTAGTAGGATAAGGGAGGCGACTTAATTAATAATCGTAATAATAATAATATAAATAAATCTATACTTATAGCTGAAGAGTTTGCTTTTTTTGTTTGTATGTTTGAACGCGCGGATCTCTAGAACTACCTGTCGGATTAAAAAAAATATTTTTGCATTTAATAGCCCGATTCTTGAGAAAGGCTATTTAACATCATACCCTTAGCCGAGCAAAAATAAAAAGTCGAAAGAACGCTAAGCGAAAATGAAGTAATAGTGTAGGCACGCGATTCGATGTGACGGAGTGGCTCAGGGGGACAAGAAATTTTACGCGGACGAAGTGGGCCTTCTGCCCACGACTTTGTCCGCGTAAAATTTCTTATCCTGTATTCTTGAAGAATTTCTTGTCTTGTAGTATTTTATAAAAGACCAACTTTTACTTAGTTTCTAAAACAGTTTCCCTGTTTGTAATGGTATCTCCTATAGTTTCAGATTCCTGCTCTAGTAAAGCTCTAGCAAATATAAGTTTGTACGCACAATATTGAGAGATTTACCATGTTATTTTAAGACCATAGACTTCCTATAAGTTTTCCTGTAATTTATAGGTATAGAACTATTTTCTGCATTTTTTTGAAAATTTTAGTAGTTTCGGAAATAAAGGGGGCCATTGTCAATGTTTGTCTATTTTCTTAAATAATTTGAAAACCGTTTATTTAAAAATTATAAGAAAAATATTTTTGAGACTGTCACAGAAAGTTCTGTACACAATATATCACACGGTACAGTTTACAAAACTTTTATTTTAATTTTCGAATTTGCCCCCCAAACTTGACCCCCATATACAAAATTCATTTATTTACGTTACACGTCCGTGTTTGGGACACAGAAATTCGTAAGTGTACCAAATTTCAACTTAATCGGTCCATTAGATTCGGAGCAAATCTGCTGTGACAGACTGACAGACAGACACACGAGTGATCCTATAAGGGTTCCGTTTTTTTTCCTTTTGTGAGGTACGGAACCCTAAAAAACACTGCCGAAAAGTCTGCCGAGTTTTGTTAGCTAATTTAGTTTGAGCTTGGGGTCAAATTAAATTAGTTAGCGAAACTCTTATTAGTTAGCGATATCTTAAAACGACGAAATAAAAATGATTTGATTTTTTTTTGGAGCCAAAGACTGCTGCTGGTAGTTTTGGTACTTGATGTACTAGTTGAGAAATCTGTTTTTTTTTTTAGGATTCCGTACCAAAATGGTAAAAAGGAACCCTTATGGTGCGTCTCAGTCTGTCTGTCTGTCGTCTGTCACAGCTGGATATCTCAAGAACTACTAATGCTATCAACTTGACTTTTGGAATAGTTTTAGATGACGTTTGCCCAACTATTTTTCGAATAAGAAAGAAATTGCAACAGGAACTGAAAGGGGTTCTTAAAAATTTGAAGTGGAGCTACTAGGGCATGCTATCATATGAAAGAGCGCTGTTTGCTTAAACACTTAATTCCAGTTAATTTCTGTTTGCCTGGTAGTCCGTTTTAATAAACAATTAGGACAGAAACTGTCTATCGATATCATGAATGAATCTATCAATACTCCTCTCTATTTTTTTTTTATTTTTTTATTTGTGATGGGTTTGCTCTTGACTCTAGTCTAGGTCAGAGGTGACAGAGACAAAGTCGACGATGGAGTGAGCTTACCCAGAAGAAGCCTGTTCACTCTCACTTTGAAGAGATTAGGGTTGTATGCGTTTTCTTCATGGTTGCGCTTTGAGGACTAAACATATAATATTTTTAATTTGGATTTGTAGCGTAACTAATGGTTGCGCTTTGAGGAATACCCCGGACCTACGAGTAAATACAAACAACGGAATTTAAAAAAAAAATTAAGTTTTTTATGGACCAACTATGGGTATTCCCAATCAGCCGACTAGGACTTAGTCGGCTGAAAAATTACCTATAGTTTGACCATAACCGCTGTACCGCGCCGTAGGTATGTGCGCAGACGGGGGGCAGTGCAGGCCGCTCATTCGTCAACGCTCACGGGCGTCCCACCGCTCATTCGCCAGCGCAGAACCGCGCCTCGCCGCGCATTCCTAAGGCGCGGTACAGCGGTCTTGGTCAAACTATAGACGGGGGACGTATTACTTTAGTTAGATAAAGAATTTGAATTTAGTATCGCATTGACGTATCCACCCTGTTTAATACGTTTAAAAACCTAGAAATGTAAACCATTCCACTAAACAACACGTACTTTCTCATAATCTCGTGAACCAAAAATAAACTGCCTTCACACTAGTTCTACCACCATTACTCGTCGCTCATAAACTACTAAGGTAATGTATGCCGGACGACCAAATCGTCGGTCGAGGCTAAACTGTGGTGTCAGATCTTGGCTCTAGAACACTGTTTTATGGCTGTGTTAATAGCTTTTGCCAGTTTATTATTGTTCTCTTGATGCATATAGATGGTGGAAAGGTGGGAGACGGAATTGATTTGTTGAACTACTGAGGGAATGTAATTGATTATATCCGATGACTAATGAAGCCTGGACTTGATTATATGAAAATGAAAATGAAAAATGGTTTATTATTACTACAAGTAAATTGACCGGAGCCTCCTTTTAAGCAAATAAACCTGTGTTAGGAGACTCCGGTCTTCCAATATCAATAAGTACAATTTACTTGTTTTATTTTTGATTCTATATATTTGAAATAATAAGTACTAATAATATAAAGAAATGAGAATTAAAACTAAACATAAAAAATAAATAAAAACGCAGCCTATTTGGAGGCATGCGAAGTGTGTGTGTGAGTGTCAGTGCGAGGGTGTGTGATGTGAATCTGAATGAATAAGAGTGTATGCGTGAGTTAATCAATGGTGCAAGCAATAGGTGTAAGGTTATATTTTATTCCAGCAGCGCCTCCGTTTTATCCAATTAGTACAATTTTTTTAGAATCGCTTTGTTTTTTATTATATACGTGAATCTCATTGTTAAGTCTATTGTATAACTGAGCTGAGCGTTTAATGTATTGTATACGGGCGAACTTGGTTTTTGTTTGAGGAACTTGATGTTCATATAATTTTGATCTTAGATTTACTAGTAAACTTAGGGCTAATTTTTCAATGGTCAGATAACTTTTATCTGAAGAATAAATATTACAGTAAGACATATTTATACAATAACTGTCAAGCAGCCATATTTATTCCGTAAATAAAAGTTATCTGACTATTGAAAAATGAACCCCTAAAGAAATTTAATCCTAACTAATATTAAAATGCGAAAGTGAGTTTGTTTGTTTGTTATGCTTTCACGCTAAAACTGAAGAATGGATTTGGATGAAACTTGGCACATGGCTAGAACATGACCGGAGGATATAGGCTACTTTTCATCTTGCATCGCTGACGAAGTTGTGGGCAACAGAAAGTACTTGATAAAACACTCTAATTTAATGTAGCTATAACAGGAAACAGTTATAATTTTTGGTATAAAGAAAATAAATGATGATGTTGTAGAACAAGTAGGTTTCATTTATTTAACAAAAAAAAGAACGCACTTATCTAAAGCAGTGGAGATACCCCCTAAAAGTAAGAGCCAACGTTTTTCAAACGATGTATTTTTCCCTGAAAACTCACTTATCAGGCCTAATGTCCTAATTTAAAATATTTTTCCCTCCCAAGCGTTCTTAATGGATTAAAAAGGTAAAACTCCTCAAAATTCCGTTGGCAAGTGGAATTCCGCACAATTTTGCCGTCCGCCTCTCCTTTATTATTGTTCATTTCATCAAATACCTCCCTGCCTACCCCCGTTTATTACCTCAGAGAGTTTTCATTTAGACTGATTTTTTTTTTGTTACTTGGAAAGCTTTGAGGGATTTTTGTATTAAGTTTGAGATTTGCATGTTAAGGAGCCAAATTGGGCACATGTGTTTCAAGGAGGTATTTTACCTTCATTGGGTTTTAACTTTGCTATCCTTTCCTTTACTACATGATGTGTTTTATTTAAAAAGTAAGGTAACTTGAAAGGTTCATAAACTATATTTCTAACGTAGTTAAAAAAAAAAAAGCTTTTGATATAAAAATATTTTTAATGAACAGTCATTAAGGTAATACGGTTTCTATTAAAACTTCTGCAGTAACGAGGTTTCAAAGAGTACTATGCTATCATTCTGATTAATTTTCCATAATCCTTATAATCCATGTAATAAGTGGGTAACTCGTTAATGGAATAAAAGCATCGGTAATAATATTTCCACCAATATTATCATTACTAAGAACCATTCTGAACACAAAGCCTCACTGACCTACTTCTCTCCGAAAATATCCCAAGTATGGTATATAACTTATATATTTCACGACTCAATACGTCAGCTACATAATTGGTAACAGTCCTTACTTAATTAACTTGCTACAATTAATTGTTATATTAATACGCTTGTTAGACATCTATTAACGTCTATACAGTGTACAGCAACTTCTGTATTATTAATAGGATTTTGAATGTTACATTGTGTATTCGCTGTAAAACATGTACTCGTATTGGTATTTCAAAATAAGCAGTGAATATATTGCAGTATGAACTCACCATGATATACAGGGTTATTGGTAATATGTCGGCAATCCATTAAGGGCATGTAGGAGAGGTTATTTGCAACCAAATTAACCCTCATGACCCCTATGCAAATGTCAACCTTTTTCAAGTAATTTGACATTTAAATTTTTTTGAAGATTTCTGCGGTAAGTATCTTTGTAATAATAATAATAAAATTCTGGGACATTATTCACACACGGTCATATGATCCCAAACTAAGCAGGCTTGTACTATGGAAGCCAGATAACTGATATACTACATACAATACTTTTGTAGATAATTACACCCAGACTCAGAACAATCAGACATGTTTGTGCACATAAATTTTTGTCCTGGATGGGAATCGAGTACTATACAGGGTTATTGGTAAAACACCAACAACCTCTTAAGGGGTCATTGTACTCATCATTATGAACAACTTTTACTATGAGACCAAACCTGAAACTACGAAAAAAATCAGCTGTTTTGCATTTTGACGAATTATGCTAACATAAATGTACTGAACAGCTGATTTTTTTCGCGATTTCAGGTTTGGTCCCATAGTATAAGTTGTTCATAATGATAAGTACAATGACCCCTTAAGAGGTTGTTGGTGTTTTACCAATAACCCTGTATAATAGTGTAATTACAACTTTGTCTTGTATAAAAACCCAATGCATGAAAATTTTTTTAAATTATTTTCTGCTTGCTAACACTTTAATACATATTAAATCAACCATAAAATGACAGTTATCTTTAATAGTTTTGAAATCAGAGCTACAAATCCTTACAAATTTCACAATAATTTTGAGCAGGAATTTCTGACTAAAATGTCAGTTTTTTGAAAAAAAAAAAAAAATGGTTGACATTTGCATAGGAGTCATAAGGGGTAATTTGGTCTCAACGCTACCTGCGGGGTACACATTAAACGACAATCGATTGCAATGCCTTTCAATTGACACTGCAGCCACGTAAGTTGCGTTATTTACGTTCCTGCGCAGACGAATTTTTCTAACCAATGAAGTAATGGATGTCAAATGCGATCGAATGCCATGTTATGCGCGCAGTTAATCCGTTGGTCATATCCGTACTAAACTTAGTTCCTTTTATATCCCAAATGTTCTTTGTCTCGGCCTTAATAAAGTTAACTGGCACGTCTACATAATATGTAATTCTCAAATTCTGTTTAAACATCAGAAATAATACTTCAGTAACAAAGTTGTCGAAGAGCCTCTTACGAGTCTCGAATTTTCCATTGGATCCTTAATCAGGCCCGCATTAGGTGCTCCCGTCATTAAACTTTGCAGACACGTTTAAATCTAGGCATATGGGTAGGTAAACGTGAACTAGAATGCCCTCTACTCATAAAATGTTATTTTAACACTGAGTATTCAGGTCGTTCTAAGTATCCTAGATTCAACTTGGCGCTATCTCTGCTAAAACTATGTTCATGTCTACTTTGAATAGTCTAAATTAATTCAGTTCTTGCCTTACAGGCGCTAATCGTATACACGATATTACCTAAGTCTAAAACTTCGACTCCCAAAATTGTCTGCCGCACGGATAGTAACACTCTTTTTACTCGACTACGATGGAGCCCAATAGTACGGTAATGTTTTTTAGATAGACTCCCACTGTCTATTAACACAGCGTGTCCCCTTTTGATCCTGTCAAATTCCTTATTAATATTGTTTGTGTGCGTTCGTCCAGCGTCGAATATACCAAATTCATAAACTTATCTGATATACAATACCTACATGCACATATTTACATAAACTCATGCCTTCGTCCCATGAGGGTAGGCAGAAACTACAGAGCGTAACCTGCTACGATCCTTACATAGACAATCCTTTACTTCGTTTACGTTCATACATGTAGTCATACAAGCACGCCGCTTGCGAGTACTACGTACATGACCTTTCTGAAGAAGATCACCAATAAGGCCACTATATGTCCTTCTATTACCTACGTGTATAGTATTAACTTCTCCAATCACCAAAACAACTCAAGAATCGATATCAAAACTATGTCAATCGTCTGTTTACCTTGAAAGTCTTCGAGAAAAGTCTGACCATAGCTATCGCAGACAGTTTTCACAAAAGTATCGTTCCTCCATTCCGGAACGGAACATCAAAATGGGACTAAAGCAGAGATTTATTCATGTTTTGGTGACAAAAACATTCGTAATCTTTCAAAAGCGGGTCAGCAATCAATCCTCGCTGCCGTAGTGTCCCCATTCTACCCTTCCAGACCGTTGGCATATCTCATAAATCCCCAGTGCTCCCCACATAACAATAGGAACATTCTGCCCTTGAGGGGAAGGTCGGCTTAAATGGACCACTTCGTATATTTTTATTAAGGTCGAAATGATAGTTCTCTTGGGTTTTGTTTGTATGAATCTTTTGTATTCATTGACTGTTTTTGTTTCTGTTCATTTTTTGTGAAATAGCGTGATGATATGATATGAATAATATTAGCGACAATGAGATTTTGAGTTCATAAAAAGAAAATGAATTTTCTTTTTATGAACTCAAAATCTCACTGTCAAATCAAATCTCATTGAGTTTATTATTTTGGCTGATATTTCGACTTTGACATTGAATATTGTTATATGTCATAAAGCTTATTATATTTTAAGAGAAACGTATTTCTATCCCTCTGTATACATTTAATATAGGGTTGTTTTAAACAGCCATTTCCCCTGTTTGAAAATTATCACATACTGTAACTTGTACCCAAAACCCTAGAGCAAAATTTCTCATATAAAATTGCTGGGATTTCTCACGTTATATCCATTTACTACATAAACCTTCAAAATGTACTAATCATTTTAATTAGATAAACTTCCACAGCTGTAAAATGTAATTATGTAGAAATATTATATGTGACTGTTCACGAGAAAAGGTACCTTATGGTCGTTGGCACTTACGACATTGTGCTTATTACAAGCTAAGTAAACTGTACGATTTGTATTTTTGAACGGCTTAAGCGCCGATGACCATAAGGTACTTTTTCATGCGGATTGTCACATATTGTCTGCTTTGAGCATTAGGCTGATTTGTGAGTTTTGTAATTCTGCTGTGATTCTGAGTGTTCCGGCTTTTCTTTATTTATTTATTTCTTATCAGAGATCGTCAGCAAAGAAATGCCAGCGCCATCTAGTTTAAAAAAAAGTAGGCGCAGTTCGAGTCCGCGCCGTTTTTTTACGAGAAACCAGTTGTTCTACTACGGTTTCCGATACAGCCGTAGCTTTATTTGCTCGACTCTAGACTTAGTAGGCTCATTGCATTCCATATAAAGTAACCTTTCACCGAAGATAATATTTTTGAGTACTGAGCAGATTTACGGCCGATATGAAACGACATCCCAAACTTTTTGCTATTTGCAACAGATATTCTTACGGTTTCTGACACTGCCGTAGCTATTGTATTTGCTTGGCACTAGACTTTTTACGCTCATTGCGTTTCGTTTGATGCAAGCTTTTTTGATTGGGGCCTTTTTCATTTCTGAGCAGATTTACGGCCGATATGAAACGACTTCTGACATTATTTTGCTATTGTCAAATTCATATTAATTGTTAACCCTATTTTGGATAATATTTCTATTATTTCTCTTTATGACCTCGTAGTGTTTCGTCAACTCTTGACAAATACACCAGAATAACTGATCTAGCTAAACACGTTTTTGCGCTTTACGAATTGATATTTCAACACATAGTGAAAAATAGAGGGGCGCGCTCATGCGCATGCACTCGCAGTGTGACGTCATTGGAAAATTATATCTGGCCTTAAAATTGTTATAAATATGAACTATCTGTTGAATGCTCAACCATTACTCTAGCATTAAAGGTCTCGTAGTTATTATCGGTTGAAATCTTACATGTTCTTGTTGGTCAGAAATATTGTACTTACCACCAGTGCACCGAGCAAAAAGTCGTTTTCACTTCAAAAAACCTAAATCTGTCTCAAAGATCTACTTACAGAAAGAGGTAAATAAAACACTTTAACTAGGTATGCGTTGAGGCTGTGGTCACTGAGAATTAATTGAAATAATGAGATGTAATTCTAACTATAAAAGGCATCCGCTAGATATGGCAAAACATATTTTTAAATGTTAGCCAGTATTATCTTTACCAAATTACAACAGTGACGAATTCAAAAACACAGCACGATCTGAGTAAACAATAAGAAACAAAACACTCCCGCATCATAGAATTCATTAACTTTAATTACTATTTACTATACAAAACACGTAGCACCAGTATTGTGTATCGCTTTAATTAAAACAATAATGTTCAATATAATAAACTGGCAATATTTCATAATTCAGCCAATTTGTTGCGTCGCTGCTATGCCACTGACCATTATTATGGGTTCATACTATAATTTGTGATGTTCCTTTTTTTTTATAAATGCTAATTTTAAAATAGATGTTAACAAATTCTGTATTCATGTTCTACACCGTAATTAATTTCGCTTTTCATTTCATCAGCTAATTGGACCGTGTTATGCAGAAAGCAGCCATGTCGGGAAAAGTACAAACAGAGTTATAAGCATTTTTCCGTCGATAGTTGCATTATGGATGCATTGGACGGCTCATATCTTCGTGATAAATAGAGATATCGACATGGTTGTTTCTGCAAAAAATCGTGTATGTCGAAATTAGTATGACTCTGTTTACAACATTTTTTTGGAAAAAGTGCCATATGGCTGCTTTCTGCATAACTGGGTCCAATTTATAATCATAAAAATGATAATCAGCAGTTCCCACGTATCAACATCTGTGTGATACGTGGGAACTGCTGATTATCATTTTTGACTTGATTGCTAAATCAATAATAATGTCATTAATCTACAGGTCATTATCAGTCTATTGGAGATCCACTACATCATTACCTTCAGTTCAAATGACGTTCGTCTCATTTGTAACATTTTACGTATCATATGTCTCATCGTCATCATTATTTCACCCGCAAGACATCCACTGCTGGACATAGGTCTCCCCAAGCATCTCCACTTCGAGCGGTTTTGTGTTTCTGGCACCCAGTGGATTTCTGCAGTCTTCACCAGGTTATCGGTCCACCTTGTCTTCTTCTTCTTACCTTCCAACTTCCTTGCCTTGCCTTCCGGTACGCGCAATAATAATATTTCTACTCCTTTATATATACCTATCGCCTTTACTCCCCTAATAAACTATAACAAAAGCAGGCCGCAACAGAGTTACGGCTACTTATTATGGAGGACTTAATAAGTTTATGCTGTATTGACTCTTATTCGTTTGACCCTTTGACAAATTGTTGACTGAAAGGTTTAAATGATATATGGCCTTATGGATTAATTTAATGTATTCTATTCAATATTGATATAGTATGTCATTTTATGTTAGGGGCCGGTCTCAGACAGAGGGCACATCGTCATTATTGTTATTACTAGTTCGAAGATATCGTTTCAACATGTGCCCCTTCTTACAGATTCTGTAATGAACAGAATTAATTTCAATTATGACACATTGTGTCTCTTACACAATACATTCAAGGCCACTAGAGTCCATTGGATAGTTTAGTGGTTAAGTCTTATACTATTTATGTCCATTCAAAGTGACAAGAAGTGTCCCTACTTGTCAAATAGTGGAAAGATCGCTTGTGGGTAAATGATCTATTTGTAGGTTATTGCTTATCTAGAGATTACAGAAAAGTAAAAGTAAACGGCCATTGATATGGCACTTGAACTGTCTGTGCCATATAAACTTACAGCCGGCTATTGTTTTATATTGGTGCTACTGCATGATCTTGTTATACCAAACAACATTTATGACGCTACCTAATTTTGATGACGACGTAGCTATTTTTTGCTATCTCAAAGTAGATACTACACTTTACCCACGAATACTCCATTGCCAGCTTCTAAGTAATATTGGGAGACACTACAACTTTTTTTTTTTTTTTTTTTGAGATGGGTTTGCTCTTGACTATACTCTAGGTCTGAGGTGACAGAGATAAAGTCTACGATGGAGTGAGCTTAACCAGAAGAAGCCTGTTCACTCTACCTTTGAAGAGATTCAGGTTGAATATGAACACAGACGCAGGTAGTGAGTTCCACTCTTTTGCCCTGCGCATTATGAAGGATGTTTGGAAGCGCTTAGTGCAAATTGGTGGAGTGGCAACTAGGTATGGATGGTAGCTTGCAGTATGCCTAAATGTTCGATGGTAGAACGGGACCGGTGGAATGAGGTTGTGGAGTTCCTGAGCACACTCACCGAAGTATATTCTATAGAAT
This sequence comes from Dicycla oo, assembly GCA_948252095.1. Taxonomy (NCBI): domain Eukaryota; kingdom Metazoa; phylum Arthropoda; class Insecta; order Lepidoptera; family Noctuidae; genus Dicycla; species Dicycla oo. The sequence goes on from OX411732.1 coordinate 17,354,199, forward strand.
ACTGACAAGCAGGCAACTCTGCGGCGATGAGCCAAGCTGTGAAGCTAGGCATCTACCGGCTTTACGTCGCTAATGAGACTCTTAACTCTGCGCTCCACTGAGTTGGGCGCAGCAAGTTGGTATTTAGCTGAGCCATCCCAGAGGTGGCTGCAATTTAATATTTCATGCAGGATCAGACTTGCGCTTTATAAAGGGTCAATAGCTGTCCAGCCGTAAAGTATCGCTTCATTCTGTTTAGGAAGCCCAGTTTTTTGGTCGCAGTTTGGGCTTTGTGCTCGATGGTTGCGCCGAAGTTGATACTGGATGTCAACTCCATGCCTATGAGCTCGAGGCGATCTGTTACAGGAACAAATGTACCCCGAAAAGTAGGAGTTTGGTAGAAACGACTTTTTCTAGCGGTGAAAAGACACGCCTGTGTTTTGAAGGCATTAAAAGAGACCAGGTTGTCATCGCCCCAATGGGAAACAAGGCTTAACATCAAATCTATCCGCTCTACCTTGGCCTCTCTCAAGGAATGAACTTCGTACTCGAACTTCGAACTCTCATGGAAATATCTCTCCGAAACAGTACTGTCATCCGCGTACCCAACAATGCCATGCTGAAGTAGGTCATTGATGTGCAGCAGGGAAAGAGTTGCAGAGAGAACAGACCCCTGAGGAACTCCGGCATAAATAGCCATAAGGTCAGAGGATCAGCCGTCAACGACTACTCTGATCGACCGTTCACTAAGGAAATCTGATATCCAGCTACAAAAATCAGCTGGGATGCCATAAGCAGGTAGCCTGCTGAGTAGAGCAGCGTGCCAGACCAAACCTGTCAAAGGGCTTCGAGATGTCAAGCGATACAGCAAGGTGCTTCACCGTGTTTCTCGATGGCTTCGCCCCAGCAGTGACATACACGAGAAGATCGCCAGTTGACCATCCCCGGCGAAAGCCATATTGACGATCACTGAGGAGATCGTTATCTTCTAGGTAGGTCAGCAACTTACTGTTCAGTACCCTTTCCATACCCTTGCACAGTATGGAGGTAATGTCGATCACATCAAAACTGCACAATACTCTTCGGGCATCTTTTGTATGAACTGCGATCTCCGGCATCAAAGAGTCACAACGAGGTACAGTAAGGTGGTTGCTTGGAACCAGCATCCAGAGATGAATTACTTGTAAAGAGAGATACAAATATATCTGCCTTCTCACTTGCAGAGTGGGCCAGCGACCCAACTGGTTTCATCATTGGACGTAAGGTGGGACGACAAAAAATCGTTTCAACTGCTTTAGTCAGGAACCAGAACTGTTTACTACCCGGAGGGTGCAATGCTAGTTTGGCCCCGATACGTCCGACATGGACAAAACGTACTACGTAGAACCCGCTTGCAGAACTTGGCGGCAGAATTAAAGGCTCTTTTCCTCGCGCGAACCCTACGCACTTAATACAAAAGCAAAAAGCTGAATTCTCTACAAAACGCTTATCCAATAAAGCAAGTTAAATTAATTTTCAATTATATTATTGTGGTCTAAAATGTTGTATGCGGTCAGTTTGGAACTCGGTGTCAGACATGAATATTGTAAAGGAGAATTGAATAACCGCTCATTTAACAGTCTACCTAGATTAAATACGGGCTCTGGAGGATATTAGATGGACTTAATATTTTTGATGGTAAATGTTTGCAATTTAGATATGAAAGAGCTGTTAGTAATAAAAGTATCTTACCTTGGCTCGCGAGGTGTTCGATGTGTGTTATGTGGAATCAGCGATCATTGTGCCGATGATCGTGACAGCTAATGGCTTAATAGCCAACAGCCTCGACCCACACCTGAGGAGGCTCTCGTTGGGCGGCTGGATTAAGGGCTTGATCTCAGAGAGTGGTACTTCTGGACTCAGCTCGTATTCTTAGGAGGTTCCTCTCTCTGGAGCCCTAACCGCCGGTAGATTGGATTTTATATTTTAAATGGTCTTATATTTTAAACGTAATTTATAAATTAAAGGAGATAATAAAGTGATAAGTTTTTTATCACACATGAAATTTCATGAATATAGTTCTCAGGATCGACGAAAAGAAACAGATGCAGGTATGGTCTCTTCATTTATCTCTCTGTCTTTTAGAAGATTCACGTAACTCCAATACTTGTTACCAATTGATATTTGAACCTATGCTATAATTATAATATTTAGATTTCTGGTCCGGAACAACACCGTTACCCGCTATAAAATAATTCCCAAATTAACTTCAAAGGCGCTTAATATTTTGACGACACAATATTAATAGTCTTTAATCTGGGTCATTTATCAACCCACAATATTTTACGGTGACCATAAATCATTATAATAATACACATGCTACTCAAAATGGCCGCATTTTTATAGTTTTCCCGCCATTTAACAATAAGTTTCGATTGGCCGAAATATCAAAGGAAATTAAATATTACGCTGTGTCCGGCGCGCGGGCATTGTGATGGAACTAAAATTGCTAGATGTGGCTATTCATTTTGTTTGAACTAATTTGTGATGAATAAATGTTATTGGAACGAAGTTTTTTTAATGCGGCTGGCGGTAGGAGTAAACTGGCAGAAATCGTGACGTAACGAAAAAGCGTTATGCCAACAATTTGTGTTAAAAAACAAAAACTTTTGACACCTTTTATAAACATATTTCGCGATCGCAAATTTACACTTTTACGCATCTCAAACAATGTGTCATTTCCACGACGGATTCTTATTAAAAATACATGATATAGTAACTGGTGCTGACATGCTTTTAAAAAAATAGATAGTTCAGTTTCCTGTGTGTGTGGCTGAGTTCAATAATCTTCCCTCTATAACGCAAACTCCATTTATGGAGTAATATATAAATAGTACAAAAAAAAGTCCAAACTTACAACATTTACATATGTCATCACAATAAAACTAGTTTCAATTCAGTATCTACCTTCAAATGGTTTTAAACTTGATACAAACAATACCGATTCCAAAATCAAGAGCATAACAATGACATCACTTCCAGTAGCAACCTATCTCGAAATAGCTGGTGACCTGCCGCGCAAGTTTAAATAGGCTTTTCCTGTCAGTAATGTTTTGTTCTATATTGTACAGTTCCTATACTAGTTGGCACCCACGTAACGCATGTATCGTCTGAGCTAAATACGTATAAATATGTCTTTACATTGTACTTTACTTGTACTTGGTATCTGGTAAAGAATATTTGGAAATTGTAGTATTCTTGATAAATTACGAACTAGGCAAATATTTTTTTGTATCAAAATACACAGGTAGAAAAACGATTAGAATTGGAGACTTGTCATAGCATAATTATGGGTTTTGACTGAATTGAATGAATTTTATTCTACAACGTGATTTTTTTATATACCATAACTCTAAGGTATTAATTAGACTTTAATTTTGAACAACTTTTACTATGGGACCAAACATGAAACCGCGAAAAAAAAATCTTCAGTTCCCTACATTTTGACGAGTTTTGCGAACATAAATGTATGGGACAGCTCATTTTTTTTCGCAATTTCAGGTTTGGTCCCAGAGTAAAAGTTGTTCAAAATTATGGTCTAATTAGTAAAAAAAAAAACACGTTTTGTCAATGTACACATTTCCAAATTGTGTATACACATGATGCCTTCGATATACATATTATATTTTTTATTTTATTGGATTGGATAATTTTGTCATTTGTGTTAATTTGGATTTAGAAAATTGTCTTTTAACTGGAACATTCTTGAAAAACACTTCAACTATTATGGTTATTTTTAGGGCCAATATTAACGGCAAAATACCATCCACTTTTCACTTATTGACAATTTTTTTTTCGCAGAAAATTGTGCTCAATCAACACATTATCCTCTGTTGACATTTAGGGCCCATTTGCCCTACATGTCATGTCAACATTATTTTTAGGTTGTTAGCACTAACTTGGCTTGTTAGCCTGATAATGTCTATTTTTAGTGTTTTCATGTGCTTTGTTACTTTAATATTGATTATTAATATTTTTCCAGACTTTGTCATAGTATATTAGGCATGAGATGCAAAGGCATGAATTACATAGGAACGTTTTGAGCATGGATTCCTATAATCTATTCGAAACTTCCAACGTTTTTTTCATTTCTTATAATACATATTATCCTTGTGAAGGGGAAGGGGAACACCAAAAAAACTGTAAATGCATTGTGACAAAAACAAAAACCGGCGTTGGTTAGAGAAGGGTTTTATGCTGAGATGACGGCTAAAAGAGTTGCATGGGAGAAGACTTGCTGCGCCGAACCAAAATCGGGATAAGGTTGGAATGATGACGATGATGTTATTATTTTTCCCAGAAAACTTTAATGATTTATTTATATGTATTTTTAAAGTGCGATAAATTACAATATCGTCCCCGTAGAGCGAAAAGTCACTAAGTCGAAAAATGGCCAAAATGCGTTATGAATGTCACTAAAATCAACATTTTCTTTTCTAATATTCTGTCTAACCGATATTTTTGTAGCTGCCTTCGTTTTTGTTTTACGAAATGTGAAAAGTAAGTAAGTCTACCTTTTGGACCGCATAGCGTAATGGAAGAAATAACTAATTTAGTTAATTATTATACATTTATCGAAAATTTATATGATTGGCAATTAAAATGACTTAATTACTTTTTCTCTGGAATTATCTATGCATACATACGCCTTCAGGTAGTCTAAAAATCACTAAAATGTTTAAGTGAGTTTTTAAAATCAGTAGTTTGCTAAAACACACAAAAGCGAAAATTAACTAACTCGACATAGTGACTACTCACTCTTTATTTTTACAAGATTAGTACAATATTACAAAAGCGAAAAATCATCAACCCATTTTAATGTTTTTTTTTCTTTGAAAAGTGGAACATATGATATATTGCGAATAAGAATTAAAGGCTTTTAATTATTATTTATATAACTTCGACGTACACTGTTACAATTAAGGTACTTGTGCCCGCGAGTTAGTGAGTTTGTCGCGGCTACAGTGACGAGCGTGGCGCGTGGTGACTCATACGCGGAGTAAACGTCGAGTGGCATACACGCGTTTCGTTGTTATTAAAACGTAAATATTGGTACTGTGTAACAATGAGTCAAAATATACGAGTTGTATAAAGAGCAACTAACAACGTTGAATGAAGAACCATGTTCTTTTTAAGTCTACAAAACAATATTTGGGTCTAAATTCAATTTGTCATTTTTTACTCCAAAAAAATAATTATGCATAACATGCACTCGTTATGATAGTGCTGGACGTCCAGAAAATTTGACGGAGGAATATGATTCACATATTGCAAGAAAAAATGAAGCACAGCAAGGAAAGAACCGGACAAGCAGCCGTATATTATTGATGACAATTACCTAGTCGTAACGGCAGACATGAAGTCTACTTTGCACATACCAGTCAGCGGGGTTGGTATTTTATATTACAACAGAAAATTAAACGTTCAAAATTATACGATTCACACGTCTAAACCACCTCATGAAGCATTTTGTGTAACTTGGAATGAGATCCATCGACGTGTGCTTGTGCAAACATACCTGATGCACTGCAGAAACGGGGCAGCCCCATCAACATCCTAAACCCGTTATTATATTGAACCCGTAGGGAGTTGATAGCCCGCTGAGTACAGTTGGTCCACAGACTGTACGTGTAAAACACTTGGCAATAAGCTTTAAAAAGCGTTATTTTGACTGCCCTGCTACAGCGTGCAAATCTACGAGCCAACATGTTACATCGGACTGCCAGCGCCCTACGTTCCCTCTCAATATCCATTTGGTCATTAAGGTCATTAACCAATGGGTTACATAATGCCCCAAGTACTTGAACTTGTACACTCGCAATAGATCATTCCCGTTTAGTTTAATCGGGGTCACATACTCAGGACATTTAGCACCGCCAGCCTTAAAGACCAAGAACTAGCTTTTATTAACATTATAAATTAGGCCATGCTCTCGAGCATAGCCCTCGCAACAAGTAAGCAGCTCTCTAAGCGCCCTAACCGTTAGGCTCAGCAGCACCTTATCGTCAGCGTAGCTGATATTGTTGACACTGACGTCATCAATGCGACATTCGATTTTTTTGCTGCTGAGCTCAAAGATTAGATCTATTCTATATAGGTTAAACAGCTTTGGTGATGTTATCCCGCCCTGTCTCACCCCGCACTCCAGCCCATAAGACACAGACAGCCTATAGGCCCATCTCACACTGTTCGTCTGGTTGTATTACCAATACTGGAAGATACGCAACAGCTCCGCTGGAAATTTTCTCTCTCGCAGCTTTTGCCACATAACCTCGTAAGATACAAGGTCAAAGATACGGGAGAGATCTAAAAAGCGAGCATACACTGGTGTTCGCCGTTTTGTGTAATATTGCACTGTATGTTTGAGGCCGAGAATCGCACTTTCTGTGCCAAGATTTTTACGAAACTCAAACTGTGCGTCGTGTAATTCTAACAAGCTATCCAACCGTATGTCCAGCAGACTGTCGGGTACCTTCGCGATAATAATAGCCAGGGAGATTGGTCGATAATTACACTTATCATCATCTTATATTGTTAAGGAATTAAAATACCCGGAAATGATTGATGTAAGAGCTCTTAATGAAAAAATTGTAAAAAATACAAGCAGAGATACAGAAGGCAATAAAATTAAATGGCTAAAAATTAAGTGTCTTCGTTTCGAGAGAAAATGCTCGGGCCTCGTTAAGTTTAGATATAAACACGATGGTCCCTATCTAGAATTTAATATATTAGAATGGCCGACAAAACTACTCTTCTTACTAGAAAGAGGAGGAAACGAGACGAACAAATGAATGGACAAGAGACAGAAAACTGATGCAAGAATTGATAAATTATAAAATACCACCAGCTTACTCCTCGCCACTGCCTATATCAGAGGCAAAAAAGAAGGACCTCAATAATTTATGTGCAAAAGGGATAATCCCACAAGAACTCCACTTGTGGTACCAGTTTTTACCAACAAGTAAAGACGTAGTACATAGAATTTTGGAGCCAGACGTCACAGAGGAGGGAGGAGAAGTAGTGGACTGAAGTCCGATTTCATTTTTTTATAACAATGTTCTATTCGTTCTATTATTTTTCAGTTTATGTGCATGAGGTTGTTGTATTTTATTTTTGTGTAATACTAATAGTAATTTGTTGATTTTTTCGAATATTCCTTTAATAAAACTTGATTGTGTTTATTACAATAGTTTCATTACTATTTATGTCATATTTAAAACAAAACTTACCACACAAGCTTCGAATATCCAGATAGGTAGTATTTACAATACACATTTCATGCATCTAACAGGTAGTTCCACTTTACTTAAGTCTAGTTATTTTTCTTCAAAATAATTTAAAACTGAGTGAAAAATCACTAACTACGTTCGACAATTAACTAATTCACAACTACGTCAGAGATTTTATAGATAAAAATTAATTAGCTTGATGTTTTTAACTTTTCTCAATTATTTGAGGTTTTTCACGTGTTTTAGCTCTTATAATATAAATATTATTTTATTTTCTTCAAATTAAAGTTAAAAACATAAGGATATGTAATGTCTAACCAAAGTTATAACGATTTTTATTTTCAAAAACTTTAACTATCAATAACTCAAAACACGATTTTTCGACTTAATGACTTTTCGCTCTACGGGGACGATATTAACTCATTAGCCAGAAACCAAATCGTTTTACATAATATTGGTCATTCCTTGATTGAAGTCAACAATTCAAAACGTATTAGGCTTCAACTTTTTTGGTCAAACCAAATCTGAAACCTTTATACATTTAATGTATCCAAATATAAATCTGATATAAGTACATGCATGTTTGTTTTCCATAATAGGTAATTTGCCCGTCTTTGAACTAAAATAGACGTTTAGCAGACAAGCTATTATCTTCCCCGAGGGAGTGGTTTCCCAAAATGGCATACGTGTATAACCTTTTCACGAAAATTTGCTCTTTAGCAGTTTAACGCAAGTTATGAAATTTCGCTCCGAGAGTTGTTGTTGAGAAGCTCAATTATTCTCTGTAGATTATTACAGAAGTTTGTTTTCTTGTTACTGTAGTGGACTGTCGTTTAATAAATTGCTGTTATATTGTTGTTGAGTTTCGTTGATGTGGCTTTTTGTTTGTCTTATATCTGGGAGATATTATGTTGATGTTTCTTGACTATTTTTTACTAGCTCTTACCCACATTTTATTAGTTACGATAAAGATTATGAGTTGATGAAGAAACTTTAACTTGGCATTCCATATTTTAATAATAAATACCTATTTATACAAAAATTGCAAAATCATCTGTGACTGTGACTTTTTTTTTTTTTTTTGTGGATGGGAAATCATCAAATAACTTCTCCCGCTCTGGGTGGAGCGGAAAGGCGTGTCAGACTTTTACTGACTAAAACCCACCCGTGTTCCTTCAGTTGCCTATGCCAGGGCCACGGTATCTTTTTCAAACAACCCGCGACCTCAGCGGCATCGGCCCTATAATTATTGGACCCCATCTTTTGCTGACATCTCTTTGAGGCGCGCGTGGAACACAACGCGCCGTCGACCCGGGCCTGGTCCTCACCGGACGGCGAGCTACCCACTACTCACCATCCGCAAGCCCGCGCCTACGGTGGCTGGGAATCGGCTATCGATTCCCGCCGCCCAGGGCGTCTCCTGCGGCGACTGAGGGCGTGAGGCTGCCTCTCCCTCACGCGTTCCGCCTCCTCCTTCGCGAGCATTACCGCTTCGCAGAAGGAGGTGACGGCCTCCCATGCACTCTCGCTCCGCACCATGGCCTGGACCAGGCTCGGACGCGAGAGATCGCCGCCGCCGATCGCCTCCGTGAGAACACGGCGGTGCTCTGCCCAAGCCGGGCAGACCTCCACTGTATGCTCCAGCGTGTCCTCTGGGCGATCCACACAATGGTGACACCTGGGCGTTTCCTCCCACCTTATGCGAAACAGGAACCTCCCGAAACAACCGTGTCCGGTGAGGACCTGCGTCAGGCGGAAGGTGAGGACGCCGTGGCGCCTCTCTAACCACTCCTCAAAGAGGGGACTTATCGCCGCAATTGTGGCGTGCCCAGCGCTGGGCTGCGACAGTCGCACTCTCCATGTCGCCATGAGATCCCGCCGGAGCTCTGTCCGCTATACCGTGATTTCTCGCGGCAGCGGAGTTACGCCCCGGCGTTTCGCCTCCTCGCGCCACTCCCACACGTGCACGAGGACTTTCGCCTCCAGATCCCACGGCGACAGTCCGGCAAGGAGGCTCGCCGCCTCACCGGAGACCGTGCGGTAACCCCGGACTAGCCGAATGGCCATGACCCTCTGGGACGCGTTCAACCGGCGGACTGGTCACAGCCTCAGGGAACCCGCCCACACCGGTGCCCCGTAAAGGGCCATGGACCGCACGGCCCCCGCGTAAAGCCTCCGGCAGGAGGCGTTTGGACCACCTAGATTGGGCAGGAGCCGCTTCAAGGAGCCCCAGCCCGCTCCAGTCTGGGAGCCAAACGTCGGAAATGCTCCGCGAAGTTCCACCGGCTGTCGAGGACGAGTCCCAGGTACTTCATCGTCGACTCGACTCCGATGCGAACCCCTCCTACCGTTATTTGGGAACCCGACGGTGGCGCATTCCGAGGACCATGAAAACACATGGCCTCGGAGTGTGTAGGGCCACCTCGGGTCCCAACTGCCGGATTCTCTCAACGACTATCGCAACCCCGCGTGTCGCTAATTCAGCCGCCGCCTGGTGCGACCTCCCCTGCGCCAGGACCAGCGTGTCGTCAGCGTAACATACCACGCTGACGCCATGTGACTGTGTCTGACGTTTCAATCAATCTGCCTAGCCTTATCCCAACTATGTTGGGGTCGGCTTCCAGTCTAACCAGATGCAGCTGAATACCAGTATTTCACATGGAGCGACTGCCTATCTGACCTCCACAACCCAGTTACTGGGTAATACGATACCCCTTGGTAAGACTGGTTGTCAGACTTTCGGGCTTCTGGCGACCCGTAACGACTGTCAAAGATCCACAAATGACAGCCGGGACCAACGGCTTAACGTGCTTTCCGAGGCACGGAGGAGTCTCGGTATGAAAAGATGGTCACCCATCCACAGACCAACCCCGGCAAGCGTAGCTTAACCTGATGGATCGATCCGTGCGGCTGTTATTACTTAGCCACGAGCTCCTCTCCTGTGTCTGACGTTTATAAAGGAAATTATTTTTTTTTTATTAATCTTCTTTATCTTTGATATATGTATGTATAATAGTCTTACTGAATCTGGTTCTATATTATAAAAGTTTAAAACTATGTTAACTAAGTTTTAATATCAAAATCTGCCTAGACTTTTCCCGACTATGTTGGGGTCGGCTTCCAGTCTAACCGGATGCAGCTGAATACCAGTATTTTACATGGAGCGACTGCCTATCTGAACCTCCACAACCCAGTTATTGGGAAATACGATACGCCTTAGTAAGACTGGTTGTCAGACTTTCGGGCTTCTGACGACCCGTAACGACTGCCAAAGATCCACGAATGACAGTCGGGACCAACGGCTTAACGTGCTTTCCGAGGCACGGAGGAGTCTCGGTATGTAAAGATGGTCACCCATCTACGGACCAACCCCGGCAAGCATAGCTTAACCTGATGGATCGACCCGTGCGGCTGTTATTACTTTAGCCACGAGCTCCTCAGTAAGTTTTAATATAATAATAAATAATAAATAAATGTTTATTCAGTATTCAAAATTGGTAAAATATTAACTTAAAATCTTAGAAATAATTTACAAAGGTATTATAATGTTAGGTGCCTGTACTAGGATAAACCTGTATCACAGGCGGCATGAGCTTATGTTTTATGGTATGGACTATAAAATTCTTAACAATATTAAACATTAGAAGTCTTGAAATAATGACTATATTTAATTAATTCATAATTTTATACCTAGTTTACTTAAATACCTTAAAGATAAAAATAACAGAAAGTCTACCTACGTAATTTCTTATTTAGTTTGCGAAAAATAGTTTCTTGCACTTTATAATATAATAACAAATATAGTTGTAATATAGTTTTTCTGATCTGATATAGGTATATCAGATAAAATAAGGTTAGGGACTGGGTGTGGGCTAATGCCATCACTAGCATTGTCTATAAAAAGGAACGGGAGGCCTTTCCCCTGCAGTATGATAATACATGCTAGTTAGATTATATTTGATGTAAGCTACGTTTGAAAATCGTTATTGAATATAAATAAATATTAAATAACAAATTCTTTATTTTCACCAAAAGCCATCACAATTACAGGAACTTAAAACTAAGAGCATATAAGGCTTATAACTAGGTCACAATAATTTTAATTCCCTGACTCCTAAACTAGGTGTATGTGCCTGTGTCTTAGAAGTCAGTGATTCTCCGCAAAAAACAAGTCAAAAGAGATAGCAATAAAACGGGACGTTACAAACAATAGGCAAATGGCGTAAAAGAAAACAGGATAAAATCTACGCAAAGAAAACACAACATGAAAAACGTTTAACTGTGTGGTGAGGTGAATAAATGTAGGGTCCAAAAGTGTGTGTGTGTGTGTGTGTGTGCGTGCGTGTATGTGTGTGTAGTGAGTAGGTGTAGAATGTGTGTGAGTGCGTATGTGGTGTGTAGGTGTAGGGTGTATGTAGTCAACAAAAAAGGGGCGTAATCAGTACACATCCGTCTAAGGTTAGATTTAGACTTATCTTTATATGTATACAGTATGTTAACCAACAGAGGGCGTTCCCGTTAACCCGCAATAGTATAGCATCCATACATGCTAAAAAAAATATTACCATTCGAAAACAAAATGGTTTTTATTTTTTTTTAATATTAAAATATTCACTAAAATATTCAAAAAAATATAAAAATATTCACTAAAAATAAAAACTAAATTGCGATGTTTCCGTCCTTCAAGTACGCGTGTACAGAGTGTTTCTTTTACGTATCAATTTAACATTTTTAGTGAATATTTTAATATAAAAAAAAATAAAAACCATTTTGTTTTCGAGTGGTAATATTTTTTTTAGCATGTATGGATGCTATACTATTGCGGGTTAACGGGAACGCCCTCTGTTGGTTAACATACTGTATATAACCGACACTTTTATGCGACGTAGCTTTGGCGGACTATTGCCGCTTTGACCAATCATTTAACTGATTCCAAGGTGCCCCATATGCAATCGTCGATACCAAATCTACAATCCAAAACAATTGTACCCCACGTTAATTTCACCCAATAAAAGTACAAAACCTTAGCAATTTATCGTTCTCTATTTAACGGTTTTATTCGAGTTTTTTCGGCTAAATTAGGCTATAAAGTACAAACGTCTAGCGCAGTATCGTGTACCATCAGGAGATTAAGTTATAAATCACTTGCCTTAATGGATCGGCTTAGATAACTTAAATACTTAGATTTGGTTTTTCTTGTCGGAACGGTATTGAATTTTTGCTCAAGAAGACACGTAGTCGTTTATGTTTTTTGTGGACTGTTTGAAGGGTTTCTCTAATAATTGTAATTGTATGATAATACTTAATTTAACAATAAGTAGGCGATTGAGAAAGAGACACGCAATAGAATGAGCATTTTCACATGACAGTCATACCTAACTGACGACTTATTTACTAACATAGCGCTGCGGCTTCATCGCCGCACCGTCGAGGTCATCGCCTAGCGGCGTCGACGTCATCGTCTAGCGGCGGCGAGTGGCGACGTAGTCGCCTTTTTGTGGCGTGTGTAGTATTTGTCAAATAGTCTTGGAGACCAGACGTATTCTTGCTCTTGTTAAACATTACTGCGTATGTATTTTGAAGAAGAAGAAAAATTGTTGCTTTTTCTTTTACTGCGTCGTCGTCAACGGAAAAGAAAAAAGCGATCAGTGTCACAATTTCCTATCATACAGGGAACACAAAAATACAAAAATACATTCGTGTTTTTTATTGTAGAAAGTAATAAATCAACATTAATTTCGTCGTCACTCATTTTACTCGTAATTTACGTGTGTATTCTAGACAATTTGTTGCCGACTGCACGGACTTACTGCAACGACACAACTGGGCGACGTCACCGCCACTAGGCGACGACGTGTGCACAAGACACCCTCTTGTATCCAAAATTTCAACGCCAGATGCTCCTGAAAGACATAAATTTGATGACATTGTGCTGCGCTAAACGGGCAATATAGTTTCGTTTAAGCCCCTGTACGAACCCGGAGCGTTGCTTGTAAAATATGAAATTAATGGGTGCTGGGAAACATTTGGTGCAGAATATATACGAGAGTATAATATTGTAGAAATATAGTGTAGGTACTAGTAGTTAAGACAGTTTCTTGTGGCACTAGCTTTGTTGAAAATATTTAGGTTTTATTTTGAGATCTATTATGAATCGGCTTCCTCGTACTCTTCTGTAAATATATACCTATTGACCTTTAAGTCATACTTTCGATTCATTTTATGGGTCAGTCTACTTTTTTGGGGAAAAAAATAAAAAACAAAAAAAAAAACGTAATTTATAGTTTTTATTTTTTTATTTTACTGTGTTAATTAGCAATGACAATCAACGAAATTATTAAAAACAGGCGTCGTATCCTTTTAATTTTAAAAAATACGAAATTTATTATAAAATGGTGATGACAAAAATGTTGCTGTATATCACAGAGATAAAAAAATTTAAAGAAAGCTATATACAGGGTGATTTTTAAAACATGCGACAAAATTTAAGGGGGTGTTCTACCCATCAATATGAACAACTTTTACTATGGGACCAACTCGGAATTCGCAAAAAAAATTCGACCTTTTTATACAAAATGGTCCAATCGGGTATGTGCTTTTACATGGGAAGGTAATTTTTTTTTTTTGCGAATTGTTGGTCCTCACCTTAGTTGGTCCCATAGTAAAAGTTGTTCATATTGATGGGTAGAACACCCCCTTAAATTTTGTCGCATGTTTTAAAAATCACCCTGTATAAGAATAACAAAGAGGACATTATAGACGATCACTTGCCTCGTACTACTGACATCAAAATAAATGCATGCTAACTGAGTTTACGTTACAATTTGAAAATCTTACCTTTGCACAGCTTAAACCGAGGTGACTCGCGAACTTTTACACTGTGAAAATAGCAATTATAACTGTTTTACATGGTTTTTTTTTTTTTTCAAATTTACCATTGACAACAGAAGTGATGATGTTTAGTGTATAATGTGCATAATTTATCATGCGCTTCACTGGATTTAATTTACTTGAAGTGCAATGAATTAAACTATATTTGAAAACAATTTAAAAGAATGACAGTTATTTACAATAACTAATTATATTTTTTTTATATCATCTATAAGCAAAAACACATGTAATACACAGATAACAGAACCTGACAATTGCCAACTAAATCAATAAACTAAAAAAAAAAATGTGTTATTCCTTATGGCCAATTAAACTTACTAAAATAACGTCGAAGAGTAAATTAATTCACAAAAAAAAAAATAATGCACAATTTTTTGACTGTACACATAGAATAGAATAACCCTATATTGAGCTTAATTATCAACCGCAAATCTGACCTTTCACCAATTATATTACGTATTAATAGAAGGATCGTGTAAACTTTTAGATAAATGTTATTTGAAAACTCATTGAACTTTATCAAATTATTCATCCCTTAAATTGGTATGAATAATTTGATAAAATAACATACTTTCATAACATTAATGATCAGAACTAATATAAGTGTTTAATTATGTTGATCGATCGTGACGTGCGAATGTAAAGAATAATAAATATTACAAATATAATTGAAATTGTTCAATCAACCCTCTCAAGTTTTGATGCGTATTCGAATTTGATTTCATTGCTTGAAATCGAATTTGAACATTATGTGACGAAAAACAAATCAATGACCATATTTTTCTTAACGTAATTATAACAATTTTGCAAGCAAATTCCTGGTTTTCTCTTGAAAAATCCCAGTGTACATAATAACCACAGCTTTACGTAATCGAAAAAGAAATATCAAAATTTTTTCTTACTTTCATCCAAAAGCAGATTTTTTGATTTAACACAAAATTGAGTAAAGAAAACGAAATCAGTTGAACGAATCCGAGGAACATTATTATTATTATTATTTATAATAACAAAAACAAATATACACTCGCATAGAATATTAAATATATTTTTAGTACTTTCAAAAAGTTCTTTTCAAAAAGTTTTACGGTTCACTCAGTCTTTTAATTCCATTGCAACATAAATTTTATTAAAACACCTCTCTTTTGTTTCAGAGCAACGATGACCTGAACGGAACGAAACCCTTTTAGAAAATGAAGAAGTGAGAACAATCGAAGATGCGTAATGAAATCTCGCTTCAAAAGTTTAGAGACGAGACGGTGAGGAAGAAAATGAACGAGACCATTTCACTGAAATGTGTTATATTAGGAAGTTTATAAAGGAATTGTAATAATGTGCGAAGATAAAGAAGCTGTGAAATACACCGCGTGTAAGGTACGCGGCTGGATTGTCAGTGAAACGGAGATAAAACGAGCGAGATAAAGGTAAGGATGACAAATGGTGTCCTGTTATGGTAGATTTTATACACACTGAATGTGTATTATATGTTGAAGCTACACTTTCAATGTTTATAGTATAATCAGCCTATAATGTTCCCACTAATAGGGCACAGGCCTCCTCTCTGTAAGAGCGGTGGGCCGTAATCCACCATGCAGGCCCAGTGCGGGTATATAAATGTCACATGTTTTCGATTTTATGATTCCGAGATTTCCTCAAGATGTTTACTTTCACCGTTTTGAGAGCAGCGGTGATGAAATAATTTACACAAAGTGCCTATCTGGGTTCGAACCTACGACCTACAACTTGTAAGTTGCGACCGTTACCATTGGGCATATAAGATATCAATGTGTATACTAATATTTAATTTGGTGAACATGGCAACATAGGGTCTGGACTAGGCTCTAAATTATAGTAACAAGCCCAAGAGACTCCTTTTTTAATTCTGAGTCGAAGGACTATTTTCAAAGGCCCAGGAACCGAATTAATTAAAATATTATCCAAAAGCTAGCAACAGAGATTTCCAGGAGTGTTTTTTAATTCTGAGTCGAAGGACTATTGTCGAAGGCCCAGGGTCCGAATTAATTAAAATATTATCCAAAAGCTAGCAACAGAGGATTCCAGGAGTTTGACAGAAAGGAATAGGTACAGATAACATTTAAACGGGTGAACCATAATATTAAAATTTTAGAAATCACTTAGTTTTTTATTATAATCTTGCCTTTCCTTTTCAACTAAAAAAAATCTCATAATTCTGCAGTTTTATCTAAAAGAAACGAAGATTTTACGAGAAATTATGAACAGCAAATATTCACTTTTTATTCCATCGTCATTTTTAATTAATTGGTTTGTTCTTATTCTGCTTACTTTATCTTCCTCGCAGCTGTTTACTTCAAGAGGAACGGGATTTAGCGTATTCAATCTAATTAATATAGTAGGTATTGTTCCAAGCTTTTTTATTCGGACCTAATTTGCTATCGAGTAAATAGCTGCCTACGTATTTTTGGCTTTACTTTTCTTAGCCTTTTGCGTTGGCTTTACTGTTAATTTATAATTTAATCAAAATCAATCAACTCAGCCCATCGCAATCCACTGCTGGAAATACGTTTCTCCTACGCGCCACAACACTACGCCTGCCAGTACGCGGTCACTCCAGGACTCGTCAACTCCACAGGCCATCGGTCCTTCAACAAACGTGGCCAGCCCACTACCACTTCAGCTTGCTTATTTGCAAGCTATGTAGGTAACTCCGATTCTTTTCCGGATTATTTCATATCTATTTCTTTTTTCTAACTAGCTGCCGTGGTTTCACCCGCATAAGTCGCGATCCCTTTAGAATATCGGGATGAAAAGTATCCTATGTCCTAACCTAGGTCATGGTCTACCAGTGGCGAAAGCACACGATTCCTACCGGCTTCCCTTCGGAGGTTCAGATTAGCAACTCTACCGCTATTTAAAAATGCTACAGTCAAATAGTGTCTAGTATTGCCAAAAATATAGTTATACTATAGGTACATATTTAATTAACCATAACATTCAAACGACAAAAATGCCTATTATTAGCTTTGAATTACAACAACAACAAAAAAAAATGTTTTGAAAGAACCCGGCTCCAAAAAGTCATCATCAGGAACTAAAAATTCATACAATAGCGATCCCGTTTTGACGTCACTTTAGGTCACATGGCACCGATTGATATGGAAGAGAGCAAGCCGCTGTACAACGGGTTACGATAGAGACGGAATATATATATTAAATGCGTCAGCGAAAACGAGATGGAGGAATATGCTTTTACTTTATGCTTTTCACCTGTGTTTATATTCCTATAAAAATTTTAGCATGATAGGCGCTAATTTAGTTGACTTTATTTCTCTAAAACATTAATAGTTTTGTTTGTGGAGTGATAACGTCTTTTTGGTTTTGCTATTTACGATAGATGGTGTTAAATGGAGTCAAGACTTTTATTTTTAAGTTAGTAAATTCATTTTTACTTTATTGATAAGTAAGGAAGTTAAGACCAGCTTTACTTCGGCTTCTCTCTTACAAAAAATCACACCTCGCCGCTGTGGTCATGTGCTAAATTTCATCCAAATCCGTTCAGCCGTGTTAGCGTGAAAGCGTAACAAACACACTTTCGCATTAATAATATTAGTTAGGATTAGGAAGTTAGGATTAATAGCTCCATATCGGTTTATTTTTGTGGCACCTATTTACAAGAAGTGTAGCATACACCGGTCGCTTTAAATTGACATTTTTATTAATTTTCTAAGAAAGCTGATTACCAGACCCGAAGTACCATTATTATAAGAGTCGTGTAAGCCACGAGACCCTTTTTAGATGGCTAAAAAGTAGTAGATTCCTTTAACCTCTTACAAAAACTAGGCTGAAATAATTCAGCTCGCATATCGATCCTAGAATTTATGAGTCTGCCTACAGTCATAAATTTTGAGATAAAAGGAAAGCTTAGCTGTGAAACGTAAGAGTGAGTTTACAGTGGAATATATTTGTATGGAAAAGAATACATATTTCAATTTGTTAGATAAAAAAGTGTGTGTGGATTATTGAAATTTGAACATACTTTTTTTTATATTTACTAATATTTTTTTAGGCGTAGGCTGCCTCGTTCTTCTAGTGGTCGCAAGCGCTACTGCAGGTCCTGAATGAACATGAGGTCATGGATTCAATTCCCGGACCGGGCAGTGTTATTGGGTTTTTCCATATAGAAATAGGGATGATGCCTGGGTAAAAAAAAAGAAATTCTATTTAGTCCGTCAGTCAGATAATAAAAAAATATTAGATACGTATTTTTTGCTTTATCATATTAATAAAAAATGACTTAGATAACTCGCATTAAAGTTCGGGAGTGGGGGCTTGCTACGTCACTTCTACGTATAAAATGTACGAAGATGTGACGTCATGCCACATTTTAACTCAATGTATCGCCGTAATCTTTTGATTACGTAGAATAAGAAAAAATACGTGTCCAATATATTTTAATAATCTACATGACGGACAAAAAATCATTTTTTAGTCATCATCCCTATTCTAAATAGCAGCCCGGATTTTGAATATATGCCAGATTGATAGCAATAGGCTCGCCCCCTGTTACATGGGATTATAAATGCATAATGTATGATGCCATATTAATATTTTGCATAACTCATTCTTAGATTTCATTGTCATGTTCTACTTTCATTTGTCCATCCGGATGGACGGATCTATTCGACATATAGAGCCAGAAAAATTACTTGTGGAGCAAATTGACTATAACTACCAACCTAAATTGATCGCATATTTAAACCACGACTCTCATTCTTTGACAGCTGTACGTCTATACGTAGGATGTCATTTTGTTTAACAATTGATCTCTCTGACTATACTTTCTTCACGGCTTTCCTCATTTTCTTTTCGATTCTTTATTTTCTTGTTCTGATCTTATTCGTCAATCAATCCACCTAGACATTTCGCAACTATGTTGGGGTTGGCTTCCAGTCTAGCCGGATGCAGCTGAATATTTTACATGAAGCAACTGCCTATCTGACCTCCACAACCCAGTTACTGGGTAACATGATACATCTTATTGCAGATCTTATTGTTAAATATTGAATACTACTCTTCATTTTCACTTGTCCTTTTGTTAAAGCTGCATAACAGGAAACATTTAGCTACATCGCCAGAATGCGGGCTGTTTACCATTCGACAATCATTTACAATTACACAATGACTCAATAGACTTTCCGTCCTTCAAATTTCACGTTTCATCGAATAATTTCTTTATAACTTTCGCCAGAATGGAACGTTACTGAAAATAATTTCATAGTGTTCCGTAACTGCACAATGAACGAAGATATTTCGCAATAATATTCGTAATAATAGCAATTTAATAAAGGCAAAACTGATCATTTAATCAAAGTAAGTAATTGATATTGTTATTTTTCTTCATAATAGGAAGATAGACTTACAAAATAATTGTACCACAATTATTATATATGACAAACAAGTTAGTTCCTAAATGTTGATTATTAGGATCTCATTTCTTTCTAAATTATTTTCTAATTTTATTTTATTTCACGGGCCAGTATGGTGAACATTGCTTTCACATTGGTGCTGATTATCTTGTTCAACAACTAAACCAAAATAAGAGAATAAATTGCTATCTTTTACTAACAGGCAGCGCGAGAAAAGGACGGCTATAGCTATGAACTAAGAGATGTCAAACTAGTTTACGCCTTGCGCTTCACCGTGTTTTAGTCGTAATTTTTTTACGTGTCGTTTGAATTTGTATGGAAATATTATTTCCAACTAAATTTGATAGCTCTAATTTACGTCCATCTCTTTCTTGTTTTATTAGAGAGAAAAACTTAGCAATAGCCTAAATTAAGTTCAGTTTGTGTACAACAGAATCGGCACCATTCTCACAGAGAGAAGGACTTGGCACAGCATTAACACAGTATCTATGGGCTTTGGGATCATAGCTCTTTAATTTCCAATATGATATTTACATCATTTAAAACTAACAGACTTAAAATAATAATAAAATGTGTACAAGTATACAAAAAACGAGGATATAATCAGAGGGTATCCAAAAATTCGTCCACATCGAAGGAAAGTCTAACGCGGGAGGTGACCATTGAACATCAAGTGAGCCATCGGCTTGTTTGCGATCCAATAACATACAAAAAAGCTCTGATCTATCTAAATCTAACTAGCCTGTCTTACTGCAGGACAAATCTTCCTTTTCCACACAATTCTATCCTCTGCTTGAACGTGTCAGTCCTTACGGTAGCCGTCAAGCTCGTCCCACCATCTTCGCCTTGGTCTGTCGCGATATCACCTAGCGTTCAGTGGGACTCACTCGGTCGACTTTTTATCCCACAACCCATCTAACAGGCGACAGATTAATAAATAATAATAAAGAAATTTTGTTCCCCAGGCCACCCCATATGGATCGCGAAAATTTTACCCACCACGCGGCACTGAACGCGACGGTCAACGCGACTGGCAACGGCACAGTCGCGGGGACCGAAGAAGATGACCTGACACAGAGCATATTCTTCAAGCTGAGGATGTCGGTGCTGCTGCTAATCGTGATCATGGCGGTGCTCGGCAATATGCTAGTCATCGTCAGTGTTATGAGGCACAGGTACGTCATTTATTCATTTAAACATTTAACTGCCCCATTGGTCTCGTGCATGGCATTGGCTGTGGCTGTGTCTGTAGGGTCCCGCGATTACTAACGGCACAATCGCGGGGCCCGAATATGGTGACCTAACACAGAGCATATTGTTCAAGCTGAGGATGTCGGTATTGCTGCTCATCGTGATCATGGCTGTGCTCAGCAATATGCTCGTCATCGTCAGTGTTATGAGGCACAGGTTCGTCATTTATTCATTTAAACATTTGACTGCCCCCTTGGTCTCGTGAATATAAGGCTATGGCTGTAGGGTCCCGCCATTACTAACGGCACAATCGCGGGGCCCGAATATGGTGACCTAACACAGAGCATATTGTTCAAGCTGAGGATGTCGGTATTGCTGCTCATCGTGATCATGGCTGTGCTCGGCAATATGCTCGTCATCGTCAGTGTTATGAGGCACAGGTTCGTCATTTATTCATTTAAACATTTGACTGCCCCATTGGTCTCGTGAATATAAGGCTATGGCTGTAGGATCGCGCGATTACTAAGGGCACAATCGCGGGGACCGAATATGGTGACCTAACACAGAGCATATTGTTCAAGCTGAGGATGTCGGTATTGCTGCTCATCGTGATCATGGCTGTGCTCGGCGATATGCTCATCATCGTCAGTGTTATGAGGCACAGGTTCGACATTTAATCATTTAAACATTTGACTGACCCATTGGTCTCGTGAATATAAGGCTATGGCTGTAGGGTCGCGCGATTACTAACGGCACAATCGCGGGAACCGGATATGGTGACCTGACACAGAGCATATTGTTCAAGCTGAGGATGTCGGTATTGCTCCTCATCGTGATCATGGCGGTGCTCGGCAATATGCTTGACATCATCAGTGTTATGTATGAGGCACTGGTTCATCGTTTACTTATTTGTTTCACCATATCTGGCAAAATGTGAGATGGAACATTATATAATTATATATATATAAATCGCGAAGGACTTCCTGCGTCTTTACAAACTACCACCCTGCGGCGTCCACTGAATGTAGTGAGATTTTTAATGTTTTCAATGCGTATGTAAGATGTTTTAATCAGTATCATATCAGTAGTCGACGTCAAATTTCATTTAAACATTAAATGGTGATATTCAAATTAAATATTTCTAGCTGAATTTGTGCGTCCGTTCACTCTTAAATCTTTCTTGCACACTGAATACCTGCGTATACCTACTAAACACTGCATGCACATTCCCGCCTCCATCCGAATGTATGTTTAAATCAATTCCGTATAATGCTCTGCATATATATCATAATGATTATAATAACTAAATTACATCCATCTACTATTGAATTCAGATTGGTTCCGAATAACTGAATTAGTGCGTCCGTTCATTCTTAAATCTTTCTTGCACACTGAATATGTCCGTATACGTTCAAAACACTGCATGCACATTCCCGCCTCCATCCAACTGTATGTTTAAATCAATTCCGTATAATGCTCTACATATATCATGATGATTATAATAACTAAATTACATCCATCTACTATTGAATTCAGATTGGTTCCGAATACTGTTTTTGAATTATTGTATCCAGCTTATCAGCCAAGAGGCTTCCACCTATATAAGGGCTTATAATGACTCCAGGCACAGATAATAAATAATTAATAGTTAGCATACAAAAGTGACAATACCTATATATAGCGTAGGTATTTTCACTTTGGTAGTCTACAAAATCTTAAAAAGCAATATAATCATTTTTGACGAGTGACAGGTAAGTTTGTATGTATAAACAGGTAAGCTCAGAGGCACAGGCTGGTGTGAACAGGTAAGTCCGGAGTTGGACAGGTAAGTATGTATAAACAGGTAAGCTCAGAGGCACAGGCTGGTGTGAACAGATAAGTCCGGAGTTGGACAGGTAAGTATGTATAAACAGGTAAGCTCAGAGGTACAGGCTGGTGTGAACAGGTAAGTCCGGAGTTGGACAGGTAAGTATGTATAAACAGGTAAGCTCAGAGGCACAGGCTGGTGTGAACAGTTAAGTCCGGAGTTGGACAGGTAAGTATGTATAAACAGGTAAGCTCAGAGGCACAGGCTGGTGTGAACACTTAAGTCCGGAGTTGGACAGGTAAGTATGTATAAACAGGTAAGCTCAGAGGCACAGGCTGGTGTGAACAGGTAAGTCCGGAGTTGGACAGGTAAGTATGTATAAACAGGTAAGCTCAGAGGTACAGGCTGGTGTGAACAGGTAAGTCCGGAGTTGGACAGGTAAGTATGTATAAACAGGTAAGCTCAGAGGTACAGGCTGGTGTGAACAGGTAAGTCCGGAGTTGGACAGGTAAGTATGTATAAACAGGTAAGCTCAGAGGCACAGGCTGGTGTGAACAGGTAAGTTCGGAGTTGGACAGGTAAGTATGTATAAACAGGTAAGCTCAGAGGCACAGGCTGGTGTGAACAGGTAAGTTCGGAGTTGGACAGGTAAGTATGTATAAACAGGTAAGCTCAGAGGCACAGGCTGGTGTGAACAGGTAAGTTCGGAGTTGGACAGGTAAGTATGTATAAACAGGTAAGCTCAGAGGTACAGGCTGGTGTGAACAGGTAAGTCCGGAGTTGGACAGGTAAGTATGTATAAACAGGTAAGCTCAGAGGCACAGGCTGGTGTGAACATGTAGGTTCAAAGGTAGAAAGAGGAAGTTTCATGATACGAATAATATAATAGTACCTAGTCATATTTATGCAGGTGAATATACGGAATAAAAGGCATATCGTAATTTAAAACATTTATTTTAAATTTTACAAAAAATGTGTATCTAAACATAAAAACTTTTCAATCAACAAATCAATGCAATTTAACATTGACATAATAATAAACATAAATTTCTGCTCTGCCTTGTCTAGTAACGAAATAAACTGAATTATGAACATCAATCAGTCTTCATTACAATGGAACATGTATTGTTTTTATATTATTTTTAAAAGAAATCTGTAGGGTTTTTATCAACCCAATGTTGTCATTCTTGTTTTAGATATCTACTTAAAAGAAATGTAAACTGCATCTACAACGTAAACTCCATCTGCAGCTTCTCTTTCAATTTAAAATTTTGTAAAAAAAATCAAAACATTTTAACTGACATTTTAACAATTTTAGTTATAGTAAATAATTAAACATAAATGGGCTCTGCCTTTGCCTAATAATAAAATAAACTTAATTATGAACATCAATCAGTCTTCATTACAATGGAACATGTATTTTTATATTATAATTAAAATAAATCAGTGGCTACAACTAAAAGTCTCATGCCCGGTTTCTGAGGTGCTGTTAGATATCTCTTCATTAATTATTATTTCGATAAACAGACAACCTTTTTAATTCTTTATTAAGTCCATTGTTTAAAAATGCTTTTATAGGCATTTGCTTATGTAATTGCAGTTATGTCAGTAAAATCGTTTTTAAACAAAGTTTAATGACAGCTAAACATCAGATAAAGTTATGGAATAAATAAACAGCTGATACGGACCTCAGAAACAGGGTATTAATCATCAATTCAAACATAATTATAAGTATCATTGGTAATCATTGGTATGCATTAACAAAGTAAAAATATTTGAAACAAAACATACTATTTTAAAACATAAATTTTCTTCTCTCATTTCTTAGCCTTAGAGTAAATATTTTGGACGAATACCTTTATTTTTAGCCAGTATTTATTCTTAAGTAAATCTACATGTTGTTCTTTTAGTTTCTCACATTCATTTCTTTTAGGCGGTTGGTGATTTTTTATGTGAAATTTAAAGTATTTTGTAACTACGTCCTTTTGTTCCTTTGTCCAAGGTACCAACGTCCTTTTTTTTCCTTTTCGTATTTTGTTTTCGTTACCTAATTGAGACACGGGTTCATTAATAAGTTGTTGAGAATCATTTTGCATACCAGATGGTCCAGCCTGATATAAGTCATTTAAATTACAATATGTTTGTACGTAATTAGAAATAGCATCTAAAGTAGGTTCAGGTTCAGGATCATAGTCTATAATTTCGTTATTGTCCACGGGCTCTTTAATTAGCTCCTCATTTAAATCTAAGTCAATCTCATCGAGAGATTTTCCTTTGTAAGCGTCTGCTTTTCCATCTTCCATAAGAATGAGTAGCTTTGATATCTTAGCAGTTTGGTATACGTCATCTGGCAACCTGTAAGACTTTTTATGTACTTCATTAGTATGGCCCATGAATGTAGCCAGCTGCTCCATATCATTTTCAGACATGCTAAAAATTTGTGATAAGGTGGCTAAATGTTTTCTTAGCCTTGTAGAGGATATTGCTTTAGGCTGTTTCGCCCCTGATAATTTGGCATGCTTTTCCAAAACTTTGTAGCCATAAATTGTATTGTTATAACCGAGATTACCAAACAAAAATTGATTTAGTGTCGAAGCAAAAAAAATATACCTAATCGATAATAATAATTTAATATCATCTTGAACTTCGTTATTCAACAGAACTGGTACTCCGCGGCCGCGTTTACCTCTAATGACAACACGTTTAAATTTCTTTACCAGAATCCTTTCTGAGGCAGTAAGCGCACGATCAAACTCTTCATACTTATTATTATCATTATTGTCGCTTTCTAAATAATCGTGCACTGTAATTCTTTGAAGTTCTCCAGGCCTGCGCCTATTTAATAATAAAACCCTACAATACACAGTCTCTAAAAGTTGTGTATATGTTTCAGTAGTTTGTAAGCCTTCTTTAATTTTTATAGCAGCATCCAAGGATTTTCTATTTAGGTATTCTTTAAGAATTTTTAAATCATTTGCTAAAGGCACAATAGTTATCTTATTCCACTTTTTCTTGTTTAAATCTGTTGCAGCTTGTGTAGACACATCATATTTCTAATTTGATTCAATAAGTTCAATCAAAGTTTTTAAGTCGGCTTCTATTTTGCCAGTATCTACTTCCGTGTAAGGCCCTTGCTTTTTTAATGCACACATTATTGCAATATTGCAGCATTGTTTCAAGGTGGTGGACAGATTCATTGCTAACGTAGGTGTCTCATACCTATCTTTTTCTATGTCATAATTTCCCAGTATTTTGGTTGCTTGTACAATGATATCATAATGAATTGGTCTTAAGGCAGAAAAGAAGTCATTAATGGATGGATCAATCTTTTTTAATTCTAGTAATAATTTTGCAAGCTCTCTAATTTTTCTAGACACTACGTTAACGAAATGTTTTTCTCGGTGAGTTTTTAAATATTGAGATCCGAAAGCACATATAAGGTTATCTTTTTCTGCAATAAGTGATATTTTGTCTGCCCGCATTCGGGGAAATACAGTTTCCTTAAGTTTTTCGTCGATTTTAAGATGACGTATCAGTAGATTTTGAGCCTCAGATTGAATGTTTTTACTTCCTGATTTACCACTACATTTCTTTTTATGTTTCCACAATAGTTTTTTAGAATAGAATCCCTGACACTCTGTACACGGCAAATAATCAGTAAATTTGAATTTTCACATCGGTTTAGTGACCTCTTTTGAATTTACAAGGCAGTTTCCTTTTTTACGTAGAGCTGCAATTAATTGTTTTCTATCAAGACTTTTTTTTAGGTTTTGACACAATTTTTTGGACTTCAGTTTCATAAATATGGTGTCGGAGTAAATGACGAGCAACATTTAAAACAAATGACTCACAGTAAAAGCAATAATCTTTATCTCGAACCTTTGAACTTTTGGGTTTTTGCCTTTGGATAATTGTTGTACTATCATTAGAATTATCTTCTATTTGAGATTCACTATTAATATCGTAAATAAATAATCTCTTCATTTGGTTCTGATTCATTGTAAGGCTGTGGAAATTCCCTACTTACAATTACATTGCAAGGAGAACTGCTTTTACAACTAACATTTCTTAACCCTTCGAATGCGCACCATTTTTTTATGCGAGTGCGCCACTCGAAAAAACACCTAATTACATTAATGTAATTAGGTGTTTTTTCGAGTACAGCTAAAATCGCGCAGACCTACGTTCCCGGCATATGAAAGGTTAAACTTATGTTATTAGGTGGCTTGAAAGATACATTAGACAAGGAATTATTAAAATCGAGAGGTATTCCTTGATTTGGTACGAATTCATCTGCTTTATAAGGTTGAAGAAGTTTCCTTTCCACAAATACACTACATGGAGAACCGCTTATGTGACTAATTTCGCTATAATTAAGATTAAAAGGCTCCTTGACCGATGAATCGAAGTTCGAAACACATTCTAATGGCGTTAAATTATTCGAAGTTCCAAATTCATTGCGAAAAGAATCATCAGAACTGGTCTGCAACAAAAAAAAAGCTTATTATATTTTGTTGCACTTTACTATTGTTGCTTCGTTAATATGAAGGTAACAACTTAATTAGTGATATAAGTGTTGTCTATCCCTTGCTGAACATCAAAATTACCTATCCCCGATCTCAATCCTGAATTGGCGCTCGCAGATATTTTTAAGCCACCTAGAAGGTTTCTGACATGGCTTAAGGACTGCTTCGGCTTAGAGTGCTACCGCTTTTGGGATAACAGCCGTTAGCATATTATTATTAATTAATTAATTATTTTAGTTAAACTTACTTCGTGTCTCGGTGGAGTGTAATTAGAACATGTCGCAGAAAAGTCAGATATTGAACCAGATTTTGATCAGATAATTCCTGTAAACAGAGATACATACAATAAAATACATGATTAACAACACTAAAAGAAGAAATTGAAGATGAACGAGACATCATAGGTACTTTTTTCTTTTTTTAAGAGCGACTAATGTAAAGTTAATGAATAGACAGCAGTAGCTATTAGGTATTCAGCTGGGAAAAACTCGATCCAACACAGGCTGATCTGAACAGGTAAATTCAGAATTGGATAGGTACGTACGTCTACATAGGTAAATCAGAGACGGATTGGTAAGTATATATAAACAGGTAAGCTCAGAGGCACAGGCTGGTGTGAACAGGTAAGTCCGGAGTTGGACAGGTAAGTATGTATAAAAAAATGTGTGTAGGTACGTAAGTCGTGTTTTATCTAAGTTAAAACATACGTACCTCATGTAAGGTTTCTGGTTGGTTTTCTTTTTCTTCCTGTCTCTCTGAAAACAAAACAGATATATTTGTATTATTATAAAACAATAAAAAATTTAAATACCCTTGACCCAAAAGCAAACAAAAACAAGAAAACCTATAAAAAGTAAGACACACACTCAGGTACGCACGCATGCACGCACTCACGCATACACACACAAACACGTCAAACTTATAACACCTCTCTTTTTGCGTCAGGGGTTAAAAAGATTTTATATACCTAACTGTAATGACGTTGTCTGATGTAATGTAACTCCATACCAAATTTCATCCAAATCCATTCAGCCGTTTTTGCGTGAAAGAGTAACAAGCATCCATCCATCCATCCATACTCACAAACACCATAATTCGTTATTTACCATTAAATCTTGTTATAATTTTCATTTAAGTAGTAAAAAGTAAGTACTTACGGTTTGCCAATTTAAGAATCCTTGCACTTCTTTTCATTGTGATTAATATATTATTATAATCAGTAACTATAATAATAGACCAAATAAATAACCACTTTTAACGCACTTGCAAATAATTCACTTTGGTGACAAGCTTACATCACGGCCGGCACGTCTGTTTGTTTACAAACTTCGGCACGCGAGCGCGCTGAAGCCCGCCGCCCCGCGCCCCGCACCATGCGTCCCTCGTGAACCCCGAATAGGCCCCTCAGACACCGTACCTAGTGCCCGTTTAAGGATATTTAAGAGACGCAAGATTGTTGTCACGAAAACATGATAAAAACTTTACAAATTAAGTACGATATTCAATGGACACGATAAGATCGGTGAACTGAACTCAAAGTATACGTGGTAAATTATACGCTGAACACAAGCGCCCTCCAAATTTCAGTCGCACGATGGCGGAACTATATTATACGCTAAAAGGCATTGTAGTGATGGAATTACGTCCATGCCAATTTTTCGCCCTTGCATTCTAACGATCATAAGGGACTCTTGGGCTAAAAATGAGGGTCGGTCAATCTTGCGTCCGTATTCCGGACGCACAAAGTCAGTGGGACGCAGCATCATCGGTAAATAACGCCATGTAGGACGCAACATGTCCTTCAAGATACATATATATATATATATATATATATATATATATATATATATATATATATATATATATATATATAATATATATTATGTTGACACTGCATGTATGAAGCAAAATAAACTATACTGGTTTTGTGTATCTTGATTTTCTTCTGCTATTCTGTTTGTTTGAATATGTTATAAGAGTTTCTAAAAATCTTGAGTAAATGATGGAATTCAAACACATATAACAGGTTGGCACAAAGGTAATGAGACACTTGCTTTACGTTTTATATTTTTTTATTATTATTACAATACAAAAATCTTAGTCAATGACGTAATCACCATTAGCATTTAAGACTTCTTGCCAAAGATCCGACAAAGTTTAGATGCCTTTCGCCCAGAACTCTGAGGGCTGTGCCTCGAAAAAGTTGTTCAACTTCGCCTCTACATCAGAGAAATCATTAAATTGTTTACCACGCAAATTTTGTTTGAAGGCTCTAAACAAATGATAATCTGATGGGCCGAGGTCTGGGGAATAAGGTGGGTGGGGTATCGTCTCCCAGCCCAAGTTCTCCAACTGTTGGCCAACAGCAGATGCGACATGAGGTCGAGCGTTATGGTGTAGTAAAACTAAATTGACTAGTCTTCGTCGTTTTTTCTTGATAACAGCAGATAGTTTGGTGAGCTGGGTTGAATATTTGTTAGTGTTTATAGTTTCATTAGTTCATAAAACACCATACCTTGCGCATCCCAGAAACAGCAAAGCAGAACTTTACGCGGTTCTTTTGACTCAGCTTCGGTTGAGTTGGTGGCGATTCTTCTAGAGGCAGCCAAAAAGTACGACGTGTATCGTTCTCGTAATGAATCCATGATTAATCTCCAGTAACCAGATCACACAAAAACTCTTTACGTGGGGGTCGCAGCAAAAGTGATTGACAGATAGCGACACGGACTGCATTACTGGCGTCTGTAACGATGTGCGGTACCCACCTAGCCATAACTTTTCGATGCCCAAGCTCATGCAGATGGTTTTCCACAGCGTGGTGACTGCAGTTAAGTGCTTCCGCTAATTTACGAGCGGTAGTATCCGGATTCAACTGCAGTTCGCGGCGTAAATCGTCATCACTCACAGCGGGTGGTCGTCCGGAGCGTGATTGACCCTCAATGCTCCTGTCTCCTGATTTAAAACGGTCAAACCATCGAGACACCGTCGCATGGCTTGTACTTACAGCGCCCATTGCAGTGTTGATATTGTCAGCCGCAGCCCGCGCACTGTAGCCTAACAAGTACTCATATAAGTATAGTGTGCAAACTTGCCGCTCGTCCATTTTTCTTCATTTTTAAAATTAACTGAACCGATCGCGAGGGCGGCTTTAACTACATCACAAGTACCTAGAATGTTCTACAATATTTTAGAATATTATCGAAAACAATTAACTTAAAAAAGGAAATATATAGAGTTTTGTAGAGTGTCTCATTACTTTTGTGCCAACCCAATATTATCGTCCATTACTTGTATCACGTCTGTTGGTCCATAATCGTACGGATCGAGAAGGTCAAAATTAATTATCACTGTCACAAAACATGTTATCTTCGGTGTACTTCGTTATTTTTCAATTGATGTTTGTTGTGTTCGTTCATTAGTTATGCCCATATCTTTTCGACAGGCCGGCTGGCGTGGTTGGTTAAGATACCGCCTATCACGCCGCAGTCCGTGGGTTCGATTCCCATCCAGCACAAACATTTGTGTGCATGAACATGTCTGTTTGTCCTGAGTCTGGGTGTAATTATCATTATAAGTATGTATTTACAAAAAAAAAAGTAGTGTATGTAGTATATCAGTTATCTGGTTTCCATAGTACAAGCTCTGCTTAGTTTGGGATCAGATGACCGTGTGTGGAATGTCCCAGGATATTATTATTATTCTTCTTTGATATTTCTCGGGACCCTGGGGTCCCGGACCTTTTGAAGGCGTACGAGGAGCCAAAGCCAACTCGCAGAGGCCCCTTAGATAATTTTAAATGATGAGGAAGCACCAACCGACGATTATCCTTGTATGCACTATGCAAGTGCACCCAAGGACAACCCCCGGTTGGTACAGGACTATTGTTGTACGTGGAAACAAAACATATTGGGTCTGGGTGGCTAAAGTGGATTGGGTAACTTGAACTATGGAAGACCTATGTCCCCTGCCTGACCAATGTTATATATTATACACGGATAAAATGGCAGCGGGTGACTAACTTGCACACTCAATAATGGGCCCGCGGAAACGGCCGCTAGCACATAGTGACGTAGCGACAAGGGGTAACACTTCCTGAGGTGCTTGAGGAGTGGAGAGGTATTCCACGGCAATAATAATTCGTATTATTATTATTATTATTATTAATTCTACTGTATTAAATGACGCATTTATGGTTGGTAATCAAATAGTGTACAAGAAAAATATTATACTCGTTAGATAAAATGTTGAGACAAACATCCATAATTACATAAGTAGCAAATGCTAAAGTAACTTTGTAAGTGTTATAAAAAGAAACATAAATAACAACGCTTACATTGTTTTTATACCAGTAAACAAAAAGAAAAAAATAATGATTCAGACAGGCATAACATAAAATATATTTCATGAGATTTAACTTTAACAACGACCGTACTTAAAATTCACTTAACGTTTGATGAAAGTCGATATTTATAGATAAGGTACCCTTTATAGAATTAAACTTAAATATTAATGTAAAATATTGTTAACAAGAAATAAAATAAAACAGTTTTAATATTGTTTTCATTTCAGTTTTTAGCTTAACTTAATTGTACCTACTATTGCAAAATATTTCTTATGTTTGTGTCTGAGGGACCTAATTCATCTGCCTAGCCTTTTCCCAACTATGTTGGGGTCAGCTTTAGGATTTTACATGGAGTCTGACCATGGACTACCTATTTGACCCCCACAACCCAGTTACTGGGTAATACGGTACTGACAGACAGCCTCAGACGTTCGGGCTTCTGACGAACCGTAACGACTGTCAAAGATCTACGAAGGACAACCGGGACAAACGGCTTAACGTGCTTTTCGAGGCACGAAGAGGTCTTGGTATCTAAAGATGGTCACCCATCCACGGACCAACCGCGGTTAGCGTAGTTTAACCTGATCGATCGCCCTGTGCGACTGTTATTATTTGTTATTACCTGAGGGAGCGAATTGAATATCAAATTGTAATACATATTAAAGTATAGAATAAATACAGGGTGTGTCGTAAATAGTGGTCCAGAGTAAAGAAGTCGATACACTGTACTCTTATGTATCACATACCGAAATTTTAACCATATTCAGTTAAGGGTCTCCGAAAAAAAAAAATGTTTTTTAAAATTTCTGTACCTTGCTTCACAAATTTGGCTGTAATTTCAACAAATATCAATATTTTTTAATTCAATTTATTTATTATTACTCTTGAATATGTGCACTATCATATCCAAGCCCATTTTTCTATTTTAAAGTCAAAGGTAATTAAAGGAATTAATTTGTTTCCAATTTCAATTCTCATCACCAGCAAATCATATGACTTTAGGGGCATATTGTGTAAAAAAAATGTACTGCACTGTTAGTGCCCATTAGTTCTAAAAATACCTCATTAAATGCAAATTACAAAATGGTAAAATATTAAGTGGTAAGACTTCAAAAAAAAAGTTATTAGCATTCAAAACGAAAGACAGCTAAATTTGCTTAAAACATTTTTTTCGGTTAAGTAAATTACAAGTATTGCAAACTGTTAAGGATTAAACCAATAAGTATTTTATTGTAAGTTCTTTGATTGGCTTTTTAAAAATAAACATTTTTTTCAAATTAACCATTTATTAAAATAATCAATACTCAATCGTCATTGTACAAAAGTTGTTGACAGTACAGGCACAGTACAGGTACAGCATTGAACCCAGATAGGGCGCAGCAAT
Source organism: Dicycla oo (assembly GCA_948252095.1). Lineage (NCBI taxonomy): Eukaryota > Metazoa > Arthropoda > Insecta > Lepidoptera > Noctuidae > Dicycla > Dicycla oo. The sequence continues at coordinate 17,386,989 of OX411732.1, forward strand.
TTTAATACTAAAACAATACTACTTGAAACAAAACAATACGAAAAGATAAACCTTAAAACAGTAAATGCCTTTAAGTATTGGTATTTTTAACTCAAACTTAAAATTAAGTCGAACAATGAATTATTCATTACAATATTTTTTACAGAACAAATTAATGTTTTTACAGAAAAAAAAAAAATGTTTTTACAGAACAAAAAAAATCACTAATTATCACAACTATTTTTAAATTAATAAGTTTTTTCATTGTTATTATACCAAATGTTCAAAGTGGCGACCACCAGCGGCGATGCATGCTCTGCACCGCCGAATAAAAGATCGCTTTAGCCTGAAATATCATAAATTTGGGCCTTGCCGCCCAATCCATCTTTGGGGATAGGTATGGTTTAAATATTCACGCATACTAACTGCGTAGTGAGCGGGACAGCCATCATTTTGCAGCCACATTGGTTCTCTTAATTCTGGATCGACATCTCGTCGTTTTGCAAAAAGTTTAAGTATCTTTCCCCATTCAACGTTTCGGGTAGCTCGAACGGGCCAATTATTTGCCCACCAATGAGCCCCATCCACAATCATTTCATCATTCTCCTGCCCTTGTCCCAATTTATTTGGGGTCGGCGCAACATGTCTTTTTCTTCCATACTTCTCTATTAGTCGTCATCTCGGTAGTTACTCCCTTTCTGGCCATATCATCTTTCACACAGTCCACCCATCGTTTCTTTGGTCTTCCCTTACTCGTATAGCCCTCGACGTTCATACTCAACACTTTCCTGACGACATTTTCTTCATTCCTCCGCATCACATGCCCATTCCATGACAACCGATTTCCACACAACTTTTCAGTCACCGGTGTCACTTTCAGACTTCCTCTTACATACTCATTTCTTATTCTATCCATTCGCGTAATACCACACATCCCTCTTAGCATTCTCATCTCGGCTGCATGCAATTGCCTTTCATTCATTCTTTTTATGGCCCAACATTCTGATCCATACAAGACAGCAGGTCTAACCATTGTTTTATAAATTTTCCCCTTGAGTTTAAGGGGAATGCGGGAGTCGCAGATTGTTCCCGTGACTTGCCGCCATTTCATCCATCCAGTGTTAATTCTGTGCTTAACAGTCCGGTCTACTTCGCCATCGCTTTGCACAAGTGAACTAAGATACCGGAAGTCGGAGCAGACCGGGAGAAGCGCGCCATCAAGCGCTATGGCTCCAGCACTGGAGAAACCGCCGAAATCGCAGAACATATACTCGGTCTTGGTTCTGCTGATTTTCAAGCCGACATTCTTCAGTTTCCGTTGCCGTTGCCATCTTCACCGACAAGAACGATGTCGTCGGCAAATAGCATGCACCAGGGTGCCTCTTCCTGTATGTCCGCTGTCAGAGCGTCCATAATTAACAGGAAGGTGTAAGGACTTAAAGCTGACCCCTGGTGCAAGCCTACCCCTACACTGAACTCGTCGGTGTTGCCAGCAGCCGACCGAACGTAGGTACAAGATTGACTGTATGTACAGTCAATCTTGTACCTACGTCCGGTCGGCATGAATTAACTCTACATACTTCCCGGGCAAAACTTTCTCTTTCAAGGCCCACCACAAGACATCCCGAGGTACCCTATCATACGCTTTTTCCAGATCAATGAACACCATGTGCAAGTTATTGTGTGCACGTCTGTACTTCTCGCACAACTGGCGGAGTGCAAAAGTGGCGTCCACTGTTCCTCGACCTGGCATAAACCCAAACTGGTTTGGGGTAATCTCACTCTCCTCTCGCAATCTTTTCTCTATTATTTTCTGCCATACCTTCATACTATGGGGCATAAGCTTTATCCCTCGATAGTTGTTGCAGTCCTGCACGTCACCTTTATTCTTGAAGATGGGCACTAGCGAACTATTGCACCATTCTTGTGGGATCGCTTCTTCATGCAACAACTTATTGAAGAATAAAGTCAGCCACATACATCCATCTTCTTTTAAACACTTCCATACTTCTACTGGTATGTCATCTGGGCCCATGGCCTTTCCATTTTTCATACTTTGAACTGCCTTCCTTACTTCATCCATGCTAATTTCCCTCACCAAACCCATATTTGTTTGTACTTCTTTGAGCACACCATTCCATTTATTCTCTTCGTTCATTAGCTTTTCAAAATAAAACTTCCATCTTTCTTTTATCTCGTCATCTTGGGACAGAACCTTACCGGCTTCATCTTTCATACACTTAATATGAATTATATCTCTCGTTCTCCTTTCTCTTGCTTTTGTAATCCGGTATAGCTCCTTCTGGCCTCTTGGGCTGTCCAGTGAGTCATACAACTTCTCCTGCGCCTTAGCCCTGGAAACTGCTACCACCTTTTTTGCCTTCCTCTTCCATTCTATATAAATTCTCTTCTTATCTTCTTTCAGACTATCATTCCCGTTTCCTACACCCTGCCATTCTTTAAACGCAACTTTCTTTTCTTTAAGCATCTTTTGCACTTCTTCATTCCACCACCATGTATCCTTTTCTATCATGCCTTTCCCTTTCGATTCTCCAAACACGTCTTTTGCTACTCTCCTTATACAATCCGCCATCTCTTTCCAAATTTCATTCACAGTTTTTCCTTCCATATCCTTAATTTCGATCATTTTGTCTACCACTTGACTCTTAAACATACTACTTAAACATACTTAAACATACTCTTAAATATACTCTTAAACATAGCCCCATCCACAAATTTATTTTAAATTGATACGGGGATCGATCCTGTCTGATTAAGTTGGGATTTTCTAGCTGCCAGCTGTGTAAGTTGTGCATATTGAAATAACCATCTTTTTTACATGATGATTCGTCACTCCACATTATTTTGTTATAAAATTGTGGGTCCGCTCGAATTCTACGCAGCATTTCTCTGCAAAATTGTACTCTAAATGGCCCATCTCTTGGCAACAAAGTTTGTACCCTTTTAAAATGGTAAGGGTACAGATGATGCCTTTGAATAACACGGTGAACGGTCCTGGTAGAAATGCCCGGCCGCCGTGCTATGACACGAACAGATCTAGTTGGGTCTTCAGGGACTAAATCCATTATCTCTCCATCGTCGTACACTCTCAGCCGTCCTTCGCTGGCGCCGCCGATGCCTGTGCCGGGTAATCGACCTTCGGAATAGGCAGAATGTACTCTACTGAATACACGGTGTGATCAGGGTGTCGACGATCGGGATATCTTTCTCGATACAGTCGAGCTGCTACTCTACCGACACAGCCACATTCGCCGTAAATAAGATGCATTTCGGCATATTCTCTCGGCGTGTACTGAGCTATCTCTAATTCGCCACTTCACTGCACGTGTTTCCAAATCATCAAGAGTTTCAAAGTCAAAATAACATAGCCAGAGTCGTAGGGTTCACCAATACAACAAGTCCAAATCAGAAGCAAATCAAAGTCCACAACATAGAAATTTAACGGCAGAAATAACACACAAAGAGACGAGAGGCGCATGCGACGTACGGAATCACACTGGCTAGCTAGAGGGTCTTTTTTAATTGTTCTAGTTGCTAATAGTCTGTCTCGCTCATTCTTCAAAAGAATAGTAACAAAGAAACCGCATTCCTTCTTTATCACTCCCCATAACTCACACCCCGAGCCCTTTTTAATGCTTTTTATTATCTGTATGGCTTGTTACCAATTCCAGAAATACAATAGACCTTTTTTACCTAAGGTACGTTAAAACTTAGTAACTTAACAAAAAAAAAAAAATGTTTTGAGCAAATTTAGCTGTCTTTCATTTTGAATGCTAATAACATTTTTTTCTGAAGTCTTACCACTTAATATTTTACCATTTTGTAATCTGCATTTAATGAGGTATTTTTAAAACTAATGGGCACTAACAGTGCAGTACATTTTTTTTACACAATATGCCCCTAAAGTCATATGATTTGCTGGAGATGAGTATTGAAATTGGAAACAAATTAATTTCTTTAAGTACCTTTGACTTTAAAATAGAAAAAAGGGTTTGGATATGATAGTACACATATTCAAGAGTAATAATAATTGAAATTACAGCCAATCTCGTGAAGCAAGGTACAGAAATTAAAAAATTTTTTTTTTTTTTCGGAGACCCTTTTCTGAATATAGTTAAAATTTCGGTATGTGATACATAAGAATACAGGGTATCGACTCCTTTACTCTGGACCACTATTTACGACACACCTGTATATTTGTTTTAATTTGTATTTGTAATCAAATATTGCGTCACTTTTTAACCAACTCAACAGAATATGGTTTGTAAGATATAAAAATCGTAATAATCCAAAAAATCTAGGACCACATGCTTTCTTCAAGATTATCGCTAGCAATTGACCTAAATAATGAAGACAGTCTGCTTAATTACATCATTAACTAAACGAATCTTTTAACATTCTTTTATTAAACGAAAGTTTTCCAAATTAAGTTAACAAGTCTAATTTAAGGATAAATTTTCGTTATGCATAATAATTGTACCATCAAAGTATATTATGCTACTCTTAAAGTATTTAACAAAGTAAGGTCATCTCACACTGACGACGTGATTAGAATTTGCAAATTATTAAGAACTTTTTGAATTAATTTAGTAAGTTTTAATGGAGATACATTTGGTGAATGATGCATTCGTTCAAAATTGCTTGAACGTAGTAAATTTTGAGACAGCTCGTTAATAATAAAAAAACGGCCAAGAGCGAGTCGAACTCGCGCACCGAGGGTTCCGTACCATCGAAAAAAAAGTGTGTTATTTAGAGACATCGTTTTATTTTTTCTGTAATCTTTACATAAACTTCTATCAGATGGAATAATTTCAAATTTCAGATTTTTCTCTATGCAAAACTTCAGAGATAAGGGGGGACGGTATTTTTTTTACATTTTTCATTAAAAGTCGAAAACTATTCGGCCTAAAAAAAAATAGAAAAGTGTTTGAAAATGTGCAAACAGCGCTCTTTCTTATATGATACTCCACGTACCCTAGTAGCCCCACTTCGAATTTTTAAGACCCCCTTTCAGACTCTGTTGCAAAAAAATATACAGTACACATTTTATTTTTTTCTTATTTGCAAAATAGTTCGACAAACGTCATCTAAAGCTATTCAAAAATTCAAGTTGATAGCATTAGTAGTTATTTAGATATCCAGCTGTGACAGACAGACAGACAGACTGAGTCGCACCATAAGGGTTCCTTTTTACCACTTTGGTACGGAACCCTAAAATCTTGTGGAAGATGGTCCTGTAGCATCAACGTACGTTTGGAATTGTAGCAGCTATGCAAGCTATGAGGTACTTAGAAATGAAAGGCGTGTCCTTCATAGTGAACGGCTTAAGATGAACTGTCTTTTTATTTAACAACAAACATCTCCTTATATACTGTTATCCGCGCATGCGCGATCGCGTGCGCGGCGCTTAGAGAAAACGCGGAGTAGCTGGTCTTCCATCTAGAACATTCAGCGGCGCGCGGCGTTCTTCGAGAAGATGTGGCGACACGGATCGTTGTTTTAGAAACAGTCTCGCTGGCCGCGTCGGCGTCGGCCCTGCTCCGCGGCGGCGCGCCAGTGCTCACGCACTCAATGTGCGGCGGTAGTCGGACGTGAGACGCGCTGCATGTAGGTATGTCAGCGGCGCTACAGTCCAAACATCGAACAAGCCAATAAAATAGAAAACTGAAAACCTACCAATGCACCGAAAAAAGAACCACTAAACTTGGTTTTGCACACAACGAATACTTAATATAAATTCTAAGAAATCTTTTAGAGATTCTATATTACTAAACGATGGACAAACTTATGACGTTGGCGTCAGCTTGAGAAAACTGTTATTAGTTTTTAGAACTTCAGTAAAATTGAAACTTTTAGAGACCGAACTCCTTGTTGATGATATCTTTATATTTAGAGAATATCTGAAAACAAAAACAGTGAACCTTTTTTATACTTGGATGCAAAACAGCATCGTCACATAATTTTATTTTTGTACGTTTTGTATGTACATTTTATATTGCTAATAATCTATTTTTAATTATCTATATAAGTATGTATTTACAAAAAAAAAGTAGTGTATGTAGTATATCAGTTATCTGGTTTGCATAGTACAAGCTCTGCTTAATTTGGGATCAGATGACCGTGTGTGAATAATGTCCCAGGTTATTATTATTATTATTATTGCTGAGATAGGAGCCAGACTGTTTTATTATTATTATTCATTTAACTACTTCAGATTGTACATCCATAATATTATAGTTACATACTATGCTAGTAACAACTTACAGACTAATGTTAGTAGCATTAACCAAAAAAAAAAACAATTGAACTTATATTTTATTTATTATTTATTTTTACTTTTTTTTAAGTGTGTTTAGCTTTAATTTGTGATTTTCTTGTGCGAGTCTCAAGAAATATTTTTTCTCTCTTTATATCACGAACTACTCTTTATCACGAAATATTCTTTTATAAAACTATTCTTTTATACTTGAAAAACTTTGGATGTATTGGTCTAAACTGGAAAGTATAAGCCATGGACCACGAAAAGTACTTTGTGAAAATTTAAGGAAGCCTTTGCTTATAAGTGGGACAGAATTGGCTAACAAAAAAAGAAGTCCAAAACTCAGCCATCTTAAAATATTATTCTATCTACTTTCACGAGATAGTTTCAGTAAAACTTACTACCGACATAATATAACCCTTAAAATGCCTCCCGCGCCGCTAGTGTGAATAGGGCCGCCTGTTACAACTTTCGTCCAAGCAATCAAAAGTTCCTTTTGGCTGTTTCTCCTTAACATTAGTTTATTTTGATAAAGTACTAGTCGCCGGAATGGTTGGACAAATTACTTTTTTATACTCCGACATTTGATCCGAAGCTTTCGAAGTAAGATATCTTTTAGTATTTTGGTTCTTTTTCTATTTATATCTCCGCGATCCCAAAAATCATTAGCAAAGGATTTTGTTGTTGTTAAAATCTATCAGTAAATCCAGAATTTTTGTTTAAAAGCTCTTTTATTTATGAAGTATCGTTTGTTGTGTGGGCTACAATAAAGGATGGGTTGCCATGACGTAGTTTCTCATGGGTCTCATAAGAAGGGATCAAGCCATATGAATAGGCAGTAGGTGCATTACCTTTATTTGCTTTTTATAACTCTCATGAGTATAGATGGAACGGCCATTGCATTTTCTCCCATGTGTGTCTTACAGATTTTTTTTGCATTTTCATCATTCGAAAGAACAATATAATAAAAATGGTACCAAATTTTCTTAGGATTTGCATTTACAAACATAACATAAAATAACCCTGTATTTCTCGAAGAGTTCGTCAGAGGTTTACCTTAGTACCTACACCCACATTTCTCCAATTATGTTTAAAGTCCCATGAGGGCGGGCCTATTTCCAGCAACAGGGCAAACATTCAGACTCCGGCCAGCTATTCAGTAATTCCAGATGCAAATGCCCGACTTGGAAATCGTACCCAGGAACTCATGCTCACCAATAGCGCTTGTTACCAGTAGGCCAAGGAGACAGCCTGTATAAAAAAAAAAAAAACTGTATTTAAAAAGTCTGGTTCCTGGTTTAAAACGAATTGTCTTACTTATTTGTTGTACTAGTAGGTACTTGATCATAATGATGAGCAAAGTCTATATTTTTCTAATGATACCGATACTTTTAAAACGCTGTTACAATATTTTCCTTTCATGCAATAATTTAATATTTCTCATCCACAGGAAACTCCGAGTCATAACCAACTACTTCGTGGTCTCCCTCGCCTTCGCCGACATCCTCGTTGCCATGGTGGTAATGCCGTTCAACTTCAGCGTGCAATTCTACAACAGCTGGCTTTTCGGACCCACCATCTGTGACCTCTGGAACTCCTCAGATGTCTACTTCACTTCGACGTCGATTTTACATCTGTGTTGCATATCAGTCGACAGATATTATGCTATTGTGAAGCCACTGAAGTATCCTATAAAGATGACAAAGAAGGTTGGTTTTGATTTTCATTAGTTTTCTTTAACTTTTTTCATGAAGTCGCTGCAAATATTATGCTGTCGCAACTAGTGTTGTTTTCTCAAGTTTAGAATTCCAGATAGGTAACTCTTTTCGTAAAGATCCGTCCTAATCGCACGCAAATGATATTGGTTTGAAACAGCAATCCCTGTTTAAACGCCCTCCCTTTCAGTACTTCATGTTATAAAGACGTAGTGAGGTTGAACAGGTGGTGGTAATCTTCGGAACTACTGATCATATTCCGAAAATTCTTTCACTAATGGGAAGCTACAGTATGGCCGAGCGTCATAGGATATATTTTACGTTAAAACAAGAAAGGGGTTTGAACCTTATAGGCCTCGTCCCGTTTCGCCACGATATAATACCTATATATATGCATATAGACAAACAAAAAATGTCTGTGATATAATGTCCTAAACTGTCACATTACCTAGATAATTAAAGTAAAAAATGGCCATGATGAGCGCAAATATTTTCGTTTCATTCATATCTCGGTAATGTGACAGTTTACAGAACATTATATCACAGACATTTTTTGTTTGTCTATATGCCCCCTATGCAGATATATAGGTATTATCGTGTGACGCCATTTAAAAAAAAAATCAAAAAGCGAACCGGGACGAGGCCTAAAACGTTCAAACTCCTTTAACGTGGTCGAAGTCGCGAGCATAAGCTGGTGTACAAAATAATGCTCGCGATCTGGACGCATCTTAAACATGTTTAGACTTTTATCTCCTAGATCAAAAGCCTTATCTGCAATTTCATTTCGACCATCTCATAATTGACCTCAATATTATTACAACGACTTTTTTTAATAATACCTAGAACCAAGATCAATTAATAGAACAGTGAACATCTTGGTGGACCAATGGGCTATTAAGCTGAAAGCATTCATGTTTATGAGTACAGCCACAAATTATAAATAATGCAGATGAATATTAAATACGCGACTAATGAAGAATCAGTCCACTAATATGAATTTATAATTAAAGGTGATTAATAAATTAATGAGCTCTTCATTTTACCGGACAATCATTATCGATAATTTTGATAACGATTGGAAACTCACATCGGAAAGTATAATAATATTTGCCTGAATTATTCATTAATACATGACTGTTGGTTGGTGAAGCTATGGGTTTGGGCACAATTTTAATACCGCTTACAGAATCAGAAGTACTATACAGGGTTATTGGCAAAACACCAGCAACCTCTTAAGGGGTCATTGTACTCATCATTATGAACAACTTTTATTATGGGACCAAATCTGAAATCGCAAAAAAAAAATCAGCTGTTCAGTACATTTTGACGAATTATGCGAACATAAATGTACTGAACAGCTGATTTTTTTTCGCGATTTCAGGTTTGGTCCCATAGTAAAAGTTGTTCATAAGGATGAGTACAATGACCCCTTAAGAGGTTGCTGGTGTTTTGCCAATAACCCTGTATAGATTTATATCGGTCCCAATCAAAAGTGCAGAGTTTGGAAAATTTTAATTAGATTTCTGAGAAAATCTAGATTACAACATCCATATGTTAATGGTAGTTATTTCCATTTTTTCAGATGGCATATGTCATGTTAGCAGCAACATGGTTAAGTCCAATCACGATATCATACGTACCAATATTCATGGGCTGGTACACAACCAGTCACCACTTGAAAGTGGTGAAAGAAACCGAGTGTGAGTTCATAGTGAACAAGCCATACGCAGTCATATCCAGTTCTATCTCTTTCTGGATACCATGTACCATAATGTTGTTCACGTACTACGCTATATTCAGAGAAGCCAATCGACAAGAGAAGAATCTGCATGCTCGAGCTGGCAACGCCATGCTTATGCACAGGCATTCTCGCGACGTGGGCGATAAAAATGGCGCCCTACACATAAACGCGACGACGCCAACCAAGGACAGAAATATCCTCAAGATGAAAAGGGAGCACAAAGCAGCCAGAACTCTAGGCATCATCATGGGCGCTTTCATCCTGTGCTGGCTCCCATTTTTCCTTTTCTACGTGTCCACATCATTGTGTGACTCGTGTAAGTGCCCCGAAGTTGTAACAGTGATCATGTTCTGGACTGGTTATTTCAACTCGGCGTTAAACCCTATCATCTACGCATACTTCAATAGAGACTTCCGCAATGCGTTTAAGAACACTCTTGCGTGTGCGTTCTGCAGTTTCTGCAGGAGAAGTGCTTCAGACCTGGACGCTCTGGAGCGGTTAGATAGACGAGGTTCGGCTCAACTGAGGGTACCAGTCCCTTCTAGAAGAACTTCAGACTTAGCATCGCTTTGAATATCGCCAAAGTGCGAAGTGACAGCGGTTTGAGAGGCCTAGTGATGTCTCAACGAAATAATTAAGGACATACGTGTACTTATTCCCAAAGTTGATGTGATTTATTTAGAATCGTCATATTACAAATAATTTGTATAGAAAATATACGTACGTGCCGTATTTAGAAATAAATTTAAGGTATAGGTAATGATAATATATAATTTTTTTTTTTACAAAAATGAATCAGTCAATTGCTAGTACTTTAGAGTTTTTGTAATAATACACATCATATGCGGTTTTTAGATTCATTTTTGCAAAAATGATATAGGTAGATATTGTAATTAAATTTTGATAATTAATTATAATTATCAATTCTAAACCAAAGAAGTTTATTTTTCTACTTTTGAAAATGTCTCTGGTTTAGGAGCAGTATTTTTCTAGCACAAACGGATATGTTTCCTTTTTCATTTTGATTGAATGCATGAATAACATATTTCTCATTACTCATTAACTGATGCAAAGTGTAGATTTTATAATTTCAAGGTATCTGAAATTCATTCAACAATGTATAAAGGCAATAAAAGCCTTTCCTATCGAGCTCGTAATAAATAATAGTATCCGTTATAGGTGAGCTTTTAATGTCTGGGGCTTTATTTTATCTGAAATTGAGTCGTAAAACGAAAATTATTACTGCAAGTAGTTCTTCATAATATAAAATATCGATAGTATCAAGTTGTACATATATTTATTAAACTCATAAAAACATTTAAACGACGAATTAGAAAAGTTTTCTATTTCGTAGTATCTCTGAATTCTATTACGATAGTAATTTATTTTACTGAATATTTTTTAAAGTTCAGTAATTTCATTTCGAATTTTTTGTTTTGACATTTTTGGTTGTCGTTAAACATTTTTTTTCGTCTTTTTTTCATATGAATAGAATTTCATTTAGAAAACTACAAAGTATTCTAAAAATATTGTATATTAGGATCATTCCATATTAGAACATTTTAAAGTCATTTTCTGATAAATTACGTAACGTAGGCTGTTTTATATTTACGGGCCTAAGTATAAGATTTCACTAATTAAATGAGGCCAAAGTGTTGTAAATATTTAGCAAATAGTCTATAGTATAAACTAAATTATTGTTAGTTTTAAACAAGTAGTCAGTAGTTAGTATAAGTAAAATAATTATAAAAGTATTACTAATATTTAATAATAAAATCAAATAGCTAATTATTGACTTTGATAAAAGTATTGTAAAACGTACATCTTAGTGTAATTTAATTTTGGTAAAAAATAATAATCTCAATGATAACAATATAATTTTTAAATGAGGTTATATCTACGCAGGTAAATATATGTAACTTTAGGGCTGATTTTTCAATAGTCAGATAACTTATATCTAAAGAATAAATATGACAGTTTGACATATTTTCTATACAAAAGCTGTCAAACCGCCATATTAAAAGTTATCTGACGATTGAAAAATTAGCCCAAAGACTGTAAAAAAGTCAATAACTAGGTGTTTCACCCTCATTTTTCATTCGATAACATTTGGTTCTTAATACGTTAAAAAATATAAAAAATAAGTTTCATTTTAAAGAATTTAACTAGAAATATACGTAATTTAATTTTGTAGTAAAACTGTAACTAGACTTTTTGTATATATAAATATAAATTTAATATAAATTTAAATAATACTTAGTCAGTCTTGTAGATAGTTTAGTCTTAAAATAGTTATATCAGTCACTTAGTATTAATAATTACGATTTTATTTAAGTTATAATAGGAAGATACTATAATGGGGACAAATAACGCTTCAATAGAAAAAATAAAAGATTTTTAAAATAATTATTATTGATGTGCTACGGTAAATAACAAACCTGTTAGATTTGATGTGTCAGTGTTGTGTCAAAACTCATCGTTTTAAAATATTTATAGTTGTATGGAATTACTAACTTAACTAATAATATGGCACTGTCCGCTTTTCAGTACTTTGGACTTTATTAAAGATTTTGGTAATAAAAAAGGAATAAAGATGTTACTACTACACATTTATTATATGTACATGTATACACAGTTATTTTTGTCAACAAATGAATATCAAAACTTTTTCTTTTTCTACAGAAAGCTTCCATAAAGTCACTCACTCAGCCTGGACACTTATTTTTTCCTCTTGCGTCCAAAGACATCTAATATTCATTTCTGTCGTGTCAATCAATGTCCATAATAACTACATTAGCTTGTATTTCCGCGTTCTCATAAAAATCGAGAAATTGTTGTTTGAAAAAAATTATAAGTAATCAACTCATATTGGACATTTTTTTTAACTTGCTATCTAAAGCATCTGCATACAAACATTGTTACTTATACTATTATTTGTTTTTCACATAAAGCTTGTTTTGTTAAAATTCGTCTATATCAAGGTCGAAGTGGCGGTGCTTAGGGGAGGTCTACGTTCAGCAATGGACGTCTTTCGGCTGAAATGGTTATGATGATATTTGTCTATATTACAGATAATACAAAAACTTGATATAAACTCATTGTTGCCTTATTTTATTCAAACAACAATTTCAATATTTGCTATTGTAAATTCAATGTGTCTTCCTTTTGAATAAGTAACATAGGCTCAAAGTATATGTAAAAATATTAGATGATTAGTGTGTATAAATTTTAGTAAATCATAATACATTATAGCCAATTTTAGTGTGTATTATTCAGTATGTGTAAAATTGTAAAAGAGCATATACGGGCTGTAATTGTAAAAAAAGTAATAATAAATGGTTGTGACTTCTATAGATATTACAACTTAACTTTCTTACAATATTAATCATATCTGAAAAATGTTTTTTTTTCCAAAAAAAAAAAAAACACCAATGCTCTCCTGCAACTGTAATTTCTACTGTACATATTTTGGTGAAACCATGTATTAAGACCTAACCTGAATACCTTGTCATGTCTGTTAAGTTTCGAGTTTTCTACATCTATTTTTCTTTTGAAATCCGTCCATTTTTTTTTGTTTCTATGTGATCTGTTTTCCACTAGTTAAAGCCTATTAGCTTGTTGTGATTTCGGAAAATAATATGTGTTAGAGATTTGTAGATGAATATCAATGTGGAATTTCTGAGAATATGTACATACAACTCAATGTTTGTCAGTTTTAAAAGTGTAGATATTAAAGAAGTATATTAGTATTTATTTTACGAAATAGGTGAAATCCACTAGAAGTTACAGTGAACTAGATAAAAAAACAGCAATATTATGTAATTTAAAGAAACCATAACGTATATAATAAGTAGCTCTGTGTTTAGAATAGTTTCTTCAACATACCTTTGCATCTCATCAGTATAATTTAATGGATTTTTGATGCAAATGGCGGCGTGTCAGCGAAATATTTTTTTTTGGTTTTTTGCTGATATATTGAAGTTTTAAACTCGTTTTAATGATTTATCTGTAGTATCCTATGATACTGTGATAGTAAATCATCGTTCGTGATTTTTAACAAATGTTACATCACCAATCCTATTATTTTGAGATAAGTTTAATCTAGTTTTATTGAGATTTTACTAAAAGTATATTATTAATTTATTTTATGTAAAGTTGTAAATATTCTGTTTATTGCCATACGTGATAATATATAGAAAAATATAATTAAATTAATTATTGTATTATTATTGCTATTATAAAATTGTTTAAATTATTTAAAAAATAATGATGCGTGGTGCGACTTTAACCTTTAGGTATTTACCTAATATGTGCGTGTAATCAAATGCTTTTTGCAAAAATAAACGAAAATTGTTTCGTATATAATATGCTGTCGTTTTTATTTTAGCAATATCCAATAACATTTAATTACCAAACTAAAGGGTCGATACAAATTTGAAATATATTCAGAAGCTTAGTTTCATTTACTAAAGATTATAATATTTATTTATGTTTGTTTTTAGTGTAAGAAATCAAAATTATTATTCAAACTAGGCTGTATAAATAATTAGGTTAAAAATTGAATATAACCTAACTTAACATAACTAAAATATGGCGTCGAAAAATTCCTCCGCATCGCTGTCTACTGGTAATGTACCCATAGACTGGCGGCATTGCCACGTTGTATGGCAATGCTTAGCGTCTGGCTAAGGTAAAAGCCAGCCTTTGGGTCATGGAAAGTGTCAACTATTTATGTAAATTGGTTCTGAAAACATAATTACACGTCAAAATGAAATTATGTTTCAAAACTAGACGATTTCAGTATTTTCTAAGAGACTACTCTGAGAAGAAAAACCGAGACGTATAAACTAAATAAAGTAAATAAAGACATTTTCCTGGAAACAAACTTTTAATAGTTTTCAATAAATAAATAGCCCACTTGCCACGATGTCGACTTCCGATCGGAAAGTCATTGGTTCGTATAAACCCTTTGAAGGAGTGTGGTCAACCCATATCGTGGCTAAACATTTAACTTTAAAGTTTTGAACTACTATATAGAAAGTTTGAAATATACTGCGCTAAGCTCTTATCTAGGATATTCTTGGGAATGTTTGTTTAAAAATACGGTCACTATCTAAGTTGAGATGCTTTCAATCAATCAATCAATCAATCAATCAATCAATGATGTTTATTGTGGATCATAGGTAGGTACACAAATAGATACAGGTGTTAAGAATTACAGTAATGTTGATCAGCTATGTCCCGCCTTTTGGGCATACAATACAAATTTCAAGTTATATTATTATATAAGAAATTAATATTATTATTACAACACAAAATAAAGGTCAAATCTTAAAATTAATAGTAACTAATAGTAAACAGCTCCGGCTGCACCATGGTCTCGGTCAAGATATAATTTAAAGGGACTTATCTGACATAAAGTCTTTTAAGCAGTAATAACATTTATCGACTAACAGGTCATAAAGTTTCTTTTTAAATAATTTAATTTCTGAGATGCTTCTAATATGTTTTGGAATTTTATTGAATATTGTTGGAGCAACCCACAATACACTTTGCTGCAGAAAACGTGTTTTGCTCGTGATTGTACATAATTTATCCCGATGGCGTATTCGGCTACGGTATTCAAATAAGTGAATATTGCTTTTTACAAATACCGCGCATTCAAATATATACAAACATGGTAATGTTAGTATTCTAAGGTTTGTGAAAAATGGCTGACAAGAATCGGTCTGATGCAGATTAAGCATAGACCTGATACAGCGCTTTTGAGCCTTGAATGCCCTTTCCTTGTCTACGCTGTTCCCCCAAAATATTAAGCCATATCTGAGAGTGGAACTTACATATCCGTGATACGCTGTTAATAACACTGCCCTATTGACCACCTTTCTTAATCTGTAGAGTGCGTATGAGTATTGATTTATTTTCTTGCATAATTTATCAATATGTATTTTCCAATTAATTGTATTATCAATATTTAATCCTAAAAACTTTGTCACGTCGGTTTCTGCTATGTTATTCTGTCCATATCTAATATTTAAGGGGGTACGGCTGGTTCTTATTCGGAAATTCATAACTGTTGTCTTGTCAATATTTAAGCTAAGATTATTTTTGTTCATCCAATTAATTATGGTAGTCAAAGATTGATTAATGTCGTTTTCTAGATTATGGGAATTGTTATTTGTGAATATAACAGTGCTGTCGTCTGCAAATAGTATGGTTTCGTATTCTAACAAGGAAGGCATATCATTTATGAAGACGAGGAAGAATAATGGGCCTACAATAGTGCCTTGTGGAATGCCCAGTCGAACAGTTCCTGTTTCTGAAGCATAGACTTCTTCAGTTTTTGTTGCAAGATTTAGCTTTTTTATTTCAGTGAACTGTTTCCTGTTTGTGAGGTATGATTTAATGAGGTCATAAACATTACCTCTTACTCCATATGCATACATTTTACTTAGGAGGATATCGTAATCCACGCGGTCAAAAGCTTTAGAAATATCCATGTATAGAGCTGCAGCAGGATGTCCTTTGTCCAGGTTAGTCATAATTTCATATAAAAAGTTATATATGGCCACATTTATTGATTTATTTTTCCTAAAGCCGTATTGAGCGGGTGTAAATATATTATGACTCTCGAAGAATCCATACAGGGAGTTAAATATAACTTTTTCAAAATTCTTAGCAAATATAGGTATAATAGCTATGGGCCTATAATTACCGACGTTTAATTTATCCCCTTTTTTAAAATTTGGCTTTATGACTGATACTTTTAACTTATCGGGAAATATACCCTTCTCAATACATAAATTGACGCAGTAACTTAATGGTTCACTAATTGCGGTAGCGACTTCTTTCACAATGTTTGTAACAATACCGTCATAACCAGAACTGTTTGTGTTTTTTAGGGCTGTAATAATTTTAAGTATATCGTCAGGTCCTACAGGTGTCATGAAAATTGAATTCATAGATTGATTTTTTAATTTATTAGAATTATTAGCATGATTAAAGTTATTTGTATTATCAGAAATATTATTAGGATATTGTACATTGTTAGTGTTAATGTCAAGAAAGAAGTTATTAAAAGATTGTGCAATTTCAGTTGGGTTTGTTATTATATTGTCATTGATACTTAATTGATTCACACTTTCAATAGGAAATGTATATTTAACGTTACTTATTACTTTCCATGTTGCCTTAGATTTATTCGTCGCCGATATAATATAGTAGTTATTTTGTGACTTCTTTGTTAGATTAATTATAGTCTTGTATCTCTTTGCATACGTTTTATATGCGGTTTTGTTTGTTAAAGTCGATTTTTTCCTAAATTTCCATAGAAGTTCCCATTTGCGTGTGCTACATCTTTTTATTCCTTGGGACATCCATTTCGGTTTTGCCTTACTAAACATTCTAATTCTTTTTACTGGAAAGCTAAGGTCATAAAGTAATTGGAAGTTGTTATGAAATACGTTAAAAGCTTTATTAGGATCTGAGCAATCATAGACATCACTATATGTTAATTGCTTTAGATATTTTATAAAAATAGCTCTATTTTCTTTCGAGTAATCTCGTTTTAACTTGTACCAATATTTTAATGTACATGTTTTTTTTACCGGTATCTTAATTATTTGTGCACAATGGTCGGATATTGAAAATTCTTTGAGTGAGCCCTTGCACCCTTTTATGTTGTGAGCTATGTTGTCTAAACAAGTCCTGCTAGCGAATCGAGTTACATCTTCAAACTCTAGTTTTAAATTGTAGCAGTTTAAGAGGTCTTTGAAGTCTCTGGAGAGTTTAGTTTCTTTTAATATGTCTACATTAAAGTCTCCACAAAGTATAATTTTATTTATTTTTGAGGACGTAATAATATGTAGAATTGTATTTAACACATTTAAGAATTTGTTAATTAGCACTGGTGATTGCTTTGGCGGTCTATAAATGCACAAAATAGTGATATCATGTTCCGGTAACTGAATTGCTGAGCATTCTATTAAGTTAGGGATTGAAAATTTTGCAATATCATGAAGTAGTTTGAATGAGACGTTATTTTTAATGAGTATACAAGAACCTCCATGCCTGCTGTCTCTCATAAAATATGACGCTAGCTTATAGTTCGGAATTTTGAGGTAAATTTCATCCCCGTTAGTCATGTTGTGTTCCGTAATGCAAATTATATCAACAGCGAGACCATGAGAAGCCAAATCCTCAACACAAACAGAGAGCATGTCAGATTTATTGAGAAGTCCGTTTACATTCTGATGAATAATTACAAGATTACTATATGCGAAATAAATTATTACAGTTGAGCTCACTCTTGTCAGAGGTAACAGTTGTCAAATTATTATTTATTGTTGTGTCCATACGTTTTGTTGGGTTATTCGCAATAGTGTTAGTAGTTAATTCGTAGTCAATCATAATATTCTTCATGATTTCACTGTATATATGTCTTATTCCGTCATAGTTAATTTTGCCTGTTCTGTAATTAAACATCTCATGTGACAGCGTTTGGTTGCTATCAAAAAAGTATGCATACTCACTGTTTTGTATGTCCATGTAAAGCAGGTTGTTTAACATTTCAGTCTTATAATTATAAATTAGCGCACCTTTAATATAGGTGGGAGTGCAGATAATAATGTTAGTATGGGTAATATTTTGCAGGGATTTCTTTAGCGTGTTAATCGTGTCCATATAATTATCCTGCCTTTTAATGTCGTTTTCACTTAATAATAAGAGACAGTAATCATTTACGGTAAAACCGGTCAATTTGTTTCCTATATTATTTACAAGCTCTTTTGTGGTGCCATTGGGAGAAACATAGTGACAAAAAGTAAAATGCTTTGAAAAAATATCTTCAATTATGGATAGGGTTCTTTTTGTTTGGTTGCTACTTATAATACACAGCTTATTCTTTTGTTTCAGCTTCATTGCATTCTGTTGCGACACTTGATTATGCGAAGTAGTACACAAGTGAGGTCTCTCAGTATTTGTCGTTGATTGTTCTGGTGTTTGAATGTTGTACTCGTACGTTTGTGTCTCTTTATCTGTATTTTCCTTTAGTAAGGGTCTGGGGGAAGAGGTGGCACTCGGAATATTTCTATCCGGGGTGGATGTTAGGCTGCTTAATCTCAGTTTCTTTTTTGGTTTCCGTTTATCTTTAGGAGTAGAACAGCTAACTTCTCCTAATTTAACTTTTTTATATAGTTCTACCATATTTTTTGATTTATCTAATTCGAATTGTAGTTGTACATTGGCGCATACTAGGTTTTCAATTTCTTGGTGTGCACTTTGTAAGTTATTTTTTAGGTTGCTAATTTCTTCCTTAAGTTTTGTAACAATATCGTCGTCGTGTATTGAAATTTCAGGCATGCTCATAGCTGTAGCATTGAACAGTGATGATTCTGAAGAGGATTTGGATAACATCAGTTTTTTCCTTATTGTGATATTTTCATCAGCCATGGTAGATTTTGGTTTTCTACCAAATGGAAATCAAATATTTTAAGTTGAAATAAAAAGCAAAGCTTGCGCTCGGGAACCAAAGCGGTGACTCAGCTAGCTAGCACGGCGAGGAGCACACGCATTCAGTACTCGGAGGTGCGTGATACGTGAGAGAGCAGCGAAGCAACAGTCCGTACGCGTAGGAGCGACAGCGACAGCAATAGTGTGACGGTTGGCCGGTTGGCCCGGCCGGCGCATGCGATGACTCACCCGCGACAAACAGCTGATCAGTGTTTGTTTACCGATTTTGGTTCCACTTAATATCGTAATATCTACGGTAATATGGGTCCGATTTTAATGAGCACTATCACAGAGCACAGAACTTTTCTTAAGCTTTATACTGATATAACTTTTATGTTTACATGTACACTTTTACTATTTAATAAGAATATTAAACACGGAGAACGTATGTTGTGCTGCACACACGAACGAGCGTGGTACCTTCCTACTCCTTACCTTCCTACCTAGCTTTGTAGGTAACTATGATTAGGAATAGAATAGAATTCTCTTTGTTATGAACACCATACGAATTACAGATATACATGGTAGGTAGAACTTTTACGCAGGGTGACACAATGTGCGGTCTTATAGATAAATGCGTTTTGTAAAACGATAACTTTGAATCAAAAATCAAAAGTCATTTATTCAAACTAGGCTGAGAATCAGCACTTTTCGAACGTCAAAATTACATAAGACAGTCCCCCAAAACACCCGCCCTTTACCACTTTCTAGTGCTTTAGCTAAGGAGAGGAAATGGCGCAACAAACTCCCCAGCAGCATAGTCGTCTGTTCAGTTAAAAAAAATCTATACAACACTGCGCAAAATAATATATCTAAGTATACATTACGCAACACAAACATTAAAATTTAATTAAATTATTTGCTATAAGTCAGATAGCACACGCCAATATACCAAAAACAATAAGAAGAAAAAAAAAATCGAAAACTATGCTCAAGCAGTAACAAAAATACAAAACTAAAAACATAAGCAGAACTTTATACCTAAATAAAAGCCTCCAGTAATAAACGGCGTGCCCACTTACATATAGCCGTACATGTAGTCGAAACACGAAGTCACAAAAGATAAACTAGGGCCATGGAAGTAAAAGAAACAACGAGTTAAATTACTAATAACAAAACAAAACCAAGGTCAGCAAGATGACCAGTCACCACAAGCAGCACCCGATCACGAGCATAACGCAAAGATCAGCCATTACCCCCCTCGTCATATTTGAGGGAAGGAGGCAACCCGACCCCCGACGCTACCGCAAGCAGTGACATCTAAGGGAGCATGACGAACTTGCTCAGGCAAGTATATTGCAATGGTATTGCAATATTCTTTGTGG
This sequence comes from Dicycla oo, assembly GCA_948252095.1. Classification (NCBI taxonomy): domain Eukaryota; kingdom Metazoa; phylum Arthropoda; class Insecta; order Lepidoptera; family Noctuidae; genus Dicycla; species Dicycla oo. Next base: position 17,407,539 of record OX411732.1, read on the forward strand.
CTCTTAAAAAAACATTGTAATGAGTAGATTATGTCAATGATAAATAAAAATAAATTGACCTTTACAGTCAAAGAAAATAAATAATTATATGAACTCATATAACCTGTCTGTCTGTAAATAAATTTAAAGGGAGAAGGAGAGACAATTCCTTAAGTGACTACAAGATTGTGATCATCACGAGGTTAAAATCTTTAACATAGACAATAAAAGCAGTTGATATAGAAGTGAATACGAAAATGACCCCTAATGTTTCTACAGTAAGTAATTTTTTTGTAATATAGGCCAAATAGTTACCATTAATACACTATAGACTGTATAAGTTTAGATCGGCTCTATTAAAAACCTTAATTCGTAGAAGAAGAAATACTGTTAACCCATTCACTGTTGAAAAATCCCCATACATCATACATTTATGTAATGTCATGTCAATGTGTGCTCGAATGTCAGCCGAACCCCATCGGTTCACAATTACTGTAAACCCGCGGTCGCCATAGGATGATGTTTTTTTTTTACATTTATATCTAATATACACATACTAGCTGTTGCCCACGACTTGGTCTGCGATCCAAGATGAGTTGCCTTTGTCCTTCTCCAGGTCATGGTCTACCCATGTCCCAAATTTCATCGTTTTAGAGTGAAAGCGTAATCAATAAACAAACAAACACATTTTCGCATTTATAATATTAGTTAGGATAGTTAGGAGGATGAAAAACCGGTCTGTCGACACTCTAGACTCACGAAATGTATTAGGTACTGAAATAAAAAAAACTTATAACACACTACTAAACTTTTTTTATAATATTAATTCAATCATGATTCGAAAGACAAGTGGCGCCATCTATTATCATAAGAACGTTATTGTTGTTTTTCTCGGGAACAGTACTTTTTTCGGGATGAAAGGTCTGTTCACCTGATAACGTACATATATGAAAAAATTCAGAATGATCGGTTCAGTGGTTTAAGCGTGAAAAGGTAACAAACAAGCAAACAAACAAACTTACTTTCGAAATCAGTGGTTTTTTAATTTTCCATAGAATAACTACATTCAAATTTACCTATAATGGATATATAGATATATATGGACAGGCCAGTTGGCGTGGTTGGTTAAGATACCACCTATCATGCCGCAGGATACCACCTATCATGTCCTGGATGGGAATCGAACCCACAAGGTTCGATTCCCATCCAGGACAAACATTTGTGTGCATGTCTGTTTGTTCTGAGTCTGGGTGTAAATATCTATATAAGTATGTATCTACAAAAAAAGTAGTATATGTAGTATATCAGTTATCTGGTTTCCATAGTACAAGCTCTGCTTAGTTTGGGATCAGATGACCGTGTGTGAATAATGTCCCAGGTTATTATTATTATATTTTGACAGGCCAGCTGGCGTGCTTGGTTAAGATACTGCCTATCATGTCGCAGGTCGTGCATGAACATGTCTGTTTGTCCTGAGTGTGGGTGTAATTATCTATATAAGTATGTATTTAAAAAAAAAGTACTGTATGTAGTAGGTATATCAGTTATCTGGTTTCTATAGTATAAGCTCTGCTTAGTTTGGGATCAGAAGACCGTGTGTAAAATATCCCAGGATATTATTATTATTATTATTATATATTTTTTACATTTCTCGGAACCCTGGGGTCCCGGACCTTCGGAAGGCGTACGAGGATCCGAAGCCAACTCGCAGAGGCCTCTTAAATAATTTTAAATGAAGCTCTGTTGACAAGGTCAATGACTACTTCTGCAGTATAGGCACACTTCTTGCTGAAAACATCACTACTTCCCAGTCCTTAGCAGGCAATAATATCAACCCTGATTCATTCTCGGCAGATAATCCTTTGACCTCATCTCTTGTCCTTCTTGACACAGACCCTGACGAAGTTCGAGCCACTCTCATGAGCTTAAAACCGGATAGCGCTCCCGGTTGGGACAATATACCTACAAGTCAACTTTCTAAAATCTGCACACGAACAAATTGTACCAATTTTAACCCACTTGACTAACTTATGTTTCGCGCAAGGAGTTTTCCCCGACGCTCTGAAAATTGCACTCATAACGCCTGTGTATGTGTGTCAGGGGTCAAATCTGACCCGTCTAACTATAGACCAATTTCGGTCCTACCTTCCGTTTCAAAAATTGTTGAGAGACTTATAAACTCACGGCTAATTAAGTTCCTCTCTAAATATAACATACTGTCGCCTTCTCAGTTTGTGTTTAGGCAGGGGAAGTCTACCGAGGATGCAGTTCTGTCACTGACTTCTGCTCTGGTGGATGGTGTCGATAGTGGAGCCAAGTGTCTAGCTGTTTTTCTTGACCTCAAAAAGGCCTTTGACACAGTGTCTGTGCCCTTACTTTTACAAAGGCTAGAACGCATCGGCATAAGGGGACCCGTTCTTGAGCTTCTTAAATCCTACCTCAGCAACCGCAAGCAAACGGTTAAAATTGCAAAGTACACCAGTTCTGAGTTAACCGTCACTTTCGGAGTCGGCCAGGGCACTGTCCTTGGACCGACATTGTTCCTTGTCTACATTAATAGCCTCTGCAACATGAAGATTGATGGCGGGCTTATCTTTTCGTATGCCGACGATATTGCCATTGTCTTTACTGCTAAGACTTGGGCTGATGTTGCAAGGTTGGCCGAACGCGGCCTTTCTAAGATAGCAGCCTGGCTAAACCATAGTCTCCTCACGCTAAATACTTCCAAATCCAATTACATCTGCTTCACTAAGTGTAATAACTTCCAACCGTCCTGGGGTTTCCAAATAAAAATCCACAACTGCCCCAACCCCCTCACCCCCGACTGCCCATGCTCAAAAATTGACAGGGTTCAACATATTAAATATCTGGGTGTTATGATTGACCAGCGCCTATCCTGGCACACGCACACCGAACTTCTAATGAAGAGAGTTAGGAAGTTGATATGGACCTTCAAAACTCTGCGACATGTGGCTTCGCAGCAGCTTCTGAAGCAAGTATACATATCGTTGGCCCAGTCTATCCTCATTTACTGTCTGCCTTGCTGGGGAGGGACTACAAAAATAAAGTTCTTGGAACTTGAGAGGGCGCAGCGTACCTTACTTAAAGTTATGTTCTTTAAACCCTACAGATACCCCACCCTAGGCCTCTACCAATTAGCAGATCTTCTGTCTGTAAGAAAGCTTTATTTGCTTCAACTTGTTCTAAGAAAGCACACAACCCTTCCGTATGATCCCTCTAAGCCTAAAAACAGAAGGAGCTACTTAGTCGCTCAAACTGTCAGGGTTAGATCTGCTTTCGCTAAAAGACAATACCCCAGGCAATCATCTTACCTATACAATTTGCTAAATAAAGAAATACGGATGCATTCCATGAACTACCGGGACTGTAAAAAAGTTGTAACCGAGTGGCTTAAAACTAAATCCTATGACGATATTGAGTCTATTGTATCTAATTTACAATAGCCAACGTGGTTACACTCAGGTCGTTTTCCGCATGGTTAGTGAAAGAAGACTTATTTTGCTTCTCTCGATCCCAAGACATCGTTCGTAGGGCTAGCCAACAATTAATGACCAACAATTTAGCGTACGCTTGTAACTACCTATACTAGCATCCCGGTCTCACCCGCATAACGCGAAACGGGCGCACTTTTGCACTTTTGTATTGAGTGCTAGTCAGGATATTCATTCACGATAAATGAACTAAACATCGCTTATTATAAATTCACACACCATACAACCTCCCTAATCTCACTTACACCCACACCCACACTCACTCACTCCACACTAACATACTCGCTCGTAACATACGCATCACACGTACTCGCGCGATTTGGATTTTGGCTTTTTCCTTTTTCTTTCGTAGCGCCGTTTGTATAATGTTAATTTACCGCTTTTATTTTTATTTCTAGTCTTGCATGTTTACTTTGTCTACATTTCAATTGCATAGTAATTAATGATAAATGGAAGTGCGGAGACTCCTAATACAAGCAATTCCTTGCTTAAAAGGAGATCTCCAAAAATATTATATGTATCTAAATGCCCATTGTAATTTAAATAAACATTTTTATTTTTTTTATAAATGATAAGGATTCACCAACCGACGACTATCCCTGTATGCACTATGCAAGTGCACCCAAGGACAACCCCCGGTTAGTGCAGGACTGTTGTTGTACGTGGAATCAAAACATATTGTGCTATGGGTCTGGTTGGCTAAAGTGGATTGGGTTACTTGAACTATGGAAGAACTATGTCCCCTGCCTGACCAATGTTATAATATTATACACGGATAAAATGGCAGGGGATGACTTGCACACTCAGTAATGGGCCCCGGAAACGGCCGCTAGCACATAGTGACGTAGCGACAAGGGGGCAACACTTCCTGAGGTGCTAGAGGAGTGGAGAGGTATCTCACGGCTATCATGACAATCCCGGAAGTATGGTCAAGATCCCTACCAGCACCTTACTGGAATACTTCCTTCCTCCCAGCACGTTTGCTCTTGAGAATCTCCACTCAAGCCGGCTAATAAAGGCAAGAAAGAGGTGGGAGCTCTGTTCCTCGTCAGTGTTCACTCCGGCCGGCCAATAAAGGCAAGTCAGAGATGAGGACAAGATTTCTCCCGGGAGATATGGTCCTTGGGGTCGCTACTGCCCAACAGCTCGCCACATGCTGCCCTGCGGGTTTCTGTATCTCTCTTGGTCTGGCTCCTCATCCTAGACCCGTTCCGGCAAAGTAAACTCTAGCGGCGCAAGCGCGTGGAGCGCGCAAGCCCCACCACGACGTCAACGTAGAGATACAGCGGTGGTGTAATATATTATTATATTATAAATAATAGTGATAGTCCATTTATTTGTAAGAATACTGTTACACAGTTGTTAAATACTTTTAAAAGTTCATAATATTCTGCCGTTTCCGACGTACAAATACATTATCAAGGTTGTGGTTAGTTTAATAAGTAGATATAACATTGAATTAAACAAATTAGTATAACATTCAAATGGAAAATTAGTCAAAATTAAATATTAATTGTTGATATGTCAGAATGATTAAATTAAGTCAAAGAGATAGAAGAGGATAAAATTATTTCCTAATATTTAAGTCAACTTTTCATTCATAAAATAATTAGTCGAGTAGTAGCATTTACCAAAGAGATAATTGAATAATTTGCATTTAAATGTCCTAAAGTTAAGTGTTTTAAAACAATCTGGTAGTTTATTATAAACTTTGGTCGCCATACAAAACACATTATTTGAAAATAGTTTATTATTTCGTCTAGGTACACGAAGCATGTGTACTTTGCGGCTATGTCTGGATATAACATCATTATGCAGCTGAAAGCCATGCTTATTTTGGTACACAAAAATACAAATTTCAAAAATATCCAGTGCTGGGAGTGGTAATATATATATATTTTTAATAATGGAACACAGCTGTCTATTGGGTGCGCTCTGCATATTGAGTGAATGCATTACTTTTGAGCTCTAAACACTGTTAAGTTTTAGAGAATCTACCCAAAATCACAGACATCTTGACAATACATCTTCAAATCAACCTTCACAACCCAATGAAATCCACCAAAGCGGACAAACTTTCCTAGATAATCTTGATTTAAGACCTTACTGCAAGTCTAGCCTTCAAAACTTGAACAGTTAAAATACACATATTAGATAGGTACAGAAGGCCCGCTCCATATGACGATACGAATACGCACACATAGACGCGTATGTACGGCGATCTCAAACATTCGAATGCCAGCCACTATACCTCAAGTCTCTAATTCAGATAATTTATGTTAACAAAGAAACGTCTAGGAATGTCACTATAAAAAAAGACAGGACAGTGGTGCAAAACATTTTATCATTAAATTTTTATTAAGTCATCATCTATAAAATTAAAGTAGATTCATTATAAGAACTATGCAAATAAAACACGTTTTGTGTATTGGAGACTCGGCTTATGATCATCATAATCATCCCTTTAATGTCTACTGCTAGACGTAGGTCTCCCAAAATCGATTTCCACTCAGAACAGTTCACAGCCATTTTCATCCAACATGTGGTTAGATATGCTACTTACAATATGAATCTATGAATGAGATTTGTATTATATGTGTTGTTGAAGATGTAAGTAGCTAAATCAAACATACAAAACGACATTTTTGCGTTTATTAAACCACAAATACATAAGTCATTTAAAATTTCATAAATCAGATTTCAAAACTGTAGCTCTGATTAGGATTAGCTATTAAGAAATATTTTTTTCATGATGTGTCTGAATCTGAATAACTATCGGTTTCGGAATCGGATTCATCGACATTTATGACAAACCTATCAGTAACGTCATCAATTAGGTGATAAAGTTGGCACATTTAATCTTCTACTTTTACTGTATGAAAATGAAAATGTTGAAAATGTTTGGAACTCCTGCAGTGTTACCAGTGTCATAACATATTTTATACCGGAAAATCTCCTTTTTTTAATAACTTTGTTTGAAACAGAAAATTTATAAAAATAATTACGGTATGACATTTAAAAAAAATATTATTTTTAAAATGAATACTTAAAAGAAACCTTTAACCTTTTTTCTGCCATTTTAAGAAGATATTTTGTTGACCCGTTATCCCCTTTGTTTACATGGGGTATACAGCGCGAGCGCTTGCACTCATTGTACGTGAGCCGTGCCTAAGTGACCGTGCGGTTTTTTTTCGTTTTGGAATCTTTATTTAAGAAGCTTGGTTAACCAGACTAATGCCCGGTTCCTATATTTAACTAATCGTTACTGTACTTACATCAGTAACCAATCGTTTTTGAGTCACGAGTAACGAGCCGATAAAGACGTTCCTAAAAGGTTTTCCGACCTCTGCCTGCGACGAACAGATGATGGTGACCCGCTGACCGAAGCCCTCCGATGATAACTGACGCCGGTCAGTTGTCATCGGAGGGCTTCGGTCATTGCGTTTTGTTGTAACAAACAAGCTTTTTTAAATTAAAATTTAAATAAATGAACGTGGTGCTTGTTTTAAGTATTAACGAGAATTTGATTCGTATAATATTTTATTTAAATAATTTAATCTGATATTGCTAAACAAATAATTAAATAACATTAAAAAAATAATATTAGCCATTAAGTACTTACTGTATAAGTGAACAAAACGCAACTATGGCGTCGGTTATAATTAGATAATAATAAAAATAAATGACAACACAGTGTCTGTAACTCTGTACCTAATTTATAAACATTCTTTCCCATAAAATAAATACTATCATGAATCGTTCCAAATCCTTAACTAGTAAACGCATAAAACCTTAATGCTAATATAAACTGGTGTATAAAAGAGTGTTTGTCATGGTTGATGAGATAAAAATAAGGTTATTGTAGTTGGTTGAAAATTAGCCGGATATCAATTATAATAAATATGACCTAAACACACACAGGTTATAAAAATACATATATTACAAAACTGGCTCCCTTCACTCTTAAATGAGGGTACATCTCGATGAGTAACCGTTCGAGAAAAGGCTTATCCAGCAAAAAACTAAGATGGAATTCATAAAAACGAAGGTATTAAAATGGTGTATCCTCATTAGGTAATTCATTCGATTAATACGACGTTTTTCGTCGAAATCTGAACTATTCTAGTCGGATAACATTTCTAGATCACTCAATTCACTATCCGAATGAGACATTTTATTTTAACGTTAATAACGAAAACACGTACAACTTTAGTACACAACCGACCAATTTCGGCCGGTAAGTAAATCACTTACACCTAGTAAGTTTGACAGCTGGTTAACTTTTCAAAATTTAAGAGGAACGATATTACCCTACTATCCGTTATTCGTCTCCCTCCCATCCGTAGGTAGGATGCCAGTAATAACGTCCCTTACGAAACGTTTTTTATAGGAACACTTTTGGATTACGCCTCGTAGACAAAACTACGATCCGTAAGCAAAACGATTCGCTTCTCGAATATAGGAACCGGACATAAGTCGTCACTCCGTAATGCTTTCATATATTATACACCTTTTTATAGACGTAATACAGTATAATATGAGTAACAGCTATCTTCTAAGAATACCAATCTGCACAAGTTTATATAGTAGCGAAGCTCGCTAGAATATTATTACATCTTCCCACCTCTTCAACATCAACATTAAAGTGTATTCATAACTCAGATCTGACATCTTCGTTCCAAGTACAGTCCACCATGATGTGAAGAACGTCTTCCACTTCCTCACATTCTGTACAGTGGGGAGAAGGAACTATTTGCGAGTGTTTTTGCACGTTTTAAGGAACTGACCTTCTGTGCCGACTCCTTCGTCATTTATAGCTGCATTACTCAGCTGCATTACTCATGTCCAAGACTGTTTTATATCTGTTTTGACATTAGCTTTGAACCGTGCGACTGTTTCCGAAGTTTCAAGTTAGATTTTCAGTTTTGGATCTGAGAGTTACGGAAGTTCTGTTTCGAGAGATTGCTTTGGAGATGACATGGCCTTTACTGGCATTGTTCTTTACTTTTCGGGTATATGTTTTGTCTTATTTATTTGTGGGTAGGTTAGTATAGGCTTGGTAAAATTAACAGTTCTCTTGAAATATTAGTTTATTAAAAAAAAAATGTTTAGTGAATGGACCATTGTATTCCCTATTCCCTTTTCAAGAGCAATTCCCTGTACTTTACGTTTTATACACAATATACTACAGTAAGAGCCACATTTTTATAAAAGTCCCCTGGCCCTCGACCCACCGCGTCGCATTCCGTCACCCGCCCGAACTATTACTTCGTTTTCGTTTAGCGTTCTTTCTGACTTTCTTCTTTATGCTCGGCTCCATAAGGTCGTAGCTTAATGTTAAATAGCCTATAGCCTTTTTCATAAATTGAGATTATCAATGCAAAATATTTTTTTTAATCCGACTTGTAGTTCCAGGGATTAGCACGTTCAAACAAAAAAAGGTCTTCAGCGTTATTATGCAGGGTGTAATTTTAATCAGCGTTATTCTCTTAAGGGGTCATTGTACTCATCATTATGAACAACTTTTGCTATGAAACCAAACATGAAATCTTGAAAAAAAAAAAATCTGCTGTTCCCTACATTTATGTTCGCATAACTCGTCAAAATGTAGAGAACAGTTGTTTTTTTCGCGATTTCAATTTTGGTCCCATAGTAAAAGTTGTTCCTAATGATGAGTACAATGACCCCTTAAGAGGATAACGGTGATTAAAATTACACCCAGTATAAGTAAAGATAGTAAACTAGGTATTCATTTCTCGAAAACATCTTTTTCTTGTAGGATTCTTGTTCAGATTGATCAAAAGTGAATCTTGAAACTAATAATTGATGTTTCCATTGCTATCTTAGAGCGGGACTGGAGGAGCTCGTGGCTAAGTAATAGCAGCTGCACGGGTCGATCCATCAGGTTAAGCTGCGCTTGCCGGGGTTGGTCCGTGGATGGATGACCATCTTTACATACCGAGACTCCTCTGTGCCTCGGAAAGCAAAAGCCGCTGGTCCCGGGTCATTCATGGATCTTTGACAGTCGTTACGGGTCGTCAGAAGCCCGAAAGTCTGACAACCAGTCTTACCAAGGGGTATCGTATTACCTAGTTACAGGTTTGTAGGGCAGGGAGAAAGTTAGTACTTTGCCCCACTATGTTGGGGTTGGCTTCCAGTCTAACCGGATGCAGCTGAATACACTGGTATTCAGCTGCATCCGGTTAGACTGGAAGCCAACCCCAACATAGTGGGGCAAAAGGCTAGGCCGAAAGAAAGATTGTATTGAAACTAACGCTAGACAATTAAAAAATTAACTCCCAAATATTTCAGTTACTCCAACTGTGGTGAACAATGCAAGCTGGTACACCCCACATAGATACTGAATATAGTAATGAAACTACATTTAATACAGAACATTGAGCTCTTTATGACCGACAATGCATTAACGCGTGAAACCGCATTACGGACATTAATGCAGTTTCGAAATAACAAATGGAGATTTTAGAATGGTTTAGTGTATGGCGGAAGAAATGTAACTAATAAATCGAAAATGAAATATTTGGTTATTAATTCACTGGACTCTTTAGATGTAATAGGAGGTTACTATGTATTAGCCTCTCTCAGGCTTAGCCATAACATCATGTCCTTCGCATTGCGCATTCAATCTGTCCCAGCCACCTTTTTAAGATCGTCGGTCCATCTACATATTTGGGAGGCGTTCTACACTACGCTTGCCGATACGCGGTCTCCACTCGCCTTCTTCACCGGCCATCGGACCTACGACAAACATGGCCATTCCACTGCCTCTTCAGCTTGCTTACTCTACAAGCTATGTCGGTAACTACGGTTCTTGTCCTGATAGTTTTTAGTGTGTAATTTTCATATTTACCTGCAATAATGTGGGAGAAGTTATCAAAAGCTATTGACATAAAAATATTTACGATTCAAATACCTGGCCTGTAGGTAATGGGTAACTTGTTCTGAGTTCTTCACATTAAAACAATGGATGACCATAAAACATTTGTTATAAATAAACGCCCTCAATAAAATTTTAGAATGTGTTAAAAAAGTACACAATACCGCACTTTAAACCCCACTTAAAATATTATAAGCCCCATTTATGTTCCAAATGGGTTGGCGAATGAACAATATGTGAAAAATATCTATTTGAGGACGTGAGATGTATCCAAATAACGTTTTTTGTGTAAGCGACGAACCTTTTTAATTTGGAAACATTTAAATGGGCAAAGGCGAGGGACCTAGAATGTCTCCTTGTGGCATCCTTTGGAAAGAATTTTTGGTTAAAGATTTTGAAAATATAATTTGTAGCGTTTGTTCAACCAGCTATTAATTATTCGGTTTTACACTAAACCCAGAAATTGAATTCGAGATCAAAAATGTAAACAAAGAAATGTCATTGTCTAAGTGACAGTTCAGGGGTAGTCAACGTTTCCATAGTAATTAAAATTAAGTTTTTTTTTTATATATATGTAAAATATTAGATAGATAATAAAATATGGATTTATATATTTTATTTTATAAAAATCTGTTGCCGCTTGTAAAATAAGGGTATTGCAAGCGTCATCGTATAATCATCACTTGAGAACAGTTCGACCGATTTGGCCGATTTTTTTTTTTTTTGTTCTGTCCGTAATTGTCAGGACAAGGTTTGTGTGTAAGAAAATTCTCATTTATTTCGTTAGTAAAAAGGAACCATGCGAAGCCGAGGCGTTTCGCTAGTTGAAAACACTAAATGAAGTTCAAATGTTTAAGACTACTGCTTCATTGCCAGTAGCATAAAAATAATTTGCACGATTTTATTTCAAACAGTTATATTTTATTCTTAGATCGTAGTTCACTTTAAAGATAAAAACTGTGTGCAATATTATATTTTAACTGTTTAAGATGGCATATCTTTATACAATTTTAGCACTAATTTATAGTACTTTTCGGCATACTGCACCATTGAGGTTATTATTTAAAATTGGCAACACCTTTGATTACAGTTTTGATCTCGAATTCGATTTTTAGGTGTACATATATATAATGTTTCGTTTCAAATTAAAAAAAAATAGATATCTGATACTATATATTTGTATTCATAGCGTTCAAAACACGGACGGTGGAGGATTATTGCCATAACATTCAAAGATTTGAAAACAGCCTTGAAAACAGCAAAATAAAGTCATCACCAGACGATAAATTCCATATCTTATTTCAACATTTCATAATTTAAATTATATCGTTCTACTTACAACTCTTAATAAATCAATCGATTTTGCAGTGTAGATAGCAATACAAAAAGAATTGTCCATACCATCGGCATAAATTTCCGAGAACCATAAATCTTTGAAACAGTCTTCCCTTAATTTTCTTCGGGAAATGATATGAACCTTATTATATTAGTATTAAAGGCTAGAATGGAAATTTGATATTGCAAATTTTACTCAAAGTTTTTACGAGACTAGGGGTCTTTTGGTCATTTATCACTTGTCAGAGTTCGATTGGCTTTTAATGCAATACACAAGTATAATGTAAAAGTAATTTTGTTAGCGAGTTTCCTTGAACAGATGACAAATTCAGATATGGAGCACGCTATGCCACATGTCTGCGACAGCTCGGTGATTAGACGCTACGACAGACTGCGGCCGACAATTTGCATTATATTTTGTATAAAGCTCCGCACACGTGGCTTCACAAAAGACAACTCTGTGTATTGTTGCAACAACTAGACTCAGCGACCAGATGCACACTTGGCTGTGGGACTACAGGATACACTCAAAAAGAAGGTTGCTCTTAGCAGAGATGAATATATTCATGTTTAATGCCGCAGGGGTATTTTTGTTGGATTAGTTTTGTGTAAAACATTAAAAAAAAAAACAAAGTAAAATAAATAAATAATAAGTAGCAATGGGGGGAAAGAGGGGGTAGTGGTAGTAGTACCTACAAATTAGTTATTTACGTTTGCATTTGCTAATGAAAACTTACTTTCAGTAATATCCATATACCGCACAGGTACGAATACTGTTTACCAATTTTAAAAAAGCCGATCTGGATCTATTTAACTAGAATTGACTGAACTTGTACAACGACACATTAATGACAATAGCAGCAGCAATTTTAAATCTAGAATCAGTAGATGATGATTCTATATTACCTATGGCCATCATCATCAATACATCATCTGCCTAGCCCTTTCCTAAATGTTGGATTCGGCTTCCAGTTTAACCAGATGCAGCTGGATATCAGTATTTTATAAAAAGCAACTGCTTATCTGACCTCCACAGTCCCGTTACTCCGTAACACGATACTTCTTAAAATAGTACAAGTAAAATCATAAAAACCAATCAAGTGCAAGTAGGACCACGCACAATGAAAAGTTCCGTAGTTGGGATGAATTTTATTACGCAAACGGATCGCTGAATCGAAAAATGGTTTTCACAAACCCGTACTATTTTTGAACAGCCTAATCAACGATAGCCTACAGTGCAAGGAAGGTAGGTACCCTACAATTATTATTTTTTTCAAAATTTTATTTTACCATTTTGTCGACGTGATTAATATGTATACCTATGCCAAACTACAGCTTTCTAGTACTAAGAGTCTCTTAGCTAAGCTACGGATAGACAGACTTCCTTGTTGACTACAGAACTGTTAAAAGAGAAAATTAAATTTTCTCATTCACACCAAAACTTAAAGTCAACCTTGCTTTATATACCGAACCAGGAAGTATATTTCCATAAACACAGGTACCAAAACCGTCACGTTCAGATATGACTCCCAACAGCATTAGTAAAGCACATACTGGACTGTATATGCGTCCATTAACAAAATCAAAGTAGACAGAAGAACCTCGGTCACGCAAATAAGGCGGTGACGTCATCGACATATAAATAGCAAGTTTGTTTTCTTGTGTTTCTGTTTGTAAACAGAAATTAGATAGAAAGCTTTAGTAGATAGAAACCAGGTAGTGTAGTAGGTAGTATTGGATTGAGAGATGAAATTACGCAGGTACCTTCATGTCAATCTAAGCTTTGCTATCCTAGAAAGCGATGAATGGTCACAAAATAACGGCTGCCCAAACACAGAGCGTTTTTTGACAGCTTAATATCAAATACTGGTGAAAATAGCGGAACCGCTCTTCTAGAAAACCGGAAATTTGTGCAGTATTAAACCCTCAAACGTCTGGCGCACACCAAGTGTGCGTAAGTTTTTTTTTTGGAAATCTGCACATGATAGATATATAAACGTATATCTTAAATACATAAACGTAAAAAAAACATCATCTTATGGCGACCGTGGGCTTACAGTACTTGTGAACCTATGGGGTTCGGCTGATATTCGAGCACATATTGACATGACCTTGACATAATGTATGGGGTTTTTCAGACGCTTTACGTAAATAATAATGTAGGTCAGGTCAATCCTTAGATGAAATAAAGTTCATATGCTTGCTTGCACGCGCTGTCATCCGCTCCAGTAAGCACCGATGCGCTCCGTCAAGTAGGTACAAATCGTTAATGAAACTTACAAATTGATTATTCGCCTGAGTATTATAAAAATATGTCTTTTATAATGCGCACAGCAAAAGAGTGGAACTCACTACCTGCGTCTGTGTTTCCGAGCGCATACAACCCTAATCTCTTCAAAGTGAGAGTCAACAGGCTTCTTCTGGGTAAGCTCACTCCATCGTCGACTCTGTGTCTGTCGCCTCCGACTTAGACTAGAGTCAAGAGCAAACCCATTTTATATAAAAAAAAAAAAAAATGCAGAATCTTCAGTAAACAAAACCTGCAGGGTACTTTTGTAGCTACTGTTTGCTTGAAGAACGGTGGCAGCCATGTTTATTCTGATATACATTTTACGTAATAATAATAATGGAGAAATTTACAGTTAATTCTGAGCATTGTATTAGTTTTATGGTTTTGGATGGAATTTTTTTATAGCTATTCCATACATGTTTTAATATTCTGAGGCCGCTACGAACTTATCCACTATTTAAGAGATATTATATATTTTTCATTTAATTTGCTTACGTACAAGTAGTCAACCCACAAGCGTGAACAAATGCAGTTGCGCCTTTTTTGAAAAACTTGCTTCGGAATTTTGGCTTTATTATATAGATAAGCGAAGTTGCTATGGACTATATTAATAACCTTTCTCCACCACTCAATAACTCAAAGTTGTCGAAGTCTTTCAGTTTCTAAGAATAAGAATGCCAAAGTTGGCTATCAACTGAAAAATCACGGTCTAGCCTCTTAATTGAGGGTTTCAACTAGTAATAGGTGCTGTCGTCTCTGAAATTTAATTTAGCAAACGATGTATACAATTAAAAATATAAACCATACCTTATCTGACCGTCCTTTACTTATAATAATATACAGTATGTTAACCAACAGAGGGCGTTCCCGTTAACCCGCAATAGTATAGCATCCATACATGCTAAAAAAAATATTACCATTCGAAAACAAAATGGTTTTTATTTTTTTTAATATTAAAATATTCACTAAAAATGTTAAATTGATACGTAAAAGAAACACTCTGTACACGCGTACTTGAAGGACGGAAACATCGCAATTTAGTTTTTATTTTTAGTGAATTTTTGAATATTTTAGTGAATATTTTTAGCATTTTTAGTGAATATTTTAATATTAAAAAAAAAAATAAAAACCATTTTGTTTTCGAATGGTAATATTTTTTTTAGCATGTATGGATGCTATACTATTGCGGGTTAACGGGAACGCCCTCTGTTGGTTAACATACTGTATAATGAGTACTACAAAAATAATTATTACGTCAAGTAAAACCGCGCATCTTGTCTAGCCCCAAAATATATTATAGACTTCATGATAAACTATTTATATCTCTATTAAAATACAGTGGCAACTGGAAACTCTAATGTATTTGGATTATGTCCAATACCTCAACGTTATAGAGCAATGTCGTTCTAATGCGCTGGAAATAATACTGTAGGATTAATAAACAATGCAGGAAGCCATTAAAACAATGAAAAGAAGATTTTCTCTATAATCGTCATCATCCTGCTCTTATCCGAACTTCTTCTTCTTTCTTTTTCATGTGGATTGACTAACCAGGGTCTTTATGCCGCCCATGGACTTGGCTTCACATGCCGTCGAGAAATATTTCTTAGGCATCAGTTTCTTCACGATGTTTTCCTTCACCGTTTTTAATCCCAATTTATTTGGGGGTTCCGTAGCGTGCCCGTCATTTGATCTACCATGCCGTGCTGTGCCCGCGTGGTGAATTACGGTCCGTTCCACATGACATCACATCACATCTGCTTCGATCACAGCCTACATATATCATTATATTATATAATTATCATTGGGAACGCTATAGATAGGTTGATTATACAGATGACTTTTTCTTCTATACATCTGTAGCTTCTAGCCACATCATCATTCACCCAAAGCAGTTAAAGACAAAGATCACAACTGATCGCATAGGTTTTAACTGGGCCCACTCTAGTTGGGAAAAGACTGGCTAGATGTGATGCTTGGACTGTGTTTCTGACTGCAGCTAATGAGTAATTACTACCAAGAGAGAGAGAGAGATTGCTCTTTTAACTGAATTATATATGTTTAGTTGTACTAGAAAATATGCCTGTTCATGTATTCTATGATTTTAATAAATAAGAAAAATGATGGAAGGTTCATACCGGCTAAATGACTATTATATATTTTTTTTCAAATCTTCACGATAATATGTGTTTATATGTAATGAAAAGTAAATATTTAAGGACAATAAGGATAATAAGCAAATCATAAACTACTAAGTTTGTTTGTTACCCTTTCACGCTAAAACGTCTGAACAGATTTTGATTGCTTGCTGATTTCACCCCAGGTCATGACTTGGATTAGGACATAGCGTACTTTTTATCCTGGTAGTAAGTTCCCGTGGGATAATTTCCAACATCCACGTGGGCGAAGTCGCGGGAAAAAGCTTGTATCAAATAAGAAAAGTAAATATTACTTACACGAGCTTTCCGTCCGAAATCTATCCTAGAGTGACATAAGGCAGAAAACCTTTTATATTTTCAACACGCATCCAGTACAGGGTGACGTTGATATGGGGTCCAATTAAATCCCAGTGCGTGTGACGCTGACGCCGTCATAACTCACTTGACAATCCTGACCCTTAAGAGTAGCATATGCCAACTGTATGTATTTTCGGATTCTTTGTGTTTTTCGCGTTTCAATCAAAATACTAAAATAAATAAAAAATAAAAATAGAATAAAAAAGCCTTTATTGTACTACTTTAACATTTTTACATCAATCAATCTGCCTAGCCTTATCTCAAATATGTTGGGGTCAGCTTCCAGTCTAACCGGATGCAGCTGAATACCACTATTTTACATGGAACGACTGCCTATCTGACCTCCCCAACCCAGTTATTGGGTAATACGATACCCCTTGGTAAGACTGGTTGTCCGACTTTCGGGCTTCTGACGACCCTTAACGACTGCCAAATATTCACGAATGACAGCCGGGATCAACGGCTTAACGTGCTTTCAAAGATGGTCACCCATCTACGGACCAACCATGGCAAGCTTTGCTTAACCTGATGGATCGACCCGTGCGGCTGTTATTACTTAGCCACGAGCTCCTCATTTAATATTTTTACATATAATTATGATATTATAATAAGAGTGTGAGGACAAATGTTTGTGTGATGAGCATGATCATTTGTTCTGTGTCTGGGTGTAATGTATCTATATATGTATGTATTTAGAAATATATAAGTATGTTTATCAGTTGTCTAGTACTCATAACACAAGCTCTGCTTAGCTTGAGGCTAGACGGCGTTGTGTGATAGTTGTGGAATATTATTATATTTATTATTATTATATAATAAGAGTGTGGCTCAAGCCTCTAAGCAGTACTCGCCTCGGTCGTGAAAGCCACCCCCATTTCCTTCTACTGATTCCTGTCCCTAGCTTTAGTCATCCATCCTGGTCCTCCCTTCTCCCAAAATATGTCTTACCACCTTTTTCGTGGCTGACCTCTACCTCTGCTTCGGTCTCTTGGTGGAAAAAAGTATGTGAATGGATATTCACATACTTTTTTAGTCCATCGACGGTTTTCCAACCTGCACCCAAGGCCAGCCCAGTTCTACTTGAGAAACCTGATTCTTTTGACGACATCAACTAATTTTGTCTTTTGTAGTTTTATTATAAATTCTTTCTCTCTGTTTTATATCCAGCACGCTTCGTTCCATTTTTCTTTGGCTAGTGCGTTTTCTTCTTATTTTTTCAAAGAAAGAGCAGTTCTAGCAACCGTATGTCAAGCACGGAAGAATCGCTACTTCGTAGAGTTTTCTCTTCAAATGTATTTTTATTTGTTTATTTTTCATAATTTCTTTATAGCTCCAATATTTCTTCCTTGTCATAGATATGCGTCTTCTAATTTCGTTACTTGGATTATTGTTAAAGGAAACCGTCTGTCCTAATTATATATGTGTATTCCACGTACTCTATGACGTTGCCCTCTACTGAATGTTCTTTCTTTCTCCGTTTCTTATGATCTTGGCTTGGTTAAGTGTCAGGCCTACTTTTTTAATTTCACGTCTTAGTTTATTGAACATGTTTTCCAGGTTGTTAGATTTTTCTGCTAAAATTACTACTAAATGTAGGTATCTGAGATAGTCCGCATAATTTTAAGGCCTCTTTCCTCTCAATCAAAATACTTTGTTCATGTTATTGTAATTGGTATGATTGATTATTTGATTCAACTTAAATATTTGTTTTCTTTGCCCCAAACCAACGTTATCCTCATCATCTTATCTAATTTTATTACTGTATGTGGGTAGATCTACGAAATATTTACTCAATTTTTTAAAACGTCTATGTCTGGTCATAACTAACTATGTTGGAGTCGGCTTCCAGTCTAAGCGGATGCAGCTGAATACCAGTATTTTACATGGAGCGACTGCCTATCTGACCTCCACAACGCAGTTACTGGGTAATACGATACCCCTTGGTAAGACTGGTTGTCAGACTTTCGGGCTTCTGGCGACCCGTAACGACTGTCAAAGATCCACGAATGACCGACGGGACCAACGGCTTAACATGCTTTCCAAGGCACGGCAGAGTCTTAAATTTCAATTTCAATGAGCAAACCTTATAGTGCCTTTCATCAATTTCTATAATTTATTTCTATAATTTCCTCGAAAATATTATTAAAAGCGCTTTAAAGCGTAAAACAGTTGTTTAAATTCACTCACATTAAAATTATACGTAAAAACTGCATAAGAACAAGAATTTGTAAAATAAATGTTCATGAAAACGCAACTAACAACTCTCAAGAGAATGCTACAAAGGAAGTGGCAGTATTTAAAATGAACATCATTAAATTTTCTGCACTCAAACGTTTACAAAGTCACTACTTACTTACTTAGAACTCTGCTTACCCCTGGGAGAAATAACCGGTACTGCACATATTAGGTTGGGGAAAAAGTCTTTTCGCATTATAGTATGTATGAACTTGTAATAAAATCTCTTTGGATATACTATTTGTATCTGGCTGGTTTTGGTATCATCGAAAGTTTAAATTTTAAAGAAAATAATTCCAAATTCAAATTAGGAAAATGTGTGATTTTCATTTGTTTTTCGTACCGTCAAGATGAGTGAATCTAATGAAGAAATTCGATACATTTTAAAATTTTACTACAAAAAAGGTAAAAATGCAACGCAAGCCGCGAAAAAAATTTGCGATGTTTATGGACCTAGTGTAGTGTCTGTGAGAGTAGCACAAATTTGGTTTAAGCGTTTTCAATCCGGAAATTTTGATGTCAAAGATGCACGACGCTCTGGTCGCCCTATTACGGATAAAATGGATGCCATTTTTGAAAAAGTGGAGCAAGATATCAGTAGTTACGACGTAGCTGAAGAACTGGAAATTGACCACAAAACAGTTTTGGCGCATTTGAAAAAAACTGGGTATACAAAAAAGCTCGACATTTGGGTACCTCACGAGCTCACTGAAAGAAACCTAATGAACCGTGTACTCATTTGTGATTCTTTATTACGACGTAATGAAACCGAACCGAACAGAACAGAAGGGGTGTGGTTTTTCATCATGATAACGCTAGACCTCACACATCTTTAGCCACTCAGCAAAAATTAAGAGAGTTTGGCTGGGAGGTGTTAATGCATCCGCCGTATAGTCCTGACCTTGCACCTTCAGATTTCCACCTGTTTCGGTCTCTTCAGAATTCTTTAGGCAGTGTCAGATTAACATCACGAGAGGACTGCCAAAACCACTTGTCGCGGTATTTTGACCAGAAGTCCCAAAATTTCTATAGCAATGGGATCATGTCCCTACCTACAAGATGACAAAAAGTTATCGAACAAAATGGTACCTACATACTTTAGTTAAATGTAAATAAACTATATTAAAAAATGTTTTGAATTTTCTTAAAAAATGCGAATAAACTTTTTCCCCAACCTATTATAACAATAAGTTATACAATGATTATTAATTGAGATCTGAAAGTAGGTAAGGGAGTGTTTAATTTCCCCTTCTGACGTACATTATCATGTAAGATAAATTGGATTAAGGCCAGGAAATTCGAGCATTGTGCCAAGAAAGATAATAGGAAAAGGTATGGGAAAGTATTCTTATTTGGAGTTGTTATTAATTTTATTAATTTATTGCGTGACGTAGATCTAGAGGAAACAGGTAGGTAGTCAGAAGCCTGAAAGTCAGAAAACCAATCACTGTCTTACCAAGGGGTATCATGTTATCAAGTAACTGCATAGCGCCATGTAAAATATTCAGCTTCATCTGGTTAGACTGGAAGTCAACCTCAATATAGTTAGTAAAGGTATATACAGATGATGATAATACCGTAAAAAATCTAAGATTTAAAGAATCTAAGTTTTCAAGTTTGACATAATAACTGTCTATTACTGTCTCACTGCAGGGCAAAGGGCACTTCTGATACAAAGAAGATATGAGAATTGATCACCACGTTTGCTCAAGGTGGGTTAGCGACTTCAGACTTCATCATTATTTCAGTCGAAAGGCGACTGCTTGACATACATAGGCCTACCCCAAGCATCGCTACTTCGATCACTTCTGTGCTTCCCGCATCCAGCAGATTCCTCCGGCCTTCACAAGGTCATCGATCCAGCTTGTGGGAAACCTTCCATCGTTACGTCTTCCAGTACGCGTTCGCCACTACAAAACCTTTCAGACTTAGGTATATTAATTGTATGACATGCTGGTGCTATAATCTTTAAAAAAGAACATCTTATAAACGAACAAATCAAGTAAGAGATTAAACGATGTTACCTTTGGGTTGTTGCAAAAGGTTAACCATATTAACCCCCCCCCCCCCCCCCTTAACCATCCAACTTACGTCGTGAGATTAGTTTCCCTAAAAGGGATAATTTACACCTACGTGTCGCTGGTACGTGCCGGGGTACCGACTGTATAATATTATTATGGAATTAACCTTCGTGCATGTTCCATCATTTTATGTTATATTTATAACGCTACTGTTAGATTTTCTTGTGAATTTTCATGCAGTTGTAGAAGGGAGTTTTATAGCTATTAATAAATATTTAGCCCTGACCAAAAGTTTTACAGCAACAATAAATCTGATTTAATCAGGAAGCTTCCTCCGCATTATGGTAGAAATAATTCCGTTTTAATATTCAGTATATAGTTTCAGATTATATTTTGTTAAATTCACGAAGATATAATATTTCACTAAGTTACATTACCAATGTTCGTGAGTACTACGTTTGAGTTAAAAACAATCAAAATATATTATTCTATCAATTGACTTTATCATGGTGAAAATTTTTTCAATGCAATCAAGACATGGAATACTCAGCAGAAGCGTATTTATCAGAGCTAAGTAAGTCTACCCCATTAATTTCTTTGTCTGTCACAAGAAGCGGATAAATTATGATGAATGAGTTTGCATCTACTTACAATATACAACTATAAACACTGTGTGAATCTAATTACTTAGCATTGTTGACGGTGCGACTGAGAATAATATACACAATGGTAACGATAGCTATACATCACAAAGGGCTAGACATAACCTCATTTGGGCCAACAACTAGCGAAGGTCGACAAAATACTCCAAACACAATTTCAGCTCACTCTTCAAAAGTCTCAAAAGTCTCACTCAAAAGATCTGAAGATACAAATATTAATAAAAAAAAAATAAAAACCTCCAACGCAAAAAAGAAAAGCGAATATTTAAAAATTCAAAAATTCCTTGAGCCATCAAATTCGATTGAGTAATACCTATATATATTTTAAATATATTATGTATAATATATACATATATATATATATATATAGGGTTATTGGGAAAACACCAACAACCTCTTAAGGGGTCATTGTACTCATCATTATGAACAACTTTTACTATGGGACAAAAACTGAAATCGCGAAAAAAAATCAGCTGTTCAGTACATTTATGTTCGCATAATTCATCAAAATGTACTGAACAGCTGATTTTTTTTTGCGATATATACAGTATGTTAACCAACAGAGGGCGTTCCCGTTAACCCGCAATAGTATAGCATCCATACATGCTAAAAAAAATATTACCATTCGAAAACAAAATGGTTTTTATTTTTTTTAATATTAAAATATTCACTAAAAATGTTAAATTGATACGTAAAAGAAACACTCTGTACACGCGTACTTGAAGGACGGAAACATCGCAATTTAGTTTTTATTTTTAGTGAATATTTTTATATTTTTTTGAATATTTTAGTGAATATTTTAATATTAAAAAAAAATAAAAACCATTTTGTTTTCGAATGGTAATATTTTTTTTAGCATGTATGGATGCTATAGGTACTATTGCGGGTTAACGGGAACGCCCTCTGTTGGTTAACATACTGTATATACATTTGTGAATGTCATCTCGCAGGTCAAACTAGAAGGTGGTTGGCTACTTAATCGGGCTATCCTGTGGATGCCTTATAAATTAAGTCCTGCTGAAATTAAGGCTGAATAAAACTTATAAACTACCTAATGGAGCTTAAGGGGGGGCTAAGGAGGCTGGGGGAGGGCAGCAAAGGACAGGCTGGATCGGATAAAAATTACATACTAACACAACTTTACATACTTATGATGAAAGATAATTGACAATCGCAGTCAATTGTTTCTGTTTAACGCTAAGGGCCGGAAGACCTTTATAATCTTTATAATCTTGGGGGTTTAATTTTGCGGGGCAAATAATATTAAAAAAAAAGGTTGGACAACTATACCGTGTGACATATCAAATGAAAGGGCTTACTGTAAAGGTCTCAAATATATGTATGTATATGTATATATATATATATACACATACATTCTGTGTACATTTGGTTGAATACATTATAACAACATGAAACATGAAACTCGGTTATGGCACGGCAACATAATAATAATCGGTGCCTCCTCATCATTTAAAATTGTCTAAGGTGCCTCTGCGAGTTGCCTTCGGTCCCTCGTACGCCTTCCAAAGGCCCGGCTCCCCAGGGTCCCGAGAAAGAAAAAAAAAATACAGTAAGAGTATGTATGTGTGCATTTACAAAAAAAAGTAGTATATGGTTTCCATAGTACAAGCTCTGCTTTGTTTGGGATCAGATGACCGTGTGTGAAAAATGTCCCAAGTTATTATATATATATATATATATATATATATATATATATATATATATATATATATATATATATATTTTTCTATAGAATTGTACAAGTAGCTTTACAGTTGTAAGCATACATGAAAATGTCATCACCTGCCTAGCTTTTTCCCAACTATGTTGGGGTCGGCTTCCAGTCTAACCAGATGCAGCTGAATACCAGTATTTTACATGGAGCGGCTGCCTATCTGACATCCACAACCCAGTTACTTGGGTAATTCGATACCCCTTGGTAAGACTGGTTGTCAGACTTTCGGGCTTCTGACGACCAGTAACGACTGTCAAAGATCCACGAAAGACAGCCGGGACCAATGACTTAACGTGCTTTCCGAGGCATGGAGGGGTCTTGGTATGTAAAGATGGTCACCCATTCACGGACGCACCTCGGCAAGCGTAGTTTAACCTGATCGATCGACCCGTGCGGCTGTTATTACTTAGCCACAGGCCCCACATGAAAATATATTGGATAATATAATATAACATAATATCACGACTTGTATCCCCGAAGGGTTGGGCAGAGCTACACCTACACTTCGCCAGATATGTTTAAGCCTATTGCCATCACCCGTGCACAAATCCAACCTCCAAGCCGCTACTGAGAAATTCCAATTAGAAAAACCCTGTAACACTGGCCGACCCGGGAATCAAACCTAGGATCTCATGCTCAGCATTAGCACTGGCGACTACTAGACCAACGAGGTAGTCATGGATAATTTCAATGCGATATAAAAATCAATTAGAAGTTTGTATTTTCACTTTGACAATATCATTATTGAAACTTTATGTTGATGACAAATTTAATTTTTATAAAAAGAAAATCCCTCTACAAGTTGAGTGAGTTATCACATAAATTTCTGGTCATCGCATGTGTGAGAGAACTATAAATCACAATCTATCATGCCCACAATCAGCTAAAAGCAAATCTCACTTATTTCAGTAAAGTAGAAGCCCCTAATACCAGCCCCGTACCTAATAACAGTCTTTTTACTTAATGTTATGCAATCTTTTATCCTAATCCACAAGCGTCGCCACCTTAATTTTTAAATATTTAGGTTCGACAACACTGTCATAAAGATTTCTTATTATTTGGTAATGAAAAGGGTGGTTTTATACACGTTTTTTTTATAATGCGCTGAGGATATTGTTAGGGCTGCCTCGGTTTTGCAGTGCATCGGGCATGTTTGTGGAAGCGCGACTTTCATGCCATCATACGCAAACGGTGTGCATCGATGTTGCGTTGATTCAGGGGTAGCCCTAACAGTATTTTAGCTACACTGGCGGACAAGGTTGATGGACCATTTATCAGGCTTTAGGCTGGCAGACATGTGCGTGCATATGTTCATGTAGCCAATTAATATATAGTTATTGTATTTTTAAATTATTCAAGTTACTAACATAGGCTAAGTTCATACGGGGTTAGTATATGGATCCTTTGGTCTGAAGTAAAATTTTTGAATTTGAATTTATTAAGTGGGCTGGTATAAGAGGCCAGAGGGAAAGCTTTACGTAAGTTGGATGCCTTCGAAGGAATTTTATTCCGTTGCAGTTTTTAAAATTTGGACAAAACATAAATTATCTAAGTATGTAAGTAGATACAAATACTTAAATTACGAACTGTGGAACTAGTACTATATAAATCGTATCATAAAATTGTTTTCACTGAAATTAAACATTTCAAAGTTACTTTATGTATCTCAAAGGTATTAAATATGTTGACATAGAGAATTCTATTTTAGAATATGATTGCCAGCACGAATTTCTAGTCATCTAGATAGGCGTAGGTAACAACAAATTTTAATAGTATTAAAATTGTGTCATTCAATTTAATTTATACACACTTGACTTAGCATCTGCATTTATTATATGCTACAACTTTTTTACTAAATTCAAAATTTATTTCAACGGATCCAAAGTAAAATTCCAAAAGTCATTTTTGCTACCTGTACAACCCGCCCTTGCAAAATGAATCAAAATGCTACTACGCAAAGTTAGGACATAAATTTAACGAGTGGAACAAGATACTACGTCCCACGACTTACGGCCTGACGTTTATGAGACTTAATAACTTCAATCCAGATAAGAGTCGAATTTCCACGAATATTCCAGCATGTACTGCCTGTCCTTGAAACCATAAAAGTTTAAATTATGTTTTGGCAAAACCCATTTCTCGCTTAAGATTTGATGCCTTAAATCTAAAAATCATATACCTACTCCGAACTCAACTTCAGTTTGTATAAGACTGGATCCATTCAAAACTTTTACCGTTACTTTAGCATTTTCCTTTTCCAACACTTAGAAAGTATATACTTTAGAATTGAAATACCTAGAAAAGGATTGCATCAATAATATTTTCTGTAGAAAAGCAAAACGTTAACGGCGAACACATCAAAGGCAGCGTAAGAAAACTTTTGATACCCAATTTCGAAAGTACTTTTTCTTGTTAGTGAACCGTGTCGGTGTCGATGAGCCATGAGATCAGCGACTTTATTATTGCAAAGAAAATCTAAACTGACACTTTTTTAACCCTAGAATACTAATAATATTATAAATATTGTTTTAAAACGTTTACTGAAACTGCTAAAAATTAAGAATTTTTAGACGAAATAACAGGCAAACATCTACCTTTCATAAATTCAAAAGTATTTTTTCAGAGAATCTCCGTATTAGTCCCAAGTTAACCTTAAATATAATATTCTGACACAGCCGGACACAGCCTTATGGAAATATTTTATAAAAAGATAACTAGAGTGTTGATTTTTATAGCGGGTGTCCGCCGGCAGATTTTACACTTTGAATATTGAATAGAGCTCACGGCGACTAGCAAAGCGTCAGCGGGGGGAGCGAGATATCATTCTGCGCGGGAGAGTTGCGGGTTGTTTAATAGTCATGAGTCAGTGGACGGGAGAGCACCGCGCTTTTGCGGTTGAGGCGTATTTTACGAACAATAGTTCGATCAATGTGGCGAGGCGTCGGTTTTGTTCTCACTTTGATAACCGACGATTAAAGATGGTCCGTCAAACCAATTCATATGGACGTGGGTGGGTGAATATTTGACCTTTAAACCGCCGTCATTACCTTCCGCCAAAAGTTGATGAAGGAGAATATCGTTAATGAAATATTTCATCAATTCCCAGAATCTGCTTAAGGACCAGAATCAGGAATTGCTGAAATATTTCATTAAATATATTCTCTTTCATCAACTTTTGGCGGAAGGTAATGACGGCGGTTTAAAGGTCAAATATTCACCCGGGTACAGAAGTTTAGAGAAACTGGAACAGTCGGAAATGAGCCTCGGACTGAACCCTCAACGTCTGTTACTACTTCTGAAAACGCAGAACTTGTGAGAAGGACTTGTGAAAGTTGTCCAGTATCAACTGCGCGATGCTGGACAACTTTTTTATACCGGAGTAGCACCATCATGCTAGCTACAATAACAGAATCCACTTTCAGTAGGATGGGGCTACGGCACACACCGCCAGGTACTCAATGACTAAAGTTAGACAACTTTTTTCCGGAAAATTGATGTCACTTTGGCGACATAGCCTGGCCCCCTAGATCGCCCGATCTGACCCCTTGCAACTTTTTTCCTGAGAGGATACCTCAAATCTCGCATCTACATCAATTCGCCATCAACAATAAAGGCCCTGTAAGAAAAATATCCGAAACGAGATTGTGGCTACCAGTCTAGAACTTTGTAAGCGAGTTTTCGCCAACATGAAAGAAAGATTGCAAGAATGTTTGCGGCTAGAAGGACGCCATTAGAGTGAAGTGATTTTTAAAATCTAAAATCCGCATTATTAATTTGTAAGATGATAAATAAATAGATATCTTTGTTTTTCTTTATATTTTTATTTCATTTTGTTTTTTTTTTAAGTATAAAAACTGCCGGCAGACACCCTGTATAATCTATGTTATATCATGTATGTTATTTATTGTAATATAATATAATCTATGAACTATACGACTATAAGCAATAGCTATTCTAGATCATAAAAAAATCTACAATCGATCTACCAAAAATTTACCCTCGAATACTAATGACTGCCTCCCAGGCGATCGCATAGTCCATAGTTACATAGTCGCGGTAATGTTGTAAGCTAGCTGTGCGTGGGATCACCCTCTAACTCCTACCCTGAGTTAACACGAACGTAAAACCCGATGCTTATCTGCAATATAAAATTACCAAAAAAAAAAAAAAACTTTTTAACAAAAAATAAAACCAACTTCCAAATCAAAACACTACAAAGTGAAAAATAACTTTAATTTCGGTAGTCGGTGTCTTTGGTTTTGGATTTTCGTTTATTACCACCGAAATTAAAGTTATTTTTCACTTTGTAGTGTTTTGATTTGGAAGTCGGTTTTATTTTTTGCTAAAAAGTTTTATTTTTCTCTTTTTAGTTGTGGTCCTACCTCATAAAAATTCGAATACCACTACCTGCTATGTAAATAACAGTGATAGGAAGTTATTAAACCATCATCCGAATAGATTAAAACATCATCCACATAAACAAAGTGGGAAAAATACGCATTATTGAAGCTTACTCAAAAACTACGCAATCAAAGTTAATAAAATTTATATGGGACTACCCTTGGGATATCTCCTTTCTAACAAAGAAAGAATTATCACAATCGGTTCATAAACGACGAAGATATCTGCGAACACACAACAAAATATATACAGGGTGTTTTTTAAAACATGCGACAAAATTTAAGGGGGTGTTCTACCCATCAATATGAACAACTTTTACTATGGGACCAAACCTGAAATCGCAAAAAAAAAATCAGCTGTTCAGTACATTTTGACCAAATAAGCGAACATAATAAAGTGAAAAAATGAAAA
Source organism: Dicycla oo (assembly GCA_948252095.1). Classification (NCBI taxonomy): domain Eukaryota; kingdom Metazoa; phylum Arthropoda; class Insecta; order Lepidoptera; family Noctuidae; genus Dicycla; species Dicycla oo. The sequence goes on from OX411732.1 coordinate 17,435,534, forward strand.
ATGAAAGCATTGAATTCGCAATTGTTTTAATATATTTCTTTAAGGGGACTACATGACCTAAAGCGCGGTCATTGTCGGACTGCATAGAAACGAAAGAGAAGCGCGATGACACAACGCTGGTAATTTATTGGAAAATATGAAGCAATTATCGATTTACAAAAAATCTATTGATTATTCTAAAAAATAAAACACTATCACGTTAATATCTTGCTTGTATTTAGAATAATCTTACAAAAAATCAGGACGATAGTAGGTATGTATATTAGTATGGTTTATAATCGTTAAAATAAACTTAAAAAAAATAATTAATTGTATTATGTTTTCAACACACTATCTAACTAGCATATATCTTGAAGAATGTCATATATTTTTCTGATTTTGCTTACTGCAGTTGATCATATACTTTTGGGCTTTATAAAACTTGCGTTATTTGCGTTTAGGTCCTGTAATCCTCTTAAAAAATGTTAATTTTGCTCACCTTTGTGATTGATTATGATAATGAAGATGATGATGTTTTATGATTCCATCGCTCCTAAGATTTTTCAACGCAGTTTTAATGGCTACACTAGGCGGGATCTTTCCAGTCATTTCTAGAAAATCTATTCAGAGATTTACATTTTTATAACTTTCGGTATCAAAAATAAATACGTTGCAATATAACTTTTATTGTGTATGCTTAACGGTTTCTTGGCTTTGTTTTTTAACTGAAAAACGTTGAGACTTGATGTATTATGTACTTAATAAGTTATGTGCTCCTTTCATTATTCTTTTTTCTTGTATAAAACATGAACTCCCAATTACTAAAATAGCACAAGAATACTTTTGTACAACATAATACCAGTATTTTACTAGAAGCGTCTGCCTATCTGACCTCCACAAAGCAGTAACTGGGTAATACGATACTCCTTGGTAAGACTGGTGGTCAGACTTTCGGGCTTCTGACGACCTGTAACGACTGTCAAAGATCCACGAATGACAGCCGCGACCAACGGCTTAACGTACTTTCCCAGACACGGCGGAGTCTCGGTATGTAAAGATGGTCACCCATCCACGGATTAACCACGGCAAGCGTAGTAGCGTGTAGGGGAACAGATCAATTTTTTTCCGCTCTGTTCCTCTAAGGGGACAAAGCAGGGTGACAGATCGCAATAATCCCAATAAATTAAGCTTAAAAGATCACACAATTTCATTTCATACCTATTCCTTTTCGTATTACCCACGGAACATAAACTTGGTTTTGTGCTCCGTGAAAACCTGTCTGTTTCACTCCTAGCAGAGCGTTGCACTTTACCTGAACTGGAGCGCATCTTTCAATATCAACTCCACCTCAACTCGTATCGTTCATCATTTTTTCCGCAAAATCACGCAAATTTTTGTCATTGTGAACACTAAAGTACTAAATAACGTTTTTCAAGTGCAAACAAGTGATTGTGTAGATTATTAGTGAGTATAAGGACTCAATCGGTGGTTAATATTGACGAAGGGAATGCTATTTACGGTCAGGACAAGGGCGTTGGTGAACCAGCCGGTATCCTCTAGTGAGGACTGCTACTCTTTCTCGTTTTCGAAAGATGAGGAAGGCGATGCTTCGCAGCCGCCAAACAAACGTCGTAAGTACAAACTTACTTGTAATTCTGATCCGCGTATTGAAGGTCTGATAAGCCAAGAGTAAATCTTCATTAAATGATAAATGATTTTTATGTCTGTAAGTAGGTTTACACAAACACTTTTACAAGTCAACCATGTTTTTTTTTTTTTTTTGAAACTAGATGAGGTCGGCGTTTCCTATCTGACTACTCTGAGAATAAAGGCCGAAACAAACTCAGAGGTCACAGTCTCTTATAAAGTCCAGACATAATCTTGGTCACTTCATGTGAAGAGCATGTATATTGGTGTCTGAAATGGTCTTTTGAGGAAAGAACCACACAGATTGAGAGGACCTGTCCAGTCAGTGCACGCATTTGTCAGTAATCGCGCAGCTCAACTCAGAACTTAAGGAGCTCAACGATTCGACGAACAATACCAAAGAAAGGACATTGGGGTAGGCCGCATAAATTACTCAAACTGCCAGACGATGATTAAAAATAACTCAGAGAAAAAATAAAACAAATAAAAAAAGCAATGACCTATATAGTCTTCACATTCACAATAAATTAAAATAATATAATACTTTACAAAGTAAATAGTCATGTCAACATTCAGTATGCAAAAATAAAAGAATAAAATAAAATTTGGAGCAGTTCAATCCCAATCCTTTTTGTCCTCAATATAATCTTTCTCACACAACTTGCGTTTAATGAATGATTTGAATTTATTAAGGCTCAGATCTTGTACGTGGCTTGGAAGTTTATTATAAAAGCGTATACATTAACACCTGAATGACCCACCTATTTTCTTGTGCCTTGTTGGAGGTACAACAAATTTGTTTTTGTTCCTAGTATTTATATTGTGGATATCACTGTATTTTTTTAAACAATTTAATGTTTTTATGGGCATATAAAAGATTTTCAAAAATGTACTGAGAAGGCAAAGTCATTATATTAATCTCCTTAAATTTCTCTCTGAGAGATTGTCTCGGACTTAATTTATAAATGCATCGAACAGCTCTTTTCTGCAAAACAAAGATAGTCTGAATATCGGCATTAATCGTTTTCAGAGTACTGATGCCCTAACCCTTCCTGGTCCTAAGAAGGGAACGGAACATTCAGAATTTCTTATGGATCCATGCAACTCCAGTGAGTTTACTTTAGGTGAAAGAAGCACAGATTTTGATGACAGAAAGGTTGTGCCTCCTGCCAAGAAGGAAAGGTAGGAGAAGCTAGTAAAACTATAATATTTTGATAAGCAGGCATAGAATGGAATGAGATACAAGTCCACTTTGCAGACTTATGTAGCAATTCCAGGTTTTGTACCATTAAAAATTAATAAAGAATTTTGTTACTGAAGTTGGACAAAGGATTTTTTAGCTTCTGCGGAGAATGTCTTAGCCGGATTGACCAATGCCGAATTAGAACAAAAGGAATTGTTAAAACAGGGATCGCAGGACTTATTGAACTGGGTTGAAGTAAATCCAAAAGAGTTAAACCCTAATTCTCTTTTTGAAAAAACAACTTGCTTACTGAGACCTGGTTTCCCAATTCATAGATGTTCATTGATAATCAATTAAGATTAGGAGAGAAAGGATTACAAAGGAAGTTAATAATCCCAATTTAAAAATGACCTTGTGGGGGGGGATTCCTTCAATTTATGAATATTTGTTTAGCCGCGAGGCTTTGCAGCTTATCATTAAATCTTTAGGTGGAACTCAATCATGGTTAAATAAACTAGATTATATTAAGGTAGGAAGAGCAAACCGTAACACTGTAGGCAAACATGAAAAAAGAGAATTAGGGTTAACGAAGCAATATCAAATTTTTTTTTTATACAACAAATCCTGAAGGCTACGTTTTTATCATAAACTACCAGAAAGGAAAACACCTATCTGGGATACCGAGTTACTATTCTAATGGCTCAAGAATACCCCAAGGTCAGACACTCTGTTTGATATATCTCGAAGAACTGCAGGAATGCAACTTCAGGTCAAAGACTCCATGACTGAAGTTTTCTAGAGACAACCTTGTAATGGACAACGACAGGCATGCGGTAATGTAATTGTGGCTAAGATTTGGATCAAAATCAGATAATGCTGACAGTAGACAATCCGGATGGTTACTGAAACTACATCCTAATGAGAACTTATACCCAGTCAGACATATTATATAACTAATTATAACCACAGAAATTAGGCGTTCTGAAGGTGGTAGCTTGACAAGCCCGTTTATATCAATCACAAGCAAAAAGAGACCAGCCACTCGCAAAATTGTAGGTGGTTTCATAAGGAGTTCCATTAAACACGCTGGAATAGATGCATCACCAGACAGTGTGAGATCAGCAGTGGCTTCAAGAAGTTTTTCGAAACAACCCAGTAGAAGAAATTTTAGAGAGAGCGAATTGGAAGAGCTCTAACACTTTCAGGAAGTTTTACTGTCGAACAGTAAAGAAAACCATTAGTAATGATAATAGTGATTACCTGTCGAATAACTTAACAATTATAATATAGTGTATAAGTATGTAGTGGTGTAAGATGATGGACATCATTACTAAAGTACTAATGAAAATAACTGCATTGGACTGTCGTTATTATTTAATGTCATAAGATTACCTCACATAATATTTGATATGCTTGAAAAGCTGAATACCCCCCGAACCGCAGCATTGCATCGCCTGCCTGCGCTATTTCATGGGTCTTAATTATTTTTTTGCGCGGAACCCTAATTATTTTTCTTAAATAAAAGTAGCCCTCATAACACAAATAGCATCTTATAACATTAGCTATCTGCCAATGAAAATCTCGTCAAAATCGGTCAAGCCGTTTCGGAGATTAGCCGGAACAAACAGACAGACAGACAGACAAAAATTGATAAAATTGTTTTTATGATATAAGTAGCGTATATACCTTCATATGCATTTAGTAAAAAGCGGTTATTTTGACATTACAAACAGACACTTCAATTTAATTTATTTGTCTAATGTATAATATAATTTGTATAGATAAAGTACTTGATTAAGTTAAGTTAGGGGAAGGAGTGCCTCGATGTCTTTTTTTTTTAATTTTTATTTTTTAGTTAATGAATTTTAGAGAAATCCATAAGTATGTTCTCGTTAAATTATTAGTTAGTAGTGTAACTATTTAATACTTTGTTCCAAAAAGTTTGTCCGTAACTGGAATATAAATAATTGTAAATAATGGAATTTATTTACTTTCAAATAGCGTTCATTACATCTGTTATACCACATCTATATCTGTTAAATCTGTTCTTATATCTGTTATGTCACAGGTTTTTTCACCAGCAGATATCAAACAGGTCTTCAACAATGCTGTGTGTCTTGGAAACTATTTTGCTTTAAAACAAAACAGGTATTATGTATTGTGTGTGGAAAGGTAAAAGAAGCAAGGTGCTTGTTAGTGGTTTTAGAAGACTTGACATTGGCAGGTGCGCTCCAGTTCAGGAAAACTGCAACGCTCTCCTAGGAGTGGCACAGACAGGTAACACGAAGAGCAACAGGTATGAAACGAAATTGTGTGATCTTTTAGACTTAATTGTCCATAGTTAAACGAAAAGGATCCAGCCCACATTACACCTAATGTGGGTTGGATCCTTTTCGTTCTTTGGACAATTTATTGAACGTCTCTTCAAAGCTGTTTGTCTTTCCACACACATAATAATTGTTTTGTTTAAAATCCACAAAATACATAATGTCCTTTCAACTGTAAAATGTGCCCGTAATGTTAGATACCGAAGACAGTTCAATTTTACACGTAGACGAGTTTCTGATTTGCATAATGTCCAAAATCTGAATAGAATATGCGTGAATGGAGACCAGGCGGTGGAAATTTATTTTATGGATACTATGGTCCCCCTCTGGTTATATGGGTATCAAGCTATATATAAGTTAATCACCTATTTTCCTCTGGTTACAATAATATGATTTATTGTAATCAGAGGAAAATAGGCTGATGGGCAAAATATATATGTAGGAATGGAATGTGTGAAAGACATGACAGAAGATGCCATGGTGTAAGGTGTGAGACATTGAGATAGAAAATCATAGAGATGGCATATTCTACTTTAGGAAGAATAGTTAATAATAATAAAAATAATAATAATATTTATTTATTGCAGTCAAATACAAGTATCTAGTTATACAAGTATCTGTCATATCGACAGAGTCACGTCAAAAAAGCGTTTTGTTTCTTTTTAACTAATCAAGAGCTGCGTGTGAAACATCTAAATATTTGTCAAGGACGAAATTTGAAAGCCCTCTAGTGTGACGTAAAAATCGTGTCTATGCGTGAGCGGTCGCCATGTTGAGTGTTGAGTTTTGTGGTAGATGATTGGTAGACATGCTGTCAAACGGTTGCTTGCTCTCTCTCTTGCACTCACAGTTACTCCTCCGTGCCTCGGAAAGCCGTTGTTCCCGGCTGTCATTCGTGGATCTTTGACAGTCATTACGGGTTGTCAAATGCCCGAAAGTCTGACAATCAGTCTTACCAAGGGGTATCGTGTTTACCCAGGTACTGGGTTCTGGAGGTTAGATTTTAGTTTTTATGTAAAACACGACAACAAAACACACACACACACACACAAGACGTCTTAAAAACTCATAACTCCACTTTAATACGCCACTTTGCACTGTTTAAGTGCTCTCTTAGTCGGCGTTTAACGTTACCTTAATTGGCACTTAGTTTGGGCTTACATATTGTTATTGTCGCGTTTAAAGTGCAGTTTGGCAGTAATAACGTAGATAGTGGGAGGGTAGTTTGTAATAATCTGACAGACTTTATTGGGTAGTCTGGTTTTTATGCTAGAAGTACGACTCTTTTGATGTTATTGCTTGAGGAAACGTGTATAATATACAATATTTGAGCTTTTGAAATATACAGCACGTATCAAAAATGTGCGGTCCTATTTATGGGTATACAGACCATCATAATCATCTTCTTGCCCTAATCCCATATTACGTGGAGTTGGAGCATCACGTTTTCTTCTTCCATTCTCCCCTATCAACCGTCATGCTATCATTCACTCCCTTCTCTTTCATATCATTCCTCACACAATCCATACATCTTTCATCTATATTATTTTTCACTTTGTAGTGTTTTTCTTTTTTGCAATGCGGTTGTTTTTCTTTTTTTTTTTTTGTAAAAAGTTTTTTATGCGATAAAACAACAAATTAACAATTTTCAGATTTTTTCCTTTGCTTGTGCTGTGAGACCTAGTTACATGCCAATTTTCATGATTCTAAATACACTATTCAACGAGAACTACCTTATAGGTTTTGATTTACTTACGAGCATTAAAATATGTCGCATAAATAGCGTATTTTTTTTTTGTTGCCTTGACTTAGAAGCTTGATTTTTTTTTAGAGCTCCAAGGGACCATAGACGTCAATTTTAACTTCATACCTCTAGGTACACGTTCCTGAGAAAAAGGGTCTTGACAGACTGACAGACAGACGGACAACGAAGTGAACTATAAAGGTTCAGTTTTTTCATTTTGAGGTACAGAACCCTAAAAACAACCAAAAATCAAATCAATCAAGGACGAATTTTTTGATGCCCTATATATGGTTACTGTTTGAAATAAATAAATAAATAATCACGGTCAATCAATCAAGCAATTACATCACTAATAATCTACGAAGTTTTGTTTATTATTACCGTTTCCTTTATAAAGAATATTAATATAAAACAAATGTTTTAATAAATTTTAAAATTAAATAATTCGCTTTTTAAGAAGTTATATCATAATCTTCATCAAATCATCGTCGCCTTGAGCTACCTGATTCCCTAACTACTTACTGAAATGAATTGTCAGGATTATACATTGTAAAAATGTCATAAAATCAACATCACCTATTAGATTTGCAAAATATTAATAAATTAGTTTGCTATTTTACTAAATTAGAAATCAAGTAAACATTAAAACAAAACAAAAACCGGTCAAGAGCAGTCGGACTCGTGCACCGAGGGTTCCGTACCATCATATATTAAAAAAGTGTACTATTTAGAGGTATCGTTTTATTTTTCCTGTAATCTTTACATACATTTCTATCACATAAAATAATTTCAGATTTTTCTTTAAGCAAACATCGGAGATAAGGGGGAACGGTACTTTTTTTACGTTTTTCATCAAAAGTCGAAAACTCTGCAGTCTAAAAAATATAGAATAAATGTTTTAGAATGTGCGAACAGCGTTCATTCCTATGATACCCCACATGCCCTAGTAGCCTTACTTCGAATTTTTAAGACCCCCTTTCAGTCCCTGTTGCAAACAAAATACATATACGAGTATGTATTTTTATTTCTTTCTTATTTGCTTAACAGTCGGGCAAATGTCTTCTAAAACTATTTTAAAATTCAAGTTGCTAGCATTAGTAGTTCTTGAGATATTCAGCTGTGACAGACGGATAGACAGACTGAATCGCATCATAAGGGTTCCTTTTTACCATTTTGGTACGGAACCCTAACAAAACCAACTGAGTCAATCAACCTGCTTAGCGTTTTCCCAACTACGTTGTGGTTGGCTTCCAGTTTAAGGCCTATTCAGATGAGGTATCGCTGTCGCACTCGGTAGCGAAGCGGACCAGTATCGCTACGGAATCATCAGTCTGTCTAGCCTTTTCCCAACTATGTTGGTGTCGGCATCTAGTCTACCCAGGTGCAGCTGCATATTACAGTATTGCTACCGAGCGCCACTTTGATATCGCTTATATCTGAATAGGCCTTTAACCGAATACAGCTGAATACTAGTACTTTACATTGAACGACTGCCTCGACAACTCAGTTACTGGGTGACATGATACCCCATGGTGAGACTGGTTGTCAGACTTTTAGGCATCTGACTACCCGTAACGACTGTGAAAGATCTTCGAATGACAGCCGGGACAAACGGCGTAACGTACTGTCCGAGGCACGGCGGGGTAATGGATGTTCATCCATCCACGAGCTGACCGCGGCAAGCGTAGCTTGGCCTCAATCGAACCATGTAGCTATTATTATTTAGCCACGAGCCCTTTACAAAACAAGCTGGAAAATCAAATAAAGTTTTACTAACAACTATCCAATGGGGATGGCTAATAAATGATTGACACATCCATTGGCTAAAAGCCAGCAAGTCTGTCGAAAGCATTAATCAAAGTCCAGCGATAAACATAAAATATTGGCCTTTATTGGAAAAGAAATAAGGACTAAAGTAGACGCAAGTACAATTTTGTAATAACTCGATTTAGTGAAGTAACAATTCGTTTGAAAGGATAGATTTTTGGGCACTGTCTAGGAAAGATAAAATTTATTATTTATTGAGGTAATTTGTCTAGTCATGGGAAGAATATTGGTGCTTGTTGGTTGGAATAGATACACTATGCAAATATTGGATCCAACTTTGTATCATAAAGGAAGCGGAAAATTGGAAGTGCCAAGACAAAAACGTGATGTCATGAAGGAGATAGAATATAACTTATAATGTATATTATATTTGAGCTATATAATGGCGCCGATTTTCTTATTTATAAACTAAACTTACACATAGACAAACAGCTCGAGAAAAGGACAGTGACAGATAAAAACTAAGTTAAGTATGTCACATAAGTTATGCCTTGAATTTCGCCGTGAATTTAGTGTATGTTTTCTGTTTTTTCGACTGTTGACCTATTTTACCTACAGGAAAGGCTCCCGCAGAAAGGCGAGAAGCGACTCCGGCGAAACAATTATAATGAAGTTTTCATAGAAATTTTTCCACCAGAATCGCGTCGCTACCGTCTGCGGGAGTTTTAACTTTTAACACCCACATTTCGCCAGTTATGTTTAAGTTCCATGTAATAAGGGGTTGAACCTTTGATGTAGATGTCTAGTGTAAATCAATGTTCATAATTATTTCACTGGTAACTGTCAGTTCCTAATTGATTCCAGAGTAAATTAGAGTAGTTTAACGTGAAATTCTAAACCATGAACCGAAATGTGGTAACAAATATTTAGGGTAAATTTTACCAATGAAACTAAACGCGATCAGCACATCTAAACCGCATTCAAGAGGTTATTATAAGTTCGAAAAATATTTGACCGAATTTCATTTTACCTAAAACTTTTCAACTATTTTCGTTTCGCTTTTTTTTAGTTCATCGAAGTCACGTCTGCCACTATCAGTTGCCCTATTATCAAATCGATTTTTGTCGTTACTGCGACGTTTCATTTGGTCGAAAAACTTTTTACCGAAGTTACATTTAACCGAAATAACATTTGGTCGAAGTATTATGTTTCCGAACATTCGTTATACCACTGTTTTAATTACCAGGCATACAGCATGCAAGCAGGGATGCAGCATGCAAGCAGGCATGCAGCGTGCAAGCAGGCATGCAGCGTGCAAGCAGGCATGCAGCATGCAAGCAAGCAAGCAGCGTGCAAACAAGCATGCATTGTTTCTGTCACGGCTCCCGCGCTGCGGGGTTTGGGCGGCCCCACACGAGCTTACTGTCGCAGATGGTTTTAACGCTCACCACCGCAGCTTCGGCTTGCTGGCCGGCTTGCGGGCGACCCCTCTCCTCCGCCCCTACGCGGGCTTAAATTACACTCTAGGGGTAGGGCAGACAAGACTGCGTGAAGTCGGTTTTGCAGCGATTCGTTCCTGTCACTGAATTTTGTAGCACAACACATTGCCTTTTTATGACGATATTTTAATTTAATATTGAAAATGGTACCAAGTAACCAGCTATATATTTGTGACCAAATAATATTCCGTAAAATGTTGTATCGGTGTGGTGAAAATATGGCACATAAATCATTTGGCAAATGGAAAAAGAAGCTTCGGCCAATAGCAAAAAGTTATTTTGTAAATCGGCGAAATATAGTTCGATAAAGTAATACCTATGTTACATGATACTTTGATGATTTAAAAATATGTCAAATAATGCATATAGCAAAAAAGACGTCGGTCAATAGTTTTCGGTAAAATGAAATTCGAACAAAAAAAAATTCGGAAAGTGTTCGGTTCCCGTTCAAGAGCAGATGTCAGTGCCAATATTCCACATTCCACAACAATAATGACAGTGACAGCTCTTGAACATGGTTTAGAGTCATCTAAACCATGTTCAAAAGCTGTAGCACGTCAGTGCTAATCGCTTTCACTTACATTGGTGAAATCCACCCTTAAAAAAAAAACAGATAAAACGCTAAGTTCCGACAAGAAATAAAGACCAAAGTAAGACTTGATCATCTAATTTATCCTATCCCACCACTGACACAAAAGCTGCCATCAAAAGAAAAAAGATATTATTATTAAAATATTCAATTCGGTTCATTTCCTAAAATTTTTCTTTTTGTATCCAATTGAAGCGTATTTGTTGAATAAATTACATTTTGATTTCCACTGAAGATTGTGTTGGCTCCGACGACGTTCGCAGTTTTTTTGCTTCATTTCTACTCTGTGGCTGTCGGATTTCTCGGGATGAAAATGTTGGTTTTTCGTATCGACTTGAATAAGATATTTTTTTTTTTTTATTTGCAAGATATTATTTTTTCTTTATTGTTTAATTGACTAAAATTTGCTATCAGAGCTGCGTTTGCTCTATTTCAATAATAATTTTAGGAACCATACGTGTGATCGCGTTGTTCATCGAAACTCCGCAACGTATTTTGATGCGGTTTCCGCAATAATTTCGAGGATCTATTCCGGAAGGTTTATGTGTATAATAAATTAATATTAAACAAACTTATAAAATAAAACCTCGATGTTTTGCCAAGTCGTAAAAACTGTGCGAAGCAGGGGCGGGTCGCTAGTATAGTATAAAACAAAGTCGCTTTCCTTGTCTGTATGTGTGATCACTTCGTTCTTCTAGACTACACAATCATTTTGATGTGGGTTTCACAATCATTTAGAGAATTTATTCCTGAAGGCTATGTGTATTATGCACCGACTGCCCTCAACAGGGTAGATAATATATTTTAGCTACTTTCTTAACGTATAGTTCAAATTATAAACTTCAAAACGAGTTTAAAAATTTAAAAATAGAATCATATTATAAACTTTTTCTCTTACAAAATAATATTATAAAAACATTTTTTTTACCATTACGATACAGGACAAATCCAAGAAGTTAATATCACCAAGAAGTTTTAATTTTTTTTTTCTAATTGAATGCATAAGCGGGATGCGCCTTTTTTACAAGCTTTTTATAGCATTACAAAAAGTTTTGATTCCTATTTTTACTTATCTGTGGCAGCGCCCGCTTCAGTTAGCGCATTTGCGGTGATGTGCTGGTATTGGCGTAATTCATACGTTTTGTTGTACTGAATTTCGTAGGAAATTTTTTATTTAGGTTCAATCCCAATGTATGAGAGTAGATAAAGTAGTCTATGAAACTGCGCATAACTAGGTATTAATACCCCTCATTATGCAACAGTTACGTAAACTATTAGAGGTATATTATTAAAGGTTCAATGCGTATTCAATGATGGATGAATTTATTAGAGTGGAAAATCAGCGTACAGAAAATAATAATGTAAATAATGCTTATAAATGAGCAAACAATCATTTATAAGCATTATTTACATTATTATTTGCTATTGCATTTAGATGTTGAATGGGTTGCACCATAGATATTAAAAATAAGATGTGACCCGCACACACCGGGGATGTCAGCTTGAAATAAATAGTCGCGGATAGCCCAAGAGGATGATTTATTGAATAGTTAAAAAAAAAAACAATCAAACCATCTGCCTAGCCTTTCCCCAACTATGTTAGGGTCGGCTTCCAGTCTAACCGGATGCAGCTGAATACCACTATTTTACATGGAGCGACTGCCTATCTGTACTCCACAACCCAGTTACTGGGTAATACGATACCCCTTCTCAGACTTTCGCGCTTCTAACGACCCGTAACGGCTGTCAAAGATCCACGAATGACAGCCGGGACCAACGGTTTAACGTGCTTTCCGAGGCCAACCAGACGGTCACCCATCCACGCACCAACCGCGGCAAGTGTAGCTTAACCTGATCGATCGACCCGTGCGACTGTTATTACTTAGCCACAAGTATTGAATAGTCTTAATTACTACGAAACTAATGCTACATGAATGTTGTGTGCATGTTGTGTTATTGTGTGTATGGACTATAATTTGTGCAAGGCGACCGAAAAGTGCTTATCTAGTACTTATCGGCGTGGTAAGGACATCGACGCACAACCTATTGCCATGGATTCAGTACATGATTCTGGATTGAAATTTTTCGACGGTTGTTAAAAAGAAAAACTGTTAATTCCTACAAAAGTTTTTTTAAAAAAAACAAACAAAATTATCCACCAAATTATCCAAAACAACGTGTTTTTCTTTAATCAAAACCTTTTGTAATAAACACGAGCTCAATAAATGTAATTATGTTAATAAAATGTAAAAGCTTACAAAGACCTCATTTAAATTCAGTCGTTAGTTTTGACTTAATGTGTCAATTTTCTACCTTATTACATAAGCAACATTTTGCCCTTACGAGAGTGTGTGTGAAGAGAACCCTCACAATAGGCCCATCGTCCACGATGCTACCTACACACAAAAGTAACGTCTAAAGGCTAGTGCAGATAATGGTGGGCCGCACCGCAACGCAACGCAAACGCAAAAATCCTCGATGTGTTGCGATGCGGTTAATAAAGGTAAAAGGTACAGAAATGATGAAGCAGGATTTTAGCAAGGCGTTGCGTTGCGGCGCGGCCCGGTCAACTGAGCACAGCCTCATTGCACAGGACTGGATACAGTTCATATTCAAATTCGAAATTCGAATCTGTTTGAAATAATTATTACATTGCGATGTGGCCCCACGTGACTGGCAATGTCCTTTAGCACAATTTTGTAATGGGGCGCGTGGCGGCGTAGATTTACAAACTGAAATCATAAATAAGTAGCCAGATTTTTTAGATAATCAGGTCCAGTTGTAAACCAGTGTCAGGCACTAGTTGTCTGAAATTTTTGCTGAACTGGGCCTTTTTTGGAGCAGCCGTGAGGCACACATTCTTCCATCGCATTTTATACATTTTATTTGTTTTTTTATTAGTATTGCAATCTGATGTGTATTATTTTTGTGTGCCTTTTAGTCTGTGCTAAATAAATGTATTTTCATTCTTTCTTTCAATTTCACAACTCTCTGCTGTTTATACGACGCAATCAATCACAAACTAGTTAAGAACGAGTTAGTAAGTCGCGTCGTATACTGACTCATTGAAATATTAGTGTTATACATTCAGGATAAGAACCGGAAAAGAACGGAGGTGGGCTAGCCATGACTGTCGAAAGTCCGATGGCCGGTGGAGCAGACGAGTCCTGGAGTGAAGATCGCGTATCAGTAAGCGTAGTTTGGGACACTCCTCAGCTAGATGGACCGACTACCTTAAAAAAAATGGCTGGGACGGCATGCATGCGGAAGACGGAGGACAGTTTGTTGTGGCGCGGCCTGGGAGAGGCCTACGTCCAGGAGTGGACTCCGATATGCTAAGTTAATTGATTCTAGCTAATCATTGCTGTGGGATCGTGTGGTGAAATAAAAGAGTAACTTGGTGAAAACTTCGATATTTTAGAGAAATTAAAAGAAAACTTAAGCTAACACGTATATCTTCGTACGTCATCCTTTACACGTATCGCCATATTTCCTGTCTCCCTCCCTTTCACTCTTATACACTTTTCACTTACACCTCTGCATTCATTCCTTTTTACTCAAAATTCATTCCACACTCGGTTATCCTACACTGCCTGAACTCAGACACAACGTTTCAAACACTATAAATGTCATACTCATCACACCTTACATAAACAACCTGAAATAATACATAACACTTTAGGTTAAGTCTTACATGAGTTACAGAAACATAATGATATAATATATAGAAACATATTTACCGAAATTTTATTACTTATCCACATAGCCAATTAACATTTCATTTTTTTTTTCATAGAAAAATATATAAAAACATAACGTAAATGGTCCCCATTGATGCGCAAATTAATCCTCTACCAAGTGACATTGAAGCGATTGACTATATTACTAAAATACAATAGAAATTGATGGCAATTCATCAAGTGCGCTAGATCGTTTCGGGGACCCTTTACACTTTACTTGAGTAGCGTCGGTGGTGGGCCTAGTAGTGTCCAAAACAATTTTGAACTTGAAACTTATTAGTGTTTAGTTCATTAAATATTAAACAAATTACTACAGTGTGGTGAATGTTTGAAATTAGAACAATTTAATCATTTTCGTTAAGTAAGTAATTTGTAAGTGAATTGAAAGTTACTAAATTGGTGGAGGATCACATTTTTCAAATTTAACTCAAGTCAAAGCCTATTAATAAGTAACTTAACTTTTTAAAAGTTAATGTTTGAAATTAGCTGTCAATCGTTTAAGTTTGAAAACTACAACAGGACAAGTAGCAGATTAATGATATTATGTTGCTGACGACATTTTTAAAACCTACTAAGGTAAGTACTTAGTGTGATTTTTTAGAGAATGTTTGGTTTTAAAATAAAGTCAAGTCAATATTTTTTTTTTTTCAAATAGGCACATAAACGGCACTTTTGAACATCAACGTTTAAAACATATCGTTCACTGGGAATTCTTATCAATGTCACACTTCATAAAAATGATCTCTTGAAAATAAACGAAAAATTGTTCATTTTTTGCTCCTTACTTTCTTAAATAATACTAATACATAACATACATCTCGGCCAGTGACTGCACTGTATATAAATAGAACTTGGACCAAACAAATGACCGTGGCATTAGGCACACGGCATCATTTTCTTTGAGAGGCAAACAGCAATCTGTCATGGCCGCCTTTTTTTTCAGTATCCGCCAATTTTGCTGTAGGTTACATATGGACTGAAGAAATAGACGGACTAAATAAAGATATATTATGTGTGTTTCCCACACATAATTGTCGGGATATTTGCCAATTCGTGGACGAAGGAAAGGATCGTGACCTTGATGATGAGTAATTGGTGCTATTAATCAGATAAATTGTAATTAATCGCGAATACGAAGAACAGAGTGCCAAAAATTTGAACGTATATAGGATTTACGTAAGTAGTGCAAGAGGCACTTTACGTAAATAAACTTCTATCACAATCAGAATTAGCTTAGTATTGGATAATTGGATCTTTGATAACATAATAAGATTTTTTTTTTAATTTTATTACATTGAATTTTCTGCGATTTTATCTCCATCATCAGCTATTTGTAACGAGACATCATAGTAATCGTATTACGGGACGCGGGTTAGTACACTGATACAAAAACGATGACGTTTACAGCGGGCGCTGTTGTGCAAACATTTGTGCATATGTCTTGTGAAATGTCACTTGAAATGTATTTAAAAAACAAGTTGGCGGGGTTAGTTCCGATTTTGGCAACGTGCCAAAATAACGTTGTAGCGCTATAATCGATAAAGCTTTGGTTTCTTAGGAAAATGGTTCCGTCATATTACAACGGCCGTCAAGAAAATCTGTAATTTGTATTTGGACAAACGTTATTGTGTGACCGTTCACTGTTTTCTTGGAAAGCCAAAGCGTTACCTGAATAAAACAATGCTCAAAGAAAATCTCCTTTTAAAACGATATACAACATACTATAAAATCTTCTTTGAACAAACCATAGTGTTTCGACTAGATCTGAACCCCAACAACGGAAATCATACGCCAGATCCTTGTTTTAAAAGCAATTTACATTTCATTTATGTCTTTGACACAAAGCTGTAGGTAAAATAAACATTTACTATAGTCGGAAGAGGCCCGTTTCAAATGTTGCCTACCACTGGTTTGAATAACTCGAAAGTTTTTGGTCGTGTCATGTTAACGGCCTAATGAATATGGAGTGAAATATAAAATGACTGTTTAAGGTAAAAGTGAGTCATCTTTCTGATCTTTTACTTATTTATTTGGGATCGGCAGCAACATGACTTATATTTTCTAAATGGTATCTACCAATTATTTATTTACACTTAAATTAATATATTTAAGTGTATTTATTTAATATTTTACATTCTGTTTAATATTTTAGCAATTCTAGTTCTCACACACTATTGTCTACATTTGTGTTACACTTTTTCTTTCGCAGGCCTGCTGGAAGAAATTTTTTAAGTAATAAGCAGTACCTTTGTACTTAAATGTTATATGTCGTATCTTTATCTATTTTACTGTGAAAACTGCATGTACATAAATAATAAAATAAATAAAGGACCCAGGATTTCAAATCTGTCTGTCGTCTTTAAAGCAATGACGTCAGAAGACAGTATTAAAGTACCCATGAAGAAAGATATGATTTTTTTATTCATTCTGTAAGCACTACATTTGTTTTTATAACACTATGCACGCCACTCGGGAAAAATTATGCTATAAAAATGGAATGAGACCAGTATTTTGCTCACTGCCACGCAGTTGCTTCAACTTTTTCTATTTTTCTCTAGATTGTCGGTAAAATAATCATTTTCCTCCTCTGTAGAAAATATTTTTAAACGTTAATTTATGAACAATCTAAGACGTTTAAAAATAGGCCCATTAGTCTAAAATATAGAATTTCACAAAACGGGTGCTTTTGTTGATGTTTTATTTTACACACTGGAGGCAGACATGAGTCAGTTTTTATTTGACATTGTGGACTTAATATCTGAGGTTTCTAAGGACTATAATAGATTCCAACACATTATCCCTGCTGAAACTCAAGAGGTTGTGATGATTTATGATTTTATTCTTAATATATAACATAACATCATACCTGTATTGTGCTGTATTCGCCTGCATTCGTGATTTTATTCTCAAAAACTAACCCAATATTAGCATCACAAGTGTAATAGCCCGTATTTTTTTTCTAGAAACGCCATTACAAATGCAAAAAGGTCACTAAAATGAATTCAAGTTTTAGTCATCACGATGATCAAAGTTTTCAACTTTGGTTAGTACCTTAATATTAATTTCAAATTCAGCTTCAATTTTAATTTAATTCCCAAACTCACATAATTTATTTTTATTTATTTTATTCATTTATTTATCCTCTTACTGGAACGCCATACAGCAATTACACCAACGGAGCAAAATGTCTCCATAATTCTATAAGTCCATCCATATTGCGCACATTCTTTGCAATTTTTTGAGAGTTTTTTGCAACAGAAAGTTTCAATATACCTATCACTCTATCTTAATTACCTTTACCCAAATTGATTGCATATCAATTAATACCATTACTTGTTTTTGTGTCCCCTTCAATCAAATCACCGATGCTCACAATACCAGAAGCATATTCACCTACAAGGTATCTGACAAAACCCCGACTTCGTATCCAATGGTAGGATCTATGTTTGTCATATTAACACAGCAGCGTTCTACCAATCAGGGATGTTCCCCAAGACTCAAGAAGGATTCTCTTATCTACTACAGATGTACTATGAACACAATTGCATTATTGTCACTGTTTGATGAAGTGACGATGCGTAGCACCCTCTAGCGGATTAGTTTATTTACTAGATTGCTTATTCAAAGCAGAACTACAAATGGTAGCGTTAATGAATGCTGAGAACAATGAATGCTTGGAGCGTGTATTTAGAACAGTCGCTTTGGTATATTGTTTCTGTTCAAGCTTTAGAAATTGTGATTGGGAAGAGACCAGCCTAGGGAATTTAATTATATGTTTGGTAAAACTGCATTAGTAGGTTTTTTGGAATGCTTACTTTTATAATGATATTGCCAATCGTACCTAAATCCAACGATAGAATAGAAATCTTTCAATATTTTAAATGCAAAGTGTGGTTATTGGTTTGGCAACTAGAGGTTTACATAAGTTTGCCTTTTTTCCCTTGCTTCTGTTTAGCCTATTGATGGCAATCTAAATTGAATCAGCCCAGAACTTCGCCTTGGTCTTTGATTAGAGTTTTAGGAAAAAACCATTTTGTTACAATATCTTGATGTTTCAATGGGTGACCAGAATAGGTTCCGGAAAAACTACAAAAATGTCAAACAGAAAGTGCAAAAACAACTTACTCCATCGCCTAACATACACCAGGTGTGGGGCATCTCATCAGTTCCTGCGTCTGTCATGCTTGCCTATTATGGAGCCGATCTGCTCATGCTAAGTTAGTGGATACAGATCTAAATGAGACAATATTATTTTTAGTACAGGTTGTTTAACCCAACTTCGTTGTAATGCTGCATCCACTGGCTGGCATCGCGCCTCCAGAAATTCGCAGGACTATAGCCAGCCGCATCGAGAGGATGAAGCCACAGGATGACCCACGCCACCAAATGCATAATTTTAACCTAGTGCCACTGAGGCTTAAAAGGCACAAAAACTATATTGGGTGCGTGAATCCAGCCGATAGGAACCCCTCCGTAGAAAGATGTGATCTTTGTCAAGAACTGCTTAAACCTCTTGATTTCTTTATTGAACCATCAGAGTCTCCCATCCGCGCACACGGTACCGTGGCCTACTTGGAAAACGTTAAACAGACTTGGTACCCAAGTAGGCCGCAGCCAGGATAATCTCCTAATCTCCACAAGTGGGGGTTCATGGACGGCTCAGATCCCATCTTAAACCGCATGCCTGGTCACCGTGAGTACCTAACCTGCACCAGCGAATGGTATTCACGTTTGGTGGATTTCGATGAATTAAAAAAAAAACTAATAAAAAAAAAAACTGTATATGTATATTTTTTCAGTTATTTAGCCTTCGACACGCTAAGAAGAAGAATGGGTGAGACGAGACCCCCCGTACCTCAGAAAGCATGTTAAGCTGCTGGTCCCGGTTTTCGTTCGTAGATCTTTGACAGTCGTTACTCGTAGTCAGAAGCCCAAAATTCTGACAAACAGTCTTACCTTATCATGTTACCCAGTTCCTGGGTTGTCAAATAAGCAGTCGCTCCATGTAAAATACTGGTATTTAGCTGCATCCGGTTAGACTGGAAGCCGACACCAACATGTTAGGAAAAGGATCAGCAGATTGATTGATCTTTATGTTTCAAACGACGCAAAAATAACTCCATGACTTTAGACATTTTTACAAAGACTAAAATTTTTAAATGAGTTGTCTATTACACTCCCAAACTTCTTTAATAATTAAGTATTTAAGCCCTTTTTTGCAATTTCAATTTTTAAGCTAAGATTAAAAGTGTTTAATTGGAAACGTCTACGTCGAGTATTAAAAATATTAAGAGTTAGGTAAGACCACAGTGTCAGACAGTAAGTCCTAAAGACTACGATAAGGAATCACGCAAAACAAAAATAAATGAATTTTAATTAAATTCAAAAAGTTTTTTTTTACCTGTCAGCCACAAGAAACACGCGACGCTTAGTTTGTGGCTCACCGAATTTGGCTATACTGTCATCTTTCATTAATAATTAAACTTTGCTATTACTTATTTATCGTCTGTTGTGTATGTACGCACATAACAGAAGAGACGATGAGATTTTGTGAGTGCGAGTCATGAAACTTGAATGATAATATAAATAACAATAATTATTAATATCTCCTTTATTTCATAAATACGCATATATACGAGTATTATAAATTACATTCTGTAATATTAGAATATAAACAATATCTATATACAAATATTAAAAAAATATTAGCCCACCAGTATTGGGAAAAGGGTCCAAGCTACCGGTGGTCAGTGCTCCAGAGAGAGAGGAACCTCCTAACAATGCGAGCTGTGTCCAGAAGTACCACCTTCTGAATCAAGCCCTTACACCAAGAGCCTCCTCAGGTGTTGGTCGAGCCATTGGCTGCCCACATTCCACATTTCGACAACCTCGCAAGCCAAGCCAAGATTCGATTATCTTATTATTAGTGTTCAAATTTTTGCAGCTACGCTTTGAATGAAGTCCATGGAAGACAACATAGCACACCAATCATTTTGATAGTTAATCCATAGGAGAACTAAATACCAACCATACAAATCAATGCTTTCACCAGTCTAATAAAACCAATATGTACTTGAACTCACCAACATCATCTGCCTAGCCTATTTGACCTTCACAACCCAGTTACTGGGTAATACGATACCCCTTGGTAAGACTTTCGGGCTTCTGACGAACCGTAACGACTGCCAAAAATCCACGAATGACATCCGGGACCAACGGCTAAACGTGCTTACCGAGGCACGGAGGGGTCTTAGTATGTAAAGATGATCACCTATCCATGGACCAACCGCGGCAAGCGTAGCTTAACCTGATCGATCGACCCGTGCGGCTGTTGTGTTCAATAAAGTGACATAAAGTAGGTATATTTTATTAGCTTCATAGCTTTTGCCCGCGGCTTTGCTCGCGTTAATTAAGAATAGCGGTTTAGGGCGTGAAAAAGTATCAAGCAAGGAAGATGAAAAACCGGTCTATCGACACTACGACTCACAAAATGTATTAGGTAGTTTATTTAAAAAAAAAAAAACACTTAACACACTAATAAATTCTATAATAATATAATTCAATCATGATTCGCAAGACACTTGGCGCCATCTATTATCATAAGAATGTTATTGTTGTTTGCCTCGGGAACAGTACTTTTCTGCGGGATGAAAGGTACCCTATATCCTTTTCTGTTCACGTGACAACGTATATGCAAAATTTCAGGATGATCGGTTCAGTGGTTTAGGCGTGAAAAGGTAACAAACTTACTTTCGCATTTATAATATTAAAAGTTAAGATAGTTAGGATTACGTAACTGCCTTAGTTAGTTAGTCTTGTGGTCGCAAGCGCCACTGCTGAGAATGAGGTCTTGGTTTCGTTTCCCAGGTCGAGTAGGGTGTTATTGGTTTTTTCTATCTGAAATGTCTCAGTAGCAGCCCCAAGTCTGGATTAGTGCTCGATTGATGGCAACAGGCTTGCGCCATATTGCATAGCATAATCAGCCTATAATGTTGCCACTGTTGGAACACAAGGTCTCGATGAGAGGCAGTGGGCCGTAATCCACCACGTGGGCCCAGTGCGGGTTGGTAGATGTCACATGTCTTCGAATTTTTAATTCTAGAATATCCCACTTTCCTCACGATATTTTCCTTCACCGTTTTGAGAGCAGTGGTGATATAATCATTTTAAACAAAGTAAAGCGCCTGACTGGGTTCGAACCTACTACCTACAACTCGTAAGTTGCGTCCGTTACCACTGTACCACCACTGCCCTATTACATGGGACTTAAAAATAACCGGCGAAATGTGGGTATACCATATGTACACCTCTACCCAACCCTTCGGAAAAAAAGGTGTGATGTTATTTATAAACTTAATCCACTTTTTTATTTTATTTTTTTATTTGTGATGGGTTTGTTCTTGACTCTAGAGGTGACAGAGACAAAGTCGACGATGGAGTGAGCTTACCTAGAAGAAACCTGTTCACTCTCACTTTGAAGAGATTAGGGTTGTACACGTTCGGAAACTCAGACGCAGTTAGTGAGTTCCACTCCTTTGCTGTGCGCATTACAACATACATTTGGAAACGCTTAGTGCGAATTGGTGGGATAGCAACCAGGTAGGGATGGTAACTTGCAGTACTTCTAGATGTCCGATGGTAGAAGGGGGCCGGTGGAATGAGGTCATGGAGTTCTCGGGCACACTCTTCGAAGTACAGTCTATAGAAACCGACAAGCAGGCAACCTTGCGGCGAAGAGCCAAGCTATGAAGCTTGGCATCCACTAGTTTTACGTCGCCAATGAGCCTCTTAGCTCTGCGTTCCACCGAGTCAAGCGCGGCTAGTTGGTACTTAGCTGATCCATCCCAAAGGTGACTGCAATACTCCATGCAAGAGCGGACTTGCTCTTTGTAAAGGGTTAAAAGCTGTCCAGGCGTAAAGTATCGCTTCACCCTATTTAGCATGCCCAGTTTCTTGGCCGCAGTTTGGGCCTTGTACTCGATGGTGGCGCTGAAGTTCACATAAGATGTCAACTCCATGCCAGTTAGAGTAGTTAGGTAGGCATGGAGTTTACTACACTACTACTAACTATTACTTTAGTTAACAGTTACCTTTCACAGTTGCTTTAAACCTGCGCTTAGAGCAAACAAAAATGGCGCAAGAAGTACGAATTCTTCAGAACTTTCCCAAATTGTGCAAACAAACCACAACTAAAGAGCAAGAACGGGGCAGAACTCGTATTCACGGTAACTTCATTTGTTGTAAACTTTGGTTTTAAAGTTTGTTCTTTACATTTGGAATTTTATGGCTTGTGCTCTCCTTTTGATCTTCATTTGTTTGGTTTCACCCTTTAGTTAACAGCTGACCTTAGCAGACATGTTACTATGCAGCGATCAGCAACTCAGTCGATTTTCAGTAGCTTGATTTAGCATTAGTGGGTCCAAACTAGGGTTGCCAGATTTTTTTTTTGATTCTGTAAGGGACAAATGCTCAATTTGGTTAAAAAACGGGATTGCAAATTTTCTCCTGGGAAAAATAAAAATATGTAGGTATTTTATGTTCTTATTTTTATTTATTTATTGCTACTTATATTTTAAAGAAAATCGTGTAAGTTGCAATATATCTTTGTTTGATTTTACTTATTTGTATAAAATTCATTGCAGTTATAAGTCATCGTTGAAAATGGTCATTAATTCACTAATACCTCTTCCAGATGAATTATTTGTGTCACTATCACTTGAATCACTCAATTTATTTAAAAGTTTCGGCAAATTATCAAAGAAAATTTGTTGTATAAATCAATACGTGTTGTATTTACTCTGTCTTTTTCTGCTGGGGAGTTTGTTGCGTCACTTCTTCTTCCCAGCTAAAGCACTAGGACGTGGTGAAGGGCGGGCTTTTTGGGGACTGACCTAAGTAATTCTGATGTTCGAAAAGTGCTAATTCTCAGCCTAGTTTGAAAAAATGGCTTTTGATTTTGATTTTGATTTTGACTCAACAGACCTTGCGAACATCTTACGAAACAATGAATAGAAAATGTAAAAATAATTAAATGGGCGATAAAATCACGAGATGAGGTAAATACTAATTAGAGTAATTACGTATGTGAAATATTTACATAGTTCTTGGTGTCGGGCGACCTGTCAATGTCAATCAACCGTAGTGCTATAAAATTCTTAATAATAAATCAGTTATGGTTTAAATACGGGACAGAGTTTGTCCAAGCGAGACGTTTAAAAATATGCCTGAATTACGGGACGTCTGGCAACGCTAGTCCAAACCTCGTATTCTTTAAGAATCGGTAATCAGTAATTTATTCGCTTTTCAGAAACTCGAAATAGCGACTGGCAAAATAAGTGTTTTGATACCGAGGTCAAGCGCAAAGCATAAACGCATCGCTGAAATTTGCGCGACTAATCGCGGAGATTCACCAAGACGCAATGCATCATTCGTCGATGCTAAACACAACATGTCTGCTAAGGTCCTTAGCTAAACCTTCACAGAGTTAACTCACCTATATGTAACAAAGTTGCTTGTATACAGTCCATCTCTACACAGTTGCTTAAAAACCCTTTCTTAGACGTTAATTGCTTTGTCCTATCAAACTTCTTGTTAATTTTACTTAATTGGCCCTTTTTAATTTTGTCAACGGAAGCATAAACACACACAAAGAGTTACAAGCTCTTCAGTGACTTAATTCTAGTTAACAAGACATTAACAAACGACCGACATTGGAAGTTCCCACATCTTCGTGATTAACTTAGGAGTTTGTTTGTTAGCTTTGAAGTCATACTGAGTTGGTTAGAAGATCATAGATCAACTCTGCTTATTATGTTGTAATGTATATTACGAATTTTGTTCTTATTTAGCTTGTTATATGTTTTTGATTCACGGATTTGCCTTTGTTCGTTATTTTGGTAATGAGAAAGGGATTATGAAGCTGCGTTCGATATTATATTGAGATTATTTTGTTTGGCATTGCTTTTGAAATGGATATGTTTAGACGCTTTCTTTTTTCTCTTCAATATAAGATTAACTATCTTATAATCTCATAGTTGACAAATGAAAATCGATAATCCTTATACAGGGTTATTTGTAAAACACCAGCAACCTCTAAAGGGGTCATTGTACTCATCATTATGAACAACTTTTACTATGGGATCAAATCCGAAATCACGAAAAAAAATCAGCCGTTCAGTACATTTATGTTCGCATAATTCGTCAAAATGTACTGAACAGCTGATTTTTTTTTGCGATTTCAGGTTTGGTCCCATAGTAAAAGTTGTTCATAATGATGAGTACAATGACCCCTTAAGAGGTTGCTGGTGTTTTACAAATAACCCTGTATACATAATATTTGAAGTCTGCTTTGCATTTGAATTAGTTCATAATTTTATTGATGTTTCATATTCATTACTTCTTTAGAACTAAGTATCTCTTGTAGCATTTTTTGCGAGCTCACCAACCGTTCTTCGTAAAACAGATTCTCTTTTTCGGCTAGTTCTATCAATTAACACAGCCTATCGCAGTCCATAACATAGGACTCTTCTATTTAGGTACATCACAATAATTATCGCTTTATTGTCTGGCAACTAGGGCCCATAGATATAATCCACAAATAATCTGAAAAAATAATAAACATATTAAAAATAATATTAATAATAATTATTTTACATAGGCAGTCGTTCCATGTAAAATACTGGTATTCAGCTGCATCCGGTTAAACTGGAAGCCGACTCCAACATAGATGAGAAAAGGCTAGGCAGGTGGTGATATTTAAAAATAAAAACATTAAACCATTGACCTATAATTAAAGTCGGCGTAGAATTACGCTAGGAATTATGTAACATTCCGCAAAAACGAAATACTCAAAGCACCTAAATTTAAACTAACTTTATCAATCCCAAAAGACGAAAATACATTACGCTTCTAATAATAATATTGTAATCGCGTGAAGTTCCATAGAAATGGTGATAAATAATACTACACGTGAAACCCGACATTATAGTAATATATTAGCCATACAAGAGGCGTTATGCGTGTGAGTACATTTAAGTGCCAAATTGATGAGTAATCTATAGAGAATCTTGTTGAAGAACATCTGCATTTGTGATCGATCAAATCTTAGAAATAAACCAGTTCTGTTTAAATCTTTTATTATTATTTTTTTATATTTTGGAAACCCAGCTTTACACCGAGTTTCATCATACCATGTTAGTTAGTGTTTCACCATGCGCTAATCCATGATGTATTTTAATTCTGGTGGAACGTAAATACCATTAACATCGATGTTTATTTTATTAGCTGAGTTATTAATGTCCGATTCCTAATAGTGAAATTGGCCTTCAGGCTTTTATATGGGGTCCAAGTTTAGGTTTGCCAAAATTTCTGATGAAACCTTGAAATAACGACTAATACTAAAGTATTTTTTTTTTAAACTTTAGTCTATGAATTGAAGGATTCTGCAACATCATTAATTTGTACTTTTTGTTCGTTATTTTGGTAATGAGGAAAGGATGGAAAGGATTATGAAGATGCGTTCGATGACCTAATGACTTTATTTTGTTTGCCATATTGTTGAGATTGATATGCTTTGAAAGAAAACTTCCAATTCAATAGTATCCTTGAATGATCCTTTTCTGTTAATCTATTCTGCCGTCGTAAGCAAAAAGGGCACAACTAACATTTAAAAAAAAAAATGAGTTACATACATATTTCGAATCAGAAAAAAAAGGCTAATCTGCTCAATTTTTTGTAGATTTTTTTTTAAATGTTAGTTGTGCCCTTTTTTCTTACGACGGCAGTATTTTTATTCAAAGATGTTCGTTAATGAGATGTGTTTACAAAACAATTCTCCTAATATTATAAATGCGAAAGTTTGTATAGATGGACGTTTGTTATTCAATCACGCCAGAACGGCTAAACAGAACTGGATGAAAATTGGCACAGAGGTAGATTATAGTCTGTAATAGCAAATATGATGCTTTTTATCCCGGAGAAATGAACGGTTACCGTGGGATAGTTTCCAACATCCACGCGGGCAAAGCCGCTGGCAAAAGCTAGGTATTATACACCTAATACATACATATCTTTATTGTAATCATTTAGGAATTTATTAGTCAAAAAGTATTTAAATTAATGTAAAATTATTCATCCCAGAAATCACAAAAGAGTGTTTGCCGCCGAAAAGAATCAACATTTTATCTTTAAACGCAAACTAAG
Source organism: Dicycla oo (assembly GCA_948252095.1). NCBI lineage: Eukaryota > Metazoa > Arthropoda > Insecta > Lepidoptera > Noctuidae > Dicycla > Dicycla oo. Next base: position 17,462,210 of record OX411732.1, read on the forward strand.
CGTTTGCTCCGGCCAAAAGCCGACAAATGCCAAAAAAAAGCTCTCAAATTAACGTAAAGCCTTAAATAAATCTCAAACTTCACGAAAGAATTTGCGCTGGGAACGTTAACAATGGAAAACCTTCAGTAACTGGTTGTTTTGGTGTCAGTACGGAAATCCTGTTAATTAAAAATAAAATATACCATAAATTATAACGTAAACGGTTGTTAGAAAACGCCTTGAGCGACGGTTAGCGCGCATCCGTGAGTGTTATTGCTATAAAATATATTCCAGGCGCGAATTAATTTAATCAGTTGTATATTTTTGGTTGAATTTCTGAGTTGTTTTCTCAGTAAAATAAAGACTGAAAATTTTTTGTCTATTGAAAAACGCTCACGAAACAATTTATTTAGGTACAACAGAAGCTAATGCTCACAACATTTTGTATCTTGCAATTCGGAATGAAAGCCTACCCTACTCTAAGTAAATGTAACTACTAACCGCCTACAATTAGGTAACCTCACCACTTAGACTAAACAGCCTGAGCAATAAATAGACTATTCTTAGCTATATTTGAAGCTCAATCTATATACATTAAGCCTAAAATTTACTAATACCAGATGTAATGTACTTGATAGGTATATTCCTTCGAATTTGTACACGTTATTGTATAATTATCAGTCAGTAACATAGACAAAATAGTCAAAGTAATTGGAATTGAAAAAAAAGCTAATTTAAAAACTACCTATCCAAAATGACTACCTCGCGGTCTTCCAAAATGAATAATGCAAAACCTTTTCCTTTTTTGATTTTTTTTTTTTTGAATATTTTCATTTGTATCTTCATTTTTTATTTAAATACGGTAAAATATACATTATGTACAAGTACACAATAAAAAATAAAAATATAAAGGGGAGATGCTCATTAGGCGTTTTGAATTGGTTTAAAGTAGAACAGGATACATTTCCAAAATAACTCGAGTATACCGAAAGCTCATTTCAAAATTACTCACATTACCATTTCATCCCCATGGATGGTCGCCTACTTCCACCAAGCCAGAGGGAAGCGTCTTCAGAATTAATTTTCTGTGTCACCGCTCACTTTAATTACGCGTTCTTACTAATATCAGTTACCTTTACGTTGCTTTTAAGGATGAAAATGGTATTATGTATTTATGTGTAACATATTAGGTTAAAGTTAATCTTTAGATTATTTTGATAGGTAGGTAGGCGAATTATGGCGTTGATAAGGCTATTAACTACATGGATTTAGATGTTAATTTTACTGAGTAGTTACTCAAATTCACTATAACTAAAATACACCACACGAAACAATACACGAAACCCTCAAAGAGCGCAAATACTCCAAGCTTATTGAGACTTATGTTTGAGCCGTTTGGGGTTGAAATACTCGGGCCATGAGGTCCAAGTGCCCACTGAGTTTTTCGAGACATCATCGTCAAGCGGTTGGTCGACTTCACACGTATTTGGCCAAAGAATCAGCACTGCCATACAACGTAGCAATGTTGCCAGCGATGCGTACGAATTTATTGATGCGCTATGATCTACTATGGTGGTATGATTCAGTCCCACTCTACCCCCAGGGGTATAGTGAGTCCGGAATGTGATTATTTCTCCTACTTTTTCTTTTAAGACGATACTTTTTTAAATTATGCAGTAAAATATTATCTTGTATAACTAATTTAATAAAAATAAGTAGGTACACAATTTACAAACATTATTTTGAAAATCGTTTTATAAGTGTCTACGTCCTAACGCGAGTTTGTTTCAGCATTTCTTCTCAGGGTATCTTAGTAAAAATACCGGCAACATTTAGCTTTAAAATATTGACATGGTGAATTCTCTTTAATAATGTAGGTATCTACGTACTTTCAGGGCCTTAGCACATCTCCACCGCGAAACCGCAAGATGTTTCGCTGATGTTCCGCTGATGTTCCGCTACTCGAGTAGCGGAATATCATGCAAGTCAGTTAAATTAAACTACTGTGGTTTATCTGCTATGGTTTCGCGGCGGAAGTGTGCAAAGGGCCTTGGAAATAAATACCATTTTGTTTTACGTGTACGATCAGCTTGGGCACTAGAGAAAGTAAAAACTGAAGTTAAGAACTGTGTTAAAAGATTAGAACAAAAACTTTATCCTAGCATCTGTAGGTATACCAACCTTCCTCTGCCAATACTGGGTATCCTAAAAAAACCCTAAGAGATTTCCCACGCGAACTGCACCACGGGCACAGCTACACAGTCACGTATCCAGCTTTAATTCCACTTCAGCGCGCAAGTGAAGCGTCGCAACTCACCGACTATTTTGCACGTAGCTACACAGTAGTACACTGAAGCCCCAATATCTGTGAAGTTACGACAAAGAGAACGTTGGCTGACCACCAACATGTGCTTCGATCGTTAAGCGAAGGGTTGTGGACTGAGCGACGAGTTAAAAGCGGCTATGAGAGATTTTTAATTCATACTAGAACTAGGGTAGCATACCCTAGTTCTAGCAACCAGTTTCCTTAAATCATTAATTTTGGAAAAAAAAAATTGTAGCAAATTATTCTATTAAAAAAAAAAAAACTGACTTATTTGTAAACACGCGCTTGCATGCTCGCATCCAGCGGCTCGGCTCGCTGCACCGACTACTGTAACACGTTTCAAAGGAATTCACGAAAAAGCCGACGGTCGAGTAGAGGATCCGGTGCTCGCATCGAGCGGCTCAGCACGCTGCACTACTGTAAGTTCAATAGAATAATGCTTGTTTTTCTTTTTTCTTTTAGGTATGTGCTTTTGCAGTCGGTTTTTGTTATTAATAATTGGTTTTATTTCAAGCTTTTTAGTTTTTTTTTTTTATTTTTTTATTTGTATTTGCTGATGCAATATACAAATATTATGTAGCCTATGTCACTTCCACAATTAAGACGAATCTAACGACACCTCATATGTTAAAATCCATCCAGCCGTTTAGGCTACAGAGCGTGCCAAGGAAATAGACATACATACATTTCTTCATTCATATTCTGTCTAACGGTGCCCATTTCTGCCGATGTCGTATGTCGTAGTAATTAAGGGCACATGAGATTGTGGCGGCATCTACATCGCTACATGCGAACTACGCATCACACTGACGTCACGCAAAATCCTGCATCACGCAATCAGGGTTTACCGCGCGACTTGCATATCTTGCGACGGTATATACAACGTCCCGAAATCAACCGTCGGGCAGTAGCCCACCAGACACAACACCCGTCTGGTCGGAGGATCCTCCCTTTTCAAAAGAGGATGAGTGAACTATACATCGTGTTTCTCATAACTTTAAACTGGTGAATCCGAACATGGACATTGACGCAGCCTTCGAGCAGCTAGTTCAGCATGACGTGATCATCTTCCTCAAGCTTTCGAGCGGCGAGTCACACAGCCAGACAGCATCCACGGCTTCAATGGGTATCCTGACCACCAGCATGGACGCGCATTCCTGGTCATCACCCTCAGCCTCATCATCCGCAATCAATCGGCCGGTCAACAAGCAGAGCCCTTCAACCCTCTCCTGGTCGACGCCAGCAGTCAGCCTCAATCCAGCGCTGTACAACATTCGATTCACTGGAGCACACAGCGCCACCCAGACTCACTGGAGAATCACCGCTGATAGTTCCGACTCAAAATGAACTATGCGGCACCCGGTTCCGACTCACTGGAACCTCAACTGGCCCTGGCAAGCATTGCAAGATACACGACTCAGCCCACTATCGACCCGGGGAGTGATGTGGCGGCATCTACCACGAACTACGCATCACACTGACGCCACGCAAAATCCTGCATCGCGCAATCTAAGTTTACCGCATGACTAGCATTACGTATATACAACGTCCCGACATTAATCGTCGGGCAGTCGCTCACCAGACACAACACCCGTCTGGTCGCAGGATCCTCCCTTTTCAATAGAACACCTTGTTCCTTATACCTCTAAAAGTGCTTTGTGTCTGGAATAGCAACACAATCTGCCTCTAGTACGCCTTTTCCCAACTATGCTGGGGTCGGCTTCCAGTCAAACCGGATGCAGCTGAATACCAGTATTTTACATGGAGCGACTGTCTATCTGACCTCCACAACCCAGTTACTGGGTAATACGGTATACCCCTTGGTAAGACTGGTTGTCAGACTTTCAGGCTTCTGACGACCCGTAACGACTGTCAAAGATCCACGAATGACAGCCGGGACTAACGGTTTAACGTCCTTTTCTAGGCACGGAGTGGTCTTGGTAGGTATGGAAAGCGGACCAACCGCGGCAAGCATAGCTTAACCAGATCGATCTACCCGTGCGGCTGTTATTACTTAGCCACAAGCCCCCCACAGACTGTTGAGATATATCTTGGCAAAGCTATGATTAACGTCTATAACTTAGACCATACATGCTATATTCCAACAAAGTAAAGAGGTGCTGAAGCAAATGTCTAATTAACCAGCCCACTTTGTGTAGCAGTAGGTATCCATTACCAAATTCTACTACAGTGAAAGAGCCTTCATAAGAGATAGTACATAAGTACTGTGAAGACCCAGACGGGATCTTTACTTTTTGGAATCTAGGCTGATAAAATAATAAACTGTTCACGTTTTTATACTATTTCTATTTCATACCACAGAGTACATTGTGCCTGCATTGGCCGAGGGGACTCGTCTTGTTGACGTCTCCCTAGAACCAAAAACTACCCTTTTTCAAAGTGACCGTCTTAATTTCAAAGATACTGCCAGCCTGATATAAATACACAGAAGGTTGAATGAAACCTCCTACAGTACCTACTACGAATGTAGGTAAGTAGGTAGCGCTACTTACCTACATTCGTTCGCCCTTTGGTCAAAGTCGGTTCAACTACCAAGCTTTCTATGAGGCGAGTACTTTCGCCTCAGACATCAAAAAGAAGGTTCGTCTTAAAAATATGAAACATTTTTCAAAAAGTTTAAGTGAGGACCATTGATTTATCGTTACTTTTTCAATTGTAAATGCGTCATTTACAATTTCCACTACGATTCTCAACAATAGATTCACGATAATATTAAAACACAAACTTAATATTTTGGAGTTAGCTTTATGTTCATTAGGACTCGCACAAGTCTGACAAGCTCACGAAGGGTTCCCTACCAGCGTACAATATTTAACACTACGTATTAAAAAAAAAGTACCTGTACCCTGATTGCGCACACACTATCAATCGGAATCTGAACCATTTTGAAGCAAATTGCTAATACATTGCTTCCTTATGTTCGAAAAACTTGTTTGCTCGACAACAATCAATCTGCCTAGCCTTTTCCCAACTATGTTGGGGTCGGCTTCCAGTCTAACCGGATGCAGCTGAATACCAGTATTTTACATGGAGCGACTGCCTATCTGACCTCCACAACCCAGTTACGGGGTAATACGATACCCCTTGGTAAGACTGGTTGTCAGACTTTCGGGCTCCTGACAACCCGTAACGACTGTCAAAGATCCACGATTGACAGCCGGGACCAACGTCTTAACGTGCTTTCCGAGGCACGGAAGAGTCTCGGTATGAAAAGATGGTCACCCATCCACAGACCAACCCCGGCAAGCGTAGCTTAACCTGATGGATCGACCCGTGCGGCTGTTATTACTTAGCCACGAGCTTTGCTCGACAACGTAGGTATGAATTGATTTGAACTGTCAAAATGAAACCTATTCCGATTGATAGTGAGTTTCCCAATTAAGGTGCAGGTCGACCGAGCTCTGCTCGGGTGAAAATAGAGAAAATCATCTTTTTTTTCCAGAAATGAGAGCTAGCTAGATCGATTTTTGCCCGTATATTGTAACTTTCTTTGAAATAGGGTAAGCTCACTCCATCGTCGACTCTGTCTCTGATGCGTACAACCTAGACTAGAGTCAAGAGCAAACCCATCACAAATAAAAAATAGTTAGAGGCGTTTTTGAGAACGTGATTACAAATATAGAATCATATCATATTATATATGAATCAATCTTTCTAGCCTTTTCCCGACTATGTTGGGGTCGGTTTCCAGTCTAACCGGATGCAGCTGAATCAGAATCAGAATCAGAAATATTTATTTGTAAGTTATAGGTACAATAGATGTAAAATGGTAGGTACAGTTCGCTACAACCAGCCATTAATGGCATACAAAAGTATTTTATAAATCATTGTGAATTTAAATTAGGTACATAATTATAGTTAAATTTATCTTCTCTAATTGTGTTCGGAAAAAATAACATATGTATTAAAAAAAATAATGATTAAGTAACAGCAAAAAAATAAAATAAAATTAAAGTATAATAATAAAACATTCCTAATAATACAAAATAAAAATTCAAGTGCATAACAGTAGATATCAAACATATATAAGGATAAATTAAAATTGTAATCAGTCAACAATATAGACGAATAATACCTAAGTCAAATGAACAAAAAGTCATGTCAGTTTTTGTCTTGTATAAAGTCAGCTGTCGAGTAATAACATTTACTAATTAAAAATTGTTTGAGTTTCTTTTTAAACATTATGACATTAAGAATCTTTATTTCTCGTGGAATTTTATTATATATAACTGGAGCCATTCGATAGATGCTTTTGCGTAGAAGGGCTGTTTTGCTGTGATCAACACAAAGTAGATTTGATTCTCTTTTCCTCAACCGTGAGTCAGCTGGAGCTCGTTTTTCAAATAACTGTGGATTTGTTTTAACAAACAATGCTACCTCGTAGATATAAAGGGATGGAAATGTTAGAAGATTTAATGTTCCAAAGTATGGCTTGCAGCTGTCTATTGGTTGTAATTTACAGATTGCGCGTATACACTTTTTTTGTGCGATGAAAGCATAATTTTTGTCTGTCGAGTTTCCCCAAAAAATTACTCCGTATCTTAAAGCTGACTCTACGTAGCTATGGTAAGCAATTAGTACAGTTTGACGATTTACAAATTTGGACAATTTATGGAGAGCAAAAGCAAAACTGTTTAGTTTTTTTACAGATCTCTTCAACATGTAGCTTCCATGTGAGTTTAATACCAGTATCTTACATTTATTTTTATTTTATTTTAATAATATATATCATCGTGATTAGAAATAGAGATAATAATCTATACTATTAAATGAGCGCTCAATAATATTGCTCATTCACTTTATATTTTATTTCATTTACTTTCATTTATGGGGTTAACAAATGAGTTTTAAAGGATTTACACAATATGGCGTAACTAGTATGAAACTGCATCAGACCATCTTGTACTTATATTCATGTTACCGTTTTCCTCTAATATTCAGTATGTATCCTTTCGCGGAAGTGTAAACAACTTGCGTTATTTGTGCTCTGACTATGTTAACTTTTGTGCCAACAAAAGAACATTTGCGGGAAGTGCTGCTTTTTTGCTTCAACTTGAAGAAATGTGCTGCTGAAGGACATCGATTGCTATGTGAAGCATATGGAGAACGTGCACCACCAATAAAGACATGTGAGTATTAGTTCCAGCGTTTTTAAGTGGCGATTTTGACACCACTGATAAAGAACGCGAAGAAGCCAAGTAAAATTTGAAGAAGCCAAGTTGGAGGCATTATTGGAACAAGATTCATGCGTATCTGAAGAGGAGCTCGCTGAAACCTTGGGAGTGACTCAATAAGCGATTGCAAACCGTCTCAAGGCCATGGGTATGTTGGATAAACAAGGATATTGGGTTCCGCATGAACTCAAGCCAAGAGACGTCGAGCGCCGTTTTATCACGTGGGAACAACTGCTCCAAAGGCAAAATCGGATGAGTTTTTTGCATCTAATAGTGATGAGGGCCGAAATTGGATCGCCTACGACAATCCAAAGCGCCTGAAATGAACACATAGTTTCAAATCAAAATAAAATGCTCTAAGAATTGATACCATATTTTCGGTTTCATATTATGAAACCGAAAATCTAGTATCTTTCTTAAATTCAAATCATAAGAAACGTGTCACCGCACTACGTAGGTCAATAACTTTCCAATATTCACGCGTAACCTTTTATTCAGAAATACCAGGAGTAAGAGGTTTATTTTCACTTACAAATAGATCGCTGACACCGATCAGCTGACTTAGCTTAGCTGCTAGTGATGTATTTATTTCAATTTGAAAAGTTTGGTTTCTGGTATCAATGTATTAAAAATTCTCATAACTTCCGAACATGTAGAGATAGGATTAAAAAAAAACCCTTCCAATATAGTTTAATATCATCCAAAGAAGCCGTGCCTTTGGTATGTATATACCCTTTCCGTTACACGTTGTATAATTCAGTTAAAAAAAAAACACGTATTTTTAATGGAGCTTCCTTTAATTTTTAACTTTATTTTATTTTTATTATTTGTTGTTATAGCGGTAATAGAAATACACAATCTGTGAAAATTTCAACTGTCTACATATTACGGTTCATGAGATACAGCCCGCTGACAGACAGACAGACAGACGGACAGCGCATGCTTAGCAATAGGGTTGCGTTTGGCACCCTTCGGAAACGGACCCGTAAAAACGTATCTGCTATACCTTTTCTTCTCTATTGGCTTGCTATTTTTCTACATTATTATAAAAACACAATTTCTATAGACGCATGTTGAATCGTGGCTTCGCATGCATGATTACTTCACAGTGATTTTGAGTATGAAAAAGGTGGAAAATCGTTTTAGGAAAAGCCTATAACGGAGATGAGAGGGAGGTGAAAATGCGATAAGTAAAATACCTTCACACAAGTAGTATCAATACCCTCATTACCTTTTGCGCATTAGGTGTTTATAATAAAGCGTATCTGTATAGTAGGTACATTTTAAACGTGTATTTTGCATGTTAAGTATTTTAAACGTATGTCAGTTGCCTGCATAGAGCGTATAGGACATTTTGGCTGAATAGGAACTTTATTCACAAAGCGAAGTAATAAAAGGGCTAGCGAGTACTCGATTTGTCCCAACGGCAAGAGCTATTAAAGAGAGTACTCGCTCAGCGATGCTTGCTTGGTGGGCAGAACACTCGCTGAGAGACTCACGCTTGGTACCTATGGTACTATCCGTATCTATGAAGTAGCTAAATTTGTTAAATACCACAGCCATCTTTTCACCACCAACGACAATACATTTAAACGTAAAATTAACCACCTGCCCTTAAAAATGCCTGTGCCTAAGCTAGAACTGTTCAGAAAGAACTGTGCCTATATGGCACCTCTAATATATAACTCTTTGCCCAAAGGCGTAACTGACCTGCCATATAAAAGGTTCTGTTGTGCCTTGCGAACATGGTTAATTCAGGAGAGTTTCTACACTGTTAAAGATTTTTTTAATACAAGTAAGAGCACAAATGTCGATTTGGTGTCCACTAAGATACTACTTCTTTCCTCTTATTTCCTGCGACTTTGTCTTTAACAATAATATTTCAATAATTCAAGTAATGGAAATCACTGTAATTCTAATAATTGTAATTCAAATATTCTTATAAATTGTAATAATTCTAAGAATTGTAATTTCATTCAAATAATTGCTATAAATTAACTATAATTTTGCATGCCCGTAATGAGGGTGAAATATGTCCTGTGCTATAATTTAATTTAACATCTTGTGTACCCACCATATTTCAGGCAAATAAATTATTTATGATTATGATTTATGACAATTCTTGCTTGCAGCGCTCGGCCGCTAAAGATAGATGTGGTCATCGTGTTCACGGGATTTTGTTTTCAAATTGGTCAGATGTAAGTTTCATTGATAGTACAGAAGCCAGCACATCAAGCTACAATCTGTCAGATTTCTTTAATAGATTTTCGACTTTATTGCTAAAGCATTAGGTTCAAGGTTGATTGGGAAAATCTGACAGTTTCGGGTAGGTTGACCTGCTGGCGTCTGTACATTCACATTATTACCGGCGAGTAATTGCTTTTCGCCGTCGCCAACTCGTTTTCACTTGTTTTTCATTAATCGCCGGCGGTGGGGCAGGTGCCAAATATATATTCTTTGAATTAAAAGCTTGTTAAAGAAACAACTTAAATAAAAAACAATAAAAAAGAGAGACAAAAAAACATATAATACAAAACTAAGTCTGAAACCATTTGCTCAGTGCAATAGTATTCTTTGCGTTTTATTGCAGTTGTGAGAGTGTTTACCGAGTTTCTGTATCGTTTAAATACACTTGCGTTAACTTTGGTTCCTGCACACTAGCGGTTGAAACACTGCGTTTTTGTTTCAAATAAAAAATGTAAAGCTAGGTACAGATTATTCGCAATGCAACATGTAATGTAAAGCGACAGCCTCCTCTTACGCCGCACAGTGTGCGCGCAGAGCGCTCTCGAACAAATTAAAATGCATGTTATTTTACGTGTTGTGTTTAGTGTTGCAAAGGACTCGAGTCCTTGAGTCGTAATTTTAAAGACTCCACTCAATTTTGCAAGACTCAATATGGTAAAAAGGCTCGGAGTCTAGAGTCAATCCAAGCCCGAGTCATTTAATAGCCACTATAGTGTTACAAAGGGCTGGAGTCTTAAAATGAACTCGAGTCGTCGAGAAAAACTCGATCAAGAAAGACAGATCCGGCAATTTAATTACTAAAAAAAGAAACCGTCTCGGCAATAAAACTATACAAGCTTCAATGTGTTTCGCATCAAAATTTCCTCAATCAATACTGTTATTTTTTATGTGAGCCTATCTCCCCGCCCTGTAAATGTAACAATTTAATTGCTAGACTCATACACGAAGAGGACTTCAGTGCGACTCGCCGCATAAAAAGGACTCGAGCGTACAAAGAGACTTGAGCTCTCATGTAACATTGAAGAGCTCGTAGAGAATTTAGTTCTCTGGAGTCTTGTTGTAATTCAACATTCGAGTTCGTTTATATAGGACTAGAAGACTCGAGTTCTTTCAACACTAGTTGTTTTGCAAGTAATCCGTACCCAGAGTCAAGAAAAATAAATTGTTTAATTAGCAAATTGACGATTTAATCAAATCAGAATAGTCACCGTCCCATTCCATTCTGTCAATGTGACCGTGGACCAATCAGAACAGATGCCATAACATCTATACATCTTTACAAATAAATATTCAATACATTTATACAAATAAATAAAATTGAAGTATCGGTTTGTATTTGTAATGTCAAAATAACAGCTTTTTACTATACACGGTACTTTTAAGTATACACGGTACTTATAACAAAAAAAAAAAAACACTATTGTTTTTTTTTTTGTCTGTCTGTTCTGTCTATTCTCCGAAACGGATATACCGATTTTTGACGGGACCTACACTGACAGATGCCTGATGTTACAAGGAGTAACATAAGCTACTTTTATTTTGGAAAAAGAATTAGGGTTCCGCGCAAAAAAATTAAAAACCGAAATTGTGAACAAATAGCGCGGGCGAGCGATGCAACACGGCGGATCGGGGACGAGGGAGTTTTATTAAAATGTGGCTGGTATTTTAGCATATTGTATATCTTATGACTTCCACGCGAACGAAGTCGCGGGGCACAGCTAGTTAGTTATAAAATCAGACTTTCTGGCGAAGGCCATGTCCTAACCAAAAGCGTTCGTCGCGCAAACACGCGACAGCCGCGTTTATTTTGTTCCGTACCCAAACGTGATAATGCGTTGTCAGAGGGTGCCTTCTGGTATTTCAAATAAAAGCGTGACATCGCATATTCGCGCAACCTATCGCTTTGGTTTTATGAGAGACCCCGCGTCCTAACCAAAATGAACCTGACAATCGTTTTGTTTAGGACGCGCCCTCCTTACTGAAACCTAAAATTAATCAATGACTGTAGCAATTTTTTTCAGCTAACAATTGCTGCGTTAACAAATCTCCTAGTCTTAGTTCATATTGTTTAGTTTCTAAAAACGCTAGATGCATTTCCAATTCATTCTAAATTATTTTACACAGAATTTGTCCTTGACAAAACTATCTCAAGAATCACTACAAGACTCGGCAAAAAACTAGAAAATACAAAACAAAATCCTGGCTGGATCCGGATCCTTCATTCTCTGAAAGGACTGCTAGCGGCCCATTGCCATCTAATTTACTATTAAATTGTATCAACTTCATACATAACACATACGAGAGGTATCTTCCACAAATTCCTATACAATTCCCTTGGTGCCATCCAATTTGGTATGCATTTGTTTTAAACATGACGCGAGCTTGAAGATTTTCATACAACGCAACGGGCGTATTTTGCTCACATATTATTCTGATGCATATTCGACGTTCATCCTCCTATGTTTTCCTTCACAAAGTAAATAGGATTGAAAGCATTGTGAATACATAAATGCCTTGTTTCTGTGAAAGGCACGTTCGTTGCAGTTTGGATTATTATTATTAACACCGCAAGAATAATTAATAAAGAGATGACGTTTTTAGCGATCTTTATTATTATGTGATCGTAATCGTTTATAATCTGACAATTCAGCCAAGGAAGTAGGTGCTGTCAGTGACAAAATTCGATTAATACTGCTACTTGTACGTATACTGCTATTTCTCTGAGTTTGTTTCGGCCTTTCATCTCAGAGTAGTCGGATAGGAAAGAGGAGGAATATACAGGGTTATTGGTAAAACACCAACAACCTCTTAAGGGGTCATTGTACTCATCATTATGAACAAGTTTTAGTATGGGACCAAATCTGAAATCGCGAAAAAAAAATCAGCTGTTCAGTATATTTATGTTAGCATAATTCGTGAAAATGTACTGAAGAGCTGATTTTTTTTTTTTCGTGTTGGTGTTTTACCAATAACCCTGTATATCCTGGGACATCATTCACACATGGTCATTTGATCCCAAACTAAGCAGAACTTGTACTATGGAAACCAGATAACTGATATACTACATACACTACTTTTTTTTTTTTTGTAAATACATACATAGATAATTACACCCAGACTCAGGACAAACAGACATGTTGATGCACACAAATGTTTGTCCTGGATGGAAATCGAACCCACGACCAGCGGCATGATAGGTGGTATCTTAACCAACCATGCCATCTGGCCTGCCAAGGAAACGCCGATCTCATCTATAGTTTTTAAAATATGATTGACGTGTAAAAGTGTAAGTTTACACTTATACGTGCAAAGGCTCTGGCATAATTCGACAATGCGACGCGATTCTGGTAGGATAATGTCCATTAAGTTTTCTTAGAAATAATTAAGATTGAATAACAGAACTGTTAATCGACTTTTTTTTCGCTAACTGTACCTACACAGTACAACACGATAGATATTTTTTTCCAAAAGTAATTTTAATGGATGCTAACTTTCTGTTACCTTGGGGGCTTTGGTCTGTGGGGGTCCGTCTTGGTCGGCCGGAAAATCTAGATCAACCTATTAAAGGACCCAGTATAGAGGCATGAGGAAAAGGGTGTAAAGTTCACTCATCCTCCATAGGAAAGGGAGGATCCCCCGACCAGATGGGTGTTGTGTTTGGTGGGCTACTGCCTGACGATTGATGTCTGGATGTTGTATACAAGGTGTGTGCAGGGCATAGCACGTCATCAGCCTGTAGCAGTTTACTACTGGCATCTACATGGTGAAATTTAATTCATGGGCATCCTTTTAAGGGGTCATTGTACTCATAATTATGAACAACTTTTACTATGGGACCAAACCAGAAATTGCGAAAAAAAATCAGCTGCTCCCTACATTTTGCTGAGTTATGCGAACATAAATGTAGGGAACAGCTGATTATTTTTCGCGATTTGAGGTTTGGTGCCATAGTAAAAGTCGTTTGTTATCATGAGTACAATCATGTGTTTAGTATCGGTCACTAATTACCAGTCACCTTAAATAACCACAACAAAACGTCATACTCAAAAAGTTCGTGAGTTAACCGCCTTAAAATGCGATTACTACCAAGCAAAAGAACTTTCGAGCCAAGAGATTATTGTATCCCTTCTCTATGTAAAGAAGCACCAGCTGCTTGTATCGTGTTTTTTAAATGGAAATAGTGATGGGCTTGTGGGCTGTCTTAGATAGAATCTAATAGCCAAGACAATTAATTATACGGAGACTGAACGACTACAGCTGATAGCCTCCTAACAAACACGTTCATTAAAATTATAGCCTCTGTGAGTGAGGTGATACTTAAGGCGCTACCCCAACCAAACACTTTGAACCTTTGGTCCTCTGTCCCGCCGCTCAGTCTCGCTCTGTTCCGCTCAATGCCCGCGCCCTTATCAGAATTCACAAAATATTTTTGACAGGCCAGCTGGCGTGGTTGGTTAATATACCAGAATTCACAAAATTTTTTTGACAGGCCAGCTGGCGTGGTTGGTTAATATACTACCTGCCATGCCGCTGGTCGTGGGTTCGATTCCCATCCAGGACAAACATTTGTGTGCATGAACATGTCTGTTTGTCCTGAGTCTGGGTGTATATAAGTATGTATTTATATAAGTATGTAGTAGTATCTATATAAGTATGTATTTACAAAAAAAAAAAAAGAAGTAGTATAATATGTAGTATATCAGTTATCTGGTTTCCATAGTACAAGCTCTGCTTAGTTTGGGATCAGATGACCGTGTGTGAACAATGTCCTAGGATATTATTATTATTATTATTAATTTACGGAATTATTTTAATAAAAAAAGAATAGCGAACTTTTGAAATAAAACAAAACGTGAATTATTTACAATTTTCAATTAACTATCCATTAGTGTAATCCACAAATGATTAGAACGTCAATTATAGTAAAAGATGAATGCAATCAATAATTTTAGTCACTTTTTTAGAAGGAGATCTTATATGTATTTATAACACAGAAAAACAAAAAAGAATAACGTGCAATGTGACGATAAGATGTCGAACATTAATAATGTGCTTTTATATGTAGTTTATATCTCTTATTAATGAGTTAATATAGGATCCGAATACCGCACTATCAGGCAAGGTTTTATTCGGGGTAGCGCCTTAAATAAGTACTTAAAGAAATAAGCAAGCAAGCTAATATTTTCTACTTTTTTACCATTGAAGAGATATTAATATTATTTAGTTTTAGTTGTAGTTCTAAAAGAAGACGAATAATAGGTACCGCAATTTCATACTTTATACACATACATACATAAACTCACGCCTTCTTCCCATGGGGGTAAGCAGAGACTGCAGAACAATAGCTCCTACGATCCTTACCACACCACACCCACAATATCATAATCTATCTAGCCTTTTCCTAACTATGTTAGGGTCTGCTTCAAGTCTAACTGGATGCAACAGAATAACAGTATTTTACAAGGAGCGACTGCGTATCTGTCTGACTTCTACAACCCAGTTGCCAGGTATTACAATACCTATTGATAAGACTGGTTGTCAGACTTTCGGGCTTCTGACATCCCGTAACCCCTGTCAAAGGTCTATGAATGACGGCCGGGACCAACGGAGTCTCGGTATGAAAAGGATGGTCACTCATCCATGAACTGACCTCGGTAAGCGTAGCTTAACCTTCGATCGACACGTGCGGCTGTTATTCCTTAGTCACCACAACTACATTGAAGTCGCCTGCAGGTGGAAAATGGCTACCTCTCATCACGGCCACTACTAGCCACCAAACAACATCTTACATATATGTACGGACGCCAGCACATCAAGCAACTACAATCTGTCAGATTTCATTAATAGATTTTCGACTTTATTGCTAAAGCATTAGGTTCAAGGTTGATTGGGAAAAACTGACAGTTTCGGGTAGGTTGACCTGCTGGCGTCTATACATGCCACTTTTTACTATAATGATTAGGACACCTAAAGGCGGAGACTGACTTGTCACGTTTTTTTGTAATGTAATTCGCGAGCTTGGTTACAAAATGGCGATACACAAGACGCGGCGTACGCTCGCTTCGAACACATGGCTCAAGCGCGCTCCATTTCTTGTTTCAAAACGGCGATACACAAGACGCGGCGTACGCTTGCTTCGAGCTCATGGCTCAAGCGCGCTCAATTTCTTGTTTCAAAACGGCGATACACAAGACGCGGCGTATGCTTGCTTCGAGCTCATGGCTCAAGCGCGCTCAATTTCTTGTTTCAAAACGGCGATACACTAAACGTGGCGAACGCTCGCTTTGAGCACTTGACTTAACCTAGAGCAGGTTAAGCTGTGTTTGTAAACATGCGCTCGCATGCTTTTGTAACGCGTTACAAAAGCTCGATACATTACAAACAAACGTCAGTCGGTCTCCGTCTTAACCTCTCCAGTGACCGCTAAGTCAATGGATGCTCGAATGTTAACCGAACTCCTTAGGTTCACAACTACTGTAAGCCCGCGGTCGCCATTGGATGATGGTATTTTAAGCTTATATTATATTGTACAGAGTTTTAGATTAAACTAGGGATTTACTTTAAGGAGTCATTATGAACAACTTTTACTATGGGACCAAACCTGAAATCACGAAAAAAAATCAGCTACTACATTTTGACGAATTATGCGAACATAAATGCATTCAACAGCTGATTTTTTTCGCGATTTCAAGTTTGATAACACTCTGTATAAGGATTTTTCTTAGGCACACATGGTGTGCAATGGAGCAGAGGAGCTCGTGGCTAAGTAATAACAGCCGCACGGGTCGATCCATCAGGTTAAGCTACGCTTGCCGGGGTTGGTCCGTTGGGTGACCATCTTTACATACCGAGACTCCTCCGTGCCTCGGAAAGTACTTTAAGCCGTTGGTCCCGGCTGTCATTCGTGGATCTTTGGCAGTCGTTACGGGTCGTCAGAAGCCCGAAAGTCTGACAACCAGTCTTACCAAGGGGTATCGTACTACCCAATAACTGGGTTGAGGAGGTCAGATAGGCAGTCGCTCCATGTTAAATACTGGTATTCAGCTGCAACCGGTTAGACTGGAAGCCGATCCCAACATAGTTGGGAAAAGGCTAGGCAGATAGATTGACACATGGTGTGTGCAATCAACATTTGAGGGATAGCATGAGATTAAGGATATTGTTCATGGTATTATGAACATAATGACTGTGGAAATACAAATACCAGAAATAATATAAAATTCTCATTTCGCGACAACTACCTACGATACAAACCATTTGTCATATTCAATATCCTAGGCATCGAAATACTAGCGCTCTGGTAGCTCCGTTACGAATGTCACTGTATACGGTATTCTACATTCAGTTCAGTTTCATTCTTCGTATGATAAATAGCTTGCAAATAAATTGAAAATTTTATTTCCATCCCTCTGGATATCCAGAAAGACTACCAAGTTATTTTGGTAAGGTTCACCCTATATTTTGGGGCCCTTTTCATAAAATAGAGAAAAATAACGTAGAGAAAGTTACCTACTCATTCAAAGAAAAAGATCACTGTTTTTATTTTTTGTTTAATTAATTCGGCAAAAGTTCACATAGTAGGTACTATAAGTTCACATAGTACCTTTTTCTTTTTTTTGCGTGGAGAAATGCTCACGCATACTGCACTACCACGGAGAGAGTGCAGTCATGTGGGACTCTAACCCACTAAAACTCCAGAGTGTCCTCATCTGCCGCTTGTGGCGGGAACACGGGCAGCCGTAACTGAACGGACCCTCCTCTGGGGAGTACTCAAATCACCGGCGCACCAGATTACATTGCACGCCGTGACCATCTCAGGGACCAAACCAGCACATGGGCGCTAGACGACCCCGTGTCTAGGCACCCTTGGTCCCCTTATAACCAATCAGGTCAGTGGCCCGGCCGCCTACCACTTTTCGGCCGCCGAGGATAGGGCGGCCAACGAAATACCGACACTCTTCCTCCTCTGCGGCCCCACCGCGTCCGCCATCAGACGGTGGTGACCCCATCAAGGCCGAGGAAGGTAAGGAGAGCAGCGCACTGCAATACCGGCACTCCTCTCCTCAGCCGTGATGCCTCCCATACGACATCGCGGCCTGCCTCAGTTGCGATGTCGCCCAAGCGGCACCGCAGCCTACTTGTTGGCCGCTATGTCGTCGGCGTCTTCTTTGTTTCACCGTGGGTGACCAAGCCACGGCTTCTGAGCCCCCCCCCTGCCTCGACAATGCGGGTACCCACAGGGGGGTTCTTATAGTTCCTGACGCTGGTTTTCGACAGGATCGGACGATCTCAGATGTAAATCAGTTTTATACTTCAATGTGTGTATGCATACTTATAAGATAAGTTAGTGTAAGTTAATTACCTATAAACATGAGCACCTACAATGACCACTTAAGTTATTTCCAGATATGACAATCACATCTTGTATACCTTAGAATAACAAAGTGAATATAAATCTTTACTTTTATTAAAGGATTAAAATGGATCCAGGGAGAGGAAACTTAAAGTTCTTCAAAGTTCCTTCCTGGCTCGCAACATAGTCTCCAAGTAGAAATTACTTTACACAAATCCTAGGAGTGTCCTATCCTACCTACCTACGTGTATGTATTCCGTACAGGATTTTCATCTTGTATCACAATGGTAGTTTGTAGAAAACAAAAGACGGGCGTATAAACAAAAGCTGATTTATAGCTTAAGGAAAACTTTGCTGAGACTTTTTATTAAGGTTCCTCTTTATTTCGTTTGCTTTGGAGTTGGTATATCAGCTGTATTTTCTTATGGGTTAATCAAAAGTTCTGTGTATCGGAAAAGTGTTTTGGCGGCCATTATTGTTGTATCGAAGAAACATATCAAACATAAAGCATCCGGAAAGTGCAAAGTTATGATGAATGTTTATTTATTTATTTATTGGATCGCCAACAGAGGCTATTTAATTACAGGGACAAATACAAGTGTGCACTTCCAATTTTGCCACCGTAAGGAAAAGGACGTAACTAGGTATCTGCAAAAATATTGAAATGAAGAAAAATAATATTTTATCCTGTTTAATGTACAAGATACCAAGGAACTGCCTTCTTTTAATAGTAAGAATTGCGTTATTTCGTCATGCTCCCTTAGCTGTCACTGCTTGCGGTCGGGTTGTCTCCTTCCCTCAAATATGGCGAGGGGGGTAATGGCTGATCTTTGCGTTATGCTCGTGAACGGGTGCTGCTTGTGGTGACTGGTCGTCTTGCTGACCTTGGTTTTGTTTTGTTATTAGTAATTTAACTCGTTGTTTATTTTACTTCGATGGTCCTAGTTTATCATCTGTGACTTCGAGTTACGACTACATGTACGGCTATATGTAAGTGGACACGCCCTTTATTACATAGTTTTAAGCTATATTTATTAACACAAGTTTTGTTTTATACTTTATATATGTTACTTTGTAAGGTATGTATCCATGGGCCATTGTAGCCTGATAATAAATGTTTTATTATTATTATTACTGGGGGCTTTTATTTAGGTATAAAGTTCTGCTTGAGTATAGTTTTCGATATTTTTTTTTTTTGGTTTTTTGTCGTGTGCTAGCTGACTTATAGCAAATACTTTATATTTAATGTTTTGTGTTGTGTAATGTACTTATATTATTTTGCGCAGTTTTGTATAAAATCATTTTTGTTTTAACTGAACAGACAGGGGAGTTTGTTGCGCCACTTCTTCTCCTCAGCTAAAGCACTAGGAAGTGGTGAAAGACGGGCATTTTGGGGGACTGTCTTATGTAATTTTGACGTTCAAAAAGTGCTGATTCTCAGATTAGTTTGAGTCGATCCATCAGGTTAAGCTATGCTTACCGGGGTTGGTCCGTAGATGGGTGACCATCTTTACATACCGAGACTCCGCCGTGCCTCGGAAAGCAAGTTAGGCCGTTGGTCCCAGCTGTCATTCGTGGATCTTTGACAGTCGTCAGAAGCACGAAAGTCTGACAATCAGTCTTACCAAGGGATAGATATCGTATTACCCAATAATTGGGTTGTGGAGGTCAGATAGGCAGTCGCTCCATGTAAAATACTGGTATTCAGCTGCATCCGGTTAGACTGGATGCCGACCCCAACGTAGTTGGGAAAAGGCTAGGCAGATTGATTGAAGTAAACCCTGGCTGAACGCCTGGCCCTTTAGATTAGCAAACGCGACAAGCACTAAACGTCTTCACAATTAACACAGGCGTAACCACAGTCGCTATCTCGATACCTTGATGTCGATACTCGCTATTTATACATGGATTGCAGTGCCAACACGTCGGTTATGTCGCACCTGAAAGCTCAGTTGCTGAGTTGTGTGTTTGTGCTGTGCATTACCTACTCCAGAAGAACATATTATTGTCTCTTGATAGTGAGTGACGTTGAATTCATTTATTCGCATACCGAAGCAACTTATTTCCATTCTCTGGCTAAAACATATATGTTGTGGTAGTTTTTCTCCCACTAATCCCACAAAGTAGGAATATTAATTAATCAAATCAATTAGCACTTCCTTGTCCATAAATCAATTCACTCAAGTAAACAATCGAAAGGAATCTTTCTAGCCATATCATCTTTCACACAGTTCATCCATCGTTCCTTTGGTCTTCCCCTACTCGTATAGGCGTTCACATTCATACTCAAAACTCTCCTGACTTTTTCGATTCCGATTTCCGACATTTTCCTCATTGTTCTGCATCACACGTCCATACCATGACAAGCGGTTTCCACGCCACTTTTCAGTCAACGGTGACACTTTCAGACTTCCTCTTATATACTCATTTCTTATTCTATTAACACCACACATAGCATAGCATTCTCATCTCAGCTGCATGCAATTGCCTTTGTGGCCCAACATTCTGATTCATACAAAAAGCAGGTCTAACCACTGTTTTGTAAATCTTCCCCTTAAGTTTAAGGGGAATGCGGGAGTCGCAGATTGTTCCCGTGATCTGCCACCATTTCACCCATCCTGTGTTAATTCCGTGCTTAACAGTCCGATCTACTTCGCCATCGTTTTGAACAAGTGAACCAAGAAATCAGAAGTCGGAGCTGACCGGCAGAAGCGCGCCATCAAGCGCTTTGGCCCCAGAACTGGAGAGACCGCCAAATTTTAGTTCTGCTGATTTTCAAGCCAACATTCTCCAACTTCCGTTGCTATTTATCCAATTTGCTCTTGATTTCAGGTCCATCTTCACCGACGAGAACGATGGTGTCGGCAAATAGCTTCCACCAAGGTGTCTTTTCCTGTGTGTCCAACGTCGGAGCGTCCATAATCAACAGGACTTAAAGCCGACCCCTTCAACCGCGATGTAAAAACAAAATATTTTATTTTCACGTATAAGCATCAAGGTAAACGTCCAAGCTGCCCGCGATGTATCGCAGTGAGGTATCCATCGGCATGTGCATTGTGCTTCCGTGTCTATTAGCATGAAGGAGACATCGAGGTAGCGAGCTAAACTGCGAGTCTGCGATCGCGAAGTAGCAGTGAGGCCATCTTCGGCATGGGTAGCTCTAAGTTTCCATAATTTCCTAGTAACTTGAGGGTGTAAAAATACCCTTATATTACCTACTTAATAAGCACGTTCAATTTTGAGACTTTCGAGTCCTGAAAAGCTGTTACTTTACAGCCTAAAACAATCACGACTTGTCTACAAATCGCAAAACTAATATCAAATAACAGTTCGTAATCAGATGTAACTCATCCGATTACGAGTCACGTTCTTGTTAACAAATTACAAACATGTAACTAGATAGTGGCCAGTTTACCTTGATCCGTGGCCAAATATGGAACTAAACTTAAATGTATCAAATTTAGCTTGTAATAGGTGGCAATTTCCTTTAAAAGCAGCGCCTTAATAAAGTGTCAAGATATATTGGGTAAGTTTACATGTATACTGACATAGATTAAGGGCGGTTACCGGGAGACGTGAGTTTAGGAGTAAACACCTTACCTGATATAATATTATGGCAACTGATAAACTGTTTAATTGATGGTAAGTACATACATCTGCTCATATTACATTTGGGGGATGTTGTAAGGTAGCTCGTGAAATAGCAGTATATTATTTGCGGTCTACCTTGGAGCATTCGCGTTATGGAGAATGATTATCCGACATTTTGTATGCGAAGGCTTCCTTCAGTCAATATGTGCATGCCAGTTGTGCTGCTGGGGAGTTTGTTGCGCCCCTTCTTTTCAGCTAAAGCACTAAAATGTGGTGAAGGACAGGAGTTTTTGGGGAATGGCTTATGTAATTTTGAAGTTCAAAAACCGGCTAAGTGCGTGTCGGACCGCGCACATTGAAGGGTTCCGTAGTTGGGATGAATTTATCCTAAGAACAAACTTAACATTTTAGTTGAAAAACATGTTCGCCCATACATTCCAACTGTAAATGTAAGTTTGTACGCAAAATATTGAGAGATTTACCGTGTTATTTTAGGACCATAGACGTCTCATAGGTTTAATAATAAATAAGTTTATTGATCCAAAGTTAACCACGCCTGCCTGTGTGTTTGTCTGTAATCTATAGTATTAAATAAAACAATATATTTGACCCTCACACTAAGCCTTTTCATTTGATATGTAGCACGATATAGTTCGCAAAACTTTTTTTTGTCATTTGCCCCTGCCCCCTTCCCCCTATATTCAAAATTCCATTAATTATATCACGTCCGTGTTTGGGGCACAGAAATTCATATGCATACCAAATTTAAACTTAATCGATCCATTAGA
The DNA here is from genome assembly GCA_948252095.1 of Dicycla oo. Taxonomy (NCBI): domain Eukaryota; kingdom Metazoa; phylum Arthropoda; class Insecta; order Lepidoptera; family Noctuidae; genus Dicycla; species Dicycla oo. The sequence goes on from OX411732.1 coordinate 17,484,689, forward strand.
TTAGGAGAAAATTGGCTGTGACAGACGGACAGACAGACACACGAGTGATCCTATAAGGGTTCCGTTTTTTGCTTTTGAGGTACGGAACCCTAAAAAGTGCTGATTCTCATCAGTTGATTTATTTTGACTTAACAGGTCACATAACTCTTTATCCGAATGTCACAAGTTCATTGTCACAAGTAAGAAACAAAAACATCTAAACTTTCACATCATAATATTAGTAGAATAGAATCTTAAAAAAAACCGCAATGTATGCAAAGGTATCGAGATACCTGTATATTTGCTTCGAATATTTGAAATAGAAGCCACGTTCCTGTATGGAGTTTGTGAAACACTCATGGTTTTTCCAATATTTGTTGTGATCTCATGGAGGCGTGTGTAGCTCGCTCACGACTATTAGCCCAGCGATATAGATCCTACGCGGAGAATTTAAAAACCGTTTGAAAAATACTGCTTAAAAACGACACGTCCAATATTAATAATGTGTCTCCTGTCAAATTATCATTTTCTTTGAATGCTGCATACAAGATGTAATTGAAATAACTGAAAACTTCCTAAGGGGTCATTGTACCCATCGTTATGAACAACTTTTTACTATGGAACCAAAAAAACAAATTGCGAAAAAAAATCAGCTGTGCAGTGTAAAGGTAAGTATAGTGCACAGGTAATTTATTTTCGCGATTTATTTGTTACTAGCTTTCGCCCGTGACATCGCCCGCAGGGTTGCCTGAAATTATCCCACGGGAACTCACTAAAGGGACCTAAAGTATCCTTTGTCCTAATGCAGGTCATAGTCTATCCATGTGCCAAATTTTACTCAAGTCCGTTCAGCGGTTTTAGCGTGAAAGCGTAACAAACAAACAAACTCATTTTCGCATAGTATTACGAAAAAAGATATTTGCAAACTGTACTGTGCGACATATCAAATGAAAGGGCTTACTGTGAGGGTCTGAAACATATATACTTTTTTATAGTTATAAAATAAACTCTTTTAAAGTTATTTAAGAAAATAGATAAAAATTGACCATTCTCCCCCCTTTATCTCCGAAACCTGAAGAAAACTTAAAGCTTTAAATTTTGAAAAAAAAATACAGAAAATAATTCTATAGCTATAGATTACAGGAAAACATAAAAAGTCTATGGTCTTAAAATAACATGGTAAATCTCTCAATATTGTGCGTACAAACTTACATTTGTCCATAGTTAAACGAAAATGATCCAATCCACATTAGGTGTAATGTGGTGTGGCTCTTTTTCGTTTAACTATGGACATTTGTAGTTGGAATGTATGGGAGAACATGTTTTTCAACTACAATGTTAAGTCTATTCTTGGGATAAATCCATCCCAACTACGGAACCCTTCATTGCGTGGTCACGCACTTGACAGGTTTTGATAGATAGTACGGAACCCTTCGTGCGCGAGTCCGACTCGCACTTGGCCGGTTTTTTTTTTTTTGTTTTGTTGTCACTAGATATCGAATTTTATTTGACCTTGTAGTTGTGATGAAGAAAACAAAGTTGAGATAATAATACCTACATTCTCGCTTCATAAGGAAAAAAGGGTCCAACATAATATTTCTACATAATATATTCTCATAAATATAACCGAAGTAACTAGTTACTATAAGTTCCCAGTGACAGGTCCCATATAGGAAGCTGTTACTTTCAGCTGAATCATAAGAAGTACGAATAAAGAACCATCATCTGCCTAGCCTTTTCCCAACGATGTTTGGGGTCGGCTTCCAGTCTAATCGGATGCAGCTGAATACCAGTATTTTACATGGAGCGACTGCCTATCTGACCTCCACAGCCCAGTTACTGGGTAATACGATACCCCTTGGTAAGACTGGTTGTCAGACTTTCAGGCCTGTGACAAAGATCCACGACTGATAGCCGGGACCAACGGCTTCAAGTGCTTTCCGAGGCACAGAGTAAAGATGCTCACCCATCCACGGACCAACCGCGGCATGTATGAATAAAAAATAAAGGTATGTTATCTCTAAGAGTTATAAACTAGGTGTATGTACTATCGTTGAAACTTAACTCGGCTCGGCTCGGCTTAACTTAGCTCGGCCGCTAAAATAACGCTTGCTAACAGATGTGGACATTTTAGTACATTTTTTGTGAGTAACGAAACTTATAGGAGAATACTAATATTTTCTACACGTGTACAATCAACCACACGTCGCGCGTCAGAGGAAAAACAGAAACCTACTGTGGGCCTAGCAGGAGCGCGCGGAGTAACCGTAACATAAAAGAGAATGCCCTTGGGCCGTATCAACTTGAAAGGGAGCAGGTCACATCACAACACGTAGAATGGTCTGCAAGAGTACAGACCATTCTACGTGTTAAAACGTGTTCAAAGGCATGGTTGAGTGCCTCTCGACAGTCCAGAGATTATGTTCTAACAAACGAACGCGTTTTCTTTAAAACAATTTTATTATCATCATTATCGTTCAGCCAAAGAAGTACCTCCTCAATGGTGAACCGATGACCTAGTGACCGGGAATTCACTGTAAGCGAGAAGCACAGGTCATGTTTATATGATACTGCCTATGGATTATCGCATACATGTAGGTTATTAAATATAAATAAAATTAATGTTATTATTCACTTTGTACCTAGTGCTTTTTGGAAGTCGGTTGTTTTTTTTTTTTTGGAAAAAGTTTTTTATTTTTCACTTTTTAGTGGATCAGTTTGTAATTTATCTAAGTTACAATATCCTAATGTCAACTGTTCATCGAATTGGAACACGTGAAATACTTATTATTGGGTAGTTCCGGTGGCCATCTGTGATCTTCATCATCAGTTCCACTGGACCAAATGGTACTTTCCAAGAACAAATGCATCAATAAAAAATACCCAAAACGCTATAGGTGTGCCTATAATATTTGAAGAGTTCCGTCGATTTCTCCAGGATCCTATCATCAGTTCCCAACCTAATAACAATGGGATCAACTAAAAAGTATACCCTTTCTAACAAAACAAGAATTTTCCAAATCGGTCTACCCGTCTTCGAGTAATCGGGGAACTTACATTAAAAAAAAATTCCAACGAATTGAAAACCTCCTCTTTTTTTGAATTGGGTTAAAAGTAATATCTAGTTAATAATATCAACGTTTTTTATTTTTAAAATACTTTTAGCCAAGTATTTGTCGCAGCCAACTAGCTTAATTAGCCTTTCAGTTAACAGCTAGCCTTTTAACTAAACGGCGCCCTACAAATAGCGGTCTGAATGATATTCATTATAGGTTAGGTTGGAACTGTAACCAGCCACGCGCGAGTCGAATTGGTCACTGAAACTAAACTAGGACACCTAAAAAAAAATGGGTTAGGTTAGGTTAGAACTGTGACAAACCGCGTGCGAGCCGAGCGGTGACGCGGGAGCGGTCGGCTGGTGAGTGCTACTTCCAAAGGGCTGAATAAGCTAATTAGCTGCATCATTTTCACGAGGGAACAAAATTGCGCTACATATCGCGGGGTGACGCGGTATTTCTTCTACAACCTAAGCTAGAAATATTTTAAGTTGGTAAATGAAAAATATATACATAATCTCGGAAATCAATGTAAACAAGTGTATTATTATTATTATTATTATTTCCTTTATTCAATAGTTAATACATATATAAATTATATTTTTAAATATTAGAATAAAAAAATATAAAAACATTTAAAAATATAAAAATATATAGTAGCCCACCGGTATCGGGAACAGGGTCCAAGCTACCGGCGGTCAGGGCTCCAAAGAGAGGAACCTTCTAACAATGCGAGCCGTGTCCAGAAGTACCGCTCTCTGAATCAAACCCTTGATCCAGCTGCCCAACGAGAGCCTCCTCAGGTGTTGGTCGAGGCTCTTGGCAATTAAGCCATTGGCTGATACGACTATCGGCACAATGATCGCTGAGTCTACATCCCACATGTCGACAACCTCGCGAGCCAAGTCAAGATACTTGATTTGTTTATCTTTCTCGGCTTTCACGAGGTTCCCGTCATGCGGGACCGTTATGTCAATAATCATTGCGCGCCGCTCTATTCGATCCACCACTACTATGTCAGGCTTATTGGCAACAATAGTCCTGTCAGTGATGATGGATCGATCCCAGTACAATGTGATATTTCCATTTTCGAGAACTGGGTCGGGCACATACCTGTAGTACTGCACTTCCGATTCTACAAGGCTGTATTTCAGAGCAAGTTGCTGATGGATAATCCTGGCTACAAGGTTGTGTCTATGCAAATACTCTTCGTTAGCTAGACGAGAACACCCGGAGATAATGTGTCGGATTGATTCTCCTGGACGGTGGCATGCCCGACAGATGTCAACCGTTCCGTCCTTCACAATAAATCTCCGGTAATTGTTCGTCATTTCCGTCCTTCACAATAAATCTCCGGTAATTGTTCGTCATTATTATTATTATTATTATTATTATTAAAACCAGCTTTTAATTGTCTGGATATCGTTTTATCCTCCTTGATGATATCCAGAGTAATAAAAGCTTGTTGCGATTACTGTGTTCCCATGTCCTCCTTCCGGCTTTATCATTAGATCAGCTCCATGTCATAATAATATTGCATTGTCATCCGATTTACATATGCAAGTAACATTTAAGCTCAATCGGAAACCGGGAAGTGGGTCAAATTTAACTTGCAAGATTCGATTACAGACAGACACCGCGACAGGTGAAACTAATTAAAAGCTTGTAAAAATAGTTCACAATATAGGAAGAGCAGTGAATTCTCCTCCAAATAAGTGGTTTTGGAGAAGAGTTCAATGCTCTTCCTATCGAGCAAAAAGTCCGCTGTCATAACCAAACCTAGTGAGATTTGGTTGTGACAGCGGACTTTTCGTTTGATTATATTGGAGGGCGTTCTCCTTTGAACGATTTAAAAATAGAAAGTACCTACTCGTTTCGCACTTTAAATATTTACTTCATTTTAAGGCCTTTATCATATCGATGGGTCATACTTTGAGCTTGATGCAAAGATTTAAGCCAAAGTGGTTTAAGTTGTATTGTCGATTCAAAAACCGTTCGAATTTACGTTACGTTTACGTCTCACGTTCGTTTTAGGGTCTCTGTTCCGCAGGTACTGCATATCAATGTCAAATTGTTCCTATGAATTTGACAGGGGCCTTATTTGAAAATCGATTCTTAAGGAGTAAACTCCAAAAATATAAACATTATCCTACGTTGAAATATTCAACGTCATGACGCACCTTCGTAAAGTTGCGCATGAGAAACAAGGAGATCATGCCGCACCCATGGCATGCCTGGTACACTTGGTATATTAATTTTCATGGTGTGTTAATTTTCATCCCAATCCAGCGTGATTGAGTAAGAAACACCTAAACATTCACATTATTTGGCACAGCCGTGAGACATACATTATTATCTCTTTTTAGATAATAAGCTTTTTTATTGTATAGAGTTAAGTTTTTTTTTTCTGTTTTTTTTTTTTCTATTTGGTTGTTGTGTGCACTTAAGGCACCGAATATTTTCTTTCTTTCTTTCACATAATTATAGTGATGTCATTAGTAGAATCAGATTTGCAATACATAACAAAGTAGGTTACTCTTAAAGCACATATTAGTAAATACTTATACTAAAATGAACACAGTTAGGCTGATAATATTTTACGCCCACAAGCTAGAACTTCTGACTAAATACTCGTATATACTCAACTATCTTTTTCCCTTACATACACAGGGGCTGTCGAGCTGCGGAGTAATTACCAGCATTAAAAAAAAATACGTTTATATTTTATCTGTGTGAGCTAATATTCTGGGTGAATTTATAGCGCCCGCAGCTCCAGTCTATTGCCGCAGATATATCAGCTGTATAGTTGTTACGGCTTGAAAGATGTTCTAGTTAGAATAAAGTGAAAATAAATATTTCGCAGTAATTGATAGATTTGTTTATTAAAGTTACCGTTTGTGAGATTTACATACGTGTCCAAATTAAATTAATGAGTAGTGATCGGATTAGCTGTTGATAGAATTATCAACAGCCAATCCGATCACTACTCACGTTAACCAATTTTTGCGTTGATTTTCGTCCCAGAAACCACGTGTAAACCTCACAAACGCTAAGATTAATAAATAAATCTATCTATTACTGTGGGATATTTTAGACACTGACATACAGTAATATCACCGGAACAGGTTAATTGATTTCTCGTCCACTTTTTCTTTCAAGTGTTTTAGCTTTTCTGACTCTTCTTCTTAGCGTGTAAATGGCTATCTAAATCGACTCAGCCCGGAATTCGCCTACGTGTTTGGCGCCATCACTAGCGTCCATCAGTTCCTGTAACGCGCAGCTGACAGGACACGCAGGACTTCATATTTAGGGTCCCATCCTTTGTGGAACATCACCACATTTACCAAGGCGGAGTCGTCTATGAAAACCCACCTGAACAGGTTTCCCTGCTTCGGCCAACCTGCGTCCGGAGTCTATTTAAAGACCGGTTTAAAGACAGGTTACCCCAGGCAACTCATGTCCAGGTGGGAGATCTTCAGCAGGTGAAACGAATGGATTGGGTGAGCAAGCACTATCTCACTACAGCTTCAATCTTTCTTTTGATCCTTCGCCAGTGAAAGGAAAGATTTTAAAATTCTCTGACTTATTATAACGCTTTTTGCATCAACACCATAAAAATAGAATTTTGCCTAGTAGTAAGTAGAGCACCATTCATACCATTAGATTTCACACCTTTCACCTACCCTGCTCAACTTTAAATCTGCCGTTGAATATATTCAGGGGTAACCTCCCCCTCTAGGTCAAAGGCATGCACTATGCATACAGACTGGCTGTTAGAGCCTTCAATAGCCTTGCCCTGCCTGTTCCCAACTATGTTGGGGTCGGCTTCCAGTCTAACCGAAACTGAATATCAGTATTTTACAAGGAACGACTGCCTTCACAACCATACCATCATACCATCTTTCGGGATCCATAAATTATTTATTTGACTCTGCAAGTTTTATAGAATGTCTTTTGAGATTTGTTTTCGTTTCTCTATAGTGCATGGCTGCGTCTGTGTTCCCTACTACCTAAAGGCGATCAACGAGTAGAATAAGAGCAATTTTGTTTTTAAATCATAGACCATCTAATAGAATCTAACTCCACGAAGCATGATTGAGGTCAAGAGTAATTAAAATATGTAATTCGCTTAGTATTACGAATAATCATATATTTTATATCAATCTTTTGCATATTCATTTCTTCGCTCTATTAAGAATAAAATATTTGAGGAAATCAATGTAGGTATGTCGAACGTGATATATTGTGGATCAAATTAGAATACCTCATATTATAAACCACGTAAAGAGTCGCGTTTATACAAAACTAATAAAACATTTTTTTTTTAATGAAATAATATACAGAGTTATTGGTAAAACACCAACAACCTCTCAAGGGGTCATTGTACTCATCATTATGAACAACTTTTACTATGGGACCAAACCTGAAATCGCAAAAAAATCAGCTGTTCAGTACATTTTGATGAATTATGCGAACATATTTTTTCGCGATTTCAAATTTGGTCCCATAGTAAAAGTTGTTGATAATGATGAGTAAAATGACCCCTTAAGAGGTTGCTGGTGTTTTACCAATAACCCTGAATTATCTCATTTAAAAAAAAAATGTTTTTTTAAAACGAAAAGTAGGTTACACAGCAAAAAGGGAACATTAAGTGATTGTAAGTAGATTTTGTATTACGAATTAATTCTTATTTCTGTCTATAAAGACAGAAAGCTGCAATGTTACAGACAATTTTCTTACTTATTTAACAAGCAGTTTAAGGAAAATTTTCCAATAATCCACTCCCAAATTCAATCTATATAAATAGCTTATAAATATGATTAGAACAGGTAGAGGTTGGCTTAAAATAAAGTGTAAATTTCACGTTACCCAAGTAAAACCTTAATTTTATTCTGTGGCTTTAATAATTCATAAGGCGAACCGTTCTGTAGGTTCCGTACATTCTCTATTTACATTTTTATTCGTGAAAAGTGGGAGCGGTAATGGAATGTCAGTTTTATTCGAATTATTCGTAGCAAAATGAGATTGTTAAAGCGTTGAGATGCAAATTATATCGGTTTAAAACTATGGAAACATTTGGTAGGTTTGAAAATGGAAAGAACACGTTTGTACATTCATTCCGTCAGCTGTTCACCTCACGAAAAATCTGAAATCTGGCAGTAACGGTAATAAAATAATGATGCAATTGTAGTATAGCAATATGTGGTTAGCTAGTGATCAATTGTCGAGGCCACTAGGACCTCGACAATTGATCATAGTTTTCTTGCCTGAGCAACCGGCAGCAAGTTTGTCATGCTCCCTTAGATGTCATTGCTTGCGGTAGCGTCGGGGGTCGGGTTGTCTCCTTCCCTCAAATATGGCGAGGGGGGTAATGGCTGATCTTTGCGTTATGCTCGTGAACGGGTGCTGCTTGTGGTGACTGGTCGTTTTGCTGACCTTGGTTTTGTTTTGTTATTAGTAATTTAACTCGTTGTTTATTTTACATCGATGGTCCTAGTTTATGATCTGTGACTTCAAGTGTCGACTATATGTACGACTATATGTAAGTGGGCATGCCCTTTATTACTGGAGGCTTTTACTTAGGTTTAAAGTTCTGCTTACGTTTTTAGTTTTGTATTTTGTTTCTGCTTGAGTATAGTTTTCATTTTTTTTTTGTAAATTTGCGTGTGCAAGCTTACTTATAGCAAATAATTTGCTTTAATGTTTTGTGTTGCGTAATGTACCTAAATTATTATACGCAGTGTTATATAGATTCATTTTTTTTAGCTGAACAGACAGCTGTGCTGCTGGGGAGTTTATTGCGTTTGATTTACAAATTATTTTGGTAATTCATTTGTATGAACTACGCATGCTTCGGGGGTCCCTTAACTCATATTATTGTACTATATTGTACGGCTAGGTAATATAATAGGGGCTAGAAAAAATACTACAGCCTATACTACAACTGCATCATTATTTTACTACCGTTACTGCCAGAGCATGAAAAATCATGCTCCGGGGGCCTCTTAAGTGTTACTTACTTTTTGTAACTATTGTTACTTGTCAATTACACATATATAAAAAAAAATGTTATTTAGGGTTGGGTCATGGGCCCGAAAAAAATCAGCTGTCCAGTACAATTTGACGAATTATGCGAACATAAATGTACTGAACAGCAGATTTTTTTTTTCGCGATTTCAGGTTTGGTCCCATAGTAAAAGTTGTTCATAATGATAAGTACAATGATCACTTAAGAGGTTGTACGTTATTTATGTTACACCTTGTATACATATAAAATAAATTTTTAAATATTTTCAAGGGGTCGGTCAGACAGAAAGATGAAGCTAGATGTGAAGTATTAATGTATATAAAATATAATAACTAAAAGTTATTTAGGTATAATAGAATTTGGGCGGCGAAACAGTGGCTATGTCGTAGATTGAACATTCAGGCCCAAAGAGGTTGCACGTATTGTTTCATGTTGCACGCCTTTATGGGTAGATGTGCGGTCGTGGAATCGGCCGAACTTGGTGATGGGGCCTGCTAGGTATGGCGGGCTGATACCAGTCGGGGATGCGGTCAAAGGAACCAATATCTTCCGGGCCCCCGACCCATAGCTCCCACTGTTCCAAAAGGACCATACCATATCATAGTAAGGTAGTAGTAGTCTCTCCCAGTTCTTCCCAGACCGAGGGTATCCATGAGGATTACCCTACGAAAAAAGAAAGGTATCATAGAATTTAATTTATGTTAAATCTATTAATCTGCTCACAGAAACTCAAAGATTTTGAATCAGAGTTTTCAATAAAAGAACCCGAAGCAGGCAGGAAACTAATCTGTGTGGTAAAGAAAAATAGAAATAATAAATCGGCGCTTTCCAGCTGCTTCTTCCTTCCCGTATATTCTCACAAACAAATAACCAAATATAAGATAATCAGAGACTCTCAAGCACTACGAGACTGCCGTTAACCAAATTTTATCGTTGTTTGTTCAAGAGGTTTAGTGCTGTACAAATTTTGATCACTTCACTGTCAAGACTTGACTTGACTAGCATTTGAATTTGGTATGAAATGCTGCTTTTGTTGTGTATACTGCCGCCGTAAGGAAAAAGGAAGTATCGACAGAGATATTGAAATAGAGAAATAAAATATTTTGTCCTGTTTAAACTTTAACATACAAAGGCAGATGCGTCTTTTAATAGTAGGAATTATTATGTTTTCATTAAGTTTTTGCCAATTTTAAAATACTGGTAGATGCGTCTTTTTTTGCTGATTCTGAATATGTAAATAACTCTATTTCGAAAAAATGTCAGATACATCTTTTTTCCTTATGACAGCAGTATACACCACACTTACAACTGACCCCAGATAATCCTGATAGACCTGACTCCAGATAAACCTGATAGAACTGGGCCCTATATAAAACGTTACAATCCTATAATTTTGTAAAAAAGTGACATTGTCACAATTGTATTTGACAATAGTATTTGAATTTGACAATGTTTAATAAACATATTATAAAACAAAGTCCCCTGCCGCGATCTCTAAAACTGCTGAACGGATTTTAATGCGGCTTTCATCAATAGCTAGAGTGATCCAAGAGGAATATTTCGCACCTTTAATCAAAAATCGAAATAACTCAAAACTTACATATTTCGAGTTTTTACTATAAACTGAATTCATTTCGCATGGAGAATCGTTCAGTCCAACAGCCGACTTGATAACGATGAAAATGACAGAGATTTCTTTATTTTTTCGTGATAAATTGAAGCCATTAAGGTAGACAATGTCAAACTTTTAATGCGTTTTCCCACAAAATACGTAGAAATTTGTACTGTTTATTTAGATAAAAGTAAACATTAGATTAATTAAACATTGAAATGAGAAATAATCTAACACTAAAATAAAGTATATAACCTAACCAACTAAAACTATTAAAAGAAACTAAAATATGGCGTCGAAAAATTCATCCGCATCGCTGTCGTCTGGTAATGTACCCAAGAGACTGGCGGCATTGCCACGTTGTATGGCAATGCTTAGCCTCTGGCCAAGGTAAAAGCCTGCCCTTGGGTCACGGGAAGTGTCAACCAGCCGTTTGGAGATTTTGGGTTATTTCTGTTTTTGATTAAAGGTGCGATTTGTACTATAGATTTCCGACATCCACGCGAGCAAAGCTGCAGGCAAAAGCTAGTTAACATAATATGTAGAAAACGCCTGTCGATTTCGATGACAATATTGTATTAACAAATATGTAGTTGTAAGATACAATTTACATAAAATGTAAGTTTTTGTTGCAGATTCTTAATCAACGAGGGGTTTGCTCAGTCGGTGTATGGAGGGCTGCATTTCTCTTCGTATCGTATTCGATACGAATACGATACGAAACGAAAGAAAACGAAATAGAGTATGACTTATTTTTGTTATCTAATATTCGCAGGTATTCCTGCTGACCCGAAAAATTTCGTTGAACGTAAAATCTGTCACAATAAAAGTAAAAAGTATCCTTTTACGAAAAACTCACCGATGCCGTTCGATTACATATTCATCATCAAAACACCATTACTTTCACCACTCGTTGTTAGAACCATTTTTGCATATAATATTTTAATTTCTTTAGTGGTCGAGCGTCAAAATTGTAAAGTTTTAACACATCGTGAGACCACCTGTCAGAATAATATTACAATTTACAAATTATGTAAACTTGTAATACCAAATATGTGTTCAATAAAGTAGTTTTCCCTACAAATATGTAAACTGACACCCGTAAATTATAGGTTATGAAAACGTAGTATAATGAGGGGTGGCAAAACACGAGTGTTTTAATACCTAGTTATGTGCAGTTTTATACATTATTTTATCTACTGTGATACATTGGGATTGACTCTAAATTATTTTTTTTTTCACGAAATTCAGTACAAAAAAACGTATGAGTGACGCGAAAACCCATTTTTTGTTACCCCCCCCCCCCTTTTTTGTTACCTGTGCCTTTAATTACATTAAAAAAGTAAAAACCGACTTCAAAAACCTAAAACAAATAAAATAACTTTCTTAAAAAACTTAACAGTTTCTGAAGTCGGTGCCAAGCTTAGGTACATTGAAGAATTGAAGACATCGATTGCATAAGCTGTTAAGTTTTTTAAGAAAGTTATTTTATTCGTTTTAGGTTTTTGAAGTCGGTTTTTATTTTTTAAAAGTAAATTTGTTTTTCCGTTTTTATTTGAATATAAGTACAATTACATAAGCCCAACACGAATGAAAAGAAGAATCATCAATATCCGCTTAGAAATGCCGGAGACAGTACATTTAGGCATATAACTTCGTATATATGAATAATTACCTAATGTGTTATACGTATATTATACTAAAAGCTTCCTGAAAGTATGTAGATCACGCTAGTGAAAGAATCATAAAAAATGGTGCATCAGTTTTTGAGAAAATCGCGGATATACATATATACATACATACGGGTCGAATACAGAAACTCCTTTTTTGAAGTCGGTTAAAAATGGTGCGCCCTGCATATGCATTCCATTAGAAAAATAAATTGATGGAAACTCCTTGGTGATATTAACTTCTTGAATTTGCCCAATAACGTAAAGGTACATAGAAATGTTTTATAAAATTATTTTGTTACAGAAAAAGTGTTTTATTATGATTCTATTTTGGTATTGTGTTTATAAAGTATGCCATTATAAACTCGTTTTGAAGATAGGCTATATTGGCCACATAAGAGCACACGCTCGTAACCCTTTTTTTTTTTTTTTTTGTGGATGGGAAATCATCAAATAACTTCTCCCGCTCTGGGTGGAGCGGAAGGGCGTGTCAGACTTTTACTGACTAAAACCCACCCGTGTTCCTTCAGTTGCCTATGCCAGGGCCACGGTATCTTTTTCAAACAACCCGCGACCCCAGCGGCATCGGCCCTATTGGACCCCATCTTTTGCTGACATCTCTTTGAGGCGCGCGTGGAACACAACGCGCCGTCGACCCGGGCCTGGTCCTCACCGGACGGCGAGCTACCCACTACGCACCGTCCGCAAGCCCAACTCACCGTCCGCAAGCCCACGCTCGTAACCCCTAGCCGTCAAAAACAGAAATAGGCACAGTAGCCAATGGGAACATATACAAAGTGGCGATTCGGTTATCACATTGATTGAAACCACGTATTCAGTATATGATTCTGGAACCCACTGCGTTGAAATTTTTCGTTGGTTATTATAAAAAAAAAAAAAAAAAAACTGTTGTTTCCTACAAAAGTACAATACCTACTACGTGGTCAAAATGTATGGAATAGCATTTTTTTTTTATAATAACCGGCAAAAAATTTCAACGCAGGGGACCACAGTCATATCCTGAATATGTAGTTTCAATTAATGTGATAACCTAATCGCCACTCTGTATATATCGGCAATCCATTAAGGCGATGTAGGAGAGGTCATTTGCAGCCAAATGACCCTTATGACCCCTATGCAAATGAAATATGCTACGCTCGAAAAACCATTTTCGAGTAATTTGACATTTTATATTTTACTCTCATTTTAACTAATGGATCCATCTCCACTCCATACATAAAAATCTCATTTACTAGTGATAAATCTGTTTTGAGCACCGTCAAGTTCTTCACCCAAAAAGTCCTGCCTGCAATCCTGTATCCGAATTTAAACAACTCTGGTGACCACTTAATACTAGATTAATCGCCATTGCCCTCTAGACCGCTAAGCTCCAAAAGTTTTGATAAGCGAGTGCGTTTTCTCATTCAAATATCTCACCCTACTTTAAAAACGCTTTGGACGAATAAAAATTCAAATCCGTCGTAGCGGGCGAGCTACGAAACAAAAGTTTTGTGAATACATCTGCTATTGAAAGCTTGTGTGTGTTTGTACCGTTGAATACTGTTGCTATGTACTCGTAGTCTCCAGTTTGAATAATATGACTTTTACCTCTACTTTTATATGGCTAGAATCGTGGTATAGAAACTGCATTAGGCACCTGTCGTACCACCGGCGATTAACTAGAATCGTGTAGAACTAGCAACTAAAAACTAGTTGACGAGCAACGAACAGCAAGTGCGCGACTGCGACGAGCAATTACTCGCTGGTATGCCTATGTACCAAGTGTGAGTCTCTCAGCGAGCGTCGCTAAGCGAGTATTCACTATATCGCTGTCACAAAACGAGTACTCGCCTTCGGTGTAAACAGTCAGCAATCAACTACCTATGTATCTCTTTACTTACACGAGACCTACAATCTTTTGTACATTTTTTGAGCAAGAAAATTGTTGATAGCTAGCCGCTTCCTCGTCAGCGGTGGGTGGTGCCTTTAAATTGGTTGTTCTTCGTATTAAAATTGTAGGTATATTTTAAACAAGCTTTTGCCAGCGGCTTCGCCCGCGCCTTGGATAGCTCATGTTGCTGCGACAAGCGAGCCAGGGAGCGGTGTGAACAGTCAGTGGTGAACTATTAACAGGTATATGTATGTATCTCTTTTACTCACACAGGACCTACAATCTTTAGTACGTTTCTTGTGCGAGAAAATCGTGGATTCATTTATTAAATTACAGCTGTCATAATATAATATTATCATCCCATGTGCCTAATGGCAGGTACTTGTACGCAGGTACTTAATACCTAGCATTCTCCCGCACTAAAATTGCCATGGCTGAAAGAAATTTTATGGTGATTTTCTTACCAACATAAATGAGGTTTGCGAAAACACTGCATTGCTCAGGTCAGCACTTACATACAAAATATGGCGGCATCGTTAAAACATGAAACAAAGTGAGCCCCAGAAACAGAATAGAAAAGCTAGAACAATAAAGATACGTAAGATCCTACAGACGCTAAAATAACGTAACATACTAGCAAGTATTTCTTAATACAATTGTTCTCATTAGATAACATAAACAAGTTAATGCCAACAAAGTAACTAAGTTCATATCAGGTCCCGCTTTGTACGACTCAACAACAATCCTTTGTCTTAGGCCAACAAAGGCCTTACACGTAACTTTTTTACGTGAAAGCAAAGTAATAGCTTTATACGGGAAATTTGTTTTAGGGGTGAACAAAAGTGGCCGTCAGTAAGTGGCAGAATTGAGATGTTGGTTGGTAAGTGTTAAAGGTCAAAAGGATCTTACGAAATCTTTATTTAGGTTAAATGAAGATTACTACACTACCCGCGTCTGTTTCCGAACACATATAACCCTAATCTCTTCAAAGTGAGAGTGAACAGTCTTCTTCTGTGTAAGCTCACTCCATCGTCGACTTTGTCTCTGCCATCTCCGACGTAGACTAGAGTCAAGAGCAACCCATCTCAGATAAAAAATAAAAAAGAAATGAAGATTTCGTAAGATCTTTTTGCAATAAAAATATTATTGTATTTGTTTCTGCATATACAGAGTAGGCGATTAGTTTATTTTATTTAAACCATAAATTCAGTAGGTACCTGATTCTGGATCTCCCTACATAGCAATGTTTCGTCTGTTCCATACATTTTGACCGCGTAGGTATTATGTAAGAAACAGCAATTTTTTTTTTTTATAATCGACGAAAAATTTCAGTCCGGAATCAGCTACCTACTGAATACGTGGTTTTAATTAATGTGATAAACTAATCGCCTACTCTGTATAGTAGATGTTAAGAACACATAGGGTCAAAATGCAAAAAACAGGCCGAAAAATACTGCATCCTCTAATTCCTTTTTGATTTTGATTTAAAACTGTCTTAAACGGGAACCTAATACGCTTTGTAATAGGCTTTATCTTTCTGTCGACAATTCAAAATTGCCTGTACCTAAATTTTATGGTAATTTAAATAAATGTTATGGGTTTCAGTTGACTTAAATTAGCTAAGTAGTAGATCGCTACTACATCGCTAGTGTCGCTAGTGTCGCTAGTGTCGTGTGATCGCTAGTGACATCGGTCACTTCTACTTTCTGTGTGTGTCCGTGTCGAATCCCACTAGGCATTCCAATGACTGTTTCCCCTATGATTATAAAAAGCTATTTTTATCAAACATTAAGCTAGTCATTCGTGGATCTTCGACAGTCGTTACGGGTCGTCAGAAGCCCGAAAGTCTGACAACCAGTCTTACCAAGAGGTATCGTATTACCCAGTAACTGGGTTGTGGAGGTCAGATAGCCAGTCGATCCATGTAAAATACTGGTATTCAGATGCATCCAGTAAGACTGTAAGCCGACCCCAACATAGTTGGGAAAAGGCAGTATGATTAAGAAAACTTTTGTGGAAATGAATGGACTAGATAGTAGTTTCATTTCCACAAAACATTTCTTACAGTAAGAATTCCTGTGCAGTAACGATCTCTAATTGCTAACAATTGTACAGCTTTACAATAAAATAATATGATCATTCCAAATGACTTGCTTATAAAGCCACCCAACGACAAAGATCCTTACTGTAACTACAACACAGAAGCGTTTATTACTTAAAAAAAAAAAAAAAAAAACTCGTATTCAGCTGCACCTCGTTAGACTGGAAGCCGACTCCAACATAATTGGGAAAAGGATATTTAGATGATGACGATGATGAACACACCAAGGATAAGGCCATCAATATGAACGATATCAAATAGATTGTTACGAATTCGTCGGTTCATTCCAAAATAAGGCAAGAATTACCTACTGAAACTCTAAAAATTGTCTATTTTTTACAACGCAAATCTATTTGACCGCAATTCCAACCGATTCGTACATCCCAAGTTCCAAGATAAACTTCCCGAATATCTTTCTTCGCCTGAATTGTTAAGTAGAGAAGTATTTTTTTTTTGCTTCCGAATATGTGAGGCGCTTATCTTTGTGTGCTCTCGAAAGTATTCATGCCGTAAATCTTGTACATACTCGCTTTTGTAGGGTAAACTTTACTTTTTTTTGTTCGAGATAATCTCAGGTAAAGCTGAAAGGATTTGCTAGATTTTTTGATGTTTCAAATGTTTGTTTGTAATGTGTTCACAAAATGATGAAAAAAATCAGCTGTATCCTACATTTTGACGAGATAAGCGAACATAAAATGTACGGAACAGCTGATTTTTTTCCCGATTTCCGGTTTGGTCCCATAGTAAAAGTGGTTCATTATGATGAGTACAAGGACCTCTTAAAGGTTGTGCGTTTTTTAAGTTACATCTTCCAGTTGTGTAAGTGTTGGATATGCTCACCTCTTGTTTAGGTCTTGTCTAACTATGACGTCATCAAAAGTCTGTAATTGATATTTTTGGCCACAAACTAGACGTAGGTACCGCATTATGTCATTAATTTTCCTGTTATTTATAGAACCACAGACAGAAAGGTGACCACAATCTATATAAAGTCTTACCACCGCAATATGCAAAGAATAAAACAATTTTATGTTTGCCAAACGATCATGTAACACGATACTGTCTGGTCCAGAGCCACCGAATTTGAGAATTTAAAGGAAATATAAGACGTCAACTTTTCATCGTTTGACATCCAATGCGATGTTTTTGCATCAGAATTGAAGTGTTGCAGTGGAAAGGTAGAGAAAAACGAGCAATGGAATGCAAAAGAAAATTGAGTAGTAATTGCTTTGAATGAGCTTCATAATACATTCGTGTCTCCAGGTAGTTTTAGTCGTGATGTATGAATTAAAACGCGTAAATAACACGACAGTGCTCAAAAAACATGGCTTTGTTCTGTATTTAGAATTTATGATAAAGTCTCACAAAATGTTCCGTTTATTGTTAGTCATTCTAATTCTCATAAAACTGTAATATTTGTGTGAAATATAAAGCAAAGATAGCGTTGTTAATAAGCTGAAACTTTGCGGTTAAACTAACCTGGGAATGATTGCAAGTCCCAAATAAATAAAAAGGGATAAAATGCTGCAGGCTGATACCCGTATGTTAAAACGTTAAAAATCTGGTCGCAATCTCTGCAGTGACGGTTGTCATGAAAATAATGGCAGTGGCAAAGATTTAAATCATTAGATTCGCCCTACCGCGTCAAAAGAAAGCCGCGTTTCTGTTTTGTTTGGAAATGATGCTGTGACTTAACTTGATCGTCAAAGTACGGCGAGGGTAAATCTAGAGATCTTTGGGCAGCAAGGTTTGACTTTGCGATATCAAAAACGCTCTCTAGAAAAACATACTATATATATACAACTTACTTTCAAAAATAACGTTTCAGTGACGTCATTCGACGATATAATGGGAATATGCATGTAATTTCGGCTCAAATATTTTTATTACGAATCTTTCTTTGCCGGACATTTGAACTAAACCATTATTTTATTTATTAATAAATTTTTAATTACTTAAAATGAATAAATAAACGTACAAATTCAGCGAGGGAACTTCAAATTTGTAAAATGTAACAATATTGGTTAAGACGAAACGTGACGTCAAATACTATGTCAACAAGTTCGTATTGCTTACATTTGTATGGTATTGCAGGCTTTTGATTAGAAAACAAAGTAACAACGTGTGTGTTGTGAGTTCATTATAAAATAACTGATATCACTTGGAAAGCGTGTCAAGTGGAATTAAGCTGGACACAACTGCCGCATGTCAGACGACTAATGGGCCAAACTTACGACCCAATGGGTTCCTCTTAATGGCAAGCGACATCGCGGCAGTCCCAGACGTAGATGGCGGGATGAACTGGACTCCTTCAACAAGAACTGGTCCTTAGCAGCTCTAGACAGAGACAAGTGGAAAGAGAGTAGGAAGGCCTTTGTCCTGCATTGGGACATCACAGGCTTTTAATAATAATATCAATAAAAGTAGGTTATTTTAGACAGAAATACAAACCTAAATCTGAAGAGCAGTAAACTTAACCAATAATTTTTGATTATTGTAAAACGAACAAATTGTAAACGACTGCATATGTACATACACTGTATTTTATAGCTGAAGCTTATCACATGTATATTCACGATCTGTTAAGTTTATTAAGTATGTGTTTTAACTACTTTATATGTAATTTCTATGTATTTTGGCAGAAAATTGTATCAGATGTGTACAAATTATGTATCCTTTTTGTTACAGATGTGAACATGAATCTTATGGAGATTCAGCAATAGGATATGTACAGCATCTTCTATCAGTAATAACCGTTTTTTTTTCTTGAAAGCACCCATACTTACATCGTATATTTATGATCTGGCAATGGAATATCTGAGGCAGAACTTGTATTGAACATAATTTTCTGTATCCTTCTCTATCTGTAATTAAAGATATATCGTAAATAATTATAAAAACAAAACATTTAAGTAGGTATGACAAATTAAAGGTCAAAAACAAAAAAAAAATTAAAAGAGGAGCTCGTGGCTAAGTAATAACAGCCGCACGGGGAGATCCATCAGGTTAAGCTACGCTTGCCGGATTTGGTTTGTGGATTGGTGACCATCTTTTCATACCGAGAGTCTCGGTATGAAAAGATGATCACCAATCCACCGAGACTCCTCCGTGCCTCGCAAAGCACGTTAAGCCGTTGGTCCCGGCTGTCATTCAAGGATCTTGTCGTATGCCTCCAGTCTTCAACAAAAAAAGGACTTTAATGTAAAACAAACCAAACAACCCATCAGTTATAAAATGGTCATAATTTATTATCCTTTCCACTAAAGCTGTTTTTTTTACCAGTGGTAGACGATTCCATTTCCTTAGCTCCACTTTTAGTTGTACTACACTTCAAGTCGCATAAATTTTTGTCCAGTTTTCGTTTATATAGTGATAGACTCAACAGTGAGCACATACACAAGAAGGCGGTTTGAAGGCGAACAAAAGTGCTGCCACCTATGACGAGCTTTCAGTTTTTAACCCCATTTCCCCACAATGATATACAAGATTTGTGTATTTTCAGACTTAATGTTTTGAGCAATGTGGCAGGATTTGTTAATCAAAAATGAGTTGTTGATCCCTTGGAAACCTTAGATGGGAACATAAGCAACGAGTCTACCTATATTTTGCACGTAACTATCGCCCATTTACTTTAATCAAAAGATGTTCTCTTATTTTTTTCAATCAATTTAAATTTTCTCTTTATAATTTGTGCACATCTTTCTACATTCTTCTCACATGTATATTTTCAACATGAATGATGTAAGCAATATTTTGATTTAAAAGAGTGCCCGTGAAGTTTCTTGTTTATTCTTCTCCATAAAAACTACTACGCTTCGGAATGGGCAACCAGCTTCATCTTTTTTACTAACCGAACCATTGACAATTCAAAAGTGCCTGTAATTGGTTCATTTTAAATAAATGCTTTTGAGTTTGAGCTCGACTTCACTTATCACTAAAAGATGTCTGCCGCTCTATTCTTTAAAAATCTCACCGTGAACTTAGGTGAAGTGAGCTGTCAATAGTGTGAAGCCCTAGCATCAGGTGGAATGACAACTCACTTCAAGCTCACTTTACCTAAGTTATCACGGTGAGATGTTTACAAAATAGATTGCAAGCATTTCTAGTTGTTAATAAAATCTTCGACTAAACCTTTCTTTCTCAGATTTAAGGGGGAAGCGTCAGAGTACCCCGCGAAATTCAAATTTTCTTAGGTTTTTTTGCAATTTGCAAATCAGTATTAGGTTGTATGTTAAATAAAGTATGATACGCGACCGTATCAATCATGTTTTTACAGAATAAAATCATTAGAATCAGTAATACAACTCGGTAAGTTAGTATATTCCTCAAATGTCAAGATTTCATAAAACAGTCATTCATTAGCATTACCTGGTATTAAAGTGTTGTATTGATGACTTTAATTATTCTGCAAATATAATACATACACGCGCATTACGGTCGTGAATAACATTTTGATCAACGTACAACCTAATACTGACTTATAAATTGCAAAAAAACGTAATAAGTTTTGAATTGCGCAGACTACCCTGACGCTTTCGCCTTAAGAATACAACAGCAAACTTCAAGGCGACTTGCCTTGAAGTTGACGTTTGTATATTTACCAGAATCGAGCAAGTTAGAAAAGGTTCCAATAGTATCAACAATTCCACCTATATTTGAAGCTGGGTTTTGAAAAGGTAACAACTTTTCCAAAACCCAGCTTGCACCTTCAAAAACCTTTTCCCCATAATTAAAGAATATCTTCTTTAAGCCCTAACTTTGTCTCGTCACAAAAGCTTCCCTAACTACGTGATTAGCATATGAACGAACGGAGCAAGTCTTAGCAAAGTTCATATAAGTTCTTTATAGAACTCTTCAAAAAATTAATACTTCTAAAAGGGGAGTGGGAAGTGTCTGGGAAAGATTTTTTTTCATTTGTCATGTAGTGGGTTTATGTAAGAATTTTGTGGTACGGGACACTTTGGGCATGTCACAATTGCGGCGATAAGTCCTCTCCTTGAGGAGTTGGTTGGAGAGGCGTCACGGCGTCCTCACCTTCCGCCTGACGCAGGTCCTCACCGGACACGGTTGCTTCGGAAGGTTCCTGTTCCGGATAAGGCGGGAGGAAACGCCTGGGTGTTACCATTATGTGGATCGCTCGGAGGACACGGTGGAGCATACGGTGAAGGTCTGCCCGGCCTGGGCGGAGCACCGCCGCGTCCTCGCGGAGGGGATCGACGGCGGCGATCTCTCGCGTCCGGCCCAGGTCCAGGCCATAGTACAATAATCAATAATCATTTATTATTTGTATAGCATAGGTAGTCAATACAGTTCTTATAACAGAGTTCATAGGTCGCTATGTTATGCCAAGAGGCGTAGAAATATGGTTGCATGCGAAATAAAATATTAGTCATGCGGAAGGTAAATTATTTGGTAGGTATGTCAAAATTAATATAATGATGATAAATAATAAAAACAGAAAATATAGATGTCACAAAATGGAATAGTTTCTACAGTCAATGCATAAATAAATAATCATAAATTACAATTAGTCACATTATTCAATTAAAAATTGTTTCTCCAGTGAAATAAGCAAATAAGCCTAGATTAATATATCATTTAAAAATTCATCAGTCGTATAGTAACATTTGTCAACTAGTAAGAGTTTTAATTTTTTTTTGAATTGTATAACATTCAAACTCCTTATGGCATCTGGTAATTTATTGTAAATGCGCGGTGCCATGCCCAAAACGCTCTTTCTCACTAAGGCAGTCTTACAATGCTGATTGCTTAAAGAGTTTGCGTATTGGCTACGAATCGCAACATCTCGTAACGTTGACACTTTTTCAAATAACCTCATGTTTGTTTTGACGAAAACACAAATTTCAAAAATATATAATGAGGTAAGGTAAGTATTTGCAGCGATTTAAAGAATGGTACACAGCTATCATCAATTTTCAGACCACACATTGATCTTATGCATCTTTTTTGTGCCTTAAAAACGATATCTTTATCAATAGAATTGCCCCAAAAAATAATACCATATCGCAAAATTGAGGCTACTAAGCCATGATATGCAACAAGTAGCGCATCCATATTTATTTTTCTAGCAATTTCGAAAAGTGCGTATGCTGAGTTATTTATCTTCTTACTTAGGTCATCTATGTGGGCCTTCCAGTTAAGTTGGTTATCAAGGAATAAACCTAAGAATTTTGCTACTTTTACTTCTTCAATGTCACAGTTACTATGTCGGATATTTGCTTTTGGTACTTCAATTCTTTGGTGAAAGTGCATTATTTTGGTTTTCTTTAAGTTTATAACTAAATTATTTTTATCAAGCCAATTAATTATGTCCGATAGTGTATTATTTATGTCATCTTGATAAATATTGCGATCACTACATTTCACTATG
The DNA here is from genome assembly GCA_948252095.1 of Dicycla oo. NCBI lineage: Eukaryota > Metazoa > Arthropoda > Insecta > Lepidoptera > Noctuidae > Dicycla > Dicycla oo. The sequence goes on from OX411732.1 coordinate 17,507,417, forward strand.
GCAGTACTGTCGTCTGCAAACATCACCATTTGATGTTTAGTCACCTTTGGCAGATCATTTATATAGATTAAGAAAAGAGGTGGCCCTAGGACGCCACCCTGTGGGACACCAAACTTTATCAATCTATAATGAGATAAAAAACTCTTTTCAAATTTTGTTTTTTCACATACTCTTGCGATCTCTGTACATTGCATTCTGTTGGAGAGATAGGATTCAAGTAGTTTTAAAATATTGCCTCTGATACCATAGCTGCGCAGCTTGTCTAATAAGACATTATGCTTTACGTAATCGAAGGCTTTGGTCATATCTGTGTAAACAGCACAAATAGGAGCTTTTTGGTCTACTGCTAACATAATGCTACGCAAAAAATCAAAAATAGCCATGTTGATCGTGGTATTCTTTCTAAAGCCATTTTGTTCCTTGCATAATAAGTTAAATTTATTGAGATAGCAATACAGACACTTATAAATAATTTTTTCGAAAATTTTGGAAAATACAGAAATTTTAGCTAATGGCCTATAGTTCTTCATATCGGTTTTGTTATCTTTTTTATGAAGTGGTTTAATAATAACTTTCTTCAAGTCTTCAGGATAAACTCCGTCAACAATAGCAAGGTTCATAATATGCACCAATATGGGTGCTATAAGTTTATTCACAAATTTTATCACCTTTGTTGACATACCGTCAAATCCTACAGTACTTGTATTCTTAAGTGATCTTATAGCTGAAACGATGTCCGTTATTATAACAGGCTGCATAAACATAGATTGCCTTGTCAAATTGTCTAATTTATTGTCGAATCCCATAATAGTTTTTATATTATTTTCAATTTCATCTATAAAATAATCATTAAATGCATTTGCAATGTCAGTAGGCTTTGAAAAGGTCTGGTCACATTTATTAATGGTCATTATTTGTTCTTTAGGAGAGTTATTTTTAGGTTTATTGACTATTTGCCATGTAGCTTTCGACTTATTCTGCGAGGTTTTTATAAAGTGATCATTTTGAGCTTTTTGTGTTAGTCTTATAATTTTCTTATATTGTAAAGAGTATTTTTTAAAATTGGTTTTATTTTTTAACACAGGATTTAATCTGTATGCCCACAGTAATTTTCTTTGTTTTTTACTACAGCTTTTTATGCCGCGCGATACGTTTTACGTTTTTATTAGTATAAATAGTTATTATTTTGTCAGGGAAGCATAGTTTGTAGAATAGGGAGAACGTTTCATAAAATCTTTTATAAGCTATATTGGCATCGCTACTTTCATATACCTCCTTAAAAGTTAAACTTCGAATGCATTCTCGGAATTTTGTGAGGTTCTCTGTGGAGTAGTCTTTTCTTACAATTTTCCAGAATTTTAAGCGGCATGTTCTATTTATGGGAACTCTGAGGATTGGTGCCGTGTGATCAGAAAGGATGAGATCTATAATTTCAGCTTTACATCCTCTTCGTATATTATGCACGAAATGATCAATACATGTGTTACTGCTAAGCCTGGTAGGTTGATTTATTTTTAATGTCAAGTTATAACTCAGTAGAAAATTCTCTAGTTCCAAAGTAGCCCTATTCCTTTTTAATGTATCAATATAGAATCGCCACATATAACATTTTTTTTATTCTTAAACAAACATAGCCTACTCAAAACAATGTCAAGCTTATCATAAAATGTCAAATAATTGTATTTAGGAATTCTATAAACACAAATTATAATAATAGAATGAGTTGTCAATTCAATACCACAAATTTCAAAAACGCCTGACACAGAGTGCTTAGCAATATCTGGTAGTTCTTTATATTGATGCCCAGTTCTAACTAGAATACATGTCCCTCCGCGATTTGTTTTACGAGAAAAGAAAGCGGCGGGACGGAAACCAGGAAGATATAATAAACTTTCATGGCCAGATGCAATAAAATGTTCAGTTATACAGAGAACGTCTACAATAGTTCCTTGATTTTCAAGGTCTTTTAATTGAATAGTCAACAAGTCCGATTTGTTCAGCAAACCGGCAATATTTTGGTGCAGAATATTGAGAGTATTACAGAAAAAACTGCGAGTTTTGTCCCTCTGTACTAGTCGCAAATGTTGTCTTAGACTTATTGGAGTTATGATGCATTTTGTCATTTATGTCAAGTCTACATATTTCATACTCAATATTGACACTTTGAATATAAATAATCATATTATAAATATCATTAAAAAAAGATTTCATTCCGGAGTAATTTATCATGCCTGTGCGTCTATTGAACATGGTATCATCGTATCTTAAATTCTTGTTACTATCCAGAAAATAAGCATGTCCATGAGTAGCTGTATCCAGATATAGCAAGTTATTAAAAGTTTCTACTCTCGAATTGTATAAATAATTATTAGTGTAGAATTTGAACATTGGTGTGCATATAATTATATTTGTATTATTGATTTCTTGTAAAACTTGTCTTATTATCAAAATGCTGTCATAATAATTACATGTGACTTGGAAGTCCTCGCCACCTATCAATATAATGCAGTAGTCCAGCATGGTGAAATTTGCCAGTTTTTCTTTGATGCCTTTCAGGAGAGCTTGGACATTTCTATGAGGCGTGATGTAGTGGCAAAGTGCACATTTATCTATGGCTTTTTTTGTAATGTCAAGCAATTTATTCGTGTTGTCGGTGCTTAAGATGCAAATTTTGCTACGTTTTAAATTATGGTTGTCCGAATTATTAATAATTTGTTTTGTTGGTGTAACAGTATTGGTTATTCCGGTTTTGTTATCTTGATGTATAGATATAGTATTGCCAATATTTACATCTGTCTGTGTTTGTGTGCATGCATTTTCCGTTATTGGTTGATTATTACTACAGGCTGTCGATGTTTGGCATTTCAATTTTGCTGGCCTACGCCAGCCCTGAGATTACTGGTTTGGGTCTCCTTATTCAAAGTTTGTATTCGGCATGTAGATTTATTACCAGAAGATTTTGTTATTGGGGTTGATGTTAGGCTACACACTTGGAGTTTCGTGTGTGAAACCTTTCGTTTAGAACCTGGAGTGGCACACTTGGCTTCTCCTGCACCCACCTTTTTATATAATTCTATGACACGATTACATTTCTCCAGATCTGACTTTAAATTTTTATTCTCACAGAGCAAGTTGTCAACTTCCTGATTCACACTTTGCAACTTAATCCTTAAATCATTTATCTCTTCCTGTAGTGTCGCAATGGTTTCATCGTCTCGCAGTGAAGTTTCTGGCATACTCATAACTGTAGCATCGAAAAGTGACGTCTCGGAGAACGAGGTAGACTGGATTTGTTTTTTTCTCCGCGTTATGTTTTCATTCTTCATGCTAGTAATTTTACGTACAAATACTTAATTATTCCTACGTTGGTAACACTAATACAAGGTTTGGCCCTCTGGCGGTGAGTAGCGTAGTTATTTTAGTTCACCTAGTCAGCACTTGTGACCGTTATGGCGCTAGTTGTCGTACATTCTTTAGGGTCCAAAGTCCATTTTTTTAAATATCTTTTCGTAACGGTATTAATTGTTTATTGTTTTTTTTCGTTTTAGTCACTTGGGTTCATAAAATTGCCTCTCAAGTAATTATTCATACCAAATGTTGGAGTTTTGACATTGTTACGTTAGAGGGAGCACCAATTTATTGTGTATAACTCGTTTAGCACTGGTTTTAGTTTTCATATTACACTATTGTTATAACTAATATTTCACTGGTTTAAAATTGTCACAAACAATATCACTATTTCAAAATACCTATTACACTTTTTAGCACCACTTAGATAACATTTAGATCTTTATTTTTATTGTTTACAAATTTTAAATACGGAGCGAGAGTGCATGGGAAGCCGTCTCCTCCTTCTGCAAAGCAGTAATGCTCGCGAAGGAAGAGGCAGAGCGCGTGAGTGAGAGGAAATCTTTGCGCCCTCGCGCCCCTAGTCGAAGCAGGAGACGCCCTGGGCGTCGGGAATTGATAGCCGAATCCCACCGTAAAGGCGGGCTTGCGGATGGCGAGCATCGTCCGGTAGGGACCGGGCCCGGGTCGACGGCGTTGTGTTCCACGCGTGCCTTAAAGAGATGTCAGCACTAGCTGAAGAGGTCTGCTAGGGCCGATGCCTGCCAGAATTACGGGTTGTATGAAAGAGTTACCGTGGCCCTGGCACAGGCAACTGAAGGAACACGGGTGGGTTTAGTCACATAAAGTCTAACACGCCCTCCCGCTCCACCCAGAGCGGGAGAAGTTATTTGGTGACTTCCCACCCAATAAAATAAAGGTACGGGACACTTATTATGCGAGCACAACCCGGTCTTTTCCAGCTTATACCAAAGTTTGGCTTGATATCATAACTATTCTTTTCTTCAGCTTCTTAAATTTTAATAAGAGCGACAAGATGCTCCATAACAAACACTCAATAAATGAAAAATAATGTTTATTATAAAACAAACATTTCAACACGAAAGTCCAATTTCAACATTCCATTTTCCGTGTTCATACAGTATTACAATTTCAAAAGCGTTGTTAATATTACATATTCATCTTTTGTCTGACGACATATTGAATATTTCTGACAAAGGAACACTCGATTGAATATTTCAATAAAATGGATATTTAAATACTTTGTTGTAGCTCTTCCCTAAGGGTTCACTCACGTATATAATACTCACGGAATAAAAATGTCTTCTGATTTTAACATTAAATGAAAAATTATTTTATTTCTGTAAGTAGGTTTGTACAAAAACTTTTACACGTCAATCATGTTTTTTTTTTCACTAGATGAGGTCGGCGTTTCCTATCTGACTACTCTGAGAAGAAAGGCCGAAAACACACTCAGAGGTCACAGTCTCTTATAAAGTCCAGACATAATCTTGGTCAGGTCATGTCAAGACCATGTAGATTGGTGTCTGAAATGGACTTTTGAGGAAAGAACCACACAGATTAAGGTTTTTACCGGCGCCAACGACCTTGCGTGTGTGGGCGGAGCTTTGTACTACTCCCCGCACCACCCGAACCTAAACATCGCGCGCGATGCTTCGCTAGGGTGTACACGATTACTACCGCGCGCGACATACAGTAATTAATAACAGCCGTCTTATTACAAAAGATTTAAACACATGTTCAATGCGTATTTTATGTTTTTTTATGTATGGAGTTTGACGTTAGACATGCGTTGAACATGTTTTTAAATCTTTTGTAGTAAGACCGCAGATGTTTTTATAAATACCTACATATAAGGTATTAAAAAATTAACTTTACAATCTTTAAGGAGTGGCAACACATAAAACATCTTGTTTAGATATTTCTTTATTAGTCACATCAATCACATTCTGAAATAAAAGTATGTACATTTCTACCAGTTAACAATTATACAACGTGGCGCTGCAATGGCGGCATGAAATCAACACACGTATACGGTTCCACGTTCTCGTTTTATAAGGATATATTTTAATTTCATTAAACGTTATTATTTATTGATTTATTTACAATTTTATAAAATAGCGTCTTATCTGTATAGCACAGAGATGAAATTAAAAAGCGAACGAAAAAAGGGTAAGGGATTTTGAACACTGTATATGATATTAAATTCATGTTATGTAGGACCTGATATGAAACCCTAGAGGTACAACTGGACGATAGCGAAAGAGCCTACTCCACAAACAAAAATGTAGGTACTATAAGACAAGATCAATTTGTAGGTCTTTTTTTCATTTTGTTAGTGGATATGCTCAAGAACCAAGAATATTAGTAGCTAAAAACAATCGGCATCGGCATTTATTTCAATGCCTGCACGTACGAAGTTGCGGGCATTGCTGGTGCATCATAACATTTTTGTTGTTTGTCAAAAAGAAAACCAATATTTAACTTGTTTATTGACAGATTACTCAAAATTCATTAAAATTTCATTGAATTTCGGTCAATGTTTTCTTCTTTTTATTTGAACTTCTTCATCATCGCTTACTCGTATATTACCGAACTCTTGAATTGAAGCATTCGGAAAGTCAGTAGAGTAATAAAAAGTATTTTCTGTATCTTCTTCATTTATTTGAATCTTGCTTTCTTTCTTGCCAGTGTTCAAATGAACAAAAAAGGAAGTACACGGATTTCCGTGTACACGGAAATCCGTGTACTTCCTTTTCGTGGTGTTTGTTTTCTAGTTTTCTACCTCATCTTGTTCCTTCGTTTTTTTTATCATTTATGAGCAAGTATGTTGAGAGGATCGTGTTGTTTCGCTGTCCCATTTTCTTCCCTGTTTCCATCTTTTCTGTTGCTCCGCCATTGTTAATAGTTTTACTTGCTTTGGTCTTTGTTTTTTTTTCCAGTTGTGATTTTTGTTTATGGTTATATTGCCATTTTCATTTAATTTTTTCTTACAGCCTCTTCAAAGTTGAATTGGTAGGCTGAAATAGGGCACTTTACTTCAATTGTCATGTCATTGCAGATTCCGTCAGTGCTAGAGCCTATGTAGGGCAATCGTTCGTCCAGAAACAAACCACACACACGGTTGTATTTTAATCCCTTCCTGTTTTGATAATTGCTCTAAAGCGATTTTTTCGTTGTCAACTCCGTGTTTTATAGATTTTACATGACTAATACAGTCTTTGTATAAAAGGTATTTAACAAGATTTCCGCAACTGACATTTGGACGTCTTTTGATTAGTTGATTATTGAACAGTATGCCTTTGAACAAAGGTTAGATTTTACTTTAGCTTTAAACGCATTGAAGGGCAAATCTAGCAAAGAAGAGGGTAGCTTGTTATAAAAGGATATACCAAGCCCAACAAATGAGTTATGAACCTTATGAAGCCGGTGAAATCGAGCACTAAATTTGTCCTTATTTCTGGTGTTAATATTGTGAATATCCCTGTTTTTAGTGTATAAATGTATATTTTGTCTTATATATAAGATGTTGGCGAAGATGAATTGTGATGCCACCGTGAGAATACCAATATGTTTAAAAAAAATCTCTCAAAGAAACTGGCACCGAGCTGGTAAATTGTTCGAACAGCTGGTTTCTGAAGAACAAATATAATAATAATAATAATAATAAAAGTTTATTAGTACATAAAAAACAAAATCACAACACAGTACATAGCTTATGGAAACAGTGGGTTGTACTACCAAGTTTAAAATTATCGTCAGCTTTCCGGGCTCCTAAACTAGGTACGCAGACCTGTATCTTAGGAGTCGGAGATTTTGCGGCCTCAATTTATATACTACAATACAACCGTGACTTTACTGTTAGTTTACAGTGGTTATTAACACAGCAAATGGTGTGAATAATTGTGGTTGTGTATGAGTGTGTATATGGGTGTAGTTTATGTGTAGAGAGGTGTGTATGTGTAGTGTGTGTGATAAGCTTTCTTTCAAGGTAAATAAAGGTATGATAAAGTTATGAATCTATAGCCAATATATTTTCTGTTTCAACATAATTTAAGGATAAGAGCCATTTCCTTAAATTATTTTTAATTTCATGTAAGTTATATCTGTACAACGGAATTATTTTATTTATTTTATTATACATGCGTGAACTTTGAGCCAACAATTGTCGACTTGTAAATGCAAAACGACAGGGGTTGGTTTTACATACAGGGAAGCCGTGGCGTCTCAGAAGCAGATTTTTGTCTAATGGAAGGTGGGAGTGTCTCCGCAGGACTGCACGAAGGACATATAGTTGCCTTACTGTGAGAACTTCGGCCTCAGAATATAACTCATCAGTAGGGTAGTCTCTAGGTTTAAAAAGCATCACTTTAAGAACCGCTCGTTACGCACGTTCTGCAGGAACCATTGCGGTTTTGTAAGTACCGCCCCACACCGGGATGCAGTACATAATGATATACTAACAAAGGCTGAGGTACACACGAGTCAGAGTTTTGGAATTGGCGGAGTGCCTGAGTTCTTTAAAAATATATATTAGTCTTCTGATTCTAGTACAGAGTGCCTCTATATGCGCATGCCAGTTAAGGTTTTCGTCAATAATCACTCCCAGGTACTTAATATTGGGGACCGTGCTGAGAGCAAGACAGTTACAACCTACTGACTGCTGAGGGGGACAAGTGTGAGCTCTAATTTTATGAGAGAAAGAAGGTGGGGTTATTGATTGTGGGCGGTAGAACCTGATTAGTTTTGTCTTATCTAAATTCAACGTCAGCAAGTTAGTTGACAGCCATTCCATTATTAACCGAAGCGAGTATTCTGCTCTATCTCTGGCTTGCTCCCAGTTTTTGTCAAACACTAGTAGTGCCGTGTCGTCGGCATAAGAGAAAATTTCGCAATTAGAGATGGAGAGCTTGCATAGATCATTGATGTATATTAGGAAAAGTGTCGGTCCTAATATACTACCTTGTGGGATGCCATAGGTGAGTTTTTCATATGAACTGGTGACTGAATCAATGAGAACACACTGATATCTATCACAAAGGTAGTCTTTAAATAATTTTAGAATTACTCCACGCACTCCTAAGCTTTCTATCTTTGAAATAAGTCGAGGGACAGAGACCGTGTCAAAAGCTTTGGTTAAGTCTAAGAAGATGCCATAGCAGCTCAGTTTATTATCTAATTGACTTACCAGACTGTTTGTGAAGGCAGCAACGGCATCCTCCGTACAAATTCCAGATCTAAAGCCGAACTGGTTTGGAGCTATTAATTTATGTTTTTCCAGAAAGCTGACTAAACAATTGTTCAGAATTCTCTCCAGAATTTTTGAAAGCGTACTCAGAACAGAAATAGGTCTATAGTTTGTGACTCTGTCTCTGCCCCCGTTTTTATATATAGGATGCACGACGGCTCTCTTAAAAGCTTCAGGGAAGATTCCAGAGTCTATGGACAGGTTACAAATATGAGTGAGTACGGGGGTTAAGGTAGTACGCGAACTCTTGATAACTCTGGCTGGAATATTATCCCACCCTGTAGCGCATTCATTACGGAGGTCATGGATAATTCTACTTACTTGTTCCTCATCCACAGGGAGGATTACAAGAGAGTTAGATAATTGACTGGGTGGTGGTGCTACAGCAGCGGTGATGGTGCTGGCTCCAATTTTCGACGCCAGGTTTGTACCTATATTGACAAAGAACTCATTGACTTTGTTTGCCGATGTTTTAACGTCAACTGAATCACTCAGAAGTTCACGAGGGGATCGGGTTTGAACATTTGTATTCGTGATAGATTTAATCACTTTCCACGTTGCTTTAGGATTATTTTTGGCTTTTAGAAATTCTTCCTTTTCAAATGCTCGCTTCAACTTTCTCATTAAGGTATTACAAAAGTTTCTATACCGTGTGTATGTTATTTTAAGTATGGAGTCGTCAGGCTTCTTCCTGACTTCGATATGCATTCTATCTCGGTTTCTTAAACAACGAACCAGGCCGGTGCTCATCCACGGTTTTAGAACCCTGCATTTTTTGTGAGTTCTGGTTATTCGGGTGTGATTACTAATCACACGTTGTATATTATCAATAAACAGATTAGTTGCTTGGTTGGTGTTTGTACAAGTTAGGATGGGGCTGAAGTCGATGTCGTCCAGTTCTTTACGAATAGCTTCATAATCATACTGTGATGATGTTCTTTGCCCATTACATCCCGAGCTGGAATTGAGGGGCAGAAATAAACAGATAGGCTGGTGGTCAGTAACGTGAGAGTCTAGGACCAGCACAGTAGAAGTCTTCTTAGATTTAATCATTATATGATCAAGACAGTTGTTAACTCTGGTCGGTAGCGAATGCGCAGGAAGTAGTCCGAGAGTGGCGGTGAGAGTTAAATAGTCATTAGCGTGCCGGTCCCTAGATCCTGATTTGATGTCAACATTCATATCTCCTATTAAGATAATGTTAGTGTAGGATTGCAGAGAAGATATAACGCCTTGCAGACTATTATAAAAAATTTCTAGATTTTGGTAGGATGGAGAACGATAGACTGATACTATTGCCGTAGAGCCTACGCAGGATATAATGCAGTTAGCGTCCTGAAACGCTGGTTCTGTCATCACACATTTTAAACTTTCTCTAATATAAACTACTACTCCGTCATTTTTTATTACATTATTAATTGTAGCTAAAGATGAATAACCATGTAATGTGGGAATAGGTCCAGAAACCTGCAACCAGCACTCTGTCAGAACTATTACATCAAACTCAATTTTCGTTGATGAAATCATAGTTAGAAATTGATCTAAGTTTTTATTAATACTTCTAATGTTAATATGAACTATTTTTAAGTTATTATTGAGCATCGAGACTAAGTCAGGGCATTTTTCAGGGGAGCATAGAAAAGATTGAGCCACCGATATGTTATCCAGTTCTTTGGAAATTTGGTTTAAATTAGCCATTGGTTACCGGTAAAAATTGAGTACAAAAAACGAATCACGGGATTTGGTTGGGGGATGTGAAAATTAGTAATTAGTCTGATAGAGGACTTTTTGTAATACAGCAATAGTGTTTGTGAAGAGAAATGGTAAGATATGAAAGAATTACCAGCCATCAACCTGCAATATAGCCTGATGACGTGATTATAATTGTTAGCTTGAGTAAAACTGTATAAATGTGTAAAAAGTATTTGTTGTGTTTGTTGTTTAATTGTTACGTAAATTGACAATAAAATGCAAGAGTTATCAAAAAAGAAACGAAACAGATATACAAAAAAATATTGAATGCATGCGTAAACGCGAATAGCAAATTTAAGAGAAAGTAAAAATAGTCATTGTTGAACTGGTACTGGTGCTGGTACTGGTGCCGCAAGCGTGGTAAGGCATTTCTCTGATTTAATTTCAATGGGTTTATCAGCTGGGTCTTTTTTCAAGAGAATTCTTCCATTGGAATACCAGCTGGAGTAACTCCTTGCCTTAGCAAACTGGCGGGCGTCATACAACAGCTTTTTGATTGCGGGAGGTAAGTGTTCGTCGACGTAAACTGGTTTCTTTTCCCCGGCAATCCCGATCAGGTGTGTGTTCAGCTTATCATTGATGGAACGTTCTTTATTAAACTTCCTCACCTTAGCAAGGATTTCGTTTCTCATATTGACACAACAAAATTCAGCAACAATCGGTCTGCATAAACCTGATTTTCCGGGTATACGATATACATCCCGGAGAGCAGATGTCTGAATTTCCATGTTGACAGTCTTTCCAACCCTTGATACCGCAGAAATTAGATCTTCAGGCGTTTCTTTCTCTTTAGTCGGAATATTACGCAGCTCTATAGTAGCTTGTCGTGACAGGAAGTTCAGATCTTGTATCCGCTTCTGTAGAAGGTCAATATGGTCTTTGTTATCAATTTTCTCCTTTTCCAGTTTTGAAACTTTAGAATTGAGACTTTCATATTTTTCGTTTATAAAAGACATACTGCGGTCCATTTCGGCGTTGGAATCTTCAATCGAACGACATTTCTGTTTGAGGTCGGCAACTTCCCTGACCAGCTTGGACAAGATGGCAGCTTGTTCGTCCTTCCATGATGTGAGTAGCTTTTCTTGCTCGGACTTCCAAGTTGTTAGCATCTCCATTAACTCTGATTTGAAAGCCGAAAATGTTGTGGATCGTTCGGAGTCTACTTCGTTATTTGAAGAATAGGCCCGAAGTTGTCGATTTTTCCGTACGGTGATATTACTAGCGTCTGCTTTTTCGGTAGTGGCAGTCGGAATGTCGGGTTCCGAAAGAGATTCTCCATGACTCAAACCTACTTTAGGCGGAGTTCTTTGCATATTGTTTCAGAAATAATAAGAGAAAAAAATAAAAAAATAAAAATAGGAAAAAGAAATAATAATAAATTATAAAAGGCAAAAACAAAAACGGCGTGTCAGATTCGATCCCACGACAACTAGGTTCACCTTCGTAGAAACGCGCTATTCCACAGTGCTAAGCGAACTATTGTAATGACGCTCGAAATACGTGTGTGCTTGCTGTGCGTTGCATTAGTGGTCAGGATCGTTATACGCGATTCCTTTGTGTATCTAATGAGTTCAAAGTCCGAAACGTGAACACGTTTTAAAATTTTTGTTCGTTATGATAATAAAATTGCTCACACACAGAGTTAGTGTCGTTATTTCACTTTTATTTTGCACTCAGTTTGCCACTCATTTACTATAGAATATAACTGTATGTATTTGTTGCTGTTTTATGCACTTTTTACTTAGTTTTGGAATTTAAAACGCGGAGGTAGTTACAGGTACGTAAGTGCGCGGTGGCGCCACGGACGGAATCCAAATATCCAATCCAATCCAATCCAATATATTTTGAATGTCAGCGGCTTTGCCCCAGAGCAGAATACCATATGACATAGTGCTATGAAAAATAACTAAAATAGACTAACCTAGCTGTATCAACGTCAGTGTGTCTTACTTTCGTGACAGCGTAGGCGGCTGAACTGAGCCTTCCCGCTAGGCTTGATATATGTGGGCCCCACTGAAGTTTGGCATCTACTGTTATACCCGGAAAAACTGCCGAGTCTACAGTTTAAAGCATCTCTATCTAAAATGATGTTGGGTCCTAGATTTCTAACATTCGGTAAGGCAAACCAATCTGTAACCATTGAGAGTGCAGTGTTTACGTCGTCAAAATCTTGTCTATTCCTGTCTACTTTAAAAATAAGAGAGGTGTCACTTATAAACAGTACAACGTCACAGATACCCTTTAAATAGAATGGTAAGTCACTGATATACACTAAGAACAAGAATGGATCCAGTATTGAACCTTGAGGTACACTTAACTGAACTGGTAGCCCGGAAGATTTCACACCATTTACATCTACACATTGAATTATACAACGTGGCGCTGCAATGGCGGCATGAAATCAACACACGTATACGGTTCCACGTTCTCGTTTTATAAGGATATTTTAATTTCATTAAACGTTAATATTTATTGATTTATTTACATTTTTCTAAAATAGTATCTTGGAGACACCATAGGGCTATACTAATTTTCGTTATTATTTAGTTTGTTTGAAAGTTTATTTTTTTCAATTTACGAATTGTTACTGGCCGCTAGCCCTATCCGTGTCTTGAAGGAATGTCGTCATTACCGTCAAAATCTTTTGTATTTAAAATGAATTTGATAGGATGATAAGGGATAGACAAACATCAGATATTCCCCGCACGATCTAATGCAGCCAGCAGAGACCATTGGACAGTACCTACCATTTGTAGGTGGGATTTTGTAGTAGGGATAGGGAATATTTACTTATTCTTTGGTTAATTAAGTACCTACCTATAATACATAACATGAAAATGACCAAAATATGAATTGAAGTAGGTACTAGAAACAACAAAAGAAGGAGACAGAGATTACTAGAGTAAGTTTCCTATTTCAATGTACCTAATTGAAATAGGAAACTTACTCTTGTAATCTCTGTCCCCTTCTTTTGTATAATTTTTTGAGATTTCGTTTTTTTGTCTTTGTTTACTTCCCATCTTGAACACACTATGCTTTAGAAAATGATTGTTAATTTTTTTACTATAATATAATAAAACACACTGAATACACTAATATTAACAAAGTAAAGGATGTATTCACACAAAAAAAAAAATATAGTCACGTATAAGGTAGGTAAGATACCAAAAATTAAATGAAACTCTGTCCGTGTGGCTACACTGTTCACAAAAAAAACAATGTTTATCGAAGCGAGGAGGTCGTCACACAACGCGGCACAGGTCCGTCCAGCAACACGTCTCGCCCCGCACTGAGATTTTGGGCGAGAGCGGGGCGCAGCATAAATTTGCCGCTAATGATTTGCTTTGTAAATTAATTTAAAATCAAATAAAAATAATTTTAAAAAAGTAATGACATGAAATCATTTCTTATTATTTTGTAGAGAACTGTGTAAATTTATGAACACTTTTAATGAAAATTGTAGGAGTAATATGGTAAAAACTAGAAAAAATAGACCTGGGTTTACCTTTTTTTTTCTTTAGTTATATAAACTAAAGCAGATTTCTGGACACATGAAATCACTTCTTATGTATTGTAGATTATTATATATTTTTTTCTATCAAAAATATGCTATAGTTACTGTAAAAAATGGACACAAAGTTACTTAGTTTCGCCGTATTTTAGGGAGGACGGGCCTTAAGAGGACCTGTCCAGACAGTGTACGCATTCGTCAGTAATCGCGCACCTCAACTCAGAAGTTAAGGAGCTCAACGATTCAACGAACAATACCAAACATTCGGGTAGGCCGCATACATTACTCAAACTGCCAGACCATGATTAAAAATAACTGAGAGAAAAATAAAACAAGCAAAAAAGCAATGACATACATGGTCTTCACATTCACAATAATTAAAATAATATAATACTTCACAAAGTAAATAATCATGTCAACATTCAGTATGCAAAAATAAAAAAGAGAAAAAAGAAAATTTGGAGCAGCTCAATCCCAAGCCTTTTTTTCCCTCTATAGTCTATATATATAATCTTTAACGGTATAAAAAGCTTTCTGACACAACTTGCGTTTAATGAATGATTTGAATTTATTAAGGCTTGGATCTTGAACGTGGCTTAAAAGTTTATTATAAAAGCGTATACATTGACATTTACAATGAGCCACCTTTTTTCTTAAGCCTTGTTGAAGGTACAACAAATTTGTGTTTGTTCCCAGTATTTATATTGTGAATGTCACTGTATTTTTTAAACAATTTTATATTTTAATGGGCATATCAAAGATTTTCAAAAATGTTCTGAGAAGGTACAGTCAGTGTATATTAATCTCCTTAAATTTCTCTCTGACAGATTGTCTCGGACTTAATTTATAAATGGATCGAACAGCTCTTTTCTGCAAATTAAAGATAGTCTGAATGTTGGCTGCATTTCCCCACAACAGAATATTGTACGACATTACACTATGAAAATAGGTAAAGTACACTAAACGGGCTGACTCGTGTTAGTTAAGTTACGAATTTTCCTAACAGCGTATGCTGCGGAGCTTAGCTTTTATGACAATTTATCTATATGTGAGCCCCACTGAAGCTTAGCATCCAAAGTTATGCCCAAGAATACTGTGCTATCTTCAGGATACAATTCTTCTCCCTTTATCAACACGTTTTCACCTGCCTAATCTGAGGTAGCGAAAACTTAATGCACTTGTTTTTTTTTTTTATATGAAGAAGTAAATTATTAACATTGAACCATTGAACTACTTTTGAGGTCGCTCTGTTTACACCGTCAGTAACCAGCTGTTGACGTTTAAGTTTAAACAAAAGTGAAGTGTCATCCGCAAACAAAACTATATCATGATTATCCTTTATGCGGTAAGACAAGTCAAGTTAATATAAATAAGAAAAAAGAAAGAATCAAGAATTGAGCCCTGTGGGACTCCCATTGTTACTATAGATCCGGGCGATCTTTTTCCATTGAAGTCAACGCTCTGAATCCTATTACTCAAGTATGAAGTAAGAATATCCAGAGCGGTGTTCCGGTCCTCGTAGTGGCGGAGTTTCCTGATTAAGGTTTCATGAAGAACCCAATCGAATGCCTTGGACAAATTACAAAAGATGCCAAAGGCATCGCATTTATATTCCCATGCATTATAAATATGTCCTATAAGTTCAACACCGGCCATCAGTAGTTGAACGACCTCTTGTAAAACTGAACTGTTTGTTAAGTAATAATTTATGTTTATTAAAAAATCTTTGCAATTGGTCTAAAATTAAATTTTCAAAAATTTTACTAAACGTAGGTAGTACTGAAATAGGTCTGTAATTTGTGAGGTCTGATGTACTACCTGATTCAAACAAAGGTATTATTTTACTATATTTTATTAGGTCAGAAAACTCCCCACAGTCGATACAGTTATAAAAGATAAGAGCTAAAGTAGGTGCTACAATGTCAATAATAGACTAAGCCACTTCTATAGAATTACCCCACAGATCTGCATTTAAAATATGAAAGGTTTTAATTATATCTCTACAGGTAATATGTTAAAAATTAAATTCCGAATCGCAAGCAATAACATTTTTCTTAAGCAAAGACTCGGCAACAGAAGTTGATGAGTTTAGGGATTTAGTAGTTGAAACGGGAAAATCTGAAAAGAAAATTTCAAAGGCGGAGGCGAATTGTGAGTCTGATTTTATTATGTTGTCATTAATGTGTGAATTCTATATCAATTTTATTTTTTTTATGTTTTGTTACAAGTTTTTGGTTGTTTAATTATGTAATTGGAATGGACTTTGTCTGAAAATAAATGAATTATTATTATTAATAGACAGTCAGCACTTCGTTTACTGGACCTTCCCGTTTAATTATTAATAATATTCCAAATCGTTTTAATTAAATTACTACTGCTTTTAATCTTCGAACTCAAATAACGCGATTTGGCCATACAACAAACTTTTTTAAATAATTTTGAATAATTTCTAAGATAACCATTAAATTTAGCAGTATTTGCAAAAGAATTTTAATTGTACAGGTCATAAAGCCGTGTTCTACTTTTATGAATACCAATGGTAGCCCAATCACTGAAAGATACGTTACTATTAATCGAGATAGTCTTGGGAATAAAGGTGAGATTAAATTTTTAACAGTACATAATTATTAAAAAAAAAAACATTATATAGATGAATAGGATCAGCATGATTAGCCAAAACTGTTAATTTATTAATGAGTTTAACTTTAAAAGCTTCCAAGAGACTTGCAGTTTTGGGGTTAGCAATGATATCTTTTTTAGCCACTTTGTTGTTTTGGTTTTGGGTAGTAATCCTTTTCCCGCAATGATCAGAATCAAGTAAATTTATAATTTCTTTGTGGCTTGGAATAACATCTCTAAATTTATTATAAAATAGGTTTACAAGATTGTATGACTGAAACAGACTTATTATTTTACTACCAGAACCTGAGTTTTCTAATAAATTATCATTAAAATCACTGTAAATGATAATATAATATATTTATTCCAGTTACACTTGTGTAACACTTCATCCATTACCTTTTCAAAGCAGTCATGCAATCTTGAAGGAGACCTGTACACACTTAATACAATAAATTGCTTCAATTTTATACAAGCTATTTCAACAGATATACTCGCAATATCCTTACGGTTTTTAAATTTCGGTTAGTTGCTTACTAAAATTAATGAGCTACCATGTATAGCATTTACTCTGCTGAACGAACAACCATCCTAGTGATTATTAAAATTGAACATAAACTGGTGGCTTTTAAGCCAATGTTCTGTTATACAAAGAATATCAATACTGTTAAAATTCATAAATAATTCTACTTCGAAATCTTTTTTGAGAAAACTTTGAATATTTTGATTTGAATAGGCTAATACTATTTACTGTTTACAGCTGTTACAGTGCCTGATTATAGATTTATTAATGTTTTGTATAAGTTTCGTTTTTAGCTATCGACAGGAATCTTCGATACTGATTAATGTGTAAAACCTAAATTTATTGGTCCTAAACAGCATTAGGTATAAGAACATGGATTAATCGTAAGTTTTTCCGGCTCGTGATTTGTGACGAATGTAGCAAAACGCAAAAAATCATAGTGAATTTGTCTAAAATATAATATAAATATACTGAAGTCAATATTTGACTGTAAATTGGCATCCAATATTAAGAAATCATTTTTGTCACAGATATTATATTATATATTTAGCCGCACCTACACATTATAGTTTCACTTTTCCTGTTTTCCATCCAACGCCAAACCTTTATAGAAACAGAGGTCTAATAACAAGCATATAAAAGCACTATAAGTAACTAATGTGGCTCTTTTGTCCTTTAATAGCAGCTTTAAGTGTCTCAGCGGTATTCACTGGTTGTGTTATAAATCAAAGGATTTTGGAGTTATATTTTTGCTAGCTTAAGGGGTAACCCCCTAGCGCCAGGGTAGCCCGCGAAATTCCAATCTTAAGTTTTTTTGCAATTTGCAAGGCAGTATTAAGTTGTATCTTGATTAAGGTATGATTCGCGATCGTAACAAATATGTATGTACAGTCGCGACCAAAAGTCGATAAGCAAACTCACAAAGCAATAGCTTGGCGTTTAGTTTGACTTAAGACCTTCTATTTCCAAGAACATAAACATGCATAATAATTATTGTCGTCAACAACTGATTGTAGTTCATAATTTCAAAGTTATAACATGTGTAAAGATGACCTAGCTGTTAAGCGCGTGCAGATCGATGCGTGAATCAGTGAGCCGTGAGTCCAAATCTCACGCAGTACTTGACTTTTTGTAAGTTTTTACTTGATTGGAAGTAATGGGACAGAAATATAATATTCTTTATATTGTTCGCTTGGTCACTCATTTCGTAATGTTAGAAAGGTAGATCATAGAAAACTGAATAAATAATTTCGATTTCTGTGAGGTAGACATGAGTTTTAGGTATATTTAACTTGATCGGAATGAACGTTGTCGGCTGAACAAAAATCCTATGAACGGTTACAAAAAAAACTTCTTTTATCTAGTAGGAATGTAACGTCACAATTCTCTTAAGTTTGTTAATTTTATAAATAAGTAAATAAAACGAATAAACATTTTTGTTACCACTCAGCACGACTTTTTTATTTCAACCTTCCAACACCGAAAAGATAAATTAAAAATCACAAAAATAGTTAAATAATAATACAATAACTAATATTTAACTTCTTATAAAAATAAATAATAAATTTACATAAACATCTAACAAGTTTTTGCTTAAAATAGTACAAATATATTATTATGGTTCCAAAGAAACAAAAAACAGTCCCACATTGTGATTAAGATTCGAACTCAGACTTCATTGATCGTGAAACCATTGCTTAGCCCAAACAGCTACAGCACATGTTATGTTTATGCGAATTTTAGCAATGCAATGGTAAGAACACGTCGCTACTATGACGAGTATTCTAAATGCAACAGAAATATAATATTATTTCGCGTAGTACGACCACATGCGACAATTCATTAGTGTGTGTTATCTGCGGAATATTGAGTGAGACATCGCTCATACACGCACTCGTACTAGTTCGTGCTCGCACAGTTCATAGCAATGTAATCCTTTTTTAATGACTTTTGAGCGTTTACTGTACAAAATTATTATCATTAGAATCTTATAACTCCTTAAGTTAGTATATCAAGATTTCATGAAATAATCATTCATTAAGATTATATGAATTTAGAGAGTTGTATTTATGATTTTAATAATTACAATTCTATAAATACAGATTTGTTACAGTCGCGAATTATATTTTAATCAACACAAATTTCAAATTAATTTCTTGTGTCACAGGTGAAATATCAGTTCTTATGATTAAATGATAAATGATTTTTATTTCTGTAAGTAGGTTTGTACAAACACTTTTACAAGTCAATCATGTTTTTTTTTTTTTTTTTAAACTAGGTGAGGTCGGCGTTTCCTGTCTGACTACTCTGAGACGAAAGGCCGAAACAAACTCAGAGGTCACAGTCTCTTATAAAGTTCAGACATAATCTTGGTCACTTCATGTGAAGACCATGTAGATTGGTGTTTGAAATGGTCTTTTGAGGAAAGAACCACACAGATTGAGAGGCCATGTCCAGTCAGTGCACGCATTTGTCAGTAATCGCGCAGCTCAACTCAGAACTTAAGGAGCTCAACGATTCGACGAACAATACCAAAGAAAGGACATTGGGGTAGGCCGCATAAATTACTCAAACTGCCAGACGATGATTAAAAATAACTGAGAGAAAAAATAAAACAAACAAAAAAAGCAATGACCTACATAGTCTTCACATTCACAATAAATTAAAATAATATAATACTTCACAAAGTAAATAGTCATGTCAACATTCAGTATGCAAAAATAAAAGAATAAAATAAAATTTGGAGCAGTTCAATCACAAGCCTTTTTGTCCTCAATATAATCTTTAACGGTATAATAAGCTTTCTGACACAACTTGCGTTTAATGAATTATTTGAATTTATTAAGGCTCAAATCTTGAACGTGGCTTGGAAGTTTATTATAAAAGCGTATACATTGACACCTGAATGACCCACCTATTTTCTTGAGCCTTGTTGGAGGTACAACAAATTTGTGTTTGTTCCTAGTATTTATATTGTGGATATCACTGTATTTTTTAAACAATTTAATGTTTTTATGGGCATATAAAAGATTTTCAAAAATGTACTGAGAAGGCAAAGTCATTATATTAATCTCCTTAAATTTCACTCTGAGAGATTGTCTTGGACTTAATTTATAAATGCATCGAACAGCTCTTTTCTGCAAAACAAAGATAGTCTGAATGTCGGCTGCATTTCCGCACAACAGAATACACTATGAAAATAGCTAAAGTACACTAAACGGGCTGTCTCTATGTTAGTTAATTTACGAATTTTCCTAACAGCGTATGCTGCGGAGCTTAGCTTTTTTGATAATTTATCTATATATGGGCCCCACTGAAGCTTAGCATCCAAAGTTAAGCCCAAGAATACTGTGCTATCTTCAGGATTCAATTCTTCGCCCTTTATCAACACGTTAGTTTTCACCTGCCTAACGTGAGGTAGCGTAAATTTAATGCATTTGGTTTTTTTTTTCATTAAGGAGTAAATTATTAAAATTAAACCAGTGAACTACTTTTGAGATCGCTCTGTTTACATCGTCAGTAACCAGCTGCTGACGTTTAAGTTTAAACAAAAGTGAAGTATCATCCGCAAACAAAACTTTATCATGATTATCCTTTATGAGGTAGGGCAAATCGTTAATATAAATAAGAAACAAGAAATTATTATAAAGGATCGCTGTAACATACCTATAAGGTGTACAATATTTAATGTTTGTTCCATATTTATTTAACATTACAATAATTTCGTCCTAAGTAAATGTCCATCATTCGTCATGCATTAATATAGTGGTTCATTCCCAGTCGGTTACTCACAAATTGCAAAAAAAAACGTAAGAAAATTTTAATTTCACGGGCTTCCCTGGTGCTTTCACCTTAAGAAAGTTCCACGGTAAAATTAACGCTCTATGTATGTATTGGAATTCTCTTTTCGGTTAAGGGTATATAGGAAAATATATTGATTTATTATAAAGGGGTTTGAAGAATTTCGTATGGAGGATGGCCCTAACGTCGACCGCCATTTTGATTTTTATTTTCAGAATCGCGGTGTACAATAAAAGTTATATATTGATATAGAGGACACTTATACAAACAAAAAATGTAATAAGACATACCATACTAAAGCGTCAGGTTTCGGAGTTATTCACCGAAAACTGAACCTGGAAGAAACAAAGATATTTTTTGTTTTTTCCCTCCAGGTAAGCATATTGAACTATGAAAACATAATTGCATCATGTATAGGTAATACGTGACTGTCCACGAGAACATGTACCTTATGGTCATTCGCACTTACGAGATTGTGCTTATTATAAGCTACTAGATGACCCGCCAGACATTGTCTTGTCCAAATTTCATCACCTAGCGGTGTAAGCGATACTTTCGGACCTATTCTCATACCTACCAAAAATATAGGTACATAAAAAAATTCATAAGCCGTTTTGGAGGTGTGCGACCACAAACACCGCGACACTAGATTTTTATATATATACGTAGATAGATAGAAGTAATCTTGTACGATTTGTTTTTCCGAACGGCTTAAGCGCCAATGACCATAAGCTTGTAGCTATGGGGAACATATTAAAAAAAAAATGGAATATTTTTTATTGAATTGTACATACGAAGAAGTTGACATCTATTATGACTTGAGTCAATTATAATGTAACATGGCATGGGCGACATCAAAAATAAACTATTCAGCCTCCCGCTGGCTTCTTCGGTGATATTATTTATACCGAATATGATTAATAAATTTTATCCACTAGGTGTATTCAATAATTTCATTCTTATCTACAAAAATATCATTGTAATTCAACCCATTTATCTCATATTCTTATGTTCCGATTGTATTAAAAAGTTTTTAAAGAACAAAATAAATGATTAGTATTATAATATTTGTTTACTTTCTTTGTCTGATTAACAGTAACCAACTTAATCAACATGAAGTTACAACAAAATAAATAAATACATTCGTTATTACAATTGTTATTTTTATCTTTGAATATCTCAGAAAAGTGACGCTTTATGATGTTATGTTAAATTACGTGTTATGTTTTCATAAGTGTCCCCTAATCAATTAATATATGCCCTTTATTGTGCAGCAAAATGGCGGCTGATTTTAGTGTAACATAGTGTACATAACATGTACATTACTACTACAACTACTATAAATAATAAATAAAAAAAAACAACTTAACTTAAGAATAAACAATTTAAAAAATATAACTTACTAAGTAAACAATATAAATAAAACTACTAAAAATAAATAAATAACAAATCAACTATTTATAACTATTATTTAACTATACATACATAACTATAAAACTAAAATTGTACCTAGGTTGTAGTAGTGTAACAATCAAGTGACGCGGACAACCGCATTATTTTATATATACGGAGTAACAGGGTCCTCGTCGCGGCCCGCCACCCGGCCGCGCGCCGCGCGGGCGCGAGCGAGACGACATCAGTAGTCCGCAGCCAAACCTCTTGAGGCACGGACGCTGTCGCTCGGACTAATTTCTACATTTGCTTACCGTCATTGCGAAATATAACTAATAGACAATTTACACCATTCGAATATTTTATACTAAGTATCTTGAGACTGGATTGCTTCTTCATACTTCTAAATTAAAAGTTGTAATAACTATAAGTGACTGTGATTCCCAAACTTGGGTAAGTTATGCACAATTTTGTATAAAGATTCCTAACGGCCGTTACCTACCTATTTTTTTATTATATTATCTTGTGTTAATTTTTAAGGTACGAGTCCGTCTAAATTTCGTAGCTTATTCCTATCCTGTGTGTAATGCTTTGCCTTTCTTTCACTATGTTCTTCTTAGTATAATGCTTGTAACCGCCTCTGCTAGCGAACATGTATTTACATTATAGATTTAGATTCACGCTTAGAATTCTTCCCGCCTTATAAGCCCTAATTTGCCAATCTAGTTCTTGCCATGCGTACCTAGCGTTTCCCGTGCACCCCTTATACCGGCAGCTTACTGATGTGGCCTTTGTCCCTAGGAATTACGTCACGGTTTTACTGACCGAAACCGTATACTGGATCTGTCGCCTACATCACCTGAGTGGAGTGGCTGAGCTGACGGGAACTACGCCTGAAGGACGGGAGCTCGCCAGGGAAGTGTGGTAGGCTAGACAAGTGCGCAAGACCTAGGCAGAACCTTATAATTTTTTTTTCTTAATATACCTACATATTTGTTAATTCTAAACCTAGTTTTATTTCTCTCTTGTACACGTCCTATATACGTGACATTAGGGCCAAAACCTTACAACCCCTTTAATTAACTGCGGTGTTTTGCTTACTTATATATATTGTATTTATTATAAGTGATTATTCCATCTGGAATTTCTCATTAGCAGCCCAAAGTCTGGATATGTTGCTCGGCCCATAGAAACAGGCTCGCCCCCTATTACATAGGACATAGCTGGCAAAATGTGGGTGTACTATAGATACGTATCTCTGCCTAACCCGTTATCTAATTAATAATCTCTTCAAAATAAGAGTGAACAGGCTTCTTATGGGTAAGCTCACTCTATCTTCGACTTTGTCTCTGTCACCTAGACTAGAGTCAATAGCAAACCCATCTCAAATAAAAAAAAATAAAAAACCGTTGAGGAATTCAGGCTTGATGATATGTTTATTTTGTCATGTAAAACATTTCATTTCATTTTCCTGATCACAAACACAAGGGGTCCTAAATACTTTCAACACTAAATGGTCATAGACGAGTAAAACTTCTATTGTCTCGTTCAGTGACCTTGAAAGCGTTAATTTGTGGCTATACATCATACCTGCCTCAATTCAAGGTGCCTTTATCTGATAGAAAGAAGAAACGAGCATTGATTGGTACGCTAAAGCTACGGTTTCCAAGAAGAGCGTTTCCGTCATATTTTTTTTTTTAATTTCAGATGGATTTGCTCTTATCATTTGCTCTTGACTCTAGTCTAGGTCGGAGGTGACAGAGGCAAAGACTTCGATGGATTTAGCTTACCCAGAAGAAGCCTGTTCACTCTTACTTTGAAGATGTGAAAAGTTGGGTGTAAAGTTCACTCAACCTCCATAGAAAAGAGAGGATCCTCCGACCTGACGGGTGTGGTGTCTGGTGGGCTACTGCCCGACGATTGATCTCGGGACGTTTTATATAAGCAAGTCGCGCGGTAAACTATGATTGCGCGATGCAGGATTTTGCGTGACGTCAGTGTGATGCATAGTTCGCATGTGGCGATGTAGATGCCGCCACAATATTATAACGGCCGTCATGAAAATTTGTAATTTTTACCAGTATTTGACATTAAGGTGTCAAAAAACGCTCTGTATTTGGCCAAGCCTTTGTGTGACCGTTTACTATGTTCATAGGAAACCAAAGCTGCACTGCATTATATCAATATTGTTATAATTTGTAAAAACCACTACATGTTTTATGAATTAAGTACCTTATTTCGCGTAATACTTATCATTCATTCGATCAAAATACACAATCAAACAATGGTGCCGATTCTGTTGTGCACAAACTAAACTTAATTTAGGCTATTGCTAACTTTTTCTCTCTAATAAAACAAGAAAGAGACGGACGTAAATAAGAGCTGTCAAATTTAGTTGAACTAATATTTCCATACAAAATACGACACGTAAAAACATGTCTACCCAAAACACCGTGAAGCGCAAGGCGTAAACTAGTTTAACATCTCTTAGATCCTAGCTTTAGCCGTCCTTTTCTCGCGCTGCGTGTTAGTAAAATATAGCAATCCTCTAATTTTAGTTTAGTTATTGAATAAGAGAATCAGCACCATTATCTTTTAATTTAAATAATTATATTGCATAGCACTTGTGTCACTACCAGTACCAGCATATCAAAGCTTGCCACTTACTTATTGAACAGTATCAATACTGCCGTGTAACGTTGTTTGGAACTGTTTGCAACCTAACTTTGTGTTTGACTGTACCCGCTTTGAAACGCCATGCGGTATGACAAACTATTTAATGCTATTTACATACTAGATAATTAGGGCAGAGCCAGGCAAGCGTTTATACGTGAGTCAAGATGCATCAAACTTGCGCTCAACACAATATTGCTTATTTCGCGATCGCATATTCAGCCTAATATACCCACTGCTGGGACACCATCTCTCTGTGAGAGAGTGGGATGCAATCCACCACGCCGGGCCCAGTGCGATTTTATAAATGTCAATGGTTTAAGGCCATGCTTGTTTCCTCGCGCTGTTTTTCTTCACCGTTTTGAGAACAGTGAAAAAAACTAAAGAAAAATTAGGTACGGTCAACGTCTAGAAGTCCACTTACACCGCAATGACCGTTATCGCCTGCGCTATACGGGCTGCCAAAGTTGCCAATGTGTAGTATTGTCAAACTTTCTTATAGAAGAAGGTCATAAGTACAACTAATATTGCTATGCCATATAATTCTTTTAAAAAAATCTTATTTTTAGGTTGTGTGTGTTACACAACCTAAAAATAAGATTTTTTTTAAATAATTCAAAAAAACTATACATTTCCTAAACTTCCCCCATTGGGGGATGCCCACCCCTTCCTCAAATATATATCTAAATATTTATTTATTTAATTACATACTCTTAAATAAATGTTTAGACAGAAATAGATCGTTTGTTGGATTAGAGTCCAAGAGGTCATTAAGTGCAACCAGAGTACGTGGTACTGGGGACTTAGCACGTGCAACGGTTCGACATGGAGGCTCAGCAATCAGCCTGTGCTTTCTGCTGCGGCAGTAATTGTCCGGGACAAAGAAGCGAGCCAGCACAGCATGCAGATCAGGCGCGTCAATAGTGCCACGGAGCGTCTTACAGGCTAGTTTTTTACTCACCTTACCTTAACGAATTATATCCGAGGCATCCCAGTAGAAATTTAGTCGAAAATATAGGGTGACTGGTAATTAGTGACCGATACTTACTTATACGATACACATGATTGTACTCATGATAACAACAAACTTTTACTATGGGACCAAACCTGAAATCGCGAAAAAAAAATCTGCTGTTCCCTACGTTTTGACGAGTTACGTGAACATAAATGTAGGGAGCAGCTATTTTTTTTTGCGATTTCATGTTTGGTCCCATAGTAAAAGTTGTTTGTTATCATGAGTAAAGTCACTAATTTATAGCTTTTTCTTCAACAGCTATCGGAAATTGGTGTGGACCTATTCCTTTACAATAAGGCACTTCACATTTCTTAGGCATTTTATAAAATCTTATACAAACAAATGCGTCATACAAATGAAAATAGTTTTAGTGAAAGCTATGCTAGCGCCAGTTTGACAGTTGCCAACCACATTCGGTAGTGTAGTTAATTAACAATTCATGAAATAATTGAAAACATATATCACCACGCCATACATGATTTACAAATTAAAAACATAGCACGTGTAACATTACCCTTGCAAACTCGCTCAGTGAACATCAGAATGAACATAACATTTTATGTAATGTTATGTCATTTAACAAATTGTTCTAGTTCTGCGATACCGCCATATTCTAGTTATTCTACAAAGTTCGTGCCAACTAGTGTCTAGTTATTTAAAGCACGCTTCCCACATTTAGTTTCCCTAACTTTGTTATAAATGCTATAGTTGTATCATGGCAGTACCTATTTAGTAGTACATTATTTATTTTTTGATATTAGAAATGTCTCTTATAAATCATTTGTGATAAATTAACATACATAAGTATTTGATTACACCAATGAAATTGAACGCGATCATGTTGTCGCTTCGAAGACAGACATACATATTACACATAAAATTTAGTTATTTTTATTTATGATTTAATTGTTAGTTGATTTATTTTTTAAAACATATTTAATTAATAACCTGGCTACTTAAAATTAAATAAGTTTACCTATTTAAAATTATGATTAATATTTAGGTTGGTAGTACTGGTGTCGTACTATTATTGTTCCGTTTTGAACTTCCGGAGCAATTGTGGGGCGACATCTGCTAGACTGATATTGGAATGGGTGATCGGCAGGGAGTTGTCGGACTTAGTACGAGTAAAATCTCCAGAGTTGTTAAAAATATAGTGTCGTTATATTTTTAAACTAGATAATAAAGTTATAATAATTATTGTGTACGTGTGCAGTTTGATTAAAGTAGCTTACATCAGAAGTGTTACGGAAACTTGCCCAATGCCGCGAAGCCGCAAACGCACTCGAGGGAAAGGAAGTGCGTCAAAAATAAGTCGGACGAGTAGCTCGTCATCGAGCTCTGGTTCACCTTCGTCGAGCAGCAGCAGCTCTGATGGACACAGGCATAAGAAAAAGAGACGCACCAGGCGTACGTCTCCCGCAGTAAGCCAAAATGTTATTTTATCTTCAGTGATTCCTGATTTTGACCCATTAGTGGACGATATTGAAATGTGAATAAATGTTGTGGAAGCCAATTCGCGTGTTTTTCGTTGGTCTGATCGTGTCCTACAATATCAAGCTTTGCAAAAATTGCGTAATACTGGTAATACATGGTATGACTCACTTCAAAAAAATAAAACACGATGGACTACCTGGAAATGGAAGGATTGCCGAAATACACTGTTAGACACATTTCAAATAAAGCGTAATATGTATTGTTTGCTAAAAGACTTGGTCCAAACGAAGCCCTCAGATGGCCAGTCATTATATGAATTCTATTTTGTACAAAAAGGCAAAATTGATAAGATGAGATTGTCATTTTCTGATCAAGAGATTTCAGTAATCGTAGGATCAATTGTCGATAAAAATATAATCACTGCAGCAGATGCTGGTAATTTTAAATACTGTGATGAGTTGGCCTCATTTTTACACGGGAAAATTCATGTTGACCCGGAATGAAAATCTGTTCAGAAGCATAACAATTTGCATGGTAAAAATTCAACTCGCTTATTCTATAGTAATGTTGATAAAAGACAGACAGTTCTTCCAACTCTAATGGAGTACCAATGCATAGTAATGTTTCCAATGTTGGTTCAAATATAACATGTTTTCGCTGTGGTGAATCTGGTCACAAAAAAACCAGCTGCAGTCAAAAAGATAATGTCAAATGTAATGTGTGTAATAGATTGAGTCATTTAGAGCTTGCATACTGATTTAAACCTAAAATGAAACCTGAAAAGGATAGCGAAGTTAAATTAATTGTAGAACCTACGCCAAATTGTATAAGGCAATTGTAATTAATGGATGTAAACGACAGGCTTTTATTGATATGGGCAGTAGTTGTCCTCTTATAACGTCTACTTTGGCACGTGAGTTAAACCTTGCAATTTTCCAATTAAATAAACCTGTTTTATTAACAGGATTTAAAACAGATTCTTACTTCGAGGTTACACATGGGGCACAGGTTGATATTATGGTTGATAATGCTGAGTTTAATGTGGTCATATATATTTGTGATGAATTAGCTGGCTGTCCTATTTTAATCGGTAGGAATTTTACGGAGGATAAAAGAATTATGTATGCACATGTAGGAAGTAGTCTTTCTTTTCGCCCAATAAGTAACTACCACGTGGCTATAATAGAGTCGTCTATGATTAACCCCGATTCTGTTAAACACATCTCTGTGCTAAATGAAATATTTTCTAGATATCCTAAGGTTGTTTCAAGAGATTTAAAATCATTAGGGCAAACTTCGTGTGTTGAGTTAGACATTGAACTAATAAGCCTGTGTACCATAGACCCTCCCGTATGTCTGAATTAGAAAAGGCAGTGACTAGGGATATTATTGATGACTTATTAAAAAATGGAATAATTCGCGAAAGTGATTCCGCTTATGCCAGTCCGATTCTTTTAGTTGATAAACCTTCGGGCGAAAAACGTATGTGCATTGATTATAGATCATTAAATAAAATTACTGTCAAAGAGAAATACCCAATGCCCATTGTAGAAGATCTTATAGACAAACTCAGAGGATGTAAATGCTATATATGTATCGATTTAAAAAGTGGCTACTATCAGATTAATGTTAATGAAAATTCTATTGCTAAAACTGCATTTATTACGCCTGATGGCCATTTTGAATTCAGAAGGATGCCATTCGGGTTTTGCAATGCACCGTCTGTATTCCAAAGGTTAATGAACACCGTCTTGGGTAAACTACGCTTTGGTAAAGTTATTTGTTATATGGATGATCTATTGGAAGCCACAGAGTCTACGGATGAAAATATTAGGCAGTTAGACGAAGTATTAAAAATATTGCAAATAACGGTTTGACAATAAATTTGGAGAAGTGTCACTTTTTCCAGAGCTCTGTTAACTTCCTTGGGTACGATATTTCTGAAGATGGTATACGTCCAGGTAAAAATAAATTAAAGGCAGAAGAAAACTATCCTGAACCTAAAAATGTGCATCAAGTAAGATTTTTAGGTCTAATAAATTATTTTAGAAAATTTATAAAGAATTGTGATATTATAGCAAAACCGCTAACAAAGCTCTTGAAAAAAGATATCACATGGGAGTGGGGATCTGATCAAGTTTCAGCGGTCAATAAATTAAAAGATGAGTTGTTATACAATGCTTTATTAAAAATATGACCCCAAATTACCTACTATTTTATACACTGATGCCAGTCACGATGGCATGGGCTGCATACTGACTCAAGTTACTGATACAGGTGAAGAACCAATCTATTTTTATAGTCGGCAGAGTTCTAATGAGGAGAAAAAGTACAACTCCTTTGAGTTAGTTTTTAGCAATAGTTTAAAATCATTAGGGTTAATCACTTCAAAAATTCCGTCACTATTTATTGGGATCCACTTTTAAAATTTATACTGATTGCAATGCTGTTAAATATACAATAAATAAGCAAGAAATTAATTCTAGAATCGGTAGATAGGTATTACTTACAGATGAATTTACGTTTGAAATAATACACAAACCAGGTGCTCAAATGCAACACGTTGACACTTTGAGCCGAAGTCCAGTTGATACAAATTCCAACCCCATATGCAATGAAAGTGTGTTGGCAATTACTGAAGCAGATTGGTTATTGTCAGTCCAGTTGCAAGACCCAAGTATTTGCGCTATAAGAGAATTATTAGAATCAGGTCAGGCCGAGCTCAATAAGAAAGTGTATAATGATTGTCGGACTGACTACGGTAGACGGTGGGTTGTCCCTAAACAATGTATTTGGCAAATTATTAAAGCTAATCATGACGACCTTGGCCATTTTGCTGTGGATAAGACAATTGAAAGAATAAAATCGTGCTATTAGTTCCCTAAAATATACATAGCAAAAAGGAAGGCAAACTGTTTCCTATGCCTAAATATGCGAAGTCCTTTCACACGCTTCACATAGACCATCTGGGTCCATTTGTAAAGACCACGCGTAAAAATAACTATCTCTTGGTGACGGTTGACTCTTTTACCAAATTTGTATTTATATGAGTATCTCCTGTTCGTAACACTAAAAGTCATGTTGTTATTAGCGAGTTAGACAAAATATTTAAGGTTTTTGGTAATCCTAAGCGTTTGATATGTGATGCTGGGAGTTTTTTCACGTCTAAGTTATTCGTTAAGTACTGTCAGGACAAAAATATACGACAGCATGTTATTGCGACTGCTGTTCCACGCTCAAACGGTCAGGTGGAACGCTTTAATCGCACCATCCTTGACGCATTGCAAAGTATGGGTGCTAATACCAGCTATGACTAATGGGACACTCATATTACCAGTATACAACAAGGTATTAACAGTACCATTAATAAAACCACTTCAGCCATTCCCAGTGAATTATTCTTTGGATACCGACTTCAAACTGATGCGGACATGTTGGCACAGGAAGATCAATCTGTTGATGTTACGTTATTAAGGAATAACGTCAACAGTCGTATTAAGGTCAGTGCAGACAAACAAAAGCTTTCGATTCCAAAAGAAAAGTAGCTCACAGTTACAACGTCAACGATTTGGTGGTTATAAGGATTCCCAGATTGGATTGACCAATGACGGGCAAAGTACTAAATTATTACCACTATTAAAATTTTATTTTTTATAATATTTACTATTTTTCATAAGCATAGTGCATTTGCTTTAAATATATTTTGCTATTTGGATTATTGTAAGTTACAGTATTTATTCGTGTAAAATAAATCTGTAACAAATGAGTTTGGGGTTTGTAGTGATATGCAACTAGGGTTGGCCAAAGGCATCGCCTAGGGAAAACTGCAAATTCTAAATATAACTGACCGCTGATGGAACAGTTAAATACATGTAAATACCATTATATGTCATGTTAACAGCTCTTTTGATTTGGGGTATTTCTATGCTGGCCGTTGATGAAATAGTAGAGTAGATGCTCAATTCAAAAGAGGAGTAATTAATAATCGCAGCTTCACTCTATGAAATAACAGGTCTTTTGGATTGGGATCTTTCTCTGCTGGCCGTTGATGGAATAGTAGAGTAGACGCTCAATTCAAAAGAGGAATTAGTAATCGCAGCTTCACTCTATCAAATATTATGATTTATTGTTTATACTTTGTTCTCAGCAAATGCACCAGACTGGGACGCTATCCGAGGATCGATGCGTGCGCAGGACGGCCGGATGTTGTCGCTTCGAAGACAGACATACATATTACACATTAGTTATTTTGATTTATGATTTAATTGTTAGTTGATTTATTTGTTAACACATATTTAATTAATAACCTGGCTACTCAAAATTAAATAAGTTTACCTATTTAAAATTATGATTAATATTTAGTTTGGTAGTACTGGTGTCGCACTATTATTGTTCCGTTTTGAACTTCCGGAGCAATCGTGGGGCGACACTTGCTAGACTGATATTGGAATGGGTGATCGGCAGTGAGTTGTGGGACTTAGTACGAGTAAAATCTCCAGAGTTGTTAAAAAGATAGTGTGGTTATATTTTTAAACTAGATAATAAAGTTATAATTATTGTGTACGTGTGCAGTTTGATTAAAGTAGCTTACAATCAGAACTTTTAAACCCTGTTGAACTCGGTTTATAATAAAAGTATAAAATAACATAAAACAAAAATGTAATATAATATGATATATGGAATATTGATAGTGACAGCTGTTAAAGCTGTCAGTATCATTATTCTTGCTTCTGACACAACTATAGACGACTGAGTGCTGCTTGCTACAAGATCATAAACGTTAAGGGTTTTTACGAAGCTAAGGGGAACATCAGCGCAGTAAATGAGTTCTAAACCTTCAAAGATGCACTGGGGTGTATCACACCCCACGCGACCAATTAAGGGTTAATCTGCTCTTAGTAGGCGTACGATATCACGATTTCACCAAAAAGTAACAAAAAATCCAATCTAAAATTTGAAAATTTCAATACCACAAACTAATTGACGGTCTCTTTGGTGGCGCCATATTAAATGGACTTCGTTAGCGTAAGACGGTCATTCGATTTTAGACTGCTTACATACTGGGATATACTCCTATTAGATTTTAGGAAATCTTACAATTGCTAACAATTATTATCAAAACTCGTCACAGAAACTTCGCATCAGTGGTACAGAGCTTGAAAATGTCACAACACAAGGCGCATCTGTATATTATATACATATACCTACAAACTAATACGTAACATTATTTGCCAAATTCAATGTTTCCTCAACTGCATACGTAGGATATAGTACAAAGTGCGGGTAATTCATTTGCCGGTTTGCCCTCGTTAGTACTAAAGTTCCGTTCGGCTGAGTTCGGCTAAGTTCGGGACTTGTCAAGCGACTGAAAGACGCAGATATATGCCAATGACCTTGAGTGGTTAGCTTGCGTTTTCTGCGATGAGCTCACGCAACGCGTCTTACGTCCAGCCTGTAATAGCACTCGCCCATCGAGGAGCACTGTCTCGAATTAGACACATTATTAGTTTATTATACATAAAACAATTCAACTTTTTACTATATTAAAACACGTACACTTTTTAGTATACGTGTACCTAATCTTCACCATTTTAAAGATAATTTAATTATTTATCTTTTGATAAAAATACGCTTGATAGTTTTTGGGTGATTCTCAGTTTTTTATCCGCGTTAGACATAATTTTGCAATATAATTATTTTATGTAATAAAAATATAATCTAAACTATTCACATATTAAGGTATTAAAAAATGCTCTAACTAAACAAATATTTAATTCCAAATTATTAACACTACTGATTATTTAGACGTGATCTTCAGTTTAAAATCATGAAAAGTCAGTTATCGTCGCCTTAAGTAGATCTAGCTTTGATAATGCCAAAGCCAAAGGATCTACTTAAAAATTTACAAGCGCGTCACTGTAACCACATCCTATAAAACGACAACGCTTGGTAAATTATAGTATCTACCTCTATTGATTGACTCGTACTGGCGAAAACTGTGTGAGCATGTTTACACGGTGTGACAAGTACCTACTAAGTATTAACTTCTATGCTTATGTAAAATATACATGATGGAATAATTGGAGTTTGATAAATAGATAGAAATAATATGCTTTATTGTGCGCCAATTTTTTAGATGATTTATAAAAAAGTTGGAATAATTTCATAATATTAATTTTTAATTATGTTTGGATTCTGAGGAGTTATCAACACTCGTCTCTGACACTCATACCTACGAATATGTACCGTTCTAAAGCTCGATTTGTGGGTTAAGTCCCCTCTCGGCACCCATTAATTTATTGGGAATATTCTGTGGGCATGATTAATAAATTCTTGGGTACCGAGATGCGAAGGTGCCGAGACAGGTCCATAGGTGATATGCATATCGGCATTGTATCGGTATGGTATAGTATAGTATCCGCTTAAGTAGTCAAAACAAGAAATTGTAAATAATATATTAGATTCTACTGTCGCTTTGGTATAGTATTCGCAAGCACCACTGCTGAGCATGAGGTCCCGGGTTCGATTCCCCGGTTGGACAAAGTGTTTTTTGGTTTTTCCATCAGGAATTTCTCAGCAGCAGCCTGGAGCCTGGATTTGTGTCCGGTTGAGGGTAATAGGCTCACATTCTGTTATAAGGGTCTTACACATAACTGACGAAATGTGGGTGTCCCTACCAGCTCCATATCTGCCTAAATCGGGAATACAGGCCTGATATTATGGTATGTTATGTTCGATGCTCTCGTTCCCATACCAAAACATTGATCTATACAAACTCAACTAATAGCCAATCTGTGACGTCACACAAACACATTTAAACTGTGTCTTGTGCACGCTTTGCGACTAACTTTGTTCTGCAGCGTGTTGCAGTTCCGAACTTGCAACTAATTGTATAGCGTTCGTACTGTTTTGTACAACGGGATAGTGAAATTAACATTGAATAACGACTATATTCTCTAAAGGATTAGGCAGGGTTGCTATAATTACTTAAAGTCAATATACTGTTGTTGTTGGTTCTCGTTCCTCAAAATATATATGTTTTAATAATTAAATTAAATATATAATATCTAAACCTTACTAAAACTATTAAAATACTAAAATATGATGTCGAAAAATTGCTCTGCATCGCTCTCTACTGGTAATGTACCCAAGAGACTGGCGGCATTGCCACGTTGTATGACAATACTTAGTCTCTGGCCAACGTAAAATACAGCCCTTGGGTCAGGGGAAGTATCAATCAGCCGTTTAGAGATTTCGTTGAACAAACCATGAGCACACGGTCCCCAAGGCCTGAGGGCTTCAACCTCAAACGGCTCGAAACTACAGTTACCGATAAGGTTATTATAAGCGGCGGAACCACTTGAGGTGTCCCGCAGCAGCAACGCCAGCATAGCAGGCTGTGCCAGGAAGATGGGATGGCGCAAGAGTATTGACACACTTTGCATCCCACACTAAAGGTCTACCCATCTTCTATGGAAATAAACACATGCCGTCTTGCCATCGTCGCAACCTTTTGACCCTCAGAGACCAGTTGGTCTTTACCTTTATATATTGCACGACCTCTTCAACTGTCGTGAAGTAATGCAGACGCGATACATACAAGTGCGTCGCAGGCACAGCCGGGCGCAGCAACATCTTTGGTCCACTCGGTGCAGTATCGCACAGGCGTAACCTACTAGGTTACGAGTACTGGGCTTCCTTCTCTTTCTGTCCACTTTAGTGAAACCCTCCTCATCAACTCGGCTCGTCCTTGGCAAGGAGCCACGGACCGAAGCCTGGGCAGGCTGAGCACCCACCTTAAGTTTTTCCCCTTTTCCAGTTTGTCGCTTAGGCTGTGACCCTCTGGTTTGCCGGTGGTGACAATAGCAGCGTTGGCACGTTTAGGGGTCGACATACCCATGCATGATGTTTCCACAGCCGGTGTTGTGGTGCGGGCGACGGAGGCAGCAGGCGGCGCTAGCTCAGCGTTATCGGCAGCCGGTGACGCAATTGTGTTCGCCGATTCAAAACTGTCGCTTGATGCAAATTGCGCCCCTCCACGTATATACACCTTTGAGGCCTCTGGTGACCCAAATATTATACATTGCGCAATAACGCTATTTTTTCACGTAGCTCAGTATTGGTTTTTTCTGAAACCTCCATCCTGGACCTTGTCATATCCGCTTTCAAGGAAGTGATGTCCTTCCGCGCCGTGTAACGTCGATGTGATTGAACGTGACGAGGGGTAATCTACTTAGCTCTTACACCACGAAATCTGGCACGTCGTCCGGGTCAGTTATCTTCAACATATCAATGATATCTTGGAGACTCTTCTCAGTTCCGTCACTGCTAAGCAACCCGCACTTCGGCTGCAAAACAGGCCGTGGTGTCCGAGGCTGTTGACAATTCCGCCACAGTGACAGCAATGAGGACAACAACAAGGAGCTCCTAGTTGCAGGGAAGCGGCGAGGCGGAAAGTAGTGTCGTCGAACAAAGTATCTGTGTTCGACGATGTTAGTGCATGGAGTCACAGACCCGATTCCCACTTACCCACAGCCAGCAGGCGCGCACGCTCCGCAGTAGTAGCAGACGAGTGAAGTAAATTGGTCTGTACTACTCTGCAGAGCGGCTCATCTCACTATCTCTGGGAAGATGGATTGTCGGGTAGGTCTGAATTCAGGCAAGCGAATCTCGAGACATCCATAGCCTTGGTGAAACAAGGCACATCAAAATTAACCAGTATGGAGGCTAGGATTTTCCTGATTGATTTCTCAGTGCCGTAGACCGAGGATATGAAAGCTGGTAAACTAATACTAGAAATTTTTCGGGTTAAGCGTACATTTTCGCTACCTATGTTAATATCCCATATGTAAGAAGTTTAACAAAAATATGAAAGACTATTTAATTCTTTATTTTCTTTATTAATCACGAATGTACGAGTAACGTAGACGAAAGTTTTTGACCAGTGCGTGTTGCCAGTGATGACATAAGGCACTCAAACGTGATGGCTCACAATGGCCCTTCTTTTTCAAATGCGCCAAAACTGTTTTGTGGTCAATTTCCAGTTCTTCAGCTACGTCGTAACTACTGATATGCCGATCTTGCTCCACTTTTTCAAAAATGGCATCCATTTTATCCGTAATAGGGCGACCAGAGCGACGTGCATCTTTGACATCAAAATTTCCGGATTGAAAACGCTTAAACCAAATTTGTGCTACTCTCACAGACACTACACTAGGTCCATAAACATCGCAAATTTTTTTCGCGGCTTGCGTTGCATTTTTACCTTTTTTGTAGTAAAATTTTAAAATGTATCGAATTTCTTCATTAGATTCACTCATCTTGACGGTACGAAAAACAAATGAAAATCACACATTTTCCTAATTTGAATTTGGAATTATGTTCTTTAAAATTTAAACTTTCAATGATACCAAAACCAGCCAGATACAAATAGTATAGCCAAACAGATTTTATTACAAGTTCATACATACTATAATGCGAAAAGACTTTTTCCCCAACCTAATAATTAGGCATGTCTTATTAGTATAATTTAAGAGGGAAGCTCCAGGTAACCCGCGAAATTCAAATTTTCCTAAGTTATTTGCAAGTCAGTATTATGTTGTATATTTATTAAAGTATGATGCGCGACAGTAACAAATGTGGTAACAAATATGTATTTACAAAACTCCATAAGTTAGTATAATCCTTAATGTCAAAATTTCATGAAATAGTCATTCATTAGGATTGTATCAACTTATAAAGTTGTATTGATATATTTATTTATTATAATTCTAGAAATACAGATTTGTTACGATTGTGAATCATACTGAGATCAACATACAACCTGATACTGATATGCATATTGCAAAAAACGTAAGAAAATTTGAATTTCGTGGGTTACTTGGAGCTTTCGCCTTTAGAAGTAGCGGTGCTTGGGAGAGACCTATGTCCAGCAATGCACGTCTTTCGGCTAAAATGATGATGATGACGATAACGAGTATAATTTAAACATCATTAAGAACACTCTTAGTCGATAACCACAAAATTTTATTTACTCAAATCTCTCTCGAAAAAACAAAACTCTAAAATAATTATTCAAGGCAATAACCATCCATTTAGAAAATAGACTGTTATCGTCGAAAACTTCGTTAATCAACGGTTGAAGGGGACGACGCGGCTAAACTTGACTGAAGTATCGAAGGATTAAAGCATCCAACGAATCCTCTTAATCAAACCCTTGAGTGACTTGCCTTAACTTGTTGCCTTGATTAGATTTTTAAGGCTTATGAAATTATTGGTTGTTATAATTTGGAGGGTAAATAGGATATTGTTATTTTCGCTTATAATTTTAGCCTTTTATGCACCCGAAATTTCTTTAAAATGTCAAATAGATAGATTGATAGATTAAATTTACTCACCAAATTATACGGTATATTGATTTTCAGCATTAGCATAATCAGCCTATAATATTCCCACTGCTGGGACACAGGCCTCCTCATTTCGAGAAGAAGTTGGCTGTAATCTACCACGCAGGCCCAGTGTGGGTTGAAAAATGTCACATGTCTTCGAATTTGTGGTTCTAGGACTTGGCGGTTTGCTCATGATGTTTTCTTCCACCGTTTTGAGATCAGTGGTCATGAAATTATTTACACAAAGTAAAGCGCCTGACTGGGTTCGAATCCACGACATACAACTCACGACGATACAACTCATTCGTAAGTCGAAGCCATTAACACTGGGCCACCATTTTTGTCTTTACAAAAAAAAAAAAAGTAGTGTATGTAGTTTATCAGTTATATGGTTTCCATAGTACAAGTTCTGCTTAATTTGGGATCAGATGGCCGTGTGTGAACAATGTCCTAAGATATTATATTATGTTATATTATTATTGCTCTCAATTTTAAAAACGACGCAATATTTTTTACTTCACAAGGGCATGTTATCTTTTAAGGTAAAAAATATTAGCCAATAATTAAGATCGTGTCAGGGTTGTCTGCCTAGGGTGCGTCGGATGTACATTTAAGTATGTAAATGTAAGTACCGTGAAATTAACGTGAGATTGTGAATCTCACGTTATCATCATCGCATCATCATAATTTCGGCCGCAAGACGCTTACTGGTAAACATAGCCAAGCGGCGTCACATCCATCGGTCCTGTACTTCTCGCATACAGCGGATTTCAGCCACCTTTTAGTTTCAGAAGCGCACCGTTTCCATAATGGCATGAAACCATCTACCTTGGCCTCGGTGAACACCCCGGAAGCACTACAAAAGCGTGGTAGATCCAAAAGCATCCTGAATACATTTTTATACTGGACACGCAAGGCGTTGTATGCCCTCAGCGTATACCTGCGTGCACGTTTAAAAAGACTGGCTGTATGCTCTGAAAAGGGTTATTTTAACTTGCGTCATACAACGTACTAATCTGCGGATCAACATATTACCTCAGACAGCCATCGCCCTGCGTTCCCTTTCTAATATATGTTCAGGTCATGAAAGACCCAATGACCCAGGTACTTAAATTTTGTTACTCTAGATAACGGATTTATTTTATTTATGAGGGTTTTTTTATCTGACAAGTACGAGTGACTTTGTAAGCCCGGATATTGGTGGTTACAGATATTTGTAGATAAACCTAAGATGTTATCGATTTATTAT
Source organism: Dicycla oo (assembly GCA_948252095.1). Lineage (NCBI taxonomy): Eukaryota > Metazoa > Arthropoda > Insecta > Lepidoptera > Noctuidae > Dicycla > Dicycla oo. The sequence goes on from OX411732.1 coordinate 17,546,394, forward strand.
GTTAGGTATAAGCTGTAGGGAAGAAATCAATTAAACAAGTACCTCCTGATACGTTACAAAGTTTATTAAAGTAAAACTAAAACTATTACACAAACTCTTCCCTTATTTAAAAGTAGGTATTGGCACTGACATACCCCGTCTCCGTGACGGTGTATACTAGGGCGAATACTAGTATTCTCGACTTTGACAAGGAATACTCAAGATCGCTTTTGGAGGTCCGGCAGGTGAAAACAAAATAACTTCTAGCTCAATCAAATGTTTCCTCAAAAACTTAGGCTGCGCTCATAAAATAAATTTAAATATTAAGAAAATTAACTGGAGATGCTATCATTCACATAAATATTAACTGGTTCGATTACCTAGTTCTTTACATAAGGCCTAAATCGCTATCATGACCTTATCAAAATATTCAGTATAAAAAGTTATAATAAAATAATCTATCTCTCACCCGAGATGAATCCAATGATTTTAAGTGCTCATAAATAGGTATCATGGTATGGAGGCCCAATATGAAACTGGGTTTTCCACGATGCTAGCGCGCCTTACGGGCAGGAGTTGACGAGACACAAATCGCTTTCATAACTGGAGCTCCGCAGCCACGTGTCAGATCCAACCTGTATTATTCACGTCTGTCCCCGTACCTCTAGGTTCAGGCCAGATAAAAACAGCCACCTGCAACAGATAACCATCCTAATTGCAACAAGATCTCAAGACTTCCGCGCAGGGACAGAAAAGATTGTAGTACACTCACAGCTTATTACTTAATTTCCTGTTTTTTTGTACTCGAAAAATCTACCACACTCATTATCAAAACAAATAGATTACCGCGTTACGATCACGATAATGATTTTCCCAAACTAGCTTTACAATTAAATGTGGGTATTAAATTTAGGTTAATTATTAATTAACAAACAATTAATAGCGGAATACCAATTGTAGAAAACAAGTATGGAATATCAGTGAACGAACCCAACGCCATCTCTACTACATAATTGAACTAATGACAGATCGATGTCATGAGCTTCATTTTCTCAACAGATGTCGCAATTAATATTTTGCAACGTTACAACTTGTACAGACGCCAGCACGTCAAGCTACTACAGTCTGTCAAATTTCTTGAATAGATTTTCAACTTTATCGCTAAAGCATTAGGTTCAAGGTTGATTGAGAAAATTTGACAGTTTCAAGTAGCTTGACCTGCTGGCGTCTGTACAAAATGAAAAAGAAATGTTGCCAATATCCTCAGTAAATGAACTCCCGCGTATCGCAAGTGCTCGACGCTGAGGAGGTCATTTCCCGGAGACTTACCTCCGACCATCTTTCTAATGACATCAGCTATTTCTTTGGCCAAAAACCTTAAACACGAAGAACCTACCTCAGCTCCAATCACAAACAAAGACACCGACGAAGACAAGGGCGTAACCAGTCTCTACAAGGGATCAACTTCGAACTGATTTGGACTGCTTGCTTTACTTTGTGTGAATAATTTCATCACCACTGCTCTCAAAATGGTGTAGAAAAACTTCGTGAGGAAACCGGCATGTCCTAGAATCAAAAAATCGAAAACATGTGACATCTGCGAACCCGCACTGGGTCCGCGTGGTAGATTCCAGCTCACTACCTTTCGAAGAGGCTTGTGCCCTAACAGGGTGAACTTATAGGCTGATTATGCTTACTGTTTTTTGCCAATTTGGTTTAGTACGTGTCTAGGTTGTTTCGCCTCAGTGGCGCCCCGTCCATACTCAGGCATCCACCGTGTGGAGAGTTATGCCCAACTGACTCTTGACAGTTTTACACTTCATTGCTCTAGTAATAATAGACTGATTAATAGAAAGTACGACGTATTAAAGGTACATGGCCAAGATAGTTAAAGATTTGAAATCTTAATCTCAGGCTAAACCTCACACCTACATCACAAACTCTAATAATTAACCAGCATCCTATAATTATGGGACTCCATTAAAGTTTGTCAATTTATGCATATTCATCTGTAGTCAAGAACTGATGGAGCCCGAATTGAATAGAAATTGATGTTTAACTTTAAATACGTAATGTGTATACTGAGCCTTGATGTGTGGGACAATTAATGAAGATGGAGCGAGTCAATCTGCCTAGCCTTTTCCCAACTATGTTGGGGTCGGCTTCCAGTCTAACCGAATGAAGCTGAATACCAGTGTTTTACATGGAGCGATTGCCTATCTGACCTCCACAACCCAGTTTACTGGGTAATACGATACCCCTTGATAAGACTGGTTGTTAGACATTCGGGCTTCTGACGACCCGTAACGACTGTCAAAGATCCTCGAATGACAGCCGGGACCAACGGCTTAACGTGCTTTCCGAGGCACGGAGGAGTCTCGGTATGAAAAGATGGTCACCCATCCACAGACCAGCCCCGGCAAGCGTAGCTTAACCTGATGGATCGACCCGTGCGGCTGTTATTACTTACTAAATTTTCAAAACTACGAAGACCTCAAAATGGCAGTGGACATTTTCTTTTCTGCACGACCCCCGGAATTCTGGGCGCAGGGCATCAACAATCTACCAACTAGATGGGCCAGAGTAATAGGGTTATTTGAGGATTACATTACTGATTAATTATTGTAAATAACAAAGTTATCAATAAATTCATTAAGTCTCATATCAAGACAAAGTGCAAGACTTTTCCGCCAACCTGATAATTTAGGTGGGAATAAAACATACGTGTCGACTAAATAATAATATAATCATTTATTGATCAGACTACAAATGCGGTCCATTGTGTTAGTAACAATCTTACTTAGCTACTTACTAAAGAACCCCCTCCTTTTTTTGGTCTTAAATTTTGCGTAACTCCAAGATATTAATGCGTGACTGTACCTTAAGGTAAGCCGTTGAAATTCCATTGCCACTCAACTACCTATGTATCTAACATGTACACGTATAAATCTTCCCAACAAACAATAAAACCCGTCACGATAGATCCCGTAAATCACAGAATACTATAACTTCTTCCGTAAACAATCTCATATAATTCTTCTGGTTGTAGTTGACTTTCTTTGTTGTCATTTAGTATGAAATTGAGATTGTGGTTCCAAAACTTGATATACATCTAAGATTTAGATCAATTAAAGTTTAGGTGGTTCAGAAAGAAATACCAGATATTAAAATTAAGTCAATTTAAAAAAATATATATTTAAAAAAAAATATAACTTTTGGATTTAAATTTCGGCATTGAAAATCGCTTTACTCTCCTGTCTTAGCAACCAAATACATTTAGCATCAGTATTCCACAAAGCGAACCTATTTTGGCAGAGTCAGTACTCCAGTGCCCGCCGGATCATGATTTGTGTATACAATGACGAAAGTTTATCTAAGTTTGATAGAGAAGCGAACAATGAACTGTTGGTAGTAAAGAGAGAATAGAGAAAGGAGAGATTAGAATAGACAGTGAGAGATCAGCAAGACATAAGTACTAATGCACGTTCTCTAGGACATAAGAAGCTTATTAATACCGAATATACGCCGATAGAAATTTTCTTTTGTTTTAATGCAACCTTGCTGTTTATGAGTGGGATTTTTTATACACCTACATAAAAACATAAACTAACGCCTTCTTCCCATGGAGGTAGGCAGAAACTACAGAACGCCATCTACTACGATCCTTCCGTACTACTTTTGCTTTGTTTACGTTCATATACTGGTCATACACGCATGTTGCTTTCTGAAGAACATCACCAAGAATGTCACTATAATTTTGTTCTTCTAGGGCGACCCCTCGCCCTGCCAAGGTCGCGGGTTGTTTGAAAGAGTTACCGTGGTCCTGGCACAGGCAATTGAAGGAACACGGGTGGGTTTTAGTCATTAAAAGTCTGACACGCCCTCCCACTCCACCCAGAGCGGGAGAAGTTATTTGATGTTTCCCTACCCAAAAGAAGAAAAAAACTTTTTAGCAAAAAAATAAAACCGACTTGCAAAACAAAACACTACGGTGTCTTTTGTTTTGTATTTTCGGTTTTTTCCACCGACTTCCGAAATTAAAGTTATTTTTTACTTTGTAGTGTTTTGTTTTAGAAGTCGGTTTTATTTTTAGCTAAAAAGTTATTATTTTTCACTTTTATGTTGTGGTACCTACCCCACACACATTCGAATACGACTATCACAGACAAAACACTAAGTAGGAAAAATACGCATTATTGAAGCTTACTCAAAAACTACCCAAGCAAAGTTAATAAAATTAATATGGGACCACCTAGGAAATACACTCTTTCAAACAAAAAAAAAAAAAAAAGAATTTTCCAAATCGGTCCATCCGTCGTTGAGTAGTCGCGTAACAAACATACAAAAAATAAAGCATACAGACGAATTGAGAATCTCCTCCTTTTTGAAGTCTGTTAAAAAGGGCCCTCCATGTTTTTTATATCGATCTTGAACAAAACACAACGCCACAATATCCATTAATCCATTAACCAAACATTTGGATGACCAAATAATTAAACCATGTACCTAATGGAAGTGGAATTAAATCCTTTTTGTAACGAAACCCAAAGGAATGGAACCGAGGCATCGATACAAAGAAACTCGCTGCTTTTGTCCACTGTACAAGACATTGAGATTGTGACTACTGAACGATAAAAAGAAGCGGATCGAAAGGAGAAATAAGTCATTATAGGAAAATAAGAAATCAGATTGTTATGATGTAAATAAGTACTAGTTCTCCCGACATACTTCGTCCCGTCCTTGAATCGTGAGTGGCTTGAGCTCGATCTATCGAGGAAATTTAAACCAATATTGTTTTCCTTCAGTCAGAGTATTACTAGTCAATAAACATTATAGTCAAAATGTAAATCGATACTTGCTGTAATAATAGCCCAATCGGTCCAACAGTTCTCAAGTGGTGCGCTTACCAACGCTCAGCATTTCAGTTCTTCAGTATTTAAATATAAGATAGAATAGTCGAATTCGTAATTGCTTTCCCGGCCAATTGGTTGAATTTCACTTCAATCTGTCTGCCTAGCCTTTTCCCAATTATTTTAGGGTCGGCTTCCAGTCTAACCGGAAGCAGCGGAATCCCAGTATTTTACATGAAGTGACTGCCTATCTGACCTCCACAACCCAGTTACTGGGTAATACGATACCCCTTGGTAGGACTAGTTGTATAACATTCGGGCTTCTGACGACCCGTAACGACTGTCAACCACGAATGATTGCCGCGATTAACGGCTCAACGTGCTTTCCGAGGCACGGAGGAGTCTCGGTATGTAAAGATGGTCACCCATCCACCATTAACCTGATGGATTGACTCGTGCGACTGTTATTACTTAGCCACGAGCTCTTCCTCCTCGGTTGAATATCACTTGTTGCACTTTATAAAACGTCAAGTTCTATGTTTTTTTTTCAAGACCAATGTGACTGTTAAATATTTTCAACCTTATTTTGAGTTTTTAGCAAAAGTCGTAAAGCAACTGACTGCCTCGTTGGTCTAGTGGTCGCAAGCGAGACGTTGAACGTCTCGCTACTCCTGAGCGTGAGTACCTGGGTTCGATTCCCGGTATTTTTTTTTCTCCATTTGAGATTTTTTAGTAGCAGCCAGGAGACTGGATTTCTGCCCGGTCGATGGCAATAAGTTCGCTCCCTATTACATGGGACTTCTGCCTAACCCGTTCCGAAATATAAGTGTAATGTTATGTTCATGATGTGATGTGTTTGTTATAATGCAACTACGAGGATGAACTATTATACTGCAGAATGCAAAGGGAGATATACAGTATGTTAACCAACAGAGGGCGTTCCCGTTAACCCGCAATAGTATAGCATCCATACATGCTAAAAAAAATATTACCATTCGAAAAAAAAATGGTTTTTATTTTTTTTAATATTAAAATATTCACTAAAAATGCTAAAAATATTCACTAAAATATTCAAAAAAATATAAAAATATTCACTAAAAATAAAAACTAAATTGCGATGTTTCCGTCCTTCAAGTACGCGTGTACAGAGTGTTTCTTTTACGTATCAATTTAACATTTTTAGTGAATATTTTAATATTAAAAAAAATAAAAACCATTTTGTTTTCGAATGGTAATATTTTTTTTTAGCATGTATGGATGCTATACTATTGCGGGTTAACGGGAACGCCCTCTGTTGGTTAACATACTGTATAGATGATAGGAACCAGTTTTTACCAAAAATACAGTGGCCCAATTTGCAATCATAAAAATGTTACAACCAGTGGAGTAATTGCGTAATACACATTAAAAAAATAAACCGGTCAAGTGCGTGTCGGACCACGCACAATGAACCGTTCCGTAGTTGGGATGAATTTATCCCAAGAACAAACTTAACATTGTAGTTGAAAAACTTCTTCTCCCATACATTCCAACTGCAAATGTAAGTTAGTATGCACAGTATTGACAGTGTTACCATGTCATTTTAAGACCATAGACTTTGATAAGTTTTCCTGTAATGTATAGGTATACAACAATTTTTTTTTTTTTTTCTTAATTTTGGGCTGAGTAGTTTCGGAGACAAGGGGGGATTGGTAAATTATCGTCTATTTTCTTAAATAACTGAAAAGTAATTCATTTTTAAATTATAACAAAAATATCTTTCTCACAGGAAGCTCTTTCATTTGATATGTCACACGGTACAGTTCGCTAAACTTTTTTTTTTTCTTATTTGCTCATCAAAATTTACCCCCATATTCAATATTTATTGATTTACGTTACACGTATGGACGTGTAACGTAAATAAATTAATATTGAATATGGGGGTATGGGGGTATGGGGGCACAGAAATTCATACGTGTACCAAATTTTAATTTAATCGGTCCATTAGATTCGGAGCAAATTTTCTGTGGCAGACGGACAAACAGACACACGAGTGATCCTATAACGGTTCCGATTTTTCCTTTTGAGGTACGGAACCCCAAAAATGACAATTGATCGCAATGGGTTTAATTTTGACCGTTCACCCACGTTCATGGCGTTATTTACGTTGTCGAGCAGATGAATTTTTCAAACCTATGAAGCAATGGATTAGCAATATCCTTCAAAACACTCTGATTGTGATTGAAAGCGTGTTCAGTGAACAGCAAATTGGTTCATACTAGCAAAGTTAGTTAGTTCCACTCTAAAGGAACGGCCATAAGTTTTTATGTTACTTGATTTTGATTCCTATACCTCATGTATTTATGTAGCTTTAAGTTCGTACTTCTTTTTATTTTATTGTTTTTTGTTTCTCTCTTTTTTTTCTCTTGTTTTTGCATGCCGATTTTATCTGATTCCAAACCTTTAAATTTAGATTAGATTTTTTCACTTTATTTTATGCTCTCCGAGGTACATTTTAATAACAAACCGAGTAATAATTTTAACTTTGTATTGAGTATCTTCTAGTTTGCCCTTATTGTTATTAATAACAGTACCTATGCTAATTATTTTATATGGTAATCTGTGGATAACGTCGTGAGTAGTGTATTTGTTAATTCTATTAGTTTAGTACTCCAATCATGTGTAATATTTAATATACTCCTGTTTGTTGTCCCTAATAAATAAATAAATAAATAAAGCCTCGCAATATGATCACGTATTATTTTATTTTAAACTAGCTTCTGGCCTCGACTGCGTCTGCGAGAATTTTCTTGCTCCCCGACCCACGCCGTCGCATAGCATCGAATCTCCTGCCCCCGCTGTTACTACATTTTCGATTAGCGTTCTGACTTTAAGTTTATTGCTCGGCTCCTAAAAAAAATGCAATTTTTGAGGAAGGTCTTAGTCTTCCTTAAAAATTGGGCCATCAAATGAAAAAATATTTTTTTAAATCCGACTCGTAGTTCCCGAGATTAGCGCGTTCAAACATACAAACAAAAAAAGCAACTCTTCAGTTTTATTATCAGTATATAGATAGATAAATATACTTATTTCTCCGAACACAAGAAAATAGCAGCCGTAGAAATACTATTTTTAATGCAACGTCTATAAAATGTTCTAGTTCAAGCTCAAGCAATCAGTGAGGGAGGAAAAATGAGGACCCTCTTAAGAACAAAATAAGAGGGAATTTCATTTACTTGGCACAAAGTGTCATCCAAACGTGCTAACGTTTTAATAGAGTTCTTCCAGATTTTATTAAAAAGAATTTCACGTTGACGTTCCATTTTTATATATTTTTTGAAATGTTAAGGTTCATTATTAATTATTATACTTTGTGGCATTAAGAAGGTGTAACAAGAAAGGTGAAACACTTCACTTTTCAGAGGGTAGAAATCCTTATCCTTCATATATTTATTAGTATTATTAATTCTGGAACAATGCTATAAAATGCAGATAAAAAAAATGTTGAGTATATTCCAACTTTTAAATTTTAAAATGATAGCTGGCCACCTCCACTTTACCCGATTTGCCTTTGGACCACTACGTTTGAAGAGACCCTATATAATAAATATTAATCAAGCCTATGTAAGATTATGTTTCGATTCCTTGTTTATATCCATGCATATCAAACTAGTATCGTTTTACATAAATTAAAAGAAGAGTTAGCTCGCGTCGAGTTCCACAAAGTGTATCTACTTGAAAACGTTTGTTTTTGCGATCACTCGCGTCTTCTGTCAAACGATGTTTATGGCCGGCGCACACTAGAGGACGGCAGGGCAGAGCATCGAGGAGGATTCCTCTATCCGCCCGCGTATACTAACAAGCAAAAACCTCTGCGATACCGCGAGCATCCGCCAGCTTACCAGAGCATCCGCCGGTATGCCACGGCATCCGCTGAGTAGCCACCGCTCGCCGGGATTTGATTTTTCCACTAGCCACTACGCTGTCGAAAAGTTGCTTTTAAAAGTGTGTGTTGTGGGTTTCATTTCATAATGGTGGATTGGGATTATTTACTGTTAATATCAATTTACACGGAAGAAGAAGAACAGACGCGTATCATTCTGCCGGCTGGCCCATCAACCAGCCAGCGCTTGCCAGCTCATACCGGCGCATAGCCTCCCGCTGCGGTATCTTCCAGCGTGCTCTTCGATGCTTCAGAAAAAACTGACCTGCTATGTTCCAAGGTCAATCACCGAGCATTCAAATCCTCACCTCTTTTCAATTAAATAATTATAAAATTAAATTGGTAAACTTAAAATCCTCTGCTGTCCGGTCCGTCAGTGTGCGCAGGCCATTAGGTACATTTTATGCGAGTCGAGGGAATTTCTAACTTTTCGAGTATTAGAAAAATGTTTATAGGTATAAATAGGTTCGTTTTTTACCGCATTTGAAGAAATGTTAGTATTTTTGTATTTGACGTTTTTTGTCTAACAAACATTGTGGAACCTCTTTCACAAACAATGTTCGAAAACAAGCACTGGATATTCCAGCAGGATTTTGCGCCGACGAAAAGGCGAAAAGTATCAAAAACTGGCTCACGACCAGTGGAAACGACTTTATCAGGCATGAAGATTGGCCCTCATCTAGTCCATACTTGAATCCCTTGGATTACAAAATATGGCAGACTTAGAGGAGAAGGTCTGCGCTAAACCCCATCGTCACTTAAAGCATCCCTGACTAAAGCAGTCGCCGATATTGGCATGAACGTCGTGCGAACGATTGATGACTTGTATCGAAGCAAGAGGAGGACATTTCGAATAATTGTAATGTGGTGTAAATCTGTATTTTATACCCTTTCATTTGTTGATATATAAATGGTTGTAGTGCGTAACTCATTGTGTCAGTTAACTTTCCATATGTGACAAAACTTATGACCAACTACGAACATTTAAGAAAATAACTCATTTCACCAAAAGAAAATACTTCTAAAAACTAATGGAAATAAGTGGTTACCCTATCTTAAGTAATGCCAAAAATTGCAGAGAGAAAGTAATTGAGATCTAGCATTAATGCATCATCAGCATCCACTCTATGTGAGGGAACGGGCCGTGATACAGCATGCAGGCCCAGTGTGAGTTGGTAGATGTCACATGTCTTCGCGTTTTTGGTTCTAGGACATGGCTGGTTTTGCTGACGATGTTTTACTTCACCATTTTGAGACCAGTGGTGAATTTACACAAAGAAAGCTCCTGTCAGGGTTAGAATCTATCTGCCAGTGTCGCGGGTTGTTTGAAAGAGTTACCGTGTACCTGGCACAGGCAACTGAAGGAACACGGGTGGGTTTTGGTCAGTAAAAGTCTGACACGTCCTCTCGCTCCGTCCAGAGCGGGAGAAGTCATTTGATGATTTCTCACCCAAACAATATTTTTTTAGCTAAAAAACCACCGACTTCCTAAAAAAATACAAAGTGAAAAATAACTTTAACTTTAGAAAATATGAAACCAAAGACACCAACTTGTGTCTTTGGTTTCATATTTTCATTTTTTGCCACCGACTTCCGAAATTAAAGTTATTTTTCAGTTTGAAGTGTTATTTTGGTAGTCGGTTGTTTTTTTTTGTAAAAAGTTTTTATTATTAATCTACTTCAAAAAAAGAGATTATCAATTCGACACGTACATATGTATGTTATATTATTGGAAGTGCAATATATTCACATAATGATAATCTACTAAGGCTTCCAAACAAATATACAAAATTTTATACGTAGATGTATATATGTTTGTATGTGTGTATGAAACTATTAATCGGATCATGACCATTTTATTTTTATTAGCTTACATTTACTTCAGCTTAGGGAACAGTGCAAGTTTCATCAAAATCGGTTACTGAACCGATTTTGATGAAGATATTTTCAAGATAATGGAACAATACGTGTAAGAATGTCGCCTGGCTTATTGATACGAGCTACGGGTGTGGTGTCAAAGGGAAAAAAATCTAAAAACTTTGGTCAGATTCGAGTGCAATATTTATAACAAGACTGTTAACTTCTTATTACAAACAAAAATATTCCATTTTACTAAAAACTAAAAATTATGAAATTTAAAAAAAAATTAAATCGACTTCAAAATGACATTAATTATGAAATAACTTTAATTTCGGAAGTCGGTGGCAAAAGTCTAAAATACAAATCCCACGACACCGACTTCCGAAATTAAAGTTATTTCATAATTTCGAGTTACCGTCCTTTTGAAGTCGATTTATTTTTTTTTTACAGTTATTAGTTATGGTACCTACCCCACACAAATTTGAATACCCGCAAAATAAATTAGAACATCATCCACATAAAAAGTGGGAAAAATACGTATTATTGAAGCTAACTCAAAACTACCCAAGCAAAGTTAATACAATGTACTTGGGACCAACTTCAAGAAATACCCTCCCAAATAAAACAAAAATCTTTCAAATCGCGGACAGCTCTATAAAAAGTTATTATACGTGTCGAATTGAGAACCTCCTCTTTTTTTTCGTCGGTTAAGAAAAAGTAAAAGGGTTAGAACCTATGACCTACAACTTGTAAGTTGTAGCCGTTACTACTGGTCCAACACTTCTCTAAACATGAATGCGGTTTTCCTTAATTCAGTAACGTTACCAACCAAATATTCAAAATCAAAGAATACATAAAATTTCCAGTTACTTAAACTCGGTATATACCTGCTGGAACAATGAAATTGGACTGTTAGGGGGTTGAAATGTCAAGAACAGAACAATGGTCATGAGGGCTGAATGGGGCGCACAAGGGGCAAAATTCAAACCCCATTGAAACATTACAAACGCGCCTCTTTGCGTATTAATTCGTTATTGTAAATTTAATAAATTGTGTGGGTGTGTTTCTTTCCGGTACTTGTTTTAAATGTTTGATTCAAATTAAACATAAGTATTTTGAATATGTGTTCAGAGGCCCTAGCGGAAAGGCGCGACGCAAACGTAATGTAAATCCGAACGATTTTTGTATCGGAAATACAGCTTCCTCCTAATCCTAATCCTAATTAACATTTTTTTATTATTATTAGGTAACATTTTTACTACAAGCACAATAATATAAGTATCACCCACAGATACTCAAGAAATGGCACATAAAAGAAAAATGTAAAAAAAAATATTCAAGAAAGCGCCTTAAGTATAAGACTTTTGAACTTATACGGACCACATGCAAAAATGTCTGTAATGTTCAAAAATCCTATTGTAGTAATCGACCATTCTGCGTACAGGGGAACGCAAGCCAGAGTTGGACTTATAAGTGCCCACTGAAAATAATCTGCACGCGCGCACCTTTCGCTTGAGGACTGTCCTAGGAACCGCATAACATAACATGTTGGAAAGTTCAATGCAGTCAAATTTATTTGTAACAATATTATATAAATTCATGGCTTCTAAGTACTTACATCTATTTTCATGTTTATTTTTTATTTGAGATGGCTTTGCTCTTGATTATAGTCTAGGTCACAGGTGACAGAGACAAAGTCTACGATGGAGTGAGCTTACCCAGAAGAAGCCTGTTCACTCTAACTTTGAAGAGATTCCGGTTGTAAGCTTTCGGGAACACAGACGCTAGAAGTGAGTTCCACTCTTTTGCCTTGTGCATTATGAAGGATGTTTGGAAGCGCTTAGTGTGAATTTGTGGAATGGCAACTAGGTATGGATGGTAACTTGCAGTGCGAATAATTTAATGTCCTCAATTGAGCACGTGGGGTCTGAAAGGATAAGGCAGAATTTGAAAGTAAACCGTTGGCAGAAAAATCAATAATGAAGTCACTGTATTCATAAAAAACGTCCCAAAGTTAGAGATTTATATGGCAAATCGTGTTAGCACAGTTCTTATCCATCGCTTTTGATACTTTAGCACTAATGTAATGTTTGGAAATAGTAAACACAAGATCTTTTATTCCCTCAATGACGATATAAAGATTTTAGGTATTATATCGTAATGACTCCAATTGACAGTAACTATTATATCTTGTTCTCACTACTGACACACAATACACTGAACTTTGAGTACATTTAAGATTTTAGAAAATTAAATAACACCACGAGTTAAGTTAAACTAGTTAACACGTACAGCGCCACCTAGCGAGAGGACTACGATAGGTTTACGTCGTGCTTTCGTGCTAGGCCCAAAGAAGAAAGATACTAGTGACTTAAAATATAGACAAGCTACATGAAGGAGACAAAAATGCGTATCTTTACGCCTCTTTCAAACGTACGTTTGAACGTCAAAAATAATATAGTCGGAATCCGGACCGCGGTCTCGGTCCCAAAATCCCCAAGACCCCTGAGGCGATAATTGAAATTCCAACAGCGTATTTTTATTTAGGCATTCAGTTAAGTGTCATCTATTAATAAATATAAATGGAGTTGGATGATAGAAAAGAGGGACACAGAAAAAACAAATTGATGAATTATCTGAAACATGATAATAAGTATATGGCAGTTAATAGAAAATAATAGAAGAAGAAAACATTTGAACAACTAGCAAAAGAAGAAAAACTGCAGATCTTACGCTCTTTCTTCAATGAATGGAGAAGGCAGTTAATTGCGAGATTAACTTACTCGTTGGAGGCACTGAATAGGACTCCGTTCCTACTCTTACCGATCCCATCTCTCCACGATTTACAATTACCAAAAAAAAACTTCCCAACTGTACACGATTTCATAAATGTTTATAGAAAAGTAACAGTACAGTTGAGACGAAAAACTTTTGGTTTCACAAAAATGTGTAGATTTTAATTTAATGATTGGAGTGACTATTATATTGGTTGGAAAATAAATGTTTTGGATTGATTGCAGTTCTGTGTCTATAAGGTTTATAAATGATAAATGATTGTATTTCTATAAGTAGGTTTGTACAAACACTTTTACACGTCAATCAGGTTTTTTTTTTAAACTAGATGAGGTCGGCTTTTCCTATCTGACTAGTCTGAGAAGAAAGGCTGAAAAAAACTCAGAGGTCACAGTCTCTTATAAAGTCCAGACCTAATCTTGGTCAGTTCATGTGAAGACCATGTAGATTGGTGTCTGAAATGGTCTTTTGAGGAAAGAACCACACAGATTGAGACGACCTGTCCAGTCAGTGCACGCATTTGTCGCGCAGCTCAACCCAGAACTTAAGGATCTCAATGATCAATACATAAATCTCTTTAGAGCGTACGTACCTATTGACCAGACTCTGTCACCCGGTTTAGCAAAAATGGTTGTTAGTGTGGAGCAACGAAGTATGGGGTTCCTGAAACTAAAACGGAGGATCCTCAAACCAAGCGAGGCAGAAGCCTCATAACGGTTAACTTTGAGAAGTTGTATATATAGGGTGTCCCGTAAATGATGGATCAAACGTAATGAGTAGGTAGAACAATAATTTGAATAGTTTAAGGGGGAAGCGTCAGGGTAGCCCGCGAAATTCAAATTTTCTTACGTTTTTTGCAATTTACAAGTCGGTATTATATTGTACATTGATCAAATTATAATTAGCGGTCGTAACAAGTATCTATTTATATAATTAGAATCATTAAAGTTATCAATACAACTCTTTAAGACCAAGTAATCCCAAAAAATGACTATTTCATGAAATCTTGACATTTTAGTATTATACTAACTTAAGGAGTTGTATTACTGATTCTATTGTATATAAATCTGTAAATACATATTTGTTACGACAGCAAATCATACTTTATTTAATATACAACTTAATACTAACTTGCAAATTGCAAAAATTTTTAGGTATGATTTTTGTTAAATATTTCTGAATAGCTTACTAACGTAATAAGATACAATATTTGTAAATAACGTTTTATTTGTCTTAGAAAAAAAAAATAACTGAAATTTTTATTTTTTACGATGAAAAGACCAAAATTGAAAAGAATTAAAAAAAAATGTATGACACTGAAATGTACCATTACTTTAAAACCTTGCGCATTTGATAAGGTTTGCAAAGATATTGCTATAAGCTTAGTGATTAAAGTATTTAAAATTATGTCGTCTAAATGTTTTTCATTCTGACTGTACGTTTTTATCGTTTCGTGAAGAGTTAAGAACTTTTGTAAGGTAATTTTAAATCGTATAGATGCGTGATCGGTGAGAGTAGGGACGAAGCCCTTAATAGGATTAAAGAGGTCTGGCAGTTCGGATCTCAGGCTCTTAGTACATAAAAATCAGCCAAAACGCTCCCCAGACGCTTCGAAAAGACCTCAAATCGGTCAACTTCGGAAGACAGTTGAGTTCAACTTGAGACAAGTCGATCGCAAGCTGTGAATTACGATAAGCAAAAGTCTCACAGTGATCACCGTTGTTCACCCGAGACCCCTCTTAGAATAGTGAAAATTGTTATAATATAAACACTCACACCTTTTGTTTGGTGTATGTAATTGTTAACTTTATTGATATGATCACTTTGTCACATTTTGAAATACTTAATGTTCCCACAGACAGGCGCGACGCAACGGTACGAAGCGAATCTGGTTGAACAATTTCCATGAAGTTTTCATAAAAATTTATCTACTAGAATCGCGTCGCGCCTGTCTGCGGGAGCCATCATGCTTAAATTTATGGACTATTATGATGACGGTTCATAGAGATTTATGGAAGAAGATGAAATGCTGCGCCGATCCCAAATAAATTGGGCAGAAATAAGGGCAGAAGGATGATGCTAGATATTTTTACTCCACTGACCCAGAAGACTGTTTTTTTATCATCTAAGTTCCCCCCTAGCCTAGGCCTTACTGTATACACGTAATAAACTAGTGCTAACTAGTTTAAACTAGTTTATTACGTCTATACAGGGAGGCCCAAATAGTGATGTCATAAAAAATTGATTCCTAATGCCCAAGGCCATCTGAAAATACCCCATGCATGTTGCTCGATTCTTGCTATATTTCGAGTTTTTTTTTAAATTATATAGGAACTGCTTTAAAAAAATCAAACTTTATTTTTACACGGTTTTTTCACATATTTTTGTTGCAGTTTTCATTGTACTGGTATAATCTTTTAGACATAAAATAATCACCTTCCTATCAATAAATTCAAGATACAAAAATTTTGATCGAATAGGAAGAATTCGTTCATGATACAGAGACGAAATAACAAAATATCCTTAGTTTTGATAATTGTTAATTGTATAACCTAAGTTAACCATTCACAGTTTGCACTTTACAATATGAATCTTTCAGACATAAAATAATCACCATCCTATCAATAAATTCAAGATACAAAAATTTTGATCGAATAGGAAGAATTCGTTCATGATACAGAGACGAAATAACAAAATATCCTTAGTTTTGATAATTGTTAATTGTATTACCTAACTTAACCATTCACAGTTTGCACTTTACAATATGAATCTTTCAGACATAAAATAATCACCATCCTATCAATAAATTCAAGATACAAAAATTTTGATCGAATACGTAGAATTCGTTCATGATACAGAGACAAAATAACAAAATATCCATAGTTTTGATAATTGTTAATTGTATTACCTAACCATTCACAGTTTGCACTTCACAATATGACCAGACAAAACTTTCATATACAGACCCGAAAGACCGAATTCAATTATAATTATGCGTTTATATATTAAGCTGCGGTTTAATTAACGTTGTGTAGCATAATCCTCTTACACCAATTAATTGGTGTCAAAGACAATAATTATACCAGAAATATCAGTTTATACAGCCGATATTGAACTAAGATTAAGCAAATTATTGTATCGTTAATCCACGCTTTGGTAATCTAAATCATTTGATGAATTGGTAGAACATTGCGTCCAGATTTCGAAAGCATGTAGGTATTAGTTTTGTGAATGTCTGTCCCAATTTAATAATACAATATTATAATTTGTTGTAAAAACCTGTACATATAATATATTAACACTTTCACTGTCCATGACCCACACGTGGGTCATTTTTGGTTGGAACGAGACGTCCGTGCCATACATGTGGGTCACTGCACTTTTCATACATAATGGGTTCTTACTTCGTGGACATAAAAGAAACAGTAGTATTATACATGAACGTATGAGCAATTATGAAGGTAAAATAAAAAAGCAATGAGTCATCGATTTTTTTTTATGCATTTAGGATAGAATTAGGACTTACACAAAGCTTTGAAAACTGAACTTAAAAATAAATTTAAAAGTGTTCCTTCAACTTTTAGGGCCTCTAAGGACCTGAAGTGGTATAAAAGCAAGTACCTCAGTACATAGGAACGAAAAAGTAAATTGGACGTGAGAGCTAATTTTGACAATTTGGGTGGACAGTGAACGTGTTAAGCCACTTGGAGAAACATAAATTAATCCAGCTAGAGACTAGAGTCTAGGGTGCGCTTGATCTAGTTTTATATCGAGGGTTCACGGGCTATTTGTATTAAGCGACATGTTTGGAACTTTACAGGAGAGCATTTCAAAGTTTCATTATTCGGAAAAAAGAACATTGTAAAAAAAGTATCAATATTTTTTACGAAAAAGTGGCCTATCGACGGTTAAGAATCAATAGTGTCTATCTCCGTTTGTAGATATGATTATAACTCAATATCGGCCAGGATGTCGCTTAGTACAAATAGCCCGCGAACCCTCGATGTTATCTTAGTAAATAGAGACTAGGCCGCCGTAAGGGTGTCATTCGCATTAGTACGCGTTTAGAACTACCACTCATACTTGTCTTCCTCACTGGCTGTAGGACTTCGCAGTACTCTGTCATAGGCTTGAGTAAGTCAGTTTATATAGTCCATAAGAGACGTGTCCTATTAAAATCGTATTAGTGTCCTCAGAGGTTCTATGAGTTATGAATTTAAAACTATGATTTATTACCTAATTTTGGTTGAACTTTTGTATCTGAATTTTTAAATAATATATTACTAGTTTTTGCCCGTAGACTCACAAAATTAAAAAAAAGTCTTAACACACTACTAAAGTTTCTATAATAATATAGTTCAATCATGATTCTAAAGACACGTGGCGCCATCTATTATCATAAGAACGTTATTGTGGTTTTCCTCGAGAACGGTACTTTTTTTGGGATGAAAGGTACCCTATGTCCTTGTATGTACACCTGATAACGTATACGTATATGCAAAATTTCAGGATGATCGCTTCAGTGGTTTAGGCGTAAAAAGGTAACAATCAAACAAACAAACTTACTTTCGCATTTATAATATTAGTTAGGATAAGGATATCATTTAAAAATTCAGATACAAAATGTTCCACCAAAATTAGGTAATAAATCACAGTTTTGAAATTCAGTCAAGACTCGTACAGTGAGACAAATAAACGTTATAAAACTGTTCCCAGTCTCACTGAAATAGGTACATTGTAAACAAATTAATGTAGCTAATTGTAAAGTAACTGTGAATTCCCAATATTAACATCACCTTGTATCCCATCCTTGTCCCTTAGTTTTCGGGACAAGGAACTTTAGTTCGGCAATTCATTTCTTATAGTCGGTGGGAGGTTGACCAGACGGGAACGAGCACTACAGAGCCATGGGAAAAGGAGGGCCGCAGTTCTTCCTCCTAAGGGGGGAAGTCTCCTTTTAAGTCATGAACAATCGCGCGAGGGTCGAAAACACCCAGATTTTGAATGTATTGTTTTTAATAACTTAATTAAATTTCGGAATTATTTGTAAATTATTTAGAAAGAGCATAACAAAACAAACTTAAAAATAATAAATGTTTATTATTTAGAGAAAAAGGTCATATAAATCACAAAATTCAAGAGATCACTGCTAAATCTTACTTCTTACGATATAGGAACTAAAAATAACTTGTAACTTTTTTATTTAATCTAGAATCATAAAAAAAAATCTTTTTTATTATCAAAAATATCAACAATCTTCTAAACAGTGGAACAATATTAAACTTAACACGTAGCATATTTTTATAATCAGTCTCCAAATTACACGTAAAGATCTACTATAAAATAGTTAAATTTTTTTTCTATATCAATTTTGGCTTAATTTTTTATTACAATTGCTACATATAAATGTAGTATAATCTCTACAAATATAAGTATTGCAAAATATTGGCATTGCGTTTTGGCTTTTTTTTTTCATCTTCACCACTCTGACATGAATCTGAATAGTAATTATCAATATCCAAATGGTCTTCAATTTCTGACGAAATTTCACTTTTAATGTCTTCCTCTTCTAATAAATCTGCTATTCTCTGGTCATTCAAACGATTTGATGATATATCTACAAAGAAATAAAATCAAAATAATATTTTTGAAATAAAACATACACTAACACATTACGTCGCACAAGGGTCGAAACGACCCATACTCACTTGACACGTCCGTACTGTCCAAATGCCCCAACGGGGACTGGCTGAGGCGGGGTGTGCGGATAGCCTGTGAAGCTACTTGAAGGTACTCAGTGCGACGACACGAATGAACTAATACAAAAACAGTTATGGCATAAAAACTAGAGTACTGGGTCTTTTCGCTCCAGACGCACAGTGGTGCAGGTAGTACGGGCATGCGGAAAATATTATTTTTAAATGAAAAGACGTTGCGTTTCTTCATAATACTTTATTAAAATGATATAATGGATGTACCAGTTTACAAAGAGAAAGATATAACACGTATTTTTTTTTTATTAACATGAAAATATTCATCAAATTTTTTCACATGAATTTCATATAATTAAATCAGCATTTTTAAATAAATAAATATTAATAAACTAAATATTAAATAGAGAAGACATTGATTTAGAGATGGGTGCTATCCACTAATAAAGCTTTGGCATCATCGTGAAGAGGATAGTATTTTTTATTCGGTACTGCACGTAAACTGTTGATAAGGGGATCTGAGGTAGCTAAGAGCATATTCATAACATCTTCATTACATGATAGACGAGAACATTTTCTTGAATGACCTAACCTATAATTGCGGTAATCTTTATTTCGCGCTTCTTGAGCTTCCTCAGATAACATCCCAATAGGTAAGGCAGCAACACTTATTATTTCTTTGCCATGCAGCAAGATTTTATGCACAGTATTTGGCATATTATACCAGCTGTACATGCTTACGTATAGTTCAGCAGTTTCGTAACAATAACTACCAAACTTATCCGAATCAACTAATGCACTAGAATTAATTGTTTGCAATATTATACCAAACCGATGAATAAGTTCTTTATCGACTCTTGTGACTTCAGCTACAATGTCTGCATTATTGAAAAATCTTCTAGACGTATTTCCATCGTTAGATGTTCCCATTCCTTGCTTTACAAAATCCACTTTTAGACCTAAACGTTGAAACAGCTCACTTTGGATTCTTTTCTTCTCTTCATCTTTTTGTTGTTTGGTAGTTGCGTTCGTTCTCCAACTGGTAAATGACATATTGTACGCAATATGTAATATGCATTCCATAAATTTAATCCGTGCGTGAAGCGGGGATAAACCGACCTTGAGAGCCTCCGTATTCACAGTTTTATTTCGCACTTGGTCAAGGTTATTCATTTCTGATGGCTTTGACTTGCATATAAAACACACTGCACATGATGATGTGTCCGTAACTGTCTGCGCTATTTTGCCATCTATCATTGTGAACACAAGTTTATGGTAGACTTTGTAAGTCTTTTCCTTTAAACTAATAACAGTTTCATTTAAGTTTGCTATTTCAGACTCCATTCTAGCAATTTCATTTTTCGTAGATTCTGTAGTTTCTTTTTGAAATTGGAATTGTACCGGGCGACAACACCTTGTAGAAGAAGGAGTTGCATTTGTCCAATACACAACAGATTTATTTTCCTTTTCATACAGACGCAGTGGAACTAATGATGTCAAAAACATATATGAATCTGACACATTTTCGTCGATAAATGACTGTTTGTACTCAGCATGACCTGATGATCCGTCACATCCCCACTTGTGTAAAAACGTTGAATTTACACTAATCTGTGTAAGGTCGTCTTCAGACATTACTTCAAATAATCTTCTGGTTGTGTGATCCAGTAATGACTGCAAACTTACACAAGCGTAGCTTTCCGTTACATCAATATCCGTGGGGTAGCATTGCCTTTTTACTTCAAGTACTTTATGATAATCGGGAAAAATATCACAACCAATACTTTTTGCTGCATTTCTCAGTACTTGATATTGATGTTTCGAAAGTGATGCATCAAGTAATAATGCCAACGCTTTTTCTGGAGTAAACTTGATAGTATCCGATGATTCTTCTTGTACGAGTACCTTAGAGGCAGCTTTCTTAATCATTTCTTCAGGAACGCTTTCACACAATCTTTTAACTTTATATCGCTTTGTTCGATCGCAACATTCATCAAATGATTTTTCTGGTCGTCCTCTATGAGAGCGTTTTGATGGCCCTGGAACATTACTGTCACAATTCACCACATCAGTCTGCACCGAAGATGTCTCAACGGTAAAAATATTTTTCAGCCACTGTTCATTTTTTGCCATAAAAGCATTTTTATTTCTCGCTGCAGTTTGCCACTTTTTTGTAAATACGGGTAGAAAATTACGGCTTAACTTTTCATAAACTTGATTCCAAACACTTTCTGTAAGCTGTGGATACATAAGTTTTAAATTTTCGAGGCATTTATGTATCTCACGATTACTTGATATTATGATTTCCACTAAATCGGCATAGACAATAGTAAAGCTATCCATCACTATAATAACACTGTTATCGTAAGAGAAAATAATTGTAAGTGAAGTTAAAACTACCATTCAATGCTATTTATACTTACACGATATGATAAAATGTTAATTACCCTCATTAGAAACACTTATTAATATAATGCACTTTTTCTTAATTACAGAGCGTCATTAGTTAAGTACCTGGTATTTCCAAGATCGCAGGTTATCGCAGCCAAAACTAATGTATTCTTAATCTATAGGGTCTAATTAATCTCCGAAAGTATATTATTACGTATCGGTCGATAACGGAGATTAGTTATGATCTCATGATTGAAAACAAAAGGTTCCAAATGACCTTCTTCACTAAAAATGTAATAGCAAGTAATTATTCATTATATTATAACATTATGTTTACTATTTTATTAATACACACAATAAACTTATGACTAAACTAAAAATGAAAGTTGATAATTATAGTATTTTGGTTCTATTCATACTTGAAATAACAATATTTTTTGCACGAAATTTGTAAATTCTCGATCACCCTACTTTGGCATCATATAATTAAATACTGTATAATTATTTATCCGTATTAATTTTAGGACTTGTTTCTACTCATTCTAGTATGTGTGTACCAAATTGTAGACATTTTAAACAAGGTTGAAACAAAGGACTTTTTTCCGCCCTTGAACCAATGTGAGACGCGACTATCCGCGGGTTAATTAGGAAAAACTATTTTTTTATCAACATAGGGTAATTTAGGTACAGTCACAGTGACATGATCTCATCATCGGCCTAGCCTTTTCCCAACTATGTAAGTGACAACATCAAATACCGACCATTTGATGTTGTCTGTATGACCTCCATGACACACTTACTGGGTAACACGATAACCCTTGGTGAAACTGGTTGTCAGACTTTCGGCCTTTTGATTATTCGTAACCATCGTTGGTGGGGTATTGATCAAACGATGCAGTCTGTTACAAAATGTATACCTAACGATCATCGGTCTACCTATTCTGTAAAAATCTCATCGTGAAAACTTAGGTGAAGTGAGCTTAAAGAGAGCCGTCATTCCATCTGATGCTAGGGATTGACACTATTGACAGCTCACTCCACGCTCACCTCACCTAAGTTTTCACGGTGAGATTTGTACAGAATAACAGTGAGCTCACTTCAAACTCACTTCACGTAAGTTTTGACGGTGAGATTTTTTACAGTTGTTAATCATTCCACCATCGATCGAAATCGATCTGCAAAACTGGTGTCCTTCCATAAAAACGTCCATGCCCTATTTAACCTAGTAAGGGAATAAATTAAAAAAAAACCTTCCGTAATTCTTTGCGCTTCATAAGTGAACTAGCGGATGTTGGAGAAAAAACAGCCAGGCTGAAGTGGGAGTGAGCTGGCCACGTCGCACGAATGCATCCGGAGATATGGGCAAAGATCGAGACCCTCTGGACGCCTCAGGGAGGACATCACCGTTGAGGTAGACCGCGGCGAAGGTGGTGTGATGATCTGACCATAAGACAGAAAGTTTTGGAAGGAGAAAGGAACACACACACACAGACTAGCAAAAAAAAAGTTTTCACCTTCATTATAATATGTAGGGAACACTTGAGTTTCTGATACTTATAGATCCAGCGGTTTAGGCTGTGATTTTTTTATTAAGTAGATAAGCTAGCTACTCTATTTCTCTTTTATCAAGACACGATGCTACACGAGAACGTTTATAAGAATCAAGGTTAAATAAAATAAAGTGTGCCTTTCTCTCCGGAGATAGAGGCGACAAAATTTTCGGGTTTCGGGCTTCCTATTTTATACGTAGTTTGTAAGAGAATCTCAACGGATGAGGGAAACAAGCTATTGAAATGGACGAGCCATTATTGTAATACCTACGTAAATTATTGATCGCCGAGGAATCGAGCACAAAATCTATTATTAATATTATCTAGGTTGTTCCAAATATCGTATTATTATACTCATAAAAATTTACATTATATAGACAATATTGTAATTTTTTATGAGTAAATACCAAAACAACTGTAAATAAAACCGGTCAAGAGCGAGTCGGACTCGCGCACCTAGGATTTCGTACCATCCTTCTTCCTACTTATCCTATTTCCTATTATCCTACTTCCCATCCTACTATCCTACTAATATTATAAATGCGAAAGTTTGTGAGGATGGATGGATGTTTGTTACTCTTTCACGCAAAAACCACTGAACTATTCATGAAATTTGGCACACAGATAGTTTATAACCTGGATTAACACATACAATACTTTTTAATCCGATATTCCTACAGGTTCGAGACTTACACGGGTGAAACCGCTGAGCGCTGCTAGTCATATATAAAAAAAATTGTGCTATTTACAGACATCGTTTTATTTTTCCTGTAATCTTTACATAAACTTCTATCACAGAGAATAATTGCAGATTTTTCTCTATGGAAACTTGGGAGTTGAGGGGGCGAACGGTATTTTTATTAACATTTTTCATCAAAAGTCGAAAACTACGTGTTTGAGAACGTGCAAACAGCGCTCTTTCATACATATTTCATACATAGCCCCAGTAGCCCCTCTTTAAATTTTCTAGAGGCCCTTTTCAGTCCCTGTTGCAAAAAAAATATACATATTTATTTCTTTCTTACTTGCAAAATAGTTGGGCAAACGTCATCTAAAACTATTCCAAAATTCAAGTTGATAGCATTAGTAGTTCTTGAGATATTTGACTGTGACAGACAGACAGACTGAGTCGCACCATAAAGGTTCCTTTTACCGTTTTGGTACGCAACCCTAAAAATAGCATATATACTTGCAATTACCAACGATCTAGATAGTCTATTAAAAATAGTAATTTGATTTAAATGTATTAAAATAATCACGAAAAACCTGTAGAAATGGTCGTTGCCAGCCCACGCGGGATAGACGCTCTTAACCCTCGAGCCGTGGGGTCTGAGTGCTCATGGTCTCTAAGGAAAAGTCGAAACGGCTGGTTGACACTTCCCGTCATCAATAGCCAGAGGATAAGCATTGTCATACAATGTGGCAATGCCTCCAGTCTCTCAGGTACATTACCAGTCGACAGCGATGCGGATGAATTTTTCGACGCCATATTTAAGTTTGTGAATAGTTTTGATAAATGATTTTTATTTCTGTAAGTAGGTTTGTACAAACACTTTTACAAGTCAATCATGTTTTTTTTTTTAAACTAGATGAGGTCGGCGTTTCCTATCTGACTACTCTGAGAAGAAAGGCCGAAACAAACTCAGAGGTCACAGTCTCTTATAAAGTCCAGACATAATCTTGGTCACTTCATGTGAAGACCATGTAGATTGGTGTCTGAAATGGTCTTTTGAGGAAAGAACCACACAGATTGAGAGGACCTGTCCAGTCAGTGCACGTATTTGTCAGTAATCGCGCAGCTCAACTCAGAACTTAAGGAGCTCAACGATTCGACGAACAATACCAAAGAAAGGACATTGGGGTAGGCCGCATAGATTACTTAAACTGCCAGACCATGATTAAAAATAACTGAGAGAAAAAATAAAACAAACAAAAAAAAGCAATGACCTACATAGTCTTCACATTCACAATAAATTAAAATAATATAATACTTACAAAGTCAAGGTAAGTTAGGATATAATTTTGATAGTTGCACTATTGTTAATTTATAGGTCCATAAAATAGATCAATTTGAAAAAAGATGTAACTAAAAAGTACCTAACTCTAGGTACTAAAAAACACTATTACTCACTGACTAGTATTCACTATTCACTCACTTTAAAATCAATCAACAAAAATAAGAAAAAAGTCAACAACAAATGTTACTTGTATATTTTCCTTATTAAATGTCACCTCCAAAACAATAATTTCATCAAATCCCTGTCCTATTTTTCAAGCCTCGCAGTTTTGCGAGATCTAATATTTTACTTAAGCCAAACCTCGGGCCTCGATTCGACAACTTTACGATGCCTGATGAAACCACTTGTACCACTCATGTAGTTCGGGGATAAATCCCTTTGTATAGTGTAAGGTCGGAAAGATCTTATCAATAAATTCGGAGTATGGCCGATTTGCTTCGGCCGATGTGTAATTTCATTATTGGTATTTTTTCGGGGTTGAATGTTTTGAAAAATTCTTTTGTGTTTATTACAGAGTAAAACTATCCATATTTAAGCAAATAAATGATTTCATTAGAATTTTGATGATCAGTCAGTCATCAGTAGAGATCAGATAATTGGATGCATATTTACCTAAAGTACATTCCATAATAAATTAGCCAACAGGCTAATTATGGAATAGGCTTTTGTATCGAAAAATCCTAGAATTCCGGGATCGACGAATTCAGAGTTCTGATTATACAGGGTTATTGGTAAAACACCAACAACCTCTTATGCACATCTCATCACCGGCGCACAAGAACACATTTCGCGCCGTAACCACCTCATGGACCAAACCAGCACATGGGCGCTAGACGACCCCGTATCTAGGCACCCTTGGTCCCCCCGCGTTCGGTCAGGTCAGTGGCCCGGCCGCCTACTACTATTCAGCTGCAGAGGATAGGGAGAGCGGCCAACGAAATACCGACACTTCTCCTCCCCTGCGGCCCCACCGCGTCCGCCATCAGACGGTGGCGACCCCGGCAAGGCCGCGGAAGGTAGGGAGAGTGGTGCAAGGTAATCCGGCAATCATCTCCAACCGCGGCCACTGACCCTCGGCCGCGATGCCTCCCATACGACATCGCGGCCCGCCTCAGTTGCGATGGCCCAAGCGGCACCGCAACCTCAGGTAGGTTTCGTCGCCGCTACGTCGTTGACTTCCTGGGAAAAGCCCTGACGAGCGGCCCTTCCTCGGGTTCCTCTCCGCTCCACCATAGGTGGCCAAGCCACGGCTACTGAGCCCCTCGCCTCGAAAATGCGGACTAGATACGTATGCGGAGGGGGACCAAGGGTGCCTAGACTCGTGGTCGTCTAGCGCTCATGTGCTGGTTTGGTCCCTGGGGTGGTCACGTGCAATGAGTTTTGGTGCGCCAATGATGGGGGTACTCCCCAGAGGAGGGTCCGGTGACGGGCAGCCGCGGCGGGTTCGCGATGAGTGCTAACGTATGCCTGAGCATTTCTTTACGCAAAAAAAGGTGTAAAAAACCGTGCCCCTCCTTTCCGCACGGGTCTGTAGGGCTCTTCCCAGGCCTGTCACCCTCTCAGCGTCTATTTAATTATTTAAGTTACAGGTTCGTGTTTGGGTCACAAAAATTCATATTATGTGTACCAAATTTCAACTTATTCGGTCCAGTAGATTTGGAACAAACCAGCTGTGACAGGCAGACAAACAGATACACGAGTGATCCTATAAGGGTTCCGTTTTTCATTCCGACGTAAGGAACCCTAGAAACGAATACACAGTAAGAAAGAAGAAATATTGAAAGCTCGATCGATGCTAATACTGTTGTAGGCATAGGCATAGGCAGTCGCTCCATGTAAAATACTGATATTCAGCTGTATCCGGTTAGACTGGAAGCCGACCCCAACATAGTTGGGAAAAGGCTAGGCAGATTGATTTGAACCCTAAAAACGAATACAGGCACAGAAAGAAAGAAGAAATATTGCAAACTCGATCGATGCTAACACTGTTGCTGTCTGCTTTCATATAAAATACAGCGGCTAAATGAAGTAAGGGTAAAAATACAACGGGTAAAAGTAAAAATCTAGTACCTAATAAAATGTTCGTTACCAAAGCAAGCTCGCACAAAACAAGTGGCGATCATTTTTATTGTTGCAAAGGATTTTTTATGTGAAAGTTTTAATGTAGGGGTTATCTTGACGGGTGACAGAGGTAGCGGACGCAGGCGCGGGGTGTTTTTTTATTAGGGTTCCGTACCAAAATGGTAAAAAGGAACCCTTATGGTGCGACTCAGTCTGTCTATCTGTCCGTCTGTCACAGCTGGATATCTCAAGAACTGCTAATGGTATCAACTTGAATTTTGGAATACTTTTAGATGACGTTTGCCCAATTATTTTGCAAAAAAGAAAGAAATATATATATATTTTTTTTTGCAACAGGGACTGAAAGGGTGTCTTAAAAATTCGAAGTGGAGCAACTAGGGCATGTTGGGTATCATATGAAAGAGCGCTGCTTGCACAATTTCAACCCTCTTTTTAGATTATTCAAGGCCAAATATTTTTTGACTTTTGATGAAAAATGTAAAAAAAATATTTCCCCCCCCCCCCCCCCTTATTTCCGAAGTTTGCATAGAAAAAATCTGAAATTATTCTATGTGATATAAGTTTATGTAAAGATTACAGGAAAATAAAACGACGTCTCTAAATAGCACACCATTTTTTATGGTACGGAAACCTCGGTGCGCGAGTCCGATTCGCTCTTCACAGGTTTTGTTTTTAATTGGTTTCAGACTTCGTTACAATCAAATATACATGATCCTCTCAACACAAATGATCTGACCAGGATTATGTCTGGAATTTAAAAGAGACTGACCCCTGAGTTTTTCCCTCCATTAATTTCTTCTCAGGGGTAATCAGATACGAAATGTCGACTCTATACAGCTTATTTTTTTTATATGACGTGCAATAAAGACTCCAATATTCTTATTTACAGAATAAACAATATCATTTCATTATTATGGATATGGTCAGCCTCAAAAATATATTTCTCTACACTAACAATAATTCATTAAATTTTCTGCAATCTTTGTTTCAAAATGTTGTACCTACCAATTTTTATTGACAAAACATTATTTACACATTGGGTATTTAATTATGGCTACACCTTAGTAAAAAAATTATAGAACAGATTGTAGACAGTCAAATGAATATTTGTTGGTATACCTTTACATATTTGTAAGGCTGATTGTACTCTCGTAAACTGCCATTAAAATATCCGAGCACAATGTTCAGGCGATTCCATGATTTTCAAGTAGGTATACCTGTACCTACCTATTGTACCGTGTGGTGCTGGACTTAAAGAATACCACCACCCCGCTCCCCTACTTATTCCCGTGGGTGTAGTAAAAGGCGACTAAGCGACTAAGGGACTTACTAGAGAATGGGTAGAAGCGTTCTCAATGCATTTTTAAAAACCATACTGCGATCGCCAACCCGCCTGCCAAGCGTGGCAATTAATTATGGTAACCCCCCCCCCCCCCCCCTCAATGACAAGCACCGAGAACAAATGGCCCCTTGTGTCCGGCGGCCCGCCTACCCTTAGTTACGGTAGCGGTCAAGGCCATGGTGAGGCAAGGGGTGCTTAGACCGATGACCTTGTGAAGGCTGTAAGAATCTGCTGGATACAGGAAGCACAGAATCGGTCGAAGTGGCGGTGCTTGAGGGAGGCCTAAGAAGTGGACGTCTTTCAGCTGAAATAATGATGACGATACGTCATGGAAAGCTTTTGGTAGGTACAAGTATTCTTTTTGCGGTATGCCTAGCCGCAAAAAGAACAGGGCGGGCTGTATCTAGAATCCGATTATACAGGGTGTTAGGTTAAACGAGGGACATATTTTAATGGAGTAGACTCCTTTAAAATATGTCACTCATTTAACGTACCTACTACTCTAGTACTCATGAAAATGGACCACTTTCAAATCTGCTGTTTCCTACAAAGTCTACCAACTAAAGTACCTACGTGATCAAAATATATATAAATATTTCAGAGGCCCAACTCTAAATTTTTATACAAAGTGCCGATTAGGTTATCACATTGATTGAAACCACGTATTCAGTACATGATTCTGGAACCCACTGCGTTGAAATTTTTCGTTGGTTATTATAAAAAAAAAACTGTTGTTTCCTACAAAAGTACAATACCTACGTGGTCAAAATGTATGGAATAGCATTTTTTTTTTAATAATAACCGGCAAAAAATTTCAACGCAGGGGACCACAGTCATGTCTTGAATATGTAGTTTCAATTAATGTGATAACCTAATCGCCACTCTGTATATGTATATTTTGATCACGTAGGTAGTTAGTAGACTTTGTAGGAAACAGCAGATTTTTTTTTTTTCATATTTCTTAGTTGATCCCATTCTGTCCCTTTTCAAGAAATCTGACACTCTCTTAAATTGTGTCCCTCGTTGAACCTACTAGGTACTCTAGTATATACTCATTTCAGAGTTAGACCATTTTTACTATGGGACTAACTCTGAAATGAGTATTTATATTTTGATCACGTAGTTTAGTTAGTAAACTTTGTAGGAAACAGCAGATTTTGTTCTTCATATATTATCTGAGTTGTTCCATTAGTAAAATTAGTTTCTTTCATGAAATCACACTCTCATAAATTATGTCCCTCGTTTAACCTAACACGCTATATTAATTTTACCTACATTTACTTTTAACCCCTATAATCGCTTTAGCCTCCGTTCCCGCAAATCTGACCAACACACCCAAGGTCTTATTAGGCTAAAATTACTTGCTGCCCAGAGCCGACCCAAAAGATATAATTCCTTTGTTTTGTACGTGTTATATTCCATAAAAAAACAACTGAAAACAAAACACCCCTCGTTAGATTAAACGATACTTTTTATTATCCGACAAGAAGTGAGAAAGAGAAAATGAGAACTCGAATATTTTTCTGTTGAGTAAACAAGGTGGAATTTAAATAACGCACAATTGTCATTATCTAGTCTTGACAGGCCAGTTGGCGTGGTTGGTTAAGATACCACCTATCATGCCACAGGTCGTGGGTTCGATTCCCATTCAGGACGAACATTTGTGTGCATGAACATGTCTGTTTGTCCTAAGACTGGGTGTAATTATCTATTCATATAAGTATGTATTTACAAAAAAAAAGTAGTGTATGTAAAACTTAGCAGTTATCTGGTTTCCATAGTACAGACGCCAGTAGGTCAAGCTATCGGAAACTGTCCAATTTTCCCAATCAACCTTGAACCTAATGCTTTAGCGATAAAGTTGAAAATCTATTAAAGAAATTTGACAGATTGTAGTAGCTTGATGTGCAGGCGTCTGTACAAGCTCTGCTTAGTTTAGGATAAGATGACCGTGTGTGAAATGATGTCCCAAGATATTATATTATTGTAGCCTTTTTTACAACTATGCTGGAGTCGGCTTCTGTACAAGCTCTGCTTAGTTTAGGATAAGATGACCGTGTGTGAAATAATGTCCCAAGATATTATATTATTGTAGCCTTTTTTACAACTATGCTGGAGTCGGCTTCCAGCTAACCGGATGCAGCTGAATACCAGTATTTTACAAGGAGCGCCTGCCTGTTATGTATATTTTTATAATTTTAATATAAACCATTTTAAAGTTATTTAAGAAAATAGACGAAAATTGACCATTCCCCCCCTTTATCTCCGTAAGTACTGAGCCTAAAATTCTAAAAAAAAAAATAGAAAATAGTTCAATACCTATACTACAGAAACCTAAAACCTATAAGAAGTCGATGGTCTTAAAACAACATGGTAAATCTCTCAATATTGTGCGGTCAAACTTACATTTGTCCATAGTTAAACTAAAAGGATCCAACCCACATTAGGTGAAATGTGGGTTGGATCTTTTTCGTTTAACTATAGACATTTGTAGTGGGAATGTACGGGAGAACATTTGTTTTAACTACAATGTTAAGTTTTTCTTGGGATAAATTCATCCCAACTACGGAACCCTTCATTGTGCGTGGTCCCACACGCTCTTGACCGGTTTTTTTATATGAAAAGACTATTTTACTATCTCCTGTAGATACATGACATTTAATACATGGGTAACCTCTTAAGGGTTCATTGTACTCATCATTATTGCTACGTAATGAAACCACGGTTGGAAATCTAACTGATTTATTACCTAAGTGTTGCCATACATATCAACGTGTTACCCTACATATCCCCCTACTAAAACTGAAGATACTAACAAAAGATAACTAAAAATACTTATGCTATAACACTATTTCAAACACTTTTCCTCCTTATTCTTAGCCCTATAATAAGCCCTTTTGGCGCGAGCTGAGGCATCCGGTGGTAGGGATGATCTTGGTTCAGGTGCAGTATGGGCCTCCTTTGACTCTACCGCGTCCTCAAATTCATCACCCGAATCAATAACTGTAACCCCTGTACCATCATCATTATCACCAGGTTCCTCCACTTCCGGCTGACCATCGGAACTGACAGACCCCTCAATATCGTCCACCGTCTCCGGCTGCGTGTTTGTGCGCGACAAAGAATAACGTTTTTTTTGATGAAGAGGGACAAGTTGGTCGTGATGTCTACGCCATTCGACCCCTTCGTTAGTCTTAACTTTGCAGGAAACCGGCCCTGTTATTTCAGAAACATAACTTTTAGCCCACTTGTCTCCCCTCGTAGAATAATCGCGAGCAAGCACGCTATCGCCTACAGCAAATCGAGTGTGACGTCCACCAGCGGCCGCCACCTGTTTGTCTTGTGCGGCTCGCACTACAGCCGCACCATCCGGGCGCAGTGCGTCCAGGCGCCCGCGTAGGCGACGTCCGAACAACGCAACCGCAGGTGATACTCCCGTGGTTGCGTGTTCGCAATTTCTATACTGAAATAAAAATCTATACAAGGCTGTAAAAATATTTTCTTTCTCGAAAATAGCCCGGTTTATAACTTTTTTAATTGTTTTTACCGCATTCTCCGCTTCACCGTTACCTTGGGGTCTGTAAGGAGCCGATGTTGAATGTTTAACATTATTTTTCATACAATATTGTTTAAATTCTTCGGAGGAAAATGGCGGGCCGTTATCAGTAACTAATTGTGCCGGTATTCCAAATCGTGAAAAGATAGACCTTAATGCCGTGATAGTTGCACTCGCAGAAGTACCCGCCATAGCCACCGTCTCAATCCATTTGGAGTGCGCATCTACAACTACTAAAAATCGCTTACCAGCGCAATCAAAGAAATCAGCATGACAACGTTACCATGCGTGTAACGGGTACTCCCAAGGATGCAAAGGCCCGCGTGCCGGTGCATCCCGAACTGACCGGCATGCGGCGCACGCACGACAAGCCTCTTCAATGTTCCTATCAATGTTAGGCCAATACACGTAGTTTCGAGCAATGTTTTTCATTTTGTTCATACCTAAATGACCACTATGAATCTCTTTCAAAATTTCCGGTCGTAACTTGGTTGGAATAACCACTCTATATTTAAAAATTATACATCCTCTGTCTGTAAATAAGTCTTCCTTACGTGCAAAAAACACTTTCTCAGCATCACATGAAGGCGATGCTGGCCAACCGAAAAGTAAATAGCCTAACACTCTACACAAAAGTGGGTCTTTTTGGGTCTCTTTTGCGACGTCCTTAAAATCTATAGGTATCGTTTCCTCAACATAATGTAGATAGTCTATGTGTTCAGCAGGCGGTCGCTCCACTGTCAGTGGCAATCGCGACAAAGAATCAGCCGGCCCATTATCTGCTGACTTGACAAACTCCACGGTAAAATCATAGCCCGCTAACCTCGCGGCCCAACGCTGCAATCGACTTGCTGCCGTTTGCGGTATTCCCTTTTTAACACCAAAAATATATGAGAGAGGTTTGTGATCGGATCGTAATATGAATCGTCTACCAAAGAGATACTGGTGGTGTTTGGTTATGCCAAAAAAAAATCGCTAAGGCTTCTTTGTCCAGTTGACTATAGTTGCGCTCTGCGTCGATTAAAGTACGAGATGCACAGGTGACTGGACGTTCGTTGCCGTTTTCGTAACGATGCGCCAAAACCGCGCCTATGCCGTACGCACTACTGTCCACTGATAGCACGAGCGGCCGCCCCTCTTCATAGTGAGCTAATACCTTGTCGCTTAACAACGCCCTTTTTGCGGCTTCAAATGCCCTCGCACAATGTGAACCCCAGTCCCACTTGATGTCATGTTTTAAGAGATTATGTAATGGATTTAGTAACGAACTCAAATTGGGAATAAATTTACCATAGTAATTTAGTAACCCAAGAAAGCTTCTTAGTTGTGTGACATCCTTAGGTGTAGGTAATTTAGCAATCACGTCTAGCTTAGCCGGATTATAATAATTCATTTATTTCAGATTAAAATCCATAATGTCCACAATAAAAAAATAATAATAATAAAACAATCAAATAAAAATTAATTAAAAATTAAACACAAACAAATTAAATTAAAAATAAATACAGATAGACACACAGAATACACAAATACACATGAAAACAATTTCTGACAAATCAATACAGACAATACACTACAATAATAACATACAATTCCCATTAAATACCTACTTAGCTACTATAATAATAATTATTTAATAAAAGGTGACGAACTGGCATGTAGCACCATCCACCTCTCTAGAATAGGCGAGTCCCACCGCTCAGACAATACTTTCAGGATACCGTTAGTGCTGCGCTTAAAGCGATTTAAGAGCGAGGCACTCCGCTTCCTTATTATGGCAAAAAAGTCATCTGTGTGTGCCTGCGCGAACATGGTAGAAGCGCTGCAAAACCGCGGTAACCCTAACAGTATCCTAAACACATTATTGTATTGGACGCGCAAGGCGCCGTATGCCCGCTGAGTAAAATTGGCCCATAGGCTGCACGTATAAAATGACTGACAATAAGCTTTAAATAAGGTCACCTTTACAGGTCTAGTGCAACGAGCAAACCTACGCGCCAACATGTTACCCCGTACAGACAGCGCCCTGCGCTCC
This sequence comes from Dicycla oo, assembly GCA_948252095.1. NCBI lineage: Eukaryota > Metazoa > Arthropoda > Insecta > Lepidoptera > Noctuidae > Dicycla > Dicycla oo. The sequence continues at coordinate 17,580,483 of OX411732.1, forward strand.
CGCTCAATATCCTCATTATCACACAGATTATCTGTGACCCAGTGACCCAGATACTTAAAGTGGTTAACCCTCTTCAAAGATGTGCCACAAAGAGTAATGGTAGGTACAGTTGAGTAGCATTTGGTACCAGCCTTAAAAACCATGAACTCACTCTTTTTAGGATTGTATCTGAGTCCATGGGCCACAGCATACGACTCGCATATGCTCAAAAGCCTCCGCAGCCCTCCAATCGACGGACTCAGCAGGACCATGTCGTCTGCGTAACTGATGTTATTTACAGACACTCCATCCACAGAGCAACCTACATTAGCACTACTAAGCCCGTCAATCAGCTGGTTCATGTATACGAATACGAGTATTTATACAGGTTGAACAGCCGTGGCGAGGTCAACCCCCCTTGCCTCACCCCGCAATCCAACCCGTACACTTCTGACTGCGCTCCTGCCCATCTCACACTGTTCTTTTGGTGACTATACCAATAACCGAATATCGACACTAACTCACTCGGCAGCTGTGTCTCAGTTTGCAGCTTGTACCAGAGCTTGTCATAATGCACCAGATCGAAAGCTTTCGAAAGATCTAAAAAACAAGCATAGACTGGTGTGTTTCTGGTGGTATAATACTGCACAGTCTGCTTGAGACAGAGGATGGCACTCTCAGTTGACAGTCCAGGCGTGAACCCAAATTGAGCGTCGCGCACTTGAAGGTGTTTTTCCAGCTATTGGTCAAGCAGTCTGTCCAGTAACTTTGCTATGACCGTAGCGAGCGAGATAGGTCTATAGTTGGAAACGTCTGACGCATCGCCAGTTCTGTTCTTAATTATTGGAACCACTATACTGTATACATGAGATCATCAGGTAGATAATTATGGGCAATACACAGATTAAATAACATGGCGAGGACTCTTGGCAGGTGACTACCAGCGTACTTTAAGTGTTCAATACTAAGGCCATCATGACCTGGAGACTTTCCTCTCACCATGTCTCTTATCACAGCACGCACATCCCGTGCAGTGAATCTAGCCCTAATATCTCCAAGTTGACATTCAGCACCGGGCCCCTGAGACTGGCCGAGGGGAGACTCAACATTAAAATGGCGCTGAAAGAGACTGGCAATATCTCCAGGCTCATGCGCGCCCCCCACACTCACTGGAAGACTCGACCTTGGATTTAATCGGTTTGTTGACTTCCAAAACTTGTTAAAATCCTTATCAGTATGATTTTTTGCGATATTATCCATTTTTACCTGTGTTTCCCTGTTCTGACAACATTTTAACTTTGATTTAAACGTTTTTCGGGTCTCACACATTTCATTGTAGATATATCCTGACCTGGGTTTACCACATAGCTGCCATGTCTGGAAACAAAGTCGAGCCTTCCTGTGAGCACTACTCACATGTTTATTCCAGCCCGCTACATACTTTTTATGTTTACGTTTAGGTTTGTTACAACTCAGTTCGGCACCTCTCGTCAATATATTAACAATATCCAGGTACAATTTGTTAAGTAGTAATTTATGATTCTCATTATTACATAATCTGTCCGCACAATCTTGGAATTCTATTGGAAAATCTAATAGTCTGAGTTCGGCATTACAGTAATTAAAATATCCCTCAATCTGACTTTCCCCTCTTTCCCCCCACTTCACCTTGTTACATGTACTACTATGAAAAATTCTTTTAGACAGGACTACATTTAAATTACACTCGATTAATAAAGGAAAGTGATCTGACCAGTATGTGTTATACAGAATAGATACATTTATCACAGACTGTCTAGCGGCGCTGGTTACTAAACAGTGATCTAGCCAACTATGAGTACCATAAACATCACTCACGAAAGTATATGATGAGTCCCTCGGCAGCAGATCCATATCTACACACTGCCACGACTGTTCCACACAAAAGTCCACCAACTCGTTCCCGAACAAACCACCAGGGTGCGCGTTAAAGTCGCCGAGCATAAACACCGTATCACAATCATTACTTTCGATTATTGCACTTATTTCCCCGAGACACTCAGTAAACAATGGCAGATTCTCACTTTTGTTTGTAGGCATGTAAATTGACAACACTAGAATAGACCGTTCGTCATCAAGTTTTATCCTAATTGCCGCTATACGTTCACTACGGCACTGTACAACAGACACAGTCGGAAACGCGCACTTTCTCCACAGCAGAGCTACTCCTCCATACGGCCTTCCTGACAGAACTCCTGCAGACGTATCCACGGCCGACTTTCCCGTATAGGAAAAATCATCGTCGATACTACCGAGAAACGACAAGTCGTGAGGAAGAAGCCAGGTCTCCTGTAGTGCCACAATATCCGCCGATTGGCACAATTTTCTCACACAATCAAGTGAACGTACAACATTTTTACAATTAAAACTAATCAGCTTCGTAGTGTAGATATTCATTATTTATTTGTTTTTACATCCATATCTCGATATGTATGTCGTCCCCTTCTCTGAGTAAAATCTACAAAACGTCGATACAAAACTCCATCCGGCCAAAGGTCATCAGATAAAAATATGTTCATTTTGTGCTTTGGAACAAACACCTTATAAGCCGAATAATCTTTTGTTGATTTTAAGTTCATTTTTTCCAGCTGAATATCAACGTTACTTTTATTCTTAATGTAAGTAATTATGTCACACACAGATGTATTCTTCGACACATTATAAATATAAAGTGGCATTTTGTTATCAGCCGCTTTAAACTTTGAATCACTGTCTACACTAGCCGTTCCCGGTTTTCCCACAAAACGGTTTCTTAGTCTTTTCCTCTGAATAAGAGTCCACTCCTCATTCTGCTGTTTACTTTTCCACTCTCCCTCTTGCAGAATTTCAGTGAAACTTTTTCCACTGTTTTGTGGCGAGATTTGTTGTTTTGGGTTGGCTGTATGCCTCTCAGTGATCACAACCCGCGGAGATTTTTGGTGAGTCATCATAACCAGCGATCGCTTAGGCGTTGGATGTGTCAGCTGTTGGACAATGGGTGACTCAGTTTTCTTGCACTCGCGCTCAACATTCGGGTTGGCCGTGTGTCGCGCGCCATTTGTATCGGCTAGCGGCGGCGCTTGGTGACTCACCGTCGCCGCATCAAAACTCAAAGCGAACTCGTTAACCAACGGTCGTCGGGCAGCTCCTTCGCGCGATGTTTTTATAGTACCACCCTCATCCGAAAATATATTTTTTTGTGGAGATAATGCTAAGGGGCCACTTTCACATTCAAAACTTGATAACCTGGCACTTCCACCGCGTCTTAAGTTAACATTTTGAGCAAAATTGTTGACAATCGACGCATTCTTTAGCGCTTCCACCTCCAGTTGCAATTCTCTAAATTGATTTACTGAAGTGTATTCGTTACTAAAGCGTTGTAGCTCGCATTTCATGATCAACAAGTCCTTCAATAAGCGGGTCACATCTACGTAGTCAAATAGTACCGGCGGCAACTTATGTAAATCCCGCGCCACAAAAGTTGGAATTTCCTCCGGATCCGTCTCCTTGAGTAGGCAAATTATGTCGTCAATATCCCGTAACGTTTTCCCTTGCCGTTTTATAATCTTTTTGCGTTTAGTTGTCGAGATTGAGTCAAACAACAAGTTTTTTGCCACTAATATCTCGGTTTCATCGAAAGCACACGCACAAATCTGACTAATACTTTGTTCGTTCATTACATCGATCTTATTACAAAAAAAAGCTAGCACTTCGTTGATAACTACATTACAACTTGCACATTTTACTAATTTGGTCGCCATTGTAAGACGAGTACCCGATCGCGATGACACATTGCGCGTGCGATCACCGTCGCAAGCGAGTAATGATTGGGATGCAATCCATTTTTGTCTATGATGAAACCTAAATATTGAACACTTTTCTGTAAAAATGAGCACTTTTCTAGTTTTACCGTGAGACCCGCCTGACGTAACCGTTCGAGTACAGCCCGTAGGTTGCGAAGGTGTGTGTGACGATTCGCACCCGTCACGCAGATATCGTCAAGAAACACCACTGTGCCAGGAATGCCTCGCAGTGTCTCTTCCATCAATTTCTGGAATTGTTCCGGTACACAAGATAAACCATATGGAGTCCTATGATACGCAAAAGTACCTACATGCGTAGTGATCGCCGTATATTTTTGTGATTCGGGTTCCAAAAGTACCTGCTCGTATGCGTGTCGAAGGTCAATTTTAGTGAATTCCTCTCCGTTACTTAAGTTAGCGAATAATTCCTCAATACGCGGAAGAGGATAGTAGTCGCGTTTCAACTTTGGGTTGATCGTGATTTTATAATCTCCGCAAATTCTCAGTTCCCCATTACTTTTGATAACGGGCACAATGGGAGTTCCAAAATCAGAATGCTCCACTCGGTATATGGAGCCGTCCTGCTGTAGTCGCTCCAGCTCGCGCTCCACTCGAGCACGCAACGCTAGTGGCACGGGTCGCGCTCGCACAAACACCCCCTCACAGTTTACGAGCTGTAAACGTAACGTTTTCTTACAAGTACCTAATTGTTTCGTAAATACTTCTGGATATTCTTTACATAGTTGACTCACCAATTGATCCTCTTCGAATAACTTATAAATGTTAATTTGCGTGATATTTAAAGCCGTCAACCAATCTCGACCTAGTAGTGGCCTGCCACCGCTTTTGAACATTTGCGGCACTAACGTTCTTATATTTAATATTTACTGAAATGTATCCGAGAGGTTCAATCTTTGAGCCCGAGTAACTACACAAAATCAAATTATCAGTCTGTAAGGAACAGTGCTTGAATAACAACTCGTAACAACTGTCATTTATGGCGGAAATACGACTGCCCGTATCTATTTCTCACTCCAAGATTTCCGATTCCACTTGCACATTAATAAAATAAGGTTTGTTACCTTGTCCCGACGATACTACCATGTTGAAAAACTCGTCCTCCGAACACTCATCCACAAAATGTTGACGTTGCGCTTGCGGATCACTTTCATTTTTACGATTACGCACTTTGCACATCGCACGTAAATGGCCGCGTTGATTACTATTGTCACAATTATAATTAGTATATCGACATCTATTTGCCGAGTGCCCCTTGCCGCACCGCCAACACTGCGCGCCTTCCTGGGGCCCGCCGCCCGGTCCGCCTGTCCTGGTGGCCGCAGCCGGTCCGCCCGCGCGCTGCTGTCGAGTGCCGCCTGCCGCCCGGGCGCGCACCGCATGCAGGCCTTCGCCTGCCTCGCCGCCGCTGCTCCCGGCGCCGATGCTCCCGGCCGTCGCCGTGCCGACCACGCTCATGCCCGCGTGTCGGTCCGCCGCCTCCAGAGCCAGAGCTAGTTCCACCGCCTTTTTATAGTCGATCGACTTTTCCGCGAAAATTCGAGATCTCATCACTTCACTAGCGAGACCCGAAACGAATTGATCTCGAAGATCCTCCTCGAGTCGATGGCCGAAATTGCACGTAGTCGCCAAGTGTTTTAGACCTTGTAGATACTCCGTCAACGATTCGCCGGGTCGCTGTCTTCTCTGACGAAAAATGTGTCGCTCAGCGATTTCCGACCGCTGCGGCTCGAGATGAGCTCGGACTAACTCGACTAGCTCATCGAAGGTTCTATCTTCCGGATTATCTGGTGCGCACAGGTCACACATCAAACTATATATTGCATCGCCAACAACAGTTATCAGCATCGACACTTTCAGCTCCAGTTTGATCTCGTTTAGCAAAATAAACTGTTTGACACGCCGCACGTACGCCGGCCATTGTTTAGAGGTTATGTCAAACGGTTCTATTTTACCGATTGGCATCGTGTAATGCGTCGACCCCTGTTATTTCGTAATAATGAGTACCTACACACCGAATTAAAATTTACTATTGTTGACGTGAAATACGCGTAAATTCGTAGTAAAAGATATTTTACTTCCGACTCGTCGCCAATGCTACGTAATGAAACCACGGTTGGAAATCTAACTGATTTATTACCTAAGTGTTGCCATACATATCAACGTGTTACCCTACAATTATGAACAACTTTTATTTTTTGAGACCAAACCTGAAATCGCGAAAAAAATATATTTGCTGCTCACTTCATTTTGATGAGTTATGCGAACATAATAACCACTGTGCTGAACCGCTGTGCTCACCCGCGCGCGGGGAAAATCGTTGAGCGCTCCACCCGTGGTAATCTTGTAAACAAAACCGATTTGCATCGTAGCTTCTTGGAATTTTGTGACCGTTGAATGTTTCTTAGAATGCTAGTGAGTAGGGCTTTATAGTAATGTACGTTTCGTTTGAAAGTATGACTTGTTTTAATTTTCAAAATTGGTAGTAAAAATAACAAAACAATTTTTAGTTACACTTTCAAAGAAATGACTGTAGTAAAAAAAAAACAAGCTATGACCTATATGTTTTATGGTTTAAAATGCATGGTGTGTTTATTCTTAGCACGAAACATAAATAAAACCACTTACCTTAATACCATTTTCATTAGTTGCAAGCATTCCAATTTGAACAAAAACCTTTTGTTTACAAAAAGATTTGCAACTACAGACTAAAAATAATCTTTCCATAGACGATTGACTAGTCGCATAGAGAGTTGGCGTACCTTAAATTCCTCAGAAATAGATAGCGCATCAAACTAAATGTATGGAATTAGAGAGGACTCCTTAATAGTGGTGGAACAAGGTTCAAACCAAAAGCAGATTTGCGTGGGATGACTTTACTCCCACGAACCACTACTTAAATAAAAAAATGGGATGAATTACATCCCATTTGCAATTAGCGGATAATGCTGATTTTACAACTGATTTTTTTTTCGCGATTTACTTACACACAAATAAAGAACATCACGCTACGACCATTAGAAGCCGCGCAAAAATAATAAAAAAAAATCAGAAAGAACGCTAAGAGAAAATGAAGTAATAGCGCGAGCAAGAAATGTAGCTGTTACTCGTATTGTGGTCAGTCGACTCTCGATAATTTGACACTAGATAATTTGAGTTTCTCCATAGTTTTAAATTTTCTTCTGGTCCCTTGAAAAATATTCGATTAATGGAACAAAATCAATGTTAATTGGTCCCCTCGGTAATTTGAAGTTGACGGAATAGTATCTTGGCCGTCAACATGCAATAATTTGAAGTCCAGGCTTCCCTACTCTCTATAATTTGAGCATTTATCATGCACTTTTCGTTTGTTTATATACATGGACAGATCTGACGGTTGTTTACACAAGTAAGATATGAGTGAGTTTACAGTTCGCATTCCAGTCCACCTTTGAACGTTGAAGTGAGTAAGCTTGTTTACTAGATTTTTTTCCCCTCCATCTTGGTTATTTAAACTCCTGTTATTTTGAACTCTTGTTAATTTGAAATTTTTCTCTGGTCCCTTGAGTTTCAAATTATCGAGAGTCTGCTGTTGTGTTGAGTCTGGTGTCGTACGACTTCCACGCGAATAAATTCAAGCTAGCGGTTAGTAAAAACTTCTCTCCAATCCTAAAAATAACTTCGAAAACATAAGGCAAGGTACTCGCAGTTTTTCAGTATAAGGTTTAACATTTATTCAGTATAATTTAATATAACCCGCCTCATCACTCAAGTAACGCAATTGAATTCTTTTGAACTTTCCTTCGCACAAAAGTTTTTATTTCTCCCATTCCATATCCCCGTAATCTTTTTTCCAATACTTTTGTTTCTTTTCTAGGTATCTTTTTGAATTGGATGGCATCGCAAATTAGGCGGGCGAAGTTATTTGTTACAGGGAGTTAATGAGATTGAAGAATAAATATTATAAATTATATTTAGGTAGGTAATATATGGATTCCTCGTCCTTCTGTCCCGAATTGCCTAACACTATCGATCGGAATCTGAATCATTTTGAAGCAAATTGCTAATCCATTGCTTCATATGTTCGAAAAATTCGTCTGCTCTACAACGTAAATAACGCAATGAATGTTGTTGAGCTCTCAAAATGAAACCGATTCCGATTGATGGTGCGGGTCGCTATTGAATGAAAGAGTAATTATTATTTTGACATTTCTCGGGACCCTGAAGGGTCCCGGACCTTTGGAAGGCGTACGAGAGGCCGAAGCCAACTCGCAGAGGCCCCTTAGACCATTTTAAATAATGAGGAGGTACCAACCGACGATTATCTTTATTACCTGTATGCACTATGCAAGAGGACCTAAGCACAACCCCCGGTTGGTGCAGGACTATTACAGGACATAGAAACAAAACATATTGGGCTATGGGTTTGGGTGGCTATATTGGATTGGTTACCCAGAACTATGAAAGGACTATGTCCCCTGCCTGATCAATGTTATATGTAATACATGGATAAAATGGCAGCAGGTGACTAACACACTAAATAATTCATGTTTTTTCAGCCTAGTTATGCTCGGTTCCTATAACCAAAATTGAATCGTTTTGCTTACCAATGCTAGTTTTATTTTATGGCCAAACTGGGCAAATACATTCGTAAGCTAATTATACTTGTGATAGCTACTTCCATATATGGGAGGGTATACTATGCAAAGCTATGAGGTTTTTGCTTAATTATTGGTAAAGATACAAAAGTCTTAATTATAACCAATAACGGTCCGTAGATTATAGGAATCGGCCAAAATCTGCTGTCCCATGTTCGCATAACTCGTCAAAAGGTAGGGAGCAGCTGATTTTTTTTCGCGATTTCAGGTTTGGTCCTATAGTAAAAGTTGTTTGTTATCATGAGTACAATCATGTGTTTAAGTATCGGTCACTCCAGTCGCCTTGTATACATAGTTGGTAAAAGGGTATATATGTATAGGCAAATGGAAATGGTGCTTTCAAACAAGAGAAAATTTTGATAAGGAAGTATTGAAGATTGAAGATCACAAGCTTTTTAGATAGCATAAGGTACTTACGTACTTGTTTTTGGTTTGGGACAATATATCATATTTTAAAACAAAGTTATAATCGACCGCACGTATTGATAACAATTTGACTATGGTAGGGATTTCGTAACAAGACATGTTCCCGATAGGATTTCCCATTGGCTAAATGACGACATAGTTGGAAAAAGGCAGGAAGATTGATTGGATCAAACCACCAATCAAGCGCACACAAAGCGCAAAGCACCACGAAACGCCAGCTAATTTCAAAGTTGGAGCGGAAAGGGGTCTGCTTGAACAAACAAGCGGATGATCCACCTTATGCTAAGAGGGCACAACCGCCTATAGACATAGTAGATGCGTTGCCGTTCCAGAGAAAGCCGAATTTCTCAATGTGCTTGTAGTTACATTGGCTTTACGTTCTAACACCTTATCTGCTTGCCGGATGAAATACAGGGTCAATTTAAATTAACTCGCGAAACTCCGCAGACGTGATGGGTATCGATATGTATGTAATATGTTTCATAAATAACTTTTGAGTAGCTAAATAATTATGTATATTATGTGTTCTCTCTCCTAGCTAGGTACTTATTTAAAATTTTGCTGTGTCCATATAATCAGTAACTGGTAATTAGTGACCGATACTTAAACACATGATTATACTCATGATAACAAACAACTTTTACTATGGGACCAACACTGAAATCGCGAAAAAAATCAGCTGCCCCATACTTTTATGTTCGTATAGCTCGTCAAAATGCAGGGAGCATCTGATTTTTTTTCCGCGATTTTAGGTTTGGTTGGGTTTGATTGACTGGAGTGAAGCTTGTGATCTTCAATCTTCAACACTTCCTTGTCAAAATTTTCTCTTGTTTGAAATCACCATTTCAATCACCTTATACATATACCCTTTTACCGACTATGTTGGGATCGGCTTCCAGTCTAACTGGATGCAGCTAGCTGAATATCAGTATTTTACATCAAATGACTGCCTATCTGACCTCTACAACTCAGTTACTGGGTAACACGACACACCTTGGTAAGACTGGTTGTCAGGCTTTTGGGCTTCTGACTACCCATAACGACTGTCAAAGATCTACGAATGACAGCCGTGACCAACGGCTTGACGTACTTTCCGAAGCACGGAGGGGTGTCGATATGTAATGGACGGTCAGCCATCCACGAACCGACCGCAGCAAGCATAGCTTAACCTTCGATCGACATGTGCGACTGTTATTATTTAACCACGAGCCCCTCCTTGTTGTTGTAGCCCCTGCTTATTTGCTATCCAATTACGTAAAAAACCGTAACTTTTGTTTAAAAGTAAACTTACTTAGTACTTTTGTGTAAATGCGTAATTCCTGCAAAATTATTGAATCCTAAAAATGCTGCGTATTTACGCGAATATGATAAACACACGAATGGGAACTGTTATTACTTAGCCAACGCTTCGTCGGAAATGGAGAGAGAAAAATTAAATAAATAAAATTAGTTTAATTCGAGTAACAAGACTCATATACAAACACATATAGAAGAAGATACAGACAAGATAACAAGCACAGACAAAAGAACACTCACAAGGTAACAATATGTCTGCTGCAGCATTGCCGTATGTAAGGGCAATCCAGTCTGTTGGCGATCATCGCCAGGACGGTGTTGGCGCTCCCCCGCACTCTGCCCACCAGAGACGCGCACCGCTTGCGCATCGTCGCGTGAAAGCAATCGGTGCGCGCCTCCGCGAACATGCCCGAGGCGCTGCAGTGGCGGGGCAGCCCCAACAGCGCCCTGAACGCATTATTGAACTGGACGCGGAGGGCGCTATATGCCGCACGAGTATACTTTGCCCACAGGCTGCACGTGTAGAGGGATGTACAATAAGCTCTAAAGAGCGTTATTTTTACCTCCCTCGAACAACGCACAAACCTACGCGCTATCATATTACCTCTGACTGACAACGCCCTCCGTTCCCGCTCAATGTCGGCATCGTCTTTTAGGTCAGCTTTAACAATGTGACCTAAGTATTTAAATTGTTCCACTTTTTCAAGCGGCTCATAATTTATACACACAGGGGGTACACTATCCATACTTCTTTGACTAGCCCCAAACACCATGAGTTTACTCTTCCCTGCATTATATTTCAACCCATGGTTCAAGGCATACTCTTCACAAGTCCCCATCAGCCATCAGACATGGCACCCAACATGCAGGCTGCTGAGCCCAACTATAAGGGCATTTACATAGAGGTTGAAGAGCGCAGGAGAGGTCAACCCCCCCTGTCTCACCCCGCACTCCAACCTATAAGGTTCCAACATTACACCCGCCCATCTGACGCTATTGATCTGGTGTCTGTACCAATATTTAAATATATTTGAGAGTTCTGTGGGTAGCCCAATACTCTCCAGTTTCTCCCACAGGATGTTATATGACACCAGATCAAAGGCCCTGGAAAGATCCAGGAAACACGCGTACACAGGAGTTTTGCGATCCGTATAATATCTGACAACATGCTTAAGACTCAGAATCGCAGCTTCAGTGGACAGTTTGGGCCGAAACCCAAACTGATTGTCATGCAGTGACAGATATTTATCTAGCTGAGTATTAAGCAAGCCGTCAAATACTTTTGCTATAATTGTTGCAAGTGAAATAGGCCTGTAGTTATTTACGTCGGCAACATCCCCGGTCTTATTCTTAACCACAGGCACTACAACAGTTTTCATAAGTTCGGCAGGTAGGTATGAATGACTCACACATAGAGAATAAAACAATGCCAGCACTCTCGACATATGCGGGCCTGCGTGCTGTAGGTGCTCAATGCTGAGCCCATCGTGGCCGGGGGATTTACCTTTAATCATAGCTTTTATGATTGCAGCTACATCTTTAGCATTAAATCTTGTCCCCACAAGACCACTCTGTATCTCAGCGGTGGGCACCTCAGCCTCTTGCCCTAGTGGAGACTGTACACGAAAATGGCTTCCAAATATGTCTGCAATACCTTTAGAGTCACTCACCCCGCCGACGCTCACCGGGCGACCAGGTCTTGGATTGACACTGTTGGTGCATTGCCAGAAACTACGGAAGTCTCCCGACTTATGTTTTTCAGCAATGGCATCCATTTTCACCTGATCCTTCTGATCCTGACTTAATTTTAATTTGTTAAAATCTACCTTTAAATAATTTGCGTAAAACACTTTTTTTTTTTGTATAAGATAATAATATTTTACAAAAATACTAATCGACGTATTACAATTCACTGTATTTTTCATTAATAACTTTTGATGAGCCTTACGTTTATAACGATATTAGCTTCTGCCCTCGACTTCGTCCGTGTGAAATTTCGGCCCCTGACCTGACCCATCCGGCATCCCGTTGCATACCATCGCTGCCCGTGCTATTGCATACTATTGTATACTTCTAACTACTTCTTTCTGACTTTTTATTTGTGCTCAACTCCTAAGGGTCTTATCGTGATGTTAAATAGCCTACACCTTCCTCAAGAATTGGGCTATCCAATGCAAAAAGACTTTTTCAAATTCGACGGGTAGTTCCTGAGTTTGATATCAAAAATCAATCAATCTGACTAACCTTTTCCCAACTATGTTTGGGTCGGCTTCCAGTCTAACCGGATGCAGCTGAATACCAGTATTTTACATGGAGCGACTGCCTATCGGACCTCCACAACCCAGTTTACTGGGTAATACGATACCCCTTGGTAAGACTGGTTGTCAGACTTTCGGGCTTCTGACGACTCGTAACGACTGTCAAAGATCCTCGAATGACAGCCGGGACCAACGGCTTAACGTGCTTTTTCGTAGGGATCCTTAATTTTTTTGATAGATAAAATCTGGCGCACGACTACCAACGCAACGGTTAAAAAGCAGGCACAGCTTCCTAAAATCGACAGCGTCTCTACCGGGAAACTCAGCTGATGACCCCCGTTGCAAACTGTGGCAGGATACTCATCCGTCTCCAACTTACTAGCTACCACCAAAGGAGCACCTGCAGGGTATACCTTTCGTAGTCCACTTGGTAGTCCCTGAACTGTCTCCAAACACAAGTGGGAGGATGCAAGTCCAACCTGGTAAAGTGGGGCTAACTCGCCGGAACAGCAGTAGGGTGTGAATGTGGAGCTATGCCGCAAACTATGCTCCACCTCGTATGCTGCCCTCTGTATCCCAAAACACGCAGCCAAACGACACTGTGGAAGTGCCGAAGGTTTGGGCCAATGCGATTTAAAATACAGTCGTGCCAGCGACACAAAGAAGAAGAACATAAATAAAATATATCCCATGTTACTCGCTGACAATATAGCTTTTATAGGTGCAGTAATTTTTTAAATCGGTTAAGTGTTTTTTGACTTTATTAATTACAAACAAACATACAAAAAAATCAAATATTTTCTTTTTTGACCGACTTCAAAAAAGGAGGAGGTTCTCAGTTCGTCGGAATCTTTTTTTTATGTATGTTGCCCGATTACTCGAAAATTCTTTTTTTTTTTAATACTTTCTAGTTGGTCCCATTGTCATCAGGTCAGGATTTGGTGATGGGATCCTGGAGATATCGATGGAACTCTTCAGATATTATTATTAATAATTACAAACAAACATACAAAAAATCAAATATTTTCTTTTTATAATATAAGTTTAGAGGTGATGTTTTCAACTCCTACTGATAGCGACATCTCGGGGCATTCTATCTTTCAACCGTGATTGGCTCGGTTTAAAATATGGTTTCTACACCCGTCTCCTTGAATAATGTAAGATGGTGAATACATACATCGTATTTTATTTTAAAATTCTCTACAGAATCTAAAAAATCATCTAACAGCAAACCTCTCCGCTGCTGCTAGAGGTAAAATATTTTTTTTTTTTTAAACGGTTAAGTGTTTTTTGAGTTTACTAATTACAAACAAACATACAAAAAAAAATTTCTTTTTATAATATTAGTTTAGATAAAAAGACTAAAGTAGTTATCATCGTCATGAAAATGCAAGCCAAATAAGTTGTAAACTTAAATTAGTGAGAATACCTGTTTATTGCAGAATATGGATGCAAATAAATAATGATGCAATTGAGTCTGGGTGTAATTATCTATATAAGTATGTATTTACAAAAAAAAAAAGTAGTATATGTAGTATATCAGTTATCTGGTTTCCATAGTACAAGCTCTGCTTATTATTATTATTATTATTATTAAATACCATAAATATAACCACCAATAACATACCATGCATATTGATGCTTAAAATATATTTTTTAAGGCGCTACCCCGACCAAACGACCTTGAGCGTTCGGTCCTTCTCTGTCCCGCCGCTCAGGCTCGCTCTGTCCTGCTTAGTACGCATATTCCTATATTATAGAATTCACAATTTTTTTGGAATTATTTTAATAAACAAAAATAATAGCGATCTTTTAACATAAAATGAAACGTGAAATATTTCGATTTTTAAACTATCTATCAGTTGTGTAATCCTCAAATGATTAGAACGTCACCTTTAGCAACAGATGCATGGAATCAATAACTTTAGTCACTTTTTTACACGGAGATTTTGAATGTATGTATTGTATAATTAACACATAAAAACAAATAGCATCGTGCATTTTGATTATATGATATCGAAAACAAATAATGGGCTTTTAGATGTAGTTTATCACTCATAATTAATGAGTTAATCGCTTCTGAACAACGCACTGTCGCAAAGTTTTGCTCGGGGTACCGCCTGAAACATAGCATGTTTCTGTTTCTTTCATACCAAAACGTTTACTTAGAATGTCCCGCGGGCATAACTCTTTTTTTTTATATTACTAATCTCAACGTCAGTATATTATTAATTTACTAGCCGTTGCCCGCGACTTCGTCTGCGATCCAGGATAAATAGTAGCTTATGTCCTTCTCCAGTTCATGATCTACCCAAGTGCCATATTTCATCCAAATCCGTTCAGCTGTTTTACTACACTACTAAAGTTTCTCTAATAATATAATTCAATTTTGATTCGAAAGACACGTGGCGCCATCTATTATCAGAAGAACATTAAATTGTTGTTTTCTTTTTACTTTTTTCGGGATGTAAGGTACCCTATGTCCGTGTCTGTACACCTGACAACGTATATGAAAAATTTTAGGATGAGCGGTTCAGTGGTGTAGGCGTGAAAAGGTAACAAACAAACAAACAAACTTACTTTCGCATTTATAATATTAGTAAGGATTATATGATATATGCCAAAAGACAAAGCTGACTGTTAACTTATATGCAATTTTCAACTCTATTACAATACAGTTGGCAACATAAGCAGCAGAACATTGAATGTTTTCTAGCATTAAGGATTCTACAAGGAAATTCTATGCAAAATGTTGAACATACGAAACGAATTTATTCATGACGAACGAGGCTACTGTTTTAATGAGAACGTAAGTTATCTTTAGTGATTTGCATATTACTATGTATGAACATTTTGAAGATAAACAAAAGAATTTTTGTCATGAACATTGAAGTATCAACATTTGTGATGCCTATTTCAATGCACTATCGTTTGTTTTTGTTTGTGGGGGGGATCGCGGCTAAGAGCTGGTTTTTTGATCCGTAGATAACTCAACCAATAGTTAAAATAGTAACTAATGATTGAATTTTGGCTAAATGTGACAGACCAAACATGAATGAGTTATGCCATTAGTTACTATTTTTTAGTATGAATGAGCTAACAAGAATACATTCATGTTAAGGGCCGGTTTTTTGTTCCGTAGTTAACTCAACCAACGGTTAAACATAGTAACTAATGGTTGAATTTTGGCTAAATGTAAAAGGCTAATGAATGTATTCATGTTAGCTCATCCATATTAAAAATAGTAACTAATGGCATAACTCATTCATGTTTAGCCTTTCACATTTAACCAAATTTCAACCATTAGTTATTATGTTTAACCATTGGTTGAGTTAACTACGGATCAAAAACCGGCCCTTAGTAAGAGCCGCATGGGTCGGTGGATCAAGGTTATTTATTTTAGGAAAACTTACAGCTAAACAGATACAGTAAGTAATAGTTTAAACAAAATATAGCTAATTACAAGTTTCCACATGTAGTTTCCACATGTATAAAATCATATGAAACAGAAAATTGAAAATATACTAATTTAACACAAAACAGAAAGAAGCTATTAGATAAAATTTTCTTTAATTTAGCAACACTAGTATTAAAAATGTCGATATCAGCTTCCTGGCAGGTTGCATTGTACAGACGCCAGCAGGTCAACCTACCCGAAACTGTCAGATTTTCCCAATCAACCTTGAACCTTATGCCTTAGCAATAAAGTCGAAAATCTATTAAAGAAATCTGACAGATTGTAGTAGCTTGATGTGCTGGCGTCTGTTCATACGACTCGCTCTCACCATGTACGAGTTCCGTTTGTATGTAGTTAGTTAGTGACTACCACTGGGGTGTCCAATAAATGAGATCTACGTAAGAACGCAGACGGCACTCGCAGCCCGATTTTATGTAACAGCTCGGTAACACCAGCACCTTAATTGCGTAACACATTATCAATCGGACTCTGTTTCATTTTGACAGTTCAACAACATTCATTGCGCTATTTTCGGCGTTTAGCGGACAATATTTTGGAACATATGAAGCAATAGATTAGCAATTTGCTTCAAAATGATTCAGATTCTAATCGATAATGTGTTACCAATTAGGGTACAGTTGTTCCATTGGAAATTTTGAAAAGAAACACAAGATCTGATAATTTTCGCATTTCGTAAAGTAGGAGGATCTGAAATTTTTTGCAATGGTAGGTATAATTTAATAAAAAACGTTTTAGACCGATATTAAACCTTTTCTGTATGCTCTCAATACGATTTATGTAGACATTATAATTGGGGTTCCAGACTGGAGAAACATACTCCAATTTGAGTTAAGTATGCATGCCTGGTCAATTCGTGAATGAGTGACTAATACTATACAGGGTTAGTGTAACTCAACGTATTTCTTACAGGACGTCATAGTAGGGTTAAAATGCAATAAATTGAGCCACCAAATGTTATACCGAAATTAAAACTTTTTTTTGAGTTAGACTTTTAGTTTTTTTAAAGAAAAATCCAATTTAAAAACCATTTACGGTGTGACTATACCGAAATTTAAGTTATTATCATAGCTGATGCCATAGTTGATTTTTAATAATAATTAAAAGTTTAAAAATAGCTAAAACTTTGGTAAAGATCACTAATTAAAACGTTTAATTTTTGATGTGTAACATATTTCCTCTCGCTTTCCTGCAATCTGTGGGAGTGATTTCGTAAAAAGGGACGGAAGTGTGTAACAGGAAGCTGGACAAGCGCGCGCTATTTGATTTGACCAATGAGCGCGCGCGGTGCTAAAATTGGCCGTCACTTGGTACCAATACATTTTGCGAGAGATTGGTATTGTCAGCTGTGCTAGTGTTTTTATTTTTATTGGCCGTCAGATGGTGCCAACCCAAACAGATGTCAGATGTTACACATCATATTTATGTGACCACCGTAAGTATCGTACGCTTTTGGTAATTTTTATTTTTGTTATACAAAAATTACGACAAAGAAAAACTAATTTCGGTGGAACATTTGGTTGGATTAGAAGTTGACCTCCGTATAGGTAATCTCATCATAATTATTATATACATTGGGTACCAGTCTACAGTGATGCGGAGAAATTTTCCTATTTTAGTTTGTTAATAGTTTTAGTTAAGGGGACCACAGGACCTAAAGCGTGGTCACTGTCGGACTGCATAGAAAAAAAAAAGAAGCGCGATGATACAACGTGGGGAAAGAGTGCACCTTATTGCATAATACAATTTAATAAAAAGTCGGTATTTGGTACAAAATGTTTTATTTATTTAATGTTATAACTATATTCTATTTATTGCCTTAATGCTAAGTACTAAAGTTTTTCCAACTTATATTATAATATGCCAGTTTTCATACGCACTCCGAGGATATGGTGCAGTTTGTTTGCCTTTTCTAAGTATTTGGCTAACTCAGCCTCTTGTTTGTCCGCAAAAATTGTAGACTGTCGGTAGTTAGGTTCATACGATATGTCAGTCTCGTTTTTTTTTTTTTTTTTTTTTTTCGTGTGTACCTATTCAATGTCATAAGAAGCACATCGAAAGATTTGACGGTACCTCCATGGTTTTACCTTCTAGACAGCTTTGTTTTGACTGCTTCTTTTAGCTTTATTTTGTCTACTGGTTGGCGCTTTTTTACCCCTTCATTCCTTTTGTAAGTTCATGGTATTTTAGAACAAATCTAAAACAAACAAAACCTTATAAATATAGGTACGTGTACATACATACGTGTCGAATTGATAACTCCTTTTTTTGAAGTCTTTAAAAAAGATGTCGACCTGTCGAAAACAAAACAAGACCACTGCTTAAAAGTTGTCTATTCTATTCTATTCTATTTTTCTGTATAGCAAGCAGTGAATTGGAAAAGCAAGTGTGCATTTATGTTATATGTATGTCGCATCATGGGTGGCCGAGATGCGAAACATCGGGTGTTTTTCATGATCCGACATAGTTTTAGATAGATGTGGGCACTGTTGTGGGTACTCGAACGAAAAATAATTTAAGTCACAACAATTTTATTTACACTAACGGTTTTACAAGAAAGAAACACGTGCGCTGGTACACTGAGCGTCTGCCAAGACTGTTAGAGTTTGACTGTCGCCACACGGAGTGTTGTCCTCCAATAGTCCTCACTGCATCCCCTCTACCGACGATCGTGTCCAAGCGGTATGGCGCGCTTGCGTTTCCGGTAACAATATTATTAGTTGCAAAACTAATTGTTAGATGGCGCTGTCTGTGACACCATGGCGCCATTAATCCACGACATGTAGATTTACAAAAAATATAAAAAAATAAATGATAAAAATCTTCTGATGATGATTCTTGTACTACTGGACTGAAACAAACAAAAATATAAAAAAAAATAAAAAATATAAATTACATAAATATTATAATTTTTAGTACACCATACAAACAGAATAACTGGGGAAATAAAATATAATTTAATATTATTGTGACGGATGAAAATCATCAGCGCCACAAGCAGTTCTGTAGAGGAATATGTTAAAAGCATAGAGCTATACATATACATATACCGATGGTTAAAAGGGAAGGGAAATTAATCGGAAGAGGGATCTTACATTTTGGGAGACGGACAAATGTAGAGGTTCATGTTGTTGAACACTAAAAAATATGGGATCCTCTAACCCGCACTCGCAGAGATCCTCTCTCTGCGAGTGCGGGTTAGAGGATCCCATATTTTTCACAGACACGGATTTTGTGTAAAAAAACAGGAGTGCAACAAAAACCCAAGTGGATTCTACAGAGAACAGAAAATTCGATACTTTTTTGACCGAAAAACCGCTGTTTTGGTTTTATGGTCGGTTGCACTACATAAAAAAACCGCTTTTCTTTTTGTTGGACATATTTCACTGCTCCTGCCAGCTCAGAAGTTGTTGATTATAATCGTTCAAAATGACTTTGGAACACTGGCAATGACAGTCAAGATCAGTGCTGCATGTATCGAAATTTAAAAAAAATATTGTAGTTTTTAGTTATGGCCTAGACAACAAGTCTCCCGAGGGATCAAGTGTCCTCATTCTCCCCTCCATTTCATTTAAAGTCTGAATGCACTATCATTTATTCCCGAGTTTTCAATTGCTACACTTTATACACTTCTCTCACTGATTTGATATTAAACATCGATAAATGTCGAACAAAATGAAACATGACGTCAAAATCATTGATATTTCAATCCAGATACCAATAATGTATCGGTACAAAATTTTCATCAAAACTAATTGATGGCAGAAAAGTTAGTTTGACTAATGCATCGGTCAATTTTATAAACGTGAAAGCTTCCCGTTCTGTTGAGAACTTCCATCGAGTTACTAACGCTGGTTTGCGATAGGATGGAGTGAAAACTAGATAGTTCGCTAGACAATAGTGCCATTTATGTATGTCTTTCTTTGTGTAAGTACTAAGTTTTTTTTTTTTACGTCTTGTCATTTATGACATTTAACTTCACTATTAACTTAGTTTGATTTAGTTGTCGCTTGCTTTAAAGAGTTTATGGCATGTACACACACATATCAAGCTATAAATTTCCAGTATAAGCTGATCTCGCATTGTATAGGATTTCCATGCAATGAGAGGTTAGCTTATACTAGAAATTTTAGCTTGATATATATATTCTTATAATTCTCATTATGTGCTCCTGAAATATGATTAAACACTCTAATATAGGGTGACTGGTAAGTAATGACTGATACTTAACACATGATTGTACTCATGATAACAAACAACTTTTACTATCGGACCAAACCAGAATTCGCGAAAAAAAAATCCTCTGTCCCGTACATGTATTCATGTTCGCATAACTCGTCAAAATGTAGGGAGCGTATTTTTTTCTCGCGATTTCAGGTTTCGTCTATTTTATGGTCCTCGAAATACAAAATAGCCCATAACTGCAACCAACATGGATGTAGCGTTCATCGTCAGCTGCCACGGCGCGGTTGGTCATACTTCTAAACTAACTTAACCCATTTGGCCGGGGTACCCTGCCGGCCCCTGCCTTAGTTATCGCGACCAATTCGATTCGGTTCATAATTTTTAGTTTTTAGTATAAACAGGAATATTTATTTGTTAATAGTTTTGTTATAAATATTGCACTAGAATTTGACCAAGGTTTTGAAATATTTTCCCTTTGACACCACACCCGTAGCTCGTATCAATAAGCCAGGCCGTCACAGTTATAAATGATAAATTATTTTATTTCTGTAAGTAATTTTGTAGTACAAACACTTTTACAAGTCAATCTTGTTTTTTTAAGTGTCCATCTTTAGAAGGTCAGTAAAGCTTTAAAGGATCAGTTAAATATTTCCCCATATTATATTGGCACTCGTAGTAAAGTCACGTACTACCAAAATACTCTGCAAACCTTTAGTAGTAACCAGTCCAGCAGTATTTGCGATCGTGTTTGCGCCAGCTGTTTGCAAATTCATCTTCATTGCGACTCCCGGGTCTATTTGACCAGCTTTTGTAAACCCCTGACTGTTTGTGCCTCGCCTTTGCAAACCCTTCTGTGATTATCAGATGCATTCATTAGCTGAGTTTGTAGACTTGGGCAGTTCAAAGTAAAAGACAAATAAATTGTTTAGCAAATTCACATCAACCTTAAAATCACACTGCTTCTCATTTTCCTTGAATATAGTGCTTACTGTGCTCAGTACCGACCTGAAATCCTTGGTTTTAAACCAACTTTAAATAAAAAAGGTTTTCATTTCGACTGTGTTTTTTTTTTTGGATGTTTGTTACGCGATTACTCTGCCAATTATGAATTGATTTTGACGATTCGTTTTTGTTTTGTAGGTCATACTTCAGAAGTATTCCCATAGTAATCTTTGCTTGGGTAGTTCTTGAGTTGTCTTCGATAATACGTATTTAATCCAGTTTGTGTATCTTGATGATGTTCTAATAGTTCCTGTCACTGTTGTTTACATAGCAAGTAGTGATATACGAATTGGTGTGGGGTATGTATCATAGCTAAAAAGTGAAAAATAAAAGACACTTTTACAAAAAAAAAAAAAAAAACAAACGCCTTGCAAAAAACCACCACAAAGTGAAAAATAACTTTAATTTCGGAAGTCGGTGGCAAAAAACTTAAATACAGATCCAAAGAGACCGACTTCGGAAATTAATTTTTCACTTTGTATTGTAATTATTTTTTTTTTTTGGAAATTGGGTGTTTTTCAGGTTTCCGTAACTCAAAAGGAAAAAACGGAACCCTTATAGTGTTCTGTCTGTCTGTCGGCCTGACTGTCTGTATTGTTTTAAAATAAATTGTTTTAAACTTATTTAAGGGGGCCCCTTATCTCCGAAACTACTGAGCCTATTTTTTTTTTTTAATTCACAAAATATTGCTATACCTAAAGATTACAGGATAACTTGATGATGTTTTGTTCCCAATTTATAGAGGTTAGCGGGTGTTAACTCAATTACAGCAAGTATGTATGCAATGTACCTGTGTCTTATCAAATTGCCTAAAGACCACACGGCAATATTTATAATGTTGAGGCAATGTGCTAAATAAGGAAGTTCAAATTATAATTATTTAATTCGCCCTAGGTAGCTTGTCATTATTCATAATGCGCGGGCATTATGAAAAATAACCTTATTTATTACTTGTTCCATAACATATTGTAAAGAGCTGGGGTTTGGGATAAAATATACCAATTTACACCAAAAACACACTATAATAATATTTAAATAATCATAAATACAGTAATCAGAAACTTTAAGCAGAATCACTTGTAGTTCATTCACTAGTAAAGCCCACTTTCCACTATGGAATATAATATATATGATATCCCGCGATTGGCCATTTCACTGTGAGATATATATCTTTCTCCAGTTTGCGTTCGTCATTGGATCACGCCGCACTCGTCGTTCACAAAAAAAATCGATCTTCAAACAAAATGGATAAGTATTGTTTTGCTAGGTAGCCTCGACCACGGAACGTAAAAACAGTGGAAGTGCAAAGTAGGCGTGTCACAAATAAGCGCTGTAACGCTTGCTTGGTCCCCACAGATCTTAAACTGTGGTCGAGTTCTAACATCGCGTCGAGTTGCAATCTCGCGACAAAGGAGATGGCCAAAAATTGTTAGGACCTGTACCCCAGAAGGTACAGAGTTAAAATTTAAGTCGTTCAATAGCACGGATTTTCAATAATTAAGAATTATAAGTTACATATAACTATGCAGTCGTGGAAAAAAGTTATGAAGGTTTGAAAAAGTTGATTTTTTCACTCAGTTTTCATCATGATTTCACAATTCATTCATAAAATTATAAATTCCTGACCGTTAAAAAGGTTGAGGTGTATATATTTGTCTTAGGTAATTAGTATACAGGATTATTGGTAAAACACCAACAACCTCTTAAGGGGTCATTGTACTCATCATTATACCCTTAAGAGGTTGTTGGTGTTTTACCAATAACCCTGTATATCATGTTGTAACTTGGAAACTGGCACATCAGTTACTAAACTTTTTTGTAGCATAGGTAGGTAAATTAGACACAATAAAACCACATACATCATATAAAATAATGTATGTGGTTTTATTGTGTCTATACATTTAATCATTCAATGTTACTAGTACATTATCCAGAAATGCAGCTGGTGGAACAATGCTTTCTTAGTATCTCGCCTATCCCAAGCACCAAAGAATTGTATAATATACAACATCCACAAGTCCGGTTTCCAGCTACACAATTATACCAATATCCTAAGATTAAGTACATATAACACTCACGTCTAGGAGTATTTCTTGATTTAATGGGATCTCTTAAAATGCTGTTTCATGCCGCCTGATGCGTTCTCTTATAGCGATACCACAATTAGCAAACGATTATAGATGGTCCATTTTCCTTACTTATTAGGTTATTACCACCGTTTTTTTTTTTTTAATTTTATCCATAATGATACATAGTGCCAAACTGCAAAACAATTTGTCGGCAGCATTTCTATTTTAATTAGTAGAACACTCACGTGGGGCTACGACATAATAAAATAAAGGTGAAATAAAATATTAACACAAATACAAAGCAAACGAATATCGTAAAACAGTACGAGCTGGCACGAGCGAAGTGTGATAGAAATGACAGTTTTGACATTTGCTATTTTGTAGGATTCATTGAGTGTTGCTAGGCAGTTTTTCTGGGTATAACAGTAGATGCCCAACTTCAGTGGGGCCCACATATATCAAGCCTAGCGGGAAGGCTCAGTTCAGCCGCCTACGCCGTCAGGAAAGTAAGACAATACACTGACGTTGATACAGCTCGGTTAGTCTATTTTAGTTATTTTCATAGCGTTATGTCATACGGTATTCTGCTCTGGGGCAAAGCCGCTGACATTCAAAATATATTTGTTCTTCAGAAACGAGCTGTTCGAGCAATTTACCCGCTCGGTGCCAGAGTTTCTTTGAGAGATTTTTTTAAACAGTTTGGTATTCTCACAATTCATCTTCGCCAACATCTTATATATTAGACAAAATATACATTTATACACTAAAAACAGTGATATTCACAATGTTAACACCAGAAATAAGGACAAATTACGTGCTCCATTTCACCGGCTTCATAAGGTTCATAACTCATTTGTTGGGCTTGGTATATCTTTTTATAACAAGCTACCCTCTTCTTTGCTAGATTTGCCCTTTAATGCGTTCAAAGCTAAAGTAAAATCTAACCTTTGTTCAAAGGCATACTATTCTATCAACGATTACTTAAACGATAAGAATAGTTGGTCGCTGTGTTTAACTTAAGACAATGTTTATGTTCTTTCTCCAGAATTAGCATACCTACTGACAGGTTATATGAGTTCATATAATTATTTATTTTCTTTGACTCTCAAGGTCAATTTATTTTAATTTTATTTTTATTTATTATTGACATAATCTACTCATTTCAATGTTTATTTATTTTTTATGAGTGGTATTGCAATATGTGGTTAGCTAGTGACCTCGAAAATTGATCATAGTTTTTTTTGCCCGAGCAACCGGCAGCAAGTTCGTCATGCTCCCTTAGATGTCACTGCTTGCGGTAGCGTCGGGGGTCGGGTTGTCTCCTTCCCTCAAATATGGCGAGGGGGGTAATGGCTGATCTTTGCGTTATACTCGTGAACGGGTGCTGCTTGTGGTGACAGGTCGTCTTGCTGACCTTGGTTTTGTGTTGTTATTAGTAACTTAACTCGTTGTTGATTTTACTTCGATGGTCCTAGTTTATCATCTGTGACTTTGAGTTACGACTACATGTACGGCTATATGTAAGTGGGCACGCCCTTTATTACTGGAGGCTTTTATTTGGGTATAAAGTTCTGCTTACGTTTTTAGTTTTGTATTTGGTTTCTGCTTGAGTATAGCTTTCGATTTTTTTTTTCGTATATTGGCGTGTGCTAGCTTACTTATAGCAAATAATTTAATTTAATATTTTGTATTGCGTAATGTACCTAAATTATTATGCGCAGTGTTATATAGAATCATTTTTTTTTTTACTGAACAGACAGCTGTGCTGCTGGGGAGTTTGTTGCGCCACTTCTTCTCCCCAGCTAAAGCACTAGGAAGTGGTAAAGGGCGGGCGTTTTGGGGGACTGTCTTATGTAATTTTGACGTTCAAAAAGTGCTGATTCTCAGCCTAGTTTGAATAAATGACTTTTGCTTTTATTTTATTATTTTATTCAGACACTGGAATGAAATGTTATTATGTATTATAAATTCTTCATTTATTTTAATTTAATTAATTGTAATACTTTCAATTATGTACAGCTTGGGGCAATTTCTGGCCATCTCCTTTATTTTTCTTTAATTGCGTAACACATTATCAATTGGACTCTGTTTCATTTTGACAGTTCAACAACATTCATTGCGACAGGCCAGTTGGCGTAGTTGGTTAAGATACCACCTATCATGCCGCAGGTCGTGGGTTCGATTCCCATCCAGGACAAACATTTGTGTGCATGAACATGTCTGTTTGTTCTGAGTCTGGGTGCAATTATCTATATAAGTATGTATTTACAAAAAAAAAGTAGTATATGTAGTATATCAGTTATCTGGTTTCCATAGTACAAGCTCTGCTTAGTTTGGGATCAGATGACCGTGTGTGAATAATGTCCCAGGTTATTATTATTATTTTTGGTAAACAAGTTTTGTTTCTTAGCTCTTTGGCTAGTTTAAGCTACATTAACGGGCCCAAGCCAAGTCAATGTAGCGTGTGTGCTGAATTTTATTATAAAGAATGAGGAGAGGTTTCGTTTTCTTCAATTTGCATAAACTTTCTCACTATTCTGCAGGTGTTTAAGATTGCGGCTTTTTGAAGTGTAATGTAAATCGCGTCTTTCAGGTCTATTAGTTTAAGGCTATGGTGGAGGTGATTGGGTATAACACCCGTCGCGTCGTGGAGACAACAATGGGTACTATGTACACTTTTTCCTGTCTCCAAATTCTGGTAACTTCTTCCTTCAGTTCAGCGTATTTACTGATTTTCTCACCTATTGTTTTTTGTAAATTATGGGTATTAGGGACTGCAATATCTATAAGGTATGTGACTTTATTAACTTTATCTTTAAGGGTTATATCTGGTCTATTGTAGTGAACAGTCCTGTCAGTTAGTATGGCGCGATCGTAGCAGAGTTTGTGTGTGGTACTTTCTAGAACTGTTTGTGGTACATACTTATAGAAAGGAGTGTTTGTGTCTTGTATGAGTTTATATTTGAGTGCTAGTTTTTGATGGATGACATTTGCTACCTGATTGTGCCTGTGTGTATAGTATGTTTGTGTGAGTGTTGTGCATGCCCCTATTATGTGTTGTATGGTCTCTGGTTGGGTGTGAAATTTGCGGCATTTATCGTTCGTTATCGTGGGGTCTTTTATAATATATTTCCTGTAGTTTTTAGTATTTATAATCAGGTTCTGTATTGCTATAATAAAACCCTCGGTTTCCGGAAATAAGTTACCGATTTTAAGCCATTTATTGGATGCTATTGTGTCTATATGAGATTGTTCGAGGTCGTGGGGGTGACGTCCATGTAACACTTTCTTTTTCCAGTCTTCTAATTTTTGCTTATGTGGGTCTTCATTGCTAGTGTGTTGTGTATCTATCTGTTCGTGTAGATTAAGTAGGGTGTAACTGATATAATTCATAACCACGGCTTTATGAATGTTGCTTGTGTGTGATTTAGAATGAAAGAATGTTCTTAGTTTGGCTATCTGTTTCTGCCAAAGGTGATGGACATCTATAAGGCCTCTCCCTCCGTATTGCCGTTTGATGGTCAGTCTTTCTATTGCAGATTTAGGGTGAAGGTTATTGTGTTTAGTAAGTATGGTGCGTGTTGTTCTCTCTATTTGCTATATGTCAGTTTTTGACCATTTGATCACTCCAAAGGAGTATGTTAATATCGGGATGGCATAGGTGTTCAACGCTTTTATTAAATGTTTTCCGGAGAGTTGAGTTTTACATACTGCGACCAGTCTTCTTTTGTATTCTGAGTTTAATGTGTATTTTATCGCTGAATGATCTAGTCCTTTGATTTGCCTGTACCCTAAATATTTATATAAATCCGTTGGTTCCATTGCTTTGATAGTGTCTGTATTATTAATAGGGTAGTCACCCGGTTTTATTTTACCTCTTATTATATGAACTGTTTTACATTTATCGAAACCAAATTGCATATTGATGTCTTTACTAAATTCTGTCGTGATATCTATTAATTTTTTCATGTCTTTTTCAGTCTTGAGTATAGTTTAATATCGTCCATATAAATAAGATGTGAGATGATAGTTTCTTCTGTGGTGTGTTTAAAGGAATATCCGACTTGGCTGCGATGTAGCAGATTGGACAGAGGGTTCAGAGCGAGGCAAAACCATAAAAGACTCAGAGAATCTCCCTGATAAATACCTTTATTTATGGATATCTGTCGAGTTGTGATAGCGTTGTGTTGGTGATTTAATTGGAGTGTAGTTCTCCAACGGGACATGATGTCCTGTAAAAAGTCTATTATTTTTGAATTTATTTTATATATTTTTAGTATTTGAATTAACCAGGAGTGTGGAATACTGTCAAATGCTTTTTTATAATCTATGTATGTGCAATGTAAGTTTCTATTTTTTGTGGTGGCATGTTTGTGGATTATTGAATCTATAACTAGTTGTTCCTTACATCCCATATGGCCCCTTCTGCATCCTTTTTGTTCCTCTGCTATTTAGTTGTGATTTTCTATGTGTTTATTGATTTTTGTTGTGATTGCTGACGTTAGAATCTTATATATTGTGGGTAGGCATGTAATCGGTCTGTATCGAGAAGGTTGTGGAGAGTACTGGGATTTTGGTAACATGTATGTTATTCCTGTAGCAATAAATTCAGGAATGTTTTGTTTCCCTAAGATGATTTCTGTTAAATTTTTAGCTAAGACTTTGTGTAATGATTCTAATTTTTTATACCAATAATTATGAATTTTATCAATGCCAGGTGATTTCCAATTGTGTAGTCTCGCTGTAATACTAGTTATGTCAGACTCAGTAAACTCAACGTATTCCATTTCTTCTAACGAGCTCCATTTTGTTTCTTCGTCTGTTATCCAATCAGATTTTTCATTGTGTTGCACTTACTCTTCCCATTTCCCAGACCAAAATGTTTCTAGTTGTTCCGCTGTTGGTAATTCTACGTTGTTTTCGGTTGTCGGTGTATTAGTGTCAGTTTGTGGTTTCTGTAAATTTCTGTAAAAGTTCTTTTCGTTTGTGGCAAACAAGGAGGTATCATTTTTACGTTCTTGTGCTTTTTTATATCTTCTCAACCTGTGAACTTTTAAGGCTAATTTCTGTTTCATTGTATCCAAGAATTCTTCAGGTTTTCTATTATAGTTTTCGTGCCTCGTGTCGGTTGCCATATTTTTGAAAATTGCTTCTACTCTCTTAACTACTTTCTTTGATCTATTGTTATTAATATATTGGGTTAGTCTACTGCAGTCTGCTCTAAGTTTTTCTATATCTTTTTCAAGCCTCTGCTGCCATGCCGGTTTATTAGTATTTTTTTGTCTCAGATTGCCTGTGTATTCTGTGATTTATTATTATTATTACGCTATTTACGGCGTTTAGCAGACAAAATTAAAAAAAACAAATTAGCAATTTGCTTCAAAATGATTCAGATTCTAATCGATAGTGTGTTACCAATTAGGGTAGAGTTGTTCCATTAGAAATTTTGAAAAGAAACACAAGATCTGATAATTTTCGCATTTCGTAAAGTAGGAGGATCTGAATTTTTTTGCAATGGTAGGTATAATTCAATAAAAAACGTTTTAGACCGATATTAAACCTTTTCTGTATGCTCTCAATACGATTTATGTAGACATTATAATTGGGGTTCCAGACTGGAGAAACATACTCCATTTTGAGTTAAGTATGCATGCCTGGTCAATTCGTGAATGAGTGACTAATACTATACAGGGTTAGTGTAACTCAACGTATTTCTTACAGGACGTCATAGTAGGGTTAAAATGCAATAAATGAAGCGACCAAATGTTATACCGAAATTAAAACCTTTTTTTATTGAGTTAGATTGTTAGTTTTTTTAAAGAAAAACCAATTTAAAAACCATTTACGGTGTGAATATACCGAAATTTAAGTTTTTATCATAGCTGATGCCATAGTTGATATCTAATAATAATTAAAAGTTTAAAAATAGCTAAAACTTTGGTAAAGATCACTAATTAAAACGTTTAATTTTTTATGTGTAACATCTTTCCTCTCGCTTTCCTGCAATCTGTGGGAGTGATTTCGTAAAAAGGGACGGAAGTGTGTAACAGGAAGCTGGACAAGCGCGCGCTATTTGATTTGACCAGTGAGCGCGCGAGGTGCTAAAATTGGCCGTCACTTGGTACTAACACATTTTGCGAGAGGTTGGTATTGTCAGCTGTGTTAGTGTTTTTTTTTTTTGGCCGTCAGATGGTGCCAACCCAAACAGATGTCAGATGTTACACATCATTATGTGACCACCGTAAGTATCGCTCGCTTTTGGTAATTTTTTATTTTTGTTATACAAAAATTACGAAAAAGAAAAACTGATTTCGGTGGAACATTTGGTTGGATTAGAAGTTGACCTCCGTATAGGTAGGCTCATCATAATTATTATATACATTGGGTACCAGTCTACAGTGATGCGGAGAAATTTTTCGTCGCCAATTGTTTTAGTTTGTTAATAGTTTTAGTTAAGGGGAACACAGGACCTAAAGCGTCTGTAAACTGTCGGACTGCATAGAAAAAAAAAGAAGCGCGGTGATACAACATGGGGAAAGAGTGCACCTTATTGCATAATACAATTTAATAAAAAGTCGGTATTTGGTACAAAATGTTTTATTTATTTAATGTATAACTATATTCTATTTATTACCTTAATGCTAAGTACTAAAGTTTTTCCAACTTATATTATAATATGCCAGTTTTCATACGCACTCCGAGGATATCGTGCAGTTTGTTTGCCTTTTCTAAGTATTTGGCTAACTCAGCCTCTTCTTTGTCCGCAAAAATTGTAGACTGTCGGTAGTTAGGTTCATACGATATGTCAGTCTCATGTTTTTTTTTTTTTTGTTTTCTTTCGTGTGTACCTTTTCAATGTCGTAAGAAGCACATCGAAAGATTTGACGGTACCTCCATGGTTTTACCTTCTAGACAGCTTTGTTTTGACTGCTTCTTTTAGCTTTATTTTGTCTACTGGTTGGCGCTTTTTTACCCCTTCATTCCTTTTGTAAGTTCTTGGTATTTTAGAACAAATCTAAAACAAACAAAACCTTATAAATATAGGTACGTGTACATACATACGTGTCGAATTGATAACTCCTTTTTTTGAAGTCTTTAAAAAAGATGTCGACCTGTCGAAAACAAAACAAGACCACTGCTTAAAAGTTGTCTATTCTATTCTATTCTATTTTTCTGTATAGCAAGCAGTGAATTGGAAAAGCAAGTGTGCATTTATGTTATATGTATGTCGCAGCATGGGTGGCCGAGATGCGAAACATCGGGTGTTCTTCATGATCCGACATAGTTTTAGATAGGTGTGGGCACTGTTGTGGGTACTCGAACGAAAAATAATTTAAGTCACAACAATTATATTTACACTTACGCTTTTACAAGAAACAAACACGTGCGCTGGTACACTGAGCGTCTGCCAAGACTGTTAGAGTTTGACTGTCGCCACACGGAGTGTTGTCCTCCAATAGTCCCCACTGCATCCCCTCTACCGACGATCGTGTCCAAGCGGTATGGCGCGCTTGCGTTTCCGGTAACGATATTATTAGTTGCAAAACTAATTGTTAGATGGCGCTGTCTGTGACACCATGGCGCCATCAATCCACGACATGTAGATTTACAAAAAATATAAAAAAATAAATGATAAATATCTTCTGATGATGATTCTTGTACTACTGGATTGAAACAAACAAAAATATAAAATTACATAAATATTATAATTTTTAGTACACCATACAAACAGAATAACTGGGGAAATAAAATATAATTTAATATTATTGTGACGGATGAAAATCATCAGCGCCACAAGCAGTTCTGTAGAGGAATATGTTAAAAGCATAGAGCTATACATATACATATACCGATGGTTAAAAGGGAAGGGAAATTAATCGGAAGAGGGATCTTACATTTTGGGAGACGGACAAATGTAGAGGTTCATGTTGTTGAACACTAAAAAATATGGGATCCTCTAACCCGCACTCGCAGAGATCCTCTCTCTGCGAGTGCGGGTTAGAGGATCCCATATTTTTCACAGACACGGATTTTGTGTAAAAAAACAGGAGTGCAACAAAAACCCAAGTGGATTCTACAGAGAACAGAAAATTCGATACTTTTTTGACCGAAAAACCGCTGTTTTGGTTTTATGGTCGGTTGCACTACATAAAAAAACCGCTTTTCTTTTTGTTGGACATATTTCACTGCTCCTGCCAGCTCAGAAGTTGTTGATTATAATCGTTCAAAATGACTTTGGAACACTGGCAATGACAGTCAAGATCAGTGCTGCATGTATCGAAATTTAAAAAAAATATTGTAGTTTTTAGTTATGGCCTAGACAACAAGTCTCCCGAGGGATCAAGTGTCCTCATTCTCCCCTCCATTTCATTTAAAGTCTGAATGCACTATCATTTATTCCCGAGTTTTCAATTGCTACACTTTATACACTTCTCTCACTGATTTGATATTAAACATCGATAAATGTCGAACAAAATGAAACATGACGTCAAAATCATTGATATTTCAATCCAGATACCAATAATGTATCGGTACAAAATTTTCATCAAAACTAATTGATGGCAGAAAAGTTAGTTTGACTAATGCATCGGTCAATTTTATAAACGTGAAAGCTTCCCGTTCTGTTGAGAACTTCCATCGAGTTACTAACGCTGGTTTGCGATAGGATGGAGTGAAAACTAGATAGTTCGCTAGACAATAGTGCCATTTATGTATGTCTTTCTTTGTGTAAGTACTAAGTTTTTTTTTTTTACGTCTTGTCATTTATGACATTTAACTTCACTATTAACTTAGTTTGATTTAGTTGTCGCTTGCTTTAAAGAGTTTATGGCATGTACACACACATATCAAGCTATAAATTTCCAGTATAAGCTGATCTCGCATTGTATAGGATTTCCATGCAATGAGAGGTTAGCTTATACTAGAAATTTTAGCTTGATATATATATTCTTATAATTCTCATTATGTGCTCCTGAAATATGATTAAACACTCTAATATAGGGTGACTGGTAAGTAATGACTGATACTTAACACATGATTGTACTCATGATAACAAACAACTTTTACTATCGGACCAAACCAGAATTCGCGAAAAAAAAATCCTCTGTCCCGTACATGTATTCATGTTCGCATAACTCGTCAAAATGTAGGGAGCGTATTTTTTTCTCGCGATTTCAGGTTTCGTCTATTTTATGGTCCTCGAAATACAAAATAGCCCATAACTGCAACCAACATGGATGTAGCGTTCATCGTCAGCTGCCACGGCGCGGTTGGTCATACTTCTAAACTAACTTAACCCATTTGGCCGGGGTACCCTGCCGGCCCCTGCCTTAGTTATCGCGACCAATTCGATTCGGTTCATAATTTTTAGTTTTTAGTATAAACAGGAATATTTATTTGTTAATAGTTTTGTTATAAATATTGCACTAGAATTTGACCAAGGTTTTGAAATATTTTCCCTTTGACACCACACCCGTAGCTCGTATCAATAAGCCAGGCCGTCACAGTTATAAATGATAAATTATTTTATTTCTGTAAGTAATTTTGTAGTACAAACACTTTTACAAGTCAATCTTGTTTTTTTAAGTGTCCATCTTTAGAAGGTCAGTAAAGCTTTAAAGGATCAGTTAAATATTTCCCCATATTATATTGGCACTCGTAGTAAAGTCACGTACTACCAAAATACTCTGCAAACCTTTAGTAGTAACCAGTCCAGCAGTATTTGCGATCGTGTTTGCGCCAGCTGTTTGCAAATTCATCTTCATTGCGACTCCCGGGTCTATTTGACCAGCTTTTGTAAACCCCTGACTGTTTGTGCCTCGCCTTTGCAAACCCTTCTGTGATTATCAGATGCATTCATTAGCTGAGTTTGTAGACTTGGGCAGTTCAAAGTAAAAGACAAATAAATTGTTTAGCAAATTCACATCAACCTTAAAATCACACTGCTTCTCATTTTCCTTGAATATAGTGCTTACTGTGCTCAGTACCGACCTGAAATCCTTGGTTTTAAACCAACTTTAAATAAAAAAGGTTTTCATTTCGACTGTGTTTTTTTTTTTGGATGTTTGTTACGCGATTACTCTGCCAATTATGAATTGATTTTGACGATTCGTTTTTGTTTTGTAGGTCATACTTCAGAAGTATTCCCATAGTAATCTTTGCTTGGGTAGTTCTTGAGTTGTCTTCGATAATACGTATTTAATCCAGTTTGTGTATCTTGATGATGTTCTAATAGTTCCTGTCACTGTTGTTTACATAGCAAGTAGTGATATACGAATTGGTGTGGGGTATGTATCATAGCTAAAAAGTGAAAAATAAAAGACACTTTTACAAAAAAAAAAAAAAAAACAAACGCCTTGCAAAAAACCACCACAAAGTGAAAAATAACTTTAATTTCGGAAGTCGGTGGCAAAAAACTTAAATACAGATCCAAAGAGACCGACTTCGGAAATTAATTTTTCACTTTGTATTGTAATTATTTTTTTTTTTTGGAAATTGGGTGTTTTTCAGGTTTCCGTAACTCAAAAGGAAAAAACGGAACCCTTATAGTGTTCTGTCTGTCTGTCGGCCTGACTGTCTGTATTGTTTTAAAATAAATTGTTTTAAACTTATTTAAGGGGGCCCCTTATCTCCGAAACTACTGAGCCTATTTTTTTTTTTTAATTCACAAAATATTGCTATACCTAAAGATTACAGGATAACTTGATGATGTTTTGTTCCCAATTTATAGAGGTTAGCGGGTGTTAACTCAATTACAGCAAGTATGTATGCAATGTACCTGTGTCTTATCAAATTGCCTAAAGACCACACGGCAATATTTATAATGTTGAGGCAATGTGCTAAATAAGGAAGTTCAAATTATAATTATTTAATTCGCCCTAGGTAGCTTGTCATTATTCATAATGCGCGGGCATTATGAAAAATAACCTTATTTATTACTTGTTCCATAACATATTGTAAAGAGCTGGGGTTTGGGATAAAATATACCAATTTACACCAAAAACACACTATAATAATATTTAAATAATCATAAATACAGTAATCAGAAACTTTAAGCAGAATCACTTGTAGTTCATTCACTAGTAAAGCCCACTTTCCACTATGGAATATAATATATATGATATCCCGCGATTGGCCATTTCACTGTGATATATATCTTTCTCCAGTTTGCGTTCGTCATTGGATCACGCCGCACTCGTCGTTCACAAAAAAAATCGATCTTCAAACAAAATGGATAAGTATTGTTTTGCTAGGTAGCCTCGACCACGGAACGTAAAAACAGTGGAAGTGCAAAGTAGGCGTGTCACAAATAAGCGCTGTAACGCTTGCTTGGTCCCCACAGATCTTAAACTGTGGTCGAGTTCTAACATCGCGTCGAGTTGCAATCTCGCGACAAAGGAGATGGCCAAAAATTGTTAGGACCTGTACCCCAGAAGGTACAGAGTTAAAATTTAAGTCGTTCAATAGCACGGATTTTCAATAATTAAGAATTATAAGTTACATATAACTATGCAGTCGTGGAAAAAAGTTATGAAGGTTTGAAAAAGTTGATTTTTTCACTCAGTTTTCATCATGATTTCACAATTCATTCATAAAATTATAAATTCCTGACCGTTAAAAAGGTTGAGGTGTATATATTTGTCTTAGGTAATTAGTATACAGGATTATTGGTAAAACACCAACAACCTCTTAAGGGGTCATTGTACTCATCATTATACCCTTAAGAGGTTGTTGGTGTTTTACCAATAACCCTGTATATCATGTTGTAACTTGGAAACTGGCACATCAGTTACTAAACTTTTTTGTAGCATAGGTAGGTAAATTAGACACAATAAAACCACATACATCATATAAAATAATGTATGTGGTTTTATTGTGTCTATACATTTAATCATTCAATGTTACTAGTACATTATCCAGAAATGCAGCTGGTGGAACAATGCTTTCTTAGTATCTCGCCTATCCCAAGCACCAAAGAATTGTATAATATACAACATCCACAAGTCCGGTTTCCAGCTACACAATTATACCAATATCCTAAGATTAAGTACATATAACACTCACGTCTAGGAGTATTTCTTGATTTAATGGGATCTCTTAAAATGCTGTTTCATGCCGCCTGATGCGTTCTCTTATAGCGATACCACAATTAGCAAACGATTATAGATGGTCCATTTTCCTTACTTATTAGGTTATTACCACCGTTTTTTTTTTTTTAATTTTATCCATAATGATACATAGTGCCAAACTGCAAAACAATTTGTCGGCAGCATTTCTATTTTAATTAGTAGAACACTCACGTGGGGCTACGACATAATAAAATAAAGGTGAAATAAAATATTAACACAAATACAAAGCAAACGAATATCGTAAAACAGTACGAGCTGGCACGAGCGAAGTGTGATAGAAATGACAGTTTTGACATTTGCTATTTTGTAGGATTCATTGAGTGTTGCTAGGCAGTTTTTCTGGGTATAACAGTAGATGCCCAACTTCAGTGGGGCCCACATATATCAAGCCTAGCGGGAAGGCTCAGTTCAGCCGCCTACGCCGTCAGGAAAGTAAGACAATACACTGACGTTGATACAGCTCGGTTAGTCTATTTTAGTTATTTTCATAGCGTTATGTCATACGGTATTCTGCTCTGGGGCAAAGCCGCTGACATTCAAAATATATTTGTTCTTCAGAAACGAGCTGTTCGAGCAATTTACCCGCTCGGTGCCAGAGTTTCTTTGAGAGATTTTTTTAAACAGTTTGGTATTCTCACAATTCATCTTCGCCAACATCTTATATATTAGACAAAATATACATTTATACACTAAAAACAGTGATATTCACAATGTTAACACCAGAAATAAGGACAAATTACGTGCTCCATTTCACCGGCTTCATAAGGTTCATAACTCATTTGTTGGGCTTGGTATATCTTTTTATAACAAGCTACCCTCTTCTTTGCTAGATTTGCCCTTTAATGCGTTCAAAGCTAAAGTAAAATCTAACCTTTGTTCAAAGGCATACTATTCTATCAACGATTACTTAAACGATAAGAATAGTTGGTCGCTGTGTTTAACTTAAGACAATGTTTATGTTCTTTCTCCAGAATTAGCATACCTACTGACAGGTTATATGAGTTCATATAATTATTTATTTTCTTTGACTCTCAAGGTCAATTTATTTTAATTTTATTTTTATTTATTATTGACATAATCTACTCATTTCAATGTTTATTTATTTTTTATGAGTGGTATTGCAATATGTGGTTAGCTAGTGACCTCGAAAATTGATCATAGTTTTTTTTGCCCGAGCAACCGGCAGCAAGTTCGTCATGCTCCCTTAGATGTCACTGCTTGCGGTAGCGTCGGGGGTCGGGTTGTCTCCTTCCCTCAAATATGGCGAGGGGGGTAATGGCTGATCTTTGCGTTATACTCGTGAACGGGTGCTGCTTGTGGTGACAGGTCGTCTTGCTGACCTTGGTTTTGTGTTGTTATTAGTAACTTAACTCGTTGTTGATTTTACTTCGATGGTCCTAGTTTATCATCTGTGACTTTGAGTTACGACTACATGTACGGCTATATGTAAGTGGGCACGCCCTTTATTACTGGAGGCTTTTATTTGGGTATAAAGTTCTGCTTACGTTTTTAGTTTTGTATTTGGTTTCTGCTTGAGTATAGCTTTCGATTTTTTTTTTCGTATATTGGCGTGTGCTAGCTTACTTATAGCAAATAATTTAATTTAATATTTTGTATTGCGTAATGTACCTAAATTATTATGCGCAGTGTTATATAGAATCATTTTTTTTTTTACTGAACAGACAGCTGTGCTGCTGGGGAGTTTGTTGCGCCACTTCTTCTCCCCAGCTAAAGCACTAGGAAGTGGTAAAGGGCGGGCGTTTTGGGGGACTGTCTTATGTAATTTTGACGTTCAAAAAGTGCTGATTCTCAGCCTAGTTTGAATAAATGACTTTTGCTTTTATTTTATTATTTTATTCAGACACTGGAATGAAATGTTATTATGTATTATAAATTCTTCATTTATTTTAATTTAATTAATTGTAATACTTTCAATTATGTACAGCTTGGGGCAATTTCTGGCCATCTCCTTTATTTTTCTTTAATTGCGTAACACATTATCAATCGGACTCTGTTTCATTTTGACAGTTCAACAACATTCATTGCGACAGGCCAGTTGGCGTAGTTGGTTAAGATACCACCTATCATGCCGCAGGTCGTGGGTTCGATTCCCATCCAGGACAAACATTTGTGTGCATGAACATGTCTGTTTGTTCTGAGTCTGGGTGCAATTATCTATATAAGTATGTATTTACAAAAAAAAAGTAGTATATGTAGTATATCAGTTATCTGGTTTCCATAGTACAAGCTCTGCTTAGTTTGGGATCAGATGACCGTGTGTGAATAATGTCCCAGGTTATTATTATTATTTTTGGTAAACAA
The DNA here is from genome assembly GCA_948252095.1 of Dicycla oo. Taxonomy (NCBI): domain Eukaryota; kingdom Metazoa; phylum Arthropoda; class Insecta; order Lepidoptera; family Noctuidae; genus Dicycla; species Dicycla oo. The sequence goes on from OX411732.1 coordinate 17,618,099, forward strand.
GTTTTGTTTCTTAGCTCTTTGGCTAGTTTAAGCTACATTAACGGGCCCAAGCCAAGTCAATGTAGCGTGTGTGCTGAATTTTATTATAAAGAATGAGGAGAGGTTTCGTTTTCTTCAATTTGCATAAACTTTCTCACTATTCTGCAGGTGTTTAAGATTGCGGCTTTTTGAAGTGTAATGTAAATCGCGTCTTTCAGGTCTATTAGTTTAAGGCTATGGTGGAGGTGATTGGGTATAACACCCGTCGCGTCGTGGAGACAACAATGGGTACTATGTACACTTTTTCCTGTCTCCAAATTCTGGTAACTTCTTCCTTCAGTTCAGCGTATTTACTGATTTTCTCACCTATTGTTTTTTGTAAATTATGGGTATTAGGGACTGCAATATCTATAAGGTATGTGACTTTATTAACTTTATCTTTAAGGGTTATATCTGGTCTATTGTAGTGAACAGTCCTGTCAGTTAGTATGGCGCGATCGTAGCAGAGTTTGTGTGTGGTACTTTCTAGAACTGTTTGTGGTACATACTTATAGAAAGGAGTGTTTGTGTCTTGTATGAGTTTATATTTGAGTGCTAGTTTTTGATGGATGACATTTGCTACCTGATTGTGCCTGTGTGTATAGTATGTTTGTGTGAGTGTTGTGCATGCCCCTATTATGTGTTGTATGGTCTCTGGTTGGGTGTGAAATTTGCGGCATTTATCGTTCGTTATCGTGGGGTCTTTTATAATATATTTCCTGTAGTTTTTAGTATTTATAATCAGGTTCTGTATTGCTATAATAAAACCCTCGGTTTCCGGAAATAAGTTACCGATTTTAAGCCATTTATTGGATGCTATTGTGTCTATATGAGATTGTTCGAGGTCGTGGGGGTGACGTCCATGTAACACTTTCTTTTTCCAGTCTTCTAATTTTTGCTTATGTGGGTCTTCATTGCTAGTGTGTTGTGTATCTATCTGTTCGTGTAGATTAAGTAGGGTGTAACTGATATAATTCATAACCACGGCTTTATGAATGTTGCTTGTGTGTGATTTAGAATGAAAGAATGTTCTTAGTTTGGCTATCTGTTTCTGCCAAAGGTGATGGACATCTATAAGGCCTCTCCCTCCGTATTGCCGTTTGATGGTCAGTCTTTCTATTGCAGATTTAGGGTGAAGGTTATTGTGTTTAGTAAGTATGGTGCGTGTTGTTCTCTCTATTTGCTATATGTCAGTTTTTGACCATTTGATCACTCCAAAGGAGTATGTTAATATCGGGATGGCATAGGTGTTCAACGCTTTTATTAAATGTTTTCCGGAGAGTTGAGTTTTACATACTGCGACCAGTCTTCTTTTGTATTCTGAGTTTAATGTGTATTTTATCGCTGAATGATCTAGTCCTTTGATTTGCCTGTACCCTAAATATTTATATAAATCCGTTGGTTCCATTGCTTTGATAGTGTCTGTATTATTAATAGGGTAGTCACCCGGTTTTATTTTACCTCTTATTATATGAACTGTTTTACATTTATCGAAACCAAATTGCATATTGATGTCTTTACTAAATTCTGTCGTGATATCTATTAATTTTTTCATGTCTTTTTCAGTCTTGAGTATAGTTTAATATCGTCCATATAAATAAGATGTGAGATGATAGTTTCTTCTGTGGTGTGTTTAAAGGAATATCCGACTTGGCTGCGATGTAGCAGATTGGACAGAGGGTTCAGAGCGAGGCAAAACCATAAAAGACTCAGAGAATCTCCCTGATAAATACCTTTATTTATGGATATCTGTCGAGTTGTGATAGCGTTGTGTTGGTGATTTAATTGGAGTGTAGTTCTCCAACGGGACATGATGTCCTGTAAAAAGTCTATTATTTTTGAATTTATTTTATATATTTTTAGTATTTGAATTAACCAGGAGTGTGGAATACTGTCAAATGCTTTTTTATAATCTATGTATGTGCAATGTAAGTTTCTATTTTTTGTGGTGGCATGTTTGTGGATTATTGAATCTATAACTAGTTGTTCCTTACATCCCATATGGCCCCTTCTGCATCCTTTTTGTTCCTCTGCTATTTAGTTGTGATTTTCTATGTGTTTATTGATTTTTGTTGTGATTGCTGACGTTAGAATCTTATATATTGTGGGTAGGCATGTAATCGGTCTGTATCGAGAAGGTTGTGGAGAGTACTGGGATTTTGGTAACATGTATGTTATTCCTGTAGCAATAAATTCAGGAATGTTTTGTTTCCCTAAGATGATTTCTGTTAAATTTTTAGCTAAGACTTTGTGTAATGATTCTAATTTTTTATACCAATAATTATGAATTTTATCAATGCCAGGTGATTTCCAATTGTGTAGTCTCGCTGTAATACTAGTTATGTCAGACTCAGTAAACTCAACGTATTCCATTTCTTCTAACGAGCTCCATTTTGTTTCTTCGTCTGTTATCCAATCAGATTTTTCATTGTGTTGCACTTACTCTTCCCATTTCCCAGACCAAAATGTTTCTAGTTGTTCCGCTGTTGGTAATTCTACGTTGTTTTCGGTTGTCGGTGTATTAGTGTCAGTTTGTGGTTTCTGTAAATTTCTGTAAAAGTTCTTTTCGTTTGTGGCAAACAAGGAGGTATCATTTTTACGTTCTTGTGCTTTTTTATATCTTCTCAACCTGTGAACTTTTAAGGCTAATTTCTGTTTCATTGTATCCAAGAATTCTTCAGGTTTTCTATTATAGTTTTCGTGCCTCGTGTCGGTTGCCATATTTTTGAAAATTGCTTCTACTCTCTTAACTACTTTCTTTGATCTATTGTTATTAATATATTGGGTTAGTCTACTGCAGTCTGCTCTAAGTTTTTCTATATCTTTTTCAAGCCTCTGCTGCCATGCCGGTTTATTAGTATTTTTTTGTCTCAGATTGCCTGTGTATTCTGTGATTTATTATTATTATTACGCTATTTACGGCGTTTAGCAGACAAAATTAAAAAAAACAAATTAGCAATTTGCTTCAAAATGATTCAGATTCTAATCGATAGTGTGTTACCAATTAGGGTAGAGTTGTTCCATTAGAAATTTTGAAAAGAAACACAAGATCTGATAATTTTCGCATTTCGTAAAGTAGGAGGATCTGAATTTTTTTGCAATGGTAGGTATAATTCAATAAAAAACGTTTTAGACCGATATTAAACCTTTTCTGTATGCTCTCAATACGATTTATGTAGACATTATAATTGGGGTTCCAGACTGGAGAAACATACTCCATTTTGAGTTAAGTATGCATGCCTGGTCAATTCGTGAATGAGTGACTAATACTATACAGGGTTAGTGTAACTCAACGTATTTCTTACAGGACGTCATAGTAGGGTTAAAATGCAATAAATGAAGCGACCAAATGTTATACCGAAATTAAAACCTTTTTTTATTGAGTTAGATTGTTAGTTTTTTTAAAGAAAAACCAATTTAAAAACCATTTACGGTGTGAATATACCGAAATTTAAGTTTTTATCATAGCTGATGCCATAGTTGATATCTAATAATAATTAAAAGTTTAAAAATAGCTAAAACTTTGGTAAAGATCACTAATTAAAACGTTTAATTTTTTATGTGTAACATCTTTCCTCTCGCTTTCCTGCAATCTGTGGGAGTGATTTCGTAAAAAGGGACGGAAGTGTGTAACAGGAAGCTGGACAAGCGCGCGCTATTTGATTTGACCAGTGAGCGCGCGAGGTGCTAAAATTGGCCGTCACTTGGTACTAACACATTTTGCGAGAGGTTGGTATTGTCAGCTGTGTTAGTGTTTTTTTTTTTTGGCCGTCAGATGGTGCCAACCCAAACAGATGTCAGATGTTACACATCATTATGTGACCACCGTAAGTATCGCTCGCTTTTGGTAATTTTTTATTTTTGTTATACAAAAATTACGAAAAAGAAAAACTGATTTCGGTGGAACATTTGGTTGGATTAGAAGTTGACCTCCGTATAGGTAGGCTCATCATAATTATTATATACATTGGGTACCAGTCTACAGTGATGCGGAGAAATTTTTCGTCGCCAATTGTTTTAGTTTGTTAATAGTTTTAGTTAAGGGGAACACAGGACCTAAAGCGTCTGTAAACTGTCGGACTGCATAGAAAAAAAAAGAAGCGCGGTGATACAACATGGGGAAAGAGTGCACCTTATTGCATAATACAATTTAATAAAAAGTCGGTATTTGGTACAAAATGTTTTATTTATTTAATGTATAACTATATTCTATTTATTACCTTAATGCTAAGTACTAAAGTTTTTCCAACTTATATTATAATATGCCAGTTTTCATACGCACTCCGAGGATATCGTGCAGTTTGTTTGCCTTTTCTAAGTATTTGGCTAACTCAGCCTCTTCTTTGTCCGCAAAAATTGTAGACTGTCGGTAGTTAGGTTCATACGATATGTCAGTCTCATGTTTTTTTTTTTTTTGTTTTCTTTCGTGTGTACCTTTTCAATGTCGTAAGAAGCACATCGAAAGATTTGACGGTACCTCCATGGTTTTACCTTCTAGACAGCTTTGTTTTGACTGCTTCTTTTAGCTTTATTTTGTCTACTGGTTGGCGCTTTTTTACCCCTTCATTCCTTTTGTAAGTTCTTGGTATTTTAGAACAAATCTAAAACAAACAAAACCTTATAAATATAGGTACGTGTACATACATACGTGTCGAATTGATAACTCCTTTTTTTGAAGTCTTTAAAAAAGATGTCGACCTGTCGAAAACAAAACAAGACCACTGCTTAAAAGTTGTCTATTCTATTCTATTCTATTTTTCTGTATAGCAAGCAGTGAATTGGAAAAGCAAGTGTGCATTTATGTTATATGTATGTCGCAGCATGGGTGGCCGAGATGCGAAACATCGGGTGTTCTTCATGATCCGACATAGTTTTAGATAGGTGTGGGCACTGTTGTGGGTACTCGAACGAAAAATAATTTAAGTCACAACAATTATATTTACACTTACGCTTTTACAAGAAACAAACACGTGCGCTGGTACACTGAGCGTCTGCCAAGACTGTTAGAGTTTGACTGTCGCCACACGGAGTGTTGTCCTCCAATAGTCCCCACTGCATCCCCTCTACCGACGATCGTGTCCAAGCGGTATGGCGCGCTTGCGTTTCCGGTAACGATATTATTAGTTGCAAAACTAATTGTTAGATGGCGCTGTCTGTGACACCATGGCGCCATCAATCCACGACATGTAGATTTACAAAAAATATAAAAAAATAAATGATAAATATCTTCTGATGATGATTCTTGTACTACTGGATTGAAACAAACAAAAATATAAAATTACATAAATATTATAATTTTTAGTACACCATACAAACAGAATAACTGGGGAAATAAAATATAATTTAATATTATTGTGACGGATGAAATCTTCAGCGCCACAAGCAGTTCTGTAGAGGAATATGTTAAAAGCATAGAGCTATACATATATATCGATGGTTAAAAGGGAAGGGAAATTAATCGGAAGAGGGATCTTACATTTTGGGAGACGGACAAATGTAGAGGTTCATGTTGTTAGAACATTAAAAAATATGGGAAAATATTAAAAAAATATCGCACTCGCAGAGATCCTCTCTCTGCGAGTGCGGGTTAGAGGATCCCATATTTTTCACAGACACGGATTTTGTGTAAAAAAACAGGAGTGCAACAAAAACCCAAGTGGATTCTACAGAGAACAGAAAATTCGATACTTTTTTGACCGAAAAACCGCTGTTTTGGTTTTATGGTCGGTTGCACTACATAAAAATCCCGCTTTTCTTTTTGCTGGACATATTTCACTGCTCCTGCCAGCTCAGAAGTTGTTGATTATAATCGTTCAAAATGACTTTGGAACACTGGCAATGACAGTCAAGATCTGTGCTGCATGTATCGAAATTAAAAATGTATTGTAGTTTTTAGTTATGGCCTAGACAACAAGTCTCCCGAGGGATCAAGTGTCCTCATTCTCCCCTACATTTCATTTAAAGTTTGAATGCACTATCATTTATTCCCGAGTTTTCAATTGCTACACTTTATACACTTCTCTCACTGATTTGATATTAAACATCGATAAATGTCGAACAAAATGGAACATGACGTCAAAACGATTGATATTTCAATCCAGATACCAATAATGTATCGGTACAAAATTTTCATCAAAACTAATTGATGGCAGAAAAGTTAGTTTGACTAATGCATCGGTCTATTTAATAAACGTGAAAGCATCCCGTTCTGTTGAGAACTTCCATCGAGTTACTAACGCTGGTTTGCGATAGGATGGAGTGAAAACTAGATAGTTCGCTAGACAATAGTGCCATTTATGTATGTCTTACGTTGTGTAAGTACTAAGTTTTTTTTTTACGTCTTGTCATTAATGACATTTAACTTCACTATTAACTTAGTTTGATTTAGTTGTCGCTTGCTTTAAAGAGTTTATGGCATGTACACACACATATCAAGCTATAAATTTCCAGTATAAGCTGATCTCGCATTGTATAGGATTTCCATGCAATGAGAGGTCAGCTTATACTAGAAATTTTAGCTTGATGTGTAGCCGTGTATACAGTCATATTTAATCGAACTTCTTACAATTCTCATTATGTGCTCCTTAAATATGATTAAACACTAATATAGGGTGACTGGTAATTAATGACTGATACTTAACACAAGATTGTACTCATGATAACAAACAACTTTTACTATGGGACCAAACCAGAATTCGCGAAAAAAAAATCCTCTGTCCCGTACATGTATTCATGTTCGCATAACTCGTCAAAATGTAGGGAGCGTATTTTTTTCTCGCGATTTCAGGTTTCGTCTATTTTATGGTCCTCGAAATACAAAATAGCCCATAACTGCAACCAACATGGATGTAGCGCTCACGGTCAGCTGCCACGGCGCGGTTGGTCATACTTCTAAACTAACTTAACCCATTTGGCCGGGGTACCCTGCCGGCCCCTGCCTTAGTTATCGCGACCAATTCGATTCGGTTCATAATTTTTAGTTTTTAGTATAAACTGGAATATTTATTTGTTAATAGTTTTGTTATAAATATTGCACTAGAATTTGACCAAGGTTTTGAAATATTTTCCTTTTGACACCACACCCGTAGCTCGTATCAATAAGCCAGGCCAGGCCAGGCAGGCCAGGCAGGTTATAAATGATAAATGATTTTATTTCTGTAAGTAATTTTGTAGTACAAAAACTTTTACAAGTCAATCTTGTTTTTTTAAGTGTCCATCTTTAGAAGGTCAGTAAGGTTTTAAAGGATCAGTTAAATATTTCCCCATATTATATTTGCAATTGAATTATTGAACTCGTAGTAAAGTCACGTACTACCAAAATACTCTGCAAACCTTTAGTAGTAACCAGTCCAGCAGTATTTGCGATCGTGTTTGCGCCAGCTGTTTGTAAATTCATCTTCATTTCGACTCCCGGGTCTATTTGACCAGCTTTTGTAAACTCCTGACTGTTTGTGCCTCGCCTTTGCAAACCCTTCTGTGATTATCAGATGCATTCATTAGCTGAGTTTGTAGACTTGGGCAGTTCAAAGTAAAAGACAAATAAATTGTTTAGCAAATTCACATCAACCTTAAAATCACATTGCTTCTCATTTTCCTTGAATATAGTGCTTACTGTGCTCAGTACCGACCTGAAATCCTTGGTTTTAAACCAACTTTATATAAAAAAGGTTTTCATTTCGACTGTGTTTTTTTTTTTTGGATGTTTGTTACGCGATTACTCTGCCAATTATGAATTGATTTTCACGATTCTTTTTTGTTTTGTAGGTCATACTTCAGAAGTATTCCCATAGTAATCTTTGCTTGGGTAGTTTTTGAGTTGGCTTCGATAATACGTATTTAATCCAGTTTGTGTATCTTGATGATGTTCTAATAGTTCCTGTCACTGTTGTTTACATAGCAAGTAGTGATATACGAATTGGTGTGGGGTATGTATCATAGCTAAAAAGTGAAAAATAACTTTAATTTCGGAAGTCGGTGGCAAAAAACTTAAATACAGATCCAAAGAGACCGACTTCGGAAATTAATTTTTGACTTTGTATTGTAATTTTTTTTTTTTGGAAATTGAGTGTTTTTTTAGGTTTCCGTAACTCAAAAGGAAAAAACGGAACCCTTATAGGATCATTCGTGTTCTGTCTGTCTGTCGGCCTGACTGTCTGTATTGTTTTAAAATAAATTGTTTTAAACTTATTTAAGGGGGCCCCTTATCTCCGAAACTACTGAGCCTAAAATTTTGAAAAAAAATCAGAAGATAATGCTATACCTAAAGATTACAGGATAACTTGATGATGTTTTGTTCCCAATTTATAAAGATTAGCGGGTGTTAACTTAATTACAGCAAGTATGTATGCAATGTACCTATGTCTTATCAAATTGCCTAAAGACCACACGGCAATATTTATAATGTTGAGGCAAGGAAGTTCAAATTATAATTATTTAATATCGCCCTAGGTAGCTTGTCATTATTCATAATGCGCGGGCATTATGAAAAATAACCTTATTTATTACTTGTTCCATAACATATTGTAGCGAGCTGGGGTTCGGGATAAAATATACCAATTTACACCAAAAACACACTATAATAATATTTAAATAATCATAAATACAGTAATCAGAAACTTTAAGCAGAATCACTTGTAGTTCATTCACTAGTAAAGCCCACTTTCCACTATGGAATATAATATATATGATATCCCGCGATTGGCCTTTTCACTGTGCGATATATATCTTTCTCCAGTTTGCGTTCGTCATTGGATCACGCCGCACTCGTCGTTCACAAAAATAAATCGATCTTCAAACAAAATGGATAAGTATTGTTTTGCTAGGTAGCCTCGATCACGGAACGTAAAAAACAGTGGAAGTGCAAAGTAGGCGTGTCACAAATAAGCACTGTAACGCTTGCTTGGTCCCCACAGATCTTAAACTATGGTCACAGTCGAGTTCTAACATCGCGTCGAGTTGCAATCTCGCGACAAAGGAGATGGCCAAAAATTGTTAGGACCTACCCCAGAAGGTACAGAGATATAATAATATAATATCCTGGGACATTTGTCACACACGGTCATCTAATCCCAAACTAAGCAGAGCTTGTACTATAGAAACCAGATAACTGATATACTACATACACTCCTTTTTTTTTTGTAAATACATACTTATATAGATAATTACACCCAGACTCAGAACAAACAGACATGTTCATGCACACAAATGTTTGTCCTGGATGGGAATCGAACCCACGACTTGCGGCATGATAGGTGGTATCTTAACCAACCACGCCAACTGGCCCGCCAGTTGAAATTTAAGTCGTTCAATAGCACGGATTTTCAATAGTTAAGAATTATAAGTTACATATAACTATGCAGTCGTGGAAAAAAGTTATAAAGGTTTGAAAAAGTTGATTTTTTCACTCAGTTTTCATCATGATTTCACAATTCATTCATAAAATTATAAATTCCTGAACTTTATAAAGGTTGAGGTGTATATATTTGTCTTAGGTAATTAGTATACAGGATTATTGGTAAAACACCAACCACCTCTTAAGGGGTCATTGTACTCATCATTATACACTTAAGAGGTTGTTGGTGTTTTACCAATAACCCTGTATATCATGTTGTAACTTGGAAACTGGCACATCAGTTACTTAACTTTTTTGTAGCATAGGTAGGTAAATTAGATACAATAAAACCACATACATCATATAAAATAATGTATGTGGTTTTATTCTGTCTATACATTTAATCATTCAATGTTACTAGTACATTATCCAGAAATGCAGCTGGTGGAACAATGCTTTCTTAGTATCTCGCCTATCCCAAGCACCAAAGAATTGTATAATATACAACATCCAACAGTCCGGTTTCCAGCTACACAATTATACCAATATCCTATGATCAAGTACATATAACACTCACGTCTAGAAGTATTTCTTGATTTAATGGGATCTCTTAAAATGCTGTTTCATGCCGTCTGATGCGTTCTCTTATAGCGATACCACAGTTAGCAAACGATTATAGAAGGTCCATTTTCCTTACGTATTAGGTTATTATTATTATTACCACCTTTTTTTTTTTAATTTTATCCATAATGATACATAGTGCCAAACTGCAAAACAATTTGTCGGCAGCATTTCTATTTTAATTAGTAGAACACTCACGTGGGGCTACGACATAATAAAATAAAGGTGAAATAAAATATTAACACAAATACAAAGCAAACGAATATCGTAAAACAGTACGAGCTGGCACGAGCGAAGTGTGATAGAAATGACAGTTTTGACATTTGCCATTTTGTCGGATTCATTGAGTGTTGCTAGGCAGTTTTTCTGGGTATAACAGTAGATGCCAAACTTCAGTGGGGCCCACATATATCAAGCCTAGCGGGAAGGCTCAGTTCAGCCGCCTACGCCGTCGTGAAAGTAAGACAGTACACTGACGTTGATACAGCTCGGTTAGTCTATTTTAGTTATTTTCATAGCGTTATGTCATACGGTATTCTGCTCTGGGGCAAAGCCGCTGACATTCAAAATATATTTGTTCTTCAGAAACGAGCTGTTCGAGCAATTTACCAGCTCGGTGCCAGAGTTTCTTTGAGAGATTTTTTTAAACAGATTGGTATTCTCACGGTGGCATCACAATTCATCTTCGCCAACATCTTATATATTAGACAAAATATACATTTATACACTAAAAACAGTGATATTCACAATGTTAACACCAGAAATAAGGACAAATTACGTGCTCCATTTCACCGGCTTCATAAGGTTCATAACTCATTTGTTGGGCTTGGTATATCTTTTTATAACAAGCTACCCTCTTCTTTGCTAGATTTGCCCTTTAATGCGTTCAAAGCTAAAGTAAAATCTAACCTTTGTTCAAAGGCATACTATTCTATCAACGATTACTTAAACGATAAGAATAGTTGGTCGCTGTGTTTAACTTAAGACAATGTTTATGTTCTTTCTCCAGAATTAGCATACCTACTGACAGGTTATATGAGTTCATATAATTATTTGTTTTCTTTGACTCTCAAGGACAATTTATTTTAATTTTATTTTTATTTATTATTGACATAATCTGTATATTGAGATGTGTGAATCTAGAAAAATATTTAAATCAAAATTGGCTTTTTGTCAGAAAAATGAATCACAGATAAAAATGGACATTATAGCAGAAAATCATATCAATAAAGACTTTTGTAGTTTTTGGAAAAACACTAAAAAGCTAAACACAAGGTCGGGCCTTCCTGCTAGCGTTGGTGGTAAACATGACCCCCATGATATAGCTTGTGCATTCCAGCGGCATTTCAGGGTTGAGTCCCCGCTTGGGCCTGCGTCTGGGGTGTCCGTTGCTGGGAACCACCTCACCGCACTTAATGTCAGATTTTCTGCGAAGACTGTTGCTACGGTTATTAATAAAATGGTGAGGGGCAAGTCTCCCGGCCACGATAATCTCAGCATCGAGCACCTAAAGTATGCGGGAATACACCTGTCTAGAGTTCTTTCGATGTTCTTTAACCTCTGTATTAGTCACAGTTACTTACCCGAGAGCCTTATGTATACTACAGTGGTACCGATCGTAAAGAATAAAACAGGTGACTCATCGGATCTGTCAAATTATAGACCCATCTCTCTGGCTACTGTTATAGCAAAAGTGCTGGACAGTTTGCTTGACAAGCAGTTGGAAAAGCATCTTCAGTTGCATGATGCCCAGTTTGGGTTCAGACAGGAACTTTCGACTGAGACTGCTATCCTCTGCCTCAAGCAGACTGTTCAGTACTATACTGGTCGGGGCACACCTGTCTATGCATGTTACCTAGATCTCTCAAAAGCCTTCGACTTGGTGTGCTATGACAAGCTGTGGCAGAAGCTGGAGAGTGATACGGAGGTGCCTCGGGAGGTGATTTCATTGCTTAGGTTCTGGTACGCCAACCAACGCAATAGAGTGCGGTGGGCGGGTGCATATTCAGCTGTATACGGTTTGGAATGTGGGGTTAGGCAGGGCGGAATTAGCTCCCCCCACCTCTTTAATTTATACATGAATCGGCTCATCGGTGAGCTCAGTGACACTAGTATTGGTTGTTCCATAGACGGAGTAAGTGTTAACAACATAAGTTACGCGGACGATATGGTGTTACTGAGCCCATCGATTGCAGCGTTACGGAAATTGGTGTGCATCTGCCAATCGTACGCGGAAGCCCATGGGCTCAGATACAACGCGAGTAAGAGTGAGTTCATGTTGTTCAAGTCAGGAACCAAAGGCTACTCCCATGTTCCTCATGTAACTCTATGCGGCATGCGTTTAAAAAAGGTAAGTGCCTTTAAGTATCTGGGTCACTGGGTGACCGAAGACCTGTGTGACAATGAGGACATCGAGAGGGAGCGCAGGGCGCTGTCCATCCGGTGTAATATGTTGGCTCGTAGGTTTGCACGTTGCACTAATCAAGTAAAGACAACATTATTCAAGGCGTACTGTCAGACCTTCTACACGTGCAGCCTATGGACTAATTTTACATTGCGGGGGTACAGTGCTCTGCGTGTCCAGTATAACAATGCGTTTAGGATATTGTTGGGGCTGCCACGCTTTTGTAGTGCTTCCGCTATGTTTGCTGAGGCGCAGACTGATGATTTTTTTGCTATAATTAGAAAAAGGTGCGCCTCGCTGTTAAGGCGTGTGCGTGGCAGCCCGAATGGTATTCTTAGCGCATTGTCCCAGAGGTGGGACTCACCAATGTTGATGAGGTGGATGCGGCTGCACGCTAGCGGCCCCTCATACTTATAATATGTAGGTACTATAATATTTTATGTGTTTTGACTATCTATTTATTTCTGTTTAAATTATATTATTTTGATTATTAGTATTATTTGACAGTTTAAATTATATTTGATTATTATTATTATTTGACTTAATCATTCTTTTATACATGTTTTGACATTCACGATTAATTTTTATAATATTTTTAAATTATCGTTTTTTATTTTTTTTATTTATTCATCTTTATGTTTTTTATATGGTTTTTGTAATATTATGGATTTTTACTATCTGCAATAAATAAAATTGAATTGAATTGAATAATCTAGTCATTTCAATGTTTATTTATTTTTTATGAGTGGTATTGCAATATGTGGTTAGCTAGTGACCTCGACAATTGATCATAGTTTTTCTTGCCCGAGCAACCGGCAGCAAGTTCGTCATGCTCCCTTAGATGTCACTGCTTGCGGTAGCGTCGGGGGTTGGGTTGTCTCCTTCCCTCAAATATGGCGAGGGGGGTAATGGCTGATCTTTGCGTTATACTCGTGAACGGGTGCTGCTTGTGGTGACAGGTCGTCTTGCTGACCTTGGTTTTGTTTTGTTATTAGTAACTTAACTCGTTGTTGATTTTACGTCGATGGTCCTAGTTTATCATCTGTGACTTTGAGTTACGACTACATGTACGGCTATATGTAAGTGGGCACGCCCTTTATTACTGGAGGCTTTTATTTGGGTATAAAGTTCTGCTTACGTTTTTAGTTTTGTTATTGGTTTCTGCTTGAGTATAGCTTTCGATTTTTTTTGTATATTGGCGTGTGCTAGCTTACTTATAGCAAATAATTTAATTTAATGTTTTGTATTGCGTAATGTACCTAAATTATTATGCGCAGTGTTATATAGAATCTTTTTTTTTTTTAACTGAACAGACAGCTGTGCTGCTGGGGAGTTTGTTGCGCCACTTCTTCTCCCCAGCTAAAGCACTAGGAAGTGGTGAAGGGCGGGCGTTTTGGGGGACTGTCTTATGTAATTTTGACGTTCAAAAAGTGCTGATTCTCAGCCTAGTTTGAATAAATGACTTTTGATTTTGATTTTGAAGTAATTAAGTCAAGTAATACTTTATGTCAATATTGTAATACACGACGTTACTGTATTAGAATATACTATCCATAAGTGTACTTTGACTTTTGATCTATGAATTAAGAGAAGGTTGGTGTGATGGATTACACGGTCAAAAATATATTGAAATAAATATTTTGCTACTAATATCATTCTTTTTTTCCTCAAAGCATTGATATTATTAAATGGCAACATTGAAGATACTTTAAAGTGCAATTGAACGGATAAAATCGCATACAATTCTTTTATTTTATTATTTTATTCAGACACTAGAATGAAATGTTATTATGTATTATAAATTCTTCATTTATTTTAATTTAATTAATTGTAATACTTTCAATTATGTACATCTTGGGGCAATTTTTGGCCATCTCCTTTATTTTTCTGTAGTTATGCCGTTTTGTTTCATTTTGGAGTGCAAAAACGATAGTAGGAAAAAACTTAAAAATGGAGGTGTTTCGTACAATCGGTAAGTACGATTTTATTTGTCGTCTAATAAAATCTTAGTTAATTTCAATTTACTAGTGAAGTAATAGAACCTCTAGTTAAAATCAACCTTATACGATTAAAATACAGTTTCTTTTGGGTTGATTGTATTCACTGGTATTCCCTATTTCGTTTTCGAAAGTACTTCGTTCCTCAACTAGTGATGTGGTCGGGTCGGATGTTAGTTTAATCGATAAAAGAAAATGGTGCCGATTCTCTTGTCACAAATTTCTCTAAACTAGACTAAAATCCTAACCTAAATTTAGTTTATTCCTGGCAAACGACGATGGTCCAAAGTGACACAACTTAATTATTTTATAGTTTGACAGCACTAAGTTGGCACTAAGCTATTTAATTTAGTGAAAATGGAAATTTTGCTATTCTGAATCTGATGTTTTTCACCTAAAATTTTGATTATCAAACTAAATGTCTTTTTTTAATCGCAATTAAAAGTTTTCATTATTTTTTCGATTAGGACACACCGTTTTCGAGATATAAGCAAAAGCCAAAAAAATAAATGGCACCTCAACTGGATTAACTTTTCACTTTTTGTATGGAAAATATGAAAATTTTCAAAATTTCTATTATTAAGTATTACCAACATGTAGAGTTTTAGGGAGTTGTAGGCTGCAAAGGGGTGCAAGATTTTCATTGTTTTTCGATAGGCCATACCGTTTTCAAGATATAAGCAAAATATAAAAAAATGACACCTCAAAGTGAAGCAATTTTTCTCTTTTTGTGTGGAAAATATGAAAAATTTCAAAATTTTATTATTGATTATTACCAACATGTAGAGTTTTAGGGAGTTACGGGCTGCAAAGGGGGCAAAATTTTCATTATTTTTTCGATAGGACAAACCGATTTCGAGATATAAGCAAAAGAAAAAAAAGAAACACTACTTCATTCTTCCTACAGTTTTACTTAACTCCCAACAAGACTTATTTTCTCTAAGTAAACAAGAAATCGGGTATCTATCGATATCGATAATATAATTCATAATTCAATGTGTTACTGCACTAGTGTGGCCTTGGTCGAGTAGCAATAGATATCGACCTATGACGCGATTGTCAACCTTATGGCTAACACCATTAGACTTATACTTACGCCACTATACTTACGCGACCACTGAGAATACTGCCATCTATGGTCGGGTAGCGGAATTTACTCGTCAATCGAATCTAGTTTGACTTGAGATTACAAAACGTTGTAAATACTTTCCGGACTATACTAAAATAAATCCTATTCATAAAGCATGAAGGTTTATTTCTGGATGTAGGATCTGTGACTTACGCTAGTTTTGACTAAAATTAAAACAACAAATCAGACGAATTGTTGTTTTAATTTCACACAAATAAACACAGAACAGATCTCACTCAAATAAACCGATAATCATATAATTATGATTATCGGTTTATTTGAGTGAGTTTGGCGACAGCGGTTCCTATAGTAATTTTGTTGCATACCACTTCCACTGTTTTTTTATGTTCTGTGGCCTCGTGAGCATACGGACAAAGTCACCAGATAATGATAGACACGAACTGAGGGTAGCGACAGTGCGCGGCGCAGAATGGTGTGCGGGGGGGACAGGAGGCGAAATATAATATGAAAGTATCGCTCGATCGGTCGAAAAAATATTACATCTCAGTGGAAACGGTTCCATTTAAAAGTACGCTGAGCGATATTAATCCATATCTCGCTATGTAATATAAGTTACATTATATCCCATAGTGAAAAGTGGGCTTAGATCCCTATTTCGCATTCCAAATTGGCTTTTTTTTTTAATGGCATCTCGTAGTTGGCCTAGAGAGGCCGTGACTACTTAACCGGTCAATCCTGTGGCTGCCTTACGCAAACTCAAAGCCTCCAGCCAGGGCATAAAACTTACAAGACTAAGCGACCACACGCTAAGGGCTCCCGCTGTGGGGAACGAACCTCAGCTTAGGGCGTCGCTGGGGGAGGACAGCAAGATGGGACAGGCTGGATCAGATCAGGGTAATTATTATTGTCAGAGAAATTTAAAGCTATTGGCTCAGCTACGCCACCAGCTGGCACTTCATTACCGAGCAAGGGACGGTGGGAGGACGATTACTTCGGGGTCGTCGCGAGGGACTTCGGCGGCAAGGTCGGAATGTCGATTTGTTTTTGTTCCTACGGTCCCTACTGCTCTCCTGGAGAAGAGTTATGGGGTCATCAGGATCTGAGAGGACAAGCCTGGGGCGGCGGACCTTACTAATACGGGAGGGGACATAACTAGCCGCCTCGAAGTGTGTTGTTCTGCTATTCGATAACAGATGGCGCTAGCGACCAAGATGAATCGTGTAGTTCTACTATTCGATAACAAATGGCGCGAGAAACCATGACGAATCGTGTAGTTCCACCATTCGACAACTGATAGCGGGAGCGTCAACGTAACAATATGTATACCTATTAAATGTTTTAACAAGTATAGTATTTATTTATTTTTATTTTCCTCTGAGCACGAGGTCCTGGATTTGATTCTCAGGTCGAGGAATGTGTTATTGGGTTTTTCTGTCTACAGCCGGGACTACATAGGACTTAAACATAACTGACGAAATGTGGGTGCACTAAGGTAGATACAGAATTATATTGCTATTGTTTTCTTTTTTTTCTTTCGTGTATTGGGTCCCATTATTGGGCAAAGGCCTCCCCTTTTCCTTCCAAACCATGCCTTGTGCGATCTCTGGCGATGTAGGCCCTGCAAAATTTATCAGATTTGTTTTTGTTTAATTGATTATTATTTTTGACTTATTGGCACCATGTCAAAATAAAAAATCAAAAGATTCATTGAATACAAACTGATAAGATCCAATAACTTCCTTCCAAAAGCAATTTACTGCTGAAAAAAAAAATTAAATGACCCACAAGCATTAAGGGTATCGTCCTAAGGAGGTCCACTAGAGCGTTTAGAGTGCCTACTTAAGACCCCGTTCATTAACTCAGGCCATATTTAGGTCATGTTTGGCCCTATTTTGAGCAGAATTGAGCCTTTTATCTAAAGAGGCCATTTATCACCAAAAGGAAAGGTTACATATAGCTTAACGTTAGGTCGAGTTGATGGTGCGTCGTTAAACTGTTTTATGGTTTATTGTTAATTTCTTAAGATATTATACATGATATATATACCTGTAAAGTGTAAAGTTTTAACCTTTCTCAACCAGCAGTAAAGTCACTCTACGTATATGCTCGTGACTATATAGCTATATTGCTATAGACAATTTGGCAATAATATCTGATTTCATGATTCATCCTTTAATATCTTTAATCAAGATGACTACAAATATATGTGATCATATAAACTCTTTTGCAAAAAAAAAAAACGAGCACTTTAGATTTTTTTTCTCTACTTCAATGAAGAAGAACCAGGAAGAGGTTTTATTAAATAAAAAGAAAAATAAAACAAAATACGCGCATTATAAAAGACATTTGGAAGCGCTTAGTGCGAATTGGTGGAATAGCAACCAGGCAGGGATGGTAACTGGCAGTGCGTCTTGATGTCCGATGGTAGAAGGAGGCCGGCGGAAAGAGGTCGTGGAGTTCTCGGACACATTCTCCGAAGTACAATCTGTAGAAGACCGACAAGCAGGCAACCTTGCCATGATGAGCCAAGCTATGAAGCTTGGCATCCAACAGTTTTACATCGCCAATGAGCGTCTTAGAACTGCGTTCCACCGAGTCAAGCGCGGCTAGTTGGTACTTAACTGATCCATCCCAAAGGTGACTGCAATACTCCACGCAGGATCGGACTTGCGCTTTGTAAAGGCTGTCCAGGCGTAAAGTATCTCTTCACCCTATTTAGGATGCACAGTTTTTTGGCCGCAGTTTGGGCCTTGTACTCGATGGTGGCGCCGAAGTTGAGACCAGATTTCAAATCAAATTAAAAGGAAAATGAAGCAATATGTTACGCGTGTAACGTAACTCCATAGACATATTTAGTAATGGGATGTATTGCTATGATGGGTAGTCGATATATACGTCGATATATTTTATAAAGAAGAAGTTTACCGTATGTTTTTTTTAAATTTTGTTGTTTGACATAGCGCTTGTACTGACGCAAAAAGGCCGCCGACGCGCCGCGCCTTATGGCAAAAATATTACCAAGAAAAAGTCATATCGCAGTTGTGCTATGGATGTGTTTTTTTAACGTTTTGTATTAAATACTTATTTAAAAAAAATCGTAATAATAAGATACGATGTCAAAGAAATTTTTAAAATTATAATAAAGAGAACGAGATTTTTGCTGTGAGAATCGATATCGGTAAAATTTAATTGCATAATGTCACTGAACTAGTCATGCGATACTGACATCTGTCAACCGCACCATGCTACAGCGTAAACATGGTAGTTGTTAATAATTTTCTGTTTCATGACTGCGGAGAATACAAATGAAAGATGTTGCTTAGCATGTCACGAGTCACCGCAACGCGACATGTAGAGTGACGGTTTGACACGTATTAAGGCTCCTTTTAACAGCTCCTGGCAACACGCGACGCGAATTGTACGTGAAATAAAAGCATCGCTCGTCGCGCGACATGCGGTTGCTTTGTGTTGCGTGCGATTCATGTCGCGTATCGCGTCTGTTTGTGGAGCCTTTACTCACGCGACGGAAATAGGTGACGAGCGATTTGGCGTGCGAGTGAATCAAATAATAATAACAATAATAACCCTATCGCTGTACCTCTACGTTGACGTCGTGGTGGGGCTTACGCGCTCCGAACTTTACGTCTGTGCCGGTAGAGTTTATTTTGCCGAGACGGGTCTAGGATGAGGAGATAGACCAAGAGAGATACAGAAACCCGCAGAGCAGCACGTGGCGAGCTGTTGAGCAGTAGCGACCCCACGGATCTATCTCCCGGGAGAAATCTTGTCCTCATCTCTGGCTTGCCTGTATTGGCCGGTTGGAGTGAACACTGACGAGGAACAGAGCTCCCACCTCTCTCTTGCCTTTATTGGTCGGCTTCCGGCCGGATTCGCAAGAGCAAACGTGCTCGGAGGAAGGCAGTATTCCAGTAAGGTGCTGGTAGGGATCTTGACCGTACTTCCGGGATTGTCCTAATAGCCGTGGGATACCTCTCCACTCCCCAAGCACCTCAGGAAGTGTTGCCCCTTTGTCGCTACGTCACTATGTGCTAGCGGCCATTATTGAGTGTGCAAGTCACCCCCTGCCATTTAATCCGTGTATAATATATAACATTGGTCAGGCAGGGGACATAGTTCTTCCATAGTTCAAGTTACCCAATCCACTTTAGCCACCCAGAACCATAGCCCAATATGTCTTGTTTCCACGTACGAGTACAACAATAGTCCTGCACCAACCAGGGGTTGTCCTTGGGTGCACTTGCATAGTGCATAAAGGGATAATAGTCGGTTGGTGACTCCTCATCATTTAAAATTATTATCTTAGGGGCCTCTGCGAATTGGCTTCGGCTCCTCGTACTCCTTCCAAAGGTACGGTACCCCAGGGTCCCGAGATATGTCAAAGACAACTAAAATACTAATAATATCCTGGCACATTTTTTACACACTGTCATCTGATCCCAAACTAAGCAGAGCTTGTACTATGGAAACCAGATAACTGATATACTACATACACTACTTTTTTTTTTTTGTAAATACATAATTAAATGTACTAGGTAACAGCGCGGCGGCCATAACATCAGAGTGTTTGCACCCGGTGAGCGCGGTCTAAGTCGCCGTCGCCACTGATGGGTGGCATGGCATGAAGTCCCACGCGAATGACGCTTGACGCAAATCGCGTCGTAAGTCGTAGTGCCCGAGATCGGAAACGGGGCTTTAGATTGAACGCTGTATGCAGAAGTGTCTCAACAGCTACAAATAATAATAATGCTAAATAAAACAAATATTAGCTGATGGCGTTTTTTAACTGCTGCCTACGGGTGCATTGATAGCAAGATCAAATCGTGAACTTATTTGTATGTCATAGACATATCGATATCTGATAAATGAAAACGAAGTAATTCCAATCGTCTTTCACCAAAATCTGGAACAAAATTCTCTCATTATAAAAAACTTATAATAACATAAAACCTAATTTCCTGTTTTTGATTGACACGCTTCGCCTTTCGTACTAACGGTATTATAGGGACCTACGTTCATTGTAGAAGATATATCGGCAGGAAATTAATTTAAAAAAAATGTTGTCAGTTCCAATTAAAGTTTTTGTAACACAAAAAGGATCGTCAAATCCTGAATAGCCAACTTTAAAATAGCATATGGTGTAACATTACCTACAGTTAGAAGACATTAAGTCCCAACATCATCTCTGTTAACAAACCGCCTCTAGCCGTGTATATTTGCGTACATTACTAAGAAGCCATATGCTGCAGTATCGTATTAAACTCATTAAAATTTTTCTAGTGTCGAGGCAAAAAATACCGGCATAAAAAATATCATATCACAGTTACCTTAACTCCGCTCCTTCCCTCAAATATGGCGAGGGGGATAACGGCTGATCTTTGCGTTATGGTCTTGAACGGGTGCTGCTTGTGGTGACTGGTCGTCTTGCTGACCTTGGTTTTTACTTCGATGGTCCTAGTTTATCATTTGTGACTTCGAGTTACGGCTACATATACGGCTATATGTAAGTGGGCACGCCCTTTATTACTGGAGGCTTTTATTTAGATGTAAAGTTCTGCTTACGTTTTTAGTTTTGCATTTTTATTTCTGCTTGAGTATAGTTTTCGATATTTTTTTTTTTGGTTTTCTTCGTGTGCTAGCTGACTTATAGCAAATACTTTATATTTAATGTTTTGTGTTGTGTAATGTACTTATATTATTTTGCGCAGTTTTGTATAAAATCATTTTTGTTTTAACTGAACAGACAGGGGAGTTTGTTGCGCCACTTCTTCTCCTCAGCTAAAGCACTAGGATATGGTGAAGGGCGGGCGTTTTGGAGGACTGTCTGTAATTTTCACGTTCAAAAAGTACATATTCTCAGCCTAGATTGTATAAATGACTTTTGATTTTGGTTGAAGTACAATCTTATCGAATAATTTTACACGCATCTTACTCGCAGGTGTGTAGCATTTTACCCACACGTGTGGGTGAGATGCCACTTTTTTGAGTTCTTAAAAAACTGTTATTTTAATTACTTAGAGGTGAAAAGTTGAGTTTTGGATTTGCTTACAGATTATTATTAAAATAGTGATGATTACCATGATGCAAAGCATTTTATTTCAATTAATTTTTATTACGAACTTGTACTTTAAACCTTAAGTATGGCGTCCTACACCGACTTACCCTTAATGCATTATGTCAGATGACACGCAAAGTATAGACCCTGACGCTGATGTTCAACTGCAACCCATCTTTACGGCAGTCTTTAAAAAAAAATGTTGTATCGAACCAAAATGCCTCCATTTTCTACCAAGTCTCACTACTCGCGACTTTAAGATTTCTCGAAATGAACGCTGTAAAGAAAAATAATGAATGACGTTTCAAGCGTTTCTTTTGCCTACGGGTACACAGCAACTTCAAAGAAATGCTGGATGTGACCGCTGGCAACACCCTGCAGGCACTGCGATTTTAAAATTCCGTAAAAAATTCAACATTCTATTGGATCTTCTTAAAGGGGTCAATTGTCAGTTGCCATAGAATAAACTAGAATAAAATATTCTTCATTATGTAAACCATGCGATAAACAACTCTCTGAATTTTTCAAGTGGGCTTGGATGGCCAAATCTGAAACTATGAGGAATAGCAAAAAGTACTCAAAGGAGTCTCGGGCGCTATTTTGATGAAAACTAAACCCACATCATTGGATTTTTGAAAAATCAATATTTATAGCCAAGAATAGAACCCGTTGATTTTGAAAAAAAAAACACACACTGCATTATTACACCATTCGATAGTATCACTAATAATGATTGAATTCTAGTAAGACGGCAAACTAAAGGAAAGAGGTCATTTTTAATAAAATGCTTTTTTATTTTTCGTATGTTACCTACCTATTAAACCTTAACTGATTAGTTGTTCAAAATGATTACCATTGTTTTCAATACATAGCTGGATTCGACGTCTCAAGGATTGTACTGTATTCAGAATTACAATATTATTGATTTGAACATACAATTTGGCCCTCCACGCCTACTTGAAAAATTCATCTGTATAGAAGGCGTTTAGAGGTATGTAACATAAGAAGAATAACAAAAAAGTATTTTATTAAAAATGAGCTCTTTCCTTTAGTTTGTCGTACGTCATTACTTCCTAGAATTCGATCCTTATTAGCAACACCATCGAATAGTATAGTAATACAGTGTGTGTTTATTTTATTTTTCAAAATCAACGGGTTCAATTCCTGGTTAGAAATATTTATTTTTCAAAATCCCATGATGCTGTTTTAGTTTTTATCAAAATCAAGCCCGAGACTTCTTTGAGTACTTTTAGCTATTCCTCATAGTTTCAAAATTGGCCATCCACGCCAAAAAAAATACATAGAGGGAGGGCGAGAAATGGCCGACTTATTGCTAAAAACTTTGAAGACAACCTTAGGATGGATTTAAAGGAAGGAAAGATAATATTGTAGGTATCTATATAGTCTGTGGAGTACCAGTTAAATCTTCTACACAGGATGGACCGACACAAGTTTTTGTCGGATTGGCGGTCATTTGTTAAGTTTCACCCAAAGACCCCATGTCCTAAGTGAGATGGTAATTGAGATATGTTTTATGTTTTCTTTGAATTACTTGAAATATTTATATAGCCTTTAAATATTTTTTTTTTGTTTATGGTTGTATTAGAACTAAATAACTTTTATTATCATCTGCGATCTAATTGATTTGTAGAAAATGATCTATGTGCTTCCAAAGTCTTAAATATGTTTGAATGTATGAAAATTACAACTTCTAAATATATGATTAAAAAAAACTAAAAGACATTTTGAACTGAAATTTATTTAAAAAAGTTTTTTAGCTTATAACGGTATGCTACATGCCATACAAAATAATTCATTATGTTGTGAAAATACGAGTTAGAAGAGTCAGTTAGGGGGTTGTTTAAAAAAATACTAATTACGGTTATTATATTTTAATTTATTTAGAATTAGAATACGTTGCAGACGATAATAAAAGTAATTTTGTTCTATTACAACAATAAACAAAAACAAATATAACGTTTCAAAGGCGAGATTCTTGGTAATTCAAAGAAATAACTAATACCCATATCTCAATTATCGTCACACTTAGAACATGGGGTCTTTGGGTGAAACCTAGGAAGTAACTTCCACAATCCCCCAAAAAATTGAGTCGGTCTATGCGCCGAACATCCTGTATAATGAAAATTAAATGCTGTTCGATGGTAAACGCATGACCTGAGAACGGCTGCACCGATTCGGCTAATTTTGGTTTTAAAATTATCGCAATAGGTTCTAATTGGAACTATTACGAACATTTTAAAACCAAAATTCTCTCGTTCTCACGAAAAAAAAATTGGAAAGTTTCCCGGATTTTTTTCAAATTCGGGAAAAACTGAACGTTCTTTTTTGTAAGAATTATTGAAATTTTGACAGGATAACGTCTATCGGTCTGCTCGTGTACAATAAATACCAAAGACTATTTAAAGACAGTGTTTTTTTTTCAGTCATGGTAATTATGGTACTGAATTGAGTGTTAGTTCTTCGACTTCACGACCTTTAGTTTCTCTATAATCTTTGTTATAACTACTTTTTTAGGGTTCCAAAAGGGTGTCAAAGAGATCCTTTTAATAAGCCTATGGCGCGGCGTCTGCCTGTCCATCTGTACGTCTATATTTTTCATATCTGGTTCCATAGTACAAGCTCTGGTTAGTTTGGGATCAGATGACCGTGTGTGAATAATGTCAATCAATCAGCCTAGCCTTTTCCCATGTCGGGGTCGGCTTCCAGTCTAACTGGATGCAGCTGTATATCAGTATTTTACATGGAGCGATTGCCTATATGACCTCCACAACCCAGTTACTGGGTAATACGATAACCCCTTGGTAAGACTGGTTGTCAGACTTTCGGGCTTCTGACGAGACGACCCGTAACGACTGTCAAAGATCCTCGAATGACAGCCGGAACTAACGGCTTAACGTGCTTTCCGAGGCACGGAGGAGTCTCGGTATGAAAAGATGGTCACCCATCCACAGACCAACCCCGGCAAGCGTAGCTTAACTTGATGGGTCGACCTGTGTAGCTGTTATTACTTAGCCACGAGCTCCTCTGTGTGAATAAAGTAACAGGATATTGTTATTGTTGATTTTTGAAATTTCTCGGGACCCTGGAGTCCCAGAAGGAAGGAAGGAAGGCATACGAGGGGCCGAAGCTAACTCGCAGGGGCCCCTTAAACGATTTTAAATGATGAGGAGCCACCAACCGAAAATTATACTTGTATGTACTATGCAAGTGCAACCCAAGGACAACCCCCGGTTGGTGCTGGACTATTGCAGAGCATATTATTATTATTATTTGTTTATATTATTTATTTATTTATTCATAGGATGGCGTTCATCTTTTACTTATTTCTTGTTAAAGTGACCTGAAAAGTATTGTCCGTCAACAGCAAGGCTCGAAGAAGAAGATCAACAATACCATATGTTTTGATTACACTACACTAGTTTCTGCCTGCTACTTCATCCGCGTGCAATTTCTTGTTTTAACATATCTACAATAGTGAAACAGATTTCGGAATCGGATCTGCAGTTCCGAAAATTACGCCTACATACAAACTCACAAACTTTACCTTGTTTTAATATAAGTACTTATAAAAAATTGAGAGTGCTTCTCAATTCCCAATAAAAATGACACTTCTGTAAACCAAGATCCCTGTAAATATTATTACAATCAATAAATGTTAACACAATTAATGCGAATATCCTAGTGATTTATCTCTTCCATTTCACTGGATACATCTTTGTACTAACTTTTAGTGAGGTTCACATTTGACAAAGAATTAGTACAAATACATCTGATTATAAAAAAATATATTAGAATAGTGTTGCGGTCAGTGAGAGCAGTGGTGGCCCAGTGATAACGGCCGTGAACCCAAGCAGACACTGTCTACGCATCGTCATCATGTACGAGCCCACTACCACTGGACGTCACGAGTGTAGTTCCAAATTCCACCACGCACGGCGCTTCGGTCATTCAATGAATCGCTCGAGGAACACGCACACGACATACGCAGAAGTTTATTATAAAAAACCTGTAATTATTGATTATACGTCTTATTGCTATCGAAGAAGATTTTCATTCATCTCCAAACAGACACTTAACTTTGTGTAAATTATTCAATTATCACTACTCTCAAAACGGTGAAGGCATACATCATGACGAAATCGGCATATCCTAGAATCAAAAATTCAAAGACATATGAGATCTACTAACCCGCACTGGGCCCGCGTGGAAGATTATGGCCCTCTCATAGAAAGAGGAGGCCCGTTTCCTACCAGTGGGAACATATAGGCTGATTATGACCTGGCTCATAAGTCACAATATTCGAAAGCTTTTTCTTTGTATGATTAGTTTATAAAATCCAACACAATGAAATAATTACCTTGTTTCCGTAAAATATAGTAACCTACACTCTAAGTAACACGTGTGTGGGTAAAACAGAGCCGTCTCAATTACTGTAGGTACATATATTGCTGTTACAATTCCGCAAGTGTTCGGGGCAAGTTATGTAAGGTGCGAAGTAAATTAACGTTAGGTTTGTATTGGTCTCTTGTGAAAAGATGAGAGTTTGCATGGATGATGTTTTCTCCTAATTAGCTCCATATAGCTAAAGGAAATATTTACATACTTTAGAAAGTCAATGAGTAGGGTACCCTTTTTTTGGTGGGAAATCATCAAATAACTTCTCCCGTTCTTTTGTATTTTTATTGACTAAAACCCACCCGTGTTCTTTCAGTTGCCTGCGCTAGGGCCACGGTAACTCTTAGAAACAACCGGTGACCCTGGCAGGCATCGGCCCTGGCGGACCACATCAGTTTGTGCTGACATCTCTTTGAGGCGCGCGTCGACCAGGGCCTGGTCCTTACCGGACGGCGAGCTACCCATTTCTCACCGTCCGCAAGCTCGTGCCTATGATGGCGGGAATCGCTCAGGGAGTCTCCTGAGGCGACTAGGGGCGTGAGGGCGCAAAGATTGCCTCTCCCTCACGCGTTGCGGCTCCTCCATTGCGAGCATTACTGCTTTGCAGAAGTAGGTGACGGCATCCCATGTACTCTCGCTCCGTACTATGGTCTGGACCAGGGCCGGACGCAAGAGATCGCCGCCACCGATCGCCTCCGCGAGGATGCGGCGGTACTCCGCCCAAGCCGGGCAGACCTCCACCGTATGCTCCACCGTATCCTCCGGGCGATCCACACAATGGTAACACCCAGGCGTTTCCTCCCGCCTTATCCGGAACAGGAACCTCCCAAAGCAACCGTGTCCAGTGAGGACCTCCGTCAGGCGGAAGCTGTGGACGCCGTAGCGCCTCTCCAACCACTCCTCAAATAGGGGACTTGATCGCCGCAATTGTGGCGTGCCCATCACTGGGTTGCGACAGTCGCAGTTTCCACATCGCCATGAGATTCCGCCGGAGCTCTGTCCGCTGTGACGTCATTTCTCGCAGCAGCGGAGTTTCGCCCCGGCGTTTTGCGACCAAATGGGTTAGGTTAGGGTAGTACTGAAACCGAGCGCGAGCCTAGCAAGCGCTACATCCAAGTTGGTCACTGTTACTTAGCCATTTAGTATTTTAGGACTTGGATAGTAATTATTTTAGGTTCGCAAAAAGAGGCGCAAACGTTATATTATTGCTCAATAATATTTTTATGAGCGTTAAATGGGAATTATTTAGTGTTCGATTAAATACTCGCCTATAGCTAAACCCTGATACTCATTACGTCTGTGAAGTTTTGATAGGTATTTTAATTTAACCATGTACATATTTTTGTGACTGCCATGATAAATTAATTATAAAACATATACAATACGTCACGTCTATTTTTCTATTTTACTACTTTTAAAGGTTTAGGCAGAGGTCTAGTTGGAGTACACCCATATTTCGCCAGTTATGTTTAAGTCCCATATAATAGGGGTCGGGCTTATTGCACGACCGGGCATAAACCCAGACTCCGGGCTGCTACTAAGAAATTCCTGATGGTAAAACCCTAAAACACTGCCCGATCTGAGAGTCAAACCCAAGAATTTTTTTTTTTTTTATTTGTGATGGGTTTGCTCTTGACTCTAGTCTAGGTCAGAGGTGACAGAGACAAAGTCGACGATGGAGTGAGCTTACCCAGAAGAAGCCTGTTCACTCTCACTTTGAAGAGATTAGGGTTGTATTCGTTCGGAAACACAGACGCAGGTAGTGAGTTCCACTCTTTTGCTGTGCGCATTATAAAAGACATTTGGAAGCGCTTAGTGCGAATTGGTGGAATAGCAACCAGGTAGGGATGGTAACTGGCAGTGCGTCTAGATGTCCGGTGGTAGAAGGGGGCCGGTGGAATGAGGTCGTGGAGTTCTCGGGCACACTCTCCGAAGTACAATCTGTAGAAGACCGACAAGCAGGCAACCTTGCGGCGATGAGCCAAGCAATGAAGCTTGGCATCCACCAGTCTTACGTCGCCAATGAGCCTCTTAGCTCTGCGTTCCACCGAGTCAAGCGCGGCTAGTTGGTACTTAGCTGATCCATCCCAAAGGTGACTGCAATACTCCATGCAGGAACGGACTTGCGCTTTGTAAAGGGTTAAAAGCTGTCCAGGCGTAAAGTATCGCTTCACCCTATTTAGGATGCCCAGTTTCTTGGCCGCAGTTTGGGCCTTGTACTCGATGGTGGCGCCGAAGTTGAGACCAGATGTCAACTCCATGCCTAGGAGCTCAAGTCGATCAGTTACAGGAACAGATGTACCCCGAAAAGTAGGAGTTTGGGCGAAACGACTCTTTTTAGCGGTAAAAAGACACGCCTGCGTTTTGGTGGCGTTAAAAGAGACCAGATTATCATCACCCCACTGGGAGACAAAGCTTAAGGTCAAATCTGTCCGCTCTACCATGGCCTCTCTCAAGGAACGAACTTCAGCCCCGCTGGTTTTTGCGCTGGACAAGTATCTCTCTGAAACTGTACTGTCATCTGCGTACACAACAATACCAGGCCGAAGCAGGTCATTGATGTGCAGCAGGAAAAGAGTTGCAGAGAGAACAGACCCCTGAGGAACTCCGGCATCAATAGCCATAAGGTCAGAAGAGCAGCCATCAACAACTACTCTAATCGACCGTTCACTAAGGAAATCTGATAACCAGCTACAAAAATCAGCTGGGATGCCATAAGCAGGAAGCTTGCTGAGCAGAGCAGCGTGCCAGACCCTGTCAAAGGCCTTCGAGATGTCAAGCGATACAGCCAGTGCTTCGCCGTGTTTCTCGATGGCTTCGCCAAAGCAGTGCGTGACATACACAAGAAGATCGCCAGTTGACCGTCCCCGGCGAAAGCCATATTGACGGTCACTGAGGAGATCATTGTCTTCAAGGTAGTTCAGCAACTTATTGTTCAGTACCCTTTCCAAAACTTTGCACAGAATGGAGGTAATGGCGATCGGACGGTAATGGGCAGGGTCTGCACGGTCGCCTTTTTTGGGCACTGGTTGTACATTTGCAACCTTGTGCTAAGCAGTCGATCACTAGACAATAGAAAGAAAGAAAGAAGAAAGAAAGAAAAACAGTTTATTCACGTGAAAGTGACGCACACAAAATACACATGAAAAGCAAAACACAAGATAATAATATATAACAAACCAAACAAAATAATAAACATAAGTACAAACAATAAGGT
Organism: Dicycla oo; assembly: GCA_948252095.1. Taxonomy (NCBI): domain Eukaryota; kingdom Metazoa; phylum Arthropoda; class Insecta; order Lepidoptera; family Noctuidae; genus Dicycla; species Dicycla oo. The sequence continues at coordinate 17,647,266 of OX411732.1, forward strand.
TGATACGAGGAATACGAGGATAGGTATTATTATTGTAATAATTGTGATGAACTTTTATTTGTTATACTCAGAATGTTAAGGAGATTGTATAATGCAGAAATTAAATAGAATTCATTTGATTGCTGATGTAGACCCCAGGTCGAGTAAATTAAGTAGGTAGTAGAAAAAATATTACAACCAGTCCAGTTTTGAAGAAGAAAACAGGTGATTACGAGACTATGATTTCGTTTATTTTGCATAGGAATAATCAGTCCGTGATGCAGTTGTCTCTTTTGCGCTCAATAACGGGGAAGTTTACGGGAGGGGACAGGAATAGTTATGCTCGGTTTCCGAAGAATTCTTAAACGGAGTTTAAACTCTTGATAGCTATTGGTTCGACAAAATTATCTATTTAAGCGAATTCCTCCTTATGCTCGGTTTTTGAGGTCCTAAGATGAACCCTCGATAGTAGTTCACTGGACTTTTAAGCTAAATTCTCCCTCAACGAAACTTCTTTTGAAAACCTCAGAAAACAACCTACTTTTCGAATAAACAAAAATGACGAACTTACTGTCTTAATTTGTTTCTTAGTAGTTTCTATATTAGTTATATATTTCGGAACTGCCGACGATATTGTCCTTTTTTCGTCTTCAGTCTCCGTGCTGACTCAGATGCTAGAAGATCTTAGCACGGCAAGCCTAGAGGTCGGACTTCAAATGAATATGTCAAAGACCAAGTTGACGACGACCAAGTTGATGGCGAGCAACGCAGGATCTCCTTCGGGGGGGAGGTTGAACATGTGGATGAGTATCTCTATCTTGGTCAAATAGTCTCTTTCCAGGCAAGACAAAGACAAAACAAAAAAGTTGCAAGACGCACCGAGAATGCCTGGAAGAGCTATTGGGCCATGAAATATCTAATGAAGGGCGATCTTCCTCTATCCCTCAAGAGAACATCGACATGTGTATTCTTCCCATCCTCACGTATGGTTCTCAAACATGGTCTTTGACAATTCAGCAGAGGTCCACGCTCGAGGTTTGCCAGAGAGCTATGGAACGAAGTATTCTGGGTATCAAACTTGTGGACCGGGTTAAGAATACACATATCTGCCGGATGTCAGACGATCAATGGGCCAAACTTACGACCCAGTGGGTCCCGCATGACAAGCGACACAACGACATCGCGGCAGGACCAGACGGAGATGGCAGGATAAGCTGGACTCCTTTAATAAAGATTGGTCTTTGGCAGCTCTGGACAGAGAGACGTGGAAAGAGAGTAGGGAGGTCTTTGCCCAGCAGTGGGACAATAACGGCTAATAAATAATAATTATAAATTTCCGAACTCACACTATTTTAAAAATTAATAAAAAAAAATGTTTCGGCACCTGGGTTTCGTTATATTAGGTTGGGGAAAAAGTCTTTTCGCATTATAGTATGTATGAACTTGTAATAAAATCTCTTTGGCTATACTATTTGTATCTGGCTGGTTTTGGTATCATTGCAAGTTTAAATTTTAAAGAACATAATTCCAAATTCAAATTAGGAAAATGTGTGATTTTCATTTGTTTTTCGTACCGACAAGATGAGTGAATCTAATGAAGAAATTCTATACATTTTAAAATTTTACTACAAAAAAGGTAAAAATGCAACGCAAGCCGCGAAAAAAAATTGCGATGTTTATAATGGAACTAGTGTAGTGTCTGTGAGAGTCGCACAAATTTGGTTTAAGCGTTTTCAATCCGGAAATTTTGATGTCAAAGATGCACGTCGCTCTGGTCGCCCTATTACGGATAAAATGGACGCCATTTTTGAAAAAGTGGAGCAAGATCGGCATATCAGTAGTTACGACGTAGCTGAAGAACTGGAAATTGACCACAAAACAGTTTTGGCGCATTTGAAAAAAACTGGGTACACAAAAAAACTCGACATTTGGGTACCTCACGAGCTCACTGAAAGAAACCTAATGAACCGTGTACTCATTTGTGATTCATTATTACGACGTAATGAAACCGAACCATTTTTGAAGAAGCTGATAACTGGTGATGAAAAGTGGATCACGTATGACAAGAACGTGCCAAAAAGGTCGTGGTCAAAGGCCGGTCAGGCTTCACAGACTGTGGCGAAACCCGGGTTAACTCGCAACAAGGTGATGCTGTGTGTGTGGTGGGATTGGAAGGGCATTATTCATTATGAGCTGTTGCCACCAGGCAGGACCATCGATTCTGAACTCTACTGCGAACAACTGATGAGAATAAAGCAAGAAGTTGAGAGAAAGCGGCCGGAATGAATCAACAGAAGGGGTGTGGTTTTTCATCATGATAACGCTAGACCTCACACATCTTTAGCCACTCAGCAAAAATTAAGAGAGTTTGGCTGGGAGGTGTTAATGCATCCGCCGTATAGTCCTGACCTTGCACCTTCAGATTTCCACCTGTTTCGGTCTCTTCAGAATTCTTTAAGCAGTGTCAGGTTAACATCACGAGAGGACAGCCAAAACCACTTGTCGCGGTATTTTGACCAGAAGTCCCAAAATTTCTATAGCAATGGGATCATGTCCCTACCTACAAGATGGCAAAAACTTATCGAACAAAATGGTACCTACATACTTTAGTTAAATGTAAATAAACTATATTAAAAAATGTTTTGAATTTTCTTAAAAAATGCGAAGAAACTTTTTCCCCAACCTATTATATTAGTTCTAAACAAGTGACGGTTAAAGTTGAAAATAAATGGACAATGGTACACAATCAGTAGAGCGGCTCGGTGTTAAATAGCAACAAGCGCATGGGTTGAACTTCAAGATTAAGGAAAAGCATAAATTCGTAGTCACTATTATATGTATTGCACACATTTGACGACGTCCGCGTCAGTACGTCGGACACACGAGTGATCCTATAAGGGTTCCGTTTTTTCCTTTTGAGGTAACGAACCCTAAAAATCAGCCCTAAATCCTTAGCGTGCGCCTCGCTCCTCCTCTTATATCCGATACTCATATTTTTATCGAAGCATGAGTTAATGTCTCGGAATAAAGATAAGCCTTACCAAGGTTGAAGGAGACAGCAAAATATATAATTTATACCGATTTGGTCTATATGAGCTGATTGTAATCATCATCATCATCTGTCTAGCCTTTTCCTAACTATGTTGGGATCGGCTTTCAGTCTAAGTCTCAGTTAAAAATCCTACTAATTGCTGATATGAAAATTTCTCATCACATTGGTTATCAACAGATTTTTCTACTTTACGATTCGTTTCTGTAGAGGTATCTGAGGTATTACAATCAATCTGCCTAGCCTTTTCCCAGTTATGTTAGAGTCGGCTTTCAGTCTAACTAGATGCAGCTAAATACTAGTGTTTTACATGAAACGACTGCCTATCTGACGTCCACAACCCATATCCCTTGGTAAGACTGGTTGTCAGACTTTCGCGCTTCTGACCAAGCGCAACGACTGCCAAATGTCTACAGCTGAAGTCAACGTCTTAATAACGTGCTTTTTGAGGGAAGGGGTCTCGATATGTAATAGATGGTCACCCGTTCACGGGAAGCTTTGCTTAAGAAACTCGCTCATCAGAATTTCGCTTAAATAAGGAAAATACATGAAACAGCATTTTTGTACTGCATTTGTAGAAGGAAAACCGGCTTATTCTAGCTTTTCCATAACAAGTAGCCGAGGCGAAACAGTTCATGCCGATGTGTGTGGTCCTTTAGAGGAATTATCAATTAGAGGCTCACGCTACTTTCTGCTACTGAACGATGACTATTCGTGTTATCGATCTGTATATTTTTTGAAAAAGTCTGGTTACTTCAAAAATTGAAATTTAAGACTCTTCAGTGTAGTATCGTTGAGGGGTATCGGGTTCTGTGTCCACTATTGGTGTCATGAGGGTTGATCTTAAAGGATAACCTGAGTCACCTGAAACATAATTATTTTATTGTTATAACACTCAAATAAGACAATGATGTTTTCAAATTAATTTTATTTAAAAGTTATGTTAATATTCTTCTTCTTCTTAGCGTGTCGATGGCAATTTATATGTTATGTAGAGTCAGCCCAGCATTTGGCTATGAGTTTGGCACCTTCAGTGGCGTCTATCAGCCGTTATGTCATTATAATTAATCTTATTGACTGATGATTTGACTTGCGTCTTTCCATTCTATACAAGGTGTTATTCAGTAGTATCCAGCAGTGCTATTCAGTACAAATCTCACCGTGAAAAATTAGGTTAGGTGAGCGTGAAGTGAGCTGTCAATAGTGTCAATCCTACCCTAGCATCAGGTGGAATGACAGATCACTTCTAGCTCACTTCATTTTCCCAGTAAGATTCTTACAGAATAGACTGCCAGAACGCAGCCATAGGAAACTGAACGCGTATACTTTGTATTGCTATTTTTAAATCTGCGATTACAATGTATACACGAATTTTGCGTACTGCTCGTGTACAGTTATACTGTATCAGTTACGTCTGCCAAGAGTTTTAAAGATATACATAGTTTAATAAAATCATTGATTGATATATATATAATGGAACAATATTTAAACTTTATTAGTGTAGGATTAAATAAATAACAAGGGCTCTTAAATCCTATTTTTATTTAAAAAAAAAAGTATAATAGAGTTCGGTGCGTTTATTCCGATCTATATGTCGCAGCCAACTGGCTGTTAGCTGTTTAGTTAACCGCCTAGCCATTGAAAGTAGTGCGCGACGGCCGCTGCCGTGGCACCGCTCGCTTCGCTCGCTCGGGTCGCACGCGGTTGGTCACAGTTCTAACCTAATCTAAACCATTTGGTCGGGGTGCCTTGTCTTAGTTACGCGGCCAATTCCAACCTAACCTATAATTGAATATCATTCAGGCCGCTAATTGAACTGCCGCCGTTTAGTTAAAAGGCTAGGTGGGTAATTAAACGGCTAACTAAACCAGTTGGCTGCGACATATATACACGATTAGTCCATATGCGTACTGGCACTGTATACTTAGCTAGGACACTCACTACGAAGTATACGCGAGTATTTGGGTACTACTCTTGTATAGATTGGAAGACCTTAAAAAAAAAACCTTATTAAGTGATTTCCAATCCATACGCGATTAGTTTCACACCCTTGCGTTCTGGCCTTGTATAGAATGGAAAGACGCGATTAGACTGCTTAGATTTAGCTCCCTTGAAAATCGTTCATAATCAAAATCATAAATCATTTATTTGCCTGAAATATGGTGGGTACACAAGATGTTAAATTAAATTATAGCACAGGACATATTTCACCCTCATTACGGGCATGCAAAATTATAGATAATTTACAGCAATTATTTGAATAAAATTACAATTCTTACAATTATTACAATTTATAAGTAAATTTGAATTACAATTATTGGAATTACAGTGATTTCCATTACTTAAGTTATTGAAATATTAATATTAATTATTGTTAAGGACAAAGTCACAGGAAATAAGAGGAAAGAACCCGTATCTTAGTGGACACTAAATCGACATGTGCATTTACTTGTATTCAAAAAATCTTTAACATTGTAGAAACTCTCCTGGATTAACCATGTTCGCAAGGCACAACAGAACCTTTTATATGGCAGGTCAGTCATTCCTTTGGGCAAAGAGTTATATATTAGAGGTGCCATGTAGGCACAGTTCTTTCGTTGAGCTGAATGGTGCTAATCCATGCGGCAGGCTTGCGGATGGGCGCCGTTAGTAAGGACTGGTCATCTCTTAGCTGCCACAGCTTAGGTATTTGAATTGAATTGAATTTTTGAATTGTTTTGGCGATGTTTTTATTACGGACGCTTTTAAAATTCTGCGTCGTTTTCACATAAATTTGAACATGAATTATGTAACCAATATTTTGTAACCATATTTAGATTTAAAAGAGTGTCCGTGTTGAACAGTTCTGCAGTATTCACTTTGCAATTAATATACGATGTTTACTGTATATTAATGTATATGTATATAAAATACTCAGCATTAGTCCTCATCTTTATGAGGACTAATGCTGAGTATCCGCTGTTGCGAATCTCGACAGAAAGCAATATCAAAGTTACCTCTAAACCGTACAATAAATGTATGATAAAAATAATGTGTAATATTCAATGAAAAATTTCAAATTCGCTCATGAAACTTTGAAGGATCAACGAACTATGTACATATGCAGGTACCATTATGTTGATTTTTATTTTTTAACCGTTATTTTTACTGTAAAAAGATGATATCAGAATAATAATAATAATAACCCCACCGCTGTATATTGTACGTTGACGTCGTGGTGGGGCTTGCGCTCTCCAAACTTTCGGTCTGTGCCGGTAGAGTTTACTTTGCCGGAACGGGTCTAGGATGAGGAGCCAGACCAAGATACAGAAACCCGCAGGGCAGCATGTGGCGAGCTGTTGGGCAGTAGCGACCCCACGGACCCTATCCCCCGAGAGAAATCTTGTCCTCATCTCTGGCTTGCCTTTATTGGCCGGCTGGAGTGAACATTGACGAGGAACAGAGCTCCCACCTCTTTATTGCCTTTATTGGCCGGTTTGAGTGGAGATTTGCAAGAGCAAACGTGCTCGGAGAAAGGAAGTATTCCAGTAAGGTGCTGGTAGGGATCTTGACCGTACTTCCGGGATTGTCCTGATAGCCATGGAATACCTCTCCACTCCTCAAGCATCTCAGGAAGTGTTGCCCCCTTGTGGCTACGTCACTATGTGCTAGCGGCCGTTTCCCGGGGCCCATTATTGAGTGTGCAAGTCACCCCCTGCCATTTTATCCGTGTATAATATATAACATTGGTCAGGCAGGGGACATAGTTCTTCCATAGTTACCCAATCCACTCTAGCCACCCAGACCCATAGCCCAATATGTTTTGTTTCCACGTACAACAATAGTCCTGTACCAACCGGGGGTTGTCCTTGGGTGCACTTGCATTGTGCATACAGGAATAATCGTCGGTTGGTGCCTCCTCATCATTTAAAATTATGTAAGGGGACTCTGCGAGTTGGCGTCGGCTTCTCGTACGCCTTCCAAAGGTCCGGGACCCCAGGGTCCCGATAAATATAAAAAATAATAATAATAATCGTTTATTTACCAGAATATCGATTTAATATTTCCTTAAAAGAAAAATATACTTTTAAAATACAATTTCACTAATTACATTACCCGTAGAATAATATTCTATGAAAGGAAACATAATTAACAATATTTTAACTGTGGACTCCACATTAAGTCGGGCCTGTCTCGTGGAGTCCTTGAAAGCATTTGACAGTTAATGTTTTCGTTTTGCAAATCATATTATGCAAGATTTAACATAAAATCTTTGCTTAGGCTTTGTAACCATTCACACCTCGAACCGACCGGCCCCAGACCACAGAACACTATGTCCTAACGCCCCAGATAGTCCACCTACATATATATAATATATCTAAAACCCCGATTCAGTACTTGTCAGCACCATATGACTAAGGCTCTTTTCGCATAATGTTTTTTTCCTAATATTCTTTGGCTTAACTATTTTGGTATATTTTTTTGCCATAATTGTTTTTGGCATACAATTTATTTATGTTGACATAAATATCTTGTAGGCTTATTTACCTGACAGAAAAGCCTAACCCTAGACTAGACGATGGATGTCAAAGGCACATTGAAGTTCAGTTCGGTTAGGTTCTTTTTTATTATTTAAATAATTATGCGTAAAAATTGTATAAGTACCTAAATATAATAAAGATGCCATGATACATTATGGCTTAAAATTTATGAAAATGGATAGTGAACCTATGACTAATATGTATATAATATACCCTGAATTTTTCAAGTGGGCGTGGATGGCCGAATCTGAAACTATGAGGAATAGGGAAAAGTGCTCAAACGAGACTCGGGCTCGATTTTGATGAAAGCTAAAACGGCATCATTGGATTTTTGAAAAATAAATATTTCTAGCCAGGAATCGAATCCGTTGATTTTGAAAAAAAAAAACACACTACTATTATTACACCCTTCGATAGTGTCGCTAATGAGGACAGTATTGTATGGAGATTAATTAATGGTCCACTGACTTATTCCTATCTCAGTGACAAAATATTAATTGCTTTATTGAAGTTTAATTTCAAATAGCAGAACCCTTGCAGAATCATAAAAAGGTAGTCAAGAGCAACATTTTACAAATCATATTGAGTATTTCGTGAATAATGATTGTAATGGCAGATTTAGCCCTTTATGAAAATTTTCTTGAGCACGCGCGGGTTATGGAGACCATTTCATATCGCCGACAAAATGCAGCACTTCGTAAAATGGACGTGGCCTTCGAAATGCCAGACTTAATTAGATAAAAGTGTGTGTCGCAACCTCATACATTAGCTGCGGGGCAATTGCTTAACACACTATCAATCGGAATCGGTTTCATTTTGGCAGTTCAACAACATTAATTACGTTATCTACATTGTTGAGCAGACAAATTTTTCGAACATAATATATGAAGCAATGGATTAGCAATTTGCTTCAAAATGATTCAGATTCCGATTGATAGTGTGTAACGCAATTAGGGTGCGTGAGCGTGAGCCAAGGCAAGTAAAAGGATTGTGATAAAGTAAGTTTTAATCAAGTAGTTCCAGATAGACACTATCATCTATTATTGTAGAGGGATACCCAGTACCCCCTTGATGAAATAAAAAACTTTGAAGATATACCTATATCGTCAAAGTTTGGTTGTCATGTATGTACCTACCTTCACGACAACCAATCTTCTATTCACATTTTAAGTGCAGAGTACACTTAGTTCTTACGCCTCCGGATCATACCAGAGGCTTATAGGAGCTAGTGCACATTATAAATGCACCAAGTCACTGTTTCTAAATGTGTGAGAGCTGTGACACTAGCTCTTAATAATAACCATTTCTGGAGGAATTCATCAGAACGGAATTCGGAAATCAAAGCTGGGTAGGTAAAAATAAATTTATCAAAACACTACAATACACATATATTAGGAATACTTCATCATCACCACAAGGCTCATCGCCGCAAGGTTGCCTGCTTGTCGGTCTTCTACAGATTGTACTTCGGAGAGTGTGCCCGTGAACTCCACGACCTCATTCCACCGGCCCCCTTCTACCACCGGACATCTAGACGCACTGCCAGTTACCATCCTTACCTGGTTGCTATTCCACCAATTCGCACTAAGCACTTCCAAATGTCTTTTATAATGCGCACAGCAAAAGAGTGGAACTCACTACCTGCGACTGTGTTTCCGAACGTATACAACCCTAATCTCTTCAAAGTGAGAGTGAACAGGCTTCTTCTGGGTAAGCTTACTCCATCGTCGACTTTGTCTCTGTCACCTCTGACCTAGACTAGAGTCAAGAGCAAACCCATCACAAATAAAAAAAAATAAAAAAACTTGATTATAACTTAGGTATTCTGGGGATATGCAGGTACTTCGGTGTTTAATATAGAAGGAACCTATCATGCAGGACTAAAAAAGCCTGCATACATCTAAATAACAAAGGGAAACCTAACATTAACAGTTTTATGTTTCAGGTTTTACCAGAAGTTATGCCTGCGGGGTAATATCAATCGGAATTGGCTTCATTTTGACAGTTCGACAACATTCTTTGCGTTATTTACGTTGTTGAGCAAACAACATTTTCGAACATATGAAGCAATAGACTACATGGCTACTTTCCTTAGATTACGCACAAACTTAAGATCTTTTCACTACCATGTCCTAATTTTACTGTTTCCCAACATAACGCACACAACCTCATACACACACCCCACTTCCACATACTTACTCATACACACACTTACACATACATACACGTTACACTCTCATACATCCTTTGCATGTTTCTTAGATAAAATAAAAATAACAACAATGAAAAAAAAATGTGATTTCAAGCAAAACGTCTTCAGTACAATACTTGTAATATATGAATTGTTAGGGGGCCTGGTGACCTGACTTACAGGTTTTGTATAAACTTAGTTTTCCACAAATTAAGTACACAATTGTATCTGTAGACTATTAACTTTAAGCTGTGATTTGTGGTAAGAAAAATAAATCTATTCTATTTTATTCTATTATTCTATTCTATTTATATTCTATACATTAGTAGTAACCTTCAAAATGATTCAAATTCCGATTGATAGTGCGTTACACAATTAGGGTGCTGGTGTTTTGGGCTGTATAGATGGCACTCTCATTGCCATTGTAAGGCCTGCAGAATATGAGGAGAGGTTCTTTAACCGAAAATGATATAATTGTGAGTACCTACCCCATATTACCGTGTTTGCTGTCAATAATATTACGTATACTTAATGTTATCTTACTTCCAACGTGAGACATGGGCCTTCTTACATAGGACTTAACTGGAGAAATGTGGGTGTACTAAAGGCACACCTCTGCCGAACCCTTCGGTGATAAATAGGTGTGATGTGATGTTACTTTACTTTACTTTCACTTAAATTTTATTAGGTACCTATAAAAGAGGAAATATTAGGTTGGGGAAAAAGTCTTTTCGCATTATAGTATGTATGAACTTGTAATAAAATCTCTTTGTATCTGGCTGGTTTTGGTATCATTGAAAGTTTAAATTTTAAAGAACATAATTCCAAATTCAAATTAGGAAAATGTGTGATTTTCATTTGTGTTTCGTACCGTCAAGATGAGTGAATCTAATGAAGAAATTCGATACATTTTAAAATTTTACTACAAAAAAGGTAAAAATGCAACGCAAGCCGCGATAAAAATTTGCGATGTTTATGGACCTAGTGTAGTGTCAGAGTCGCAATCTGATTTAAATACCTATTTTAAGTGTCGCTAGCCGCTGAGGGGCAAACCTTGACTCTTTTGTATGAAATCACCATCCGCTTGGAACAACTCCAGCAGGCTGAAATAACGAAAATGTGTGGTTGGAATAGGTGGCGTAATTTTTACTACCAACCAATAAAACGAGAAGGTTACTACAAAACCGAAGTCAACCAAACTGAACGCTAGTACAGCGGAAACCTCCTAGATGGAGATATTCAAAAAAACACAAAGATAAAACGGCAATAAATGTAACCTAATTATATAACCTAATTATAAAATTATAATATAATGTTAACAAGCTTTATGTTCATGTATCAGGTTAAATTTATTGCCGTTTCATCTTTGTGGTTTTTTAGTAGCACCATCTAGGGCGTTTCCGTCGTACTGACGTTCAGTTTGGTTGAATTTTGTTTTGTAGTAAGCCAAAAGATGTCAGCACCTTACTATAATATTATGTTTGTAAAAAAACTATTTTTCACATTATTTATCTATCTTTCTATTCCCATAATACTTATGGCCGCAAGTGCATTTTTGATACATAAAAATTGAGAATATTTTTGTGCTAGGTATCTATAACTATAATCTAACTGTTAAACTGGAAACAATTGCTGGTAAGAATTCTTAAACTTTTTGCTAGATGGCGCTGCATTCAACAACAAGAACAGCGGGCGCGGCAAAACCATAGGAGGGTTATGATTTTAACAGGCTATGTATGTACGAGTATGTACCTATGTTCGCTAACATTCGTAGATCTTTGACAGTCGTTACGAGTAGTCCGAATTACAGAGTACTTTTAGATATAAGTCCGAATCCCGAAATTCTGACAACGAGTCTTGCCAAAAGGTATCACGATACCTTTTGGCACCTCCGCATCCCAGCTACTACGAGTATGTGTGCGCATAGTAACTGGATTGTGGAGGTCAGATAGGCAGTCGCTCTATGTAAAGTACTGATATCCAGCTACATCCAGTTAGACTGGAAGCCGACCTCAACATAGTTGGGAAAAGGCTAGGCAGATTGATTTATGTATGTATTCGGGTCCACTCTTGTATGGAGAAAAAATGTTATTATTTTATATTTATTGTTTGTAATAACAATAAAAATATGTCACACAGCTATAGGAACTAATTCAGTGATTTTCATGACAATCGGATATTACATTCTGTCTCCAGATTCACCTTAAAATTCTGAAAATATGAATACAATTCATGTTTCTTAAAAATGTTTTTACTATTTATTATTTGTTTCAGGACAGATGTAACTAATAAAACTTTGTATAAACAGGTTTCATTAAAATAATAAATTTATAGACGTAAATAGGTTTTTTCAGTCATGAGGTATTTTACTCTACACGAAAATCCCGTTTAGGAACTATCAATTCTTGTCATTTATAAGTGTTTGAGACTCAATCTTCTCTTTGCTGTTTGGACTGATTTCTCAACAGCTTGAGTATGGGAAGGTAAATGCAAAAAGGTATTTTGTCTTCCTTTCTTGAGCAATGAGAGAATCAAGTTATTCGTTAGATTGATTTGCTTCAGTGCTGGAGGCCTACTCCCTAGGCCCGTTCGAAAGTAGGCACAGAGTACTTTATAGTAGTCCGATACGTCGGAGTAAACCCTACTCCATAGTGATTTTGAATTCATAAGTAATGCATTTACCCTGTTGATGCCTTTGCCTTTTTTTTCTTTTTGACGGCCATTTTCAAATGAAATATTAATACAATGATAGTCAGTCATCCCCCAAATACTTATCTGTAGGAGGAGTTACGAGTGTACTGGTAATAATTATGGTGCATGGAGTCTTTTCTGACACTTTTTTTAAAATAAATAATGATAAATTACAGATACTTACTCAATTTTTTTGTTGTATCCGTCAATGATATTCAGTTTTGTTATACAGGGTACATCTGTAAGACAAGACCCAGCCGCCATATCACCCATACTTGCCAACCGTACTTGCCAACCCTCAACTCCACTGAGGCACTTGAGTTTGAGTTGCCAACGCAAAATCGGCGAAGTTAGTATTATTGTTCAGTACCTACAAAAGAGGTTACGTAAATCATGTTCCAGAAAATTATTTAAAACTGACAAAAAATTATGTCTTTTGTTTACAGCATTAAACTGTCGTCGTTTACGACCACGTGTGTTCGGCGACACCTCGCTGTCGACTCAGTACGAAGCTGAATTAACAATAATTTAAGACTACAATATGTTCGCGACGATGCGTCACCAAACAGTGTTTATAGTTTTTTTTTTTTTTTGTTTTGTTTATTAATTTAACTTTAATAACAATAGTTTTTATAGCTGGAAAGTGATAAGTAATATTTCTTAAAGAAATCATAAGTACAGCCCTTATTAACTTCAATTAAGTGGGCTACATAGCCCGCGATTTATAGTTTGTTGGTGCGTCCAGGTACCCTAGATAAAGACCTAGCCCTGGACGTACTATTAGTCGTCTAGTCTTCCTGAAAAGCCTTCTTAATTGGGTTTATAAGGGTTGGAAATGTTAGTTTGTTATTTTTTGTTAACTTGTTTTATCGATCTAGGTTTTCATTGCGTGTCCCGTCCTGAAAAACAAAGTTGTGATATTGTAACTATCATATTGTTTTAGGTCATTAGACCAGCTTGAGATACCTGATTAGTTTATTGAAATACCTTCATGAGTTTTCAAATAAATCAACTTGAAAAATAATGTTTAATTAAAATATTTTTTTTTTGTGTTTACACTGTAAAATCTTTTCAGTAAATAATGGTACAGGAACTACAGTTATAACAATAGCTGGGTAATTTGATGAAATTTCTGGCAATGTATAACATGTCAGAATTATTTTTATATTTAAACTATTTATAAGCGTTTTTGTAAAACTTAAATAATAAAAATTTGGTCAAAATAAAGTTCAAATCGGGAGACAATTTGCAGCTCTCGTCGAGGTAAAGTTTCGAGGTATCTAAGCGCGCAGGGGAAAATATAGCTTCGTAGCCATCGGCTTGGTACCATACTTATTCCTGAAGAGTTACGCAAGTCGTCTCCTGAAATCTCCTGAAGACTTATCAAGCTGCTGTTATTATTTCATCACCAAGAAACCCTTCGCCGTCAAGACTTCAATTCTTAGGCGCCGGCCATCAGTCTGCAGATAGTCTGAGCCTATAGGTGCAGGACGTCAGCGCCATTTGGACTAGGAGGCCTAACCTGGTATAGGGATACACCTGGCTAGGCACACACCCTCCTTTCATCCCATCGTGCCCATCGATCACGCCCGTCTGGCACACAATAGATCTATAAGTAAAAAAAGAAAATCTGTTTTGATTGTTATAGTGTATTATTGATTGCTAATTTGGAGATTTTTTGTATCATAATTTTGTCTACTCATCTCGTCGTCAAAATCGAGGACGACTAAATGTCAGAAGAATCGCAGATTATCTCATGTTGAACTGTCAAAATTCGAGATAACTAGGTGCCAGCAGGGCTAACATGAGGCACGCGACAATTAATCACTCTCGCGTGATTAATTTTCTGACAGCGCAACACTTTTCTCGTATTCTGACAGCGCTCCTATACAAAATACTCGACTAGTTCTGTCAAAGTTGATGTTTTCTCGACAAACCTTAACATGACACCTAAGTTATCTCGAGTTTTGACAGCTAAACACGAGATAATTTGCGATTCGTCTGTCATTTAGTCGTCCTCGATTTTGACGACGAGATGAGTAGACAAAATTATGATACAAAAAAAAAAAAAATTACAATGTATTAATTATGAAAATACTTAGTTCTAATCCACTATTTATATTGGAACGAAGTTCCTTCCGGCGGCCGCGAGAGAAACTGTGGCGGAGGGGACCACCTAATGGTGGTCCCCTCCGTAGAGTATAGCAGCGCGGTCAGAAAACGAGAAAAGTGTTGCGCTATCAGAAAATTAATCACGCGAGAGTGTGTAATTGTCGCGAATGTTAGCCCTGGGGCGTAATTCTCAGGAAAACGATTCGCGATGTTCATAAAAGGCGTCGTGACCGTTATCGTCAATCGCGTAGTAGATCTTCTGGGCGTCGTTGTGATAGATCAGAGTAGGTACTCTCAAAGTTTGCGTAGGCGCCGGGATAATTCGTATGGGTGCCGGGATAGCCACCGTCGTGACCTTTTAAATGAAATACTGGTTCGATTGAGCGCTTTAGAGGAACGGTTGCCTTCAAACACTATCCGTACGTCTACTCCCATATCGTCACATCCGGGCGGCTCTCCGCCACTGATAACTTCGGTGGTTTCCGAGGCACCTTTTACCGGTAATATGGAAATACGTGCTATGGATAGAACCGTGACCACTGAGGCATCGCAGGGGTTGACGCTGTGGACAGGATTGTGGGCGCACTTAGCATTACTATATTTCGAATTTTTATCCAATCTGCATGATTTTGACATGTGGTGTGCGGAAGTCGATCGTGGGGGCGAAATGTGTCAGTGGGACGATCGGGAACGCCTGGGACGCATTGGTGGGTGTTTACGGGGAGATACTAAGACGTGGCTCAACGATTGGGTGACCCGTGATCAGTCGTGATCCAAGTTTAAAATTGAATTCCGATTATTGTGCTCACGCGAAGTTAACATGGCCACTATGCTATACGATGGCATGAGTACTAATTCTAATAAATTCGATACTTATGCAAAATATGCGCGAAAGTTCCTGTTGTCACTTAACATTGTTAAGGGGCTTTCAGAGGAACTAAAAACCTCTATTGTGATCCGTGGCACCTCCGATCCCCAATTGAAAGCCGCGACCGCCAATGCTAAGCTACAGTCAAGGGAATTAGTAGAAATTTTGTCGGTGTACTTTAAAGCCTAAGCACCCGTTAATAACAATCCTGTTTGCACGTCAAACGCGAATTCCCCTGATCCGCGTAAACGCAAGATCTCGCAGTATGATCGATTAGTGTGCTTTTCATGCGGAAACGTTGGTCACAAACAGGGCTTAGCAGATTGATTGGATTGAGTTGTGCATCAGGCTATCAGTTTCTTTAAAAGTTTTATCAATATAGCAGCATGCTAGCTGTGCCTACCTACATAGATGTAATCAGTCTTACAAAATATTTCTCCAACCTTCCAAATCGATCCCCAAATTAACACACAGATATTTTCAAAACAATAAAAACTTTTAGCGGAAACTTATTTTCTAACTGACCGAATCCCCATTACGTGAGTGCCGAAGTTAATTAACTAGAAGGCGAAAGGTAGAAGTTTTTATTACAAGGAACTGTTCATAGGTGTATGTGAGTATCAAGGGGAGTATCAAACTATCTTGCGTATAGTGTTTTTTTTTTTGTAGTGAAGCTTAGATTCGATAATTGGACGAGAATCGAGAGTGATATTTCAAGGACAGCAAAGGATGTGAGACAAGGCGAAAGACGTGTCACGTTGAGGCTCATTTCGTGATATGAGAGAGAAGAAAGATAAGGTACACAATTTTCTGTTTCTAACAGTAAATCTCTCTTATTTTTTATTTTGACGTCAAAACGTCTTTTTGCTCGGTGTACTGGTGGTAACTTCAATAACTAATTCTGACCGCCAAACACAATCATGTAGAATAATGGTTGTGCAATCCATTCTCTTTTAGGGCCGGTTTTTTGATCCGTAGTTAACTAAACCAATGGTTAAACATAATAACTAATGGTTGAATTTTGGCTAAATGTGTTTGCCAAAATGCCAGTAGTTACTATTTTTTAACACTAATGAGTTAACATGAATACATTCATGTTATTTCATTCATGTTTAGCCTTTCACATTTAGCCAAAACTCAACCATTATTTACTATGTTTAACCATTGGTTGAGTTAACTACGAATCAAAAAACCGGTCCTAAAAGAGAATGGATTGCATGTTTAACAATTGGTTGAGTTAACTACGGATCGAAAAACCGGTCCTTAGGGCCGTTTTCTTGATCCGTAGTAACTTTTAAAATGTTTTGGTTAACTAAACAAAGCTATATATAATATATATATTTAAGGTGTATCCTTAAATAAATAGCTTTGTTTAGTTTAACCAAATTAAAAAATAAAAATTAGCAGAGCAATTTTACAGTAGAAGATAAAGCGCAAAATGTTAAAAGCTAAATTTGGAGTTTCTTTCAAATGGAAAAAAATGTTGAATTTCTTTACATACTTATTCTAACTAGTACATACGTACGTATATAGAAACTATTATAGTTTGAGGAAATATTCACAGAGAGTTATAAGCGATTTTAAAGTTTATGTAAAAATACCTAACTTATCGTAACAAAATTCGCCACTTAGTCTGAAATACTGCATATCGGCAATAAGTTATTATTATCACGCAGAAAATCTGTTTTGTCTCAAAAAAAAGTTGTCCACATATAAAAGTCACATTTACATAGTTTACGGTAAATAATTTGTTAAGATAACATTGTCACACACGTATTGTACTGTTTTTAACAATTTTACTATCAAATGGAGGAGATACAGTTCATTAAATTATTTTAAGGATTTTTTATACGGGAGCACAATGTTTACAGATAGCTAGCGCCACCACGTCCTACTTTTATAGGCATTACTGTGTATGAAAGTACTATGAACATTGTGTGTAGGGAAAGGATTTCATGAACAAAAGCACAGAAAGACAAGACTAGACATGTGTTATTTCAATTAGGTATGCAACTATTTATCTTTAATGAGAAAGCTAGTTGTCCGTTCCAAAAACTAGGTCAATCATGCAGAAGGAAGGACAAGGAAACTCCATGGCAACTTCTTTTTAAAGCTTTTTCAACACATCTTTACATTAGGATACTTAAATTATTGTCAGATAAGTATCTGGGGGCACGGTAGTGCCCCCGCCAAGTCGAGCAAAACAAAGGCATGGCTATACCATTCTTTTGTCGAAGCCATTCGGGCCATTTTCGACCCCCTGTAACTTCATTGTGGAAAAGACTAGAAGCCTAAATTTTCAGTGACCAAGAGAGCATTACATCTATAGATATACAGGGTGTCCAGTGGCAGAATTCAAAGTTTTAAAAATTATAAAAAAGAAAACCAAAGAATGTTTATTGTAATTTAATAACAATAAATGCGGATTTTATTTTTTGAAAACCACGTTCTCCAAATAGCGACCATCGAACCTAGCACATTCTTCGAGTCTAGCACGCATGTTTTCAAAAACCCGTTTACAGAGCGACTGGGGTATCCTGCTGACTTCGGCTCGAATATTTTCTTTAAGTTGTGTCACAGTGCTCGGATTCGTTTTGTAAACGACGAATTTTAATTATTTATATAAAAAGTCACACAGGCTTAAATGTGGTGACCTGGGTGGCCACAGTATGGTGCCGTTTCGGGATATGTTTTTTTCAGGAAATAACTGCCGCACTGCATTCATGGACACATTAGCAGTACGAGCTGTGGCTCCATCCTGCTGGAACTACGTGTTACGGTTGAAGTATGGCCTATTCTATAGTTCCAGTCTAAAAAAGTTATTTATGATCTCGGTATATCTCTCCGAATTGACAGTTACCGTCTGGACGCGTTGGTTTTCAAAGAAATAAGGTCCCATGATGGCAGATGCAGACATTGTACACCAGACTGTAACTATAGGTTTATGTAAAGGCTCTTGATGTATTTCTGTTGGGGTGCGGACATCCCAGTAACGCAAATTTTGCTTATTCACATATCCTCCAATGTGAAAATGGGCTTCGTTACTAAAGAATATGTTACCCATACGAGTAGCAGTACGAAATCTCGAAAACATCATATCCGCGTAAGTTTTTCTTAATCTACAGTCAGAATCGTGTAAACCTTGAACGATTTGAATTTTATATGGATGGAACCTGTAAGGTTGATTTCGTAATTCCCAATATCGATGAACGTGCACGAAGAGATAAACGGGGATTTTAAAATTAGGTTAGATATAGAATTAGATAAACCATAACACGTTCAACATTTTCGTCTGTGGCTACCGCTAGTATAGGTTGATCCTGTAGCTCTGAACTTTACTATCCTAGTCCGAATGAGGTAAACCATGTCAGTTTCATAATTGTACTTATTTTAGTTATAATTTTATTTTACAACATATTAATACCTAATTAAAATACTTAGTTCTAATCTACTATTTATATTGGAACGAAGTTCCTTCCGGCGGCTGCGAAAGAAACTGTGGCGGAGGGGAGCGCTATTAGGTACGTAGACGTACTTGTCTACGTAATAGTAAACGAACTTACCTGAAGTGAAGTTCTATCCAAATAATACGAGTTGCTTCGTCCGAAAAGATTAGTTCCCTCCCAATCCTATTACTTCCAATATTCAAAGTTAAATATTAAAAGATTTTAGGCTTTCAACTAAATAAATGATACTACAGGCATAACGAGAAGGAAGACAAAGTACCTACCCACAAACAAACAAAAATCAAACTCAAACTTATTGGGTGAAAGGCGATATCTTAGACGTATTACTACAATGTTATCTCAGACCAAGCAACTCATATAATTTGGATGGAACTTCACATCAGGTAAGTTCGTTTAATCTCCAATTCCAATCGAGTAGAAACACTTAGCGAATCACTTTAAAATACACAAAAACTAATTACGGACAAAATCAACAATATGTGGTGAAAAATTTTAAACAGACCTAAAAACACAATTTCCGGTTAAAACATGGCGAACGATCTCAATCGTGTGTAATTTAAGCCTATCCTACTTCTGATCTGGATCAGAAGCCTAATTTTTTTTTTTAACGACAACGCAAAACGGCCTATGTCAATTTATTTAAATTTGAAAAACCGTTACAAGAAATTAGTTCAATATGATCACTAGTACGCGTCCGTCACATTGGTCACATCCAAGCTGAGTAGTAGTGTTCTGTGAGCAAAAGTGACAGAGGTGAGTGAGGATATGGCTCATGGTTGGTCAACCCCTCCACTGACAGCGTCATCGCAGCGACGTGATGTCCCCGCCGTCTCAGCTGTCAAACCTCTAAAAACTTGTATAAACAATAGCAAATCTTACAAATAGTCTCACGGAATCACTTTTTACTTGTAAGTACTTGAAATAACAGCGATTCTTATTACATAAACTATGAGTTTCAAATTATTTGAAACAAAACACCTCAACGAACGAACGCAGTGACATAAAGTGCCAGGGTTGCCATAATATGATTTAAAATTTCCCCATTCTATTAAACTTTAAATGTTTACGATATCTGACCCTTAAATTAACGTTATTCCTCAAATTATAGTGGAAAAAATGAACAAATGACAACCCATCAACACAGACATAGATATTATTATTATTTATTGAATTAAAAGCCAACAGGGACCAATTAGAAAATAAACTAATACAAATACAATTAAACACAATTTCAATACAAAAATATACTACAATACATGTCAAAACAATTAAAACAATATTTCCACATTAGCCCGTACATGGTCAAAGTGATACATGTACTGGCAGTCGAATCGCTGGGCGAAGGCGCACAGGATACTGTTCGAGCTGACCCGCACCTTGCGTACCAGGGATGTGCACCGCTTGCGCATGGTTGTATAAAAACGGCGAACACCCCCAAAGCGCTACAGAAGCGAGGCAGCACCCTGAATGCATTATAGTATTTGACGCGTAGAGCGCTGTACTGCTTTTGCGTATAATTCACCCACAGCCTGCTCGTGTAGAAAGGTGGCTTCAGGTTTGATGGTGGCGGCCCGCCGACCAATAAAAAAAAAGAAGACTGCGCGCCGTCTTCCTTTTTTTTGTTGGTCTGAGCATGTGAAATAATCATTCTCACAATCTGCACTAACTTCTAAATTTTGCAAGATAGTTTTTTTTTACTTACCTATACAGGGTAAAATTAAATTAGCTAGCAAAACTCCGCAGAAGTGATGGGTAACGATATGTAAACAGGATAAAACAAAAAAAATGTTTTTTTTTTTGGGACTTGTGATTACACTACCGGAGGTAGTATAATCACAAGATTTTATCATCTCACACTGCACTTTACCAGCGGTCATTGTCCCAAAAAAAAAAATCATCGATTTTTTTTTTCGTGTTTCGATACCCATCATGTCTGCGGAGTTTCGCTAGCTAGTTTAATTTGACCGTTTATTGTCCCAAAATGCAAAGGTCTCGCACATACTTTTCCAATTTTCTTTATGTTGTGCCTACTCAGGCCAACCGGTCAGAAACAGAAACAATTCATAAAACCAGCGTTTCTTAGGCTTGCCTCGGTAAAAACGCACAGAGCGGCCGCTCCATACTTGGAAGCGGCCAAAATTATTTTTAACAAACTAATGATACAGAACAAATAAAAACGTCATATAGAAAAATTTATTTAATTCTCTTCATTTTAGTTTATGAGTTGTCGATATTACTCACTATTGAGTATTGACTATTTTCTAGGTTCTAAGAGGTGTTCGCTATATATAGCGTTGTACGAGTAAGTACACGTATTATTAATACACAGATTATAAAAACATTTAAAAGGTTATTATTAGTTCGATTTAGTTGTTTGTTCGAACAATACTGTAATAGACATAGGCACCTAACGAATATCTAATCGGCATTTTTCATATGTCAATCTGCCTAGCCTTTTCCCAACTATGTTGGGGTCAGCTTCCAGTCTAATCGGATGCAGCTAAATACCAGTATTTTACATGGAGCGACTGCCTATCTGACCTACACAACCCAGTTACTGGGTAATACGATACCCCTTGGTAAGACTGGTTGTCAGACTTTCGGGCTCCTGACAACCCGTAACGACTGTCAAAGATCCACGAATAACAGCCGGGACTAACGGCTTAACGTGCTTTCCGAGGCACGGAGGAGTCTCCGTATGTAAAGATGGTTACCCATCCACAGATCAACCCCGGCAAGCGTAGCTTAACCTGATGGATCGACCCGTTGCGGCTGATATTACTTAGCCACGAGGTCCACGAGGTATTTTTCACATGTATGTATTTTAATAATTTATAAAGATAGTTTCAATCGGATTCTTCACAGTTTAGCAAGCTTATGTCTTCTAAATCTTATACTTACCGAAGACTATATAATAACGAATACATCTTTGGATGGTACAATATCAATTTCATAGACTAGTCGAGAGCACTCCTTGTTTCGGGGATCGAGGAGTTACTGGTCTTGATCGAAAGATCCAATAGGAAAAGTGTAAAATGGGAATGTTTCAGTTTGTTGCAGCCGCTCAGCGTATTTACGATACTACGTATACATTAAGACGTTCACTGTCTAGCCAAAATATCAAAATTTGCTCTCACATCCAATTTACTTTTTCGTTCCTATGTACTGAGGTACACTCCTCTAAGCACTTGCCTTTACACCACTTCAGGTCCTTAGAGGCCATAGAAGTTGAAGACACCCTTTTTAATTTATTTTTATGTTCAATTTTCAAAGTTTTGTAAGTCCTAAATAAATAAAAAAATTCGATGGCTCATTGCTTTTTTATTTTACCTACATAATTGTTAGGACCCATTATGTATGAAAAGTGAGTGACCCACATGTATGTCATGGAAGTCTCGTTCCAACCCAAAATGACCCACACGTGGGTCACGGACAGTGAACGTGTTAAGACCTTACTGTGCGCAGTACTAAAATATATTCTTTTTATATTGTAAAAAAAATCTGGAACTCTCATTCTCATAGAATTTTGTTGGTCAGGGGGGCAATTAGTTTTCAATATAATTAATTAACTTTTAAGTGTTCTCTCCTACAATCCCAACTTTTTGCAGGATCTTGAAATATCAAGTATGCCAGTTCACGACGAGTAAAAATTAGTAGGTACGCGCCGTATAATACAAAAATAATAATAACGTCAAGATTAGCAAACTTTAGCAAGTTTTTGTTTCATATCATAATAAAATAAGGTTTAAGGTATATTTTTCTATAGGTTTTGTTGCAAACAGTAACGAACTGTTATAACTTTTACTCTCGTAAAATAAATTTTATTTGTAAAATTTGAGCTCAATAAGTTCACCATTATTATCATATAAAGTAAATGCTTTATGTAAAAATCTATAATATTATAATAAAATAGATACATTGAGCTAAAGAATCCATGTTTCAGAATTTCACTGACTTTTGTCGTTTTGAAATTAAAAAGCAACAGAAAACTGCATTTTTTACTGAAAGTATTCTAGTCATCAGATTATACAATGTTTGAACTGTTTTCTGTTGTCTTTTATTCTTACATATTGTCATAAACCTATTTTCATATTTGCGCATTTTGATGAAGCAACTATTTAAATAATATTAACTATACCTATTTTTGACCTACCTTCAACTTATCAAAAATGGTTTTTGACCAACCCCGGCCGCTTTGTGCGACGCGACGTCCGCCTTAATAAAACAAAAAAAAACAATTAAATGTGGGTTGGCGATATTTTTCCACTTTTGTGCATGTTATTTTACTAGAAGGAGGTAGATCCTTTAGTTTACCTTCCTTTAAATGGCAACCTCGTCACTTCCATACGATGCATAGTGCAGGGCTACGCAACTAAAACTTTTATTAACTGAAGTATCTAACACAAAAATTCACCAGATATTTGGAACAACAACATATGTATATGTCGCTTTGAGACTAGTTTGCAAAACCTCGGCCGCTCTGCTCATTCGACTTCGACACCAAGTAAAGATTCATTCTAACTGACATAGGTACTAGGCCCTTTGTTTATAAGTTTATCTTGGTCGTCACGTTTACGATCGTCAGTGTTGCATGGATGACTATTGCCCGGTTTCTGAGGTTTATAAAAGGAGTTTATCCATTCGAAAGTGTTTATTAGTCCGATATCGTGTTTCTGAACACTTCGCTACGGAAGAATTTATCTTAAAAGTCGAGTTTAACTAAGGACCTCCAAAACAAGCACAAGGAAGGAATTCGTTTAAATAGATAATTTGGTCGAATCAATAACTATTAAAAGTTTAAACTCCGTTTAAGAACTCTTCAGAAGCCGCGCATATGGAAGCTTGTTCACACACGTCTTTTCTACGGCGCGGTTTTTACGCCGTACCGTAAATAAAGTGAGCCGTGTAAAATGGCCTAAGGGATTGTATTACTAACACCTTTATATATGTTTAAATGATAATAATTATAATAAACGTCGCTTTTCGTGTCTGTCTGTGTGACCTCTTTGTTTTTCTTAACTACACAACGATTCTTGTCACGGTTTTCACCAGATTTATGTACAGACGCCAGCACATCAAACTACTACAATCTGTCAAATTTCTTTAATAGATTTTCAACTTTATCGTTAAAGCATTACGTTCAAGGTTGATTGTTGAAAATTTGACAGTTTCGGGTAGCTTGACCTGCTGGCGTCTATACATAATACATTAATATTAAACTTGTAAATAATAAAGAAATCTCGATGTTTTGTCAAGCCGTAAAAACCGTGCAAAGCAGGGACGGGTCGCTATCGCTACTAATGGGATAGACTGGAAACCCTTTTTGACATACCGTCATGGCGGGTTTCTCTGACTCTACCTAGGGCATAACTTTGGCCCAAATCGAGACAAATGTTTTAAACTGCCCATCGTCACGACCACACAATCGAACGTCATGTTTCCTTCAGTAACTAATACTGCCGTCATAAGTAAAAAAGACGTATCTGACATTTTTTTCGAAATAGAGTTATTTATATACATAATCAGCACAAAAAGACGCATCTACCAGTATTTTTAAATTGGCGTAAACTTAACGAAACCCTAATAATTCTTACTATTAAAAGACGCATCTGCCTCTGTATATTATAGTTTAAACAGGACAAATATTGTTTTTCTCCATTTCAATATTTCTGTAGATGGAGGAAAAAGGGCATCCTTTTTCCTTACGGCGGCAGAATAGATGGCGATTTTTCTGCTAGTACCGTAATGGCGGGTTACTTTGACTCCTAGGGCCTAGAGTCAAAGTAACCCACCATGACGGCACTAGCGACCGCCCCTGCTTCGCACGGTTTTTTACAATTTCAGAAAATATCGAGATGATGATGATTTTATTATATGTAGCTTTTAAAATAATGTAAAATCACACAAACCTTTTGGAATAAATTCTCTAAATGAAGATGGGATTCGCAACAAAATCCATACGTTGCGAAGTTTAGAAGAACAACGTGGTCACGCAGCCAGACAAGGAAAGTGACTCCAATTTATAATATGTATAGATATAGGTTTGGGGTGGTGCCTGTAAAACAGCATATATTAAAGTCGAAAGAGCATAAAGAGCCGTCATTAAAGTTATGCTCAAGAAACCGTTTCTGTATACTTACCTCAATACTTGATATACAAAGAAAGTTTAAATCCAGGCCAGACTACGAAGAGTTAATAACAAAACGCACAATAACAGGTCTCCACTCCTAAAGCAAGCTCTTTTATGGCAAGACGCTCTTTAGACTATTTATATCCACGCGTTTATAAAGAATTGCAAAATAACAGACCACAAATACTCCCAATTTTAAATCGTTATTAAAAATTGACGCCTTTCACTATCCTACGGCGAAACACAAAGGATCATCTATAAATAAATCAATATTTTATTTATTTATTTATAGGAGAACCAACAGCAATAATTGTATATAAAATAAAAAGCCAATTACAGGCTCTCACGGGTAGAAACAGACAAAATAATAGAAATCGTAGGATCACTAACAAGCACGATAGAAAAGAATATACATATAAATAATACACAATAAGCACTATGCACTTTTAAAGAAGTCAGCATTCAGCCGACTGCGTGCGGGCTTTGGTGGTAAATGGGTCAAATGAGAACTCTTTACAAAGAATATTGAAATCCTTACTCGCTCGCACTATGTATGAGTTTTGCTTGTAGTTAGAAGAGGAAAAAGGAATAGAGAAAGGCGGATTAAATCTAACTGATCTCTAGGGGACACTGAAACGCAGTTTCCGCAGAAGATCAAGACAATCAATCTCGTTCGATATAATTTTTAAAAGAATAGTGCAATCTGCTAGTAGACGACGATTTATTAGTGGCTGTAGGTGAAATTTCTTGCAAAGATTTATGTAATCATAGGAATGGTATGGTATACGTAGCCGGAAACATAGAAAATGAACAAATCTCTTTTGTATATTATCAATACGATCGATGTATTTTATGTAAGACTACACAGCACTCCTATTATCACACACACACATACACATCTTATTTGTAAGACGCCAAGACTACAAGGTCAGGATTCGCGCCAAGACCTTCAAGTTCATGGTTCATAACAGCTTCGAGACTTGGCAAGACTTACTGGCGCCAGTTCGTCTCGCTAGCCAAGGCGGCGGCGGCCGGCGGCGACGTGAATGATATGCCATTTCAGTCTCAAGGGGAGAAAGTTTCTTTTATTTAGCCGAATAAACAGTACGAAAGCAATTAATACTTTTTTAGTATTTAGGTTAAGTTACTTTGATCAGGCTATAAGTTAAGGTCTTTTTTCAAATATCCAGGATGAAAAATAGCTTATGTCCTTCTTTATTCTACCTGTCAAAAGCCAAAGCCTGAAATTGGCGACTTTTTATTTTTCTCGCGGCCACCAACCAAATCTTGTTTTTATTGTACAGAATAATGTAATAAACGAAACTTATTTGACATGCATATCTTTAAGTTCAGTCCGAAATGAGATATAAGAGTAAGAAGTGTGTATGTATTTATTAGGTTTGTAGGCAATTTTTTTACTTTGATATTGATTACATTGATATTGTTCGTAGAGTCGTCTAGCTCCTTAGGTACCGAGTTGAGCTATACGATTACTGATAAATGCTTGCACTGACTGGGGCGGTCCATTCAAACCTGTGTGATTCTTTTCTCAAAAAATCATTTCAGTCGTTAATCTACATGGTCCTCACATGATCTGACCCTGATTATGTCTGAACTTCAAAACAGACTGACCCCTGAGTTTGTTTCGCCATTTCTTCTCAGGGGTAGTCAGATACGAATTATGTCGACTCCATCTTGCTTATTTTTTTTATGAATGTGACGTTCAAGAGTGATTCCGAAACATTTTTTTTTTATTTCACCTATGTGGTTGTGAAAACATGGAAGGTACTGTTTATATGAAAAATCTTATTCATTTGGTTAATTAATTTGAAAATTGGCAATATTAAATAAATAATAATTTAAATAATAAAGATTGACACTTTTATTTTATTAAAACAACCCCTCACAGTCTCCTTACTAACTTTGACACCCCTTAAAATATATTTTAGGGGGTGTCAAAGTTAGTAAGGAAAAATTTTAACGCGCTGTCGGATGATCTCGAAACTCGGTATTAATATAGTCTGGCAATTTGAATACTTTATGTGGCCTATTCAAATGTTCTTTCTTAGAAATTGTTCGTAGAGTCGTCGAGCTCCTTAGGTACCAAGTTAAGCTATACTAATACTGACAAATGCTTGCACTGACTGGACCTGTCTACTCAAAACTGTGTGATTCTTTTCTCTAAATACCATTTTATGCGCTAATGTACAAAGTCCTCACACGATTTGACCAAGATTATGTCTGGACTTTTAAAGAGACTTTGACCCCGGAGTTCATTTAGCCATTTCTTCTCAGAGGTATTCAGACAGGAAATGTCCACTAAATCTAACTTTTTTTTCTTTGTAGTTTGACGTTTAAAAGTGATTCCCATATCCTGTTTAACTTCATTATAAATCCAAACATACTATAAATTCTAAAGTAAATCTGTCTGTCTGTATGTTACTTTTTCACGCCTAAACCACAAAGCGGATTTCGATAAAATTTGGCAAAGACATAAATGGCGTCCTGCGGAAGGATATTGGCTAGTTTTTGTTTTAATAATAATCCTGAAAGGAATGATATAGGGTTTGTATGGGAAACCTAGCAATTCTTAATTTAGGGATATGAAAATTCAAGCTTTTTGTGAGAAGGAATAAAATAAATGATTTTAAAATTCACATGTAATATTAATATTTTTGTTTACTTCTTTTTAAAGAGATTTAAAGCATCAGAAATATAGTCATAGTCCGTAGTTTGACGTAACATTTAGTCTTTATTTCATTAAAATCGAAAGATGTTACACATAAAAAGAAAACGTTCGAAGCGTAATTTTCGTGACCCAGGCATTAAACTACGAAAACTATTAGCACACGTTGCCCCGCGTCCTAACCAAAGGCGATCGTCGCGTTCATAAATGTCACTTTTGGTTCGGAAAACTGGAAGGGCCCTCTGTTGGCGCGACACTGAACAAAACTGACATATGGACGCGACGATCGCTTTTTAGGACGCGGACTTAGGGTCCCTTACAAACAGCTACATATCTTGATATAATTAAACCTTGGTATAATTTCCAGTATAATAATAATAATTATACCTTGGTATAATTTCCAGTATAAGCAGATCTCGCATTGTATAGGATTTCCTTACAATGAGATGTCAGCTTATACTGGAAAATATAGCTTATAATATGTAGTCGTGTGTACAAAACTTCAATAACTACTCGACCCAAATGTATGGGTCAGCTGATTATTTCAACCCTTAAACTTGACCACACCTTTCTGATACACCCTGTACATGTATGTTATGTATAAGAAGTGTGTGAGCTTATGCTTGAATATGCAGAGATCGTTTGAGTGTGCGTGAATTTGAAAGGCAATTTTACGAATGCCTGTTGGAGTGACGCAGGCGAATGGCCACGCCATGTTTGGGGTATGAAGTTTCGTGTTTGAATCTATATCTATACAAATAAATAAAATTGAAGTGTCTGTTTGTAATGTCAAAATAACAGCTTTTTACTAAATGAATATGAGAGTATATACGTTACTTATAACGAAAATACATTTTTTTTTTGTCTGTCTGTATGTCTGTTTGTTCCGGCTAATCTACGAAACGGCTGGACCGACTTTGAATGGGAATTCCACTGGCAGATAGCTGATGTCATAAGGAGTAACATAAGCTACTTTTATTTTAGAAAAAGAATTAGGATTTCGCGCAAAAAAATAGAACCCATGAAATTGTGGACAAACCCGATTCCAATTGGGAAGAATTGACAACCACGTGGCCGAAGCCATGGGCAACAGCTACTGTTAAATAAGTTGCGTTAATATACAGGGTGTCCGGTAATGAATGGATAACCTTGAAATGTCTTATAGTATAACTTATGGCCGTTCAGAAAAAAAATTGAAACAAAATATATCATAAGTAGTACCTAAGTTATGATTTTTTTAAAAGAAAGGTCTAATTTTTTTTACCTTGTTTTACTTTTATGAACACTACGATCAGAAATGAATGGATTCCATCAGTTTGTTGTTATTTTATTATTATACACGAACTATGCTAATAGATAAACAGTCAATAGTATGACTAGCTATTGCACTTTTTTATTAAAAAATTAGCAAATTAATTAATTTTAGAAAAACTTTGCAAAATTTATTTTTTAAACTATGTTTAAACATCTTGGGTATAAAAAAAATGTATGAATACATGAGTGGCCAATAATTTTAAAATAATGTCACTTTCAAGTAGATTTTATAATGGTACAATTCATAAATGTATCTACAATAAATAGTGAATTATTGCCATTAATGTAGAAAAGGAGAAAATTTTACCAAATGTCAAAAGTAATGTAGGAACTTTTTTTAAATTAAATTGCTTCTGACCACTGAAGATTAATCAAAAATACATTTAAGGAATTTGTAGTGAATAAAAATTGCGTATTGAAACCAAATTGTCAGAAATTTACAAATACTCATAATGATTAAAATAGTTACTTTAAAAGCGTGAAATGGGTCGTGTGACCTTCATATTTGCTACCTCCGCGCACGCCGTGCTGTCATTCTTTTGTGTTATGTTAGACAAAGAGGGTCTGAATCGGCTAGGTGCGAGAGAGAGGAAATAAATGTAAAACATCAGGTAAGCACTCATACTTTTAGTGCGTTTCTCGACTTGCTCGACTTCGCATGTGTTTATTTAGTTTCCGTTTGCAATTATCGTGATTTACTTTGAATCAGTGTTAAAACGACCACGTGGCTATTTTATTGGACTATTCGTTTTGCTTACTGATTTGGACTTGTTTTGTTTGGTGATATTTGCGACGATTTGGTTTGTTTTTGGACTAAACTGGACTTTTGTGTTTTTGTGTATCAAAATGCCACGTCAGTATACGGCACAAGAATATGCAAATATGCATTACATTTATGGAGAATGCAGAGGTAACGCAAATGCAGCTGCAGCGCTCTATAGGGAGAGATACCCTAATGCGCGCCACCCAGACTACCGCGTATTTATTCGTGTCCACGGTTGTTACTCCGAAGGAAGATTGCCTGGTAGTGGTGTCGGTGGTACAAGCAGTGGAAGAATCGCTCGTCTTGATGTAGAAGAAGCCGTGCTTGAGGAAGTCGAAAACGATCCTTCTACCTCTACACGAACAATAGCTCGACGCACAGGTATCGGAAAATCGACCGTGCACGATATTTTGAAAAAAAATAAATTCCACCCTTACCACGTTACACGCGTGCAAACTCTCCAACCAAGAGATTATGCAGCTAGATTGCGTTTTTGCCGACAAATGCTGGCAAAAATCGAAGAAGACCCGCAATTTTTTAATAAAATTCTGTGGAGCGACGAGTCAACATTCAAAAGAGATGGATACATGAATCTTCATAATTTACACGGTTGGGAATTAGAAAATCCCCATCTTATGCGTGAAGATAGATCCCAATACCAATTTAAAATCAATTATTGGACTGGAATATTAAGTGGAATAATAATCGGGCCATTTGAATTACCGGGGAATTTAACAGGGCAAAGTTATTTGGAGTTTCTTCAAAATGATCTCCCCAATTTATTAGAAGAAGTGCCCGAGGAGCTGAGGGAGTCATATTGGTTGCAAAATGACGGCTGTCCTGCGCATTATGCTGTATCTGTTCGTGCATTTTTAAATAACACGTACCCAGATAGATGGATCGGGCGGCTAGGGCCAATTTTGTGGCCTCCACGTTCACCGGACCTAAATCCATTGGATTTTTTTTATTGGGGCTGCCTTAAAGAGGAAGTATACTGTAAGCCTATAAGGTCTTTAGAAGAATTAAGAAGACGAGTCAGAGCAGCCGCATCAAAAATTAGTGAACGACGGTACACAAGACTGCTCCGTAGATCATTTATCCGTAGATGTAGGGCCTGCATAAGAGTGGGAGGCCGGCAGTTTGAACATTTATTATAAACGAATGATAATAAAGTGTTGTTTATGTTAAATGTTGTTTTTTATTAATCCCCAAAGTTCAGGTACAATTAAATTTAAAAAATGTTCCCATATTACAAATTTTGATATTTAGTAAAATTTTCTCCTTTTCTACATTAATCGCAATAATTCACTATTTATTGTAGATAAATTTATGAATTGTACCATTATAAAATCTACTTGAAAGTGACATTATTTTAAAATTATTGGCCACTCATGTATTCATACATTTTTTTTATACCCAAGATGTTTAAACATAGTTTAAAAAATAAATTTTGCAAAGTTTTTCTAAAATTAATTAATCTGCTAATTTTTTAATAAAAAAGTGCAATAGCTAGTCATACTATTGACTGTTTATCTATTAGCATAGTTCGTGTATAATAATAAAATAACAACAAACCGATGGAATCCATTCATTTCTGATCGTAGTGTTCATAAAAGTAAAACAAGGTAAAAAAAATTAGACCTTTCTTTTAAAAAAATCATAACTTAGGTACTACTTATGATATATTTTGTTTCAATTTTTTTTCTGAACGGCCATAAGTTATACTATAAGACATTTCAAGGTTATCCATTCATTACCGGACACCCTGTATATATATTTTTTAATTAAAATAAAACGGTTGATGTATTTTATTTTGATTTTATGAGGGAGGCAGTGCTTGGTTACCCTTATGTACAGCCGTTTTGACTAAATAATATATTTTATCACGGTAAAGAAAGTTTGGCTACTGACTATTTTGTATACCTATTTTTTGCCTAACGGCATAATGTCGCCATGCTTTTGTTTATCGGGTATTCGAGGGTCATTAGAGTACCAGGTATTCCAGAAAAAGCCGTGTGAAATACCCCATTGAGGATAAGCATATTCATAATACTCACCAGACTTATGGATACCGTATAGATGTATCCAATCTACATAATAACGCAAATCAGTAAACACAAGAATCCTGTCTTCGTTATACCGAATTTCAAAACAACCTAGCCCAATTGTATAATCTGATAACCAATAGGCATCGAAGCAATGTAATCCCCCGCCGTTCTGTAGTCCGGGAAAATTGAATACATTTTTCATACATATAAATTTTCCCCACCATTTGGGTAGGTACTTCGAACAGTCCACAACTGCACTTTTACTGATTGTGGTAAAAAATATTTTATAATTTTCTTTGATATGCTCTTGATATTCATAACCAGATCCCGTAAACCAGACGTCATCATTCAGAGTCATAGTTTTCTGCGTCAATATGCTTCGCATTGGATATAGGCCAGTTTGGTACAGTCTATTCATCAAAAACATCTGGTCCAAGGTATGGATTACACATACGTCGTGTCTCGGTGAATGGACGCCTCTAGCCCCATGCCAATGTTCAGGATTCAAACTTTTCGGAAATATTCTTGTGACTCTCCAAACTCTGTATCTATATGGAGTTGTATGAAGGCCAAAATTGCCCAATGCCCAAACACGTAGGTCCTTTTGTCTATCATAATAGGGATCCAATACATTGGCAGCAGTGAGTATGGTTCTTCTGTTTAGTATTGAACCAGTAGTAAGGCAAGAAAAATCTGAAAAATTCAAACGAGTTAAAACATTGCCAAGAAGTCTGTCACTGTTAAGTAAATAGTCTATGGCTACGTAAGATGAGCACGGAAGGGTCTCCCACGTTAGAACCCAGCCAGATGTCACATGTAGCAGTTGTTTCGGGGTGGAGTTGTCGTTTCGCTAAACAATTCACAATACCACTAGTCACTTGTCGCGACGTAGACTGCTGAGTATCGGTCCAGTACGTTGGGGGCTCACAGTGCTCCAGCGGACGGTTTTTATTAGCTTCTTTTGCTTTTAAACGATACCTACGCACACGTTCTGCATTTTGCCTTTCCTTATCTCGGGCAACTTTTTGCTATTTCGTTTGTTTGTCGAGGCATTTTTTCAAATGTTAGCTTTAAAAAACTATTTTTAAATATTTCACTAATTTGCTATTATTTTAACGCTGATTCTGATTTTTTTAACATATAAATCGGGAAACAATGCTCCACTCAGCCTCAATTTACGACAATTTCTTTGACAGTTCTTCAATTTTTATACTTGTCGAAGTCACCACATGTGTAACGCAAGTAGAGTATTAGAGCATTACATATAATAATTTATTTTTAAAATTTTCATTGACAAATCTCGGGACCCTGAGAAAATTTTAAATGATGAGGAGGCACCAACTGGCGATTATCCCTGTAAGCACTATGCAAGTGCCCCCAAGGGCCACCCGTGGTTGGTGCAGGACTATTGCAGAACATGGAAACTAAACATGTTTGATTATGGGTGTAGGTGCTGTGGACTTACCTAGACCTATAGAAAAACTATGGCCCCTGCCTGACCAATATTTTATATACAACTAGCTAACCCGAGAGAAGTTGTCCTGTAAAAATTTCAATAATTCTTACAAATGTCCCACAGAAAATGCACTTTCAGTTTTCCAGAATTTTCAAATTTTCCCGGCAATTTTCAAAACATTTTCTTTCATACAAACCTTGTCCTGACAATTACAAACACAACAAAAGAAGATTTATCTAATTTGGTGCTGTCGTTCGGAAGTTTTTATTCATTTTTATATATATAGATAGATAGATACACAGATAAAATGGCAGGGGGTGACTTGCATACTCAATAATGGGCCCCAAAAACGGTCGCTAGCACATAGTGTCGTAGCGACGAGGGGTCAATATGTCCTGAGATGCTGATAAGGAGTGGAGAGGTATCCCATGGCTATCAGGACAATCCCGGAAGTACGATCAAGATCTCTACCAGCATCTTACTGGAATACTTCCTTCCTCCGAGCATGTTTGCTCTTGCGAATCTCAAATGCCAAACCAGGGTCGGCAGGGCAGGCGAAGGGCGGGGCCGTGGCTGCGAAGGCGCCTGCGACGGCGCCTGCGAAGGCGCCCACGAAGGCGACCGCGAAGGCGTCTGAGAGGGCCCCAGCTGTGGCGGTGACGACGCGGCTGCCCCCGCCTCCCAAATCTCCTCCGGCTGACGCCGAATGGCAGGTAGCTGGGGAGAAGAGGAAGGAGGGCAAGGCGGCAAGGTCGGCCAAGCGGAGGGAGAGGCGGCAGCGGCGCAAAGAGCGAAGCGTCGCTGCGAGGTTACGTGCCCCAAAGTCCGCAGCTGTAGTGATCACACTACAGCCGGAAGCGGAGAAGAAGGGCGTGTCCTACCGCGACGTGCTCGCCAAGGCGAGGGCGGCGGTAAACCTGGAGGAGATCGGTGTTACCGAGGGCATGCGGGTAAGGGTCACTGCGACTGGGGCTCGGATGCTCGAGATCCCCGGTGCGGCCAGTGGCCCGACCGCTGACGCTCTGGCCGAAAGGCTCAGGGCGTCCTTAAATGCGGACGAGGCCCGAGTGTCCAGACCCGCCAAGTGCGTTGACTTGCGCATCCTGGGTCTGGACGACTCCGTGACGGAGCGAGAGGTGGTGGCCGCCGTGGTCAAGACGGGGGGGTGTGCCTTCGAACAGGTGAAGGTAGGCACCATCCGTCCTGACCTCACGGGGATGCGAGCCGTTACGGTGAGCTGCCCCGTATCGGCGGCCCAAAAAATATTTGGGGAGGGCCGGAGGTTCCAGGTGGGCTGGGATTCCACGCGGGTGAAACTGCTGGAACCCAGACCTCTGAGGTGCTTCCGTTGCCAAGTGGGCAACCACGTGGGGGCAAAATGCACCTCGGAGGTGGATCGCAGCAGTCATTGCTTCCGTTGTGGTCAACCCGGTCACAAGGCCGGCTCGTGCAATGCCACGCCGCACTGCTATCTATGTGCGGCCAGCTGCCGCACATAGATAGCAGTGCGGCCGATCACCGGGCTGGAAGCAAGGGCTGTGGTCCACCCACCAAAGCCCGGGGCAGGGGCAAGCCCTCCGCCTCCGCTACCGCCGTCACGGCCGCAGCCGCCGCCACGGCCGCCGTCGCTGCCGCCTCCACTGCCGTCGCCGCCGTACTCACTGCGGCAGGGCCCTCACAGGAGGCTCAGGGGGGGGCTAATATGGAGTGCCAGTAATGGCCCTATTACGCCTCCTCCAGGCGAACATCAACCACTGCGCCGCCGCTCAGGATCTGTTGCTCCAGAGCATGGCGCAGTGGTCGATTAACATCGCCGTGGTCGCTGAGCCGTACTTTGTCCCGCCCAGTGATTACTGGGTGGAGGACCTGAGCGGCTCAGTGACCCTCATTTCGTCGGCCGCCGCCGGTACCCTGTCCCTCGAAGCCGTCAAGAGGGGACAGGGTTGCGTTGCAGCACGGTTCGGGGGGATTGTCGTGGTAGGGGTATACTTCTCCCCGAACCGAACTCTCGCCGAGTTCCAGAACTCCCTTGCGGAGTTGAAAAACGTCGTCGTCGGGTTTCGTTCCCTTCCCGTGCTCGTCCTCGGGGACTTCAACGCCAAGAATGTGGCTTGGGGTTCCCGGTATACGGACACACGGGGCAGGATGGTGGAGGACTGGGCTCTGGAGACAGGCCTGGTCATCCTAAACCGGGGTTCTGTCCCCACGTGTGTGCGGATGCGGGGCGAATCAGTGGTGGACATTTCGTTCGCCAGCCCCGCTCTGTTGCCACATGTTGTTGACTGGCGCGTCATAGAGGGGGTGGAGACCTACTCCGACCACCGGTACATCCGGTTTGATGTCTCCGCCCAGACCTCGAGCGCACCGGTCCGACAGGCCCCGCGTGGTCCGCGGTGGGCGCTGAAGAAGCTGGACCGGGAGCTCCTCCTGGAAGCTTCGATCGTGCAGGCCTGGGTGTCACCACCGGACAGGCCTGCCGACATCAACGACGAGGCGGAGTGGTTCCGGGAGGCCATGTCCGAAATATGTGACGTGGCAATGCCCCGGGTCCAGCCCGGTCGCGCCTGGCGCCAGGTGTATTGGTGGTCGCCGGAGCTGACGGCTCTGCGCGAGGCGTGCGTTGCTGCGCGGCACCGGTACACCAGGCACCGCAGGCTCCGTATCCGCCCTCCGGATACGGAAGCCATTCAGGCGGAGCTGTACGAGGGGTACAGAGCGGCGAAGACCGCCCTCCGAGCGGAGATCTTGCGGGCCAGGCATCTGGCTCGCGAGGAGTCGCTGGAGACTCTAAACAGGGACCCATGGGGACGCCCTTATAAAATGGTGCGGGATAAACTCCGTCCATGGGCGCCCCCGCTGACGCAGAGTCTCCGGCCCCAGCTCGTGGAGGACGTGGTGAGCGCTCTGTTCCCTTCGCGAGGGGAACATACTCCCCCGCCCATGGCTCCGCTTCCTGCGGTGCCCGTTGCGGACCACATCACCGACGACGACGACGATGCTCCGGAAGTGACCGAGGTAGAGTTGAGAGCGGCGGTACGTAGGCTGAGTGCCAAAAATGCCGCCCCAGGACCCGACGGCTTACCTGGAAGAGCCTGGGTTCTGGCCTTTGGGGCTCTCGGGCCTCGACTAGGGGGGCTCCTAAGCGCATGCTTGGAGAGGGGCCAGTTCCCACTTCGTTGGAAGACGGGGAAACTGGTCCTCATTAAGAAGCCGGGGCGCCCTGCGGACTCTCAGTCCGCTTACCGACCCATCGTGCTGCTCGACGAGGTGGGAAAGCTCTTTGAAAGAGTTATTGCAGACCGCCTCGTCGGGTGGCTGGTGCAGGAGGGGCCGGATTTGGCGGAGAGCCAGTTTGGTTTCCGCAGGGGGCGCTCTACGGTGGACGCCATCATGCGCGTGCGAGCCCTCACGACGGGGGATGCTGTGGCCCGGGGTGGGGTCGTCTTGGTGGTGTCTCTAGACATCGCCAACGCCTTCAATACCCTGCCCTGGAGTTGCATCAGGGAGGCACTCCGGTATCACCGGATGCCGACCTACCTCTGTCGAGTGGTTGAGGCCTATTTGACGGATAGGGCCGTCATCTACCCCGGTCATCAGGGAGAGTGGAACCGGCGAGAGATGTCGTGCGGTGTCCCACAGGGATCAGTCCTGGGGCCGCATTTGTGGGACATCGGGTACGACTGGGTGCTGCGCGCCGACCTCCCTAGCGGCGTCAGCGTAGTATGTTACGCTGACGACACGCTGGTCCTGGCGCAGGGGAGGTCGCACCAGGCGGCGGCTGAATTAGCGACACGCGGGGTTGCGATAGTCGTTGAGAGGATCCGGCAGTTGGGACTCGAGGTGGCCCTGCACAAGTCCGAGGCCATGTGTTTTCATGGTCCTCGGAATGCGCCACCGTCGGGTTCCCAAATAACGGTAGGAGGGGTTCGCATCGGAGTCGAGTCGACGATGAAGTACCTGGGACTCGTCCTCGACAGCCGGTGGAACTTCGTGGAGCATTTCCGACGTTTGGCTCCCAGACTGGAGCGGGCTGGGGCTGCCTTGAAGCGGCTCCTGCCCAATCTAGGTGGTCCAAACGCCTCCTGCCGGAGGCTTTACGCGGGGGTCGTGCGGTCCATGGCCCTTTACGGGGCACCGGTGTGGGCGCGTTCCCTGAGGCTGCGGCCAGTCCGCCGGTTGAACGCGTCCCAGAGGGTCATGGCCATTCGGCTAGTCCGGGGTTACCGCACGGTCTCCGGTGAGGCGGCAAGCCTCCTTGCCGGATTGCCGCCGTGGGATCTGGAGGCGAAAGTCCTCGCGCACGTGTGGGAGTGGCGCGAGGAGGCAAAACGCCGGGGCATAACTCCGCTGCCGCGAGAAATCACGGTACAGCGGACAGAACTCCGGCGGGATCTCATGGCGACATGGAGAGTGCGACTGTCGCAGCCCAGCGCTGGGCACGCCACAATTGCGGCGATAAGTCCCCTCTTTGAGGAGTGGTTAGAGAGGCGCCACGGCGTCCTCACCTTCCGCCTGACGCAGGTCCTCACCGGACACGGTTGTTTCGGGAGGTTCCTGTTTCGCATAAGGCGGGAGGAAACGCCGGGGTGTCACCATTGTGTGGATCGCCCAGAGGACACGGTGGAGCATACAGTGGAGGTCTGCCCGGCTTGGGCAGAGCACCGCCGTGTTCTCACGGAGGCGATCGGCGGCGGCGATCTCTCGCGTCCGAGCCTGGTCCAGGCCATGGTGCGGAGCGAGAGTGCATGGGAGGCCGTCACCTCCTTCTGCGAAGCGGTAATGCTCGCGAAGGAGGAGGCGGAACGCGTGAGGGAGAGGCAGCCTCACGCCCTCAGTCGCCGCAGGAGACGCCCTGGGCGGCGGGAATTGATAGCCGATTCCCGGCCACCGTAGGCGCGGGCTTGCGGACGGTGAGTAGTGGGTAGCTCGCCGTCCGGTGAGGACCAGGCCCGGGTCGACGGCGCGTTGTGTTCCACGCGCGCCTCAAAGAGATGTCAGCAAAAGATGGGGTCCAATAGGGCCAATGCCGCTGGGGTCGCGGGTTGTTTGAAAAAGATACCGTGGCCCTGGCATAGGCAACTGAAGGAACACGGGTGGGTTTTAGTCAGTAAAAGTCTCACACGCCCTTCCGCTCCACCCAGAGCGGGAGAAGTTATTTGATGATTTCCCATCCACAAAAAAAAAAAAAAAAAAAGGGGTGAAGAACAAGACTGCTCCCGGAAGATAAGATCCGTGGAGTCGCTACTGCCCAATAGCCTGCCATATGAAGCCCTGCGGGTTCATGTTTCTCTCTTGGTTTGGATCTGGTCGTAAACTCTACTGGCACAGATCCCGAGTTCAGGAGCGCGCAAGCTCCCACCACGACGTCAACGTAGAGTATATTATTATTATTATTTACGAAATAAAAATAATTGAAATTCATGTAAAAATTGCACTCCGGCGCCCCAAGAAACATTAGTAGCAACAGGAAGTTTAGTTTATTTAATGCCTATTTTAGGAAATAAATAGCTGTTTAGGTACCAACTTTGCGCCATCCTATACAACAATTAATCTGCCTAGCCTTTTCCAAACTTTCTTGGGGTCGGCTTCCAGTCTAACTGAATGCAGCTGAATGTATTATTTAGTATTTTTTATGTAGTATTTTACATGGAGCGACTGCCTATTTGACGTCCGCAACCAATTTACTGGGT
The DNA here is from genome assembly GCA_948252095.1 of Dicycla oo. Classification (NCBI taxonomy): domain Eukaryota; kingdom Metazoa; phylum Arthropoda; class Insecta; order Lepidoptera; family Noctuidae; genus Dicycla; species Dicycla oo. Next base: position 17,686,230 of record OX411732.1, read on the forward strand.
AACACGATACTCCTAGCTAAGGCTAGCTTTCAGACTTCTGACTACCCGTAACGACTGTCAATGATCTACGAATGACAGCCGAGACCAACGGTTTGACGTGCTTTCCGAGGCATGGGAGTCTCAATATGTAATGGATGGTCACCAATAAAACGATCGCGGCAAGATTAGCTTCGATCGACTCCTGTGGCTGATATAATTTATCATACATTATGTACCAGAAAGGGAACAAAATAAATAATAATATTATTAGTGTATCATTGTAAGTAATGCTAGCAAACTATGAGGATTTAATTACTAACCCGTCAAATCTTGAATAGTGAGAAAGAATAATTAATTTGGGACGTATCTCAATGACAAACATTAAAATAATGTTACGTTGACGCTACCGTCATCTGTTATCAAATAGCAGGATTACACGATTGATCTTAGATGCTACCGCCATCTGTTATCGAGTAGCAGAACTACACGCTTCCAGAATTTTCTAGATGGTTAAGTGTCGTGTTGCAGCATTCTTGATCATTCCCGTAAATACTAGAATGTTCTCGACTTTTGTAGAGTAAGCTCATCACTTGATATTTAAATAGGGGGTTACCAGCGCTGCGTGGCAGTTCAGTTTGGAATGCGAAACAATGATCTTCTAGTGAGTGAACTACAAGTGATTCTGCTTATATGTTTCTGATTACTGTCTATTAAATAAAGTGTTAGTGATTTTGGTGTAAATTGGTACAGATTTATTTATCCCGAACCCCAGCTCGTAACGAGATCTAAAGTAATACCTGTCTTCAAAATACCGAAACTTAAAATACTAAACGGTTATATTATGGCTGCAGTTTAAAATCTCTCTCTTTAAAAGTTTATATTGCCTATTTGTATTGTTTCAGCCGAAGGTTCGTTTTCAACCGACTAACTAGTGCAAGAGCAAGCAAAGCATAGATGCAAAGCCGCTGGCTATTTTTATAAATAATAATGAATACTCACCAATAGATATTCCAGCAACGACAGCAAGTCTTCTATTGAGAAACATTTGGTGCCAATCCCAAAATGGATAAAACCATTTATACCACGTGGATTGGGCTTCCTGCCACCTGAAGAAACTCTTTCGGGGTATGTGATCATTTCTTTCAGCCGGTTTAGGCGTTGTAGTTGCGTCATCCCAAAAACCTGATACGACGGCCAGGAAAATGCATAACACACAAGAAAATAACACAAATTTCATTGAGTCTGTGTTTAATTAACTAAATATAAGAACTGAATCGTTTGAGTCACTAAAAAAGTGACAATGATCCGAAGACTTGAATGTGCTCTTTTATATGGACTGAATGTATTTGTAAATAATGCTCAGTTATTTATCGTTATTGTAAATATTAACCAAATATGACACTGATATATGACGATGACACTTTTTATGTAAGCAAACGTTTTTCTCAGATTACAACAAATAAGCAAATCCAACGACTGAGGTATGTAATTATGCATACCAGGCTTAAATTTCCAGTAGTGAATGTCAGGACGTAATAACACCTCACTCGCACCCTGTTTCTAACACCTTGTACACAAACAACTGTAGAACAAATGTTGGCAAAATGCATTTGGAGCGTCATCTGCAGACGACACCACAGAAACTGACATCAACGCAGGCAGTTTCATATGGCTGAGGTTCCTGGAGTGGGGGCACCAGAGGCTTTATAAAGGCGAAGCACAAGCGGAGCGGCCTCTTGGGATTTTGGATAGATCACTATCACCATACTCGTTGACTGTCATTTTCTTGTATGGTCTACCTATATTGTAATGTACCTAAATAATAAACCAGTGTATTATGAGTTATCTCGGATTTATTTAAGTAAAATTAAACTGTAAAGTATACATCAGAAATGACAAACAATTTTCACAAATAAAAGCGAGGTAGTTGCAGTAAGCGCTTCAAGCGAAAACGTGCTCGCTCCACCTCTTCTTCTTCTCACCTGGACGCCTTCGTCGCCTCCAAGGCGGAAGGATAAGGTATCTTATGATTACACCGAAACTGTGAGTAATACAAATTCTATTACTTTTAACCATTTTATACCAGATTTTGATCCAATAAAAGATTATATATACCTTATCTACCGGCTTAGCATTATTCAATCTACGCAAATCCTTTTTCATGGTCTGATAAAATGATTCGCTATCTAGCTTTGAATAAAAAGGATTTAGGAAGTCATGGTATGATTCATTATTACTTACAGAAAACAGTGGCCCGCATGGAAATGGGACGACTGGAGGTTAAGATTGTCGGGTAGTTTCCAAATACGTAGAAATATGTTCGATCTTTTAAAATAAATCATAGATAAAAAACCTATCGATAACCAATCCCTGTATGAATTTTTCTTTGAGCAAAAATGCAAGATAGATGGTTTAAGTTCGGTTTTTTCTGAACAATATTCTATTATAGGATATTATTAATAGGATATTGTTTCAATCATAGTAGGAAACATACGTGATCACAATACCACTGCGTCTATAGAAGCCATTAATTTTATAAGCAGTGATGATTTAGCTAGTTATTTACAAAGTCGAGTTTACAAGAAAAATGTAAGACCAGAAAGTAGTTCACGGGGCATACAGGTTAGACCAACAGCGCATAGTCAATCAACATCCGTAAATAGAACTTCTGTATCCACAAACTCAGCCGTTGCAAGCCAACCGTCCTCCTCCAGTGTTGGCCAAGATTTAAGTCGAAAAATAAATAAATGTTATAATTGTGGGGGTAACCCATTGATATATATATCAATGGGGTAACCATAAAAGGAACCTATGCGATGCAAATAAATGTAAATATTGTGTGAAAAGAGGGCACGTAGAATCGAATTGTTACTGTAGTGTATCAATCTGCCTAGCCTTTTCCCAACTATGTTGGGGTCGGCTTCCAGTCTAACCGCATGCAGCTAAATACCAGTATTTTACATGGAGCGACTGCCTATCAGACCTCCACAATCCAGTTACTGGGTAGTAAGATTGGTTGTCAGACTTTCAGGCTTCTGACGACCCGTAACGACTGTCAAAGATCCTTGAATAACAGCCGGGACCAACAGCTTAACGTACTTCTTGATTCGTTGATTTTGATTGAGGGTAGGATACTGCCAACGTAAACATCGCCTCTGTATAAAAAAATATTTTTAAAATTATAGAAGCATATTTTAAGTGAAATACATAGTGAATTCCTGATATGATCCTAAGTTGAATAAGTGAAAGCGTTATCTAGTGACTGTGTATACAATTCATAAAGTTATGAACAAGGAATTAAAATCACATAAGTTGTTGAATAAATACGGATTAATTTAGTCTTCTGCGAAAATAAACTGGAAATAAAGCTGTGTTCAATTGAAAAAGTCACATCGGTACTTGCCCGGATTTGAACCCACAACCTCGTGTATGAGAGGCGAGGCCATTTTTTTTTTTTTTTTTTGGGTGGGAAATCATCAAATAACTTCTCCCGTTCTGGGTGGAGCGGGAGGGCGTGTCAGACTTCTACTGACTAAAACCCACCCGTGTTCCTTCATTTGCCTGTGCCAGAGCCACGGTAACTCTTTCGAACAACCCGCAACCCTGGCGGGAGGCGAGGCCATCACCACCAGTTTTCACATAGTCTCTGTTAATTACTTTTTATTTAGGGCTATTTTTTAATCGTCAGATAACTTTTACTTATGGAATAAATATGGCGGTTTGGCAGCTTTTCTATGGAAAATATGTCAAACTGTCATATTTATTATTGAGATAAAAGATATCTGACTATTGAAAAATCAGTCACATTTTCACTAATGATCAAATAAAACTAATCTCGGTGAGATTTCTTCACTTGAATTTATTTCGCAGTCAAAGATATTAAAGATATAAAAAAAAAAAAACAACAATCAGGAATTGTCGTCGGACACCCGGTTGGAACGAAGTTCCTTTAACTTTTGGACACTTGGCAAAATGAGAGCTAGGTCGGCAAAATAACAGCACGAAGTGGACATTGACCTCTTTCAGTCATCTGTACCTACTCTAAAAAAAGCCGTGCTTGACATTTGATGGTTGACTCTAGACTGTCTGAAATCAAATATTAACCTAATCATATATAAAAGTTAACAAAATAAAATCTTATCCTATTTAATGTTATTTATTGTAACCAATTTAGCTTTTAATTTATATTTTTTATTATCATTATTTACTAATTTTTTACAGCAACTGTGTATTAGTTGTTAATTCATTGCGTGATTATCTGCGCATAATATAGTGCGTGCTGTGCTTTTCTATAAGCAATGAGGCGCTTAGACTTAAGTTTGTAATGTATAAATTGCAAAGTACTAGTGTACGCATTGTTGAAGAGCCTAATAAAATAAATAAATAAAATAAATAAACGAATCGTGCAATAAAGAACTTCGTTCAAACAACAATACTTTACTACGTATACTAGAATGTAAGCTGGAAAAGTCGTGGTGAGGACACCAGAACTTAAGTTACGCAAGTCACTATACCTCCATTCTTTAACGGCACATAATCTATCTACATGGAGCAAATAGCGAGTGACAGACGGACAGACGAATGATAAGGGTAGTACATTATAATGTGCGGATTCCTAAGTGATATACTATGGGATATGTAGTAGGTACCTTAGAGTAAGAAATTCATAAATAGAAGTGACACTCATGCACAGTCAAGAAAATTAGTTTATCGTGTGTTTCGGAGCCATTTTACAAGAATATTGTACCTCGTTACGCAGCAGTAGGCTAGGCCCCTTTTTAATGTACTATCTAACATGCAGCTCAGACTTAATAAAAGCCAAGACATAGCGCTGTCAACAGTGACGTGAGGCCGCAGGTTTTGGGTTTTAGCCGCGAAGACAGTAGGCATTTAGAACGTATTCGGATTGAGATCTTTCACCTCTATACATTTTTATTCTATGGTGGCAGTTTGAAGAGTTCGTCTGATTTATTGGAAATACGGGTTGATGGGTGATGGTTCGCGTCGAAGAATAAAAGATAGGTGGTCAAAGGATTTTAGCATATTGGGATATTGACGAAAGCATTGGTAGATACGGTCGGCGGGACGGAACACCGTGTTACCTATAATCAATTATCAGAAGGTAATTGAATTGATTGTGGGTGTACGACCTACATAAGAGCACATGAAGGACCTGGATGAGACTTGCACAGACAAGGGAAGCATGGCACAAAGGGGAAGCGGCCTATGTTTAGTAGTGGGTAGAACACGGCTGTCAATGACGATGGTGATGATGGAGTGATTTAAAATCAAAATCAAAAGTCATTTATTAAAACTAGGCTGAGAATCAGCACTTTTCGAACGTCAAAAATTACATAAGACAGTCCCCCAAAACGCCCGTCCTTCACCACTTCCTAGTGCTTTAGCTGAGGAGAAGAAGTGACGCAACAAACTGCCCAGCAGCACAGCTGTCTGTTCAGTTAAATAAAAAAAAAAATACTATATACAACACCGCGCAAATCACATGTAAGTACATAACGCAACACAAACATTAAATTTCATTTAATTATTTGCTATAAGTCAGCTAGCACACGCCAATATACCAAAAAAAAAGAAAAATAAATCAAAAAATCTAAAACTATATTCAAGCAGAAACAAAAATACGAAACTACAAACGTAAGCAGAACTTTATACCTATATTAAAAGCCTCCATTAATAAAGGGCGTGCCCACTTACATATAGCCGTACATGTAGTCGTAACTCTAAGTCACAAATGATAAAGTAGGACCATAGAAGGAAAATAAACAACGAGTTAAATTACTAATAACAAAATAAAACCAAGGTCAGCAAGATAACCAGTCACCACCACCACAAGCAGCACCCGTTCACGAGAATAACGCAAAGATCCCCCTTGTCTTAAGTTAAACACAGCGACCAACTATTCTTATCGTTTAAGTAATCGTTGATAGAATAGTATGCTTTTGAACAAAGGTTAGATTTTACTTTAGTTTTAAACACATTGTAGGGCAAATCTAGCAAAGAAGAGGGTAGCGTGTTAATAAAGTTGACAACAAATGAGTTATGAACCTTATGAAGCCGGTGAAATGGAGCACGTAATTTGTCCTTATTTCTGGTGTAAACATTGTGAATATCACTGTTTTAGTGTATAAATGTATATTTTGTCTAATATATAAGATGTTGGCGAAGATGAATTGTGATGCCACCGTGAGAATACCAATATGTTTAAAAAAAATCTCTCAGAGAAACTCTGGCACCGAGCTGGTAAATTTCTCGAACAGCTCGTTTCTGAAGAACAAACATATTTTGAATGTCAGCGGCTTTGCCCCAGAGCAGAATACCGTATGACATAACGCTATGAAAATAACTAAAATAGACTAACCGAGCTATACCAATGTCAGTGTATTGTCTTAATTTCCTGACGGCGTAGGCGGCTGATTTAAGCCTTCCCGTTAGGCTTGATATATGTGAGCCCCACTGAAGTTTGGCATCTACTGTTATACCCAGAAAAACTGCCGAGTCTACAGTTTTAAGCACCTCTTTATCTAAAACAATGTTGGGTCCTAGATTTTTAACATTCGGTAAGGCAAACTTTATACATTTCGTTTTCTTAGCATTGAGAACTATGTTATTTGTCGTAAACTAATCTGTAACCATTGAGGGTGCACTGTTTACGTCGTCAAAATTTTGTCTATTCCTGTCTACTTTAAAAATAAGAGAGGTGTCATCTGCAAACAGTACAACGTCACAGATACCCTTTAAATACGCCATTGATACGTAAGTCATTGACATACACTAAGAACAAGAATGGACCCAATATGCCTTGAGGTACACCTAATTGAACTGGTAGCCCGGAAGACTTTACACCATTTACATCTACACATTAAAACCTATTATGTAAATATGAATTAATTACTTTAAGAGCTTCGTTTTGTACACCGTAATAATGTAGTTTACGCAAAAGCGTGTTATGGTGCACGCAATCAAAGGCTTTGGAGAGATCACAGAAAATTCCAATAGCATTTTGCAAGTTCTCCCATGCGTTAAATATGTGTTTCAGCAGAGCAACACCTGCATCTGTAGTCGAACGACCTTTAGTAAAGCCATATTGTTCATCATGGAGGGGGCCATTTAAATTAAAATGTCTTAGCAACTGCTTGAGGATTATTTTTTTCAATATTTTGTTAAATGCAGGTAAGATAGAAATAGGCCTAAAATTGCCAACGACATTTTTATTACCTGATTTAAATAAGGGTATGACTTTACTACTTTTCATGAGGTCAGGAAAAGTTCCTCCATCAACACATTTATTAAAAGTAACAGCTAGATAGGGGGCTACTATGTCTATTATATTACTTAACAGTTTAATTGAGATGTCCAAGTAATCACCAGTGTTTTTAGACTTAAGTGTGTTAAAGGCATTAACTACATCACGAGGTGTTATATCTTCGAAGCTAAATAAGCGACCACATTTGGGCACACTACTATGCAAAAGGTTTTCAGCTTTAGACGGGGATGAATTTAAGGAAAAAGTCGTAGTTATAGATATGTTGGCAAAAAACTCATTAAATGCCTCAGCAACGTCTGCTGCTTTATTAACTAATTTGTTGTCGACCATAACTTCAAGTTGTTTGTCTTGTTTATCCGACTTACCATTACATTATTAATATTTTTTCAAGTGGTTTTTACTTTATTATGGATTTTTTAATTGTATCGCTTAAAAATTTAGATTTAGCACAAACACAAATACTTTTAAATAATTTTGAATAATTTTGGACATAATCTAGGAAAGGAGTATCAAACCTGTGTTTTTTTCAAACCATAGACCTGGAGTAGCCAATTAATGGCACCACCGTGGGCTTTAACCAATGCATTAAAGCTCACGGTGGTGCCATTAATATTAATGGTTTTGGTCTTGAAGGTAGATTGGTACGAGTACTCTTTTTGCACAACATCAAAAAGGGCTCCATAGATTTCATTAGGATTATCGTGTTCGACGTTCGACGATAATCCATCGTGATGAATGAAAAATTTAAAAAAATAATGTAGCCCATAGACTACATTATTTTGAAATTTGTTGCAACCACTAGCTGTGTAAGGCCTGCATTCTATTTTATGCGGCTTTTTATGTAATGGCATAGGGAAGCTAGCTAATAAACCACAGTGTCAGACCTTAAGTCACTTAAGAACTCAGAAGAGAATACGTTTTAGACGATAAGAGCTAGGTAGAGGTGTGAAAATGACAAAAAATTGTGTCATCCATTAAGAAGAAACCAGCGGGTAATTCTGTAACACACACATGGCAATGCCTTTCATTTTGACAGTTCAGTAACATTTATTATGTTATTTACGGCGATTTTTTGAAAACTCAAAGCATTTATTACAATTAAACCAACCAGGCACTTTTGAATAGTCAGAGACTCGGTCAGTTAGTCAGAAAGTTGACGCTTGTTGCCCATTCCAAAATAATATCTAAGATAACGTAAGAACGCGCAAGTGGGCCTTACATATTTTCAGCCAAATAGTTTAATGGAACTTATAAACTCAATCATTTCGTATTGAAGCATAGATACAACAAATAAGTCAAATGGTAAGAACAAATAAATTGGTCAGTGTGACCATTTACAAACTTTTACATAATTAGCTAATAAATTCATCATCATTCACCTGCCCTTATCCCAATTCATTTGGGGTCGGCGCAACATGTCACTTTTCCATAATTCTACATAGTTAATAAATTACACAAAAATATTATTTGATACGGTAATTATTATTATTATTATTCTTGTTGCTTCTATGTGAGAACAATTAAAAAAATCGAATACAGATAATTAAGACGCAATGGAATAGCCATTTCCTTCAAAATCTTTCAAATTGTGTGTTATGCAATTAGGGTGTCAGGCGCTCGACCCTGGTAAAAATCAGGAGAAACGACTTGTTAGCTGTTACTGGAGTCAAAAGACAAAGCCTATTCTCATCCAAAGAAATATCTAAAATTTGAAGCTGAATCTCTATTTTTAAAGTAACATACGTCATATACACGGTACTTACGTAAAGTAACGTTAAAATGACTTATACATACTTACTATATACCTATATAATTTGTTTAAATAACATTGTTAAAAACGCTTCAATACATGCATTTACTTTGCATGTATGACATTGACGACCATAACTGGAACTGAAGCAATTGAGTGCATTATCAAAATATTATATTTTTATTAAGATTTTGTGATTTTGGTTAAATTTTAATTTAAAAATTTACGAATTTAAATGATAAATCTGTTACTTTTTTTTAAGGTGTAATACGATAAGTGACGTTACAATACAGTGGGCCCAAAAATTATCTCCTTTATGTTTTAAAAGTGCAAAAAAAAACTGTGGGAAATTCAAATATTTGAAAGTCGCCCCTGACCTATACTAGAGTCAAGAGCAAACCAATCTCAAATAATTTAAAAAAAAAGCGACACCATGTGACGTAAAAGTCTATGACAGCAATAAATGTCAATGTATTTTGTAGGAGTGTTTGCGATTTCTGGTTTGTTTGTTGTCATAGACTATGACGTCACACCAATTACGCCAAAATGGAGGTTGTTTAAAATGCCCATGTCCGTTGGCAATGTTTTTCTTTCTAGGACTTTAAATTGGTTTTTGGCGTTGAATATTTTTTTACTATTATATGGCGATGTATAATATACTATTGAATAAAAAAAAATACATGCATATTATAATATATGCCGTAGTATGATGGTTGTAGCCGTGATATAGGAAAGTTACTGCGACCAATTTCGACGTAGCGCTCGTCGGCCGCTGCCACAAAACCGCTCGCTTTGCTCGCTCGGCTGGCGCGTAGTTGGTCACAGGTCTAATCTAACCTAACCTATTTGGTTGGAGTGCCCTAATACTTATATTACTAGTAAGATAGTTACGACCCGTTTGCAAATAATTATATTACGGTAGAAAGTTATATCCCTGGGGATATCACTATATCATGGCTACAACCCAAACATACCAAATAAAAAAAAAACAAGACATAGCGACTTAGACTTGTATCCTAGCATGTAGCTAGAATTAAAGCCACTAGGCTCTAGGCGCTAAGCAAGCCGCCTTCCTGTGCAGACGTAGCCTTACAGAACTTCAACGTAGATCGACACTCCATGAACAAAATCAATGTCCGACAAGGCTACTTAGAACAATTGATTCAGCGGTTCGAGAAACTGCAGCTACAAATCGAATCAATCGACGACGCCAAGGGCTCTTAAGAACAGCCGATATATTCTGTAAAAATCTCACCGTGAAATCTTAGACGAAGTGAGCTTGAAATGAGCTGGCAATCTAGCCCCAGGTGCAATGACAGCTCCAAGTTTTCACGGCGAGATTTTAACTTTTTTCTTGGTGATTACTGGGAAGAAGATATAAAAATGTATGCGTAACAAAAATAATAGAAGTGAGCTGTAAATAGTGTCAATCCCTAGCATCGACCTCATTGTTGTGGAACGCAGTTTAAATTTGTGCTGATCGCTTTAAGTTTCATTGGCGAAATTCGTCCTTAAAGATTATCTGTGCCAATAATTTCTTTTAATTTGCATGTAAAAAGAGATAATTATGCCCTCTAACTGGGGGCATACTTACTTTTGCATAACTATTTATGGTTAACAAAAGTTGCACAGCATTGTTTCTGAAACATCTTTACGAATTTATGTTATCTTCTTCTTCGCTTCGCTGTTGACAGAGCGGTCGTGGTCACTATGAATTGTGTCCAATCGCAGGTGCAGTCGTACCTCGCTTCACGATCTCTCTCCATCTGGTTAAATGGTTCTGTTAGATGACAGTCTGGCGCATTCATTAACAAGACCTCCAACTGCGAATAAAATTTGATCAGTTCACCTTATTGGTGACCTCGCGCGTGGCCTATTACCTTATTCTATGTATGTGTGAGTATTTTTATCCTATCCAAAATGCATTTTACGTTGCCAAGATTACTCACACATAAACTAAAGAGCACCCTTTCAGTGACCACATTCAATATGTGTTTTTATCTTTTAGTGCCAAATCTTCAAAACTAAGTCGCGTTGGCACACACTACGTCTTTATGGTGTATCTGTGTCACGGTCAAGATTTTAACTTTGACTTTTTTATGAAAACTTTCAGAGGTCGAGCGGACTGCATACATCGCTGGCTTGTTTTAGCACAAGGACAGTTTATGACCATGTTTATACAGAATTGTAAATTGCTGTAATTTATCGCGATATTGAGTTAAATCGATTATATTTTCATATCGACAAGGTAACATTACTGGTGACGCTATACTTATTGTTAATGATCGTGTGATCGTGGTTAAGTTGATACTTCTTCCAGTATTCTTCTAAATTGTTCAAACACTTTTTCAAGTATTCGAACGTTCGTCTTTGAGCACCGGTCTTCTTCAAATTAATCCCGATGTTTTCGATGTTGATGGCGAGCGCCAATTGGACGTCGTAAAGCTCAGCCATTTGGCACGTTGTTTAAAGTCGTAAAATCTCCCAAGGCGTTGTAAATTATGGAAAGATCTTACTTGTGGCCTGCTGTTATACCACCGTTGATGTTCTCCTTGGATCAGGAGTGTAATCCAGTACCAACCAATCCAGAATACCACCTTAGTTCACACACACCACACTGTTGTATACATAACACTCGTGATTACTTTTCGAAACGCGAGTGATCCGACAGGAAGGACCAATGTGTGCGGGGTGCAAGTTTGCAGGTAATATTAAAGCACTGAATGGATTTGGATTAAAAGAGTTTATTAACCTTTCATATGCCGGAAACGTAGGTCTGCGCGATTTTAGCTGTACTCGAAAAAACACCTAATTACATTAATGTAATTAGGTGTTTTTTCAAGTGGCGCACTCGCATAAAAAAATGGTGCGCAGACCTGCGTTCCGGCATTCGAAGGGTTCAATGTTCTTCATGTTTAATGTAAAAAGTCTTAAAGTAAAATGTTATGTTAAATGTTATGAATGCACCCGCTCCGTTAGATGTCTGGTAATGCATTGATGTTAATGTATAATGATTGTTGTAAACTGCTACGTTGGCAGGTGTTCGGTTGCTTAGACCGAACAGTTCCTTTCTGTATGATCACTTCTAAGGTTCGTAGCGTAATTTTAAATAGTCTCACCTTTCTCAAGAATTGTGCTAAAATATTTTTTCAAATCCAACTGGCAGTTCCAGAGATTAGCACGTTCACACACAAAAAAACTCTTCAGCTTTGTTCCTATATGATTTGATTGATCTACCCACAGCTGAGTCCCAGTGTCACACAAATTATACTTTAAACTAAAAAGTTTAGATATTTGGATACAGTTAAAGCAAAAAAACTTTTTTCTTCCATTCTTATCTTCAAAACTTAGTCCAAAATAAATGACCTAAAAGTTATAGCCCTATTACTAATCCCTATTCCAACATTTTCAGCAAATTGGCAGCAATAAAAATAATTCCACAGACCCAACATGACCCTCATAAATAGCAAAATATTATAACGAATATTTAGGTCACAAAAAATATGTTAATATTCAACCAGAAAATAATTCCCTTAAGAGATGTAATAACCACATTTGTTTTGAATATTTCAGACTAATCCGACCACAGGATAAAACTCTGGTCATCAGTCTGTACAAAACCATGTATTAAAACCAAAATACATTCAAATGAACCCTTTTACATTGTCAGTTTACATAAACCCTTTTCACACCAAGCGCATATAAGAATCAACACTAAAGTCACACATACATTGAAACAAAAAAGAAAAACTGCTACCGTTTAAAACGGCAACAATGATTTTAGTTCAAGCCTTCACCAAACAGTCTACTCTTATTTGAGATACCGTATTTAGTGACAAGGACGGATATAGAAAAACAATACCGTGTGAGTGGGACGGGTGACATAAGATGTCGTAGCTTCGTAGCGGGTTGAAAGCTACGGCAGTTCGCTCGTAGACTCCTGTCGTAGCGCGCCTACGTAGTAGAGCAACTTTCGTAAATTCTTCATACAGTATTACAGTAAGGAATTATGTTTGTGTGCGTAGCAAGCGTTCAGTTTTTCATTGTGTGTAATATTCTTATGTAAAAAGTGGATAAGTTTTTGTCTGATAGTTCAACGTACAATATAATTGTGAAAGCGAATGGTAGCGGCTTGTACGGATTGGACGATGGTATGAAATGCATTTTTAAAACTTTATTTTAGTACGATTCCATTTTTTTTTTTTTTAATATGTATGTACTTTTTCAGGAAGCTACATACTAAAAGTAAACTCGTGTTTTATACCCGTGTTTTGAAATCTCTTGTTTTCAGATATAATTAAATTGATTTCGACTTCCTTTGTGCTAAAGTTTTATGGGGATTTAGATGTAATTACACAAGTAAGTAACTTTCTGCTGGTTCACGCGTTCAAAGAAAAAAAAAATTCACGCCAGATTTTTATTAATTTTCCTCTCAAGATAAATATAATGCCTTTAAAAAAAAGGATTTTTTCATATTAAAAACCAAAATGAATTTACCGATACTTAAAACTCTAAACCACAAATACCCACCACATGACGGTTTTTAAAGAATACAAAAATGTTCGGGGTAAAAGTTTGTAATAGAATATTTCAAATTCTTACCCTAGTCACATGCTTGAAATTTATATAATAAATAACAGGCTTGACATTTGCTCTTTTATTATTTATCTTCATAGCATAAGTCGCTTCTGCAAGCGAATTTGATTTTATCTGTTAAGTAAGGTAAGCAGAGATGGAAGATGATTGAATTACTTATTTGGTAATAAAATGGTTTTATTTTTCAAAATTACGGACTTTGACAGGTCATCGAATTATTTATACGTTTGGCAAACGTTATATCTAAACAGAGTATGGCAAAAAAAAAAAAAAAACACTGATGGTAATAATTATGTTCATAATAATATGTACAATCTAAAGAAAAATACATTTATTTACTAATAAAGTCTGTATCCATACTTACTCCATTTTATTTTTACATTATATTTGTTTTTTACAACGATGCGGACGATTTTTTTGATGCCTAATGAGTACTTCCCTTTTTTTTACGTAAGTAGTACATAATATTTTGGTATTAGCTTGTGCATAGTATTTTAGAATTTTCAGACCTAGAAAAAACCGGCGAAGTGCGAGTCGAGCACACGAAGGGCGAACCTTTCCACCCTACTACCGTACGATATTTAAACTACATATCGCACCTTCGATAAGACAAGGGCACAAATGCACTTTTTATTATTTTACAGGAGAGCCATTTTAAGATTTTTTTTACATTAAATACCGTATTATTCTGCTCATACCATCTTACCACCTTGAACTGATTGATCTTTGCATGAAATAAGCCCTATACTTTTGTGATTCCAGATAAAAGGGTATTTTTAAATCAGTTTGGCATATTTAACCGACTGTTTGAAATTTTGACATTTATGGCCTTGTCTTACCGAAGGTGCGATATTAAAAAAAAAGGACTTCAGTTTAAAAACGGGTTACTGCGTTGTGGAAGTCAGATAGGCTGTCGCTCCATGTAAAATACTGGTATTCAGCTGCATCCAGTTAGACAGGAAGCCGACCCCAATATAATGGGACAGGGCTAGGCAGAAAAAAAAAGGCTTCAGTTTAAATAAACACGTTTCTTTTATGGGGTTCCTTTATTTTTTTAATATTTTTTTTTATAGCAGCTACAGCAATACACAATCTGTGAAAATTTCAACTGTCTACCTATTACGGTTCATGAGATACATGAGACAGACTGATGGACGGACGTCTGGCACCCTTCGGGTACGGAATCCTAAAAATGAATCTAACACAAATTGCGTAACATTATTTTAATAAAATCCCTTACTTCGCTCTAACAAATATAAAGTTTAAGTATAATAACATCAAAAAGATTCCGGTACCTTGTTTTGACCAAGATTAACTTAAATATTAATTAAACCCACCCTCTGTCGAATAAATCCAATCAAATTTCTCGCGTTCTCATTGTGAAGATCAATTCCTTTTATTTATTTTTTTATTTAAGTTTATTTTTTGCTGAAGTGTTGCAATTCTGCCGTCATAAGGTAAAAAGACGTATCTGACATATTTTTCGAAATTGAGTTATTAACATATTCGGAATCAGCAAAAAAAGACGCATCTACCAGTATTTTTAAATTAGTGTAAACTTAACGAAAACCTAATAATTCTTACTATTAAAAGACGCCTTTGTATCTTAAAATCAAAATCAAAAGTCATTTATTCAAACTAGGCTGAGAATCAGCACTTTTTGAAAGTCAAAATTACATAAGACAGTCCCCCAAAACGCCCGCCTTTCACCACTTCCTAGTGCTTTAGCTGGGGAGAAGAAGTGGCGCAACAGACTCCCCAGCAGCACAGCTGTCTGTTCAGTTAAAAAAAATGATTCTATATAACACTGCGCATAATAATTTAGGTACATTACGCAACACAAAACATTAAATTAAATTATTTGCTATAAGTAAGCTAGCACACGCCAATATACCGAAAAAAAAAATCGAAAACTATACTCAAGCAGAAACAAAATACAAAACTAAAAACGTAAGCAGAACTTTATACCTAAATAAAAGCCTCCAGTAATAAAGGGCGTGCCCACTTACATATAGCCGTACATGTAGTCGTAACTCAAAGTCACAGATGATAAACTAGGACCATCAAAGTAAAATCAACAACGAGTTAAGTTACTAACAACAAAACAAAACCAAGGTCAGCAAGACGACCTGTCACCACAAGCAGCACCCGTTCACGAGTATAACGCAATGATCAGCCATTACCCCCCTCGCCATATTTGAGGGAAGGAGACAACCCGACCCTCGACGCTACCGCAAGCAGTGACATCTAAGGGAGCATGACGAACTTGCTGCCGGTTGCTCGGGCAAGAAAAACTATGATCAATTGTCGAGGTCACTAGCTAACCACATATTGCAATACCACTCATAAAAAAAAAAAAACATTGAAATGAGTAGATTAAAGTTTAAACAGGACAAAATATTTTTTTTCTACGTTTCAATATTTCTGTAGATACGTATTTTTTCCTTACGGCGCTAGAATTGGTCTTATTAACTGAAAGGAAGGTTAATCCTTGTTTAAAACAGGTTTCTGTGACAAAAAGGTTTTAATGAATCAATATTCTGCCTCCTTGGATTCTAATTTGGATTCAACTTTTAAAAATAGGTTAGCTGTTCATTATAAAGTGACTTTTGAGGAGCTCGTGGCTTAGTAATAAAAGCCGCACGGGTCAATCCATCAGGTCAAGCTACGCTCTTGGGGTTGGTCCGTGGATGGGTGACCATCTTTACATACCGAAACTCCTCCGTGTCTCGAAAAGCATGTTAAGCCGTTAGTCCCGGCAGACATTCGTGGATTTTTGACAGTTGTTACGGGTCGTCAGAAGCCTGAAATTCTGACAACAGTCTGACAGTAACTGGGTTATAAAGGTCAGATAGGCAGTCGCTCCATGTAAAATACTGGTATTCAGCTGCATCCGGTTAGACTGAAAGCCGACCCCAACATAGTTCGGAAAAGGCTAAGCAGGTTGATATTTAGGGTTATTGGTTAAACACCAACAACCTCTTAAGGGTTCATTGTACTCATCATTATGAACAACTTTTACTATGGGACGAAACCACAATTCGCGAAAAAAAAATCAGCTGTTCAGTACATTTATGTTCACATAATTCGTCAAAATGTACTGAACAGCTGATTTTTTTTCGCGATGTCAGGTTTGGTCCCGTTGTAAAATTTGTTCATAATGATGAGTACAATGACCCCTTAAGGAGGAAGCGTCAGGGTACCCGCGTAATTCAAATTTTCTTACGTTTTTTTGAAATTTGCAAGTCAGTATTAATTTGTATGTTAAATAAATGATGATTGATGATTTGTGATGATGTATGATTTGCGGGCGTAACAAATATGTTTTTACAGAATTATATACAATAGAATCAGTAATACAACTCCTTAAGTTAGTATAATCCTAAAATGTCAAGATTTCATGAAATAGTATTTTTTTGGGATTATCTGGTCTTAAAGAGTTGTATTGATCACTTTAATGATTCTAAGTATGTAAATAGATACTTGTTACGACCGCAAATTATAATTTGATCAACGTACAATATAATACCGACTTGTAAATTGCAAAAAACGTAAGAAAATTTGAATTTTGCGGGCTACCCTGACGCTTCCCCCTTAAGAGGTTGTTGGTGTTTTACCAATAACCCTGTATAGTGACTTTTGTAAAGTCGTTTTGTTAATCTCTAAAATAAAAATATCGATTTAAAACAAGATTTGAGTAGAAATTTAAACGCAATTAAAAAAAAAATTATACTTTTGGTATCCAAAAATAATCCGAATTCCAAACAAAGTTACTGATTGCACAGCAAAATACTCAACTCAAAATATAAGAAACAATTCATATTCGTGGCACATCGCTATTTAATAACCGGTTTCAAAAAAGGAGGTCCTATTTTCGACCCGTACGTATGTATGTAAGTTTTTATGTCCGCGACTTTCTCAGAAACGTTTAAACCAATTTTGATAATTAATTAATTCTCGTGATCTACACACTTTCAGGAAGGTTTTAGTATATAATGCGTTAGGTAATTATTCCTATGTACGAAGTTATATAAATGAGGGAGATGCAGTACATTTATGCAAATGTACTGCATCTGCCTCATTTTTATGCGGATTTTGATGGTTCGTCTTCTCGTTCGTCTTGGACTTACGTAATATTCAACTAAAAATGAAAAAAAAAATACTTAAAAAAAAGTAAAAACCGTCTTCAAATACCTAAAACAGATAAAATAACTTTCATAAAAAATCTTAACAGCTTCTGAAGTCGGTCTCTTCAATTCTTCAATGAACCTTAGCTTGGCACCGACTTCAGAAGCTGTTATTTTATGAAATTTATTTTATTCATTTTAGGTTTTTAAAGTCGGTTTTTTTTAAGTAAGTTTTGAGAGTAAAGCCTTTTTATTAATGCATAGCTAATAATGACTAGCGCAAATTAAACCTTTTACCATTCTTGAGAAAAACAAATTATTTTAACTTATTCTTCGTGCCCTCCGCTTGCTCTTACACCCTATATCGACAGAGCCCCGATAACGGGGTTCCTATTTCTGCGTAAAGGGTTTTAAGTAACATAACCAAACCTAACCGCGGGGTCCATATTAGTCGCCATGTCATTTTTCTATGAGTATGAGTATTATGTATGTACGCTCTGGTTAATTTACGAGAATTAGTATTTTTGATTTAAAAAAAAAAATAGAAACGATGGAAATAAATTGATATAGTTAGACCAACACCGCTGTACCGCGCTTTAGGAATGCGCGGCGAGGCTGGGTGCAGCGCTGGCGAATGAGTGGTAGGACGCCGTGAGCGTTGACGAATGAGCGGCCTGCAATGCCCCCCGTCTCGCCGCGCACATACCTACGCCGCGGTATAGCGGTCTTGTTCAAACTATAGCTGATTATTTATTTGATGTGCAATTAATAATATCCCATAATAAATCGAGATCCTAATTAGAGTACACCTCTGCCTAACTCTTTGGGGGTTACAGGCGTGATATCATGTAAGGTTTATCGTAATAGTGCATCATTTCAATATCCAGCGTAGCAACACATCTCGAAAGTCGAAATTACGTGACGGAAAGCTCGTCATGGTTCCGCCAGCAACGCTTTTTACATTACCTATGTATGACACATCAGGCCGAGATGTCGTATGATTTTCATAAACACGCGGAATTTGTGTAGCAAAATCTTCGGTAGGTGTGTTGCTAATTTGCTAGTCCCGCATTTTAAAATGATGCACAAAAAAACCGGCCAAGTGCGTGTTCGACTACGCACAATGAAGGGTTCCGTAGTTGTGATGAATTTATCGCAAGAACAAACTTAACATTGTAGTTGAAAAACATGTTCTCACATACATTCCAATTGTAAATGTAAGTTGCACATTATTGAGAGATTTACCATGTTATTTTAAGAGCATAGACTTCTTATAAGTTTTTCTGTAATCTGTAGGTATATATATATATATATATATAGTATAGGTATATATTTTCTGTATTAAAAAAAAAAAAAATTGGCTCAGTAATTTCTGAGACAATCCCCCCCGATTGTCAATTTTCGTCTATTTCCTTAAATAACTTCAAAACAGTTAATTTTAAAACTATAAAAAAATATTAATATTTGAGACTCACAGTAAGCCTTTTCATTGGATATGTCACACGGTACAATTTGAAAACTTTTTTTTTAAAATTTCTTATTTGCCCCCAAAAATTGACTCCCATATTCAAAATTCATTTATTTACGTTACATGTTCGTGTTTGAGTCACAGAAATACATACGTCTACCAAATCTCAACTTAATCTTTCCATTAGATTCGGAGCAAATTAAATGTGACAGACGGACAGACAGACAGGAGACAGACGGACACGAGTGATCCTATAAAGGTTCCGTGTTTTTCTGTTGAGGTTCGGAACCCTAAAAACGATCTCGATTTATTACCTACTGTCATAGTTAATTTCGCCGTTGAAAATAACCTGTATTTACTTATTTAAATTCTCATTAATACAATCAGGAAGCATTTACTTATAAATGTCACAACTTCAGTACAAATATAATTATCAAATATCGGAAAGGAAATAATTCAAATTTCCGAACTTCTAAATTAATGTAGATGCTAATTTTAATCTCAAATAGAACACGATCTCGCTAACGCACAGTGTGTTTTTTGCCCTAAAAATCGGACATGCCCTTTTTATTTCATTAATAGATGCTGAAAACTGTTTGAAATGCGAGAGTAGAACACCCGGAGGTCAAATATACTTAGAACCAAAGTTAGAGCCATTTTGATATTTTTAGGTATTTTGATAAATCTGAAAATATCTCGTCTCAGGAAAAGTTTCTCTTATTTCTGTTACAATACACAACTAACGGTATATTTTAGGCATTTTTTGACTATACTTACAAGACTTTAACTCCGCAAGGAAACCCAGTATCAGCTTTTTTTTTAATTTAAGATTTTATTTTTTTTATGATAAATCCAAACGAATATGGATTTTATTTTAAACTCATTACATTGACTAAGATACAATTAAACCCCAAAAAAATAATCGTGTCCATATCCAGTAGGATCTCGGAGAAACATGCTTCTAAAGTTCTCATAGAATTTCTATGATTTTAGGGTTGCCTCTCTTGGAAAATAAACTTTGTAGAAATATTTTGAGAAATTCGGATTGCATAGGTAGCGATTACCCTAATTTATTGATTGTTACGCTTTTTGCTATGCTACCTATTTATTATTTACCGACTTCAAAAAAGGAGGAGGTTTTGAATTCGGATGTTTACATTATGTTTTTATGTTCGGGCATAACTCCGTCATTTGTAAACGGATTTGCAAAATTCTTTTTTTGTTTGAAAGAAGTTCACTTTGAAATGGTACCACACAAATTTAGTAAAGATCTGATGAAGAGTTTCGGAGACAGACAACGGAACTCTTCAATAACTTACAGCAAATTGCCCGCGATTCCTTTAATCGTACGACTATGCCTTGTTTACACCCTTCCATAAAATAACATAACGCCTGTACACTGTAAATGTTTAAGCAGATGTAACAATAATACAGTAAAGGGTGTAGGTGCTGTATTATTGTTACATCTGCATTTTATTTAATTTTAGTTGTGAGTGTAAATCAATTATTATGATTGTTGTAAATCGAAGATTACTTTTTTTTCGGTACTAAAAATTAAGAAATAATAAAACTTTTATCAAAAAAGTAAAACCGTCTTCAAAAACCCATAAAATAAACTATTATAGTTTAATTGAGGAAAAACTGCCACCGACTTCCTAAACCGTATCTATTATAAGTTTATTTTATGGGTTTTGAAGGCGGTTTTACTTTTTGTTAAAAGTAAATAATTATTATTTGTATTTTAAGAATTATATTTCTAGATCAATGCAATAGATATTGTCTGAGATACAGAAAGGTGTAAAAAAATAAGTGCAAATATCTGATTCTTGTACAGTATCGGACAACCCAGAAGACTACGAATCATCAAAATCCACATCTTCAGATAACATTTCAAAATTATCTGGGAGGTCATTCTCCATAGTGGTTGTATTTTCCTCAGGATCAGCTTCTTCTTCGTCCGTTGGAACTTCAAAAGGCTCTAACAATATGAGGGCTTGGGGTGGAAGAGGTTGACGCTTAAGCTTATTTAATCTTTTATTAAGCCTTATATTCGATATAAAGGGGTCAGAGGATTCAAGTGCTCGATGGAAAAGGTCTAAAATTGTTTTTTCTCTATCTGATTTTCTTGTGTGGTGCTCGCGGTCGTGCCTCCAAAATTTATTACGTGCTTCCCCAGCTTGCTCAGATAACAATCCTATGGGTAGTGCAGAGTTTTTTATGATAGCTTTGCCGTGCACAAGTATTTTATGTAGAGTTACGGTCATTGGATACCACGAATACTCTTCTACGTATTTTTTGGCCAATAATTTACAAAATTCATCAAATTTATCTGCATTAACAGGTAATCCACTTGATAAAACTACTAGTATGACATGTAAGTCATCCAAAAGCCATTGTTGTAGTCCTAAAATTTCAGCAAATACTGTACGACACTTATTAGACAGGGCCATCCTTGCAGTATTTCCGTCATTAGTCGTACCCGTATTAGGCTTAACCACATCTACGAGCAGCCCTAATTTACTGCGGATTTCGTCCTGAATTTTTTTTTTATTCTCATTGACAAGAACACCTTCCGGGGAACTTTTAGGTACTCTCCATTTCTTTACAATAATTTTATAACCTAAATGTAATAAAAATTCCAAAACACGAATCCAGGCGTGCAACGGACTTATGCCATATCTTAAAAGGTTTTGATCGACAGGTTTTAAATACACAGACTCTAAATTATTAAATTCTTTAGAAGTCGCTTTACAAAAAGGGCACCGAAGTTGAGACATTGTATTAGTAATAATATTTAAGACTTTACCATCTATTATTGTCAAATATAGTTTAAACTCTGTAGATATAGTTTGACCACTTAAAGTTTTAGTATCAAATCTGTCTAATTGGTCAATTTGATTTTGTATTAATAGTTTTTCAGCCATTATTAAATCAGTCGTTTCTTTTTTATATTGAATGTGAATTGGGCGACAATATCTATACGATTGTGGAGTAGGGTTACGCCACAGAACTTGTCCACAAGTTGTTTTGATCTGCAACGGTATAAAAGTAGTTGCAAAAAGGCAACTTTCGTCATGTTCATTTTGGGAAAAGTTCTGTTTATATAGTGATTGGCCTGTACTACCGTCAAACCCCCAAGATGCTTCAAAAATACAATTTAATTTATTGGTATCTTTTCGATTACAGTAGTCAGTGAAAGTTGCGTCATACGATTGAACTAGTCTTTCGAAAGAATGAGAAACTAGGCTGGAAACTGGTATAATAGCTTCTGTATCAGATACATGGACTGGATGTAACGGGTAGCATTGTTTTTTGGCTTGGAGCACTTGGCTGTATAGAGGGAAGGCGTTAAATCCACGAGCTTTTAAATCTTGTTGTAAAAATTTGTATGTCTCTACTGAAAACTGTCTGTCAATATAAATAGCTAGTGTTTCATCTGCTGAATAAGGTGTCGGTTGCGTTCTAATTTTTGAAGCAATTTTTGTCGGTCTTGTTGGAGTCTGTACACATGAATCAAAAATAAATTCTAGGTCTTTGGAAACGCTCTTTTTTAATTTTCTACCTCCTACTTCAACAGTGCTCGCAAAGACTGATATTACTTTATTAGGGGACTCATTTTCTAAATAATCCTGCAAGCGTTTTCGAGCTCTGTGTTTCTGTCTTAAGGAAAGATCATCATATCTACTCATCGGTACAGAACCAGGAATCAATGATGAATCAGTAGAGGGGATGGAAACGGAGACAGGATATGAATCAAGGACGTGACTGGGACCAGGTTCAGGGATAGGATAGTTCGAATTGGGAATTGATTGAGATGGAAGGTCTAAGTCAAGGACATGGAAGGGACTAGGTTCAGAAACAGGACATAAATCAATGCTTGAAATGTAATCTGGGATAGAACTGGGACTAGGTTCAAGAATAGGATCATCATATCTACTCATCGGTACAGAACCGGGAATCAAAGATGAATCAGTAGAGGGGATGGAAGCGGAGACAGGATATGAATCAAGGACGTGACTGGGACCAGGTTCAGAATCAGGACATAAATCAAAGCTTGGAATGTAATCTGGGACAGAACTGGGACTAGGTTCAAGAATAGAATTACTAAGAAGAGGTTCGGCTATCACACAAGACCACTGTTTACAAAAATCTTCGTTTAGCCACTTTTTGTGTTTTCTTATAAAAATATTATAATTATAATTACATTTTTTGTATAATGTTTCACATTTAGATGTAAATTTAATGATTAAATTATGCAAGTCTTTATTGGTTTGGTAAGTTAAGGGTAATGACAGAGCTTCTAAAATAATTGAAATGCGATCGCTTATATCTAAATCAGTGGGTCGGACATTTTTTCCAAGTTTTTTAGCAGCGCCGACAAGTATTTGGTACGCTTTTAATTTGGTAAAATTAGTTGTTAAAGGTTCTCCTTGCGCATTTGCGGATACTCTCGGAGACTGAAGAGCACCGGCTGTGGCGGTATCCACAGCTTCATTTGCCACTCGCTGACCAACAAGAGGGTTGGCGCCCTCTTGCTCTCCTTGCATTAAGTCAGCCGGTCGGAGCCCGGACAGACATCCCTCAACAGGTTGGGTCAACTCCTGTTGAGGCGAAGTGGTACCATGGGTCTTTAACGGCTCCATGGTGCCTCACCCCCGTTCCTCCAGAGATTATTTAACAGTAAAGGGTTTTAGTTGAAACCTAACGAGGGCGGACCCCTTCCCTTTACCAAATAATCTCCTTCATCAGATTAAAATCACTTTTAATGTCAATATTTATATTCCGATATATTAAGAAGAAGGAACCTATGCTTAAATACTTACAATTATTGCAAAATAAAAAGAACGTTCATGGTATTGTTGAATTTCTAAGTCTTTCTTATTCATTTATTTAAAACTTTAATCGGTCAGGCCCCGCGCGCATAATGATTAACACGCGCGCGGTACCTGAGCGGTTAATGTAAATGAATTGCTTAAGGTGGACTTAATTTTATAGGCATAAAAGTAATTTTCTACTAGTCAAACTTTGGATGATGCAGAGAAAAAGTTCAAGTTAATCCCACCCATATTGCACGTAGTACCTACCTATTACAAGAATAGGTTATTTGGTATTGGTTACTACTACCTCAAAAAAAAAAACAATATTTTGAAAAATTACTTCTATTTTAATTAACTTACACTAAAAGCGCAAAACGTTATTATTACGTATGACGATCATCTCTTCACAATTAGGTATTTTTTTAGAAAATATTTTGTCATTTTGGATTTGTGTCAACCCTAGGTCGTCATTTTCAAAATCCGATATCTTCGAGATCCTACTAGATATGGATTAGATATTTTGAATTTAAATGGATAAAGATATAATTAATAACAACATTAGGAAATAAAATCCATATTCGCTAAGATAAAAAAAATAAAAATAAATTACGAAATGAAGCTAAAAAATCCATAACATCCATTTGAATGCAGTTAAAATTACAAGTATTATCTTAAAATAAAGACGAAATGGTGTTTTATAATACTGTACATAAATATATTAGAATTATTCAATAGTTTTTTTTATATTAATATTTTTGTGGTTTTTCTGGTTTCCATAGAAAAATAATAAAAACGACTTTAACTTTGGTTTTAAATATAATTGAACTCTGGGTGTTCTACTCTCGCATTCCAAACATGTTAGAGCATCTATTATTGGAATAAAAAGGGCATGTCCGATTTTTAGGGTGAAAAACACACTGTGTAACGGTTCAAGTAAGGGTAATTTATGACATTTCTACTTCCGAAACAAAATAATTTAAAGCATAATTTAAAGTTTGTTTCAAATAACTGGGTATATTTATGAGTAAGTACTTCAAAATTAATAATGTGATTTTGTGATTACAATGGATGAAATGAAAAGAAATATTTGAATAATCTCTGCTATGCCTGAGCAGAGCAGGTGTTGAAGGCGTCGCAGGTGCTGAAGTGACAATGAGCTGGCCATATTAGCCGTAGAACCGATGACCTTTGGATTAGACGTGTGAGTGGAGACCGTGAATCGGCAATGGTAAAGTAGGACTGGTTAGGTGGACGTCGACGATCATCGCAGGGTGACTGGAAACAGCTGGATGAAAGTTACCGAGAATCGAGCTGAATGGCGTGCAATTGGACAGGCCTATACGCAGCAGTGGACTGCTGGTGGCTGATGATGATGATGATATAAAGAAGTGAAGATCCTCTTGGCAATTGTTTTTTTTTTTCCTTTTGGCTTATTGGCAATTGTTATAAACAAGGATTTTTTTTTGCCAATAGACATACGCACAGTTTGCCCTTTTAAAGTCATTTCATAGGACTGTCAAATAATGACAGAGTGTGATTTCGTGGTGTGGTTAAAATTTACGGATAATTATTTAAGTAAATAGTTTTGCTTATTTTCCATCAATCATTTTAATATACGTGGAACCCCCAGCTAGATGGACTGGCGACCTTGAAAATGTAGCTGGGTCAGACAGGATGTGGAAGGCGGAGGAAAGGGTGTTGTGGCGCAGCCTGGGAGAGGCCTATATCTAACAGTGGACTGCGATAGGCTGAGTTGATTGAATTTAACATAATAATAATATACCTATTGTTATTATTCTATTTTTTTATTTGAGATGGGTTTGCTCTTGACTCTAGCCTAGGTCAGAGGTGACAGAGACAAAGTCGACGATGGAGTGAGCTTACCCAAAAGAAGCCTGTTTACTCTCACTTTGAAGAGATTAGAGTTGTATGCGCTCGGAAACACAGACGCAGGTAGTGAGTTCCACTCTTTTGCTGTGCGCATTATAAAAGACATTTGGAAACGCTTAGTGCGAATTGGTGGAATATCAACCAGGTAGATATGGTAACTGGCAGTGCGTCTAGATGTCCGATGGTAGAAGGGGGCCGGTGGAGTCAGGTCGTGGAGTTCTTAGGCACACTCACCGAAATACAATCTGTAGAAAACCTATATCTATTTTTTTGACATATCTCGCGATCCTGTAGTCCCGAACTTTTAGAAGGCTTACGAGGGGCCGAAGTCAACTTGCAGAGGCCCCATAGACAATTTCAAATGATGAGGAGGCACCAATCGATAGGGCAGTGCAGGCCGCTCATTCGTCAGCGCTGCACCCCGCCTCGCCGCGCATTCCTATTATTAATCACATTATTCCTCAAAGCCCTTCTTTGGAGCATGACCTACGCGCGTTCTATGGGGTTTAGGTCAGGCGATTGAGCGGGCCAGCCTAAGACCGATACGTCGTGCTCCTGCAACCAGCTCGTCACCACTCTCGCTGTGTGCGGACGGGCGTTATCTTGCATGAGCGTGAATTCTTGGCCCATTTGTAGTCGATTATCTCTATATGCACTATGCAAGTGCACCCAAGGAAAACCCGCGGTTGTTGCAGGACTATTGCAGAACGTGGAATTATTATTCTATTATTATTAGTATTATTATAAGTAGTTTTGAAAGCAAGAAACCGCTTATAATATGATATGCTTAGTATGATATGGTTAACACACGTGACACAACGTGCAATGATATGATTAACCTTGAATCTTCTCACATTTAATATCTCAAAGTCCAAATTCATTCCCTTTACCTCGGGAGTTCTTACCTAACGTAACCTACGACTTTTTTGGATCAGGAGCCATGTCTGTCCTTACCCATCGGCCACCACCTGTAGGTGGCCGATGGATAGGGATGATGCCTGGGTAAAAAAAAAGAAATTCTATTTAGTACGTCAGTCAGATAATAAAAAAATATTAGACACGTATTTTTTGCTTTATCATATTAATAAAAAATTACTTATGTAACACGCATTCAAGTTCGGGAGTGGCGGCTCGCTACGGCACTTCTACGTATAAAATCTACCAAGGCGTGACGTCATGCCACATTTTAATTTAATGTATCGCCGTAATCTTTTAATTACGTAGAAAAAGAAAAAATACGTGTCCAATATATTCTAATAATCTACATGACGGACAAAAAATTTTTTTTTTTGGCATCATCCCTATTGTGCTCAGATAGAACGGTCTGACAGTATCAAATATCTTGGAGTTATATTGGACAATCTTCTTACTTGAAAAAAACAGGTTGACTCTATCGTGGTTCGTGTCAGAAGACTGATTTATTTATTTAAAAAATTTCGCTCGGCTGCTGAATGTCAATGCACAAAAATGATTTATTTCGTACTCGCTCAATCAGTTCTCGGTTATGTTGCGTTTAGAGAGCGCACAGAGAGCAGCGTAAGAGTACTCGCGAAGAAACCTATCCGATTTCCGACGACTGAATTATATTCACTTTGTGAGTTTCTCGCAGTAAGACAGCTGTTCGTACTACAAGTGCTTAAGAAACCTTTGGCTTTATGATCCTCAGTACCTCCCTAAAATGCGTCTCTCTGATATTATCTACAAGACTGAGCTCCGCAGTTTTGCGATAGTAAGTCGCCACTTCAACCACATTAGCTCTAAACTTTATAATAATATAAATTGGAGAATCAAAATGTACCATTTAACGAGGACATTACTGAGAAAAAAATTGACCGACTGGCTTAAATCCATGTCCTATGATGAAACTGAACAACTAGTGGTATCTAAAATAAATTCTCACGCTAGCGGTCTCTCATAATCAGAGAGCGGATAATTGTATGCATATTTACCTATAGTTAATTTTTTAGAAACTATGGAAGCGGCTTTTTAATTATTTTTATTTTCTTAGAGTAAATCCTGGGATTACAGAAAATGCAGGAATGCACAACTAATCGGATACATAGTATGGAAACGACTCCGGGATCACATAACTATTGGTATGCTTGTTTACTTGAAATTAATTTTTAACATTACTTATCCTGACGTTTGATATGCCAGTTTGGCAACCTATTTTACAACATTAGCTAGCATTAAAATTCCGGAACTGCGAGATTTTTACAATTGATAGAAAAGCGCATTCCATATTAGCCAACACTTGAACGTAAGTAAATAAATATAGGGTGTAAGGGACAGCCCTCTGCAGCCCTCTGGGTTGAAATCAATATATCCTACTAAGATGACTAGTTTATGAAATTATTTTAGGAACGTTATGGGAATCCAATAGACCTATTTTGTTTGTTTTTTTGTGCACAAATCGGAGCATCTGTTACTGGTTGGGAGGGCTAGGTAATAGGTATGCGGTGAGTTCGATGAACTCGGTACCTAGGCAGAAAGTAAACAGCTGATTCACGCGTTGTTCGTTAGAGTATTTTAACATCCATTGCAGGTTTTTTGATTTTAGCTGGTTTATTTACATAAATGGAGTGCTGCGTACAAATGATTTAATTTTATATTGAAATATAGGAATACAATTTTCCAGTGGAATATGGTTCGAAATAAGGATCTGAATGCACCCTGTTAGTTTGCGGAGGGCTGTCCCTTACATCCTGTATACATTTGATTCTGTAATCAGAACTCTAAATTTCTTGAATCCAGCGATTTTTTCGATACAAAAGTACATTCCATAAAATAGCCAACACCTCAGCTTTAGGTTAACATACTCACCAACTTTACACAAACACTCTCACCCTCACTTTCATTCCACATCATTCGATATTTAAAAACTTATAATGAATTTTTCTTTTGTAATTTTTAACTTATTAAAATACTTCAGTAAAGATGTGAAAGTCTAGAACAAATATGTTATCTGTCTTATGTTATGTACCTAAAATTGTTCCAAATAAACTTTATTATTTATTATTGAACAATGACTGCTACATCCACATCCCACATGTTGACAACCTCGCGAGCCACATCAAGATACTTTATCTGCTTATCTTTTTCAGCTTTCACGAGGTTCTCGTCATGCGGGACCGCTATATTAATGATCATTATGCGACGCTCTAATCGATCTATAACCACTATGTTTGGCTTATTGGCAACAACAGTCCTGCCAGTAATGATAGATCGATCTCAATACAACGTGATATTGCCATTTTCGAGAACTGGGAGGGGCGATACCTATAATACGGTACTTCCGATTCCACAAGGCTGCATTTCAGAGCAAGTTGCTGGTGGATAATACTGGCTACAAGGTTGTGCCTATGCAGTTAGCTAGAAAAAAAAACAGCCAGAAATAATGTGACGGATTGATTCCCCCAGACGGTGGCATACTCGATAGATGTCAACCGTGCAACGATGAGATGTCAACAATATATTATATTCACAATCACAATATATTTCCGGTAGTTGATCGTCATCATAATTTCGTCCATAACCATAAAAACAAATCCTTTGGTTTCCCCAAAGAGATAATTGAATCGCAACCAGGATACGGACGCTAAGAACTCTACATCGGACCCTTGTAGGATCCGTTAAAAGCGCCCGTGAAGCTCTTTGCTCTGCTATACCTCCCTGCGGTTATTAGTATGTAACAGCCTTACTAATAAACATTTATTTATTTCTTTCTTTCTTTTAGGGGGACTTACAGACAAATAATTAAAATAATTACAATTTAGGTAACTATTTAGCTAATTACAAGTCCACACATATAGGTAACTTAGTGCAATAGTAGTGTTTATTATAAACCAAGGGGAGTGCTAAAAGATTGAAAAAAGAATAATTAAAAGAAGAAAAAAAAAACAAATAATTACAGTTTTTAAACTACTACAAACACTACAGAAAAGGAAATTATGTTCAATTTTAAGTGTAGTTCCGTCAACGTTCCATTTATGTCGATACCCTATAGATTTCAGCTCAAGCCGTAATCGTGTATGCACAAGTGAAAAGCTAGTTCCTTAAAGGACGTTCACACGATCCCCAAAGTACTCCTCACCTGCGCGCTTCTTTATCGCTCTCGAGCTGGTGCAGAATAAGTCAAGGTCAAAGTCTAGCCGCGATGCAAGATCATTAAAGCTCCTTGCACTACGGATAAGAAATGTGTTCCGTTCCGGGAGTCCTGAATAGGGCGTCAAGTTCCATATAAGTACATTTGAGTATGCTGAAAGAGTAAATGAAAACCGGGATGACCCAACCGTTGAAGGCACGCACCTTGTTCCCGCCTGATAAAATACTATTTAATACTTTATTCAGGCGGCCAAAGAAGCGCTCCCTCTGTGATTGTTTCATGTCAGCAGCGTTGATGCTGAACGCTTCCAACATAATCAAATACTTGTATGTTTCGAGTGCGGAGAGGGATCTGAGGTATATGGAATCCGAGAGTTGGGTTCCCACGGATTCCACAATCCCCCCTCGCTTTGTGTGCGTGACCGCACATTATTATTATTATTATTATAATAGCTGCCACAAAGAAAATCCCTTATTAACCCATCGAGATTCGATATCGTTTACTAAGACGATAATTAATAGCTAATGTTCTTGTCATAATGAGTGACCCTTATCAAGAAAGTTATTATAAGATACTTCGCAGCCAAAATCTTTATTTGACGGAAAATATTATTATCTATTGTTTTTTTCTCGTTAGTGTGAATTCATCTTAGAGCCCCACTGAGTCGTGATGACTATGGTCGGACTTTTAATTGTTAGCTGCAGTAAATTGACTGCTAAATTGTTACCACTTTTTAAAGATAATTTAAATAGTGATGTGATAAAATAATCGATTCGTTCAATTAATATTCAGTTATATATTATATAATCGATCATGTCAATTTTTTTTTTTTTTAAATTGGAGTATATTTATAATGAAATTACGGTTAATATAAGTTTACTATCTTAAAAAATTGTGCACAGCTTAATTATTATTTTTTATTATATAGCCATGAGCTCCTCTAATATCCTACTAATATTATAAATTCGAAAGTTTATGAGGATGGAAGGATGTTTGTTACTCTTTCACGCAAAACTACTTAACGGATTTTGATGAAATTTGGCTTACAGATAGTTTATAACCTGTATTAATCCATCAGGTTAAGCTACGTTTGCCGGGGTTGGTCTGTGGATGGGTGACCATCTTTTCATACCGAGACTCCTCCGTGCCTCAGAAAGCACGTTAAGCCGTTGGTCCCAGCTGTCATTGGAGGATCTTTGACAGTCGTTACGGGTTGTCAGAAGCCCGAAAGTCTGACAACCAGTGTTACCAAGGGGTATCGCATTACCCAGTAACTGGGTTGTGGAGGTCAGATAGGCAGTCGCTCCATGTAAAATACTGGTATTCAGCTGCATCCGGTTAGACTGGAAGCCGACCCCAACATAGTTGGGAAAAGGCTAGGCAGATTGATTAGTAGGATATTAGTATGATTAATTATAATCGCAAACATTTCTTTTAAATATTCAGATTCAGAATCACAGTCACCATCAATTCAACGTAACAAATCTGTCGGTTACTTCATCAATCACGTGGTCGATGCGGCACATTTTATCTTCCTTTTAAAATATGAGATACGCAGTCACTCCATTTAAACGGTGTAACTTTGTGAATTTCTTTTTGGAATAAAGTTCTGCATTTTCTTCATCTTGCAAGTTAAATGTTTTATTATTTTTTGCGACGTACTCCTTTACCTGCGCTCAAATCAGCTCGATTGGGTTCAACTCGCAATGGAATGGGGGCAGTCTTAAAACAGTGCTGCCATCACGAGACGAATGATGAATAACATATTTGTTATATATTTGATTATGTTCTCGTAAATTATCTAAAAGAGTGGCCTTTACTATATCTAGTTCGAAAGAAATGTGTTTATTTGTCATCTACTCTTGTAATTTTCTTTTAGTTCATGATATTTTCAATGTTGTTACAATCTTTCTGGATTGGTAAGGCGCATTGTCCAGGACAATACTACTGCGTTTGGCTTGAGTTAAGGTAGAATTCCAGCAAACCAGACCATCTAAGAATGCCTGACGAGACGATGTTATGTTTAAGTCGGTTCAGTTTTTTTCTTTTTGTAGTGAGAACTAAAAATAAATAA
Source organism: Dicycla oo (assembly GCA_948252095.1). Lineage (NCBI taxonomy): Eukaryota > Metazoa > Arthropoda > Insecta > Lepidoptera > Noctuidae > Dicycla > Dicycla oo. The sequence continues at coordinate 17,718,321 of OX411732.1, forward strand.
AAAAGGCTTATAAGGCTCTGCAATAAAAGAGACATAGGTAAAAAAACTGGTGTTGAAACTGACTGGTGTTGTTGTTTACCTGCATTGATCCAGGTCTCGTCTTGATAATATATATATGTAGGATCAGGAGTGCCGAGCGGTATATCGTCAGGGTTTGGAGTTCCCATTTTATTGGGACAAACAAGACTAAACACAATTATAATGTTTTTTATGATTAATTACACTATTAAAAAAAAACAGTTAATGGTAATTAGTAATAATACAATTAATCGAACAAACCAATATGGTTATAGTTCGTATAGCAGCCTAAGCCACCCAAATACAAAGTGTATCGCTATCAGTAAGCCAACACGATGTCCCCACCTTGCAATCCCTCCACAACAACTCTGCCCGATGACGCACGGAACTACGTCATCGTGTTTACTTGATATAAAACACTAAATGTGCTAAATCTAATAAGACTCCTAGAATAATTGTCTTAAATAAATAATGATGATTTCAAAAAGTAATTCATTCTAAAATCAAAGTATTATAACAAATTCGGTTGACTACTCACAATTGTATTTGACATCCATCTCCGACATATATATAAATTTCTCTTTCTTTTTCTTTGTTTCTTTTAGTGACAGACCCTCTGTATGTCACTGAACTGTCGGAAACAATAGAGATCATAAAAGATTTCTGATCTACTTAATAAAAACCTTTAATACACTTACTGACAGGGGCTGAAAAATACAGGTATTCAGCTGTATCTGGTTAGACTGGAAGCCTCTGGAAGACTAGAAGGCTTCCATATATACCGAATAGGAGCACTATAAGGAAGGATTTTTGGAAATTCATGCCCTAATGAGAAAAAAAGTGTAGAAGTTCGTAATTTTTGCCGATGGAAACACTTATACTTATAGTAACACTTATACTTATAGTAGTAGTAGGACTTCTAGTAACAGTAAAAACTTTTTAACAAAAAATAAAACCGACTTCCAAATCAAAACACTACAAAGTGAAAAATAACTTTAATTTCGGTAGTCGTTGTCTTTGGTTTTTGTATTTTCGTTTTTTGCCACCGACTTCCGAAATTAAAGTTATTTTTCACTTTGTAGTGATTTGATTTGGAAGTCGGTTTTATTTTTTGTTAAAAAGTTTTTAATTTTCACTTTTTAGTGGTTCACATGTGCTTACCCCTTCATAGCGTACCGGCGTGATGTTATGTTACGAACTAGTGGAAACAATAGACAGATATGAGATTTCAGCAATCCCGCGCCATTTGCTATCATTTATTGAGGAGTTCCGTTACCTATCTCCGAAGTTCTTCATCAGATCTTCACCAAATTGAAATGGGACCACTTCGAGAAAGTACTCTTTTAAAAAATACCCAAATCGCTTCAAGTGTGCCTATAAAATTTGAAGATTTCCCTCTATTTCTCCAGGATCCCATCATCAGATCCTGATCATGGGACCACCTGCAAAGCCACCCTTTCAAACAAAACAAAAAAAAAATTCAATTTGGTCCAGTAATCCAGTAACCATCTTCGAGTAATCGGGGAACACACATAAAAAAAAGAAAAAAAAAGGTTCCGACGAATTGAGAACCTCCTCCTTTTTGAAGTCGGTTAAAATGAAAACCGGCCACATGTTTACGTTAAAACTTAGGTTTAGAGAAAAACTGAGACAGATAGAAGGAAGGACACGAGATATTGAAAACGTTCCGTTTTTACTTTTTAAATATCTCGTGGAAATCCAGTAATAAACAACACCTCCATACAGATTGGAGATAGGGCCTATCTAAGCGGATTTTGAAAAGCCGTGCCGATGTGGATGCATCGATTGGTACCTATTCACTGATGTATCTATGCACGAAGCTTAGGGACATAATATGAGTACGTTTTAATTATGTTCAATACAAATACGATCTGATATTGAAGTAAATAGACAATGTATTAATAATGTGCTCATTCATATTAGTACACATATACATTTTGTTAACGAATACATGACCAAAAGCAATTATCTATATCTAGGGTAGGAAATTATGTGATAAAAAAAGTTCTCTATATCCTAAGGCAGGTCTATGTGGTTATTTCCTCAAAAGACCATTTCAGACACCAATCTACATGGTCTTCACATGAACTGACTAAGATTATGTCTGGACTGTGACCTCTGAGTTGATTTCGGCCTTTCTTCTCAGAGGAGTCAGACAGGAAACGCCGACCTCATCTAGTTTAAAAAAAAAAAAAAAAGATTGACTTGTAAAAGTGTTTGTACAAACCTACTTACAGATTTAATCTTACCTCGTTCGGGCGTTTAGGCGTGAAAAGGACAGACACAGACAGACAAATAGACAACCAGTTACTTTCCCATTTATAATATTAGTATGAATTGGCTGTACCATGGCTCAGCTCAAGTGTACTTTGTGGTTTTGAAACGTCAATTACGTCTCTTAAAATTAGAACTCAGAGAAGTATGTCGATTCGGCATACTACCTACTGATACGACCGTTCACAGAGCAGCGATTTGCAATAAAACCATTTTTTTTTATTACGTCGGTTACCTTAGCGCCTCGCCTTGATTAAAATACTTGATGTTGTTTTTTTAACGCTATATTTAATCAATAGTTTTTGCCTCGCCCCCTATTATATGGGACTTAACTGACGAAATGCGATGCACTAAACTACCGCCAGGGTCGCGGGTCGTTCGAAAGAGTTACCGTGGCCCTGGCACAAGCAACTGAAGGAACACGAGTGGGTTTTAATCAGTAGAAGTCTGACGCCCTCCCGCTCCACCCAGAGCGGGAGAAGTTATTTGACGATTTCTCATCCAAAAAAAAAGTTACTTATATACCTAAGTACACCGTTGCCTAACCCTTTTTTTCCGTGGAGAAATGCTCATGCATACTGCACTACCACGGGGAGATAGTGCAGTTATGTGGGACTCCAACCCACTAAAACTCCACGGTTTCCCCCTCTGCCGCTTGTGGCTGGAACACGGGCACGCTTTAGCACTCACCGCGAGCCCGCCGCGGCTTTCCGTCACCGGACCCTCCTCTGGGGAGCATCCCCGTTGCCTAACCCTTCAGGGATTACGACTGAGATGTTATATTAGGTATAATAATTATGTGTGTTATTGCTTAAAATTCAAAATGCCCATGTAAACGAACCCTAAAGTAGCATTTTGATTGCTTAGCATAATCAACTTATAATGTTGAGGGGCTTTTGGCTTAATAATAACAGCCGTAAGGGTCGATCGATCAGGTTAAGCTATGCTTGCCGCGGTTGGTCCATGGATAGGTGACCATCTTTACATGCCAAGACCCCTCCCTGCCTCGGAAAGCACGTTAAGCCGTTGATCCCGGCTGTCATTCGTGGATCTTTGACAGTCGTTACGGGTCGTCAGAAGCCCGAAAGTCTGACAACCAGTCTTACCAAGGGGTATTGTATTACCCAGTTACTGGGTTGTCGAGGTCAGACAGGCAGTCGCTCCATGTAAAATACTGGTATTCAGCTGCATCCGGTTAGACTGGAAGCTGACCCAACATAGTTAGGAAAAGGCTAGGCAGAGTAATCAGCTTATAATGTGAGTGGAGGCCTGTGCCCCACTGTTGGGGCACAGGCCTCCTCTCTGTGAGCGGTCGTATCAGTAGATGGTATGCCGAACCAACATACTTCTCTAGTAGTAGGTTTTGATTGCTTATCATTATAATAATCAACAGCTCAAGATGTAAAAATCAATACCATGAGAGCTGAAAATGAGAAATGTTAAACAGTAATTAAAATTAAAAAAAAACCCTTTTAGGGTTCCGTACCAAAATGGTAAAAAGGAACCCTTATATATCGACTCAGTCTGTCTATCTGTCTGTCTGACGACTGTCACAGCTGGATATCTCAAGAACTACTTTTGCTATCAACTTGAATTTTGGAATAGTTTTAGATGACGTTTGCCCAACTATTTTGCAAATAAGAAAGAAAAATAAATATACAGTATGTTAACCAACAGAGGGCGTTCCCGTTAACCCGCAATAGTATAGCATCCATACATGCTAAAAAAAATATTACCATTCGAAAACAAAATGGTTTTTATTTTTTTTAATATTAAAATATTCACTAAAAATGCTAAAAATATTCACTAAAATATTCAAAAAAATATCAAAATATTCACTAAAAATAAAAACTAAATTGCGATGTTTCCGTCCTTCAAGTACGCGTGTACAGAGTGTTTCTTTTACGTATCAATTTAACATTTTTAGTGAATATTTAAATATTAAAAAAAATAAAAACCATTTTGTTTTCGAATGGTAATATTTTTTTTAGCATGTATGGATGCTATACTATTGCGGGTTAACGGGAACGCCCTCTGTTGGTTAACATACTGTATATATATTTGCAACAGGGACTGAAAGGGGGTCTTAAAAATTCAAAGTGGGGCTACTAGAGCATGTGGGGTATCATATGAAAGAGCGCTGTTTGCACATTCTCAAACATTTTTTTTCTTTTTTAGGCCCCATAGGTTTTCGACTTTCGATGAAAAATGTAAAAAAAATACTGTCCCCCTTATCTACGAAGTTTGCATAGAGAAAAAATCTGAAATGATTTTGCGTGATAGAAGTTTATGTAAGCATTACAGGAAAAATAATGTCTATAAATAGCACAGTTTTTTTTTATTTATTTTAATACCATTGTAGAAGTCCTCTGTTTCTGTAGTTGTAGGAAATTCTTATAACTAAACACGTGCATTTTAAATAAGTATTGTGTACATCCGTCACACCATCATGATTTTCCTGCCCTTATGCCAATATATTTGACGTCATTGCACCATGTCTTTTTCTTCAATGCTTCTATAATAGTAGTTAGCTCGGTAGTCACATCATTCACACAGTCCATCCATCGTTTCTTTTTCCAACTAGTTGGGGTCGGCTTCCAGTCTAACCGGATGCAGCTGAATTTTCTTCATTCTTCCCTAACTCTTATCCACATTAATACTGTAAGCTTTCTTCACGACATTTTCGTAATTTTAATGATATGTGGTAGAGAAAGACCACACAATATTTAGTCCAAATATACGCGGAAACAAACAGAGGATTCCGTCCATTTTGTACAAATGCTTACGTCTATTCAATTATTTGTATTTTAGCCAGCCAGATTTACAATCCTTGCATAAATTAAACATTTAAATTATTTCGGAGCAAGCAGTGGAATTAAATACAGAAGGCATTTCTGTAAAAATTTTGACTGCTGTCATTTACAAGCTGTAAAATGTTGAGCTATTTATTTTATGAGTGAGACGGAATAAGTTAGATTCAATCCTTTAAATCACTCAATTTGCCTAGCCTTTACCCAACTATGTTGGGGTTGGCGTAAAGTAAACCCCTCTGCCATCATTTTCATGACAGCTGTCACTGGGAAATCGTAGCTTTATTACCTCCTGCGTGATCGAATCTTCTTCTTTACGCGTGGATTCGACTCAAAATTTGTTCGACCGATCGATAATATTATTTCAAACAATGAAATAACCAACTTTCTGTATCTTTATATCGCTCCAGAATAAGCACCGTCTCAATACTAATGTTCATAGCTTAAACTAAATTATTTTCCGCTTTTAAAATAACCTCTCGAATGTCGGAGACTAAATTGACTTGACTGAAATTGTCAAGCTGTATTAGGATTACATTATCATAAAGGTCATTTTAATATTTTCACTTGTCAATTTAGTGTAACTGTCCGACTTAAGACACTTGGAGCATTTTTTCTTATGTCGAACTGTGTAACATAAGACATTCGAGAGGATCACTCAATTTGCCTAGCCTTTACCCAACTATGTTGGGGTTGGCGTAAAGTAAACCCCTCTGCCATCATTTTCATGACAGCTGTCACTGGGAAATCGTAGCTTTATTACCTCCCGCGTGATCGAATCTTCTTCTTTACGCGTGGATTCGACTCAAATTTTGTTCGACCGATCGATAATATTATTTCAAAGAATGAAATAACCAACTTTCTGTATTTTTCTATCGCTCCAGAATAAGCACCGTCTCAATACTAATGTTCATAGCTTAAACTAAATTATTTTCCGCTTTTAAAATAACCTCTCGAATGTCGGAGACTAAATTGACTTGACTGAAATTGTCAAGCTGTATTAGGATTACATTATCATAAAGGTCATTTTAATATTTTCACTTGTCAATTTAGTGTAACTGTCCGACTTAAGACACTTGGAGCATTTTTTCTTATGTCGAACTGTGTAACATAAGACATTCGAGAGGATCACTCAATTTGCCTAGCCTTTACCCAACTATGTTGGGGTTGGCGTAAAGTAAACCCCTCTGCCATCATTTTCATGACAGCTGTCACTGGGAAATCGTAGCTTTATTACCTCCTGCGTGATCGAATCTTCTTCTTTACGCGTGGATTCGACTCAAAATTTGTTCGACCGATCGATAATATTATTTCAAACAATGAAATAACCAACTTTCTGTATCTTTATATCGCTCCAGAATAAGCACCGTCTCAATACTAATGTTCATAGCTTAAACTAAATTATTTTCCGCTTTTAAAATAACCTCTCGAATGTCGGAGACTAAATTGACTTGACTGAAATTGTCAAGCTGTATTAGGATTACATTATCATAAAGGTCATTTTAATATTTTCACTTGTCAATTTAGTGTAACTGTCCGACTTAAGACACTTGGAGCATTTTTTCTTATGTCGAACTGTGTAACATAAGACATTCGAGAGGATCACTCAATTTGCCTAGCCTTTACCCAACTATGTTGGGGTTGGCGTAAAGTAAACCCCTCTGCCATCATTTTCATGACAGCTGTCACTGGGAAATCGTAGCTTTATTACCTCCCGCGTGATCGAATCTTCTTCTTTACGCGTGGATTCGACTCAAATTTTGTTCGACCGATCGATAATATTATTTCAAAGAATGAAATAACCAACTTTCTGTATTTTTCTATCGCTCCAGAATAAGCACCGTCTCAATACTAATATTCATAGCTTAAACTAAATTATTTTCCGCTTTTAAAATAATGAACGTGTCACAAACTCGCTAAAAGTTTCAAGAATGATTAATTACTTATGTGTTGTGTCTTTCTCTGTGATAAAACTGAACTCAATTTTAGAAGTGTCCTCTGCTCATCCCGAATGATAAATTAGGCGTAAACATACACAATGTAACTATTATGTAACAGTTACAAATTACTCTACTAACCTACAAAATATAACGCAGTATTACTGTACGGACTGTTTGTCTTTTGTACCCGTGTACTTTAGGAGAGTAAATATGTAGGCGAGTACTGGCGGTAGTCTGCTGGGAGCGTTTAGTATGAGCCAATATTTAAATGCTCTGCGCTAGTGGAAGAAGCTACTGAGTTGAATAACATGGAATAGCAATGTAAACTAGGGTTCACGTAAGGCTGTTTAGTTTGTATTTGCAAGCAAATAATTCAAGCAGACAAAGTATTTACTCGCACAACTTCGAGAAAATATTTTGCCAGCTCGAAAATGTCCTCTTTTGAATAAAAAACATAACCTTGTCTACAATTATTGTCCACAAGAAAATCATTTCTATAATTGCCACGCTTGCCAGAAGAATAAACGATTTATTAACCGACTTTAAAGAGGAGGAGGTTCTCAATTCGTCAGTATGTTTTTTTTTTTGTATGTTTGTTACAAAATTTTTGTTTGTTTTTTTTTTGTTTGAAAGGTTATACTTTTTAGGTGGTCCCATATAAATTTCATTAACTTTGCTTGGGAAGTTTTTAAGTTAGCTTCAATAATGCGTATTTTCCCACTTAGTTTATATGGCTGATGTTTTAATAACTTCCTATCAATGTTTTTTTCACTGTTTTGCCTGTGGTAGTGGTATTCGAAAATGTGTGGGGCAACTAAAAAGTGAAAAACAAAACTTTTTAGCAAAAAATAAAACCGACTTCCAAAACAAAACTGAAAAGTGAAAAATAACTTTAATTTCGGAGGTCGGTGGCAAAAACGAAACTACAAAACCAAAGACACCGACTACCGAAATTAAAGTTATTTTTCACTTTGTAGTGTTTTGTTTTGGAAGTCGGTTTTATTTTTTGCTAAAAAGTTTTTTTTAATTTATTAACTGATGAAATTAATTGTTTATTACATTGACTTTATTATATTCAAATCACAACAGAACTGTAGTGCTTTTCTGTACAAAACTCACCGTGAAAACTTAGGTGAGGTGAGCGTGGAGTGAGCTGTCAATAGTGTCAATCAGGTGGAATGACAGCTCTCTTCAAGCTCACTTCACCTAAGTTTTCACGGTGAGATTTTTACAGAATAGACCAGCTGTTATTCTTTGACAGTTGTATTAAATGGCTATCCGTACCGACCGTACAAATTTTGTTTACAAAATGTGTACGGTCGGAAAATTCATGACTCTTGAAGAAAAGCGACAGATTTCCCTTATCCACAATGAATCGCAGTTTACGAGCAAGCCATTAGCACAAAACAAACGAATCTCCACTCAACCCATCTAAACGCACGTCCACGAACTTATGTGAACGCAAGCAGTAACAATACACATCTAGAATGCATAATGAAATGTATTGTCTGTACTACCATCACTACTTTCCACACACAATGTGCTGAGCAAACATTTTCAGGAAAATGTTTCATGAGATACTATGTATTTTGAAATAAGTCAGCTGGCAAGTCTTGCGACCACCGAATAATATAAATTGAACTTTCACAGACTGTAAAGAGCCGTGATGGCAAGAATACCAGAAAGTATTCCATAGTTTCTGCCTACGCCCCTGGGAAGAAAGCTTGAGTTTATTTATGTATTATGTTTATGTCGGTCTTCTATAGACTGTACTTCGGTGAGTGTGCTCAGGAACTCAACAACCTCATTCCACCGGCCCCTTCTACCATCGAACATCTAGACGCACTGCAAGTTACCATCCATACCTAGTTGCCATTCCACCAATTCTTTTTATTCGGGTTAAACTGGAATTTTTAAGATGATCGTGCCAAAAACTAAAGTCAATTTATACCCGACTGAGGGATCTATCAGAGAAATGTAGAAGGTCAGCGAGGAGTATGCTGCCTTGTACGGCCTTCCATTGTCCGTGAATGGGAATACATGGTCTTTAATGGTGAGTGCCCTAATCATGAACCTAGTTTTTCTCTAACTAGTATGAGCATAAATAAAGTCCACCAATTTAACCCATATGTGCTCACCGCCCCATTTTTAAAACTTGTACTTGGGGCACATACCTTACCGACGAACTTAAAGATAATGTAGACATCGAAAGAGAGCGTAGGGCACTGGCAGTCCGAGGGAACATGTTGGCCCGTAGATTCTCTCGTTGTGCGGACCAAGTTACTCGTAAGATCACCCTGTTCAAGGCGTTTTGTCAAGGTCTGTACGAGGGGGTTCTATGGGTCAGCTACACCAAAAGATCGCTAGATGTGTTACGCATCCAATACAATAATGTTTTTAGGATGCTGTTGAAGCTGCCCCGTTTCTGTAGCGCATCGAAGATGTTTTCTCAGAACCGAACTGACGGCTTCCATGCAGTGATTCGCAAAAAAGTCGCATGACTGATGCGTAGAACGCGGGTCAGTGACAATATGATACTGAAAACTGTGGTGGAGAGTACTTGCTCCCCTTTTCTGAGGCACTATGTGGGGAGAATGGTCACGTAGTCTTTGCTTTATCGTTCTCTGTACATCCTGCCTCAGTCACTTATATTCTTCTTGTTATTCTGTCTGTGTACTACTAACAATAGTGATAAGGTACTTTACTAACAAAATGGACCATATTGCTGTCTGAAGTAAATAAATAAATAATAACTTTATGACATTCATAATCAGCCTATAATGTTCCCACTGCTGGGACACAGGCCTCCTCTCTGTGAGAGGGAGTGGGCCGTGATCCACCACGCATGCGCAGTGCGGGTTGGTAGATGTCACATGTCTTCGATCAAGAACAAATGGTGGCTAATAGTTTATCTAAATAGGGGTTAAGGTTTCACCTCCATGTAAAGTACTGGTATTCAGCTGCACCCGGTTACACTGGAAGCTGACCCCAACATAGTTGGGAAAAGGCTAGGCAGAAAAAGGACATAATGTTAACATACACCAATTAATTTGGTACCTAATTAGTTTACTGAAGTTTACAAATTAATGATTAGTTATGTTTACAGAATATAATATTTTATGTTTATGGCATTGGCTGTTGATTTACAACAATGTAATTATGGAATAACAAAACACCACGATTTACATATTCAGTTGTTGATACTAAAATCATTCATTATAATTATCATGATATTAAAATGATATCGCTTTTTTAAAAGCGTAAACATTTATCAGATCTGTGTGCATTAAAATAAAGTCCCAATTAGAATCACCTATTAAAATTTAAGTTACAAATTAGTTAATGAAGCACGATTTAAGTGCCGGAAGGTACAAGACAGCCGGTAATAACTGGGAATGAATATTTAATAGTTCAAACACGGGTGGTTTAAAATTAAAAGCGCGGTTTAATTGGCGTGTTACGTTTTAAAAAGGTTACCTTCTTTTTTTTTGTTAAGCTTTGAGTAAAAAATCAATCTGCTTAGCCTTTTCCCAACTGAGATTTTTTTCACGTGCCTGTAATTATACCAGCACACATACCTTGCAAACCGGAATACATCAATGCTGCTTGGGGATTGTTTGATCGCTACCGCTGTACCGCGGGGGCGGGACGTTGACAAATGAGCGGCTTGCCCTGCCACTCCCGCTCCCCAGTCTCGCCACGCACATACCTAAGGTGCGATACAGCGGTATTGGTGAAACTATAATAGGTATATTATATGTTGGGGTAGGCTTCCAGTCTAACCGGATGCAGCTGAATACCAGTATTATATATAGAGTGACTGCCTATCTGACCTGTACAACCCAGTTACTGGGTAATATGATAGCTCTTAGTAAGACTGGGTGTCAGACTTTTGGGCTTCTGACCACCCGTAGGAAACTACTGTCAAAGATCTACGAATGACAGCCGGGATCAACGGTTTAACGTGCTTTCCGAAACACTGAAGAGTCTCGATATGTAATGGATGGTCACCAATCCACAACCCGACTTAAACTTTGATCGATAGCTGTGACGGATCAACCAATGGTTCAGTTTGAACTTCTGTCGTGGACGATTTTCTGTTGTTATTTTAATGAATTTTTAAGATAAATCCGATAACGGACGCTTCACATTTTGTTCATTCGGCATCTTCACTCGAAGCGAAATGTCTGAACACAAAATTAATCAAAAGTGAAAAATGAATTCCGATCTAACGATGTTGGGTTTCGGCACTCGGACGTCTTTCACTCGGCCACCGAATGATACGAAAAATTAAATAAAAGGAGCCGATGAACGTTCTTTGTGATTTTATCAGTATCGTGTGAGTGAATGTGGATACAATAAAAAACTTTTTCCCAAAAAAAAAAAAAAATCAACCGACTCCCAAAAAAACGCTACAAAGTGAATACCTAATATCTTTAATTTCGGAAGTCGGTGTCTGTGGATCTATATTTTAGTTTTTTTGCCACCGACTTCCGAAATTAAAGTCATTATTCAGTTTGTAGTGTTTTTTTTTTCGAAGTCGGTTGATTTTTTTTTTTGGAAAAGTAGTTTTAATTTTTCACTTTTTAGTGGGTCAGTTTGTAATTTATCTAAGTTACAATAGCCTAATGTCAACTGCTCATCGAATCGCAACCCGTGAAATACTTATTACCTATTGATCTTCATCATCAGTTCCACTTGACCAAATGGTGCTTTCCAAGAACAAATGCACGAGTTACTATAAAAAAATACCCAAATCGTTATAGGTGTGCCTATAATATTTGAAGAGTTCCGTCGATTTCTCTAGGATCCTGATGACAATGGGACCAACTAGAAAGTATACCCTTTCAAATAAAAAAGGAATTTTCCAAATCGGTTCAGCCGTCTTCGAATAATCGGGCAACATACATAAAAAAAAGATTCCGACGAACTGAGAACCCCCTCCTATTTTTTGAAGTTGGTTAAAAATTACATATTGATACGACGATTGTCAAAGCTGACGTGAGTTTCACAATCTTTTAACTAGGTAACTTTTGTGTTCCATTCAGAAACTCGATGTTTTTGTTTTTAACAAACTGGTAATCACGGTTTATGTATATAACAAGAGACTTTTCCTTTACCTACAATGAGAAAGTAACAAGCTGGCAATATTTATAAATTATTTTCTAAACTTGAAAATATGCTCAAAATTAAATTAATTTTATCTACACAGATAACTGTTTGCTTGCAAAATACTGTAAACCATTTTCAGTAGGTATTTAAGATAAAATATCTCGTAACAACCGTAGTTACATCGACAAATAAGTAAATAAATCGACAGCAAAAAATGTTGCCAGTGCCAAAAAAATGCTCGACTTATCGTCGACTTGATTTACAAGATAAACATCAAAATAAAACTTGAACAAGTTGCTGTCCTTAAAATAAACATGGATATTTCATTTCTTTCTCGATAAAAATATTTTATTCTGACACTTTTTATTTGCGAGACAAGAGATACAACCTTAATTAGTTTTCTTAAAGTTAAACATACCGTGATGGTTTTAAAATGGTGACGTTTTTCTATAATCTAAAAACCGGTCAAGTGCGAGTCTGACTCACACGAAGGGTTCCTTACTACCGTACAATATTATTCAATATATAATAAAAAAAACATGTTTCTTGTAAGCGGAACTTCCTTTAATTTTTAAGTTTATTTTATTTATATTATTTGTTGTTACAGCGGCAATAGAAAAACACAATCTGTGAACATAACAATTCAATCGTAGACACTATAAAGATTCATGAGATACAGCCCGATGACAGACAGAAGAACGGACGGCCAGCGGAGGCTTAGTAATAGTTTCGTTTGGCACCCTACGAGTACGGAACAAACGTACAGTCAGCAGTTACACTCGTACTACGAAAACTGCTTCTAATGCAAGGTAAAGGTGCTGGCAACGTCAATTTGCCATGGACGTAAAATGGACTATTAAAGAGTGCAAGAATAACAATAAAATGACCAACATAACATAATATCACGCCTGTATTCCCCGAGGAGCTTGTGGCTAAGTAATAACAGCCGCACGGGTCGATCCATCAGGTTAAGCTACGCTTGCCGAGGTTGGTCTGTGGATGGGTGACCATCTTTTCATACCGAGACTCCTCCGTGCCTCGGAAAGCACGTTATGCCGTTGGTCCCGGCTGTCATTTGTGGATCTTTGACAGTCGTTACGGGTCGCAGAAGCCCGAAAGTCTGACAACCAGTCTTACCAAGGGGTATCGTATTACCCAGTAACTGGGTTGTGGAGGTCAGATAGGCAGTCGCTCCATGTAAAATACTGGTATTCAGCTGCATCCGATTAGGCTGGAAGCCGACCCCAACATAGTTGGGAAAAGGCTAGGCAGATTGATTCCCCGAAGGGTTAGGCAGCGGTGTACCTACCTATAGTACACCCACATTTCACCAGTTATGTTTAAGTCCCATGTAATAGAGGCCGAGCCTACTGCCATCTACCGGACACAAATCCAGACTCCGAGCTGCTACTAAGAAATTGCAGATGGAAAAACCAAATAAAACTTTGCCCGATCCTTGAAACGAACTCTCAGGTCAGCAGTTGCGTTTGTGAAAACTAGACCAAGAAGTCAGGAAAATAAGCAACTATCGATTTAAGGTGTCATGTCTGTACCTATTCCCCGAAGAGTTTAGGCAGAGGCGTGCAGTCGTATCGCAGCGTGCACTTAGCCAGTTATACAATATGTAACAAAAACCCTGTTGTTCCCTTTAAGGACGTATACATTTACCTACAAGCACAACATTGATGAAATAATAATTAAAAATTAGGCATTGGCTAGTCGAGAGGTCAAGGTCAAATAATTATTAAAATCGGAAAAATGTTTAGAGTATCTGATTTTACAAGTACATCGGGGCGCACGGCCCCCGGGTCGGTACCACGTACCTATCTACCCCTTTACCCCGCCACCCGCCGCCCTGCGAATCACTTACTTAGTCTCCTGCGCAGCTTACTTTCGGATGTCGCGTCATCGCTTCATGCAGAATTGCAGAGGTAAGAAATCAGTTAAACATTACAAATAAATTTTTTTTTTTTTTTTGTTGAACAGTTTTTTTATAAATGACTTGCTTTATTACGTATGTATGGGTACTACTTGGACTGTTCAGTAAAACGCTCGTTTTGAATGATGATGAATTTATTTCTTAACAAATATTTATACAAAATTCCTTAAATTCTATTGGTTGACCAGCTGCCTTACAACGTTGGCAGCCTATCAGCGTTTAACATGCTTAACAAAACTAGGTGGTCGGTGAGCCGCTTAGTAATTTGAAGGTAGGCGGCGCGCCTGAGTATGCCTGATGAGGACGCGCCGGCAAGGAGCGAAATAATATTTATAAACCAGCGCATGTGCTAGCGCCTAGCTAGCAGCATTCAGTGTCAACGATGTATGCTTGACTCCCTCATATGTATACCGATTCTTACAACTCTTAACAACAGGGTTTTTGTTACATATTGTATAATAGGCCGATAAAACAATAATATTACAATATGCCAATTTGCACATATTAACCATCTGTAGCACGTGGAACCAACATTATCGGTGAGACATTGTTTTTTATTAATTTAGGAATCTTAGGGCCGGTTTTTTGATCCGTAGTTACCTCAATGATTGGTTAAACATAGTAACTAATGGTTGAATTTTGGCTAAATGTGAAAGGCTAAATATGAATGTATTCATGTTAGCTCATTATTATTAAAAAATTGTAACTAATGGTATAACTCATTCATATTTAGTCTTTCACATTTAGCCAAAATTCAACCATTAGTTACTGTGTTTAACCATTAGTTGAGTTAACTATGGATCAAAAAACCGGCCCTTACTCATGGCTCTAGAATAAATAAGTACACTGAGCTAAGAACCCTAAATAGCAAAAGAATCTAATAAAAACTTCCAAGAATATTCAAATAAAGAAAACAAATCTTATATTAACCTTATAAAACCAAAGAATTTTTCCTACATAAAATCACTTTTACCTTACAATACTAATCTAAACAATTAAACTCTACCTATGTGTTATTGTGAAAAACATTAATATAACTACCGTGCCAATGGTAACAAGGGAAATACTATCTCTGCTATAAATCAAACCGCAGGTTTACTAAATATACGTTCGTTTACATAGCAAGCAATAAATAATAATTATGACACAATTAGTATGGTTAACCATATGTCACCAGTAACACTTGAAATTTGAAAAGCACCCTTAGTGCTTCGCAATAAGGGCACTGTAAATTGTTACCACGGGGTGGCGCTTGATTGTACCTACGGCTACATTACACCAGTATAAGCTGTACTCCCAAAATCCCGTAAAATGCGAGATCAGCTTATACTGGATATGTACAGCTTGGTACGTAGCCGTGTGTACCATGCATGACGTGAACTGGTTCAGTATAGACTTTTTGTTAATTTGTTTCTTTAATTTTCATTCTTCGATTGCCTTTATCATAAAACCAAATTAAATAATAATAATCAAAATCAAATAAAATAATCAAAATAATAATAAAGATATTAAATACATATTGCATTGTGATGTTCATGCAGACAGTTCACAAAAAATTAACATTTATAAAATTTACATTCTCACCGTATTGGCCCGTAAATGTGGTTAAAACCAGCAAAAGAGCTGAAAGAAAACAATACGATACCCAAGCATAAAATAAAAACCCTATTTTATGCTTGGGTATTTATTTTCTGTGCCTCGGAAAGCACGTTTACCCGTTGGTCTCGGCTGTCATTCGTAGACCTTTGACAAGTCGTCCGAAGCCCGTTTTACTCAGTTATGGAGGTCAGCTAGGCAGTCGCTTCATGTAATATACTGGTATTTTGGAAAAAGCTTACGCAGAAGATGATGGTGATGTTTGGGTATATATTTTTACTTACGATTTAATAGCGCTTTTGTATCCCATTTACGTAACCTTAATAGAGAAACGCGATTCGTGCGTCGAGACAATAAACCCGACCGTAACGCATCGACTGATCGTA
The DNA here is from genome assembly GCA_948252095.1 of Dicycla oo. Lineage (NCBI taxonomy): Eukaryota > Metazoa > Arthropoda > Insecta > Lepidoptera > Noctuidae > Dicycla > Dicycla oo. The sequence goes on from OX411732.1 coordinate 17,734,417, forward strand.
TTTAACTTCACGAAATAGATAAGTACAGAAGGTCAAGTCTATCCAACAAGCGAAAACAGGTGCACTCTCACACAGACGCTTATGAACGGAGATGTTAGGAGGCATATCATAAAATTGCATTTTGACAGATTAGTTATATGAGAGCATGACGACGCATCGCATTATGTAGCAATTTGGCAGTTGTAATTACGTTTATTTTGAGTTTTTTTTTTTTTTTTTTTTTGTTTACAGTATGATATTTTAATTTCTTATATACATTTTACATAATAATATTAATGCAGTAAGGAGAAATTTATTATTAATTCTGAGCGTTTTTAGTAGTTTTATGGTTTTAAATGCGATTATTTTTTTGTAGATATTGCATACATATTTTAAAATACTGAGGCCGTTATGGACTAAACCATTATTTAAGAGATATTATTATATATTTTTCATTTCGTTTTCTTATGTAAGTAGATCAACCCACGAGCTCAAATAAGTGCCACCGCGCATTTTCTGAAAACTTGCTTCGGAATTTTGGCTTTATTTATATAGTAGATTGAAAAAAAATTGCAAAAGCGAAGCCGCTTTAGACTTTACTAATAACTATTCTCCACCACTCAAGAATTCAAAGTGGTCGAAATCTTCAAGTTTCTCAGAATAAGAACGCCAAAGTTGACCATTTCACGCAAAAATCACGGTTGAAATGATATAGCGCCCTTAAACTATCTAAAAAGGATGACTTATATTTGCAATTAGACCGTTCACAGTTATTTTAATTCTAATTTTGCATCACTGACAAAACCACAATGACCTTTATTTTCGTTAGCATAAGATTGCTGTTGGGTCGCTGCCACTGAAAATTCTGTTAAAATCATAGTGATCTTTATTTTCTTTACGTTAAGGTTGCTTTTGGGTAGCTGCTGTCAGAGGTAAAATGTGAAAGGACTTTAATTTTGTAGCGAGTTAAGTCCCTTGACGTATATACGGATACTTCACAATGAACAAGTGTTATTAATATTTTTTTTTTAAGCAAACTTTTATGTTCATGATATCATCTAGGACCAGAATCCTTGTCAAAACGAATCAAACGAGCCCAAACTCGATAGGGTTGCGTCGTTTTTTACTGAGTTTCTATGGCCATCTTCCTGCTCCATCATCAGATCAGCTCGATGGTACCAAAATATTGCATTGTCACCGATTTTACATGCGTATGCCAAATTTCAGCTCAATCGACCATCGCTAAGTGGGTCAAAGGGAAATGCCCATTTGATAAAGAGGTTTTGGCCAAGTGACGCCCACGAAAGAAACAAATTATATACATTAGGGTTGACAACTTAGATAAAGAAACAAACACTATTTTTTACATAGAACTCGGGTGGACTTTTATAAATCATATATAAAAATTCAAGGTTAAAAATAAAACATACTTATAGTTTTCTGATTTTTTATTCGTTCCCATTTAAATAAATGATAAGCACGTCATCTAGGACTTGGGCTGGGGGATTTGTATTTGAATCTTGCCCAGCCCAAGAACCACAGAATCGTCATCACATAGGCACAGCACCCTACTGTCCTCCGAACAGATATACAACTGCAACAATATTGTCGTATTGCTTCAGATCCTGTTTCGTCATTCTTAATAATTATATCGAAATACGTTTTCCTACTAAGTATATAAGTATCGCGAAAAAAAAAACAGCACATTTTGACGGATTATGCGAACATAAATGTACTGAACAGCTGATTTTTTTTCGTGATTTCAGGTTTGGTCCCACAGAAAAAATTGTACATAATGATGAGTACAATGACCCCTTAAGAGGTTGTTGTTTTACCAGTAACCCTGTAGATGTATGTACCATCTAAAATAACAATAGGTCTTCTTTCTTCGCCTCCAAAAAGCCCATTTGGAATAATCAGATTTGTAGGTGAGGTTTCCTCATATGATATGATATATGATTTAACCCAAGATGCTGTGGCACAAAATCTTGGTTTAAGAGTTCCCATCACTTTTCCTATAAGCCTTTCTAGGGTACTCCTAGGTATGTTTAATAATGAAGAAATCCTTTCGTCACTGTCTCCAGTCCTCAATTTCATTAAATATGCTGCAAAAGCAGTTTTGCCTCTATGCATAGCCGATAATCTTGGTACTTATCTAATTATATTTAAGATATCTTCTATTGTTAGGCCAAACCAGTAATAAACTATTGAACTAACCATATTCTCTATATTTTCAAAGTCTAAATGAGCTGACTGTGACTTTTTAATAAATCAGTAAAGTCTTCTATTTGTCTTGCTGTGAATGTATGGATTGGGTTTTCCGTTTCAGTTAGCTGATTTCCAAAAGTATTAGATTTATGGTGATTTATACTATTTGTTGGAGAAAAATAATAAATAAAATCAATAATCTTGTCCGTAAATATGCAGGCACTGTAAGCCTCTCTGGTTGATTGCATCCAGGATAAAAGCAATACTGCTGGCTGATTGGAGCCCTGATATAATTTGGCAGATATATAGTTGCTTCAAAAGCTGGTTCAGCTATGGTGCTAGTTTCTCCTGCATCTAATTCTTCAGTGCTGGCTGCTTTGGTGTTGACAGCTTCGTTCTGGGATGATTCTGTGGGTAATGGTTGAGTTGAAGTAGATGCCTGTGTGAATTGAGGTATTGCACGTCTTGCTCGAGTCCAACAAGAATGGCAAACCACATCTGTTGAGGTTAACTGAAATTAAACAAAAGAAAAAAAGACATTCTTAACTGATTCTTGCTATTTTATACATACAATTCCATTTAGTGTTTGTATATTAAGAATCTAATGACAAGCTCGTGGCTAAATAATAAAAGCCGCACGGGTCGATCCATCAGGTTAAGCTACGCTTGACGGGGTTGGTCCGTGGATGGGTGACCATCTTTACATACCGAGACTCCTCCGTGCCTCGGAAAGCATGTTAAGCCGTGGGTTCCGGCTGTCATTCATGGATCTTTGGCAGTTGTTACGGGTCGTCAGAAGCCAGAGTCTGACAACCAGTCTTACCAAGGGGTATCATATTACCCAGTAACTGGATTGTGGAGATCAGATAGGCAGTTGCTCTATATAAAATACTGGTATTCAGCTGCATCTGGTTAGACTGGAAGCTGACCCCAACATAGTTGGGAAAAGGCTAGGCAGATTGATTTTGATATTAAGAATCTAATATTTATTTAACTTTAAGGCCTTATATTTTTTTAAGTAACATGTAGTAATAATATTAGAAATCCTAGGATATCTGCTATGACCAATCCCAGGTAACACATATAACTTATGGATCTCATCATGTAAGTTTGCCGCTCTGAAGTTCTGACTGCGCAGTAATCAATATCTATATAAAACTAGCAGCATGCTATGCCATGCCCATTCGCATCGGAAAGTCTGGTTACAGAGCGGAAAATTATTTGATGCAAACTATAAAAAGGTAGACTTAAAATGTTAATAGCACTCACTTGCCGTGGGATAATCCATTCTGCAATTAGTCCATATATGTATGTCTCTTGTACTTTGGTATAGATGATGAAAGCGCCTTCTTAATACAGATTAACCACAGTTTACACATATTTGTCGAAGCCCAACACTTGGTCCTTGTGGAGCAGAATGCTGTTGTGCACTCCTTGCGAACATCCAACATTGATGGCACACCAGACTATTATCTGAAACCTATTTGCATACTGTCATAAAATGTATTTATACCTATTAACAATATGTCGCAATAAACGGTCTTTATGTATAAAGAACGAGCAGTGGTGGTCCAGTGGTATCGGCCATGACTTACAAGTTGTAGGTTGCGAGTTCGAACCCAGGCGGGCACTTTGTGTATTTAATTACATTATAATATAATAAATCATTTATTTCGGGTAACAAAGACCCATAACATATATACCTTACAGACTATCATACATATTATATAAAAACCACAATAATATTATTGTATACGAAGAGACGGCGTCGTATTACGCTGCGTGGTGTCGCGTAGCCTTCCGCGGAATCGCCGATACACGACACCCTTCGGCCAAAACTCTTCCTTAAGTACGGTCTCGATATATTGAGTCGGAACTCGCACCACGAACGACTTGAAATTCGTGTTGTGGCGCGACGCCAACTTCTCGACCCTTAAGACCCAGTTGGTCTTCGCTCGAACATACTCCACGATCTCCTCAACCTTCGTGGTGTGATGTAGCCGAGAAACATAGAGCTGCGTCGTAGGTATTGCCGGACGCAGCATATTGGGTCCTGCCAGCGCGGTCCCGCACTGGTTCCGACTAGGAGGCTTCTTCCCTTTCTTCCTCTCCACCTTCACGAAGCCATCCTTGTCACACGTGCCCTCAGCCGGGCCTTGCTGTTTCGAACCCCTGTCGGCATGTTCACAGCAGCTCTCCTTATCCCCCTTCTTGGCCTGAGACACAGGTTTGTGTGTGGCGACGATAGTAGCGTAGGCAGGTTTAGGGGTCAACGAACCTACACGAGTCACTACCTCGACCGGCAACGAGTCAGCGACGGCGGCGGCGCAAGTTGCAACGCGTGCAATATCAGCAGCGGGTGACGCAGTGGAGCTCGCCGACTCAAAACTGCTGATGCTAGCGTTTTTTCCCGCTCCGCGACGTGTGTTCACATTGGAGGCATCAGGCGACCTATTTACCTTAACAGCGTTGCGCAACAACTGTACTTCGGCACGTAGTTCACTAATGGTGTTATTAGACACCTCCAACTTGGACTGTACATCGGCCAGGCTCGCCTTGAGACTTGTAATGTCCTTCAGCAACCTGGTGACGTCGACGTGGTCAAACGTGACTGGGGGCAACTTATGTAGCTCCTTCGCCACAAAAGCGGGCACGTCGTCCGGGTCGGTGCTCTTCATCAATGTGATGATGTCCTGCACACACTTCTGGCCACCATCCCTCCGGCGGGATTGCATCTGCTCGACTTTGCCGAGCGATTGGAACAGCAGCAGCTTGGCACTGCTGATCTCCTCCTCCTTGAAACTGGACTTGCAGATCTGCAAGATGCTGACTTCGTCCATGTAGTCGATGGCATGGTTGATAAATGCCAAGACCTCGTTGGCTATGAGCGGTTGTGAACTCATAGCGACGTAAACCGAGCAGCGGCTAAAGCCGCGCAACACGTGAATATAATATTCTTGTCGAGCAGCGCAAACACGTCCGTACTTGACCGTGCATTGCACTGGACATTGTCTCATGATACCATTTTAGATGATCATACAATTCATTATTTATGTCAATTATGTGGCAATGAGTTGAGACAAAACAAACTATAATTATTATTTCTTGACACTAACCAACCAAATTATTCAATTCAAACCTACGTTACGTAGCTATGCAATATAAGTTACTGATTATGTACCTTATGTACCGTATGTTGTAGTAACTTACTTGTTGTGATGCAATCCATTGCTCAAATATAGACCGAACTTCCACATTACTTAATGTAAATCTCTTAAGTCTTCGTGTATCCACGCCACAGTTGGCTCCGTGGTAAGCTGGCCATTTCTTGTAAATCAGGTTCTTTAATCGTGTCGGGCTCGGGTCCTTCTTGAGAAACAGGTACGGTATCCATTGGCAAGCCGGTGTCGTCGTGCGAGTCGGGTACAGAATCCAACATAAAACCAAGGTGGGCCATGGGGAGCGGTTGCAGGGTCCATAATCAAAATCAAAGTCGTCGAAAAATCAAATAACAAGGAAGCAGAAAAACCACGAGTCGCAAGACAACAGCACCAAACAAAATGTGAGACGCACAGACTCCCTAATTAATAGAAATGTGATGAAATGTCAATGTCAATCAGTTGTCATTTACGATTATTGTTGACGTAGGGATGACGCTAAGAGATCGATTTATCGAAACATCTATACCTATTAAGAAAAACTGGAAACACGGATTCGGTTCAATAGATCGTATTTAGAAGCCCGCTTTTGTAATGGACAACCATTTTTTTTTGTCTAAGAAAATAACAAAAGCGAAACATGTTATAATAGATTTTCCAAAAATCGATTTTTGGTAACCGGTGTAAGTGTATCGATTTTTTTCACTAAAAGTTGCCATTCCTACTTTGACAGGATTGACCACAGATATAAATAACCAACGACCGGAAGTGTTAGTTAGGGCAATAAGCAATTGAGTATCTTGATTAAATCTGCTTTTAATTCCGGAGATTTCATTACAAATAATTGATAGCAATATTTTAGTTACTAAATGAGTATTTTTTTAGTATTTACCACATTCATGGGCAGAACATGGCCAAGAATGGGCGTTTCCCTTTAACATTTTGAAACGGACCACTTACATATGAACATTGCAAGTTAATAAAAAAGCTTGTTAAAACTGACATATTTGGACACAAATCTTGCTACTTAAAAAACTCTACGGGATGCTACAAATGTGTACAATAGGGATGATGCCTGGGTAAAAAAAAAAAGAAATTCTATTTAGTCCGTCAGTCAGATAATAAAAAAATATTAGATACGTATTTTTTGCTTTATCATATTAATAAAAAATGACTTAGATAACTCGCATTAAAGTTCGGGAGTGGGGGCTTGCTACGTCACTTCTACGTATAAAATCTACGAAGACGTGACGTCATGCCACATTTTAACTCAATGTATCGCCGTAATCTTTTGATTACGTAGAAAAAGAAAAAATGTGTCCAATATATTTTAATAATCTACATGACGGACAAAAATAATTTTTTAGTCATCATCCCTATTGTTTATATTTTTATTGTAATAATGCTTCCAAATACTTAACAGAATAGATGTTGCGGTAATCTGAGAATGTGTTAAATATTTTTCATAAGGACGCTTCCGCTTTACATATTTTAACATTTTTTTTTTATTAATATTTATCTGTAACTTACAATACACTTTATACCAGAGAAAAGCAAATAAGTGGAATTATGGTCTTCCTTCTTAACTTCCTTAGCTTCCTACAAGCAAATTAGGAACGTTTCAACATTATCTTAAAAGTTGGCAACGCGTGTTTCATGTCTTTAAAGGTCAGTAACTATCTACTTACTTTCCATCAAATAGATGTTTCGACCAATTTAAGCGACCTAGGGCATTAAGAGGTCACGACCGAACCCAGTGGACGCATGGGTTAGGCTAAAGTATAGAGACCTGTGGCGGCATCTACAACGCCACATGATAACTACGCTTCACACTGACGTCTGAGCAGAGTTATCCGCGCGATTAACGCGTTTAAAACATCCCTACATCAACCATCGGGCAATAGCCGACCAGACACCACACCCGTCTGATCTTCCCTTTTCTATGTCGATGAACTTTACACCCTGTTTCTCACACACCTATAGACCCAATACACATCGCGCATTCAGCTGGTACAGCCAACTTTGCGTTTTTATAGTGTAGCCTGCGGAGGAGCTCGTGGCTAAGCCTGGCCGGGGTTGGTTCGTGGATGGGTGACCATTTTTACATACCGAGACTCCTCCGTGCCTCGGAAAGCACGTTAAGCCGTTGGTCCCGGCTGTCATTCGTAGATCTTTGACAGTAGTTTCCTACGGGTGGTCAGAAGCCCAAAAGTCTGACACCCAGTCTTACTAAGAGCTATCATATTACCCAGTAACTGGATTGTACAGGTCAGATAGGCAGTCACTCTATATATAATACTGGTATTCAGCTGCATCCGGTTAGACTGGAAGCCTACCCCAACATATACGAGTAATATACCTATTATAGTTTCACCAATACCCCTGTAGCGCACCTTAGGTATGTGCGTGGCGAGACTGGGGAGCGGGAGTGGCAGGGCAAGCCGCTCATTTGTCAACGCTTATGGCGTCCCGCCCCCGCGGTACAGCGGTAGCGATCAAACAATCCCCAAGCAGCATTGATGTATTCCGGTTTGCAAGGTATGTGTGCTGGTATAATTACAGCTGTCATTCGTGGATCTTTGAAAGTCGTTACGGGTCGTCAGAAGCCCGAAAGTCTGACAACCAGTCTTACCAAGGGGTATCGTATTACCCAGTAACTGGGTTGTGGAGGTCAGATAGGCAGTAGATTTATGTAAAATACTGATATTCAGCTGTATCCGGTTAGACTGGAAGCCGACCCCAACATAGTTGGGAAAAGGCTAGGCAGATTGAGTCTGCACCCGCACCCTAATTGAGTACTTTAAATCATTATCCGAAATATTTTTGAAGGAAATGGTTTCCCCATTCCATTTATTGTTGCTGTTTATTCATTGTTTCATAAATCAATGCGGATGCCAATTTATAATGTCACTTACAAATTGAGCGCTTTGATTTGTTTACATAAACTTAACCTCGAAATGTGCCCCAATTCTGAAAATCCCTAAGTCCTACTTATGATAAGTCCAAAACTTTATTTTTTAAATTTTAGGTGTTAAAATAACTTTATGGGTTTTGTTTTTATACTTAAATAAAGACTTTTTACTATAACTTTATGGTATTTTCATTTTTATACGCTATGTACAGACGCCAGCACATCAGCTATTACAATCTGTCAAATTTCTTTAATAGATTTTCATTCAAGGTTGATTGGGAAAATTTGTTAGTTTCGGGTAGCTTGATCTGCTGGCGTCTGTACATATCGCTGCCCTAGTTCAATAGTAAGATATTTTGATCGAGGTATGAGTTGAGCGAATTCAATTCACTTGTTATTTTTTTAAATGTGGTTGACTTATTAAAATGATAATTTAGTTAATAAACTAAATTATCATCATTTTAAAAAACAAAAAAAAAAAAAATAAAAAAAAATAGTTATTTATATTTCAATATGAATAAAATATACTTTTTTTTATAAGGCTTTTAATAGTAAGATAATCTCATGTAGAACTCAGATTTTTTTAAAGATATCTTACTATTGAACTAGGGTAGCGATATGTTCTTTTCAAAAAAAATATTTTTGTGCTTTACTCCTCAAAGTGAACAAGTGGACCTTTTCGAATTGGAGCACCCAATTATAAATTTAAATCACCTTAAATAGGCTTTCATGTGAGAATTTGTGGTGAATTTTATAACCTCAGTATGAAAATGTTATTCAAAATAATTGTAGAAAATAGTGGTGAAATATAAAGTTGAAACATTCTAAATACAGATGAATGTGTTAGTAATTAATGATCAGGATGTGTTTCCACTTTTATTACTATAGCTTTGGAACAGAATTTAAATATATTACGCAATTACTCCGATGGTCTGTGCGGCCATTAGCCTTGGTCAGGGTCACCTAATGTGAAAACTTCCTAAATCAAAAAATTAAGTATACTTTTCTTCCGCCGTAAGGAACCTTTTTCCTTACGGCGGAAGAAAAGTATATCGTATCTACAGAAATATTGAAATGGAGAAAAAACATATTTTGTCCAGTTTAAAGTACAAGATACAACGGCAGATGCGTCTTTTAATAGTTAGAATTATTGGGTTTTCGTTGAGTTTACGCCAAAATAAAACTACTTACAGATGTGTCTTTTTTTGCTGGTTCCGAATATGTAAATAACTCTATTTCGAAAAAAATTTCAGATACGTCTTTTTTCCTTATGACGGCAGTTTTATCGTCCTTATAAATAACAATAATTATCTACAATAAATGCACAAACCGTGCTAAGCCAATTAAAAAAAAAAAAAAAAAACAATAATTATTATGCTTTAATCACGAAATCGAAGCGTTTATTGCTGTATCTAAACACCATTTAAGTAAGCTCCAATTACGTAACATTATTTTATGAAAAAAAAAAAACTTTATTTAAAAACTGTCATCATGAATTAATAATAAATGCCTTTACTAAGTGGAAACTAGATAAAATGTAAGTTATGGGTTTCGTAGCAGCTGTTACTTAGTTATTTAAGTTTTATGACTCATCATAAAATGTTAGAACTTGGTGGGTTATACTTAGAAGGTGGGACACATACTGTATGTGTTCTTATATATACTCAGTTTGTAATGGGAAAGGCTAAAACTACTTAAAATTCGATTCGAGTTTTTTTTTTTAATGAAAAGTCTGTTTGGCATATGAAAATATAAGATGTGGATTCAATCGTAGGATAGGTTATTAGATATATGTTTGTGAGCTAAGTAATAACTCTAACTAATAAGAGGAGCTCGTGGCCAAGTAATAACAGCCACACTGGTCGATCCATAAAGTTAAGCTACGGTTGCCGGGATTGGTCCGTGGATGGGTGACCATCTTTTCATACCGAGACTCCTCCGTGCCTCGGAAAGCACGTTAAGCCGTTGGTCCCGGCTGTCATTCGTGTATCTTTGACAGTCGTTACGGGTCGTCAGAAGCCCGAAAGCCTGACAACCAGTCGTTCCAAGGAGGTATTACCCATTTACTGGTTTGTCGAGGTCAGACAGGCAGTCGGTCCATGTAAAATACTGGTATTCAGCTGCATCTGGTTAGACTGGAAGCTGATCCCAACAGTTGGGAAAAGGCTAGGCAGAGGAATCAGCTTGTAATGTTCCCACTGTTAGGGCACAGGCCTCCTCTCTGTGAGCGGTCGTATCAGTAGATGGTATGCCGAATCAACATACTTCTCTAATAATAGGTTTTGATTGCTTATCATTATGTACCCAGTAACTGGGTTGTGGAGGTCAGATAGGCAGTCGCTCCATGTAAAATACAGGTATTCAGCTGCATCCGGTTAGTTTCGTTATTTTTATATAATATAACTATCTTTTATGGTTAATAATAAGGTTCCACATGGTTTCTGCCTATTCAGTTTAAATGACTCTGGTATTCTTCATTAACATTTCTATCAAAATAACTGCAAACATATGTGCTTCAATCGCTGATCGCTGGAACAGCCGGTCTATTCTGTACAAATCTCACTGTGAAAACTTAGGTGAAGTGAGCTTGAAGAGAGTTGTCATTCTACCTGCCGCTAAGGATTGGCACTATTGACAGCTCACTCCACGCTCACCTCACCTAAGTTTTCACGGTGAGATTTGTACAGAATAGCACTGCAGGTCCTTTAGCGTATTTATGGGTAGTGTTGCAAAGGACTCGAGTCCTCGAGTCGTAATTTTAAAGACTCGACTCAAATAAGCAAGACTCGGTGTGCTAAAAAGACTCGGAGTCTAGAGTCAAGCCGAGTCCGAGTCATTTAAGAACCACTTGTGTCTTACAAAAACACTCGAGTCTTCAAGAAAAACTCGAAGCATGAAGATGAGACTTGAAACTCATCATTCGAAAAGACTCGAATAGGTGATAAGTTTATATTAGTGGTTATGTAATTCAGCCCTAAAAAAAAAACTGACAAGACAAAATCATTACAAGTCAGCTAAAAACTCACTTCTATGAAAATAGAGATGTGAAGGTAAACTGGCTTTATATTTTGAGATACTACCCTCTAATTTGTTTATATTTTAGATATTTGAGTAAAGTGTTTACCAGTTAGCATATTGCATTTGATCGTCCGCTATAAACTATATTTATATCTTATTGCCTAGAATAGTGGTTTTCTTATTTTACGGAATCAAAACACGTAACAATGGTGGGCACAACAAACTATTCGATTGCCACAGCTTCAGAAATTAGCTTTTCATATTCTGAGTATTCCGGCAACGAGTGTGCCAAGCGAGCAGGCATTTTCAAGATCCGGCATTTTAATCACTAAAAAAAGAAACCGTCTCGGCAATAAAACTATACAAGCTTCAATGTGTCTCGCATCATGGCTGGACTTTAATTAAAATTACCCATTTTTTATGCTATTTAGAAATGATCAAAAATGTCCTTAATCAATACTGTTATTTTTTTTATCTGAGCCTTTCTCCCCGCCCTATTAATGTAACAATTTAATTGCTAGACTCATACACGAAAAGAACTTGAGTACGACAAAGAGACTCGAGCTCTCATGTCACATACAAGGGCTCGTAGAGAACTTAGTTCTCTAGTCTTGGAGTCCTGTGGTAATGAATCGAGTCTTGTAATTCATCATCCAAGTTTATATAGGACTCGAAGACTCGAGTTTTTTGCAACACTAGCTATGGGTTGGCTAAGATCAAGAATTTATCATCTTAATAATTCGTGCCAGTAGCATGTGCATTCGTGGCACAAGGCAATTTAAACCAATAGCCAAGTTATTCGGCTTCGACGATGGAGCAGCCCTAACTAACGATAAACTCACTAACAATAAACTCCAAACTTGATCCCGCAATCACTCTCCATTCCAAGATTGCCTAGAATTGTGTATTGTTATATTTAATTTTTCTGGAATAGGATCTCGTGGCTAAATAATAACAGCCGCACGGGTCGATCCATCAGGTTAAGCTACGCTTGCCGGGGTTGGTCTGTGGATGGGTGACCATCTTTACATACCGAAACTCCTCCGTGCCTCGGAAAGCACGTTAAGCCGTTGGTCCCGGCTGACATTTGTGGATCTTTGACAGTCGTTACGGGTCGTCGGAAGCCCGAAAGTCTGACAACCAGGCTTACCAAGGGGTATCGTATTACCCTGTAACTGGGTTGTGGAGGTCAGATAGGTAGTCGCTCCATGTAAAATACTGGTATTCAGCTGTATGCGGTTAGACTGGAAGCCGACCCCAACATAGTTGGGAAAAGGCTAGGCAGATTGAATGGTAGATATTTGAATAATATTATGCCAAGAAAGAAATAATAAATATAAATATTAAAGAAAACATAAAATATACAAATAAGAGTGCCTCCTTAGCTAATTTCGGCCATGGCGGCCAATCCCAGAGGCGATTAGCCGTCGACACGGGAGATGCAGTCTCGACATAGATAGCAATTGCTTTACGACCGAATTCGGTCGCAAAGTCCTAGTGGAGTCCCTAGACGGTCAAAATTGCATGACAAACACGAAAAAATCACATGCTTGTCAAGCAATTTGACCGTCCAGGTACCCCACTAGAAGTTTGCGACCGAATTCGATCGTAAAGCGATCGCTATCTATGTCGAGACTGCAGCCCTAGGTCGAACAGACCCCGGGGGGTTCCCGCATTGTCGAGGCGGGGGGGCTCAGTAGCCGTGGCTTGCTCACCCACGGTGAAGCGAAGAGGAACCCGAGGACCCCTCCTCGGGTTCCTCTTCGCTTCACCGTGACGAGCGGCCCCCCGCTCGTCAGGGCTTTCTCCAGGAAGTCGACGACGTAGCGGCCAACAGGTAGGTTGCGGTGCCGCTTGGGCGACATCGCAACTGAGGCGGGCCGCGATCCCATATGGGAGGCTTCGCGGCTGAGGGTTGGATGCCGCGGCGGGAGAGGAGTGCCGGTATTGCAGTACGCCGCTCTCCCTACCTTCCGCGGCCTTGACGGGGTCGCCACCGTCTGATGGCGGACGCGGTGGGGCCGCAGGGGAGGAGGAGTGTCGGTATTTCGTTAGCCGCTCTCCCTATCCTCTGCGGCCAAAAAGTGGTAGGCGGCCGGGCTACTGACCTGGCCGGTCGCAGGGGGACCAAGGGTGCCTAGACACGGGGTCGTCTAGCGCCTATGTGCTGGTTTGGTCCATGGGGTGGTCACGGTGCGCAAGGTGTTCTTGTGCGCCGGTGATGGGGGGTGCTCCCCAGGGGAGGGTCCGGTGACGGACAGCCGCGGCGGGTTCGCGGTGAGTGCTATTGCATGCCCGTGTTCCCGCCACAAGCGACAGATGCGGACACCGTGGAGTTTTAGTGGGTTGGAGTCCCACATAACTGCACTATCTCCCCGTGGTAGTGCAGTATGCATGAGCATTTTTTAACGCAAAAAAAAAAGCTCGGAGAGAGTTATTGGGTTGTCCGTTAGGAATCCCTCAGAGTCAACCTGGGACTCACACTAATTCAAAAAGCCAAAGCATTGTATTCGACAAATAAAAATAATAAATCAAAAAGAAGAGTTATTGTAATAATATCGTCTATTACTTGATGTCAGGGCTGATCACACCACAGGTCACACTAAGACCATAATATATCAAATAATTAATGCTTTCCGAAGAATTATTTGCAGGGTGATAGTTTCGGACCCAAACAGAACCCTTATTCATGAGGGAGTAGAGTCGTAACCTTTCCCCGTGATGAATTTATTTTATGGGATTCTGTTACCTTTCAAACAGTCTGAGCAATCCACAAATAACACCTAATAAAACAGATAATATTGTGACTTACTATGTTGCCAGTTGAATTTTCCGAGATACAACCAGATTTGTTTCTAGCGTCGATATTTTAAAATGCTAAGAAGCGAAGTTCCATTAATAAAATCACGTATTTTTCCCACGTGATAGACAGAAACACCAGAATGCCACTTGTCATGATTAAATAGCATTTAATGAACGCGCGTCAATTATTGCAGTTTTTTACCAAATGGCAGCGACATAAAAGTCACATGACGCGCGCTCGTGACTTACAATGACTGGTAATTTAAAAAGCATAGCAGGCGTAAGCACATTGAGCTACCATCACGTATTTTAAATTGCGAAAAAGTGTCGAAATGTGTGTTATTGAGTTTTTGTATCTGGAATTTCTATATATACATATAGAATATTATTATAATATTTCTATAATACACGGAGTCTGGATTTGTGCACGGCAATAGACTCGCCCTCTGTTACATTAACTGGCGAAATGTGGGTGTATTATAAGGTGCACCGCTGTCTAACCCTTCGGGGAATACTTACAGGCGTGATGTTGTGTTTTTTAACCGACTTCAAAACAGGAGGTTCTATATTCGACCTGTATGTTATGTATGTATCTAAGTTTATATGTCCGTGATTTGCTCAGAAACCTATGAACCAATTTCGATGATTATTAGTCTCAAGTAATTTCCAGTAATGACACTGACGTGTGTGCCCTTAACAAACACTTTTCTCATCCCCCAGTTACTTTAGATCCGCACGTCAAATCAGCTTCTTTAAATAAACTTTCCTGTTTGCCAGTGCCACAGTGTTCTTCTTTCCAATTTAGTCCTGCGAGTGAAAATGAGGTCAAAAAAGCTATTTCTGCTATTTCCTCCTCTGCAGTTGGTAATGATAATCTTTGCTCAAGAATGATTTCTCCTATCCTCCCCACATTACTCCCCATCTTGACCCACTTTTTCAATTTCTCCTTGTTTTCTTCTACAGTTCCTGAGGCCTGGAAACAAGTCCATATCATTCCCTTACCCAAAATTTCTAGCCCGGACTCACCGTCCGATTTCCGACCCATTTCTATCCTCCCTTATCTCTCTAAAGTTCTTGAGCACATTGTTCATCAGCAACTTTCTGTCTTTCTAGCTGCGAATGACCTTCTTAGTACTTTTCAATCTGGTTTTCGACCCGGTCATAGCACGGTCACTGCTCTTTTGAAGGTTACTGATGACATCCGCTGGGCTATGGACCGCAAATCTCTTACCTTACTTGTACTTCTTGACTTTAGCAGTGCCTTTAACTCTGTTGATTTCGACATCCTTCTTGGGATCCTTAAGTCTTTCAATTTCTCTTCTAGTACTATTGGTTGGTTCGACTCCTATCTCAAAGGCCGGTCGCAGCGGGTTTGTCTCGACGGAACTCTCTTACTGCAGGGGTGCCTCAGGGTGGCGTCCTCTCTCCTCTTCTCTTTTCCATTTTTATCAACTCTGTCACCAGTGTCATCTCTTCCTACTTCCATCTCTATGCTGACGATCTGCAGCTGTACAGCCATTTCTTAAGGGAAGATGCGGAAGCCACTGTGTGTGCCATGAACAGAGACCTGGATTTGATTAGCGAATGGTCGCGGTCCTTTGGACTGCAAATCAACCCTAGGAAATCCCAGGCTATAATTATTGGCGGCAGATATATGCGGAATAGGCTCGATGTTGCGTCGCTGTCTCCACTCTGTCTGAATGGAGTTCAGATTGAATACGCAAATACGGTTAAAAACCTGGGGGTGACCTTGGACTCCTATTTATCGTGGACTGACCACGTTGCTCAAGTCAGTCGTAAAGTGCACTACACTTTTTATTCTTTGAAAAGCCTCCAGTGCTTCTTACCCCTGAACACCAAAATCTCCCTTGCTCAAACTCTCATTCAGCCTATTATTGACTACGCAGATGCCTGTTATTTGGATGCCACTGAGGAGCTTTTGAATAAACTTGAGCGTTTACAAAATATCTGTATTCGTTTTGTTTTTAACCTTAAAAAGTATGACCACGTTTCTAACTTTCGCAAGACTCTCAAGTGGCTCCCTATTCTACTTCGCAGGAACTCTCGCATATTGTGTCTGCTATTTAACATCCTTCACAACCCTAAAACACCTTCCTATTTGCGGGAACGCTTTTCTTATGCCCGTCCTTTTGATGTGCTTTGCAGGTCGCATCTTAGAAACCTTCTAAAATTTCCTTCCCATTCCACTGACTTCTACTCCTACTCCTTCACTGTGCACGCGGTTCGGTTGTGGAATTCACTTCCACCTGACATTAGGGAGTGCCAAACTGTTGCAGTATTTAAAAGAAGAGTGAAAGAACACTATCTTTCAATTTCGTCATAGTT
The DNA here is from genome assembly GCA_948252095.1 of Dicycla oo. Taxonomy (NCBI): domain Eukaryota; kingdom Metazoa; phylum Arthropoda; class Insecta; order Lepidoptera; family Noctuidae; genus Dicycla; species Dicycla oo. Next base: position 17,750,839 of record OX411732.1, read on the forward strand.
ATTTTAGTGATATTTATTCTAGAAGTATGTATGTATTTAAGTATTTATTATAGGTTTTATTAGCTTAGTGAGTTGTTTTTTTTAGATTTTATGTATTTTTATTTTCTCTCTTATTCTTACACACGGTGTCTACATCTCTTTTTATCCTCTGTCCTATCGCAGGTATGCTGGAAGAGATTTCTTTAGAAATAAGCATCACCTTTGTACGTAATTTTCTGTTCCTTTATTCTTGTCTGTTTATTTGTGTGTACATAAATGGTTAAATAAATAAATAAATTATTTCACTAACGTGATCTACATACTTTCAAGAAGGTTTTTTTTTTTTTGGTTTTTTTTTTTACTAAACAGCTTCTGAAGTCGTAGCATGGCATCGACTTGAGAAGCTGTTATTTTTTTATGAAGGTTATTTTATTCGTTTTAGGTTTTTGAAGTCGGTTTTTACCATTTTATGTGTCGCTAATAATAAATAATCAGTCTTTATTGACCCCACAGCTAGGACACAGTAGTGCTATTCTGTAAAATCTCATAGTGAAAACTTAGGAGACGTGAGCTTGAAGTGAGCTGTTAGTAGTGTCGATGACAAGCATCAAACGTCATCACAGGTGACCAAGCTCACTTCACCTAAGTTTTTACCGTGAGATTTTTACAGAATAGCACTACTGGCCTCCATAAGAAGTGAAGCGTAAGGGTTCGTATTCCAACGTAGGGCTTAAAGACGATATAGATATTTATTAATACTCAAAGCAAACTGGAGTGGCTCGTGGCTTTATCGCGTAGATCGATCGGCTCGCGAAGTTCAGGCACGCCTATTGCGGTCAAGTGGTGAGACAAGGCCTAAAAAGAAAGTATTTTTAACGTTCCAAATTTTTTTTCAATTCGTTGTGGTCAAATAGGCAGCCGCTTCATGTAAAATAACCAGTATTTTCCATTCAACTGTATCCGGTTAGACTGGAGCTGACCCCAACATGGTTTATGGTTTTGGCCTTTTATTTATAAAACTAGAAAAACTAGCGGGACGGAGCGGGGGTGGCAGGGCAAGCCGCTCATTTGTCAACGCTCATGGCGTCCCGCCCCCGCGGTACAGCGGTAGCGATCAAACAATCCCCAAGCAGCATTGATGTATTCTGGTTTGCAAGGTATGTGTGCTGGTATAATTACAGGCACGTGAAAAAAATCAGCTTCGTCGGCTGTGTGATGGTAACGCATCTGGCATCCCTATGGTATCGCTCATGTTAACAGGCGGCGGTGACTACTTATCATCAGTTGGGCTGTTGCATGAAATTATAAAGATATTAATTTAATCCATTGGGTAAATAGGTAATACTATCCTGGAGAGACCACCTCTCGTCGTCATCTCAGTATATCGTTACGTGACAGTACGGCTATGGGCAGTGAATTTTATTACATGTAATTTGACAAACCGTCGATAGCCATTGTTTGCCCATAGCACTCCTAGAAAGCACATGTTCTAATGTCATATCACGCGACTTCATTCGTTCGTAGGTGTTACGGCAAACACTTTTCGAGTCATTTTTCAACACACATATACGCAGTGCTTATGCACCAACACAACACGTTCACACCGCCCACAAGCGTAGACTGAGCCATAGGCGTCAATGTCTGTGGCCGTATTTGTCATATCAAAAAGATAAAAAAATATAATTATATAATTATGGTAGTACGCCTGTAGACGGTATGATAAATTGTATGGGATTTTGGAGTGTCATATGAGTATCATGACATTTGCAAATAGTCGTGTGTCCCGGAACGTGGTTATTACAGGACCTTGGCTGGTACTTGGTTATTAGCATAATTAGAGTTTCGAATTAGAGTTTTTTTTTATGACAGGAGTCCATGCTGACGAAGCTGAAAATTTTCTAAAACTAAGCGTCTCGTTTTAACAAAATTTAAGCTATTTCAGCCGTCTAGCACATCGTAGACGGCTGCTTTCATGTATTCTTTTTTCCCTACCCTGCCGAGCGAACATTTTGTTCAAAGCAAATGTTTGCAGTTCTGCCGATATTCGATCAAAATGGTTAACATCTGTGTTCACTATATCCTGCCGAGCGAACATTTGTACAGAGCAAATGTTGGCTGTTCAGTCGATGCCGATCAAAACAGAAATCATTTGTTTTCACTACAACGAGAAAAAGAAAGTTCGCGCACCGTGACGTCGTTTTCACTGACAGAATGAGTTAGCGCGCATTCGTTCACAGAGTCCATCACTGAACAAACATGTTCGCTCGCTCGCTCAAGTGTTTTCCGCGCGAAGAAACGCTCACTCGCTCAGAACTGTTGAGAACGCCAAGTGAAAACTCGGCTTTAGACACATTATCAAGGTTTTTAAATTATATGCCTGCTATAAGCCTTTGCATTTACATTCGGCGTGTGGTTTATTAAACCTAGTCACAGTTTGATATTCTAGCGGTTAATCTAAGGTTAGGACTTCGGCTTTACCATGGTTCTCTTCAGTAATTGGATAAAGCGGTCAGTCTGCATTGGCTATTTGAACCAACACGTTTTGACCTTCAGCCGTATCTGATTGGTATCAAATCTGTCTCGAATACAACTGTATAAAATATTTTACAGTCAATAGAAAACAAAAGTACAGCAGCAGGTCTATTCTGTAAAAATCTCACCGTGAACACTTAGGTGAAGTGAGCTGTCATTCCACCTGATGCTAGGGATTGACACTGTTAACAGCTCACTCCAGGCTCACCTCACCTATGTTTTCTCGGTGAGATTTGTACAGAATAGCACTGCAGGTAGCTGTAAATATGGCACATTGCGCTTTACGCAGCGATGATTTTAATTACATTGAAAAATCTAGATAAAAAAAAGAAAAAAAAAGTGAAAATGAAAAATGGTTTACCTATTATTACTACAAGAACATATCCTAACAACTAGTGATTGGAGCCTCCTTTTAAGAGCGGCCAACCCGTCATACTTTTCATATAAACGCTCGTACGTGATTATAGCGTTTTAACATATCTTTTTTAGGAAATTTTTGAAGTAATAGGTATTCTGTGCAAAAAAAAAATATTTGGAGAAACAAATTCAGTATAAGCCTACAAAAATCTGCTTGTTTGCACAATATTTACCTGAACTTTGGCCGTTCATAATGTACTCATAAATTGTAAAAATAAAGAAAACATATCGATAGAAACCTTGCACATGTAATGGAGATTCTAAATGACAAACATTTATTTCACATACTTGTAAGGCTAAAAAACACGTATTTCCTGGAACAAGTTTCATAAAATTTCCACACATTATTTTACGTTCAACGTTATCGCGTTCTTACTTGCTTGTGTTAGTCAATGGGCGTTGCGCTGGATGAAACAACAAGCTTTTCGACCATCTCGCGTTGACGATAGACGGTCCGGGAAGGGCCCTCTTAAGTAAATAAATCTGTGTTAGGAGACTCCGCTCTTTCAATATCAATAATGTAAGACTAACATTAATATTATATTCACGATTTAGGTTATCTAATTGTTATTATTTGTAGCAGTGACAAGTATCTGTCAGCTCTAATAGACACGTTAACAATCTTGTATTTGTCATCTGGTAACATTGACAGATACCCGTCACTAAAGTAGTAGTCGACTAATTGGAATATTGTTTGGCTGTTGAGAGTTGATACTTTTGCCTCCATTTTATTATAGTGTGACAGTTCTTAATGTTGCACGTGTTTTTGCATGACACTGTGAATTGAACCGTCGAACAGAGCGTGGACATTTTTGCTGTAAGAAATAAATCGAAGAATATACAAACAATCTTGGTTTCATTTCTGAGTTGAGGTTGAGTTCCTACAACTCAGAAGTGGGATTAATACAACACACCCACAAGTTTTGGTAAATAACAGTTAATATGGACCGTGATAGTAATCAATCGCATAGGAGCCGGTCCCGTTTTACTCCAGTTGTTGTGAGCATGGAACGTAAGCGTTGCCGCGATAATGAAGCCACTGAGAATCGCCTGAGTAAGAAGAAACGTCGCAGGCAGCATACAAGTACGCCTAGCGATTCGAGTGACCAGGACGAGAGAAGTCGACCTCGACCACGGACGGATGGGTGGCATCGACGAAGTCGGAAACGTAGCCGCGAAGATGAGCATCGCTCGCGTCGAAGCCTGGCGAGGAAGCGGAGTGAGAGTAACCAGGGCGAGAGAAGTCGACCCCGAACACGGACTGATGGGCGGCGTCGGCGAAATCGGAAACGTAGCTGCGAGGATGATCATCGCTCGCATCGAAGCCAGACGAGGAAGCGGAGTGAGCAGCGGCATACCGGACGCCGTAGGCGGTCGTCTGACCGAAGTAGCTCATCAAACACCGCAGTAAGTGATGAACCACGTGGAAATATTCAGGTAAAGAAATATATGTTTGCTAACAGTGAGACTCAGTTATTTTTGAACGAGTTGATTAAATCTTTGTCGGATGCGAAGCCAGAGGGCAATAAATTTCCGATGTTAGGTAATGTCATTCCTGAATTTGACCCCATGGTCAAGGGCCAGACGGTTCATATGTGGCTTAATAAGGTCGACGAATGTGCGAAGCTGTACCGTTGGGGTGATGATCAGGTTATACACTACGCACTGCCCAGACTTGCAGGTGTTGCTCGTACATGGTACCAGGCTTTGCCTTCAATGTCATTTTCGTGGCCTGAGTGGAAAATTAAATTAATTGATTCTTTTCCTAGTAGTGACGATTATGCAGAATTACTTACCGAAATGTTAAATAAACGCGTGAAATTCAATGAATCGTTAGAATTATATTATTATGAAAAATTAAACCTGTTGAATCGATGCGAGATTTTCGGGAAGCGTGCCGTTGATTGCTTGCTTTATGGCATTGAGGATCGTTCCTTGAGACTTGGTGCTAAAGCAGCCAAGTGTCAAGAGCCTGAAGAGGTTCTTAATTACTTTCAGTCTATTAAACAAAGTCGCGATTTTGACAAAACTAAGATTAGCCAAGATAAAAAGTCTTTACCAGTAAGTAATACGAATTCGAATACTAAGCAGTTGGTTGGGAATGATTCAAAATTATCTAGGCCACAATCTAGTGCATCTATAACTTGTTTTAACTGTAAAGAAGTAGGTCATTTTAGTAATAAGTGTACACAAAAGCTGCTGAGATGTAACATTTGTAAAAGGCTTGGGCATGTAACGATCGATTGCCCGCAGCTGTCCAACGAAAAGAATAAAGATACTTCTAGTACAGAAAAGAAAGTTATGAAGGTCGATGTTGATGATACTAGTAATGAGAAATATATGATCTCGCTAAAGGTTAACGGTATTATGGTTAAAGGGTATGTAGATTTAGGCAGTCAGTGCACATTGATACAATGTAGCGTAGCAAAATCATTAGGAGTTAGTTGGTCAGTAGGCGAGTTACCTGTTATGAGAGGATTAGGTAATAATATCGTTGTACCAATAGGAATGGCGCGTGTAAAAATAGATATTAATAATATCGTAGAGATGGTTGACGTTTATGTAGTTGAAGATGGCATAATTAAATATCCCGTGTTAGTTGGTCACAGTTTTACAGAAAAACCTGGAATCATTATTACAAAAACCACAACTTCCTTAATCTTTAGCAAGGAAGAGATTAACAAACTGCGGTTATTTCTTAAGACGGATGTTAAAATTCAACCAAAACAAATGACTATGATTCCTGTTTTTTCCGATAGAAGCTACTCTGGGTCTGTATATGTCAGGGGTTCATTAAGAGGTCAGCCTGGTAAGGAATTTTACTTATTGCCAGGTGAATACTACCTTGATAATAGCTTTGGAGCACTTCTAGTCCAAAATTTTAGCGATCATTTACTTTTACTAAATAAAGATACATTGGTTAGCCGAGTTTACAGATCCGAAACAGGTTTTGAAATCAACATGCTAGATTTTAGTAATCATGATACGAGTTCCGATCTGAATTATGGCGACCACTTATCTGATGATGAGATATTTAAATTGAAGTCTCTACTAAAGAGGTACGAGGGTTGTTTTTCCTCTTGTTTAGCTGATTTAGGGTATACTAACATAGTACAGATGGAGATAGAATTGAATGACGCGAAGCCGGTGGTTTACCGACCTTACAGACTATCATATCCGGAACGTGAATTGGTTCGAACAATGGTAGAGGAAATGATCGACGCCGATATCGTTTGTGAGTCTAACTCACCCTATGCGAGTCTTATCCTTCTTGTGAAGAAGAAAACGGGTGAGAAGAGACTCTGCGTCGATTACAGAGCCCTAAATAACAAGACTCGTAAAGAGCACTATCCTTTACCGCTGATCGACGACCAATTAGATAGATTGTCAGGCAATTCTCTTTTCATTAGTCTTGACCTTGCATCTGGGTACTACCAGATACCGATATCAGAGGGTTCACAAGAGTTCACGGCTTTTGTAACACCCGACGGTCAGTACCAGTATAAAAGAATGCCTTTTGGGTTAGCGAATGCTCCTTCAATTTTCCAAAGGGTAATGAATAAAGTTCTGTCTGACTTGAAATACGTTGTTATTTATATGGATGATATACTGATTCCCGCTAGTACATTTAATGATGGTTTAATACGTTTAGAGGAAGTTCTCCAGCATTTGGCCAATGCAGGACTAACTCTCAAATTAAAGAAGTGCCATTTCTTCCAAAAGAAGATAGACTTTCTAGGGTTTTGTGTATCTGGCATACGTCCCGGATCGCGTAAAACAATAGCAATGTCCAATTTTCCTGTACCCAAAAACGTACATGATGTAAGACGTTTTATAGGACTTGCAAGTTTTTTTCGTCGATTTGTCAAAAACTTTTCAATAATAGCATGCCCATTAACGAATCTTTAAAATCCAAATTTGAGTGGAAATGGACCGAAGAATGTATATCTGCTTTTAACACGCTCAAAGAGAAACTCGTAGAACGCCCTATAATAGCCTTATTTGATGCGCGATTAGAGACTGAGTTACATACCGATGCATCAAAGATAGGCATTGCAGGCATTCTTATGCAGCGAGGTAGTGACAACCAGTTAAGAACTGTAGCCTACTACAGTCGGAAAAATTCAGAAGAAGAGCAAAAACTCCACTCTTTTGATCTCGAGACATTAGCTGTCGTTGCCTCTTTAAGTCGATTCCGTGTTTATTTGCTGGGATTACAATTTAAAATACTAACCGACTGTAATGCGTTAAGAACGACTTTGACGAAGCGAGACCTCATACCCAGGATCGCGCGATGGTGGGTGCAGCTACAGGAGTACGACTGTACCATTGAATATAGGTCAGGATCACGTATGGCACATGTGGATGCCCTGAGTCGTGCTCCGGTGGCTGAACACACTGACGATACTAATACACATGTAATTGACGTATTGCAAGCAGAGACAACCGATTGGATTGCGACCGTACAGAGTAACGACGAAGAGATAAAGCGAATTCGTGAAATTCTTCTCGATGATGAAACGAAATTCGTTGCCGATGTTCGAAAGAATTATCAGCTAAAGGGTGACTACGTATACCGTATCTTAGATGATGGAATTCGTTGGGTGGTACCGAGGGGTGTTAGGTGGCAAGTTTTGCGCATGAACCACGACCATGTAGGGCATTTTGGCTTTGATAAAACGCTAAGTAGGTTAAAAGCATCATTTTGGTTCCCGAAGATGCGTCGATTCACAAAAAAATATGTATCATCATGCTTAGAATGTGCACACCATAAAGCACCATCAGGACAAAAGGAAGGGTTATTACATCCTATCCCATAAATAGAAATCCCATTTCATACATTGCATGCGGATCATCTCGGCCCATTCGTTCGTTCTAGGAGGGGCAATGTGTATATTTTAGTTATTGTTGATGCATTCACAAAATTTGTTAATATACGTGCCGTGAAGGATACGAAAACGTCGACTGCAATCAAAATATTTCATGAGTACTTTAGTTACTTTGGTGCTCCGTCTAGGCTAATTACAGACCGAGGTACTTGTTTTACTAGTGGAAGGTTCAACGAGTTTACAAAAAAATTAAACATAAAACACATATTGAACGCTGTAGCTACTCCTAGAGCGAATGGGCAGGTCGAGAGGTTCAATCGAACTATATCTGACGCGTTGAGCACTAAATGTCATGGCAACAATGAAAATACATGGGATGATTATGTAGGAGATATTCAATTAGGTATGAATACGACTGTGAGTAAAGCGACAGGCAAGAGTCCCTCAGAATTATTATTCGGGTTCAAATTAATTTCGACATCGGAAAATATATTGGGAGACGCGATTTCTGAAACAACTCAATTAGTTAGTGGCGAAGACCTAATGCAGCTGAGGTCCGATGCTAAAGAGAAAATCGATAAGGATCAGGAAAAGGCGAAGGCCAGGTTTGACAAGAACAGAAAGAAACCAAAATCATACAATGTAGGTGATCTTGTTAGAATTGAGAGGACAGTCATTGATAAAGAGCACCTAGGTAAATCTAAAAAGCTTATACCAAAACTTCAGGGCCCGTACCGAATCGTAAAAGCTTTACCCAACGACAGGTTCTTAGTAGAGGACACCCCACTAACTAGAAAAGGAAACAAACGATACGAAAACATCATAGCAATTGATAAAATTCATTCGTGGCTTAATTTTAATGATTATTCTAGTGACGATGGCAACGAAAATGATAATAATGACAGTGAAACTGATAATGAATAATGAGATTAATTTAGGCAGTAATATTAAAATTAATAAATTTTGAAGTATTGTTTAATTACATAATACGTTACTATTGTTATTACGATGTAAGGATATTAAATAATTTGTTAATTATTAAGATGATTGACCGTATTTTGTATGAGATTGAGACTCGGATTGGACTGAGATTGAGACTTGTAGATTGGCTCGTGTCTTGTTGATTGATTCGTGCAGATAATGAATGGAACTGTGACTTAGTTCCGCACAGATTATGATCGTAGATTGAAATAGTAAATGAGCACAGGCTACGAACAATCAGTACAGAAACGAATGGTATCAACTTATTGATATCGTACAGATGATTGTAGACCGTAGCAGACCGTGCAAGATGAGTGTTTAAGATAGCTTTATTATGAGCATAGACTATGAGCAATCAGTGCAGAAACGAATGATATCGAGTACAGGTATCGCACAGATGATTGTATATCATAGTGGATCGTGCAAGATGAGTTTAAGGTAAAAAAAAAAAAAAATTGATAACATGTCATAGATGATTGTATTAGAAAGTATGATATAAAAATTATGTTACAAATTAATATATAGATTTATTATTGTATAAGTACTAAAGTTTGTTTTTGAATATTTATTTTCTTCAAGTGAGAGGACTCACTTATTAAAGGATGGCCGAGCTGTAAGACTAACATTAATATTATATTCACGATTTAGGTTATCTAATTGTTATTATTTGTAGCAGTGACAAGTATCTGTCAGCTCTAATAGACACGTTAACAATCTTGTATTTGTCATCTGGTAACATTGACAGATACCCGTCACTAAAGTAGTAGTCGACTAATTGGAATATTGTTTGGCTGTTGAGAGTTGATACTTTTGCCTCCATTTTATTATAGTGTGACAGTTCTTAATGTTGCACGTGTTTTTGCATGACACTGTGAATTGAACCGTCGAACAGAGCGTGGACATTTTTGCTGTAAGAAATAAATCGAAGAATATACAAACAATCTTGGTTTCATTTCTGAGTTGAGGTTGAGTTCCTACAATAAGTACAATTTACTTGTTTTATTATAGAAAGATAGAATATGCTATATTGTGCTTCAAAATTTAACAAAGCTCATTTATACCAAATAACGAATTCGTTAATTTTTCAAATAATGTTTAATCAAAACATATTATCACTCCATGTAAAATACTGTTATTCAGCTGCATCCTGTTTGACTGGAAGCCAACTCCAACATAGTTGGCAAAAGCTTAGGCAAATGATGGCAAATAATGAAGAAGCTAATAAAACGAGATTTAAAAAAAAAAATAAGTACTTTGAATTATGTTATACCTACTTAAGTCTTAAGTTTAACTGGATTTAAATCTAAAATAAAAAACTTTGAAATATGTTAAAGTGCTACCAACCTAAGTCTTAAGTTAGTATTTAAAGACTCACCAGACCCCATAGTCAAACAGCTACTACGGTTTTGTGGGGCATAGATTGTAAGATATTTTGTATCAGTGAACTTATAAATAAATAAATAAAAAATAAATAGTCAAACCCATTTCATTTGTTTCATCCACAGCTTTCAATTTCTCCAAACTAATTCAATTACCGTTTACTGGGAATTTATTCCCGGTAAACGTTTCGTACTCAAAAACTTTAGTACGCTAAACATGTACTAGTGAACTATCAAAAACCGCAAACGAGGGCATTTCTATAATTAAATCCGAAACCGGATGATCCAATTTTAATAACATTGAGACATCTCAAAGGTAAACTTCAGAAGATACATACTCCACACCTTGAGAGTTTGAGTTTTCGATGTGGCAAGAAAACGGTGGACATAGCTTTCCATAAATTTCTTCTTTTATCGTGTCGGCCAGAGCTACCTAAGAATAGCATAAGCTGAGTAGTTTATACTACTCAGCCACTTAGCAAGAGAGACCCCTATAAACCCCATTAAGGGGGAAGCGCTAGGGTAGCCCACGAAATTCAAAAATTTCTTACGTTTTTTGCAACTTGCCAGTCAGTATAAGGTTGTATGTTGTTTAAAGTACGATTCGCGACCGTAACAAATATGTATTTACATAATTGTAATCCTTAAAATCAGTAATATAATTCCGTAAGTTAGTATAATCCTCAAATGTCAAGATTTCATGAATTTTTTATTTTTATTTGTGATGGGTTTGCTCTTGACTCTAGTCTAGGTCAGAGGTGACTGAGACAAAGTCGACGATGGAGTGAACTGGTCTTAAGGAGTTGTATTGATGAATTTAATAATTATAATTATATAAATACATACTCGATCGCGAATCATATTTTGATCAACACACAACCTAATACTGACTTGCAAGTACCAAAAAAAAAAAAAAACGTAAGAAAATTGAATTTCGCGGGCTATCTTGGCGCTTTCGCCTTAATGGCCTCGAGCGATGTGACTTGCGTCAAGCGACACGCGCGCGCTTTTCTTGTTTCCGTCCGTTGCTATGTAAGTCGCTTCTCGATGACTCGTGGCATGCTTAAGAGGATTGTGAAGCTGTAAATTTTCATACAAAAAGTGATACAATTTTTCTCCCCGTACACGTAGTCTAATTTTCACAATTTTTGGAAATGTTGTAGGTATAATGAAAAACTAGGTCCGTACGTTTTTATTATAAATCAATTTTGTATACGATATAAGTTATTAGCATCTAAATATCTACATTTTTTACATAAAAACTTCCTCCTGTCGCCACGGGACATACGCCACGGGGTTAAGCGACAGGCGTGCGTCACCAGTTTCTGTGTGACACTCCATAAGTCGCGTCGGGGTGACTCTTGGCATGCTCTAAACAACTTCTTTCATTTATTTTCCCCGGAGTTGCTGTCGCAAGACTCGTGCCGCTTGAGCGTGTAGCTAGTGGCCACGAGTTACCTTAACAAGCGCTGCGTCCTGAAGGCCTAGGCAAGTGACAATCGCTTTCAAAGCGTTTTGAAACTCTACAACGACGTTCTACAGCAGCGATTTCTAAGGGGGGTTCCATGGAAAAGTCACAAGGGTTCCGCGAATGTATCTGACATTTATCAAATTATTTTGGTTGGCTGTTAAATAGGCAGTTCCACAGTAACAAGTATTATTTTTGGAAAATCGAAAAAAAATATGAGAATAACCCATTATTGTATTTCAGAATTCGGGGTCACTAACCGTGTTTTGGGTTAGTGCTAGCTAAGTGGCGTATTTACCCTATGGCCAAGAGGGCCATGGCCCGAGGCGGCAGACTGCGAAGGGCGGTGCAAGGCGCCCCTTGCAGTCTGCCTGATTTTCTTGATCCAAGCACTACTTATATCTTCTACCCTTAATTCTATCTTTATGAATGGTAAAAAAACCTATCTGCGGCGGGGTGCTAAAGTTGTTAAGCTCGATTCACAATATTTTAATTATTCTGAAGCTTTTATGCATTGCATAAGTCGACCAAGTATCTTCAATAGCATCTGGATGAATAGTAAAAAAAAAACCTATCCGAGGTGGGGTGCTAAAATTTTTGAGCCCGCTTTGCTCGCACTTGCATTTTTCAAATTTTGAAACATTTATCAATAAGTTGGTTTGTACAAACCCTTTTACACGCGTCAGTCATATTTAAAAAACTAGATGAGGTCGGCGTTTCCTGACAAGAAAGGCCAAAACAAACTCAGAGATCAGTCTTTTTAAAGTCCAGACATAATCTTGGTCAGATCATGTGATTAAAGACCAAGACCATGTAGATTGGTGTCTGAAATGGTCTTTTGAAGAAAGAACCACACAGATTGAGCGGACCTGTCCAAGTGCACGATATAATGAAATACTAGGAAATTAGGGACCTTTGCCCTTCGGTGGGTTATAATAATACCAGAACAGCGCCTAAAGATTAACCTTCTCTCTCTCTACTTTACGTAAACCTATGGCTACCGCGCCCGTGACATTTCGGTCACGCGAACCCTCAAGTAGAATTATTGCCAATTTAGTGTTTTCCCCTTAATCGTTTAATCGTTTAATACTGAATTATTATCTTTGCGTGGGCAGATGGTTTTAAATATAACAGTTAAGGATATAAATAGACGGGCGTCTAATTTGGTACCTTTTACCTTTGCATTTTAAATCGTGGACAAAGGCCCAATATATCTAGATCCTTGTTTCCGTGGGTGGTCAAAAAGGGTGCATTGTAATATTAATATGGATGAATGGGTTCTATCGATAATTCTGCGATGGCCAATCACGTATACTTCCTCCTAGCAAGTATACAGCATATTAGTATAGATGTACAAGTAATATATACTATTATAAGAATACTTGAGGTAAAATTTGTGAGTTTGTATGTATCTAATCTTCGGAACTACTAACTGAATCCCAAAAATTATTTCACTAATGGGAAGCTACAGTATTGTTGATTATCATAGGATATATTTTATGTTAAATCGACAAAAGCCAATGCCCAAAATTGGCGTCTTTTTTTTTCTCGCGACCGTCAACTAAACCTTGTTTTTCTAATACAGAATATAGAATAGTACCAAACGAAACTTATTTGATATGCATATCACTAAACTCAGTCTAAAATGAGATATAAGAGTTAGAAGTGTGTATGTATTTATTAGGTTTGTATGCTATTTTTGACTCCTAACGTACGGGAGGGGGTGTACCGAACATTCAAATGTCCAAAAATATTTAACGGCTATCTATTTTGTGGCAACTTAACACTAACCTTGCACCTAGAGGTCGAAAATTGCCTACAAACCTAATAAATACATACAAACTTCTAACTCTTATATCTCATTTCGGACTGAGTTTAGAGATATGCATGTCAAATAAGTTTCGTTTGTTACACTATTCTGAACTAGAAAAACGAGATTTGGTTGATGGCCGCGAGAAAAAATACAAAGACACTACCTTCCATACCAAAATGGTCGTAGTCCTTTCACGCGGACGAAATCGCAGGCCGAAGCTAGTTTTGTAGAATGGAAGTCCTTAAATCGTTAGAATGCTATATAAAAATATTTAGTTTTAATTCAGAAACAACTTGATCCAGGCTTGAATGTAGAATGCAGCACGGCGCGAGGCCCGTAAATGATAAATGATAAATGATTTTTATTTCTGTAAGTAGGTTTGTACAAACACTTTTACAAGTCAATCATGTTTTTTTTTTTTTAACTAGATGAGGTCGGCGTTTCCTATCTGACTACTCTGAGAAGAAAAAATGCACATGCTGAAGAAGTGGTTATTACGAAGCATTTTACTGTCATAAATTTCCGCAATGTAATGCCTGGTTCCATAACTCAGTCCTTAAATCGACTGCCGATTCTGGTTGCTGCAAACCCAACCTGCAATTCAATCTGACGAAATGATCCATCATCATTGTCATCATCATGAGTTTGGTCGTTCAACCCTGATGATGATGATGATGATGTTGGTTTAGTGGTGTTAAACCAGCCTCATATTAATATAACATCTCACCATAACACATCAGCCTCATTCAGCCTCACCACAGAGGATCAAAATTCAGACCACTGACACTTGTATTCGCGTGACCTACATTAAGTTTGTCACTTACAATATACCTCGACTGCCTCGTTGATTTAGTGGTTGCAAGCGCTACTGCTGAGTATGAGGTCTTGAGTTCAATTCTCAGGTCGGGCAAAGTGTTATTGGGTATCTGGAATTTCTCAGTAGCAGCCCGGAGTCTGGATTTATTTTATTTATTTTTATTATATTTTTTGCCAATGTCCTTAAACAATATGAATCTGAAGGTCATTTACAAGTTTCCACTGATAAACACTGAAATTTAAAATTGAAAACAAAAGAAAAAGGACGGTACAAAATACCTATAATATAAATTAGGAAACAAGTAGTACACGATCAACCAACACAAACTAAAAATCATTTAGACGCAAGCAACTACTCCGTCATAAAAAAGCTTTTCACCAACAAATGCTTAAGCCGTGAAACACTGGTGTTGAATATATCCAAATCATGTTCACCAGATAGTTTATTAAAACTCCTGCTCGCACGGTTGATGTCAATAGGCTCGCCCCCTATTACATAGTACATAGGAATCAAACATAACTGGCGAAGTCGGTGTACTACAGGTACACTTCTGCTTAACCTTTCGGGGGAACAACGCGTGATGTTATGTAACATGTAATACCCGCCACGGATCTTTTTGTTTGTATCATGATACAATTTCTCGCGACGCAGATCTCATATCCCAAAATGACAGTAATGTGATTATGTTATTTGCTGAACGTTCGTAATGTTTTGATAGCCCTAGCGGCGACGCGTTTATTCGGCTGATAAAAGTGTCTCGCGGTTAAAATGGATGTACATATCGCACCTTCATTTAAAAAAAAAACTAAATTTTACAGGAGAATTAATTTACAATTTTTGCATTATTATTTACCTCTTAATAAAAATGTTATGAACTCATAAGCGATATTTCTGAGATTGTATTTTTTTATTTTTTATTAAGAGGTAAATAATAATGCAAAATAGTAAATTAATTCTCCTGTAAAATTTGGTTTTTAGGGTTCCGTACCTCAAAAGGAAAAATCGGAACCCTTATAGGCTCACTCGTGTGTATCTGTCTACCTGTCCGTGTGTCACAGCCAATTTGCTCCGAATCTAATGGATCGATTAAGTTGAAATTTGGTATACCTATGTATTTCTGTAACCCAGACACGGATGTATGACGTAAATAAATGAATGTTGAATATTGGGGTCAATTTTGGGGAGCAAATAAGAAAATTAAAAAAAAAAGGTGGTGCAAACTGTACCGTGTGACATATCAAATAAAAGGGCTTACTGTGAGGGTCTCAAAAGTATTTCTTTTTATAATTTTAAAATAAATTATTTTAAAGTAATTTAAGAAAATAGACGAAAATTACCATTCCTGCCCTTATCTCCGAAACTACTGAGCCTAAAATTTAAAAACAGGCATAAGTTTACGGGGCGGACTGCCCACACAGCTTAGTTAAATCAGGATTGAATGAAACTCTAAGACTTAAGCGATTATCATAAAATACCTTTGAAGGGATTCCAGTACAAACTTAAATAAAGAAATCGGATTTTACAGACAAAAGTGTGGAAGTAACTCCAAGTCATCGTTTAACTTCAAAGTCAAAAGTTTTTCCAAGTAAATCTATTGAAAGTATGATCTGTAAGTACATGTGAAGGGGCACTGCTTTCGTGAATTTTAAATCTTCAAGTAACTGTCAGATATTGAAGTGAACTTTCACGGCGATTTTATATTTTATTTGGATGTGGATATTTGGCGAGGTCGGAAGTGGAACGGTATCTATGGACTGGGGTTGAAAATTAAGTGAGAAAATAATTGACCTATGTAGTGATAGATGCATGTGACTGAGGCGGGTATCACACCTCCGCCGCGAAAACAGCAGCGAACCCGCAGTAGTTCAATTCAACTGACTCGCATGATGTTCTGCCAATTATTCGAGTAACGGAACATCATGCGATTTCGGCGGAGGTGTGCTAAGGACCTAAAAGCGCGATGAATATATGAATGTTGATAGATAGAGAGGGAGAAATGCGGCAGTATTAATTTCGGGCATGAAAATTTTCTATAATTCAAACATGAGCGAACGAAAAATGATGTTCAATAGAATTTAATAAAATATTAGGCAGCACGAATACGGGTAATACTTGAATCAATTGTACAAGGACGTGCAACTGTGTTTAGACGAGGCCAATTTTCATGTACCAATCGCCTGGCAATTGTTTTGCCTTGGCCTTGGTGTTAGTCGCCTGTGATTTTATTGAATAGCAAAACTTGCATTTAATATATACCAATCAATCAATCAATCTGCCTAGCTTTTTCCCAACCATGTTGGGGTTAGCTTCCAGTCTAACCGGATGCAGTTGATTACCAGTATTTTACATGGAGCGACTGTCTATCTGACCTTCACAACCTAGTAATTGGGTAACACGATACCCCTTGGTAAGACTGGTGGTCAGACTTTAGGGCTTCTGACGACCCGTAACTACTGTCAAAGATCCACGAATGAAAGCCGGGACCAACGGCTTGTACTTTTCGAGGCACGGAGGAGTCTCGATATGTAAAAGTGGTCACCCATCTATGGACCAACCCCGGCAAGCGTAGCTTAATCTGATGAATCGATCCGTGCAGCTGTTTACTTAGCCACGAGCTCCTCGAGCATTGAATATATACCATTGTATGGAAATCGCATGCATGCAATTCTTGAATGGCAATAAAATTGAACGTGCTTTATAGCACGCGAGTATAGCTCTTGAACGCTCCCGAAACTTTCACCGTATAAATGGAGATTAAAACCGTAACATATTTTCCAGAAGTTGTTACATCGTCAAACGAAACAAAACAGAAAACGATACCTAAATTATAATAAAATTCGTTTACACAAACAAAGTAACAAAAGTTAGTTTTAATACATTTAACAAGCAGAACTTTGCTCATACAATTTCATGTTTATTGCTTGCACCTGCTAGCGGTAGCATTTTCAACTCTGCCTTTATTAAAAAGTCCATATAAACTAAACAGAACTATACGGAAATTCTTAATTACATGTGGATTTTATAGAGAGGAATATCAAAAGCATATGCATAATCAGCCCATAATATTCGCCACTGCTGGGACACAAGTCTCCTCTCTGTGAGATGGAGTGGGCCGTAATCCACCACACGGGTCCAGTGCGACTTGGTGGGTATAACTTTCTTCGATTTTTTAGTTCTATTGTGGCGGCATCTACATCGCCACATGCGAACTATGCATCACACTGACGTCACGCAAAATCCTGCATTGCGCAATCAAAGTTGACCGCGCGACTTGCATATATACAGCTTCCCGACATCAATCGTCGGGAACCCACCAGCCCACCAGACACAACACCCGTCTGGTCGCAGGATCCTCTCTTTTCTATGGAGGATGAGTGAACTTTATACCGTATTCCTCATACCTCTATAATGGTGACTAGCGACATTCGTTCTGGATTGAAGTCTAGAAGCCTGAAGCCTGGTAAAGATCAGTTATGTAGAGCCGAATGGAGGAAGATAAGGATTCCTTCATGACGTAACGAGTGGGGGGGGGGGTTAGGACTTTTCATTCAATTCATTCTCTCCAACATCACCACTGACAATACGAAGGTTTACTACGGCATGACTTAACACATGACATGACGTACGTGACATGACGTACTTGACATGACGTACGTGACATGACGTACGTGACATGACGTACGTGACATGACGTACGTGACATGACGGTATGACATGTCGGTTTCTCACGATGTTTTCCGTTTTGGGAGCAGTTACTGCTCCCAATCATCAAATCAAAAATCATCAAATTTTTTTACATAAAGTGTAGCACCTATCTGGGTTCGAACCCATGTAAGTCGCAAGTCGTAAGTCGTGGCTGGGGCCACCACTGCTTTTCAGGAATAGACCACAGTTTAATATCATTGGTGTAGTTAGGGATGAAGTGTTTTTTTACAGAAAGATGTGCAGCATTGTCGTATTTTTACCCGACTGTGTGACATCAAAGACCGG
Organism: Dicycla oo; assembly: GCA_948252095.1. Lineage (NCBI taxonomy): Eukaryota > Metazoa > Arthropoda > Insecta > Lepidoptera > Noctuidae > Dicycla > Dicycla oo. The sequence continues at coordinate 17,769,044 of OX411732.1, forward strand.
TTTATGTTTTCACGTATATCTATGAAACTTTAATGGGGTTGGTCCGTAGATGGATGACCATCTTTATATACCGAGACTCCTCCGTGCCTCCAGTAGCCCGAAAGTCTGACAACCAGTCTTACCAAGGGGTTTCGTATTGCCCAGTAACTGGGTTGTGGAGGTCAGATAGGCCCTCCATGTAAAATACTGGTAATACTGGCTGCAACCGGTAAGACGGGTAGCCGACCTCAACATAGTTGGGAAACGGCTAGGCAGATTGATTGATTGACTATGAAACTTTGTATGCGGGATTCTTTATACCCTCAAAGCATCGTAATTACGGCAGGATGGATTTTAATACATGAAGAGTTGCGTAAACTCGTCTGAGTCCTGTAATGGTTATTGGCCAGATTTCTACAAAGTCAAAATGAGGACATTAAACGTCAATAAGCAATGTTTTGAAAAAAAAACTAAGCATGATATGTGAGGTATCAAAGTAAAGAGCTCGAGAAGACAATTCCAAAAATATAACAAAATAAAATATTGTAAAGAATAAAATAAAAATAAATAGTAAACCCGAATGTAACTAAAAAGTTCAAAACAAGATCACTTTTCAAACAGTCAGATGCAGACGGTGGCACTTATTTTATTTTAACAGCTTCACGCGCGCTAAACGAGACACAATAGAAGTTTTATGGTCGAACCACATCTATTCTATTGCTCTGCATCGTCATTTCATAGAGCGAGAAAGATAGAGTGCGCGCGGCGGAATCTAAGCGCTGATTAAGCCGCGCACTCTAAAACTAGTCAGTCATTTATTTTTATTTTGTTTTTACTTTCTTGAAATCCAATAAAGTGTTCACGAAAAACTTTAATTTAAAGCAAAGTTGTGTTTATTTGTGGTAGTTTGGTATAACTAGAAAGTCTTTTAACTTTTTAATTGACTTGAGAAGACAATTCCAAAAATATAACAAAATAAAAGATTGTAACGAATAAAATAAAAATATACAGTAAACCCGAATGTAACTAAAAAGTTCAAAACAAGATCACTTTTCAATCAGTCAGATGCAGTTGGTGGCCCGAGACACAATAGAAGTTTTATGGTTGAGCCACATCTGTCAGCACGGAATCGCCTTTTTCATGCTCTATCCTTTTCTATTGCTCATGATCGTCATTTCCTTGAGCGGGAAAGAGAGAGTGCGCGCGGCGGAATTCAAGCGCCGATTCCGCCGAAACTAGTCAGTCATTTATTTTTACTTGAAATCCAGTAACTGTTAACGAAAAAGTTTAATTTAAAGCAAAGTTGTGTTAATTAGTGGTAGTTTGGTATAACTAGAAAGTCTTTTAACTTTTTAATTAGTTTGAGAAGACAATTCCAAAAATATAACAAAATAAAAGAGTGTAACGAATAAAATAAAAATATACAGTAAACCCGAATGTAACTAAAAAGTTCAAAACAAGATCACTTTTCAAATAGTCAGATGCAGTTGGTGGCCCGAGACACAATAGAAGTTTTATGGTTGAGCCACATCTGTCAGCACGGAATCGCCTTTTTCATGCTCTATCCTTTTCTATTGCTCATGATCGTCATTTCCTTGAGCGGGAAAGAGAGAGTGCGCGCGGCGGAATTCAAGCGCCGATTCCGCCGAAACTAGTCAGTCATTTATTTTTACTTGAAATCCAGTAACTGTTAACGAAAAAGTTTAATTTAAAGCAAAGTTGTGTTAATTAGTGGTAGTTTGGTATAACTAGAAAGTCTTTTAACTTTTTAATTAGTTTGAGAAGACAATTCCAAAAATATAACAAAATAAAAGAGTGTAACGAATAAAATAAAAATATACAGTAAACCCGAATGTAACTAAAAAGTTCAAAACAAGATCACTTTTCAAATAGTCAGATGCAGTTGGTGGCCCGAGACACAATAGAAGTTTTATGGTTGAGCCACATCTGTCAGCACGGAATCGCCTTTTTCATGCTCTATCCTTTTCTATCGTTTAGGATCGTCATTTCCTAGAGCGAGAAAGAGAGAGAGTGCGCGCGGCGGAATCCAAGCGCCGATTCCGCCGAAACTAGTCAGTCATTTATTTTTACTTTGTTTTTACTTGAAATCCAGTAAGTCTTAACGAAAAAGATTAATTTAAAACAAAGTTGTGTTAAGTGGTAGTAGTGTGATATAACTAGAAAGTCTTTTAACTTTTTAATTCGGTTCGTAGAACTAACTTTTTCTACTTTTAATTAATTAAAATAATGTGTTTGCTTATCTGGTAATGAATTAAAAATGAAGCTTTGATCACTTTTAATGTATTAAACCTTCGTAAGGTTCAATTTTCCAATCATTATTTTAATTTTACAAATAGCCTTGATTGTCTTTGTTTTATTACTATAGATAGCTATATAGTCAAAGATATAAAGAAATCCAGCAACTAGAGATAATCAGTTCAGTTAATTCATTTTAATTACTAAGGGATACATGATAAACGCTAATTACAAACTAAATAAATACAGACAATGAGAGTCGGTCTCGCGCAGGCGAAAAATAGTTTTCTATACTTTATATAAATTGGATAACACAAGCGTCTTAAATAATTTATCTAATCTCATTCTTTCTCTGAGGGATGGAAGGGCTTCATCTTCTAAGGACTAATTTTACCGCGATCAGCCCACCTAAACGGCGTACAAGAGCTGTCAGTGCCATAGGAAAGATGACAGCGACAGCTCTTGAACGCAGCTAAGATGCGCTGATCGCCTTCAGTTTTATTGGTGAAATTCGCCCTTAGCACAGATTAATACAGATGGGACACTCCGTAGTTTAGGTATGAAGCTACAAGTACGCGACGGGCTCGACTTGTCGAGTCAATTCAGTGTGGTCTGCCGCGCACAGGCCGGCTCGCACGGTCAGTTAGATACTCACTCACACGCCGAGTCGTAAAAGAAGACAACCCTAACGAATCAGAAGGTATAAGTGTTACGCAATAGAAAGAGAGGCAACTTGTAGATGAATATAACTGTAGGTAAGAAGCAGTGATCCCGATTATGCTGCTTATATACCTAAACTTCTTCCCACTAAAGAATAATGTGGACATTCCTTTCTAAATAAATAAGTAATCCGAGGTTCCCGGGATTGCACAACGTTATAAAAACAACTATAACAAACTTAATGAAATTATAGCAGTAGTTATTTTGACTTAGTATCTTTATTTCATTCAAAACAAATGGAATATCAATAAAAATGATAATGTGCACAATGTGGTCAAGTAGTGGAAATTGATTTATCTATCTAACAGATTAGTGATCGAATCGATTAATTTATTTTATTTTGTCCGTAATATTCTTTCGTGAGAATAAAAGTGAAGTTTAGGTACTTTAACGCCCGATTATCCAATCACTGGTAATAAGTGCGACCTGAATTGCACTTTATTGTGTCGTAGCAAGAGTCGCTTTTTATTTAAATGATTTTTCCGAGTGTCCCATCTGTATTAATCTGTACCCTTAGTATGTCGATTCGGCCTGCCAGCATCGCTAGTTGTTTTAAAGAGTTACCATGACCCTGGCACAGGCAACTGAAGGAACACGAGTGAGTTTTAGTCGGTAAAAGTCCGACACGCCCTCCAAAAGTTGTTTGATGATTTCCCACCCAAAAACAAAATCTAAATAGCGTAACGCGTAGGGAAGATGTGTTTGTTATGTAGAGTGGGAGTCATAACCTGATTTAATATTGAAATGGTCTCCATTACTGGAGAAACTTGAAATATGCACCTAACTACATCTGGAGCACTCTGGGTAGCCATACTACACTTTAATTTTTACCACAGTATGAACTATTCTTATACAGGATATGGCGTAGTTAATGGATAACCTTGTATCTGCGGGTGGCCATATAATATACAAAAATGTCAAATCCCGGAATCGATGGGCATGGGCAATTTTTTTTTTATTTTTATAAAAAATTGCCGGCTTTGGACACTTTCTCGACCACCGTGTTCACAAATGAAGGAGATTTCACTGTCTAATTGCTGCATAATACAGGTGGCAATTTTTGAAAATATATATATTTTTTTTAAATTGCGCATACCCATTGACTCTGGGGTTTGACATTTCTTTTTTATATTATAGGGCTTGGGGTCCCTAACCCGCACATACAGGGTTAGCCATTATTTGCGCTACACCCTGTACATATAATATTAGTAGGACCCGGTCCTGCTTCGTTTTTACATCTTGACAAAACTTTGCAATTTGTTTATATAATACTATTAATCTATTATACACATTAACCTTCTGAAATAAATTTGACACGAAAATTACGACGACGACGATGTACGTAGACGATTTTAATTTGTAATATGTTTAGATATAGATGAAATGATACGTAATATAAATAAAGAGAAGAAATAGCATAACTGCTGTGCTCACCCGCGCGCGGGGAAAACTGCTAAGCGCCCCAGCCGATTATGTCATCCAGCCCCGCGGTAATCTTGTAAACAAAACCGACTTGCATCGTAGCTTCTTGGAATTTTGTGACCGTTGAATGTTTCTTAGAATGCTAGTGAGTAGGTCTTTATTGTAATGTACGTTTCGTTTGAAAATATGACTTGTTTTCGTTTTCAAAATTGGTTGTAAAAAATAACAAAACAAATTTTAGTTACACTTTCAAAGAAATGACTCTAGTAAAAAAAAAAACAAGCGATGATCTATATGTTTTATGGTTTAAAATGCATGGTGTGTTTATTTTTAGCACGAAACATAAATAAAACCACTTACCTTTATACAATTTTCATTAATTACAAGCATTCCAATTTGAACAAAAACCTTTTGTTTACAAAAAGATTTACAACTACAGACTAAAAATAATCTTTCCATAGACGATTGACTAGTCGCATAGAGGGTTGGCGCACCTCAAATTCCTCGGAAATAGATAGTGCATCAAACTAAATGTATGGAAATAGAAAATACTCCTTAATAGTGGTGGAACAAGGTTCAAACCAAAAGCAGATTTGCGTGGGATGACTTTAATCCCTTAGCGGATAATCAGTCTATAATGTTCCCACTTCTGCAACAAAAGCCTCCTCTCTGTGAGAGGGTGTGGGCCATTATAAACCACGCGGGCCCTGTGCCGGTTGGTGGATGTCAAATGTTTTGTTGGGAGAGCGAATTTATAGTTCTAGGTTTCCTCACGATCTTTTCCGTTTTGAGAGCAGTGGTGATGAAATAAATTACACAAAGTAAATTGCCTACCTGAGTTCAAACCTACGAACTACAAAATCGTAAGTCGCAACGGTTTCCCCTGGGCCACCACTGATCCTTTATACAAATTATACTTATAAAATATCGTCTAATCATTCCTTTAACCTTTAGAACGTAGACCCATTAAATATACTAAGTTCAGAGATAAGCGTTTTGAATGAACTTTAGATACTAAGCCAACTTCTCATGAATGTCATTTAGATGAAAATAAAGCTAAAGATTCAAGAACTGATTGTGTTTATTACAATTATTGTCTGTTATAAGATAGTTCCAATTTTATCAATGTCTTAAGTGCTATCTTTGTGATTGTACTTTAAGGTATAAAAATGTATGATACTGTGAAGATGTTATAGCAATTTTATTTTAAAACTTCTGCATGTGTGGTTTGTTGTTGTGTGCCCACACAACAACAAACCACACATGGTGGGTTCGAATCCCATTTCTGAACTGTGACGAACTCTCACAATTCAGATTTAGATATATAATAAAACTGCTTGCTTCGTAACAACAATTATATTATTCCAATCAATTACTCTTGCTTATACTCTAACACAACTTTATTATAAAATAAATTACTAAGGCACAGCTATTAACACACCGATAATATTAAAACGTCTGTCTCGGTCGAGGTAGCCGATCAGAATGCCCCACTTTTTAAAAATCCCTGACCATGTGCATTTCGTTCCGGAGTGCACGAAATGTATCCATCAATCCGTTCGTTCTTCATAGACTAACACGTGATGGCATTTTGAATCGACTAACGTACTAACACCGATTAAAATAAATCAAATACAATCATCGAATAGGGTATTGTAAATTTAATATGAATATTGATAAAAAATAAACTTGATTTAACTGACAAATTTGTAGAATAATATTAAATGATCATAAATTCAATACATTCATAAACGACAATAAAAAATTATGTTCGACTCGCACTCAAGTGCGTGTGTAACATTATTTTTTATCGTCGTTTGTTTTATCATCGTATAATTTTATCGATAATAGTTTATAATGTGTCTAACACTATTTTAAGATGACAATTAGACGTCATCATCATATCGCATAGCAATAATCACATTTTTGCAATCAATATTATGAGTGAAAATTATAATATAATTAAGAGATAATTTCTGTGAGCGCCACAATTTCATATGTTCTTCTTTTATTTGATTTTTTTTTCGAACAGGGGCATGGAGAGCGAATTTTAAAATTTTTTGACACATATTCAACCTCGATGACGTCACGAAGGACTCTGAGCGCGAGCCGATTTAGCCTGATTAATAATTTTGAGTTTATTTACAAATAAATAACCACTTATATAAAAATATTCATTACCCAGCCCTAGAATATATTAAAACCTATCTTTTGATATATTACTTTCATGGTATCGTAATAGAATTTTTCACTAAGAAATACGTTCGAAATGTCGATTTAGTGTCATTTTTTGCGATTTTTAGCGTTCCGTACCTCAAAAGGTAAAAACGGAACCCTTATAGGATCACTCGTGTCTGTCTGTCTGTCCGTCTGTCACAGCCAATTTGCTCCGAAAGTAATGGTCCGATTTAGTGGAAATTTGGCACACATATGTATTTCTGTGACCCAAACACGGACGTGTAACGTAAATAAATAAATTTTGAATATGGGGGTCAACTTTGGGGGCAAATAAGAAAATTTAAAAAAATCATAATTGCAAACTATACCGTGTGACATATCAAACGAAAGGGCTTACTGTAAAAGTTTCAAACGTATTTTTTTAATAATTTTAAAATAAACCATTAAAAAGTTATTTAAGAAAATATACGAAAATTGAGCATTCCCCCTTTGTCTCCGAAAGTACTTACCCTAAAATTTTGAAAAAAATATAAAAAATAGCTATACCTATAAATTACAGGAAAACTTATAAGAAGTCGATGGTCTTAAAACAACATGGTAAATCTCACAATATTGTGCGTACAAACTTACAATTATCCACAGTTAAACAAAAAGAATCCAACCCACATTAGGTGTAATGTGGGTTGGATCTTTTTCGTTTAACTATGGACATTTGTAGTTGGAATGTATGGGAAAACATGTTTTGCAACTACAATGTTAAGTTTTTCTTGGGATAAATTCGTCCCAACTAAGGAACCCTTCATTGTGCGTGGTACCGACACGCTCTTGACCGGTTTTTTTTATCGAGCCAGTTATTAGTAATCACGTTTCCGTCTTTAGTCAGCGCTTGACCGTAAGTTCAATTTTCTTAAAATGGTTTTTAATTTGCGCAATGTTTACGTCAGTTAGATTTAAATAGGTTCAAAAAACTTAAAAACTACTACGACCTCCCCTTAACACGTTGGCTGCCATACGAGATACTCGTAGTAACGTTTTATATGCCCATTGAACCATAGGTGCGAGTATACTCGTAGTGGTTTTACTTCAACTGCCAAAGAATTTAACCCCGCCCTCCTTCCACTGCCATTGTTCTAGAATTCGTTACAAATCGCATACAATCAACTACGAGAATATTCGTAGATGGCATTGGGGCCTAGATCTTGTACTATGAGTATACTCGTAGGTTGGCAATCAATGTGTTTAATTCATCAATTTACAAAGTGTGGTGATCGAACTCCTGTTATTTTTTGTAGTGATTGCAAAGCTAATTTTTGTCTAGCCAATAAAAATATCTATTCTGAATTTTTATTCAAAATACATAGATATTGAAAAATAATCATTTTAAAGCCAAAATCAAAACCCTAGACGTTTATGTTCACTAACAATTTCTTTTTAACAATAGGTGAGCAGAAAAAACTGGCCAAGTGCGTGTCGTACCACGCACAATGACGGGTTCCGTAGTTGGGATGAATTTATTCCAAGAACAAACATTGTAGTTGAAAAACATGTTCGCCCATATGCAAATGTTAGTTTGTACGCACAATATTGAGAAATTTACTATGTTATTTGAAGACCATACACTTCTTATAGGTTTTCCTGTAATCTATACGTATAGATATAGTACCATTTTCAGTATTTTTATCAAAATTTTAGGCTCAGCAGTTTTTGAGGTAAGGAGGAAAATGGCCAATGTTTGTCTATTTTCTTAAATAAATTTAAAACAATATATTTTAAAATTATTAAAAATAATCTATTTGAGACCCTCACAGTAAGCCCTTTCATTGGATATGTCACACGGTACAGTTCGCAAATATTTTTTTTTTATTTTCTTATTTGCCCCCCCAAAAATGTGACCCCCATATTCAAAATTCCTTTAATTATGTTACACGTCCGGTCATAAAAATTCATATGTGTACGAAAATTCAACTTAATCGGTAATCTCATGGAGATTAGGAGAAAATTGGCTGTGACAGACGGACAGACAGACAAACACACGAGTGATCCTATACGGGTTCCGTTTTTTCCTTTTGAGGTACGGAACCCTGAAAACCAAGATCAAATACTAGCTAGTCTCAATAGAATACCGTCAATATTATTAATTTACTTGTTTTAATCTAATGAATCAAACGTAGGTATATCTCATACAGCTAACAAAGAATCAGCAGTAATTCACACTCCACAATTTAATATTCTAACATTAAGCTAGCAAGGAAACGTCATGTTTGCATAGGATTCAACTTAAATAACACCGAAGCAAATCAGTTTATACTGAGCTCATCCTATGACGTCGTATGTAAACATTTAACGTCAATTAGCAGCCTGTACAGATTTTATGTCTAAATTAATACCAGCGCAAACTGTGCGTCCTGTCGCTGCTTTTAGTCGCTGTGACTAGACACAGAGCTGTCGTTTGCGTCTGCGATTAGTTGCTACGACAGACGTCATACAGGAAGCAATCATTTCCTTTGAGTAATCAACGCGCTTCCACATCTGATTTGAAAACATAAAACTCGAACGTATCCATGTTGAGATACGCAAAATGAACTCACGTGCTCACAAGACTGACGCAGATCTGTTGCATGTGACATTCGTCAGGTGTGCGTGTGCACAGTGCGTCTGGTCGCTGCGACAAGAAGCGAGAGCGTGCGACTGCCCTTAGCTGTCGTTTTCGTCGTTGCGACTCTGCAACTCGATGTCAAATGTGCGGAGCTTTAAACAAAACAGTTATATGATAATTGTCGGCCGCAGTCTGTCGTTGCGTCTAGTCTCCGAGCTATCGCAGTCGCAGGTAGCTTAGTGTGCGCCATGTCTTATGGAGTATTAAGCGTGTATATTACACAACGGTTTTAGTTAAAGACAAGCCGTGCAAAATTTGATCCCCTATTTAATCCCTTCAGGGGATGAATTTTCAAACGGCATTCTTTAGTGCTTCATTCGCTAGAAAATTAAATTAGCTAGCGAAACCCTGCAAAATCGATTTCTAAACATGAAGTCAAAACTTTTACGAATTTTTTCATGCTGTATGGGCCTACTTCTCTGTGTCTATGTGCGTCATGTTCATGAACGAGCGCCGTAATTGGGGTTATTTCCTGGAAGCATCGCCGCAAGGTGGCGCTGTATGTTTGTGTAACAAACATACAGCTGTCAAAGTTTTTCATAAAGACTTGTGCATTGTGTGGACGATTTTTATGTATTTGCGTGTTTTTTTTTTGTCATGTATTTGTGTTGCTTCACAATGTATTCCAGCTGGCGTATCGCCCAGTTGAAGGAGAAGTTGAAAAAAGCGGAGTATCGCAATAAGGCAGGAAAGCCAAACTTGTCGTAAGGTACATTATATTTAATATTTTGTCGACTTTTTGCAGTATTCTGCACAATATTATGGTTTTACAAGTTATAAAATAAACCTAACTCATTACTTTTTTCTTTTTAATGATACTAATATACAAGATGTAAAGTTACTTGTTACAAAATTATTTGAAAGGAAACCATTTTTTTTTTCACAGGTTGTAAGCTTTTTTACTATTATTAATAAAAATACATCATTAATAATAATAGGTATATGAAACGTGTCATCTTAGAAGTGGTCTCGTAGTCTGTTTCCTTAAAATGTTTCCCACATAACCTCGAAAAATCACTAGATTTAAAGTTTTTTTTTTTTTTAATTTCAGTGCCTTTTCCCACATTCTCTTCATACGAAAAATTACATGGGAATTTGCCAATGCCTATTTCATTGCATCCAAAGGCTACACAACGACCCATTATATTGATAAAAGTCACAAAAACACCAAATATTGTTTAATTTCTACGGAGTTTGACAGTTCATTTGTGATAAACACTCAGCGCCATCTACGCGGAACTAACTGACAGTTTTCTTGCCCATCGGGACTGGTCATCTCATAACTGCCACGACTTATTTTAATTATTTTATTTTTACTTGTTTTATTATTAATATTTTTTTTTTGTTTCTGTTTGCTACTCTGGACGCTTTTAACTGAAATAAATGCTATGAGTTTGAGTTTATAAGTGGCAGTCAACTTTTCATCAGATAAGTTAACCAACCTCTTAAATTAAATTAAATAAATCCAATCCTTCAAAATATTTTAAAAAGCTTTCACTAAGAAACATCGCCTTAAAACCACAAAGTTAAAAGGCTTAAAAGGACCTGTCGAGTTGACGAGCGAAAATTACAACAAAATGTCTTCAAAGTGTTTGTTGTCAAGCAAAAGTGATACATCGATAAACAAATTGCTGTCGACGCTATTGAAAAGACTGTTATTATGAATTTCGCTGGTAATGACGTGTCTAAAAATAATGACAAAATATTTTGTCATAGGTGGATACAGATTTGTAAAACAATTTTCATTCCTCCACAAAATCCGAAAATAAAATCATGAGTCAAAGTTGAAATTGAATGTTGAATTTCAACTTTAACTCTTGATTTTATTTTGAATATAAACAAAGTCAAGGAACTTGATTGATAAGCAAATTGAATGCCAACTTAAATTGATCGTAAATTCAACTCGCAACTGTATTTTTTTTTTCAGTCGTGTGACACGGCAAGTTGATGTAATGTAGCAATCTGCGCAACAATCAAGTTCTCTAGCTGTATAAAGATTATGTATGAATGTCTACTTCTATAAATAAATAGTAACAAGGTCTAACCTGTACAATGAATATTTTTGAAAAAAAAGTAATTGCTACGCGGTGTAGGAACGAGTCTGTAGCCGAAAATATAGTTCTTAGATTTTTTGTCCGTTGGTCTATTTGTTTAGATGTATGCTCCAGACTGGCACAAAAACGGCTAAATGGATTTGGATGAAATTTTGCATACAGATATTTTATAGCTTGGACATAGGACATATAAAAGCTGGTTTTCTCATGAAGTAAGTAAGGAAAATACTTCGTATAATTCATTCATAAAAACTCTTCATCTGTCATACTATGCTCCAAACATTTGTGACTTTCTTTCTCAAACTCAGTGAGATATTAACGCCCGGGCACTACTTGCCTTCTTTTTATGATTTCTGAAATATTTTCTTCACCTTTTACTTATCAACTCAGCCTATCGCAGTTCCCTACTGGACGTAGGCGTCTCCCAGGCTGCGCCACAACACCCTGTCCTTTGCGTTCCACATCTATTCTGTCCCAGCCACCTTCTTAATGTCGTCAGTCCGTCTAGCTGGGGGGCATCCCACGCTATGCTTGCCGAAACGCGGTCCCCACTCCAGGCCTTGTCTGCTCCACCGGTTATCGGTCATCACTTCAGTTAGCTTACTCTGTAAGCTATGTCGGTAACTCAGGACCTCTTCGGGACAAAGTATTTTTTTATTTTTTTTTATTTAAGATGGGTTTGCTCTTGAGTCTAGTCTAGGTCGGAGGCGACAGAGACCAAGTTGACGATGGCGTGAGCGTACACAGAAGAAGCCTGTTCACTATCACTTTGAAGAGATTAGGGTTGTATGCGCTCGGAAACACAGACGCAGATAGTGAGTTCCACTCTTTTGCTGTACGCATTATAAAAGTAATTTGGAAACGCTTAGTGCGAATTGGTGGAATAGCAACTAGGTAGGGATGGTAACTGGTAGTGCGTCTAGATGTCCAATGGTAGAAGAGGGCCGGTGGAATGAGGTCGTGGAGTTCTTGGGCACACTCACCGAAGTACAATCTGTTGAAGTTAGACAAGCAGGCAACCTTGCAGTGATGAGCCAAGCTGTGAAGCTTGGTATCCACCAGTTTTACGTCGCCAATTAGCCTTTTAGCTCTGCGTTCCACCGAGTCAAGCGTAGCTAGTTGGTACTTAGCTGATCCGTCCCGAAGGTGGCTGCAATACTCCATGCAGGATTGGACTTGCGCTTTGTAAAGAGTTAAAAGCTGTCCAGGCGTAAAGTATCGCTTCACCCTATTTAGGATGCCCAGTTTCTTGGCTGCAGCTTGGGCTTTGTACCTACTCGATGGTGGCGCCAAAGTTGAGACCAGATGTCAACTCCATGCCTAGGAGCTCAAGCCGATCGTTCGAATCGTTTTTAATTAGATTATGGTACCCCGAAAGTAGGAGTTTGAGCAAAATGACTCCTTTTAGCAACTTCCTTTTTTGGTGGCGCTAAAAGAGAACAGATTATCATCACCCCACTGGGAGAAAAGGCTTATGTCATTATGGCTTATTTAATTTTAATTAAGGCTTATGTCAATATCATTTATGATTTTATTCTTCAAAGAAACTTCGAGCTCGCTCCATAGCGAGCCTTAAATTTGTGGCTGTCATATATTTATGACATTATAGTAATATCCCAAACTTATGAAGAAACACTTAAACATATACAAAATAACAATAGTTAAGTCATAGCTATTAAAGGTACTTAAACCACAATATTTACAGAAATCCCCAGAGGATTACAAGTGAGAAGTTTGTGTTTACATCATAACACCTTTATAAGCTGAACATTGTTGAAGTTTAAGCAAGGTTCCGCCATATTGAGATGATTTACATTAATTTACCATACTTACATGATCGTTTCTTAACTTAAATGTTACATGTTATCACTTGTCATTAGGATCATTATCTGCCCAGCCTTTTCCCATCTACGTTAGGGTTGGCTTCCAGTCTAACCGGATGCAGCTGAATACCAGTATTTTACATGGAGCGACTGCCTATCTGACCTACACAACCCAGTAACTGGGTAATACGATACCCCTTGGTAAGACTGGTTGTCAGACTTTCGGGTTTCTAACGATCCGTAACGACGTCAAAGATCGACGAATGACAGCCGGAACCAAAGGCTTAACGTGCTTTCCGAGGCACGGAGGGGTCTTGGTACGTAAAGATGGTCACCCATCCACGGACCAACCGCGGCAAGCGTAGCTTAACCTGATCGATCGACCCGTGCGGCTGTTATTACTTTGACACATGCCCCTCTGTTATCATTAGGATATGCGACGGAATGTTCCACTATACTATAGTATGTCTATTTAAAATTTGTGATTACTTTATCCAAGCAAAACATCTTGTATATTCTATATCATCACTTGTAATAAAATAATAATGAAGTCAGAACTGTATATATATTTGAATATTTTTGGAAAAAAGTAATTATTACATGGTGTGGAAACTATTCTGATGCCGAAAATATAGTTTTTAGAACTTTTGTCCGTTTGTCTGTTTGTCTAAGTGTAGGTATGTTGCGGATTGTCGCAGAAACTAAAAGAAAGAAAGAAAAAATAAAACATTTATTTAGCACAGACTAAAAGGCACACAAAATAATACACAGCAGATTGGAATAATAATAATAAAAAACAAAAAAATGTGTAAAAAAATGCCATTGCCGGAATGTATGCCTTTTTTTTGTGGATGGGAAATCATCAAATAACTTCTCCCGCTCTGGGTGGAGCGGAAGGGCGTGTCAGACTAACTTTACTGACTAAAACCCACCCGTGTTCCTTCAGTTGCCTATGCCAGGGCCACGGTATCTTTTTCAAACAACCCGCGACCCCAGCGGCATTGGCCCTATTGGACCCCATCTTTTGCTGACATCTCTTTGAGGCGCGCGTGGAACACAACGAGCCGTCGACCCGGGCCTGGTCCTCACCGGACGGCGAGCTACCCACTACTCACCGTCCGCAAGCCCGCGCCTACGGTGGCCGGGAATCGGCTATCGATTCCCGCCGCCCAGGGCGTCTCCTGCGGCGACTGAGGGCGTGAGGCTGCCTCTCCCTCACGCTTTCCGCCTCCTCCTTCGCGAGCATTACCGCTTCGCAGAAGGAGGTGACGGCCTCCCATGCACTCTCGCTCCGCACCATGGCCTGGACCAGGCTCGGACGCGAGAGATCGCTGCCGCCGATCGCCTCCGTGAGAACACGGCGGTGCTCTGCCCAAGCCGGGCAGACCTCCACTGTATGCTCCGCCGGAATGTATGCCTCACGTCACGGCTGTGCTAAAAAATGCTCAGTTCAGCAAAAATGCTAAACAACTAGTGCCTGACGCTGGTTTTCAACTGGACCTAGAGTGTGAGGTGACGGATGTACACCAGTTTTATACTGCAACGTGTGTATGCATACCTAAAAATAGTGTCAGATAAAAATAATATCGAGTATGTAATTTAAATAAGTACTTAGTACGATTTTAAACTACTGAATATGTTCTGTTCAAAACTGTACATAGAATATTTTTGGAAAAAAAAAGTAATTGCTACATGGTATGAGAACGATTCTGATGCCGAAAATATAGTTCTTAGATGTTTGTCTGGATTTAGATATATTCCGGATTGGCGCAAAAAGTACTGAATAGATTGCACAAAATATTCCTTAACACATTCTCTGCTTAAGTCTTTATGCAAACGCTTCTTTATGCTACACCCTTACCGACCCTTTTTTTACGATGTTTTCGAAACAATAGAGATGCACAACGAACGCACATGTGCGGCGCGCCGCACTCGAAGAAAGTTATGAAAACGCGCATGTGCGTCTGCCGCGCCTAATGTATTAAAGGTCTGGTTATCAAATAGATTATAATATTATTATTATCACACTATTTGCTGTGGGGGATTAGCAATATTGCGTTACGTCCGAATTTCTCAACAGTTTACCGCAAGATTGAATTAGACGAGATTTTTTATTTATTTAATATAATAAAGCTGAAGAGTTTATTTTCTCGTTGGAACGCGCTAATCCCTGGAACTACCTGTTGGTCATTTTGTATTTGATAGCCCAATTGTACTAAAATACACGCACACACGCACACTACTCGTACTATTAAACATATACATACGCTACGATCCTTAGGAGCAGAACAATAAGAAAAAAGTCAGAAAGAACGCTAAGCGAAAACGAAATAATAGCGTGGGCGGGTGATGCGACGCGATGTGATGGGTCCAGGGGCCAGGGGTGGCCGTAAATATATTTTATGTTGAAACAATGTTTCTTGGTAAGGCAACGATATCGGCGTGGTATATTATTGTCACCATCATCGACTATGCAAGATGTTTCACTAAACTATTATCATCTCTATTCATTTGGGGGCCGTTTTACGTTAGGCTTCCAGACAAACCCTCAATGGTTTTCGGGAATCTACTTATAGATAGGGTAAATTACAATATCAAAGGTATTTTTCTGTTTTAACTGTTAGTTTATAAAATACTAGCTTCCTACCAAAAAATAGCTCATGTACTTCCCCAAGGTTCAAAGTATCTCCTTACAAAATTTTATAAAAATCGGTTAAGCCGTTTAGACATGGAAGCGTAACGAACAAACATACGAAGTTGATTAAGAAACCACCTATCATGCAGGAAGGTCGTGGGTTCGATTCCCATCCAGGACAAACATTTGTGTGCATCAACATGTCTGTCTGTCCTGAGTCTGGGTCTATATAAGTATGTAAGTATACCTATATAAGTATGTATTAGGTTGGGGAAAAAGTCTTTTCGCATTATAGTATGTATGAACTTGTAATAAAATCTCTTTGGCTATACGATTTGTATCTGGCTGGTTTTGGTATCATTGAAAGTTAAAATTTTAAAGAACATAATTCCAAATTCAAATTAGGAAAATGTGTGATTTTCATTTGTTTTTCGTACCGTCAAGATGAGTGAATCTAATGAAGAAATTCGATACATTTTAAAAGTTTACTACAAAAAAGGTAAAAATGCAACGCAAGCCGCGAAAAAAATTTGTGAGAGTAGCACAAATTTGGTTTAAGCGTTCTCAATCCGGAAATTTTGATGTCAAAGATGCACGTCGCTCTGGTCGCCCTATTACGGATAAAATGGATGCCATTTTTGAAAAAGTGGAGCAAGATATATCAGCGGCGTATCAGTAGGTCAATTTCCAGTTCTTCAGCTACGTCGTAACTTTACGACGTAGCTGAAGAACTGGAAATTGACCACAAAACAGTTTTGGCGCATTTGAAAAAAACTGGGTACACAAAAAAGCTCGACATTTGGGTACCTCACGAGCTCACTGAAAGAAACCTAATAAACCGTGTACTCATTTGTGATTCTTTATTACGACGTAATGAAACCGAACCATTTTTGAAGAATCTGATAACTGGTGATGAAAAGTGGATCACGTATGATGATAACGCTAGACCTCACACATCTTTAGCCACTCAGCAAAAATTAAGAGAGTTTGGCTTGGAGGTGTTAATGCATCCGCCGTATAGTCCTGACCTTGCACCTTCAGATTTCCACCTTCAGATTTCGGTCTCTTCAGAATTCTTTAGGCAGTGTCAGGTTAACATCACGGGAGGACTGCCAAAACCACTTGTCGCGGTATTTCGACTAGAAGTCCCAAAATTTCTATAGCAATGGGATCATGTCCCTACCTACAAGATGGCAAAAAGTTATCGAACAAAATGGTACCTACATACTTTAGTTACTTGTAAATAAACTATATTAAAAATGTTTTAAATTTTCTTAAAAAATGCGAAGAAACTTATTCCCCAACCTATTATTTACAAAAAAACGAGTGTATGTAGTATATCAGTTATCTGGTTTCCATAGTACAAGCTCTGCTTGGTTTGGGATCAGATGACCGTATGTGAATAGGTAGGTAGTTCTTACCTACTTATATGCTGATTTGAGACATAATGAGTAGTACTTTCACAAAACTCTTCCAGTTCAGTTGGGCATACGAACTTCTTTGTCGTCATACGACAAACACATTCAAACTTTCCTTCTAAGAACGTAAAATACGCAAAATTATTAATACTACATGAATACAAAGTTATTCGTACCGTATTAATTTCCTTTTCGTTACGCGAAAATCGAGTACCATCAAATTAAATTTCTATATACCTCCTCCATCAAAACAGACGCACCCTCCTCATTCACACTTGGCTACTCTTGAACATAATAAATCATGACCTTTTTACCCCACTCCAGTTGGCGTGACAAGCTGATGTAGCTCTTATGACAAGGGGATAAGGTCTGACAATTTTACCTGATGTCAAGCACTATGACAGATGTCATGGGGAAAAATTAGCGCGATTCGGGGTAAAGCTTTTTTAAGGGGAACCGCAGTTTGGGTTTTTGGCCAAAACGAGTACCTATTTTTAGTTCAAAAGGAATGTTATTATTGTATTATAATACTCGTAGATTGAGTTCAGGATAAAGAAATTTAATCATCATTGGGATAAATGGACAAAAATTATTTCCTTCTCACTGAACACCTGATAAAAGACCTCACTGTCAGTCCAGATTACTTGAGAAATGGACTTATATAATTGAAAAATTAGCTTTGGCAGTTCAGTCAAAGCTAGTGTTTCTTGAATCAAGAAACACTAGCTTTGTGTAACCCTAGCTTTGTTGTTTGTTTTGTTTGTGTTTGTTTACTTAGAAATATCAAGTTGAAATTAATATCAAATACGTAGGTATATATTATGATATCTTGGAGCTTTAAAAAAATCAACGCAATAAAAAAGCACATATTTTGATACTCGCAACAAAATCGAAACCTGGGTACTAACCGTTGATCTATAATCATGAAAATTGGCAAGAAGCAGGGTCTCGCAGCACAAGTAAAGGTAAAAGTCCGAAACTTGTTAATTCGTAATTTTATCACATAATATATTTTTTTGGGATTACAAACTTAAAGCTGTTGGAGAATTGACCGTGACGTGTATCAAAGTATGGGAGAACATGTTTTTCAACTACAATGTTAAGTTTGGTTTTAGGATAAATTCTTTTCAACTACACAACCCTTCATTGTGCGTGGTGACGTGGCGACACGCACATTGACCGGTTTTTTGTCTGTTTGACCGCGCTAATCTCTGGAACTGCCAGTTGGATTTAAAAAAATATTTTTGCATTTGATAGCCCAGTTCTTGAAGAAGGCTTTAGGCTATTTAACGTCACGCTATGAACCTTTGGAGCCGAGAAAAAAATAAAATAAATTCAAATAAAGAGAACAGTAAAAAAACCGGTCAAGAGCGAGTCGGACTTGCGCACCGAGGGTTCCGTACCGTCCTACTTTCTACTTATCCTACTTTCTATTATCCTACTAATATTATAAATGCGAAAGTTTATGAGGATGGATAGATTTTTTTTTACTCTTTCACGCAAAAACTACTAAACGGATATTTATAAAATTTGGCACACAGATAGTTTATAACCTGGATTAATACATAAGATACTTTTTATCCCGATATTCCAACGGGTTTGAGACTTACGTGCGTGAAACCGCGGGGCACTGCTTGTCATATATAAAAAAAGTGTGCTATTTATAGACATTGTTTTATTTTTCCTGTAATTTTTACATACATTTCTATCACACAATAATTTCGGATTTTTCTCTATGCAAACTTCGGAAATAAGGGGAGGACGGTATTTTTATTTACATTTTATATCAAAAGTCGAAAACTAATGGGCTTAAAAAAAATGCTTGAGAATGTGCAAACAGCGTTCTTTCATATTTTACCCCACATGCTCTGGTAGCCCTCACTTCGAATTTTTAAGACCCCCTTTCAAACTCTGCTGCAAAAAAAAAAATTCATTCTTTAGTTGGGCAAACGTCGTCTAAAAAAAACTATTCCAAAATTCAAGTTGATTGCATTAGTAGTTCTTGAGATATCTACCTGTGACAGACAGACAGACAGACTGAGTCGCACCATAAGGGTTACTTTTTACCATTTTGGTACGAAACCCTAAAAATGAGGGACAATATGTAATATTATAGCAGTCGAATTGACGCAAGCCATACTTCAGAGCAAAGGTCTATTGAATTCCTATTTGCATAATTTAGTTTTCCATATTCTTGCTTCTCTTATGTGTCTTTGTTTCAGTTGATGCGTTATTGATAAACAAGGGAGTTTACTCTTAATCTATAATTTTTTTTTTTCTGTATGTAGGTTTATGCAAATCAATCATGTTTTTAATTAAAAACTAGATGAAGTCGGCGTTTCCTATGTGACTGCTCTGAAAAGAAAGGCCGAAACAATATCACAGGTCACAGTCTCTTTTAAAGTCCAGACATAATCTTGTTCAATTCATGTGAAGACCATGTAGATTGGTGTCTGAAATGGTCTTTTGAGAAAAGAGCAACACAGATTGAGAAGACCTGTCTAGTCAGTGCACGCAATTGTCAGTAATCGCGCAGCTCAACTCAGAACTTAAGGAGCTCAATTATTCGATGGACAATACCAAAGAAAGGACATTTGAGTAGGCCGCATAAATTACTCAAACTGCCAGACCATGATTAAAGATAACTGAGAGAATAAAAAACAAAGAACCACATAGTCTTCACTTACACAATAATTAAAATAATATACGTAATACTTTACAAAGCAAATATTCATGTCAACATTTAGTATGCAAAAATAAAAATAAAGATTGGAGCAGCTCAATCCCAAACCTTTTTATCCTCAATATAATCTTTAACGGTGTAAAAGGCTTTCTGACACAACTTGCGTTTAATGAATGATTTGAATTTATTAACGCTTAGATCTTGTACGTAGCTTAATAATATAATAACTATAAATAAAATAAAACTGAAGAGTTTGTTTGTTTCTTTGTTTTTTTTTGTTCGAACGCACTAATCTGTGTGAAGTACCAGTCAGGTTTGAAAAATTATTTTTGTTTTTGATAGTCCAATTTAAAAAATAAAAAAGTCAGAAAGAACGCTAAGCGAAAACGCTAAAATAATAGGGTGGGCGGGCAATGCGAAGCGACGCGGTAGGGCGTTTTAGTACAATGTGGTGTCTTCCAACTTCCATACGAAGGAAGTCGCGGGCAGAAGTAAGTCAACCTGCTAGTGAATATTATGTTTTCGACAGGCTTCAATATCTCATTGTTTAGATGAGATCTACTGAAGATGAAACCGTCAATGCACAGAGCATTAACAGCTTTAACATCTCCATTATGACGAGGATACCACTTAGGTACCTAATTGTTAAGATGTTAACGCAATTATGCCATCGTGTTTAATCCTTAGCAAATTGTAAGGAAATTCATCAAAATTGATTAAGGAGGATTACAGTAATTGAAATGTATGAGTACATATTTGGTACTAACGGTCAAACATCCGCATGCTCACTGTTACGGGTACAGAATGGATTAATACTTACAGAGTCACTACTTACTTATTATGTAATAGCGACATGCGATGTGATGGAATAGTGATATGGATGTACTCGCTACACCATAAACACAGAGTTAATACAACAATAAATAAGAATAGTTTGTACATTGTTAAATATCGTCATTTACCTGCAGCGGGTAGCGAACATGCGTTCAAGTCATCGCTTAGCAATCATTGTCTATTTACCTATAGAAATACGTGCGGGATAGGAAAATAAGGCCCGTGTGCAATCCATAAGTAATTCATAAGGGAACATACATGGTTGCAAAGATTGTGGAAAACCGTTGACTGTGATTGAGATTGCGTTGTGATTGTGTGTTGTCCGTTGATTGTGGAAAATCGGCAATGTGGTTGGAGGATAGAATGGTCATAAAAATAACCATTTGCAAAGTTTATTTGTTAGGCAATAGGATAGAGACGCGGGGAGACGCACCACTAATTGTAAATCAAGTGCACGCGCATAGGAGATGATTATGACGTGCAGAGAAGCGCCCCGACTAACGCTGAGGGTGCGAATCTATATAAGAGGCGCGCGCCCGCTCAGCCGTACTCCCCCCCCCCCTCCCCCGTCTCTTGCTTTAAATTCCCCTGATATACCATCTTGTACCAGCCTGTACCATCTTGTTGTCCTCCCAGCGACGCCATAAGCCGAGATTAGTTTCCCACAGGGGGTGCCCTTAGCGTGCAGTCGCTTAGTTGGGCCTCGCAAGGCCAGCTACGAGATGCCATTTATATTTTTTTTTAAACTCAGCCGTGCTCACTCTCGTCACATACGCGCAACGAACGTCCTGACTTGGCCTCTTATTTCTCGACGACACAGCGCGGTGTGTCGTCGAGAAATAAGAGGCCGCTGCAGCGGCCCTAAGCTAGCATGCTACCCTTCCTACGTCAGTTGAGGAAAGAAGAAAACGCTTAAAGATTATAGTTATTTTATTTTTTATTTATTTTATTAAACACAAACGCAAACAGGGCAAACACCACATTCACAATTAAAAGAATCATAAGCTAACTTACATAGTAATAAGCGCGTAATAGTAATAGTTACGAGTGAAGTCCGCCGATTAGAGCGCTAAGTTTTATATTTGTTATCATCTGTCATTCGTAGATCTTTGACAGTCGTTACAGGTCGCCAGAAGCCCGAAAGTCTGACAACCAGTCTTACCAAGGGGTGTTGTATTACCCAGTAACTGGGTTGTGGAGATCAGATGGCAGTCGTTCCATGTAAAATACTGGTATTCAGCTGCATCCGGTTAGACTGGAAGCCGACCCCAAAATAGTTGGGAAAAGGCTAGGCAGATGGTAATCATTGTGTACTAAGTTGTGAAAATATAAGTGACAAGTGCCTTTCAGCGACCATGGAATTTATTTCTAAATTATCATCCTACGGTTCCTTACACTCACCTTTAAGGCGATAATTTTTTTACCAATAATATGTACATTTTGCCAATAGTACACACGGTGAAATGCAATTACTAACACAAACCAAGTCAATTCTATCAACCCGTAGAGTTCCTTCGCCAATCCTTCATTGTCTAGCAACAATCAATTTTAATATAAACTAATAAATAGTATATTGAGAAGCAGGGGCCCAAGACTAAAGAATAACAGCCGCACGGGTCGATCGAAGGGAAAGCTACTCTTGCCGCGGTCGGTTCAAAATGGGTGACCATCCATTACATAGAAGCCCCTTCGCGCCTCGGAAAGCACTTTGTACTTTTGGTCCCGGCTGCCATTTGTAGATCGATTTGACAGGTAAAAGCCTAAAAGTCTGACAGCCAGTCTAACCAATGGGTATTGTGTTACCCAGTAACTGGGTTGTGGAGGTCTAATATATCTAATATATAAATCAGTCACTCCATGTACAATACTGGTATTCAGCTGCATCCGGTTAGACTGGTAGCTAACCCTAACATAGTTGGGAAAAAGCTAGGCAGATTTATATTGAAATAATATATTAGCTTGTTTGTAAAATAGTGGAGGAAGTATGTACTCAATGCTACTCCTTGTTTATTCGGTTAGTGATACCCATTTTTCTATAAATATTTCAAACTGAAACGTAGAAACATAATCACGATTCCAAACATTTTCTGAACGCCACGGTTCTTCATTTTAATCATTTTCACGTCCTCTATTAACTTCTGTTTATCTTATTACCATTGACAGTAATACAGTAACGTTATCACTCCTCAAAAAAGTATTTTCGTTCGTAATTTATTCCCTCTCTTTACAAAAATAGAAACATAATCACAATTCTAAACATTTTCTGACACCACTTCATTTTAATCATTTTCGCATCCTCTATCAAATTCTGTTAATCTTATTTCCATTGACAGTACTACAGTAACTTTGTCACTTCTCCAAAAAGTATTTTCGTTCGTAATTTATTCCCTCTTTTTACAAAAATAACGACCTACTTCGCCCAGTCGATCACTGAAAGATGAAGGTCCGACAGTTTCGTCCGCCACTCCAGTTCGTTCCCTTGATACCCAAAGACGGGCGAAAAGTATTATGAGTCCTCAAGGTGTGATTTGTAGTTGATTTGTTTTGGAACAAGATATAGTATCTTTTCTTTTGTAAAGTCGTTTGTTCCTGTATTATCTTCTTTGTGAAAGCTGCCATACATCAATAAGGAAGTCGATTTTGGAACTTTTTTTTCATCGAGCAGCGATCTTTCTTGGATTTGAATAATTTATTAAAGTTAAGTCAACCTCAATTAATAATATTGTTTTTAATTTTATCTGCTTAACTACTTTTTTATCTTCATTACTTTATTTAGTTATTTTAGGGTTCCGTACCTCAAAACGAAAAACCACTTTGTTGTCCGTCTGTCTGTCTGTCAAGACCCTTTTTGTCAGGAACGCGTAGAGCTATCAAGTTGAAATTTATATCAAATACTTGGGTTTATAATTTCTTTTAGCTGTGAAAAAATCAAACTTGTAAGTGAACGCGATCAAAAGATATGACCGTTTATGTCGCATATTTTCGCATATTTTGCGATTTCACAAGGGAATGAAAACCTTATAGGGTACCCTATAAGGTTGGCTAGGTCCCGTTGACCTAGAATTAGACTACATATTTGGCAAGAAGCAAGGTCTTACAGCACAAGTAAACTAAAATTCCGAAAATTGTTAATTTGTAGTTTTATCACATAAAACATGAATTTTGTAACTACAAACTTAATTTTGCAGTTGGAGAATTGACCGTGATTTATATCGATGCATGGGAGAACATGTTTTTCATCTACAATGTTAAGTTTGTTCTTGGGATAAATTCATCCCAATTACGGAACCCTTCATTGTGCGTGGTCCGACACGCACTTGGTCGGTTTTTGTTATTTATATCATCTGAAATAACGCGAAGTGCATTGACAAAATGCCTACCACTAAAACCTTTTTTATATTTTCTGTTCAGAACATAATTATCTATATTATAAACTTTCCAAAAAATTCAATTACCAGAAAGTCAAATTCCTCGCCATTTCGTAATTTCCTCAGATTGTTTACTTGTTCAAGGAAAATGTGTAATGAAGATCGTTGCCTAGGGAAAAGTAATATATTTGTTGGATTAGAATCGAAGATTAATTTTGAGTCTTGCTTCAGATGAAGATATTTATAATCGTCATATTATTTCTTATTTTTTATTTTTAGCGAAAACTTGGCATTGAATGGGTATAATTATTTGAGTTGGCTTTATTATTGCATTGTTATGTTTCCGTGAGGAAAATAATTATAGATTTACTTGACAATAATTTAGTAATTCATTTTCAAGTCAACAAACTTTGTCACTGTAGCCGAAATCGGCATGGGATGTATTATGCATTATACTTTGTAAGCCTATTACACTTTTTAATAACTAAAAATCTAGTCTAGGCTGAGGTGAGGCGAGTATGCTGAATTGATAAACATTTTTGTGAAAATACGACGGATACCTAACTTTTAATGTTCGTCGTATTTTTTTAACCAAAGCTTGGGATTGTAATTTATATATGTATACATTATACTTATTGGAGCTAGTTTTAGTATTGTAATAGGTTGGGGAAAAAGTTTCTTCGCATTTTTTAAGAAAATTCAAAACATTTTTTAATATAGTTTATTTACATTTAACTAAAGTATGTAGGTACCATTTTGTTCGATAACTTTTTGCCATCTTGTAGGTAGGGACATGATCCCATTGCTATATAAATTTTGGGACTTCTGGTCAAAATACCGCGACAAGTGGTTTTGGCAGTCCTCTCGTGATGTTAACCTGACACTGCCTAAAGAATTCTGAAGAGACCGAAACAGGTGGAAATCTGAAGGTGCAAGGTCAGGACTATACGGCGGATGCATTAACATCTCCCAGCCAAACTCTCTTAATTTTTGCTGAGTGGCTAAAGATGTGTGAGGTCTAGCGTTATCATGATGAAAAACCACACCCCTTCTGTTGATTAATTCCGGCCGCTTTCTCTCAACTTCTTGCTTTAATCTCATCAGTTGTTCGCAGTAGAGTTCAGAATCGATGGTCCTGCCTGGTGGTAACAGCTCATAATGAATAATGCCCTTCCAATTCCACCACACACACAGCATCACCTTGTTGCGAGTTAACCCGGGTTTCGCCACAGTCTGTGAAGCCTGACCGGCCTTTGACCACGACCTTTTTCGCACGTTCTTGTCATACGTGATCCACTTTTCATCACTAGTTATCAGCTTCTTCAAAAATGGTTCGGTTTCATTACGTCGTAATAAAGAATCACAAATGAGTACACGGTTCATTAGGTTTCTTTCAGTGAGCTCGTGAGGTACCCAAATGTCGAGCTTTTTTGTGTACCCAGTTTTTTTCAAATGCGCCAAAACTGTTTTGTGGTCAATTTCCAGTTCTTCAGCTACTTCGTAACTATGCCGATCTTGCTCCACTTTTTCAAAAATGGCATCCATTTTATCCGTAATAGGGCGACCAGAGCGACGTGCATCTTTGACCTTTGATCTTTGAAAATTTTATAATGTATCGAATTTCTTCATTAGATTTACTCATCTTGACGGTACGAAAAACAAATGAAAATCACACATTTCCCTAATTTGAATTTGGAATTATGTTCTTTAAAATTTAAACTTTCAATGATACCAAAACCAGCCAGATACAAATAGTATAGCCAAAGAGATTTTATTACAAGTTCATACATACTATAATGCGAAAAGACTTTTTCCCTAACCTAATATTTTTATATTTCCGTGGGGAAAATTACTTGTCAATACTTATTATATATATTATTAATAATAAAGGATGTAAAGTGAGGGGAGATCGTGGAATCCGTGGGAACCCAACTCTCGGATTCCATAAACCATAGAGCCCTCTCCGCATCCGAAACCTATAATTATTTGGTACCGACATGGAGAAATCGTTGAAGGAGCGCTTCTTTGGTCGCCTGAAGAAAGTTTTTATAGTCTTTTATCAGGCGGAAACAAGGTGCGCGCCGTTAACGGTTGGGTCATGCCGGTTCTGATGTACTCTTTCGGCATACTCAAATGGATTCAGACCGAAATTGATACCCTGGATAGGAGCGTCCGCATACTGCTGAATGCATATCATATGCCCACGGACATCGGTAATGAAACTATATCCCGCGAAAGTGTGTAGATCGAAGAAAATATAAATAAATAAATAAACGATAAACGCTAAGACCCTCCACAATTGCGAGATATGCAGTCTCAGGGAATGTTTCTTAGAAGCCGATGTGGGGTTGCATCCAGATGTGGTCGCGGTGGACAGAGACCTCACCCCGCTCTCCTTGGCTAAAGAGAACTGGCGCAAGCCTGTAGTGCTTGACACTAACGATCGCAAGGAGGTATGGCAGAGTAAGAAACTTCACGGATGCTTTTTCCGGGCCCTATATGACCCGATGCAGATCTGTTAGCATCCGTAGCCTGGTTGTGTTCCGGTGACCTCTTTGTGGAAACCAAAGGTGCAATTATGGTGGCAAAAATTACAGTACTTGCATAGACGCCACCTTGTAGCCAGGATTATCCATTAGCAACTTGCTCTGAAATACAATGCCTTGTAGAATCTGAAGTGCAGTACTATAGGTATGTACCCGACCCAGTTCTCGAAAATGGATATATCACAATTAAACTAGGATCGATCGATCATCACTGACAGGACTATTGTTGCCAATAAGCTTGATATTATAGTGGTGATGGTTCGAATAGAGCGGCGCGCAATGATTATTAACATAAGGGTCCCGCATGACGGGAACCTCGTGAAAGCCGAGAAAGATAAAAAAATCAAGTATCTTGACTCGCGACATGTGGGATGTGGACTCAGCGATCATTGTGCCGATAGTCATATCAGCCAATGGTTTAATTGCCAAGAGCCTCGACCAACAGCTAATGAGGCTCTCGTTGGGTAGCTGGGTCAAGGGCTTGATTCAGAAAGCGGTACTTCTGCACACGGCTCGCATTGTTAGGAGGTTCCTCTCTCTGGAGCCCTGACCACCGACCGGTAGCTTGGACCCTGTATCCGATACCGGTGGGCTATTTTTTTTTTAAATATATGTTTTTATTGTAATTTATGTATAGAAAGTGAAATAAAGGGGTTAATAAAAATGTATTATTTTGATCAAATGATAATGTTAACATTAAATATTAGCATCTGTAGGTACACATACACTTTATTTTTGCTTTTTTTTTAACAGGTAGGTGTTGTTTTACTAAGTTATAAAATAACTTGTATTAAGGGCAGTGGTACAAGCTCATACTTATTTCAGTTTCACAAAAGAGTTGCAGGCAGAACAAAGAGTTTTTTTTGTACCTCAAAAGGAAAATCGGAACCCTTATAGGATCACTCCTGTGTCAGTCTGTCTGTCTGTCTGTCCGTCTGTCACCGCCAATTTGCTCCGAATTTAATGGACCAATTAAGTTGAAATTTGTTACACGTATCTGTGACCCAAACAAGGACGTGTAATAAATGAATATAAATGAATTCGGAATACGAGGGTCAATTTTAGAGGGCAAATAAGATTTAAAAAAAAAGTTTTGCAAACTGTACCGTGTGACATATCAAATGAAAGGACTTACTACGAGTATGTGGGTTTCAAATAAATATATTTTTTTTTTTATAATTTAAAAATAAATTAGTTTAAAGTTATTTAAGAAAACAGACAAAAATTTACCATTCCCTCTCTTATATCCGAAACTACTGAGCCTAAAATTTTGAATAAATACAGAAAATAGTTCTATAAGTACCTATAGATTACAGGAAAACTTAAATTTGCAATTGGAATGTTTGGATCTAATAAAAGCACTCATCCCATCACTGGTCAGAGTTAAGGAACCAAAACTGATATATTGAGCCATTCGCGGTATCGCCTTAATACGGCTTGCACTGAGACATGCATGGCTGCAGAGAACATGTTTTTCAACTACAATTTAAGTTTGTTCTTGGGATATATTCATCTCAACTACGGAACCCTTCATTTTGCGTGGTCCAACATGCACTTGGATGGTTTTTTTTTTTAAATACAAAAGTTGACATAAGACCACTGCAGAATTCAGAATTTCCAATACAATTTATTTATTTGACATTTGGATTATTTATATTTGTTTGTGTGTGTGTGTAAATTATTATATTATATTATAATTATACTTTTTAAGCCTTGGTATTATACTGTTTTATAACTAATAAACTTGTCTGATATGAGTATGCTAAATTGATGCATTTTTGTGAAAATACGACGAATACCTTTCTCGATGTTGGTCGTATATTTATCGTTTACTTTTAGCCAAAGCTTGTGATTGAAATGTATATGGGTATACATTATACTATGTTATTTATTTTTAAAAATTATACTAACAAAGCAATATTAGGCCAACTCAAATAAGTTTTATTTGAGTAGGTCTATTATTGCATTGTTAACAAACTAATTAAATTATTAACTAGCAAACTAGTCTGTTATTAATCTGTTTCTTTTACAATATTTAAAACAGTCTGCTAAGAGTATGCAAGTAAATGATAAATATTAAAATAATATAAAATAAAACTCATTAATTTTCAGATTATTATTTACTTATTATTATATTTATAGGGTCCATAGAATTAAAATAACATTAAAACATACCAATACTAGATTATATGTACAAGCTAAAACTAAAAGATATATATGTATATTATGTACAAGTATATAAAAATCATAAAAATAAAAGGTGAAAGCTCATAGGGCATCAAAAAATTCCAAAGAATCAGCATTGCTATCCAACGTGGCAATGCTGCCAGCCTTTTGGGCACTTTTTCCATTGACAGCGATGCGGACGAATTTTTTGATGCCCTACCAATACTTAAAAAAATATATAATTTGTGACTAATCCGCCTTGTTAAACTTAAAAATTAAAACGCAATACAGTATTTATTTTATATTATTTATTAAGGGATAATAAACAATTACAACATATATAACACATAAAGTTAATTAAACTTAAGTAGTAATGTTGCAGTCCATTGCATTATCTGCAGATACAACAAATTTAAAGATTAGTAGGTTGCCACTAGACGAGAACCTACCTATTGAGTTCAAAACTCTTCAAAATCATAAGTAACCGCTAATTGCACATGGGATGAAATTCATCCCACTTTTTTTATTAAGTAGTGGTTAGTGGGAGTAAAGTCATCCCACGCAAATCTGCTTTTGGTTTGAACCTTGTTCCACCACTATTAAGGAGTCCTTTCTAATTCCATACATTTAGTTTGATGCACTATCTATTTCCGAGGAATTTGAGGTACGCCAACCCTCTATGACGCCTCTATGCAACTAGTCAATCGTCTATGGAAAGATTATTTTTAGTCTGTAGTTGCAAATCTTTTTGTAAACAAAAGGTTTTTGTTCAAACTGGAATGCTTGTAATTAATGAAAATGGTATTAAGGTAAGTGGTTTTATTTATTTTTAGTCTGGGTGTAATTATCTATATAAGTATTTACAAAAAAAAAAGTAGTGTATGTAGTATATCAAATATCTGGTTTCCATAGTACACGCTATGCTTAGTTTGGGATCAGATGACCGTGTGTGAAATGTCCCAGGATATTATTATTATTATTATTATTTACATTTCTCGAGACCCTGGGGTCCCGGACCTTTGGAAGGCGTACAAGGAGCCGAAGCCAACTCGCAGAGGCCCCTTAAATAATTTTAAATGATAAGGAGGCACCAACCGACGATTATCCCTGTATGCACTATGCAAGTGCACCCAAGGACAACCCCCGGTTGGTGCAGGACTATTGTTGTGTGTGGAAACAAAACATATTGGGCTATGGGTCTGGGTGGCTAAAGTGGATTGGGATACTTGAACTATGGAAGAACTATGTCCCCTGCCTGACCAATGTTATACAGTATGTTAACCAACAGAGGGCGTTCCCGTTAACCCGCAATAGTATAGCATCCATACATGCTAAAAAAAATATTACCATTCGAAAACAAAATGGTTTTTATTTTTTTTTAATATTAAAATATTCACTAAAAATGCTAAAAATATTCAAAAAAATATAAAAAATATTCACTAAAAATAAAAACTAAATTGCGATGTTTCCGTCCTTCAAGTACGCGTGTACAGAGTGTTTCTTTTACGTATGAATTTAACATTTTTCTATCAGGCTATCAGGACAATCCCGGAAGTACGGTCATGATCCCTACCAGCACCTTACTGGAATACTTCCTTCCTTATTATTATTATGTTTCATGCTAAGAATAAACACACCATGCATTTTAAACCATAAAACATATAGGTCATCGCTTGTTTTTTTTTTTACTAGTCATTTCTTTGAAAGTGTAACTAAATTTTGTTTTGTTATTTTTAAAAACCAATTTTGAAAATGAAAACAAGTCATACTTTCAAACGAAACGTACATTACTAAAGCCCTACTCACTAGCATTCTAAGAAACATTCAACGGTCACAAAATTCCAAGAAGCTATGATGCAAACGGTTTTGTTTACAAGATTACCGAGGGGCTGAATTACGTCATAATCGGGTGGGGCGGTTAGCTGTTTTCCTAGCGCGCGGGTGTATAATGCGGTTCAGCACAGCGGATAAAAAGCTTAATGAAGCCAAAATCATCCAGAAACGACACTCATTGAAAATGATTGCAAACAATTTGTCCTCACAAAGTCTAGTTTCCGATAACTTGCTAGACCACCTCATAATGAGCTGTTAGTTAAACTTAATTTTCTCGTACATCAAATTTGGACAGGACAACGTCTTTCGAGTCAGCTAGTTTATAATATTTTTAGATTTTACTTTAATATTTATTACAATAAACTCGTTGGTCTAGTGGTCGCAAGCGCTACTGCTGAGCAAGGTCCTTGGTTCAATTCCCAGGTAGGCCAATGCAGCAAACAATTTCCAGTTATTGTTTAGTGAAACAATAACTAGAAATTGTTTGCTGCATTGAGCATCGTTAATTGGTTGAATATGGACACTGAAAAGAACCAAATTTTACATACACCTACAAAAGTCAGGCAAATGTAGGGATTATACAAAACCAAA
This sequence comes from Dicycla oo, assembly GCA_948252095.1. Classification (NCBI taxonomy): domain Eukaryota; kingdom Metazoa; phylum Arthropoda; class Insecta; order Lepidoptera; family Noctuidae; genus Dicycla; species Dicycla oo. The sequence continues at coordinate 17,800,206 of OX411732.1, forward strand.
ACTTTCCAAAATAATTCTAATTCTCTTGTTTTTTTCGCCAGAGATATTGATTTTATACATACATAAACTTAACACAACATGGTAGTAACGGATAGAATCAACGGACGTTCGGTCATTTAATTATTATTTATTTCCTTAAGACTTCTTGGTAATTTTTACGTGCGAGTGGTCACGCCACGCGTAGCTGACTTCTACCTCTACGAAGAATAGACACATCTCTTTCTATACAGACATTTAGTTTCTCCAGTTTTGACATCGCACCGTGCAAATCCTTCTACAATCTGTCATTTTGTCTTTCTTTTCTAACGATCTTTGTTTAGGTCTTTTTTTATGTAGACTATTTCGGAAGAAAGTTTTCTATTCAAACATCGCACGGTAGAAATCCTTCTACAATCTGTCATTTTGTTTTTCTTTTCTAACCATCTTTGTTTAGGTCCTTTTTTATGTAGACTATTTCGGAAGAAAGTTTTCTATTCAAACTGTCAAATCATCCTGACAACTGACAATTGTCTAGGGTAGTGAAGATAGTTTGATTTTGGAATCGCCATGACTTTCTTCTTGACGGCCGCAAAGTACACGATCTAATACGGTTACCTACAAAATCATGATTTTAAAGGAGAGCGTTTCGAGCGCAAAACTGAAGAAGAACAAAGCTATCTTCTTCTATTTTACATCGTTTAGCTATTAGGGCATTACGAAGAAAATTGTGAAGGCGAATTACTGTAAAATATATTTTTTTCGAAAATACGGGCTTTACTTTTATCCGCTAATTACACATGGGATGAAATTCATCCCATTTTTTTATTTAAGTAGTGGTTCGTGGGAGTAAAGTCATCCCACGCAAATCTGCTTTTGGTTTGAATTGAATATGAAACCAAGTCATACTTTCAAACGAAACGTACTTTACTATAAAGCCCTACTCACTAGCATTCTAAGAAACATTCAACGGTTACAAAATTCCAAGAAGCTACGATGCAAATCGGTTTTGTTTACAAGATTACCGCGGGTGGGGCGCTCAACGGTTCTCCACGCGCGCGGGTGAGCACAGCGGTTCAGCATAGCGGTTATGTATGTGTATAAATACTACCTATTAGTAAAAATTGAGAATTAAACAGATAAAAATTCTATGATAAAACAAAGAATTCCGAGTCGATATTTTGTAAAAAAGTGAATTTCGTAAAAAGTGCAGTTGACGCTTTCTACTTTGTTGCCGTCTTACTGTCTACACGGAAACGTCATATTTGTCTATTCTTCCGTCGACAATACCCCTTTTTACGGTGGTCATGCTACGCGTGCTGTATTCATCGTTAAGTGAGGCAGAGGTACACCTATAGTACACCCACATTTCGCCAGTCATGTTTAAGTCCCGTATGAGTGAGGGAGTGAGCTTATTGTCATCAACAGGGCGCAAATCCAGACTCCGGGCTGCTATTTACCTACAAAGAAATGCCTTATGGCAAAACCCAATAATACTGACCGATATGGAAATCGATCCTAGGACCTTATCTCAGCAATAGCGCTAAAGACCACTAGACCAACAAGGTCACCGAATAACTGCTAAACAAACAAAACTTTTCAAACCATTCTTACTTCCATAATAATAAAAAATGAAAGCCGGAATACCTTTTTTTTATTACAACACCATATTGCTTATCTTGAAATACGCATACGGTGCTCATTTGAAATTCTTACTGTGTAATATCCCATAGGATATAATATCCAATACTTACCGTGTGTGGCATTAGAATACAAACAAGAATAATTCAGGGTTTTTCTTTTGTAAATGGAAGATCAAAACATATTATTTATATCCTATTATAATATAAAGGTGGTAATTCGTTTATTTTATTGCTTGTTTTGGGTTGCGGAGCAAGTATTTTTACCCAGGTGGAAGAATGCTCGTTGAATCTATTTTTAACATTATCAGCCTAAAATATTCCCCTCCTGGGACAAAGGCCTTCTCTCTATGAGAGATAGAATTTATTGTTTCATCATCATCACTTCAGTCGAAATACGTCCACTGCTGGTTTTCCCCAAGCACCGCTGCACCGGTCCTGTGCTTCCCGCATCCAGCGGATACATGCAGCCTTTACCAGGTCATCGGTCCACCATTTACTGTTTAACGAACTTAAAAACCAGCATCTTCCGAACACATTGTTTTAGCTAAAGATACAATTATAATTTTGTATAATTATTTTTTGACTAAAGATACGATTATAAATATGTTTTAGCTAAAGATAAAGAATATACAGATTTTTCTTTTACTTAGCTTCCATTCTTCTTTTCTCTCATTGAGATGAGCGGGCACGAGCTATATAATAATATTAGTTCATCATCATCTTCCTGCCCTTATCCCATGTTACTTGGGGTCGGCGCAACATGTTTTCTTCTTCCATTCTTCCCTGTCAACCGTCACACTAGCATTCACTCCCTTCTCTTTCATATCATTCTTTACACATTCCATCCATCTTTTCTTCGGCCTTCCTCTCCCTCTCCATCCATCAACATGTATATTCATCACTCTTTGAGTCACATGCGTTTCGTCCCTTCTCATCACATGCCCATACCAAGCCAAACGATTTCCTTTCAACTTTTCTGTCACTGGCGCCACTTTCAAACTTCCTCTTATATACTCATTTCTTACTTTATCCATTCTCGTCACTCCACACATCCATCTCAACATTCTCATCTCCGCTGCATGCAATCTTTTTTCATCCGTCTTCTTCACGGCCCAGCATTCAGACCCATAAAGTACGACAGGCCTTACCACGGACTTACCATATATAATAATATTAGTTCATATTGTGGTAAATAGGTTGATCAAACAGGTAGCACGGCTGACGGCCTATGGTACGCCAGTCGTACGCTCATCGTAACAGTGGTCCTCTTTTATTGCATACTAGCTATTGCCCGCGACTTCGTAGCCTATGTCCTTTTCCAGGTTATGGTTTACCCAAGTGCCAAATTTCATCCAAATCCGTTCTGCCGTTTTAGCGTGAAAGCGTAATCAACAAACAAACAAACACACTTTCGCATTTATAATATTAGAATAGTTAGGAGGATGAAAAACTTAACACACTACTAAAGTTTCTATAATAATATAATTCAGTCATGATTCGAAAGACACGTGGCGCCATCTATATTATCATAAGAACGTTATTGTTATTTTTCTCGGGAACAGTACTTTTTTCGGGATGAAAGGTAGCCTATGTCCGTGTCTGTACAACTGACAACGTATATGCAAAATTTCAGGATGATCGGTTCAGTGATTTAGGCGTGAAACGGTAACAAACAAACAAACAAACTTACTTTCGCATTTATAATATTAGTTAGGATAACTTCCTTGAAAATAAAAGAGATAGAAACTTTGTACAGCGCCATTTCCTAATCAGTATCAATATTATTAGGTACGACGGTTACGACTCGATGACTCATCAACTTTATCCACCAATAATAATGTTATCTTTATTGTTTGGGTATCCGTTACGGTAAAATTGCTTCCCATGGGTATTTTATGGAGGGATATAGAAGCCATAGATATTACTTGTACATATTTCGATTGATTTTGGAATTTGTTAAGATTTGTATACTGCATAACATCACAGCTGTTATTACATTTCTCTGCTGTGTTTTGTATTTCTCGAAATCATTATTATACCAGTTATTTTTTGTTTTTATATTTTATTATGGAACTCCAGCGAATAATTAACATAAACATATATCTACAGAAACTTAGTTTTAATATATAATTATTACAGTGAATTCAGTACTTAAATAATTTCTCTATTTGATTTAATATAAAGCAAATAATAATATCAAATGAATCAAATTAAATTATATTAATTAAAAATGTTTAAACTAAAAAAAAAATAAGTTGTAACAATATAATACAGAACAAAAAATGAATGATGGAATTCAAACAAGGTTTTAATAAACCTATGTTTCTTTATTTCTTTCTATTTAGCCATGATCCCCTCGTTAAGATTAGATAAGAGGTGATTGACGCTGGAAAAATAATCGACATCGACTCAGTTGCCAATAAGACAAAAATCGCTTATTATTGAAATTTCTATTTTCAAATTTTACCATCAGATAATTATGCTTCTAGTGGAATATCAAATATTATCGCAATATTAGCGGCACTAATTGCGATATAGAAGACAATAGAAACATTGTACCGTTAGGTTTTTATGCTGGCAAAATGATATAAGATATTTTTGATCACAACGGGGAATCACATTCTTCTGAATTGAACTGACTAGACAGATATTTGTAATGCAAGACAAATGTCTGATATTATTGTATTCTAAGAGGTGATACATCTTTTTGAAGCGTACGTTGTCGCGCAGACAAATTTTTCAATCATATGAAGCAATGTATTAGCAGTTTCCTTCAAATTATAATTGAAAGCGTGTTACGCAATAAAATATTGGGGTGCTGAACAGTTTGCCTTACCCGGGGATCGAAAGAAGAACCCTACACAAAGTCGCGCTTACGGCCACAATATAGACAAACGAGATAGTCATTTATTTTGTTTCAACAAGCAGAGTGTAATCACAATTTCGTAGAATCGACAATTTCCTCGAACAGAGGTCCCTCGCAAATACATTACACAGAACGAATGCATTAGCTTTTTGATGCACACAAACCACAACAACGATTCCAGCAACAATGAACTCAGCCTATCGCAGTCTACTGCTGGACATGAGCCTCACCCAGGCTGCGCCACAACACCCTGTCCTCCGCCTTTCGCATCCAGTCTGTCCCAGCCACCTTCTTAAGGTCGTCGGTTCATCTAGCTGGGGGGCGTCCCACACTACGCTTGCCGATACGCGGTCTCCACTTCAGGACTCGTCTCCTCCACCGGCCGTTGTTCCTTCGATAAACATGGCCAGGCCACTTCAGTTTGTTTACTCTGCAGGTTATGTCGGTTATTCAAGTTCTTTTCCGAATAATTTCATTCCTGATTTTATCCTTCAAAGAAACTCCGCGCATAGCCTGCTCCATAGCGCGCTGAGCGACCTTGAATTTGTGGACCAGCCCAACTGTCAGTGTCCACGTTTCGGCACCGTATGTCATAAAAACCGGCCAAGTGCGTGTCGGACCACGCACAATGAAGGCGTCCGTAGTTGGGATGAATTTATCCCAAGAACAAACTTCACATTGTAGTTGAAAAACATGTTCTCCCATACATTCTAACTGCAAATGTAAGTTTGTACGCACAATATTGAGAGATTTACTATTTTATTTTGAGCCCACAGACTTCTTAGAAGTTTTCCTGTAATCTATAAGGGACCGCCCTTACGGTCAATTTTCGTTTATTTTCTTCAATAGCTTTAAAACAATTTATTTTAAAATTATTAAAAAAATATAAGTATATATATTTGAGACCTTAACAGCCTAACACCCTTTCATTTGATATGTCACATGGTACAGTTTGCTCCCAAAATTGACCCCCATATTCAAAATTCATTTATTTACGGTACACATCCGTGTTTGGGTCACAGAAATTCATACGTGTACTAAATTTCAACTTAATCGGTTCATTAGATGCGGAGCAAATTGGCTGTGACAGATGGACAGACAGACAGACACACGAGTATATGGTTCCGTTTTTCCTTCTCATCAATCCTAAAAAGAAACAATGATTATCTATTAACTAGCTGTTGCCCGCGACTTCGTCTACGATCCTAGATGAATAGTAGCCTATGTCCTTCTCCAAGTTACCTAAATGCCAAATTTTATCCAAATCCGTTCAGCCATTTTAGCGTGAAAGCGTAATCAACAAACAAACACACTCGCATTTATAATATTAGTTAGGATAGTTATGAGGAAGAAAAACCGGTCTATCGACACTCTAGACTCACAAATTGTCAATATTAATTAGGTACTTAAATTTTAAAAAAGAAACTCTTTGTTCAGGCTTTAACGCCTTTATTAAACAATATGGGTTTCAAAAAAACAAGAGTACGACACAATTATTACGAGAATTTACTGATGAAGTCAATAAACAATTAAATGATAAAAAACATGTCTTGACACTTTTTATAGATTTTAGCAAAGCATTCGAGATGCTCCGTTGTGATACACTTTTCGACAAGTTATCGCAAAATGGAATACAAGGACCACTATTAGAACTATTAAAAAACTATCACATCAATAGATACAACACGGTTAAAATACAAAATGACTATAGTACAAAGCTTCCGTCCACGCAAGGAACGGCCCAGGGTTCTATTATAGGTCCAACAGAATACTTACTATATGTTAATGATATGAATAAGGCTATTAACTCGGGTTCTGTATACCAATTTGCAGACGACACGTGTATGTTGGTCGCTAATAAAAACATCCATGACGCTGAGAAATCCCTTCAACATAACTTCAACCAAATGTGTAAATGGGCTCATGACGTAGGATTGGTGATAAACGCAGCGAAAACAAAAATTGTTCACATACATTCATCACACAACACTTGCTCCACTATACCTAAAGTTGTAGCACACGAACACACTTGCCTACATAGCTCGCCAAAGACTTGCAAATGCCCGTTATTAGAAGTAGTCGATAAACACGTGTATATTGGTCTATTGGTTGATAGCCGATTCTGTTGGGGACCGCACAAAGATTACGTATGCAACAAACTGAGGTCTATTCTAGGTAAGCTTAGCATACTTAAATATAAACTGCCTTACAAAACGCTTAGAATGTTATATATGGCCCTAGCAGACTCGGTTATCAATTATGGACTCAGTAGCTATGGGAGAACTTATCATACATACCTGGCAGATATTTATAAATTACAACTAAGAATATTAAAAGTAATTACGCCAAAACATATAAACAAAAAATTCAGTAACAGTGACGACGACATCTTTAAATATTGCAAAGTTATGAATGTGTTCAATAAAGTTGAATTTTCTACTCTTGCGGAAGTCAATAGACCTGAACTGCTAACCGAAAAAACAAGACCTGATTTTATGAGAACGATACCACTTAAAAATAAATACATCCTACCAAAATTCAATAATGTGTACGGGATGAGGGTTGCAGAATATTTAGTACCTTTTTTTCTTAATAAACTTCCAGAAGACTTGCAAACGTTATACAAAACGAGTTCGAAAAGTTATAAGTACAAATCAAAACGTTTCTTTACGCAAAATTTCTCCTAAATGATGTATTGTTTATTATGTATGAATTATTATCACCATTCTAATATGACATTGTAAAAAAAAAAAAAAATGAACGGCTCGCCAGCACACAGATAAACCCTGAGAGGTTTGCGTTGTGTGGCTGAAACCAAAATTATGTATTAAGCTAAGTATTTTGGAAATAAATAAAAAAAAAATAAAAAAAAAGTGATATCAATTTTACACGATGCGTCCTACGGTCAACTTTAATAATCAAGTATGGGCGTATCTTGTTCCTTTTTCAAATTGTACTGTTATCGTTCACTTGCATCGTAACCACCGTCCATGTAACATTCTTTTTAAACAATATATATCTATTTGCGATTCTTGGGACTTTTAATTGGCACCATAATATCCTCCAAACATATTACACTCTTAACACACTACTAAAGTTTCTATAATAATATAATTCAGTCATGATTCGAAAGACACGTGGCGCCATCTATTATCATAAGAACATTAATGTTGTTTTCCTCGGGAACAGTACTTTTTTTCGGGATGAAAGTTGCCCTATATCCGTGTCTGTACACCTGACAACGTATATGCAAAATTTCAGGATGATCGGTTCAGTGGTTTAGGCGTGAAAAGGTAACAAACAAACAAACTTACTTTCACATTTATAATATTAATTAGGATAATTATAATTTGCTTCGGAATGTCAGAGATTAGCCAGCATTGTACGTCTGTCATTCGCATCGATTGTTTGATGAGCTAATGGTCGGTGTTTAGATTTAATGGATGTAGAATTATATGCAGGGGACTTCGAACAAAAATTCAGGGGATGAAAATACTCATGTTTAAGTACCTTTATATTATATGATATAAGGTCTATATATTCATACACGGAATCTCTTAAGGGGTCATTGTACTCATAATGAACAAAAAAATCAGATGTTCCCTACATTTATGTTCACATAACTCGTCAAACTGTAGGGATCAGCTGACCATTTTTCACGATTTCAGGTTTGGTCCAGTATATAGTATGTTCGGTCCCATAGTAAAAGTTGTTCATAATGTTGAGTACAATGACCCCTTAAGAGATTTCGTGTATGAATAGGTAGACCTTATATACCTATAGGTATAGGTAAAGTCAGGGAAAAATAATTGTTTATTGACTACCAAATTGAATATTGAAATCACAACTGCTGCCTGGCTGCATCTGGTTAGACTGGAAGCTGACCCAACAGAGTGAGAAAAGGATAAGCAGATTGATTCAAATCATAACTGTCACTCCTTGAAAGTTGTATGAAGTTGCTATAACGCAGCAGTTCACGTACAAGTCCATTCACAGATATTTTACCTCTGATAGCAGCAACCTTATTATAAGAACAATAAAGATCCCTGTGATTTTCACAGTGATACAAAATCAAAACTAAAATAAATGTGAAAGGACAGCTGTTATACAGGGTCAACTTAAATTAGCTAGCGAAACTACGCAGATGTGAAATTTACAAAAAAACAAAAATATATTTTTAGAACTGCGGTTGTTGACCCCACAAAAAAATCAAATCAAATTAATTTATTTTTTGTTTTATCATGTTGATATATGGATACCCATCACGTCTACGGCGTTTCGCTAGCTAGTTTAATTTGACTCTGTAGTGTTAACTAAATACCATGACTATTTTCACCCCTCAATACCTTGTTTGCTGTTCGAGGTAGTTGCTGAAAATCAGCGCCGTTGTCGATAGGTTCGTCCGACGTCACGGCATTTTGCTGAGCAACGACCCGTTTTTGCACAGATGTGACGTTCACGTTATTGTTGTTTATTTGTTATAAAACTAGTTATTTCTCGACGCTGCAATTCGGCTTTTTCGGTTTATGTTTTGATTGTTTGTTATTTGGCAGTGATGGAACACAGAGGAAATGTAAATTGACTTTGGTCCCTGGCCCTGACATCATTGGACGAAATTGTCAAATTGTACAATGCTTTTGCCTGCTTTGCATTTGTGTAACTTATGTAATATATTTGTTTTTTGTTTTGTTTATGCAGAATAAAAAAAAATCTTTCTATAAGAATGTAAATCTATGATACCTATCGAAAAAATGATCACCCTTGAAAAAATTTAAAAATTATGTTTTGTTTAATAGGTACTTATGTTCTTACTATCTGTAGTCCGATACAAATTATTGTTCCGTGTCAGAATTGAATTGCTTCATAGAAAGCCAATCACGTAGCTCTTTATTTCCAACCTTTTTTTCTAGCTACTTTTTAGTCTAACGAGATGCGACGGAACAGTATGATTCACAGAGTAAGTCCCTCTGACCTCCTCGACCTAATTACACGGAGGCACAGATATTCAGTGGTTAGATCGCTTTACAGACTCTTTGGCTTTTTGCTTCCCGTACTTTGAAGTGAAATTAGGTTCTACGGTACTACATCCGGTTAGACTGGAAGCCGACCCCAACATAGTTGGGAAAAGGCTAGGCAGATGATGAGTCTATTTGATAAAGGATTAATTTCCCCGATTATACATAGTCTGGCCTGTTATCCAAGATATTGTGAACTGCGTACAAAATTAAATTGGGGACCTGCGTCATTAGGATAACGAAGTTAAGCTCCAATTAGTCTCTATCTCCAGTAATTGGATGGGTGACCGGAATTAAGACAGTCGGTTGAATTATTTGTGATCTTGTGGTAATTAAATTATCTAGGTCAATGTTGTTTGGGATTTTGGCTGTGAACCAAAATTCGACCCTACAATGTTAATTTGGCAAGATCAGAAGTAATTTGGATAGGAAGAATTTTTTCGGAGTGTTTTTTCCCAGTACGAAGTATTAAGAAAAGCGCATAGCGTGCCAAAAATGTTACAAACTATTATTATCTAAAAAAATATATAATTACTTCGTTTTTTTTTTTATTTTAGAATTTTATTTTATTTTTTACTTTTGGCTTTGTCGTACATGGCCGTAATTTTGCCTTAAGAGCCTATACAACCTCAGCTCAAATTCTAATTTCGCCCCCACTTCCCCGCACCACCTCACTCTTTACCAGTGTGTTCATATTAGTGTGTTCTGAGCGCAAGCGACACAGCTCTCCCGTTCGAAAGCTGAAGCGAGACTGAGCGGGGGTTTCGGGCGGCAGGGAGCAAACTTCAAGACGCCGATAGTTTAGGTAATTTCTTTTTATGGTGAAAATAATGGTCATTTAAAAATAATAAAACACACAAGACCTGCTTTATAGTTAATTCAGTTAGTATGCAAAGTTTCATAGTATATATTTTTAGGGTTCTTTACCAAAATGGTAAAAAGGAACTGGCTGTCGCAGCTGGATATCTCAAGAACTACTAATGCTATCTATCAACTTGAATTTTGGAATACTTTTAGATGACGATGATGCCCAACTATTTTGCAAAAAAGAAATAAATAAAGAGACAGATATTTTTTTTTGCAACAGGGACTGAAATGGGGTCTTAAAATTCGTAGTGGGGCTACTAGGGCACGTAGGGAAAGAGGTATGAAAGAGCGCCGTTTGCACATTCTCAAACACGTTCTTTTTTTTTAAGGCGCATAGTTTTAGACTTTTGATGAAAAACGTAAAAAAATACATACCACCCCCCCTCCCCCTATCTCCGAAGTTTGCATAGAGAAATATCTGAAATTATCCTATGTGATAGAAGTTTATGTAAAGATAAAGGAAAAATAAAACGATGTCTCTAAGTAGCACACTTTTTTTAATATATGATGGTACGGAACCCTCGGTGCGCGGGTCCGACTCGCTCTTGACCGGTTTTATTTTGAATACCAGCGGTTTATTGGTCGGTTTGGAGGTAACTTTGGATTATTTTCTGACGAGAAAATTTTATGGAATCGTGTTTTCGTCAAACATAGTATAGTACTTTACATTAATACTCAAAACTTTATCATATGCTTATTTCAAAATGAATGCTGCAGTATTTTCGACACAATGGTGGATCATGCTAAGCCATTTGAGGTAGTATAGGCTCATAATAACCTTTTATCAACATCATGGAATGCAAATAAAGCTATGAATACGAATATGAAAATATTTTGCATCAAAACTACATAATAAAATTGCCAATTACTATGTAAGTACCTACCTAGCTGCTGTGAAAAACCGATTCAATTTATTTCAAGGCAACATCACACCTATTTCCTTGAAAGGAAAAGGAGATTGGAGTTCCATGCAATAGCCAATTGAACATAATGTGTTTCGTACGGTTTTTACGACCAGACAAAACATCGAGATTTCTTTAAATGAAAGTTAAATAACAATGATTGTATCCTGCGCCAGGATAGCCTTCACAGTGTCTTGGCTAAATGCACAAACCGTGCGAAGCCAAAAGAAAAAAAAAAAGTTGTGTCTGACTATACTCGTAGCAGTTCGTTATGGACGTGGGCTAAGGGTATTAGTGTTCTGTGGTGGTACGACAGTGGCTCCCCTGACATCATCCGTCATCAGAGGACAGTTGCCACGTAACCATCGATGCGACGCTCTGCTAGAGTGATTGTCACCAGCCAGTGTTACTCTTGTCCGACCTTGTTGGTGATACCAGTAACTTCATAACAAAATTAGACGTCGCCACTTGGTACGCCGTCAAATGATAACGATAAATAAATTCTCTCAACTATGTTGAAACCCGCCTCAAAATATCAGGAGTAATTTAGAAAAACATCACATTCACATAGACGGATACGAAAAGCGACTTTAATTTATATATAAATAAAACAAAGTCGGGTTTGTTCGAACGCTTATAACTCGAGAACGGCTGGACCGATTTTCATGGTTTTTGATTTGTTGTATTTGTCTCCGTCCCCAACAGCAGAATAATTATTAAAACATCGGAAAAATACACGAAAAAAATAAATTTTAAAAAATAATTGTACGGAGCGAGAGTACATTGGAAGCCGTCACCTCCTTCTGCGAAGAAGTAATGCTCACGAAGGAGGAGGCGGAACGCGTGTGGGAGAAGCCCTAGTCGCCGCAGGAGGCGCCCTTGGCGTCGGGAATTGAGAGCCGATTCCCGGCCACCATAGGCGCGGGCTTGCGGACGGTGAGCAATGGCTAGCTCGCTGTCCGGTACGGACTAAGCCCGAGTCGACGGCACGTTGTGTTCCAAGCGTGTCTCAAAGAGATGTCAGTACTAACTGTTGGGGTCCGCCAGGGCCGATTCCTGCCAGGGTTGCGGGTTGTTTGAAACAGTTACCGTGGCCCTGGCACAGGCAGCGGAAGGAACATGGGTGGGTTTTAGTCAGTAAAAGTCTCACACGCCCTCCCGCTCCGACCAGAGCGGGAGAAGTTATATAATGAGTTCCCACCCAAAAAAAAGTCAAACTCAAATTATGTTTTTCAATTATGTATTGAAAAAAATAATTTGAGTTGAATGTATTCCAGTTGCTCCTCTTAAAAGTAGATTCGTATGGAAAAGAATGAGCAAGAAAGTCCATGGTTACTCTTTTAACTCGTCAATCGTCCGTTATATACATAAAAAAACCGCATAGGTCATGTTAATGTGTGCTGGAATATCACCGAACCACCGAACCCCATAAGTTCACAACTACTGTAAGCCCGCGATCGCCATTGGATGATGATTTATATATTATGATATACGTTTATATACATATTAAATTTAAAAAAAAATTATGCACACATGGTGTGCAATCGACATTTAAATTACTTGGCATGTATTTATATTGAACTTCAATTCCCATTTTACTATCCTAAAAATATTATTGAACATTCTAATTATACTACTTGCACCTCTTTCTGTGTAAATCAAATAATTCCTATTTTGGTGGATGGAGCGCTCGCTTGACTCGCTCTCGGTTGGACACAGTGCTAACCTAACCTATCCCGTTTGGTCAGGGTACAGCTTAGGTACTGCGAAAAACTGTAAGAAAAGGCCAGAAAGTTAAAAGAGGCCCATTTATTTAAAAAAAAAAGTGTGCATCATTTGGAGGTCAATAAGTTTTTAGAGGATCAGTTAAATATTTCCTATTTTCCTTACGCTAAATATCTACACAGAAGTATGCGATACCACTGCCTTCGATAACAGACTAACTTCGGTGCGCAGATTATTTGTAAGCCATTGAGTTCCTAATGAGCCGTGCAGCGAGTTGACCTAAGATTTACTGATTAAATGAAACTCATTAATATAAATCTTTGGGCTATTTTGGGGGATAAATTGATTTGGTATTTAGTGATGGTTTGGAGGTTAAGGGGTGTACTTTGTCAACACAAGATTGTAGGTTGGAACTTCGTTTGAATGTGCTTATATGTGTATTTTTTTTCCTTTTTTTTTGTAGTACCAGCTATGAGTGACGTTGGAATTATCGTGGTCTAAAATTGCTAACTTGCTCCGATTTTATTGTTAGTCAAACTCAACTATCTGTCATTACAAATTATTGAAAATGAGTGATGCTGGTCGTCTTGCTGACCTTGAATTTGTTATTGTTATTAGTAATTTTTTTTTTTATTTATTTTACTTCTTTGGTCCTAGTTTATCATTTGTGACTTCTAGTTACGGCTTCATATAAAGTTTTGTTTACGTTTTTATTTTTATTTCTACTTGAGTATAGTTTTAGATTTTTTATTTGGTATATTGGTGTGTGCTAGCTGACTTATGGCAAATAAATTAATTTAATGTTTTCTTTTGCGTAATGTAGGTACCTAAATTTTATTGCGTACTTTGTATAGAATCATTTTTTTAACTAAACAGACAGCTGTGCTGCTGTGGAGTTAATTGAGCCACTGTTTCTTTTCAACTAAAGCACTAGGAAGTGGTGAAGGGCGGGCGTTTTGGGGAACTGTCTTATGTAATTTTGACGTTCAAAAAGTGCTGATTCTCAGCCTAGTTTGAATAAATACTTTTGATTTTGATTGATATTTTCACATTCAAAAACAAGTCATAGACCCGGAATAGAACCTTTGAGAGTCTGGTATGAGGAACAGGGTATAAAATTCACTCATCCTCCATATAACAGGGAGGATCCTCTGACCAGACGTGTATTGTGTCTGGTGGGCTACTGCCCAACGGTTGATATCGGAATGTTGTATACCTATATATACGTATGCCAGATGCGCGATAAAACTGATTGCGCTATGCAGGATTTGTGTGACGCCAGCGGGCCTAGACAAAGTAACTTTCGATTAGCGATAAGCGATAAGGTTGACATAAGCTATCGAAATGTCACGTGATCATAGGCCAGTGAATTGACAGCTTCCAATAAAGTCATCATTGGAAGCTATCCATAGAGATGCGTCGATAGCGATTGTAGAAATAGAATCGCTCCGAAGGGAATGCCATTTGTCTACGCCTACAGGTCTTTGATGCGTAGTTCGCATGGTGGCGTTCTAGATGCCGCAACAAGAGTATTGAGACTTTCCCATAAGATCAGGCTAGACTCATCAATCCAGTAGCAAAAGTCGTGATGGAATCCCTGATGGCAATACTGGTTGTAATCAGGTTCAGTAATGTGACACCAATGTACGTTTACGCTGTAATAACAATGTATGTCAAACGTTTAATAGCAGCTTAGAGTGAAAGGAATTTCATTAGTGTAACTGGCTTGTTGCCATACTAATAAATCACGGCATATTATACGACAAAATTTCAACTCCCGTTTATAATATAGGTATAGCTAGGCACTAATCTTGCATACTACTGGGAAATTAGGGTCAGTTTCGTATGAGGTTTCTGTGAGAATTTTGGTGTAATGAAGTTTCTAAAATAACCACTCTTAAGAAAGAGGAAAAAAAGGTCTCAGAACTACCACTACATTATTTTTCAGTGCTGGTTGTTTAATATACAAGTAAGAGTGCCTTTGCTTGCAATTTATAAATGATAATTTGAAACTCACAATAAAAGTATTGCAGTATTGCAGTCAACTTTGGGATGGATCAGCCAAGTACCAACTAGCCGCGCTTGACTCGGTGGAACGCAGAGGTAAGAGGCTCATTGGCGACGTAAAACTGGTGGATGCCAAGCTTCATAGCTTGGCTGATCGCCGCAAGGTTGCCTGCTTGTCGGTCTTCTACAGATTGTACTTCGGAGAGTGTGCCCGAGAACTCCACGACCTCATTCCACCTGCCGCCTTCTACCATCGGACATCTAGACGCACTGCCAGTTACCATCCCTACCTGGTTGCTATTCCACCAATTCGCACTAAGCGCTTCCAAATGTCTTTTATAATGCGCACAGCTAAGGAATGGAACTCACTACCTGCGTCTGTGTTTCCGAACGCATACAACCCTAATCTCTTCAAAGTGAGAGTGAACAGGCTTCTTCTGGGTAAGCTCACTCCCTCGTCGACTTTGTCTCTGTCACCTCTGACCTAGACTAGAGTCAAGAGCAAACCATCACAAATAAAAAAAAAAACATGAGAACATAAATTCTGCCGTCGTAAGAAAAAAGGGCACAACTAACATTTAAAAAAAAATTGAGTCACATACATATTTAGAATCAGAAAAAAAAGGCTAATCTGCTCAATTTTTTGTAGATTTTTTTTTTAAATGTTAGTTGTGCCCTTTTTTCTTACGACGGCAGAATTGTACAGCGATTTACACATTAATACATAAATCTACAACTTCTTCTCATGGGGGTAGGCAGTTACTACAGAACTATACGTCTGGTCGTACACGAAAACCGTGTCAATTACCGTGCTACTAAGACAATTAATTTGTGAAGACAAAAAAAAATCGTACCATATCAATTAAAGATACTTTATAACCTAATTACTAAACCTAATTAACTAATACGACGAACGAAAATAATTAGCGACAAAATTAAATTATAACAGACTCGCGTTAAGTCTGCGCCAAACTTAGTTATGGCTTGATTTCGAATAATTCATTTAGTTACGAATATTTTAAGATGGTTCACAAGACACTGGGTAAAATTATTTATTTCAATAGATTCCGCTATTAATTTTCCTACAATTTATGAATCGTTGGAAAATTAATAACGGTATCTTTATTCAGTACCCTAGCCTTTTCCCTTTTTTTAACTATGTTGGGGCCGGCTTCCAGTCTAAACGGATGCAGCTGAAAACCAGTATTTTACATGGAGCGACTGCCTATCTGACCTCTATAATCCAGTTACTGGGTAACACGATACCGCTTCGTATTGATTTTTAAAAAATCCAATGATGCAGTTTTAGTTTTCATCGAAATCGAGCCCGAGACTCTCTTGAGTACTTTTCGCTATTCCTCATAGTTTCGGAGTTGGTCATCCACGCCCACTTGAAAAATTCACCCTGTAAAAGTCTTATGTTCATCATTAAAATGAACATCATTAAAAAAATATGCTGAATACTAAAGAAAAGCCACTTGACCATCTTTCCTTTGCGCTTTCTTTGATCAGTTAACTTTGAACTCACAATATACATATTATAGAACGAACAATGTAAAGTATATTTTAAGTAAAATGTAACGTCAAAATTATAGTAATTATGAAGTTTTATCGTCAAAAATGCATGGTTGAGCTAACGTTCACTACTTAACTTTGATCAACGTTTAAAAATAAAGGCGCTAATACTGGGTACTCTCGCGTAAATATGGCATATGGCGTTCTTGTTTTTCAAACAAACATTCCCCACAACACAAATAAACACTCCTCTATGTAAATAAATAATATATTCTATTCTATTCTCATAATTATCTGCGTGACGACTGTCACGACTTTCTAAAGCTTCAAGTGCCATATTGACACTACTACAGTAATACTAGGTTCCACTTGTGTATGTCGCAGTATGACTGTGAACACCGTTATTTCATAATCTATCTCGCGAGATTGTAAACTGTACCATACTGCTTACAATATAACGTATTATTTTTTATATATTTATTTGAGATGGGTTTGCTCTTGACTCTAGTCTAGGTCGGAGGTGACATAGACAAAGTCGACGACGTAGTGAGCTTACCCAGGAGAAGCCTGTTCACTCTCACTTGGATGAGATTAGGTTTTTACGAGTATGCGTTCGGAAACTCAGACGCAGGTAGTGAGTTCCATTCCTTAGCTGTGCGCATTATAAAAGACATTTGGAAGCGCTTAGTGCGAATTGGTGGAATAGCAACCAGGTAGGGATGGTAACTTGCAGTGCGTCTAGATGTCCGATGGTAGAAGGGGACTTTTCGATACTTATAATCTATCCATGTCAAACCTTCAAATTGTGAAAGAACCTGCACGTACCGACAGGATTCACAATTTGTCCGATTTTATCACTCGTAAAATTGTGAACCTTCTTTGATTGGTTACTTGGCTATTTAGTATTTATTAGCTCGAGGTGCGTTCGTCACGTGTAAGTTTGAAACCAGCCAGTCTATTCTGTAAAAATCTCACCGTGAAAACGTAGGTGAAGTGAGCTTGAAGTGAAAGTAAAAGTTGTTCATAATGATATTTATTTATTTATTTAAACATGGAAGACTTACAGCTAAAAAGAACTTAGTAAAAAGGAAACAATAGTCAACAGGTAGCCAATTACAAGTCTTTACGTATAGAAATAAACTGAAATTTACAAGTGAGGCTACAACAGCAATACGCAATACATTGTGCTTTTTTTTTTTAACTGGTTACATATTTGTCTAAAACTATCTGGCTTTCAATATAAGGAGAACAAATTATAAAAGTTGTAAAAGTAATAATCGAAGCAAATTTATGATTAAGTGGCTATTTGAAAAAATTGAGAGTTAAGCACCTTCTAGCTGACGCCACACTAGTCGTAAATGGATCCAAGTCATGACGCTTACATATTATATTTCATTGAACTGCTTAACAGCACGCACAATGTAACTATTCTGCCTATAATTCGTAGAAGTAGGGTAATTACTGTAGTAATTGGCCACGCTTTAGTAACTGGCCACTCATAAAAAAAGAGGTAAAAACAAGGAGAAGAAGCAAGCTCATGAATGAAAAGGACAAAAAATATTTTTCCTCCTTTTCATTTATGAGCTTGCATGCATTACCTTGTTTCTATCTCTTTTTTTATGAGTGGCCAGTTATTAAAGCGTGGACAATTGCTACAGCAATTACCTTATAAGGTACTTACACGTAAGGACGGATTAACACGTTAAGTGCGAAGCGAGGCCTAAATCACCCCTGATGCAACTTCCCTGTGGTGCGGCAAGCAAAAAAGTGAATTTCTCTGTCGTGCAAATGGCATAGCTTTGGTTTGGTCCAGTGTAGGAAAGAGATAAATATATATTTGAGATCACTAATGGTTCCGGACTCGGTGGTGTACCTACCTTGGTACCGGATGTCTTAGGCCTCGTGCCGCACTGAATTAATATAATTTTAATGCAGTGCGGAACGAGGCTAAAACGTCCCATATCCCCCCTGACCTCGTACCGCACTCAACGCGAGCTTCCCGTGACCAGTGTTGTGCATCACGTCGATTGGAGAGCACGTCCTTTTACAGCGCCGAACATGTCTGAACGATGTCGGAAGAAGTTAAT
Source organism: Dicycla oo (assembly GCA_948252095.1). NCBI lineage: Eukaryota > Metazoa > Arthropoda > Insecta > Lepidoptera > Noctuidae > Dicycla > Dicycla oo. The sequence goes on from OX411732.1 coordinate 17,818,809, forward strand.
TTTAAAAAACCCAGAAACAGAGCCAAAACAGGTAAGTTTTTAATGAAAAAATCTTCAGTAAGTACCTAGTTTTTTCTTATCTTGGTAGCTATGTACCTAAAGTAAGTGTAAGATATTATTACTTAACCTAAGTAACAATGTCAGTTTTATTACGTTATCTTTACATTTTTGTTATTTTTCAGCACCTGAAAGCGCACGCCATTGCCTCGAAAAGGGTGAAAAAAGGAGAAGATGTGTTGGTTGTTACCAAAAACTACGCACATTTTTACCATCTCGTGAAGCTGATAAAAAATCCAAAAAGATTTTGACTCAGTGCACTCAGTGCAAAAAATCTTATTGTCTAACCTGTTTCAATGAAAAACACTCATAAATAAGTACAACATATATATTGAGATTTTTATAAAAAAAGTATATTGATACTGATTTTTTAATGTTAATTCAAGTTCTAATAATTGTATTTTTAAAGCCCGAGGCAGAATAAATAGGACAGTTTCTTTTCTACTTCTGGTTGCCTTTTTTTTCTATTCTGTGAACCGCATTAAGATTTTCATATACAAATAGAAAGATAAACCTTATGCATAAACCGTAATCCATTATTTTCCAATAATAAGTCTGTAATAGGTGCCTCTTAATGGTATAGAATGGAACGCTTCGTGCGCGAGTCCGACTCGCACTTGGCCGGTTTTTTTTTCTTTATGGCGCCTTCAAGCACAATTTAGATTATTTAAAAAACATGTATCCTTTGATAGCTTTGTGTTGTTTTGCCAGGTTTTGCCCTTAAAACGATCTAATGAGATATAATTGATCAAAATCGGTCAAGTCGTTGCGTAGTTAAGACAGTTTAAAAACGTCGATATTATTTTTCCCATCACTAATCGCTGCGAAAATTTGCCCTATTTCAGTGCGTTACGAGGTGTATAAGATCCCATATTTTGTTTTGCTAATAATTCCTAAACTAGCCATCAGATCCCGGGGCGACGGTGGATTAGGGTTCATCAATTCACTGTCTATATCAATAAGGACCAAAATTCTCATTTATCTTTGATTTCGCGCCAGAAAATGGATTTTAGTCTGTAAAAGGAGGTGGGGTCTAATAGACCGCGTGTCGCCCTAACGTCTGGTCACGGTACGGGCCGATTATACCTCGTGCCGCAGGAACGGAAAGTATGCAAAAATTGGTGCCGCAGCTAACGTGAACGAAATGATTTACTTGGCACATTAAAATAAAATTTTGATAATAGCTCAGAACTGTCAATGTTATTGTTTAATATCTTTAACAGAAACAGACAGTCAGCAGTCTTACGCCTATCTTCAAGTGGCAACAAATGGTACTTTTTACAGAGTCGGAGATAGTCAATTGAATGATATGGAATCTTTTGATGGTAGCAAAGATATTTAATAAAACGTGTTTGGATATTTTCAATGCGGTCGATGTACTGATGATAACGTGTGTTCCAAATCTGAGACGCATACTCAAGGAGACTTCTAACAAAAGTGCAGTACAATATTTTTAGTATTTTAGCGTCTAAAAAGCATTTAGAAAGACGCATTTTAAACCCAAGCAGTTTAGAGGCTTTTTTGACAATGGCGTCAATGTGTCTGTCAAAGATTAACTTACTATCTTGGTGGATGCCCAAGTCACGAACAGTATCTTACCTCGGCAAGGTTTGGCCCGATAGAGTATAAGAGGTAGCTAGGACTGCACGTTTCCTAGTGAAAGTAATAACAGAGCACTTAGATGGATTAAGATCTAGTTTATTAGCCCGACAATACTCATCAAGACGACACAGGTCAGCCTGAAGAGAGTACAATGACCACTTAAGAGGTCATTGTACTCTCAATCCCCTTAAGAGGTAATTGTAGTGATGAGTACAATGACCCCTTAAGAGGTTGTGCGTTATTTAAGTTACATCTTCTATAAGCAGAAATCCAAGATTTTGTGAAAATATAACGCTGGATATTTTTAGCCACAAAAAAAAATTACCAAGACACAAACCACATGAAATAAGACCTTCCATCATAGTTACGCGTCCCTTAAAAGCAGTACATTCAAGAGCCGGTCTCAACGTGGGCCATGTGAACTCTGGGCCAAGATCACACAAATGGCCCACATCACTTACTGTTGGAATATGTCGGAACTAGTCTCGTGTGAGATATTGCTGGCTTTACGTGTACGTGAAAATGGCTTTAGATGAAACTGGGGTTGATGCGGATTGTTTATTATAAGATTATTTTAGTTAGAAATGACTTATTTTTCCTGTTAAGTTTATTTAAACTATCTCGATATTAGCAGGATAATTACTGAACAAAAACATCAGGGATCGAACCTACAAGGTAATACAACTACCTCTACGCAGTAATTTCTAAGGTAATTGCGGTGGCCAGCGGCCACATATTTAAATAAAACATTCAAACCATTGACACGCTATGAAGAAGCATTTGCGATTATACATGAGTAGTTTTACGAGAACACTTCATGCGATTCAAAATATACCGAGTCTGCCGGTCGCCAGACGTACTTTATTTAAATATCAATATGATTGTGAAGACTTAATAAAGTATTAACCCTTCATTTGTCGGGTGCACACCAAGTGTGCGTAAGAAAAAAAATTGAAATCTTTACATAATAGGTATATATAAACGTAAAAAAAAAACATTCTATGGCGACCGCGGGCTTACAGTAGATGTGAACCTATGGGGTTCGGCTGACATTCGTCATGACTTTGCACGGTGACGGGCACTTTACACGAGAAGATTTCCTGGTCGATGCGCGGAAGATGTCAATGTGTTTATTACATTTATCGCACTCATTTGTGACGAGCGTAAACACAATATGAACGTGAGCGACCCGAAAATAACTAACCTACCAAAAATATAACCATAAATACGAGTATACGCGTGTAGCCTGTAAATGGCCTCAGAAATTTTACACCTCATCTAACGCAACCAAAAATAACTTCGATAAACCTCGTACAAACGTAAGTGTACCTATACAAAGCCTAAATATTCCCACAACTCAATTTATTATACAACGTCCAGTCATCATGACTAAATTACGTTGTTCATTCATTTTCTTCATACATTCGTTCTTCTATGAGTTTTACGCATTTTATTTCAGAAAATATTAATGGAAGCTATTTGTTTATATGGAACAGGGAAATGATCGTCGTTACTATGGTTCGTGTATGTTGGAAATATAGCGTTTTTTGGTGTATAAAAATATACTACGAAATCTTATAATACAAGGTTCAGTGAACTTTTATTTTTATGTGTGTATGTCCGTCGCTATATTCCCTCGTAACTTAATAGTTATGAGGGAACATCCCTATGTTTCGTTATTAAACGGCTGAACCAATTTTGATGAATTATATGCCGTTAGATTCGTATTAATTGCGCGAGTGTGACTAAGTATATTTAAATTATAAAAAATAAAATGGCGGATTTTTGCTGACAAAATGTGTATTCAAAAAAAAAAACAAAAATAATGGAGTGGGGTATATAAATGAAGGGTTTTAAAATGTGATTACTAAGTATATACAAATTATATGTTTAATTTAAAAAGAAAATGCAGAAAATAAGCACGTTAAGTTGTACTCCACAAGACTATACGTTATTGTTATTATAAACAGTAGTTTTATTGTAATCCTTAAAACGGGAAATGGTGGCCACTTTTTTCCGTTTTAATGATTACAATAAAACTTAACAATATAAAACTACTGTTTATAATAATAATAATAACGTATAGTCTTGTGGAGCACAACTTAACGTGCTTATTTTCTGCATATTCTTTTTAATTTAAAAGAAATAATAAAACAAACGATGAGGGCGCCACTGTGCGCTCGGTAGCCTCTTAAGTAGGATTGGAGACAGAAATAGGTCATCTGGTTTCTATCTTTTTTAAATTTCACTTTTTAAGCGTTTTTCGTCGGGTTTTTGATTTTTTAATTTACTTTTTTAAAACATTGTTGCGTTTTCAAGGCAATGTTGAAGTATTTCTGTCATAAGTACTAAGTTACTTCTAGGCTAGCGTGCACCGTCGTCATCTGGTTCACCGATTAGCATCAGTAATAGTGTTTCTTCACCGCATCGGGAACGGGACGTCAATGAGAAAACAGATGACGGCGCCAAAGTAGCGACAACACTTATACTATGGCGCCGTCATCTGTTTTCTCATTGACGTCCCGCGTGCGCGCGTTAAACTGGAGGTCAACACAAGCTTTCTTTAACATTGTCCTTCAATGTATGATTTTCGGACAGAAATAAGTTAAGACATAAATGCATAAGGAAAATTGACTTCCCTATAGGTACCGGCTACTGTGGCCAACTCTGAAAATATATTGCTATTTTATTATTAAAAAATCAATATGACCTCATTTATAGCTATTTAAAGATAAATATATAGTCACCCTGAATAGAAGTTATTTTAAATTATCTAAGAGGCTCATTGGCGACGTAAAACTGGTGGATGACAAGCTTCACAGCTTGGCTCATCGCCGCCGCAAGGTTGCCTGCTTGTCGGTCTTCTACAGATTGTACTTCGGTGAGTGTTCCCAAGAACTCCACGACCTCATTCCACCGGCCCCCTTCTATCATCGGACATCTAGACGCACTGCCATTTACCATCCTTACCTAGTTGCTATTCCACCAATTCACACTAAGCGTTTCCAAATGTATTTTATAATGCGCTCAGCAAAAGAGTGGAACTCACTACCTGCGTCTATGTTTCCGAACGCATACAACCCAAATTTATTCAAAGTGAGAGTGAACAGGCTTCTTCTGGGTGAGCTTACTCTATCGTAGACTTTGTTTCTGTCACCTCCAACCTAGACTTAGTCGAGAGCAAACCCATCTGAAATAAAAAAAAACCTACTCTAGGTAACTCCCGTCACTAGTCCACGATAATGTCTGCTTTAAAATACCATATTCCATCAACGAAAAGCTTTGAGTAGTCTATAAAGAGCACAAGAACAAAGGCACTACGTTAAGAGATCAATATAATATCCATTATGAACTATAAAGTAGTCATGTATGTAGGTAGATACCTACTGTATTTATATCATTGAGGCGGATATAGAGGCATACGTCAGCTGTGTACGTTCATGGCCTAATAAGTCGATGAAAACAATTAAAATAGAGTAAAAACTTTTTTACAAATAAAAACAAACAACTTCAAAAAAAAAACACTACAAAGTGAAAAATAACTTTAATTATGGAAGTCAATGTCTTCGCTATTGTATTTTCGTGTTTTGCCACCGACTTCAGAAATTAAAGTTATTTTTCACTTTGTAGTGTTTTTTTTTTGAAGTCGGTTGTTTTTATTTTTTTTGTAAAAATGTTTTTATTTTTACTTTTTAGTTGTGGTACCTACCCCACACAAATTGGAATACCACTACCTGCTATGACAGTGACAGGAAGTTATTTTTATTATAAAATCATCCACATAAAATAAGTAGGAAAAATATCCGTATTATTGAAGCTAACTCAAAAACTACCGAAGCAACGTTTATAAATTTTACATGAGACTATCATTGAGGTATACCGTCCCGAATAAAATAAGAATTGTTTAAATCGGACTACTCTGCAAAAAGTAATGCGTGGTAATACATAAAAAAATACATCGCGTCGACCTGAGCACCTCTTCCTTTTTTTTTCGCCGGTTAAAAAAAAATCGTACTTCTAGATTTATATGAAAATAAATGTTAATGGATGAAGAGGGAGAGGAAGTCCAAAGAAAAAATTGATGAATTGTGTGAGGGATGACATGAAAGAAAAAGGAGTGAATGATGGTGTGACAGCTGACAAAGGAGAATGGAAGAATAAGCGTGTTGTGCACCCAAGTAAAATGGGACAAGGGCAGGAATTATTAGGCCAAGAAAACAGTCTACAAGTTATAACAAAATTAACAGCGAGATGAAACAATATTTTAGTGGCACTATGGTAAATAAGACAAAAATCACCCGCTTCGAGAGGCTTTGTTTCTAAATACAGGGAAATTAATGGTTCACCTAATTGACTACCATCTTAAATTGTCCATAAATTCAAATCACAACTGCCATCCTTTGACAGTTGTATAAAATTGCGTGCAAATTGGCGTAGGTAGTGTGTTAATTTGGTAAACAATTGAATGCCCTGACTGTACCTAGGCGAAGGCGAAAGGCTCGCTCCTTATAACATTGAACATTAAGGCGCTTCCCCGAGTGAATAATCTTGAGCGTTCAGTCTTTTTCTGTGCTGCGCACGCCCCTTTATTATAGAATTCACATAATTTTTGGAATTATTTTATAAAAAAAACGATCTTTTGAAATAAAATAAACTATTTAGATTTTTAATTGTTTAGATTTTTATATTATCTACATATTAGTGTAATCTTCAAATTAATACTCTGTCACCTTTAGCAAAATATGGATGCAATCAATAGTTTTAGTAATTTTTTACGAGGTTAAAATGTATTTATAATTCATAAAAACAAATAAAAACGTGCAATGTTATGATAGAATTTCAAAAATTAATTATGTGTTTTTAGATGCAGTTTATTTTTCTTAATTATTATTAATTGAATAACTCACTATCGCAAGGTTATGCTCGGGGTAACGCCTTAAACATACATTATTGTCGAAATATGAGTGCGCAAAACAACTCTGCATAATAATATCCTTTTACGAAAAAAAAAAGCGTAATGCTATGTTCAGAAACTTCAAAAAATAATTCACTCGTTTTAACAATCGCATGCATGAACTTAAATAGAGTAATCGAAAAGTTGAAGAAAAAAAATATCGGCCCCCATAAGTGGCAAGGTTGGAGAAATTACCCCCGGCCTAACACGCCATGACTGCCCTTGGCCGAAATAACCTTGATTCACAAGGGCAAAGTTGCAATTGATCTATTTCTGACGGCCGCTTTAACGGGAAAGATTGTCGGAATCCACTGTAATAGGCTTACTTTTGTATTTTTATGTAGTTTGCTAGTTCAATGGCTGTAAGAGGGTTATATCTTGTGTTTGAAGGTATTGTTGGGTTATTAGACTGTGTCTTTTTACCAATATTTTTTACCAACAATTTTATTTTAATTTTACCAAAAATAATCTTGGTTCACAAGGGTAGAGTTGCAATTGATCTATTTCTGATTTATATATATATATATATATATATATATACGGGAGATTTTTTTACCGTTTTGAAAAAAATAGGGTACAATAGATGAACGGAGTAGAAGCCCATGGCATACCTACTTTTTTTTTCAGCAGCTTTGACAGAAATTATTATATCAATAAACACTACACATTTGAAGTAAACTAGAACAATAAAAGGGTGAATATTTGACCTTTAAACCGCCGTCATTACCTTCCGCCAAAAGTTGATGAAAGAGAATATATTTAATGAAATATTTCAGCAATTCCTGATTCTGGTCCTTAAGCAGATTCTGGGAATTGATGAAATATTTCATTAACGATATTCTCCTTCATCAACTTTTGGCGGAAGGTAATGACGGCGGTTTAAAGGTCAAATATTCACCCAAAAACAGAAATTTTGAAAAAGCTATATAGATCGTTAAAAATATCGAAATTCAAATCATACGCACTACGCAGGTTGCGTAGTTTGTATATTTATTTCTTTGTAGTATTTGAATTTCGATTAAAAAAAAAAAATTGGTATGCCATAGGTTTTTACTCCGTTCACCTATTATACCCTATTTTTTTCAAGACGGTAAAAAAGTCACCCATTATAGACATAAACGCACAAGGAAGATTGACTTCCCTATACCAGCTACTGGGGCCAACTCTGAAAATATATTGCTATTGGAAAGATTGTTGGATTCCACTATAATGGCTTTGTTTTGTATTTTTATGGGGTTTGTAAGTTGAATATGTCCTGTGTTTGAAGGTTTTGTTAGGTTAAGAATTATAATTTTGACCGTCGCTTTTTGATCGCTTGTTTAAAGTCCGGAACCTATCTTCAGACTTCATTGAGTATACCTTTTTTGGAGCTACATTGAATAGCTGAATTACTTCAGTTATTAGTCATCCTGATGATTCTTGGTAGCACCAGCAACAAGGAGATCACAAATTCCCAATAACCGATCTCTTGTCTAAGAACAGCGATTATAGCAATATTGCTTTACAACCATTTACATACATACATAAACTCACGCCTTCTTCACTTTACAGGTGTAAGTTTACATAGTTTTAGGAAAAACTACTTTATTGAACACTTAATTGTAATTACAAGTTTACACATTTTGTATTCTATTCTATTCTATTTTAATAAATGGCAAGTAAAGCCGATGTCGACTATTCTGCCAGTGTCTAAAGTGAGCTAAAAAAACAAGTGTGCATGGGAGAAAAACACATTTGGTAAATTGTAGTATAATTCTGACAGGTGGTCTCACGATGTGTCAAAGCTTCACAATGCAGAAAAATGGTTCTAACAACGAGTAGTGAAAGTAGTGATGTTAGTGATGATGAATATGTAATTGAAGGGCAACATCGTAAAAGGATACATTTTACTCTTAATGTGACAGATGTTAGGTTCAACGAAAAATTTCGGGTAAGCAAGATTACCGTCGAATATTTGTTAACAAATAAATAGGGCATGTACTTGAACACGACACGAAGAGAAATGCAGCCCTTACACCGACTGAGCAAATTTTGTGTGCATTGCGGTGGATTTATCGTATACGTATATTAGATTATTCTCCATGACATTAGTGATGCATCAAACCAATAAGATATAGTACTCCGTGAAACACTGAGTAAGAAATCTAACCTGTTTTATTAAGAAACTGCACCAAAAACTAACATTTTATGTAAATTGTAACTTAAAACTACATATTTGTAGTTACAATATTATTTAGCCGTTTTTACATATGTAAATGTTTATTAAACACCATATACAATTGTGATAATTGTAAGGTATTTTCTTGTTAGTTTCTTACATATCGGTAAGGTTTATTAAACAGTACAATAATGTATTTAGTAAAACTTAAGAAAATATGTCACTTTATTACGAAATTGTTCTGGACATACTCGTACGCTGGTCACAACCATTTTTTTAGTTTTTTTTTTTGATATTTTAATCAAATTATTCATGATTTTCAATAAATTTATGACTTTCCGAAAAAAAAATAAAGCTATTTAATTCCCATTGAAACCAAAAGTTAATAAAAATGCGCTACAATAACGCATAAACGATATCCGATCAATATAATCTAATAATATACTTACACAACGTTATACACACAATTAAAACCAAAAAGCTATCGACCTGCAAACAGTTGGCTATTGATACATTATATATAACTACGAAGGAAACTAGATTTTACCGCCTGTAATAAGCAAATATTCAAATAACAAACTCACAAACAAAACAACTGTTTCAGGTCCAATGCAGCCACAATTGGTTTAAATAAGCTTTCGTATTTAAATAGTTTACCGAAATAGTTGTGATTTTCATATTTGTAACCGCAGCAAATTTTAAAAATGGATGCTTTTAAAACCACAGTGAATATTGGAAAGTTTTTTTTTTTTTTACAAAAGTATGCCTTTATAGTAGCTGCATTTGAATGACTATTTGCTATCTGTCTTTCAAATATCTCTAAGCCTGCTGTGACAAACTTTTTGTAGAATATGATTAAATGTTATTATTACAAACATGTAGTGGATTGGACGAATCATTTTTGCATTTGATAGCCTAAGTCCTGAGAAAGCTATTTCAGCCGAGTACTCTGAGCCTAGTACAAAGACAAAAAAGCGAAAACCAAATAATAGAACGGGTGTGTGATGCGATGAGACGAGACGACGAGACGGGGGTCGAGAGAATTATATAAAAAAGTGGCTGTTATTTTAGTAAGTTGTGTATCTTAAGACTTCCACGCGAACGAAGTCCCGGATAGAAGCTACTAAGCTAAAAAAAACTCCATAAAAGGAATCGCCTACCGAGTCTTGCCACGTCAACATTCTTGCCTCTCAAAAGTAAAAAAATTCGCCTCGTATAACCACGCCTTTACTTGACCCAACATTGTCTGTTATACCAAAATTATCCTTAACCGTGTTACAAAGTACATAGTTCGTCAACCAAATTACACTGCCCACCATACACTAAAGTGCAGTAACAGCAAAATCACGATTTCGAGTAAAACGCATTTAAAGTTAAGAATTGATTTTAAAAAATCAACAGAATGTATAAGCAAAAAAATTTGAATGCAGAAAGGTTGTAAAGGCATAGGTTCACACGTTAAAGCAATAAAAAAAAATATATCTTAATAACTGAATTTATTATGGCCATTTATTCTTTTTGGTGCCTATTACTGCATAGCCTTTTTTGTAAAAAATACCATTTTAAACTTAGTAAAATGCAGCAAAAAGCCCTATTACTGCGTTTGGATCAGTTATTTTGTCAAGAAACCCAACTAACATGCAGTAAGGTCAAAAAAATACTGCATTTTAGTTAGTTTTTTAAGAAAAAAGTGTTCAATTTACTAGTGCAGTAAGAAAAATAGCTAGTTCACATTTTAAAGACCGTTTATTTCTTATTATTTAATCACAATAATTCAACTCACTTATGTAAAATTTACATATCAAAAATAAAAAAAAACATCTAATTAATAAAGGACCCTGCGCAGAATGCTAACCTCCTTTGACAGTTTTCTCTTAATATTAACATATATAACATAATGTATCTTTATGTTTAACAATAAAATATAGATAGTAAATGTAGGTGAGTATTATAAAGGTGGACATAAACTTGAGATCAACATTACAGTAAAACAATCATCACACACAAAGCATTACAAGCCTTGGTAAGTCTTAGGTAGGTACATAATTAGTTTCTAAAAGTAATTTTTAACAGTATAACGCGCTTTAAAATAACATTGGTTTAGTTTAGCTTTTGAAGCCTCTTATTATTCTTACTACTAGACATAATCTTGAGATCAACATTAAAGTAAAACAATCATCACACACAAAGCATTACAAGCCTTGGTTATTAGGTAGGTACATAATTAGTTTCTAAAAGTAATTTTTAACAGTATATTAACGCGCTTTAAAAATAACATTGGTTTAGTTTAGCTTTTGAAGCCTCTTATTATTCTTACTACTAGATTTAAAATAATAAAAATGTATGTATCATACAATTATCAAAACAGATCAGAAAAATATTTACTTAGTTCTTTTGTTGTACTTATTAATAATCAGTCTTAAGTTAACTTTAAGGCACATTGTTTCTTAGAATTTGAAGATAAAAAAAACAGACTATTAAAAATAAATTCAAAACATATTAACAGTTTAAGATTATTCATCAATATCAAAATTAAATTCTTCTGGTTCTTGTGACGTAGAACCAACAGAAAGATTTTTCCAGAAGATTAATCTATTTGGTGGAATAAGCGGCCCTAATACGTTTAAGATGTTTCGCTTCCTTTCCCTATCAATGCCTTTAGGAACAGTTTTTACAGTAAAATTAGGCAAGTTCTTTGATTTGAGACAATATAGTTCTTTGAATTCTATATCATCAAAGTTCTTTTTGTAAAAGAAACTATGACTTCCCCTTTTTACCATAAGATGTACAATATCTTTGATGTATACCCGGTTTCCATCTATATCTTTGTTTTTTTTTTATGTGAAATATGAGATTTAAAATTAACAAAATCTATTATTTCCATACTTTTGACTTCTACCTTCCCCGATTTCAATGATGTTTCAACAGCTTCTAAAAAGTCTTGATAATCGTACAGCTTACCCTTTTTGTCCATCGACTGCTCTACAAAATGGTGGAAGGAATCGGCGGACATAAAAGTATGGCCCGGTTCAAAAAACTTGAGTTCAATTGTTGTGGCAGAAATCTCTAAGTTGTTAATTATACTTATCAAGAAAGTAAAAAAACACCAGTTTTTATTTTGTGCCGAGCAATTATCAAGCCATAAAACGATGTGCTCTGCATCACGATTATTTAGTAAGAATGCTTTAAATGTACTAGTGATGTCTTCTTGCTTTCTCCCTGCCACTCCTTCATGCCAAACTGCTGCAAATACGTGACCTTTCTTGAAGTTTCCTAGAGGTACAAAGGTTTCATTGTACGCCACAAGCCTGGGGCAAAACAGAGCTGCTTTAAAGGTATCAATGCGAGGTAACATTATTACTTTTTGGAGGTCCACAGAAACAATTACAGTATTACGCTGACTATTAGCCTTTGTATCTGCATCGTACATCTCTCGGGCTAGTGTATACTTAATTTTATGATGAGCGTAGGTCTTACAAATTTGGCAATCAGTACACGGTTCTTTTACATGATCAAGGTTATGGAGGTTGAAGGTTTCACATGTCTCGCATTGTTCATGGCCGAGCTTAGCAAAAGAAATGTTCATTTTGTTTGTCAAGTGATCTCTGTAAGTTTCAAGACTGCATTTGAATTCGGGGTACTTCTCTTGGAAGTTTCCATACATATCAACAATTGTAAGGTCACTGGGCAAGTATCTCTTATTGGGTGCATGCACTCGTCTATAATGATGCACACATGGATTGAACGATTCAATATGAGCTGTGATCAAAGTACGATCTATAGCATGACAATTTGTCAAATTACGGCCATCCCTATTATCCTTTTGCTCTAAAATTGACTTTTTCAGGACAGAATTTACACGCCTGTCATTTTTTTTGTCATATCCTAAAGTGCCTAAAAAAAATACTTTGCATACCTCATGCGATAGTTCTTCTGTATCTCTTTTTGTTAAACTGTACTTGTAAGTTACGTTTCGTGGTCGTTTCAAATTCTTTGTACTTTTCTTGCAAGCCTCCTCCGTCACAAGATTTTTGATAAATATTCCTTGATGTTCCCAATTCAAAGACCAATAATATTTGTTAATTTTTTTTCTATCTTCTTCAGTAAAATGTATAGTACATAGTTTTTTACATAAATTTTGACAGGGTTCTCGCACCGGATATTTCTGTATGTTTTTGGCATATTGAAGTTCACTTTTACGTTTCCTACATGACTTATTCCGTATTTTCACAACAGGTAATTGTGCTGGCTGGGTATTGACATTGTTGACCTGAATTTCTGCTGGATCGTTTGTGATATCTAAATCTCTTAAACTCGACGATGTTGAAGATGGCTCAGGAACATAGTTTTTATCTTTTACAGAATCATCTGAATCTTCTATGAATGAATCACAGAATGATGTTGAAGGCAGCGTTTCATTACATAAAAGATCAAAGGTCGCTGTATCCACGAGATTACTAATTAAGCTGTCCTGGTGAGCTTCTGGCAGATTTATGGAGTGGTGTTGTGTTGCTTCAGAGATTTTGCTCAAATCAATATTTTGGACGACAGAGTCGTTGTTTTTATGCACATCCCTTAATATTGCTTTTGGAGGCGAGTCATTGTTATCGTGATGAGGTAACTGCGATATCATTCTATCCGGTGGTAAGACGTCATTTTCCAAATTGCTTAGCAGTGACATAATTTGTTTTGATCTCACATTCATATTGATGAACCTGCACAGAAAGATAAACGAGAATTGGTAAGTACTTACTGACTAGTATAGGTACATTAAAACTAATTTTAATTTACATTTATACTAAAGTTTTAAATTATTTTGAAATCGAAAATGGACTGAAACTTGATTAAAATGCTAAAACGGCAAAACGGTATATCAACCAAACATAAATTTGACGCAAGTGTATGGCCGTTAAGTTTGCAATGAGATTGTAGACAGGTACCTAGAATAATTTGAATTTAGAATGAGATCATAGCGACACTGAACTGTATTAATGTATGGTTAGGTGAATACCTACCCTATCTATTTTTAGTCTATTCAAAATATAATCTCAATTCTAACTCAGTTCGTTAAAAGTCAAACCATAGGTTACCATTAGTTACGAGTTACGAGAATAATTGGCCTACTGATTGATATAGGTACATAGATACTACTTTTTAAAGTCAATAAATACTTATAATACATAAATAGAAAACCATCCAAACACAAACAAATGATAGTTATTCAACACACGAAACATTTTATGTAAGGATAGAAAATAACCTATTAGTTAAAGTATCTGTTTAAAGTACGTCTTAATACTATAAAAGTTTTATTAATCATAATAAACTTAAGTAATATAATTATGTAATCTTACCCGCCAAATCCTGTCGCCAAAAAAACGTAAGCAGTGCGAGCGACGCCGACGGGCACGTCCACACTGGCACGGTTCACTGGAGCGACTGATTAATTAAGTCAAATCGCATGCAATCTAGCAGTAAATCCTTTGCACACTCTGTCTCACAAATAAAGTTTTATCTATTCAAACCGACTAAAATGCAGTATCAGCTTGATACTGCGTTTAAATTAGTTTAATTTACTATAATTTGTTAAACTTGATCCCAATTAAAATGCAGTATTTAAAACATTAACTGCACTTTAGCTAGGAATAATCATATCTGTGTCATTATGCTATCCAAACTAATCTGCAGTAATGCTGTATTTTACTGCGTGTTAGTCAGTTTATAATGATAAAAGAATGTTAAGTATTCACTACTAAAATGCGACAAGCTTTGATTTTACTGCATTTTAGTTGGGAGTTCGTGACAATAAATTGTATTTTCTTAATTTGCAGTAAAAATAGCTTGTATGGCGGTAAATTTTACTGCGTATTAATTTTTTTTTTAATTTTTTTCCAGAAATATAAAACTATCTAAAGAACTGTAAAATTATATTGCTTACTGCATTTTAGTTATGAAACCTTAAAATTTAATCTGCAGTATAATTTATACTGTATTTTAGTTGGGAAATCACGCCAAATTGTTAATTTTTTTCGTTTGCAGTAAGTGAAAACTGGTAAATAAAAACCATTCTAATAGTCTTAGAAATAAGTAAGTTAATTCAATAGAAAGCTTAAGAAACCCGCTTTCAGAATCACTAATAAAACGAAAAATCACAAAAGGGCTGTTACTGCTCTTTAGTCTCTGGTGGGCAGTACAGTTACCTACCTTGAATATAAAACAGAAAGACAAACTTCCTTTTGCATTTATAAAAGGAAGCTACATTGTTCACCTATGAGAAGAAAAGAACATGCATAAAATATGAAGAAAACTGGTACACGAGTCTAAGTTTGCTCAGCCAAGTTTTAAATTACAATGACGTATTGTGTTTGTAGAAGGCAAGTGCACAACTGGGGATGGAATGGATATAATTTTTAATAACTAGCGACCTGCCCCTGTTTCGCACGGTTGTACAACTTGACGAAACATAAAGATTTAAAGTACAAAGTACAGAAGCCAGCACATCAAGCTATTACAATGTGTCAAATTTCTTTAATAGAATGTTAACTTTATCGCTAAAGCATTAAGTTCAAGTTTGATTGGGAAAATTTGACAGTTTCGGGTAGCTTGACCTGCTGGCGTCTGTACATAATAAAGTAATTTAACTTCACGGCACCATCAAGTTTTCACCAACATTTAGAGAATTTATTCCGGAAGGTTTATATAACGCCTTTATCCTATGAAATTGCCAATTTACATTTTTTTTAAATCAATCAATTTTTTTAAAAGAAATATTGTCGTTGCACTTTTGCCATTTTAATGAAAGTTCGTTGATGCCTCTGCTATAGATATCCTGGGAACGGGAATCGATAAATTCTTTATAGAATAGACGTTTTTCACCGCCTCGTTGGAGTTGAAATTTTTCCCGATCGATCAAACCAAAAACGCACCGTGCGTTCACTTGCGGTACCTTGTCCATATACGTCATTAATATCGCGTGCTGTCTGTGTTGCGTTGGTGCCACCACGGAACTCGTATTCGAAAATAGTGCGCAATTTCTATTTTTCCATGACTACAGAAACATCGATATCAAAGAAAAATTGAACGGCGGGGAAACAAATGAACGACTTGTTTTTTTTTTAATGTCAATGTTCATAGGTTTATTCACTAAATGATCGTGAAAACCGCATCAAAATCCGTTGCCTAGTTTAGGAGAACAACGTGGTCACCTAATACAAAAAGCGACTTTAATCTATACTACAAATAAATAAAATTTAAGCGTCTGTTTGTTCTTCTTACTAAATGCCAGAAACTGTACTTATAACAAAAAAAACATGTTTGTTTGTCTGTCTGTCTGTTTGCTCCAGCTAATCTCCGAAACGGCTGAACCGACTTTGACGGGACTTTAACTGGCAGATAGCTGATATTATAAGGAGTAACTTGGTATACTTTTATTTTAGAAAAATATTTAGGGTTCCGCGCAAAAAAAAAATTAAATCCCATGAAAATGTGAACAAAATCAGATTCAAATAGGGTAAAGAAGTATGATATCCACGCGAGCTAAGCCACGAGCAACACCGGAGGCCTTTATTTAGGTATAAAGTTCTGCTTACGTTTTTAGATTTGTATTTTGTTTCTGCTTGAGTATAGTTTTCGATTTTTTTTTTTTGGTATATTGGTGTGTGCTAGCTTACTTATAGCAAATAATTTAATTTAATGTTTTGTGTTGCTTAATGTTCCTAAATTATTATGCGCAATGTTATATACACTTTACTATATATTTATTAACACAAGATTTGTTTTATACTTTATATATGTTAGTTTGTAAGGTATGTATCTATGGGCCATTGTAGCCTGATAATAAATTATTTATTATTATTTATTTATTGATATAGATTTTTTTGAACAGACAGCTATGCTGCTGGGGAGTTTGTTGCGCCACTTCTCCCCCGCTAAAGCACTAGGAAGTGGTGAAGGGCGGGCGTTTTGGGGGACTGTCTTATGTAATTTTGACGTTCAAAAAGTCTGACACGCCCTTCCGCTCCACCCAGAGCGGGAGAAGTTATTTGATGATTTCCCATCCAAAAAAAAAAAAAGAGTCAGGGCAATAGATGAGTTCAATGGAGAGAAGATACAAGCATTGATCGCCGTGCATGCTCCTCAATGCGTGGCGACGTCAGACTGCTATTAAGTTCAGGTTTCATCTTGATGCCTGACGAACACGTGACACCATTATGTCGGTGATGCTTTTAGCGATAAGAACTTGTGTCACCCTATGTTCGTCGTGTTATGTCGTTCGCACAGATGCGATTGTTCTCGTTATTATCCTTTGTTTGTTTTAAAAGTAGTAATTTCTCGACTCGGCAATTTGGCTGTTTGTTTTAATTTCGATTGTTTTTTGTAATTTGACAGAGGGGCAACACTGAGGCAATGTAAATTGTCTTTGGTCCCTGGCCCTGATATCAACCAATTTAATGGACAAAATTGACAACTTATAGACTGTTTGAATACGAGGCATTTGCCTATTGTACTTTATGTCTAGTTTTTGTTTGTAATGTGCGTTTTATTGGTGCAAAATAACAATTTTTCTTTCTTTTCTTTTTTCTACATGTATTTCCGTAATTCATATTGTGTACATAATAAAGAGTAAAATTCTATTACAAAATAAATTAAGAAAGCATATTGGAATTGAAAAATTCATGTTTACACAAACATAGAAAGAAAGAAGAAGGAAAAATTGTTTATCTACTCTCATATCGTAAAGTTCTGATTATGAATTCAAAAATAATGACAGACTTTATGCATGCATGTATTACTCAAACAATTTTTTTTTTATTACGGTACCTACAGATTTATTAACAACATAATGCTATAGAATAACTTTTTTCTATTAAAGTACACTACAGATCGACCAAGGAGTTTCCAATTCGATTTTTAACATTGTATATATGGAGACCGCGACAGAGCGCATGACCCGCCAGGGTTGCGGGTTGCTCGAAAGAGTTACCGTGGCCCTGGCACAGGCAACTGAAGGAACACGGGTGGGTTTTAGTCAGTAGAAGTCTGACACGCCCTCCCGCTCCACTCAGAGCGGGAGAAGTTATTTGATGATTTCCCATCCACAAAAAAAAAAAAAACCTACCTCCATAACCATAGTAACGCAGTCCATGTTACTATGGTTTCGGAGCCATGATTGTGTTTGTAACTTTTTGCTTACTTTTTTTTTTATTTAAACATGTAACTACCTATTTAATGCATGAGTGTAGATAAAGTGGTGTATGAAACTGCACATAACTAGGTATTAAAACACTCGTGTGCTACTATCACGCTCGTGTTTTAATACCCCTCATTGCAGAAGTGTCATAAACTACTATTATTCTGCAAAAACCGGTCACAGCATTCTTATCGATAAGTTCAGTGTAAGCCCTCAATATTTTTTTGTCATTTTCAAAACATTATCAAAAATAATATTTCTAAGAACACGGCATTATATATTCTTGAAAGCGAAGAAAAAGCTCATAATCTTCACACTCCATTTCCCTTGGCGGAAATTCAAGCGGCTTCAGCGCTGCGTGCACAGTTGCACACGCCGGCGCCCACAGCGCTGGAAGCCACAATCTTTAATGAAAACATGGTGGAATTAAAAGAGGACAATAATGGTTTTATTTTAAGTTGCCAGCTATATGATTTTATTTGGTTCGATTTTGGGAATGTTATATATCTTATCATATTATTTTAAAGTCGCTTTTCGTGTCTATGTTTATGACTGCGTTGTTCTTAACTACGCAGCGCATTTTGATGTGGGTTTTGCCATAATTTCGATTTTTTATTACTGAATGTTTATGTGTTTTAATATTAACCTAACATTAATAAAGAAAACTTGATGTTTCTTCAGACCATAAACAAAAATAAATATACAGACCAGATGACGACTGAATAAAGCCTGCATACCTTCAGCATCGGTATCAGCGATATAGTCGCTCGATACAGGGGCTTAAAGAACAGCGACAGATAGATAACACGGAATATTGATACCGCATTCAAACGCATTCAGTCATCAAAACGGGATGCAGCATTAAAGCCATCGTTGAAACGTTCGATTTGACAACGCAGAGAGTTCGCCTCTCTGCGTTGTCAAATCGAACGTTTACTTCCAAATTCAAAATATTTTAACATAAACCTACATGGACACTTATAAAACGTCGAAGCTGGCAAGAAACTCCTCGGGTACGGTTTTAAAAAAAGTTGGCTTTTACTATGTTTTTATTTATTTATTTATTTATTCAATTGGTCTTACGAGCTAACAGATTTAACATTCAAAACGCTCATACGATTAATTTTCTTACAATTCGTTTATGGCTTAATATATTACACATGCTCTTCACCTTATACAATAGATTTTATAAAAATAGCAATAATGTCCAAGTCTATAAAAATTATAAAAATAAATTACAACGAAGTATAACACTTAGAATAATAATACTTACTTAATACTTAGAATAAAATGTCAGTTTAGTGTAGTTTAGTTTATAGTACAGTGTAGTAGTAGGTAGGTTGAGAGAGGACACAGTAGGCTTGTCAACAGGTACCAGGTACTTAACTGTAAAAAAAGATAATAAATCAAAGCGCCTATGAGTCTAAAAAGCCTTCAACGTTTCACATGTACAAGTGATAAAGTTGCAAAATTGCCGTTCGCCGATGCGTAGACACCTAGTGTCCCACCGTCGACGAAGAAGTGACTAGCTGTCAACGATTTTCTCGCTAAAGAAACGTACTATAATAGTCAGAAGTCGACTAGCAATCTCACAAAACTATGGCATAGCAATTAGTTGTACTTAGGACCTTCTTCTATAAGAACGTTTGACAATACTACATTGGCAACTTTGGCAGCACGTATAGCGCAGACGATAATGGTCATTGCGGTGTAAGTGGACTTCTAGACGTTGACTGTACAATAGATTGTAGGTGCCATGTAGGAGTAAAAGAGATACATATTGTATTAATTTGCTCGTCGGTCTGGTTTCCGTCTAATCCTTGAAGGACTAAGTGCGGAAACCTGACCCAACAACATAGAACATAGTTGATCGTTTGTCGCAGCGATAAAAGCTATCAAAGATAGTACTCACTCAGCGACGCTCGTTTGGCATGCAGAACACTCGCTGATAGACTCACGCTTGGTACAGTTAGCACCAAAAAGGTGGATTACATGGACAAGGAACCATTTAATTGTCGCCGCAAGGTTGCCTGCTTGTCGGTCTTCTACAGATTGTACTTCGGTGTGTGTGCCGACGAACTCCACGACCTCATTCCACCTGCCCCCTTCTACCATCGGACATCTAGAGGCACTGCCAGTTACCTTCACTACCTGGTTGATATTCCACCAATTCGCACTAAGCGTTTCCAAATGTCTTTTATAATGCGCAAAGCAAAAGAGTGGAAATCACTACCTGAGTCTGTGTTTCCGAGCGCATACAACCCTAATCTCTCCAAAGTGATAGTGAATAGGCTTCTTCTGGGTAAGCTCACTCCATCGTCGACTTTGTCTCTGTCACCTCTGACCTAGACTAGAGTCAAGACCATCTCAAATAATAAAAAAAAAACAAACAAATTTTATTTATAGCAAACAGTATAAAATAATGTACACAGTGATAATTCCAGAATAAGGTAAACAAGGCTGAATACGTCATAATACTTAAATATCGAATGAGAGGTCTTTAACTTCGTACAATAGAACAATAGTTTTACTTTTGTCCTCTTCATTTCATGACGTCATGTCATTGACGTGTCATTTGTTTTCGATTTTAGATTTCAAATACAATAAACCATGAATGTTCATAACGAAGTTCATTAGGCTTATTAAGGTTGTCACTCACCGGGTATTCGTTTGTAATTAAAATTCCATGATTTGATTTTGAGCACTGCGTTATAATACTACGCCAGCTCGATGCACTGACTAAGGAGCATTCGCTATTGTAACCGCTCGAATTATGAGTGTTCATACAAATGTAACATCGATTCAGGTATAATGATCGGTTTTCCGTACTCACTGCTGCAATGTTACGAATTATATCATTACAGGTACGCACTGTAATACTCGCATTCACTGTTGAAACACTCGAATCTGAACTGTAACGTTACACGCAAATGCTTCCTTTGAGTGACTACCTTAAGATGTGATCGTTGTCATGACAATAACAATATATCAATATGACGCGTTTGAGTAAATGGCAATTGTTTATGACATCGCATTTTCAACTAAATACTTATTTCTAAGACCTCCTCTCGAAGTTGAACTTTAGAATTGAATGAACTTTTAAATTTGTTTACCTCGTTCTTGAATGATTACTGTGTACATGTTTGTGACACTTATCTAGATTACCATGTTTCGGTCATAGGGTGTATAGATGTTTTGGGACTAAATTTTTACTTTGTTTTGGTAAAATAAATTGTACCTGGACGGTGAATACAATGTTATGGAGCAATGGTTGTAGACAATCAAAAGGATCCTCGTCCGTGTAATCCGTGCATACAGCTTTTTGGGGCTGACTGTACATACGCAAACCAGCGTGTAATCGCTCATCATCGTCAATCACGCGCTGCTCGTTTTTAGTTGCTAGCTCTTCTCGCTTTTCGTTAATCTCCGGCGGTGAGACAGGTGCCTCATAGACATAAAGTTTGTGAGTTGACTTGTAGCTGTAAATAACTGTCGGTTTAAATAATTAATAGTTACGAAGTAATCGATATCGAACAACTAGTAACTGATACTTTCGAACTATTAAGTGTGTTTGAATGTCAAACATAAACGAAAATCAATTGATGAAAATATAATGAAATATTGTTATTTTGTCAGTGTCATAAATTAATGCTTTTGAATAATAAACGATGTTTTTGATGTTGGATTAATTAAACTATACAATTTACATTTATTGATAGGTATGGCGCTTACAAAAACCTTTAACGCTTTTTATCTTACCAGCGTCAATATCTAATAATTTTTTTGTGCCTTAGGTCTTAACATCGAATAAACATTTTTTTTGGAATTCTAAAAAAATATTTTTATTTTTATCCGCCTGTGTATCTACAACGCCACATGCGAACTAAGCATCAAAAACATGACGTCACACAAATCCTGCATCGCGCAAGCAGAGTTTACCACGCGACTGGCATATAATATACAACATCCCGACAACAACCGTCGGACAGTAGCCCATCAGACACGATACCTGTCTGGTCGAAAGATCCTCCCTATGCTATGGAACCCAGTTCCTCATACGCACATGATCTTAAATAACCCTTTCTTAGCATGTAGTTATTAATTTTTTAAGGGTCAAGAGGAGATACCCAGATTTCGCCAGTTATGTTTAAGTCCCATGTAATAGGAGGCGAGTTATTGCCATCAACCGGGCACAAGTCCAGACCCGACCTGCTACTGAGAAATTTCTACTAGAAAACCTATGACGTCATACTCAGCAGTTGCACTTGCGGCCACTAACAAGGCAGTCATACAAATACAACAGGGATGATGACTAAAAAATGTTTTTTTGTCCGTCATGTAGATTATTAAAATATATTGGACACGTATTTTTTCTTTTTGTAAAATGTGGCATGACGTCACGTCTTCGTAGATTTTATACGTAGAAGTGACGTACGAGTAGCAGGCCCCCACTCCCGAACTTTAATGCAAGTTATCTAAGTCATTTTTTATTAATATGATAAAGCAAAAAATACGTGTCTAATATTTTTTTATTATCTGACTGACGGACTAAATAGAATTTCTTTTTTTTTACCCAGGCATCATCCCTATTATCATGAAATTAACAGTGAAAACCTGCAATTTAGCATGGGTTTTAATAATGTAAAGACTATAAACTGTTTCTCTTACAATGACAAACACGTTATAATCTGTATCATATAATAGTCATGACACAAGATAATACGTCGAAATAGCATAAAATAAATCTTCTTTATCTACACCCATGCTATAAATCCTCTATAAAAGTTTCTGAAACAGTTCGCTTATTGCCAACATTAAAATAACCAGTGTCATAGTAACCATAATATCATCCAAACGAGTGTTATAATGTTGTACTAAATTTCATTATGCAACTCCCACAGAGTACTCCTTTATATAAAGGGTGACTGGTAATTAGTGACCGATATTTAATTAAACACGTGATTGTACTCATGATAACAAATAACTTTTAATATGGGACCAAACCTGAAATCGCGAAAAAAAAATCAGCTGTTCCCACGAGTTATGCGAACATAATTGTAGGGCACAGCTGATTTTTTTTCGCTATTTCAGGTTTAGTCTCATAGTAAAAGTTTGTTATCACGAGTTATGCGAACATAAATGTAGGGAACTGACAACAGATTTTTTTTTCGCGTTTTCAGGTTTGGTCCCATAGTAAAAGTTGTTTGTTATTATGAGTTATTCGAATATAAATGTAGGGAACAGCTGATTTTTTTCGCGATTTCGGGTTTGGTCCCATAGTAAAAGTTGTTTGTTATCATGAGTACAATCACTTGTTTAAGTATCGGTCAGTAATTACCAGTCACCGTATATAGGCAACTCCTTTGCTTTTTCGATCCCTTTCTTACTCATCAAACAGCCACATTCTCACTACTAAATTCGTGGTATCTTTATGAATTTCAAAAAAAGAACTTTGTCATGCACGCGCGTTTCACTACCACAGCGCCGTAATAAAAAATAAAAAAAACTTATAAATAGTTTGTTTGTATTAGATAATCAGCAATTAAACTTTCCATGAATTTACATAGAGTTCTTACAACACTGTACAACACACTATGGTTTCAGAACCTTTTAATAGAGGATTCATATCAT
Source organism: Dicycla oo (assembly GCA_948252095.1). Lineage (NCBI taxonomy): Eukaryota > Metazoa > Arthropoda > Insecta > Lepidoptera > Noctuidae > Dicycla > Dicycla oo. Next base: position 17,842,401 of record OX411732.1, read on the forward strand.
GGATGTAGATAATGTATTGTATGCAACTGTATATAAATATGTATTAAAACACTCATGTGATACTATTATCACCCACACTCGTGTTTTAATACCCCTTGTTATACTACAGTTGCATAAATAACTATTATATAACGAAGTGAACATCCAGTACAAACGAATGAAGCTGTAAATAAAAGTGTTTATGCCAGATTTTAGGCTAAACTGTCTAAAAACATGAATACTAACAGGGCTACAATTCTTTATCTCGCGACGACAGACCGATGTAGCAAGTTATTAAAAACAAAACATTTTTATCATAACAATATCGGCTTGAGGTTCCGTTCCATTGATTCGACGCATGGAATTAGTATGTACTATATTTATTTTACGTCTACTTCTTTTAATTTATGTTTAGTTTTAGTGTAACCGACTTTTTTGATTTAAATTAAATGTTTTTCTTTGGCATGTTGAAATTAGAAGATGGCGAAAGGTTAGATATTGCCATACGGTTTATAATCCCTAGATTTCGTTAATTACCATAATTGGCAAAATGACTGGTTATTACTGAAAGTGATGCTTATCTACGTAATAATAATAATATCCTGGTACATTATTCACACACGGTCATCTGATCCCAAACTAAGCAGAGCTTGTACTATGGAAACCAGATAACTGATTTACTACATACTCTACTTTTTTTTTGTAAATACATACTTATATAGATAATTACACCCAGACTCAGAACAAACAGGCATGTTCCTGCACACAAATGTTTGTCTTGGATGGGAATCGAACCCACGACCTGCGGCATGATAGGTGGTATCTTAACCAACCACGCCAACTGGCCCGTCAATAATAGTGCTCCCCTCTGTAACGGTCTATCGTGGCCGCCGAAAGGAACTTAGTTCCAATATAAATAGTACTCTAAAACTAAGTATATTAATTAGGTACTAAAATAGTTAGTAAAATAGTTTTGTTTTTTTTGTATCATAATCTTGTCTACTCTTCTCGTCGTCATAATCGAGGCCGACTAAATGACAGAAGCATCAGAGATTATCTTGTGTTGAATTGTCAAAATTCGAGATTCGAGAAGTTAGGTGCCATGTTAGAGCTTATCGAGAAAACATCAAGTTTGACAGAACGAGGCGAGTATTTTGTATGGCAGCGCCGCCGTCAGAAAATTACTCGCGCGAGAATGAGTAATTGTCACGTGTGTCATGTTAACCCTGCTGAACATATATTTCTTCTTTGCTCCATAGCAATTTGAAAAATCCAACCCAACTAAGTACGACAGAAATCATGACGTCATGACACGACACATAAAGTGTTAAGTTAAAAGGCGTCGATTCTATAAAAGTTCGACGCAAGTGTAACTGAAAGCTGACTCAAACAACTTTGAAGGTGGAAATATTCTTTCAATTTCCATTCAGGGAGAAAAGTTTTGAACCATTTTCGTCGATCCGATATTGCGTGGTTTTCACGTTGCTTTTTGCGATCGCGTGATTTCGAAGTTTAGTAACATTTTATTTTTAAAACGTTTTAATTGGCTTTTTGTTAAAACATAAATAAGCTCTCATCTCTTTTAAATCCTCGCTTTATTTTCATTGAAAAGGATTAAATAGATAATATAATAGTAATTATTAAACATCTTAAAAGCCTAGATACAAGTTTACCTCATGCACGTAGATACCTACTCAATATTTGAAGTAAGCCATTTGAAATATTCTGTAGGTTCATAAATTGAGTTCCCTTAATAGGAATAGACAGCGAGTTTTAATCACCTAAAATCTATATGTATGCAAGTATCTAGTAGTGTTGTTCTATTTAGTTTTTTTTTTTCTTTATTATTCGCGTTAATTACCTTTGCATGCACGTGTTTCTGTGACAAGTAAACCTGTTTTTCTTACACAGGAGTGAACATTCAGGGTAAGGCGTAAATAGTAGTCCAATGTTAAGGGGTCGACACACCGTATATTTAGCTATCACATACCACAATTTGAACCAATTTTTTTTCCTAGGACTCGGAATACATTTTTTTTAATTAACAAGTGGTTTTATTACATGCATTTCGCAGATATAAACAAAAAAAAAATTAAAACTAATGTAATTTATAGAAAATACAGCCAAATTAGTTTAGCAAGGTGTCAATTTTTCAAATAATAATATAAAAATAATTTATTCTGAGACTGGAAAAAATGGTTCCATGCGTTAGCTAAATATAGGGTGTATCGACCTCTTAACGTTGGATCACTATTTACGCCACACCCCGTACATTTCTTTCTAAGATCAAATACGACTTTGACTTATAATGACAATTAGTCACAAACATCCTGATGGATACGGATGCGGGTTAGTACTCGCACTGGGCCCGCGTGGTAGATAACGGCCCACACCCTCTCTTAGAGAGGAGGCTGGTGTCCCGCAGTTGGAACATTATAGGCTGATTATGCTAAAATCTTTGCCCTGACTTCGGAATTAAGTCCACAATTCTAAGCAAAACAACTCGTCTACTATCAAAGCGACTCGTTCGACAAATAATTGGCGGGTACACAGCAATGGCCACTAACCGTTGGTCTGTATTTGTTTGTGCTCGGGTAAACCTTTAATTAACTCAATTGGCAGTTTCAGCTGATAGACGTATTTATTCAAAAGGTTCGAAGGCTTACTTGGTTCTGTGTTTATGGTGACAGCAATTAAGAATTTTTAACCAACTGAAGATAATATTTTCATTTGTTTGTCATTTTGTACAGTCACGAGAATAAATAATGGCTGATAGGGAAACTCGACGTATTCCATGAACGGGGTTTTACCAGACATCACAAGCAACAAATTAAGTCCAGTTAACTAGGGGTGCTTGCTTATATTTTCTGACCTGTTATCAAAACCAATTAATTATGAAAAACTACTCCACTCTAAATATTGAATTGCTACTTTTTTGGAAGCTGAAAAATTAAATTAAGAAATAAAATAAAAAAAATAAAATTTAATTGACCGCCGCAGCGGTCAGGGCTCCAGAGGCGTATTTCCCTTTCCGTGTTCAACTGGCGACACCGGTCTCGCGAAATCCACACGCTTTTGTTTTACTACAGAATCCTACGATCCCGTGTTCAATTCGCGTCAACTGAGCACGCCTTTGTGATCAAGTGGCGCTGGGTAAGGTTTAACAAAATCGTGTGCAGTTGAACTGAACACTTTCTTGACTTGACTCTTAGACTGTTTGAGTCTTCAAAAGCGTGTTGAATCACCGACGGTATTATTCTATAGTAGACAGTAGGTTGTATTATTAACTCAATATGATTTCAATGAAATATTACATCAATACAATTAATGAAACATTTATTATCAGCACAAAAATAACAAAAAAAAAACACCGACAAGACAACTATTTTGCGGAACGTTCGTTTTGGTCTATGTTCACAGCGATATTGTGTGCACGTTTCTTTTTAACAGGGCGGCCGGACTGAATTCTACCACTGCTGGGTAATTGTTTTTGATGCCGTCTCGAAATAGATGTAGGTTGGACCTTTATTTTTCGTGAACGTCGTATTTTCTTATCATGCATGTATGAAACAATAGAGGAAGGAGTCTGCAATCGAGATAGTTCAGATGAATATTTTTTCAGTATTTGTGTGTTTACTGGATTTGGTTCTTCTTTAAGTACTTTGATTATTCTAATAAACTCAGACTCAATTGCGTCTACAGTAATCATATATTTTTCTTGAATTGAAGACTCTGTAGAAATATTATTTTCTGTGTTATCGGGTTCATTAATCGGCAACGTAAACTGTTGCTGTGAGGTGCCTTGACTTTTTTTAGCCATCTCCACGTCATTTGAATCCACTGTTATATTTTGGAAGAAATAGGGGTTATATTCGTCTCCCAATGCCAATTTGGCCAAATCTTGGCGACAATCTTCAGTCAAATTTAACGATGTAGTAATCGTTATGCCAAACTTTAGTTCCACAGCACATACATGCTTGCAGTAGCGTCCACCTTTCCCTGATAAACAGTCACACGTTCCCATTTCAGAATCAACTACATACACGTCTGTTTTTTCTTTTATTAAGTAAGACGTGTCATCAAGTGGTGATATTTGAGTTATCGACTTACTTTTCTGACAAAATTTTTCGTAGCTTACTGTTAACTTTCGCTCTCTCCCATTAGCAAATTGCAACAATCTTTTTTGTGGTAATTTTCAAACGTGTCAGTGATAAAATCCAGACATGTTGAAAACTTTACATCTTTGCAATATAATATCTTTAATTCTTATAGACGCCTCGCAAAAGTTGTTTGTATTATGGTCCTCTATTGATAATGTCATGCCTATATGACAAACACCATTCTTCTCGTCGGGCCCACATATTTGTTAAATAATTTTGCAATTTATAATTTGTCGCGACTTTTACATCTTCATTCAATATGGACATATTTAATTCGGCCTCTGCTATAGTATTTGAATACATAACTTTGCGGAACAGTTTCATTATGTATTGTTTGTCATCTTTATTAACATTATGCTCTGTTTGCCAAAGCCAACGCCATATTGCTTGATTAACGTGAAATATGCAAAGCAAAAGCCGGGTGTTAGGTAAAACTGACTTAAACGCATTTCTTTCAGCTCTGCTGTCATCGGTCATGGCTACACTTGGCTGAAATAATTTGTTGAATTTATTTTCGAGGAACTCTTTCAGAGTTTTGAACGCTAAACTGTATTGTTCTTCTGTCTGATTAGCGTGTAAAATTATTGCAACAGGCAACGCACCAATATTAGAAGCTGCAAAAATAAATGTCACACATGTGTTTGATTGATCACATGATCCGCTGGTATCTATAAAAACTATTTCATCGGCTAATCCTTTAGTGAAAACTCGCTGCATTATTGGTGTAATAATTACACAAATAGTAGGATTCTCCAGTATGATCAAGTCTATACCCAACTTCCCTAACTCGTCTTGTTTTCTTTTCAAAATTTGTAACACAGTCTGTTCATTTCTATTTCCATAATTTTGTTTACGCCATTGTTCGTAAAGATACACAACTTGACGATCTAGAGGGTTATGCTGAGCGTTAGCTAAGATTTTGTAGGCATCGCTTTCATAAGTACTTATAATATTTAATTCATGGTACATCTTAGCGGCCGCGGCAGTCATACCTCTGTCGAAATAAGATATAAATATTTGTTTCGTATCGTTCGAACATCGGAGCAAGGATATCGATTGAGCTACATTAACTCTATGGGAATGATTGAAGTGGATGTCAACTATAACATTATATCCTTTTCTCAGCAGGGCTGAACTTCTCAGAGTACTTGGTGTAGTTTTCAAAAATTTTATATTAAGAGACGACTTGCAATTAAAGTTTCTGTTAACACCTTGCGTTTTATTTATCAATTTATTTCTTTCCGAAAGATGGCATACAAACAATTTTCTGAATTCATAACGTATGGGTTCTGCAAACCGTCTTTTCATAACCCAGTTAGAATTTGTTTGTTTTGAAAAACATTCCACAAATCTAGCACATTTTTCGTCGTATTCTCCGTCATAATGTAATAAGCACTGAACTTTACACTTATAACTGTCACTCGACTGTCCGTCATAGTTGAGTATTTCAAAATCTTTAGTGATTCCACTGAAAACCCTTTTAAACTCTTCCATTATGCAAACAAAACATAACCTTGAACGCACAGTAACAAACAAATAACAAATTGCAATGAGAAGCGCGCGAATCCAACTTCGGGCGCTCTCGCCTGCTTCGGCCCGCACGATTTATCCCGAACATTTACGAACGCGCTAAATCAGTACGGATTTGTTTCGAATAGACAGGTTAAAAAACCGTGTTCAATTCAATTACACACTGTTTTGTAAAACTTCTTTTAACGTTGCTTGATCGCAAAAGCGTGCTCAGTTGACGCGAATTGAACACGGGATCGTAGGATTCCGTAGTAAAACAAAAGCGTGTTGATTTCGCGAGACCGGTGTCGCCAGTTGAACACGGAAAGGGAAATACGCGCTCCAGAGAGAGGAACCTCCTAACGATGTAATTATTATTATTACTTATATAATCTCAGAAATCTCTGCTGAAATTTAGAAAATCGAAACTGACACAGCTTGGTAAACATCCAGTTTTGACCCCTTGAAAAATGGACGTAATTTGTTGTTACGATCTCTATTATAACTCCTTTCAAAGAATACGTCGAGTTTCCCTGTCACCTTGCATATTACTGTGGAGAGTTCGGCAATATTAATCCATGAATATCTGCCGTCGAAATGACGGCAAATATATGTACGAGTATGTGATCATTTGTGGAAGGCATTTACAAGTGGCACCACAAATATGTGACATCGAAGGAACAGCAAAACTACGCGACGCCAAAATATAGGACGCTGCATCGGTTTCAAAAAGATGTGTCACCTCGTAGAATGTCAACAGCAGGCTTAGCACGAGGACCGTAGAGAAGCGTCTTGTCGACGGAAGAGTAGACGAAAATGACGTATCCGTGAGTTGACTCTTTCTACTTTGTTGCTGTTGTACTGTCTAGTACGACGGCAACAAAGTAGAAAGAGACAACTGCACTTTTACGAAATTCGCTTACATAATTCGACTCAGAATTCTTTGTTTTTTCATAGGATTTTTTTTTCTGAGTCACGCATATATACACAACTGCGGAGGCGAGCTCGTAGGGGAAGATGCGATTCTCAACATGTTTTATAATATGGAATGTATGGAATTTTTCACTTTTTGTACGGAAAATATGAAAAATTATTACCTACCTACATGTAGAGTTTTAGGGGGTTATGAGTTTTGTAAAGGGGGGCAAAATGTTCATTATTTTTGCAATAGGATATACCGTTTTCGAGATATAAGCAAAAGAAGAGAAAAAAAAATGATTTTGTAGATATACTTTGCGACCGTTGAGTACAAAGTTTTTTACTGTATTTAGCATGGCGATTACTAAATCAAATTGTCTTCATTACCATAGACAACTTTCTTCCGTAATAGTCTACATAAAAAAAAAAAACCTAGTGAAAGATCGCTAGAAACGAAAGACAAAATGACAAATTGTAGAAGGATTTCTACGGTACGATGTCAAAAACGGAGAAACGAAATGTCACTTTGTATAGAAAAGGTTGTCTACTCTTCGTAGAGAGAGACAAGAAGTCACTGGACGTTCATAACTCACGAACGCGCGCACTGCACGTTCGTTTGTTTTCACGAAAAATTTTAATTTCACAGATTACCGTGGCGCTTTCACCTCAACTAATAACGTCAATTAACTTTATTAAAGGCCATTCAACCTGCAGATTAAAGAAAACCCATCAACATTATCATTTTTTATATTTAAAAAAATTTGAAACTAATGAAGAAATGCTTTGATCAAAAAGTCTCGCCAAAAACCATTGTTGGATCCAATTAGGTACCTAAAGAAAACGTCAAATGACAATGACTTAATCAAAATTGCTGTAATATGCCCAATTAAGCCTCTTTGTGGAGTCACAATTTTAATTTTCATTTCATCTATTTACTAGCTGTTGCACGTGACTTCGTTCACGCACATAACATCACGTCGGTATTGCGAGCTGTCGCTGAGAATTTCTTAATGGAAAACCGAGCTCAGCAGTCATTTGTTTTTTAGTTCGACTTCATTCGCATCAAAACTTGAACCTCACTTTAATAGCGGAGCTGTTTCCGAACAAACCGTTATTCACTAGCTAGAGGTTCTGAGCCAGGTAACCACGCAGCCAGCTCAGATCCTTAGTACGACTAGTTCCTGCTTCGATAGCCTAGCAGTCTTCAGGAACTAGTCAGCTAGGGGAGGTCTGAGGGGCGATAGCCACGCCGTCCCTTTCATCCCTGCACTTAGGGTCGTCACATGATTTATTAATTACTGTAACGTGTAATGTACTATAAGTTAAGTTGCCAATAAATTATCATCAAGTTCAACGGAGCTTTAATTTCACAAACAGCAACCTTCAGAATAGTATAAAAGTTTGTTGGCTCGTTCATTTGGGCAATGATTCGGACAATATTGGACCACAGTGATTGGTCCCATCTGCTATATCCAGGATTTAAAGTTGGACAAACAAATTGATAATTGGGATTTGTAATTGCTGGATTAGGTATATCAAGTATCTATTATTTATAGCTTTCAATTTAAGCGTATCACATCTAACCTTTTTTTTTGCGTTTGGTGTGTATAAAGATGAACCGATGATTAGTTGAGCTAAAGTATTTTAATATGTAAGGATCGTGAAAGAGGTCTATCGGAAATATGTAATGTATGGATTAGTGCTTTCTAGTGCCGTGCGTATGGAGGAAAAATACATGTTGCGCCGACCCCAAATGAGTTGGGTTATCAACTCAGCCTATCGCAGGCCACTGCTGGACATTTGCTTCTCCCAGACTGCGCCACAACACCCAGTCCTCCGCCTTCTGCATCCAGTCTGTCCCAGCCACCTTCTTAACTTCGTTAGTCCATCTAGCTGGGGGGCTTCTCAGACTACGCGGTGTCCACTCCAGAAATCGTCTGCTCCACAGGCCATCGGTCCTTTGACAAACTTGGCCAGCCCACTGCCTCTTCAGTTTGCTAACTCTGCAAGCTATGTTGGTAACTCAGTTTCTTTTCCTTCTTAATTGTAATAACGGCAAAATAATGATGATGATGAGGTGTGAGCTGACGCCGTGTAACAAAAGATGTGCAAAAAATATTCCTTACTTTTATAACATTCCCGACCCAGTTTCCATTCACCAGGAAAACGCAGTTTCCTTCAAGTCCTTAGCAATTAGCGGCGCTAATTATGAGCACTCATTATCATTATCTCAATGTCTCGGTAACTTTAGTTAGAGTGCTATTAAGTACAGAGCAGACGTAGGTACCTACAGTCCGGTCACAGTTATTTTACCCCTAACAGAAGCAACCCTATACCAACCTTATTTTAACGAGGATAAAGATTATTATTGTTTGACAGGCTTGTCAGTGGCAGCAACCCAACAGCAACTTTATTACAAGGGCAGTAAAGATCACTGAGATTTTGACAGTAATGCAAAATCTATTTACATAAATAAATAATTACTTGTCTTAACTCTTTTACTGATGGTGGCAGTATGTGTGCCACCAATATTTTCTTTTCTCGTTTGGCAATACAACAAAAAAAAAAATAAAGAAAGTACCGCCTCTGTGGGGAAATGAACGCATCTTACATTATTAAAAAAATAAACCATATACACATCTGCCTTACCCACAGTGATTCCATAAAATGAGTTTTTATTTCTCTAACATAAAAAAATGCTTCTACCAGTAAAAGGGTTAACTGACTGATTCATCAACCCAGAGCCTAAGGGCCGGTTTTTTGATCCATAGTTAACTCAACCAATGGTTAAACATAGTAACTAACGGTTGAATTTTGGCTAAATGTGAAATGTTAAATATGAATGTATTCATATTAAAAAATAGTAATTAGTGGCTTACCTCATTCAACTTTAACCTTTCACATTTAGCCAAAATTTAACCATTTTTTAAACATGGTAACTAATGGCTGAACTTTGGCTGAATTTTGGCTAAATTTGTTTCCCAAAATGCCAAAGTTACTATTTTTAACATGAATAATGTATTCATGTTAAAAATAGTAACTTTGGCATGTTAACTCATTCATGTTTAGCCTTTCACATTTAGACAAAATTTAACAATTACTATGTATACCCGTTGGTTGAGTTAACTATGGATTAAAAAAACCGGCCCTAAACCGCTGGGGCTACAAACTTGAAATTTTGGCAGTTGAAAAGAAAGAAAAATATTTTATTTGGGACACGCACAGGAAATACAAACAGTAAAAAAGGAGCATATAAAACTAACAAGATTAACATTTTAAAAAACCGGCCAAGTGCGAATCGGACTCGCGCACGAAGGGTTTCGTACCATTATCTATAAAAATGGCAAAAAAATCACTTTTGTTTTACGGGAGCCCCCTTAAATATTTATTTAATTCTATTTTTTTTTGTATTTGTTGCTATAGCGGTAATAGAAATACATCATCTGTGTCACGGTTCATGAGATACAGCCTGGTGACAGCGGAGTCTTACTAATAGGGTCTCATTTTACCCTTTGGGTACGGAACCCTAAAAACAAAAAATACAAAATTACCAAAGAAAAAAAAGACCGGTACGAGGCCAAAAAGGCTCCTATCACAGCAAAAAGCTGCGATATTTAAAAAAAAATATAAACACCGCAGCGCTGGTATTCTGATAGGGTCCATGTAATGCCACGGACACACCTACGGACATCTATGAATTCGTTAGGGGATAAAATAAAAAAAATGAGAACATATAATACACACAATAGAATACCTATAATTTAGAAAAAGCAAGAAACTGTAAATATATTAGTACCATGCGACTCACTCCCGACGCCCGACGCTCCAACCTCGCTTGTCTATGCTATAGACTATTGTCTATAGTCTACGACAAGCGATGAGACGCGGGCGTAGGCGATCGGCTGACACAGATAATGTACTTAAGAAAGAAATTAAAGTATTGATACAAATAAAACTATATAAGTTTTCAAACCAACATGGTCCCTAACACTATTACTAAAACAAACGGGATATTTACCATGTATAAAAAAGTGGTAAATATCCCGTTAGTTCTAATAAATAAAACAATGAGTGAATAATAGATACAGAAAGAAAATTGATGCCTTTTATGTTGTAAGCATCCACTAAGGAACCATTATTGGTAATTTCAAACGCAAGCGAAGCCAACAGCTAATCACTTGTAAAATAACTGTGAAAGCTGTAGGTACTAACCCTTTATTACCTCCTTTAAAAGCCTTGTTAGGACCACCTCTGGTTTTTACCGCTACTGTACATTTTAGTTTGATATCTAACTACCTGAGTTTAGCCACAGTGAGCATTAGAAAAGCGATAAACTTTTCGTCCTGTATTATGGGTTTGGCCATCGAATTCACAAGCGACACGTAGGTAACTTTAAGACTTTATTAAAAGTCTTTCTGGCGCTTTATTACAACTTAAAGTGACAGCGCCATTATGAGGAAGTTAGTAGCGATTATGTTACCAAGATAGAAAGAAGTAGACTAGTCCACGCCAAAAACGAAAGTAGCTATCTACTACGAAATCATCAATATACTTTACCACACGCTGTATTTACATGCAAAAGTGAATTTATTTGTTTATTACGCTTTCACGTTAAAACAGATTTGGATGAAATTTAGCAAATGGGTAGACCATGACCTGGATTAGGACATTGGATACGGTTTATCCCCATAGTAGGTTCCCGTGGGATAGTTTTTGACATCAACGTGGGTAACGTCGCGAGCAAAAGCTAGTAATAATATAATAATAATAATATTTTTTTTTATTTCAGACTTAGTAATAGTCCATAGTTATACACTCATATACATACTCACTCCTATAAATCAAACTAAAAACAGATAAAACTCGAAAATAAAATTGTGACTAAATAAATCCAAATAATAATAATAATAAAAAATAATAATAATAATAATAACAAATACCATTGGTTAGGCAGGGGACATAGTTATTCCATAGTTTAAGTAACCCAATGCACTTTAGCAACCCAAACCCATAGCCCAATATGTTTTGTTTTCACGTACAGCAATAGTCCTACACCAACCGGGGGTTGTCCTCGGGTGCATTTGCATAGAGCATATAGGGATAATCGTCGGTTGGTGCCTCCTCATCATTTAAAATTTTGTAAGGGGCCTCTGCGAGTTGGCTTTAGCTCCTCTTACGCCTTCCAAAGGTCCGGGACCCCAGGGTCCCGAGAAATATGGAAAAAAATAATAACAAAAATAATAATAATTAAAAATGTCAAAAATATAAAAATGTCAGATTCATAGTAATATTAACTGGTTAACAATTCTACCTGCCCCAAGCCCGATATACGGGTGCATGTAAGGCCTGCCAGTGCTACATGAAAGGCCCGTCCAACCTGTTGGCAACAACGGTAAGAAGACTGTTGCCGCATTATTGTAATTTCTCAATATCAGCCCGGAGTCTGGACTTGTGTCCGGTAGATGGCAGTAGGCTCGCCCTCTATTACATGGGACTTAAATATAACTGGGGAAATGTGGGTATACTATAGGTCCACCTCTGTCTAACCCGTTGTGGAATAAAGGCGTGATGTTATGTATGTATTTATTTATTTATTCCCGGTTCCTATATTTAACGAATCGTTATTGTACATCAGTAGCCAATCGTTTTTGAGTCACGAGTAACGAGCCTTTAAAGACGTTGTTCCTAAAAGTTTCCCCACCTCTACCTGCGACGAACAGATGTTGGTTACCCGCTGACCGAAGCCCTCCGATGACAACTGACAGGCATTCATTGCGTTTCGTTGTAACGAACAAGCTTTTTTGAATTAAAATTAATGAAAGTGGTGCTTGTTTTAAGTATATCCTGGGACATTTTTCACACAAGGTCATCTGATCCCAAACTAAGCAGAGCTTGTACTATGGAAACCAGATAACTGATATACTACATACACTACTTTTTTTTTGTAATTACATACTTATATAGATAGTTTTAACGATAGTAAGTTAAGTATTAGAAATAATTACTGCTTACTGCCGAAGTCAACAAAACGCAACTGTGACGTCTGTTATAATTATATAATAAATGACAACACTGTGTCTGTAACTCTGGTGGTAGGTAGCTCGTGGCTAAGTAATAACAGCCGCACGGGTCAATTCATTAGGTTAAGCTACGCTTGCCGGGGTGGGTCTGTGGATGGGTGACCATCTTTACATACCGAGACTCCTCCGTGCCTCGGAAAGCACGTTAAGCCGTTGGTCCCGGCTGTCATTCGTGGATCTTTGACAGTCGTTACGGGTCGTCAGAAGCCCGAAAGTCTGACAACCAGTCTTACTAAGGGGTATCGTATTACCCAGTAACTGGGTTGTGGAGGTCAGATAGGCAGTCGCTCCATGTAAAATACTGGTATTCAGCTGCATCCGGTTAGACTGGAAGCCGACCCCAACATAGTTGGGAAAAGGCTAGGCAGATGACTGTGTCTGTAACTCTGTAATTTATAAACAATCTTTCCCGTAAAATAAATACTATCATAATTTTTTCCAAATCCTTAACTAGTAAACGCATAAAACCTAAATGCTAATAAAAACTGGTGCATAAAAGGGTGTTTGTCATGGTTCTTCAGATAAAAATAAGGTTATTGTAGTTATAATAAAAATGACCTAAACACACACACAGGTTACAAAAAATACATATTACATAACTGGCTCCCTTGACTCTTAAATGAGGGTACATTTCTACGACTAACCGTTCGACAAAAGGCTTATCCAGCCGAAAACTAAGATGGAATTCATAAAAACCCAAGGTATTAAAATGGTCTACCCTCATCTGGTAATTCCTTCGATTAATACGACGTTTTTCATCAAAATCAGAGCTATTCTAGTCGGATAACATTTCTAGATCACTCAATTCACTATCCGAATGAGACATTTTAATTTCGTTTAACGTTAATAACGAAAACACGTAAAACTTTAGTGCACAACCAACCAATTTCAGCCGTTAAATCAATCACTTACGCCTAGCAACTTTGACAGCTGGTTAACGTTTCAAAAATTTAATAGGAACGATATAAGCTGTCATCTCCATATATTTACCCTAGTATCCGTTATTCGTCTTCCTCCCATCCGTAGCGGTAACGTCCCTTACGAAACGTTTTTTTATAGAAACACTTTTGGGTTACGCCTCGTAGACAAAACTACCATCCGTAAGCAAAACGATTCGTTTCTCGAATATAGGAACCGGGTATTAAACATTTTGTAGACTTAACAGGTCAATCCAAGCCGTCTACAAACAAATTACATTTCTTATTATACGCGTACAGTTAGGTACAAATGTGTTGTTATCATCAGACGTCGTTATCTTCGGGGCATAAAGAACTCATAGACTAATTAAACCGAATGAAACAAAAACAAACTTTCCGATATGTACTAGTTTTTACCTACATGACCATTGCCTACATAATGAAAATAAGGAACCAATGAACCAATTCCCATGTTGTTTTATTAATAAGTACGTAAGTGTACCTACTTATAATAACTAGTCGGACATGTAGGAATCCTTTTGTGGTCTTCTGACTATATGATAGTGTACATATGACATTTCGTAGTGTTCCAATTCAAAACAGGCAACTGTCACATGTTTCTATGTCAAAAATGTGAATAAAGTTTTTATTTCTTAGGTTCATAAAGTACGTCTCTGGGAGTGTATAATTTGATAGGCACTAAACTTGAAAATAGCTGTATGTGTCACGTATTCTTTGTTTTGCCCCGACGATAACGAGGTCTGGTTAGGTGGGTGAATATTTGACCTTTTAACCGCCGTCATTACCTTCCGCCAAAAGTTGATGAAGGAGAATATCGTTAATGAAATATTTCATCAATTCCCAGAATCTGCTTAAGGACCAGAATCAGGAATTGCTGAAATATTTCATTAAATATATTCTCTTTCATCAACTTTTGGCGGAAGGTAATGACGGGCGGTTAAAAGGTCAAATATTCACCCAGGTACTAATGCTTAACTACATTGGGTAAGGTGGAGATTTGCTGCAGATATAATTCGACCGTCCCTATTAACAATGTCGGATATACATTTTTACCAATATTCACTTTTTTACATAAATCGAATTACAATTTAAAAAAAATTCTTCATTGTCAAAACAAACTTTGAACTGAGGGCAGTTCATAGTTTGCTGATATTAACAATGTCAGTTCTGTGAAAAAGACCACTGTTCAGTAGGGACAAAACAGTAGTCTCCCTGCAGAACCGACATTGTTAATAGGGACGGTCGAATTTTGTTCTGTTTGTCAGTGAACAGGTCCACATCTTGCGTTAGTATGATTGAGTTGATGAGTACGTCGCGTACTTGCATTTCTTGTGGCACGGGTGCGGGAACCAGGCACAGCGCTCTCCCACACCCTGCATGGCTCCCATAGGGGCGTTTAGGCTTATAATGCTGAGGGATTGTCGATTTTGTTTGTAAGTAAATGGTAAAAGTGTATAATTGCCTGCAGCTTCCTTCACAACTCTAAGAGTGTCGAACCCTAGTTTACCCGTTACAAAGGGCGAGGGATAGAGAAATGGGTAGTACCCGTACTTCTTCTTGTATATGTATCGGCAGAATTTTTTATGTATTTTCTATATCATAACTTTGTACTTGGCCTCGTACGGGTCCCAGATTAGAACATTCTTCCCTAACCGGCTGCGAATGTACGCGTTGTATAGCATGATTTCTGGCTTATAATCCTTGTAAGTTTGACGCATGATAAAACCAAGTGTTCTGTTCGCAGCTTTCGTCGTGGCCATGACATGTTCCCTAAAATTAAGGTGAGCGTCAAATGTATGTATGTATGTATGTAATGTATGACAATATGACGATTGAGTGACAGTGGCCTATGAAATTTAATTTCGACCGGCTTGCTGACCATGTTAACGATCAACAGCATTCTGAAAAATGTCCACCATTACCATTTCGTCCTGCATATATTCCTACTAGGTATATTCAAACCTGAGATTAATTGAAATGAAATGAAGAAGAAGAGAAGAAATGAAATACAGACAGAAAAATCACCTAGCCTTTTGGAGCGTGACAAATTATTCTCGACTTTCTGAACCATTATTTCACCCAACTCGTTCGAAATTACTAGCACCGGCAGGTGCCTCGCTGGGAATCAGAGAAGAAAATTTATCAAAAAGAAATAACAGCATATTTCATTCAAAAAGCGGCCAAGTGTGAGTCGAACTCGAAGGGTTCCGCTACTACCGTACGATATTTATTTAATTAAATAAAAATTTACTATTTTATATATTTTTTTTAAATACTTTAGTAAAAAAAAAAAAACAGGAGAGGTGCTATAGCAAAGATCGTAAAGATTTGTAAAGCAGTATGTATTGCCATTATGAAAATCTAGTAAAAAAACCCCGACAAAAACACGTTTCTTGTTTGATCCCCTTTAATTTTTAACTTTATTTTATTTTTATTATTTGTGTTTATAGCGTCCATTGTAATACACACTCTGAATTTATAGTTATAACGGTTCAAAAAGTACAGCCCTGTGACAGACGGAACAGACAGTAGAGTCTTAGTAGGGTCCCGTTGGCACCCTTTGGGTACGAAACCCTAAAAAGATTCCATTTCCATAATCCGACAAAGCAATTCTTTGAGACGAACTTATGGTAACATTTTGCCTGTCGCCATTTTGGTAGAACCGCGAGAATTAGGACCAAGTTTGTTTAAAAAGTTACGGCCGTTTGCCGAATCCAATGGCGTTACGATCGGCGAACAAATACGAATAATTAAAGGGAATTACAGCTCTGCTACTGTTGTATTGTTATAGGGCTTCGAAACATTGACTGGATTTAGGTTAGTTTAAAATAGGTACCTAGTGCCTGTATTTCCTTAGAGATGATTTGGGGAGATTCTAATATCAAGGGATTACTTTGCCAATTTCCTAATGACAATTATATGAAAACTAGCACCAACAAAATATTATATTATCTTTGATAGGTGATATGTCAGTCCATCATCTTTCTATTCAAAGAATATTATAACGATAATGAAAGTCTGTTTCAGTGACAAGCCTGATATTCGACCGTCCCTATTAACAATGTCGGATATACATTTTTACCAATATTCACTTTTTTACATAAATCGAATTACAATTCAAAAAAAATTCTTCACTGTCAAAACAAACTTTGAACTGAGGGTAGTTCAAAGTTTGCCCTAACGATAAAAAAGAATCTTTATGATATTAACAATGTTACGAGTAATTCTGCGAAAAAGAGCACTGTTCAGTAGGGACTAAACAGTAGTCTCCCTGCAGAACCGACATTGTTAATAGGGACGGTCGATATGTGTAGACTGATGTGGTTTTATACGTAATTAATTAAAGTAATTTCTCTACTAAGTTTTTTAAAAATGTATTGAAATCTTAGCTATCGAAACGTAACAAACCTATGCAATACAATATCAAATAATTATTCAAATAACTTGAAATTTATCAAATTAAACTTAAACAATTACTAGTTTTATAGCCCGAAACCAAAACTTCGTTAATTACAATGATATCTCATTGTAATTAACGAAGTTTTTGAAAACGCACAAAAAAGATTTATCATCAAAACTTTTGAATGACTTCAAGCGTGGTTCGCCAACCCTTTAATTCAAGTTTAAATTACTTGATGAAATATTCAACTAAGGCTGTGGAAATTGGAATGCATAGTCACTATACCCTTGCCTGCAGTTCTAAGAAAAATCAATATGTTGTGGTATTTTAAAGCCATGAAATCGGTCTGGTTCAATAACTATTAGGCTTTTCATGGTTAATGGTGTTTAGGCACGACAATACAGTAGTAGTACGTTATTGATGCCAATTCTGTTTTCACAAACTGAACAACAATAGGAAAATTGACAATCTTTCACGTACAGACAGCTCAAGAAACGAACGGTGACACGTCATAAGAACTAAGATAAAAATGTCAAATTTGTTTATGCCTTAAAATTCACCGTGTTTTTAATATATGCGTCCTATAATTATGTATGTATGAAAGTTTTAGGCCACAACAGTGACAACAATTGTCACCACTTTCAATGCAGATAACTATGCTTTAATATATGTTAGCGATTTCAGACTATTAAGACCGGGATCTTTCATGATGTGTTTTTATCATAAGCGGTGGTTGGATTATCTTCCACAAGAATTTATCAACTTCCTGCCCTAATCCCAATTTATTTAGGGTGTTTCTCTTCCATACATCTCTATAAGCCGTCAACTCGGAGTTTAACTTCCTTCTTAGCTATTTCAGGCAACTTCTTTTTCTTTTCTTAAGATTTGCCTCTTTTCTTAGAGACATATCGTGTTCTAAAACTTAATGCTTTCTTATTACATGCTCCTCAAGCCCCTCAATATATTGATACATTATTAATTTCAAATTGCCAACCTTCTGCGTGACTGTTTGTATCCATAAACTTCAAGGATATAGCTTCCTTCAAAATACAAAGCAAACAAAAATGTTTGGAAACAAATAAAAAAGTAGTTATGTTACAAAATGTGTTTCTATTTATACCCCTGTTTTGATTTGTAGTCGGTCTTGCGAGGTCTTACGCTAAATATAGAAGCAGCGATTCCCAACCTGCCGCCTGCCTATCTTACTTAAACATAAAGCAATTAATCTGATTAAGATTTAACTTATCAAACTCAAGACAAGCACGGAAGAATATTCTGATTAGGCTCATTATTAAGCAATTCCTGAGATCCGCTTCAAGCAATTTGCCAATATACAGTTATATATACCAAGTTATATTTTATGTAAGAGCTGTCCCATTGCTTTATTAAATTAGATACCCGGAACGACCAAAGAGTTCGGATCCGAATATCTGAAACTATCGGGTTTTCGCATCCCTAATTGAAACCGCAAAAATGAACACGTATTTTAGGTAGACGAGATATTGCGATATAGGGAAGTTCAGAACGTTAGAAGGCAATATAATGAATATTTGATGGCTATACACCATTTTTTTTTTCTGGTTTCAGATATTTTGCCGTCTACCACTGAACCAGCACTATTTCTAAAGATTTTTCTTATACCAAAATATTTCTGATAGTGTACCAGTCCGTTAGATTCTAGCTCAATCTGTTTCGGATCTGATTAGCCATAGATTAGCCAAAATATTATTAGATAATTAAATATAAAGTCATTAGTTACTTCTAATGTTTCAAAGACTGAGATCCACTCTATTGAGTTACCAGATTCAAAACCTCACGATATCAATTTGTTATTCGATTCACTTACATAGCCTACCTTCATTTTTCTTATTTCAATTTATCATAGAAAAACTTTAGAATCAGAAAGCATATGTAACTGTTTATTAAATACTTCTAATCGGTAGTTAGATAGGTTACATTAGCCACACCAGAGCACATGCTCGTAACCTATAGTCGTAAGAAACAGAAACGGTCATCGTAGCCGAAATCGGCATTTCCCGGAATATATGCACACCACCAAACACTCCAATTAGAATATTATGTTATAATCATAATACAAACACTGTAGTTTTACTAAACATTGTTTATTTAGTAAATTAAGTATACCTACTGATTGTGGGAGAAAATTATAGTCACAATACATCTACGCACCCCGACAATCGCACACGTATAAGGGTACTTTCGCCATTTTGATTTGTTTTTGACTGTAGGTACAGCGGAAGTGTGACTATAATGAAAGTAGTTTTGATTATTTTTGGGATAAAAAATGACTTAAATTGAAAGTTCGAAATTTTTTAAAATTGAAACGATTCTGACGAAACTACTTTCATTATGTGCATATATTCACTTACACAGTGCATACTTCTAAAAACTGTGGGTACGGAATAGAAGGATAGCCAATCATCCTGTCCAATATAATCCCCTTAGCAATCCGTTACACGTCCCCTTAACATCACACTTAAGCCCTCTTACAAACCCCAGGAGAAGCAGCCGGTAATGAAACAATGTATTCCCAGTACAACCTCAAACCGCTTTAATAATATAAAAAAAAAATGTTACATTTTCGCTTTTTTCCCAGTAACTGATATCTTGTTCGCAAGGAGTAAATAAACTTATTTAACTGGAAAAATAAAATGTTAAACACACTTATCGTTATTTATTTCTGTACATATCATTCATTTGCGACAATATCGACATTTCTCAAAAAATAGAATTATACAGGAGAGAATTTTTTATAATTTCAAGTTAAAATTATACCATAATCGTTGATTTTATAGGTAACTTGTTTAGACAAAAATGTAGTGTGGTTAGTATAGTTTTCTGTTAAAATATTAAATCTTATGTAAAGAGCACACACGACATACTACGCTATTTTTTCAACACAACTGTATCAATCAATCTGCCTAGCCTTTTCCCAACTATATTGGGGTCGGCTTACAGTCTAACCGGATGCAGCTGAATACCAGTATTTTACATGGAGCGACTGCCTATCTGACCTCCACAACCCAGTTATTGGGTAATACGATACCCCTTGGTAAGACTGATTGTCAGACTTTCGGGCTTCTGATGACCTGTAACGGCTGTCAAAGATCCACGAATGACAGCTGGGACCAACCGCTTAACGTGCTTTCCGAGGCACGGAGGAGTCTTGGTAAATCACCAATCTTGAGATATGTCGACCGTGTAGCAAATGAGCAATATATCATAAATGAAAGTGGTTTTGATTTCTAGGTCTTAAAATAAGGACTGGAAGTACTGAAGAACACGTTGGTTTAGCTACTGTTTTATTTATTTAGTTATACTAAGAATCTTCTCAACTTCTCTTTGCTTGCAAATAAGTTCGTAAAACATCGTTTAGGACTAATCAACGGCTAGCCTTCTGCTCCAGAACCTCAAAGTTATTTTAACCTTGATTTGATTATCGTAAGCTTAAGTTTTATTATAATAAACTAGCGCTGGACAGACGTAATCCTTTTTCCTTGAACACCGGGTCAGATTGCTAAACCATCTAGGTACCCACTAAAACACAGACAAACAAATTCATCAAAATCGGTTCAGTTGTTTAGGAGGAGTTCAATGACATACGCACGTACAGAAGACAGGATTATTGGTTATGTGTCGGTGTTATGGACCAAGTGATAAATTGGGCATTATACATAATGCTCGGTCATTATGAAAAATGCCCAATATGAGAGTGCTATTTGATAAGAATTATGCAAGTAATCAAATTGGCCGGGCATTATACATATTGTCCATCACCTTTTGGGCAGAGTAGTACAAACATATTTAATTACTGTTTTTTATTGTTATTGTCAAGTAGCCTAACCTAACCTAACCATTCGCTTACAACGCAAAACTAAACAAAAACAGTAGCACTTGAGTTCGCCGCACGAGCCGCACGCTGAATGGCGGACTCTGATTAGTCAAAGCGTGCCACGCCATGCGTGCCTCCCTCCCCGCCCTCACACCGTGTCAAATTTAGCTTTATTATCAAATTGCCCAATTATCATGTAGCAATATAATAATGACCGTGCAATGTGATAAATAATGAAGTTAAGATAGTATTAATCACTTAGCCCTATAGAGCTAGACATTATTCATAATGACCGGGCATTATGTATAATGTCCGCATTAATCACTAGGTCTATAACATCGGCAATCCATTAAGAGGAAGTAGGAGAGATCATTTGCAACCAAATGACCCCTTATGACCTCATACAAATGTCAACCATTTTCAATATTTTTAATAAATTTTTAAAGTTGTATAACTTTAAAAATTTATTAAAAATATCGAAAATGGTTGACATTTGCATAGGAGTCATTAGGGGTCATTTGGTTGCAAATGTTCTCTCCTACATCCCCTTAATGAATTGCCGACATACTACCAAAAAACCCTGTTTATAGATAGATATAATATAATTCACAATAATCAAAATACTAATTTAGAAATAATTTTAATGTAGTAAAGTTTTTATCAGTTCGGATTGTTATCGAATACTTCTGAATCCAACGGCACACATTTCCCGCTATCGTGCAATCAATCAACTACAACATAAGTCTCTTCCAAATAGCATGATCACTCCCGAAACGTTGCTAGATTTTATTTCGATATAAAATCCATTTTAAAACCTGAAAACGATCAGTGTTATCTTGATACTGAATTTAAGCTAGATCACAGAAGTTTCCTGCACGGGATAGATGCTTTCGTTTTAAAAGCTAAAGGCTGATTTTTCAATAGTCAGAATTTTTTTATCTGAAGAATAAATATGACAGTTTGACTTAGTTTCTGAACAAAAGCTGTCAAATTGCAATATTTATTCCTCATATAAAAGTTATCTGATTGTTGAAACTTTTACCATAGTTCAGATAAAATAATAATGATAATCAGATAAAATAAATATTTCTTACAAATTTATATAAAAAATCATTTAAAAATATAAAAAAAAAATATTGGTCCACCGCACCGGTGTCGGGAGCAGGGTTCAAGCTACCGGTGGTCAGGACTACAGAGACAGGAATCTCCTCACGATGCGAGCCGTATCGAGGAGTACTGCCTTCTGAATCTGACCCTTATCTAACCGCCTAATGAGAGCCTCGATAGATGTTGTTGACTTTAAATTATTAGGATCAATCATTATTATTCATATTTGCACGCCATAATAATTGGCAAATATGTCTGAACCTGTATTTTTTTATGTAACACTGCATGCACGTTTTATTCTTGAATGTTTAAGCAAATAAATATAATAGGCATCTTAAAAAACGTGAAACATATAATAGACTATTCTTGAACATAAACAAAAACAAAATCATAACGCTTAAGTTAAAAACAAGTAAAGACCTCATAATTGTTAACTTTTGATTGGGAATTAGTTGTTAGATAAACCAATTCAAGTATTCGTAGCACTAGTTTCAATTAGTTAACTTTCAACCAAATCACTAGTAAATAAAGTTCAAATTTGAACATTCGCCAACACTTTACAATATTACTTCATGACGCAAAAGCTAAAATCAACAAAATTTCCAAACACTCCAGCAGGAGATTTAAAGGTTAAAGTGCAGTACCGACCCTGATCCCAGAACCCATGTAATCCGCACAACAAATTTAAATTTTCAGTCCATTTAGTATTTGTGGACACTTGATCTCTTACGTAATCCTTTTATGTTTGTTGGAGGTTCGGGTCACCTTGAGAAAATAAGATAACATGCTAGCAGACACATTAATAAGGCTTGAGATGGTAATTCCATGGAGACAGATTTGTTAGTCAGTTTTGTTCTGGTAAACAACAACTTATTAGTGGGGACGTCTTTTTCTTGTCAAAGATATTCTTGAATTTAGAATAACTGTGCAATAAAGTAAACCTATACCCCACAGTAGGATATGTGTCGTGGGATCCAGTTTCTGGTGGTTTATAGTTTGATTACTTTCATAAGATTATGATTAATGATGTTACACTAATATAGTATTATACAGTTGTGCTAAAATAATACTGACCATAAGATTAATAATCACACCAGTATATTCTATTGCCTACTTGCTTTCTGATTTTCTTTCTCTTTGGGAATAATTATATCACCTCTATTTCTTGAAACAGCACGACTAAAATCACTTACACACACAAAAAAAAACCAATTCCACTCACCATAATGTAATAACAAAATAAGATTATTTTATTTCCTCAGACCGGACTCATTCATTTCGGCCTCATTAAATACGATTCGGTTCAGTTGTATAGAAACAACCGCGCTGTGTGAAAGTGTTCCTGGGAAATACTTAATAACAATTTATATAAATAAACATGACTTCATTAAGTGTTTGTATTGTTCATCGTTACTGAATTACGACTTTTGTCGAATGCTCAACCTTGTCGAATACTTTTGTGAAATCAATGGGTCCTTGAGGGACACCTAAGTCATAATACTCGTAAGCAAAAAATTGTACATCATGTTCATTAGTATTAGTAATGTAAAACTTATCAAATTTTATTTCAATAGTTTGATATAATTTTAATTACAGCACGAAATATTTAAACTTCAATCTAAACTTACCATGATCTTAAAATACTGATCGTTACTAGCATTAGCAAGAATGTATTTTTTAAAAAATGGTGAAACACTATTTAGCTGTACTTTTGAAGAAGTTATTATATTAGACTATTTACCGAATTCAATATCACCAAGTCATAAAATGATGCCAAACAGCATAAATCAAGTGATTGTCACACAGAATTCTGGCAGCAATATAACGAAGCAGTAAAGTAACACAGAAAAGAACAAAACAATCTTATTTTTGTTCCATAACAGGACTCACTAATTCTAGGAACATTCTGTCAAACATCTGTTTAGGCAGTAATTTCTACTCCACCAGTATTATTTATATTTGAGCTTTTCTCCTCTGTACGTGACCAATATATTTGGTGTTAGTGTCATACAATGCTTTATTTATTTTATAAGGAAAAATAGCAAAGGAACACGGTACTCTTTTTCCTCGTTTTTCTTTCGTACAGTCAAACAAAGAGATAGTTATATAGACAGCTAACTTTTAAACAATGTTAGAGTGTGCTAAGTAGTCAATTCTTTAACATCAACTCTCTTATGTGACCATCCGTCTAGCCTTTTCCCAACTAAGTTGGGGTCGGCTTCCAGTCTAACCGGATGGCTTTAGAGACCGGTATTTTACATGGAGCGACTGCCTACTTGACCTCACCACCACAGATACCCGTTAGTCACAGTACAGCCAGAACCCGACAGTATGTAATCGATAGCCACACATCCCCAGACTGACTTCGGCAAGTGGAGTTTACCTTTGATCGAACCGTGCGGCTGTTAATATTTAGCCACAAGCCCCATGCTACAAAAATGAAGTTGCAGATTTTTGCCAGTCTACCAAATAGCTTGTTCGACTGTAGCTACCTACACATTAACCATTTTCTTCCCTCCGTGATTAATCTCGACTAAGTGCCAGCCTGTTCCTGATGTGTAAATGAAGGTCCGTTGAGACGATGGACTGCTTAGGCCTTAATTGCCAATAGAGGCAAGATATAGGGAGCAGGGCTGTTTAGTGTTGTTCGTATGTAAACGATGGTTTGTAGTTTATTACGTAGGCATGCCCAGTCAGATAAATTATATTTATTAAGCAAATTAACAATCTACGTCACTATGCCGTGTCACAGCCATTTCATCTATCAAAGAATGACAGTTGTGATTTGAATATACGGACAATTTAAATTGGTGGTCAGTTTGCCTAGAAATTAATTTCCCTGACTTTACAAATTGTCCTTTTTATACATATGTAGATGCTGGAATTATTTATATCATTCCTAGTAACCGTAAAAGTGATATACAATAGAATTGCTCTATTTGATCTCTCTCTTTGTAAACAAAATGTTTGAGTGACAGCTATGTCGTGCGTCAACTGTCACTGTCAAATTAGTAAGTCTATGAAAAAAAAAATGTTCCTTTCTGCTTCCATCTGGCTGTAATGCCTGTTTTGTGTCCGTGAATTAATTAAGTAAATCTGTTTTAATCGTGCAATTAGTTTATTTTATGGCCCCTTGTCCAACAATAGACACTTTGTAAAGTTTATTTTTTAAAGTAGATTTTTTTGAAAATGCAATAAGTACTAGTAAATCTTTGTTAATCGTGCAATCAGTTTATTTTATGGCCCTATATCCAACAATAGACTATATGTAAAGTTTATTTTTTAATAGTTTATTATTATGTTGATTATTTCGAAAATGTTATAAATGCCTACACTATACTAAGATTATCCCTTTATTGTAGGCATTATCTTCAGCAATAGTCTTTTTATTTTTTGGAAAACCAAAGTCTAAAAATGCTGAAAGTCTATCAGCCATTTCGCCAACTGACTTTTCATAGGTACCTTGATTAAACAACTCGGTAATTTATGAAAATGCGAACCTTACCTGCAAAAAATACCCATCTACCTGATATTCCTCGAGCAAGAAAAACATTAAGGTCTACAAAAGTATCCGGAAACCACACGGCAAATGAGCAAAATAAAAAATAAACATAATTGCACTTACATTGCAAACGGACTCTTTCTAAGAAAAAATATATTTATATTTTTTCAAGCTCATTGAGGTTATAATGAGAGCTATGTCTGGCGAAACGCCATTTAGTGAAACGACGGAAAACGTTTGCTGGGGTTTGCAGCAATCGTTGCAAATACGACGTCTATTTGCTGCCATTACTGAATTTGTTCAAAATGCATTTCACTGTGTCGGGACATTCGTCTTTTGAATGCAGAAATATAATAAAGTCGTTATACTGTTATCCCGAATACAAAAAATAAAATGGAATCTCTCGTGGAAGAAATATCAATATTTTATCAAATATTTTAAGCTATTTTGGCCTGACTAATAATTTATGTGCCAAGCTGCCAGTGTAACTAATAAATTGGTAGGGCACTAACATGACTATGATTAATTGACTTGTAACATGAATGTAAAGGAACCATGATTAAGTTATTTTAGTATATTCATACAGTATGGTACATAAAACCACAAAACAAACTTCAAAATAATCCGATTAAAATCAGAGCTACATCAGAATTGCTTCAACCTGGCCAGTCAGCAATTGCACAGTTTAGCTATATAAATAAATTCGACGCATTGCGCTACCGATCTCTACTGAGCACGTGCCGTTAACGATGCTATACACGTGTATATATACTGTATATACATACACACGTGTATTTTACTAGCACACACTGCCGCTGGTAAACTTTCACACTTAATTTTACGACACACTTAGTTCAACACTTTTCTTGTACTTGAAAAATGTTCGAGATTTAACTTGGCACTACTGTTGGAAAATTATGTGTAACTTCGTCGGATTAACGCTTCGAATGCCGGAACGCAGGTCTGCGCACCATTTTTTTATGCGAGTGCGCCACTCGAAAAAACACCTAATTACATTAATGTAATTAGGTGTTTTTTCGAGTACAGCTAAAATCGCGCAGACCTACGTTCCCAGCATATGAAAGGTTAAGCAAACGTTGCTGCAGTGTTAAATTGGTTTAAGCTATGCTCACTGGCAGATGGCAACAAAAAAGTTGGGGGAAAATAAACAGAAGCCGTTGACGTATATAAAATAAGCCATTTACCGGATAGTAGATGGTTTTTAGATGAATATGATGATGATAATGATGATTTATATTGTTGCTATCTACCGCTTATGCATTTGATGAAACCCTAAAAGAAATCAGCATCTTAGATAAGGTTTGAAACTGAACTAATGTTCAAATGTCAATGATTCTAAAAAATATCATGCAGTACTTACCTACAAAAGTATATTAACAACTTTATAAAGACT
This sequence comes from Dicycla oo, assembly GCA_948252095.1. Classification (NCBI taxonomy): domain Eukaryota; kingdom Metazoa; phylum Arthropoda; class Insecta; order Lepidoptera; family Noctuidae; genus Dicycla; species Dicycla oo. The sequence goes on from OX411732.1 coordinate 17,869,261, forward strand.
ACTGCTGGGACACAGACCTTCTCTCTGTGAGAGAGAGCGGGCCATAATCCACCACGTAGGCCCTGTGCGGGTTGCTGATGTCACATCTCTTTATTTTTGCTTCTAGGACACGCCGGTTTCCTCACGATGTTTTCCTTCACCGTTTTGAGATCAGTAGTGATGAAATAATTTACACAAAGTAATGTGCCTGCCTGGGTTCGAACCTACGACCGACAACTACTATTCGTAAGTCGCGGCTCTTACCACTGGGCCACCAGTGCTCCTCTATCAAGATTGCAATTCACTTATAACATCATATAGAGGAATGTTGAAGATGTGGACTTGTAACTTGTAAAGTGGTCTATAAAACAAACGTGAATCGGGGCTGTTACCACTGGGCCATCACTGCTCTTCTCACTAACTTATGTCAAGGATGTCTACCGCTTAGGCATTTGATGAAGCCCTAAAAGAAACCAGCATCTAAGATAAGGTTTGAAACTGAACTGATGAAGTTCAAATGTTGATGATTGTGTGTCCACTGCCATTTTGAAGATTTCGTAGTTTTGAAAATTTTTCTCACGCAAATAAAGCTTTAGTGGTCGGAACAAGTGATAGTCGGATGACGCGAGATCCAGTGAGTACGGTGGGTGGGCATGCAAGCTCTACGATTTTTTGTCGAGTCTCCGAAGCGACTTGAGGTAAATATCTCTCGCTCGTGGCTATGTAATAACAGACGCATGGATCGATCCATCAGGTTAAGCTACGCTTGCCGGGGTTGGTCTGTGGATGGGTGACCATCTTTTCATACCGAGACTCCTCCGTTCCTCGTAAAGCACGTTAAGCCGTTGGTCCTGGCTGTCATTCGAGGAACTTTGACTGTCGTTACGGGTCGTCAGAAGCCCGAAAGTCTGAGAACCAGTCTTACCAAGGGGTATCGTATTACCCAGTAACTGGGTTGTGGAGGTCAGATAGGCAGTGGCCATGTAAAATACTGGTATTCAGCTGCATCCGGTTAGATTGGAAGCCGACCCCAACATAGTTGGGAAAAGGCTAGGCAGATTGATTTGTAAAAAATATCATTCAGTACTTACAAAAGTAAAGTTTTTTAAAGCTGTTAATATTAGCAGGTTTAAAAACCAGCCGCACTAGATACACTCCATTATGATAATAATAGTCGAGACGAGACAAGCTATTTTGCGGTCCATAAATTCGTATAATAAAAAGTCCTCACCCACAATTCCGTCCCATTCTCCTGCCATCAGCATAATATCTTAAAAACAATAAGTTCTAACTTAATAATGTCTATTTTCATCCTTAACGACGGTCCCACGTGCAAACAAGAACTAAAACAATATTACCTGGGACCGCACTTGACTCTGAAAGGTCAAATCGCAAACTCACCCGACCTTGACTCTTAAAGCACCCCTCATAAAAATTACACTACATTTCAGACAATAAAATTTCATCCCTCCCCTGTTGCGCGTTTCCCGATGCGGTCCAAAACCGGTCCTGGCCCGTTTCCAAGACAGCCTGCCAAATGACGGTCAGATAATGACCTTCAGCTGTTCCAGATCGATACCGAATTTTGTAACTACGCGTTCGTAAGGAATTCGATATTAGATTATACCGAAAATGGTAATAGATTTCGCCTTAATGTATTTTCATATTTTTAGTGGTCTTCAGAGAATTTGTCTGCGGAATGAAATTATAATGAATTTTGGTAGGGAAATATCTGAAATTGTGAAGAATTGAAAATAAGTTAGAAGATGAAACTTACCAAAGCCTGTTTTTTTTTTTTCTTTTATTTTAGGGACTTTTATTCAAAGAACATGCCAGCCCCGTTGAGACATAAATAACCAATACAACTACACAATCAATATTAGTCTATACTATTCTAGAGCCTAAGTAACAGGATTTCACTGACGCGTGAACACTTCAAATAGGTTCATAGCAGCAGACAAGAGGGGATTTGCTAATATTATTAAAAAATTACCAACATCCATCACATTTAATTTAAATTCACGCACCAGTCATTCCCTGTAATTTTTTATATTTATTACACTCTAATGATGAACATCATCAAGTTACCAAAGCCTGTATTACTGAGGCTTATGGAATGCCCACACTTATTGGCCAATACTACTGGCTACTATGATACATGTTATGGACATAGAAATACACTATTATTCATCACCACAATCCCAAAGATGAACTCTGAAATATCATCATCATCATCATCATTCTCCTGCCCTTGTCCCAATTTATTTGGGGTCGGCGCAACATGTCTTTTTCTTCCATACTTCTCTATTAGTCGTCATCTCGGTAGTCACTCCCTTTTTGGCCATATCATCTTTCACACAGTCCACCCATCGTTTCTTTGGTCTTCCCTTACTCGTATAGCCCTCCACGTTTATACTCAACACTTTCCTGACGACATTTTCCTCATTCCTCCGCATCACATGCCCATACCATGACAACCGATTTCCGCACAACTTTTCAGTCACCGGTGTCACTTTCAGACTTCCTCTTACATACTCATTTCTTATTCTATCCATTCGCGTAATACCACACATCCCTCTTAGCATTCTCATCTCGGCTGCATGCAATTGCCTTTCATTCATTCTTTTTATGGCCCAACATTCTGATCCATACAAGACAGCAGGTCTAACCATTGTTTTATAAATTTTACCCTTGAGTTTAAGGGGGATGCGGGAGTCGCAGATTGTTCCCGTGACCTGCCGCCATTTCATCCATCCAGTGTTAATACTCTGAAATATCCATGAAGAAAAAGGAGACTAAAGACCACTATAGAGACTTGTAGACTTTTATCTTACTGCAGGGCAAACACCTCTTGTTATACATAGAAGGCACGAGCATTGATCACCACGTTTGCTCAAGACGGGTTAAGTCTATATTAGTATCTGTATGTAGTACAAAATACAGCTTCATAAAGACTCCAAAAGCCTCGTATAGCCTTAGAACACAGCAGATGCTTTCCAACCTGACCCACTAAACTTCCATGTGGCTCTTAGTAACACCTGCTCCCAACCGCCTGTTCTAAGGGCAAACATGTACATATTTAAATTTTATTGCCTGATTTGCGTGCTACCTGCCTGTATCCACTTATATATACTGTTCACAACTGGTGCAATAATAAAAAGGAATTGGAAATGCCTAAATTTGGCTGCTTCGATTTTTTTTTTAAATCCCATAGAGTTTATTTAAACTGGACCATATTGTGCCTATCAACCCGCCTTAGTTTGATTACAGCTCACTCCCTCGCACAGCTTGTATCCCAACAGAGCGAACATCACAGACAGATCATTATGCTTATGCATAATGGAACCTATCGGTGTAGATTAAGCCAGATTTTTGCACACAAAGGTTAAGTAAAAGACACTCTTGAATTTTCTACTCTTCTTTCTCTACACTGTAATTAACAAGCCATACTCACGGTGAAAAAATTACCAATCATCAACCCTAAGCATGCCTTAAGTAATATCGTGAAAGCACTTTCATGCACACATATAGCATTTTTCACCTCACAACCTCGGCAAGATTCTGTTTATCATTCGAAATCTGAGTGCAAAAGTGCATTTTATACGCTAGCGCGGAAAGGTTTTTTAAAATTCGAACCTTTCTACTTAATAATTTTCTATACCGCCAGTACTGAAAATACATTTATACTTATTTCATGACAGTGCGCCAACCTCATTTTTAGAATAATCACACTGGCCAGCATGATGCCTGCATGAAAAATGAAAGTCACACATTTTACACATTTTGTTATTTTTTATTAGCATTTAAATGTTTATAATAGAATGTATATTGTCTTTTTTTGGTTTTATGTATTCTTAATTTAATATGTATTCAGAGCATGTGTAATTACTCGATAATGTGTAAGCTGTGGATACCTGTAATTGAGTGTGCATTACATGATAACGATGATTATACAAGTTATATTATTGTAGAATACTATAATTGTAATGTATCCGTTGGTAATCCTTAAATAAATAAACAAATAAATAAATAAGACTAATTTAATATATTATTTAAGCTGTTTTTTTGCACCTAGCATTTTCCTTGCTGTAGTGAGGTGAAAAGTTGTGTGTTTCGCTAGGCAGCAAAGTTATTCTGCGTATCGTACCTTTGAAACCGTCGCTACGCTCAGGATTCTAGAATCCTTTTCTTGCTTAGGTTTCAAAAAAGTACTCGGGCCAAAAAACAACTTTGCAGCCTTGCATAATAAACAGCTACTTTTATTCTTTGTTAGTTTTTTACATGTAGCAGGTTTAATTTCTAATTAACTTATAATGCCAAAAGAATACCTACACAGTCACGTGAGTGAAGCCACGGATACATCTAGTTATAGCATATTATGACCTCACTTTCTTACGATTCCAATTTTAAAAGAAAAATTTCGGATCCCCAGCGTTCCCCAGATCGGGAAAAACTGTGATTGGCTTTTGCAGAAAACAAGATTGGATTTGCGTCGCATAAACGGCGGCAAACCAATCACAATGTGTATTGGTGTATTGTTCTACGAACTGTTTGATAGTCAATTATCTGGTTTTCTGTTTTGCATAGTCTATTTGGAATGGCTTTATCTATTTATATATAAATAGGCAGTTCAACGACTTCACTACATATAATAGGGCCGTGATAATCCGAACTACCAGAAAACCTTTTTACAAACAAAAACCACCGACTTCCAAAAAAAACACTACAAAGTGAAAAATAAATTTAATTTCAGAAATCTTTGGATCTGCATTTTAGTTTTTGCCACCGACTTCTGAAATTAAAGTTATTTTTCACTTTGTAGTGTTGTTTTTGGAAGTCGTTGTTTTTTTTTTTTGTAAAAAGTTTTTTTTTTTCGTTTTTAGTGGGTCAGTTTGTAATTTATCTATGTTACAATAGCCTAATGTCAACTGCTCATCACCTTTTGCAAAATATTGCTTTTTCCAAAGTAGAGACGTTAATTATTGTTGAGGAGTTCTCCTAGTAAGAACTAGGAGAACTGGAGCTGATGGTGACTCCATTAGCTCCTATTAAAGTAGGTACTTAATCGAATCGCAACCCGTGAAATACTTATTGTTGAGAAGTTCCGATGGCCATCTTTGGTCTTCATCATCAGTTCCACTTCACCAAATGGTGCTTTCCGAGAGTAAATTCACGAGTTACTATAAAAAAAATATCCAAATTGCTAAGGTGTGCCTATAAAATTTGAAGGTTGGCGTCGATTTCCATGGGATCCACATATCAGATTCTGACATGGTGGCAATGGAACCACCTCGAAAGTATTGCCATTGAAACAAAAAAAAAAGAATTTTCGAAATCGGTCCACAAAATGATGGTGAAAACGGTGGACATACATAAAAAAAAAGATAAACTCCTCCTTTTTTTGAAAGTCGGTTAAAAACAACTCCTGTTTGGACTCACGGAGCGTTCGGATTATAATGTTGTAAAAAATGTAAGCATCTTTTGACAGAATATATTTATTGAGCTTATAAGATACATATTTAAACCACAAAATATGTTAAGTGTAAGTTACTTATTCATAAAGTCATCTACATTTTAGTCTGGTGGGTTCTATTTATTGACAACGAAAAAGCTTTGTCCCTCAAATATAACCTCTTTTATAACCTCTAAAAACACGTGGCGCGCGAGTTTAATACAGAATAACGTAAACACACGGGCTGGCTTATTAGTAATAGTAACTAAAGACAAAACATAAGATCAGCAGTCACGGTCGGATTAGCCTGGGTACGGATTATCAAGGCTGGGTACTGTATTATAAAACAAAAGTCCGCCGCCGCGTCTGTCTGTCTGTCTGTATATTTGCGATGATCTCAAAAACTACTAAAGAGATTTAATACGGTTTTCATCAATACATAGATTCAAGAGGAAGATTTATACGTATAGATTTCCGACATCTACGCGGGCGAAGCTGCGGGCAAAAGCTAGTTCTTACTCAAATATATACAAACAATAATCACATACAGTTTTAAGTATTATGGTTGATTACCATAAATTACTAATGTATAGTTTAAATTTTAAAATGAAGAAGTTTATCTAAAGCCTTCTAAATAGGACAAATTCTGACAGGCCAGTTGGCGTGATTGGTTAAGATACCACCTATCATGCCGCAGGTCGTGGGTTCGATTCCCATCCAGGACAAACATTTGTGTGCATGAACATGTCTGTTTGTTCTGAGTCTGGGTGTAATTTATCTATTTAAGTATGTATTTTAAAAAAAAAGTAGTATATGTAGTATATCAGTTATCTGGTTTCCAAGGTACAAGCTCTGTTTAGTTTGGAATCGGATGGCCGTGTGTGAATAATGTCCCAGGGTTATTATTATTATTAATTACGAGACAAAATATTACACAAAGGTAAAAAGCCTTCTAAAATGGTGATAACTTTGTAGGTAAAATGCGCTATGAGTACATACCGGTACTATTACTAAATAATTTTGAAAGTTTGGTTTCGCGACCAATACACAGCGCGGTAACCAACAATTCGTTTAAGCCGCCATAAAAAACCGCCTATGAAAATTCATTTCATGAATTTATTATAGAAGCGCTTCCTCCATTTTGAAAGGTCTTATACCTATATATCTTTGTAAGATAAGCGGCTTAAGAACCTCTAATCTAATCAAACACACCTCTGTAGACCTTCAAGAATAATCTTTTGGGGTCACAGATGTAGCAGACACGAAAATATTATGTATCTGCAAAATGTAGAAAACATCTTGATAAGGAAAAACCTTTCTACATTATTAGGATTCGTACTAAAGCCTTTTATATCTTCCTCCTAGATAGTATTGAGTTTGCAACAGGAAAAATAAATTTAAAATATTCAAGCTGCATTAAGGTCTTAGTTTCAAAGTCAGCCAACAGCTAAGTCAAGGAAGTTCTTTGTCATTGAAAGCTGCCTTTCAAAACAAAATATAGTCGGAATTAAGAACGCTTCGTTGAACGTTGTAACTGTAGTCTCTTAATTTAATTTGTAACGGAGTATGCTTTTGTGAAATTAAATGAAAATAGAGCACGGATAGGGACATTGGAGCTTTGAACCAATAACGGAATAAATGAGAGTTTAGATCGAGGCATAAAGCTAGGGATTCCTAAGACTGCGGTGGCCACCACATAGCGTCCGCTATTTACCGTCGGATGACATTATTTATGAAAGAAAGTTGGTGTGTTTTCCTAGAGAACGTCTTTTGACACCGTAACGTTAAACCCTGCTGCCATCGTAATCATGACGGCCGTCACTGCGGGCGTTATGTGGCGGCCACCACTCTTGTAGGAAACCGTAGCTTTACCGTCTGCCTTACCTACGGCTTTCCTTAAGTTTCTATTGAAGGTGCAAGTTTCTGGAACGTTCAAGAACAAGAATTACATGTATAACTTTACAGGCACGCGATTTTCATAAAATAGCATACAATAATTGAATGCAGGTTTTGCCATTCAATAAAATCGCACGCGACTTACACCAAAGCTATAAAATTGCCACAGGATTTTTGCATGTAAGTTTTGCCTCGTCTAAACACAGAATTGCACGTCCTTGTACAATTGATTTAAGTATTACCCGTATTTGTGCTGATAAATATTTCATTCAATTTTATTGAACGTCTTGTTTCGTTCGCTCATGTTTGAATGATAGTAAATCATGCCAGAATTGATTGCGGTTTTATTGTACGTGCTGTTTACACCTATACCAGTTTTGAACGGCAACTAACTTGCCCGTAACGTGCAACAATATTGAACGTGTTGATTAGACGTTGCCAGATGTTTGCTCTTCAGTTTTATGGTATACCACAGGCAATAAACCTACGCCGTGTAAATGGAGCTTTAGAGATCGATTGAAAGAAATACTCTATAACAGATCGGTGATAGTCTCATTTTTGTATATGTACACAATATGATACCCGCGTAACCCAATTTTAGTCGCTTTTTGCGAAATCTGTTATACCAATTTTCATCTGAAATCAAACAAAACATGCAATGTGATAGTTTTTATTTAGCGTTATTATTTTCGATTGAGTCTTTCAACTGGTTCACGATGTCTTTAAACCCTTTATTTGATTACATTTTCAAGCATGCATACTTATTGTAAATATATACACATATCATCATTAGCCTAGCCGTTTCCCAACTATGTTGGGGTCAGCTTCCAGTCCGCAGCTTCGGCTTGCTGGCCGGCTTCACCGGCTAGCCTCAGCCGCGGCGGCGGGCCTTAAGCCACCTGCTCCTCAGCTCGCGGGCCGCCCCGATCTCCACGCCTATGCGGGCTTAAATTACACTCTAGGGGTAGGGCATAAAATACTACGTGGAGTCGGTTTTGAAGCGATTCGTTTCTGTGAGAAAAGAAAATAAATTATATCAACAGTTGGTATATGTCACGTTTATTATTACATCTTGTGAACGTTATTGAAATTAAAATATACCAAATAACTTTTATATGATATGAGATGCACCCCATTTGGTCATAATGTTTTTATTGAATTAATGTTCAACTTATTATCAAGTTTGTTGTATTTGACTATGCTACGAAAAGTCTTGTTAAATAGAGTATTTTACTCACCTTAAATAGTTTGATTTACTTTGTAATTGTAATCTATTTTATTTATATTTCACCAAAGCGCTTACGACTTCTTGTAGTATTTCACCTCATTAAGTAAAAATTGTTGCACCTTTGCAAATTTTTACCATCAACACCAAATAAGAACTATGACAGACTTTATTAATAATATATCATCAAGTAATTTAACTTTAAGTAAAGTCAATCAGTGAGTTAAGTATGCAGGCAAACATATTCATCTTTCCACTACACTACCATTTTTTTTATAATGTGAGCAATAAATTTTAAGCTTAAGACTCACTTGATCGATGTAAAAGAATTGACTATTCAGCACACACTCAGTACATACACAACATTGTTCGAAAAGTACTTGCAAGCTAGCTGCCTGTATGTCTACCCTATGTCCTTTGTTTGACTCATATAAAGAAAACCTATCATACTTCCGAAGGCTCTCTTAATTTGATTAGAAGCCTTACTTATACCTTTCTTTGGATAACAGGAAATATGTATTGGATTGCCGAAAACGATTTCTGAATATTGCTTAACTTTCGTTATTTTAGGATGATCTTTATTAAGTATTTACCTGGATGATTTACTCTTTTCTGATAAAATAAATGTTATAAGAAGAGAAACTACATAGTTAAAAGTAATCGAATAGGCTCGAGCACATTTTAGGAAATACAGCACTTTTTTTTGTAAAAGTTTGAATGGGATTTTTTATTTTTGGAAACTACGGACTTGTCAATATACCTATGTATATAAGTTGACCTGGAATAAAATAAAAAATATAGAATTTCACTGTTCACCATAAAATTAATTATTGAAATTACTGTGTTATATTTAATTTCATTCGTTTAAATCTTAAAAACGCGAAAGTGTTTAACTTCCTCAATTCTGTAAAAAAGTTATAACGACCCTTTTACTTTGTTCTCAGATGGCGTATTCAGACACGAGGTAGAAGCGCGCGGGCGCGGTACGGAGTCAGCGTTCCTTGGCGAGCTACACTCGACGCTGGCGCCCCCTGCCGCGCCCGACCACGACTGGCAGCACACCCTCTCACTCATTCTCAAAGGCCTCATCTTCACGACCATCATCATTGGAGCACTCTTCGGCAACGCCCTCGTCATCATCTCAGTCCACAGACACAGGAAACTTCGCGTCCTGACGAACTATTACGTAGTCAGTCTAGCCGTCGCTGATATGCTCGTCGCACTATGCGCGATGACCTTTAACGCCAGCGCTGAACTGACTGACACATGGCTATTCGGCCCTTTAGTCTGTGATATCTTCAACTCTCTCGATGTTTACTTCTCCAGCGCGTCTATACTTCACCTTTGCTGCATATCCGTCGACAGATATTATGCCATAGTCAGGCCTTTAGAATACCCAGTCACAATGACTCATAGGACTGTTTGCTTCATGCTTGCAAATGTGTGGTTGTGGCCTGCGTTCATCAGTTTTGTGCCAATATTCATGGGCTGGTACACAACGGAACAGCACCGTCAAGAAAGATTACATCATCCAGATGTGTGTATGTTTAAAGTTAATATGGTCTACGCTATTGTATCATCGAGTGTTTCATTCTGGATTCCAAGTCTTGTCATGATTTCAATGTACTGTCGGATATTTAGGGAAGCTATCAGACAGAGAGAAGCATTAACGAGGACATCATCGAACATTCTTCTGAACTCCGTGCATATGAAGCACACTTCTCATTCAGCGCATCACTCCCACTATTTACACCCTGACAGAAGACCTTCCGACATCAGTCCTAACTACAGCACGTTTACAGAAGTAGGACCAGAAGAGACTGAATTTGGTGGTGAAGTTATGATGGCTATTGGGGACATATGTCCAAGTAAGGAAGCCAGTCCGAGGAAGTCGGTAAATGTGAGCTGTGATACGGCAAGTTCTGGGTATTGTTCCGGAGGGTCTAACAAAAGGTCTTCGAGTGGACAGCCCCCACCGGGTTGGAGACCGAGCTGTTCCTCAGCTGTGGCGACAAGAGATCTGGCGAAAGCTGCTACAGAACTAAATGCTCAAGGTATGTTGTCCTCTCTTATGTTTTGTTCTGTTAAATTAATTTCACCTAAATCTATTTTTCATTTTCTTTCTTTCTTTCTTTTCTTTTAAGGGTTCCTTACCTCAAAAGAAAAAACGGAACCTTTATAGGATCACCCGTGTGCCTGTCTGCCTGTCCGTCTGTCACAGCCAATTTGCTCCGAATCTAATGGACCGATTAAATTGTTCGGAATTACAACACATGGAACACATATGAATTTCTGTAACCCAAATGCTGACGTGTAACATAAATAATGGAATTTCGATTAAGAGCTTAAGCGATGGGGGCAAATAAGAAAATTAAAAAAAAAGTTTTTCTAACTGCACCGTGTGACAACAAATGAAAGGTCATACTCTGAGGCTCTCAAATGGTTTTTTTTTTGTATTTTTAAAATATATCGTTTTAAAGTTATTTAAGAAAATAGGCGATAATTGACCATTCCACCTGATCTCCGAAACTACTGAGCCTAAAATTTTGAAAAAAAAAAATACAGAAAATAGTTCTATACCTATAGATCACAGGGAACCCTATAAGAAGTCTATGGTCTTAAAATGACATAGTTAAATCTCTCAATAATGGGCATACAAACTTACATTTGCAGTTGGAATGTATGAATGTAACATGTTTTTCAACTACAATGTTAAGTTTGTTCTTGGGATAAATTCATTCCACCACGGAACCAACTACGGAACCATTAATTGTGCGTGGTCCGACACGCACTTAGCCGTTGTTTTTTCTTGTTAGGGATTCCTCAGTCAGGATATTCTAAAACAAAGCGGATTGTGTTGTCCAATTATATAGCCTAAATGGTATCTATCGAACAAGAAAGGGTCGGGATATATCAGACTAAGCTAGGATCGGCCCCTTTAAATCTAGTATCATTGAAATACGATTATACGAGTTTGTGCTTGTTATGTTTTTCTCGTAAATTCTCGATTTATTTCGTTTATTTTCTGAAACAATAACAACTTTGGGAAAAAAACAGTTGAATATTCGAGTAAATCTTTGAAAACTGCCCATATAAAAGAAAAAATATTGCTGAGTTTACGTCTGGAATAAACTGAGCTGCGTTGTTTCTTTTAAATTGTGAGCGATAAGCAACTTGGAAATTTCTCTCCAAGTCTCTGAGCGTCTTGGATTCAAGATAGTGCTTTAACGATTAATACATGAACTCCCGATTTTAGACCGAGATCCTCAAAGCAAAGTGAGTCGTCGGAACTAATAAAGATAACGAATCGGAACTAAGTAGATGTTCAGGCCTCTAAAGGGCGGGAAAGTTAAATTTTACCGTTTCTCATGAAGATATCATCAGTTTGACAGTTTCTCGATACCGGGATAGCCTTGTAATGGCCGAAAGTTTGAACTATACGGAGTTCGAATTTATGGAAGACGCTATATTAAAAAGGTAACAGGTGCAAATGTTGTTTATATCGAGAATGATTATTGTAATAGTGTTGAAACCAGATTTACAGACAGCTGTGCTGCTGGGGAGTTTGTTGTGCCACTTCTTCTTCCCAGCTAAAGCACTAGGAAGTGGTGAAGGGCGTTCGTTTTGGGGGACTGTCTTATGTAGTTTTGACGCTCGAAAAGTGCTGATTCTCAGCTAAGGGCCGGTTTTTTGATCCGTAGTTAACTCAACCAATGGTTAAACATAGTAATTAATGGTTGAATTTTGGCTAAATGTGAAAGGCTAAACATGAATGAGTTAACATGAATATATTCATGTTAAAAATAGTAACTTATGGCATTTTGGCAAACACATTTAGCCAAAATTCAAACATTAGTTACTACGTTTAACCATTTATTAAGTTAACTATCGATCAAAAACCGGCCTTTAGTTTGAATAAACAATAATAATAATAATAGATTGAGTGTGCGAGTCACCCCCTGCCATTTTATCCGTGTATAATATATAACATTGGTCAGGCAGGGGACATAGTTCTTCCATAGTTCAAGTTACCCAATCCAAAGTGGACCCACCCAAACCGCCCATTATGTTTTGTTTCCACGTACAACCATAGTCCTGCACCAACCGGGGTTGTCCTTGGGTGCACTTGCATAGTGCATACAGAGATAATCGTCGGTTGTTGCCTCTTCATCATTTAAAATTATCTAAAGAGCCTCTGCGAGTTGGCTTCGGACCCTCGTCTACCTTCCAAAGGTCCGGGACCCCAGGGTCCTGAGATGTAAGTAAAAATACTAATAATAATTAAGTTTATTCATCAAAAGCAATACAATGTGACATTTTCGGTGAGCCACAAACTAAGCGTCACTTAGTTTCACAAAAAAAAAATGTTCACATTGAAAAATTACTTTTGATTTGATTTGATTGATTTACAAAAGTCAGAGTCATCATTAAATTCGTTGTAAGTAACTACCTCTAGTGTAACGCTAAATTACGATAACTTTCTAACTCCACAAGACCTAGCATAATCAGCGCATAATTTTCGGTGAGCCACAAACTAAGCGTCACTTAGTTTCGCAAAAAAAAGGTCAGATTGAAAAATTACTTTTGATTTGATTTGATTGATTTACAAAAGTCAGAGTCATCATTAAATTCGTTGTAAGTAACTACCTCTACTGTAACGCTAAATTACGGTAACTTTCTAACTCCACAAGACCTAGCATAATCAGCGTATAATTTTTCCATTGCTGGGGTACAGGCCTCCTCTCGATGAGAGGAAGTGAGCCGTAATCCACCACGCGGGCCCAGTGCGGGTTGGTAGATGTCACATGTTTTCGAATTTTTGTTTCTAGGACATATCGGTTTCCTCACGATGTTTTCCTTCACCGTTTTGAGAGCTGTGGTGCTGAAATAATTTACACAAAGTAAAGCGCCTGGGTTAGAACCTACGACTAACAACCACTATTCAGAAATCGATGCCGTAACCACGGGTCCACCATTGCTTCTCTACAAGATTGCAATTCACTTATAACATCTTAGAGAGGAATGTTCAAGATGGACTTGTAAAGTGGTCTATAAAACAAAATGGCATTCTTTGTATAGTAGCAACATCTAAAACTTTTCTTAATATACTGCCATTCTATGAAGTACGTAATATGGATAGTGAACTATGTATTTTCATTTAGTTTGAAAATCCTACGTATTTTTACAGAATTTTGTTCTACTTTTATAACTTTTGAAATATTGTAAAGTTGTTATGTTGTAACATATTTACAACATAATTAAATTATTTGATGTATTTGGATGTCGAATTGGGTGAATGCGCATATCTTTTTGATTCCAATTTCTGGCTAGAATACACAAACGAAATGTTCTGGAAATATAACGCCAGGGTAAATAATAAAGCAGTTGCCATCATTCTTAAAAACTTAATGCATTTTATGAATTATCTGGACTCACAAACACAAGTTGCATTAGCTTCTCATCAGTGTTTTGATACTATTGCTGTCAAAAATAGTTTTAACCAATCAGGCGACGACTATTATGAATTACATACGGATCAGGCAACACAAACTGAAAGCACTCATAATGAAACTGAGAATGATCTTTTTCGTTTATAATTATAATCATTTATATATCTTAAATCAAAATATTAACGGATTAATAGGAAAGGCAGACTTATTATGTATACACTTATGCGAACTCTTGCATAAAGGGAAAATGGTAGATGTGATGTGTATTACGGAACACAACATGATAGATGATGATGTCATACAATTGTATATACCGAACTATAAACTTTCAACATACTCATCAAGAAGCAACAGGAAAGGTGGTACGTGTATACTAGTTAAACATGGACACGCGTTTAAGGTTATAGATATTAAAGAATTTTGCGTTCCCGGAATTATGGAGTGTTGTGCCATTGAATTAGTAACTCACAAATTGATTATCATTTGCATTTATAGACCCCCAAAATCTAATAGAGGTGCTATATCGATTTTCTTCGAAAAAATTGAACTTGTATTAAACCGTTGTGGACGAAATATAGGAAGAAAGGTATTGTTGTGTGGTGATTTCAATATTGATATCTTGAAAAATACCAGAGTATCTATTGAATTTCTACATCTACTACTAAATTACAATCTGAAACCAAGTATAAAACAGCCTACACGTATATCGACTGGAACATGTATTGACAACATTATCCATAATGTCAAGGGTGGCTGTGGTGAAGTTTTAGAATTGGCCTTATCTGACCACACAGCTCAACTCTTTAAGTGTCCTATAAAAAAGTCCTGTTCGATTGATCACTGGTACGTACTACGTCGTGATTATAGCTCTGAGAACATGTCTAAGTTTATTAAAGCCATTAGTAATCTAAGTTTTGTTGAAATATACAATAGTACCGACCCAGAACTAGCTTTTACCTTGTTTCATGAACAATTTAAACTCTTTTACGATTTGTGTTTCCCGACTGTGAGGAAAAAAATCTCTACTCGTAAATCCCCGAGATGGATTTCTAAAGGTATCAGAAGATGTAGTAAACGGAAAAGAGAAATGTTATGGCAGTATAGGCGATCACGTAATATTGAAAATAAACAGTTACTTAAGCAATATTCAAAACGTTTAAAAAAAGTGATACACTTGACACAAATATCTCAAAATAGTCATGTAATTAATAGTGCTGAGAATAAAACTAAAGCTACATGGAAAATAATTAATACATGTAAATCGAACTTCCCCTCTGAAACCGTAAAAATAATACTCAATGGTGATAAACTAATAAGTGACCCTTCAGAAATGGCTACGGCATTCAATAATTACTTTATAGACTCAATTCATCCTGAAATTAATAATAATACTAGTAATGCTATATCTTGTGTAAATTATTATCCCAAGTCTCTATTTATGACACCGACAGATTCGTTGGAAATATTTAATATTATCAATTCATTAAAGAACACTAATAGCGCGGGTTATGATGGAATAACTACTAAGATTTTAAAATCTGTGTCGCATATAATTGCACCTGTTTTGAGTTTTATTATTAATCTATGCATAGAACATGGCCACTATCCTAATTTATTAAAAATGACCATAATTAAACCACTTCATAAGAAAGGCGATAAAGATGCTATTTCAAATTACCGTCCAATAGCTCTGATACCGGTCATGTCAAAAATTTTTGAAAAAGTAATTTATAAATCTATAAACTCATTCTTTGAAGTAAACAGTATACTGGCTAAAGAACAATACGGTTTTCGAAAAAACAGAAACATTAATAAAGCTGTCTATGAATTATTTACACAAATTGTTAGTAATGTTGACAAAAAAAATCCAATTGCAGCAGTACTTATGGACATGTCTAAAGCATTCGATCACGTAAATCACGAAATATTACTGGGTAAGTTAGAACGATACGGCATCAGGGGAAACATATTAAATCTAGTCAAAACATATCTCACTGGACGTAAGCAAGCCACCGTTTTAAATAGAATTTGTTCTAAATCCAATATTGAAGTTACTCATATGTCAACAATTAGAGATACAATATGTGGTGTACCCCAAGGAACTGTCCTTGGGCCATTATTTTTCCTCACATACATTAACGATTTGCCAAATTGCACTGAGCATCAAACTGTTTTGTTTGCCGATGACAGTACACTTATTGTTCCATGTAAAAATATAGAAACCTACGAAGATGACATAAACAAGTCCATCCTTTGCATCATTAATTGGTTACATATAAATAAATTAAAAATAAACATAGACAAAACAAAGCTTATGACATTTTATCAAAGAACAAAAAAACTTAACTTAAACATAGCTTATGCAGATCAAATGATAACTGAAACAAGCAGTGCTAGATTTCTGGGACTTCACTTGGATACTCATTTAGATTGGAAATGTCATGTAGAAACTGTTTGTAAGAAACTAAACCAGTACTCTTATGCGCTCTACAATCTAGCAAAAATAGCAAATGAATCCGTCGTTCTAATTTCTTACAAGGCCTATGTCACATCTGCATTACGTTTTGGAATAATATATTGGGGTAATTCCACTGACAGAGAGATTGCGTTTAAGGCCCAAAAGAAATGTGTACGTGCTGTGTTTAAACTGAAACCTATTGAAAGCTGTTTTCCATATTTCAAAAATTTTAAACTGTTAACGTTGCCCTGTATGTATATTCTCGAGACGGCAGTATTTGTCAAATCTAACTTCCATCTGTTTGAAACATTGAGGTCTAAAAGACGCAACAGAGAGATATGCGCTGAGCCACATACCACTGCTCTTTACACAAAATGTTTTTTAGGAATGGCACCTAAGATCTATAATAAGATCCCTAGGCGAATTAAAGAAATAAATAACATACACGATTTTAAAAAGGCGTTACTGAAAATGTTATATGAAAAAACATATTATACGGTGAATGAATACTTAACTGACACATTATAATTACTTTTTTATATTTTTAGCTTGTTTTATCTTTATTATCATATTTTTTTTCAATTATTGATTTGACAATTTATTATTACTATATTTTATTGGAATGTTTTTTTTATTATTTTTTATTGTGTTGACAATTTGAAATTTAATGTGTGACAATTGTGTAATAATTTATTGTAATCAGCATGTGTGTCCCTAATGATATTTGTACGCCGATGACGGCTAGACATAGCGTTCTTTAATAATTAGGCAACATCTGTACTTAACCTACCTATGTTCAACAAATAAAGAATATTTGTATTTGTATTTGTATTTGTAAAAAAGGAGTTTAGAAAACTAACAAGATTAACAGACACTAACAAGATTAAGAGAAAAAGACCGGTGCGAGGCCAAACAGGCTCCTATCTCGGCATAAAGCTGCGATATTAAAAAAAAAACAAAAATACTGCAGGGCTGGTATTCTGATAGTACCTACCCAAAATGCAGGTCCAAAAAGCAGCATGATGCTGTGCTATGGGACCCACAGCACAGCGCTGATTTTCAATGGTCAGCCGTAGTTACTTACTAACGGACCCGACAGACGTTTGGTCCTGTCTAATTTTCAATAATTCATTAAAAAATCCCATAGAAAAGGACCTTCAGTATTCCCAATTTTGAACATTTTCCGGGATACTTTTCCAATTTATTTCCAGAACAACCGAATTCGGACTGATGATCATTTTAAAATAACAAAAAGCCAAATCGGTCCGGCTGTTAATCAAGTGATGTGATTACCAACGAGCAGCATTTATTTTTTATTTAAATAGATTATTATTCAAATCTCAGCTGATAAACACAAAGAGGACAACAAAAAAATCTCCAACCCAAAACATTAACGTCACGAAACCTCGTTAAGAGATTTGCGCCAGCAATTTTGATCGAAACTCTATGTTTTTCTATACATAATATTTATAATGAAGGGTCTAGGGGTCTAGATCACGCGTCGGATCACTCCCTCAGCGACACTAAAACTAATTGCGTCAGACTTTGTACAGTCACTTTTACAGCTGGATTGGACATTTAAATTGCGAAGGAAGACAGATTGCCGGCATCGTCTTGTGAAGCGAATGAATAGTATCCCCATCTGAATTGCAACTTGAACGGGGATGCCAATAAGTAATAGTTGGTGTTTCGATATTCTGGAAACTACTTTGGCTGACACTTTCTCCTTCAAATGCTTTTATCTGGGTATTGAGAAAGATTTAGCTGGCTTGGTTGTTCATGGCAAACACACTTAACATTATTTTGTCTTTGGGAAATAACAGTAAGATAAACTCTGGGAAAATAATTGTTTAGCAAATTGACTACCAACTTAAATTGTCCGTATAAGTATTCAAATGACAATTGTCATTCATAACAGTTGTAACCACAGAAATCTACTTGGAACCGTAGGGTTTCTTGCCGGTTCCTCTCCTTAGGACATTACCAATTCGAACCGTGCAGTTAGCTTCTGACGTGTCAGAAGTGCCCATGTAGAATAATATGGAAAATAAAATATGATTTATTTTTATGAAAATTTCATAAAAATAAAATATTAAATGGTAATAACAAGGCAAACAAATTATTTATTTATTTCTCACTCTACATCCAGCAACTCATTTTCTTTGGGCGCGTAAATAGACGATTCTGAAATCGTCATCGTTTCACTTTTATCTAAAGTATTTTAATAAATAATAATAATATCCTGGGACATTTCACACACGGTCATCTAATCCCAAACTAAGCAGAGCTTGTACTATGGAAACCAGATAACTGATACATACATTACTTTTTTTTTTTGTAAATACATACTTATATAGATAATTACACCCAGACTCAGAACAAACAGACATGTTCATGCACACAAATGTTTGTCCTGGATGGGAATCGAACCCACGACCTGCGGCATGATAGGTGGTATCTTAACCAACCAAGCCAACTGGCCTGCCAATGCATGAGGCGAACACAGTACACTGGCTTTTGCATTAAGAAAAGTTAATGTCGGTTTCAACAAAACAAACTATACACAAAGTGAAACTAAAAGACCCTCTGTTCGACTCAATGGGGTTTTGAAGTTCCCAAATTAATCCCTATAAGACTGTTTGTACAACCCTAAGGAGTTTATACTAGCACCGAAGATTGAGTTAATGCAATCAGATTTATCTTTAATTGCTTACGACAGAAGTTCGTTAGGACCTTGTCTAAATGTTCGACAGAAACTTGGAAGGAATCAGAAATGCGATTAATCATGTTTTGATTATTGTGAACTATGTTCTGCGTAATCTAGGTATTTCTTGTCTTTGCTGATTGTATCTATGGTATAGGAAATTCTACCATCCATGAGTACAAGATGAATTATTACTTGTAAAGTCAGAGAAATAACATGTCGACAGAACACCATTGGATCTTAAGAAAAATCTTCATATAATATGTATATAAACGTATTATATATAAACGTAAAATATCAAATATCCAATGGCGACCGCGGGCTTAAAGTAGTTGTGAACCTATAGGGTTCGGTTGATAAGTTTGCATTCGAGCATACATTGACATGAACCTATGCGGTTTCATTTCTTTACTACAGAGGGTGTTTGGCGCGTGGACCGACACAATGTTTTGGGGGATTGGGTGTTCATTTGCTAGGTTTCATCCATAGACCCCATGTCCTAAGTGTGACGGTAATTGAGATATGTTTTACTTGAATTACGAAACCGTATATCTGGAGAAACAGCTTAAAAGTTAATTTTCATTAAATTCATTAAATCAAATTGTGAAGTTTGACTATATTTTTTGTTTTCTAAATACTAAAGGGCAATGGGCCCTTTTGCAATTTTTATTTTATTTAAAATTTCAATTCGAAATCACAGGCTTTGTCTTCCTCATCCGCATCCTCTTCCACGTCCTCTTCCTCTTCTTCGTATCCACTTCCTCAAAACGTATTTCTAATAGTTCGTCATCCGCATCCTCTTCCTCGTAACCACATCCTCATCAACCCTATTCTACAAAAACGATCTGTTTACACAACGAAAAACATAACACCCAACAAACGCGATAGCCAAAGATGCATTATGTTTTTTTTTCGTAAGTTTTTTAGTGCATTCGATCGTCACCTACTGGACGCCTCATGGAGGACATTGTCGTTGAGGTAGACCGCGGCGAAGGTGGTGTGACGATCTGATCATGTTTGCAGAGCCAACATGGCCAGGGATCGCACAAGACTGAAAGGTATGGAAGGGAAAAGGGGAGGCCTTTGCCCAGCAGTGAGACACAAAATAGGATAACAAAAAAAAAAAGTTTTTTAGTGATGTTCCTATTAAAATGTTACCTAGACCAGTCAAGTATGAATCGATTACTCGAATGATACAGCCAGATCGTCCAATGGGGACCGTAATGATGTGAACCAATGGTGTGCCGTTGACATTTTGAGCACTTTATCTTATGCTTAAATGGTGTGCATTCGACGTTCGAGAGGTAAATTTATTTACTGTTGATAATGATAATGGTTGATAGTGTCTGAAAAATCATAGAAGATTACCTGAAAAACTAAGCTAAACCACTGAATGGATTTCGATAAAATTTGGCATGGATATTGATGGCATCCTGGAGAAGAGCATAGGCTACTTTTTGTCTCAAAAATAATCCTAAACGGGGTGATACAGGGGGTGAAAGCTTATGGTAGCCGATTATGAAGAGGCGCCATTAAAAATGGGATGAAAGCTACAAACAAGCGCAAACGCAAGAACAGTCGCCATATTTGTGACCTGCCAAGCCTGACATTAACAATTTGGCAATCAATATCAAATCAACACTTCGCTGTGTTATGGTAATTATTCCGCTGCTTGTGTAATCTACACAAATATTTGAAAATAATAGAAAATCCAAAAATGCATACCTCACACGCTATTATATTATAAATTGAAATCGTGGCGCTGTTTGAGGCAAAATGACAAAAATATTATGTGCAAGAAAGAGAAAGAAGTACCCTAATGTGTAGTAAGAAAGAGATGAAATAATAATGTTGGCGACAGCTGTTATGAGAGAAACCTAGAAAATCCATCGTCTTTCATTATATTTTTTTAAACGGTTAAGAGTTCGGTAACAAGAAGCAATAAGGTTCATATTAAGGATGAATGGATCTATTTCAAACCATAGCGTATATTTTTCTAAAACGCGAAAACTTACTAATGGACAGACCAACGGACAGCGGTGCATATATTTTTCAATTACAATTTTTATTTTAAAGTAAGATAATAACAAAATACATTCACGTTGTAATTTCATATCTCTAATTGTGAAAACATCCCTTTTTGTATGGATTTAGTATGCTTTATGGATCATTTTATGTTGGAAAATTGTCACATGGTGGCATATCGAGAGTAGAGCACACCCCACACTCGTGCATTGTGTGGCGTGCAATTATAATAAAATCATTAGGCCTAATCTAAATCCAAATCCTAATGATTTAATTAATTATTAATTATTTTTAGTCACAAATTTCATTTTTATCGACGGTGTCACCATCTGTGGTGACATAACGTAACTTATTGATTTTTATGGTGATAGCAAATGTCACATTTTGAAAAAGTGCCCCCATATCTGTCATTATATAGAAATTTCCTATCCCTGTGTCAGATGCTCCAAACCATATGCAACTGCTGTAAGGCTATCTCGTTTTATTTTTTTGTTTTTTCTTTGAATTAACATCTGTTTAAATTTTCTGCATTATATTTTTATTTTAAATAAATTATTATTTGACCTAATTGATTTGTAGAAAATAACCTATTATTTATATATATTATATTATGAACAATTACAACTTCTAGTCATTTTATATAAAAAACTAACGAAATGCTATTTTGAACTTAGTTTTATTTAAAAAAGTTCTTTTTTGTCCTTCCCTTTCTAACGTTTCGCTACATGCCATAGAAGAAAATTCATTATGTAGTCGAAATACTAGTTAGAAGAGCCATTTAGGGACTTTGAAGAAAAGACTTAATACGGTAATTATGTTTTAATTAATTATTTTTTTAGAATAATATATAATATATTATTCTTATTCTAAAATTTTATTATAATAATATATACGTTTTTTTGCAATTTGCAAGTCAGTATTAGGTTGTATGTTGAGTTAAGTATGATTTTCGGCCGTAATAAATATTTATTTACAGAAATATAGTCATTAGAATGATAGAATCAGTAATACAACTCCAAGATTTTATGAAATATTCACTCAATCCAAGTAATCCTTACTTGGTCTTAAAGAGTAGTAATGATGACTTTACTATTTACAATTCTGTAAAGACATACTTGTTATGGTCGTAAATCGTACTTTGATCATCATACAGTCTAATTCTGACTTGCAAATTGTAAAAAAACGCAATAAAATTTGAATTTGGCGGGTTACACTGGCGCTTTCGCCTTAACGGTAAAGCCATGGTACAGCAACAATCCAAGAATGACAGTTGTAATTTGAACATACGAACAATTTAAGTTGGCACTCAATTGAGGCGTAACAGTTAATTGGCCTAACTTTACAAACAGATTTGTCTTTAATTGCTTACGACAGAAGTTCGTTAGGACCTCGTCTAAATGTTCGGCAGAAACTTGCAGAGAATCAGAAATGGGATTAATCGTGTTTTGTTTTTCCGGACTACGTTCTGTGTCTATTTCTTCTTCTTGTTCTATTTCTTGTTTTTGCTGATTTTCTTGTTTTAATACAACATAACATAAAAACGCAGCGTTTTTAGTACATCCGAATTTCGGTTGTTATGCTGTGTCCTACAAATTTTTGTCGACTATTTTCGGAATTCAATATGATACTTATCTTTTTAGATACACGTGTTTTTGCGATAATAAAACAAAGTTTATTTCTTTACTTCTTTCTTTCTTTACTTGTCTTTGGTTAAGAAAGTTTGTCCATCCATTTGTCATCCAGACAAATGGATGGCCAAAATGTGTTCACCAATTGTCAATTACTTGTACAGTCGACCGTGCGGTGATAACACTATGCCCCTGAGCTGGCTTATCGTAATATGGAGTTTCAATCAAAAAAGAGGCCATCTTATACTAGTTTTGTTACCGCTAATGTTCGGTCGACTTGCACTAAGGATATTTAAAAAAAAAGTTTACTTTTCAAAACGTGAAATATATACTAGTAGTTCTTCGATCAGGAGACCTCGCGAGCACAAACTTTTTGCAACAATTAATATACCACTAAAGTTATATAAAACGGCATATTTCCCATGTTTTCTATTTTTAAAAACATAAATATCCCGTTTTAAATAACTTTAGTAGTGAAAATAACCATGTCTGTTTAAAATCCTATAATTAATTACCTATCCAACTTAAAAAAAAAAAAACCTGACTGCGGCTGTAGGTTGCTACGCCATCTAGTGACCTTATTGTAAAATTAACATTACCTAATATTAGTTTCAAAGCCTCGTTTTAGAGAATTCTGATAATTATTTTCAGAATTCTCTAGTTTTGTGAAGAGAAGGTGATCCCAGGTGCTTCATCAATCCCTACCTTTTAGAGGGCCGGGTCCACTGGTAGAAATCCGAAAGAGAGCAATTTACTGCGCTTTGAGGAGCTATTCTGCTCATAACTTCGAATATCCTCATCAGATCTTCACCATGTTTTTATGAGACCAATTTAAAATTACTACCTTTCAAATAAAAAAGAACCATCAAAATCGGATGTCATAAGGCGGAGATATCCAGTAGCCCCTTTTTGGAGGAAGTATCCCGACGAGAATAAAAATCTATAAAATCGTAAAACCTGTATTCCAAGTTTCGTCCAAATTGAATATAAAATATGATCTGTAGAGGAGTACCAACAAACTGACAGAGGAAAGCAAATTTTGCCAGACTTGAAGCAGATACTCTTTGCTCGCTTCGCTCGGTCACCTAGCTGTCTAAGTTGATTTTGATCCTTTCTAAATTGAGATGTTTGTCGGAAAATTAATGAGGCCATAATATAGGTAGGTAGGTTGGGTTGGGTCTAGTTCCTAATTAATCGTCTCGAAACTGGGTTTAAATATTGATCTTTTACATAGAAAATTACTTTTTACTCCAGATAGAATATTTACTTTGTTTTATTTAAGGAGCAGTGGTGGCCCAGTGGTATCGATCGCAACTTATGAGTGTAGGTCGTAGGTTCAAAGCCAGGCAGGCACTTAACTTTATGTAAATTATTTCATCACCACTGCTCTCAAAACGGTGAAGGAAAACTAAAAATTCGAAAACACCACCAACATTGACATCCACCAACCCGTACTGGGCCCGCTTGGTGGATTACGGCCCACTCTCTGTCACCGAGAGCAATCCTGATGTGTCCCAGCAGTGGGAACATTATATGCTGATTATGCATTATTACGCATTACGCACTATTTATATATAAGGTCAACTTATATTAAGTACAAAAATTTTAAGGATAGATTTATTAACTTAAGATAGACATTTCTTGAAAAAATAATACATTTCTATACGCTAGTTTCCAAGAAAAACACCAAAAACCGTTTTGTTTAAAAAGTCAAATTCAACATCCTGTGTATTAATGGCTAACGGTACTCTAAGCAGATAACAATGGTTGTATGCCTGCACATGTGTGGCGGTGGCATGTCCCTTCTTCGCCCCGCTGCCCCCGCCTTGCTCGGCCTGAGCGCAGGAAACTCGTTCAATTAGCCAAAATCAAGTTACTGAATTGTGCGTGTTGTCTGTGCGAAAATTTTCGATATGCCTTATCGGTATTCATCCCGAGAATACATGAATATGGCTATGTGCTATCACGACGCAGGTGAAATAATGTTGCGGGCACAAGAACTGTACGCCCAGAGATTTGGACGAGTGGTCAATATTCGCACCATTCTTCGAGCCGTGCAGCGCTTCAGACAGAGTGAGAACTTCCAGCCTCGTCTTATTGACTCGGGGAGGCCACGACACCCAGTGCAGCTTGAAGAGGAGGTGCTGGATTTCTTTCACCGGCACCCCGTGGCGAGCACCGGAGACAATGCCCGTGTGTTTGGCGTAAGCCAGAATTACGTGTGGCAGCTCCTGCGCAGTGAAGGTTACCATCCCTTCCATTTCACTCGGGTCCAGGAGTTGCTGCCTGAGGATTACGCACCGAGGGTCGAGTTCTGCCGTTGGCTGCTGCGGAACCCTACGTATAACGTGCCGTGGACGGATGAGTGCACATTTACGCGCAAGGGACTATTTAATGTGCATAATGCGCATTACTGGTGCGAGTACAATCCACGAGTTATTCGGCCGGACCACTTCCAACACCGGTTCAATGTAAATGTGTGTTGAACGGACAATTACTGGGACCTGTTTTCCTGGACCGACTGACTGCGGACACGTATCTGCAGTTCCTCCAGCGAGACCTACCAGAGCTGCAGCTGGATGTGCCTGTGTGAGGGCGATGGATTGGGCGTGGAAGTGCGGAGGCATTGTCTCGAATCGAGACTCTCGATCGCGCTAGACAGTGTGTGCGACAACAAGGGCGTCACATCCAACAATTGATGTGATATGTGTAAATAACTAGTAAATTGTGTAAATAAGTGTAAATCTGTTAATGAATTTTGACTATTTTTAACACGCCAAGTTAATGCAAAACGTTAGGTAAGTTGTTAACATTTTTACATTAATTCAATAGGTACTAAAAAAAATAACAAATTGTATTAACTTGTCAGTCCAAAGCCTGAAAAAGTGTGATGGAAAATTAAAATACGATAGATTAGCGCAAAGGTTAATATCGTTTCTTATAGTCTACACTACTTAGGTATGATAGCTTCGAGTAGCATAGCTTGGGATGGAGATTCGATCACAAGTCAGTGCAGTCCGAGCGATGACGTAATACCGGGTATAATGACCCTGGGTTTTTTGGGGGTCCAAACCCAGAACAATTGAGTCGGTATACAGTATGCTTTTAAAAATATTGTAATTTTTGTGTTAGAAAAACTGAAAAAAAAAACTAGCCTGATTATTTGAAAAGAAATGCTAGGACTGTATTTCTATCGTATAGATAGACGTTCTGTTTAAATATTTGTACTTGATAAAAGTTGACCCAGTATATCTTGGCTCTGGCGTGGGACGGTGCACAAGTTGTACTTAGCTGATCCTTGACTCTAGATAATTAATTTGGGGATTCGAATTAATTATCACTTCAATTACCAAATTGTCATCGTATGATTTATGATCAATTAATGATTATTATTTGTAATAACAAAATAAGATAGTGCAATTGGTTAGTGTCACAATTAGTGACTTAGCTATAATTTTTTTAAATTATTATAATAATAAAAGGAATAGTTCAATCTATCTTCAGCCTATCATTAAATCATATCTGACCCACTTTCTACATATATATTTTACGTTTTACGTTTGTTTACACTACAGAAATTACAGGAAGCAACAGAAAATAAAAAAAATAATTTGTAGGCGCAGTTTGAGTCCGTGCCGTTAGTTGTCGTGAAAACAGATTGACTACATTCTCCGATGCTGCCGTAGCCATTGTATTTGCTCGACACTACACATAGACTTAGTAGGCTCATTGCATTCCTTATAAAGTAAGCTTTCACAGATTTACGGCCGATATGAGACGACAACCTAATTTTTTTTGCTGTTTGCAACAGATTTTCTTACGGATTCTGACACTGCAGTAGCTATTGTATTTGCTTGGCACTAGACTTTTTAGGCTCATTGTATTCCTGTTGATGCAAGTTTTTTTATTAAGGTTTTTTTTTTCATTTCTGAGCAGATTTACGGCCCATATGAGAAAACATCTGACATTATTTTGCTATTGTTAACTTCAAATTTTAACTCAGTTTAGGCCAAAATTTCTGTGATTTCTTTTTAGGTCCTGGTAGTGCTTTGTCAAATCTTGACAAAGACACCAGAATAACTGATCTAGCTAAAGAAAATTTTGCGCTTTACGAGCTGATATTTCGACACATAGTAAAAAGTAGAGGGTAGCACGCATGCGCGTGTTGTCGCAGTGTGACATTATTGGCAAATTATGTCCGGCCTTAAAATTGTTATAAATATGACCTTATGTTTTGAATGCTCAACCATTACTCTAGCATTACAAGTCTTGCTTAGTCTTGATTATTAGCGGTTGAAATATTACATTTTTTTGTGGGTCAGAAATTTTGAATTTAGCACCAGTACACCGAGCGAAAAGAAGTTTTCACGTCCAAAGGAACTAAAAGTAACAAACAATACAGCATTTTGTACAGGCAATCTCGCATTTTCTAAGTAAGTTCTTTTAGTTATGGGTATAAATATAACCAATTTAAAACACGTTGATACTATTATAGATCTTACAGCAGGCCCTTAGCACACCTCCGCCGCGAAATCATAGCAGCGAAATCGCAGTAGTTCAATTCACCTGACTCGCCATCATTCGGTTTCGCGGCGGAGGTGTACTAGGTCCTATATAGTAACTTTTTCAATGACATTGACACTACAAATTGTAGTCATCATTGACAGAATCGATAATCACGTCCCCACAATCCGATACCCACATACTCCACAATCCTGCAAATTGCTTAGATCGATTCCTAATTGGGTGCCATTCATGGAGCAAATGCATGCCAATCAATATCCACTACCTCGCTTGTACTCAATACCAAGTGAAATCGCTTTCTGCTGACTGCATTCAATGCGTTTAATGTATTAGCCGTAGATGTAATTTTAACGTTTCACCAATTAACGTTTCTAGATCATTGATAGCTTGCTACGGCTTTTCAAATTATGTTTCAGCCCTTTCATTGTTTTTATGTATTGCTATATTAAAGTTCTTACTCTTCGTATCATTATATTTCATCAATTAGGTACTGTATTGTTTTATCATACATGTACGTTCTGAACAGCTGAATTTTTCGCGATTTCAGGCTTGATCCCATAGTAAAAGGTGTTCATAATGATGAGTACAATAACCCTTTATAAGGTTGTCACGCCTGTACCTACTCCCTGAAGGGTTCTTCTTCTTGGTTGTTCCCTCAATGCTGAGGATCGTGACCTCATAATACGCGTCTCCAAGTTATGCAGTCTTCTGCAGTGTGGACAACTCGGTAAATGCTGTTGAATGGTTAGGCACATGTATACCAATTCCTATAGTATACCCATATTTTGCATGTTATGTTCAAGCCTGATATAATAGGGGCCAAGCCTATTGTCATCAACCAAGCATAAATGCATACTCCGGACTGCTACAGAGAAATTGCTGAAGCAAAAACCCAATAACACTTTGCCCAACTTGGCAATGAAACCAGGACCTCTTGCTTAGCAGTAGTGCTTGCGACCACTAGACCAACGGGGCAGTCCAGAAGCATTAAAGGAATTGTTATTAATTTAAGTAATATAATGTCCTACAATAACTAAAACAAATAAATGCTACTTTTATAAGAGAATCTCTAACAACACTTATGAGGCCATACGTCTGGTATAGACGGCTATATATTATTTCCAGTATAAGCTGATCTCGGATTATATAGGACTGAGGTAGTAATATTACATTGAGCAACTTTTAAATTTTATTTCCTCTTACTGTATTGATTGTAATTTCATGTTGATATAAACATAATATTTTGAAACCCATACTATTATGATATAAATCTTACTGGGTAATACGATACTCTTTGGTAAGACTGATTGACAGATTTTTGGGCTTCTGAGTACTCGTAACGACTGTCAAATATCTACGAATGGCAGCCGGGACCTACGGCTTATGTGCTTTCTGAGGCATGGAAGGGTCTCGATATGTAATGGTCACCCATCCACAAATTGACTGCGGTAAGCATGGCTTAATCTTCGATCGACCCATGCGGCTGTTATTATTTAGCCACGAGCCTCTATATCTAATTTCCCTGCCAAGTTAATTACTTTTTTAAGTTACTGTTCAAATAAAAATTCTACAAAAATCAGGCAGAAAAATTAGATAAATTTTATCGAATTTCCTGTCATTTAACTAATATAATTAATTACAAAATTCTATTTAAGTCGATTTGCTTGAAGGGTGGATTGCATTAAGAAAATTGATGTGCATATTATGAAGACATTAATACATCAAAGATGGATGTTAAGAGCTTTAACGATAGCTAAGAGGCGTTTAATAAAGTTAATGGTTTTTTCAAAAACTTTTATTAAAACTAACAAAGTTTAGCATAAGGTTACGTTATCACGTTTTACATGTTATAACGTAAGTTCTTTAAATGCAAGTTTAACATGCATTTATAAAAGAGCTTATAGAGCGTAAAGTAGCAAAGTTGAAATGGACAAAAAAAAAAGGAATACGCAATTCTTGCGAACAGAAATGGTTTCACATCAAATGGATTTTCCAAATTACTGTCAGTGTTGTTTTCATGCAAAGCACGAAGCATTTGTCTGCTGTGCAAAGGGCATTTAAATATGAGCCTCGTACTAGATTTAAATTAGTTATTTGTTATGCAAGGCTGCAAAGTTGTTTTTTGGCACGAGTAGCGAGAGTTGAAAAGGTACGCGACGCAGAATAACTTTGCTGCAGAGCGAAACACATAACTTCTTACCTCACTACAGCGAGGAAATTGCTAGGTGCAAGAAAATTTGCTTAAATAATATATTAAATTAGTGTTTATGTTTTTCATGCAGTCGTCGTGCTGGTCAGTGCGATTATTCTAAAAATGAGGTTGGCGCTCTGAAATGAATGAAGTATTAATGCATTTTCGGTGGACTGGCGGTATAGAAATATATTTAATACAAAGGTTCGAATTTTAAAAAATCTATCCGCGCTAGCGGTTGTGCGTTGAAAACATAATTACTATATTTGGGTATTACGAGTGATTCATTTAGAGGTACTTTTTTAAAAGTAAAAACATAATAATAATACCAATTTTATCGGGTTATCTCTATTAAAATACAAAAGAACTATTCATCATATTTATATTTTTAAGATTATTTCTTTCAAATGTTGGCCGTAACTGCGGTTAACATGGTCCATTCTGAAGTTCCAATTTACTAGACGCGTCCGAGCATTTCAGGTAGAGTTTGGCGAATATCGCGAGTAATTTTGCCTTCCAATGCCTCAACCATCCCCGAGTTATCCATGTAGACTTTGGCATTACATAGCTCTAAAAGAAAAAGTCTAGAGGTGGATATATCACACGATCTAGGCTGCCAATTCAACGACCCGAAGCGAGAAATTAACTGTGCACCGAATTTTTCTCGAAATTCGAATTTCCGAATGGGCCATGTTAATAGCAGTTACCGCCAACATTTTAACTAAACATTTTTTTTTTTAAATAAATGTCATGAATGGTTCTTTTGTATCATAATAAAGATAACCCGAAAAAATATATGTTTTCACGTTTGTTTTTACTTTAAAAAAAGTACTTCTAAATGAATCACCCAATATACAAGGTGTAACTTAAATAACGCACAACCTCGGGATTAACCTTCGTACCCATCATTATGAACAACTTTTACTAGGGGACCAAACGTGAAATCGCGAAAAAAAAATCAGCTGTTCAGTACATTTATATTCGCATAATTCGTCAAAATGTACTGAACAGCTGAATATTTTTTCGCGATTTTAGGTTTGGTCCTATAGTAAAAGTTATTCATAATGATGAGTACAATGACCCCTTAAGAGGTTGTGCATTATTTATGTTACACCTTGTATAAGTGGTGTTATTAAAGCATGGGTCGTCGCTAAACCCCAACAGCATCCTGAAAACCATAGCGGACAGGTGGGATAACCCCATGCTGCGACATTGGATATGCCTATAACATGCCAGTGGGGCGTAGGTATAATTAGAAACTTAAACAAACTACACTATCTCCTAAGCTTTTTTTTTTGTGTACTCACCAATCAATGAATGGACTCTGTCTGAAATACAAGTTTTTTTTTTAATCACTTTTATAACTAACATAAAACGACACACACACATTAACGTACAAATTAACTATTACAGTTTCACTTTACATACCTACTTAATAAATATTGTACCGAAGCTTGGATGAGGCATATCCAGCAGTGAACGTCTTTCGGCTGGCGTGTTCTGCGGCTTGAAACGTACTTTTATCTCGAAAGACATTAGTACCCATAACAGTCGTGAAGTAAAATGAGGCAATCCATCATATTTTTATCTTACTCATTACTACTAAGTGGAAGTTATGTACGAGTACATAGGCAAGCATGTTTTTAATCGACTTCAAAAAAGGAGGAGGCTTTCAGTTCGTCGGAATCTTATTTTTTTTAATTATATGTAGGCATCTAAGTGAAGTAGTTTTTTTTTATGAAATTAAATGAAATGGTTATTTCTGTAAGTAGATCTTTTAAGACACAAAACGGTGAAGGGAACTTCGTGAAGAAACCCATGCAGAACAAAAAATTCCTTAGAGATATTAATTCTCTGACGGTATGTGTGAGGAGCCCGTGGCTAAGTAATAACAGCCGCTAACAGGTCGATCCATCAGGTTAAATTACGCTTGCCATGGTATGTTCGTGGATGGGATCTTTACATACCGAGACTCCTCCGTGCCTCGGAAAGCACGTTAAGACGTTGATCACTGAGACGATCATTGAGACGTTGAAACGCGGGTAGGCCACTGCCACGATACATGTCAGCTCTGGCTATATTTACATTATTAAAATAGTAATTGCATTCGTTTAAACCTAAACTCACCACTAATCGGACAATAAAGTGCATAATAACCAGTGAGAATGTTATCTTCAAGAACATACAACAAATAGTGGCGAAATTGTGATTGTGAAACCAGTGCTCCAACTGTGACAATAAACTGATTTTCTATAAGGTAAACATATTAATCGTCGTATTAATCTAAAACTATGAACAGAATAATTGATCAAATAACAAAATTACTTTGATACCCTTTGTAAAAGTGCTTAGAAAACAATTATTACATAGTTGTGAACGGTTACTCATCAAAATTCAAAATTTGAAGATCGGCTATGTAATCAATACTTTTGTGGCGACATCTATTTAAAAGTTTGAACACTAACATCACCCAGAACATCGGTCGATAATCAGTACATTTGCTGGTCAAGCAGTCGAGTTTTACGCCCATACTTTATAAGGATCGAATAGCCGATGACGAAGTGTACGTGACTGGCGTAGCGGTAGTTGTGAGTTCGAATCCGCTATAGACATATGACCACTTTTTGTGAGATATCTCAATTTATTTTCATCTCATAATGGATGACTACGAAAACGTTACCCAAAGAAGACAACATACTTATAATAAAAATATGACATCTAGCGACAGCGAATTTGATATCGATGTGTCATACCAAAGTTTACCCAACGTTGTAGGAAATAGTAATGACATTGCAATAATGAAGGAGGAGATCGAAAAACTAAAACTGGAGTTGCAAACTGCCAACTCAGAAATTGACAACTTAAACTTTGAAAATAACACGCTTAAAAATGATTTAATTGGCCGCGATAATAAGATAAAAATAATGAAATCAATAGGAATACAAGAAAGTTCAACCAACAAAGAAACCCTACCCAGGCAGTTCTATTCACCCCAATATCAGCGGAGAGTACGGACACTATTAATGAAGACTGGTTTACCTAGGACCTCTTCAAGAGAATACACAATACAGGCATTAAACTTGATAAGCCCTAAAGCTGATGTATTGAACAATTCAGTGACTGACAAAAATAAGTTCCATGGTGTCTATGAGCATCAAGCACTCATATCTGACACACGTATAGCTGAAAATCTACAGGATAGTGTCTTAAATAAAAGCTTCCTAAATGTCTCCAACGAAGACAGTTGTGAAAATGACGAAAGTGTTAATATATTGCACACACCTATCAATGAACTGACTGACGACGTTCCATGTACTAGAACCACTTTCTCACGCGATTCCAAAGAAAATAAAACTAAAAAACGTGTAATGATATTATGTAATGAACAAGGAAATGGACTACGTCAATCACTCACCGAGCTATTGGGATCGGATTACACAGTATTCTCGTTTATAAAATCTGGTACTACATTGAGAAACCTCATCAACTCCTCAAACAATGAAATAGCTAAATTTAATATGAATGACTATGTTATTGTTGTTGGAGGCCGCTATGAACGCAACCCATATGATTCGGAAATGTACTTACATACATGGTTGTCATCCATTAGGAACACAAATATAATTATAAGCGAGGTTCCATCAAATAGGTATCTTAATGAAACAAAACTAAATTACACGCTAAGGTTTATCTGTGGAAAGTATGACAATGTTACTTTTATGGACATGGACTACTCTAGATATCGGCCTCGGAAAAAACATTTTATAATTAATTTATCTAGATCTTTACTAAGGGAAATTTTGCAATTGGACTATAAATTCAAATCAAAAGAATATCAAAACTTATTAATTATTCAAAGTAAAAAAATATATGTAGATAAATCTGTACAAACTGACATTACATATTATCATAAAAATAAAATAGAGAACGAAAATTTCCAAGTATGTAATATTAAGTCACCTAGTAACAATAAGTCACCTAGTAATAATAATCAGCATCTCGAGAATAATACTGTCTGTAGTGATCTTTTTCGTGAATAAACACCTTTATGTTCTGCACCAAAATATAGCGGGTCTGCTTAACAAAGCAGACACCCTCTCTGTATGTATTAATGAACTGTCAGAAAAGGACCAGTCTGTTGATGTACTATGCATAACGGAGCATTTTATGCTGTCGGGTCATGAAGACCGTCTTGTCGTACCGAATTATAGACTGGCTGCATGTTTCAGTAGACAAAATAGTAAAAGAGGTGGATCCTGTATTCTGGTCCGGTCTGGTCATTTGTGGAGGGAGTTACCAGAGGTTTCAGAACTTTCAATATCTAATGTTGTAGAATGTTGCGCAATTGAACTGACAAGTTATAAAGTAGTTATAGTTTGTATTTATAGAGTACCAAAGACAGGGAATTTAAATGTATTTTTTAGCAAATTAGAGCAACTGTTAATACTACTAACAAGAAGAAATTGTAGGAATATTATTATAGCAGGCGATATAAATATTGACATATTGAAAAATAATAATATGACTTCCGAACTGAAATATCTCTTAACAAGTTTTAACATGACATTAGCAATAGAAAAACCAACCAGGATGCAAAGCCAGACCTGCATTGATAATTTTGCCCACAATTTCGAAAAAAAATGCAAGACGGAGGTGATAGAATTTGCCCTATCAGATCACACTGCACAACTGCTGAAATGTCCCGTACGTTTGAACTGTGTTCTGAAATATTGGTATAAATCACAACGGGATTATAGCCCAGAGAATATTATTAAATTTAGAACCTGCCTGGAAAAACTAACATTCTCTGAAATTTATGACAATGATGATCCAAATGATGCATTCAACTTGTTTTTTGAACAATTTAAATTATTTTATGACCTGTGCTTCCCCCGTAGGCGTATTAAAATACCAACATGCAAAAAACCAAAATGGATATCGCGAGGACTTAAACTATGTAGCTTAAAAAAAAGGCAATTATTATGGACGTCTAGACTTAAACCTACTCAAATAAATAAAACAAAATATTCAAATTACACAAAGGTATTAAAAAAAATTATTAATCTGACTAAACGATCTCAAAATAACTATAATATTAAAACTTCTGACAATAAAAGCAAAATGACATGGAAAATAATAAAGAACTCTAATTTAAATCTCCCTAATGACTCAATGAATACTATACAAATTGACAATAAAACGATTAACAAACCTCAATTAATTGCTGAACAGTTTAACAACTATTTCATATAAAAAATTGTGCCGATACCCGGAGCAGGCAAAAGATCGAGTGCGTATATCACAAATAAACAAAAATCAATGTTCATGCCTCCATGTCAACCGATACAAATATTTAACATTATAAAATGAATTAAAAACACTAATAGCGTAGGGTATGACGAAATTTCTACTAAAATTATAAAACATGTTGCCGACTTAATCTGTAAACATTTGAGTCATATTCTTAATCTATGTATCAGCCATAGTGTTTTTCCTGATCGTCTCAAGGTCTCCATAGTGAAACCCATATTTAAAAAAGGTAATAAGCAACAAATGCAAAATTATAGACCTATTGCGCTTTTGCCAATTTTTTCCAAAATTTACGAGAAATATATTTATAATGAGCTTTACACATACTTAGAAAAACAAAAGATTCTCTGCAACGAACAAAAAGGTTTCCGGAAGAACATGACAATAAACATGGCTATTTATGATTTTTTAAATAAAATTATGACTAATATCGATAATAAAACACCTGTCTGTGCTGTGTATTGTGATATGACGCAGGCTTTTGATTACGTTGACCATACTATCTTAAAAAACAAACTTGAGTCTTACGGTATAAGAGGTAACGTTCTGGACTTATTAAGCACTTACATTTCAAAAAGAAAGCAATTTACCGCCGTAACAAAATTAAACTTCAAGACTAAAGAAGAAGTAACATACCTGTCTAATGAACGAACAGTATACTTTGGTGTACCACAGGGCAGTGTATTAGGTCCTCCACTGTTCCTACTTTATATTAACGATCTTCCCAAAGCTATAGACTTCCCGATAACACTCTTTGCTGACGATAATACGATAACAATAGCATGTGACAAACCTGAATCATATGAAACTGACGTTAATAACGCCATAACTTCAACAATCTCTTGGCTTGATAATAATAATTTAAGAATTAATCTTGACAAAACACAAATAATGCACTTTGGCCATAAAAAGTCTAGTTCGAAAATAGAGGTCCAATACCAGAATAACAAAATTCGCGATGTAGATAGTGCAAAATTTCTAGGTTTGATAATTGACAGGCAGCTCAATTGGAAGGATCACATTGAAGCGCTATGTAAGAAAGTTAGTAGTTCATCATATGCCCTGTATAAACTTGCCCCAACAGTTAACACAGATGCACTACTTACAGCCTATCATGGTCTTGTAGCATCTGTACTAAGATATGGTATTATATTCTGGGGTAACTCTACAAATAGAGAAATCGCTTTTAAAGCGCAAAAGCGTTCCATCAGAGCCATGTTCAGACTTCAAATAACGGACAGTTGTGAACCATTTTTCAAAAAATACAAAATTTTAACACTGCCGTCTTTGTATATATATGAAACTGCCTTATTTGTTAAGCTGAATTCACACCTTTTTCCCAACTTATCAGATACAGTTAAACGTAACAGGCGGAATGATATGTTACGCGGACGTAGAGCTAAATCAGCATTAATGTGGAAGAGCATATTCTGTATAGCCCCGCAAGTTCTTAACAAAATCCCAAAGCAAATCAAACAATTAAATTTAAATGGGTTTAAAAAGGAACTTAAAGAGTTGCTGTGTACAAAATGTTATTATACCTTAAACGACTTTTTGAACGATAAGACTTTGCCATCCTAATTTAATTGTAATCTTTTATATTCTGAAATCTCTCTTTGATATAGTTAATAGTTTGACATTGAATAATACTCTGACATTAACCTAGATACCTAATATTTAACTGACATGCCTCATAATGTAATATTAATTCGTAATTATTTATTCAATAGTATCAATATTAACTAAATATCTTGATTCTTGTATTTGTAAAATTTAATTTGTGTACCTACCTGATATTTGCGCGCCCCACGTGGCAGAATGTGATGAGACCATTTATTAATTTAAGACCATGTAATGTACCATGTTCGGACAAATAAATAAATTTGAATTTGAATTTGAATTTGAATCACGCGGCTGTCATGTGTGCATCTTTGACAGTCGTTACGGGTCGTGAGAAGTCTGGAATTCGGTATCGTATTACCCAGTAACTGGGTTGTGGAAGTCAGATAAGCAGTCGCTCCATGTAAAATACTGGTATTCAGCTGCATCCAGCCGACCCCAACATAGTTGGGAAAAGGCTAGGCAGATTGATTGGTGTAAGTCGCGTGCGATTTTATTGAATGACGAAACCTGCATTCAATTATTGTATGTTATTGTATGACAGATTTTAACTTTTTCTTAACAACACGGTAACTATATACAGACGCCAGCAGATCAAGCTACTACAATCTGTCTTTCTTTAATAGATTTTCAAAGTTATCACTAAAGCATTAGGTTCAATGTTGATTGGGAAAATTTTACAGTTTCCGGTAGCTTGATGTGCTGGCGTCTGTACATATTTTCTTTAAAGACCCAATATACTGGATGGTTTTTTCACCGTCTTGAAAAAAACTGGGTACAGTAGGAGAATGGATTAGAAACCTATGGCTTACCTAGTGTTTTTTTTTTTTTTTGTTTTTTTCATAGCTGAGACTCAAATTGCTCTATCAATAAACACTACATTTGAAGTAAACTAGAACAATAAAACCAGAATTTTTGAAAAAATATTTATAGATCGTTATAAAATATCGAAATTCAAATCATAAAAAAACTACATTATACACAAAAAATTACAAATAAAAAAAAAATAATAAAAAAGCTAGTTATGCCATAGGCTTCTACTCCGTTCACCTATTATGCCCTATTTTTTTCAAGACGGTAAAAAAAAATCAACCAGTATTTAGAAGGAATAATGTGAATCAAAAAATAAAACATTGCTGTAAATATTAGGCTGGGGAAAAAGTCTTTTCGCATTATAGTATGTATGAACTTGTTATAAAATCTCTTTGGCTATACTATTTGTATCTGGCTGGTTTTGGTATCATTGAAAGTTTAAATTTTAAAGAACATAATTCCAAATTCAAATTAGGAAATGTGTGATTTTCATTTGTTTTTCGTACCGTCAAGATGAGTGAATCTAATGAAGAAATTCGATACATTTTAAAATTTTACTACAAAAAAGGTAAAAATGCAACGCAAGCCGCGAAAAAAATTTGCGATGTTTATGGACCTAGTGTAGTGTCTGTGAGAGTAGCACAAATTTGGTTTAAGCGTTTTCAATGCGGAAATTTTGATGTCAAAGATGCACGTCGCTCTGGTCGCCCTATTACGGATAAAATGGATGCCATTTTTGAAAAAGTGGAGCAAAATCGGCATATCAGTAGTTACGACGTAGCTGAAGAACTGGAAATTGACCACAAAACAGTTTTGGCGCATTTGAAAAAAACTGGGTACACAAAAAAGCTCGACATTCGGGTACCTCACGAGCTCACTGAAAGAAACCTGATGAACCGTGTACTCATTTGTGATTCTTTATTACGACGTAATGAAACCGAACCATTTTTGAAGAAGCTGATAACTGGTGATGAAAAGTGGATCACGTATGACAAGAACGTGCGAAAAAGGTCGTGGTCAAAGGCCGGTCAGGCTTCACAGACTGTGGCGAAACCCGGGTTAACTCGCAACAAGGTGATGCTGTGTGTGTGGTGGGATTGGAAGGGCATTATTCATTATGAGCTGTTACCACCAGGCAGGACCATCGATTCTGAACTCTACTGCGAACAACTGATGAGATTAAAGCAAGAAGTTGAGAGAAAGCGGCCGGAATTAATCAACAGAAGGGGTGTGGTTTTTCATCATGATAACCCTAGACTTCACACATCTTTAGCCACTCAGCAAAAATTAAGAGAGTTTGGCTGGGAGGTGTTAATGCATCCGCCGTATAGTCCTGACCTTGTACCTTCAGATTTCCACCTGTTTCGGTCTCTTCAGAATTCTTTAGGCAGTGTCAGGTTAACATCACGAGAGGACTGCCAAAACCACTTGTCGCGGTATTTTGACCAGAAGTCCCAAAATAGACTGGCCTGTTGGTCTAGTGGTTAGTGGCCCTGACTGCTATGCCGGAGGTCGTGGGTTCGATTCCCACCCAGGACAAATGTTTGTGTGATGAGCATGATCATTTGTTCTGTGTCTGGGTGTAATTTATCTATATATGTATGTATTTAGAAATATATGTATAAGTATGTTTATCAGTTGTCTAGTACTCATAACACAAGCTCTGCTTAGCTTGAGGCTAGACGGCGTTGTGTGATAGTTGTGGAATATTATTATTATTATTATTATTAAAATTTCTATAGCAATGGAATCATGTCCCTACCTACAAGATGGCACAAAGTTATCAAACAAAATGGTACCTACATACTTTAGTTAAATGTAAATAAACTATATTAAAAAAAATTGTTGAATTTTCTTAAAAAATGCGAAGAAACTTTTTCCCCAACCTATTATATAATAGTAAACTGAGCAATATTAAAATCTCTTACTATAGTAAACTCAACCATTTGATTTGATAATGGCTAACCACAATGGCGGTAGTGAACACAAAATAAGTAGGAAAATGTAAAAAATATACAGTGTTAGGTTAAACGAGGGATTTCCTTTTAGGGGTCGCATTGTACTCATCATTATGAACAACTTTTACTACGGGACCAAACCTGAAATCGCGAAAAAATCTGGTGTTCAGTACATTTGAATAAATAAATAAATAATAAAAATAAAAAAGGGAGCAGCTGATTTTTTTGTTTCATAGTAAAAGTTGTTTATAATGATAAGTACCCCTTAAGAGGTTGTGCCTTATTTAAGTTAGACCTTGTAAATTACACGACAATCTGAGTAAGGGGCCGTGTTTTGATTCGTAGTTAACTCGACCAATGGTTAAACATAGTAACTAATGGTTAAATTTTGGCTAAATGTGAAAGGCTAAACATGAATGAGTTATGCCATTAGTTACTATTTTTTAATATGAATGTGCTAACATGAAATTACTAATGTTTAGCCTTTCACATTTAGCCAAAATTCAACCATTAGTTACATGTTTAACCATTGGTTGAGTTAACTACGGATCAAAAAACCGGCCCTAAGTTAGTTATATTCTGGTTACCTAAACTAGAATTTTTTCTCCATGCAGAAGAAGCTTGTTCACTCTAACTTTGAAGAGATTCGGGTGGCCGATGCTAAAAGTATCGTGTCTGCTAAGTTATTTTAATGTTCTTCACTGTTCGGATGCGTCAAAGTTTTGCAATTAACTAGAAGCATAGGACACGCATGCAATTTGTTAGAGGCACTAGAAGTGTAAGTTACACTGTTATTTAAAGTTAGTACTAATTTGCGCTTCGGTATTGGCAGGTAATTATATAGAAGTTTACATTGCTTAGCTGTATATTTTCTCAGTATTTTATAGTTAGACAATCAGTCCTTCTGAATTAATGAAGGAAGAGAATTTGTAAGCTATAACCCGACAACAGAAAAGCGTACTATGAGTACATTTTTCGTCTAAAAGAAGTAATGAATATAACATGGACATCGACAGGCCAGTTGGCGTGGTTGGTTAAGATACCACCTATCACGCCGCAGGTCGTGGGTTCGATTTCCATCCAGGACAAACATTTGTGTGCATGAACATGTCTGTTTGTTCTGAGTCTGGGTGTAATTATCTATATAAGTATGTATTTACAAAAAAAAATGTAGTGTATGTATCAGTTATCTGGTTTCCATAGTACAAGCTCTGCTTAGTTTAGGACCAGATGACCGTGTGTGAAAATGTCCCAGGATATTATTATTATTATTAACTATTATTTTGTTATGTTTCGAAATATTTTGAACAATAGCATGGAACTCACCATTAGAAACAAGCGCAGATGTTTAGGCTTTACGGTGTCACTAAGGCCCTAAAGGGCCTGGCAAAGGGCAAACGTGTGTGTGTACAAATTACAGATATATGTAGATATACCTAGATAACGCAAGTATCACGATCTGTATGAAAACCAAGCGTGCCATTTTTTGACTGCATACTATGACGTCACAAGCACTATTTAGTGAAGGGAAAGGGTAATCCAAATCGATTCAAAGTAGCCGCCGCGTGCAGCACCCGTCTCGCCCCACCCAGCGCCAACACTCACCCAGCAGTACCTACGTGTTGTTTTTAATATTATACAATATATTTTATGCAAGAATTGCAAATAATAATAATTAATAATTTAACATAGATTGCATTTCTATTTAATTTTTTTTTTTTTTGTAATATTTCTCCATAATTAAGGTAATAGTGAATACACAAAATGTTAAGATTATTTATAATGTCAAAATCATTCCTGTGTTTCCAAAATCGATTCTCGAGAATCGATTTATGTTGCGTAAAATCGACGACGTCGTTGCGTCAAAAAAATGATAAACTTGTTTCGATGTTCATCGCTTGTTAACACAGAACGTCTCATCAACCGCTCCAAGTAAAAGCCGCAATGTATTACGAATATAGACATTTTATATTTTTTGACTGACGTCCGACTAGCGCGTCGGACAGGCGCAGACTGAGCCTACTTAAGCATTTTAGACTTAAGTAGGGCACGCCGTTATCTAAGTTTATCTATATCTGTGGTACAAGTACGCATACGTTTTCCTTGCCGTGAAAAACTACAGTTTATTTGCCGTGTGTAGGCAAGATCCTCAGTATTGTATGGATCATAATGGAAGTTTGTTGACAGACACAATTTTTCTACGGTGTAGTTTATACGCCGTACCGTAAAGAAGCCGTGCCGTGTAAAAAGGGCCTAACTATCTCAAATCAATACGACATAGTAAGTTTGTGAGAATTACGTGCCCCTGGCTATGCCGCTTGGATAATCCCATAATTAATTAGAATGCTTTTATAGGTCGAGAGCACAACATCGTCATCATCAAATCAGTCGTAATTCCGCTGATGGACATTGGCCGCCCCCAGGCATCGCCACATCGTCCGTTCCTGTAGATTTACGCATCCAACTGATTCCCACAACCTTCACCTGCACCCTAATTGCGTAACACATTATGAATCATTTTGAAGCAAATTGCTAATCCATTGCTTCATATGTTCGAAAAATATGTGTGCTCGAAAACGTCAATACCTCAATGCATGTTGTTGAACTGTCAAAATGACACTGATTCAGATTGATAGCGCGTTACGCAATTGCCCCGCTGGTCTATCCACCTTGTAGGGCCCTACCTATTATGTAGAGAGTTTAAATTATCATAATATTCACATCATCATTATAAACTACTAGCTTTAGCCCGCAGCTTCGCCCGCGTGGAGGTCGAATATTATCCCACGGGAACGTTAGTACGTTCCCGTGGGGTAATATTCGACCTCCGGGATAAAAAGTATCCTATGTCCAAATCCAGGTCATAGTCGACCCATATGCCAAATTTTTATCCCGGAGGTCGAATATTACCCCACGGGAGCGTTAGTACGTTCCCGTGGGGTAATATTCGACCTCCGGGATAAAAAGTATCCTATGTCCAAATCCAGGTCATAGTCGACCCATATGCCTAATTTTTATCCCGGAGGTCGAATATTACCCCACGGGAACGTTAGTACGTTCCCGTGGGGTAATATTCGACCTCCGGGATAAAAAGTATCCTATGTCCAAATCCAGGTCATACTCGACCCATATGCCAAATTTTTATCCCGGAGGTCGAATATTACCCCACGGGAACGTTAGTACGTTCCCGTGGGGTAATATTCGACCTCCGGGATAAAAAGTATCCTATGTCCAAATCCAGGTCATAGTCGACCCATATGCCAAATTTTTATCCCGGAGGTCGAATATTACCCCACGGGAACGTACTAACGTTCCCGTGGGGTAATATTCGACCTCCGGGATAAAAAGTATCCTATGTCCAAATCCAGGTCATAGTCGACCCATATGCCTAATTTTTATCCCGGAGGTCGAATATTACCCCACGGGAACGTTAGTACGTTCCCGTGGGGTAATATTCGACCTCCGGGATAACAAGTATCCTATGTCCAAATCCAGGTCATAGTCGACCCATATGCCAAATTTAATTCAAATCCGTTCATACTCACTTTCACATTTATTATATATTAGTTAGGATCAGAATGTTATGCTCATAATAATGTTATCAGGATTAATATGCTCTTGTTGACGCCCATGCGCCTTATAATAATCCCCCAATCCGCAATTCCGTACACTCGTACGAAATAACAAACTTTTCTTTCAAAAACATGAACGAGTCCGCAACATTATCTTCACGAAACAAGAAAACTTTGCAAGTTTCCTGTAAGACCACCTGTTACGAGTTCTGAACTCGTAAAGAAACGTTGCATGCGTAATGAGATTTCCATGTTAGCGTATTTCTTCATAAAATAAAACGTTACACTCCTTCTGTAATAATGGAACTTCAGCAATCGGATGATATTAGAACTTTTAAGTCATTCTCACAACTACTATACGATGTGTCTGAGAAAGATGTGGCGAAAACTAAACAACTTTCAACCTGGGACCAACATCGTAATCATGAAAAAAAAAAAAAAATTGTTGTCCCACCATCATCACCATCGTCCGCAGCATCCCGACTTCACCCACTGCTGGGCATAGGCCTGTCTTTTCTTGTGTCAATCTCCACACTCCTGTGTCAGCTTCATCCAGGTTTTGCCCGCGAAATTCGATAACTCGCAAACGCCGCAATAGTGCAACGTGACTTTTTTTATTAATGATAGACCTAATTAAGAGCAATGTTTTTATGCTGGTCATAAATCGTACTTTTGAGTTTTTTGGAGAAAAAAATAAAACCATAAAAAAGACGTAAAAAATTAATAAAAAATAATAACACGGTAACCAGAGGTGATACTCTAAAAATAAAAACTGAAATATATGCGCCTAAGGATCTTTTATCAAACTATATTAATCAATAAAAAATATCTTGATCAGATACGCTTACAGAATTTATTTAATCTTTTTTCTAGGTGAAGGTTACGAAATAATTTTTTTTTTTTAAGTATTTGAAAACCACACGTGGGTGTTCTACTCTTGCGTTTAAAATTAATTTCTTGATCGATTTATGCGACAAACAGCATAGGGTAATTTTTGAGTGAAATCAAACACTGCAATA
The DNA here is from genome assembly GCA_948252095.1 of Dicycla oo. Classification (NCBI taxonomy): domain Eukaryota; kingdom Metazoa; phylum Arthropoda; class Insecta; order Lepidoptera; family Noctuidae; genus Dicycla; species Dicycla oo. The sequence continues at coordinate 17,913,085 of OX411732.1, forward strand.
GTAACTATGCCGTCCGCCCATCTCGCCGCCGGACAATGATAAATAAATGACAAATTATTTCTGTAAGTAGTTTTGTACAAATACTTTTACAAGTCAATCGTTATGTTTTTTTTTTTTAAACTAGTTGAGGTCGGCGTTTCCTATCTGACTACTCTGAGAAGAAAGGCTGAAACAAACTCAGAGGTCACAGACTCTTATAAAGTCCAGACATAATCTTGGTCAGTTCATGTGAAGACCATGTAGATTGGTGTCTGAAATGGTCTTTTGAGGAAAGATCCACACAGATTGACAGGCCAGCTGGCGTGGTTGGTCAAGATACCGCCTATCATGTCGCAGCTTGTGGGTTCGATTCCCATCTAGGACAAACATTTGTGTGCATGAAGATATCTGTTTGTCCTGAGTCTGGGTGTAATTATCTATATAAGTAGAGTCTGACAGAGAGCAGAGTATTTCAGCCCTGCTCTCTGTCAGGAGCATCTCTCTCTTTCCACCTTTATTGGCAACTGCGTGACAGGAGTTTCAGAAATTTGGTTGAGGTTGCACTGGTGTCCGCCCTTGTTGACTTCTTGTCCACCCCCAGTTGGTGAGCTTTTTCTCAATCCCCAACCACTTCTGCGCCTGGTGGTAGGTTCTGTAGGAATGTTGGGTTTAGCCTCATCGGTACGGGACAGACGAGCGAGGTGGACTTTGGCGTTGGCAGCAGATCGGACAAATATCCCGTAACGTAGTGTGTTTGAGTTTGAATTTTTGAAGTGCTGCATCTCAGGCTTCATTTGACCTTCAAATTGTAGCAAATTGTGTACTTCAAAAATATATCGGGTGACTTGTATGTAGGATGCACCGTACAAATCTCACCGTGAAAACTTAGGTGAAGTGAGCTGTCAATGGTGTCAACCCCATAGCACCAGCCGGAATGACAGCTTACTTCACCTAAGTATTCACGGTGAAATTTTTACAGAATAGACCGGCTAAAAGAAGTTCGAAATGAGGTTTTTCGAGCACCACGCTATTACGGTAACAAAGGCCCATAAAATCAGTACAGTGCGTTTTTTGCGACCTTACGCAATTTTGTATCTACGGTGACTGGCTTATATTGAAAGCAATAGATTCTGAAGATCTCAATCCTATGAGCCTTCGGCTTTTCTCAAACGCAGGTGCGATCTTGAACGCACGAATGAAAGATTTATTTGTATGGAACATATTATTATTATTTTGTAAACTTGTATTGTTTATTGAAACTTGTAAAATTCCGTTAAATAAATATTTTACATTACTTATCGTCAACAGGTGCGTCTCTCCGAGCGGCCGGCAAGTCGTGGCGAGCAGAACATAAAGCCGCGCGCACACTTGGCATCATAGTCGGCGCGTTTTTGTTATGCTGGCTTCCGTTTTTTCTTTGGTGAGTATTTTATTGTTTACTGTTATCTCCTGCAGTGAATAAAAATATGATATTTTGTTAATGTTAGTTTATAAGTAATTCCATACTTAAAAAAATATTATAATGCATATTTTTATAAATATTTCAAATGTTTTGTAAGTACTGAAACTTTTTCAAAATGTGGTACGAAAGCCAATGTGGGTAAAATACAGGTAAACTCTTAAAGGATACATATTCTATCCTAAGTGCTGTGCTGTGGGCCCCCCATTGCACAGCTTCATGCTAAGTAGAAGCCTTCTTGTCACAGTTATGACATGCGAGCAGCTGCCGACTTTTGTTTTGTGTTCGTGATTTGTATGTAAATGTATTTGGTTTTGTTTTTGTTTTTTTTAAAATTCGAGTTAATGATATTTTTGTATGCACGTACTTCTGTGACAAATAAACTTATTTTTCTTCTTTTTCTAAGTAAATTGAATAGTACACTTTCACGATAAGAAACAGTCTAAAAATTGCAAATCTATTCATTTTAGTTTGTACCTACTTTATATTTGAATTAAAACAATATTTTTCTACAGGTACGTCACAACAAACCTATGTGGCGAGCCATGCGAAACACCATCAGTCGTGGTCGGCGTTCTATTCTGGATCGGCTACTTCAACTCAGCGCTCAACCCGCTCATTTACGCGTATTTCAACCGCGACTTTCGAGACGCATTCAAAAACACGCTCATGTGCGCACTGCCTTGCTGCTTCAGTTGCTGGAAAGACACGGGGACAGCGCAGTTCGTGTAGTAACTACAGCGATGCGACTAAAAATCGTAGTCGCAAAGTCGTATGAACGATATGTGTGTAGTGTTAGTGTGTAGAATAGAGCATCGAATACTACTAAATTTTTTTATGTATGCTTTTATTCAAGCGCGTTGAATAAGTTTTTTTGTATCTAAAGTTGGTCTATAGAAACGTTGTCCCAAATGGGTTGTATGTTTGCAAAATTCCTAAAAAATAAGAACGGCTTAGGAAGTTAATTTATTTTTAATAGTATTGTAAAAATAACAGCAATGTTACCTAAGTATTGTCGTGAATGTTTGTATGCTTGTTTGCGCCATCTTTATTTAAGGCTTTGTTTATGAAATCGATATGTTAACATTGTGAATGTATGTAATATTTACTAGTTGATAGCCAAACCAACCTAAAACCAAACAAAAACTTACTCTGTGCAGATGGTCAATGACAAAGCAACAGTGAAAAAACAATTGCCGACGCTAACAAAAACAATTGCCGTGAGCTTAGCTCATTCGGGCATAGGTACGTTCTGATTTTAAATGATGACAATCGTAATATGTTTTAAAATAGTTTTTTTTTCGGGTTACAACTGTGATACTGTCATCCGTGTTTCAATGTCAAAGATATTGACTAGCTGTACAAAGTGAGTAATTATACTGTGGCAACACTTCAAAAGTCCTTCTATAAGTAAAGTGTTAGTTCTAAATTCGGTAAAAATTACGATTCTAAATCGCAAAGTGTCGAGGCTAGAACTTATTTTGTAAGAATAGTGTATAAGGTTTTGTTCGGAAAAGCGCTTTGCAATAACTATTTCGCAAGTTCGTAGTACGGGTGCAATATCTAGTCAAATATTTAGCCTGTATGTAATATTTATAGTATTATCAGTGACATAGCAATAACCTAACATTATTTTATCGTGTATTTTGTGGGGTAAATCTGTCCTCTAAGTATATGGAACTCTCTGGAATTTATAGGAGGACAAAAGCACCCCATTGAATATTATAATAATGTATTATGTTAAAGATAATTTGCCATAGGTATATGCATTAGTCTTTTAATAATAAATAGTTGCTCAAATTGTCCATTTGATGGCAATAAGCATAATGAAAGCATTTAGAATTATATAGGAATTTGATATTACTGAAATATGATACATAATTGAGATAATAGTTATATGATTGTACTTATATACTGCATAGTTATAGAATTTCCTCTATTTTCTTAGAAGTCACATTAAAGTCTTGCTCGAGACAAAGCTGTTCGAATATCGATAAAAATAATCAATATATTATAATCACAGATCGGATAATCGGAAGCATATTTAGGTTAATTTTTCTAGGAAACTATGGAAGCGGCTTCTTATTTTTTTTTTAATATAAATCCCAGGATTCCAGAAACTCCGGGAATGCACAACTAATTGTATATATATATTATGGAAACGACTTCTTATTTTAAAAATCTCGAGACACAGAACTATTCGTATGCTTGTTTACTGGAAACTCAGTTTGGAAAGCTACTTTACAACATTACCGAGCATTTGATTCTATAGTCATAAAGTACTAAATTTATCAATTCCGGAATACAAAAGAACATTTCATATTAGCCAACACCTGAATTTAAGTAAATATATATTCGGATCTATAACCAGAGTCAATCGCGAAATCCCGGAATTTTTTCGATACAAAAGCGCATTCCATAATAGCCAACTTCTCAATTTTAGGTAAATATGTATCCGAATATCCGATCTATAATTTATAATCGAGACGCGTTGAGATAGTTGCGGTACTCTCTAGTATAAATTCTAATTCAACGTCCTTTATTGTAAAAATCTATCATTCCTATAATTGATACGACTTATTTGTGCTGGCTTTTTATTTGCTACGCTTCAATTTGTTTGTTGTATGCTGATTTGATCTTCAAAGCCCAGGTTTTAAGCGAGGCAGTACGATACCTTCTGCTTCGATTTTTTCAACTATTTTGACATGGAGAAACTCCGGTCTAACCTCCACCTCTACTAGTTTCAGAGCAAGTCTATCTTTTTAATAATCTACGACATAGCTGCTTGGCCTTGTAGCTAAATTAACGAAAACGCAGAGATCTTCATGAACTTTTGTACTAAAACTATTTAAAATCAACTGATTAAAGCGGCCAACGCTAAGATTAGAGCTCCTAACTGCCCGTGACGACTTAGTGACTGTCACATAGCCTGTCCTTATCTAAGGGCCTTCATAGACTCTGCAAATAATAATTCGCGTTTTCGCAACAGTCCGCGTTCGATCGAAATGGCAAAAATCGCGCGTGTTAGCGATTCTTTTGTTGCTGAATTGAGTTTTGGCGCAGTGCTGTGTTTGAGCGCGCAGTTTAAAAAACAGCGCATTTCTTTCGATCATGTAAGGTCGCTGCATAAACTCTGAAAAGCGGCTATATAGTCGATTAGGTACCCACTCATGCTAAAAGTATGCGAGGCTTAGAGCTCAGTCGCTGTATCCAGCGTACAAAAAGCAAATAAATCACTCACTGCTGATGCTAAAAGTAGCATGTCTACTAAACCCCTTACTAATGCGTCTTTCTATCATAAAGCACTCATAAAGTTTATATTTATTACTTTACAGAAGTCGCAAACATTAAGATACGTGTACATGTAATTAAAACTGAAACCATGCCGCAAATAGCGACCATGGTTATTTTATATGAAACCTCAACGGCTTATCAACATGCGATGTTCCGTGATTAGTGTGAAAAATAACGAAATATTAAATTATATCTAGTAGTTTGTGGCATTGGGAATAGAGTAATTTGACTTGTGTAATAATGTTACGCTTGTTGTCATTCCAACAAGGTGGGGTTCAAGCCATTTCAGAAATAAATACTCCGATTAGCCAACCCTAGGTTCTTAAAGGTAAATACCATCACCATACATCATAAAAATAAGTGATTAAAATCACAATTAAAGAAGTTCGTGGCTAAGTAATAACAGTCGCACGAGTCGATCCATCAGGTTAAGCTACGCTTGACGGGGTTGGTCCGTAGATGGGTCCACCATCTTTACATACCGAGACTCCTCCGTGCCTCGTAAAGCATGTTAAGCCGTTGGTCCCAGCTGTCATTCGTGGATCTATAACAGTCGTTATGGGTCGTCAGAAGCCCGACCCACAACCAGTCTTACCAAAGGGAATCGTATTACCCAATAATTGGATTGTGGAGGTCAGATAGGCAGTCGTTCCAAGTAAAATACTGATATTCAGCTGCATCCGGTTAGACTGGAAGCCAACCCCAACATAGTTGGAAAAGGCTAGGCAGATTGATTTCATTAGGGTTTTGTAAACAACCGGCTATATGTCGACACGACCTTTTGTGTAAAGAACATCAATCACCGACTATTTCCAACTAAATTATTATGTTGGAGTTGAAAAGTTTCTTTTTTATTATAAAGAGGGTGATTGAACCTTTTGTTTGCATTACTAGTGAGACTATGGACATTATTAAGCTCGACAGGCCAGTTGGCGTGGTTGGTTAAGATACCACCTATCATGCCGCAGGTCGTGGGTTCGATTCCCATCCAGGACAAACATTTGTGTGCATGAACATGTCTGTTTGTCCTGAGTCTGGGTGTAATTATCTATATAATTATGTGTTTACAACAAAAAAACGTAGTGTATGTAGTATATCAGTTATCTGGCTTCCATAGTACAAGCTTTGCTTAGTTGGGGATCAGATGACCATGTGTGAATAATGTCCTAGAATATTATTGTTATTATAGCCTTTTCCCAACCCTGTGGGGGGCGACTTCCAGTCTAACCGGATGCAGCTGAATACCAGTATTTTACATGAAGCGACTGCCTATCTGATCTCCACAACCCAGTTACTGGGTAACACGATACCCCTTGGTAAGACTGGGTGTCAGACTTTTGGGCGTATGACTACCCGTACGACTGTCAAAGATCTACGAAAGATAGCCGGTACCTTCCGAAGCATGGAGAGGTCTCGATGTGTAACGGATGGTGCACCATACACGAACCGACCGCAGCAAGCGTAGCCTAACCTGATGGCGGATATGTGCGGCTTATTTAGGCACGAGACCGTCCACATTTCCACTTTACAATAAAATTCAATTGGAATTCCTTTCCTTCAAAATCAATACAGGGACGTTTAAAAAAACAATGTCTACGCGACCACAAAGTAAACAAAAATCGAAAATGGAAATATTAAAAACACGGGCCACATATTTCACGGAAGTACTTAACGCACGAACACATGATCTCCATTTTTCTCCGCTCATAAAAAAAAACTAAGCGTCTCTAAAAATAATTGGTGCTTGCTCAGTCGTTCCGATTCACGCACCAAGAGTACATCGCGTTTAAAAAATTCCGTTTCACGCGTGACAGCGCTTCGACACGGTGCCTAATAGCCCGTGAATATTTAGCCGATATGTCAAATAAATATTTGTAAGAGCATAATGTAGATCGTTCGATCAAAGGGAGCGAAAATTGGAGGAGCATGTGAATATAAGAATAATAATAATAATAAGCCTGATATAGTGGTAATAGATCGATCAGTGCGCCGCACAATGATAATCGATGTCACTATCCCGCATGACGAGAACCTCGTGAAGGCTGAGAAGGAGAAACAATTGAAGTATCTCGACTTAGCCCACGAGGTTGTCGCTATGTGGGATGTGGACTCGGCAATCATTGTGCCGATAGTCGTTACGGTCAATGGCCTTATCGCTAAGAGCCTCGACCAACATCTCAAGAGGCTCTCGTTGGGTGGCTGGGTGAAGGGCCTGATTCAGAAGGCAGTACTCCTTGATACGGCGCGTATTGTGAGGAGGTTTCTGTCTCTGGGACCCTAACCACCGGTAGCTTGGACCCTGTTCCCCATGCCGGTGGATTTCTATTTTTTATATTTTTAAATGTTTTTTTTTAAATTCTAATATTTAAAAATATAACTTATATGTAAAAAAATAAATAAAGGAGATAATAATAATAATAATAAATAATATGTGAATATATGAGCAAGTAAATCAAGCAGTAACGTTTAGAGAAAAGGTTTACTTACCAAAATTTTATGTTTAAACTACGTAGTTTTCAATATGTTGTTCCTCCATGTTTTGATTTTGAATTGATTAAACAATTGTCAGCTCGTTCTGGTGCCAGGAAGTTCTTGAATAAAAGATTACTCATATTTTGTAACCGGGAACACTGCACGTTGATAAGAAGACCGTCACTATAAGAGAATTTATGTTTTTCTGTAAGCAGTCCTTTCTCTTAGGGCCGGTTTTTAGATCCGTAGTTAACCAATGGCTAAACATAGTAACTAATGTTTGAATTTTGGCTAAATGTGAAAGGCTAAACATTAATGAGTTATGCCATTAGTTACTTTTTTTAATATGAATGAGCTAACATTAATACATTAATGTTTAGCCTTTTACATTTAGCCAAAACTCAACCATTAGTTACTATGTTTAACCATTGGTTGAGTTAACTACGGATCAAAATACCAGCCCTTAGCGCGCGAAGAATACAATTTTTTTGTAGAAACACCTGTTGTTGTAACTAATATATTTAACATGATTCAATTTTTTATACTTTCTGGTGCAAAACTGTTCTTTACTGTTTGGTAAAACTTTCAATGAGCATACTGAAAAAAAACAGCTGTTTTGGTTAGTCTCACTCTTATATATATAAAAAAAATTAAACTATTTATTACATACAAATTTCCATGATTTTTGTATATTGAAAAATAGCACTTAAGACGCCCCTGGAGCATGCGTAGTTCATACAAACGAAATACCAAAAAAAATTGTAAATAAAACATATTCTAAAGGTATTGTGTATTTATTCCTAGGAGCTCGTGGCTAAATAATAACAGCCGCAAGGGTCGATCCATCAGGTTAAGCTACGCTTGCCGGGGTTGATCCGTGAATGGGACACCCATTCACGGATCAACCCCGGCAAGCTTTTCATACCGAGACTCCTCCGTGCCTCGGAAAGCACGTTAAGCCGTTGATCCCGGCTGTCATTCGAGGATCTTTGACAGTCGTTACGGGTCGTCAGAAGCCCGAAAGTCTGACAACCAGTCTTACCAAGGGGTATCGTATTACCCAGTAACTGGGTTGTGGAGGTCAGATAGGCAGTCGCTCCATGTAAAATACTGGTATTCAGCTGCATCCGGTTAGACTCAAAGCCGACCCTAACATAGTTGGGAAAAGGCTAGGCAGATTGATTGTGTATTTATTTCGATTGGATTATAGAATATCTAGGTCCCTAAATATAAACTAAATAAGAGCATTGATTTAAACAGGAAATATGAGAAAAATTAGTTTTCTATCGAAATTTTAAATTCCTCGTATCTCGTCTTCAAATCAGTGTCCTTTCAAAATATACGTTTGGGAACCTAAATATTATGTAATCCAATCGGAATAAATACACACTAGCTTAAGAATATGTTTGATTTACAAAATTATTCTGGTATTTCGTTTGTATGAACTACGTACGTTTCGTAGGCCTCTTAAGAGATAAATAAGATTATGTGCGCTATAAGTTTGTTTTAGAGTTGCTCACTTATGTTTAAATATTATCATTATCAATCTGCGAATACGAACGAAGCAAATGACTAAATACCTTGTAAAAACAATAACAACCACGTTTGACATGAGAGCCTTAAAGATTATAAATAAAAAGATTTACAACGAAACATGATTGAAGACGGTACATATCATACATACCTATACCTATGTTATGCGTTTATTATGGACCATCATTACAAGGCCATGTTTTTCACGATCATCTTCATCATCTGCCTAGCCTTTTCCCAACTATGTTGGGGTCGGCTTCCAGTCTAACCGGATGCAGCTGAATACCAGTATTTTACATGGAGCGACTGCCTATCTGATATGGGTAATACGATACCCCTTGGTAAGACTGGCTGTCAGACTTTCGGGCTTCTGACGACCCGTAACGACTGTCAAAGAACCACAAATAATAATAATAATAATAACCTGGGACATTATTCACACACGGTCATCTGATCCCAAAGTAAGCAGACCTTGTACTATGGAAACCAGATAACTGATATACTACATAATTATACTACTTTTTTTTGTAAATACATACTTATATAGATAATTACACCCAGACTCAGGACAAACAGACATGTTCATGCACACAAATGTTTGTCCTGGATGGGAATCGAACCCACGACCAGCGGCATGATAGGTGATATCTTAACCAACCACGCCAACTGGCCTGACAGCCGAGACCAACGGATTAAGGTGCTTACCGAGGCACGGAGGGGGTTTTGGTATGTAAAGATGGTCAGACATCCACAGACCAACCGCGGCAAGCCGTGTGGCTGTTATTAGTTAGCCAGGAGCCCCTCATTATCAAAGATTATTATTTTTTGTAAACTTAAGGAATATATCGTTTTAACTTCTAAATAAAATGAGGTTTTCCGTTTACCTTGAACATCTAGCCTTCACCTATTCAAAACCTCCCATAACGTGCATAACAATAACAATTTTCACAGCCCATGAATCAATCTTTCCCTCACGTTACGTTCCGTTTTAGTTGAGTGATCTAACAATGAAAGTTGGAACGCATCGCCGCGCCCAACCAATCGGTGCGTGAATCGGAACGCAGTGTACTGCGATTGGCTAATGTACTGAACAGAAAACCTAACGGGTTGGAGTTTTTTAAAAGGACTATTTTTGGTGTTTTGATGCTATTTTAAGGGTTACTAAAAAAACGCTTGATTAATCAAATGTTCAAGATCGGCCTAAGGTTGATTGGAGTCTGCTTTTTGACAAGAACTGGGGAGTTTTAATCAATACAAAAGCGGACTGAAAATTTCTTAATGAAAGAAGATTGAACGGTTTTGGATTGAGACTCGATGATCTTTCATCTAAGTGTGCGCCATCGTCGACTGCATCATCGCTTAGAGAGATAATTTGGTGCGAGCCCATCAATTATAATTTTGTACGGACTCGAACTCCTCGACTCGAAGAGTTCCGTATCACCATACAATAATTATTTAATTGTACATATTAAAAAAAATAATACTTCTGTTTAAAAAAAAAACACGTATCTTGTGTGGGGACCCCTTTAGTTTTTAACTTTAAATTATTTTTATTATTTGTTGATAACGTGGCAATAGAAATACAAAATATGTGAAAATTTCAACTGTCTACGTATTACGGTTCATGAGATACAGCCCATTGATAGACAGACGGACGGACAGCGGAGGCTTAGTAATAGGGTTCCATTTGGCACCCTTCGGGGTCGGAACCCTAAAAATGCACTAACACCCAAAGTAGAGCCTCGACTGAGGCCTGCTTGCACCACAAAGCAGCAAACACATTAAACGCGTTAAACGAATATAAAACATCGTTCTGTTTCTGATGAGAGAAACAGAATGATATTTTAAACAATTTGGATGAGAACATGGCAAAACTAGCCTAATCAACGTTTTAATATTCCTTTATCACTTTTATTTTTTATTTTTATTCAAGCCAAAATGCAATACAGATTTCTCTTGAAGAATACATTTAAATTATAGCTCAAGATTGGCACTGTACCCAATAGGAGATAAGCTTCCTTGTCGCATTAGGATATTTTACAGCAAAATGAGGGGTAGATACAACACCTGTCTTTGTTTAAGCGAGTACCCCCAGTGATGCTTATTTTACGTAGTTATGGATACTTAGAAAAAATGTATGTAAAAGTTTTAAATAATCTGCTCAGGTTTGGTGTTTCGATACCAAGGTTTTAAAGACCATAGTGCGTTAAGAGGAGCTCGTGGCTAAGTAATAAAAGCCGTACGGGTCGATCCATCTGGTTAAGCTACGCTTGACGGACATCTTACATACCGAGACTCCTCCGTGCCTTGGAAAGCACGTTAAGCCGTTGGTCCCAGCTGTTATTCGTGGATCTTTGACAGTCGTTACAGGTCATCAGAAGCCCGAAAGTCTGACAACCAGTCTTACCAAGAGGTATCGTGTTAACTAGTAACTGGGTTGTGGAGGTCAGATAGGCAGTCGTTCCATGTAAAATACTGGTATTCAGCTGCATAGTTGGGAAAAGGCTAGGCAGATTGAGTGTGTTAAGATTTTTTGTTAATGTTTAAACAAAAGATTTCTGTGACTGACTGACAGACTGGCAGAGAACGCACAGCCTATACCACTGAAAACAGAAGCAGTCGTCAGGTTTGTTAGATTATGTTACCTGTTTTATAATATGTAGTGCTTGTATCATCGTCAAAGACGTCCACTGCTGGACATAAGCTTCGCCCAAGCATCGCCACTTCGACCGGTTCTGTGCTACTCGCATCCAGCGGATTCTTGTGGTTTTCACAAGGTCATCGGTCCAAAGTGCTTGCAATAAATGTTTGTAAATATTCTTATAAACGAGAAGAGGTTCTGTTTGAAAGTTTTTTTTTTAAACTCAAACCCTCAATTGGAATTGGAGGATCGAGGTTTGTCTATGTAACTAATGCTGTCTATTTCCAAAATCCTTATAACCAAATTACTGATCAAAAGTTACTTTTATAAAATTTTAAAGCAATGACGGTTTCAAAGATCGAATTTACAAACTGCCTTTAATCTTATTATGTAAAAGTGGTCTATAGAAACTAGATTAGAGAGTTTCAGGTGTTTATTAAGAGGCACTGTAAAGCGTCGTGACCTGGATACGTAATATCTAGATTATCGGGTCAAAAAGAAGAAAATATTAAATCAGCATGCATTTTTTTTAAGAGAAGAAGTACAGAAAAATCACACAATTTTTTTATTTATAATTCTAGAAATAAGTGAAAAAATTAAGTTAACCCATTTAAGTGATATTGAGTTTACTTATATTTTTTTTAACTGTAAATAAGGCTTAGGTTTAGGGCTAGTAACGCACCAGGTAGGAATTGTTCCCAGGTTTAATAGTCATCGGTTTGTACTACTGCCAAATGCGTTTCATGCCTAAAGCTAAAAACGGTTGTTTACCCCATGTAAAATATTTAACCTCTCGTTAAACTAACCATCGCTTAAAACTTTCTCTCTATATTCCTAACTGTTATTAGAATTAAATGTTTAAGCACTTGTTTTGTATAATCTAGTCACTAATTAGATTGATTGTGATATTATTAGTAGGCGTGATTAGAAAATGATAGATTTTTATTGTAATTTTTGTACGTTGTAGACTACTGTGATTATTTTATATTATATATTAATATTAAATATTATATTATATTAGCTTCTACCAGTTTGCTACAGTAATAATGTTCTCTGCTTAATTGAAATTGTATAAAAAAAATAGAAATCTAAATTATGAATCACCAAATAGAAATTTGTATCATCATCATTTGGTACAGACGCCAGCAGGTCAAGCTACCCGAAGCTGTAAAATTTTCCCAATCAACTTTAAACCTAATGCTTTAGCGATAAAGTTGAAAATCTATTAAAGAAATTTGACAGCTTGTAGTAGCTTGATGAGCTGGCGTCTGTACATCAACATATGGCAAAAAGACGTACACTGCTGGACATTGGCCTCCCCCAAGCACCGCCACTTCGACTAGAACTGTGCTTCTCTCTTCCAGCGGAACCCTGTAGCAAGATCATCGGTCCACCATGTAGGAGGCCTTCCAACGCTACGTCTTCCGATACGCGGTCGCTTTTTTTTATTATTGTGCAGAATTTAAAATCATCAAGATTAGAAATGTCGTCCAACGTTAGTAACTACGTCATCGTATTTTTGTTGTAAAATTAAAATATGTCTAAAAATTCCCTCGTATAAAACTATACACTCCAATTAAACTTACTTAAATTAGGTATTCCAATAAATCTGTCATATTCTATTACGCTAAGTCATAGAATTATTTATGCGTTGTAAATCGCAGTTTCTATTTAGTTAGGCTAGTAGTGTTAAAGCCGAGGCTTATTTATGATTAAATTGTGGATTTAACTTTAGTCTTACGATTAGTGGCGTTTAGGGACGGTTACACCAAACTTTTTATGTCAACCTTCTCCTCCTCAACCTCAACCTCTTTTTAATGTTTAAGGTAATTATTATAAGAGGATTGTTTAAAATTATTTTAAAATGCTTTTCTAGGTTTTATTTAGCATGCGGTGAAAATAGTCATTTCAGTGCCATGCAATGTGTGCCTGACTTTTCACACTCGAAATATTTTCCACTACGTTCGGAGTTTGAATAATTTTATGAATTGAGATCTGAGCATTTTGCATATCGTCGGGGATAGTGCAAATCCGCGAATCTACCATACGTAAAGTGCGCGTATCTGCACTACGTGTAGGTTTACAGGGAAAAGTTATAAGTTTATATATTTTTTTTTTTATTTCAACGGCTTTTGACCTCATTTTTATGCGATTTTCGTGAACATTATAAACTCTTGTTCTGCCAATTAGGATTTAGCGTCCATTGCCCGCGAAATTTTATGTGACTGATATCACGTACTTTGGCAAAGCTTTGGTAAATTGTAGCCGATAAATTGTCATATATTTTTCGTTACTTTACATAGAAATGCAATATCCTGAATTTGTTCAGGAATAAAAAAATTGTGTGTTTGTACTGAATTTGTTCAGGATATTGCATTTCTATGTAAAGTAACGAAAAATATATGACAATTTATCGGCTACAATTTTAATGTAAGCAGAGTTGTCAACTAAAATACAATACCAGCTAATTTCGAAAGTTTAACTGTTACCCCAGCTCTATATCGAGAACAAGAAAATCCAATTAATACTAACGAACTTCAACTATTAACTGCGGTAAAAGTTGTGATTAAAGATGGAGTTTGGTGCAGCCGACCTTTGTAGGAAGTTTGCAAAAGGGGAAAACAAATACGTAACTAATAAGTGTTAAAATAATAATTAATAAGTTGGTTTACGGTTGTACATAGATTTATTATTAAAGAAATTGGTTGTAAACGAAAGTTTTTTTATAGAAAGTTTAGGTTAAAATGTATTTATGTAAATGTATCGAGATTTTAAGTATAGAAAATGTAAAAGAAAACGAAGGTGGTGTTTTTGCTATTACTTAAGTATTGTATCTTTTGTAGCTTTGTATCTTTTTTACTTTTAAAAGTTAGAAGGTATCTCTATTGATATTTTATCGCACGTGATAGAAATTAACTGCCACTATTGAGTCAATTTTATTTACAAAAACAAGCATGCCTTTATTTTTTCAGAAAAGTTTATTTTGACAATTCTTAAATACCGACAATATGCAAGCTAACACAAAAATATTATATAGGTACTATGTATAATTATAAGGTCTATCTATTCATACACGAAATATCTATGGGACAAAACCTGAAAAATTGCGAAAAAAATCAGCTATTCCCTAAATCTTGACGACTTAGGCGAACATAAATGTAGGGAACAGCTGATTTTTTTTGCGATTTCTGGTTTGGCCCCATTGTAAAAGTTGTTCATAATTTATGAGTACAATGAACCCGTAAGAGATTTCGTATATGAATGAATAGATAGGTAGACTTTATAAATACATATAAAAAGGGAAGAGCCGAATGAAGCCGAAGAACATGCCGAATGAGCATGTTTTTTTTATGTGTGTGATTAGAGATCGGAAAATGTCACATAGGTACACAATGTATTAAATTGATTATTAAATAAACTGTTTGAAAGGAAGTCTTGGGATAAGTTGTTTTTAAATAAAGAATTATATTGCCGATTGATTCCGCAAAGACTTTGAACTTGAATTTTGTGGGATCATCATGATACATACATTGATTTGATTATTTTGAACACACTGTATTTTTATAATAACACCAACATGGACATTTCTTTACTGACACAAGAAGCGCGAAGGCCACCATTTTTTTTTTATTTATTAAAATCTACATGCAACATATATTTATATTTTTAACCTTCTGTTTTTTTTTTTGTAAATGATTTTTGGTTGTGCATTAACCACTGTATTTCGAAATAATTATCTCTTAATTATACTGCATCAAGCGCTTTTAATAATTAATTAGCATAACTGTATTATATTGTAAATGGAATTAATAATAAAATAAATAAGAGCAATAATAGATGTAAACGTAAATAATAGTTGTGTCTAAATTCAATAATAATGTTTTTATGTTTAAATACAATTAATAATTGAGTATTGTTGCAACGTGTTAATGTCGTAAATTAGGTAGTTGTAAGTAAACAGTAATAAAATTATAAAATGTATATATTTGTTTGATTTTTTCGTGCAATTTTTTACTCTTTATCTTTACTCAAAGGCGCGGGGGGGTAGAACAATAAGCAGATTTGCAATAAAAAAAAAATATTCAGGCAAGACCAATATTATTACACAAAATAAAATTAAATTTGATAATACTGCCACACATAGATCAAAGTAAAATGTCAATACAATAGAAGTAAATGAATTAATACGAAAATTATGAAATAACTTTAATTTCTGAAGTTGGTGGCAAAAAAACAACTACTACACACATTTCAAAACTCGGTCATTCTGACCAAACCACAATGAATAAGACAGAATTTAACAAAACTTCAAACAATCAAGCTAACAGGTGCCACACAGGCTTACAAGTGCCACACAGGCTTACATGTACCACATAGGCTTACAGGTGCACGCAGGCTTACAGGTGCCCGCAGGAATACAGGTGCCACACAGGCTTACAGGTACCACACAGGCTTACAGGTGCCACACAGGCTTACAGGTGCCACACAGGCTTACAGGTGCCACACAGGGTAGAGGTGTCACACAGGCTACTGATGCCACACAGGCTGCAAGTGCCACACAACCTGTAAGTATCTCACAGGCTGCAAGTGCCACACAGCCTGTAAGTACCACACAGGCTGCAAGTGCCACACAGGCTGCAAGTGCCACACAGGCTACGGAAAATCAAATAAGCTAGTCACCAGCGACTGCGCCGTCATCGGAACATTCCGACTCTATGCTGTTAAATACGTTCGTTTTGACCAGCAAGATTCGGCTAGTAAAAAGGCGAGCAACTTTTACGAATGTCACCGGCATTTAGAAGTTCTTTGATCTTAGAGCGCATTACTTGTTTCTCATCACAACCAAGCCGATAAGGACAACGTTGTGCGGTTGGGATCAACTAATCTCTAATTTTCCTGTACTAACTCTACTCGATGGAGTACCTTCTTAAAACTAATCAGCGTAATCTTTAAGTGAGGAGGTTTATTGGGAATATCACTATCAATACCACCGAAGACTATTTTAATCTTAAAATAAAAGAAGGTGTTTCAGAAATTTTTACTGAGAATCCCATTGAAAGAGTCCCGTCTAATCATAATAAATGCAGTAGAAATACAATACTCAGGGACGACATGCAGTAATAACTTGCAACGAGTACCCCTGTATCATATCTGTGTACAGTATTTATAAATAGCATTGTAAACTAGATTGGGCTATACCTAACAATGTAGTCGCTTTTGCTGTTGTTTACCTGGGAACCTACTAGCTAAACTTTCCCTGATCAGAAAGCACTCACTACCGGAGTGTAAACAAAATGAAAACGGCTCACCAGGTTCGGCAGACAGCCAATCTGCAGCTGGTTTATTGGTGCAGATATTCACTCGCTTCTCAACTCGGCTATTACCGCAGTAAGTCTTCTTCTTTGGACAGCGTGTGGCGACGTGCTTCGCCTCGCCACAGAAGCCACCGGTCATCGGCGTCGATGCTTTCTAATAGACGCCTGTCTTTGGACTGTTGCGATCCACCTTTTTTTCTGTAAAGCGTCCTCGTGGGAAGCATCTGTAATAAATATTTTTTAGCAAAGTAAAATATTCCTTACTTGTTTTTCATGACCAAGGAATCACGGCAATAAAATCCCATAGCCACTCATTTTATTATAAACTGCATGTAGAAAAACAGTCTGTTTCTTATCAAACAGCGATAAATCAAACTATACCTAAGCATCTCACATAACTTGCCAAGCAATCAATTAGAATTTTTATTTTGCATGATGTAATTAATTACTATTAATAATTATGATGTAATTATTTGTTACAATCTAGTGGCACTCATTACCATATTTCCTTTTGTTAATATGCGGATAATGTAGTAGGTACGCTGCAATATTGTTAATATTTTGTATTATCTTTTCTCTGTTCCAACACATATTGTAGCTGCTTATTGTAACTAAATAAATAAAATAAAATAACACCACAAAATCTACTCTTTACACACATAATTTTAAATCATCAATTTCAATCAAAGTATGTAAGTCAAATAAAGCTCCAATATGTTCTGTAAGAAACGTTAGAACTATGTCAAGTATCAAATCTAGTACGCAATACTCTACATTATCTGGCAGATAGATGGGGCTTCCATCCGGTACTCAGCTTACACAACACATCACATTGCTTCCATCGGCCTCATCAGCGACATCTTCATGCCAAACGCAAGCCACACACCATCGTGGCCGCACTGAGACGGGAAAATAGACCCGATTTTACACCTACGCCTACGAATGGCCAGGTGGTGCATACGGTCTGAGCGACTTGCGTACCAAACAACATCACACGAAAGTCCAACCCTTCCATCATCGTCTAGCTTTATCTCATCAGTCTTACAAGAGTCAGATTTATTGTCGTCAAAATTGACACTGTCGCTAAAAGGCATTTATAAACGGTCATGCGCGTATTTTGTACGTCCGATTAGAATTGGGAAACCGATCCGGTACAGTAGGTATTAAAATTCTAAATAATTTATTTCACATAAAACTACATGGGCACTTAAGAAACGTTCCAATTAGTCGTGTCCTATGGAGAAGAGCTGGCAAGAAACTTCACGGTTATTCTTTTCGAAATGCTGAAATGGTTTTACAATGTTATCAAATTACGTTGTTAATAGGTACTCGTATAAAAGAATAGTGTAG
Source organism: Dicycla oo (assembly GCA_948252095.1). NCBI lineage: Eukaryota > Metazoa > Arthropoda > Insecta > Lepidoptera > Noctuidae > Dicycla > Dicycla oo. The sequence goes on from OX411732.1 coordinate 17,931,128, forward strand.
GCCTATCAACAAGTAGGTGCTAGGTACTTAACAAAATAGAAAATGGTCAACAAATTAATGGCCGTTTAATTCGCAATAGTCCACACACAGCCTGTCTTCACCATCCTTCCTTAGCGCCAGTAATGATCCGGTAAGACGTGCAAAAGAAATTAAAAAAATATATCACCAACTTCAAAATCTGACAGAAGTTTGTCTATATTCCGATCATTGTCACATTATCATAAAGCCACTTAACCATTAAGAAAACAAAAACAAATTTTACACGAATCAAATTTATTTACAGATAATTCTATCGATAAACGACTCATCAGAATAAAGATCCAGCTGATGCCCTCAAGATGCACCTCGCTTTTCCTTTATCTGTCCAACCGCAATGCTATTGATTGCTTCCTTGCTGCTCCGCTACGGACAGTTGAAGGCAAATAAAGCCAGAGATCCTATTCACCTGCTTACTCGTGCTATGGCCGCTCTTCAGTTTAGATCGGTCTTTATGTTGCATCTACTTTAGAAGTGAAATCCCACTAAAAACATTTTAATGTAAAATGTTGCCGAGACGAGACCATTGGCTCGAACTGTCAAAAAGTTATCAGATCTCATGTAGAGCCAAGCTTCTAACTCTACACGCCCTAACTTCACAAAGTCTACACCTCAGTCAAAATATGTGGCTTGACCGTTTCGCTACCGTCACATGGGCGTAAGGTGAAAAATTAATTCACTGTTAATTATTTTTCTGTTCTCCCTCACCTCTGCCTCACCCTTCGGCGAATACAGGCGTGATGTTATATAAAAAAGCAACGCGTCAGCACTACAAACATAAGAATACCCAATAAATTCTCTAAATAAGTGTATACTCAGAAAATCTCACAAAATTCGGAGACCCAACATTATAAAAATACGAAATAAGGAAACGTAGTGGCAACCTAAAGTAAGAGAAATAAGTGTCTCGCATTTTATTACGGGCTATTTACAGTTAGACACCAAAGGAAAATATCGCCGAACACGGAAAAATGTCAATCTTAATAATTTTATAAGATAAATAAAAAAAGTAATGAGGAAAAATACGTGGAAATTGCTTGCTGGAGCTACATTTATTGAGCACTTTCCTAGTGATCGAACCTACTCAAAATAAAAATAACATTTGTTATAAATGTACGTTTTTTTTTTCCATTGGAGTAGGCAGAAACTATAGAACGCCACTTGCTACGATCCTTACATACTCCGTTTGCTTCGTTTACGTTCTTAAACACGCACGCTGGTTGAGAGTACTACGCATCTGACCTTTCGAAAAACATTACCAATAAGGTTAGCGTATGTCCTAAATAATATAATAATCTTTGAAAAGTCACGTAGACGTCAAGTCAATTTTCAAACTGCCTAGCCTTTTTAAATGACTTCAAAAAAAGAGATCATATAGTTCGTCTGTACGTATTTTTTAGGGTTCCGTACCTCAAAAGGAAAAAACGAACCCTTATAGGATCACTCATGTGTCTGATTGTCTGTCTGTCCGTCTGTCACAGCCAATTTGCTCCGAATCCAATGGACCGACTAAGTTGAAATTTGGTACACACTGTGACCCAAACACGGACGTGTAATGTAAATTAAAGAATTTTGAATATGAGGGTCAATTTTGGGAGGCAAATAAGAAAATAAAAAATATATATATTTGCAAACTGTACCGTGCGATATATGAAAAGGTCTTACTGTGAGGGTCTCAAATATATTATATATTGTTTATACTTTTAAAATAAACTGTTTAAAGTTATTTAAGAAAATAGACAAAATTCACCATTCCCCCCTTTATCACCGAAACTACCGAGGTTAAAATTAAAAAAAAAAAATACAGAAAATAATTCTATAGCTATAGATAACCTATAAAAAGTCTATAGTCTTAAAGTAACATGGTAAATCTCTTAATATTTTGTGTACAAACTTCCAATCCAACCCACATTAGGTGTAATGTGAGTTGGATCCTTTTCGTTTAACTTTGGACATTTGTAATTGGAATGTATGGGAGAACATTTTTTTCAACTACAATGTTAAGTTAGTTCTTGGGATAAATTCATCCTAACTACGGAACCCTTCATTGTGCGTGGTCCGACACGCACTTGACCGGTTTTTTTTTTTATGTATGTGTTCATCAATATTTTCGTCAATTGTAGACCGATTTTGAAATTTCTTTTTTTATTCATTAGAGGAAGCTGGCGATAATTGTTAGCTTCGATAATACGAATCCACTTTGTGTATATTGACGATGTTATAATACTTGTTGTCACTATTGTTTACATAGCAAGTAGTCAAGTGGTATACGAATTGGTGTTGGTAGGTACTGCAAAAATATCCCCGAATGGGATCTTTACTTTTTCACGGGATCTAGACTACTCAAATGATAAGCTGCTCACGTTAGATTGTGTTATATTATTTCTATTTCAAAACCTACGCGCCTACATTAGGTGAGAGGCCCCGACTCATTGACATCTCCCTAGAACCAAAGCTATCAAAGTGACCTTTCCAATGTCATAGATATCACCAGCCTGATATACACACCTTTGCAAAAAAACGGACTGTTTTGATTTTTCTACATTATTGGTAATTATTTAGTTTTAAAGAGTTGTTGATAGCATTAGTAGTTCTTGAGATATCCAGCTGTGACAGACGGACAGACAGACAGACTAAGTCGCACCACCACCACCAGGGTTCCTTTTTACCATTTTGGTACGGAAACCTAAAAAAACAACTGAATTGCAAAAAAAAAACTACAAACTGAAAAATCACTTAAATTTCGGAAGTCGATGGCAAAAAAACTAAATTTACAGATCCAAAGACACCATCATCTGCCTAGCCTTTACCAACTATGTTTGTTTCGGCTTCTAGTCTAACCGGATGCAGCTGAATACTGATTTTACATGGAACGTCTGCCTATCTGACCTTCACAATCCAGTTACTGGGTAACACGATACCAATTGGTAAGACTGGTTGTCTGCTATTGGACTTCTATCTACCCGTAACGACTGTTTAAGATCTACAAATGACAGCTGGAATCAACGACTTAACCAAGGCACGGAGGATCCCGATATGTAATGGATGGTCACCAATACATGAACCCACCGCGGCAAACGTAGCTTAACCTTCGATAGACGGGTGCGGCTGTTATTATTTAGCCAAGATACCCTTTTTTTTTTTTTTTTTTTTTTTTGTTCCGGGGTGGAAAATCCTCATGGATGTCCTCCGCCCTGGGGCGGGCGGAGGGGTCTGTCAGACTCGTACTGACTAAAAACCACCCCGGTGTTCCCTTCCCACACTTGGACCGGGGATCATGGGAACTTGTGCGCCTTCCACGATCCCCGGCTAGTGCCGGCCTGCCTTTGCGGGCCACCTCAGGCCCGCGGGGGGAGTGAGGTGTGAAACTCCCCCCGCGACGTCCATTACGGGCGCGCGTGGAACACTACGCGCCGCCGCCTCGGGTCCTGCTGGATGAGGGGCGGCGGACGTCCCCGAGTCCGCCGTCCCTCCGGACCTATTTACGGGGGCTGGAAGAGGGCGTTGTCCGCCCTCCGCCGACGCCTAGTTCGCCTGCTGCGGATCGGGAGTGTGGTTTCAATCTCCCTCTCCCTTTCCGCAGCCTCCTTCTGCGAAATCACCGTTTCACAGAAGGAGATCACTGCATCCCACGACTCGGCGCCCCCGGCCATAGAACGAGCGATGGCCGGTAGCGACAAGTCGGCTCCGACTACTGATACGAGGGCACGGCGCGGCTCCTCCCATGCGACACACTCTGCCAGTGTGTGCCACGCCGTGTCCTCCCGACAGTGGACGCAGTGATGGCACTGAGCGTCCGGCTCCCTGCCTATGCGACACAGGTACTTCCCGAAGCAGCCATGCCCCGAAAGCACCTGCGTCGCCCGAAACGACAGAGAGCCGTGCCTCCTCCCGAGCCATTCGCCGAGCACTGGTCGGATCGCCTCGACGGTAGCGAGTCCGGCAGTAGGGCACAGAAGCCTGTTCCGCCATTCCGTCACCAGGACCTCGCGGAGCTGTGACCGACGATGCTCGAACTCTCGCTGCAAGCCAAGATACCCTCCAATAAGGTCAGTGTATGACCTTTTGTGTAATAATATTTGAAAAGTCACGTAGGTGCTACCAGGGGAGCTGAAAAGTTTAGAGCCTGTAGTGCTATTCTGTAAAAATCTTACCGTGAATATTTAGTTGAAGTGAGCTTTAAGTGAGCTGTCATTCCACCTGATGCTGGATTGACACTATTGATAGCTCACTCTACGCTCACCTCACTTATGTTTTCACTGCGAGATATATACAGAATAGCACTGCAGAACTGAGCCGTTTCTGCCTGAGGTGATTTGTTTTGAGTTTTGAACCTTCAAGTGTCATAAGCGTAATGATGCTAATGTCACGAAACTCTGTATTTATTCTAAAGAGGGTATTAGCGAGTCAGTAATATTCAGCGCGAGACAATAATGACACTAGAAGAATCAAACAATGGACAAAATTAGTAACTTATAGACTGCTTGAATGTGTCACTTTATGTCTTGTATTTTGTAATGTGCGTTTTGTTTGTGCGGAATAACCATTGATTCTTTCTTCCTTTCTTCAGAAGGTATTTAGGCTCAATACTTTTCAGCCCCTCCTGGTATAATTATTACAAAATTATTCCAAACCTGGGCAAACCTTTTAGTTTTTCGAAACAAAGTATAGATAGATTTATTCTACAAGCATAGCATAGCGGCATAATTTGTAACATCTGGCTACCTAACTTTTCATTATACAAGATGCTTGCAATCTGAAACTGAAACAGGTGAGAAACTTTCTACAAACACTTGAAATTATTTTAATCTTTTATATTATTATCTCGTCGTTATATATATAATTTACGATGAACGAGTCCTTTATAGGATTACTTATTTGTCCCTCTGTTACAGAGGTTTTTATCGAGATCTCTGCAACAGGAATTTTAATTTCGGCATATTGTTGGGTCTCAATGACACACATAGTTACAGACCGCCAGTCAAGTCAAGTCCTTAATGCAGCTAAACATGGGAAAGGAACTAATATAACACTAGATTACACTGAAGTCTTGCCTAAATTTAAAAAGAAGTGTTACGATGATTGGAAAGAGTATTTTGATAAGCGATCATTGGAAAAAGGGATCTGGTATAAAATGCAGCATCAGCCTTTTCGTGTGCCCTGGTTTATAAATAGTAGTTTAGGTAGAAAATTAGTTGTAACAGCTCATAGACTCAGATCTGGACACATTCCATGTAATAAGTTCTTGTTCATGATGAAAAAAACTAATTCGCCTAATTGTGTGGAGTGTGAAGTTGTGGAAGACTTACATCACTTATTGATGGACTGTGCTAGATATGAGTCTAATAGAAATTACCTGATTGGAGTATTGAGGTTGAACCGGCTTGAAATAGGCACATTCCATAGAATTCTCTCTCAACCAAATGGTGATGATGCGAAGAGTTTGTTCAGGTTCATGGTCCAAATGTAAACTGTAGCAGTGTGTGTTTAGGGTACGATGGGACTGTCATACGCATTGCGATTATAAAAGTCCCTAATTAAATAAAGAAAAGAAAAAAAAGAAAAAAGTCAAGTCCTTTTTTTTTTAAAGGATAGTTTTCATTCTGCGTCACTTACCTAATCAGTATTAATAGCTCCACACAAATATGAAAACAAAATCACCAGATATTAAATTTTGCAAATTAAATTAGTTTACGAGTACACGAACAAAGTTTGAACCGAGTCTAAAACTTACTAGAGTTTGTTTCTCAAAGACATAAAATAATCCCTGAAACTGTAACTAAATGAGCCGTAGTACATAAGTTATAGCACACGCTAACTTTGATATGTAAAAGTTGGTTCGTAATGGCACGAGTAATTGAATTATTTAAGAGAACATTATACCCTGAGTAATTCAGATAATTTTTGTAAACAAAGGTGATAACAGACCAAAAAATATCTTCTTAATGGTAATCCCCAAAAAATGGCGGAAAAAAAGGTTAGATTTTCTTTTAAGTACTGATTTTAGAATAAATAATTTAAAAATTATCACACCGTAATACAGTACTGTATATACGAATATGTAGCAGTGTAGCAGTGGAGGAGCTCGTGGGTGAGTAATAACAGCCGCACGGTTCATCAGCCGCACGGTGATCCATCAGGTTAACGCTTGCCGGGGTTGGTCTGTGGATGGGTGACCATCTTTTCATACCGAGACTCCTCCGTGTCTCGAAAAGCAAGTTAAGCCGTTGGTCCCGGCTGTCATTCGAGGATCTTTGACAGTCGTTACTGGTCGTCAGAAGCCCGAAAGTCTGACAACCAGTCTTACCAAGGGGTAACGTATTACCCAGTAACTGGGTTGTGGAGGTCAGATAGGCAGTCGCCCCATGAAAATACTGGTATTCAGCTGCATCCAGTTATACTGGAAGCCGACCCTAACATAGTTGGGAAAAGGCTAGGCAGATTGATATACTGTAGCTAAGTATTTTAAGACTTTCGGCGAAAAATAAAAAACTTCTTAGATATTCATTTTAAACAGACGTAGTTATTTTCACTACTAAAGTTATTTAAAACGGAATATTTTCCATGTTTTTAATACAAAAAACATGGTAAATATCCCATTTAAAATTTTTGTGGTATAATAATTGCTGCAAAAAAGTTTGTGCTGGCGAGGTCTAGTGGTCGCAGAAATACTAGTTTAATAGTGGCGACTGGAATGCTTGAAGTAAATCAGACAGATATTTTTAATTTCAGTAACCAAAGGCCTGTTTCATTTGTATGAAGTCATTGTTCAAGGGTCCAGAATGGGACCAAACATTTGCAGACTGTAGCAACACTGATGTAATATAATACTTTTTCAATTAGCAACGTGACGATAAGTGCTGGTGACCTTGTGCGACTAGGCGGTGCGTTTTCGCAGCATGCCGTTCCGTTCGGCTTCATAGGGAATATTTATTTTTAGTACGAAATTATGAATATTTGAAAAAAAAAAAACCCGGTCAAGTGCATGTCGGACCACGCACAATGAAGGGTTCCATAGTTAGTATGAATTTATCCCAAGAACAAAGTTAACATTGTAGTTGAAAAATATGTTCTCCCATACTTTCCAACTACCATAGTTAAACGAAAAAGATCCAACCCACATTAGGTGTAATGTGGGTTGGATCTTTTTCGTTTAACTATAAACAAATGTAAGTTTGTACGCACAATATTGAGAGATTTACCATGTTATTTTAAGACCATAGACTTATTATAGGTTTTCATGTAATCTATAGCTACAGAATTATTTTCTATATATATATTTTTTTTAATTTTAAGTTCAGTAGTTTCGGAGATAAAGGGGGGCCATGGTCAATTTGTCGTCTATTTTCTTAAATAACTTTAAAATAGTTTATTTTAAAATTATCAATAAAATATATTTGAGACCCTCACAGTAAGCTCATTCATTTGACATATCGCACGGCACAGTTTGCAACTTTTTTTTTTCTTATTTGCCCCCAAATTGACCCCCATATTCAATATTCATTCATTTACATTACACGTCTATGTTTAAGTCACAGAAATACATACCTGTACCAAATTTCAACTTAATCGGTTTATTAGATTCGGAGCAAATTGACTGTAACAGACGGACAGACAGACAGACACATGTGTGATCCTATAAGGGTTCCATTTTGTTCTTTTTGAGGTACGGAATCCTAAAAATCACAGATATAATTATATCTACCTGGCCTTTTCCAAACTATGTTGGGGTCGACTTCCAGTCTAAACAGATGCAGCTTAATACCTGTATTTTTACATGGAGCGACTACCTATCTGACCTCCACAACCCGGTTACAGGGTAATATGATACCCCTTGGTAAGACCGGTTATCAGACTGTCAAATATCTACAAATGATAGCCGGGACCAACGGCTTGACGTGCTTTCCGAGGCACGGACGAGTCTCGATATGTTACGCATGAACACCACGAACATGTTATCCACGAACCGACCGCGGCAAGCGTAGCTTAAGAAGGCGTAAACAGATTTAAAAGTCACTAAAATCATATATTTGTGTCTTAATTGAGACTACTATTAGGCCCACTTGCTGATTTTGTCTGAACCGACACAATTAGTATTTATTCTTATGCATTATAAAATCTTACAATTTCAAGTCACTGTTTAAACAAATAAATATATTAAGAAATCTTACATTTATAAGAATCCTCCCAATTGTAGAAAATGTGCCATTTTGATAATTAGCCATTTAGAGAATTGGCTAACTTCGTTCATTCTTCGCTCACGTTACAATAGTTATTCAAGTTAACCCTCGTTGTTAATAATTATACCATCTATAAATGACCAGCCAATCATCACTATCTTGTAACTTCGTTAATTTCTCGCTGACATTCATTTAAGTTTATCTTCATCACTTACAGAGAAACCTTCGATAATAGCCACTAGGTTTACTAAAAGCCACTCAATTTCAGCCAAAATCCATCTTACTTCACCCACTAATGTAATCTTGCTCATTCCACGCTCATCTATGAAGATGAGCGCGCTTTGCTGGAAAGCAACTTGTGACCATGTTTGTTTGACACTTAATCACGCATAAACGGCTAAAATGATTTTAATGTAATTGGACACACAGATAGACCTGTATGTTTTAAATTAACACAAAATAATTTTTTTGCGAATACATGTAGTATTTCTGTCGCAGCCCGTGCCGAGCATTCCATGGATCATCCCATACATTCGATCGGACAGGCGATGAGAGGCCACCACAGGCAGATTGTTCCCAAGGCCTGTCAGCCTGGCCTGGCGCGGTCTGGCTGTGAGAAAGCGGGCCGCAGGACCGTGGCATAAGATGTACTCAAAACCGCTTGCAATAAACTCAAACTCTCGAGAAAAAGAAATACTCAAACTCAAAGCAGTTAATTAATTAAACCAATTACAGGCACTTTTGAAATGTCAAAGAGTAGGACAATCAAAAAGATGGAGCTGGTGAAAGAAGTTGCCTATTCCAAAGCATAGTTGGTTCCTATAAAGAAGAACGGCAATAAACTCTGTGAACAAAGAAAGAAAAATATGTTTATTGGTCACAGAAACACGTGCATACAAAAATATAATTAACTCGAGTTTTACAAAAAGAAAAATAAAACACACAAATACGAGCACAAAACAAAAGTCGGCAGCTGCTGGCACGCCATGACTGTGACAAGAAGGCTTCCACTCAGCTTGATGCAACACACTTTGTGTTTGGAATAGCTTGTCATCGACCAGTCAAGGTCAATCGGTAACCTTGCTAAAACTTCACCAAAACCTAGTTCATTCCTCGCTCATCTCTAGCAGTTATTTAAGTTAACATGAGTTTAATCTTTGTGACTCCAAGTCAAAGTGAGCGTTAAGAGCACTGGTTAATAGATACGAGTTTGTTTGTGTAAGGGTGCGGTCAGAGAGATTGGGACGAGCGATTGAAATCAGGGCTTTAAAAATCTACATCCCACTAATATTATAAATGCTTGTGGTGGAAAAAATAGATGGAATAAAACGAATGCATAAATTAGATCAATTCATAATTATTATTAAAGCGACACAATAATTATTTGAACAACAAAATCATGTAGCAATATAACATTATTACATCAAATCAATATAGCATATAAATAATTATAAATACCAGCATTTTGTGGGTAACAACATAATGTGTATTTATTTAAGAGCAATTAAAATAAACACATACCTGACCGTTCAGAATAAATTGTCTTGCCGAGTTCGTAGTCGAACAAAGTCTGACCTGTCGATTTTTTTTTTTATGAATGGCATCTCGTAGTTGGCCTTGAGAGGCCGTGACTACTTAACCGGACTATCCTGTGGCTGCCTTAAGAGAACTCAAAGCCTCCAGCCAGGGGCATAAAACTTACAGACTAAGCGACTACAGGCTAAAGGCTCCCCCTGTGGGGAACGGGCCTCGGCTTAGGGCGTCGCTGGGGGGAGGACAGCAAGATGGGACAGGCTGGATCAAATTTGAATGATTATTATTGTTAGGGGAGTTTAAAGCTACTGGCTCAGCTACGCCACCAGCTGGCACTTCATACCCGAGCAAGGGACGGACGATTATTACGGGGTCGTCGCGAGGGACCTCGGCGGCGAGGTCGGAATGTCGATTTGTGTTTGTTCCTACTGCTCTCCTGGAGAAGAGTTATAGGGTCGTCGAGATCTGAGAGGACAACTGACCTGTCGAGCCACTTGCGCGCTCTTTTAAAGTATGGCTTGCTCGTCAGTAGGTGGGAGCGAGTAGTCAACAGCACAACTTATTAAACCGAAAGTTACTTGAAATATTGCGTAAATATTTTTAAATTAATAAAAAAACAATATTTCTCCCACATGCTAGTTTGGATGGATGGATGTTTGTTTGTTACTCAATCACACCAGAAGGGCTGAACGGATCTGAATGGAATTTGGCAAGGAGTTAGATAAGCTATTTTCTTATATAACATAAGCTATTTTCTTTTATCCCGGTAGTACTTTCCCGTAGGATAATTTCTGACATCCACGCAGGCGAATCCGCTGGCAAGAACTTAATAAAATCTTAAATTCATTCATTTAATCATTCATTGACAGACAACCCACTGAGTAAACCGCTGGGGCTGGAAGCATGAAATTTTGCATAAGAGTTCCTTTTATAACGAAAAGGAGCATTAAGAAAGGATTTTTGAAAATTCATCTCCTTGAGGGGTTTAGTAGGGGATGGTCTGCACGCCTTGTTCGTGAAAAGTTTGATAAAAAAAAAAAAACAAATTGTGATTTCGTCATAAGTTTGTGACATTAGCGAGGTGTCATAGAAAGGTGAAATAACACTTTAGAGGATTTAAGTATTTTTATTTTATTTTTCAGCTTTCTGAATCTTTGATCATATCAGCCGTTGCTTTTTTACTGAGTAACTTGTAATTTTTACCACTTCAAGTATCTAGTAGGATACGTATCACCATATTTAGAAGACGGATTGGTGATTGCAGTATTATGTACTTAATAGACGATAAGACACTGCTGCTCACGTTCTGAACATGATACCGGCAAAAAGGTAAGGTTGACTTCCCTGTTATCTGTGCCGTTTTTGTGGTTCGGTACCTCAAAAGGAAAAAACGGGACCTATATAGATTCACTCGTGTGACAGCGTGTCTGTCTGTCCTTCTGTCACAGTCAATTTGCTCTGAATGTAATAGACCGATTAATTTGAAACATATATGAATTTCTGTGACCACAACATGTACGTGTAACATAAATAAAGAAATTTTGAATATTGTTTTAAAGTAATTTACCATTCCCCTTCCCCTATCTCCAAAACTTTTGGACCTAAAATTTTGAAAAAAAAATACAGAAAATAGTTTTATACCTATAGATTACAAAAAAAACCTATAAAAAGTCTATGGTCTTAAAATAACATGATAAATCTCTCAATATTGTGCTTACAAACTTATATTTGCAGTTGGAATGTATGGGCGAACATGTTTTTCAACTAGAAGGTTAAGTTCGTTCTTGGGATAAATTCATCCCAACTACTGAACCCTTCATTGTGCGTGGCCCACCATGCATTTGGCTATTTTTTTTTTTTTTATCTTTAATCTCTTCAAACGCTAACAGTAAGACCCAACCTGATCGACATTTAGAAGATTGGAGTCATTAGAATGCCTACACGCATTAATAGGCGCCAACTTGTCTCATTAATATGGTAATTACTGTACATGAACATGTAACTACGCATAACTTTAGTTAAGAGACTGATTTGAGTTTTGATTTTAGCTTCAAATAGATTTATCTTAACATTCAAACTCACTCTTTGAGAACCAGCTCGTCAGTGGCTCGGCCAGTGGCGCCATACAGAGGCAATGTAAATTGTCTTTGGCCCCTGGCCCTGACATCACGCAATGGACAAAATTGCCAACTTATAGACTGCTTGAATACGAGGCTTTTGCCTGTTTTGCATGTGTGTACTTTTTTTTTTTTGTAATGTGCGTTTTGTTGCAGAATAAACATTTTATCTTTCTTTTTTTTCTTTTTACCAAAGTTGCCGACATAATAAGCGCGCTGAAGTGACAATGGGCCGGACATATTAACTGTACAACTGATGGTCGTTGGGGTAGACGTATTCTTGTGTGGAAACCGCAAAGCGGCAAATATAAGGTAGGATGCCCTCAGGCTTGGTGGAGCGGCGATTTTTGCAGGGTGACTGGTAACAGCTGGATGAGAGTTGCCAAGAATCGATATTGACAGTCGGACCACCCACAATGAAGGGTTCCGTAGTTGGGATGAATTTATCTCAAGAACCAACTTAACATTGTAGTTGAAAAACATGTTCTCCCATACATTCCAACTACAAATGTAAGTTTGTACAAAAAATATTGAGAGATTTACCATGTTATTTTAAGACCATAGAATTCTTATAGATTTTTCTGTAATCTATAAGTATAGAAGTATTTTCTGTATTTTTTATTTTAAGCTCAGTAGTTTCGGAGATAAAAGGGGGAATGGTCAATATTCGTCTATTTTCTTAAATAACTTAAAAAAAAAATACAAAATTATAAAAAAAAAATGTATTTGGGAAAGAAAGGGCTTACTGTGAGGGTTCACAGTAAACCCTTTCTTTCACACCGTTTCTTACACACATTACAGTTTGCAAAACTTTTTATTTTATTTTCTTATGTGCCCCCCAAAATTGATTCCCATATACAAAATTCATTAATTTACATTACACGTCTGTGTTTGGGACAAAGAAATACATAGGTGTACCAAATTTCAACTTAATCGGTCCATTAGATTCGGAGCAAATTGGCTGTAACAGACGGACAGACAGACAGACACATGAGTGATCCTATAAGGGTTCCGTTTTTAGCTTTTGAGGTACGGAACCCTAAAAAGTAGTGTATGTAGTATATCAGTTATCTGGTTTCCATAGTACAAGCTCTGCTTAGTTTGGGATCAGATGAACGTGTGTGAAAATATCCCAGGATCTGAATGGTATGCAGTGGGGAAAAAAAACTGTCAAATTATTTCCGCGTAGATGGCGCTAAGTTTTTGTTACTTTCATTCAGCTGTCAATGGCTTTCATTCAAGTACCTTATTAAAAACATTGCCGCGAGATGGCGCTGAGTGGTTATCTTGTCGCCGATTGGTCGAGTGACAAACACACAGCGCTTTCTTGCGGTGAAACTTCTGGGAAGCAATCCCATTGGAGAGGTTTATGTCCAGCTGTGAACTGCTGTAGTAACTTTTTTTTTTTAATATCGCTCTGTTGCGCGGACAACGCGATCATTCATTTTACACATAATATTTAGGGACTTAGTTTTAAGACCTTACTCATATCTATGGGTGATACTAATTGCGCTTGTCCCAAACATGTTTAATTCGAACGTTTGAATCTACGTCGCTCGTTCGTGCTAGGACCTCTATTCATATTAGCAACATGGTTGCCAAAACTGCGCCCGACGAATGACTGTTTCGAAGGACAATACATTTGTATTGTCCTTCGAAACAGTCATTCGTCGGGCGCAACTTTGTGTCAGAAAGGAAAGGTCAGTGTATGTTCTTTAGGGCATCCCTTTCCAGCGTTTCAATTAAAATCTTTCTAATAAATCTTACAAAATATACTTCTAACAAAACGATAGATACAACAGAACTTTTACATGTAATAGCCCATTATTAATATCATATAAAAGCCCATAACTTTAAATAGCCCATTGGAGAAGTTGTTATTTAGTAAATAATGAACTCGGTAAAGTTTCAGGTTGTAGCTGCAATGTTGAAAACTGAAGCCTTATTAAGACTCTCTGGCTATTCAGGCTAACGGGAAATATTATTATGCTTGGCACAAGCAGTAAGGACGGTTTTTAGGGATCCGTAGCGAAATGGCAAAAACGGAACCCTTAGAATTTCGTCTTGTTCGTGTGTCCGTATTTTTATTAATCACTAGCTTTAAATATAAAACTTCCCTACATACTATCTTTGTAATATTGTTCTAAACAGCCAAAATATAAAAGATCCAGGACTGGTGACGCGGGACCAATCGACATACAGTTATCCGTGTGAGAAGCAGCTTGTCATGAGATCGAAACCCGCAGCCTTTAGTGTCTGCCCCTGTGACTTTTTGATGGTCATCGCAAAACTCACAGGGAACAGCACGCGCTTAAACTGGAAGGGGTAATAATGGGGAATTAGTGGTATACGCGGTTTAAACACTGTCTCGCTAACTCCACAACCTGTTAGAATTTCCGCCTCAATGATGTTTCTCTGCAAAGACACGACTTGGTCCGGGTTCCTTTACACAGCTTCGGGGGAGTTAGGTTCCGAAGGAGCATAATTGGGACTCCGACCTTATGCTGGATGATGTGCGCTGGAAGTCCACTTGCCGATAATTAATTCAGAAATTCTACGGGATAATGTGTGGCGTCATCTTGCTCCACAATAGTTTTAATGGTGGTGTACTTATATCACATCGCTCCCTTCAATTTGCGAGAGAATAATGTGGTATAGTTATCGATTGATGTTTCCATACACCAGATGAATCAGATCTTCTAAAGTGGGAACTACTCTATCAAGAGCATCTCACCTGGCTGCTCTCCTCTGGTATTGCTACTGTCTTCCCAAACTTTTAGAAGAAAACATCGGAGAATTCTTGAGCTCGTAAATTTCCGTAAAGCCAAGCTCGCATGTTGATGGCCAAGCGCAGTGTATGAACTCGCGACCATAGAATCGAGCTATTCAAAGAAGTATTCACCTCGTCAGCTATAGTTCCTCGCATCACCATAGGTAGTATTTGCCGAAAATCACCACACACACAACAGAACTATGACATCACCCATCATGTCTTGTTTCCTGCGGATGTCTGGCAGGGTGCTGTTTACAGCTTCCACTGCTTTCCTATTTGACATAGTGCATTCAATCAACACAAAAATCAAATTTATTGCAATCAATAAGCACGCGTCTCTTGTGACTGTTGCGTGACATCCCACTTGACAAACAGGCGTTTTGTTGCTCTCTAAATCGCTGGAAATTTCAAACATGACTTGTGCTGTTTTGCCACCAGGATTCTTCCGGGATCGCTACTACACTGTTTGTGTGGTAGTAATTCCAGAAGACTCTACCGAAATTGCAATTTTGCGTTGTCTCCTGACCTCTGCAAGGATGTCAGTGGTAATAAATGTTCCTCCTCCTCCTGTTCCACCAGGAGCATCAAAGAAAAATATTTTACCTTGATTGAACCCAACGCTTTGGAGAACGGTGTTAAAAATGTCCCTTTGCTCTGAGGTGAACATAGAGACTTAATCATTTACGATAGTACTCATTGCGCCCGGATCGTAATTAGTTTCGGCGGCGTATTCCCGATTTTTGCTGTCTTGATGTGCCAATGATTGCGGAGCCGGTTACCCATACTCGACCAGCGGATTGCCACTGATGGAAATTACCACGTTTTGGTGTGAATTAAGACAAATGTTTAGAACGCGTTCATCATTTTGTTCAATGTAACCTTCAGTAGAATACGCCGCAAAGCTCGTAAAAGGTCTTCGGATAGATGACGCCGACATTTCTCCCACAACAGAACTGGGTTTGCGATTCCACAATTCACTAAAATGATGGCAAACAAACGTCGCAGACAACTGGAACTGTCGCTGACGCTGGCTTCCACCAGAGTGTCATCCCAGTGTTGGTCACCGTCAAAAAGGTAACGTGCTACGCAGGCTGCATGGAATGTGGGAAACTCTACATCATCAACTGTCAATTCAGGAATGCAAACGACGGGCGTACGTACTGTGTGAAGTGATAACGGCAAATAATAGCACTCACCATTATTAGGACACACGGTATAGACCCTTTCCAATGCAGTGTTCTTAAACATTCCCGCAAACCCTTCCACAGCTCGTCCACGTCGATGTAGATTAAATACACCTATTTGTTTTTTAGCGTACGTGTAGTACGACGGCACCTCGTCGTACGTAAGCGACTTCGCAAACTGGTCCTTTTCACACAGTTTTAAAAATCCCACTCGCGTAGCAAGCTAATCGTTCTGTAACATTTTCAGGATCGAACAAAATGCGTTGGCCGTTTTCTAAACGTACGTCCAAATGCATGACCGTTGGATTCCGGACATGTACGTCCTGAATGTTACTTTTATTGTTTATTTTTGTTAACAATATCGGTAAAATATACACTATAAAAAAGATACTACCATCGAACACTAGACGCACTGCCAGTTACCATCCATACCTAGTTGCCATTCCACCAATTCGGACTAAGCGCTTCCAAACATCCTTCATAATGCGCACGACAGAAGAGTGGAACTCACTACCTGCGTCTGTATTCCCGAACGCGTACAACCCGATTCTCTTCAAAGTTAGAGTGAACAGGCTTCTTCTGGGTAAGCTCACTCCATCGTCGACTTTGTCACCTCTAACCTAGACTATAGTCAAGAGCAAACCCATCTCAAAAACAAATAAATAAAAAAGATATGAATTTTTCACCGACAGAAAACACTAACAGCCTTACTATTAAAGATTTATACATGACTTTTATTTATTTATACCGGAGGTGTAACGCCAAAAGTGGTATTACTCAGGTATAACTCGTGTGTAAATCTTTATTAGTAAGGCTTTAAATAATTACAAAAACAACTCGAAACTTACAAAAAATCGGAGAATACATGGGATACCTATTTCTATTTATTTCTTTTTGACGTCACTATTTTGGATCACCTAGATTTTATTCGGAGACTAGTTGTACTGTATCGATAAAAATTGGAAAGAAGTTGTATTCTTTGCACCGCTAAGCAATGGTGTAATGAAATTAAGAAAAATGAAATTTGTGGTGGCTCTCCCCTTACATGTAACCGAGGGTTGAAAAAGCATTCAATGGGGGGTAGTGTGGGGTATTGGATCCTATAATTAAAATGACTAATTCTAAGTGACTTTGATATTTAAGTAAATGCGTAATTTTTTAGATATTTTCGATTACAACCGCAGAAGTAACTTTGTATTTCTTTGTTAGAAATACTATGAAGCGCTAAGTTATTTATGCGGCCGATAAAATCAATACTGTGCATGCGTAAATATTCACCCCGTCTACGGAACCATTCACTGGAGGGTTTTAATATTTTATGTTGACTAATAGCGTGATGAAAAGTGGTTACTGCATGTAGACACCTGCGTCGCATGTGCTGGCCATTTTACCAATGTAACTGGAACACAGCAATGATGCTGAGTTGCAGAAATTATAGCAATAATTACTATGGTCTATTCCAAAAGTGTCAGATGAAAGTATAAACAAACCATGTTCGGGATAAATTCTTATATAGGCATACATTATGTGGGTCATTGCTTTTTGTTTCTTTTATTTTTCTCTCAGTTAGTCTTAATCATGGTCTGGCAGTTTGAGTAATATATGAGGCCTACCCAAATGTCCTTTCTTTTGAGTTGAGCTGCGCGATTACTGACAAATGCGTGCACTGACTGGACAGGTCCTCTCAATCTGTGTGGTTGTTTCCTCAAAAGACCATTTCAGACACCAATCTACATGGTCTTCACATGAACTGACTAAGATTATGTCTGGACTTTATAAGAGACTGTGACCTCTGAGTTTGTTTCGGTCTTTGTTCTCAGAGTAGACAGATAGGAAACGCCGACCTCATCTAGTTTAAAAAAAAAAACATGATTGACATGTAAAAGTGCTTGGACAAACCTACTTACAGAAATAAAATCATTTATCATTTATCAGTGGCTTTTGTGAACATGATATTTATTCAGATTAGTTACTTTATTTGTATAATCTGCTATTATCTTTTGAACTTTATTTTCTATCTAAAAATAGTGGTTTATTTAATGTATTAGTAGGGCTCGTGGCTACGCTTGCCGCAGTCAGTTCGTGGATGGGTGAACATGCATTAATATATCGAGCCCCTTCGTGCCACGGAAAGCACGTTAACCCGTTGGTCCCGACTGTCATTCGTAGATCTTTGACAGTCGGTACGGGTAGTTAGAAATTCAAATATCTGACAACCAATCTAACCAAGGGGTATCATGTTACCCAGTAACTAGGTGGTTGAGGTCAGATAGGCAGTCACTCCATGTAAAATATTGGTGATCATCCGCATCCGGTTAAATTGGAAGCTGACCCCAACATGTTGCTAAAAGGCTAGGCAGATGGATTGAGTTGTAATGGATTTATATAGATTCTTTTCTATTTTGTGAATGTGAGAACGTTGTAGGCCTAGTAGACTAGATTTGTTGACCATTTGCTATTTTGTTAAGTACTTAGTACCTGTTAACAGGCCTACATTGTCCTCCCATACCTATTAAGACTAAAAATAATTGAATATTTTAAAAAGTGTAAACGTGGAGTTTCTTGCCAGCTCTTCCAAATAAACGACCGATTGGAACCGTGCAGCTAGCTTCTGTCGTTTCATAAGTGCGGTTCCTCCTCACCTCAATTTGTCAAGCGAAAAATATCTTCAAAATTATTTAAAATTAGAATTTCAGGTTTAAGGACGTGTTCTCAAAACAGATCACTACACTGACATGGCTCAAACACACACACATACGCAAGGTTAACTGCTGGATTAATGAGTAACTAAACTGATTTTGATACTTAGCAAGTTTGAATATTTTTCTTAGATTACGTATATTTTTCATGTTTTTATTTGGACCTACGTAAATATTCAGACAGTGACAAAATAAAATAACCCGTAACCCACGTGAAGATTCATGCGTAACAGCAAAATATGTGAAAAATTCGACGGTTCGTTTTTATTTTTTTCTGAGACTATACGTTACATTTCTCTGAATATTTTGCGCATATTTTTGAAAATAGTATATCTGCTTACGTGGGGTATTTTTAAGAAACAAAATTATTTACATAATAGCAGAAAAATGATCCCGAACTAAGCCTGATATCGTCAATTTTGTGTGAAGAGGTCACGGAAAATCGTTTTTACGATATCAAATACCAAATTATCAAACCAAAAAACGGTCATTATTTAAAGATAAAGAAGTAATCTATTTGTTGCAGTTGTTAGTTTTGTTTGATTTAGTTTAATTTCATTGCAAACTCTACCGAAAAATAGCTTATTTTTATCGGATTTGCAAACGCGTCCTTAAGCATTCAATTATCAAATAAGAGCACCCAACAGGTACGTTTGGCATCTACAGGTTTGTTTTCTGATACATCTGCTTACATTTTTATTGTTCCGTACCCAAAGGCTAAATCGGGACCCTATTACTAAGACTCCGCTGTCCGTCTGTCACCAGGCTGTATCTCATGAACCGTGATAGACAGTTAAAATTTTCACAGATGATGTATTTATGTTGCCGCTATAACAACAAATAACTAAAAAACAGAATAAAATAAATATTTAAGGGGGCTTCCATATAACAAACGTGATTTTTTTGCCGTTTTTATAGATACGCTACAGAACCCTTCGTGCGCGAGTCCGACTTGCACTTGGCCAGTTTTTAACCGACTTCCAAAAGGAGGAGGTTCTCAATTCGTCTGTTTTTGTTTTTTTTGTTTTTTTTTTTGTATGTTTGTTACGCGATTACTCAAAGACGGATGGACCGATTTAGAAAATTCTTTTTTTGTTTGATAGGGTATGTCCGCTGTCAGAGCGTCCATAATCAACAGGAAGATGTAAGGACTTAAAGCCGACCCCTGGTGCAAGCCTACCGCCACACTGAACTCGTCGGTGTTGCCAGCAGCCGACCGGACGTAGGTACAAGATTGACTGTACATAGCACGAATTAACTCTACATACTTCCCGGGCAAACCTTTCTCTTTCAAGGCCCACCACAAGACATCCCGAAGTACCCTATCATACGCTTTTTCCAGATCAATCTAAACTAAATTCTTTATTTCACCTAAAGCTCTTAACAATATACAACAAAAGTAACACATAAAAGGCTTAATTACAAGGGTCAGTTATTAAATACTCTGACTCCTAAACTAGGTGTAAGTTCCTGTGACTTAGGAGTCAGTGATTCTCCGTAGCAACTTAGAGCCATTTACAGTAGTTTGGAATAGTTTTAACAATTAATGGTAGAAAACAGAATTATTATTTATATAAAGATAAAGATAAAATAATAAAATAAAAAAGAGAAATGATACATGGTTA
Source organism: Dicycla oo (assembly GCA_948252095.1). Lineage (NCBI taxonomy): Eukaryota > Metazoa > Arthropoda > Insecta > Lepidoptera > Noctuidae > Dicycla > Dicycla oo. Next base: position 17,951,275 of record OX411732.1, read on the forward strand.
TGCGTGTATGATGAAGCGTGTGTGTAGTTTGTAAGTGTAACTGTAGGTGAACGTGTAGTGTATATGTAGGGTTTGTGTGTGTGTGTGTGTGTGTGTGTGTGTGTGTGTGTGTGTGTGTGTGTGTGTGTGTGTGTGTGGGTGTGTGTGTGTTGGTGCAGTGTGTGGGTGTGCACGTCAAGATTTATAATTAGGTATCACTGTAAATTACCCAGTAGTAGATCCTCCGTACTATCATAGTTTAATGTTTGGAGATAATCTTTAAGTAAGGTTTTACAACGAAATGTTGAGTAAGAATAAATTTTTAACTTTTTATTTAGGATGTTATACATTTTTATGCTAGAAACATAGAATTGGCGTTTGGCAAAGGCAGTCCTATGGCGTTCCAGAGGAAAAACATTGTGCTTAAGTCTACCGGACGGTTCCTCAGGGGGACGCACAGAGTGTTTACGTAGCGTCGACAGGAGCACATAAAGTTGCCTAACAGTGAGTACCCTGCAATCAGCATAGAGCTGCACAGTGGGATACCTTCGTGGACGAAAGAGCATAACCTTCAGGACAGCTCTCTGGGCTCTCTCAAGACGAATAAAAACATTTTGGGTGGCACCACCCCACACGGGCAAGCAGTACATTAGGACCGATCGACAAAGGGCAAAATAAACTAATCTGAGCGTATCATGATCAGCAGAGCTTCGTAGCTTTTTAAATATATAGATCAACTTACGGATTCGAGACGTAACTTTCTCTATTTGTGGGTGCCAGTTGAGATGTTGATCAATGAGTACTCCCAGATATCTTACAGAAGAAGATTTTGTGAGGAAGAGGCAGCTACACTGCGTTGACGAAACACAAGTGTGTGCTTTAAGGGTAAGGGAGTTTGCCGGGCACAGATTTGACCTAATTGCAAAAGGAACGTATACTGTTTTATCGACATTTAAAGTGAGCAAATTATTGGCCAAAAATTTCATCACGTAGGAAAGTGCAGCTTCAGCATTTTGGTATGTCTCAGGCCAATCGGGGCCATCTATTACAAGGGCAGTATCATCGGCATAAGTAAATATTTGACAATTTTTGAGCGAAAGTTTGCAAAGGTCATTTATATAAATGAGAAAGAGAGTAGGCCCCAGGATGCTGCCTTGAGGTACGCCATATTTAATAGGAAGCTCGTCACTTTCGTAATGGCCGATTTTCACTTTTTGGGTACGATCACTGAGGTAGTCTGCGAAGACTTTCAAAGGGTGTCCTCGTATTCCAATCCTTTCCATTTTTTTCAATAAGGCTGGGGCAGAAACGGTGTCAAATGCTTTTGACAGATCAAGGAAAATTCCCAAGCACTTGTGTTTTCTGTCTAACGTCCTAGCTACGTGATTAGATAAAGCCATAACTGCGTCCTCGGTACTTACACCATGTCTGAAACCGTATTGGTTATTGGCTAAAATTCTGTTTGCTTTAAGAAAACTGGTGAGATTCCTATTCAGTACGCGTTCTAAGATCTTTGACATTGATGTTAAAATGAACACCATGTGCAAGTTATTGTGTGCACGTCTGTACTTCTCGCACAATCAATCAGTTCGATATGCAAGCCAAAGTTCAATCAGTTCGATATGCAAGCCAAAGCAACCACCTCTCAATTAATAAACCTTAACAGACCTTGTTAGGATTTATGACAGCGGATTAACAGGCACGTTTTGTTCCCACTGCTGGTACACAGGCCACATTTCTGTGGGTAGGAATGGGCCGTAATCCACCACGCGCATGCCCAGTGTGGGTCTGTGGATATCACACGTCTTTGAAATTTTGGTTCAGGTAAGGGCCGGTTTCCTCACGACAGTTTCCTTCACCGTTTTGAGAACTGTGGTGATGAAATAAATTACACAAATTATAGCAACCGCTTGGGTTTGAACCCACGACACTCGGTAAGTCGGAGCCGATACCACTGGGCTCCCATTAGCCCACCACTGCTCTGCACTCCCTGAGCGATGATTTATAATTAGCAAACCAATCCAATCCCTTATTTTCGAGGAGCTCGTGGCTAAGTAATAACAGCCGCACGGGTCAAACCGATGCCTCGGCTGTCATTTCGTGGATCTTTGACTATCGTTACGGGTCGTCAGAAGCCCGAAAGTCTGACAAATAGTCTTACCAAGGGGTATCGTATTACCAAGTTACTGGATTGTGGAGGCAGTCGCTCAATGTAAAATATTGATGATCATTGGTTCATCGCATCCGGTTAAACTGGAAGCTAACCCCAACAAAGTTGGGAAAAGGCTAGGCAGATTGCAGATTGATTGCTGGTTAAGCAGTAATTGGCAACTGTGTAAGTCCAAAGCTTATCGTGTTACCTGTAGTTAAGATATATTATATACAGAAGCTGTTGGTAAACCGTTATTAATAAAAACCGGTCAAGTGCGTGTCGGACTACGCACAATAAAGGGTTCCGTAGTTGGGATGAATTTATCTCAAGAACAAACTCAACATTGTAGTAGAAAAACATGTTATCCTATACATTTGAACGTTGAAAGATTTACTGTTTTTTTAAGATTAAAGTTTTCCTGTAATCTATAGCTATAGAACTATTTTCTGTATTTTTTTTTTTCAAAATTTTAGGCTCAGTAGTTTCGGAGATAAGGGGTATGGTCAATTTTCGTCTATTTTCTTAAATAACTTTAAAATGGTTTATTTTAAAATTATTAAAAAAAAATACATTTGAGACTCTCACAGTAAGCCCTTTCATTTGATATGTCACACGGTACAGTTTGTAAAACTTTTTTATTTTATTTTCTTATTTGCCCCCCAAAATCAAAATTTATTTATTTACGTTACACGACCGTGTTTGGGTCACAGAAATACATATGTGTACCAAATTTAAACTTAATCGGTCTATTAGATTCGGAGCAAATTGGCTGCGACAGACAGACAGACACACGAGTGATCCTATGAGGGTTCCGGTTTTTATGACTAGTCTATTATTGCCTCACTGCAGGGTAAAGGTGCAGAGGAGGCATGAGAATTTATTACTTACAACGCTTGCTCAAGGCGGATTGGTGATTTCATAATTATATGTATGAATTAAAGGACATTGCTCTGCGTCCATACATTGTTGGCCCTGGAGCCAAGAGCATCGGATAATTATGTATTGTATTCTCTATCATTTGGAGACTCCTAGAAGATCTTGTTTTTATAGCGGACTAGCTGCAGAAAAGATATATTTAAAAAAAAGTATCAGATTTTGAGGTTATAATCTAACCATAACAACGAATATTAAATGTAGGTACCTACCATGATTTTTCATAGCTCTGAGTAATTTTTAAGAAACTGAAATGTAATATCATAATACCTACCTAGATAATTAGGTACCTATGCAGTTATTTTTCTAAAAAATGGATGCAAGTGCAAAATTAATATACATTAAACTAATCACCATAGGTAGGTAACTGAATTCGTAGCATTCGTTTTGGAATGAGATGAGTAGAAACAGCGTCCCTATGCCTGAACGGTGTGCATAGGATACCAGCTTTACTAATTAGATGGTAATAAGTGATTTTTTAAAACCTAGTCCTACAATATTTATATTTGAATATGAAATAAAACACAGATTTTAATTTCACGTTTATTGTTCTTCGTCTAAATTACGAACTAAAATAGTGTCTAAAAACTGTGGGTTGACATTATTTTGATACCTCGCATAACTTAGGTACCAATTAATGGTCATAACATGGGCGCAGCAACCGATAGTTCTGCGCCCAACGATACAATTACAGCAATATTCGACTATTGCCTGTCGACCTATTTGTGATGAGTCAATTAAAATATATACAAAATACACTTTAGTACTTATATGACGGCTGTGAATTTTCCCCCGTAATAACCATACGGTTTCAGAATTTAATTCACACACAGGTACACAGTTCCGAAAATCACAGCCAGGTCAATCGTTTTTTAAACCAATCCAAGTCCGTTAAAATAGCCAAGTCGTAAAAAAGTCCCGAAAGTCACCAAAACACCGAACACAAGAAAAGAACACAGGAAAAAGCACAGCGCAGAAACTGTAACTCTCAATTGTGGTAACAATGACTTTTTTTTTTAATAATTTTATGGCATGGCTTTTTGGCCTTTGTGCCATTGGTAACAATGACACGTTCACCGGCAAAACTAGGGATGTAATACGACACCATTAATCGATTTTTCGATTATGATTTACTGTGGTCTTAAATTATTACAGTCTGTTACATCTACTTTGTCATATAAACATTACAAGTATGTATGACAATGGTTTATTTTATATATAACAACACTCTTCTATACTGGTAATAATAATATATAATAACATCTGTATCTAGTTTGCAATATTGTTTTTTAAATAAAACATTAGGTAATTGTGATGTGTTTAGTAAAAATAAGTATTTTTTTCGTTTAATGAACCGCAAAAGGAGCGTTATTTTTGTATTAATTGTCGTAAATAATGAATTAGTTTGAATGATCGTATAGAAATAAAGAAGTTTTGATTATTGTATAATATTATTCTTACTACCTATTTAAATTGGAGTATGACTGCATTCATAAAGTATTTTATTAGGTTTTTAAAACTACACTTTAGAAAAAAAAACACAATCGATCGATTATAATTGATCGGACATCCCTATTTCACTTTTGACACGACATAGGTGAAGATGGCGATGTAATGTTATTAGTCGCATTAAATTCTATTAAAAATACATTTTGGAATACAGCTAGTCCGTGATACAGAAGTATTTGCAACTTATATAATAAAATAGGCGATTAATTATCGTATATTCTCAAACTCTTCATTGTTCAGGGCCATTTTGAACATTGTCTTTTCCAGCGGGGTAATTAGTAACACATAAAAAAAAAGTGTGCTATCATGGGACCTCCGTCAGGAGCGAAGTTCCTTCTCAGTATGATTTAAAACATCATCACTCTCCTGCTCTTAACCCAACTTATTTGGGGTCGGCGCAACATGTCCCTATGTTCCATATTCATATGTTCATCTCAGTAGTCACCCTCTTTCTAGCTATATCATATTTCGCACAGTCCATCCATCGTTTCTTTGGTCTTCGCCTACTCTTATAGCCATCGACATTCATACTCAAAACTTTCCTCACGATTTTTCCTCATTTCTCCGCATCACATGCCCATACCATGGCAACCGATTTCTGCACAACTTTTCAGTCACCGGTGCCACTTTCAGACTTTCCCTGTACTTCTTATTCTAATCTATTCGTGTAATAACACCACACATCCCTATAAATTGCGTCGTTTCTACTAGAATCTACTATAATGCGTCGTTTTTTTTATCAAATATCCTTTCTTTTCGTTTCGATATCGTCAATCGTTCCCAATGGATCTCCTGTAGGTATATCTTGCGAGATCGTAAAAGTATATTGGAAGGAAAAGAGTTATGGCTGCCGATTGCGCGGATATTCCTACTCTGTGTAGTAAGTATGTCACTGTAATCTAATGGCGAGAGGGCAGATTTGTTACCTACGTGTTGAATTTATTGAATGGCGAGAGGGCAGATTTGTTAGTGATACCTACGTGTTGAATTTATTGGATGGCGAGAGGGCAGATTTGTTAGTGATACATACGTGTTGAATTTATTGAATGGCGAGAGGGCAGATTTGTTAGTGATACATACGTGTTGAATTTATTGGATGGCGAGAGGGCAGATTTGTTAGTGATACATACGTGTTGAATTTATTGAATGGCGAGAGGGCAGATTTGTTAGTGATACCTACGTGTTGAATTTATTGAATGGCGAGAGGGCAGATTTGCTAGTGATACATACGTGTTGAATTTATCGAATGGCGAGAGAGCACATTTGTTAGTGATACATACGTGTTGAATTTATTGCATGGCGAGAGGGCAGATATGTTAGTGATACCTACGTGTTGAATTTATCGAATGGCGAGAGGGCAGATTTGTTAGTGATACCTACGTTTTGAATTTATTGAATGGCGAGAGGGCCGATTTGTTAGTGATACAAACGTGTTGGATTTATTGCATGGCGAGAGGGCAGATTTGTTAGTGATACATACGTGTTGAATTTATTGAATGGCGAGAGGGCCGATTTGTTAGTGATACATACGTGTTGAATTTATTGAATGGCGAGAGGGCAGATTTGTTAGTGATACCTACGTGTTGAATTTATTGAATGGCGAGAGGGCAGATTTGTTAGTGATACATACGTGTTGAATTTATTGAATGGCGAGAGGGCAGATTTGTTAGTGATACATACGTGTTGAATTTATTGAATGGCGAGAGAGCACATTTGTTAGTGATACCTACGTGTTGAATTTATTGAATGGCAAGAGGGCAGATTTGTTAGTGATACATACGTGTTGAATTTATAGAGTGGCGAGAGGGCAGATTTGTTAGTGATACATACGTGTTGAATTTATTGAATGGCGAGAGAGCACATTTGTTAGTGATACCTACGTGTTGAATTTATTGAATGGCGAGAGGGCAGATTTGTTAGTGATACATACGTGTTGAATTTATTGAGTGGCAAGAGGGCAGATTTGTTACTGATACATACGTGTTGAATTTATTGAATGGCGAGAGAGCACATTTGTTAGTGATACCTACGTGTTGAATTTATTGAGTGGCGAGAGGGCAGATTTGTTACTGATACATACGTGTTGAATTTATTGAATGGCGAGAGAGGAGATTTGTTAGTGATACCTTTGTTTATTTTTGGGGAAGATTTATAAAACAATGGTTAGACCTGCTGTCTTGTATGGATCAGAATGTTGGATCATAAAAAGAATGAATGAAAGGCAATTGCAGGCAGCCGAGATGAGAATGCTAAGAGGTATGTGTGGTATTACGTGAATGGATAGAATAAGAAATGAGTATGTAAGAGGAAGTCTGAAAGTGACACCGGTGACTGAAAAGTTGTGTGGAAATCGGTTGTCATGGTATGACAACCGATGCGGAGGAAAGAGGAAAATGTCGTCAGGAAAGTGTTGTGTATGAACGTGGAGGGCTATAAGAGTAAGGGAATACCAAAGAAACGATGGATGGACTGTGTGAAAGATGATATGGCCAGAAAGGGAGTGACTACTGAGACGACGACTAATAGAGAAGTATGGAAGAAAAAGACATGTTGCGCCGACCCCAAATAAATTGGAACAAGGGCAGGAGAATGATGATGACCTTTGTTTATTTATTTTTTTCATTTTTGGGTGAGAAATTATCAAATAACTTCTCCTGCTCTGGGCGAAGTGGAAGGGCGTGTCAGACTTATACTGACTAAAACCCACCCGTGTTCCTTTAATTGTCTGTGCCAGGGCCACGGTAACTCTTTCAAACAACCCGCAACCCTGACAGGCCTCGGGCCTAGCGGACACCATCAGTTAGTGCTGACACCTGTTTGAGGCGCGCGTGGAACACAACGCGCCGTCGACTTGGGCCATCGATTCCCGACGCCCAGGGCGTCTCCTGCGGCGACTAGGAACGTGAGGGCACAAAGATTGCCTCTCCCTCACTCGTTCCGCCTCCTCCTTCGCATTGTTAGTGATACCTCAAAGTCAATCTGCCTAGAATTATCCCACGGGAACGTACTACCTGGATGAAAAGTATTCTATGTCCTAACCCAGGCTGTGGTCTATCCATATGGCAATCATTCAAATTCCTTCAGCCATTTTAGAGTGAAAGCGTAACAAACAAATAAACAAACATACTCACTTTCGAATTTATGAGTTAGGATAGGATGTACACAAGACCAATATATACTTGTGTGTTTACATTGACGGAGTTATAAATGAACTACTGAATATATTGGCACGAACTAGCGCAGCATGTTAGCTTCAAAGCCGATAGCTGTTCATAAATAATGAAGACCTGTTTCCCGTTCGACAGTCTCATTAAACCTTTAGACTTAATCGTATGGTGTTCCAGTAAACTAATATAGTATACAGACTGGTTGTTTAGTAGCTGCAGCTGTTACGGGGATGATCATAAGACAGTACACCTACAATATATCGCCCAATATGCTTGAATCAGCCCTTGCACTCAAACAATCCATTATTTTTACGCAATACCAGTGATGGCCCATAAGCTTCAATGTTTTAGCGTGAGCAAGACCTACGCAATTATTATCCTAGACAGTGCATTTAAAATATGGTGCAATTAAAAAAATTAAAAACTCGCTCAAACTTTTGTTCAATCATTGTAGATAACGTTTTTCTCCCCGTAAACATAGTCAAATTTTCATAATTTTTGGAAATGTTGTTGGTATAATGCAAAACTAGGTCCGCACGTTTTTATTATAAAGAAATATTGTATACAATATAAGTTATTAGCATCTAAATATCTATATTTTTGACATAAAAACATCCTCGAGCATTTTTATTTTTTTTAAATTAAATTAAATTGAAATACTAAAAACGAAAAAAGTACAGACCTAGATTAAAGTATACTGAATGTAATGAGATTAAAATTGTCTCATTTCGTAAAGGTTTAGAGGAGTAAAAACGTTATCGCCCGAAACAATATTTATGTAAATAATTGTATGAAATGTAGGTAATTGCCTCTAAAAATCGCGCCGCGTATCGGCGCTTCACAATCCTCTTAAGGGGATTACCTCGCTCAAATCCCCAAAACACAGTAAGTTTAAAGAAGATTGTAGATGAATCCTTATGTGCGTTTTCCATAAAAAAAATATATGGTATACTTGAGGTCATCACAAATATATTGTATTGTTTAAAAGTTTAATAAACTTTCCCAAATTTTGGGAAAAAAATCTTTTAAATAGGTCGTTTTCCAACCTAAATTGTAAATTTTCTCTGTAACGGCTGAATAGTTCGGCATGAATTTTGTACTAAAAAATATGTAATGACGTATTTCACAATTTGTATTGTTTTTTTTTCTTATTTCTTTTGATATTTTTAAATAATGAATAAAAACCCGAAACTTCACCAGTACCCCACTGGAGCACGCCCGCTAAGGCCTGTGACGCGTACTCGGGACGCGATACACCAGTGTCTCGATGACTCTTGTGACGGGAGGACTATACGCGCGTTATTTTTTCCAAATAAAAACTAAAAGTTCACGTTTTGAATGATTTTTGAATGAAATCATATTGTAAATAGTACAAATATAAATATTCCGTAAAACAACAATAGAAATTAAGTTTGTAAATATATGTAAAGTAGTTTGTAATTTCGTTTTGTTTTTTGAACCTATCATAGAGTAAGCCTGACTATGCCTAAATATAAGAATAAATGTAAGGTGAAGCGTGGTCGAGCTCTCCAAAACTATGGGTAGTACTTACATTGAGTACATTATTTCCAGTGTGTTTATTTTTTATCGTTTTTAGTTACAATATTTATATATCTTGAGAATAGTTTGACGGAGGATGTAGACCTAGTTGACTGATGATGTCACCTACCTGATGGTGGACTCCGAAGGTGGGTATAGGATCTCATTGACGGCACTACGTAGAACCAACGTGTTTGGACTCATTTGAAAGGTCTAATGGAGACCTTGGTGATTGACGATCTCACCTACCTGATGGTGGACTCCGAAGGTGGGTATAGGATCTCAGTTTCGCCACCACGTAGAACCATCGTGTTTGGACTCATTTGAAAGGTCTAATGGATACCTTGGTGATTGAAGATGTCACTTACCTGATGGTGGACTCCGAAGGTGGGTATAGGATCTCAGTGACGGTACAATGTAGAACCATCGTGTTTGGACTCATTTGAAAGGTCTAATGGAGACTTTGGTGATTGACGATGTCACCTACCTGATGGTAGACTCCGAAGGTGGGTATAGGATTTCAGTGACGGCACAATGTAGAACCATCGTGTTTGGCGTCATTTGAAAGGTCTAATGGAGACCTTGGTGATTGACGATGTCACCTAGCTGATGGTGGACTCCGAAGGTGGGTATAGGATCTCAGTGACTGCACAATGTAGAACCATCGTGTTTGGACTCACTTGAAAGGTCTAATGGAGACCTTGGTGATTGACGATGTCACCTACCTGATGGTGGAATCCGAAGGTGGGTATAGGATCTCAGTGACGGCACAATGTAGAACCATCGTGTTTGGACTCATTTGAAAGGTCTAATGGAGACCTTGTTGATTGACGATGTCACCTACCTGATGGTGGAATCCGAAGGTGGGTATAGGATCTCAGTGACGGCACAATGTAGAACCATCCTGTTTGGACTCATTTGAAAGGTCTAATGGAGACCTTGGTGATTGACGATGTCACCTACCTGATGGTAGACTCCGAAGGTGGGTATAGGATCTCAGTGACGGCACAATGTAGAACCATCGTGTTTGGACTCATTTGAAAGGTCTAATGGAGACTTTGGTGATTGACGATGTCACCTACCTGATGGTAGACTCCGAAGGTGGGTATAGGATCTCAGTGACGGCACAATGTAGAACCATCATGTTTGGCGTCATTTGAAAGGTCTAATGGAGACCTTGGTGATTGAAGATGTCACCTAGCTGATGGTGGACTCCGAAGGTGGGTATAGGATCTCAGTGACGGCACAATGTAGAACCATCGTGTTTGGACTCATTTGAAAGGTCTAATGGAGACCTTGGTGATTGACGATGTCACCTACCTGATGGTAGACTCCGAAGGTGGGTATAGGATTTCAGTGACGGCACAATGTAGAACCATCGTGTTTGGCGTCATTTGAAAGGTCTAATGGAGACCTTGGTGATTGACGATGTCACCTAGCTGATGGTGGACTCCGAAGGTGGGTATAGGATCTCAGTGACGGCACAATGTAGGACCATCGTGTTTGGACTCACTTGAAAGGTCTAATGGAGACCTTGGTGATTGACGATATCACCTAGCTGATGGTGGACTCCGAAGGTGGGTATAGGATCTCAGTGACGGCACAATGTAGAACCATCATGTTTGGCGTCATTTGAAAGGTCTAATGGAGACCTTGGTGATTGAAGATGTCACCTAGCTGATGGTGGACTCCGAAGGTGGGTATAGGATCTCAGTGACGGCACAATGTAGAACCATCGTGTTTGGACTCATTTGAAAGGTCTAATGGAGACCTTGGTGATTGAAGATGTCACCTACCTGATGGTGGACTCCGAAGGTAGCTGGTGGGTATAGGATCTCAGTGACGGCACAATGTAGAACCATCGTGTTTGGACTCATTTGAAAGGTCTAATGGAGACCTTGGTGATTGAAGATGTCACTTACCTGATGGTGGACTCCGAAGGTGGGTATAGGATCTCAATGACGGTACAATGTAGAACCATCCTGTTTGGACTCATTTGAAAGGTCTAATGGAGACCTTGGTGATTGACGATGTCACCTACCTGATGGTAGACTCCGAAGGTGGGTATAGGATCTCAGTGACTGCACAATGTAGAACCATCGTGTTTGGACTCACTTGAAAGGTCTAATGGAGACCTTGGTGATTGACGATGTCACCTACCTGATGGTGGAATCCAAAGGTGGGTATAGGATCTCAGTGACGGCACAATGTAGAACCATCCTAATTGGACTCATTTGAAAGGTCTAATGGAGACCTTGGTGATTGACGATGTCACCTACCTGATGGTAGACTCCGAAGGTGGGTATAGGATCTCAGTGACTGCACAATGTAGAACCATCGTGTTTGGACTCACTTGAAAGGTCTAATGGAGACCTTGGTGATTGACGATGTCACCTACCTGATGGTAGACTCCGAAGGTGGGTATAGGATCTCAGTGACTGCACAATGTAGAACCATCGTGTTTGGACTCACTTGAAAGGTCTAATGGAGACCTTGGTGATTGACGATGTCACCTACCTGATGGTGGAATCCGAAGGTGGGTATAGGATCTCAGTGACGGCACAATGTAGAACCATCGTGTTTGGACTCATTTGAAAGGTCTAATGGAGACCTTGTTGATTGACGATGTCACCTACCTGATGGTGGAATCCGAAGGTGGGTATAGGATCTCAGTGACGGCACAATGTAGAACCATCCTGTTTGGACTCATTTGAAAGGTCTAATGGAGACCTTGGTGATTGACGATGTCACCTACCTGATGGTAGACTCCGAAGGTGGGTATAGGATCTCAGTGACGGCACAATGTAGAACCATCGTGTTTGGACTCATTTGAAAGGTCTAATGGAGACTTTGGTGATTGAGGATGTCACCTACCTGATGGTAGACTCCGAAGGTGGGTATAGGATCTCAGTGACGGCACAATGTAGAACCATCATGTTTGGCGTCATTTGAAAGGTCTAATGGAGACCTTGGTGATTGAAGATGTCACCTAGCTGATGGTGGACTCCGAAGGTGGGTATAGGATCTCAGTGACGGCACAATGTAGAACCATCGTGTTTGGACTCATTTGAAAGGTCTAATGGAGACCTTGGTGATTGAAGATGTCACCTACCTGATGGTGGACTCCGAAGGTAGCTGGTGGGTATAGGATCTCAGTGACGGCACAATGTAGAACCATCGTGTTTGGACTCATTTGAAAGGTCTAATGGAGACCTTGGTGATTGAAGATGTCACTTACCTGATGGTGGACTCCGAAGGTGGGTATAGGATCTCAATGACGGTACAATGTAGAACCATCCTGTTTGGACTCATTTGAAAGGTCTAATGGAGACCTTGGTGATTGACGATGTCACCTACCTGATGGTAGACTCCGAAGGTGGGTATAGGATCTCAGTGACTGCACAATGTAGAACCATCGTGTTTGGACTCACTTGAAAGGTCTAATGGAGACCTTGGTGATTGACGATGTCACCTACCTGATGGTGGAATCCAAAGGTGGGTATAGGATCTCAGTGACGGCACAATGTAGAACCATCGTGTTTGGACTCATTTGAAAGGTCTAATGGAGACCTTGGTGATTGAAGATGTCACCTACCTGATGGTGGACTCCGAAGGTGGCTGGTGGGTATAGGATCTCAGTGACGGCACAATGTAGAACCATCGTGTTTGGACTCATTTGAAAGGTCTAATGGAGACCTTGGTGATTGAAGATGTCACCTACCTGATGGTGGACTCCGAAGGTGGCTGGTGGGTATAGGATCTCAGTGACGGCACAATGTAGAACCATCGTGTTTGGACTCATTTTAAAGGTCTAATGGAGACCTTGGAGATTGAAGATGTCACTTACCTGATGGTGGACTCCGAAGGTGGGTATAGGATCTCAATGACGGTACAATGTAGAACCATCCTGTTTGGACTCATTTGAAAGGTCTAATGGAGACCTTGGTGATTGACGATGTCACCTACCTGATGGTAGACTCCGAAGGTGGGTATAGGATCTCAGTGACTGCACAATGTAGAACCATCGTGTTTGGACTCACTTGAAAGGTCTAATGGAGACCTTGGTGATTGACGATGTCACCTACCTGATGGTGGAATCCGAAGGTGGGTATAGGATCTCAGTGACGGCACAATGTAGAACCATCGTGTTTGGACTCATTTGAAAGGTCTAATGGAGACCTTGGTGATTGAAGATGTCACTTACCTGATGGTGGACTCCGAAGGTGGGTATAGGATCTCAATGACGGTACAATGTAGAACTATCGTGTTTGGACTCATTTGAAAGGTCTAATGGATACCTTGGTGATTGAAGATGTCACTTACCTGATGGTGGACTCCGAAGGTGGGTATAGGATCTCAGTGACGGCACAATGTAGAACCATCGTGTTTGGACTCACTTGAAAGGTCTAATGGAGACCTTGGTGATTGACGATGTCACCTAGCTGATGGTGGACTCCGAAGGTGGGTATAAGATCTCAGTGACGGCACAATGTAGAACCATCGTGTTTGGACTCATTTGAAAGGTCTAATGGAGACCTTGGTGATTGAAGATGTCACTTACCTGATGGTGGACTCCGAAGGTGGGTATAGGATCTCAATGACGGTACAATGTAGAACCATCCTGTTTGGAGTCATTTGAAAGGTCTAATGGAGACCTTGGTGATTGACGATGTCACCTACCTGATGGTAGACTCCGAAGGTGGGTATAGGATCTCAGTGACTGCACAATGTAGAACCATCGTGTTTGGACTCACTTGAAAGGTCTAATGGAGACCTTGGTGATTGACGATGTCACCTACCTGATGGTGGAATCCGAAGGTGGGTATAGGATCTCAGTGACGGCACAATGTAGAAACATCGTGTTTGGACTCATTTGAAAGGTCTAATGGAGACCTTGGTGATTGAAGATGTCACTTGCCTGATGGTGGACTCCGAAGGTGGGTATAGGATCTCAGTTTCGCCACCACGTAGAACCATCGTGTTTGGACTCATTTGAAAGGTCTAATGGATACCTTGGTGATTGAAGATGTCACTTACCTGATGGTGGACTCCGAAGGTGGGTATAGGATCTCAGTGACGGCACAATGTAGAACCATCGTGTTTGGACTCACTTGAAAGGTCTAATGGAGACCTTGGTGATTGACGATGTCACCTAGCTGATGGTGGACTCCGAAGGTGGGTATAAGATCTCAGTGACGGCACAATGTAGAACCATCGTGTTTGGACTCATTTTGAAAGGTCTAATGGAGACCTTGGTGATTGAAGATGTCACTTACCTGATGGTGGACTCCGAAGGTGGGTATAGGATCTCAATGACGGTACAATGTAGAACCATCCTGTTTGGACTCATTTGAAAGGTCTACTGGAGACCTTGGTGATTGACGATGTCACCTACCTGATGGTAGACTCCAAAGGTGGGTATAGGATCTCAGTGACTGCACAATGTAGAACCATCGTGTTTGGACTCACTTGAAAGGTCTAATGGAGACCTTGGTGATTGACGATGTCACCTACCTGATGGTGGAATCCGAAGGTGGGTATAGGATCTCAGTGACGGCACAATGTAGAACCATCGTGTTTGGACTCATTTGAAAGGTCTAATGGAGACCTTGGTGATTGAAGATGTCACTTACCTGATGGTGGACTCCGAAGGTGGGTATAGGATCTCAATGACGGTACAATGTAGAACCATCGTGTTTGGACTCATTTGAAAGGTCTAATGGAGACCTTGGTGATTGACGATGTCACCTACCTGATGGTAGATTCCGAAGGTGGGTATAGGATCTCAGTGACTGCACAATGTAGAACCATCGTGTTTGGACTCATTTGAAAGGTCTAATGGAGACTTTGGTGATTGACGATGTCACCTACCTGATGGTAGACTCCGAAGGTGGGTATAGGATCTCAGTGACGGCACAATGTAGAACCATCGTGTTTGGCGTCATTTGAAAGGTCTAATGGAGACCTTGGTGATTGACGATGTCACCTAGCTGATGGTGGACTCCGAAGGTGGGTATAGGATCTCAGTGACGGCACAATGTAGAACCATCGTGTTTGGACTCATTTGAAAGGTCTAATGGAGACCTTGGTGATTGAAGATGTCACCTACCTGATGGTGGACTCCGAAGGTGGCTGGTGGGTATAGGATCTCAGTGACGGCACAATGTAGAACCATCGTGTTTGGACTCATTTGAAAGGTATAATGGAGACCTTGGTGATTGACGATGTCACCTACCTGATGGTGGACTCCGAAGGTGGGTATAGGATCTCAGTGACGGTACAATGTAGAACCATCGTCTTTGGACTCATTTGAAAGGTCTAATGGAGACCTTGGTGATTAACGATGTCACCTACCTGATGGTAGACTCCGAAGGTGGGTATCATCCTAACTATTCCCGTTACTGAGAACCGATAGGCACTTACCTGGTCCTCATCTGACCTTCAGAATGTATCATGTAGTAGCACCCGTGCTCAATTATATAAGTGTTGAAAGCTAGGTCATCCTAACTATTCCCGTTACTGAGAACCGATAAGCACTTACCTGGTCATCATTAGACCCTCAAAATGTATCGTATAGTAGCACCTGTGCTCAATTAGATAAATGTTGAAAGCTAGGTCATCCTAACTATTCCCGTTACTGAGAACCGGTATGCACTTACTTGGTCATCATCAGACCTTCGGAATGTATCATGTAGTAGCACCTGTGCTGAATTAGATAAATGTTGAAAGCTAGGTCATCCTAACTATTCCCGTTACTGAGAACCGGTATGCACTTACCTGGTCATCATCAGACCTTCGGAATGTATCATGTAGTAGCACCTGTGCTCAATTAGATAAGTGTTGAAAGCTAGGTCATCCTAACTATTCCCGTTACCGGACCATTATCAGACCCTTAAAATGTATCGTGTAGTAGCACCCGTGCTCAATTAGATAAATGTTGAAAGCTAGGTCATCCTAACTATTCCCGTTACTGAGAACCGATAAGCACTTACCTGGTCATCATCAGACCCTCAAAATGTATCGTGTAGTAGCACCTGTGCTCAATTAGATAAATGTTGAAAGCTAGGTCATCCTAACTATTCCCGTTACTGAGAACCGGTATGCACTTACCTGGTCATCATCAGACCTTCGGAATTTATCATGTAGTATCACCCGTGCTCAATTAGATAAGTGTTGAAAGCCAGGTCATCCTAACTTTTCCCGTTACTGAGAACCGATAAGCACTTACCTGGTCATCATCAGACCCTCAAAATGTATCGTGTAGTAGCACCCGTGCTCAATTAGATGAATGTTGAAAGCTAGGTCATCCTAACTATTCCCGTTACTGAGAACCGATAAGCGGTTACCTAGTCATCATCAGACCCTCAGAATGTATCGTGTAGGAGCAGCCGTGCTCAATTAGATAAGTGTTGAAAGCCAGGTCGTCCTAACTTTTCCCGTTACTGAGAACCGATAAGCACTTACCTGGTTATCATCAGACCCTCAAAATGTATCGTGTAGTAGCACCCGTGCTCAATTAGATAAATGTTGAAAGCTAGGTCATCCTAACTATTCCCGTTACTGAGAACCGATAAGCGGTTACCTAGTCATCATCAGACCCTCAGAATGTATCGTGTAGTAGCACCTGTGCTCAATTAGATAAATGTTGAAAGCTAGGTCATCCTAACTATTCCCGTTACTGAGAACCGGTATGCACTTACCTGGTCATCATCAGACCTTCGGAATGTATCATGTAGTAGCACCCGTGCTCAATTAGATAAGTGTTGAAAGCTAGGTCATCCTAACTATTCCCGTTACCGGACCATTATCAGACCCTTAAAATGTATCGTGTAGTAGCACCCGTGCTCAATTAGATAAATGTTGAAAGCTAGGTCATCCTAACTATTCCCGTTACTGAGAACCGATAAGCACTTACCTGGTCATCATCAGACCCTCAAAATGTATCGTGTAGTAGCACCTGTGCTCAATTAGATAAATGTTGAAAGCTAGGTCATCCTAACTATTCCCGTTACTGAGAACCGGTATGCACTTACCTGGTCATCATCAGACCTTCGGAATTTATCATGTAGTATCACCCGTGCTCAATTAGATAAGTGTTGAAAGCCAGGTCATCCTAACTTTTCCCGTTACTGAGAACCGATAAGCACTTACCTGGTCATCATCAGACCCTCAAAATGTATCGTGTAGTAGCACCCGTGCTCAATTAGATAAATGTTGAAAGCTAGGTCATCCTAACTATTCCCGTTACTGAGAACCGATAAGCGGTTACCTAGTCATCATCAGACCCTCAGAATGTATCGTGTAGGAGCAGCCGTGCTCAATACAATAAAATAACTGATGAAAGCTAGGTCAATTACAAAATAAATTATAAGTTATGAATCTTATGCATTTTTATGGTGTAGGTACTTGTACAAAACTCTTAGAGGAATTAAGTCTAATAAAGCTCTCAGAGAACAAATAAAATAGGCAAAAACGACGACAACTCTGTGACACATCTGTGTTCTTGCTTATCTTCAGTTTGTATGTTTTTAGTATGGTCGTTCGTCGGTAGCGGGCGCCAAAAATAACAAATGCTAGTACAGCGGTCAAATCTTCAAGGTCATCGAGCAATGTAATATCCTTAACTCTAAACGGTCAAAAACATTGCGCGATTCGTGATTTTGTGCAAAATAATTCATCGTTTAGGGTCTGCCTAATCGACATATTCCAATCCGATTCATGAAAAAGCACCTTCCAGACATAATTTTTGGAAAAAAAAAAAATCTCTCTCTTTAAGTGACATGAATTTAAAATTTATTACACTAGTATGTATCTTGTGGTTATTTCCTGGGTTTCTTTTCTGGGAGAAAAGTTAAAAAGGAAGCTTCTACAGACTTGGTAAAACAACCAACACCACATTGCTGTCAATAAATCGTCTGCTGTTATTCCTGAAAAAAATCTTATGAGGCGGGGTTAATTGCGTTACGTACATAAAATAATCGATCGCAATGCCTTTGATTTTGACATCCATACTGCTTAATAATGAACAATAATGAACTGTCAAAAGGACAGGCATTGCGATTGACTCTCACTTTTTGTGTATTACGCAATTATCCCGCTGTTCTAGCCGCGCTTGACTCGGTGGAACGCAGAGCTAAGAGGCTCATTGACGACGTAAAACTGGTGGATCTTCATAGCTTGGCTCATCGCTGCAAGTTTGCTTGCTTGTCGGACTTCTACAGATTGTACTTCGGAGATTGTGCCTGAGAACTCCACGACCTCATTCTACCGGCCCCCTTCTACCATCGGACATATAGACGCACTGCCAGTTACCATCCCTACCTGGTTGCTATTCCACCAATTCGCACTAAGCGCTTCCAAATGTCTTTTATAATGCGCACAGCAAAGGAGTGGAACTCATTACCTGTGTCTATGTTTCCGAACGCATACAACCCTAATCTCTTCAAAGTGAGAGTGAACAGGCTTCTTCTGGGTAAGCTCTCTTCATCATCGACTTTGTCTCTGTCACCTCTGACCTAGACTAGAGTCAAGAGCAAACCCATCACAAATAAAAAAAAATAAAAAAAATCAATGTATAATACGAGCTATCAGTATTTATTTGGTTTTGCTTAAAATAATTATATTATTTCTTCACAACAAGAGAATTCTAAATACCCACAAAACTGTTTCTATTCAAAGTGTGGTCCAGAAATTATTTAAAACATTTCAGACAGATAATAACTTTAGCTTTGTCTAGCCGCTAGCCGCAATCCCGCAAAAGTTTTGTTCCAATTATAGACAGATATTTAAAGTATCCGTTTGGTCTGAATTTTCAATGGTTAACATTGAAAATTCAGACCAAACGGATACTTTAAATAAGAAGCAGACATTCGGGAACGCTTTGAGAGAATACTTAAGAGCTAATTTCCTACAGTAAGTTTGCACACAAAAACTCACGCCTTCTTCCCATGGGGGTAGGCAGAAGCTACAGAACGCCACCTGCTACGATCCTTGCGTACTCCTTTTGCTTCGTTTACGTTCATACATCATACACGCACGCCGGTTACAGTAAATTTATTTTGGTCTGTTTTGAACCATAGTCAAGTAAGACCTTACATTTATTTATATACTTAACTTACTACTTACTATACGAATGCTTAAGTACGTACACATGGTGTACGCGAGACGTTTCAGGGGTTAAGAAAAATGATTGATTTTACGACTAGGTACACACCTAGTTGGAGGATTTTTGAGAAAAGTAAAATACATAAATGAATTGTCTTGATAATTCTAATGGGTAGGTATATTCAGTATGACAATAGGTTGAATTGAGAGATCCCTCTGTGCCTCCAAGAGCACGTTAAATTGAATCCCGGAATTAATACGATTACTAAAGACAACCGGCTTCAGAATTCCAAAAGAAAGCCAGTGGATTTTGTAAATCCAGATTTCCGTGTAATTGGGACACAAAATAGAACAAATACAATACAAAAGAGTTTTTTGTGACAAATAGAAAATTACATTACATTTAAACGTGTTTGATGGAACAGAACCAAAATAATGTTGATCAATAATCGCAACCAGTTCCAACAACCTCCTGTTTCTGAAAGCACTCGGTATTTCAGGCGACGATAACCAACTCTTAATGATTATAAACTGAAGATCACGTATAAATGATTAATGTAAATAATTCCGAATAATATATCATATATTAGGTATGTTATATATTGATAGATATAAATATTTTTTTATATCTGTCAATCAAAATATACACCCATGCTATCGATGCATCTCTGCCAGCGCAGTGGTCATTTTTCTATGCCCTTCTTGAAGAATTCAGGTGTACGGGTGCCAGCAAACTATTCCAATTCATTTTGTACTGCCTCTCGGGTATTGATTTTTTTTCCTGCCAAGGAGTTGTCCAAATTTTGGAAAAAGTAGAAGTCCGTCGGCGCAAGGTCTGGTGAGTACGGTGGATGACGCAAAACTTCCAACCCCAGCTCTTGTAGTTTAGAGACCGTCTGTTGTGCTATATGAGGTCGAGCGTTGTCGTGTAGCGGGGACGAGCGATTAACCAAGACTGGCCGGAGATTTGCGAGCTTCTCCATCATTGTGTCCAGATCCTCTTAGTCCACATCCGCAGTAATTCTGGTGCCATTTGGTAAGAAGCTGTGATGAATAATACCAGCACTAAACCACCAAACAGTGACCATGACTTTTAAGAGGTAAGTTTTCGTTTGAGGCATTGCCTAGGCGCTGAACCAGGGTCTAACTAACAGGATGACCGCTTACGATTATTAAAAAGAATCCATTTTTCATTGTAACTGACAATGCTTTTCAAAATCCCTTCTTTTCTATGTCTATTAAGCAACGCAAGGAATACCTCAACGCGTTCGTCGTATTGGCGATCGTTCAGTTTGTGCAGCAAGTTTTTATACCTTGCCAATTCGACACAAATGGACCAATATATGTAGACGCTAACGTTGAAAGCTGCTACTAACTCAGCCATAGATTAAGTATCGTCAGCTTCCACTATCGCCTTAAATTCGTCGTTGCCGACTCGTTGCTGCTGTATTCGGGTGACATCGGGGTTCTTTTTTGAGACAAAAATTTCCATCTCAGAAGCGTTCAAACCAATAACGAGTCATGCGTTCGTTTGTAGTGTTCACTCCGTACACGTAATTAATGTCGCGAGCCGTTTGTGCGGCATTGCTACCGCGACGGAACTCGTAATCCATAATTACTCGTATTTTTATTTTTATTGATGAAAAAGATACAAATGTAGTGAAAACAAAACACTAATAGAATTCCATATTTTTAAACTAAACTTCATTTGAATTTAGAATTTATTGACAGCCATACATAAATTACGTTTCAAATGGCCAGTATTGTAAAACGGCAACTTCATAAGTAACGACCTATTTATTATCTATCGGACGAATATTTCTAAAAATCATTAACACATTATAATATTAGTACCGCTATGGCTATTGTTCAAAACTTTTACCAAAATGACAACCCAGCAATTTATTAGCAGTACCCGGGTTACCGAACCACCTAAAATAGTACAGTCAGTATTTGCACAAACGAAGTTTCCATTTAAGGCGATACCAAAATAAATTGGGGGCTTTTTCGTAACCATTTATTTCACTATTACAGAATGTATGGATTTAATTATTGGATATATGTTTATTGACTATTTGATCAATACTCTGACTGAAGGAAAACACGATTGGGTTAAATTTCCTCGATAGAATTTAATTCCGAAAATACCTCTACTTTTTTATATTTTTTTTCTGTAATTCTAAAATCCTAAGTAATTTCATTGCAAAATTGCATTCAAAATGTGCGTATTAGGTAATTGAAAACTCTGGCTGAACATATTTTTGATAGATAGCTTAATTTATTTTTAAACAAATTTTATTTGGTTTGGCGCTTTTATTTTGGTTCCAGCGCATTGTTGCGCTCTCTTTTTTTCGCATGTGGATGTAATTGACTCTGTCACTTTCTTATTACCGCATAGTTAGCTTTTTACATATCGCCTTAAAAGGACGGCTCGTCGACAGGTAGGTACTAAAGCACCTGTCCAACCGCCGGCGATTAACGAGAAGTGAGTAGAGCTATGCACTTGTCCCACCGCCAACGATGAGCGAGAAGCCAGTCGAGCTAGTTACTAGAAACGAGTTGGCGAGCAACGAGCAGCGTGTGAACGACGGCGACAAGCGATTACTCGCTGGTATGAGTTTCAGCGAGTGTTCTGCCCGCCAAGCGAGCGTAGCTCTTGTCGCGGCGATAAACGAGTACTCGCGCGCGGTGTGAACAGTCAGCGATCAATCACAAATGTATACAGGGTTATTGGTAAAACACCAACAACCTCTTAAGGGGTCATTGTAATCATCATTACGATCAACTTTTACTATGGAACCAAACCTGAAAACGCGAAAAAAAAATCAGCTGTTCAGTACATTTATGTTCGCATAATTCGTCAAAATGTACTGAACAGCTGATTTTTTTGCGATTTAATTTGGTCCCATAGTAAAAGTTGTTCATAATTATGAGTACAATGACCCCTTAAGAGGTTGCTGGTGTTTTACCAATAACCGTGTATATCTCTTTTACTTACACGGAACCTACTATCTTTTGTACCTACGTTTCTTGAGCGAGAAAATTGTTGATAGCTGTGTGCTTGACAACATTGTTCGAATGACTTCACCATCGAGTAAATCGAGCTTCTTCCTTCCTTCTTTATAGTTATAAAACTATGAAGCTGAATCCAATACGCGCTTAGTCACCGTGAATTAATTAAAAAAAATAATAATAATAATAATACCATTTATTTCAGGCGACATAGGCCCGTAGCAAAATACCTTAACCTAAACATACATATTTTTCTAAACAAAATCTTGTGTTAATAATTAAGGCTTAAGACTATGTTAGTAGCAATTCATTTTGCACTAGCTTGACTTTGTGCTGTCCTGTGGAACTTGTCCGCGGAAGCGACGGAACACCACGTCCTGGGGCCAAAAGTCTTCTTCTATGACGAGGGGCAGATAACAGTTCGGTACACGCACGACGAACGCCTTGAAGTTGACGTTCCGGCGTGATTCCAGTAACTGCACCCTCGGCGTGTACCTCGTCTTTTGTCGCACGTACTCTACCATGTCCTCCGCCTTAGTAGTGTAGTGCAGGCGGGAGATGTACACCGGTGTATTCGGCTTTGCGGCACGCAGGCTCATTTCGGGCACTGTAGGAGCTTTGCCGCAGCGGTTCTTGTTTGGTCGCGATCGGCGCTTCCTCCTTTGCACCGTCACAAAACCATCATCTTTATCAGCCCTATTCAGCGCCTTTTCTGGCACGGGCTTGATACTAATAATGACCACCGTTATTTCTCTGTTGGTTTCACGTACGCATCGTCCGAAAAACCGACCAAATAAATGACATCTAAATTAAGTGTTCTTAATTAAAGCGACTGTCTATTAGAATTGTGTTGGTTATACCGACTTTGTTTAAGTTTCGTGTTTGAAGCTATTGTGATTTGGATTCTGTTAACTAATATGAAGACAAGTTCGTTCCAATTTGTAATTAATGGTGGTGACATTTATGAAGTAGTAAATAGAATATTTAAATTATTTGGTGTTTACAATAAATCATGTAAGTAGGTACAGACGCCAGCACATCAAGCTACTACAATCTGTCAAATTTATTGAATAGAATTTCAACTTTATCGCTAAAGTATTAGGTTCAAGGTTGCTTGGGAGCTTCGGGTAGCTTGTGCTGACGTTACCTTGACTGACTTGTTTGGCAGATGGAGTGTTAATAAATTAAATACATTTTTTAATTATATTTGTATGTGTTAGAGCCTTGCTAACCTCTTCAATATAAGCACTGCACATTTTTGGTGATATATTTTTAGCAACTCCTATTGGCCGCTGGTAAGAACCAGTTGCATAAAAAATAGTGCAGTAAATATCTAATAAAATAAAGTTTAAATATGTAAAGTAGGTATGGACTGTGCGTAGCCTTAGAGCAGGGTTCCTCAAACTTATGGCCCCACGTACCCTTGTTAAAGTTCCCAGACTATAGCGAACCCCTAAACTCGCTCCCCCCACCCTGTAAAGAATATCTAGCTGTAGGTAGTAGAAAATCATGGAAAAAAGAAAAGAATCATGAAAGAAATTTATATAAAAATATGGTATTTTTATAAAAGTTATCAAATACAGTGTCAAAAAGAAAATTAATATGATGGATGGGCTTGTTTCTTGTCACAAATTGAGTCGATTTTAGGAGTAATTTTGGTCAATTCCGACTCGGCTCGCTTGCCAGCTAACCAGCCGCCATTACGTAAATCTTGTCGCGAACCCCCTACCGTCAAATGGCGAACCCCTAAGAGTTCGCGGACCCCCTTTGAGTAACCCTGCCTTAGAGGATGAAGAAAGTGTACGTCACACAAATACTGATACATTACCCTATCTTTCCAGGTTTACCGCAGCTCTCAGCTCTCGGCATAAAAACCTGACTACTTTCGTCAAAAGCCAATCTTCTCTTAATTTCGGTCTCCGAAAGATCTCTTAGGGGATTGCTAGAATTACGGGCTTTTGCACGAACACTCATCATGTTTTTATGCTATCGTGCCCTAGCGTTCCCAAACATCTTTCCAGCAAAATATAAATGTGACGCCATAGTTATATTAAACCAACACAAAGAATTAAAATAAAATAACTATCAATAATATCCTGGGACAATAATATCCTGGGACATTTCACACACGGTCATCTAATCCCAAACTAAGCAGAGCTTGTACTATGGAAACCAGATAACTGATATACTACATATACTATTTTTTTTTTTTTTGTAAATACATACTTATATAGATAATTACACCCAGACTCAGAACAAACAGACATGTTCATGCACACAAATGTTTGTCCTGGGTGGGAATCGAACCCACGACCTGCGGCATGATAGGCGGTATCTTAACCAACCACGCCAACTGGCCTGTCAATCCTATAATAATTCACCACACTCATAAGGCTCTTACACAAATCCTTCTGTCAACACTTTACTTATTTTAAAGTGAACAAGTTTCTCAAACGAGCTGTCAAAACTGTCAAAATTGTAACTCTCATTCCTGATAACACAGGGTCAAGTAAATTAACGAGCTCACTTTGGAGTAGGTATCGATCCTCACCATCTACAAAGTAAAATAAAAAACTTACGACTCACAATTTTTAGTTCTCGCGTATGACACTAGGTGGCGCTAACTCGGCGCCATACAAAACCTGAGTAACGCGATGGTGAAATTAAATAATTTTAATTTAGGCAGTCGGTGGCAAAAAAACTAAAATACAGATACCAAGACACCGACTTCCAAAGTTAAAGTTATTTCATATTTTTGAGTTAATTTCTTTTCTAAGTCGATTCAAATTTTTTAATTTAAATTTTATTGATTTTAAAGTAGCCAGTGACACTCGCGCTACCAAGACAAATTTAAAGATACGTCTTTTATTCAAATCCATTTATAAGTTTAGGAGTTACGAGGGAACAAAAAAACGGACATACATACATACAGGTTAAACACATAACCCTCCTTTTGGACTTCACCGCAGTCGGGTAAAAACTCACACTAAGCACACTGATCGCTTCCCCGTCAGCGGTGGGACAGATGCCCTACTGTCCCATTTGTGGCCCTTTAATCTCGCTAATGGCTTTGGCTATTTATTGACATGAATCTGGGACATGTAAAGTAATTTTACTGTGACAGTTATGTAAAGGCATATTGAAGCTGATTTATTGATTTTGAGGCTTTGACTAGACTTTAAATTAGACTAGCTTTTGCTAGTGGCTTCGCCCGCGTGGAAGTCGGAAATTATCCCACGGGAACCTACGTACCGAGCTAAATGTCCTAATCCAAGTCATGGTCTAGCCATAAGTCTAATTTCATCCAAATCCGTTCAGCTGTTTTAGCGTGAAAGCGTAACAAACAAACTCACTTTCGGATTTATAAATTAGTTAGGATTAGGATAATACCAGCTTATGCCCGGGACTTCGCCCGCGGGGGGTTCAGACAATATCCCACAGGAACGTACCGGGACAAAAAGTATCCTAAGTACCCAGATCATGCTCTACGTGTACCAGTGTGTTTTCATCGAAATCCATTCAGCTGTAAGATGTGAAAAGAGACAGAAAGAGTCACTTTCGCTTTTATAATATTAAATAAGCAGTATGGGTTATGTTGTGGATTGATGTAGTGGACTCGAACCTGCGGGGTAATTGCAATGGCTTTCATTTTGACAGTTCAACAACATTCGTTGCATTATTTACGTTGCTGAGCAGCAAATTTTTTTCGAACATAGAAGCAATGTATTAGCAATATCCTTCAAAATGATACAGATTATGATTGAAAGTGTGTTACGCAATTATGGCGCCTGGACAGGAGTTAAGCCGTGAAAAAATATATCATATACTGGATGATTTTTTTACCGTCTTGAAAAAAATTGGGTACAATAGGAGAATAGAGTAGAAGCCTATGGCATACCTAGTTTTTTTTTCTTTTTGTTTTTTCAATAGCTTAGACCCAAATTGCTCTATCAATAAACACTACATTTGAAGTAAACTAGAACAATAAAACAGACATTTAGAACAAACTTTATAGATCGTTACAAAATATCGAAATTCAAATCATATGCACTACGCAGGTTGCGTAGTGCGTGTGGCTACAAATAAAAATAAAACATTTCTTTTTTTCAAAAAAAAAAAAAAATGAAGTATGCCATAGACTTCTACTCCGATCACCTATTATGCCCTATTTTTTTCAAGACGGTAAAAAAATCACTCAGTAAGATGTAATCTACTATAGGAATTAAAATTGTGTCGTTCAAAATCGTCAATCTTGAAAAGAGACAGTTCGAGTCTGGACGTAGTTGAGTATTAAGACCAACCGAAGACTTTATAGATAATATGGATGTGGAAAGGGAACGTAGGGCGTTGTCTGTTCGCTGTACTCGTAATGTGTTGGCTCGCAGATTCGCACGTTGCTCTGTACAAGTGAAGGTCACACTATTCAGGCCGTTCTGCCAGACCTTCTACACGTGCAGTTTGTGGGCGAAAAACACGCAAAGAACATACGACGCCCTGCGTGTACAGTATAATAACGCGTTTAGGGTGTTGATGGGGCTGCCGCGGTACTGTAGCGCGAGTGGCATGTTCGCGGATGCACACGTGGACGACTTCCACGCGATCATACGGAAGCGCTGTAAGCGCATGCTTGCGCGAGTGCGTGGCGTCCCCAGTGCCATTCTGGCCGGTGGGACTCGGCACTGATGGCGCACTGGATAGGCCTTCACGCGAGAGCAAGCGCCTGAATTTATCATTACTTTTTTATTCAAAATCAAAATCCAAAGTCATTTATTCAAACTAGGCTGAGAATCAGCACTTTTTGAAAGTCAAAATTACCTAAAGACAGTCCCCCAAAACGCCCGCCTTTCACCACTTCCTAGTGCTTTAGCTGGGGAGAAGAAGTGGCGCAACAAACTCCCCAGCAGCACAGCTGTCTGTTCAGTTAAAAAAAATGAAACTATATAACACTGCGCATAATAATTTAGGTATATTACGCAACACAAAACATTAGATTAAATTATTTGCTATAAGTAAGCTACCACACGCCAATATACAAAAAAAAAATCGAAAACTATACTCAAGCAGAAACAAAATACAAAACTAAAAACGTAAGCAGAACTTTATACCTAAATAAAAGCCTCCAGTAATAAAGGGCGTGCCCACTTACATATAGCCGTACATGTAATCATAACTCGAAGTCACAGATGATACACTAGGACCATCGAAGTAAATTGAACAACGAGTTAAATTACTAATACCAAAACAAAACCAAGGTCAGCAAGACGACCAGTCACCACAAGCAGCACCCATTCATGAGCATAACGCAGAGATCAGCCATTAGATCAGCTTCGCCATATTTGAGGGAAGGAGACAACCCGAAGAAAGCTATGATGAGTTTGTTTAACGACATATTTTTATCACTAGCTCTTATATCATCAAAAATCCGGAACATGTTATTTATTGACAATCTCAACAAAAGTTATTCTGGCAACTATAAGGATCAATATTGAGGCTTCG
The DNA here is from genome assembly GCA_948252095.1 of Dicycla oo. Classification (NCBI taxonomy): domain Eukaryota; kingdom Metazoa; phylum Arthropoda; class Insecta; order Lepidoptera; family Noctuidae; genus Dicycla; species Dicycla oo. The sequence continues at coordinate 17,979,166 of OX411732.1, forward strand.
CTACACAAGTTGGTTGAAGGTCATAAGCTGCTGAATAATGCAAAAGAGGTAGCTAGTTCAGACTACGTTGAATAACAAAGAAATCTTCCTCAAAACGAAGATTATTTTTTGGGAAATGTTGTAGGGAAGAAGACTGACCATTAAATGATGTTTAGGTAGCCTAGATGGAGATTAATAAAAGGGTGGTAAACTATGTGTAGATTCGCAAAAAAAATAACAACAATACCTTACTTTACTTTTCCTACCTTACTTTTCCAGGGTCGGTTCTCGTGGCCATTCGATCTGAATCCAGCTATAGTTGTCACACGCACATTCACCATAGGCGATGGGTCACACTATCGTCAATAGCTTGCAGGGGTTGTAGGCGTATTAACACCGAAGGACCAGACGAAAAGTTTTATACCGCGGCGGTGCACGGCGATGCGACCAGACCGATTGACTCGAAGAAGTGTACTCTTTCTCAGATCACACTGGAATATGCAGCGCTGGTGAGCCCGTCTTTCATCCAATAGGATCAGTCAGCCAGTAGCTGACACGTTGACACTTTGGGTCCGTGGCTTAGGCCCCCAGTGGTCGACGCACCTGTGGCCGACGCCCCCGATACGATTATTTTTTTAAGCCAATCACAATCATTATTATAACATTACGTAAATCATTAAGATTGAAGGTAGTAGGTATACCTAGGTATAGCTAATAAGAGAACGGTACTTAACAATAATGTCTTTTGTTCCAAGATTACCCGAGGGAACGGTTGTTTTAAAAGATAACACACTCATTAGCTTATAAACTTTTACTGCCATTGAATAGAACGCTTTAGAAATGGCAAAACTCAGTCTAAAGCAATATCTAAAATTAGATAAAACGGCAATAGCCACTACGATAGTCAGGAGGCCAACCACCACCTCTTAAAGCATTATCATTTTAGTATTGCTTTAGTGTGAGAAAGAGATGGAGCTATACAGGACGTCTAGCTCCATCCCTTTCCCACACTCAAATAAGATTAAAATAATACTGCCTTAAGAGGTGGTAGTAGAAAAATTTGGATTTAAAGAAAACTCGTCCTAATTTAAATAGTGCGCAGCGAAACACAATCCAAATGACTGACATGACATCTTGCGGTTTCGCTGTTTCACGGTTTCGCGGCGGAGACGTGCTAAGGCCCTAAAAAAACCCTATATATTATTTCAGAGAATTCAAGAGTGACAATGGAATAGAGAGATCTATACACAGAGAGACGAATCACCAAAGAGAGAAAGAGACACCAATCTGAGTCACCAATTACTTTGGTGACAGTACTCTCAAAAAACGAATACCATATCTATTGAATAGTCTGCCTGCAGACATAAGAAATGATACCAATAGAACTAGATTTTAAAATAAATTACAAACATATTATTTAGAAATGTGTTAAAGTGCTGCCTAAGTCTTAAGTAAGAAGTTTAAGAAGTAGTATATAAAGACTCACCAGACCCCACAGTCAAACCATTACTACGGTTTTGTGCGGCTTAGTGTATAAGTTTTTTTATCATATTGTGAACTTATCTATACATCTATACAAATAAATAAAAATGATCATTTTTTTTTAAATTTTTTTCTGTCTGTCTGTTTGTTCCGGTGAATCTCCGAAACGGTTAGACCCATTTTGACATGACTTTCACTGAAAGATAGCTATAGCTGATGTTATAAGGAGTAACTTTGGCTACTTTTATTTTTAAATATTAATTAGGGTTCTGCGCAAAAAAAAATAAACATCATCATCTGCCTAGCCTTTTCCCAACTATGTTGGGGTCGGCTTCCAGTCTAACCGGATGCAGCTGAATACCAGTATTTTACATGGAGCGACTGCCTATCTAACCTCCACAACCCAGTTACTGGGTAATACGATACCCCTTGGTAAGACTGGTTGTCAGACTTTCGGGCTTCTGACGACCCGTAACGACTGTCAAAGATCCTCGAATGACAGCCGGGACCAACGGCTTAACGTGCTTTCCGAGGCACGGAGGAATCTCGGTATGAAAAGATGGTCACCCATCCACAGACCAACCCCGGCAAGCGTAGCTTAACCTGATGGATCGACCCGTGCGGCTGTTATTACTTAGCCACGAGCTCCTCGAGCAAAAAAAAAATAAACATCCGATTTAAATAGGGAAGTATTGACAACCACGTGGGCGAAGCCGCGGGCAACAGCTAGTAATGAATAATAATAATACGCTTTGCCAACCACAACAACCAATTATAAAAACATGGCGAGGAAGAAAAATAAACTCTGATCTTTAATTGGTTGTATTTCAGATGGAATGAATTTACGTAGAATTCTTAGGTAAATACGTCACTTAATTTAATCAAACAAAGCGGACCTTAAAACTGGCAAAGAACTAACCGTAAACGAACAAAATAAACACAAACAAACTTAGTAAAAGGTACTTCATTGTATACAGAGAAAACTAAAACGGAACGTTAGTTCCTTTTGACACTTCGCGTAAGTTTGAAACTAGAATTTACTAACTGTGAATCTCTTGTTGTTCACTAGACCAGCGTAAGTATGGCTGTTAGATATGGAGTTCTGGGTTCGATTCCCGGGTCGGGCAAGGGGTTGTTTTGGTTTTACACCAATAAGGAATTCGCAGCTGTTAGTAGAAGAAGATTCGCCCAACTGGTAAACGGGTCGTTCTGCGTTCAATTCTCGAGTCAGGCAAAATGTTATTCGGTTTGTCTATAAGAAACGTCTCAGTTGCAGCTCGGTGTTGAGAATTGTGTCTTTGCGTGTCGTATGAACCCCACAGGTTCGGATACAACATTTTTTCAATGTTTTTATAATTGCGACATGCGAAGGGTTAATGGAAACAGTCTCGTCTCCAATTAGGTAAAATGCAGGTGTCTAATATACACTTCTACCGTCCCTTCAGGGAACAGAGGCGCGATGGTGAACGACTGCTAAATAGGTCAGTTGAAGGCAGAGTTTCCCCTGTTTTCCCTGTTATGATCTAGTTTCGAGTACAGTACAGGGGTTATTTATAGAACGCAGATAAGCACCGTCAACCCGTCAACATAACCGTAACCGTCAACACCATAGAAATATAAAAGAGTCAGCACCGACAGCAATCTCTCGCGTCCGAGCCTGGCTCTCTCGCGTCCGAGCCTGGTCCAGGCCATGGTGCGGAGCGAGAGTGCATGGGAGGCCGTCACCTCCTTCTGCGAAGCGGTAATGCTTGCGAAGGAGGAGGCGGAACGCGTGAGGGAGAGGCAGCCTCACGCCCTTAGTCGCCGCAGGAGACGCCCTGGGCGGCGGGAATCGATAGCCGATTCCCAGCCACCGTAGGCGCGGGCTTGCGGACGGTGAGTAGTGGGTAGCTCGCCGTCCGGTGAGGACCAGGCCCGGGTCGACGGCGCGTTGTGTTCCACGCGCGCCTCAAAGAGATGTCAGCAAAAGATGGGGTCCAATAGGGCCGATGCCGCTGGGGTCGCGGGTTGTTTGAAAAAGATACCGTGGCCCTGGCATAGGCAACTGAAGGAACACGGGTGGGTTTTAGTCAGTAAAAGTCTGACACGCCCTTCCGCTCCACCCAGAGCGGGAGAAGTTATTTGATGATTTCCCATCCACAAAAAAAAAAAAAAGCACCGACAGCAAACCAAATGTTAGCCTTTTCATTAAAAAATGAAGGCTAGGTCAACCTCAGAAGTTTCTGAAAGTCAAAGTAAAATAATTAATTTCGGGTAGACCATTAAGAGCGTTTATCACTGTAGGTGAAAGGTGAAGGACCTTAAGTCCCAATCTATAAAGTTTACAGTAGACCCCAATGTTGTTGACTAAAACCTGGGACAGGGATTTAATGTCCAATTATATTTGCTAATTTAAAATGATTCGGCGTTAGGACTTAATGTCTTTTACAAGTGTATAAATTCGAGTTTTTCGAATTAGAATAAAAAAAACATGAAAAGGGCCAAAAAATGGACTTAAGGTCCTTCACCTTTCATCTACAGCTGATTAAGTGCGTTTATGCTATTTTGTTACAATTATTTTGGTAAAAATCGAGGAGCTCGTGGCTAAGTAATAACAGCCGCAAGGGTCGATCCATCAGGTTAAGCTACGCTTGCCGAGGTTGGTCTGTGGATGGGTGACCATCTTTTCATACCGAGACTCCTCCGTGTCTCGGAAAGCACGTTAAGCCGTTGGTCCCGGCTATCATTCGTGGATCTTTGACAGTCGTTACGGGTCGTCAGAAGCCCGAAAGTCTGACAACCAGTCTTACCAAGGGGTATCGTATTACCCAGTAACTGGGTTGTGGAGGTCAGATAGGCAGTCGCTCCATGTAAAATTCTGGTATTCAGCTGCATCCGGTTAGACTGGAAGCCGACCCCAACATAGTTGGGAAAAGGCTAGGCAGATGATGATGTTTATTTTGGTAAAAATCGACAATATTGTCTATAATGTAAACTTTTATGAGTAAGTACCGATATAACTGTAAAAAATAGCATACACAGTCTGGCCATAAATACTGTTACAATTAAAAATAAGAAAGATATTACATTTGAATTTGGAATCTGTCATTTTTATACGATTGTTCATTGAGTTTTCTAATTTTGGCGCCAATACATTGTACAATACTTTGCGATATTAAAATGGAGTGGGGTGATAAAGAGAACCGAATCGCTGTGATTGAATTACACAAAGTTGGTATGAAGCCAAATGCAATTTTTAAAACTCTCCATACGCTTGGTATTAGTCAAATGTTTGTGTACCGGGAAAGCCCGGTACAAAAACCGAACCGAATTTTGATTTACGGTCAGTTTTAGAGAGTACGGCTTGCTCTAAACGCCATGATAATTTGAAGTCCCTAAAACAATCCATACGATTGGCATGAAGAATTTTCCCATGGAAAGAGTGCGTGGTTCTATTGATAACTGGCCTCAACGTTTAAAGGACTGTATTGCAGCCAATGGAGACCACTTCGAATAAGCTTTTTATACTTTAAATTGTTTTATATTTATGTATTAAACTAACACACTGTAAAAGTAATAAATATTATTTGCAATAAAAAAAAAATTTTCTTCGTGACAATATTTATGGCAAGACTAGGGACATACCTACTTACTTATAAATACCAACGATCGAAAAGTAATTTGATTTAAATGTATTAAAATAATCACGAAAAACCTTCAGAAATGCGATGTTGCCAGTCCGCGCGGGATAAACGCTCTTAAAAGTCACTTTTGAACATCAATAATTACAAGACAATAGAATTGATTCCAATTGCCCCGGGTTCCTAATGTTTCGTATGGAGAAGAATGAGAGAGAGAGAGAGAAAAGAAAGTCTATATTAGTTACTCTTTAACCATGAACAATCGTGGAATAAATACGCTAAGCTCATTAAGTTTCAATTTTACCTGCTTCTTTTTTTCATCCGACTACGTCACTGTCAACATTTTGAATGAAAATTACAGATCGAAAAGTTGACATGCGCCCGTTATGCGGGAAAAGAATTGATTTGAAAAAAAATGCTTAACTTTATTGCTTCTTAAGCGTACCTACATATCATACCTGTTCGGGTATAAAACTATGCAATTAGCAGTCCCTAGATTTAGAAAATAAAGGTATCTTAAAGTCTTGTTTACAAAGTTGTTCTACTTTTTGATCTCAGTATTTATCCAACTTTATGCTAACTCAAAACCGTATCAGAAATCAAGAGACTAGGAGAACCAAGGTACCCGACATATGCCAAAGAATTACCAAAGATAGGTAGCAGTGAGCAGGGCACATTGCTTGCAGAACAGATGGCCGATAGGGCGAATGGTTCTAAACTGGCGACCGCGTACCAGAAGACGTAGCGTTTGAAGGCCTTTCACAAGGTGGACCGATGACCTTGTGAAGGCCGCAGGAATCCGCTGGATGCGAGAAGCACAGGATCAAAATCAAAAGTCATTTATTCAAACTACGCTGTGAATCAGCACTTTTCGAACGTAGTGAAAGTTGTTCATATTCATGAGCAGAACACGCTGTGAAAATTTGCGGACTACTTAAAAAATTGTCCTGTAGGTGCAGTTATCTCATTGGTCTAGTGGTCGCAAGCGCGATTGCTGATCATGTAGTCCTGAATTCGATTCCCAGGTCAGGCAAAGTGTTATTCGGTATTTCTATCAGGAATTTCTCAGTAGCAGCCAGATTTGTGCCCGGTTGATGGCGATAGGCTCGCGTCCTATTACGTGAGACTTGAACATAACTGGCAAAATATTGGTGTACTATAGGTACTCTGTTTAACCCCTCGGGGATTACATGCGTGATATTATATCGAGGGTTCACGGGCTATTTGTATTAAGTAACATATCGTAGTTGCAACTTTAAGACCTCTTATGTGTAAAAATCAGTTTTGTGAGAAAATCGATAAAAACCGTCTATCAGTTTTAATTAGCAAGGACATTGGAGATCTTGAAGTTTGTAAGCAAATTACGATTGAAACGTTGTATACACATGAGAGTTTTTGCATTCGATAGAGCTTCAAAATGTAGAATCGGCTGGCGTAAAAAGTGATTTTGCCAAAAGTGACACATACTCTTATGTGTCATTTTTGTCACTCGTGTCACTCGTCTTAAAGTCGCAACTACGATGTTTGGAACTTTACAGGTGAGCATTTCAAAGTTTCATTATTCGGAAGAAAAAACATTGTAAAAAAGTATCAATATTTTTTTACGAAAAAGTGGCCTATCGACGGCTAAGAATCAATAGTGTCTATCTACGTTTTTCACTTTTTAATGCAGGTAGATATGATTTTAACTCAATATCGGCTAGGATGTCGTTTAATACAAATAGCCCGTGAACCCTCGATATGTTAGTTACCAATGGTAACTACCATTACCTTCTAAATACTACCCTCTTTTTAGGCTCCACATCCGTTGGGTATAAAAGAGGACTTCGAAGAAAAAACATTTCTATTTGAAGAAATAGAAATGTTTTTTCCCTATGAATACTTCGGAATCCATAAAAGAACACATCTATTAAAAGATATCTAATATCATTGAACCGAAAGCTTTATTCTTATTGAACCGTAAAGGCAGCCCTTAAAGTATATTTATCTCAACATTTATAATAAAAATAAACGCGAAAATAATACAAAACAATTCCAAAAGATTGAAATCATCTAAAAATATTCACTTTCACTGTATTGGTATTTAAGTAAATCTTTATTTATTCCTTTCAGATAATAATATCGAGTATTGAACTACTGAATAGGCTCAAAGGGTTTTCTGATAGGGAGTCAGAATATACTTGCCAGTATCAAATGTTTTGGACAACCAATGAAACTTGGTCCCCAAATTTTATCGAAATGGCTAACATTGAGAAAAACATGGACAATGCCGAGAAATCAGTTTTGGGACAAACAAGTCTTTTCTGTTTGATACACGTAATAACATTCAAGGTTTTTTTTTATGTACAGGATAAAAAGGGATGGTAACGTTATACTGGTATCTAAATAAATAGAGGCAAACAAAATACCACTGTGGTGGCATCTACATCGCCACAGGCGAACTACGCATCGCACTGACGTCACAAAATCCTACATCGCGCAAGCAGAGTTTACCGCGCGACTAGCATACATATATGTACAGTAGCGGTCAGAACTCCAACGCCAGTATTACAAAACTATCGCATCGTTACCCGTCGCAATTGAGACCTTCTTCTATTTAGGCATTTCACACACATATCATCGTATCAACCCGTATATTGCACTCTTTCATCACGAACCAAACAGAAAAAGCACGATATAAGGTCATCATCATATTCCTGTTGCGGCACGCAGTCTTTTTCTGATTATGGTAATGAGAAAAAGACAGCGGGTGTAATATATCTGAAATATCCAATGAAACCGGATTTTGTGTAAGTTATTTTATTGTTTTTGATTTTATTTGTTCTCATAAGTGACGCTTCAAAATGTGTAATAAAGATTAAATTTTTTTTAGAGAGATACTGTGACACGGTGGGTGAGGAGATTTGAGGAAGAGGGGAGTCTTGAGAGCCGTGTAAGAAGTGGTAGGCTGCCACTTATTAACCAGTCTCAGCGACGCTTTATGGTTGGTGAATATGAAACGAATGATTTCATACCTACAAGACGATTTGCTGAAGAATTTGATACATTATTGCGTACTGTTCACCATGCACTCCATGCTGATGGCCTTCTCATCGAATACCAGCGAAAAACCGTTTTTAACACAAAGGCATAAGGAGAAACAGGTGCGTTTTGCTCGAGAATATCTAAACTTTTGATTGGGATACTACTGTATTTGCTGACGAGAAGACGTTCAAGACGTGTCAAAAGGGAAGAATTCTTTTGTGGCGCAGAGATAATACATGTTGGTCTGACAGAAATATTATAAATAATACGGAGTCAGGAATAATTAGTCTGAATATGTGGGGGTAGATTAGTGCTCAAAGGCCGGGTGAGTTGGCATTGATATAGACGCGGGCCAACAGCGCCAATTACGTCGAGGTTTTGAGTGATATAATGCTACCTACACTTCGCAATGTTTATCCAGTGAATGAAATTGGTGACTTTTATTTGGTTCAAGATAATTGTCCGATACATCGTGCCAGTATTGTTCGTGACTGGTTTAGTGAGCATTCGGATGTTAAAGTTATTCCGTGGCCAGCGCGATCCCCTGATTTAAACCCTATAGAAAATTTATGGGGCTTAATGGTGCAAAGATGGGAAGCGCGAGACGAAATATGTCTGGAACAGCTGAAGTCCCATTGCATGGAGTTATGGGATAGTTTACGTGGCACAGACATGTGCAGTAATATTGTGGCCTCCATGCGTCGACGTCTTCTTGACTGCATTGATAATTACGGAGGTCACACTAAATATTAATAAAAAAATATTATATTATTAAATGTTATCAGGGGAATTCAGGGGATACTGGCCATAATAGTAATAAGTTAGTGATCGTAAGATTGTAGGATTGAGGTTTAGTTTTAATCTTCTTTTCCCTTAGAAAACGAATAAATTAAGCTATAACCTCAATAAACCAAAACATCATATTTTAGTAGCAACCAAAAATGATTTACGAACAAATTAGGCATTTTATTTATTTCAAAGTTCGGAATATGTTTATGTTTTTAAGGTTTTATCAATATCTCAATAAATGTTCCTATGAATAATAGTGTTTTTCTTTTTTATTAATTTGCCTATTATACTTTATTTTTACCCTCCATACCCTATTGTCATTGATTAACGAAACTCAGTAAATAATTGAACTCTGACACGAAAACGGAAAAACAAAAGGAGTCAAATGGGAGCACTGAGGTTCGAACCTTCTCCAATTCACGCATACACAATAACAGCCAGCCGCTCATGTGACCTGAAACCTGCCATGGCTGCTTGTAATTTTCACTTCGAATTTTAGCATTGCTTTTAAATAAGCACTATGGCTGATAATTTATTAAAAAAAAAAACAAGTATTTAAGTAGGTAGTTGTAGGTATCTTTATTTAGTGTTGACCACACATGCATCTGCATCATACATTCTTAAGCTACTTATAACTAATAGCAAACGGAGCTAGGAGTATGGTGCTTCTCCTACATAGTTCGTTCATATCTTACATTCATTCCTTCATACCTTTCATCTTGCGGCGCATGACCTGTCACCAGTACACGCGAGGACTTGGTTTCTGCGTCAGCGAATAGTGTTAGCGTTGCTGAGTAGGTACTAAACAAAATTTTGTTAAGGTGTTATTTGTATAATTCATTCGAATAACGAAACATAATATTTTATTGTTTGTTACTAAACATTATAGCTTTGTTTACTTAAATTAGAGTAGAGATAGTCGGATATTTTAATTTTTTTTTTTTTTTTTGTTTTTATAAATTAGATAATACGTCGTTTTTAGGGTTCCGTACCTCAAACGAAAAACGGAACCCTTATAGGATCACTCGTGTCTGTCTGTATGTCTGTCTGTCCGTCTACCACAGTCTATTTGCTCCGAATCTAATGAACCGATTAAGTTGAAATTTGGTATACATATGGATTTCTGTGACCCAAACACGGACGTTTGAGGTAAATTAATTAATTTTGAATATGGGGGTGAACTTTGGAGGGCAAATAAGAAAATTAAAAAAAAAAGTTTTGCAAACTGTACAGTGTGCTATTATTATAAATGAAAGGGCTTACTGTGAGGGTCTTAAATAAATATTTTATATTTTTTTTAATAATAAAATAAACTGTTTTAAAGTTATTTAAGAAAATAGATGAAAATTGACCATTCCCTGATCTCCGAAACTACTTAGACTAAAATTTTGAAAAAAATACAGAAAATAATATAAAAATATAAAAAAAAAAAAAAAAAAAAATATAAAAAAAAAATACGTATAGATTACAGAAAAACTTCTAAGAAGTCTATGGTCTTAAAATAACCTGGTAAATCTCTCAATATTGTGCGTACAAACTTACATTTGCAGTTGAAAAATATGTTCTTCCATACATACAACTACCATACATCTACAATATTAAATTTGTTCTTGGTATAAATTCATCTCGACTACGGAAACCTAAACTGTGCGTGGTCCGACACGCACTTGGCCGGTTTTTAAACATGTTTTCAAATAAATATTTCTCATCGACATGCTAAAAAGAAGCTAGGATTTTTAATCATAAAACCTATTTAAAATCGCTAACTCCAAAGCCACAAAGCCTATATTTCAGCACAATAAGCAAACTGACCAAGTAACCCAATAACTTTTCAACCTTTGTTCCCGAGCCATTTCTTACTGTACACCAATTAACATCTTGGTTCTATACAATGTTTTATATTCACGGAGTTGTGGTCTCGACTGTGATTAGAAACATTGTTTGCTTTTATTCGCTATACTTTTCTCTTTATTTAAGTGTATTATTTTATTAGGTATTATTAAAAATCTCGTGAACAACTTATCTATGAGAATCAAAGATGTAAATGTTGAAGAATGGAAGAAGAGAATGGACCAAAAAAAGGATGAGAAAGGACTAAATATGGGTGATGAAGTCAGTATCAAAGATGAAGTATTGAACAATCACATAAATATCTATTAATGATATAGAGAGCAGCATGAAAAAGTAGAAAATTAAATTGAGTATTGTAGATGAAGGATGGAGCATTAAAGACGAAGAATCCTTCCTCTTCTGAAGAGAGAAGTACCATACTCCTGTATGGTACTTCTCCTACATTCCACCCCCTGTAAGAGGGTTCAACCGTTTTACATCCATTTCCGTGGGAAGCACAATAATCTTTGCTACTGGTCGACGCAAGACCCCGTTTGCTGTCTTAACATCTACAACACGGACGATTCCGTCATTACCTTGGTACACAGATTGTATCACACCTTTTGTCCATGCACTTCGTTCTCTATTGTTGTCAACGATCACTACCACATCACTAACGCGCACATTGGGTCCACTACTTGTCCACTTCTCACGACGTTGCAGAGTCGGGAGATACTCCCGCAGCCAACGGCGCCAGAACATGTCGGCGAGCGCATTCACTCGCCGCCACTGCCGGCGGGAATCGACGTCCTCGTAGCTGCTCGGCGCAAACGGTGTACTCCCGGACGCCGTGCCCAGGAGCAGATGGTTCGGCGTCAGGACCTCAGGCTGCTCGTGATCGTCGTACACATAGCTCAGCGGGCGGCTGTTTACTATTAGCTCTGCCTCGGTGAGGAGGGTGTAAAGGACCTCCTCACGAGGGGCCCGCTCCTTGAGCGTGCTTCTCAGTGCATTCTTCACAGACCTGACCAGGCGTTCCCAGCAGCCGCCCATGTGTGGCGCTGAGGGGGGATTAAAGTGCCACTCGATGCCTCGGTTGGTGGCCTCGTCCCTCAGTGTATCCTGATCCAGGTCTTTCAGGGCTGCTCGTAACTCGGTGTTGGCCCCGATGAAGTTGGTTCCCTGGTCGGAGTACAGGTGTGCAGGTTGCCCCCGGCGCGCTATCAGGCGCCTCAGGGCCAGTATCGCCGAATCGGCGCTTAGTGTGGCGGCTAACTCTAGGTGGACGGCGCGCGTAGCGAGACAGGTAAAGAGTACTCCCCACCTCTTTTCGCGGCGCCGCCCTATCGCCACCTCCATTGGGCCGAAGTAGTCGACCCCTACTCGTACAAAGGCTCTTCTTGTCGTTTCTACCCTGGCGAGTGGAAGATCACCCATCTTTGGTGGTATGGGTTTGGCTCTGGTGATGCGACAATGTTGGCAATTCGCGACCACGGTCTTTACGGATGTTCTTACCTTTATGATCCAGTACGTTTCTCGTAGATTGTTGACTACGGTCTCGTGGTTCGCGTGCAGAGCCATCGCGTGATAGTGTGCGATTAGCTTCCTTACCAGAGGGTGACGCCCGTCGAGAATAATCGGGTGTTTTTCTCCGAATGTGAGCTCCTCTCATGCAGTCAGACGTCCTCGTACTCGTAGCAGTCCGTCGTCGGTGAACATCGGGTACAATGACTTTATGCGGCTGTCGACAGGTGCGGGCAACCCTTTCAAGATGGCGGCCCGTTCTCGATAAAAGCTGTCGTTTTGGCACAACCTCATCAGGTGGAGGTGCGCTTTTTCCAAGTCATGTGGACGCAGCTCCGACGTCGCTCTTCGTTTGCGACATCGCTCGATGAAAATCAGCGTGCGCGCCATAACGCGCTGCACGCGCTGCCATGTTGAGTAGCGCTCGTATTCCAGGAAGGGCCCGGCAGGGGCCGCCGCAGTGTGGACTCGTTGGATGCGCTCGAGGTCTGCCTCTGCCACCTCAGGTTCGCGACATGCTGGCCACTGCTCCTGAGAATCATACAAAAACGAGGGGCCCGACAACCACGCTGCATGGTCATCAGGCGAAGACAATCTGGTAGCCTTATCTGCTGGGTTGTCCGCCGTGGGGACCCAGCGCCAGTTGCCTCTGACTGTTAACCTATCTATTTCGGCTAATCTATGCGATATAAATTTTTGGAAGTCTTGTGCCTCCGAATTTATCCACTTAAGTACAGTTTCACTGTCTGTCCAGTAAAATTTCTCCCTGATTGGTAGCCCTAACTCTTTTTCAGCGGTGTCCGCTATTCGACACGCTAGCACCGCTGCCTGAAGCTCTAACCTAGGAATGGATATGACTTTCTGAGGGGCCACCCGCGCTTTACCTAATAGCATGGTGACCTCTCGATGCCCTTCAGGGTTATACCCCACAAGGTAGGCGACCGCGGCGTAGGCCAGTTCGCTGGCGTCCCCGAACACATGTAATTCCAGATTGTTGAGGTCCAGCCCGTACCACCGCGGTATCTTAACTTCGGTCAAAATGTTTAGATGTTTGAGCCAGGCAAACCACATTTTGGCCTCTCGGTCCTTTAGAGGTTCATCCCATTGGATCCCCGACTTCCATATCCTCTGCATCAATATTCGCGTCTGGATGACGCAGGGATAGAGAAAGCCGAGGGGATCATAGATTGACATAATCGCGCTCAAAAACTGACGCTTGGTGGGTACTAGGTCGCCGCTTATTATTTCAGGTGGTAACCGTTTGAACGACAAGTCAAATCCCAGTTCGTCTTGTTTGGGTGACCATGTCAACCCTAATGTCCGCTCCACCATCCCGATTCCCTTCTCGAGCGGGACTTTATCGGGCATATCTATTTTTAGTTTTTCCCTTAACTCTTTCGAGTTGGTTACCCACCCCCGTATGATAAAACCCCCGGAGGCGTGTATTCTGGCTACCTGCTCGATCAGGCTGTTGGCCTGCTCTACGGACCACGTGCTATCTAAATAGTCGTCCATGTAGTGCTTATCTCTTATGGCCTCAACAGCTTCGGGGTGAACGTTAACCCACTCATTGGCGTTTTTATTGAGTATATATATCGCCGTGGTTGGTGAAGAGGCGGCGCCAAATATCATCGATGTCATGGCGTAGGTATCAGGTTCCCTACCACCGTTCGCGCCTCTCCACAAAAACAGCTGTGCGCCCTGATCTTGTGCCCTAATCTTGACTCGCAAAAACATATCAGCTATATCGCCTGAGAACGCTATGGGACCTACTCTAAATTTAATCAAAATACCTAGTCATGAATTTAATAGATCGGGTCCGGTCAGTAAGTTATCATTCAAACACGTACCTTGGGACGTAGCAGCCGCGTCGAAGACTAGGCGAAGCTTCCCTGGTTTGTTCGGGTTTACAACACCGAAATGTGGTAGGTACCAAACCGGTGAGCTATCTACCTCGCCTTCTACCTTCCGTGCATACCCTTCAGCTACTAGACGCTCTATCTGGTTCGCGTACGTCTCAGCGAAACGAGCGTCCTTACGCATCCGCCTCTCGATACCATATAACCTCTGCCGGGCCTGTCTGTAACTATCAGGCAACAGAATGTTGTCCTGTTTCCATAAAAGACCTACTTCCCATTGCGTCTTATCAGGGGTGCGTTGACTCGTACTGTCTAACACCTGTACAGCCCGTTCTACATCCTTATGTTTGCGGGTTACTTGAGAAATGCCTATCGATTCTAGCTCAAACTGTGACTTTACTAAATCATGCAAATCTGGGAGGGAAACTGTTGTGCAGTTCACTGCTTCGGTACTACTAGCGTTATTAAATGGTCCATGTATGACCCAACCTAACTTAGTAAGTGAGGCAACTGGCTTACCGGATCGTCCACGGCGGGTGTCCCCGCCAACGAGCAGCTCCCAATTGTCCTGCCCGATCAGCAGCAGCGGCTTGGCTCCCCTCATCTCTGCGCAACCCAAGTCGCGCAGGTGCGCGTTATCGTTGATCACTGAAGAGGTCACTGTTTGTGTAGGCAAGTTCAAGTTCACTAGTGTCCGGCACTTGATATTATGGCACTGTCCATTGGGGCCCTTCACACATACTTGTACCACTCGCGAGGTAAGGTCCGACACAGCATGACCGCCCGCGGTCTTTAACATTAGTGGCACACGTGGACCCGATAGGTTTGTAGCGAGCGAACTGTCTATTAGCGATACTGTTGCCCCGTCGTCCAACAACGCATAACACTGTTCGTTGTCGCTATCTTCGTTATACACTGACACTGGCACTATCTTCAATAACGCTGTGGCTCGCCACTCTCCTATGTTTGTTACACATTCTGGTTTTGACCTGTCCTCGTGTAACAACACATGATGTTTGTAGTCGCACTTTTTGCACTTTTTCGCGCGACAAAACTGTTTAGTGTGTTTTGCTTTTAAGCAATTAAAGCACACTTTTTTCTTCTTGATCAGTTCCCAGCGTTCTTGGATATTCAGCTTCTTGAACTGGTCGCAATCTTCTATGACATGCTTGTCGTGGCACATCACGCATTCCTTCTGTGTGATACTCGTAGCTTCGTCGCTCTGTGTATTCACACGATGTGTCATCTGCGGCTTGTTGGTGACTGGGCGTGCCGCGTTTCCAGGTCGAGTCCGTCCGCTGGTCTGCTGCAGCTTCACAGGGAGTTTAGCCTGTTCTGGTTCATACACAGTCGGTTGTAGGTAGTATGAAGTAGAACGCGTCACGTGTATGAGGAACTGTGACAGCATTTCCAAGCTGGGTGAGATCCTCAAGTCCACCCCCTGTGAGTTATCCAGGCCCATCGCGAAGTCACCATACTGTGCTCGTTGAACTGGTGTCAGCTTGCTTAGCAGCTCGCTCACTAGTTGAGGGTTATTCAGGTACCCATCTGCTCTGACGTTCTTTAGCAGTGACACACAGTTCCTTAGCGTCGATGAGAATTTCCTTAATTCCTGGCCACTTTCAGACACTTTAGGTAAATCTCTCACCTTCTTTAGAGCATATTGAAGTATGACGGTTGGATGTCCGTACTCTTCTTCTAATGCACGCATTATTTCAGTGGGGTCTCTCGCTGACCGTAACAAGTCCTCCACTGCGATCTTCGCCTCCCCATGTAAAGAGGACTTCAGACGCGCTATATTTTCATGCGGCCTAAAGTTATATAATTCCGTAGTGTCCCAGTACATATTTCTATATGATATCCAATCAGCTGGGTCACCGCTAAAATGTGGCAATTCGTAAGCCTGTCTGGGTACCGGGTGCGGGCGTGCCATGTTAGTGATCGCCTCCGCCAGCTTATCGATTTTCCTATCTCTATCGCTCGACGATAGTCGCCGCCTTTCTACAGCGCCCACTCCGCTATTTCCCTGTCGCTGTGTGACCGACTCGAGTGTCGATACTCGAGGTACACTTGCGACCGGAGTGGTGAAGGCGGGATAATCGTCGGGCAAACGAAATCAAACCGCTTCAGTATGGGCTGGCGTCTGCATAGGCCCCGCATTGCTCACGGGGTTCCTATACGGATGCGACACATTACTCTCGCTTAACATAGCCGGCACACGGTACATATTAGGTTCAAGATTCACTCTACTTACATTTTGATCTTGAATCGTAGGTGCTTCATACGGCGCGGTGCCCTCAAGCGGTACGTGCGACGTAGACGGCGCGCGAGACGCAGCCGCCGTAAACATCGCCGTTTCTGGTTGCGTCGCTTGGGGCGTTGTATTTACCCATTCTTCTACTCGGTGCGTCGTATCCACCTCTGAGTTTGAGTCCTCATTTTCTGCATTCGCCTCGATCTCTGCTATTTCCACCTCCATCCTTTTCTTCACCAGATTCTCCCTGATGTGCACCAAATCACGCTCAGCTTCGTATTCGGCCTTTTTCCTCAAGAATTCGACGCCCTTGCGACTACTCTTGGACGAAACTCTGCTGCTCCGCGGCGACCTTGCGACTGTCTGCCTTGATACGCCCTCTGCCGGCTTTTCACTGTAGTCGATTACTCGACCCCCGGTTAGCGGAATAATGGGGGCAGCCGCTGATCTTACCGTTGGCGATATTGATGGTGAACCTGGTGGTACTTCCGATAGTAAGCCTGAGTCCGAGGCGATGGCGGCTTCCCTGCGCCGCGTGTCTGCTTCTTCAGTCATTTTGCGTAGTTTGCTTCGCGTGGTTACGGCACTTTTTTCACTCATTGTTACTGGTTAATTCGCCTATAAGCGTAATCCGATTCCGAACGCTAGTTTGTAAGACTACGCCCAGACAATCGGTTATCCGACTCGCAAGGACCAATGTTAAGCACAGCACACGAAACTTATATCAGGCAACCTGCATGCTGTGCTTTAGGGGGTGATGGTTAGACTCTGATAGGCGGGGGTTATCGTCGTCTTTATGCAAATTAAACCAGTACAAGTATTCACAAATATAATAAAAAGGCACGTAAACACAATTCAGAAACAAAATACACATAAAACACAATGATAATACTTACGGCAATAATCTTACCTTCGAAACACTAATTATTGCAATAATACAGACACTTACAGATACTACAGACACGCGACTACACAGGGCTCTATTGAGCATGTCACTTGATCATTAGATACTTTGACTAACTTGCTCGATACAATTTATGAACTATTTTGGACTCGTCAAGATGTCGCTACACCTCCGCAAGGGGGCGTGGCGTGCGGTGTCGGGGCGTGGCCCCCCGACCGCGGCGGCTATACTGTGGCCCGTAACTACGGGCCCCTCGTCGTGTTCGCCACTGGCGGACAGATGTTTGGGCGTGCGGCATACACGCCCATGTGAATAGGGTTTCTGAAATTGTGTCTGTAGGCACGCCACGACGTTGATGCCCAACGCCGCTTGCTTCACCGTAAATCGGCGGACAACTACTACCGAGTGAGACCCCCACCTACATGGGGGAAGCCCAGCAGATGGCATCCAGCGACAGATTTACGGACTCGACGTTCCTACAGAAGGGGTGTATGGCCCCCCCCACCTCCCCGTTTTCAGGTCGAGCCGAGCCCGGGTGGTGAGAAGGGACCGTGTTCTGAGTGTGTGGGCGGTATTGTGCTGTGTAACACCGCCCGGTGTATACGCGAGTCGCACGCCCGCATAAAAAGAGCCGCGACTTCGCGTGTGTGTTGGGTGCCTGTAAAGAGGTGAATGTCTGTGGTTTGCTACGTGACACGCCTATATTAACCTAGCACGCGCCACGCAACAGATGCATGTATGTGTTTGGAGTCAGTGTCACAAATGAGCCGCGTGTAAGCTGAGGGCGGCTCATTTGGAAGTCCAGTCCGGTGCGATGGGGTCGTCGTCCGCAAGCAGGTCGCGGGGGAGGGGCCTCGCGTCAGGGGGGCGCGCATGCCAGGGCGCGATCTGCTTGACATGTGGCCAGGCAGACGCGTCGGCACGCGCGAACATTCCCTTCGCGAGGCGGCACGCAAACTCATCCAGGCTCTCAATCCCGAGGTCGCGTTGGAGGACGCTGTTCCTCACGAAGCGAGGCGCGTCGACTATGGTCCGCAGCGCAAGATTTTGCTGCGCGCGGAGCGTCTTACGGCTCGTCTCGCTCGTGAGGGCGAACCAAGCCGGTGCGGCGTACGTCAAAATTGGGCGCACGTACAACTTGTACACGCCCAACTTGACGCGCGCCGGGAGGCGGGACGAGAGCACTGGTCTGAGTAGGTTGCGGGCGACCCTACCCTGTGCGGCGACCTTGCGGACGTGCGGCCCCATCGTGAGCCGACGATCGATGGTGACACCCAGGTACTTGACCCGGGGCGACCACTCGATGTCGACTCCTTGCAGCCTCAGGGGTGGTGGTACTCGCGCGGCTCCGGTGACCATCGCCTGCGTCTTACCCACGTTCACCGACAGCCGCCACTTCGACAGCCAGTTGGGGAGAAGGTCGAGGGCGCGCTGCATCTTGACCGCCGCGTGCTTCGCATTGAGCGAAGTAGAGATGTACGCGGCGTCGTCAGCGTACAGCGCGAGCGTCGGCTCCTCTGTGGTGGGGATGTCGTCCGTGTATCGTGAGTAACACGCAGGCGACACGCAGCTACCCTGTGGCACGCCCGCTAGCACCGGGCGGGCGCTGAATAGCGCACCGTCGACCACCACCCTAAAAGTCCTGTTGGAGAGAAAGCTAGAAACCACCTTTACAACGCGACGGGGCGCGTCTGACGTGGCCAACTTGAATATGAGGCCCTCGTGCCATACACGGTCGAAGGCCTTCTCCATGTCGAGGAATACTGCAACCGAGCATTCCTTTCTATTTAACGCAGCTGTGAGTAGGTGCAGTACCCTCGACAGCTGGAGCGTCGTGCTGTGTTCCGCCCGGAACCCGAATTGCTCCGGACGCGGCGCTATATGTTGTTGGAGATGTCGCAGCAGGAGTGCTTCGAACACCTTGGAGATTGTCGGCAACAGGGTGATCGGCCGATAGCTCTCCGGCTTCAGGATGTTCTTTCCCGCCTTGGGCAGCATAATAACGCGCCCCTCCTTCCACACGGCGGGAAAGACCCCCGTGCGCAGTATCGCCGTAAACAGGCGCGCCAGGGCCGCTACCATACGGTATGGCAGGTGGCGCAGCACTGTGTTCGTGATACCGTCAGCACCGGGGGCCTTTCTGGGCTTCGTTGCTAGGATGGCGCGTCGGACTGCGCCAGGCGAGAAGAAGACAGGGTCCTCATCGGGAGCTATCGGCGTAGCGAAGTAGTCTCCAAGGTATTTCTCGACTGCTGCGACATGGTCGTGGTCGCTGGTCGGGTTCGGTTGGAACTGACGCTCCAGGTGCTCGGCGAAGACCTCCGCCCGGTCCTCTGCTACATATTTGAGCGCCCCGTCACTGTTGAGCAGAGGGCGCACCGGGGCTGGGGTATTCGTGAGCTGGCGGCAAAGCTTGTGTACAGACGGCCAGCTGTCTGTAGTGGCGTCTATTCTTTCCTCCCAGTCCGCGGCGGCGTTTGCCTTGAGCTCGGCCTTCACCCTCTCCGCGAGACGATTGAGTTGAGTTTTTAGAGACGGGCATCTAAGCTGTTGCCACTGCTTGCGTAGGCGCCTCTTCTCGGCGATCATCCTTCTGATGCGCGCCGGCAGGGGCGGCAATAGCCCTCTCCCCTCCGGCTGCACCGTTGTCGCCGCCTCCAAGGCACTCTGGATGCAAGCAGTGACGTCACCCGCCGTCTGATCTACGTCCGCGGGGGTAACGATAGGCCGAGTCGGCGTGGTGGTCTCAAGCTTCTCTCCGAAGGCTGTCCAGTCCATTAGTCGACGTGGCGCTGTGGGCTTCAGTCGGGTCGGCATACCCGATAAGACGACGAGTACCGGCTGATGGTCTGACTGTAACTCGTCGTCTATCACTTGTTGTGTGATCTGGCAGCGTAGCCCTCGGTGGACTACGATGTCCAGCACGTCTGGCATATGATGCGTTGCGTCGGGGTAATGTGTGGGCGTCTCTGGGCCGGACACCGTATAGCCGAAGGCTTCCGCGTCCGCGAAGAGTCGTCTCCCCTCGGTGTTCGTGTTGAGTGCATTCCACGCTGGGTGCTTACAGTTGAAGTCCCCGGCGAGGATGGTTGCCCTCTGCGGCGTGCTAACAAGTGCCCGCAGCTCCGATAGGCTCAAACGAGTCACGGGCGGCTTGTAGCAGGCATAGATGTTAATATCCTCGCCGGCTAAATGTAGCTGCACACCCAGCGCGTAAAAAGAGCTGAGCGACGGCAAGGGGAGTTCTTGATGTACGACTCTTCGCCTCACTAGTACCGCCAGACCACGGTAGCGGGCGTTTTGAGCCGACCTTTCGTCCTTCCTGTAAACGAGGTAACCTGGGAACCTAACCCTGTCTTCGGGTCCCAGGAACGTCTCGCTTATGAGCGCCACGTCGATGTCTTGGTCCCGAAGGAGATGGCGGAGGGGGGCGACCTTGTCCCGAAGGCCGCGGGCGTTCCAATGGATCACCCTCAGTGGCCTAGCCATGGTAAAGGGTTAGAAGGGTGGCCAGGCCATCAAGGATGACCATCTCCACATCTTGACCCTGTCTGATCGCTTTGATCATATCCATCAATAGTTTGATGGCGCAGGCTGTAAATTCTTTCCTGTGTGTTGTGGCGCCGGTGGCGCCGCCACTCGTCTCTTTTCTGGAGTTGTGAGGTTCAGCATTTTGCCGCGGCGCTATGCCGGCGCCACTAGTCGCTTCGTCCTTTCTGGGTACCTTTACAGCCTGCGCCCTGTTTGAGGCAGGGTCGGCCTTAGGGACCTTTTTCTCCTGGGTCGCTGGGGGGGGGGGTTCTGGCTTCTTGCCTTTTCCCTTCCCCCCACGTTTCTTCTTCCTCCTCCGCTTTGAGGAGGTGGCTTGGCTCCTGTCTGTGGGCCCGTTGGCCGCCGCCATCAGCGACGATCCTTGAGCCTCTTCCGGCGTCACTTGTGGCCTCTCGGTGGCCACTTGGGGCCGGCGCAATGTAGCCGTGATGGCGGCGGTCCCCGCCCGCTTATTCCGGATCTCTTCCTGGAATACGGGGCACTTTATATTGCACGCGGGGTGCGGGCCACCGCAGTTTACGCAGGTGGCCGGCTCCTCCCGCGGTCGCGGGCAATCGCGCGCCGCGTGCTCGCCCCCGCATCGCACACAAGCGAGCGGGCGGTGACACTGGTGCGAACTGTGTCGAAACTGCTGGCACCGGTGGCACTGAGCGGGCCCACGTTTCCCCCGCCAAGCCTCTATCTTGACACCACGCATGTACATAAATACAGTGGTGTCAAATATGGCCCGGACGTCGGGGGTCTTCTTTAGTATGGCGTGAAACACACAGCCGGGTCGTCCTTGCGCCCCCTTTATGTGGCGCACGTACTCCGGCCGGTAACCCAACGCCCGAAGCTCCTCCTCAATCTCCTTGGGGTCTGTATCCGCTGGCAGGCCCCGTATGGCAATCTTCATATTGCGTTCCGCTGGTAGCGAGTAGGCAAACCACGAAACGCCGCTGTCCTTTTCTAGGCCGGTCAGGTACCGCTGGACCAGCCTATATTCTTCCTCGGTGTCGGGGGTGAATCGAACACCCGCCCCATATGGTCGAGCGTTCGGAGGCCGGCCCAGCTTGGCACTAATGGCCCGGAAGTGGGCGGCCCAGTTTGGCAGCCTCTCCACTACCAGCGGTGGGTAGCGGGGTTTTTTCCCCGGCTTCTTCTTAGTCGCCGTCACAGTCGCGTCGCCAGAAGTAGTGGCCGGGGGGGTTGCCGGGGGTGCGGCGGATGTAGGGGGGGCAGGGGGTAATAGTGAAACACTTACCCCTGCGGTCGGTGATGGGGGCGGCGTGCTGCGCGCCACGTCGGCGAAGGTGGGTGACGCTGCTTCACCCAGGTCCATCCGCATTGCCTCCGTCCCGGTGTCATCCGAGCTCCTCCTACGGTGCTTCCGCTGGGATCTGGGCTCGACGAGTTGGAACTCGAAGCCGAATCCCAGCGGGGTGTCAGCTCCTCCCACGGTGGGCCGCGCGTCGGCTCGCGATGTCGTGTCCAAGGACACGTTGTCGCGACCGGATGCGGCCGAGCCCGCCGATGCTAGCGACATGCTCGATCCCGCGCGAGACGAGCATGCCGACAGCATGGCCGGTGAGTCGTAGGCGGAGGTGCGGGGGGGGGCCGGCGAGAATAGTGCCGGTGGCGTCATCTTTGTCAGCACTGTACGCGAAGCAGTCACTGTTTCCGCCAGCGGGAGGTGGGAACCGGATGCGTCGGCGTGCTTGGGAGGCGTGGGTGGCGACGCAAAACGCGGCGGCGGCGCATTGGAGCGCGCAGCGGGTGCGCGGGTGCGCGCGGGCGGTGCGGAATCACTCGCGGGCGGCGCAGCGGTGCGCGCAACAGGCGGCGCGGCGGCGCGTGGGGCGGCTGGTGCGGTGACGCGCGGGGCGGCTGGTGCGGCGGCGCGCGGGGCGGGCGGCGCGGCGGCGCGCGTATTGGGCGGCGCGGCGGCGCGCGCAGTGGGCGGCGCGGCGGCGCGCGCAGCGGGCGGCGCGGAGGTGCGCGTGGTTGTTGGTGCGGTACGCGCGGCGTTCGGCGCGGGCGCAGTGACACGCACCGGTGCGGTCGCGCGTGTGGGTGGTGGGGCACGGCCCGCTGTCGTCACTACTGGCCCCGGGGCCTGTATCGGCACCGGGCGAAACGTAGCGGGGCGGACGGGGACCTCGCGCTGTCGGCTCGACGACGGCGCGGGCGCAGCGCACGTAGGCGTCGACGTCGTCGGCGGGCCGGTCGCTGCAGCGGCACTCGTCCCCCCTCTTCTTCTCTCTTCTCTGGATTGTCCGGCCGGCGGTGCATCGGTCGCCGCGTCACCAATATTTGGTAACGACGTCGCCCGGTCCATCGCCGGACGGGCCTCGGGTGACCCGGCATCGCGGCCCAGCGAGCCGCGCTTGCCGGGTTTCGGCATGCTGGTGGGCGTGGCCTATCCGCGACCGCGGCGGTGAGCTAACTCACCGAGCAGCCCGGTGGCTCCCTCTGTGCCTACACTAGTGCCGGCTGGTACTAGTGTAAACACAGAGAAAAACAATAAAATTGACGGTCCGCGCGTAACACTTCTACCTTCACAATCACTTGTATCAGTACCGGTGTAGTCGGCCACGGGCTGATCCCTATTTTGGAACTCTAGGGGACGCATATATATTACTTTTTCTCTATAGCTAACGTAGCGGGTACACCTCACCCAAGTAAAACTACGACACCAATATATGTGGTTTAAACAGTAACCACGCCCCTATTTTCTCGTGCAAGTCACGACCTGTCGACTTTTCTGAGCCAGGGATAAACCCGTACGCAGTTTTGTGTTGATTCTCTGCGTTCAAGTCACAACGTGTTTATTTCCGACGGACAAGCATAGTCTCGTGGAATATTTATTAGTTTGATGATGTTAAGTACTTTCTTATGCTACTAGTACATTCTTAAGCTACTTATAACTAATAGCAAACGGAGCTAGGAGTATGGTGCTTCTCCTACATAGTTCGTTCATATCTTACATTCATTCCTTCATACCTTTCATCTTGCGGCGCATGACCTGTCACCAGTACACGCGAGGACTTGGTTTCTGCGTCAGCGAATAGTGTTAGCGTTGCTGAGTAGGTACTAAACAAAATTTTGTTAAGGTGTTATTTGTATAATTCATTCGAATAACGAAACATAATATTTTATTGTTTGTTACTAAACATTATAGCTTTGTTTACTTAAATTAGAGTAGAGATAGTCGGATATTTTAAATTAATTTTTTTTTTGTTTTTATAAATTAGATAATACGTCGTTTTTAGGGTTCCGTACCTCAAACGAAAAACGGAACCCTTATAGGATCACTCGTGTCTGTCTGTCTGTCTGTCTGTCCGTCTACCACAGTCTATTTGCTCCGAATCTAATGAACCGATTAAGTTGAAATTTGGTATACATATGGATTTCTGTGACCCAAACACGGACGTTTGAGGTAAATTAATTAATTTTGAATATGGGGGTGAACTTTGGAGGGCAAATAAGAAAATTTAAAAAAAGAGTTTTGCAAACTGTACAGTGTGCTATTATTATAAATGAAAGGGCTTACTGTGAGGGTCTTAAATAAATATTTTATATTTTTTTTAATAATAAAATAAACTGTTTTAAAGTTATTTAAGAAAATAGATGAAAATTGACCATTCCCCTGATCTCCGAAACTACTTAGACTAAAATTTTGAAAAAAATACAGAAAATAGTTCTATACGTATAGATTACAGAAAAACTTCTAAGAAGTCTATGGTCTTAAAATAACCTGGTAAATCTCTCAATATTGTGCGTACAAACTTACATTTGCAGTTGAAAAATATGTTCTTCCATACATACAACTACCATACATCTACAATATTAAATTTGTTCTTGGTATAAATTCATCTCGACTACGGAAACCTAAACTGTGCGTGGTCCGACACGCACTTGGCCGGTTTTTAAACATGTTTTCAAATAAATATTTCTCATCGACATGCTAAAAAGAAGCTAGGATTTTTAATCATAAAACCTATTTAAAATCGCTAACTCCAAAGCCACAAAGCCTATATTTCAGCACAATAAGCAAACTGACCAAGTAACCCAATAACTTTTCAACCTTTGTTCCCGAGCCATTTCTTACTGTACACCAATTAACATCTTGGTTCTATACAATGTTTTATATTCACGGAGTTGTGGTCTCGACTGTGATTAGAAGCATTGTTTGCTTTTATTCGCTATACTTTTCTCTTTATTTAAGTGTATTATTTTATTAGGTATTATTAAAAATCTCGTGAACAACTTATCTATGAGAATCAAAGATGTAAATGTTGAAGAATGGAAGAAGAGAATGGACCAAAAAAAGGATGAGAAAGGACTAAATATGGGTGATGAAGTCAGTATCAAAGATGAAGTATTGAACAATCACATAAATATCTATTAATGATATAGAGAGCAGCATGAAAAAGTAGAAAATTAAATTGAGTATTGTAGATGAAGGATGGAGCATTAAAGACGAAGAATCCTTCCTCTTCTGGAATGAGAAAAGACCAAAATATGAAGATTTATTAAAGATGGCGGATAACATGATCGATGAGGTGTACGAAAGATGATAAGAGTTACTGAAAGGAAGAATGAAGGAGAATGAAGTAAAGTACGAGAGTTCGAGCTCTTTGAACTGCATAATCAATAACTATCTAATAAAGTTTGAAGCAATTTCTAACTTTACACCAATTAACGTCTTCGTTCTAGATACAATGTTTTATGTTCATGGAGTTGCGGTATCGACTACGATTAGAAGCGTTGTTTGCCTTTATTCGCTGTAAATCTATATTGAAAACTGCTATTTAACACTCACGTGAATAATCCATGGCGATGCAGGATGGAAAAGTAAAAAAGAGGATTGAAGATGGATAGGAAGGAGGAAAGAGAAAAAAAAAATAGATGAGAAAAGACCAAAATAAATTATGGTGGTGCGAATGGTGATGGAATCAGGCACAAGGATGCAGGATGGAGAAGAATAGATAATGAAAGATTGAATATTAATAATGGTGCATTTAAAGCGAAGATGCACTCTCAAAAACAAATTATGATAAGTATAAAAAACCGGCCAATTGCGTGTCGGGCTACGCACAATGAAGACTACTTTTTTTTACAAAAAAAAAGTAGTATATGTAGTATATCAGTTATCTGGTTTCCATAGTACAAGCTCTGCTTAGTTTGGGATCAGATGACCGTGTGTGAACAATGTCCTAGGATATTATTATTAATGAAGGGTTCCGTAGTTGGAATGAATTTATCCCAAAAACTAACTTATCATTGTCACGGTCAATTCGCCAACTGCAAAATGTAGGTTTGTAATCGCAAAAAAAAAAATGATTTATTTGATAAAACTACAAATTAACGGTTTTTGGGCTTTTTCCTTTGCTTATGCTGTGAGCTTGCTTTTTCCAAATTTTATGATTCTAGGTCAACGGAAAGAACCCTACAGGTTTTGATTAATTTAAATGGATGTATTTTTTTATTGCGTTGGGTTATAAGTTTGATTTTTTTAGAGCACCAAGATACCGTAGATCTACGTATTTGATATTAATTTCAATTTGATATCTCCACGCGTTTCTGAAAAAGGGTCTTGATAGGCTGACAGACAGACAACGACGTGGGTAGGGGTTTCGTTTTTTTCCTTTTGAGGTACGGAACCCTAAAAATGATCCCCCATTTGCCACAATGATGTAGGGTGTATGAAGGATAATAGTAAGGGTCAGGGAAAATAATATTTCCATTACCAACTATTGCAAGATGAACGTATATTAAAATAGTGTGAGAGAAAGTGGCGTTCTGCTTACCTCAATCAATCAATCTGCCTAGCCTTTTCCCAACTATGTTGGGGTCGGCTTCCAGTCCAACCGGATGCAGCTGAATACCAATATTTTACATGGAGCGACTGCCTATCTGACCTCCACAACCCAGTTACTGGGTAATACAATAACCCTTGGTAAGACTGGTTGTCAGACTTTCGGGCTTCTGACGTCCTGTAACGACTGCCAATGATCCACGAATGACAGCCGGGACCAACGACTTAACGTGATTTCCGAGGCACGGAGGAGTCTCGGTATGTAAAGATGGTCACCCATCTACGGACCAATCCCGGCAAGCGTAGCTTAACCTGATGGATCGATCCGTGCGGCTGTTATTACTTAGCCACGAGCTCCTTACTTCTCGTTGTGCTCGTTCTGCTTACCTCTATATGAAAATTATTGAATATGTTATTACCAATTCCTATATCCAAACAACACACATAATTTATTTCAACACAATGACATAAAGGAACTCGTAAATCTATTGTTTCCGACAGTAAACGACCCTAGACACAAGGCTATCAAATAAAACTAACATTACATGGACATTACGCAAGCATTCATATTCCATTGTTTGTGGACGTGCAAGTACTAAAGTATACATTATGTACAGTACGAGTATGTACGACTATTTTATTACTATCCCTCGGCAATCATCGCATTCCCGAATATAACTCCGTACTTTATTGTAGTTCAAATTTGAACAACAATAAAGTGCTTAGTTCTGAATTCAAACGATTATACACGACTAGCTGACCCGACAAACTTTGAGCTGCAATGATTTCAAAAGGAAGGATACACCCATCGGATCATTTTACCCAAACCTTCGTCCTTCATTCCCGGCAACTTTTCAAACATTTTTTTTTTCATACCAACCTTGTCCTGACAAACTAACTCATACTCAAAGCAATTTTAATTAAAACATATATACAGGCGTTTTTGATTGTCAAGGAGACGGTCAGTAAGAAAATGAAACCCATACCAAAGCTTACTAGGTTTCCATGGAGGAGAACGGGCAAGAAACTCCATGAACACTCTTTTAAATCAAAATATTGACTATATGGTTCCAGAGCAAAAACTAAAAAAGAAATAATCTTTACCATAGCGTGGATTCTAATTAAAAGAAAAAAAAAAAACCGGCCGTAGGATCATGCATAAAAAACATGCATCTCTCATAAATTCCAACTGCCAATGTGTAGTGTTCGCACAATATTTGGAGATTGACCATGTTATTTTAAGACCACAGACTTCTTCTACGTTTTGCCCTTATTTATAAATATAGACATTTTTTTTTTAATTTTAGGATCAGTTGCTTCGGAGATAAGGAAAAGATAAATTTTCATTTATTTTCTTCAATAACTTTAAAACTGTTTATTTAAAAATTTTATACAAGTGGTCGTCACAGTAAGCCCTAAAGCATTTGATTTGTCTCACGGTACACTTTGCAAAACTTTATTTTTTTATTTTCTTATCTGCCTCCCGCAAGTGACCCCATAATCAAAATTAATTTATTTACGCTACATTTCCGTGTTTTCATTAGAAAAATTCATAAGTTTTGTACCAAATTTCGGATTATTCCGTTCTGTCACCCTGTTTTGTCCCCTTCGGGCATAGGTTCCCAAACTTTTACAAGAAAAAAAGTCCAACGCCCCCTTTACATAATAGTTAATTATACCAATTTTATATGTCTGTCTATTATCTATTAATAATCGCAAATAAAAAATTAATTATCTCTGTCTCTCTCTGTAATCGTGCCGCACGAAAAGATCCAGCGCCCACAAGGAGGCGTTATCGCCACTTTGGGAATGAGTGTGTCTTAGGGGGACAGATCGGAAAAAAAAATTGATCGGTCCCCCTGTTGACAGCTTTATTCACTCCTATCTGGGATTTTGTTTTATTTTTGATCTGTCCCTCTAAGGGGACAAAGCATGGTTACAGATCGGAATAATACCAAATTTTAACGTAATAAAAAGGTCTATGCGATTCGGAGCAAATCGCCTATAATAAACGGACAGACACACGAAAGATCAGGTTTCCGCTTTTCATATAGACGTACCGAACAAATATATAAATATGGATAATAATAAAATAAATTAATGTATCAATTTAAAAAAAAAATATTAATGTATCGTAATTTTTAAATATGGATTAAGTTTAATATGTTTAGTTGATTAAGGATAACAACATATGAAGCCCTCATACCTTCTAAATCGTTAATAAAGATTTATCGTACGCATAAATTAAGCGGTATCCATTATCAGCCATTGTATGTAGGGCCATGCCACGTCACGCAGTAACATACAGCCAGTAATTTATGCATAGTTGAAGTCAGTGAGATATTACACTAAATTGCGACACGTGTTGGCTATTGAGCCATGTAATGCCGTAGTCAATAAACTCAGGCCTTCTTCTCATGGGGGTAGGCAGAAACTACAGAACGCCACCTGCTACGATCCTTACGTATACTCCTTTTGCTTCGTTTACGGTCATATATCTGGTCATACATGCGAGCCGGTTGCGAGTACTACGCACCTGACCTTTCTGAGGAACATCACCAATAAGGTCATAATTATATCCCTCTAGGAGTTCCCGGGGTTTCTGCTCACATTTCCTTTCTACAATCTCAAGCTACATATTATTTGCCAAAAAAAAAAAAAACAATTCCAGATTTAATAATGGTGTAGGTATTCAATGAAACAATCTATAACACTGCTTTGCTACGTTACATTAAACGTAGCTTAAAGCTGCGTAGCTGATTTGGCATTGCGCGTAGCATTATAACTGCTACGGCGTAGCGCGTAGCGTAGAACATTTTAAACGATGGAAAAAGGAGGAGCATATTTTTTATTTAATATTTTATGAGCACGCATAACTTTTTACAGAGTAGTCCGATCTGAAAGATTCTTGTTTTATTCGGGAGGGGTATACGTCGAAGTTGGTCCCATGTAAAATTGATTAACTTTGCTTGGGGAATTTTTGAATTAGCTTCAATAATACGTATTTTTCCAACTTAGTTTAAGTGGATGATGTTCTAATTTCTTTTGCAGTTATTGGTATTCGAATTTTCGTGTGGTAGGTACCACAACTAAAAAACTTTTTTTACAAAAAAATAACAACCGGCTTCCAAAAAAAAAAACACTACAAAGTGAAAAATAACTTTTATTTCAGAAGTCGGTGGCATAAAACGAAAATACAAAACCAAAGACACCGGCTTCCAAAATTAAAGTTATTTTTCACTTTGTATTTTTTTCGGAAGTCGGTTGTTTTGCGCATAGTCGATTTTGAATCTGTTAGAAATAGAATTTATCCTAATTCCAAGTTTCTATTCCCAAGTTTCGATAGATCTATTGGCTAAAAGCTAACCCTGAATTCTAAAAACCACTTCAATTTATCTGTTTTGGAACCAGTTCATGTCATAAAATTGCTTGTTACTTTGGTCAACCAATTTAAATTAACATATTTTCTGAGCAAAGACTTCACCAGGCTTTTAGAAATTGGGTCAGAAGTCCCGTCAAGTCTCTTAGTACAAAATAGTGAACCCTTTCCTACAATCACAGAACATGCATATTTAACCAAGCTCCTTGTTCTCGCAGCTGTGCCATTTACTTGTCAACTTACTACCCTTTTATGTATAATGGGGCATGCCAAAAGAAGTTAGATATTTTTTACCCATTTGTTTGACACTAGCAAGTTATATACACCACCTTATAGACTGGTTGTTTATTGATATATTTGAAAATAGAACACACATCATTTCTTTTTTTTTTATTTGGATGAGCATTATTATTTCCGAGAATTGTAGCTAGTATCCCTACGTAGTCTGTGGGGAATTCGCTTGCAGCAATGGAACTCAGTCGACGTGATTTTCGCACTATGATTTATAATGAGGTATAAAGCCTCAAGAATGTTTTGAACTTTTGGCTACTAATTTTGGTGAGTCTGCTTCTTTACGAGCAACAGTATTTACTTTGTTTGCTGAATTTAGAAGAGTTTCGAAGATGAAACGAAGACAAGTCGGCCGCTAACGCGGTCACACAAGAAAACGTTCGTGCAGTCAAAAAACTTATTCAAAAAAACCGACGAATTAGATATGTAGAGCTGGAGCGCGAATGGGGAATTGGATCAGCAGCAATGCAAACCATAATTCACGACCACCTTTCTCTCCGTAAGCGTTGTTCTAAATGGGTGCCACACAAACTTACGGATGAGTAGAAAAACCGTCGCTCGGGTGGATTGGTGCCTTTTCATGATAGATAAATTAAAACTGGCGATCAAGTAAGCGACCTGCGAGAAAAAAAACGTGTGTGATATACTCTGGTGACGCTACATGGCTATATTACTATGATCCCAATACAAAGCGACAGTCGACTGTATGGTGCTTTGAAGATGAGCCAATTTCAACGAAATTTCGCCGTGCAGGAAGCACATAGAATAATAATTAATAATAACCCGGGACATTATTCACACACGGTCATCTGATCCCAAACTAAGTAGAGCTTGTACTATGGAAACTACATACACTACTTTTTTTTTGTAAATACATACTTATATAGATAATTACACCCAGACTCAGGACAAACAGACATGTTCATGCACACAAATGTTTGTCCTGGATGGGAATCGAACCCATGACCAGCGGCATGACAGGTGGTATCGTAACCAACCACGCTATCTGGTCTGTCAAACATAGAAACAAATGGCCTTCTGCAAATCGGGTCATATTGCTATTGTAGTGCTAGAGGATCAAAGAACGGTGAACTCCGAATGGTATGTGATAGTTTGTGCTCCAACACAAAAAAATTGCTTGGTGTGAGAAGCGACCGCAGTCAGGAATCACCACGTCTACCAGAACACTCGACATTTTTTCCTCAAAAAACGTGTCTATCCTTCCTCACCAACGTGTCTATATTCCCTTGACCTAGTGCCTAGTGATTTTTACCAGTTTCCAAAAATCAAAGAAAAACTAAAGGGGACATGGTTAGAAAGAAAGAAAGAAAGAAAAATATTTTATTTGGCACACACAGGAAATACAAACAGTAAAAAGGAGCATAGTAAACTAACAAAATTAACATTAAAAAATTAAACAAAATAAATACAAAATATAACAATTAAAAATACCTGTGCGAGGCCAAAAAGGCTCCTATCTCAGCATAAAGCTGCAATATTTAATTAAATACCGCAGCGCTGGTATTCTGATAGGGCCCATGTGATGCCACGGACACACCTACGGACATCTACAAATCCAATAGAGGAATAATAAGATAATAAAATACACACAATAGAATACCTATAATTTAGAGAAAAAAAAAATAATAATAAAAAATAAAATATAAACTAATAACCATAAATAGTGTATTCATTAGTCGAATAACTCCCGACGCCAGACGCTTCAACCTCGCTTGTCTATGCTATAGAATATTGTCTATAGTCTGTGACAAGCGATGAGACGCGGGCGCAGGTATCGGCTCGGCTGACAGTATACATGCTCTGTGGCTGACAGCTGATATACTAGTGTTTAAGAAATTAACTGTTGATAAAACTAAAACAAAGAGTCAATAATAGGTACGGCAATAAAGTGGTGCAGATAAATTATATAAAGTATTGTTTGTTGTAAGAACTGTGTTGTGTTGTGTAAGTCGGAAGAAATAAAAAAAAATAAACAAAAATTCAATCACCGAGCAAAACCAACAGTCAAGTTCAAAGCTAAACATGCTGCTAGGAACACAAGACCCCACTGATGTCACCAGTACTAACTACGTGCAGTCCCAAGGTGAGTATCAGTTATCAGAGACTGGTTTCCTTTTGTACTCGTAATAAGTGCTGTTTATATTTAATACTAAAAGTACCAACTGTTTTTATAGTGCGAAACGGTGGTGGCAAATCGTTCCAACAGCGAGAGGCAGCGAATTTAAAGCTTCCACGAAAAGAAGCTGTTTTGTGCGTTGAGGCCAACATGAGGTAAGATGATGCTCTTGTTTTAATTTTATTGATATCTCGTGACCAAGTCAATTTTTGATACAGATATTCTGGTTTTTTTGTGAGAATAGTGCCAAAGAGTAGGGTAGCCAGATGAAGCTTTCTGCGATCTGTCATTCTCATCAAATTACCCTTATTTAAAAATGGAGTTATATGAGATCGGGGTGGGACGTTGAAACAGAATCTTGCACAAGCATTCTGCACTCGCTGGATTAACTTTCCGCTTCTACCTAGAATGCATGCACCATACACAGTGTCAGCGTAGTTCAGCTTGGATAAAACAAGTGACTCACATAGCATGACACGCATATCCACACTTATGTAGGGCCGTACACGGTACAAAAGCTTAAGACGGTAAAAGCAGTTGCGCACAGCCTCCATGATGTGTGTCTCAAAATGCAGATGCTCATCAAACACCACACCAAGATTACGGGCTTCTTGCACCCTATCAATAGAACACCCATCAATCTTCAAGTCCAGATTGCACCCTAATATTTTGTTGAGAAAGCCTCTTGATCCCAATAGAATGTACTTGGACTTAACTGGGTTCAGAACCAGAGAGTTTTTTTCAGACCATGCTGAAATCCTATCTAAATCCTCATTCATTCTTTTTACAGCTTCAGCAGAATGCTGAGGGCGGAATGAGAGATACATCTGAAGATCATCAGCATATAGGTGGAACTTGGTGTTGAGCAGACAATTGGTGATGTCGGCACTGTACAGAATGAAAAGAAGAGGGCCCAAGATCGATCCCTGCGGTACGCCCCGGAGCACTGGCCTGGGACTAGAGGACATAACATCTCCATCACTGTCACTTATAACTTGGACGAACTGAGAACGGTTACTTAGATAACTCTGAAACCATTGGACTGTTTCCGGCTGACATCCGTAGAAAGAAAGCTTAGAGAGGAGAAGGGAGGTGTTGATTGAGTCAAAGGCACGTGAAAAATCCAGCAGTACAAGCATGGTACCCATGCCCTGGTCTTGGGCTTCAAGGATATTTCCAACCACGTCAAGAAGAGCTGTGGCTGTGCTGTGCCCCTTTCGAAATCCTGATTGAAACAGTGGCAAAATACCATGCTGTTCAAGATATGCCCGAAGCTGGTTAGAGACAACTTTCTCTAGAATCTTGGAGAGACATGGTAAAAGGCTAATTGGCCGAAGATCTTTCATGCTAGTGGGATTAGATACCTTGGGTATAGGCCTCACTATAGCCAGTTTCCACAGATCCGGAAAAGAGGAGGAGGCTATGGATCTGTTGATGATGGCCGTAATAGCTGCAAGTGTACGAGGAAGAGTCATCAACAGCATCTCCAAGGAGATACAGTCAGATCCCTGAGCATTGGACTTAAGACCACGTAAAAGCCTCAGCACCATGTCCTCGTGGACTGGTTCCAGCTGAAAATGACCATTACTGAATCTGTGGTGCTCAAAGTAAGTTAAGTCGGCGGAACTGACCCTACCACTGCCAGGCACATCCAAAAAATGGTCATTTATTTTGTCAGGGTTGTTGCAAAAATGCGGCAAACTGTGCTCTGGTCTTTTAGAAATGGCTATTGAAGACTTAATATGGTTCCATAATGTTTTTGGTTGTTTGATATTTTTATTAATATATGTTTTAAAATATGCACACTTTTCACTATCAAAAGCGGCCCTGACTAGATATTTGAGCTCT
Organism: Dicycla oo; assembly: GCA_948252095.1. Taxonomy (NCBI): domain Eukaryota; kingdom Metazoa; phylum Arthropoda; class Insecta; order Lepidoptera; family Noctuidae; genus Dicycla; species Dicycla oo. The sequence goes on from OX411732.1 coordinate 18,013,438, forward strand.
TTATAAGAGTTTATGTGATGTACAGATTTAGTTGCTTTAGATTTAACATGGTACTTGTCACGCAACTTCATCATTTCCTTGACAGTATATGTTATCCATGGGTGAGACTTTTCTTTAATTAAAACTTTTTTAAGAGGTGCATGTAGGTCGAAGAGATTCAACATATATTCATTAAATGTTGTTACCATAGAGTTCACATCCTCCAAACTTTCAATATATTCCCAGTCCATCTTATTCAAGTCATCATTAAAATTGTCAAGCAATATATCTTTAAGTGGCCTGTAGGTGATCCAGTGTGGGGAAGGTTTCTCCAATTTAAAATTTAGTTCAACAGATATAACAGCATGTTGGCCAAGCTCTGGTATGTGTGATACAGAGACCCCACACACACGGGCGTCAGTGCACACAACATCAATAAGTGTTTCACTATGATCAGTGAAATGAGTAGGCTCGGTAACAATTTGCTTTAGCTTGAAACATAGTAAAAAATTGTCAAGTAATTTTGTTTTATTTTCCAGCTGGTTTAAAATATTAATGTTGAAGTCACCAAGTAAGACAACCTTATCCGCGCTAGCAAAAGAGGAAATAGAATCGGTAATCGCATCCAGGAAGACATTCACATCAAGCCACGGCGGCCTGTATGCAGTGCCGATGATCACTGACTGCGAGTTGATGTTAAGCCTGAGCCACATTTGCTCGACCTGCGGCGCCGGCGGGTGCGGCACGGTGCGTACGCGCACTCCGCGGCGCACGTAGAATCCCACGCCGCCCCCGCGGCCGCCGCACACCGTATGCGGGCGCGGCACGTGCCGCAGCCGGTAGCCCGGCACTGTCGGCGCGCGACCCTCCTCTCCCTGCCTAAGCCAGGTTTCGTTTATCGCCATAATGTCTACCATTAGGCTATCCATGGCAACAAGGAACTCCTCATGGCGCGAACCCAGTGATCCCGCATTGAATAATCCAACTTTAAGATTCCTTGTCTTATTCATTTGTGAATAGTGTTGTATATAATAATAGTATGCTTATTGTAAATAGTATAAGAAGTATTATGTAGTGTATAGTTTTGGATCACAACGTAAAATGTAAATATACTGAAATATATAGTATTAGGTGTAATTAAAAGTAATATAAAGTGAGTTATTATAACTATTACTGAGATATACATAGTCAGCCAATGTGTACTAATATAAAAAGTCCGTAAAAACAAATATATCATAAAAAAATATATTGAAGACGTGAAGATACTGAGCGGAAGAGTAATACCTAAAAAGTGTACATAGATAGTCGCTGGTTGAGCAGCTGGGCCACCAGAACAAACCAAGATATTATACTGAAACACGAGAATAGCCGGCCTCGCACAATACAACCTTAAATACTTAAGAGAAAACAAAACAGATAAAATTAGGTAAGGTTTAAAACATACATATCTTGCTATAACAAAGTGTTTGCAAGCGATCATGTACTTAGACATCCTTTGCGGTAGGCACCCCGCAACAAAAAACACGCGCTAGGTCGTCCTCTGAGCGGATGCAGTGGGTAGGCTTACCGTCACCCTGCTTAGCCAGAATACGGCCGAACTTCGTCCACATATACCTCCACCCGAGACGGCTGCCAGCTTCACGCACACGATAAAGACACACATGAGAAAGCAAACAAGACGCCTACAATTTCGAGATTTCTAGGGTGGCTAAAGAAGAGTGTCAGAGGTATTTTCCAATTGGTTCAGACGTATGGAAAAGTGTATACGTGCTCAGGGTGAATACTTCGAAAAGATCGATACCTGTAATAAAGAATAAATTTTATAATTTTTGCGTATCTAATTTCTTAGGCATGCCTCACGTAACGCCTGTTGTCCCCAAAGGAATAGGCAGAGAAGTACGTTATACCCACATTTCTCCAGTTATGTGTAATTCCCATCGTATAAGGGACGATCATGTTACCATCAATCTGACTTAGTCGAGACTTTGTAAAGCATTAGCATTCTCATGATCGTCATCTGTCTAGCCTTTTCCCAACTATTGGCATCCAGAGTAATCGGATGCAGCTGAATGCCAATAAATATATTTATTTATAGGCAGTCTCTCCAAGTATGGAGAGACTGTCTATCTGACCTCCACAACTCTGTTACTGGGTAACACGGTAAGACTCATGGTTGTCAAACTTTCGGGCTTCTGACAGTCGGGACCAACGGCTCAACGTACTTTCCGAGGCACTGCTTACACTTGCCGGCAATGCTTAGGCATTAGCATATACTTTTTTTAGTTTACTTATATTGATCCTGGGCGACGGTGTCCTCCATACATATCCGGTTTTCCTTAAGTTGTTCCTTCTCTGGCCAGGAATGAATTCAAATCGTCACGCCAACGTTTCTTAAGTCTACCTCTATGACGATGCTTGTCTTCAGGCACCCACTTTATGACGATCTTGGCCTATCTGTCTTGATGCATATAAGGTTGGGGAAAAAGTTTCTTCGCATTTTTTAAGAAAATTCGAAACATTGTTTAATATAGTTTATTTACATTTAACTAAAGTATGTAGGTACCATTTTGTTCGATAACTTTTTGCCATCTTGTAGGTAGGGACATGATCCCATTGTTATAGAAATTTTGGGACTTCTGGTCAAAATACCGCGACAAGTGGTTTTGGCAGTCTGAAGAGACCGAAACAGGTGGAAATCTGAAGGTGCAAGGTCAGGACTATACGGCGGATGCATTAACACCTCCCAGCCAAACTCTCTTAATTTTTGCTGAGTGGCTAAAGATGTGTGAGGTCTAGCGTTATCATGATGAAAAACCACACCCCTTCTGTTGATTAATTCCGGCCGCTTTCTCTCAACTTCTTGCTTTAATCTCATCAGTTGTTCGCAGTAGAGTTCAGAATCGTTGGTCCTGCCTGGTGGTAACAGCTCATAATGAATAATGCCCTTCCAATCCCACCACACACACAGCATCACCTTGTTGCGAGTTAACCCGGGTTTCGCCACAGTCTGTGAAGCCTGACCGGCCTTCGACCACGACCTTTTTCGCACGTTCTTGTCATACGTGATCCACTTTTCATCACCAGTTATCAGCTTCTTCAAAAATGGTTCGGTTTTATTACGTCGTAATAAAGAATCACAAATGAGTACACGGTTCATTAGGTTTCTTTCAGTGAGCTCGTGAGGTACCCAAATGTCGAGCTTTTTTGTGTACCCAGTTTTTTTCAAATGCGCCAAAACTGTTTTGTGGTCAATTTCCAGTTCTTCAGCTACGTCGTAACTACTGATATGCCGATCTTGCTCCACTTTTTCAAAAATGGCATCCATTTTATCCGTAATAGGGCGACCAGAGCGACGTGCATCTTTGACATCAAAATTTCCGGATTGAAAACGCTTAAACCAAATTTGTGCTACTCTCACAGACACTACACTAGGTCCATAAATATCGCAAATTTTTTTCGCGGCTTGCGTTGCATTTTTACCTTTTTTGAAGTAAAATTTTAAAATGTATCGAATTTCTTCATTAGATTCACTCATCTAGACGGTACGAAAAACAAATTAAAATCACACATTTTCCTAATTTGAATTTGGAATTATGTTCTTTAAAATTTAAACTTTCAATGATAGTTACCAAAACCAGCCAGATACAAATAGTATAGCCAAAGAGATTTTATTACAAGTTCATACATACTATAATGCGAAAAGACTTTTTCCCCAACCTAATATAATAAATAGGTATTGATGTCTTGACATATATGCCTATAGGTGCGACCCACCCAGTCCCATTTTAGCCTCTCAGAGTTATCGCCAACATCAGCTATGCCTGTCTCGCCGCGTATTATGGTGTTGCGAATTTGGTCGTGAGTTTGATTTTTAAAATGCTACGCTCCATCGCTCTTTGGCAAACTTTGAGTTTAGACTTCTGAGCCTCAGTCTAAGACTAAGACTGAGCGCCATAGGTTAGGATAGATACACATGTCGATGAGCCCTTCATTAGCGCCTTCATGGACCAGCAGCTCCTCCAAGTATTTTTGACTCGACTCGTCGTTTGACTCGTCAGTTGTGGAAGTAGACTAGCTGGCTCAGGTATATGTATTCGTCGACATAGTTCATTTCCTGCCCATCGACCTCGATCGTATATTTAGTGACATTGCTCAAGACTTTAGTCTTTGGCCTATTCATCAGCAGTTTCACCTCAAGGCTTGCAGTGCTCAGTTCTTGGAGCATTTGTTGCAGCCAGTCTCCCGTAGACGCAAAACGAACGATATCGTTCGAAAAACGAAGGTTTGTCAGCCTTTTATCATTATGCACTTCGTTGCCTATGCGTCTGTGAGTTTTTTTAAATACTTCGTTGAGGGCGCCGGTAAATAGTTTTGCAGAGAGCGCATCGCCTTACATTAGCATAATGAGCGTTTATTGTTCCCACGCAGAGACACAGAGGCACCGAGCAGGCTCAGTGCGGGTTGTTAAAAGTCACAAAACTTTAACTTTTTTGGTAACCCGACCAATGAAATGAAATGAAATGAAATCTTTTCATTTCCAGATATAAAAATCCACACATAAATAAATAAACAAACATACAATATCATAACTATCATAACTAAATAAATAAATAAATAATACACCTACACATTACCTATACACCCGCACACACGCCATTAAGGTAATCGGCATGTGGTAGGACTGCCACCTTACATGTAAGGGGCTGTGGTTCCATTCACGTACCGCAGCCACCAATGAATTCGCCGATCAATGTATGGCGGTGCGTGCAGCAGCTGACCGGCTCCTCAGCAGCGCCTACCAGCAGGGCGCGCGGCCTGCGGCGAACATGTCGCTCACGCTGCACCACCGAGGCAGTCGAAACATCGCGCGCCACGCGTTGTTATACTGCACTCGCATGTCGCTCAGTGCCGCCTTGGTGTAGTTTGTCCATAACTTGACTGTGTAGACGCTTGTGCAGTAACTGGTAAAAAGCTGGGCCTTCACAACGTCGCTACAGCGACTAAACCGCCTAGCTAGCATGTTGCCACGCACCGATATGGCTCGTCGCTGTCTTTCTATATTAGCGTGATCGGACAGGTCTGCTGTTATTACGTGACCTAAGTATTTGACTACGTCGACTTTCTCAAGCGTAGTGCCGTAAAATTGAAGTGGCGTCAGATTCGACCTTCAAACAACATTCCGGCTTTCAAACAACATGTACAGTGATTTGTCCAGGTTGTACGTCATGTTGTGGTCTTTGGCGTAATTTTCACACACAGCCAATAGTTTGCGCATCGCCGATATCGACGGAGCTAGCCATATTACCTGCATATGAAATATAGTTTATAAGGGTCCCGTTAATCGAACAGCCTACACATGTTTGGTTGAGTTGGTTCGATATATCCATGTAGACGTTGAAAAGTGCCGGGGACAAGCTTCCCCCCTGTCTCACTCCGCACTTAAAGCCAGAGGGCGTTGATAGCTCATTTTTCCATCGGACACGGTTTACCTGCTGCTGGTACCAGTTTTTCAGAACCCGCACCACCTAGCTGGGATGGAAAAAACAAATTGTGTATGTAGTATATCAGTTATCTGGTTTCCATAGTACAAGCTCTGTTTAGTTTGGGATCAGATGACCGTGTGTGAAATGTCCCAGGATATTATTATTATTATCACTTCACGGTCGGACACTTTTGCCACAGCAGATCATGGTCAACGCGATCGAAAGCCTTGCTGAGGTCTAGAAAACAGAGGTATTTCTACTCTTGTAGCGGTGGCTTTTGAAGCCGTATTGGCAATCCGACGATATTATAAAAGGAGCTGCTTGTTTATGTAAAATCTTCTTCAACAGTCTGGCAACAATATTAGCAAGTGCAATGGGGCGATAATTACTAGCACTAGAGATGTTCTTTCTTCTGTTTTTGCATATGGGAACAATAAATATGTCTGTGAGTGCCTTTGGCACATATCCTGATTTTAAAATGGCAGAAAATAGAATCAACCGAACATGGTACATCCCTAGACCTCCGTAGCGTATGTGTTCAATTGTCAGACCATCTAACCCTGGCGATTTACCGCCGGCCGTTTGTCTCACAGCATCCGCTATGTCCTGTACAGATATTGTTGTACAACTTCCATCATGAGTGTCTTTTGTTGTAAAATTCTGTTGCTTTGCAGGTTGGCACAATAAATTGTTAAAATTATTGGCTATTGTCGTCTGTTATACCGTCAATATGTGATTGATATTGCGTACCTATGCGTTTGCTTACGATGTTTTCTACCATCAGTAATAAGAAAAACCAGCCAAGTGCTTGTCGGACCAAGCAAAAACTTTGTAATCGCAAAAAACCTTTTTTTTTACGTGATAAAACTACAATTTAACGATTTTTAAACTTTTTCTTTACTTGTGCTGTGAGACCTTGCGTCTTGCCAAATTTCATGATTCTAGGTCAACGGGAGTACCCTATAGGTTATGATTTATTTGCGAGTTTCTATTTATGTCATATAAATGGCCGTATTTTTTTATTACGTTGACTTAGAAGCTTGAATTTTTTTAAGATCTTCAAGCGGCCATTATACCTACGTATTTCATATTAATTTCAACTTGATACCTCGACGCGTTCCTGAGAAAAAGGTTCTTGACAGACAGACAGGCAGACTTACAACGAAGCGATCCTATAAGGATTCCATTTTTTCCTTTTGAGGTACGGAATCATAAAAATGGTGATCAAACGAATTGATGGTGATGGGATTTGTGACTGTCTACATAAGTTCGAACCCACGACCGAATACGAAAGTCGGGGCCGTTACCAACAGTACTCCTTCTATAATACCCTTTATTCCCCCTTCCCTTCTATAATGCCATTTACGTCGGTCCATTAGTAATGAGGCAGCAGTAGTTCGCACAAAACTTTAGTAATTATGAAATACGTGATCCGCGGACAGCGGAGGCTTTTGTGCAAACAGACTCTGTTTGAAGTGGTTGCATGGTTTTTGTTTAGTTATGGAGTTGTTTTGCTGTTTCCTGGTTTATATTTTGATGATGTAATACATTATTAAACAAGTTCTGTAAATGACTGATAGAAAGACATTACCTACTCAGGGTAAATTGCTGAGGAAGAAGTTAATATAAAATTTTGAAAATACTGACTGGTTTTTAGAAGTTTTAAATGGAATGAAATACGGAGGTGTAGGATGGAGACTTTAACTTTTTCTCTCGGGCACAATTCAATGAAGCATAGGTATCAAGTGAAAAATATTGTGAAATGTTGTGTATTACAATAAAAATAAAATAAAAAATCGACTTCAAAAAGAAATTAACTCAAAATTATGAAATAACTTTAATTTCAGAAGTCGGTATTTCAGTTTTGTATTTCAGTTTTATGCCACCGACTTCCGAAATTAAAGTTATTTCATAATTTTGAGTTAATTTCTTTTTGAAGTCGATTGAATTTTTTTATTTGGTAATTTTTAGTTTTTTGTAAAACTGGAATATTGGTTTGTAATAAGTAGTTAATAGTTTTGTTCTAAATATTGCACTAGAATTTGACCAAGGTTTTGAGATGTTTTCCTTTTGACACCACACCCGTAGCTCGTACCAATAAGCCAGGCCGTCACACTTACACGCATTAGTCCATTAACTTGAAAACTACTGGACCGATTTTGATGAAACTTGCACTGCTCCCTAAGTTGACGTAATTGTAAGACAATAAAAATCACGATCTGATTAACAGTTTTTGAGAAATGTGTAGACAAACATACAAATATATTAACATACATCCTAACTAATATTATAAATGCGTAAGTAAGTTTGTTTGTTTGTTTGTTACCTTTTCACGCCTAAACCACTGAACCGAACATCCTCAAATTTTGCATATACGTTGTCACATGTACAGAAACGGACATAGGACACCTTTCATACCGAAAAAAAGTACTGTTCCCAAGGAAAATAAACAATAACGTTCTTATGATAATAGATGGCGCCACGTGTCTTACGTATCATGATTGAATTATTACGCTTTCATGCTAAAACTGCAGAAGGATTTGGATGAAATTTGGGACATGGATAGATTATGACCTGGATTAGGATATAGGATACTTTTATCCCGGTAGTACGTTCCCGTGGGATAATTTCCGACATCAACGCGGGCGAAGCCGCGGACAAAAGCTAGTTAGTACATTTATAAAATTTTGTATATTTGTTTGGAAGCCCTAATAGATATTATTTGTGAATATATTGCAGTTCCAATAATATTACATACATACGTGTCGAATTGATAACCTCCTTCTTTTGAAGTCGGTTAAAAATATAGTAGAATCTCACAATTCCACAATTTGGTCCTCCTTGTTATTGCTAGTATAATTTGTTTACCCGTAAATTATTCTGGGTGTAATTTTTAAGGTTATCCTCTTAATAAGTCAATGTACTCATCATTGTGATCAACTTTTACTATGCATATTTATACATATATACATATTGCATATTTTTGTATAATTTACTATTCATTATGCGATCAAACCTAAAATCGCGAAAAAAAAATCAACATAAAAATGTAGGGAACAGCTGATTTTTTTCGCGATTTCTGTTATGATGAGTATAATGACCACTTGAGAGAATAACGGTAATTAAAATTACAACCCGTACATACAAATAAAGATAAAAACTAGATCTTTCAAACATAAACAGCCAAAAACAGGCTTAAACACATCACATTATATATATCTGGCTTACCTCTAAAAGCCTATAAAATGTTCCAACGATCGTTATAAAATGTTTTTTTATGGGTGATTGAGTCTTGAAATATATCATGATGACGGTGTTTTGTTGCAGCGATACAAATCCCTTCAGATTACTGGCTACCCGATGCTTGCAGGGACGGATTGAGGACAGTACGTGGGGCGCATGTAAATCGTAAACAGAATGGCTGTTTTTTGGTGCAAAAAGCTAAAGAAGGTCAATAACCCATAAAATAATCGTCTATTTGTGTATCAGGTTTAAGGAATTAAGAGATTTGTGATGGTAAAAATGAGAGAAGATGCGAAATATTGATAGTAACGAGTAAAGACTTTTGTTGAACTTCTTAGTCCAGTAAAAATCTTTACAAAAAACTTTCAATTTGTAAGACTGTTTGTTTTAAAGTATCCGAGTTTTTTTTTTATGCGCGAATCGTGGAACGAAACATTAAACTCATGAAGTAAAATAAAATGCCAAAATAATATATATTTATATGTATAATAAAAAATACAAAAGCCAAAGTTTCAGTCCTACATCCGTCCCTGACACTTCAAAGACAATAACATATTGTCTTAGCTTAGCACTAACTAACCTAATTCAACATACGTCTGTCCTGCTCTAGCACGCCCTCTCCCTCTTATGAATCGATTCATTTCTGTCTCACGTGATCTAGACAGTGGTTGTATACAGGGTGACTGGTTAAACAATGGACATTATTGAAGGAGGGTATACAGTATTCGATTCCTGGTCCAAAACATTATAGAAAAAACCGGCCAAGTGCGAGTCTGACTCGCACATGAAGGGTTCCGTAACATCGTACAATATTTAACACATGTCTTAAAAAATACGTTTCTTTTATTCCCACCCCTTTATTATTATTTTTTTTTTTTTTGTTATAGCGCCAATAGAAATACACAATCTGTGAAATTTTCAACTGTCTACCTATTACGCTTCATGAGATACTGACAGACAGACGGACGGACATTGGAGGCTTAGTAATAGGGTTCCGTTTGGTGCCATTCGGGTACGGAACGTTAAAAATAGTAATTATCCAAAATCTTTTAAAAATAGGCTTTTTAAGGTTAAAGGTTTTGGCCAATTTTCAAGTAGATAGGTACCTATTTTAAATACACGCTGATATACACGCGATACAATTATTATAGTCACAGTTAATGGTTGTATTGAGTAGTACGCTCTTAAATAGATGTATTGTTTGACTGATTCTAATGTTGCTTACGTTTTGCTTTCTGGGGTTCCGTACCCCAAAAGAAAAAAAGGAACCTTTATAGGATCACTTTGTCTGTCTGTCTGTCAAGACTTTTTTTCTCAGGAACGCGTAAAGGTATCAAGTTAAAATTTATATCAAATACTCGCGTCTATAGTCTATTTCAGCTGTGAAAAAATCAAACTTCTAAATCAACTCGATCAAAGAATATGACCGTTGATGTCGCATTATTTCGCATATTTTGCGATTTCACAAGGGAATCAAAACCTATAGGGTACTTCCCGTTGACCTAGAATCATGAAATTTGACAAGAAACAATGTCTTACAGGACATGTAAAGGAAAAAATCTCAAAAAATAATAATAATTGGATTACAAACTTAAATAAGCAGTTGGAGAATTGACCGTGACATATTATATATCAACGTGTGGGAGAACATGCTTTTCAACTATATTGTTAAGTTTGTTTATGTACTGCACGTAGTTAGTACTGGTGACATCAGTGGAGTCTTGTGTTCCTAGAGGCATGTTTAGCTTTGAACTTGACTGTTGGTTTTGCTCGGTGATTGAATTTTTGTTTATTTATTTTTTTTTTTTCTTCCGACTTACACAACACAACACAGTTCTTACAACAAACAATACTTTATATAATTTATCTGCACCACTTTATTGCCGTATCTATTATTCACTCTTTGTTTTAGTTTTATCAACAGTTAATTTCTTAAACATTATATCAGCTGTCAGCCACAGAGCATGTAAATATACTGTCAGCCGATCACCTGCGCCCGCGTCTCAGCGCTTGTCATAGACTATAGACAATATTCTATAGCATAGACAAGCGAGGTTGAAGCGTCTGGCGTCGGGAGTTATTCGACTAATGAATACACTATTTATGGTTATTAGTTTATATTTTATTTTTTTCTCTAAATTATAGGTATTCTATTGTGTGTATTTTACTATCTTTTTATTCCCCTATTGGATTTGTAGATGTCCGTAGGTGTGTCCGTGGCATCACATGCGCCCTATCAGAATACCAGCGCTGCGGTATTTATTTAAATATTGCAGCTTTATGCTGAGATAGGAGCCTTTTTGGCCTCGCACAGGGATTTTTTATTGTTATATTTTGTATTTATTTTGTTTAATTTTTTTAATATTAATTTTGTTAGTTTCCTATGCTCTTTTTTACTGTCTGTATTTCCTGTGCGTGTCCCAAATAAAGTATATTTCTTTCTTCTTTCTTTCTTTCTTTATGTGATTTTTTTTTTTCAACTACAGAACCCTTGTTTGTGCGTGGTCCGACACGCACTTGGCCAATTCTTCTATTAAACTTAATTTAAAGTATATAATTTTACACCTTCGCTGCATAAAACTTGTATGATTGTAAACTAACTAGAACAATTCACTGGCGCTCCTGAAATACAGGTATCAATTTTTTTCTTTAACCTGTGTATGCCAATAAAGTTTTTATTTATTATTTACTAGATTTTTCCGGCGTGGAGATTGAAAATAATCTCATGGGAACGTACTACGGGATAAAAAGTAGCATCCGTCCTAATCCTGATCATGGTCTCCCATGTGCCAAATTTCATCTAAATTCGTTCAGTCGTTTTAGCGTGAAAGCGAAATAAACAAACAAACTCACATTCGCCTTTATAATATTACATAGTTACGATTGTTTTCGTCTACTTCTTCGTATAGTTATTTCTACTTAAGTTAATATAGTCTCTACGTTCTAGTACTCCTGACTAATCTTAAGAAGTACATACATGAATATGAGACAGATGAGGAAAGACTGGTTAGGGAGAGCACACGTAGGAAGGATTTGAGAAATAAGATTAGTCCTCACTTCAACGTTGTGAAGCACAGATAAGTGTCTCTATTCCGTTGAAGATATGTAATATTATGACCATGCGTTTTTCTCCTGTTAACATGTAAGTAGGTATGTTACCAAAATCGACATCACACATGTTATGGAAATTATTTTAAATGACAAATGTACCATTCCTTTTATGATTATTATTGACATGAATTACTTGAATTTATTTTTAAATGTTTTTCTATTTTTAACTTTAGTTGACATTGAATAATATTGGATGGCATGTGTGTTATATTGTTAATTTTCAAATTTTAATTGTACGTGTATTTGTTAGTGTTTTATTTTATTCTTATTATGCAAAATTATTTCAAACACAATGTAAATTGTTCATGAATAAATTGAAATTGTATTTTTAACGCGTTTGCGCCATATTTTAGACATGGAAGATACAATAAGCTAACGCAAAGTAGAACAACACTACACGATTTTTGTTGTTAACTACAAAAAATTATAACGTATTTTTCTAGAACTAAAGATTTCCTAGAAGGTATCGCCGTCGAGGAAAACCGCGATGAAGATGGTATAACGATTTGATCATGTTTGCGTTGCCAACGTGGCTATAGGTGGCACAAAATATAGAGGGTTGGAAGAAAAAAAAGAGAGGCGTTTGAGTGCCGGTTGAGTGCGTGTCGGACCTCGTATAATGAAGGGTTCCGTGGTAGGAACGAATTTATTCCAGTAACAAACTTAACATTGTAGTTGAAAAACATGCTCCCATATATTCCGAATGCAAATGTACACAATATTGAAAGATTTACCTTGTTATTTTAAGACCATAGACTTCTTATAAGTTTTACTGTACAGAGTTAGAACTATTTTTTTTTTTTTCAAAATTTTAGGCTCAGTGGTTTCGAAGATAAAGGGGGAATGTTCAACGTTCGTCTATTTTCTTAAAAATCTGTAAAACAATTTATTTTAAAATAAAAAAAATATATATATATTATATATATATTTGAGACCCTCATAGTAAACCATTTGATATGTCACACGGTACCTACATTTTGCAAAACTTTTTTTTTCATATTTTCGTATTAACCCCCCAAAATTTGAACCCCCCCCCCCCCCCCCCCGTATTCAAAATTCTAATATTTACGTTACACGTCCGTGTTTGTGTCATATAAATTCATACCTGTACCGAATGTCAACCTAATAAATCTATTAGATTCGGAGCAAATTTACTGTGACAGACTGACAAACAGACAGACTGACACACGAGTGATCCTATGTATAAGGGTTCCGTTTTTTTCTTTTGAGATACGGAACCCTAAAAAAGATTTCTTGTTACGCATTAAACCCTGTTGACTACTATGTGATAAGAGTAGCACACGTCGTTTTTTATCAGGTAGAAGTACAACAAATAAAACCTAGGTAGATATGACATAAGCCTGTCCCAATCCATAACTTTCACAGTTAAGATTCTGGTAAACAATTTTGCTCTAGAAAGCTTTCATACTAGTAATGTGGTTATTCACTTAAAACTTCTAGCTTTAATTCCCCATAACAAGTCTTCGATGACCTTTTAAAATATCTTACGTAAGGAGTTCCATTCGAAAACCCATATCCTGACATAAAATATCGATAATTCTATCAGAGACATAAAGCAATGCCGGGTACGATATATTGGCGGTGTAATGGCTATTTCAGGGCTGTCAAAACGTTACAAAAGATTAAAAACGATAAAAACGTTAGTAATGTAAAACTTTAATATCGCATGATGTTTAAATATTACAGTAAATTAAAAAAAAATAATATACGCGTCGACTTCAGAACCTCCTCCATTTTTTCTTCGGTTAAAAAGAAAGAACCAATAGTACAAAAAAAAATTAGTGCAGTCAAGATAAAGACCAAATTAATAATAGTAAAAATATCATTTTTTTTAATAATAATATAATAATATCCTGGGACATTTCATACACGGTCATCTAATCCCAAACTAAGCAGAGCTTGTACTATGGAAACCAGATAACTGATATACTACATACACTACTTTTTTTTTTGTAAATACATACTTATATAGATAATTACACCCAGACTCAGGACAAACAGACATGTTCATGCACACAAATGTTTGTCCTGGGTGGGAATCGAACCCACGACCTGCGACATGATAGGTGGTATCTTAACCAACCACGCCCGCTGGCCTGTGAGTTATTTCCTAACTTAACAAAAACTGGAACAAATGGGAATGGGAACAATGGGACTGGAACAACTGGGAGAAATAGGATGGCGCAAGAGTATCGACACACATTGCATCCCACACTTAAGGCCTACCCATCTTCCATGGAAATAAAGACGTGCCGTCCGGTCTCTTGCCATCGTCGTTCTAATTCAGCCGGAACGCCGACGGTGACAAGAGCTCGTCTAATGATCTGATTAATGTACGCGTGCCGCAAGGCATCTTCACCACAGTGACAGCGATGAGGAGAACAACATGGAGCTCTTAGTCGTAGGGAAGCAGCGAGGCGGAAAGTAGTGATGTCGAACAAAGTGCCTATGTTCGACGACGGTAGTGCATGAAGCCACACAGCCGACTCCCACTTACCCACAGCCAGCAGGCGCGCACTCTCGGCTGAATTAGGAGATGTGTTAAGTAAATTGTTCTGTAAAGTTGGAATATCGGGTATAAGTGCCCACCATTTCCCGTTATAAGGATTACAATAAATCTTAACAATATTAAACTACTATTTGTAATAACAATAATAACGTATAGTCTTGTGGAGCACAACTTACCATGCTAATTTTCTGCATTTTCACTCTAAAATAAAAGAAATAACCAAACAAACGATGAGGGCGCCACTGCGCGCCCGTCCTTCTTTTGAGGCACAAGAGCCCTAAAAACGAATAAGACAGGTTACTAGCTACTGTTACTACCTACTTACTAGCCACTGGTTACTAGCCAGCATACTAAGTACTTACTCTCCCATTTCATCCATTTTTGACAACCCTGATCTAGCCCATTTAGTGCCGACGCTTCCTCAATCGAGTAGTGAGCTTGATAAGAATCGATTACTCAATTTTTGGCACATCTCTATAATAGCGCTTCATTACTGTGATTTTTATCTACATCGCCACATGCGAACTACGCATCACACTGACGTCACGCAAAACCATGCATCGCGCAAACAGTTTACCGCGCGACTAGAATACATACAATCAATGAATAATATAAATATATATAAATATTAAATATATATATATATATATATATATATATATATAATATAAATACATACAATCCCGACATGGGTGAATATTTGACCTTTTAACCGCCCGTCATTACCTTCCGCCAAAAGTTGATGAAGGAGAATATATTTAATGAAATATTTCAGCAATTCCTGATTCTGGTCCTTAAGCAGATTCTGGGAATTGATGAAATATTTCATTAACGATATTCTCCTTCATCAACTTTTGGCGGAAGGTAATGACGGCGGTTAAAAGGTCAAATATTCACCCACATCAATCAATGAGCAGTAGCCCACCAGACACAATACCGGAGGATCATGGAGAATGAGAACTTTACACCTTGTCAATGATTCTGTGTCATTACAAAACTCTCATTTCAAGTCAAACAAAAAGGTTGGTGGAATACAGGCAACTAACTTAAATCTACTTTAAAACAATTAGCTTAATTCCTTTGAACGGACTTCAAAAAAGGAGGAAGTTCTCAGTTCGTCGGAATCCTTTATTTATATATTTTTAATTTTTTTTATGTATGTTCCCCAATTACTCAAAGACGGCTAAATCGATTTGGAAAATTCTTTTTTATTTGAAAGGGTGTAGTTTCTAGCTGGTGCCATTGTCATCAGGTCAGGATCTGATGATGGGATCTTGGAGAAATCGATGAAACTCTACAAATATTGTAGGCGATAGTGATTTGAGTATTTTTTTATAGAAACTTGTGTATTTGCTCTCGGAAAGCACCATTTATCGAAGAGATTACTTATGGCCACCGGAACTACTCAGTAAAAAGTTTGTCACGGCATGCGTTCGATTAGGTACTTTCATAACGGTTGCTAAGCAATTTATGCTCGTCACAATACATATGGTGAAGTGGAGCTGATGGTGACTTCACCATAAGCTCGAGCTCTCATGGTACTTACCAGAACTAGAGAACTCCTCAACAAGTAACGTCTCTGCATCGGGAAAAACCATATTTTGTAAAAAGGTGATGAGCAATTGACTATTGTAACTTAGATAAAATATCAAACTGTCCCACTAAAAAGTGAAAAATAAAAACTTTTTCCAAAAAAAACAAAAGAATTCCAAAAAAACAAAAAATACAAAGTGAAAAATAACTTTAATTTCGGATGTCGGTGGAAAAAAACTAAAATACAGATCCAAAGACACCGACTACCGAAATTAAAGTTATTTTTAACCGACTATATTCATTAGTGTTTTCTTGGAAGTCAGTTGTTTTATTGAAAAAAAAAAATTTATACGTGACTTATATATTAACCTGGGACAATTATTCACACACGGTCATCTGATCCCAAACTAAGCAGATCTTGTACTATATGGAAACCAGATAACTGATATACTACTTTATACTAATTTTTTTTTTGTTTTTTGTTTTGTTAACCAACCACGCCAACTGGCCTGTCCCTATATATAAAGTATATATGCAGCTTTGAAAGTTATTATGCTCACATTTACAATGAATATTGGCAGTGTATTAGAAACATAAAATGTCTCTTAACCTGGAACGTTGTCGGCGTCGGACGAACACCATTGGATCTTAAGAAAAAAAGCGCTTTGTTCGACTGTAAATACAAACAAAAGTTAAAGGTAGGTGTATACTTTGCGTAGGTGCTAGTTACTTAATAAATAAGTGATGGCTTTTTAAGAATAAATATGAGTAGAAATTTTACAAACGTAGTTGGGAAATATGAGTAAATTATATTCTCCTGTTTGCTTAAACAAAACACAATCAATTAATCTTTATTGCAATCCATAATGTACTCATAGGACAGGTAATCATCTATCTACCTAGCCTTTTCTCAACTAAGTTGGGGCCATCTTCCAGTCTAACCGGATGCAGCTGAATTCCAGTGGATTACATGGAGTGACTGCCTATCTGACCTCCACAACCCAGTTACTGGGTAATACGATACCCCTTGGTAAGACTGGTTGTCAGACTTTCGGGCTTCTGACGACTCGTAACGACTGTCAAAGGTCCACGAATGACAGCCAGGACCGACGGCTTAACGTGCTTTCCGAGGCACGGAGAAGTCTCCGTATGTAAAGATGGTGACTCATCCACGGACAAACCCCGGTAAGCGTAGCTTAACCTGATGGATCGACCCGTGCGGCTTTTATTATTTAGCTACGAGCTCTCTATGTATAATGTACACATACAGGTGGTGAGTATTAATAAATAGAAACAATTATGGACCCTGTCGGGCACAGCAGAATTTCAACAAAGTAGGAGAGAGGAAGAGCGTTATTAATAAATAATAGGTCTTTACCAATGAAATTGCCGATTTTTGATACTGGCTAGTATGAAATCAGTATATTTCATTCTATTTATAATTCCAAATTCAAATTAATTTTATAGTATGACATTTAAAAAAAATCAGTTGTTCATTTGTTTTCCCGTCGTTCGATTTTTCTTTGATATCGATGTTTCTGTAACCATGGAAAAATCTAAATTGTGCGCTATTTTCGAATACGAATACCGTCGTGGCGCCAACGCAATACATACAGTACGCAATATTAACGACGTTTATGGACAAAGTACCGCAAGTGAAAGCACGGTGCGTTTTTTGGTTTGATCGCTCCCTTTCTGGAAATTTTGATCTCACTAATGAGCCTTGGGGAAAAATTTCAAATCCAACGAGGCAGTGAAAAATGCCTTTATAGAATTTATCGATTCCCGGGCATCAACGAACTTTCATAAAATGGCAAAAGTACATCGCCAATATTTCTTTTAAAAAATGTTTTTACTTTTTCCTATGCAAATTGGCAATTTCTCAGGTAAAGACCTAATATCTAAATCATTTCCTATCTATATGTTATCCATCTTTCAAACATGGCGGCAATATTTTACTTACCTTAAGGCCTAATTTTATTGTAATCCATGTTTTTTACGTGAAGGTGCTAATAAACTATTTTTTTACGTAACCTTAATTTACAACGGACTTTGAATAGACACATTCAGTTATTTATTTGACGCAGCTATGAGACACACCTAATTCTGTTCCTCAAACTATCTTACTTTATTTTTAAAGACAAATATAATGTTCCACAAATCTTTTTGCGTTCTTCAATTTGGTTTAGAAACACATTATGTGTATTTTGATTGCTTACAAAAGCCTACAGCAACATTAAACATGGAAAAAAATCCCCAAACATAATTCAAAACGCACAAATAACATTAACTGTTCTGAATTCTAAAACGTTACTCAATAAACAGTCCCGATCCGCTATTAAAAGGGAGTCAATAGCTTCTGTTTAATGTGCACGAACAAACTGATTGTCTATGTATCTGATAAGGACGGTTGCGAGCGTACGATTGAAATGCTAATACGGAAATTTTGTTAGCTCTGCGATAGGGTTTGTTGGTAATTTTAATGTTATTATTTAAGTTGGGATTGGAATTTTTTCTTCAGCATTATATGTAGAAAGAAAGAGAGAAGTGAAGAAGTGTTTATTGGCAGTACAGCAAAAAACAACAACAACAAAATACAGATATAATGTGTAAAATTCTCACCGTAAAAACTTAGGTGAATTGAGCCTTTTAGTTTTTCAACTAATCTTTTAGTTTATCAAGGTTTTTTTTTACTGGTTTTAAAGGAGGTTATGTGTGTGACGAGTATTTTTCTCTCATTTTGTCACGTAGTAGCAAGGTAATGAAAGGCTAGCTATTCAAAATATTTACTGTTTAGTTAGTTATAATTATAACTGCCAAATATGCTACAAGTATGTCACTCCTCGAGACTTTGAATGCGGGGTGCATTCAAAGACTCGATTAGTACTTCATACTTTTTAGGGTCCGTACCCCAAAGGTGCTAAATGCTACCCCTATTACTAAGCCTCCGCTATTCGGCTGTCTATCAGCGGGCTGTATCTCATGAACTGTAATAGATAGACAGGTTGAGGTTGTCCTATTGCCGCAATAACCACAAAAATAAAGTAAAGTTAAAAGTGGAACGGGGTCCCTATACCAGAAACAGAAGTATTTCGTTTTAATTTTGTTTTTTACTCAACCTGTATTGCGCACTGCTGGGCAAAGCTCTGCACCAAATTATTTTTTTAATATGTAGTGTTAAGAGCATATACAATCTCAGCTCATATTCTAATTTCACCCCCACTTTTCCGCGCTACCTCACTCTTTATCCTACCTGTTGCGTAATGTGTGTTCTGAGCACAAGTGACACAGCCCTCCCGATCGAAAGCCAAAGCGAGACTGAGGGTGTTCGGGCGGCAGGGAACAAACATCAAGACGCCGATAGTAGAAGTAATTTCTTTTTACGGTGAGAATAATGCTAATTAAAAAAAAAAAAAAAATTAAGACCTGCTTTATAGTTAGTTCAGTTAGTATGCAAAGTTTCATGATCGAATTTGAAGTATTTTTTAAATACCAGCGGTTTATTGTTGGGTTTAGAGGTAACTTTGGATTTTTTTCTATCGAGATTTATCGAGATATTCGAGATATATGGAATCGTGTTTTCGTCACACATAGTACTTAACATTAATCCTCAACTTTACCACATATTTATTTCAAAATTAATGCTGCAGTATTTTTGGTTTAACGGAGGATCATGCTAAGCCATACCAAGCCGAGTATAGGCTCTTAAATATTTCACAGTAGTACCGTACCTTTCGCGTGCGAGTTCGACGCGCATGTTTTTATAATTATTTACATCAAGCTACCCGAAACTGTCATATTTTCCCAATTAATCTTCAGCCTAATGCTTTAGCGATAAAGTTGAAAATCTATTAAAGAAATTTGACAGATAGGTAGTAGCTTGATGTGCTGGCGTCTGTACCTATGTATATATTTATTTCAGTAGGCCATACATTTTAAGTCTTTAATTTAAGATCCATATCAAATAAATTAATTTCACGCTAATCTTATTAAATTTACTGGCTGTAAAAAAATTCTGCGTCATTATTCCTTTTCGATCGTTGTGATTTTCCGAAAAAAAATTAACAATTCGTATAATCGCAAATAATTAATTATATTTAGTCGCAGGTTTGTATCCAGCCTTTCTACCGATATAATTATTGCTCCCAAGGTATATAACGTGTCGTGTGTAATGTGTAACTACCCTTAAAACGTTGTATTTAGCATTAAATATGCCTATGGGACTATAAACTTTATGATGGAAACCATAAAGCTTATATTGGCAAATAAAACGGTGTCAATTGAAGAACTTTACGATTTTTATATGAGTCAATATACCTAGATAATAATGGTCGTCTTGGAAGACATTGCTCTGCTGTGAGTGTGAAATTATACAGTTTAACCTGTAAGAAAGAGATAAAGGTCCTGTTTTGGAATTTCAGTGAATTATCAACCAGATCAAATAAAAATGGGACAAAATTTTAACGCACTATCGACCAGATCAAATAAAAATGGGACAGGGCTTTATAATCATATCGGTTGTCAAAACAAAAAAAAACTTCTGTTCCATATCTCCAAATCCGCATCGATGGATTCCTATAATTTAGTTTAAGGATGGGCCACTAGGAAATCGTGTTATGGGTTTTGGATAAGTTTATATAGAAAACTTAAAGTAGTATCATAGAATAATACAGATGGGACACTCCACAAAATCATTTAAATAAAAAGCGACTTTTGCTACGACACATTATAGTGCAATTACGGTCGAATAACGCTTATTACCTACAGTTATATTCACCTACAAGTTGCCTCTCTTTGTAACGCGTCACTCTTAAACTTCTGACCGCGGCAGTCCTACTGAATTGGCCCAGTGAGATCGGCCCGCCGCGTACTTGTAGCTTCATACCTAAACTGCTGAGTGTCCCATCTGTATTAATCTGTGGTAGTAGCCACGAAAAAATAACGTCTGACTAGCTCAAAAGTTTCACCAGTCAGTGAAAATGTCTGATTGAGGATAAACCTTTTAACTCAAACTCAAACAAATAACCAATTAAAGGCACTTTTGATTTGTCAAGGGGTCGCACTATGGGACCAACCGGTATTTTCCATCTCAAAAATCGATAAGTCTGTTGTTTTGTGATTTTTCTCCTTAAATTTTTTTTCACGTATTTGTGAATATCTAGGCAATAAAAGAAATCAAACATCATCATTTTAAAAATTATATATTTTTCGTAAAAAAATGACAAAGATAATGTTATACGAAATTTTATACAAAAAATTATACAGTTATATTAAAATAGCAATAAAACTTACACTTTTTCTTAAAATAAGTTTAAAACTAAATTATTATTATTAAACAAACAATTAAATGACAAAAAAAAAAAATTTTTAGCGCTTAACCTATTCATCACTTTCTACTTTCAAAAATTCTTTAGCTTCGTCAAACAATTCTTTGGATATTACAAAACTTGGTTTATTTAAGCTAGATATATAAGGATCAGATGTATATAACAAAATATGCAGAACGTCTTCGTTTGTTGCTGATCTGGAACACTTCCTAGCGTGATGTAACCTATATTTCTTGTAATCTTTATTTCGGGCTTCCTGGGCATCTTCGGATAATTGTCCTATAGGCAAAACTGCATAATGCTCTATTATTTTAGCACCATGTATAAGTACTTTATGGACCGAAGATGGCATGTAGTACCAGTTATATTTGCTTACATATAATTGCGCGGTTATCAATGTATACTGGCCGAATTTTTCTGCGTTTATAGGGAATCCCGATGACATAGTTTGAAGAATTACATATAATCTCTTGATTAATTCTTCATCAATTCCAGTTATCTCTGCAGAACATTGGTAATTTTGGAAAAATCTCCTTGCCGTATTTCCGTCATTGCTGTTACCGGAACCTTGACGTGGTTTATCAATGTGCAAACCAAGCACTTCTCGGAAACGTCTTTGGACATATTTTTTCTTGTTGCAGACCACTTCTCAAAACCTAAATTGTAAGAAATATGAAGGATCATTTCCATAAATCTTATCCATGCGTGTAGTGTCGACAATCCCTATTTAAACGCATTTTCATTTTCAACTCTCGTTGTAACTTTTAAGAGATCATTCATTTGTCTGGGAGTTGCTCCACAAACAGTGCAGGTAGCACTGGATGATGTGTTTGTTAACACTTGAGCAACTTTCCCATCAATCATTGTCATAAACAGTTGATGTTTAACTTCGATGACTTTGTCGTCTATTGACACAAGAGTTGGAATCAATTGATTAATTTTGGCTTCAATTTCACTGACAACCGCTGTAGTTTTTTCGGGTGTTTCTTTTGCAAATTCTAATGAAATTGGTCTGCAATATCTAACAGATGAGCAAGTAGGGTTCTGCCATATAACTGCAAAAGTTTTTTCGTCTACTAGTCGCAGTGGTACAAGGGACACTATAAACAAATTAGCATCCGATATTTGTTCGTTTTCTTCCGGTAGAGTTTGTTTATACTCACTTTGCCCGGAGGATCCATCACATCCCCATTTAGTGAACAGCTTGAGACGATTGTAATTTGTCGATCTTGACGTTATCTTTATTATACGGCAGACTG
The DNA here is from genome assembly GCA_948252095.1 of Dicycla oo. Taxonomy (NCBI): domain Eukaryota; kingdom Metazoa; phylum Arthropoda; class Insecta; order Lepidoptera; family Noctuidae; genus Dicycla; species Dicycla oo. Next base: position 18,035,903 of record OX411732.1, read on the forward strand.
TATGGTCTAAGAGATCTTGCAGATTGATTTTTGCGCTTATATTTGTCACCGTTATGCTGGATGCAGGCGGATAGCAAGCCATTTTTGCTTCACTTAGTGTTTGATACGAAGGTAATACAGAACTTAAATTCTTATCAACGAGCCTTTTTCTTAGGTACGCATATTGGGCTTTGGTTAGATCTGTTTCAATACACATACTCAATGCCTCCTCTTTTGTAAAGGAAAGTGCATTATCTGGATTGAATATGTTTTGTAGCATTACTTTTTTCTCTTCTTTTTCCTTATTTCTGATAATAGTCACAATCGACGCTTCGTCATTTTCACCCATGGATCGTAAACCTTGTACATAAGCGTTACGGACATGTCCCATTCCATATTCCTGGACCAGTTCCATATTTTTTCGTTTCTTTGTGTTTTCCGAACACTAGTCATATGGTTTTGTTGGTCTACCACGATCACCAGAAGAATTCAAGCCAGAATTTTCAGATGTTGAGGTACTGCAAGAATTCAGTGATACTTTAAACTCACCATTTAACCAATTAGAGTATAGGCTCTCGAACCTGTCTGGCTTTCTTTGAGCTTTGGTCCATTTTTGGTTGCAACTTGAAGTTAGATTTTTTTGAATACTCTCTATTACAGTATTAACGTCAAATTCCGATAATTGAAAGTTGTCCAACAAATATTTTTTCAGGTCTGAAGTACTTTTCCCTCTTATTATTTGATCACAAAGATCGCGTCGAACACAAACGAATTCACTCATTGTTAGGTAATATATGTTTTTTGTCTGTTAATTGTTATTGAAAAGAAGTATCTGAACACTTTGATGAATAGTACGCTGAAAACACGGGTATATAAAGGACCAATATATTAGTGCCTTGTGCAAAAACCATGGGACAATTGATTATGACAGTTCTCATCGAAATTGTGTAATCAGTACTGATTGTAATTAATTACCACAACAGATAAATAGAACTTCCGCAGCAATATAGTTTATCATACTTGTGGTTAAGGTGATCACCGCAAGCAAGTGTCATGGGAACATTCTTTCAAAGTAATATAATAGTAGTCTAATAATTTGTTAATGTATGCTTCTATCATAGAAATGGAAAAAAAAACAAGATAGACACAACCGTAATTTTCGTGGATTTTTTTATTTTCCCCCGATTGACATTATTGCTTCTAAATCACCACTGGCGCAAAAAACGCGCAAGTTTTTTTTTAATCCTCATATTACTGAATAGATAAGGTCTCTAATAGAGTGATTAACTTGACACCGGCAGCTTTCGGCAACTAGGAAAACGCCAATTGAAATAAACAAAGACTAAATTTTCTTTACTTCACTAAAAAAAATATTAAAAAATAAAACAAAAATATTTTTTTACAAACACCGAACGTGTTTGTAAAGTGTACATTCTAAGCTATCTAATGATGTATAACACTAACACGCTTCCTTGGAAAACTTCCGAATAATTTTGTGTTGAACTTCCTTTACGGTAATTTAATTGGCATGAAAATATTTATGTCCAATGTTTGAGGTTCATTTTATAAACGTAAAACTAAATTATTTAATTTTTTTTGTAATTTATTCGTAAGTTCCGTCCTTTGAGAGTATAAAACCATAAATAAATCTATGGATTTACGACTTTCGTCAAAACCATTTTTGAGATGGAAAATAATGTTTGGTCCCATAGTCGGTCGGTCAGTCAGAAAGATGAAGCTAGTTGCCCATTCCAAAACGTAGTAGGTACAAACGCCAGCAGGTCAACCTACCCGAAACTGTCAGATTTTCCCAATCAACTTTGAACCTAATGCTTTAGCAATAAAGTCGAAAATCTATTAAAGAAATCTGACAGATTGTAGTAGCTTGATGTGCTGGCGTCTGTACCTATGGAAAAGAACGGGCAAAAAACTCCATGGGCACTCTTTTGAATCAAAATATGATTACAACTTGTAAATGATTGTTAAAAAAATATCACTAAAAACGTGCAAAAAACACTGCCGTATTTTGATAAATTCGGCTTAAATAAGAAGATTGCTTGATATCAATCAAGCAATGGACAACATTGTCATATGTAAACTTTTAAGGTTTTGAATACGAGGCTTTTGGCTACTCTGTATTAATGTGTGAATGTTATATAAAAAAAAAAAAAAACGATTTTGTAATGTGCGTCATGCTTGTGCAGAATAAACAATTTTTCTTTCTTTCTTTCTTTATAAGTGGGAAGGTTTGTACAAGCGTAATCACAAAGCCTGTTCATTCTTTAATTTTTTAAAGTAAAAATTTGAAGGTAATTCTTCAGAAACTTATTTGACTGTATGACTTTACCAAATTACAGATTCTAAAAAGAAGAAATAATTTGGTCAGTTTTATTTGTAAATACCGGTAGAAACCGTAAATAATATGATATTCTGTTCTATTATAAAACCATTCTTCGAACGCACCTGCCCCACAAAAGTAATTGTTCTAATAGCAAAAAACCTTCGTCTTCCTATAATAAATTTGATTCGTATCGACAGCCTTGCGTGCGTAGTGTCCATTGCACGTTATCTTCTAATGAGGTGCTCATTGACCTCCATCCATCCATCGTCTATGATACTCGTTTGGTTCAATGGATAGGAAATTAAATCATCGTTTGTATTTTTAGATGCTTTTTTGTATTGGATACTTACTTAGTTTGATTTTCTTTTGTGTAACGTCATTGTTAGGATTCCGTACTCAACAGAAAAAAAAAACGGATCCCTTATTTTAACTTCACCGATGTCAGTAATTTCCAAGATACACTCAGAAAGTACATATGAATTGGAAAAGTCACATCACTCAACAATGGTGGTACGTGTTTTGGATCATTCGGTTCTCTACAAAATGGTTGAGCTGCATGGTGCTGATCCACGCGACATGTTCATGATCGGGCGCCGTCAGTTGAGACTGGTTATCTTTTAACTGCCAGAGCTTATTTATTTTTACCCGACTGCCAAGGAAGGGTTGTGGAGGAGCTCGTGGCTAAGTAATAACAGCCGCACGGGTCCATCCATTAGGTTAAGCTACGCTTGCCGGGGTTGGTCTGTGGATGGGTGACCATCTTTTCATACCGAGACTCCTCCATGCCTCGGAAAACACGTTAAGCCGTTGGTCCCGGCTGTCATTCGAGGATCTTTGACAGTCGTTACGGGTCGTCAGAAGCCCGAAAGTCTGACAACCAGTCTTACCAAGCGGTATCGTATTACCCAGTAACTAGTCACTCCATGTAAAATACTGGTATTCAGCTGCATCCGATTAGACTGGAAGCCGACCTCAACATAGTTGGGAAAAGGCTAGGCAGATTGATTGCCAAAGAAGGGTTGTGTTTTTAATCTTTTTTTTACATTGTTGTAGGTATAAGTATTAGTATATGTGAACCGGGGGAGGGCGCGATTGACAAGATTGGCAGACTGAGTCAGCTTCACGTTTGTCTACCTACCTTCCCCGTTTCACCGCTCACATACCTCAGGCGGTGACTAGCATTTGCACGCACACTATAGTAATATGCTATTCTATACTGAGTTCCATTCCAGGGTCAGGCAAAATGGTATTGAGTTGTTCCATCTGGAAATTTGTCACTAGCAGCCCGAAGGTTGGGTTTATGCCTGGTTGATGGGAATAGGCTCACCCCATTTACATGGGACTTAAACATAACTGGCGAAATGTGGGTGTACTATAGGTACATAGGTAGGTAGGTTAGGCAGAGGCCTAACCTTTCAGGGAATACAGGTGTGATGTATGTTACCTCTGTCACTATTTATTTCTATTTTTATTCGTGGTCTAGCTTCTGCCCGTGACTTTGTATATTTCTTATTCCACCGTCACAACGCATCGCCAGCTCGCGCCTATACTCGTACTTCGTTTTTGCTTTGAGTTTATTTTTTTCTTTTTGCGTGGCTCCTAATGGTCTTAGAGTGATGCTAAACAGCCTATAGCCTTCCTCAATGAATTGGGCTATCAAATACAAAAATATTTTTTCAAATCCGACTGGAAGTTCCAGAGATTAGCCCATCTATACAAACAAATAAACAAAAAAAATTGTGTGTCAGCTCCGATGCACGACTAGAGTTTACTCCTTATGTATATTATAATGGATAGATTGACTGCTACATTAAAGACTGGTCGAAAATAAACAAACCACAAAAACGTGACAACGCTTCGCTTGTATTTCACTCCTCATATTTATTCCGTACCGGGGGCCCTATGTGAAAATCGATTCTTAAGGAGTAAACTACCTGCGTCTGTGTTTCCGAACGTATACCACCCTAATCTCTTCAAAGTGAGAGTGAACAGGCTTCTTCTGGGTAAGCTCACTCTATCGTCGACTTTGTCTCTGTCACCTCTGACCTAGACTAGAGTCAAGAGCAAACCCATCACAAATAAAAAAAAAACTCCAACAAAAAAAAACAAACTCTTCAGCTTTATATTTAGTATAGATAGACAGATATAGATTAATGGGGACTGTAACCTGATTGAAATCGCAGAGAGCAAACGTGGACATCAATGCATTATTCATCATTTTCCTGCCCTTGCCCCAATTTTTTTGGGGTCCATACAGAAGTATGGAAAAAAAAGTTTTATTAGTCGTCATCTCGGTAATCACTCCCTTTCTACCCATATCATCTTTCACACAGTCCATCCATCGTTTCTTTGGTCATCCTCTACTCGTATAGTCATCCACATTCATACTCAAAACTTTCCTGATGACATTTTCCTCTTTCCTCCGCATCGCATGCTCATACTATTGTCTGTATTTAAAGATGCTTCTTCCACGTATTAACACAATGTGGACGGTGACACTATAAAGGTCAAGCCCATTGAATCCCGTGCTGTGGTCGACCCCTACCTAACCAAGCACCGATATCAAGGATTTACTGTCAAATACGAATAGATTGTGGCCAATTAGAATGGATCACTGCTAACTGGTACACCGTCCAACCGTATCTGAAGGCCACACATGCCTTCTTTGTGCTAATTCACAACATGTTCTCGTGTTTTTAAATTAAAATACTATTTTTTTTTTTTTTTTTTGATAACTGGTGTAGAAAGATGCTTATTGAAGACGAAACTCACTTGTCCTTCCCGTTATTGTGATTTTTTTTGTTTTGTATTGGCCTCTACCGGGGAATTTTTGGTTACGGAGATATTGGTGCCGATTCCCTTGTTCACAAAGTAAACTAAATTTATGTTCAGTGCATCTTTTTCTTTCTCTTTCATTAAGAAAAAAAGGACAGAAGATAAATATTAATTTAGTCCCGTCAAATTAGTCAGCACCTGACGCAAATTAACGTATTTTTAGTAGCAAATTTTTTAATCACGTCTTAACTTGTGTATCTTAATTTGACAGGACTAAATTCATATTTATCATCTGTTCTTTTCATAATGAAATAGAAAGAAAAAGACGCACTAAACTTTAATTTAGTTTAGTTTGTGAACAAGGGAATCTGCGCCATTGTAGGTCAAAGTTCTTACTTTTTTGACGTTTTATTACGAAAACAAGTTTTAAATGTGGTAATTTAACTTAAAATACTGCCATGATTTCTGTACCATTGCATGCATATAAAAACAATGTTTTGCGTGCGTTACGTCACGCACTACCTCAAACAGCGAATTTTCACACCGATAGTAAAAGTCGTTCCTCAACAATTATTTTTGCACAAATGACTTAGTTAGATGTACAGAATGCATAGATGATGGCTTCGTGATAGTTATGTGTGTGTTTTACACGTGCTAATCGTCCCTATGCTACTAAAAACCAGTCAAGTGCGTGTCGGACCACGCACAATGAAGGGTTTCGTAATTGGGATGAATTTATCCCAAAAACAAATTTTACATTGTAGTTGAAAAACATGTTCTCCCATATATCCGTCACGGTCAATACTCCAACTACAATTAATGTAAGTGACCGGCGAAGTGCGTGTCGGACCACGCACATTGAAGGGTTCCGTATTTGGGATGAAGTTACCTCAATAACAAACTGAAAGTTTTAGTTGAAAAACATGTTTACCCATACATTCCAACTGCAAATGTAAGTTTGTACGCACATTATTCAGAGGTTTGCCCTGTTATTTTAAGACCATAGACTTCTTATAAGTTTTCCTGTAATCTATAGATATAGAACTATTTTCTGTATTTTTTTTTTTTCAAAATTTTAGAATCTGTAGTTTTGGTGATAAGACGAGGAATGGTCAATTTCAAAAACAGTTAATTTGTAAATTATAAAAAAATATTTGAGATCGTTACAGTAAGCCCTTTCATTTGATATGTCACACGGTACAGTCTGAAAAACTTTTTTTTACTTTTCTTATATGTCCCCAAAATTGACTCCATATTCAAATTTAATTTTTTCACGTGACACGACCGTGTTTGGGTCACAGAAATTCAAACGAATACCGAATTTCAACTTAATCGGTCCATTAGATTTGGAAGAAAGTGTCTGTGACAGACGGACAGACAGACAGACAGACACAGGAATGATCCTATAAGGGTTCCGTTTTTCCTTTATAGACACAGAACCCTAAAAATGTGATACGTTGTCCTTTACTTGTGCAGTAAGACCTTGCTTCTTGCCCTTCATGATTCTAGGTCGACGGGAAGTATCCTATAACTTTTGATTTATTTGCCAGTATCAAAATATGTCGCATAAATGGCCGTATTTTTATTGATTTTACTGAGAAGTTTGTTTTTAGAGCTCGAAGCGACTGCCGACCTACGTATTTAATACCTATTCATTCCAACTTGATACCTTGAAGCGTTCTTGAACAAAAATATAATTTAAAATAATTAAATCGACTTCACAAAGAATTAACTCTGTGAAATATCTTTAATTTCGGAAGTCGGTGTCTTAGGGTTTTAGTTTTTGTCACTGACTTCCCAAATTAAAGTTATTTCACAATTTTGAGATAATTTCTTTTTGAAGACTATTTTTTTAACATTATATTTTATTTCGCAATTTTTAGTTTTTAGTAAAAACTGGAATATTTGTTTGTAATAAGTAGTTAATAGTTTTACAATTAAATATTGCACTAGAATTTGACCAAGGTTTGAGATGTTTTCCCTTTGACACCACACCCATAGCTCGTATCAATAAACCAGGCCGTCACACTTACACGTATTTGTATACGTGCAAACATACATACATCTAAAAAAATTGTATATTTGTTTGTAAGCCCTAAATAGATTATCATATTATTATGTGAATATATTGCAGTTCCAATAATATGACATACAGACGTATTGAATTGATAAACTCCTTTTTTGAAGACGGTTAAAAAGGGTTCCGTTTTTGTCCTTTTGAGGTACGGAACCCTAAAAGGTATCATTTACTCTTACATACTTAAATTAGGATACTTTTCGTTTACGAATAGTCGAGGAGTTTGCGAATTTTAGGCTAATGCCTTTATGTAACAGGGTAAAATCAGGCCGATATTTGTTACCAACTATTCGCAAAACAAGTCTTGTTCGCAGGACTATTAATTTTATTATCTAGCTTGTAAATTGTTTTGTAATATAGTACCTACGCCGGATTATAAAATTTGTAATCTTGATGGCTTCCACCGATTCGCAGAAAAACAACAATGGTTTCCCGTTTGAGTTGTAGTTCTTTGTCTGCGGAAAAAGTAGAAGACTATCCAGTTACTATGTAATCTTATGAAATGTGAGGATCTTTGTGAAATAAACACTTCGAAAAAGTAAATAACATAGTTATTTTTGTCGCCAAAATTCGTTTACGTTTTTTGTTTGCAAGGTAAGGGTGCTTGTGAATAATCTTGACTTTGTAAGTTCAGCAACTCATCGGATAGCTCAAGGTATCTACAGGGTCAAATTAAATGGACCGTGTTATGCAGAAAGCAGCCTTGTCGGGAAAGGTACAAACAGAATTATAAGCATTTTTCTGTCGATAGTTGCTTTATGGATGTATGGACAGGCTGCATTTGACGACTCATATCTCCGTGAAAAAAAGAGATATCGACATGGCTGTTTTTGCAAAAAATTGTGTATATCGAAATTAGTATGACTGTGTTTATAACTCATTTTTGAAAAAAGTGCCATATGGCTGCTTTCTGCATAACTAGGTCCAATTTAGCTAGCGAAATTCCGCAGACGTGATGGGTATCAATATCTAAAGACGACACGAAACGACTTTAATTTATATTATTTATAGACGTGAAATGTAATTTTCTGCTAAAGAAAGCAACTCGTCAAACGGTTTAAGCTATGGAAAAATGGACTTGGTAGGTTAACAAATTAGGCCGATGAACTGCGATATTACAATCTAAAATACCCCTACAATTATATATCATTCTTCAAGCAATTCGCCTAACAACTGTTCTAAGACATATAGGCAATAAAACGTAGGACACACACAGGCAGGCCGTAAAACATGCGGAAAGAAAATAGGCTGATTTAGCAGCTTTATAAAACCCATGTTGTCTTTACGGCGAACGCGACGTGGATGTAGTAAAAAACTTGTAAATGTAAAAGTTAGGTTCTTTTACGTCGCTTTCCGCGTTTTACAATGGCAAAAGGAGAAATTAATGCTAAAGTTTTTTATGAGTGTTCATGAACAGGTACCTATTTTTTCATCGGTTTGAGAGCGTTACGTGCCGATGGAATTATTTACCGTTCACTACACCTCAGATGACCTAAAGAATACCACTGATGCCGCAATCAACGTAGCCTTCTGAACTGCAGCATTATTAAAAAAAAAAACGGTCATGAGTGAGTCTGACTCGCGCACAGAGGGTTCCGTACCATCATATATAAAAAGTGTGCTATTTAGAGACATCGTTTTATTTTTCCTGTAACTTTTACATAAACTTCTATCCAATACAATAATTTCAGATATTACTCTATGCAAACTTCGGAGAAAAGGGAGGAACGGTATTTTTTACATTTTTCTTCAAAAAGAAAAAAATGTTGGAGAATGGGCAAACACCGCTCTTTCATATGATACCCCACATGCCCTAGTAGCTCCACTTTGAATTTTTAAGACGCCCTTTCAGTCCCTGTTGCAAAAAAAAAATCTTATTTCCAAAATAGTTGGGCAAACGTCATCTAAAACTCTTCCAAAACTCAAGTTGATAGCATTAGTAGTTCTTGAGATATCCAGCTGTGACAGATGGACAGACAGACAGACTGAGTCGCACCATAAGGGTTCCTTTTTACCATTTTGGTACGGAACCCTGAAAAAACCGGCCAAGAGCGAGTCGGACTACGCACAATGAAGGGTTCTATAGTTGGGATGAAGAAAGAAGAGAAAGAATTATCCTAAGAACAAACTTAACATTGTAGTTGAAAAACATGTTCTCCTATAAATTCCAACTGCAAATCGCCCATTAACTTCTGAGATCTTCTATCTACCTACAAATAAATTTTACAGGAGGAACTTAAAACTAATTTATTAATTTTGGTAAACCAATAAGTAGTTAGTTAGTATTTTGTCTTTTATGAAATCATAATTAAATGCAGTTAGTATTGTATTGTTTTTTATTTTAATCGTAATTAGGATGTATGGCCCAGGCGTCGTTAGTTAGAGTTTGAGTCGACGAAAACCACAGATTCCTTGATCCTGAAGTTTATTAGTTTAAAGTTACAATAGTTATGTGGGATGCTAATCGTGACTTGTTTGTTAGGACAGTTATAGGTCAACTGACGATTGAGTACTCAAATTGAAATAAAACGACGCCGGAAAGTAGGTCGCGGCGTTATCAAAATAAATGCCTGCTGGCATTATAAAAAAGTTTTGGGCAAAATTAATAGTAGGAGGTATCAGAAGTTCACGGGCGAAATGTAAATTTGTATGCACAATATTGCGAGATTTACCATGTTATTTTAAGACCATAGACTTCTTATAGGTGTTTCTTCCTTTACTGTACTTTTTTTTTTTTTCAAAATTTTAGGCTTAATAGTTTTTAAAATAGACGAAAATTGACCATATCCCCCTGTGTATGGTCTATTTTCTTAAATAATTTTAAAACAATTTATTTTAAAATAATATAAATAACTAATCGACATCCTCACAGTTAAACCCTTTCATTTGCCACACGGCACAAAACTTTTTTTTTATTATTTTTTTTTGCCTTCAAAGTTACCCCTACAATCAAAATATTTACGGTTCCCCGTTCGTTTGAGTCACAGAAATATATGTGCGTCTGATAATACTTAGCCACCAGCCCCTCTAGATCCATATATCTCACCAATAATATAATTCATTGCGATATGTTCCCTGATCCCAAATACAAAGCAAATCATGTAAGTCAAATAAATGCATCAATAAAATATTAGTTTCAATACTTTAATGAACTGTTTGCCTTGCAATGTTTGAGTATAAACAATCGTGTAAACGTTATTAAATTACTGGAAAAGCAAAGAGACCGTTAATTATTTATTTTCTGTTCGACAAACTTTTCAATAGAGCGGAGCTTATAATAATAATAATGGAGCGAAATACATAATATTTCCGTGTTTCTGGATTTTAATAAAAATAATTAAAGATTAATTAATTAATGAACGACCTCACCGACCCTATCTCCCGGGAGAAATCTTGTCTTCATCTCTGGCTTGCCTTAATTGGCCGGCTTGAGTGGAGATTCGCAAGAGCAAACGTGCTCGGACGAAGGAAGTATTCCAGTAAGGTGCTGGTAGGGATCTTGACCGTACTTCCGGGATTGTCCTGATAGCCGTGGAATACCTCTCCACTCCTCAAGCATCTCAGGAAGTGTTGCCCCCTTGTGGCTACGTCACTATGTGCTAGCGGCTGTTTCCGGGGGCCCATTATTGAGTGTGCAGGTCACCCCCTGCCATTTTATCCGTGTATAATATATGATATTGGTCAGGCAGGGGACATAGTTCTTCCATAGTTCAAGTAACCCAATCCACATTAGCCACCCAGACCCATAGCCCAATATGTTTCGTTTCCACGCACAACAATAGTCCTGCACCAACCGGGGGTTGTCCTTGGGTGCACTTGCATAGTGCATACAGGGATAATTTATAAATTAGCTGTAAGATTCCCGAATAAAATAAAACTTTAGCAAACTCTGCTAAACATTTAAATGTAGTTTGGTACACAATCAAACTGTAGTTGAGTACTTGGAATTATGAGTTTGGAAAAGCATTTTATGTTTAATCATCTTTAGATATCAATACCCATCACGTGTGTGAGGTTTCGCCTACTAATTTAATTAGGCCGTATAGGCCTGTACTAAGAAATCTTTTTGGAGTTTACTCCTTTAAGTAATAACAGCCGCATGGTCGATCCATCAGGTTAGCTACGCCTGCCGGGGTTGGTCTGTGGATGGGTGACCATCTTTTCATACCGAGATTCCTCCGTGCCTCGGAAAGCAGCCGTTGGTCCCGGCTGTCATTCGTGGATCTTTGACAGTCGTTACGGGTCGTTAAAGCCCGAAAGTCTGACAACCAGTTTTACCAAGGGGTATCGTGTTAGCCAGTAACTCAAAGGTCAGATAGGCAGTCGCTCCATGTGAAATACTGGTATTCAGCTGCATCCGGTTGCTAGAAGCCGACCCCAACATAGTTGGGAAAAGGCTAGGCAGATTGACTCCTTAAGAATCGATTTTCATATAAGGCTCCCGGTATGGAAAAAAATAGGAGGAGTAGTGCAAAGCGTTGTCACGTTTCTGTGTTTCATTTATTTGCGGTCCAGTATTAATTGTAGCAGTTAATCTATCCATTATATTCAAAGACAATCGTACATAAGGAGTAAACTCCATGGGCGTCGGAGCTCAGACTTTTTTAACCTCTGGAGGGGGTTAAATGTGCTTACAAACGACGTCACATGCAACAGGTAGTTCCATAATGTAGATTATAAGTTAACATTATGAACCAATAACTCTGTTTGTCAAACAATAGCTTCACGAATTAGTCAACAATGATTATTAACTGGAGATATTATTGCCTAGTTACGGCGTTTGATTTAAAATAGTACGTATAAATAAGAGGTTTCGCAGACATTCTGCTTTTAATAGCGGTAACCCACGATTTGCGACTCCGTCAATGCTGCATCGCGTTTTGCTAGTCACCTTAGGGTCACCTCAAAAGCAAAAAACGGAACCCTTTTAGAAACACTAAGTTGTCCCTCTGTCTGTCAAGACCCTTTATCTCAGGAACGCGTGGAGGTATCGAGTTAGAATTAAAACCATATACTCAAGTCAACAGCTGTAAAAATATCAAACTTCTTTTTTACGGCGAAAAACGTAGATTTAGATACTCTTAAGGGAATCAAAATTTATAGGGTACTTGCCGTTGACCTAGAACTATGAAATTTGGCAAGTAATATCGTCTTACACTACAAGTATAGAGGAAAATCTGAAAACTTTACATTTGTAATTAAATCATAAAAAATATAGTCTTTATTTAAATTACGTAATCAATCATCGAGTTTTTTTATAATATGAAACCTACAAATTTATACGGAACCCTCGGTGGGCGAGTCTGACTCGCACTTGTCTGCTTTTTTTTTGCTATAAGCTCTTCACACTATTTCCAGCCACTGCAACTCCTAAAAGCCAGAATCAACAGTGGCCACCACTCACCAGCAACAAAGCGCCGAGACAATGAAGCTCGACGAGTCCCGGAGAAATGATTAAACTGTCTTGAAACACGTAGTTTCCATTTTCTTCTATTGCTTTTGCCCGCAACATTGTCCGCGCGTAATTTTTACAGGAAGTGTAAATATTACTGTGAATTCATGCAAGCCTAGTATTTTTTGTTACGCTTACTCCTCAGTAATTGTACAGACGCCAGCAGGTCAACCTACCCCAAAATGTCAGATTTTCCCAATCAACCTTGACCCTAATGCTGTAGCAATAAAGTCGAAAATTTATTAAAGAAATCTGACAGATTGTAGTAGCTTGATGTGCTGGCGTCTGTACACAACGTGTCGTGTCGTGAACAGAATACCGTCGTGTATGCACGCAACGTACTACCGAGATAACAAGTGTATTTTTTTTAAAAACAAGCTTTATTTGTCTGTATATCATCTAGGACCAGAGTCCTTATCAAGACGAATCAAACGAGCCCAAAATCGTTAGGATTGCGTCGTTTTATTACTGAGTTCCTGTGGCCAAGTTCTAGCTCCATCATCAGATCCACTCAATGGTACCAACAACAGGATTGCATTGTCACTAATTGCGTGCTAACGGCGTGGGAGTAGGTGGGTGCTGGCGCTGACGGAACGCAATGTTCTCAACTTCAATATTATATTTATATTAACTTTGAAAATATTCAATATTGTTATTTATCTCATTTTATTTGTCATTTATAATTTCACTGTATGATGCACCGGTCGACGTCATTACGTCAACGCCGGCTGTCGCTAAAAACCAGCGCTGGGGCTCTGTCTCGTATGGGGTCGCGGCATTATGCTGAGCGACGGGCGTTGTGCGTGAATGTGACGCATATTTTCCCCAAACTTGTTCTTTGATTATTTTATTTTGTTATTTTATTTCTTTGCGTCATGTTTATCGCAAATAAAAGTATTTTCTTTCTTTCTTTCTTTCTTTCTTTCTTTCTTTCTAATTTTACATATGTATGCCAAATTTCAGCTCAGTTAAACACCTGGAAGTGTGTCAAATTTAACTTGCCAATTTTGAAACAACTTATTGTATATACTTACTTACGAACATTGCAAGTTAAATAAAAGCTTGTAAAATGTATCCTGTGTGTTAATTCCATGTTATAAACTATATGTGTGCATTTTTTTCATCCAAATCCTGTTATTGGGATAATAATACAAATGATTGGAATACCTTCTTCTTTTCTTATAAGTTTATAAACGTTTCTGTAAACTTACTATGTCAAAGTTTTTTTTTCTGTGAATAAAATGTTTTTTTTTTTTGACATTTCTCGGGACCCTGGGGTCCCGGACCTTTGGAAGACGTACGAGGGGCCGAAGCCAACTCGCAGAGGCCCCTTAGACAATTTTAAATAATGAGGAGGCACCAACCGACGATCATCCCTGTATGTACTATGCAAGTGCACCCAAGGACAACCCCTGGTTGGTGCAGGACTATTGCAGGACATAGAAAAAAAAACAAATTGGGCTATAGGTTTGGGTGGCTATAGTGGATTGGTTACCTAGAGCTATGGAAGGAGCTATGTCCGCTGCCTGATCAATGTTATATGTAGTACATGGATTAAATGGCAGGGGATGACTTGCACACTCAGCAATGGGTCCCGGAAACGGCCGCTAGCACATAGTGACGTAGCGACAAGGGGGCAACACTTCCTGAGATGCTTGAGGAGTGGAGAGGTATTCCACGGCTATCAGGACAATCCCGGAAGTACGGTCAAGATCCCTACCAGCACCTTACTGGAATACTTCCTTCCTACGAGCAAGTTTGCCCTTGCGAATTTCAAGGCAAGAAAGACGTGGGAGCTCTGTTCCTCGTTAGTGCTCACTCCAGTTGGCCAATAAAGGCAAGCCAGGGGTATAGAAGTGTAGAAAAGGACTTCTACCGGGAGATAGGGGTCCGTGGTCGCTACTGCCCAACTGCTCGCCACTTGCTGCAATGCGGGTTTCTGTATTTCTCTTGGTCTGGCTCTCATCCTAGACCTGTTCCGGCAAAGTAAACTCTACCGGCACATACCTAAAGTTCGGAGCACGCAAGCCCCACCACGACGACAATGTAGAGATACAGCGGTGGAGTTATTATTATTATCTTGAATTCATGGAAGCTTAGTACATTTTGTTAGGTTACGGCTCAGAAATTGTGCACGTGTCGTTTTTTTTAATTGTGATAGCTCGCTAGTATGCATGATATAAATATAATTTACAGCATATAGCATTCAGGAATAATGTAGTTTTCTACCAGTGATTTTTTTTAGAATTGAATCATTAGTTCATTAAACATACTTGGCTAAATTGACTATATCGGTGATCGCCGATAATAAGAGTAGAATGTCTGCTAAGGCCCTAAGATATGGCTTTGATTTGAAGTGTTTGGATAGTTCAAACAGCAACATATTGTTAATTGAATAATATCCGGATCCACTTGCGTTAATTAATTGGGTAAGTAATTGTTTAGGCAGTAATTAATTCGTGTTTCCCTCTTTGATTTGAGGAAAACACACTTTAAGCATGGCAAGTTGTAGTGGGCGTGATATTAAGTCAAAAATAACTTAGTTTACTTAACACTCCCAAGCTTATGAAGCCTTTGAATAAATAGTAAGGTTGAAATAAATTGTTTTACCTGAAATAGGTACTGTAAAGTTTTCATGCTATGGACGTTAACCTTATATTGGCTGACATGTTATCACTCGTGCTATTTTACAGAACTCCCTTTTTTAATTAAATAAATAAAACCGCTCAAGAGCGACTCGGACTCGCGCACCGAGGATTCCGTACTATCATATATAAAAAAGTGTGCTATTTAGAGACATCGTTTTATTTTTTGTGTAATCTTTAGATAAACTTCTAAAGCACAGAAAAATTTCAGATTTTTCTCTATGCAAACTTCGGAGATATGGGGGAATGGTATTTTTTTTTTACATTTTCAAAACTCAAAAGCTATGGGGCCTAAAAAAAAGAAAAAATGTTTGAGAATGTGCAAACAGCGTTCTTTGATATGATACCCCACATACCCCCTTTCAGTCTCTGTTGCAAAAAAAAAATGAAATCTTTCTTATTTGCAAAATAGTTGGATAAATGTCTTTTAAAACTATTCCAAAATTCAAGTTGATAGCATTAGTAGTTCTTAAGATATCTAGCTGTGACAGACAGACAGACTGAATCGCACCATAAGGGTTCCGTTTTACCATTTTGGTACGAAACCCTAAAAGGTAGTTCTTGTTTTTGGTTCTGGCCGCAGTTCGGCTTAAGCTAGGGTATTAGGCGACGTAGTTTTAAGAAGTGCGCGATTTTAACCAAAGATTGTATCGTTTAAACTTATAAATTATATACCTCGTTATTGCGTCTCTGACTGTTATTCCTTATTTACCTACAACCCATGTGGAAACTCAGAACTTCCACATAGGTGGAGTCTGAATTGCCATCGTACTTATATTTCTAAAATTTATTTTCAGCCAGGATAAGTGTCCGAAGAAAGAGTTTTCCAGACCTATTTCCAGCTCCCCCGGTGGGATCCCGCATTGTCTAGGCGGGGGGCTCAGTAACCGTGGCTTGGTCACACACGGTGAAGCAAAGAGGAACCCGAGGAGGGGTCGCTCGTCAGGGCTTTTCCCAGGAAGTCGACGATGTAGCGGACAACAGGTAGGTTGCGGTGCCGCTTGGGCGACTTCGCAACTGAGGCGGGCCGCGATTTCGTATGGGAGGCATCGCGGCTGAGAGTTGGAGGCCGTGACGGGAGAGGAGTTCCGGTATTGCGGTGCGCTGCTCTCCTTACCTTCCGCGGCCTTGACGGGGTCGCCACCGTCTGATGGCGGACGCAGTGGGGCCACAGGGGAGGAGGAGTGTCAATATTTCGTTGGCCGCTCTCCCTATCCTCTGCGGCCGAAAAGTTGTAGGCGGCTGGGCTACTGACCTGACCAGTCGCAGGGGGACCAAGGGCGCCGAAACACGGGTCGTCTAGCGCCCATGTGCTGGTTTGGTCCATGGGGTGGTCACGGCGCGCAATGTGTTCTTGTGCGCCGGTGATGGGGGGTGCTGCTCCCCAGAGGAGGGTCCGGTGACGGACAGCCGCGGCGGGTTCGTGGTGAGTGCTAACGCGTGCCCGTGTTCTCGCCACAAGCGGCAGAGGAGGACACCGTGGAGTTTTAGTGGGTTGGAGTCCCACATAACTGCACTATCTACCCGTAGTAGTGCAGTATGCATGAACATTTCTCCACGGAAAAGAAAAAAGTTATGGGCTGGTGATGATTTATTGTTTTCGAAGATTATAATAAATTTCTCTACTAATATAACAAATAATAAAAAAAAAATCAGGACCATTACAACTATGTATGAAAATAATCTGCTCAATTTCCGTGAGTACTTAATCCGTCACTCAATTCGTTCGCCTGCCGTGGACGACCAATCAGCCAATACTCACCGCTAATACCTCTCTCTTACTTGTAGAACGGAACGGTGGATTAAGTTATCGCTAACTGTACTTAAGTAGGGCTATTTTCTGAGAAGTTTACGAGGGTACTTTTAGAAATGGTTGTGTCTTTGACGTAGGTAAGTGTTATATAGGGTGTAAGTGTAAACAGTGTCAGGGGTCATTGTACTCATCATTATTAACAAATTTTACTATGGCACCAAACCTGAAATCGTTCAAAACAATCAGCTGTTCCTTACATTTTGACGAATTATGCGAACATAAATGATCCCATAGTAAAAGTTATTGATAATGATGAGTACCATGACCCCTTAAAAGATTGCCACTGTTTACAATTACACCCTGTATATTTGAAGCTAGTGAAACTCCGCAGATGTGATGTGTCTACTACATGTTGGCATCCCCAGCATTCTATTTAATATATTTAGTCTAGCAACGCTGAGGAGCTCGTGGCTAAGTAATAACAGCTGCACGGGTCGATCCATCAGGTTAAGCTACGCTTGCCGGGGTTGGTCTGTGGATGGGTGACCATCTTTTCATACCGAGATTCCTCCGTGCCTCGGAAAGCACGTTAAGCCATTGGTCCCGGCTGTCATTCGTGGATCTTTGACAGTCGTTACGGGTCGTCAGAAGCCCGAAAGTCTGACAAACAGTCTTACCAAGGGGTATCGTGTTACCCAGTAACTGGGTTGTGGAGGTCAAATAGGCAGTCGCGCCATGTGAAATACTGGTATTCAGCTGCATCCGGTTAGACTGGAAGCCGACCCCAACATAGTTGGGAAAAGGCTAGGCAGATTGAGTCTAGCAACGCTGTATGTAATGTCACTGTCAATTTTATCTGTCAGTAAAAATATAGCATTTTAATTACTCTATGAACAAACACGTTTTTCATTTCACTAAACCTCTTTCTCATTTATTAGTAAATTCTCACGAAATACAAATTTTAACAATACTTTAACTGCAGCTTTAGTTACTTGAAATTAAGACTTGAATTTTTTTTTTGTTTTTATTGTCATTATATGTCCATGATATACCCATCATGTCCTGTAGACTGTATGCCTTGTCTAAAAGGTGTCTCTTTATAAAAAGAAACGGGCACCAACATTTTCATAATATTATATTAATCAAAAAATCTGTTCAGTTATAAAGGGAAAATCTAACCACGACTCTTAGCGCACATGTCGAAAATTTTCGACAAAATATTAATAAGCACATTTTAGCCAATGGTTTTTTTTTGCTATACCTGTATGTTTTTAACCGACTTCAAAAAAGGAGGAGGTTTCTCAATTCGACCGTATATATATCTTTTGTATGTCTGTTCCCGGATAACATCGTCGTTTATAAACCGATTTTGATGATTCTTTCTTTGATAGAAAGGAGATATCTCACGAGTGTGTCCCAAATAAATTTTATTAACTTTGCTTGGGTAGTTTTTGAGTTAGTTTCAATAATGCGTCTTTTTCCCGCTTAGTTTATGTGGATGATGTTTTAATAACTTCCTATCACTGTTATTTATATAGCAGGTAGTGGTATTCGAATTCTTGTAGGGTATGTACCACAACTGTGGAAAGTGAAAAATAAAAACTTTTTTAGCATAAAATAGAACCGACTTCCAAATCCACTACAAAGTGAAAAATAACTTTGATTTCGGAAGTCGGTGGCAAAAAACTAAAATACAAAATCAAAGACACCGACTACCGAAATTAAAGTTATTTTTCACTTTGTAGTATTTTGATTTGGAAGACGGTTTTATTTTTTGCAAAAAGTTTTTAATTATTAAGGTACACACGGGCTGTAAGGTAATTTTGAGCCAGTCAGTCAAATGTATGCTCCTAAATTAACCATAATAATATTTTGATTATCTGCCTCTGAACGTTGTTCAGAGGCAGATAATCAAAATGATTGAATCAGCGAGTTGATCTTGTGGTTGTAAGTGCTACTTCTGAACATGGGTCTTGTGTTTGATTCCCAAGTCAGGCAAAATGTTATTGGGTTTTTCCATCAGGAATTCCTCAGCAGCAGCTCGGATTCTGAGTTTGTGCCCGGTAGATGTCAATGCCTAGCCTTTTCCCAACTATGTTGGGGTCGGCTTCCAGTCTAACCGGATGCAGCTGAATACCAGTATTTTACATGGAGCGACTGCCTATCTGACCTCCACAACCCAGTTACTGGGTAATACGATACCCCTTGGTAAGACTGGTTGTCAGACTTTCGGGCTTCTGACGACCCGTAACGACTGTCAAAGATCCTCGAATGACAGCCGGGACCAATGGCTTAACGTGCTTTCCGAGGCACGGAGGAATCTCGGTATGAAAAGATGGTCACCCATCCACAGACCAACCCCGGCAAGCGTAGCTTAACCTGATGGATCGACCCGTGCGGCTGTTATTACTTAGCCACGAGATTTTCCTCTCCTATTACATGGGACTTAAATAAAACTGGTGAAATATAGGAATACTGCAGGTACACCTCTTCCTAACCTATTTATGTAATGTTACGTTTGTTATAATTCTCCATAACCTCTACGACTCATAAAACGCTCTCTTGCACAACAGGCTTATTTTTAAGCCCAAATTACGCCCATAAACTCCACTCATTAATAATTCATTACATTACCGTCTTTTAATTGGTCGTAAAAATTTTTACTTCACGACATTAGCCCTTTACGGCTTTTCGTACGTTCAACCCTTAAGAGCCGATCCTTAAAGGCTTACGATGTTGTTAAACTAAATTAGCTGTTTTGCCTTTGTAAATTGTTTTTTTAACTCTAGGAATTTAATATATAACTTTGTTTTGTATAAATAACAGCTGCGTGTTATTTATTTTTATTGGTTTAACAACAATTGTTTACACTAGTTTTATGGTTATGAGTAACAAGTAAAAATGTATATGCATCATTACAACAATCACAGGTAAACTCCGCATGCATAAAGTAGTTGTACAAAATTTAATAATAATTAATCTAGTTTTAAATTACTTATCCAAAAGTCTAAGTAATTAATATAACAATAGATTTGTGATATTGTAAGGAAGGTGTGCCTTTTCTCTAGAACAGCTAGTTTAAATGGAGAACAGATGGATCTTACCGTTAAGTCGTTACCCCAATTTCACATAGTATAAATTGCATTTAAGATATCTCAGGTAATAGGTAAATAACATAAAACACAAAGATATACAGTCATTCATTTGATATCTTTGTCAACATAAAATTCAATAACTACACCATACACATACACAATATCACTACTTATTTAGTAGTCTAATATTTACAATAAAACTAATAAGTTACTTTAATTTACATTAGATCTCCTACTATTATATGACAATATATATTTTAACTGACACAGCCACTAGGAACGTAGTACCACGTCTGTCCTCGATGCTGGCCCCGAGCAAATAGACTGAGAGCACTCCTGTCTTGTCAACCGTTATTTTTAAAACTAGTGTTGGTGACCCATAATGATTTTAATGGCCTATCCAGCGATACCCCACTCACACCTTGGAATAGACGAGAAAAGAGAACATCCCCACTTTACGTGTACAAGAGGTACCCTAAAAAAATTTTTTTTCATGATTTTATTTTACCACTTTGTCAGCGTAATTAATATGGATATCCATGCCAAATTATAGCTTTCTTGTACTTAGAGACTCTGAGCTAAGCTGCGGACGGACGGACAGACGGACATGGTGAAACTATAAGGGTTCCTTGTTGACTACGGAACCCTAAAAATGCAGTCATGAGGACTGCCGATAGAAGTGAAAACTTGACGGCACAACACGTCATAATGACAGCTACAGACGTAAGCATGTCGCATGTCGATGACGCGAACTCACAAGATATTCCCCTAACAAAAAGCGCTCAACCGCGCGCCAAAAGAAGATTTCACTTCAAAAGGTGCCGTAAAAGGTGCTGTTTGTATGTTATATCAATCATTATTACAAGAAGCTATACGAAAGGTACTTATCGGTTTAGTACCGATAAGTACCTTTCGTATAGCTTCTTAGATATTATTGAGAAGACCAATTCAATCAATTGCGACGCCATAAGGGGCATGGGTTCAAACTACAGTGATGGTCATATTTATGGGTGTGGTACAGACCATCAAACTGATCTACTTTCTCCATGGGACCAATATCGTAATCGTGATAAATTTATCAGCCGTCTCATTAGGGTAGAGTAGACATTAAAATTGTATAGGGGACAGTTGATATTTTTTTTGCGATCACGATTGGTCCCATCGAGAATGTTGTTCAGTCTGTACTTCTGATAAACGTGAATCGAACATCTAGACGCACTGCAAATTACCACCCACACCTAGTTGCCATTCCACCAATTCACACTAAGCGCTTCCAAACATCCTTCATAATGCGCACGACAGAAGAGTGGAACTCACTACCTGCGTCTGTGTTCCCGAACGCATACAACCCGAATCTCTTCCAAGTGAGAGTGAACAGGCTTCTTCTGGGTAAGCTCACTCCATCGTAGACTTTGTCTCTCTCACCTCTGACCTAGACTAAAAACAACACAAAAAAAAAATGTTATATATATCACTCAGCTCTGTTTCAGTAGAATTTTAAAGTAAGCAGGTACTCTAAAGCTAACACCATATTCTCTAGGATCAGTGTCAAAATTTACGAAGTAATTCAACCCGTTTTGTGAAAATGGAGCAATTGTAAAATGCTACGAGATTGCGACTTCGTCTAGACGACTTAGATAAAAATGATCTGCTTAAACTTTTCAATTTATTTTCCCCTTTGGTGTCATCTATTTTGTTATATTATTTTATTCTGGTAATATGGTTTCATATTACCATATAAGTAGTAAACCAATTAAATACTAAAGACTGTCTTCTACAGTCGAATAAGCTATTTAGTATCACATGGCCTTTTGAAGTAGCGCTCACCGCTGGCTGGCTACGTTCGCTCGGCTGGCACACTGGCAGTACCACGGGGAGATAGTGAGGTTATGTGGGACTCCAACCCATTAACTCGACGGTGTCCTCTTCTGCCGCTTGTGGCGGGAACACGGGCACGCGTTAGCACTCACCGCGAACCCGCCATGACTGTCCGTCACCGGACCCTCCTCTGGGAAGTACCCCCTATCACTGGTGCACCAGAACAAATTACACACCGTGACCACCCCAGGGACCAAACCAGCATATGGGCGCTAGACGACCCCGTGTCTAGGCACCCTTGGTCCCCTTTAGATCGGTCAGGTCAGTCTACCACTTTTCGGCCGCAGAGGATAGGGAGAGCAGCCAACGAAATACCGACGCTCGTCCTCCCCTGCAGCCCCCCCGCGTTCGCCATCAGACGGTGGTGACCCCGTCAAGGCCACGGAAGTTACAGTTCTAACCTAACCTATTTGGTCGGGTTGCTCTAGCTTAATTACTGCTACCAATTCGGCTCGCGCGGTGTTGGTCACAGTTCCAGCTAACCTATAATTGAAAATCATTCAGGCCGCTAGTTGAACGCCGCCGTTTAGTTAAAACGCTAGGCTTTTAACTGAAAGGCTAATTAAGGTAGTTGGCTGCGACATATATCTTGCAACTACTTTTAAATGAGATTATAAGTGTGCTGAGTATTCTATTATTCCTTCACATCACTCACTTAAGGCGAAAGGGTAGCTCGCAAAATTCATTTTTTTTTACGTTTTCTTTGCAATTTGCATGTCAATATCAGATTCATTTTGATCCGTATAATCATTCAAATCAATAATACAACTCTCTAAGTTCATATTATAATTCTAATGAAGACTATTTCATAAAATCTTGACGTTTGAGGATTATACTAACTTATGGAGTTGTATTACTGATTCAAATGATTATAATTCTGTAAATATGTATTTGTTACGGTGTCGAATCATACTTTAATCAACATACATCCAGACACTGAACTACAAATTGCAGAAATCGTAAGAAGATTTGAATTTCGCGGGCTACCTTAGCGCTTCCCCTTAAGTGTACCATAAGAAGACCATACGCTTAAAAATTATTTTATTGTGCGAGTATACACATAATAAAATATTTTTCAAATTATTCAAATATCTTTAGGATTTTAATAGAAAGTGTACTGAACTGTGTGTGTGAACTACGGTTTCCTAGAAGAGCGGTGGCCGCCACATAACGGCCGCAGTGACAGCCGTCATGAATATGATGGTCGCGAAGTTTGACTTCACACAGCGTCAAAAATAATAATCCCTAATCTCTTCAAAGTGGCTTCTTCTGAGGAAGCTCACTCCATCGTCGACTTTGTCACCTCCGACCTAAACTAGAGTCAAGAGCAAAGCCAACTGAAATAAAAAAAAAAACGCTCTCTAGGAAAACACACCTACTTACTTTCATAATTATAACATTTCAGTGACGTCAATCGCCGGTGAATTACAGACGCTATGTGGCGGCCAGCGCTCTTGTAGGAAATCGTAGCTTTACACAATTGAGGTGCTGAGTACGGTGAGCTTTCGTCACTCTTGTATTATACCCAAAGATCTATCAATTTACATATAGATGTTTTAAACCATCCAGCCAACATGTTTTTGTTTATGCTCGGTTCCTATAAACAAAAACGAATCATTTTGCTTACCAATGGTAGCATTTTTTATTGCCAAACTGGGCATATAAATAGATTCGTAAGCTAATTTTACCTGTGATAACTACTTCCATATGGGAGGGTCTACTATGCAAAGCTATGAGTACTTTGCTTCATTATTGGTAAAGATACAAGAGACGTAATTTCAACCAATAACGGTCCGTAAGTTACAGGAACCGGTCAATAAACAACCGAGATCTTGCTACAAAGACAATAGAACTTCAATTGTTTCACTAACTCCCAAATGAACTACGTAAACATACCTACTTGAAACACAGGCTTTTAAAGACAAACAAATCTTCAAAATCGTTATTTAACATACGACATTGAAAATGGAAGCAATTAAAAGGTACAAGAGATCCAAAAATCTTACTGTGTTCATTCCTCATTACAGAGAGATAAAACAAGAAATGTGGGCTGTTAAAATTTAGCTTTAGAGAAAGTTCACACTTTATTATAAACTTGGGAAGAAATATCAACTTTGAGGAAATTATATCATAAATTTTGAGGTCTGTAGCCTACGGTAATCGTATTGTATATATGTATGTTTGTCGATCACGACTCTTTTTCAAACGATTGGAGGCAGGAAGGTAACTCTTATCTCAGTATGCGATAAGAGTTACATTGCAATGACGAAAAGGTTTCACATCAACCGTGAATGTGCTACCTAAAAATGAAATTGACATAAAGTGCAATGAAACAAGAGAAAAAAGGAAAACAAACAACATGAGACCTCTCTGCATGTCGAATAGTTCAAAATTTAAAAACTTTTTACCTTTCCACATCACGTTTCACAATAACAGGTTGGGTTTGGTGATAGCGAAAATCCCTGCTATGATAAAATATCACCCGAATACCCACCGATTTCCTGTTTTAAATAAGCTCATTTAAATGCAGATGTTATAAGTACCACAAATAATATTTTATGACACAGACGATACTGAACGTGGATGAACTTGAATCCTATTATAACAACAGACAGTTTACCACTGTATTATTTTGCGAGATATATAGGTATTGTCACAATAATTTTAAGATTCAGTGACTACACATAATGACAAGAGGAGAGAATACGACATTCGAAATTGGAGCTAAAATGTATTAAAAAAAAACATCTAGCTTCTTCTGTCTTCACACAATAAAGAATAAATCATTAAGGAAAAACTCGAGGTAGCCCGCGAAATTCAAATTGTCTTACGTATTTTGCAATTTTCAAGTCAGTATTAAATTCTGCATTGATTAAAGTATGATTCGCGACCGTAACATATAGGTATTTACAAAATTATGACCATTAGAATCAGTAATACAACTCCCTAAATTAGTATACTTATATAATCCTAAAGGTCAAAATTTCATGAAAAAGTCGTTCAATAGGATTCTAAGAACTTAGAAAATTGTATTGATGATTTTAATGGTTATAATTCTATAAATAGATATGAGTTACGGTCGCGAACCATAATTAGATCAACATACAACCTGATATTGACTTGCAAATTGCAAAAAATATCGTAAGAAACGAGAATGCCCTTGCGTGGTACCAACTTGCGGGGGAGCGTGTGACAACCAAATTCAGTTCATAAAAATACTCTTATTTTTTAAATCTGATTTATGTTTTTGTTATGAAAAAGATTCCCGTATTTCGGACATCAAAAATAAAAGTATGTTTTTACTTTTCTACGTATTTCCCACAGATATGTCACTACCGTTGCACTTCTTTTCCGAATATTGCTACTACGTAAAAAATATAGCAATATAAATATACCCGCCAACAAACATTTAAATGAAGATGATAATTATGTAAGTACCGATTTGCTTGTTAGTATATTATTAGGTATTTATGTGAAGATGTGTAAAAATCTTTAGGTCACGCGTTGCGTCGTAATAATTTAAATTATTATTTTGGAATACATTTTAAGCATTTAAAGAAAAGAGGACCGATTCAAAAAAAGTTTTTTTTTTATTGCATTTGTTTTTTGGCTGACTTGACGGCGCCAACGAACCACAGATAATATATAAGCAATTATATATTATCTGTGGTTCGTTGGCGCCGTCACGAACGACATTATTTTTAATATTAGTTTCATCTGAACTAATTGAATATAATTATTAAAATACTTGTTAACGAAAACCGGGGTTTAAGTGCTTTTTCTTAACGTAGGTTTTGTGTGATGATCCTTAGCGATGTTTCCATCTAGAGTAAGACATCGGCCAGCAAGGTGTCGTCGCCGATGTATAAACTGTTCACTTGTATTATTAGAACAATTTGCGAGTACATGACACAGAAAATATATCCGCAATGTAAATACTGCTTCTAAAGTACCTACCCACTTCTGGGACTATTCATTCAATTCAGGGATTAAAAAACAATTCTATAACATAAAACACTTATGCTTTCAGATCAATCCTGGTAGTATCATATGCCATGAATGTTTCACATTGATACTTCTTAACTAGGAGTTCCTTCTTAACTCCATGAGATCCCGAACTGATACCTGAACCTACATTTGGTCACAGTGATGGGTGCTTTGGATGAGTTCGCATAACTCGTGATAGCAAACAACTTTTACTATGGGACCAAACATGAAATCGCAAAATCAAATCAGCTGTTCCCTACATTTATGTTCGCATAACTCATGGGAACAGCAGATTTTTTTTTCGCGATTTCAGGTTTGGTCCCATAGTAAACGTTGTTTGTTATCATGAGTACAATCATGTGTTTATGTATCGGTCACTAATTTCCTATCACCCTTTGTATAAAAGAGTACTCTGTGCGAATTGCACAATGAAATTTAGTACAACATTATAACACTCGTTTGGATGATACTACTATGACACTGGTTGTTTTAATGTTGGCAATAAGCTAACTGTTTCAGAAACTTTTATAGAGGATTTATAGCATAGGTGTAGATAAAATTGTTAAAACCACTGTAAAACTGAACTGAACCGATTACAACTGAAATCTGAAAGCTACGCTCAAAATATCTCAAAACATTACATGTAATCACAACCTACATTCCAGCAAATCTCTAGTCAAGTAAGAAGCATCATTGATTGATCATCCAATGTCTTAAAACTAAAGATAACTTTTGCCCAAAGCCTGGATACTGACCCGCTCAATAACTTTTTGTGACAGATAGTTTCAAGATTGATAATACCACAGTGTAAATACTTGCAGTGGTTCAACAACAGAATTTTTGTAAGTGTCGGGGGGGGTAACTTATGTTTGGAACAGTCATACTACAGTTCGGGACATACAGGGTGTTTTAAAGCTAGGTGCAAAGCCTTAAGGGCGTGATGGTTGACACTATTTGGAGCATTTTGAGTCATACATGTATTATGTACTATCAAAGAAATCTGAATCTGACCAATTTGAAAACAAAATCCCGTACACACGACCGTGACCACATCTGTTAGCAAGTATTATAGCGGCCGAGCGCTGCAAGCAAGAGTAGTCCTTAGTTCCTTATGGTGTATAGATGTAAGTTTCCTCGATAGTACGTAGGTATAATGTTCATCATCATCTGCCTAGCCTTTTCCCAACTATGTTGGGGCCGGCTTCCAGTTTAACCGGGTGCAGCTGAATACCAGTAATTTACATGGAGCCACTACCTAACTGACCTCTACAGCCCAGTTTCTGGGTAATACGATCCTTCTTAGTATCACTGGTCTTCAGACTTTCGGGCTTCCGACTACTTGTAATGACTGTCAAAGATCTACAAATGACAGTTGGGACCAACGGTTTAACGTGCTTAGGTACTCGTATAATGCTAGATAGTGTATCTAGCATTATAAATCTGTCGCCTTGCTTATTTGACATTAGGATGTTCCTGTAATAAAATATAGCTAGCTCGCTTTTCACATGCTATCTATCTCACTCGCTTTCTTGCATGTCCACCATATTCTATTTCTACTGTGTCACCCTTGATATATTTTTTTTTATTCATTTAATATTGTTATTCTACTTACCACTGTATTATCTAATAACCTCGTATTATTAAAAAAAAAATGTACTAAGATATTAAGAAATGACAAATGTATGGGCAAATGAACTACTGTAAATAGTTACACTGTGATAATACCACCACACGTTAGTTTGATATATTTCAGTTATAGTTTTTCTGTCGTGTGCCGGACGCCAAGCAATATGCTGTATTTCTTGTGCCTTATCTCGGTAAATTGTGATTGCTCAGGCAGCTTGCGTATAATAACGTAATATAGCTCTGTTGAGATTTTCTACTAGCTTTACATCTAAAGCTAAGCGGATTATCAGACATTATTGAAGGAAGTTGGGATTTTGAAGGCAATTTTGTTATACGTTTTTTGTTTTGAGTATTTTCTTCACAATATTGTGGTGTTCCGACTGTACTTAACGTGAATTAGTAGTAAGCAAAATAATAATATTTTTTGATCACAAAAAAAAATACTTGGGGCGAAAGCGACTAGAGTACTCAGATGATATTTGTGTAAAATGAAAAAAAAATGTTTATTTCAGTTAACATATTTGATTTACATTATATTTGTTTGAAGACTCCTTTTAAGCAAGGAAATGCTTGTGTTAGGAGTCTCCGCTCTTCAACTTATCATTAAAATCAAAATATATAAAATTGAAAAACTAGTATTTAGTAGATCCTACTATACTAATATTATAAATGTGAAAGTTTGTATGTTTGGATGTTTGTTACTCAATCACGCAAAAACGGCTGAACGGATTTGGATGAAATTTGGTATACAGATAGTTAATAACCTGGATTAAAACATAGAATACTTTTCATCCCAGTAGAAGGTTCCCGTGTGATAATTTCCGACATACACGCGGGCGAAGCCGCTGGCAAAAGCTAGTAAACAATAAACTAAAGGAAAAAAGAGGCACGCTTGAGTGAAGTGTAGTGTAAGGTATGCGAGTGTGTGAGAGTGTATGAGTGAAGGTGTACAATGATGAGTGTGATTCGATTAATTTAGGTATTTGGTTAACCCTGCGACAGTGTCTAACTAAAATAAAATAAAGCTATTTCGGTTTACAGTAAAATATCTATTCTTTCTAAAATATCGTTGAAATTGTATAGGTACCTATTATGTGAAGACTGCCCTAGATTGCTGTTTTGGTGTTGCGTGGCTAGTTTACATGGAGCGAGCTAGCGAGCTAGCGTGCGAGTCGGCCTACCAAGTAGTTGCAGTGCAGCAACTCGCGCTTTGCGGATGTATCACACGAGTTATGGCTGGTTTACACAGTACGAGCTGCTGACTAGACAGTACAAACCTGCTCGCACTGTGTACTCGCATGGCAGTAGCTCGGCTTTCCTTGGCTGTTTACACAGTGCGAGCTGCTGACTAGATAGCTGCTCGCACTGTGTAACGCATGTCAATAGCTCGGCTTGCTTTGGCTGTTTACACCGTGCGAGGCGAGTTACTGTCCAACTCGCAAGTGCGAGTAACTTGTATGGTACAGACGCCAGCACATCAAGCTACTACAATCTGTCAAATTTCTTTAATAGATTTTCAACTTTATCGCTAAAGCATTAGGTTCAAGGTTGATTGGGAAAATTTGACAGTTTCGGGTAGCTTGACCTGCTGGCGTCTGTACGTCCACACAGTGCGAGTTGCTGCATTGCAGCTACTCAATAGTGCTTTCACGCTAACTCGCCCTGTGTAAACTAGTCATAACTCACTTGCGAGTTGGGCAGTACCTAGCTCGCATCCGAGTAACTTCAACATTTTTTTTTGTTTTCACTCGCCTGCTCGCCTACTCCCATCACTCGCATGACAGCAGCTCGCACATCACTCGCATCGTTCGGACACTTTCGGCAGTAGCTTGCCAGTCAGTAGCAAGACGATCCTGTAGGACGTCGGTTGACGAGTGTTTTATTTTTCTTTTGTAAGGAGACTAGTCAGCTACTCTCATAACGAAAACAGCTAAGGCAAGACAAGTTACTGACATACGAGTACACAAAGTGAGCAGTTGTCTACGGTCTAGTCCGCAGCTCGCACTATGTAAACCAGCCATTTGTTGTTGGGTGATCTTTCCATTAATTCTTCTTTATTATAAGTTACTAACATAATATATTAGTTTAAGTGCTCTTTTACTAACAATTTATGGATCTCATTGTCCGACATAAAATTGGTTTGATTTTTATTTATTTAATAAAGTTAGGTAGTAAAGTGCTATTTACGAAACACTAGTTCCATCACATCACTTACCAGTTTGCTATGTACCTACGAAGTTTAATTATTTATTTATTTTATTTATTTAACCGTTTATTTACACACAAATAAACAGACAAGAATAAAAGAACAGAAAATTACGTACAAAGGTGATGCTTATTTCTAAAGAAATCTCTTCTAGCATACCTGCGATAGGATAGAGGATAAAAAGAGATGTAGACACCGTGTGTAAGAATAAAAGAGATAATAAAAATACATAAAATCTAAAAAAAATCACTAAGAAAATAAAACATATAATAAATACTTAAATACATACATACTTCTAGAATAAATATCACTAAAATAACTATGACGATATGGAAAGATAGTGTTCTTACACATTTCATTTCATTTTTATACATTTATCTATGTTACCAATTCCCTCAAACAACTGCTACCATATATTTACATTGTCTACACCTCGCAGGTTTTCTGTTGATCCTATTGATCCCTACTAGGCCTCGTTTATCCGGTATACGTAAACGCCATTTTGAATTTTTGGTTTTAGATATTTTCTGATTGTGACCCTCAGAGTTACTGGAACGTTTTTCTGGAATCAATGTTTTGTATTACATTGATGTATGATTTATTCTTGTCTAGGATTCTCGTATTATTTTATTTGCGACTCCATTTTGAATTTTAAATTTAGATATTTACCGGTTTTTACCCTCAGATATAGTCAAAATATTTTCTGGAATAAATGTTTTGTTTTTTAATGTAGATAGGTACTGCTAGATGATTTATTTATATTGAGGATTTATTTTTATGATGGTTTTAGACGTTTTTATTGTTTTACTTTAAGTCTCTTGATTTCTTGAGAAAGGTTTTTTTTAATGTAGGTATCTTTGTTCTTTAAGGAGGAAGCGTCAGGGTAGCCCGCGAAATTCAAATTTTCTTACTATTTTTGCAATTTGCAAGTCAGTATTAAGTTGTATGTTAAATAAAGTATGATTTGCGGCCGTAACCAATATGTTTTTACAGAATTATATACAATACAATCAGTAATACAACTCTATAAGTTAGTATAATCCTAAAATGTCAAGATTTCATGAAATAGTCATTTTTTGGATTACCTGGTCTTAAAGAGTTGTATTGATCACTTTAATGATTCTAATTATGTAAATAGATACTTGTTACGACCGCAAATTATAATTTGATCAACGTACAATATAATACCGACTTGGAAATTGCAATAAACGTAAGAAAATTTGAATTTCGCGGGCATCCCTGACGCTTCCCCTTAACACAATAAATAGTGCCTTCTTATCATTTTTTATTCGTATGAATCTGGGCCCATTTTATATTCAGTTTAAACACGAAACTCTTAATTTTTAGGGTTCCATAACTCAAAAGGATATAACGGAACCCTTATATGATCACTCGTGTGTCTGTCCGGCTGTCACAGCCAATTTGCTCCGAATCTAATAAGCAGATTAAGTTGAAATTTGGTACACTTACGAATTTCTGTGACCCAAATACTGACGTGTAACGTCAATAAATGAATTTTGAATATGGGGGTCAATTTTTTTTTGGGGGCAAATGAGAAAATTTACAAAAAGTTTTGTAAACTGTACCGTGTGAAATATCAAATGAAAGGGTCTCAAATAGATTTTTTTTATAATTTTAAAATAAATAGTTTTAAAGTTATTTAAGAAAATACGAGTATACGAAAATTTACCATTTATCCCCTTATCTCTGAAACTACTGTGCCTAAAATTTTGAAATAATATAGAAAATATTTCTATAGATATAGATTACAGGAAAACTTATAAAAAGACTATGGTCCTAAAATAACATGATAATTCTCTCAATCTCGTGAAAACTTACATTTGCAGTTGGAATGTATGGGAGAACATGTTTTTCAACTGCAATCTTAAGTTGGTTCTTGGGATAAATGCATCCCAACTACGGTACCCTCATCGTGCGAGGTCCGACACGCACTTAGCCGGTTTTTTCTTAAAAACATTCAATTGTGTCATGGCTACTGCGAAAGACAATTTAGCAATTTCATACTGCAGCCTTTTAAGGAATTTTGTGGAGAAAATATAAGGCAAGTGCATAAAACTACAAAGACTTACAAATATATCGACGAAAGACAAATTACATATGTTCACGACCCCTTACTACTGGTTCTCACAAAGCCAGCTAGTAAGTTATTAGGCATTAGGTTAGAGTTATTACACCTACGCGGTCGACGTCGATTGATGGATTTTGTTAGTAGTATATCATAACTAAAGAACAACTAGCTTTTGTCCGCGACTTCGTCTGCGGTCCATGATAAAAAAGCAGCCTATGTTCTTCTCCAGGACATGTGCCAAATTTAGCCCAAATTCCTTTTACCGTTTTAGTGTGAAAGCGTAACAAACAAACAAACTCACTTTGGCATTTATAATATTAGTTAGGACGTGTTAAAATTGTATCAAAATATAGCTGTAGAACACAGACATTGTAAAATATTAATGTATGATTGTCAACCTTCTACCTATTTGTTGTATCTGTGTACCAATAAAAGTCATTTCAATTTGTTAGAAGCTAACAACCGTATTTTATTAGGTTATGGGCCCAGATCCATATGTTTTTAGCAAAAATTAAGTTTTTAGGTTAGGAAATGGATGTACCTAAGTTACATTGTAAATGTTCCAAAACTCAAGGGACGTGAAATTTACGATGAATGGGCGTTCGTTGTGCGAAATTTCTTAATTTCGAAAGGCGTTGACATCAACAAGCAAGACGAAACAAATGCCGGTGCAATAGCTAGCGTCGATGAGCAAAAAGCAAAAGCGAAATTGGTGATGACCATTGATTCATCTTTGTACGTTTATATAAAGTTCGAGTCTACAGTTCAGGGTGTGTGGAAGAAACTAAAATCGTTATTTGATGACTCAGGATTTACTCGCAGAATTAGCTTGTTACGGAGCCTAATTTCAAAACGTCTGGAAAATTGTGAGTCGATGACAGCATACATAACTGAGCTCGTTGATACAGCGCATAAATTAAGAGGAACCGGCTTCGATATCAACGAAGAATGGGTTGGATCATTATTGTAGGCAGGTCTACCCGACAAATTTTCACCAATGATAATGGCAATTGAATACTCTGGGATCGTCATTTCCGCTGATGTCATAAAAACCATTGAGATAGAATAACATGGAGATGGCATATTCTACTTTATACAAATATCTGTCATATCAACACAGGCATATCAAAAAGCGTTTTGTTTCTTTTTAACTAACCAAGAGCTACGTATGAAAAGAGAGACATCTAAACGTGCAACCGTTTATTATTAGGAGGTCTATTAAAGATGAGCTATTAAACCGATCTACATTATTTTCAATGAGATCCAAACGATGACGATTCCAGCTAACAGACTAACCAGATGCTAGGCTGTATATTTTGGGATGCTACAGATGTTAGGCTTCCAGTCTAACCAGATGTATCTGAATACCAGTAATTTACATGGAGCGGCTGCTTATCTGATCTCCACAGCTCAGTTATTAGGTTATACGATACGTCTTGATAAGACTGGTTGTCAGACTTTCAGGCTTCTGAATAACCGTAATGACTGTTAAAGATCTACAAACGATAGCTGGGACCAACGGCTTAAAAGCGATGCCACACTGATCCGTTGCGTAGCGTCGGCATTTCAGTGACGCTTGCTCTGTTCTAAAAGACATTAAATCCTCATCTCTTTTATAACTGAGTAAGCGTCATTGAAATGCGACGACGCAAAGCAGCGCAAGGCACCCGTGTGGCATCTCATTACTTGCTTACCAAGGCACGATGGGATCAATATATGTGTGTGTGTGTGTGTGTGTGTATAAGTAATATATGAATCCACGGAACGACCTTCGCATAAGTAGCTTAACCTTCAATCGACCCGTGCAGCTGTTATTATTTAGCCACGAATCTCTAAGTATCACATGGGACTTAAAAACATAACTACCGAAATATCTTTGCTCAAACACCTCTGCTCACATTTGAGGAGTACATGCCTAATCAACCACCGGGGGGAGGGTTCGCGCATTTTCGAAGAGGATAGCTCAGTAGCCGTGGTTTGGTCACCCACAGTGAAGCGAAGAGGAACCCGAGGAGGGGCCGCTCGTCAGGGCTTTTCCCAGGAAGTCGACGACGTAGCGGCCAACAGGTAGGTTGCGGTGCCGCTTGAGCGACATCGCAACTGAGGCGGGTCGCGATGTCGTATAGGCGGCTGAGGGTTGGAGGCCGCGGCGGGAGAGGTGTGCCGGTATTACGGTGAGCCGCTCTTCCTACCTTCCGCGGCCTTGACGGGGTCGCCACCATCTGATGGCGGACGCTGTGGGGCCACAAGGGAGGAGGAGTGTCGGTATTTCGTGAGCCGCTCTCTCTATCCTCTGCGGCCGAAAAGTGGTAGACGGCCGGGCCACTGACCTGACCGGTCGCAGGGGTACCAAGAGTGCCTAGACACGGGGTCGTCTAGCGCCCGTGTGCTGGTTTGGTCTATGGGGTGGTCAAGGTGCACACTGTGTTCTTGTGCGCTGGTGATGGGGGGTGCTCCCCAGAGGAGGGTCCGGTGACGGACAGCCGCGGCGGGTTCGCGGTGAGTGCTAACGCATGCCCGAGTTCCCGCCACAAGCGGCAGAGGCGGACATCGTGGAGTTTTAGTGGGTTGGAGTCCCACATAACTGCACTATCTCCCCGTGGTAGTGTATGCACGAGCATTTCTCCACGGAAAAAAAAGGCCTAAATGCCTGATGTTATGTAAACCATTATACAAATCTAAACAGCAAATATTGCGAGAACAAATAGTAGCTACATTTCCAACATTCTCAATATAAGTGACTCGGAAAGCACTCTGCGGTTTTAGAGTGGCGATGCATTTCTTTAACCGCAGCCATTGCTATACATATATTGACTGTTTACCCCTGTATTGAACGATATGGGGAAAAGGGATTGAGGGCAGAGCTTAAAACGTTACGTATGTATGTTTATATTGTTTCGTGTGCGTTTCGGTAATACGCTTGAATCCTATTAATAGGTTGGTTTGCGACATATGATTTTCTAACTATACTATTTTCTAAATATTGATAAAAGAGATTGTTAAGTCAAGAGCTCCTGGTGGACTAAACATAGGACGAAAAGTACAAAAAGCCTATTTTTTAGGGAAGCCAAATGGAAAAATGGAACATTTCTGTGTCATGTCATATTCGTCTGTCAGAATGAGACGCAGCGGAAGACTCGGAGACTTAATTAGCTTTTTATCGATGAAAATTGGAAATAAGGTTTATGCTGTACACCACTAAACAATGGTGTAGTGAGACTACAAAAAATATACCTAATAAGGTGTGGCACTCCATAAATACCTTTAACAGAGGTATTCATATAAATAATAAATGGTATGCATTGTTGAATCCAAAGACTATATAATCTCTCTATGGTTGAATCCCATAGTTTAAAATATTATGATGTTTCTAAGTAAGATTGCTATTTAAGTCAATATTTTTTGAGAAGTGGGATATTTTCAGTTACAACCTCAGAAATAACTTTCATGGTTTTAAATAATACTTTGAAATTAAAACTTGTTTTTGCGGCAGGTAAAATCAAGACTGTGCATGAGTAAATATTCATCTCGACTAGGTACGGCACCCTTCACAGTGTGTGGTCCGACACGCACATGACTGGTTTTTTTTTTAAATTCTTCACTCAAATTAGACTTCAGAAAATTCTCAAAATTCTCATCACCTAAGGCCTTAGCCTGGTCATGTATCTTTCTCCAACGTGCTTCCAACGTGTTTCCAGCTTTTTCTCTCCAACTTCTCACTACAACAGTTCTTAAATCTTGGTCTACGCCATCCAACCATCTGAACTTGGGCCGCCCTCGACTTCTCCGGCCATCTGGTTTACTAACCAGTAAACGTTTGTGTTCTCTGGTCTCGTCCATTCTTGCGACATGGCCTGCCTTCGAAAGCATCCTATTTCGATGGTTATTATTACATTAGGCTTGTAGAGCTCGTGGTTGTACCGCGTTCACCATTGCTTGTTTTCCAGCACTCCACCAGATATGCGTCTGAAAATGAATTAATACCAAAAACAGTCATTTGCATACGACTGACATGGTATGAATTAAAATCAATCTGCCTAGCCTTTTCCCAACTATGTTGGGGTCGGCTTCCAGTCTAACCGGATGCAGCTGAATACCAGTATTTCACATGGAGCGACTGCCTATCTGACCTCCACAACCCAGTTACTGGGTAACACGATACCCCTTGGTAAGACTGGTTGTCAGACTTTCGGGCTTCTGGCGATCCGTAACGACTTTAAAAGATCCACGAATGACAGCCGGAACCAACGGCTTAACGTGCTTTCCGAGGCACGGAGGAATCTTAGTATGAAAAGATGGTCACCCATCCACAGACCAACCCCGTCCAGCGTAGCTTAACCTGATGGATTGACCCGTGCTGCTATTTTTTCGTAGCCACGAGCTCCTCATAGGTATGAATCAAATAAGTAAAAAATAATAAATAGCAAGCACGCACCAACCCACCCATTTTCACCACACACTCCACACACACACAACACCCTTCACATACACTCTAACCCAAAAGCACGTACACCGCACAAACGCCACACACACCCCACAATTCACACACACTCAAACCCAAAGTACCTAAACCGAGTCATCTAACAGTCTTTTTACGTAAGTTAACTTTTACATTGCAGCATTGTATTGTTTTATTTTTCTTTTGTTTTTATTTGTATTATAATTAACAAATAATTAAGTACTTCACCTCAGTATATGAAAATGTTTGCTATACTTGGTAAGAGACTTGACCCCACGATACAGGGAATCCTAGTGTGGTGTCCAGGGAATTTGTAAAAATCTAGCACCTAAGGCTCGACCTATGTATCACACCTTTATTTCGAAATCGTTACTAAATAAAATTCTCAAGAAAATTACTTTTAGTAAAAATAAGAAAATATTAAATTATATAACTACACGTCTTAAAAAGAAACCAATAATTTAACAAATAATCTCAGAAAAATCTCTTATGAGTTCATCACTTTTTATGACAAGGTAAATAATAATGCAAAAATCGTAAAGTAACTCTTCTGTAAAATTTAGTTTTTTGTTTAGTAACGGTTTCGAAATAAAGGTGTGCGTGGTATGATACGAGTATAGTGAGTGATTGAAATTTTTTAAATTTAAATTTTATTTTAGATGAACATACATATGACCTTGGATTGAAATAAATGATTTTTGAATTTATGTAATCTGTTACTAGTTTTTTTACGTTTTTTTTTTTCTGAACTGAATAAAGTTTTCATTTATTTATTATTTATTTTATTTATGCGTGCTACATTCAAAATATTTCTTTATTTACTTACTATTTCTACTTACATTTGTTTTTACAGGTGTGAACCCAATACAACATCGTAGTAATTTAATAATAATAATAATTCAGTGACGTCACCCAAAAATCCAATCGGATACCACCACCAATAAAAATGAACTGCTGTCTACTCTGACTGACAGGGTCCAAAGGAGATGTTTTAAAATGGGCCAGGTCTGTGTATACTACCTCAAAAAAAAAAAAAGAGAAAACTCCGTAGCATTCGAGAAATATAGATAATTCATTTAAATTAATAATGTTGTGTTAGGAAATTGATATTTATCAATTAATTTTATCGACTTTCAACATGGCATCTCACCGATTTATTTACTCTGTGCACAAAACAATGGCAGTAAACCATATATCGACCATTGATCATAGAAAAAGGACTGTCATCTGTCACAACAGTGTCACTTCAGTCCTCTTCTTGAGTAATAAACATGTCAAACGTCATTAATCAATCAAAATGACAGCTTACCCCCATGACGGGTTTTTGTTGTGTGTTGCAATTTCAAGTGTAATTAATTGTGGCTTCCCAGCAAACACAGCCATATTAAAGTAATCGGACAGTTGAGAACTGTTTTAAATATATTTCCCTATTTTTATGTATAGTGTACACGTACCTGGCCCAAGGTCCATACATTTTGGAACATCTCCTTTATACCTGTAAATTAACGCAGATGATAAGTCCCAAGTAACGACTGAGTGCCGGCACAAGTCATACAGAGGACAATAATGTTAAGTGGTACCCTCTGGAATTCCACCAAAGAACAGTAAAGATATCCAATCGCAGAGTGACGCTGTTGAGTCTTTATTGCCCGCCCCACCGATGCAAACTTTACCAAGTTTGTAAGTGTCCCTGGGACTTGTAAACAGCCTCTCTCTCAACCCTTGCCGCAGCCTACTGTTTGGATCGAGCAATCCCAATGTAAATAATGCGAGTAATCCCAATAATGTGTTAAATGAGTGTTGAAAAGATTTCAATTCGCTTTAAACTCGTTTCTCAATTGGGACTCAAATACTGCTAGAAATGACTATTGTTCCACATATGCTGCGCACAACTTACAATGCTCGAAGGATTTTAAGTCGGCATACTTAATTCCATCTTAAAATCTCCCAGCTAAAACTGAAGTGATGCTATAAAGTGCACGCAGCGTTTAAAGGGGAAATTCCCTCTGTGCTACAAATTTTCAATGTATGGCAGATGTGTATTATGGATAAATAAATAAAATTGAATTGTCTGCTTGTAATGTCAAAATAATAGCTTTTTGCTAAAACGCATATAAAACTTTAAACGGTAGGTACTTATAACAAAAACACATTTTTTTAATTTTTTCTGTCTATCTGTCTGTTTGTTCTGTTTCGGTAATGTTCGAAACGACTGGACCAATTTTGACAGGACTAACACTGTCAGATAGCTAAAGTTATAAGGAGTAACATAGGCTAATTTTATTTAAAAAAATGAATACGGGTTCCGCACTAATAATTAGAAAATCCATGAAATTGTGAACAAAATCCGATTCAATTCGGGAAGTATTGACATCCACGCAAGCGAAGCCACGGGCAACAGCTATAGTTACTATAACAAGAAAGAAAAAAGGAAGAATAAAGAAAATTATTGTATCTGCGACTTGATTGCCTTTGATAATGATGTGCTACACTGCCCCCAAAATAGGTAATTGGGATAAGGGTAGAAATATGATGATTCACGTCAAAACAAACGAAGATCAAAAACCAATTACGAACTACTAAGGGCAAGATAAGGTGTACGTTATAATAATAATAATATCCTGGGACTTTTCACACACGGTCATCTGATCCCAAACTAAGCAGAGCTTGTACTATGGAAACCAGATAACTGATATACTTCATACACTACTTTTTGTTTGTAAATACATACTATATAGATAATTACACCCAGACTCAGAACAACCAGACATCTTCATGCACACAAATGTTTGTCCTGGATGGGAATCGAACCCACGACCTGCGGCATGATAGGTGGTATCTTAACCAACCACGCCAACTGCCTGTTATATTAGTAAATAGTTCCGTGAACTATATAACCTAGCCATTATTAACTTACCAGTGACCTTTAAAACTAATACATTGTTCATAAACGATAAATACATCAATTACAAACAATTCCTAAGAAGCTACGCTGCCCTTTAACAAACCACATAGTTAGTCGATTGTAATAGTTATGACATTACCCAGTCATTATTTGTCATTTATAGTTCACAAAGTCTTGCCTACATCCTTCTCTAACGTTCACGATAGAAAGAGACGGGGAATGTGGAAATTAGCAGTTATTACCGAAGATACTGCAGTCCGAAGTTGAACAATTTGCGCAAACTTCGTGACATAATGCTTGGTACACATTGGCGGACTTTCCCTAAAGACCACAAAATGGCCGAACCTAGAACGTTAAGCAAGTTTACACACTCACTCCAAAATGAAGTATATACTTATGTCAAATTGCTTGTAAACTGACATAAGGAAGTAAGTACACGATTTCATACGAAAACTACAGCTAACATTCTCAGAGACAGCTTTGCCTCTGGGCATCTTTTGTTGAACTTGGACCGACCCGAATATAGCTTCAACGAACAACACGTTGACAAAATGTACACAAAACGTTTACAGATAGATAAAAAGATCAGACAAATAGAGTTTATTTTTCTTCTGAAACAATGAGAAATGGAGCTTATTACAACCGTAGCTGTGGCTCAAGTACTTTAATTCACATAGTAACTTGAATCCCCGTAAGACTCGCTTAGGGTTCAATTTCAATAAAGCCTTTCGTACAATAACGCATCTCTCACGCCCCGTCTAGACAACACACCTACAGTCCGACCATCGAGAGAATGCGTTCCTGACACCTATCAGTTGGACAATTTTAGTAGTAATAAGGATCAAATTTGCAAAACACATATTCGATAGTATGAAACCGATAGGTGTCAACAACGCATTCTCTCGACGGCCGGACTGTATAAATTCCAAACTCCTCTTCAGTGATTAACAGACTGTTTTTGTCTATCAGTCAGTCAGTCAGTCACGTACACTGCTACAGGGATCTTTTGGCGCTCGAATGACGTCAACAGAGTGGCGCTGTTGGTATACATCTTACCAACAGCGCCACTCTCAATTGTTTTCTGAAAAAGCAAGATGGCGGCATTACTTCTGATTTTGGCGCCAAAAGATTGTATGGCTTTGGCCGCGTGGAGTTCGGAAATTATTCCAAGGTACTACTGGGATAAAAATTATTTATGTCCTAATCCAGGTCATGGTCCATCCATGTGCCAAATTTAATTCAAATCCGTTCAGTCGTTTTAGCGTGAAAGCGTTACAAACAAATAAACTCACTTTCGCATTTATAATATTAGTTAGGATTTACGAAAATATATAAAAGTACAGAAAAATCTCATACATATTCAGTAAAAGCATATTTACGAGTATGGCTGAAAAAAAAAACAACAACATTTTTGTGTCCACGCCATTATGCTCATTACTGACAAATCGTCGTGGTCATTTGCAAAATGGCGCTCTCCGTACTAGAACGCTTCTATTTGATTGACGATGGTTTCTTCTCATTCAATATTAAATACCTTTTCTTCGTCGGATTATGGCCAGAAAAAACCCTGACTACAAACGAAAAATTCCTTTACAAAATCTACGAATTCTTCATTCATTTCCTAACCACAACTTTTCTTATATTAGCCGGTATTGGGACTTATCAACACAAAGATGACCTCATAGTAGTCTTCTCCAATTTGGATAAATGTCTGGTAGTATACAACTTCTTTTTCAAAACTATAATATTTTTGATCAAGAGAGATAAGCTTAGAGAACTCATTGACGAAATCGAAAGTTCTGGAGACGAAGTTACGGATGAACGGAAGAAATTGATGGCAAATTATGTGATACTTATAACTGGGATGACAGCTGCTGTAGTCGGCGCGTTTAGTCTCCTGGCTCTATTTGAAGGAACAATGTCCATAGAAGCTTGGTTACCATTCGACCCAATGGAGAGTTCAATGAACTTCATACTGTCACTGCAAATTCTGGCGTTCTGCGTTTTCCCTGGTCTATGCAGGGCCTTTGCTATGCAAGGTCTGGTCTGCAGTATGATCATGTATTTGTGTGATCAGCTGATCCATTTACAGAAAGAGCTAGGGAATTTGCAGTATATGAAGGAGACTGAGATGGTAACGAGGATGAAATTCAAGAAGATTATAAAGAAACACATACGTTTGATGGGGTAATGTATTCATTTGTTCTACCATCTTCATTTCAGACGATACTCTGTCCCTCAATAGTTGAATTTCAATTAATTATTTTAGGTTAGGAGCTTGTATTATTGTTGTTTTGGTTTTGGATAGTAATCCTTTGCCCGCAATGATCAGAATCTAGTAAATTTATAATTTCTAATTTCTTTATTTGATTTACAAATTATTTTGGTATTTCGTTTGTATGAACTACGCATGCTTCGGGTCGCCTTATAGCGACCCCGAAGCATATTGGACTAAATAAAGTAGTCAAGATTCTTGCTCAATGCACTAAATATTCTTAAATTTATGTCCACTTATAGAAAGTATTTTATAAATCATTTATTAATTATGTTATGTTACAGATACTCTATGAAGATGGAAAATATCTTTAAAGAATACTTCTTAGTTCAGAACTTGGCAGTGACTGTAGAATTATGTTTAAATGCAGTTATGGTAACTGTGGTAAGTATATTTCCATGTACACATATTTCCACTCGACTACCGAAGTGGGAAAGGAGATGGCCCAAACTTGCCCCAAGCTGTATATAATTAAAAGTATTACAATTAATTAAATTAAAATAAATGAAGAATTTATAATACATAATAACACTTCATAGCAGCGTCTGAATAAAATAATAAAATAAAAGAATTGTATGCGATTTTAACCTTTCAATTTCACTTTAAAGTATCTTCAATGTTGCCATTTATTAATACCAACGCTTTGAGGAAAAAGAGAATGATATTCGTAACAAAATATTTATTTAAATATGTTTTGGACCCTAAGTAATCCATCAAACCAACCTTTTCTTAATTTATACATCAAAAGTCATAGTACACTTATGGGTATTATATTCTAATACAGTAACGTCGTGTATTACAATATTGACATAAAGTATTACTTGACTTAATAACTTACTAGCAACACTCAATGAATCCGTCAAAATGTGGAAAAAATGGCAAATGTCAAAACTGTCATTTCAATCACGCTTCGCAAAACAGCACGAGCTGGCATGAGGGTCACGAGGCCAGCTCGTATAATCGTTAGTTAACTGTGGTATCGCTATTAGAGAACGCATCAGGCGGCATGAAACAGCATTTTAAGAGATCGCATTAAATCAAGAAATACTCCTAGACGTGAGTACTATACGTACTTAATCTTAGAATATTGGTACAATTGTATAGCTGTAAACCGGACTGTTGGATGTTGTGTATATATATTAGGTTGGGGAAAAAGTCTTTTCGTATTATAGTATGTATGAACTTGTAATAAAATCTCTTTGGCTATACTATTTGTATCTGGCTGGTTTTGGTATCATTGAAAGTTTAAATTTTAAAGAACATAATTCCAAATTCAAATTAGGAAAATGTGTGATTTTCATTTGTTTTTCGTACCGTCGTGAATCTAATGAAGAAATTCGATACATTTTAAAATTTTACTACAAAAAAGGTAAAAATGCAACGCAAGACGCGAAAAAAATTTGCGATGTTTATGGACATCGCAAATTGTCTTCGCAATCGCAAATTGTAGTGTCTGTGAGAGTAGCACAAATTTGGTTTAAGTGTTTTCAATCCGGAAATTTTGATGTCAAAGATGCACGTCGCTCTGGGCGCCCTATTACGGATAAAATGGATGCCATTTTTGAAAAAGTGGAGCAAGATCGGCATACCAGTAATTACGACGTAGAAGAAGAACTGGAAATTGACCACAAAACAGTTTTGGCGCATTTGAAAAAAACTGGGTACACAAAAAAGCTCGACATTTGGGTACCTCACGAGCTCACTGAAAGAAACCTAATGAACCGTGTACTCATTTGTGATTCTTTATTACGACGTAATGAAACCGAACCATTTTTGAAGAAGCTGATAACTGGTGATGAAAAGTGGATCACGTATGACAAGAACGTGCGACAAAGGTCGTGGTCAAAGGCCGGTCAGGCCTCACAGACTGTGGCGAAACCCAGGTAACTCGCAACAAGGTGATGCTGTGTGTGTGTTGGGATTGGAATGGCATTATTCATTATGAGCTGTTACCACCAGGCAGGACCATCGATTCTGAACTCTACTGCGAACAACTGATGAGATTAAAGCAAGAAGTTGAGAGAAAGCGGCCGGAATTAATCAACAGAAGGGGTGTGGTTTTTCATCATGATAACGCTAGACCTCACACATCTTTAGCCACTCAGCAAAAATTAAGAGAGTTTGGCTGGGAGGTGTTAATGCATCCGCCGTATAGTCCTGACCTTGCACCTTCAGATTTGCACCTGTTTCGGTCTCTTCAGAATTCTTTAGGCAGTGTCAGGTTAACATCACGAGAGGACTGCCAAAACCACTTGTCGCGGTATTTTGACCAGAAGTCCCAAAATTTCTATAGCAATGGGATCATGTCCCTACCTACAAGATGGCAAAAAGTTATCGAACAAAATGGTACCTACATACTTTAGTTAAATGTAAATAAACTATATTAAAAAATGTTTTGAATTTTCTTAAAAAATGCGAAGAAACTTTTTCCCCAACCTATTATATATGACAATCCTTTGGTGCTTGGGGTAGGCGAGATACCAAGAAAGTATTGTTCTATCAGTTTTTGGATAAT
Organism: Dicycla oo; assembly: GCA_948252095.1. Lineage (NCBI taxonomy): Eukaryota > Metazoa > Arthropoda > Insecta > Lepidoptera > Noctuidae > Dicycla > Dicycla oo. Next base: position 18,079,960 of record OX411732.1, read on the forward strand.
GTACTAGTGACATTGAATAATAAAATGTAAAAAATAATGTTTGTGGTTTTATTGTGTCTAATTTACCTATTCTACAAAAAAAAGTTTAGTAACTGCTGTGCCAGTTTTTCCAAGTTATAACATGATATATACTAATTACCTAACACAAATATATACACCTCAACCTAAATAGGTTCCTTCCTTCCTTCAGGAATTTATAATTTTATGAATGAATTGTGAGATCATGATGAAAACTGGGCGAAAAAAGCAACTTTTTCAAACCTTCATAACTTTATTCCACGACTGCATAGTTATATGTAACATATAATTCTTAATTATTGAAAATCCGTCCTATTGAACCACTTAAATTTCATCACTGTACTTTCTGAGGTACAGGTCCTAAGAGTTTTTGGCCATCTCCTGTGATCGGAAATAGTTTGCAGTTCATAAAATAAACGCTTTCAAATCTTGAAAGTTTAGGCCAAAGTACATGTACATACACACATACCATCACGACAAACTAATGAAAAACGCAACTCGTGTAATAAATCGTCAACTTTGTCTCTGCCACCTCCGACCTAGACTAAAGTCAAGAGCAAACCCATCTCAAATAAAAAAATTCAAAAAAAAAAATAAAAACACGTTTGGCTCACCAGTTACCTACCTACTAACATGCCGTTTGACCGAATTGAAAAAAACTCCAATATTTTTTAAATCGACGTTTTTATAACAAAGTGTTTTTAGGATTGTTTTTGATGGATATACTCACAAATGCCGGAAGTACGTTCAATTATTAAATCAATATGTTATTCTGAGAAATTTGAATAATAATTTACACACACACACAAGTTAGGTAACAATCAGACATTCAACTTGACATTGGCTAAATGCACAAACCGTGCGAAGCCAAAAGAAAAAAAAAACACACAGACAGAAAATACAATGAAAATAATAACAATGCAAAGTAGAAATAGCCGCGGGCCCCAAACTAGGCACAGCATGTATCTTGGTGGCCCAATATTAAGGCGAAAGCGTCAGGGTAGCCCGCGAAATTCAAATTTTCTTACGTTTTTAGGGTTCCGTACCTCAAAAGGAAAAAACGGAACCCTTATAGGATCACTCGTGTGTCTGTCAGTCTGCCACAGTCAATTTGCTCTAAATCCAATGGACCAATTAAGTTGACATTTGGTACACATATGTATTGGCTGTGACCCGAACACGGACGTGTAACGTGAATAAATGAATTTTGAATATGAGGTCAAAATCAAAATCAAAAGTCATTTATTCAAACTAGGCTGAGAATCAGCACTTTTCGAACGTCAAAATTACATAAGACAGTCCCCCAAAACGCCCGCCCTTCACCACTTACTAGTGCGTTAGCTTGGGAGAAGAAGTGGCGCAACAAACTCCCCAGCAGCACAGCTGTCTGTTCAGTTAAAAAAAAAATGATTATATATAACACTGCGCATAATAATTTAGGTACATTACGCAATACAAAACATTAAATTAAATTATTTGCTATAAGTAAGCTAGCACACGCCAATATACAAAAAAAAAAAAAAATCGAAAACTATACTCAAGCAGAAACAAAATACAAAACTAAAAACGTAAGCAGAACTTTATACCCAAATAAAAGCCTCCAGTAATAAAGGGCGTGCCCACTTAGGGTCATGTATTGTACCTATGGACATTTCAGACTATCTCCAAAATGGCCTCACACTGCACACAACACCGATAGCGTCACGCCACTCACTGGTGTTGCTAGAAAATAAAAATGCCACCGCAGTGTTGCAATATTATATTTTTAGTACTGCCAGTTTTTTTTATTATAATCAATGTCCAAAGGTAAAAGCGTCCATAGGTACAATACATGACTATACATATAGCCGTACATGTAGTCGTAACTCAAAGTCACAGATGATAAACTAGGACCATCGAAGTAAAATCAATAACGAGTTAAGTTACTAATAACAAAACAAAACCAAGGTCAGCAAGACGACCTGTCACCACAAGCAGCACCCGTTCACGAGTATAACGCAAATATCAGCCATTACCCCCCTCGCCATATTTGAGGGAAGGACCCGACCCCCGACGCTACCGCAAGCAGTGACATCTAAGGGAGCATGACGAACTTGCTGCCGGTTGCTCGGGCAAGAAAAACCATGATCAATTGTCGAGGTCACTAGCTAACCACATATTGCAATACCACTCATAAAAATAAATAAACATTGAAATGAGTAGATTATGTCAATAATAAATAAAAATAAAATTAAAATAAATTGACCTTGAGAGTCAAAAAAATAAATAATTATATGAACTCATATAACCTGTCAGTAGGTATGCTAATTCTGGAGAAAGAACATAAACATTGTCTTAAGTTAAACACAGCGACCAACTATTCTTATCTCAATTTCAATTTTAAGGGGCAAATAATAAAAGTAAAAAAGGTACCTTACCTTAAGTATCGTACCTTACTGTAAGAGTCTCAAATGTATTTATTTTATAATTTTAAAATAAACTATTTTAAAGTTATTTAAGAAAATAGACGAAAATTGACCATTTCCCCCTCTTATCTCCAAAACTACTCAGCTTAAAATTAAAAAAAAAAAAATACAGACAATAGTTCTAGATTACAGCAAAACTCACAAGAAGTCTATTGTCTTAAAAAAACATGGCAAATCTCTCAATATTTTGCGTACAAACTTACATTTGTAGTTGGAATGTATGGGAGAACATGTTTTTTTTAACTACAATGTTAAGTATTTCTTGGGATAAATTCATCCCAACTACGGAACCCTTCATTGTACGTGGTCCGACACGCTCTTGACCCGTTTTTTGCAATTTAAGTCAGTATTAGGTTGTACGTTGAACAAAATATGCAACTGAAAAATGTATGTATTTTCAGAATTAAAATCATTAAAGTAATCAATACAACTCTAAAACCAGGTACTCCAAATGAATGACTATTTCATAAAATCTTGACATTTGAGGATTATACTAACTTTACTGATTCTAATGATTATAATTCTGTAAATACATAATTGTTACTGTCGCGAATCATACTATATTCAAGATATCACCTAATACGCACTTGCAAATTGCAAAAAAAACGTAAGAAAATTTGAATTTGGCGTGCTACCCTAACGCTTCCCCCTTAACAGACAGACAGATTAAGTGGCGAGTCAAGCTTCCTCTTAATCCAATCAAGGTTGCGTTCCAAGGAACCGTTTCAATTAAACTTATATTTCCTGAAAGGCTATGTATGTATATTAGCAATTGTTTACATAATACATTTAAAATTATTTCATTAATTATGTATAAGGGAAACAATTACTAACTCTAACAAAAACAATTACTAGCTCGTCGCTAAGTAACAACAGCTGCACGGTTCGATCTATAAGGTTCAGCTATGCTTGCCGAGGTTGATCCGTGGATGGGTGACCATTTTTACATACCGAGACTCCTCCGTGCCTCGGAAAGCACGTTACGCCGTTGTTCTCGGCTGTCATTCGTAGATCATTGACAGTTGTTACGGGTAGTCAGAAGCCCGAAAGTCTGACAACCAGTCTTACCAAAGGGTATCGTATTACCCAGTTCCTAGGTTGTGGAGGTCAGATAGGCAGTCGCTCCATGTAAAATACTGGTATTCAGCTGCATCCGGTTAGGCTGGAAGCCGACCCCAACATAGTTGGGAAAAGGCTAGGCAGATTGTATTACTAACAACAACCTAACTCACAAACTCATATAACACGTTTTAGACATACTAGATTCCAAATACACTGAAAATCAAACTTGGAGATCTTGCTTAGCAACCTATGCCCATACTTTTAATTAGCTGCTTTGAAATGACACTTCTTACTGTTATTTCGAAGGAAAAAAAACTATTAAAAGTCCGGGTATAAGTTGTAGTCTAGACTAGCTGAGGACCTCTACACAAAGTGACATTCTGTCAACGATAAAGATGGCGTAAAAGTCAAAAATTGATATAACTGACATAAGCTACCGAAAAGCCAATCCTGTTGAAAGTTGTTGTAGATAACGATACGCTTTGAAAGCGATTGCCATTAATTGTGGCTAAATAAAGCGTTTATCAATGTCAGAACTGTGGGCCTGTGGAACTGTGGTAAATAAATACAGTACCCCAGCAATAAATATGGCACATCGAATTAGAATGATAAATGATATTATTTCTGTAAGTAGGTTTGTACAAACACTTTTACACGTCAATCATATTTTTTTTAAACTAGATGAGGTCGGCATTTCTTGTCTGATTTTTCTGATCAGGGAGGGCTTACTATGAGCTCTTATAGCAAGCAGGTCAGAAGTTGAACTGCCCTGCTTTTTTGTACTTTGACATCTTATTCGAAGGCCTGAAGCAGGCTTGTTGCGTTGTCTTTTTTGAAAACTGTTCACCTTTTTTTTGTATAGACTTCATACCATGATGAAGTCGTCGAGTCGGTGGCAAAAAAACTGAAATACAGATCCAAAGCCGACTCCCGAAATTAAAGTTATTTTTCACTTTGTAGTGTTTCTTTTTTGGAAGTCTGTTGTTTTTTTTTTTGGAAAAGTTTTTTTTTTAATTCGAGGTTCTCGGTAAGCTGTTTTGAGGACCCACTTAAAATTTTGTCGCTTCGATGGGATCGTGAAGAGGATTTACAATGACAGATCGCAAAGAAATGCTATGTTATAGAACAACTACTTTAAGATGACCTAGCCAATGGCGAACTAACTGAGAAATTAGGAAAGGGTCCTAACAGGAACAAAATTTATCTTAAGCAAAATTAGTCTTACTTATTCTTAAAACATGTTTTCTTTTCTTCTCCCCGATTTCACAAATGAAATAATAGCTATAGTGTATACAGGGTTATTGGTAAAACACCAACAACCTCTTAAGGGGTCATTACACTCATCATTATGAACAACTTTTACTATGAGACCAAACCTAAAATCGCGAAAAAAAATCAGCTGTTCAGTACATTTATGTTCGCATAATTCGTCAAAATGTACTGAACAGCTGATTTTTTTCGCGATTTGAGGTTTGGTCCCATAGTAAAATTTGTTCATAATGATGAGTACACATGTTTTACCAATAACCCTGTATATGTATGTATGTTCAGTGAATAATAGTTATAATAATGTAGAACGTCGGAGTCCAATTATATGGAAGTTCCGGGCTTCTACAGGTTTACGTAGTCAGATGGTAAATAATAGATCATCATAGAGGCGATACTGTATTAAAAGGTTCAAACGCTACACTCATTCATAAAAAGTAGCACACTTTCTTAAATTACACCGCGTAGCGTCCTAGCTAAAATCGAAGTGCCGACCGGCAAAAACATCCGAACTATCTTCATTTAATTATTTAAGGGATATTATTAATTGCACATCAAATAAACAATGACCTATCAATTTATTTCCATCATTTATATACTTTTTTACATCAAAAAAATACTGACTGCACAGCAAATTAACCAGAGCGTACATACATAATACTCAGACTCATAGCAAAATGACATGGTGACTAATATTAACTCCGAGGTTAGGTTTGGTTAGGTTACTTTAAACCCTTTACACATAAATAGGAGGTAATAAGGTTTAATGTGCGCTAGTCATTATTAGCGCATTAATAAAAAAGCTTTATTGCGGTGCGCCACGAATATAAATTGTTTCTTATTTAGTTATATTTTGAGTTGAGTATTTTGCTGTGCAATCAGTAATTTTGATTGGAATTCGGATTATTTTTGGATACAAAAAGTAATATTTTGATTTGCGTTTAAATACTACCCATTATTTAAAAGAAGATAGTTCTATACTGGTGCAAGTAGTCGAATGTCAGCCAGGCATGGAACCTTGACAATACTTTCTATAAAGTAAGATGTTTTTATGAAGACGGAACGTACCTACATTAAAGGTATACTCTTGGACGGACGTCAAATGAGGAGCAAAAGGAAAGTAGATTAGGTACCTATGGTAGTAGAAAGAACAGTGGGGTTTTAGTCGGTAGTAGTCCGACATAACCCTGCGTTCTCCCCAGATGGAGAATATCCATGAGGATTTCCCCAAGAATAAGGAAAAAAAGTACATACCTCAAAAATTGAGAAAAATTCACAGTTTTTGGTAAAAGTCCTTATTTGGCTACCAACAGCTTTTACTAATACCAACAACTATTAGCACTGGTATTTGTTTCAACTCATATTTATTTTCTATTCCGAACGGATACCATTGTTTAAACTAATACCAAAACAAGTTCAAAGATATATGGTACAACAGTAAAAATGCTTTGTATGTAATTATAAGACCTATAGTTGAAAATATGTTAAATCCAAAAAAAATAATTAATAAGTTCCTCCTTGTACCTGTATAATATTTTTTTTTTGCAAAAATATTATAACAAGAACAATTTACTGACAATCTAAAAATTACAAAATATCTCAGAAAATCAACTCTTAATTTATATTAAAATTTACCTTACATAAAAATATTAGAAAACAAATATAATTTGATTAGGTTTGACTAAGCTGACTGTACCATAATCAAGTTCTTAGTATTCGTTCGCATATTAAATTTAATTATTTAAAGAAACGCTTCATTTATTAAAGAGTAATTTAATTATTTAAAGAGTGGCATGCGTTCGGAATAGAAAATAAATATGAGTTGAAACAAATACTAATAGTATAAGAATCAGGGTGGCAAATTAAACAAAATGTAGGTAAGTAGATAGTTGCTTATATTTCTCGCACAGTGGATACACTTATTAACACATTGTCTGCTTAATTCTTTATGCAAACGCTTCTTTATGCTACACCCTTACCGACCCTTATTTTACGATGTTTTCGAAACAATAGAGATGCACAACGAACGCACAGGTGCGGCGCGCCGCACTCGAAGAAAGTTATGTAAATTGTATGGACGCGCATACGCGCCGTCAAGCACCTGGTGAACGTCCGAAAACGCGCATGTGCGACTGCCGCGCCTAATGTATTAAGCTACTTCCGTCCGATACGACGGCCTGCCCAAGAATGCACGCCTCTATCAACTTGTTCTTATTTATACAATCCGTTATCAGTACTTCCTAATCACAAACAAGATAAATAAATGAAAAATAATTATCCAAATATGATTTTTACCAATGTATACTATTCCTACATTTATTAAACATATTTTTACTTCACTTTTAATTGTAGTCAAATTACATACTTTTCAATGTATTCTAATAAACGTTTCTAGATTAAACATAAATAAATAAATAAGCCAAAGTGAATATAGTTACGGTGAAATAGTAACGGTGTAAAATGTATGATTACCCTTAATTCTAACAATAGTATTAGTATTAGAACGGAATAAATCGAATGCAGCTGAATACCAGTATTTTAGATGGAGCGCCTGTATATATATTCATTTATATTATTGTATTTTAGCTGGACTGCCTATCTGACCTCCACATCCCAATTACTGAGTAATACGATATCTCTTGGTAAGACTGGTTGTCAGACTTTCGGGATTCTGACGATCCGTAACGACTGTCAAAGATCCACGAATGACAGCCGTGACCAACGGCTTAACGTGCTTTCCGAGGCACGGAGGGGTCTTGGTATGTAAAGATGGTCACCCATCCACGGACCAACCGCGGCAAGCGTAGCTGTTCGATCGACCCGTATGGCTGTTACTACTTCTTTCAATAGTTGTTCACCTTTGTTACTGTCATTTTACGATTATTAGCAATTCAGAAGCAGGCCTGCTGCTGCCCTGCTTTTGAATTGACTGGAAATTGAATGATTTTTTAAATGCTCATAATAATCCCCAAAAAAAGGCCAAAACAACCTCAGAGGTCTTAAAACTCTCTTTAAAGTGCAAACATAATCTTGGTCAGATCATGTGAAGCCCATGTAGATTGGTGTCTGAAATGGTCTGGTGAGGAACGAACCACACAGATTGAGTGCAATGACTGGAGTGCACACATTTGTCAGTAATCGTGTAGCTCCACTCAGGACTTACGGAGCTCAAAAAGGCCGCATATTACTCAAACTGCCAGATCACGATTAAAACTAACTGAGAAGACAAAAACAATGACCCACTAATCTTCTTACTCTGAGAAGAAAGGCGAAACAAACTCAGACTTCAGTCTCTTTTAAAGCCCAGACATAATCGTGGTCAGTTCATGTGAAGTAATAATAGATTGGGGTAAGTAATAGATTGGTGTCTGAAATATTCTTTTGAGGAAAAAACCACACAGATTGAGAGGACCTGTCCAGTCATTGCACGCATTTGTCAGTAATCGCACAGCTCAACTCAGAACTTAAAGAGCTCAAAGTTACGACGAAACATACCAAATAAAGGACATTTGGAAAGGCCGCATATTACTCAAACTGCCAGACCACGATTAAAACTAACTGAGAAAAAAAAAACAATGACTAGAACACACAAGGACAGAATATCCTTGTCATTTTGAAGAAATTACTGAAATCTTTTCTGAATTATGAGGAATATTGGGCTCTTAAGCATAATATTGAATAAGACGAAATAAGTAGGTAGAGTTGTCGTCACGTAAAAAAAAATCCTGAGCGACAGCTCACGGGTACAGTCGCGTCCTAAAGTATTAGGCAATTGTTTTATGACATGTATTTAACGCGGCGACAAATTAATCTGAATTGGGGATTAAAAAATAATTAAAGACGGTAGCAAAAATAGTAGGTTGGCAGCTACAGCCGGCGGATAAAAGTAAAAATTGGGCATTCTTAAATTATACAATGTGGTTGTATATAAAGTTAAATGAGATGAGAAGTAAATATGAACAAGGTCACCAAACCTAACCTCGGGGTGCCCTTCGCTCGTTATTGCATCCTATGTCGATGGAGCCCCGCTTCGCGGGGTTCCTATTTCTGTCTAAAGGGTTTAACCTAACCAAACCTAACCTTCTGTCACTCTTGCATCCTATTTCGTCGGAAATATTTTCGCTGTCAAGTTATTATTTTTGCTGCCAAGTTATTTTAGTAGCAAATAGTTAGTCGCCCTTTAAGTTGTTATTTGCCTGGAAAATAATTAGCTTTGGTTTATCGCACTAGTGTAATTGTTTTGTTATAGAATCATAATAGTTCCTTTACTAGCTACTTAGTACTTTGGAATAGGCTGGAATGGAAAAATCGCTCAGTGCGCAGGTAAACGGCCAGCGTTCTTTTTACCTGACGGGACTTGTACCTACCTAATATTTTGTTTCAGGTCGGTGTACAACAAATCACTCTGCTGATTACTTTCTTAACATACTTAGTCATTGCACTTATAAATGCCTACATCTATTGCTATCTGGGAAACGAACTTATTATTCAAGTAAGTACTAAAATTATTTAATTGGTATTTTTATTCGTCTTGATTTATTTGATGAATGCTTATAAACATTACTGTTTTCATATTAAAAAAAGGTGCGGATGCGAAAGACAAAAGCTTTTGTAAGTTGTTCACTGTGCTATAATTTTAGTCCCTACCTAATTTTATTAAAATATCCATTCATTGTGCGTTTTTATAGTTTCTAACGTGACGATATAGTGGTGGATGTCCACGTCACGTCACGGCATCACGATAACACAGGGAAGTAAAATTGTATGCCAATATGTTATTAAGACGTTTTAAAATTTCCATCCACGACAACGTTATAATGTGCTAGTATTTCCATATATTTTATGGACGTGGCCGTCCAAGATAATATCGTCACGTTAGAAATTATAAAAGCACACATTACCTACACATAATCCTTTTATTTCAGAAAAAATTACATTCCATTATACTGGCTTCTAATCTTCCTATGTTGACGTATTAATCCGCTTATACCTCCGCCATCTTTAAAAGAAAAAAGTTGAGCAGAAGTACTCGTAGGGGTTATACCGACGTGGATAATACACGCATATGAAATTGTAATAACTCCATCCCTAATCTTGTGAAATATATATAAGAACAAACTTTTTTTTACAAGAAAAGAAAATCAAGGCCCTATAATATTAATACAGCATAATCAGTCTATAATATTACCACTGAGGGGACGCAGGCCTCCTCTCTGTGAGAGGGAATGGGCCGTAATCCACCACGCGGGCCCAGTGCGGGTTGGTAGTCGCATGTCTTAGAATTCTTTGTTGTAGCACATACCGGTATTCTCAACTTATTTTCTTCACCGTTTAAAGGGCAGTGGTGATGAATAATTTACATAAAGTTAATAGCCTGACTTACAACTCGTAAGTCGCGGCCTTTACCTCTGAGCCACCACTGATTTTAATATTAATCCACCCAAATACTCATTGTATCTGATTTATTCTTTTCTCCTCTTGACCGTCGGGCCTCTGTATGCGCAAGTACCGCAAACGTCGCCTACTTCGACAAGCGTTGAAGTACTTGTTGATTCTCTATCTGATAATCTTATTTTCCAATGGTGTTACGGCGACGTTTGAGAGGTTAGCCAACTAGAATAGCACTGATTGTCCTCCATACAGAAGACATATTATTATTATGTTGGGTAGTTCAATGTTTGCCAGGAACATGGTTCCTACACCGGTACAAAAACTATAATCATAAAGTGACTAGAAAGTACCAATATCCCTGTGTAATATATACAGGGTGTACAGGGACAACCCTCCGCAGACTGATGGGGTGAATTCAGTATATCATACTAAGATGCCCGGTACATGAAATTATTTCAGGAACGTTATGAGAATCCAATAAACCTGATTTGTTTGTGTTTTTATGCACAAATCGGAGCATCGGTTACTGGTTGGGAGGGGTAGGTAATAGGTATGTGGTGAGTTCGGTGAACTCTGTAGCTACGCAGAAAGTGAGCAGCTGATTTCACGCGTCGTTCCTTAGAGTAGTTCAACATCCATTGCTGTTTTTTTTATTATTGTAGCTGTTTTATTTGCATAAATGGAGTACTGCGTACAGATAATGTAATTTTACATTTAAATAAAGGAATAGTAACTGAAAAACAAAATTAAAAAATTAAAATTGTCCTGAGAAATTTTCCAGTGGAATATGATTCAAAATAAGGAGCTGAATACACCCTGTTAGTTTGTGGAGGGCTGTCCCTTACATCCTGTATATACGTTGTGTCTCAGCCACTCAAACTTCCGTCATATATATATATATATGACGGATGTTTGAGTGGCTGAGACACAACGTGTCGGGGATGTTCCGTCATCTGTTCGTCCTCCATCAAGGGTATGTACGAGTAGGTGTTTGAAAAATAATACTCTCAAAATAACGCACTTAATTTACTCACAAACATAGCAACAAAACTTGGCCATAAAAAATAATGATTACAATGATTATCACTAATTAAGTCAAATCACAATAATTGTTAAACTTGCATTTAGAGCCAATGGATTTGTGTATGTGCACCGCGTGACAATCGCATCCAAAGTGATCGCCACCGCCGCCATGACACTCACAACCCCATTCGGTGTTACCCGCTCTAAATTAAAAATACCACTAAAGAAATAAATTCTTTAGTGTCACACGTTCTCAATGGCTCTAACGATTTCTAAGAAAGTTGCAATATAGGCGTTTACGAGGGCGAAAAATCGATCTAGCTAGGTCTCATATCTGAGGAAATTCTTTTTCTGTAGTTTCACCCGAGCAGAGCTCGATTGACCAGGTACTAATTATGAATTGAAAAAGTCACGTTGGTTTTTGTCCGGAATAGAACCAACAACCTCGTGCATGAGAGGCGAGGTCTTAACCACTGGGCCATCATGACATTCTGTCTGTCAACTGTTAACGTGCCTAAAAGATTGGCAGCAATGCTAGAAAAAAAGAAGAATTAATTTACATAGACAAATCCTACTAAATGAGATTGTTTCCCGGAAGCTTTGCCGCAAGAGAGCGCTGTGTGTTAGTCACTTGTCAAAGACATCTTGAAGACAAAGCGACCAATCGGTGACAAGAGAAAATACTTAGCACCATCTCGCGGCAAAGTTTTCCGCAAGGAGCTCCATTGACAGCTGAATGAAAGTAACAAACACTTAGCGCCATCTACAAAGAACTAATTTGACAGTTTTCTTTCCCATTCTTAAAGCATTTTTCGCTCAATGACACACCAAATGGTGTCGCTTTTTTTTCGAAAAAAATCCTACATACTAAGCTTTGAATGACCTTATGGCAATGATTTTAATATTTTACAAGTGATATGTTTATCTTCCTCAGAGCCAAGGCATCGCTTTAGCAGCCTTTGAGTCATCATGGACCTCATGGCCAGTAGACCTGCAAAAAGACCTGCTAATCGTAATCGTGGCTGCTCAAAGACCCTTGAAGCTGAGTGCTGGTGGTATGGCACTGCTGTCTATACAGACTTTTAGCCAGGCAAAGTTTCCTTTTTTAATTTCCTAGAAAAATATAACGTTTTCTAAACACAAAGAAATTATACTTCGTTTTGATGTTAACTCCTGTTAGAAATCGTGTTATTATTATCCAGCTTCGGGATGCAAGTAAAATATTTGGCACCAGTCTGAGTTGTATGTATTGTACAGGGCACAATAAAATCTCGTTGAACATTTTGAACGCGTTCAAAATCAGCTTACAAGTGATCTCTCGGGTATACTTAACTATAGAACTATTTCAGTAAACATCATCATCATACTCCTGCCCTTCTATGTTATTGGGTTTGGTTTCCGCACTTAATCCTTCAAGTGGACCATTGTGCGTGAGCCATAGCGGCCGTCGGGGTTTATTCCAACCAGCCCACCTCCCTCCAGAAGTTGGTCACGGCTTCTGGTCTGTTCAAAACATCTGTTAAAGATTTGGGTGTCCCGAGGGTTTCTGTTCTAATCTGGGCAACGCCTGTGCACTCGAAGAGCACATGCGGAACGGTTTCTACTCCTGCCCTTATTCCAATCTATTTGGGTTCGGCGCAACGTGTCCCTTTTTCTATACTTCTCTATTAGTCATCATCTTGGTAGTCACCCCATTTCTAGCCATATCATCTTTCACACAATCCATTCATCGTTTCTTTGGTCATCCCCTACTCATAAAGCCATCAACATTCACACTTAAAACTTTTCTTACAACATTTTCCTCATTCATCCGCATCACATGCCCATACCATGACAACCGATTTCTGCACAACTTTTCAGTCACCGGTGCCACTTTCAAAATTCCTCTTATGTACACATTTCTTATTCTTTCCATTTGCGTAATATCCCATGTGTGCAATTGTCTTTATTTCATGCCTTTTGTGGCCCAACATTCTAATCCATACAAGACAGCAGGTCTAACTATAGTTTTATATATCTTCCTCTTAAGTAATTGTGTGTGTTTTAGTAATTTAAAAACTCTGATAGTATTTTTCCATGCTCTTAAAAGGACCACATAACAACATAAATATCGTGAATACTGCATCCCACGTCACTCTTATTTAAAAGTATTCTGCACATCAAACAATGAAAAAGATTATGATAATGCACAACACTGCTATCCAAAACTGTCAGCTACATAAATGAGAAAAGCTACTGAGGTTTTCATTCCCAGTGTTTGTATAAACTAGGTTAATAGTATACAGAGAGTAATATAATGAGCGCAATAATTTAGACACCCCAATTAGTATTCTGAGTTTGACTTCTAATAGGTACAGCATAATTATGTTAAAACCAAACACGAAATAATATCATTATAAAAGTTTGTTCAGTTTTTAGGGCTCCGTACCTCAAGGTTCCGTTTTTTCCTCAAAAGGAAAGAATGGAACCCTTATAGAATCACTCGTGTGTCTGTCTGTCCGTCTGTCACAGCCAATTTGCCCCGAATTTAATGAACCGATTAAGTTGTAATTTGGTACACATATGAATTTCTGTGACCCAAACACGAATTTGTAACATTAATAAATGAATTTTAATTAGGGGGGTCACTTTTGGGGGCAAATTAAAAAATTAAAAAGAAAAAAGTTTTGCAAACTGTATGGTATATATAATAGATTTTTTGAATAATTTTAAAATAAATTATTTTCTAGTTATTTAAGAAAATAGACGAAAATTGACCATTCGACCCCCTTGTCTCCAAAACTGCTGAGCCTAAAATATCGAAAAAAAAAAAAATACAGAAAATATTTCTATACTTATAAATTACAGAAAATTTATAAGAAGTCTATGGTCTTATAATAACGTGGTAAATCTCTCGATATTATGCGTACAAACTTACATTTGCTGTTGGAATGTATGGGAGAACATGTATTTCAATTGCAATGTTAAGTTTGTTCTTAGGTAAATTAATCCAGTTGGGATTAATTAATTTATTTGGGAACCCTTCATTGTGCGTGGTCCGACACGCACTTGGCCGGTTTTTTTACGCGTAAACGACTAGACCTTAGATTAACACAGAATACTTTTATCCGGGTTACTTTGACTATGGCGATATAGACGCGTACCTTCTGCGGAACTGTTCTACGGACTTAATGACACTAAACATTTGTCTCGACTTGAGCCAAAGTTATGCTCTAGAGTCAAAGCCACCCTCCATAACGGTAAATGAAGGAGTTAAAATGCATATTTTAACTATGTACAGTCACGACCCGGGATTGTTGAGCCACTAGCTTATCATCTTAACTTGGTTGTGTTACACGAATGCCGCCCGTTTTTCGTTATTGAAATGTCACATGTCAAATTTCACGGCTGACATTCGTGTAACACAACCGAGTTAAGATGATAAGCAAGTGGCTCAACAATCCCGGTTCGTGACTGTACTTCATAAGTTCAACTTCATACAATAGCAATGATCGCGACTGATGTTTTCCGCTTAGACAACATCCGTATTGCTCTTTCTCAAATAATTATATTTATATATTTTCATCGGAATGAAAACGACTAACTATAACAACTTTTTACAAAAAAAAAAAAAAAAACAACCGACTTCCAAAAAGAGTGAAAAATAACTTAAATTTCGGAAATCGGTGTCTTTAGATCTGTATTTAAGCTTAGAATAATAACTAATTTATGTTTGCCATCGACTTCCGAAATTAAACTTATTTTTCAATTTGTAGTTTTTTTTTTTTTATTTAAGTCTTTTTTTTATTTTGTAAAAAAGTTTTTATTTTTTACTTTTTAGTGGGTCAGTTTGTATTTTTCTAAGTTACAATAGCCTAATTTCAATTGTTTTACTATATTAAAGTAATCGAATCGCAACCCATGAAATAAATGAGTAGTTCCGATGGCCATCTCTGGTCTTCATCATCAGTTTCACTTTACTGCTGCTTTCCGAGAGCAAATTGCACGAGTTTCTATAAAAAATACCTAAATCACTATGTACGTGTGTCTATATTTGAGGGTTTCTTTCGATTTTCATGGGATCTCCAGATGATGGATGGGAGATGGGATCTTCAGGTTCTGACTTGGTGGCAAATGGAACGACCTCGAGAGTACACCCTTTCAAACAAATAAATACTTTTGCAAATCCAGATCCAATTATATGACGGAGTTACATACATAAAAAAAAATATATATTAAACATCCGAATTTATTTATTTGGAAGTCGGTTAAAAATTGTTTTTTCTTTAGTGAAAATAGTTCGACGATCAGAATAACAACGGAATATATTTTTTGGTTTTGATATCAAGAATGCTAGAACCTGTAAATTAATTTAAGTGGGTCGATGACCGTTATTGGTCCCTTATTTGACACTAACTATAGTTTGCTTAAAAACAAGTAGGTACACTTCTAATCTATATCAACATTTTTGAAAAAAAAAAAATTACATATTGGTAATGAAAATTTATCTGCAATAGGTTTACTAGTCTTTGCTAAATGAACTACGTCCAAGCCCTGTCCTCATTATTCTGATACCATGCTGTAAAGAAATACCTTTTCTACTAAATGCACGAAAGATATATAAATAAAAGCAGAAAATCGGATACCCGTTCCGTTTCTAAATAATTGCCTCAGAGTGAACATAGCCGAGTTCTATTTGAGTAGGTCTCTAATGAGGCATTCGTAAAAAATACCGCATTTTTCTAAATAATTTATGGTTTTTATAAATATAGCTTTAAATTAATTTAAAATTAAGGCCCCAGGGCAGAATCACTTATTCTGCCCTGGGGCCTTAATTTTAATGGAAATAAATAATGTGACTGACATCAAGTATTGGATTTGCGTAATTCTGTTTAGACGATTTATTTTGTAGGATTCTTTGGAAATTGTACGTGTCTCAAGATTTCTTTGTGTTTTCTTTTGTTATAAATAGATTGATATTTGACTAAGGGCGGGTTTTTGAGCCGTAGTTAACTCAACCAATTGTTGATCATGGTTGAATTTTGGCTAAATGTGTTTGTCAAAATGCCAATAGTTACTATTTTTTTACATTCATGAAATGAGGTAATATGAATACATTCATGTTATTTAATTCATGTTTAGCCTTTCACATTTATCTAAAATTCAACCATTAGTTACTATGTTTAACCATTGGTTGAGTTAACTACGGATCAAAAAACCGGCCCTAAGGGCAAATTTTTCAGTCGTCAGGTAACTTTTATTTATGGAATAAATATGGCGGCTTGACAGCTTTTGTATAGAAAATATGTCAAACTGTCATATTTATTCTTGAGATAAAAGTTATCTGGCTATTGAAAAATCAGCCCTAAGAGCCGACTTTTCAATCATTAGATAACTTTTACCTGAAGAATAAATGTGACGTTTTGACAGATTGTCCATACAAAAACTGTCAAAATGACAAACTTATTCGTCGGATAAAAGTTAACTGGCGATTGAAAAACTGGCTCTAAATAATGTTGCCTTCAATTTGCTCCATATCCACTGTAGTGAAATTGTATATGTTTTTAATGCCCCAATGGTAAGTATTAACTGCCCTTCAGTTTTTATTTGATGCCTTTATCATTTTATTTGGTTTGATTACTTAAACCAAAAAAAGAGATGGCATATACAAATCATTCCTACCCTCTAGCCGCGCAAACGTTTTACATGTTAGTCAAAAGCTACCTCCCGAACAAAAGTACTCACAACTAAAAACCCTAGGTTACAATTTCAAAAAAAAAAAAATATGGGACATTTAATTTTTATTTTCCAGGCTCTCTACAACGGATATTCCATCTTCGCAGTCCTTATCGATGCTGTCAATTAATTCTGATTGTGTCAGCAAAATGCTTGTGATCCCTTATTTCTGTATTTAATTCACAATTCTGCTTCTCTCGAGCACTTTGAAGTAGGAAAAATAAAATGTTACCTAGTGATTTACAGAAGTAGCGTCAGCATTAGAAGTTATGTTTTGGAGTTGCTTAAGTAATTTAGTATCATTTAAGAAATGATTAAATGTTAATAAATGAATCTTTGTTAGTAGTTATTAGTGTGGATAACAATAAATATAGCACTGATTGTTGCAAAGGTTTTTTTTTTATTTTCATAAAAACCTATTTCACCAAAAAAATCGGTTTAGTCCGTCATTCAGATAATAAAAAAATATTAGACACGTATTTTTTGCTTTATCATATTAATAAAAAAATACTTAGATGAAACGCATTAAAGCTCGCTATGTCACACACAACTACGTATCAAATATAGCAATGCGTGACGTTATGCCACATTTTAACTCAATGTATCGCCGTAATCTTTGATTCGTAAAAAAGAAAAATTACTTTTCCAATATTTTTTAATAATCTACATGACGGACTAAAAAAATTTCTTTTTCATTTCTATTTTAAGATACCTACTTATCTTTGTTATTTCCTTGTTATTGAAGTGTATGTATATAGATACAATTTTAGAAAAAAATCGATATAATTAATACACGGGATAAATCTACCTATTTAATCTGAAACATTAAAATATCACCATCAACTTTTTCTGCTAGCTGTACCTACTTCAACGTGTTTCTTTTTCTTGCAATTTTTCCATTCCTAATTTCTTTTTGAATACTGCTAAATGAGCACTAGGTATAAGATCTGAATGTTACATTTATGCACTAATTAGATTCAAGCAGACACTTTTATTTCTTTTTTTTTTGTAAATAAATGAATCCCTTTACCTGCATAATAGGTTGTAGATAACCTGGTAAAGTCGTAAAGTTCGACTTATTGTCTGCAATAAGAAAACAAGTAGCACAAACGACCGTGTAGTGGTATGGAAACACACATGCACACACATGCGCTTAAGTGCCTATAACTTCGCATGTCTGCGAAGTTCAATACACAGTCAACAGTCGTCAGTCGACGTCACGACAACACACAACACTGTCGTTACCTACCGCGTCATTCGCGTCATTTCGTAATAGTCATACTATCAGTTATTGTACCGTGTTAGTTTTAGTATCATTTTATTAAACTCATGTGTACCACTGAATGAACATTTAATTTCATAGAACCTATCACGTCCCAACAAAAGTTCTATAACCGCAATTACCAAAACTTTTTGCTTGATTTTTTTATAATGGCAATTTTGAAAATAGATAATATTTTGTTCAATAATCCAATAGAGATGATCCAGGATAAAAAAAAGAAATTCTAATTAGTCCGTCAGTCAGATAATAAAAAAATATTAGATAAGTATTTTTTGCTTTATCATATTAATAAAAAATGAGGCAGATAACACGCATTTAAGTTCGGAAGTGGTTATAATAATCTACTTAATTCAGGTTTATGTATGCAGCAGAAAACACTAATGTTACATTGAGTTCAGCGACCTTTCCTCTTCAAAAATCCGTTGCACATACATTTTAAAATTTGAACCCTGTCACAAACATGAATCATGACCAAAATGCACTGGTGTGTGTAAAAAAATATTTCTTACAGCAACAAAAAAGAATAATTTCCAAAATGTCCTCGCATTATTTAGAGCCCGAAGGTTGACGATCTCTGCTGAGCGGTGTTATTAAACTTTATTGTTGGGGAAAACATTTGACAAAAGTGTTTGTTTATGTATCATTAGACGGGAATAATAAGGGCCTGATGGCACAGAGTAAATTTAACCGTAGGACAATGTGTGTTTGGCTGACCATTAGTCTTACCATACCGTATTGCCCAGTAACTGGGTTGTGAAGGTCAGATAGGCAGTCGCTCCATGTATTCTCCTTCATGATGAACAATATGGCTTTACTAAAGGTCGTTCGACTACAGATGCGGGTGTTGCTCTGCTGAAACATATATTTAACGCATGGGAGAACTCGCAAAATGCTATTGGAATTTTCTGTGACCTTTCCAAAGCCTTTGATTGCGTGCACCATGACACGCTTTTGCGTAAACTACATCATTACGGTGTACAAAACGAAGCTCTTAAAGTAATAAATTCATATTTACATAATAGGTTTCAATGTGTAGATGTAGATGGTGTGAAATCTTCCGGGCTACCAGTTCAGTTGGGTGTACCTCAAGGTTCAATACTGGGTCCATTCTTGTTTTTAGTGTATATCAATGACTTACCATTCTATTTAAAGGGTATCTGTGACGTTGTACTGTTTGCAGATGACACCTCTCTTATTTTTAAAGTAGACAGGAATAGACAAGATTTTGACGACGTAAACAGTGCACTCTCAATGGTTACAGATTGGTTTACGACAAATAACTTAGTTCTCAATGCTAAAAAAACGAAATGTATAAAGTTTGCCTTACCGAATGTTAGAAATCTAGGACCCAACATCGTTTTAGATAAAGAGATGCTTAAAACTGTAGACTCGGCAGTTTTTCTGGGTATAACAGTAGATGCCAAACTTCAGTGGGGCCCACATATATCAAGCCTAGCGGGAAGGCTCAGTTCAGCCGCCTACGCCGTCAGGAAAGTAAGACAATACACTGACGTTGATACAGCTCGGTTAGTCTATTTTAGTTATTTTCATAGCGTTATGTCATACGGTATTCTGCTCTGGGGCAAAGCCGCTGACATTCAAAATATATTTGTTCTTCAGAAACGAGCTGTTCGAGCAATTTACCAGCTCGGTGCCAGAGTTTCTTTGAGAGATTTTTTTAAACAGATTGGTATTCTCACGGTGGCATCACAATTCATCTTCGCCAACATCTTATATATTAGACAAAATATACATTTATACACTAAAAACAGTGATATTCACAATGTTAACACCAGAAATAAGGACAAATTACGTGCTCCATTTCACCGGCTTCATAAGGTTCATAACTCATTTGTTGGGCTTGGTATAACTTTTTATAACAAGCTACCCTCTTCTTTGCTAGATTTGCCCTTTAATGCGTTCAAAGCTAAAGTAAAATCTAACCTTTGTTCAAAGGCATACTATTCTATCAACGATTACTTAAACGATAAGAATAGTTGGTCGCTGTGTTTTGCTTAAGACAATGTTTATGTTCTTTCTCCAGAATTAGCATAGCTACTGACAGGTTATATGAGTTCATATAATTATTTATTTTCTTTGACTCTCAAGGTCAATTTATTTTAATTTTATTTTTATTTATTATTGACATAATCTACTCATTTCAATGTTTATTTATTTTTTATGAGTGGTATTGCAATATGTGGTTAGCTAGTGACCTCGACAATTGATCATAGTTTTTCTTGCCCGAGCAACCGGCAGCAAGTTCGTCATGCTCCCTTAGATGTCACTGCTTGCGGTAGCGTCGGGGGTCGGGTTGTCTCCTTCCCTCAAATATGGCGAGGGGGATAATGGCTGATCTTTGCGTTATACTCGTGAACGGGTGCTGCTTGTGGTGACAGGTCGTCTTGCTGACCTTGGTTTTGTTTTGTTATTAGTAATTTAACTCGTTGATTTTACTTCGATGGTCCTAGTTTATCCCTATCTGTGACTTGTGAGTTACGACTACATGTACGGCTATATGTAAGTGGGCACGCCCTTTATTACTGGAGGCTTTTATTTAGGTATAAAGTTCTGCTTACGTTTTTAGTTTTGTATTTTGTTTCTGCTTGAGTATTGTTTTCGTTTTTTTTTTTTTTTTTTTTGGTATATTGGCGTGTGCTAGCTTACTTATAGCAAATAATTTAATTTAATGTTTTGTGTTGCGTAATGTACCTAAATTATTATGCGCAGTATTATATAGAATCATTTTTTTTAACTGAACAGACAGCTGTGCTGCTGGGGAGTTTGTTGCGCCACTTCTTCTCCCCAGCTAAAGCACTAGGAAGTGGTGAAGGGCGGGCGTTTTTGGGGGACTGTCTTATGTAATTTTGACGTTCAAAAAGTGCTGATTCTCAGCCTAGTTTGAATAAATGACTTTTGATTTTGATTTTGATTTTGAATGGCTGCATCCGGTTCGACTGGAAGCCGGTCTCGATGTAGTTGGTAGATGATAACTTTGTGTTTGGCTTTTGAAGAAACTGCCTTGCAGCTTTAGTAACTATACATTCTTTAACGAAACATGGGAAGGTACTAACGCCAGCACATCAAGTTACTATAATCTGTCAATCTTTAATAGATTTTCAACTTTATCGCTAAAGCATTAGTTTCAAGTTTTATTGGGAAAACTTGACAGTTTGGGGTAGCTTGATGTGCTGGCGTCTGTACGACCTGTAGGTATGTTATTGCACATTATCATCTGCGTAGCCATTTCCCGACTATGTTGGGTTCCGCTTCCATGTTTTTGCACATAGCGAGGAAATAATTTTTACAAGCTAGCTAGTTTAGAGGCGGGGGCTGAACGCTCAATCTGGACCATGCGTAGGTACTAACATATTGTCACAAAACATAGGAGACCAAACATAGGGGACAAATATTTCAGAGACTGCTAAAGTATGCACGACGAATTAATTAAGCAAAAGAGCTACACTTCATTTGTTTATGCTTTGACTGGATTTACTTAAAACAATATGTTTATCGATGTAAAAATGGTGCAGAAGAAGTTCTTACGGTCTATGAACTATAAGTGCTTCCAATCAAAGGTACCTTACATACAGCTATTGAAGCGGTATGACGTTCAGGATCTTGATGTCATGACGCTACACGGCATATGCAATAACCAACTGGATTGTATGGACTTAATAAACAAAGTGTGTCTCAGGGTACCTAGAAGTGTTACTCGAAGGGGGGTGTGCGTCCCGCGACTGTTTCATACAGACATATGCAGGACCAACGCTGGGGAGCGAGCACCTCTTCGTCGCCTTGTTGATACTTATAATACGTATTTTATGGAACTGGATATATTCTCTCAATCTAAGCAATTATTTAAGAAAATGGCTGTTGATGTTTTAACTGGCGAAAAGATTTAAGTTATGTTAAGCTAATCTTAGCAACACAGCGTTATTGTTATAGCGACTATTGTTTTGTTGTTTTCCTTTTTTGTTTTTTTTTTTTTTTTTGCTTTTATCAGCACTGCTGTTTAATTTTTAGTTAAAATGAGGACAATGGTGTGGGTTACATGTTTGTTAAATCTTAGTTTTAGTATTTCTCTGTAATCTGTAGCGTGTAACTGTTTTTTGTCCCTAATAAATAAAATAAAATAAAATAGATGTAAGATTTCGTACATAAACTCAAAAACAATTAAATAAGCAGACCAACTGGAATTAGCTACACTGTGTTGCAAACAATTTTCCTTTTTATGGCAGTCTCAAAAATACAACAGTTGGACCCGGCGGCCGTCCAATTGCGATATAAAAAAATAATCTTAGTCCAAGAACACTCATAATTTCTGTGAAGAACTGACACAGCTCGCTTGTAAATTCGTAAAGATTTTCATAAAGTAGGGTATGGTTTTGCCTATTAATTTTTAGGGTTCCGTATCCGAAGGGTGTCAAACAGAACCTTGTTACTAAGCCTCCGCTGTCCGTCTGTATATCAGCGGGGTGTATCTCATGAACCGTAATAAGCAGACAGTTGAAACTTTCACAAATTGTGTATTTCTATACTCGTAGCAGCTATTACAACAAATAATAAAAACAAAATAAAGTTAAAAATTAAAGGAACCCCATACAATAATGGTGTTTTTTTTTTTTAAACTGAAGTATTATTTTGTAAATAAATGTAGTTTTAATTATCGCTTTCGCTGGCGCTTGACGTCTATAGACGTCGCGTCATAACAATAAAACGTCTATTGTCTCTGATTTATTTGTTACTGTCGGTTTGCAAGTACGTGCGCATTACGTTTAAAATCTGCTCGTGACACAACGTTTAGTTTTGACGCGCGTACTAAAGACAAAACGACCCAATTAGGACGCTAGAAACATATCTGCCTCTTTCCTTATTATATGTATATAATTATCATTGTACGTACGTATTATTTGAGGAGTTTAGAGTTTGGGTTCTAAAACTAAGCTATATTAAACTCGTATGTGCGTGCAATGCGTGCGTACTTGCAAACCGACAGTAACAAATAAATCAGAGACAATAGACGTTTTATTGTTATGACGCGACGTCTATAGACGTCAAGCGCCAGCGAAAGCGTTATTATAGGGTGGTACACAATAATGAAGACGCTGACAGCTCTTAAACGCGGTTTAGATCTGTCAGTTTAATTAGTGAAATTTAAATAAAGTAATATCTGCAAATGTGGGAATTATTTTATTATTATTTTTTTGCAGACCCTTTTTGTGGTTTGCCTGTCTCATTATATAGACCTGTCGTAATTAATGGAATCATTATTTTGATGAAGGTAACATTATTTACGGGAAAACATTATTGTAACCAATGGCGGTATCTAGCGGTTGGCCAGATAAGCGGTGAGATTATGTCATGAATAGACATGTACAAAAGTGAAGGGTATTTAAATAAAGATTACCTGTTTGTATAAAACAGAGATTATAAAAACAGACAGAGTAACTATTAATCTTTAAACCTAAGGCCTATCGTCACAGCACGTGACGCACGTGACATGACTTATAACATCAGTCACGGTCTGTACACGACACTATCAATCACAGCCCTTTGACTGTCGAAAATTCATTGTGTGCTCGAATGTCAGCCGGACTCGATAGGTTCACAGGTACTGTAAGCCCGCTGTCGCCATAGGATGATGTTTTTTTTTGCGTCTATATATACATATTATATGATATACGTTTATATACATATTATGTAAAGATTTCAATTTTTTTTCTTACGCACACTTGGTGTGCGCCCGACACTTGAGGCGCGTCATGTACGGACCGCCATCACCATTGAAATACGAGTGTTGTGACATTCTGGCTCATTGGTGTTTTTATCTTAAAAAAAATATATATTAGGTCTTTACCTATGAAATTGACGTTTAGTATGCAGAAAGTTAAAGTCATTTTTATATCAATACTTTTCATTTCTATCAGTCAATATATGCTACCGATGTATATCTGCCAGTGCAGTGGTAATTTTTCAATGCCCTTCTTGAAGAAGTCAGGTATTCGGGCGCCAACAAACTCTTCAAAGGTATTTTGTACTGCCTCTCGGGTATTGAATTTTCCGTGCCTAGGAGTCCAAAATTTGGAAAAACGTAGAAATCTGTCGGCTTAAGGTCTGGTGAGTACGGTGGATGACGCAAAACTTCCAACCCTATCTCTTGTAGCTTAAAGACCGTATGTTGTGCCACTTGAGGTCGAGCGTTGTCGTGTAGGAGCAGTGGGGACGAGCGATTAACCAAGGCTGACCAGAGATTTGCGAGCTTCTCCATTATTGTGTCCAGTTCCTAACAGTCTACATCCGCAGTAATGCTAGTGCCATTTGGTAAGAAGCTGTGATGAATTATACCAGCACTAGACCGCCAAACGGTGACCATGACTTTTTTAGGGGTAACTTTTTGTTTGGGGCATTACCTAGGCGCTGAACCAGGGTCTAACCATCATGATGACCGCTTACGATTATCAAAAAGAATCCATTTCTCATCGCAAGTGACACTGCGGTTCAAAATCCCTTCGTTTCTGTGTCTGTTAAGCAACGCAAGGCATACTTTAACGCGTATGTCGCGTTGGCGATCGCCACTTATCAAGTTTTTTTACCTTGGCAATTTGACGCAAATGGACCAATATTGTTTTGGTGCTAACGTTGAAAGCTGCTGCTAACTCAGCCGTAGATTGAGTATCGTCAGCTTCAACTATCACCTTTAATTTGTCGTTGCTGACTTTAGTTTTTGGGTGACCACGGGGTTTATTTTTCAGATCAAAGTTTCCATGTCGTAAGCATTCAAACTACTAACGAGTCGTGCGTTCGTATGTAGTGTTCACTCCGTACACGTAATTAATGTTGCAGCATTGCTACCGCGATGGAACTCGTATTTTTATCGTGTCCATATTGATGAAAAAGATACAAATGTAGTGAAAACAAAACACTAATCAATAAACAAATTACTGAATTTGAAAATAGAATAAAAATTCGTAATTTTAAAATAAAACTCATTTGAATTTAGAATTTATTGCCAGCCATACATACATTATATTTTAAATGGACAGTATTGTAAAACGGCGACTTCATAGGTAAAGACTAATTATTTATATTTAATTTACAAGTAACAATGGACTTGTGGCGGAACTTTTGAGTCTGTGACTTCCGCCACAGACTCAAAAGTTAGTAACAATATTTCCTAACAACAATGTTAGTAAACTTAACCTACACACTTAACCTAAAACTGCCCTATAGTTTTGTGAATCCCTGCTACAAGCTCAACTACCGATGTAATAATATAATATAATAATTTAATATTCACACACGGTCATCTGATTCCAAACTAAGCAGAGCTTGTACTGTGGAAACCAGGTAACTGATACACATAAAACAAAAAAATATATACATACAAAAATCAGAATTTCAGTTCATTTGACGAATTATGCGAACATAAATTAATGTACTGAACAGCTGGTTTTTTTTTTCATAATGATGAGTGCAAAGCCCCCTTAAAAGGTATAGACACTGTTTACACTTACACCCTGTATTGAACTCGAAGGGCACTGTATTATTTTTAAGAGTAATCTACCCACAGGCTGCATTTGTAAAATGAGGTGCAATAATGCACGATTTGAGTTTGTAAGCCCATGTTCGTAGGATGTAAAAATATAGCGGCGGGATTTTCTCGCGCACTGGGTTTTCAATTCTCGGTGTTGAGCCAAGCATTGAGAATCCAACAGAGTGCATCCCAGCGCGTCAAAAAAAACATACTGTTGGATTTTCAACTCTCGGCGCTAAGCAGTTAAAAATCCAGTGCGCGAAAAATAATCGCCGCGGGAAAAGTTGCCCGTGCGAACCTGGGCTAACACGTTACTTTTGAGTAGCATTGTGAATGATAGCTCAGCCTAAGAATCGAATATTTTAGAGTAATTTGAATGTAAAACTAAAACTTTATTCAGACGTAATAACGGTTTCTGTATGTACAGCTTGACAACGTTCAAATGTTCCTTCGGAAAAACCGAATAAAATGTGACTATCGACCAATAGAAGTCTCCCCAATTATGTCACCTGCAACATTCTTGGCATTAACATTGTCGATCTTAGCTCGCAAATCTGCAATGATGGTAGCTGTGTCCCCGAGATAAAAAGGCCAAAAAGTATAGGGATGGCCAAAGATGCTGTAACCTGTTCGAGTAACAATTAGAATTCAGAAGAGAGGAATTGGTATGAAAACCAAAATAATAATAATAATAATAAGACCATGTCACGTTGTACTGGGATCGGTCTATCATTACTGACAGGACTATTGTCGCCAATAAGCCTGATATAGTGGTGATAGATCGATTAGTGCGCCGCGCAATGATTGTCGATGTTACCATTCCACATGACGAGAACCTCGTGAAAGCTGAGAAAGAGAAGCAAATGAAGTATCTCGACTTAGCACACGAGGTTGTTGACATGTGGAATGTGAGCTCGGCTGTCATTGTGCCGATTGTAGTAACGGCCAATGGCCTGATGGCCGAAAGTCTCGATCAACATCTTTCGAGGCTCTCGTTAGGCGGTTGGATCAAGGGCCAGATTCAGAAGGCAGTACTTCTTGATACGGCTCGCATTGTGAGGAGGTTCCTGTCTCTGCAGCCCTAACCACCGGTAGCTTGGACTTTGCTCCCGCTACTGGCGGATCACTATTTTTTTATATTTTTAAATGTTTTTTTTTAAATGTTTTTTTATAAAAAATATTTAAAAATGTATTTAATAAGTTTTTAAAATGAATAAAGGACATAATAATAATATCATTTCAAAATCAGATTAATATGAGCCTAAGTATTCCCTATCTTCCTGTATGCACCAGAAACGTGGACGATTTTGACGCGGGAATGGCAAAGGATTGATGTATTTGAGATGTGGTGCTGGAAACGATTGTTGAGAATACCGTGGACTGCCAAGCGCACTAATGCATCGATCTTAACCCAGCTTGGAATAAAAACCCGCTTGTCGACCATATGCCAACAACGCATTCTCTCCTATTTCGGCCACATCATAGTACGCAGAGGCGATGAAAGTTTGGAAAAACTGATTGTGGTTGGGAACACCGAAAGCAAACGATCACGCGGTCGTTCACCAACACGATGGACCAATCAGGTGAAGGAATCATCGTCCGCTAAATTCTGCACGGTGGTAAGGGATGCGCTGGACAGAAATCGGTGGTCCTCAGACACGAGGGACCAACTACAAAGAGAGAGAGAGAGATCGACCAGTAGAAATTGATTTATATTCCCACCTAAATTATTATAGATTGACGCACTAATTCTGTCACTCCCTTATTGGACTAGTCACATTTAATTCGCTAAGTTCGGTATTTCCGAAGATAAACGAAGGACCCTTTGAGCGTTGTAAAACTGTATGTCGTTTCCCGAATGGGAATCGTTACTTTTCACGGGATCTAGGCTGATAAACCCACAATTCATCACACCACATTACCACGTTTTGACATTCCATAAAGAAACGCAGAATTCATATATCAAGGAGTATTTTCTTCTACCTTCGTGGCTAAGTAATAACAGCCGCACGGGTCGATTCATGAGGTTAAGCTACGCTTGCCAGGATTGGTCTGTGGTTGGGTGACCATCTTTTCATACCGAGACTCCTCCGTGCCTCGGAAAGCACGTTAAGCCGTTGGTCCCGGCTGTCATTCGAGGATCTTTGACAGTCGTTACGGGTCGTCAGAAGCCCGAAAGTCTGACAACCAGTCTTACCAAGGGGTATCGTTTTACCCAGTAACTGGGTTGTGGGGGTCAGATAGGCAGTCGCTCCATGTAAAATACTGGTATTCAGCTGCATAGACTGGAAGCTGACCCCAACATAGTTGGGAAAAGGTTAGGCAGATTGACTTCTGCCAGCAACCTCAGACTCTAAAGTGTGGCATCAGTATCTAAAGTGACCCCTGTCTAAACACAGTGAAGAAATTTAATTTATTAATTTACTTTTTTTTTTTTTTTCACGTGACTTGGATGTATTTAAATATTATTATATCTTTTGTATTCATTAAAAAAAAGTAGCGTGCCTATCATTTGCCCAGGAGGCACGTCTCAGTGAACTATCCGTAATCAAACTCTAAAACGCATTTTTATAAAAGTGACCGTACGAATATACCGCCAGGCAGATTTTTTAGACCGTGGCGCGAATGGTACCTCTACAGTACTTACCTATAGGCATGGTTAGGCATTTTTTTTTCGGTAAAAAATATTCATTTACTAAAAGTAACTGATTTACAAAATGTCTGATTGAATTTGACTTGACGTTAACAGATGAAAGAGATACATTTTTTATAACGTCATTTCTCGACTGACTCGCTGGTTTAGTGGTTGCAAGCGCTACTGCTCAGCTTGAGGTCCTGGGTTCAATTCCTGGGTCAGGCTAAGTTGTACTGGAATGTTCCATCTAGAATTTCTCAGTAGCAGCCAGGAATCTGGATTTGTGCCCGGTTAATGACGCCCTCTATTATATAGGACTTAAACATAACTGGCGAAATGTGGGTGTACTCTCTGCCATGGCATGGGTAATATCGCTTTTAGACTGTATCAAATCGTATCTATGTATCTGTTTAGAATATCGGATATCGCATCTATATATTTCAATATCTATATATTGGCTGAATCTGTGTGGAACTCGGAATCGAAAGTGCTACTGTGATTTTTAGGTTTCGGTTTTGTTCGATATATGTAGTACATACACAAACATCAATGTATTTTATTTGTAACCGTGAAATCAGTGAATGTATTGTTTGGTCGGTAGTGTTGATAATATATCACTGAAGTTAAACTAGTACAGTGGTTTTGGTTGTATTACCTATTTATATACCCTAGGTAGTAATCAGTGAATTGAACAGTGATAATTAATTGAAAACTACTTTTTATTGTGAATGCCAAATGGTTTTAAATCCTTTGACGTTTATTGGTTTCTTGTTTACAAGTGTTTATAAAATAATGTACTTAATCTGTATTTAACTCTTGTAAATAATGTTTAAAATTAGTATTAGACATAACTTCTTTCACAACATCCTTCACTCGTTCATATTATAGTATAAAAATCACTCCCGCTCGCATCGCAATCGCATATGGTACCACAGTATTACAAACGATGTTCAAACTGATTCGAGTACCGTACCCGAATCAGTTTGAACAGAATATCATAGATGCGATACGATATTTGACTCATACCAACATAAACTCTATAGGTACGCTGATACCTAATATACATATAGATACAGTGTCCGCCGATATATAGGTATTGGATATCGTGCCGATACATAGATATTGTATCTATATACGATCTGTATCGCCCACTCCTACTGCCTAACCTTTCTGGTAATACACCCGTGATGTTATGATGTTACATTTTAATCAAAATTTTAAAAAGCGCCCATTCAATTGTTTTTATTAAGGCCGCTGACATAATTAAATACAAGGGACTTCGTCCGTCATTAAAACTTACCGAGTCAGGTTACCAAAGGAATAAAAGTTAAAAGTTACGGCTCGGTAACAACCTATTAATTTACACGGGAAAAGTTTGCGAGGACTCGCGATTAAGTTACCTATGACATTGTTACTTAAACCATAGAAAAAAGTAACAGATATTTTATTTAAAAAAATAATCTCTTTTCAATTCTATCGTATCAAGCACGAACATTAATTAAGAAAATAACAATCATAATTAGACATAATAACATAATATAACATCACGCCTTGTTTTCCCGAAAGGTAAGGCAGAGGTGCACCTATAGTACACCCACATTTCGCCAGTTATGTTTAAGTTCCATGTAAAAGGGGCGAGCCTATTGCCACCAACGGGGGTCGAATCCAGACTCTAGGCTGCTACTGACAATTTCCAGATAAAAAACCGGCCAAAAGCGAGTCGGACTCACGTACCGAGGGTTCCGTGCCATAAAATAAGTGTGCTATTTAGAGACATCGTTTTATTTTTCCCGTAATCTTTCTATAAACTTTTTTTTTTCCTATCATTATCTGCTATCAGTCATCCCTGACTATTTATTTATTTATTTATTTACTTATTTATCCTCTCACTGGAACGCCATACAGCAATTACACCAACAGAGCAAAAAATTTCTTCATGTGCTGCTTTCCATCCATCCTGTGCGCGGTGGACATCGAACGGGCGGCGATGGATCACGCACGCTCACGCAGCGTCAAAACATTTCTCCATAATTCTATAACTCCATAACACTATGATCAGATGTGTGGCAAGATGCATCACATTTTTACAGAATCAGGACCAATGTCCAAATTCTATTTATTCGGGCAGCACAATATCAGCTTTCTTGAGTCTCTTGGTATGATTTGGCATCAATAGTGAATGTGAGAGGGGATTTAGATGGTTGGTTAATCTGTCTTTGTATTTCTCTAGATAGCGCTTCGCTCCTTCTAGGATCGGTGGAATTTCCAGGTGCTCATGGATTTCTGAGTTGCGAGCGTACCAGGGCGCCGCTGCTAGGACTCACAGGATGCTGTTTTGACTTCTTTGAATGCTTAAACTATAAACTTTATGACATAGAATAATTTCAGATTTTTCTCTATTTTTGAGGTAAGGTATTTTTTTTTTTATATTTTTCATTAAAAGTCGAAAACTAAAACTACTAAAACTAAAACTAAAACGGCCTAAAAAAAAGAGAAAGTGTTTGAAAATGTGCAAACAGCGTATCTTTCATATGATACCCCACATGCCCTAGTAGCCTCACTTCGAATTTTTAAGACCCCTTTCAGACCCTGTTGCAAAAAAAAGAAAAAAATTCTTTCTTATTTGCAAACGTCATCTAAAACTATTCCACAAGTCAAGTTGAAATATCTACGTAGCTGTGACAGACGGACAGACAGACAGACTGAGTCGCATCGAAAGGGTTCCTTTTTACCATTTTGGTACGGAACCCTAAAAACCCAATAACACTTTGCCCGATCTGGGAATCGAATTTCGTTCGTCTAGGACTTATGTAATTGTATAGACATTCAACTAAAAATGGAAAAATAAATTTACTTAAAAAAAAGTAAAACCGACTTCAAAAACCTAAAACGAATAAAATAACTTTCATAAAAAAAACTTAACAGCTTCTGAAGTCAGTGTCTTCGATTGTTCAATGAACTTTAGCTTGGGACCAACTTCAGAGGCTGTTAAGTTTTTTATGAAAGTTATTTTATTCGTTTTAGGTTTTTAAGTCACTTTTTATTTTTTATTTTTGTGTAAGCCAGTAAAACAAAAAGTCTAAGAACTATATATCTAGGCAATAGACGAAGTCTAAAAACCACCTTTTTAGGTCCTGTAAAGGCCTGAGGGACCTTTATCTACTTCTTTGGGACCGACAAGTTCCAGTACGCGCCGTTTGTTTTCGTGAAAACAGATTAAAATTTTACTACGGTTTCCGATACTGCCGTAGCCATTGTATTTGCTCGACACTAGACTTAGTAGGCTCGTTGCATTCCTTATAAAGTAAGCTTTCACCGGTTATCCGCTAATTACACATGGGATGAAATTCATCCCATTTTTTTATTTAAGTAGCGGTTCGTGGGAGTAAAGTCATCCCACGCAAATCTGCTTTTGGTTTGAATTGAAAATGAAACCAAGTCATACTTTCAAACGAAACGTACATTACTATAAAGCCATACTCACTAGCATTCTAAGAAACAAAAAGGTCACAAAATTCCAAGAAGCTACGATGCAAAGCGGTTTTGTTTACAAGATTACCGCGGGTGGGGCGCTCAAAGGTATTCCCCGCGCGCGGGTGAGCACAGCGGTTCAGCTCAGCGGTTATGATATTTTTCAGTTCTGAGCCAATTTACGGCCTATATGAGATGACATCTTAAACTTTTTGCTAATTTGCAACAGATTTTCTTACGGTTTCTGACACTGCCGTAGGTATTGTATTTGCTCGGCACTAGATTTTTAAGTTTCATTGTAAACCTTGTTAATGCAAGTTTTCTTCGATTGATTTTTTTTTCATTTCTGAGCAGATTTACGGCCGATAAGACGACCTCTGATATAATTTTGCTAGCCAATATTTCTGTTGCTTCTCATTAGGTCCTGGTCACTTCTTGACAAAGACACCAGCATAACTGATCTAGTTAAACCTGTTTTTGCGCTATACGAATTTATATTTCGACACATAGTGAAAAGTAGAGGGTCGCGCGCATGCGCGTGCACTAGCAGTGCACGCGCATGCGCGCAGTGCAGTGACGTCATATGCAAATTATATCCCGCCTTAATTTTTTTATAAATATGAGCTATCTTTTGAATTTATCTTTATTTTATTATCTTATCTTTTATCTTTTTTTTCCATTACTCTAGCATTAACAGTCTCGTAGTTATTAGCTATTGAAATCTTACATGTTTTTATCGGTCAGAAATATTGAATTTTCCAGAACTACACCGAGCGAAAAGACATTTTCACGTCAATAAACTATTCACGTTGAAGAACCCTGCTGTATTTTATAACAGTTTACAATATTTTATCTAGCCATTCGGCCTGTGGCCGGCCGACTCTCTGACATATCAAAATCTATCAAATCGCACCCTTAAAACATAAGTGGCACTATACAAAATTGACATTTTTTAGTTAAGTATAGTGTCAAAATGCTTAAGACGAAACGCGCCCACTGGATACTGACACAGCGTTCGTTAAACTGTTAGTTTAAGCCAATCACAAAGCTTTATGTATATTTTTTTAGTTCCATATCACCGATACAATGCTTAAAAAAACTTAAAATGGCCATACCATAAAATGAAAATTTTCGTATAGTGCCATTTATGTTCTAAGGGTGCGAAATGTTTTCTCCTCAATGTTTGTCTCGAATCTTAACCTTTTAACCGGTGAAGGTTTTATAGTATACCAGATAATATCAAAGCCTCTCCAGTAATAACACCACGGTGCGGTGTAGCATTTTGATTGATAGTACATTGAAGATGTTTTATTAAAGTATTCAAGAAACCCTATTTTTTGCGTGTAGAAATGTTCATGCCTACTGCACTACCACGGGGAGATAGTGCAATTATATGGGAATCCACCTCACTAAAACTCCACGGTGTCCTCCTCTGCCGCTTGTGGCGGGAACACCGGCACGTGTTAGCACTCTCCGCGAACCCGCCGCGGCTACCCGTCACCGGACCCTCCTCTGGGGAAAACCCTCATCACTGGCGCAACAGAACACATTGCACGCCGTGACCACCCCCTGGACCAAACCAGCACATGGGTGCTAGACGACCCCGTTAAAACGGTCAAACCATCGGGACACCGTCGCATGACTTGTAGTTCCAGCGCCCAATACAGTGTTGATATTGTCAGCCGCAGCCCGCGCACTGTGGCCTAACAAGTACTCGTATAAGTAGTGTTCAAACTTGTCGCTCGTCCATTTTTCTTCAAACTGACTAAACCGATTTCTTTTTTTAATGGCATCTCGTAGTTGGCCTAGGCCAGGCAGTGACAGTGACAGAGGCAGTGACAACTTAACCGGTGAAGCCTGTGGCTGCCTTAAGCGAATTCAAAGCCTCCAGCCAGGATAAACTAAACCGATCGCGAGAGCGGCTTTATATACCCCCACATCACAAGTACTTAGAATGTTCTACAATATTCTAGAATATTATCGAAAACAATTAACTTGGAAAAGGAAATGTATAGAGTTTTGTAGAGTGTCTCATTACTGTTGTGCCAACCCAATATTTTAATATAATTGGTGAGGCGTGTAAATAGCCTGCACCTTTATTAGAATGATGTGAGAAAAAACTTAACTCAAAGACGTAATGGCGGACTTCAAAAATAAAATAATTTCCCCATTGATGAATCCTCAAGGAACCAATACCATAGAATTAATAGCAGCTAAACATGCCCACGTACCTTTACAATCCAAAGATCCCACTAAGACCCAGGGAGATGGGAAGATATCTCGTTCATGCGTGCGTGATGGCTTATAGGTCTGTAGCTGCCGGCCGGCGAGCAAATCTTCTTAAATCTACCGGTGGAATCGTTGAAACTCCAAAAATTAACACTGCACTATAAGTCCTCAATGAAGCACAGATGCAGGTCCATTTATTTTATGAGTATCGTCAAGGTTTCATCAAAAAAGGAATATTCAAAAGGCGGAGCGATTAGCACTCGCCATGTCTCTTTGCGAAGCGGGAAGCACACACGCGCTCACGCCATCTATCGGTCATTTTGCGAGAAAACTAAAGAAAGTTCCGATACACGCTGCGACAACAAATATTGGCGCGAGGATTCATCAATTGAGAAATTAAAATATTTAATTTGAAACACTAACATTATTATATTATAGGAACAAATCCTAAAATGTTATTATTTTAAAAAGCATTGACGCTTCACCAATAATACTTAAATATTCACATATAGACGGTATAAAGGCTTGGCAAATTTAATTGATGTGCACACGTTCTAGTTTAACACACATTGTTGGCACAACTTATTACTTATTAGAAGGCGTAATAACAGAAAAGACACTAAAACCATTTTACTGCGCCTTAATATTGAGTAATATTAAGAAAATGTTTCAAACTGTGGGTGTACAGTTGGTCATCTGTTTACAAATCGGCAACAGTAATGATGACTACGGGGACTTAATTAAAGACATGAATACAATTTTACCCGACATTGATATACTATTTTTTGCAGATGACATAAAGGCCATAGTAGCAGCATATTACATAGATAAACTAACAGATACTGTAAATGCAGCATTACTAGCATTTCATGTGTGGTTCACTATGAACATATTGTTAATCAACACTGCAAGACCAAAATACTATTATTTAGATCGACAGCCCGTAATAAAGACGATTTACATATTGTTTTGAATGATGATTAAATTGCCCTCGTCAAGGCAGTTACATTCTTAGGTGTACATATAGACCTCAGAATACTGAAGAAACCAGAAGTCGTGAGCGCGCCTAATACTGAAGCAACAAAAACTAGTCTTATATAGAGTAGTTTGACGCGCAGCCGATCAGTTACTCTGTGAACGTGGTGTCGCGTAACGTGTTTTATCGGTGTCCAATTTAGTTAAATTATGCCGTCTTGTATCGTTCCTACCTGTAAAAATGCAGCGGCACTAAAAAAACAGGATGGGATCACATTTCACATATAAATAGCGCATTCACGTATCGTCTTATTTAATTACCGAATAAATTGTTGTCATAGAAAATGATGCGTCCCTCTTGCTAGTGTTGCCAATATAAGAGTTTTAATTTTCTATTCTTTTTATTAGGTAATAAAAAACCGAGAGCTTTAATTCGTTGTAGTATATTAATAACTACTTAAAAAAATATATTTTAACCAACTTGGAAAAAGAAAGGTTACCAATGCGACCCGTATGTATGTATATCATATTATTAGAATGCATAACATTCATAATAGGTACTATAATAATAATAATATAATAATATGTGTTTATTTCTCACCGCAAGCCAAAAAATACAAACAATATTTTACACACGAGAAACACCTAACAATTTTTGGTTGTGGATCGCTACTACTATTTACTATGTTAGTTTATTAGAATTTCTAAACAAATGTTATCAAATGAATTACATAGAGTTTTAATTTACCTACTAGTTGTACCTACATACAATTTTCATCTTACCCCAAAAGCGGTAATGTCATGGTGCGCTGGTAACACTATGCGGGTGGGTGAGGCGCGGGCGGAGAGTTATTTTGGACACAATGCGCTGCGTACAAAAGTGATTGAACACACTTTCTGGTTTGTTCAATATTCTGAGATATAGACGAACAGCTAAATTGGAAAACAGAATTAAATGCCATAAATGCATCAGTTTGTTCCGCATGTTAGAGCACTTAGAACAGAAATTAGTATTGAAGAATTGAAAATGGTATATTTCGCGTAGGTAGAATCATCTAATTTAGATATAGCATAATGTTTTGGGGAAAAAGCTATGACTGTATTTGTGTTACAAACACGCGCAGTTCGCACATTAGTCCGTATCCCGCAAAGAGAATGTTACCGTAAACATTTTATAAATCAGAATATCAAATAGAATACTTACAGTGTCGAGCATTTATATATTTGAAGAGCTGGCGAACAAATCCGGATTTGTCCACACACTCCATTTTTTTTTTTGCGGTCTTTGTGTACTCTTATATTTACTAACGAAAATGTTTTCAATCAAAACTGGCTCTAAATACCTCACAAAAAATGTTAGAAACGGTGTTTTCAATCAGAATCCGAATGGAATCGTCCTTCTCTAGTTGGATGAATTGAAACTGTTCAATAAAAAAATTAAAAAGAAAAGGGTAGTTAGGGTTTCTATTGAACTAAAAACAGATCGGGACTTAAATTTTGAAACACTATTCATTTACTAAAGCTTAAAATTCTATCATATTCACTTTAGCTTATTTTGGTTTTTGACCCCAGCTCTAAAATATCAATAGCGGGACAAGTCCGGATTTGTTCGCCAGCTCCTCATTTGTACTTCTAAGTAACATGGCCAAATACAGGGTGTAAAGGACAGCCCTCCCCAAACTAACAGAGTGCATTCAACTCGTTATTTTGAATCATATTCCATCAGTTTCTCAGGAAAATTTTCATTTTTTAAATCGTTTTTTCAGTTACTATTTCTTTATTTCAAAGTAAAATTACATTATCTGTACACAGCACACCGTTTATGTAAATAAAACAGCTAAAAAAAAATCAGCAATGAATTTTGAAATACTCTAACGAACGACGCATTAAATCAGCTGTTCACTTTCTGCCTAACTAAAGAGTTCATCGAACTCACCGCATACATATTACCTACCCCTCCCAACCAGTAACTGATGCTCCGATTTGTACACAAAAACACAAACAAATCAGGTTTATTGGATTCTCATAACGTTCCTGAAATAATTTCATGTACCGGTCATCTTAGTATGATATATTGAATTCACCCGCATCAGTTTGCGGAGGGTTGTCCCTTACACCCTGTATATAAATGAATATGAGACAGCAGAAAAACGACAGATTAGAGAAGGCACACGTAGACAAGACATTATAAGTTACAGGTTACAGTCTAATTTCAATATTGCGAAGCACAGTCCCAGATATCAATCGGTTATAATATTTAATAAGTTGCCTCTCTCTCAAGCTCTTTAAAGCAATTTTAAAGTTTCTGTTGAATAAGTGTCTTTATGCTAATGAAGATCTATAATGAAATCCCTATATGTTGTATGCACTGTTGTAATATAATAATAATAATAATTGGTGCCTCCTCATCATTTAAAATTATCTAAGGGGCCTCTGTGAGTTGGCTTCGGCTCCTCGTACGCCTTCCAAAGGTCCGGGACCCCAGGGTCCCGAGAAATATCAAAAAATAATAATAATAATAATATTCCACAACTATCACACAACGCCGTCTAGCCTCAAGCTAAGCAGAGCTTGTGTTATGAGTACTAGACAACTGATAAACATACTTATATATTTCTAAATACATACATATATAGATAAATTACACCCAGACACAGAACAAATGATCATGCTCATCACACAAACATTTGTCCTGGGTGGGAATCGAACCCACGACCTCCGGCATAGCAGTCAGGGCCACTAACCACTAGACCAACAGGCCAGTCTATATTTAAAGTGTTTTCTCTATATGTAATTTAATTTTCTTATAAATACCATGTAATTTCAGATACAATTTATTGTTCATGAATAAATAAGTACTTGTATATCACAAAACTGTATCCACGGGAACACTGCCGACAAACTGTACAGCAGTTTGGCAGAAAATATGATATTTTTTGTTTATATAACATTTCTTGAATGAATAAATAAATAAAAAAAAATAAAAAAATTACTTTATGACCTCTGCCTTACCTTTCGGGGAAATCAGACTTTATGTAACGACATTTTTATGCTTGTAGCAACAGATCAAAAAATAATAATATACCTATTGAGTACAATTCAGAGTCAATCAATCTGCCTAGCCTTTTCCCAACTATGTTGGGGTCGGCTTCCAGTCTAACCGGATGCAGCTGAATACCAGTATTTTACATGGAGCGACTGCCTATCTGACCTCCACAACCCAGTTACTGGGTAATACGATACCCCTTGGTAAGACTGGTTGTCAGACTTTCGGGCTTCTGACGACCCGTAACGACTGTCAAAGATCCACGAAAGACAGCCGGGACCAAGGGCTTAACGTGCTTTCCGAGGCACGGAGGAATCTCGGTATGAAAAGATGGTCACCCATCCACAGACCAACCCCGGCAAGCGTAGCTTAACCTGATGGATCGACCCGTGCGGCTGTTATTACTTAGCCACGAGCTCCTCATTGAGTACAATTCAGAGTGTGGTCTATTATTTGCGAAACTCGTACTTACATAATTCATTAGCGCAGATTATGAGACAAAATATTGTACGGATTTCACACGCGTTCTTACCTCTTAAGGCGATACGTAAAAAGCTAACTGAGCGGTAATAAGAAAGTGACAGAGTCAATTACTTCCACATGCGAAAAAAAGAGAGCGCAACAATGCGCTGGAACCAAAATAAAAGCGCCAAACCAAATAAAAATTGTTTAAAAATAAATTAAGCTATCTATCAAAAATATGTTCAGCCAGAGTTTTGAATTACCTAATACGCACATTTTGAATGCAATTTTGCAATGAAATTACTTAGGATTTTAGAATTACAGGGAAAAATATAAAAAAGTAGAGGTATTTTCGGAATTAAATTCTATCGAGGAAATTTAACCCAATCGTGTTTTCCTTCAGTCAGAGTATTAATCAAATAGTCAATAAATATATATCCAAAAATTAAATCCATACATTCTGTAATAGTGAAATAAATGGTTACGAAAAAGCCCCCAACTTATTTTGGTATCGCCTTAATCTGCCTAGCCTTTTCCCAACTATGTAAGGGTCGGCTTCCTGTCTAACCGGATGCAGCTGATTACTTTTAATTTACATGGAGCGACTGCGTATCTGACCTCCACAATCCAGTTGCTGGGTAGCACGATACCCCTTGGTAAGACTAGTTGTTAAACCCGTAACGACTGTCAAATATCCAAGAAAACCAACGGCTTAACGTGCTTTCCGAGGCACGAAAGGGTCTCGGTATGTAAAGATGATCGCCCAACGAGGAACCGACCGCGGCCAGCGAAGCCTAACCTGATCGGTTGACCCGTGCGGCTGTTATTACTTAGTTAGCCATGGTCTTAACTCCATAGTTACTTAATTCTTAAAGTAGGTAAGAACAAAGAATTGCTTTTAATTAAATCACCAGAAGAGAGAATGGCCGATTTAATTATACCTATCAAGTCCAGGCTTCCTCCCTTTATTTGCAGTTTTTCGTAAATACTAAAAGTTTTGGTTTTCAGACCACAAAAGTCTTTTCCTTTGCAAAGATGTGAAACATCCAAAAGAAAAAATGTAAATAAAATCTCAAAAGGAACGAAGGGCGTTGAATTCATCATGGCCGCTATCTAAAATAAGAATGAACCATTGAAGCGAAGCTAAGAGAAACTTCCCTAAGATCTATAGTATATAAAATCTTTATACAAAAACACTGGAGGATTTTATGTTTGTTCGCACTTAAGTCGTTGGTTTTAATTACTTGTATTTGATGACTTGGTTTCAAACACAAAAGTAGGCGAATCCTTGGGAATGTTTTAAAAGAATGGCTATTTCATGCCAGGCTTAAAAATAATTTCTATCTATATTTAAAGCTTTTTTTTTTAAGGGTTCTTCTTAAAAGCACTATCATTATCGATATTTCTGCCCCAAGTAGATTTTCAGTTGGTATTTCCGCTACAAAGCTATATAAATCACAGAACAGGAACGACAGATTTAAAAGGCCAGCAATACTTACACAAATCAAATAAACATGAAGAAATTCGGTAGTAACAAATCTGCGTTCGCGATTTAGTTTCCAAACGTGTAAACAAATATGTGTTTTCGAAAACATACATTTAATACCCACACATAAAGTTCAGTAAAAAAAACACAATTACTCCACTTCTAATTATCCATAATTCAATCAAACGCTTCTTCTTACTTTTTCAAATAGGACTAGTAGTTCCAGAGATTACCCCGTACACAAAAACAAATTTAACCTCTTTATTTATATAATTAATTTATAAAGTTATGTCTAACGCGGATAAAAAACTGAGAACCACGCAAAAACTATCAAGCGTATTTTTATGAAATTTTCACCATTTTTAACATTATTTATTTATTTATCTTTTAGTATACATGTACTAATCTTTTGTTTTTTGATCTTTTGTTGATGGGAGTGTCCTATTACTGGGTGGACGTACGACGCGTTGCGTAAGCTCAGCATAGAACACGCAAGCTAACCACTCAAAGCCGTTGGCATATATCTGCGCTTTAATGTCAAATATTGGTGAAAATTACAGATTTCCATGACGGTCGTTATAATATGACCGTATACCGCAGCTTTACCACTGCAATACCACCATACATCAAAAGAAACCTCCCAATCATTTTCTTTAAGGCTCAGACATCAATACCTCTGTAATATATACCAATGTTCTAACAGGGATATCCGTTTCAGTCAAAGTATTCTCAATTTTCCTTATTGAATACTAGTTTCTTTCCCGCGACTTCGCAATCCCAAGGGAAATTTTGGATAAAACAAAAAGTTTATATGTGTTTATTCATCTAGGCTTTTCCAAACTAGGTTTGTGTCGGCTTTTAGACACCAAGTGTTTTTGATGCCTGAATATCATCAATGTTTTGTATTTGAGCTTCAGATGCTGCCTGAATACTGGACAATACCGATGTTATATGAAATTTGCGCCACTTCTTCTTCCTAGCATGTGAGAGGGCGTTTTAGGGAGCATCAGATACTTCTTGAATACTGGGCAAAACCGATGTTACATTAACATTGCATCACTTCTTCTTCCCAGCTAAACACTGCTGCACTAGCAAGTGGTGAAGGGCGGGCGTTTTGGGGGCTGTCTTATGTAATTTGGACGTTTAAAAAGTCTAAGCCTAATTGAATAAATATCTTTTGATTTTGATTGAAAAGTATGCTAGGTCTACTGTCTGCAGGCTATGTGATTTCACTCGCCTTAAACATTTTCATACATTTTTCCTTGCCGTATGTATGTCTGTCTCTTAGCCATTAATTATTGTAATTCTCAGAATCCTTGATAAACTGTTTCTTTCACGATTGTCTAGGCGCAAAGGAAGGACATCCAAATTAATGTTGATGATTTAAGTATTGACAAGTATTCCCTTTTTTTTTTTTGTGGATGGGAAATCATCAAATAACTTCTCCCGCCCTGGGTGGAGCGGAAGGGCGTGTCAGACTTTTACTGACTAAAACCCACCCTTGTTCCTTCAGTTGCCTATGCCAGGGCCACGGTATCTTTTTCAAACAACCCGCGACCCCAGCGGCATCGGCCCTATTGGACCCCATCTTTTGCTGACATCCTGACCTGCGTCAGGCGGAAGGTGAGGACGCCGTGGCGCCTCTCTAACCACTCCTCAAAGAGGGGACTTATCGCCGCAGACAAGTATTTCCTGACTTAACACATAAATAAAATTTATTTTATTGTCCAAGGACCGTTCATTGCTGTCCAAGGACCGTTTTGTGGAACACATTTTAATCTAAGAGGTCCCCGATTTATTTATATTATATGTTTAGTCAGCAAATACAACTTCTATTTTTCTCTTTAGTTCATTTTTTCGTGTTTTTTAATTTTTTATTATATTTTTATTTTATATATTTTAGTGACGATTTATATGGTATGGTATTTATTATACGATTTGTATGGTATGGTGGACTAAAGAAACTTACGTACCTATACATACATACATGAACCCTGAAAACATTACACTCCTTTTTAGGGTTCCGTACCTCAAAAGGAAAAAAACGGATCCCTTATAGAATCACTCGTATCTGTCTGTCCGTCTGTCACAGCCAATTTGCTACGAATGTAATGGACCGATTAAGTTGAAATTTGGTACGCATATGCATTTCTGTAACCTAAATACGGACCCGTGTAACATACATAAAGGAATTTTGAATAAGGGGGTC
Organism: Dicycla oo; assembly: GCA_948252095.1. Classification (NCBI taxonomy): domain Eukaryota; kingdom Metazoa; phylum Arthropoda; class Insecta; order Lepidoptera; family Noctuidae; genus Dicycla; species Dicycla oo. The sequence continues at coordinate 18,122,232 of OX411732.1, forward strand.
ACTTTTGGGGGCAAATAAGAAAATTTTTTAAAAGTTTTGGATACTGTACCGTGTGAGATATCAAATGAAAGGACTTACTGTGAGGGTCTCAAATATATACTTTTTTAAATTAAAAAAAAATGTTTTAAAGTTATTTAAGAAAATAGGCGAAAATTTACCATTCCCCTCCTATCTCCGAAACTACCGAGCCTACAATTTTGAAAAAAAAAATACAGAAAATAGTTCTATACCTATTGATTACAGAAAAACCTATAAGAAGTCTATGGTCTTAAAATAACATCATAAATCTCTGAATATTGTGCGTACAAAATAACATTTGCAGTTGTAATGTATGGGAGTACATGTTTCTCAACAAGATGTGTGATGATGTTAAGTTTGTTCTTGGGATAAATTCATCCCAACTACGGAACCCTTCACTGTGCGTGGTCCGACACGCACTTGGCTGGTTTTTTTAAGCAACTGTGGCGTGGGCTGCCGTGTAATTAATCTATTCCTTTAGAAAAACTTAATTGGATTCGCTCTTAAGGCGTTCCCTCAGCGAGAACATTCGTCTGTAATGTAACCTTTACCTGCGACCTAGCTGTTACTTCTATCTATTTAATTGACCGAGCAAGCGAAGCTAGCGAAGCGTCTCTGCTTCAAGACTGGCAAAATTTTCCATCTTCTGTCAGTTTGTTGGTACCTACAGGTCATATTTTACAACCAATTTGGACGAAACTTGCTTACATACAGGTTTTAGGTCCGGGATTTTTTATTAGAAGTGTACTTCCTCAAAAAAAGGGGGCTACTGGATATCTCCGCCTTATGAGATCCATTTTCAATAGTTTTTCTTTTTTTATTTGAAAGGTAGTAACTTTAAATTGTTCTCATAAAAACTTGGTGAAGATCTGTTGTTGTTCAGCGTAATGAGCAGAAAAGCTCTCCTCAAAATGCAGTAAATTGCTCACTTTTAGATTTCTACCAGTGGCATCGGCCCTTACTACTAGGTAGGGATTGATAAAGCACCTATGACCACTTTCTCATCACAAAACTAGAGAATTCTGAAAATAATTTTCAATATACATATATGTGTATATATTATATATTTTTTCTTTTAGGCGGTTTTGCTTTTGTCTCTAGTCTAGGTCGGAGGCAACACAGACGAAGTCGACAATGGAGTGAGCTTACCTAGAAGAAGCCTGTTCACTCTCACTTTGAAGAGATTATGATTGTATGCGTTCGGAAACACAGACGCAGGTAGAGAGTTCTACTCTTTTGCTATGTGCACTATAAATGACATTTGGAAACGCTTAGTGGGAATTGGTAGAATTCTTTAATGTTAGTTTTACAATAAGGTCACTAGATGGCGCACTGCTAGACGACTGGTATATTAATTGTTTCAAAATATTAGTATATATATAGTATTAGTATTATAATAGGTATTTGGTGGCAACACTGTCACGGTTGAAATTGGTCCGTGTTTTTTAAACTAATTTAATTTTCTTATTGTACTTGCTTAACTAAAACATCAAGAAATACGCGTATTTTTCGATAAAAACAACGGGAGATTGTTATCTCTGTAAGCAATAAAGTGGTTTGGAGAACAAAACAATAATTCATAAGCAGTGACTGTTGGAGATTGTGGACTACAAACAAGTTACAACTTCGAATTTATGCATGGATAAGGATTAATACGCTTAAACTAGCCAAACGTAAGTGTAAATTGATAACATAATAACATTAGAAGTGCCGTTAAGCTAAAACGAAATATTTTGAAAACAGTTACTAATTTAAATTGGCGATATCTTGATAATGTAAACAAACTACAGCTGACTCACTGTTACTCCTATAAAACTTGACCAATCAGAACTCACCACGAAATCTATGACGCAAAAGTTGCCGTTCGGAAATCAACTCGCAGCAAAATTTCAAGACTGAACACCAGCCTTTTGAGACTGTGCTCCGTTACACGCATACTACGCAACTCAAGTTTTGAATAGTATAAGTATAGTAATACTGTAAATTATTGTGCATGAAAAAAAAAAAAAAATCTTAAGCCTAAATTACAATTTTTAAAACACCGCACAATGGAAGAAAATAATATAACAATTCGTCGACCAAAGATCACTACAAACGACTCCCTAGATATTTCTTTTGAATCAACAAACTCTGAAATTAGAAAATACAGTTTACCAGACTTGTCGACTGCATATGACAGTGACATGGATGATCTAAAATCAAAAATAGCACAGCTTCAAAGTGAGTTAGATAGTGCACATGCGGAAATAGAAAGCCTTAATGAGGAGAACATGGCATTAAAGACCACTTTAAACAAAGAAAGAAATAAATCCAAACAGTTAGAAAGTATATGCTCAGAAACAAAAAGTAAGGGAACAAATACCCATAAGAGTAAAAGCAAGAGAAGGAAAAGAGAGCTCTCAAGAGAGCTGAGGCAATCTTTTAATGAGGAAATAAACAGTAGCTGCGTGGACCTTGGACTTGAACACACGGACACTATGGAAGTGACAACAGATGGCGCCACTAGCAACACATCCGTACTACACAGGATATCGAATATAACGAGCAATGACACATCTGCTGAAAAGACAGATGGCGTGACCAGTACAGACTCAAGAATTGAAGGGAAAAAAAAGCAAAAGCAAAATTCAAATGGCTTTCAAACATCCCACTGCCGTATGGAACGCGGTAGAAAACCAAAATTATGCATTTTAACTAATGGTGTTTGCGGTACATTGCAGTCTGTAGAGATGACTTTCAATCAATTTGATTATATTCGATATGTTTCACCAAATTGTTACATAAGGCGTTTACTTGAAAATTTAGACTACAAGTTACGTAATTATAGCATGATTGACTATTGTATCATTATGTTAGGGGAAATAGATTTTAAAACTTCTAGTCCTGGCTTTGCAGAATTGATTACGTATATTAGGGAAGCTGTACAGCATATTTCTAATACAAACATAATTATATGTGCACCTACCTATGTACGCGGTGCTCCTATTTATAATTACAAAATAGAATTATTTAATAATCTTTTATATTTAGAGCTTCAAAATAACACCTATGCATATTTTTATGATTCAAATCTTGGCGTGTCTCTCGATATGTTCTCATCAAAAACAGGCAAGATTACTAATCTAGGATTAAGACATATCTACAATGACATACTACGTAACATTGTAGCTGATTATAGTTATTATGGATATACGGTACTTATTCCTCAAAATGTGGAACTGGAGGATAGGTGTCCTAAGTTTTTTCTCGCATAGACATAATTCGAGAAATGTGTATAGATCAAATAAAGCAGCTGTTCACAAAACTAAAGAAAACTGTAACCAAAATAAACAGACCAAGATATTATTGTTATATTATCAAAATGTAAGAGGTCTCCGTACAAAAACTAATTTATTTTACAATAATACTAGAACAATATCAAGCGATCTTATCATCCTCACAGAAACTTTTCTCAATAGCTCTGTTAATGACGCGGAACTTTTTCCTCCTGAATATGTTGTTCTACGGAAGGACCGTCCAGGTGATGTCGGGTGGGGCGGTGTTCTGTTGGCAACTAGGAACTGCTATACTATGAAAAGAGTTACAAATGTAGATGATTTAACAGATGATAAAGAATTATTGTTCGCTCTTGTTAGTGGGAAAAATGTTAGGCTAATGGTCTGTGTCGTCTACCTGCCGCCCAGTTACAGTAGTAAACAATATCTAGACGTTTTAACATGCATGGAAAATGCAATCAACATGTATGCTGAATATCCATTTCTGATAGTTGGTGATTTCAATTTAAATTCGTGCAATAAAACTGTCAAATCTCAATTTAATAATTTTTTGGAGTATTCTAAGTTGCAACAATGCAATAACATTAGCAATAAATATGGATGCGTCCTGGATTTAGTATTGACGACTCTTGATTCCAATAGTATCAATGTTTCACACGATACTGAACATTTAGTCCCTATGGATGCATACCACCCACCATTAGAGATACTACTTACACTTCCTAGAAGAGTAAACAATCCGCCCTCTTTGGTTCCAGGAAAGTATTTAAGTATGGAATGGAACTTTCGTGAAGCAGATTTACATAGCTTATACACTGATATCGCTAATATTGACTGGACCGAATTACTTGAGCAAAAGAACTTAAATATAAACCTAGCTGTTGATATACTATATAATAAACTTAATGACGTCATCAGTACGCATGTTCCTTTAAAAAGAATAGCCCAAAACAATAAATATGTATATCCAAAATGGTATACCAAAGAAATTATTCATTATATAAAATTAAAATATTTTAATTTAAAGAAATTTAAATGCCATGGTTTAGAGTTTAACAAGGAACTTTTTAAATACTATAGGGCTAAAGTGAAAGAGCTCATTAATACAGCATTTAAAAAATATATTGTAAAGGTTGAAAACAATGTAAGTTTAGATCCCTCAAGTTTTTGGCAATATGTGAAGGAAAAACGTAAAAATAGGCAACATATAAAAACATATACTTATAATGGTAAGTCCGTAGAAGGACAGAATGCCATTGACTCGTTTGCTGAATATTTTAGCTCAGTGTTCCATGATACCCCTCCGTCATTAGATGTGAGAGCTGCGGAGGATGAGGCTAATCGTTTAGGCTGCCTGTCTACAGTGGCTATTGAACAAGTTACAGCTACGGATCTTAGGCGTGCAGTGCGCCGACTAAAAGCGTTAACAGCTTGTGGTCCCGACAACATACCGGGTTTCTTAATAAAGGATTGCCTGTCTGCTTTAGAGGAGCCTTTACTATATATGTATAATCTTTCGCTTAGACAATGTTTATACCCTGGTAAGTGGAAATTGTCCAGAGTGACCCCAATACCTAAATGTGGGTCGTCCACAGATATAACAAACTTTAGACCTATTGCTATATTGTGTGTATTTGGGAAGATATTTGAATCTATTCTTAATAACGCCATTTGTAAACAAATCAAAGGACAATTGAGTGATTGCCAGCATGGGTTTCGTCCTGGGCGCTCCACGGTAACTAACCATATAGAATTTGTTGATTATATAAATAGTAGAGTTAAATCTGGTTGTCAGGTGGACGCCGCATACTTTGATTTCAAGAAAGCCTTCGATCTTGTAGATAATGATGTGCTTTTAAATAAATTTGCGTTACTAGGATTCTCAACTTCTCTCTTAAAATTCATGGCCCACTACTTGAAAGATCGTAAACAGTTTGTTAAGCTAGAAGGATATAAGTCGGAAGAGTATTTTACTAGATCAGGGGTAAGTCAAGGTAGCACCATTGGTCCTACACAATTTATAATAGTGATCAATGATTTACCTTCTGTTATCTCTAACGCAAAATGTCTTATGTTTGCTGATGATTTAAAATTGTACCTCTCTGTTTCCAACACTAAGGATTGTGAGGCGCTACAACATGATATTGACGCTGTGGTTGAATGGAGTATAAAAAACAAATTGTCATTTAATAACTCTAAGTGTAAAACAATAACTTTTTCCCGATCCCGTAATCCGATTAAAAATCATTATAATCTGGCTGGCGCGTCAATGGAACGTGTCTGCTCGATCCGGGATTTGGGAGTAATAATGGATAACAAATTAAGTTTTCACGAGCATATTCTTAAAACTTGCAAAGACGCTAATAAATGTCTTGGTTTCATCGTCAGATTATCATCTCAGTTTAAGAACACTCAAGCTATAAAACAAATATACAATGCCTATGTCCGTAGTAAATTAGAATATAATGCAATAGTTTGGAGTCCTCAAGAGTCATTGTACACTATCATGATAGAAAAAATTCAACGTAAATTCTGTAGATACCTATACAAACGTCAATATGGATACTACCCCTTTCTATATCCTTCTTTGTTCGTGTCAGGAATGGTGGGTTTAGACACACTCAAATTCAGGCGGGAATCCACACATATAATTAATTATTATTTAATATTAGTAGATAAGATAGATAGTCCCGTTCTACGAGAGTCAATCAATTTTTATGTTCCTGACCAGTATATGCGTGGCGTTGTAAGACGACAACATAGACTCCTCTGCTACCCGCCTACATGGCGTGCTCCCCGAACCAACCACACTCCCACTGCTAGAGCAATTAAGTTAATAAATGACTTTCTAAAATATATTCCTGAGGCGGATTTATTTTTTGACTCTCAACGGAAAATCGCTAAACATGTGTATATTTATTTAAATATGAAGAAATAATTGTTTAGTTTCAAAGTTGTTTTTTGTTTACAAATTTTTATGTTACTCCGTTTTGTTTTTTGTATTTATTAGTTGTGTGTATGTTTTTGTATTAATTAGTTAGTCGAAGAGGTTTTATTTAAAATGTTTAATTTAATTTTGTAGAATTAGCATAGATATAAGCGATTTGGTGTAAACTGTTAAGCTTATATTTCATGAATAAATGAATATGAATATGAATATGAAAAAAGTTGTGCTCGCGAGGTCTAGTGTTCGCAGAACTACTACTAGTTATACACAATGTATAATATTCACCAATCTTGCTGGTTTCAATTTACTTGTGACGTTGCAAAATATGTTTGGTTGCCAGCGACATCTGTTGTAGGAAAAAACGAAGCTAATGACATCGATCTGTCCGTAGTTCCATTACGGCAGTAGAGATGGCGTTAGGTTCATTCTTTAAAATTCAATACTGCCGTCATAAGGAAAAAATACGTATCTGACATTTTTTTCGAAATAGAGTTATTTACATATTCGGAATAAGCAAAAAAAGACGCATCTACTACTATTTTTATATTAGCGTAAACTCAACGAAAACCTAATAATTCTTACTATTAAAGCACGCATCTGCCTGTGTATTTTGTATTTTAAACAGGACAAAATATATTTTTTTCCATTTCAATATTTCTGTAGATACGTCTTTTTTCCTTTCTTCCAAGTTTCTCCTCTCTTCTCGAAACTTCGAGCACAGCTAATCAAGACACATAAGCAGAGTCCAATCGATTTGCGAATGCGATCACGATAATCATTTTCCTTAACCAGCTTTACAATTTGATGTGGTTAAAAAATTTTGGGATAAATATTTATTCATTATCAAACAATTAATAGCAGAATACTCGTATTAATTGTAAAAACTACTATTGAATTTTAAAGAAGTTCATTCTTTATTAACGCCATCCCTACTGCCGTAATGGAACTAAGGACAAATCAATGTTATTAGCTTCGTTTTTTACCACAACAGATGGCGCTCGCAACCATACATGTTTTGCAATGTCTCTAACTCTGTGCGCTACAAACCTTACTTGCAAAGCCCTAACTGTTACAGTGGACTCTTGGATTGTTACATTACAGGCGAATGCTCCCGGTGAGGGAGCGCCTTTACGTTTTTCGCTTGAATGTACCTATTTAAATTCGATGAAAACAAATCCATTTTCATTATCGTCTCCCCAAAAGAAATCAAAGAACGCAACGCAATGAAAAAGATGAATAGTTAACAAAAATGGAATAAAAAAATCCTCTTCGAAGATAACCGAGAACAATTTACTAGTAAAATTCAGAGATAAAAAACCGCTTTACCAGCTTGACAATAATAGAAATTGTAATGAAGAATTTAACCCGGGAAGGGGGACCTTTGTCAACTTAATAGCATCCATCTTCAGAATATTTACACTGTATTTCAGTTTTTTTTTTTTTTTGTGTACAATTCGTAAGACGATGTTAATTTTCTCTGAAGATTTTTATGGTAATGTGTCAGTAAGATTTGTTGTATTTTTTTTTTTTCTTGGGGTCTTGTAACACTGGATTAAGCTATGGAGGGGGATGCTCGGAGTTTCTTTGAACGATAAAAGAACCGGAGTTACCGAAATAGATTGCAGAGTAAGCAAACTAAGTGTCAATAGGATGGCGTATCGGCAAGCGTAGTGTGGGGCGCCCCCCAGCTAGATAGACGATAGACCGACGACCTTAAGATGGCCCCGACCGATCACCATGTTCGGCAAGCCGATCCCTTGGGAGACGCGAGCCAAATACCTCGGTGTGACCCTCGACCACCACCTCTCCTTCGCTGAGCACATAAAGCAGGTGCGTTCGCGCGCCGCTTTCGCTCTCGGTAGGCTCCACTCCGTTCTGAATGCACGTAGCAAATTGTCACTTAGGTGCAAATTGCGCATTTATACAGCGTGCATTCGCCCCATCATGACCTATGCGGGTTCAGTGTTTGCGCACGCAAAACCTCACCTCATTCATAGGATGCAGGCCCTCCAAAACCGTTTCCTCCGAAAGGCAACGGGAGCCCCTTGGTTCGTTCGGAACGAAATCCTCCATGTCGATCTCGACATTCCCACCATCTCCCAGTTCTTGAAACGCAATTCCAAGCGTTTCTTCGACTCAGCCACCAACCATCGCAACCCTCTGGTTGTCGAGGCGGCTAGCTATGTCCCCTCTCTTATTAGTAAGGTCCGCCGCCCCAGGCTTGTCCTCTCAGATCCCGACGACCCCATAACTCTTCTCCAGGAGAGCAGTAGGGACCGTAGGAACAAAAACAAATCGACATTCCGACCTCGCCGCCGAGGTCCCTCGCGACGACCCCGTAATAATGGTCCTCCCCCCCGTCCCTTGCTCGGGTATGATGTGCCAGCTGGTGGCGTAGCTGAGCCTGTAGCTTTAAACTCCCCTGATAATAATAATTCAAATCTGATCCAGCCTGTCCCATCTTGCTGTCCTCCCCCCAGCGACGCCCTAAGCCGAGGCCCGTTCCCCACAGGGGGAGCCCTTAGCGTGTAGTCGCTTAGTCTGTAAGTTTTTGCCCCTGGCTGGAGGCTTTGAGTTTTTCTTAAGGCAGCCACAGGATAGTCCGGTTAAGTAGTCTCGACCTCTCTAGGTCAACTACGAGATGCCATTCACAAAAAAAAAAAAAAAAAAAAAAAAAAAAAAAAAAAAAAAAAAAAAAAAAAAAAAAAAAAAAAAAACCTTAAGATGGCTGTTTCATTTTGTCACCTCTCTCGCTCACACATGACAATTTTTTTAAGAATGTTAAATGAAAATATGCTTTTTTTGAAAAATGTAATCAATTAGTGAACTAGTAAATAATATTAATTTAATAGGTAGATATTAAAACCACATTTTTATTGTGTCATTTATTTCAAAAACATCAAAAACAGATCATAATACTTTGAGCTGATTTCATTAGATAACACAATAGAAATGTGTTTTTAATACTACCTATTAATATTATTCAATAGTTCGCTAATTGATTACATTTTTCGAAAAGGCATCCTTTCATTTAATAATCTGAAAAATTTGGTCCCGTGTGAGCAAGAGAGGTGACAAAATGCAACAACCCTCTTAAGAAGGTGGCTGTGACAGACTGGATGAGGAAGGCGAAGGACAGGGTGTTGTGGCACAGCCTGGAAGAGGTCTACGTCCAGCAGTGGACTGCGATAGGCTGAGTTGATTGATTGAATACTGGATTAGAAGTTTTGAATGTTGACAGAAAATTTTTTCGAAGTCTAAATAAATGTATCGTTGGAAAACTAATGTAGCGTGCTAGGGTAGAATTGGATAGGCTCGCTTTTCACCACTATTTCAATGACACGGTGATTGCTTTTAATAGAAAAACGTCAAATGGTGTACATACGACAAATCGATCAGCCATCGCAATCCAAAAAATATTAATTCAACTATATTGGGGTCGGCTTCCAGTTTAACCGGATGCAGCTGAATAGAATCAGTATTTTACATGGAGTGACTGCCTATCTGATGTCCACAACCCAGTTACTGGGTAGGTAATACGATGTTCTATGTTATCGGGTCTGGTTTCCGCACTTAGTCCTTCAAGTGGACCATTGTATGTGAGCCATGACAGCCATCGGTGGTTATTCCAACCAGCTCACTTCCCTCCAGAAGTTAATCACGGCTTCTGGTCTGTACAGAATATCTGTGAAAGATCTGGGTGCCCCGAGGGTTTCTATTCTAATCTCTGTAACGCCTATGCATTCGAAGAGCACATGCGCAACGGTTTCCTCAGCCTCCATTCAAGCTCTGGACAGAGGACTGTCCGTTATGCCCATTGTGTATAAGTGTTTGTTTAGCGAGCAGTGTCCTGTGAAGATCCCCGTCATTTGGCGCAGGCCATTCCTGTCCAGGCGTTATTTTGCTATCTAAACTTGGCATAGGATAGGGTAGGTAATATGATGCTCCTTGGTGTATCTGGTTATCAGACTTTCGGTTGTTTACCTACCCATGACATGTCAAAGATCTACAAATCCTCTCGAATGTCTTATGTTACACAGTTCGACATAAGAAAAAATGCTCCAAGTGTCTTAAGTCGGACAGTTACACTAAATTGACAAGTGAAAATATTAAAATGACCTTTATGATAATGTAATCCTAATACAGCTTGACAATTTCAGTCAAGTCAATTTAGTCTCCGACATTCGAGAGGTTAATGACATGACACTATTTGTATGTCTTACAAAAGATAATTTTGTTAAAAACAAAACAAACAGAATGTGAAAGAAAATCTTTACTCACAATAATTATTTCAATGAGTTCTCTTTAATCAGAAAACATTGTAGGCAGAGTTTCGCCATTTCGCAGTTTTGTTTGCTTCCATTTTGTTAACCACGAGATACTAACAACCACACTTGTTACCAAACGAATCCAATTAAAGATCTCAGAGGAGAAGTCTACAAAGCCTTTCCCAACACGTTCTTTTCAGCTGCGTTTCAATATTTTATACGAACGCCTCCACGTACAGTCACGAGCACTAATATGTAAACACTTAGCCACTTTTAAACTGATTTTCATCTACTGTATTGATTATAATTTTATGTTGTTACGAACATAGCCTTTTGGAACATATAGTTATTAAGAATTAGACATCTCTAAATTGCTATTGTTATTCCACGAGAAAATCACTTTTGAATTTCCCTAAGTAATAATAATAATAACCAGGGACATTATTCACACACGGTCATCTGATCCCAAACTAAGCAGAGCTTGTACTATGGAAACCAGACAACTGATACTACTTTTTTTTGTAAATACATACTTATATAGATACTTACACCCAGACTCAGAACAAACAGACATGTTCATGCATACAAATGTTTGTCCTGGATGGGAAACGACCTGCGGCATGGTATCTTAACCAACCAAGCCAACGGGCCTGTCAAGTGTATACATATTCGTGCTTGTGACTGTACATAGTACCCGCCGTATGCCGTCGTACGGCAGTACTTATGCCTGGTTCCTATATTCGAGAAACGAATCGTTTTGCTTACGGATGGTAGTTTTGTATACGAGGCGTAACGCAAAAGTGTTTCTATATAAAACGTTTCGTAAGGGACGTTACCCCTGTCTTCTTACTGTGGGTTGTGTTCACCCACACAAATAATCTAGCTATAATTCAGGTTCACGGCTTTTTAGAATAAGGTTTTTAGAAATAATAGACACATATTCACGTACTTACTTAGATATTATATTTTCAAGCACTAGACAAAACACCACTAAGTATCTTCTTAAAAACAACTAGAGCTTAGTTATAGCAATCGTTCTGCGACGACATCTTCACGACTGAGTTTGCAGGACGTGCACGACAACCAAGATGGCGTTTAACTACATTGTGTTGTTACACCGATAACGGCACGATATCTACCGGCGAAAACAGTGCGGGGTGAAGGTAGCGGACATTCTTTCACTTGAACACACTTTTTCTCACTGCCGACTTCGAGATGTCGATGTCGGTACTGTAGTTGTTTGCCTCGTGATCGTCATTGATATTCACCAACATCATCGGGCTGATAATAATTATATCGGTATCGAATTGATGTCGGTATAGCTATCGACATTCTCGGTATCGGGTTGGTTTCGTTATCTGATAATGTGAAAATGCAATAATTTTAGTTCACCGTATACGTATAGTTACGTAGAAAAAATTCAAATTGAACTAATAATTCATTATTGATCTACTGCAAATATGAGAATGATTTTACACTGTGGCATGGATTTTCCGCGAAATGGTCGGCGGTGCATCGTAAATAAATACGTCGCTCTACATTTGGGGGAGGCGGAGGTAACGTTTCAAAGGCTAACAGGCCCGAAAAACATGGCCAAAACTATACATAGCATGCCGCGGCGTAAGATTACTACTCCCTACCAAAAATCGCTCAACGTGCCTAAAAAGTTTTCACTTCAAAAACAGTCATGGAGACTCAAATCAATCTGCCTAGCCTTTTCCCAACTATGTTGGGGTCGGCTTCCAGTCTAACCGGATGCAGCTGTATACCAGTATTTTACATGGAGCGACTGCCTATCTGACCTCCACAACCCAGTTACTGGGTAATACGATATCCCTTGGTAAGACTGGTTGTCAGACTTTCGGGCTTCTGACGACCTCGGTATGAAAAGATGGTCACCCATCCACAGACCAACCCTGGTAAGCGTAGCTTAACCTGACGGATCGACCCGTGCGGCTGTTATTACTTAGCCACGAGCTAACAGTCATGGAGACCGCCGACAGAAATAAAAACTTAAAACTATGAAATAACTGTGTTTTTTTTAAATTATTTTTCCAATTAATTAAAGCATCAAAAATTAATATTTACATAATTTGTAAATTCAATTTTTTTTTTTATTTGTTCATGACTCATGAGTCTAGGTCGGAGGTGACAGAGACAAAGTCGACGATGGAGTGAGCTTACCCAGAAGCAGCCTGTTCACTCTCACTTTGAAGAGACAGAAACAGAAACATCACGCCTGTATTTCCCGAAGGGTTCGGCAGAGGTGTACATAATATGTATAGTACACACAGATTTTGCCAGGCGAGCCTATTGCCACCAACCATAGCCAGACTCTGCTGGGCTGCTACTCAGAAACTCTAGATAGAAAAATCTAATAACACTTTCCTCCACCTGGGAATCAAACCCAGGACCTCATGCTCAGCATTAGCGCTTGTGACCACTACACTAAAGAGGCAGTTATTAATTATAAATTAAAAAAAAAAACCGGCCATGTGCATGTCGAACTACGCACAATGAAGTGTTCCGTAGTTGGGATGATTTAATCATAACAAAAAACTTAATATTGTAGGTAGTTGAAAAACATGTTCTTACATACATTCCAACTGCAACTGTAAGTTTGTACGCAGAATATTGAGAGATTTACTATGTTATTGTAAGACCACAGACTTACTTATTTACATATACACAGAAATACTTTATGTATTTAAAAAAAAAAATTAAGTTCAGTAGTTTCGGAGTTATGGGTGGAATGGTCAATTTTCGTCTATTTTCTTAAATAACTTTAAAACAATATATTTAAATATATACATATAATATATAGATATATATATATCAATTTTCGTTTTTAATGTTATACAAAAATATATATTTGAGACCCTCACAGTAAGTTCTTTTTATTTTCCTAATTGATCTCCAAATTCAAAATTTATTTATTTACGTTACACGTCCGTGTTTGGGTCACAGAAATTCATACGTGTATACCAAATTTGAACTTAATCGGTCTACTAGATTCGGAACAAATTGGCTGTGACAGACGGACAGACTGACACACGAGTGATCCTATAAGGGTTCCGTTTTTTTTCCTTTTGAGGAGGTACGGAACCCTAAAATATAATATATGCTTTCACTGCTGGCGTAACACGTCATACTCATAGCTACAAATATACTGTTCACTTTAGAGATTTTCCCCTACTGAAAATTTCTCAATGCGCCTAAAGAAGTTTTCACTTCAAAAACATCTTTGTAGAGCGTTGTCTCTGTCACTCATGAAAACCTTTATGTCACTCTCTTTCAAAAAGTCGAGTGTCGAAAGCCGATGTGTCATATTTCCGTTCGAGTAAAGGGGTACATACACATAATTGCATAGTGTATTGTTTACGATCTATATTTTAAGATAACATTGAACCAAAGAAACGATGGATGGACTTAGTGAAAGAAGATAAGGCTAGAAAGGAGGTGACTGAGATGATCATTATGCTCGGTTCACTTTATTCGAGTAGAGTTCCAGTCCAGCGATCGAAACCAACACTGGATTCTGGAATGCATTGGGTTGTATACCCACTCCAGTGAAGTTCCTCCCTTTTTCATTTCAGCTCGTCCATACCAACGCCACTGAAATAATGCTGTGTAGACGCCAAGTTGGACGGTGAACACGCATTGTTGTATTTTGTCTGACTGACTAAATGACTGGAATAATATAGACGATATCGATGGCTCCTAAGTATACTGAGTCAGCTGTACTTCTAATAACTTTAAAGGAAGGCGATAAAAAGAGCGAATGGTTATTAATAAAATAATATGAAATTTATTTTGCACTGCTAATAGGCCTTATTATATTCAATTCACTATGATTAGCTATTTTTTCTTGATTGTATTAATTAACATTTGAAATATAACCATTCGCTCTTTTCATCGCCATTGTTTAAAGTTATTAGAAGTAAAGTTGACTCAATATACTTAGGAGCCATCGATATGATCCATTCTAACACTGGACTGAATTGAATCGCTGGATTACTGGACTGGAATAATGTGAACTGGACATAAATAGTGAAGTATGGAATAAGAAGGCTGCGCCGACCTCAAACAATTTGCTAAAAGAACATTACAGGAGAATGATGATGATGATACATCGGGTTGATCAGTTGATCGTTGCCTAATTGTAACACACACGAGACTTATCGTTCAGTTTTATCTGAAACGATCTACCCATCGTAATGAGTTATTTTACGTGAATATTTTACCTTTATACCTTTATGTAAGTATTTCTGTAACAAAAGATAACACGAAACAATACAAGTCCCGTCTTCTGAGATCGTCAATTGTTTCCTCAGAAATGATTCCATGTAATTCCATTTTGCGTGTTTTCGGATATGATGTAGCCACGGTCTTTGATCACTGAGATCGTGTGACATTACAATCGTTCGCTCAAATGGGTGTTGAACCCGAGCCTATGTTTTGAATATATCTATTTGTATTTATTTTATCGTGATGGAAGCATTTGAATAAGTTAGTTTAGTTGAGACAGAAGAGTTTGTGAGAAAAGACGAGTTAAGAAAAGTTCGATGGACTGTATGAAAGTTGGTAAATATCAAGGTTGTTTTTATTAAGTATCACCATTATCATCGTCTAAGGGCAGGTTTTTTGATGCGTAGTTAACTCAACCAATGGTTAAACATAGTAACTAATGGTTGAGTTTTGGCTAAATGTGAAAGGCTAACAACAACACACACAATAAGACAACACAAATACACAAGGACAAATAGAAACTAATGGCCTTTTGGAAAACACATTTAGGGCTGGTTTATTTTTATTCCGTAGTTAACTCAAACAATGGTTAAACATGCCATTAGTTACTATTTTTTTAATTTGAATGAGTTAACATGAATACATTAATGTTAACTCATTCATGTTTAGCCTTTCACGTTTAGCCAAAATTTAACCATTAGTTACTATGTTTAACCATTGGTTGAGTTAACTACGGAACAAAAAACCGGCCCTGGCGAAATGTGAAAGACTAACAAAAACACAAACAAAATACAAGGCATAGTACACAAGGACAAATAGTAACTAATGGCATTTTGGCAAACATTTAGCCAAAATTCAACCATTATTTACTATATTTAAGCAATGGTTGAGTTATCTACGGATCCAAAACCGGCCCTAACTAAAGCGTTCGTTTCCTGAAAAAGTGGTTCCGTCATAATAGGTTGGGGAAAAAGTTTCTTCGCATTTTTTAAGAAAATTCAAAACATTTTTTAATATAGTTTATTTACATTTAACTAAAGTATGTAGGTACCATTTTGTTCGATAACTTTTTGCCATCTTATAGGTAGGGACATGATCCCATTGCTATAGAAATTTTGGGACTTCTGGTCAAAATACCGCGACAAGTGGTTTTGGCAGTCCTCTCGTGATGTCGTGATGAGACTGCCTAAAGAATTTTGAAGAGACCGAAACAGGTGGAAATCTGAAGGTGCTGTTGGAATACAACAAAACAAATCCGTCTCCCTTAAGTAGTTTGAGAGTCTTTCTCTTTCATACATATTTACACTGTGCATAACTCTAATATAGTTTAGACGCTAGTGTTCCGTCTGGACCAAGCGAGGGCGCACACACACCTCTCCTGCTAAATAAATATAATAAATAAATCAGTGGAAATTATAACTGTGTCTTTCATTGGTTCTCAAAACCCAACAGGTTATGGGCCCAGTGATTTAGACTAAATAACAATCTAAGTAACTTTTAGTGATTCTTTTAGTGATTTAATAAAATGGACAAACTTAAAATGAAAAGAAATATTAAACCGTTTGACGGGGACAAATATAGTGTGTGGAAACTTAGAATACGTAATTTATTAAATGAACTTGAAGTGCTTAATATAATTGAAGAAGAAACTCCTGAAAAACCGGACAGTGAGTGCCACAGAAGACAGAGAATCGCTAAGAATACGATAATAGAGTATTTATCAGATTCATTGCTGGGACTTACAAGTGAAGAAAATACTGCGAAGGAAATTTTCATGAAGCTAGATTCCATCTACGAAAGAAAAAGCATAGCGACTCAACTAGCTTTGAGGAAAAGGTTATTGAATTTGAAGCTACAAAGGAGAAAACCCCTTGACAAAACACTTCCAAGAATTCGACGACTTGTTAATCGAATTAATCGCTGCAGGTGCAAAATTAGAAGAAGTAGATAAAGTAACACATCTATTTATGACTCTACCAAACAGCTATGATGGTGTCGTCACAGCAATTGAAACATTGGCAGAGGACAACTTGACCTTAACCTTTGTCAAAACTAGACTTCTTGATCACGAAATAAAATTAATCAATGAAAGACGCGATACAAGCATGAAAGTTCTCCAGGCGGAAACTACAATAATACCGGCGGGCACTACAACAAAACCTAAAACTCAAGACCGACACAATTATAGAAATTCATATATGAGACGGAACTCGAATCGAGGACAGTTTTATAAAACCTCATTCAAGCCGAAAAATGATAGACTCAAACATATAAAATGTCATTGTTGCGGAAGGAATGGCCATGTACAAAAGAACTGTTATTATAACAAGCAGGCGAAACAACGTTCCGAAAACCACAGAACAGTTCAAACCGTTAATATTACAGATACTGAAAATCCTAATATCTCAGGATTTGCTTTTATGATCGGAGGTTGTGGAAATGAACGTGAAGACCAAAACGAGATTACATTTATTTTGGACTCGGGTGCCTCAGATCATTTAATTAATAGAGAAGATCTGGCACGAAACTTTATGGAACTGAAAAATCCAATAAACATCTCAGTTGCTAAGAGTGGAACATACATAAGAGCAACAAAGAAGGGTAATATTGCAGTAACCAGCCACTTGGGCATAAAGGGAATGCTACAGGATGTCCTTTTCTGTTCCGAAATTCCTTACAACTTGCTCTCGGTAAAGAAAATGCAACAAGCTGGAATGACCATTGTTTTTGGCAATAACGGTGGTGTGCAAATATACAACGAGGGTAAGATGGTAACAAAGGGTAAGTCTTTGAACAATTTAATTGGTATTCATTTCATACTTGAAAAATGTGCTTTAAATGCTAGAAGCTCATCAAATAGGGTCGTAAACAATAATAATTATGAATTATGGCATCAAAGGCTTGGTCACATGGGCAAATCTAAGTTTGTGCAAATAAAAGGCAAACAATTTTATTCTGATAATGAACAAATAAGTCATGTTACACCAAATGATAAGTTATGTGAAGCTTGTATAAAAGGAAAACAAGCATGTTTGCCATTTAATAAATCCAAGTCAAAAATTATAAAACGACCTCTATTTAATGTGCATACTGATGTGTGTGGTCCCATCACTCCTTCAACACTTGACGACAAAAACTATTTTGTAATTTTTGTCGACGAATATACACACTACTGTTCGACATACTTAATAGCTCATAAATCAGACGTTTTTGCTACGTTTCGAGATTATGTTGCAAAGTGTGAAGTTCATTTCGGTTCGAGAATTGTCAATTTGTATTGTGATAATGGTGGTGAATATTTGTCAAATGAAATGAAAGAGTACTGTGTGCAAAAAGGTATTAGTTACCACTTAACAGTGCCGCATACCCCTGCTTTGAATGGTATTGCCGAAAGAATGATAAGAACTATAACAGAGCGAAGTCGAGCCATGATATCTTGTGCTAAATTAGACAAAACGTTCTGGGGTGAGGCTGTGTTGACAGCTACATATTTAATAAATATCAGCCCTACAAAAGCACTGAAAACAGCTAACACACCATTTGAAATGTGGCATAATAAAAAACCACAACTTAAATATTTAAAAGTTTTCGGTTCAACTGTTTATTATGTGAATAAAACAAGAAAAACCAAATTCGATGAGAAATCCTTAAAAGGGATATTAATTGGTTATGAACCGAATGGTTATAAGGTGTGGGATGTGGTAGACGAAAAGTTTGTAAAAGTCAGAGATGTGATAGTTGATGAGATTAATTTTTTGTTGAACAGACCATTGAAATCTGACAGAGTTTTGCCTGAAAGTTGTATTAACTCTGATAACTTTGACAGATACAAAGTAGAGAAAATGTGTAAACAAACAGACAAAATACCAGTATCATTAGGTCCACCACCTAATAAATCTGTAAGTGAAACAGATATGCATCAAAACAGTTCTTCATTTCAAAATGAGTTGACTTTGTCTCGAAATGAACCGACTTCATATGGTCAAAGAAAAAGTGAGAGGATTAAAAACTTGCCTACCGTATCATATAACGAAAATGATGATGATATTTCTGTGAACTATTTGGTATACGCTAAATCTTTAGTATGCAAAATACCTACATCTTATAATGAAATCGCATCCAGGAATGATAAAGTATTATGGGAAAATGCTATTAATGAGGAAATTAAATCGCTCACTGATAATGAAACCTGGACACTTGTACCAAGACCCAAAAATAGAAATATCATTGATTGTAAGTGGGTGTTTACAATAAAAAATGATGAGTTTGGAAAACCACTAAGATATAAAGCTCGTTTAGTCGCTCGCGGTTTTAGTCAGGAATATTTAGTTGATTATAATGAAACTTTTGCACCAGTTGCAAGAATCTCAAGTTTTAGATTCTTATTAGCTTTTGCAAATCAGTTTAATTTATTAGTCCACCACATGGACGTAAAAACTGCATTTTTAAATGGGAAACTAAAAGAAGAGATATTTATGAAAACTCCTGAAGGAATCCCAAATGATAATGATTTAGTATGCAAATTAAACAAATCGTTGTATGGATTAAAACAGTCTGCACGCTGTTGGTTCCAAATGTTCGAAAAAGCTTTAATAGAGAAGGGTTTTCGATACTCATCAGCTGATCGTTGTATTTACATTCTAGATGCAGGTGACATTCTTGAAAACATTTATGTTGTACTTTATGTCGATGATCTTGTGATTTCAACGGCTAATATAAATACCATGAATGGCTTTAAAAACTATTTAATGAACAAGTTTAAAATGGTAGACTTAGAAGATATCCGTTGTTTCTTGGGAATCAGAATCAAAAGTTATAATAACACAGTTACATTAGACCAGAAAATGTACATAGAAACAGTTTTAGAAAAGTTCAACATGAGTGATTGTAAAACGGTCAATACACCTTTGGAAACTAAAATAGATTATGCCGCATCGAATTCAAATGAAACAACAAAGAAACCTTATCGGGTGCTTGATGTATATAATGGTATGCACTCGACCTGATTTGAGCTTTAGTGTAAACGTCTTAAGTAGATTTGCTAACAAAAGCAACAGTACACTTTGGTTATATTTAAAAAGGGTTTTACGTTACTTGAAAGGGTCAATGGATCTTAAGTTAACTTACGTGCGGAGTGACAATATAATTAATATATTGAGTGGCTTTGTTGATTCTGATTGGGGAAGTGACGAAATAGGCCGCAAAAGTACAACAGGTTATTTGTTTAAATTATATGAACAATGCACAATATGCTGGAACACAAAGAAGCAACTCACAGTGGCGGCTTCATCCACTGAAGCAGAGTATATGGCTTTATTTGAAGCTGTTAGAGAAGCTCTGTGGTTAAAATCCTTAGTGACCAGTATTAACATAGAATTACCAAATCCAATTCCTATTTATGAGGATAATAATGGATGTATAAGCATTGCAAGTAATCTTACGAGTCACAAAAGATCAAAACATATAGATATAAAGTATCACTTTTCAAGAGAACAGGTGGAGAAAAATGTTATTAAAATGATTTATGTTTCCACAGGTAATCAGTTAGCTGACGTCCTAACGAAGTCATTACCGACAGTGCGTTTTTCAGACATGAAAACGAAACTCGGTATTATTTAATAAGATCTACTTGTAAACTATAAAGAATTGAATTATAGAATATATAAATAAGATCTACTTGTAAACTATAAAGAATTGAATTATAGATAAACATGACTTGGTCTGATTAGGTTTTCCTGGGTTTTCCCTAATCCTATGCATCGAAAGGTGGACCATAAAAATTGTACTCCCAGATAAGGAAGGTGTGTGATTTTATTATTGTAAATATTATTTGATCTTTTATTTTTTTTAAAGAGGATTTATTTTGAGGGGGCGTGTTGGAATACAACAAAACAAATCCGTCTCCCTTAAGTAGTTTGAGAGTCTTTCTCTTTCATACATATTTACACTGTGCATAACTCTAATATAGTTTAGACGCTAGTGTTCCGTCTGGACCAAGCGAGGGCGCACACACACCTCTCCTGCTAAATAAATATAATAAATAAATCAGTGGAAATTATAACTGTGTCTTTCATTGGTTCTCAAAACCCAACAGGTGCAAGGTCAGGACTATACGGTGGATGCATTAACACCTCCCAGCCAAACTCTCTTAATTTTTGCTGAGTGGCTAAAGATGTGTGAGGTCTAGCGTTATCATGATGAAAAACCACACCCCTTCTGTTGATTAATTCCGGCCGCTTTCTCTCAACTCCTTGCTTTAATCTCATCAGTTGTTCGCAGTAGAGTTCAGAATCGATGGTCCTGCCTGGTGGTAACAGCTCATAATGAATAATGCCCTTCCAATCCCACCACACACACAGCATCATCTTGTTGCGAGTTAACCCGGGTTTCGCCACAGTCTGTGCAGCCTGAACGGCCTTTGACCACGACCTTTTTCGCACGTTCTTGTCATACGTGATCCATTTTTCATCACCAGTTATCAGCTTCTTCAAAAATGGTTCGGTTTCATTACGTCGTAATAAAGAATCACAAATGAGTACACGGTTCATTAGATTTCTTTCAGTGAGCTCGTGAGGTACCCAAATGTCGAGCTTTTTTGTGTACCCAGTTTTTTTCAAATGCGCCAAAACTGTTTTGTGGTCAATTTCCAGTTCTTCAGCTACGTCGTAACTACTGATATCTTGCTCCACTTTTTCAAAAATGGCATCCATTTTATCCGTAATAGGGCGACCAGAGCGACGTGCATCCTTGACATCAAAATTTCCGGATTGAAAACGCTTAAACCAAATTTGTGCTACTCTCACAGACACTACACTAGGTCCATAAACATCGCAAATTTTTTTGCATTTTTACCTTTTTTGTAGTAAAATTTTAAAATGTATAGAATTTCTTCATTAGATTCACTCATCTTGACGGTACGAAAAACAAATGAAAATCACACATTTTCTCACATCATACTATAACGCGAAAAGACTTTTTCCCCAACTTAATATTATAACGGCTGTCATGAAAATCTGTCATTTTCACCAGTATTTAACGTTAAGGGCCGGTTTTTTGATCCGTAGTTAACTCAACCAATGGTTAAACATAGTAACTAATGGTTGAATTTTGGCTAAATGTGAATGGCTAAACATGAATGTATTCATGTTAGCTCATTCATATTAAAAAAAATAGAAACTAGTGGCATAACTCATTCATGTTTAGCCTTTCACATTTAGCCAAAATTCAACCATTAGTTACTATGTTTAACCATTGGTTGAGTTAACTACGGATCAAAAAACCGGCCCTAAGGCGTGTGTTCACCAACATTCAAACCACCAGTTAGGTATTTAAACAGTTAGTTTATGTCAAATTTCCTAAGGAAAGAACATATCATCATATCAGACAAATATCTAAACAGCCGTTTTAAAAGTCAGTGAACACTGCCCTTAGTCAAACTCCGCCCCACCAAAGATTTAAATCGCTAGATTTGCCCTCTCGGTACCAACTTAGTCACAAGAAGAAGTGTCCATACTGTGAAGAGTGAGCTCACACATTGTTAAACAAAGTTTCCATGATAATCAGTGAAGTCACTACGTCATTGTGTGTCAGAGGTGTCAAAACGAAACAGAAATGCGACTATGTTTAGACGCGGTAGGACGAATCTAACGATTTAAATCTTTGCCACTGCCATAATTTTTATGATAGACGTCACTGCGGGCGTTAGTGGCGGTCACCGATCTTATAGGAAACCGTAGCTTAAGAGCGAAGGCATACTGCTCTGTTGCGTTGCGTTACGTCATCGCATCGCAATTATAATCATGATTTATTTAAATCCTGTGGCCTAGCCCTGCAAGCAATAGCGATTTTTAGCTAAATAGAGTCAGCAGGCAAATCAATTCAGTTGTCATCAATTCTGTCTCTTTCAATACGTAACGCAACCCAACGGGCCAGTGTGGCCGTTGTGTTGTCAAGACTCCCACCGCCACGAATCCCAACGTAGTTGAGAACTAATACTCGTGACGGTCTGCAGTCTTACCAAATACCTCTGAAAATCTAACCTACAATTAAGACGTTTAGTCTTCATCCTGAAAAGATTGGTATCGACATACCTATTCGTATTGTAATCAAAACCAATGTTTCATACTCTTCGAGACATTTCGGTATCTACGTGAGTAGCCGATTCAGCTGCTCGTACGCATAATACGACGATCAAAATCTCATAAACCCACTACAACGACCCTTGCAAAAACTTCACATAAATTGGACCTATTGACGACCTACTTATACGCCGTAAAACCTAAATCAATATTGGTCCCATGTCCAACAGTTATCGTCCTTGGTTTCTTATAATAGGTACCGATACATACTATTGTCACATCCCTAAATATACCTAACATAAAATCGGATATTCCGCGGTAGGATATTGTTGTGAAAATATCCGAAACTTTTTTTGCCGACCATAGAGGGTTGATAGTGTTACTTCAAAACTGTCATGTAAGGAAGTTAGTGAAATGTCTAAGTTGGAAGTTATAATCTAAGACAAATAGCTTCGGAGTTTCTTTTGCGGTGTCAGCAAAAGTTTTACAAGTTTGTTAGTAAATAAAGTGGGTAGTCAGTTTTATTATTGTGTCGGGTTTCAGTTTTCTGAGTTTATTGTTATTTATTTAGTGGATGTTGTCCGCGACTATGTTTGCTTATAAACTCACCCACCCTCAGCTAGGGGAACTTCATTTAGTTTTAACTAAACTTTTACATGCTTTTAGGAACAATTATTTTAAATTTTACGTGCCTCAGAAAGCGCGTTAAGCCGTTGGTCCCGGCTGTCATTCGTGGATCTTTGGCAGTCGTTACGGGTCGTCAGAAGCCCGAAATTCTGACAACCAGTCTTACCAAGGGGTATCGTATTACCCAATAATTGGGTTGTGGAGATCAGAAAGGCAGTCGCTCTGTGTAAAATACTGGTATTCAGCTGCATCCGGTTAGACTGGAAGCCGACCCCAACATACTTGAGAAAAGGCTAGGCAGATTAATTGATTCTGTGTTCGGAGGCTTAGAACTTACTTTCTCTTTTGTTTGTCAGAGAGTTATACAATCACAAATATAAATCACATCTGTATTCCTTGAAGGGTTAGGCAGAGATACACTTATTTATACCCACATTTCACCAGTTATGTTTAAGTCCCATGTACAAGAGGGCGAGCCTACTGCCATTAACCAGGCACAAATCCAGACTCCGGCGTGCTACTGATTAATTCCAGTTGGAGCTTCTCAAGGATTGGGACTTTGCCCGACCCAGGAATCGAACTTAAGACATCATGCTCAGTCAGTCATAAAATAAGAAAACTAAATTGGTTCAATTAAAAATCTTATGTACAGACGCCAGCACGTCAAGCTACCCAAAACTGTCAAATTTTCCCAATCTACCTTGAACCTAATGCTTTAGAAATAAAGTTGAAAATCTATTAAAGAAGTTTGATAGATTGTAGTAGCTTGATGTGCTGGCGTCTGTACATACCACTTATAACGATGTGTTAACGATGTTTAAGTGTAGCTAAATACTATATAGTCGTTCTGTATAGGCTTGTACAAATCAAATTGTATTTGCCTTTGTTTGTACCGTAAATAAAGTATCAATCTAATCCAGTTTTGGATATCATAGTCAATATTAGATTTATGTTTAAATAATCTGCAGTTTGTATTGCTAACAACATTTGAGTGATGTTGAAACTGTTGATAGTGCGTACCATAGAGAAAGCTGGGCCAATAGAGATATCGGAGTAAATTGGAATTATTAATTTCAGTAGCCGAGGTACTCTCTTCTTCTTATATACGTCTACAAATCAATGTTTGTTCTTCTGCAGTAGCACCGCGCCGGGTACCAGCGTTTGTTTGTTTGTTTGATCGCGCTAATCTCTGGAATTATAACCAGTCGGATTTGAAAAATTAATTTTGCATTTGTTAGTCTAATTCTTGAGAACTAACATTACACAGCCGACACATAACAGAGCCGAGTAAAAATAAAAAAAAGACAGAAAGAACTCGTAAGTCAAAATGAAGTAATAGCACGGACGGACGATGCGATGCAACGCCGCGGGTTGGGAAACAAGAAATTCCACGCGGACGAATTCGCGGGAAGAAGATAGTTATAATAAAGACGTAAAGTTTGTGAGTTTGTATGGAGGGGGTAATCTATGGAAACAGATTCGATTCTAAATATTCTTTCACTAAACAAAATAATAAATTAATTTATGTTAAAACAAATTTCACGCGGACGAAGTCACGAGTAGAAGCTAGTATTTCATAAATGATAAATGATTTTATTTCTGTAAGTAGGTTTGTACAAACACTTTTACATGTCAATCATGTTTTTTTAAAAACTAGATGTAGTCGGCGTTTCCTATCTGACTACTCTGAGAAGAAAGGCCGAAACAAACTCAGAGGTCACAGTCTCTTATAAAGTCCAGACATAATCTTGGCCAGTTCATGTGAAGACCAAGTAGATTGGTGTCTGAAATGGTCTTTTGAGGAAAGATCCACACAGATTGAGAGAAAGAAAAGAAAAGAAAGAAAGAAAGAAAGAAAATACATTTATTTAGCACAGACTAAAAGGCACACAAAAATAATACACAGCAGATTGAAATAAGTACTAATAAAATAAAATAAAATAAATAAAAAAAAAACAAACAAATAAAATGTATAAAAATGTAAACAAATAAACAATGCAGAAATGTGTGCCTCACGGCTACGCCAAAAAGGCCCAGTTCAGCAAAAATGCCAGACAACTAGTGCCTGACGCTGGTTTTCAACTGGACCTGCAGTGTGAGGTCACGGATGTAAACCAGTTTTATACTGCAACGTGTTTATGCATAACTAATAAATAAAAAATAAGTTTGTGTCATATAACCTGAGAGGACCTGTCCAGTCAGAGCACGCATTTGTCTGTAATCGCGCAGCTCAACTCAGAACTTAAGGAGCTCAATGATTCGACGAACAATACCAAAGAAAGGACATTTTGGTAGGCCGCATAAATTACTCAAACTGCCAGACCACGATTAAAAATAACTGAGACAAAATGAAAACAAACATAAATATCTAATGTTGTAGTATTAAGATACGCCACGTTATATTAAGATTGCTAACGGAGCCTAGGTGCGTCTTACAGGCATTGCAACCATGACCAATAATAACAACAATTCAAGTCCAAATGTGATTGCAGGAATGGAGAAAATAATTTACAATAGCTTACGAAAATAACTCAAACTGTTTTAACTTTTTCCAAGTACAAAAATAATATGACGTTGACGTCAGGGCAATTAAAAACCTACCGTTTTAAATTCGCAACACTATTTTTATTGCTCCCATTTCGCTTTCCATACATTACGTGAATAACAATTTTATTTATTCGACAAAAACACTTGACACTTACAAGGGCCCTTTTTTCACACTTGAACCGCAACATAAACTCTTGGCTAGATCAATAGTACTGATTGCTTAGCTACTTGTGCGAACCGCGCTTTATTAGTCTCGTCACGATACTGATACACGAATAACATATAGATTTAAGTGTTTAGAGGGTTTCCGGATGAATACCCGTTTTTTTATTTTCGTGAAAGTTTCAGCATTTTAAAACGGCATTTAATTTTCGTTGCTATAGTAAGTAAGTTAAAGAAAGGGAAAGAAGAAGCCTATTAGCTTTGAAAAAATAACAATACGCAAAACATAATTGTTTCAAGAGTATTCTTAAAAAGATCTAAGTAGATACCAACACGCGTAGCATGACAACCACCGAAAGGGGTTTGGTTGACGGAAGAATAGACAAAAATGATTTTTTTCTTTCCTTGTAGACAGTAAGTCGGCAACAAATAAGAAAGAGTCGACTACACTTTTTACGAAATTCACTTTTTTTTACATAATTCGACTCAGAATTCTTTGTTTTATTATAGGATTTTTTCTGTTTAATTCTCAGTTTTTACTAATATTATTTATACACGTACAAAACTGGAATGTAAAAGTAAAGACATCTGGAAAAAATATAGTATATATTCTTTGTTTTTTTCCAAAATACGGTAGATGTCTTTACTGTAATTGGCCTTAACAATTTTCTTGGGAATGCCCTATTAACTAAATTACGTAAAATAGAAAAAGCTTTGTTCTTCTATTAAGGGGACTACATGACCTAAAGCGCGGTCACTGTCGGACTGCATAGAAAAGAAAGAGAAGCGCGATGACACAACGTTGCAAAATATGAAGCAATTATCGATTTACAAAAAATCTATTGATTGGACTAAAAAATTAAAACACTATCACGTTAATATGTTGCTTGTAGAATAATCTGACAAAAAAAACTGGATGATTTCATGTATAATTAGTATGGTTTTTAATCGTTAAAAAAATTTTTTAGAGGTATGTGATTTTTTTCTGTCGTGTCAAATTAATTGTATTATGTTTTCAACATACTATCTAACTAGCATATATCCTGAAGAATATCATATATTTTTCTAATTTTGATTACTGCAGTAGATCATATAATTTTAGGCTTTATAAAACTTGCGTTATTTGCGTTTAGGTCTTGTAGTCCCCTTAATTATCACAGTTTTGCGTTTAAACAAACGCTCTCCTGTAAAATCATGATTTTAAAGATAACCGTATATACTTTGCGGCCGTCGAGTAGAAAGTTTTCTACTGTCTTTACCATGGCAATTACAGAATCAAATTCTCTTCACTACCCTAGACAACTGTAAGTTGTCAGTTTGATTTTGACAGTTTAAATGTAAAACGTTCTTCGTAAATAGTCTACATAAAAATGGACCTAGACCTACAGGGCTAACATGACACACGCAACAATTACTCACTCTCGCGTGATTAATTTTCTGACAGCGCAACACTTTTCTCGTTTTCTGACAGCAGCGCTGCCATACAAATAATCGACTCGTTCTGTCAAACTGGACGTTTTCTCGACAAACCCTGAGGCTGCCAACAGACGGACTGCACAGCAACAACCGCACGCAGTAGATATATTCAACTGCATGCAGTTGTACGTTCGACTTCGTATAGTCGTGATATCAACTTCACTCGGTCGGCTGCAGTCGTGTGGAGTCGATAATATTAACTGCATACAGTCGTGACTTCAACTTCAGCCGACCGCGTGAAGTTGATATCACGACTGTACGAAGTCGAACGTATAACTTAAATATGGCGAGGGGGGTAATGGCTGATCTTTGCGTTATGCTCGTGCTGCTTGTGGTGACTGGTCGTCTTGCTGACCTTGGTTTTGTTTTGGTATTAGTAATTAACTCTGTTTATTTTACTTCGATGGTCCTAGTTTATCATTAATCTGTGACTTCGAGTTACGACTACATGTACGGCTATATTATGTAAGTGGGCACGCCCTTTATTACTGGAGGCTTTTATTTAGGTATAAAGTTCTGTTTAGTTTGACACACACACACCCCTCTTTTTGCGTCGGCGGTTAAAAAGTGCTCGAACATCCGCGAGGATTTTTCCGTTTGGTGGAAACTGACCCTAATGAATAGTAAAATAAGATAAAAATAAAACCATAAAAGTACAGAGAAACCCTCGTCGTGTCACAAAAGATAAAAATCATTTTACGAGATACTACGGTTCCTAGGAAAATGTGGGTTGTTTCTCAGAATTTACGCTAAGTTTTATTTATAGTTTCTATATTAAGTTGACTTTGTTGAACTTTATAACGGGGTTTCTGTGGCCTGATAACATAGCAAGATGTTATATTTAACTTTAAGTTTATTTACACGTAACATGACATCATGCTGGTTATCCCCGAAGAGTTAGGCGGAGGTGTACATGTAGGTACACCCACATTTTGAAGTAATAGGAGGCAAGCCTATTGCCACCA
Organism: Dicycla oo; assembly: GCA_948252095.1. Taxonomy (NCBI): domain Eukaryota; kingdom Metazoa; phylum Arthropoda; class Insecta; order Lepidoptera; family Noctuidae; genus Dicycla; species Dicycla oo. The sequence continues at coordinate 18,150,843 of OX411732.1, forward strand.
ACCGGGCTCACATCAGACTCTGGGCTGTTACCTCATGGAAAAACCCAATATCCTGAACCTGGACCCTGAAAAACCCTGAAGTCTTTGCACGTATTTTTCGACATTCTTCTTTGAAATATGAATAAAAATACATGTGTAACGTTTTTATTATTTTATGGGATCACTCGTCTGTCTGTTCGTCTGTCACAGCCAATTTGCACCGGATCGAATCGACCGATTAAGTTGAAATTTGGTACACATATAAATATTTTGTGACCCAAACCTGGACGTGTAACGTAAATAAATGAATTTTGAATGTGGGAGTCAATTTTCGGGGAAATAAGAAAAAGAAAAAAAAATAGTTTTGCAAACTGTACCGTTAGATATATAACTCGTATCAAATGAAAATGTTTACTGTGACGGTCTCAAATATACATAAATTACAGGGAAAGTCGTACTGAATATTAAAGGACGTTATTGTTCAGGTCGTTTCTGATAGATTTGATTCTGTAATAAGGTGTCCGAAATTTAACCGTTACGGAGATATTGAATTTTAAAGATTAAAAAAAAACCCTTTATTTTTTTACTTTTTAGTCGTTTTCTTTAGGATAAGAGCTCCTAGAGTCGGTTTTTTTTTATGTACCTAGTTAGAAGACAATATATATAAAGAAGACAAATAATAAAAATGATCAAAAAATACTGAACCTACTACTAACAGCTTAAAAAAACTGCTCGACAACTGTTAGAATTAAAGAGTTTTCTAATAGTGTTCCAAAATTAGAAGAACTTTAAAAAAAAATTGTCCGGAACAGATTCTGCAAATAATTTTAAAAACTTCTACGTCTCTGTAGCTATTCAAAAAAGTATATCATGTATTAGGTATGTTCATAAAATCTTAAAATAATGTTATTAGAATAGGCCCAAGTGGTAGTACAATGTAACGGAACTTCGATACAAAATAATCCGGCTTACTCTACCTGGCACCTTTAAACAATGAAAAAAAAGTCAGGTAGGCATTGTCTGTGCTCGGGAGACGTGCGGTGTCAGGTATTTATGCCATTTTGAATGTTTGAATAGTCAAATCGTGGATCGTGATTCGTGGTGTTTGTTTGGTCTGCTCATGCGATTCTTCCGTGGTAGATGTGTTATCCGTGCTCTCCGATAATTTTCAGTAAAAACGCGACTTGGCTTGGATTTTTGGACTTTCATCTTCTAACTGTGTGACGTGGCTTGTAACTGGACTTACTTTACCAACGAGGAATATGCTGACATCCTAATGTGTTATGGATTTTGCGAAGGAGTGTCGTTGCGTGCCCGTAATACATGCTACGGTATCCTACTCGCCGAGTACCTGATATTGGCGTATTTGACAGAGTTTATCGGAGACTTCGAGAAACTGGTTCGACATGGGACGACCTCGTTATTCTTGATGACGACGATGAAGATAATGAAATACGACGTCTCTGTTGGGTTTTGAGAACCAATGAAAGACACAGTTATAATTTCCACTGATTTATTTACTATATTTATTTAGCAGGAGAGGTGTGTGTGCGCCCTCGCTTGGTCCAGACGGAACACTAGCGTCTAAACTATATTAGAGTTATGCACAGTGTAAATATGTATGAAAGAGAAAGACTCAAACTACTTAAGTGAGACGGATTTGTTTTGTTATATTCCAACACGCCCCCTCAAAATAAATCCTCCTTTTTTAAAATAAAAGATCAAATAATATTTACAATAATAATATCACACACCTTCCTTATCTGGGAGTACAATTTTTATGGTCCACCATTCGATGCATAGGATTAGGGAAAACCCAGGAAAACCTAATCAGACCAAGTCATGTTTATCTATAATTCAATTCTTTATAGTTTACAAGTAGATCTTATTTATATATTCTATAATTCAATTCTTTATAGTTTACAAGTAGATCTTATTAAATAATACCGAGTTTCGTTTTCATGTCTGAAAAACGCACTGTCGGTAATGACTTCGTTAGGACGTCAGCTAACTGATTACCTGTGGAAACATAAATCATTTTAATAACATTTTTCTCCACCTGTTCTCTTGAAAAGTGATACTTTATATCTATATGTTTTGATCTTTTGTGACTCGTAAGATTACTTGCAATGCTTATACATCCATTATTATCCTCATAAATAGGAATTGGATTTGGTAATTCTATGTCAATACTGGTCACTAAGGATTTTAACCACAGAGCTTCTCTAACAGCTTCAAATAAAGCCATATACTCTGCTTCAGTGGATGAAGCCGCCACTGTGAGTTGCCTCTTTGTGTTCCAGCATATTGTGCATTGTTCATATAATTTAAACAAATAACCTGTTGTACTTTTGCGGCCTATTTCGTCACTTCCCCAATCAGAATCAACAAAGCCACTCAATATATTAATTATATTGTCACTCCGCACGTAAGTTAACTTAAGATCCATTGACCCTTTCAAGTAACGTAAAACCCTTTTTAAATATAACCAAAGTGTACTGTTGCTTTTGTTAGCAAATCTACTTAAGACGTTTACACTAAAGCTCAAATCAGGTCGAGTGCATACCATTATATACATCAAGCACCCGATAAGGTTTCTACAAGGTCTCTTTGTTGTTTCATTTGAATTCAATGCGGCATAATCTACTTTAGTTTCCAAAGGTGTATTGACAGTTTTACAATCACTCATGTTGAACTTTTCTAAAACCGTTTCTATGTACATTTTCTGGTCTAATGTAACTGTGCCATTATAACTTTTGATTCTGATTCCCAAGAAACAACGGATATCTTCTAAGTCTACCATTTTAAACTTGTTCATTAAATAGTTTTTAAAGCCATTCATGGTATTTATATTAGCCGTTGAAATCACAAGATCATCGACATAAAGTACAACATAAATGTTTTCAAGAATGTTACCTGCATCTAGAATGTAAATACAACGATCAGCTGATGAGTATCGAAAACCCTTCTCTATTAAAGCTTTTTCGAACATTTGGAACCAACAGCGTGCAGACTGTTTTAATCCATACAACGATTTGTTCAATTTGCATACTAAATCATTATCATTTGGGATTCCTTCAGGAGTTTTCATAAATATCTCTTCTTTTAGTTTCCCATTTAAAAATGCAGTTTTTACGTCCATGTGGTGGACTAATAAATTAAACTGATTTGCAAAAGCTAATAAGAATCTAAAACTTGAGATTCTTGCAACTGGTGCAAAAGTTTCATTATAATCAACTAAATATTCCTGACTAAAACCGCGAGCCACTAAACGAGCTTTATATCTTAGTGGTTTTCCAAACTCATCATTTTTTATTGTAAACACCCACTTACAATCAATGATATTTCTATTTTTGGGTCTTGGTACAAGTGTCCAGGTTTCATTATCAGTGAGCGATTTAATTTCCTCATTAATAGCATTTTCCCATAATACTTTATCATTCCTGGATGCGATTTCATTATAAGATGTAGGTATTTTGCATACTAAAGATTTAGCGTATACCAAATAGTTCACAGAAATATCATCATCATTTTCGTTATATGATACGGTAGGCAAGTTTTTAATCCTCTCACTTTTTCTTTGACCATATGAAGTCGGTTCATTTCGAGACAAAGTCAACTCATTTTGAAATGAAGAACTGTTTTGATGCATATCTGTTTCACTTACAGATTTATTAGGTGGTGGACCTAATGATACTGGTATTTTGTCTGTTTGTTTACACATTTTCTCTACTTTGTATCTGTCAAAGTTATCAGAGTTAATACAACTTTCAGGCAAAACTCTGTCAGATTTCAATGGTCTGTTCAACAAAAAATTAATCTCATCAACTATCACATCTCTGACTTTTACAAACTTTTCGTCTACCACATCCCACACCTTATAACCATTCGGTTCATAACCAATTAATATCCCTTTTAAGGATTTCTCATCGAATTTGGTTTTTCTTGTTTTATTCACATAATAAACAGTTGAACCGAAAACTTTTAAATATTTAAGTTGTGGTTTTTTATTATGCCACATTTCAAATGGTGTGTTAGCTGTTTTCAGTGCTTTTGTAGGGCTGATATTTATTAAATATGTAGCTGTCAACACAGCCTCACCCCAGAACGTTTTGTCTAATTTAGCACAAGATATCATGGCTCGACTTCGCTCTGTTATAGTTCTTATCATTCTTTCGGCAATACCATTCAAAGCAGGGGTATGCGGCACTGTTAAGTGGTAACTAATACCTTTTTGCACACAGTACTCTTTCATTTCATTTGACAAATATTCCCCACCATTATCACAATACAAATTGACAATTCTCGAACCGAAATGAACTTCACACTTTGCAACATAATCTCGAAACGTAGCAAAAACGTCTGATTTATGAGCTATTAAGTATGTCGAACAGTAGTGTGTATATTCGTCGACAAAAATTACAAAATAGTTTTTGTCGTCAAGTGTTGAAGGAGTAATGGGACCACACACATCAGTATGCACATTAAATAGAGGTCGTTTTATAATTTTTGACTTGGATTTATTAAATGGCAAACATGCTTGTTTTCCTTTTATACAAGCTTCACATAATTTATCATTTGGTGTAACATGACTTATTTGTTCATTATCAGAATAAAAATGTTTGCCTTTTATTTGCACAAACTTAGATTTGCCCATGTGACCAAGCCTTTGATGCCATAATTCATAATTATTATTGTTTACGACCCTATTTGATGAGCTTCTAGCATTTAAAGCACATTTTTCAAGTATGAAATGAATACCAATTAAATTGTTCAAAGACTTACCCTTTGTTACCATCTTACCCTCGTTGTATATTTGCACACCACCGTTATTGCCAAAAACAATGGTCATTCCAGCCTGCTGCATTTTCTTTACCGAGAGCAAGTTGTAAGGAATTTCGGAACAGAAAAGGACATCCTGTAGCATTCCCTTTATGCCCAAGTGGCTGGTTACTGCAATATTACCCTTCTTTGTTGCTCTTATGTATGTTCCACTCTTAGCAACTGAGATGTTTATTGGATTTTTCAGTTCCATAAAGTTTCGTGCCAGATCTTCTCTATTAATTAAATGATCTGAGGCACCCGAGTCCAAAATAAATGTAATCTCGTTTTGGTCTTCACGTTCATTTCCACAACCTCCAATGATAAAAGCAAATCCCGAGATATTAGGATTTTCAGTATCTGTAATATTTACAGTTTGAACTGTTCTGTGGTTTTCGGAACGTTGTTTCGCCTGCTTGTTATAATAACAGTTCTTTTGTACATGGCCATTCCTTCCGCAACAATGACATTTTATATGTTTGAGTCTATCATTTTTCGGCTTGAATGAGGTTTTATAAAACTGTCCTCGATTCGAGTTCCGTCTCATATATGAATTTCTATAATTGTGTCGGTCTTGAGTTTTAGGTTTTGTTGTAGTGCCCGCCGGTATTATTGTAGTTTCCGCCTGGAGTACTTTCATGCTTGTATCGCGTCTTTCATTGATTAATTTTATTTCGTGATCAAGAAGTCTAGTTTTGACAAAGGTTAAGGTCAAGTTGTCCTCTGCCAATGTTTCAATTGCTGTGACGACACCATCATAGCTGTTTGGTAGTCATAAATAGATGTGTTACTTTATCTACTTCTTCTAATTTTGCACCTGCAGCGATTAATTCGATTAACAAGTCGTCGAATTCTTGGAAGTGTTTTGTCAAGGGGTTTTCTCCTTGTAGCTTCAAATTCAATAACCTTTTCCTCAAAGCTAGTTGAGTCGCTATGCTTTTTCTTTCGTAGATGGAATCTAGCTTCATGAAAATTTCCTTCGCAGTATTTTCTTCACTTGTAAGTCCCAGCAATGAATCTGATAAATACTCTATTATCGTATTCTTAGCGATTCTCTGTCTTTTGTGCCACTCACTGTCCGGTTCTTCAGGAGTTTCTTCTTCAATTATATTAAGCACTTCAAGTTCATTTAATAAATTACGTATTCTAAGTTTCCACACATTATATTTGTCCCCGTCAAACGGTTTAATATTTCTTTTCATTTTAAGTTTGTCCATTTTATTAAATCACTAAAAGAATCACTAAAAGTTACTTAGATTGTTATTTAGTCTAAATCACTGGGCCCATAACCTGTTGGGTTTTGAGAACCAATGAAAGACACAGTTATAATTTCCACTGATTTATTTATATTTATTTAGCAGGAGAGGTGTGTGTGCGCCCTCGCTTGGTCCAGACGGAACACTAGCGTCTAAACTATATTAGAGTTATGCACAGTGTAAATATGTATGAAAGAGAAAGACTCAAACTACTTAAGTGAGACGGATTTGTTTTGTTATATTCCAACAGTCTCCGTCGACCCAACCACGTCAACAAACGTTGTCGCTGGACGGCTCGGTATTTCCTAGTGGAAAGTCTGGTCCGTAATGCACAGTTCTGGATAATACCCTTACCATTACACGCCATTGCAAGTAATTGAGGAAGGGGATCCATTGAGGCGACTGGACTTCTGCAGACTTATGCTCAATGCCGATATGGAAGATCCAGATTTTTTTTCGAAATCATGTGGACAGATGAATCGAAATTTGAAAAAGACAGCATCACAAATGATCATAACGCCCATTATTGGGCTCCCAAAGCGAAAGGTAAACCCAAAAAAAAAGACCAAAAATGAAAATGTACATACATAGTTACACCTCAAACTAAAAATGTACCCTCTGCTAACTTAACTGTTATTTGGTCAATGTATTGCCTATTTAATAGCAAGTGTTATACCTTTTTGAATAGTTAAAGAGACGTAGAAGTTTTTAAAATTATTTGCAGAATCTGTTCCATACAATATTTTTTTTAAAGCTCTTCAAAGTTAGGAAAACTATTAGAAAATTCTTTAATTCTAACCGTTGTCGAGCAGTTTTTTTAAGCTTTTAGTAGTAGGTTCAGTTTTTGTTGATCAGTTTTATTAATGGACATGTCTTCTAACTAGATACATTAAAAAAAATCCGATTCTAGAAGCTCTAATTCCAAAGAAAACGACTAAAAAGCCAAAAAATAAAGTATTTTATTTTAAATCTTTAAAATTCAATATCTCCATAACGGGTGAGTTTCGGACACCTTATTACAGAATCAAATCTATCAGAAATGATCTGAATAATAACGTCCTTTAATATTCAGTACGACTTTCCCTGTAACCCTGTATATATATTTTTTTATAATTTTAAAATAAATTGTTTTACAGTTATTTAAGAAAATAGACGAAAATTTACCATTCCCCCTTATCTTCGAAACTACTGAGCCTTAAATTTTGAAAAAATACAGAAAATAGTTTAGTAGATTACAGGAAAACTATAAGAAGTCTTAAACCATAGACTTCTTATAGGTTTTCCTGTAATCTGTAGGTATAGAACTATCTTCTATATTTTTTTTCAAAATTGAAGGCTCAGTAGTGTAGTGATATTTTTTTCTATGTATTACCACGCATAACATTTTACAGAGTAGTCTAAACGTAGTAGATTTAAACGCTTCTTATTTTATTCAAGAGGGAAAATAATCCTTTCACTTGCCAACTTAGCTGCATTTAACCAGTTATGTAGTAAATACAGTCTAATATTATGATTTCATTTCGACAGCCTTGCTTCTACATCTTACTACACTGAATCTTCACTAATACCTAAAGCTGAGTACAGACAGGACAAACACGTATTAGCTAAGTATTTGTAAACTAATTTGTTGAAAGCTGGAAGGATGTGAGTCCCATTTACTGAACCTTTTATTAAGTTCACATCCAGTTTAAAAAATCAATCTGCCTAGCCTTTTCCCAACTATGTTGAGGTCGGCTTCCATTCTAACTGGATGCAGCTGAATACCAGTATGGAGCCTATCTGACCTCCATAACTCAATTAATGGATAACACAATAACCCTTGGTAGGAGTTGTCAGACATTTTGAGCTTCTGACTACCCGTAACTAAATGACAGCCGGGAACAACGGCTTAACGTGCTTTCCTAGGCAGGAAAGGGTATTGCTCGATATGTAATGAATGAGTCACCCATCCACGAACAGACCGCCGCAAGCATAGCTTAACCTTCAATCGACCCGTGCGGCTGTTATTATTTAGCCACGAACCCTTTCCTGTTTAATCAACTGAATATCGATATGAGAACGTTAATCAACTACATGAGTGTGCCATTGTGACACCCAACTGGCCCTTGTACCGTGTGCGGCCACTCCCTCCCACAAAGAGGAGTCATAAGTCCTAGCGGTGGAACGGTGGGTGCTGACATTGATATTTGCATGCAAGTTTTAATTTTACAAGCCCTAAGAGGACACAGCGACCTTATTGGTGATGTTCTTCAGAAAGGTCAGGTGCGTAAGAAAGAAAGAAAGAAAAAGTATTTAGTGAGACTCGCACAGGAAGATCACAAATTAAGCTTAAACATACTCAAAAATAAAAAACAGTCCCGTACGAGGTCAAAAGGTTCCTATCTCAGCACGATGCTGCAACATTTAAAAGTAAGTGTCGCAGCGCTGGTATTCTGATAGGGCGCGCTGTGATTTCACGTACAATTACAGAAATAAATAAATAAAATAAAAATAACATATAAAAATAAAATATTTACTATATTTGTATTTTTAACCGACTTCCAAAAGGAGGAGGTTCTCAATTCGTCTGTATGTTTTTTTTTTTTTTTGTATGTTTGTTACGCGATTACTCAAAGACGGATGGACCGATTTAGAAAATTCTTTTTTTGTTTGACAGGGTATACTGTTGGGTATACTCAAAAACTCCCCAAGCAAAGTTAATAAAATTTATATGGGACCACCCATATAAATTTTATTAACTTTGCTTGGGGAGTTTTTGAGTTAGCTTCAATAATGCGTATATTTCCCACTTATTTTATGTGGATGATGTGATGGTGTTTTAATAACTTCCTATCACTGTTATTTACATGGCTATATCTACAATTAGTGTGCTCAATTATGTATTCGAATTTGTGTGGAGTAGGTTCCACAACTATGGAATTATGGGGTGGTTTTGGGATCTACCTCCTAGTGGTCCACCCCGGGCAACGGCACCACAGGCTTGCCTGTGGTACGGCTGAACGATCCCACTTAGCGGTGGTAGGCTCCGCAAGGGGCCGCCTGGCTCGCGACCACCATCCCACCGGAGTCTGGCGCCAAGCAGCTTGCTGTGTTCCGTCGGTGTGTGGGAGTGCCAGTGCCTTTGGGGGAGAAGGAGATTGTCAGTTGCGCTGTTTGGCACCGGTTGTGGTCTCTGAGTCAGCTAGCCGGGTAACTCATTTTGGAGGGTAGCGGGATCCGAAGCACGGTGCCAGCCGTTGGCCGACCGCAGTCAGTAGGGGGCCCAAGTAGCACGCCAGCCACGTGCCAAAGGCTGCCCCGCCAACTCGCGAAAAATCCCGGTATGCTCCACCGTGCCAGCCGGCGACTGGATGGGAGGACCCGGTGGCCATATCCGGGGGGGTTCGGGCGTCCCCGCAGTCTCCAGATGAGTTCCCCGTAGGTTTGGTTGGCTCTAGTGTTCCACTTGGATCACTGAGCGGCGCCTCGACAAGTCGACTTTTTCCCCCAACAACTCCACTCAATATGACACACAAAGCGAAGAAAAATAGGGTAAAACAACGGCTGCACTTCCTCCCACTAAAAGTGCACCTCACTAATATCAGGGGGTTGCACTCCAATCTCGATTCGGTCCATCACCACCTTGAGACCGAGAAGCCGCACCTGTTTTTCCTAACGGAGACGAAGATAACAACCCCGTCGGACGTGGCGTACCTCAACTACCCGGGGTACTCTCTTGAACACAAGTTCAAGAAGCAAGCTGGGGTCTGTGTGTACGTCCGCGATGACATTTGTTGTCGTCGTCTCCGTTGCTTTGAGAAATCGGGTTTCTCTGCCATATGGCTACTTGTGGATACTGGCGTGGAGAAATCTCTCTACATCGGCACTTACCGATCGCATAGCGGTGACCAGGAGACAACAGCGCTCTTTAATTTCCTCGTGGAGTCGACTGACGTAGCCCAGCAACGGTACCCAACGGCGAAGCTCATTTTTCTGGGGGACTTCAACGCCCATCATAAAGAATGGTTGTTCCCATACCAGAAAACTGACCATGCTGGGTTGGAGGCGCGCAATTTTGCTTTAACGCTAGATCTAACCCAGATGGTGAATGTGGCAACGCGGGTACCGGATGTTGACGGCCATACACCCAATTGCTTGGACCTTCTGCTTGATCCGGACAGTCATTCAGTATCGGTCTCAGCCCCGCTGGGAACGTCTGACCACTGTCTGGTGAAATCCATATCAACCTGCTCTCCTCCAGATGAGAGCCCTAGAGGCACGAGGCGAGTATGGCGATACGGGTCAGCAGACTGGGATGAGATGCGGCACTTTTTTGCGTCTTATCCATGGCGGCAAGTGTGCTTTTCCTCGGGTGACCCCTCGCGCTGTGCTGACGCGGTTGCGGACGTGATTCGGCAGGGGATGGAATATTTTATTCCATTCTCCGACATCCCGCTCGGTCACAAATCCCGGCCTTGGTATAATGCAGAATGTGCCCACGCTGAGGCCCGAAAAGAGACTGCCTACCAAGCCTGGGTCAAGGCCCGCGACCGCAAAGTTAGAGCGCGCAGGGTTCGCGCGAAGAAGAGAGCCTTTAATTCTGCCGCCAAGTTCTGCAAGCGGGTTTTGCGTAGGGCACGTTTTGACCATGTCGGACATATCGGGGCCAGGCTGGCTTCGCACCCTCCGGGTAGTAAACAGTTCTGGTCCCTGTCTAAAGCGGTTGAAACGAATTTCTGTCGTCCCACTTTACCTCCTATGATGAAACCTGATGGGTCGCTGGCTCACTCTGCAACTGAGAAGGCAAATATATTTGCATCTCTCTTCGCAAGCAATTCACGTCTGGACGCTGGCTCAAAGCAACCACCTACTGTGCCTCATTGTGACTCCTCGATGCCGGAGATCGCAGTACACATTAAAGAGGTCCGAAGAGTATTGTGCAGTCTAGACGTGAACAAGGCCAGCGGGCCTGACGGCATTCCAGCGAGAGTGTTGAGGCAGTGTGCGCCTGAACTGTCTCCTGTATTGACACGTTTGTTCCGCCTCTCTCTTGAAAAAAGAACGGTGCCGAAATCCTGGAAGCTTGCAAATGTACAACCAGTGCCCAAAAAAGGCGACCGTGCAGACCCTGCCCATTACCGTCCGATCGCCATTACCTCCATTCTGTGCAAAGTTTTGGAAAGGGTACTGAACAATAAGTTGCTGAACTACCTTGAAGACAATGATCTCCTCAGTGACCGTCAATATGGCTTTCGCCGGGGACGGTCAACTGGCGATCTTCTTGTGTATGTCACGCACTGCTTTGGCGAAGCCATCGAGAAACACGGCGAAGCACTGGCTGTATCGCTTGACATCTCGAAGGCCTTTGACAGGGTCTGGCACGCTGCTCTGCTCAGCAAGCTTCCTGCTTATGGAATCCCAGCTGATTTTTGTAGCTGGATATCAGATTTCCTTAGTGAACGGTCGATTAGAGTAGTTGTTGATGGCTGCTCTTCTGACCTTATGGCTATTGATGCCGGAGTTCCTCAGGGGTCTGTTCTCTCTGCAACTCTTTTCCTGCTGCACATCAATGACCTGCTTCGGCCTGGTATTGTTGGGTACGCAGATGACAGTACATTTTCAGAGAGATACTTGTCCAGCGCAAAAACCAGCGGGGCTGAAGTTCGTTCCTTGAGAGAGGCCATGGTAGAGCGGACAGATTTGACCTTAAGCTTTGTCTCCCAGTGGGGTGATGATAATCTGGTCTCTTTTAACGCCACCAAAACGCAGGCGTGTCTTTTTACCGCTAAAAAGAGTCGTTTCGCCCAAACTCCTACTTTTCGGGGTACATCTGTTCCTGTAACTGATCGACTTGAGCTCCTAGGCATGGAGTTGACATCTGGTCTCAACTTCGGCGCCACCATCGAGTACAAGGCCCAAACTGCGGCCAAGAGGCTGGGCATCCTAAATAGGGTGAAGCGATACTTTACGCCTGGACAGCTTTTAACCCTTTACAAAGCGCAAGTCCGATCCTGCATGGAGTATTGCAGTCACCTTTGGGATGGATCAGCTAAGTACCAACTAGCCGCGCTTGACTCGGTGGAACGCAGAGCTAAGAGGCTCATTGGCGACGTAAAACTGGTGGATGCCAAGCTTCATTGCTTGGCTCATCGCCGCAAGGTTGCCTGCTTGTCGGTCTTCTACAGATTGTACTTCGGAGAGTGTGCCCGAGAACTCCACGACCTCATTCCACCGGCCCCCTTCTACCACCGGACATCTAGACGCACTGCCAGTTACCATCCCTACCTGGTTGCTATTCCACCAATTCGCACTAAGCGCTTCCAAATGTCTTTTATAATGCGCACAGCAAAAGAGTGGAACTCACTACCTGCGTCTGTGTTTCCGAACGTATACAACCCTAATCTCTTCAAAGTGAGAGTGAACAGGCTTCTTCTGGGTAAGCTCACTCCATCGTCGACTTTGTCTCTGTCACCTCTGACCTAGACTAGAGTCAAGAGCAAACCCATCACAAATAAAAAAAAAAAAAAAAAAACTAAAAAGTGAAAAATAAAAACTTTTTAGCAAAAAATAAAACCGACTTCCAAAACAAAACACTACAAAGTGAAAAATAACTTTAATTTCGGAAGTCGGTGGCAAAAAACGAAAATACAAAACCCAAGACACCGACTACCGAAATAAAAGTTATTTTTCACTTTGTAGTGTTTTGTTTTGGAAGTCGGTTTTATTTTTTGCAAAAAAAATTTTATTGTACTCGCAACCGACGTGCGTGTAGGACCAGATGTATGAACGTAAACGAGGCAAAAGGAGTATGTTCTGTAGTTTCTGTCTACCCCTATGGGAAGAAGGCGTGAGTTTATGTATGTATGTATGTTTCAATTTCAACCTTGGAGGCCAACATTCCGGTGGTGTCGTCTGAACCTAGCATTATTAAAATACTCTGCCTACTACCAAAAGGCAGATAGCGAGAAGCGAAGTGCGAAGGCTTTAGAATAACTTATGACATGTAATTTAGTAGACGCAATTTAGTAGATATCGCTTAAGTTGTAGAGCTAAGAAGTTTTGGCAAAATAGAAAGAGAGGTTGTGCGTTATTTTAGTTACACCTTGTATCGATACCTCCTAAGTATACTGAGTCAACTAACAAATTTAGGTATTTTTATATTTTTATATAAACGTACATGATAAATCGTGATCTTATTGTTTGTGTTAAAAAAATATAAAAAAGAACAATAATTACCGAGATAATTTCACGTATACTAAATCAATTTCAACATCAGTTAAAATCGTACATTGTAAACTGATCTAAATAACATCGTACCAGTGTACGCGGGGCGTGAGGGGGGACGCATTGATACAAGTTTATTGCGGCTCAGTGCGTTAGTACTTTTTATTATAAACGGAAACTTTCTTTGTATAATTTCACAATATTCAATCTGGGATCTCGTCAGGGTTATTGTTTTTCAAGGCATCAACAGACAGAAAAGACAGGCGCTAATGAAATATCCAGCTGTGTTTTCAAGTTTATAGAAGATACGGTGGGTAATGGTGTCAAAGATAACCGGTTCTGGTCAGACAACTGTGGAGGCCAAAATAGAAACAGAATTGTATTCTTAATGTATATGTTAGCTAGTTCGAAGTTTGTTATAGATATTAGTCATCGCTTTCTAGTAGTGGGTCACACTCTAAATGAAGGCGACAGTATGCACGCTTTAATTGAAAGACAGACGAAAGATAAGATGCTTTATACGCCTGATCAATGGTATACAGCTTTTAGATTTGCCAAATCCGATGAAAAGCCATACAAAATTACTGAAGTGTCTCAGGATTTAATTAAAGACTTTAAATCAAAGCTAAAACTTATAAACAACTGGACAACTACCAACGATGGATCAAAAATGCCTTGGAATAAAGTAACGGAAGTACTAGTTAAAGCGGAATATCCATTTAGGCTGTTTTATAAAACGAGTTACCAAGATGATGCTTACAAGTGGATAGATTGTGTAAAGAAACCTAAAGCTACACGAAATCGAAGAGAGTTAAATATTGATATAGATAATATTTCTTTAGCTTATCAGACACCCATTCCTATTGACCAAAATAAGCACAAAGACTTGATGGATCTTTGTAAGACACTGGTAATTCCTAAGGAGTATCATTTATTTTTTAATACTCGTAATTTGATTTCAACGAACTCTAATGCAGCTAACGACAGCGATTCTGACTGATCTCTAATTTGTTAAACCTTATATTTTTTGAGCATTAGAAATGCCTAGACTGTTGTGTTATTAATTTCTATTATTTTTATTAATATTGTTTAAAGTAACTTACCATTTTTAGTTCTTATTATTTTTATTGACGTACTAGAGAAGTACCTGTTTTAGTTTTTTATTTGGATTGATTGTTTATTGTTTTTTTTATGAAACTTTGATGATGGAACATTGATAATTTGTTAAATGTTGATTTGTTTTTACTTGTAGCTTTTAGTAAGGCTACTATGTTAAAAAGAAATTCGTACTTAATTATAGCGAAAAATAGGAATTTCATTTATTTTTTAATAAATTAATTGATTTCAACTGATTCTAATGGATCTAACGACAGCGATTCTGACTGATTTCTAATTTGTTAAACCTTATAACTATTTTTTGAGCATTAGAAATGCCTAGATTGTTACGTTATTAATTTCTATAATTTGTATTATTGTTTAACGTAAGTTACCATTTTTAGTTCTTATTATTTTTATTGACCTACTAAAGAAGTACCTGTTTTAGTTTTTATTTTGATTGATTGTTTGTTGTTTTTTATGAAACTTTAATGATGGAACACTGATATTTTTTTTAATAGTGATTTGTTTACGTTGTAACTTTTAGTAAAACTATTATGTTAAAAAGATATTCCTACTTAATTATGGCGAAAAATACATTGTGATTCTTCAAACTGAGTTGTTTTTGGTTTATGATTCTTGTTCTTCTTCCTAGTTTTTATTAATCCCACATATCGTAAGGTATTACAAACAAAATACTAATAAAAAACCTCGGTAAATTACATTGGTCCAGTATACGTTGAGGTTTCAAATGTTAACATTGCTAAGTACTTTCCTAGTATAATGAGTCAAGTGATATAATTTCAAGATTTTATTATTAAGTGAGACAGAAAACCCCGAAAACAAACAAAAGTAAAATTATATTAATAAAATGACAATCATATTTCATGTGATTTTGGTGTAAACGATGGATTTTGATGGACAACGTACATGAATATAACTGGTAGTTAAACCATTTCACTATTGAGTCCCGCCGGCGTATACCCAGTCATGTACATAAAATGTCATTTAAAAACAAAAATCAGCAAAATCATTTTATACCAAAGGAAGAGCTTACAATTTTTATTAAAAAAAACATTTACTTTATTTCGAATTAATTTGATTTCATTAAAATATAAACGATTTGCCTTCAAATCACTCTCCTATAAAATAACTATAATGTCAGTTGACTCATTATACTTAGGAGGTATCGGTATATGTGTCATAGGAAGTACCTACCTAAACGGAGAGTTGATTGTTGGTTGCATACGATTAATAGATGATAAGACTAATTGCTAATTAAAAGATTCATTATTAACAACTTGTTAAGTCTTAATTTTATTTGAATTGATTTATTACATTTTAATATTGTATCAAATCTAACAAATTTATTCAAAGTCATTGCATCGTATTGTGTAATGTCCAATCAGAGCAGAGAATAGACCTAGAGTGGGGTCGAGGCGCCATCTTAACGTTCGCCAGGTACAGCAGTGGCTCATTCTTGTAACGGTGGTTGATCGAGGTGGATCATGAGTGGTGAAGTTAGATCGGTGCCGCGAACCTGCTGCTCCTTTATAGTTAAAATTATCTAGTGATTTAAATTGTAGAACTTAAATAAAATCATGTTGAACTGTAAATAATGTTTTGTGCTCGCATATCTCAATGACTCCCCCTAGACGTGAATACTAAAGACAATGTCGAGGAGAATGGCGTTTCTCTGACATTTTATACAAATAAATAAATAAATAATCGTAGGCTCAACCGACCGTTTCAATATTTTACACTACCTTGGAGTAAAAATGGGGTCGTAAATAGTTGTTGTTATTAAATTTCCAAAATACTTAATCTATTTTCACGAAATTAAATAAATCCGAATAAAAATAGTTCAAATTCTAGCTTAACACATAAAAGTATTTTCCACTCTATATTCTAGCCTAAGCACTCAAGTTCAACTCAGAAGTCTTAAGAATCCTCATCAAAACGACCCTCACTTTGACTTCCACGATATTTCACAAGTATACACAACTTAACATACAAAATCCCTTTTCAACTGTTTAACTTTTGCCTGTGTACTTTATAAAGTACTGAGCGTAAAACTCATATTCTTATGTCAACGATTAAAATGCTACGTTGAGGGAACAAAACAATGTTTATTCGTGCAAATAGAGAGAAAAGGGAACATCTGTCTTTGATGTTTTGAAGTCATTTTGTTAAAAGCAATGTTATAAGTGGGCTTGGATTATAAGGAGGTACCTTACACAATGACATACAAATCATAAATTTCCAGTATAAGCAGACCTCCCTTTGTGACGGATACTACTGGAAACGGATAGCTTTCTTCTATCTGCGAGCCGCCAACAAAAGAGTTTGGTATGTAGGCATCCAGCTCTGTAGACCCAACTTTCAAAAAGAAACCGACGGTTGTTCTTAGTTCAATCACTGTTTTAGCGCAAGCCGATTAAAACTAGCAGAGCAGCGTGCGCGCAGAGCTGTGTCACGGCTACGCGCCACAACAGTCGGAAGCGAAGAAGAAATCCACGCCTGCGCCAATTAGGGATAGGCGTGCTTTTGCGGGAGGGAATAAGAGATCGCACCCTTAGAACATAAATGGCACTATACGAAAATGTTCATTTTACGGTATGTCCATTTTAAGTTTTTTTAAGTATTGTATCGGTGATATGGAACTAAAAAAATATACATAAAGCTTTGTGATAGGCTTAAAATAACATTTTAACGAACGCTGTTTCAGTATCCAGTGGGCGCGTTTCGTCTTAAGCATTTTGACACTATACTTAACTAAAAAATGTCAATTTTGTATAGTGCCACTTATGTTTTAAGGGTGCGAGATATGATCGCCTATTCTGACATTTACGTCGAATGAAGGAAACTATTTATGAGCGAGAGATGGCGTTACCATAAGTAATAACACTAAATACCATCACGCCTGTTTTCCCCGAAGGGTTAGCCAGAGAAGTACCTATAGTACATCCACATTTTGTCAGATATGTTTTAAGTAATAGCTTGCTTATATCTTTTTAGGGTTCCGTACCAATATGGTAAAAAGGAAAACTTATGACTACTCCGTCTGTCTGTCTGTCTGTATGTCCGTCTGTCACAGCTGGATATCTCAAGAACTACTAATACTAACTAGAATTTTGGAAAGTTTAAGATGACGTTTGCCCAACTATTTTGCAAAATAGAAAGATTTTGTTTTGCAACAGGGACTGAAAGGGTGTCAAAAAAATCCAAAGTGGGGCTACTAGATCATGTAGGATAGCATATGAATGAGCGCTGTTTGCACATTCATAAACATTTTTTTTTTTTTTTTTAAGCCGCATATTATTCTACTTTTGATGAAAAATGACAAATAAAATACCCCCTTATTATATTCTCCCCTTATTTCCGAAGTTTGCATAGAAAAATCTGAAATTATTCTGTGTGACAGAAGTTTATGTAAGGATTACATGAAAAATAAAACGATGTCTCTAAATAGCACACTTTTTTATATAAAATGGTACGGAACCCGCGAGTCCGACTCGCTCTTGACTGGCTTTTTTACATAATATATAGAGGTGCTCCAAATAGTGCGTCCAAAAGAAAAATCTGAATTCCTCATAGTTAAAACTCGAATACCCCGGCTATCCGACTATACCCCAGGTATGCGCTACGATTTTTTTTAGTTTTCGAGTTATTGTCTTTTTTTGTAGTGCATATTTTTCGGTTTTTTTTTTGTGACATGATTGTCTTGAATGTTACTTTCACGCCACAAAAAAGATACAAAACAAACAAGAAAACTCTAAATAATGACAAAAACAAAAATAACTCGAAAACTACAAGAAATAAGAAAAAATAGCCCTGGGTATGAAGAATTCAGACTTTTCTTTTGGACGTCACTATTTGGACCATCCTGTATATATAAATAATTGTAGTCGAGACCGACCGTTTCAATAGTTTTGGCTACCATGGAGTATAAATGGGGTAGTATTTTTTTTTCCTAACCTATTTTACAGTTGGTTTTAGGCACACAATGTGTCTGCTTACTTTTCACTTTTGACAGGAAAACAATGTCAAATGATCTTATTGATCTAGTTTATGCAGGTGCAACCTTCTAGCGCAAGTTCCTAGGTTCGTATTCACTCGTATAGATACATCTGTATTTCGTTAACAAAATAAAACGCCAAAATTCTTTTTTTTAAACCTTGTCTGTCACATAATTCTATTCCGCGTAAACAAGATGAATAAACCAGAATCGGATTACACCGTTTGAAAAATTGGAAGAATAAACCAGCGACAAAAATATAGCTTTCCATTCAATTTTCACCGAACATCTGTTATTTCACACAAATCCGTAAAGCCGTAACAAAAACATGTACGGAACCCATATTTCCGATCCGACCCTAACCAACCCGAAGACAAAAGCTAATAAACGAAATCACTGACTCTGATAATTCTCAGCTCTGTAAATTAAAGTCAACTATCTTAGAACCTATGGTTAGAACTAGAGGTCGTTTAAACTCTGTCACTGGAAATCAGACTTTAAAATGTTGACAGAAGAGTTGATTTTGAATTGCGAATTCGATTTCAATTACGTATCCTAAGGAAGTTTGATATTTACAAATGATTCTGACTATCAGTTTTATGATCTGCGGTGTAATTGCGTAACACGCTTAGACTGTAGGTATGGGTTTAATGACATTTCAACAACATTCATTGCGTTAGTTAGGTACGTTGTTGAGCTGACAATTTTTTTGAACATATGAAGCAATGGATTAGCAATATAATATATAGCATATTGTCACTGAAGACCTGAAAGACGACACAGACATGAAAAGGGAACGCAGGGCATTGGCTGTGAGGGGAAATATGGTGGCTCGAAGGTTTGCTGGTTGCTCAGTACCAGTTAAAATCACATTGTTCAAGGCTTACTGCCAAACATTTTACACCTGCAGCCTTTGGGCTAATCATACCCAAAAAGCAGATAATGCCCTGCGAATACAATATAATAATACCTTTAGGGTGTTGTTGAGGCTTCCACCCTATTGTAGTGCGTCAGGTATGTTCGCCGATGCCCACACCGACGACTATTTTGCAATAATGCGTAAGAAGGTGGCGTCGATGATACGCAGAGTGGGAGGAAGCAACAACGGCATCTTAAGGGTATTTGCTGAAAGATTGGATGGGCCTACCATGGGTAGATTTATCAAGCTACATGTTTTACATGGGGCTTGATGAACTTATCAATGGCTGGAACATTTATTTATTTTATTATTAATTTATTTCCCCTTTCTTAATTAGATACTAACATAGCTTTTAAAGACTTATACTAACACAATGTGGGCCATGTAGTCTGTTAATAAAAGATTTTTATTTTTTTATTTATTATTTATAATTCAAAATCATACAGATTGTGGTTGATACGCTATTAGGGTGCAGATGATTGTTTTTTTTTTTTTTTTTTAATTTAAAGTTTTCTTGACAATATCTGCAGTTTACAGTTTCAAAATCAAAATCAAAAGTCATTTATTCAAACTAGGCTGAGAATCAGCACTTTTCTAACGTCCACATTACATAAGACCGTCCCCCAAAACGCCCGCCCTTCACCACTTCCTAGTGCTTTAGCTGAGGAGTGGCGCAACAAACTCCCCAGCAGCACAGCTGTCTGTTCAGTTAAAAAAATTGAATCTATATAACACTGCGCATAATAATTTAGGTACATTACGCAACACAAAACATTAAATTAAATTATTTGCTATAAGTAAGCTAGCACACGACAATATACAAAAAAAAAAATCGAAAACTATACTCAAGCAGAAACAAAATACATAACTAAAAACGTAAGCAGAACTTTATGCCTAAATAAAAGCCTCCAGTAATAAAGGGCGTGTCCACTTACATATCCGCACATTGTGGTCGTAACTCGAAGTCGCAGATGATAAACTAGGACCATCGAATTAAAATAAACCACGAGTTAAATTACTAATAACAAAACAAAACCAAGGTCAGCAAGACGAAGATTTAGAAACACCTTCACCTTTTGCGATCTTCAGTTCCCCCCAACTTTGCAAAATGAAACAAAACCTGTGTGGAGGTTCACGTCGGATTACTGTTTGCAATTACTTATTCACTAAATAACAAATGCCTCGACTGCATCGTTGGTGTAGTGGCCACAAGCATTACTGCTGAACAGGAGGTCATGGATTCATTTCCCAGGTCGGGCAAAGTGGTACTGGGTTTTCCTTCAGGGATTTCTCAGATGTACCCTTTTGATGCCAATAGGCTCACCACCCATTACATGAGACTCAAGGTGGATCAGCAGTAGTAGCCCAAGAAATTTAGATATTCTTGCGTGTTTTTCAATTTGCAGGTCAGTTTAAGTATTTAATCATAATTATAATCATAAATCATTTATTTGCCTGAAATGTGGTGATGTTAAATTAAATTATAGCACAGGACATAATTATTTCATCCTCATTACGGGCATGCAAAATTATAGCTAATTTACAGCAATTAATTGAATGAAATTACAATTCTTCGAATTATTACAATTTATAAGAAAATTTGAATTCTATTGAATTTTAATTTAAATATGATTCGCAACTATAACAAACACGTATTTTTGTTCAAATCTAACTTAGAGAGACATATTGATGATTCTTATGGTTATAATTATGTAATATTTGTTACAGTCGCGAATCATACTTTGATTAAAATACAACCTGACACTGACCTATAAATTGCAAAAACACAAGAAAATTTGAATTTTGCGGGCTTCCACTCCGGATTCACCTTGAACCTAACTGGCGAAATGTGGATGTACTATATATATACTATAAATATATAGTGTAGTATTGGAAAAAAGGAAATCCAAATTTATCACTTTAAATACGTATAATTTTTCAGAAATTTAATATAACAACGGAACACGGATTATGTAGGTAATGGACATACAAAAGTATAAAATAAAAAAGCACACAAAATTATAAAAAAAACTTTCTTTGTTCTTTTATTAAAATAAATAAAAATCCATTGAAAACCAGATTTTCGAGAAAAAAAGATCCAAACGTCTCAATTTTCCAGGACATTTCCTCCTAACACTTATGTGACTTGAAACCCGAAGTACTAGGCTAACAGAACAACTCAGGCGTTCACAAGTAAATTACATAAGAAACAACTGTACGATAAGTAGTCAATTTACAACCCTTTTTACTCCGAATAAAGGGATGAAATAGAAGCCCGGTTAAACCCAGGGATTTTGATAAATTGGTCTTAAAGACCTAATTTAAGATAACGCTGCCTTAAAATATTGTTTTCATAATTTTCGGAAGGAAATACCTGTACATAACGAGTTGTATTTCGGTATCAGAAATATGAAATTTAGGAAACAGTATGTTTGAGAATAATGAAAACATAAATAATTTGCAATAGCAACATTAACATTTTTAGCACTAGTTTTTTTAGAATAGTAACTTGGAGTCTAGTATAATCTTCTCTGTGGTTCTTGTGACTTTTGCTCAGGTGTTAAATTGACTTTTAAATTTTGGAAATACAGTTCAAAAATCTACAAGCATTTTATTAAACAAAGGACATTTTTGTAGGCTTTCGTAATGATTTTTTTTTTGTATGTTTTAGTCGGGTTAACATTCTTTATTTTAGTTGTTATTCATTCAAGATATCTTTGTTGCGTTTACGTATATCAATCACACAAACAGAAACAGTTAAACTCGGAACAACTCTCTGCAGTGCATACTAGGTATTATTAATTGTTCAGAACGGATACTTCATTCGTGCTGTTAAAAATGTTTAAGCCAATAGACTGTAGCCAATAGTAGTGTCGCGTGATACCCAAACCCACATGGTAAAGGATAGTGATGTAATACATACTTGTTAGTTACTATACCCTGAAAACAGAGTAGACCTCCAGAACAAATTTGTCTTAAATACAATATACAATCTATACATCAATATACAAAGTATATAAAGGAAAAAAAGGGGAGAGCTCAATGGGCTTAAAAAAATTCGTCCGTATCGCTGTTAGGAAAAGTGTCCAAAAGGCTGGCAGCGTTGCCATGTTGGATGGCAATTTTTAGGTCAAAGAATCATTCTTTGACCTAAAAATTGGCCAGCCCTCTGGTCACGTGAAGAGTCGACCAACCGCTTGGCGATGTCTCGAAATACTCTATGAGCACTCGGACCCCACGGCCCTATTGTTTCAAACCCAAACGGCTCAAACATTTATTTATTTATAGTTAACTAGCTGTTGCCCGCGACTTCGTCTGCGATCCAGGATGAATAGTAGCCTATGTCCTTCTCCAGGTCTACCCATGTGCCAAATTTCATCCAAATCCGTTCAGCCGATTTAGCGTGAAAGCGTAATCAACAAACAAACAAACACACTTTCGCATTTATAATATTAGTTAGGATAGTTAGGAGGATGAAAAACCGGTCTATCGACATTCTAGACTCACGAAATGTATTAGTTACTTAATTTAAAAAAAAAAAAAAAATCTCTCAACACACTACTAAAGTTTCTATACTAATATTATTCAGTCATGATTCGAAAGACACGTGGCGCCATCTATGATCATAAGAACGTTATTATTGTGTTCCTCGGGAACATTACTTTTTTCGGGATGAAAGGTACCCTATGTCCGTTTCTGTACACCTGACAACTTTGACAAATTTCAGGATGATTGGTTCAGTAGTTTACGGGTGAAAAGGTAACAAACACACGAACAAACTTTCTTTCGCATTTATAATATTAATTTGGATTAAAATAGAATTAATTAATTAATTAACATAGAATCCTAAAATAAGATAAATATTGATAGTTGTGTTGTATAAACATGTTTAACTTAAAACTTACGTGGAACAGTTAGACTCCCTTGCATACTTTCTCTCACAGAGCACCAGAAATATACGCAAACACATCACATTCAGGGTTGGCAGTCAGAAGGGCGTTGAGCATCTTTAAAATACGTCACACTGGGGATTCAGCTCTGGCGACAGTTTTGGAAGACGGTTGCGCAAACAGATTGTGCAGGCAGCTCGAACGGTGTTCGATGTATTTGTCGGGCACAAAGAGTCGACAGAAAAGGCCATGCATGCATGCAGTCTTTACGTCCCTGTAAGTTTACAGTCTACCGTGAGTGGATCCAGGCCTCTTCTCATCTCTAACGAGTTAAAGAACAACATCCCTAAAAGATCGTTGGAAGGGTACCTATATATGTATAGGTACCTTTGGAAGGCATCTTAAGAAGGTTTTATGCGCCTTTTCAAGCGACCGACGACCAAATACCAACATGGTGTTACATAAATGTACCTCCCAATATTTGCGCCGTTAGGAAAATATAATTTATCTTGAAAAGTAAAACGTAAAATACACTAAAAAGTAAAAGATAAAGCCCATAATTCACTAACAATCTAACCAATAACTCAAACTAACAAAGTTACCAAAAGGCTCCCTTAGTTAAACAAACACTTTATTACAAAGTACAAAAAACCCGGCCAAGAAGGGTACAACTCGTGAAACGGTAACTTCACAGAATTTCCGGGGGTTTTGAGAAATGGCCTTTAAAGACTTAATTTATTACCGGCCTTTGCCACTAATTCACTTTTTTTAGGGTTCCATATACAAATAGTGAAATCAGGAGCCTTACAAATAAGCCTACACCGTTAGTCCGTCTCTCGATCTGTCACAGAGCTGTTTGTCTTCTTCCCAAGGGGTTAGGCAGAAACTACACAACGCCACTTGCTACGATCCTTACATACTCGTTTCTTTTAACCGTATTAAGTAGTTTGTTGTAATTTTCACAGAACACGTACAACTTTCATGGAAAATAATGAAAGTATACATACATAGGTACATAAACTCACGCCTTCTTCCCATGGGGGTAGGCAGAAACATAAGAACGCCACCTGCTACGATCCTTACTACTTTTGCCTCGTTTACGTTCATACATCTGGTCATACACACACGCTGGTTGCCAGTACTACGCACCTGACCTTTCTGAAGAAGATCACCAATAAGGTCACTATATGTAACAAAAAAAGAAAGACAATACGTTTATTTGCGGTTAACATGACTCAAAGAAAGCTTCTTAACAAAATAAAATAACAAGTTGGGAGAAAATATGCATCACATTCACGCAAAACGGCCGTCGCTCTGCAAAATGCCGCGACTCCGTGCGAGACAGAGCCCCAGCGCTGGTTTTCAGCGACAGCCGGCGTTGACGTGATGACGTCAACCGGTGCAGCATGCAGTGAAATATGTCTTCCTAGGGCGCCCTCTGTCGGCGTTTACACACACATCTGCTATAAATAATGTTTTTTTCTTGTATAGTACTGGAGTTCCGGCAACGGTTAACCCTCATGAGTTAGGCTTATCCTTCAAGAAACCTCGTAAATACATACCTAGTATAGTTTTTCAACGTTTCATTTCGAACACATGAGAGTGGTACGAAACTTCTAAAGAAACCTTAGACATGAGTCCGACTCACACTTGGCTAAATTTTTTATCCTCCCAGAAAAAAAAAGCGAGAGCAAAAAGCAGTATTCCAATGTGAGATAATTTTTAATTTCGAAAAGAAAAAGCTATATCTACAGTTATGGGATCGAGTTAATTAAACACAGGGTTGAAATAAAGGTTAGTTACTCTTCAATGAGGTTCGCTTTTGAGTTATTTATAACATTGGGTTACGTTGGTATTTTGGGGAGTCTAATTTACCCAGATGGATTTCATGTGAAGGTAAACCAGGTTTTTAATGCGGTTTACTTGTTAGTGATTTAGTCTGTCTAACATAAAATATACGTAGGTATTATATGCGTGATGTTATTTATGTATAAACAAAACATTACACCTGTATTTCCCGAAGGGTTAGGCAGAGGAGTACCTATAGTACACCCACATTTTACCAGTTATATTTAATTCCCATCTAATATGGGGCGAGCCTATTACCATCAACCGGGCACAAAACCAGACGCCGGACTACTACTAAGAAACTCCTGATGGAAAACCCAATAACAATTAGTCCGACCTGGGAATCTAACCCAGGACCTCATGCTCAGCAGTAACGCTTGCGACTACTAGACTAATACTATAATTGCCTCCAAACGACGGCACTGTACCTATATAAGAAGTTACTACACGGCCGGTGAAAATACAGGTTTGAGAATTCAATGTATGGTTGGCAAGGCAGTTTTAGGCCCACTTGCAACATAAATGACTAAGTACATTTAAAGCTAAACGTATTTAAAACAGGACACCTTCAAACGATTGACAGACACAGAACGATGTTTTAAATCCCTTTAAAGTTAAAATGTGTTTAGCGATTTTTATCAGCGCGAACCGTCGCTGATAAGACAAGTTCTCTTGTTGGCGCTTATCATTAATCAGTCGGCGCCGGTTTGCGCTGATATGGCAAAAAATATGAAACTGCCTGCACCGACCGCGTAGACAAACAGCGCTTGTCGGCGCCGATAAACACTGGCATATCGAAATTCGGCTTTGAAATGCCTTATTGAAATTAAAAACATCGTTACACATATAGACGGTAGTTTACAGAAAGAGTATCTTTCAAACTAAAAATAAAACCAAATCCAATCAGGTAAATCCACAGAAATCACAAAAGGTATCATTGCGTATTTAACATAGCCACGTTGTGTATGTATACTCTAACGCATTGCCTCAATTTCAGTTTGGACGTGAGAAGCGTACTAAAATTGATAACCTTGCGAAGGGGTTGAGTGTGAGTATGAAATAGACAAACTACACAGTTTGATACAGGATAGGGGACACGATGCGGATGGCGGAAAATTAGTTACTATAGCGCAACTTGAGAGCCTTTGTCTACCAATGCAATGTGGTAGAAACGAATGATAAGTGGATTAAGATTGTAAACAAAAGAGGTGTTATGTTTCTGCAGTCATAAATGGTAAGCTTGATCATTAATTCATAACATAAATACATAGGTAAAGTGTGTTTTATATATCTCAATTTTTGATTCGATTTGAAAATAAAGGTTTTACAGTTATCTGAAAATGAGAATAATTTACCACGCTCATTAGCTTTTAGCTACACTCTTGCTGTCTATTCAAAATGTTCAACAGCATGTACAATGTATAGCTTGACTTTTTAATACTCTAAGCTCACAATGTGGGGAAACTGTAACGCCTATTTTGATAAGTTCCCTATGGGAGTCGAAGGGAAGTTTGTTCAATGCGGTGCCTATTGCAAGGCTTTTAGTGAGATTGGATCGAACCATAGACCAGAAATTAAGATAGAAAACTGCTTAGGTTTATATAGGTTTTTTTTAACTTTTTCACCAGAGTTGTTCTTTCAAGAGTTGTTCGTTCCGGGGGTTGTTCTTTTTAAACCAAAGAGTTTGTGATTTTTAAACCCAAAAGCTAAACACAAGAAAGTCGTTCTCGGTGGTATTTGATGAACAAAATAAAGAAATAAGGCCCTTTGTGTATACGTTTTCCTTGCCGTGAAAAACTACGGCTTATTCGTCGTGTGGACACGGTAGTCAGTGTTGTATGGATCACTATAGAAGCTTGTTGACATATACGTTTTCTCTACGACGTGGTTTAAACGCTGCCGTGTGTAGATAGGCACGGTCGTCAATGTTGACTGAATCACTATGGAAGCTTGTTGACACAAACTTGTTTTTTCTACGACGCGATTTAATACACATTTTTAAACCGAGCATACATGGAGAGAGAAACCAATCAGAATTGACGAACTGCGCCAATCCACTCTGACAGACCTAATTGATATGTCGCAGGCAGATTGTCTGATTCGTAATTATACGTACATACGGCGTCGTCCGTTTAAAAACGCTCGCAGTTATGAAATATGCCGAAGACAAATTGGTAATTCGTTCAGTTTTTATTATTTTGACATTGATTGTTATTGTAGGTTCGGTTGGAAGTGTGAACAACCACGCGAGAGCCGAATTGGTCGCAGTAACCAAGCCAGGGCACCCCGACCAAATGAGTTAGGTTAGGTTAGAACTGTGAGTCACAGTTCTATAGCGCGTACGAGCCGAGCGAGCGAAGCGGCAGCGGCCGGCGAGCACTACTTCCAATGGCTAGGCGGTTAACTAAACGGCTAATTAAACCAGTTGGCTGACAAGGCAATTTACATGTTGCCTTCGGCATATTTCATAACTGCGAGCGTTTTTAAACGGACGACGCAGTTTGTAAAAAGCGGAATCATTCAAATTACCTGCCACAGATACAAAACAATCCCATTAGTTTAGAAAGTGTGTCGCAGGTAGGCGTGAATGGATTTCGGTGACGTCAAACTGAAGATAAATTATTGACAATGTATGGTAGTACCTACTGCTATGCTTGCAATAATAGTGTTTTTACGACCACCATGACCGCTTGTCAGTCTACACTTTTCAGTGCAGTCATTTGGTGCTTAAAAAGAGGGTTGGAAAGATATCCTCGAGTTTTGAAAATTGTCTTTTCGAATCTTCTTTGTTCCACTCTCTCTCTCTCTCTCGTATCATGGCCACTTGCGCCGCCATATTGGTAAAATGGCGCCTAAAAACAGTATTTTTTTTACAATATCTCCTTTCCGACTCATTTTAAAGTTTAACTTTTGTAATAATAACCCAATAAATTATTATTGAGTGTGCAAGTCACCCCCCGCCATTTTATTCGCGTATAATTATATAACATTGGTCTGGCTGGGGACATAGTTCCTCCATAGCTTAAGTTACCCAATCCACTTTAGCCACCCAAACCCATAGCCCAAGCCCAAT
Source organism: Dicycla oo (assembly GCA_948252095.1). Lineage (NCBI taxonomy): Eukaryota > Metazoa > Arthropoda > Insecta > Lepidoptera > Noctuidae > Dicycla > Dicycla oo. Next base: position 18,178,945 of record OX411732.1, read on the forward strand.
ACGTTTTGTTTCCACGTTCTGCAATAGTCCTGCACCAACCGGGGTTTACTCTTGGGTGCACTTGCATAGTGCATAGAGGGATAATCGTCGGTTGGTGCCTCCTCATCATTTAAAAATATCTAAGTAGCCTCTGTGAGTTGGTTTTGGCCCCTCGTACACTTTCCAAAGGTCCGAGAGAGTGCAGAGGCCCCGCAAGTTGGCTTCGGCCCCTCGTACCAAAGGTCCGGGACCGGGTCCCGAGATATGTCAAATATATACAATATTCTGTTGAACCAAAATGTACCAAATTTACTAAAGAATTCAAAATTGAATTAAAAATAAATTTAAAAAAAAAGTTTGAAAATGATTCGTTAAAACCGGTGGTTGATTTAATTGTTAAAAAAAAGAATATACCTACTGCTGAGGCACTGGCCTGATGTGACGTGGCCCTGGCACAGGCAAGTGAAGGAACACGGGTAGGTTTTACTCAGTAGAAATCTGACACGCCCTCCCGCTCCGCCCAGAGCGGGAGAAGTTATTTAATATTTGAAAGTTTCCCACCCAAAAAAAGGGACATAGTTCTTCCATAGTTCAAGTTACCCAATCCACTTTAACCACCCAAACCGATATTATCCGAGATATGTAAAAAAACAAAAATCCTAAAATTTATGTTGTAAACTTTTTTTTGTTTAAATACGTAGATTTTTTCAGAACTGCCTATAGAAACAGCCTAACAATGTCCTTTATTTACGTGTGACCAGACGTTCTCATGTCTAGTATCTGTTATTACCTATGAACATCTGATACGATCAACTTTCATCCTTCAGGGAGACGGGCAAAGTTTTATTGTTTCGCCTTGGGGTATTTGCTTTTGGGTGTGACTTTAGTGAAAGACGGAGCGGGCATACGACTACTATTTTATTATTTCATACTATTTTATTACTCAAATCAAATACAGGTACAGAGCCAAATATCGTATCCTAACCAAAACAATCGGTCGATCGAATACGCGATCCTTTCTTTCTGTAACTCAAAACAAAACCTTTTTCCATGACCACGCGTTTGTGTTCGCCGAAAAAAAAACGGGACGGTTTAGCAAGTTTATAGGCAGCAATCGCTTTGGTTAGGTCACGGCCTTAGGCCGCTGGGTTTGCTTGTAAAGATACTAAACGAAGTATAGCCGCACGCCCATGGCAGTAAGATTAGTCAGTTGTCGCAGTCACTTTACGGAGAATTTCATTTTTATAATATATATATATATATATATATTTACATCCTGGAACACTTTTGGCGTCATGCACGTTGCGCATCATTACGGCGTCCCCCAGTTCCGCTGTCATTTTTTGTCATTTCTCTGTGAATGTTGCTTAGTTTTTTAATTTCTAGAGGCGTGGGGTACATTATTTTTCGATAATATTGTTTTCTACGATATTCTTCTTGCAGTCGGGCCCAAACATTTCTGAACTCCGATTGGTTCTGGTGTACTCTTGGCTTCCTCTATATACGGACCATGGTACCAACTTTCTTACGTCTGGTGACCTTGTGCATAAATGCGACGTTGCCAGTTTTAAGCCATTATGTGGGCAGATATTTGTAATGCCAAATACAGTAGTGCTAAGGTTTGAATGAAATCTGTTAGGTAGGTACTTAGCGGGCGCGGCGCGATCGTTAGCTTCAGCAAAGGATGACTATCGGGCCGCTTTCCGCCTTTACCGCCTCTGTAGGTTTCGACCTTTTTATATGTATACCTAATAAGTACAGACGACAGTGCGCCAAGCTATACCGTTTGACCTTTAGACCGCCCTTATTCCGTGTGCCATAGTTACGAATTTCGCAGTGAAACTGTATAGCTTGACGCGCTGTCGTCTGTACCTATTTTGTAGATAGGTGACATAGGTAGGAGGTACTGTGGCGAACCAGGGTACTTAATGAAAGCCTTTTTAGGGTTCCGTAGCCAAATGGCGAAAACGGAGCCCTTATAGATTCGTCATATCTGTCTGTCTGTCCGTCCGTATGTCACAGCCACTTTTTTCCGAAACTATACCCTGTTGAAACTTGGTACGTGTGGGGTATCTATGGATAGGTCTTCAAAAATGATATTGAGGTTTTTTATATACAGGGTGTTTGGTGCATCGTGTGCCAAATTGAAATGGTCGACTGGGGGGGTCACCTTCTATCCTTTCAGACCCCTAAACACTTCTCATGCCCTGTGGCTTTTTTCTCATCGACTTTTTATTTTTTTATAAAAAAAATACCCAAATTTTGTATTCAATTACAAAATAAAAAAAATGTGTAAGTCGTAGACTCTGAATTTTAATTTTATTTAGATGTGTATTGTATTACAGTACTTTTAAATTAAAAATTAGTGACATTAGCCATCTAGTTTTTTTTTAATTTACTCGCAAAGTTTCGGATTTCAATTAAAGCTGTCCATGTTACAGCTATTTACATGGCTATAAAAAAAAAACCAAAAGCGACCGGGATCTTCCAACTCTCTCAAAAATTCTCTAGTCTATCTTCTTGCTAGTGATGTGCCACATGTCATAAAAATCTTTTTACAACTTTGTAAATTAGCTAGAATAATTGTGAATCGAGTCACAAAATATTAAATTCCAAATTCAAAAGAAAAAAGTCTTTTTGCGTAATTGTTACTTAAGTAACAGGTAAAATTTGTTTTCTCACTCTCGCGAAGTAAAATCTATCTTTTATCTCTATCTTTCTTGCATAGCGTACCTAAACTAGTTTGAACAAACGACGAACTGCCACCGACGCGGCGATGCCGTCAATCCGTCATTCGTCAGTCAGTCGAGACATCACTGCCTCTGCTACCTGACGTGTGTGTTAGTTCACCGTACTCCGCGATTTTTTCATTTTGTTACTTTGTTTTGTTGAGTTTTGTTGGTTTTTGTTACGTTTTAACTTTTGGTGTTATTGTTAAACTTTGTTGATTTTTTGTTGTTGCAATGGCGACGTTCTCTAACGAGGAATATGCTGACATCATGATGGCTTATGGAGCCGCCAATGGTGTCGCTCGTGCAGCGCAACGAATTTACCAGGAACGTTTTCCTGGTAGACGACTACCTGGCCGCAGAGTCTTCCAAGACACATACCGACGCATACGCGAGACTGGCAGTGTCACTTTTCATGAACCAAGGGGCCATATTGTGCGACATAATGTTGAAGTGGACGAGAGAATACTGGCACTTTTTGAGGAAGACCCTACAAGAAGCATCAGAAATGTGGCAGCACATCTTGATATTTCAATATGGAAAGTGTGGAAAGTTCTTCAGCAAAACGAAAAACATCCATTCCACTACACTCCGGTGCAAGGTACGTAATTTTGAACTAACTTTAAACCCGTACACACTTTGTTTGACGATGCCTTTGTTTAGCAGGTAATGGGTATGACGTCACTACTTCCAGGTAGTGAACCAGCCCATACAAACGGTCCGACGCCGCCGGTCATTAAAAATCTCATTGTGCAATTATTTACTGCTCAACAGGAATTTAAAAGAGTTCTTTGTTTGTAGGTCTTGAGGGTGGCGACTTTGACAGACGAGTGGCATTCTGTCGGTTTATGTTACACACGGATGTGGATGATCCTAATTTCTTAAAAAGAATATTGTGGACGGATGAATCCAAATTTACCAAAGAAGGGATCCTCAATCTTCACAATCTGCATCACTGGACAAACAAAACGGAAAACCCACATGTTAAAAGGCAGAAATCTTTTCAAAGGAGGTTTAGTGTAAACGTTTGGGCAGGAGTGATTGGGAATCAGGTAGTTGGACCGCATTACCTGCCCGATAACCTCAATGGCGATAACTATTTGGAGTTCCTTCAAAATGACCTGCCCGAATTAGTGTCCGAGGTGCCCGTATTTAATGAAAATGTTCCCAAAGTATTCCAGCATGACGGCTGTCCCGCGCATTGGCGTTTGACTGTGAGGGAATATCTTGACGATGTGTTCCCCAATGCGTGGATTGGTCGCGATGGCCCTATTGCATGGCCGGCACGTTCCCCAGACCTAACTCCGCTAGATTTTTATGTCTGGGGACGTGCCAAAGAGCTGGTATACGCCACGGAGGTTCCGACTAGGGAGGTACTACTTCAACGCATTGAAACGGCGTTTAATCAAATTAAGGAGGAAATACGACTTCGTACAACAACTGTGGAAATACGAAATAGATGTCGGGCCTGCATTCGCAATAGCGGCCAACAATTTGAGCAGAATATGTAAAAAATGATTAAATAAATGTTAAAAATGCAATTATTTTTTATTTCTAGTAACCGTCCCCCCCAAAAAAGAGAGATACGAGACAGATTTTACCTTACAAGAGTGAGATAACAGATTAAATGAGTTCTTGAGGTATAATTTAAGTAAAAATATTTTTTTAAATCATAATTTCAAATTTAGTATTTTGTGACTCGATTCACAATTCTAGCGAATTCACAAAGTTGTAAAAAGATTTTTATGGCATGTGGCACATCACTAGCAAGAGGATAGACTAGAGAGTTTTTGAGGGAGTTGGAAGACCCCGGTCGCTTTTGGTTTTTTTTTTATAGCCATGTAAATAGCTGTAACATGGACAGCTTTAATTGAAGTCCGAAACTTTGCGAGTAAATTAAAAAAAAACTGGATGGCTAATGTCACTAATTTTGAATTTAAAAGTACTGTAATACAATACACGTCTAAATAAAATTAAAATTCAGAGTCTACGACTTACACTTTTTTTTTATTTTGAAATTGAATGCAAAATTTGGGTATTTTTTTTATAAAAAAATAAAAAGTCGATGAAAAAAAAGCCACAGGGCATGAGAAGTGTTTAGGGGTCTGAAAGGATAGAAGGTGACCCCCCCAGTCGACCATTTCAATTTGGCACACGATGCACCAAACACCCTGTATATTTTTTCTAAACTGAATAGTTTGCGCGAGAGACACTTCCAATGTAGTAAAATGTGTGTCTTCTAAAATAAGAGAATGATAAAACTAAAAAAAAATATAATATTAACCTCAGATAACTTCAATGCTGATGGCTTTGAGAAGATTCTATCAAGACCTCCTGAACCTTTGGACGTGAACAATGATGCTATCATGTCAAAAGCTGATGATGATAATGGCTTGGTTATAGAAAATTACTGTTTAGAATGCACCTCCTTTAAACATAGGAGGACACTAACCCAGGAGACGAATGTGACATATGTGCCGTGATAAACAATTAGGTATGACGTTCTGTTTTTCATTCGACTATTGTATATATAACCCCCCCCCCCCCCCCCGTTTTGACGCAATAGGTACATTGGTGCCAGTAAGGGTGGGTCCCGGACTTAGAAAAACTTTTTTGGCGTCCGTATACTGTGCAATTTCTTTTTAAAAAATTGACTGTACGGACGTATGATTGACGCCAAGTATTTATGGTCTCATACTATACGGACGTATGATTGCATTACACACGGACGTGACATTTTACCTATATGTATATGGAAGCAAAATTGCATAATAATAATAAATATAAATAAAGATTTATTTTTCTCCCACAAAGTACTTACAAAATAAAGGTACAAAGGTTTGTGGGAGTCAGGAATCCAAACTAGGATACCCTGTGCTATGGACTCCTGGCCCCCCTCGCCGAGATTGAGATCATCAAAATTATAGAACGGACATGTAGGACTATTGTAAAAAAGAATAATAAGAAAAGGTAGTAATAAAATAGAATAAAACAGAAAAAAAACAGTGAGTGTGTGTGTGTGTGTGTGTGTGTGTGTGTGTGTGTGAAGGAGTGGCGGTATGTATTTATGAAAAACGCTAGACTAGGATAAGATAGTAAGCAGTTTTTCCGTTTCTTAATAACTGTTAGTAATATATAAAGCTGCCTGACTGTTAATACATTTGCCTCTTTATAGAGGGTTGTTGTAGCGTATAACCGTGGTTTGAATAGAGCAACTTTTAGGAGAAGTCGTTGAGCTCTTTCAACATTTAAGATATTCGTTTTATACGAGCCGCCCCAGGTGGAAATACCATACGATAGGATTGATTGGCAAAGGGATTCTTCTTGTTGTAACATATTCATTTGTTTTAATAGTAGTTTGATTTGGTACCGTCCCACTTTGAGTAATTTTTTGAGTTTGCAGTGTGGTACATTGTGCATGCGATCCCACGATTAAGGGCGTTGGAGGTTTTCGACTCTGGGTATCGTTTTGTGTTGAGTTGCCAACCTGCAGTAAATTCGGCTCAACCTGTGTAGGCGTTGAAGGAGGTGTACGACGAAGCATCATTTTATAAGTATTACTTTCCGTCCGTCTACTACACAAACGATGACACGTGAAGAAAGTAGTCAGTCAGATGTTCCAAAAAGTCCTGCAATTCGCGGGGCTCGAACTCAAGACTCCACGCTCCGTCGATTGCGGGCGAGCGGCTTATGCCTCTAGACCATTCAATCTATAGCGATCGTTGCGAATTAGGCGATGTATTACCAGTACTAATAGAGACACAGACGTGTGTCATTGACGCGTCCGAAGGTCATTCACCTCAGTCGGAGACAAAGAAATATTTCTAACGATCACTTTAAAACTTTGAAATCTTCTTTGCTTATTTCTCCTACAATAGTTTATGCACTGGTTTAGTATTAGTGTAACTTTGAATCACTTTACTGCACTTTAAACTAATTTTTCAAAATAAAATTTTCGCGAGTACAAAATACACGTCTGCTCGACACATCGTCCAGGCGGGGGGAAACGCGACAGTATACAGATTCAACTAAATTGTTTAAAGCTTCGTCGTTAGTTTTTTCTTTAGATTGCGATAAATTGGCAGATGCTTGTTGTGCAACCGTACAAAGATGATTCTTGGGAGGAGGACGGAGGGAGGGTTTTGCACTGAGAGGGCGGACGTTACAGTCGGTAAAATACAACAACAGACTGAGATTCAACGGCGAATATCTACGAGCTGGCAACGTCGCATTGGTGGACGCCAAATTCGCGGTCCACTGTCTGCGATGTGCCCGCGATATACTCCTGAGAATATACGCGCGTCAAGAGCGCCACACGGGTGCTGCGGAATCGCCCGGAACGAATGATTATACTTTTCAGTCGCAATATGTAAATATATATATATATATATATTATTGCATATATAAATGCAGTACCCAACGTCTTTGAACTTTTGGCCAATTAATTAGCAAAGCCTTGTATTGCTATTGTAAAACATATACAGGGTTTTATTAATCCACCGATATACTCTTAAGGGGCCATTGTACTCCTCATTATAAACAACTTTTATTATGAGACCAAACCTGAAATCGCGATAAAAATCTCAGCTGTTCCCTACATTTATGTTCGCATAGCTCGTAAAAATGTAGGGAACAGCTGTTTTTTCGCGATTTCAGTATTGGTTCCATAGTAAAAGTTATTATTATTAATAATAATCTTTTATTTGTTGTTCACAATTATGAGTACAATGACCCCTTAAGAGGATAACGTTAATTAAAATTACACCCAGTATTCATAAAGAGAATAGCCATTCCCTCGATACAAAAAAAAAGTATAACAATAAATTCAACAATCATCGCCCGCATACAAAGTTAACTACCGATGCGATTGCTGATTGCGAGTAAAAACTAAAAAATTGATCACTTACTCGAACGCTATCGAATAAATTGCCACTATATAATTGTTATGGTTATAGCCGATATTTGTTACGCGAACAATCAATACCAATGTATAAGGTACACATACAAATGGCAGAAACTGCTGTAGATGACGATAAAATCATCATCATCTTCCTGCCCTTATCCCATATTACTTGGGGTCGGCGCAGCACGTTTTTTCTTTGCATTCTACCCTGTTAACCGTCACGCTATCATTCACTCCCTTCCCTTTCATATCATTCCTCACACAATCAGTTCATATTTTCTTTGGCCTACCTCTCCCTCTTCATCAATCAACCTTTATATTCATCACTCTTTTAGCCACATGCGTTTCCTCCCTTCTCATCACATGCCAATACCAAGCCAAACGACTTCCTTTCAACTTTTCTGTCAATGGCGCCACTTTCAAACTTCCCCTTTTATAGTCATTTCTTGCTTTATGCATTTTCGTCACTCCACACATCCATCTTAACATTCTCATCTCCGCTGCATGCAAACTTTCTTTTTCCGTCTTCTTCACGGCCCAGCATTCCAATCCGTACAGTATAAAATACAATTGAATATAAATGAAAAATATTGACACATACCTTAAAAGCACCTTTATTCTATGAGAGGGAAATCAGAGGTGACACCCTCTTTTCGCCATTTATGTTTAAGTCCTACGACATAATGCTGGCTTATATATTATATAAAATCGGGTACAGATCCAGACTCTAGGCTACTAAAAAAACAATAGTCCGTGTTCTTTAAGACACTCACTCGTGGACAAATGAGTTACTCTTTGTAAGCATTCACAAAAATATTTCAAATTAAATGTGCATATATAATTTCTAAAATCATTGAGAAGCTCTTGAACTCTAGAATAGTAAACTATTTGGCTAAGTACAACATCTTATCTACCTCTCAATATGGTTTTAGGAAAGGAATGTCAACTCAGGATGCTACCATGGATCTTGCATCCACAATAACAAAAGAAATAGAAACAAGGGGTAACAAATGTATAGTAGTCTTTCTTGACGTCAAGAAAGCCTTCGCTTCTACCCCAATACTGATGAGCAAACTGGAGAGGATAGGATTCCGTGGCTCTGCTCTCTCCCTTCTCTGCAGTTACCTATAAAATAGAAAGCAAGTGGTAAACATTGGCAATTTTCTTAGTGATGAAGAAAACGTAACATTTAGAATCCCGCAGGGCAGTGTTCTCGGCCCGACGCTCTTTTTGATATATATCAACAATATCTGCAACTTTAGTGGCGTTGGTGGCAGGATTTTATCCTACGTGGACGACACCGATATTATATTTACTTCTAATTGTAATCACAGTTGTCCGACAATTCAGAAAGTTAGCTCTGCTAAGTACCTCGGAATTATCGTGGATCAAAGGTTAAGCTGGTACCCACGCCTTGAACTAACCATAGGGAGAGTAAGAAAGCGTATATGGATTTTCAAATCTCTAAGACACCTTATGAGTAAAGAGATACTGAATAGAATACACATTGCTCTAGCCCAATCTGTAATTATATTATTATTTCTGTATGGGGAGGTGCAGCTAAGTCAAACTTTATAAATCTAGAGCATGCTCAAAGATCCTTGATTAAAGTTGTGTACTGTAAGCCTGTTCGGTTTTCTACTAAATCCTTATATGCAACTTCAAAGCTTCTCTCTGTCAGGAAACTATAAATATCCTACGCATGATACTTATATATCACAAAGCGCTTCCTTTGCCAAACTTAGGAAAAGACGGTGCGATATAGTATCCCCAACATACCCCACTCGTACAATCTTTGCTAGCCGGCAAAATTTAGCTCAAGCCCCCCGCGTTTTTATTAAAATTAATCGTATCCTTAGAATTTACCCCATGCAATTGTACGAGTGTAAGAAAAACCTGACTGAATGGCTCCTTACTCTTAATTATGAAGACGTGGAGGAAATCTTGGTTACATTAGCTTGAATTTGATTTGATACATGCTTAATGAATTCACATCGACACGAAACGAATTAATAGGGATAGGTGCCCCATTCAAAAAACCATCTACACACACACACACACATAGACACACGCACGAACGTGCGCTCACGTGCGCGCACACACACACACAGGCTACACACAAACACACGCGTACACTCACTTTACACTTGTTATCTTCATGCCCGCTTACAGACACAACCACCACTCGAAAACTACCCGTATCTTTATTTGTCTTTATTTTCTTTTATTAATTTTTAAGGTACTTACTGTAATATTGTCAGTCATATTATTAGTATAGTAAGTCTAAATTTATGTTTATTTCTTCAGAGCGAGGCTTTCCCAAAACAAGTATCATCTGATTACTTTCTGGGAAGCCCCGGCAACTTACTTGTAAAGATTTACTGAAATAAATACATTTTTATTTTATTATTTACTATTGAGCGTGCATGCCCCGAAGGACCTATTTCGAATCATTTCATCGCTTTTACAAAAATTTACTGTTCCCTATATTTATGTTCGCATAACTCGTCTAAATGTACGGAACAGCAGATTTTTTCGCGATTTCAGGTTTGATCCCATAGTAAAAGTTGTTAATAATGATGACCCCTTAAGAGACTGCGCGATATTTAAGTTACAACTTTTATCTAATAGGGAGCTAGCCTATTACCATCAACCGAACAGAAATCCAGATTCCTGACTGCCACTGAAAAATTCCAGATGGAAAAGCCCCATTACACTTTGCCAGACCTGGAAACCGAAACCAGGCTCAGCAGTCACACTTGCGATAGCTCTCTTACAGGATAGGATATTACGGCTTTTATTAAAAAATTTGCCTACCCCACATTATCCCGCATAAAGCTACAAAACATAGAAGCTTGTTTGCAGTTTGCAGCGGATGCAGCGCTTGAGGCGTAATTTTCAATAAACACGTTGCCAATCCCCCAACGAACGCGTGCAGCGCAATTTTGTCAAGCGGATTAATCGGTGAGTTTGTGGTGCCGAATTTCGAACCAGTAAATGTCACATTAATGATTCATTGAAACGTCGAGTAATTAATTCGCTTTCACCTACAGATAGAGCAGACCTTTTTCATATCATTGGTGACCGTAGGAGTTTTCTCTTTGTAGAGTTTCATTAAATTTAATTCACAGTGGATGTTGATTTTTTTTTTGCTTACCTACTATCTTTTTTATATACTATTTTACTTATACAGTGACATAAATAATTGGTAATTTTCAAATAAATTAAGTTAAAATAAAAGTTGAAGTTGGCTACAGTTAAGCTAGTTAGCTCATCGAGCCGGGAGGGTTGTGGAAGCAAAGGCTGAGCCGGTTTCCCATGGCCCTCCCATCACGGCGATGCGGGAACACCGCTGAGTTTTAGTGGGTATACTGCCACTCTGGCAGGGAGTCCCACATACTCCGTGTCGTCCCCCGACGAGCGGAGATGCGTAATGTCATTTCGCAGCGACAAAAAAAAAAAAAAAAAGTTAGCTCATCGAGACAACAAAACTAAATATACAAATAAACCAATTAAGGGAAAACTACTCGTACAATCAATTCTTATTATAAAATATAAGATGACAAAAAAATTACACCCGCTTACGGCCGTATTATGTTCTCACCCAAAACTAAAAGAGAGTGCAAAAGTAAGAATTACCGGACTCAAGAGAGGAAAGTTGGGGCCCTGCGTAATTGTCTTAATTGGACAAACGGTAACTTCGTGAGACTCGAAGGTTTTTGCTTACTCACAGACTCGTCCCTTAGGAAAAGAGTTGGTTGAAAACGGTAAGTGTCATTTATGAAGAGTGGCTTGAGACATTTACTTAGTTTTTAGGAGTACAGCAATTTAGATTGCACATACAATGCTAGTATTTCTATAGGGTGGCCAGTTCGGCAGTATACAACTTTAAATATATTAAGGTTACTTTGATTACAAACGAACTACCGGCACGGCGTAAAGTTATGAACTTCGTTCATTTACAATCTATCGTTTTTAAATTTCAGTTACATTGTAAACTGCAGAAAAATTGTTAACTGTAACAAACTATGTATTTACAATAAAAAAAAAATAATTAAAAAAAAATTGTCAGATTATTCTGTCTATGGGAAACCGACAAATTGCGAAATGGTATAAAACTTGCTTGCGACGTAACGCACTTTGCGGTAATACTAAATAGCCTGCTTAGCTACGAGCAACTAGAAACTGCTCGCTCGGCTCGCGCGCTGTTGGTCACAGTTCTAACCTAACCTAACCCATTTCACCCAGTTCAGAGTTTTTCGACAGTTTATAATGTAAAGGTAATAATACCGATAGATTATAAACGAACAGTTCTTACAATTATAGGTGTCATGTATAATAACCCATAATTACATAATACAGGCTTGGCAATTTTGTATGAATAATTATATCCGTCAAATCTCCAACTTTTTGGTGGTTTAAATTGCGATCACTTTTCATCGTGTTTTTCACGTTCACAATTGACCAAGACACGTCCCTTCAGGTAACTTGACAGTAAAAAGCACCTGTCGGTAATCTGGAGAATTTGAGGGGTCAGTTATGTCAACATTTCTGGGAATTAATTGTTTTGGAAACATTCAGCTGACTCCGTGTTATTTCCAATAATACGAAGTCAGCGGAATGTTTCGAAGTCAGCCACGTCTTTTCTAGATCTAACCAATTGATTTGATGAAATAGAAAAATCAGAAATCTTAAAATTGCCTACCTGCATCCTGTAGCCTCTTCAAGGAATAACGGAGTAATTTCTATACCAACCTGTACGACAAAGAGAATTGAGGACTTCTACGTGGTCAAAAAAGATTGCTCTTCTCCAATATAATGAAAAAATTGTTTATTTATAAATCATCTGTGATCAAAACGGGATTAGTTATTCGTAATGACTTGTTGAAAAAAATTGGGTCATTTTTCAATCCGTTTAGGAAGTTTAGTATTAAATTACTGAAGCAAATGCGGTAGTCATGGTCTTATAAATGGTCCATAATGAATTTGCCACATTTTAAATAAAGAGTGGATATCAAATTTTAGTACAATTTTGCGCCAAATCAAAATAGTGGCCAAAAATGTTGTATACGTTCGAATTGACCAGCCTGTATATAAATAATACCAGCGTATTACTGTCCCACCTGTAGAGCAAAGGCCTCGTCTCATACAGAGAAGGCACGAATTGTTTTAAAGCACCCAAGGTCACAGTCAGCTGCGCTATCACTTTTCTGACTGTCTAATATTTTTACTACCAGTTTAAACTGCGGGGTGATTGCGTAACACGCAGTAGGAATGGGTTTAATTTTGACAGTTCAACAACATCCATTGCGTTATTTACGTCGTTGAGCAGACAAATTTTTCGAGCATACGAAGCAATACATTAGCAATACACTTCAAAATCATTCATATTGTGATTGAAAGTATGTTACGCAATTAGAGTGCTGTTGAGTTCATAAAAAAGTGAAGGAAGACGTGTTGTACATAGAGAGATTGTCACACAGGCATGAGTCACTGAGACAACGCTATAAAAAGCCGGAGCGCGACTTACGAGTTGTAGGTCGTGGGTTCGGTCCAAAGCAGGCACTTTACTTTACTTTGTGTAAATTATTTCATCATCACTGCTCTCAAAACGGTGAAGGAAAATATAGTGAGGAAATGTCTTACTTAGTACCAAAAAACTTTTTTACAAATCGGACTACTCTGTAAAAAGTTATGCGTGGTCACACATAAGAAATATATAGGCTTCCTCCACGCGTTCCTGAGAAAAAGGGACTTGACAGACAGTCTGTCTGAACAAAAAACACAAAAACGGAACCCTTATTGGAATAATTGTTCCGTTTTTTTTCCTTTTGAGAGAACCCTACAAATACAAACATGAGCTTTATGTTCAGGATTTGCGAAAACTAAATAAAACCTGAACGCTCAAAAAGAAGTAATTTACTGTTACTCCGGATTACGGCCCATTCCCTCTCGGAGAGAGGAGGCCAGTATAGTCATTGGTCTCAACACTGAGAACTTTATAGACTGATTATATTATACAAACGTACACAGACAATCAACAATCTTAATATTCAATTTAATAATATAAATATCAATGAAGCTGACACAGCAAAATTTCTGGGAATAATAATAGATTCTAAATTGAATTGGAAACTTCAAATAGAGGCACTTAGTAAAAAATTGAGTAGTGCAGCCTACGCTCTGAAACAACTTGCTGTGGTTCTCAACACAGATGCGCTAATTACTGCTTACTACGGATTAGCCGAATCAATTCTTAGGTATGGAGTCATCTTTTGGGGGAATAGCACGGATAATGAAATAGCGTTTCGGGCACAGAAAAGGTGCATTAGATCGATGTTTAGACTGCAAACAACGGACAGCTGTAAATCTTATTTTATAGAACGTAAGATTGAAGACATTGCCTTCATTATATATCCTGGAAACAGTTATGTTCATTAAATCCAATTCTCATTTATTTCAGCGTTGGTCTGATGCTGTCCCTAGGAATAGACGTGATAATTTTAAACTCTGTGTACACGGCGCTAAAACAGCTTTTATGCGTAAGTGCATCTTTTGCATGGCTCCGACCATTTTTAGTATAGCAGAGTTTATGAAAGAGGACAATTTTCCTCGCTTTTGAGATGACAATGTTGTATTTTTTGACATGTTATTGTAGTCTATAGTATTTTTTTTTTTGAATAATTGTAATTTGGAATTGATTTTTTTTTTTTGATAGTAATTCATATTTTAATTGACTTGACTATGTAACAAGCCTATTCTGACATTAATGCAGTTCAGAACTTTTTCTTCGACCGTTAATTATCGTTATTTAGTAATGCATGTATGAGTAAATAGCATTGTGATGATTTAGATTTATTTAAACAGTTATATTTTGTACGCCATTAAGGCAAAACATGACAGTGACTCAATCTACCTTTTATGTAACATCTTGCATTTATGTGTGTACTCATGTTTTAGCAAAATAAATTTCTTGTATCTTGTATCAAAGCTGAACTTTTTTGAAAACTCTGTGTCTCAAAAAAGGGCTCACAATAAAAGAAACGTGTATAAAACGAACGAACAATAATTTCTGGTAGGTAGTACACACAGATGTAACGTTGTAATAACTCCGTAACTTATTATAACATTACTTCGTACAACAACCGGCTAAGTGCATGTCGGACTACGTACAATGAAGGGTTCCGTAGTTAGGATGAATTTATCCCAGGAACAAACTTAACATTGTATTTGAAAAATATGTTCTCCCATACATTCCAACTGCAAATGTAATTTTGTACGCACAATATTGAGAGATTCTCCATGTTATTATAAGGCCATAGACTTCTTATAGGTTTTCCTGTAATCTATAGTTATATTATAGACTGTTTTCTGTATTTTTTTCAAAATTTTTGAGTCAGTAGTTTCGGAGATAAGGGGGAATGGTCAATTTTCGTCTATTTTCTTAAATAACTTTAAAGCAATTTATTTTTAAATTATAAAAAAAAAAATATATTTGAGACCGTCACAGTAAGCCCTTTTATTTGATATGTCACATGGTACAGTTTGCAAAACTTTTTATTATTATTTTCTTATTTGCCCCCAAAATTGACCCCATATTCAACATATATTTATTTACGTTACACGTCCGTGTTTGGGTTACAGAAATACATAAGTGTACCAAATTTCAACTTAATCGGTCCATTAGATTCGGAGCAAATTGGCTGTGACAGATGGACAGACAGATACACGAGTGATCCGATTTTTTCATAAGGGTTCTGTTTTTTCCTTTGGAGATACGGAACCCCAAATAGGGCTCACAATAAAACAAACGTGTATAAAACGAATGAACAATAATTTGTAGTAGGTACACACAGATGTAACGTTGTAATAACTCCGTAACTTATATCATTACGTCGTACAAAAGTGCCGTAAAAGTCTGTTCTCTAACTCCACGTTACAACCCCGCACATGTAGGCCGTTCCTACCTTTATCTGATTTTGTTGGGGGCTAAGAAGAAAGCGTATAATTAGTTTAGATGTCTACAAATGTGTGTACATGCTTCAAACAACGCCAACGCGCGATCGTTTAATTGATTAAATTACGAGTGATTCAATCTGCCTAGCCTTTGCCCAACTATGTTGGGGTCGGCTTCCAGTCTAACCGGATGCAGCTGAATACCAGTATTTTACATGGAGTGGCTGCCTATCTGACCTCCACAACCCAATTATTCGGTAATAGAATACCCCTTGGTAAGACTGGTTGTCAGACTTTCGGGCTTCTGACGACCCGTAACGACTGTCAAAGATCCACGAATGATAGCCAGGACTACGTGCTTTCCGAGGCACGGAGGAGTCTGAGTATGTAAAGATGGTCACCCATCTACGGACCAGCCCCGGCAAGCATAGCTTAACCTGATGGATCGACCCGTGCGGCTGTTATTACTTAGCCACGAGCTCCTCCTCCTTTCGTGATTAGTAGGTAGAAAATATAATGATAGATGGATAAAAATATTATTGCTTAAGAGGAGCTCGTGGCTAAGTAATAAAAACCGCACGGGTCGATCCATCAGGTTAAGCTACGTGTGCCGAGGTTGCTCTGTGGATGGGTGACCATCTTTACATACCGAGACTCCTCCGTGCCTCGGAAAACACGCTAAGCCGTTGGTCCCGATTGTGATTCGTGGATCTTTGACAGTCGTTACGGGTCGAAAGTCTGACAACCAGTCTTACCAAGTGGTATCGTATTACCCAGTAACTGGGTTGTGGAGGTCAGATAGGCTGTCGCTCCATGTTAAATACTGGTATTCAGTTGCATCCGGTTAGATTGGAAGCCGACCCCAACGTAGTTGGGAAAAGGATAGAAAGATTATTATTTATTTAGCTATCTATCTCTATGGTTAAATATGAAAACATAATAAAAGGTCTGTCTATTCATACACGAAATATCTTTAGGGGTTATTGTACTCATCATTATGAACCACTTTTACTATGGAACCAAAGCTGAAACACGAAAAAAATCAGCTATTCCCTACATTTTGACCAGGCGAAAATAAATGTAGGAAACAGCTGATTTTTTTCGTGGCAAAAAAGAAGATTGGCCCTTGGCAGCTCTAGACGGAGAGATGTCGAAAGAGCGTAGGGAGGCCTTCACTCAGCAGTGAGAAAATAATAATAATAATAATAATTTATTTGATAATGGCTAATAAAAAATAAAAAATCAGCTAAACCATCATTGCGTACGTAGCATAATCTGAAGTATTTTTAATGAAATTGCTAATGCAAAATAATATGTGTTTGAAAATTCGTCTACCCAACAACGTAAACCGCCGTCAAAATAAAAGGCCGTTGTAAATGTGTTAAGCAACCGTAGCAATTTATTTACTATCAGAAACTATAGTTAATAACTCGTTTACTACACCCTATAACCTTCCCCTACATCTCACAGTTCATCGGTCATCCCCCATCTCAAAATCATTAATTTTAATTGAGATTCACCTTCTCTTACTCCAACTTCAAAGCCCCATACATCTGTTCAACCGAAACTACTCACGACACGATGCGTGCCTCAATTTCGTCTAAAATTGAATAGTACCCTCACAGTAACCAGATCACGTCCACAAGACTTAATTACCGAACTTTTGCTTCAACCACTTTGGTTTTTGAAATCGTTTTGAGAATAACGATTTTTTTAACGAGTTTTGTTGGTGGGACTGTAGGACGAAATTGGAATAATAATAATAAGGTCGTGGTGGGGCTTGCGCATTCTTAAACTCTATATCTGTGCTAGTAGAGTTTGCTTTGCCGAAATAGTTCTAGGGTCAGGAGCCAGAACACGAGAGATGCATGAACCCGCAGGGTAGCACATGGTGAGCTGTTGGGCAGTAGCGACCACACGAACCCTATCTCCCGGGAGAAGTCTTGTTCTTCACCTCTGGCTTGCCTTTATTGGCCGGCTAGAGTGAACACTGACGAGGAACAGAGCTTCCACTTCTTTCTTGCCTTTATTGGCCGGCTTGAGTGGCGATTCGCTAGAGCAAATGTGCTCGGAGGAAGGAAGTATTCCAGTAAGGTAAGGATAGCCGTTGAAGTCAAAAGTCGAAGAGTTGCCCCCTTGTCGCTACGTCACTATGTGCTAGCGACAGTTTCCGGGGGCCCATTATTGAGTGTGCAAGTCACCCCCAACAATTTTAACCGTGTATAATTATATAACATTGGTCAGGCAGGGGACATAGTTCTTCCATACTTCAAGTTACCCAATCCACTTTAGCCACCCATAGCCTAATATGTTTTGTTTCCACGTTCTGCAATAGTCCTGCACTAATCGGAGGTTGTCCTTGGGTGCACTTGCATAGTGCATCTAGGGTAATCGTAGGTTTGTGCCTCCTCATCATTTAATATTATCTAAGTAGCCTCTGCGAGTTGGTTTTGGCCCCTCGTACGCCTTCCAAAGGTCCGAGACCCCAAGGTCACGAGATATAAAAAGAAATAATAATACTGTAATTCTTTATTGACATAATAGGTTACAGAAACTTGTTTGAAGCCTCTGACTCCTGAACTAGGTGTACCTGTATGTCAGGAGTCAGCGCCCTCTCCCATTTTATTTGGTTTATATACTAAAGTCGACTTATGAATAGGCAAATGTGTGATATATAACACAATTAAAAAAAAAGTAAAAACAAAATAAAATACAAAACAATAACAGAAATTAAAGTATGAAAAAAATATCAAAAATATAATTTACCTACTCATAAATTATTATCTCGTGCTGTGTGTGTATGGGATGTGCGTACGTGTGCGTGTGGGTGGGTTCCCGTTCTTGTGTGTGTATGAAAGAAAGGTATGTTCTATGTATGTGTTCCTTTGTAGGAATAAATAAATTATTTATTATTTTCTCTACATCCTCATAATCAAGAGTAAAAAGTCAGTTCTTTACTTTAAGTTTAAACTCGAGTAGAGTTAGCAGATAAAAATTGGAATGCGTGAGAAATAGAACACATTAACAGAGTAGACAGCTTGCTAATTTTATAGGTTCATAATAAACAAGCTGGAGTATAGTAAATTGCCAAATTAGCCGTAGAAGCGATGAGCGTAGGGGTTGACGTGTTCTTGGATGGAGACGGCGAATCGGTAAATGTCAGGGTTGGATGCCCTGCGGCCGGTTCGCGGATGAGTGCTAACGTACCCGTGTTCCCGCCTCAAGCGGCAGAGGAGGACACCGTGATGTTTTAGTGGGTTGGAGTCGATTTTTACGGAGTGACTGGCAACAAATTAAAATGGCATGTGATTGGAGAAGATTATGTCCTGAACTGCATTGGACTACTGTATGCTGATGATGATGATAGGCTTTGTGGTCAAAGGATCTTTCGTGAGTGATTTTTGTGTCCATTGTCGGTCGTATACGACTTCCTTTATGTGTATTTATTAAATACGGGTTCCCGCTCATGTAAAGTGCTCATAAAGTCCAGTCACATTTTATATAGAGCACTGTAAAGGCTCCATGCAATAGACTTTAACTTTATATTGTACTGGCTGACCATCGACTACTCGCGCCAGTATAAATCTCTATTTACCTACCTACCTGTTTTGGGTGCAAATATACCGAT
This sequence comes from Dicycla oo, assembly GCA_948252095.1. NCBI lineage: Eukaryota > Metazoa > Arthropoda > Insecta > Lepidoptera > Noctuidae > Dicycla > Dicycla oo. The sequence continues at coordinate 18,198,140 of OX411732.1, forward strand.
ATTTGTGGGCAACTCCACCGATTTGGCCTTGTGACGTTCGAGACCACTGGGCGTGGTTGGACTCCCTAGTCACATTGTTTTATTCATTTTAAATACCTAAAATATAGCATATTTCAAACCATATATAAGTTTTGTAGTCTGTAACCCAATAAAGTCAAGCTACAGCCTACAAGTTACAAAGATAACTGCGCTCACAAACAACATTCCGAGGTTTTCTTTTTCGAATTTTTGCTTCTAGTTCGTTTGGCATTTTGATTGGGGATCCGAAAGGCAATGAATCTGCGTGGTAAAGCTTTTGTGTTATACACAGTCGGTTTGTGAAGCCAGTTATCGTGCCGTATCGGTATTTGGTTAGGCTACCTACGGTAATAAATGCCTGAAGTTTGCGCGTGGGGAAATGGCGAGATCAAAGGTTTTGTCGAACACAAGGACTTCCTAGTACATTACGTTATTTCATTCTACTTTAGTAGGAGTCGGTTCGAGCTTTTGGAAATTGGGGCATACGTACCTACCATTGTAAATGTACGTTTGCAAGATTGTTAGTGAAAGTGATTACGATGCGGCACCCGTAAATTATTAAATTAGTATATCCTCTATTATAACGAATTTTTTTTTTTTTTTTTTTTTTGAGGCACGGAACTATAAGCAGATTTTTTTAATATCCATGATATTGGCTTTATTTGACAGATAATTTTATGGCATTAATGTTTGAATATGATTTCGGGCATGTGGTCGCCGCGGCTGACGTGTACATAGCGTAATCAGGAGGTCAAATTTGTACACACTCTTCGCAGTAAATCAGGCTGTAATTCGGCAATAATGAGTCGAATGTTGGCATCCAAGTTCTCAGTTGTTTCTGGTTTATTGGCGTAGACTTAGAGAACTTTACATATCCCCAGAGAAAAAAAATCTAATGGCGTGAAATTGCACGAATGATGATTTTACCATTCGTGAAATTAGTCGTTCGTCACATGTTTCTTTCAGAATGTAATGTGTCTCGATATGTAATGGATGGTAATCCATCCGCGAACCGACTGCGGCAAGCGTAACTTATTTAACCTTCGATCGACCCGTGTGACTGTAATCATTAAGGGGACTACATGACCTGAAGCGCGGTCACAGTCGGACTGCATAGAAAAGAAAGAGAAGCGCGATGACACAACGCTGGTAATTTATTGCAAAATATGAAGCAATTATCGATTTAAAAAAAATCTATTGATTGGACTAAAAAATTAAAACACTATCACGTTATTATGTTGCTTGTAGAATAATCTGACAAAAATCAGGATGATATATATTAGTATGGTTTTTAATCCTTAAAATAAATTTTTAGAGGTATCTTCGTGATTTTTGTCTATCGGATCACATTAGTTGTATTATGTTTTCAGCACACTATCTAACTAGCATATATCCTGAAAGATCTCATATATTTTTCTGATTTTGCTTACTGCAGTAGATCATATACTTTTAGGCATTATAAAACTTGCGTTATTTGCGTTTAGGTCCTGTAATTCTCTTAACACGAGACCACAGATTGAATAAATATAAGTGTTTGTATTGGGTGATTCATTTAGAGGTAATTTTTCAACAGTAAAAAAAAATGAAAACACGAATTTTATCGGGTTATCTTAATTATAATACAAACGATCTATTATTTATTTAACCACATTTATTTTTTAAAGGTTATTTCTTTAAAATGTTGGCGGTGACTGCGGTTACCATAGTCCATTCTGAAATTCCAATTTCGAGAACAATTCGGTGCACAGTTAATTTCTCGCTTCGGGTCGTTGAATTGGCAGCCTAGATCGTGTGATATAAACATCGCCTCTAGACTTTTTCCTTGAGAGATATGTAAAGTCTAAAGTCTACAATGCGTCTAGTAAACTGGAACTTTAGAATGGACCATGTTAAAAATTACGGCCAACATTTGAATGAAATAATCTTTAAAAAATAAATGTCATGAATGGTTCTTTTGTATGATAATAAAGATAACCCGATAAAATTGGTATTATGATTATTTTTTTTTTATTTTTGAAATGTACCTTTAACGATACGAATCACCCGTTATAATACGAAGGACCCTAGCCTAATTTCCCAGCTAACTTTGATAGCTGTAACGAACAAGGCCATAACTCTTTGACGCTCAGAATATATATCTTCCGCAGTTGACTTTAAACTAATGTCCTACGGGAGATAGGAATGCAGCTTAAAATTATGAGAAGTGATATCACGTTTTAAAAAGAAATAAAGTAACAAAACCGTAATTGAATTAATTGTTATAATGAAGAGACCGCACGGTTTTTACGACTTGGCAATACATCAAGATTTAATTATTACGAGTTACTTTAATACTGACAAAGAATACATTCTTTAAATGATGGTGATAACTGCATCAAAATCCGTTGCGTAGTTTAGAAGAACAACGCGGTCACACACACAGACAGACACGAAAAGCAACACTAAGGCTCGGCGCAAGCGGGCCACCGACCACAGCCGCCGGTGGCCAGCGACAGCGACTTAACACACTTTTTCGTACATTTTGTATAGACGCACCACACACGTGTAGCCGGTGGCGGCCACTCGCTACAGCAGTGTCCGCGACTCGCCACTTGTGGTCGTTGCGGGCCACACAAGCCACTGTTGTGCTTCTCTACCCGGTCACGGGTCGGCTTATAAAATGTGGCGGCTACCGGACACAGGTGGCTGTCGCGCACTTCTGCCACTGTTACAAATGTGGCGGTAGCGCATGGCAGCCACCGGTGGCTGTGGTCGGTGGCCCGCTTGCGCCGAGCCTAATGTATAATAATTGCCAGTGAATTTAAAAGAAGTAGCGTGTTAAATATATAATTATTTTTGAACGAATCATGAGTAAAATTTCTTTATAATAATAAACGCCAGTGATTTTTTAACGCTGTGGCCATATTTTCGCGATAAGGCGAAATACACTTCGCGCACTCTCGACGTCTATCTGTAAAAAGATAAAGCGCGAAGTGTAGATCGCTTTATCACGACTATGTAGTCGTAGCACAAAAAAAGTACTGCATGCTTGAATACATTTTAAAAAGGCAAAGACAAGTAATGCAAAATAACAAATAGCGGGGGTATGCGCCACATCAGCCTCCATCACAGATAATATGATCATTCAAAAACTTATTTTGGAGCATTATTTTGTTAAGAAAAGTGTGTTTTAATAAAACTTTTTAATTTCAAGTGGATAAAGCCGGTCTTTATGGAAGTATTTTTTATTTCATAATAAAAACTTGACTTTTTTAAATAGAATTTCTCTCACATAAAATTCGAGTTACCGTCTTTGAAATTCTAAATATCACCATTAGCATTTTGGTCAGAAAAATGGCAACGCACGAATTCTCCTAGAAAATGTTACCTCGCTCACTATTTTTTTTTTTTTGCGGCCAGTCCCGAATACAAAGTGCCTCCGGTCTTTAGGAAAAAAGTTGAGAAAAACCTTCTTTATCATGTAAATAGAGTAACAACGTGTGAAAAACGTTTCAGGCGATAAAATAATTTGCTTTTTTTATGGTTTTCCCCTACCAAGTTTATATTTTTATTTTTATTACATTTGCTGGGTTATTATGGAGAATTCTGGAAGCTTCTACGTTTGTGCCCATTATTTCTGTGTATTTTAAGTTGTTCTTATTTTAATAATAATATTCACGCCTGGGTTTCTGTACATGAAGAAAAAATTTAAAGAGGACACTCTTTTGAAATTAGTCTTTATGTAATTGGCAACTATGTAAAATTTATAACATTTTTATTTTTTCCCAGTTTTTTTTTTTTTTTGTTTAAAGAACTACATAAAACTTTTATTGTGTTCAGTTTTTGGCTTTATCGCAGTCGGGTAAAACAAAAAAAAATGTTTTCTTTAAAAAATCATCAATTTTCTTCAACGTCTCTATTCCTCAAATCGACGTACACACGGCTACATATCACACATCTACCTATACATTTCAGTATAAGCTGACCTCTCATTGTACGGAAATCCTATACAATGCGAGATCAGCTTATACTGGAAATGTATAGCATGATAATGCAGCCATGTGTAACTTATTTCTGACTGTAAACACATTTCTGTACAACATTTTTGTGAATTTTAAACACTTCTATGCACTCCACACACACACACATAGGATGCACGCGGATGAGTACCCATTGTAGTGGAAACAAAAAGTAGACATAAGATCATCTAATTACGCCGAGCAAGCTTTGACGCAGCAGTTTGTCGTGACAGGCTATTTTTATAGACTCGGTTTTGTCCACAGCTTCTTTTTAGGGTTCCGTACGTCAAAAGGAAAAAACGGAACCCTTATAGGAACACTCGTGTGTCTGTCTGTCTGTCACAGCCCATTTGCTCTGAATCTAATGGACCGATTAAGTTGAAATTTGGTACCCTTATGAATTTCTGTGACCCAAACACGGACGTGTAACGTATTGAATGAATTTTGAATATGAGAGTCAAGTTGGGGGAAAAAAAAATTTAAAAAATGTTTTGCAAACGGGAGAGTGGGGTGCATTCGTACAACGGGAGCATTCGTACAGTAGTGATATCTAAGCTACAGCACACTGGCGTGTTCATGTTTGTGTGCGTAACTCCCACTCGGACGCATAGGCTACGCGCGGAGCGGCGGGGCAGTGCGGCTCCCGGCTTCGACACAACAGGCCCGTTCATGTTTTCGCTCCACGTAAGTAATTTTTGGATTCACTTTGAAACGTGTTTAAATGTTATTAGTTTTACTCTAGTTATAAAAGTGATTCAATTTAGTTGGTGGAATGGTATTGAGGTCTTAAATGCACGCAGTTGTTTTCTGATAACTATAACGGGTATTTTTATTTTAAATTAAATCGTTGTATTTTTGGTTTGGGGTACCTTCGTGCAGTTAGCAGTGGGGTAGATTCGTACTGTACGAATCCTCCCCACACTAACTTGCATAGCATTAAACATTTTTTTTACCGAATATATTATTATTACAGAATCAAAATGCCGCGAAAGTATGTGAAAAAGGGGACGAGAACGGGACAAGTAGACGAAGATAGCATGAAATCTGCGATAGACGAAGTTTTGAATAAAACCTTATCTATCAGAAAGGCTGCGCAAAAATATGGCGTCAAACCAACTACGCTCGAAAGTCGCTTGACGAAGTTACATAAACAAGCAGCTACTGAAGACAGACATAGTAAGGTACGTGTTTTCAGTTCCAAATACTCTTCAAACCAAGTGTTTTCTGCAGAAGAAGAGGCTCATTTAAATACGTACATAATGAAATGCTCCAAAATGCACTACGGATTGACGATTGTCCAAGTAAGAAAACTTGCGTACGAGTTTGCAAAAGCTAATAGATTACGTTATCCTTCTAATTGGGATCACAATCAAATGGCAGGAAAGGATTGGGTGGAGAGTTTTCGCAAGCGTTGCACAAATTTAAGCCTCAGAAAACCAGAAAACACCAGTGCCGCAAGGTGCTTCGCATTCAATAAGACTGCCATAAAAGATTTCTTCGAAAACCTTGAGACTGTATACGTAAAATACAAGTTCACTGCTGACCGAATTTACAATTTTGACGAGTCGGGGATAACCACAGTATTAAATACGCCCAAGGTTTTAGCTGAGAAAAACCAAAAACAAATCGGTCAACTTGTTTAGGCTGAGAGAGGAGAACTTGTTACATTTGGAGGAATCATATTAGCCAGTGGCAACACAATTCCGCCTCTATTTATCTTCCCCAGGGTTCATTTTAAAGACCATTTTATGGACGGTGCTCCGGAAGGTAGTCTGGGAATGGCAACAAGGAGTGGTTGGATAAATACCACTATATTTTTGGAGGTGTTGAAACATATCCAGAAGAAAACGTTGTGCTCAAAAGATAACCCTATCTTGCTACTGGTTGATAACCATGAAAGCCACGTCACAATAGAAGCAGTAGACTATGCTCGTGACAATGGCATAGTTTACCTTTCGTTCCCACCGCATACAACTCACCGTCTTCAGCCCTTAGACGTTGGTGTATTTGGACCTTTCAAGGCAAAATTGAAAGTGGCATTTAACGATTGGCATGTGAATAACCCGGGCAAAACTCTAAACATATACAATATACCGAAGCTTGCCAAAGTAGCTTATTTTGAATCGTTCAGTGGGAGAAATATAACACGTGCCTTTGAGAAGACTGGAATCTGGCCATTTAATAAGCTAGCCTTCGGAGACGACGACTTTGCAGCTGTAAGCGTATACCAATCCGGGTCCACGTCAGCTCCAGAAGAGATCGACGAGATAGGTAATGTTGAAGATGCGGAACAACAAGATTTACCACCAGGGTTGGCCCCTACATCAGCTTCTTTTCCGCCACAGTCAGAATCCGCACAAGGTGAGCAGTCTATTTCAACAGCGAGTCAAGGTGCCAATGTATCGGAAACGAAGCTTACTCAAGAAGATCTCGTAGAGAGCTTAGTTCCTGTTTCACCTTCCTTACATAGATCTACAACTCCACCGGCGATTTTACCTGTTGGAGGACTAATAACTCCAGAAGTTATCCGGCCTTACCCTATAGTAGACAGAACTGAGTCTAAAAAGTCGAGAAAAGGGAAACAGCAAGAAAAGTCGAGAATATATACAGATACTCCGGAGAAAATAAGACTAGAAGAAATAGAGAAAGCAAAACAGTTGAAGAAGCAAGAGCAAGAGATAAAACAAAAGGCTAAGGAGATGAAGCGAGCTTTCAATTTAGTATCCGCCAACACCAATCCAAAAAGACAGAAGAAAACTGTAAGGACAACTAAATCAAAGAGGCAAAAGAAAACTTTCAAGCCTGTCAGTGAGGACGAGTCTGATTCTGAGGATGAAACTAATATCAGTTTAAGAGAAAGTTCTTGTTCTCCCATCGAAGAAGCGTCCGAGCAATTGGATGTTCAAGATGAAACTCCAGTTATGTCTATGAACATTAACCAAGGATGTTTCGTGCTAGTCAAATTTGCTAAAAAAAATACTGTTTTATATTATGTTGGGCAAGTGCTTATAAAATACAGTCCTATTGAATACATAGTTTCATTTATGAGGAAGAAGCCTGGTTCCTGGAAATTTGTTTTTCCCACCACCAAGGATGAGGGGAGTGTCAATATAACAGATGTGGTACATATACTGACACCATCAAAATCTGCTTTGACAGCGAGAACGTCCCACATTTATAGCTTCGAGAAAGACTTATCTGTGTATGCTGTCGGATAGTACGTGTATTAATACTTAAGACTAAGGCTTGTTGCTGTAATGGTAGAGTTTATTATGTTGATTCATTAGGTACCTACTTATTATATTAATAAGAGAAAAGTTATGATACGTTTTTGTTACCAAGACTAAGTAGTCATTTTTAGTACTGAGGTACGTTTTTTGTTACTAAGAGTAGGTAAGTAGTTATTTGTAGTACCTACTGAGGTACACAAAATAATAATTGATAATTGCCCCTAAAAAAAGGCTGATTCTGTGTTAATTGTGATCTCAATAAATGATAATATTACATTGAATAGTGGTTATTTCTCTCATTGTACGAAGGTACCCCACTATGTACGAAAGCTCCCTACGCTATGTACGAACCTACCCCACGTGTGGGGTAGGTTCGTACGTTTTTCTCATTTTAGTAAAGTTGTCGTAGCATCGCCATGCTTTCTTATATCGAAACAACACATCATTCATCTTAAAGGCTAATAAGTGCAGTATGTGACAGCATTAAAGTTATTTTTAAATAATGGATAGTTTTTGTTTTATGTGGCTTAAAGTAAAAAGTGTACGAATCCTACCCACTCTCCCCGTGTCACATTGTATGACATATTAAATAAAAGGGCTTTCTGTGAGGGTCTCAAATATACAGGGTTATTTGTTAAACACCAGCAACCTCTTAAGAGGTAATTGTACTCATCATTATGAACCACTTTTACTATGGGACCAAAGCTAAAATCGCGAAAAAAATCAGCTGTTCAGTACATTTATGTTCGCTTAATTCGTCAAAATGTAATGAACAGCTGATTGTTTTTTGCGATTTCAGCTTTGGTCCCATAGTAAAAGTTGTTCATAATGATGAGTACAGTGACTCCTTAAGAGGTTGCTGGTGTTTTACAAATAACCCTGTATACATATATTTTTTATATAATTTTAAATTGATTTAAAGTTATTTAACGAACGAAAATTGACAATTCCCCTCTCTTATCTCCGAAACTGCTGAGGATTTTGAAAAAAATACAGAAAATAGTTCTATACTTAGAGATTACAGGAAAACCTGTAAGAAGTCTATGTTCTTAAAAAAAATTGTGTGTACATTGGCAGTTGGACTGTATGGGAAATATGTTTTTCAACTATCGTAAATTCATCCGAACTACGGAACCCTTCATTGTGTGTGGCCGGTTTTTTAACGTATATTGACTTTTGCCCATTACTGGACAAAAGTCGTCCCATATTTTTCCAGTTCTCTTTATGTTATTTGTTCTCCAGCCAGTCTGGCAAGAATGAGTCCAGATCGTCACGCCAGCGTTTTTATGCCTGCCTCGGCGACGACGCCCGTCTTTATAGTAGGGGAGGCCACGATGCTAAATGGTGATTTACTCGAGCGTCGTGGGGACCTATTGGATTTTGAAGATTAGATGGATATACGTACACTGATATACGTCACAGTCAATTTTCTAATTGAAAATATAAGTTTGTAATCGCAATTTTTTTAATGAATGGTTTTCGAACTTTTTCCTTTATTTGTGCTGTGAGACCTTGCTTCATGCCAAATTTCACCCTGTAGGTTTTGATTTATTTGCGAGTATCAAAATAAGTCGCAAAAATGGTCGTTTTTTAGAAGCTTAAATTTTTTAGAGCTCTAAGGGACCGTAGACTTGCGTGATTTACTCGAGCGTCGTGGGGACCTATTGGATTTTGAAGATTAGATGGATATACGTACATTGATATACGTCACAGGCAATTTTCTAATTGAAAATATAAGTTTGTAATCGCATTGTTTTTAATGAATGGTTTTCGAACTTTTTCCTTTATTTGTGCTGTGAGACCTTGCTTCATGCCAAATTTCACCCTGTAGGTTTTGATTTATTTGCGAGTATCAAAATAAGTCGCAAAAATGGTCGTTTTTTAGAAGCTTAAATTTTTTAGAGCTCTAAGGGACCGTAGACTTGCTTATTTGATATTAATCAACAAGAACTTTTTTTCCTGAGAAAAAGGTTCTTGACAGACTGACAGACAGACGGACAACAAAGTAATCCTATATGGGTTCCATTTTTCCTTTTGCGGTACGGAACCCCAAAAACCCGCCAAGTGCGAGTAGGACTCGCGCACGAAGGATTCCGTACCATTATCTATAAAAACGGCAAAAAAATCATGTCTGTTGTATGAAAGCCCCCTTAAATATTTATTTTATTCTGTTTTTTTAGTATTTGTTATTATAGCGGCAACAGAAGTACATTCTCGTGGTAATTTCAACTGTCTCACTATCACGGTTCTTGAGATACAGCCTGGTAACAGACGGACAGCGGAGTCTTGAAAAACTATCTATTTAATAATCTTATTACTCAATTTATTTTTAGTTTCATTAATAATCGATAAAATTAAAAAAAAAATGTAACACATTTTAATAATATATTTATATGTATCTTCGTCTACTAATTTTGTTGACATATAATAAGCATTAAAACATCAAACAGGCATTAAAAGTATCTTAATTTTGTTTACTCGAGAATTTGTCATCGGAATTTATTTCATGTAATTTGTCAAAATCTCGAAATATTTGCTCGAGCCATCACAGTTTAAACGAGATTTGATTTGAATTTAAACAGTTCCATTTACACGGTGCAAGTTTATTGCCTGTGACATACCATAAAATTGAAGGGCAATTAACTGGCAACTTCTAAACAACACGTACAATATTGTTGCACGATACGGGCAAGTAAGTTGCCGTTCCAAACTAGTATAGGTGTAAACAGCACGTACAATAAAATCGCAATCATTTCGGGCATTAAATTTTTCTATCATTCAAACATGAGCGTACGAAAGAAGACGTTCCATAAAATTGAATGAAATATTTGGCAGCGCAAATAAGGGTAATACTTGAATCAATCGTACAAAGATGTGCAACTCATCAAAACATGTTTAGACGGGGCAAAACTTGCATGTAATAATAGCTTTGCAATTTTATTGCCTTAGTGTAAGTCGCATGCAATTTTATTGAATGTCGAAACTTGCATTCAATTATTGTATGTCATTTTAAGGAAATCGCACGCGTTTAAATATTTGCATGTAATTCTTGAATGGCAATACAATTGAACGGGCTTTATAAAAATAAAAAGCATATGTATGTTTAACAAAACGACAGGATTAATAAATGATACTGCATTAAAGTCAATCTTTAAAGATCTCAAAGCGTTAATCGATGATATAGACTATACAAACTTAAAATACTTTAATGAACGTAGTGAAAATATAGACATACAAGCAATAACTGATGAAAATGTAAATAATAGTTGTAATGAAAATATGACAGGGCTTTTTCGTAACTAAATACCTACAGCTAATGCATCAAAACATCGCGGGATTATTAACAAAATCTGATGCAATGGCAGTGTGCTTAGATGAGTTGGCAGAAAAAGGAGGCCCTGTGGACATCCTATGCGTAACAGAGCATTTTATGATGGAAAGCTTTGAAAAGTATTTAACCATACCCAACTACCAGCTTGCAGCATGTTACAGCCGTAAAGAAAGCAAAAGAGGTGGAGCGTGCATACTAACAAGAAGTGGTCACCAATTCAAGGAATTAAAGCATATTGCTAGAATATCAGAGACTGGTGTTTTTGAGTGTTGCGCCATAGAGTTAATTAACTACAAGATAGCTATTGTTTGTGTCTATAGAGTTCCAAAAATTAATAATATTAGTATGTGCATGGACAAATTACATTTAATTTTACAAGAACTTACTAAAAAGTCTTTTAAAAATATTGTCGTCGCAGGAGATTTTAACATAGATGTCCTAAGAAGATCTTATCAAGCAATAGATTTTGAATGTTTGCTATTAAATTACAATTTAAAATTGTCTGTTAATGCACCCACTAGACTAGAAAGTCAAACATGTATAGACAACATTGCACATAACTTTAATAGACCCTGTAAAACAGAAATACTAGAATTTGCATTGTCAGATCATTCAGCGCAATTAATAAAATTACCGGTGCAAAATTGTTTACCTATTAAATATTGGCGTATAAAGAAACGTAATTATAGTGAGGAGAATATTATAAAATTTAAAGATTGTCTAAGTAATTTATCATTTTCTGTTATTTATGAAACGAGTGACCCTAACATAGCCTATAACGCTTTTATAGAAACACTCTCACTGTTCTACTGTTTGTGTTTTCCCAATGAAACTGTAACCATACACGCAACAAAACAGTCATCGTGGATATCACGTGGGATCAAAGTATGCAGTAAAAAGAAACGGCAACTTTTGTGGATATACAGACGAATTCCTAACGAATCAAATAAAATAAAGTTGACCAAATACTCTAAACTATTAAAAAAAATTACAAAACTGACACAATTTGCCCAAAATAGTTACAAAATAAAAACATCAAACAACAAATCCAAGACCAGTTGGAAAATTATTAATCAGTCAAGGTAAAATGTTCCTACAAATCCTATATCAAAAATAAAATATGACAGTAATATTATAACAAATCCTCAAAAAATAGCGGATGCTTTTAATAGTTATTTTATTGATAAAGTTATACCAATACCAGAATCAGGACATAAAGTAACCTCGCATATTCTAAATAACGAAAAATCTTTTTTCATGCCCCCCTGTCTACCACAGGACGTATTTAAAATAATAAACTCATTGAAAAATACAAACAGCGTTGGTCATGATGGAATATCAACAAAAATTCTTAAATCAGTTTCTGCAGAAATATGTATGCATCTAAGTCATCTAATTAATTTGACCATAAGCACGGGCATCTTTCCAGATGCTCTAAAAAAAGCTATAGTGAAACCATTGTTTAAAAAGGGAAATAAAGATGATATAGAAAATTACAGACCGATCTCGATTATAAGTGTTATCGCCAAAATTTATGAAAAATTTATATACAAGGAATTAAACAAATATTTGGAAAAAAATAATCTATTAGTGAACGAGCAAAAAGGATTTAGAGAAAATCAAACTATTAATATGGCATTTTATGATTTTTTGTATAGAGTTATGATAAATGTTGATAAGACCAACCCTGTTTGTACAATATTATGTGACATGACCCAAGCGTTCGATTACGTTAGGCATGACATTCTCTTAGATAAAATGGAGGCATATGGTGTCAGAGGCAACGTTCTAAAACTATTTAAATCATACTTAGGCAACAGAAAGCAACTCACAGAAATTTCTTCAATAAATATAAAAACTAAACGTGAAGAAATATTCCAATCACATGAACTTGTAACTAAATATGGAGTTCCTCAAGGCAGTGTGTTGGGCCCTCCACTATTCATATTGTATATAAATGACCTACCTAAATTTGTTGATCAACCTGTGACCCTCTTTGCTGACGACAGTACCATAACAATTCAATGTGATGCTAAAGACAAATATAAAAGTGACATTAATAATTCTCTTGCAAAAATAATAAAATATTTGGATAATAATAATTTAAGGATAAATCTCAATAAAACTAATATTATGCATTTTAGTCAACGCTTACCAATTTTATCTGATCTTAAGATCCAATATAATGACAAAATAATTGAAGAAGTCAACACTGCTAAATTCCTCGGTGTAACTATTGACAAAAAGTTAAATTGGAAAGAACACGTTGAAGTTTTGAGCAAAAAAATTAGTAACTCTTCTTATGCCCTACACAAACTAGCTCCAGTGCTTAACACTGACGCATTGCTAACAGCTTACCACGGCCTAGTTTCATCGCACCTAAGGTATGGAATTATCCTTTGGGGCAATTCGACTGACAAGGATATACCTTTCAAAGCTCAAAAACGGTGTGTTAGGACGATGTTCAAATTAGATTCGACTGACAGTTGTAAGCCGTACTTTATTAATTATAACATACTGACGTTACCGTCTCTTTACATATTCGAAGTTGTCATGTTTGTAAAATGTAATCGGCAATTATTTCCACGCATGGCAGACAAAGTCAGTCGCGTCAGACGCGATAACACTATGCTTTGCTCACATGGTTCCAAAACAGCATTAATGCGGAAAAGTGTATTTTGCATGGCGCCTTTAATATTTAATAAACTTCCTAAGGAATGGAGGGAACTAAGCGCGCACATACTAAAAAAGCGGCTAAAATTATATTTAGTTGGGAAAGCATACTACAGTATTTTAGAATTTTTAAATGACAAAGTGTAATATTACGAATTTAGCAAATATTTACTGACATTTTATATTTTTGACTATTCATAACATTCAACAATTTAATTCAAATTTACAATGTATTGTTTTCAATTTAATTTTTAGTTTGTGTGAAATAATGTTTATGCTTTGTTTAAATTTAATTACCTTTGAATTACTTTTTTTACCTATGTCCTATGTATTTGTATGCCCCAAAGGCCGAACATGATGGATCTTTCAGTTTATGAACAACCTGCATGCCATGTATGTATACTCATGTTTCTACAAATAAATGACTTATGACTTATGACTTATGACTTATAAGTGTATTTATAACATGCGTTTATTACTCCTAAACGTTCCAGATACTTGCACTGAGTAAATGGAGGTTTAGTCAACGGTAATACGATGTTTTGTCAAGAAAATTCATGAAATCTTAGATTAAAAAACCGTAAACAAACGCATCAAGAACCACAGAATGTGCTATCTCGCACATGTTCAAAGGCGCCGCGAACCTTACCTGATACATGGAGAATGCACTAAAAGGCGAATTCCAACGGAATGGGAACGGGGGGGGGGGGTGGAATGGGTCGGTCGGAATTACTTCGACAAGGAAATTAAGTTTTGAATATACACGGTTGAAGAACGGGAAAGATCAAGAAGGCTGCGAGATTTACAAGAAACCTGAAACTGATAGTAGCGAGACCTCAGACGAAGACTTTGGAAACATCAACATATAGCACAGCATAGTAGTGACATAGACAAGAGTTGAGAAAGCAGTTTAAGCCTGCCAAAAGATTCACCGGTGAACCAACCTAGCGGCGACGTCGTTAAAAGATGCCCAACCATAGATAAATATCACCCGTCTCTCCACAATTACTTTTCCTTTTATATCCACAAACACAAAACATTGTAATAAGTAGATTATGTCACTAAAAATAATAATAAAATAAATTGCCTTATACAGTTAAATAAAATAAACAATTATTATGAACTCATATAACCTGTCGGTAGGTAAGCTAATTCTGGAGAAAGAACATAAACATTGTCTTGAGTTAATCACAACGACTTTCTTATCGTGTAAGTAGTCGCTGATAGAATAGTATGCCTTTGACCAAAAGTTGGATTTTACTTTAGCTTTTAACGCATTAAAAGTCAAATCTAGAAAAGAAGGTAGCTTATAATAAAAGTTCAAGCCCAACCAATGAATTATGAACCATATGATGTCCTTACTTCTGGTGTTAATATTGTGTTTTTAGTGTATAAATATATATTTTGCCTAATAATAGGTTGGGGAAAAAGTTTCTTCGCATTTTTTAAGAAAATTCAAAACACCATTTTGTTCGATAACTTTTTGCCATCTTGTAGGTAGGGACATGATCCCATTGCTATAGAAATTTTGGGACTTCTGGTCAAAATACCGCGACAAGAGGTTTTGGCAGTCCTCTCGTGATGTTAACATAACACTGCCTAAAGAATTCTGAAGAGACCGAAACAGGTGGAAATCTGATTGTGCAAGGCCAGGACTATACGGCGGATGCATTAACACCTCCCAGCCAAACTCTCTTAATTTTTGCTGAGTGGCTAAAGATGTGTGAGGTCTAACGTTATCATGATGAAAAACCACACCCCTTCTGTTGATTAATTCCGGCCGCTTTCTCTCAACTTCTTGCTTTAATCTCATCAGTTGTTCGCAGTAGAGTACAGAATCGATGGTCCTGCCTAGTGGTAACAGCTCATAATGAATAATGCCCTTCCAATCCCACCACACACACAGCATCACCTTGTTGCGAGTTAACCCGGGCTTCGCCACAGTCTGTGAAGCCTGACCGGCCTTTGACCACGACCTTTTTCGCACGTTCTTGTCATACGTGATCCACTTTTCATCACCAGTTATCAGTTTCTTCAAAAATGGTTCGGTTTCATTACGTCGTAATAAAGAATCACAAATGAGGACACGGTTCATTAGGTTTCTTTCAGTGAGCTCGTGAGGTACTAAAATGTCGAGCTTTTTTGTGTACCCAGTTTTTTTCAAATGCGCCAAAACTGTTTTGTGGTCAATTTCCAGTTCTTCAGCTACGTCGTAACTACTGATATGCCGATCTTGCTCCACTTTTTCAAAAATGGCATCCATTTTATCCGTAATAGGGCGACCAGAGCGACGTGCATCTTTGACATAAATATTTCCGGATTGAAAACGCTTAAACCAAATTTGTGCTACTCTCACAGACACTACACTAGGTCCATAAACATTGCAAATTTTTTTCGCGGCTTGCGTTGCATTTTTACCTTTTTTGTAGTAAAATTTTAAAATGTATCGAATTTCTTCATTAGACTCACTCATCTTGACGGTACGAAAAACAAATGAAAATCACACATTTTCCTAATTTGAATTTGGAATTATGTTCTTTAAAATTTAAACTTTCAATGATACCAAAACCAGCCAGATACAAATAGTATAGCCAAAGAGATTTTATTACAAGTTCATACATACTATAATTCGAAAAGACTTTTTCCCCAACCTAATATATAAGATGTTGGCGAAGATGAATTGTGATGCCACCGTGAGAATATCAATATGTTTAAAAAAATCTCTCAGAGAAAGTCTGGCACCTAGCTGGAAAATTGCTCGAACAGCTCGTTTTTATAGAACAAATATATTTTGAACGTCAGTGGCTTTGTCGCACAGAAGAATACCGTAGGACATAACGCTACGAAATTAACTAAAATAGATTAACCTAACTGAGCCTTCCCGCTAAGCTTGATATACGAGTATGTGGGCCCCACTGAAGTGTAGACTAGGCAATTTTTGGGAGTAACAGTACTTTTTTTTTTATTTATTTATCATCTAAACTAAAGTATACAGGATTACATATTGCATAGCAACCAAAAACCACTAAGGTTTAAACTTGTGCTATCATGAGTCTATCTCAATATCAAACTAAGCAATCTTGCATTTCATAAGTATGCGTTATTGTCGATACAATTAATAACATCTTTAGGTATTTAAATAGTTACAGTCATTCCTAAATAATACTAATATGTACTGTTACGCCCAAAAACTGCTGAGTCTAAAGTTTCAAGCACCTCTATATCTAAGACGATGTTGGGTCCTAGATTTCTAACATTCGACAAGGCGAATTTTATACATTTCGTTTTCATGGCATTGAGAACTAAGTTATTTATCATAAACCAATCCGTAACTATTAAGAATGACATGTTTATGTCGTCAAAAATTAAAATTAAATCACAAACCCCTATCACTATCGACTCTAAAATAAGATACAATTATAATCTTCAGATTAATTCAAAGCTATTTTGTCTTTAGTTTAGTCACAGAGGTATGACGTACCGTATCAAACAATGGACCATGACAAACGTAAACATTCTTTTACAGACCCATAAAGGCTTGATGTTTTTCCGAATTGTGCGTTTTAAACGTTAACATTAAACGTTTAAAACACACAATTGGGAAAAATCGTCTTAAATTCGCCTGCTACCGTTCAGTAATTCAAATGGATCGCTGACTAAGTGGTGCGTCGCAGGCATGAAATTGCTATTGATTTCCAAGACGACATCCTGTAATATATGGGCACAGATGTTGGGTCGAGGTATTTTCATTTAAGATAGGAGAATTAAATGACATAGTGTATGTAGGATAGCGGTAGACGTCCTCAGGCTAGGTGGAGCGAGGACCGTCGCAGGGTGGCTGGTAGCAGCTGGATGAGAGTTGCATAGAACCGAGTTGAATGGCGTGCAATTGGAGAGGCCTATTTCCAGCAGAGGATTGCTGTAGGCTGATGATAATGTTGTAGGACGGTAGTTAAAGAACTTATCTTCATTACATGGAAAGAGATGTGTTATTTATTATTCCGTGTATTGTTTAAAAGGTCTCAAGTTCTGAGTCACTTTTGATGTTAAATCCGTCAAGCCTCGGGCGAATTCCCGCCGTGCGACGTGTTTATGACGACGCTCTTCAAAACTGGTCTGCTGACGTTTTTATTGTATCTAAGCACATAAAATAAACACATACTATAAAATGTAAACAATACTCGTATTATAAGTTGTATTTATAAACAAAATATGATGACAACATCTGCTGTATGTACCGAAAGTGTCGTTTGTTTACATAAGATTTTTAGCCAAAAATAATTTATGATATTTATGATGTTATATTTCGTGCAAATATTATCTAAAACGATGTAATAACAACTTATAAATGAACCACCAGTCATCCACTTACCATCGATTAGACACGAAAACACTTAATTTTCAATCAAAAACTCACGGTGAGGCACTCACGCGCGCGTGATGTCACATTTCCGAAACGAAATTTTCTACTTTTTAGGGTTCCGTACCAAAGTGGTAAAAAGGAACCCTTATGGTGCGACTCAGTCTGTCTGTCTGTCATAGCTGGATATCTCAAGAACTACTAATGCTATCACTTGAATTTTTGAATAGTTTTAGATGACGATTGCCCAACTATTTTGCAAGAAAGAAAAAATAAAAATATGTACATATATTTTTTGCAGCTTAAAAATTCGAAGTGGGGCCTACTAGGGCACGTGGAGTATCATATATGAAAGAGCGCTGTTTGCACATTTTCAAACCTTTTTCGTTTTTTCAGGGCGAATAGTTTTCGACTTTTGATGAAAAATTTAAAAAAATACCGTTCGCCGCCTTATCTCCGAAGTTTGCATAGATAAAAATCGGAAATTATTGTATGTGATAGAAGTTTATGTAAAAATTACAGGAAAAATAAAACGATGTCTCTAAATAGCACTTTATTTTTCGATGGTACGGAACCCTCGGTGCGCGAGTCCGATTTGCTCTTGGCCGGTATTTTTTTCAAGAGTCCGAACGGTATTTATGGTTTTGAATCAGTTAGTCGACAAGAATATCTATCAAGGCATAGAGTGAAACTGTCCACAGTATATTAGCCCTTATTTTATTGTAATAATAGAGGTCTAAGCCGCGTGAGTTGGAAAACTGACTGGTCAGTTTCCCGGATTTGAAGGTATTTACGTATGTTGCTGACTGGTCAGTTACGTGGCCTTTAACGGGAGCATGAAAAATAACACTATTGTTTATAATTTATGTACTTACCTACATCAGAAAGACGTATAGGTGTGACAAATATATACGTAATAGGTACAGGTATTATAATACAAGCCATGTATATTAATATTAGGATATGCGAATATAGAGTAATAGGTTACCAGGTATTAGTCAAATAATAGGGACAGACGCGTAATAGGCCGAGTCGCCTCGCTATTACTCGCTATGCTATTATTATTTGCCGACCGCAGTCATCTCACTCACTTGCCGACGTCTCGGCGCCTGGCGAGTGAGCGAGATGAATATTGTAGTATATGAATAGTTCCTGGCTGCTTGCTTATCGTTGTGCATGCGTAAAGTGTGTATTTTAGAGACATAGTTATACACGTCGGTCTTCTTATGAAAGCTGCATGAGTTGGTTACCAAGTAAACAAGTAATGAAAACAGTTTATTCTAAAATGGTCACTTGTTTCTGTCGCATTGTCTTAGTATTAGCTAATATTGATATTAGTTTATAATAATATTTATAGTGACCAAAGTTCACATCAGTCACAGCGACTTGAGCGACTCCATAATGTAATCACCGTTTCACTTCTGTAATAGGAATACGTAAACATATTAGTAATAATGAATCGGTTCACTAATATTTGACTAATACCCAGTAATAGGTTTGGTATCATAATATGCTATAACTAATATATTCAATAATAGGATTACCTAAAAATGACCCTAATATAACATCTCTAGAAAGACGACTCGGAAATCATTACTCATTTGGAATAAATTTGTTTTTATTAACCCTTACACTTGCGCCAAAATACATACATTTTCACTAGCTGACCCGACAGATGTTGTGCTGTCCAAATTTCAATAATTCATACAAAATTTACCGAATTTTCCAATTTTCCCGGCAACTTTTAAAATTTACCTTTCCGCAAAAACCTGAT
Organism: Dicycla oo; assembly: GCA_948252095.1. Lineage (NCBI taxonomy): Eukaryota > Metazoa > Arthropoda > Insecta > Lepidoptera > Noctuidae > Dicycla > Dicycla oo. The sequence goes on from OX411732.1 coordinate 18,217,524, forward strand.
TCGAACTATTACAAACATTCTAAAACAAAAATTTGCCAAATCGGTCTAGCCGGTCTGAAGTGATGCACTTACCAAAATTTTTTTATAATGCATTACACTTTTATTTAATTTTGGCGTATTTCATGAACTATTGTCAAACCCCTTGACTTTCAATTTTCGGGCTTCTGACTACCCGTAACGACTGTCAAAGATCCACGAATAACAGCCGGGACCAACGGCTTAACGGCTCTCCGAGGCACGGTAGAGAAAGAAATATTACCTAGGGTTAAACTCCTATTTTAAAACAAAGCCCAGGAAAATCAAGGATATACGAACTCGGACTCTGAAACTCTTCACTCTGTCTCTGTCTGTCTCTCTCTCTCTCTCTCTCTGTTGATTTGTGATCTTCCTGTGCGAGGCCTAATAAACACTTTACTTTATTTCTTTTTTTTGCACGAAGAATTCCAAAAGGCTAAAAACCACCTAAAAACCAATTACTAAGTAACAAATGAAATGCGGTACACAGAATGAATTTTTATCAGTTCTAGAACTTTGCAAACAGCTTTTATATAAATGGGCAACTTTTGTTCTCAACTTTTAATGGGTACGTGCTTGTTTTTTTAAAATTCTTCGACAAGGTAAATCACTTCAAACTTAACACCCGGGTCTTTTGGGTACTGGATAAGTATCTGATAAGCAAATTTGCTGCGGGCTCATGGCTAAATAACAACAGTCACAGGATCGATCGAAGGTTCAGCTGCAATTGCCGAGGTTAGTCCGTGGATGGGTGAGACCCCTCCATGCCTGGTAAGCACGCTAAGCTGTTCGGTAGCAGTCGGCTATAAGTCGTTACTGGTCGTCAGAAGTCCGAAAATCTGACAACCATAGACTGGTTATTGACCAAGGGGTAGGTAATAGGAAATACGGGCTGGTATCCGCAACTACACGTCAGTCAATGCACGTATTTTGAGTGGTATCGTGTTACCTAGTTACTGGGCTGTGGAGGTCATAAGGCAGTCGCTTCATGTAAATAACCGGTATTCAGCTGCATACGGTTAAACTGGAAGCCAGCCCCAAAATACATAGTTGAGAATAATGAAGTAAATCTGCTTTTAAAGGTCATAGCACATCTCCGCCGCGAAACAGCGAAACCGCATGACGTTTCGCTGACGTTCCGCTGATGTTCATCATGTGAGTCACTTGAATTAAACTACTGCGGTTTCGCTGCTATGGTTTTGCGGAGGAGGTGTGCTAAGGGCCTTGATTGGTTGGCTAAAATAAGAACAAACAATCGAAAAGTTGTAAATAAGGCTTAAACCAGGAGTTACGTAATCTTTGGCGCGTAAATTGACTGTCAAACAGTTTTTAAGAATAATTAGGTAAGTAATGAAATAGCTGGTTATTTAAATCTACTAGACTGTAGTTTATCATCATCAGCGTAGCCTTTTCCTAACGATGTTGAGAGCGGCTTAGAGTCTAACCGGATGTAGCTGAATACGAGTACCATTATTGTACCCCTGGAGCGACTGCCTATCTGACCTCGACCATTCACATGATGACCTTAGTAAGACTGGTTGTCAGACTTTCGGGCGGACAATGGGGAAGAAAACTGTCAAATTAGTTCCGCGTAGATGGCGCTAAGTGTTTGTTATAAAAGAACTGTCAAACTCCAAAGAAATTAAACAAAATTTATTTTTTTGTGTCTTATATCAATATAAAGTCGTTGTGGCTTTTGGATGCGAACAAATAGGCGTTGACAAATTCCCAAGTAATTTTCACATGAAGAGAAAGTAGAAAAAGACACTGAAATTAATAAACTTAATTCAAGTGATTTTTCGAGGCTATATGGGAAACTGTACAAAGAAACAGACTACGAGACCACTTCTAAGACGAAAGATTGGTATGATACCTATTATTAATGATCACTTTTATTAATAATAGTAAAAAAGCTTACGACCTGTGAAGAAAAAAATGGCTTCTTTTCAAATAACCATAGATTTTGTAACAAGTAACTAAATACATCTTGTTTATCATTGGTATCATTAAAAAGAAAAATAAATGAGGTAAGCTTATTGTACAACTTATAAAACCATAAAATTGTCCAGAATACAGCTAAAAGTCGATAAAATGTTAAATATAATGTACCTTACGACAAGCTTTGCTGTCCTACCTTGTTATGATACTTCTATTTTTTTTAATTTCTCCTTCAACTGGGCGACACGCCAGGTAGAATACTTTGTAAAGCAACACAAATCTCCTTCAACTGGGCGAAACGCCAGGTAGAAAACATTGTGAAGCAACACAAATCTCCTTCAACTGGGCGATACGCCAGGTAGAATACATTGTGAAGCAACACAAATCTCCAAGAACTGGGCGAAACGCCAGGTAGAATACATTGTCAAGCAACACAAATCTCCTTCAACTGGGCGAAACGCCAGATACAATACATTGTGAAGCAACACAAATCTCCTTCATCTGTGCGATACGCCAGGTAGAATACATTGTGAAGCAACACAAATTTCCTTCAACTGGGCGAAACGCCAGGTTTAATACATTATGAAGCAACACAAATCTCCTTCAACTAGGCGATACGCCAGGTAGAACACATTGTGAAGCAACACAAATCTCCTTCAACTGGGCAAAACGCCAGGTTTAATACATTATGAAGCAACACAAATCTCCTTCAACTAGGCGATACGCCAGGTACAATACATTGTGAAGCAACACAAACCTCCTTCAACTGGGCGAACCGCCAGGTAGAACACATTGTGAAGCAACACAAATCTCCTTCAACTGGGCAAAACGCCAGGTTTAATACATTATGAAGCAACACAAATCTCCTTCAACTGGGCGAAAAGCCAGGTAGAAGACATTGTGAAGCAACACAAATCTCCTTCAACTGGGCAAAACGCCAGGTTTAATACATTATGAAGCAACACAAATCTCCTTCAACTGGGCGAAACGCCAGGTACAATACATTGTGAAGCAACACAAATCTCCTTCAACTGGGCAAAACGCCAGGTTTAATACATTATGAAGCAACACAAATCTCCTTCAACTGGGCGAAACGCCAGGTACAATACATTGTGAAGCAACACAAATCTCCTTCAACTGGGCGATACGCCAGGTAGAATACATTGTAAAGCAACACAAATATATTTAAAAAAAACAAGCAAATACATAAAATTCGTCCACATACGTTTTTATCAAAGACTTTTGACATGTAACAAACTCACAGCGCCCTCTTGCGGCGAAGCTTCCGGGAAACAACCCCATTGAAGGCCAGCCAGTCTATTCTGTAAAAATCTGACCGTGAAAACTTAGGTGAAGTGAGCTTGAAGTAATCTGTAATTTCACCTGATGTTAGGGATTGACAATACTGACAGCTTATTTCAAATGACGGAATAGATTGGCTGAAAATAGACTTTAAATCTCGAGTCAAAGAACTAAGTTAACTAACCTTAGGGCCGGTTTTTTGTTCCGTAGTTAACTCAACCAGTGGTCAAACATATTAACTAATGGTTGAATTTTAGCTAAATGTGAAAGGCTAAAATGCCGTTAGTTACTATTTTTAACCGACTTCAAAAAAGGAGGTTCTCTATTCGACCCGTTTGTATGTATGTTTGTATGTCCACGGTTTTCTCAAAAACTTATTAACCAATGTTAATAAGTTTTTGAGAAATGTTATGATTCTTTAACTAGCATGATCTACATACTTTCTGGAAAGTTTAAGTATATAATTCATTAGGTAATTATTCTTATGTACGAAGTTATATAACTAAATGGTAATTCCGGAATTTCTAAGCAGGTTTTGATGATTCTTCTTTTCGTTCGTCTTGACCATATGGTATTTTGTATATTCAACTAAAAATGGAAAAATAAATTTTTACTTTTTTTTTAAGTAAATTTATTAACTTGAATGAGTTAACATGAATAGATTAATGTTAACTCATTCATGTTTCGCCTTTCACATTTAGCCAAAATTCAACCATTAGTTACTATGTTTAACCATTGGTTGAGTTAACTACGGATAAAAAACCGGCCCTTAACGTAAGTAAACTAACCTTAAAGTTTTTAATAAAAAACAAAAAAAAAACAGTGACAAATTAAATGAAACAAAAGAAAATATTCGTATTTTCAGTTATTTTCACATTCTCGCTCGTGTAAGCTGTCAATAACAAATATTTGAATTTAATTAAACAAAACAGATTGTGTTCGAAATTGAGATTATAGACAACGGATTTATTTTCTAATCCAAATGTTGGGAATGGAAAATGTGTGGAACGCGACATGTAAGAATTTATTGTTCGATTTGAAATATTCGTGTCGATCTGAGTTCCAGGAAAAAGTTATGCAAACGTTTGCTTTGTTGATTTTTAGACGAAAATTTAATAGTCGTTTTGACTTTTTTGTATTGTTTTGTAAGTTTCGGGTATTTTTATCATACAAATGTTTTTCTAGTGCCAAGCTTGTCGAGATTTTTGTGTAGCCCTGAAAAAAAAAAACATCTAGATTTCAATATTATATGTCTGTTAAATATTAATGTATTAATACAATAAAACTCAAATTCTCTAAATGATGGTGAAAACCACATCAAAATCCGTTGCGTAGTTTAGAAGAATAACAAAGTCACACAGACAAACACGAAAAGCGACTAAAATTTATAATAAGAATAGATATAGAATAAAGAATATAAATATAGAAATACTAACTCCGATGTTCTAAGTCTGATGTCTTAAAAATATCAGTATAGAACTCAGTCACCATTTATCAATACTTTCCACATAAATATACAGAGTTTTCAATAAAGAAAACAACACCTTCATCCTCTTTTTTATTTTTCTGTACATTCAGCAAAAACAATATTATTTCACGGATAAAGATAACCCGACAAAAACAATAAAATATAAAGTTATTTGCAGCCGGACCCTTTTTTTGCCAATTGTACCGAACAAAGATATCTTTGGAAAAACAATTGAAAAGTATCGCTGAAGAAACTATTCGATATGTAATAGTTAATCGTGCGTGACTTTGTGTCTGATCATAAACAGGGACGGATTTAGAACGGAATGTGAACCTTACTTATTTCTTATGTCTATGCTATGAATATTTTAAGCTGTTTCTTTTTTTTTTCGTGCATGTAGATACTCGTATGTTACTCTCTGAATAGGTAACTACATGTTATTTCTGATTTTCCTTTGTTTCAACAAGAATTACAATTCAAATCTTATTATTTTATTCCTTAATTGTTTACCAGTATTAACAAGTTTGACAAAAACAGGAAATCCGAAAACCAATTATTCTCTCTCTAATGAACCAATCAGCATTTAAAAATAGATTTCTTCTAAAAAAATTCCCGACAATTTATTAAATAATTCTTAATTTACTGAACATATTATTTTTCTCGTTCGTGTTTATTTAGGAAACTGTGAGGTTTAAAATTAAGAGCTTATTTTAGTTTGATTTCGGAGAAAAGTACGAGGGTGAATATTTACTCATTACTTACGAGTACGTACTGCATATTAATTATAATTTAAGTAATTCATTATTGACTCGTTATAATAATAAATTGGAAGAGAAACATGACATTATTCATTTATTTTTATAATAGTATTATACATGAGAAGAGATGGCTATACGAGTAATGGAAGGCCAAAGAAACGATGAATGGACTGTGTGAAAGATGATATGGCTAGAAAGGGAGTAACTAACGAGATGACGACTAATAGAGAAGTACGGAAGAAAAAACATGTTTTGCCGACCCCACATAAATTGGGACAAGGGCAGGCAGGAGAATGATGAATGATGATTTAAATGAGAAGAGAGGCCTTGTGTTTCCTTAATCAGTCTCATACGATTTGCAAAGATTTATTGTGACGTCTTAGCTGCAAACAATCATTAAATTTGTTTATAATCACGGTCTCCACTGAGGTATTGTGTGATACATTGATTATTACTCTCTCTCTCTAACACACACACACAACACTGGTGCACTGAAACGTCTCCCGTGTTGATGGCTAGTCTCCGCTGATATCGGCCACCTTTGCCGAAATTCAATTTACAAAATAGGAATACAGTTCCAAATATCAAAGTAAGCCAATTATTTCAGAAAAGAAAGAAATCTGACTACTTTACAAACTCTACTAAGTACTTGCTTACTATTTCTGAACGCCAAAAAATATTTAAAAACACAAAAAATGGTGGATTTATTTTATAAACACCTTTGGGATAGATCACCTAAGTACCAACTAGCCGCGCTTGACTCGGTGGAACGCAGAACTAAGAGGCTCATTGGCGACGTAAAACTGGTGGATGCCATGCTTCATAGCTTGACTTATTGCCGCAAGGTTGCCTGCTTGTCGGTCTTCTACAGATTGTACTTCGGTGAGTGTGCTCAAGAACTCCACGACCTCATTCCACCGGCCCCCTTCTACCATCGGACATCTAGACGCACTGCCAGTTACCATCCCTACCTGGTTGCTATTCCACCAACTTTTCGCACTAAGCATTTCCAAATGCCTTTTATAATGCGCACAGCAAAAGAGTGGAACTCACTACCTGCGTCTGTGTTTCCAAGCGCATACAACCCTAATCTCTTCAAAGTGAAAGTGAACAGGCTTCTTCTGGGTAATCTCACTCCATCGTCGACTTTGTCTCTGTCACCTCTGACCTAGACTAAAGTCAAGAGCAAACAATAACAAAAGAACAATTTTTAGAATTTTTGTCTGTCTGTTTGTCTGTCTGTTTGTTTGGGCTTATCTTCGAAACGGTTAGACCGATTTTGACGGGACTTTCACTGGAAGATAGCTGATGTTATAAGGAGTAACTAGGCTATTTTTATTTTGGAAAAATAAATGGAGTTCCGCGCATAAAAATCCGATTTGAATATGACATCCACGAGAGCGAAGCCGCGGGCAACAGCTAGTCTTAAATAAAATAAAATAAATAAACAAATTCCACGAAATTCAGCTCTGTCTGTCCGTTTCAATGGCAGCTGACAAAACGATTACCCTGAAAACTACGAGTGGGTTGCTTCTAGCTAGAGCATATAATTTGGCTGATCCCGTTGGTACGTCAGGAACGCTATTAAAATTAACATTTTGTTCAGATACAATCCCATCGGATCGGATTGTGGAATCCGATGGGAATAAGCCATATATTTGAATCTGTAGTCAAAATTATATCTCGGTTATTAGTTCAAAAGCAGTCCATGGCAGATATTCCCCACTGATATACATATACATTATATAATCCTTACCATAAATTTTGTAAATTGACGTCAGTATTGTATATTGACGTTAATATTGTATATCGACTCTACACTTATTGACATCAGTATTATTGACATTAGTATTGTATATTGACATAGTCTTATTACTTATTTGTTTTCAGTCTGTATCAGTCCGCGCGCGAGCTCCGAGGAATCGGGGGCTGAGGAAGCGGGCGGTTTTCAAGCACATACTGTCCTCATATAATTATTTCATAATTAATTAGATGCGTGGCGCGCGGAGGCAAAGGGTGTGTTGATTATTAAATAATTATATGAGAATAGTATGTGCTTGAAAACCGCCCGCTTTCTCAGCCCCCGATTCCTCGGAGCTCACGCGCGGGCTTGTAGGTTCTCATTTAACATTTTATTTTTTATTTTATAACATTTTTTTCTCTTTTTATTGACATTGCTATTGCTATTTATTGTGAATTAATGTGTATTATGAAATGTGTGATTCTTTATCATTGTTTCTTTTTTGTTGTCCAGGCTTATTTTATTTAATTAGTGAGATTTGGCTGGCTTAATTACTTAATTACGCACTCTGGAATAACATAGCGCATTCTTTATTATCTCTATACGCCATTTTTATTGTACCTATGTTAACCAAATTAATAAATGACGTATGGCCTTACTTACGGAAAAGAGCCAATCAGAGAACTGCAAAATATAGAATTCCATTAAATTCATATGACGTTATTTTAGTAGAATTTGACTGGTTGATGGTATCCTACATCTCTGATTCAAGGGACAGGCTGCCTCATGAACCCCCCACCCGTGGGTTCCCGCATTGTCAAGGCGGGGGGGGCTCAGTAGCCGAGGCTTGGTCACCCACGGTGAAGCGAAGAGGAACCCGAGGAGGGGCTTAGGGCTTTTCCCAGGAAGTTGACAACGTAGCGGCCAACAGGTAGGTTGCGGTGCCGCTTGGGCGACATCGCAACTGAGGCGGGTCGTGATGTCGTATAGGAGGCATCGCGGCTGAGGGTTGGAGGCCGCAGTGGGAGAGAAGTGCCGGGATTGCGGTGCGCCGCTCTCCCTACCTTCCGCGGCCTTGATGGGGTCGCCACCGTCTGATGGCGGACACGGTGGGGCCGGCCGCAGGGGAGGATTGTCGGTATTTCGTTAGCCGCTCTCTCTATCCTCTGCGGCCGAAAAGTGGTAGGCGGCCGGGCCACTGACCTGACCGGTCGCAGTTGGACCAAGGGTGCCTAGACACAGGGTTGTCTTAGCGCTCATGTTCTGGTTTGGTCCATGGGGTGGTCACGGCGCGCAATGTATTCTTGTGCGCCGGTGATGGGGGGAACTCCCCAGAGGAGGGTCCAGTGACGGACAGCCGCGGCGGGTTCGCGGTGAGTGCTAACGCGTGCCCGTGTTCCCGCCACAAGCGGCAAAGGAGGACACCGTGGAGTTTTAGTGGGTTGGAGTCCCACATAACTGCACTATCTCCCCGTGGTAGTGCAGTATGCATGAGCATTTCTCCACGGAAAAAAATAAAATAAAAAAGCTGCCTTATGACATGTCATAACTGGCATTAGGTGGCCTAGGTATAGGAATACCTCTGCTTACATCATCTGCCTAGCCTTTTCCCAACTATGTTGAGGTCAGCTTCCAGTCTGACCGGATGCAGCTAAATTTCAGTATTTTAATTGCAGCGACTGCCTATCTGACCTCCAGAACCCAGTTACTGGGTAATATTACGATACTCCTTGGTAAAACTGGCAGTCAGACATTCGGGCTTTTGACGATCCGTAACGACTATCAAAGATCCACGTTTGACAGGCTGGACCAACGCAGGGAGAGATCTTGGTTTGTAAAGATGCTCACCCATCCACGGACAAACTGCGGCAAGCGTAGCTTAACCTGATCGATCGACCCGTGCGGCTATATTGTTACTTAACCTACCTCTTCTGGAAATACACGCGCTATGTTATAATATGTTTTCTATTAGCGCTCGCCATTGTGACGTAAAAATCCCTTTATTCCCAATCTCAAGCCATTTGTTCCTCAATTAAATGATAAGAGGTTCTGAATCAAATTAATTTTCAGACGTTCCCTCGAATATTAATTTCCTTTTTCTATTTGTTTCAGAAGTACTCAATGCCGTCAACGGCCTGGTTCAAGGCTGTATTGTTTAAGGGAATTGGTTTTTCGCTCGTTAGCATACGATCAGATTTCTGAAACGTTCTTTTATGAAGCTGAGTTTCCATTAAGGCGAAAGCGCAAGTGTGGCCCGCGAAAATCGAATTTTCTTACGTTTTTTTTGCAATTTGCAAGTCAGTATTAGGTTGTATGTTGATTAAAGTATGATTCGCGATCGTCGATCGTAGCAAATATGTATTTACAGAACTATAATTAGATTCAATAATATCTACAACTCCTTATGTTATGTATAATCCTCAAATGTCAAGATTTCATTAAATAAAATAATTATGAATGAATGAATGAATGAAATGCGCCGACCCCAGCATGGTTTGACCAGACTCGATTAATCGAATGAACCCAAAGATTCACACTAGCCCCTGTTGCCTCATGTTACATAGTGCAACAGAAACCATTGCATATCAAGGAGTAGTCAGTGGGGCGCGATAATGGTAGGGTAGACAGGCCCTTAGGATATGGAGGGGATAAAGAGCTTACCGAGTATGCACCCTAGAGCAAGCATTGGAATAGTGGAGAGACGGGTGATATAATTATGGATGGGCTCTTTTTACGACGTCGCCGCCAGGTTGCTTCTAGTCCAGCTTCCCCGGTGAATCTTTTGGCGGTTAAACTGCGTTTTCGACTTTATTTATGTCACTGCTTTGCTGTATTACACGTTTCTGTTTCCAATTTCTTCGTCTTCAAATTAAATTAATTATAAATAAATAAATAAATTACTCCACCCCGTCTTTAACCTCTTTACATGCACAGTACTCACGAATTCATAATTAAAACATTGTTCGTTTCTTAAAAACAAATGTCAACATTACATGAGATAGGTATTCTCGATCTAAGACGTTACTCTATTTATTTATGTCCCTGCTAAGCTGCATTATTACACGTTGCTGTTTTCAAAATCTTCGTTTAAGGTATCATGCTATCCGCTTCAGGTTTCTTGTAAATCTCGTTAGCGGCCTTCTTGATCTTATTTCTTCAGCCGTATTCACCCAAAAGTTGATTTCATTTCGAAGTAGGTAAATCATGTCCTGCTTTAAGTTATTGTTCCATGTGTAAATAGGATGGCCGACTTTTTTGGATTTGGCCTTGTACGGCATTGGTGATAGTGCTTGCAAACTTTCGACAAATTTAGGTATTCGAATATTCGAATATTTTTGCCGGTCATATTCGGATACTCGAAATATTGTGAAATGTGTATCAGTTTCTTTCAGGTGTAGTTTTATATGGTTGTGGAGACACGTTGTTGAGTTTTGACACTTAATTATTTTTACACTTTTTACATTGTGCACTTTCGGTTCGGAGAAAGGATCGCCAAACTTAAGATTTTTCTCCAACTTTGGCTTATTCTTTAAATATTAGTCAATGATATTATATTAAAATGTGGCAGATATAATACTCCCGCGCGTTTTGTGCAGACTCGGAAGCGTCCCATTGGGGTAGGTATTGTCTTTAGTCCGCGTCAAGCAAGGCGCAACAATAAAAAACACGACCCTCTTTTTTTTAGGGACATTTAGCACGAACAGATTTTAAACGTTAGTTACTATGAACATAACACATCTTTTTGACACATTTTGACTCTGATATTAATTTATTTATTTGGCGTGCCATAGCCCCAAATAAACTGTTTCTGTCCCTTTTTATTGGTACACAAATGGAGTCATTGTAAAATTATGTTTCTGCCCAAATGGTTGCAAAATTGTTTAGAATGACGAACACACTCCAACACATGTGGCGTCTTGAAGACAGACTAGAGCTGGATTTATGGGCCGTTATCAAAATTGGTTGGAACGACCGACACATGTTTAACAAGTTGCCTCTAGTTTTCTGTAGAAATTTTTACGGGGTAATCCTTTGTGGTGATTTGCTGTGAATTGACACAAAAAAAAAGGTTCCAGTTATGGGCTCTGGTATGTTGAACTAATGACTAGTTAGCAATATTTAACAAGTAAACAACTTGTTTCAATTTGTTTAGTTACTGGGAATCCAGCTTATTACCATAATTATTTTCATGACCATGCAACAACTGTAAGCTTAAAATATGGGAACTAGATTTAGAGAGAGACTAGTAAGTAGTTATATGATAATGATCTCTGCGTGCCTGTCAGCGTAGTTCCACCTAGAACACGTTGACAAGACGTGTGAAAGAAAAAGGAATATATCACCAGATTAGTCTGCACGGGCGCCAAGCCATGCCGCTCGGGGCACCAGCTCGCTCGCTCGAGATCAGGAACGCACGTAGGCCCAATACACCCCACCTCTGCATCGCTTCAATGTTATTTATTTGTCACCACCACACCAAGACGAAGAAACACTATCGATTGCAAACTTGCAACATGTGCCGCGCACGCTGCACCAAACGCACCAAGAAACGCACAGAAATACTATGACGGACTGAGAGCGCTCTCGAGACGTTCGCCCACTTCAACGGCCCATGACCGACCCATTAAATAAAATAAAATAATGAACTAATAATATTTTTTAATAATTAAATAATTATTTAATTAATAATATTTTTTATTTATTTTGTGTATGTGTGTGCGTCATTTTCTCGCTGAATAAATAGTTTTTCTTTCTTTAAATAGTCATTAAATAAGATTACTTGGTCATAAAAAGTTTGGTTAATGAGTTGTATTGTTATTACGCTATTGCCGTAATAATCTACCTACTATATGAATGCGGACATATTGTGTATATAATATTATGTCAGTATACTTAAAAGTTTCCTTTAAGATTTAGTTAGACGATATTTTGTTATAATATTGCAAATAGATACAGCTTTAATAAAGAGAAAGAAATTACAATTGAGGTTTCATTTTAACAGACTTCAAATATTTTGTGTTTTTTTTTTTTTTGTATAATTATTACGCGATTACTCAAAGACGGATGGACTGATTTAGAAAATTCTTTTTTGTCTTCCTAGGTGGTCCCATATAAATTTTATTAACTTTGCTTGGGTAGTTTTTGAGTTAGTTTCAATAATGAGTATTTTTCCCACTTAGTATATGTGGCTGATGTTTTAATAACTTCCTATCACTGTTATTTACATAGCAGGTAGTGGTAGTCGAATTTGTGTGGGGTAGGTAGCACAACTATAAAGTGAAAAATAACTTTAATTTCGGTAGTCCGTGTCTTTGGTTTTGTATTTTCGTTTTTTGCCACCGACAATATTAAAATAAATATTAAAATTTATGTCAGCATTAAATAGTTATAGAGATTCGTCATTAAGACACTCGTCTAGAGTATACCTATGATAACATCTTTGAAGCAGTAATCCGTTAAGCGTTTTTTTTTAAACTTCTGCAATGTCATACATTTTATTTCATCGGGTATTTTATTATATATTTGTGGAGCAACACCAAAGAAGCTGAGTCTATTTGTTAGGTAAGATTTAATGGCTAGATAAGCTATTAAAATTACGTTTGCTTATACAAAGAAGTAGCTTGATATCTGGTGAAAGACTTACCTTAGCTTTTTATCATTATGGATTTTTAATTAGGTACTTACACATGGCCGCAGACACAGCCTGTAATAAGTAAGTACTACCTGAGTTCCATTTTAACCACCGAACCAAAAAACTCGACAAGAAAACATCGAAACCACGCCTTCCTATGCTGCATTCCTACATACCACTACACGTTTTATCTAACAAATATAGCAATGGAATGGAAGCAGACAGGAATACACAGCGGCGCCGATAATGTTCGCCGTGATTACAAAAGATTTATGGCCAACACATACAGTGTGAAGCGAACTGTAGTGTGAATTTTAAATCAATTTTCAAGTATATTAATGGTTTTATTGTGATACTTTGATAATTAAGCGTCGCTTGTGAATAATTGACTGACATCCATCGAGATTTATTTTAGGCTTTAGTTTTGGGTGAGAAATTATCAAATAACTTCTCCCGCTCTGGGTGGAGCGGAAGGGCGTGTCAAACTTCTACTGACTAAAACCCACCCGTGTTCCTTCAGTTGTTTGTACCAGGGCCACGGTAACTCTTTCAAACAACCCGCAACCCTGGCAGGATATCGTACTGGCTGACATCTTATCACTAACGCTGTTATAGAACTTCCTTTTTTTTTAATAAATAAAAGAGGCAGTTAGTATTTTTGTTTCAGGCCGCAGTTCGGCTTTAGCTAGGGTGTTAGTGTACGGCCTAAGTGCACGCTCGACTTGAGCGTCCGGCGGGGCGGGACGTGCGACGTTCGTGTTAAACACATGCAATCACTCGCGAGTGTCCTGAGTGACGGCCGAGCGGCGCTCGGTGAACTTGCACGCAACGCTGAACGCCCTGCTGGACGCTTTTTCACTCGGTTCGTACAATTAGGCTGTGTAATTTAACAAGTGCGCGATTTTATCCGAAGATTGTATTTTGATTATAGTCAAACTGTTATTCTACCCTAAAGTTCTATTATTTTGTAGAATAGCTACCCTCCAGTAGAATCAGAACTTCCACATAGGTGGATTCTGAACTGCCACAGTACTGCAAACAATGACATTTTAAGGCGCTTCCCCCACCTAATGACCTTGAGTGTTCAGTCCTTCTCTGTCACGCCGCTCAGTCTCGCTCTGTCCCTCTCCCAGCACACGCCCCTTTATTATAGAATTCATAAAATGTTTGGAATTATTAGTTATCGTAGCGTGTAGCGACCACCGGCGTTATCCGTGTGCGGTGAATTGATATAAAATGTACAGACGCCAGCACATCAAGCTGCTATAATCTGTCAAATTTCTTTAAAAGATTTTCAACTTTAACACTGAAGCATTAGGTTCAAGGTTGAATGGGATAATTTGACCGTTTCGGGTAGCTCGATGTGCGGTGGCGTTTTGTGACGTAGCGTGTGGCCCGTGTGCGGCAAGGCTTAAAACCGATGATGCTTAGGCTTATGATCAGTTTTTAGGGTTCCGTAACTCAAAAGGAAAAACGGAACCCATAAAGGATCACTCGTGTGTCTGTCTGTCTGTCCGTCTGTCACAGCAGATTTGCTCCGAATCCAATGGACCGATTAAGTTGAAATTTGGGACACTTATAAATTTCTGAGACTTAAACACGGACGTGTAATGTAAATTAATGAATTTTGAATATGGGGGTCAATTTTGGGGGGCAAATAAGAAAATTAAAAAATATATATTTACAAACTATACTGTGCGATATATCAAATGAAAGGGCTTACTGTGAGGGTCTTAAATCTATATTTTTTATCATTTTAAAATAAACTATGTTAAAGTAATTTAAGAAAATAGACGATATTTGACAATTTCCCCCCCCCCCCCCTTTTGTCTTCAAAACTGACCTTAAAATTTTGAAAAAAGTACAGAAAATATTTCTATAGTTATAGATTACAGTTAAACCTATAAGAAGTCTATGGTCTTAAAATAGCATGGTAAATCTCTCAATATTGTGCGTACAAACTTACATTAAAAATACATTTGTCCATAGTTAAACGAAAAGGATCCAATCAACATTAGGTGTAATGTGGGTTGGATTCTTTTCGTTTAACTATGGACATTTGCAGTTGGAATGTATGGGAGAACATGTTTTTCAACTACAATGTTAAGTTTGTTCTTGGGATGAATTTATTCGGCGGTTTTAATTTTTTCGGCGGTTTTTTTATGAAGGAACCGGTGTTCTCACACATGCACCCACTAAATCAACCCACAAATCGTGAACCGCTATTTGAAGTGGAGTACAGTGGACCCTTTTATATGAGCTCAAGATTGTAGGAAGTAATACATCACTATTGTAAATCATGAGGTCCTTGACAATACTGTGTTGTCTGGGACAGGGGGTTCACAGATGGGTTTACAGCGGTTTAAGCTGTTGGAAGAGTCAACAGGGATTAAAGGAGCAAAAGAACTTGACTTTTTCTTTTGTTTAAGAGGATTACAGGACCTAAACGCAAATAACGCAAGTTTTATAATGCCTAAAAGTATATGATCTACTGAAGTAAACAAAATTAAAAAACATATATGATATTTTTCAGGATATATGCTAGTTAGATAGTGTGTTGGAAACATAATACAAGTAATTTGATACGTTAGAAAAAAAATCACGAAGATACCTCTAAAAATTTCTATTAACGATTAAAAGCCATACATGCAATCATCCAGATTTTTTTGTCAGATTATTCTACAAGCAACATATTAACGTGATAGTGTTTTAATTTTTTAGGCTGATCACTAGATTTTTTGTAAATCGATAATTGCTTCATATTTTTCAATAAATTACCAGCGTTGTGTCATCGCGCTTCTCTTTCTTTTCTATGCAGTCCGACAGTGACCGCGCTTTAGGTCATGTAGTCCCCTTAAATATAAATATAAGCATAATCAGCCTATAAGGTTCCCAATGCTGGGACACAGGCTTCCTCCTGTGAAAGGGACTTGGCCATAATCCACCACGCCGGCTCAGTACCTACGGGTTGGTTGAAAACTGCTTACTTTTGTCAAGTAGGCCCTGGCGAAGAATAGAGTCTACAGTCGACTCTCGATAATTTGACAGTCGATAGTTTGAATTTTTTTCTGGTCCCTTGAAAAATACTCGATAAATTGAATAAAATCAATGTTAATTGGTCCCCTCGGTAATTTGAAGTTGACGGAATAGTATATGCAATAATTTGAAGTCTGTGCTTCCCTACTCTCTATAATTTGAAGCGTTTAACATACACCTATCGTTTGTTTATATACATGGACAGACCTGTCGATTATTTACACAAATAAGATTACAGTTCGCATTCCAGTCTACTTTTGAACGCTAAAGTGACTCAGCTTGTTTACTTGATTTTTGTCTTCCCTCCCTCTTGGTTATTAAAACTTTTGTTATTTTGAACTCTTGGTAATTTGAAATTTTTCTCTGGTCCCTTGAGTTTCAAATTATCGAGAGTCGACTGTACATCGCTATTGTAAAGGGTGACTAATAGATTCTTCTCAGGCTTTGTTACTTTGGTAATGTCCCCGTGGCTTTTCATTGTACCTTCATTGCAAAGAGACTTGTTCAATTCTATCCAGCAGTGTACGTGAACCTCTCTCTTGCTTCTTCAATCATCTGTATGGTCCCCCTATGACCTGCCCAAGATTAAATATGAACTTTAAAAGAGACTGTGTGAGTTGATTTCGGTGTTTCTTCTCATAGTATGTAGTCGGATAGGAAACACCGACCTCATCTACTTGTAAAAAATAATTTATTTTTGACGTATAAAAGTGATTTTTAAAACCATCATCATATTCCTAGCCTTTTCTCAACTATGTTGAGGTTGGTGTCTAGTCTAACCGGATGCAGCAGAATACCAGTATTTTACATGGAGCGACTGCCTATCTTACCTCCACAACCCAATTACTTTGTAAGTAATACTGGTCAGACTGGTTTTCAGACTTTCGAGTTTCTGGCGACCCATAACGACTGTCAAAGATCCACGAATGACAGCCACGACCAACGGCTTAACATGGTTTCCGAGGCACGGATGGGTCTTGGTATATAAAGATGGTCACCCATCCACGGACCAACCGCGGCAACCGTAGCTTAACCTGATTTATCGATCCGTGCGGCTGTTATTACTTACCCAAAAGCCCTCATTATTTAGAATTTATAAACCAATTTACAGAAATAAAAAAACGATCATTTATTTAACTTCTAACATGGTACACTGTTTCAGCCCAATAAATAATAATGGCACTTAAATGGACACCGTAACCGAATACCTTCGGTACATAACGGCAATAAACACATGTGGACCGCGCGAATGTCCCAGCCTGTGCATGTCCCAAATCATAAATGTGGAGTGTCCTAGTTGTCCGTCATTTGTCCGGATCTCTCATGAGGGGACGATAATAAAGAATATTTATGCGGATGCTGATGAAGCTTGGCGTGTTGCTGTTATTACGATGCACCACAATAATATAGATATGTGTAGAAGGCCGACCCCAAACAGCGCACGAAAATACACACACATACAAACATAACACATACGGCGTAAACCGCCATACACAAAAAATCAAAACAATACCAAGACTTTCTTTCTGGCGACAAATAATCAAAAAAGAGGATTATTTTTTTATTTTTCATTTACGTTTTTTCTTTATTGCATTTCATTAAATCTCCATACAGGTCAGAAGTGACTTGTTAAACGAAACAAGAAGCATAATAAAATTTATTTTACTTATTTATTTAACCGTTTATGTACAAACGAATAAACAGACAAGAATAAAGGAACAGAACATTACGTACAAAGGTGACGCTTATTTCTAAAGAAGTCTCTTCCAGCATACCTGCGATAGGACAGAGGATAAAAAGAGATGTAGACACCGTGTATAAGAATAAAAGAGAAAATAAAAATACATAAAATCTAAAAAAACAATTCACTAAGCTAATAAAATAATAAATACTTAAATACATACATACTTCTAGAATAAATATCACTAAAATAACTATGACGAAATGGAAAGACAGTGTTCTTTCACTCTTCTTTTAAATACTGCAACAGTTTGGCAGTCCCTAATGTCAGGTGGAAGTGAATTCCACAACCGAGCCGCGTGCACAGTGAAGGAGTAGGAGTAGAAGTCTGGGAATGAAGGGAAGAAGAATGGGAAGGAAATTTTAGGAGGTTTCTAAGATGCGACATCAAAAGGACGGGCATAAGAAAAGCGTTCCCGCAAATAGGAAGGTGTTTTAGGGTTGTGAAAGATGTTAAATAACAGACACAATATGCGAGAGTTCCTACGAAGTCGAATAGGGAGCCACTTGAGAGTCTTGCGAAAGTTAGAATCGTGATCATACTTGTTAAGGTTAAAAACAAAACGAATACAGATATTTTGTAAACGCTCAAGTTTATTCAAAAGCTCCTCAGTGGCATACACATAACAGGCATCTGCGTAGTCAATAATTGGCTGAATGAGATTTTGAGTAAGGTAGATTTTGGTGTTCAGGGGCAAGAAGCACTGGAGGCTTTTCAAAGAATGAAAAGTGTAGTGCACTTTACGACTGACTTGAGCAACGTGCTCAGTCCACGATAAATAGGAGTCCAAGGTCCCCCCAGGTTTTTAATCGTATTTGCGTATTCAATCTGAACTCCATTCAGACAGAGTGGAGACAGCGATGCAACATCGAGCCTATTCCGCATATATCTGCCGCCAATAATTATAGCCTGGGATTTCCTAGCGTTGATTTGCAGTCCGAAGGACCGCGACCATTCGCTGATCAAATCCAGGTCTCTGTTCATGGCACACACAGTGGCTTCCGCATCTTCCCTTAAGAAATGGCTGTACAGCTGCAGAGCGTCAGCATAGAGATGGAAGTAGGAAGAGATGACACTGGTGACAGAGTTGATGAAAATGGAAAAGAGAAGAGGAGGAGGAGGAGGTATTTATTATGAATTTGGAACATTAACATAGGGAGTTGGAAACATTTTGAATTTGGAACATTAACATTGGGAATTTGAAACCTTGTACTAACTACTGTTTTATGACATTTTCGTGTTTTCCGTTTATTACAATATTGTTTTTAAGATGCAAGCTTTACGTAAGCTTACTGTCTGTCATCACCTTTTCTTTTTGCCAATAAAACTTTTTTTTTTGGTTAGCTTAGTCAAAAAAAAAGTTTTATTGGCAAAAAGAAAAGGTGATGCGGGTGACAGACAGTAAGCTTACGATTAACACAATTAGGTTTGACCGTTTCTTTTTGCCAACAAAACTTTTTTTTTTGACTAAGCTAGACTAAAACTAGCACCCACACAGAGGCGGCGTACGTACCGCGATCTCGCCGAGACTCGATCGCGGTGACTCTTGGCATGATATAAACAAACATTTATTCTCCGTAATCGCTGTCACAAGACGCGTATCACACTTGAGCGTGTAGCTCGTGGCCATGGGGAAATAAGTGCTGGTCGTGAGAGCACGTAGGCGCGTATCTATGTGTATGTACGTGGGTTGTCGCACGTTGTATGGAGGTAATCTCCTGTAACTTTTCTGTTTTGTGGCCGCGCTGTGGAGAGCTGGGACGGATCTCGGCTCAGATATATGCGAATAAATGAGGCAATGTTATAACTTTACGCTACCTCACGTTAGGCAGGTGAAAACTAACGTGTTGATAAAGGGCGAAGAATTGAATCCTGAAGATAGCACAGTATTCTTGGGCTTAACTTTGGATGCTAAGCTTCAGTGGGGCCCACATATAGATAAATTGTCAAAAAAGCTAAGCTCCACAGCATACGCTGTTAGGAAAATTCGTAATTTAACCAACATAGAGACAGCCCGTTTAGTGTAGTTTAGCTATTATCATAGTATAATGTCGTACGGTATTCTGTTGTGGGGAAATGCAGCCGACATTCATATATCTTTGTTTTGCAGGAAAGAGCTGTTGAATGCATTTATAAATTAAGTCCGAGACAATCTCTCAGAGAGAAATTTAAGGAGATTAATATAATGACTTTGCCTTCTCAGTAAGTTTTTGAAAATCTTTTATATGCCCATAAAAACATTAAATTGTTTAAAAAATACAGTGATATCCACAATATAAATACTAGGAACAAACACAAATTTGTTGTACCTCCAACAAGGCTCAAGAAAATAGGTGGCTCATTCAGGTGTCAATGTATACGCTTTTATAATAAACTTCCAAGCCACGTTCAAGATCTGAGAGGTAATAAATTCAAATCATTCATTAAACGCAAGTTATGTCAGAAAGCTTTTTATACTGTTAAATATTATATTGAGGACAAAAAAGCTTGGGATTGAACTGCTCCAAATTTTCTTTTTTCTCTTTTTATTTTTGCATACTGAATGTTGACATGAATATTTACTTTGTAAAGTATTATATTATTTTAATTTATTATGAATGTGAAGACTATGTAGGTCATTGCATTTTTTGTTTGTTTTATTTTTTCTGCAGTTTGAGTAATTTATGCGGCCTACCCCAATGTCATTTCTTTGATATTGTTCGTCGAATCGTTGAGCTCCTTAAGTTCTGAGTTGAGCTGCGCGATTACTGACAAATACGTGCACTGACTGGACAGATCCTCTCAATCTGTGTGATTCTTTCCTCAAAAGACCTTTTCAGACACCAATCTACATGGTTTTCACATGAAGTGACCAAGATTATGTTTGGACTTTATAAGAGACTGTGAGTTTGTCTCGGCCTTTCTTCTCAGAGTAGTCACAGAGGAAACGCCGAGCTCATCTAGTTTTAAAAAAAATATGATTGACTTGTAAAAGTGTTTGTACAAACCTACTTACAGAAATAAAAATCATTTATCATAACAGGGATAATGTTAAAGTGCTGTTTATTTTATTTATGCATGTTTTATTTTAAAAGAACCTTGATGACATAGGCGCAGATGAGAGTGGATTAACAAAAGGAAGGTGATGGTCTTACGGTTGGTACACTGCTGCCGTAAGGAAAAAGGACGTATCTACAGAAGTATTAAAAAAAAAAATCCTGTTTAAAATACAAGATACAAAGGCAGATGCGTCTTTTAATAGTAAGAATTATTAGGTTTTCATTAAGTTTACGCCAATACTGGTAGATGCGTCTTTTTTTGCTGATTCCGAATATGTAAATGACTCTATTTCCAAAAAAAAATCAAATACGTCTTTTTTCCTTATTACGGCAGTACAGCATCAGCATAATCAGCCTACAACGTTCCCAGTCCTAGAACACCACCCAATGGGTTCTCTCTGTGCGAGGGAGTGGGCCAGATTCAATCTCCACGCGGGCCCAGTGCGGGTTCGTGGACTACACCTGTCTGAACTTGTGGCACAGATGGAACCACAGAACAGATAAAACCTCTTTTATCTGTTCTGTGGATGGAACACTCCACAGTTTAGGTATCAAGCTACAAGTAGGCGGCGGGCCTATCTCACTGGGCCAATTCAGTAGGGCTGCCGCGTTCAGAAGATATAAGAGTTACGCGTTAGAAAGAGAGGCAACTTGTATGTGAATATAATTGTAGGTATTAGTTTTGTGCGACCTGAATTGCACTTTATCTTGTCGAAGCAAGAGTCGCTTTTTATTTAAATGATTTTGCGGAGTGTCCCATCTGTATTAATCTTTTCTTGTGGTTATAGGACATCCCGGTTTCCTCACGGTGTTGGTACAGGCTGATGGTGAATCATTATGATATTTCCCTATTTACAGAGTTTGTTGCGCCACATCTTCCCAGCTAAAGTACTAGGAAGTGGGTGAAGGGCGAGCATTTTGGGGGAATGTCTTATGTAATGTTACTTCGAAAAGTGCTGATTCTGAGCCTAGGTTGAATAAATGACTTTTGATTCTGATTTTGATTTTGATCTAATAAACAATTTAAAAACCCAATAAGATCTTTTTGTTCAATTAAACCCTTTTTATTTCCCGTTTGCTCTGGCTAGTCCTACAATTATCAATATTGACAAAAAAAAAACGTAACCATAGAAATTGGAAACAATAATCGATGACCAATTTATACAAATGCGATAAATAGTATTCTGAACGGATGCCAAAGGTCACTTTAACAAATTACTCTGTAATTGAATGTATAAAATTGAACGATGCATTTTATTTATTTGCCAATAAAATCTCATTCATCTACCTCAATATTTAAATTAAAGATTTAAATAAAGCATCCATTCATCAACCAGTAATCCGTATGTTTTTAATGTAACATTTTTCCTCCCGCTTTCCTGCAATCCGTGGTAGTGATTTCGTGAAAAGGGACAGAAGTTTGTAACAGGAAGCCGGGGCGCGCGTTATTTGATTGGACCAATGAGCGCGCGCGGTGTTAGGGTTAGCCATCAGATGGTATCAACCCATTTTCCGAGAGGTTGGTGCTGTCAAATCAATCTGCCTAGCCTTTATCCAACTATGTAGGGGTCGGCTTCCAGTCTAACCGGATGCAGCTGAATACCAGTATTTTACATGGAGCGACTGCCTATCTGACCTCCACAACCCAGTTTTACTGGGGAATACGATACCCCTTGGTAAGACTGGTTGTCAGACTTTCGGGCTTCTGACGACCCGTAACGACTGTCAAAGATCCTGGAATGACAGCCGGGACCAACGGCTTAACGTGCTTTCCGAGTCACGGAGGAGTCTCGGTATGAAAAGATGGTCACCCATCCACAGACCAACCCCAGTAAGCATAGCTTAACCTGATGGATCGACCCGTGTGGCTGTTATTACGAGCTCCTCAGGTTGGTGCTGTCAGCCACCAGTAATTTAAAAAAAAAAAAAAAATAAATAGCACACACGACACAACACACGATTTTTAATTATTTTTAATTTAAAAATCGTGTCAGTAGAATTAGAAAGCCTACTAAATGCATGAATATGAAGACACGTAAATACAAATGACCTTGGGTTATGACTTGAATTTGTTTTCTTAAAATTCTTTTTTTATATCAAAAGCCATTTTTTTTTAATCTGGGCTTAAATAATCTCCTGTGTGCAGCTCTAAAATTCAGTTTTAGCAGTCGTTAAAAATCAAACCTATATTTGGTTTCATGCATCGCTTAATTCTGATATAAAATGGACACGCGGATTTGGTTGCAATGCTGAACTGATAAGTTTATAGGAAAATAAATAATTAAACCTAATTAACACATTAATTTATTACTGTTGTTATTTTGTCAACAACTCGTCATCATTCTCCTGCCCTTATCCCGGTTGATTTGGGGTCGGCGCAACATGTACGAGTATTTGTCTTCCATACTTATGTAAGTAATACATACTGTAGAATTTCATTCTACGACTTAATTTTTTTTGCATTATAAAGTTTTTCGGATTGGTGAAGCATACAAACTCCTTGTTTCTCTCAATGTTTTTCCTCTCCTTTTAAATTCGAATGACAGATGGCTCGGTGCGTTGTCTCATTTTTTTTTTTAATGTCATATCGATTATGTCCCTGACACGAATAACACTAATTTTCTCATTAACGTTATAGAATTGTCGTGATATTCTCCTATTAACAAAAATGGGAAGTCTGTTCTATCTATGACGATGGTACGTATTGAAGATCTGCATACATTCTTTTGTGAACGCATTTTATATATTGTTATAATCGACGTTTATTTTTCCTCTGCCATAGTGATAATAACCCTTTCAAAAAGATTTTTCTTCACCAACGTTGTCGGATGATCGCAGTTGTTTATTGTTAGTAATAACAAAGTGGACTAGTTCTTTCTTTAATGTGGGATGTATCTTCTTCTAATTCTTTTATACATTATAGAATCTTGGCTTGGTTCTTTTATTCGTCATTTTCATTTAGCATATTACCAAGCCAGTTCTCTGGCTCTACCCCAAAGGCCTAAGCCAACCACGTCAGAAGATTCCAAGGGGATACGTTCACCTTCTTCCCACACATCAAGCACTGTTGCTAATTGGGTGATTTCAGTCCCCACATCTATGCCAGGACCATCAAATAACCCTTTTTTTCATTTTCTAAAACCAAATTTAATTTTACTTTTAAATATAATTTAAGTAGGTACTCTCTTCGGTCAAGTATACATTTTTAGCAATATACGCAATAAAGAATAACTATTCGCTAATTGAAACAGTCGAACTTGAGGAATTGCAATTCATACAGGCTAGGTTGTTTCAATTAAGTTGGTGCAAAGCAAGGTATGCTGCTAAAATTTATCTGATCGAATTTCTTTTCTTGCAAAAATACCTTAAAGTACAGAATTGTTTAGCAATAAGCGAAGTTTATTTTTTAAATAACATCATCTAAATGATGACCCTCTCTACAACGGCACTCCTCTAACCTCGAACGGAAATTATTCAAAACATTCTTCAGTAATGCTGGTGTAATTCCTCTGCCCGAGATTGCTGCCCATATTGTCACTTTAGGACTATGCAATGGTTTCTGGTGTTTGAGTTTAGGATTCTCACTGTTCCAATAACGACAATTTTGACGATTTACGAACCCATTGATATGGAGATGGGCCTCATCAGAGAAAAGTATATTGTCAAAATTAGAAAATCGATAAAGCATTACATTAGCAAATGCGAGCATTTCTCTGAAGTCACACTCTTTCAATTCTTGTGTTTATTGCAGCTTGTATGGATGCAATTTAAGATCCAAGTTTAAAATTCGTTGCAAACTTCGTCGCGATAAGTGTAAGACAGACGATCTCTTGCGAGTAGACAAACGCGTAAATCTTCTCGTACAGACTGCATAACTTTCTCAATATTGCTTTCGGTCTCAGATGTTCTAGGACGACCTTTTGCTTGTGGTTTAAACGTTGAACCAGTCTCTTAAAAAGGCTTTACCCATATTTTAATTAAATTAGCACCCGGAGCTTCACTAATTCGCCGTAGTCCATATTCAGAACAATATAGTCGCCTAGTAACAATGTAGGAACGACAGTTCTCGTAAAATGCGCGCAAGCAAAAGTGACTCATTGTGACTAAAACTCAACGAACGCACCCATCGGTAGTAAGCTCCCCCCAACCGCGCGTTTTTGACCTCGCAAAAAAAGACGATGTGCACGTTCTATTGCGCCACCCGGTATAATTTTCCTCTAAAATCATAAAATTTGAATATCTGTTACGTTACAAAATGTCTGTATAAATCATGTGATATTTTTATAATTCTTTGTATTTAAAAAGAAAATTGTATTTTGGATAACTTTCAAAAAAATGAAACGTATATTTTGTAAATTCTATTTTTTTATTTCAAAAGACTTCAATACAGACTATCACGTCTGTTTTCGACAAAGGGTTGGGAAGAAGTGTACTTATAGTACACCCATATTTCGCCAGTTATGTTTAAGTCCCATAGGATGCGAGCCTACTGCCATCAACCGGTACAAATCCAGACTCAGGGCTGCTACTGAGAAATCCCAGATGGAGAAACCCAATAACACTTTGACCCCACTCAGGAATCGAACTTAGGACCTCATGCTCAGCAGTAGCGTTTATGACCACTAGACCAATAATACTTCTCTGCTTAAAAGTCTTGATCAACCCACCACAATTGCTAAAATGACATTTGACAGCTTGTTGATCTGAAAGCCAATACAAAACGAGCAAATTCAGGTCCTCAAATCAAATCAAATTAAATCAATGTTATTCGCTGTAAGTGTTGGTACAATGTCGGTCTTAAAATAAACAATTATCAGATCCATAACACTTAGTCATAATAATGTGACATGCAAACATTGGTACTTAATGAAAATTAAGTAAAATTAAAATAAAGAACTTGATTAAAATTGAGGAATTGCTTATAATGTTAAATATGAAATAGAAATTGAGAAATTGATTATAATATTAGATACATAAAAAAAAACTATTAATGTCTGACGGTAAATTGATAATGGTTGTTATAAATTGTTTTGTCTCTTATTAAATATGTCGTTTACTAGGTAGAAATTCTTTTCTGTTAACCATACTTTGAGACACCTTGCAAATTTATTAGCCGGTAAGTTTTATAATACTCTCAGGTATGCCATTAAATATGCGACCACACATTGCATAACTATTCTTACTATATAATGCTCTCCTAGGAATTACGGGCAGAACTATTCTATTCCTGTGCCTAGCACTTTTTTCATATATTTCATGAGCTTTTTTAAATAACTCCGGGTGCATTTTAACAAATCTAGCGCATTCAAAGATGTACAGGCTTGGAAGGGTTAATATTTTAAACTTTTTGAAAAAGGGTTTGCAAGATTCCCATGGGCGTATCCCTGCTATGGCGCGGATGCATTTTTTCTGTGCGATGAACACTCTCTGACTTTCTGTTGAGTAACCCCAGGTAATAAGACCATATCTCAACACAGAATCAACGTACCCATAGTATGCAGATAATACTGTTTCTAACGCTGATGTTTTTGAGAGTTCGTATAGAACGTACACGAATTTATTTATTTTATTGCATAGGTACCTTATTGACGTGGGCCTTCCAGTTGCAATGTTTATCAATCGTGATACCTAGAAATGTCGTTTCGTTTACCTCTTTTAGTTTAAGTCCTTTATAATTGATGTCTAAATTCTTATTTTCTCGTCCATATGTACTAAATTGAATAAAATTAGTTTTTGTTAGGTTTACACGTAGATTGTTTTCATCAAGCCATGCTATTATCGATTCAATTGTATTATTTATCCTGTTGGCAATCCCGTCTTTTTCTAACTAAAAGGCTGCCATTTGCTAAAAGCTATGCTATAAAATCCACCATCCCTTTATTCTCTTTCCCATTAAAATTCAAACATGCACAAACAAACAAACAATCTCATCAGAATACTGATAGCTGTTTCCACATATCAGTTTGACGGATCAGAGGTTGATTGTGCGTTGTTGCGTTCACTTTAATTAACTTTAGCACGATGATCGTTTTATCTGATATCCGTTCCCGTTTGTTTTGAGTGTAGTTAGAGTAGTTACCTGAAAGTTTTTACCACACAAACATAGGGTAGTATTGAAGACTGACGGAATAAGAGAGGATCACAGAAAACCCTGACAACAAAGACCAACAAAGACCATAAAGCTACGATTACGGTTCTATCATATTTTCATGTGTACCTATCAAAAACGCTCTGTATTTGGACAGCCTTTATTGTGTGACCGCTATCCGGTTTCTTAGGAAACCAAAGTTTAACCCAAGATGTTTTTTTATGTTTTGTTTAAAAGAATTATTTGTTTTATTTGTTTCTAAAATTTAATTTGTTCCGTATTGTTGTTTTGTTTAAAGAAGAATCTGTTTTTTTTTTGTCTGCAAGTAGTAAGTAGTTAGGAAGCTCCTCGACAAGGTGTTGCAATTTAATTCGTCGTCAATTATACTTTCAAGTGCTATGAAATACTACGCCAACTATGTGAGCTAAGCTAAACTAAGCTTAGTTTGCGGTCTGCAACCCGCTCAACAAATATCCATCCAAATACCCATCCATATAGGTCAATGTTTTCTATTTGACACTAGATTTGCATTGGGCATTTTTTTAATCGCAACCAAATCTTTCTACTAATTCCCATTTTGCGCTAGTAAAAATATTCTTGAATTCTCTAATATAATGATTGCGCCTCTTCTTGTTTTGGAGTCCTTAAAATACTAAATTGCCAAGTAACTACGACCAATTGGGATGTAACACTCGCTCGGCCCATGTGCGTGGTTGGACGGTGTACGGGGTACTAGCTACTGTGACCAACAGTGAGAAAAGACCAGAAAGTTAAAAAACGGCTCAACCACTTTAAAAGTGTGCATCATTAGAAGCGCAAAGCGTTATTAGAGGTGCAATAATTTAAAAAAGTGCGCATCATTAGACGATCAATATTTTTTTAACCGACTTCCAAAAGGAGGAGGTTCTCAATTCGTCTGTATGTTTTTTTTTGTATGTTTGTTACGCAATTACTCAAAGACGGATGGACCGATTTGAAAAATTCTTTTTTTGTTTGAAAGTGTATACATCCGAGGTGGTCTCATATAAATTTTATTAACTTTGCTTAGGGAGTTTTTGAGTTAGCTTCAATAATGCGTATATTTCCCACTTATTATATGTGGATGATGTGATGATGTTTTAATAACTTCCTATCACTGTTATATCAGATGATAAGTCACTGTTTTTTCATGAAAACTGCTTTTGTCACAACCTAATCCTAAATAGGGTGAAGCGATACTTTACGCCTGGACAGCTTTTTTGACACTTTACAAAGCGCTAGTTCGATCCTGCATGGAGTATTGCAGTCACCTTTGGGATGAATCAGCCAAGTACTAACTAGCCGCGCTTGACTCGGTGGAACGCAGAGTTAAGAGGCTCATTGGCGACGTAAAACTGGTGGATGCCAAGCTTCATAGCTTGGCTCATCGCCGCAAGAACTCCACGACCTAATCCTACCGGCCCCTTCTACCATCGGACATCTATTCTAGACGCACTGCCAGTTACCATCCCTACCTGGTTGCTATTCCACCAACTCGCACTAAGCGCTTCCAAATGTCGTTTATAATGCGCACAGCAAAGGAGTGGAACTGACTACCTGCGTCATACAACCCTAATCTCTTCAAAGTGAGAGTGAACAAGCTCTTCTGGGTAAGCTCACTCCATCGTCGACTTTGTCTCTGTCACCTGTGACCTAGACTAGAGTCAAGAGCAAACCCATCACAAATAAAAAAATTAAAAAAAACCTTGCGAATAAAATAATAATTACACCCAGACTCAGGACAAACAGACATGTTCATGCACACAAATGTTTGTCCTGGATGGGAATCGAACCCACGACCTGCGGCATGATCTTAACCAACCACGCCAACTGGCCTGTCATGAAACATCAAACATCAAGTTTAGCAATATTGTTGCCATATATCCAACATAGAGTAACCTCCCAAAAGTTATAACAAGGAAACAGTGACAATCAAAGAAAAAATTCAAATTGTGGAAGTGTTGTCGACAAGGCAACAGAAGTTTTGGAGAGTTGTATTGGAACAGTTCTGTCGAAGTGTTTCGGAGTATAGTTTGAATAATGATATAGCTAGCTACACTGTGTAAAACAAATCGACATGGAATAGGGAATAGTTATGGAGTAAGTAACAGTAAGTAAGTATGTGTAAGTTCTGTTACAAATGAAAATGCATTTTTTTTATGAAGTAATATAATATCTCAATAAAACTTCAATCTGCCTAGCCTTTTCCCAACTATGTTGGGGCCGGCTTCCAGTCTAACCGGATGCAGCTGAATATCAGTGTTTTACATGGAGCGACTGCCTATCTGACCTCCACAACTCAGTTATTGGGTAATACGATACCCCTTGGTAAGACTGGTTGTCAGACTTTCGGGCTTCTGACGACCCGTAACGGCTGTCAAAGATCCACGAATGACAGCCGGGACCAACGGCTTAACGTGCTATCCGAGGCACGGAGGAGTCTCGGTATGTTACAGATGGTCACCCATCTACAGACCAACCCCGGCAAGCGTAGCTTAACCTGATGGATCGACCCTTGCGGCTGTTATTATTTAGCCACGAGCTCCTCTATAAAATAATATATATATATCTCAATAAAACTTATTTGTATTTATTGAAGTCTCAGCAAAAAATTAAAACTGATTCTATTCGAAATGGCCACCTTTGGCTTTAATACAGGCCTTTCATCTGTCCGGCCACGACCACCATAATTTGTAGTCTAAGGAGTCCAGATCTGGGCAGGATGAAGGCCAGTCTTCAGCTCTTATAAAGTCTGGAACGCTGGTTTCGAGCCAGGCTTGGGTAGTTCGTGGCTTGTGACCAGGTGCAGAGTCCTGCTGGAACGTCCACGGTACATTTTTGAAAAGTGTATTGCTGAGAGGTTTCACAAAACGATCTCTTGATACACTTTGGCCGAAGTCTTTACTCGTTTTTCACAAAAATGAAGCTTTATGACTCCTTGATAAGACATCCTGCACCAAACCATTACTAACACAGGATGATGACCACCTTTTACCTCTCCGACCACTTGGGCGGCTTATTTAGAACTGTGAGCGTACATTTTGTCATTTTGCTTGTTGTAGCGCTCTTCAATCGTAATTTTTATAAAGAGGTAAAGAGGATATTTCTGTTCTTTTCACCTGCTTATCGGGGCAGAAGAAGTTTTGACCAATCCACTCTCTTTAATTGTAGTGATTGATTTAGGCCATGTCCTGTATATTGACGACAAGCGCCGAGCCTCAGGTCTTATTTCATTATACGCGACAGAGACCTAGCGGGAATCTTCATTTCTCGCGATAAGATTTTTTGTTTCCTAATAAGGTGTCGGTAAATTCTTAACAGCATTAACAGTCTTTGTAGTTCTAACAGCACACGGCCGCCCCGATCCTTTATGGTCTTCAACAGAGAAAGTGTTGGTATATCTGTTGATAGTACGGTATACAAACAAATGGCTGATAGCTAGCTTTTGAAGTGTTTTGAATATGACCGACGACTCCATACCCACTTTGTACAAGGCAATCACTGCAATCCTATAATTTCTTTAATTCCCCATCCCATATTATTGTAATTTGATTTTTTTTTTAAACACGAAAAAAGTATGAGTGAAATAGCGGGAAATCGAAAGTAGTTTTTATCTTAATAAACGCATTCCAATTTGAAAATAATTAAAAGAGTGAAAAGTTTTTTTGTAACAGTATTTATGGCCAGGCTAGTCATAATGTTGATGTGACAATAATTAAAAAAATATGGCTTCATGGTTCCAACTGTGGGTACAATAAAAGTGGACTAAAGGTTATTTTAAGAGGATTAATAAGTAGTTTAAAAGGAGTATGTAAGTATCTTAGCAGGTGGCGTTCTATAGTTTCTGCCTACCCTCATGGAAGAAGGTGTGAGTTTATTCAATGTGTGTGTGTCATAAGTAGTTTCTGGAATCACCTGTGAGCGAGCAAAGCAAGCACGTCAATTCACCGACAGGTCTGCGTTAAGTATTCGAAATAGATGTTCCTCATCCCCAAGCACCAGATTTCTTTGATCACTTACTGATTTGTCACAATATGTATAATTTAATTATCATAAATCCCTTTGCTTTTCAAGTTTATTAGTATTATAAACATACCCCCAACCGCAACAATATTCACATTGGCAAACGGATTGATCAACGAATTTCCTCATTCTGCAAACAGAAAGAAAAAGAAAAGGAGCTCATGGGTAAGTAATAAAAGCCGCACGGGTCGATCCATCAGGTTAAACTACGCTTGCTGGGGTTGATCCGTGGATGGGTTACCATCTTTACATACCGATACACCTCTGTGCCTCGGTAAGCATGTTAAGCTGCCATTCGTGGATCTTTGATAGTCTTTACGGGTCACCAGAAGTCTGACAACCAGTCTTACCAAGGTATTACCCAGTTACTGGTTTGTGGAGGTCAGATAGGCAGTCGCTCCATGTAAAATACTGGTATTCAGCTACATCCGGTTAGACTGGAAGCTGACCGCAACATACTCATTTGGGAAACGGCTAAGTAGATCGATGCAGACAGAAAGTCTGCCTACTTTTACTTTTTTCAGCAACTCTGTTTAGGAGTTGAAAACCATAGAACTTACCTATCCAAAAAAGCTTTTTTCCTTAAAAATATACGGCAACCTATCAGTTAATCTACAAATCCCGTTACCGCGTATCAGTTTGAAAATAAATAAGGAGAATCTCTCAACAGATGCATCCATAGGGAGAAGGTTGTGTGTGTGTGTGTGTGTGTGAGCCAATTTTTGTGTACGTCGCGCTTCACGGACTAGATTTATAGGCGGGCGAGAGACGTCGAATTGCTAGGTGAGGTCTATTGGTAGCGGGTAGTGGAAAAGTTACTTTTACAGTTCTAATAATTATTTTGATACTATTATTAGAACTTACACAATTATTTTGATTTTACACTGGTGGACTTTTCTGCTACTTTATTCAGTAATGACCGTGGAGGTCTGTCTATCAGGGGCCGTATTATGAACTATTAACGCCATCATGATTCCGTTGCGAAACAGGGATGATGCTATAGTCCATGTACAGCTCCGTCTCTCTCTAGCACTGGAAAAATTATGGCGTTAATAATTCATAAAACGGCCCCAGGTCTTTTTCTAAATATATACTGTTGATTTACATAGTAAGGGAAGAACGACTGATGGACTGTGTGAAAGATGATATGTCCAGAAAGGGAGTGACTACCCAGACGACGACTAATAGAGAAGTATGGACGAAAAAGATATGTTGCGCCGACCCTAAATACATTGGGACAAGAGCTGGAGAAATGTGAAATGATATACTGTTGTTTTTTTTATTTTTCTATGTTGTGTCCTGTTATGTCATAATTATTTACTTTGTGTATCTTCCTGTGCGAGTCCCACTAAATACTTTTTATTTCTGTACCAGTGGATTTATTTAGGCTAAATAATGATATTTCTGGTGTGGCAGGTGTGGTAAACTTTTTGTTTGTGAGCCAGGCTTTTGTTTATTGGAATGCTTACCTTGTCATCACTAATCCCAGAAATCGAATTTGAGATCAAAAATGTAAACAAAGAAATGTCATTGTCAAAGTGACAGTTCAGGGGTAGTCAACATTTCCCTAATAATTCAAATTGAGTTTTTTTTTTTTCTATATCTAAAATATTAGATAGATTTATATATTTAGATTTATATATATTTTTATATAAAAATCTGTTGCCGCATGTAATATTAGGGTGTTGCAAGCGTCGTCGTATAATCATCACTTGAGAACAGTTCGACCGATTTGGCCGATTTCTTTTTGTTCTGTTCATAATTGTCAGGAAAAGGTTTGCGTAAGAAAATTGTCATTTATTTCATTAGTAAAAAGCACCCATGCGAAGCCGAGGCGTTTCGCTAGTTGAAAACACTAAATGAAATCCAAATGTTTATGACCACTGCCTTATTGCCAGTAGCATAAAAATAATTTGCACGATTTTATTTCAAACAGTTATATTTTATTCTTGAATCGTAGTTTACGTCACTTTAAAAAGTTGGAAACTGTGTGCAGTATTATATTTTAACTGTTTATGACATGCCTACAATTTTAGCACTATGTTATAGTACTTTTCGGCAAACTGCACAATTGAGGCTATTATTTAAAATTGGCAACACCTTTTTTTACATTTTTGATCTCGAATTCGATTTTTAGATATAGGGTACCTAGTGTTTGAAGCCTGTCACAAAATTGGGTAATGAAGTACGGCGACGCATCACACTATGTAGCAATTTGGCAGTTGTAATTACGCTTATTATGAGTCTTTTTTTTTTTTGTTTATAGTATGAAATTTTAATTTTCTTATTTTAAATTATTCTGGTATAAATTTTATGCAATAAATTAATAATATTAATGTAGAAGGAGAAATTTACAGTTAATTCTGAGCGTTTTTATTAGTTTTATGGTTTTAAATGGGATTTTTTTATAGTTGAGATGGGTTTGCTCTTGACTCTAGTCTAGGTCGGAGGTGACAGAGACAAAGTCGACTATGGAGTGAACTTACCAAGAAGAAGCCTGTTCACTCTCAAGGGATTAGGGTTGTATGCGTTCGGAAACACAGACGTAGGTAGAGAGGACGCTATGGACTAAACTACTATTTATGAGACATTATTATATCTTATGTAAGCAGTTCATTCCACGAGTACAAAAAAATACTGTCGCACATTTTATGAAACATTGCTTCGGAATTTTGCCTTTTTATAAATAAAAATCAATCTGCCTAGCCTTTTCCCAACTATGTTGGGGTCGGCTTCCAGTCTAACCGGATGCAGCTGAATACCAGTATTTTACATGGAGCGACTGTCTATCTGACCTCCACAACCCAGTTAGTGGGTAATACGATACCCCTTGGTAAGACTAGTTGTCAGACCTTCGGGCTTCTGACAACCCGTATCGACTGCCAAAGATCCACGAATGACAGCCGGGGCCAACGGCTTAACGTGCTTTCCGAGGCACGGAGGAGTCTTGGTATGTAAAGAAGGTCACCCACCTACGGACCAACTCCGGCAAGCGTAGCTTAACCTGATGGATCGACCCGTGCGGCTGTTATTAAGATAAGAAAAAAATGCTATAAGCGAAGCCGCTATAAATTATACTAAGAACTATTATTCTCCACCACTCAATACGTCAAAGTTATCGGTCATTCAGTTGAACGCCAAAGTTGACCATTTAACGCAACAATCACGGTCGAAATGTAATAGGGGGCTTAATTTTACAACTGATTAATAGGCCTCCCCATGACTGGGACTCCAAAAATTTCAGCTCATTCACACAGTACCTGAACAATAGCCTCCAAAATTTCTAAAATTAAAGATAAGAGTGATAACGAGTCTTCTCGCAATAACTATCGTTCATTAGTTCCTCATCCAGATTCCTGCAGTCCTATTCTGTACAAATCTCACCGTCAAAACTTAGGTGAGGTGAGCGTGGAGTGAGCTGTCAAAAGTGTCAATCTCTAGCATCAGGAATGAAAGCTCACTTTTGGACCTTACTACTGAAACAATAAGTATGCGCAAACAGGAGGTGGTTTCAACCACCAAGATTATTATTTGGATACTAACATTAGTTTTAATTTTCTTTACTAAAGCTACTGTATGGAGTCATTGTGGTCTGACAATAAAGATTTATTATTATTTATTAAACTATGTAGATGTTCGTGCCCGGGCGTCACCAGGGCCTACTTGATGTCTCTACCTAAAGCGGCTGAGGCTGTGTGTTATCTCTTTTCATATAAAAATACCATTCAAAACTCGGACTTTTCCGGTGAATTTTCCAAAAAAAAAAATCTGTCATACAAATCTTGTCCTGACAATTACAAACACAACAAAAAAAGAATTAGCAAACTATGTGCAACCGTTCTGAAGTGTTGCGCTTAAGCTGAGTATCCACTTGCGCAGCCTCGTGACGAGCTGCCTCATCCTGAGCTTCGATTTTCTCAATTTCTCAATAACCACCATGGTGGACGCACGTAAAGTTGCTGCAACATTAGCAGCATTAGTTAGTTAGTTATTTAAATTGTTTATTATAATGATGCGGTGAAGTTGGATCCCACAAATGGCTGTGGTTTTCATATAACTTAATTAAGTCAATAAATTTATCTTTATTCATTTTGCCGCGTACCCACTCAACGCACGGCTCACACTGAGGCGTCTTTGAGCATGGCCATTTACTGACATATACAGTGTGGCGACTAGGTTATCACATTAATTGAAACCAAGTATTCAGTACATTATTCTGGACCTGCGTTGATATTTTTGGTCAGTTATTAAAAAAAAAACAGCTGTTCCATACATTTTGACCGCGTAGGTATTGCGCTTTTGAGGGGAACAACAGATTTTTTTTTAGTAACCGACGAAAAATTTCAAATCAGTGGGGTCCAAAATCATGTATTGAATACGTGGTTTCAATTAATGTGATAACCTAATCACCACTCTGTATATGCTCGCTGCGCGGCCGCCTCTTTCAGTTTAAGTTGCAAGAAGCCTCGAATCGTGGCACGGTATTCACTAGATCTCGAATGGATACCAAGCTTTACATACATTTGGCAATTGATTTTTATTTATATAGATTAAGAGAATGATCCCGCCAGCACACCCACCCCACCCGAATCACACGTGCGACGTATACGACCCCGCAGGTGACTGTTGTTGTATAATTTACGACATCAATTCCCGAACTCACACGCACCGTGCGTGCGATTTCTCACTGTTTTACGTACACTGGCTTTATGTGCCGTCGTGTCGGATTAAATTGTCGTGGTGTTTTAGGAAGACCTATGGCTTAGATTTCGCGGTTGTCAGTTATTTCAAGCCCGAATGAGAGACTGTATTGAAGATGCGTACTTTTATTTTTATTATTTTTTTTGTGTTATTTATATTTTACCAGCTGTAGCCCGCGACTTCATCTGCGATCCAGGATGATAAATAACCTATGTCCTTCTCCATGGTCTACGAATGTGACAAATTTCAACCAAATCCGTTCAGCCGCTTTCGCATTTATAATATTAGTTAGGATCCCTCGGGACAGTACTTTTCTTCTGGATGAATAGTGGGTATTTTTTTCTGTATCCCTGACAATGAATACTTATGCCAAATGTCATGATGGTTCAGCGGTTTAGGGCATGAAAAGGTATCAAGCAAACAAACTTACTTTTGCATCTATAATAAAGCTTCATCATAGTTTGGCTCATCGCCGCAAGGTTGCCTGCTTGTCGGTTTTCTACAGATTGTACTTCGGAGAGTGTGCCCGAGAACTCCACGACCTCATTCCACCGGCCCCCTTCTACCACCGGACATCTAGACGCACTGCCAGTTACCATCCCTACCTGGTTGCTATTCCACCAATTCGCACTAAGCGCTTCGCGTGAGAGTGAATAGGCTTCTTCTGGGTAAGCTCACTCCATCGTCGACTTTGTCTCTGTCACCTCTGACCTAGACTAGAGTCAAGAGCAAACCCATCACAAATAAAAAAATAAAAAAAAATATTATAGCTAGGAGGATGAAAAACCGGTCTATCGACACTATAGACTCAAAAAATGTATAATTATATAGGTACTTAAATAAAAAAAAATAAAAAAAATACTCTTACACACTACTAAATTTTCTATAATAATATAATTCAATCATGATTCGAAAGACACGTGGCGCCATCTATTATCATAAGAACGTTATTGTTGTTTCCTCGGGAACAGTACTTTTTTTGGGATGAAAGGTACCCTATGTCCGCCAACACCTGACAACGTTTATGCAAAATTTTAGGAAGATCGGTTCAGTGGCTTAGGCGTGAGGTTACAAACAAACAAACTTACTTTTGCATTTATAATATTATATAATATATATAGTTAGGATTTTAATTATTACTTTATTTTATTTTATTGTA
Source organism: Dicycla oo (assembly GCA_948252095.1). Taxonomy (NCBI): domain Eukaryota; kingdom Metazoa; phylum Arthropoda; class Insecta; order Lepidoptera; family Noctuidae; genus Dicycla; species Dicycla oo. The sequence goes on from OX411732.1 coordinate 18,254,182, forward strand.
TTTTATCGTGTTTGGGTGGCTTACAGCTAATAATACAAAAATTTGTAGTGAGGTACTCAACGAAAAGCCACTTACAAGCCTCCACACACGGGGTATAGAAGGCCAAAGACTTTTCATTTTGAGGTCGAATTCAACCCCACTAATGACACTGTAGCGCATCAGGGATGTTCGCAGAGGCAGGTACCTAGACGACGTTTACGCAATCATGCGTGCGCGTGTCGCGTTCCTGATGCGGTCGATGCCGGGCCAACAGCCTCTTTGTCACTATGGCCGCGCGGAACTGTGTTTATATGATCTGTGGGGCGGAAGGTCTAATACTCAGGCACTGGACAAGTATTACCTTCAAATCGTGCCTTGAAATAATGTTGTTTGTTGTGCCTATTGCATATTTGATTATTGATGTTGTATAACGTTCTTGACTGATTGGTCGAAAACGGCAGCAAATAAAGATGAATGGAAAAGTATGGAGAGACCTTTGCCCAGCCGTGGGACTGTATAGATTAAAAAAAAAAATGTATTATTAATGATGTTGCCATTATTATTAATTATTCTGACATTATTAGTATTTTTTTTACATTATTAGTTTTTTTTACCTTTTTTTGCCTTTGCTTTGTTTGTAGGTACTAACACCAAGATATAATTACTAACAAATTGGATTAGATTTTATATTCTGGAAAATAAATGGTTTGATTCGATCGAAATTTGAAAATGAAAACATGTACTTATCCTATCCTACTGAACGCCAGAGAGTATCACGCCAGAACGGCTAAACGGCCAATCTAAATGAAATTTAGTACAGATATAGATTATAGTCTGGAATAGCACATAGGCTATGTTTTATCCCGGAAAAATGTACGGCTCCCGTGGGATCCGACATTCAAGCGGGCGAAGCCGCTGGCAAAAGCAGGTTTTAAGATATTTGTGAAGACCTATCATGTGTAAGTACCTATAATAATAATAACCTGGGACATTATTCACATACGGTCATCTGATCCCAAACTAAGCAGAGCTTGTACTATGGAAACCAAATAACTGATATACTACATACACTACTTTTTTTTGTAAATACTACATAAACAGGGTGAAGTGTAAATAGTGGCAACCTTTTAAGGGGTCATTGTACTCATCATTATGAACAACATTTACTGCGGGATCAAACCTGAAATCGCAAAAAAAATCAGCTGTTCAGTACATTTATGTTCGCATAATTCGTCAAAAGGTAGGGAACAGCTGATATTTTTTTCTTTTTTTGCGATTTCAGATTTGGTCCCATAGTAAAAGTTGTTAATAATGATGAGTAAAATGACCCCTTAAAAGTTTGACACTGTTCACCTGTATAGATGATTACACCCAGACTCAGGACAAACAGACATGTTCATGTACACAAATGTTTGTCCTGGATGGGAATCGAACCCACAACCTGCGGCATGATATGTGGTATTTTAACCAACCACGCCATCTGGCGTGTCACTATGCTATGATATGCTCTTGCTATGTGTGTGTATCTATGCCTGGCATTGGTTGTACAAAAGATACTGGCGGAATACGGCAATAAAATTGCATCCGAAACAAATCGCTCACCTATAAAAGCTTATTCTTCAAAGGTGAAAGAGCACAGAAGTTTTCCCACCTTAAAATATAACAGGAAAAGAAAACGATTCCCTATAATCCTCCTACATTTCTCATTGCCACGCCAGGGGAACGCAATCTCAGGCAATTTCCCCTAATATTGCCCAACCTTTTCTTACAGACATATCGTTATCCCAACAATATGTCGCAGACCGCAATTTGTTCAGGGATTTGGTGATCGGGTTATGACTTCAGAGCTCGTCAGAGGTCACAAACATATGACAGTCAGGTCAGATGGGAGTTTTTAGAGCATCGTAAAGAAGAGAGGTAACGAGCCAAAAGGTTGAAGATCCAAGATTTGTTGGCGGTTTAATTTTTGGCGGTAAAAGGTAAAATGCTGACTGTTTCGTGTTATTGTAAGGGCCAGAACGAAAATGATCGCAACATAAATATAATAAATTATAAACTTCTGTGATTCGTTGAAAGATTTATAAACAGGCCACTAGTAGAAGTTTACGCGCCCTTGACAATTTGTCACATTAAATTTGCGACAATTTTCTTTCGAGAAACTGGCTAATAAGAGTCTTTAACGCTTGAATTATAAGCGATAAATAAATCTTGTTAGATGTTGGTAAAAGAAACAGAGCGTGGTTTCCGACAGGAGTAGGCCATTCCTCCTTTCATGAATGTCATAATAGTCAAATAATTAAAATTTCGGTTATCTGTCATTCCCTGATTTGCCAGTCAGCAAAGTAGGCAGTAAAGGCAACAAGCCTTCGGGCTTGTTGCCTTGCGCTGGCCTCATTTTTAGGATTCCGTACCTCAAAAGGAAAAAACGGAACCCTTATAAGGATCACATAGGATCACTCCGTTGTCCATCTGTCTGTCAGTCTATCAAGACCCTTTTTCTCAGGAATGCGTGGAGGTATCAAGTTGAAATTAATATCAAATACGTAGTTCTAACCGTCGCGTCCCTTGGAGCTCTAAGAATAAAATCAAGCTTCTAAGGGTTTTTTTTTTAATAGTCATATAAGTTTTATCTGAAGAATAAATATGACCGTTTGACATATTTTCTGTACAAAAGCTGTCAAACCGCCATATTTATTCCCTAAATAAAAGTTATCTGACGATTGAAAATTTGACCCTAAGTCAACGCAATAAAACACTTAAACATAAATATGCGACAAAGTTTTATACCCGCAAATAAATCAAAACGGTACTTATACTTCCCGTTGACCTAGAATCATGAAATATGGCAAAAAGCAAGGTCTTACAAAACAAATAAAGGAAAAAGTCAAGTCAAGAAAAAGGTAAGTACTTAATTTGTAGTTTTATCACATATTGTTTTTTTCTTGACGTGCATCGATGTATGGGAGAACATATTTTTCTACTATAATGTTAATTTGTTTTTAGGATTAATTCATCCTAACTAAGGAACCCTTCATTGTGCGTGGTCCGACACGCATTTGGCCGGGTTTTTTAATAAAGCTAGGGTATCCTAAGACTGCGATGGTCGCCACATAGCGTCCGCAATTTATCGTCGAATGACGTCACTGAAACATTATTTATGAAAGTAAGTTAGTGAGTTTCCCTAGAGAGCGTTTCTAGGGTTCCGTACCTCAATAGAAAAAAAGGAACCCTTATAGGATCCTATAAGAGTTCCGTTTTATCGTTATCCGTCTGTCTGTCTGTCAGTCTCTCAAGACCCTTTTTGCAAGGAACGCGTGGAAGTATCAAGATGAAATTAATATCAAATACGCCTATGGTCCCTTAGAGCAACAACGCAATAAAAAAAAATCGACCAAGAGCGAGTCGGACTCGCGCACCGAGGGTTCCGTACCGTCATATATAAAAAAGCTACTCAACCCCTGGCTAAATTCTTGAGGGTCCATTAATACGCATCCTGTATAAACCAGACTATCACCCATAAAAGCAGGTGAACGCGTTCTATCAGTACCATATTTATTTATTATATTATTTTTATTAATTTAGTAACCGGGAGCAAATCATTCGTATAGGTACCAAAATAGTTCTGTGCCTAGAAAAAGCAGCTATGCTTCACCCAAAGCAACCTGCGAATAGGCAGGAAGGAGAACATTTTGATTGTGAAACTTGAAGTGCTTTTAAATTTTCATTGGCGGGGCCTATATTTGTTAGAGAATTGGTGTAGAATATTGCAGTTTTGGATTAGCGCCATTTCTTGACGGATAGTGGAACTAATGTAATTTTTGTTGATTTCTGAAAAGTTGTGCTATTTAGAGACATCGTTTTATTTTTCCTGTAATCTTTACATTCAGATTTTTTATATGCAAACTTCCGAGATTAGGGGGAAAGGTATTTTTTTTTTTACATTTTTAAACAAAAGTCGAAAACTATGCGACCTAAAAAAAATAAAAATGTTTGAGAATATGCAAAGAGCGCTCTAGTAGTCCCACTTCGAATTTTTAAGAACTCCTGTCAGTCCCTGTTCAAAAAAAATAAATATTTCTTTCTTATTTGCAAAATATAATAGTTGGGCAAACGTCATCCAAAACTATTCCAAATTTCAAGTTGATAGCGTTAGGAGTTCTTGAGATATCCAGGTGTGACAGACGGACAGACAGACAGAATGAGTCGCACCATAAGGGTTCCTTTTACCATTTTGGTACGGAACCCTAAAAATATACGTCCAAGTAAGCGACATATTTTGATACTCGCAAGTAAATGAAAACCTTACCTTACCGTTACATGAAATTTGGCAAGAAGCAAGGTTCCACAGCACAAGTAAAGGAAAAAGTCAGAATATCGGTAATTTGTAATTTTATCACATGAATAAATACTTTTTTGGGGTTACAAACTTAAATAATATCAATGTATGGGAGAACATGTTTTTTAACTAAAAAATGTTATGTTTTTTAACCGACTTCCAAAAGGAGGAGGTTCTCAATTTGTCTGTATTTTTTTTTTGTTTTTTTTTTTTTGTATGTTTGTTACGCGATTACTCAAAGACGGATGGACCAATTTAGAAAATTCTTTTTTTGTTTGATAGGGTATACTTCCGAGGTGGTCCCATATAAATTTTATTAACTTAGCTTAGGGAGTTTTTGAGTTAGCTTCAATAATGCGTATATTTCCCACTTATTTTATGTGGATGATGTGATGGTGTTTTAATAACTTCCTATCACTGTTATTTACATGGCTATATCTACAATTATTGTGCTCAATTATGTATTCGAATTTGTGTGGGGTAGGTTCCACAACTAAAAAGTGAAAAATAAAAACTTTTTAGCAAAAAATAAAACCGACTTCCAAAACAAAACACTACAAAGTGAAAAATAACTTTAATTTCGGAAGTCGGTGGCAAAAAACGAAAATACAAAACCCAAGACACCGACTACCGAAATTAAAGTTATTTTTCACTTTGTAGTGTTTTGTTTTGGAAGTCGGTTTTATTTTTTGCTAAAAAGTTTTTTTTTTATAAAATCTTTTCAACTACGGAACCCTTCACTGCGCGTAGCCCGACACGTACTTAGCCAGTTTTTTTGACTGTGTGGCACCGTAAATTCAAACCCCGGTGCCATAATTTTCATGACACCCGTCACTGCGGACGATATGTGGCGGCTACCAACGTCGTAGGAAACCAAGAAAATTCAAAACCTTAGTCCATATCAGGAAATCTTTAGAAACTCCAACAGAAAAACTATACTAAAACCTAAAAACAACATTGATTCAGCACGAAAACGAACAAATAAAGAAAGTTCCTAAATCGAATCACTCTCGACTCCGAAAAGGTCAAGTCCAGTTAGAATAGCAATCGTTCAGTGACAGGGTTACCGATGCGTGGTCGTTATTAAGATAGCTCTACGAATGAAATGTATCACGGCTATTGACGAGTTTCAGTACCTATAGTGTTGTTTGAGATATAGTAGGAAAGGGTGTTTTTAGGGTTCCGTACCTCAAAAGAAAAAAACGGAACGTTTCACTTCGTAGTCCGTCAGTCTGTCTGTCGGTCACTCTGTCAAGACCCTTTTTCTCAGGAACACGTGGAGGTATCAACTCTTCCTGTTGACCTAGAATCATTAAATTTGGCAAGAAGCAAAGTATCACAAGCACAAGTAAATGAAAAAGCCCGAAAATAGTTCATTTGTAGTTTTATCACAAAAAAAAATGCGATTACAGACTTACATTTACATTTGGAGAATTAACCGCGACGTATATAGATGTATAGGAGAAGATGTTTTTCAACTACAATGTTGAATAAAAAATATTTAAAAAAATTAAATCGACTTCAAAAAGAAACGAACTCAAAGTTATGAAATAACTTTAATTTTGCAAGTCGGTGTCTTGGGATCTGTCTTTTAGTTTTTTGCCACCGACTTCCAAAATTAAAGTTATTTCATTTTGAGTTCGTTTCTTTTTGACGTTGATTTAATTTTTTAAATTATTTTTATTTCGTAATTTTGAGTTCGTTGTGGAATAGGGGGAAGTCCCGTAACGCCGGACGGCACCTAGCACCGGACACTCGAACTATCTCGAGAAATTGCAGCGCATTCGATTCAAAAATGATCGGTAGGGGTGCGGGGGAGCGGTGCGATACAACGGTCACGGGACGCAGTTTGCCAATGAAGCGTGAGGCCTAGGTGGGAGCGGTCGATTGCGGCTTTCTTCGGAAACATATTGCGTCGCGTAAGATCGAAGTAAGTATTACTGCTATGTTTTTGTATTTAAGTGTCGATGTTAATTGTGATTATACGTGATATTCCACAAATTTTCGAAGTTTGTACAAGATTTTGTTGATTTCCATATCAAATTTGATAGAAAATAATATAAATTGAGGATACTCTGTCCCGTAACACCGGACACAAAGTCGTCCCGTAGCGCCGCACAGAAGACAGATTGTGTTTTCTCGGAAGTATGGGTGTGAGAGGGTGCCTAAGAGGAGAGGCCGCTAAAAGAGCCAGGAACTTCGTCAATGGCAATAGGTTGCAGCGGAGAAGTTTCTGTATGTTCTGTCTTGGCTGGTAGCTCACCTGCTACAGTGTGCGATCCAGAATTGTCTAATAATTTAGTTTCAGAAGAACCCACAGATCCTCCCAAAGAATCTACCTGCGAACCAACAATAAGCAGTCCTGAGCCATCGACTAGCTTTAATCAAGATGCTACTCAGATTCTCCATAACTTGTCGCCATTACCAGAAGCTGTCAAAAAACGAACACTTGTACGGAAGGGAAAAAATGAAAAAAGTGAAATTTTAACTTCATCACATTACAAAATTATTTTTGAAGAAAAAGAAAATGAAAAGAACGTTAAGGACCAAAAGGAAGGAATGGGGAATAAGTTTAGAACAGCTGCAGCAATAGAAAATAAAAGGAAACAAACCAAAGGAATTAACACCAAAGGAAAAAGTGGAGGTAAAGCAAAAGAAAAAAAACCACTAACTAAAAATACTAACACAGGAACTACTTGCGTGGTGTGATTAGAAAATCATAACGAAGACTGGATACAGTGCTCGAGCTGTCGTGGGTGGGCTCATGAAGAATGTGCAGACATCCCTGAATGTTCAGATGCTTATATATCTGATCGATGCATGATGTTTTGAAGATTACGAGTACGACGTTCAGTCTGTCCGGCACTAGGTGCCACTTGCAGTAATTGCATTTTTTTTTATCTAAGTTTGTTTTAAATTTTTACTTATGTTTATGCAGGGGTTGCATTTTTGTTATTTTTTTATTATTTTATACTTTGTTGACTACGTAATATAATAAACGAAATTACATTTCTCGAAGTAGTTTTTTTTTTATTGTCTGAAAACCTTAGGTGTCCGCCACTAGGGGACTTCCCCCTAACTGGTTAAAACTTTTAAAGCAATTTCCAGATCCGATTTTTTAGAAATCAGAAATCATTTATTTTGCCATGAATGTGGGTACAAAATAAGATGTAAACACTGTAAAAGCAGTTCCAACACACTCTACCTTACGGCATGCAAAAGTAATAAAATATATATTAATATCTACTCAAAACAATCAAATAAACAAAAAATAGTACATTTATGTGGATCTACAGACTTCCTACATAAACTGAACATCAATAACAACAATCTTATTTCTATATTTTACAAATGGTTGATTAAATTTAAATTAAAAATTTATTTGTCAATGAATTATACCGGTTGTTGAACTTAAGTAGTTTGTCTTCCGATATGCTAATGATAGGTGATGTAAATATAAACTTAAATACAAAAAATAATAACATCTGCACTGAATATCTAAATAAAATGAGTGAACTATGGTTACACTGTGGGATTAATCAATTTACTAGGGTTGAAAAAACAAAAAACAAAAATAAACAAGTGATAATTACTCAGTCATGCATTGATCATATCTTCTTACGGCGAGTGTGCGGAAGCGACTCACACACTGCTGTTATAAACACGGCGCCAGCTTACCATTACATAATAGGCTGCGCATGTGTGATACCGGCTCATGTGTTGACCGCCACACCGTGCACTATCACTCGCTTAGATAATAAGCGTGTGAGTGAGAGGCTTGTGAACGTCGACTGGTCACCTGCACTCGATTATCAATGCCCTGAACACATACTAGATTTTATCTTAGATAAATTTAAGCAGATCTATAAGGAATGTAGAATAAGTATAAGTAAAAATAATATTTATAAACTTAAAAAATAAAATAAAATTTAATAAATAAGTAAAATTTATGTGTAAAAAAAGAAATAAACTTTATAAAATTTGGAAAAATTAACCCACTAATTTATCAAATAGAATTCTATACAATAAATATCGAAATAAAACAAATAAATATATAAATTGTGTTAAAAATAAATACTATAAGACTGAAATGAGTAAAAACTTCCGGAATTCGAAAAAAATTTGGAGTTTCATTAATTCATTATGTGGGAACATTACAAAGTCAAAAGAAGAAGTCGTTTTCAAGGCATTTAATCGTAAGGAAGAAGACTTAGCCGATACATTTGCAAATGAATTCCAACAAAATGTCGACAGTATAACAAAACATTGCGGCACCACCATTCTAGACCCGCTGACGCACTCTAATGACTGTGGCATGTCCCTGCGAATTAACAAAATATCATACGATAAAATTTATAAAATTATAAATAATTTAAATATAAATAAAAGTCCTGGCTATGACGAAATACGAGTCTCCGACTTAAAATATGCATCACAAAAAATTTATCCAGTCATAACACATCTTATTAATACTAGCCTAAAAACCTGCACTTACCCTGATAAACTAAAAATAGGTACTATTCGCCCCATCCACAAAAAAGGATCCTTAAAGGACTACAATAATTATAGGCCTATCACAATTTTATCAAGCATTGACAAAATAGTTGAGCGCTGTATTGGTGATAAAATTAACCACTTTCTACGTGAGAACAATGTAATAAACAAAAACCAATTTGGTTTTCAGAAAGACCGAAGCGCCGCTCAGCTATAGTGTCAATTTAGCAATGAAATTAATACATACCTTAATGATAAAAAACATATTTGAATAATTTTTATTGATTTTAGCAAAGCTTTCGACACACTTAATTATAATACACTTTACCAAAAACTAGAATGCAGTGGTATAAGGGGTCCTCTACTTCGGTGGTTTATGAGCTACCATAGCACCAGATATACAACTGTCAAGCTAGGAAACTCGTTTAGCGACATGAAATTAAGAACAAAAGGCATGGCACAGGGGTCCATAATCGGGCCTACTGAATACCTACTCTATGTTAACGATATGTGCAATACTATAGAGGTAGGCTCTGTATACCAGTTTGCCGATGATACCTGCATCGTGGTAGCTGATAAAGACACTGAAGTGGCCGAGCGTCTTCTTCAAACTAACTTTGACTTACTATGTAAGTGGTCGCATGATGTTGGTCTCGTCATAAATGCTGACAAAACCAAAGCCATGCACATACATTCTTCACATAATCAAGCCACTTACACACCATCCATCAAAGCGCATAACCATGCCTGTCTACACGCAGTATGTACCGATAGTTGTAGCTGTGAAACAATAGAATTCGTCAAGGAACACAAATACATTGGTCTCATAATCGACTACAAATTTAATTGGGTACCACACATTAACTATCTATGTGATAGACTAAGATCTATCCTGGGTAGAATAATCATACTTAAACATAAAATGCCATATAAAACTTTAAGACTACTATATCTAGCCCTAGCTGACTCCATAATTAGTTATGGTCTCAGTAGCTATGGGAGAACATACAAAACTAATTTATATAAAATTTACAAACTACAACAACGAATCCTTAAAAATATTGTACCACCTAAAATTAAAACTAAATACCAAAATGATTACTCTGAACTATTTCATTATTGCAACATATTGCCAATACAAAACATGACAAGACTTTCAATACTAAAAGATGAATATGTCAATATAAATAATTTAAATAGAAGAACACGGCATCCTAAATTAAGAACTTTAGCTAACATAAAAACTTTTACCTTGCCCAGATGTAACAATACATATGGTATGAGAACATACACCTACATACTACCAAAAATAATAAATGAACTTCCTGCGGACATACAAAGTGAATACCTCTGTTACCCTAAGAAAGCAAAAAGCTTATTAAAAAAACATTTTCTGCAAATTACAAACTATGAGTATATACTTTAGTTTGATATACTTACTACCATTTTTAATTGTGCTATTATTATATTATATAAAAAGTAATATATAAGTAGTATAATAAGTAAGACTATTTTGATTTTTTGTAAGTAAAACTTAAAAACACATTGTTTCTAGTAGCATATTAGATATATATTTTCCGAACTCACTATATACGCCATCATATATAAGCCATCAAAGGCTTCTGTGTTTTTTTAACATACAATGATTTAACTCTGCGATATACATTTTGAACATTAATTTAAAAAAAAATAGATAATTTTACTTACATTAACAACAAAAAAAAAAATAACAACAATAATAACAAAAAATAAACAAGGTATATAATGAAATTTTAATAAAGATGGTAAATTGATCTAACATTATAAACTCTTATCATCCAAAAAATCTTGTACAGAATAATATCATTTACCTATTAGTAAGGATGTTAGCCTCTTTTTAAATATACTTAATGATTCTTCTTTGTAGGCATGAGGTATTTTATTATAGATGACGGGCCCCATTGATAGTAAGCTTTTTCTTAATAATGCTGTTTTGTGCCTACCTGTAAACATCATCATTTTTGTATTGTGATCTAACAGATCCCGGACGTGTTCTAATATCGTCCATTAGGGTAAAAAGATGCATGTTTGTTCTAACAAATATTGCAACTTCAAGTATATACAAAGACGGAAAGGTGAGTAATTTTAGAGACTTGAAAACAGGTGCACAACTGTCGGTATTTTTAAGACTAGTCATTGATCTTAGGCAACGTTTTTGGACTTTGAATATCCTCTCCCTCTCAGTACAGTTACCCCAGAATATAACTCCGAATCTCAAAACTGACGCAACTAGACCATGATATGCTTCCAGCAAGGTGCGAATGCTTACTTTTTTTGACAGGTTATAAAGTACGTACGCTGACTTGCTTAACTTCTTACATACATCCTCTGAATGCGCTTTCCAGGTCAGTTTGTTATCAATTAGAATACCAAGAAATTTTGTAACATTTGTCGAGTCTACCTTTTGTCCACCAAATTCAACATCATAATTTTCGGCTCCTAGCCGTTGGTGAAAATGCATAATTTTTGTTTTTGGAATATTTATAATTAGATTATTTTTATTATGCCAATTTACTATACTTTTTAATGTAGTATTAATATCACTTTCGTAATTATCTTTATTGCCGCATTTTACTATTGCCGTACTGTCGTCTGCAAATAATACAATAGGTTGTTGAATTTGGCAAATCGTTAATAAATTTTTTTAAACGTGTGAATTTCAGCAAAGTAAGCACAACTAAATCAGGTCATCATAATCACCACCATCTTCCTGTCTTTGTCCCATATTACGTGTCCCATAAACGTGTTGCGCCGACCCCGCGTATTATGAGACCATATTATCGGCGCAACGTTTTGTTCTTCCATTGTCTTCTGTCAATAGTCACGCTATTATTCACTCCCTTCTCTTTCACATCATTATTCTCACTCTATCCATCAACATTTCACGCTAAGGTTCAATCTGCCTAGCCATTTCCCAACAATGCTTGAGTCGGCTTCCAGTCTAACCGGTTGCAGCTGAATATCAGTATTTTACATGGAGCGACTTCCTATCTGACCTCCACAACCCAGTTACTGAGTAAGACTAGTTTGTCAGACTTTCGGGTTTCTGACGACCCGTAACGACTGTCAAAGATCCACGAATGGCAGCCGGGATCAACGGCATAACGTGCTTTCCGAGGCACGGAGCAGTCTCGGTAAGGAAAGATGGTCAACCATCCATGGACCAACCCCGGCAAGCGTAGCTTAACCTGATGGATGGATGGCTTTTATTATTTAGCCACGAGCATCACGCTAAGGTTCTCATGCTATAAAACTAATGAGAAATGGATGTAACTAATCAAAAATACAACAGACTCTCTCACCTACCTCCAGTAGGTATAGTGACAGTTCATCCACCGAAACACCCAATTAGGAAGTTTTTCAACGACTTTTTTAAAATTAGGCAATAACCAGTACAAAACACAACCCTAATGAACCTACAATATAAATACGCAGTAATACAATCGACCAACGCAACGTTTTGTATAATTTCTACGTAAACACCGAAGCCAAATTCCGGCAAAATATCCCCGAATAAAGGCTTTGAATGGGGAATACCCAACGAACATTCACATTACCATAATTAAAGCATGGTACAGGCATTTGTCAGAGCGCAAATAGAGTTGAACAAGCCACGGAATGGTTATTTGTTATGCAAGGCTGCAAAGTTGTTTTTTGGCGCGAGTACTTGTATTGAAACCTGAGCAAGCGAACGATTCTAGATTCAAATATAGGTACGAGACGCAGAACAACTTTTCTGCTTAGCGAAACACAACTTTTCACCCACAGAGTACATTTTTATTGTTTTTGTTTTCACCTCACTACAGCGAGGATAATGCTAGCTGCAAGAACAGCTTAAATAATATATTAATTTCGTAGATAGATTCTCTGTTTACGATTAAAGTAGTGTTTTCTTTTTTTTCATGCAGTCGTCGTGCTGGCCAGTGCGATTATTCAAAAATGAGGTTGGCGCACTGTCATGAAATAAGTGTTAATGCATTTTAAGTGGACTAGCGGTATAGAAAATTATTTAATAGAAAGGTTCGAATTTTAAAAAAATATTTTCACGCTAACGAATAAAATGCACTTCTGCGCTCGATTTTGAATGATAAACAGAAGCAAATAGAATCTTTCCGAGGTCGTGAAGTGAAAATGTTATTTTAACGCTCATAGCCTAGCATTGCCAGGAGTGGCACGTGACTAACTGGTTGCTGCTAGTTGCCATAAAGTGGAATTAAGCTAAGCGAGCGGTCATGTCAGATGTGGGAATGTTCTTTACACATTAAGAGCATGTTTTTAGAGTTCGTGCTTTATTTATTTTTTTATTTATTTAATTATTTCAGACAACAATATGGTCCATTTTGTTAGTAAAGTACCTTATCACTAGTGTTAGTAGTACACAGACAGAATAACAAGAAGAATATAAGTGTCTGAGGCAGGATGTACAGAGAACGATAAAGTAAAGACTACCTGACCATTCTCCCCACATAGTGCCTCAGAAAAGGGGAGTAAGGACTCCACCACAGTTTTCAAGATGCTATTGTCACTGAACCGCGTTCTACGCATCAGTGATGCGACTTTTTTGCGAATCACTGCATGGAAGCCGTCAGTTCGGTTCTGAGCAAACATCTCCGATGCACTACAGAAACGGGGCAGCTTCAACAGCATCCTAAAAACATTATTGTATTCGATTTGTAATACATCTAGAGGTCTTTTATTGTAGCTGACCCATAGAACCCCGCGTACAGACCTTGAAAAAACGCCTTAAACAGGGTGATCTTGACTTGGTCCGCACAACGAGAGAATCTACGGGCCAACATGTTCCCTCGGACCGCCAGTGCCCTACGCTCTCTTTCGATGTCTTCATTATCTATAAGGTCGTCGGTAAGTATGTGCCAAAATGGTACTTTATTTATGCTCATACCAGTTAGAGAAAAACTAGTTTTATTATAATCCTTAAAACGAAAAAAATCTGGCCATCATTTTCCGTTTTAAGGATTACAATACAACTTTATTATTTCAATACAACAAGGAGGAGCTCGAGGCTAAGTAATAACAGCCGCACGGGTCGATCCATCAGATTAAGCTACGCTTGCCGGGGTTGGTCTGTGGATGGGTCACCATCTTTTCATACCGAGATTCCTCCGTGCCTCGGAAAGCACGTTAAGCCGTTGGTCCCAGCTGTCATTCGTGGATCTTTGACAGTCGTGACGGGTCGTCAGAAGCCGGAAAGTCTGACAACCAGTCTTACGAAGGGGTATCGTATTACCCAGTAACTGGGTTGTGGAGATCAGATAGGCAGTCGCTCCATGTAAAATACTGGTATTTAGCTGCATCCGGTTAGACTGGAACCCGACCCCAACATAGTTGGGAAAAGGCTAGGCAGATTGAATACAACTTACCTAACAATATAAAACTACTGTTTGTAATAATAATAACGCACAGTCTTGTGTAGCACAACTTAACGTGCTTATTTTTTGCATTTTCATTCAAGAAATAACCAAACAAGCGATGACAACTTACCATGCTTATTTTTTGCATTTTCATTCTAAAATAAAAGAAATAACCAAACAAGCGATGGTGGCGCCACTGCACGCTCGGTAGCCTTTTAATACATAACAGATCGTCTATCCAGCTATTTTGTAACAGGTCCTTATTCTGGCACATTGCACCGTTAACAGATTTGAGTGTAAAGGACCAATAAACGCTTCTATCCAATTTGTGATGTGGTTTTCACGCGTGCATGGCGCACACTTCGTACATAAGGACTCAGGCATGTGAAGAGCGCGACCACACGCAGAGCAGCCACAAGTTGATTACTTAGGGTTAGAAAGGGTCGTTCACTTGAGCTGTGGTACAGTGAAAACTGGTCACCAGCAGCGACGAGAGGCGGCAACTTCTATGCCATGCGGTGATTAATAAATGTGCCATCGTGCCTTAATTTCCTGAAGAGGTAAGCAGAGCAGTAGGTATAATTTACTAAACACGTCTGCTACTTCTGCAGAGAGTGCACGCCTGCTGGCTGTGGGTAAGTGGGAGTCGGCTGTGTGGCTTCAGGCACTACCGTCGCCGAACATACGCACTTTGTTCGACGACACTACTTTCCACCTCGCTGCTTCCCTACGACTAGGAGCTCCATATCGTTCTCCTCATCGCTGTCACTATGGCGAAGAGGTCAACAACCTCGGACACCACAGCCTGTCTTGCAGCCGAAATGCTGATCGCTTAGCACGGCGCGCGAATTTTAATGACATCATCCGACGAGCTCTTGTCACTGTCGGCGTTCCAGCTGTATTAGAACCCAATCGCGTGACACGCGACGATGGCAAGAGACCGGACGGCATGACTTTATTTCCATGCAAGTTGGGTAGGCCTTTAATGTGGGATGCAACGTATGTCGATACTCTTGCGCCATCCCATCTTCCTAGCTCAGCCTACTGTGCTGGCGCCGCTGCTGCGACTGCGGAATACCTCAAGCGGCGTAAATATAATAACGTTATTGGTAATTATATTTTCGAGCCGTTTGTGGTTGAAACCCTCGGGCCGAGGGGTCCGAGTGCTCATGGTCTCTTTAAGGAAATATCGAAACGGCCGGTTGACACTTCCCGTGACCCTAGGGCTGGCTTTTACCTTTGCCAGAGGCTAAGCGTTGCCATACAACGTGGTAATACTGCCAGTCTTATGGGTCGGTCATTCTCAGACAGCTCAAATACGCATGTCCGGGTCGAAATCCAGTACGAAATGGATAACTAACAACTTGATATTTTTTTCTATAACAGGTTCGATCAAAATATTAGGAGGGGCCTGTGTTGTTTTTTTAATAAATTAAATATAAGTTAGTTTAAAAAAATAAAAACCTCGAAAATATTGACCTCGGTGCTGCGTCCGGCCCCGTATTGCGGCGGAAATTAATTTTTATATTTTTTTCTCCAATACATGGCGCTATTTTGCATGTGTTCACAAACAACTAGATAGTTATTAACACAATTTATAATATTTCTACGCCTTTATAGGCCTTAGTAGACAAGTTACAACTGGTTGTTTTCACGTCCGACGTTTAGAATTGATATCAGTGGCGCGCACCGATCCGTTCATATATCCTGTATTCCAGTGATTGCGAGAATAGTTGTTCGAGTAATACAAACTGTCAGTTGCGCCGCATCGGTGGTAAGCATACCACGTGCGTGCGTCTACGTGCCACTCTTTTATTAAGGTACGTAATCGTTTTCGGTGGCTTGGTATACCCTTAAAATTGATTTCGGTGAATTCATTTTATCCACAACTGTTAGAATTAATATTTTTAAATTATAATAAAAGTATGTCTTATATGTATTCGATTTCAATAAAAGAGATTAATATTAAAAATTCGGGTTACTTTTGAAATTATCTAGGATTTTGATAATTATTTTGATTTCAGTGGCATTGATTTCGGTGTTTTCGGTGGAAATAGGCGCACCGAAATCAATTTTAAAATCACTGAAATCAATCAATAGTTATTTATTTACATTTTAAGATCGTTTATTTAACTTTATCATCACCTCTCAAAGTTGTTTCAGTATTGTGATTATGGCAGATTTAAAAGAAGATCTGTTGGTTAAAAAAAGATTGGCTGAACAAAGTCGGAATGCTCGCATCAAGACTGATCTAGAGCTTTACGCAGTGCACAAGGAGAAAGATAGGCAACGGTATTATAAAAGGAAGAATGAAGGAAAGATAAAGCCTGTAAGTGAATAAGATCCTCGCCAACAATGAATTTTTAGGGAGAGAAGTAGAATTTGTCTTCCAACAAACTCAATTTGAAAAAAAGGCGCAAAGAGATGAGGTGTCTTGAAGAGGATTTAATAATCGTACCAGAAGTAACAGACGAAACTGACGATCCTTTGGTGACTTCACTGTCACAACCAAAACGATCAGGACCACTTCAAACTGAAGCAAGTTCCTATGTTGATTTGCTACCATCAAGTTCATCGGGCATGTCATCTCTATTACCTCAGCGTGTTATCGAGACTTGGCAGCACGACGGGGTGTGTTTCAACAACATCAGCTATGCGGATGACATGGTGCTGTTGGCTCCCTCGGTCAGTGCACTCAGAAAACTTCTCAAAACTGTGAGAACTATGCTGACAGCCATGGGTTGCGATATAACGTGAAGAAGTCCGAAATCATGGTTTTTGGGGCTGTTGGCAAGAAATGTCCAGTAAATGTGTCACCAATAAAAACGTCCCGATTCGTCGGGTACATCAGTCAAAATACTTGGGACATGCTGACAACCTTAAAGATGATGCTGATGTTGAACGGGAACGCAGGGCATTGGCGGTGCGGACGAACATGTTGGCCCGTAGGTTTGCTCAAAGTACAGAAGCGGTCAAACACACGCTATTTAAAGCATACTGCACATGTATGTACTCGAGCGCCCTATGGATCAACTGTACCAAACGTGCCGTCAGTGCGCTGCGCGTCCAATATAATAACGCTTTTAGGGCGCTGATGCGGCTGCTACGTTTCTGCAGTGCGTCAGAGATGTTCGCAAAAGCCCGAGTCGACAGCTTCTCAGCTATCGTACGGAAGAAAAGTGCGTCTCTGCTCGCCAGATTGCATGGCAGTGGCAACAGCCTCCTGAAGGTGATAGCTGACAGGCTTGATGAGAGTACCATAATGGAACATCTCATCAGAACAACGCTGTCTGTCGTAGTGTATAAGTACTAACATAGATCATAAGCCACATTGTTACTAACATCCTAGTATACTCGTATAAGTACTAACGTAGGTTATGATAGCAACAATATACCAAACAATATACTTAACAAGATGTTAGCAACAATATACCTTACATTGTTGCTAACATCTTGTTAAGTATTTTTTTTTTGTGTGTTATTTTGTCAATGTGGACCTTTTGTTGTTTGATGAATAAATAAATAATAATTATTACCTAAAAGCTTATTTAATCTATACTATACATAAAAATCAATTGTATGTACGCGCATCACTTCAGAACGGTTGCACCTATTTGGCTAATTCTCTTTTTGTTGTGTTTATAATTGTCAGGACAAGGTTTGTATGAAAGAAAATGCTTGAAAAGTTGCCGGGGAAATTGGAAAATTCGGGAAAACTGAAAGTGCATTTTCTATGGGAATTTTGTATGAATTGTTGAAATTTTGACAGGACAACGTTTGTCAGGTCAGCTAGTTGTAAATAAAAATACAAATATTATTAGTTAAGTAAGTGCCTTCTACAATTGATTTTGTTAAAAAGACTGATTTTTAAGTGATTTTTGTAGTGATTTTTTTATCAATAAGTAAATTGTCTGTGATTAAGCTAGATCTCAATTATGATTTCAGATTTTTTTTAAGTTCCTATATTGTTAGTTTAAGACTAGCTACTATTTTTAGTTACTAATTTAACGCTTCCTTTCAAAGTTGATTTTGGCAAATTTTCTTATAACTTAATAAATGGGTCTTGATAAAATAAAATGTTTTATTGTAAAATTAATCTGCATTTTCTTACAAACCATATGTTAATATATAAAAAAGAATAGTCTTTGAAATATAAATTATTTGATAGATTTGATTTCGGTGATAAGAATATTGATTTCGGTGGACACCATTAAAAAAAAATTAAATCCCTTCGTATCTATTCGGTCTATACGACTCCCTCTACTACTAATAGGTTTTAAATTAACTCTAGATTTGATATTTCATATTAGTAACGCATAAATTAAAGAAAAAAAATTGACACCGAAGTCAACCAAATAATGAGTCTCCTGATAATGACCCGGGTACATTGCAAGTCGACAGCGATGCGGATTAATTTTTTGACGCCAAATTTATTATGTGAATAGTTTTAGTTAAGATAGGATTTAGTAGTTTTGTTATTTTTACTATTGTTATTTTAAAGGACCATAGATAAATAGATAGAAACAGCAGTAGGTACACATAGCGATACTTCGTCAATTATGTTTAAGGCGAAAGCGCCAGGGTAGCCCGCGAAATTCAACATTTTCATTTTTCAATTTTTCGTTTTCTTATGTTGTTTGCAATTTCTAGGTCAGTATCAGGTTGTATGTTTATCTGAATATGATTCACGACCGTAACAAATAATCAAAACAATTCTCTAAGTTCATAATACTCTATTGAATTACTATTTCATGAAATCTTGACATTTGAGGTCTTTTCTAACGTACGAAGTAGTTTTACTGATTCTAATGATTATAATTATGTAAATATATGTGTTTTTACGGTCGCAAATTATATTTGAATCAACATAAAACCTAATACTGACCTGCAAATGGCAAAAAACGTAAGAATATTTGAATTTCGCGGGCTGCCTTAGCGCTTCCCCTTTAACATTGGACATGTTAAGAGGATCATCTTGCCAGGTGCGTAGGTACATAAATATCCTTTAAAGTAAAAGTTCGCGAGCACATTCTTAAGAAGCTGGCAGTATCATCACAACGTTAATGTTTATATAGTTATATATATATATAGTTTTTTTTTTGTAATTGCACTTACCACTGCTTGTCTGAAAGGAAGGATGACTGGTAGAAAATGCCTATGCCTAGTGCGTGACAGCTCCAACAGCTTGGTGGCTATAGTAGCCGACAGGATGGACAGTCCAATGATGTGGCAATGGATGACCAGTCATCGTGCGTCATTCTGTTATGTAAAATAAGTTGTTCTAGTGTATTTTTTGTGTAGTATGTGTTTTCATGTATGTATGTATTTTGTGTATAAAATTATAATGTGTGTTTGTTTATGGACTTATGGTCTGAAATAAATTTATTATTATTATTATTATTATTATTATTATTAAGTCCGCCTCTGTACATTTCTGTGCTTGAAGTATTAAATAAATAAATCTAGACTCCGGGCTTGCTATTCATAATATGATGATTAGGTATATCATATCAAGAAAGTGTTTATTATAACCCATATGGTTCCTAAAATCCTAACAAGTCAACACGAACCTCTGTGTGCATGGTTTTATTTTAATCTTGCTGTGGCAAATCCAGGGCTGTCTTTAATATATTGGATAGGAGGCCCTGAGCACTTTAGGTTAGGGAGAATGCAGGATGCAAGAGCGAGCTCGAAATTTGTTTTGACAGTTCATACTGAAATAGTAGTTACTTTGCCGACTTATGCACAAAAGTTTGGGAACTAAGAAAAGTACTATGAGCGAGCGAAGCGACCTCGAAAATTATAGCACCCTGTCTGATATTTACTGAGCTTTTCTTTTGACAGCCTCTAGCTAAGACGCTGGCAGGAACTAGAGGGCTCCATGGATCGGGGGCCTGGGCACTTACCCAGTGTGCCCAATGGCAAAGACGGCCCTGGGCAAATGTTATAAATGATAAATGATTTTTATTTCTGTAAGTAGGTTTGTACAAACACTTTTACAAGTCAATCATGTTTTTTTTTTAAACTAGATGAGGTCGGCGTTTCCTATCTGACTACTCTGAGAAGAAAGGCCGAAACAAACTCAGAGGTCACAGTCTCTTATAAAGTGCAGACATAATCTTGGTCACTTCATGTGAAGACCATGTAGATTGGTGTCTGAAATGGTCTTTTGAGGAAAGAACCACACAGATTGAGAGGACCTGTCCAGTCAGTGCACGCATTTGTCAGTAATCGCGCAGCTCAACCCAGAACTTAAGGAGCTCAACGATTCGACGAACAATACCAAAGAAAGGACATTGGGGTAGGCCGCATAAATTACTCAACTGCCAGACGATGATTAAAAATAAATGAGAGAAAAAATAAAATAATATATTCACTGATAAAACAAATAAACCTACCGGTACCTACCTACCTAAGTAATTCATATGAAAAGTAATTTGTGGTTCAACAAATGTTACGAGTAAGTTACGCGCCATTTCCAATATTAACGCTGACATAAATATTTACCAGTGGTTTACAATGTGTTTAAGGGGTAGACTCGCTCAGAAATTAAAATGGGATCGTCCCTTTTGTTGACGACTGAAAAACCCACACAATTGTTTCGTTCATCCTAATGTGTGGCTTTATACAATTCCACAGGAAGATAATTATGACGACTTTTAACGAGGTGGCTTATGTTTCACAAAATACTGTTTGAAACAGAAACCAAACTCGGGTTTTGGTTGGCTTCGGGTTCATTGTTCTGTTTTATGAAAATATGATGCTGTTTTTAGGGTTCCGTACCAAAATGGTAAAAAGGAACCCTTATAGTGTGAGTCAGTCTGTCTGTCTGTCACAGCTGGATATCTCAAGAACCACTAATGCTATCAACTTGAAATTTGGAATAGTTTTGAGTGACGTTTGCCCAATTATTTTGCAAATAAGAAAGAAATAATTTAATTATTTTTTTGCAACAGGGACTGAAAGCGTTCTTAAAAAATTTGAAGTGGGGCTACTAGGAGCATGTGGGGTATTCATATGAATGAACGCTGTTTGCACATTCTCAAACATTTTTAGCTTTTTTTAGACCTCATTTTCGACTTTTGATGAAAAATGTACGATGTCTCTAAATAGCACAGTTTTATATATATATATATATATATATATATGTAGGATTAATGTTACTAAAATATTTCTGAACGCTAAAGAAGTTTGTTTCAGAACGAATGAATGTGTGAGTGACAGGGATGGAATGTATGAAAAGGAAGATGGCGAACAACGAGGAATAAGCGGTGTACGTTTTATGTCGAAGGTGAAAATTAAAAATAGTAATTAAAGTGCAAGATTGTTTTTATTCTGGATATCCCACTCTACAACTTGGGGGCTCGTCCGGGATACCAGAAAAAACAATAAATAAGATTGCCTTGTGTGTGCATCGCGGTAAGGTGAGCCGCGACCACGTGCGCCGGGCGGCAAATTAACGACGACGAAGATTCAAAGTATTATTTTAAAATACGACGATGTCCGACGAGAAGAACCCCGCTCCGACATTCAACTACGCCGATATAATCCCAAAATTTAACGGCGTCGACAAGACGTACTCGTCGGCAAAATGGGCGCAGGACATAGAAGACAACGCTGAGATATTCGGGTGGACGGCGCAGCAGAAGCTCATTCTAGCGAGAAGGTCATTAACGGGCACAGCAGAATTATGGCTCAAATCGGAAAAAGCCTTCAAAAGTTACGAAGAATTACGGACGGCATTTCATAAAGAATTTCCGGAAACCGTCAACAGCAAAGAAATGCACGAGCTCATGGCGTCCCGCAAAAAGAAAAGCACTGAAACATATTACGAGTACATGTTAACTATGAAGGAGTTGGGTAAGCGTGCTAAATTCCCGGATTATGTGGCGATACAATATATCATAGACGGAATACAAGACTATGAATCGAATAAAACGATCCTGTACGGCGCGAACACATACTCGGTATTAAAAGAAAGAATCATCATCTACGAAACCATGAAGAGTAAAAATAAGAAAAGGCAAGATGATACGACGAAGCAGCAGAAGCAGGACCTGGAAAAGAAGGGTCATACGGAGAAGTCTAGTCGCCGGTGTTTTAAGTGTGGTGAGACAGATCACGTCGCCAACGCGTGCAAGAAAGGTGTAAAATGCTTCCGGTGCAACTCGTTCGGTCATATCGGACGAGAGTGCAAGGAGTCAATCTCAAATACAGATTCGCAGGGTAAGCATAAAGATGGCGGCGGAGGTCATAGTTCTCGTACTTCCATGTTGTGTACGAAGATTGCGCCGGAACTTGGCGATGGCATCGCGGATCCGGAAGGAAAACATGGCGGCCACGATGAAGATGAACGAGGAAAGAACGATCGAATGAAACATGTGAACGAGTCAGTGTTAACGTCAAACTTCTGTCAATCATGTCAGTGTCATAAGTGTCAAAGTGAAATGGTGTTAAGTGTAAACAAAGACTTTGCGAGTAACAAATCAGTTAAAAACATTAAGATTAGTGGAATAAATGTTGATAGCCTTGTAGATTCTGGTAGTGATTTGAATTTAGTAGCTTCTAACTTGTTTTTTGAGTTGAATGTAACATCCTACGAAAAGGTAAGAGTCACATTGTCAGGACTCGGTTCCGCAAGCGTGTTTTCTCTTGGAAAGTTCAATGTAAACATAGAAATTGATGGTTATTGTTTTGATGTGTGTTTTTACATTGTTCCACAAGAAGTAATGCCTTATAAAGTTATTTTAGGCCAACCATTCTTAGTAAATGTTACTGCTGTCATTGATAAAGGTTCAGTCACTGTTAAGCCTCACCATAATGATGTTTTGCTGCAGTGTATGCTTGCCGAGGTTCTAGAACCAGTGTGTTATGTACCTGATCCACAGATACGAGAGGTGGCTCAGAATTTGGTTGACAACTACCAACCTAAGAGGATAAAAGAGGCTCCGATAGAAATGAAGATTATATTGAAAGATGACATTCCTGTTGCACAGCGTCCACGAAGGTTGTCACTCGCTGAGCAGAGGGAAGTAGAGAAACAAGTAAGTGAATGGTTACGAGATGGTATTGTTAGGCCAAGTTTTTCTGAATATGCGAGTCCATTAGTACTTGTAAAGAAGAAAGATGGATCTACAAGGGTATGTGTGGATTATCGAATGATTAATAAAAAGATGGTCAAGGACGAATTTCCACTTCCAGTCATAGAAGATCATATTGACAAGTTATCAGGGGCTAAGGTGTTCAGTAAATTAGATTTAAAAGATGCATTCTTTCATTTGAGTATAGAGGAAAGTTCAGTTGGATATACCTCTTTTGTAACACACCATGGTCAGTTTGAATTCCTGAGAGCACCATTTGGATTATCAATTTGTCCTAAGTATTTCACAAGATTTATAACAATAATTTTCCGTGATCTTATAGCCAAAGGTCACATTCTTATATTCATTGATGATGCCATAATTCCAGCAAATGACTATAAAGAAGCAGTTGAGAGGTTACGAGAGGCACTCCAAGTAGCATCAGATTATGGACTTGAAATAAACTGGAAGAAGAGTGAAGTATTGACTACGAAAGTTGAGTATTTGGGTCACATTGTGCAAGATGGTGAAATCAAACCCTCCACTGAAAAAACTGAAGCGGTTGTCAAGTTCCCTGAACCCAAGACGGTGAAACAACTACAAAGCTTTATGGGGCTAGCATCATATTTCAGGAAGTACATACCTCATTTTGCTAAAATAGCTAGTCCATTGACTGACTTGCTAAAGAAGGATCAAAGTTTTACATTTGAAGATGAACACAGGTATGCATTTAATATTTTAAAAGAGAAATTAGGAAGTGGTCCGGTACTGAAGATTTTCAACCCAATAAGACGAACAGAACTACACACAGATGCCTCGAGTATGGCTTATGCAGCAGTATTAATGCAGTGGTGCGAAGACAGTGGCTTACATCCTGTATATTATATGAGCCGGAAGACCAGCGATGCAGAAAAGAAATATTCTAGTTACGAGTTGGAAGCTCTTGCTATAATAGAAGGAGTAAAGAAGTTTCGACACTATCTATATGGCATTCCATTTAAAATTGTAACAGATTGCCAAGCCTTTCAGATGACGCTACAAAAGAAAGATCTCTCAACTAGAGTTGCCAGGTGGGCATTGTTATTACAAGAATTTGATTTTCAGGTTGAACACCGGTCTGGTACAAGGATGAAACATGTAGATGCATTGAGCCGCAACCCATACATAGGATTAACTACTAATAGCCTACATGAACGAATAAAGAGGGCACAAGAACAAGATGAAGGATTGAAAGCTATCATGGAGGTACTCTCTGAGAAATCCTATCTCGACTACTACTTGGAAGGCGGTCTGCTGTATAAAGGCCTGGAAAGAAAACTGATGGTACCTAAGAACATGGAGATGGAGGTCATAAAAAGGGTGCACTCAAATGGACATTTTGGTAAAAAGAAGATGACGGAGCTTATAAATAAAGATTATTATATTAAAGATTTAACAAAGAAATTAGAAGATTTTATCATCACTTGTATCCCATGTATACTTGGCAGCAGAAAAGAGGGCAAGCAAGAGGGATTTTTACACCTTTTAGAGAAGGAAGATACACCCCTACATACTATCCACATTGACCACCTTGGGCCAATGACGGAGACAAAGAAGATGTACAATCATCTACTCACAATGGTGGATGCATTCACAAAGTTTGTGTGGATATTTCCCACAAGAAGTACTACAAGCAAGGAAACCATTGAGAAGTTGAGAATCCACCAGCAGCACTTTGGGAATCCCACTAGAATAATTAGTGACAGGGGAACAGCATTCACTAGTCAAGAATTTCAACAATATTGTGAAGAAGAAGGAATCAAACATGCCAAGATTACTACAGGAGTGCCTAGGGGAAATGGGCAGGTAGAAAGAATGCACAGAACCATAATATCAATCCTTACGAAGCTATGCATTGAAGACCCTACCCAATGGTACAAGCATGTTAGTCATGTGCAAAGAGCATTAAATAGTACTTGGCAGAGGAGCATAAATTGTACCCCATTTGAACTACTTGTAGGAATAACTATGAAAACCAAAGAAGACATTGAACTCTACGACTTACTAATGCAAGAGGGAAGAGATATCTTTGTTCAAGATAGAGAAGAAAACCGACGAAAGGCAAAAGAGCACATTTTGCAGGTGCAGGAAGAAAATATACAAGCTTTTAACAGAAAACGTAAAGAGAGTCCTAAGTATAAAGAAGGTGACCTAGTAGCAATCAAACGAACTCAGTTTGGGTCTGGGATGAAACTTAAGCCTAAATATCTTGGACCTTATAGCATCACTAAGGTCAAAGGGAATGACCGGTATGATGTACAGAAGGTGGACCCCACTGCAGAAGGACCAGGTAAGACATCCACTGTAGTTGACTTCATGAAGAAATGGCCCAATGACTGAACCATTATCATTTATGCTTAAAACTTTATTATTTTATTTTGTGAATTCAATATAATTTAAGTTGTTGAACCTGTAACAATGTGTGAAGTGGGTACGTACGGGAGATGAATGATAGCCGGTATGATGTTCACTAGCGGTGTATAATGTCTCCAGTCCACAAACACACGTACATACATAAAGTTCGAAGAACAGAAGGTGAAAGTTACACAAGAGAAGCACAGTAAGATTATGAAAGCACGAGTAGATAGAAAGCAGATAGGCAGAGTACATAGGATAGCATAAGTAACAAGCGCGCGAGATGCGTAAGCACGAGATCTAGCGAAGCGGAACGTGTCGTCAGCCCAGCGGCGTCTAACGGACTGGCGAGCCGGTGAGGCGCGCGCGGGGAAGCGGGAGTGCCCGCTCGCTCGCTGCGCGGCCGCCGGCTGCCAGCGGTCGGTGACTCACGCGCTTGTTATTCACAAAACATTAGGTATTCTACATCTACTAACAATTTAATTTGTATGTCCGTGCCGTGACATTGTAAACTATTATATTTATTTATACACAACTAACGCTGGCGCTACACCACCCCCTTCCTGAGACCGTCAAGGGTGATAGTAATCAGGGAAACGCACCCTACGGCCTGACCGTGTTCTTTTGATATTGTCGTCTTCGGTCGTCGGCGCCGGACTGATGACTGGTGTATCATGTGATGTTTGTTTCTGTCCGTGTTCGTTATGGTTAGTGTTGCCGTGTGTTATTGTGGTGTGCGAGTCTTGAAGTATGTAGGCCGGTTTCACTCGGTCTACCGATACTAAGACTGTTTTACCTTTAAGGAGGAGTTTGAATACTTTGTCACCCCTCTCTAGTACCTTATGTGGCCCTGTATATGGTGGTTTAAATGACCCGGATGACGCGTTGTCTCTTAAGAAGACGTGCGTTGTGGTGGCAAGATCCTTAAAGACGAATATGGCCTTACTATTAGAATGTCGCGACGCTGGAGACGGTTGAATATTATTGGCAAACATGCGTAACCTTGATACGTAGTCGGTTATATCCGTGTTGCCAACTGCTTCCGGTTCAAAGAAATCTCCAGGGAGACGCAATGTTTCACCGTATACCAGCTCAGCCGGTGTTGCCTGTACATCATCCTTAAATGTGCTTCGGATACCTAAAAGAACTAGTGGTAGTAATTCTGTCCAGTTTTGATTCCCGTGGCAGGTTATGGCTGTCTTGAGCTGTCTATGGAAACGCTCAACCATCCCGTTACAGGCAGGGTGGTAAGCAGTTGTCTTTCTGTGTTCAAACCCAGCTATCTCCGACAGGTGTTTGAAGAGAGCCGACTCAAATTGTCTGCCACGATCCGTTACAATTTTTGTGGGACAGCCGAAGCGTGCAATCCAGCCGTACAGAAGAGCGTTAGCCACGGTTTCAGCTGTGATATCTTTAATTGGTATTGCCTCAGGCCATCGCGTGAAGCGATCTACAGCGGTGAGACAATACCGGAACCCATGTGAAATTGGCAAGGGCCCGATCATATCTATGTGGATGTGCATAAACCGTGATCGTGGCAGTTTGAAGTTGCCAAGTGTTGCAGACACATGGCGAGTTATCTTCGCACGTTGGCATGCCAAGCAGCTTCGCGTCCATTCTCTGCAGTCTTTCTTCACTTCGGGCCACACATAACGCTCTGCTACCAGTTTGGCACTGGCGTTGGCTCCTGGGTGGCTTAAGGAGTGTAGATTGTCGAAAACTCGGCGGCGAAGTTCTTTCGTGACATATGGCCTTGGTGTCTTGCTACTCTCATCGCAGTACAGTTCAGACAGTGTTCCCGGCAGTGTGATCTTCTTTAGGCGTAGTGACGTTTCCCCGTCGAGCAGCTGTTTCAGCTCTGAATCGGAACTCTGAGACTTGGCTAGTACATTCAAGTCGATTGGCTGCACGATTGCCTCTACTCGTGACAGGGTATCGGCTACAACGTTATCCTTGCCCGAAATGTGCCTGACGTCGGTGGTAAACTGCGAGATAAAATCTAGGTGTCTGAACTGTCGTGGTGAGCAATTCTCCTTACGTGTATGGAACGCGTAACAGATGGGCTTGTGATCTGTGTAGATCACAAACTCTCTGGCCTCGACCATATGTCGGAAGTACTTAATCGCTTCATATATCGCGAGCAGTTCACGGTCATAAGGCGAGTACTTTCTCTGACTTGTGCTTAGCTTACGAGAAAAGAAAGCTAAGGGTTGCCATTCCTCATCCTTTAACTGTTGAAGGACTGCACCCATGGCCGTATCGGAGGCGTCGGTCACTAAGGCTAGCTTTGCTCCACAGTCAGGATGCGCTAACATTGCTGCTTGGCAGAGACCTGTTTTGCAGGCTGTAAACGCATCGTCCTCCTTTGCTGTGAAGCTGACGGGATGCGAGCCTTTTACCGAGCCTTCTAAAAGCTTGTTCAGCGATGCCTGGTGTTGAGCCGCCTCTGGGATGAACCGCCTGTAAAAGTTGAGCATCCCTAGAAACCTCCTCAGTTCTCGCACTGTTTTCGGTGTTGGGAAGCTGTTGATCGCTTCAACCTTTTCAGGCAATGGTCTCGTGCCGCCTGATGATATTTGGTAGCCTAAAAATGTTACCTGTGCGACTCCGAATACGCATTTTGATATATTAATTACCATCCCATAATCTTGCAGCCTGGAGAAGAGTTGTCGTAGGTGGTCCTTGTGTTCTTCTTGGTCTTTTGAGTAGACCAAGAAGTCATCTAAATAACCAAAACAAAAGTCCAGGCCCCGCAGCATCTCGTCGACGAAACGTTGGAATGTCTGCCCTGCGTTGCGAAGTCCAAAGGTCATATAAGGGAACTCGTATAGCCCGAACGGTGTGGTGATGGCTGTCTTTTGTATATCCTCGGGATTGACGCGTATCTGGTTATATGCTTTGACCAGGTCTATCGTCGAGAATACTTGACATCCAGAGAGGTTGTGAGCGAAATCATGAATGTGGCGGATTGGGTACCTATCGGGTATTGTTCGTGCGTTGAGCATCCTAAAATCACCACACGGGCGCCATCCGTTATCCTTCTTAGGTGCTAGGTGCAAAGGTGAAGCCCAAGGTGAGTCGGAGGGTCTGGCTGTGCCATTTGAAAGCATAGATTCAAACTCCTCCTTAGCTATTTTTAACTTGTCTGGAGCCAACCGACGCGGTGTGCACGATACAGGTGGTCCAGGTGTCGTGCGAATATAGTGTAAGGTGTTGTGTGTAGGTGTACGTTGTATACCCGACGGCCGGGTTATGTCAGGAAACTCCCGGAGTATGTCGTGATATGTAGTGTCACCAATTCTTACCTTAACTGAAGAAACAATATCAGAAGGACGAGCAGGCAAAGCAGGGGTCACAAGCGTAGTGTTAGCGTCGACTAGGCGTTGCATTCTGACATCTACAATTAAGTTGTAGTGTGATAAAAAATCGACCCCTATTATTGGTTTTGTCACGTCCGCCACTATAAATCGCCAAGCAAAGTCACGGCGCAAACCTATATTTAATTTTAAATACGCGTAACCGTAGGTATTTATCGCACTACCGTTAGCCGCACATAGTTCGTAACTAGTTTTATTACGGCGCTCTTTCACTGCAGACCTTGGGTAAACACAAACGTCACTACCGGTGTCGACGAGGAACTGCATCTTGGTGTTCTGGTCAGTAACAAATAAGCGACCAGTGGTATGACAGTCGCCGGTCGCCATTATCGACTGCCTGTTGCTTTTCCCGATTGGTCGCAGGGCTTCACGCACTTCGTTGCTTTATCGCCGAACTTATAATGGTACCAGCAGTTTGGGAATTTCCGGTAGTTCGAATCTGACCTTCTAGAAGGTGATCGTCCCCGACTGTCACTTCTGCCGGATCTTTTCCTTGACCGGGATAACCGGTCGACCTGCGACGTGAGAGCTCGCACTTGTCGTGTAAGTTCGGCGATTTGACCACTCATCTGGTCGACGCTGCTTCCCGGTGTCGCCATCTGACTTGTTGTCGCTGCTACTTGCGGGGTTGCTGGCACTACATCCTGTATGCGATCAGCCAGCTCGGCCACTTCCTCCAGGCTCGCCTTAGCTTGCGAAGCGATAATAGTCTGCGTACTGCTCGGCAGACGGCTGGTCCAGATGGTTCGTAAAAACTCCTCTGGTACGCTTGGTCCCGCCAGGTGGCGCAGGTGTCGCAAGAACTGCGAGGGCTTGCGGTCGCCTAGCTCTTCGTGAGTCAGAAGCTGCTGTACCTTCTTCTCTCTCGACGCAGATAGCCTCTTCACCAACTCACTTTTTAGCCGCTCGTACTTGTGCGGCGCTGCGGGTGCCGTGATGATATCTTCCACCTCGGATGCGTATATGGGGTCCAGGCTCCCTATAGCGTGGTGAAACTTCGTGGCATCGGCTGTGATGTTCGCGAGCACGAACTGGCTCTCCAGCTGCGCAAACCACAACGCCGGTTTTTCGGGATAAAATGGGGGTACCCTCACACCGACGCGATATACATCGTAACTCAGGGCGTCCTTCCTTTGACCTGTCGTCGTATCGCTTCCTTGTGGCACACTCATGGTGTTCTTCCGGGGTCACCAATGAAGTGGGTACGTACGGGAGATGAATGATAGCCGGTATGATGTTCACTAGCGGTGTATAATGTCTCCAGTCCACAAACACACGTACATACATAAAGTTCGAAGAACAGAAGGTGAAAGTTACACAAGAGAAGCACAGTAAGATTATGAAAGCACGAGTAGATAGAAAGCAGATAGGCAGAGTACATAGGATAGCATAAGTAACAAGCGCGCGAGATGCGTAAGCACGAGATCTAGCGAAGCGGAACGTGTCGTCAGCCCAGCGGCGTCTAACGGACTGGCGAGCCGGTGAGGCGCGCGCGGGGAAGCGGGAGTGCCCGCTCGCTCGCTGCGCGGCCGCCGGCTGCCAGCGGTCGGTGACTCACGCGCTTGTTATTCACAAAACATTAGGTATTCTACATCTACTAACAATTTAATTTGTATGTCCGTGCCGTGACATTGTAAACTATTATATTTATTTATACACAACTAACGCTGGCGCTACAATGTGTAAGACTATTCTTGTCAGTATTAGTGTGTTATTAGGATAAGATGATGAACCTGTAACAATGTGTAAGACTGTATTCTAGTTAGTATCAGTATTTTGTTAAGCAGGCTAAGATTGTGTTCTGTTAGTGCTGTATCATTTCTGAGGCCAGAAATAGCGGCAGGATGGCCGAGTTGTAGGATTAATGTTACTAAAATATTTCTGAACGCTAAAGAAGTTTGTTTCAGAACGAATGAATGTGTGAGTGACAGGGATGGAATGTATGAAAAGGAAGATGGCGAACAACGAGGAATAAGCGGTGTACGTTTTATGTCGAAGGTGAAAATTAAAAATAGTAATTAAAGTGCAAGATTGTTTTTATTCTGGATATCCCACTCTACATATATATATATATATATATATATATATATATATATATATATATATATATATATATATATATATATATATATATATATATATATATATTATACTAGCAGACCCGGCCACGCGTTGCTGTGGCTAAAGTTATTGTTATATTACATTGTAGTATACAATTTAAGAGGATTAAGAGGAACGGTAGGAGAACATCAGTCACGGGGACCACCATGCTTTTTACATAGATGGTATTTGTAAAAAAATATGGTGATCTCCATGACAGATTTTCTACGACTATAACCCTTTAGTACAATGAAATTATATACGAACCAAGACGGAAATGTTGAAATTGGTACACAAATTTACGGGATTGGGATTTGAAGGGGAAGGACGTTGAACACGACTGATTAAAATTTTCTTACAGTTTATATTAAGCAGAAATCAATACAAAAGAATTAATTTTTAAATTTATTATTTCCATTTCATTTTGAAACGAATGAGCATATTTATTAGTATGGAACCCTCGGTGCGCGAGTCCGATTCGCTCTTGACCGGTTTTTTTGTTGCTTGTAGCCACTTGTTTCTTCGCCTAAAAAATCTCCACAAACTTTTAGATTGGAACTTTCTCACTAGTACTTAATTAGAATTAACTGCTATGTACTCTTTTGCAGACAAAAATCAATCAACCCACTTCCAAAACTTAACATCATTAAGGACATGACAAGCCAAATCCACTTTAAAACAGTAACTTCCTAAAAAAACTGGCAGTGTGAGTTGGACTCATACCCTTAGGGTTCCGTACCAACAAAACTTTTAGAGTTTTAATTATTTGCCATGATAGAGGCCATTGTAACACGACAATCAATCTGCCTAGCCTTTTCCCAACCAGGTTGGAGTCAGCTTCCAGTCTAACCGAATGCAGCTGAATACCAGTGTTTTACATAGAGAGATTGCCTATATGACATCTACAACCCCGTTACTGGGTAACACGATACCCCTTGGTAAGACTGTTTGTCAGACTTTCGGACTTCTGACGATGCGTAACGACTGTTATAGATCCAAGAATGCCAGCCGGGACCAAGGGCTTAACGTGCTTGCCGAGGCATGGAGGGAACTCGGTATGTTAAGATGGTCACCCATCTACAGAATGTCAGAGGCAATCATAGCTTAACCTGATCGGTCGACCCGTACGGCTGTTATTGCTTACCCACGAGACCTTGTAAACTGTATTCTGTGAAAATTTCAGCTCCTTATATATATTTTTATGATTAAAAAAGTACAACCCTGTAAGAGACAGACAAACATAGGGCGTAGTCATAGGTCCTATGGTACTTAGTCCTATGGAATCCCAAAGACTCTTTGAGTACGTAAAACTGATTATCTAAACTTTCTAAAAGTTACAAAATTTTAAAATTTCCACATTTTTTCGGACGTGCCATACCCTTAACACTTTCGCTGGGCCCAGTGAAATGATTGATGGCTGAGTCCAAATTGCTCCGGGGCCGCTTGCGCCTACAGGCAGACATTTTGACCGTGCTTTTACTTCAATGATGGTGCAAGTTAGAGGAGAGTTGGTGAAGAAAAGTTTGCTGTAATGAGCATTTGGGTTGGTCAAGTTTCGCTCAGGATTAATAAAAATATAACGTTACGCGTATTTACCCCGAAGGGTTAGGGAGTCACCAAATAGCGGAGCGCGGTCCGGAACCGGACCGCTGACCTATTTTGTGCGAACCTTAAGTAAACAGTAATATTTATAACTCAAATATTTAAATAAACATTTTGAGTAAGTAATTAGCTCGCGTTTTGTCTTTTCTGCCTTTCGCCAGACATCACATCATAAAGTAAAAAATTACATTTTTCAAGTGAATTACTGTGTTATTTTTGTTTTTTAGATAATATTAGTTAATTACTTAATAAAAAAAAATAAGGAGTACATAAGAGGAATTCTGAAAGTTGCACAGGTGGCTGAAAAGTTGTGCGGAAATTGGTTGTCATGGTATGAGGACGTGATGCGGAAGAATGAGAAAAATGTCGCGAGGAAAGTTTTGAGTATGAATGTCGATGGCTACAAGAGTAAGGGAAGACTAAAGAAACGATGGATATCTGGATGGATGGATGGATGGTTATATGTGTGAAAGATTATATGGTGAGAAGTGGAGTGACTACCGAGATGACGACTAATAGAGAATTATGGAAAAAGGGACATGTTGCGCCGACCCCAAATAAATTGGGATGGGCGGGAGAATGATCACTTAATAGAAAATTAATTGCTAATAATCTCTGGCAAACGGACAGCGATAGTCATATTATTCATAACAATTGACCCCGATAAAACCAATTGGTAATGCCTGGGTTAGACAAAGGTCTGATACTGCCGTCATAAGAAAAAAAGACGTATCTAACATTTTTTCAAAATAGAGTTTTTTACATATTCGGAATCAGCAAACAAAGACGCATCTCGTACCAGTATTTTTAAATTGGCGTAAGCTTAACGAAAACCTAATAATTCTTACTAATAAAAGACACATTTGTCTTTGTATCTTATAGTTTAAACAGGACAAAATATATTTTTTCTCCACTTCAATACTTCTGTAGATAAGTCCTTTTAGCTTACGGTGGCAGTATAGTACACCACGAAACTATTACTGCTGTAAATGAATCTCTCAATTACTGTTCTATATTACCATTGTTATATGCATCTCACTATAGCCTCGTACTATAGTGAGTTGCATATAAAAATCAGCGTCAGTTCTGTACTCTGACAAAATACAGTAAGTATTGTATTTTATGCTTAGAGGAGCTCGTAGCTAAGTAATAACAGCTACAGGGGTAGATCCATCAGGTTAAGCTATGCTTGCCGGGGTTCGTCCGTGGATGGGTAACCGATACCGAGACTCCTCCGTGCCTCGGAAAGCACGTTAAGCCGTTGGTCTCGGCTTCATTCGCGGATCTTTGACAGTCGTTACGGGACTTCAGAAGCCCTAAAGTCTCTTGCAAAGAGGTATTGTATTACGCAGTTACTGGGTTGTGGAGGTCACTATACTAAGCTGCATCTGGTTAGACTGGAAGCCAACCCCAACATAGTTGGGAAAAAGCTAGTCTGATTGATTTTGTATTTTATTTTATGCAAAATAAAAAGCAGTTTCTTTCATTCTACGAAAGCATTAACGAGAAAATTAAATATCGCGTTTGGCGATGCAATGCAAAGGTTATCTCAATTTGTTCAGTTTTTTTTAGTTAATCGGAGACTACAGTTAACTTTAATCACTTACGGGCGGTTTCTGGTTTAAAAACGAAGCTTATACATTCGATAGTGATTATTGTTTCGATATCGTGTTTCTGAACACTTCGTTAAGGAAGAATTTAGCTTAAAAGTCGAGTGAATTACTATCGAGGCTTTTATTTTTTGTAAGGCATCTTTTTTATATGAAACTCCGTTACTTACTTAGAACAGACATTACAGAGGTACATACTTAAACAGAGTGACAGAGAAATTCGACATATTCCCTGAAAGGGGTTATACATACCTATGTATATAGGGTGACTGGTAATTAGTGACCGATATTTAAACAATAAGTTTAGTTGAGGACCTCAAAAACCGAGCATAAAGAACGAATTCGCTTAAATCGATAATATAATTTATATTAAAAATATTGTTTTTAATATTAAGAGTTAATCTGAGGATCTCAGAAACCGGGCGTTGGTAGTTTTATTCGACACCATCATTTTCTGCCAGGGTATTCAACTTTGCTTCGACTTCAGCAAGATAGTTATTTGTTTGTAATTGAAAAGCTTCTGTTCTGCGCTTCACCAGTAACAAAACGATCCTCAAAAACCTTTTTTTTTTCTCTCCCCTTTCCATCTGCAATCAGCCATTGAGCTATAATCAGATCTGTTGAAGTACGATGTTGTGGCAGTTAGAGTTTGACGCATCCTGTGACGTGTCTCCTCATCAGATTTTCAATTTAAGCATCTATTAAATTGAGGCGATTCGTTTCCTTTTTAGGCGGTATATGGAGTCTTTACTGTCCAATAGGGTAACAGCGAGTTGATTTTTGTGTCGTTCAAGTCTATTCTTGTAGGTCATGCATGATCTTTCCACATCTTCCTTAATTAGTGGGATTTGTAAATATTCATGAACTTCACTGTTCTTTGTGAACCATGGTGCACCGCTTATCGTCTTAGAAATAGTTTTAGTTTTTATAAAAATCGATACCGAGACTCCTTCGAGTACGTAAATTTATTATTCGCTATTTCTTCTTTCAGACTTTTCCTTTCACACACACTACTAAAATTGTGAAATCATCCTGTATGTTCATCATCATCTGCCCAGCCTCTTCCCAATTATGTTGGGGTCGGGTTCCATTCTAACCGGATGCAGCTGAAATACCTACCAGTATTTTACATGGAGCGACTACCTATCTAACCTCCACAACCCAGTTACTGGGTAATACGATACCCCTTGGTAAGACTGTTTGTCAGACTTTCGGGCTTCTGACGACCCGTAACAACTGTCATACAAACAAATGGCTTAACGAGCTTTCCGAGGAACGGAAGAGTCTTGGTATGTAAAGATGGTCACCAATCCACGGACAAACCGCGGCAAGCGTAGCTTAACCTGATCGATCGCCCGTGCGGCTGTTATTACTTAGCCACTATTGCCAACCTGTATTATCCTTGTCAATCTTCCATCACTTTAACCCCTTCCCCATCGGACCCTCTCCTACCTTACACCATCGCGCCACTCATGTCCGACGCGCCAGCTCCAATTTGCATGCAATCAGCCAATAGTAACTGGATATTGTACCTGTACTATTAGATTATTAAAAGCCTTTGCTTTTACCGCCGGAGTCCCAGTAAATGCAGGGTTGGATCATCGGGTTCCAGGTAAACTTGTTAAGTATTGAAGGCAATTGATGCGAGGGTCCATTTGATTCCTCGAGAATGTGCGAGTGAGACTAACTGGTGGATAGGGATGGGAAATCGAAGTGTGGAAGTTGCCGTTGATATTCTGCATCGATGATTAGGAAAACGCAATGATGCTGTGTTTGAAAATGAAAGAACTAATACTTTACCACAGAGAATAAACCCTGAGTCACCGAAGCAACCATGGTGTTTTCTCTACTCCAGAGAATCAATGATATTATATATAAATAAAAAGTGGCAGATACGTTTCTAGCGCGCGCGTCGTGAGGACTCGAAAAAATCCTAATTGGGAAGTTTTGAGTTCGCGCGTCAAAACTAAACTCTGTGTAGTCACGTGTCACGACCAGATTTTAAAAGTCGCATCGATAACTCTGTGTTTCCCCGACAGGTTAGGCTAAGGTGTACCTATAGTACACCCACATTCCGATTTATGAACGGGCGATAATAGGGGGCGAGCCTCAGGCGCCGTCCGTCATCGCTCGTGCGATGATGCGATGCGATTTCATCGTGCGATGAAACCGCTCGCGCGATAAGAAATTACGTGTCCTGTTTTGAAGCGATGCGATCGCACTCGAAATTGCTCTTAAAAGAGATGCACAGACTTTGCATGATCGCGCGATCTTCAATAGGACATTCAGTAGATATCAGTATGTTTGAACGCACGGTCGCACGATCATTTTCGTCGGACGCACGCATCATCGTACGAGCGATGGCAATAGGACGGCGCCTCAGCCCATTAAAATTTAGGGCTAATTTTCCAATCGTCAGATATATTTTATTTATGGAATAAATATGGCAGTTTCACAGCTTTTTTATGGAAAACTAGCTGACCCGGCGAACTTCGTACCGCCTAACAGTCGATTCTTTATTTTTTTATTACTTACTCTGCTATAGTCAGGGCTACTACTATTCAGGAATACTAACGTCACTCAATTGTTTTGCCTTCCCGGAACCTCTCCACTAACACTTAAACTTTATGGTATGGTATTAAAGTTCAAATTGACTTTTAAGTATTATTACGAATCGATTGTATGGGAGTATAGAAAAGTGTTGTTTTTAGACCTTTTCAGGCAATTTTTAAAATTTTTCTCTCCGTAAGAACCATCCTCGTACTTCAAGGAATATTCTAAAAAAATAATTAGCAAAATCGGTTCAGCTGCTCTCGAGATTTGCGCTTAGCAACACATTCAGCGATTCATTTTTATATTATAGAAGATATGTCGAACTGTCATGTTTGTTCTTAATAAATTAAAAACACCAATTAACTAATTCAATTCGAAATACAATCAAATTCGAAACAAAAGCACGTCGATTCCAACTAAAATCCTATTTCCAATGTTTAACTGAGGAAAGTTTTTAACAAAGTTGTAATTTTCTTATTTGTATGCAAATCTTTAAAAGTCGAAAATTACTTTTTTTTGTAACTTTACAAAAGTTTAGAAGAAAGGAATTTGACAAAGAGTTCGAAAAGGGTATGCAAATAGCTGCATAAATTTCTAAATTTATTTGAAAGTTTCGCCATTCCTTTTCGTGATAAAATTATTTTCATTAATATACCAATAGTGCGCCAATACATACAAATATAAACTGACGCCTTCTTCACATGGGGGTAGGCAGAAAGTAGAATTACTGTGACACCTTTGCGGAAAAAAGTCTCCTATTTTGGTGGAACAAGTAACATTAAGTTGAACGTCGTACCTACGATGGCAACACATTGGTAAATTCTTAAAAGCTTGTTTAAATAAAACAGACCTACTTATGTAAAAATAAATCAAAGTATCTCGAAACTGTGAGAAATAAACTAGAAAACTACAAAATTACACATTTATTAGACGCTTAACATTATTTACAAAGAATCATAAATTCTTAATCTAATTAAAACTAAACGATGTAATAATAAATAATTACAAAGAACATTACCATCGTTTACACGACAAGAATTAAAATTAAGGCTCTAGTTTTCATGCAGAATAATATTTTAAATGTTGGTACTAATTTCACTTGTAGGTGCTTAATCATTTTTATTTTCGATATTTTGAATTTAAATCATAAGATTTTTTTAGACACAACCCATTTCTGAACGTCTTAAAGCTGGATATTCACTATATTCGTGCACCAACTGTGCTCCGCGCATCCTACTTTCAAAAATACAAAAGTCATTTATTCAAACTAGGTTGAGAATCAGCACTTTTCGAACGTCAAAATTACATAAGACAGTCCCCCAAAACGCCCGCCCTTCACCACTTCCTAGGGAAGAAGAAGTGGCGCAGCAAACTCCCCAGCAGCACAGCTGTCTGATCAGTTACAAAAACTTGATTCAATACAATAGTAGGAATGCAAAATAATTTATACTTATTACGCAACACAAGTCATTAAATCAAATGTTTTATCATAAATGTATGTCAGCTAGCACATGCCAATATACCAACAAGCTTTGTCGTTGTTATGCAAACAAAGGAGATGCACGGACCCCAATTGGTACACGAACATTACATACCAATCAAACAAGTAGGGTCATGTACTCGTATTGTACCTATGGACATTTCAGATTATCTCTAAAATAGCCTCGCACTGCACACAACACCGATAGTGTCACGCCACTCACTGGTGTTGCTAAAATAAAAATGCCACCACAGTGTTGCAATATTATATTTTTAGTACTGCCAGTTTTTTTTATTATAATCAATGTCCAACGGTAAAAGCGTCCATAGGTACAATACATGACTATACCTATATGCGTAAGTTTAGGAGATGTAATTATGACGGTTTATTAAGATAATACTAGAAATATTGCAAAAACTTTCCATAAACGTGTAACGCATAACTTTGGCCAACTAACCGCTAGCCATGTTCACACGATTTGAGCCCCAATTTTAACCACTCCCTTACTATTAAATACTGGAGTCGCATTAACGACTAGGTAGTCCAATCCTCTTAATACAAGAATATTGTTCCATCAGAATGGTTCTCAACTTTGATTGTCGGAGGTGGCGGGTCTCTTTCTAAGAGATATGCTCTCACTTGAATGAGAACCACGTTTGTTGCTGAGCACAGGCATGCGGCTATTAATAACCTGGAAGTAGAAGAAGAACAATGATTAATCATTGTGGAGCTTGATAAGAGGAGTATTGATAAAGTCTGCCCTAAAAACAGAAATTTATAAATAGAATATCACGCTAGTATTCCCCGAAGGTGTAGCAGACTCGTTTATTCAGTACACCCACATTTACCCCTAGTTATTTTTCTACTCAGAATTGTCTGACCGAAAAGCCTAGGTGAAGAATCTAGATCCATAATTCTCACAGCACTTGCAAAGCGATCACAACACCAACCACACACCATCGTATCAATTGCATTTAGATAGTCAGTATGAATGACAATAAATAAGTCAGGTAACTTATGTAAAGCCAAGTACAGATTTCGTGAGGCATGCTGTATGGACGAGATGCTCCTTGTGAGCATAAGGCGATGTGTCCATTCATGGAGTCTGTGACGGCGTGGCAAACCGTTCGTGACGCATGCCTTGCGGTGTCAGTATGCTGCAGTTAAAAATTGTATAGTTTCGGAGAACAAATAATTTTAGAAAGCGTTTAATAATCTTCTTACCAATAAGAGTATCCAAGTCCCGGCCCGGGAACGAATAAACCTAACGCTATATGTGTCAAAGCGAGGTGTTCCTTTAACCCAGAAGTGAGATAGTATATGCCGAACATAAGCATCACTGTCACTCCTACTATAGCGGCCGCTAAGTTCGTCCATAGACATCCTGGAATGCGGGAAAAGATTCAGGTTAGTAAACAAATAAACGTATTTTCTTTTTTTTACCCAACTGCGCGAAAGCAGAAACAGGGTTATGTTTTTCACGCGTAGGTACCGTGTATATACGTATATAATCTTTATATATCGACCGTCCCTATTAACAATGTCGGATATACATTTTTACCAATAATCACTTTTTTACATAAATCGAATTACAATTTTTTTTTTTAATTCTTCACTGTCAAAACAAACTTTGAACTGAGGGCAGTTCAAAATTTGCCCTAACGATAAAAAAGAATCTTTATGATATTAACAATGTCAGTTCTGCGTAAAAAACCACTGTTCAGTAGGGACTAAACAGTAGTCTCCCTGCAGAACCGACATTGTTAATAGGGACGGTCGATATATATTATAATTCTTCTGTACGTGTGTTTGTCACCTAACTCGTCCTAAACGGGTGGACCGATTTGGATGAAATTTTATGTGTAGATTTCAATGGGTTTCTGGATAGTTTGAAAACACAATTGGACCCGGTAGGTGGCGCTGCTAAGGCGGTACGAAGTTCGCCGGGTCAGCTAGTATATATGATATATATATATATATATATTTTTTTTTGTATGTGGGATTCTTTATACTCGAAGCACCCTAAAGACGCAGACCCACCGCGGCGCACGGAGAGGCCACGCACATGTGTTAAGCTTCGCTTTGCAAGAAAATGTACGTGATTGTGTCCACTGCAACCCACGGACACGCTATGGAACAAATGACGTCATTAGTACATGCGTGGCTTGCTCGAATGTGGAGTTCACATAGCTCAACGCTATCAACGCCATGCACGCTGTGCATGCGGTATACACTATACACGATAATTAAACCCACGACTATGTACAACTATATGTGTAAAACACGTACGTAGCCTCTTAGTGCGCCGCGGTGGGCCACGCATGCGTGTGTACCGCAGTGGAAACGTAGACCCACGTTGTCAAACAAATGAATCCATGCAGCTAAAATGCGCCGCCTACCCGTGCACAGCATGCACCGCGGTGGGTTTGCGCCTTAACGACTGGATGAATTTTAACATGAGGTGTGTATCGACTCGTCTAGCTAGATCTTGCGATGGTATTGTTTTTAAAAATCAAAATGGCGTGTTTTAGACGTCAATAAGTAGTCTTGAAAAAACGACATTTTTGTGGCTTGACCATGCGTGGTATCAAAATAAAAGGCTTAAGGAAACGACTTCAAAAATATAACACAGAAAAAGGGTAAACAAAAAATGAAAAACGACAAGATAACTTTCAAGCAATTGCAGTGATGAGAGCCCTATGTTCAGTGTTACCAAAAAATAATAATAATAATAATAAAAATTCAGGAACACAACTACGTAGATATACAAAATCTAGTTACCTACACCAGATTAGAAATAACAAATTATTCGTTATTTATAAATAATAAAATATTAGATAAGTATTATTTTAGCTGGAATATTAATTGCCTAAAAAGGCCCACGAAGCATGCGTAGTTCATACAAACGAAATACCAAAATAATTTGTAAATCAAACATGTTCTTAACGTAGTGTGTATTTATTCCGATTGGATTACAGAAAATTTAGG
Organism: Dicycla oo; assembly: GCA_948252095.1. NCBI lineage: Eukaryota > Metazoa > Arthropoda > Insecta > Lepidoptera > Noctuidae > Dicycla > Dicycla oo. Next base: position 18,295,586 of record OX411732.1, read on the forward strand.
TTCCCAAACATATATTTTGAAAGGACACTGGTTTGAAGACGAGATATGAGGAATTTCAAATTTCTATAGAAAACTTATTTTTGTCATATTTCCTGTTTAAATCAATCAATTCTTATTTAATATATTTGGGAACCTAGATATTTGTAATCCAATAGGAATAATCACAAACTACCTTTAGAATATCTTTGATTTACAAATTATTTTGGTATTTCGTTTGTATGAACTACGCATGCTCCGGGGGCGTCTTAAACGAAGAAATAGTTTACCTCGTATATGGTCCCGTATGGTCGTATGTAGGCTGAGTATGATATTCGCTTACTGTTGTTATAAACAAAACTAACCTGGCAATCCAAAAGCAGGTTCCGTAGGGTTTCTAGTAGCGTTGATGATGGCGAGCCCGGCAGCAGCCACAGCTAACACCAGCTGAATGATGAGCAAGGCTATGCAGCACACATAGAACGCGAACGAAATCACCGGGGGAGTGCTTACTGGAAATAATAAAGAAAATGTCATTGATTTCCTAAATATTTATCTAAACTAGTATTATAAAGAGGGTAAAATTGTTTGTTTATGTTAGTAAAAGGTAATCTTTGGAAATAAAATTATTTAATTGATAGAAAGCCATGCTATTGTTGAGCGTCATAGGGTACCTTTTGTAAAATGATTCATTCTACAAAGTCAGTTCAGTGATTTTTTTTTTACATTTAATACTTTTTAACTGAACCAGATATAGGATCTGCATAGTTTTTGTTCCTCGACTTTTTTTATAAACTTTGAAATCGGAATAGCGAATTTTTGTCTCGGCTTTGACGTTTACGTTTTGGTCATTCGACCTTGGATTTCCTCTCTGGAAGATTTAAAATTATCCTAATGTAATTTATTCAGTGCACAAACTTTACGCAGTGTATCGTATACGCCTGAAGGGTGACAAGGTGGTGCGTTGCGTGCGTTTTTTTGGTATGTATTTAGCAGTATTCAGCAAGAATTAATTTTTCTTCGAATTATCGTCGCTAAAATCGATATGGTCTTGTTCTTCTCTCTATAGAACGCGAGTCTGAACCTACAGGTCAGGGTGCTTCTCCGTGGGAACGTCTGGTCAGCCGCCACACGTAAGTTTAGATCTTTCATGTCAACTACTTCATATGAGTGAATCCTGGCCAATATTTCCTACCTATAACAGTTTCTTTTTCGTGTACGAAATAATTTAAGCTAGCATTCTGGATTTCCGGCAAGTCGAGCACAGCATCCAACTGCCTGCTTGGATCCTGTCAGCTGTACCAGCGGCGGGCTGTTCCCATCAGCTCAAGTACCTCGCCTATCAACTCAAGTAGCCTACCTTCGCCGACTTCACGACGGGTGATCCAGCGGCCGTCACATACTTATTTTTTACTTTTTTCTTACGGTTTAGCTTGAAGTGTATTTAATCTTACAAAAAAAAAAAACGCATTTCCATATAGGCAGTCAGTCGGTTTTGATTATGCTTGATTGTTTTTGTTGAACTGAGTTGCGTATTTGTGGGATACGTTACATACCCGCGTGGTTTAGGCGCTCTCGAACTATCGAATTTGAATTCAATAGGGTAGGACGCTTAGATCTGATATAGTTGCCGTCTCTCTTCGGTTTAAAGCATAACCTTATCCAGCCACTTTATTAATTATATCCGCTAACAAAGAGAAATGCGAGATTGTTCTTTTTTATAAATTTATCTACTTTTTTATACCTTTGTACGATGAATATTTTTTTTATAATCCATGTTCCGTTAATTTATCAAATTTAGAAAAATTATACGTATTTAAAGTGGTAAATGTGGATTTTTTTTCCAATACTACACTATATTTTATTTCACGCGGAAGAAGTCACAGGCTGAATTAGTTGGTCACGTCAGGGAACACGTATTTATTGAGTTTAGGATGGTTTGTGAAAAACAGGCAGCACGAGCAGTATATTGTGTAAACGACGCCTAGTTGCTTAGTAGTTTGGTATAAGTTTCATCATTTTTGACGGGTTAGATTGTTCATGTTTATTTTGAGCATTGTGATTTTTAATCTTAGGCCTATCGTCTACGATGCTACTTACTAGTAATGTGTTATAAATACTAATCACCAATCAGTAGCCAGAATGTCACAGTCAATGATATTATACACAAGATAGTAAAAGTTCTTAGTAACCAACGTTTAAAATCTGGTCGTGACCCGTGACTAAACAGCGTTTAGCTCGTCGCCCTTCTTGACGCGCGGACTAAAGACAAAATGTCCGAGTTAGGACGATTTCGAGCCCTAACGACGCGCATGCTTGATACCTACGTATCTGCCTCTTTTTTATACACAGAGTGGCGATTAAGTTATCATATTAATTGTAACCACGTACCAGTACATGATTCTGGAGGCCTCTGCTGTTACCTACAACAATGCAATACCTACGCGGTCAAAATGTATTCAGCAGATTTTTTTCATTGTGGTTTCAAATAAGTTGATTACCTAATCACCACTCTGTATAAATCATGGTCACAGCACTAGTATTAATAGATGGCGGTTCGTACACAATACGACTTACTTATGAGTAACTGGTTACTTTGAAGTAGAGTCGTGGACGATGAGCCTTACTCTAAAATATTGTAAAACAAATTTTTCTTTTATTTAATAGGTTGTATCTTAAAATGGACTAGATTAAAACTACTAGATTTAGGGCTGATTTTTCAATCATTAGATAACTTTTACCTGAAGAATAAATGTGACGTTTTGACAGATTGTCCATACAAAAACTGTCAAAATGATAAACTTATTCGTCGGACAAAACTAACTACAACTGGCGATTGAAAAGCCCGCCCTAAAAGATACATACATGGGTTGGTCATATCGACATTGGTAGTGCCACCGCAAGCAGGATTCGGTCGAAGGCCGACAGCAAGCGCCCGCACCTGAAAACATGTTTACCTCTTTCTTTCTTTCTTTTATTTGAGATGGGTTTGCTCTTGTCTAGGTCAGAGGTGACAGAGACAAAGTCTATGATGGAGTGAGCTTACCAAGAAGAAGCCTGTTCACTGTAACTTTGAAGAGATTCGGGTTGTATGCGTTCGGAAACACAGACCTATATTTATTAACCTTCCTATACTGCGCATTTTTCTGTAAGTGTCAGTTTAGACAGAATCACAGAACGTAAAAATCCTCGCGCAGGCTCTAGCTTTTTCTGGCCGCAATTCAGACCGAGAGCGACCGAGTCGCGAGCATGCGTGAGCCGACTGTGTCGATATTCATACAATTTTATACTTTAGCCTATGGTAATACGGTCCTATTTACAATGGAGCCAGTAAAAATAATCAGCTGTTCAGTACATTTTGACGAATTATGCGAACATAAATGTTTTCAGGTTTGGTTCTATAGTAAAAATTGTTCATAATGATGAGTACAATGACCTCTTAAGAGTTTCTTCGTTATTTAAATTACAGCTTGTATACAAAGTTAGAATTTTTCAAATGAATTATCATTGTTGGTTATAATAGTTCAACAATCAATCAACTCAGTCTATCGCAGTCCACAGCTGGACATAGGTCTCTCCCAGGCTGCGCCACAATACCCTGTCTTCCGCCTTTCCCATCCAGTCTGTCCTAGCCACATTCTTAAGGTCGTTGGTCCATCTAGCTGGCGGACGTCGCATATTTATATCTTCTATAGTTATAATAGTTATCTTTAGTTATAAAAGAAGACTGAATCTATACAACTCTACTCTAGGCTGTCTCTGAAAAACAATTGAGATAATTTGATATGTCAGAGAGAGACGGCACCGGGCCAAAAAGCAGCTAGATTAAAGTGTTATAAAATACATTACAGTTTTGCGTTAATACTTTATTTATTTAGTGTAGATCTTTGCCTCTTTAAAATGCCTTTAAAAGGCCTGAGGGACCTTTGTCCCTCAAGCCTTTTACAGTACATACCTATCGATGATTTGATTATCTAATTTAATACCTATTCAAATAATTGATTAATTAATTGGTTACTTACCTCTTCCTCTCTGGCCACCTCATTTGTTTTACAGCTCAATGCACACGCTCCCAGGTCCGGTACACATGTCACTGGAATAATACAAAATTAAACATTATAGTTATTCAAACAAAAGGTAGGTTACATCACTGCTTTGGTAACATGTTATGAAAAAATATTTTAACCCCTCGAGTGTTCGTTTATATATATTATATAAAAAACCGCATATGTCATGTCAATGTATGCTTGAATGTCAACCGAACCCATAGGTTCACAATTACTGCAAGCCCGCGGTCACCATAGAATGATGTTTTTTTTACGTTTATATATACAGGACAATTTTTTAAGTAGTGTGCAAAAGCAATGGCCCAAAAAAAACCCAGGCCCGGCGCAAAAGTTTTGTATCTCAGATTTTAGAGAATATTTAAAAATAATATTTAAAACTATCACTATCTCCCTAAAGGGTGGCTAACATTCTTTTTTCTTTTGCTCGAAATGTTTTGTAGGCGTTCTTATTAAAAACTCATTTACCGACCAAAATATTTATTATGCTATAGTTCGTTAATTGTTTACAAACAAGCATACTGATACAAAACTTATAACAAGCATAGGTACAGGTTATTATTATAATCTAACTCTTTAGTCATAGTAGTACATAACGTAAAGTCCTCGGGAACTTGACACGTACAGAATCCGCGCGGTATTTAATTTTCGTAACGTCATTTTTTCCTCATTTTTTACTTTTTTTTCAAGTTTGTTTTCTTATCAGCCACCAATTATTATTACAGTCGCATGTCGTCAGGGTATATAATATATATTATGTTCTGTGTCGCAGACATCCGCTAGCGTTTGATGTATACTTTGCTGTGTATTACAATTTCATCTAATTGATTTTGATCTATTTTGATCAATTTAATACTTATATTACTTTGTTTATGTATGCCTACCCCTGTGGTTTTGAGATAATCTTGAATGCGATTGCGATTACACAATAATTGCAAATAATTATACATATTTTGGTCCACACAAATGAGATTTTAATAGGAACGCCTACAAAACTTCTCGAGCAAAAAAATAATGTTAGCCACCCGATACAGGGATAGTGATATTATGGAATATTATTTTCAAATATCCTCTAAAATCTGGAACACAAAACTTTTGCGCCGGGCCTGGGTATTTTTTGTATGGGGCTTGGGCCAGCTCCTTTTCACAGATTGTTCTACCCATGAATATGAACATTTTTCACTATGGGACCAACCCTGAAATCACGAAAAAATAATCAGCTGTTACATAAATTTTGGTCGAGTAGGTATTGAACTTTTATATGAAACAGCTGATTTTTTTTTTCGTGATTTCAGGGTTGGTCCCATAGTGAAAGTTGTTCATATTTATGGGTACAACAACCTGTGAAAATTTTCGCACTGCTTAAAAAATGGTCCTGTATATATAACTATATGATATTCGTTTATGTACAGGAATTCCGCCCGTTTTTCGTTATTGAAATGTCACATGTCAAATTTCACGGGCGGCATTCGTGTAACACATCCAAGATAAGATGATATTATAGTGGCTCAACAAACCCGGTTCGTGACTGTACATATTATATAAAGATTTTTTCTTACGTACAGCGTATGTACGCCAAACACACGAGGGGGTATGAATTTCGACTTTAATACACTGGATTTTATTTGTTGCAGTCCGTATACCAATCAATCTGCCTGCCTTTTCTCAACTATGTTGGGGTCGGCTTCCAGTCTAACCGGATGCAGCTAAATACCAGTATTTTACATGGAGCGACTGCCTATCTGACCTCCACAACCCAGTTACTGGGTAATACGATACCTCTTGGTAAGACTGGTTGTCAGACTTTCGAGCTTCCAACGACCCGCAGCGACTGTCAAAGGTCCGCGAATGACAGCTAGGCCCAACGACTTTACGTACTTTCCGAGGCACGGAAAGGTCTTGGTGTGTAAAGATGGTCACTCATCCACGAACCAACGGCGGCAAGCGTAGCTCAACCTGATCGATTGAACTGCAGTAGATTACATAATTTTCCAATGTAACTCCTTATAATAATAATTCGATTACGTAACTTTCGTAAGTCCGGTACTTGGTAGGTAGTTAGATAAACCTTAGATGTTATCGGTTTATTATGTGAGACTACTCCTAATCGTGCCTAAGTAAAATTTATTAGGTATAAGCTAAAGCTTATACCTAACAGCTCCCTACAGGGAAGAAACCAATTAAACAAGTACATCCTGATACTTACAACGTTTATTATAGTAAAACTAAAACTATTACACAAAATCTTCCCTTATTTAAAAGTAGGTATTGGCTCTAACATACCTAGTTTCCAACGGGATATGCTAGGACAAATACTAGCATGAGACTATGACAAAGAAAACTCAAGATCGCTTTTGAGGGTCCGGAGGTGAACACTTAATATTTTCTAGCTCAAACAGAAAAACTCTCAAAATTTTAGGTTGCGGTGATAAAAGTAAGTATTTCAATAGTTAACTGGAGACGCTACCATTCACATGAATATTATAATAACTGGTACGATTACCTAGTTCTTTACATACGGCCTAAATCCATAACATGACCTTATCAAAATATTCAGCATAAAAAGTTATAACAAAATATTCTCTCTCTCATCCGAGATGTACCCAAAACTTCAATGAGAAGTGACTCCAAGGGCTCACAAACAGGCAACACTCAGTTAGAATAAACTTTCAATTGGAATAGTCCAAATAAACTCTCAATTAACATAGTCACAATAAAACTCCCAATTAGCAGAACATCAACCCTTGGCATGGAGTCCCATTATAAAACTAGGTTGGTAGCACGGCATACAGGCTATAAGTCCGTTAGAGACAAAATCGCTTTCCATACATCCAGCTTAAACGTTTTACTGTCACGAGGACCCGTATCGGTCCACCAACAACCACGTGTCAGATCCAACCTGTATTTTACTCAATCACAGATACCTCCAGGTTCAAGCCAGATAAAATCAGCCAAACCAGTAACAATAGCGGCCCTAATCACAACAAGATCCCAAGACTTCCGCGCAGGTACTGAAAAAGATAATTGGTATGGAAAATTACCACGTTATCTAGGCGATTTTGTAAAAATGGTTTTTAATTTAAGTGGACTGTATTTAAAGGATGGCGGTGTTCGCCTAGAAAACTGGATGATGAGCGGGCGATCAATTGTGAGGATTGCAAGGAAGGCACGCGGAAGCGGTTGAGGCGGATTTAATTAGCATAGACGAGTGCACGCGCGCTTTTTTTTTATGTATGGCATCTCGTAGTTGACCTAGAGAGGTCGTGACTACTTAACCGGACTATCCTGAGGCTGCCTTAAGATGACTCAACGCCTCCAGCCAGGGGCATAAAACTTACAGACTAAGCGACTACACGCTAAGGGCTCCCCCTTTGGGGAACGGGCCTAGGCTTAGGGCGTCGCTGGGGGGAGGACAGCAAGATGGGACAGGCTGGATCAGGTTAGAATTATTATTGTCAGGGGAGTTTAAAGCTACTGGCTCAGCTACGCCACCAGCTGGCACATCATACCCGAGCAAGGGACGGGGGGGAGGACGATTATTACGGGGTCGTCGCGAGGGACCTCGGCGGTGAGGTCGGAATGTCGATTTGTTTTTTGTTCCTACGGTAGGGACTGCTCTCCTGGAGAAGAGTTATGGGGTCATCGGGATCTGAGAGGACAAGCCTAGGGCCTTACCTTACTAATGCGAGAGGGGACATAGCTAGCCGCCTCGACAACCAGAGGGTTGCGATGGTTGGTGGCTGAGTCGAAGAAACGGTTTTTTAGGGCCTGCATCCTATGAATGAGGTGAGGTTTTGCGTGCGCAAACATTGAACCCGCATAGGTCATGATGAGGCGAATGCACGCTGTATAAATGCGCAATTTGCACCTAAGTGACAATTTGCTACGTGCATTCAGAACGGAGTGGAGTCTACCGAGAGCGAAAGCGGCGCGCGAACGCACCTGCTTTATGTGCTCAGCGAAGGAGAGGTGGTGGTCGAGGATCACACCGAGGTATTTGGCTCGCGTCTCCTAAGGGATCGGCTTGCCGAACATGGTGATCGGTCGGGGTGCGCGCGCGCGCGCTGTGTCACGGCTACGCGCCACCACAGTCGGAAGCGAAGAAGAAGTCCACGCCTTCGCCAACTGGCGTGCTTTTTGCGACAGGGAATAAGATACGAGTATATGATCGCCTATTCTTACATTTACGTCGAATGAAGGAAATTATCAATGAGCAAGAGATGGCGTTACCAACAGTAGCATAGGTACTTACAGCATAATGCGCCGTAAAAAACATGAATCCCATAGGGATTATCTGCACACCGTCTGCAACATCTCATAACGGGTGCAATTAGGGAACAAGTCTCCCCGGCATCACCGGGGTCTATAAAAATGTCATCTCCTCAGAATTCTAATTTCCTGTTCTCCAGATAGTTCGACCAAAGACTCAAATCAAATCGATTACAGAGTTCGAACCGCGATAATTATTTTCGGAATCTAGTTTTACAATTAAATGCGGGTAATAAATTTGGGACGATTATTAATTAACAAACAATTAATAGCAGAATATTAATTTAAAAAAAACACCCATTGAATTACAATGAAACGAAACCCCGCGCCATCTCTTACAGCCGAAATGGAACTAATGTGACCGATCGATGTCAAGAGCTTCGTCGAATCCCAAACAGATGTCGCTGGCATCCATATTTTGCAACGTCACACTTTGATTATAAACTTGAAGGAAGTACTTCTTTAATTAAACCCATAAAACAATGCCTGAGATACAAAGCAAGGTTTTATTTATGACATTTGTTAAGATTATGACAGACGAAGATGAATTTATCTAATGTTTCCAACAAAAAGCCTATTGTCTTGTGATTTAATTTGTTCCTTATTGTTGGGCCACGAAAACTGAAATTGTAAAAGAAAAGAAATAAGAAAATAACACATAAAACCACGTCTGTATTTCTTGAAGGGGTATTAAGTCCAATGTAATAGAGGGTAACCCTATTGCGACTGACCGGTTACAAATGCAAATCTATTTTGTTACACAGCCGTGTTGTGTGGAGTGGCACAAACCGCCTATTTACAGTATTCACTTGTGCGTTATTCCGGGCTCTTACTGGGAAATTCCAAATGGAAATCCCAATCTGGCTGATCTGGGTATCGAACCCGGACTCCAATACGTTTTCTGTTTCTTGAGATAAAATAATTATGTACAGACGCCAGCACATCAAGCTACTACAATCTGTCAAATTTCTTTAATAGATTATCAACGTTATCCTTAAAGCATTAGGTTCAAGGTTGATTGTGAAAATTTGACAGTTTCGGGTTGCTTCACCTGCTGGCGTCTGTACATTAAAGGTATATAGCATCGTTACAAAGATAATAAAAATATAATAATAATATCCTGGGATATTTCACACACGGTCATCTGATCCCAAACTAAGCAGAGCTTGTACTATGGAAACCAGATAACTGATATACTACATATACTACTATTTTTTTTTTTGTAAATACATACTTATATAGATAATTACACCTAGACTCAGGACAAACAGACATGTTCATGCACACAAATGTTTGTCCTAGATGGGAATCGAACCCACGACCTGCGACATGATAGGCGGTATCTTAACCAACCACGCCAATAAAAAAAATTCTTGTCATATCTACAAGTCTTTAGGAATGACTACACTTATCTGCTTCGGGTAAGCTTTTTGTGCGATAGGCAACCTGCTGCCTACCTTGCGGATTGGCTAGTACTTTTACTACGACATGATCTGTGCGCGATAGCAAACAATGGAGGAAGAATCCTAAAACATACTCCTCAAATTATAAGATGACACAAATAAAACAGGAATAATTTTTCAAACTGTACGTAGATTCAGTCGTTGTTTACGCAGTAGCCGCTACATAATGACCGCAGTCTCGGCCGTCAAGAAAATGATGGCACCGGGGTTTGACTTTACGGTGTCAAAAATCGCTCTTTATGAAAATACACTAACTAACTTTCATTAATAACGATTCTGTTACGTCATTCGTCTGTAAATTGCTGTTGCTATATGGTGGTCACCATCTTAGGAAACCCTAGTTTTAGCGTTGTCGATCATGTCTTTTGAGTAGGTACCCCTCCCGGAATAATTCCTGCCATCTTCCTATACATAAACACCGCTTATTTCGAGGCCTCAAGGCAACCCGACACTCCCTTGAGTAAAAGTTATTAGTTTTGCAATTTTACTCGAAAACGTAAAGAGCAACGAGAATTTTGATCAATATGATTTATAACCCTTGAACTCTTGAAGTTTGTAAAGGCATTATTTTATTAACCCTTTTAGAGGTAATAGACGTGACTTTATCGCCCTTAAGGCTTTTTAAGACTTGTTTTTGAACTTTTAGAGAACTCGCAGTAAAATCAGCCTCGAGAAGATTAATCCAATTGGTTGTATATGTCACCGTATAATTATGAATGTCTTTAGTTTATAATCTATCGGTATACTCCCGATAGCACAGAACAGGTAAATCTGTTCTGTGCCCGATAGATTAACTGTCGAAAAATTGTGCAAACTGCAACAAACTATTTAATGCATTATATTTCTATTTCTCATTATTCACTATTTCTTCTATATCTATCTATCTATGGGAAACAGACAAATTGTGAAACTGGTATCAAACTTGCTTGCGTCGTAACGCACCTTGCACGAGCAACTTTGAAGTAGCGTTCGCCGACCGCTCCCGTGGCACCGCTCGCTTCGCTTGCTCGGTTCGCGCCCGGTTGATCACAAACCTAACCCATTCACAATTTTTTTATAATTTATAAAAATGGATTCTTTTTGATAATCGTAAGCGGGCATCATGTTGGTAGACCCTGGTTCAGCGCCAAGGCAATGCCCAAACGAAATTTACCCCTAAAAAGTCATGTTCACTGTTTGGTGGTATAGTGCTGGTCTAATGCATCACAGCTTCTTAACGGAAATAATACCGATATATTATAAACTAACGGTTCTTACAATCTTACTGCGACATCTACATGCTATCTGTGTTCCGTAATGTATCAATGTGTAATAATAGGTCTTTACCTATGAAGTTGCTGTTTTACAATACTGGCCATTTGAAACGTAACTTATGTATGGCTGGCAATAAATTCTAAATTCAAATGAATTTTATTTTATAAATATGGAACTCTATTTTCAAATTCAGTCATTTGTTTATAGATTAGTGTTTTGTTTTCACTACATTTGTATCTTTTTCATCGATATGGACACGATAAAAATACGAACAATTATTTATGAGTTCCGTCGCGGTTGCAATGCCGCACAAACGGCTCGCAACATTAATTACGTGTACGGAGTGAGCACTACATACGAACGCACGACTCGTTATTGGTTTGAACGCTTCCGACATTGAAATTTTGGTCTAAAAAATCAACCTCGTGGTCACCCAAAAACTAAACTCAGCAAAGACGAATTAAAGGCGATAGTGGAAGCTGACGACACTCAATCTACGGCTGAGTTAGTAGCAGCTTTCAACATTAGCATCAAAACAATATTGGTACATTTGCGTCTTGGTTGGAGGTTAAATTAGCAAGGTAAAAAACTTGATAAGTGGGTGCCGCACGAACTGAACGATCGCCAACGCGACGAAGGTTGAGGTATGCCTTGCGTTGCTTAACAGACACAAAAACGAAGGGATTTTGAACCGCATTTTCACTTGCGATGAAAAATGGAATCTTTTTGATAATCGTAAGCAGTCATCACGTTTGTTAGACCCTGGTTCAGCGCCAAGGCAATGCCCCAAACGAAATTTACCCCTAAAAAGTGTTTGGTGTTCTAGTGCTGGTCTAATGCATCACAGCTTCTTACCAAATGGCACCAGCATTACTGCGGATGTGTACTGTGAGGAACTGGACACAATGATGGAGAAGCTCGCAAATCTCCGGACAGCTTTGGTTAATCACTCTTCCTCGCTGCTTCTACACGACAACGCTCGACCTCATATGGCACAACAGACGGTCTCTTAGCTACAAGAGCTAGGGTTGGAAGTTTTGCGTCATCCACCGTATTCATCAGACCTTGCGCCGGCAGACCTGGTCTGATCCTACTAATATTATAAATGTGAAAGTTTGTATGTTTGGATGTTTGTTACTCAATCACGCAAAAACGGCTGAACGGATTTGGATGAAATTTGGTATACATATAGCTTATAACCTGGATTAAGACATAGGATACTTTTCATCCCGGTAGAAGGTTCCCGTGGGATAATTTCCGACGTACAAGGGGGCGAAGCCGCTGGCAAAAGCTAGTACGTTTATATAATTCTTTGCAGTGCAAATTATTGTATAGGTATTGCCAACTTTTTGTTCATAATAATGTCGATAAATAACATAATTATGTAAATAATAACAGGTAGCAAGACATTTGATACCTCATTAAAATTTATTGATCGGCTACCATGACTCGTAGGTTTAAATGATGCCCGTGGCTTCACCCGCGCTGATCGTCCGCGTCCGAAAATATCCCACGGGAACGTAATACCGGGATTAAAAATACCGTATGTGTTAATCCAGGTAAACAATGTATTAATTCTGCAATACATTGTTTTCATATAACTGTAGTGGTTTACGCGGCGCACGTCAGTAAAACTCCCAGTCGGCATGATTTTTTCCGATAACTCCAACAATCATAATATTTCAGCCAATTTACGCAATCCTTTCATGAATTATACATCTGAACCTTCCTCATGAATCACTCCGTACTTTGGTGAAAACTGTACGAAAATCCGTTGGGTAGTTTTTGTATTTATCGTGTTCAGACAGACAGACGCGACGATGGGACTTTGTTTAGTTAAAAAAAAAAAAACTTTTTTGCAAATAATTAAACCGACTTCCAAAACAAAACACTACAAAGTAAAAAAGAACTTTAATTTCGGTAGTTGGTGTCTTTGGTTTTATATTTTCGTTTTTTGCCACCGACTTCCGAAATTAAAGTTATTTTTCACTTTGTAGTGGAAGTCGGTTTAATTTTTTGCTAAAAAGTTTTTATTTTTCAGTTTTTAGTTGTGCTACCTACCCTACACAAATTCGACTACCACTACCTGCTATGTAAATAACAGTGATAGGAAGTTATTAAAACATCATCCAGATAAACTAAGTGTGAAAAATACGCATTATTGAAGCTAACTCAAAAACTACCCAAGCAAAGTTAATATTTATTTGGCCCCATATAAATTTCATTAACTTTGCTTGGGTAGTTTAAAAATTATATGGGACCACCTAGGAAGTATACACTTTCAAACAAAAAAAAAAAATCCAAATCGGTCCATCGTCTTTGAGTAAACGCGTAACAAATATACAAAAAAAAACAGTCGAATGGAGAACCTCCTCCTTTTTGAAGTCGGTTAATTATGCCAGTCTCGCTCTAATAATAAAAAAACGTTTGACCGAGCGGATCCATTTTAATTAAATAATGACTTAATATTACCTTAACTAATCTCTGAAAAAGAGGTACACAAAAATTTTAATATTATTTGTGAATTTTAAAATCAACCCCTATTTAACCCCTCAACCCCTTAGGAGATGATTTTTCAAAAACGCTATTCCATGTAATTATTTATTTCCTACCAAAAGCATAAATTTTAATTTTCATATCCCTAACTTAAGAAATGCTGGGTTTTCCATACAAACTTTCATATCCTATATTACCCTCTGTAGTATTATTTTTAACCGACTTCAAAAACGAGGAGGTTTTCAATTCGTCTGTATGTTTTTTTTTTTTTTTTTGTTTGTTGTTTTCGTTTCATGTTTGTTACGCGATTACTCAAAAACGGATCGACCGATTTAAAAAAATATTTTTTAGTTTGAAGGTCCCTTATAAATTTGATTAACTTTGCTTTAGTAGTTTTTGAGTTAGCGTCAATAATGCGTATTTTTTCCTACTTAGTTTATCTGGATGATATTTTAATAACTTCTTATCACTGTTTTTTTCTGTTATCATTTAGATACGTATAGCAGTATTCGAATTTGTGTGGGGTAGGTACCACAACTATAAAGTGAAAAATAAAAACTTTTCACCAAAAAATAAAACCGACTTCCAAAACAAAACACTACAAAGTGAAAAATAACTTTGATTTCGGAAGTCGGTGACACGAAAATACAAAACCAAAGACACCGACTACCGAAATTAAAGTTATTTTGCACTTTGTAGTGTTTTGTTTTGTAAAAAGTTTTTGAGACAAAAAGTAGCCTATGTCCTTCCCCGGGATACCATCTATCGCCTTGCCAAATTTTAACGAAATCCATTCAGTGGTTTAGGTAAAAAGTAACAGACAGACAGACAGAGTTACTTTCGAATTTATAATGGATATTATGTTTTATTATTACGGCAACATCATCAGTCAAATCACAAAAGTTTCGCGGAAAATGTGTAAACAATTCTGTGGTACACCGTGAATGATGCGCTGACCTGACCTAATTAAGGCATAAATCATTCTTAATTAATATCATAAATCTGTATACAATGTCGAGAAAATCAAAATGTTTTATTAAAGTTGAAACTGATACTTGTTGATGTAATATCGGTATTTTACACAGACCTACATTTTATTCATTTTTTAGAAGTTTTCTGACAGATTTTTTTTAAGACTTGTTCTTCTGTTCACGTTTATTGCAGCGTCAAAGTTTTTCCAGATCGTCAAGGGTTCGGGTAAGCGGACATTTGGGCCACTAGCAGATGGGACATAGTCTATTCAGGGGCACCACACTTGCACTGGATGTAACATCCAGACTTTAAACCGAAACGTTCATGAAGTAACTATCGAATAATAGTAGATTATGTATGTAAGGCTTCTTTTTTCGGTAAGTCTTTCAAACAACACCACCTTATCTTAGGAATGCAGTGAACTCGCTTCCAATTTTGTTGACAATGATCATACGTTTTATTTTTGTGTTTTCTTCTACCCGCACTAATATGATAATTAGTAAAAGATTTATTGTTCTCATGTAGGTGACTATTGTCTTAATGAGAACTAAAGTTCTTTAAACCGAACAACCCGCGGTCTTTGTGGCGCGCGTGGAACACAACGCGCCGTCGACCCGGGCTTGGTCCTTACTGGATTGCGAGCTACCCATTGCTCGCCGTCCGCAAGCCCGCGCCTATGGTGGCTGGAAATCGGCTCTCAATTCCCGACGTCCAGGACGCCTCCCGCGGCGACTAGGGGCGTGAGGGCGTAAAGATTGCCTCTCCGTCACGCGTCCCCCCTCTTCCTTCGCGAGCATTACTGCTTCGCAGAAGAAGGTGACGGCTCCCCATGCACTCTCGCTTCGTACCATGGCCTGGACCAAGGCCGGACGCGAGAGATCGCCGCCGCCGATCGCCTTCGCGAGGACGCGGCAGTGCTCCGCCCAAGCCGGGCAGACCTCCACCGTGTCCTCCGGGCAATCCACACAATGGTAACACCATGGCGTTTCCTCCCGCCTTATCCGGAACAGGGACCTCCCGAAGCAACGGTGTCCGGTGAGGACCTGCGTCAGGTGGAAGGTAAGGATGCTGTGGCACCTCTCCAACCACTCCTCAAAGAGGGGATATATCGCCGCAATTCTGGCGTGCTCAATTTATCTAAGGCCTAAGGCATTGATCACAGGAAGCAGAGAAATCGATAAGGTGTTTAACTGATGAGCGACGAACAAGAAAACGAGTCCAAAGTTTTAAATTCCGACCGCTGCAGTAACGCTGATATTAGTGCAAATCCCCTTACTTATATTTACGTTGCACAAAGTTAAGACAAGTTCAAATAGCAAAAAATGAATGTTACTCAGGCATATGTCAATCAATCTGCCTAGCCTTTTTCCCAACCATGTTGGGGTCGGCTTCCAGTCTAACCGGATGCAGCTGAATACCAGTATTTTACATGGAGTGACTGCCTGTCTGACCTCCACAACCCAGTTACTGGGTAATACGATACTCCTTGGTAAGACTGGTTGTCAGACTTTCAGGCTTCTGACGACCCCGTAGATAGAGAATGAACTAGACGACCCGTAACGAATGTCAAAGATCCACGAATGACAGCCGGGACCAACGACTTAACGTGCTTTCCGAGGCACGGAGGAGTCTCGGTATGAAAATATGGTCACCCATCCACAGACCAACCTCGGCAAGCGTAGCTTAACCTGTGCATTTTTGGCCTCGCACAGGTTTTTTGTTTTTAATTTTTATATTTATTTTGTTTTTTTTTATGTTAATTTTGTTAGTTTCCTATACTCTTTTTTTACTGTTTGTATTTCCTGTGCGTGTCCCAAATAAAATATTTTTCTTTCTTTCTTTCTTTCTGATGGATCGACCCGTGCGGCTGTTATTACTTAGCCACAAGCCCCACTACTCAGGCATATGTCATACTCAGAATATTCAGAATTCTCATAATCAGTATCATTACTTAACTTTACGTCGTTATCTTATTCGGTATCATTGCAACGTTTTTAAATTAAGAGTGTTCACCTATATGTGCGGAGGCTCGCACAGATACTTTTCACGCTATCATGCGAAAGAAAGCGGCCTCCTTACTGCAGCGCGTGCATGGTAGTGACAACAGCATTTTGAAAATGATCCCTGCCAGACCGGACTGTCCCTTCCAGAGTCACTGGGTGGGGACAGTCTTAGGTCTGAAATAACAATAAATTAAGGAGTTAAGAAATTTTGAAAACTAACAATACTAACCTATTTACTTAAGTAATATTGTTACTAACACAACTATGTACTATAAAGTCTGAAATAAAGTTTTATTTATTTATTTATATGTGACATAGTTGGAGAATGGAGGAGTTAAATTTTATTTTTATTTTACTTTAAAATTTGTAATTAGATACTTACTGTAAAGTGTATTACTACTGGGTGTGAACAATTCTCGTATTGTAAACTCTCCTCTGAACAGGCCATATCTGATTGAGCTGTCACTCGCTTGAATTGGCGCTGTAGCAGTTGATGTAACCTGAAACAATGCTCTTCTATACAGGGTGTCCCAGAAATCGACCGACATACTTTAAGTCGTGATAGCTTTGGTCAAGCCCTCCCAAAATAATAAAACATATGTTCCGAAAATCTTATAGTTTTCGAGTTATACTAGATTACAAAAAAAAAATCAAAATAACCGCCATGTTTCATTCTTTTGATTCTCATGTGTAAATAAAATATTTTTATTAATAACTTTTTCCATCAAAATATTATTAAATAGTTACTCTATCCGTAATTACCTTTGATTCTCTACTGTCGACGCCATTTTGCGCGATTCCGCGCATCTGTTTCACTTATTTTATCTGACCTTAGCTGACCTCGCGCATTAGCGGCACGCGCGATTAAAATGACGATATCTCTAAAGTTTTGTATGGGAGCTGTTTATAAAACGTATGTCGTTGAAATATTTATATATAAAATATTTATTTATATAAATATATTTTTTTAGAAATGTCCCAGGATATTATTATTATTTATGAAATAAGCTAACTTATTAAACGTGCTTTAGTACAGTTTTGTCTTGTAATGTATCATTAATAGTAAGTTGAAATCAAAGTGAGCGAATTTTTCCCAGTTTGTTGTTAAAAACTTGTTCTAAATAAATGAAACCAATATTTCATAGAGTTTTCATTTTATTTACATAAAGATAAACTATTTTACATAAATCGATAAGAAAACACACACCTCCCCATACATTTTTTTTCATCCCACAAGCTTTACATTAAGACGCTTTATACGTCGCGAACCGCGCGCCGGGCAAAAAATAGGGTAAGTTTATACTTCAACGACCGTTAGATGTTTAGCTTGGGACTTTTATGCCTTCCTTGTCTTTTTTCCTACACTTTGTAGTAGTTAGAGCAGGTAAAATACAGTTCGCAGATTATAAATCTCTTATTAAATACGGTCTGTATATAGTCAGACCAAGGAACCGACCGTCGGTCCATAAACAGTTCCGATTTTATGATACGGACCAATCGTCGGTTCATCGAAAGCTGAAGGGAAGATTACAAATTCAACATAAATTCACTATTGATTTTTTCCTCAAATATTTTTTTTTGTTAATAAATTTTAAAGTGGTGACGAAAAAAAATGTATAACATTTTGCGGAACACATGTTTTGTTATTTTGGGAGGGGTTGACCAAAGCTATCACCACCTACAATGTGTCAGTCCATTTCTAGGATACCCTGTATAATCAGCCAAGTGGAATAGTCCCTTTAGCTTAAAATATTCTCATATTCGCTTTTACCCATGGCTTCGCTCCGATGGATGAAAAGCCAATGACACTTTCCGGCCATAAAGTATCTCTTTGCAAAACACAGACCCCTTTTGGAAGGAGCAACAAGATTCAATTGTATGTTCTTGTAAATTTTTGTTCAAAAATGCATTTTATATTTTACCAGCTTCTGCCCGCGACTTCATCAGCGTGAAATATCTTGTTCCCCGACTCTCCCTGTCGCATCGCATCGCCTCCCCCCCACGCTGTTACTCCGTTTTCGTTTAGCGTTATTTCTGACTTTTTCTTCTTGTTTGGCTCCTAAGGGTCCTAGCTTGATTTTAAATAGCCTTCCTTCAAGAATTGGGCTATAGAATGCACAAATAATTATTCAAATCCAACTGGTATTTCCAGAGATTAGTGCGTTCAAACATACAAACAAACAAAAAAACACTCAAGTTTTATTTATTAGTATAGATACGCCTAATTTAAATAAATAACATGACTTCAACTTTGACTTCGTTGCTCCTTTTCCTAAACTAACTTTTCTTAATTAGGAAGCTCTATTTTCAAGAAAAGCATATTAAGGTGGAACAGGATAACTGTCATTCCTTTAATCCACTTAAAGAGTATCGTTTTTTACCCGTATACAAAAAGTCAATCAAATTAAATAAATTCTTTAGCCACAAGAAATTATTTTTCATTTTGTTATTTTTCAACATGATGTAGATCTGAGTGCGAAATAATAAGTAAACATTGTAAGGTCAAGAACCTGTGCAAAACATATGATTCTATTCACTGTGTCTCAATATGCTTGAAAGAGAGAGAAAGGTATGGGGTAAAGTTATGGGGTGGTTTGGGATCTACCTCCTAGTGGTCCACCCCGGGCAACGGCACCACAGGCTTGCCTGTGGTACGGTTGAACGATCCCACTTAGTGGTGGTAGGCTCCACAAGGAGCAGTTTGCCTCGCGACCACCACCCCACCGGAGTCCGGCGCCAAGCAGCTTGCTGTGTTCCGTCGGTGTGTGGGAGTGCCAGTGCCTTTGGGGCAGATGGAGGTTGTCAGTTGCGCTGTTTGGAACGGGTCTTGGTCAGCTAGCCGGGTAACTTATTTTTGAGAGTAGCGGGATCCAAAGCACGGTGCCAGCTGTTGGCCGACCGCAGTCAGTAGGGGGCCAAAGTAGCACACCATCGACGTGCCAAAGGCTGCCCCGCCTACTCGCGAAAAATCCCGGTATGCTCCTCCGTGTCAGCCGGCGATTGGATGGGAGGACACGGTGGCCATATCCGGAGGGTTCGGGCGTCCTCGCAGTCTGCAAATGAGTTCCCCATAGGTTTGGTTGACTCTAGTGTTCCACTTTGATCACTGAGCTGCGCCTCGACATTTCGACTTTTTTCCCCAACAACTCCACTCAATATGACCAAAGCAAAGAAAAATAAGGTTAAACAACGGCTGCACTTCCTCCCACTAAAAGTGCACCTCACTAATATCAGGAGGTTGCACTCCAATCTCGATCCGGTCCATCACCACCTTGCGACCGAGAAGCCGCACCTGTTTTTCCTAACGGAGACGAAGATAACAACCCCGTCGGACGTAGCGTACCTCGACTACCCGGGTTACTCTCTTGAACATAAGTTCAAGAAGCAAGCTGGGGACTGGGTGTACGTTCGTAATGACATTTGTTGTCGTCGTCTCTGTTGCTTTGAGAATTTGAGTTTCTTTGCCATATGGCTACTTGTGGATACTGGTGTGGAGAAATTTCTCTACATCGGCGTCTACCGACCGCACAGCGGTGACCAAGAAACAACAGCGCTCTTTAATTTCCTCGTGGAGTCGACTAACATAACCTAGCAACGGTACGCAACAGCGAAGCTCATTTTTAGGGTTCCATGCCTAAAAAAGAAAAAACGGAACACATAATTTTCTTAGTGATAGGGAGCGTCATTTCCTAGTTTTCACGAATAAATCCTGTCTTAGGAATCACAATGGTAATTGAGATATAAAATACTGTTTTTTTTTATTATTATCCGAAAAATGTTGTCTAAACGTTTTTGTTCGTGGTTGAAAGTAATAATTTTTGGTGTTATCTGCAATGACATTTATGACTGCACTAGCTTTTACCAGGGGCTTCGCCCCCTACATATTTACATTTTTCTTGGATAAAAGTAACCTATGTGCTATTCCAGACTATACGTATAATCTATCTCTGTGCCAAATTTCATCCAGATCCGTTCAGACATTCTGGCGTAATTGAGTAACAAACATCCATCCATCCAAACTTTAGCATTTATAATATTAGTAGCTTTTGCCAGCAGCTTCGCTCGCGTCGAGTTTGAAAACGTACTACCCGGACAAAAAGTAGCCTATGTGCTATTCCAGACTATAATCTATCTCTGTACCAAATTCCATTCAGATCCGTTTAGCCATTCAGACGTGATTGAGTAACAAACATCCATCCATCCATCCAAACTTTCACATTTATAATAGTAGGATTAGTATAATATACTAGCTGACCCGACAAACGTTGTCCTGTCCAAATTTCATCAAATTTGGACAGGACAACGTCTGAAAAAAATAATTTTCTTCATAATTTTTTTTTCGTGTATTTTTCCTATGCTTATTCTGTTAATAGTTATTCTGCTATTCGAGATGGAGACAAATACAACAAATTAATAACCATGAAAATCAGTCCAGCCGTTCTCAAGTTACTCGTATAAGTGTTCGAACAAACTCGACTTTGCTTTATATAAAGATATAAGTTATATTATTTAGAATATATACAGGGTGTCCCGAAACTCAACGATAACCTGGTACCGGGCGAGAGGTCAAGGTATACCAGTTATGAAAAAAATATGAAAAAAAATCCATGTCACTTAGTCAAGCGATAATAGACACTTTTCGAAAAAGTTGAAAATTTGACACCCTTTGTCGCATTTTTAAGTACTGTGATCACAATTTTCAAAATTTTACAGTGATTTTTTAATAATGTAATCTCAAATAACAGTGGTATTAATCGCAACCACAAATAAAAGTAATAAACATTGTTAACTAAGTAAAATAAATTAAGTTTTGACGAATTATGGTTTACAAAATTATTGTTAGCTAACTTTGGCACTCCATGTTGAAAAAAAATTGTACCACAATACCCTTGGCAAGTTATTTCAAAAGATGGCCCATTTAGTCTAGATTATAAAATAGTACAACACTTGCCACATTTCTTACCAATAAAAGTGCTATTTCGTATTTTTTGCGAAAGGGCCTCGTGGAAAACTTAATCAAAATAAAACAATAAATTTTCGTAACACTAATATTCTCTTAAAACTAAAGTAAGATGCTCAAATTGTTTCCCTCCTGCACGAATACAAGCTGTGCATCGCCTCAGAAATGATCTCTTCACCAGTCGTGCAAATCTACTCGCATTTATTTCTTCTGATGCTGCATCAATTTTTTGGCGAAATTTATTGGCGAATTCAAAGATTTTGTACTGGTTTTGAGTAGACTTTTTCTTTTATGCATCCCCAGAAAAAAAAATCTACTGGATTCAGGTCTGGGGAACGAGGGGGCCATAAAATTGATCAATGGCGTCCGATCCCTCTGTCGGGATATTCTTCGTTTAAATATTCTCGTACAGGCCGGGCATAATACGGATGTAATTCGTATTGTTTTAAAATTCGATGAGTGATACTCTTAGGTACTCCCGTTGCAATCTCAATGGCACGTACTGAAGTGTTGGGGTCATTTTCAACTTCATTTAAAACTGCGTCGTCGTAGTCTCCTCGAGGTCTCCCACCAGACGTACGAGCACTGGGCAATCGTCCTTCCGAGTATGATGCGTGCACATTTTGGAAAACACGATAAACTGGGTTTCGCTCCACATTCGGGTACCTCTCACGGTACAATCTAGCTGCGGCAGAGGCATTACAATATAACGGCACTCACCATAGCTAAGATGCATATTTGCATATTCTTGCGGTGTGTACAAATACGGCATGTTGTGCACACACAGTTTGCACAACAGAAAGTCCAGAAAACAAAGCCAGAGTCGTCAAGTACGGATGGAGTATCAAGTCCTGGGTAACACAAGCCAAAGTCGTCTCACTCATCCTAAAAGTCGAATGACAATCTGTCTCGCTCTGACAGACAGTATAACTACTATCTATCTCATTTTCTCACTTTTGTTGATTACAAACATTGGAGACGCCGCCCTTTTTAAACAAAAGAGTACCAGGTAACTTTTTTTAAATGAGGGATCCCTTCGCCAAAAATACGAAGTAGTACTTTCATTGGCAAGAAAGTGTCAAGTGTTGTACCATTTTGAAATTTAGACTAAGTGAGCCATCTTTTAAAATAACTTGCTAAGGGTAGTGTGGTACATTTTTTTTCGAACATGGAGTGTCAAAGTTAACTGACAATAATTTTGTAAACCATAACTCGTCAAAACTTAATTTATTTTACTTAGTTAACAATGTTTATTACTTTGATTTGTGATTGCGCTTAACAGCACTGTTATTTGAGATTACATTATTAAAAAAATCACTGTAAAATTGTGAAAATTGTGATTTTCACATTTTCAACTTTTTCGAAAAATGTCTGTTATCGCTTGACTAAGTGACATGGATTTTTTTTCTTATTTTTTTCCTAACTGGTATACCTTGGCCTCTCGCCCGGTACCAGGTTATCGTTGAGTTTCGGGACACCCTGTATAAGTAGTAGGATTATGTATAGAGGCATCTATCAATTTTCTTTAATAGATTTTCAACTTTACCGCTAAAGCATAGATGCATGCAACTTCACAAATCAAGACATAGACAATGGCAGCCGGAATGGTACATACTTACGGTTGGTTCTGGAAAATGACTTAATTATGTGCTTCGTCTTAAAATTGTTTTAAGGTACGAAAAATTTTAAATTCGTTTTAAAAACGAAAAATAAAACAATTTTGTGCTAACAAATGTCAAAAATCAATACCTCAAATATGGTGTCGGCCCTTCTACTAAACTACTTGTATAGAAGCTGTTGCAATCATGCTAATATTCACGTTTCAGTGTTTGTACAGATTATCAATAGATATGAGTTTTATTTAACAGACAATAAAGGCTATTAAAATTTATATCGTCATTCGTTGATAATATTTTTGATATTGTTTTCCTCTTTAGGCATTAAGTTTAACAGTAGCAAGATCAAACTCCTATCTTTTGAAGCTACACATCTGGGCCAAGGCTCATAACTCATAACCATTCGAACTTTTGTCTTTTGTTTTTTATGGGCAGTAAAACTAAGGCAACTTTGAGCACACTGGCACAACATAACGTCACATAATCTATGTATTTACTAATGACATTATTAACATAAAAACATATTATCCTAACCTAACTAAAACTATTAAAAAACTAAAATATGGCTTCGAAAAATTCCTTCTTATCGCTGTCAGCTGGTAATGTACCCAAGAGACTGGTGGCATTACCACGATGTATAGCAATGCGTAGCCTCTGGCCAAGGTAAAAGCCAGCCCTAAAGTCACGGGAAGTTGTAACAAACCGTTTGGAGATTACGTTGAACATACCATGAGCACTGGGACCCTACGGCCCGAGGGTTTCGAACCCAAACGGCTCAAAAATACAATTACCGATACGGTTATTATACTTTCGTCGCTTGAGGTTTTCCGCAGTCGCAGCAGCAGCGCCAGCAAAGTATTCATTATTATTATTATCCAGTTTCCCCAAAGTAGTAAAGCAGTGCTTTCTATATATAGGTACACGGTAAAACACCAACAACCTCTTAAGGGGTCATTGTACTCATCATTATGAACAACTTTTACTATAGGACCAAACCTGAAATCGCGAAAAAAAATCAGCTGTTCAGTACATTTTGACGAATTATGCGAACATAAATGGTGAAAAATCTCAAAACGGTGAAGGAAAATATCGTGAGGAAACCGGCATATCCTAGAACCAAAAATTCGAAGATATGTGACGTCTACCAATCTGAAATGGGCCCGTGTGTGGATTATGGCCCACACCCTCTTACCGAGAGGAGGCCTGGTATCCCGACAGTGGTAACATTATAAGCTGATTATGCTATTGCCATCAACAGGGCAAAAAACCAGTGTCACCTACGTAGTGAGAAATTCCTAAAGAAAATACCCATTAGCACACCATAATATTTGAACTTTCCAGGAAAAATGTGACTATCTTTCAGATTATTTAAATTGGCTTAAATTGTAATTTGTGTAGAATCAAGATATTGCTAAATAAAACCGGTCAAGAGCGAGTCGGATTCGCGCATCGAGGGTTCCGTACAATCATATATAAAAAATCTGTGCTATTTAGAGAAATCGTTTTTTTACTGTAATCTTTACATAAACTTGGGAGATAAGGGGGACAGTATTTTTTCTACATTTTTCATTAAAAGTCGAAAACTATGTGGCCTAAAAAAAAAAGAAAAAATGTTTGAGAATGTGCAAATATATATATATATATATATGCCCTAGTAGCCCTACTTCGAATTTTTAAGACCCCGTTTCAATCCCTGTTGCAAAAAATATATATTTATTTTTATTTCTTTCTTATTTGAAAAATGTTGGGCAAACGTCATCTAAAACTATTCCAAATTTCAAGTTGATAGCATTAGTGGTTCTTGAGATATCCAGCTGTGACAGACAGACAGACAGACTGAGTCGCACCATAAGGGTTCCTTTTTACCATTTTGGTACGGAACCCTAATAACCGGATATATAATACCTAGAGTTCTGATTTGCTATTCTAGTGTAAACATTATATTTCTATTACTATCAATATATCCTTGATAATGGATCGCCTTATCCTACAGGGTGTAATTTTAATCACTGTTATCTTCTAAATGGGGTTATTATACTCATCATTATGAACAACTTTTACTATGGGACCAAACCTAAAATCGCGAAAAAAATAGATGTTCAGTATTTTTATGTTCGCATAATTCGTCAAAATGTAGGGAACAGCAGATTTTTTCCCATAGTAATAGTTGTTCATAATGATGAGTACAATGAATGAGGTGATTAAAATTACACCTAGTATTCACCGACCAACCTCGGCAAGCGTAGCTTAACCTGATGGATCGTACTGTGCGGCTGTTATTACTTAGACTAGATTTTCGTAATAAAATATGAAAAGTGTAAGCGACGCGTGATATTTTTGTATTTCAATTTGTTTATAGATTGATACTTAATAAATCCAGGGCTCGTAAAGGCGCGGGAGACGCAGGGCGAGTAGGAGGGGGAGCACGCGCTTAGCAGCGGGCGCTCCACTGCGATTAGCATATTAACATTTTTCAGTGATCTTTACCTATGACCGCGCACGGACGTATTTGTCATTGCGTCTCCCCGCCCTTCACCTTTTCGTAACACTGGTGTTTCACTATACACGTCCACATCCCCTACAAAAAGGAAACGAAACCTTTTTTGCACACTGTGCTTTTCACAAACGTCATTTGAGCCAAGTGTCACGTTAATTCAGGTAATAGGTTTTCCTTTAGTCACGAGACATGGGTACCTACACATACTAACTTTCGTCCTGTGTTTTTACGTACGTAGTGTCGTAAACTTCAGCTAAAGGTGCTGGTTGAGTGGTATCTAGACTCCTACATGCGGAAAGAACAGGTATCTACTCACTTTTCTATTCCTGTATCAATTTCTTGATCCAACTCAAACACAGATTCTACCTAGTTCAGGCAAATGAGCAACTGTGCCCTCTATAATTTTTAAGTTATGTTATTGTAAATCTGCACCATTTTTATAAATAAACGATATTATTATTATCATTTTTACATTTCTCAGGACCCTGGGGTCCCAGACCTTTGGAAGGCGTACGAGGAGCCGAAGCCAACTCGCAGAGGCCCCTTAGACCATTTTAAATAATGAGGAGGCACCAACCGACGATTATCCCTGTATGCACTATGCAAGTGCACCTAAGTACAACCCCCGGTTGGTGTAAGAATATTACAGGACATAGAAACAAAACATATTGGGCTATGGGTTTGGGTGGCTGTAGTGGATTGGTTACCCAGAACTATGAAAGGACTATGTCCCTGCCTGGTCAATGTTATATGTAATACATGGATAAAATGGCAAGGGATGACTTGCACACTCAATAATGGGCCCCGAAAAACGTAGCGACAAGGAGGCAACACTTCCTGAGGTGCTTGAGGAGTGGAGAGGTATTCCATGGCTATCAGGACAATCCCGGAAGTACGCTCAAGATCCCTACCAGCACCTTACTGGAATACTTCCTTCACTCCAGCCGGTCAATAAAGGCAAGCCAGGGGTGAAGAACAAGACTTCTCCCGGGAGATAGGGGTCTGTGGTCGCTACTGCCCAACAGCTCGCCACATGCTGCCCTGCGGGTTTCTGTATCTCTCTTGGTCTGGCTCCTCATCCTAGACCTGTTCTGGTAAACTCTACCGGCACAGACCTAAATTTCGGAGCACGCAAGCCCCACTACGACGTCAACGTAGAAATACAGAGGTGGAGTTATTATTATTATTATAACTACCTAAAGAGAATCTCCTCAGCTGTTAGTCCAGACTGTGACGACTATCGACACTATGACTGGCACATTCCGTCTGATATCGACTATCGAGTAATATCGACCACCTCGCGAGCCAAGTCCACACCCATATATCTACTAGATTTTTGTAAGTATGTTTCTCATGTTTATTTTGAACCAGTCTATAAAACAGCCTAAATCAAATCAAATCAAAATCTAAATTAAACATCACGAAACGGTGACACATGTAACTAACAGCTGTGAATTATACAGGTCAATTTTTTTATCAGTAGCCTAATTTTCACAGGATGTTCTACCCATGAATATGAACAACTTTCACTGTGGGACCAACTCTGAAATCACGGAAAAAGAAATCATCAGAGCTGTTTCATACATTTTGGTCGAGTAGGTATTGAACTTTTGTATGAAACATCCGATTTTTTTTCGTGATTTCAGAGTTGGTCCCATAGTGAAAGTTGTTCGTATTCATGGGTAGAAAAGAAACCTTGTGAAAATTTGGCTAATGATAAAAAAATGCCCTGTATGGACCTAACTGGGCTCTGAAAATGATAGCTGACAGTCCACTCTGTTAGAGTTGGTCATGAAAACAAAAAAGAAAGAAAGTAAGGATATTATAAAGAAAAACCATCAACTCACCCAACTATCACTAGCAAGAGCAACAACAACCAGTAAGACACAAAGCACACTCGATAAAAATGCACCAAAAATGTAAGCGCGACGGGTGACCGCCATTTTGGCCGAAATACACAATACTAAAAGATAATTCACTTTATTTCTACCAACAATTATCGCTGATAGTGGATAATCTTTAGATAATAATTGTAAATGTTAATATTTTTCGTTGTGACTCAGAGTAGGTATTTGCCGCGTTTTGATAATGCATTGCCCGATTATCTGAACTTCCACCTAGGTACTTAGCTTATCGCAGACCTTTGCTGGATAATGAATAGGCCTCAGTCTCCTCTTTCCGCATAAATTCTGCTTCTGCCGCCTGCGTCAGGTCATCGGTTCCTCATATCTTACGCTTCGTTCGCTGATTCGTGATCTCGTCCTCCTACCTACCACCAACGAATCTGCTCCAACGAATGGCCTAGGCCAAACTGGTTTATCCTAAAGCATCTATATTCTATGTTAGAGGGTTTGGTTTCTGCACTTAGTCCTTCAGGTGGACCATTGAGCGTGGGACATGGCGGCTATCGGTGGTTAATGCAACCAGCCTACCTTCCTCCAGAAGTTGATCAGGTCTACTGGTCTGTTTAGAACATCTGCGAAGGATCTGGGTGCCCCAAGGGTTTCTGTTCTAATCTGGGTGATGCCTGTGCATTAAAAGAGCACATGCGTAACGGTTTCCTCAGCCTCCATGCATGCCCTGCACAGAGGACTATCCGTTATGCCTATTTTGTGGAAGTGTTTGTTTAGCGAGCAGTGTCCTGTGTTGGTCCCCGTCATCAGGCGTAGACCGTCCAGGCGTAATAAACGCCTGGTTAGCCTGCCATGTAAGAATGGCATAGCTTCCCTGCACTGCCTGCAGACCGGTTTAAGTGATAGGCGCAATACAATGAAACATAGAAAACGTCCAAGGTACAGTTTACAAGCCAATTCAATAGTTAAAACCAGAGATCTACCGACCAGTTCATTCCTTGGACGTTTTCTATGTTTCATTGCATTGCGCCTATCACTTAAACATTGAAACAACTGAAAACCTAAAAAAAGGGGTCATCGTAATCATCAGTATGAGCAACTTTTACAATGGGCTAACTTATCATGATTATGAGGTATGAGGAAGAAGGTGTAAATTTCACTCATTGTCCATAGAAAAGGGAGGATCCTCCGATCACACGTGGGTGGTGGTGGTTTTTGGTGGGCTACTGCCCGACGATTGATGTCGGGACGTATGCTCGTCGCGCGTATAACTCTGCTTGTGCGATGGAGGAGTTTGCGTGATGTCAGTTTGATGCGTAGTTCGCATGTGGCGATGTAGATGCCGCCACAATTTATTTTACCCGATTGGTCCCATAAGAAAAGTTCTTCTCTTTGGGCTGTCCTGGGACACCAGACTAGTGAGCCGTTTGTGATAATTGGTCAGATGTCTGTGGTGTATAGTCAGTAAGTGACCTCTCTCATTCGCTTGTACTGCCACAGGGATATGCTGGCTTTTGTAATAATGTAGTTGGAATATTTTGCCCATAAAGAGACTTACGTAGGTATTTGGTTTCAGGAGATAGGCTAGGGCAGTTCCAAATAAACGTGGTAGTTGTAGTGTCGTCACTTTTCTCTTTTTTGTGATGAGCATCAGTTCGGTTTTTGTAGGGTTCGCTAATAGTTGGTGTTTATTGCACCAGTCCTCTACTATTTAATTTCAAGTTTTCGTGGGTGCCATTTATTATTATGGTTATATCATCGGCGTAGCTTACGGTGAAGTAACCTTTGTCATTGTTTTGATGAGGCTGTCTACAGCATTTTCCAAAAGCATTTTGAAGAAAGAGATACGTGGGAGAATCAAGGTCACTGATCAAGCCCGAAGAATTGTCGAAATGAGGGGTTGATATTGGGTGAACCTGATACATGGATAAAAGCTACAGTTGATTTATTGAGTTTTTGATTTCTACTATTCTCGAGATAATAAAATACGCCAAGAGCAAAACCGTAGGCACGACAATACGTAGGCTAATTAGGCTTTCTCTATACCTATATTAAAAATTAAATTGGTACCTACAAGTTTTATTTCGGTACCTATAGGTACTTACTACTCCAATAAAACTACACAACACCCAGTCTTGAAAAACTGAGTTCTAGAGGAGTCTAAGTGTACGGCCTGAGTACAAGCTCGACCCGAGCGTCCGGCGGGGCGGAGCGTGCGACGTTCATGTTAAACACATGCAAACACTCGCGAGTGTCCTTAGTGACGGCCGTGCGGCGCTCGGTGAACGCTCTTCGCCGCTTGCACGCAACGCTGAACGCCCCGCTGGACGCTTTTTCACTCGGACCGTACACTTAGAGCTCTACTTATTAGTATAATTATTGGAACATCATGGTGTGGTGGCGCAACCATGGTTGCGCTGACAAGACTCTTCGTTACTATTTCGCTGTAATTCATTATTTATGTGTGTCTACAACAGAACTGTATTTTAACTACGATAAATCGGATACTGTAACTATGTATTGGATTTATTGGAGTTTCAATTAAAAGATAAAACTGTTATCGAAATCAATAGATACTTAGGTACTACTTACTATAAAAATCAAAGTTTTACCAGACAAGATAAGGCGTAACAATTCATAGTTATACTCTTTCTAATTTATTTTATAAGCACGCCTAAGAAATTCCTTATTTATTGACAGGCGAAAAAATGCTATACTTCATGCACGCTAAAGTAAAATAAATGGTTGGAAAGATTTATATTTTGTATTATTTATACTTTGCCACCACAACAAAGTGTTGAAGAAAAAAAATACAATATTATTAAGTAGGTACTCAACTGCTGCGTTCGCGATTTATTTTCCAAAAAATGTAAACAAATAGGCGTGTTTTGGAAAAATAACCCATACATAAAGTTATGTTTGGGCTACAACTTCAAACGTTATTTACGACTTTTTCAATAGTACTAGTCAAACTGAAATCAACTTAATTGACACTGGCATAAAGTAGATATTCATAACATAACATCACTCCTGTTTTCCTCCAAAGGGTTCGGCAGAGATGCACCTAGAGTACACCCACAATTCGCCAGTTATGATTAAATTGAAGGTAATGCTTAGGAGGTGCGCCTATTACCATCAGCCGGACAAAAATCCAGACTGCGGACTGCTATTGACAAATTCCAGATGAAAATATAACCCATAAAACTTTGCCCGACCTGGGAATCCAACCCAGGACCTCATGCTCAGCAGTAGTGCTTGCGACCACTAGACCTTCGAGGAAGTTGATATTTATTAAGAACTATCTAACCGGACAGTCGTCCTGTCCAAATTTCAATAATTCATACAAAACTCCTATAGCAAATGCACTTTCAGTTTTGCCAATTTTTACAATTTTCTCTGCCACTTTTTTAATTTTTCTTTCCGATACAATTCCAATTTCCAATTTCTTAACAATGAAAAAAAAAACCGGTCATGAATGAGTCGGACTCTCGCACCGAGGGTTCCGTACCATCATATTAAAAAAAAAAAACTGTGCTATTTAGTGACATCGTTTTATTTTTTCTGTAATCTTTACATAACACAACTATCACACAGGATAATTTCAGATTTTTCTCTATGCAAACTTCGGAGATAACGGGGAGACGGTATTTTTTCTACATTTTTCATCAAAAGTTGAAAACTACGAGGCCTAAAAAAATTTTTGAGAATGTGCAAACAGCGCTCATTCATATGATACCCCACATGCCCTAGTAGCCCCACTTCGAATTTTTAAGAACTTTGTTGCAAAAAAAGAAAAAATAATCTTTCTTATTTACAAAACAGGCAAACGTCATCTAAAACCATTCCAAATTTCAAGTTGATAGCATTAGTGGTTCTTGAGATATCCAGCTGTGACAGACAAACAGACAGACAGACTGAGTCGCACCATAAGGGTTCCTTTTTACCATTTTGGTATGGAACCCTAATAAATCAAGGCTGAAGATAATTGAGTGATCACATCGATAAAACACTAACAAAAACTACTACTTATTGCTAATTTTTTTTTTTAATAGCAGGTATAAATACAACGTTCTACAACTGTTTTTACAAAACAACAAATTATTGATTTTTTTCGGACGTAACATATAAAACAACGTAAGAAACAGCGGGGCAATTGCGACACTATCAATCGGAATCGGTTTCATTTTCACAGTTCAAAA
The DNA here is from genome assembly GCA_948252095.1 of Dicycla oo. Taxonomy (NCBI): domain Eukaryota; kingdom Metazoa; phylum Arthropoda; class Insecta; order Lepidoptera; family Noctuidae; genus Dicycla; species Dicycla oo. The sequence goes on from OX411732.1 coordinate 18,327,208, forward strand.
GCATTCATTGCGTTATTTAACTGTATCGAAAATAAACGTAGTGGATTGTACATTTACTTACAGCATGCTGTGTAACTAGATATAATGTACAATGTACGATTGTTTGTTTTCGCTAATATAGTAAAATAAATTTACGTTGTCGAACATATGAAGATGCGATTAGCAATTTGCTTCAAATTGATTAAGATTCCGATTGATAGTGTGTTACGCAATTAAGGCGATACCAAAATAAGTTGGGGGCTTTTTCATAACCATTTATTTCACTATTACAGAATCTACGGATTTAATTTTTGGATATATGTTTATTGACTATTTGATTAATACTCTGACTGAAGGAAAACACAATTGGGTTAAATTTCCTCGATACAATGTAATTCCGAAAATACCTCTACTTTTTTATATTTTTTTCTGTAATTCTAAAATCCTAAGTAATTTCATTGCAAAATTGCATTCAAAATGTGCGTATTAGGTAATTGAAAACTCTGGCTGATTTTTGATAGATAGGTTAATTTATTTTTAAAGAATTTTTATTTGGTTCCAGCGCATTGTTGCGCTCTCTTTTTTTCGCATGTGGATGTAATTGACTCTGTCACTTTCTTATTACCACTCAGTTAGCTTTTTACGTATCGCCTTAAGGTGCTGAACAACTAAACCTCAATCTGTCAATTCTATCAACATTTTTGAAAATCTCCCTGCTGTTTTCAGTCTCACTCACTTTTTATATGGAGATTTTTTAACCAAAATTGTTCACTTTTCCGTACAATTTTTCAAATATTTTCTTTTAGAAAGGGAGACACGCTTATGAGTGCACTATTTAAACGTGTAATTTTTTTTCTTGCAAATAGCAACTTTGAAATTTTACAGCTGTCACCTATGACTGTTCCGATTAATAAGAAGTCGCTTAAAAATTGAGCGCTACACGAAAGAAGAATGCGTTATCATTGTAAAAACCCAGTGGGGAACATGAGAGTATGAGACCGCTCGCATTCGTAACAGGAACATGATAACGGAGTTCTTGTGGCCTCAACTAGACGACATGTGGTTTCAGCAGGACGGCGCCACCTGCCACACCCACCAATTGTCGATTTATTGCAGCAACGATTTCCAGATCAAATCATCTCACGAAATTTTGATGTCAACTGGCCACCAAGATCATGCGATTTAACACCGTGCGATTTCTTTCTTGGGGTATTGTGAAATCGCGGGTTTAAAATTTAAACCAGAAACAATTATTTAATTCCATATTTAATCGGAACATGTCTACTTTGTAAAGTAAACATTTTGAAATGGGTTTTCACAATGATAACGCGTTCTTGTTTTGTGTAGCGCTCCATTTTTGATAATCGGAACAATCATAGGTGACAGCTATAAAATTTCAGAGTTGCCACTTGCACGAAAAAATAGTGCACTCTTATTGAGACACCCTATACAAACTTTGTCTTGAAAATTACAAACACAACAAAAAAGAATTAGCCAAATAGGTGCAACCTTTCTGAAGCGATGCGCTTACATAGATTAGGCAATTGATTTTTATTTTATTTGTTTTTTTTTTTTTTTTCTCTTATTGATAATTGGAAACTAGGTTTGAATCGACTAGAGATTCTTGCCCAGTGGTCGCGATGTAGGTAGGTATTGTATACTCGAGCAATAAAAATAAAACACAAGAAACGTTGCACTATTTATTAATTTTTACTTTCTGAAGCTTCGAGTTAAAAATATAATTATAAATATTTCAATTACATAATTTCATAAAATATACATATTGTACAACATTATCATACAGTTTTACAATGAAATAATTTATAAGACACTAGAGAACAATGACGTCACATCGACGTCTCTCGCGATTGCCATCCAAAGGAAATAGAACTTTGTCGATCAACGAATAAGGATTATAATTATTTGGGAATATACACACACAAAATAAATGATATCTGTACTTATTATGAACTCATTATTGCAGTTAACAATTCAAAAATAACCTCTTTGCATAATTTAGTTTCCGATGCAACGAGTTTTTGCATCTTTTCTACTTTTTATTCATCCACATTCTGATATCAACTTTATTTATATACAAGTAAAGTTGATATTTATTTAAATAAAAATAATATAATATTTTGGAGCTAGGATTTCAATAGACATTGTTTTACAGAACCTATGAGTTTGTTTATTGCGGTAAATAGTCATTCTTAATATATATTATTGCAATATATAAGATGTCAAAAAAAAAAATACTTTACAAACTTTAAGGAGTGCTTTAGACCATCGAACTGAATAACTGTCCGTATTTATGCAAAATGAAAAATACTAATTTAAATTTTAATGTTTGTTATTGCTGTTGGTTCTGTTCTGCTTTTAGTATAACTTTTTTCCAAGGGAAAAATCATGTGGTTCTTTTTTGTATAAGAATTAAGACCGCTTCTAAATTAGTATTCTTAAAAAAAAAGTAAAAATCGAAATTTGTCATGTGGTTCCATTTTGCATAAATATGGACAACTTTCAGTATGGGACCAACTTTGAAATCGCGAAAAAAATCAGCTATTCCGTACTAAACTTCAATACCTACTACTTAACTGTATGGGACAGCTGTTTTTTTTTTTATATAACAACTTTTACTGTGTTCAGTTCGATGGTTTAAATCACTCCTTAAAGTTTGTAAAGTTAATTTTTTAACACCTGATATTGTTACCTCTACCAATTTTCAAAACATCTTCTCTTAGTATTGAAATATTATTATATTAGTTTAGAAATTAATAAATTAATCTACATCGAAAAATATAAGCGTGATTATTTTAATATATTGTTATCATATTAATAAACTATTAGTAGGTAGTTGAATAATGAGAGAACAGTGTTAATTAAATTTGTACTATGTACTAATAAAATATTGCAGCTATATAAAAATAACTATTTAAAGCGCCTCGTCCGAAGTTCTTGTCAAAAATATCGACATATGTATCTGTAAAAAGTATCGATACTTAACTATCGAGTATTCGTGTATTTTCTATAAACATTATTATCTCGTTTCTATTAAATCTATTGCACCTACAATCGTTAATAAACTTAACCACTAAATTTGAATAATGACATGATTTTCACAAACAAATATACTACGTATCACAAATTCATAACATCGATGTTTTTTTCTCATCCCTACTCAAATACAATAGAACAATAGAGCTACATAACTATCAGATTTATATGTATAACGCTACCTTCTGCCCGCGACTTCGTCCGCGTGAAATTATATCCTATAACACTCAGCAATACTGTAGCTTCCTACTAGTGAAAGAATTTTCGGAATCTGATCAGTAGTTCCGAAGATTATCCCCTACATACAAACAAACAAATTTTACCTCTTTATAATATTAGTATAGATGTACAAGAGTGCACATACATACGTAAAGGAAACCGCACATCAGTGGTAACAATTTGACATTGATAGCGCCTTTATGTCGTAGTAATAAGGGTGATTTTCTTAGTGCAAGTGTTACCACCGTGTGGTGTCCATCAGAGTACCCGTGCGTTAATATGACATATTTGGTTTTAGAAAGAGACTGACACACAGGTATGAGTGAAAGAGACGACGCTAGACAACGCCGAACGTTTACTAAAACTTGATGTGCTCAATCAAGCTTTGGTTCCCTAAGAAAGGGATGAACTACAATAACGGCTGTCCAAACATAGAGCGTTTCTGACATCTTAATGTCAAATATTGGTGAAAATGACAGATTTTCTTGACGGCTGTTATAATATGACGGCCACCGCTTTTCTCTAACCCTAAGTGACACTTAAATGAATCCCTATAATATTATTAAACTCTTGGATTTTCAACTCTCGGTGCAGCACCGAGAGTTGAAAATCCAAGAGTGTAATTTTATTTGGGGATTCGTTTACGTGTCACCTATGGTTAGTGAAAACTGGCATTAATCTGTATGGACGAGACGCTTTATACTCAAACTAGATTATGTTCTTCAAAATTTTCTACTGAGTTGCCGAAGACATTTTCAAACTTAATTCGACAAAACGATTTGTTCATGACTCACGATGTTGTTCTTAAACTGTAAGGACCACATCGTGAGTTTGCTTGTTCCTCTTCTCATGCTGTAAGGCTTACAGGATGAGAAGAGGCACAAGCAATATACTTTCTATAATGTCCTTCTATCACCTTTCTGTAACGCACTAAGCAGGCAGGTAATGCACTGTTCTATTAATACCAATCAATCTGCCTAGCCTGTTCCTAATTATGCTAGGGTCGTCTTCCAGTCTAACCGGATGCAGCTGAATACCAATATTTTACATGGAGCGACTGCCTATCTGACTTTCACAACCCAGTTACTGGGTAATAAGATACCGCTTGATAAGACTGGTTCTCTGATTTTTTGGCTTCTGACTAGCCTTACCGACTGTCAAAGATCTACGAATGACAGCCAGCAGGCACGGAGGGGTTTCGATATGTAATGGATGGTTACCCATCCACGAACCGACCGCGGCAAGCATAGCTTATCCTTCGACCGACCCGTGCGGCTGTTATTATTTACCCACGAGCCCTATTAATATTAATATCGAACAAAAATTAGTAGGTGCAGTTCCGAGTCGACATTTGTTTTCTTGAATACAGGTCCAAATTTTACTACGGTTTCCGATACTGCTCTAGCCATTATATTTGCTAGACTTAGTAGGCTCATTGCATTCCTTATAAAGTAAGCTTTCACCAATTATGATATTTTTCAGTTCTGAGAAGATTTACGGCCAATATGAGACGACATTTTAAACTTTTTTGGTTCATTTTTGGTAGATTTGTTTTATTTTTTTAAACAGAAGTATTTTTTTAACATAATTATGTAAACCCAGAAATCGAATTCGATATGTCATTGTCAAAGTGATAGTCAGGGGTACTCAACATTTCCCTAGTCATTCTAATTATTTAATTTTGATTTTGAGAACGTAACATACAACAAAGAAAAATTTATCAACAAATAAAAACTCAGAGGGACACATTCAAGCATGACAAACGTCAGAAACCGAATGAAAATATTACTTTCCTCTATGCCGAATGACCATAACAAAATAGCGACTAGTAGGGACGCCCAGATTGAATCGATTATTAGGATAACGCTACATTATTTCCGATGTTTTTAAACGATTCTCTTGTTTGTAAGGAAAACATTAAAAAAAATTAAAATCATAAATTAAAGTGCAAATGTTTAAGACCACTACCGTCCTGCCCTGCACTGTCGTCTGTCGTTCTGCCGTGCTGCTGTTTAGCGATAAAGTTGAAAATATATTAAAGAAATTTGATTGAGATTGTAGTGGCTTAATATACTACCGTCTGTACCATTTTAGGCTGCCTGCTTAGTAAGTTTCTTATTCCATTACAACCAATCTCAAAATCACAATAAAAATACCTACTACTTTGGAATGAAAATTTAGCTTTGAAGGAATTTAGAGAATTAAGTAAACAGAATAAATTGCCTACAAGTACTAACACGCTTGATCTTTAGAAGGTTTAATGGTACCGCGAATTCTAACTTATTTTTATAATCACCAAAAAACAAAACTATTTTTTCTAATTGTTCCCCCAAAAGTGAACCCCATATTCAAAATTCATTTACTTACGTTACACGTTCATGTTTGGGTCACAGAAATTCATGTGTATCAAATTTCAACTTAATCGGTCCAGTAGAATCTGAACAAATCGGATGTGACTGACTGACAGACAGAGACACGAGTGATCGTGTAAAGGTTCCGTTTTTTGATCCGGACGTATGGAACCCTAAAAACAATGTAAATTGTAAAAACTGAACGAACGTAAGACAGCGAAGGATCATTCTCTACAGTTAAGAAAACTTATCCTTCTATCATAAAATCACTTCTTCAAAGCAAAGCGTACTCCGGGAAAACGCTTAAAAAGCAAGCAGAATTCAAGATACCATTAAAACCTTTCATTAAACTTTCCACCTAAAAACTACAAATTCAAGCACAAAGCCAAGTCGGCTAAACATTCATTATTATTACTAATTTCTTTTAACCTTTCAATTTGAGATGCCGTAAAATTAGACTTTATTGAGACAACACACAACAATCTTCTATCATTGAAAGACATACCTACTTTACTTGTCAAAAACTCTTTAAAAATTCCCCAATTTTCTGACATCTCCCCGCTTTTGAGGAAACCTATCCTTAGTATGTGGTAGCACAGTGGGGAAACGTGACGTATGAACTGGTTTGAACTGGCTGAAACCAGTAGTGTTTGTAAACAGTATGGTAGGAGATTTGATGTTACTTTGCCGTTCAGTAAGTGGCACAGGGCTTCGAATATCCAGCCGGATAGGACTGGGAGCTGGTCTTGAGTTATCGATGTTTGGAATACCTGTAATGAAGAATAAGAGATTTAATAATTTATAAGTTATCATCCCACATGAGTACCTATCGGTGTTGCCTAGTAATGGCTAGATAATTTGAGTAGTTCTAAATTGGTCAGGTCTACATCTACAACAGCGCCCCCAAGCGGGATATATTGCGAGAATCGTAATCCAATCAAAAATGAATGAACGGAAAAGTAATACTTTCTTGTCTTTGAATTTTATAACATGACATTCCATTTTAATCTAAATCTCAAAGGTAAATGGAAGTCGCTTCGTGTAAATTACTAATATTCAGTCACATCTGGAAAGAATTGAACCAACCCCAACATTGTTTCGAACTGTCTATGTGAATGAAAATGATGACGATGAGTGTATAAATTTAATAAGCTTATGAAACTGTTGCATAATGAGGGTTATTAAAACACGAGTGTGTGTTTAAAAACCGAACTGCAGGCGAGATTTTTAATAGTATCACGCAAGTGTTTTAATACCTATTGTATTGTGTGTATTTATTTGTGCAAGTGTTTCATGAACTACTTTATCTACACTCGTGCAAAGTTAAGTTTAAATAAAATATCAAACTTAGAAAAAAAAATAATGATGGCTCCGAAACCATTATAACGTGGATTGCGTTACTATGGTTACGGAGCCAACAGCGGTCAACCACGCATGTGCCCTAGCGCGGTTCCCATATACAATGATAAAAATCGAATTGAAAACTCCTTGGTCGATCAGAAGTGTACTATAATAGAAAAAAAAAGTTATTTTATAGCATTATGCATTAGCACGTTGTTAGAATTGCAGAAATGCATTAGAATGTTGTTAAGAAATATGTATCATAATAAAACTTTTTAATTTTGTTTGAGTTGTACATGCATAAAGTCTGTCATTATGGTACTATTTTTGAACTCATAATCAGAACTTTACGATAGGAGTGTAGATAAAAACCTTAACGATACTTAAGTGCACGATACAGCACATTCTGGGCAATCAGCACAACCATAACCATATCACCACGGCAACAAAATTTTATCGCCTGGTTCTTACAAGCATAAAAAACGTTTATTAAATATGTTTACTAGAGAGGATTTATCTAATATAACAACACTTAACTTTCTAAAATTTCCATATTCTTTAAACAGGGGAAATCGCAAGGCGATGTTATAAGTCAACAGGAGGACACTGTTCATCTCCTCTCTAGACCGAAATCGTACACACGAAATATTTTTTATACACAAACGGTCTTACTATAAAAGATATGTTTGTTTAAACACATGTTTAACGAGTTGTTTAGTTTAAACAAGTAATAAACACAGTTTTGTGGTAGAACTGAAAAAATCTTACCTCAAAAACAATCTCCGCATTCATAACTGCACAATCAACCCAGCGATCTCTATCCGACGCAATCTCCATTATAATCTTCTCACTCTCTTTGCAACACTCTAGAAACTCTATGACGACTCTACTCAAAGTCGCCGCCGGTGGTAGAGTCTCTCTTAAAAAGTATTTAAGGGATGTTGTTATGATTTTCTTGCTTTCTCTCTCTTTTGACTGTCGGAGAACTTTGTAAAGTAGAGTTATGCGTTCCATTGAGTTCATTAGAATGTCTGGGTCCATGTTTGAAACGTCTGAGGTTAGTTTTGGGCTTAAGAGTTTGTTGTCGGCTGTAAGAAAAGTTGATGTTATTATGAAATTGCATTTTAAAAGCAATAAAGGCAAGAGATAATAATAAAATTAATTATATGTCAGCGTTTTCCGAATCGACTACAAGAAAATATTGTAAAGAAGCCTATGCTTAAAGTATACATTGAATTTTAATAAACAGCAAAATGTACAGACGCCAGCAAAACAAGCTACCCGAAACTGTAAAACTTCCCCAATCAACCTTGAACCTAATGCTTTAGCGGTACAGTTGAAAATCTATTAAAGAAATTTGACAGATTGTGGTAGCTTGATGTGCTGGGGTCTGTACGTCCACTTAACATAATATGACAATAAAAAACTGGTCAAGTGCGAGTCGGACTCGCGCACCAAGGGTTCCGGTCTTCAGTTTGTTTTAGTTCAGATAAATGAAAATACTAAACAAAGAATATTTTTGTTTGTTTCTGTGCTTGTTGATTAAACACAGTATATGGTACATGATAAAATAAATAAAATAATCATACCTGAAAATAAATGCACCATCAATATTTGTACCGCATGATGTTCAGAATAATTCTTCATGTTATCCAATAGCTTCTCAATTATTATGTTCTTGAGATCTTTTGGAAGTACTTGCTGTCTTATCGTTGTTGTGATACCCTGAAAACACAATAATCAATGTCATAAATTACTTTTACAGAAATAAGTTTTTGTTTACTCTTCATCATCATCAGCCTCCAGCAGTACACTGCTGGAAATAGGCCTCTTCTATTGCACGCCATTCAACTCATCCAGCTGCTACCAGCCACCCTGCGAAGATCGTCGCTCCACCTAGCCTGAGGGCGACCTTACGTTTGCCGATTCGCGGTCGCCACTCAAGAACACATCTACCCCAACGGTCATCGGTTCTACGGCTAATATGGCGGCCCATTGCCACTTCAGTTTGCGAGTGATGTGAGCTATGTCGACAATTTTGGCTCTCTGTCGGATCATCTCATTACGGATTCGATCCCTCAGAGAGACTCCAAGCATTGCTCGCTAAGCGACCTTGAATTTATGGACCAGCCGTACCGTGAGTGTTCACGTTGTTTCCTATTTTCGACGAAAATACATTATTTTTTATATTTGAGATTGGTTTGCTCTTGACTTTAGTCTAGGTCAGAGGTGACAGAGACAAAGTTTACTATGCAGTGAGCTTACCCAGAAGAAGCCTGTTCACTCTAACTTTGAAGAGATTCGAGTTGTATGCGTTAGGCTGTCTCACGCCCAAAGATTGAAAATAAACCGGTAAGTGAATAAGACAAGCTACTAATTATCTAGACCAATAAGATGACCAATCCATCTATCAATAGTGATTTTTTTTTTTCATTCCATGGTCAACTTTAGGAACCGTTACGGCTCCAATAATCCTCCCATATCCTAAGGGCACGTTTTCCCCAAACATTATCACTCCCCCCGATCTACTCCTTGACTTGCAATGATCTTTATCAGTAACCCCATGAAATATGACACCCCAGGGGCTAGTCAAACCACGCAGGGGTCGGTGCATTTCATTCATTCATTATTGTAACAATAATTCAGTAATCCTTATTGAGCAGTTCATGGTCATAGGCTGATTCTAACATGCATGCATTCATTTGCTACTTTTAATCTCTTATCGAATTTCGTTGGTCTAATTCCAAAGCGATTTCAAATTGAAATTTAAACTGGTAAAACCCTACCTATCTAAAGTTTCCATAAGGTTTAAATTACCTTAACAACTAGATCGATGCAGTAATGCCTAGGGTTAGTCAGCACGAAGTCCACAGCAATGTTGATCAGTTCTGGATGTCCGAGTTCTATGAGTGTGAATAGCACCGTCCAATATAAACTTTGTTCGTAGAGGGATATTCTGAAAAGAAATAATATGAATGAGGCTTCTTTTTAACCGCCTTCAAAAAAGGAGAACGTTCTATGTTAGTCTGTAAGTATTTTTGATGTGTAACATCTTTCCGCTGTCTCTATGGGTGTGATTTCGTGAAAAGGCACGGAAGTGTGTAACAGGAAGCCGGGGAAGCGCGCGCTATTGATTTGACTAATGAGCGCGCGCGGTGCTAGAGTTATCCGTCAGGTGGTACCAACCCAAACAAATGTCAGATGGTACACATCATATGCGACTGCTGTAAAGCTCGCTTGATTTTTTTTATGCATGTTTTTGTTTTTGTTTTTGTCGACATTTTTGTCAGTTGTGGACCGATTTTGAAAATTCTTTTTCATTTGGTAGAGAAAGCTTTCTCGGTAGTGCCATATAAATGTTATTAACTTTGCTGGGATAGTTTTTGAGTTAGCTTCAATAATACGTATTTTTCCCACATAGTCTATGTGTATGATATTATAATAACTTCCTGTCATTGTTATTTACATAGCAGCAGTATTCGAATTTGTGACGGTTATTTACCACAACTGAAAAGTGAAAAATAAAAACTTTTTGACAAAGAAAAAAAACTACCGACACCCAAAAAAAAAACATTAGAACTTGAAAAGTAACTTTAATTTCGGAAAACGGTGTCTTTGGTTTCTTTTTTTTTTTTAAGTCCGTTGTACTTGGGAGGAGACAGTGAAAACAGAATGCTATATCATAACACATTCAAAACAGCACACATTTTTTTGAAGGCACACAGCTGAAGCGTTTAAATAATAAAAAATACTATATTTGTAAACTGAGTAGTTATTTCTTTAAAATTGCTTTTACTATTAATGTTTATTAAAAAAAATATTTCATTGTCCTAAATTAAAATAATAAAAGTGATCTTATAAAGGTTTTGTAGGTTCCTTTTAGGTCGGAACCCTAAAAAGGAGCGATCACGCAGTTTCTTCTTTTAAAATTCAAAACCTTCAAAACGTACGACCATTTCAGTCTTTATCTAATTTGAATTTCAAAACGTATGATAAAAATATTATGAATATATAAATTGTAGTGTGAAAGATGATATGGCTAGAAAGCGGGTGACTACCGAGATGACGACTAATAGAGAAGTATAGAAGAAAAAGACATGAGCCCAAATAAATTGGGATAAGGCCAAGAGAATGATCATACGATGATATATTCAAAGTTTCTCACACTTACTTGGTATTAGGAGCCAGGTACTGCTTGACAGCGACATTCAACTGCGAGACGAGCTCATGATAAGGGTTGGGCTGACCGTGCACATTGGCCAAGAGATGTGCCTTCCCTGTCAGCTGTAGGAGACAACCTTGAAGTGCTGCTTGACGTAAAGGTGCGTAGCTTGAGGTTAGAGACTTTAGAAGTTTCTGATGGACTGTTGATAGTTCCTGGTCAAAGAAGAGGTTAATTAATAATAATAACCTGGGACATTATTCACACACGGTCATCTGATCCCAAACTAAGCAGAGCTTGTACTATGGAAACCAGATAACTGATATACTACATATACTAACTTTTTTTCTTCTAAATATATACTTATATAGATAATTACACCCAGACTCAGAACAAACAGACATGTTCATGCACACAACTGTTTGACCTATATGGGAATCGAACCCACGACCTGCGGCATGATAGGTGATATCTGAACCAACCACGCCAACTGGCCTGTCAGTTAAATATACGATTAACATAGTTTTAACATAATGTATTAAGTATTATACATTGTAAGACGAGACTACTGCCGACAAACTGCCATGCAGTTTGGCAGACATTATGTTTGTATTTTTGTTTACACAGATTTTGGAATTAATTTAAATAAAAAGTACTAACAAAAAAAAAAAAAAATACCTAGTCTGAAATAACGAATATACTTTATTAAATAAAATACGGAGATGTTGACTCAGATCTTAGCAGCCTAGTAAATTAATTTATCTCTAGTTGAAACTCATGTTAATTGGATGTGATTTTTTGTTATTTTCGCAACCAATTAAAATTTCTAACAATAGTTTCGACAACAGATTTACTAATGGTTTGATCAGGTTCTTAAAAACCGAGGGTTTCTGACTGTGCTAAATTGTATTGGCTCATTATAACAATGACAGCAAATGCGTGCTTAAATAAAGGTATTGCGGCTATCAGTGGCCATTGTTTTTAGCCAAAGTCAGAGCCAAAAGCTGGCTTGGTACAATGTGGAACCAGCATGATTTTCCAAGCTTACTGGATAAAACTGACCTGTAGCCCTTCGAACCCGTCCAACACACACATACAGTGAGACAGGGCGAGTAGTAGCGCTCGCCCGGCCGCGCTGTACTGTGTTAGGGTGGCGTGCGCGGCACTGCTCAGAGAGATGAGCTGGCCGGCTGCCCAGCACCAGTGGGCTGGTTGAGTGAATACTGCGCTGGTTTGCGACATGCAGGAGAGGAGGGCTACGCGGGCTGCAAGGCCGGTTGGTGCCTGGAAACGATTTTTTTTTTATTTATTTCCAAGTAAAAAAATACGAGGATATAAAACTCAAGCTTTCGCTCAATTTATTCGATATATGATGGGTGAAGCAACAGGAACTTCACAAACAGGACGAGGTTCGTGCTTTTATTATTATTATTTTTTTATATATACAGGGTTTCCCAATCTCTTTCCTAGAACAGAACCCTAGTCCTAGGTTATGACTCGCGGACTCCTAAAAATAAAACACGAAAAACTACTTATATTATTTTTATTTGCTTTATTTATGTCTATTTTACTCACATCGGTGTATCTATACTATGTGTATTAAATTCTAATAACATGGTTGGTGTTGCGTCGCATGGCGCCGCGGTGCTTTGTTTTTTGCTTTATAATATTAATTTTTACTTTGTCCACTGACCCCCCAGGATAGGTTTGCAGACCCCAGGTGGGATCCCTGGTTTATAAGCACGGGGCCAAAAATGATTCGTTATCCATTCGTATGAAACGCAGCAAAATAAACAAAACAAAAGCTCAAAGATCAGTGGAGCTTCTTGCGCCACAGGTACTTTATTTGATATAAAATAGTGGGCAATACTACACGTTAAACATATTGAGCAGTTTTGAGTTATAAAATAAAAAAATTAGAATCATGGGACAAAAATGAAATCTTAACGTAAAACTATGCATAGCATGTCGCGGTGTCGAGGTGTCGCGGTCACGCGGTGACGCAAACCCGTAAGATTTCCCCCTATCAAAAAACGCTCAACACGCCTAATCCACAGAAGTATAGCAAAAATTAAATTAAAAAAGTTAATTTTCCAAACAAATTAAATATCAAAATAAATCCAGTAAAAGTAATCATTCTGTTTAGACAACCGAGCTGACCACCTGTTGTGCACCATGGTGCCCAATGCATTGTTCGCCGAACGTATTTTTTTTTTTGTTTGCACACATGTTCAAGGATTCGAGTTCATTGACTCATTGCCCTAGTGATCAAATTCTACAGTGTTCAAGTTTGCTCAAAATTAAAACACTACTTTTTACCTAATTACTGAACCGATTTCGTTCATTAGGGTTCCTTACCTCAAAAGGAAAAACGGGAACCCTTATAGGATCACTTTGTTGTCCGTCTGTCTGTCTGTTTTTTATATATCGTCAGCAAAGGCGATAAAAAGTATGTGGTTTCATTTATACGTGGTTTCCATAAAATATACTATATTTTAAACCTCAGCAATACTAAAGTATTATAAGTACCTTAGGCTCCAGCATCTGCGAGGTGACATCCATAAGTATTTGTAAACAGCTGTTGATGTCAATCTCTTTGTTTCTTCTAACTCGTTTCACTTCTCTCTTCACCTTGTAGCTCGCGTCGTCTGTAATATCTATACCGAACATAAAGTACGATGTGTGTATGTATTGTCAATGTAATATTTTAAGCATCTCATGAGGGCAAACATTTAAAGTAATCCAAAAAATCAAATTCATGCGGACTTCGTTACACTGTTTATTGTGCCCTAATATTGTTATCAAACGATATTTCTGTTTCTACATTGCGAAGATATTTCTTTTATAAAAATCATTTAACAACATAACATGACGCCAGTAAACCCCAAAGGAGTAGGCTGAGGTATACGCATACTAAAAATAATGAAGTCTTACAAAATTAAAACCATGATTATATCAACTTTTACTGTGTGATTATAAAAACCATTGAAAAATAAAGCATTTTAAACTCACCTGAAGCCAATTTCAAGTACTCGGTATTAAACTGCGCGTAGTGATATCCATCGAAGCCATCGTTCATGAGAGGTATTCGTTCTAAGTTTACGCACTCGAATAACTTGTACGACGAAGTTCCGACTAGAATGTTGCGCAGGCGTTGCATTCTGAAGAGGCAAGAGAAAATGTAAGATAAAAAGAATATGAACAGTAATTTTTGGAGGTGGAAAAAACTGTCTTCGTCGGGCATAACGCATGCACGGAGTGTTATGGAATCTTATTGAAGACATTAACTTACAGATAGGTTGCCTTAGTTTCATAAAAGCACTTAAAAACAAAGTATTTCGTGTATTTATTGTCTGTTGTATCTTTATTTTTTGCGTGTTTGAAAAGAATACTGAGACTGAGAGTATACACGCAATGACGTATCTACCGTCCCTATTAACAATGTCGGATATACATTTTTACCAATATTCACTTTTTTTACATAAATCGAATTACAATTTTTTTTTTAATTCTTCACTGTCAAAACAAACTTTGAACTGAGGGCAGTTCAAAGTTTGCCCTAACGATAAAAAATAATCTTTATAATATTAACAATGTCAGTTCTGCGAAAAAGACCACTGTTCAGTAGGGACTAAACAGTAGTCTCCCTGCAGAACCGACATTGTTAATAGGGACGGTCGGTATATCCATGTGTCTTTCATCGTGCAGCACAGCACCTCATGTTTATTTTTTCAGGCATGTGTGTTTGTTTTATTTCATTAATAAATGATATTTATTTCTGTGAACAGGTAAAAACACTTTTACACGTCAAAAATAAATTATGTTTTAAAACTATCTGTATTTAAAAGAGTTTCCTATCCGGCTACTCTGAGAAGAAACACCGAAAAAACTAAATCACAGTCTCTTTTAAAGTTTGTGTAGATATGCAGCGATATCTGAATATCAATCTCAAAATGCTTTTCGTTTCATCTTTCCTAGTATAGGGTGACTGGTAATTTAGTGACCGATACTTAAACACATGATCGTCCTCACGATAACAAACAACTTTTACTATGGGAGAAAACCTGACTCCGCGAACAAAAAAATCAGCTGTCTCAAAAATCAACATTCATGTTCGCATCACTCGTCAAAATGTAGGGAGCAGCTGATTTTTTTTTCCTCGATTTCAGGTTTGGTCCTATAGTAAAGGTTGTTTGTTATCATGAGTGCAATCATGTGTTTAAGTATCGGTCATTAATTACCAGTCACACTATATAATGTACTACAGTTTCACCGATACCGCTGTACCGCAGGGGGCGGGACGCCGTGAGCGTTGACGAATGAGCGGCCTGAACTGCCCCCCGTCTCACCGCACACACATCCATGGTGCCGTATAACGGTATCGTAACAGTCAAACTATAGCTTCTGCCCGCGACTGCGTCCGCGTAAAATTTCTTGTTTTAACACATTCACTGCTGAATTATTTGGCGAACTTGCTCCAAGTGCTGCTTTATGATACACTAAACCCTGTGCGGCAAACGCTCATGCGCGCCCAAAAAATACTTCGTGTGGTGCTATGAGCGCGCATGCGCGATTGAAGAAACTCTACCCAGTGCGGCTGGGCACATATGTGCGCCGTTACAAACTTATCCCAAGTGCGGCGAGACGCTTATGTGTGTTTGAAAATTTTCCAGTTTTTATGAGTCATAAAACAATTACGCCAAGAACAATAGAGATGCACAAAAAACCCACAGGTGCGGCGCGCCGCATTCGAAGGAAGTTATATAAATTGTATGGACACGCATATGCGCCGGTAGCACATGGTGAACGTTCGAATATCGCGCATGCGCGTCGGCCGCACAGAACGTGTTAATAATTATAAAATGTCCTATGACACTCGACAATACTGTAAGCTTACCATTATTGAAAGAATTTCCGGAATCGGATCAGTAGTTCTGATGACTACCCTCTACATACAAACCTACAATTTTTACCTCTTTATAATAGTAGTATAGACTAGCTTCCGCCTGCGGCTTCGCCCGCGTGGTAAGGCGATAAAAAGTAGCCTGTGTCCTTTCCCAGGGTTCAAAGTATCCTCATACCAAATTTCATCAAAATCGGCCGTTTAGCCGTAAAAGCGTAACAAAAAATCAAATCTTTTTATAATAAATAAGAGTTAGATGAACAACATAACATAATATCATCTCACCCTTCATTACAGATGAGCCTATGTCTGGGCACATGTATCAGTTCCCTGCGGCGCTGCAGCGCTGTAGGCGCAGCACTTAGCAGCAGCTGAGTGATCCCGCGCACGGCCCAGTGGGTACCGTTCCCTTGTAGCGCACCGAGTAGGCCAACCCACATTTCTTCGAACTGTTTCTTTGATGACCAGCCGATTAGGTTAACCCTGAATGAGGAATATTTTAGTTTTATACATTATACTCGCATTGAGTTAATTACTTAGTAGTAAGACAAAATTAATGTTAGGATCTAACACAATCTTCCGAGACTTTATTAATTACCTTAAAAACCGGCCAAATGCGAGTCGGACTCGCACACGAAAGGGTTCTTTTTGTACCACCATACAATATTTAGTTAAAAAAAAACATGCCAGGGTAAGATATTTTTTTTTTTCAAAATCGAAAGTTTATTGTATGGTTTCAATAAAGTTAAAAATTAGGGGGGAATTTTTATCTTTATTTATTTTTATTATTTGTTGTTATAGCGGCAATAGAAGTACACAATCTGTGAAAATTTCATCTGTCTATCTATTACGGTTCATGAGACCGCTGACCAAAACACGGATGGACAGCGATGGCTTAATAGGGTTCCGTTTGGCACCCTTCGAGTACGGAACCCTAAAAAAGGACTATTTTTTTCAAATTAAATTAGGGAGATTCTACCTGAGAACTGTTTTGAATGTCTTGTCTAATCGTTTTTTTTTTTTGTTGTTGGTCATTTAAACCCGATTTTGAGAGCCCGATCAGGAAGTCCTTATTTAACAAATAATATTTTGTCAAACATAAAGTTGTCGACTACACCTTCACAAGATTTATAAAAGTTTACATTAGATTAATTTGACAACAAGTCAAATTAAGTATTATGACCCCACGTTCTAATAGAAAGCGACTACGCGACCATCGCAAGTTCGCGCGAACGTTGTGCGTACGAACTAGCGATCAAACTTACCGGAGTCGAACTGGTGTCCTAATTGAAATTCGCGCGATTAAAATGTTTGATTGCTAATTCGCGCGAACTTAGTTCGTACGATTGCGCGATCAAACATACTGATACCAAGCAAATAGCCTAACTGACATTCACGCGAACGTCTTTGTGTTTCGCTGTTTTGCCTTCTCTATCTAGCTCAGCAAGGTAAAATATATTGCCCTATAGTAAAAACTGTGCGTTTCATCCATTAAGAAACGTGACTTATTGACGCGAAAACGCGATCCTCGACGAACGTTTATAACACAATGGTGTCAATTCTGTTGTGCACAACATAAACTTAATTTAGGCTATTGCTAACTTCCTCTCTCTAATAAAACAAGAAAGAGACGGATGTAAATTAGAGCTGTCTTTAGTTGGAACTAATATTTCCATACAAATTTAAAAACACGGTGAAGCGCAAAGCGCAAACTAGTTTGACAACTCTATCTTAGTTCATAGCTATAGCCGTCCTTTTCTCGCACTGCGTGTTAGTAAAAAATAGCAATTCTCTAATTTTAGTTTAGTTATTAAACAAGAGAATCGACACCAATGTCAAACGAGCGAATACGTGATCTCATTCGCGCGACGATCGATTTAAATAGGACGCTGCCTTAGGTTTTCCTGAACTTGGTTTTAATATTAAAATTATCTCTTTGACATCCAACAATTAGTGATTAATTACCTGAACAAAAACGCTTCTAGCACATCCATATCTTGCAAAGCTTGTAGAGGCAGGTCTATCTTCTGTATCTCATCCTTCTTTGATACGACATCCACCGATGACCACGCTATCGGAGGTATTAGCGCTATGTGGCTTACTATGTCTAGTCTGGAACCAATATTATTAAAACATGAAATAGATTTGAAAATGTGCCATATAATCTTTAACTATCTATTTTACTTTAGCGCCCATAAAGTATTGTATTTTTTCATCAATGGTTGCCTGTCAATAAATAAGGAACTTCATAGCGTCCATGAAGTATTGCATTTTTTCGCTTATGATTGCCCGTCAATAAATAAGAAACTTCATAGCACCCATGAAGTATTGCATTTTTTCGGCAATGGTTGCCTGTTAATAAATAAGGAACTTCATAGCGTCCATGAAGTATCACATTTTTTCGTCTATGATTGCCTGTCAATAAAACAGGAGCTTCATAGGCGTGCTTATGTCAAAAGTAAAATAAATGGTTGGAAAGAGTAGGTATAGATCACGAAGCAAGTATGAAATGACGCCGCAGCTACATGCAGTCACGAACCGGGATTGTTGAGCCACTAGCTTATCATCTTAACTCGGTTGTGTTACACGAATACCGCCCGTGAAATTTGACATGTGACATTTCAATAACGAAAAACGGGCGGCATCCGTGTAACACAACCAAGTTAAGATGACAAGCAAGTGGCTCAACAATCCCGGTTCGTGACTGTACTAATCTAAGCTAAGCTCACGGTGTGGCTTGAGTTTAAACATGACTTGGGGGCCTACCACGTCCTCTTATAGCTGTATTATTTTAATCTTATTTCAGTGCGGAAAAGAGATGGAGCGCCATGGAGAGGACTAAACGTCCTGTATAGCTGAACCCTGTCCATGTTGTTAACATCATTCAGTGCAATCAATCTAATCTCTTCAAAGTGAGAGTGAACGGGCTTCTTCTGGGTAAGCTTACTCCATCGTCGACTTTATCTCTATCGCCTCTGACTTAGACTAGTCAAGAGCAAACACATCTCAAATAATAAAAAAAAAACATTGTTTCTCGCTTAGCGCCACGCCCCAAATATTTGTAACAGACAAAACACCTTGGCTCAAAAAAAAACTTCCACTTCAACACACTTTCACTCACCTAGCCAGAGGCTTGTGGCTAACTAACAACAGCCGCACAGGTCGATCGACCAGGTTATGCTACGCTTGCAGCGGTTAGTCCGTGGACGGGTGACGATCTTTACATACCAAGACCCCTCCATGCTTCAGAAAGCACGTTAAGCCGTTGGTCCCGGCTGTCATTCGTGGATCTTTGACAGTCGTTTCGGGTCGTCAGAAGCCCGAATGTCTGACAAACAGTCTTACCAAGGCGTATCGTAATACCCAGTAATTGGGTTGTGGAGGTCAGATAGTCAGGCGCTCCATGAAAAATACTGGTATTCAGCTGCGTCCGGTAAGACTAGAAGCCGACCCCAAAATAGTTGGGAAAAGGATAGGCAGATGATGATGACTCACCTAGCCAACGAAACAAGGAGACTCTCAATGGGTTCTCTATAGCACTTCTCCAAAAAATCCCCTGTACTCTTAGAATAAAAGTTGTTCTCCCAGTACTCTAGTAGGGTTATTAACTTGTCACCAGTTATGATCATGTCGGGCTTAGGACCCGAGTCTTGTGGCTGCATGTAGTTCTTTGATGTTAGGGGTCGTGTGTCCTGGAAAGGAATGACAAGGTTTAACGTATGTTGTGATGAGAAGTAGAGACAACTACTGTGTGTGTAAGTTTCATGACTAGTGATTGGCTGTTGTTTATTCTATGATCAACCCTTAAGGCGAAAACGCCATGGTAGCCCGCGAAATTTAAATTTTCTTCCGTTTTTTTTGGAATTTGCAAGTCACTATTATTAGGTTAAAAATATGATTCGCGAACGTAAAAAATATGTATTTACAGAGTTGTAATCATTAAAGTCTTCAATATTTCCCTTTATGACCGGGTAATCCTAATGAATGACTATTTCATGAAATCTTGACATTTGAAGCTTATAAGGAACTCCTTATAAGCTTCAAATGTCAAGATTTCATGAAATAGTCATTCATTAGGATAAACTCTATGATGTATTACTGACTCTAATGATTAGAATTATGTAAATACACATTTGTTACGGAGACGAATTATACTTTAATCAACATACAACTGACTTGCAAATTGCAAAAAAAAACGTAAGAAAATGTGATTTTCGCTGGCTACGTTGGTGTTTCCCCCTTCACGATAGCACGAGATTCACCGTTTCACTGACTGATCAGCATATCAGAAACCGGATGTAATGGGGAAGAAAACTGTCAAATTAGTTCCGCGTAGATGGCGCTAAGAGTTTGTTAATTTCATTCAGCTGCCAGTGAAGTTCCTTATTAAAACATTGCTACGAGATGGCGCTAAGTATTTTATCTTGTCTGCGAATGGTCGCTTTTCATTCAAGATAACTGTTCGTGGCGAAGCTTCCAGCAAGCAACCCCGTTGGAAAGAAAGGTAAGTGCTAAAAGGAAGAAAATAAATTCCAAGAGATAGTCGGAACTGCTAAAGCTTTAATGGGGAAGAAAACTGTCAAATTAGTTCCGCGTAGATGGCGCTAAGAGTTTGTTAATTTCATTCAGCTGCCAGTGAAGTTCCTTATTAAAACATTGCTACGAGATGGCGCTAAGTATTTTATCTTGTCTGCGAATGGTCGCTTTTCATTCAAGATAACTTTTCGTGGCGAAGCTTCCAGCAAGCAACCCCGTTGGAAAGAAAGGTAAGTGCTAAAAGGAAGAAAATAAATTCCAAGAGATAGTCGGAACTGCTAAAGCTTTAATGGGGAAGAAAACTGTCAAATTAGTTCCGCGTAGATGGCGCTAAGAGTTTGTTAATTTCATTCAGCTGCCAGTGAAGTTCCTTATTAAAACATTGCTACGAGATGGCGCTAAGTATTTTATCTTGTCTGCGAATGGTCGCTTTTCATTCAAGATAACTTTTCGTGGCGAAGCTTCCAACAAGCAACCCCGTTGGAAAGAAAGGTAAGTGCCAAAAGGAAGAAAATAAATTCCAAGAGATAGTCGGAACTGCTAAAGCTTTCATCGCGTAAAATAATATAACAATCATTACCACAGCCTTATTAAGTTTAATAAAAATTAGTACAAAATAAAAACATTATTTTAAATAACAAATCTTACCTTGACCAAATACTTGACAATCGCAAATAAACAGCTAACAGCCGACTGAGTCCTATTCACGTTAGAATCTGTATTCAATTCAGCCCAAATCTCTCTGAAACTTAGCGCCTTAGCCACATTGTCAATCGTCACACTGACAACGTTGTCAACGACAATATTGTCAGTCACTGACGCCGTCACTCTAAATGACACGTCAGCGTGAACAGGCGTTTCTACTATCTTTTTATTTTTGATTAAAAATGATAAATATTGTAAGGAGATTACAGCAAATATTGCCATGTTTTTCGCTAGTGATGTAGGTAGGATATTTTCAATACATTTATCGAGTAAATCACAGTCAGCTTCATCGACGAATGATATTATTCTGTCTAGAGATGCCAAAAAACCTGTCATAATAGTCTGTAATATGTTGAATTCTTGGTAAAATAATTTATCTTGAAATACTTGATGGCAACGTCTTGTGTATCTATCTATAGTTTGTTCGACATTCAAATTGAAATTTTCAGATTGACTCAAAGGCCGAATTTGTTTAGGAAACAGTCTTATAATATCAGATAACGATTTTTCTAATGTAGCAACACCAATCGTGTATAAAGCTGGCAACTCTGGTGGATCAATTTCTAGATCTTCATCAGATATTTGTAGATTACCGAAATTCTCTTTCAAATTCTCATTATCAGTAATTGGAATGAAGAATTGTGATTTAGATTCCTTGTTATCACTTTTTTTGAAGACATGTAGTGTGTTGACCACGTTGATTTTGTTACTATCGATAGATGACGTCATTTCTTCTCTCATTTTCATCTCCCTCTGTTCTCTTGCGCTCTCTTTCTCATACTCTTTCGTTTCGTGTACTGATAGAATGTTTAGGAACTCTCTTAGGTAATTGTCGCAGGCTATTCCAAAGGCTGGATTAAGTATTTTTCTGTCAAATTCTGGACACGACATGACGGTTGTAAGGTCATCTTTGGTAAGATTTGAAAGAAATAGTGCTAGTTCGTTTTGTTTCAATGACTTTGGTGTTGTGCAGTCGGACTGGCAGCATCTGTCGGTAAAAAGTTTATTAATATCACAAATAGATGCGCTTTTATTAACTATACACTTTCCAACCATTTGTTTTACTTTTGACAAAAGCACGCCTATGAAGGTCATTATTTATTGACAGGCAACTATAGACGAAAAAAGCAATACTTCATGTACGCTGTTTTTCTTTACATTTTTCTTTATAATAAAATATCAGTGTGTTAAATCGATTAAAACTTCTTTAAATAAAGTCGATTGTTATAAGAAGTCGAATCGGTAATGCATTAGGACATCACTAATTGATTAGTACTCGAGCTGTCAACAAGTAAAATAAATGGTTGAAAAGATTACAATATCCCTACATATCGATTATCTCGAGTCTTTTTGCGTTTTGAAAAAGTAAAGAAATGATTTTGTTTAATGTTAAAATAATTACATATTTTAAGGAAATTACACTGGTTCCATTTGACATATCAGTAACAAAAGAACGTAAACCTATCCTTTGCTAAATACCTCACCCATTATTTATAAGTCCTACCACACTTGGGCATGGCACAGACCACGCTTTTTTTTTCTTTGCAAACCTCATTGAATATTTGCCCACGGTCAAAATCCTCACGCTTTTAACAGTAATTAAACCCTGTTAATCAAGTAAAACAAACAGCATCTTTACCTGCTCTTCACTTGATTCAATAACCATTTTTCATCGATATTTGTAGTCTCAATGTACTGGGGGTTGATTGCTCGATCTTGTGATAAGTCCAAAGGTGATAGGTCGAACGCGCTAGTTGCTAGGATATTTAATTCCACTACTAAAGCTGAGTACCTGATAAAAGAAATATACGTATTATTCCGCCATCATCATGTTTAATTTATCAATAAATAAAATTTATTGAAATAATAAGTTTACAAAAAGTGTCCATATTGTTCAGTAGTATACAATGTGGAACATGATAATTGACATTCCTAAAGACCACGTAAAGATGTTCTTTACCCGTATACAAAAAATCAATCAAATCCAGTAAATACTTTAGCCACAGGAAATTATTTTTCATTTTCTTATTTTTCAACATGATGTAGATCTGAGTGTGTAATAGGTAAACATTGTAAGGTCAAGAACCTGTGCAAAACGTATGATTCTATTCACTGCGTCTCAATATGCTTGAAAGACAGAGAAAGGTGTCATACGCTTCCACTCTGACGCGCCCCGCCCAGTCCCACAAAATCCTACAATTAGAAAGAAAAAGAAATATTACTTACGCAAATTATGCATTAGTGGTGCATAGACAATTGCGACTGTGTGTGTGTGAGCGAAATTTTTTCGGCAAAGTCTCAGACTCGATAATTAGGTCAGTCAGTCCACTGCGTGCGCCCTTGAGGAGAGCACACGCTTATTTTTTTATTACGAGACGAGCCGCGCGCGCATTGTCGTGATTTTACGAAAAAAAAAAATGTTGTTATTGTTTTAGTAGATAGTTACTGTGATTGAAGACGATTTATCATAGTTGGATTAGTGCATATATTAGTGACTTATTGTTAAGTGTTAGTGTAATATTAGTTAGTTAGGCATTTGCTAAGAAGTTAGTTTAGTGATTTAGTTTAGGTTTCATAGTTTAATTATGCCTCAACTAAGGTACACAGCTGCCGAGTACACCGACATGGTACTTACGTACGGAGAATGTAACCAAAATGCGGCTTTAGCGTTGCGTACATACCGGGAGAGATATGGTGATACACGAACGTGCCCCACCAACAACCGTGTTTTTACTCTGGCCGTTCAGAGGTTACGAGAGAATCGGCCTTTGGTTCCTCAAGGAGCGTGCGTGTCTTCAAATTCAGTAATTGAGGAGCAACTTACGTCAGTTTGTGCCACTTGCATTGTTATTCTCCGATTAAAGTACCTACCTACGCACCGCACCGCCGCCACCGCCGCGCCCCACACCGCACCGCGCAACAGGTCAGTGACTTTCCGTAGATAAAGCGTGTTTACTTTTTGCAGTTGATTCTGATATTTATTTTGTTTGAAAGTTGCAATTTTTAAACTTTCTGTGAACTACTAATCTTCGTGTTTTAAAATGTTTCAATGGACTAGTACTGTGCTCGTTTTAATTTAATGTCGTACATCCAGACAGACTTTGTATATTAATTTAGGCCTTTAATAGTATTATAATACATACTCCTAGAGATTTTTCTGCGTTAAATGCGAAATTTGTTATTACTTTTCAAATGCATTTTATTTTAACACGTGAGTGATGTCCAATAAAGGCAACCGTGTAAACAAACGAAAGCTTTTGTGCAACAAACACATGACTGAGATTAAAAGCACGAAAAAGCATAACAGTGGGTGTTATACGGGATTTATTCATAAAGAAAAATAATGATAAACTTTCATATATACAATACAATACATAGTATCCATTAATTGCCTCACTTTATAGAATAAGGAAAATACAGAATTCCTTTTATAATCTACCTATTTAACCCACTCATTGTTGGAACAGTTACCGTGTATGAACTTTATCTCTTAGTAATATTGTTGGAACACTTACCGTGTATGAACTTATCTCTTAGTATTTGTTGGAACACTTACTGTGTATGAACTTTATTTCTAAGTAATTGTTGGAACACTTACTGTGTATGAACTTTATTTCTTAGTAATTGTTGGAACACTTACTGTGTATGAACTTTATCTCTCACTCATTGTTGGAACACTTACCGTGTATGAACTTTATCTCTCACGCATTGTTAGAACACTTACCGTGTGTGTACTTTATCTCTCACTCATTGTTGGAACACTTACCGTGTATGAACTTTATCTCTCTGTAATAACTCCAATGCCACTTGTACATCTTCCTTTGATAGCTGAACGTTTATCTTATCAACTGGCAACTCCTTCAGTATCTTACATCTATCTATTGCTAATTTGGCGAATCTGCAAATAGTTGAAACATTAATATAATATGTTTGTTTTTATGTAAACCATACCTTCTAAGGAGCTTCCTTAACTTACTTTTTAAATTAAGAAACTAAACTACACAAATAAATAAAATTGAAGTTTTTGTTTGTAACGTCAACATAACAGCTTTTTTAATAAATGCATATGAAAGCACATATACGCCACTTTTTTTCCGTTCAACCTATGTTGTCCCACTGCTGGGCCAAGATCTCCCCCATATTTTATAACAGACAAAAAAAAAACAATTTTTAAAAGTTTTGTCTGTTTGTTCCGGCTAATCTCTGAAACGGCTGGACCTATTTTGACAGTACTTTCACTGGCAGATAGTTGATGTTATAAAGATTAGCTTCTTAGGCTACTTTTATTTTAGAAAAATAATTCAAAACACCGCGCAAAAAAAAATCAAACCCAAGCAATTGTGAACAAAATCCGATTCAAATATATAAGCTGTTTACCGACATCCACGCGAATGGTGTCACGGGCACAGTTAGTTCTGGAATATAATAACATACCTGCAAGCGATTGCGGGTTCCAGCTTTCCAATGATTCGACAAATTAGAAACACGAGTGGACCCGACTGACTCTCGTGACATAATGATAGAATCTTGTATGTATTCAGTGCGAATTCGTCCTGAAAGGCAACATAATAATTAATTATTCAGTGATAAATGAAACAAAGCTGGATACAGATTATTTGCATCGCAACATGCAATGCATCATCATCATCATCATCATCATTTATTGCATTCATGTAGTTTACAAGTTGTTACAAGTATATAGGTTTCATACATGACCCTGTTAGGGCAGAGCAATATAAATATAATAGTTTAAAGTGCTACAGTGTCACAATAATATACAAACCACTGTGCTTAACAAAAATACTATTGGGTGAATATTCGAGCGTTTTAATCGCCGTCATTACCATTCGCCAAAAGTTGATGAAAGAGAATATATTTAATGAAAAATTTCAGCAATTCCCGATTCTGGTCCTTAAGCAGATTCTGGGAATTGATGAAATATTTCATTAAATATATTCTCTTTCATCAACTTTTGGCGAATGGTAATGACCGCGGTTATAACGCTCGAATATTCACCCTATTTTTAAAATGTTTCAGGTTATACAGGATAGGGTGAGGTAATACAGGATAGGGTGAGAACAATTTATTAGTCATAAATTCCATTCACATTTGTTGCTATTTGTTTTAATTTAAAAAATTTAAATTAAAACAAATAGCGATAACAATAATAATCATAAAATAACATAACATAGGTCAATTTGGTAGTAAGTCACAAGTTTAGGTGCTGTGTGTATTGTGTACAGGTGTGAATTTCAATGTCAAAATGTATTTATCGTCAAAGAATTCCTTTAGAGTGTAATAAGATTTTAATAATAGGTATTTTTGGAGACTGGTTTTAAATTTATTTTCGTATTCAATGTCCTTAATTGAATTTGGAAGCTTATTATATATTTTCACGCACATGGCTAAAGGTCCTGAATGGAACATAGTTAATTTTGAGCTTGGTAAGGCAATTCGTTTTTGTTTTGGCGTCTAACACTGCGATGTTGTGGACGAAGGTCCTTCGTGAATGGAAATAGTGACTGGTGTTTTCTTACAAATTTGCTAACTTCTAAAATGTAGATACCAGTTAGTGTAAGAACCTTGTATTTTACAAAAAATGGCTTGCAGCTTTCTGGCAAGAATTCGTATACATTTCTTTTGTAGAATAAAAAGTCTATCTTTGTCTACACCATTTCCCCACACCACGATTCCATAATTTTGCCAGGAGTATGCGTAGGCATAGTATGCTGTTAGGGCAGTTTTAATATCGGTAGCTCTTTTAAGCTCCTGCAAGGCATATATAAAGCTGGCTAGTTTGTTTGCCAGTGTATCTATATGGGCTTTCCAGTTTATATTGGTATCTACAGTCAAACCTAACAGTTTAAACTCGTTTATGCATTGCAGCTTTATGTTCTTGTATGAGTAATTGATATCCAATTTGCATCACGACGACCGCCGCGCACGCCGCGCGCTTCAACTACGAACGTCTGTTCCCGGCAGTCTTTAGAACGCACGCCATGGAGCCGTGGAGCCATCAAAATGAGTCCGTACTACGTGACCAAAACAATTAGACGCATGACAGCTATGAAGTTATTGGAACTAGAGAGGGAACACCGGAACGGTGACGGATATTGTACGTACTATCATCACTCCCGAAAGCGAGTATACGACTGCGCATCATTAGGGGAAGCACGGCGGTAGATGCGGGATGTGGGCGCCGAAACCAAATTCCTGTAATGCGCCTAATTGTTTTGGTCAAGTAGTACGAGTAGGTGCTTGTTCGCGATGAGCAGAACCGTCGCGTATGACCGTCCAAATCACACTGCGCTCACTCAAAGCATTCGTCGAAAAAATCGACAATCGGCGGGAACCAACGAGCGCACTCGAATGCACGCAGCGTGCGCGCAGTGCGCTCGCAAACAAATTAAAATGTATGGAAAATGTTGCATTGCATGTTACCGTATATGTTCTGTTGCAAATAATCTACACCAAGCTTTACTGGATTTTTTTTTTAGCACGGACATGATAAAAAGAACGGATCGGAGCAAAAAACACTGACAAATCTATAATCTTTGCATAGGAGAATATTATTTAGTATTGTCGTTGGGGTTGTAGCAACAGTTATAGAAAGACGACTTTGTAATTATTTCAGGAAAGCCATTGTATTGGTTCCTTGGGTTAGTGTGTTTCAGTGATGCTGTGAATGTTTTCTCTAAAAGTGTGTATGTGTAAGTCGCTCGCTGTAGACCATACTACGCTTAATAACATACCTTCAAACAGCTCTGACACCTAGCTGCAATAGCTTGTAGCAGTAACCCTGAAGCTCCTGCCATCTGCTGCACTTTAGCTATAAGACTCTGCACTATCTCTTCACGGTAATGACTGACGAGTATATGTACGCGGTTAACTAATAACCAGGTTAGGTGAACCGCTTCTGTTAGACCGTTTTCTACCTGAAACGAGAAGGGTGTTAGGGGTCATGATTTTCTGGTTGATGTAGATTTATTGCTGCTTCTTGAGTTTATATCTAATAAAATAACATATTAGGTTGGGGAAAAAGTCTTTTCGCATTATAGTATGTATGAACTTGTAATAAAATCTCTTTGGCTATACTATTTGTATCTGGCTGGTTTTGGTATCATTGAAAGTTTAAATTTTAAAGAACATAATTCCAAATTCAAATTAGGAAAATGTGTGATTTTAATTTGTTTTTCGTACCGTCAAGATGAGTGAATCTAATGAAGAAATTCGATACATTTTAAAATTTTTCTACAAAAAAGTTAAACGTGCAACGCAAGCCGCGAAAAAAATTTGCGATGTTTATGGACCTAGTGTAGTGTCTGTGAGAGTAGCACAAATTTGGTTTAAGCGTTTTCAATCCGGAAATTTTGATGTCAAAGATGCACGTCGCTCTGGTCGCCCTATTACGGATAAAATGGATGCTATTTTTGAAAAAGTGGAGCAAGATCGGCATATCAGTAGTTACGACGTAGCTGAAGAACTGGAAATTGACCACAAAACAGTTTTGGCGCATTTGAAAAAAACTGGGTACACAAAAAAAGCTCGACATTTGGGTACCTCACGAACTCACTGAAAGAAACCTAATGAATCGTGTACTCATTTGTGATTCTTTATTACGACGTAATGAAACCGAACCATTTTTGAAGAAGCTGATAACTGGTGATGAAAAGTGGATCACGTATGACAAGAACGTGCGAAAAAGGTCGTGGTCAAAGGCCGGTCAGGCTTCACAGACTGTGGCGAAACCCGGGTTAACTCGCAACAAGGTGATGCTGTGTGTGTGGTGCGATTGTAAGGGCATTATTCATTATGAGCTGTTACCACCAGGCAGGACCATCGATTCTGAACTCTACTGCGAACAACTGATGAGATTAAAGCAAGAAGTTGAATTAATCAACAGAAGGGGTGTGATTTTTCATCATGATAACGCTAGACCTCACACATCTTTAGCCACTCAGCAAAAATTAAGAGAGTTTGGCTGGGAGGTGTTAATGCATCCGCCGTATAGTCCTGACCTTGCACCTTCAGATTTCCACCTGTTTCGGTCTCTTCAGAATTCTTTAGGCAGTGTCAGGTTAACATCACGAGAGGACTGCCAAAACCACTTGTCGCGGTATTTTGACCAGAAGTCCCAAAATTTCTATAGCAATGGGATCATGTCCCTACCTACAAGATGGCAAAAAGTTATCGAACAAAATGGCACCTACATACTTTAGTTAAATGTAAATAAACTATATTAAAAAATGTTTTGAATTTTCTTAAAAAATGCGAAGAAACTTTTTCCCCAACCTATTATATAAATTATTAAAGCTGAAGTTTTTTTTGTTTGAAAGCGCTAATCTCTAGAACTAACAGTCGGATTTGCAAAATTCCAGAAAGTACACTAAGCAAAAACGAAATAAGAAAGGTCAGGCCGAAATTTCACGCAAACGAAATCGCGGTCAGAAGCTAGTAATTTCATAAACCTCAAAAGTAAAACTATAAAAAGTTAAGAAACAGACATGTTTTCTGGAAATTTTATTAACTTATTCTTTTTATCATTACTAAAACGGCTGTAAAAGCCTACTGTTGGACTAAATGTGGGTTTTTGAAAGCCTTATCAAGTCAGTAACGCCGTCGAGTGACTAAATGATTTGAGATGAGATTTGACTGACCACATTTAACATCCATTTGGCTTTAAAAAACCGGGGAATTAGTCTAGCAACGTTGCATTTTGGTAAACGTCTATGGTCGTATATAGCCGTGTTTCCTTGTTGTAATTCTGTCACACAGGCCTTTAACACATTATCTGCTTAATTCTTTATGCAAACGCTTCTTTATGCTACACCCTTACCGACCCTTATTTTACGATGTTTTCGAAACAATAGAGATGCACAACGAACGCACAGGTGCGGCGCGCCGCACTCGAAGAAAGTTATGTAAATTGTATGGACGCGCATACGCGCCGTCAAGCACCTGATGAACGTCCGAAAATGTGGGTCTGCCGCGCCGAATGTATTAAGGGTTATAACTAACTAGTAACTGGTATACAAACTCACAAAGTACTCGCAGTAGGCCATGACACATGCTATCTGCAGTATGTCAACTCGTAACAACTGTGTATCGCCACAGTCGGCGCTTAAGGGAAGGTTGCGAGCGAACCCGATGAGTTTCTGCCAGTATTTGTGGGACAGGAAGTTCAGCCTGAAACAATTTGGTAGCATTAGTATACGTCATCGACATGTGTATTCTTCCCATCCTCACGTACGGTTCTCAAACATGGTCGTTGACAATTCAGCAGAGGTCCACCCACGGGGTTTGCCAGAGAGCTATGAAGCGGAGTATTCTGGGTATTAAACTTGTGGACCGGGTTAAGCATAATTCTATCTAATGGTTATCTTAAATTGTTAGAAGGACGTTCACACCTCAAACTTTTAAGAAAATATTAAATGTCTTAGTTATCGTAAGTTTTATTTAGTACTTTTTAGTTCATTAAAAGCTTGTTTTTGATAGTTTTTACTTAAATTTTACTTTGTACTTTTTAGCATTAGAATTTGATAAAATATCTGTTCTATAACCTTCACTTGTAAGGTACTTGTCATGACAAATCCAACGAGTTCAACACAACGGGGCTGTCTCGTACAGGTGAGGTGTTGCTGTGGCCACCTTCTGGCTCCAGCATCACTCTAGACTTCAACCAGGTCTATAGTACTTGTCAAGATAAATCAAAATAGCCGAAAGACAACGAGGCTATCTTGTTTCTGTGAAGAGTTCCTATTATGGCGTGCTTCCGGCTCCATCATCAGGTCCTGGACTATTCCTTAAGCTAACATACCTACTTTACAAGACATAATAGCCAGAAGGCAACGGGTCTGTCTTATTTAGTTGAGAAGTCCCTTTAGGCACCATCTGGCTCCATCATCAGATTTTAGAATACACCTTGGCCTAAATTCAGTAAAACTTGTCAAAATAAATCCAAATGGCCGAAATACAGCGGGGCTATCTTGTCTAGTTGAGGAGTTCTTATGGTGACCTTCCGGATCCATCATTAGGCCCTGGACTACACCTAGTGTAAAAGCACTTGTCAATACATAAATCCAATGAGTCCAAACACGTTGGTGCTATCTTGTCTGGTTGAGTAATTTCTATGGCCGTCCATCAGTTTAAAAGCACTTGTCAATATACACACATCAACACCGTCTAGGGATATTTTGTATAAAGTTCTTAAACTCAAAAAAATACTGGCTAGTTTTAAATTCTTTTGAAGAAAGCTTATTTTGTAAACCTTTTTGAACGATTCTAAATTTGAATTTGAAAAAATAAATTAAAAACAAAAGATTTACGCGGCATAATGGTAGCGAAGTCCGAAGGTTTCATTTACCTACAGTAGTTTTTGGCTATTTTTTTGTGTCAAATTTAAGTTTTATAACAAGTTATCGGTTAATTTCGAATTAATGTTATTGTGTGCATCATGCAGCGGCACCATTTAATGAGAGAGGAAATGTTAAGAGCAGTAGGCATGCTCCAAGCTGGGGCTACTCAACGGAGTATTGCTGAGGAGATTGGAACAAGACAAAACGTGATATCAAGGTTATGGTCACGTTATCGTGCTACGGGTGAAGTGGCTGAAAGACACCCAGGCGGGAAGCGCATAACCACTTAACGACAAGACCGATTTTTGCAAGTTGCCGTGAGAAGACAACCAAATGTTACGGCCATGCAGTTGGTTCAGAGGCTCCACTCAGAGCACCAGTTGCTTGTGAGTGACCAAACTGTGAGGAGAAGGCTGCATGAAGCTAACTATGCTCGCAGACCGCTTCGTACCCCAGCACTACGCCGAAGAAATCGTGGAAGACGACTAGAGTGGGCTCGTGAACATTTGCTCTGGGAAGATAACCAGTGGTCTGTAGTGCTGTTTACCGATGAGTCCCGGTTCAGTTTCCATCC
The DNA here is from genome assembly GCA_948252095.1 of Dicycla oo. Taxonomy (NCBI): domain Eukaryota; kingdom Metazoa; phylum Arthropoda; class Insecta; order Lepidoptera; family Noctuidae; genus Dicycla; species Dicycla oo. The sequence continues at coordinate 18,359,387 of OX411732.1, forward strand.
TGATACACGTAGAGTACCTACGTGTTTGGCGAGTTCCTGGTCGTGAGAGCCGTCTGCAACATCCTCAGGAAGTCCGTTCATACCACGGCGGGACAATTATGGTTTCTTTATTTGAATAAAAATTTGTTTACGCAAAAAAAAAATAGTTTTCTTTTATTCTGGACTGTAGTCTGATAAATGGGCTTTATAAAAATATATGCATGTTGTATGTTATTTTTAATAAATTTTGTGTAAATTGAGTAAATCCAAAATATCCCTAGACAGTGTTGATGTGTGTATGTCCAATGAGTCCAAAAATAATGGTATTATGTTTGGTTGAGCAGTTCCTATGGTCACCTTCCGGCTCTATCCTCAGACCCTGGATACTACTTTGGGCTATAGTAAAATGAGTAGTCATTTAGACGCGATCTTCAGTTTAAAACATAAGTGCAGATTTCACCGATTGAAACTGAACGCAATCAGCACGTAAACCACGTTTAAGAGCTGTCACTGTCATTATTTTCTTTGGAATATTGGCACTGTCAGCTCTTGAACTCGGCTGAGACGTTCGCGTTGTTTTTTTTTATTTGAGATGGGTTTGCTCTTGACTCTATTCTAGGTCAGAGGTGACAGAGACAAAGTCTACGACGGAGTGAGCTTACCCAGAAGAAGCCTGTTCACTCTCACTTAGAAGAGATTAGGGTTGTATGCGCTCGGAAACACAGACGCAGGTAGTGAGTTCCACTCTTTTGCTGTGGCGTCTAAAATGGCGACGGGTGGCGATGGTTTATACCACTAAGGTTCTATCTCCTTTATAAAATCAGGAGCTGTACTATGGCTCAGTTTGAGAACTTACCTGATAAGTAAATGCGACCAATGCACAGTCAGCAACGGTATCCGATGCGCCGATTTCAAACATATTAGATTGAGTACATCTAAAGGAATGTTCTCTTCGGGACTGTACAAGCCTGTGTTAAGGCCACTCTGTTCGTTGTGGAGAAGACTTTGTGCTGTTTTAGCCGATAAGGGGAAGAGGCAGCCGTCTGGAATTATTAAATGGAACGTGATAAAATATATACTGTGTTGTGACTATGGCTGAGGAATGATGTGTGTAAGCAGTGATCGGAGTAGGTAGAGTTAATTTTTGTACTTGCGATACGTTGTCTTAATATGGACACTCCCGGAATCCCGGGATTTGAAATATATGTATATTATTAAATAACTTACCTACTTACTTACTTTGTAAAAAGCTATTCACGTCTTAAGGAATTATGAACGAACACATATCCCTCCACCCCTCCGATGGGAACCGAAGTTACGGAGTGAGTCAACAAGTTATTGTCGAAAAACAATTTAAATGCTGTAGAAAAAGAAAAAAACAGGTGCGTTTCTCTAGCGGCACAGCCCGCCATTGTATTATTTTGTTTCCACTAGTCATGTCACACGTTATACTTGAGCGGCAACATTGCGCGTTACACCTGAGCGGCAACATCGCGCGTGTGCTCATTGGAAATTAGCAACCTGCATTGATGTTACTTTGACAACGTCGTGCGCTCACTGCCAATACATAAGACAAGCTTTCTTTTATCCTTGTTAATAAATAATCAATTTATTTTTTCGAATCCTGGAGGTCAGTTAGAATCCCGGGGAATGTCCATATTAACATCAACGTTTGCGTCATTGAACCAAAATAGCTCTACCTATTCCGATCGCTGGTGATATAGCAACGGTGCGGTTTAAAAAAAGATGTAGTGACAAAAAATGATAAGTGTATGCTTAGATGGTTTGGTCATGTTGAGAGGATGAATGAAAGACGACTATCAAAAGATAACAAGGCAGATGTGAGTGGAAACGCGGCGAGGGGACGCTCTAGGAAGACATATAGTGACCTTATTGGCGATGTTCTCCAGAAAGGTCAGGTGCGTAGTACTCGCAACCGGCGTGCGTGTATGCCCAGATGTATGAGCGTAAAGGAGGCAAAAGGAGTATGTAAGGATCGTAGCAGGTGACGTTCTGTAGTTTCTGCCTACCCCCATGTGAAGAAGGCGTGAGATTAGGTATGTATGTATGTATGTATGATAAAATAAATTAGAATAAATATAAATTAATTAATTAATTATTTTCTAATTATTTTACAAAGTAATAATAAAACTAAAGCAAATAAAGAATCATAAGGATTTTGATGAGAAATCGCCGGGACTACTGACTGGCTTTGGAAAGTCAAAGCAAGTATCACATTTTTAGAAGGCGGTTACATTGGAAAGTATAAAAAAAAAATGTTTTTGAGAACAAATCAATCCATGTCTTAAAAGCTTAAATTAATCAGATGCTCAGATCATTACGAATATACAGGCTGTGTCGTAAATAGTGGTCCAACGTTCTGAGACCTAGGAAAAAATTGTTCAAATTGTGGTATGTGATAGCTGAACATACGGTGTATCGACCCCTTAACGTCAGACCACTATTTACGACACACCCTGTATAAAAATTTGTGAACTGACAAAGAGTAGAACTTTCACACTGATTTTTATAATTATATAATTAACCAATGTATAGAATGTGTTAAATAGAACTAACGCAAAGTTTAAATTAAAAACTCACCTGTCAAATGCAGCATATGCTTCACTTGCACGATAATATTAACACAGACAGCGTACAACAACTTATTCTGCTCACTATCCATACTTTCATAACAATTATCCATCTCCATTATCGCATACGTCAAGGTTTTAAACAAAAATCTGACGAGAATGACGTCAGGCGACAAATTCGCGCAATTTTCGTTCACATTCTGAACGTTTAACGGATCTACATCAGTTTTGGCGTTGAAAAAAATGGATAATGGAGATATGCACGTTGCTTTTAAGTAGTTTATAGTGAGGAGGATTTCGCTTTCTGGTATTAAAACGAGAATTTTTCGCAGTAGCACCATTATTATTGAGAGGTAACGGAGTTTCAGTTTTAGGGGAGTTGTCGCCTGAAATGGTAAATAATCATTGATATTAATAGTTAAATAAGGCACAAAATCAGATCAATATCAGTCATACAGTAAAATCCGTTCATAAAAAAATCCTTTTAAATAGAGATCAGACACTTGACATCTACGATTCATGCTTTGTAGATCGTTGTCAAAAATAAAAAAAATAAAATAAAATCAGCTGTTCCCTAGATTTATGTTCGCATAACTCGTCAGTGTAGGGAACAACTGTTTTTTTTCGCGATTTTAGGTTTGGTCCCATAGTAAAAGTTGTTCATAATGATGAGTACAATGACCCCTTAAGAGATTTCGTGTGTGATAGATAGAACTTATATACAAAAATTTTTGGCGTATAAAAATATCCTCAACAATACTAATAATACTATTATTATTAGTACTGATGACGATTAACCAATTGTATTAATAATTAGCGCTTATTACTATGTAAGTTAGCTTTATGATTCTTTGAACTGTGAATGTGGTGTTTGCCTATAAGTAATTATTGCACTGTAAGACTGTTTTAAGCATGTATTTTTTGTTACAACTAGGTAGGTGTAAACAATTGTTGGTGAACCTAATAAAATAAATGAATTAATTATGCCAAATACGTATAGTCGTCCTTTAAGAATAGATAAGAATTTAAAATCCACCACAATGATCCTTACATAAATCAGACCCGCAAAATTCATATCAAAATGTTAACCAAATTTTATGAATTTGTGTTTTATTTTTCTAATTATTGCAGTAATCTCAATTAACTAATTAAAACAACGTAAAAAAAAAAACAACTAACCTGATCCGGCGGCGCCTTAAACAATATCTTCAACAAAATCTCAACTCGACTCTGTTCTAACAAAACATCTTTGTACACCGTATCTAGGAGTCGCTCTAGAGAGCCGATCGCTCTATGACAGTGTAGCTCTATGGATCTCTGTGTTAGTAGGTTGAGAAGAGTGTCGCTAGCTAGCTCTGACCAGCGGTAGTAACTCTCTGGGTGTTCTTGTGAGAGAGATAGCACGCACGATACTAGTTCTAATACCTGGAGAGAAAAAGAGATAGCCATATAATTTATCAACATCCAGGCATTCACATACATACATAATCAGTCTATAATGTTCCCACTGCTGAGACACAGACCTCGTCTCTGTGAGAGGAGGTGGGCCGTAATCCACCAGGCGGGGACAGCACGGGTTCGCAGATGTCACATGTCTTCGAAGTTTTGGTTCTAGGACATGCCGGTTTCCTCACGATATGTTTTCCTTCACCGTTTTGAGAGCAGTGGTGATGAAATAATAATTATACAGGGTTATTGGTAAAACACCAACAACCTCTTAAGGGGTCATTTTACTCATCATTATGAACAACTTTTACTATGGGACCAAACCTGAAATCGCGAAAAAAAAATCAGCTGTTCAGTACATTTTGACGAAATATGCTAACATAAATGTACTGAACAGCTGATTTTTTTCGCAATTTCAGGTTTGGTCCCATAGTAAAAGTTGTTCATAATGATGAGTACAATGACCCCTTAAGAGGTTGTTGGTGTTTTACCTATAACCCTGTATAAAGTAAAATGCCTGCTTGGGATTGAACCTACGACCCGTACTCGTCGAACTCGTAAGTCGCGGCCGTAACCACAGGGCCACCACTGCTCTCCAGGCATTCATTGCGTAGCAAGGGTTGTCACACAGGCAAAAATTGAAGTAAAATTAAAGATGCCGGAACTTTAAATTCTGCAAATTATTTGTGAAGGGTACCATTGTTCCTGCCAGAGTTGCGGGTTGTTTGAAAGTTACCATGGCATGGCCCTGGCACAGACAACTGCAGGAACAGGAGTGGGTTTTAGTCAGTAGAAGTCTGACAAGCCCTCCCGCTCCGCCCAGAGCGGGAGAAGTTGTTTCATAATTAGCCACCCCAAAAAAAAAAGGTATCATTTCTATGGTTATCGAGGGCGCTAATGTAACCGCTCTAGAAATCCAGTCGCTCAATAACAGTTATGTCCTAAATTTTAACTTAAAAAGAAAAATGTAAAGAAAATACAGCGTCCAAGAAGTAATGCATTTTTTCGTCTATGGTTGCCAGTCAATAAATAAGGAACTTCATAGGCGTGCTTTATCAAACGTAAAATAAATCGTTGGAAAGACTATAGTCAAATACTTGAAATAATGAGTTTAAAAAACATTTCTTTTTCGTCATGTTTGTGAAGTTTCACCATTTACTTTAATTCGCCTTTAGATTTTTATAGCATACTAACCTTATGTTGATGCATAGTTTTCTGCAGCATGTAAAATAGCACCTCTCTAGTCGCCTGCGCTTCCTGTTGCTGAGCTCTGCCTAGCACACTAGTTCCTGAAACCAATTGCATCACATCATCATTCTCCTGGCCTTATCCTAATTTGGATCGGTCGGCGCAACATGTCTTTTTCTTCCATACTTCTCTATTAGTCGCATACTTCTCTTTTAGTGAGAAGCTCTTGGCTCTTGGTGACCATCTTTACATACCGAGACTCAACCGTGCCTCGGAAAGCACGTTAAGCCGTTGGCCCCGGCTGTCATTCGTGGATCTTTGACAGTCGTTACGGGTCGTCAGAAGCCCGAAAGTCTGACAACCAGTCTTACCAAGGGGTAACGTATTACCCAGTTAATGAGTTGTAAAGGTCAGATAGGCAGTCGCTCCATGTAAAATGCTGCTATTCAGCTGCATCCGGTTAAACTGGAAGCCAACCCCAACATAGTTGGGAAACTAGGCTAATTGATTGACTTCTCTATTAGTCGTCATCGTAGTCACTCCCTTTCTAGCCATATTATCTTTCACACAGTCCATCCCTCGTTTCTTTGATCTTCCCCTACTCGTACAGCCATCCACATTCATACTCAAAATTTTCCTGACGACAAACGATTTAAAAAAAAAAATACTCAAGAAGAGATTTATGGACCGTCCATAGAAGTATTTCTATAAGTTTGCAAAATAATTGTTAAATCAAATCAAAAGTCATTTATTCAAACTAGGTTGAGAATCAGCACTTTTCGAACGTGAAAATTACATAAGACAGCCCCACAAAACGCTCGCCCTTCATCACTTCCTAGTGCTTTAGCTGAGAAGAAGAAGTGGCGCAACAAACTACCGATACAAAAGTGAAATCTAAAAGTATATTTCCTAAAAGAAAATTTTTGGGCTGAGTTTAAATGCTAAACAACGCGATGGCATCAAAACTTAATATCTTTTAAAGTTTAGAGAGTTATTATCAGTGATCGGAGTAAGTAGATCTATTTTGGTTCAATGACCGCAAACGTTGATGTTAATATTGACATTCCCCGGGATTCTAACTGAAACTCTGGGATTCGAAAAAAAATATTGACTTTTTTATTAACAAGGATAAAAGAAAACTTGTCTTATGTATTGGCAGTGAGCGCACGACGTTGTCAAAGTAACATCAATGCAGGTTGCTAATTTCCAATGCGCACACGCGTGATGTTGCCGCTAAGGTGTAACGCGAGATGTTGCCACTCAAGTGTAATGCTCGACATGACTAGTGGAAAAAAAGAATACAATAGCGGGCTGCGCCGCTAGAGGAACGCATCTGTTTTTGTCTCTTTCGCATTTAAATTGTTTTTCAACAATAATTTGTTGTATCAGTCCATGACTTCGGTTCCCGTCGGCGGGGTGGTGGGATGTGTTCGTTCATAATTCCTTAATACGTGAATAGCTTTTTAAAGTAATTTCTAACTCATTCAATCATATATATTTCAAATCCCGGGATTCCAGGAATGTCCATATTAAGACAACGTATCGCAAGTACAAAAAACAGCTTTACCTATTCCGATCACTGGTTATTAATAATATTTACCTCCCATATTGCTGAAGACCTTCACAGCGACTGGCTCCAAACCCGCTATACATTCTAAATGAGCACCAGATGCCATTAAACCATCGCATAGCTGAATTAGCTGTAACGAAAATAATTACTTGAATGCCATAATAGGGAATATGCATGTAATTCAAAACTCTTTCATTATTTAAATATACATTGCATAGGAGTCAAGAAACAAATTGCAACTATTTTTATATATTTTAACGGATTACTTATTTTACAATTAATTATTTTATGTTACGTTTTTTTTTTTTGTGGAACGGAACGCAAACTCTAAACGCGTCATCTTCGTAGATGCCGGAAGTGACCTCAGAAGCTATGTGAATAAATCATTAAATAATATTTTCTTAGCAAACTGTTTGAATTCTCACTGAGGTAAGTTAGTAAGTGCGATTTTTGCTTGAATAAAGTACAAAAAAATAATTTAATTTATATGAATTGTGGCAAAAAAAGAGATGTAAACAAAGCAGTTTTGTGAATTATAACGTCACATTATGGCCGCGACAATAACGAATGTTTGAACTGTAGCAGATTTTTTTTTTTTTGAGCAACAAACAGTTGACAGCAAACTTATTGTATGGCAAAACTTGCGGTCAATTATTGTATGCAATTTTATGGATATCGAACGTATGTAAACACGACTTGCTTACAATTCTTGAACGGAAATTATTGTACGTTCTTTATGGCATACAATTATCGCACGTTCCAGAAACTTGTATCGTATAAATCAGGCGTAAGAGTGGCTTCAGTGGCCATGTAAATTTAGTGAAATTTCATATTTCGAGTAACAAATGAAAATCGTTTATTTACCTTTGGTATTTCGATAATCTGTTTTGTATGATGTTTTGAAGAGGACAGTTGCACCAAGAACATAAGTATACTATTCACCAGATCACAGCAATCTCTGGAAGAAAACAAATAAAATAGGATTAAAATATACACTAATAAATTTCATTTCGCTACTGTGTGCTTTGCCTATATATGCAGTGCACTATAAAAAAGCATATTTCCACTATGTACAGATAAGTTTCCATGAACCAAAATTCATCTCATCTGCCTAGCCTTTTCCCCAACTATTTTGAGGTCAGCTTCCAGTCTTACCAGATGCAGCTGAATACCAGTATTTTTACATGAAGCGACTGCTTATTTGACCTCCACAACTCAGTTACTGGGTAGGTAATACGGCTTATCGGGACGACAGCCGGGATCAACGGCTTAACATGCTTTCCGAGGCACGGAGGGGTCTTGGTATGTAAAGATGGTCACCCATCCACAGACCAACCGCGGCAAGCGTAGCTTAACCTGATCGATCAACCCGTGCGGCTGTTATTACTTAGCCACAAGCCCCTATGAACCGAAATTGCTATTCAAAATACAATTTTGTTCAAACTCACTTAAAGTTGAAATTTTTATTGACTAGCAAGTCAATCAAATTTTTCTTTATATTTTCCCATACTCACGGAATCTCATGCTGTTCAACTAAATCCAGCTGCTTCATTAGAAAACCTATGAAGATCTGATCACTGTCGAGCATGCAATAGTTTACTCGTAACGTTAGAAGCTGATTCAGCAGGTTTAATACTTGACATTGAAGTGGGATGTCGTTCTGCATTGTGTAGCTCTGGAATTGTTGAAAACTGTTAGCTGTATATAAATGCAGGATTTTGGTTGGATTTATTAAACGCAATTTATGATGGATGAAAGGAAATAATGGTTGATCTATAGGGTGACTGGTAATTAGTGACAGACACTTAAACACATGATAACAAACAACCTTTACTAAAGCACCAAACCTGAAATCACGAAAAATAAAATGTTGTTCCTTACATTTTGACGTGTTATGCGAACATAAATGTATGGGACAGCAGATTTTTTTTTTCGCGAATTTGAATTTGGTCCCATAGTAAAAGTTGTTTGTTATCATGAGTACAATCATGTGTTTAAGTATTGTTCACTAATTACCAGTCATCCTATACATACGTATAAAAACTGTTATATTTTACTTAAATGATATACCAGATACTTTAATGTATCAAATTAAGTTGAATAAAACTTCAAAATATCAGACTAAGAATATAACTTCAGTAAATAAAATAAAATTTAATAGCTCTAAATTACTTCTATCTCTTTCTCTCGTTGGGAAAATGCCCAAAAAGATAAGGGTCGAGGGAGATTTCTTAATGCTGACAAATGCTGAGCAAAACAGCAATATTCTCAGATTGATCATGGGTTAGCTTATCCAATACTTTCTTTGGAACCATCTTAAAATTAATGTAATTCAAATACATATTAACGACTACTAACCTTCAAAGCCTGTATAACAACCGGCTCAAACAACCTAATATATCTCTCCAATTCCTTCTTATTAGTACTCCACTTCCTATCAGACTTATTCTTCGCAAAATTTTCCATAGTCATCAACAGTTGCCTTTCAGCCACCATCTTTGGATTCTTACTATCCAAAGACAACTTCTGACTAGCATTAGAACATACGCTACTTCTTCTAGATTCTTCCTTCAAAGTCGTCAACATATTCACCATCATAACGTCTTGGTAGAAACTCGACTTGTTGTTGGCGTCAGTTTTGTCCAAAATACTCATAAAATCGGAATATTGGTTGACCATGTTGGTACCAAAAAGGCATTTTAGAAGTTGTGTGATGCAGTATACAGTTATGTCTGGGCATAAAGGCATGATGACTTTAAGGTAGAATAAAACCTCTTCGGTGACGTTGCCTATTTCTTTCTCGGTGGCCAGTTCTAGCTGGATCGCTAAGGAGTTTAGAACTGTTGATAGGAATGTGTGGAAGATACTGCTTTTTGGGTCTAGATTAATCTGTGGAAGAAATTAAGTTAGGTTTTTTATGATAATTGTACAATTTTTGCTAGGATCATGTTACAAAAAATTGATTAATTTTGTCTGTAATTTATTGGTACCTAATTCTTTTTAATTTATTCTTTGTCAAATTTATTAAGTATCAATAGTAGGTGTATGTTCAAATACAAGTGAATACGAGTAAGTACTCCATACTTTTATTACAATTCCAAATAAGGTAAGCACCAAATCATTTTTTATTGATAAACCTGATTCGAAGGAAATCTAGAAACGACGCACGGAGTAAATATTACGTATAATCAAACGATAATAAATTTGAAAATACTCGTTTCGTACATAATATTTACTTAGTTTTAAAACTTTATTCATATATATAAAGATGACTCTAATTGTAGCTTTTGCAAATGTTTAAACGAAAATACCACATTTGTATTTTCGATTTAAAAAAAAAGTGTGTGTCAGCTCCGACGCACGACTGGAGTTTACTCCTTATGTACGATTGTCTTTGAATATAATGGATAGGTTGACCGCTACAATAAAGACTGGCCGAAAAAAACAAAACAAGTATACATATACATGATTTCAAGTCAACGTTGCGCAAGATACATTGCGCAGAAAAACTTAACGCTTTTGTGTTAACACTTGTGTTAATTTCTTATATGAAAATCGATTCTTAAGGAGTAAACTCCAAAAATCGTTCGAATGTACGTTGCGTAGCCTCTGATCACTCGTAATATTCCTAAATACATACCTTATGATTCGAATACGTAGCTCTCAAAGTCTCATAGAACTTCATGTAAAAAGGCTCGTTAAAGAAATGTCCCACGAAGTTAGCTTTGAGGCTGGACGCAGGTGCGGGGGGTTTCTTACGTAGGGAACCTTTGTCATCCAGCTCGGGGGGGTTACTGCCTCTTCGGGGCATTCCATCTAGAAGGCAATAGATATAGGTGGTATTTAGTAGATATAGATGGTATTTAATAGATATAGATGGTATTTAATAGATATAGATGGTATTTAATAGATATAGATGGTATTTGACAGGCCAGATGGCGTGGTTGGTTAAGATACCACCTATCATGCCGCAGGGCGTGGGTTCGATTCCCATCCAGGACAAACATTTGTGTGCATGAATATGTCTGTTTGTCCTGAGTCTGGGTGTAATCCTACTAATATTATAAATGCGAAAGTTTGTTAGGATCGATGGAAGTTTGTTACTCTTTCACGCAAAAACTACTAAACGAATTTTGATGAAATTTAGCACACTAATAGTTTTTATCCCCATATTCCTACGGGTTCGAGATTTACGCGGGTGAAACCGCGGGGCGCTGCTAGTTATCTATATAAGTATGTATATACAAAAAAAAAGTAGTGTATGTAGTATACCAGTTATAAGGTTTCCATAGTACATTCACGAACCGGGATTGTTGAGCCACTAGCTTATCATCTTAACTTGGTTGTGTAACACGAATGTCGCCCGTCAAATTTGACATGTGACATTACAATAACGAAAAATGGGTGGCATTCGTGTAACACAACTAAGTTAAGATGATAAGCTAGTGGCTCAACAATCCCGGTTCGTAACTGTACAAGCTCTGCTTATTTTGGGATCAGATGACCGTGTGTGAATAATGTCCCAGGATATTAATATATTATTACTATAATACACTGACTATTGAGAATTTTCGTGAAACTACGCTGAGTAGATTTAGAGAGATAAATAAATTAGATAGATTTGTGTATAACAGTAGATTTTTTGCTGGAAGGTAGTGTGTTATTAAATATTCAAAATCCAAGCAAGATTGAATGAAGCTTGATGGTGATTTGATCGACTCTGATCAAACTAATCTGCTGTCAAATTTTATGATAGCGTAGTATGAGATTGATTAATTATAACAACAAACACCAATCATATTAGTCATTTTAAGTTAGGGCGAAAGCGCTAGAGTAGCCCGCGAAATTCAAAGTTTCTTACGTTCGTCTTTGCTGTAGAGAAGACAATAAAAAGGTCTTACCTGTAGTTTTTCTCCTAACCGGACTCCCAGGCAGCGCAATCCCACCCTTATTTAAATGTACATTAGGATTAACTTCCTCTATCAAATGCACCAATACATTCAACATCTTTAGCGTTACTTGTAGAAACTTTTCTGCTAAGTTGGCAACCCTCTCACATTCTAAATGTTGCCATCTTGCTTTGATATTTTGTGTGTCGCGTTCGAAAATGTCTCGGTTTGATGTTTTGTGACGCATTATGTTGTGGATTTCGACTGGAATAGGTTAAAACAATTTTCAAAGGTTAAATGAAAAAATGAATAACGATTTAATATTTTAAAAAGGTTGGAAGAGACTTTAAACTTAAACTAGATTATGTTAGAAGTGAAATTCCCACTTTATTTACCCAATCTTTATTTTGGAGATGACTTTTGGTCAACATTATTCATAATTCTCCCCCCCATATCCCAAGTTATTTAGGGTCGGCGCAACATGTGGTTTTCTGCCATACTTTTCTATTAATTCTTTAGATCAACATTACTGATCTATAGAATTAATAGTTGCGGGTTGTTTGAAAGAGTTACCGTGGCCCTGGCACAGGCAACTGAATGAACACGGGTGGATATTAGTCAGTAAAAGTCTGATACGCCCTCCCGCTCCGCTCAGAGCGGGAGAAGTTATTTGATGATTTCCCATCCAAAAAAAAAAGATCAACATTATTATCAGTCATAAAAAAATCTCAAAATTCTCAGTGAAACCTCTAACAAATCTCAAATACAAAATAAAAAGCCTCATCCCTATACTTTCAAAACATCCTGTAAGCCTGTAAGCAGTGAAAACGACCTGCCCACGCATTTTTTTTTTTTTGTCGTACAACATAGCAGTGGCTTATGACAGGCCAAATATAATCTTACCCCACCCGGGTAATATTACCATATAAATTACCATGTGCTACTTAAGCCGTGATCAACGTGGCCACTTACTGGGCCAAAGTAATCTATGGTCTGTTTTTTAATCTCGAACACTAAATTGACAAGTGAAAATGTTAAAATGACCTTTATGATAATGTAATGTAAGCCAGTTTCACATTTCCACTTGTCAATTTAGTCTCCAAGATTAAAAAATGCACTATAGTAAACAAGATAAATGTTATATCATCGATTCGAAAAGAAAAAGAAGAATCTTACCCGGATATAACAGCGAGCACAGATCCATCAGTATAGTCCTAGCCACCACAGTTCCATTGCAATAATCAAGACTATCAAGACAGTAGCTCAACAGCCCTTGATCGGAGTACGCTTCCATGTGTTTCCATGGAGACCACTTCTTGCAGATAGCTTGGAGGGCTTCGAGAAGACCTTGCTAGAAAGAAATTGAAAATTGCGTTAAATTTTACAGATGGGGTGAATTCAGTATACCATACTAACATGAGTGATACATGAAACAATTTCAGGAACGTTATGGGAATCCAATAAACCTGATTTGTTTTTTTGTTTGTGCACAAATCGGAACGTCTGTTACTGGTTGGGAGAGGTAGGTAATAGGTACGCGATGAGTTCGATGAACTCTGTAGCTAAGCAGAAAGTGAACAGCTGATTTCAAGCGTCATTCGTCAGAGTATTTCAACATTCATTGCTGGTTTTCTTAGCTGTTTAATTTACATAAATTGACAACATACAACCCTAATCTCTTCAAAGTGAGAGTGAACAGGCTTCTTCTGGGTAAGCTCACTCCATTGTCGACTTTGTCTCCGTCACCATTGACCTAGACTAGCAAAGAGCAAACCCACCTCAAATTAAAAAAAAAATGGAGTGCTTCGTACAGAGAATATAATTTGCATTGAAATAACGGAATCGTAACTAAAAAAAAATCGTTAAAAAAATATGAAAATTTTCCTGAGAAATTTACTGGTGGAATATGATTCAAAATAAGGAGCTGAATTCACCCTGGTAGTTTACGGAGGGCTGTCCCTTTCACCCTATATTGATATTGACGGGCAAGAAGTGTATGATTTATTTCAGGAACACGAGGCATATTTCAAAGCATTTATTTAAAATAAACCAATGACTGGTATTTTTAAATTGTCAAGGGGTCGGTCAGTCAGAAAGATGATGCTAGTTGCCCATTCCAAAGCGTAGGAAGTTCCAATGGAGAAGAACAGGCAAAAAACTCCATGGACACTCTTTTAAATCAAAATATTGGTTACATCATTCATGTTGAAATTATACATGTTGAGAACGATGCAGAACATTACAACTTCCGTAATAAAAAGATTTAAAAAAAAATGGCCGTCATGGGGACTGCCGATAGAAGTGAAAACTTAAGCGTAAAACTATGCATGTCACGGTGTCGAGGCTTCGCGGTGATGCGAACCCGTAAGATGTCGCCCTGGCAAAAATCTCTCAACCCGCCTTAAGTTTTCACATCAAAAACTATTTAAACATTAAATTTAAGTTGACAAGCATGTGATTTTTTCGTGTTTGTCATGCAATTTTGACCGTCTAGAGACCCCACTAGGACTTTGCGCCGAATTCGGTCGCACAGCGTTTGCTATCTATGTCGAGACTGCAGCCCCTAGACCGGTTTCATGTCTTGTAGGTAAGTCATGCTGCATTTGAAGCATGATGAAATAATATTTTCTCAAAAATAACACATCCCTTACACACGCCTCGTTTCCCCGAAAGGTTGGGCAGAGGTGTACAGTACACCCACATTTCGCCAATTATGTTTAAGTCCCAATAGGGGCGAGCCTATCACAAAACCCACCAAAAACGCAAAAAATATTACAGCCTCCCATTAGCCTCAAAAATATTTTTTATAACAGAAAAGAAAGACAAGTTGACTGCAGATGCATTAGGTTTTATACAATTTCCTATCGCAAAAAACTGAATTATATTTTACAGTGCGCCGCCATCAAATTCCCCACTAGATTTCCGACAATCATCTTCAAACTGGGGCCTCTACCAGTTTGCAGTATGTTCCCCATACCTCAGTTGTGGAAGCAGATCGCTATAGAAGTATAATATCCCTGACCAGTTCCAGGCTGAACCTTCATGGTCGAAGGAAAAGACGGATATAGAGCTACAAGGTTGTTTTGGCGCGTGGCCAATATCGGAACTAACGCCGCCGCCATCTTGTTTTGAATACATTTCAAGTGACATTTCTCAAAACAATTGCACAAATGTTTACCAACAGCGACCGCTATCAACGTCATGCGTGCTCCAAAAGAAACAATTGTGCAAGCCAGTTTTATCAATCAATCAAATCATTTATTTCAGATAAAAAAAGAATCCATAAGAAAATTTGTAGGGTCAGCAACAAAAGTCGATTAACACTTACTTTTACACATTATAAATAAATTGACACAAAACGATTCTATAATCTGCTTTTTAGCATTTCGTGTAACGGCTAAGAGCTATTTTTTTTTAATATTTACCTCTGTTTTCCCGATTCATGTCCGATTCATTCAAGCATTTTGATTTTGCTCAAAATTAAGATTTAGAAAACTAAAGTGTTAATCGACTTTTGTTGCTGACTGTTCATATCAATTTGAAATAAATATATAAAAATAAACATTCACAAAAATGTAATTTAAAATAAAATAAAAATCAAATCAAATTAAAACCAAATAAAAAATCATATAAAATTAATTTCAAAATTAAAATCAAAATCAAAAAAACAAAATCGAAAATTAACTAAAATCAAAATTTAAATTAAGATTAAAAATTACATACATACGTTATTACATACACATTTAAAGTATATAATAAGGGCAGGTGCTGGCATGCCATTGTTTATTCACACAGCAAGACAAAACGAATGAGTTTTGATCAAATTGCCTACATTATATTTTGAAAGAAGACGATCCTATTTTTTTTCAACAAACACACTTTCGCATCTGTAGTATAGGTATATATTACAGATGCGAAAGTGTGTATGTTTGTCCGTATTTCACGCAGTAACGGACCGACGGAACTACGTGATTATTTGCGTAGAGAAAGTTTATGGGGCGGAGAGAGACATAGGCTACTTTTAATCCCGGAAAAAATCCCACCACAGGCCCAAAAAATTGTTTTAAATAAAAAGCAACTCACCGAATAATATTTACAATGCGCTGCCATAAGATTCTCCACTAGATTCCCGACAATCATCTTTAAACTGGCACTTCCACCAGTCTTCAATTGTTCTCCATACCTCAGTTGTGGAGGTAGGTCGCTATAGAAGTATATATCCCTGACCAGGTCCAGGGCTAAGCCTTCGTGGTCGAAGGTGAACTGCTTACTTTGTTCTTTGGCTAGGTGGGAGATTATTGTGGTTGGGGAAGAATGTTTTGGTGGGTGGATTGTTGGGGTTATGCTGTAAAAGAAAGTTATAGTATTACTTTGTTTTGTATCTGACGCATATATTTATACTGATGTTCTTTAGAAAAGTTATCTGCGTAGTACTTGCAACCGGCGTGTATGTACAATGATAATTATGTATTAACATAAACGAAGCAAGAGAAATAAATAAGGACTGTAGTTTTTGCCTACCATGGGAAAAAGGCACGAGTTTATGTACGCATGTATAAGGTTTTCTGTACGCCCATTATAGTTCGTTCGCGTTAAGAATGCAGTGAGTCATCAGTGCAACTGCAAGATAAAGGTGTATTCACAGTGGTGTTAAATTCAAACAAATTATATTTTAAAAGATTAAGTTTAATGAATTTATAAAAATACACTTAAAAGTTTAAAATCAAAATTAAATAATTAATATCATATTTTAATAACTATCACTAGTATCCTCGTTAGTATTTATAACAAAAGTATTTTCTGCAGCGCACAACCGTTGCGTTCGAAGCAATGCCTTCAACTGTCATTGTGAACTTGACTTTGTAATTTGAAAAGATTTGATTAGTTAGGGGGCGGGGCTAGGCCGACGGACAATGATGACTCACTGCATTCTTAACGCGAATGTACAGTCACGGAATGACAAGGTTCGTCGATTTTCAAATTGATTCGTTCAATGTATCGCGAGCACATATTACCTTTTGAAACTATGTTATAGTATAGACTCGAGTTAGAGAAAATAATGTTTAATTATTCGTTAATAAAGTTCAAAATTATTCAGATCAAAGTTGTTTGACTATTTAGCTTGTCAATGACAAGCTAAATAGTCAAACAACTTTGATCTGAATAATTTTGAACTTTATTAACGAATAATTAAACATTATTTTTTTTAGTTTATCAAACATAATAATCTTGTGATTATTATGTTTGATAAACTAAAACCTTCTTGCTGGTTCAACCTGCCATTATTATTTCTGTTAAAACTATTGTCAATCGGTCAATGTCATCACTACGTAGTTTGTGATGTCATCATTGCAAAATATCATAATTTCTCCTAAATAATTATTTTATAATGCTAAGACCTTTAAGTGTTGAAGAAAGAGCAGCAATTATTGCCGAACATGAAGCTGGCCACAACATCTCCGAGATATCACGTCGTCTAAATGTGACCAGAGATAGTGTGAGATTCTGGATAAGGAGACATGGCGAAGAAGGTGCACTAGTCGATCATCGTCACAATAATTCTGGTCGCCGTCCTATTCTTAACGCCGCACAAAAATCAGACATGAGAAGGCAATATGAAGAAAACGGCTTTGTGTCAACGAATCATTTCGCCCAAATATATGATATTTGTCCAAGAGTGATAAGAAACGCATTACACTCAATGGGATTACATTATAGACGACACGTAAAAAAAGTTGCTCTGACAACGGCTCATAAGGAAGCACGCTTAAGATTTGCACAGACTTATTTGAACTTCGATTGGAGTACCACTATATTTATCGACGAAAAATGTTTTAAGTCGAGCCAACATGGGAGGCTTAATTTGTGGAGATATAATAGTACGAGATATACGGAAGACCATGTAGTGCCCAATTCCAGTTCTGGATGAATCTCGGCCAATATATGGGGGTGGATGTCAGCGGATGGAGTAGGCGAGCTCGTTCTTCTTCCTTCAAGGGCAAAGCAACGCACTATCTGTCTGTTTTAGAAGACAGTATGCTACCAAGTGTCCGTACCGTGTATCCAGCTGATGAGGTACCTGAGGTCAGCTATGTCCAGGACAATGCTCGCACGCACACTGCTCGTATTGTGAATGAATGGTTCAACCGGCATAGCGATATAGTGGTGATACCCTGGCCGGCAAGATCTGCAGATTTAAACCCGATAGAAAACTTATCGGGTTTAATGGTACAGCGATGGGAAAACAGAAATGAAAGGACCAAAGAGGCTTCAGAAAACCACTGCCGAATTATTTGGGAAGACACTAGAGGCACGGATCTATGCTTTCGTCTAGTGGGTTCCATAAGAAATAGGTTACAATGTGTGATTGAAGCTAATGGTGGTTATACCCGTTATTAAAAATAAATGTCATTAAACTTATTCGTAGTTTTCATTAACTTTTGCTTGTTATTTTATAGTTGTCATTTTATTGTTCTTTTAATACATTTTGTAACATTGCATTGATGGGATAGAAAAAACAAGCAAAACCTTATTCGATAGCAAACGTCATATTTATTTAAATGTTAGCAGCACTGTTTCTTGCACTGGTATGTCGGCATAATTGATTCTAGCAGTACTAGTGCAAGCGAAAACCGACTTTAAGGTGACGAACCTTTTCATTCTGTGACTGTACTATAGAAGGGTTTGGTCGGGCCGGCGCGGGCGGGCTGCGGACGCGGCTTCTGACACGGACACCTCCAGACGGATACGTACTTAGAATCTGTCAGTGTCAGGTGTCCGTCCGCAGACTGTCCGTGCCGGTATGACTAATCCTTGAGTGAAATAGTGCATAGTTGGTAGTTTTAAGGTTAGTTTTTTCTATATTATTTGTATTTAACAAGCGCTGCTCGCCATTCAACTAGAAAGTTTATTTATTTATTGCTGAATGCCTGCTCTGGACCTCGATCTCGCCTGATGCAGAGCGATGGATGAGGTCTATGATGGAACGAGAGTGCCAAGAAGATGCCTGTTCACTCTTGCTTTGAAGGCAGACGGGTTATATGTGGAAGATTTACACACTTAGGCAAGTAATATTGTAAAAAGAACAAATAATGTATGTATGAGAATAATAATTAAAAAAAAAAAGATAAGTAATCTTATGTCTGAAAGCCTTTCAACTATCGGATAACGAACGTACTTATAAGTTGGTAATCATAACAGATGCCACAAGCAAGGAAAAAAAATTTTGGCGTGACTCATTATCATTGATCGGATAATCGGGCGCTTATATACCTAAACTTCTTCCCACGAAAGAATAATATGGACATTCCTTTCTGAATAAATTACTTATTTATTCAGAAAGGAATGTCCATATTATTCTTTCCCAGGTTCTCGGGATTGATCAATTTTGTAGAAACAACTATAACAAACTTAATAAAATGATAGCAGTGGTTATTTTGATTTAGTATCTTTATTTTATTCAAAACAAACGCAATGTCAATAAAAAATGATAATGTGCACAATGTGGTCAAGTAGTGGAAATTGATTTATCTATCCAACAGATTAGTGATCGAATCGATTAATTTATTGTATTTTATTTTATTTTATTTGGGAAACAAACAGATGCAATAACAAATTTATGTATACAAATAGTTCAACAAAATCCAGAAACAGTTTCCACAGATTACTATACAACTAAATTATATGTACCTACCTAAGTGTAACAACAACCAGAAGTTCACACCGTTAAAATTTTACAGAGTTTAGAATTTAATATTTAATACGAACAGAAGGGATTCTGAAAGGCATGTCCGTATTATTCTTTCGTGGGAATAAAAGTGAACTTTAGGTACCTATATTAGCGCCCGATTATCCGATCACTGCTCATTATAAACGGTATTTTGGGATTTTAAGAGGGCCATTTAGACCAGTAGATATTTGGATGTGATATAGTAATTACTTACTTGGCTATAGCCTGAGCGGCTGCACTCCTCACTTTCTGATCTTGATCAGCGAGCAACCGTATTAATGTATCCATGATCAGTTTACTTTTTACGTAATACATGCGGTACAGCATATATAACCTGGAAAATTATCAAAAATAACTTTACAATACAAAATGTACGGCGACTTAGATTTTTGAATGCCAATCAACGCAATTGAATCTGATTGATATAAATTGAGACATTTCATAGCAGCTTATAACGTCTGATTAAGCATCGGCTTTTTTTTTCGGGCAAGTTTCTTTTTCTTGTTGAGATGGGTTTGCTCTTGATTCTAGTCTAGGTGACAGAGACAAAGTCGACGATGGAGTGAGCTTACCCAGAAGAAGCCTGTTCACTCTCACTTTGAAGAGATTAGGGTTGTTGTATAGTAGATTCTAGCTACAAAGACGCGGCTGGCAGCAAACTCGCCCGCTCTAGTTTGTCACACACCTAAGACCCGGTAAATTAATCAATGGTGTCAGGCCACTTAATTCAAAGTTTTCAGACCAATCCGGGTCATCGAAGTCTTTTTCTTCTTTCTTTTCGTGTGGTTAGTGACTAACCTGGTGTCAGAGTTTTTATGCCACCCATGGACCTCTGACTTGGCTTCACAAGCCATCGAGCAATATCTCTCGGGCATACCGGTTTCCTCACGATGTTTGCCGTCACCGTGTTTTAAGCAAGTGCTAATTACACAATACGCACATGAATCCGAAAAGTCAGAGGTGTCTCGAGACCTATGACTTGGTAGTCACACCACTAGGCTACGACACTGCTACGATTTCAATGAGGCTAATTCGCAAAAAAAAAAATCAACCCTAAAACTTTGGCATTCGACTCAAATTAGTTTACTTAACTGAATAAAATCACGATCAAAAAAATTAATGAATAAGTTTCTCGCTTACTTTTGATAAGGCAACTTCTCATACAGCTTACAGAGATTGACTCTACACAACCAGTAGTTATTCGTCTCTACATTGACGAGCGCGTTCAGTATGTCTATGAGTTGTGCCCAATGAGAGCTGTGGCATAGAGACGTGGACAGAATCGTGAGAGATGATAGAGTGTGGTTCACTGTTGAGTGGATGTCGTCGGAAAGACCCTAGAAGAGATAAAATTATCATTGTGCTTTTTGTCATAAAATTCTGTAGGTGAAAGCTCACGTTTTATAAATTATTCAGTAGAGCTCATTAAAGATGTGTATAGGTACCCGAAATTAGATATTAAAATCGACCGTGTATAAAAAGTAAATAGTGTATCGTTGTAGAAAACAATTATGATTATGAAGGTTTATTAAGCTATTATATTGTGATATTTTTTGACAAATATTGTTCCTAAGGCTGTAAAAATAAAAATGGACTTAAGGTCCTTTAGCTTTCACCTACAGAATTGGTAAATAAACAATCGGCTTTCCAATCATCCTGTATAGTATATACAAGAATCAACCTATATGGAGTAGTCTCCATATAGGTTGATTCCTGTATATACTATGCTACTATATTACGCATGTCGGTATAGTTACCGACATATAAAATTATTCAAAATCCCGACTATTTCATTGTAGAAATTATTGAAATATATTTGAATTGGTAAACAAGCGTGTGATGTAAGGTTATTTTTTCAAGTTATTGACTATCTTAATTTTTTCATTGGACTTTTTGAACCAAAAACTGTTGTGCCAATATTCTACTACACACTGATTATTTATCACAATGATACTTTTCTGATGGGATGTCAACCCAGCTAAGAGCGTGTCGGACCACGTACAATGAAGGGTTCCGTAGCTGGGATGAATTTATCCCAAGAACAAACTTAATATTGAAGTTGAAAAACATGTTCCCGCATACATTCCAACTGCAAATGTAAGTTTGTACGCACAATATTGACTGATTTACCATGTAATTTTAAGAACATAAACTTCTTATAGGTTTTCCTGTAGAAATATTATCAGATAATTAACGGTAAATTTTCATACATTTTTTTAACTATTTCCATCAATCAATCAGCCTAGCCTTTTCGCAACTATGTTGGGATCGGCTTCCAGTCTACCCGGATGCAGCTAAATACCAGTATTTTACATTTAGCGACCATTTTTTTTTTACTATTTATTGTAAAATAATTTTAAGTGTGAAATACTGGTATTCAGCTGCATCTGGTTAGACTGGAAGCCGACCCCAACATAGTTGGGAAAAGGCTAGGCAGATTTTAATTGTAAAATAATTTTATTTTTTATTTTTATTTTTTAAATCTTTTATTTTAGGGACTTTTATTCAAAGAACATGCCAGCCCCGTTAAGACATAAATAACCAATACAACTACACAATCAATATTAGTCTATACTATTCTAGAGCCTAAGTAACAGGATTTCACTGACGCGTAAACACTTTAAATAGGTTCATAGCAGCAGACGAAAGGGGATTTGCTAATATTATTAAAAAATTACCAACATCCATCATATTTCATTTAAATTCACGCACCAGTGATTCCCTGTAATTTTTATATTTATTACACTCTAATAATAAATGATGAACATCGTCAAGTACACCACATTCATCGCAATTAGGGGAATCAACTTTCTTCATTAAATATGCAAATTTCTTAGATGGATAGTGTCCTGAACGTAACCTATTTGCTATAGTTATAATATTTCTGCTTATTTTATAATTCATAAACCATGGTATTCGAGAAGGCTGACACTGTATCGTTCTAAACCAAATACCTTTCTCTTTACTTCTTTCATCAAAATACTCTTTAAATGAGTTATAACATTTGTTTTTAACTACACTAAGATATTCCGTATAAAATAGTTTTAAATTATATTGATCACCATCCGTTATTGTTAATTTAGCCAACCTATCCGCCTCCTCGTTACCAGTTAACCCGATATGAGATGAAACCCATTGCAGTCTAATATCCTGTCCACGACTTTTATAACTGTTTATTTGCTTTAATATTGCATAAGCTAGCGATGCACCTCTGGACGCAGAGGCGCACCGAGCAATATGCTGTAAAGCACTTTTACTATCAGTCAGTATAACTATTTTATTACACTGTAAACTATGTATACTGTTAATTGCTTCTAGAACTGCAATGAGCTCCAATGTCATAATCGATGAATTACAGTTATTAATTTTGAACATTGATGACTTTTTCTGACTCGCATTGTAATATGCGGCCCCTTGTCCATTAACACTTTTAGACCCATCAGTGAAAATTTTATGCCATCCCTCGTACTTTTCATTTAATTCCTGGACAACTTCAGAGTAAGTCACTGAAATTTCTAAATTTTTCTTACTCTCTTTAACACAATCTAAATTACAGTGAATAATTTCCTTTTCATCTATATATACAGTCCAAACATCTAGTGAAAACATGTCAAGTGGGTATGACGAGTAAATGTCAAAGGATTTGCAATCAGTATATACTGTAAAAAGTAACGGTTTTTTTTTTTTCTTCGCCAGTATTGACTATGCTCAAAAGAATTTAAGTCTTCTTTAAATTTTCTTGTAACATTATTAGTCCTAGACATACATTTAACACAATATTTAAACGCGAGGTATAATCTTCTGTTGTGCAGAGGGGGTATAGCTAACTCAGCCTCCATAACATGTATGGGCGTACTCCTGACATAACCACCAATAATTCTGAGTGCCTGATTTTGAATTTTGTCCAGTTTATATAAATGGGATTTTGCGCTAGTGTCGTATAAAAAGGAGCCGTAATCAATCCTGCTTCTTAACAAGGCTATATAAAGATTACGCAAGTGTTTAGGGTGGACACCCCAAGAAGGGCCGGTTAAAATTTTTAGTAGATTCAAATTTCTTAATGTTTTCTGAGAGATTTCGTTGATATGTTTAGTCCAGAGTAGGGATTTGTCTAACCACATGCCTAAGTATTTAATATTATCAACACACGGGATAGTGTTACTATTTATTTTCAAATCAATGTGTTGTTCACTTCGCCTTCGGCTAAATATACACACTTTAGATTTATTTGAAGAAATCTCAAGTCCAATACACTTTAATTTACTCACCACAGAATTTAACAAATTTTGCAAATTTACTTTACAAGTGTTAAGAATTTTATGGCTCATATAGAAAGCAAAATCATCTGCGTATTGGGATACGACGATTGGGATAATACGTGACTCCTCATTATCTGGACATATGTCATATGTTGCCACATTAAACAATAATGGTGAAAGTGGATCTCCCTGGGCCAGGCCAATGCTAGTCCACCTAGAACCAATGACCCTATTGCTAACTCTATCCTTTATTGTTAAACACCGCGCACCCAAAAATGATGATACGTAATTACAAATGCGATAGCCAAACTTCAATTGGTCTAATTTTTTGACAACTTTTTCTGTAAGTACGTTATTATACGCATTTTCCACATCTAAAAAACAAGCTACAGTTGATATCTTTTTTGAGAACCCTACCTGAATGTGGGTTATGATTCTGGATAAATTATCCAAGCATGAGTGACCTCTACGGAATCCTGTCGTATTTTGAGACAAAATTAAGTTCCTTTCAACGTGCCATTCCATTCTTTTCAACAACATATTATGAAAAATCTTGCACAGACATGACATCAAAGAGATCGGCCTCAACTTCATATCGGAGCTAGGATGGCTTGATGCCTTCGGTATAGGGATAATCAGTATGGTTCGCCATTGATCTGGTATTATACCAGATGCAAATATAATATTGAACAAATACAGTACGAAAATCTTGCCGTTCTTTGGTAAATTATATAAAATAATTTTAAAAAATATTTTAAATCCTCATAACAAGCCCTTTAATGTAATAAAAAAAATAAAATAAAAATTGTTTAATTTCAGATAACAATGATCCATAGTGTTAGTTACAAAAAATACTTAAAAACTATGTTAGTAGGTTGATAAATTATATAAAAGACTACTGTGATACATCAGCCCGCACCTCTCACATGCAGTTTGATGAACCGGTTGCACACCGTCGCGTCCAACCTATCTGCTATCATTTTCAGGATGCCGTTGCTACTCCCCCGCACTGCCTTCATGACCGACGCACTTTTCTTTCGCATAATTGCGTAGAAGTCATCTATATGAGCGTCCGCAAACATGCCTGAAGCACTACAAAAACGGGGGAGTCTCAACAGTGCCCTGAAAATGTTATTGTATTGAACTCTGAGGGCACTGTAGGTACCCTGTGTGTATCTGACCCATAGACCGCTCGTGTAGAAACTTTGACTGTATGCTTTAAAAAGCGTTAGTTTAACGTCTACCGTACAACGAGCGAATCTATGTGCCAGCATGTTACCCCGCACCGACAGTGCCCTCCGTTCCCTCTCAATATCCTGGTCATCCTTTAAGGTGTCAGTCACAATATGACCCAGGTACTTAAGCTGAGAAACACGGTTCAAATTTTCTCCATTTAAAGAAAGCGGTGGCACGCTATTAGGCCTTTTGTTATTTCCCACAAAAACCATGAACTCACTTTTTTTACTATTATACTTTAAACCGTGCCTCTCAGCATAAGCTTCACACACAGATAAAAGTTTTCTCAATCCACTGATTGATGGACTCAACAGCACCATGTCGTCCGCATAACTTATGTTGTTAACACTAACGCCATCTATGCGGCAACCAACATGCATGCTGCTCAGTCCCTCAATCAGTTGATTCATATATAGGTTAAAAAACCTCGGAGAGGTCAACCCGCCCTGCCTCACACCCGAATACAATTTATACTCATCCGAACACACATTTGACCATTTTACAGTATTTTTCTGATTGTTATACCAGTAGGAAAAAATATTTATTATTTCAGGAGAGACGCCCTCCTCTTTCAATTTACTCCAGAGTACTCCATAGGATACCAGATCAAACGCCCTGGATAGATCTAGGAAGCATGCATATATAGGTGTTTTTCTTTTCAGATAATAGTCAACAGTATGTTTTAGTGTCAGAATGGCACTTTCTGTTGACAATCCTGCTCGAAAACCAAACTGGGCATCCTGTAATTGGATGCATCCACCAAGGCGCTCATCTAGCACCCTATCCAGCACTTTTGCTGTAATGGTTGCGAGTGATATGGGCCTGTAATTATTTTTATCAGCTATGTCTCCTGTATGGTTTTTGACAAGAGGTACTACAACAGTTTTAATTAAATCTGATGGCAAGTAGGAGTGCCTTATACATAATGTAAACAACATTGACAGTAGCCGATTTATGTGTGGGCCAGCATATTTTAAGTGTTCCACACTAAGCCCATCATGCCCTGGTGATTTTCCCCGTTTCATATTGGCAATAGCACTACCCACCTCCTTACTGTTAATTCTAATTGGTTGTGCAATATTAAAATTTTTCGTTATTTCGATTTCACATGATTTCAGCGGTGATTCTACTCTAAAATGATCTTTAAAAAGATTGGCAACATCTTTAGGTTCACTAGTACCGTTCACACACGCCGGTAAGGACGCCTTATTATTCAATTTCTTAGTGTTCAACCAGAATTTACTAAATTGTTTGGCCGAGTGCTGTGTCGCAAGAATGTCCATACGGATTTGTTCCTGATTTTGTTGGCAGAATTTAAGCCTTGATTTAAAGATTTTTCGGCTTTGATGCATATTCTCACATATTTGACCAGTTTCAGGCTTACCATACAATACATATAATTGGTAGTCAAGCTTAGCCTGCTTGTGTGCTTCAGCTACATGTTTATTCCAGCCTAGTATGTATTTGCTTTTTTTATTTTTAGTCATAGCTCGGTCACAGCAGCTGTCTATTGAGGCCTGTGTTAGTACGTTGACAATATCATTATATAATTTATCTAAATAAAGTCTATGACCTAAAATACTACACATCTTATCAGCACATTCATGGCATTCACGAGGAAAATCTATCAGTTTTAAATTATTATTACAATATTCATTATATTTCACTATTTCATCTTTACTCCTTATACCCCACATAATATTACTTTTACAATGATTATTATTATTATCCAATTTAATCTTACTATTTATGAGACCTAAATTACATTCAATCTGCAAAGGGTAGTGGTCGGACCAGTATGTGTTATAGATAACTTGCACGTCTGATATAGTAAACAAAGCGGATTCACTTACCACACAATGATCCAGCCACCTTTTGCACCCATGAACCTCACTCACAAATGTATGTGTGTTAGATAATTCCCCAAGTGCTTTAACATCTGCGCACACCCACTGGTTCTCGTTACAAAAGTTAAACAATTCCTCATAAAAAGGTGCTGACGGATGAGCATTGTAATCACCCAACATAAACACTGTTTCAATATCACTGTCTTCTATGATTGCGTTTAGTTCCCCCAAGCATTCAGTAAACGCGGGTAAGTGATCCGGTTGATCAGTGGGCATATACACGCACATAATTAAAATATCACGTGAGTCAGTGGTTATTACTTTAATCGCAACGATTCGCTCACTAGTGCACTTTACCACTGACACGTCACGGAACATATTTTTCCGCCACAGTAACGCCACTCCACCGTGGGGTCTGCCGCGTAGCACACCAGCCGATACATCCACCGCCGACTTCCCGGTGTAGCTAAACTCACGGTCAATTTCTCCGAGGAAAGTCAAGTCGTGTGGCAGGAGCCAGGTTTCTTGCAGCGCCACAATATCCGCCACTTTACACAACGACTTGACACAATTTACGCTTCGCTTGACATTTTTACAATTGAAAGTGATTAATTTACTATGTTTGTTTTGATCCATCATTAATAGTATCAGCTTTGCTGGGTTCTGACTGCGTATCCACTACTGGAGATGTCATTGATGGTGATCGCATCCGAAAATGTACAAAACGTCTAAATTTAATTCCATCCGGCCACAGCTCATCATTTAGATATTCATCTAACTTGTTCCTAGAAACAAATATTTTGAAGGCATTATATGGCCGATCCTTTTTCATATTAACCTTTTCCATAGTAATTGTTTCTTTTGTCTTCGCCTGTATATAGTCACATATATCTGCCTCAGACGTATTCTTGTTTACGTTTGATATAAACAGGGGAACTTGAGTAATGGCTGCCGTAAATTTACTTTGAGATTCCGTGACAGCTGTACCCGTTTTACCAACAAATCGATTTCTTAACTTTTTCCGTTGATATAATTTCCATTCTTCACTTGGCGAACTATTTTGTTTCCATTCACCTTCTGTTCTTACGATATCCGCAAACGTAGCTCGTTGCGAATCCTTTATTTTTATTTGTTGCATTGACGGCGACATAGGTGTTATGCGTGTAGGAGCGAGGGAGATAGCGTAATATGGTCACACGTTATTGTAATAAAACTTTTATTTTTTAATTTTATACATTTTTCCCCCAAAAGTCAATCCCATATTGAAAATTCATTTATTTGCGTTACACGTTCGAGTTTGGGTCACAGAAATATGTGTACTAACTTTCAACTTAATCGGTCCAGTAGATTCAGAGCAAATCGGCTATGACAGACGGACAGACAGACAGAAACTCAAAACTCAAAGAATTTTTTTTTCAAATAAACCAATAACAGGCAATTACAGGCGCTTTTGAATTGTCAAGGGGTCAATCAGTCAGAAAGACGAAGCTAGTTGCCCATTCCAAAGCGTAGTAGGTTTCCTATGGAGAAGAATAGACAAGAAACTCCACGGAAACTAGTTTTTCAGACAGACAGACAGACGGACACAGGAGTGATCCTATAAGTGTTCCGTTTTTTCATTCGGATGTACCCGCCCTTTAAAGTGAATATTTGCCGTAATAAATCAGAATTAGGACTACGAAATATTTAAATCTTTGGGATTAAACATCAAGAACAACATACCTTCAAAATAACACCAATCAGCTTATCCATACTAATATATTCCGACACGTCTTTAGGCAAGGCACTGTAACTCCTCCATCGATGATAATACCCATGAGACAGATCCAATGCAGCCACCAAATAACTGGCAATACACACCCTAACCAACCCTCTAACTTGGGGGTCATTATGACCCTCTAACAGGGTAAACACATCACTTATATGCTGAAACTCGAAATTTTCTGTACCCTCAACAACTTTCACTGGCTCCCCTACATTTTCATTCACAATTTCCGCCGATTCTTTGCTTTGGACTTCATCAGTTCTTTTAAGAGGCCTTTTAACTCTTTCCTCTTTCTTTTCAAAGTCTTTTAAAGCGTTTAGGTGGTCTAAATTCGTTGTGGATTCACCGAAATGATCAAATTTCATGTCTAAATCTATGCTTGAAGATAAAACATCGCCACTGCTAGACATTGGATAGCCAGTAGATAACGCGTTACTACCAGTCATGTTCGAATTCATTGTGAAATTACTATTGGTCATGTTTGGGTTGGTGCTATCAGTCGTTGCACTGGCCAGTAGATCGTTTTTCGGGAATATTTTACTGTCTAAAATATTACTTGGGGCATCCTTAGAGCTTTTTTGTTCCGTACTCTCTGATTTTTCAGATTTGCTGTCTTTTTTTGATATTTGGTGTGATTGTGTTGTCTGTTGGCTGTCTATGCTTCTGTTAAGGAGGTCTTGGCTTAAGGAGTCTGTTAAAGAATCTTGGTAGCAAACGTTTCTTTCTAGTATGAAGTCGTTTATGTGATCTTGGTTGGATTCCATGCCTTCGGATGAACCTAAAAGAAATGAAATCTAGATGGTTGCAATGTTTGGTAGGAGTAGCTGGTATTATTTTCGGAACATATTTTGGATAGTCAGAAAGTTACTGAGATTCGATTAAGTCGGAACCGAATCAGAATTATTCAGGATCCGGAATCTGTAGTGACATTTAAAAAAATGCATGATTCAATTTTACGATTATATTGACAAATAATGAAAACATGAGCGAACAATAATATATTTTAGCGACAGAACGTAACTTACCAGATATATTATGATGTTTTGCATCAGCATCTTTGTCTAGGAACAAAGTTATCGCTTGAGGATACAATTGCAGAATTTCAGACAAACAGTTCAGTGCTGATGACTTCAAAGACACTCTTACCTGCCTGCGAATAAAGTTCACATTACAATTTATGGCATAAGTAAAACTGTATAGTTACATTAGTCATAGACAATGCCGAGGCGCTGTCTGAAGAACAGGCCCCGATGCATGTTGACCTTGACCCCAGTAGTGAACTAATCACATATGTAAAATAGCTGTAAATGATATTTGTATTTATTATCCTACTAATATTATAAACTAGCTGACCCAACAAACGTTGTCCTGTCAAAATTTCAATAATTCATACAAAATTCCCATAGAAAATGCACTTTCAGTTTTCCCGAATTTCCCAATGTTCCCGGCAACTTTTCAAACATTTTCTTTCATACAAACCTTGTCCTGACAAATACAAACACAACAAAAAGAGAATTAGCCAAATAGGTGCAACTGTTCTGAAGTGATGAGCGTACATACATTCGACGATTGATTTTTTTATTTATTTATACAGGGCTATTTTTAAATCATTAACTAAACTTTAACAGGGTGTTCTACCCATGAATATGAACAACTTTCACTATGGGACCAACTCTGAAATCACAAAAAAAAAATCAGCTCTGTTTCATACAAAAATTCAATACCTACTCTACCAAAAAGTATGAAACAGCAGATTTTTTTTTGTGATTTCAGAGTTGGTCCCATAGTGAAAGTTGTTCATATTCATGGGTAGAACACCCTGTGAAAGTTTAGTTAATGATTTAAAAATATCCCTGTATAGATGAGAAAGTTTGGATGTTTGTCACTCAATCACGCAAAAACGGCTGAACGGATCTGAATGAAATTTGGCACATAAATAGTTTATAACCTAGATTAACACATAGGTTACTTTATATCCCGGTAGTACATTCCTGTGGGATAGTTGCCGACCTCCACGCGGGCGATGCCGCGGGCGAAAGCTAGTAGTAGATAATACTCGTAGTATCATAATTAAACTGTTAAGAGGTTTGTAAAAACTAAGGAACTCCTGTACTTATCTCTGGTTCACGCAATACAGGTAAAGATTATATTAAGTAGAACTTACCTATCCGGTATAACTCCACCCTTGTTCCCAGTTAAAAGAAACTTCGATGTTAACAATCGTGCACAGTATTTCAGTGGAATATCGTCGTCTTTCGATGTGCCGATGTTGACCTATGAAAAATAATGATAAATGGTTAAAAAAAAATACATTGAGGGGCTCGTGGCTAAGTAATTACAGCTACACGGGTCGACCGATTAGGTTAAGCTACGCAACCCACCCGCTGGTTAAGCAACCCAGTAACTGGGTTGTGGAGGTCAGATAGGCAGTCGATAATACTGGTATTCAGCTGCATCTGGTTAGACTGGAAGCCAACTAGTTGGAAAAAGGCTAGGCAGATGATGTAAAAAAAAACTAGTCACATTTATGATGTTTATTATCTGACAGCTATTTGGGTTGGTACCATCTTGCGGCAACTCTAGCACCGCGCCCGGATCATTAGTCAAATCAAATAGCACGCGATTCTCCGGCTTCCTGTTACAAACTTCCGTCCCTTTTCACGATATCACTCCCACAGATTGCAGAAAAGCGAGAGCGAACATTGGCATTCTTTTTGAGTAATAAGCAGCGATAAATGAAAGTTTCGTTCTATTGTATAATTTGATAAAGTCAAAGAACAATGCTCAAAAATGTATAGACACCGTCCCCACCCTTGTAGCACTTTAAAACCTATGTTAATCGAAGGGCCATATCCATCTTATTATTTTGTTTTATAACAGCGAAACTGAAATGTCTGTCCGAAAAAAGTTATATCGATAGACGAAACCGGAATCAGTAACAATTATGTTACCGTTTAATGTTCTTTGTTATTTAAAGTATGGCAAAAAATAAACAGAAAAGCCTTCCTTCCTTCCTTCCTTAAATACCTTCGTTCGAACCTTTCAAACAACTCTTTGGAATCCAAATGGTGATGACTCCAGCACGAGATACAACTCCCGGGGCAGCTAGAAAAAAGTTCAATGAAGAACTGTTGAATATCGCTTATGTGAAATAACCATTGACGTTTTTTTATTTCAAATAAAAATACCTTCTTAATTACAAAAAACCTTTTACTTTTATTACAACACACAGGGGTGTAAGGGGGCTGCCCTTTACACCCCTGTGTGTTGCAATAAAGTCAACGGCTCTTGAAAACAACATACAAGTGGCTTAGGAGCGAAACGGGTCTGTAATTCTTTAAAAAGGTCTTATCACCCATTTTAAAGAAGAGAACGACCACACTCCTTCGCCACGTTTCTGGAGTTCTCCCAGAAAACAGGACAGAGTTGAATAGCTCCCGAAGCTCTTTCAGTATACTTCTTCCGCTTTCAGGAGCTCGGTCGTATCTCCATCCTTTTTTATTTTAAGCTGTTTAAAAGCCGCCTAGATTTCGTCTTGGCTGACTTCTGGCAGGTCTTCTGTGAAATGGCGGGTTAAGATGACCCTGGAATCCTCACTCGGGATCAGGTCCAAATGCCTTCGGATGCATATAATTGGCCGTAGAAGTTTTCTAATTCCGAAAGGATTTCCGGCCTCGGAACGATGATATCCCCACTGGATTTGGTCAATTTCGTCAGGTGGCTCCTCCCAAGTGATTGGACTAATACTTTCAACTCCCGATTTTGCTCAATCGCTTTATCTAGAGAGTGCGTATTGCAGCGTCGGAGGCCGCGTCGTACCAGTGTTCTAATATTTTTGTTGAGTGCCCATTGTTCCGGCAAAGTGATAGGTGGGTTTTACGTCGTTCTGTTCTAAGCTCCAGAGTCTCTACCAAAAGTTTGACTTCTTGCCCGTACGCCGCATTTTACAAAATCGCGTGCATCTTTGAGGATTTCCGATATTTGGTAGAGCGACAAGGGAGAAGTCTGTGCTGGTGTTGAACCTGTTGACGACGAGATATCCCTGAATATATGCTTTTTATCCTTTATGTTGAAGTCAATCTCATTTTTCATCTTAGTATCGGGGCTTCACCACGTTCACTTCCTTTAGGGCGGTTTCTTTAAGGAGTTCATCAAGAAAAGCCCCTCCTCAAGGAAGTTGACAAGCATTCGCCCCCTATGATTTCTGCCAGACCCATAGGATCCTACTAACGATTATACCGATTGTTTCAATTCTGTACTCCCACTTTAGCGTTAAAATACCCTACGAAAACGTTGTAGTGAGCCTTAGTAGTACAATGCGAGGCCTTGGAGATGACCTCAAACATTTCCTCGACTTCGTAATTCGAGTATGCCGCGGTCGGTGCGTAAACCTGAACAACCTTGAGGCTATATCTCTTGGCTAACTTCACTACGATGTATGCTACCCTGTTCGAGACACTGGAGATTTCTACAACGTCGTCAGAAAGGTATTTGTTTGCCAGGAACCCGACTCCAGCTTGGCATAGCTGGTCTCCCTCTCGAAAATACATAAGGTGGCCCGATTCAAGGGTTATTGTGTCCTTCTCTTCTCCTTGGACTTCAAACAATCTTAGAATGTGCCACCTTATTTTTCCGAGCTCTTCTTCTAGCTGCACTAGGTGTTCGTCGAACCGTAACGTGCGTCCGTTATACGTCGCCAAGATCAGTTGGGTTTGGCGGCCATTCGTAACCTGGGGATTCTTTGCACCCCCTACCTTGCTGTTACCGTAATCGCGGCCAAAATCAACAAGGCGGCCGATAACTGGGGGCTGCGAATTGGGCTTGCCATTTGAAGGGTTTGCTCTTAATCGCCACGCTGAGCGGGCCATGCGGGTTGGCAATCGCAGATCCCAACTTCATGCTCTAGTGACGCTGCTGCCTGTCACTAGCCTGCGCCATTTAGTCGCATTTTATTTAGAATGGTTGTACCGCCCTTTGTCGGTTGTCAGAGTTTCATTTCTAATGAGCAGGGTGCACCACGGGCAGGTTTGGTTGTCTTGAGATACTGAGTTAGTAAGTGTGCTCTTTATACCCCTCTGTGTTGCAATAAAAGTAAAAGGTATTTTTATTTTAAAACTAAAAAAACGTCAGTGGTAACGAAACAAAACAACAACATAATTCTTTTTAATAACAAAGCACATTAAACGGCAACACAATTGTGAATGATTCCGGTTTCTTCGTATCGATATAACTTTTTTCGGACAGACATTTCATTTTCGCTGTCATACAATAAAATGATATGATGGCTACGGCCCTTTGATTAACATAAGTTTTAAAATGCTACAAGGGTGGGGACGTTTTGAGCATTGTTCTTTAAATTACTCTTCTAGTATCTCACTAAAATTCAGACTTTTATTCGTCTTTTACGTCTGTGACAAGATAACAAGTAAAACACAGTTAAATATAGTATAGTATAGATATATATATATGACGTATAGTCGTTGCAATTTACAAACGCGCTTCTGGCGGCTTCTTTCATTGCCATTAGGTATAAATTGCAATAACTCGTAAAATGCGACCACGATACTTGAACTACGAGTTATTTTTGTCTTAAAAAATTATAATACGAGCTGGGTGGTAACCTTACCACAAAATGAGAACTTATCCGGAAAAGAACCGGAATTACCGCCGTGGTGGTGGCCATGTTTGTAGAAGGACCGATGGAACAGACGAGTCCCGGACTGGAGACCGCGTATCAGCAAGTCCAGCTAGATGGACCGACGACCTTAAGAAGGTGGCTTGGACAGGCTGGATGCGGAGGACAGCAGCGCAGTGTTGTGGCGCAGCCTGGGAGAGGCCTATTCTAGCAGTGGCCTGCGATAGGCTGCGTTGATTGGACCTTACCTTAACCGCGCCATCGGTCACAATTTGCGCATGCTCAACTTGATCACTCTCTTTAGCCTCGACCTCTTCGATCTCTTGTAGTTTCTCAGATAAATCCTTAGATAGTTGCTCTGAGTTCGGCATTTCCATTTCTTGATCGCTTACTGGAGAATCTGGTGTCTGTAGTAGAGAAAAAAATCGATTTTCATAAACTTAGAAGTTTTAAAATAAATTAATTGCATCTTTGCCTGGATTTTATAAAATGTTTTCGATGAATTTATAAAGAACTATCGTTATTTTATTCAGAATTAAAATAATAATTACGTAAATAATAACTTATACCTAATAAATGAAGAAAAATGACAAAAGTATGTCTTAACTTAACTAAAACTATTCATATACGACTGGTAATGTACCCAAGAGACTGGCGGCATTACCACGTTGTATGGCAATGCTTAGCCTCTGGCCAAGGTAAAAACCAGCCCTTGGGTCACGGCTAATGTCAACCAACCATCATTTATAAACAATAATTTCAACATGTTTCAGTACTTATAAACAAAAAACCTGTCAAGTGCGTGTCGGATCACGTTCAATGAATGGTTCCGTAGTTGGGATAAATTTATCCCAAGAACAAACTTAACATTGTAGTTGAAAAACATGTTCTCAACAAACAAATGTCCATAGTTAAACGAAAAGGATCCAACCCACATTACACCTAATGTGAGTTGGATTCTTTTCGTTGAACTATGGACAAATGTAAGTTTGTACGCACGATATTGAGAGATTTACCATGTTATTTTAAGACCATAGACTTCTTATAGGTTTTCCTGTAATCTATAGCTATAGAACTATTTACTGTATTTTTTTTTCAAAATTTTAAGGTCAGTGGTTTCGGAGATAAAGGGGGGGAATGGACAATTTTCGTTTATTTTCTTAAATAACTTTAAAATAGTTTATTTTAAAATTATAAAAAAAAATATATTTGACACCCACACAGTAAGCCCTTTCATATGATATATCGCACGGTACAGTTTGCAAATATATTATTTTTTAATTTTCTTATTTGCCACCCAAAATTGACCCTCATATTCAAAATTCATTAATTTACATTATACGTCCGTGTTTGGGTCACAGAAATACATACGTTTACCAAATTTCAACTTAATAGGTCTATTAGATTCGGAGCAAATTGGCTGTGACAGACGAACATACAGACAGACACATGAGTGATCCTATAAGGGTTCCGTATTTTCCTTTTGAGATACGGAACCTTAAAAAAATATAGCAAATTGGCACCTCTTTCATCCACATCTGGAAGTTTTTATCATTAAACGCGACGTAATTCCTACATTAATATAATATTAAAAATTCATTAATGAGCGCCTTCAAGTTTCAAAGAAAAAAACTATTCAAGATGGTTGTCTTAAGATGGCTTCTCACGTTGAGTGATTTTACGAACCTTTAGGGCCTTAGCACACCTCCGCCACGAAACCATAGTAGTAAATCAACTGACTCGCATGATGTTCTGCTAATTGTTGAATCGCGATTCGAGTAAGGGAATATCAAGCGGTTTCGCGGCGGAGATATGCTAGGTCCTTAACACATTCACTGCTGAATTATTTGGCGAACTTGCTCCAAGTGCTGCTTTATGATACACTAAACCCTGTGCGGCAAACGCTCATGCGCGCCCAAAAAATACTTCGTGTGGTGCTATGAGCGCGCATGCGCGATTGAAGAAACTCTACCCAGTGCGGCTGGGCGCATATGTGCGCCGTTACAAACTTATCCCAAGTGCGGCGAGACGCTTATGTGTGTTTGAAAATTTTCCAGTTTTTATGAGTCATAATACAATTACGCCAAGAACAATAGAGATGCACAAAAAACCCACAGGTGCGGCGCGCCGCATTCGAAGGAAGTTATATAAATTGTATGGACGCGCATAAGCGCCGGTAGCACATGGTGAACGTTCGAAAATCGCGCATGCGCGTCGGCCGCACAGAACGTGTTAAAGTGGCACCACTCTACAGCGTAACAGTAAACGAACGCATAAAGATCAGAATCAAAGATAAGTGGATGTCTGCTGTTTTGAGACAATTTTGAGCTATTTCGATATAAAGGGTGACTGGTAATTAGTGACCGATACTTGAAACACATGATTGTACTCATGATAACAAACAACATTTACTGTGGGATAAAACCTGAAATCGCGAAAAAAAATATCATTTTGAAGAGTTATGCGAACATAGATGTACGGAACAGCAGATTATTTTTGTCGCGATTTCAGGTTTGGACCCATAGTAAAAGTTGTTTATCATGAGTTATCATGAGTAAAAAAAATCAGCTGTTCAGTAGGTACATTTATGTTCGCATAATTCGTCAAAATGTACTGAACAGCTGATTTTTTTTCGCGTGTTCAGATTTGTTCCCATAGTAGAAGTTGTTCATAATGATGAGTACAATGACCCCTTTTTTTTTTTGTGGATGGGAAATCATCAAATAACTTCTCCCGCTCTGGGTGGAGCGGGAGGGCGTGTCAGACTTCTACAGACTAAAACCCACCCGTGTTCCTTCAGTTGCCTGTGCCAGGGCCACGGTAACTCTTTCGAACAACCCGCAACCCCGGCGGCCATCGGCCCTAGCGGACCCCTTCAGCTAGTGCTGACATCTCTTTGAGGCGCGCGTGGAACACAACGCGCCGTCGACCCGAGCCTGGTCCTTACCGGACGGCGAGCTACCCGTTGCTCGCCATCCGCAAGCCCGCGCCTACGGTGGCCGGGAATCGGCTATCGATTCCCGACGCCCAGGGCGTCTCCTGCGGCGACTAGGGGCGTGAGGGCGCAAAGATTGCCTCTCCCTCACGCGTTCAGCCTCCTCCTTCGCGAGCATTACAGCTTCGCAGAAGGAGGTGACGG
Organism: Dicycla oo; assembly: GCA_948252095.1. Taxonomy (NCBI): domain Eukaryota; kingdom Metazoa; phylum Arthropoda; class Insecta; order Lepidoptera; family Noctuidae; genus Dicycla; species Dicycla oo. The sequence continues at coordinate 18,396,660 of OX411732.1, forward strand.
CTTCCCATGCACTCTCGCTCCGTACCATGGCCTGTACCAGGGCCGGACGCGAGAGAACGCCGCCGCCGATCGCCTCCGCGAGGACGCGGCGGTGCTCTGCCCAAGCCGGGCAGACCTCCACCGTATGCTCCACCATGTCCTCCGGGCGATCCACACAGTGGTAACACCCGGGCGTTTCCTCCCGCCTTATCCGGAACAGGAACCTCCCGAAGCAACCGTGCCCGGTGAGGACCTGCGTCAGGCGGAAGGTGAGGGTGCCATGACGCCTCTCCAACCACTCCTCAAAGAGGGGACTTATCGCCGCAATTGTGGCGTGCCCACAATGACCCCTTAAGAGGTTGTTGGTGTTTTACCAATAACCCTGTATACGCTGTTTGATTCGTGACATTGCGCACCATCTGAAGGATTTACATACACATACCTGTATAGTGAGGTCTTCTACGCTCAAACTAGGCGTATTGAACTGCAACAGACTTCCAAGCTGCAATGCTCCTGAGAACGATATCTCTAACGGATCTTTGAGCTCATTCTGGGGACTGGGGGCGTACCTTGATGATATTATACTTGAGGTACCTGAAAAAAGTACATAATAAACGTATTAATCAGTTCGCGGATTGTAAACGAGACACAATAGAATGTTAATTGTTATCTTAAAGACGTCAAGCGCCCGCGCGAAAGCGTTAAATTGGGATACCTGTTCCGAAAAATATAAGTCAACCATGAATTGTATGCCTAGCCAGTAATCTTGGCACTTTAGACAAGGCTTACGAGTCGTCCAATATCTGTAACAATATACAGGGTGATTTTTAAAACATGCGGCAAAATTTAAGGGGGTTTTCTACCCATCAATATGAACAACTTTTACTATGGGACCAACTCGGAATTCGCAAAAAAAATTCGACCTTTTTATACAAAATGGTCCAATCGAGTATGTGCTTTTACATGGGAAGGTAATTTTTTTTTTTGCGAATTCTTAGTTGGTCCCATAGTAAAAGTTGTTCATATTGATGGGTAGAACACCCCCTTAAATTTTGTCGCAAGTTTTAAAAATCACTCTGTATATGTTATGGACCAAGTGATAAATTGGGCATTATACATAATGCCCGGTCATTATGAAAAATGCCCAATATGAGAGTGCAATTTAATAACAATTATTCGAGTAATCAAATTGACCGGCCATTATACATATTGTCCATCACCTTTTGGGCAGAGTAATACAAACATATTTAATTACTATTTTTTATTGTTATTGTCAAGTAACCTAACCTAACCATTCGCTTACAATGCAAAACTAAACAAAAACAATGGCGCTTTAAGACCGCCGCACGAGCCGCACGCTGAATGGCGGTCTCTGATTGGTCAAAGCGTGCCACATCATGCGTGCCACCCTCCCCGCCCTAACACCGCATCAAATTTAGTTTAATTATCAAATTGCCCAATTATCATGTAGCAATATAATAATGACCGTGCAATGAAGTTAAGATAGTATTAATCACTTAGCCCGATAGAGCTAGACATTATTCATAATGTCTGGGCATTATGTATAATGCCCGCATTAATCTTAATCACCTGGTCCATAACATATATAAGGATTGGCAAAACTTCGCACACGTGATACTAATCGATATCTAATCTATACTATTATATTGGAGCCGATTCTGTTGTACACAAGCTAAGCTTAATTTAGGCTATTGCTAACTTTTCCCTATACTAAAACAAGAAAGAGACGGACGTAAATTAGATCTGTCAAATTTAGTTGGAACTAATATTTCCATACAAATTAATACGACACACAATCTGCCTAGCCTTTTCCCAAATATGTTGGGGTCGGCTTCCAGTCTAACCGGATGCAGCTGAATACCAGTATTTTACATGGAGCGACTGCCTATCTCACCTCCACAACCCAGTTACTGGGTAATACGACCCCTTGGTAAGACTGGTTGTCAGACTTTCGGGCTTCTGACAACACGTAACAACTGTCAAAGATCCACGAATGACAGCCGGGACCAACGCTTTACGTGCTTTCCGAGGCACAGAGGAGTCTTGGTATGAAAAGATGGTCACCCATCCACAGACCAATCGACCCGTGCGGCTGTTATTACTTAGCCACGAGATCTCCTACACACAAAAACATGTCGACTAAAAACACAGGGAAGTGCAAGGCGTAAACTAGTTTGACATCTCTAACCTAGTTCATAGCTATAGCCGTCCTTTTCTCGCACCGCGTGTTAGTAAAAGATAGCGATCCTTTAATTTTAGTTCAGTTATTGAACAAGAGAATCGGCACCAATAACGATAAAGTTTTTTTTTTTTTTTGTTTGAACGCGCTAATCTCTGAAACTACGCGTCAGATTTGAAAAAGAAGAACGCTAAGCGAAAACGCAGTAATAGCGCGGGCAGGTGATACGATGCGACGGGGTGGGTCGGGGTCACAAGAAATTTCACGCAGAGGAATTCGCGGGCAGAAGCCAGTGACAATAATAAAGAAAGAAAAAACTAATTTCACAATTCAGAGGCTGTTGACCCCGTAATCAGCTGTAGTTACTTGAAATTATGAATTTTGTCATTATTTCATATCGCTACACAACACATTTGTGAGGTTTCGCTTGTTAATTTAATTTGACCTAGTACATCAGTCAAGTTTCTATAGAGCACACTCTTATATTTTGAGCAGTTTCTTTTAGAGCAGTGGTGGCCCAGTGCCATTGGCCCCGACTTACGTGTCGTAGGTCGTGAGTTTGAATTGGAACCCATACAGGCACATTACTTTGTGTAAATTATTTCATCACCACTACTCTCAAAACGGTGAAGGAAAACATCGTGAGGAAACCGGCATGTCCTAGGACCAAAAAATCGAAGACATGTGACATCGGCCAGCCCGCGTTTAGACAGGTGCGCGTGTTAGATTACTGCCCACTCTCGTTCACAGAGGAGGCCTTTGTCCGAGCAGTAGGAACGAACATTATAGGCTGATTATGTACTCTTATGCAGTCGCTCCATGTAAAATACTGGTATTCAGCTGCATCCGGTTAGACTGGAATATTTTATCTCTTATTTTTTATTTAGATTTTATTTCATAACTATAAATTATCTCTAGCAGGCCCGACAGACGTTGTCCTTTACAAAATGGCACGTATGAAAAAAATAATTTTCTACGTAATTTTTCTTTTTCGTGAATTTTTCCGATGTTTGAAATGCGACAAATCAAAGATCAAAAATCGGTCCAGCCGATAACTAACTTTGTTTTATCTTGGTGGCGCTGCGATCGAGTTCTAGGAAACAGGACAATCGTCTGTCCGGTCAGCTAGTATATATCAAATAATAATGCTTATAATAATAATGCTTTATTGAAAACAAAGTAATTACACAGTTACATAAGCACACTGCCTCCTGAACTAGGTTGTTAGCCTGTATCTCAGGAGACAGTTCAAATAAAATAAAAAATACTTGTAATCGCCTTTGCTGACGATACACAAAAAATGAACGATATCGGTCCAATAATTAGGAAAATGTAGTTTTAATTTTGAGCAAATTTGAACACCAGAATTGGATCGCCTGTCAATGAGTCGACGAACTTGAATCCTTGAACATGTGCGCAATAAAAAAAAAAACATGTTCGGCGAACAATGAATTGGGCACCATGGTGCACCGCAGGGCCAGCTCGGTTGTCTAAACAGAGTGATTACTTTTACTGAATTTATTTTGATATTTATTATGTTTGAATTTTTTTTTTCTAATTTACGGTTTTTAATTTAATATTTAATTTTGCTATACTTCTGTGGACTTGTATTACATGTAGTTTTATTTATTGCATATATGTCGGTTCCATACCGTATATAATAATATATAGATAAATTACTAACTAATATTCCTCCTATGTCCCTTCTCGCTGTGAGTATTATCGAGGGACACGTGTCTTGGATGTCTGTTGAGTAGAGCTGTCTTGTATTGTCCTGAAGCTAAAGATAGGATCACGGTGAAGCACTCCATTATTGCGTTCTGTACGTTGTGTTCCTTTGTATGTTCTACGTAGTGGATGCAGAGGTAGTATAGCTAGAACAAAAGATAATACATAACATAATATCACGCCTATATTCCCCGAAGGGTTGGGCAGAGGTGTCCTTGTACCAATACTGCCGTCGGAAGAAAAAAGGGCACAACTAACATTTAAAAAAAAAATCTACAAATAATTGAGCAGATTAGCCTTTTTTTCTGATTCTAAATATGTATGTAACTCAATTTTTTTTTAAATGTTAGTTGTGCCCTTTTTGCTTACGACGGCAGAATAGTACACCCACATTTCACCAGTTATATTTAAGTCCCATGTAATAGAGGGCGAGTCTATTGCCATCAACCGGGTACAAATCCAGACTCCAGGCTGCTACTGAGAAATTCCAGATAGTAAAACCCAATAACACTGTCCGACCTGGGAATCGAACCCAGGACCTCATTCACAGTAGCGCTTGCGACCACGAGACCAACGAGGCAGTTATTAAAATAATAATATATAATAATATCCTGGGACATTTCACACGCGGGCTCTCTCCCAAACTAAGCAGAGCTTGTACTATGGAAACCAGATAACTGATATACTACATATACTACTTAATTACACCCAGACTCAGGACAAACAGACATGTTCATGCACACAAATGTTTGTCCTGGATGGGAATCGAACCCACGACCTGCGACATGATAGGCGGTATCTTAACCAACCACGCCAGCTGGCCTGCCAAATAATAATAATGATATTAAAATAATTTACAACGGCAAAAAGATTGCTCCCCCTTCAGGGGCAATTCGGGTAGAGCACAGAACAGATAAATAAAATACATAATAGGTTGGGGAAAAAGTTTCTTCGCATTTTTTAAGAAAATTCAAAACATTTTTTAATATAGTTTATTTACATTTAACTAAAGTATGTAGGTACCATTTTGTTCGATAACTTTTTGCCATCTTGTAGGTAGGGACATGATCCCATTGCTATAGAAATTTTGGGACTTCTGGTCAAAATACCGCGACAAGTGGTTTTTTTTGGCAGTCCTCTCGTGATGTTAACCTGACACTACCTAAAGAATTCTGAAGAGACCGAAACAGGTGGAAATCTGAAGGTGCAAGGTCAGGATTATACGGCGGATGCATTAACACCTCCCAGCCAAACTCTCTTAATTTTTGCTGAGTGGCTAAAGATGTGTGAGGTCTAGCGTTATCATGATGAAAAACCACACCCCTTCTGTTGATTAATTCCGGCCGCTTTCTCTCAACTTCTTGCTTTAATCTCATCAGTTGTTCGCAGTAGAGTTTAGAATCGATGGTCCTGCCTGATGGTAACAGCTCATAATGAATAATGCCCTTCCAATCCCACCACACACACAGCATCTTGTTGCGAGTTAACCCGGGTTTCGCCACAGTCTGTGAAGCCTGACCGGCCTTTGACCACGACCTTTTTCGCACGTTCTTGTCATACGTGATCCACTTTTCATCACCAGTTATCAGCTTCTTCAAAAATGGTTCGGTTTCATTACGTCGTAATAAAGAATCACGTACACGGTTCATTAGGTTTCTTTTAGTGAGCTCGTGAGGTACCCAAATGTCGAGCTTTTTTGTGTACCCAGTTTTTTTCAAATGCGCCAAAACTGTTTTGTGGTCAATTTCCAGTTCTTCAGCTACGTCGTAACTACTGATATGCCGATCTTGCTCCACTTTTTCAAAAATGGCATCCATTTTATCCGTAATAGCGCGACCAGAGCGACGTGCATCTTTGACATCAAAATTTCCGGATGGAAAACGCTTAAAACAAATTTGTGCTACTCTCACAGACACTACACTAGGTCCATAAACATCGCAATTTTTTTTCGCGGCTTGCGTTCCATTTTTACCTTTTTTGTAGTAAAATTTTAAAATGTATCGAATTTCTTCATTAGATTCACTCATCTTGACGGTACGAAAAACAAATGAAAATCACACATTTTCCTAATTTGAATTAGGAATTATGTTCTTTAAAATTTAAACTTTCAATGATACCAAAACCAGCCAGATACAAATAGTATAACCAAAGAGATTTTATTACAAGTTCATACCTACTATAATGCGAAAAGACTTTTTCCCCAACCTAATATATCCGAAAACATGGGCCTCCTTTTTGGAACAGTTGAGTAAAAAAAAAAAAAAACAAAAGATCGTCCATAGGTAACGAGGTATTTCCTAATTCTAGCATTATCTCCTAACATCTTTGAATTCAAAATTTAAAACATTTTGCCGCGTAGTTTTTAGGCTATAATAATTTTAACAAAATATTTTTTTTAAATATACAGGTTGTCTGAGAATGGGTGTTGCCAACTTAAGGGTGTGGTACAGACCATCAAACTGAACAACTTTTTCCTAGGGACCTACATCGTACTCATGAAAAAAAATCTGTCGTCCCATACAAAACTTCAATACCTACTTGACTAAACGTATAAGACGACTGATTTATTTTTCACGATTAAGTTGGTGGTCCCCGGTAAAAAGTCGTTCAGTTTGATGATTTGTACCACACTCATAAGTTGGCGACACCCTATCTCAGATACCATGTATATGAAGCTACTAATTTAAGACAAGAACTCATTTTATACAGTGTAATACAAACCTCTAAATAGTCCCGAACACCGAACAAATCGTTTTCGGAAAACTTCGTAATGTCGTTGATTTGGAAGATGGCTTTTATGACGCAAAACCATCCCATCACCACTGTGCTGTCTGGTGTCAGTGGCCATAGCTTTTCTGAAATGAATTATCAAGAATGTATTGTAGAACTACATAAAGAGTTTATACACATGCTTGAAACTGCAGACATAAAAACTTTTAAGCAAGTGAATAAAATCTGAAGGTGGTTTTACACCGCCGAGGCGAGGCATGGGAAGGATGGACGAGAATTGAAATTTGTATGGCATAATTTCTATTCACGCCCTGCCCATCTTTGGTGTAAACGGTCTAGACGTGCGAGGATGTGCGAGGCGAGAATTGAAATATTTGTTAGTACAATATTGAACTTTAATGCTCTAAGAATAGAATATTTATTTACTTTGCAAAACGGATATACAAATCTCGCACCGCGATGGTTCGCGCTGGTACGCGCATCGCGAGACACGGCTGGCCGGGCGGCGCGAGGTAACGATGGCCGGCGTGTGACATCGCGAGCCGGCGCGAGGCAGCGCTGGCCATCGCAAGACGGCGCGGTATAGCGATGTACATCTTTCGGTGTAAAAGGGCAAGCGTGATTTCAATTCTCGCCCTTCCCATCCACGCCTCGGCGGTGTAAAACCATCTTTAGGGTCAGTTCAGACTAAGCGGAAAAATCTGGGCAATCTGGGAAAAGTGGGCTCGCACCGAGTCGACTGTGCCGTTCATACAATTTTATACTTTAGGCTATGGTAATCCGGACCTATTTCAAATGGAGCCAGTAAATTCCTCGAGGATTTTTCCTCTTGCTCTGAATTGACCCTAACAATGTCTTATGGCAGCATAATAATAATAATCATAATCATTTTATTTGCAATAAGTATTGGTACAGTGTTGGTGTTAAGGTTAGTAATAAAGTTTCCTAATACATAGTCAAACATTTGACATGCAAAATTTTACAATATAAGAGTATATTTACGTCCAATGGCATGCTTTGAGTACTAGTTACTAACAATCTTTACTTTTACAATACATTCAATATTCATTATCGTCACATTACACAATTTAAAACACATTATTTATAAATTCATTTATAGAATAAAATCGTTTTTCCAGCAGCCATAATTTTAATGCAATTCTATACTTAGGCTATCAGTAACATTGATAGCCAGGCCAGGGGTATGAAGTTTCTTCTGCGCATTTTTCTCAACCGGAAACTATATTTTAAAATGATGGATACTTAGTCCTCTTTTCTTTGTCATTTTTGACTATTAAATAAGTGCCTATTAAGTGACCCATAATTGATATAAAAGACTACTTTGACTCTGCTGGTCTTAAAAGTATCGTCTCACCTTCTTCCTCACCTTCCTTATGAAGGTCTGTAAATGCTCCGCTAAGTGAAGACTTCACCAATATCCTGAATCGCAATATCCAATCCTACTAATATTAAAAATGCGAAAGTTTATGAGGATGGATGGATGTTTCTTACTCTTTCACGCAAAAACTACTGAGCGGATTTTGATGAAATTTGGCACACTGATAGTTTATAACCTGGATTAACACATAGAATATTTTTATCCCCATATTCCTACGGGTTCGAGACTTACGCGGGTGAAACCGCGGGGCGCTGCTAGTACGATTATACGGTCACTTACCAAACACTCTCGCCAGTATATTGGTGAGCAGTGGTTCTCTATGTGAACAGAGATGGGCCACACACGTAGCTATCCCGCGTCTCACCGCTGGCTCTGATGTCTCCACGTGCGATAGTAAGGCTTTCGATAGCTCTGGAAATAGAAATAGTAATACTGAAATCTTTTTACACTTGGTTCTGTTCATTCACAATGTTCTTGCGCAAATAAATCAATAGAACTTGTCGTTCATTCTTTGCTCTATTTTTAGGCGTAAATCTGTTAGGATGTTGATACATGATAGCGTTCTGAAATAATTCATGTTGATACATAAATAATTCGCATTATTGTCAAACTATTATTGTCTTCCGAAAAACCAAAGTAGTCCAGGTATTTCAATGCATTTTTACCATACCACGACTTGTTCTTGGGACTTCTGGCAACTAGACTTTAGAGAGACTTAATACAGAGTTACTGGGTGATTTTTTTTACAGTCTTGAAAAAAATAGGGATAATAGGTGAACGGAGTAGAAGCCTATGGCATACTTCGTTTTTTTATTTATTTTTTTATTTGAAATCATACAAGTGCGTATGATTTGAATTTCGATATTTTATAACAAGCTATAAAGGTTTTTAAAATTTCTGGTTTTATTGTTCTTGTTTATTACAGTTGTAGTGTTTATTGATAGAGCAATTTGGGTCTAAGCTATTGAAAAAAAAAAAAAAAAACTAGGTATGCCATAGGCTTCTACTCCATTCTCCTATTGTACCCAATTTTTTTCAAGACGGTAAAAAAAAATCATCTAGTATACATTAAAGTGAGCAGGCATATGGGGGGAGGGGGGCAATGTCTGCTCTCTTTGATGTCTTTTTCCCTATAATAAATTGATAAAGGCTGTGAATGATAATAATTCTTGCAGCCCGCGGGGCACAGGCTACAGCCACAAAATGCCGGCACTGTAGCTGGAAGCGGCTACTAAGTAGCAGAGGTGCGCGACAGACACTTGTGGTCGGTGGTCGACACAAGCGTAGGTATAGCTTTTATTTTAGTGGTCTGTGACGGCCACACGAAGCGAGAAGCGGCCTATCGTGTCGTGTAGCGACCACCGGCGTTATCCGTGTGCGGCGAGTTCATATAAAATGTACGAAAGCTGTAGTCCGCAGCTCGGTGGCGGCGTTTTGTGGCTGTAGCGTGTGACACGTGTGCTGCAAGGCTAATAGCCTAGACTCATAATGCCAAGAAGCTGCGTTTGATTTTGAACGGATCTGTGTCTACCGTTTATAAGTTTACGAGTCATACATAGCAACCAATCTAAAGACATCCTCATTTTGAACATTAAAAAAAAAACTTGTAATAACTTTGTTGAACTAGATCTACCAGAAACCTGTGGCTAAGTGATAACAGCCACACGGGTCGATCCATCAGGTTAAGTTACGCTTGCCGCGGTTGATCCATGGATGGGTGATCACCCATCCATGGACACACCAAGGCCCCTCTGTGCCTCGGAAAGAGGGTCTCGGGTCATCAGAAGCCCGAAAGTCTGACAACCAGTCTTACCGAGGGGTATAGTATTACCCAGTAAATGGGTTGTGGAGGTCAGATAGGCAGTTGTTCCATATAAAATACTGGTATTCAGCTGCATCCGGTTAGACTGGAAGCCGACCCCAACATAGTTGGGAAAAGGCTAGGCAGATGATGACTTACCAGAAATCTCCTCATCAGTGGTATACTCAGCCAGAGCCGTGAGAATCCTAGGCAGGTTATTCTCCAACGCCTCCACAATCAGCTGGATCTCATTTGTCTGTCGCACTATCTGACTGAGCTTGGGGAACAGTGTCTGAGCTTGTGTCCGGATCTTGCCGACACCTGGCCGGAGCCAGCATTCGCCGAGGCATATCCGAGACAGGGCAGCTCGGATCCATCTATAAAGAAGAGTTCAAGGGTTTAATTTGGTTTTAAGCCCACATTTCGGTTTACAAATGACTTTCCTCGGATTTGTACTAGATAAATAGAATTTAAAAGTCTATTTTAAATTGATGTTGGGATTTTTTACTATTGTTAGCAGGCTTTTGTGTTCCACTTCTCCATAAAAATATTATTTTATTTCTTATTGGGAGTTATATGTTCCAGGTGTTGGGGTTGAAACACTAGGCCTATGGAGTCCGAGTGACCACTTGGTTTTCAAGACATCGCTAAGCTATTTTTTGGCCAAAGAATCAATCGCCATACAACGTATGCTGCCAGCCTTTTGGGCACTTTTCCTATTGACAGCAATGCGGATGAATTTCTTGATGCCCTACGATTCTTTCTCCTCCTTTTTAGGGTTCCGGGTGCTGATTTTTGTCCGCGATTTCAGGTTTGGTCCTATAGTAAAAGTTGTTCATAATGTTGAGTACAATGACCCCTTAAGAGGTTGTTGGTGTTTTACCAATAACCCTGTTGTATACACTACCGTCCAAAAGTTTGGAAGCAGCAAGGTAAAATCAAATAAATCAAAACAATGCTATCTAAATGATTTTTTATTGATATAAAATTAAAAATTAATCAGGAACTAACTTAAACAAAATAAAAATACATACAATATGAGAAGAAAGTTAAATTTTAGCTTTATCAAAGTGTCCACCTTTTTCTATTATTGCTCGCATGTTCTAGGCATTCTATTAGTTAGTTTCTTAAAAAAACTAACTCTAACTTTTTCCATTCGCTCTCTAATAGTTGCCGCGAATGTTCCGAGCTAGTAGGAGATCGATTTTTCACCCTTCTCATCATCAGTTCATCCCAAACAAGTTCAATGAGAGAAAGATCTGGTGATGGAGATGGCCATTGCATGATTTTTAAAATATTTTCATCTTTTTTCTTATTCAAGAAGTTCTGGCACAGTCTAGACGAATTCTTAGGGTCGTTATCCTGTTGAAAAATGAATCCAGGACCAATGAGACCACTGGTAGTGCAGAATTTTCAAATAGACGTCCTTGTTTAGTTTTCCTGTTATCTTCACCAGATTTCCGGGTGTACTGTTGCCAAAACACACCCAAACCATGACATTGCCACCCCCATGTTTGATAGTAGGCACTGTACAGACGCCAGCAGGTCAACCTACCCGAAACTGTCAGATTTTCCCAATCAACCTTGAACCTAATGCTTTAGCAATAAAGTCGAAAATCTATTAAAGAAATCTGAGCGATTGTAGTAGCTTGATATGCTGGCGTCTGTACATGCTTCTGAAGCCCTCTCTTCTTTTGACCGGCGTACGAACACGTCTATTGGATCCGAAAATCTGAAACTTAGATTCATCACTCCAAAGGACATTTTCCCATTGATCTATTGTCCAGTTTTTATGCCCATTTGCCCATTCTAGTCTATTTTCCTTATGTCGAATTGTTAGTTTTGGTTTTTTAGCAGCAACACATCCTCTTAATCCCGCAGACATTAGACGTCTTTTAACAGTTGTTATTGAAATGGGTGTTACTCGCGTATCATTCAGAGCTGCGGTAATTTGTGGCGCAGTTAAACGTCGATTCCGTTTGAGAGAACTCTGATGAAGTTATCCTCTTGATTTGTTGTAGATTTATGGGCCTACAGGATCTTTTTCTGTCTTTATTATTACCAGTTTCTTGTTTTCTAGCAAGGGTGTAATTGGAGACCTTTACACGAAATTCCGAGCCGTTTTGCTATTTGACGTTCACTGTATCCTTCCTCACGTAGAGTACAAATAGCGAAACGCTGTTCAAGCGTGATTTGCTTGCGTTTTGGCATTTTCAGAAGAAAAAATACGGTCAAAGCAGTAGTCGAAATCATTCGAATACGACTATGTTAATTTCACAACTCTCGCATGCCAATGCTCAAATGCAACTAAATAGAGACTAAACAAGTTAAGACCCCCAAATATTTTCAACAAAACCGCACAATTGCATAAAATAAAGTACCCGAAGGTTTAAGTAATTGACTTGTAAAAGTGTTTGTACAAACCTACTTACAGAAATAAAAATCATTTATCATTTATCACGTGTTTAGTCAAATTCAAGTTAAAACTTGATGAATGTGGGATGATAATCATTTTGTTTTTGTGTAAGCTATCGTAAAAGGTCGTAAAACGTGATTTTATTGCTATTTTTAACCGCATATTATCGGAAATCTTTTATTTTGTTTAAAAACAGCTGTGCTTCCAAACTTATGGACGGTAGTGTATTAAATAAATAATTATTTTTAAAAAGGTTAAAGATTGTGACGTTAAAATGTAAATATTTCTAATGGAACTCACAATTTTCTGAACTAATTCTATTTGGTGTCACTGTTAGGGATGAAAATTGCCGAATGTTTCCGAAACTTCTCTGGAAAGTTTCCAATATTCCCGGCGCTATTGGGCAATATTGCCGAAAGTTACCAAAGTTGCCAGATTACATAGGGTATTTCAAATGCCATTTTCAATGTTTATACGCTCATGGGGTTTTATGTAATGGTGTAATTATACGTATTACTAGTAAGCCTTTTTAATTAAATGTTCATTATAATTAATTTATACAGTTAAACTATGACACTGGTATGTACCTTCATGATAGCTAACCCCATAGTTTTTTAATAATTTAACTTATAAATTTTATAAAAAAAGAAAGAGTATTGATACCGAATGCAATAAATATAAATGATACAACTAATATGATTTATATAGCAAAAATCGAGTCGTCAAAAGAATTTTCATAATTGGGTCAGTAGTTTTTGAGAAAATCGCGAACATACATATATACATACATTCGGATAGAATAAAAAAAACCTCCTTTTTGAAGTCTGTTAAAAACGTCAACTTGTTATTGCTGATCAATTCGTCTTGCAAGGTTTGACCCTTTTATACATACAGATATGTATACATATAGACGTATATACTTTCTTACATACAAGTGAAGTTAAATTATAAGAACATAGAAAAAAAAACCAATATCTCTAAAATAGTTAAGGTTTCACCAATGAACTATCATGGATAGCTTGTTTCTTTTCTTTAGTTTATCAGTAAGAAAATAAATGTAAAAACTAAAATTTTCTGTTGGATATTGTAGATAAGCATAAAAACTACCACTCTCCAGACCGCAATCATATCCTACTAAGCAATTATATTAGTAAAAGTTGTTTTCTATTTATATGTTTCTTGCCCAATGTTGCCGGGAAGTTTGGAAACATTTCCGGCTGTTTTGGCAACTTTGGCAATATTGCCGGCAATTTTCATGGCTAGTAACTGTCCCAAATGCTAATTAGTGGTAGGTCCACTAATTAGTCATTAGCTCATTTGGAATTGTGGTACTTACTTTTAATTACTTTAATTATGATAGCCTCACACATTTCACTTACATTATTGAAGTAAATTGTAATTAAACTAGTTTTATTAATTACATAATTAACAGAAAGTTGATTATTATCGTAAATAATAGTTATTTATCCAACTGTAGTGTAGCAAGGGGTATTAAAACACGAATGTGGGTTTATCATGATAATAGTACCACATGAGTGTTTTAAAACCTAATTATGTACAGTTGCATACAAGACTTTATATCTACACCCATGATATGAATCCTCTATAAAAGGTTCTGGAAAGTTTAATTGCTGAGTATCTAATACAAACCAACTATGTATAAGTTTTTTTTTTTAGTGAGAATGTGGCTGTTTGATGAGTAAGGAAGGGAACGAAAACGCATAATAGTTGTCTATATAGATAGAGTGACTGGTAATTAGTGTCCGATACTTACACACGTGACTGTACCTATTATAACAAACAACTTTTGCTATGGGGCCAAACCTGAAATCGTGAAAAAAAATCAGTTGTTCCCTACATTTATGTTTGCATATATAGATATATATAGATTGTTAGGGATATGGTATATAATAATATGTTAATAATACAGATATGTACCTTGCATTCTTATTGTGGTCAATTTGATTTTGAAGCACAATATTGGTTTTATGTGAATGAAAGGCGAATCCTCCAACCACAGCTCTGTTCAATGCTTCATCACCGACAAGACGTACTTCCGCCTAAAAAGGGAATGAATTAGTAGAATTAAGATACCAAAAAGTCTTCACCTGCGTAGCCTTTTCTCAACAACATTGAGGTTGGCTTTCAGTCTGAACAGATAAAGCTGCGACCAGTATTTTACAGATTTCTAATTTACGACGTAGTCAATACGAAAATGTATTTTTTGCATACACATCTTACATAAAGACTTACATTTTCCTCATCATTTAATTTCTCAACAACAGTGCATAATATCCAACTATTGGATAAAACAATTGAGTAATCCTTCACGCTACTTGTCTAAAAACATTCAAGGTAACTTACGCTATCATTACTAGCTAATAGGAGCAGCGTAGGGGCAGCTGAATGCAATAAATTTGCATAGTGGCGAGCACAGTTTGAACGGCTCCCTAAGGCTCCCAGACAACGCCCGAGCGTCCCTGCCGCCGCCTGCAACTCATGAGACCTACAAACAACACACATAAATAAACCATCACAAACTTCAAGCCAAAACGGAAAAATTATGCAAAAACTCACTTCGCTGAACTCTCATTCGCCTTTAGAAATTCCAAAGCTTTTTCAGCTTTCTCCAACACGTTCATGGCTCCTATTTATCACCCAGTATCCTCAATATGTACTTCGATCATAATTAAAGCAATTTATTAGTTGATAAACGAATTTCCGTAGCGAAAAACGCAAACAAACGTGAAGAAAATCAATCGAGTTGACGTCTACGTTAAGTTCGGAAATAAACAAGAATGCAATCAGAACAGCTGTGTAGTGAAAATACGAAATTCAATCAAAAATTTTTCAGCGAAGATTGCACTTTTCATATACGGGTAAATCATACGCTAATTTATCAGATTGTGTGTTTTAATGTACTTTGTGTTTATTAATTATTCTTTGAATTTATTCTTTTCTGACTTCACCTTTGAGTAAGTACCTATATTTCAGAACGAAATTACAGCGGGAGTCCGCAACGACACAGAAGAAACTAAACTTGACATTGGCTAAATTAGGATATTTAGTCTGAGGGCTAAATGCACAAACCGTGAGAAGCCAAAAAAAAAAACCGCACAGAAAAGAGGGATTTGAGGAGGTATTTGCCAGCAGTGGGACAGCAATGATGATTTGAATAGATGATTTTGTCGAATCAATTCAATAGCTACCTATCAAGAGTTTAAACTCCGTTTAAGAAATCTTCTGAAGGTGGGCATTAGTCCGCCAGTGGCATGCAAGCATGGCCTCCCTAGAATATTGTATGTTCTGTGAGCACGACCGCAAATCATACTGCAAATTGCAAAAAACCTAAGAAAATTTGAATTTCGCGGGCTACCCTGACGCTTCCTCCGTGTTTGACGGTGGGTGACTTCAAAAAGAACTTTATAAATGTCACCATATATGATTAGGTGTAAACTTCGTTAGTTTGTTAGTTTTTTATAACATAACTCGCCGTCGCACGAGATTATAAACGAAAACTAAATTGTGAACTGTTACTGCAACAAACCAGTTACAATTTGACGCGTAATTTTTCAATAGGGTCAGGTGGGGTAAATGCGAGTACCATAACTAGAATGACATATTCAACCTTAGACAACATTTTACTTTTTAGCAGTATTAAATTTATAATTATCACGTGTATTAAGTATTTAGTAGGCTAAAGTTTTAAGTTATTTGTTTAATTATAATCACTCTGATAATTTAGGTAATCAAATTTAAAAAAAAGTTATCTCACTTATTACATTTACCCCGTGTTCAGGGGCAAATGTAATAATGTTGGTCAATTTCTCAGTACTTTAGATAGTTGCAAATCAGGGGTAATAGCAATGAAATGCGAAAATTGAATTAACTTTGGTTTTTTATTTCAAAAAGATAACGTGAAAGCTTATATTATACCACGCTTGGTTATTGTAGGATTAGGCAATATTTACATATCAGAGATGGCAGCACCAGTTTTCTTTAGTAGTTAGACCGTAAACAAGCCTTATTGCTTATACCCCGTTATTGCAATTACCCCACCTGACGATAGTATATACCTAATCTATCCATGGAAAACCGACAAAATATTGTGAGCTGCACCCTAATTGCGTAACGCACTATCAAACGGAGTCTGAATCATTTTGAAGCAAATTGCTAATCCATTGATCAACAACGTAAAGAACGCAATGAATGTTGTTAAACTGTCAAAAAGAAACCCATTCCAATCGATACTGCGTAACGCAATTATGGTGCTGCAAACTTTCATGTGAATAGCGCACCTTGCGTTAATAAATAATAAATAGCCAAGTTATTATTAACACAAGTTATAGGTATAACTGCGACCAAATTGGAAGACATAATTTGTGAACCCTGTCGGTAAGTGAAAGTTCGTTCACAATTTGACGGTTTGCCAGAGGGATGGATATACTTGCAAAATTCAGTACCAGGGCTTCCAAGCACGAGTATATAAAAATACTAGGGTCGAAAACCAGGTATAAAATACTTTAAAGTATTTGGTGGCATTCGGTCTAGCTAGAAGATAACTACGGAATGTTTCGGGCACGGCCACCGAGCCCCGAACTTGCTTCGCCTTCGGCGCCATAGTTGGAAATACTTGCATAGGAAATCGGTCCATATCATTATTTAAATAAGAAGCAGAATCGTATTTGCAAATAAAAAAACTTTGATCATCCAAATATTTTTTGACTGATACGATTATGCTCCTTATTTATAAGGCAACACGAATCAATTTCCTATGCAAGTATTTTCAACTCGGACGCTAAAGGCGCGGCCGCGGGCAGCGCGAGGCTCGCGCGTTGGCGGCGCCTCCAAAATACTAAAATACTTACATAGGAAATTGATTCGTGTTGCCATGTAAATAAGGAGCGTAAAAATACTTTGAAGGTCAAAGTTTTATTTTAGTTTATTTAAAATTTTAGTTTATTTGCAAATACGATTGTGCTCCTTATTGATATAATAATATGGATCGATTTCCTATGCAAGTATTTTCCAGGACTGCCTGCGCCCGATACCATTGCATTCAAAGTCAAAGTCATTTATTTGCTTTAAATGTGGTAAGTAATACAGTGGTGGCATGAATAAAATATTCTTGTGCGATGACACATTTCGCCACATTTTGGCATGCAAATATTAACAGTAGGTAAGGTGCTTATTTATATAAGCAATTATATATACCCGCAGTTAAAAACATTTAACGTTAATCAAACTAATACAAACTGCTAATAAAAGAAATATACTTTTGGCACAACATAAAAAAATAACAGAACAAAATTATATTTACAATCACACATTTCAATAATATTCAATAACCTACAATGCAATCCTGTAATAATAGGACCGGCAAGAAGTTTTTTTTAGAAATTCACCTATTGAATAAAAACTATGTGAAATGAGCCACTTTTTTAGTACTACGCAGAATTTTCTGTAATTAAGATCAGTGATAAAATTTGGAATGGAATTATAATAAAGGGGCGCCATATATACGCAACTGCGTCGGAATAGTTCGATCCTAGGAACAGGCATTTTTAATAGATATTGTGTGGGTTTTCGTTTATTTGTATTGTTATTAGGTTCAAAAAGTTTTTTATTTTATTTCTTTCGCCTGTATTAAAAGGCAGGCATCGATCTATAGACCATTCAGCCATTTTGGTTCAAAAAGTGAACAATTTATTTTGACAAACTTAGCGACTTCATTTATATAAACGCAAGGAACTGTTAGAAGGTTGCATGATTTATACACTGGCCTGCAGGAATGAGTCCAGTCCATATTGAAAATTGCTCGTATGCATATTTTTTGTGCCAACAGAACTCTAGAAATTTCAGAAGAGTTTCCCCAGACAATAATACCATATCGGCTGACGGAGCAAACATAAGCGTGATAAACCATTAACATGCATAGTAAATACTTTCATACTTGCAAGTTTTTCCTGCCCGTACCAGGGCGCTGTACTTCGAAGCAAAGCCCTGGTTTACATAGGTACCTCGTATGGTAAATAAGTCTTATCCCTTCTTTGACAACTTCTTATCAGAAATGTCAATGTCATATCACACATTGACATTTCTGATAAGAGGTTGTCAAAGTGTTCGTTTTTGTTGCAGTTTTAGACAAAATCTTTTAAATAATATTTAGCTTGTAATTGTGATAATTATGTCATCAGAAGATCAACAAGTCAACATTATGTTTGGGCTAAAGAACGTATTATCACAAATCGCGGCTGCTGTTGCTAGGCGCAGTAAGGTATAATACAAATGTAAATAATCTCATTTACTCTATAATTACCACCAGCATCCCATAAAATAATGTTGTCAATGAAAAAGATTTCTAAACCTCGGTGATGTGTGTGATGCGTCATTCAGAAATATTTTCTGACAATAACCGCGCTGACTATCTCACTTAATATAACCTGAATCTCTCAAAATCTTTTTAATTTTTCTTCTAAATTGGCATAGATAAGGTGAGGTGGTGGCCCTGAGTAATCTAGATGAAAATTTAACTTTTTTCAGGATTTACCACAAGTTTCGCCAAGGTTGGTTGCTGTATCCAAAATAAAACCTGCTTCTTTGATTGTTGAAGCGTATGAAGCTGGTCAAAGGCATTTTGGAGAGAATTACGTCAATGAATTAGCTGAAAAAGCCAGTGACCCACTGATACTGGAGAAATGCAAGGACATAAAATGGCATTTTATTGGCCATTTACAAACCAATAAAATAAACAAATTGCTTGGATCACCGAAGCTGTACATGGTTGAGACTGTTCATTCTGAAAAGTTAGCTAATAATTTAAATAAACAGTGGCCAAAGTATAGAAATGATGAGGAGAAATTACCAGTTATGGTGCAGATTAATACCAGTGCTGAAGATGGTAAGTATAATATTTCATTTAATAATTCATCTAAGTACTTACATTTTATTATAAGTAGGTAAACCTGATGCAATTTGATTCTAAGAAAACATTCAGAACTTATCATAAATAATTAACTAATGTGTTGTGTTTAATTTGTTCCAAACTATGCAATCTTGATCATTTTCACTTACTTTCAGCTAAAAATGGAATTGAGCCATCTGAAGCAACAAAGGTTGTAGATCATGTAATGAAGAACTGTCCAAACCTAGATTTCAAAGGATTAATGACTATTGGTACATATGACTATGATACATCCAAAGGGCCAAACCCAGACTTTCTGACCCTTTCCAAATGTAGACAAGAAGTTTGTGAAAACCTCAAGCTTGATATAAATGAAGTGGAATTGTCTATGGGGATGTCTACTGATTTTGAACACGCTGTGAGTATATTGTGAATTTAAACCACTCAAACAGTGGAGCGGGCCTTAACCCAAGCATAGGTTAACCTCTTGACTTGACCATTTAAACCCATATTTATAAACAAGTAAAAGTGATTACTTCAGTGAAAGTAGTTACCTATAGTTTAGTAATTGCTTGAAGTTAGAACTGTCAAAGCTTAGACTTCCAAAGTAATAGTCACCATTTTGTTTACTTGAGAATTGAGAACTCAATCATTTAGCATTTGATTATGCAGTTATAGCAATGGAAAGCATTGAAGCGACTTTTGGTATTATACAATATACATAGATGATATTGATAACGATTATACTACCGGAGATTGAAGTTGCTGAGACTAGAAATTGCAAAGTAGATCCACATCACATGATCGTGAATGTCACGTGATGTGGATCCATGTCATGATTATTTAAAAGATTGTTTTAAGAAGAGACTGCTTTTCCAAAAGTTTTGTGATGAATGCGATTTTACCGAGAATTATGGCAAATCAGAGAAAGAGGGCTTCCTGTAAGTTGTAAGCCCACTGTGCCAGTTGTTAATACATGGCCTTACATTTTTTTGCCACTGGTAGCTTCCAGATTGTATGTGGAGACATATGCATATTTCACAATCAACAGTCTGTCATATAGTGAAGAGAATCACTTGTGCATTGGCCTTGCTAATGTATGATTTCATTAAGTTTCCAGTGAATTTAAGAAAAACAAAAAATGACTGACAACCTTGGTTATAATAGGAATAAGTAGGTAATTATATTTTTTGTTTGTTTTCAAAGACACCAATAGAATAGATCTTGAACTCGCCGAAATGTCATACTTCAAATATACAGGTACACAGTATAGAGTGCATGAGATAATTTTATCAGAATTAAAAAGAAAAATAATTTTAATAATATGAGTAAAATAATCTAATCTCATGTGTATGTTCTAATGAAACCGTAGACAGAGAATGCTCTCTCCGTCTACGAATGAAACAAAACGCAGTGCTTAGCTGAGTGTTACCAGAAGGAAATAACTGATGACTTCGTTAAGAAATTACTTAGCAGCAAGTAATGAATTGCTTGTTTATAAATACGAGTGTTAAGCTTTACATCATGTCAGTGGAAAAATAATTTTATCCACAGTTATGACCCATAATTGAAATTTGAAAACAACTACAGAAAGATACAAGAGAACATAATGTGATTTAAATCACTGAACACTACAATAGAAAACAAATCCAAAACATTTACTCTTTTCCAGATTGAACTTGGAGCTACAACAGTTCGTGTTGGATCAGTAATTTTTGGTGCTAGACCACAAAAAGCAAATTAATTTAAGGTTCAAATAATAGTTAAATAGACTAGTGAGTATGATGATCAAACTGAAAAACTATTTCTCTTTATTTTGTTTCAAATATGAATCACAACCGTATTTACAAAATTATAATCATTAGAATCAATAATACAACTCCTTGAGTTAGTATAATCCTAAATGTCAAGATTTCATGAAATAGTCATTAGGATTATACCTATGAACTTAGAGAGTTGTATTGTTGATTTGAATGATTATAATTGTATAATAAAATTTGTTACGGTCGCGAATCATATTCAGATCAACATACAATCTGATACTGACCTGCAAATTGCAAAAAACGTAAGGAAATTTGAATTTTGGGGCTTACCTGGAGCTTTCCCCAAGTACCCAAGGTGTTATATACTATAAGTTGAGAGAAGGTAAAAATATGCTTTTGTTATTAAAAATAAATTAATAAAATGGACTTCCAAGTAATATATTTTATTTGATATTTATTTACACATCACACTGTTTTAAATGTTGCCGTCTTACAAAAAAAGTGACAGCGGCAAAATTTAATCTGTGGCAGTTTTGAGTTGGCTTTGCGATCTACGATTTTTCATTGGCCGACAGAATTAATGACAAGATAACGACAAGTTGAGTGAGTGAGTTTCCGAACGCATTGGTTGACGCACGCATGAGAAACTAGACAACAGGAGTTCGTCGTCGCAGAAGCTCTAATAAGAAAGTTTGTGTGTACGAGTTTAATTGTGTTATTACAATTATACATTAATAAAGTTTTAACTAAGTCTGTACGGATTGTGAACTAAAAGTTCGTGTTAACTAACATGCAGTGAAGTGTTCAAGTTAAATTTTTTGTGTCAACAAGTTCACATCCTTTAGTTGAAAGTTTTTGAAACAAGGCCGTCGTAAAAAGGTAAGGATAACAACTTTTATAAATCCGGGATATACTGAACATTCCTAGAATTACATCTCATAATGTTGTGTAATTTGCAAGTGAGATAGGTATTCCATTAATTTAATGCATAATATTTTAATCGTGAGAGAGTGTGTAAATAATTACTTGGTAGTTACGAGCAGTTGGTTTATTTATCAAGCCTATGTGATTATAAACTGTGGTAGATCACAATCGTGATGTTAATTACGGTGCATGTGTGTCAAAGAATCTGCAGTAGGTCAATGTACCTATGTTTCATAGAAAAGTTTAATCATAAATATTTAATACACTATCTGATGTGACCACGGTATTGCCTGCACATAGTTTTGTTTTTAATTTTTATGAAGTAGGTAGGCCTTTGCCCTGCAGTTGGACATCACAGGCTTTTAATAATGATTAATAATTATTATAATTAAGTAGATAAAACATACCCTTAAACTATTGTTAACTAACAAGATGAGACCTACTTTTTGTCTTGCCTCAAAATAAACTGATAAACTTTTTGTTTTTAACTTAAAAATTACTAAGCACTGCTAGAGGTAAGTAAAGATGACCCTCTGACCAATCCTATGCCTTTGATTGCATGTCCAAGTCCCCTTGAATCATTCATTCATATTGATGCTTGACAGTCAAGAAATATCTAACAACATTTTGGGTGATCTAATTATAATCAGTTATTGGATAATCGGGCGCTAATAAGTTCACTTTTATTCCCACGAAAGAATAATACGGACACCCCTTCTGTTCATATAAAATACAATGAATTTGTAGATTCAATCACTAATCTGTTGGATAGATAAATCAATTTCCACTACTTGACCACATTGTGCACATTATCATTCTTTATTGATATTCCATTTGTTTTGAATAAAATAAAGATACTAAATCAAAATAACCACTGCTATAATTTAATTA
Organism: Dicycla oo; assembly: GCA_948252095.1. Lineage (NCBI taxonomy): Eukaryota > Metazoa > Arthropoda > Insecta > Lepidoptera > Noctuidae > Dicycla > Dicycla oo. The sequence continues at coordinate 18,419,395 of OX411732.1, forward strand.
AGTTTGTTATAGTTGTTTTTATAAAATTGTTCAATCCTGGGAACCTGGGATTACTTATTTATTCAGAAAGGAATGTCCATATTATTCTTTTGTGGGAAGAAGTTTAGGTATAATTTTTAACCAGTGATTGGATAATCGGGTGATTATCCAATCACTGGTTATAATATATTGAGAAAGTTCTTAAATTGCATTTAAAATTCTTTGGAATGAAGTAGTTATGACTAATAGGCGATTTTTTACAATTTTTTTTCCAAAATTAGAACTTTAAAATGCTGTAGTGGAAAGTTGTCAACATGTTGCTTGGTAAATATTGCCTTTCAAGCATCAATATCTTGTTTCAGCTCTACAGTATTCTGTTCAATCCCCTTGTTATCTTAACGAATGTTTCAAGGGCCTTCATGAATACATCAATCTGCCTAGCCTTTTCCCAACTATGTTGGGGTCGGCTTCCAGTCTAACCATGATGATGCAGCTTAATACCAGTATTTTACATGGAGCGACTGCCTATATGACCTCCACAACCCAGTTACTGGGTAATATGATACCCCTGATAGACTGGTTGTCAGACTTTCGGGCTTCTGACAACCCGTAACGACTGTCAAAGATCCACGAGTGACCAACGGCTTAACGTGCTTTCCGAGGCACGGAGGAATCTCGGTATGTAACGTGTAAATGGGTGACCCCATTTACGGACCATCCCCGGCAAGCGTAGCTTAACCTGATGGATCGACCCGAGCAGCTGTTATTACTTAGCCACGAGCTCCTCTGAATACATGACACACAATATCTGAGGTCATTAGAAAACTTGAAACAGAGATGCATTGCACCAGTTTCTATGATAAATCTTTTACAGTTCAAGCAGTATGGTTATGGAAAGTCTTGCCTGTGTCTCGAAAGGCATGCTCAATCTATGTCCATTTTTTAAAACTATTATAAAAAACACTATGTCCTCAAACAACACTTTTTTTGGTTCTTTGCACTTGATTTTATGTATGTACATGTATTTTTTGTATATATATTTTTAAATGGTACACCACAGACTAGCTGCAGTGTTCTCTCTCCTTCTCCCTTAATCCATCCGAAGGTTTTCTTTAAAAGATTGCTCTTAGTGATAAGACCACCTATTGTGTCACCTGTTGTAAAATTTCAATTTGTTGTGAAAAAAAATCAGCTGTTCAGTACATTTGTTAGCATAATTCGTCAAAATGTACTGAACAGCTGATTTTTTTTCGCGATTTCAGGTTTGGCCCCATAGTAAAAGTTGCTCATAATGATGAGTACAATGACCCCTTAAGAGGTTGTTGGTGTTTTACCAATAACCATGTATAGGGTGACTGGTAATTAGTGACCAATGCTTAATACATGATTGTTCTCATGATAACAAACAATTTTTACTATGATCCCAAAACTAAAATCACGAAAAAGTCAGCTGCTCCCTACTTTTATGCTCACATAACTCGTCAAATGTAGGGAGTGGCTGATTTTTATTTCGCGATTTCAGGTTTGGTGCCATAGTAAAAGTTGTTTGTTATCATGAGTACATACAATCATGTGTATTGGTCACTAATTACCAGTCACCCTATATATCTGTAATTTTTTATGACGTAGGTCTTGAAGCAGTTGTTTCCCTAAATCATCATCTGCCTAGCCTTATCCCAACTATGTTGGGGTCGGCTTCCAGTCTAACCGGATGTAGCTGAATACCAGTAATTTACATGGTGCCACTGCCTATCTGATTACAACCCAGTTACTGGGTAATACAATATCCGTTAGTAAGACTTGCTTGTCAGACTTTCAGGCTTCTGATGACCTGTAAAGACTGTCAAAGATCCACAAATGACAGCCGGAACCAACGGCTTAACGTGCTGTCTGAGGTATGTAGGGGTTTCGGTATGTAAAGTTGGTCACCCATCCACGGACCAACCACGGCAATCGTAACTTACCCTGATCGATCGACCCTTGCGGCTCTTATTACTTAGCCACGTTCCCGTCACCGCTAGTGGTTTCCCTAAATCTCTCAAAAATATATTTGAAATAAAAAACTACTAAGATACAAATAAAGTTTTGTTCACATTGATGTCTTGAACTAAACAATTGATTGCACCATTCAATCACACATAAATGCAATGTAGCAATCTCCTGAAATGTGCCAAATGACCTTGCTGATGCAAATCAAGCTGTGGGAATAAGTATGTTGGAATCTTGTTTTGTTATTGATGGTAAAGAGCAACATTGACTCGCCCGGAAATTGGTACCTAATAAGACATATCTCTATCTTCTTGGTAGTCTATGGTCAAGTGCGATTAATTAAATGCCTGATTTAAAGTATAATAACGAGATATAACAAAGTAGTTTAGTAATATTATCAGGAAAGGAGTAAGTTAAAAAATAGCTCTTAATACAGAAAACCACAGGATATTTTATCAAATTTAATTATTTGGGTAAGTATTTTAAACAAACCATTTACCTACTTATAGATAATTTTAAACTGTCAAAGATCTGGTCGGTTACTTAGTCAGAAAGCTAAGTTACTGGTACTTTACAGATTTTCTTAGTTTGAAGGGCAGGGGTCTTACTTCAATCAATCTGCCTAGCCTTTTCCCAACTATGTTGGGGTCGGCTTCCAGTCTAACCGGATGCAGCTGAATACCAGTATTTTACATAGAGCGACTGCCTATCTGACCTCCACAACCCAGTTATTGGGTAATACGATACCTCTTGGTTGTCAGACTTTCGGGCTTCTGACGACCCGTAACGACTGCCAAAGATCCACGAATGACAGCCGGGACCAACGGCTTAACGTGCTATCCGAGGCACTTAGGAGTCTCGGTATGTAAAGATGGTCATCCATCTACGGACCAACCCCGGCAAGTGTAGCTTAACCTGATGGATCGACCCGTGCGGTTGTTATTACTTAGCCACGAGCTCCTCAGGGGTCTTACTTATTTGTAAGTAGTAGCCATACTCAACCCTTAAAACAACACTTGTCTCGTCCTTCCAGTCTACTAACATATTATAATTAGATAACTACCACGAAGTGCAAAGTTCGACGTCTTACTGCGTTGCCGTCACCACATGACGCTGCAGAGTGGTGCTGGCAGGATAGTCGACATCGGCTCAGTTGCCAAAGGAAGAAAAAAAGAAGCACTGGTGGAGGCCAGGTACAAATATAGCAAAAAAAAAAAATGGTCCTTCGAGCCGGATCAAATATGTGTCCTATTGCTGATAAAATTGTACGTTTAGTGTTATTCTTTATTGACACTGGTGTTACCTCGCCCAAGTGTTTTGGTAAATACATCAATGATTACTTAGTAGTTGCCCATTCCAAAAATAAGTTCCCTGTGAACAAGAAAGGGCAAGAATCAAGATCTTCCTTCTTGGTGCACATCCTTAACCGCTTGAGTCCCGAGGTCGCGATATTTCCAATCGACACTTTTGTATGGAGAGTAGTATAGTTAGAATCACAGTATCAAAAATTTACATAATTTGTAATCCCCGAAGGGTTAGGCAGAGGGGTACTTATAGTACATCCACATTTCACCAGTTATGTTGTGAAGCTGTTAATTTTCATACAATAAGCGATAACGTTTTTCTCCCAGTAAACATAGTCTAATTTTCATAATTTTTGGAAATGTTGTAGGTATAATGAAAAAGTAGGTCCATACGGTTTTATTATAAAGAATTATTGCGTACGATATAAGTTATTAGCATCTAAATATCTATACTTTTGACATAAAAGCTTCCTCACCAGTTTTTTTTTTTTTTTTTTAATAAATTCAATTTAATTACTAAAAAAGAGAAACGTACATACCTAGATTAAGGAGTACTGAATGTAATGAGACAAAATTGTCTTATTTTGTAAAGATTTAGGGGGGTGAAAACGTTATCGCCCGAAACAATATTTATGTAAATAATAGGGATGATGACTAAAAAATGATTTTTTGTCCGTCATTTAGATTATTAAAATATATTGGACACGTATTTTTTCTTTTTCTACGTAATCAAAAGATTACGGCGATACATTGAGTTAAAGTGTGGCATGACGTCACGTCTTCGTAGATTTTATACGTAGAAGTGACGTAGCAAGCCCCCACTCCCGAACTTTAATGCGAGTTATCTAAGTCATTTTTTATTAATATGATAAAGCAAAAAATACGTATCTAATATTTTTTTATTATCTGACTGACGGACTAAATAGAATTTCTTTTTTTTTACCCAGGCATCATCCCTATTGTATGAAATGTAGGTAATTGCCTCCAAGTCTCGCGCGCGTTTCGGCACTTCACAATCCTCTTAAGTCCCATGTAACAGGGGGCGAGCATATTGCCATCAACTGGGCACAAATCCAGACTCCAGGCTGCTACTGTGAAATTCCAGGTGGAAAAACCCAATAACACTGCCTGACCTGGGTATCGTCCCCTGGACCTCATGCATCATAATTAAATCTTTGGATATTCAGTATTTAAGGTTGACTGTTTGTGTTTGGTTGTGTTGAGCTTTCTAGCAACGTTAGCGACTATATAATATAATTTAATAACACTAACAGAATTTATTGCGACAGAAATTATGTTTGAAATAAAAGAAACATGATCACGGTGTTGCCTTTTATACATCATACAATACATGAGTCATATTATTATCGACTAGCTTCTGCCCGCGATTTCGTTCGCGTGGAAGTCGTAAGACACCGCAGCACATTTTTTTTTTAACTGTATACTGTTTGTAGTTTTGATCTCAACAGTCAAACTATAGAGTCGGATTGGTGACGCGGGAGCAAGCCACGTTGTCCGAGTAAGAAGCAGCTCGTCCTGAGGTCGACACCCTTAGCTCTATTCCCAACAAAGAAATTACTACTAAAGGGTAGCAATTTCTCTGTTGGGAATAGAACTTAGGCTTGCAAAGCAGCCGCCGAACTGCTAAGCTAATTGATTTGTTGAAAGTTGACTAAAATAGCTAGTTCTAATATATTTCATGATTGACTGCTTAGCTCCTTAAATGTATGATAATCATTTAAAAGATTAAATCTGGAACTACCCGCTATATTTGTTAGTTAATCAGCCCAGCCCATATTTTTTTGTGCGATTTCTGACTTTTCTGTACTCTAAACTCAGCTGGTCCGATAGAGTTCCTTTTAGTTTTTGCCATCATGTTAGTTTTGAATTTAGATTAACACATTGTAAAATATCGCCATTTACATGCGCACAGACAGTTGGGCACTCACGGCCAGTCCATCGCGCCAAGTGGCGTGATGTACCAAAATTTGATCGTGAGTGTCGATTCTTCAATCCAAATTTTGGCGCGACGATTACGGCGCGCACGGGAAATCCGTGGATTGATCCACGGAATTCCCGTGCGCGCCGTAATCCATAGCCTCGCGCCGTTTGGCGTCGCGCCATTTGTCCGTGAGTGCGAAAACCGTGGGCCGTTGCAAATAAAAAGGCCTGGCGTCCATTCATTTGATTTAATCCAAATGGACTGACTGTGAGTGCCCATATAAACTACTTGCATCCATCCATCCATTTGAAAACCCTGGCGTCCATCCATTTGATTTAATCCAAATGGACTGAACGTGAATGTCCCAGCTTTAGAACGCAATTGTTTAACTTTTTATGAGCAGTGTTTAATATGGGTGTGTTTTCATGTAGTAGGTTTCACTTTCCACTTTCTAGCACCTGTGTCTGCAATAATGGCGTGCAAGGGCTAAATTTATAATTATTTTAATTATCTTATTGTGTCGATTGCAAACTAAATTGTGCCAGCCAACAGTTTTGCAGTGTTAGGTACTTAGTGTCCTCCAATTTACAGGTATTAAGGCAAACAGTTCATGTTATTAGAGAAAAGAGTCCCATCATTAAAATTTGAAGAATGCATCACATGGGCAGTACCTACACCCGATTCTTGCTCCACTCAATTATTTGAGTAAGTTGGTATGTGAATTATAATCTTATAATCTTGTAGTAAACAGCTCCTCATCAAATGATTCACAAAACTGTTAACTTGTCAAGAGCAATGTCTATTTCTAATCGCAACATGATTATCGAAATTGTACAGCAACACCTTAAGGAGGAAGCGTCAGGGTAGCCCGTGAAATTAATTTTTTCTTACGTTTTTTGCAATTTGCAAGTCAGTATTTAGTTGTATGTTAAATAAAATATAATTTGCGGCCGTAACAAATATGTTTTTACAGAATTATATACAATAGAATCAGTAATACAGCTCCTTAAGTTAGTATAATCCTAAAATGTCAAGATTTCATGAAATAGTCATTTTTTGGGATTACCTGGTCTTAAAGAGTTGTATTGATCACTTTAATGATTCTAATTATGTAAATAGATACTTGTAACAACAGCAAATTATAATTTTATCAAGGTACAATTTAAAAACGACTTGTAAATTACAAAAAACGTAAGAAAATTTGAATTACGCGGGCTACCCTGACGCTGCCCCCTCAACGCTTCCCCCTATAACTCCAAGTACAAGTAATACAACTCCTTAAGTTAGTATAATCCTAAAATGTGAAGATTTCATGAAATAGTCATTTTTTGGGATTACCTGTTCTTAAAGAGTTAAAAACATAAATAAGGAAACTGCGCCATCGACTTCCTCAATACAACCACAAGCTTCGACTTCCATTGCAACTACAGAGCAACAATCCACTTTCACCATGCCGGGCGAAGATGATACAGTGATAATAAGAATAGATGAGGATTTAATTCAACTAATTAATTTTTAAACACAGAGTTATTTGATTAACTCAAATTGTAAGGTGTATTTCGTTCACTGATTTTTCATATTCGTTTTTAATTACTATTAGGTATAATCAGTCAAAAAAAAATCAAAATCAAAAGTCATTTATTCAAACTAGGCTGAGAATCAGCACTTTTTGAACGTCAAAATTACATAAGACAGTCCCCCGAAAACGCCCGCCCTTCACCACTTCCTAGTGCTTTAGCTGGGGAGAAGAAGTGGCGCAACAAGTAACTTTGTTGACGAAGATTGATTAAATAATTTAGTTACTTCTAGTGACTTTTGATTTTATTTTTTCACCCAATCTAGTGACATTTTAGTAAAAGTCTGGTGAGTTTCTTTTTCCTAAGCGGCAACACTGCCCGGCGGCGCCCGCACGCTATGCATCATGGATAACGTTGAAGTGGCAGCTGCCGTTGCAATGTGCAATCTCGCACATTATAACTACATTCGTATTTATCACTCGACTAAAATAAAAAAATATGGAGAAAAAAAGCTGTCCATATATGCAGTAGCCCCTATATGTAACAAAAAGCGTCTCCTTCTTTTTCTTCAAATCTTCTGTGGGTATTTTGAGAATTTCCTGGATACGTAATCAAGCGTCTTTGGGTTTCTTTTTATCCTTATAACTTTTCTCATTTGGGTCCCAAATAACTGGCTCTGATTGCCGTATTTTGAGGAACAAAAGAATTAGTTCCTGTGACCACTGTGTACCACTCATCGTATGTTCTGTATGTAGTCAGGATACAACGTGTTCTGTGAACGATGGAATGACGCAAGCACTTGCGCTGATGACGACGTCTCCGAAGTGACCCGAGCAGTGTAGTAAGGCGCTTCGTGCAAGAACTTCGGGACACTTCGAGTCCTTTGACTCGGGCGCAAAAACCGACAACAATCGGAAGTCGACCGAAGCGAGCCGAGATTGCACGCAGCGAAACGAAGTGCCCTTATACACTATCGTATTCGATAAACTTCGATCAACTTCGCGAGTAGTGTTGAGGCTGCTTTAGAAGGCTATTACTCAAAGTTAAATAAGTACATTAATAAAAACAACGTTACGATAATGCGTCTGCTAAATGTGTTGAAAAACGTATCTAACAAAAACTTAATTCGAGCAAAAAAAACAAAAGACAAAAAATTGATATCATAAATGATGACAATATAAGGCACATTTTATTGGAACTTATATCGGGAGAATTAAACAGTTGGACAACACGCACTTGAAAAATTGCGTTAGTCATTCCTAGGACTAAGTTAGTATTTTTTGTGTAAAAAAAAAGGAAAGGAATAATATTTGTATTAGCGGCATTTCGGTTGGAAATATTTGAAGTCCTATTCAACTTATTGAATTAATTTAATTGTTTTACTTCAACATCTGTGATATTATTATAAATAAAACATATGTGTACTTAAAAGACCTAACTTTATTATTAAAAATGTTTGCGGTTGACCCAAGGTGAGTCAACCGCAAACATTTCATTTTGAAAATACTCTGAGCCTTCGTGAGAAGTGTCAAAGGGACAGGTGTCAAAGTGACAGGTGTCAAATTATGAAATGTCAAATATGAGTGTAACACGGGTAAAAAAAAAACTTCCCGTGGTACTACTGGATTGCTTGGTAGTTCTACGGGAGTATTTTTTACCCGTGGTACTACTGGTAGTAATACTGGTAGTACCACGGGCAACAAACGCAGAAAGTGTCTACCTATTATATGAAAATGACATTCAAGATTATTAAAAGCATTCACTTTTTAAATAAAAAGACATATGGACATGTGGATTTCCTTGAGAGTATTCTGTTTCCCTTTCATTGTTTGAAACTTGGAATGCATATCAGATATCTAAAGTTCCATAATAATATGGAATTTGCTAGGTGTAGAAGGCCGCCTCGTAGGTATCTGGTAGTCCTAGGTTCGTTCTCAAATGCTTCTAAGCTATAGCTTTGCCATTATTGAGAAAATTTTACTGTGACCTTTTCTTGCGAACTTGATGACTGAAAACTGGATTTCAATAATGTTACTAGATCTTCTAGCACTTCAGGCACTAAGTTTTGATACCATTGGATTGGTGCAACTTTTAGCGTCTTCGTTATAAAGTTCAACAATACGCAAAAACATCGTCGTTTTTGCATTACTCCTTTACATTGAAATGTTGCCTAAAAACGAGAGCAATAAAGTTTAAAATACGGTACTTAACTTGAATTTAATCGCTTAAAATGTACAACGATTACTATTGTATCTGTGCTATTGTGTACCTGCAAGTATCCGTCACACTCTGTGCGCTAGTTTTGTCCAAAAAGCCGACTTATTTCTTTATTTTTTCTCTTCTTATGTTGTAACTTAAACGTCAGCAAAACGTTAGATTACGTAGAAGTTATTGTTAACGTTATAGTTTCACGTTTCGTTCTCAATGGAGAAAGAAATCGGTCAAGTACATTAGCATGTGCATGGTAATTTTTGGATACTCGGTATGTCTGTAATGTAAGAAAATGTTGATTGATGTTTCTATAACTGTGGCTCCTACACAATGACCGCTTTTGCCGACTACAACCTCCATTCATTAGTTTTTGATTAACGCTGAGGCCAAACGAACGTAATTTTTCGTCGCATAAAATAAGTCACGGCTCAAACCGAATGGACCGTAAATTACGCGACTCACAGCTTAAAAAATACGTTCATTTGGACTCAGCCTAAGTAGTTACGTACGTCTAAGCTATGATGTGAATTTACAAGAAGCAAAAGCAATAGGTACGTAGGTACGTGACGATCATAGCACGTTCTTTTCTGAAGTTTCCTCATTTATAAAAGATGTTAATATATGTTTAGGTAATCTAAGTAGACACTGTTGAAACTATAGAGATTCGTAAAAAATTCACGAAGAAAAGTTCATTGCAGGACATCTTTCCTTGTTAGTTTAGGGACACCTTAATAATTAGTGGGATCACACACTAAAGAAAGCAGATGATAAGGAAGCACTGCAAGTTGCGTTTTGCGTAGGGGGAAACGCGCAAATCTTAGAGACAATCTAAGCATATCTGCACGCAATGTTCTCGCATGTGAACACGTAGATTTTTAATGATGACTTGACGCTGGTCAAAAACTCGTGGCATCTAGTGAGCAGTCTAACCACTTACAGACTTCAATTGAACGCCGTCTGTAAATAGCGAAGGAAACTCGTGAGAAAAATCACACGTTAATAATTGAATTGCAGACATGCAGTGCCCAAGAACAAATAGATTGCTCCACACATTAGTCATAATTGTAAAGATTCTACAGATGTCTTTATTTTGTCTCAGCATACAGACAGTAGGTCCTACTACATACTCTTGGACTTACTCTGGGAGTTCGGACTCCTAAGACCAAAAACTATAATAAAGATTGTCTGAACCCAATCAATCTGCCTAGCCTTTTCCCAACTATGTTGGGGTCGGCTTCCAGTCTAACCGGATGCAGCTGAGTACCAGTATTTTACATGGAGCGACTGCCTATCTGACCTCCACAACCCAGTTACTGGGTAATACGATACCCCTTGGTAAGACTGGTTGTCAGACTTTCGGGCTTCTGACGACCCGTAACGACTGTCAAAGATTCTCGAATGACAGCCGGGACCAACGGCTTAACGTGCTTTCCGAGGCACGGAGGAGTCTCGGTATGAAAAGATGGTCACCCATCCACAGACCAACCTCGGCAAGCGTAGCTTAACCTGATCGATCGATCGATCGACCCGAGACATTGGTTTGGACTTCACCATTCAAGCTATATTAACGTAAGAATGACTGCTCGACTGCTGACATAGCCACTCCCCAAAGATGGTCTGAACCCAAGCTAAAAAAAAGGAACAAAATGATGATGTTACTTCCATTCCATCAATCCATTACGCACAAGATTGAAGTTGTAATAAGTTGGATAATTAAAAGAAATTACCATAAACGCTCTCAACAACCGTAAAAAGACACTTTGCACTCGGGAGCACTTAAAATTGTCGCTTTCAACGTTAAACATGGCCATAATAGAAATTATAATACTCAGCGCAATGATTTAGAAATTTATCCAGCGACACTTTCGAATGGCCAGTAGCTGTAGCTGCTCATTAAATTTTAAAACGACGGATCATGTTTTCACTTGATTTCAATGAACGTAGTCCGTGGATCAGGTGTAATGAGGTAAATTGAGGGTATTATGTAAGACAAAGAGGTCGTTGTTTATCAAGTACATATAAACAATTTCCGTGGTGAATTAATCTTAGTGAAGATGTCTAAATAAGACGAGAGAGAGAGAGAGAGAAAGATGTGTGTGTGGGGGTGTGGAGATATCTAGATGTTACCAAGGAATGTTAGTAATGTCCTCAATGTATTCGAATAATCTATCTGTGATTTGTAATTTTCTTAACATCGTTTTTCGTCTATTGGAAAATTCTACCTATTTTAAATGGCAAAAGTTAGCTAAGGTTCTTCAGGCCGCATGCAGGTTCACACTAGTAATCTTTTTTATTTTTAAAGAACAATGAATTCCTCTTTACTAAATGGTCGAAGTGGCAGTGTTTGGGGAAGGCCTATGTCTAGCAGTGGACGTCTTTCGGCTCAAATGATGATGATGATGATGAAATGGTCGGATTTATCTAATGTTTCGGTTTCCACGTTATTTTTTAGAAAATTTCTGATGAGTAGAATGAACCCATTGATCATTTCTATCTGTGCTAAGCCATCGTTCTGCATGACGCGAAGCCAGCGCGGTTTTCAACGCGTTATTTTCGAAGACAACCGTTCTAAGTATACCTACCATTTTTGACGGCTTGTAATGGATAAATTGAAATGGCATCGGAAGCACGATGCATAACACGGCAGCGTCACTCACTGTCACGCGACGGCGACGACCCCGCGCAATAGTTTTTAAATAATTATTAACGTAGGAAAACACGAAAAATAGAGACCCCGGGTGAATTAATACAAAACTTTAAACGGGTTTTCAAGGGCAACAAACAACATTTTCACTATCGTGAAAAACCATTTTAAAGTTACAAAATATAATTAGGGTCAAAACATAACCAACCTACTTAGCTTGCAGTCGGACAAGCGGCCAGGAGTGACCCATTGTTTATATGTTGTTATTGGCTAGTTTGGATAAATATCCGTTGCCGACCGCTGTTTAACAACTAAGGCAGTGGTCCAACCGCCGCCGGCGAGGAAGCGATTAACTATCTTTATATTTATATATTAGCTATTTTCTCGCTCAAGAGACGTAGGTACAGACGCCAGCACATCAAGCTACTACAATCTGTCAGATTTCTTTAATAGATTTTCGACTTTATTGCTAAGGCATTAGGTTCAAGGTTGATTGGGAAAATCTGACAGTTTCGGGTAGGTTGACCTGCTGGCGTCTGTACAATAAATATACATTCTGTGTAAACAAAACAGATACATTTATTAATAGTTGATCGCTGACTGTCCACACCGCGCGCGAGTACTCGTTTGTCGCTGACAAACGACAAACGAGTACTCGTGCTCGAGAGTTGTCAAAGAGAGTACTCGCTCAACGATGCTGGTGTGGCGGGCCGAGCACTCGCTGAGAGACTCACGCATGGTACAGACGCCAGCAGGTCAAGCTACCCGAAACAGTCAAATTTTCCCAATCAACCTTGAACCTAATGCGTTAGCGATAAAGTTGAAAATCTATTAAAGAAGTTTGACAGATTGTAGTAGCTTGATGTGCTGGCGTCTGTACATACGCATACCAGCGAGTAATAGCTCACTCGATGCTTGTTGCTCGCCAACTTGTTTCTAGTTTCTAGCTCTACTCACTTCTCGCTCATCGTTGGCGGTGGGACAAGTGCCTATAGTTCTGCATAATATTGCACTTCAACCTGCTTTACGCACATCGCGAAACAGGATGAACGAAGCTGATTCAATGAATGAAGCAAGAACAATGGGAGCTGATTATTGTGTCGTGCAACTTAGAATCTTCAGTTAATTGAGGTTAATGGATTGCGGTAGACCGATTGCTTTTTTGTCTGTGTTTATTTGTGCATTATCTTTATCTTGGAGTACGAGTATCGTTAGGTCCCGTTTACAATTTCAAGTCTCATTGAAGAGCCTAGGTACTTTGTTTGTATTTTCATTCCATTCTTGGAAGTTTATTTGTTATTTATTCGAACTGGCTTTCAAATTGCCCTTCTTTCATTGTGTTCTCGGTGTCTTCCGTGGTATTATTTATTTAATGTGCCAGATAGATCTAATGGTATTATATTTTATATATAGATTACAATTTACCTGTGCATTATTAAATTCAACAGCTGACAAGACTTTGCAGTATTTCTAATTTTGCAAGATAATCGTTTCTTGAAAAACTTGCGGCATAGTGCGTAATATTCCATTGAAAACAATCACGAGAAAACCAAAATGGCTAAGACAAACCATTACGAAATCAAATAACCCTTTAACATTACAACTATCTAAAATAACGATATATCCAATTCAAAACAGCCATTGGGTACCTCTGTTATATATATAAATAGCACGACAAACAATTAAACGGTTTCACGTTTAACCGTAAACCGATGTTTAACTGCTCTGAGAACTGTTAACTCACTGTGAATAATTAACTGGTTACGACCAGTTATACAATAAGTAACTGAAAGCATGACTGAGTTAACAAAGGCTTGGACGGAGTAACAATGAGTTGACTCTTCAAGGAACTACGATTGGAGGAAAGCCGTCGAGGAAATGGTGTTGCAATAGATGAAAATGAAGTATCTAATATTGAGATTGAGGAAACGGTTACCTAATAGGTGCCTTTACTTTGACTGACGATCTAAAGCTCACTTCAGACTACGCTATACTATTCTGCTATATAGTACAACATTAAAAGCTATATTTTTTAGCATTGCGTTCACATTATGCGATAAAATCGCAAGCAAATATGCTATACCTATGGCAAGCTCAGTTGATCGTTCGTCCCGCTTGCGGGGCATGCGGGGAGGAGAGCGCCGCGCGATCATAGCATAGTGTATCGCTTAATTTCATAGCGTAATTAATAAGGCAAGCCAATAATATATATAGTATAGCAAAGTGTGAACTTGTTTTAAGGTTTTTACCGGCGCCAACGACCTTGCGTGTGTGGGCGGAGCTTTGTACTACTCCCCGCACCACCCGAACCTAAACATCGCGCGCGATGCTTCCCTAGGGTGTACACGATTACTATCGCGCGCGACATAGAGTAATTAATAAATAACAGCCGTCTTATTACAAAAGATTTAAACACATGTTCAACGCGTATTTTATGTTTTTTTATGTATGGAGTTTGACGTTAGACATGCGTTGAACATGTTTTTAAACCTTTTGTAGTAAGACCGCAGATGTTTTTATAAATACCTACATATAAGGTATTAAAAAAGTTAACTTTACAATCTTTAAGGAGTGGCAACACATAAAACATCTTGTTTAGATATTTCTTTATTAGTCACATCAATCACATTCCGAAATAAAAGTACAGACGCCAGCAGGTCAACCTACCCGAAACTGTCAGATTTTCGCAATCAACCTTGAACCTAAAAGCTTTAGCAATAAAGTCTAAAATCTATTAAAGAAATCTGACAGATTGTAGTAGCTTGATGTGCTGGCGTCTGTACATTTCTACAAGTTAACAATTATACAACGTGGCGCTGCAATGGCGACATGAAATCAAAACACGTATATGGTTCCACAATCTCGTTTTATAAGGATATTATAATTTCATTAAACGTTATTATTTATTGATTTATTTATAATTTTCTAAAATAGCATCTTAGAGCAACCTGTATAGCGCAGAGATGAATTTAAAAAGCGAACGAAAAAAGGGTAAGGGATTTTGAACACTATATGATATTAAATTCATGTTATGTAGGACCTGATACTCGTATGGAACCCTAGAGGTACATCTAGACGATAGCGAAAGAGCCTACTCCTCAAATAAAAATGTAGGTACTATAAGACAAGATCCTAGTGTGTGTCCAAGGATATGTTCAAGAACCAAGAATATTAGTAGCTAAAACAATCGGTATCGGCATTTATTTCAATGCTTGCACGTACGAAGTTGCGGGCATTGAAAGTAGTATAGTATATTTACTAGTATCATAACTTTTTTGTTGATATGCAAATTAAGTTAGCTGGAGCCGGAGGATGCAAAAAAAACCAATTTACTTTAGACTAATTTATTAAAAAAATGAAATTACAAATTATAACTTAAAATTACGTAGGTGATAATTGGTCGATGGATGTACCAAGAATGCCCGAAAAACGTGGAATCGTGGATGGCATCGCTGGTGTCCGGTCCCACGGTTGCGAAGTGCTGTGTAGGCACCATGTGTGGTCGTTGCGATGCGCAATATCGAGGTGACGTTGTCCACAGTCCATGTGTAATACCGAATTGTAATATCAGCGATCCTTATGTTACACCGCTCCGTAACATCTCCCCCCGTAGAACAGCAACTATTTGTTAACTGTTGTTAAAAAAGTTGCTGTGAGATGACTGGGGTCCATCTTGATTCCCGCTGGATGAATATTTCTTCTTGGTTCCGTTTCATCATAAATGTCTTGACCTGCGTTCATCTCTATAGATTTATGGTCGATCTTCTTGTCCTTATTTCCCATCCAATGCCGGTATGTAAGAGCAATGGCAAGTATACCTGCACTAAATAGTAATAGGTATACAGGTATGGTAGTGTGGTAGAGGCTTCCATCTGACATCTTGTTAAGTATTACTGGAGGCTGTACTGAGACTTTCTTGTAACTCTCGTGGAGGTTCTCGAGGTTGATTGAATTAAGCTGTATCGATGATTCTTCAGTCTTTGATGTAGTGTTCTGGTCCCATAGTGTGCGTATTCTAAGTACGTGTCCCTTAACTCGGTTGTCAATGTTAGCGATAGTGAATTCGGTGGTTCTCATCAGGCAACCTTGCGGTATTGTAGCCAAATAACTTCCTTGAAGTGTTCTGAATTCTTCCTGTCCACATGACATCTGTACTTTTGCAGGTATCGGGAAGCTTAGTGTATAATGTTGTTCGTCAAGTTGTTCCAGAGCTTGCTTGTGTAGGATGACTGACGTTGATGCACAGGAGTTGAGATGCTGTTGAGTTATAAGCTGCTGCACGCAGTCCGGCTTGTCTATAATCTTGAAACCAACTTTCTCTTCGCAGAGGTACCATGAGTTAAGCTTCGGACATTCTGTCTCTATGTACATAGAATATGATCCCTGAATTGCTATATAAGGTGAGGTAGGAATAAGGGCCATATTATTTTTGTTAGGAATTATGGATAACTTATAGAGGATGAAGGTTCTTGGTAAGGCAATCGGCACCTTTATAACTATAATTATTTCCTTATCACTATAATACGATCCTAATTTTAAAATATTATAGTACTCTCGAAGGTCGATATCAATGACTTCGTCTTTTGAGTATAATAACCCTAATTTGCTTATCATATTTCTAAGATTACCTAAACTAATCATAGAATGGGTAGTGCTGGAAGCACGCATAGAAGCTACCATAAGTTCTATTTTATTTAACTCATCCGATAATGTCTCTATATTATCGTTTAAAATAAGTAGGTGTTGTGCCAAATGGGCATACGTTACTAGGTCTGCCTGTCTGGATGCGTCTTGTTTTATGATTTGGTTAAGTTTATTAGCAATAATGTTCTGATTCTCTACTATATTTTTTAATACATTAGAATGTTCTAACATCCATTCTTTAGTCAAGCTTATGTGACGGTTAAGTTCCGTTTCCAGCTTATTGTCGTTACCTTCTAAAACTTGGATGGCGTTATTATATTTAATTGCATCTGTGTAGTCTAAGTTTCCCGAGATACTTTTTATAACTGATCCTAATCCATCAATGAGTCCTCGTTTGACACGACTAGGTTTAAAACTTTCTAATTGTATAGATATCTTTTCAAGTTTGTCCCCAAGGTAACCTATGTGGGGTTCAAAGAGTGACTGTGTTTTATTGTTAATTAATGGCCTAAACTCACTTAATTGCAATTTGACTAAATCAATCTTTGATTGAATATCCTCTAAATCAATGTGTAGGAGGAAGGAATGATAATGAGACACGATTTTTGTAGGTCCCAATTTGAAAGGGAGTAATCCGGGTCCGTCTTCTAGGGGCTCAAGTAATATGTCCTCCGCTTGGACCAGGTGTAGCAATATCGTCAGTGGTATTCTGCAACAATTGTTTCGTGTTAGGTGTTCGTTTAAGACGTGATTTGGCAACGGGACCACGCTTCTTTTTTGTGTAAATATGAATGGGCAGGTCAGCTAATACTGTGTCATGTGTGTAACGAGGTGCGAGTTTCTGTCTGTTAGCTAGTGGATTCTTAACAAATACCTGTTGGTCTGGCTCGTATTCCTTTTCAGGCTCCCTATCTTTGTTCCTATTTTCGATTAGTTCTGTGCGTTTATGCAGGGACGTTTCATTAATGGCCTCGTATAACTTAGACATTTTATCTCGGTGTTCCTGCACATATTGCTGTAGCAAGTGCACAGATAAGTCTATATCTAAGGGATCACGAGGATCCGTATGACCGGTAATTACTTCAAGTGGTCTACATTTTGTGAAGCTGTGTATGCTACTATTGTAGGCTAATAAGGCGTATGTCATTAGGTTAACAATCGCTTCACTACGATGTTGTAATTTTAGAATTCTCAAGTGTTCTAGTAAAGTGGAGTGTAAGCGCTCCACCATCCCATTATCGTTGGGAGTATGGGCCAAGGTTTTATGATGCTGAATTTTATGAACACGCGTAAATTCGGTAAATAGTTGATTGGTGAATTCAGGTCCCTGGTCCGTGATAATTGATACCGGGACTCCGTGATGGGAGCAAAACTTCAAAAAGGCTTGTACTACACTAACTGCTGTGCCATCTCTAAGATGGTATGCCTGAGCGTATTTAGAGAAAGCATCAATGATAGTCAGGTATTTCTCATTTTGGGCCGTAAACAAATCTAAATGAACTACATCAAACGGTTTTGCTGGTGGTGGTACTATGCACAATCTTTGTTTTATAGGATTTCGATCGTATTTAGCTTGCCCACATACATTGCATTCATTTATATATCTTGAAATTTGGTCTTTCATTTTTGGCCAATAGTATCTATAGGATAAGGCTAGGTAACACTCAGTTATACCGCGATGATTAGTTTTACCTTCGTGGTATTTCTGAATGATCTCTTGCTGTCTGAGGTATTCTTTTACGTTTTCTACTTCGGTTTTAGTCAAAACAAGGTTCATAGCGGAGCTCTTGAACTTTTCTTGGATTATTGGAACTATTTTATACATAGCTAATGGGGGATGTATTATGATACCAGTCTTAACTTTCGGGTTTGCGAATTCTTTAATTGCGTTTATTACATCCTCCTCTAAATTCGATTCGGAGAGTTGGATGGAGGTACGGGTATGAGTCTCAAATGGCTTGGTGACTGCTGGGCGTTTCTTTATGTCGCTCACTAGTGTAAAACATATTTGTCTGTTAAATTTGTTTAAGGGGTCATCTGAAATCGGTATTTCTAATATTGGACTTTCGGCACTAGTGTGAGCTGTGAGAGTGGATGAGCCCCCTACAGAAGGTGGCTTTTCAGATACGTTAACTATGATGGAGCTCGTTTCTTCATTATTAATTTCGATTCGCGATAAAGCATCGGCATTTGTGTTACTTTTACCCTGTTTATAAACTACTGAATAGTTATATTCACTAAGCTTGAGTCTCCAACGAGTTAATCTCGAGCTAGGTTCTTTCAGGCTCATGATCCATTGAAGCGGTTTATGATCTGTTATAATCTTGAATTTACGTCCGAATAGATATGGCCGAAAATATTTGGTTGCCCAAACTATAGCTAAAAGCTCCTTTTCTATCGTGCTATAATTGATCTCGCTAGTGTTTAGCGTGCGCGAAGCATAGGCTATTGGTTTGTCTGAACCTATAGGCCCCTGTGAGAGTACGGCTCCTATGGCTAAGTTTGATGCGTCTGTTGTGAGTAGGAAATCTTTGCTAAAATCGGGATATTGTAAAATCGGATCGTTGGTAAGTAGTGTTTTACATTTTTCGAAGCAATTTGCATAGTTGGTATCATCATAAGTTATTTTTGAGCCTTTCTTTAAACATTGGGTCATTGGTTTCGTGATTTTGGCAAAATCGGGAATGAACTTCCTATAGTACCCTAGTAACCCTAAAAATCTTTTAATTTCCGTGGCTGTTTTGGGAAGTGGGAATTTTCGGATAGCTGAAATTTTATCGGGATTCGGCTTAATGCCATCTTTACTGATTATATGTCCGAGATACGCTGTTTCCAATTTTAAGAATTCCGACTTATCCATCTGTATTTTAAAGTTCGAATCTCTGAGTCTTTTAAAAACCTTTTCCAAATTTATTATATGCTCCTGTAAACTAGTGCTAAATACGATGATGTCATCTAAATATACTAGACAAATAGAGTTTTGGAGGTCCCTAAGCACATTGTCCATAACTCTTTGAAAAGTTGATGGTGAATTTTTTAGTCCCATTGGCATGCGTAAGAACTCAAAATGGCCATGTTCCACATTAAATGCAGTTTTTGGGATATCGCTTGGGTTCATTTCGACTTGATAAAAGCCACTGGCGAGGTCGAGAGTTGTGAAATATTGGCAATTGCCTAATTTATCTAACACATCAGTTATGTTGGGAATAGGGTACTTATCGTCGATGGTTTTTTCGTTCAATTTCCTGAAATCCACTACAATTCGCCATTTGGCTTTACCGGATGCATCAGTTTTTTTCGGGACTACCCAAATGGGTGAGCTCCAAGCTGATTCTGAAGGTCGGATGATTCCCTGTTCTAACATTTTTGAAATTTGACTGCGTACTTCTTCGCGGTGTATGAATGGGTATCTATAAGTTTTGGTATAAACTGGTACCTCATCTGAAGTACGTATGCTGTGTTTTATTTTATTGGTAAAGGTAAGTGGTTCTCCCTCTATATAAAATATATCGGCATATTGCGAAACCAAGGACTTCAGGTTAGCACGCTCTTCTTCATTTAGATGATCAGTGCGTAACCGAGATAATACTTCCTCTACCCGGGATTGAGGTGATTGGTGAGTACATTCTAAATGATATGTTACCGCTTTGATAGGTTGGTCCATAGAAAAAATTAAGTCATTACTAGTTGGATTGAAAATTTCTAGATAACC
This sequence comes from Dicycla oo, assembly GCA_948252095.1. Taxonomy (NCBI): domain Eukaryota; kingdom Metazoa; phylum Arthropoda; class Insecta; order Lepidoptera; family Noctuidae; genus Dicycla; species Dicycla oo. The sequence continues at coordinate 18,439,337 of OX411732.1, forward strand.
TCGATTGTTCTTGACACACGTAATACACTCATTTATGCAACAATTTGAAATTATTTGATCAGGAATTAAAGCATCACCATCTTGTATATTAACTGGGACTCTGACTAACTTCGAGGAATTTGCTGGGATAATATCTTCATATAAGTTGCTGTTACGCGAATTATACATAACTATTGGGTTGACTGCAGCTTTTGTAATTAATTTATTATTTTTAAGATCAATATTTGACTCCCATTTGTTTAACAAATCTAAACCGATAAGACCGTCAAAGTAATCGTGAAACCTGTAAATGTAGAATGTTAAGTCATTATTGTCGTTTATTTCCTGAAAACAAGGTAAGTTAATGGAGTAATCATTACGGCTAGTTGCATGCACATTTGTTACCTCAAAAGGGTCATAGTTCCATGGTAAATGCGGATAAAACCTCTGAACGGCCTCAGGGCTAATAAATGATTGGTTTGCTCCTGTGTCGATTAATAATTTTAATGGTGGGTCTGAAATTATTATATATGGTAGGTAACGTTGGGTTTGTAGGTTGACCTCTATTTTGATTCGTTTGTAGTTCGACCCTTCTGAAAATTTTCCTGGTTAGAAGACGCTGACTCCTCGGTAGATTTCCCTTCAAATGTCGCCTCACTTACCTCTGAAGACGAGCCTAACTGCTGGTTCATATATGCATTCAATGCGTCATAGTAAAAATAGTCCGGTTGTTCAAAGAAATTATACTGATAACCGTCGAAGTTATTATCACAATAAGGTTCAAACATATATGGATATTCAAAGCATTCGTTGAAATTCATTTCTCTTGTCTTAAAATAATTAGAAGGTGGTGGGTTCCCCTGTCTAGACCAATCGTTACCCCGGAATGGCATTTGTCTCGGTACGAAATGAGATACACCACTCATTGGTTTTGGTGTATCATTTGTGTTTGGCCCTTTAAATTGATTATTACCAGATGTATTATTTTGTGGATTATAGTTAGAAGGACGTGCTCCGAATATCTGTTGCGTACGCGATGGACCTTGCTGTTGGAACTGCTGTGGTTGGTTAAAGCCTGGTCTCCACATTTGCGGTAGACGTTGCAGTGGATGTGGCATAGCTATATTTGGTCGAGAGGCACCGGGCATATTAAAATTAAATGGCCTCTGCATGGACATGGGAATGTGCGGCATGACAGGATTGAATAATTTGGTCTGATCGGTCGGTGCCTGAGGCTGTGGCTTTTTAGCTGATGTATGCTCGTTTCGCTGTTGTAAGTAGAGAGTATTCATCTCCTCATGAACAAACTCAAGTGCTTTTTCGATCGTGTCCGGCCGCATGCATCTAATGCGTGAACCTAAGGGGTCACGAAGGCCCCGTAAATATGATTGCAAAGTTAATTTTTTATAAAGGGAACGTTTCGAATCGATTGTACTTTGAACGGTTTCATGTAGTGATACATAGGTCATAATAGTGGCAAACAGAGTTTGGCACTTTTCGTAGAATTCCTGTGGTGTGGAAGAGCCTTGAGTTAATAGAGCCATGTCGTTATAAAGCGAGGTCTCATCGCGTTGGTCAGAGAAATTGTTAACTAAAGAACTACGTATGCCATCCCAAGTTTCTGGTACGCCGTTGGTGTTAATTAACCGGGCTGCGGGTCCAGTTACCTTGTTAAGAATCCCGTTTAAAAGAGTCAAATTTATTAATTCGCGCCCTGATTCAGGTGATACATAGGCCTGCACTAACTGGTCGCACAGTTTAATAAATCTAGTGAGTACATTAGGGTTTCCGTCAAATTCGGGAACTATGCGCAAGGCCTTGTAAATTTCGTCTATGGCCGACATTTTTATGGCTATTTCCCTATTTTCTAATCGCCTAAATGAGTCTAATAATGATGATCTGGAAGATCTGTCTAACCTAGGGGTCCTCGATTGCCTGGGATGGAAAATCTTGGGATTTTTATGATTAACACTTAAGGATAAGGATGAGCAACTCAAGAACTATTCTAAAGTACTCACATGAACATAATTGGTCCCTCTGCGGTATCGATGTCTGGATACTCCTCCCGACGACAGCTTCTGAAGATCCGGATACTCGTACGGTGCTTGATAGTCACCCGGGTGACTCGCGAGTCGCGATCCTAAGGTCGATCCTATGAATTTACTCTCGCGAACCGGCCCGCGAGTATCCTACCGACTGCGCCAATTAAGTTAGCTGGAGCCGGAGGATGCAAAAAAAACCAATTTACTTTAGACTAATTTATTAAAAAAATGAAATTACAAATTATAACTTAAAATTACGTAGGTGATAATTGGTCGATGGATGTACCAAGAATGCCCGAAAAACGTGGAATCGTGGATGGCATCGCTGGTGTCCGGTCCCACGGTTGCGAAGTGCTGTGTAGGCACCATGTGTGGTCGTTGCGATGCGCAATATCGAGGTGACGTTGTCCACAGTCCATGTGTAATACCGAATTGTAATATCAGCGATCCTTATGTTACACCGCTCCGTAACATGCATGTCTTTCAAAAAGAAAACCAATATTGGCAGCATAAACTTGTTTATTGACAGATTACTCAAAATTCATTAAAATTTAAATGTCTTTCGGTCAATGTTTTTCTTCTTTTTATTTGAACTTCTTCATCATCGCTTATATTACCGAACTCTTGAATTGAAGCATTCGGAAAGTCAGTAGAGTAATAAAAAGTATTTTCTTTCTCTTCTTCATTTACTTGAATCTTGCTTTGGTTCTGGTATTTGGTTTCTGGTTTTCTACCTCTTCATGTTCCTTCGTTTTTTTATCATTAATGAGCAAGTATGTTGAGGGGATCGTGATGTTTCTTTGTCCCATTTTCTTCCCTGTTTCCATCTTCTTTTTGAAATTTTGTTTTTTTTGTCTTTGTTTACTTCCCATCTTGAACACACCTTGCTTTAGAAAACGATTGTTTAGATACATTTTTTTTTTACTATAACATTAGGTTGGGGAAAAAGTCTTTTCGCATTATATGTATGAACTTGTAATAAAATCTCTTTGGCTATACTATTTGTATCTGGCTGGTTTTGGTATCATTGAAAGTTTAAATTTTAAAGAACATAATTCCAAATTCAAATTAGGAAAATGTGTGATTTTCATTTGTTTTTCGTACCGTCAAGATGAGTGAATCTAATGAAGAAATTAGATACATTTTAAAATTTTACTACAAAAAATGTAAAAATGCAACGCAAGCCGCGAAAAAAAAATTTGGAAGTTTATGGACCTAGTGTAGTGTCTGTGAGAGTAGCACAAATTTGGTTTAAGCGTTTTCAATCCGGAAATTTTGATGTCAAAGATGCACGTCGCTCTGGTCGCCCTATTACGGATAAAATAGATGCCATTTTTGAAAAAGTGGAGCAAGAGCGGCATATCAGTAGTTACGACGTAGCTGAAGAACTGGAAATTGACCACAAAACAGTTTTGGCGCATTTGAAAAAAACTGGGTACACAAAAAAGCTCGACATTTGGGTACCTCACGAGCTCACTGAAAGAAACCTAATGAACCGTGTACTCATTTGTGATTCTTTATTACGACGTAATGAAACCGAACCATTTTTGAAGAAGCTGATAACTGGTGATGAAAAGTGGATCACGTATGACAAGAACGTGCGAAAAAGGTCGTGGTCAAAGGCCGGTCAGGCTTCACAGACTGTGGCGAAACCCGGGTTAACTCGCAACAAGGTGCTGCTGTGTGTGTGGTGGGATTGGAAGGGCATTATTCATTATGAGCTGTTACCACCAGGCAGGACCATCGATTCTGAACTCTACTGCGAACAACTGATGAGATTAAAGCAAGAAGTTGAGAGAAAGCGGCCGGAATTAATCAACAGAAGGGGTGTGGTTTTTCATCATGATAACGCTAGACCTCACACATCTTTAGCCACTCAGCAAAAATTAAGATAGTTTGGCTGGGAGGTGTTAATGCATCCGCCGTATAGTCTTGACCTTGCACCTTCAGATTTCCACCTGTTTCGGTCTCTTCAGAATTCTTTAGGCAGTGTCAGGTTAACATCACGAGAGGACTGCCAAAACCTCTTGTCGCGTTATTTTGACCAGAAGTCCCAAAATTTCTATAGCAATGGGATCATGTCCCTACCTACAAGATGGCAAAAAGTTATCGAACAAAATGGTACCTACATACTTTAGTTAAATGTAAATAAACTATATTAAAAAATGTTTTGAATTTTCTTAAAAAATGCGAAGAAACTTTTTCCCCAACCTATTATAACAAAACACACTGAATACACTAACTAATATTAATAAAGTAAAAGTATTCACACAAAAAAATATAGTCACGTAACTAGGTAGATAAGATACCAAAAATTAAATGAAACTGTCCGTGTGGCTACACTATTCACAAAAAAACAATGTTTATCGAAGCGAGGAGGTCGTCACGCAAAGCAGCACAGGTCCGTCCAGCAACACGTCTCGCCCCGCACTGAGATTTTGGGCGAGAGCGGGGCGCAGCGTAAATTTGCCGCTAAGGATTTGCTTTATAAATTAATTTAAAATAAAATAAAAATAATTAAAAAAAAGTAATAACATGAAATCATTTCTTATTATTTTGTAGAGAACTGTATAAATTTATGAACAATTTTAATGAAAATTGTAGGAGTAATATGGTAAAAACTAGAAAAAACAGACCTGGGTTTAGCTTTTTTTTTCTTTAGTTATATAAACTAAAACAGATTTCTGGACACATGAAATCACTTCTTATGTACTGTAGATTATTGTATTTTTTTTTTCTATCAAAAATCTGCTATAGTTACTGTAAAAAGTGGACACAAAGTTACTTAGTTTCGCCGTATTTTAGGGAGGACGGGCCTTAAATAAATGTATGGCGAGCGATATTGTGGTGCTATGAACTACATGCTATATGCTATTATTTTATAGCGTAGTCTGAAATGAGCTTAATAGGTAAAGTGCTTGAGCAGTTAAGCAATCATATATTGATATAATTGGTACTGCAAGTGAGCTGTTTTTCCTTATTTCTAGAAATTTAGATACATACTGCTCATATTATAAGTTACAGTGAATGATAAGGGATCATAAACCGATTGACATATTTCATATTTGATTGATATTCTCTTCTAACTATACTTAACATATCATAATAGAGCCTTCTTCGTTCTTAATTTTATTGTATTCCCACAAAAATGCAAATTGCAGATTGACGTAAATATGTACTTACTTAATTGTCCGTAAATAATTGCGAAGATTAGCCATTAACCGTCCCAGTTCATTACTGCTTTAAACCCCAATAAGTTTTAAGCTCATCAAGACTATTCGTACCATGTAATCCATTACCAAGGAGGCAAGGAATTCCAATAACACTAAACCTTCGCAATTCAGTAATAGTTGCTATTAAGGTAATTAAAATGGCCGTTTTTAAGGCCCACAATGGTTGCAAACAATAATAGGGACCTCAATTCGTATTGTTTGATAAACTGGAAGGTCAAAAATGATGAAATGCCTGATGATACAATGAATGAACAGTTGGATATTACCATTTTGTACACATGTGTACTATCTAGTTCATGATAGTTCTGTCATGGTTAGAAATGATACGGTTGTTTGTACCTGAGATATCATTGGGTCGATTGGACTTTCGTCTGCGTTAGGAGTTAATTAATCTTCGCTTAATGACAATTTTCCAACTAACCATTCTTATCTGCCTAGCCTTTTGCCAACTATGTTGGGTTCGGCAATCCGTTGGCAAATTGACACTGAGAGTGGATTACGAAGAAGATATCTTTGAGTTCATTGACACAGAAAAAACGAAATGGTGGATTCTGGATTGCAGAAACTTGTAAGTACTTACCTATCAGACAAGACTATAAAACCCGAAATTTAATTTATATACTTTTGCCAAGCACGATGAAACTATACAAAAAAATCGTTCAGCTATGTCCATCTAGATATGAGAACACAGCTTCCATATTAAATAGAACACTCATGAGAAACTAGAAACTGCAAGTGCATATAAGGAAACGGTCTCAAGACATTTCTTCCGCAATAGTAACGATACCAGGAAAACTGTATGTATTTTAAGTCATACGTTACGTGTCTTGCTTTTAAGATCAAAAATGGCGGCTTTAAGGTTTTTGACTAACGGCAGTGACAGCTGTGATTAATAGTCGTTGTAATTAATTAATCGATTTCAATCATACACTTGATCAAAGTGTGAAATACGTTAATGGTATTTGAGGACTGGCTTTGTGGTCAGCACCCTAATGCGTAACACACTATCTATCAGGATCTGAATCATTCTGAATCTTATTGCTGATCCATTGCTTCGTATTTTCGAAAAAATTGTCTGCTCAATAACGCAATGAATGTTGTTGTACTGTCAAAATGAAACCGATTCCAATTGTAATTGAAGTGTGTTACGCAATTACCCTGCTGTTTATTATCCGGGCATTGCTTATGTCCTTGAGTGGATTTGATTTTTGTGGTGGGGTGTGTTAATCACACATGCTAAATTCAGTGAGGATGGCAAATTAAAAAGATTCGAGATTTATTGGCGCGGTTTACTTACTTCTACAAATGAGTATTTTTTGGCTACTTCTTAAATACAATTGTTCATGTCTGCCCATTGGGGGTATGTTAACGATTGATGGTGTTTTTCTGTGTTATTTTTATATCACGTGTGTTACATATTTATGTACAGACGCCAGCACACCATGCTACTACAATCTGTCAATTTCTTTAATAGATTTTGGACTTTATTGCTAAAGCATTAGGTTCAAGGTTGATTGGGAAAATCTGACAGTTTCGGGTAGGTTGACCTGCTGGCGTCTGTACATAGCCTGGTAAGCATTTAAAACCAAAACAGTAACAACTTTTTCTGTTTTTTTAGGGTTCTGTACCTGAAAAGGACAAAACGGAACCCTTATAGAATCACTCATGTGTCTGTCTGTCTGTCCGTCTGTCACAGCCAATTTGCTCCGAATATAATATACCGATTAAGTTGAAATTTGGTACACGTATCTGTGACCCAAACACGGACGTGTAATGTAAATTAATGAATTTTGAATATGTCAATTTTGGGGGGCAAATAAGAAAAAAGATCTATAAAAAAAAAAGATATATCAAATGAAAGGAATTACTGTGAGGGTCTCAAATATATTTATTTATAATTTTAAAATAAAATATTTTAAAGTTATTTAAGAAAATAGACGAAAATTGACCATTCCCCCTTTATCTCCGAAACTACTGACCTTAAAATTTTGAAAAAAATACAGAAAATAATTCTATAGCTATAGATTACAGGAAAACTTATAAGAATTCTATGGTCTTAAAATAACTTGGTAAATCTCTCAATATTGTGCGTACAAACTTGCATTTGTAGTTCGAATGTATTGTTCTTGGAATGTAATTTGTTGTTTTTGGGATAAATTCATCCCAACTACGGAACCCTTCATTGTGCGTGGTCCGACACGCACTTGACCGGTTTTTTTTTCTCATATTTCCTGGTTTAGAGTTCGCAACCGTTTATTCACGAGATGTTAAATTCGTTCTGCCATCGGTTTCGCTTCGTTGCGAAGATTTCTACGTGGGATCCATTAAAGTAGCCATAGTTTGTATCTAATTGGTGTTGCAAGGACGGGATTTAAAAAAAGAACAAAGACATACATGTCCATAACGTGATTGTTTTATGGACAATGCTATCGGCGTAGGTTTTAGTACAAGTTATGTAAGTTTCTTACGCAGTTGTTGCAATTCGATGAATCAATACACTCGGTTCGGTTTCGAAAATCAGATATCTAGAACAGTACCCTAATTGCGTAACGCACTATCAATCGGAATCGGTTTTATTTTGTCAATTCAACAACATTCATTGCGTTATTTATGTACGTTGTCCAGCAAAAGCGTAGAATGATGATGCACGTTGTCCAGCAAACCAGTTTTTCCAACATATGAATCAATTTGCTTCAAAATTATTCAGATTCCGATTGATAGTGTGTTACGCAATTAGGGTGCAGTTTTATTGATATTATCTGTAGCTTGGCCTAAGTGAAGTGGAGTGTATTCAATTGAATCGGAAATTCAGTTAGTTTTTGACAGACATGATTTAACGATGTGAGATCTTTGATAAATTGTATTCTCATTTAGCATCTTCGTTTAACTTCTTGATTTTATTATAATCAGATATTCATCATACATTGTATGTTGTTGGCAAAACTTCAAAGTAAAGGTTCTGGAATATCAAAAAGCAACGTCAGTTTTGATTAATGTTTTCCTCGTCCTAGCTTTAATAAAAACACAGAATACGGAATCGATAACAACACACGCAACACAAAACCCTGAAACTGCCAGAAATATTTGCCGAAACGTTTTAATAACAGCCTTTACATAATTACATGCCATTTCACATTTGGGTTCAAATATTCGACCATAATAACAATGACCTTACTGTATACTCTGTATAGGCAACGATGCGTGCCTTGACGCATAGGGTGTAAAGGGGAAGTGCAGAACATTATAATAATAATAATAATAATAATAAGTAATACACATAACATTGATCAGAGAGGGGACATAGTCCTTCCATAGTTCAATCCACTATAGCCACCCAAACCCATAGCTCAATATGCTTTGGTTCCATATTCGTCCTGCACCGACCGGGGTGGTCCTTGGTACAGTTGCATAGAGCAATGCCTAGCTTTTTCACAACTTTGTCGGCTTCCAGTCTAACCGGATGCAGCTGAGTACCAGTATTTTACATGGAGCGACTGCCTATCTGACCTCCACAACCCAGTTACTGGGTAATACGATACCCCTTGGTAAGACTGGTTGTCAGACTTTCGGGCTTCTGACAACCCGTAACGAATGTCAAAGATCCAAGAGTGACAGCGGGGACCAACGGCTTAACGTACATTCCGAGGCACGGAGGAGTCTCGGTATGAAAAGATGGTCACCCATCTACAGACCAACCCCGGCAAGCGTAGCTTAACCTGATGGTTCGACCCGTGCGGCGGTTATTACTTAGCCACGGGCTCCTCAAAGTTGCATAGAGCAAACAGGGATAATCTTTGGTTGGTGCCTCAACACTTAATATTGTCTAAGGGGCCTCTGGCAGTTGGCTTCGGGCCCTCGTACGCCTTCCAAAGGTCTGGGACCCCAGGGTCCCGAGATATGTCAAAGACGTTTTTAAAGTAAGTAATACTAGCCTATTTTTGTCAACTGCAGGGCAATGGCCTCTTCTCATACAGAGAAGGCACGAGCATTGATAACCACGCTTGCTCAAGACGGGTTGGCGATTTCAGACTTATATTAACACTCGCTGTTCGCAATGTATTTCCTTCGCCGATGTTAATAATGTCCAAGATAAAAAAAGAAAGTAGAATAAGAATTGAAAAGGTCACATTAGTACTTGCCTGGATTTTAACCCTCAACCTCATGCATGAGAGGTGAGGCCTTATCCACTGGGCTATCACACCATAATGGTTTATGCATAACTCTTAATGTTATCCTTCATAACGAACTTACCATCACCAACCGACTCCTTAAAAAATTCAAAATTACCCAGAAGTATGCGGTATAAATACCAAGGTCAACATCAACCTTCGTTTTTATCTTGATTCAGAACTGTCAACGAACTGGATCGATTACGATTAATTGTCATAGAACTTTTTCATATTTTTCCATAGCAATTACAAGTAATTCCTACGATATGACGTCAATTCAACGTAATTGATGGTATATTGATAGACTGGCAATATAATGACCACTAGTTAGACAATCTAATATTTATAGGACGATTATGGATGAATATAAAGTCGCTGGAGAGTAGCACCATCGAGAGAGCTGAATTAGCGGTCACAGTCCACTTGAGCACATTTCTGACAGAATGGACCTTCCTCCCTCCTCTCTCTCTCTGTCCTCTTCCTTTCAAAAGACTCATTTCAGCATGTACTTCTGGTGATGTCATTCCATATTTGTTTGAAACAGTCAGCATAACAATGACCTTATGGCCAGCGAAGTGTATCGCGACGTGTGGCTACGTCGTGTCCGTTACGTCTGGCCATTGTCAAGGTTGACAGGATTCATTAGGTGAAGCGTTCTGATTTGCGTAATTGCCTGGAATTATGTAGCTGTTAATGCGTGTTGAAAGAACGGTAATGTGGAAGAAATAGATTGTAAAGTAGGTAGTGCGAATTTTGAAGTTACGGGAAATGATATGGGCGTATAGGCTACATGGTATGGTGAAAGGTAATCAGAATTTTGTGAAAATCCGGACTACTGAGCAGTGAATTTCTCCTAAAAACCGTCCCAAATTAAGATTTGGAGAGTCTTTAATTTGACGCCACTGTCAAGTCATTTATCAATTTAGATATTTCCTTGCATAACAGGTAAAATCTTGTCTACATATTTGAAATAATCAAGCAGAAAAACAAAGTCATTTTATGAGTCAAATACACTCAAAGACAACATGTAACGTTTGCCTTTTTTGATCTAACAAAAACTGTACAAAGAAACACTTACCAATTTCTTTAATGCAGGAATTGTCTACACGTGCCAGAGAATCGCCACAGGTGCAGCTTTTTCCATGCATTCCTTTCAGCATCGATTTTCCAATTAAACACTCTGTGGATCTTCCCCGACTTTCCCACATAGTATGCGACTACTGGTGTTAGTAATTGCAATGAATAAAACATCGTCCATGTACATTATGCATGGGGTGAAATCGTAATGTTTCATAGCTTCATGTCGGTAGAAAGTAGTCCAAATTTTGATATTGGATCCCTCGTTTTCAATGGCGTGAAATCGAACAAGAATTTATGGATGCCGTGTGAATCGTGATTATGTGTAACTGTATTGGAATGTTTAATGAAATGGATATGTAGTTGTGTATGAGTATGTAAGTGAGGCAGTTGATAATACAGTATTTAATCGAGTGATTCGAATAAGACGGTAAAAAAACAGTGAATACGAGAGCTGAGCGTAGGAGCTACGCAAATGTCACGAATATACCAATTGAAGACATTGGCACTTTTGTCAAAGAACTTGTGCTAATGACTCACAAGAACAATTTTATTGTATGAAAATTCCTTGAAAACTTTGTCAAGTTGGTATTTCTCTAAGACTTCACTTTGCTAAGTTATGCAAACCAAGACGATTAGCCTCTTTGTTATTAAATTTCCATAAAAAAAACATCCGACTGCATATTAATTGTTTTGACCTTGCTCATCAGAATGTAAATAATATGGAATACTATCTATCTATCTGCCTAGCCTTTTCCCAGCTATGTTGGGGTCGGCTTCCAGTCTAACAGGATGCAGCTGAATACCAGTATATTACATAGAGCGACTGCCTATCTGACCTCCACAACCCAGTTACTTGGTAATACGATACCCCTTGTTAAGACTGGTTGTCAGACTTTTGGGCTTCTGACTGACCTGTAACGACTATCAAAGATCCACGAATGACAGGCAGGACCAACGGCTTAACGTGCTTTCTGAGGCACGCAGGAGTGTCGGTATGTAAAGATGGTCACCCATCCACGTACCAACCCCGGCAAGCGTAGCTTAACCTGATGGATCGACCCGTGCGGCTGTTATTACTTAGCCACTAGCTCCTTCTTACACTTACGTATATATTACACTATACACTATACATACATAAATATATCAGATATTTTATACATTCTTTAGACAACATTGATTGATTTGATCCTATGACACAGTAAATAAAAAATGCGGTTTTCATTATTTGGAACGTAATTATCATTATAACTGTCATTTCGAACCTATCCGACGTTTTAAATCTTTCTGCAGTCCTGAAGGCAGTGTGTTCTAATTATTTAGCATGCTCGCTGATTCTTTACCCAAATTCCAGAAGATAAACATAAAAGCTGTTCTGGGTTACAGCTCGTGTCTCCGATTTAGCGACCGCAAAACAAGATTATGTTTAAAGGAAATATTGAAGATGGTCTATCCATCTTCAGTATCGTTGCCTTTTACATCGGCCGCACAAGATTTAGGCATCTTTGTAATTTTATTATATTTGTGAAATTATTTGATTGTGACTTTATATATCTTTGCCGTTTTCAAGTCTCAGATGTTTTCCTTCGCATTGACCAGTTGAGCATTTCCAATAATATGAATATTATTAACACACTGTTAGCATATTACGTCAACTAACGTTTTTCAACCTTGAATGCAAATGGCAGCATATGAGTAGATATTTTTATTTATTAAAATCAACGTTGAACTTGAAATATTTTAAACATATACCTATTATTCTTTGGAATAACATAACGTTACATCACGCCTTCCTGCACTTCCCGAAGGGTTAGGCATTCTTTCTACTTGATCTATAATATAAAAATAAATGACTAAATGTGTTGCTAAGAGCAGAACTCGAGAACGGCTGGACCTATTCGGTTATTTCTTTTTTCAAATATTCGTTGAAGTCTGAGGGAGGTTCTTATGGAGAGAAAAATGGAAAAGTGCCTGGGAAAATTAGAAAATTCGGGAAAACTGAAAGTGCATTTTCTATGGGAATTTTGTATGAATTATTGAAATTTGGACAGGATAACGTTTGTCGGGTCAGCTAGTTAATAATAAAATAACTATGTTTTTAATGAATGTTGATGGCTCATTAACCCACTTTGGTGTCACGTCATATTTAAAAGAGCCCTCGAATAGGCCCCCATGCATATTTTGTTATGTAACGGCTCTCCAGGTGTGAGTAAATGAGTAACATCTGCCATTTTGTCCAGAAGTCATTAGACCCTACTCTATAAAGCGTAATTAAGTATAGACAGTAGCTTAGTAGGAGCTCGTGGCTAAGTAATAACAGCTGCACGGGTCGATTCATCTGTTAAGCTACGCTTGCCGGGGATGGTCCTTAAATGGGGTCACCCATCTACACTTTACATACCGAGACTCCTCCGTGCCTCGGAAAGCACGTTAAGCCGTTGGTCACGGCTGTCATTCGTGGATCTTTGACAGTCTATAGGGTCGTCAGAAGCCCGAAAGTCTGACAACCAGCCTTACGGATATCGTATTACCCAATAACTGGGTTGTGGAGGTCAGATAGGCAGTCGCTCCATGTAAAATACTGGTATTAGGCTGCATCCGGTTAGACTGGAAGCCGACCCTACATAGTTGGGAAAAGGCTAGGCAGATTGCTTGAAGTATAGACAGTAGCTTGTGACTTAATGACAAGTTTAATGATGCGATGTTGTTTTCCTCTCAACTGATGACAGCATCATTCATATATTTAGCGTGATCAATTTTGTCTACCTTGACGACATCATTGTGGAATGTCGCAAAATCATTAAGATGTTCTCAAAACTTACTTCAGTGCAGTGCATTTATTATTTAGTCAGTCTTGATAATCGTTTCTTTTATATGTGCGGTTGTTCAAAATGTTAACATCCGTACACTTACAATGATAAAATCAGACAATTTCGTTGTCGATGCTATCATTGCCCGAACAAAAGTAGCGAATTTATTACCTGAGTCATTTTATTATTTAAGTCGAAACCTGACAGACCGTATAATATTCGACTATAATGATTATAAAATGAAACTTTCATCGCAAATTGTTTTCACCGCTTAATGGCAGAGTAAATCAAATTCGGACACGCAATATTAGATCGTGAGATCATTATTAAGGTTTGTTATTTTTGAATGGAAGGTTGTACGGTAGCAGGCTGTATGAGATAATAACAGCCTCATAGTTTTTATGTAATCCGAAATTTAATGAGGATGAGAAGCATGACTAAGAAATTATTATAAACGTTGATGAATAGACGGGGAGGAGTCCAAAGTCGTAAATGGATTGTGGGAGGAACGATATGAATGAATAGGGAGTAATGTAGCAAACCATATTATAAAGATATATATATATATAGGGTTATTGGTAAAACACCAACAACATCTTAAGGGGTCATTGTACTCATCATTATTAACAACTTTTACTATGGGACCAAACCTGAAATCGCGAAAAAAAATCAGCTGTTCAGTACATTTATGTTCGCATAATTCGTCAAAATGTACTGAACAGCAAATTTTTTTGTTTTACCAATAACCCTGTATATGCATTCTTATTTAGGAAATAACGACCCCTACCCCTCGCGTGTTTGGCGTACATACCCTGTACGTAAGAAAAAATCTTTATATAACTTGTATATAAACGTATATTATATATATATATAAACGTAAAAAAAACCATCATCCTATGGTGACCGTGGGCTTACAGTAGTTGTGAACCTATTTGGTTCGGTTGACATTCGAGCATACATTGACATGACATATGCGGTTTATTTTTTGTATATAAAAAACACTCGAGGGGCAATTTTTTTTTATTTTTTTTTTAATTTAAGATGGGTTTGCTCTTGACTCTAGTCTAGGTCGGAGGCGACAGAGACAGAGTCGACGATGGAGTGAGCTTACCCAGAAGAAGCCTGTTCACTCTCACTTTGAAGAGATTAGGGTTGGTTGTACTCGTATGCGCTCGGAAACACAGATGCAGGTGTGAGTTCCACTCTTTTGCTGTGCGCGTTATAAAATACATTTGGAAACGCTTAGTACGAATTGGTGGAATAGCAACTAGGTAGGGATGGATAGGGATGGAGTTCTTGAGCACACTCACCGAAGTACAATCTGTAGAACACCGCCAAGCAGGCAACCTTGCGGCGATGAACCAAGCTATGAAGCTTGGCATCCACCAGTTTTACGTTGCATTTGAGCCTCATAGTTCTGCGTTCCACCGAGTCAAGCGCGGCTAGTTGGTACTTAGCTGATCCATCCCAAAGGTGGCTGCAATACTCTATGCAGGATCGGACTTGTGCTGGAATTGTAAATTAAGTAGGTAATTGCTTGCATAATGTCATTAACTGAGTTAACTCGAGCAATATTGTCTTTTCCCCATCGTTGTTGTTTTCGAATTTGACCAGGTGCCTAATAAGTTCAATGAATGTTGAGATAAGAAGACTGTACTTAAACCACCCTCACCCATGTTTAAGCCAGTCCCGAACTAGACCTCTACGTGTATTGTTCATTTATTTTTTAAGTGACCGATTAAGTTGAAGTTTGGTACACATATGAATATCTGTGACCCAAACACGGACGTGTTACGTAAATAATAAATGAATTTTGAATATGAGGGCCACTTTTGGGGGAGGGGGGCAAATAAGAAAATTAAAAAATAAAGTTTTGCAAACTGTACCGTGTGACATATCAAATGAAAGGGCTTACTGGGAGGGTCTCAAATTTATATTTTTTAATAATTTTAAAATGAATTGTTTTAAAGTAATTTAAGAAAATAGACGAAAATTGGCCCTTCCGAAACGACTGAGCCTACAATTTTGAAAAAAAAAATACAGAAAATAGTTCTACACCTATAGATTACAGGAAAACCTATAAGAATTCCATGGTCTTAATATGAGACACAAATCTCTCAATATTGTGCATACAAACTTACATTTGTAGTTGGAATGTATGGGAGAACATGTTTTTCAACTACAATGTTAAGTTTATTCTTGGGATAAATTTATCCCAACTACGGAACCTTTCATTTTGCGTGGTCCGACACGCACTTGGCCAGTTTTTGTCTTTCGTACATTTCTTTCAGTTAGCATCTTTTTGTGCTCTTCTTTCTTAGGCTCTTAGCTATATTTTTATCTTCCACAGTATCTACTATCTATCGATTTTTTCTTTGGTCTGTTTTTTTCCTTAAAACTTAGAACCCTCCAAATACTCAACATGAGTATTATGTATTGTAAAACTGGTATTATGCACTTTATAAGTTTTTATTTACTAAAACCATTACTTTCATTGTCTTGCTGTTTTGATTTTTTTACTGGTAATTAAGATGGATCGAAATTTATGAAAGGATCGTATTAAAAAAATGACTTAAGACTAATTGACACTTCTTTTTATGGATTTAGGAAATCCGTTAGCCAAAAAGTTATACCCTTCCGGAGAGTTCCGGATGCGATAACTTTATGCGAAATTATTGGTGTCATTTCACTTCTATTTTTGTAATAAATTTTTTTTTTATTACTCTCTCAATTTAATTACACAACCACGCAACCTCAGCTGTTACCAAATAAAATACACTTTAAAAGATCCATAATAACGTTTGCATAATCAATTTTCTTTTAATTGTTACAGATTTTCTTCTCACCTCGTGCGAAGATACTGCAAAGGGAAACTGTTATGATGGCACTGAAAGGCTTGAACAATGGACATATCAGAGAAACAATCCCACAACTTGAATAGCTAGAAAACATAATAAAAACAAACCAATTAGTGCGAAGAGCTATGTGAAAAAATAATGTGACATAACGCCATCTAGTGGTTTGTTGACGAACTCGGTAGACAGTGAAAGTGTTCCAAAATCAAATCAAGATGAAGTTGAATTTGTTTAAGCGGTCGATGATTTTTGCGACGTTTTTTGGTTCGTGTTTGTGTATAGCGTTGATAGTGGCGTCTTTAGGGACTACGCATTGGATAGATGCGCGTGCGCGAAGGACGTCGAATCCTTTGGAGTCTGAAGGAAGGATCAGTTTCGGACTGTTCGAAGGTCGGAAGGAGCTGAACTTCGGATATGGGTGGAGGAATCATGATTTTAGTGGTAAGGAAGACTTACACTTTACATGATTTTGACCAATTGAGGTTTATTTTCTTGAAGCATTAAAGTACCTACTGCTGTGTTATTTGCAATTTGTTAAACAAAATTTTTCGTTATTCATCATCGTTCAAGCAATAAGAAACTGGTACATAATAATTATTTTGTATTCATAGTATGTTAGTGTTACAAGTCCGTCAATGTTTTCGGTAAAAAACGTGTTATTATAATATTTTCACCGGTGACATTGTCCGTTTAATCCTCGTCCTCTATCAACAATATTGTGACATTTCTCACATCTTCCTATTACTTTGGATCCGCACGTCAAATCAGATTCTTTAAATAAACTTTTGTGTTTGCCAGTGCCGCAGTGTTCGTCATTCGAATTATGTCCTGTGAGAGAAAATGAGGGCAAAAATCTATTTCAGCTATCTCCTCCCCTTCCAACTGCAGTAATGATAATCTTTGCCGAAGAATGATTTCTCCTAACCTCCCCACAGTACTTCCCATCTTGATCCACATTTTCAATTTCACTTTGATTTCTTGTACTGTTCCTGAGGCCTGGAAACAAGCCCATATCATCCCCTTACCCAAAATTTCTAGGCCGGTCTCACCGTCCGATTTCCGACCCATTTCTATCATCTCTTATCTCTAAGTTCTTGAGCACATTGTTCATCAGCATCTTTCTGCCTTTCTAGCTGCAAATGACCTTCTTAATACTTTTCAATCTGGTTTTCGACCTGGTCATAGCACAGTCACTGCTCTTTTGAAGGTTACTGATGACATTAAATGGGCTATGGACCACAAATCTCTTACCTTATTTGTACTTCTGGATTTTAGCAGTGCCTTTAACTGTGTCGACATCCTTCTAGGGATTCTTAAATCTCTAAATTTCTCTTTTAGTACTATTGGTTTGTTCGACTCCTATCTCAAAGGCCGGTCGCAGCGGGTTCGTCTCGACGAGTCTTCTTCTGATTGGTTCTCTTACTGCAGGGGTGCCTCAGGGTGACGTTCTCTCTCCTCTTCTCTTTTCCATTTTCATCAACTCTGTCACCAGTGTCATCTCTTTCTACTTCTATCTCTATGCCAACGATCTGCAGCTTTACAACCATTTCTTAAGGGAAGATTCGGAAGCCGCTATGTGTGCCATGAACAGAGACCTGGATTTGATTAGCGAATGGTCGCGGTCCTTTGGACTGCAAATCAACCCTAGGGAATTTCAGGCTATGGTTATCGGCGGCAGGTATACGCGCGATAGGCTCGATGTTGTGTCGCTGTCTCCACTCTGTCTGAATGGAGTTCAGATCGGTTAAAAATCTGGGGGTGACCTTGGACTCGTACTTATCGTGGACTGCTCATGTTGCTCAAGTCAGTCGTAGTGCACTGCACGTTCCATTCCTTGAAAAGCCTCCAGAGCTTTTTGCCTTTGAACACCAAAATCTCCCTTGCTCAAACTCTCCTTCAGCCCATCATTGACTACGCTGATGCTTGTTATTTGGATGCTACCGAGGAGTTTTTGAATAAACTTGAACGTTTGCAAAATATCTGTGTTCGTTTTGTTTTTAACCTTAAAAAGTATAACGATATTGGCAACCCAGCCAACTCCACTTTTCGTCAAAACTATTTTTTTTGGTTCAGACTGTACGCAACCGAGTATTGTAATGAAAAGCTATAAAGGATTATAGGGTATCAAAAATAACAGCTTACGAGAATATCTACCAACAGTATTTTAGATTTTTTCATGAGTAGTATACAAAAAATATAATAACATTTTAAGTGTCTCCTGAAAAATGTGTCCATATGGATTTACCCGATTTGCCCTCTCGCATATTGTCTGCTGTTAACATCCTTCACAACCCTAAACATACCTATCACATTCTGCGGGAACGAATAAAAATAAAATAAAGTTAAAAATTAAAGGGTCCCCAACTTCCCTTATAACAAGCGTGTTTTTTTTTATGCTAAAGTAGACATTATTAAAAAATATGTAGCGTTAAATATTGTACGGTGGTACGGAAACCTTCTTGTGCAAGTCCGACTCACACTTGGCCTATTTTTAGGGTTCAAAAGGAAAAAACACTGAACCCTTATAGGATAACTCATGTGTCTTTCTGTGTCTGTCTGTCTGTCCATCGGTCACAGCCAAATTGTTCTGAATCTAATGGATAATTAATTTGAAATTAGGTACACATATGAATTTCTGTGATCCAAACACGGACGTGTAACGTAAACAAATTAATTATGAATATGGGGTTCAATTTTGGGGCAAATAAGAAAAAAAAAAGTATTTCAAACCATGAGACATATCAAATGAAAGAGCTTACTGTGCGAGTCTCAAATAGTTCTTTTTTATAATGTTTAAATAAATTGTTTGGGAATGGTCGATTTTCGTCATTTTCTTAAATAACTTTTATTTAAGAAAATGACGAAAATTGACCATTCATATTAAAATACAGAAAATGGTTACATATAAGTACCTATAGATTACAGGAAAACCTATAAGAACTCTATAGTCTTAAAAAAAAGATGGTCCTTAATTCTCTCAAAATTAATTTAAAATAATTAATTTGTCCATACAAATTTACATTTGCAGTGGGAATGTATGTGAGAACATGTTTTTTTAACTACAATGTTAAGTTTGTTCTTGGGATAAATTCATCCCAACTACGGAACCCTTCATCGTGCGTGGTCCGACAAGCACTTGGCCGCTTTTTTACTATCTTATCAAAGTAATTTCAGCCGAACACTAGTATTTCACACGTTGCTCGTAAGTGATAAGGTTGCTCATGGAACGTGTCAAACATTCTCAAGTATTTCTAATCAGTTTTATGCAATGCAATGATCTTGTAATGTTTCTAAATGAAGTTAGCATTGACGGCTCTATACACAACTAACAAAGACAACTTACAAGCTCTTAGAGCTCCGTTTTGTAACAATTTTGTGAGTTGACAAATTGTCTGTCTCATTACGGCAGAGCTCTAAACTTACAGAGCATTTATAATATTTTACAATGACTGGTCGATTTAATAATAATAATAATATTCTGGGACATTTCACACACGGTTATCTGATCCCAAACTAAGCAGAGCTTGTACTATGGAAACCAG
Source organism: Dicycla oo (assembly GCA_948252095.1). NCBI lineage: Eukaryota > Metazoa > Arthropoda > Insecta > Lepidoptera > Noctuidae > Dicycla > Dicycla oo. The sequence continues at coordinate 18,459,044 of OX411732.1, forward strand.
ATAACTGATATACTACATACACTACTTTTTTTTTTGTAAATACATACTTATATAGATAATTACACCCAGACTCGGGACAAACAGACATGTTCATGCACACAAATGTTTGTCCTGGATGGGAATCGAACCCACGACCTGCGGCATGATAGGTGGTATCTTAACCAACCACGCCAACTGGCCTGTCTAACTATAAGTAAAGTCTCACAGCAATGACTGGCATCTGGACATGATTGCGAGTAAGCAAGGGTTGATTTCACAATCCCCTAAAATTAACTGGGTTAATTAATTGGGTTTCCGATCGGGATTACAAAATATCTTTGGGATCCCTAATATTGCCGAAATGGGTATGATTTTCTCATCTCATCCTTCAGCATCCTCCTGCTAAGCAGGTCTTCTGATGGGTTCCGCTAGGGCCGATGCCTGCCAGGGTCACGGGTTGTTTGAAAGAGATACCGTGGCCCTGGCACAGGAAGGAACACTGGTGGGTTTTAGTCAGTAAAAGTCTGACACGGCTGCTCCGCCCAGAGCGGGAGAAGTTATTTGATGATTTCCCACCCAAAAATAGCAGATCTTTCTCAATTCGCATAACACCTGGTTCTCCGCCCTCCGTATCTGTCATAATCCGCATCCTCATTAGAATTTTCTATTCCTCTTTTTCTTCTTTTTCTATTCCTCCTTTTGCGAATATTAGTATAGAGCCCAGACATTGATACTGTCACGTTATGATGGGTGCTTACGAGTATGTGTGTAGTATTCTCAAGGCGTATACGCACTGGACCCATTGGTCTCGTGGTCGCAAGCGTGACTGCTGAGCGTGGGGTCCTGGGTTCGATTACCAGTACGGACAGTGTTATTCGGTTTTTCCATTAGCAGCCCGGAGTTTGGAAGTTGGTGGCGTGACATCCCCGTGCCTCGGAAAGTACCTAAAGGCATTGGTCCTGCGCCTGATCTCTCCCCGGTCGAGCCGGATTGCCGTCCCATCGGACTATGAGAGTAAAGGAACAGAGACTGCACTTGTGTTTGCGCACACAATGTGCTGTATAATATGGACCGTGTTATGCAGAAAGCAGCCATGTCGGGAAAAGTACAAACAGAGTTACGAGTATAAGCATTTTTCTGTCGATGTTTGCATTATGGATATATGGACAAGGCTGCATTTGACGGCTCATATCTCCGTGATAAATAGAGATATCGACATGGCTGTTTTTGCAAAAAATCGTGTATGTCGAAATTAGTATGACTCTGTTTATAACATTTTTGGAAAAAGTGCCATATGGCTGCTTTCTGCATAACTAGGTCCATATCTCCTGCGTACCTGGCTAATTCTTTTTTTGATTTTTGTTGAGATTGGTCCCCGTGACTGAAATCGATCGGGAGGATTATTATTACACATTGGTCCTAATTCTATCAGCTTGTTAACTTTATGGGTTCGACTTTACCATCTACATACCCATACTGACCCCTATCTTCCAGTCTAACCGCATGCAGCTGAATACCAGTATTTAACATGGAGCGACTGCCTATGTGACCTCCACAACCCAGTTACTAGGTAATACGATACCCCTTGGTAAGACTGGTTATCAGAATTTCGAGCTTCTGACGACCCGTAACGACAGTCAAAGATCCACGAATGACAGCCGGGACCAACGGTTTCACGTGCTTTCCAAGGCATGGAGGTATCTTGGTATGTAAAGATGGTCACCCATCTACGGACCAACCGCGACAAGCGTAGCTTAACCTGATCGATCGATCGATCGACCCGAGACATTAGTTTGGTTTTTACCATTCAAGCTATATTGACGTAAGAATGACTGCTACTGTTCCGATTCCGACTACATTCAATCTGCCTAGCCTTTTCCCACAACTATGTTGGGGTCGGTTTCCAGTCTAACCGGATGCAGCTGAATACCAGTATTTTACATGGAGCGACAGCCTGTCTGACCTCCACAACCTAGTTATTGGGTAATACACGATACCCCTTGGTAAGACTGATTGTCTGACTTTCGGGCTTCAGACGACCCGTAACGACTGTCAAAGATCCACGAATGACAGCCGGGACCAACAGCTTAACGTGCTTTCCGAGGCACGGAGAAGTCTCGGTATGTAAAGATGGTCACCCATCTACGGACCAACCCCGGCAAGCGTTGCTTAACCTGATGGATCGACCCGTGCGGCTGTTCTTACTTAGCCACAAGCTAAATTCCGACTACATTGTGACATCAAATTAATCCATATCAGCTGTAAATCGAAAAACGAACAACATGGACGTCTTGTGTCTAGTCATTGCTACAGACTTGCTTTGTGTCCACGATAAGATCAGGACGTTGCTCGCGACTTGCGTTCAGTTTTGTAACTCATTCAGATGCATGCACAGTCGTTGCGTTTGGTCAATCGACAATGACATCTGGTTTTATGTTGACATGATTGATGTTGGTGTAATTTTAATAGGTACTGTATGTTTGTTAGGGATTAATTGCTTGTGCAACACTGTCAAATAAGATTTCCAAATACCGAATCTCTTGGATACTAAACTTAGTTTTTTTTCAGCAATGTGTAGTCTTCCCGAAGGTCATGCTTTAGCTGTGTATTTTTATCACAGTTGCTTCCACGTGAAATTTGACCACATTGACCACGTGAAATTTCTTGTTCCCCTGAGCCACCCCGCCGCATTGCATAGAGTAGCTCGCCCGCGCGATTACTTCGTTTTCGCTTATGCATGATAATCATACATGATAGTTGCCTAACTTTAACCGTTTACGCAGCCCACGCAAGGGAAGCTCTCAAAAGGGCTCCATGTCAAATACTGGTATTCAGCTGCATCCGGTTAAACTGGAAGCCGAACCCAACATAGTTGGGAAAAGGCTAGGCAAATTTTGTATACTTAGTTGAACTCGAAATTGCTTTACCATTTTTTTTTTTAATTGAAATTTCAGTAAGGTCGAATATACACATGCTTGTAGTTGGTACAAAACTATGCAAGTAGCTAGCATGACATTGTGACAAGCAGAAGTTGTTATGGCACACGGCATGCCAGCTACTTGTATAGTTAAATACCAGCTACAGGCATGTGTGTTTTCGCCCTAAAGTAGAAACTATCTAATTGTAACATTGGCCGTAAAGTGGACCTTGTCGTTTTATGACGTGCAAGTGACGTTCTACCTTAGGGAGGTAAAGCATTTTTTTTGTCGACAATACTTATGAACTTTTTAATAGGTTTTTCTATAGAATCCCTCAAAAAGGTGTGGGCAAATTTAAGGGTGTGGTACCGACCATCAAACTGCACAACTTTCTCCATGGAACCAACATCGTAATCGAGAAAAAAATATCAGCCTTTCCATACATTTGGCTCGATTGAAGCTTTGTATGGGACAGCTGATATTTTTTTCACGATTACGATATTAGATCCATGCAGGTAGTTCAGTACCACACCCTTAACACATTAGCTGCCAGACAATAGACAAAATAGATGTATTGTTCGGCAGTCAACTGTGACCGAAGTGGCAGTGAACCTGTCAAATTTGACCCCACCTTTCTGGTACACACTGTAGAATCCCATTACATGGCCAATTCCTCCTCCTCCTCTTTAATAAATCATGTCTCCTGCCTTACTAACATACACAATTACCTAATTTCCAGTAAAAGCCGGTACGCACCCCGCACGTCGCTGGGCGTGGTGTGGTACGACGGCACTATTAGCTGCGTCAGTGCTGTCGGCGGGCGGCGCATGCGTGCTGGCCGCGCTGGGGTCGGCGGCGCGCGCGCGGTGCTCTCCGCGACCGCTACTTGTCAGCAACTCTTTAGCAGGTGAATATTAGTTACTAATAGATACAGAAAGAGAAAAAAAAAGAGAGATATATATAATGGATACTACTATGGAGAGGCTGTTAGCCGACAATAAAAAATCAAATCAAAAATTAAAATGAGCTGGGGTCAAACAAATCAAAATTAAAAATTGAAAGCAGATATTAAAATGATTTTTTTTGTCTTTCAACCTGTCCATGTCGACACCCATAGACTTATCATGTATGGCATCTGGATATTATACACGCATGGATGTCGGCTCATGAGCTTCATAGTATTTTATGGGATACCAACCTACCTTCGGTGTATCACTGGCACCGTAAAGAAAAAGGACATATCTACAGAAATATTGAGGCGGAGAAAAAATATTTTGTCCTGTTTAAAATACAAAGGCAGATGCGACTTTTAGTAGTACGAATAGAGTTATTTACATATTCGGAATCAGCACAAAAATACACGTCTACCAGTATTTTTAAATTGGCGGAAACTTAAAATCCTAATAATAGAGATGATGACTAAAAAATGTTTTTGTGTCCGTCATGTAGATTATTAAAATATATTGGACACGTATTTTTTCTTTTTGTACGTAATCATAAGATTACGGCGATACATTGAGTTAAAATGTGGCATGACGTCACGTCTTCGTTGATTTTATACGTAGAAGTGACGTAGCGAGCCCCCACTCCCGAACTTTAATGCGAGTTATCTAAGTCATTTTTTATTAATATGATAAAGCAAAAAATACGTATCTAATATTTTTGTATTATCTGACTGACGGACTAAATAGAATTTCCTTTTTTTACCCAGGCATCATCCCTATTCATACTATTAAAAGACGCATCTGCCTTTGTATCTTATAGTTTTAACAGGACAAAATATTTTTTTCTACATTTCAATATGTCTGTAGATACAACATCATTTTTCCTTACCGCGGCAGTACAGGTACACCTCTGACTAACCCTTCGGGGACTATAGGCGTGATGTTGTGTTATGTTTATACTAATGACGACTAATACAGAAGTCTGGAAGAAAAAGACATGTTGCCCCGACCACAAATAAATTGGGATAGGGGCAGGAGAACGATGACGATGAATACTCTGTTGGCCTCGTAGCGTATCTAATTATCTTCTTCTGTCATTCTCTACAAATGCCAAAGTTGCAATCACCACCTCTCAAAAATCAAAATCAGCACTTTTCGAACGTCACAATTACATAAGGCAGCGTGTCTATTCTGTAAAAAATCTCACCATGTAAACGTAGGTGAAATGAGCCGTCATTCCACCTGATGCTGGGGATTGATACTATTAACAGCAGCACTTCAGCTAAGTTTTCACTGTGCGATTTTTACAGAATAGCACTACTGTTCCCCAAAACGCCCGCCCTTCACCACTTCCTAGTGCTTTAGCTGGGGAGAAGAAGTGGAGCAACAAACTCCCCAGCAGCACAGGCGTCTGCTGTGACGGAGCCGATTCACAATATCCTACAAGACTTCACGCTATAACATAATTGCATAGCAAATTGTAAGGCCTTGAGTTCTATTCTTTAATAGATATCGTATGAAGGGGTTACGCTGAATTTAATTGATACTAGACTATCACTACGCTGGGTAGACCACACCCTCGCTATAACGCAAAACAATTAAATATGTGGTGAACGGACAGCTATAATATCGAAGTGCTTGTACACAAATGACACACTACAAACTACGAACAACAATCGGCCAACAATCACAATAGTTTTAACGTTGTTCTTCCACGATCATTTGCTAATAAAAGATGGTTTTCTTATCGGTCTACGTAATAGTACTTACTTATATCACAAGTCATTAGATTTGACGTATTAGTTAACGCAGGGTATCTTTTACCTTTCGACTTTTCAAGTTTATATCAGTGGGAGAGCTACATAAGATCTACAGAAGTTCGCGGGGAAGACCAGGGAAGCATGACACAAAGAGAGGAGAGTGGGAGGAACAAAGCTGCCAATGATGTTGGTGATGATGAAGTTTATATCAATAACACATTTCTTCTCACATTTCAGTGCTATGCAGCCTGGGCGCAATAGCAGTATGGCTGACGGAGTACTTCCTGAGACTGCAGCACAACGTTATGTCGGATGAGGACCTCGCCAACACGTGGTCTTCTGCTGAAACTGCTGATCTTGGACTGTCCTTCTGGTAAGCATTGTATTAATACTAAGAGGTAACAGTGGCCATGACATCAGTTGGATGTGGTGATGACAAGTGTAATAAATCCCTGACTCCTAAAAGTAGATCAGCGGGGTGATTGCGTAACACACTTACAATTGCAATGTACAGATATTTTGGGAATGGGGATGATGACTAAAATTTAGTTTTGTCCGTCATGTAGATTATTAAAAAATATTGGACATGTATTTTTTCTTTTTCTACGTAATCAAAAGATTACGGCGATACATTGAGTTAAAATGTGGCATGACGTCACGCCTTCGTAGATTTTATACGTAGAAGTGACGTAGCGAGCCCCCACTCCCGAACTTTAATGCGTGTTATCTAAGTAATTTTGTATTAATATGATAAAGCAAAAAATACGTGTCTAATATTTTTTTATTATCTGACTGACGGACTAAATAGATTTTTTTTTTTACCCAGGCATCATCCTTATTTAACAACATTCATTGCGTTATGTAGGTACGTTGTCGAGGATAGATAGATAGATATTTATTTGGTGCACACAAAAGATATAACTGTTGGATTGGAATTTGTATACGGGTTCCTAAACGCAACCTAAAACGACAACGTGTGACATGACATGTGTCATTCGAGTTTGATACCTCCTGTCTATAGGTTTTAGCCGTGTCTAATGGGTGATATATTGTTCTGGATAGCCATCTTGAAATTGTAATCGTTGTCACGAATAAATCCCATCAAATCTCCGTTTAAATGTTTTTATTTCTGCCGAAATATCCAACATGGTAGCAGAGCGTGGTTGCTAATATTCAAAAACGCTTGTATTTCGGACAGATTGACGAAGAAAAACGGTAAGTAAATTCAAGTCACCGAAAAACGTTGAAAAATGGCTTCTTCAACGTACATGAATTCCATTGAGAAACTCAAGGGGTCAGAAAATTATTCAACTTGGAAGTTTTCGATGCGAATGTTGTTAATTCATGAAGAACTATGGGAATTTGTTGAGAAAGACGTGAACGACGATAAAAAGAAGGCGGAAAAGGCGTTGGCACGAATTGCCTTATCAGTTCAACCAGCAGTAATTCCATACATTCGCTCCGCAAAATGTGCTTATGAAGCATGGAATAACCTGAAGAAGGCGTATGAAGGTCGCGGATTATGTAGAAGATTAGGTCTTCTTAGAAGTTTGTTTGGGACAAAACTATGTGATAGCAGCGCGATGGAGGACTACAAAATTAAGGAAGCCTCGCATCAGTTGAATGAAATTGAGTCACCACTGGATGATGAATTCGTAGCTGTTATAATGTTGAGTGGTCTAACTGAAGACTTTGATCCGCTGATTATGGCCATTGAAAATGCAGGTACAAAATTAAGTACTGAACACGTCTCAGGGAAACTGTTGGAAGAGACACGGAGACGAGAGGACAAGAGGGATAGTACAACCGCACTGATCACTCGGAAGCAACCCAAATGTTTCAAGTGCAAGCGTATTGGCCACTTCTTGAAGAATTGTCCTGAGAAACAAACTACAGGACAACCTGGAGCAGAAAAGGAGACGCAGAGTCAAAGTCATGGTCGAGATAGGTACAAGCCGAAGAGTAAACCAAAGGACAAGGCTCTTATTGCTGCTCTTTCTGTGAAGGTGAATAGTGATGTGTGGTATATAGACTCCGGAGCATATGGGAGTAGGAGTACACGTCAGGAGTAGCAGCAGCAGCGGTAGGAGACTCGACATCACAAGAGACGTGGCACAGGCGTCTGGGACACCTCAACGCAAGGAGCATGAAGCTTCTACAGTCTGGTATGGCAACTGGTATTAATTATAGTGCGGCTGAATATCAACAGTGTATACCATGCATTGAAGGAAAGCAATCTAGATTGCCTTTTCCCACGAAGTCCTATACTAGAGCTACACATGTGTTGGGTTTGGTGCATACGGACCTATGTGGTCCTATTCAAACTCCCTCTTTAAGTGGTGCTAGGTATGTGTTAAGTTTCATTGATGACTATACAAGAAAACATTTTATTTATTTTCTGAAAACAAAAGATGAAACCTTTAGGCATTTTCAGGAATTTAAGGTTTTTGTAGAGAATGAAACTGGAAACAAGTTAAAAATACTTAGAAGTGATAGAGGTGGAGAATACATGAGTTCTAAATTTCAGGATTTCCTCAAGATTAATGGCATTAAACATCAGAAAACTATACCTGATTCTCCACAGCAAAATGGTGTTGCGGAACGCTCCAATAGAACTATTATGGAAAAGGTCAGGTGTATGCTTCGAGATGCTGGACTCGGTATGGAATTTTGGGCAGAAGCAGTAAATACTGCTGTCTATTTAAAAAACCGAAGTCCAACTAAGGCAGTTCCTGGTACAACTCCAGAAGAAAAATGGAGCGGAATAAAGGTAAAGCTTGACCATTTAAAAATTTTTGGTTGTATTGCTTATGTTATGGTGAAGAACAGAAAGAAACTTGATGTAAAAGGTAAACCATACATATTTGTGGGATATAATGAAGAATCTAAAGGATATAGACTCATTGACCCGGATAATCCTAGGTATTGTGTAAATTCGCGTGATATTGTTTTCATTGAAAATAAATTTTATAAGAAAGAAATGTCACATGAAGAAATAGGTGATCAACAACTGCCTGTTGATCTACGTTTGAATCAGAATGAAATTCAACCATCTGAATCAGATGACAAGAGATTATCACAGAATACTGAACAAAGAATGAGTACAATCACAATAGATGATTCCGACAGTGAAAGGTCAAGTGATAAATCAGATAATCGCTTGGATCCAACTTATCTTCCAGAAGAAGATTCTGAGACAGAGTCTTTAGAAGACTGTAGCTATGATGATGCTTCTGAGTCGCATCTCATGACCAACTTCGTGACTATGATGGAATACAGTGATCCTGATGAACCTCAAACTCCAGCTGAGGCATTAAATGGACCAGAATCAGATAGTTGGCGTAAGGCTGATGAGTATAATTCGTTTATCAAAAAAAAAAAGAAAAAATTAAAGGAAGATTGAAGCAAGAATTTGATATAACAGATCTAGGGCCAGCTCAACAGATTCTTGGTATGAAACTGTCTAGAAAAGGTAATGAAATCTCTCTTAATCAGTCGAACTATATTCTAAAATTGAGTCAATTTAACAATTATTTCAGTGAAGTTCATTGGAAGGCCGCAAAGAGAGTGTTACGATATCTAAAAGGTACACTGAGTTTGGGTCTGGTTTTTACGAAAAGTGGTATGAATATTAAAGCTTATGCTGATGCAGATTGGGCATCAAACAACATAGATCGTAGGTCGTATACGGGCTATGTGTTCTTTCTGGGGAAGTCCGTTATATCTTGGGAGAGTAAAAAAACAACGTACTGTTGCACTGTCTAGTACTGAGGCAGAGTACATGGCGTTGTCTGACACGTGTAAAGAAGCTTTGTGCGTAAGAAAACTTTTACTTGAGATTCTTGGTATCATGACTAAAGTTATTATATTTAACGATAATCAATCTGCTATAAAACTTTGTAAAAACTTTATGTTCCATTCTAGGACGAAACATATAGATATTCGTCATCATTTCATAAGAGAAATAGTCAATGATGGTATAGTTGAAGTAAAATACTTATCAACTAATGATATGTTGGCTGATGTATTAACTAAATCACTCTGTAAAGAAGACAGGAGTAACCGATATTAATGAGATGAATTAAAAAAAAATGAAGCAATGGCTCGGCAATTTCCTTTAAAACCCTTTGGGAATGAACACGAACGTGAACGTGAAAGAAAGTGCATTTTGAAATTGGGGTGCTGTGGTAATTTCAATAATAAAGTGGTTATTAAGCATCCATTAGAGATTATAGTAACCCATTGCATTACACAAACCTACATCAAATTATCTTTCTAACCGACAAATCTTTGGAATGATGATATCGACAACTGCAAAGGAATAACATCGTAACTCAGTTTTAGGCTACTTTGAGTTACAAATCATATTCTTGCTGTAAAAAATGAATGCTGATTAGTTTTGCACTCACCACACAACAGACCACACAACACAACAGAACAGGGGTGAGTGCAAAAAAAAAATCAGCATTAATTTTGTACAGCAATAATAATGATTGTAACTCAAAATGGCCTAAACCTGAGTTACGAAGTTATTTCTTGCAGCTGTGGGAAGTGCATTAAAATAGCCTTTCGAAGTGTTGATACTTAAGGGGCAAGCGTCAGGGTAGCTCGCGAAATTCAAATTTTCTTACGTTTTTTGCAATTTGCAAGTCGGTATTAAGTTGTAAATTTAATAGAGTAGGATTCGCGGCCGTAACAAATAATAGGTTGGGGAAAAAGTTTCTTCGCATTTTTTAAGAAAATTCTAAACATTTTTTAATATAGTTTATTTACATTTAACTAAAGTATGTAGGTACCATTTTGTTCGATAACTTTTTGCCATCTTGTAGGTAGGGACATGATCCCATTGCTATAGAAATTTTGGGACTTCTGGTCAAAATACCGCGACAAGTGGTTTTGGCAGTCCTCTCGTGATGTTAACCTGACACTGCCTAAAGAATTCTGAAGAGACCGAAACAGGTGGAAATCTGAAGGTTACCTGACCTTGCGTCAGGACTATACGGCGGATGCATTAACACCTCCCAGCCAAACTCTTAATTTTTGCTGAGTGGCTAAAGATGTGTGAGGTCTAGCGTTATCATGATGAAAAACCACACCCCTTCTGTTGATTAATTCCGGCCGCTTTCTCTCAACTTCTTGCTTTAATCTCATCAGTTTTTCGCAGTAGAGTTCAGAATCGATAGTCCTGCCTGGTGGTAACAGCTCATAATGAATAATGCCCTTCCAATCCCACCACACACACAGCATCACCTTGTTGCGAGTTAACCCGGGTTTCGCCACAGTCTGTGAAGCCTGACCGGCCTTTGACCACGACCTTTTTCGCACGTTCTTGTCATACGTGATCCACTTTTCATCACCAGTTATCAGCTTCTTCAAAAATGGTTCGGTTTCATTACGTCGTAATAAAGAATCACAAATGAGTACACGGTTCATTAGGTTTCTTTCAGTGAGCTCGTGAGGTACCCAAATGTCGAGCTTTTTTGTATACCCAGTTTTTTCAAATGCGCCAAAACTGTTTTGTGGTCAATTTCCAGTTCTTCAGCTACGTCGTAACTACTGATATGCCGCTCTTGCTCCACTTTTTCAAAAATGGCATCCATTTTATCCGTAATAGGGCGACCAGAGCGACGTGCATCTTTGACATCAAAATTTCCGGATTGAAAACGCTTAAACCAAATTTGTGCTACTCTCACAGACACTACACTAGGTCCATAAACATCGCAAATTTTTTTCGCGGCTTGCGTTGCATTTTTACCTTTTTTGTAGTAAAATTTTAAAATGTATCGAATTTCTTCATTAGATTCACTCATCTTGACGGTACGAAAAACAAATGAAAATCACACATTTTCCTAATTTGAATTTGGAATTATGTTCTTTAAAATTTAAACTTTCAATGATACCAAAACCAGCCAGATACAAATAGTATAGCCAAAGAGATTTTATTACAAGTTCATACATACTATAATGCGAAAAGACTTTTTCCCCAACCTAATATGTATTTACTGAATTATAATTATTAGAATCAGTAATACAACTCCTAAGGTTACTCCTATGTATAATCCTCAAATGCCAATATTTCATTAAATAGTTATTCATTAGGATTATCTGGTCTTAAAGAGTTGTATTGATGACTTTAATGAATATAATTCTGTAAATACATACTTGTTACGGTCGCGAATTACATTTTAATCAAGGTACAACCTAATACTGACTTGTAAATTGCAAAAAACGTAAGAAAATTTGAATTTACTGAAACTGTAAGGCTCTCTAGACAGTCAGCCCCATTACCGCCTTGGTTCAATAGTTTTTCCATAGTATTAAAGTATCCTATATCCATAGTATGTATATCCATCAGGTTAAGCTACGCTTGCCGTGGTTGGTCTGTGGATGGGTAACCATCTTTTCATTCCGAGACTCCTCCGTGCCTCGGAAAGCACGTTAAGCCGTTGGTCCCGGCTGTCATTCGAGGATCTTTGACAGCCGTTACGGGTCGTCAGAAGCCCGAAAGTCTGACAACCAGTCTTACCAAGGGATATCGTATTACCCAGCAACTGGGTTGTGGAGGTCAGATAGGCAGTCGCTCCACGTGAAATACTGGTATTCAGCTGCATCCGGTTAGACTGGAAGCCGACCCCAACATAGTTGGGAAAAGGCTAGGTAGATTGAAAAAAAAATTCGTCAAAATGTACTGAACGGCTGATTTTATTTTTGCGATTTCCTTGGTTTTTCTTTGTGATTTCAGATTTGGTGAGAAAAATATTAGTGTTTAGTTCATTGTTGTGTGCCCATAACTCACCTCACCTTCTCTCTATTCCAGGCTGGTGGTATCAGCAAGCATAGCGGCGTTTATCAACGACGTCTGCATACTCATAGCCATGGCGGACGGACGAGACATCGACACTATAGCCCCGGCTTTAGAGGAGAAAGTTAATGGAGCTATCATGTTATATTAGATATTGTGCTGCTCGTAGATTAGAACTTGAAACTGCCGGTCTATTCTGTAAAAATCTCACCGTGAAAACTTAGGCGAAGTGAGCTTGAAGAGAACTGTCATTCCACCTGATGCTAGGGATTGTCACTATTAATGATAAATGATAAATGATTTTATTTCACACTTTTACAAGTCAATCATGTTTTTTTTTTAAACTAGATGAGGTCGGCGTTTCTTATCTGGCTACGCTGAGAAGAAAGGCCGAAACAAACTCAGAGGTCACAGTCTCTTTTAAAAGTCCAGACCTTGGTCATATCATGTGAAGGCCATGTAGATTGGTGTCTGAAAAGGTCTTTTGAGGAAAGAACCACACAGATTGGGAGGACCTGTCCAGTCAGTGCACGCATTTGTCAGTAATCGCTCAACTCAGAGCTTAAGGAGCTTAACGATTCGACGAACAATACCAAAGAAAGGACATTTGGGTAGGCTGCATAAATTGACGGCTCACTCCACGCTCACTTCATCTAAGTTTTCACGGTGAGATTTTTACAGAATAGCACTGCTGGACTGATGTTTTAGATTTGTTTGGTCTATTGGCTGATTCAGAAATCTGTACAGTACAATCTCGGTAATCCGGCACTTCAATACACCGGTAATAATCTAGTAATCCGGTACAGTATTGGTTCACATTTTTTGTATTGCCGATAACTCAAGGGCGCGCCAAAACCGTACAGACAAGATTGATTTTCGCTGATAATACAGTTTCATCCGTTTAATCTCTCAGTATGGCTTCTACTAGTACAAGTAACACGAGAAAACATAAGACTTTGACCTTAGATGAGAAGATGGAAATTTTAAAGAGGTTAGAAAAAGGCGAAAGCATGTATAAGCTTGCATTACTATCCCATATTCCTCTAATCCGGCAACCTTGTGCCTGAATTAGTGCCGGATTAGCGAGATTGTATTGTAGTTTTTATCTTTTCAAAATTAAACTTTTGTTTAACCTCACGCCAAATCAAATAATTGTTTTTATTTTGATCAAAACTTAATAACAGCTAACATGCGATTTGAACACGCAAAGCATACATAATCAGACTTTTAGCGACTGGGAGTTTATGTATGGACTAGCTTCTGCCGCCGACTTCGTCCGCGTGAAATTTCATGTCCCCCCGACCCACCCCGTCGAATCGCATTGCGTGCCCGCGCACTTCGTTTCCGCTTAGCGTTCTTTCTGACTTTTTTTTACTGTTTGCTCGGCTCCTAAGGGCTCTAACGTTATGTTAAATAGCTTTCCAACTGCCAAAAATCTTTTCTTTTTATAAGTAATATTAGTTGAGATAACTCACAAAATTCCTATCAATATATCTATAACTTAGTCGAAATATTTAAACGTAAGTTAGTAGGACAAATACAGTACACAAACAGAAAAGATTGTCGATCGGCTGCCATCAGAAGTAAGTTATGAGTCTGTGAGCCTGAATGCGTGAATCGCATTATTCAATCAGACAATAAAACAAACAAATCGGAAATACAAGTTCAGTCTAAAGTAGATAAAAATATGCGCTATCTACAGATTTCATCGAAACATTGTAACCATAGTAAAACATTTTCTACATTATTATGAATCGTATATTTAAAGCATACGAAAATTACGTACAAACACATGTTTGCATTTTAAATATAATAAATCTGATAATATTTGTAACTAAAACTCGTCACCACACAATGTTACCTTACGCAGCTCAAAGTGAGTGACCGAAATTACGTTGCATTCTGTTTCATGCAATAATGCGATTTAGATAGATAGAACGTACTTAACTATACCAAAATCCATATAGTTTGAGCCACATGTCACGCATAATAAGTCAAATTGGTGACGAAAATTACGCTTAGTTTCGCACTTAAGCCCATTGTGCACTATCTCGAGAATGGCGTAAAGACAGCACAAATTCGTGAGTATTAAATAGTAGTATTTAAATGATGTTCATCCACGAATGTACGATTCACTTAAGGCGAAGTCGCCAGGGTAGCCCGCGAAATTCTAATTTTACGTTTTTTTTTTTTGCATATTTCAAGTCGGTTTTAGGTTGTATATTGATCAAAATCAGATTTGCGACCGTAACAAGTATGTATTTACAGAATTATTATCGTTAAAGTCATCAATACAATTCTTTAAGACCAGGTAATCCTATTGAATGACAATTTCATTAAGTCTTGACATTTGAGGATTATACTATCTTAAGGAGTTGTATTATTGATTTTAATTATTGTAATTATGTTAATACACATTTGTTATGGTCGCGAATCATACTTTTATCAACATACAACTTAATACTGACTTGCAAATTGCAAAAAGAAGCAAGAACATTTGAATTTCTTGGGCTACCCTGGCGCTTCCCCCTTAACTGTCTTTGGACATAATAGTTCAACAATCGCCGTGAACCTTGTGTGGTTTACTAGACTGGGCAAAGTATATTATGTTAATCCCCAAATAATTTATAAGACGTTACGAAGGCTGAATGTTAGTTGATAAGCTCGTTGCTAACTTAAGTTGTGATTAATTCCGTCCATTTTTATTATTATAATATTTAAGTAATTAACGTTGTACATTATTATATTATTAAATGTTATGGTGATTTAATCAATTATCTTTTTAGCTTTTCACCCATTTAAATATGAAGCCTTGAAAAGAAAACTATGTAAGTGACGCTTGTTATACAAAAGACGACCTAAAGATCGAAGTGATAAAGTGTGAAATCGCTTGCAGATTACTTGATACTTATGACGTTAACTTTAAAATCTTCAAATGTCCATTCTAAGTTATTACTACTCTATTTCTTAATAACTTTTAATAAACTTAAAACGTGGGTGAAAAGCTTTTCAGTTAAAATTATTCAAATAATTACCTCATAAGGACAATAGAAGTTTATATCGCCTGAAAATGGTGAATAGAATCTCGGCTTGCATCCCTTACTCAATAGGTGTAGTGATTTCTGTACCTGTCTGTCAAATACAATCAATGTTAAATACAGATTACGGCTAGCTTTTACATTATTTCTGAATTTTTGGCAATTGCATGTCCTGTGTCACAAAAATTAATACCTGTATGGCGTTTATACAGCCAGTTTTTAGCTTGCTATATTCAAATGGAACTAAAGCATATTCCAGGCTCTGTATTGAATATCTATTTAATTTTTTTTTCATCTTGAATGTTCACTATAGTGCACCCAGTATATTATATTTCAGACAATGGTGTATTGAATTTGATATGTTGCTATTCAACTCTGCTCAGACTTCAATAATACACTTTATTAAAGCTAACTACAACACTAACACTGACATAAAGTTCAAAGTTGAATGAAGATCGACGCAGGTTGAGCCTGCACGCGCTATTCGTACTTGTAAGTTCTCTGAAAATAAGGTGCTCTGAGTTCCTCTTTGGTCTGACAGCTTCACCGTGTACTGATACAATATACTAGATGCACTAACCTCCACAAGGTACAGACGCCAGCACATCAAGCTACTACAATCTGTCAGATTTCTTTAATAGATTTTCGACTTTATTGCTAAGGCATTAGTTTCAAGGTTGATTGGGAAAATCTGACAGTTTCGGATAGGTTGACCTGCTGGCGTCTGTACTATCGACAAAACGGACGCTTACACCTTAAAGTTGCTTTTTGTATACACTGATTCATTGAAGAAACCCTGTCTCGGAAAGTCGGAACGGCACAAAACATTTGCAAGCAACATTGTTTCAAAATTGGAAAGGCCTGGTGTTTGTCGATGGTACATTTATCAAATCACAAATAATGTATTTGCATTAAACTTGCGATCAATGTGATGATCATACAAGAATATAATACTTATGTAACAATATCTCCATCCAAAGGTTAAAATATTTACTCAGCACATATTTTGTTTATATTAGTTGTGCCATTAGGTTAGAACACACCTTTATATATTAATTTTATTCAATATATTCTTATTTTTATGGATTTTGTATTATTTTTTGAATAAATCATGATTGGTAATATAATAATGTGTATTATTTTATTGGTTAAGCCTGTAAAATCCAGAGGTAACTTTTGCAAAATTATTGATAGAAAAAATAGAAAATAGTTTATTGTCCAGGTAGTACAGTAAGCAGGTTCAAAGGTTAACAATACGTTGAGACGATAATACGAGTATCTCAAAATATTATCTATATCTAGGTTGCAAAATATTATTTACCAGTGAGTTTCTAACTATACAGTTAGTCTGTTTCTTGGGGCTCGGGGTACAGATCTCAGAGTGGAGACTAGTGTGTGATGTGTGTGTGTGTGTGTGTGTGTGTTGTGTGGTGTATGTGTGCGTATTTGTTTCCATTGCGCGTCGTTTGATTCAGTGTCAGGTCAGGGTATTTATCAGGATTCCGTACCAAAATGGTAAAAAGGTACGACTCTGTCTGTTTGTCACAGCTGCATAACTCAAGAACTACTAATGCTATCAACTTGAAATTTGGAATAGTTTTAGGTGTGTTTGCCCAAATATTTTGCAAATAAGAAATAAATAAACATATACATATATTTTTTTGCAACAGGGACTGAAAGGGGGTCTTAAAAATTCAAAATGGGGCTACTAGGACGTGTGGGGTATCGCGCTATTTATGCATTTTCAAGCATTTTTCTTTTGGCTGCATAGTTTTCGACTTTTGATGAAAAATGTAAAAAAAAATATAGTCTCAATCTCCGAAGTATGCGATAACACAGAATAATTTCAGATTTTTGTTTATTTTTCCTTAATCTTACATATTTTTCCAGTAATCTTTACATAAACTTCTAAAATAAAACAATGTCTCTAAATAGCACAGTTTTTTTTTATACGTGATGGTACGGAACCCTTGGTACGCGAGTCCAACTCGCTCTTGACCGGTTTTATATTAATAGTTCCATGTCATCATAACCAGAGTTTTGCAACATTTTCTTTATAACTTTTTTTACAACTGAATAATTGAGATATATATAAAATATATTTTCACTCAATTATTTAATATAGATATATTAAATAATTGAGAGAGTAAGCTGGCGTCTAGCTAGCAATGAGTTCACGTGTTGGGATTCTGTAGTTTCTTTTGCTTATGATTGATGTGTAGTCGGGTCTGCTTTTAAAAGTTTTGTGAGTTTTGGTGCTCGTAGAAAGAATGAAAAGCTGGCGGACTCTGAGTAGGTACTCGTTTCACGATAGAGTAAGTCTGTAGAGAACCCGTAGGGCTTCTTAAAAGTTACTTTAAGAAGCGCTCTCTGTGCTCGTTCTACTTCAAACAAGTAGGTAGGTCTTTCCAGCGCTACCCCACACGCTGAAGCGACAGGTACTGAATTATGCATTGGCATAACGCTAGGTAAACTTGTTGTAGTGTGTAGACAGTCTCGTAGTCTACGCATGGTGTGGATGAGTTTTCTTATTCTGCAAGAAAGGTTGGATATATGTTGCTTAAATGATAGGTGGTCGTCGATAAGAAAAGATTCCGCATATCACCAAATCAAAAACGCTGCTTTCATCTACTTACTTGCTGAAAGAGAAAATTTCTAAAGAGTTAGTGACCAAGTTAATAGTCTAGAAGTAATATCCTTCTCTTGCCCTCATTCCAATTTATTTGGGGTCGGCGCAACATGTCTCCTTCTACGAGTATATTAGTCGTCATCTCGGTAGCCACGCCCTTTCTAGCCATATCATCTTTCACGAAGTCCATCTATCGTTAACCAGACATTCATACTGAAAACTTTCCTCATTCCTCCGCATTACACGCCCATACCATGACAACCGATTTCCACAGAACTTCTCAGTCATCGATGCCACTGTTCCTACCTACACATTTCTTATTCTATTCACTCGCGTAACACCACGTCCCTCTTGGCATTCTCATCTCAGCTGCATGCAATTGTCTTTCATTCATCCCTTTTGTGGCCCAATCTTCTGATCCTGCATAAGTACAGGGCAGCAAATTTAACCATTGTTTTAAGGCACCAATAACTTGGAAAAATAATTATCTTTCTTCTATAAATGGTACCACGACAAGATAAAGGCCTTTTCTATAAGGTTGGTGGATAAGTCTTGCACCAAGATATAAGACTTATGAATTTATTGATAACTTTGTTATTTACAATAATTAATCAGTAATGTAATCCCCAAATAACTCTATTACTCTGGCTCATCTAGTTGGTAGAAATGCCGTGCGCCCAGAATTCCGGAGGCTGTGCAGAAAAGAAATTGTCCACTGCCATTTTGAGGTCTTCGTAGTTTTGATTTTTTTCTCACGCAAATAAAGCTTTAGTGGTCGGAACAAATGATAGTCGGATGGAGCGAGATCCGGTGAATACGGTGGGTGGGCAACCGGGTGCCATCCAAGCTCTACGATTTTTTGTCGAGTCTCCGAAGCGACATGAGGTCGCGCATTATCA
The DNA here is from genome assembly GCA_948252095.1 of Dicycla oo. NCBI lineage: Eukaryota > Metazoa > Arthropoda > Insecta > Lepidoptera > Noctuidae > Dicycla > Dicycla oo. The sequence goes on from OX411732.1 coordinate 18,478,013, forward strand.
TGGAGTAAGTGAACATTTACACGTCTCGGTCGTTCATCTCTTATTGCGTCAGCCAGTTTCTGAAGCTGTTCAGTATAAATGGAAGTCGTAATCGGCCTTCTCGCAGGGAGCTCATCGCCGGTTACCAGATCTTCAAGAAACTTTCCGATGTAGCTGAAAAAGAAGCGATTCACAAATACTAACTCTGACTTGACGATGTCTGTCAGTTAGTTGATGTGAAATCCATCGTGACCACTCCACTTTACGATAGCCGAGTTTGTGTAAATGACAGCCAAGAGTCTCTGCCAAATCACGCGTATTTATTTCTGGATTAGGCTTTAAACAGCGGAGTAATGTCGAAGATGGATGGTCGCCCAAATCGCTCGTGATCTTCAAGAGTTATATCTCTCGATGCAAAGCGAGCAAACCACCGGCTTATCTTCCATCGCGATTCAACACCTTCACCGAACGCTTTGCTGATGTTAGCGGTAGCCACACTCACGTTGTGTCCCTAACGCCACTCGTAAAAGATGATCGTTAGAAGTTGATGTTCACTAATCATTTTCACAAACTAACCAAATCCTCACTAGCGCGCCTTTATATACCTTTGATGTAATAGCTTCGAGAACCTGCTACAATATTCTTACGTATCCCAGATCAATAGGTACTAAATATTCCGGAAAATTCTAGTAATTTACAATTTCTTGTGCAATATTTTTCCGCCAACCTGATAAAACAAAGAAGTAACGAGTATTGATCAACACGCTTGCTCTTTCCCTGTATCTACAGGCTTGATAAGAATCGAATTAATATCGAACAAAGAAAACAAATAAAAACATAGTAACAAATACAATTTTCTTTTCTCTCGTAAAAGCCTTTTAGAATATAGGTTTAATTTTAAAAGAGAGACATTTGAACATTGTGTGTCTAATATAAATGTTATAGAGCGTAGGTACCTACTGGTAGGAGCTCCCACAGAATCTTGTTACGACTTAAGGGTATTGGAAGAGGGCTTAGTGATAAGATGTTGCGATTAGCGGGAAAGTTTTACGAGGTATTATTAAAGTGTTATGTTTTTAGGTTATATGTATAGTACGAAATTGTCAGCTGAGCGCTATCTTCTGAGATACAGGCCTCGCCTAGTTCAGAAGATAGAGTCAATACCCAATGTTAACCTCTCTTTACCACCACAAATGCTGCTGGATTACTAGTATGTAATGTACATGTTATTCCTATTATTAAGTGCTTTAACTATGTTGTTTTAGTTTTTAATCCTGTTGCTATGCTGGTGAGAAATAAACTATTATTATTATTATTTCCTTTATTCATTTTTTTTACATATAAGTTATATTTATAAATATTAGAATTAAAAAAAAAAAATATTATTATTATTATTATTATTATCTCCTTTATTATTATTATTATTAAAGTAACTTATCTTCCCAGAGTAATTAACGCATTCAATGCGGCGACAAATTTTGCTCTCACTAGCAAGATGCGGCTTGTTTTGAACGTAAACGCTGATCGGCGCGCGTGAGCCGCACTTGATGAATAAAAACCGGTCAAGTGCGTGTCGGACCACGCACAATGAAGGGTTCCGTAGTTGGGATGAATTTATCCCAAGAACAAACGTAACATTGTAGTTGAAAAACAACAAAACTACAAATGTCCATAGTTAAACAAAAAGAATCCAACCCACATTGCACCTAATGTGGGTTGGATCCTTTTCGTTTAACTAAGGATAGTGTAAGTTTGTACGCACAATATTGAGAGATTTACCATTTTATTTTAAGACCATAGACTTCTTATAGGTTTTTCTGTAATCTATAGCTATAGAGTTATTTTCTGTATTTTTTTTCATAATTTTAAGGTCAGTATTTTCTGAGATGGGGGGGGGGGGGGATGGTCAATTTTTGTCTATTTTCTTGAATAACTTTAAAACAGGAATAATTATAAAAAAATATATTTGAGCCCTCATAGAAGGCCCTTTTATTTGATATATCGCACGGTACAGTTTGCAAATATTTTTTTTAATTTTCTTATTTGCCTCCTAAAATTGACCCCCATATTCTAAATTTATTAAGTTACACGGCCGTGTTTGGGATACAGAAATACATACGTGTACCAAATTTCAACTTTATCGGTTCATTAGATTCGGAGCAAATTGGCTGTGACAGACGGACAGACAAACAGACACATGAGTGATCCTATAAGGGTTTCGTTTTTCCTTTTGAGGTACGGAACCCTAAAAATTACACGCCAATCGGCGTTTTCAGCACTTTGTTATGAATTTGAATTTATTCATTTCGAATCCATCCATCACGTCTTTATTTTGAAAAACCAAAACAAAAAATATAAAACAACTATACATTACGCCGATCGTGATGAATGGGTTAATGATTAACAGTTTTAGAAACTTTGTTGCCGCTGCAACGAAGTTAAACCTTCAACTGTCATGATATGAGACACAATATTTCTATGGCATGTCAGGGTGTAATTTTTATCACCGTTATCCTCTTAAAGGGGTCATTGTACTCATCAATAAGAACAAATTTTACTACCGGACCAAACCTGAAATCGCGAAAAAAATCAGCTGCTCCCTACATTTTGCGAACATGAATGTATGGGACAGCTGAATTTTTTCCCGATTTCAGGTTTGGTCCCATAGTAAAAGTTGTTAATGATGATGAGTACAATAACCCCTTTTAGAGGATAACGGTGATTAAAATTACCCTGTATTTAACGCGGCGACAAATTAATCTGATTATGGGATTAAAAAATAATTAAAGCCGGTAGCAACAATAGTAGGTTGGCAGCTACAACCGGCGGATAAAAAGTAGGAAATGGGCATTCATAAATTATACAATGAGATTGTATATAAAGTTAACAGAGATCAGAAGTAAATATAAACAAGGTCACCAAACCTAACCTCGTGGTGCCCTTCGTTCGCTCTTGCATCCTATGTCGACGAAAATATTTTCGCTGCCAATTTATTTTTTTATTATTTAGTAGCAAATAGTTAGTCGCCCTTTAAGTAGTTAGTCGCCTGAAAAATAATTACCCTTGTCTATTGTTACCGGCCTCTAGGAAGCCGATTCACAGTTGAGAGAATATGGCATGCGGACACCTTCTCATACGCTGAATGTATGCCTCCAGAGAAATGTCCTTTTCCATTGAACTCCTTTAATAATAGCTCTATTTGTCTTAGCTTTACAAAAATTATGTACATCTTCAAAATCGCACTCTAAAACAATAACTGCTGCAACCCGCTACCTCCCACGGCCCCGCTACCTCTTATCACCGTGACCACACTACTCACAGCCTCCGTACAACTGCTATTACAGCCCCCTTTCACCGCTATACGCCGATCGTCGAACCACTCGTCCCACAAACATTTTTATGAACACAACCAACATACAATACCTAACAAGGCAGTCTGTAAAATCAAACAGTTTCCGCGAGTTGGTTTTTACTTTCGTGGGTAGCGAAATTTGCATTTAATTTTTATGAGTTCGTACATCAAAATAAAATAATTCATCAAATAAATTCAGCCTCAGAGGATTTCATCTTAGAATCTAGATAAAAAAGACTATGATGATTCAACTTTAGCTGACCTTCCCAACTATCGACACTTGAAGAAAGAAACTAACACTCGATCAACTAACACAACCTTTTCTGACCCGGGAGTCATGAGGGTGAATTCCTCTACAAACCGTCTCGCTTTACAAGAACCTATCCTATTTCTGAAGGCTTATAAAGGGCCATGAATGACCGAAACTTAGATTACAAAACATCACGTTCCGTGAATAAACTACAGGCAATAATGAGCACGTATTTGATAATTCGGACCTTTTCTCGGCCATCGAAGGGTGCTGCTACCTTACTAAAGTTCAGTTGTAATCATGTGCGAATTCCTAAACCATGGGGCTTAGAGTTGGGGAAAAGTTTTAAGGTACCTAAGTAAAGAAATGTGAAATTTTGTGGGAAACTTTTTTAATGAAAATTTGTGTAGGGATAACTGTCAGGGTTGTTTTGTTGACTATAGAACTTCTGCCTAAAACCTAGCCGTTTTAGGTGCTCATTAAAGTAAAGGAGATGTTCCAAAATGTATGGACCTTGGGCCAGCTACGTGTACACTATACATAAAATAAGGGAAATATATTTAAAACAGTTCTCAACTGTCCAATTACTTTAAAATGGCTTTGCTTGTACAATTAATTACACTTGAAATTGCAACACACAACTAAAACCCGTCATGGCGGTAAGCTGTCATTTTGATTGATTAATGACGTTTGACATGTTTAATACTCAAGAAGAGGACTGAAGTGACACTGTCGTGACAGCCGACAGTCCTCTTTCTATGGTCAATGGTTGATCTATGGGCTTACTGTCATTGTGTTTATGAACAGAGTAACTAAATCGGTGAGAAGCCATGTTGAAAGTCGCTAAAAATATTTGATAAATATCTATTCCCTACCACAACAGTCTACATTTAAATTAATTATCTGTATTTTACCCGTATCCTACGGATTTTTCTCTCTTTTTTGAGGTAGTGAACAAAGACCTGGCCCATTCTGAAACATCTCCTTTGCAAGCAACTGGACGTCGATATCATAATTATTAATAAAGAGGTTAAAAGATGACGAAGACGATCGAATCAGAAATGAAGAGAGCAGGAGAACCAAGGTGACCGACATAGCCCGAAGAATTTCCAATCTTAAGTGGCAGTGGGCAGGGCACATTGCTTGCAGAACAGATGGCTGATGGGGCTGAAAGGTTCTGGAGTGGCGACCGCGTACCAGAAGACGTGACGTTGGAAGGTGGACTGATGACCTTGTGAAGGCCGCGGTAATCCGCTGAATGCGGGAAGGACAACACCAGTCGAAGTGGCGGTGCTTGGGGGAGGCCTATGTCCAGCAGTAATATAATAATAATATCTTGGGACATTATTCACACACGGTCATCTGATCCCAAACTAAGCAGAGCTTGTACTCTGGAAACTAGGTAACTGATATACTACATACACTACTTTTTTTTTGTAAATTCATACTTATATAGATAATTACACCCCGACTCAGGACAAACAGACATGTTCATGCACACAAATGTTTGTCCTGGATGGGAGTCGAACCCATGACAGAACATATTCAGCCGAAAGTCGTCTACTGCTAGACAGACCAGATGGCGTGGTTGGTTAAGATACCACCTGTCATGGCGCTGGTTGATATTCAGCCGAGAGTCGTCTACTGCTAGACAGACCAGATGGCCTGGTTGGTTAAGATACCACCTGTCATGCCGCTGGTTGATATTCAGCCGAAAGTCGTCTACTGCTAGGCAGACCAGATGGCGTGGTTGGTTAAGATACCACCTGTCATGCCGCTGGTCGATATTCAGCCGAAAGTCGTCTACTGCTAGACAGACCAGATGGCGTGGTTGGTTAAGATACCACCTGTTATGCCGCTGGTTGATATTCAGCCAAAAGTCGTCTACTGCTAGACAGACCAGATGGCGTGGTTGGTTAAGATACCACCTGTCATGCCGCTGGTTGATATTCAGCCGAAAGTCGTCTACTGCTAGACAGACCAGATGGCGTGGTTGGTTAAGATACCACCTGTTATGCCGCTGGTCATGGGTTCGATTCCCATCCAGGACAAACATTTGTTGCAGTGTCCTTCAACCTCATCATGATCATCAGATCATGATGAGGTTGAAGGACACTGCACGAGACACAATAGAAGTTTTATTGTTATGAGGTCTGTGGGCGTTTAGTGTCCTTCAACGTGTTAATGTGAAGAAACAGCTGACCTATACCTACCCAGGACATGACAGTTCATGTCACGAACTCTGATACGATACGGGAAGCACAACACCAGTCGAAGTGGCGGTGCTTGGGGGAGGCCTATGTCCAGCAGTAATATAATAATAATATCTTGGCACATTATTCACACACGGTCATCTGATCCCAAACTAAGCAGAGCTTGTACTCTGGAAACTAGGTAACTGATATACTACATACACTACTTTTTTTTTTTAATACATACTTATATAGATAATTACACCCAGACTCAGGACAAACAGACATGTTCATGCACACAAATGTTTGTCCTGGATGGGAGTCGAACCCATGACAGAACATATTCAGCCGAAAGTCGTCTACTGCTAGACAGACCAGATGGCGTGGTTGGTTAAGATACCACCTGTCATGGCGCTGGTTGATATTCAGCCGAGAGTCGTCTATTGCTAGACAGACCAGATGGCCTGGTTGGTTAAGATACCACCTGTCATGCCGCTGGTTGATATTCAGCCGAAAGTCGTCTACTGCTAGACAGACCAGATGGCGTGGTTGGTTAAGATACCACCTGTCATGCCGCTGGTTGATATTCAGCCGAAAGTCGTCTACTGCTAGACAGGCCAGATGGCGTGGCTGGTTAAGATACCACCTGTCATGCCGCTGGTTGATATTCAGCCGAAAGTCGTCTACTGCTAGACAGACCAGATGGCGTGGTTGGTTAAGATACCACCTGTCATGCCGCTGGTTGATATTCAGCCGAAAGTCGTCTACTGCTAGACAGGCCAGATGGCGTGGTTGGTTAAGATACCACCTGTCATGCCGCTGGTCATGGGTTCGATTCCCATCCAGGACAAACATTTGTTGCAGTGTCCTTCAACCTCATCATAATCATCAGATCATGATGAGGTTGAAGGACACTGCACGAGACACAATAGAAGTTTTATTGTTATGAGGTCTGTGGGCGTTTAGTGTCCTTCAAAGTGTTAATGTGAAGAAACAGCTGACCTATACCTACCCAGGACATGACAGTTCATATCACGTACTCTGCCTACAGCACAATTGTTGATTGGACAACTAGTGCATAAAAGAAGCCATTTTACCCCGAGACGCTATAGTTAAGTCGAGGGGTAAAATGGCTCGTTTGTGCCCGAGTTAAACACTCTGCTTTTCACTTCGATTGCGAGAAAATGAAACATGCATAAAATCAGTTTTCACTGTTCAAAACTGTTGCTAAATTGAAGAAGAGAAATAGCAACACAGGCCAGTTGGCGTGGTTGGTTAAGATACCACCTATCATGCCGCAGGTCGTGGGTTCGATTCCCATCCAGGGCAAACATTTGAGTGCATGAACATGTCTATTTGTTCTGAGTCTGGGTGTAATTATCTATAGAAGTATGTATTAGGTTGGGGAAAAAGTCTTTTCGCATTATAGTATGTATGAACTTGTAATAAAATCTCTTTGGCTATACTATTTGTATCTGGCTGGTTTTGGAATCATTGAAAGTTTAAATTTTAAAGAACATAATTCCAAATTCAAAGTAGGAAAATTTGTGATTTTCATTTGTTTTTCGTACCGTCAAGATAAGTGAATATAATGAAGAAATTCGATACATTTTAAAATTTTACTACAAAAAAGGTAAAAATGCAACGCAGGCCGCGAAAAAAATTTGCGATGTTTATGGACCTAGTGTAGTGTCTGTGAGAGTAGCACAAATTTGGTTTAAGCGTTTTCAATCCGGAAATTTTGATGTCAAAGATGCACGTCGCTCTGGTCGCCCTATTACGGATAAAATGGATGCCATTTTTCAAAAAGTGGAGCAAGATAGGCATATCAGTAGTTACGACATAGCTGAAGAACTAGAAATTGACCACAAAACAGTTTTGGCGCATTTGAAAAAAACTGGGTACACAAAAAAGCTCGACATTTGGGTACCTCACGAGCTCACTGAAAGAAACCTAATGAACCGTGTACTCATTTGTGATTCTTTATTACGACGTAATGAAACCGAACCATTTTTGAAGAAGCTGATAACTGGTGATGAAAAGTGGATCACGTATGACAAGAACGTGCGAAAAAGGTCGTGGTCAAAGGCCGGTCAGGCTTCACAGACTGTGGCGAAACCCGGGTTAACACGCAACAAGGTGATGCTGTGTGTGTGGTGGGATTGGAAGGGCATTATTCATTATGAGCTGTTACCACCAGGCAGGACCATCGATTCTGAACTCTACTGCGAACAACTGATGAGATTAAAGAAAGAAGTTGAGAGAAAGCGGCCGGAATTAATCAACAGAAGGGGTGTGGTTTTTCATCATGATAACGCTAGACCTCACACATCTAGCCACTCAGCAAAAATTAAGAGAGTTTGGCTGGGAGGTGTTAATGCATCCGCCGTATAGTCCTGACCTTGCACCTTCAGATTTTCACCTGTTTCGGTCTCTTCAGAATTCTTTAGGCAGTGTCAGGTTAACATCACGAGAGGACTGCCAAAACCACTTGTCGCGGTATTTTGACCAGAAGTCCCAAAATTTCTATAGCAATGGGATCATGTCCCTACCTACAAGATGGCAAAAAGTTATCGAACAAAATGGTACCTACATACTTTAGTTAAATGTAAATAAACTATATTAAAGAATGTTTTGAATTTTCTTAAAAAATGCGAAGAAACTTTTTCCCCAACCTATTATTTACAAAAAAACAAGTAGTATATGTAGTATATCAGTTATCTGGTTACATAGTACAAGCTCTGCTTAGTTTGGGATCAGATGACCGTGTGTGAATAATGTTATTATTATTATAGCTAATTCTCGCCACGAAACTTTTTAAAAGTTTTTATTTTAATTTTCAACATGTGTCATTCGACTTGGGTACTTCATACTGCCAAGTCATAAAAACGTTTCTTTGCGTTTTTAAGTAATACCTAAATGACAAATATTTTATCTGTTTTTATTAAATTAACGATAAAGAACTCTGAATTGATATAAATTAAAGCAAATTAAATAAAATAACGACTTTAATCTGCGACGTTTTATTGTGCGTGTGGCTGTTGGGCCTGTTTAACTATCTTGTCTTAGAAAGAAAAATACTTTATGCACTAGAGCATAATAAAAATCGACTTTATATCGCCTACGCACAACATAAAGACGAACTTTTAGAGCATGAGAAGTGAAAAAAAAATACTGTTAGCGGTGTAGCATGGTGCGGGTGACAGGTAACAGAAAGGGTAAAAGATTCATTATCTTTGGTAAAAGAGACTACACTACTTTTATAGATAATTACACCCAGACTCTGGACAAACAGACATGTTCATGCACACAAATGTTTGTCCTGGATGGGAACGACCTGCGACATGATAGGCGGTATCTTAACCAACCACGCCAGCTGGCCTATAAAATTAGATCTACTGTAGGTAGGTAACTAATTTAATTAGGTGCCAAAAACTACTGGAAAAGGTTGCAATAAAATAAATACTTTTATTACCTGCGTATAGTAGGTACCTAAGACTCATATGACTCATAGTTAAACGAAAAGAATCCAACTCCTATTAGATGTAATGTGGGTTGGATCCTTTTCGTTTAACTATGGACAATAATTCATCATTCTCCTGCCCTTGGCCCAATTTTTTTGGGTCGGCGCAACATGTCTTTTTCTTCCATACTTCTCTATAAGTCGCCATCTCGGTAGTCAGTCCCTTTCTAGCCATATCATCTTTCACACAGTCCATCCATTGTTTCTTTGGCCTTCCCCTACTCGTATAGGCATCCACATTCGGGTGTGTAACGGTTGATATAATAACAAAAAATCTAACGTTCACTTGACCTAATTTCAGTTAATATACTTTTGTTTAATTTATATTAAACAAAAGTATATTAACTGAAATTAGGTTAGAATTAAGTTAGATTTTTTGTTATTATATCAACCGTTACACACCCGAATGTGGATGAACTGATCGTTATCGATCAGTTGAGATAATGAATTGTTGATATAATTTCATTTTATCTAATTTCTTATGATATAATAAACATTTCCTATAATGCACATTTGGCATAATATTCATGTAGTATATTATAAATTTACTATAATATTCATAATCTCTAATAACTTTAAATATAATTTAGAAAATCTGATACGATTTTAAACGCCTGCTGGTATGGTGCTAGCAAAAATGCATCGCATAAGCATTAATTGCTACAAAAGTTTGCTTTTATGCGTGAGGTGGGTAGACTATACACGAATTTATTATTTTTCTTACTGTCATACAGTTACAGCGAAATTATTCATTGTGTGACTTTCTGATTGTAACCAGTAGAAATTGGGTGCAATCTGGACTTTAGGGCACCCCGACTCGGACAGGTTAGGTTAGAAGGGGATGGCGGGGTCGTGTGATCGAGCGAAGCGAGCGAATAGACCCCGCCATCCCCTTCGTGTTTATTTTTTTATAAACCATCCAGAAGTAGGAGCCCCGCGAAGCGGGGCTCCATCGACCAAGCCCACCCTCGACCATGCATTGAATATTTTAAGATTTGGTTAGGTGCCATTTGAGTTAGGTTAGAACTGTGACCATTAAACATGAAAATTAGGTCAAAAGAACGTTAGGTCAAATGAATGTTATATAAAAAGAATATTATACATATTGAAAATTATATAAAATGAACGTTATACTAAATGTTTTATATTAAATGAAAATTATATCATATGAAACATTAGGTCATATGAAATTAGGTTATATGATTTTATAGCATATGAAAATTATATTATATGAACGTTATTTCAAGTGAAATTAGAGCATTTAACATTACACACCCTCCACATTCATACTCAAAATTTTCCTGACGACATTTTCCTCATTCCTCCGCATCACATGACAAAGGTACCTAAGACTAATAACTACATAAGAGGAAGTTTGAAAGTTGATCCGGTAACTGAAAAGTTGTGCGGAAATTGGTTGTCATGGTATGAGGACGTGATGCGGAAGAATGGGGAAAATGTCGTGAGGAAAGTTTTGAGTATGACTGTCAATGGCTATAAGAGTAGTGGAATATCAAAGAAACGATGGATGGACTGTGTGAAAGATGATATGGCTAAAAAGGGGGTGACTACCGAGATGATGACTATATAGAACTTTTGTTGGGACGTGATTTAGGTTCTATGAAATTAAATGTTTATTCAGTGGTACATAATGAATTTAATGATCAAGTTACTAAATCTAAACACAGTACAAGAACTGATATTATACTAATTACGAAATGACGCGAATTGACGGGAGCCACGGATTGGTAAACGCGACTGTGTTGTGTGTTGTCGTGACGTCGTCGACTGTATTCGAACTTAGGAGACGTGGGATCTCATAGGCACTTAAGCTCATGTGTGCATGTGGAAAAAAAGGGACATGTTACGCCGACCCCAAATAGATTGGGATAAGGGCAAGAGAATGATGATTGTAGGTACCTAAGACCTATACAAGCATTTTCAAACCGAAGTCATTAGTTTGGCACGAAACCATGAGTCCGGCTCGATGTATAAAGTCTTGTCTAGGCCTCATTGGCAACATGCCATTGATTACCTACAAAGCGAACTTGCTCTCTGTTTCAAACTTCCAAGTACAGCGACCGATTTCACTGAGCTCGTTAGGTAGGTAGGTAGGTTGGCACTACAAACTACAATCAACTCAGTCTATAGTCAGTCCACCTTTGGATATAAGCCTACGATTGTTAGGACTTGATTGAATGAATTTCGAACAAAGAATCGAGAACACGCTCATAGGAACTGCCGAACTGTAAGGTACTCGTATAGTACAGGGTAGGTGTTGAATGTATGGTAAGTATTTTTGCTGGGTTTTCTTTGCCACTACGTATTTCATTTAATCGGAAAACTTACAGTTAGCAAACTGACAATGTTTGTAAAAATACAAAATTGAAAGACAAATGTTTATGAACTGGCCAAAATGAGTAGCCTAGCGTTTTCCCAACTATGTTGGGGTCAGCTGCCTTGTCTAATCGGATGCAGCTGAATACCAGTGTTCGATGTTATTCGAACACCCTTTTGCTGATCTAACGAATCAATAAGACCGCGTTGAGCGCGCGCCAAAGTCAGTGCATATTCGGACAGTAACCGGGTGTATTAGCCATCATTTTAGCGTAGGTTTTTATTCGTTATAAAATAAATTGTTTTTTAGCAGGTTAAACTCAGCGTTTTAGTAGCCATCCCAATAGTCAATACCACTTAGGTCGTGACCCGAACAACCAGTATTGCAAACTGCCTATGGAGATACCCCTTGGTGTGACTGGTTGTCAGACTTTCGGGTTTCTGACAACCCGCTACGACTGTCAAAGATCCACTAATGACAGCCGGGACCAACGGCTTAACGTGCTTTCCGAAGCACGGAGGGGTCATGGTATGTAAACATGGTCACCCATGTACGGACCAACCGCGGCAAGCGTAGCTTAACTTGATGAATCGACCCGTGTGGCTGTTATTACTTAGGCACGAGCTCGAGACATTTAAATAATACTTAGATAAATCTCATTGGGGATGAACAAGATAAAATGTTTTCTTTAAACTATTATAAAGGTGGCCCATATTCTGTCCTGGCCTGTTCACTCTTCGTAGCACCACCCTTTGCTGTTTCCAATCTTGCAAAAAAACTTACAATAAGCCATTTTCACTTCTACCAAACCTTTGGTAATACGCAGCCATAAAACCCAATTGCATACTTCAATAGGGAACGGCACTACGTATAGGGCCGTCATACCGATTACCTACATGAGTATTGCTGGCCAATGCTGGCCCATTGAAATCAAGTCCTTTGTGTTTCTGAGTGCAGACTTATTGTGCGAACGGTTATTTCCTATTGTTGTGAGTGTTTGTTAGATTTTTGAGCTTGTAGGGCTTCAATGTACCTTTCACCCTTTTCAGCCCTTTCGCTTGCTAGGGTCAGCTTTTTCCTAGCTAAATGTTTTCAGGATTATTCTTGAAACGACAAATCTGTTACGAAAGTCGCAGTCGCTTTGTTTACCAACTAGATAATTTTGGTGTTCTGTGGTTAAACTAGCCGCAGATTTTTAAGTTTTCGACTAACCACGGCTTCTGGCATTTGTATGCAGGAACAGTGGTAGGCATCTGTATCTGTGCATGTGGTACTCTAAGGTGGTAGGAATGAATGCCAGAAGGAGAGGAACGAATGGAAGGTAAGTAAAGGACCGAGTGAGTGAGAGAACGAAGGTGAACTGGTGTGAGAGAACCGGGAGTAGCTAGGGAAAATATACGAGTCATATTTTTATAAAAGTTATTTTTATTGTGTGTATATGCAATCAGTACCCTAATTGCGTAACACACTATCAATGGAAATCGGTTCGGAGACAGCGGAGTCTTAGTAATAGGGTCCCGTTTTACCCTTTGGGTACGGAACCCTAAAAATGGATAAAAACCTACACTGTATTAATTGCTATCTCGGTATTGTATGAGACGCTTTATGTTGTTTAATCGTTGCATATTAATCCTTAACCTTGACATAACCTATATTTTAGAAAAATTGTATGGAACTGGCTTCCACCTAGTTTTTTGATAATTATTGAATTTGCAATGGGATCCCTACGATTTGTAGTGCAATTTGGAGTATATTTCATTGTTGTTCATTTCAAGCATATTTTTGTGTGGCTGATGGGCATTCTCCTTTGTAAGGGAATATCAGTTCGACTAAATTTGACAGCTCTAATTTACGTCCGTCCCTTTCTTGTTTTATTAGAGAGAAAAAGTTAGCAATAGCCTAAATTAAGTTTAGTTTGTGCACAACAGAATCGGCACCATGGTCATTCCACATTGTCTGTGGCGAGCATATTTATGTAGGTACAGACGCCAGCAGGTCAAGCTACCCGAAACTGTCAAATTTTCCCAATCAACCTTGAACCTAATGCTTTAGCGATAAAGTTGAAAATCTATTAAAGAAATTTGACAGATTGTAGTAGCTTGATGTGCTGGCGTCTGTACCTAAATAGATTTCTCGGGCTCGCAGATCAATCAAATAGCTTCCTTTGTTTTAGTAAAAGCTTTCAGGCGCCAACGTTTGTCGGATTTTTATATTTTACCCTCTATAGGCTAACAACAACCAAAGCCAGGCTGACATTAGCGTGCAGATCACGAACAGGCCAGCAGATTGAAACCCTTACTACGAATACTACTTACCTAGATAGCAGGACTGTCCCTTATAACGTGAGAATTTGTTTGCAAATTGAATGTTGGTTTATTGTGGAACCCTTTTAGATTAGCTTTTAAGCTTTTGATTGTTAGCGTGTGTATGTGTTGTTGGATGTTTGTTTTGTATTGTGTTCACGTCATCACGTGCTTACTGCAGAGCATGAGTTGGTGGGATATGCTAAATGCGCTAAAGGTGAAGGGAGTAGCTGTTATGAAAAATGCGACGCTGCTCTGCTATGGTGTGTTTCCACAATGAAACTGAAAGCAAACCCTGTTTAGGTAATTTTTTTATGCAATCACTCTAAGGCTTAGAGTGATTGCATAGCCCTTTGTTGTACATGTCCACCAATTCGTACTAAGCGCTTGCAAATGTCTTTTATAATGCGCACAGCAAAGGAGTGGAACTCACTACCTGCATCTGTGTTTCCGAACGCATACAACCCTAATCTCTTCAAGGTGAGAGTGAACAGGCTACTTTTTACTTTTGACAAAACGCAAGTCTGATCCTGCATCCTGCATGCAGCCACCTTTGGGATGGATCAGCTGAGTACCAACTAGCCGCGCTTGACTCGGTGGAACGCAGAGCTAAGAGGTTCATTGGCGACGTAAAACTGGTGGATGCACAGCTTGGCTCATCGCCGCAAAGTTGCCTGCTTGTCGGTCTTCTACAGCGTGTACTTCGGTGAGGGTGCCCAAAAACTCCACGACCTGTTTCCACAGGCCCCCTTCTACCATCGGACATCTAGATGCACTGCCAGTTACCATCCCTACCTAGTTGCTATTCCACCAATTCGCACTAAGCGTTTCCAAATGTGTTTTATAATGCGCACAGCAAAGGAGTGGAACTCACTACCTGCATCTGTTTTTCCGAATGCATACAACCCTAATCTCTTCAAAGTGAGAGTGAACAGGCTTCTTCTGGGTAAGCTCACTCCATCGTCGACTTTGTCTCTGTCACCTCTGACCTAGACTAGAGTCAAGAGCAAACCCATCACAAATAAAAAAAAAAAAAAATTTAAACAGGTTTTTTTAATACTTCTTTAGATACGTCCTTTTTCCTTACGGCAGCAGTGTACTAACCGTAAGACCATCACTTTCCTTTTGTTAATCCACTCTGATCTGCGCCTATGTCATCAAGGTTCTTTTAAAATAAAACATGCATAAATAAAATAAACAGCACTTTAACATTATCCCTGTTATGATAAATGATTTTCATTTCTGTATTTTCCAAAAAGGGAAAACTGTCATCTTACAGTAGGTGTCTCACAAAACCATCATCTGCCTAGCCTTTTCCCATCGATGTTGTGGTCGGTTACCAGTCTAATCGGATGCAGCTGAATACCAGTATTTCACATGGAGCGACTGCCTATCTGACCTCCACAACCCAATTACTGGGTAATACGATACCCCTTAGTAATACTGGTTGTGAGACTTTCGGGTATATGACGACCCGTAACGACTGTCAAAGATCCACGAATGGCAGCCGGACCAACGGCTTCTTCTAAAGAAGGTCAGCCATCCACGGACCAACCGTGGCAAGCGTAATTTAACCTGATCAATTGACCCGTGCGGCTGCTATTACTTAGCCACGAGCTCCTCTTACAAAACCACTGATAAAACTGTTGAAAAGTATCGTGGGACACCCAGGTAGAAAGAAATTCCTTTCACTTTTACACAAAAGCGTCGTCACTGTCAAAATGTTACACTTTTTGCTGTCTAGCTCTCATTCACCAAGTGTGCAGAGTATAACGTGCGATAAGAAACTTTATTAAACAACAAAGGAGACGACAATGACGCTCGGTCGGTGAGGTTGGCGACGTAAAACTGGTGGATGCCAAGCTTCACAGCTTGGCTCATCACCGCAAGTTTTCCTGCTTGTCGGACTTCTACAGATTGTACTTCGGTGAGTGTGCCCGAGAACTCCACGACCTCATTCCACCGGCCCCCTTCTACCATCGAACATCTAGACGCACTGCCAGTTCGCACTAAGCGCTTCCAAATATCCTTCATAATGCGCACGACAAAAGAGTGGAACTCAATACCTGCATCTGTGTTCCCGAACGCATATAACCCGAATCTCTTCAAAGTTAGAGTGAACAGGCTTCTTCTGGGTAAGCTCACTGCATCGTCGACTTTGTCTCTGTCACCTCTGACCTAGACTATACGTAGTCAAGAGCAAACACATCTCAAAAAAAGGTAAAAGAAAGTTAAATTGCTAATTCCCTTATTACCCCCTTATTATCCCTTATTACCACAATATTACCTAATACGGTAGGTATTATCATTCATAATACCCACAATATTACCTATGAAGTTCTCTCTTCATAACCATAAAAAAAACATGTTTTAAAAAAAACATGATTGACTTGTAAAAGTGTTTGTACATACCTACTTACAGAAATAAAAATCATTTATCATAAACACGTTGGTCGTTGGAATTAATATCGAAACAACATTCGGAGCAGTAGCGCGTCATCAATTTATTATACGCTTGACATCCTGCTATGCCATAGCGAATAATAATGGTGATAGTTGAATAGAATTCATACACTAATGAACATTTGACTGTGGATTAATTATGCTTATGCTATGCATCATTACAAAGCAAGATCCCAGGGCCGCCAGACCTTACTTATTTTGTGATTATGGGATAGAGTAGTGTTAGTATGTACGATCGACAAAAGCTACGCCTTTCCAATTTTGAAACAATGTTGCTTGCAAGCTGCAACTGTACATATGACAAAGTAAAACAAAAGACCATAGGGAAAGGTTTTTGCAATGAATCGTGTACACAAGAATCAACTGTAAGGTGCACTATTCCAATTATCAAAAAAAGTAAATATTGAAACATTATTGACGGCGTATCATGGTTTAGTAGGCTCAATTCTCCGATATGGTGTTATTTTTTGGGGACAATCAACTGATAGAGAGACCGTATTCAGGATGCAAAAGCGTTGCATTCGATCTATGTGCGGCCTTACTTCAAATCATTAAAACTGTTAACATTTCCGGGACTATATGTATTAGAAACTGCACTTTTTGTAAAAAGAAACCCGCATTTATTTATTAAACTATCAGCAGTCAAGACAACTCAATTGCGTACTCAGTACAAAAATCAATTATGTAACATAAAATGTAAAACTGCTTTGATGTACAAAAGCTTTTTCGGAATTGCTCCTAGAATATATAATGAAATTCCTAATTCCATAAAAATAATGCCACTGTCAAAATTTAAAATAGCATTGCAGAAACTTCTCCTTGACAAATGCTACTATACAATAGACGAGTTTTTAAACGATGTAGAGTTATAGGTTATAATTATTAATGAGGCATATAAAATTTTGACATCTTTAATTTATTTTGATTTTTTGACTATTAGAATGTTTGTTTTGTACGAATTATTATTATTATTAAATTTTTTATAGCATATTTACTTTGCATGTCTAATATTTGTATGTCTTAAGACAAAACATAGCGTTCTATTTTATATATAAGTATGATCTATTGTATACCTATGTTTAACAAATAAACTTTATGATTATGATTATGATTATTATGGTGTAAAGGCCTGTTTTGTCGATGGTACTTTGAACGTACGCCTAGCTTGGGCCGAACGTTCAGGTAAAGTACTAAAGTTACGTAAAAAATATTACTTACTTTTCTTACAGTCTGACTGTTGATTTGTATGTATATTTTACAGAATATTGTTAATAATTAATAATCAATACTGCCAGACACTACCCTTCCGCGGTTTTATCCGCCAGACGCTTTAAAACTCGCAAAAAATGATGTCATCTTACTTACAAGTAGGTTGAGTCTTATTTTTTATATAATGATACTCGGGGAACTATTTCAACACTATTTGTAAGCAGCCAGACCAATCGTAGCTGTCAAACATCCCCCAGACTCAAGCTATCTATGTAATTATCACACTCGCGCTCATACTAACAGCGGACTTTTAATTGGGTCTGGGGGATATTTCGATGGCTCGTAAGTATACTGAGTCAACTGTACTTCTGATAACTTTAAAGCATGACGATAAAAAGAGCGAATGGCTATATTACAAATGTTAATACAATCAAGAAAAATAGCTAATCATAATGAATTGTATATAATAAGTGCAAATTAAATTTCATTTTATTTTATTAATTACCATTCGCACTTTTTATCGCCTTCCTTTAGAGTTATTTGAAGTTTTGTTGATTCAGAATACTTAGGAGCCATCGATTTGGCAGCATCGATTGGTCTGGCTGCTTACAAATAGTATTTAAATAGTTTCCCGAGTATCATAAGAATTAAGACTCAAACCGTAAGTAATATGACGTCATTTTTTTGCGAGCTTTGAAGCGTCTGGCGGAAAAAACCAGAAAAAACCTGCGGATCTTGGACTATTAGTTGGTTTATAAAAACCGCGGCAAACGGGTCGCACGGGGCGATCGATCAGGTTAAGCTACACTTGCTTGATATTAGTCGGACGATAAGTTTACTGAAACTAAAACCAGAAGCTGCTTGGTTGGAAGCATTTAAAACAGTCGCAAGGTCTCCTAATATTTGACTCGAAACCTCTTCTACGCTCCCAGCTTTGAACTTTACATAGGTATACTAGATACTATATATAGGTGGATACCAAAACTATCTCCAACAACAAAATACTGCTTTCCTACAATAATTTCATGCAGCTATCATCAACTTCAAAAATAAAGCACTCATATATCTGCATTTGACGCGACAATACAATCGAAGCCTTCATTACGAAAAACAATACTAATGGGGCTTCAGTAAACAAAATCAGCCAGATTTGAGTTTGATTCATTTTTAATGCGATCCAGCTCATTTAGCGCCCGGGTGGGATCCAATCATTTTGTGAAATGGTGAATCAAGTTTTGATATTAGGATTATTTTGTTTTGAAAGGATATGCTGAAGCAGAAGTTTGTAAAGATTTTCCAAAGATCTACAGGGTGTACCATAGAGGTGTGAACAAATTTAAGGTTGTACGGACCATCAAATTGAACATCTTTCTCCTCCATAGGACCAGCATCGTCATTGCGAAAAAATAATCAGCCGTCCCATACATTTGCGTCGAGTAGGTATTGAAGTTTTATATGGGATATTTGATAATTTCTCGTGATTACAATGTCAGTCCCATGGAGAAAGTTGTTCAGTTTGATGGTCGGTACGACACCCTTAAAGACCACACCTTTTTGGTACACCCTCTATTCTATTGGATATAGAAAGTGGGCCCTGATTTCGATTCCAAAGTGCAGTTTTTAGTCAGGAACGTTTCTGAATTTGTATCTGGTTAATTGAAAGAGACTCGATTACGATATACGGAAGACTCAAACATAACTGACGAAATGTGTGATAAACATCTCTGCCTCTCCCTTCGGGGAAAATAGGCGTGGTGATATGTTGTTCTAAGGCCTATCATTTCCAATCAAAGCTAAGTATTATCTACGAAGAAGTTTATTCTTCTATTGTTTTTGTTTTTTTTTTTAATGTAAACCTAGAATTTGGATATTAGCAAACAAAATCCGTAGTAAATACGCACCAGATTACTCGACTGTAAGTAGGTTTGTACAAACACTTTTACAAGTCAATCATGTTTTTTTTTTTTTTTATTAAACTAGATGAGGTCGGCGTTTCCTATCTGACTACTCTGAGTAGAAAGGCCGAAACAATCTCAGAGGTCACAGTCTCTTATAAAGTCCAGACATAATCTTGGTCACTTCATGTGAAGACCATGTAGATTGGTGTCTGAAATGGTCTTTTGAGGAAGAACCACACAGATTGAGAGAACCTGTCCAGTCAGTGCACGCATTTGTCAGTAATCGCGCAGCTCAACTCAGAACTTAAGGAGCTCAACGATTCGACGAACAATACCAAAGAAAGGACATTGGGGTAGGCCGCATAAATTACTCAAACTGCCAGACCATGATTAAAAATAACTGAGAGAAAAAATAAAACAAACAAAAAAGCAATGACCTACATAGTCTTCACATTCACAATAAATTAAAATAATATAATACTTTACAAAGTAAATATTCATGTCAACATTTAATATGCAAAAATAAAAAAATAAAATAAAAAATGGAGCAGTTCAATCCCAAGCCTTTTTGTCCTCCATATAATCTTTAACGGTATAAAAAGCTTTCTGACACAACTTGCGTTTAATGAATGATTTGAATTTATTAAGGCTCAGATCTTGAACGTGGCTTGGCAGTTTATTATAAAAGCGTTTACATTGACACCTGAATGAACCACCTATTTTCTTGAGCCTTGTTGGAGGTACAACAAATTTGTGTTTGTTCCTAGTATTTATATTGTGGATATCACTGTATTTTTAAACAATTTAATGTTTTTATGGGCATATAAAAGATTTTCAAAAATTTACTGAGAATGCAAAGTCAATATATTAATCTCCTTAAATTTCTCTCTGAGAGATTGTCTCGGACTTAATTTATAAATGCATCGAACAGCTCTTCTTAATAGATAGATCCTTCTTAATACTTAACCCACTATACGACGAAGAGAGCTCACAAAAATATAATATCGAAGTCATAAAAAATATTCCAGTTTGATTCATTTTTAATTCCGGCTCAGTCTATTGTCCATCGAGTTCGACGATACTCTTTGTGTTTGCAGACTTTGGGCAGTAAATAAAAAAAGCACAGAAGGTTCAGTTTAATATACAGCTTGGTTTAAAAAAATTATCGCTCAAGGGTGAAATGGATTGATTTCGCTTGAAGTCTGTAGATTTTGTGATTACTGTTTTTATCAACTGACGCTTGAACAAGAATATATTATACACTTGCCAAGGAGGTTTTCATTTAATTCGCCGCTACAACTTAAAAATAAAATACCCGCCAAGTGCGTGTTGGACTACGCACAAATCTAAGTTTGTACGCACAATATTGAGAGATTTAACATGTTATTTTAAGACCATAGACTTCTTATAAGTTTTCCTGTAATCTATAAGACAGACAGACAGACTAACAAAAATTCTAAAAATTGTTTAGTTTTGTGTATGTATATGTATTTAGTAAAGAGCAGTTATTTTGACATTACAAACAGACACTTCAATTTTATTTATTTGTATAGAAGATGTTCTGTAGGTGAGTGAAAGATGCCGTGTACCGAAATCCACCACCATTGGATCGATTCACTAGGTAAATAATTTATTTTTGTTTCATTTTGTGTTTTTTTTAGACTTTTCACTTCGAGTGAAAAGCAAAAATAAACGAAGCGTCTGATATCGGCTTTAATGACTAGACCTTCTCACCTTTATATATCTTGGTCTGATGTCCTATCCTCTGATGTCTGATCCTCGTTGAGGATAAAGGAAAAATAGTACCTTAGGGTGCTTATTTTTGTGCAAGTTGTAAGAATCGGTAGAGATATTCTATTGTGGCGCGTGACAGACGGCTCAAGAGTTATTGACCTGGGATAAACAAATAATATAGCTGCGAAAGTTATTAGAAATGGATGAGCTTACTTATAGATATTTGTTATCCAATCAATAATATTATAAGTAAAAAGGAGGTAGTAAACAGTAATAACCGGGTAGTAAACAGTTCTGGTCCCTGTATAAAGCGGCTCAAACGAATTTCTGTCGTCCCACTTTACCTCCGATGATGAAACCTGATAGGTCGCTGGCTGCAAGTGAGAACGCAAATTTATTTGCATCTCTCTTTGCAAGCGATTCACGTCTGGTCACTGTCACATTGTGACTCCTCGATGCTGGAGATCGCAGTTCACATTAAAGAGGTCCGAAGAGTATTGTGCAATCTAGACGCGAACAAGGTCAACGGGCCTGACGGCATTTCAGCGAGAGTGTTGAGGCAGTGTGCGCTTGAACTGTCTCCTGTGTTAACACGATGGTTCCACCTCTCTTAAAAAAAGGTACCATAATCCTGGAAGCTTGCAAATGTACAACCAGTGCCTAAACAGGGCGACCGTGCAGACCCTGCCCATTGTCGTTCGATCGCCATTACCTCCATTCTGTGCAATGTAATGGAAAGGGTACTGAACAGTAAGTTGCTGACCTACCTTATATGGCTTTCGCCGGGGACGGTCGACTGGCGATCTTCGTGTGTATGTCACGCACTGCTGTGGCGAAGCCATCGAGAAACACGGCGAAGTACTTGCTGTATGGCTTGACACGCTGCTCTGCTCAGCAAGCTTCCTGCGTATGGCATCCCAGCTGGTTTCCTTAGTGAACGGTCGATCAGAGTAGTCGTTGACGGCTGCTCCTCTGACCTTATGGCTATTGGTGTTAAAGAGTTCCTCAGGGGTCTGTTCTCTCTACAACTCTTTACCTGCTGCCCATCAATGACCTGCTTCAGCCTGGTATTGTTGGGTACGCAGATGACAGTAAAGTTTCAAAGAGATACTTGTCCATCACAAAAACCAGGGGGCCGAAGTTCGTTCCTTGAGAGAGGCCATGGTGGAGCGGACAGATTTGTCCTTAAGCCTGGTCTCTCAGTGGGGTGATGATAATCTGGTCTCTTTTAACGCCACCAAAACAGGCGTGTCTTTTTATCGCTAATAGGAGTCGTTTCGCCCAAACTCCAACTTTTCGGGGTACATCTGTTCCTGTAACTGATTGGCTTGAGCTCCTAGGCATGGAGTTGACATCTGGTCTCAACTTCGGCGCCACCATCGAGTACAAAGCCCAAACTGTGGCCAACAGAGCATTGTATTAGAAGATAAAAACAAAAAGTGGTACTCTTATTAAATTCAGATGTTCAATTTCTTCGTTATATTAACTTTTTAAATACTTTTGGGGTCATTTTCTCCGTTGCAATAAAATTAATTTGGGTATAAACTAGCAACAAAACAAAAAACCAATCTGCCTAGCCTTTTCCCAGTTATGTTAAGGTCGGCTTCCAGTCTAATCGAAGGCAACTAAATGCCAGTATTTTACATGGAGCAATAGCGTATCTGACCTCCACAACACAGTTACTGGTTAATACGATACCCATTGGTAAGACTGGTTGTCAGACATCCGGGACCAACGGCTTAACGTGCTTTCCGAAGCACGGATGAGTCTCGGTATATAAAGACCCATCCACGGACCAATCCCGGCAAACGTAGCTTAACCTGATGGATTGACCCGTGAGCCTGTTATTAGCCATGAGCTCTTCTATACTTACAACAAAGTAACATAATTTCTAAGTAGTAAATTCAGATTAGGTTTTATGTATGTTATCTCAACAGGCTTATTAGTATTTTTCTCCCTTGTTGTAGAAAAGGTGACCATAATAAAATTTGTGTTGTGGATAAACAAATTGTCTAGCGTCCGTCGTCCAGCCAAGGTCGACAGCAACGTCGCCCGTGCGAGAAAATTGTATTACGATCTAATTTTCTAACCTCACCTTAAATACTAGTCATCACCTTTTCTATACCTTTTCTAGGTGTGGTAACCTTATGGTTCACGCGAGAAGGGGTAAGTTCTACTCAGTACCTAATAGTAACCGCACTCAGAACTCATACAAAAAGAACAAGCTTTAGGATCTTTAGTGGAATGCACTCATAACTACTCTTTGATGCGTCCCCAGAGTCTTGTCAAAAGCTTTTTTTTTAAAGACTTTTTTTTTCGTTGCCGGCTTCAATGACTTTTAAGTTTCCTTTTTTTAAAGTAATTTCTTCACCACGAAGTATTTACTTTTGTTTACCTGTGCGTAGAGACGGTAGAAAAAGATGAGCTCGAGCCAAGGATTTTTGGAGAATGGCTGCTGAAATATTGGAAAGTCTAATTCAAAAACTATTACGTTTTATCAGGTATGCTTAAATGCACGTCAGTCGTAGCACGAATTACTTTTGATACGCAATAAAGGCGCTGTCAACATCAAATTGATACCAAGTATACTTTGTATTCTATTATAATTTTGTTTGTAATGGCATGCGATTATTGATTTTGAACGTTCCAGAAACATGCACCGTGTCCATTTACACGATGTAAGTTTCTGAAACGTTTAGCTTTACTGTTGTTCATGGTTTTAGAGTCCATCTCAAGGTCTGCAATCCATACGAGGACGTACGTAAATTCTGAGCGAGGTCCGATGTCTTATGAGAACGGATTTGCACGTGCCACCTTCACACAAGTATATACTTAGATTTCCGAAAAATAATATTTCTAGATTTTTTTTGGAATATTATTTGTACCTACTTGCCAATATACAGGGTTATTGGTAAAACACCACCTCTTAAGGGGTCATTGTTCTCATCATTATGAACAACTTTTACTATGGGTCCAAACCTGAAATCGCGAAAAAAATATCTGCTGTTTCATACATTTTGACGAGTTTTGCGAACATGGAACCGCATGATATATTCCTTGATCCAGTTTGTTAACATTTTGAAAAAGAATCTCTTGACTTGGACAAGTCCTATTTGTTTAAAAAGGAGCTAATTCGCATAGACTGCCGAAAATATCTTTATAAAATTGGTCATCAGCTCTCCAGCAATCGTTTAACCTTTTCTCAACTAATTCTTGTATCATCACGAAGTATGCTATCGACTATGTGCGGGGTCCTGGGTTCGATTCTCAGGTCGGAGTCCTATTGAGTTTTTCCATTAAGAATTTCTTAGTAACACTCCGGAGTTTGGAAGTTGGCGGTGTGACACCCCCGTGCCGCGGGAAGTACGATAAGCCGTTGGTCCTGTGCCTGATCTCTCTCCAGTCGTGTTGGTTTGCTTGCCGTCCAATCGGTGAGGGAACAGAGTGCACTTGTGTCTACGCACACACTTATGCACTATAATATCTCCCGCGCTGAAGGCTGGTCTCGGCTGAGATTAGCCGCCATGCCCGAAATACAGTCTGGAGAACTAATTATGCTATGAGAATAACTTATGTCGTTGTAAATAATTAGTATCGTGGCTCGTGGAGATCATATTAGCATAGCATAATCTGCCTATAATATTCCTTCTGCTGGGACACAGGCAGGAGGCTCTGTGAGAGAGAGTGGGCCGTAATCCACCACACGGGCCTAGTTCGGGTTGGTAGATGTCACATGTCTTCGAATTTATGATTCTAGGGACATGCCGGTTTCCTCACGACGTTTTCCTTCAACGTTTTGAGAGCAGTGGTGATGAAAAATAATTTACACAAAGTACATAAAGCACCTTTTTTTTCGTGGAGAAATGCTCATGCATACTGCACTACCACGGGGAGATAGTGCAGTTATGTGGGACTCCAACCCACTAAAACTCCACAGTGTCCTCTCTGCCGCTTGTGGCAGGAACACGGGCACGCGTTATCACTCACCGCAAACCCGCCGCGGCTGTCCGTCACAGGACACCCTCTGGGGAGTACCCCATCACCGGCGTACAAGAACACATTGCACGCCGTGACTATCCCAGGGACCAAACCAGCGTATGGGCGCTAGAAGACCCCGTATCTAGGCACCCTTGATCCCCCTGTGACCGGTCAGGTCAGTGGCCCGGCTGCCTACCACTTTTCGGCCGCAGAGGATAGGGAGAGCGGCCAACGATATACTGACACTCCTCCTCCCCTGTGGCCCCACCGCATCTGCCATCATACGGTGGCGACCCCGTCAAGGCCGCGGAAGGTAGGGAGAGCGGCGCACCGCAATAACGGCACTCCTCTCCCGTCGTGGCCGCCAACCCTGAGCCACGATGCCTCCCATACGACATCGCGGCCCGCCTCAGTTGCGAAGTCGCCCAAGTGGCAACGCAACTCTCATCCAGCTGGTAGCACCTGGATGAGAGTTGCCGGAAATCGAGTTGACTGGTATAGGCTGATGATGATGAAAGCGTCTGTCAGGGTTCGAACCTACGCCCTACCACTCGTAAGTCACGGCTGTAACCACTGGGCCATCACTGCGCTCGAGAGACCATATTAATGAACCCCAACCTGCCAATTGAGTTACCATCGACTTTCAATACCCCTCAAAGTGCCTCCAAACAACAGTATTATCAACACATCTGTCAACATGTCTATGTCCCAAACAACTCGAATGCCTACTAACGACAGCTAATAAAAACAGAGTCGAGCTGTTTGTTGATACAACCGCATGTTTGGTGTCACGTAAGTACTGAAATTTACTTCATTGCTTATTTTACGTGGTGCGAGTCTTCATTTTAGGAAGAGTGGAAAGTGTGCTAGTAAGTGTTTTGATGGCAGATTCCAGGGGATAAGTTTTGATGGTGCAGTGTACCTGCAAGTCTTCATAAAATGATTAATTAGGTTTTGCTGTACAAAATCGTTGTGTAGGAGGGTAAAGCGAGAGTCTTCATAAAGTGATTTATTAGGTTTAGCTGAACAAAATCGTTGTCTAGGAGAGTAAAGCGAGAGTCTTCATAAAGTGATTTATTAGGTTTAGCTGTACAAAATAGTTGTGTAGGAGGGTAAAGCGAGAGTCTTCATAAAGTGATTTATTAGGTTTAGCTGTACAAAATCGTTGTGTAGGAGGGTAAAGCGAGAGTCTTCATAAAGTGATTTATTAGGTTTAGCTGTACAAAATCGTGGTGTAGGAGGGTAAAGTGAGAGTCTTCATAAAGTGATTTATTAGGTTTAGTTGTACAAAATCGTTGTGTAGGACGGTAAAGCGAGAGTCTTCATAAAGTGATTTAATAGGTTTAGCTGAACGAAATCGTTGTGTAAGAGGGTAAAGTCAGAGCCTTCCTAAAGTGATTTATTAGGTTTAGCTGTACAAAATCGTTGTGTAGGAGGGTAAAGCGAGAGTCTTCATAAAGTGATTTATTGATAAAAAAATATAAAGTTTAATATAAACGTTGTTTATCTTGTTTAAGTCACCATGGAATGCCATTTGTTACATTAAGTTTTGAAAGTTATATCAGCAAGATGGCGGCCATCAGTAGCGATGCACTGATGAAGGCGATTTCTGACATTGTCAACCACTTTCCGGCACAATTGAATGGGTATGGTGGTTATTTCTTCCCTTATTCTCATCTTGAGTTTTATACCCAAGGTGTGAAGACGATGTTTGTAAACTTTTTCCTTCAGGTAACCCCAAAGGAAAAGTCACAAATGCTCAAATCTGGGGATCGTGCAGGCCACCCTACGGAACCTCTAAGAGAGACCAGTGGCGTCGGAAAACTTTCGCCTCTATTTCACCATTGAAATTCTAGCTGTGTGAACTATCGCCGAATCCAATGTCTTATTGAATTGCCGTGAGGGACGTCTGCATGACGCGCAATGTTGAACTGATGCCGGAACGCCCATAGTGTGGCGACAACAGAACGACCATTTCCTAAAAACGTGCGAACGGCAAACCCACGATGCTCTTCCGTCCAAACCATTTTGCGTACTAAAATGAAATGGCACGCTCGCATGAACGCAATGAGACCCCACCAAACATCCTACCCTCCCTGCAGCCCGACCCCTGCCCCTCCAAAACCGACGCATATATTTTGCCCCATCCTGTATAATAGAATATTGTCAATTTTTATGACTAAATACCAAAATAACGGTAAAAAAATAGCATACATACTTATAAATACCAACGATCCTTCTTGATCGTAATCATTGATTTTGATGATATGTAACTTCTATACAAAACAGCCATTGAAAAAATTAGGTATTATAACAATGTGTTAAAAGTAGCTTCCGAAACAACACAAAACAAAGGACGGTGTGGAACAAAAAAATGTTTTGTATCATTGTCTGGAGGTTTTGTGTTGCAAGTGGATAATTATATGGCTGAGGAGATGAAAATGTAGTTCGTGGATAAAATGTCTCTCTATTATGGTTTTGTAGGAAACAAAGGCTTTTGTGGGAAATGTCTATCAGAAGTAGAGTAATACGAGTAGTAGGGCAAATATGTCTTAAATAAATTGGTGATAATCAGAAAAAAAAAATGTGTGTGTCAGCTCCGACGCACGACTGGAGTTTACTCCTGTTTCTTGTGCCATTCCGACTTTCTGTTGTTGGACGAAATCAAAGGATCATAAGGGCAGGGTTTCTTCAATTAATCATCTATACAAAAAGCAACTTTAAGGTAGAAAGCCTTTCGTTTTGTTGTACGTTGTGCAAAAAAATGTGACGCTTTCCGCATAAAATTTCTTTACCGGCCTTAAATGAAAATCGATTATTGAGGAGTAAACTCCGAAACGCCCCTGTCTCGCACGGTTTTAAATTCAATTAATATAGTAAGATTAATATAAGAAGAAAATTTTAAGCAACGTTAAATACCATGCAAATTTTTATTGAAATGAGATGGTATTCAACTTTAAATTCGCTACTGTTTCTCAATTACAAGTGACATATTCACGGTTTAGCGACGATAATATTGGTAAATCACTTATCTTACAACTGTGCATTTTATTTAAAAATAATAATTATTTTTTACAAAAAGCGGAAATTTAGTAATATTTTTGCTAGGGGGTACGTGCAACGACTGTATACGGTTCGATGACTATACTCACCTTATAATAATATTATAATTACTGACAGGACTATTGTCGCCTGATAGATTGATAGATCGATTAGTGCGCCGCGCAATGATTGTCGATGTTACCATTCCACATGACGAGAACCTCGTGAAAGGTGAGAAAGAGAAGCAAATGAAGTATCTCGACTTAGCACACGAGGTTGTTGACATGTGGAATGTGAGCTCGGCTGTCATTGTGCCGATTGTAGTAACGGCCAATGGCCTGATGGCCGAAAGTCTCGATCAACATCTTTCGAGGCTCTCGTTAGGCGGTTGGCCAGATTCAGAAGGCAATACTTCTTGATACGGCTCGCATTGTGAGGAGGTTCCTGTCTCTGCAGCCCTAACCACCGGTAGCTTGGACTTTGCTCCCGCTACTGGCGGATTACTATTTTTTATATTTTTAAATGTTTTTTATAAATAAATATTTAAAAATGTATGTAATAAGTTTTTAAAATTAATAAAGGACATAATAATAATAATATAATAATAATAATAACTTTATTTCCAGTTTTACATTTTTTTTACAATTAGGTAGCACTTGGTATTACATAATACATATTGTGAAATAAATTGTAGATTAATACAGAGTTAAAAACCTCAGACACCCAAGCTAAGAATAAACTTGTGTTATGGGTGTCTTTATGCTGCACTGTAACAATAGCGGCCAGTGACTGGTCTATTATATTAAGCAAATTAAATTGACGATTATAATGGAAACTCCTTTATTTCAATACACCTCATTTCACATTAATTAATCAAACCTCATACACGTGGTTCCGTATGATGGAGGCAGCCAACTGGTTCACCACAGGCAATTAAATATCGGTTAGTCATTATTATAGTAATTAATTTGTTGCATTATTGCTATTTCCTTTGTTTTGTCACATTTCATTACATTTGATCCATACGAGCACTATCGGTTAGTTCAATATAAAAGGGTGCTGTTTTTATGAAAAAAAAGGGATTCGATTCCTGGCTGAGGCAAAAGCTTTTTGAAAAAACCAAAATGCAGTTTTATTTTTCTTCAAAACTGAGGTCATGGTTCCTTTGACTTCTTTGTCCTATTACCCAGAGTTTCGATTTTAGTCAGATGTGCCATTGCAATAATTATGTTCATTTACGCGACTGATATTATACCATATTATTCCATGCAGCTGACTATTTTTTTTTTTTGAGTATAAGATGATTTCAAAAATCATCCTGCCAGGGTTGCGGGTTCCCCCCCGGGGGGTTGCCGAATTGTCGAGGCGGGGGAGCTCAGTAGCCGTGGCTTGGTCACCCACGGTGAAGCGAAGAGGAACCCGAGGAGGGGCCGCTCGTCAGGGCTTTTTCTAGGAAGTCGACGACGTAGCGGCCAACAGGTAGGTTGCGGTGCCGCTTGAGCGACATCGCAACTGAGGCGAGCCGCGATGTTGTATGGGAGGCATCGCGGCTGAGGGTTGGAGGCCGCGGCGGGAGATAGTGCCGGTATTGCGGTGCGCCGCTCTCCGTACCTTCCGCGGCCTTGCCGGGGTCGCCACCGTCTGATGGCGGACGCGGTGGGGCCGCAGGGGAGGAGGAGTGTCGGTATTTCGTTGGCCGCTCTCCCTATCCTCTGCTGCCGAAAAGTGGTAGGCGGCCGGGCCACTGACCCGACCGGTCGCAGGGGGACCAAGGGTGACTAAACACGGGGTCGTCTGGCGCCCATGTGCTGGTTTGGTCCATGGGGTGGTCACGGTGCACAATGTGTTCTTGTGCGCCGGTGATGGGGGGTGCTCCCCAGAGGAGGGTCCGGTGACGGACAGCCGCGGCGGGTTCGCGGTGAGTGCTAACGTGTGCCCGTGTTCCCGCCACAAGCGGCAGAGGAGGACACCGTGGAGTTTTAGTGGGTTAGAGTCCCACATAACTGCACTATCTCCCCGTGGTAGTGCAGTATGCATGAGCATTTCTCCACGGAAAAAAAATAAAGAAAAGGGTTGCGGGTTGTTTGAAAGAGTTACCGTGTCCCTGGCATAGGCGGCTGACTCTCACATTCATGATTATTGAATATTAAACAACTACTAGAAATGTAATTTATTCGGTACAAAATAGGTCGCAAAAATCGAGCAGTTCCTCCCCCTACTATTAGGCAGGTGGCATCGGCTTTCATTCGTCGATCTTCGACACGGGTAGTCAGAAGCCCGAAAGTCTGACAACCAATCTTATCAAGGGGTATCGTATTACCTAACTGGATTTTGGAGGTCAAAAAGGCAGTCGCTCCTTGTAAAATACTGGTATTCAGCTGCATCCGATTAGACTGGAAGCCGACCCCAACGATAGCGAACGACGAAATACAAAAGTTGGGAAAACATGTGATGACTTCATTAATTTCGCAATAGCTAAGCTATTCATTGGCTTTTGCGGTACGGTTTGCGGATCCGATCCATGTACGGAACAAATAAATGAAATGCCGTATGAGACAGATCACGAAATAACAGTGACTTTTTGAATTTTCAAATTAATTGTACTGTCAAAAATGAAAATATCCCAATTTGTAAATTATCAATCCTACTAATATTATAAATGCGAAAGTTTGTGAGGATGGATGTATGTTTGTTACACTTTCACGCAAAAACTACTGAACGGATTTTGATGAAATTTCGCACACAGATAGTTTATAGCCTGGATTAACATATATGATACTTTTTATCTCAATATTCTTACGGGTTCGAGACTTACGCGGGTGAAACCGCGGGGCGCTGCTAGTTAAAATATCGGGTGTTGGGGAGAATACGACATTAATTGAAAAAATATATTGAGTATCGCGGTAGTAGTACGTATACCAAAAATTATCAAATTATAATCAAGGGTATAGCCGCAGGAATTTGTTTTTTCTTTGACAATTTTAACACATGATGTGAATACCACGCAAGTTTCATTTAGGTTATTCACATCAAAAAAATTTCATTTACCTACTTGCTAAAACAAAACCAAATGCAATGGTGCGGCTCGCTACTCAGAAATAATACAATATTGTATTGTATTGCTGATTGAATTTAGACCTAATAACCATGACGATAAAATTCCTATTATCATAAGCAAACAAAGATTGCCGAGGCGCATTTTGTTTCGAAAACTAAGAAGACAGCAAGGTTGCCAGTTCGACGTTTTTGTCTTAACAAAGTAAGTTTTTGTTTAAACAACAATAGTTCGTAAACACTTCCGCATTCAAAAGATTTATTGTCTAAGAAAAGGAAAGAAATACATGTAGGGTTTTCCCTGGAATTTGCTCCTGGTCTCACACTCATTCACTGTCTAGTGCGTGACGCGCTACCCTTGTGAGAGCATGTGTTTTTTTTTTTAATTTCGATTCGTAAGAGTGGTTTTAGCGCATTAACAATAATTATTGATTTTGTGTAAAATTGAAAATCGTTTTGTTGCAATTTCATACAGTGCAGAGCTTTAATAGTTTTACTGCTGTGTTCTTGACAGATAATTCGATTGTGTATAAGTTTTAAGTGTAGTAGAGTTTGGTAGGTTACGGTACCTACCTAATGTGTAAACAATAGTGTGATAGTTACTTGCTGTTATTTGGTTGTAAGTTAAGTTTGGGGATTTATCAAAAATGAGGTTTATGCTTGTGATGTGAATACCGTAGAGAAACTGCTAGACAGAATTATTGACGCTTTTAATAAATTAAAAGCAATGGCTATCAGTAGTGACTTGTTAAGGAAAGTAAGAAACAATATCACAAGACATTGTCACATGTGTGTTACGAGTAAATGGTGGACAAATTCAGCAATTAAAAATTTAATTTAGTGTACTATGATTGAAGTAAGTTTTGATTGAATGTTTAATTAAGTGTTTTTAAAATGTTTTTAAAACGTGAACCTATTGATAGAAAAGTCGCGCCTGCTGGCGGGCGGCAAGTGGTGAGCGGAGCGGGGACAAATGCCGCGCGCCATTTTTTTTGTACATTGTACTCGTACTTACATGAATGAAACTGGGCCTAAAACGGACGAAACGGGTGCGACGTTGCCGCTCTCACGTGCAGTCCCTACAAGGTCAGATGAGGTTAGTAGACAATATTATAAAGGATGTTGTTTTAAATTCTGATTAGTTTTGCATTTAGTTTGTTTGAAAAATTAGATTTTTGAATTTTGATGTAATACCTAATTTGGTAATGGTAAAGTGTTTTGGTTAACTAGTGCGGATCGTATTTTCATTCAATGTCGTTATGTCGTCACCACCCTGTATATTTGTATGCTTCCACTGCTGGCCAAGCGCATCACGTCAACTCGTCACGAATACAGAATATATACTGTCAACATTAGCACGTCGATAACGCGAAAAATCTGCCTAGCCTTTTCCAAACTATGTTGAGGTCGGCTTCCAGTCTAACCGGATGCAGCTGAATACCAGTATTTTACATGGAGCGACTGCCTATCGGACCTCCACAACCCAGTTACTGTGTAATACGATACCCCTTGGTAAGACTGGTTGTCAGACTCGGGCTTCTGACGACCCGTACTGTCAAAGATCCATGAATGACAGCCGGGACCCACGGCTTAACGTGCTTTCCAAGGCACGGAGGAGTCTCGGTATGTCACCCATCCACGACCAACCCCGGCAAGCGTAGCTTAACTTAATGGATCGACCCGTGCGGCTTTTATTACTTAGCCACAAGCTTCTCATGTCGATGACGCGAACCCATAAGATTTACCCCTACCGAAAATCGCACAACGCGCTTATTAAGCTTTCACTGAAAAAAATCCTAGTAGGTAGTAGTAGTAAAAATCTTTATTGCAGACCATGTAATGATCCTTAAAAACACAAAACAATATAAGATAAAAAGAAATACAATAAAACAAATAAACAAACGCCTTTCTTTACATTAAAACAAATGCAAACAATTTCATTAACATTTACGTTTACGCCGCTGTTTCCAACCATCGCTTGTAAGTCTTGGTTGCTACAAACAGCAAGGTCCAACACGTACCAACCCTTAAAGTTATTCTTAATTTTTACTTGTAAGTACATACTTGATGACTTTTTTTACCGTCTTGAAAAAAATAGTGTACAATAGCTGAATGGAGTAGAAACCTAAGGTAACCTTTTTTTTTGTTTTTTTCAATAGCTTAGACATAAATTGCTCTATCAATAAATACTACACATTTGAAGTAAACTAGAACAATAAAAAGAGAAATTTTGAAAAAAACCACTTTATAGATCGTTAAAAAATATTGAAATTCAAATCATACGCACTACGCACTTTGCGTAGTGCGTATGATATTAAAAAAAAATCTAGGTATGGCATAGGCTTCTACTCCGTTCACCTTATTATACCATATTTTTTTCAAGACGGTAAAAAGGTCACTTAGCATGTTGAGATAAATTCTTCCACTGCGTGTTGGCGCATCAAGAAAAGTTTATTTTATAGGTAGTCGTTGAATATTCATTTGTTAGAGAAGATTGTTACTTGATGGAGCAGCTCGGATTGCTCTGCATGAGGGAACCCTTGCAGATTACAACAACTTATTATAATGTTTTAATACTATCGGGTGTTTTTTTAGAGGAGAGAAATTTAAATTGAAATATAACACAGAAAAATGATTTTAATATCCATAAAATTGGCTTTATTTGATAGATTATTTTATGGTTTTAATGTCTGAACATGATTCCGGGTATGTGGCCGTCGCGGCTGACACCAAAGCCTTGTTTACTGAAAACTTAATTTTTTATTGGCTTAATTTACAATAACATAAAACATTTGATAAACGACTAATTTCACGAAATCCGGCCACCTCGTTCGTGCGATTTGAAGGCATTACTTTATTTGATCTGGGTATATATTATGTAAAGTCGAATGTCTACTCCGATAAATGAGTGACAAATGAGCACTTGGATGCCAACATTTGATGCATTATTGCCGAATACAGCCTGATTTACTGCGAAGAGTGTGTGAAAATTTGACCTCCAGATTACGCCATGTACACGTCAGCCGCGGCGGCCACATGCTCGAAATCATATTCAAACATTAATGCCATAAAATTATCTATCAAATAAAGCCAATTACAGGGATATTAAAAACATTTTTTTGTGTTTTATTTCAATTTGTATTTCTCCCCTCTAAAAAAAAACACCCGATAGTTGACGGCCGGAAGGGAAAATGTATATAATATTATTATACCTATTGATTATTCCAAAAGTATCTGATTCAAACCTGTATCTGTAAACAAACCCTGTGCAGCACCCTATTTGCGTGACACACTATCAATCGGAATCTGAATCATTTTGAAGCAAATTGCTAATCCATTGCTCCATATGTTCGAAAAATTTGTCTGCCCAACAACGTAAATAATGCAATGAATGTTATTCAACTGTAAAAATGAAACCGATTCCGATTGATAGTTTAGTTACGCATTTACCCCACAGGTTAATGCTTACGTAATCACTCACTAAAGCTACTACTAACATATTCATCTGTATTTAGAAGGTCAACTTTATATCTCACCACTTTTTCCAACAATTACTGTTAGACTAGCTTCTGCCCGCGACTTCGTCCGCGTGAAATTTCATGTACCCCCGTCCCACCCCGTCGCATCGCATCGCCCGCCCGCGCGATCACTTCGTTTTCCTTAGCATTATTTCTGACTTTTTTTTCTTTTTACTCGGCTCCTATTGGTCAGCGCGTGAGGTTAAATAGAAAGAATTATTCAAATCCGACTAAAAAAAAAACTCTTCAGCTATTAGTATAGATAAAAATAATTACTTAAAATTGTAATTGAAAACGGTGATTGAAAATTTGAATTTCGGGCTGAAGTATACATATAAATAATCACTCACAAGCACTCTTTTTGTAAGGGGCACTACAAATTGGCATCCATGGGTACATTTTCTGATCCATTTATTTACATTTTTCATCGGATACCTTTGAAACAGACCTTTTTTTTGGATGGGAAATCATCATATAACTTCTCCCGCTCTGCGCAAAGCGGAAGGGCGTGTCCGACTTCTGCTGACTAAAACCCACCCGTGTTCCTTCAGTTGCCTATGCTAGGGCCACGGTAACTCTTTCAAAAACCCGCAACCCTGGCAGGCATTGGCCCTAGCGGACCCCTTCAGTTAGTTCTGACATCTCTTTGAGGCGCGCGTGAAACACAACGCGATGTCGACCCCGGCCTGGGCCTTACCGGATGGCGAGCTATCCATTGCTCGCCATCCGCAAGCCCGAGCCTACGGTGGCCGGGAATCGGCTATCGATTTCAGAAAAAACGCCATTCTTTCTGACTTTTCTTCTTTTTGCTTGGCTCATAAAGATCATAGCGTGATGATAAATAGCCTGTAATCTTTCTCAAGAATTGGGCTATCAAATGCAAAAAGATTTTGTTGAATCCGACTGGTAGTTCCAGAGATTAACGCGTTCAAACAAACTCTTCAGCTTTATTATGAGTAGGTATTGAAGATATCAGACGGTATTATAATAAATTCATATTCTAGGAATCGTATTAATTTTATAACCTGACATTTTCTTTTGAATTATAAAGATATATTTACATTAATATTAAATGGAGACTTGTTTGAAATCGAATATCAATTTCTATGCTTTATTTATTTCATTCTAGACTAGACTTTCAAGTAGTGAGATTACATAATGGCGCCGATTCCCTTGTTCACAAAATAAACTTCATTTAAGTTCAGTGCATCTTTTTCTTTCTATTTCATTAAGAAAAGGGCAGACGATAAATATTAGTATAGTCCTGTCAAATTAAGTTACTCCTTAGACAAGTTTAGACGTGATTAAAAAATTGGCTACTAAAACTGCGTCAATTTACGTCAGGCGCTGACTAATTTGTCAGGACTAAACTAATATTTATCGTCTGTCCTTTTCTTAATGAAATAGAAAGAAAACGATGTACTGAACATAAATTTAGTTTAGTTTGTGACCAAGAGAATCGGTGCCAATGCCTTGTGAATAGAAGGAAAAAGAAAAATAGGTTTATTTGTCACGAAAAAGACAATCCATCAACCAATCATCATTATCTTACCCTTCAATCAACTCAGCCTATTGCAGTTCACTGCTGGACATTCCCCAGGCTGCGCCACAACACCCTATCCTCCACCTTCCACATCCAGTCTGTCCCAGCCAAAAAATTGGGATAAGGGCCATCCCTTATCCCAATTTTTTGGGGTCGGCGCAACATGTCCTTCTACCATAGTTCTCTATTAGTTGTCATTTCGGTAGTCGCCATGGCTCATGAATAAGTAAGCTATATATAACCATTGGCAAGATAATTTTCTTGAGTGGAGACAGAATTGGTGACCGTGAGGACGCCCTCAGGCAAGATGGAGTGACATTCTTCGCAGAGTGGCCGATAGCAGCTGGATGAGATTAGCCGAGAATCGAGCTAAGGACCTACGCACCGCTATTGGATGATGATGAATCGTCATCGTTGTCGTTTTAAATTTGTGTCCTAATGCATCGGCATTACAGCGGACACAAATCTACCTAGTATAGATAAACCATTCTAAAAATTAACGCCCCTCCACAAAACGTGATTATTTCAAAGTGTGAGAGAAAATACTTATTGCAACACTTTACTTGTGTGCGTGCGGCGACTTTAAACATGGACTCGTCGCCGCACTTAGAGGTGAACTAATCGTGCGATCAGTCCGAGTACTAGCATTGTACAGCGGGGAGCGTGCGCTTTGTATGGAACGACACGTTCGCTCTTTCGCGCGTTCGTTTCATTCAAGTCGGATAGGTACCGTTTGCATAAAACCATATCTGTGATTTTTTGTAATTTGTAACAAAAAATATTTACTTGACTGCGAGGATGCCTTTTTGTTGACATTTTTTGACCGTACTTTTGCGGTGAAATCGGCGCGTGGACCCACTTTCCTGTCTCGCCGGTTACTGAGCAACAAATGAGAAAGACCAATTATGTGTATTGCGTCTATACACCTTATTTGCATGTGAGCGTAGCCGCTGTAGCGGGGCGTTCATTTTCAGAATGGTTTATCTATACACGGGTATATAACGTGAACAAAGATGCTGGATTTTCCTCTCACCATACGTCTATTCCCCCATAATATGAAGACCATACCACACCTTTATTAATTAACTTATTTCGAAACCGTTACCAAACAAAAAACTAAATTTCACAGAGTTAATTTACGATTTTTGCATTATATTTACCTCGTCATAAAAATGATGAACTGATAAGAGACAAAAGATTATTTGTTAAATTATTGGTTTCTTTTTAAGGTGTGTAGTCATATAATTTAATATTTTCTTATTTTTTTTTTACTAAAAGTAATTATCTTGAGAATTTTGTTTAGTAATGGTTTCAAAATAAAGGTACGATACCATAACAAAAATCATGTAAAAGAACAAATGATAAAACTTCCACACCGACATTAGCTTCCCGCCGCTAGGTGGAGCTATTTCCCTTTGTTCTAAATTCAAACGCTTGTCTTCCGGTGGTGGAGCGCTACCCAATATCCGGTGTGAAAGTGAGATGGCGATATTTATTGTAATATTACATTTTGTGATGGATGTTCAGATCGACTATTGAATATGAATTGTATGTTGAAGAATAGGTAGGTACAGATGTTGTGAGAATTGAGCTCGACTCTGTAGATAAAATGTTTTAATATTGATACTTGGAACAGTCGATAAATTAGGTTAATATCATACTAAGTTCCAGAAGATCCTAACTAATCTTAAAAAACCGGTCAAGTGCCAGTCGGACTCACGCACGAAGGGTTCTGTACCATTATCTAAATTATAAAAACGGCAGAAAAATCATGTCTGTTGTATGGGAGCTCCCTTAAATATTTATTTTATTCTCATTTTTAGTATTTATTGTTATAGCGGCAACAGAAATACATTATATGTGAAAATTTTAACTGTCTAACTATCACGATTCATGAGATACAAACTGGTGACAGAGGGACAGACAGACGTACAGCGGAGTCTTAGTAATAGAGGACTCTATTACTAAGACTCCGCTTACCCTTTGGGTACGGAACCCTAAAAATGCGAAAGTGGGTTTGTTTGTTTGTTACGCTTTCACACTAAAGCGGCTGAAAGGATTTGGATGACATTTGGCACCATGACCTATGACTTATTTAGGATACTTATTATTCCGGTAGTAGTATAATTTCCGACCTGCACACGGGCGCAGCCGTGGGCAAAAGCTAGTACCTATTATATAATAATAATAACAATAGTCATCCCGAATCTCCTTCTCCATAGCCTTAAATTACTAAACCTAAAAGAAACCCTCTATATCACCCTACAAAAAGCTGCCATTTTAAATACATATATGTCGAACTGTGTCGAAAGATCACGCAAGTAGCTGAAAACGAATAGGTCCTCTTTACTTGGCTACGGTCTGTAAATGTTGCAAACACCAGCCACACGATCATCTGATCCCAAACTAAGTAGAGCTTGTACTATGGAAACCAGATAACTGATAAACATACTACATACACTACATACAATATACAACAAGCCTTTTCAAAACTATGCTGGGGTCGGCTTCAAGTCTAACGGGATGCGGCTGAATACCAGTATTTTACATAGAACGACTGCATAGTGACCTCCACAACCCAGTTACTGGGTACCCCTTGGTAAGACTGGTTGTCAGACTTTCGGGCTTCTGACGACCCGTAACGACTGACAGCCAAGAATGACAGCCGGGACCAAGGTCTTAACGTTTATTTCGAGACATGGGGGGGTAAAGATGGTCACCCATCCACTGAACAACCACGGCAAGCGTAGCTTAAACTAATTGATTGACCCGTGCGGCTGTTATTACTTGGCCTCAAGCCTCTTATGAGTCTGTTACAATACGTGACCACCTATTCCCTTCAAACTAAAACATAACAACGCTGGGCACCAGAAATAATCAAAATTAGGTTTGAGAACTAGGACAAGCTTTGTCACAAAGACCTCCACTGCGACTATTATGAAAAAGCGCTACAAAGTGAAATAATAGTTTATGAAAGTGTTGCATAATGAGGGGTTTTATAATACCCAGATATGTGCAGTTTCATACTGGTATTCAATTGCATCCGGTTAGGCTGGAAGCCGACCCCAACATAGTTGGGAAAAGGCAGGCAGATTGATGTTGCAGTTTCATACACTACTTTATCTCAATTCTCAATTCTTTATTGCGTACCATAATGTATATACATAGTTGGTTAGGAAATTATTATATAAGTCACAATTATGGACCCTGTCGGGCACAGCATAGAGCAAGTAGGAGAGAGGAGGAAGAGCACTGGGTGTTGAATGAGATCATTCTTATTATTGAATAAGATAAACTGTTTTATTAATACAGAATTGGATTTAAGAATTATAATTATTATTTTATAAATTATTTACATTTATTTGTTATTTAGTTTTATTTATTACGTAATTAATATTTATTATCCCTAAGGTAAGTTATGTATTGCACGATTTATATTTATTTTTTTATTTTTCATATTATGAGTAGGTAGCCGTATCTTTAATAGTATTAATTATAATTTATCATTTAAGTATTCGCTTATACTATAATAACATTTGTTTACAAGGAAAAGCTTCAATTTATTGATAAAGATGTTATATTTATTTAAATTCTTTATTATTTCGGGTAATTTATTGTAAATTTTTATGGACATGACAAAGGTACTATTGGAGTGCAGTGCATTTAGTCGCGATGTTGGTAAGTTTAGTCTGTTTTTATGTCTTAAAATAATTTTGGTTTGTATGTCCTCTCTTTTTGTATCTTCATTCATGCAAGAGATAGTTTCCTAGCATAACCAAAGTTAGCAAAAAGTAAACAAACGCAATCATTTCTCCGAAACTATAGTAACGTGAATTACGTTAATATGGTTACCGAGTTATCATCGATCAACCGCGCATGCACCCAAGCGCGGTCCCCATATACAATAATAAAAATCGAATTGAAAACTCTTGGTCGATCCGAAGTGTTTATTAGAAAAAAGTTACTTTATAGCATTATGTTGTTAAAAAATCTGTATCATAATAAAACTTTTTAATTTTGTTTGAGTTGCAAATGCATTAAAGTCTGTCATTATGGTACTATTTTTGAATTCAAAATCAGAACTTTACGATTAGATTGTAGATAAAATAATTTTAATTTCGGAACTCGGAGTCCTTGGATCTGTATTTTAACTTTTTATCCACCGACTTCCGAAATTATAGCTGTTTTCACTTTGTAGTGCGTTTTTTGGAAGTCGTTTCTGTTTTTGTAAAATTAAATTCACCCAGACAAAAAATTGTATGGGTCCACCGCGCAAGTTTCCTCTACCAAGTGAAAAAAGAATTATCAAAATAGGTTCACAGTGACGAAAATATCGATGAACAAACATTAAAAAAATAATTAAAATATGCCTACAGAAGAACATATGGGTACTTAATCTCCTCCTTTTTTAAAGTCGGTTAAAATAGTCCAATCTATATTTTTAAAAGCCTTATCATCAAGATCTTGCTGCATTTATTGCCTTCTTCCAAGTAATAACCCTGAATCAAACTTGTACCAAAACCTTTCTGCGCAACCCACCTTCAGACTCATTTAAAAAGTTATTTCCTTTCCTGTACTTAACTCTATAGAAGTTCTAAGAACAGATATCTAGTTTAAATAAAATAAGGTCAAAGGAGATATATATTTTCTCATTGCAAACTCTTTGACTAACTTTGTGTGATTTCCGCAGACTTCCATTTCCTTTCCATTTGATATTATATCTTCAAAGTAAAAGCAATAAATCTCTGAAGAATATTCTCCACTAGCTCCTGCCCGTGGTTACGCCGGCGTGAAATTTCGGCCCCCGACCTACCGCGTCGCAACGCATCATCCGCCCGTGCTGTTATTTAGTTTTTACGTAGCGTTCTTTTAAATGATAAATGATTTTTATTTCTGTAAGTAGGTTTGTACAAACACTTTTACAAGTCAATCATGTTTTTTTTTTTTTTAACTAGATGAGGTCGGCGTTTCCTATCTGACTACTCTGAGAAGAAAGGCCGAAACAAACTCAGAGGTCACAGTCTCTTATAAAGTCCAGACATAATCTTGGTCACTTCATGTGAAGACCATGTAGATTGGTGTCTGAAATGGTCTTTTGAGGAAAGAACCACACAGATTGAGAGGACCTGTCCAGTCAGTGCACGCATTTGTCAGTAATCGCGCAGCTCAACTCAGAACTTAAGGAGCTCAACGATTCGACGAACAATACCAAAGAAAGGACATTGGGGCCGCATAAATTACTCAAACTGCCAGACGATGATTAAAAATAACTGAGAGAAAAAATAAAACAACATAGTCTTCACATTCACAATAAATTAAAATAATATAATACTGTACAAAGTAAATAGTCATGTCATCATTCAGTATGCAAAAATAAAAGAATAAAATAAAATTTATATTTTTCTCGGTCTATTTTTGTTTTTCTCGGCTCCTAAGGGCTGTAGCATGATATCAAATAGCCTATAACCTTCTTCAATAATTGGGCTCAGTTAAATCAGTCAAATGTAAAATGATTTTTTCAAGTCCGAGTGGTATTTCCAGACCTTAGCGCAATCAAGCAAACAAAAAAAAAAAAAAACACAAACTAACAAACTCTTCAACTTTATTGTATTAGTATACTATTAGAAAACCGTGTTGCTTGTATATTTGTTTGATAACTCAGTCGCTAGCCTTGGTAACCAATACCGAGGTCAAACAAAAAGCCAGGAGTTAAAATTGTGGTAGTTACTCGCAGAGGAATTAATTTATGCCTCATTAATTTTAATTGGTTTTACTGAAATAACTTTTTACTAAATTAATTTTATTTGTTTGATACGTTTAAGGGCATTTTTCAATAGTCAGATAACTTTTATCAGAAGAATAAATATGACGGTTTCACATATTTCTCGTACTAAAGCTGTCAAACCGCCATATTTATTCCATAAATAAAAGTTATCTGCTGATTGAAAAATTAGCCCTAAGGGCCGGTTTATTGATCCGTAGTTAACTCAACCAATGGTTAAACATAGTAACTGATGGTTGAATTTTGGCTAAATGTGAAAGGCTAAACATGAATGAGTTATGCCATTAGTTACTATTTTTTAATATGAATGAGCTAATAACATTCATGTTTAGCCTTTCATATTTAGCCAAAATTCAACCATAAGTTACTATGTTTAACCATTGGTTGAGTTAACTACGGATCAAAAAACCAGCCCTTAATGTGAAAAGTTAAACATGAATGAGTTATGCCATTAGTTACAATTTTAATATGAATGAGCTAACATGAATACATTCATGTTTAGCCTTTCACATTTAGCCAAAATTCAACCATTAGTTACTATGTTTAACCATTGGTTAAGTTAACTACGGATCAAAAAACCGGCCCTAAGGCCTGCATTCACCAACATTCAAACCAAGCGGTTAGGTATTTAAACAGTTGGTTTATGTCAAATTTTCTAAGGAAAGAACTGATTAAAAATCTAAACAGTTGTTTTAAAGTCGGTGAAATCCGCTCTAAGTCGTATTTAAAAACTACTTAAAACATGTATTTAAATACTTTCAAGTACGAGTAACGTAGGTAGCATAACCGGCCAATATATTGCTACTGCTGGGATACAAGCCTCTCTCTCTGTGAGAGGGTGTAGTCCGTATCACAATAATAAGTCCTTGATTTTGTGTTTCTAGGATAATGTTTTAACTTGTAAAAGTTAAAATAAATATTTTTACAGCTATTAAATTTTGCTCCACGAGGGGCTCGAGGCAAATTATTAATAGCCGCACGAGTCGATTGAAGGTTAAGCTACGTTTGTCGCGGTTGCTACGTAGATGGGTGACCATCCAATACCTAGATATCAAGAATCCTACATGCCTCGGAAAGCACGTTAAGCCGTTGTTGGTACCGCGCGTTATTCGTAGATCTTTGACAGTCGTTACGGGTAGTCTGAAGCTCAAAAGTCTGACAAGGCTTAACAAGGGGTGTTGTATTACCCAGTAACTGTGTTGTGGGATTATTCCGATCTGTCACCCTGCTTTGTCCCCTTAGAGTGGAACAGTTCGGAAAAAAATTCGAACAGTTCGAACTTTATTTACTCTTATCTGGGACAGATAGGAGTGAATAAAGTTGTTAACAGTAGGGCAGACCAAACTTTTTTCCGATCTGTTCCTCTAAGGGGACAAAGCAGGGTGACAGATCGGAATAATCCGTGTTGTGGAGGTAAGGCAGTCGCTCCTTGTAACATTCAGCAGCATCCGGTTAGACTGGAAGCTGACTTCAACATAGGGAAAGGCTGGGCAGATTGATTGAAATTTGCTCCATGAGTTTTTTTAGATCGAATAAGTGACGTGTGAGTTCTAAGATCTTGAAAAAATAAGATAAAACAAAAGGTTGTAGGTCGTAGTAGGTGTTATTTAATTTCCGTCGTGGGCGTCGTTTTATTTTGAGTGTAACTAGAGATCGATTCTATATTTATTTCCTTCTGCGACTATTTTAGTACGGTGTTTATCGTTTAGGCACCTGTCCCACCGCTCAATTTTCTCGCTCACGAAACGTACAAAGGATTGTAGGTCTCGTGTAAGTAAAAGTGATATATATTTATTAATAGTTGATCGCTGACTGTTCACACTTTGAGTACACGTTTTTTTTTTTTAATTTGAGATGGGTTTGCTCTTGACTCTAGTCTAGGTCAGAGGTGACAGAGATAAAATCGACGATGGAGTGAGCTTGCCCAGAGGAAGCCTGTTCACTCTAACTTTGAAGAGATTAGGGTTGTATGCGCTCGGAAACACAGACGCAGGTAGTGAGTTCCACTGTATTGCTGTGCGCATTATAAAATACATTTCGCCCGTGAACTTCTGATGCCTCCTAACTAGAATCCTAATTACGATTAAAATAATAATAAAAAAACAACACAATACTATCTGCATTTAATTATGATTTCATAAAAGACATAATACTAACCAACTACTTTTTGGTTTACCAAAATTCTCCAAAAAAAAAAATTAATAAATTATTATTATGTTCCTCCTGTTTTTGTTTGTAGGTAGATAGAAGATCTCAGAAGTTCACGGGCGATTTGGAAACG
Source organism: Dicycla oo (assembly GCA_948252095.1). Taxonomy (NCBI): domain Eukaryota; kingdom Metazoa; phylum Arthropoda; class Insecta; order Lepidoptera; family Noctuidae; genus Dicycla; species Dicycla oo. The sequence continues at coordinate 18,522,452 of OX411732.1, forward strand.
CTTAGTGCGAATTGGTGGAATAGCAACTAGGTAGGGATGGTAACTGGCAGTGCGTCTTGATATCCGATGATAGAAGGGGGCCGATGGAATCAAGTCGTGGAGTTCTCGGGCACACTCGCCGAAGTACAATCTGTAGAAGACCGACAAACAGGCAACCTTGCGGCGATGAGCCAAGCTGTGAAGCTTGGCATCCGCCAGTTTTACGTCGCCAATGAGCCTCTTAGCTCTGCGTTCCACTGAGTCAAGCGCGGCTAGTTGGTACTTAGCTGATCCATCCCAAAGGTGGCTGCGATACTCCATGCAGGATCGGACTTGCGTTTTGTAAATGTAAAATTGACGTTTGTCGCAAAACGCAGCTATCAAAGAGTGTACTCTCCGAGACGCTCACTTGACGGGCAGAACACTCACTGAGAGACTCACTCACGCTTAGTACATACGCATCAGCATACCTAATCAGCCTAAAATGTAACTAACTGCTGGGACACAGGCCTCCTATCAGTGAGAGAGAGTGGGCCTTAATCCCCCACGCGGGCCCAGTGCGGGTTGGTAGATGTCACATGTCTTCGAATTTTCGGTTCTAGGACATGCCGGTTTCCTCACGATGTTTTCCTTCACCATTTTGTGAGGGGTGATAATTTGCACAAAGTAAAGCGCCTGCCAAGGTTCGAACCTACGACCTATAGCTAACTCGTAAATCGCGGCCGTTACCACTGATCAACAATGCATACCAGCGAGTAATCGCTCGGTGCCACAAAAAAAGCAAATTGTGTTTTTTTTTCGTTTTTGTCGTATGTAACATAGAAAAATTAACAGAAAGCAAAGTTTGGAAAGAAACAGGATTCTTTCAAATTTTTCGCTTGATGTTTTGAAAAATTGAAAAAAAAAACAGTTGCATTGAAATATTTTTTAATATGTGAAATATGGAACAAATAGGTAAAAAAATGTAGATCCAAAGACAGTAGAAAACTTTCTACTCGACGGCCGCGAAGTATTTACGGTTATCTAAAAAATAATTATTTTTTTCTCTTCTTTTGCTTATATGTGGAAAACGGTGTGTCCTGTCGCAAAAATAATGAAAATTTTGCCCCCTTTATGTAACCCGTAACCCCCTAAAACTCTACATGTAGGTAATAAGTTTTCATATTTTCCATAAAAAAAATGAACAATTTCACATAAAACTCTTTGAGTATCGCATCTTCTCCAGCGCTACGGGCTCGCCTCCGCAGTTGTAAATATATGCGTGACTTTGATATGATGACTTAGATTTGATATATGACTTTGATACTTTGATGCGTGACTTAATATTTGTGAAAATTGAGAATGAAACAGAAAAAAAATACTATGGAAAAAACAAAGAATTCCGAGTCGAATTATGAAAAAAAGTGAATTTCGTAAAAGTACAGTTCTCACACACACAGTGCACTCTTTCTACTTTGTTGCCGTCGTCGTACTGTCTACACGGTAACGTCATTTTTGAAAAAAAAAAAAAAAACAGGAAATATATACCGGCAAATTTTCTTGAAACTTTCGAATTGAGAACAACAACGGAATCGGAAAGAAACGGGATTGTTTTCTGCTTTTTTCAACGCTATCGCCAACTCGTTACTACGTCTAGTCGCTTCTCATTAATCGCCGGAGATGGGACAGGAGCCTTAGGAGAGAATTTATTGATACTACTTTATGTGTAGGTTAGAACTTAGGTCGTGTATTTTTATTCGTGCTATCGGAGTTTTATTCCTTTCTGGGAATAGAATTTATTTCTGCTTAGAACCTTAGTTGCCACGACATTGATGACGTAGATACAGAAATTAGGTTTAAGCATGGATGTAACGCAACGACAAAGTTATCTAAATCTAAACTAGTATTATAGAGGCAAAATCAAAACGTTTTTACAAAAAAAAAAACCGATAGAGAAAAAATACACTACTAAGTGAATAAAAGATTCCGACGAACTGAGAACCTCCTCCTTTTTTGAAGTCGTTTAAAAATAACTTTAATTTCGGAAGTCAGTGTCTGGTTTTGTGTTTTCGTTTTTTGCCACCGACTCCACACTTCTCCTTTTTTGAAGTCGAAAAAAGGTCGGTTTATCTAAGTGTATATTTGTAAAAGGTTATCTCAGTTACTAAAGTGATTACAAAAATTCTTCACTAATATATAGCTAGGTACTATTGCCGAGTGTCATAGGATATATTTTATGTTTAAAAAAAAACAAGTTTCACGCGGACGAAGTTGCGGACAGAAGCTAGCCTTAAATATTTTTAGGACGATGGTGCCGAATGCCGACCTAAAATTAGAGAAACGCTTTCTTTTACTAACAGTCAGCGCGAGAAAAGGACGGCTATAGTTATGAACTATGTTATAGAAGTCAAACTAGTTTATGCCTTGCGCTTCAGTGTTTTTAGTCAACGTGTCGTCTAAAGTATCGAAATATTAGTTCAACTAAATTTGACAGCTCTAATTTACTACCGTCTCTTTCTTGTTTTATTAGATAGAAAAAGTCAGCAATAGCCTAAATTAAGTTTAGTTTGTAGACAACAGAATCGGCAGTTCAGCACCGATATCAGACAAGTATTTATGAGTATAAAATCACGGTTTCGACAGGACATTAATTTCGAAAATGGCATCGGTTTTGAAATTTGAAAGTATGTGTGCCAAATTGCAATTCAATCGTTCCAGTAGTTTCGGAGCAAATCGGCTGTAACAGACGGACGGACAAACAGCCACACAAGCGATCCTATAAGGGTTCCATTTTTTTCTTTGGAGAGGAACGAGATCCGAGTTATCCTAATAGGTTTCTAAATTACTATTTGGAGCCATCTCGATCGTCGTCGATCGGTAGCTCGGCGAGCGCAAGCAGCGGCGGGAGGAGGACAGAGGAGTAGTCTTCGGGCATTCGTAATTAGTACAATAGGGATGATGACTAAACATTTTTTTTGTCTGACATGGAGATTATTAAAAAAATATTGGACACGTATTTTTTCTTTTTCTACGTAATCAAATAATTACGGCGATACATTTAGGCTTGTGTTCACCAACTTTCCAACCACCGGTTAGGTATTTAAACAGTTGGTGTATGTCAAATTTGGAAGGAAATTTGACATAAACCAACTGTTTAAATACCTAACCGGTGGTTTGAGTGTTGGTGAACACAGCTCTGAGGGCCGGTTTTTTGATCGGTAGTTAACTCAACCAATGGTTAAACATAGTAACTAATGGTTGAATTTTGGAAACATGAATGAGTTATGCCATTAGTTACTATTTTTAATATGAATGAGCTAACATGAATATATTCATGTTTAGCCTTTCACATTTAGCCAAAATTCAACCATTAGTTACTATGTTTAACCATTGGTTGAGTTCAAAAAACCGGGCCTTAGTTAAAATGTGGTATGACGTCACGTCTTGGTAATTTTCATAAACGTGTATACAACCTGATACTGACTACTGACTTGTAAATGGCAAAAAACGCTTTCGCCAAATTCAATCCGAAAAACAAAAGTGGATTATTTTTACTGATTGTTGTGTTGTACCTGCTAGCAGCAACTTCATACTTTTAGACAGACAGAACTTCTGGCTGCTTGTTAAAAAGTTTCAAGTTTCAAGCAAGAGAGAGAGAAAATAAAACGAGAGTTTTGAAAATCGTAACGTGTTTAAATTGTTCATTTATTTAGAGAACTCCGCCCCTAAGACGACCCACAGACCGATTTTTTATTTTTTTATTTCATTAGTGGCTGATGTTAAATAGAACTGGAACTTTTTCAGATTTGTTCGTAAAGGTGGGCAACACTTTAAATCTGTATACGTTCATTCACACTCATTGCAACCTACAAGTACTGGCCAAGTAATAACAGCCGCACGAGTCGATCCATCAGGTTAAGTTACGCTTGCCGGGGTTGGTCTGTGGATGGGAGACCATCTTTTCATACTGAGACTCCTCCGTGCCTCGGAAAACACGTTAAGCCGTTGGTCCCGGCTGTCATTCGTGGATCTTTGACAGTCGTTACGGGTCGTCAGAAGCCCGAAAGTCTGACAACCAGTCTTACCAAGGGGTATCGTATTACCCAGTAACTGGGTTGTGGAGTACTGATAATACTGGTATTCAGCTGCATCCGGTTAGACTGGAAGCCGACCCCAACATAGTTGGGAAAAGGTTAGGCAGATTGATATATTTAGGGTTCCGTACCAAAATGGTTAAAAGGAACTCTTATGGTGCGACTCAGTCTGTCTGTCTGTCTGTCACAGCTGGATATTTCAAGAACTTAATCAACATGCTATCAACATGAATTTTGGAATAGTTTTAGAAGACGTTGGCCCAACTAATTTTGCAACAGGGACTGAAAAGGGGTCTTAAAAATTAAAAGTGGGCATGTGGGGTATCATATGAAAGAGCGCTGTTTGCACATTTTCAAACATTTTTCCTTTTTTTTTTAGGACCAATAGTTTTCAATTTTTGATGAAAAATGTAAAAAAAATACCGTTGTTATCTTATTTATTGTGGGGATGTGTTTTACTAACATAGTGTGGCAGCTACTGGAATGTTTTTGAGGCTTTGGGCATAGAACAAAAATAATATAATAGCAGCCTAAGTGTCTCTCTGCAGGGCTAAGGTCTCTTCTCATACAGAGAAGGCACGAGCATTGATCACCACACTTGCTCAAGATGGGTTGGCGATTTCAGACTTATATTAACAATAAGTCCAGGTTGCCTCACGATGTTTCGCATAAGGCGGGAGGAAACGCCCGGGTGTCACCATTGTGTGGATCGCCCAGAGGACACGGTGGAGCATACAGTGGAGGTCTGCCCGGCTTGGGCAGAGCACCGCCGTGTTCTCACGGAGGCGATCGGCGGCGGCGATCTCTCGCGTCCGAGCTTGGTCCAGGCCATAGTGCGGAGCGAGAGTGCATGGGAAGCCGTTACCTCCTTCTGCGAAGCGGTAATGCTCGCGAAGGAGGAGGCGGAACGCGTGAGGGAGAGGCAACCTCACGCCCTCAGTCGCCGCAGGAGACGCCCTGGGCGGCGGGAATCGATAGCCGATTCCCGGCCACCGTAGGCGCGGGCTTGCGGACGGTGAGTAGTGGGTAGCTCGCCGTCCGGTGAGGACCAGGCCCGGGTCGACGGTGCGTTGTGTTCCACGCGCGCCTCAAAGAGATGTCAGCAAGAGATGGGGTCCAATAGGGCCGATGCCGCTGGGGTCGCGAGTTGTTTGAAAAAGATACCGTGGCCCTGGCATAGGCAACTGAAGGAACACGGGTGGGTTTTAGTCAGTAAAAGTCTGACACGCCCTTCCGCTCCACCCAGAGCGGGAGAAGTTATTTGATGATATCCCATCCACAAAAAAAAAAAAAAGGTTGCCTCACGATGTTTTCCTCCACCGACGTCAGTAATGTCTAAGATAAACTCAGAAAGTACGTATGAATTGAAAAAGTCACATCGGTACTAGCCCGGATTTGAACCCACAACCTCGTGTATGAGAGGCGATCACGACATACTAATAAGTGTTTATGGATATTATACGTATAGTGTAGTCTGCCTGTATTATCACTTTCCCTGACACTGAGATGAAGTTCACATTCTGAAAATGACACTAAAAAATTTCACATGTCGTCGGTTTCACAGGACAGGTCGTCTTGCTGACCTTGGTTTTGTTTTGTTATTAGTAACTTAACTCGTTGTTGATTTTACTTCGATGGTCCTAGTTTATCATCTGTGACTTTGAGTTACGACTACACGTACGGCTATATGTAAGTGGGCACGCCCTTTATTACTGGAGGCTTTTATTTGGGTATAAAGTTCTGCTTACGTTTTTAGTTTTGTATTTTGTTTCTGCTTGAGTATAGTTTTCGATTTTTTTTTTTGTATATTGGCGTGTGCTAGCTTACTTATAGCAAATAATTTAATTTAATGTTTTGTATTACGTAATGTACCTAAATTATTATGCGCAGTGTTATATAGAATCATTTTATTTTAACTGAACAGACAGCTGTGCTGCTGGGGAGTTTGTTGCGCCACTTCTAAAGCACTAGGAAGTGGTGAAGGGCGGGCGTTTCGGGGGACTGTCTTATGTAATTTTGACGTTCAAAAAGTGCTGATTCTCAGCCTATTTTGAATAAATGACTTTTGATTTTGATTCATACAAAATAAGACGACGCCTACAACCGTACAGTCGTCAAAAAACAAGTCAAGGTACCTGTAATATGGTATTTTTTATACCAGTATTTTTTGCCTTGACACTAGAAAAATTTAAATGAGTGCAATACGACACTAGATCACGTGGCTTCTTAGTCATGTACGCAAATTTACACGGCTATAGGCGTTTTGTCTGTTTTGACTTAGTAAAGTTAACCGCCTGTGGGCGTAGCGCGATATCAAACACGAACAAAAATACGCCTCTGGTCGTGACGTCAGCGAAAGTGTTAAGCTAACTGATTTTGTTATTGCATGGTTTGAGTGTTCTTTTATTTTTTAGGATTGGTGACTGCTTCAGGCCCGAACGTGGCGGGGCAGCTTATCCTACCGAGTAAGTACGACTGGCTGATTAGTAATTAGTTGTAGGTTTTGGGTGTCCATCTACTTTCATAGCTGTGCAACAATGGGAGGCCTGTGAATAACACACACACAAACACAAACACGCTGGGACACAGGCCTGCTGTCTATGAGAAGGACTGGGTCATACTCCACCATGCGGACCCAGTGCAAACCTACCTACTGACACATTATGATGTGGCTAGCCTTTTCCCAACTATGTTGGGGTCAGCTTCCAGTCTAACCGGATGCAGCTGAATACCAGTATTTTGCATGGAGCGACTGCCTATCTGACCTCCACAACCCAGTAACTGGGTAATACGTACCCCTTGGTAAGACTGGTTGTTAGACTTTCAGGCTTCTGACGACTCGTAACGACTGTCAAAGATCCACGAATGACAGTTGGGACCAACGGCTTAACGTGCTTTCCGAGGCACGGAGGGGTCTTGATGGTCACCTGTCCACGGACCAACCGCGGCCTACTCACACATAAGTGACTTTTTTATTAACATGGTGTGTCCGCTTCACTGTGATGTGTCTAAGCTTTGGGCATTTCTATAATAACCAAAGAATAGGAAAAATTATAGTTAATTTCATAATTAATGAAATAATAGTCCTGGTAGTGTCATTTTCATTCGTAAGAAAACCGCGTCGCTGTTGTCAAGGTTGCGGGCGAGTGGCAACATCATTCTAAAAACTATGGCGGAGAGTACCGACTATCCGATTATTATAAGTTTTGTGAGAAGGACAATCACTAACCGTTAATTGGTGATGTCCTTTTCACAATACTATTTATTTATTCTGTCTTATGTATTGTATTTGAGCTACTAACACTAGTAATAAGTTATAATATTGTTTACTAACACGCTGGACCATTGTTGTCTGATGAATAAGGAATATTATTATTATTATTAACAATTTGATCTTTTTTTTAGGACCGAGCCGCTTGTTTCTCCCCAACAGGTGTCAACCGTAGTTGACCTTACTTTGGGTGGAAGAGAGCAATTAGGTAAATATGTAAGTAGTGTTTTATTTGCGATTAGTTTGATTTATAGGTGTTTCATACTTTCTGTCTTGCAAGAGCGGCGCATGAGCGGTGTTAAGTGTGAATTTTTATCCAACTTCAAAAAAGTAGGTTCTATATTTGACCCCTATGTATGTATGTATGTCCGCGATATGAATGTCCGCAATTTTCTCAAAAACGAATGAAACAATTTTGATAATTCTTTCACTAACGTAATCTACATACTTTCAGGAAGGTTTTAATAATACATTTGGTAATTATTCTAATGTACGAAGTTCTAAGCATAAATGTACTCTATCTCCGGCACTTTGTGGATTTCGTGGATTATTCTTTTTTTCGTTCGTCTTGGGCTTATTTAATTGTATATTAATTATTCAACTAAAAATGGAAAAAATAATTTACTTTAAAAAAGTAAAAACCAACTTCAAAAACCAAAAACGAATAAAATAACTTTCATAAAAAACTAAACAGCTTTTGAAGTCAGTGTCTTCAATTCTGCAATGTCAATGCACCTTAGCTTGACACCGAATTCAGAAGCTGTTAAGATTTTTTATAAAAGTTATTTTATTCGTTTTTGGTTTTTGAAGTATTTACTTCAAAAACCAAAAACGAATAAAATAACTTTTATAAAAAAACTCATGAAAAACTCATCAACACATCTCCGAAACTACTGAGCCAAAAATAAAAAAAAAAATACAGAAAATAGTTCTAAGAAAACTTATAAGAAGTCTACGTTCTTAAAATAACATAGCAAATCTCTCAATATTGTGTCTTACATTTGCAGTTGAATGAATGTCCAATTCCAACTGCAAATGTATGTTTTTGCAAATGTTTTTAAACATAAGTTTTTAAACCGACATGGTCACTATTTGGATATTTACCATGTATATTACTTGTTTGGAGTTTCCGATATTTCGGCACTCTTGCAAGTGCCATGTTCACGGATAAACTGAAGTTATTGCGGATGGATGTTTACGAGCAGATAAAACGGTCTACCCTCTTTCTTGTTCGTTTGGTGCGATTGACACCGCTACAACTGTCACTTGTTTTGTTGTTGTTTCCCAACTACGGAACCCTTCATTGTGCGTGGTCCGACACGCACTGGGCCGATTTTTCCTACATGTTGTAAGGGCCCTTAATAAATCATCTATGATTGCTACTGACTCGACAAATAACCCTTATTACCTAATATATTGACCATTAGGTTTATATTGTGGAAGGCCATTTATTATGTGTTTAGAGATGATGAATGAGTAGTTATTTTGTGGTTTTACTCTAAAAGATAATTTTTCCGCTAATGAAAAAATATCTCTTTCCTAATGGGGATGCCTGGAAGGATTTCGGGGAAGCCTTTGCTCAGCAATGGGACAAATTAGACTAACTTAAAAAAAAATGCTGGAAAGAGCTTAGGTGAAACAATTTTGTTATATAACGATGTACAGTCAGAAAAATTAACTGTTAAGCAAATTGACACCCTAAGTCAATTTGCGGTGTTATAGCTATTTCAAACAATGACGGTTGTGATTTGAATATACGGACAATTCAAGGCTTGTCCACCCGTAAAATCACGGTCACTGTCAGACTGCGTAGAAAAGAAAGAGAAGCACGATGACACAACCCTGGTAATTTATTGCAAAATATGGAGCAATTATTTATTTACAAAAAACCTATTGATTGGACTAAAAAAGTAATGACGTGAAATCATTCCTTATTCTTTTGTAGAGAACTGTATAAAATAAATATTTTTATTGAAAATTGTGGAAGTATTAAGGTAAAAAGTAGAAAAATAGACCTGTTTTTTTTTCTTTAGTTCTATAAACTAAAATACATTTCAGGACAATGAAATAACTCCTTATGTAGGTATTGTAGATTACTGTGTATTTTACGTAGGACAAGCCTTAAGTCGGTAGTCAATTTACTTATATTTTAATTTCACTGACTTTGTCTAACTGGTTTGTGGAGGTCAGTTAGGCGATAGCTACTTGTAAAATGGTCATTTAAGCTGCATACAGTTAGATTGGCCAACCCCAACATAGTTTGGGAAAGGCTAGGCCGATTGATTGAAGTGTATTACTTCACCCAAATTTAGCTAGTCATGTTTAATTCTTCGAGCCTATTGCAATCAAATATGGGTGTATCGAAAAAGCCACGAAATAAAATGAGGGTACAAACGGCCGAAATATATGGGAAAGTCTGAACATTGGCACTACGAACTTTCGCGCAAGTTCTCTCACACTCGCCTCATGTCACCGTTTGGTTCCTATAAAATGTTACTGTGCAGCCTTCTGCGCGAAGTTCGGACTTGCCAAGATATTTCGACAAGATATTTAGTGTACTTACTATGAGGTAAGTCGCTCAGCCAAAAAGCCAGATTTTAGGCTGGGGATCGAACCCAGGACTTCATGGTCAGTAATCGCGAATTGAGCGGAGCTTTATAAAAGAATCAATGACCTGCTTCAGCCTGGCATTGTTAGGTACGCAGATGACTGTACAGTTTTAGAGAGATACTTGTCCAGCGCCAAAACCAGCGGGGCCGAAGTTCGTTCCTTAAGAGAGGCCATGGTAGAGCGGACAGATTTAAGTATTGCAGCTACCTTTGGGATGGATCAGCTAAGCGCCAACAAGCTGCTCGATTTCACTTGACTCGATGGAACGCAGAGCTAAGAGACTCATGGGCGACGTAAAACTGGTGGATGCCAAGCTTCACAGCTTGGCTCATCGCCGCAAGGTTGCCTGCTTGTCGGTCTTCTATAGATTGTACTTTGGTGAGTGTGCCCAAGAACTCCACGACCTCATTCCACCGGCCCCCTTCTACCATCGGACATCTAGACGCACTACCAGTAACCTAACCGTCTAGTTGCTATTCCGCCAATTGTCCAGCGCGAAATGTCCAAATGTCTTTTATAATGCGCACAGCAAAAGAGTGGAACTCACTACCTGCGTCTGTGTTTCCGAACGTATACAACCCTTTTTTTTTTGGATGGGAAATCATCAAAGTCCAAATCAAAATCAAAAGTCATTTATTCAAACTAGGCTGAGAATCAGCATTTTTTGAATGTCGAAATTACATAAGACAGTCCCCCAAAACGCCCGCCCGTCACCACTTCCTAGCCCCCCCAGCTCACCCCTACAGCTAGCGCTGACATCTCTTTGAGGCGCGCGTGGAACACAACCTCGCAGTACACATTAAAGAGGTCCGAAGAGTATTGTGCAGTCTAGACGTGAACAAGGCCAGCGGGCCTGACGGCATTCCAGCGAGAGTGTTGAGGCAGTGTGCGCCTGAACTGTCTCCTGTATTGACACGTTTGTTCCGCCTCTCTCTTGAAAAAAAAACGGTGCCGAAATCCTGGAAGCTTGCAAATGTACAACCAGTGCCCAAAAAAGGCGACCGTGCAGACCCTGCCCTAATGGCCGTCCGATCGCCATTACCTCCATTCTGTGCAAAGTTTTGGAAAGGGTACTGAACAATAAGTTGCTGAACTACCTTGAAGACAATGATCTCCTCAGTGACCGTCAATATGGCTTTCGCCGGGGACGGTCAACTGGCGATCTTCTTGTGTATGTCACGCACTGCTGTGGCGAAGCCATCGAGAAACACGGCGAAGCACTGGCTGTATCGCTTGACATCTCGAAGGCCTTTGACAGGGTCTGGCACGCTGCTCTGCTCAGCAAGCTTCCTGCTTATGGCATCCCAGCTGATTTTTGTAGCTGGATATCAGATTTCCTTAGTGAACGGTCGATTAGAGTAGTTGTTGATGGCTGCTCTTCTGACCTTATGGCTATTGATGCCGGAGTTCCTCAGGGGTCTGTTCTCTCTGCAACTCTTTTCCTGCTGCACATCAATGACCTGCTTCGGCCTGGTATTGTTGGGTACGCAGATGACAGTACAGTTTCAGAGAGATACTTGTCCAGAGCAAAAACCAGCGGGGCCGAAGTTAGTTCCTTGAGAGAGGCCATGGTAGAGCGGACAGATTTGACCTTAAGCTTTGTCTCCCAGTGGGGTGATGATAATCTGGTCTCTTTTAACGCCACCAAAACGCAGGCGTGTCTTTTTAACAGAGGTGGAACGCAGAGCTAAGAGGCTCATTGGCGACGTAAAACTGGTGGATGCCAAGCTTCATAGCTTGGCTCATCGCCGCAAGGTTGCCTGCTTGTCGGTCTTCTACAGATTGTACTTCGGAGAGTGTGCCCGAGAACTCCACGACCTCATTCCACCGGCCCCCTTCTACCACCGGACATCTAGACGCACTGCCAGTTACCATCCCTACCTGGTTGCTATTCCACCAATTCGCACTAAGCGATTCCAAATGTCTTTTATAATGCGCACAGCAAAAGAGTGGAACTCACTACCTGCGTCTGTGTTTCCGAACGTATACAACCCTAATCTCTTCAAAGTGAGAGTGAACAGGCTTCTTCTGGGTAAGCTCACTCCATCGTCAACTTTGTCTCTGTCACCTCTGACCTAGACTAGAGTCAAGAGCAAACCCATCACAACAAAAAAAAAAAAAAAATGCCTCTCCCTCACGCGTTCAGCCTCCTCCTTCGCGAGCATTGCTGCTTCGCAGAAGGAGGTGACGGCTTCCCATGCACTCTCGCTCCGTACTATGGCCAGCACCAGGGCCGGGCGCGAGAGATCGCCGCCGCCGATCGCCTCCGCGAGGACGCGGCGGTGCTCTGCCTAAGCCGGGCAGACCTCCACCGTATGCTCCACTGTATTCTCCGGGCAATCCACACAATGGTAACACCCAGGCGTTTCCTCCCGCCTTATCCGGAACAGGAACCTCCCGAAGGAACCGTGTCCGGTGAGGACACCGTGACGCCTCTCCAACCACTCCTCAAAGAGGGGACTTATCGCCGCAATTGTGGCGTACCCAACGCATACAACCCTAATCTCTTCAAAGTGAGAGTAAATAGGCTTCTTCTGGGTAAGCTCACTCCATCGTCGACTTTGTCTCTGTCACCTATGACCTAGACTAGACTCAAGAGCAAACCCATCTCAAATAAAAAAAAGGCATTTATTTAGCTTACCTTATGAGGATTAACACCTACATACACACTCCAAAAACTCCTCCTTTTGAAAAAGTTGAATGAATTTTCTGGAACTATGAAACAGGGATAGAAACATTTGTAGAAGATGCATCAAAGCACTAAAAGCTGTATCTTCAAAACCAAGAAATTACGATGCTTAGTAAAACTAGAGCATCCTTAATGACGCACTCTTGAGATGCACATCGCACATCTTATGAGACTCTGTAAAACGTTTCGTGAATGTAAGCGTCGCTTTGAGTCAGTATATCCGTCTGTGTGACTTGCTTTGACGTGTTTGTATATCGTGAATAGTTTCTTCAAAGTACTGGATTATGTAAATTATGGGGGTTAGGTTTCCACACTTAGTCCTTCAAGTGGACCTTAGTGCGTGAGCCATAGCGGCCGTCAGTGAGTTATTTTTTCAACCAACTCACCTCTCTCCAGAAGTTGATTGCGTCTCCTGGTCTGTTGAGAACATCTGTAAAAGATCTGGGTGACCCGAGGGACTCTTTTCTAATCTGTACATTCAAACAGCCAATGCACAATGGTTTCCTCAGCCTCCATACACGCTCTGTACAGTGGACTGTCAATATGCCTATTGTGTGGAAATGTTTAGATGGTTCCCGTCACCAGGCGCAGATCGTTCCTGTCCAGGCGTAGCTTAACCTGATCTTTCGACCCGTGCGGCTGTTATTACTAAGCCACAAGGATACGTGTCCTAAAAAATCGAATTGACGAATTACGAACAAGAAAATAATGAAATCCTTAATACCTGCCTGCCTTACCCAAAGAAATCACCCGTGATAGCACATCCGATTGAATATCGAAATTCTCGAATGTTCCTTCCCGCTCACCTTTCAAGCATCACTAGACAAATTCATTTTACTTGAAAATCGCATTTTGTTCGAGCCATTCGTTTCGACCTAATGTCTGTAAAAATAAAGAACTTTTTGGTATCTTTTCATAAAGTTATGAAGTTTTTTGTGTTACTTTATTTTGGGAGATAATAATTGCGTCTAGTTTCTTTTCTGGAAAGTTAGTGAAAGTAAACTTTATTAAATGTTTCTGGGAACTTTACCTACTTATACTGTACCTTTTTATTATTCTGTATCAATAACTATAACTATTCGATGATGTGAAATTAAACGATATTTATTGACGTGATAACGTCTTTTCGCTCGGTGGTCATTTCAATATATGCGACTGACGAAAACATGTAAGATTTCAATCGCTAATAACTACGAGACTTTTCAATTTTCGACTCCTAGGTGCAAGGTTAGTGTTAAGTTGCCACAAAATAGATAACCGTTAAATGTTTTTGGATATTTGAATATTCGGTACACCCCCTCCAGTGCGTTAGGACTCAAAAATTGCCTACAAACCTAATAAATACATACAAACTTCTAACTCTTATATCTCTTTTCGGACTGAGTTTAGAGATATGCATGTCAGATAAGTTTCGTTTGTTACACCATTCTGTACTAGAAAAACAAGACATGGTTATTAGCCGCGAGAAAAAAGAAAACGGCACCACCTTCCATACTAAAACGGGTATTGTCCTTTATTGGAAAGCAAAGCATCAATCAATCGGTTTCATACACAGTTAATCAATGTCTAGTTAAATTGGTAGTGGCCCACGGCTTGTGAAATTTTAGGATTTTGTAAAGTATTTAAGTCTTTCCCTGACCAAACGACCTTGAGCTTTCAGTCCTTCTCTGCCCCGCTCCCTGCGCACGCCCTTTTATCTTAAAATTCACCAATTTTTTGGAATTATTTTAATAAAAAAAACAGCGATCTTTTGAAATAAAATAAAACGTGAATTATTTAGATTTTTTAATTATCTATCCATTAGTATAATCCTCAAATGATTAGAACGTCAACTTTAGCAAAAGATACAGGCAATCAATAATTTTAGTCACTTTTTTACAAGGAGATTTTAAATTATTATAACATTATTTATAACACATCAAACAAATAAGAACGTGCAAAAATTAAAAACAAAAGTCATTTATTCAAAATAGGCTGAGAATCAGCATTTTTTGAACGTCAAATTTACATAAGACCGTCCCCCAAAACGCCCGCCCTTCACAACTTGCTAGTGCTTTAGCTGGAGAGAAGAAGTGGCGCAACAAACTCCCCAGCAGCACAGCTGTCTGTTCAGGTAAAAAAAATGAATCTATACAACACTGCGCATAATAATTTACGTACATTACGCAACACAAAACAATAAATTAAATTATTTGCTATAAGTAAGCTAGCACACGCCAATATACCAAAAAAGAAAATCGAAAACTATACTCAAGCAGAAATAAAAATACAAAACTAAAAACGTAAGCAGAACTTTATACCTAAATAAAAGCCTCCAGTAATAAAGAATGTGCCTACTTACATATATCCGTATATGAAGCCGAAACTCGAACTCACAAATGATAAACTAGGACCATCGAAGTAAAATAAACAAAATAACAGTTTATTACAATAACAAAACCAAGGTCGTGCAATATGATGATAGGGTATAGAACATTAATCATGTGTTTTTAGGTGTAATTTATTAGTCTTAAATTAATGAGTTAGTCAATAGCCGCTGAAGTCACTATCGCAAAGTTTTGGTCGGGGTTGTGCCTTAATATGCATATTATTAGACAATTATAAAATTGTCATCACTCCTTCGTACAGCGACCAACCCTGCACCCATCAAACCACACTACAAAATCACTTGTACGACATTTTCGCAGATTGCGTTTCACTAACTGTTACTAACTTCGTGTAAGCTGGGTACAAATCGGCTTAGCTCAGCTCAGCGGTGCTAAGCATATTGAGTGGACTGTAAAGGCGCAAACCCACCACGGCGCACGCTGTACACGGGCACGCGGCGCATTTTAGCTGCGTGGATTCGTTTGTTTGTCAACGTAGGTCTACGATTCCACTGCAGTACACACGCGTGCGTGGCTCACCACAGTGCACGGACAGGCTACGCACGTGGTTTTACCAAGAATGGTATTTAATATTCGTGTATAGTGTATACCGCATGCACGTAGTGCATGGCAATGAGCTATGTGAGCGCCACATTCGAGCAAGCGACGCATGTACTAATGACGTCAATTGATGCGTAGCGTGTCCGTGGGTTGCAGTGGACACAATCACATCCATTTTCTTTCAGAACGAAGCTTAAAACACGTGCATGGCCTCTCCGTGCGCCGCGGTGGGTCTGCGCCTTAATTTGTGGACATAGGTTTGCGTTTGGACTTTTGGAGTTAAGGGCCCTATTACATTTCGACTGTGATTTTTGCTGGTGTTCTTATTTTGAGAAACTGAAAGACTTCGACAATTTTGACTTATTGAATGGTGGAGAATAGTTATTAGTATACCTAGTTTATAGCGGCTTCGCTGTTCGAAAATTTTCTGGTCTATTTATAATATAAAAAGCCAAAAATCCAAAGCAAGTTTTTCATAAAATATGCGACTGCATTATTCTGACCTCGTGAATTGAACTACATGCATAAGAAAATGAAATGAAAAATGTATAATAATAACTCCTAAATAGTGATTTAGTCCATAGCGGCCTCAGAATCCTACTAATATTATAAATGCGAAAGTTTGGATGGATGGATGGATGTTTGTTACTCAATCACGCCAGAATGGCTAAACGGATCGGGATGAAATTTAGCACAGATATAGATTATAGTCTGGGATAGTATATGGTCTACAATTTATTATGATTTTTGCGATTTGGCCATAATATAAGTATCAAGTAAGTCGGAAAAATTCCTGACCTCTGAGAGTTATCTTGGCGTGCGCTGCTTATACCGTTACAGTTGTACGAAGATAATGTATGGTGGGATTATTATTCGTCTTAAACAGTTTTAAATAAAAGTCTGCGACAGCATATGTGCCGTATACCTTTTATGTGGAAGCTATTATAGCCACAATAGTAAGCCATAAATACATTTAAATTGGCTACTTTTTTACAATGCACAATTTAGAGTATTTAATAAATTCCTATCAAAATGAATACCTTCATCGCTTTTGAAATTTAATGTGGATAAACTTGGTCTTTTACATAAAGTAATTTGGACGAATAGTTTAAAAGTTACCACGGATAGAACGGAGCGCCAAAGCTTTGACGAAAAGCCAGACGCGTCAGGGCACACGCGTGAACGCGTAGTCGCCTGTCGTTTTGTTGACAGTTGTGTTCGTTTTGCGATTTTTTCACAGCTAATTCAATTCGAAGCGATTTATTACTGTCTTAAAGTAGGCATAATTATAATTTTTCGGTAGGACATATTCGTGTATTCCTCATGTGGCACTGTGTGGAGAATCCCTGCGAAGAGTGGACAAGTTTAGGCATCTAGGTCAATAGCATGCTGAGTATCTAGCATTTCAACGGTCTACAGAGACTTCAGAACAATCCGAAGCTCGACGATAACTGCACGCTGATTGTCCACCGTTTCAACGGTCTGCAGAGACATCAGAGAACAGTCCCAACTCGACGTCAAAGGCATGCTGAATATCTGGCGTGTCAACGAGCTGCTGGGACTCCAAAACAGTAATAAGATTGGCGTCAATAGCATGCTGATTATCTAGCGTTTCAACGGTCTGTAGAGACATCAAAACAGTCCCAAGCTCGACGTCGAAGGCATGTTGAGTATCTGGTGTCTCAACGAGCTGCTGAGACTCCAAAACAGTAATAAGATTGGCGTCAATAGCATGCTGATTTAGATAATCGTTTAAAGCGTTTCAACGGTCTGCAGAGACATGAGAATAGTCCCAAGCTCGAAGTCAAAGGAATGCTACTCAGCATTCCTTCTCATTCTTCAACGGTCTACAGAGACTTCAGAACAATCCGAAGCTCGACGATAACTGCACGCTGATTGTCCACCGTTTCAACGGTCTGCAGAGACATCAGAGAACAGTCCCAACTCGACGTCAAAGGCATGCTGAATATCTGGCGTCTCAACGAGCTGCTGAGACTCCAAAACAGGAATAAAATTGGCGTCAATTAGCGTTTCAACGGTCTTCAGAGACACCAGAATAATCCCACGATCGGCGTCAACTATACGCTGAGTATCTAGCGTCTCAACAGGCTGCTGAAAAACCAGAAGAGTCTCAAGCTCGACGACAACAGTAAGCTGAGTATCTGGTGTCTCAACGGGCTGCTGAGACACCAGAACAGTCCCAAAATCGGCGCCAACAGCATGCTGAGTATTTGGTGTCTCAACGGGTTGCGGAGACACCAGAACAGTCCCAAAATCGGCGTCAACAGCACGCTGAGTATCTGATGTCTCAACGGGCTGCAGAGACACCAGAACAGTCCCAAAATCGGCGTCCACAGCACGCTGAGTATCTGATGTCTCAACGGGCTGCAGAGACACCAGAACAGTCTCAAAATCGGCATCAACAGCACGCTGAGTATCTGATGTTTCAACGGGCTGCAGAGACACCAGAACAGTCTAAAATTGGCGTCAACAGCACGCTGAGTATCTGATGTCTCAACGGGCTGCAGAGACACCAGAACAGTCCCAAAATCGGCGTCAACAGCACGCTGAGTATCTGATGTCTCAACGGGCTGCAGAGACACCAGAACAGTCCCAAAATCGGCGTTAACAGCACGCTGAGTATCTGATGTCTCAACGGGCTGCAGAGACACCAGAACAGTCCCAAAATCGGTGTCAACAGCACGCTGAGTATCTGATGTCTCAACGAGCTGCAGAGACACCAGAACAGTCCCAAAATCGGCGTCAATAGTACGCTGCGTATCTGATGTCTAAGCGGGCTGCAGAGACACCAGACAGTCCCAAAATTGGCGTCAACAGCACGCTGAGTATCTGATGTCTCAACGGGCTGCAGAGACACCAGACAGTCCCAAAATCGGCGTCAACAGCACGCTGAGTATCTGATGTCTCAACGGGCTGCAGAGACACCAGAACAGTCTCAAAATCGGCGTAAACAGCACGCTGAGTATCTGATGTCTAAGCGGGCTGCAGAGACACCAGACAGTCCCAAAATCGGCGTCAACAGCACGCTGAGTATCTGATGTCTAAGCGGGCTGCAGATACACCAGACAGTCCCAAAATCAGCGTCAACAGCACGCTGAGTATCTGATGTCTCAACGAGCTGCAGAGACACCAGAACAGTCCCAAAATCGGCGTCAACAGCACGCTGAGTATCTGATGTCTAAGCGGGCTGCAGAGACACCAGACAGTCCCAAAATCGGCGTCAACAGCACGCTGAGTATCTGATGTCTCAACGGGCTGCAGAGACACCGGAACAGTCCCAAAATCGGCGTCAAAAGCACGCTGCGTATCTGATGTCTCAACGGGCTGCAGAGACACCAGAACAGTCCCAAAATCGGCGTCAACAGCACGCTGAGTATCTGATGTCTCAACGGGCTGCAGAGACACCAGAACAGTCCCAAAATCGGCGTCAACAGCACGCTGAGTATCTGATGTCTAAGCGGGCTGCAGAGACACCAGACAGTCCCAAAATCGGCCTCAATAATAATAATAATAAGTTTTTATTTATGCTTCAGTTTACAAAAATGGGTTTAGTGTTTGGAGCCTCCTTTTAAGCAAACAATGCCTGCGTTAGGAGACTCCGCTCTTCCATAGTACAGCAAATTTCTTAATCTAGTAACAAAACCGTAGGTACTTAAAATATCGTATATAAATAACAGAAAAAATTAAAATTAAGTATGGTAGTCGTAGTATGATAATTTGAGTGTGCATGCGTGGTGTGACTGAGAGTATATGTGAGAGTGTATGTGAGAGTGTATGTGAGAGTGTATGTGAGAGTGTATGTAAGAGTATATGTGAAAGTGTATGAGAGAGTATATTATGTGAGAGTGTAAGTGAGAGTGTATGTGTGTGTGTATCTGCTACTTTATGTGCTCCAAAAGTGCCTCCGTGTCATCATAGGTGAGTGTCTTCATCCAGTTGGTTATTGTTTTCTTACATTCATAACTTTTTTTTTGTGTATACGAGTATGCAAATATTTTTGTTTATTTTGTTGTAAAGTTGAGCAGACCGTTTATTAAATTGCCTACAAGCGAACATAGTTTTAGTCCGTGGAATTTGTGCAACAATGTCAGTCCTCCTTTTCCGTAATAAGTCTGGATCATAAGGAAGGGTTTTATGCTTTTTTAATACTGTTTGGATAATGTACAATTTCCTCACGGAAAGTAGATCACTAATTTTATATCTCAGTAGGATATCTTTTATTTTTAAAGTACATTATCTTTATCAGAGCTCGTTGGGCTCGCTCTACATCTATAAAACTAGTTTTCGCTGCACCTCCCCAAATAGGGATGCAATATAACAAGACAGACTGTGCCAAAGCCATGTAGATCTCATTAAGAACATTTCTTGGGGGGTCTCGTTTACTTGTAATAATTTTTGGAACAATGTGTCGAAGTGTTTTAAATATCCAGCTTAATCTCCTAACCCTATTTGAGACCTGTTCAAGATGTGGATACCAAGATAACCGCTGATCAACTATCACACCTAGATATTTAGTCTGTGTTACTTTTTGAATGCACGCTGAGTATCTGATGTCTCAATGAGCTGCAGAGACACCAGAACAGTCCCAAAATCGACGTCAACAGCACGCTGTGTATCTGATGTCTAAGCGGGCTGCACAGACACCAGACAGTCCCAAAATCGGCGTCAACAGTACGCTGAGTATCTGATGTCTCAACGAGCTGCAGAGACACCAGAACAGTCCCAAAATTGGCGTCAACAGCACGCTGAGTATCTGATGTCTCAACGAGCTGCAGACACCAGAACAGTCCCAAAATCAGCGTCAACAGCACGCTGAGTATCTAATGTCTAAGCGGGCTGCACAGACACTAGACAGTCCCAAAATCGGCGTCAACAGCACGCTGAGTATCTGATGTCTAAGCGGGCTGCA
This sequence comes from Dicycla oo, assembly GCA_948252095.1. NCBI lineage: Eukaryota > Metazoa > Arthropoda > Insecta > Lepidoptera > Noctuidae > Dicycla > Dicycla oo. The sequence continues at coordinate 18,542,931 of OX411732.1, forward strand.
CAGACACCAGACAGTCCCAAAATCGGCGTCAACAGCACGCTGAGTATCTGATGTCTAAGCGGGCTGCACAGACACCAGACAGTCCCAAAATCGGCGTCAACAGCACGCTGAGTATCTGATGTCTAAGCGGGCTCCACAGACACCAGACAGTCCCGAAATCGGCGTCAACAGCACGCTGAGTATCTGATGTCTAAGCGGGCTGCACAGACACCAGACAGTCCCAAAATCGGCGTCAACAGCACGCTGAGTATCTGATGTCTAAGCGGGCTGCACAGACACCAGAACAGTCCCAAAATCGGCGTCAACAGCACGCTGAGTATCTGATGTCTAAGCGGGCTGCACAGACACCAGACAGTCCCAAAATCGGCGTCAACAGTACGCTGAGTATCTGATGTCTTAACGGGCTGCAGAGACACCAGAACAGTCCCAAAATCGGCGTCAACAGTACGCTGAGTATCTGATGTCTGAACGAGCTGCACAGACACCAGAACAGTCCAAAAATCGGCATCAACAGTACGCTGAGTATCTGATGTCTAAACGGGCTGCAGAGACACCAGAAAAGTCACAAGCTCGACGTCAGCACCAGGCGACTTATATACGTATAGGGTGGCTGCTAATTAGTGACCGATACTTAAACACATGACTGTACTCATGATAACAAACAACTTTTATTATGGGACCACGCCCGAAATCGCGAAAAAAAAAATCAGCTGTTCCCTACATTTTGACAAGTTATGCGAACATAAATGTAGGAAACCGTTGACTTTTTTTTCGTAACCTTTGAAGCGGCTGAATCTCTCTTGCTGAAAGAGCAGCTTAGCGACGTCAAACATTCACAAGAAACACTTGTGATGCAATTTCATATGGATAATCAGAAACCTGGGGAAGGATATAGGTTACTTTTTGTCAACAAACCAGGCGAGCTAAGCCGCGGGTGAAAGTTAGTTATGAAATATGTATGGAATATCTATAAAAAAATTAAAATCCCATTTAAAACCATAAAGCTACCAATACCGCTCATAACTGTAAATTTCTCCTTACTACATTAATATTATTACGTAAAATTTATACCAGAATAAACGTCAGTTTGAAATTACAATTTCATACTTTAATCAAAAGTAAATAAATTATAAGACTTTAAAATAAACTTAATTACAACTGCCAAATTACTACATTATGTGATGCGTCGCCATGCTTTAATAAACCGGTCAAGAGCTAGTTGGACTGGCGCACCGAGGGTTCCGTACCAACATATATTTAAAAAAGTGTGCTATTTAGAGACATCGTTTTATTTTTCTGTTATCTTTACATAAACTTCTATCACATAGAATAATTTCAGAGTTTTCTCTATGCAAACTTCGGAGATGAGGGGGGAACGGTCATTTTTTTACGTTTTTCATCAAAACTCGAAAACTATGCCGCCTAAAAAAAAATGTTTGAAAATGTGCAAACGGCGCTCTTTCACATAATACCCCACATGCTCTAGTAGCCCCACTTCGAATTTTTAAAACCCCCTTTCAGTCCCTGTTATAACAATATCTGTATTTTTATTTCTTTCTTATTTGCAAAATAGTTCGTCAAACGTCATCTAAAGCTATTTCTCGAAAACGATGTGTCCTATCGCAAAAATAATGAAAATGCCTTTTATGAAAACCGTAACCCCTAAAAATCTACATGTAGGTAATAATTTTTCATATTTTCCATACTAAAAGTGAAAAATTCCATAAAATCAAAAGTCATTTATTCAAACTAGGCTGAGAATCAGCACTTTTTGAACGTCAAAATTACATAAGACAGTCCCCCAAAACGCCCGCTTTTCACCACTATACCACACTACATATACAACACGTTGAGAATCGCATCTTCTCCGGCGCTACGGGCTCGCCTCCGCAGTTGCATATGCGTGACTTAATATTTGTGAAAATAGAGAATTAAATAGGAAAAAATATCCTATGAAAAAACAAAGAATTTTGAGTCGAATTATGTAAAAAAGTGAATTTCGTAAAAGTGCAGTTGACTCTTTCTATTTTGTTGCCGTCGTACTGTCTACACGGTAACGTCATTTTTGTCTACTCTTCCGTCGACAAGACGCTTCTCTACGGTTCTCGTGCTAAGCCTGCTGGACCTCATGTTCAGAAGTAGCGTTTGCGACCACTAGACCAAAGAGGCAGTATGTGTCATATATGTGTAATGTTACTATTAGGTTGGGGAAAAAGTCTTTTCGCATTATAGTATGTATGAACTTGTAATAAAATCTCTTTGGCTATACTATTTGTATCTGGCTGGTTTTGGTATCATTGAAAGTTTAAATTTTAAAGGACATAATTCCAAATTCAAATTAGGAAAATGTGTGATTTTCATTTGCTTTTCGTACCGTCAAGATGAGTGAATCTAATGAAGAAATTCGATACATTTTAAAATTTTACTACAAAAAAGGTAAAAATGCAACGCAAGCCGCGAAAAAAATTTGCGATGTTTAGGGACCTAGTGTAGTGTCTGTGAGAGTAGCACAAATTTGGTTTAAGCGTTTTCAATCCGGAAATTTTGATGTCGCTCTGGTCGCCCTATTACGGATAAAATGGATGTCATTTTTGAAAAAGTGGAGCAAGATCGGCATATCAGTAGTTACGACGTAGCTGAAGAACTGGAAATTGACGATAAAACAGTTTTGGCGCATTTGAAAAAAACTGAGTACACAAAAAAGCTCGACATTTGGGTACCTCACGAGCTCACTGAAAGAAACCTAATGAACCGTGTACTCATTTGTGATTCTTTATTACGACGTAATGAAACCGAACCATTTTTGAAGAAGCTGATAACTGGTGATGAAAAGTGGATCACGTATGACAAGAACGTGCGAAAAAGGTCGTGGTCAAAGGCCGGTCAGGCTTCACAGACTGTGGCGAAACCCGGGTTAACTCGCAACAAGGTGATGCTGTGTGTGTGGTGGGATTGGAAGGGCATTATTCATTATGAGCTGTTACCACCAGGCAGGACCATCGATTCTGAACTCTACTGCGAACAACTGATGAGACTAAAGCAAGAAGTTGAGAGAAAGTGGCCGGAATTAATCAACAGAAGGGGTGTGGTTTTTCATCATGATAACGCTGGACCTCACACATCTTTAGCCACTCAGCACAAATTAAGAGAGTTTGGCTGGGAGGTGTTAATGCAGCCGCCGTATAGTCCTGACCTTGCACCTTCAGATTTCCACCTGTTTCGGTCTCTTCAGAATTCTTTAGACAGTGTCAGGTTAACATCACGAGAGGACTGCCAAAACCACTTGTCGCGGTATTTGGACCAGAAGTCCCAAAATTTCTATAGCAATGGGATCATATCCCTACCTACAAGATGGCAAAAAGTTATCGAACAAAATGGTACCTACATACTTTAGTTAAATGTAAATAAACTATATTAAAAAATGTTTTGAATTTTCTTAAAAAATGCCAAGAAACTTTTTCCCCAACCTATTATGTACTGAAATAAAAGAGCATCGACGAGTGATGTTGCAAGTCCAAGGCACATCGGGCAGTCAACCCTGCTACCATCTTGGTAATTAGTTAATATTTTGCCTATGTCATGGTCTATTCTTGCTATTTAATTAAAAGGGCAGATCAAAGAAAAGATGGTTGGATTATGTGAAACATGAAATGGTCGGAAATAGAGTGAAATATTGAGGTGTGTGAATACGACTCCGCCCTTTTTTGTTATATTATAACACATTTGCTTGTTGCAGCTACAACCTTCGCCCACCTTTCCAATTTAGCATCTACAAATTTTTTTGTGTTTTTTCATGTAAGAACATATCCTCAGTACTAAAATCGTTATTTTGAAATTGTCGAAACCGTTCCTTACAAGTTGTATTAGATGGAGCATGCTCACCATAAATCTCCACAAGCAAACTATAAGTTTCCGCTGCAGTTTTCTTCGCAATAAAACAATAATAATAATAAATGATGTTTATTTGGAACAAAAACCCCGGCATTTTCAAAAAGGTGTCAACACTTATTGCTTACACTTCAACCAAATATCTCATAATGCGTTAAATAGCTGACATTCAGTACTGTCGAATACAAGTATGGCCATTTATTAGTACACGTAAACAATAATAAAAACGACATCTGTTGGGAAAGGGCGGAGTCATATTTACACACCTAATATATGTGACGGCAGATGGAAGTAGGAAACTTGCTGCGCCGGCGCCGAAGTCAGGTAAAACTAAAGTAGCGAAGGTTACAGGAGAGCAGTTCGTCTCTATTTTCTTCAAGCATCTGATTATATTGTTTTTCTTATTGCATTACATGTGTCTGACCCGTACAAACTCGAGTGCGACGTTAGACAAGGTGGTCTGACTTCCCCGAGGCTTTTTAATATTTATATCAATAAGCTGCTTGTTGAGCTCAGCAACACGCATGTGAATATCGGAAGCCATATAGATGAAGTATGTTTAAATAACTTAAGTTATGCAGACGACATGGTGCTGTTGAGCCCTACGATCAGTGGAATTAGAAAGTTACTCTCCATTTGTGAAGGATATGTCGAACAGCACGGGCTAAAATATAATCCGACAAAAAGTGAGCTGTTGGTGTTTCGAGGTAGGAATAAAAATCCAACATTTGTCCCTCCTGTTAAACTAAATGGTACACCTTTGCAGAGAGTTTCCCACTTTAAGTATTTGGGCCACATTGTTACTGAGGAGTTGAAGGACGACTTGGATATGCAAAGGGAGCGCAGGGAACTGGCTGTGAGGGGAAATATGGTTTGCAGAAGGTTTCACGGTTGTTCAGTTCCCGTGAAGCTAACTCTGGCATACTGCCAAACATTTTACACCAGCAGCCTTTGGGCTAATCATACCCTAAAAGCAGACAATGGCCTGCGAATAGAATATAACAATGCCTTCAGGGCGCTGTTGAGGTTTCCACCTTACAGTAGTACGTCAGGTATGTTCGCTGATGCGCACACTGACGACTACTTTGCTATAATGCGGAAGAAAGTTGCCTCAGTAATATCCCGAGTGAAGGGAAGCAGCCACAACATTCTGAGGGTGTTTGCAGAGAGGCTGGATGGGCCTACAATGGGGAGGTTTACCAAGCTACACGTTGGCAACAGAGCGTGTTAAACCTTCCTCGTGCGGGATTATCTGTTTTTATCTATTTAGTGTTCCTGCATGTAACTAATATAGTTTTTTAAGAAATATGTAATATCTAACGCCCTATGGGCCTTGATGCCTGATAATAAAATATTTTTATTTTTTATTTTATTTATGTAAAAATACTCACTTACTTAACTACCCTGTAGCCTCTACATAAACCAGAATAACACTCCATATTAATAATTTCATCAGTAAACCTAACAAAATTAAAACTCTCGACATTCCCCTGGGAGACTGAAAGCAGGTGAAGTCGACTTTGTTCATAATTAGTGTTAGGAGAAGTTTAACGAAATAACTTCAGTTCGAGGAGGACCGTTAATTGAATCAATGGTCGCTTGGAGAAATAACTGGGGCTAAGTTAGGTGTTTGGCTGCCATTGTCTTAGGTATTTATTTTGACTGTTATTGTACAGAAGTCGGTTTTTACTACATCGAAACAGTAAAACAAGGGGCAACATTCACTTTGCTAAGTAATGGAAGCGTCTCATGAGAATGTAAACTTAATGTTCTTATCCGAATAATGTTCATGATCGTATCAGACGCCTGTTCAAATTCGCTTGTACGAATATAAACATTAAGCAAATATGAATAAATCCATTCAATGCGTGAATAAGTTGATAAGTCGACTTGAACGAAATTTTGTATAAAAATTACATCTGGAATGCCTCAACTTATTCACGTCTTGTACGGAAATAGAACATGCGTATGAAGCGCTTGTTTTACTTAGGAAAGTAAAAAAGTCAAAGTGCGATCTGTGAATCAATGTGACCTGCACCTTTGTCCGCGTAAAATTCTATAATATTGTAAACAAAAATATTGTGCAGTTACAACAGACATTACATTATATATTATTACACTTCTACATACCTACACACACTCACTCTAACACACACATATTATACACCTTAAAAGCCGTTTCTAATAACCCATAATATTCCTTCGTTGTTAATTTTAATATATTGACCAAAAAACAGTTTTGGCGCACTTGAAAAAAACTGGGTACACAAAAAAGCTCGACATTTGGGTACCTCACGAGCTCACTGAAAGAAACCTAATGAACCGTGTACTCATTTGTGATTCTTTATTACGACGTAATGAAACCGAACCATTTTTGAAGAAGCTGATAACTGGTGATGAAAAGTGGATCACGTATGACAAGAACGTGCGAAAAAGGTCGTGGTCAAAGGCCGGTCAGGCTTCACAGACTGTGGCGAAACCCGGGTTAACTCGCAACAAGGTGATGCTGTGTGTGTGGTGGGATTGGAAGGGCATTATTCATTATGAGCTGTTACCACCAGGCAGGACCATCGATTCTGAACTCTACTGCAAACAACTGATGAGATTAAAGCAAGAAGTTGAGAGAAAGCGGCCGGAATTAATTAACAGAAGGGGTGTGGTTTTTCATCATGATAACGCTAGACCTCACACATCTTTAGCCACTCAGCAAAAATTAAGAGAGTTTGGCTGGGAGGTGTTAATACATCCGCCGTATAGTCCTGACCATGCACCTTCAGATTTCCACCTGTTTCGGTCTCTTCAGAATTCTTTAGGCAGTGTCAGGTTAACACCACGAGAGGACTGCCAAAACCACTTGTCGCGGTATTTTGACCAGAAGTCCCAAAATTTCTATAGCAATAGGATCATGTCCCTACCTACAAGATGGCAAAAAGTTATCGAACAAAGTGGTACCTACATACTTTAGTTAATTGTAAATAAACTATATTAAAAAATGTTTTGAATTTTCTTAAAAAATGCGAAGAAAATTTTTCCCCAACCTATTACATACTTTGTAACCTGCAATGTTAATGACTATTTTTGTAATGTTAGAACACAACATAAAAGGTTTTTGGTATTACAGTGACACTGTACTGTAATACCAAAAACTCCTAATTCCTAAGTCACAGGATCACCTAGTTTAGAAGCTGACTTTTGAAACCCTGAGGTTTATCTTATCCGTATGACCTTTAGTTAACCTATGTATGTATCTATTATAATATTAATGTATCCTAGTCTTAAGCAATGTCGAAGGTTTTTGAAAAGGTTTTTGGTTTTTATAAAGATTTTTATTTATTTATTCATGGGACCAAACCAGAAATCGCGAAAAAATCTGCTATTCCCTACATTAATTTATGTTCACATAAGTCGTCAAAATGTAGGGAACAGCTGATTTTTACTGAGTTACACCTTGTAATTACACCTTGTTTATAATTCTTTGTTGTTTTTAGGTTATGTTTTTCACGAGTAACTATGTATGTGGGTTTCTTTAGACCCTCAAAACATCCGAACGTCTGGATAGATTTTACTACATGTGGTGTTGAAACTTTCAGCGATAAACCGAGCTTTGAAAATCCAACAGCGCTTTTTAACCGACTTCAAAAAAGAAGGAGTTTCTCAGTTCGTCGGAACCTTTTTTTATGTATGTTTCCCGATTATTCGAAGACGGCTGGACCGATTTGGAATTTTTTGTTTTTTTGTTTCGCTTCCTCGGTTTGCTCTTTATTTAGGCAGCGTTGAAGTGTTCCAGTTTGAAGGGTAGGGAAGTCGGTATTGATACACAGATCTATGAGACATTTCAGTATTATCTCGGGGAGGGCAACGCACCTGCAATGCTTCTGGAGTTGCATATGTCTAAAAGTGGCGATGACCACTAACCCCGCTCTAAATACACGATCGTTCGAACTTTTTGTTCAGTGAACCTGAACGCGTGGTCGCGCAGTCAGAGGGCGCTTTCCGGTTTTCCGAACAAACAGTGATATATGCACGCGACGCGGTATCACACCTCCGCCGCGTAACTATAGCAGCGAATCGCAGAAGTTCAATTCAATGATTCGCATAGCAGAACATCATGCGGTTGCGTGGTATTGCGGTTTTGCAGCGGAGGTGTGATACCCGCCTTAAATAGGACGTTAAATAGGACCTTAAATAGGAATTACCCTTAAGATGGCCGTCTGCTATATACATTGACACAAGCTTATAACATAACATCACGTCGGTTTTCCCCGAAGGGTTAAGCAGAGGTGTGCGCCAGTCATATTTAAGTACGTAATACGGGGTGAGCTTATCGCCATCAACCGGGCTCAAATCCAGACTCTGGGCTATTGAAAAATTCCTGATGGAAAAACCGAATAATACTGTTACGTAGACGCTACCGCCATCTGTTATCGAGTAGCAGAACTACACGATTCGCCTTACGGGGGCGTAGCGACATCCTGCACAGCGTGGCAGTTCAGTTTGGAATGCGGAACAGTGTTTTACTAGTGAGTGAACTACAAGTAATTCTGCTTAAAAGTTTCTGATTACTGTATTTGTGTACTATTTAAATAAAGTTTTAGTGTTTTTGGCAAAAATTGGTATAAATTTATTTGTCCCGAAACCTAGCTCCAAACAATACTTTACCTGACCTGGGAATCGTATCCAGGACCTTATTCTAAGCAGTAACGCTTGCGACTATCTGTCTTGACTAACGAGTCTGTAGTCCTATATGTAATAAGGTACTTTTACGGTTTGAGGAATCGTCTTTGATTCTAAGATTAGCTTAAAGGTTCTAAAGTAAATAAATATTTCCCTTCACATCGTCAAATACCATACTGAAATAACGTAGTATGTAGATATTGATTCAGTCATATTGTATTGGCGTATATAAAAAAGATTTCGCGTTTACATACGTGAAAAATGTTTATTTTCTGAAGAAAGTTGTTGATAAATCTACGCAAAAATATGATTACTGTTTGAGCGTTTCTTTTATAATATTTTTTACTACCGTATTCCCAAGGTATTCTGATGAAGACGGTCATAGACACTTGATTCGTACGAGGAACCTAGATCCTTGGAAGGGATTTTTCTTATAAATTCTCTGCTGTCAAACGAGATGTAGAATGAATGTAAAGATTGAAGGATTGAAGGAAGGATTGAAGTTAAACAGGTATTTTAGGAAATCGAAACATTTTCAATTTGGATTTACGGCTACACCAAAAATAATCCGTTGGGAAAAAATTCGAAGGCGACATGCTGACATGACGTATGCTGCCTGACGACGATATGCTGTTTGGTTATTTTACATACCTATTACAAATAAGTCTAGGGGTTGAAAAAAGTCTAGAGGTGAGATATCACAATATAGGCTGCCAATTTAACGATTCGAAGCGAGAAATTAATGTGGGGTGGATCCTTTACGTTTAACTATGGACCACTGTGCGCCGAACTGTTTTTTTTTTGTGCACCAAATTGGGCCATGTTAACTGCAGTTACTGCCAGAATTTTAACCTTTCATATGCCGATATGCCGATATGAAAGGTTAAAATTCTGGCAGTAACTGCAGTTAACATGGCCCAATTTGGTGCACAAAAAAAAAAAAACAGTTTGGCGCACAGTGGTCCATAGTTAAACGTAAAGGATCCACCCCACATTAATTTCTCGCTTCGGATCGTTAAATTGGCAGCCTATATTGTGATCTCTCAGGGAACGTAGGTCTGCGCGATTTTAGCTGTACTCGAAAAAACACCTAATTACATTAATGTAATTAGGTGTTTTTTCGAGTGGCGCACTCGCATAAAAAAATGGTGCGCAGACCTGCGTTCCGGCATTCGAAGGGTTAAGGCGAAAGGTTCAGGTAGCCCGCGAAATTCAAATTTTCTTACGTTTTGCAATTTGCAGGTCAGTATCAGGTTTTATGTTGATCTGAATTATTCAGTCGCGAATCATTCGTATCAAATCTGTATTTATAGAATTATAATCATTAGAATCATCAATACAACTTTCTAAGTTCATATAACCCTAATAAATGAGTAGGTATTTCATAAAATCTTGGCATTTGAGGATTATACTAAAAGAGTTCTTTTTTTTTTCGACATATCTCGGGACCCTGGGAACGATTATCCCTATATGCACTATGCAAGTGCACCCAAGGACAACCCCCGGTTGGTGCAGGACTATTGCAGAACGTGGAAACATAACTATGGCTATGGCTATGAGTTTGGGTGGCTAAAATGGATTGGGTAACTTGAACTATGTCCGCTGTCTGACCAATGTTATATAATTAATTATACACGGATAAAATGGCAGGGGGGTCTTGCATACTCAATAATGGGCCCCCGGAAACGGTCGCTAGCACATTGACTATTGACTGATTCTAATTATTATAATTCTGTAAATACATTTATTTATTTATTAACTCCTCATCACTATCATTAAAGGAATTTCCTAATTCAATAATGCGACCATAATTACAGTTTTATTATGTATAATATTTACTAAAACATATTCTGTACATCGTGGTTTTTGTGAACTCACTCAGAGAACAAGTAAAAAACCTATGCTGCCTGCTACGTCATTAAGTACACGCAAGGTACGCGTTATAGTAGCTTATTGTTACAGTCGCGAATCATACTTTAATTAACATAGACCCAGCGAAAGAGCTACAAATTGCAAAATTCGTAAGAAAATTTGAATTTGGCGGGATATCTTTGCGGTTCCCCCTTAAATCTCAATCCTGGAAAACCAACCGGATCTTGAGTAAACAGAAGGTCGCTTTGTAAAAAGCCACTGCCCATGTCCATTCAATATGCTTTCGCAAATATTACAGTACACGAGCTGGAGTAGACACAAAGCCCCCTGCAACAGTCTGCAATTAGATAGAAAGCATTGATGTTGAACTGTGTTATACGGGAGCTGCAAGGCACTTCTTTGGAGGAACAGAGGCCCTAGTACGAACGTGCGAAGTGAACCTAATCGTAACTTGATTTCAAAACATTTTTTAAACAAAATCAAAAGTCATTTATTCTAACCAGACTGAGACTCGGCACTGTTTGAACGTCAAAATTACATAAGACAGTCCCCCAAAACGCCCGCCCTTCACCACTTCCTAGTGCTCTATCTGGGAAGAAGAAGTGGCCCAACAAACTCCCCAACAACACAGCTGTCTGTTCAGTTAGAAAAACTTGATTGAAGTTCTATACAATAGTATGCAAAATAATTTACATTACGCAACACAAAATATTATATTAAATTATTTGCCATATGTCACCTAGCACACGCCAATATACCGAATAAAAAACATCTAAAACTATACTCAAAAGACTTTTGAATCGAAAATACAAACTATCATATGGCATTTAAGGTTTTTATGCGGCAAGTACTATTAGTATCATCCATAGATATGAATAAAGTCTTAAAACTAATGTGCAAAACGAGCTAGGCCCACAGACCATTTTCAACAAACATACCATGCCGTATCTATCGGTTTTTCGCCAGTTGTATTTAACTTCCATTCTTTAATTCACAGAAATTCCTGATAGAAAACATTATAATACTGACTGACCTGGGAATCGAACCCACGCCCAACAGTCACCCAGTTTCATAAAGAAAATTAAAGATAGATTTCTCCGAAATGCCTACCCTTTTTCCAACTATGTTGGGGTCGGCTTCCAGTCTAACCGGATGCAGCTGAATACCAGTATTTTACACGGAGCGACTGCCTATCTGAGCTCCACAACCCAGTTACTGGGTAATACGATATCACTTGGCTAAGACTGGCTGTCAGACTTTCGGGCTTCTGACGACCCATAACGACTGTCAAAGATCCACGAATGCCAGCCGGGGCCAACAGCAGGCGGTATGTAAAGATGACCCATCCGCGGACCAACCGCGGCAAGCGTAGTTTAACCTTATCGATCGACCCGTGCGCCTGTTTTTACTTAGCTACGAACCCCCCATTTCTCTAAAAAGCGTAAATGCCAATCAAATGAGGGTCTAATGTAAAATTTTGGACTTTTCTTAAACCATAATTGATTCCGAATTGAAAGACAATTTATTTTCCATTAAAGAGACGTGATTGGAATATTAATAGTACTTATATGTAGATATAGACGAGGGTTGTTGTTCCTAGGTACGCATGCTGTAGTATTGGTACTAGTAACCTTCATAATTGTATTACAGCTAAATTGCATCGAAGCTTGATTATTTATTACATTCAATGTTCTACAAGAGGAATAAAATTTTACTAATTTTTTAATTTTTAAACTCTCTTTTTTATATGTAACATCTTTCCTCCCGCTTTCCTGCAATCTGTGGGAGTGATTTCGTGAAAAGGGACGGAAGTGTGTAACAGCCAAACAGAAGACCAATGAGCCCGCGCGGTGCTAGATGTGGCCGTCAGTTGGTACCAACCCAAACAGATGTCAGATGTTACAACATATGCGACTACTGTAAGACTCGCTCGTTTTTTATATAATAATAACAATCTCATTCGAATCGATACAATTTATCATTGAAATATTAGCTTTAGCTTTAGTAATATTAAACTAGTAGTTATGGGTTTCAGACTCACAGTTCTGCCTAATCTGACTGTATATATCGCACACCTAGATCAAGGGTAGCACCACTCAAAATAATCCAAAATCGAGTTATTGCGATTATCGGACTTAGCGTCGTAAACTACATTGACTGATTGACTCCAAAGAATTACAAATCAATTACAAATCGACCGTCCCTATTAACAATGTCGGATATACATTTTTACCAATATTCACTTTTTTACATAAATCGAATTACAAAAATCAATCTGCCTAGCCTTTTCCCAACTATGTTGAGGTCGGCTTCCATTCTAACCGGATGCAGCTGAATACCAGTATTTTACATGGAGCGACTGCCTATCTGACCTCCACAACCCAGTTATTGGGTAATACGATACCCTTTGGTAAGACTGGTTGTCAGACTTTCGGGCTTCTGACGACCCGTAACGACTGTCAAAGATACACGAATGACAGCCGGAACCAACGGCTTAACGTGCTTTCCGAGGCACGGAGGAATCTCGGTATGAAAAGATGGTCACCCATCCACAGACCAACCCCGGCAAGCGTAGCTTAACCTGATGGTTCGACCCGTGCGGCTGTTATTATTTAGCCACGAGCTCCTCATAAATCGAATTACAATTTAAAAAAAATTCTTCACTGTCAAAACAAACTTTGAACTGAGGGCAGTTCAAAGTTTGCCCTAACGATAAAAAAGAATCTTTATGATATTAACAATGTCAGTTCTGTGAAAAAGACCACTGTTCAGTAGGGACTAAACAGTAGTCTCTCTGCAGAACCGACATTGTTAATAGGGACGGTCGAAATCTCCATTAACGAATTACAACATCATACAACAATATCGATCAAATAGAAAACGAGTAAAACGATTTTTGCTGTTCCTGAAAAAAGAGGTAAGTACCTATTTTGAGTTGTGCTACCCTTGATCTAGGTGTGCGATATCATCTGTCTTGTTCGAGCTTTGAAAATCGATCGGTGCACTTTTATTTAGGCATTCATTTATGTAGGGGTCAGTTAGTGTTACCTTCCGCCTGACACAGGTCCTCACCGGACACGGGTGTTTCGGGAGGTTCCTGTTTCGCATAAGGCGGGAGGAAACGCCCGGGTGTCACCATTGTGTGGATCGCCCAGAGGACACGGTGGAGCATACAGTGGAGGTCTGCCCGGCTTGGGCAGAGCACCGCCGTGTTCTCACGGAGGCGATCGGCGGCGGCAATCTCTCGCGTCCGAGCCTAGTCCAGGCCATGGTGCGGAGCGAGAGTGCATGGGAGGCCGTCACCTCCTTCTGCGAAGCGGTAATGCTCGCGAAGGAGGAGGCGGAACGCGTGAGGGAGAGGCAGCCTCACGCCCTCAGTCGTCGCAGGAGACGCCCTGGGCGGCGGGAATCGATAGCCGATTCCCGGCCACCGTAGGCGCGGGCTTGCGGACGGTGAGTAGTGGGTAGTTCGCAGACCGGTGAGGACCAGGCCCGGGTCGACGGCGCGTTGTGTTCCACGCGCGCCTCAAAGAGATGTCAGCAAAAGATGGGGTCCAATAGAGCCGATGCCGCTGGGGTCGCGGGTTGTTTGAAAAAGATACCGTGGCCCTGGCATAGGCAACTGAAGGAACACGGGTGGGTTTTAGTCAGTAAAAGTCTGACACGCCCTTGCGCTCCACCCAGAGCGGGAGAAGTTATTTGATGATTTCCCATCCACAAAAAAAAAGGGGGTCAGTTAGTGTTAGTGAAAACGAGCAATAGAACTGCCATAGCTAGTGCTAAGCTCGGGTTTTCTGACGGCCGCAAAATTACAGTTGTCATGAAAAGTCGCTATTTTCATTGGTATTTTATTAAGGTCTGGTTCACATTAGGTCGGACACCGACAGTTTTACCGGAATCACAAAAATTTCGGATGCATATTGACATAAATTGAGGGGCCTGTGGCTTAGTAATAACAGCCGCAATGGTCGATCGGTCAGTACTGAGGCAAGGAAGGGGCCTCGGAAAGTACGACAGTCGTTAGGGATCGTCAGAAGCGCGAAAGTCTGACTGTTACGATAGTGTTAGAAAAATCGCTCTCTGTCGACTGCCGCCATTCTAATGACGGCACCAGTATCTTGAGTAATTAACCCAAGCTGTGGCTAAGTATAGCGGTAGGAATTCTCCGAAGTAGTTCTTTCACGAAGAAATTAATTATCTCCCTATACTATGATACTACTTTCCTGGTACAACTGTCTAAGTTTTCGATTCTTCGTACAGTCATGTGCATAAATATACATATATCAACGCTTGAAAGGCAATATCACCAAACGACATGTTGGCAACTTTACACTAGAGTATGTTAAAGTTAAAAAAAAACCGTAAAAAATCGCCGATATATCATAACTACTTGATTCCAACGAATTTTAAATGCATTTTAAAAGCTTAATAAAGTGGAATTTAAAGATTATGAACTATCTCAATATATTATAACTCAATATCGCCTAATATGTCGCTTGGTAATTTTTGCCTTTCAAGCGTCAAGTGCGTGCGATTTCTCGCAGTGTCGGTTCAAATGTTGAAAAGTGATTTAAATATAAGAACGTGTGCGGAAAGCTCGTGGCCAAAGGGTAAGTACACAATACATTTCAATCAATTCTATAAGTGTTTGTATTTTACAAAGTGTATACATAATTTTGCCTTAGACGCTACGAGTAAAGTAAGGGGGTAGATCCGAGACTTCCGAGTGTCTTGGATTGATAACGTCAACAATCGGTATCGTGTTTTGTTCTATTTCCTTATTGTCCCCGTAATCTTGAGAGATGCGACTGAAATATAATAGTGATGGGAAATAATATTTCTGTGTACCTATGAATTTTATTTTTAGTCTACTAATAATAAAATAATAGCTAGAATACTAATAATAAAGCTGAAGAGTTTGTTTGTTTGAACGCACTAATCTCTGGAACAGCAATTTTTTTTGTATTTGATAGCCCAATTCTTGAGGAAGACTATACACACACAATACCTAGACTATATAGATATACATCACGCTAGGACCTTTAGGAGCCGAGCAAAAAGAAAAAAAGGCAGAGAGAACGCTAAGCAAAAATGAAGGAATAGCGAAGGCGGGCGATGCGATGCGACGGGTGGGTCGAGGGAACAAGAAATTTCACACGGACAAAGTCGCTGACAGACGCTAGTTATAAAATAAAGTTGCTTGCGTGTTTATCTGTGTAACCACGTTATTCTAAATTCTGCAACGGATTTTGATGTGGTTTCACCATTAATAATTCCGGAAGCTTTATGTCTATAATATCTACTACACTTACATATCACTACATAATAAAAAACAAAGTCCCACGCCGCGTCTGTCTATCTGTCTGTATGTTCGCGATGGTGCTCAAAAACTAATGAACGGTTTTTAATGCGGTTTTCATCCATAGATAGAGTGATTCAAGAGGAATGTTTATACTTATAGTTTTCCAACATTCACGCAGGCGAAGCCGCGGGCAAAAGCCGGTAATAAAGAAATTAGTAAAAACCGTGCTAAGCAGGGGCGGGTCGCTAGTTACCCTTCAAGTAATCTTTATAGGTTAGTCAGAAAACTTGATAAATAAATAGATACCTAATCAATTTACTTAATCTATCATCCTCATTCTCCTGCCCTTGTCCCAATTTATTTGGGGTCGGCGCAACACGTCTCTTTCTTCCATACTTATTAGTCGTCATCTCGGTAGTCACTCAATTTCTAACCATATCGTCTTTCACACAGTCCATCCATCGTTTCTTTGGTCTTCCCCTGCTCTTATAAACCTTCGACATTAATATTCAAAACTTTCCTCACGATATCTTCTTACTACAATCAATTTACCTAATCCGATGCCATATAAGATCGATCACAACTTTAAATGTTTATAACATGGCAAATTGACGTGTGATTTGATCAATCTGCTAAACATTTTATTTCCCTGACTGAACGTCACATATGTTATGTACTATCGGAGAAACGAACATCTATACACCGTAAGGACTATTCTTGCTTGCAGTGCTCGGCCGCTATAGTACCGCTTGCTAACAGATGGATGTGGTCATCGTGTGCACGAGATTTTGTTTTCAAATTGGTCAGATGTAAGTTTCCTCGATAGTACGTCCAGTACATATACGACACACACTATGACACAATGATATTATGAGTAAAAGAGGTGGATAGGTTATATGACTCCTGAGATACAAGTATTTTCTTACTTAGTTCAGGAGTCAAATTGTTCATTTATATTTCTATTGTCCACCGTTGTACAAATAAACTATTACCTGTTTTATTCCTATTCAATGTTACTATGTGTGAAATGTACAAATAAACTATTATTATTATTTGATATTTCTCGGGATCCTGGGGTCCCGGACCTTTGGAAGGCGTACGAGGAGCCGAAGCCAACTCGCAGAGGCCCCTTAGGTAATTTTAAATGATTATTATTATTATTATTATACACGCTCCCTAAGTAACACGTCAAAATCTGGATAATTAGCCACATATGCGTCGTCATGTCTCTTTTTCGCTCCCAATAATTACGACATGCCATCCTATTCTCACTTGTAATCTAATAATGCGACATTTTGCCATTTTTGAATATCGAATGTTGGGTGGGTGGGTAACCTATCTACGTCTTTCTACTTATAATATTTTCATTACTATGACACATAATTTAATTTAATATAATTCATATATTAATTCTTCTTTTTCTTCCACGCGTATCCACCCAATTCGGGAATTTTCATAGAAATCTGTAAATAAAATATAAAATACCCATTAAAAATTCTTCATTGCTTTTCCAGTGAAGAAAGCATTCAAGTTACCGGCCATAAGCGCAACACTACCGCCGATTCTACGAAGCTATACCGTTTATCGTTTATTTTTGTTCTCGGGTTCCAAGTACGGACGATCCTATAATTCGTGGAAATAAGCCTAGCGTCGTCGTTTCATCGACAATACGGTATTAGAAGCTTGGATTATTTATTGATTAAGATTAGATTATGTTTTGTTTATAGGTTGGTGATTATCTTTATTTTTGCTTGGAGGAGCTTGTGGCTAAGTAATAACAGCCGCACGCGTCGATCCACCAGGTAAAGCTACGCTTGTCGAGGTTGGTCTGTAGATGGGTGACCATCTTTTCATACCGAGACTCCTCCGTGCCTCGGAAAGCACGTTAAGCCGTTGGTCCCGGCTGTCATTCGTGGATCTTTGACAGTCGTTACGGGTCGTCAGAAGCCCGAAAGTCTGACAACCAGTCTTACCAAGGCGTATCGTATTACCCAGTAACTGGGTTGTGGAGGTCAGATAGGCAGTCGCTCCATGTAAAATACTGGTATTCAGCTGCATCCGGTTAGACTGGAAGCCGACCCCAACATAGTTGGGAAAAGGCTAGGCAGATTGATTGATTATCTTTATTTTTGCGATAAGTAGAAATGTTAATTTGGATAATGATTTACTTTACTTGTTCACACAAATGATTTATTTAGATTTTTTTGTAGTTGTAATCTCTGTTTTCACCAAACACCACTAAACAGTCTTCCATGCTGAAATAAAAAAAAAAACCTATAGACACAATTACGACCTGCAAACGGAATTGTTTTCGAGTACCGTATTATAAACTAGTAGCTCTACAATAAACTATTCTGTACAAATCTCAACGTGATAACTTAGGTGAGGTGAGCGTGGAGTGAGCTGTCAATAGTGTCAATCACTAGCATCAGGTGGAATGACAGCTCACTTCACGCTCACTTCACCTAAGTTTTCACGGTGAGATTTTTACAGAATAGACGCCGGTCTATTCTGTAAAAATCTCACCGTGAAAACTAGACCTCGCACGTAGTAGACCTCGCGAGCACAAACTATTTTGCAACAATTAATATAGCACTAAGTTATTTAAAACGGGATATAATATTTACCATGTTTTATTTTTCATCAGATCTCACCAAATTTTTATGAGACCAACTTAAAGTCGTATCTCATAAGGCGGAGATATCAAATAGCCCCCTTTTGGCCCCTTTTTGAAGGAAGTAACCCTCCAATCAAAAATCCCCGACGATATAAAATTATATAAAGTCTTAAAACCTGTATACCAAGTTTCGTCCAGATCGGTTGTAAAATACGACCTGTAGAGGAGTAGCAACAAACTGACAGACGAAAGCAAATTTTGCACAGAATTAAAGCAGAGACGCTTCACTCGCTCGGTCAGTAAAAGTTATAAAAAATTGTTGAACGATGTCCTTAATCAAAAGTTGTTCACAGGACAGCGTGTGGAAACCAACTGTCGAAATAAAACAACTTTATTAAAAAATTTAACAGCTTCTGAAGTCGGTGCCAAGTTATGTTGAATTGAAGAATTCAAGACACCGGCTTCAGAAGCTGTTAAGTTTTTTAAGAAAGTTATTTTATTCATTTTAGGTTTTTGAAGTCGGTTTTTACTTTCTTAAAAGTAAATTTATTTTCCATTTTTAGTTGAATATAAAATCATAAGCCCAACACGAACGAAAAGAAGAATCATTAATATCAGCTTAGAAATGCCGGAGATACAGTACATATTTATCCACATAACTTCGTACATAAGAATAATTACCTAATGTATTATACACTAAAAAAACCTTTCTGAAAGTATGTAGATCACGTTAATGACTGAATCATCAAAATTGGTGCATTAGTTTTTGAGAAAATCGCGGACATACATACATACATACATACGCATAGAATACAGAACCTCCTTTTTTGAAGTTGTTTAATTAAATAGTTCTCTCATACCCAACTATTTTGGGATCGGCTTCCAGTCTAACCGGATGCAGCTGAATACTAGTAAAATTCTCTGCGCTGAATTGTATGGGGTCTTTAGTCAGGTTAACCTATCTGAAATCCTACACTATTGGTAGAAATCATTGTTCCAGACAAATAAACAATTAAAAAACTGTTCTACATCTTAAAACAAGATACACACAGTTACAATCACAGGACAGTTCATTATTCAACAGTGCTAACAACTGCAAGATTTATTTATGTTTAATTAAAAGGAGTGACGGAACAAAGTGCAGTTTCCTACAAATGATAAAACTTTAATTAAATACTAGCCACCTGGAGAGTGCTAAGTTTTCCTTATGTTGCAGTCAAATGGGATTTTAGTATAAGACTGTATTGACCAGATTCTGTAGGGTACGGTATGCCACATGTAAATGGTAACAAAACCAGTAGCGGTGTTAGAGCAAGGTGCGGTTGGGCGACCGTCCAAAGATGCCAGGCATGGTTATCATATTTGTCACTATACCTGGAACACAGGGTTTCTTAAAGTGGTTTCATAGGGGTCCGTAGCATGTGTATCAGAGGTCCGCAGTAGGTCAGTTAACTCTTAAGATATTTATTGGGAAATTGTGTAGTAAATTCAAAAAAGTTGGTAACAGGGGGATAGATCTAATTTTTTTCCGATCTGTCCCTCTAAGGGGACAAAGGTGAAGGAATAATCCAATAGAATCTTGTTTTGCGTCGGTACGAGTAGAGCGAGTATAGTTTATTTTATGATGAGGCGTAGTCCGGGAAATTCAAATTTTCTTAAGTTTTTTGCAATTTGCATATCAGTATTAGGCTGTACGTTGATTAAAATATGATTTGCGACCGTAATAAGTATGTATTACGAGAATAATCATTAAAGTCATCAATACAACTTTTTAAGACCAAGTAAGTAATCCTATTGAATAAATATTTTAAAATCTTGACATTTGAGGATTATTGATTCTAGTTACTTAAGAGGGTACCGAGCGTGCAGTGGCGCCCTCATCGTTAGTTTGGTTATTTCTTTTGAATGGATTTGCAGAAAATAACCATGTTAAGTTGTGCTCCACAAGACTATTCGTTATTATTATTACAAACATGTAGTTTTATATTAAGTTTTATTGTAATCCTTAATAAAAACTTTTTCCAAAAAACACAACCGACTTCCAAAATAACACTTCAAAGTAAATAATAACTTTAAATTTGTAAGTCGGTGTCTTTGGATCTGTATTTTAGTTTTTGCCGCCGACTTCCGAAATTAAAGTTATTATTCACTTTGAAGTGTTTTTTGGAAAAAGTCTTTTATTTTTCACTTTTTAGTGGGTGCAGTTAGTAATTTATCTAAGTTACAATATTCTAATGTCAACCGCTCATCACCTTTTACAAAGTATGTATTGCTTATACCGATGCAGGGATGTTAATTGTTGAGGAGTTCTCCTGGTAAGTAGGTACCGGGAGAACTCCACATCACCATAAGCATTGTGACAAAAATAAATTACTTAGCAACCATTAATAAAGTACCTAATCGAATCGCAACCAGTGAAATACTTACTATTGATTAGTTCCGGTGGCCATCTGTGATCTTCATCATCAGTTCCACTTGACCAAATGGTGCTTTCCAAGAACAAATGCACGAGTTACTATAAAAAATACCCAAATTGCTTTAGGTGTGCCTATAATATTTGAAGAGTTCCGTCGATTTCTCCAGGATCCCATCATCAGATCCTGACCTGATGACAATGAGACCAACTTTCAAACAAAAAAAGAATTTTCTAAATCAGTTCAGCCGTCTTCGAGTAATCGGGTAACATACATAAAAAAAAAAAAAAAAAGATTCCGACGAACTGAGAATCTCCTTCTTTTTTTGTTTGATTTGAATAAAGTGACCACCACTTTATTCAAATCGGAGTATCACTATATTCGGACCAATTTTTTTTTCCGATCTGTTCTATTCAATAATTCAAACTTTCCCAATCGCGACTTATAATTACATTGCATGCCCCAAGAGACATGCTGACGTAGTATTAATCAAAATAGTTAAGTGTACATGTTTATGTTTGACAAAGTGATGAGTCAAACGTTTCTTGCTACCTTAACTTTGGTTAACTTAAAATTACTGAGGCTTGAATTAACTTGAGCTTTTCACCTTGGAAAGTTTAACGATTTTAACTTACTGAAAGGTGCGCAATAAGTATTAATCGTTGTCGAAACCAAAGCGTGTTTTGCAAAATAATGTTGATTGCAAAAACAATGATTTATTAATTAAATGCTCTATGTTGTGAAATATCTTTGTCATAAATGAACTGTCTGGATAGTCAAGGACAGTTTATCAAATTGACTACGAACTTAAATAATCCGTATGTCCAAATCACACTGCCATTCTTTGATAATTGTATGAAATGGTTATAACACGGCAAATCGACTGTGTCAATTTGATATACAATTATTTTCGTTGAACGCACATGCAGAGCTTTGATGTGATACTTTAAAACTATTTAATCTTTTTTATTCATTTCATAATAAGTTTAAAAAAAAAAGAACGTGTTTTGCTTACGAATAGCATTATGCAAAACACAAGCTCACGGTCCACGGCATTTGAAAAGTTATTTAGTGAAATGTCAGTAACTTACACCTGCCTACAACATAGCAAGTAAAACATAAAAACGACTAGTTTCTGCAACTTAGAGCATAACACTGTTATAGCCAGTTGCACTTAAAAGAGACAGAAGGTTCAGTCAAACCGTTTCAGTGCAAAATGCCAACTTCTGGAAATGCCGGCTTCCCAAATACAACTCATGTCTTTTCCTAAACTATAATGTCATCATCTACCTAGCCTTTTCCCAACTATGTTGGGGTCGGCTTCCAGTCTAACCGGATGCAGCTGAATACCAGTTTTTTACAAGAAGCAACTGACTATCTGACCTCCACAACCCAGTTACTGGGTAATACGATACCCCGGACTGCTTGTCAGACTTTCGGACTTCTGACTATCCGGTACCAACGGTTTAACGTGCTTTCAGAGGAATGGGGGTCTCGATATGTAGCGGAAGGTCACCTATCTACGGACCAACCTCGGCAAGCGATGCTCAACCTTCGATCGACCCGTGCGGCTGTGATTATTTAGCCACGAGCCCCTCTTGCCTAAGATATTTTATTTATATGATATTAGCCGGCATTGGGCCTCGAAATCAATAACTTTAATGGGCTTTTAACTTCAAATCGTTTTGTTTTAAACTGCAATATTTTCACATAATAACTATGTGTATACATCTTCCATAAAAAGAACAAGATGGTTTTAATTTAATGTGCCCAGTTTTCGTTTAAGTACTAGTATAAGTCCACAATTTCCATTAATAATTATGCTTATGTTTTATACTTCCTTATCCTGTCATTGTCCACGTAGAAAGTGCCCAAAAGACACGTCCATTTAGAAATGACCATGTCTTTTCGGCACGTTTCCCATTGACAGCTCTACGCGCTATGCGGACGAATTTTTTGATGCCCATTGAGCTCTTCCCTCTTCCCCCTTTTTGATCCGACTTCAAAAAAGGAGATTCCTTCACTAATGCGATCTACATACTTTCTGGAAGGTTTCAGTATAAGTTATATTTACATTAGGTAAATTATTGTTAAGTACGAAGTACTTTTAGTTGGTTTTGGGCTTAATTGTATATTCAACTAAAAATGGAAAAATAAATTCACTTAAAAAAAAAAAATAAAAAAAAAAAACGTCTAAAATATAAATCGAACTTTAATAAAAAAACTGGACAAGTGCGTGTTGGAACAGGCACAATGAAGGGTTCCGTAATTGGGATGAATTTATCACAAGAACAAACTTAACATTGCAATTGAAAAACATGTTCTCCCATAAATTCGTAATGCGTTCGTTATCATACTCCTATGTCACCTCGCTGACAATAGTGTGGGTTATACGTTTTTCGACTGTAATATAACTACATTTTGTAAATGCTGTACTGTATAACTGTTTTTTGTCCCAAATAAATAAAATAAAATAAAATTCCAACTGCAATGTAAGTTTGTACGCACAATATTGAGAGATTTACCATGTTATTTTAAGGTCATAGACTTCGTGTAGGTTTTCTTGTATTCTACAGGTATAGAACTATTTTCTGTATATTTTTCACAATTTTAGGCTCAATAGTTTTGGAGATAAAGAAGGAGGGGAAATGGTCAATTTGTGTCTATTTTTTTTAAATACCTTTAAAAGAAATTGACACAAAAAAATCTATTTGAGACCCTCACAGTAAGCTCTTTCATTTGATATATCACACGGTACAAAACTTCTAATTTTCTTATTTGCCCTCAAAAGTGAACCCCATATAATTCATTTATTTACATTACACATCCGTGTTTGGATCACAGAAATTCATATATGTACGAAATTTTAACTTAATCGGTCCATTAGATTCGGAGCACTTTGCCTGTGACAGACGGACAGAGACAGACACATGAGTGATCCTATAAGTGTTCTATTTTTTCCTTTTGTTGTACGGAATTTAACGGCTTCTGAAATCGGTGTCTTCAATTCTTCGTTATATACTTGTATATATATAATATTATACTTAGTGTTATCTTGTATAATGTATTTAAGTATATTATTATTTCACTAAAAATAAGAAAATAAAATGTAATTAACTTTCTGTCTTCTCTTTTAGTTGAAATTTTGCATAATGTTATTAAAATGTGCAAATGTGCAGCCTGATTGTAATTAAATGCAGAGTGCTGTAAACTATGCTTATTCTATGCTTAGTGAATTCAATCTGCCTAGCCTTTTCCCAACTATGTTGGGGTCGGCTTCCAGTCTAACCGGATGCAGCTGAATACTAGTATTTCACATGGAGCGACTGCCTATCTGACCTCCACAACCCAGTTATTGGGTAATATGATACCCCTTGGTAAGACTGATTGTCAGACTTTCGGGCTTCTAACGACCCGTAACGACTGTCAAAGATCCACGAATGACAGCCGGGACCAACGGCTTAACGTGCTTTCCGAGGCACGGAGGAGTCTCGGTATGTAAAGATGGTCACCCATCTACGGACCAACCCCGGCAAGCGTAGCTTAACCTGATGGATCGACCCGAGCGCCTGTTATTACTTAGCCACGAGCTCCGCCACGCTTAGTGAATTAATTTAATAAAATATTAATGTTGGATTGGACAGTTCTATTGTTCAGTTCCCTATCATGCAAATAAAGGAAGTCACTGACAAAAGTATTTTTATTTTTCTATGCAAGGTGTAACTTAATACATTAGGCGCGGCAGAAGCACATGCGCGTTTTCGGACGTTCACCAGGTGCTTGACGGCGCGTATGCGCGTCCATACAATTTACATAACTTTCTTCGAGTGCGGCGCGCCGCACCTGTGCGTTTGTTGTGCATCTCTATTGTTTCGAAAACATCGTAAAATAAGGGTCGGTAAGGGTGTAGCATAAAAAAGCGTTTGCATAAAGAATTAAGCAGATAATGTGTTAAATGACGCACAACCTCTTAAGGGATCATTGTACTCACCGTTATGAACAACTTTTACTAAGGGACCAAACGTGAAATCGCGAAAAACAAATCAGCTGTTCATTACATTTATGTTCGCATAATTCGTCAAAATGTACTGAACAGCTGACTTTTTTTCGCGATTTCTGGTTTGGTCCCATATTAAAAGTTGTTCATAATGAAAGGTAAAATGACCACTTAAGAGGTTGTTCCTCATTTCAGTTACACCTTGTATATTCACCGCCAAGCTCAATTCACTTGTTTCAACTTTCCAGTAAAGCCTTGATCCCAGTAAAAAAAAAAAATCTTCAAGTCCCTCAAAATAGTCACAGCGGCTTTAACTTCTTCATTACTCAAATATTTCATCCCGCCTAAATGTTATTTCAGGTTCGGGAGTAGATGAAAGTCTGACGGAGCTAAATAAGCACCCTAATTGCGTATCACACTATCAATCGGAATCTGAATAATTTTGAAGCAAATTACTAATCTATTGCTTCATATGTTCGAAAAATTTGTTGAACTATCAAAATGAAATCGATTCCGATTTATAGTGTGTTACGCAATTACGGTGCAAGTGAATAAGGAGGGTGCGGAAGTAATTCATACCCACAATTATGAATTTCAGCCATTGTTTGTACAGACGCCAGCAGCTGCACATAGAGCTACTATAATCTGTCAAATTTCTTTAATCGATTTTCAACTTTATCGCCAAAGCTTTAGGTTCAAGGTTGATTGGAAAAAAATGTCAGTCTCGGGTAGCTCGATGTGCTGACGTCTGTACATGTATGTGGGAGAAATATTGATTTTTTGTTAATTTAAAAATATTTATGCAATATTCAAGTAACTTCCGGTTTAATAAGTTGTGCTGTTGACTACTCGCTCCCACCTACTGACAAGCAAGCCATACTTTAAAAGAGCGCGCAAGTGGCTCGACAGGTCAGACTTTGTTCGACTACGAACTCGGCAAGACAATTTATTCTGAACGGTCAGGTATGTTTTTATTTT
The DNA here is from genome assembly GCA_948252095.1 of Dicycla oo. Taxonomy (NCBI): domain Eukaryota; kingdom Metazoa; phylum Arthropoda; class Insecta; order Lepidoptera; family Noctuidae; genus Dicycla; species Dicycla oo. Next base: position 18,568,673 of record OX411732.1, read on the forward strand.
AATTGCTCTTAAATAAATACACATTATGTTGTTACCAACAAAATGCTGTTATTTATAATTATTTATATTTTTGATGTAATAATGTTATATTGCTACATGATTTTGTTGTTCAAATAATTATTGTGTCGCTTTAATAATAAGTATAAATTGATCTAATTTATGCATTCGTTTTATTCCATCTATTTTTTCTCCCACGTGTAGGCACTCGAGCATTGTCCTAATGAAACAACATCTCTTTCCTTATCATTCCTGGAAGTTTTTCCTTGATTTCTTCTCGCAAACGATTCGAAGTTTGCACATTATGTTGAAGAAATGGAGCAAAATATGAGGGTACTTTAAAAGTTCTAGGTTAGTCACTTTGATGTCAGGCTACGAATTTTTCAATCCACTTTAGTAATTGTTAACTTTGTGATTTATTATTTAGGACTCCAGGGTTGCGGGTGGTTTGAAAGAGTCACCGTGGCCCTGGCATAGGCAACTGAAGGAACACGGGTGGGTTTTAGTCAGTAGAAGTCTAACACGCCCTAGCTGCCGCTTCACCCAGAGCGGGAGAAGTTATTTGATAAATACCCACCCAAAAAAAAAAGGACTTAGGGGTTATTAAGAATATGGTTCCGTTCTTGTATTCAAATTAAAATCTTGTGATTTTTTTAATAGCAAGTACGTACGTAGTCCTTTCGTTATGAGCAACCCATGAACAAAAGTAGGTTTGCAGAACCTGCGAATTTATTGCTCATCATCAGTAATAGCTTGGTTGCCTTTTCTTTTACGAAGCTTGCAGGTCATGGCCCAATATCTAGCGCCATGTTTGCCATGCTTCTAGGTATAGGTACATCCTGACACCAACACCCCAACATCAAACTATTATGTAAATAGTTATGTACTTAGATAAACACTTCTATTAATTAACGTTGTATTTATTTCCCAACAGACTTAAACACAGCTTTTTACATTGGTGGAAAATAGGTTGACGACGAGAATGCGGAGGATTGGATTACACTACTTATCTGTTACCTAATTTATTTATGATGTAACATAATTTTATTTACTCGTCCACCGATTGATCACATGTATGGATTTGGTTTAAAAATATTTGCACCTTGCCTCCGTGTTGGACCAAACTCGCTACCCGTAGCACAAAACTTAGAAGCCAATCCCAAAGCGAGTTCCTCATCTTGATACACTTCTATTCACGCAAAAAATCGATACGTACAGGTCGACTTTTAAACCCCTCCAAAGTCAGGGGTAAAGCACACAATACGTTAACATAACAAAGAGCCCGTAATGGCAGGTGAGGAAGGAGTGAGCAACATTTGGGACGCATGGCTTTACGATCGACAGAATGCTCGCCTCGACGGAGACGCGGGCTCAATGGCTTGAGAAATTAGGCCGTAGATGTAGGAAAGTTGTAGAGTTGGCTTATGTTGGTTTGTGTTTTGTTTAAGTTTAAATTATATTGTGTAAGTACTTACTTACTCGTAATAATAGGCAATAATCCTGCCCCTTATTACGTGGGACTTAAACATAACTGGCGTAATGTGGGTGTACTTTTCTACCCAACCCTTAAGGAAAACTCTGGTTCGTGTGGGGGGGGGGGGGGGTTATGGTACCTACAATTTTGTTGTTTACCACATTATTACATTAAAACTTTCTGAGCTGTATGAATAAGCAACAGACTGGCAATATAATGTGATAGAATGAAGACCACGAATGTTCGAAGTCCCTGTATCAGAAGGACTGATGACCTAAGAAGATCAATTTGCCTAGCCTTTCCCAATGTTGGGGTCGGCTTCCAGTCTAACCGGATGCAGCTGAATATCATTATTTTTACATGGAGCCTCCGCCTATCTGACCTCCACAACCTAGTAATACGATACCCCTAGATACCATTACCTTACCAGTCTTAACTAGTTGTCAGACTTTCGGGCTTCTCACGACCCGTAACGTCTGTCAAAGATCCACGAATGACAGCCGAGATCAAGATGATCCACGGACCAATCCCGGCAAGCGTAGCTTAACCTGATGGATCGACCGGTGAGGCTGTTATTACTTAGCCACGAGCTCCTTTTGAAAGAATACCTAAGAAAGAGTTAATATAAAATTGCTTGCTTCACATACAGTCTACACTAAAGCGTGCAGCAAGCCAACAACATAACATTTAACTAAAAGCATATGCAAACATTAACCTTGGATGTACTGTGCACTGCCGCTGCAGCTGGGTTTGCTGCTAAATATGTCGATATCCGGTCAAATAGAAGACTTCGGATGGCGTTTGCGTAGTTGCTGAGGTCTCCTAGCTCGTCGATGTTGATGATAAGTATACTAAAGTGATACTAACATTCCTACACACCTACGTCATCGGAGACAAATCTGTTCAAGACCATGACCATGGGTAAACGACGGCTTATTTCGTGCAGAAGGCGCGACGAGCACGCGGCACGCTAGCTCCTACCACAGGCTGGCACGGCAAGAAGGATATGACTGTAAAACTTGCAGTCGTTCAGGCCTACCTAATTCCTATATTGGATTATGGCGTGGTACAAATACTCACGTTACTCACGTTACCGTAAGCAACTTACTAAAAGTTTAACGCCAATATCGAATGGATCTCAAGACCAACAGACAATTCCTAAGACGCCTAGAAACCTCACTACTATCCCAGATATGCTCGATTGGAATCCATGGCACCTCCGTGCACAAGACTTAAACGAGAACATACTGCCCCGACTCCGCGAAATGCACATCGAGGATCCTAGAGACATTTGGTGACGCTTAGCTCGGATGCGGACAGCACAACCCCCTCCTAACTAATACTAAGCTTGGTGAAATCGACTATGTACAGTCGCGACCAAAAGTCGATAAGCAAACTCACAAAGCAATAGCTTGGCGTTTAGTTTGACTTAAGACCTTCTATTTCCAAGAACATAAACATGCATAATTATTGTCGTCAACAACTGATTGTAGTTCATAATTTCAAAGTTATAACATGCGTAAAGATGACCTAGCGGTTAAGCGCGTGCAGATAGATGCGTGAATCAGTGAGCCGTGAGCTCAAATCTCACGCAGTACTTGACTTTTTGTAAGTTTTTACTTGATTGGAAGTAATGGGACAGAAATATAATATTCTTTATCTTGTTCGCTTGGTCACTCATTTCGTAAAGTTAGAAAGGTAGATCATAGAAAACTAAATAAATAATTTCGATTTCTGTGAGGTAGACAACAAAAAATCCTATGAACGGTTACAAAAAAACTTCTTTTATCTAGTAGGAATGTAACGTCACAATTCTCTTAAGTTTGTTAATTTTATAAATAAGTAAATAAAACGAATAAACATTTTTGTTACCATTCAGCACGACTTTTTTATTTCAACCTTCCAACACCGAAGAGATAAATTAAAAATCACAAAAATAGTTAAATAATAATACAATAACTAATATTTAACTTCTTATAAAAATAAATAATTAAAGAACATAAACATCTAACAAATTTTTGCTTAAAATAGTAAAAATATATTATTATGGTTCCAAAGAAATAAAAAACAGTCCCACATTGTGATTAATATTCGAACTCAGACTTCATTGATCGTGAAACCATTGCTTAGCCCAAACAGCTACCAGCACATGTTATGTTTATGTGAATTTTAGCAATGCAATGGTAAGAACAGGTTGCCACTATGACGAGTATTCTAAATGCAACAGAAATATAATGTTATTTCACGTAGTACGACGACATGTGACAATTCATTAGTGTGTGTTATCTGCGGAGTGTTGAGTGAGACATCGCTCATACACGCACACGTACTGGTTCGTGCTCGCACAGTTCATAGCAATATAATCCTTAGCACGCTTATGGACTTTTGAGCGTTTACTGTACCAAAAAACACAGGAGTCAGCTGCTCAGCAAGCGAAAGACCACTCCACGTCCCCATAATTATTGTAATTAGCTGTAAATAGGATAGCGCAATAAAGAACAACATTATATTATTATTATTTTATTTTGATTTTAATTGAATATTTATTTTAATATAATTTTGATCTGATTTTTGTTTTTAATTTTAATTTGATTTTAGTTTTTTAATTTAATTTTGATTGAATTTTGACTGTGATTTTGATTTTAATTTGAATTGTAATTGTAATGTTGATTTTGATTTTAACACTAACATAGCTTGTATGTTCTAGTACTAATACAATATGGATGATTTCCGAAATAAAAATGATGATTGATTGACGATTGCTTATACAGGGTTATTGGTAAAACACCAACAACCTCTTAAGTGGTCATTGTACTTATCATTATGAACAACTTTTACTATGGGACCAAACCAGAAATCGCGAAAAAAATCAGCTGTTCAGTAAATTTATGTTCGTATAATTAATAACTGATTTTTTGCGATTTCAGGTTTGGTCCCATAGTAAAAGTTGTTCATATTGATGAGTACAATGACCCCTTAAGAGGTTGTTGGTGTTTTACCAATAACCCTGTAAATTTAATCTGTACACACTAAAAAACTCACAGCACATACTACACGACACTTATAATAGATCTCTTTCAGACAAACATAGGTAGACTGAAAGTAGCTGACACACCCACAAATACACAACCACACATAAACCACGAACCTATGGAAAAAATGTAACTGTAACATATGAACCAGGGAAACAAACATCTTTCTATTCTATTATTTTCAACAAATGATTATTTTGCGATTTATAGGGTAAAATTAAAATACCTGGTAAAAATTTACAGACGTATAAATAATAAAATGTTTATTTCTGTACCAACTCGTTTACATTAGTTTCGATTGGAGTCTCCTTTTAAGCATGATGACGCCTGTGTTAGGAAACTCCGCAAATCAAAAGAAACAGATTTTCTAATATTATAATTTTAAGAAACTAAGAAAAGTGAAAGAAAGAAAGAAAAACTATTTATTCAGCGAGAAAACGACCCACACACATACATAAAATTATTGCAAAACATCAGTTTAAAAACATAAACAAATGCGAACCTATTTAAAAAAAAATTATTATAATAAGTGGACGAAAATATGCGTCACTACCACGGGAAACTACGGTCTTTGCTAGCGTAGTTACTTGAAATGTGAGTTGGTTTTTGTTATCGTTGTTAGATATCGATACCCATTACATATGTGGAGTTTCGCTAACTAATTTAATATGACCCTGTAATTGTATTTTGTATAGAATATAATATGTTCTCATTATCAATATGTGCTCATTCACACACGAATTTTAACACGTTCACTGTCAGTGACCCACGTGTGGGTCATTTTGGGGTTGGAACGAGACGTCCGTGCCATACATGTGGGTCACTGCACTTGTCATACGTAATGGGTTCTTACTTTGTGGACATAAAAGAAACATACTATAGTATAGTATACGTGAACGTATGAGCAATTATGTAGGTAAAATAAAAAAGGAATGAGCCATCGAATTTTTTTTTTCAGGACCTACAAAGCTTTGAAAATTGAACTTAAAAATAATTTTAAAAGGGTTCCTTCAACTTTTATGGCCTCTAAGGACCTGAAGAGGTGTAAAGGCAAGTTCCTCAGTATATAGGAACGAAAAAAGTAAATTGGACGTGAGAACTAATTTCGATATTTTGGCTGGACAGTGAACGTGTTCACTTAGGTAAGTACAACCGTCTGAAGGGGTAGAACTTGGTGTGGGATGCAACCTGTGTTGACTCCCACACGCCATCCTATCTTCCTAGCACGGCGGGCTATCCTAGGGCGGCTATCAGGTGCAGAAAACTTCAAACAGTGCCACATTGTTGGAAGCTATATATGTTTGAGTTGTATAGGGTCGAAACACTATAGTGTCCCATGGCCCTATTCACTGCTCATCTAGTATTTCGAGACATCACGAAGCTGTTGGTCGACTCTTCCCGTTACCAGAGGGTTAGTCAATTTTTAGGCCAAAGAATCAGCATTGCCATTCAACGTGGCAATGCGTTTTTGGCTTTTTTCGTGGCGTGCGTTTTTTTTTAAATTTTAGTGTTTGTTGTGTTTTTTAAATACATGCCGTACCGTGTGAATAATTGAGGTGAAGATAACATTCTATCCATGACTTCCTTCGTAGCTCTCCGTCCAAGATATAATTAGCATCATTATAATACGGTGTGTATTATAATGTACGTACGGTATATTTATTTTATTATGAGGCTACGAGCCCTAATGATATCCACATATTATAGTAAAGTGTCTGCAAGCGGTCGTTGGATGATATCACATTCTTAGGTAAAGAGGTACGGCGAGTAAAAGAGACAGATGTAGACCTTATTTATTTATTGTATTATTTGTGCAGACACTAAAATACATAGAGATATGACATTATGTAACATTTGAGTACAAAGTTCTTTTAGTGCCATCTTTTTTGCCAAACGTTTAGAGACCTAGTATCGCCTTTTTAGACGTGATAATAACTTTTAGCATAATTGTCGAAATCTAGGTGTAGAGGGGCTCATGGGTAAGTAATAACAGCCGCACGGGTCGATCGATCAGGTTAAGCTTCGCTTGCCGCGTTTGGTCCGTGGATGGGTGAACATCTTTACATACCAAGACACGTGCATCTTTGACAATCGTTACGGGTCGTCGTAAGCCCAAAAGTCTAACAACCAATCTTACCAAGGGGTATCGTATTACCCAGTAACTGGGTTGTGAAGGTCAGATAGGCAGCTGCTCCATATAAAATACTGGTATTCAGCTGCATCGGGTTAGACTGGAAGCCAACCCAAACATAATGGGAAACGGCTAGGCAGATGATGATGAAATCTAGGTGTAACCTTCTACTCTGACTACGTTTTCGAGGAATCAATAGTGATGTAATGTTTTGTTACTAGTAAAGAGCCGAATATTACGATGAGAAGTCGTCTTGGTGGTAGTATTTGTGTGATTTACAAAAAAAAAGTAGTAGGTATATGTAGTATATCAGTTAACTGGTTTCCATAGTACAAGCTCTGCTTAGTTTGGGATCAGATGACCGAGTGTGAATAATGTCCCAGGTTATTATTATTATTATAATTTCTCCTTGAGACATTTTTTTAGTCCTCTGAGAACCATTATTTTTTATTTTATTTTATTTATCGGGAAAATAAACAGTTACACATTACAATCTTATTCTAAGTTATAACTATACAAGAGTTATACATGTATAACCTACAACATTTTCCACAACATATTAAAAGTTATATCTAATAGTGCGCTAATCTAAGCTGTTAAAACAGAAAAGTAGTCTATAGTGAACATTAAACATAGACACGCATGCAAACAAGAGAGAAAGCGAGAGAGAGGGAGAGAATGAGTAAGTGTTAAACTAACTATTACAATCAGAAATTATTTTGTAGATAAGACTTCTAAATTTTTGAGCAGAGACAGAAAAGAAGTCGATATCTTCAAAGAACTTGTTGTATTGGTTGGTAAGGCGGCCTAGGGGTGCTCGCAAGCCCGCGTTTGTACGACAAGAACTTGCTGCAAATAAAGGTCTTGCGCGCACCCCACGGTGTATCGTTGTTCTGGGTACTACAAAACTAATTTTGTTGTGAATATCGATACAATCATAAGTATTACACAGATCAAACAGGAACATCGTATACAGCATAATTCGCCTAGACTTTAAACATTGCAAATTATACTTCTTCAAAAGGTCATTATAGGATGCATAAGTACGATAGCAACGAAAATGCATGGCCTTTAGAAATTTTCTTTGTACTTTTTCAACCATGTCGGAATATTTATTTTTTTATGGATGGTATGGTGAATATTGTGAATAATTATCAGCTTATTTTATTATATCGAACCCGTAAGAATATCGGGATAAAAAGTCTTCTATGTGTTAATCCAGGTTATAAACTATCTGTGTGCCAAATTTCATCAATTCAGTTCAGTTCAACAGTTTTTGCGTGAAAGAGTAACTAACATCCATCCATCCTCACAAACTTTCGGATTTGTAATATTAGTAGGATAATGCATAGTAATCGCAAAAAAGACCTGAAGGTAGACCTTTAGTGTGGGACGCAACTTGTGTCGATACTCTTGCGCCATCCCATCTTCCTGGCACAGCGTGCTGGCGCTGCTCCTGCGGCTGCGGAATACCTCAAATGGTGGAAGTATAATAACCGTTTTAGGGTTCCGTACCTCAAAAGGAAAAAAACGGAACCCGGATATTATAGTTTTAACTTAACTAATTATTAAAATTAATTTATTACATAAATAAAAGTTAATGCCTATTTTGTGAATTAAATTGATAATTAAATAACTACTTATTTCGGCCTTTCTCATATCGGTAAGAACATGAAACCTTATTCCGTGATAAAAAAACAACAACATTATTGTTGGTTAGTGGCACAGATTAATACAGATGGGACACTCCGCAAAATCATTTAAGTAAAAAGCGACTCTTGCTACGACACAATAAAGTGCCATTCAGGTCGCACAAAGCTTATTACGTACAGTTATATTCACCTACAAGTTGCCTCTCTTTCTAACGCGTAACTCTTATATCTACTGACCGCGGCAGTCCTACTGCATTGGCCTAGTGAGATAGGCCCGCCGCGTACTCGTAGCTTCATACCTAAACTGTGGAGTGTCCCATCTGTATTTATCTGTGGTAGCGGTGCAACTGCCCACTGTGCGCCGGACGTATCTCTTTCGTGGAAGCTCTTTTAAGCTGAATTATTTTATTTCATCTTTTGCAAACATTATTTTAATAAAGTCCGCTTTAATGGTATTATTTTCCCCAAAATTGTATTCACAGAGATGCTTAATAGAATTAAATTAAAAAACATTGCCTGAAGTAACAAAGTCGTTTTTTTATTTGCTAGAATTTATAACTGAGGGTAGTCGGAATCTTTATTTTTATTATTTTACTCAGTCTAGACTGGTAACTTAATCTAGATTAGACTTCAGCGCATATTGACTGTAATTTTATAGTGTAGAATGAAGTTAATAATTGTTTGAGTTACAAAACGCTTTGGTGTGAAAATTTAGTTTAATTTAACTTTGTAAATTACGTTACAGTGTAAATATGAACTTTCATCGAACTAATCTTCATCTATTATTGATACATTAAATTAATTTCCACTTTAAGGCCTCCTGAGTGTATTACCAACACGCCTGTTAAATCATTATCCATATTCGTAAAGATGTCTTGAGTTCAATGTCTACTCGCTGCACCAATGACATTTTAAAGACATTCGTATACCAGCCGATCTATTTAGGTTGACTGGTAATTAGTGACTTTTACTATGAGACCAAACCTGAAATTCCGAAAAAAAAAATCAGCTGTCCCATACATTCATGTTCGCATAACTCGTCAAAATGTAGGAAGCAGCTGACTTTATTTTCGCAATTTCAATGTTGGTCGCATAGTAAAAGTCGTTTGTTATCATGAGTACAATCATCTGTTTAAGTATCGGCCACTAATTAGCAGTCACCCTATATAAACTCGTCAACTGTTGATTGGCCGGTAACAATATATAATAGAAATTTAATTGTATCTCAAACATGACAGTTGAACGTATAACACCACGCCATATGCCCCCGAAGGGTTACTTAGGCAGAGACATTTCGCCAGTTGGAAAAACCCAGTAACACTTAGCCCAACCTGGGATTCGAACCCAGGACCTTATGCTCAGCAGTAGCGCTTGCAACCACTAGATATATGAAGCAGTCATTTCTTTCAGAATTTCGGATTGTGATTGAAAGTGCACTGCGTAATTAGGGTACTGGATATGTTAGAAGCGTCATCGGGCTCATTCGTGCATATTCAGCTATTGGTCTTCCAAACAATTAGATGAACACCCACAGGAGTCAGTCAAGTGTTGCAAGAGGTGAGACAGATATAAAAAGTATTGCGAGAGGTGAGACAGATATAAAAAGTGTTGCAAGAGGTGAGACAGATATAAAAAGTATTGCGAGAGGTGAGACAGATATAAAAAGTATTGCGAGAGGTGAGACAGATATAAAAAGTATTGCGAGAGGTGAGACAGATATAAAAAGTATTGCGAGAGGTGAGACAGATATAAAAAGTATTGCGAGAGGTGAGACAGATGTAAAAAGTATTGCGAGAGGTGAGACAGATATAAAAAGTATTGCGAGAGGTGAGACAGATATAAAAAGTATTGCAAGAGGTGAGACAGATATAAAAAGTATTGCGAGAGGTGAGACAGATATAAAAAGTATTGCGAGAGGTGAGACAGATACACAAAGTTGGGAGGTGTCGTGGGACACCAGCTTGGAATGAAGTTCCTTTCGCTGTAAACATATTCGATCTGCTCAATCTGCCTAGCCTTTTCCCAACTATGCTGGGATTGGCTTACAGTCTAACCGGATGCAGCTAAATACCAGTATTTTACAAGGAACGACTGCCTATCTGACCTCCACAACCCAGTAACTGGGTAATACGATACCCTTTGGTAAGATAGGTTTCAGAGTTTCGGGCTTCTGACGACCCGTAACGACTGTCAAAGAATCACGAATGACAGCCGGCACCAACGGCCCTCTTGTCCGTCGGGCCTCTGTATGCGCTAGTACCGCAAACGTCGCCTACTTCGACAAGCGTCGAAGTACTTGTTGATTTTTGGGCAAGCCTTCGAAAAAACGCAGATTTCGTTAATACATAGCCAGTTAAACGTTACATGTTATACCTTCCTGGCTTCGTTATTAGATTACCTAACTACTTATACCATTCATTATGCAAATGCAACTGACCTTATCTAGCAACGATGCGTTAAGTTTTTGTTTTGATAATTTTCACTCACATAACCTTCAAACTTTCTCACATCACATCTAATCTACACAAACATTCACCAAAAAAACACTTTATTACGATAACACAATATCTGTAGAAACGATAAAACACCACACATTAACAACAATCCACTTATAAACAATAACCAAACCATAAAAACTATTTGTTTACGCAACGACAAAATTTCGGCGCGAACTCCGCGTGGTGCCGACGGATTACTTTTATTGTATTTTACTTTTGGAAATACGATTACGATGATAATACGCAATAATGTCGGTAGCTATTAGCTAAAATATGTTTGTGGAACAATAATCTAACTACATAAGTGTATTTCAAACACTAAACAAAAATATTTATCATAAAACATTACGAAATACGACGGCCTATCAAATTATGAACATTACAAAAGTTTCGTAACTTTTTCTCGACATATTTATAACTTTTCTATAAACTATCACATCATACGAAATCTATACTTATTTCTCAGTAATTCTGTATACAAATCTCATAAGATTACTCACCGTTTCCTTCTTGAAAACATTTTTTCTAAACTTAGACACCCGCACGAATCACTCGTAAAACAACAAATATGGCCGTCACAGAGCTTCACAGAAGCACTAATTTCTTTCTATTTTTTTGCTTCCGTTTTGTTGGCACTCCTGTTTAAATGTTACCAAAATAGGTCAAGCATGAATCGACTAATCGAATGATACAGCTAGATCGTGTTGCAAGTGCCAATAAATAGAAAATATTACCGTCCAATGACAACCATGCGTGTTGACAGTTGTTATTTTCCAATGGTGTAACGGCGGCGTTTCGAGCCATTAAATCTTATTTTCCAATGGTGTTACGCCGACGTTTGAGAGGTTAACGTGCTTTCCGAGGCACGGAGGAGTCTCGTTATGCTCGTGAACGTCTTGTTATAAGTAATTAACTCTTTGTTTATTTTACTTCGATGGTTCTAGTTTATCATTTATGACTTCGAGTTACGGCTACATATACGGATATATGATATGTAAATCACGCACTTTATGGAGGCTTTTATTTAGGTACAAAGTTCTCCTTACGTTTTTAGTTTTGTATTTTTATTTCTGCTTGAGTATAGTTTTCGATTATTTTTTGGTATATTGGCGTGTGCTAGCTTACTTACAGCAAATAATTTAATTTAATGTTTTGTGTTGCGTAATTTACCTAAATTATTATGCACAGTGTTGTATAGAATCAAATTTTTAACTGAACAGACAGCTGTGCTGCTGGGGAGTTTGTTGCGCCACTTCTTCTCCTCAGCTAAAGCAGTAGGAAGTGTTGAAAGGCAGGCGTTTTGGGGGACTGTCTTATGTAATTTTGACGTTCGAAAAGTGCTGATTCTCAGCCTAGTTTGAATAAATAACTTTTGATTTTGATGTTGATTTCTCGGTATGTAAAGCATCCATGGATCAACCCCGGCAAGCGTAGCTTAACCCGATGGATCGACCCATGCGGCTGTTATTACTTAGCCACAAGCTCCTTTGTATATGAGCTTCGCTGTATAGGTACATATTATGAATTAATTATTAATACAGAACCATCTAATATGGTCTAAGTTTCAAAAGAACATCTAATATGGTCTAAGTTTCAAGGAATGCTTGGTGCTTAAGCATTCCTTTTAGATTATATTGCTTGGTTTTTTTTAAAATAAGTTTTTCATTTTACTAAGGACTACAACTTAACGAGGTTCAAGTTATCGAGATTCTACTGAGGTATGAACACTTTTAAAGTATGAACGCGCGTGATGATTTCTACCAGTCAACTCCTTCCGCAAGAAGCGTTAAAGAACTTTGTTTGAAAAACACAAGACTTATCAACACCTACACTGTTAACCAAACTCACTGTAGGCGAATCAGAAACTACAATTTATGGCACCTGTTCCTCCGCCGACGAGAAAGCGTCTAGGCTCCAGAAAGTAGGTAAACACATACATATATTAAAAGCCAATGCCTGAAATTGGCGTCTTTTTTTTCTCGCGGCCATTAACCAAATCTTGTTTTTCTAGTACAGAATAGTGTAACAAACGAAACATATTTGACATGCATATCTTTAAACTCAGTCCGAAGAATGAGATAAAGGAGTTAGAAGTTTGTTTTATGTATTTATTAGGTTTGTAGGCAATTTTTGACTCCTAGCGGGAGCGGGTGTACCGAATATTCAAATATCCAAAAACATTTAACGACTATCAATTTTGTGGCAACTTAACACTAACATTGCACCTAGGAGTCGAAAATTGTCTACAAACGTAAAAAATACATACAAACTTCTAACTGATATATCTCATTTCGGACTGACTTTAGAGATACGCATGTCAAATAAGTTTCAATTGTTACCCTATTCTGTATTAGAAAAACAAAATTTGGTTGATGGCCGCGAGAAAACAAAAGAGACGCCACCTTCCATACTAAAATCGGCATAGCCCATACGTGATTGCTAACTGTAACTGTCTCGCCGTCGGCGAGAACTCGCTTGTCGTAGTGACAAGAACTATTAATGAGAAGTACTAGCTCAGCGACGCTCGCTTGGCGAGCAGGATACTTGCTGAGAGACTCATGCTACTGTAAAGGTTGTCTGCAAAAGGCGACCTTACGTCGTCGCTCAGGCCGGTAGAAAAATAATTCTGATTGCATTCGAAAACTCAACCGAATTTGGAATTAGCTCTAAAAATAAAATAATAGGTTTTTTTGAAAAAAAAAAAAAACAAAAAGAAAAGAAAACGAGAGCGCGCGTAAAGTGATTACGTTTTTCTTGAAATAAACGGAATAAATGTTATTTTATTAATTATTTACGTCCCCACAGATAATATTGCTTTACTTTCAGCACTCCTCTAGTGCTGACACTGCTGACAGTACCTACATACGCAAAATCGCTCGTCACCCTTACGTACTCGTTGCTCGTTGGTCGCCAACTCATTTTTAGTAGCTAGCTCTACTCGCTTCTCTTTAATCGCCAGTGGTAAGACAAGTGCCTAAAACCTAAAGAGTTCCTTATTTCAAGAATCCGTACTAATCTTTGCCCTCAAGATGATCAACTGACACAATTACGACATTTCAAGACTGGTAAAGCCAAATGAAATACAAGTCGACCACTTCCACTTGCAATTCGCAAGACACCCACTTACTTTCCTTTGCTAACTGCCACCACTAAGTAGATAAGCAGAAGGCCGCCTTCATACAATGAGTGAAAAAGACACAGACACCAATAACCTGCATATGTCCCTACATGCGGCGATCTCAAACGAATTCCAGTCGCGTGCACATGTGTGTGTTTATGTCAAAATCCCTCTGCCTAGCCTTTCCCCATGTTGGGGTTGGCTTCTCTTCTAACCTGATGCAGCTGGATACTAGTATTTTGCATGGAGCAACTGCCTATCTGATCTCCACAACCCAGTTACTGGGTAACACGATACCACTTTGTAAAACCAGTTGTCAGATTTTCGGGCTTCTGACTATCGAATGATAGCCGGGGCCCTGGGGCAAACGATTTAACATACTTTCTGAGGCATGGAAGCGTCTCTATATGCTATGAATGAGTGTCTATGTATGCGTGCGTTTTCATTAATTGTGTGGAGCCAACCTTCTGTATATCTATATATTATATGTTGTGCCGCCATTTTTTCTTTCCATTCGGAATCTCTTTGATATCACTACTAGTCTATCAACTTTAATTAACAACCTTATCTCGTAGAAATAAACTTTATTCAGTGAGAGAAATGTGTACGTTTAATACTTATTTACTTATTTGATTGCTTGTTTTAGTGATTGCGGTTAGTTTGTTGTGGGTTTTAAATGTTCTCATGATTTAATGCTAACTAATATTATAAATGCGAAAGTGAGTTTGTTTGTTACGCTGTCACGCTTAAACGGCTGAAGGGATTTGAATGAGGCACATGGGTAGACTATGACCTGGATTAGGTCATAGGATATTTTTATCCCGGTAGTACGTTCCCGTGTGATGATTTCCGACACCCACGCGGGCTAAGCCGGGGGCATAAGCTAGTATTTGATCATTTTACGGATATTTAAAATGTTGTGGAGGTTATATAAGCAGTTGATTCATATAAATTACTGGTATCCAGCTGCATCAGGTTAGACTGGAAGCTGACCTAAACATAGTTGGGCGAAGACTAGACAGATATATAATAATATAATATATCGTTTATCGTTTATCGTCGAGATGACTAAAATAGAAACTAATATTAACTTAAAAAACTAACATGTTTTACTTACATACAACAAGTAAATCCTCTGTCTCACTGTATGATATGCTAAGTCAAAAATTCAGAATAATCTTTTTGCAGTCGTAATTATTTAATTTATGCATACTTAATTTTCTATTTAAGTGATTGTACAGAAATAGGCCTAAAATGTATAAAATCTATTTACAAAAATATATTTAGAGGATGCATTTGACTCACATACAATATCATTCCGTCTCTTATTAGTACTTTCAATGTTATAGGAGAGCATGGTGTGCTGTTTTAATACCAAGTGCGATATAAAAAGCTGGCGAACAGTCAGCACGTTACAGGATTTGTATAGCAGATCTGTAGGATAGAGAAAAGGATGGAAGTTTGCTACTTTTAAAATTGCTCTCTGTGCTCTTTCAAGAGGTAGTAAGTAAGATTTTGGTGCTCCATCCCATGAAGTAATACAGTACTGTATTACAGATTGACCTAGGGCCATGTAAACCTGTGACATTAGATTGTTATCTGCAATAGCTCGCAATTTTTAAAAAAACAAAAATTAAACTGCGCACTCTTATAACCAAACTATCAATATGTGGTCTAAATGAGAGCGACTCGTCTATTAGAGATATTTTAAGTTACATGTTTTTATGAATATTATTGGATGACGCCTGGCAGTAGTGCATTCAGTTTTCGTCAGTTTTATACCCCATATTATTGTAACATGACTAGCGAATGTTATGTATTCTACATTACATTATTTTTATATCTAGGGACCGTGGGGTCCCGGACCTTTGAAAGGCGTACGAGGGGTCGAAGCCAACTCGCAGAGGCCCATTAGACAATTTTAAACGATGGGGAGGCACCAACCGACGATTATCCTTATATATTTTTTTGACTGACCGACTCCTTGACAATTTAAGTGATTGTAAATGCTTTTTTTAAAAATAAATGTTTGAGTTTTGAGTTTGAGTTTGAACGTGACTACCGAAATATAAAAACCTCTATCTCTGTCTATGTAAATAATACAAATTAATAAGTACCAATATCAAAGTGTTTCTGATATTGTGCAGGCACACAAGTAGGTACACAGACAAACCCGCATTAACACAAAAACCAGCCGTGTTTTATACATCCCATTTTAAAATCCGAACATGTGAAAATACGTTCGAAGTACCTGAAAGCTGGGCTTTATTCTGAAGCACAATTTTTCGACCCATCAAACCTTGCAAACAATGGGCGCTTTACCAGCTTAAATCTACCATTCCCCACACCTTATCTACATTATTATAACGTGCACTTTTGTGTGATTTTGGTGTTGTTTAAAATTGTCAGGTAGATACAGGGTGATCAATGTTTGCGGAGCCATTGAAGGTGGCTTGTGTGAACGCTGAATATCGGAGCTTTAAGGGAAATGTACGTGATTTTCTTTATATTTATATTGTCTGTTCGTACATATTGTAAATGTGAAATTATTGTGGATTAAAACAGCTGATGCTATGTTGTTCGAATATTTTTTTGGTTGTATAAATATCTACATCATCATCTGCCCTTGTCCCAATTTATTTGAGGTCGGCGCAACATGTATTTTTCTTCCATACTTCCCTATTAGTCGTCATCTCGGTAGTCACTCCCTTTCTGGCCATATCATCTTTCACACAGTCCACCCATCGTTTCTTTGGTCTTCCTTTACTGGTAAAGCCATCCACATTCATACTCAACACTTTCCTGACCACATTTTCCTTATTCCTCCGCATCACATGCCTATACCATGACAACCGATTTCCACACAACTTTTCAGTCACCGGTGTCACTTTCAGACTTCCTCTTACATACTCATTTCTCCATTCGCATAACACCACACACCCCTCTTTGCATCATCTCAGCTGCATGAAACTGCCTTTCATACATTCTTTTTGTGGCCCAACATTCTGATACATACAAGACAGCAGGTCTAACCATTTTGTTTTATAAATCTTCCCCTTGAGTTTGAGGGGAATGCGGGAGTCGCAGATTATTCCTGTGACCTGCCGCCATTTCATCCATCCAGTGTTAATTCTGTGCTTAACAGTCCTAAATATCATAGCATTAATATCTACATGAATATATGTCGGACGAACCCCGAGCAGTAATTGTAGTTGATCAGCTTGCTGAATGACCATTTCACTGTAACACGGCGTAAACGAGAGTTAGAATATTACTAGTAGTTTTGCGAATAGTAGACCTCGCAAGCACAAACTTTCATGTTTTTTTTCTTTTCATCAGATCTTCACCAAATTTTCATGAGACCAACATAAAGTTAGTACCTTTCAAATGAAAAAGAACCATTGAAATGAGACCTCATAAGGCAGAGATCCAGTAGTCCGCTTTTTTCTCATTTTTGTTGGAAGTTACCCTCCAATCAAAAATATCAGACGACAATTTTTTTTTATAAAACTGTTAAACTTGTACACCAAGTTTCATCCAGATCGGTTGTAAAATTCGACCTGCAATAAACTGACAGACGAAAGCAAATTTAGCCAGACTTGAAGCAGAGACGCTTCGCTTGCAACGCTCGCTCGGTCAATTATTCGGTGTATAGTACCTCAAAATCGTCAGTCGTATGGCCGGTAACTCTTCATTTATATAATTTAGTAAGCTACTTATCAAATTATTTCCTCTCGTAGTCAAAATGCGCGGAGAGGTTCCTGAATGAGGCAAAAAGCGTAAGTTACTTTCAGCAGTCTCTTAAAATTTTTCTAGGTACTACTTACTAGTGCATTTTTCGGAGCTTAAAGTAACGTTGCATCAGCGTGTGGGTAGTGCTGGAAAGACCTACATGATTGAAGTGGAACGAGCATAGAGAGGGCTTCTTAAAGTAATTTTTAAGAAGCCCTACCGGTTCTCTACAGACTTACTCTATCGTGAAACGAGAGTACTCAGAGTCCGCCAGCTTTTTATTATTTCCTCTTGCACCAAAACTCACCAAGCTATTAATTTACTCCCGACTACACATCAATCATAAGCAAAAGAAACTATAGAATCAAAAGAGAATTGAACCACATAATATATTGATAGAATCCCAACACCTGACAATACCTCATTGCTAGCTAGACACTCCCCAGCTTACTCTCTCATTAGTAAATACAATAAAGTCTGCAAACTCTTTGAAATTAAAAATATTACCTTAGTACTTCAGTTGTAAAAAAAATTAATAAAAAAAAATTGCCAAACTCTGGTTATGATGACACGGAACAATGGACCTGACACTGAATCAAACGACGCGCAATAGGAACAAATACGCACACATACACACTCGCACACACAGCATACAACACACACACACATCACATATGCACAAACATACCATACAACAGCTGAAATCACATTTCTAGTCTCTTCTCTAGAATCTGTACCCCGAGCCCCAAGACACAGACTAACTGTCTAGTTTGGGGCTCACTAGTAAATAATATGTTGCAACCTAGATATAGGTAATATTTTGAGATACTCGTATTATCGTCTCAACTTATTGTTGACCTTTAAGCCTGCTTACTGTACTACTTGGACAATAAACTATTTTCTATTTACCAGACTGTGACATTTAATGTAACTATCAGTACGTATAAGAGGAGCTCGTGGCTAAGTAATAACTGCCGCACGGGTCGATCCATCAGGTTAAGCTACGCTTGCCGGGGTTGGTCTGTGAATGGGTGACCATCTTTACATATTGAGACTCCTCCGTGCCTCGGAAAGTACGTTAAGCCGTTGGTCCCGGCTGTCATTCGTGGATCTTTGACAGTTGTTACGGGTCGTCAGAAGCCCGAAAGTCTGACAACCAGTCTTACGAAGGGGTATCGTATTACCCAATAACTGGGTTGTGGAGGTAAGATAGGCAGTCGCTCCATGTAAAATATCCGGCATCCGTTTAGACTGGAAGCCGACCCCAACATAGTTGGAAAAAGGCTAGGCAGATTGATTGAGCAGTACGTATAAGACTTGGATCTTTCGACAGACAGGTGCCAAACTACCTCATACCTAAAAAATTCTGATCAAAGCTGGATTTGATTTGAACGGTGGTCGGTAGTTTAACCGTAAAATGTGACCAAAATATCTACTTTAGAATGAAGTGGGTTTATTGACAAAAATAAACCCCAGTTCCACAGTTATATTATTATATGGGGATAGTTTAAGTGTAAGAAAAAAGGACATAATTGAATGTGTCCATTTGATGTTACATCTCAATGAGACCAATAACTGTAAATTTATTTTCTGTGCCTTACCTTATTCGCAATATTTGTCGGATGAGCAAAATAGGCATATTTATAATTTAAATATGTTAATTTATAATAGGATTTGTCATCACAGTGATGCTATTTTATATTTCGACTGTAATCAATTTATTACTGATTACAAACTGACAAATAATACAATGTATTTGCCACCTAGTTCTAGAAGACATATTGCTAATCTTTTAGCATACAATATACACAGTGACAGCGGTACCTGTAGTGTACCATTGAATACAGTTAGTAGTGGTACTAAGATCACTTTTGATACGCCTTGTAGTTTAAACTACTAGGTGCGACAACGGGTCAGCTGCATTTGTTGAATGTTGTACATCAAAACATGCAGGGTCTGTCCGGCAAAGAGCTAGAGTTAAGTTTATTTATGGAGATTAGTTAATTAGTCCCCTGTCTTGGGCCGTCCGACATATTGGATTTAGAACGACGTCAATTAGCTTACCATGCATTGTCATCCAAACAAACTAAACGTGTATGCAAAATTTCACCTCAATTGGTTGAGGATAAATGCTTTAAAATTTAGTTTCAAGATTTGAGGCGAACATACATACGTACATACTTACATACAAACATTGCAAGTTAAATAAAATCTTGTAAAAAGGAAGGTTTTTGTCAAATGGATTTAGCTTATGATAATAAAAAACAAAATACTACAGTAAAATAAACATAGGATACAATTTCATACGTTCAGATTGCTTCGGTGGCGTTCCCATTTCTTTGTAATATCCTATCGAGACATCTTACTTCCTCAGCCGTTGATAGAGCAGTTCTATTGTTGAGTATTATCCCATTTGAGAGGGATATCGAGGGTCTTTGAGGATATGGCTGCATATGGTAGTCGTAAAATATAATGGTTTGATATCAATGTGTTTATCGAATAATTTTACTGTTGGTTTTAATGAAGAAATATGTGGCTGGAGTTCATTTTTAAACTCTCTCTGAGGTTTAAAACAAAAACAACAATAGGAACAGGAACATTATACATAAAAAAATTACAAAAGAAAAAAAAAAACAACCGGCTTCCTAAAAAAAACACTACAAATAAAAAAAAAATCTTTAATTCCGGTAGTCACTTTCTTTGATCTATATATATTTTTTTAAGTTATTTTTCTTTTTGTAGTATTTTTTTTAGGAAGTCGTTTTTTTTTGTAAAAAAAATTGCTTATTTTTCATTTTTTAGATATGTTGCCTATTTGCTATGTAAGTGACTATGTAAGTAACAGTGATTGGTATTATAACACCATGAAGATACACTACACTACGGAACCCTTCATTGTGCGTGGTTCGACACGCACTTGGCCGGTATTTTATTTTATTAAATTTACATACACAAAATTAAAGAATAGAATCCCAAAGCGTTGTACAGAGCTATTCAGAAACTAAAATGTGACACACATAACTACATTAATTAGTTTAGTAAAATACAATAAAAAAAGATTGTTCAAAATTAATATGCATTCGGCCATAACCATAATCCGTTACTACTGTTTCGGCCCTAAATTAACATATATCCTTCGCGCTTCCCACTTATGGAAGCACACTCACCTTTTAGACAAATTGGACAAAATTATCCGGCATACTTTAACTTCGATCTTAAATGTGGCCATGGACGACCGAGCTTGGGCACAAGCTACTCTTCCCATCAGTATGGGAGGCCTCGGCGTCCGCAAAATTTCTAGTATTAGTTTACCGGCTTTCATATCCTCGGTCTACGGCACTGAGAAATTAATCAGGAAAATCCTAGCCTCCACACTGGTTAATTTTGATGTGCCTTGTTTTATCGAGGCTATTGATGCCTGGAGACTCGCTTGCCCGAATTCTGACCTACCCGACAATCCATCTTCCCAGAGACGGTGGGATGAGCCGCTCTGCAGAGTAGTACAGAACAATTTACTTGACACGTCTGCTACTACTGCGGAGCGTGCGCGCCTACTGGCTGTGGGTAAGTGGGAATCGGGTTTGTGGCTCCATGCACTACCATCGTCGAACATAGGCACTTTGTTCGACGACACTACTTTCCGCCTCGCCGCTTCCCTGCGACTAGGAGCTCCCTGTTGTTCTCCTCATCGCTGTCACTGTGGTGATGTTGTCAACAGCCTCGGTCACCACGGCCTGTCTTGCAGCCGGAGTGCGGGTCGCTTAGCGCGGACGCAAACATTAATGACATCATCCGACGTGCCCTTGTCACCGTCGGCGTTCCAGCTGTATTAGAACCCAATGGCTTGGCACGCGACGATTGCAAGAGACCGGACGGCATGTCTTTATTTCCATGGAAGGTGGGTAGGCCTTTAGTGTGGGACGCAACGTGTGTCGATACTCTTGCGCCTTCCCATCTTCCTGGCACAGCCTGCTGTGCTGGCGCTGCTGCTGCGGCTGCGGAAAACCTCAAGCGGCAGAAGTATAATAACCTTATCGGTAACTATATTTTCGAGCCGTTTGGGGTTGAAACCCTCGGGCCGTGGGGTCCGTGTGCTCATGCTTTGTTCAAGGAAATCTCCCAACGGCTGGTTGACACTTCCCGTGACCCAAGGGCAGGTTTTTACCTTGGCCAGAGGCTAAGCATTGCCATACAACGTGGCAATGCCGCCAGTCTCTTGGGTACATTACCAGATGACAGCGATGCGGATGAATTTTTCGACGCCATATTTTAGTTTTTTTTATTAGTTTTAGTTGGTTAGGATATTATTTTTGTAACTTTATTTTAGTGTTAGATTGTTTATATTCTAAAAAAAATGTAACACGAGAAAATAACAAAATTAACCAACAAAATAACACTTGTAAAAATAAACAACATTCAATCAAGTAAAAAAAGAATCTACATTTATACTTATCTAATTATCTTTTACGCATCTTCTCAAAAAAATCTTAAATATTCCCGGCGAAAAAGTCACAGACGGATGTAGATGTCAGAAGAGCATGTCACTTTGTTCTGTCCCTCAGACCTACATAAAGGCCGTAAGCACATTTATATTAAAAAGATGAAAAGTTTAACTTACCCAAATAAATAACCCAGCACCAAGTAACGGAAATGAAAGCAAAATTAAGTAATTACCAGCACTTACTTACATTAAATTTACTTATTATTCCTCTAATTCTTAAGGGCCTATGCACACGATGCGTTGCGGCAGCGGCGGAACGGTTTCGCTGCGGCGACCGACATAGAAAGAAAGAAAGAAAGAAAGAAAGAGCATACGTTTATTTGCGGTATACATACAAATATCCATGGTATGACACACGGTGCGCTCCGGCGTCGCACCTCACGTACATACACCAGACTTGCAACCAGCGAGACGAGGCGGGGATTGGTGTACGCGTTGCGACGCCGGAGCAGCACCGCTCAGTTGTTTGTGCGGCAGAAGAAAGGGAATTTATTTTTCCGGTGCGGCGGCGCCGCTGCGGAGTAACAACGCAACGCAGGTGTAACCGCCAATCCCGCCAGGGTTGCGCGTTGTTCGAGAGAGTTACCGTGGCCCTGGCACAGGCAAATGAAGGAACACGGGTGGGTTTTAGTCAGTAGCAGTCTGACATGCCCTCCCACTCCAGAGCCCGCCCCAGAGCGGGAGAAGTTATTTGATGATTTCCCATCCAAAAAAAAAAAAAGTTGTGACCGCCAATGCGGCGAAATCTTTGCGGTGCGGCGCCACAACGTATCGTTTCCACAGGCCCTTACTCACCAATCTACCAAGCGGAACTAGAAATATAATCAAATAGAAGGAATTTCCTTAGCAAAAGCTATAATTCTCTGGTAAAATATCTCAGCCAATTCTAGAGAAATCAGAAGCATTAAGATCAGTGGAGCGTTTCGGTTCCATATTTCTGTATCCTTAGTGTCGACTGCGGAAGTTCGCCGACGGAAATGAGAGCCCGGGGCCTCCAGACATGGACTAAGTCTGGGGAGTGTAGGGTGACCTCTTAATTTGGCCTTCAAGATAGTCCAATGGTAGAATAATTATGATGAGAGGATATCGTTTATTTATTGAATTTTGTAATATAATATATTAGCTTTTACCTGCGGCTTTGCCCGCGTAGAGGTCAGAAATTATCCCACGGGAACGCAGTAACGAGATAAAAAGTATTAAGAGATAATAGTATATTTTTAAATATGTTTATAAAAACATATATATATATATATATATATTATATTACCGGGGCTGCCTCAATTTTGAGCTGTAAAACAATTGTATGAGAATCAATAAAAACTTTTTATTTATTTTTATATAAAACAGGGTCCAAGCTGGTCAGGTGGTCAAGGCTAATATATTTATTTTATAATATATTATTTATTATTAGGAAACTATATAGCCATAGCAGTAATAACTCGTTAGTGTCCTTCAAAGAGTTAATTGGACCAAAAACAAAAGTTACAGCAGGGTAGCCCGCGAAATTTCAAATTTTCTTACGTTTTTTTTCAATTTCAAAGTCAGTTTTAGGTTGCATGTTGATTATAATATGATTTGCGACTCTAAGAAGTATTTATTTACAGTATTATAATAATTAATGTCATCAATACAACTCTTAAAGACCAGGAATGACTATTTCATGCAATCTTGACGTTTGAGGATTACACTAACTTAAGGAGTTGTATTACTGATTCTAGTTATTATAATTCTGTAAATATCTGTTACGGTCGCGAATCAGTCTTAAATCAATATACAACCTAATACTGACATGCAAATTGCAAAAAAGACTACCCTGGCGCTTCCCCCTTAACCAGGTAAGATATGCGCTTTGGTAATGTTCGCGTTTCTGAATTAGCACGAACGTCACGTCACAGAGTAAGCCCCACAGTGACATAGCTTGCGCTTTGTTATCTTTACGCGTTTGTCTTCTCTCTGTCAGGTTATCTAATCCGGTTACAGATCGTCATCTGTTACTCAAAAGTTATGAAAAGTTTTTTTTTTGTATAGCATAGATTGTTAATCTATCATTTCTTTCATCTATCATTTCTTTTTTTTAATCATGGTAATAAGAAACAGGCAAGTACGTCTGTGGCATGGTTGTAACTGCTCTATACTGCCCCCGATGTCATAATTACAGTAAGTCGTGTTACTGGAGTTATGACATTTTTTACAGTACTGTGATCCTTAAATGAAGTTAAATAAGAAACATTTTTCGTTTTTTATATCTGAATTAGTCTTTTTTTTTACTTACTGTAATTATGACATTGGGGCAGTATATTAGATGTTATCATCGCGTGTTCGTATTTCCGAAGACAGACGATGATTCCCGAAGAGCATACTCTTATTCTAGCTAACTTACAAGTAGTCAGAATAGTACTTATAATAATACTTTATTCGTGGAATGAATAGGGTCTCAAATTAAATTATGTCGGTGAATCGCTACGAGCGTAGCATGCGTAGACGTGCGTAGCAAATTCGTAGACGAGCGTAGCACTAATTTATATTTTTTATTCGAGGTAATACTTGATCCCTTGTTTGTAGGTATATTGTGTTATAATGCAATGACACGTAGAATACTTAAGGCATTCCCTATGAGGTACTGTAGCAGTAATCCAGGTATACTTAGAATAATTCTTGTATTTACATAGTTTTCGGTTTATCCTACCCATGTTAGAATATTCTTTTTATTTATTTTCTTATGATTTATTATAGAGGTCTGTTGTAGAGATTTTTTTTATTTCACAAACTTTTTTTGTTAACCGCCTGCAGTAACAATAGACAATGTTCTATTAATATTCTATGTTACTGCATGACATAATATAATCCAGAAGGCAACATAAAAAAAAAAGAAAACAGGAAAGTCCATCTTTTCCTTCATAATATCCACCCTAAATGAACGGTATTAATGTCTTCGCTTCTCCGGGCTGGGATTACTTTTGATTTATTATTGTTTTTGAGATAAATACTAGTAATGTCGCGATCAGGAAGGTTTTCCTACAAAATATGGCAATAACCTCGGATTAGGAAACCATTTGATGATATTGAATAGGCAAGAAAAAGTCATTACTTATACATTTTTTTTTTTGAGGAGGAGAAATATTTTTGCTTTATTTCGACATTTCTTTATTTGGAATAGTTCTTTTCCATCCACGCAGTGAAAGCTGACCACCTGAAATTGATTTCAACAGGAGATCTCAGACCTATACGACCAAATAAATCTTCGACGAAATTCAACATAAAGATAATCGAAACAAAGTATTTGAAAGTCTGATTTATTATTTATATACTGTTTGAATAAGAGTCTTTTTATCTTATTTATTATTCTAAGGTTTTTTTGAATGCTTTGCATGTGTGTAATTACTTATTTTAGTAATGTGCGTTTTGTTTGTGCAGAATAAACAAATTTCTTTCTTTTTTTTCTTTTCTGATTTCTTTTCTGTTTCGTACTCTATCTCTTCGTATCATTAACCTTCACAATCAGCAGTGGATTCCATAATCAGGTAATAACGTTCCCTCCGCTGGGACACAGGTCTTCTCTCAGTGACAGGAAGTGGGCCATAATCCAAAACGCGGGCCATAATCCAAAACGCGGGCCATAATCCAAAACGCGGGCCATAATCCAAAACGCGGGCCATAATCCAAAACGCGGGCCCAGTAGGTGAACATTTCATTAGGCCGCATTAAATATAAAACTGTCACCAAGTTCCAAGGAACATACAAGGTATAACTTAAAAAACCCACAACCTCTTAAGGGGTCATTATACTCATCATTATGAATAACTTTTACTATAGAACCAAACCTGCAATCGCGAAAAAAAATCATCAGCTGTTCAGGGCCCCAAGTCTGCTATATTTTTATAAATTCGTCATTCCAACACGATCCTATTGTCATTTTGCTAAAAGTTCGTAATCTGCTAAATTGGTAGGTCAGTGGTCTCGTAATAGAATCGTGGTACTGATCAAAGAAACTGTCAAAATTTTAGCAGATTACCGCATACGTCATAACGCTAATTACGAGTATATGATCTGTATTTTCACCTGTAGCAAACAATAAATAAATGAATTATGAATTATTACGAGTCAGTCTTTCATTTGTCATTATGTACGATACTCGTATTACCATTTTAAGCCATTTCTTTCAATGGAGTGTCAGTGGTTGACCATTGGAAAGTCATAATGACGCCATTATATTAGTAGATTACAAAACTTGTCAAAATCAACAATTATGAAATCAATGATAGACCATTCTGACACTATCATAATAGTAGACTTGAGGCCCAGTACGTTGGTGCGTACCGATCGTGTGTGGGCGCTGGGCGTTTCAGTGTAGTCGGTGTGTGTAAGGTGGAACGACTATTTATTCTACGAAAGTATATTATTTAAATTATCTGTACCTATATACCTACATATATTTTTGATTTAGATTGTTAAGTACCAAATGTTTTAAGACGAGCGCTATTCTTGCCGACAAACTGTCATGCAGTTTGGCGGGTTTATAATATGTATACAAGTGTTTGGACCAAAATAAATGATTTATTTATTATTATTATTATTTATGTTCGCATAATTCGTCAAAATGTACAGAACAACAGATTTTTTTCGCGATTTCAGATTTGTTCCCATAGTAAAAGTTGTATATAATTATGAGTAAAATGATCCCTTCAGAGGCTGTTCGTTATTAAATTTACACCTTGTAGACTGTACGAGCATCGCCACATGAAATGTATTGTTTTAGTTTTTACCTTTACAAGCACATGCTTATTAGCCGATAACTCGTTTACATTCGCTGAATAAGCTATCGCGCCCACCATTATTAACCTACTTTATGTATAGTCATGTATTGGACCTATGGACGCTTTTACCTTTGGACATCGATTATAATAAACAAAACTGGCAGTACTAAAAATATAATATTGCAACACTGTGGTGGAATTTTTATTTTATAGCAACACCAGTGAGTGGCGTGACGCTATCGGTGATGTTTGCAGTGTGAGGCCATTTTGGAGACAGTCTGAAATGTCCGTAGATACAATAAATGACCCTATATATATTTTAATACTTTTCCTAATAAATGAGTCGATCAGTAACGGATACAAAACAGTGATTTTATTTCCTGTATACATCCCGTGTGATTCGTACCCATCAACAGTCTACATCTCCGTGTACGGATAAACGGGCAGTACATATACTATTTAATTTTTAAACAAATTAAAAAACGTTTTATATAAAACCAACTCACTAATAACATACCTATAGAATAATAGAATACCTGTCTGCTTCGATCTCAATCAATATTACCCTTGAACTACCAGCTATACAAAATTGATGAGCCTCACAATCGATTTGTTTGATGTCTATTTCTCGGAAAGACAACATCGGTTCAATTTCCATAGGGAAGTAGAGCTTGTCAGCAGGTCAAGGGTAGTATATGGATGAGAAGGTTAGGTGCCTGACTGGCTCGTTGGTCTAGTGGTGGCAAGCGCTACTACTGAGCAGTCCTGGGTTCGATTCCCAGGTCGGGTAAACCGTTATTGGGTTTTTCCATCAGGAATTTCTTAGTAGCACCCCGGAGTCTGGATTTGTGTCTAGTTTATTTATTTAATTAAGGTTCACCAACAGTTGTAACAGATATACTACAGGTAGGAGAATACAAGTATCAGGTTGGCGGAAAAGTCTTGCACCAAGATGTAAGACTTAATGAATTTATTGATAACTTTGTTATTTACAATAATTATTCAGTAATGTCATCCCCAAATAAATCTATTACGAGGTTGAAGGTGGATGGGAACAAACCAGCGGCTTATCTTCGCGATACAACACCTTCACCGAACGCTTTGCTGATGTTAGCGGTAGCCACACTCACGTTGTGTCCCTAACGCCACTCGTAAAAGATGATCGTTCGAAGTTGATGTTCACAAATCATTTTCACAAACTAACCAAATC
Source organism: Dicycla oo (assembly GCA_948252095.1). NCBI lineage: Eukaryota > Metazoa > Arthropoda > Insecta > Lepidoptera > Noctuidae > Dicycla > Dicycla oo. The sequence goes on from OX411732.1 coordinate 18,596,772, forward strand.
CTCACTAGCGCACCTTTATATACCTTTGATGTGATAGCTTCGAGAACCTTCTACAATATTCTTACGTATCTCAGATCAATACTTCCTAAATATTCCGGAAAATTCTAGTAATTTACAATTTCTTGTGCAATATTTTTCCGCCAACCTGATAATTGTATCTTAAATCTAACTGCACAACCAATTATAGGCAAACACCACAAGCAAAGTGTGTGTTGCTTGTGGTGTTACTGCTTATTGTTAAATAAAATTTATAACAAAAAAAAAAAAAAAAATTGTGTCGTACAACATAACACATACATCAACAGATGTTGATACAATAAGCAGTTGATGACAATAAGCCCCTGTTACATGGGATTTAAACATAACTGGCAAAATTTGGGTGTTATAGGTGTACCTCTGCTTAACCCTTCGGGGAAACAAGGCGTGGTGTTATGTTATGTTGTACGACACTATTTTTTTTTGTTATAAATTTAATTTATTTTATTTTATTATTTTTGGAAAACTTACAGCTAATCAGACACAATGGTTACTAAGTTTATAACAATATGATGGCCAATTACAAGTTTTCACACATAGAATAACAATTAACGGTTGCATATTAGAAAATCAAAACTTTCCTGAGTAAATTTCAAAAGAACAACGTACAAATCAACAAAGTTTAAAATAACGACGGCCATTTGATCAAAAGTTCAGCTGACCAAAGTCTGGAATATCAATGTTTAAATTATTTATTACACTGTTGACCAAATAGTTTAAAGGTCAAAATGGATTACTGGATAATATATATAAAAAACATCATTATGGTTAACACCCCGACTCAGAGTACCCCGACTCGGATAGGTTAGGTTAGAAGGCTAACCTTCATGGTTATTTTTTTTAAACCACACAGGAGCCCCGCGAAGCGGGGCTCCGTCGACTTATCTTAGCGCAGCTGGTAATCAGTTACTAGTACGTACAATTGTAAATAATTTTATGATAGATTATGTAATTTGATTAGTAATGTTTTGATATTTTAAAATTACATCCAGCAACTTTTGATCAGTCGTTCATTTGATGTCACATATATTGGGATTTTAAAATTTTTCTAAATAAAACATTTGGCCATTTAAATTTTGTTATTTCGTTTATTGTTCTTTTGAAATTTGCTCGAGAAAGTTTTGATTTTCTAATATGCAACCCAATTAAAATATACTAGGTAGCAGATATTGTTATTTTCGCGTACTTTAAATTCGTATATAATGCAAGGACTACGTTATTTTGTCGAAGAAGTGATTGCAAAGAGCCTCCTTTAATTTAGGCACACTAGTATTGAAAAGATCTATGTCAACTTCCTGGCCGGTTTCATTATACATACGGCTCGCCCTTATCATGTAGGAATTTTGTCTGTAAGTTGTTCCTGTTATTGGTACGTGCAACAAACGAGGTTTACGCAAAAATGAAGAACGAAGAACGAAGAAAAATGAAGAATTATGACTACTGTGGCCTTATAGTGTTACAACTTGACTCGTCGGGGCACTTTTATTTCAGTACCTACGGCCGATTTATTTTGGCAGTTCCGAACATAGGCACTAAGAAGTTTTGCGCATGTTCTCTCACTCACACTCGCCTCATGTCACCATTTGGTTCCTAAAAAATCGTACTGCGCTGCCTTCTGCGCGAAGTTCGGATCTGGCAAGATAAATCAGCCGTTGTGTACATAGTAACTGCAGACGTAGACGTAATTATATGGCACATACTGCCTTGTTGTTCTAGTGGTCGCAAGCTCTACTGCTAAGCATGAGCTCCTGCGTTGGATTCCCACGTCTGACAAATATTATTGGGTTTTTCCATCAGGAATTTCTCAGTAGCTCCCTTGAGTCTAGTTTTGTGCCCGGTTGATGGCAATAGGCTCGCCCCCTGTTACATGGAACTTAAACATACTTAGCTAAATGTGGACTTGCTGACCTTGGTATTGTTTTGTTATTAGTAACTAGCTTTTAACCGCGGCTTCGCTCGCGTGGTTGTCCGAAATTATCCCACGGGAACGCACTACCTAAATCAAAAGTACCCTATGTCCCAATCCAGGCCCTAGTCTACCCATGTGCCAAATTTCATCCAAATCCGTTCAGCGGTTTCAGCGTGAAAGTGTAACAAATAAACACACTCACTTTCGCATTTATATTATTATTATGAAAAACCGATACTCGATACTCTAGAGTTCTAGACTCACAAAATGTATTAGGTACTTAAATAAAAATAAAATTAAAACTCTTAACACACTACTAAAGTTTCTATAATAATGTAACTCAATCAAGATTCGAAAGACACGTGGCGCCATCTATTCATATCACATCTATCATAAGAACGTTATTTTTGTTTTTCTCGGGAACAGTACTTTTTTTGGGATGAAAGGTACCCTATGTCCGTTTCTGTACACGTGACAATGTATATGCAAAATTTCAGGATGGTGATGAGGTTTAGGCGTGAAAAGGTAACAAACAAATAAACTTACTTTCACATTTATAATATTAGTTAGGAAGTTAGAATTAACCCTTTGTTTATTTTACTTCGATGGTCCTAGTTTATCATTTGTGACTTTGAGTTACGACTACATGTACGGCTATATGTAAGTGGGCACGCCCTTTATTACTGGAGGCTTTTATTTAGGTATAAAGTTCTGCTTACGTTTATAGTTTTGTATTTTTATTTCTGCTTGAGTATAGTTTTCGATTACTTTTTGGTATATTGGCGTGTGCTAGCTTTCTTATAGCAAATAATTTAATTTAATATTTTGTGTTGCGTAATGTACCTAAATTATTTTGCGCTGTGGTGTATAGAATCGTCTCATCACTTCTTCTCCCCAGCTAAAGCACTAGGAAGGGGTGAAGGGCGGGCGTTTTGGGGGACTGTCTTATGTAATTTGGACGTTCAAAAGGTGTTGATTCTCAGCCTAGTTTGAATAAATGACTTTTGATTTTGATTTGATTTTGACTCCAACCCACTAAATCTCCATGGTGTTCTCCTCTGCCGCTTGTGGCAGGAACACGAGTACGCGTTAGCACTAACCCGCCGCGGAACCGTTAAAGTCCTGTGCTTGTCTTTGAAACTACTGAACCCTGAAAAGCAGGACTTATGAAATCACGAGTGTAACTCTGTCTGTCACAGTCAGTTTTCTCAGAAACTATTTGACATAGGTAGCTACATAATTGGACATTTTGTAGATATATAGCGTGGTGACCTAATTAAGCATTAAAACAACGTGTTGGATTACGAAAGTTAATTTCGAGTCAAAGTTGTCGACATAGCTCACATCACTCGCAAGCTGAAGTGGCAATGGGCCGCCATATTAGCCGTAGTACCGATGACCGTTTGGGTAGATGTGGTCTTGAGTGGAGACCGCGAATCGGCAAATGTAAGGTAGGACGTCCTCAGGCTAGGTGGAGCGACGATCTTCGCAGGGTGGCCGGCTGAGAGTTGCCAAGAATAGAGCTGAATGACGTGCAATTGGAGAGGCCTACGTCCAGCACTGGACTGCTGTAGGCTGATGATGACGACAAAAACTCACGCCTTCTTCCCACGAGGGCAAGCAGAAACTATAGAAAGCCACCCACTCAATCTGCCTAGCCTTTTCCCAACTATGTTGGGGTCGGCTTCCAGTCTAACCGGATGCAACTGAATACCAGTATTTTACATGGAGCGACTGCCTATCTGACTTCCACAACCCAGTTACTGGGTAATACGATACCCCTTGGTAAGACTGGTTGTCAGACTTTCGGGCTTCTGACAACCCGTAACGACTGTCAAAGATCCAGGAATGACAGCCGGGACCAACGGCTTAACGTGCTTTCCGAGGCACGGAGGAGTCTCGGTATGAAAAGATGGTCACCCATCCACAGACCAACCCCGGCAAGCGTAGCTTAACCTGATGGATCGACCCGTGTGGCTGTTATTACTTAGCCACGAGCTCCTTCCACCCACTACGATCCTTAAATAAAGAAATCGATTTCTACGAATTGTAAAGTTTAAAATACTATGAATATTATCACTTTCCTACGATGACACGAATCTTAATTCATTATTTGAAAACAACCTTAAAAGGATACCGAGCACGCAGTGGCGCCCTCATCGTTTGTTTGGTTATTTCTTTTATTTTAGAATGAAAATGCAGAAAATATATTATAATCGTTAAAAGGGAGCATAAAACTACTGTTTGTAATAATAATAATTACGTATAGTCTTGTGGAGCACAACATAACATGCTTATTTTCTGCATTTTCATTCTAAAATAAAATAAATAACGAAACAAGCGATGAGGGCGCCACTGCGCGCTCGGTATCCTCTTAAAGCCAAATCAATGTTATTTCAGTCATCCCTTTCAACCACCAAAATTAAACATAACACACCGTTTTCAATCTTATTGCATCTATAAATAAGATCTAGAATAGTGTCCAATAATTCTAAAAGCCTGACAACATGTGACGCCGTCTCATGGCTCTTGCACGTCTATTGTTAGAAGATGTAGCAAGCTGACGAGTGACGTGACATAAGTGGACATTTTGAATTTTTTTTAAATCAGCTAAAAACATTGATTTTTCATGAAAACTATGCTAAATTGTTGTTGTGTAATTGTTGCTGTATTGTTATTTGTTATGTTGTTGTTGTTGTATTATAACCAGTCTCACTATCACGCCTTAAAATAAAAAAAAAGTGGAAAATAAAGTTAAAGACGTCCAAAAAACCGCATCTTATTTTGTAACCGACGAAAAAAGGAGGAGGTTCTCAAGTCAAGGCGTATTTTTTTTTAATGTATGGCGACGCATAACTTTTTACAGAGTCGTCAGATTTAAAAGATTCTTGTTTTATTCTATAGGGTATACCTACATAGAAGTTGGTCCTAAGTAAAATTTATTAACTTTGTTTGGGTAGTTTTATAATTTTGGTCCACTTAGTCTATGTGGATGATGTTCTAATTTTTTGCAGGTAGTGGTAATCGATTTTTTGAAGAGTAGGTACCACAACTAAAAAGTGAAAAATAAAAACGTTTTTCAAAAAATAAAAAATAAAATCGACTTCCAAAAACACTACGAAGTGAAAATTTAATTTAATTGGGAAAGTTGGAGGCAAAAAATAAAATAAAAAATCAATGACACGAAACGAATTCCGAAATTAAATGTATTTTTCACTTTGTAGTGTTTTTTGGAAGTCAGTTATATTTTTTTGTTAAAACTTTTTTTTTTGTTTTGGGTTACCTTTTCATATATAACAATAAACTGGAATGTTGTACTGTGTAATGTTGTAAATCTATTTGCTATGGATGTTCTTTAAATTACACACATACATACATATAAACTCACGCCTTCTTCCCACGGGGGTAGCCAGAAATTACATAACGCCACCTACTATACTCCTTTTGCTTCTCCTTTTCCTTTTACTTTGCGACTTTCTTTTTTATTTAAACTAACCTTTAAAATAATATAATTAAAGCAAAATTTAATCGGTCCAGCCGTTCTCAAGTGATGCGCTTACCAACGAAAAGTATTTGATTTAAACGTGTTTTGCGAAAGCACGTTAAGCCGTTGGTCCCGGCTGTCATTCTTGGGTCTTTGGCAGTCGTTTCTAGTCGCCAGAAGCACGAAAACTGACCACCACACTTACCAAGGGGTATCGTATTACCCAGTAAGTGGGTTGTGGAGGTCAGAGAGGCAGTCGCTCCATGTAAAATACTGGTATTCAGCTGCATCCAGTTAGACTGGAAGCCGACCTTGATATAGTTGGGGAAAAAGGCTAGGCAGTTACAACATACATAAATACAACATAAAAATAAAACAACATGATATAATACAACATAATACAACAACAACAACAATAATATATCAATCAATCTGCCTAGCCTTTTCCCAACTATGTTGGGGTCGGCTTTCAGTCTAACCGGATGCAGCTGAATACCAGTATTTTACATGGAGCGACTGCCTATCTGACCTCCACAACCCAGTTATTGGGTAATACGATATCCCTTGGTAAGACTGGTTGTCAGACTTTCGTGCTTCTGACGACCCGTAACGACTGCCAAAGATCCACGAATGACAGCCAGGACCAACGGCTTAACGTGCTTTCCGAGGCACGGCGGAATCTCGGTATGTAAAGATGGTCACCCATCTACGGATCAACCGCGGCAAGCGTAGCTTAACCTGATGGATCAACCCGTGCGGCTGTTATTACCTTGCCACGAGCTAGTACACAACAATAATATAATATCTACATAAATATGTAGATAGACAGCCACTTTATACATATTACATACTACATAACAGTATTACGTGCTCTAACGTCAGATAATTTCATCACATGCTTCCTTGAAATAGCAATTTCTGGACGTGTGCCAGTATTCGATAACCGGTGTAATATCTATCCCAGAATCTAGGCTACCTCAGTCCATCTGATATAAGTCGTTTCAAAAGCGGTGGCTACTTCTACGTCCAATATTGAGGAATTCTATGATCATAGGAGATGTCTTAGGTGAATTAAGTATTTCTTGAAATGGTTTTTGTTTTTTTTTTTTTTGGGAAATATTTTGCAAGATATCACTTGCAATTTTTCACTGGTATTCAGCTACTTTGGGTTAGACTGGAAGCAGACCCTAATAGAGTTAATAAAGTCTAGGTAGACTGATTGAATGTTTTAAACCAAACCCATGAAAACCTTTTTAAATGTGTTTCGATAATATTAATGATTTTATCAGATTATTTCCCCAACTGATAAAAATATTCATAAGAATTACTTAGGGCGTAAGATGACTAACAGATAAGTATGGAAGAAAAAGACATGTTGCACCCGCGTTGGCCCCAAAGAAATTGGGATATGGGCAAGAGAATGATGATAAGAAAATCGATATGAATAAAAATCAATTTAGAACGATTGCACCTATTTGGCTACTTCTTTTTTTTATTGTGTTTGACAGGCCAGTTGGCGTGGTTGGTTAAGATACCGCCGATCATGCCGCAGGTCGTGGGTCCGATTCCCATCCAGGACAAACATTTGTGTGCATTAACATGTCTGTTTGTCCTGAGTCCGGGTGTAATTATATATATATATATAAGTATGTATTATATTTACAAAAAAAAAGTAGTGTATGTAGTTTATCAGTTATCTGGTTTCCATAGTACAAGCTCTGCTTAGTTTGGGACCGTGACCGGACAGATGACTGTGTGTGAAAATGTCCCAGGATATTATTATTATTATTTACATTTCTCGGGACCCTGGGGTCCCGGACCTTTGGAAGGCGTACGACGAGCCGAAGCCAACTCGCAGAGTTGGCTTCGGCTTAAATAATTTTAAATGATAAGGAGGCACCAACCGCTGATTATCCCTGTATTCACTATGCAAGTTCACCCAAGGACAACCCCCGGTTGGTGCAGGACTATTGTTGTGCGTGGAAACGAAACATATTGGGCTATGGGTCTGGGTGGCTAATGTGGATTGGGTTACTTGAACTATGGAAGAACTATGTCCCCTGCCTGACCAATGTTATATATTATACACGGATAAAATGGCAGGGGGTGACTTGCACACTCAATAATGGGCCCCCGGAAATGGCCGCTAGCACATAGTGACGTAGCGACAAGGGGGCAATACTTCCTGAGATGCTTGAGGAGTGGAGAGGTATCCCACGGCTATCAGGAAAATCCCGGAAGTACGGTCAAGATCCCTACCAGCACCTTACTGGAATACTTCCTTCCTTCGAGCACGTTGGCTCTTTCGAATTTCCACTCAAGCCGGCCAATAAAGGCAAGAAAGAGGTGGGAGCTCTGTTCCTCGTCAGTGTTCACTCCAGCCGGCCAGTTAAGGCAAGCCAGAGATGAGGACAAGATTTCTCCCGGGAGATAGGGTCCGTGGGGTCGCTACTGCCCAACAGCTCGCCACATGCTGCCCTGCGGGTTTCTGTATCTCTCTTGGTCTGGCTCCTCATCCTAGACCCGTTCTGGCAAAGTAAATTCTACCGGCACAGACCTAAAGTTCGGAGCGCGCAAGCCCCACCACGACGTCAACGTAAAGATACAGCGGTGGGGTATTATTATTATTATTATTATTGTGTTTGTAATATTGTCAGGACAAGGTTTGTATGACAGTTTTTATTTGGAAAATTCACCGAAATGTCGGAAATTTGTATGTTGTTTTTGTATGAAAATAGATAACATTCTAAACTACTGGATATAGAGACATGAAATCCACCCGGGCGACGCCAGGCACGAATAACTAGTAGAAAATAAAATTTTAAAGAAAATCTAAAATTATAGTTCTGTAATCGCAAATTCGTTATAACTACCTTGGTGATCAATGTTCGTTTCTTACTTTTGTCCTGCAGTTTTACCTACAATTTTATTATAGATTCAGTCTCACAATTGCCTTTCCGAAACGCCGAAATGGTGTATACAGCGTCACCGTATTATTATAATCGTCTACTATCAAACTATCGAAAAATTGTGAACTGCAGATAACCATTTAGAGTTTAATGCGTTACTTTTCGATAATCTATAATCTATAAATGGCAAACCGACAAATTGTGAACTGGTATCAAACTTGCATGCGACGAACGCACCTTACGCTAATACTAAATAGCCAAGTAACTGCGACTACCTTGGAAGAAGCGCTCGCCGGCCGTTGCCGCGGCACTGCTCGCTTCGCACACTCGGCTCACGCGCACGGTTACTCACAGTTCTAACCTAACCCATTCGGTCGGGGTACCCTGGCTTAGATACAGCAACGAATTTCGCTACCGCCAAGACATACCAAGAGACGGTTCATAATTTTACGATTGAAAAATTCGGACAGATGATGAACCCTGGTATGTGCAGGTTCGTTAATAATTTGGCGGTTTATATAGATTACACAAGTTTACAAAATTTAAATTTTTGTCTGTTACTGTGACGTATTATTTTCGAATATAGCCTCAGAAAGTTTTGTGCAGCTCAAGTTGTTAGAACAAACATGATCGCCCGCAGATTTGCGCGGTGCTCTAATGAGGTTAAGGGTACGCTCTTTAGAGCGTACTGTACATCGCTGTACTCGTGCAGTCTGTGGGCTCACTACTCTAATAGAAGTTACGGCGCCCTCCGAGTCCAGTACAATAACACGTTCAGGGCGGTGATGGGGCTACCCCGATACTGCAGCGCTTCGGGTACGTTCGCAGAGGCGCGCACCGACTGCTTTCATGCAACCATGCGCAAGCGCGCCGCGTCCTTGGTGTGCAGGATACGGGTTAGCTCCAACATCATACTTACGATGATTGCGGGAAGGCTGGACTGCCCCTTCATCCGACATTGTTGCAGCAGACATGTTGTTGTACCATTGTCGGAGAGAAGGTATTAATTTTATTTAATTTTATCACATCATTTATTAATATTGAATTGATTTGGTTTTTGGATTTTATTTTATTAGTTTTATTATTGTATTATTTTGATGTGACATAATTTGATTTTATTTTAATTGTATTTTATTTACCTATTTATAATTTTATTTCATTTTAATTTATGTGTGGCAATGGGTGTTATTTACCTGAGAATAAATGAAATTTATTTATTTATTCAAGTGATTTTATTGTTCATTTTCATCATGAAAGTGTTTTTGTTTGTTAATAACGTGCATGTTTCCTTTTGTTAACTAAAAAAATAGAGCTGATCGATAAATTTCATTTATATATTTGAACTCAGCATGTCATGTATAGCAAACAACAGTTACAATTTTCCCGGCAACAGATACATTGTAAACTAGTGTTATAAACTATCAAAAATCAATATGTTACATTGTAAGCAGTATGGTATACCTCACAATGGATAGATTATAAACTATCGGTGTTCACAATAATTGTCCATAGTTAAACGAAAAGGATCCAACCCACATTACCTAATGTGGGTTGGATCCTTTTTGTTTAACAATGGACAATTATGGTGCCATACAGGCTGTACTAAGACACATCAGAAAGCCGTCAACTATGCATACTGTACTCATCGAACTAAGTAGCTTTGCGCAAAAATTATTGCTGGGAAACGATTTTTATTATTAGCTTTAAAAAACAGCTATTTTTTATTGCGCATAATGTAACACGAACTTCGGAAAAGGGCGCCGCGTAAGTGTACACGTAGATACAGACATCAAGCTACCCGAAACTGTAAAATTTTCTAAATCAACCTTGAACCTAATGCTTTAGCGATAAAGTTGAAAATCTATTAAAGATTGACAAATTGTAGTAGCTTGATGTGCTGGCGTCTGTACATACTTGTGGTAGTGTGCGTTTGATATTCATTGTCTTTTAATAACTTCAAATGCGTTCTTTGTTAAGAAAAATCGAAAATTTAGGTCATATTTGCTTGGAAAAAAGTTTAATAATAACACTTGAAATTCGTTTTCGTAAAACGGTAAAAAAAATTGCGACATTGACCTTTAATATCTTCAGAACCAGTGGATTCCCAGGTATGGTCTAGCGGAAAAAAATGATTCAAATAATGGGTAGAATATGTGGCTTTCGGCTTCGGAAGGTGTCTTTTTACATCCGATATACTTTATCCGATAGCTTTATCGAAAGATGTAGTCTTCCGAACAAACTTACGTCTTTAATACCATGTGATAATTCAAGTCACCAGGCGAGCAAACATGTCCTCCGAAGTAAAAGTATATTTACTAAAACTCTTCGAGGAATCCTCAGGACAATAAGTGATCTTTTTATTGTATCTTCAGCTGCCCAAGGAAAATCGACCTTAAAAAAAATGAAGAAACGTTAAATTTTAAGGACAGTTTTGTGGTGAGTTTCTTGATAGATCATTAGTCTTGTTTAGATATCGCCATAGCGGAAGATGGATGATTTTTTTATAAGGAAGTATTGTGAAGAAAATTTATTAGATCCGCGAAACGATTAATTAATTTAATAACACATTTCAGTCGTTTTTTTAGCCATATTGCACAGTCCAGAACTGGGGTTGTAGCACCATTAGCTTATCATGTAATTTATATGGTTACTATAAAGTGTTGTTAGCTAACTAAGAAAGTATCAATTTATGACAAAGTGTTTGGATAGCTGCGCCCATAGAAGGTAGTTACTGAATTAACCAAAGATTTCACAACGTTTTACGGCAGAAAAACTGCGTTGCGAGACTCGGCATTTTTGTACATATTATGTATTTGATGGGATTTGATTAAGAAAAAATACGAGTACCACAGTTACATAATTTTTTAAAGTTCAAAAAAATATTGACTCTAAAAAAAATTGAGATACTTATGTGCAAAACGTGATCTCTGGTGGGAGCTGCTTAAGCCCCCTGAGAGTTTTATCGAGCCATCTGAGAGCCTTCCACCTGGGCACACGTTACATGGCTGACTTGGAAATCCCCAATCAGACTACGAACCCAAGTCGGCCGTAGCAAAGAGAATCTCCACAAAATATGGGTGTTTAAGAACGACTCGGACCTCAAATGTATATGCGGCGTCTCTCCACAGACAATGGCCACCTTCCATCTTGCGCCTCATCATCATCGGAGGATGAAAGATTAGACCTAATGTGGGTTGGATCTTTTTTGTTTAACTATGGATAAATGTAAGTTTGTACGCACAATATTGAGAGATTTACCATGTTATTTTAAGACCATTGACTTGATGATCTTATGAAAGCGTCAGTGAACGGAGTTTCCGTGGCAAAATTTTGGGCTAAACACAATATTTGAATTTTCACAACCCTATTTGCCATCGATACGCTGAGAAGAAGAAGCAGTGCTATTGTGTACAAATCTCACCGTGAATGAGGTGAGGTGAGCGTGGAGTGAGCTGTCAATAGTGTCAATCCCTAGCATCAGGTGAAATGACAGCTCTCTTCAAGCTCACTTCACATAAGTTTTCACGGTGAGATTTTTACAGAATAGACCGGAAGGATGCAGAAGAATGATAATAATGAATTTGAAATGGATTCAGAAGTAGGTACGATAGAGAAAAACTCAAAAAAAAAATCAATCACTCTGCCTAGCCTTTTCCCAACTACTCGTATGTTGGGGTCGGCTTCTAGTCTAACCGGATGCAGCTGAATACCAGTATTTTACATGGAGCGACTGCCTATCTGACCTCCACAACCCAGTAATTGGGTAATACGATACCCCTTGGTAAGACTGGTTGTCAGATTTTCGGGCTTCTGACGACCCGTAACGACTGCCAAAGATCCACGAATGACAGCCGGGACCAACGGCTTCGGCCGAGGCACGGAGAAGTCTCGGTATGTACAGATGGAAGGTCACCCATCTACGGACCAACCCCGGCAAGCGTAGCTTAACCTGATGGTTCGACCCTTGCGATTGTTATTATTTAGCCACGAGCTCCTCTACGATAGAGAAAAACTCAACCTTTAACGTCCCTAACGCCCAATTTCTTGCAAAAACTTCAAAAGTCTACATTTACGAGTATTATCTTCTCAAGTGTTTCAAGGCTACGCCGGCGGGACACGTGTCACGCTGCCGTACAATTTGTCTCACCTAACGAGATTTCATGTCCTACTGTAGTTTAATGTTTGGTTGTCTGTAGGGGAATAATCTCGACTACTTCAGGGGCTTCGTGTTATGTAGCCGTCTTGCAAATTCATGGGAATCGCTTAGAATAATCCTAGTCAGTGGTGAAACCTAAGCATTTAATACTTGCGAATCGTTTTCTTAAAGGACGAGCTGTATCGATCGCAATGGAATCAGATAATTATCCAAAAACCTGTCAAGAGCATGTCGGACCACACACAATGAAGGGTTCCGTAGTTGGGATGAATTTATCCTAAGAAAAACTTAACATTGTAGTTGAAAAACCTGTTCTCTCTTACATTCCAACTACAAGTGTCCATAGTTAAACGAAAAGGATCCAACCCACATTACACCTATTGTGGGTTGGATCTGTTTTGTTTAACTACGGACAAATGTAAGTTTTTACGCACAGTATTGAGAGATTTACCATGTTGTTTTAAGACCATCGACTTCTTATAGGTTTTCCTGTAATCTATAGGTATTGAACTATTTTCTATATTTTTTTCAAAGTTTTAGGCTCAGTACTTTCCGAGATAAAGGGGGGATTTGTCTATTTTCGTCTATTTTCTTAAATAACTTTAAAATAGTTTATTTTAAAATTACAAAAATAATACATTTGAGACTCTTACAGCAAGCCCTTTCATTTGATATGTCACACGGTACAGTTTGCAAAACTTTTTTTTTTCATATTTGCCCCCCAAAGTTCACCCCCAAGTTCAAAATTTATTTATTTACGTTACACGTCCGTGTTTGGGTCCCAGAAATACATATGTGTAACAAATTACAAATTAATGGGTCCATTAGATTGATGGATCAGATGACTGTGTGTGAATAATGTCCCAGGTTATTATTATTAGATTCGGAGCAAATTGGCTGTGACAGACGAACAGACAGACAGACACACGAGTGATCCTATAAGGGTTCCGTTTTTTTCCTTTTGAGTTACGGAACCCTAAAACGATTAGTAATGATATCTGTTACCTAACAAAATATCCTCAGTCTCTCAAAAACTTCTAAACTTTACTTCAAAAGTGACTATTATCTTCTCAAGTGTTTCAAGGCTACACCGGCGAGACACGTGTCACGCTGCCGTACAATTTGCGTCACCTAACCAGATTTCATGTCATAGTTTAATGTTTAGAGTTGTCTGTCTGGCAATAATCTCGACCACTGGAGGGCTTCAGTGTTAGTTAGGGGAATATTTGTTTAAAGATTTCTGTTTTAACAAGAAAGCCCATTGTGTCACCTCATGCATCTACATTTATACCTATAATTTTTATGGTGTTGTGGTTAGTAGTGAGGCGCGTTATTTTAGAGTAGACAAGCTGTAATATCAGCCGCACGGGTTGATCGTCAGGTTAAGCTACGCTTGTCCCGGTTGGTCCGTAGATGGCATCCTTTACATACCAAGACCCCTCTGTGCCGCCGTTGGTCTCAGCTGTCATTTGTGTATCTTTGACAGTCCTTACGAGTCGTCAGAAGCCCGAAAGTCTGACAACCAACCAAAGGTTTTATATTACCCAGTAACTGGGTTGTGGAGGTCAGATAGGCAGGCGCTCCATGTAAAATACTGGTATTCAGCTGCATTCGGTTAGACTGGAAGCCGACCCCAACATAGTTGGGAAAAGGCTAGTCAGATTGATTGATTTTTTGAGATTTTCTCTATCGTACCTACTTCTGAATCCATTTCAAATTCATTATTATTATTCTTCTGCATTCTTCTTCTTCTCAGCGTATCGATGGCAAATAGGGTTGTGAAAATACAAATATTGTGTTTAGCCCAAAATTCTGCCACGGAAACTCCGTTCACTGACGCTTTCATAAGATCTTCGGATGATGATGAGGCACAAGATGGAAGGTGGCCATTGTTGTTGGGAAAAGGCTAGGCAGAGGATGACATAATAATAAATACTATATTCTATGTGAAGTTATGTGTGACAATGGAAGTTAATGTGATGACAGACAGGGATATAAGAGATCCCAAATATAATGGGACAGGGTCTGGCAGAAGATGAAACGTATAGCTGTCTGGAGTTTAAATTTTTATATATTCTGGTTGTGGCTATATTTAAAACTATAGACTCTATATCTTTGGCGATCTTTACTTAGGGCCGGTTTTTTGATCCGTTGGTTAAATATAGGAACTAATGGTTGAATGTTGGCTAAATGTGAAAGGCTAAATATGAATGAGTACTATTTTTTAGTATGAATGAGCTAACATGAATACATTCATGTTTAGCCTTTCACATTTAGCCAAAATTCAACCATTAGTTACTATGTTTAATCATTGGTTGTGTTAACTACGGATCAAAAAACCGGTCCTGAATAATATATAATAATATCCTGGGACATTTTCACACACGGTCATCACTGATTCTAAGCAGAGCTTGTACTATGGAAACCAGATAACTGATATACTACATACACTACTTTTTTTTTTTTGTAAATACATACTTATATAGATAGACATGTTCATGCACACAAATATTTGTCCTAGATGGGAATCGAACCCACGACCAGTGGCGTAATAGGTGGTATCTTAACCAACCACGCCATCTGGCCTGTCAGAATATGTAGTTAATGTTTCGTACTTGCAATTTCATTTCTCTTTAGAAAATAGAGTGCTTTCATACGTATTTACAAGCCGAATTATATAATATGTACCGAAGACATATATTTCTTCGTTATCTCTATCACTCAAGCAAACTCCATTGGGACAACTTTAGAAGTCGTGTAGGATTCATTTCAGGGAAGTAAGAACTAAGTAATATAGGGTGAAATTGAAATCATGGGCATTCTTTTAAGGGGTCATTGTCATCATTATGAACATCTTTTATTAAGGAACCAAACATGAAGCGAAAAAACAGCCCTAGATTTTGACGAGTTATGCGAATATATGTAAATGTAAGAAACAGCTGATTTTTTTTGGTCCCACAGTAAAAGTTGTTCATAATGATGAGTACAGTGACACCTTACAAGGATGCCCATGAATTCAATTTAATCCTGTATATCGTAGGTACGCCTGATGCTTTCTAACCAAACAAGTGAAAATAATTCCATGAGGCTGATCAAATGGTCACCCCTGTATCTGACGCTCCAATTTGTACACACAGGATCTTTGATTACCTGTCCCGAATGATAACTCGTCAGCCCATATCCGGAGTAGGATGTACTGTCAGGTGGAACAGATTGGTTCAAAATGATCTGAACAACTAAAAAAGTAAGCACAAGCCGTCTTATACAAAACGAGTTCTAAGTTTAGTCCAAGCCAAACTATCGAGCCTGTATTCTAAACTTTACTTTTTTTTTAGCACAGTTAAGTTCGGTTTTAAGAATATATTTCTCCAAATAACATTACAATAATCACTTATGAGAGAAATAACAAAACATATCTTAAATCTAATTACAACATCGGGAACTTATTGTAATACTTAAAAAATTGATGACATTTTGCTCTTAACGTCGATAAAGTGTGTTTGTAGATGTGTGCAATATTGTATGTGTCTATGTCTGTGGGTCGTTTTTAGGGTTCCGTACCAAAATGTTAAAAAGGAACCCTTATGGTGCGACTCAGTCTGTCTGTCTGTCTGTTTGTCACAGCTGGATATCTCAATAACTACTAATGCTATCAACTTGAAATTTAGAATAGTTTTAGATGACGTTTTGCAAATAAGAAAGAAATACAATTTTTTTTTGCAGCAGGGACTGAAAGGGGGTCTTAAAAATTCGAAGTGGGGCTACTAGGGCGTGTGGGGTATCATATGAAAGAGCTGCGATGTTTTCAAATTCTCAAACATTTTTCTTTTTTTTAGGCCGCATAGTTTTCGACTTTTGATGAAAAATGAAAAAAGAATGCAGTCCAGGGAGGACTGCATTTTTTATCCTTATCTCCGAAGTTTTAGAGAAAAATCTGAAATTATTCTGTGTGATAGAAGTTTATGTAAAGATTACAGGAAAAATAAAACGATGTCTCTAAAAAGCACAGTTTTTTTTTAATATGATGGTATGGAACCCTCGGTGCGCGAGTCCGACTCGCTCTTGACCGGTTTTTTTTCAAATATGTTACTATATTGATTGTATTAAGTAGATTTTTAGTTACATTATAAATATTTTTTTTAGATTTTGTCCCTTTTAACTCGTAAACCGTTATGTAATATGGCACCCTCAAATCTAATGCTACACCTACCGTGATTTGTTCTGGCGCTAGGCACTTCTAAATGATTCAATCTACTGCTTCTGGTCTTGCATTTTAGTATTTTTCTTTTGAATTATATCTGAGAGCGAGTAGTGTTTGTTATGATCTTTTGAATGTATAATAAGTGTATAGCTGTTTGTAAAGTTCTTTATACAAAATTTTTAATAAGAATTTTAACTCGTTTTCGTTCGTAAAACAAAATTCAAAAAAGGGCTCGAATTTTTAAACCTTTATTTATAAACCTTGTTTTATAATAAGACCGTAGGGGTTTTCAGACGCGTGAGGGAGAGGCAACCTCACGCCCTCAGTCGCCGCAGGAGACGCCCTGGGCGGCGGGAATCGATAGCCGATTCCCAGCCACCGTAGGCGCGGGCTTGCGGACGGTGAGTAGTGGGTAGCTCGCCGTCCGGTGAGGACCAGGCCCGGGTCGACGGCGCGTTGTGTTCCACGCGCGCCTCAAAGAGATGTCAGCAAAAGATGGGGTCCAATAGGGCCGATGCCGCTGGGGTCGCGGGTTGTTTGAAAAAGATACCGTGGCCCTGGCATAGGCAACTGAAGGAACACGGGTGGGTTTTAGTCAGTAAAAGTCTGACACGCCCTTCCGCTCCACCCAGAGCGGGAGAAGTTATTTGATGATTTCCCATCCACAAAAAAAAAAAAAAAAAGGGGTTTTCAGAATGATGTGTTCATTCAGAAAAAAAAATACCATTTGTATATGACAAATGTATCGATTCTGAAAAAAAAATAATCCAATTGAGATAAAGTTAAATTTTTAAAAGTTGTTGAGATTATTTTGAACAGTCAGTTTTAATGATGCTAAATATGTGGTTAGAGACATAAGTCGGTTAACAATGAGGTTTGACTGAAAATTGGACTAATTATGACGGGTTTGTAACAATTTATTGACGAGTACTGACTCAAAGACAAAAAAAAGGAAACAAAAAAAAAGAAAAGGAAAAGAGAGATAAAAGGAGAAGGAGGAGGAGGGGTAAAGGAGAGTGGAGTCAAAGACTAGCATAATGATATATACGAAATAATTATTAGATTATATTTCGAAATATTCATCAGTTTATGCCGCTGTCTGTACCAGCAAAGTGGAATGTTCCCGGTAAAATAATTTGGTTCGTCAGTAATTCAGGGACGGTGGGTATTATACCTACTTTACATAAAGGTAGGGTTGTGAGTTTTGTTGGGTTGGTTGAATTTTGTTTAGGATTTGTTAGCGGTGAATAGATCGTGATTTTGAATTGATTCATAATATTATGTAGGTATATAGGAGGGGCTTGTATTCTCGTGAAAAACGGTCTTCAATATAAGGTATTACCAAAAATTTCGAAATTATGTTCATCGGGCATATTTGAATGTTGTGCAATTGAGCTTACTTATTTTAAGATAATTGTTGTTTGTATTTACAGAGTACCAAATGTAAATAATTTCAATCACTGCTTTGATAAAATAGAAACGCTTCTGCGCGAAATATCACGCACACGATACAACAACATTGTAATAGCTGGGGACTTTAACATAGACATGCTTAAACCTAATAGCCATTCAAATGCTTTTGAGTGTATTTTAATGAGCTATAACTTAAAACTAGCATTAAAGCAGCCCACTCGCATGGCCAGTATGACATGCATAGACAACTTTGCTCACAATTTTAGTAAAGTGTGTAAAACTGACGTATTAGAATTGGGTTTGTCAGATCATACGGCACAGCTGCTTTTCTGTCCAGTTCAAACCAAATGTCTCATAAATTATTGGTACACGGCTAAAAGAGACTACAGCCTTGAACATATTTCTAAGTTTAAAAATCATATAAAAAATCTATCTTTTGCAGAGATTTATGACACAGTGGATCCGAATGAAGCATGTAACAAATTTCTCGATTTATTTAAATTAATATACGACTTGTGTTTTCCAAATAAATTGATCAAAATAGATGTATTAAAAAAACCTAAATGGTTGTCAAAAGGAATCAAACTAGGTAGTCAAAAGAAAAGAAAACTTTTGTGGCAATATAGATTAAACCCAAACAAAAATAATAAGTATAACTTCTCAACCTACTCTCGTTTACACAAAAAAATTATACACCTAACACAAAAGGCGCAAAATAATCATAAAATAAAATCTTCGAAAAATAAGTCAAAAACCACGTGGCAAATTATTAATCGTGCAAAATATAACATACCAAAATCTAGTATTACAAAAATTATAAATAATAATAGTACTCTTTCAAACCCAAATGACATTGCTGAAGCTTTTAACAATTATTTTATCGATAAAGTACAAGGGAAACTTGATGTGACCAGTAAACCAAAATGTAACAAAATTGAAACAAATAATAAAACAATGTTCATGGCTCCTAGTACACCACAAGATATAGAGAGAATCATCAATTCATTAAATAATTCCAATAGTGTAGGATATGATGGCATTGCTACAAAAATACTAAAACATGTGTCTGTGGAAATAAGCGGTCATTTAAGCTACATTATTAACCTAAGTATTGGCGCAGGTATATACCCTGATGCGTTAAAAATATCAATAGTTAAGCCACTTTTCAAAAGAGAAAATAGAGAACTTATGGAATATTACCGACCAATTTCATTAATTCCAGTTATTTCTAAATTTTTTGAAAAGTATATTTATAAGGAACTTTATAAATTCATAGATAAACATGACATTCTGTGTGAGGAACAGAAAGGTTTTCGAATACACAGGACTATTAATATGGCTATTTATGATTTTATTTATAATGTCATTAAAAATGTCGATCAACCGAATCCTGTTTGTAGTATATTTTGCGACATGACCCAGGCATTCGACTATGTACATCATGCTACTCTTTTGAAAAAACTCGAAGCCTACGGGATTAGGGGCAATGTCCTTAATTTGCTTAATTCGTACTTACAAGACAGAAAACAAATAACAGAAGTCAATAAAATTAATATAGTAAGTAAACTTGAAGGGATATCTCGGTCTTCGGAGCGTAAAGTATTATTTGGGGTACCGCAGGGGAGTGTTGTAGGTCCCTTTGCTTTTATTTTATACATAAATGACTTACCGAAATCTATTGAACGGCCTATAACGTTATTTGCGGATGATAGCACGATCACAATAGCTTGTAAAAGTATAGATACGTATGAGAGTGAAATTAATAGTAGTTTAAAGCAGATGGTAAACGGATAACTTAACACAAATTTATTTTTAAATTATTTGCATCTAGCCAAGATGCAAATAATTTAAAAATAAATTTGTGTAAAACTAAAGTTATCCATTTTAGACAACAGACCTCTAGTATTAACTTAAATATACACTATAATAATGATACTATAGAAGAAGTGGAAACTACAAAATTCCTGGGTCTCGAAATAGATAAAAAACTAAACTGGAAATCACACGTTGAGACTTTATGCAAGAAAATGAGTAAGTCTGCATACGCTCTACGTTCATTATCACCTATATTGAACACAGATGCTCTTCTGACTGCTTATTATGGGATAACAGAATCACATTTACGGTATGGGATCATATTTTGGGGGAACTCTACTGAAAGAGAGACCGCTTTCAAGGTACAAAAAAAAAATGCATTCGAGCAATGTTTAAACTTAAACCCACTGACAGTTGTGAACCGTACTTTAGAAATTACAAAATATTAACATTACCTTGTTTGTACATATTTGAAGTAGCCGTGTTTGTAAAGACAAATCCGAGTCGATTTAGACGACTATCAGATGTAGCACCTCGCAATAGACGTGATAATAGTGTGTTATGTCTGGAGCCAGCCAAGACAGCACTTATACGCAAAAGTGTCTACTGCATGGCGCCAGTCATTTATAACAAATTGCCGAAGACATGGAAAGAGCTTTCGCTATCATTATTTAAAAAGAAACTCCGAAGCTCTTTAGTGACTAAAGCATATTATACTATTAAGGAGTTCCTAATTGAGAAAGAGTTTTTTAGCTAGTTATGTATAATTAATTAATATTTTAAAATTGTATTTTGTGTGTTATATTTTAAAATTGTATTTAGTTATAAGTTGATGTTAAATCTTTTGCATGCCTACGTGGTAAAATATGGCTGTACTATTATATGTTTTTTCTGTCATCCTTATGTTACCCATATTTGCAAAATAAAATTATCTTTATATGTTCGTTTATTTTTGCTGAAAACGATTTTACTTCTGAGTTATTTTGGCTTAAGGCGAGTATAGTCGTGAAGTGGTCGTTTTTGATATACTGCTTTTAAATGAGCCTAAAGAAAATTCCAGAAAAAAAAATGAAACTTGGATATGTATACTTCAATCTGAGCATTTGAAAATTTTAAGCAACATTAAATACCATGGAAAAAGAAAATTGAAATGAGGTTGTTTTCAACTTTAATTTCGCTATTGCTTCTAAACTACAAGTGATATTTTCACGGCTTAGCGACGATAATATTGGTAAATCACTTATCTTACAACTATGCATTTTTTATTTCATAAAAAAATAATTAATTTTTACAAAACGCAACTTTATCGGCAGAAATTTCGAAATATTCGTTAGCAAGTCGGTGCGACGACTGTATGAGACAACGGTTCGACGACTATACTCACCTTAAATGCTCGGTTCCTATAAACAAAAACGGATTATTTTGCTTACCAATGATAGCATTTTTTATTGCCAAACTCGGCATATATTTTACTTGTGATAGCTACTTCCTTATGGGAGGGTCTACTATACATTTCATTCTGCCTAGCCTTTTCCCAACTATGTCGGGGTCAGCTTCCAGTCTAACCGGATGCAGCTGAATACCAGTATTTTACATTGCGCGACTGCCTATTTGACCTCCACAACCCAGTTACTGGGTAATACGATACCCCTTGGTAAGACTCGTTGTCAGACTTTCGGGCTTCAGACGACCCGTAACGACTGTCAAAGATCGACGAATGACAGCCGGGACCAACGGCTTAACGTGTTTTCCGAGGCACGGAGGAGCCTCGGTATGAAAAGATGGTCACCCAACCACGGACCAACCCCGGCAAGCATAGCTTAACCTGATGGATCGACCCGTGCGGCTGTTATTACTTAGCCACGAGCTCCTCAGTTCTTTGCTTCATTATTGGTAAAGATACAAGAGTCCCAGGGTGAATATTCGAGCGTTTTAACCGCCGTCATTACCTTCCGCCAAAAGTTGATGAAAGAGAATATATTTAATGAAATATTTCAGCAATTCCTGATTCTGGTCCTTAAGCAGATTCTGGGAATTGATGAAATATTTCATTAACGATATTCTCCTTCATCAACTTTTGGCGGAAGGTAATGACGGCGGTTAGAAGGTCGAATATTCACCCCCCAATAGGAATCGGTCAAAAGGCGGTTGAGTGACACTCATGTAAGTCCCTATGGATTTAGGAGCCATTTCTCATATTAAAAGGCGGGTACTACCAATATTTAGTAGTAAAATGTAACCATTTTATATTTACCGACTTACAAGAGTTTTTGTGGCTAAATAAAAACAGCCGCACGGGTCGATCGATCAGGTTCGTAGATGAGTGACCATCTTTACATACCAAGACCCCTCGGTGCCTAGGAAAGCACGTTAAGCCGATGGTCCCAGCTGTCATTCGTGGATCTTTGACAGTCGTTACGAGTCGTCAGAAGCCCGAAAGTTTGACAACCAGTTTTACCAAGGAGTATCGTATTACCCAGTAACTGGGTTGTGAAGGTCAAATAGGCACTCGCTCCATGTAAAATACTGGTATTCAGCTGCATCCGGTTAAACTGGAGGCCGACCCCCACATAGTTGGGAAAAGGCTAGGCAGATAATATAATAATAATAATATTCCACAACTATCACACAACGCCGTCTAGCCTCAAGCTAAGCAGAGCTTGTGTTATGAGTACTAGACAACTGATAAACATACTTATATATTTCTAAATACATACATATATAGATAAATTACACCCTGACACAGAACAAATGATCATGCTCATCACACAAACATTTGTCCTGGGTGGGAATCGAACCCACGACCTCCGGCATAGCAGTCAGGGCCACTAACCACTAGACCAACAGGCCAGTCTACCAGATGAGATGACGTAGAAGAGTTTTTAAACTCAAAGCATTTATATCAATTAAAACAACAAAAAGAAAAGAATTAAAACAAAAGATGAAGCTACCTAACTAAAGGATCCATGTATTAAGGTTCCAAGTGATTCATTTTCTTTCTCGCCATCAAACGGGAAAGTTTGGCGAGTAAAATTGTAAAAACAAAAAAAAAAAAACAAAAATATATTTGTTGGATAAAAAAAATTAAAAAAAAATCCTTCGCCACAGTTACATTATTGTTGCTGTTCCTATTAAAATGGAGACCTCATTTTAATAAACTTTCCATGAAATGAATGACACGCATAAAAACCATGCAGCCTCGTTGATCTAGTGGTCGTAAACACTACTGCTGAGCATGAGGTCCGGGGTTCGATTCCCAGGTCGGGCAAAGTGTTATTGGGTTTTACTATCTGGAATTTCTCAGTAGCAGCCCGGAGTCTGGATTTGTGCCGGTTGATGGCAATATGGTCGCCCCTTATTTCATG
Source organism: Dicycla oo (assembly GCA_948252095.1). Taxonomy (NCBI): domain Eukaryota; kingdom Metazoa; phylum Arthropoda; class Insecta; order Lepidoptera; family Noctuidae; genus Dicycla; species Dicycla oo. The sequence continues at coordinate 18,620,060 of OX411732.1, forward strand.
TGACTGAAGCCTCTCACACACCTAGCTATAATATATATTATAGCAAGCTACCACACACGGAGACGATACTATAATATTTATTTATTTAAGGATTACCAACGAGATACATTACAATTATCTTTTACAGTATTATAACTTGTATAATAAATACGATATCCTGTAATGTACACTCAATAGGGATGATGACTAAAAAATGTTTTTTTGTCCGTCATGTAGATTATTAAAATATATTGGACACGTATTTTTTCTTTTTCTACGTAATCAAAAGATTACGGCGATACATTGAGTTAAAATGTGGCATGACGTCACGTCTTCGTAGATTTTATACGTAGAAGTGACGTAGCAAGCCCCCACTCCCGAACTTTAATGCTCAATACTCAATACTCAATACTCAATATCTTTATTGCTTTACCATAATGTGTACATAGGTGGTAAGTTCTATAATATAAATGAGATCATTATGGACCCTGTAGGGCACAGCAAAAGGGTAGGAGAGAGGAAGCCCTGTTTTAGGAGATCATGAATTATTGAATTTTTATGAATTATTGCTATTTTTTTTTTTTAATTTATTATTATTGCTATTTTATTTAAGTATTTTTTAATGTATTATTTGTTATTATTTATTAATAATTACCATATCATTAATATATTTCAAACATAACTATAAATTGCGTGATTGTCATTAATTATTGTTAACAATTATTATTATTATATTATTAGTAATTTCCTTAACATTTATTATACTATCTTACTTTCTTTTTTACTTTTTTCTATTATGTATGTTTATCGTTTAAATATTCATCTAAGGAATAATAGCATTTGTTTATTAGTAATTTTTTAAGTTTTATTATAAATATATTGAAATTTTCTTCTTTCTTTATTATGTCTGGTAGTTTGTTGTATATTTTTATAGACATTACGTAGGGACTTGTAGAATGCATTTTTAGCCTGGATGTTGGTATGTTTAGCCTAGATCCGTGCCTAAGTGTGTACTGTGATTGGATGTCTTCGCGTTTTGTGTAGAACTCTTGATGCTTACGGACAAATTTACATAATTCTAGAATGTAAATACTTGGGAGGGTTAGAATATTATGTTTTAGAAAATAGGGTTTGCAGCTGTCAGTTTTATCAATATTTACCAAGATTCTAATTAATTTCTTTTGTAGGGTAAAGAGTGTCATTGCATCTGTACTATTTCCCCAGAGGGTTACGCCGTAGCTAAGCCATGCATTGGCATACGCATAATAGGTGGTGAGAGCAGTTTGTAGATCGGTTGTCTTTTTAATTTTGCGGAGAGCGTATGAAAATTTTGAAATTTTTGAACGGGTTTTTTGTATTTGTGTTTTCCAATTAATATATTTATCTATTGTAAGTCCAAGTAATGTAAATTCATCAACAGTTTCCAATTTTGAGCCGTTAAATATGAAGTTTAAGTGTAGAGCAGCTTTTTGATAAGGGTGGAAAATCATTAATTTAGTTTTAGTATAGTTAATTTCTAAATTATGTGAGGTCATCCAGTTACATGTTTTTGTGAGTGTGGAACTTAGTTTTTCTTCTATGTTTGTGTTGTTTTGACATGAGACTAATATAGATACGTCATCTGCGAATAAAACACATGGTCCCTCTATAGTTTTCGGTAAGTCGTTGATGTAAACAAGGAATAATAGGCAACCTATGACACTTCCTTGGGGGATGGAAGCGTTGGTTTTTTTACTTTTAGATCGGATTTTTTCTATTTCTCTACTAGTGTGATTAAAGTATTCAATCTCAACTACTTGTTCTCTATTTTTTAAATATGACGTAAGCCATTCATGGGCTTTTCCGCGGATTCCTATTCCATACAGTTTATTTAAAAGTATTTTAAATTGTACCTTGTCATACGCTTTGGTCATGTCCAGTAGTATCCCTACGGCGTATTCCTTGTTATTTATAATATTAAGGGCTTCTTGAATATATTTATAAACAGCTAATGTTGTGGAACGGTTTTTTCGGAAACCGTTCTGACAATCGCTCAATACGTTAAATTTTTCGCAAAAAGAATAAATTCGATCACACATAGCTCTCTCAAAAATCTTGGAGGCTGAGGGCAAGAGAGCTATTGGGCGATAATTATTAGGATCAGTTTTTGTGTTCTTTTTATGAATTGGTTTAATTAGTGATTTTTTTAACAAATCGGGGAAAGTGCCTTCTGCAAAAGACTGATTCAACAGTAGATAAAATGGCAAGGTGAGTTCATTTGCGCATTCTTTTAATAACGTAGGTGGAATATCGTCTAAACCGTGACTTCGTTTATTTTTTAGGTTTTTGATTAATTTGTTGACTTCCCAAGCTTCTACTGGGGTAAGGAACATGGTGTTCTCCGTGGGATTTAGTGGTGGCATGCCGCCCAGTGCAGTGCCAGATGGATTGTTGTTGCTTTCTCCTATTGACGCAAAGTAGTCATTAAAAATATTCGCAATATGTTCAGGTTCGGATATAATAGTATTATTATGTTGTAATGTTATGCTACATTTTTCCTTTTTTGGTTTTTTATTTGTTCTCTCATTTATAATGCTCCACATAGTTTTTACTTTGTTGTCTGATTTCTTTATTTTGTTTATATATTGTAATTTTTTTGCAGTGGTAACTGCACTTTTTAATATTCTTTCATATTTTTTATAATGTTGTGTAATTATTTGGTTTTTGGATTTAGTGGAAAATAATTTTAACAATCTTTTGTTTTTGCAGGAAACTCTAATTCCCGTAGTTAGACAGTATTTTTTATAGTTACTTTTAAGTTTAATTTTACGCATAGGTATACATTGATTTAAAATTTTTATTAAGAGGTTGTTGAAAGAATTATAATTTTCATTTATATTATTGTTTGTTTGTATAATGTCGTGCCAGTTTTGTGTACTTAGTATAGATTTAAATTTTGTAATGTTCGCTATGTTAAATAATCTTTTATTAGTGTACCATGTAATTTTTTTCGCTGGTTGAGGTATGCTTAGATTTATAATTGTTCCACTGTGGTCCGAAAGTCCGAAATTTTCTACGGTTGTAAACATATTTTTGTCGCTGAAATTCGTAAATATTAGATCAAGACATGTTGAGGTTTTTTCTGTAATACGTGTAGGTCTTTTTATATGTTGAGTGAATTTGTATTCTAGCATGAGATCCAGAAACTGGTAAGTTTTTGAGGTTTTGCTTAATATGTTAATGTTAAAATCTCCACCTATAACAATGTTAAATTTATTATATTTAATATTTAAATAATTTAGAATTTGTTTTAATTTATCAATGAATATATCTTCCTCTCTTCTATTCCAGTACATAGTAATTAGTAAAAGGTTTTGTTTAGGTAACTCAGCAGCGCACACTTCCAGTACATATTCTGTAGACATGTTTGAGATATCTTTTTTCTCTATGTAATCAATTTGTTCTTGCAAGAGGATGCACACGCCGCCTCCTCCTCGAGTTTTCCGGCAGTATGATGATGCAATATTATAGCCATTTATTTGGATGAGGGAAACTTTATCTTCGGATAGCCAGGACTCAGATATGCATACAGCTTGATAGATAGGGTTTTCTGTTAAAAATGCTTCTATAATGTGTAGCTTGTTGGATATGCTTTGCATGTTTTGGAAGAGAATTTTACAAGGTTGGTCTATGCTTTCGAAAGGAGTGATTCTTTGTGTCTTCGTTGGTGGTAGGTAGTTCGCCAATTCGGTCTACATTGTAGTTGTATGCGGTTCCCTTCTGGTCATTGATTTGTGTCGTTTTGTATGTTTCGTTGTTCTGGTTAACTTTCTGTCCTTCAATAAACAATTGATTGTTTTTAATTATTGCAAATAATCCGTTTCTTCGAGCCTGAAGCATTTCTTCTCGCATTAATTGTCTTTCCCTTCGCGTGTTGGTATCTAGGAACTCTGAGATAAATAACCGAGTACCCTGAAGGTATTGGCTATTGTTTATTACGTACTTTGCCATTCTTTTACTAATTAATTCGATGACAAGTGGTCTATTTTTGTTGCTGCTGTATCTACCCAGTCTGTATGTCTCTTCTATATATCCCGTCAGGTCTACGTTCATCGTGCTGTAGAACAGTTCAATGATTCTGTTGTGTAGGTCAAATTCCGGTTCTTTGTAATATTCAGTAAATCCGTAGAGAACTATTTTCTTCGTGTTTGTTTCAGCGCAGATAGTGGACGGGGTATCTTTTCTATTTCTTATCTCTAAAATTTCTTTTTTTAGTTTCTCATTTTCTTTTGTAAGGTTTTCAATTTTTAAGTTTACTTTTTCTATTTCTTCCTTTCTTAGTTCGTTTTGGATATTTAAGGCGTCTGTTTTTAATTGGATATCTTCCTTTAATTCAGTGATGGCTTTATTTATCTCGGTTTGGATTGTATTTTTAATTTCTGTTATAATGGATTTATTATTTTCCTTAAGGCGCAGTATTATAATTTCACTTAGATTTTGTAGCGTTAATTCAGTTTGAATGGCCGTTTCTTTTTCTTCTGCGTTCAGCGTGTCGCCTAGTATAGTTAGGTCTTCAGAGTTAAAAGTGTAGTTGTTTGTTTTTGTGTTCACTCTTCTAATGGTGACATTACATTCTTCAGAATGTGATTTTGTCTGTTGCGGTAGGTCACGGTCTTGTAGGCGTATAGGGGTATTTGTATTACCGACTTTAGGGGTTTTGCAGTAGCAAGCTTGACATTGCCATTTAATTTTATGCTCAAAAGTCATCAATTTTGTAAAATGGTGAATTGAAACATTAGCACATTTTAAGTCGTATGTGTTTTTGCAATGCGCACAGGTAAGTTTTTCTGCTTCTGGTATTTTCTGATAACATCCCGCACATTCAGAAGCCATGTCTGTTTATTTTTATTTTTACGACCAGTTACGTCCTCTAGTAGTGGATTGTTGTAGTACTTGAAGTATTGACGTTTGGTATATGTTTCTCTTTGTCGGTAATAGATGGCGTTTATTTGTCAGAAAGTGAGTTCGCAATTTGAAGTTGTTTAAGCTATTCCACGATAGATGGCATTGTTTTCAAAATCAATTGTTTATTTCAGTTCAGTTTATTGTAATTTTTGTGTAATAATTGTATGTAAAATGAGATATGATTATTCGTTATTCGTAATATTTCCCTACCTTTCTTGAGGTTTGTAATTCTCGTCGCTGTTTGCTTTTTGGTGCTGGAACTTCACAGGTGCTTGCCAGTTCGCAATTTGAATTTAGTTTCTCTATTCCGCGATAGATGGCATAGTTTTCAAAAACAATTGTCCATGCGGTCCAGTTATTTGCAATTTCTTGTATAATAAAAGTAATAAAATGAGAAAGTATTATTCGTTATTTATAATATTTCCCTACCTTTCTTGATGTTTGTTATTCTGGTCGCTGTTTGCTTTTTGATGCTGAAGCTTCACTGTTTGATTAAGTACTTGAGAAAAAAATTTAAATTTGAACATAGATGTCGTTATGAGGTATTTAACACTGTTTCTCTTTACGTTTTTAGAAAAATCACTGGTATTTTAACTTTTTTCACTGTATGTCCTTTTTTTCTTGAACCTTAATCACTTTTTGTTATGATATAACCACGATAACTATTTAATAAGATTTTTAAAGTACAGAACTAATGTTTGCTTGCGCACAGTAGTACCCTCTCTCCTAATGCGAGTTATCTAAGTCATTTTTTATTAATATGATAAAGCAAAAAATACGTATTTAATATTTTTTTATTATCTGACTGACGGACTAAATAGAATTTCTTTTTTTTTACCCAGGCATCATCCCTATTATAGGTAACCACAGCTTACAATATATATTAATATGCAATAATATAAATTACGGTAAAGGTTGGTGACGTCACAGATATATATATCGTAATATGCCTAGCTATAATTATATTAATATGTATAATAGCCTATCGTTTTTTTTTATTGATTAGTGTTAATAATTAAGTTACAAAAATAATATCCTAACTTTCTGTAAGTAGGTTTGTACAAACATATTTATAAGTCAATCATGTTTTTTTTTTTAAACATATATAAAACGATTAATTAACTAAAACTAAAAATATTATAGCTAGGTGTGTGACGGGCTTTCAACGTAACTGGCGAAATGTGGATGCACTATATGTAGAAATATAGAAAGCGGTGGCGAAGTACTTAGATCGGACTGTTAACTAATAACTAACGTTAGGCAGAGGTGTATCAGACATACCTCTGCCTAACGCTAGTTGTTAGTTTGCCATGAGTGAACGTGGTGAACAAATACCTAAAGTCCAGTCGAACTTTAAAAATTGGCCAAGTGCGAGTCAGACTCACACACCGAGGGTTCCGTACCTACTTCAGTTTCAAACTTTAACAATCGCAAAGATAACTTTTTATTTCATAATGGATACTGTGAATTAAAAAGTTATTTTTTGCAGTCGCATAAAATCGGCCATATTTAAACAAAATACCTTATGAAACGGCGTCTTTAGTATTTGTTGATTAAATACAGTATATTGTACTCATGATATACAGAAATTCCAAATTCCTAACTTGTTTAGTTGTTGCGATACAGCTCGTACAAAGATTGGTCTAAAATTGTCAACTTTTACGGTCCCCTGTTTCTTATAATGTTTGTACTCTACTTAATGACTTCTAGACAATGACATCCCACAGAATAAAAATTTCAAAATCAAAAGTTTGTTTTTTATGGGAACCCCCATTAATTTTTAACATCATTTTTATTATTTGTTGTAATAGCGGCATTAAGAATACACAATCTGTAAAAAAATCAATTGACCGACGGACGGACAGCGGAAGCTTAGTAATAGGCGACAATCTGAACAACCCAACGCAACACACACAACCGGAATCTCTTCAAAGTTTGAGTGAACGGGCTTCATCTGGGTAAGCTCACTCTATCGTAGACTTTGTATCTGTCACCTGTGACCTAGACTATAGTCAAGAGCAAACCTATCTCAAATAAAAATAAAAAAAAAATAGGGTTCCGTTTGGCACCCTTCGTGTACGAAGCTCAAAAAACTAATATACTGTGAATAGAATCTTATGTTTCCAAAACAAATCCCGCTTCCGAGTGGCGAAGGTAAATACACAAATAGCTAGTAAGGTTATGCAAGAACATAAATATAATGTACAACCATAAGTTCATTACAAGCGAACTACCTTGTGTTAATGAGAGGTACCGTCGGCAGCGAACTGTTCGAGGGAAATAGATGCATATTACCATAGAATAAAAAAATGTGTATAGACACGAAACTCATTTGTATGATCGACTTTGTAATTGCTTTTCCATAGATAAACATCAGGCCTGTAATCCCTTCCTTGGGGCGGAGACCAGCCCGCCGGTTGAGAAGGTCATGGCCATCCGGCTAGTCCGGGTATACCGCACGGTCTCCGGTGAGGCGGCGAGCCTTCTTGCGGGATTGCCGCCGTGGGATCTGGAGGCAAAAGTCCTCGCACACACATGTGAGGACGCAAAACGCCGGGGCAAAATTCCGCTGCCGCGAGAAATCACGGCACAGCGGACAGAGCTCCGGCGGGATCTCATGGCGATATGGATAGTGCGACTGTCGCAACCCAGTGCTGGGCACGCCACAATTGCGGTGATAAGTCCCTTCTTTGAGGAGTGCTTGGAGAGGCGCCACGGCGTCCTCACCCTCCGCCTGACGCAGGTCCTCACCGGACACGGTTGCTTCGGGAGGTTCCTGTTAAGGATAAGGCGGGAGGAAACGCCCGGGTGTTACCGTTGTGTGGATCGCCCGGAAGACACGGTGGAGGTCTGCCCGGCTTGGGCGGAGCACCGTCGCGTCCTCGCGGAGGCGATCGGCAGCGACGAACTCTCGCGTCCAGCCCTGGTACAGGCCACGGTACGGAGCGAGAGTACATGGGAAGCTGTCACAACTTTCTGCGAAGTAGTAATGCTCGCTAAGGAGGCGGCGGAACGCATGAGGGAGAGGCAATCTTTGCGCCCTCACGCTCCTAGTCGCCGCAGGAGACGCCCTGGGCGTCGGGAATCGATAGCCGATTCGATAGCCACTGTAGGCGCGCGCTTGCGGACGGCGAGCAATGGGTAGCTCAGGTAGACCAGGCCCGGGTCGACGGCGCGTTGTGTTCCACGCGCGCCTTAAAGTGATGTCAGCACTAACTGATGGGATCCGCTAGGGCCAATGCCTGCCAGGGTAGCGGGTTGTTTGAAAGAGTTACCGTGGCCCTGGCACAGGCAACTGAAGGAACACGGGTGGGTTTTAGTAAGTAGAAGTCTGACACGCCCTTCCGCTCCGCCCAGAGCGGGAGAAGTTATTTGATAATTTCCCATCCAAAAAAAGGCCTATAATCCCTGGCTCAGGCAGGTGTAGCTGTACACTACGGCTGATTTATCTTGGCAGGCCCGAACTTCGCGCAGAAGGCAGCGTGGTAAGACTTTTTAGGAATCAAATGGTGACATGAGGCGACTGTGAGTGAGAGAATATGCACGAACCTTCTTAGTGCCTATGTTCGGACCTGCCAAGATAAATCGGCTGTAGTGTACAACCACATTTCGCCAGTTTTGTTTAAGTCCCATGTAATAGAGGGCGAGTCTATTGCCATCAACCGGGCACAAATCCAGAACCCGGGCTGCTACTGAGAAATGTTGGATGGAAAAACCCAATAACACTTAGCCCGACCCAGGATTCGAACCCAGGACTTCATGCTAAGCACTAGGTACCGCTTGCGACCACTATACCAACGAAGCAGTCGTTGCTTTACCACTTATGTCAAAAACTTCCAGTAAATTGAACCTTCACTAAGGCTGAACTGACACATCATTGACGTTTTAAGAAGTGCAAGTGAAATTCAACCTAAGGGTGGTGAAGCACTCAGGGTTTCATAAAAACTCCACCAGTTGGCGCCACTTTGACAAGACGTCGTCCATTTCGACAATGAATATAAAATACATATATCATGACGTTCATCATTTGTTTCATTCAATTACGGCTAAAAAAATATAGGCACTTTGACATTTTTGACAGGTGCCCGGACCTGACGTCTCAGTGCTGCCACCTAGTGAACTTCATTTCAGAATGAAGGTTCTCATTACGAGGGAAGGGGCTCTGAATTGGCTTCAAACATGCCGTCAGAGAATTAATATCTCTCAGGCATTTTTTTTTCCTCACGGGTTTCCTCACGATGTTTTCCTTCACCGTTTTTTTAAGCAAGTGGTAATAAATATAATAACACGCTCATCAATCCGAACTACATAGGTGAGGGACATTATTTTTGAGCAGATTAACACAATCTGACCGTTTGTTGTTGTTTGATTTGTTATTAGAAGTCACCCGAAGAGTAATGTCGATAGCTATGCTTAGAGTTTCCCTTCGTGATGGAATCAGAAATTTATTTATTTATAGTAAATTAAAACAGTTCAACACCAATTACATTATTAACATTGACAATAATTATGTTGTATACAATTCAACTTAAAACTAACATGGAACAGTGGACTCCCTTGCATACTTTCTCTCACAGAACACCAGACATATACGTATAATTTTACTCCATTCATCCGCTAACACATCACATTCAGGGTGTGCAGTTAGAAGGGCATTTAGCATCTTTAGAGTACGACAGACTGGGGATTCGGCCCTGGCTACAGTTTTGGATGGCAGTTGCGCAAATAGATTGTGCCGGCGGCTCGGTCGGTGTCCGATGTATTTGTCGGGCACAAATAAACGGCAGAAAAGGTCATGGAGCTCTAGGCAGTCGATTCGTCCCCGCAAGGTCTTACAGGCTACCATTAGCTGATCAAGGCCTCGTCTCACCTCCAACGAGTTAAAGCCCAAGGTCCCTAAAATATAGTTGGTAGAAGAGAAGAGGCATCTTAAGAAGGTTTTTTGTACCTTTTCTAGCATCTGTGTTTGGGTCGCGGTATAGGGGTGCCAAACAAAGGCACTGGACTCGAGTTTGCTTCGAACCAGAGTGGTGTACAACAGCTTAATAACATTTGGATTGCGAAAGTCACGAGCATTTCGCAAAAAAAATCCCAAGCGCTTGAAAGATTGACCCGCAGGAGAACCAAGTTACCCAACATAGCCCGAAGAATAGAGCACATTGCTCGCAGAACAGATGGCCGAAAGGTTCTGGAGTGGCAACCGCGTACCGGAAGATGTAGCATTGGAAGGCCTCCCACAAGGTGGACCGATGACCTTGTGAAGGCCTCAGGAAACCGCTGGATGCGGAAAGCACAGACCCGATCGAAGTGGCGGTGGTTGAGGGAGGCCTATGTCCAGCAGTGGACGTCTTTCGGCTGAAATGATGATGATGAGCATTTGTTGGCATTTTTGACCACAAGGAATGACAGTTCTAAGTAATTTTAATGTACTGTTATACCTACATGTTTAGCGGCAGTTTTGCTTCTATCTATTCGTACTCTATGACATTATCCATTTGAATAATTAAATATCCCCATCAAAGGTATTTGTGACAGGATTTCAGGGAATGTCAGTGAATTTGTGGCGGTAACGAATTCTAGAAATGTGGCTGGCGGCTGCTGTCGGTATTAAATTTTAATTAATAGATGAACTGAGAATGGGAATGTTAATTGCGATTCGTTTATTTTTACCGATCACGTGGAAACCGATGAAGTGATTATTATTTTATTTTTATATATCCATGTATAACTAAAAATAGTTCTTGTAAGTAGTTTAGTTTACTGTTGGCTGCTGTCGGTATTAAATTTTAATTAATAGATGAACTGAGAATGGGAATGTTAATTGCGATTCGTTTATTTTTACCGATCACGTGGAAACCGATGAAGTGATTATTATTTTATTTTTATATATCCATGTATAACTAAAAATAGTTCTTGTAAGTAGTTTAGTTTACTGTTTATCCTATCCATGTTAGAATATTAAAGCGTTTTCAATCCGGAAATTTTGATGTCAAAGATGCACGTCGCTCTGGTCGCCCTATTACGGATAAAATGGATGCCATTTTTGAAAAAGTGGAGCAAGATCGGCATATCAGTAGTTACGACGTAGCTGAAGAACTGGAAATTGACCACAAAACAGTTTTGGCGCATTTGAAAAAAACTGGGTACACAAAAAAGCTCGACATTTGGGTACCTCACGAGCTCACTGAAAGAAACCTAATGAACCGTGTACTAATTTGTGATTATTTATTACGACGTAATGAAACCGAACCATTTTTGAAGAAGCTGATAACTGGTGATGAAAAGTGGATCACGTATGACAAGAACGTGCGAAAAAGGTCGTGGTCAAAGGCCGGTTAGGCTTCACAGACTGTGGCGAAACCCGGGTTAACTCGCAACAAGGTGATGCTGTGTGTGTGGTGGGATTGGAAGGGCATTATTCATTATGAGCTGTTACCACCAGGCAGGACCATCGATTCTGAACTCTACTGCGAACAACTGATGAGATTAAAGCAAGAAGTTGAGAGAAAGCGGCCGGAATTAATCAACAGAAGGGGTGTGGTTTTTCATCATGATAACGCTAGACCTCACACATCTTTAGCCACTCAGCAAAAATTAAGAGAGTTTGGCTGGGAGGTGTTAATGCATCCGCCGTATAGTCCTGACCTTGCACATTCAGATTTCCACCTGTTTCGGTCTCTTCAGAATTTTTTAGGCAGTGTCAGGTTAACATCACGAGAGGACTGCCAAAACCGCTTGTCACGGTATTTTGACCAGAAGTCCCAAAATTTCTATAGCAATGGGATCATGTCCCTTACCTACAAGATGGCAAAAAGTTATCGAACAAAGTGGTACCTACATACTTTAGTTAAATGTAAATAAACTATATTAAAAAATGTTTTGAATTTTCTTAAAAAATGCGAAGAAACTTTTTCCCCAACCTATTATATATAGGTAATGCAGCCGGCACGTGCTCGTAACTCTACTATAGAGTTACAAAATTAATTTTGGTATAATATTTATTATGTATTTTTTAAATGAATTTTATTTTTTCTATAAAATATCGGAACATTTTGTTTTTGATTATGCCATATTTATTTCTTTTAATAAACCCTCCTTTCATGCATATTTTCTCTGCAAAATAATTTCGATCATTCAATTCTGCCAGGCGTCCCGCGATGGCTCAATTTCTTGGTTTTTGTTGGTTTTGGTGTCTGAATTTATATCATTTTGCAAATCGTTTACAGATTTTCTTGTCAGATTTTGTTCTTACAGCTTCTTTTGAATTGGTCACAAAAACTTGAGCACAGCTACTACAGCAATATTTTCAGGTAAATTCCTCTAAAAGTGCGGAGTAAGGTCAAAATAGAAGGTATCTTACATAATTGACATAGGTTTGTTACTTTATCAACATTCTTTGCAACTATAATCGGTATCAAGTCGCTTGCGCTGGCTCGTTATTTTTTTAAATAAAAATGTTCTTTAAAAATGAATTTATAAAAATATATACTAGTACAGCGAGACAGATGTCAAAAACATTTCTGCTCAATTTCTATAAAAAACCGTTTCCAAAATAGTTTGTTTGCTGACCTTACACGTTTACATCATTAAAGGCACACCGGGACGTAAGTGAGTCAAACACATCATAATTTTTATAGCACTACTATATACTTATAGCATTTACTGCAAAGAACCCAATAAATTTTTATATCATCATTCTCCTGCCCCTTTCTCAATCTATTTGGCGTTGGCGTAACATGCCCCTTTTTACTCGACTGCGCGACGCAAAGGAGGGTAATGTGTTTATCTGCCTATATATTTGTTCCTTTGTGGCGCTCTAGAAACTAAACGCGTGGGCCGATTTTGATGATTCTTACGTCAATCGATTTGTTTTAATCTTGTGTCGTAAATAACGTTTAAATTTGGTTAGCAGACATTCTCATTTTTTTCAAAACTTAATAGTTTATCTGTGATATAGTTCTTATAGAATCGTTTAAGTAATAAGGTGTTATTAACGTGAAAAATAAGTATTATATTATAATTCAACATATCATTCTTAAATTCGAGTGACAAACCCAGAATGATTCTGCTTTGAAAGATAATTTTAACGACTAGCGTTACATAATACAGTGAGAGAAAAATAACCCCAACTAAATAGTGTAAAATAAAACAAAAAATTAAACAAATCAAATACCCAACTGCATAAAAGTGCTGTAGGAGCCAATGGTTGTAGGCGCCGTACATTATCACTTTGTTAATGTTTGTTTAGTTATGGAGCACACAGAAAGAACTACAAGTTGAGTTTAAAATTATATTAAAATGTAGAAGGTTAACAAGTACAAGTTAAAGTGGTAGCGATTCTTTCTCTTGACAAGTGGTTAGTTCCACAGTTATTGTCTGACTCGATCTGAATTGCTTAAAACGTTGTAATTATAGCTTAATATTTGCGACGCACGACATCCAAGTAGGTTGCTGCGTTCGCAAAGTAAATGTACGGTTGATGAGACCGTACAAGTACTTTAATTAAAAACTTTTTAGCAAAAAATAAGACCGACTTCCAAAAGAAAACACTACAAAGTGAAAAATAACTTTAATTTCGGAAGTCGGTGTATTTGGTTTTGTATTTTCGTGTTATGCCACCGACTTCCGATTTTAAAGTTATTTTTCACTTTGTAGTGTTTTGTTTTGGAAGTCGGTCTTATTTTTTGCTAAAAAGTTTTTATTTAAAGTACTTGTTCGGTCTCATCAACCGTAAATTTACTTTGCGAACGCAGCAACCTACTTGGATGTCGTGCGTCACAAATATTAAGCTATAATTGGAGGAGCTCGTGGCTAAAGAATAACAGCCGCACGGGTCGATCCATCAGGTTAAGGTAAGCTTGCCGGGGTTGGTCCGTAGATGGGTGACCCTCTTTTCATACCGAGACTCCTCCGTGCCTTGGAAAGCATGTTAAGCCGTTGGTCCCGGCTGTCATTCGTAGATCATTGACAGTCATTACGGGTCGTTAGAAGCCCGAGTCTGGCAACCAGTCTTACCAAGGGGTATCGTATTACCCAGTAATTGGGTTGTGGAGGTCAGATAGGCAGTCGCTCCATGTAAAATATTGGTATTCAGCTGCATCCGGTTAGACTGGAAGCCGATCCCAACATAGTTGGGAAAAGGCTAGGCAGATTGATTAGTGTTTTGTTTTGGAAGTCTCTCTTATTTTTTCCTAAAAAGTTTATTTTGCACTTTTTAGTTGTGGTACCTACCCCACACAAATTCGAATACCACTACCTGCTATGTAAATATAACAGTGATAGGAAGTCAGATGCACTAAGTGGGAAAAATACGCATGATTGAAGCTAACTCAAAAACCACCCAAGCAAAGTTTAGTCAAACAAAGAAATTAACTCAAAATTTTGAAATATCTTTAATTTTGGAAGTCGGTGGCAAAAGCTAAAATACAGAACCCAAGACACCGACTTCCGAAGTTATTTCATAATTTTGAGTTAATTTCTTTTGAAGTCAATTTCAATTTTGTTAAAATGATTTTTATATTGCGCAATATTTACATTAGTTAGATATAAATAGCTTCAAAAACTTTTAAAACTACTACAACCTCGCCTTAATGATGTGTACATCTACACTACATTAATCACTGCATTAATAGATTCGGTCTGTATCCTAGTCTAATGACGTTACAGCAAAATGCAATATGGCTGACGCTAGACTTTAATTTGTAACTACATAATATGTATTTACGTACTAAAGTTAAGCGTAAGTTCATTTATACTGGGAAAAAGTCTTTTCGCATTATAGTATGTATGAAATTGTAATAAAATCTCTTTGGCTATACTATTTGTATCTGGCTGGTTTTGGTATCATTGAAAGTTTAAATTTTAAAGAACATAATTCCAAATTCAAATTAGGAAAATGTGTGATTTTCATTTGTTTTTCGTACCGTCAAGATGAGTGAATCTAATGAAGAAATTCAATACATTTTAAAATTTTACTACAAAAAAGGTAAAAATGCAACGCAAGCCGCGAAAAAAAAATTGCGATGTTTATGGACCTAGTGTAGTGTCTGTGAGAGTAGCACAAATTTGGTTTAAGCGTTTTCAATCCGGAAATTTTGATGTCAAAGATGCACGTCGCTCTGATCGCCCTATTACGGATAAAATGGATGCCATTTTTTAAAAAGTGGAGCATATCAGTAGTTACGACGTAGCTGAAGAACTGGAAATTGACCACAAAACAGTTTTGGCGCATTTGAAAAAAACTGGGTACACAAAAAAGCTCGACATTTGGGTACCTCGCGAGCTCACTGAAAGAAACCTAATGAACCGTGTACTCATTTGTGATTCTTTATTACGACGTAATGAAACCGAACCATTTTTGAAGAAGCTGATAACTGGTGATGAAAAGTGGATCACGTATGACAAGAACGTGCGAAAAAGGTTGTGGTCAAAGGCCGGTCAGTCTTCACAGACTGTGGCGAAACCCGGGTTAACTCGCAACAAGGTGATGCTGTGTGTGTGGTGGGATTGGAAGTGCATTATTCATTATGAGCTGTTACCACCAGGCAGGACCATCGATTCTGAACTCTACTGCGAACAACTGATGAGATTAAAGCAAGAAGTTGAGAGAAAGCGGCCGGAATTAATCAACAGAAGGGGTGTGGTGTTTCATCATGATAACGCTAGACCTCACACATCTTTAGCCACTCAGCAAAAATTAAGAGAGTTTGGCTGGGAGGTGTTAATGCATCCGCCGTATAGTCCTGACCTTGCACCTTCAGATTTCCACCTGTTTCGGTCTCTTCAGAATTGTTTAGGCAGTGTCAGGTTAACATCACGAGAGGACTGCCAAAACCACTTGTCGCGGTATTTTGACCAGAAGTCCCAAAATTTCTATAGCAATGGGATCATGTCCCTACCTACAAGATGGCAAAAAGTTATCGATCAAAATGGTACCTACATACTTTAGTTAAATGTAAATAAACTATATTAAAAAATGTTTTGAATTTTCTTAAAAAATGCGAAGAAACTTTTTCCCCAACCTATTATAATTGTTTATTTTTATTATCCTTTTAGTCGGACAAACAAAAAGAGTACTCGTCAGTCTCGTATTTGGCGTTTGTTTATGTTAAGTATGTCCGTTTGCCAGTCGGCAATGACCTCTTCCAACCTTCTCAATTTTGTTCTCTCACTGGCCATGACTCTGCCCCATGTTGTCCCAGTGACCTGTGATGTCAACATCCCACCTTTTTTGTGGTCTATCTCTTTTTCTTTGGCAGTTTCTTGGGTACCACTCGGTAATAGTTACCGAGTTGCTCAATTTATCCTTCCCTCTTATCATGTGTCTGGACCATTTCTACTTTAGGCTTCTGATTTTCAGGGCCCTGAACCTTGGTCTTGGGTTATATCATCATCACCATCATCAACATTTTAGCCAAAATACGCCACTTCGACCGGTTCTGTGCTTCCCGCATCCAGCAGATTCCTCGGCCTTCACAAGGTCGTCGGTATACGGGCTAGACATAAACTAAGCAAAACCTATATTTTAGAAAAAATACTGTACTGTGTTCAGAAAAAATACTGTAAAATAATTATGTATGTCGAAGTTTTGTAACACGTGGAGCACATTTCTCACCGTCCAAATTCAAACAGGAACAAATTATCTCCCGAGCAATCTCATAGCCCCAAGCATTCTATTTGAAACTCCGTCCGAAAACTTCTGACGGGACTGATTAACAAACTGGGATACTGAAGGGCAAATACTTTCGTGTGTATGTATAATATATGTAGGTATACAGGAGAGGGTGTCCTCTCACGAGGACTTCTTTTCGTAGATTTGTGATTTCTTTTAGAAGAACTATGTCCCCTGCCTGACCAATGTTATAATTATACACGGATAAAATGGCAGGGGGTGACTTGAACACTCAATAATGGGCCCCCGAAAGGGGCAAAACTTCCTAAAGTGCTTGAGGAGTGGAAAGGTATCACACGGTTATTAGAACAATCCCGGAAGTACGGTCAAGATCCCTACCAGCACCTTACTGGAATACTTCCTTCCTCCGAGCACGTTTGCTCTTGCGAATCTCCACTCCAGCCGGCCAATAAAGGCAAGCCAGAGATGAGGACAAGATTTCTTCCGGGAGATAGGGTCCGTGGGGTTGCTACTGCCCAACAACTCGCCACATGCTGCCCTGCAGGTTTCTGTAACTCTCTTGGTCTGGCTCCTCATCCCAGACCCGTTCCGGCAAAGTAAATTCTACCGGCACAGATCTAAAGTTTGGAGCGCATAAGCCCCACCATGACGTCAACGTAGAGATACAGCTATGGGGAATAACTATATTATTATTATAATTGCCTTGCCAAATTTTATCAAAATCTGTTTGCTGTGGAACTAACGTAGATCTCACGACACCAAGGTGATGTCACACTCTGAGTGAAAAAATGGGGGCTATCTGAAGCGATCGAAAATACATTTTCATTTGTTAAAATAATTTGTAAGAAACATAACTTTCTAGGTTATTTAGTAATTTGGTATATTACGCTTCTGGTCTCCAAGATTATGCATACTTATGATGGTGTTTTTAACATTGAGAATGTTTTTTCGATCGCTTTTGTATAGCCCCCATTTTCGCTCAGAGTGTGACATCGCCTTGGTGTCGTGAGTCCTAAGGCTACATAAATAGTTGAGGTCTCAAAAGACACGTATATATAAGCGCTATAATATGGTGAAAGCAAAAATTTAAAAAATCAAAAACTTTTCTTGAAAATCGCAAAAATATAAAAAATGCGATCAATTTTTTAGGGTGTTTTGTCATAAAATCAACTATATTTAAAAAACTAATTGCGTTATTGAAAAAAAGAAAAAAAAACCCTCGGGGTATTGAGTTGGGCTACATTTGAAAAAACGAGACTTCTGTATCGCTAATAGTCTAGGCAGGAGGGTGCCCTTTGTGTGACGTAATTTCGGGGAGCGCGCTCCTCATATGCGCGTCGCGTCGCTGATTTGTTATGGGAGTGTTTAAGAGTTTGATCTTGAAATGTATTTGTATTTATTTGTATTTTAATTTAATTTTATATTGATGTTAATTTTTTTTTTAAATTAGGTATTAATTTTGTTTTGCGATATTTTGAAAATACTTCAAATTACTAATTAGAACTTTATATTTGAGACTAAAATTATAATTTCTATGTTCATAACTATTTTGTATCGCTTCGGTGTTGTTGTGTTAAACAAAAATTTAATTTCTTTCAAAAATAGTCTTAAGGATATTTCATTAAAGTTCAAAATTGCATGGCGTAATTTTTACCTTACGGACTTTTTACTTCATGCATTTGAGCTCTACTACTTCAAAGACTACAAAATCATTACCTAGGTCTATTAGATTAGACATCGAACAAAATAAAAAGCCTGCCTAAGTACATTTTCAATGTAGCCGAAGGTCGTGTAGAGCACGAGATCTTAGATAATTATAGTCACCATCTTGAGAGGTGCATTGGTTTACGAGGTTGTCGGGAAGGTAGTAAACACAATTTACAAACAACTTGAAAATTGTCCTGAAGTTAACCAAATGATGACAGAATTAAAAGAGAGTGATGATACGAAAGTACGTCCTCAACTTGAGCACTCACTTCATTCCCATATTGATAACTGACTAAGACCACGACAAAAGTAATAAAAAAGTGGTATTGGAGACTGGAGTCAAATTCATCATCATCATTTCAGTCGAAAGACGTCCACTCGTGGACATAGGCCTCCCTAAGCATCGCCACTTCGACCAGTTCTGTGCTTCTCGCATCCAGCGGATTCCTGCAGTCTTCACAAGGTCATCGGTCCACCTTGTGGAAGGCCTTCCAACGCTGCAAAAGCTACGGAGTCAAATTAATGACTTAATAAGGCTAAAATAGTCATACCTTACGGCATACTCAAAACTTCAAGCCTACTGATTAAACTGATTAACAAAACCAAGACAAAGAAGCTAATCTTCATTAATTAGGCAACGGTTATAAGCATCTAAGACTTGTGTAACTTTGTCAGATGTGTCCCAAAGATTATATCTAGGGACCGCACGTAATTGCTGTCTGAGAGAACTTTAGCAATATTTTAGTTAGTTTAAAGTTGGTAGCCTTGATTTGGAGTCGGTATTTAGGTTTTAATTATGATTTATTGTTCGTAATAATGGCGAGTTTATTTTTTAATGGGACTCTTCTAAGGCGAGCTTAGTGAGTCATCATAATAAATAATACTCTGGCTGAGTTATATGAGTATTCTAATTAGAATTACCTACGTATTTTGTGATCTTATTACCTAAACTACAAGTGTCTCAGTTTGTGTCTTTTTTGTTGAACTGATTCCGTTCCATTTTGGCAGAGATTTTTTTTATGACAAGAAAAATATCAAGGAGCTTTCATAAGTATCCATCCTCAAAAAAAAAAAAGTTTTCATAACAACTTTTTTACAATAATTAAAATAGGTAAGGTTCTGTTTTTCATCCAAGCCGTAGACTTATAGTCCAGTCAGCAGGTATTTTTTTCCTAGAGTAGGTGGAGTATAAAATGTTTTAATTTGTATTGCTTAAGTATACGAGTAGGCTAGTCATGAAACATTTAAGTTTTTAACCTCAAGGGGTGACAGCATTAGCCATCATCTTCAATTGAAGCTGTCGAAATTTGTTTTTTTTTTTTTTTACATAATGCTACATGACAAAAATGTCTATGAGAAGTATAAAAAAGACAAAATTTCAAACTTGTGTTGTATTTGTATTTATTCTGTTCGTCTTATAGTTAAAAAGTTACAAGTGGTAGAAAAAAATATATTTACAACAAAATTACACTAATTTACAAAATTTTAATTTTTGTCTGTTGCCGCGAACTTTATGATGGTTTTTGTTTACTTGTGACGTATAATTTTCGAATATACGCCCTTTGTGCAGCTCAAGTGATTTTATTGTTCATTTTCATCATTTAAGTGTTTTTGTAATCCCCACTGCTGTATCTCTACGTTGACGTCGTGGTGGGGCTTGCGTGCACCAAACTTTAGGTCTGTGCTGGTAGAGTTTGCCGGGACGGGTCTAGGATGAGGAGCCAGACCAAGAGAGATACAGAAACCCGCTGGGCAGCATGTGGCGAGCTGTTGGGCAGTAGCGACCCCATGGACCTTATCTCCCGGGATAAATCTTGTCCTCATCTCTGGCTTGCCTTTATTGGCCGGCTGGAGTGAACACTGACGAGGAACAGAGCTCCCACCTCTTTCTTGCCTTTATTGGCCGGCTTGAGTGGAGATTCGCAAGAGCAAACGTGCTCGGAGGAAGGAAGTATTCCAGTAAAGTGCTGGTTGGGATCTTGACCGTACTTCCGGGATTGTCCTGATAGCCGTGGGATACCTCTCCACTCCTCAAGCACCTCAGGAAGTGTTGCCCCTTGTCGCTACGTCACTATGTGCTAGCGGCCGTTTCCGGGGGCCCATTATTGAGTGTGCAAGTCACCCCCTGCCATTTTATCCGTATATAATATATAACATTGGTCAGGCAGGGGACATAGTTCTTCCATAGTTCAAGTTACCCAATCCACTTTAGCCACCCAGACCCATAGCCCAATATGTTTTGTTTCCACTTACAACAATAGTCCTGTACCAACCAGGGGTGTCCTTGGGTGCACTTGCATAGTGCATACAGGGATAATCGTCTGTTGGTGTTCATCATTTAAAATTATCTAAGGGGCCTCTGCAAGTTGGCTTCGGCTCCTCGTACGCCTTCCAAAGGTCCGGGACCCCAGGGTCCCGAGAAATATAAAAAAAAAATAAGTGCAGATAGGGATAATCATCGGTTGGTGCCTCCTCATCATTTAAAATTATCTAAGGGGCCTCTGCGAGTTGGCTTCGGCCCCTTGTATGCCTTCCAAAGGACCGGGACCCCAGGGTCCCGAGATTTATAGAAAAATAATAACAATAATATTCTTTATTCTTCAGACAACAATGATCCAGCGTGTTAGTAAACAATATTATAACTTATTACTAGTGTTAGTAGCTCAAATACAATACATAATAAATAAATAGTGTTGTGAAAAGGACATCACCAATTAATGGTTAGTGATTGTCCTTCTCACAAAACTTATAATAATTGGAGAGTCGGTACTCTCCGCCATAGTTTTAAGAATGCTGTTGCCACTCACCGCAACTTTGACAACAGCGACGCGGTTTTCTTACGAATGACGGCTTGGAAGCCGTCAGTTCTGCTTTACGCAAACATAATAATAATAATAATAATAATAAACATAATAACCCCACCGCTGTATCTCTACGTTGACGTCGTGGTGGGGCTTGCGTGCTCCAAACTTTAGGTCTGTGCCAGTAGAGTTTGCCGGAACGGGTCTAGGATGAGGAGCCAGACCAAGAGAGATATTGAAACCCGCAGGGCAGCATGTGGCGAGCTGTTGGGCAGTAGCGACCCCATGGACCCTATCTCCCGGGAGAAATCTTGTCCTCATCTCTGGCTTGCCTTTATTGGCCGGCTGGAGTGAACACTGACGAGGAACAGAGCTCCCACCTCTTTCTTGCCTTTATTGGCCGGCTTGAGTGGAGATTCGCAAGAGCAAACGTGCTCGGAGGAAGGAAGTATTCCAGTAAGGTGCTGGTAGGGATCTTGACCGTATTTCCGGGATTGTCCTGATAGCCGTGGAATACCTCTCCACTCCTCAAGCACCTCAGGAAGTGTTGCCCCCTTGTCGCTACGTCACTATGTGCTAGCGGCCGTCTCCGGGGGCCCATTATTGAGTGTGCAAGTCACCCCCTGCCATTTTATCCGTGTATAATATACAACATTGGTCAGGCAGGGGACATAGTTCTTCCATAGTTCAAGTTACCCAATCCACTTTAGCCACCCAAACCCATAGCCCAATATGTTTTGTTTTCACCTACAACAATAGTCCTGTACCAACCGGGGGTTGTCCTTGGGTGCACTTGCATAGTGAATACAGGGATAATCGTCGGTTTGTGCCTCCTCATCATTTAAAATTATCTAAGGGGCCTCTGTGAGTTGGCTTCGGCTCCTCGTACGCCTTCCAAAGGTCCGGGACCCCAGGGTCCCGAGAAATATCAAAAAGTAATAATAATAATAATAATAATAATGGCGCTTCAACCAGCCATCAACGTCTCGGCCCAACGACTTTCGGATCAGGTGCGGGTTAACCAACGGAATCCCAGATTGGACGACGCCGCGCTTGATAGGCAGCGCTCAGAGGTACTGAGCAATCGTATCGTCCCTGTCCCGTCACAGACCGCGGTGCAACCTCTAGTCAGTGACATAACCCAACCGCGGTCTTATGTTAATGACGAGGAGGGGGGCGATGAGATTGTTACGGTAAGTAGCCAGTGTAACGAACGATTGAGGAGCGCGCTGGAGGATGCGATTCGGGAGTTTAGAACTGCCCCCGTCCAACTTAGACCACATTTACCTCGCTTGCCTATGCACAGAACGAATAGGGCGATGGTGTGTGCCTTGGATTCGCTGCTTGGTTTTTATTTTGAAAGCAGCGAAGATCTCGTAGATACGCACTCGATCTTGTATTGCGCGGCTATTGCGGCGTGTCGTGTAGCCAATGTCAAATTTCCAAATTGTGACATAGCTACACGACCAAAACCCGCTGTTCCAGCCTGGCAATGCAGGATCGAGCAGCGTATCGAGGGGACCAGGGTGCTCATCGGCAAACTATACTGCTTCAGGGAGGGCAATACTCGCCCTAGAGTGATGCGCTTTGTGAGGAGGGCGTTCTCGGGGACTGGAATCAGTCCTCAAGAATATATGTCCCGTGTCACAAAGCGCATTGACTTCCTGAAGCAGAAGGTCTGTGCATGGGCAAGCCGTATCCGTAGGTATAAGCGACGGGTTGAGCGGTATACCCAGAATCGCATATTCCAGCGTGATCAAAGGTGGGTGTATAGAGCATGGGAGCGACCTGAGCAAAATGTGGCAGACGTATGCCGCCCGGATGATGATGCCACTAGCATATTCTGGCGTAACATCTGGTCGGTGCCCGTTTGCCATACTGAGGCTGAATGGATGCGGGATGTTGAGCGCGTGTGTGACGCCATACCGGAGATGGAGGAAGTAATAATTACTTCCTCCGATGTAGCCAGTGCAGCCCGCCCGATACCGAACTGGAAATCTCCGGGACCGGACGGACTGCACAATTTTTGGCTTAAATGGCTGCAAAGTTCACACACGTGCTTAGCATCGCAATTCCAGTCGGCCTTAGAGTCTGGGTCGCTGCCACAGCTCTTTACAACAGGAGTTACCCACCTGCTCCATAAGTCAGGTGATGCCACGGAACCCAAAAATTATAGGCCGATCACTTGTTTGCCGACGGTCTATAAACTTCTTACATCCATTTTGAGAGAGAAAATTAATTCTCATTTAGAAAAGAATTCTATTATGTCTGTCTCTCAAAATGGATGTAGGAATGGGTCCCGCGGCACCAAGGAGCTACTCCTCATTGACATGGCCATAAGCCAACAGGTCCGTCGATCCCGAAAGGATTTGTCGACATGTTGGATAGACTATAAGAAGGCCTTTGATTCGGTGCCGCATACATGGCTCTTGAGGGTGTTAGAGTTGTACAAAATTGATACAACTCTGAGCACCTTCCTAACGACGTGTATGGGGCAGTGGAGGACGGTTCTTCGCTATCCAGGATGCCGACAAATTCAGGGGAGCAACGAACCTATTAGGATTAAGCGGGGAATATTCCAGGGCGACAGTCTGAGTCCACTGTGGTTTTGTTTAGCCTTGAACCCTCTTAGCACTCTGCTGGAAGGTACAGGGCTGGGCTGTCCTTTGCGGAGAGGGGGTCAGGTAATATCCCACCTGCTTTATATGGATGATTTGAAACTGTTTGCCACCAACAAATTGCAACTGCTGGAGTCACTAAAAGTAACTAAAACTTTTAGTGATTCCATCAGGATGGAATTTGGTGTAGATAAATGTGCAGTCATGCATGTAAAGCGGGGCGGGATTGTGGAATCTGAGGGACTACAACTCTCAGATTCTATAAACCTGAGATCACTCTCCGCAACTGATACCTACAAATACCTGGGTATGTCAGAGGGGTTAGGCATTAACGGACCTGACGTGAAACAATCGTTGCAGGAGCGCTTCTTCGGTCGCCTGAAAAAGGTACTTAATAGTTCTTTGTCAGGCGGCAACAAGGTGCGCGCCTTTAACGGTTGGGTCATGCCGGTCCTGATGTACTCCCTTGGCATACTAAAGTGGACCCAGACGGAACTAGACGCCCTGGATAGGAGAGTCCGGTCACTGCTGACTGCAAACCGGATGCATCACCCGCGTTCGTCGATCATGAGGCTGTACATTCCGCGGAAGTGCGGGGGTCGAGGTTTTTTAAATGCTAGGACCCTCCACAACCGCGAGGTGTGCAGTCTCAGAGAATATTTTCTCAAGGCTGACGTGGGTATGCACCGAGATGTGGTTGCAGTGGACAAGGGACTCACCCCGTTGTCCTTGGCTAAAGAGAACTGGCGCAAACCTGTGGTGCTTAGTACCAACGACCGCAAGGAAGTATGGCAAAGCAAAGAGCTTCACGGACGCTTTTTCCGGGCCCTTCATGGGCCCGACGTAGATTTCTTAGCGTCCGTGGCCTGGCTACGCTTCGGCGACCTCTTTGGGGAAACCGAAGGTTCAGTCTGTGCAATTATGGATGAAGTTATGCTAACGAATAACTACCGGAAGTATATAATGAAAGACGGGACGATCGACATATGTCGGGCATGCCATTGTCCCGGTGAGTCTATCAGACATTTACTTCTGGGTGTTCTCGTTTAGCTAACGGCGAGTATTTGCACAGGCATAATCAAGTATCCAGGATTATCCATCAGCAACTTGCTCTGAAATACGGCCTTGTGGACTCTGAGGTACCGTATTACAGGTATGTGCCCGACCCAGTTCTCGAGAATGACCATGTCACGTTATACTGGGATCGATCTATTATCACTGACAGGACTATTGTAGCCAATAAGCCTGATATAGTGGTAATAGATCGATCAGTGCGCCGCACAATGATAATCGATGTCACTATCCCGCATGACGAGAACCTCGTGAAGGCTGAGAAGGAGAAACAATTGAAGTATCTCGACTTAGCCCACGAGGTTGTCGCTATGTGGAATGTGGACTCGGCAATCATTGTGCCGATAGTCGTTACGGTCAATGGCCTTATCGCTAAGAGCCTCGACCAACATCTCAAGAGGCTCTCGTTGGGTGGCTGGGTGAAGGGCCTGATTCAGAAGGCAGTCCTCCTTGATACGGCGCGTATTGTGAGGAGGTTCCTGTCTCTGGGGCCCTAACCACCGGTAGCTTGGACCCTGCACCCGCTATCGGCGGATCACTATTTTTTATATTTTTAAATGTTTTTTTTTTAATGTTTTTATAAAAATATTTAAAAATGTAATAAAATAAGTTTAAAAAATAAATAAAGGAGATAATAATAATAATAAATATCTTTATTTTCCGAAAATACAGATAGTTGTACATTAAGTTTACAATTTTGAAAACACTGTAGAGTACATTACATAAAACATTTGGACGCTGCAGAAATCTGTACACTGTAGAATAAACTCTGTCTCTTAAACTAAGGGTATCCTGTATCTTAAGAGACAGTGCTTCGCAATGGCTTTCCAGTTGAAATGTATGAGTGGACTGTGTCGATTTAACTTTATTAGGGAAAAAAGTTATAAGTTATGAAAAAGAAAAATATAAGTTACTTTAGTTTTTAAATTATGCATGCATAGGTGAGTGCGATGGTGAGGGTGAGTGAACGTGATTATAGGTGTGTTTATGTTTATAGAAGAAGCGCTGCCCCATCGTGGCAGTCCCAACAGCATCCTAAAAATATTATTATATTGTACGCGTAGGTTATCCAGCATTCTTTTGGTATAGTTGACCCAAAGTTTCCCCGTGTAAAAGCACTGGCAATATGCCTTAAAAAGTGTTACTTTCACTAGATTGCTACACCGAGCGAATTTTCGGGCCAACATGTTACCTCGGACCGCCAATGCCCTACGCTCCCTTTCAATATCAACATTGTCCTTAAGGTCGTCAATGAGGAAATGCCCTAGGTATTTGAATTTAGTCACTCTTTTGACGTTCAAGCCGTTAAGGGTAATGTTAGGTAAAGTATCTGGGCATTCACCTTAAAGACAATGTATTAGCACTTCTTAACATTATAAACAAGCCCGTGTGAGGCAGCATACGCCTGACAGACCCTCAGCATTTCATACACAGCACCTGCCGTCGGCGCCAGCAATGCCATGTCATCAGCGTAGCTGATATTGTACTATTTATTTTCACACCATGGACGCTACAACCGACCCGCATATTGCTGAGGTCCACAATTAGGCCATCTATAGGTATAGATGGCCTAATTGTGGACCTCAGCAATATGCGGGTCGGGTCGTTCGGCTATTTAGCACATATATAGGTATATATGTGCTAAATAGCCGAACGGATGTCAAACCACCCTGTCTGACACCACATTCTAACCTATATGTCTCAGAAAGTGCATTGGACCACTTTACAACATCTTCTTGTGTTTCCATACCAACACTGTAGGATCCTGAGGACTCCTGCCGGTACACCCCTATCCCCAAGCTCCCTCCAGAGTACATCATAATTTACCAGATCGAATGCTCTGGAGAGATCCAGAAAACTGGCGTATACCGGCGTTTTACGATCAGTGTGTAATATTGTGCGTGTTTCTTTTTGTTAACTAAAAATCTAAGGCTGATCGATAAATTTCATTTTTATATTTGAACTCAGCATGTCGTCTCTATCTCAAGTTCTAATGCATTTTCGCATGTTTGGCCCCTACATAATCCACACACAATAGAGCATCATGCTTTTAGGACATACCACCAAGTTCAAACATGGTACGGAATTGAAACAATCCAGAAGAATGAGGCTGGATATATGACATCAATAACAGGCTTACTCCTCCTGGCTCCTGTAACAACAATTGAAAAAGCAGCGTCCGAGAAACTTTTAAATAAAAGGATGTAGTAGAACATGTAGCTGCAGAAAAGCTGCATTAAAATGCTCTATTGTGTGTGGATTCTGTAGTGGTCAGGCATGCTAAAATGCTTCAGAAATTGAGATAGTAGATCCGGATAATAATGATAATAATGACGAAATTTCACAATATTTGAGACAGAAAATGCCAGCGCGGATAATGAAGCTGTTGACGTTAACCAACCCTCAAAACGGATTAATGTATTTAATTTAAAAATTCAATAGATGTTTTTTTTTTTCTAAATATAATATTTTCTACCGCTTGTAAGTTTTTATCTCTATGACGAACACAATAAATACAAATACAAAACATCTTTCAAATGTTTTTTCTCATAGACATTTTTGTCATAAAGTCAAAAGTGTTGAAACATTATGTAAAAAAAAAACCAAATTTGACACATTCAATTCAAGATGGCGGCTAACGCTGTCAGCTCTCGAGGTCAAAAACTTAAATTTTTTATGACTAGCCTATACTTATTATTAAGTATAGGCTAGTTATTAAAAATTTTCTACTCCACTTATTGTAAGGCAAAGACTCTTTTTCGTCCCCATTGTGTGGACTAATGATAAACCTAATCACAAAACGCTTAATTATTTATAAGTCCAGCACTTTACTTAACAGTTTTCTTTCAAAAACTACCCAATCAAAATAATAGTAATTAGGCAAACCAAATCAAAGCAAAAGACTTTACTCCTGACATAAATCAAGACAGGCTTTGCATGAACGGCCGTGTAACCGCAAATTAGCAAGAACTACCACCTGTGGTCTCCGAATAATTGAGTAAAGTAACATTGCCAATTTGAACTTTGATACAAAGGATTAGGGACTTGAATCGTGTGTGGGTTCTTTGTAGAAAGACCCATAATTACTGTTTCTGTTTTGTTCATTTGCATATAAGTAGTAATATGGATAGGTGAGCGCTTGTTTCATTTTATTGCAGAATTGCACGATTGGATTATTGGTAATGAGCTTTAATTCTTTTCATGAAAAATATGATAGGCTTAAGAGAAGTATGCTAGACATAAAAAATAAAATAAAATTGTATGAACGAATTCTTATGATTGTTAGGGTTCCGTACCAAAATGGTAAAAAGGAATAGCTGGATATCTCAAGAATTACTAATGCTATCAACTTGAATTTTGGAATAGTTTTAGATGACGTTTGCCCAACTATTTTGCAAATAAGTATATATATATATATATAATAAGAGAATAAATATACATATATTTTGCAAAAGGGGCAGAAAGGGGGTCTTAAACATTTTCGAAATGGGGCTACTAGGGCATATGGGATATCATATGAAAGAGCGCTGTTTGCACATTCGTAAACATTTTTTATTTTTTAAGGCAGCATATTTTTCGATTTTTGTTGAAAAATGTATAAAAATACGGTCCCCCCCCCCCCACCCACCCCCACCCTCCGAAGTTTGCTTAGAGAAAAATCTGAATTTATTCTGTGTGATAGAAGTTTATGTAAAGATTACAGGAAAAATAAAACGGTGTCTCTAAATAGCACACTTTTTTTAATATATGATAGTACGGAACTGGTGCATGAGCCCGACTCGCTCTTGACCGGTTTATTTATCTTGGAAAAGCTGATAGCATCCAGTGTCTTTTAAAAATTGATAGGTACACTTTCTAATAAACTTTTTCCCAACTATGTCGGGGTCGGCTTCCAGTCTAACCGGATGCAGCTGAATACCAGTAGCTTACATGGAGTGATTGCCTATCTGACCTCCACAACCTAGTTACTGGGTGTATCCTGTTACCCAGTCACTGGTTAATACGATATCACTTGGTAAGACTGGTGTCAGACTTTCGGGCTTCCGACGACCCGTAACGACTGTCAAAGATCCACGAATGAGAGCCGGGACCAACGGTTTAACGTGCTTTCCGAGGCACGGAGAGGTTATGGTATGTAAAGATGATCCATGACCCATCCACGGACCAACTGCGGAAAGTGTAGCTTGACCTTATCGAGCGACCCGTGCGGCTGTTATTACTTAGTCACAAGCCCCAGGTACAAAATAATTCCGTGTCTAATGGACAGAGAGTACAAATACCTACGGCAAATAATTTTCTTTGGGAGTAATAATAATATACGTATAATTTCTTCATCATATCAAGAGAGGATTTTTTGAAACTATAGGGTCAACATAGGAAGTTGAACGAAAGAAGTTTTGGAAGGTAATTATTTTTTACTGGTTGTCTCTCCACACCAATATTACGCAAAATAATTTATTTATTTATATAATGTTCATTAACTCAGTTAAAAAAACAATTACGATAATTAAAGGCGGAGGCACATACACAGAAAAGAAAGTATAAAATTATAAAATTCAAGTAAAAAGATAAAACATCCTATTCTTTCTACCGCGGCAGTAAACGTCTGAGTCAAAGAAGCGAGCCAGCACAACATGCAGATCAGGCGCGTCAATAGTGGGCACGCCACAAAAACGGCGACAAGGCTTTGAGGAGTGGTTGGAGAGGTGCCACGGCGTCCACCTTCCGCCTGACGCAAGTCCTCACCGGACACAGTTGTTTCGAGAGGTTTCTGTCCCGGATAAGCCCGGGTGCTACTATTGTGTGGATTGCCCGGAGGACACGGTGGAGCATACGGTGGAGGTCAACCTGGCTTGGGCGGAGCACCGCCGCGTCCTAGTAGAGGCGATCGGCGGCGGTGATCTCTCGCGTCCAGCCCTGGTCCAGGGCATGGTGCGGAGCGACACCGTATGGGAAGCTGTCACCTGTTTCTGCAAAGCAGTAATGCCCCCCTAGTCGCCGCAGCAGTTGCTGTTCTCGGCTGTTCCTCGCGCGCCTCATAGAGATGTCAGCACTAACTGATGAGGTCCGCTAGGGCCGATGCCTGCCAGAGTTGCGGATTTCGGTTGTGGCCCTGGCAGAGGCAACTGACGGAACACGGGTGGGTTTTAGTCAGTAGAAGTTTGACACGCCCTCCCGCTCCACCTAGAGTGGGAGAAGTTATTTGATGATTTCCCACACAAAAAAAAAAAAAATATTGGCGTGACAATAGTACCACCGAGCGTCTTGCAGGCTATGGTGAGCTGATCTCGTGCTCGCCTTACCTCTAATGAGTTATATCCGAAGCATCCAAAAAAAAGGAGTTGCCATGGGTGTCGGGAATTGAGAGCCGATTCCCGGCCATCGTAGGTGCGGGCTTGCCGATGGTGAGTAATGGGTCGCTCGCCGTCCGGTAAAGACCAGGCCCGGGTCGACGGCGCGTTGTGTTCCACGCGCACCTCTATGAAATATCAGCACAAACTGATAGGGTCCGCTAGGGCCGATGCCTGCCAGGGTGGGTTTTAGTCAGTAAAATTTTGACACGCCCTCCCGCTCCGCCCAGAGCGGGAGAAGTTATTTGATGATTTCAAAAAAAAAAAAAACTTAGCGTGTCAATAGTGCTACGGAGCGTCTTGCAGGCTATGGTGAGTTGATCTCGTGCTCGCCTTACCTCTAATGAGTTATATCTGAAGCATCCCAAAAGTAATTTAGTCGAAGACTAAATTACTTTAACCAAGTTTTCTAAAACAAAGCCAAAAGGCAGTCAGCAGTTTGCTATAGCACCAAAAAAAGAAAAAGAAAAAGAAAGAAAGAAACATTGCTTATTCTACACCAATACAATTTCTACGAACGAATCCTAGGCCCTAAGTTACGAGTAGTTAATAAATAATTTATAGGCCGTTTACAGCCACACTTTGAGTGCAGGTGTTTATTACTAAATGGAGACATTATTATATTATTAAAGATATTTTTATGTGCTTTGTTGACGGAGTTTTTATGATTATGGTTGAGAGTATTTTGATGTGTAAGTAATTAGTGTTTATGGTGATTAGGGATAAGTAGAGGTATTCTGTCGTGTCCATGACCGACGGTATGTCGTGTAAGTTTAATCTCGCTTCATCTTCATCATAATTTAGTCTATGACGTTTCCACTGCTGAGAGAGGCCTCCTTTCTGTGAAAGGGAGTGGGCCATAATCTACAACGGGGGCCCTGTGCGGGATGGAAGACCGCATCTTAAATGTGTGAACACAATGTTAACACCAGAAATAAGGAAAAAATACGTGCCCCATTTCACCGGCTTCATAACTCATTTGTTGGGCTTGGTATATCCTTTTATAACAAGCTACCCTCTTGTTTGCTAGATTTTCCCTACAATGCGTTTAAAGATAAGGTAAAATCTAACCTTTGTTCAAAAGCATACTATTCTATCAACGATTACTTAAACGATAAGAATAGTTGGTCGCTGTGTTTAAGTTAACACAATGTTTATGTTCTTTCTTCAGAATTAGCATACCTACTAACAGGTTATATGAGTTCATATAAATATTTATTTTCTTTGACTGTAAAGGTCAATTTATTTTAATTTTATTTTAATTTATCTACTCATTATATTTTATACTCATTTCAATGTTTTTCTTTTTATGAGTGGTATTGTAATATGTGGTTAGCTAGTCACCTCGACAATTGATCATAGTTTTTTTGCCTGAGCAATCGGCAGCAAGTTCGTCATGCTCCCTTAGAGGTCACTGCTTGCGGTAGCCTCTGGGGTCGGGTTGCCTCCTTCCCTCAAATATGGTGAGAGGGTAATGGCTGATCTTTGCGTTATGCTCGTGAACGGGTGCTGCTTGTGGTGACTTGTCGTCTTGCTGACCTTGGTTTTGTTTTGTTATTAGTAATTTAACTCGTTGTTTAATTTACTTCGATGGTCCTAGTTTATCATTTGTAACTTCGAGTTACGCCTACATGTACGGCTATATGTAAGTGGGCACGCCCTTTATTACTGGAGGCTTTTATTTAGGTATAAAATTCTGCTTACGTTTTTAGTTTTGTATTTTGTTTCTGCTTGAGTATAGTTTTCGACCTTTTCTTTTCTTCTTTTTTTTTTGGTATATTGGCGTGTGCTAGCTAAGTTATAGCAAATAATTAAATTTAATTTAATGTTTGTGTTGCGTAATGTACTTAGATATATTATTTTGCGCAGTGTTGTATAGAATATATTTTTTTTTATTTTTTAACTGAACAGACAGCTGTGCTGCTAGGGAGTTCGTTGCGCCACTTCTTCTCCTCAGCTAAAGCACTGGGAAGTGGTGAAGGGCGGGCGTTTTGGGGGACTGTCTTATCTAATTTTGACGTTCGAAAAGTGCTGATTCTCAGTCTAGTTTGAATAAATTACTTTTGATTTTGATTTTGAATTGATTGACTGTTACATATTATTTCGGCAAGCATTAATAACTTCTTTAACTTTACAAGCTTCTAATAAGAAACTAACGAGTACGATAACTCACATTTCAACAATAACTGCTAAGTAAGACCAATATTAAACCTAGAAAGCCAGTTATGGTGTTTTATAACTTATCGAACAAACTTTATGACGAAACCATTGTGCATTGGTTTGTAATGCCCACAGTCGAGGCCTTTTACCCTCAGTGAAAAAATAGAAGAAACATACAGACACATAGACACAGACATACATTCTGCGTTTGATATTTCAAGGTAGACAGGTGTTAAAGCTATTAATCCCTCTCCAAGACCCAGGCTTATTTACTTCTGTGACTATTTATTTCTGTGACTAACCTTTGAAAATCACGTCCAAGACAGCTATATAAATAATACAACCTTGAATGACGGGTCCACAATAGGCCCTTCATTTGGCAAGATTGCAATGTAAATTTTAAGATATCTGAACTAAGATGGGATGGTTGATAATTATTAATATTCGGGGGGCGTTAGTTACGATCTATTTGAATGCAAATTGGTTGAGGATCGTGCCTTAGGGCTGGACTGGGGTTGTAAACCGGCGATTTGGAGGTGTAAAAGATAACAAGAGTTTTTGATGATAAAGAATGAAAGAACAGTGATATTTTTTTGCGTACTTACATTTTTTGTTGGAGGAAAAAAGAAGAGAAGTATGGAGAAAAAGACATGTTGCGCCGACTCCAAATAAATTGCAATAAGGCATGCTGAAGGTCCTCAATAAATAAATACTTTATAAAAACTTATTTAAATAAATAAATACTCCCTTATCAGTCACATTAAATTCGGCAAAGTTCTGTTTTTCCGAAACTAAACGATGGAACCTTGGAACGTAGACGAACGTTTTATTTGCTAAGTTATTTGTATTTTTTTTTAGATTTTATGTATTTTATTTTTGCTTCTATTTTTTTTTTTTTACTCACGGTGTCTACATCTCTTTATATTCTCTGTCCTACCGTAGGTCTGCTGGAAGAGATTTCTTTAGAAATAATCATCATCTTTGTACGTATTTGTCTGGTCCTTTCTTGTCTGTTTATTTGTGTGTACATAAATGGTTAAATAAATAACGTAGTCGCACTGCACTGCGACAAAAAAGTCGCCCGACGAACCCAAAAATCTTCACTGTTACGCTGACATAATTTTGATGAATATCTAAATGTAAATGAGGCATTTAGCCTGTTGAGTGCTTTAGACCGTAGTAGGCATGTGAATGATATCAAAATGAACAACAAGGTGTAACAGAGGGTACCTGAGTTTGACGATCATTTTGGTAGGAAGGCTCTTATATCTGACCTTAACTCAAAACATAGGCAGGCTGTTAGGGACACGATTTCACACGATGTCGTGTTGGAATCTCAAAGCATATTAAAGTATTATGTAAAAGATGTAATAATTCTAAACCTGTACAAATACGGTACAGGTGCAGATTAATGTATACACGCATATGGAAGAATTTTACATGAACTTTTTAAATTAATTAGTGACACTTCAGACTCGTAAAATTATGATTTTAGGAAATCGTTTGCTTTTTCAATAGGATATTCACGATCGATGTAAAACCATTAGTAAGTAATTACAATGTAACTCTTATGTGCTGGACGGGCGTGATCGATGGGCACGATGGGGTGAAAGGAGGGTGTGTGCCTAGCCAGGTGTATCCCTATACTAGGTTAGACCTCCTAGCCCAAACGGCGCTGACGTCCTGCACCTATAGGCTCAGACTATCTGCAGAGCGATGGCCGGAGACTAAGAATTGAAGTCTTGACGGGGAAGGGTTTCTTGTTGATGAAATAATAACAACAGCTTTTTAAGTCATCTGGAGATTTCAGGAGACGACTTGCGTAACTCTTCAGGAATAAGTATGGTACCATGCCAATGGCTACGGAGCTATATTTTCCCCTGCGTGCTTAGATACCTCGAAACTTTACCTCAACGAGAGCCGCAAATTGTCTCCCGATTTGAACATTATTTTGACCAGATTTTTATTATTTAAGTTTTACAAAATCGCTTATAAATAGCTT
The DNA here is from genome assembly GCA_948252095.1 of Dicycla oo. Lineage (NCBI taxonomy): Eukaryota > Metazoa > Arthropoda > Insecta > Lepidoptera > Noctuidae > Dicycla > Dicycla oo. The sequence goes on from OX411732.1 coordinate 18,654,325, forward strand.
AAATATAAAAGTAATTATAACATGTTATACATTGCTAGAGTTGTCATCAAATTACCCAGCTATTGAGATACCTGCAGATCCTGTAACCTTATTTACTGAAAAGATTTTACAGTGTAAACACAAAAAAGTTAATTATTTTTATTAAACATTATTTTTCAAGTTGATTTATTTGAAAACTCATGAAGCTATTTCAATAAACTAATCAAGTATCTCAAGCTGGTCTAATAACATAAAACAATATGATAGTTACAATATCACAACTTTGTTTTTCAGGACGGGACACGCCCTGAAAACCTAGATCGATAAAACAAATTAACAAAAAACAACAAACTAACATTTCCAACCCTTATAAACCCAATTAAGTAGGCTTTTTAGGAAGACTAGACGACTAATAGTACGTCCAGGGCTAGATCTTTATCTAGGGTACCTGGACGCACCAACAAACTATAAATCGCGGCTATGTAGCCCACTTAATTGAAGTTTATAAGGGTTGTACTTACGATTTCTTTAAGAAACACTACTTATCACTTTCCAACTATAAAACACTATTGTTATTGAAGTAAAATAAATAAATAATAAAAAAAAAAAAAACTATAAACACTGTTTGATGACGCATCGTCGCGAACTTCTTATCTCGGTAAAGTAAGGTGTAAATTAGAATGATTGCCGAGAGTTTTTTTTTTAAATCAAACTCACGGCAGTCATTATAATTTATACTTTTACAGAAGTAGGTATCTGTGTAAGTGTAACCAAACTTTGTTGAAGTGAAGTTTGGTGAAGTTAAATTCTTTCGCAAACACTCACTAATAAGTAACACATTCAGTTATATTTAGAAGCTTGCAACTTTATATGAAAAAACAAATTGTAAATTGTCCACAGTTAAACGAAGAAGATCTAAACCACAACCAAACATATTGGGGTTGGATCCTTTTCGTTGCACTATGGACAATTGTAATTGAAATATCTTCGACGAAAAATTGAGGTTACGAAATTGAATTGTCAAATTAAAAACAGGACACAGATTACTAATATAGCTAAAACAAAATGTTTTTCATTTGACAAATTAAAGTAATTTATAAAATTTGAAAACGTACCTACTTACATTTTCATCCTTAGAGCATTTAATCAGTTCATACTTTTGAAAAGAACCATAGACAAGAATGCCCCGATATCCATCTGTGAAGCTTCACCAATTAATTCAGAAAGACCCTGTTTATCGCTTTGAATGACACTATACGCATAAACAGCCTATAACGTTCCCATTGCTGAGACCTTGCCCTCCTCTGTGTGAGAAGGAGTGGAATCACGCGGGCCTAGTTCGAGTTGGTGGATGTCACATTTCTTGTGTCATAAAGTTTTCCTTTACCGTTTTGAGAGCAATGGTGATGAAATGAAATACACAAAGAAAAGTGCCTGCCTGGGTTCGAACTCACGACCTACTACAACTCTAAATCAGGGCCGATATCACTGGACCACCACTGCTTTTACTATACGATCATAGCATCTTGACAGGCCAGTTGGCGTGGTTGGTTAAGACACCACCTATCATGCCACAGGTCGTGGGTTCGATTCCCATCCAGGACAAACATTTGTGTGCATGAACATGTCGGTTTGTCCTGAGTCTGGGTGTAATTATCTATATAAGCATGTATTTACGAAAAAAAAGTAGTATATGTAGTACATCAGTTATCTGGTTTCCCTAGTACAAGCTCTGCTTAGTTTGGGATCAGATGACCGTGTGTGAAAATGTCCCAGGATATTATTATTATGTCCCTTATTCATTTTAAAAACTTATTAAATACATTTTTAAATATTTGTTATAAAAAACATAAAAAAAAAAAAACATTTAAAAATATAAAAAATAGTGATCCGCCAGTAGCGGGAGCAAAGTCCAAGCTACCGGTGGTTAGGGCTGCAGAGACAGGAACCTCCTCACAATGCGAGCCGTATCAAGAACTACTGCCTTCTGAATCTGGCCCTTGATCCAACCGCCTAACGAGAGCCTCGAAAGATGTTGATCGAGACTTTCGGCCATTAGGCCATTGGCCGTTACTACAATCGGCACAATGACAGCCGAGCTCACATTCCACATGTCAACAACCTCGTGTGCTAAGTCGAGATACTTCATTTGCTTCTCTTTCTCAGCTTTCACGAGGTTCTCGTCATGTGGAATGGTAACATCGACAATCATTGCGCGGCGCACTAATCAATCTAGCACCACTATATCAGGCTTATGGGCGACAATAGTCCTGTCAGTAATGATAGACCGATCCCAGTACAACGTGACATGGTCATTTTCGAGAACTGGGTCGGGCACATACTTGTAATACGGTACCTCAGAATCCACAAGTTTATATTTCAAAACAAGTTGCTGGTGAATAATCCTGGCCACTTGATTATGCCTGTGCAAGTACTCGTCGTTAGCCCGACGAGAACAACCAGAGATAATATGTCTGATGGACTCACCCGGACGGTGGCATGCCCGACACACATCAACCGTCCCGTCCTTCATAATATGTCTCCGGTAGTTATTCGTCAGAATAACTTCGTCCATAATTGCACAAACAAAACCTTCAGTTTCCCCGAATAGGTCACCGAAACGTAGCCAGGATACGGACGCTAAGAAATCTACACCGGGCTCATGAAGGGCCCGATAGAAGCGCCCGTGAAGCTCCTTGTTTTGCCATACCTTCCTGCGGTCATCGGTAGTAAGTACTACAGGTTTGCGCCAGTTCTCTTTAGCCATGGAGAGCGGGGTGAGCCCCTTATCCACTGTGACCACATCACGGTGCATACCCAATTCGGCTTTTAAAAAATATTCCCTGAGGCTGCACACCTCGCGATTGTGGAGGGTTTTAGCATTTAAAAAGCCACGGCCCCCGCACTTCCGCGAGATGTACAGTCTCATCACCGATGAACGTGGGTGATGCATCCGGTTTGCGGTCAACAGTGTACGGACCCTCCTATCCAGGGCGTCAAGTTCGGTCTGAGTCCATTTGAGTATGCCGAAAGAGTACATCAAGATCGGCATGACCCAACCGTTGAAGGCGCGCACCTTATTTTACAACAAGAAGACTAATTAATACCTTCTTCAAGCGACCAAAGAATCGCTCCTTCAACGATTGCTTCATGTCAGCATCGTTGATGCCTAACGCTTCCGACATACCCAAATACTTATAGCTTTCGAATGAGGAGAGGGATCTAAGGTGTATGGAATCCGACAGTTGGATTCTCTCGGATTCCATGATTTCACCTCGCTTTACATGCATGACTGCACATTTGTCCACACCAAATTCCATCCTGATGGCGCTACTGAAAGTTTCAGTTGTTTTCAGTAGCTCCATCAGTCGCAATTTGTTGGGAGCAAAGAGTTTTAAGTCATCCATGTAGAGGAGGTGAGATATGACCTGACCGCCTCTCCTCAACCGATAGCCTAGACCTGAATCCTCTAGCAGTGTACTTAGAGGATTCAGGGCAAGCAGAACCAAAGTGGACTCAAACTGTCGCCCTGAAATATTCCCCGTTTAATCCATACATGATCATCATTCCCCTGGATCTGTCGACACCCAGGATAGCGAAGGACCTATCTTGCATCGTATTGCATCGTATTGCATCTATCTTGTAAAACTCCAGCACCCTCATGAGCCATGTATGTGGCACCGAGTCGTAGGCCTTTTTGTAATCTATCCAGCATGTCGACAGATCCTTGCGGGATCGACGAACCTGTTGGCTTATGGCCATGTCGATGAGGAGTAGCTCCTTAGTACCACGGGACCCGTTCCGACATCCATTCTGAGAGGCAGACATAATCGAGTTATTCTCAATATGCGTATTAATTTTCGCTCTCAAAATGGATGTAAGAAGTTTATAGATCGTCGACAAACATGTGATCGGTCTATAATTCTTGGGTTCCGCGGGACTACCTGACTTATGGAGCAGGTGGGTAACACCTGTTGTTAGAAACTGCGGTAGCGACCCAGACTCTAAGGATGACTGAAATTGAGATGCCAGGTGAGTGTGTGAACTAGTTATCCATTTCAACCAAAAGTTGTGCAGTCCGTCCGGTCCCGGTGATTTCCAATTCGGTAACGGACGGACTGCTCTGGCTACGTCTAATGGCGTAATTAGAACTGCTTCCATTTCTGGTATTGTTCCACACATTCGCTCAACAGTCTGCATCCAGTCAGCCTCAGAGTGACAGACGGGCACCGACCAGATGCTGCGCCAGAATGCGCTCCTGGCGGCATCATTCGGGCGGCACACGTCTGTCACATTTTGTTCAGGTCGCTCCCAAGCTCTATATACCCACCTCTCATCGCTCTGGAACATGCGATTCTGTGTGTATCGATCAACCCGCCGCTTATACCGCCGAATACGGCTCGCCCATGCATAAACTTTCTGCTTCAGGAAGTCGATGCGCTCTGTGACACTGGACATGTATTCTCGAGGGCTGATTCCAGTCCCCGAGAATGCCCGCCTTACAAAGCGCATCACTCGTGGTCGTGTATTACCCTCCCTGAAGCAGTATAGTTTGCCGATGAGTACCCTGGCCCCATCGATACGACGCTCGATCCTGCGTTGCCAGGCTGGTACGGCTGGTTTTGGTCGAGTAGCTCCGTCACAGCTAGGAAACTTGACGTTAGCTAAACGACATGCCGCAACAGCCGCGCAATATAGAATCGAGTGTGTATCAACGAGATCCTCGCTGCTTTCGAAAAAATTCTTAAGCTGCGAGTCCAAGGCACACACCAGCGCCCTATTTTTCTTATGCATGGGTAAGCGTGGTAATCGGGGTCTAAGTTCGGTCGGAGTGGACCTATACTCTCGAATCGCATCCTCCAGTGCGCTCCTCAACCGGGTGTTGTATTGGCTACTTACTGTGGCAACCCTATCCTCCTCTTCTTCAACATGATTGAACCGCGGCGGGATTGCATCTATAGTCGACGCTTGTACCGCGGTTTGTGCTGGAGTCGAGACGTTATGTTGGCTCAGTACCTCTGAGCGCAGCCTACCAAGTGCGGCATCGTCCAACCTGTGATTGCGTTGGATGACCCGCACCTGATCCGACAGTCGTTGGGCCGAGGTATTGACGGTTGGTTCTAGTTCCTGGAACAGAGACAGCATCCTATCGCGGTACGCAGTGAGGTTAGTTCCCCCTCTGTAGACCCGTAATATGCGCGCATGACGTTCTCGTTCATGGACTGAGTCCATCTCATGCGCTGCACACAACCACCGGCAGCGGAGACCCGGCTCGGGGCTGGATGGCCCCTAAGTCCCAAGCTTCTCGGTGGCCGGCCTCTCCCCTGCCGACGTACAGGTGTTGGCGACGTCGTCGGGGAAAAATACTCGTCGCTCGAGCTCGACGCAACTACCGCGGCCGGTGTCGTCACAGCGCTCACGGTGGGGCTGGTTACCGGCGGCAGCGAGGCGGAGCCGAGCGAAGAGTCCGGAGGTGGTAGGCGTGCTCGTCTTGCAGCTGCTCTCGTCAACATTTTTTTATTTTCATTTGGGTTTGTATTGTTTTATCGGAGGTGACATGACAAATGTCACCTCCGATTTGGCAGTTTTTTATGTATTTTGTACATTTTGGTAATTGCTGTATTTAAATTATCTTGATTATTTTTTCTTTCAGTGGCGTGTGGGTTTTCCTCAGGAAATAAAATAAAAAATAACTATTAAACTGAAAATAATATAAAACTGAAAATATATGAAAATAAATTATGACGTGTTGACGTTGGTGTTGCCAGCTTATTATTATTATTATTATAGCAGCTTCTCACACTATGCGTGAATGTGACGCATATTTTCCCCAAACTTGTTCTTTTATTATTTTATTTTATTGTTATATTTCTTTGCGTCATATTCTTAACACAACAAGTCGTTATATGTAAAAGTATTTTGTAAAAGATTGTAAGTCTAGTTTTAAATAATTCAAAGTGTTGCCTTTCCAATTCCAATTCCAATCTTAGAGTAATGGCTCCATCGTTTTATCGATGATTTTGCCATATTAGTAGGTTTCTTGTGTTGAGGGACGGTGTTGAAGACAACACAAGAAAATTAAAAATAAAAGAATTATCTATGGTCAGCAGTTGACATGTTGTCTGTGGTCTCTCCAAAAATGTAACGTCGTGTATTTTGTTGCGATATAAGTTTTTATTTAAGAATGTTGTTCTCCCGTGTAGTTTGGGATCAATAAACATTCATTCAACTGTATCTCACGGTCTTTACATTTAAATTCATCACATATTTATCGCAAATAAACATATTTTCTTTCTTTCTATACGGCCATAATAATCTTTATATATGTATATAAAACAAAGTCGGGTTGGTTCGAACGCTTATAACTCGAGAACGGCTTGACCGATTTTCATGGTTTTTGATTTGTTGTATTTGTCTCCGTCCCGAATAGTAGAATAACTATTGAAACATCCGAAAAATACACGAAAAAATTATAAAGAAAATTAATTTTCTCATACATCAAATTTGGACATGACAACGTCTGTCGGGTCAGCTAGTAATAATAATAAAACTTCTGTTGTGTCTCGTTAGTGTCCTTCAAAGCCTTATTGTCGAGTTTACACGCCTGACGAGGCCTGTCGCGGCCCTTGCCTGTCGCGGCCCGTGCCGAGCATTTCACGGATTATCCAATACATTCGATAGGCCACCGTAGGCCGACAGTTCCCACGGCCTGTCGACCTGGCCTGTGAAAAAGCGGCCCGTGGGAGCACGGCAAAACAAAGTTGACTCTGATGAATCTGAGAATATTATGTGTTTTAAAATACCAAGTTATTTCTTTATTCACTGAAGAAATTAAAACATAACCAAAAGAATTCATCAGACCATCCTTAATTCCAACTTTTCAAGGATCATTGTTTAATTATTTCCAAAGTTTCAAACTGGACTTGTGCTCGCGAGTTTACTTTTTAATTATTTGTCGTTGTGAAAGAGTTCTTCACTTCATTCTTCCAAAGTTTCATTAAGTTCTAGGCCTTAATTTGTCAATTGTGGACCGTTAATTGTACAGTATTTGATTATATTGTTTTAATCCAGCATTGTTATTTAATAGGACTGGAATCATCGTCTTCATAAATGAGTAAGTACTCGTATGTCATTTATGAACCCACTCTTCACCTAGTTTTCTAGGATTTTATAAGGAAAAATTGCTTTGTAAGTAAGGCCAAGGCCTGGATGCAATTTGTGATTCAAGTCTTCCAATATCAATCAATCTGCCTAGTCTTTTCCCAACCACGTTGGAGTTGGCTTCCAGTCCAACCGGATGCAGCTGATCTGTCTATCTGACCTCCACAACCCAGTTACTGGATACACGCTAGGTACTCCTTTGCAGAACTGGTTGTCAGACTTTTGGGGTTCTGACTACCCATAACAACTGCCAAAAATCTACAAATGACAGCCGGACCGACAGCTTAACTTATGTTGAAGACACTGAGGGGTCTCGATATATAGTGGGTGGTCACACAAACACGGAGCCACCTCAGCAAGCGTTGCTGAACCTTCGATCGACTCGTGCGGCTGTTATCATTTAGCCACGAGTTGATTCTTTTGATATAAAGCCGGCATTACACCTGTAACTTTTCTTCACGTAAGTCCCTTACGTAATTAACTTACGATAAATTTGCAAATATAAACTCATTTGTAAGTAGCTCATATCTTAATTTCTTCAAGTTAAATGAATTTATGTAAGTTTCATAAATACAGAAGCAACTTACAAGTATATTGGCGGCCTAAGTATTCCTACACTTTTTAGAAGATGGCTTAATACACCATAAGATAGATAGAGAACAAGAAACTCCTTCGTGTAACCTCAAAATTATTGTATGACAGAAGAAAAAAGTCCGCTCCCTTCAAAAATCTATCAAACTTAACTCGTCAAACGAAATATGTTACGCTTTAGAAAATGCAAAATCAACGAGTTTACTATAATATTTTGATATACAAGTGTGATAAAAACCGAACAAAATGAAGTTCATGGACAAATTGCCGACAGTTATAAGCTGTTGCTTTTGCTGTTTTCTTAGAGCTGGCTGTGTGTTGATAGCCATTTTTTCATTTGTAAGTAACTCATTATTTTTTTTGTAATATCAAATGAAAAGTTCGATAAACAGTCTAGTTTGTTGGTTTCCACATTTATTTGGGCATCACTGACATCGGTGAAAGAACACATTGTCAGAAAACCTCGACCTATAATGAATATAAGTCAGAAATCGCCAACTCACCTTGAGCAAGCATGGTGATAAATGCTCGTGCCTTCTCTGTATGAGAAGAGGCCTTTGCCCTGCAGTGGGACTGGGCTTGCCTTCTTAAAAAGTTATCATGTCCAATACAAAGTCCTATGAGCTTTGTTGAAATAATTATTACAATATCGCTTTTACAAATGTTTTCCAAGGCTTCACCAAGGCACTGGTCACCAAACCACTGGTCACCAAGCCACTGGTCCCAAGCCACTGGTCCCAAGCCACTAGTCACGAAGCCACTGGTCACCAAGCCAAAGCTCACCAAGCCACTGGTCCCAAGGCACTGGTCACCAAGCCACTGGTCACCAAGCCACTGGTCACCAAGCCACTGCTCACCAAGCCACTGCTCACCAAGCCACGGGTCCCAAGGCACTGGTCACCAAGCCACTGGTCACCAACCCACTGGTCCCAAGGCACTGGTCACCAAGCTACTGGTCACCAAGCCACTGGTCACCAAGCCACTGGTTAACAAGCCACTGGCCACCAAGCCACTGGTCCCAAGCCACTGGTCACCAAGCCACTGGTCACCAAGCCACTGGTCCCAAACCACTAGTCACCAAGCCACTGGTCACCAAGCCACTGGTCAACAAGCCACTGGCCACCAAGCCACTGGTCCCAAGCCACTGTTCCCAAGCCACTGGTCATCAAGCCACTGGTCCCAAGCCACTGGTCACCAAGCAACTGGTCACCAAGCCACTGGTTACCAAGCCACTGGTCACCAAGCCACTGGTCACCGAGCCACTGGTTTTAGATTCTTTATTCTTTATGGGGCGTTGGCTACAATTGATCACCTTTTAGATTTCTACTGAAGAGAGACTCTCAAATTGTAAGTATCAGTCTACCCCAGCTGGCACTAAGGTCTTTAAAATTGTCTTCATCAGCAGCACTCATGTTTAAAAAATATTCATCTCTTTTTTTCTTGTGCCCTTAATCCATATACGGCTTCTTTTAACACCTTTCAAACTATTTGGTGAACATCTTCAATTCTTTTACAGATCGTCGGTGTATTTTTTGCCCCAAATGTAAGCCAGACACCTGGCTTCTGGGATATGAACATGGTGTTATCAAACTATGGTGATTTAACAGAGATGGTGGCGCAGATGGTTCTTGGCATAGCCTCCATCATGCTTTGTATTGCTAGCGCCATGCTACTAGTTGGATCATGCTGTGTAAGAATTTTTTTATTACTTTTTAAGATAGTTGGCAATGGCTCAAATAGCTGTCAAATATTTCGCTGTTTTTATTAATTTATCAATATTAGTAAATGAAATTTTGCAATATCGCTTTGCGGGCCAATTGTGTAACACACTATCAATCGGAATTGGTTTCATATTGCGTTAATTACGTTGTTGAGCAAACAAATTTTTCGAACATATGAAGCAATGGATTAGCTATTTGCTTCAAAATGATTCAAAATCCGATTGATAGTGTGTTACGCAATTAGGGTGCTGGACTCTATAGTGCACTGTATTGATTATGAATTGCATTTATTTATATGGTAACATTAGTTTTAGGTGTAAAAACAGCTGACTGCCTTGCTGGTCTAGTGGTCGCAAGCGCTACTGCTGAACATAAATGCTTGGGTTTGATTCCCAGGTTGGGCAAAGTGTTCTTGGGTTTTTCTATCTGGAATTTATTAGTGGCAGTCCGGAATCTGGATTTTTGCCCGGTTCTTAGCAATAGGCTCGCCCCCTATTACATGGGCCTTAAATATAGTCAGAGGCACACCTTTTGCCTAACCCTTTGGGGATTATAAGCGTGATGTTATGATAATATTGACAAAATATTCAAAATAGTAAAATATTTGACTGCTATTTGCGACGGTGCCATCATTCAGAATGCACCCTCTTGATACTTTAGTTTAATTAGCGAACTTATACTTTCAGTAGTCACTCTAACATCCAGTCTTGCTAAGAGGTATCGTGTTACCCAGTAACTGGTTTGTGAAGGTCAGATAGGTTGTAGCTCCATGTCAAACACTGGTATTCAGCTGCATTCGGTTAGACTGGAAGCCAACCCTAACATAGTTGTGAGAAGGCTAGACAGATGATGACTCTCAGTAGTCAGCTCGAGTAGGTAGATAAATTAGCCTAAAGGTGGTATCTCTTATTATATACAGGGTTATTGGTAAAACACCAACAATTTGTAAGGGGTCATTGTACTCATCATTATGAACAACTTTTACTATGGGACCAAACCTGAAATCGCGAAAAAAAAATCAGCTGTTCAGTACATTTTGACGAATTATGCGAACATAAATGTACTGAACAGCTGATTCTTTTTTCACGATTTTAGGTTTGGTCCCATAGTAAAAGTTGTTCATAATGATAAGTACAATGACCCCATAAGAGGTTGTTGGTGTTTTACAAATAACCCTGTATATATCGCAACCAGTTTACAGTACCTAGGTGGTACTGTAAACTGGTTGTTATACGAATGCAATCTGAGTGTTTTATCAGGACTCCCAACTATCATAATTAGTAATTAAGTGATAATAATTAATAATTTATAATTAATAATTTGTCTCAAGCAAACTGTTCAGTACTACACAGACAGGAATACGCCTGTATATGCTTGCTATTTAGATTTGTCAAAAGCATTCGATACAGTAAATTATGACAATTATGACATTCTCCTTTCTTGCGGAGATGGCTGCAGCTGCATGCCAGTGCCTGCACATATCTTTAACTTTGGTATTAATTTTATTTAAATTTCCTTGGACATATTGTGACATTTTATTTTATTTTTGACATTATGTGACATTTTGTTTTCGATATTTTGTGTAATTATTTTAATTTATATAACAGTGCAAGCATGGCAAGTGTAAAATTCTTTTTAATTTTTATGTTATGGGTTAAAGACCTGAAATAAATGAATTTAATTTAATTTAATTTAATAATAATAATTACCACTTAACACGATACAGTTTGCAAAACTTTCTTTTTTTATTATTTTCTTACTTGCCCCCCAAAATTGACCCCTATATTCAAAATTCACTTATTTACGTTACACGTCCTTGTATGGGTCACGGGAATACATATGTGTACCAAATTTCAACTTAATCGATCCATTAGATTCGGAGCAAATTGGCTGTGACAGACGGACAGACAGACACACAGTCACACGAGTGATCCTATAAGAGTTCCGTTTTTTCCTTTTGAAGTACGGAATCCTAAAAAAGAAGAAAAATCGAAAACTATACTCAAGTAGAAATAAAAATACAAAACTAAAAATATAAACACAACTTTATACCTAAATAAAAGCCCGGGGGGCATATAGGGCGTGCCCACTTACATATAGCTACCTATATATTTAATTCTTAGCCCATTCTCTATTAACCTCTCGAATGTCGGAAACTAAATTGACTTGACTGAAATTGTCAAGCTGTATTAGGATTACATTATCATAAAGGTCATTTTAATATTTTCACTTGTCAATTTAGTGTAACTGTCCGACTTAAGACACTTGGAGCATTTTTTCTTATGTCGAACTGTGTAACATAAGACATTCGAGAGGTTGAGTACATTTTTTTTCAAACATTATTTTTATTTTCCAGAATATACCGGTGCTGATAGAGATATACCAGTGGGGTGCAATAGTATACAGTGCCACTCTGGTTGTGTTATTCTTCATACTAGCCATCTTCTGCTTTTTCGTTCACGCTAACTGCATTGTGGCCGGTAGTGTGTTGTGTGGCTTAATCGTGGTCATTATTTTGAGTGAGTTCTACATTATTATTTATTTCGTTATTCTTACCTGATTTTTCTCGCGTTGGCATGACCAAGAATAGCATTTTTTAACCGACTTCCAAAAGGAGGAGGTTCTCAATTCGTCTGTATTTTTTTTTTTGTTTTTTTTTTTTTTTTTTGTATGTTTGTTACGCGATTACTCAAAGACGGATGGACCGATTTGGAAAATTCTTCTTTTGTTTGAAAGGGTAAACCTCCGAGGTGGTCCCATATAAATTTTATTAACTTTGCTTGGGGAGTTTTTGAGTTAGCTTCAATAATGCGTATATTTCCCACTTATTTTATATGGATGATGTGATGATGTTTTAATAACTTCCTATCACTGTTATTTACATGGCTATATCTACAATTATTGTGCTCAATTATGTATTCGAATTTGTGTGGGGTAGGTTCCACAACTAAAAAGTGAAAAATAAAAACTTTTTAGCAAAAAATATAACCGACTTCTAAAACAAAACACTACAAAGTGAAAAATAACTTTAATTTCGGAAGTCGGTGGCAAAAAACGAAAATACAAAACAAAAGACACCGACTTCCGAAATTAAAGTTATTTTTCACTTTGTAGTGTTTTGTTTTAGAAGTCGGTTATATTTTTTGCTAAAAAGTTTTTTTTTCATAGTCATACATACATACATTTACATAGTCCATAGCAAACATTAGTAACATAAATCTTATAAACCATGTTAGTACAATAAAAATAATAAAGGGAGTAAAAGTTACAGTTATGATTGATTCTTCATTACCCTAAACCTTTCACATGCAGGTCAATGAATCGACGCATGTCCGCTATCATTTTCAGGATGCCGTTACGGCTCCCCCTCATACTCGTACTGTGCACCACAGGCAAGGTTTTCTTACGCATAATTGCATAGAAGTCATCTATGTGCGCATCTGCAAACATGCCTGAAGCACTACAGTACCGCGATTTAAGAAGTGCTCGTTTATCCTAAGAAAATATGTATCCAATTTAAAATATATTAATTATCCTAATTGCTTTACCTGTTATTATTTCTTAATTTAGCTTCCCCCTGTGAGGTTCGAATCCTCACACTACATATGAATTGAGGTAGTCACCTTTGTACTTGCCCAGATTTGAACCCACGACCTGATGCATGGGAGGTGATATGATGGCTAAGAATACGTACTGTTTAAGAAATAGCTCATGATATTTAATCTAAAATGTTTATGATTCTATTTATTTTTCAGTGACGGTGTACTTCCTAATAGTGACGAACAGTCTCAGAATGTCACTTAAATTCCTATCTGGTAGTGACATTGTAATCTGAACTTGTTTTGACCCCAAATTGGCTTAAAGTGCTATCCGTAAATCGTAATTGTGAACTAGTTTACTTCACGTTGGTTTCTCAGTAAAGTTTATGAATTTTCTGAAGTTTTATTATTTAAAATCTTCCTCTTAGCGTATCAATGGTAATCTAAATGGACTCGGCCCAGAATTTGGCTACGTGTTTGGCACCATCACTAGCGTTCAGCAGTTCTTGTAACGTGTAGACACAGGACACGCAGGACATGGTATAAAGTGGGATACTTTCGTTTGTGGAACAGCAACACTCCAGAGCGTAATCATCTATGAATCTTCACCTGAACAGGTTTTTTTAATTCATTATTTAAAAAATTGAACGAGAAAAATCTGCCTAGCCTTTTCCCAACTATGTTGGGGTCGGCTTCCAGTCTAACCGGATGCAGCTGAATAGACTGGTATTCAGCTGCATCCGGTTAGATCCTATTTTACATGGAGCGACTGCCTATCTGACCTCCACAACCCAGTTACTGGGTAATACGATCCCCTTGGTAAGACTGGTTGTCAGACTTTCGGGCTTCAGACGACCCGTAACACCTGTCAAAGATCCTCGAATGACAGCCGGGACCAACGGCTTAACGTGCTTTCCGAGGCACGGAGGAGTCTCGGTATGGAAAGATGGTCACCCACCCACAGACCAACCCCGGCAAGCGTAGCTTAACCTGGTGGATCGACCCGTGCGCCTGTTATTACATAGCCACGAGCTCCTCTAAAATATTGAACAAGAAAAAAGCAAAAAAATATTATGTTAAGATCGTAGTACAAGTTTGGTTTGTAATAATTTAATTTTACCACAAAAGCGTCAGTTTATGGAAGTATGACCACCATGATTGACTATTTTTAAACTACTTTTTATTTTATTTTATTTTATTGGGATATAAAACAGTTACACGTTACAGTTTTAGTAAATAACAAACTAGGGTTTAAAAGACCGTCCTTAACTGTTTGAAACATTTTGATATGCATTCATAGATTTTGAAAACATTACAGGTGCCATACACATAATATGTTTATTTTTTTATTTTGCATAAAGAAGTTTAACAATCCCGTGCACAACAAGTTCTGATATTGAGCTGCGATCTCATATCTGTACCAAGTTATCTAATTTCATTCGAGGTAGAAAATATATAAATGTTTATTTGTTTTTTTTTTTTACAAATGCGGCTACTTAGTTCAAGGATTTAAAGGCATGGGAAATTTAATAATTTATGAGAAACCAAATCTTAAAACAGAAAGTACCAAACCATGGTGAACAACGAATAACTGTCGGCAGATTGGAACTAAATAATAATAATAAAGCAAAGGAGTGGAACTCACTACCTGCGTCTGTGTTTCCGAACGCATACAACCCTAATCTCTTCAAAGTGAGAGTGAACAGGCTTCTTCTGGGTAAGCTCACTCCATCGATGACTTTGTCTCTCTCGCTTAGTCAAGAGCAAACCCATCACAAATAAAAAAATAATAATTCTGTTTGATAAATTATGCAGTATATATGCCGCTATGTACTAAGACTTTTACAAATGTCCTCTGCCTGTGACTTCCACGTTAACTGGCTATTATATGATCCCTAAAAATTTTGTGATATTCACTTATTCTACAGTTTTACAAATTGTAATTTATATTCATGTATCTCAAGGATATCCGTTGTTAAAAGTGCAAGATTTTGATTTTTGGCGAGCCACTTTATTGCTAATGTCATGTGGATGGGTGTGCTACCAGTGTTTTGTCGTGTGCCTAGATTATTAGAATGTGTTTGAACTTTGGAGATGATTGTGATAATGAAGATTTAATAAAGTTGAAAATAGGATTTGCGGTTGTGTGTTATTTATTTTTGTACGAAGGTCACACGATTCGCTGCCTTCATAGAGATTTAAATGTCTTTGGCTCCCTCTAATGCGGTGAATATTGGCGACGCTTGTTCGCTCGTAGTATGTCCTGAACCTAAGCCTCATCGGTCAGAGTTACAGACAATAAAACACAACTACGAGCCTGTTCCGCAAAATTTCTGTAATTAACAATGCTACCGAATCACTTACCGGGCTCTCAAAAATGGTCACACATTAAGAAAATCATAAAGTTTCAGGAAAATGCCAATGGCAATGAACGTCGAGTCTATCAAATATCGTTACATCCGGGACTTTGCAACAAACACTCGTGATTTTTGTGGTGGGTTGTGGTCAATTATTTTGACGACGAAACCCAACCGTTTTCCTTAGAACGAGAAATAGTCGTCAAAACGGTTCTCGTCGCAACTTTTGAAACTGAAAATGTTTTTTTTTTTTTGAACAGCGCTCTTTAATTACCTCGTGGAGTCGACCGACGTAGCCCAGCAACGAAGCTCATTTTTCTGGGGGACTTCAACGCCCATCATAAAGAGTGGTTGTTTTCGTACCAGAAAACTGACCATGCCAGGTTAGAGGCGCGCATGCGTCAGGGTAGCCCGCGAAATTCAAATATTCTTACGTTTTTTATAATTTACCTACAAGTCATTATTATGTTCGTCGTTTTTAGTTAGCCGTTTTTGCGTGATAGAGCAAGAAACATCCAAACTTTCTCATTTATAATATTAGCAGGATTAAGTTAAGCATATAATAAGCTAACCTAACTAAAACTATTAAAAAACTAAAATATGACGTCGAAAAATTCCTTCGCATCGCTGTTGACTGGTAATGTACCCAAGAGACTAGCGGCATTGCCACGTTGTATGGCAATGCTTAGCCTAAAAGTATCTTCTTGATAAAAACTTGGGTTTGTGGCATAGAGGAAAAACATGGTATCGAGTTTACACCTCTATGGTACTTTCGTCCTCTATGCTTAATTTATGGTTGGAGAGTATTTTCTTTTATTTTTGGTATCAATGTCATGGCTTCAACGTTAATTACAAATTAAAGTATAGTTTTTCAAAATTTTATTTAAGTCTTTCATCAAAACTACGTTACTATGTACAATATTCATGAAAATAACAGTTTTTGTCTGTAAATGAATCAATAAATTCAGAATCATGTGTGAGATTTTCCCAGAAGTGGATAACTGCTGTGGGTTAGCATCCATTCGAGTCGGGATGATGCTAATAGCAGTTCTATCCATAGTGAGTACCCGATTTTCCTAACGTTACCTACACAGTGATGCGCTAGAAAAAATCCACAAAAAAATATCTTAAATGTGTCTAAATTCGTCGATATTATGTAATTTAAATAATGGCCTGGCCCGTATTGATACTAGTTCTTGTCGGTCGAATGATTTAAAATTTTTGTTAAATTTGATTTATTACCACCAAAGTTCGAGATATTAACTGGTTTCGAGGATTTCCGTGTTTCACAAAATGTCCAAGTAAGTTTTTTTTTACGATTACTTTTGTTAGGTACTTACAATTTTGTCATTAGTTTTAAGGGTTCCGTAAATCAAAAGGAAAAATTCGGGACCCTTATAGGATCACTCGTGTCAGCTTGTCTGTCTGTCTTCCGTCTGTCACAGCCAATTTGCTCCGAATCTAATGGACAGGTGAAATTTGGTACACATATGAATTTCTGTGACGTAAACACGGACGTGTAACGTAAATAAATGATTTTGGAAATTATTATGAATATGGGGGGGCAATTTTGGGGGGTAAATAAGAAAATTAAAAAATAAGTTTTGCAAACTGTACCGTGTGACATATCAATAGAAGGGGCTTACTCTTAGGGGTCTCAAATCGATTTTTTATAATTTTAAAATAAGTTGTTTTAAAGTTATTTAAGATAATAGACGAAAATTGACCATTCCCCCTTATCTCCGAAACTACTGAGCCTAAAATGTTGTAAAAAATACAGATATAGATTACAGAAAAAAATATAAGAAATCTATGGCCTTAGGTCAATCTCTTAATATTGTGCGTACAAATTTGAAATGTACGGTAGAACATGTTTTTCAACTACAATGTTAAGTTTGTTCTTGGGGTAAATTTATCCCAACTACGGAACCCTTCATTGTGCGTGGTCCTACACGCGCTTGGCCGATTTTTTGTACCTGTACCTCTATACTAATAATAAAGCTAAAGAGTTAGTTTTTACAAGCTTTTATTTAGTTTCACTGGTCCCGGTGTCTGTCTGTCTGTAACCTAATCTTGCAAGTTAAATTTGACCCACGTCCCGGTTTCCAATTGAGTTAAAATTTCACATGCATATGTAAATCGGAAAACAATGCAATATTATTATGACATAAGCTGATCTGATGATGGAGCCGGAAGGTGGCCAAGAGTACTCCATAATAAAACGACGCAACTCTAAATAGAGTTTGGGTTCAATTGATTCGTCTTGACAAGGACTCTGGTTCTAGGTGATATCCAGATTAATAAAAGCTTCTTATTAAAAAAAAATACACATTTTCGTAACTGAGTCCATACTGGATTGAAGTGGATTGGGAAATCAAACACTTGTGTAACTTAAACGTCGTATAATCACGGTAAATAGGTAAACTATTATGGTAAATTACTGTCACGGGAAAACTCAAAAACCGTTATAAGAACACGCGTGTCGGCTAGAGGTCGGGCGCGCGCGGCGGTTCGTAACGTGTCCGTGCGAGGCTATGCGTCAACTGCCGCAGCGTCTGAGGCGCGTGAGCGTCGCGGTTGCGTTATCGCTCTCTCTATCTCTCCTATGCCTCTAGTGCATAGTCTTTAAAGCGAGAGGGAAGACATACGCAACGGCGTCCGGAAGTGCGAGGGTTTGAATTGGTTGCGACAACATAAAAAAAATAATATACAGGGTTATTTGTAAAACACCAGCAACCTCTTAATCGGGTCATTGTACTCATCATTATGAACAACTTTTACTATGGGACCAAACTTGAAATCGCAAAAAAAAATCAGCTGTTCAGTACATTTTGACGAATTATGCGAACATAAATGTACTGAACAGCTGATTTTTTTTTCGATTTCAGGTTTGGTCCCATAGTAAAAGTTGTTCATAATGATGAGTACAATGACCCCTTAAGAGGTTGCTGGTGTTTTACAAATAACCCTGTATATAAATAATTGGTCCAAAAAAACCAATAATTTATGTACCTATGTAACATGTTTTAATTTGACCGTGCTAATTTCTAGAACTACAAGTTGGATTTGAAAAAATATTGTCGCATTTGATAGCACAATTATTATTCTTGAGGAAGGTTTAGCTATTTAACATCTCGGTACGATACTTAGGAGCTGAGTAAAAGGAACGAACGCCAAGCGAAAACGGAGTAATAGCGTGGGCTGATGATGTGATACGACGCGGTATGTCCGGGGCCGGGGATATGTTTTATTTTCAAACAAGAAATTTCACGGGTGACCATCTTTTCATACCGAGACTCCTCCGTGCCTCGGAAAGCACGTTGAGCCGTTGGTCCCGGCTGTCATTCGTGGATCTTTGACAGTCGTTACGGGTTGTCAGAAGCCCGAAAGTCTGACAGCCAGTCTTACCAAGGGGTATCGTATTACCCAGTAACTGGGTTGTGAAGGCCAGAAAGGCAGTCGCTCCATGTAAAATACTGGTATTCAGCTGCATCCGGTTAAACTGGAAGCCGACCCCAACATAATTGGGAAAAGGCTAGGCAGATTGATTGCAATTTCACGTGGAAGAAGTCGCGGGCAGAAGGTAGTTATTTATAATGTTAGCTAGTGACCCGCCCTTGCTTCGCACGAATGTAATCTATTAAAGAACAGGCGACTCTCACCTATTTTACTCACAATGCATTGCGGAATGCAATAAAACATCGAGATTTCTGTGTTATGTCTTAAATTCAATACAAAATGTATTGTTCACATGAATCTTTCGGTATATAGCAAGCTGCTTCAAAATGATTCAGATTCCGACCGATAGTGTGTATCGCAATTAGGTTACCAACTAGCACATTTTCAGGGGTTTTCGGGACCTGAGACTTACTCCGCGGGATGGTTGCATTACGTATTTGGACGTATATTACGTATTTGGCTTCACCAATCTGTACCCGGCCTAATGTTGGGGTTGCGCGCTTAATCTAAAATTAGAGCATGTCCTCGACTCACCGCAACCACAACTGTTTGCGCGAATATTGAACTACATAACTTATAATATTATAATGTAAACTTCACAACTGTAATCCCCGCAGGGATAGGCAGAGATACCCATGTGCGACTGACCTCCACAACCCATAAAGCGATACCCCTTTTTCTTCTTAAATAATGGTTTATTTAATTGAGAGGATTTAAGTTTGAGGGGGGGGGGGGGGGGACACAAACATCTCCTGTGGGCCATAGGTATTGTCATTGTATTATATATTAACCCCCAAAATTAAATCCTCCCCCCCTGGAACTATTTCCTATCCGCCTCCCCTAACTCCCCAGTATCCCGAATATATACCCCGTCTCTTTACAATCCAAATATCCAAACGGCTGGGAATATCAAAATTTTGATTAAAGGGGGCCCCCCCTTAGATTTTCCCCTGCCGACTGGAACCTATATACGGATAAGCCCCTTTGACCCCCTTTTTTAACCCCTTATCAGTTTGACCCCAATATTAGGAAGGTTCTACACCTATATATTTATATATCTCTGTGACCCCTGTACCCCTCCGGAACCCCTCCCCCTTCTATCTGACCCACTGGGTTTCAGGCGTTTAACGCTGAGACATTGCAGGATCCCAAATACCACTTTGCACTTATCGGCCGGTTCTCCAAGGAGGCAACACCCAGAGACAACGGCTATGCACTCAGTGGTAGTTACCTCATAGGATGAGAAAGATACGGGGAACAGGTGTTCGACAAAATACGAAAAGCAATAAATGCCAAAGATGAAGGAGTCAGAATAGATAAGATCAAGAAAGGAAGAGACAGAAAGATAAAAGGGTGCAATAAGCAAACAAAGATCGATAGAGTCAAGGATAGAATAAAGACAGCAGGACCGGAACTAAAGCCACGAACTCCTCGGCAAGTTAAAAATAAATAAATCAATCACAAAATGAGTTCCCCCAATTAAAATGCCCTATTGTAAAAAAAATACCCGTTCCGTGTTAAAAGTACGATACTTGTAGGTTACAACTGTGGAACAACACGCAGAGAACACTGGTATGGCTTTAAAAATATAATAAATTAATATTGATTCGGTTCTGGGTACTTAATATTAGGTTGGGGAAAAAGTCTTTTCGCATTATAGTATGTATGAACTTGTAATAAAATCTCTTTGGCTATACTATTTGTATCTGGCTGGTTTTGGTATCATTGAAAGATTAAATTTTAAAGAACATAATTCCAAATTCAAATTAGGAAAATGTGTGATTTTTATTTGTTTTTCGTACCGTCAAGATGAGTGAATCTAATGAAGAAATTCGATACATTTTAAAATTTTACTACAAAAAGGTAAAAATGCAACGCAAGCCGCGAAAAAAATTTGCGATGTTTATCGACCTAGTGTAGTGTCTGTGAGAGTAGCACAAATTTGGTTTAAGCGTTTTCAATCCGGAAATTTTGATGTCAAAGATGCACGTCGCTCTGGTCGCCCTATTACGGATAAAATGGATGCCATTTTTGAAAAAGTGGAGCAAGATCGGCCTATCAGTAGTTACGACGTAGCTGAAGAACTGGAAATTGACCACAAAACAGTTTTGGCGCATTTGAAAAAAAACTGGGTACACAAAAAAGCTCGACATTTGGGTACCTCACGAGCTCACTGAAAGAAACCTAATGAACCGTGTACTCATTTGTGATTCTTTATTACGACGTAATGAAACCGAACCATTTTGAAGAAGCTTATAACTGGTGATGAAAAGTGGATCACGTATGACAAGAACGTGCGAAATAGGTCGTGGTCAAAGGCCGGTCAGGCTTCACAGACTGTGGCGAAACCCGGGTTAACTCGCAACAAGGTGATGCTGTGTGTGTGGTGGGATTGGAAGGGCATTATTCATTATGAGCTGTTACCACCAGGCAGGACCATCGATTCTGAACTCTACTGCGAACAACTGATGAGATTAAAACAAGAAGTTCAGAGAAAGCGGCCGGAATTAATCAACAGAAGGGGTGTGGTTTTTCATCATGATAACGCTAGACCTCACACATTTTTAGCCACTCAGCAAAAATTAAGAGAGTTTGGCTGGGAGGTGTTAATGCATTCGCCGTATAGTCCTGACCTTGCACCTTCAGATTTCTACCTGTTTCGGTCTCTTCAGAATTCTTTAGGCAGTGTCAGGTTAACATCACGAGAGGACTGCCAAAACCACTTGTCGCGGTATTTTGACCAGAAGTCCCAAAATTTCTATAGCAATGGGATCATGTCCCTACCTACAAGATGGCAAAAAGTTATCGAACAAAATGGTACCTACATACTTTAGTTAAATGTAAATAAACTATATTAAAAAATGTTTTGAATTTTCTTAAAAAATGCGAAGAAACTTTTTCCCTAACCTTTTATTTTTTGGCTTAAGTTGTGTGCTTGGGTCGACGTTTTTATTCTGGTGAGGTTTCTAAAATTAAATAAATTATGTCACATTTAATTAAAAACGATATCAGCTTTGACATTTCAAAGAAGAATTATGTATGTATTTTTATACCTTTGCCGAAATTCGGTCTTAAAAAAAGGAATATTATTATGAACTTGTTTGTTTCAGACAACGGGTGCCCTCATGGTCGGCGTGATGGAGCAAAAGACAAATATCAACTACGACAGCGTCATGAACTCGTACAAGAATGCCTCAACTTACACCAGTGAGTGTGAGTTTGCTAATCCATACATCCTAACTAATATTATAAATGCGAATGTGAGTTTGTTTATTACGGCTAAACGGCTGAATCGATTGTGATGAAAATTGATCTGTCTGTTTCTTTGTTACTTCATCACGACTAAACCATTGAACCGATCATTATGAAAATTAACATATAAGTAGCCTGGCCAAGTCTGCAATACTGCTAAAGGTCCAAGAACGAGCTTCTCTCAGAGAAGTTAGTTATACATTCTTAGGTTTCCACTTATATCCTAACTAATATTATAAATTCAAAAGTGTTTTTGTTTGTTTTTTTTTTTACGCTTTCACGCTAAATCGGCTGAATGGATTTGGATGAAATTTGGCACATGGGTAGACTAGTAGTACTTACTTTGCCTTAGGATAATTTACGACCTCCTCGTGGACAAAGCCGTGGGCTGAAGCTAGTGATCACCTAACAAAATAGGCTTGTAAGAGTACTTGAGTTGAATGGCTCCATAACTTAGATTATAAAATAACTGAGGATTTTTTCATAATAAACCTGTATAAACCCACTGCAGGTTAAAGACCTTCCTTCCCTCTTTCCACTTTTCCCGGTCTTCTGCGATTGCGGGCTAGTCCTTTAAGAAGGAGTTCAAATCATCCCGCCTTTTCTTTTCTTCGGCTATCCTGGCGCTTTGCCTTAAGGGAGAAGCGCCAGTACCAAATACAAATTTTCTTGTTTTTTTCGCAATTTGGAGGTCAGTATCAGGTTGTATGTGCGATCTGAATATGATTCGTGAACGTATTTATAGAATTATAATCCTTAAAGACGGATACTGACTTGCAACATTTGTATGTAATGTATCGAGTTTTTGTAACGCGTTACAATAGCCAGTGCACCGAGTGAAGCCGCTAGATGCGATGCGACTCATTGCGAGCGCATATTTACCGCCATTCTAAATAAAAATGGAGCACACTTGAGTCAAGTGCTCGAAGTGAGCGTTCGCCACGTTTAGTGTATCGCTATTTTGTAACCAAGCTCGCCTCGAATACATTACAAACAAATGTTACAACTCAGTATCCGCTTTAATGAATGACTATTTCATAAAATATTGATACTTGAGGATTATAATAACTTAAGGAGTTATAATACTGAAGATTATAATTCTGTAAATATATATTTGTTACGGTCGCGACACATCCTTTAATCAACATACAGACACTGAGCTGCAAATTGCAAAAATCGTAAGAAAATTCGAATTTCGCGGGCTACCTTAGCGCTTCCTCTTAAGGCTAGAAAGGGGATGACAACTAATAGAGAAATATGAAAGAAAAAAATCGTGCTGCGTGACCTCAAATAAATTCTGATAAGGGCAGGAGAATGATGATGATGAATGATGTACTGTTAACTTACACCTTTTGTTTCAGAACCTACACAGGCTGTGTCAGATTTATCCAATTTAATTATAAATTGGGATAAGGGCAGGAGAATGATGATGATGAATGATGTACTGATGATGTACTGTGTTAACTTACACCTTTTGTTTCAGAACCTACACAGGCTGTGCCAGATTTATCCTATTTAATTATAAATTGGGATAAGGGCAGGAGAATGATGATGATGAATGATGTACTGATGATGTACTGTGTTAACTTACACCTTTTGTTTCAGAACCTACACAGGCTGTGCCAGATTTATCCAATTTAATTATAAATTGGGATAAGGGCAGGAGAATGATGATGATGAATGATGTACTGATGATGTACTGTGTTAACTTACACCTTTTGTTTCAGAACCTACACAGGCTGTGTCAGATTTATCCAATTTAATTATAAATTGGGATAACGGCAGGAGAATGATGATGATGAATGATGTACTGATGATGTACTGTGTTAACTTACACCTTTTGTTTCAGAACCTATACAGGCGGTGTCAGATTTGTCCAATTTAATTATAAATTGGGATAAGGGCAGGAGAATGATGATGATGAATGATGTACTGATGATGTACTGTGTTAACTTACACCTTTTGTTTCAGAACCTACACAGGCTGTGTCAGATTTATCCAATTTAATTATAAATTCGGATAAGGGCAGGAGAATGATGATGATGAATGATGTACTGTGTTAACTTACACCTTTTGTTTCAGAACCTACACAGGCTGTGTCAGATTTATCCAATTTAATCCCAACGACTATTACCTTTATGGCCGCGGTCTTCATGTTTGCAGGGCTGGTGTTATTGTTTTCCACTTTGTCGGTAATTATCCTTAACGCTTTGAAGGACACTACACGGCCATACCAGTAATAACAATAAAACTTCTATTGTGTCTCGTTTTTGTTCTTCAAAGCGTTAATTATCACTCTAGTATTACAAATGCCAAAGTAACTCTGTATATTATCTGTTTTTTGTTCTCTCATCACGACTAAACAACTAAACCGAACTTAATGAAATTTGACAAAAAGGTTGCGTGATTATAAATAATAATAATAATTAAGTTCGGCATGCACAATATTACAGTAGTTTCTCGGGTTCGATTAACATTCGAAACAAATCAGCTTAAGCATTGTCCACAGAGCTATCTCTAGTCATTTGGCTAAGAAATTCGCAGGAACCGGTGACTGGCATAAAGCTGATATCTAATCTGACGCTTCACTCAAGTGTTTTTTTTTTTACATTCCGCATCCACATGACACCTACAAAATTTTATAGGAATGAAAGCTCATCTTCATTACGTTTTGTAGAAAATCGTTCGGTAGGCGAGTGAAAGTGCCGAAATCATTTTTAATTTTTGATTAATTTTGTGTTCAGTCGTTTCTGGTCGAATGAAAGACAGAAATGGACACGCTCCTTTAAGAAATATCCTGCTGTTGCAAATGTTCATGGGCAGCGGTGACCACTTGCTTGATTGCTACCAAACAACATTTTAAAAATCGATTTCGTGTTTTTACTTACAGGACCAAGAAGGGTTTGCCCAAGTATTTGTGTGGCTAGTATTTGTAAACATAGCTATTGGATTTATTGTAGTCGCAGCGATTGCTTACGAGTGTATTATGGTGGAGAATAAGTGCTTGCTTGGCAGTATGGACTGGTTGTCGTCATCAACTGTTCTCATAGCAATAATATGTTATTTATTGGGTAAGATATTTTTTTTTTTTTAAATAGAACTTTGGCTGTGATGTTTAGCAGTGATCGAGCGGGATGCGGGACGAAGTTCGTTCGCACCTATTGTGTCAACCAGGGGCGCAGCCTTCATACAACCCGATTCCTATCGGCTTCCCTTCGGAACAACCACTCTTCTTAGTGTCTACTATTGCCAAATAATATGGTATACCTGTATGTGTAACTGTGTATCACATCACATTACAGATATTTAATTTTTTCAAAAAAGCGTATCGTACTCAGCGCTTTTCCTTCACATTTATTATGCCCACAGCCAAAGTGTGGAACTCTCTGCAAGCCTCTGTATTGCCTTAACCCGTCTGCCTTCAAAGCAAGAGTGAACGGGTATCTTCTCGGCACGCTCGTTCTATTATAATAATAATAATAGTGTTTTATTTCAGGCAAAATACCCATATACAAAAAATATAATAAAAGTAAACAATAAAATTAAACTTAGAGGTATGTATAGGTACCCATAGTCTTCAAAAACATAGTCTTTTTGTCATTTTTTGTTCTCGCTTTGGTGAACAGAAATCCAGTGCACAAATATGGGGCTTGCTAGGTTGCATGAGATAACCCTCAATATGCTGTTACTGGAGCGTCTCAAACTTTGCCAAAAAAACGCAACCCTCGACCTCATGATGGCGTAAAAATCCGGGACTCTCGCTTCGGCAAACATGCTCGAAGCACTGCAGTACCTTGGTAGTTTCATAAGGGTTCGGTAAGCATCATTGTACTGAACCCTTAGTGAACTGTACATCTTTTTTGTGAAGTTGCACCAAAGTTGGCAGGTGTACATTGACAAGCAATAAGCTCTGAATAGAGTGTTCTTTACGTCTTTGGTGCACTTCACAAATTTGCGCGCGAGCATGTTACTCCTCACTGAGAGAGCCCTACGCTCTCTTTCTATGTCGCAGTCGTCCTGAAGTCTGTCCGTCAAAATGTGCCCTAAGTATTTAAACTGCTTTACGACCTTTATGGTCGCACCGTTCAAATACAGACTAGGTATGTTCCCCGGACCCGCCCCAGACCTGAATACCATAAACTCGGTTTTGAGAACATTGTATTTCATATTTATAGACCTCGTCTGTCACTTTCCATCAGGCATGATCGAAGTCAAGAGCAGGCCCAGTCAGCAATAAAAAATAAACACCTTGTATATTCTTGGCTGTTGATTTCTAAACGTTGCTTAAATTTAAGAAACGTTTAGTCGTCAAAAATGAGGTTAAGGGGGAGGCGCCAGGGTAGCCCGCGAATTTCAAATTTTCTTACGTTTTTTTGCAATTTGCAAGTCAGTATGTGGTTGTATGTTTAACTAAAGCATGATTTGCGAACGTAACAAATATGTATTTACAAAATTATAATCATTAGAATCAGTAATACAACTCTTTAAGTTAGTATACGTATATACGTAATCCTCATATGTCAAGATTTCATGAATATAAATAGTCAGTCAATAGGATTACCTTGTCTTAAAGAGTTGTATTGATGACTTTAATACTGACTTGCATATTGCAAAAAATCGGCCAAGTGCATGTCGGACCACGCACATTGAAGGGTTACGTAGTTGGGATGAATTTATCCCAGGAATAATCTTAACATTGTAGTTGAAAAACAAGTTCTCCCATACATTCCAACAGCAAATGTAAGTTTGTACGCAAAACATTGAAAGATTTACCATGTTCTTTTAAGACCAAAGACTTTTTATAAGTTTTTCTGGAATTTATAGGTATAGTACTATTCCCCGTATTTTTTGAATATTTTAGGCTCAGTAGTTTTGGAGCTATGGGGGAATAATCAATTTTCGTATATTTTCTTAAATAACTTTAAAACGATTTATTTTTAAATTATAAAATAAATATATTTGAGAGCCACATAGTAAACCCTTCCATTTGATATGTTACTTGGTACAGTTTACAAAACTTTTTTTTAAATGTTCATACTTGCCCCGCAAAAGTGACCCACATGTTCAAAATTCATTTATTTACGTTACGACAGATGGACAGTCAGACACACACACGAGTGATATAAGGGTTTCGTTTTTCCTTTTGAGGTACGGAACCCTAAAAACGTAAGAAAATTTCATTTTCGCGGCCTACCCTGGCGCTTCCGCCTTAAACAGTCGCTAATCATAACTGAAGTTTAAGCAAAGTTTTTAAATAATCCTCTTCATCTTTAAAATATTGTTCCGAATAAAGACCTTTTATAGACCAAAAATAAAATATTAATGAAACTTGTTGTGACTCGCATACCACAGTTAACAAACAACATAATATTTAAGACAATTCCTGGTAACATACAAAATCCAAAATAAGTCTTGCATCAATAGGTACATTAAACGTTGATTTATTTAAACAAAAAAAAAAAAAAAAATTATACCAAAAAAATTAAATAAAAAAAAAACAGCCGACTTCAAACAGAAAATACTACAAAGCGAAAAATAACTTTTATTTCGGAGGTTGGTGTTTTTTCAATGAATCAATGTATACAAAAAGCAACATTAAGGTCTAAAGGCGTCCGTTTTTTTTTATAGTACCCTACCCCACACCAATTCGTATACCACAATGCCGCAAGTTATTATCACATCATCCACATAGACTAAGTGGGAAAAATAGGAATTTTTGAAGTTAAGTCAAAAACTACCCAAGCAAAATTTTGCATGAAACCAACTTAGAGGTATACCCTCCAGAATAAAACAAGAATCGTTCAAGTTGGAGTACTCTGTAAAAAGTTATGCGTTGTCATACATACAAAAAAATATACTCGTCGATTTGAGAAATTCCTCGCTTATTTTTCGTCGGTTAAAAATTGTTGTAAAATAGCAATGTATTGATTAATTAAACAAATTGAACACTGGTGCCTATTGTCTTGACACAAATACCTCTAAACTAGACTGAAAATTACCAAAATTTAGTTTATTCCTGTCAAACGCCGATTTCTCATTCTGAAATTGACTAAAATTACACAACTGAAGTATATTTTAGTTTGACAGCACTAAAGGCCTATTCAAACCTAAGCGGTATTCGCTGCCGCTATGGGTAGAGGTAATACCGCGCGGGTTTCGCTTAGGTATTTAGTATTATGTTTCGCGGCAAAAGCGGTACAGATGAATGAACAGTAATATTACCGCATACCCACTCGGTTTTCTCTACCGCAGACGGTAGCGAATACCGCTTAGGTTTGAATAGGCCTTAAGATGGCACTGAGTTATTAATTTGGTGAAAATGGCAATTTTGCTATTCTAAATTTGACGTTTTTTACCTAAAATTTTAACTGTACTGAATCTGACTATTTTTAATCGCGATTAAAAAGGTGTGCTATATTAATTAGTTGTGAACTAATTCACTACCAACCAGTACTGTATCATTTTTCTTTTCTTTTGCTTATATCTCAAAAAATTTCATTATTTTTGCGATACCATTTTCGAGATATAAGCAAAAGAAGAGGATAAATATTTTTTTGTAGGTAACCGTATATACCTACTTTGCGGCCGTCGAGTAGAAAGTTTTCTACTGTTTTTAGCATGGCGATTACAAAATCAAATTGTTTTCACTATCCTAGACAATTATCAGTGGTCAGTATGATTTTGACAGTTGGGATAGAAAACTTTCTTCCGAAACAGTCTACATAAAAAAGGACCTAAACAAAGATCGCTAGAAACGAAAGACAACATGACTAATTGTAGAAAGATTTCTACGGTGCGATGTTAAAAATGAAGAAACGAAATGTCACTTTGTATAGAAAGAGGTTCCACTCTTCGTAGAGATAAAAAAGTGATCACGCTAAGCCCACTGTATTTAATCTTTCATCCGTGTTCCAATTTCGGAAATCGACTTTGTTTGTGGGCAAACGTTAAACGTCAAACGTCGATTAAGTTTGGTATAAACATAATTTTTACTGTAGAGGTATATTTCCATTTTATAAGTATTTCTTCTACATATCGAATGAGTTAATTATTGGATTATTTTTTATTTGAGATGGGTTTGCTCTTCTAGTCTAGGTCGGTGGTGACAGAGACAAAGTCGACAATGGAGTGAGCTTACCCAGAAGAAGCCTGTTCACTCTCACTTTGAAGAGATTAGGGTTGTATGTGCTCGGAAACACAGACGCAGGTAGTGAGTTCCACTCTTCTTTTGGATGTTTTTTTTTCTCCCTTATCATTAACATTTATTTATTGGTCTATCTAAAATTGTTACACTGTTCAACCAATTAACACAAGCCAACATACAAGCCAGGTGCACAATATTAATTAAGCGATAGACGAATAATATCCCAAGAAAAGTATGCACTTCGGGAATCATCGTTTATTTTCGGAAATACGAATGCAAAGTAATGAGACTGATCTGAAGTGTTTGGTTAGACAATTTTAGATTTAGAACTTTATGCAATTCTAAAAAGGTTTTCAAAATTTTTGAGTGTACTCAGCTACAAACCGCGGTAATACAAAACTGGGAAGTTAGGGAATGAAGTTGAGGTTTATCTGTGGGGCGATGTTCGTTATTATTCGGAAATACGAAGATTACCGAAGCGCATACCTTTTCTGTTTTAACTGTAAAAAACTTTCCATTGTTTCAGTGTGGTATTACTTCTGTTGCGTGGCAAACAGTTATGTCCTAAATGCACATGCTTAATGATCCGACCTAACACCGACCGATATTTGTTATTTTAATGAGTAATTTTCTTAAAAAAAAAACTTCTCATTTTAATATTATGGATTGTGCTGAGTCGATGTTGAATCGGATCTTGGACTATGAATACGGTGTCTCGCACTAATCAAGACTGTTCGGGTTTCCAAAGTAACTTAGAGTGATTTGTGCTTATATTGGCAAAATTACGTTAAGAACAATGTTACTCAATCAGGTAGTATTAGTACTGTCGAAGCCGAAGATGCAAAGTTTTTTTATGGGTGATTTTTTCCTGTCAAATATATTTTATTTTGACAATGGTTTATTGTTTTATTTTTAACTCATGCTTTCTTTTACAACATATTAAATGATTTAGTACAGACTCAGAATACAGAACAAACCAGAAAGAGTGTTCAATCACTTTTGTGCGCAGCGCATTCTGTCCAAAATAACTCCCCGCCCGAGCCTCACCCAACCGCGTAGTGTTACCAGGGCACCATGACATTACCGCTTTTAGGGTAAAAATAAAATTTTATGTAGGTACACTTATTTAAAGTTTTTATCAAATGAGTTATCACTTGATAAAAACTTAAAATAAGTGAAAAGTAAGTACCTATGGTTTTGATTTAATTTAAAGTAAGCTTGATAAGTCGCTGTTTATTAATATTAGATGTGGATATTGTGAAAGAAATAGAGAAATAATAGATAAAGGTGGGTAAAATATTTCATTATTTTGTGGCAACATTTACAAGGAACGTGTGATTTTTTTTAGGCAATTATAATTCAATAAAAGTTATTGTAAGTTGGGTAAAGTATTCGGTTATTCTGTAGCAACATTTACGAAATAGACGCTGTACTCTCAAAGTACAGATTTTGACATGTGATTTTTTTTTACTTGTCTGTCCTGGGCAAAGGCCTCATCGTGATAGGGACACTTTAAATTATAAAATTACTAGTATCTAGCTGATTCCCGCGGCGTGGTGTTCGGAAATTGTCCCACGAGAATGAATTACCAGGATAAAAAATATCCTACGTCCTAATCATCAAAGTCATACTCTACCTGTGTGCTGAATTTCATCCAAATCCGTTCAGCCGTTTTAGCGTGAAAGCGTAACAAACATTTTTAATATTAGTTAGGATTAGGATATTAATATGACAGTCATGTTTTATACAGGCTGTCCGGCAAAGAATGGATAACCTTGAAATATCTTATGAGGAGTTAAAAAACAAAACCTCACTCTTCCACTTTTCAAAACTAGGAAAATTAATAAAATGTAATTAATTCACTCTACACAATTAGTACGTTAATTTTTATTATGTAATTTTAAACTAGGTTTTGTACCGAGTTTAAAGTGTCTTATTTATAATTATAACAAATAACGAGAGTATAATGAGTAACTGCAATTTTTTATTTTAAAGTAAAATGGAAAGGTGCTGTTTTGTTGTGACTTTTTTGGAATGGTAAGGTATTTCTGGAAAAAGCTAGGTTTTGATATTTACCGAAAGAAATTTGCTGTTTTGATATACTGGATAGTTAAAATGAAACACTGTGAAACACATGCTTCATTTTCACTGACATTCATGCTCCTAGTCATATGATATTGTGTCATCCACACGCCTTATTATATTAGTTTTGACTGCCATAATATTATGGAATGGTGTGATTTTTAACGGACTATAAAACTAAGGTTTTGTTCTTTACCTGCTCATATAATAGACCTTTCTAAAAAAAAAATACAAAAAAAAAATTATATGTATCCCCCGGAAGTACACAAGTATTTTTTGAAAAAAAATATAACTTTAATACATTCTTCTTCACGACGACCACAAATGAATGAATTCCATCGGTTATTTGTTGTTATAATATTGTACCTACACTGATCATACCTACAGGAGGCAGTAAATAGGGTGACTAGAAATTGCACATTATTTAAAAAAAAATCGTAATTTACTTGGGATATATCTTTTTTTGTATTTTTTTTAGGACGCCTAAGGTAAGGTCTATTATATGCTATTTCAAGATTATCTATTCTTTACCGGACACCCTGTATATTAATCGTAATTCATGTACATATTATAATAGCATAGTACAGGCTCTGCTTAGTTTGGGATCAGATGACCGAGTGTGAACAATGTCCCAGGAATTATATTATTATTATTTTGTTTATTCATTTTCTTTTTCTTATAAAATACATTTTACAAAATAAAAACATTTAAAAAATATATAAAATAAACCGGTGGTTAGGGCTACAGAGATAGGAACCTCCTCACGATGCGAGCCGTATCGAGGAGTATTATTATTATATTATGTAATATGTTGTTGTATGTTTTGTGTATTATGTGTTGTTAAAGGAGTTTGTTTGCATATGTGTCGCTGGTGGATTGTATAAGCTGAACCGCTGAAAGCAGTGAAACCGCTGTTTTAGAAAACCGCTAGTTGTTTTATATAACAGCACCGGTGTGTACAACAGCTGAAAAATTTTCAGCTAGGTTGTCATTGCGCTACGTTTTACGATACTGCTCCCCACGTTTAGACGCATTGCAGAACGGCTTATCTGCAGTCATAATAATCGTTTGGTGTAGCTTCTAATACCGAAACGGTCGCAATAAGTAAGCTAGGGCACTCTAACCAATATTGGTTTAGTTTAGAACTGTGACTAATCGCGCGCGAGCCGAGAAAGCGAAGCGAGCAGTGCCACGGCGGCGGCCAGTGAGCGCTAATTTCAAGTTGGTCATAGTTACATGGCTATTTAGTATTTTTTAAGAAAGTGAGTCTTGAAACTCTAAAAACTTGATATTAAAATTGTTAATTTCAAGTTTTCAACTCATATTACTCGTTTTATTTATTTCTGTTTGGCGACGCCATTATTGTCATCATGACACACAGAGCCGCGAGCGTCAAAATTTAGAACTAAAGTCTACAATCTGACGTTTCATTTAACGCTCCTGCATGGAGTATTGCAGTCACCTTTGGGATGGATCAGCTAAGTACCAACTAGCCGCGCTTGACTCGGTGGAACGCAGAGCTAAGAGGCTCATTGGCGACGTAAAACTGGTGGATGCCAAGCTTCATAGCTTGGCTCATCGCCGCAAGGTTGCCTTGCGGCGATGAGCCAAGCTGCTTGTCGGTCTTCTACAGATTGTACTTCGGAGAGTGTGCCCGAGAACTCCACGACCTCATTCCACCGGCCCCCTTCTACCATCGGACATCTAGACGCACTGCCAATTACCATCCCTACCTGGTTGCTATTCCACCAATTCGCACTAAGCGCTTCCAAATGTCTTTTATTATGCGCACAGCAAAATAGTGGAACTCACTACCTGCGTCTGTGTTTCCGAGCGTATACAACCCTAATCTCTTCAAAGTGAGAGTGAACAGGCTTCTTCTGGGTAAGCTCACTCCATCGTCGACTTGGTCTCTGTCAGCTCTGACCTAGACTAGAGTCAAGAGCAAACCCATCACAAATAAAAAAAAAAATCGTTGACCCGCTGCATTGAGAACGCTAAATGTTTATACAATATCCTACGTGTTAAAGTTAAGTAATTATGTAAAACCGCTAAACGTAGTTCAGTTGATTTACATAACGGAGCTGTTTCTACAATATATCTGCATTCTTGGTGAAATTCTCCAAAATACGTAGGTTCAATTCATGAATAAATGGCCTGTATAAAACTACGTGATGACAGACATGGCACGCAACTTAAGTGAAACTTTTAGACATGTATTTTTAATCGCTAGTCCTCCAATCCTTTAATTTGGACTAAGTAACATGTTTGGCTTCTAAAACGACGAATCTTGAATAACCAAATTGCACACAAAATAAAAATAAGAAAAAAAAGTGAATTTAAAAAACCGAACAAGTGCGTGTCGCATGTGTGACCACTCACAATGAAGGGTTCATGAATT
Organism: Dicycla oo; assembly: GCA_948252095.1. Classification (NCBI taxonomy): domain Eukaryota; kingdom Metazoa; phylum Arthropoda; class Insecta; order Lepidoptera; family Noctuidae; genus Dicycla; species Dicycla oo. Next base: position 18,688,011 of record OX411732.1, read on the forward strand.
TATCCCAAATACAAACTTAACATTATAGTTGAATAAGTAATTTTTCAAGGGAATTTGTACAAAATTTTTACTTCTCCAAGTATAAAATGTACTCGTAAAGTTATAAAGCCTACTTAGCTGTGATAGTTTTTCTTTTAATTTCGTTATATATACTACTGCCGTGAATTTTTTTACATATCCAACCATTTAGATCGCAGGTGGGGTAGGGGACACTTTAACAAAAAAATGCAATTTAAAGCTTAATTTTACGCAAACGGATCCCTGAATTGAAAAATGTTTTCACAGACCCTTAATATTTTTGAATGGCCTATCCAACGATACCCCACACCATGGGATAGACGAGAAAAAAATCCCCACTGTACGTGTAGGTACATTAGGTAAGTACCCTAAATTTATTTTTCCATTATTGTATGTTTCCACTTTGTCGGCGTGATTAATACGTGTACGTAGGTATCTAAGCCAAATTATAGTTTTGTAGTATTAAGAGTCTTTGAGCTAAGCTACGGACGGACGGTCAGACGGACATGGCGAAACTATAAGGATTCCTTGTTGACTACGAAACTCTAAAAAGAAGAAATAAAAAAAAAATCGGTATTTATTAGGACTCGCATAGGAAGATTACACATACTAAATATGTAGTATGACACGAACATATTATCACTGCCCCGAGCGCCAGGACTATTACAGAAGTCGTTCTGTGACGTCATAAGCGTACGGGTGTCAAGGTCCCTTTGACATAGTGCAGTGCAGCACTGTAAACGGGCGCTTCCTCGCCGTCGTTCTGTGTTTCAGCAGTGCTATTCTGTACAAATCTTACCGTGAAAGCTCACTTCACCTATGTTGGTGAAGTGAGCGTGGAGTGAGCTGTCAATAGTATCAATCCCTAGCATTAGGTGGAATGACAGCTCACCTCACCGAAGTTTTCACGGTGAGATTTTTACAGAATAGACGTGCTGGAATGTATCTACTCGTGATTTAAATTTAGTACTTATAAATATTTGCATGAACTTCGTACAATCAGTCGGTACACTATTTAAGGACAGATTATTTTAACTATCTACACAGTTTAGACAACGAATGTACCTTGTTAAGAGCGCGCGGCGCAAATTCTACTTGTGTGTCTATGAGTAAAGAAAGGAACAGACAAAGCTTTTAAAACAGTGCTGTGATATGTACACAGCTACAAGTGTGTTAAAATTTAAATAAATAGTTTACTTACAACTTTCCATTCGAGAAAACACGTAAATTAAGACGTATTTAATATTTTGAAAAATTATGCCGCTTAGATAGGGTAATAATCATTAACTGAAGACTGAGTACGCAAAAATAAGAGAAAGAAAGGCCATAGACATCCCTAACCATAATTGAATTTAATGTGCTCTGCGCGCCTTGGACAGGAAATGAAGTCAACTGATGTCTAATTGAGTTATGCATTTGTTTCCTTAATACTTATAATTTATACTGGTTTTCTTAGTAAAGATGCTGTGAAATAAAACAAGTAAGGAAACATTGAATCAGTTTTTATTTATATTCGTAAATCAAAATCAAAAATCAAAATCAAAAGTCATTTATTCAAACTAGGCTGAGAATCAGCAGTTTTTGAACGACAAAATTACATAAGACAGTCCCCCAAAACGCCCGCCCTGCACCACTTCCTAGTGCTTTAGCTGGGAAGAAGAAGTGGCGCAACAAACTCCCCAGCAGCACAGGCGTCTGTTCAGTAAAAAAAAAAAATTGAATCTATACAACACTGCGCATAATAATTTAGGTACATTACGCAACACAAAAAAAAAAACAAATCATTAAATTAAATTGTATGCTATAAGTAAGCTAGCACACACCAATATACAAAAAAAAAAAAAAACGAAAAATATACATAAAACTGAACCTAACGCGTATAAATTTCATTTATCGATAGGACGATACCTTCATCACTACTTTTTACTGTATATTTAGTTATACATTTATACGCATAGCTTGACGCTGGGTGAGGCATCGCCTCCTGTGTACGTTGGCTGTGAAAATGTTAAAAAAGTGTTAAAAAAGGCCAAACTTTTCAGCATGAAAACTTAGGTGAGGTGAGCGTGGAGTGAGCTCTCAATAGTGTCAAACCCTAGCATCAGGTGGAATGACAACTCTCTTCAAGCTCACTCCACGTAAGTTTTCACCGTGAGATTTGTACAGAATAGATCAGCAGTTTCATTTTGCCTTAAGTATTACACTGGACTGTACATGGTTACAACTTTATTAACTAGACTACAAACTAGATTTGTTTATTAACTTTCTCTGCTGTTAATCCACTAGATTCGATGTAACCGTGGTTTTCGTGGCCACAACTTAAACAATGTTTAATAGCGCCTAGAACTAAGCAGTTTTATTTAATGTCAAACGTACGCTCTTAGCTAAGTACTGCTTTAAACAGATGAAACTTATTTCATCTGAGATCTGGCTAAGTGAAAAATTATAAAGTCAAAATGCCTTTAATTGTTTCATCGTAAGACACAGGCTATTTCAACAACCCGTAACTTGTTAGCTAAGAAGTCTGATAAGAGGGCCCTAGACAAATGGCATTCCCTTCGGAGCGCTTCAATTTCTACAATCGCTATAGTTTGAAAATTATATTGACATAATCACGACATTTCGATAGCTTGTGTGAACGCCTTACATTTATACGTACACTAGCTTATGCCCGCGGCTTCGCCCGCGTAGAGTTCGGAAATTATCCAGGTCATGGTCTACCTGTATGCCAAATTTCATCCAAATACGTTGAGCCGTTTTAGCGTGAAAGCGAATTATGTCGAACGCTGTCGGAGGACTCAAAAAAAACCGAAATTTCTTATAATTATTTAATTAATAAAAGTATTACAGAACTTTCTTATAATTATAATAAACCTAGTATACAGATTCGAAGTGGGAATCGGAATGAACGAGTTCCAACGTCACGTAGGCCACCGCGCCGCGCGTCGCTTACACGTGCCGCATCGTCAGCGTTTCCGTCAGCTTGCACAATTCTATGTATTTGTGTCGCGAAGGTAAACTTCCACCGTCGATGCACCGTCAGCGATATAGATATAGGGCTGGCGCGTAACACCTCCCCCCGTAGCTCAGCAACTATTTTAGGACGTTTAGTGAAAATGTTGCTGGCATCTGAGTTTCTCTCTGGCGTCGCGATGTTTCTGGTTTTTCATAAGGATGATCTCGATTTGCAGCAGCAGTATTGGGTGATTGCTCTGTAGGTGGCTTGAGTTTCCAGGCGTTGTAACGGTAACACAGTACTATGATGGTTAGTACAAGTGCACCGGATAACATTACGTAGAAAGGTATGGTTGTATGGTAGAGTGATGATGACTCCAGACTCTCCAGTTGAACAGGTGTTTGAAGATTGATCTCATCTTGTAGGTTATGCAGATTTCTTAAGTTGATAGAGTTTATCTTAAGCGGAGGTTGAGGTTCATGATCTTCATGCATTTTTGTAGTAATTTCAGTGATCTTCGTTGGCTGGCCGTTCACTCGATCATTGATGTTAACTATGGTGAATTCATGTGTTCTCAGCAGGCAGTTATGCGGGATGGTAACCAGGAAGCTGCCGGTCAAAGTGTTGTATTCATCTCGTTCGCAGGTGAGTTGCAGTTTCGTTGGTTGTGGGAAGACGACTACGTAGTGGCGGTCATCCAGCTTCTCCATGGCTTCTCTTGAAAGGGAAACGGTTGTCTTCGTACAGGAATCGTCCGTCGTTTTGCCGTCTATTATACGTTGTATGCAATCTGGTTGCGATCTTAACTGATGATTGAGTTTTTCTTCGCAGAGATACTGCTCGGTTAACTTCGGGCATTCAGCCTCTATGTACACGTGAAAATTTCTAGTGATAGCTATGAATGGGTAAGGGGGAATTACTACCTGCTTACTTTCGTTCGGTACTATAGCTAATCTATACAGAGTATATTTGAGAGGGGATAGGATGGGAAATTGGAATACTAGTACGATGTGTTGACCATTATAGAATGATCCTGGTTTTATGACGTCATAATATTCCCTGATCTCTATATCTAACAGCTGATCCTTATCATAGATACTACTAAGTTTTCCTAACATACTAGTCATTATCTCTAACGTTATCATAGAATGGTGCGTGCTTGCGGCACGGCTGAAGGCTATTGCATCTTCAATTCTATGTAACTCATCTAGTAACTTATCTACGTTATCGCTAACTATACCTAAGATTTGCGCGAACTTCGCGAATTTTAAGAGACTGTGCTGCGCATACTTTTGTTTATCTAGTAAATCATGTAATGTATTGTTAATTTGCGACTGATTTTCAACAATTTTGGTTATAATCTCGGTATGATGGCCCATCCAATCTTTGCTAAGACTGATATGGTGGTTTTGTTCAGAAACTATTTTATCCTGATTATCCTTGAGAATTTTAATAGCATCATTGTATCTCATAGCATCAGTATAGTCGAGATTTCCGGTTATACTTTTTACTACGGAACCTAAACCGTCTATAAGACCTCTTTTGGGACGACTAGGCCCTAAGCTGTATAGTTGAAGTGAAGCTTTATCTAATTTGCTTGTTAAATGATCAATCTGTAACTCATATAAGGCGTAAGTATAGTTATCTAGAATTTCTTTGATTTCAACTAGTTGTATTCGTACGGAGCTAATTTTATCATTTATATCTTTAAGTTCAATGTATTGTAGAAATGTATGATAGTGGGTCGTAAGTCTCATGGGTCCTAATTTAAAAGGTAAGATTCCCGGTCCATCGTTGAGTCCTTCAAGTTTTATCTCTTCCGCCTGTATCAGGTGGAGGACCAACATCAGTAGTGGAATCCTGTAACAATGTGGCACTTTTAGGGATTCGTTTGAGTCTCGATTTTGCTATTGGACCACGTTTCTTGGAAGTATATATGTGAATTGGAAGATCTGCTAAAACCGTATCCTGAGTATATCTCGGTGCGAGCTTTTGACGGCTAGCACTTGGGTTTTTGATGAATATTTGCTGCTGTGGCTGATAATCTACTTCTGATTCACGACTTTTGTTCCTATTATCTATTATTGCAGTTCTATTAGAGAGAGATGATTCATTGATTAATTCATAGACCTTTTTCATTTGTTCCCTATGTGAATGTGTGTATTGTTGTAGCAGATGTTCTGTTAGGTCCATATCTAGTGGATCTCTTGGATCTGTGTGTCCTAAAATGATATCGTATGGCCTACACTTCGTGAAACTATGGACTGAGCTATTATACCCTATTAAAGCATATGGCATTAGATTAATGACAGACTCGTCTCGATGCTGTAGTTTTAGGATGCGCAAATGTTCTAACAAGGTCAGATGAAATCTTTCGATGTTGCCGTTGTCGTTCGGTGCATGAGCTAATGTTGTATGATGAGTTATTTTATGTGTCTTACAGAACTCTGAAAACATCTGGTTTGAAAATTCTGTACCCCGATCAGTAATGATGGTGAGTGGCAAGCCATGATGAGTGCTAAATGTTAGTAAAGCCTGTATAACGCTAAGTGCAGTACCATCTCTCAGGTTATACGCCTGCCCATACTTAGAAAATACATCTATAAGAGTAACATATTTTTCATTTTGTGCTGTAAATAAATCCATATGAACGATTTCGAACGGTTTTGTGGCTGGTGGAACTATATTGAACCTAGGCTTGACAGGGTTCCTGTCATATTTGGCCTGGCCACATATAGTACAATTATTGATAAATTGGGAGATATGCTCCTTCATTTTTGGCCAAAAGTACCTACGTGATAAGGTCAGGTAACATTCGTTAATACCGCGATGATTCGTTTTACCATCGTGATAGTGACGGATAATATCCTGCTGCCTAAGATATTCCTTGACATTTTCAATTTCTGTCTTAGCTATTACCAGGTTCATGGCTGAACTCTTGAATTTCTCTTGCAAAATGGGGACAATTTTGTACATGGCTAAAGGCGGGTTTATAAAGAGAGCTGTTTTAATTTTAGGGTTTACATACTCCTTTATTGCATTGACTAGATCCTCCTCTAAGTTAGACTCAGATAGTTGCACCGATGTTCGGGTATGTGTGTCGAAGGGTTTTGTCACTGTCGGTCTTCTTTTTATATCTCCTACTATGGTCAAACATAATTGTCGATGGAATTTGTTAAGCGGATCGTCAACGATAGGTATCTCAAGTATAGGGTGTTCATTGTCAGTGTGGGCAGTGAGAGTGTTTGAGTTACTTAAGGTTGGAGGTTTATCTGTCGGATTGGCAATCATTGAGCTTGTCTCTTCGTTGTTTAACTCGATACGGGATAAGGCATCGGCGTTGGTGTTATTTTTGCCTTTTTTGTAAATGACTGTAAAGTCGTATTCACTTAACTTTAGCCGCCATCGAGTTAACCTCGAGTTCGGCTCTTTAATGTTCATAACCCACTGGAGTGGTTTATGATCCGTTACGATTTTAAATTTGCGTCCGAAAAGGTATGGTCGGAAGTACTTGGTGGCCCAGACAATAGCCAACAATTCCTTCTCTATCGTGCTATAATTAATTTCACTCTCGTTGAGTGTACGTGAAGCGTACGATACGGGTCTGTCTGATCCTATGGGTCCTTGTGATAGCACTGCGCCTATTGCATAGTTAGAGGCGTCAGTGGTAAGTATGAATTCTTTCGTGAAGTCAGGGTATCTTAGGATAGGGTCATTAGTCAGTAATGTCCTGCATTTTTCAAAACTGTTAATGTAGTCGGGGTCAAATGTAATTTTCTTTCCTTTCTTTAGGCACTGTGTCAGGGGTTTAGTAATCCGGGCGAAGTCTGGAATGAACTTCCTGTAATATCCTAAAAGTCCTAGAAATTGTTTTATCTGTTTAGGGGTTTTTGGTAAGGGATACTTCTTTACGGCTGCTATCTTGTCGGGGTTAGGTTTGATGCCTTCATTGCTTATTACATGACCGAGATAGGCGGTTTCCAATTTTAAAAATTCCGATTTGTCTAACTGTATTTTGAAATTAGATTCACTTAACCTCTGAAAGACTTTTTCTAAGTTGACCATATGCTCCTGTAAAGATGTACTGAATACTATAATATCGTCTAAATAGACGAGACAGATAACATTCTGGAGCCCTCTGAGGACATTGTCCATTACGCGTTGGAACGTTGAGGGCGCATTCTTAAGTCCCATGGGCATTCGTAAAAATTCAAAATGTCCATGTTCTACATTGAAGGCGGTCTTGGGGATGTCGCTGGGGTGCATTTCAACCTGGTAAAATCCGGATGTTAAGTCAAGGGTTGTAAAATATTGGCATTTCCCTAATTTATCAAGTACATCATTGATATTTGGTATTGGGTACTTGTCGTCGATCGTCTTTTCGTTCAGTTTCCGAAAGTCGATGACGACGCGCCACTTTTGCTTTCCTGAAGCATCAACCTTCTTTGGTACTACCCAAATTGGTGAGCTCCATGCTGACTCCGATGGCCTAATTATACCCTGCTCTAACATTTTTGATATTTGGCTAGTGACTTCTTCCCTATGAATAAATGGATACCTGTAACTTTTGGTATATACAGGGTTTTCATCGGTAGTTCTAATGCAGTGCTTTATTTTATTGGTGAAAGTTAGCGGTTCTCCTTCGATATAAAAGATGTCAGCATATTTAGCGCACAATGATTCTAAATTTGCCTTCTCCTCCAAATTTAAGTGACTGGTACGCAATTTTGATATAATTTCTTTTACGCGGGGTGACGATTGCTCCGTATGTGTACACTCGATGTTAAACAATGATGCTTGCGCTGGATGGTCTAACGAGAATATTATATCGTTAGGGGTTGGGTTCTCGACTTCTACTATGCCACGGTTACTTACAACGGTTGTTAAGCATTCATGAATAGTACAGTTACAGATAATCTGTTCGTTAACTAAAACTTCTCCGTCCTGTGCGTTAATTGGTAATCTAAGTAATTTACTGCTTTGAGCCGGGATGATATTTTCATACAAATTTAAATTGCTGGAGTTGTATATGTTAATATGATTTACCGCGAATTTCGTGGTCAACGTCAAATCTTTAAGGTCCAATTTCGCATGCCACTTTGCAAGTAGGTCGAATCCTATAAGACCATCAAAGTGATTATGGAATTTATATACGAATAGTTTTATAGGCTCTAAATCGTTGAATTCGGGGAAACATGGTATATTTATGGAGTGGTTATGCCTACTCGTCGCATGTACGTTGGTAACCTCGAATGGATCATAATTCAATGGTAAATGTGAAAAGTATTTCTCCACAGCATCCGGGCTTATGAAGGACTGGTTAGCGCCGGTGTCTATTAATAAATTTAAATTAGGGTTAGTAATATGAACGTATGGCAGTTGTCGCTGTGTTTGAAGGTTCAATTCTATTTTGATTTTTTTGATTTCGTGACTCCCTGAAAATCCTCCTTGCTGGTGGAAGGCTGGGGCTGTTCATCTACCTGAGCGTTGCCGTCATTTGTCATGTCAGTCGTCACTTCAGTCTGCGTCTGCGGGACGCTATCGTACGCACAAGGATAATTGCCGTAGTAGTCCATAGGATAATTGTTTTCATAGTAATTAGGCTCCTGCTCGTACACGTAATATTCGGGATAATAGAAATCTTCGTAACTTAGACATTCGTTAACATTTACATCGCGCGTTTTGAAGTAGTTCATGGGTGGTGGATTGCCTTGCCTAGACCAATCCCAATTATTACGAGTGGGAGGTAGTGGCTTAGCAACAAAGTTGCTCACACCACTCATGGGCTTGGGCCCTAGATTTTGTGGTGGGGGTCTTGGAGCCATTCTGAATGCGTTATTGTGCGGATTGTAGTTTGGGGGTGGAGCGCCAAATGTTCGTTGCGTATGCGAAGGCATACGGGGTTGATTATAGGGGGCATTAAATAATAATATAATAATAATAATAATACCATTTATTTCAGGCGACATAGGCCCATAGAAAAATACCTTAACCTAAACATACATATTTTTATAAACAAAATCTTGTGTTAATAAATAAGGCTTAAGACTATGTTAGTAGCACTTCACTTTGCACTAGCTTGACTTTGTGCTGTCCTGTGGAACTTGTCCGCGGAAGCGACGGAACACCACGTCCTGGGGCCAAAAGTCTACTTCCATGACGAGGGGCAGATAACAGTTCGGTACACGCACGACGAACGCCTTGAAGTTGACGTTCCGGCGTGATTCCAGTAACTGCACCCTCGGCGTGTACCTCGTCTTTTGTCGCACGTACTCTACGATGTCCTCCGCCTTAGTGGTGTAGTGCAGGCGGGAGATGTACACCGGTGTATTCGGCTTCGCGGCACGCAGGTTTATTTCAGGCACTGTAGGAGCTTTGCCGCAGCGGTTCTTATTTGGTCGCGATCGGCGCTTCCTCCTTTGCACCGTCACAAAACCATCATCTTTATCAGCCCTATTCAGCGCCTTTTCTGGCATGGGCTTGATACTAGGAGCGCCAGGAGCACTCGCAGTGACGCTAGCGAAATCCCTTTGCAGAGGTTTCGGCAGGGCTTCAAGTACTGGCTGCGGGATGGGGTGAGGGGCTCGGGCGGCGCTGCGTGGAGGAGCCGCGGTGACGAGCGCGGGGCTGCGGGGCGTGCGGGCGGGGCGCTCTGCAAGCTCAGCAAACGACGGATGCGCTGGCGACGAAACTGCTGACGCGGAATTCGACGACGATATATCGAGGCCGGCTCCGCGACATGTGTTTACGTTTGACGCATCGACAGGTGACCTAATTACCGCCACACTGTTGCGCAACTCGCTAACTTCTTTGCGCAAATCAGTGACGGTGTTCTGGGATGCATCTAATTTCGTTAGCACATCCTCGAGGCGGGCCTTCAGAAAAACAATGTCCTTCAGCAGGCTCGTTACATCGACGTGGTCGAAGGTGACGGGAGGAAGCTTGTGTAGCTCCTTCACCACAAACGTCGGCACGTCGTCAGGGTCGGTCTCCTTGAACAGCGTGATGATATCTTGCAGGCTCTTCTTAGTCCCGTCACGCCGGCGGGACACCATCTGATCGCGCTTGTTCAGCACCCTAAATAACAACAGCTTGGCAGCAGCTATGTCATCCTCGCTGAAGTTCGTTGCGCAGATCTGGACAGCGGACACCTCATCCATCACATCCAGCTTCTGCTGCAGGAACGCCAGCAGCTCATTCACCACAAGTTCACTACTCATGGCGAGTAAATTACGAGCGACAGCTTGCGCCGCGCTACTCGATATATCGAATATGCAAACGCGTGCGCATTAGAACGCGGCACAAGTGAGGTACAATGAACACTCCGGCGTTAAATCTAAATTGAGTTGGTTGCGGCAACTGCATCATACGTGGTTGTGCATAAGCGGGCGTGACCGGTTTAGGTAAGGGCATAGCATTAGTATTGCGTAAAGCGGGGAAGCCTGCATGCATGGGTGATGGGTTAGGCTGCGTCACAGACTTGGGATGAGTGTTAGTGAGTTTAGGCAAGCTATCATTTCTCTGTTGCAGATACAGCACGTTTAGCTCCTCTTGTACGAATTGTAATGCTGTTTCAATAGAATCTGGCCGCATGCATCGTATGCGTGAACCTAAGGGTTCTTTGAGCCCGCGCACAAAAGCCTGCATTGTCAGCTTCTTATACAAATCGCGTTTAGCATTAATAGTTGTAGCCACTGTTTCATGAAGTGTAATATATGTCATGATGGTGCTAAATAAGGTTTGGCATCTATCATAAAGTTCTTGGGGCGTATCATTTCCCTGTGTCTGCAACGAGAGGTCATTATAGAGGGTGGTTTCATCCCTACGATCCGCGAAATTATTTATTAACACACTTCTGATGCCATTCCAGTTCTCGGGGATACCGTTGGAATTGACAGTTCGCGCAGCGGGGCCCGTTATTCTATTTAGTATACCACTAATCAAGGACAAATTATTTAACTCATGTTCGGGACCCTCGCGTACATATGCATTCACTAACTTATCGCAAATCCTAATAAATCTAGTTAAGATATGGGGGTTCCCATCAAATTCTGGGACCAGGCGGAGGGCCTTCCAAATAGCATCGGGGTCATGTGCCATAGTGCTGTCTATATCTCTATTACTATCTACTAAATCTTCCCGTCTCAACTGTCTATAAGAAACAGCCTCACGGGTCCCTAAACTCCTAGGGTGAAAAATCTTGAAATATATTAAGGGTTAAGGGTAAGGAAAGCGACACCAGAAAGATTCTTGTGCACTTACTTGTACATTCCGGCTTCTCCTGAGCAGTATCAATGTCTGGATCTCCGCAGCTCTTCGACGGTTCGGGATACTCGTCAGAGGTGCCTAAGGCCACCCGGGCGGCTCACCTAATTTCTATAATCCGAAATTTATCTCGCGAACCGGCCCGCGAGTATCCTACCGACTGCGCCAATTATGTCGAACGCTGTCGGAGGACTCAAAAAAAACCGAAATTTCTTATAATTATTTAATTAATAAAAGTATTACAGAACTTTCTTATAATTATAATAAACCTAGTATACAGATTCGAAGTGGGAATCGGAATGAACGAGTTCCAACGTCACGTAGGCCACCGCGCCGCGCGTCGCTTACACGTGCCGCATCGTCAGCGTTTCCGTCAGCTTGCACAATTCTATGTATTTGTGTCGCGAAGGTAAACTTCCACCGTCGATGCACCGTCAGCGATATAGATATAGGGCTGGCGCGTAACAAGCGTAACAAACACAAACAAACAAACTTACTTTCGCATTTATAATAATAGGTTGGGGAAAAAGTTTCTTCGCATTTTTTAAGAAAATTCAAAACATTTTTTAATATAGTTTATTTACATTTAACTAAAGTATGTAGGTACCATTTTGTTCGATAACTTTTTGCCATCTTGTAGGTAGGGACACGATCCCATTGCTATAGAAATTTTGGGACTTCTGGTCAAAATACCGCGACAAGTGGTTTTGGCAGTCGTCTCGTGATGTTAACCTGACACTGCCTAAAGAATTCTGAAGAGACCGAAACAGGTGGAAATCTGAAGGTGCAAGGTCAGGACTATACGGCGGATGCATTAACACCTCCCAGCCAAACTCTCTTAATTTTTGCTGAGTGGCTAAAGATGTGTGAGGTCTAGCGTTACGAGTATCATGATGGAAAACCACCCTTCTGTTGATTAATTCCGGCCGCTTTCTCTCAACTTCTTGCTTTAATCTCATCAGTTGTTCGCAGTAGAGTTCAGAATCTATGGACCTGCCTGGTGGTAATAGCTCATAATGAATAATGCCCTTCCAATCCCACCACACACATAGCATCACCTTGTTGCGAGTCAACCCGGGTTTCGCCACAGTCTGTGAAGCCTGACCGGCCTTTGACCACGACCTTTTTCGCACGTCCTTGTCATACGTGATCCACTTTTCATCACCAGTTATCAGCTTCTTCAAAAATGGTTCGGTTTCATTACGTCGTAATAAAGAATCACAAATGAGTACACGATTCATTAGGTTTCTTTCATTGAGCTCGTGAGGTACCCAAATGTTGAGCTTTTTTGTGTATCCAGTTTTTTTCAAATGCGCCAAAACTGTTTTGTGGTCAATTTCCAGTTCTTCAGCTACGTCGTAACTACTGATATGCCAATCTTGCTCCACTTTTTCAAAAATGGCATCCATTTTATCCGTAATAGGGCGACCAGAGCGACGTGCATCTTTGACATCAAAATTTCCGGATTGAAAACGCTTAAACCAAATTTGTGCTTAAACCAAAGGTCCATAAACATCGCAAATTTTTTTCGCGGCTTGCGTTGCATTTTTACCTTTTTTGTAGTAAAATTTTAAAATGTATCGGATTTCTTCATTAGATTCACTCATCTTGACGGTACGAAAAACAAATGAAAATCACACATTTTCCAAAGAGATTTTATTACAAGTTCATACATACTATAATGCGAAAAGACTTTTTCCCCAACCTAATAATACTAGCTACTAGCCCGCGGCTTCGCCCGCGTGAATGTCAGAAATTACCCCACGGGAACCTACTACCTGGATGAAAAGTATCCTATGTCTTAATCCAGGTTAAAAACTATCTGTATACCAAATTGCATCCAAATCTGTTCAGCCGTTTTTGCGTGATTGAGTAACAAACATCCAAACATACAAACTTTCACATTTATAATATTAGTAGGATTGGCTTTTTAGGCTCTTCTACTAGCGTCATCGCTAATCGAATGTTACTTTGTCTAGGTCCTCTTGGGCCTATACAACGTATTTCTTTTGATATAACATAACTCTGAGGTATTAATGAGACCATAATGTTGAAAAACTTTTACGATGGGACCAAACTTGAAATCGCGAAAAGAAAATCAGCTGTTCCCTACATTTATGTTCGCATAAGTAGTCAGAACGTAGGGAAATGGCGATTTCAGGTTTGGTCCCATAGTAAAAGTCGTTCAAAATTATGGTCTCATTAATACCATAGAGTTATGTTATATCAAAAAGAAACTCGTCGTATAATAAAACTGACAATGGAGACTGACAGGATACAATCAGACAATCTGTCAATTTTGTAATTTTTGAAGTGAAAACTTCTTTATGCGCATTGAGCGATTTTTGGCAGGGGGATATCTTACAGGTCCGCATCACTGCGTCATCGTCACACCGCGACACTTCGTTTTCACTTCTGTCGGCAATCCCCATGATTGCCTATTTTCTTTTTCCTTATAGTTTAACCATCGTTGACTTTGTATCTGTAACCTTCAACTTAGACTAGGCATGGAGTTGACATCTGGTCTAAACTTAACCATCTAGTAGGTACAAAGCCCAAACAGCGGCCAAGAAGCTGGGCATCCTAAATAGGGTGAAGCGATACTTTACAAAGCGCAAGTCCGATCCTGCATGGAGTATTGCAGCCACCTTTGGGATGGCTCAGCTAAGTACCAACTTGCCGCGCTTGACTCGGTGGAACGCAGAGCAAAGACGCTCATTGGCGACGTAGAATTGGTGGATGCTAAGCTTCACAGCTTGGCTAATCGGCGCAAGGTTGCCTGCTTGTCGGTCTTCTACAGATTTTACTTCGGTGAGTGAGCCCAAGAACTGCACGACCTCATTCCACCGGCCCCCTTCTACCATCGGACATCTAGACGCACTGCTAGTTACCGAGCGCATACAACCCTAATCTCTTCAAAGTGAGAGTGAACAGGCTTCTTCTGGGTAAGCTCTCTCCATCGTCGATTTTGTCTCTGTCACCTCTCACCTAGACTGGAGTCAACGGAAAAACCATCTCATAAAAAAAAAAGTTTTTATTTGTTTATTTAGTTTTTAATTTCCGCTTTAGCGCCAGACGTCAGATGATGAGTAGGTATAGCTTGTCAAAAATGTAGGTGGATAAGTTTGACAGATGGTATGGGAAAGATTGCCTAAACAAGTTACAACTTTAAGGATTGAATGTGTCGTAACTTGATTTGACAGAGTTTCGTTTATCATAGACTAGCTTGTGCTCGCGTCTTCGCCAGTGTGGATGTCGGTATTTTATTTTATTTTATTTTATTTATTAAGGGATAATAAACAACTACAACATATAAACAACATAAGGTTAACACAACTTAGGTAGTAATGTTGCAGTCCACTGCATTATCCGCAGATAAAACATATTTAATGATCAGTGGTAGCCACTAGACTAGCATTATCAAAATTAACAAATATTAATATTAATATTTTGAAATAAATAAATAATATCACTATAAAGCTAGCTATAGCTCCAAAACCAAATCAGATCAGTATGTACGAGATATATCCCACAGGAACGTACTACCGGCATTAAAGTACCCAATGTGTTAATCCAGGTAAACAATGTCTTCTCGCACTGCTTGTACTATAGTATCCTTGGAGCGGCGCGTGGATTGATATAAATGAATGATTTGTACAGGATAAAAAAATCCGGAATATATAATGGAACGGAAAATTACCTACTTGCATGCCAAAGAAGGCAACTTTAAAGTGAAAATGTAAATCCTCTTTATTCCCTATCCCGTGGGAATTTCGAAAAAAATAGTTACCTAAATAATTACAGGTAAGGAACTTAGTAAAGTTATTGTTCTCTGAATTACTAAAGTGTCTTTGGCGATGGTGAAAGTTGGGTATATATCCGAGTAGTCTGTAGTCGGATATTTTACTCCCTTAGGGGTTGAATTTCAAAAACTCCTTCCTTATTCCTTGTCGGCATTATAAAAGGAACCTCTGTGTAATTTCAGCTTTCTGGGTCCTAGGCTTTGGGCTGGAGCTGGCTGGATGAGTCAGTCAGGACTTTTATTTTTATTTATACAATATGTAACAAAAACCCTATTCTTCTACCTACGTTTTAAGAGTCGGTTTACATACGTAATAAAGCAAGTCATTAATACAAAAAAAAAAACTGTTCAACAAAAATAGGTAAAATAATATCTATTTAATAATATTTGTAATGTATTGTTTAACTGATTTCTTACCTCTGCAATTCTGCATAAAGCGACGACGCGACAGCCGTTCGAAAGTGCGCTGCGCGGGAAGTAAGTTAGTAATTCGCAGGGTGGCAGGTGGCGGAGAAAAGGGTTAGGTAGGCACATGGTACTGACCCGGGGCCCGTGCGTCCCGATGTACTTATAAAATCAGATACTCTAAACATTTTTTTCGATTTTAATAGTTATTTGACTTTGACCTCGACTAGCCAATCCTTAGTCTTTTTTTAATTATAATCTCATCAATGTTGTGCTTGTAGGTATATGTATGTATACGTCCCTAAAAGGAACAACAGGGTTTTTGTTACATATTGTATAGAAGAAGATAGATGTGTGATACTACGCAATATAAAAAAAGAACAAAAGTGGTTTATAAAAGGTACGTTAATCGCAGAAGTTGATGATACTGGTTCCCAAACTAAACTATCGCTTATATTTTGGGACACAGTGTTCAGCCGTGGATAATGTTACAATTTGGTGTCTTTAGTACATTTGTTGTGAATGTGAATAAGAAAACAATAATAATAATTTTAATTGTAAGGTCAAAAGGTGAGTGTGTGTGCGTGTTTATGTGTGTGGGTGATAGAGATCATGGATTACACAGTAAATTTAAGTAAATCTTCAGTCTTTTGATAGTCCATTTTGAGTACCTAGCCAATCAGTAACTATGTATTTCTTTTGCTTTGCGTTTGTTTAGTTCTATAATTTTTAGTTCCTTATTAATATGGTCGTATAGTTTGCAGCTAAGACTGTTGAATTGTCCTCTGGCAAAGGCTGTCCTTGTAGGGGAAAGAACGCATGCCTTCATCCTTCTATATGTAGTTTAGTTTTGCCAAAATGACGTAAGGTTTTGCAGAGATACTTGATAATAAAAGAAACACATTAAATAAAACATAAACATAACATCACGCCTGTAATCTCCGAAGGGTTAGGCAGAATGTAGCTATAGTACTCGTACACCCACATTTCGCCAATTACGTTAAGTCCCCTGTAACACGGGACGAGCCTATTGCCGTCACATGGGCACAAATCTCGACTCTGAGCTGCTACTGAGAACTATCAGAAGGAATAACCCAATAATACTTTACAAGACCCGGGATCCAATCAAGGACCTCATGCGCAGTACTAGCACTAGACCATTGGAGCAATCAACGCACCTTTAATAAGTTTTAAACACAAACAGCTTTACAAATCTCACCGTGAACACTTAGGTGAAGTGAGCTTGAAGAGAGCTGTCATTCCACCTGACGCTACGGATTGACTTTAGTGACAGCTCACTCCACTCTCACTTCACCACCAAGTTTTCACGGTGAGATTTTTTCAGAATAGCACTGCAGATCCACATTTCCAAATATAATAGTATACCGCACAAAGTAACCTCGTCAACAGATGAGTGCACTCAGTGCCGTCGTTGTCAGCCATTGTCTCTTACTGTAAGCAATGTGTTTTAACGTGTAACAACTGGAATTGTGCACTTAATTAACTAAAACCTTTGCATATGTTACATTATTTTTGTGGAAGGATCTAAAGTGGTTTTGTTAACTAAATAGGTGCTTTTATGCGGTGCACGAATTCTGATGGATATTTAGGGTTCCGTACCAGAATGGTAAAAAGGAACTCTTATGGTGCGACTCAGTCTCTCTGTCTGTCACAGCTAGATATCTCAAGAACTAATAATGCTATCAACTTGAATTTTAGAAAAGTTTTAGATGACGCTTGAACAACTATTTTGCAAATAAGAATGAAATAAAAATGTATATATTTTTTTTGCAACAGGGACTGAAAGAGGGTCTTAAAAATACTAGAGCATGTGGGGTATCATATGAAAGAGCACTGTTTGCACTTTCTCAAACATTTTTTTAAGCCGCATAGTTTTCGACTTTTGATAAAAAATGTAAATAAAAATACCGTTCCTATTCTGAAATTATTCTGTGTGATAGAAGTTTATGTAAAGATTACAGGAAAAATAAACGATGTCCGGTTTCACCCGCTTAAGTCTCGAATCCGTAAGAATATCGGAATAAAAAGTATCTTATGTGTTAATTCAGGTTATAAACTATCTGTGTGCTAAAGTTTATGAATATCCGTTCAGTAGTTTTTGCGTGAAAGAGTAACAAACATCCATCCATCCTCACAAACTTTCGCATTTATAATATTAGTAGAAGAGTAGGATAGAAAGTAGAATAAGTAGCAAGTAGGATGGTACGAAACCCTCGGTGAGCTAATCCGACTGTCTCTTGACCGGTTTTATTGTTTTCTAATGTCGTTTTAAGAGGTTATCAGTAAAGATTAGGCAAAAATGACACCTATTGGTGTAGTTTAAAGGGTTATAATAACAGCCGCACGGGTCGTTAGAAGGTTCAAGCTATCCATTACATATCGAAACCCCTCGGAAAGCACGTTAAGCCGTTGGTTCCAGCGGTAAATCGTAGATCTTTGACAGTCGATACGGGTAGTCAGAAGCCCATAAACTCTGACAACCAGTCTTACCAAGGGGTATCGTATTAACCAGTAGCTAGGTTGTGGAGGTCAGATAGGCAGTCGCTCCATGTAAATTGGACCTGGTTAGACTGGAAGCCGACTACAACATAGTTGAGAAAAGGCTAGGCAGATTGATTATTGGTGAAGTTTAAAGGATGGATAGCAAAGTTTTTATCTGTTATTAGTCCAACAAACTGCAATCACCATAGATCTTGCCATTCTTTTTTTTATTTCTTGATAGCTGATACGGTGTTTAAAAAAAAACAATTTTTCAACCAATTTCTCACTTTGTGTCAAAACATATAATTACTATATCTTCCAGTCAGGATAAAATAACATAGTCATAAAAAACACATACACATTACAACCAATTAAAGTACCATTAGCTAAGACGTATTTATTTACTACCTACAAAATGCGTATACGAATCAAATATCCGGTAGAAACGGATAATAATGACACCCGGAAGCAATAAAGTTAGGCAATCACCTGTTCCATCGCCAATGAAGAAGCGATCAGCTGTCAACTATTTTCTCGCTCAAGAAACGAACAAAATATTGTGGTAAGTAAAAGAGATACACATACATAATTAAAAACCTTTTTTCAAAAAAAAACAACCTGTTTCCAAAAAAAATACTACAAAGTGAAAAACTTTGTTACAAAAAAAAAAAAAAACCGACTGCCAAAAAAGCACTACAAAGTTAAAAATAACTTTAATTTCGGAAGCCGGTGTCTTTGAATTTGTATTTTAGTTTTATTTCCACAGAATTTCCACCGAAAAAAAATCCGAAATTAAAGTTATTTTTCACTCTTTGTAGTGTTTTTTTTTCTGTTTTTAGTGGGTCAGTTTGTAATTTATCTAAGTTACAATAGCCTAATGTCAACTGCTCATCACCTTTTACAAAATATTGCTTTTCCCCAAAGAGAATTAAACTACTTGAGAGCTGATAGACCGATTTCGTCTAGGCACACGACTCACCACTGCGGGCCGGAGGACGAAGAAAATACAGCGGTTGTGATTGGCCGATGCAACAATGTCAGGACGAATGTTCCAAACATAGTGATGCACAAGTCAGTTTTACAACAACAATATCGATATCGATAAAATCGTCGTCTATTAATTCTACATTTTTCAAACTATGTTGATAGGGTGTTAACTGGATGCAAATAAAACACTGACGTTACACTTCAAATTTAACTTTATTTAATTAATCAGCTAATTTAATCGACTGAAAGTATGTCTAATAAAAATAATAGGTAGCAATGTCCCTGTCGGAAAGGACAATTAATCTTGGAAACCAATTATCCCTGTAAACTGCATTTATCCACTTTTCTTTCAGTTCCGGAATATTTGGAAATCTAAAATGTAAAGATTAAGTAATAATACTTTTTTACTATTAGGAAACATCGATAATTATTTTTATCGTCAATATCGACTTTGTTTTGAAGTTGACATAACACTAAAGCATTACTAGAGATAGAAAGAGACAGACGTATTGACAACCCTAGTAAGAGAAAAGGACTTTTCAAAAAGACATCAACGCGTTATAAATTTTTGTGCCATTTTACGTAATAACCAGTTTTGCTTGAGCCCTGCAATTATTCATAATAATAATACATTATAAATATATTTTACTTGCCGATGAAAATTCATGCCGTCTTTTTCATAGGTGGGATGTTCTAAACGATTTCCCACACCATTTAATTGAACAGGAACTCATAATTGTTTTTATTTACGCAGATAATGTTTTAAAAGGTACCAAAATAACCGCGTGTGCAGAGATCCAATAACTGGTCAAAACTAAAATGGCCTCTCATATTGTCATCTAATATAAGTGCAATTTCATTTTTGTGTCGTGAGCCTGAGTCGCCCGTAACACCAGTCAAGAAGCTTTATAGTCATTGCTTTTCCCGATGCAGAGACGTTAATAGTTGAGGAGTTCTCTTGGTAAGTACCAGGAGAAATGGAGCTTATGGTGAAGTCACCATCAGCTCCACTTCACCTTAGGCATTGTTATAAATTGCTTAGCAACCATTACTAAAGTACCTAATCGAATCGCAACCCGTGAAATACTTATTATTGATTAGTTCCGTTGGCGATCTGTGATCTTCATCATCAGTGAAACTGATGATTCACTAAATGGTGCTTTCCGAGAGCAAATGCACGAGTCACTATAAAAAATACCCAAATCGCTATAGACGTGCCTATAATATTTGAAGAGTTCCATCGATTTTTCCAGGATCCCATCATCAGATCCTGACTTGATGACAATAGGACCAACTAGAAAGTATACGCTTTGAAACAAAAAAGAATTTTCCAAATCGGTCCAGCCGTCTTCGAGTAATCGGGAACATACATAAAAATATTTAAAAAAGATTCCGACGAACAGAGAACCGCCTCCTTTTTTGAAGTCGGCTATAAGTTGATCGCTCATTGTTCACACCACCGCCGGCGAGTACTCGTTTGTCGCAGCGACAAGAGTTAACGAGAGTACTCGCTCAGCGACGCTCGCTTAGCAGGCGCTTGGTGCATACGCATACCAGCGAGTAATTGCTTGTCGCCGTCGCTAACTCGCTATACGTTGCTCGCTAACTCGTTATTAGTTGCTCGCCAGTAGTGAGACAGATGCCTCGTACTCCTATCTCACTGGAACGAAGGTTGTAGGAATATTTGGCAAGTCCGTATGCAAGTGCGAGCCAAAAGATAAAGGTGATTTGTAAGAGAAGTGTCACATTTACAGTGGAACCGATCGCTATCTTTGGAAGTAAGTTATGAGAGAGTGAGAGCTTTGTGCTCTAAGGTCGAGATCTATAAACGTTACTTAGCTTGAGTTTTGGTTTGGACATGTCCCTGTCTCTATCTTGCACATGCAGCTTAGACAGTTGTGCAACAGAGACAGCAATAAGATTTAGCCTAACTACGCGCTAAGAACCGTTTATACATGGTCAAATTAAATCAGCTAGCGAAACTCTGCAGACGTGATGGGTACGTGGGATATCTAATCAGGATTAAGCAAAAAAGAAATTAATTTGATATTTTGTTTTGGGATCGTTGACTGCTGGTAGTGTAACTAATTAGGTACTTGAAGTATGAGTTGAGAAAATCTTTGTTTTTTTTTTGTTAAGTCGTGTTATTGCGGATTTCACCAATGAAACTGAACGCGATCAGCACATCTAAGCCAAGTTCAAGCGCTTTGAGTGTCAATATTCCAAAGAAAATAATGACAGTGAGTGCTTTTAAACGTGGTTTACGTGCTGATCGCGTTGTTTCGTTTAGTGAAATCCGCAATTATCACAACGGTGACATTTACAAAAAAAAAAAAAAACTGTTTTTTAAACAGATTTTACACACACTACCTACAGTCGTTGACCCTAAAAATAAATCATCAAACTAATTACTTATTTGTTTTAACAAATAATTAATTTGATGATTTTTTTTTATCACGGTTACATAAATGGATACCCATCACGTCAGCAGAGTTTCACTACCTAATTTAATTTGACCCTGTCGATCTCGGCATTAAGGCTGCCATCAGACGGACTGCACCGCTACAACCGCACGTAGTCGATGTAAGGCACACATACCAACTCGGAAACGGATCGTAACCGTATCAACTCGAGCCGTTTAGTATTCTTTGTATGAAACTCCCTAATGAAAAGCACACTAATCGGAATCGTAACGTAAACGATTTACCTCGGGATAAGCTCACGAACCGCGGTGTGGCGCGTGCTCAACCAGCAGCGGTCCCCGCGCTTACGCCTCTCCGTCACCGCGCTTGCGTCTATTCGTCCACCCTTGCCCCTCTCACCCCTCCCGCGGCCTGCCTGCAGCACAATATTCTCACAGAGAACATTTTGAAGTGAAAACGTTTTTTCGCTTGGTGTTGGTACTGGTGGTAAGTTCAATTTTTCTGACCGACAAAAATATGTAAGATTTCAACCGCTAATAACTATGAGACTGCTATGAAATGCTAGAGTAATATTTGACCATTCAAAAGATAGGTCATGCTTAGAACAACTTTATAGCAGGATATAATTTGTCTATGACGTCAGACTGAGAGTGCACGCGCATGCGCGCGACCCTCTACTTTTCACTATGTGACGAAATATGAATTGCGCAAAAACATGATTAGCTAGATCAGTTATTGTGGTCTTTTTGTCAAGAGTTGACAAAGCACTACCAGAACCTAAAGAGAAACAACAGAAATATTGGCCAAAATAGGGTTAAAAATTAATATGCAGTTGAAAATAGCAAATTAATATCAGATGTCTCGTATCGGCCGTAAATCTGCTCAGAAATTAAAACTATTATAACCGGTGAAAGCTTGCTTTATAAGGAATGCAATGAGCCTACTAAGTTTAGTATCGAGCAAATACAATGGCTACGGCAGTATCGCAAACCGTAGTAAAATTTCAATAATATGCTTTTACGAAAACAAATGGCGCGGACTCGAACTGTGCCTGCTAAACTTTTTTTATATAGGGTATTGAGACGTCACTCGCGTCATTTTGCGGGATATATGGCTTATGGCGCCATCTGGTGCTACAATTGACGTTAAGATTCAAACTGATCTTGTGCCAGCCAGGTCAACCAGCGGTCGGCGAGCCGTAAGCGCGGCGTCACCTAGCTGTAGCCGAGTCGACGTATCGCAGCTGCTGGTCCGCTTTGGTTACGTGCTTACGTTAGGCTGACGGCGAGGCGAAAGGCGATATGATGACGATCCCTTTCCGAGTTGATATATGTGCTATGACCTATATTCAACTGCATGCAGTTGTACGTTTGACTTCGTACAGTCGTGACTTCTACTTCACGCGGTTGATCGTTAACCGTATACAGTTAGTGTGCAGTTAGTCAAGGATCAGATAACTGTATGCCGTTAGGGATGGACAGCGTGTGTCGACACTACACGACTGCAGCCGACCACGTGAAGTTGAAGTCACGACTGTATGCAGTTAATATCGACTCCACACGACTGCAACCGATCGCGTGAACTGCACACTAACTGTATGCGGTTAGCGGTCAATCGCGTGAAGTAGAAGTCACGACTGATCAGATCAAGACTGTACGAACAATATATATCGACTGCGCATGGTTGCTGCTGTACAGTCCGTCTGATGGCAGCCCAAAGTTTTAAGGCTCCTACAAACAGGCGCGCCACACGACAAGAATCGCACGCGACCCAAAGGCACCGCTCGTCGCAAGACACGGGCTGCCTATGTGTTGCGTGCGAGTTGAGTCGTGGACACGCCAGTTGAAGGATCCTTTGGAGTATTGAAATAAGCTACGAGATCCAATTAATTTGACATTTTTTAAAGTAGAATTAAGGCCCTGATTGCCATCTATCTATAACCTTTTTATTGAGATCTTTCCAATGAGTCCAAACACGATACCTCTGCTGTAAGTTGGTGAGGAAGTTGGGTATCCTGCAAATACCAGGTAATGTTGCAGCATCAGGTAACAGAATACCAAATTTCGACTTGATCAGACCTGTGGAAATGCTCACATGCATTCATCAACTAGAAAAGAGCTGAAAATCTTCAAATGACTGAATTGATTTTCTTGAGTCATAGCTAAGAACACTCTTGATCAAGTCACCTTTCAAACAAAACAAAAAAAATCTATATCGGTTCAGTTGTTTGAAAGCAACTGTAACACACACTCGTTTAACTTAGAATACCCCTTCGTTTTCCGTCGGGGTTAGTAAATAACGAATACAATTGTATCACCCTATGTAAAATTTCTACATTTATATTTGTAATTTATATGGTGTAGGTATATAATAAAGAGTATTCTCTCTTTCCTTCTTTGTTTATGAAGTGGTCATCGACTTTTGTTGCCAACCGTACTTTCGATGCCATTGGTATTTAACTGACGGAGTATCTTTCCACAATATTCACATCAAAGAGGACTGGCTTTGATAGAAATAAATATATCGATTAATCACCTTAACTTCTAGCATTACGGTTTGCAATAACTATAAAAATAAGTACAATAGCTAATACACACAATATCTCTGCAATATGATCATTAATATTGGATCCATTAATTAATTAATTTGAAGTTTGGGCTCGTACCAATTAAACATTATAAAATTGATGCCGGAATTAAGCAGAATCTCCAAACGAGCTGTCAAACTTTATACGTCAAGTGAATTTCATACATTTGACAGCATCCTTATCTGTTTCCCGATCTCCGATAGCTAGGTATAATAAGATACCATTTACGATTAAATATACTATCAGTTTTTCCTCGTCTCTTAAAAATCCATACCGTGTATGATTCGACCTCGTACCTCGTATTAGGCGGTGCGAGCAACCACAAGTAGGTAGTCGTTGCTCTAACCAAAGACTAAGGTTCACTGTTCTCCGCCCACCGAGTGACCTCAAGGAAGACGGCGCAGTGCTCACGTTGCTGCTTTGCAATTTTGCACAGTTTTGTTCCGGGGAGATCACTTTACAGTCCTCGTTTGTCGCAGCGACAAGAGCTATCAAAGAGAGTACTCAGCGACGCTCGCTTGGCGGGCAGAGCACTCACTGAGAGACTCACGCTTGGTACATAGGCATACCAGCGAATAATCGCTTGTCACCGTCGTTCACTCGCTGCTTGCTGCTCGCCAACTCGTTTTCAGTTGTTAGTTCTACTCGCTGTAGCTACTCGTACATCGCCGGAGGCGGGACAATTGCCTAAATAAACAGACAATTTAAGTTATATAATATAATAATCAATTTGCGTAACAATAAATTTTCCGTGACTGTGAACCTATCTACTGAAAATTCTTACTACAGAAAAACACGCTAATTTATAACGTAAGTAACGTTATAAATTAGCGTGTTTTTCTGTAGTAAGAATTTTCAGTAGATAGGTTCTGAAAATTCTTACTACAGAAAAACACGCTAATTTATAACGTTACTTAACAAGATAATTAACAGCATCCAATACAGAACAACTACGTAACTAAGTACGTACAAAGCTAGAGTAATCTTGGCTCCATAAAGTGACGGATTTCCAGGCCATATCGCGGGCTATATGGCCATTTCCTGCCACTGTAATGAATGGCCTACTAAGATTTATTAACATCTACACACGCTATGCCTTAACTGAGCTCAGAGTCGTGTTAAGGCGCAGTCGGAATTAAAATAAAGTTAAAATAGTTATGATCGGCGACGTCGCGGCAAGTTGAAGATGAACGGGTGAACCTGATTCCTACTGAAAGAACTGGGGTGCAATGGCAGGGGCCTGACGTGTGAGGAAAAGGGAGAGGGAAGCGTTTGTCCAATAGTGGGACATTTCCTGTTAAATAGATAGACAGAAAATAGTTTTATCGGTAAAAGTAATAACTTATTTTATTCTTCCTTGGTCCTATGTAACACAACTGAGAATTCGACATTTGTATTTGTCAAAAAATTACATAATTGTCACTTTGTTGGGATCGGCTTCCAGTCTAATCGGATGCAGCTGAACACCAGTATTTTACATGGAGCGACTGCCTATCTGACCTCCACAACCCAGTTACTGGGTAATTGGTTGTCAGACTTTCGGGCTTCTGACGACCCGTAACGACTGCCAAAGATCCACGAATGACAGCCGGGACCAATAAAATTACGGCTTAACGTGCTATCCGAGGCACGGAGGAGTCTTGGTATGTAAAGATGGTCACCCATCCACGGACCAACCGCGGCAAGCGAAGCTAAACCTGATCAATTGACCCGTGCCGCTGTTATTACTGAGCTACAAGCCATACCTACTACATCATTCCAAAGAAGACAAATTCCCATTTTGCTGTCCTAAAAATATTATTGAACACTCTAATATAATGATTACGTCTTTTTTTTAAACCTCGAATAATTCCTATTTGGGTTCCTAAAAATACTGAATAGCCATGTAACTGCAACCGATTTGGATGTTGCGCGGTTGGTCACTGTTCTCTTCTTTCTCATATCTTTTTTTTTAATGGGAAATCATCAAATAACTTCTCCCGCTCTGGGTGGAACGGGAGGGCGTGTCAGACTTCTACTGACTAAAACCCACCCGTGTTCCTTCAGTTGCCTGTGCCAGGGCCACGGTAACGCTTTCGAACAACCCGCAACTCATATCTATGGTTCTAACCTAACCTAACCCGTTTGGTCGAGATACCCTAGCTTGGTTACTGCGACCAACTGTGAGAAAGGCCAGAAAGGTAAAAAGAGTCTCAACTATTTAAAAAACCCGGCTCCATACATTCCAACTGCAAATGTAACTTTGTACGCACAATATTGAGAGATTTACCATGTTATTTTAAGACCATAGACTTCTTATAAGTTTACCTGTAATCGATAGGTATAGAACTATTTTGTATTTTTTTCAAAAGTGTGGGCTCAGTAGTTTTGAAGATAAGGGCGGAATGGTCAATTTACGTCTATTTTCTTAAATATCTTCAAAACGATTTATTTAAAAGAATATAAAAAATATATTTGATACCCTCACAGTAAGCCCATTTGATATGTTACACGGTACAGTTTACAAAACCTATTTTTCTAATTTTCTTATTTGCCCCCAAAATTTACCCCCACATTCAAAATTCTTATATGTACATTACACGTTCGTGATTGGGTCACAGAAATTTATACGTGTACTCAACCTAATCGGTCCATTAGATTCGGAGCAAATTGGCTGTGACAGACGGACAGACCTATGATCCTATAAGGGTTCCATTTTTCCTTTTGAGATACGGAACCCTATAAAACTGTGCATTATTAGAAGCGCAGAAAGTCTTTAGAGGATCATAACTGTCTGTTAAACCAAGCTACATTTGTGCCAAACCATGCAAGCCGCTACACCTCTTGCATGGATGGTTTTTGATACATGCAATAATTAACCACAATTTCCTGATAACAAATTACTTTCGTAGCTCATAATTACTACGTTTGTAGCATATGATAATTACTTAGTCGACTAACTAGAAAGTAATTATTTGTGGGAGTTGCCAATTAGTCTATGACATTACCACTTTCACCTCTCTATAGAACCTGCTAGAAACACAAAGTCTATAAATACTCGTAGACTGGACGAGAGGAATTCAGTCCTTTTTCTACGATAGTCACTGAAGCATATATAGTTCCCCGAAATTGGGAGAGTACTCATAGTGACCGTAGGAGAATCTGTATATTACTATAACTGTGTTTTATCTTGTGTTCATTCTACATTATTATTCTTATCTTGTAAACCACTGTGATGCTAGTTTCCTCTCCCCTGACCCTTTCCTTGTCTTGGGGCTACGGACCTCGTCTGGTTAGGAAACTACGCACATCACTGAGGCTTACCGGATCTTGCTCGGAGCTCACGGACGCACCCTTGCGTATTTCCAGGGATCACAGCTTCGGTTAGACTACCGCACTACACCGCACCGGCTAGCTACCAGTCTGAACCTACATCTCCACCGGCGGCCGCTGAGTTCCGCACCAGATACCACGGCTGACAGCCACACTACTGGTCCACTACTCCGGCAGCCTACACAGACGCTGACCTCTACCTACTACGGCTACGGCTGACAGCCAAAACTAAGGCTGACCACGCCGAGCCACCGCAGCGCCAGCCAGACAGTCCACCCAGGGCAGTACCTCCCCACTTTATAACCTTCCAACGAAAAGAACCTTATGACAAGACAATCCACGACCCCTACAATAAACTCTGTTAAAGTCACTTCTAAAATAAACTCTGTTTAAGTGACACATTAGTCTCATTTGCTCTACCCACGAATCCGCTACGCCACACGTTAATCAAGCGACACATTTTAATATTAAATACAAAGGTCGACGTTTATTTACCTCCATGCTATGGTGTACGGAAAACGTTTTACCCTTCATTAATGTGATGAAAGGGTACAATTAGTAATTTAATTTAATTTTATCGTTCAGCCGCGCGTGTCGATCGATCGGACGTGGATGGGTGAGCATCTTTACATACAGAAACCCCTCTGTGCCTCGAAAAGCACGTTAAGCCGTTGGTCCGGCTGTCATTCGTGGATCTTTGATAGTCGTTACGGGTCGTTAGAAGCCCGAAAGTCTGACAACCAGTCTTACCATCGTCCACCGATTCGGAATCGGAGCGTACATACCGTACGAATATGTTGCTTTGAGATGGGTTTGCTTACCTTAGTCTAGGTTAAAGGCTGTCACCTCTCTCAAATAAAAAAATGCCATTTTACCGTACGTAGGTAGGGTCAGATGTCTAACAATGAAACAGTGGTACACAATAAAACACTGTAATATTTCTAAAACCCTGCGTTGGACACTCTCGAGAACCCCTCACCCCACCCCAGTTTGCGTCGGCGCCACGCGGGAGAAGACGTGTCTGTGTAGCATTTTTAAGTTTTTCGACAAAAATGTAAGTATTTTCGTCATTCTTTAAAGATTTTTCATTAAATTATGGTTGAAAAATTCATATTTTTCATGTTAACCTGGCATTAAACATATTGCGTAGATTAAGTGGAATAGATCATATGTTAAAAGTGTTACAATTTGGTGGTTTTTTATTGAGGTTAGTAAAAGAAACCCTATGTAGTCAACAATGAAACAGTTTCGCTATGGACACAGTGACACACTGTTTCATTGTGTACTGTCTTGTTTATAAAATAATTTAATTTAATTTAATTTAATAAAAACTTTTTGATTGAACTCAAGCATTTTTTATCATTCACCTACTCTATAAATTTCACAAAATATGAGACACACACATAATTATTTTGTTTCATTGTTGAATTTGTGGTGTTTCAATGTGTACACCACTATGTACACAATGAAACAGTTCCAATTTTTACGTTTTTATTTTTTGCTGATTGATTACACATAAATAAAAAAAAAATACATAAATAACATCCGATACCTACCCAATAAAATTGCATATATACCTTTAAAAAATTAGACTTCTATCTATAAAAACAAAAGGTGTACGAGACATTAAATTTTTAGTTTTTCATTGTTGAACACACTATTAATTATATGTTTCATTGTTGAATTTGTGGTGTTTTATTGTGTACACTACTGTGGACACAATGAAACATTTCCAATGTTTTTGTTTTAATTTTTTTGCAGATTAATTACACATCAATTTAAAAAACCATAAATGACATCCTATACCCAATAAAATTGCCTATATACCTGTAAAAAATTACACTTCTATCTGTAAAAACAAAAGGTGTACGAGACTTTGAATTTTTAGTGTTTCATTGTTGAACACATGACCCTACGCTAAAATGGTATTTTTTTATTTTTAGCATCTGGATTTGTGCCGGTTGACAGTAATAGCGTCACTCCCTATTTCTTGGGACTCAAATATAACTGGTGAAATGTTGGTGTATTAGGTTGGGGAAAAAGTTTTTTCGCATTATAGTATGTATGAACTTGTAATAAAATCTCTTTGGCTATACTATTTGTATCTGGCTGGTTTTGGCATTATTGAAAGTTTAAATTTTAAAGAACATAATTCCAAATTCAAATTAGGAAAATGTGTGATTTTCATTTGTTTTTCGTACCGTCAAGATGAGTGAATCTAATGAAGAAATTCGATACATTTTAAAATTTTACTACAAAAAAGGTAAAAATGCAACGCAAGCCGCGATGCAACGTAGCACAAATTTGGTTTAAGCGTTTTCAATCCGGAAATTTTGATGTCAAAGATGCACGTCGCTCTGGTCGCCCTATTACGGATAAAATGGATGCCATTTTTGAAAAAGTGGAGCAAGATCGGCATATCATTAGTTACGACGTAGCTGAAGAACTGGAAATTGACCACAAAACAGTTTTGGCGCATTTGAAAAAAACTGGGTACACAAAAAAGCTCGACATTTGGGTACCTCACGAGCTCACTGAAAGAAACCTAATGAACCGTGTACTCATTTGTGATTCTTTATTACGACGTAATGAAACCAAACCATTTTTGAAGAAGCTGATAACTGGTGATGAAAAGTGGATCACGTATGACAAGAACGTGCGAAAAAGGTCGTGGTCAAAGGCCGGTCAGGCTTCACAGACTGTGGCGAAACCCGGGTTAACTCGCAACAAGGTGATGCTGTGTGTGTGGTGGGATTGGAAGGGCATTATTCATTATGAGCTGTTACCACCAGGCAGGACCATCGATTCTGAACTCTACTGCGAACAACTGATGAGATTAAAGCAAGAAGTTGAGAGAAAGCGGCCGGAATTAATCAACAGAAGGGGTGTGGTTTTTCATCATGATAACGCTAGACCTCACACATCTTTAGCCACTCAGCAAAAATTAAGAGAGTTTGGCTGGGAGGTGTTAATGCATCCGCCGTATAGTCCTGACCTTGCACCTTCAGATTTCCACCTGTTTCGGTCTCTTCAGAATTCTTTAGGCAGTGTCAGGTTAACATCACGAGAGGACTGCCAAAACCACTTGTCACAGTATTTTGACCAGAAGTCCCAACATTTCTATAGCAATGGGATCATGTCCCTACCTACAAGATGGCGAAAAGTTATCGAACAAAATGGTACCTACATACTTTAGTTAAATGTAAATAAACTATATTAAAAAATGTTTTGAATTTTCTTAAAAAATGCGAAGAAACTTTTTCCCCTACCTATTATTATATATTACACCTGTGACTAACCCTTCGCGGAAACAAGGCGGGAAGTTATGTTACGTTAGTATTATAAGTTGTAGCATCATTCGATAGTTTAAAATTCGATCATCAATTGCAAACACTTATTGATTTTACTTTTTAATTAAAAATGTTTTAGAGAATTTCTTATTAGGTAAATGTCATTCAAACTACTTAGCCTTTTCCCATGTTGAGGTCAGCATCCAGTTTAACTGGATGCTGCTTTTATGCGTATTTGTATACAACAAAACTAATCAAACTAAAACAAAACACTAAACAATTGTAAGCAACGAGGGACTTTAGAACTCACGACACTCAGTAGTCCCACGATTTTCAGTTTACAAGCATCACCTTTCCTAAGAGAAAGCATAAAACTAAACAAAAACTTTGTTAACTTATAACTTGTACTATCTTCAAATCAAATCAAATCAGTTTATTGCAAACATGTTGTACAGAGGTTGAGATAGGATAAAAAAGTATCAAACATGCACCCTGTAAGGCCACTGCAAAACAAAACAAAATTAATAAAAATTAATAACAACCCGCAGGTCGTGGGTTCGATTCCCATCCAGGACAAACATTTGTGTGCATGAACATGTCTGTTTGTTCTGAGTCTGGGTGTAATTATCTATATAAGTATGTATTTACAAAAAAAAAAGTAGTATATGTAGTATATCTGTTATCTGGTTTCCATAGTACAAGCTCTGCTTAGTTTGGGATCAGATGACCGTGTGTGAATAATGTCCCAGGTTATTATTATTATTATATTATATTATTATTACAATACATAAAAAATATCATGTGACATTTTTACAAAAATCAAATCAATAAAAAGGAATAGACTAATTTTTATTATTATTGTTCATTGTTGCTTTAACTAACTGACGGAGAAAAGGATCGACCTCAAGCCTTAAGGCATTTCCTCTAGTTTTAGTTTGTATCTAGTTGACCTAGTAGGCAACTTCCTTGTTCCTTGATTTGGTGCTTTATTTCCGCAGCTTAATACCAGTATTTTACATGGAGCGACTGCCTATCTGACCTCCACAGCCCACTTACTGGGTAACACAATTCCTCTTGGTAAGACTGGTTGTCAGACTTTGGGGCTTCTTCTGACGATACGTAACGACTGTCAAAGATCCAAGTATGACAGCCGGGATCAATAAATGTATCAAAGTGTTTTATTTTATCAAAGGTCAAAGGTTCCACATCAATAAACTCCACAACATATACATTTCAAAGACCCATTATTGGAATAAAATATCTTTTATCACCCCCAGTATACACCTTTAAAATACTTAAAAAAATATAACTTCTAAAGGCTCATACGAATTATATAAAAAGCGTCCCTTGTTACAAAAAACCGGTCATGTCCGAGTCGGACTCACTCACCGAAAGTTCCAGATATATTAAAAAAGGGTGCTATTTAGAGACACCGTTTTATTTTTTTCTGTAATCTTTACATAAACTTTTATAACAGAATAATTTCAGATTTTTTTATCTATGCAAACTTCGGAGATAAGGGGAGGAACGGTATTTTTTTTCATTTTTCATCAAAAGTCGAAAACTAGTAGGACTAAAAAATAAAAATGTTTAAGAATGTGCAATCAGCGCTCTTTCGTATGATATCCCACATGCCCTAGTAGCCCCACTTCGAATGTTTAAGACCCCCTTTCAATCCCTGTTGCAAAAAAATATATACTTATTTTTATTTCTTTCTTATTTGCAAAATAGTTGGGCAAACGTCATCTAAAACTATTCCAAAATTCAAGTTGATAGCATAAGTAGTTCTTGAGATATCCAGCTGTGACAGACAGACAAACAGACTGAGTCGCACCATAAGGGTTCCTTTTTGGTACGGAACCCTAAAAGTATAACAACATTTTCGCGCTTGAAAATTGAATTAAACTCTCTAAAGGTTTTCTGTTTTAATGGCAGAAGGTTTAAGCTTTGACATTATGTATTACCGTGACTATGTTTGGAGTGTTATTAAGTACTTTAGGAAGTTTAAAAAACCTAGATTTATGTACTGAGGTGCTATTTTTGCGTTAGCAATTTGGACATTGCGTGCTATAGTAATTTGAACATAACATCTATTTTTCTTGCACATTACTACATACTTTGAGGTGACGAGGATGAGGTTGTGGGTTCAAATCCGAGCAAGTAGGTACCAATGTCACTTTTTCAATTCACATGTATTTTTTGAGTTTATCTTAGACATTATTGACATCGGTTAAGGAAGAAGATCGTGAGGCAACCTGGAAGTTAGTATAAGTCTGAAATCGCCAACCCGTCTTGAGCAAGCGCGGTGATCAATGCTCGTGCCTTCTCTGTATGAGAAGAGGCAAAGGTCATGGTGTTTGAAAGAGAAGAGGATGTATCGGTGTGTGATGTGAAAATAAATGATAAGAGTGTGGTGCAAGTAAGTGTTTTATATTTGAGGAGTCCGTTTACAAGGGATCGAAAGAACGATGAAGATTTGGAAAGGAGAGTAAATGCGGGAAACTAAAGTGAATCGTGCTATACATGCGATTGTGACCAGCCAGTTGATGTCCAAAAAGGCTTGACTGGCTGTTCACAATGATGTGTGGCAAAAGAAGCACGAAAGTAGAATAAGTGCTGTGGAAATGCGTTCCTTGTGAAGCATGTGTGTTGCTTAGATGGTTTGGTCATGGTGAGAGGATGAATGAAAGGCGACTAACAAAAGGTATTTACAAGGCAGATGTGAGTGGAAACGCCGGGAGGGAACGTCCTAGGAAGAAATATAGTGAACTTTTTGATGATGTCTTCAGAAAGGTCAGGTGTGTGGTACTCGAAACCTGTGTGCGTTTATGATCAGATGTATGAAAGTAAACGAAGCAAAATGAGTATGTAAGGATCGTAGCGGGTGGCGTTCTGTACTTTTTGCCTACTGCCATGGGAAGAAGGCGTGAGTTTATCCTACTTCCTAATAATATTATAAATGCGAAAGTTTGTGAGGATGGATGGATGTTTGTCACTCTTTCACGCAAAAACTACTAAACGAATTTTGATGAAATTTGGCACACAGATAGTTTATAACCTGGATTAACACACAAGGTATTTTTATCCCTATATTCTTACAGGCTCGAGACTTACGCGGGTGAAACCGCGGAGCGCTGCTAGTGTATGTATACATATATGTAACCTATGCCTTGCTGCTCTCGAAAGGGGTAAAGAAAACATTGTGAGGTTTTGAGAACAAACCGGCTGGTATGTTGTCGAGTCAAAATTCGAAGACATACACCAACCCGCTGAGGATCCGCATGGTGTGTTACGGCTCACTCCCTCTCACAGAAAAGAGGCCTGTATCCCACCAGTGAGAACACCATAGGCTGATAGGCTGAAGGTCATATTAAAATGAAAATATCTAGCCTCCAAGCTAACAAGTGATATGACATAGTATAGAATCAAAAGTTATCAAACTCATTTATAACTCTCCATGTTAAGCACATGTAAAACACAAGTTTTGGTAAACCTGCCAGTTAAGTTGTGACGAGAATATATCAAGTTGTGGTTAAGTGTTCACAAACTAAGTTGGGGACTTCACTACTTGTACAGCTAAAGGGTTAGACCGCTATTGTTCATGAGTTTTGACAGGATGACCTTTGTATGGAGTTCTAAAGTGCTTTGTTTTGCTGTTAGTCATTACATAGGAAGTATATTTATATTATAAAGCTTTTTGCCAGCTTTGCGTGGATATCGGAAATTATCCCAAGGAAACGTACTACCGGAACAATAAGTATCCTATTCCTCATCCAGGTCTATCCATGTGCCAAATTTCATTATCGTCGCGATTGCGATCATCGCCCGCCAGGTTTGCGGGCGATGATCGCAATCACGACGGCTGCGTCATCGCACAAATAACCGGTCTCCTGAGTTTAGAAATAAAACAGTGGTCCCGCCACCGCGTCGGGCGCGGGTGAAAATCGCTCCGTGAGTTCTTAGCCTAAGTAAAATAAATCAGTGATTATACCACACTCAACACGGGCGGTTTATTTCTTCATCCCCGGGTGTCAATCATCATAAGTGTATAGACCATCGTCGTACAATATGTGACACATATTCAGCCTATATTTACGTTCCCACCGCCGGCCGGACACCGGTTCTCTCTGTGAAAGGGAGCCAGCCGTAGTCTACTCCGCGAGCCCAGTGCGATTGCTGGAAGTGGCTACATATTTATTATATTACCATCATCTACCCAGCCTTTTCTCAACTATGTTGGGGTTGGCTTCCAGTCTAACCGGATGCAGCTGATCTGCCTATCTGACATCCAGAACCCAGTTACTGGGTGGTAAGACTGGTTGTCAGACTTTCGGGCTCCTGACAACCCGTAACGACTGTCAAAGATCCACGAAAGACAGCCGGGACCAACGGCTTAACGTGCTTTCCGAGGCACGGAGGGGTCTTGGTATATAAAGATGGTCGCCCATCCACGGACCCACCGCAGCAAGCGTAGCTTAACCTGATCAATCGACCCGTGCGGCTGTTATTAGTTCGCCACGGGCCCCTCTCGTAACACATAATGTTACCAACTTGAATAATTGCAATGTTACTCGTCCAAAACTAAACAGACAGAAAATAAATAAAATTAATCAGTGCAGTAGGTATTATAGCATTTTTCTAACTGTGCGCTTGGAGCTGTCAGAATCGTTAAGTTAGATAATTGTATTCGGCGCCTGCTTACCTGCTCAGAATCCCGCCGACTCCTCTCTACCGTATAAATGCACACTCTTGTCGTCTGCACAGTTCTATAATATTATTCGTGAAGAGGGAAGCTCCAGGTAGCCCGCGAAAATCAAATTTTTCTTACGTTTTTTGCAATTTGCAAGTCAGTATTAGGTTGTATGTTGATTAAAGTATGATTCGCGAACGTAACATATATGTGTTTATAAAATTATAATCATAAGAATCAGTAATACAACTCCTTAAGTTAGTATAATCCTAAATGTCAAGATTTCATGAAATAGACATTCATTAGTTGTGGCTAAGTAATAACAGCCGCACGGGTCCATTCATCAGGTTAAGCTACGTTTGCCGGGGTTGGTCCGTAGATGGGTGACCATCTTTACATACCGAGACTCCTCCGTGCCTCGGAAATCACATTAAGCCGTTGGTCTCGGCTGTCATTCGTGGATCTTTGACAGTCGTTACGGGTCGTCAGAAGCCCGAAAGCCTGACAGTCTTACCAAGGGGTATCGTATTACTCAATAAATGCGTTGTGGAGGTCAGATAGGCAGTCGCTCACATGTAAAATACTGGTATTCAGCTGCATCCGGTTAGACTGTAAGCCGAAGCAGTTTTTTGTAGAGATTCGTACTTTGACAGCTAATAAAGTTAATTAAAGAGAATGCGATGAACAAGTACCGGCCGGCGTATAGTCGCGCTCAACAAAATAAAAAATAAAGTTAGGTCAAAGAGCAGACGGTCATGAGATCGATGTACAGTCGCCAGCATATCAAGTTACCACAAACTGTCAAATTTTCTTAATCGATTTTGAACTGAATAATCAACGTTTTAAGGTTTAAAATCATTTGGAGAATTTTGACAGTTTGGTATAACTTGATGCGCTGGCGACAGTACATGGATGAAATAAAACTGAACTACTTTCGAAATGGATACTGCATAGTAAAGGGACAGAGATATTGCAAATAATGTCAAAAAAGTTGGGGATAATGCCGGCGCACTTTTGATGAAAACTAGCTGCTCGTGCGCTGAACTGCTTTCATATTTGAATGCATCCCGTGTAGTAAGTTTACAGACAATAATGAAATGTAATAAAATTTAATTTCTAAAGTATTATAATTATTTTTTTAATTATTGTAAATGTGAAGACTATGTGGGTCATTGTTTTTTTTTCTCACTTATTTTTAATCTTGGTCTGGCAGTTTGAGAAATTCATGCGGCCTACTCAAATGTCCTTTATTTGGTATTGTTCGTCAAATCTTCGAGCACCTTAAGTTCTAAGTTGAGCTGCGCGATTACTGACAAATGCGTGCACTGACTGGACAGGTTCTCTCAATCTATGTGGTTGTTTCCTCAAAAGACCATTTCAGATACCAATCTACCAAGAACTGACCAAGATTATGTCTGGACTTTAAAAGAGACTGTGACCTCTGAGTTTGTTTCGGCCTTTCTTCTCAGAGTAGTCAGATAGGAAACGCCGACCTCATCTAGTTTTTAAAAACATGATTGACGTGTAAAAGTGTTTGTACAAACTATCTTACAGAAATAAAATTAAAACATTACCTTTTTGGGTGGGAGATCATAAAATAACTTCTCCCGCCTTGGGCGGAGCGGGAGGGCATTTCAGACTTTTACTGACCAAAACCCACCCGTGTTCCTTCAGTTGCCTGTGCCAGGGCCACGGTAACTTTTTCATACAACCCGCAACCCTGGCAGGCATCGACGCTAGTGGACCCCTCAGATATCAAATATTACCCAAGCTTGAAGTTATTTTGCTCATCATTTAAAACTTGAGTTACCTTAAATAGGTATGACGGCGCAGCAAATAGCGCCGTCTTGTTTTTGTTACGAAAGGTGACTCCAGTAATAGAACCAATAAGAGTGACACTGGCTGATGAGTCACTCTAGCAGAGCGTCTCATCGATGGTATCTTGGCGGTTGTTTTCTGATGATAGAGGTCAGGTGAGCCGCTATAGTACCACGTCCACGACAAATTGCTATATTCCTTCATAGCCCTGACGAAATTGAAGCACTAATACGATTACGACTCCTGGTGAGTGCTTTCCTGTGCCGTTAGGTATTTATTATTATTAAATTTTATTAAAAAGACAGCTTTGGTCCACAATAATTGTTAGTCAGAAGATCTATATTAGTACTTACATCAATTAAATTACGTACATTACATTAAAAGCATGAATAAAATACATTAAAAATATCAATTAATAAAATAGAAAGTCAAAATGTCACTCAATTACATAATAATAACAATACTAGATAATGAATTTGCAATACATAAAATTACCTACCCCCACACTTTATGAACGAGTGAGTGAAGGGCTAGCCAATGCAATGCAATGCAATGCTGAAATTTATATTTTATTTATATTTTAGCTTAAACCACTTCGAAAACATATCGATGGTGAAGTGGCAATTGACAAACTGACATTTTTCGAGAAAATTAACTTTTTATCGTTTTGAATTTATATTTAGTTTGATTTATTGCTGTTGCAACTAAATACACTTAGATTTCTCTAGAACATGCGAATAACGCCTTTAAATTCAAAACGATAAAAAAAATAATTTCTCGAAAAATGTCAGTTAGGAGGTATTGCCACTTAAGCGTCGATATTGCAGCTTTATTATTAGGGTTCCGTACCAAAATCGTAAAAAGGAACCCTTATGGTGTGACTCAATCTGTCTGTCATAGCTGGATATCTCAAGAACGACGAATGCTATCAACTTGAATTTTGAAATAGTTGTAGATGACGTTTGCTCAAATATTTTGCAAATAAGAAAGAAATATACCTATATATATATATATATATATATATATATATCTATTTTGAAACAGGGACTGAAAGGGGGTCTTTAAAATTCGAAGTGGGACTACTAGAGCATGTGGGGTATCATATGAAAGAACGCTGTTTGCACATTTTCAAACATTTTTCTCTTTTTTAGGCCTCATAGTTTTTGACTTTTGATAAAAAAATGTAAAAAAAAATACCGTTCCCCCACTTATCTCCGAAGTTTGCATAGAGAAAAATCTGAAATTATTCTATGTGATAGAAGTTTATGTAAGGATTACGGGAAAAATAAAACGGTGTCTCTAAATAGTACACTATATATATATACTAAACCCTTGGTGCGCGAGTCCGACTTGCACTTGACCGGTTTTATATTTTTCAAATCTTTTCGAAACGTAAAATCTTTTTTGTTCACGACGGTAAAAAGGTAGAAATCCCGTAAAGCTCGTAATCGAAATGTATTACCAAATTTTGTATGAACTCGCAAAAATAAAACTTTTCTACGTTGACAATCTTCGTAAGAATTGTAAGCAGTTGGTGTGAAACCTGTGGGTATGAATAAGACAAGGTATTGTCTTAAGTTCTTAACAGACGTCTTGAAGCTGCATCTGTTATAAAGGCGGTGTTTCCTTTCAAAATGTATAGTTTTTAGGGTTCCGTACCAAAATGGTAAAAAGGAAGCTTATGGTGCGAGTCAGTCTGTCTATCTATCTGTCCGTCTATGATAGCTGGATATCTCAAGAACTACTAATGCTATCAACTTGAATTTTGGAGTAGTTTTAGATGACGGTTGCCCAACTATTTTGCAAATAAGAAATAAATATATATATTTTTTGCAATAGGGTGTCTTAAAAATTAAAAGTGAGGCTACCAGGGCATGTGGGATATCATATGAAAGAGCGCGCTATTTGCACATTCTCAAATATATATTTTTTTTTTTAGGCCGTATAGTTTTCGACTTTTGATGAAAAACGTAAAAAAATACCGTTCCCCCCGTTTATCTCCGAAGTTTGCATAGAGAAAAATCTGAAATTATTCTGTGTGATAAAGTTTATGTAAAAATTACACGAAAAATAAAACCATATCTCTAAATAGCACACTTTTTAAAATATGATGGTACGGAACCTCAGAGCGCGAGCCCGACTCGCTCATGAGCGGTTTTTTTTCAGTTCATCTTTCTTCTTCTATAACCACTTGATTTGGGAATCAGACAGACCATCCAAGGTCTGGCGTTTGGGAGTTACAAGTCCGCGTGCTAGCTCCGAGGAATCATAAGGAATGTTGATCATCTGATCATCTTTCACACGCACATCTAGACGTCATCACGTACGGTCAGCGGTCGTTGTGCATGACCCTTCTCAACAGTTTTTCGAATGCACGTTGAAATCTTAGCTTGCAACCCCTTTTTTTTGTTTGACCAATGAACGAAGAATGTCGCCTAAGAAGGATGACCCTAAAATGAACAATGCCCCTTTTTTAAACTAATATATCAGTCTGTCGTTGACCCACGTATTTTATTGACGTTATTGCGAAGCGCTATTGGTGGACGAAAACAATGCAGACGGGGTTATCCACTGGCCCGTGCATACGAAAAGCACCTTTATGGGGGTGATGCACAAAAATAGTTAATAGTACATCGTTTTGCTTCCGCGCGCACGCCTTTTAATTAATTATGAAATTATTCTTTGAGGATAGTATGTTCTTGAAAACCACCCGCTGCCTCAGTCCCCGATTCCACGGAGCTTGCGTGCGGACTGCATGTTTGCGACTGGCGAATTTATTTACTTATACAATGCATGAATTCGTGCTAAACAACTATTAAGCAACAACACAGGAGTTTAATGACAGTAGTTTAGACGGAGACTACTTTCGATTACATTTTTATTAATTACTCATTCTTCTTAGATTCGATCTAAAGCTTGTTTAATTCATTCTCTAAAGCCAAAAGATATTGAATCCGATTAGCAATTTATGGAGGAAATCTTTTTTCTGTTAGAATCGCTGTGTGGTATAAGTTTGGTATTCAAATGTATTGAAGTTTGAAATTGATGTCTCTTTGTACGTTAAAGTTATTCCGTTGCCCAAATTAAATTTTTTGATGACAATATAGCAAAGATTCAAGATGGCATACTCATTTTTTAAGTTTTTTTTTTTTAAAGCACCTGCTCTCTTTTTATTGGTGTTATAAACATAGAAGGATAGCCTCGTTGTTCTAGTGGTTGCAAGCGCTACTGCTGAGCATGAGGTCCTCGGTTTGATTCTCAGATCAGGCAGAATGTTATTGGGTTTTTCCATTAGGAATTTCTCAATATCAGCTCGGAATCTGGATTTGTGCCCGGCTGATGGCACCAGGCTCGCCCCACTATTACGTGGGATTTAAACATAACTGGCGAAATGTGCAAGATTTACGTTAGATACACCTCTGTCTAAGCCATCGGGGCTTACAGGCGTGATGTCATTGGTTGCGCCGAATTACTCGGTCAGCGAGTGTTGGGATTGCATTCACTCATCATTCGCGTGTGTGACTGCCATGTCCGGCGGCCATTCTTTCGTTTGTCGATCGCCGCTCCGCATCCACGTTGCTAAAAAAAAACTGCTCCGACGCGCCGCCATATTTGTCTTTCGTGCCAATAAAAAACCGCTAAACTTCGCTTGCATGCTCGCAACCTGCCGCGATTATAACTCAAAAACCCGCTTAACTGGACGTGAATATCTATCGCTTGTGCACGCTGCTTCAAGTGTCTCCAAGAAGCATTCTTCAGGACCTCGTGGCGGCACTGCAGGTGAGTGGATTTGCTTTCCTTAGCTCTCGTCTGGATGGGTTTTTCGGCATACCATATTACCTCGCCCGCTCATATATAATTCTCCCGCATTATTGCTAAGTTCGCCCCGCATTTCTTTTCCGACTACCGCATCGCATCACCATAATTTTGGTCCATTTCGAGTCGGACTGAGCCAGTACATACCTTATAATATAATCCCTATCTCCCTACCTAAGTATTCCTTACATAATTACGTTTTAGAACTGTGCTTTGTTCGAGTAAATTACCTACGCATCTTTAACATAACGAAGAAGTCACGTACGTGTATCGTGCCGTGCTTCGAGTGACTTATCGACGTAGCGAGTGGATAATAGGTCCGATCTATTCAATTTAACGTTTTCGACTAGTAATAATCGGATTTACTTGTTCAATAATCCATAGCTAGCGCATTTTCTATAAGTTTTAACTCGAACAACGGGAACTTAGGGACGCCACAAAATGGCGTCGGAAGCAAAATTGAAAATGATCATTGCAAAAAAAGAAACTATTTTCGAAAAAATCAATGACTTATTCAAGATTGCAAAGAAAATTATTCCATCAAATATTGATACTAGAAGTAAACAAGAATTTCTAGCCGCTTCTTCGAATATCGAAAAATTATATAATAACTTTAACGATCTTTGTGATCAACATAATACGTTATTATTAGAAATAGACCCTGATTGTAAAATATGTTTTAGTAATTGGAGCTCTTTCGAAACATTATTTTCAGAAATTCAATATAAACGTAATACCTTATTAGAATCTAACCGCGCGAAGGTAGATAAGCCCGCGGGCGAATCTTATTTTTGCCGCTTACCGCCATTGGAATTAATAAGTTTTTCTGGCCAGCCGGAAAGTTGGCCACTCTTTTACCAATGCTTCAAAACTAATGTTCATGACAATAAAAATCTAACTAATGATCAGCGTGTACAGTATTTAGTAAGCAAATTAAATGGCAGCGCTAAAAATGTATTCGCGGGAATAGTTCCTAATGAGTCTAACTATCTTACGATATGGAATTCGTTGATGACAAAATACCAGGACAAGAGGTTACTAGGGTCTATGTATTTAAATAATATACTCGACATAAAACCAACCTCGGGTTCATCCGGTCAATTAAATAATTTGATTGAAAAGGTTCATTCATCTTGGTCCGCGTTAAGACAGTTAGACATTAGCGATTTATCCGATTTCATATTTACTCATCTTGTTTTAAAAAAGTTAGATTCGCAAGTACTACAAAGTTTCGAGTTATCCGTCCGCGACAAAGATGTACCCACAAGTGATGATTTAGTAAATTTCGTACGGCATCACATAAAGGTTCTTGAACGAACAACTGTTGCTCGTCAGAACCCATCACCTCAAAATAATCAGGGGAATAATTTACAAAATCGATCGCGTTCTTCTGCATCGAAAATTTCGCATAGTTTTGCAGTAACAGAAAAGGAGGTTAGTAATATACCTTCTTGTATTTTTTGTAAAAACTCGCAACATACTCATTTATACGAGTGTTCAGAATTCAAAAAATTGGATGTGAA
Organism: Dicycla oo; assembly: GCA_948252095.1. NCBI lineage: Eukaryota > Metazoa > Arthropoda > Insecta > Lepidoptera > Noctuidae > Dicycla > Dicycla oo. The sequence goes on from OX411732.1 coordinate 18,730,405, forward strand.
AGATCGCTTTAAGTTCATTAAAGATAATAAAATGTGCATCAATTGTTTTAGTAGTAAACATTCCACCTTTAATTGTGGTTCTACAAACACTTGTAAACATTGTAACAAAAAGCATCATTCATTGCTGCATTTTAATAATCGCGAGTTAATTCCACAACAATCTCAACCTAATACGTTAGGAGCCTCGACCTTGTCCGGTGCAAGCGCACCGAATAGCGGAGCCCAGTCAGTGTGTATGCATGTAAACACAGCCGCGCCGCCGCCGGTCGTGACATGTTCGTGTGCCGAGTTGAAAGAATGTACTAATTCTACCAATTTGATCGCGTTGACGTCGCGTAATAATACAAATGTACCTTGTGACCAGTTGAATACATCAGTGGTTTTACCAACGGCACAAGTTTATGTTCCGATAAATGGAAAACGCTTTGTCATAAGGTGTTTAGTAGACAGTGGTTCTCAAAATAACCTTATCACTCTCGCATGTTGTAGAAAATTAAAACTAAATGTTCAACCGCTTGTTAACTCATCTTTAAAATCAGTAGGTACAGTTTCCACTCCCATTAAGGGATACGTGTCGCTTACAATACAATCGCGCGTAAGTGACGCTCAATACGAATTGACAATGTTAGTGATTAATCATATAGCTGATCCGTTACCTGTTCGCGCGGTACAAAGGTCCGTGATGGATCATTTCAAGAGTTTACCGCTTGCAGATGAATGCTGGGATGTACCTGGGAACATAGACGCGATTCTTGGTACGCAAATGTTCGCATTTGTTTTGCTCGGAAAAAAGGTTATACCAGCATCTATCTCTCAATCAGCTGATTCTGCGGTCAATGCTCGCTTCATACCTCATGCTTTAGAAACCACGCTTGGCTACATTGTCATGGGTGAGGTACCTTCTGTCAATAAACATGACAGTGTAGCCTGGTCCTTCGGCCCATTAGTAGACAACTTAAATAATATAATTTTAAAATTCTGGGAAATAGAGGAAGTACCTACTGCTAACAAAAAAAGCCCGGAATATCAAGAGTGTGAAGATTTTTATAAATCGACCGTTTCACGAAATTCATGTGGGCGATATATTGTGTCGTTACCTTTTAAATGTGAACCTAAGTCTTTAGGTAACTCCTTCATTACCACGCTCAGCGTAGATTGTCTGCGCTAGAGCGCAAGTTAAATTCGCTTCCCGCATTACGTCAAGCGTATAACGACGTAATTAATGATTATATAGGTAAGGGTTATCTTTCGGAAATACCTTATTCTTTGTCCGCTATAAATGAAAGCTACTTCATCCCGCACCACGCTGTTGTACGGCCTGACAAGTCGACAACAAAAACCCGTATTGTTTTAGATGCAAGCGCTAAAACGGATAGCGGCAAGTCGCTCAACGACTTGTTGCATACAGGGCCTAATTTGCAGGCAGACTTATTTTCGCTTTTGCTTAATTTTAGATATTTTAAGGTCGCAATAACCGCTGATATACGTCAAATGTATCTTCGAATTTCATTGTCAGATGACGATCGTAAATATCAAAAAATATTATATCGCTTTAATGATACCGAGAGTATTTGTATTTTTCAATTTAACTCTGTGGCTTTCGGCCTGCGCTCGAGTCCATTTTTGGCGATGCGTACCGTCCGTCAATTGGCGGAGGACTATCGCAAGCGCTTTCCTCTCGCGGCAGATGTCGCCATGAGAGAACTGTACATGGATGATTTAACCACTTCTGTACCCTCTGTCGAAGATGGTATTCGTTTAGCGGATGAGCTGCTCGCTTTATTCAAGGTCGGCGGATTTGATCTCGTCAAATGGGCGAGCAACTCACCGGTACTTCTCGCTCACTTGCCGGAGTCGTATCGTGCGGTGATCGAGTTCACAGATGATGATGACACACTGAAGGTTTTAGGTTTAAAATGGATACCTACTTCTGATGTGTTCTCGTTCTCCACATCCTCCGCGACTACCTGTAATACTAAACGTGCTATATTGTCTACTATTGCTCGCTTATTTGACGTGCTAGGGTTCGTCGCACCTGTCATTCTTTATGCCAAACTGCTAATACAGGATCTTTGGCTTGCTAAAGTGGGGTGGGATGAAGAGCCCCCGGAAATCATTACTGAACGTTTCGCTAAACTGAAATCGGAATTACCGTTATTATCTAATTTACAAATACCTCGCCACTTAGGTGTCGCGGCTGGCTGTGTAGTAAATTTACTAGGCTTTGGAGACGCTAGTATGAAGGCTTACGGCTGCGTCCTATACCTGCACATAACGAACCCTAACGGTAATATATCCATTCATTTAGTATGCGCTAAGTCCAAAGTGGCTCCGCTAAAGACTGTTTCGTTGGCAAGGCTTGAATTGTGTGCCTCGCTGCTTCTGGCTAAACTTGTCAAACAAGTACATACGGTTTTTGATAATCGCTATCGTATAAAGGAGATTTTCGCTTTCAGTGATTCTACGATCGCTCTGTCATGGATTCATTCATCTCCACACCGGTGGCAAGTATTCGTGGCCAACCGTGTGACTGAGATACAGGAAAATTTATCTCCTGACCGCTTTTTCCACATAAACGGGATAGAAAATCCCAGTGATTGTTTGTCGAGAGGTTTATTACCTTCGCAACTCCTTAATCATCCGCTGTGGTGGCACGGTCCACCTTGGATTTGCCATCCAATCGCTGAATGGCCAATCGCACCATTCAAACCGTCCTGTGTTAAAGGTTCTATACCTGAAGCAAAGAGTTCTGTTACTCTAACAGTCATTTCTGATTTGGATACTTCGATACTTCTGGAGCTAGCTCTCAGAGTCTCGTCTTGGAAAAAAATATTACGTATTCTGGTATATGTCTTGCGTTTTCTACGTAAGATATCTCCCGCTCCGGTAATTCAGGTCTCTGACCTTGAAACCGCTGAACTCGTGATTCTTCGCGAGTTGCAAAGAAACACTTTGCTGATGAAATAAAAAATATTAAAAAGGGTAGATTACCTTCGCCTTCTTTAAGAAAGCTCGATCCGTTTGTAGATGACAACGGATTGCTCCGCGTGGGTGGTCGACTGACAAATGCTCATATACCTTATGAAAGTCGGCATCCATTGTTGCTTCCTCGTCGACATCACTTAGTCGATTTACTAATAGATGATTGTCATCGATCCAATTGTCATACTGGTTCACATCTTCTTATGTCTTTGTTAAGGCAACGATATTGGATCATTTCCGCTCGAAATATTATTCGCCAACGCATACGCCAATGTAACTTCTGCTTTAAGGTTGCGCCCTCACATCCTACGCCTATGATGTCAAGTTTACCCCCTTCTCGAGTGCAAGAAGCTAAGGCCTTCACTCACACTGGCGTGGATTACGCTGGGCCTATAAATATTACCATCACGCGAAAGAGGGGCGTTAAAAGCCAAAAGGCGTACATTTGTCTTTTCGTGTGTTTGACTACCAAAGCCATACACATTGAAATTGCCTCAGACTTAAGTTCAGAAACGTTCCTTGATGCTTTCAAGCGTTTCCTATCTAGGCGAGGGCCGGTATCTGTTCTTTATTCCGATAACGGAACAAATTTCATCGGTGCAAAGCTTCAATTGGACGAATTATACACTTTCCTTTCTTCTAAAGATACATCTACCGCATTTCAAACTGAATTAAATAATCGTAAAGTAACATGGCGTAACCACCGTTCACCGCCGCTTCGCTGGTCTACCGGCATTGTTGAACAAGTATATCCGGGTAAAGATGGAATCGTGCGAATAGCATTAGTACGCACTACAGCAGGGACGTTCAAACGCCCCGTCGTTAAGTTGTGTCCCCTTCCTTCACAATAATTTAAACTTAGTCTATCAATTAGCACAGTTATAAATTCGTTAATCTTAAGAATATAATTTAGTATAGATATACCTGTAATTTAATACACACTTTCAATATTAACTTCTCGTAACCTTTAACTTTATGTCAATCCATTTGATCTTGCTCCGCTTTAATCTAAATTCCTTTCCTTATCCTTTCTTTTGTTTCGAAAATCCTACGGATTTCCAAAGGGGGGAGGATGGTTGCGCCGAATTACTCGGTCAGCGAGTGTTGGGATTGCATTCACTCATCATTCGCGTGTGTGACCGCCATGTCCGGCGGCCATTCTTTCGTTTGTCGATCTCCGCTCCGCATCCACGTTGCTCAAAAAAAACTGCTCCGACGCGCCGCCATATTTGTCTTTCGTGCCAATAAAAAACCGCTAAACTTCGCTTGCATGCTCGCAACCTGCCGCGATTATAACTCAAAAACCCGCTTAACTGGACGTGAATATCTATCGCTTGTGCACGCTGCTTCAAGTGTCTCCAAGAAGCATTCTTCAGGACCTCGTGGCGGCACTGCAGGTGAGTGGATTTGCTTTCCTTAGCTCTCGTCTGGATGGGTTTTTCGGCATACCATATTACCTCGCCCGCTCATATATAATTCTCCCGCATTATTGCTAAGTTCGCCCCGCATTTCTTTTCCGACTACCGCATCGCATCACCAGTCATCATCATTCTCCTGTCCTCATCCCAATTTATTTGTATGTCTTTTTCTTCCATACTTTTCTGTTAGTCATCTCTCTAGTCAATCCCTTTATAGCCATAGTATTTTTCACACAGTCCATCATCGACTTCTTATTCTATCCATTCGCGTAACAGCACACATCCCTCTTTTCTCTCTAATTTCATTTATTTAATAGTAATATAATTCCATTTTAATCATGATATATGAATCCACTTTTTTATTAAATTAATTCACACTTACCATTAATTTGTCACATATCTGAGGTTTGATCTCCGAGAGTCGCCGAGTTTTTTTTTTTTCTTTTTATGTAGGATCTGCACCATTTTATATTTTTAACACAAGTGCTGACGGAACGGAATTTTGTCAACTTTCCATATTATATTTATTTAAACTGTGAGAAACCTGTGTAACTATCCTAACTATATTAATATTATAAATGCGAAAGTAAGTTTGTTTGTTTGTTACCTTTTCACGCCTAAAGCACTGAACCGATCATCCTGAAATTTTGCATATGCGTTGTCAGACATGGACATAGGGTACATTTCATCACGAAAAAAATTACTGTACCCGAGGAAAACAACAATAACGTTCTTATGATAAATAGATGGCGCCACGTGTCTTTCGAATCATGATTGAATTATATTATTAGATATACTTTAGAAGTGTGTTAAGTTTTTTTTTTTTAAATACATTTTGTGAGTCTAGAGTGTCGATAGACCGGTTTTTCATCTTCCTAATTATAATATTGCGAAAGTGTTTGTTTATTGATTGCACTTTCACACTAAAATGGCTGAACGGATTTGCATGAAATTTGGGGTCATAGGCAATAAAACATTAACTAACATTCATCCTGGATCGCAGACGAAGTCGCGGGCAACAGCTAGTATTATATATTGTGTATTTATTTTATTATAATTGTCATTTTCTCTCCTCATTGTCATTGCCTCTTCGTCGCCTCGTTGATGAGTACAACACTCACTTTATGGAGCTTGACATATTTACTCTTTCCAAAAATCGTTTCAAGGCAAAAGCAATAGAGTTACTAAATTCATAAGTATATATGTTCTTCTTCTTCTTACTAGTCTTTTACGATGCACACTAATTGTCTGTTTTCTTTTAACTTTTTTTTGTGAATTCGTGGACAATGTTGTGGGTTACATGTGTAGTAACATAAATATGGAATGATTGTGTATAAATGTATTTCTAAGTATTGTGCTAATTTAAGAATCTCTAGTTAAGCTTGGCATGTAACTGTTTTTTGTCCCTAACAAATAAAATAAAATAAAATAAAAATAAAATTTTTATTGCATGCTGCACCGGTCGACGTCATCACGTCAACGCCGGCGGTCGCTGAAAACCAGCGCTGTCTCCGGCTCTGTCTCGCATGGGGTCACAGCATTATGCTGAGCTACGGCCGTTTTGCGTGAATGTGACGCATATTTTCCCCCAACTTGTTCTTTTATTTTTTATATTTTGTTGGGTTATTTCTTTGCGTCATGTTTCCCGCAAATAAACATATTTTCTTTCTTTTATTATTCTCATCTCAGCTGCAAGCAGCACAGCAGCAGGTCTGCACTCGCAGTATAACGTCACACAAATTATTATACTGCTTTAAAATTGTTAAATGATAAATGATTTTATTTCTGTAAGTAGGTTTTTATTAAATTACTGATAGAACTTAGGTTTACCTTACAGAGATCAGCAGTGCTATTCTGTACAAATCTCACCGTGAAAACTTAGGCGAGGTGAGCGTGGAGTGAGCTGTCAATAGTGTCAATGCATAGCATCTGGTGGAATGTCAGCTCACTTCACCTAAGTTTTCACGGTGAGATTTTTACTGAATAGACCGGCTGTACACCGAGCGAAAAGACGTTTTCACGTCAAAAATGGAAAATTAGTATCTACTACAGTATCTACTTTAAACACACAATAAGATCGTGTGGATATAAATATGTATGGCAATGTCCCTTTGTTTAAACAATAGCGTGCTAACACGTAAATGATGAACTTTAAACCCTCGGCACTGATCCGAGTGTTGAAAATTTAACAGTGCAATAAATATTTAAACGTTACTTGAAATGTTTCTCAGTGTTTATAATAATATAAGCCCAAATCGGAGTAAATGGGCTGAAATGGTTAAGTAAATTGGTGATGATTTTCTTTTCCATTTTATTCGTTTAAATTTTGACTAAAATCTTTTTTTGGGTCGAGGAATATTAGCTTTTCTATTCATAGGCTACAGCTACAGCTTTAATTCATTATTAACTAATTTTTGCCAGCGGCTTCGCCTGCATGGATGTTGGATTTATTACACGGGAACCGTACATTTTTCCGGGATAAAAAGTATCATATGTGCTATTCCAGACCTTTTCTGTGTCAAATTTCAACCAGATCCGTTCAGCCGTTCTGCCGTGATTGAGTAACAAACATCCATCCATCCATCCAAACTTTCGCAATAATAATATTAGTAGGATTAAAATCTCCTCCTTCCAGTATTTATAAATCCGTGGTTCAATCCAACATTTCTTCTATATCCTTCCGCTCTATAATTAGTTGAAAGCTTGAAGAACTTCAAGTCAGATTGTGTATTGCTAGGTCTGCCAAGTAAAGAGGAATAATCCTTACTAACTAAGATAAGTTAAGGTGGTATTTTTCAGTTTTACTTACATGAAAATCTGTACCGAGACTTGTTGAGGGTAAGTTAGAAGTTTTGCTTTTTTACTTTTCTGTGAAAAGTATTTTTAGTGTTCCTAGACAAGAGAGAAGTAACACTTATTTCATGTAAAGTAACTTAGAAAATAAAACGGGGTCTTAGATAAATACGGCATAACACAATAATCATCATACTGCGGATTTCACCAATTGAAACTGAACGCGATCAGCACGTAAACCACGTTTAAGAGCTGTCAGTGTCAATATTTTCTATGGAATATTGACACTGACAGCTCTTGAACTCCGCTTATATGTGCTGATCGTGTTCAGTTTCGTTGGTGAAATCCGCACTAAGTATCTTACAATCATCATAATCAAGTTCTGACTTAACATCTGTGTTGCTGGGGAGATTGTTGCGCCACTTTTTCCCAGCTGAAGCACTAGGAAGTGGTGCAGAGTGGGCGTTTTGGGGGAATGTCTAGTGTATTTTGACGTTCAAAAAATGCTAATTTTCAGCCTAGTTTGAATAAATGACTTTTGATTTTGATTTATTGTGTGAAAACGAAAGATTTCTAACCAAAATCTTTTTTATTTGACTTTAAGCCTATACCTAGCGATCTTATTAAAACCCATAAGTTAAGCATAATAGCATTATCAGCCTTCAATTTTCTCACTGCTGGGACACGGGCTCTCTGAGATGGAATGGGCTGTAATCCACCACGCGGGCCCAGTGCGAGTTGGTAGATGTCACATGTCTTCAAATTTTTGGTTCTAGAATGAGAGATGTATTCCTTCACCGTTTTGAGAGCAGTGGTGATGAAATAATTTACACAAAGTAAAGCGCCTGTCAGGGCTTGAACCTACGACCTCAACGCGTAAGTCGCGGCCGTTACACCTAGGCCACCCATACCACCCAATTCATAGGAATTATATTTTTTAACTAAGATTTGAGATGAATTTAGAATACTGAACTTAACTTCATCGTGACAATGCTGTTAGAACTTTAAAGAAAGTTATATCGTCTTGCATAAAGAGGGTTTAAAAAGATAACGTCTATTATGAAGAAAAAATGTAAGAAAACGGACGTAGCGCCACCTGCTGCCACTTAATAGATGAATATTTAATAAGGCATCATGCTTTATCAATATTTTAAAGACCCCGTCACGAGAAGCTTTAAATTTTGTAAACACACATTCAGGGTTTCGCAACCTTTGGATCAAATAAAAACAAAAACAGTTTTGTAATTATTTTTATTTTTATATTGTGACGGACCCTTTTCCGTCGGTGGTTGTCAGTGAAAATGCTTTTAGATTTCAACACAAGTTTATTTTTAAGACGGCCAAAAGATATGCCAGCCTGAAGGGCATCCGCAGCATGATACTAAAATTAAACCTAATTACTAAACCTAACTAAAACAAATAGGGCGCCAGGAGGGTTTTAGACAGGAGACTTTAGGCGCATGGAACCCTTCCAGTCCCCAGAACTGCCGGCTGGGCGTGAATCTTCACCACAAAGTTGTGAACAATTTCGTTAAATAAAGGAAGTTGTACATACGATTTGACACGAACACTTATGGAATTATTCCATTGAATTCTCCAACAATCAAAGGGCGTGACGGTATGCTGGAACAATTGACACCATAATATGAGTTTAATCAAGTAACATTTCCGAATGGGTTAACACTACTAGTAATTCTTAATGCAACTCACCCCTTTATTGTTCAAGATATTCACTAAACAAAATAGATTTTCCGTATTAATAGCTGGATATAATATTTATAATTTAGACATGGCGGTACATTGAGAAAATCCGCTATTAAAGCGACACACATCTGTCACCGACTAGTCTGCGCTGCAATGTGTCCTTCAAACTCACAATCGCCTTTATAACCGTTATTCATAGTATTGAGGGTAATAATGCACTTTTAAATTGTTAGAAACACAAAAAGACGATTTCTCGCGATGGCCGGGTTTGAACGCGCGACACATGACACCGCAGTCCACAATCAAAGCTAATGTGCCATCTATTACATTAATTACTTAGTCTAAATTTAGGGTCTAGTTCATCTCTCGTATAATGACGTCATTACAAACATCCCCACCCTAAACAAAAAAAAAAATATTATTATTATTATTATTTTTTTTTTTTATCTTTTTAAATCTTTCGAATGCCAAATGCCTATATTCTTGCCCTGCATGTTTTGCAAGCGATAAACATTATCCGAGAGCTTCTTTACAATTTTAACTTTTTCAAATTTTGGTGCGAGTTTGGCCATAAATTTATTGCTTGCTTTGGATAGGTATTTGGTTCTTTTCCACACAATATCTCCTTCTGTGAATGTGGCTGGTCTATATTTTTTATTATAGTATTTGCCACTATTATTATGAGCTTTTTTCAGCTTCATCTGAACCTCTCTGTACAAGTTTTGTCGTTTCGTATTGTCCATAACTACTTTTCCAAATCTACAATTTAATTCTTTGCTCAAATCAAGAGAATCAGTGTTTAATGCCGAAATATCAAAGGGTGGAATTGAAACTTCCCTACCAAAGAATAGGTATGAGGGCGTATAGCCTGTAGTCTCATGTACAGCTGTATTTATAGAATGTGCGATTCCTTGTAAGTGAACATCCCATTCGTTATGCTTTTTAACAGATGAATTAGCAGCTAATAGTGTCCCTACCACCCTATTTACACGTTCAGTGGGATTACTTTGTGGATGATAAAGTGGTGTATAACTTAATCGACACTGATACTTGGTAGCTACTTCCTTAAATAAGTGTGACTCAAATTGCTTGCCGTTATCACAAATGATGACCATGGGTGCTCCAAAGAGTAATATTTGTTGTTCTACTATATCACAAATTTTGTCTGCTTTTCCCGTTCTCAAGGGGAATAGTAAAACAAACTTACTAAACCAACACGATATGACTAAGAGCATGGTATTACCTGTTTTGCTTCGTGGAAATGGACCCATTAAGTCTAAAGAAATTACCTGCCATGGCAGAGATACGTCTCTATGTTGTCCCATTAATCCGTATGGATGTTGCTGTGATACTTTATATTTTGCACACGTCTCACAATTATTAACATGACGCTTTACATCTCTTAGCATGTTGAACCAAAAGAAATCCTTTTTGATTCTGTAATATGTTTTGCGAACCCCTAAATGACCAGCATTGATATTATCATGACATATTTTTAACACTTCGTCTTTAAGTTGGTTAGGAATGAACAATTTCCAATTGGAATTATGACTAGGATATTGTTTTAATATAACTTTTCTGTAAAGCAAATCATTAAAAACAGCCCAATTTGTGTTTTTGTTTGGATTGCCAATAATTTGCTTCACTTTATTGTGATACCAATCATCTTTGTGTTTTTCTAATACTTTTATGAAATTTGACTCTAGGGTGTTAATATTTACTGACCTAGATCTTTATCTATGCTTTCATCAGGCACAATATTAAGTTTTCCCGGCCTATGAATAATATCAAATGAAAACTGCTGGAGTTTCATAGCCCATCTTGCAATCTTCCATGAGGATCTTTCATTTTATGAAGCCATAATAATGCCCTATGGTCCGTGATGACTTTAAAATGAACTCCATCAACATATGGTCGGAATTTCTCTATTGCATAAACCACACTCAGTAGTTCCTTCTCTGAAACTGAGTAGTGTTTCTCACAATCATTAAGCTTTCTACTGAGATATGCCACTGGTTGATCACAGTCATCTGTTTTCTGACATAAAACAGCTCCTATACCTTCATTCGATGCATCACACTGTATGATAAATGGCTTATTGTAATCCGGACACGAAACTACTGGAGCCGATGTAAGTAAGGTCTTAAGGTTTAAAAAAGCTTCTTCAGCCGATTGCGACCATACCAATTTTGTTTTCTTTTTACCCTTAGTGAGATTATGTAAAGGCGCAACAATCAGTGAAAAGTTTTGTACAAAACGTCTATACCAGGTAGCCAGGCCAATAAATCTTTTGAGTTCTGTAAAATTAGTAGGCCTCGGAAAGTTCAATATTGCCGTAACTTTCTCTGGGTCAGTTCTCAGCCCTTCCCTGTCCACTATATATCCTAGGAATTTCAAACTAGATCTAGCAAATTTACACTTTTCTACATTGACACTCAGATTTGCTTCTTTCAAAATAGCCATAACCTTCCTTAGAACTACCACATGTTCATCAAAGGTAGAAGTGCAAATTATGATGTCGTCTAAATATGCCCAAACCTTATCGTCGTGTGCCTGAAATAGAATGTCCATCAACCTTTGCTGCGTCTGAGATGCATTTACCAAGCCGAATGGCATTACCTTGAACTGAAATAACCCTCTACCAGGCACCGCAAAAGTAGTTTTTTCTTTACTCGACTCCTCTAACGGTATTTGCCAAAATGCCGATTTAAGGTCTAGTGTACTCAAATACTTTGCACTACGAAGATTATCAATTATGGTAGTAACTCTTGGTAATGGGTAAGTGTCTCTTTTGGTGGCCTTATTTAGTTGCCTACTGTCTAGACAGAGTCTGTTTTCCCCATTAGGCTTTTTAACCAAAATCACAGGTGAACACCAAGGACTTACAGATGGTTCTATGACGTCATTCTCCAGCATCTCATTGATTTCTTTCTCTATCTGTTTTTTTATGGTTGGTGAAAAATTATATTGTTTTTGGTAAACAGGTTTGTGATTTTCTGTATCAATGTTATGTTTTAAAACATGAGTTCTACCTAACCCCGTGCCAATGCTATTCTTCATCTCTGCAACTAGCCTAAACAAATCCTTTTGCTGGTTAATACTTAAATCTTCTATAGGTATGATTGTTGTTTTGGACGTTTCAAGAAGTGTGATTTCTTTATTTATAAATACACAATCGCTCTTCAGCTTTAATTGGAATCCGAACGCGTCAAAGAAATCTTTACCAAGTAGTAGATTTTGTGATAATCCTGGCATTACCAACATTGACATAATATGAAATTGGTTATCAAATGACACCGGAACATCAAAAGCCTTAGTTATGGTGTGACTGGTTCCATCGGCCGTGGACAGCCTAGCCCCTGGTTTGACATACGAACGTAATCCTAATGAAGACAATACACAAGCAAACTTCGGATTCATCACTGTTAAGTTAGCTCCACTGTCTAACAAACCTACACAGTCGTAATCCATTACCTTGAACTTAATATAATTACGGTTGTCATTGTCATTGTGAAAAATCTTGCAAATTTCATTATATTTAAAGAAGTGTTGTAATGTCTGTAACCAATCCTGCCATTCTTTACTTTGCTTTTGCAGGGGAGGTACTACTTGGCAGGTTTTGTACCTTCCCCTGACGCGTTTCCCTTACACGAACAATTTTTCGAAGTTACCCCAAAACGACCACACTTGAAACAAAATAACCGTTGCTTAACCACAGTGCAAGCTCGAAATAGGTGACCTATTTCTCTACAATTCCAGCAGCGGCTACCTACAGGCTTGATATTTTTTATTTCTGCTACTACTGGCATTTCTTTTTCCTGGTTAACGATGTATGCACTAGGTTTATAAGCCAAATCGGGTTCTAATTTAAACTTATGACTTTGTGGCTCCTGAAAGTTGTCACAATTACGTTTAGTTCTTTCTAATATCCGTAATATGCTAACCAGATCCTGCACTGAAATGAAAGTATCCCTGCATACCGCTCTCTGAAAATATGGCTGTAGATTTTTTATTATAATCTGTATTTTTTCACTTTCAGAAATCTTATGAGGTAACCTATTAAACATGTTTTGCATTGCAAAAATATAAATTACTGCTGATTCGTCTTTTCCCTGTGTCCTAGTTTTAATTTCATCTAATAAATCTTCCTGATAATAAGGAGATTGGAATGTGTGTTTGAGAAGAAACACCAGTTCCTCCCAATCACATACATTGTCCTTATTTGCCCTATACCATATAAGCGCATCACCCTCAAAAAAATCAATCGCATACCTCCACAAATCAATGTCACTAGCATTGCGTGCTTCTTTCAATTCTTCTACCCGTTCTATAAATGCGTTTACACTCATATTATTTCCACCGGAGAATTTTACACCCCAACTACTGATCGGGACTAATTTTCGATTACCCGCTCCGTCCTCTGTATTTGAGCTGCGTAATAATTTTGTGACTTTATCTGTATCATGAAAGCAATCCTCGGAAGTGCAAGATTTCCTCTCAATTTGTGGCTGATTCAAAGCAATTTGTGGCGTTTGCCCTATTATGGTTTTCTTTTCCTCAATTTTTTTTATAATTTTGTTGGCAACCTCTCCCAAAGTTTCTACTAAATTACTTTTATCCTCAGCTGACAAATCAGCTTCTTCAGGTGGTTCATCCCGTTCTTCTAACTGTGCTAATAACCTATCTCCCTTTGTTTTTAGTTCTGCTTTTAATTTTGCTTCCCTATCAGTTGTCGGTGTGATAAAAGCTAATCTGTTCTGAACATGAATTAACCTAGACACAAGTCTTCTATATAATGGTTTATCCGGTCTGTCTGTCAATTCCGAAATATATTGAGTCAATATTTTGAGTTTTGAAGAGCAAATTTCAAGTTCTACAGACAGAGCTTCCAAGCTCTGTCTGTAGAGTTTAATTTCATGGGTAATGTCCCCTGTTTGTTCACTTATAAGTACTTCCTTTAATAATTTCCTTAATACTGAAACAACCGCCCTCACCCCTATTCCTCGACACGCAAGCTCAAATTCCAGTTCATCCTTTAAGAGGTAGTATGGATCCATTATGACAATGTTATTATAATAAACACTACAATTAATGACCAAACTTGCACCTTAACAACGATAATACGTTATAACAATAATACGTTTGTTTTTAATCAACTCAGTAAGTAACACTGCACCCAAGAGAAAAGAAAACAAACAAAAAAAAAAAGAAAACCCTGTTGGTATAATAATAATAAATAAGTGGGTGTTTTTTTTTTTTTTACCAATATTCACAAAAACCTCTTCGTTACACAGAAATTGTTGAAGGGACTTGTTTATACAACGGTTAGTATTACAATTCAATAATCAGTTTCGATGACAACAATGTTTAACCATCAAACTAGTAATGGTGCGACAATGAACACCAAAACTATTCATAAAAGTTACACACACAATAATCAGAAGAGCGTACACTATGTAAACCACCATATTTTTACGTTGGACGCCATGTGACGGACCCTTTTCCGTCGGTGGTTGTCAGTGAAAATGCTTTTAGATTTCAACACAAGTTTATTTTTAAGACGGCCAAAAGATATGCCAGCCTGAAGGGCATCCGCAGCATGATACTAAAATTAAACCTAATTACTAAACCTAACTAAAACAAATAGGGCGCCAGGAGGGTTTTAGACAGGAGACTTTAGGCGCATGGAACCCTTCCAGTCCCCAGAACTGCCGGCTGGGCGTGAATCTTCACCACAAAGTTGTGAACAATTTCGTTAAATAAAGGAAGTTGTACATACGATTTGACACGAACACTTATGGAATTATTCCATTGAATTCTCCAACAATCAAAGGGCGTGACGGTATGCTGGAACAATTGACACCATAATATGAGTTTAATCAAGTAACATTTCCGAATGGGTTAACACTACTAGTAATTCTTAATGCAACTCACCCCTTTATTGTTCAAGATATTCACTAAACAAAATAGATTTCCCGTATTAATAGCTGGATATAATATTTATAATTTAGACATGGCGGTACATTGAGAAAATCCGCTATTAAAGCGACACACATCTGTCACCGACTAGTCTGCGCTGCAATGTGTCCTTCAAACTCACAATCGCCTTTATAACCGTTATTCATAGTATTGAGGGTAATAATGCACTTTTAAATTGTTAGAAACACAAAAAGACGATTTCTCGCGATGGCCGGGTTTGAACGCGCGACACATGACACCGCAGTCCACAATCAAAGCTAATGTGCCATCTATTACATTAATTACTTAGTCTAAATTTAGGGTCTAGTTCATCTCTCGTATAATGACGTCATTACAAACATCCCCACCCTAAACAAAAAAAAAAATATTATTATTATTTTTTTTTTTTTTTTTATCTTTTTAAATCTTTCGAATGCCAAATGCCTATATTCTTGCCCTGCATGTTTTGCAAGCGATAAACATTATCCGAGAGCTTCTTTACAATTTTAACTTTTTCAAATTTTGGTGCGAGTTTGGCCATAAATTTATTGCTTGCTTTGGATAGGTATTTGGTTCTTTTCCACACAATATCTCCTTCTGTGAATGTGGCTGGTCTATATTTTTTATTATAGTATTTGCCACTATTATTATGAGCTTTTTTCAGCTTCATCTGAACCTCTCTGTACAAGTTTTGTCGTTTCGTATTGTCCATAACTACTTTTCCAAATCTACAATTTAATTCTTTGCTCAAATCAAGAGAATCAGTGTTTAATGCCGAAATATCAAAGGGTGGAATTGAAACTTCCCTACCAAAGAATAGGTATGAGGGCGTATAGCCTGTAGTCTCATGTACAGCTGTATTTATAGAATGTGCGATTCCTTGTAAGTGAACATCCCATTCGTTATGCTTTTTAACAGATGAATTAGCAGCTAATAGTGTCCCTACCACCCTATTTACACGTTCAGTGGGATTACTTTGTGGATGATAAAGTGGTGTATAACTTAATCGACACTGATACTTGGTAGCTACTTCCTTAAATAAGTGTGACTCAAATTGCTTGCCGTTATCACAAATGATGACCATGGGTGCTCCAAAGAGTAATATTTGTTGTTCTACTATATCACAAATTTTGTCTGCTTTTCCCGTTCTCAAGGGGAATAGTAAAACAAACTTACTAAACCAACACGATATGACTAAGAGCATGGTATTACCTGTTTTGCTTCGTGGAAATGGACCCATTAAGTCTAAAGAAATTACCTGCCATGGCAGAGATACGTCTCTATGTTGTCCCATTAATCCGTATGGATGTTGCTGTGATACTTTATATTTTGCACACGTCTCACAATTATTAACATGACGCTTTACATCTCTTAGCATGTTGAACCAAAAGAAATCCTTTTTGATTCTGTAATATGTTTTGCGAACCCCTAAATGACCAGCATTGATATTATCATGACATATTTTTAACACTTCGTCTTTAAGTTGGTTAGGAATGAACAATTTCCAATTGGAATTATGACTAGGATATTGTTTTAATATAACTTTTCTGTAAAGCAAATCATTAAAAACAGCCCAATTTGTGTTTTTGTTTGGATTGCCAATAATTTGCTTCACTTTATTGTGATACCAATCATCTTTGTGTTTTTCTAATACTTTTATGAAATTTGACTCTAGGGTGTTAATATTTACTGACCTAGATCTTTATCTATGCTTTCATCAGGCACAATATTAAGTTTTCCCGGCCTATGAATAATATCAAATGAAAACTGCTGGAGTTTCATAGCCCATCTTGCAATCTTCCATGAGGATCTTTCATTTTATGAAGCCATAATAATGCCCTATGGTCCGTGATGACTTTAAAATGAACTCCATCAACATATGGTCGGAATTTCTCTATTGCATAAACCACACTCAGTAGTTCCTTCTCTGAAACTGAGTAGTGTTTCTCACAATCATTAAGCTTTCTACTGAGATATGCCACTGGTTGATCACAGTCATCTGTTTTCTGACATAAAACAGCTCCTATACCTTCATTCGATGCATCACACTGTATGATAAATGGCTTATTGTAATCCGGACACGAAACTACTGGAGCCGATGTAAGTAAGGTCTTAAGGTTTAAAAAAGCTTCTTCAGCCGATTGCGACCATACCAATTTTGTTTTCTTTTTACCCTTAGTGAGATTATGTAAAGGCGCAGCAATCAGTGAAAAGTTTTGTACAAAACGTCTATACCAGCTAGCCAGGCCAATAAATCTTTTGAGTTCTGTAAAATTAGTAGGCCTCGGAAAGTTCAATATTGCCGTAACTTTCTCTGGGTCAGTTCTCAGCCCTTCCCTGTCCACTATATATCCTAGGAATTTCAAACTAGATCTAGCAAATTTACACTTTTCTACATTGACACTCAGATTTGCTTCTTTCAAAATAGCCATAACCTTCCTTAGAACTACCACATGTTCATCAAAGGTAGAAGTGCAAATTATGATGTCGTCTAAATATGCCCAAACCTTATCGTCGTGTGCCTGAAATAGAATGTCCATCAACCTTTGCTGCGTCTGAGATGCATTTACCAAGCCGAATGGCATTACCTTGAACTGAAATAACCCTCTACCAGGCACCGCAAAAGTAGTTTTTTCTTTACTCGACTCCTCTAACGGTATTTGCCAAAATGCCGATTTAAGGTCTAGTGTACTCAAATACTTTGCACTACGAAGATTATCAATTATGGTAGTAACTCTTGGTAATGGGTAAGTGTCTCTTTTGGTGGCCTTATTTAGTTGCCTACTGTCTAGACAGAGTCTGTTTTCCCCATTAGGCTTTTTAACCAAAATCACAGGTGAACACCAAGGACTTACAGATGGTTCTATGACGTCATTCTCCAGCATCTCATTGATTTCTTTCTCTATCTGTTTTTTTATGGTTGGTGAAAAATTATATTGTTTTTGGTAAACAGGTTTGTGATTTTCTGTATCAATGTTATGTTTTAAAACATGAGTTCTACCTAACCCCGTGCCAATGCTATTCTTCATCTCTGCAACTAGCCTAAACAAATCCTTTTGCTGGTTAATACTTAAATCTTCTATAGGTATGATTGTTGTTTTGGACGTTTCAAGAAGTGTGATTTCTTTATTTATAAATACACAATCGCTCTTCAGCTTTAATTGGAATCCGAACGCGTCAAAGAAATCTTTACCAAGTAGTAGATTTTGTGATAATCCTGGCATTACCAACATTGACATAATATGAAATTGGTTATCAAATGACACCGGAACATCAAAAGCCTTAGTTATGGTGTGACTGGTTCCATCGGCCGTGGACAGCCTAGCCCCTGGTTTGACATACGAACGTAATCCTAATGAAGACAATACACAAGCAAACTTCGGATTCATCACTGTTAAGTTAGCTCCACTGTCTAACAAACCTACACAGTCGTAATCCATTACCTTGAACTTAATATAATTACGGTTGTCATTGTCATTGTGAAAAATCTTGCAAATTTCATTATATTTAAAGAAGTGTTGTAATGTCTGTAACCAATCCTGCCATTCTTTACTTTGCTTTTGCAGGGGAGGTACTACTTGGCAGGTTTTGTACCTTCCCCTGACGCGTTTCCCTTACACGAACAATTTTTCGAAGTTACCCCAAAACGACCACACTTGAAACAAAATAACCGTTGCTTAACCACAGTGCAAGCTCGAAATAGGTGACCTATTTCTCTACAATTCCAGCAGCGGCTACCTACAGGCTTGATATTTTTTATTTCTGCTACTACTGGCATTTCTTTTTCCTGGTTAACGATGTATGCACTAGGTTTATAAGCCAAATCGGGTTCTAATTTAAACTTATGACTTTGTGGCTCCTGAAAGTTGTCACAATTACGTTTAGTTCTTTCTAATATCCGTAATATGCTAACCAGATCCTGCACTGAAATGAAAGTATCCCTGCATACCGCTCTCTGAAAATATGGCTGTAGATTTTTTATTATAATCTGTATTTTTTCACTTTCAGAAATCTTATGAGGTAACCTATTAAACATGTTTTGCATTGCAAAAATATAAATTACTGCTGATTCGTCTTTTCCCTGTGTCCTAGTTTTAATTTCATCTAATAAATCTTCCTGATAATAAGGAGATTGGAATGTGTGTTTGAGAAGAAACACCAGTTCCTCCCAATCACATACATTGTCCTTATTTGCCCTATACCATATAAGCGCATCACCCTCAAAAAAATCAATCGCATACCTCCACAAATCAATGTCACTAGCATTGCGTGCTTCTTTCAATTCTTCTACCCGTTCTATAAATGCGTTTACACTCATATTATTTCCACCGGAGAATTTTACACCCCAACTACTGATCGGGACTAATTTTCGATTACCCGCTCCGTCCTCTGTATTTGAGCTGCGTAATAATTTTGTGACTTTATCTGTATCATGAAAGCAATCCTCGGAAGTGCAAGATTTCCTCTCAATTTGTGGCTGATTCAAAGCAATTTGTGGCGTTTGCCCTATTATGGTTTTCTTTTCCTCAATTTTTTTTATAATTTTGTTGGCAACCTCTCCCAAAGTTTCTACTAAATTACTTTTATCCTCAGCTGACAAATCAGCTTCTTCAGGTGGTTCATCCCGTTCTTCTAACTGTGCTAATAACCTATCTCCCTTTGTTTTTAGTTCTGCTTTTAATTTTGCTTCCCTATCAGTTGTCGGTGTGATAAAAGCTAATCTGTTCTGAACATGAATTAACCTAGACACAAGTCTTCTATATAATGGTTTATCCGGTCTGTCTGTCAATTCCGAAATATATTGAGTCAATATTTTGAGTTTTGAAGAGCAAATTTCAAGTTCTACAGACAGAGCTTCCAAGCTCTGTCTGTAGAGTTTAATTTCATGGGTAATGTCCCCTGTTTGTTCACTTATAAGTACTTCCTTTAATAATTTCCTTAATACTGAAACAACCGCCCTCACCCCTATTCCTCGACACGCAAGCTCAAATTCCAGTTCATCCTTTAAGAGGTAGTATGGATCCATTATGACAATGTTATTATAATAAACACTACAATTAATGACCAAACTTGCACCTTAACAACGATAATACGTTATAACAATAATACGTTTGTTTTTAATCAACTCAGTAAGTAACACTGCACCCAAGAGAAAAGAAAACAAACAAAAAAAAAAAGAAAACCCTGTTGGTATAATAATAATAAATAAGTGGGTGTTTTTTTTTTTTTTACCAATATTCACAAAAACCTCTTCGTTACACAGAAATTGTTGAAGGGACTTGTTTATACAACGGTTAGTATTACAATTCAATAATCAGTTTCGATGACAACAATGTTTAACCATCAAACTAGTAATGGTGCGACAATGAACACCAAAACTATTCATAAAAGTTACACACACAATAATCAGAAGAGCGTACACTATGTAAACCACCATATTTTTACGTTGGACGCCATGTGACGGACCCTTTTCCGTCGGTGGTTGTCAGTGAAAATGCTTTTAGATTTCAACACAAGTTTATTTTTAAGACGGCCAAAAGATATGCCAGCCTGAAGGGCATCCGCAGCATGATACTAAAATTAAACCTAATTACTAAACCTAACTAAAACAAATAGGGCGCCAGGAGGGTTTTAGACAGGAGACTTTAGGCGCATGGAACCCTTCCAGTCCCCAGAACTGCCGGCTGGGCGTGAATCTTCACCACAAAGTTGTGAACAATTTCGTTAAATAAAGGAAGTTGTACATACGATTTGACACGAACACTTATGGAATTATTCCATTGAATTCTCCAACAATCAAAGGGCGTGACGGTATGCTGGAACAATTGACACCATAATATGAGTTTAATCAAGTAACATTTCCGAATGGGTTAACACTACTAGTAATTCTTAATGCAACTCACCCCTTTATTGTTCAAGATATTCACTAAACAAAATAGATTTCCCGTATTAATAGCTGGATATAATATTTATAATTTAGACATGGCGGTACATTGAGAAAATCCGCTATTAAAGCGACACACATCTGTCACCGACTAGTCTGCGCTGCAATGTGTCCTTCAAACTCACAATCGCCTTTATAACCGTTATTCATAGTATTGAGGGTAATAATGCACTTTTAAATTGTTAGAAACACAAAAAGACGATTTCTCGCGATGGCCGGGTTTGAACGCGCGACACATGACACCGCAGTCCACAATCAAAGCTAATGTGCCATCTATTACATTAATTACTTAGTCTAAATTTAGGGTCTAGTTCATCTCTCGTATAATGACGTCATTACAAACATCCCCACCCTAAACAAAAAAAAAAATATTATTATTATTTTTTTTTTTTTTTTTATCTTTTTAAATCTTTCGAATGCCAAATGCCTATATTCTTGCCCTGCATGTTTTGCAAGCGATAAACATTATCCGAGAGCTTCTTTACAATTTTAACTTTTTCAAATTTTGGTGCGAGTTTGGCCATAAATTTATTGCTTGCTTTGGATAGGTATTTGGTTCTTTTCCACACAATATCTCCTTCTGTGAATGTGGCTGGTCTATATTTTTTATTATAGTATTTGCCACTATTATTATGAGCTTTTTTCAGCTTCATCTGAACCTCTCTGTACAAGTTTTGTCGTTTCGTATTGTCCATAACTACTTTTCCAAATCTACAATTTAATTCTTTGCTCAAATCAAGAGAATCAGTGTTTAATGCCGAAATATCAAAGGGTGGAATTGAAACTTCCCTACCAAAGAATAGGTATGAGGGCGTATAGCCTGTAGTCTCATGTACAGCTGTATTTATAGAATGTGCGATTCCTTGTAAGTGAACATCCCATTCGTTATGCTTTTTAACAGATGAATTAGCAGCTAATAGTGTCCCTACCACCCTATTTACACGTTCAGTGGGATTACTTTGTGGATGATAAAGTGGTGTATAACTTAATCGACACTGATACTTGGTAGCTACTTCCTTAAATAAGTGTGACTCAAATTGCTTGCCGTTATCACAAATGATGACCATGGGTGCTCCAAAGAGTAATATTTGTTGTTCTACTATATCACAAATTTTGTCTGCTTTTCCCGTTCTCAAGGGGAATAGTAAAACAAACTTACTAAACCAACACGATATGACTAAGAGCATGGTATTACCTGTTTTGCTTCGTGGAAATGGACCCATTAAGTCTAAAGAAATTACCTGCCATGGCAGAGATACGTCTCTATGTTGTCCCATTAATCCGTATGGATGTTGCTGTGATACTTTATATTTTGCACACGTCTCACAATTATTAACATGACGCTTTACATCTCTTAGCATGTTGAACCAAAAGAAATCCTTTTTGATTCTGTAATATGTTTTGCGAACCCCTAAATGACCAGCATTGATATTATCATGACATATTTTTAACACTTCGTCTTTAAGTTGGTTAGGAATGAACAATTTCCAATTGGAATTATGACTAGGATATTGTTTTAATATAACTTTTCTGTAAAGCAAATCATTAAAAACAGCCCAATTTGTGTTTTTGTTTGGATTGCCAATAATTTGCTTCACTTTATTGTGATACCAATCATCTTTGTGTTTTTCTAATACTTTTATGAAATTTGACTCTAGGGTGTTAATATTTACTGACCTAGATCTTTATCTATGCTTTCATCAGGCACAATATTAAGTTTTCCCGGCCTATGAATAATATCAAATGAAAACTGCTGGAGTTTCATAGCCCATCTTGCAATCTTCCATGAGGATCTTTCATTTTATGAAGCCATAATAATGCCCTATGGTCCGTGATGACTTTAAAATGAACTCCATCAACATATGGTCGGAATTTCTCTATTGCATAAACCACACTCAGTAGTTCCTTCTCTGAAACTGAGTAGTGTTTCTCACAATCATTAAGCTTTCTACTGAGATATGCCACTGGTTGATCACAGTCATCTGTTTTCTGACATAAAACAGCTCCTATACCTTCATTCGATGCATCACACTGTATGATAAATGGCTTATTGTAATCCGGACACGAAACTACTGGAGCCGATGTAAGTAAGGTCTTAAGGTTTAAAAAAGCTTCTTCAGCCGATTGCGACCATACCAATTTTGTTTTCTTTTTACCCTTAGTGAGATTATGTAAAGGCGCAGCAATCAGTGAAAAGTTTTGTACAAAACGTCTATACCAGCTAGCCAGGCCAATAAATCTTTTGAGTTCTGTAAAATTAGTAGGCCTCGGAAAGTTCAATATTGCCGTAACTTTCTCTGGGTCAGTTCTCAGCCCTTCCCTGTCCACTATATATCCTAGGAATTTCAAACTAGATCTAGCAAATTTACACTTTTCTACATTGACACTCAGATTTGCTTCTTTCAAAATAGCCATAACCTTCCTTAGAACTACCACATGTTCATCAAAGGTAGAAGTGCAAATTATGATGTCGTCTAAATATGCCCAAACCTTATCGTCGTGTGCCTGAAATAGAATGTCCATCAACCTTTGCTGCGTCTGAGATGCATTTACCAAGCCGAATGGCATTACCTTGAACTGAAATAACCCTCTACCAGGCACCGCAAAAGTAGTTTTTTCTTTACTCGACTCCTCTAACGGTATTTGCCAAAATGCCGATTTAAGGTCTAGTGTACTCAAATACTTTGCACTACGAAGATTATCAATTATGGTAGTAACTCTTGGTAATGGGTAAGTGTCTCTTTTGGTGGCCTTATTTAGTTGCCTACTGTCTAGACAGAGTCTGTTTTCCCCATTAGGCTTTTTAACCAAAATCACAGGTGAACACCAAGGACTTACAGATGGTTCTATGACGTCATTCTCCAGCATCTCATTGATTTCTTTCTCTATCTGTTTTTTTATGGTTGGTGAAAAATTATATTGTTTTTGGTAAACAGGTTTGTGATTTTCTGTATCAATGTTATGTTTTAAAACATGAGTTCTACCTAACCCCGTGCCAATGCTATTCTTCATCTCTGCAACTAGCCTAAACAAATCCTTTTGCTGGTTAATACTTAAATCTTCTATAGGTATGATTGTTGTTTTGGACGTTTCAAGAAGTGTGATTTCTTTATTTATAAATACACAATCGCTCTTCAGCTTTAATTGGAATCCGAACGCGTCAAAGAAATCTTTACCAAGTAGTAGATTTTGTGATAATCCTGGCATTACCAACATTGACATAATATGAAATTGGTTATCAAATGACACCGGAACATCAAAAGCCTTAGTTATGGTGTGACTGGTTCCATCGGCCGTGGACAGCCTAGCCCCTGGTTTGACATACGAACGTAATCCTAATGAAGACAATACACAAGCAAACTTCGGATTCATCACTGTTAAGTTAGCTCCACTGTCTAACAAACCTACACAGTCGTAATCCATTACCTTGAACTTAATATAATTACGGTTGTCATTGTCATTGTGAAAAATCTTGCAAATTTCATTATATTTAAAGAAGTGTTGTAATGTCTGTAACCAATCCTGCCATTCTTTACTTTGCTTTTGCAGGGGAGGTACTACTTGGCAGGTTTTGTACCTTCCCCTGACGCGTTTCCCTTACACGAACAATTTTTCGAAGTTACCCCAAAACGACCACACTTGAAACAAAATAACCGTTGCTTAACCACAGTGCAAGCTCGAAATAGGTGACCTATTTCTCTACAATTCCAGCAGCGGCTACCTACAGGCTTGATATTTTTTATTTCTGCTACTACTGGCATTTCTTTTTCCTGGTTAACGATGTATGCACTAGGTTTATAAGCCAAATCGGGTTCTAATTTAAACTTATGACTTTGTGGCTCCTGAAAGTTGTCACAATTACGTTTAGTTCTTTCTAATATCCGTAATATGCTAACCAGATCCTGCACTGAAATGAAAGTATCCCTGCATACCGCTCTCTGAAAATATGGCTGTAGATTTTTTATTATAATCTGTATTTTTTCACTTTCAGAAATCTTATGAGGTAACCTATTAAACATGTTTTGCATTGCAAAAATATAAATTACTGCTGATTCGTCTTTTCCCTGTGTCCTAGTTTTAATTTCATCTAATAAATCTTCCTGATAATAAGGAGATTGGAATGTGTGTTTGAGAAGAAACACCAGTTCCTCCCAATCACATACATTGTCCTTATTTGCCCTATACCATATAAGCGCATCACCCTCAAAAAAATCAATCGCATACCTCCACAAATCAATGTCACTAGCATTGCGTGCTTCTTTCAATTCTTCTACCCGTTCTATAAATGCGTTTACACTCATATTATTTCCACCGGAGAATTTTACACCCCAACTACTGATCGGGACTAATTTTCGATTACCCGCTCCGTCCTCTGTATTTGAGCTGCGTAATAATTTTGTGACTTTATCTGTATCATGAAAGCAATCCTCGGAAGTGCAAGATTTCCTCTCAATTTGTGGCTGATTCAAAGCAATTTGTGGCGTTTGCCCTATTATGGTTTTCTTTTCCTCAATTTTTTTTATAATTTTGTTGGCAACCTCTCCCAAAGTTTCTACTAAATTACTTTTATCCTCAGCTGACAAATCAGCTTCTTCAGGTGGTTCATCCCGTTCTTCTAACTGTGCCAATAACCTATCTCCCTTTGTTTTTAGTTCTGCTTTTAATTTTGCTTCCCTATCAGTTGTCGGTGTGATAAAAGCTAATCTGTTCTGAACATGAATTAACCTAGACACAAGTCTTCTATATAATGGTTTATCCGGTCTGTCTGTCAATTCCGAAATATATTGAGTCAATATTTTGAGTTTTGAAGAGCAAATTTCAAGTTCTACAGACAGAGCTTCCAAGCTCTGTCTCGGCGCTTTAATTTCATGGGTAATGTCCCCTGTTTGTTCACTTATAAGTACTTCCTTTAATAATTTCCTTAATACTGAAACAACCGCCCTCACCCCTATTCCTCGACACGCAAGCTCAAATTCCAGTTCATCCTTTAAGAGGTAGTATGGATCCATTATGACAATGTTATTATAATAAACACTACAATTAATGACCAAACTTGCACCTTAACAACGATAATACGTTATAACAATAATACGTTTGTTTTTAATCAACTCAGTAAGTAACACTGCACCCAAGAGAAAAGAAAACAAACAAAAAAAAAAAAGAAAACCCTGTTGGTATAATAATAATAAATAAGTGGGTGTTTTTTTTTTTTTTACCAATATTCACAAAAACCTCTTCGTTACACAGAAATTGTTGAAGGGACATGTTTATACAACGGTTAGTATTACAATTCAATAATCAGTTTCGATGACAACAATGTTTAACCATCAAACTAGTAATGGTGCGACAATAAACACCAAAACTATTCATAAAAGTTACACACACAATAATCAGAAGAGCGTACACTATGTAAACCACCATATTTTTACGTTGGACGCCATGTGACGGACCCTTTTCCGTCGGTGGTTGTCAGTGAAAATGCTTTTAGATTTCAACACAAGTTTATTTTTAAGACGGCCAAAAGATATGCCAGCCTGAAGGGCATCCGCAGCATGATACTAAAATTAAACCTAATTACTAAACCTAACTAAAACAAATAGGGCGCCAGGAGGGTTTTAGACAGGAGACTTTAGGCGCATGGAACCCTTCCAGTCCCCAGAACTGCCGGCTGGGCGTGAATCTTCACCACAAAGTTGTGAACAATTTCGTTAAATAAAGGAAGTTGTACATACGATTTGACACGAACACTTATGGAATTATTCCATTGAATTCTCCAACAATCAAAAGGCGTGACGGTATGCTGGAACAATTGACACCATAATATGAGTTTAATCAAGTAACATTTCCGAATGGGTTAACACTACTAGTAATTCTTAATGCAACTCACCCCTTTATTGTTCAAGATATTCACTAAACAAAATAGATTTTCCGTATTAATAGCTGGATATAATATTTATAATTTAGACATGGCGGTACATTGAGAAAATCCGCTATTAAAGCGACACACATCTGTCACCGACTAGTCTTTGCGCTGCAATGTGTCCTTCAAACTCACAATCGCCTTTATAACCGTTATTCATAGTATTGAGGATAATAATGCACTTTTAAATTGTTAGAAACACAAAAAGACGATTTCTCGCGATGGCCGGGTTTGAACGCGCGACACATGACACCGCAGTCCACAATCAAAGCTAATGTGCCATCTATTACATTAATTACTTAGTCTAAATTTAGGGTCTAGTTCATCTCTCGTATAATGACGTCATTACAATATGAAGGGTACGGGGGCAAAACATGGAATGTCACTAAAACTGGATTTTCTGCAATTAACATTTTAATGTTTTAAACTTTTTCATACATTTTAATTTTTTTTTTGAAATTACTGATAGAACTTAGGTTTACCTTACAGAGATCAGCTGGTCTATTCTGTAAAAATCTCACCGTGAAAACTAATTTGTACAGAATAGCACTGCAGCAGTGCTATTAATGACAATGAAGTCTGACAATCAGTCTTACCAAGGGCTATCAAATTACCCAGATACTTGGTTATGGAGGTCGGATAGGCAGTCGCTCCATTAAATTAATTCAATAATTGCTCCAGGTATTCAACTGCATCCAGTTAGATTGGAAGCTGACCCCAACATATTTGGGAAAAGGCTTGGCAGATTGATTGTTCTCCCACTTCGTTCGGTTCTCCGATTCTCTCAGTTTGGTCGCAACAGAGAGTCCAGTGAGGGCGGTTACTTGGTCTGACCAGCAGTTAAGTGACAGGCCACGAGTTCTTTTCCCATCTACCTTACTCGTACCCATCACCACCAACTTTTCAAGGTTATCTAGTTCCCGACGGACAATGTAACCAAAGTAACCAAGAATCCTTTGGTAACAGATCGTGGACAGTCTATCTCTTATGCGTAGTTGTTCTAGAATAGATTTGTTCGTTTCCTTGGCGGTCCAAGGTATCAGCTATTTGTTAGTGTAAAAGGGCATAATTTTTCCAAGTAAACCAGTTTCCAGGTATAACAAAACAAATGATCCTCTCACTCTTCACACATAATTTACAAGCTATACTATCATATTGGGTTCTAATAAGTAATGAGCGACATACAACTATTTTATTTGTATTTATTTATTAAATGAATAATTGTTTTTCATTAATAATATATTCACCGTTATTTTCTACTACCATTCGCCATCGATCTGGCAAAGAGTGAATGGCGTCCGCATAGAACTTCGTTCGTTTTGAATTGAAGAAGTCATCTATTATTGTTTCAAGTGTAGTTCGTCGTCAAAGCTTTTTTCCCGTAAATTATTACTAAGTGATCGGAACAAGCTGAAATCAGTTGGTGCTAAGTCCGGCGAATATGGAGGGAGGGGTATTATTTACCTATTAAGCTCCAATAGTTTTAGCCTGGTAATCTTAGCAACATGCGGCCGGGCATTGTCGTGCAGGAAAAATATTTGGTTGTGTTGTGGACGTTTGCGATGGATGTCAAGCTTCAGTTTTTCAAGTTGATCACAATATGCTGTTGCTGTAATCGTAGTATTAGTAGGAAGGAATCCCCAGCTTATTACTCCATGTACATCCCACCAGACAGAAAGCATTACCTTGCGAGGATGAAGATCACCTTTTGACGTTGGTTTTCCCTGTTCTTTACATGCCAGCCACTGGCGCTTGCGTGTGTGATTAACATTATAGAGAACCCACTTTCCATCTCCAGTGACAAGATAATCTAACCAATTAAATGTGCGGCGGAAAGATAAAAGTTGTACACAAATCTCAGCTCGGTAGGTCAGCTGATCTTTACTTAATTGATGGGGTACCCAAACACTACATTTGTAAGTCTTTCCCAAACCATGTAAATGATTTTCTATGGTGCCATGAGAGCACTCGAGCTGAACAGCCAAATCGCGTGTAGTTCTTTGAGGATCTTCTTCGATTAATAGTTTTAATTTATCGATATCTATTTCCACGGGGCGCCCAGACCTTGGTTGATCGGTTAAGGAAAAATCGTTATTGCGGAACCGTTGGAACCAGCGCTTTGCTGTTGCTTCGGAGACTGCATCGTGAGCTATCCTTTGACATATATTACGTGTAGCTTCTGCAGCAGAATGCCCAGATTGAAACTCATATAATAAACAATGTCATACGTGGGTTTTAATATCACTCATTTCTTTGTGAACTTTAACGCACTAACAGCCAAACTATCAATAACACGCATGAGCGCGACTCGCTCTTTATATACCCTCTGCTACAGAAAGTTCTCGAACCTTTCCGAAAATTCTAGAATATTATAAACTAAAACGCTCATTACTTATTAGCCAACCCAATATTAATAAGATCATTCAACTCTACTCCCCCAAACGAATCAATAACTTTCAATAAATAAACTCACCCACTATCCCAGCCGGGTGGGCTAACAAAGTACTTGCATCGCCTTGAACCTTCTCGCCAATAAAATAGCGTCTAGCAGTTGATTTCAATGTAATAAATTTAGGGACTTAGCTTGGTGCAGACACTGTGGGGCTGGTAAGTTAGTGGGTGGCTATGAGCGGAGCGGGCATGCACCATCACTCGGCTAGGGCACGAAGTGTTGGTCGTCCGGCGGCGGCGAGATGGGTGGACGACATTGTAACCATCTGCATCGCGGGTAGAACCTGGATGAGGTTGGCACTGAAGGGTGGGTGAAGCCAGGCCGTCGATGATGATGATCACTTGGCTAGGCTGAAGTTATAGTACAGACGCCAGCAGATCAAGCTACCTGAAACTGTCAAATTTTCCTAATCAACCTTGAACCTAATGCTTTAGCGATAAAGTTGAAAATTTATTAAAGAAATTTGACAGATTGTAGTAGCTTGATGTGCTGGCGTCAGTACACAGCAGCGCATGGCTAAGCTATCCAGCTCCTAAAATGTATAATTTCACAGAACATGTGTGAGCACTATTTACTTACTATAAAGCTACGGTATACTGGGTATGTCTTTAATTGACTTAAATGTGCCCTGGTGCCTGAGAGTATCTCTATATGTATTGTATATGTCACGCTCACTCAAATGTCTCGCTGGTGGTGACGTGTGTGTTGAATCATTACATTTTCTTCAAAATGGTTGAGCTGAATAGTGACCCATGCGACATGTAGCTGCCACTACTTATTTTAATTTTTCAATTATTTTTTGCATTTATCTATTTAGTATGGACGCGTCTATCTGCATCGTTCCTACCCGTATAATTTTGTCATGAGTAATGTACTACGCTTTGGAATGGGCAGCTAGCTTCATCTTTCTGACAGACCGACCCTTTGATAATTCAAAGGCGCCTGTAATTGGTTTATTTGAAATCAAATCTTTGAGTTTCAGTTTGAATGTAGACGGCATCGTCCACTACGATCCATGCGACATTCGAATGTAGACGGCATCGTCCACTACGATCCATGCGACATTCGAATGTAGATGGCATCGTCCAATACGATCCATGCGACATTCGAATGTACACGGCATCGTCCACTACGATCCATGCGACATTCGAATGTAGACGGCATCGTCCACTACGATCCATGCGGCATTCGAATGTAGACGGCATTGTCCACTACGATCCATGCGACATTCAAATGTAGATGGCATTGTTCAATATGATCCATGCGACATTCGAATGTAGATGGCATAGTCCAATACGATCCATGCGACATTCGAATGTACACGGCATCGTCCACTACGATCCATGCGACATTCGAATGTAGACGGCATCGTCCACTACGATCCATGCGACATCCGAATGTACACGGCATCGTCCACTACGATCCATGCGTCATTCGAATATAGACGGCATCGTCCACTACGATACATGCGACATTCGTATGTAGACGGCATCGTCCACTACGATCCATGCGACATTCGAATGTAGACGGCATCGTCCACTACGATCCATGCGACATTCAAATGTAGACGGCATCGTCCACTACGATCCATGCGACAATCGAATGTAGATGGCATAGTCCAATACGATCCATGCGACATTCGAATGTACACGGCATCGTCCACTACGATCCATGCGACATCCGAATGTACACGGCATCGTCCACTACGATCCATGCGTCATTCGAATATAGACGGCATCGTCCACTACGATCCATGCGACATTCGAATGTATACGGCATCGTCCACTACGATCAATGCGACATTCGAATATAGACGGCATCGTCCACTACGATCCATGCGACATTCGAATGTAGATGTCATCGTCCAATACGATCCATGCGACATTCGAATGTAGATGACATCGTCCAATACGATCCATGCGACATTCGTGCGTAACATGGCCGACGTGATGCACGAATGTCGAATACGTGGCTGGCAAACAGATTTACCGCGCAGCTAACCTGGCAGACCTCTCCGCACACATCCTATCTAGCAGGAGGCGGTCGACTTTTATGCCCGTTTTCACCAACCGTAAACACTTACGGTTGGTGAAAACGCTTAAATGTTGGATTTAACTCTCGGCGCTGCGCTTAGCGTTGAAAGTCTAACAGTGCACTTTTATTTAGGGATTAATTTAAGTGTCACTTAGGGTTGGCGAAAACTGGCTTTAGTCCTATGGCCAAGCTAGGGGCAAACCTATTACTGTCAACACTGCGGAGCGCTGACGGTAGCAGGGTAAATGAGGCTTCTTTGCGGTATTATTATATTGGGTACTTACTCATACCCCCACAGAACGTCTTTCACACGCATACTCACCTTTTTATTTATATTACTTCTTAATTTTGTATTATTTACTAATTTATTTTTCTGTAAAAATTGTCAAAAAAAAAAAAAAAAACAAGTGTTTTAATTTTATCCTATAACCTTTATCCTTTTGAAATAATTGTATGACTCGATTTTGCATGCTATAGTTCCAATAGCTAAACATATTTGTACTCCTGTTTAATTGTAAGACCTATAAACACTATGTTTTAAGCAAAAAATAATTTGAAATTGAATTTTGAATAAGTTATGGAAGAGCGGAGTCTCCTAACTTAGGCTTTAGTCGCCTAAAAGGAAACTCCAGTCACTAGTTTATAAGAAAAAATTGGCAAAACAAAAACAATAAATATTTTTATTTCAATGATACATTTTTTACAACCATACAGCCACTTGTCAGCTAAACTGACACCTATTTACTATATTTCCTATTCTCTTTTTCAAACCAATGTTTGTCTCGTAATCTAATCATAAACTTAAACAGGTCTCTACATTACCATACTAGACAGAAAATACAGACGCCCTGCTGTGAAATTCCGAATGGGAAAATTCAATAACACTTTGGTTGGCTTGGCGATCGAACAGAACTCCGGAGCCCATGCTCAATCACATAACAGTCAGACGCCATATGAGTATACTATTACAGTATCAAACTAACAAAAAAGTTTTTACTACTGCTAAGAAAGTTGAGCGTAAATAATTAATTGATCGCTTTCGTGGCCACACTCTTGGTGATTCGTTAAGCCAATAGTCAGGGTTGGACGTAAATAATACCTATTTGTTTTCTTTTGTCTAAGAAAAACGCATTAATTGCTCGTTTTCACTGACTGCACGATACATGGCAAATTGATCAGTTGTAAAATTAAATTAACCCAGGTGTAGTGTATAAGTACCTATGTTTAACCTAAGCATTGATGTATTAGATATAAGTCAGTAGTCATAATAAAGCACTCGTAGCGTTCACTCGCATTTTAATTGTCTTCCCGCAACCCACACACTACATGGCGAACCTGCCATGCGCGAGCGACGCGGCGCCGGGTTCCTTGCCGCGTATCGCGTAGCGGGCGAATTTTGCGAGTCAGCGAATTCCTGTGTGCCTCGGTGCACTGAATTAGAGCGGTTTGAATATGCTCGATATAAAAATTAATAAACTACGAGAACAATCAGCGCAACTGGTCGCGTACTACGGTCGAAATTGGGAAAATCATATTCGAAAACTGGAGATAAGGAGGTGATAATTGCACAAAATGCATCGGGAGGAAGTAATACTGTGGTCGAATCACACATGCAGATAAATACTATATTGTTGGCGGCGGCCTTGACAATTACCGCTATTGCAGCAATCCTAATTATTTGGAAAAAGCTGAAGGAAAAGCAGAAGAAATGGATCAGAAAGCATGTCGAATCAGAGTTGATAAGAAAAATGCGTTTGCGGTTGTCGGGAAGGCGAGAACGTGAAGAAGGAAATGAAAATGTGTAAAAATCATATTAATTATCAGTGCGCAGTGAAAAGTGTGTTTTAAGTGTATTTAGTGAGTAAACCAACCGTCAAGAACATCCAGTATATGGATTTTATAAAACTTTCGCCGTGCCGTTTAAACTAAGAAGAACCTTAAATGGACAATTAAGTATAATAATAAGGCCCTATAATTATTACTTTTGTTATATTTAGTGTAACTTTATAAATATCTTACAGCAACTTACAGCCTGATTCTATCGGAATGTCACATGGGATAAATATAGGACATAAACCATAAACTACTCGGCTAAGGACCAAGATACAAGGTATATTCATTTTATATTTTTTTATAGTAATATATAATCCAAAGGAGGTAGGTATGTTTTGATTTTTTTTTTAATCTATGGAAACAGATTTAGAAAGAATTTTAAGTGAATTAACTGATATTCAAATTACTTCGAGGAAGTTAGGCCCAAGTAGACGGTACCAATATAAAGACAAGGTTGAAGAAAAAATAATAAAAGCAAAAGAGTTATATTCATTGTATAAAACTATTATAAGTATATTTACAGAGCAAAAAAGCACGTTAGAATTAGCAGAGTACATTTACGAAGTGTTGAAGGAGAAAATAGATAACGTTTACAATAAGATTTTATCATATAATATTCAAGGTGGAGTAGAAACAAATCTCTTAAACATGGAGAAGTTTGATATAAAAACGGCAACATCATTAATACCCGAAATGGATGGTTCAGAAGGTACAACTGAAAAAATCATTGACGCGGTAGAATTATATAACAGCTGTCTCAAGGACCCTGAACAAACAAAATTGTTAATTTCTTTTGTTTTGAAAACAAGACTAACTAAATCAGCCAAATTAAAATTACAATGCGAATATGACAACATTGCGAGCCTCACACATGATATAAAAACTTATCTACTAACGAAAAAATCCGCCAATTCTATACTTTGCCAATTAAACAATCTGAGTCAAAATAATATGTCCATCAGTGAATATGGAAATAAATTATCAGAATTGTTTATAGACCTCACCATTGCCCAAGCTGACGGTAACGAAAAGGCAAGCGAGATACTGAGACCTATAAATGAGAAACTCGCGATTAAAAGATTTTCAGATGGATTAAGATATAAACGCTTAAGCACTATCATTTCAGCACGGAACTACTCAGAGTTGAAAGATGCGGTGCGTGCAGCAGAGGACGAGGAGCTGGGACAGCCCTCAACATCCAACGGTATTTTCAGCGCAAGGGGTAAGTCAAACAACAGGTTTAATAATAATTTCAACAGAGGAAGTCGGCATAATTATTATAATCAAGATTTTCAGTACCGCGGAAATTATAGTACGGGTCGAAGATATAATAACAATAATTACCATCAAAGGTTTAATGGTAACCCCCGTGGTAGATATACACGCGGAAGAGGTACTAATTATTCAAACTATGGAACTAACCGTAACCCTTCTAAATATTATCGAAGTAGGGGTACTCGAGATAGAAATAGTCAACAAAGAATGTTTCCAGCCCAAGTGAATGAGGACCCCCAAACAGAAAACGGTAAAACAGAGAACAAAAATCAGTTTTTTCGTTCCTAAATCATATAACATTTTAACGTGTAACAAAAATGTTAGGTACGTTCATTTTAACATAAACAATACCAGGAGCGCATGGTTACTTGACACCGGCGCGTCCATTTCCGTTGTTTCTAAGAACGTGTTATCGGAACACATTCCTTTGCATGAGGATAGAATTGTAATAAATGGTTTCGGTGGTAAAACCTATTCGCAAGGTTATGTCAATCTTACATTATGTACTCAAAATGGTACTTTTAATCACACATTTTATTTGTTCAATAACTTACCGTTCAAGTCTGATGGAATTCTCGGATTAGACTTTTTATCAAAATTTAATTCTCATATTAATTTAGAAAATGATACATTAACCCTATATAACGAATACGAAAATATTATACCACTTTATGCATCACCAACTATTTCACATAGTTACTTGACTATTCCTGCAAGAAGTGAGTCCATTCATTACATACCACTAAATAATAAATTAAATGAAGAATGCGTTGTATTACCAAAACAATTACAAGATGATTTATTTTTAGCAGCGATAATAGTAAAGCCAGTAAATAACGTTATTCCCATTAAAATATTAAATACTAAAGAAGAATCAATTACTATACCAATTTTTCAACCTGAAATACATTCATTAAACGATTACCAAATATGTCAGTTTAATAAAACTAAGTCAAACGCAGAAAGAGCTAACACCTTGTTAGGATTACTAAAACTAGATCACTTACATCCAGCTGAGCGTGGAACGATTGAAGCAATTTGTACTAAGTACAATGACATCTTTTATCTACCAGGTGATAAGCTTACTACTACTAAATCATACGAACATAATATTTATTTAAAGCCGAATACTGGTCCCGTTTATACAAAACCGTATAGGTTGCCAAACAGTCAAAAACCAGAAATAAATAAGCAAATTAAACAAATGTTACAGGATGATATTATAGAGGAAGCTCAAAGCGAGTGGTCTAGCCCTATTTTACTTGTGCCCAAGAAATCAAATGACGATAGCAAAAAATGGAGATTAGTAATAGATTACCGTAAATTAAATGAAGTTATACAGGATGACAAATTCCCCTTACCAAATATCACTGATATTTTAGAGTCACTGTCAGGTGCAATTTATTTTACCCATTTAGACCTTAGTCAGTCATATTACCAAGTGACCCTGAACCCAGAGTCACGAAAACTAACTGCCTTTACAACTAATACTGGCCAATACCAGATGAAACGGATGCCAATGGGTCTTAAAACCAGTCCGAGTTCTTTTTCAAGGGTAATGACTGTTGCAATGTCAGGTTTAACGTATGAAAAGTGTTTCATATACCTTGATGACCTTGTAATTTTTGGACGTAATTTAGAAGGACACAATAAAAACTTGATAGATGTTTTCGAGAGACTTAGACAAGTTAATCTAAAGTTAAACCCCAATAAATGTAATTTTTTAAAAAAGGAGCTTTTATATTTAGGACACACTGTGTCAGCAGAAGGAATAAGTCCAGATAAAGCAAAAATAAAAGTAGTTGAAAATTACCCAACACCAAAAAGTACAGAAGAAGTAAAACGCTTTGTCGCATTTTGCAATTATTACAGAAAGTTTATAAAACAATTCGCAGAAATAAGTATTCCCTTAAATTCCTTATGTCGTAAAGATGTTCCTTTTATATGGTCTGACCAGTGCGAAAAATCGTTTAAATTAATGAAAAAAGCGTTAATATCACCACCCGTTTTACAATACCCAGACTTTTCAGATGAAAACGAGTTCATACTACAAACTGATGCTTCAGGTATTGCTGTAGGAGCAGTGCTTTGTAATAAAGACATGCGTCCAGTCGCTTATGCGAGCCGACCACTAAATAAAGCTGAAAAAAATTATCCAACTATACAAAAGGAGTTACTTGCGATAGTATGGGGAATAAAATATTTTAGGCCATATCTTCTAGGCAAGAAATTTACAATCATGACAGACCACAAACCACTGCTGTATTTATTTGGAATGAAAGACCCATCAAGCAGATTATTAAAGTTTCGGTTAATATTAGAAGAATACGATTATAACATTATATACATAAAAGGAAAAGAAAACGTCATAGCAGACGCATTGTCTAGAATTACAATAAATTCCGAAGAATTAAAACGTATTAATGAGAAAATAATCAATGTAATGACTAGAGCGCAGAAAAGACAATTAGAAGAGACAAAAGACAATAACGCCACTCCGATCACCAATAATGACACAGACTATCGGCCTGATCAACCGAGAATCGTAGAATTATTGCGGATGCCGAGTAGTGCAGTAGAAATGATTTTAATAAAGGGAAAAGAGTTAAATAAGGTTAGAAAACAAATGGATATAGATGTAGAAACCGAGTGTTTTGCATTTTCCCATAACAAGAAAATGTTATACATAAATCTTGATTTCACGGCACAATACACGCGAGTCGTTTTTGTGGAGAAATTAAGTAAATTTAGTAAAAATATAAACGTCGACGAAATATGTATAATAAAAGAAAATAATAACGCGTTATTCATAAAAGAACTAATCGAAGAAATTAAAACTAAAGAAAAGTGGACCGGCCCACGGATATGTATTTTACGAGGAGTAGAAAAAATAGATAATGAAAAAGATAAAAGATTTATTATAAACGACTATCACTTATTACCAACCAGCGGTCACGCAGGTGTGCGAAGAATGATGAACAACATTAAGAGGAAATATTTCTGGCCAGGCATGGAAACAGACGTCAAAGACTTTGTAAATAAATGCGAAATATGTCAAAAATCGAAGTATTCGCGAAAAACCAAGGAGCCGATGGTAATAACAACCACAGCTTCATATGCTTTCGAGAAAGTATTTTTAGATCTAGTTGGACCCTTAGATAAGGATATAGACGGTAATAATTATATACTCACGTTGCAGTGTGAATTAAGTAAATTTGTTGAGGCTTATCCTCTTCAAAATAAGGAAACGGTCACCGTTGCAAAGGCATTTGTTAATCAATTTATTTTAAGGTTCGGAATCCCAAAAACAATAGCCACAGATAAAGGCACAGAGTTTATGTCATCTACTATGACAGAAGTCTGTACACTTTTAGGAATTGAAAAATTAAACTCAACTTCATATCACCACGAATCAATAGGTTCACTAGAAAATACGCATAAACATTTGGCCTCATTCTTAAGAATACAATGCGATAATTTCCCTGAAACGTGGAGCCATTGGCTGCCCTTCTGGTGTTTTACTTTTAATAACACTATACATTCTTCTACAAAATATGCACCGTATGAATTAGTTTTTGGAAAACCCAGTGAGATTCCGAGTAGAATAAGTAGTAGTATAGAACCTTTATATAACCCAGATAATTATAGTTTAGAATTAAGATATCGTTTACAAGTAGCACACAGAGATGCGCGAAATAACCTATTAAAAAGTAAACAGATGCGAAAAACTATGTATGATAAAACCGTAAACCAAGTACGATATGAAAAAGGTGATTTAATATTGTTAAAAAATGAAACTGCAAATAAACTGGATACTTTGTATAATGGTCCATTTATTGTTATTGAAGATAAGGAACCCAATGTAAAAATTATTAGAAACAATAAACCAGAAATTGTACACAAAAACCGCACAAAATTGTTTAAAAAATAACTGTTTAAATATAATATATTACAAAATAAAATTTTAAATATATCACTAATTCATAATCACTATTTGTATTTGTAAAAAAAAAAAAAATGTTTTCTTTTTTTTTTTTTCTTCTTGTACCCCTGTGGTGTAGTGTATAAGTACCTATGTTTAACCTAAGCATTGATGTATTAGATATAAGTCAGTAGTCATAATAAAGCACTCGTAGCGTTCACTCGCATTTTAATTGTCTTCCCGCAACCCACACACTACACAGGTGTAGTTTGGTAGATTTTTATTTATAACTTATTAAGGGCCGGTTTTTCAACTCAACCAATGGACAACTTAAGGTTGAATTTTGGCTAAATGTGAAAGGGTAAACATGAATGAAATAACATGAATGTATTCATGTTAACTCATTCATTTTCAAAATTATTAACTAACGGCATTTTGCCAAACACATTTAGCCAGAATTCAGTCATTAGTTACTGTGTCTAGCCACTGGTTGAGTTAATTACGGATCAAAAAACCGGCCCTTAAACACAGGTCTTCAATGATTATAAACTAACAACTAATCTAAAGATTGCGTATTTTTCGCATCACGTAAGTTTGCCGCTCTGGCTTTCCGATGCACATGGCATGGCTTACTTGACGCGAACTGTCTGTCGGTCGTGAGAGTTTTTCACAATCACACGGCAAATAAACTTTTAATTTTGACAATATGTATTTAAATATTAATTAGATCCGTAGGTATAGTGGTATAATTATGATAATGCTTATCTGTGGAAAACATACTTTGTTACTGAATAAATAAAAGACTTCGACTATCTTTATTTAAATAAATATCGTATTCAGTTGATATTTCGATAACAACCGTTGATTACCATTTTCGACGGCTTGTAATGGATAAATTCAAATGTCATCGGAAGCACGATGCTTGACACGGCAACGTCACTCACTGTCACGCGACGACCCGCGTGCTATAGTTTGTACCTAATTATTTACGAGTTTCGTATTATTAACGTAGAAAGTACCTACCGGGTAAAACGGGGTAAATAGAGACCCAAGGGTGAAAATATACAAAACTTTAAACGGGTTTTCAAAGGGCCACAAACAAAATTTTCAAAACCTTTGTAACTTACAGTCGCATATACAACCAGGAGTCACTCGTTGATTATAGGTTGGTATCGGCTACTTTGGATAAATATCCTTTGACAACCGCTGTTTAGTTCTGCCCCGTTCAGTCTTAAATAACTTTGAAAAAACCTTAATTTAAAACCCAAGTTTCACGGATCAATCAACATTTGAATAAAGTTTTTCAAATTATGTGTCTCGTACCGTATAATCCCCGCGAATTGTCTGTAATCTGGGAGGTTCGATATTTTGCGTACGACTAGGTTTGCCTCCAAATTGTTAAATAAACGAGCAAATCGAGCCATGTATTATTTTTAAAATGGGAT
The DNA here is from genome assembly GCA_948252095.1 of Dicycla oo. Classification (NCBI taxonomy): domain Eukaryota; kingdom Metazoa; phylum Arthropoda; class Insecta; order Lepidoptera; family Noctuidae; genus Dicycla; species Dicycla oo. The sequence goes on from OX411732.1 coordinate 18,770,085, forward strand.
TAGGTTGGTGTGTGGTAGGAGAATTTCGTGTCATCGTGTCATGCCGCGGTTCTCATCATCATAGAGACGCAGAAAAGTATTATAATTAAAAGTTGAAACGATACAATATTCGGAGAAAATCGCGCACTTCTGTATCTACACCGCCTAACTCCTAGCTCAAGCCGAACCTCCTATATATAAATTACTCTGTGAGCCACAAACTACGTAGTGGCTGTGAGCCGAACTGCTGTGCGAACTGTGGCCTAAACCAAAAACACGAACTACTTTATTTATTTAAAAAGGTAGTTCTATACCAGCGTAAGCGATAAAATGTCAGCCAGTACAATATAAGGTTGCCTATTGCATAGAACCTTTACAGTACACATGCTCGTCTGTAATTGGTAGTTCTTTGGCAGACGTTGTAGTCCGAATCCCGAAAGGCTTGACTATCAGTCTTGCCAAGGGATATCCTGCTACCCTGTAACTGGGTTGTGGAGGTCAGATAGGAAGTCACTCTATGTAAAATGCTGATATTCAGCTGCATCGGGTTAGACTGGAATCCGATCCCAACATAGTTGGGAAAAGGCTAGACAGGTGATGATGATACACTTTCGCCTCTTGGCGGTTGGGAAACTGACTACATTTAAATGAACCATAATTTAAATGCATTCAAATTTTTGGCAAAATTTTGAATGCACTGCGAACTAGGGATGCCCGATCTGAATCGATCTTCCAGCGGATCGATTCATGACCATACGATCTACTGATTTTTTTAATCGATTAAATAGGATGCGACCTTCGCTCAGATCGAATCGTATGCGCCAAGATCGTATGAAAAAATCGTATCGACTAAAACCTTAAAAGTCAACCGCAACGTACCGTACGAATTACAACAAATTAAGATTACCTACATAACATTGAATGAGAATAGTTCCGACTGTTTCGAGTTACATTACTCAAAAGCGGTATTGTATGAAATATGAAGGGAGGTGATACCGTGACAATATTTTGTTTATTTTATTGCTGGGTATCGGGTATGTTAGCATTCTCTGATTTTGTTTTCTTTCATTCTGTGTAATTGTATTACATAGGAAGAGTTCTATATCTGTTCTGTGAGCGTTACCTATTATTTTAAAATACTTTTTAATATGGCCCCGCCAACAAAATTGGAAACAACAAATTTGGAAATTTTTAAGGTTCCGTACCTCAAAAGGAAAAACGGAATCCTTATAGGATCACTCGTGTGTCTATCTGTCTGTCCGTCTGTCACAGCCAATTTGCTCCAAATCTAATGGACCGATTAAGTTGAAATTTTGTACACATCTGTATTTCTGTGACCCAAACACGGACGTGTAACGTAAATAAATTAATTTTGAATATGGGGGTTAACTTTGGGGCAAATAAGAAAATAAAAAAAATTATTGCAAACTGTACCGTATGACATATCAAATGAAAGGGCTTACTGTGAGAGTTTCAAATAGATTTTTTTTTATAATTTTAAAATAAACCATTTTAAAGTTATTTAAGAAAATAGACGAAAATTGAACATTCCCTTATCTCCGAAAATACTCAGCCTAAAATTTGGAAAAAAAATAATGAAAATAGTTCAATACCTACAGATTACAGGAAAACCTATAAGAAGTCGATGGTCTTAAAACAACATGATAAATCTCTCAATATTGTGCGTACAAACTTACATTTGTCCATAGTTAAACAAAAAGGATCCAAACCGTTTTGCGTGAATGTGACGCATATTTTCCCAAACTTGTTCTTTAATTATTTTATTTTGTTATTTTATTTCTTAGCGTCATATTTATCGCAAATAAATGTATTTTCTTTATTTTCTTTTCTTCTTTACCAATTTAAAAATCACCTCTGAGGTCATCACAAAGGTACTTTTCATTATTTTTATAAAATTATGAAGCGATCTTCCGAGATCGAGTAAGATCGATTCAATACATTACGATTAAGATCGTGAAACGATTCACGAGGTTACGATCCATTACGATCCAGAAGATCGATTGAAAGCAAAAATTCGGGCATCCCTACTGCAAACCTAACGGTAAAGCATGTGAAGTTGTAAATTTTCATACAAAAAGAGATAACGTTTTTCTTCCCGTAAACATAATCTAATTTTCATATTTTTTGGAAAAGGTGTAGGTATAATAAAAAACTAGGTCCGTACGTTTTTATTATAAAGAAATATTGTATACAATATAAGTTATTAGCATCTAAATATCTACATTTTTGACATAAAAACATTCTCGAGCATTTTAATTTTTTTTTTAATTTTAATTAATTGAATTATTATTAATTGATTGAATGAATTACTAAAAACGAAAAACGTATAGACCTAGATTAAAGTATACTAAATTTAATGAGATCAAAGTTGTCTCATTTCGTAAAGGTTTAGGGGAGTAAAAACGTTATCGCCCGAAACAATATTTATGTAAATAATTGTATGAAATGTAGGTAATTGCCTCCAAAAATCGCGCCGCATGTCGGCACTTCACAATCCTCTTAAGTCATTATGCTAATTCATATAAAAATGTTCCCACTGCTCTCGTCCGTACCTCGTATGAGCCACGGTTTGGCATAAATTATTTCTTATCGTGGGTTTTGACGCACACTACCCCAGTTTTAGTAAAAAACGGCCATTCTCCAAAAAGAGCGGTTTATTTTTTGCTGATTAATTAGCGTCATATTTATGAGTAGTCTCATCGAGGCTTTCCCCAGCTCACAGTAGCCTGCAAAACTCTTAGAGGACGCATTGACGATCCCGAACTCCATGATCTTTTCTGTCGGCTATTTGTTCCCGACAAATACATCGGACATCGCCAAAGCCGTCGACACAATCTGTTTGCGTCGCCGTCATCTAAATCTGTCGCCAGAGCTGAGTCCCCAGTGTGTCGAACTTTAAGGATGCTTAACGCCCTCCTGACCGCTAATCCTGAATGTGATCTGTTTGCCGATGAATGGCGTAGTATTATGCGTGTATGTCTGATGTTTTGTGAGAGAAAGTATGCTAGGGTGGCCTTTATTATTACTTATGTTAGTACTTGAAATATTTTTGTTTACGATACCTGTTTCAGTCTCTATGTTAATTAATGTAATTGGTGTTACCGTTTTAATTAACAATAAACAACAATCATCTCATCATGCTTATGATGTTTACACAAATTACTGATTTTTAAACTGATGTTATGTTGTAACTACACTACAGGGCGGTAGAAGACCCAAAAAAAAAACATCAAATTCATTTATTATCATGTTGAGATATCGAAACTCATTACTTCTGCGGAGTTTTGCTAGCTAATTTAATTTGACCCTGTATTTTTTATACTAAGTGCGATTTTATAGCATTAGCAGGAAAACCCAATAGCACTTTTCTCGACCTGGGACATGAACATAGTTTCGTGCTACTGCGTCTTAATGACGCGGTGAAACTCACAGTGAGTTGCACAAAACCAACATTAGTTTAACGGAGACTTTAAATTGATGCTGTCACTTTCTTTTTGTTACAAAATGTAAAGGATGGCATGAATTTAAAGTCTCCGTTAAACTAATACGTTAGTCATGTCGACTAAGTTTATTCTGCGCGAAAGTCAAAAAAATACAATAAACGTTTAAAAATGGTTGAAATGCATAAATTTCAGTCTGAAGCATCTTAATCAGCCAATTTTTTTATATTACGTATATTGAAAATTAAAGTCCAAAGTTTTAATAAAATCAATCTGCCTAGCCTTTTCGACTCGTGCAACTCTTATTACTTTGACACGAGCTTCTCGTGGACACAAACAAAGTTTTAATAAAATATGTAGATAACAAACATAACCAACACTATATTAACCTAAACCCAGAGGAAGTGCCTTAAGGCTTGAGGTTGACCCTTTCGTCGGTCACTTAGTTAAAAATAGCAGAAGTTATAAATTGTATAGTTTTATGCTTTCTCTTAGGAAAGGTGCTTGTTAAAGTGAAAATCGTGGGACTGGTGAGTGTCGTGAGTTCTAAAGTCTCTCGTTGCTTCGTTAAGCTTAAACCTTATTCTTACACCCGTATTTATAAACAAGCAATTACTTGCTGCTAAGTGTAAGCCCGGAGTTACAGGTTTTTGTAGGGAAACCTAAGATGATATTGGTTTATTTATGTGAGACTACACTTAACCGTGCCTTAGTAAAATTTATAAGGTAGAAACTGTACGGAAGAAATTAATTTCTTCCTTACAGTTTCTACCTTATAAATTTTATCTATCTGGAGGTATTGTATCTAAAGGTATTTACGTATTTAATTAATGAAATACGTAAATACCTCCAGATACAATACAAAATTGAATCTAGAAATACTACAATAGAGGTACACAACCACCTTTATGTGGGCGATAATTGACATTTACACGAACTCTTCCTTTACTCAAAAGATAGGTATTGACTCCAACATACTCCGTCTTCGTAACTAGGTTATGTTAGGCAAATATCGACATGAGACTATAATAAAGGATTCTCAAGATCGCTGTTGAGGGTCTGAGAAGTGACAACTGAATAACTTCTAGCTCAGATCAGGTAAATTATCAAACTATTGATAGCGATGAGCGCTAAAAAAGGAATTTAAATCTTAACAAAGTTAACTCGAGATGCTACCATACACATGAATATTATAATAACTAATTCCATTTCCTAGTTCTTTACATAAGGCCTAATTCCCTATCAGGAACAAAATATTCAGTATAAAAAGTTATAATAACCAATCTCTCTCATCCGAGATGGATGCGAAACATTAGTGATGAAGCGACTCAAAGGGCTCATACATAGGCAACACTCAGAATGAATAACCACAATTGACAGAGTCGCTATAACCTCTCTATTAGCAAATTAGCACTCAATAAATTAGCAGAACAAAAGCCCTTGACATGGAATCCAAACTACGTAAATCTGGAATTCCCACGTTGCTAGCGCGACCTACGGGCTAGGAATTCGACGAAATAAGATTGCGTGTCATACCCAAAGATCAACCAGCTTTCTGACTCGGGGTCCAACAAGTATAGTCTACCTCTCATGTGGCTCACGAAGGCTACGTGTCAGATACAAAGTGTATTCTGCCCAATCACAGATCCCACATCGCGGATCCACGTCTGTCTATGAACCTGAAGGTTCAGGTTAGATGTAATCAGCCACATGTAACAAATAACTACATATTTGCAACCAAGTCTCAAAGCATCCGCGGGGAACAGAAAAGATTGTAAAGTACTTACAGCTTAATTTGCCATAACAAATAATATGAATTCCATTTGGATTAACTGCACACCGTCTAGAATAACACCGGGGCAGTAATATCTCTCAGCAACACTTTCAAGAAAAATCTATCTCGCCCCACGGTCATCCTCCTACGAGTTTCGACCAGAGATAACAAAAGACCCATCAGCAGAATCTAATCGATATCCAAAATCGATCACAACAATCATTTTCCTTAACCAGCTTTACAATTAGACGTTGTTAATAACTAGGATAATTAATAATTAATATCAAACAATTAATAACAGAATATTACTGTAAAAACGAATATTGAAAGAATTGAACTAACGCCATCTCTAATGCCGTAATGGAACTAAGAACAACGATCGATGACATTAGCTTCGATTTAATACCAACAGACGTTACAAATTTTGCAACGTCACATAAGTAATTTCTTAGTGAAGTCATTACTTGAGGATAGAATTCTTCATTATAAAATCTTATCCTATAACATAATAGTCGAGTAATGTACGCTACTTGAGTAAATGCTTGAGTAAACCAACGTTAAATTGCAAAATCAAACGCAAAATGGTCGAGTTCTCAATTCCTAAGTAAAGAAAATGGTGAATATTACTTGGCTAAGAATTCTAACCTTTCACAGTTCTAACTTCAAGCAAATACTAAACTATATAATAAAAAATCTGTACTTGAGTAATTACTTTCACTGAAGTAATCACTTTACTTGTTTTATAAATACGGGTCTTAGAGAGTTTATAGGCTTAGGTATTAATCTGAATGTGCCTAGTAGCTGGAGTATTAAAAAAAGATTTATCTTAATTGGATACAAATACGCACAAATAATATCTTATCATCGAAAAGATAATCCAGTTAGGAAAAACTGCTGAACTGGGCCTTTTTGGCGCAGCCGTGAGACACACATTCCTGCAATTTCTTTTTATTTGTTTTTTTTTTAATCTGCTGTACTTATACTTTTTAGTGTGTGCTAAATAAATGTATATTTTTTAAATTTCTTTCTTTCAAAAAAAGTTATTAAGTTGTCCGATATTTTTTTTTATTTGTGATGTGTTTGCTCTTGACTCTAGTCTAGGTCAGAGGTGACAGAGACAAAGTCGACGATGGAGTGAGCTTACCCAGAAGAAGCCTGTTCACTCTCATTTTGAAGAGATTAGGGTTGTATACGTTCGGAAACACAGACGCAGGTAGTGAGTTTAACTCTTTTGCTGTGCGCATTATAAAAGACATTTGGAAGCGCTTAGTGCGAATTGGTGGAATAGCAACCAGGTAGGGATGGTAATTGGCAGTGCGTCTAGATGTACGATGGTAGAAGGGGGCCGGTGGAATGAGGTCGTGGAGTTCTCGGGCACACTCTCCGAAGTACAATCTGTAGAAGACCGACAAGCAGGCAACCTTGCGGCAATGAGCCAAGCTATGAAGCTTGGCATCCACCAGTTTTACGTCGCCAATAAGCCTCTTAGCTCTGCGTTCCATCGAGTCAAGCGCTGCTAGTTGGTACTTAGCTGATCCATCCCAAAGGTGACTGCAATACTCCATGCAGGATCGGACTTGCGCTTTGTAAAGGGTTAAAAGCTGTCCAGGCGTAAAGTATCGCTTCACCCTATTTAGGATGCCCAGTTTCTTGGCCGCAGTTTGGGCCTTGTACTCGATGGTGGCGCCGAAGTTGAGACCAGAGGTCAACTCCATGCTTAGGAGCTCAAGTCTATCAGTTACAGGAACAGATGTACCCCGAAAAGTAGGACTTTGGGCGAAACGACTCTTTTTAGCGGTAAAAAGACACGCCTGTGTTTTGTTGGCGTTAAAAGAGACCAGATTATCATCACCCCAGTGGGAGACAAAGCTTAAGGTCAAATATTCGGCAAGACGGTAGAAACCCTATTTGGTAAACCGAGTGGCTACAGGTAGTAGATACTATTTTAATATAGAGGTCGTGTAAAGATACAAAACCATCCGTCCATCGTATACTTTGTCTCGGTCACCTCTGACCTAGTCAAGAGTAAATCCATCTCAAATAAAAAAAAAACCGGTCAAGTGCGTGTTGGACCACGCACAATGAAGGGTTCCGTAGTTGGGATGAATTTATCCCAAGAACCAATTTAACATTGTAGTTGAAAAACATATTCTCCCATAAATTCCAACTACAAATATCCATAGTTAAACGAAAAGGATCCAACCTACATTACACCTGACCTAATGTGGGTTGGATCCTTTTCGTTTAATTATGGACAAATGTAAGTTTGTACGCACAATATTGAGAGATTTACCATGTTATTTTTAGACTATAGACTTCTTATAGGTTTTTCTGTAATCTATATCTATAGAATTATTTTCTGTATTTTGTTAAAATTATTAAGGTTAGTAGTTTCGGAGATAAAGAGGGGGAATGGTCAACTTTCGTCTATTTTCTTAAATCACTTTAAAATAGTTTCATAACTTTAAAATAGTTTAATAAAACTTAAAATAGTTTACCCTCACAGTAAGTCCTTTCATTTGATATATCGCACGGTACAGTTTGCAAATTTGTTTTCCTTATTCGCCCCCCAAAATTGACCCCCATATTCAAAATTCATTAATTTACATTACACTTCCGTGTTTGGGTCACAGATACGTGTACCAAATTTCAACTTAATCGGTCTATTAGATTCGGAGTAAATTGGGTGTGACAGACGGACAGACAGACAGACAGACACATGAGTGATCCTATAAGGGTTCCGTTTTTCCTTTTGAGGTACGGAACCCTAAAAAGACCTCTTTATTGAAATATGGAAATAGTATCTACCCAGGGGAGTGGAAACAAGTCCCATTTACCCAAAGCATTGTTGTAGTAAAAATGCTGTATTCAGCGGCAATCAAGATCATTATTCCCATACCGCTTACATCTCATACCTTGACACGAAACAATCTGCGGTGGCCGCTGTCATTGCCGACCATACCCCATGTTACCCGACAATGCTGAATGTCCGTCCGTGAGCTAGGTAAATTAATTAATTGATAAGAATTTAATCAAGTGTGGCTCCCGGCGTTTAGTGGAGAATGTTATGCATGCCGAGTTAGATGTTTAGAGGTAATTAAGGTATAAGAGGTAACTTACGAGTTGAAGGTCTTGGGTTTTAATTTGTGTAAATAATTTCATCACCACTGCTCTCGAAATGGTGATGGAAAACATCGTGAGGAAACCGGCATGTCCTAGAACCAAAAATTCGAAGACATGTGACATCCACCAACCCGCATTGGGCCCGCGTGGTGGATTACAGCCCACTCCCTGTCGAAGAGTGGACGCCTTTGTCCCAGAAGTGGGAACAATATAGGCTATTTATGTAAGTTATAAGTTGTCACGGTTCAGAAGTAAGGACATGCTTCTTAACATAAAAGTTTCAGGTTTGTGATCTGAATTTTGTACGCAATAATCTTTGAAATATTTTTGGGGACCAGTTGCTTACTGTGGAGGAAGAAAGGCCTAGACAAAGTAACATTCCATCAGCAGTAACGATGATAGAAAAGTCAAAAATGACATCAGCGACCGAAAAGCTTATGTCAGTCCTATTGAAAGTCGGTGTAAAACACTTTTTTACAAAAAAAAAAAAAAAAACAACCGCTGCTCATCTGCTTTTCCCGATGCAGGGACGTTAATTCTTGAGGAGTTCTCTTGGTAAGAACCAGGAAAACACAATATGCCTTGTGACGAGCATAAATTGCTTAGCAACCATAATAAAGTAAACGAATCGCAACCTGTGAAATATTTATTATTGAGTAGTTCCAGTGGCCACCAGTGTTCTTCACCAAATGGTGCTTTCCGAGAGCAAATGCACAAGTTACTTTAAAAAATACCCAAATCACTATAGGTGTACCTATAAAATTTGAAGATTTCCCTCGATTTTCATGGGATTCTCAAACTCTGACTTCCCTCATCAAATTCTGACTTGGTTACAACTACCTCGAGAGCATACCCTTTCAACAAAATAATAATTTTCAAAATCGGTCGACAATGGGGTTGTTTCGCCGCAAGGTGGCGCTGTATGTTTGTGTAACAAACATACAGCTGTCAAAGTTTTTGATAAAGACGTGTTCATTGTGTGGATGATTTTTGAGTATTTGCGTGTTTTTTTTTTTCATCTATTTGTGTTGCTTCAAAATGTATTCTACCTGACGTATCGCCCAGTTGAAGGAGAGAAGTTCAAAAAAGCGGAGTATCGCAATAAGGAAGGAAAGCCAAACTTGTCGTAAGATACATTATATTTAACATGTTATGGAATTTTAGCCGTATTCTGGACAATATTATGGTTTTATAAGTTATAAATTAATAAACTTCACTTTTTCTTTTTAATGATACTAATGATAAGATGTAAAGTTACTTGTAACAAAATGTATGGTTATTTGAAAGAAACCATTTTTTTTTCACGTGTTGTAAGCGTTTTTACTATTATTAATAAAAAGACAGCAGTAATAATAATAGGTATGGTAACAACGCGTCATCTTAGAAGTGGTCTCGTAGTCTGTTTCCTTGAAATGTTTCCCACATAACCTCGAAAAAAAAAACTAGAATTGAAGTTTTTTTTTTTTTAATTTCAGTGCCTTTTTGCCATTTTCTCGTCATGCTAAAATTACTTGGGAATTCGCCAAAGCCTATTATTTGGATCTAAAGGCTACACAACGACACATATTGTCACAAAAGTCACAAAAACACATAATATTGTTTAATTTCTATGGAGTTTGACTGTTTATTTGAGATAAACACATAGCGCCATCTACGCGGAACTAAATGACAGTTTTATTCCCCATTGACGGAGACATCGGTGAACATACCTACTTAAAAAAAAAATACAGTAGAACACAGAACCTCCTCCTTTTTGGAAGTCGGTTAAAAGTACGAAACGATTGCCATGTGCATGCCCTCTGGATTGTTCAAAATCAGCATCATACAATAAAATAAATCAGCATTGATAGAGTCACAAACTGATTATTTATAACAGTATTGTTTTAAAATACGTATGTGTTCATTTCATTCCCAAATAGCACCGACTATTAATACCATCTCACTATTGTGAGATCATACCTATTTCTGCAAACCGCATTACTATATATTATTATAGGTTATGATAAAGATCCGAGCACACAAGATATTTCAATTTGTCCCAAATAAAAAGAACACGCACGTATCTGAAATCAACCAAGAAAATCGAGAACAAAATATATTTATATTTTACGGTGCCTACGTAAATCCTTATTGCAAGAGAACTCCCTCGTACCCTCACAATTCAATTTCAGGTATATATCCTCTGCTATTCGACTTTTGTGAATATACGAGCGCCTCGAGCAAAAAATATTGTCAAATAGTTATTATTAGCTACTCGAATATAGGTACACATAATGGAGAAGGAAGTCTTACGTCGGAATTTATTAAAATGCTTTCGAGCATGACATAAGTTTTATTAAAGAACATTATTAAATAGCTTTTGCTCACTTTTAGGGTTCTGTACCTACCACAAAAGGAATAAACGGACAAGGATCACTTGTGTGTCTGTCTGTCTGTCTGTCCTCTCAATCTGCCTAGCCTTTTCCTCTTCTCTGTCACAGTCAATTTGCTCCGAATCTAATGGACCGATTAAATGGAATTTTGGTATACATGTGAATTTCTGTGAATAATAAATGAATTTTGAATATTGGGGTCAACCTTAAAAAAAAAAAGTTTTGCAAACTGTACCGTGTTACATATCAAAAGAAAGGGGTTACTGTAAGGATCTCAAATATTTTTGGTATTTTTTTAATAATTTTATAATTTATAGTTTAGTTTAGTTAGTTATAGTTTTAAAGTTATTTAAGAAAAAAGAGGAATATTGACCATTCCCCTTATCTCGGAAACTACTGAGTCTAAAATTTTGAAAAAATTACAAAATATACCTATAGATTACCTACTGAAAAAACTATAAGAAGTCTATGGTCTTAAAATACCATGGTAAATCTCTCAATATTGTGCGTACAAACTTACATTTGCAGTTGGAATGTGTGGGGGAACATGTTTTTCAACTACAATGTTAAGTTTGTTCTTGGGATTAATTTATCCCAACTACAGAACCCTTCATTGTGCGTGGTCCAACACGCACTTGGCCGGTATTTTTTCGGTATATTGTGGGCTATTTAATAAGCTATTTTATAATGGGAGAACTCGCAAAATGCTATTGGAATTTTCTGTGACCTTTCCAAAGCCTTTGATTGCGTGCACCATGACACGCTTTTGCGTAAACTGCATCATTACGGTGTACAAAACGAAGCTCTTAAAGTAATAAATGCATATTTACATAATAGGTTTCAATGTGTAGATGTAAATGGTGTGAAATCTTCCGGGCTACCAGTTCAGTTAGGTGTACCTCAAGGTTCAATACTGGGTCCATTCTTGTTTTTAGTGTATATCAATGACTTACCATTCTATTTAAAGGGTATCTGTGACGTTGTACTGTTTGCAGATGACACCTCTCTTATTTTTAAAGTAGACAGGAATAGACAAGATTTTGACGACGTAAACAGTGCACTCTCAATGGTTACAGATTGGTTTACGACAAATAACTTAGTTCTCAATGCTAAGAAAACGAAATGTATAAAGTTTGCCTTACCGAATGTTAGAAATCTAGGACCCAACATCATTTTAGATAAAGAGATGCTTAAAACTGTAGACTCGGCAGTTTTTCTGGGTATAACAGTAGATGCCAAACTTCAGTGGGGTCCACATATATCAAGCCTAGCGGGAAGGCTCAGTTCAGCCGCCTACGCCGTCAGGAAAGTAAGACAATACACTGACGTTGATACAGCTCGGTTAGTCTATTTTAGTTATTTTCATAGCGTTATGTCATACGGTATTCTGCTCTGGGGCAAAGCCGCTGACATTCAAAATATATTTGTTCTTCAGAAACGAGCTGTTCGAGCAATTTACCAGCTCGGTGCCAGAGTTTCTTTGAGAGATTTTTTTAAACAGATTGGTATTCTCACGGTGGCATCACAATTCATCTTCGCCAACATCTTATATATTAGACAAAATATACATTTATACACTAAAAACAGTGATATTCACAATGTTAACACCAGAAATAAGGACAAATTACGTGCTCCATTTCACCGGCTTCATAAGGTTCATAACTCATTTGTTGGGCTGGGTATATCTTTTTATAACAAGCTACCCTCTTCTTTGCTAGATTTGCCCTTTAATGCGTTCAAAGCTAAAGTAAAATCTAACCTTTGTTCAAAGGCATACTATTCTATCAACGATTACTTAAACGATAAGAATAGTTGGTCGCTGTGTTTAACTTAAGACAATGTTTATGTTCTTTCTCCAGAACTAGCATACCTACTGACAGGTTATATGAGTTCATATAATTATTTATTTTATTTGACTCTCAAGGTCAATTTATTTTTATTTTATTTTTATTTATTATTGACATAATCTACTCATTTCAATGTTTATTTATTTTTTTATGAGTGGTATTGCAATATGTGGTTAGCTAGTGACCTCGACAATTGATCATAGTTTTTCTTGCCCGAGCAACCGGCAGCAAGTTCGTCATGCTCCCTTAGATGTCACTGCTTGCGGTAGCGTCGGGGGTCGGGTTGTCTCCTTCCCTCAAATATGGCGAGGGGGGTAATGGCTGATCTTTGCGTTATACTCGTGAACGGGTGCTGCTTGTGGTGACAGGTCGTCTTGCTGACCTTGGTTTTGTTTTGTTATTAGTAACTAAACTCGTTGTTGATTTTACTTCGATGGTCCTAGTTTATCATCTGTGACTTTGAGTTACGACTACATGTACGGCTATATGTAAGTGGGTACGCTCTTTATTACTGGAGGCTTTTATTTGGGTATAAAGTTCTGCTTACGTTTTTAGTTTTGTATTTTGTTTCTGCTTGAGTATAGTTTTCGATTTTTTTTTTTTTTTGGTATATTGGCGTGTGCTAGCTTACTTATAGCAAATAATTTAATTTAATGTTTTGTATTGCGTAATGTACCTAAATTATTATGCGCAGTGTTATATAGAATCATTTTTTTTTTTTTTAACTGAACAGACAGCTGTGCTGCTGGGGAGTTTGTTGCGCCACTTCTTCTCCCCAGCTAAAGCACTAGGAAGTGGTGAAGGGCGGGCGTTTTGGGGGACTGTCTTATGTAATTTTGACGTTCAAAAAGTGCTGATTCTCAGCCTAGTTTGAATAAATGACTTTTGATTTGATTTGATTTGATAAGCGTACCAAGGTGTGTAGAGAGTAGATTTTAATTTCACATTTCCTCGGATCGGCGATTCGGGTTGGCATCTGTCTAGCTAGATTACTCTAGGCTAGAAGATTCATCACACGTCATCCATGAGAGGTAAAGTGCAATATTTTGTCTGTGAAAATTGCGACATTCAAGTGGGAAATCCATAGTATTCACACTTCTTATTATTAATTCACTAATATTATAAATTCGAAAGTAATACTGTCTATCTGTCCGTATGTATGTTACCTTTTCACGCCTAAAATTTGGCAAGGAGATAGATGGTATCCTGGAGATGGAAATAGACTAGTTTCAAGAATAATGCTAAAGGGGTAATATAGGGGATGAAAGTTTGTATGGGAAACCCAGCATTTATTAAGTTAGGGATACGAAATTTCAAATTTATGCATTTAGTAAGAAATAAAGAATTACGTGTTTCAGCGTCTTTGTAAAATCATCCCATAAGGGGGTAAAATAGGGGATGATTTTATATTTCACATGTAATACTGAATTTTTTGCCTACTTCTTTTCGAGAGGCTTAAAGGATTGGAAATATAGTCGCATCACTCCGTATCTTGAAGTAACATTTAGTTCACATTTCTTTATTTCATTCAGTCATTTAAAGTCGAAGTGGCCGTGCTTGGCTATGTTCAGCAGTGGACGTCTTTCAACTGAAATGATGATGATGATGAAAGTCGTAAAATATACTTTCTGATGTGGAGGTATCTACGAGTATTACGTGGTCAGTGGCGGCACTAGAGTAGATATTACAAATTTAATGGTGGTATTTTATTATTAAAATAAAATAGGAGCTCGTGGCTAATTAATAAAAAAGCCGCACGGGTCGATCCATCAGGTTAAGTTCCCTTGCCGGGGCTGGTCCGTGGTTGGGTGACCATCTTTACATACCGAGACTCCTCCGTGCCTCGGAAAGCACGTTAAGCCTTTGGTCCCGGCTGTAATTCGTGGATCTTTGACAGTCGTTTCGGGTCGTCAGAAGCCCGAAAGTCTGACAACCAGTCTTGCCAAGGGGTATCGTATTACTCAGTAACTGGGTTGTGGATGTCAGATAGGCAGTCGCTTCATGTAAAATACTGGTATCTAGCTGCATCCAGTTAAACTGGAAGCCGACCCCAACATAGTTGGGGAAAGTCTAGGCAGATTGATTGATATTATTAAAATTAATAATTATTATTTTAAGTAAGACATTTAAGAATCACAAAAACCTAATTTATTTATTTAAAAAAAACCAGAAAGTAAAGTGTGTAAGTGTGTAATTCATTAAGGTTTTATGTAAATTGGCTGAAATATGACGATGATTGTTGAAGATGTCGGAAAAAGTTATGCCGATTGGGAGTTTTAATGGCGTGCGGCGCGTAAACCAATACCTAGAGTTATATGAAAACACGAATTCTATACATTGTTTACCTGGATTATCACACAGGGTACTTTTAATCCCGGTAGTACGTACCCGTGGAAATATTTTCCGACATTTCGACGACGAGCAAAAACTATTTAATTTATAAATGCGAAAGTAACTCGTCAGTCTTTTTTACCTTTTCACGCCTTAACGGCTGAAAGGATTTCGATGAAATTTGGTCACGGCGAAAACTTAGGTGAAGTAGTGTCAATCAAGAAGAAGAAGAAGCATTTGCTGGAATGACAGCTCACTTCACCTAAGTTTTCACGGTGATGTTTGTACGGAATAGTCTGGCTGGATTAGGACGTACTTTTTTATCACGGTAATACGTTCCCGTGGGATTTCCAACCTCTACGTGGCTGAATCCGAAGGCAAAAGCTAGTCGTACATAAGCAGTCGTTAGAAGACTCACGCTCATCTGTGGAAAATTATTATTATTTTTTTTTATTTGTGATGGGTTTGCTCTTGACTCTATTAGGTCAGAGGTGACAGAGACAAAGTCGACGATGGAGTGAGCTTACCCAAAAGAAGCCTGTTCACTCTCACTTTGAAGAGATTAGGGTTGTATACGTTCGGATACACAGACGCAGGCAGTGAGTTCCACTCTTTTGCTATGCGCATTATAAAAGACATTTGGAAGCGCTTAGTGCGAATTGGTGGAATAGCAACCAGGTAGGGGTCGTAACTGGCAGTGTGTCTAGATGTTCGATGGTAGAAGGGGGCCGGTGTAATGAGGTCGTGGAGTTCTCGGGCACACTCTCCGAAGTACAATCTGTAGAAGACCGACAAGCAGGCATTATAAACATTATGAGAAAAATGTTCATAATGTTTATGTTCATCTGTGGAAAAACATATGCAAGTTGATTAATTTTCTTTTCTTTTTGGAGTGGAGAACTCCTTAAGAATCGATTTTCATACAAGGGCCTCGGTATGGAAATTTTATGACGAGTGAAATAATACAAGCGTTAACTTAAAAGCGTTACGTTTTTTTGCGTAAAGTAAAACAAAACGAACGCCTTTACACCTTAAAGTTGCTTTTTGTATAGCACAAGCAAGCATTATAAACATTATGAGAAAAATGTTCTTAATGTTTATGTTCATCTGTGGAAAAACATATGCAAGTTGATTAATTTCCTTTTCTTTTTGGAGTGGAGAACTCCTTAAGAATCGATTTTCATACAAGGGCCTCGGTATGGAAATTTTATGACGAGTGAAATAATACAAGCGTTAACTTAAAAGCGTTACGTTTTTTTGCGTAAAGTAAAACAAAACGAACGCCTTTACACCTTAAAGTTGCTTTTTGTATAGCACTAATTCATTGAAGAAACCCTATGGTGCTTTGTTTTAGTTCAACAGTATAAAGTCGGAATGGCACAAAAAACAGGAGTAAACGTCAGTCGTGTATCAGAGCTGACACACAAACTTTTTTTATTCGTAATCAATAGTTCTTTATTAATATAGTGTATATTAGGTATTTTGTGAAATAAACCATACATAAGTTAATAACGAGAATTTAACAAAGAAACTCAACTACGAAACTTAATTTACTTTGAGTCTTTGACTTACTCATAAAACTATTTGTTCATAGATACGTTCAGACGTTCTAAGTAATATGTTTCATTAAATACTTATCGAAGTAGAAGAATTAATGAATGACGAAAGAATCTTAACCAATTAGGTATATGACGTAATCATTCATTTTCTTGTCTCATTTATTTGATTAGAAAAAAAAATACACGTCGTTACCGCAAGAGAGATAGAATTTGTGTGGAAATGGTTAGTATTATTTTATACTATATATAGGGTGATTGATAATTAGTGACCGATACTTAAATACATTATTGTACTCATGATAACAAACAACTTTTACTATAGGACTATACCGGAATTCGCGAAAAAAAATCAGCCGTCCAATACTTCTATGTTTCATGTTCGCATAACTCGTTAAAATGTAGGGTGCAGCTTTTCTTTACGGGATTTCAGGTTTGGTCCCATGGTAAAAGTTGTTTGTTATCATGAGTACAATCATGTGTTTAAGTATTGGTCACTAATTACCAGTCCAGTCACCCTATATATATATATGAGTTCGTCCGCGAGCATGTTCGGAATTTATCCCACGGGAACGTACTATCGGGATAAAAAGTATCCTAAGTCCTAACCCAGGTCATGGTCTTCCTGTATTGATAGAAAACAGGCTAAGTTATAGCGTGGTAAAATATTTAATTTTAATTCCAGATTTTTAAGCAATTTTACGCCCAGCTAGATGGACCGACGACCTTAAGAAAATGGCTGGCACAGACTGGATGTGGAAGGCGGAGGAGGGTGTTGTGGCGCAGCCTGGGAGAGACCTATGTCCAGCTGTGACCTGCAAAAGACTAAGTTGATTGAAGCATGTCTTACCCATACTTTAACTGACGTGAATCTGCAATTCGATGATACTTAGTTAAATATCTGATTATAAAATAGAACGTAATTTAAAACCTTTTATATTGAGTATCAATGAAAAGCCAAATAAACCTGGCACATAATTCAATCACCATCGAGCTCATAAAAGGTGCCTTATCCCGTTACTGCCTCGTACAGCACCTAGTAACAAAGAACAAATTTAGACCCACGGTTAAAACGCGGCCAAGTGCGAGTTGGACTCGCACATGAGGAACCCTTTATGTGCGCGTCCAACTCGCACTTGGTCGCTTTTTATCTACTTTGTGTACCGTCGTACAATATTTAACACAATGTTATTAAGATCGAGCAAACAACTCCAACAAAATACGTTTCTTGTGTGAGGATTTAACTTTATTGGATTTTTATTATTTTTGTTACAACGGACGTACAGTCAGCGGTCGTTGTGCATGACCCTTTTCAAAAGTTTTTCGAATGCACGTTGAAATCTTAGCTTGCAACGCCTTTTTTTGTTTGACTAATGAACGAAGAATGTCGCCTAAGAAGGATGACACTAAAATGAACAATGTCCCTTTTTTAAACTAATATATCAGTCTGTCGTTGACCCACGTATTTTATTGACGTTATTGCGAAGCGCTATTGATGGACGAAAACAATGCAGGCGGGGTTAGCCACTGCCTCGTGCATACGAAAAGCGCCTTTATGGGGGTAATGCACAAAAATCGTTGATAGTACTTGTACACACTCTGTGAAAATTTCAAGTGTATATCCTATGTATTGCGGTGAAAAAATAAAGCCCTGTGACAGATGGACGGACAGCGCAGCCTTAGTGATAGGGTCCGGTTGGCACCCTTTGGAACCTTAAAAAGATCTGATTATTGACTTAAGACGATACCAAAATAAATTGGGGGCTATTTCGTAACCATTTATTTAACTATTAGAGCATGTATGGATTAAATTTTTGGATATAATATTTATTGACTATTTGATTAATACTCTGACTGAAGGAAAACATAATTGAGTTAAATTTCCTCGATAGAATTTAATTCCGAAAAGACCTCTACTTTTTTATATGTTTTTCTTTAATTCTAAAATCCTAAGTAATTTCATTGCAAAATCATTCAAAATGTGCGTATTAGGTAATTGAAAACTCTGGCTGAAAATATTTTTGATAACTTAATTTATTTTTAAACAATTTTTATTTGGTTTGGCGCTTTTATTTTGGTTCCAGCGGATTGTTGCGTTCTCTTTTTTCGTATGTGGATGTAATTGACTCTGTCACTTTCTTTTTACCGCTTTAGCTTTTTACATATCGCCTTAAAAGACTTTAAATATTTCACTCCATCATCTACCGAACATAGTAGAATGTAATCAAATTCGTTGGCCCGACGTCTACAGTTTACAATTGTACATCAAACAATGATACAAATAATACAGCTTCGATATCAAATTACAGTGGCGTGCACGTGTTTTCACACTTCTTTGGTTGATGTCGTGTGGTGCAAGTCATAAGGTTTTCGTAGGATTTTTTTGCAATATATTAAAATATCTATCTCATCCTTAACCAGACCAGATTCACGTATTTTTAAGAAAGTACGCATTCTAATCTCAGTTTCAATCTGTCAAAAAATCCTCTATCTACCTTACATTTTTGTCAAGTTATAGACTTTGTCCTCATTATACAGGGTTATTAGTAAAAAGTCAGCAATCTGTTAAGGGGATGTAAGCGAGGTAATTTGCAACAAAATGGCCCCTTATGACCCCTATGCAAATGTCAACCATTTTCGAGTAATTTGACATTTAATATTTTTTGAAGATGTCTGCGGTAGGTGTTTAATATATGATACTTAAAAAAAATCGTTAATGGTACGCATTAGCATATAAGTCATAAGAGCCTACATCCCCTTAATGGATTGCCGACATAGTTAGTACCAATAACCGTGTATAAAAAACGTTGTTCAGAGTTAAGTGACGTTTAAACGCCAAAAACCTATGGTTAAACGTTTGTTAATCATTACATAATTTTAAGCAACGTTTATAAATAAATCCCTGATTGTCGCTGGGATGACATTGCGACGAGATTTTTAACGATTTTAATTACAGGAATTGGCCTTCTGATAACTGCTTCCACTCTAATCGGATGCAGCTGAATACCACTATTTTACATGGAGCGACTGCCTATCTGACCTCCACAACCCAGTAACTGAGTAATACGATACCCCTTGGTAAGGCTGTTTGTAAGAATTTCGGGCTTCTGATGATCCGTAACGACTGTCAAATATCCACGAATGACAGCCCAACAACGGCTTAAGTGCGTAAGGCATGGAGGGTATGTAAAAATGGTCACCCATCCACGGATCAACCGTGTCAACCATAGCTTAACCTGGTCTGTCGACCCGTGCAGCTGTTATTTTTTATATATATTTAAAAAAAACTACATATTTAAACCAAATGATATATTATGATAAACATTATACAACTTTTTTTATTGTTTAAGATGGGTTTGCTCTTGACTCTAGTCTAGGTCACGACAGAGATAGAGTCGACGATGGAGTGAGCTTATTCAGAAGAAGCCTGTTGACTCTCACTTTGTAGAGATTAGGGTTGTATGCGCTCGGAAACACAAACGCAGGTAGTGAGTTCCACTCTTTTGCTGTGCGCATTATAAAAGACATTTGGAAGCGCTTAGTGCGAATTGGTGGGATAGCAACTATGTAGGGATGGTAACTGGCAGTGCGTCTAGATGTCCGATGGTAGAAGGGGGCCGGCGGAATGAGGTCGTGGAGTTCTTGAGCACACTCTCCGAAGTACAATCTGTAGAAGACCGACAAGCAGGCAACCTTGCGGCGATGAGCCAAGCTATGAAGCTTGGCATCCACCAGTTTAACGTCACCAATGAGCCTCTTAGCTCTGCGTTCCACCGAGTCAAGCGTGGCTAGTTGGTACTTAGCTGATCCATCCCAAAGGTGGCTGCAATACTCCATGCAGGATCGGACTTGCGCTTTGTAAAGGGTTAAAAGCTGTCCAGGCGTAAAGTATTGCTTCACCCTATTTAGGATGTCCAGTTTCTTGGCCGCTGTTTAGGCTTTGTACTCGATAGTGGCGCCACAACTGTAACAAATTCACTTTCCTGACAGGTCAATTCTGGGAAGTTATTTGAAAAATAAATTGACTACTAATTACTTAAATTGTCCGCATAAGTATTCAAATCACAATCTTTGGCAGTCTTATGATATGGCTGAAACACGGGAAATTAAAGAGGGTGTCAATTTGCTCAACAATTGACTGACTGTTCTATAATAACGCTAGTCTCTTTTCACTTCTTCTCGTTTCCAGATAATCGCGTTAGAAGGCCTCGGTGGTGCCCCAGGGATTGTCGTCACAGCTCAGAATCAAACATAAACTCACATTTTTAGAGTTCCGTACCAAAATGGTAAAACGGAACCCTTATGGTGCGAGTCAGTCTGTCTGTCGGTCACAGCTGGATATCTCAAGAAATACTAACGCTGTCAACTTGAAATTTGGAATAGTTTTAGATGACGTTTGCCCAACTATTTTGCAAATAAGAAAGAAATAAAAATGTATATACAATTTTTAGAAAAGGGACTTAAAAATTCGAAGTGGGGCTACTAGAGCATGTGGGGTATCATATGAAAGAGCGCTGTTTGCAAATTTTCAAAACTGTTTCTTTTATTTTTAGGCCGAATAGTTTTCTCCTTTTGATGGAAAATGTAAAAAATATACCGGTCTTCCTTTATCTCCGAAGTTTGCATAGAGAAAATCTGAAATTATTCTATGTGATAGAAGTTTATGCAAAGATTAAAGGAAAAATAAAACTTTTTTTTTTTATGGGCAATTTTATAATACAGTACTAGTACACGGTTTTATTGTACAGTACAGAGTTGGTGATTCTTTTTTGTATCAGTAATTGTCTTAACATATTGGAGGAGCTCGTGCCTAAATTATAACAGCCGCATGGCTTGACGGCTTCAAACTCAACGGCTCGATGGACTCAGTCGGTTCGTGGATGAGTGACCATCCATTACATTTCAAGACCTCTCCATGCCTTGGATAGCCCGTTAAGGGTAGTCAGAAGCCGAAAAGTCTGACAACCAGTCTTACCAACGGGTATCGTGTTACCCAGTAACTGGTTTGTGGAGGTCAGATAAGTAGTCTCTTCATGCAAAATAGTGGTATTCAGCTGCAACCGACCCCAATATATTTGAGAAAAGGCTAGGCGGATGATATAAGTTTAGCGAGCCCATATTTGGAAGTTGGTATTGTTTTTTGTATCAGTATTAATAATTACTTTGCACGCTTTACTTTATGTAAATATTCTCATCATCACTGCTCTCAAAACTGTGAAAGAAAACGACGTGAGGAAACTGGCATGTCCTAGAACTTGTGACACCTACCAACCCGCGCTGGGCTCGCGTGGTAGATTACAGCCTACTCCCTCTCGAAGACAGGAAGCCTGCATCCCAGCAGTGAACAATATACGCTAATTATACTATTGCATATAACATAATTATTTTTTCTACATTTTTGGTTTGCTTCGTTGATGTAGTAGTCGCAAGCGCACGCACTGCTGAGATTGAGATCCTAGGTTCGATTTCTAGATCGGGCGAAGTATTATTGAGTTTTTCCATCAGGTATATCTCACTAGCAGCCTGGAGTTTGGATGACAATAGGGTTGCCCCTATTACATGGGACTTCAACATAACTGATGATATGTGGGTGTACCGCTGCCGAACCCTTCGGGGATTACAGTCGTGATGTTATAATATGTTATTTTAGGTATTTTTTTTTACCAAAAACAAATACGGTATTTTTTAATTACTTCTTATGAAATTATTTCTTCGCCTTTTTTGAATAAATTTTTAATAACATTTTCATCATTATCGTCATCATCATCTTTTTTGACGAAAGATATCCACAGTTGGATATAGGCCTCCCTTCAGCATCGCCACTTCGTCCGGTTCTGTGCTTCCCGTATTCAGCGGATTCCAACAGCCTTCACCAGGCAATCGATTCACCTTGTGGGAGGCATTCCAACGTCACGTCTTCCAGTACGCGGTCGCCACTCCAGAACCTTTCGGCCCCATCAGCCATCTGTTCTGCGAGCAATGTGCCCTGCCCATTCTTCAGGCTATGTGGTTACCTTTGTTCTCCTGCGGATCTCTTCATTTCTGACTCGATCACGTAGGGAAACTCCAAAGAAATTTGAATAACATTTATTAATATTTTTATTGTCGACTGTTTGCGAAAAACTTTTAATTTAATAAGGAGATGGGGTATTTTAATAGCGTACTTGAGAAGTTTTATGATGGTTATAAGCATTTTATGGTGACATGAAATGGAATTGCATCTGCAGTCTAGGGTTTCGCTTTGAATTGCTTTATAAGGATTTTTGACTGTCACAATTATTTCTGAATTTTTTTGTGGACTCAGGCAGAAGAAGATTGGTTTCAAGTCGTTCGTGGTGCGAATTCCGACTCAATTTATCAAGACCGTCCTTAAGGAAGAGTTTTGGCCGAAGGGTGTTTTGTATCGGCGATTCCGCGGAAGGCTACGCGACACCACGAAGCGCAATACGACGCCGTCTCTTCGTGTACAATAATAGTTAACATTATTGTGGTTTTTATAAATATGTATGAGTCTATAAGGTACATATGTTATGGGTCTTTGTTACCCGAAATAAATGATTTATTATTATTTATCAATTATATTTAAAATACATAATTATAAAGTTCTCAACTCAGCCGGACTGCACTACAGTCCACTGCTGAACAGAGCCCTCTCCCTTCCGTCCTCGAACTTCCGCAGCCAGTCTGTCCCAGCCATTTTTTTAAGGTGCTTGGAACAGATAGCTGAGGGGTGCGGTCTCCACTCCGGGACTCGCTTGCTTTACCGGCCAACGGTCCGTCGACACACATGGCCAGCCCATTACCACATCAGTTTAAGCTATGTTGGTAACTCCGGTTCATTTCCGGATAACTTCATTTCTAATTTTATCCTTCAAAGAAACTCCGAGTATAGCCTGCTCCACATATCTCGCTTCCCTTTAGCTTACTAATAACATTAAAACTCTGCATCGTATACAAGGTATATTACCGAACGTAAAGATTTTTTAATTTTTTTTTAGAATGGTTTTAAGGTTTATTATAAATGCTATTTCAAAGTTATCCATTCTTTACAGGACACCCTATGTTATGTTGGATCCATTTAAAACGAGAAAGTTTGTTTTAAAACGCATGTGTGATTTTTACTGATTATGATTATTCGCGGCTTAATAATGGGCAACTTCAAAAATATTTTACGAAAGATCAAATTTATATCGTTTTAGTGTAAACAAGCATAAAATAATTTCGTATCTCTCAACTCAACCGAATTTCTCGTAGCATCTACGTAGAGCTCGTAGCACCTGCGTGGCGCTCGTAGCACCTGTGTAGGTGAGTCGTAGCTTTGCGTAGGCACCTAAATAAATATCCGTAAGATGTTTATTGAAATGAAAGATTACGTTTCATTAATTATTTAGTTAAATAATTTATAATCTAATAAAATGGGAGCAGTAAATCATTATAATCTAATCGAGTAAAGAAAATCTTTTTGTTTCTAAAACAAAGAGTTGCTTTAGAAACTACATTTTTATTGATTAGTGACAGTCCGAATCATCATCTGCCTAGTCTTTTCCCAAAATGTCGGGGTTAGCTTCCAGTCAAACCGGATGACAGTGAGTCAGTGACAGTCCAAATATTTCGGAATATTATTACATAAATTTTCCAAAAAAAAAAACAAATTATTAAAAAGTAAATTGTTACCATTGAATGCACTTCAATGTGATTGTTAATGTATTATCACAATCATACTTGATTAGCCACACACGTGTGATAAATCTTCAAATTAGCGCAGTCCATTGGAAACGCAGATATAAATACAAAATAGTATCATGAAGGCACCGCAGCCGCGCCGCCGCGCCGCCGCCGCCGGACCTCTCCGCTTGATTTTGCCATACAACTATACATTTTTAGTAATACATTGCTAGCCAAAGCCATAACAAGTGTCACCAGGCGGCGGCCGAGCTAGCGACACACGGGGTTGCGATAATCGTCGAGAGGATCCGGCGATTGGGACTCGAGGTGGCCCTGCACAAGTCCGAGGTCATGTGTTTTCATGGTCCTCGGAACGCGCCACCGTCGGGTTCCCAAATAACGGTAGGAGGGATTCACATCGGCGTCGAGATGACGATGAAGTACCTAGGAGTCGTCCTCGACAGCCGGTGGAACTTCGTGGAGCATTTTCGACGTTTGGCTCCCAGACTGGAGCGGGCCGGGGCTGCCTTGAAGCGGCTCTTGCCCAATCTAAGGAGTCCAAACGCCTCCTGCCGGAGGCTCTACGTGGGGGTCGTGCGGTCCATGGCCCTTTACGGGGCACCAGTGTGGGCGTGTTCCTTGGGGCGGCGACCAGCCCGCCAGTTGAACGCGTCCCAAAGGGTCATGGCCATCCGACTAGTTCAGGGATACCGCACGGTCTCCGGTGAGGCGGCGAGCCTCCTTGCCGGATTGCCGCCGTGAGATCTGGAAGCAAAAGTCTTCGCATACACATGGGAGTGGTGCGAGGAGGCAAAACGCCGGGGCGTTACTCCGCTGCCGCGAGAAATCATGGCACAGCGGAGAGAGCTCCGGCGGGATCTCATGGCGACATGGAGAGTGCGACTGTCGCAACCCAGTGCTGGGCACGCCACAATTGCGGCGATAAGTCCCCTCTTTGAGGAGTGGTTGGAGAGGTGTCATGGCACCCTCACCTTCCGCCTGACGCAGGTCCTCACCGGACACGGTTGCTTCGGGAGGTTCCTGTTCCGGATAAGGCGGGAGGAAACGCCCGGGTGTTACCACTGTGTGGAGCGCCCGGAGGACACGGTGGAGCATACGGTGGAGGGCTGCCCGGCTTGGGCAGAGCACCGCCGCGTCCTCGCGGAGGCGATCGGCGGCGGCGATCTCTCGCGTCCGGCCCTGGTCCAGGCCATGGTATGGAGCGAGAGTGCATGGGAAGCCGTCACCTCCTTCTGCGAAGCTGTAATCGGAGAAAATTGGATGTGACAGACAGACAGACACACGACTGATCCTATAAGGGTTCCGTTTTTCCTTTTGGGGTACGAAACTCCAAAAATATATATTATAGGCCCTGACGTGTGCAGATGGCAGTCACTACATCGTCTTTTAAGCCTCATTCAAGGTAACAAAGAACATGCAACAATGGTGTTGTGGCGGCATCTACATCGCCACATGTTAACTACGCACCACACTGACGTCACGCAAAAACCTGCATCGCGCAATCAGAGTTTACCACGCGACTTGCCTATATACAACGTCCCGACATCAATCGTCGGGCAGTAGCCCACCAGACACAACACCCGTCAGTTACTGGGTAATAGGGTAATACGATACCCCTTGGCAAGACCGGTAACCCGTAACGACTGTCAAAGATCCACGAATGACAGCCGGGACAAAAGGCACGGAAAGGTCTTGGTATGTAAAGGTCACCCATCCACGGACTAACCCTGGCTAGCGTAGCCTAACCTGATCAATCGACCCGTGCGGCTGTTATTATTAAGCCGCAAGCCTCTTAAACGCTTTAATCTAACCTTCACAATATCACAGTACTTACCTATCAAAATGGATGAACCAGGAAACAAAGAAAGGTACTATTCATTACTTTGACTTCATAAGGAAGAATTATTAACCAGAAAACAGTGGGAAAATCATAAAAATGACCGCGGCACTGTTGGTAGAACGTTTGACAATAAATTGTCGCAGTTCGCTGGACGACACCCGAGGGGGATATACCTAGATTGGTACAGTCGTTAACGTAATCGGAAACAATAGAGAAAATAGGTTAAGTGTAACTTAACTCATGTCGTTGGTCAGATTTATTTTTAATATGACTTCACATACTTTACAAACACATTTTACATTTAAAATGCATAATTTTCATCAGCATAATTTCAGCCGAAAGATGTCCACTGAACTCCACTGCTAGATATAGGCCACTCCCAAGCAAATGCTTTATTGCAATACAATTTTCTTGTCATTTTATGTCCCTTAGTTGATGGGTCAAATCAAATCTAGTAAAGTTTAAGCACAATAATAATTGTTACATGCATCTTACCCCCAGGTGTGTTGCATTTTACTCACGCATGTGTGAGATGCCACTTTTTTGAGTTTAAAATAAACTATTAATTTAAATATTTAAAGGTGTTAAAGTTGAGTTTTGGATTTGTTTACATAAAGTAGTGATGATTACCATGATGCAAAGCTTTTTATATCAAGTAATTTTTATTACGAATTTGTATTTTAAACCATAAGTATGGCGTCTTACCCTAGGTATTTTTAGGGCAAAGAAAAATATTGCTCCCTCAAATCCAACCGAAAGATTTTTCACATATTAAAATTCACAAACACTTTTCCCACTGTCAGTACCAGCCATTTTCATACACCACTCGGTCCGCGGCAGGAATTAATTCGCCATATCGCTGGCGCAAACCGGACATTTTTCATGCCCCAACAGTTTTGAAGAGATAGCATCTTTGTAACAACGGAAGATTTTTGAACAGATTTTAATTGACCTGTGAGCGGAATTTATAATGGAATTTATGTTAGTTATGTTCATGGATTAAAATTTAAAGATATAGCTTGGAGATTTATGGCTAAATAGATATGATGATCTTGTTCTATCGATGGAGAATGAAAGGGCTTGTGGCTAAGTAATAACAGCCGCACGGGTCGATCGATCAGGTTGAGCTGCGCTTGCCGCGGTCTGTCCGTGACCATCTTTACATACCGAGACCCCTCCGTGCCTCGGAAAGCACATGAAGCCGTTGGTTCCAGCTGTCATTCGTGGATCATTGACAGTCGTTACGGGTCGTCGGAAGACCAAAAGTCTGACAACCAGTCTTACCAAGGGGTATCAGATTACCCAGTAACCGGGTTGTAGAGGTCAGATCACAGTCGCTCCACGTAAAATACTAGTATTCTGTTGCATCTGGTTAGACTAGAAGCCGACCCCAACGAAAAGTCTAGGCAGATGATCACGTCCTATCGATTTCTAGAATTTAGCTTACTTGCCAAATCCTACACGGGTGACTGTACCATTTTTTGATTAGTTTACGTTCATGAGTAAGGGAAGACCAAAGAAACGATGGATGGACTGTGTGAAAGATGATATGGCCAGAAAGGGAGTGACTACCGAGATGACGACTAATAGAGAAGTATGGAAGAAAAAGACATGTAGCGCCGACCCCAAATAAATTGGGACAAGGGCAGGAGAATGATGACGTTCATACATCTGGTCGTACACGCACGCCGGTTGCGAGAAACTTTTATAACGTGGGCGTACTATAGGTACACCTCTGCTTAACCCTTCGAGGAATACAAGCGTGAAGATGCGTTATAAAAAATAAAAAGCTAGATGGAGTCAATATTTCCTATCCCCTGAGAAGAAATGGCAAAACAAACTCAAGGGTCAATGTATCTGTGCTTGACTCTTGTCTGTATTACAAGAAGTAGGTATTTAACGTACAGTAGTGGTCAGAACTCCAATGCCAGTATTACAAGAAGTAGGTATTTAACGTACAGTAGCGGTCAGAACTCCAATGCCAGTATTACAAGAAGTAGGTATTTAACGTACAGTAGCGGTCAGAACTCCAATGCCAGTATTACAAAACTATCGCATCGTTACCCGTCGCACTTGAGACCTTCTTCTATTTAGGCATTCCACACACACATACACACCCGAATCACACCCGTATATTGCACTCTTTCATCACGAACCAAACAGAAAAAGTGCGGTACAAGGTCATCATCATAGGCCTGTCGCGGCACGCAGTCTTTTTCTGATTATGGTAATGAGAAAAAGACAGCGAATATTTTAAACTAGTCACATAAAAGTTGAGGGTAGATTTGAAACAAAATAAATTTTCTGTCTGTAGTTATATTGGGTATGGCGTTGTTGGTTGGTGAACTTAGTTTTTGTTTGTGTTATTGATATTAGTGGTGTTGAATTTGAAGATTTTTATTGAAAATGCAAGCAAATATAAATTTTGAAGCCAGGGCGAACATCATTGTGCCTTGCATAGCAATGTGTAGTAAAGTGTAATATATCTGAAATATCCAATAAAACCGGATTTTGTGTAAGTTATATTGTTGTTTTTGATTTTATTTGTTCTCATAAGTGACGCTTCAAAATGTGTAATAAAGATTTTCTTTTTTTAGAGAGATACTGTGAGACGTTGGGTGAGAAGATTTGAGGAAGAGGGGAGTCTTAAGAGCCGTTTAAGAAATGGTAGGTCGCCACTTATTAACCAGTCTCAGCGACGCTTTATAATTGGTGAATATGAAACGAATGGTTTCATACCTACAAGACGATTTGCTGAAGAATTTGATATGTCATTGCGTACTGTTCGCCATGCACTCCATGCCGAAGGCCTCCGTCATTGAACATCAGCGAAAAAACCGCAAAGGCGTAAGGAGGAACGGTTGCGTTTTGCTCGAGAATATTTAGACTTTGGGAAGTCTCCCACGGTATTTACTGACGAGAAGACATTCAGGTCGTGTCAAAGAGGAAGACTTCATTTGTGGCGCAGAGACAATACACGTTGGTCTGACAGTAATATTATAAATAATACGGAGTCAGGAAGAACTAGTGTGAATATGTGGAGGTGGATCAGTGCTCAAGGGCCGGGTGAGTTGGCATTTATAACGACGCGGGCCAACAGCTCCGATTACGTCGAGGTTTTGAGAGATATAATGCTACCTACTGTTCGCAATGTTTATCCAGTGGATGCAATTGGTGACTTTTATTTGGTTTAGTGAGCATTCGCATGTTAAAGTTATTCCGTGGCCAGCGCGATCCGAAAAAATATTATATTATTAAATGCTATCAGGGGAATTCAGGGGATACTGGCCATAATAGTAATATGTTAGTAATCGTAAGATTATAGGATTGAGGTTTACTTTCAATCTTCTTTAACTTGTTGTTTAACTACTATTGAGAACGGCCGTACCGATCGCGCGCGCGTGCTCTAGTTAACGAGTATATTGCAGACGCATCATAACACCGTCGTCGCGGTGTACGGCGATCTATCGGGGACACCGCGATGCCCCAGTTACAAGTGCGGAAATCGTCATGACGTGCTTATTATAATTGTTTAGGTATTACGCTCGCCTTAAAACTAAATAATGGCTGCACAACAGTCTATTAAAATAAAAACTGATCTGGAAAAGCAGTTGTATGACTGTTATATCCAGGAGAAAACGGACAGAGAAAACCTGCAACAAATGGTACGCCAACTGAACGGCCACATACAAAGTTTGCAGGAACAGGTACAAGATCTTCAAGGGCAGATAAAATGCTTAAAGGCAAAAGAAAAAGAAGAACCCTCAGTAAAACAGGTCAGTGAGACCATAACACCTGCTCAGCCTGCTAAAAGTGACATTGAGTACTGCACGGATGAGGAAGAACTCGCCAAAGAGACTGAGTGGATTAGGGCGAAAAACAGGAAGAAGAGGAAGTTGAATACCTCCCTTACTCCACCACCACTACAACAAGCTACAATTAGCGCTCAACAGCAGCAACTCAACAACAAAGAGAAGGCAACCACTAAAAAAATTCTAGCACCGCCTCCAATCGTAGTGGACGGTGTTAAGAATTATCAAACATTCTACGACTTTTTGACCGCATCGCAGCCAGTAGAAACATTTACCGCCAAAATGTTAAGCGGTAATAGTGTGAAAATAAATGCCAAAACTGAAGATTCCTACAGAGTGATTGTCCGACGCTTAACAGAAAATAACTGTGCATGGCACTCGTACGAGGATAAACAGACCAGGCCCATAAGAGTAGTGGTGAAAAAATTGCACTCGTCCTGCCTACCGGATCGGATTAAAGACGACTTAACGTCGCAAGGATTCCAGATAGAAAATGTAGTTAACAAGTTAAGCTGGAGAACAAAAGAACCACTGAACATGTTTATATTATCGTTCAAGAATGACGAAGATGTCAGTAAAATATACGGCATTAAACATATCCTAGGGTGTAAAGTTGAAATAAACCCGCTTAAAACGTCAAAAATAATACCCCAGTGTAAGAGATGCCAGGCTTATGGTCATACCCAAAAGTATTGCTCAAAAGAGCCAAGGTGTGTTAAATGTACAGGTAAACACCTCACAGCTGATTGCAAAAAACCTGCACAAGAAAAACCTAAGTGTGTTCACTGTGGCTTACCTCACCCAGCCAACTACAGAGGGTGTTTAGTTGCCAAGGAGATGCAAATGATTAAGAACAAAAACTCAAAAAGTAATCCACCTAAGAACCCTGCCATTAGTCAAATTGTTAGAAACACCGACAAACAGCTATCAAAACAAAGTGCACCGTGTGCCCAGACAGCCCCGATAACTGCACATACATCTAAAAGTGTCTCGTATGCACAAGCGGTAAAACCAAGCACTAAACCACCAAGTATTGAGGACAAACTCAATCAGATCTTAAATTGCATATCCTCTTTTGACAAGAGACTAGAGAAAT
The DNA here is from genome assembly GCA_948252095.1 of Dicycla oo. Lineage (NCBI taxonomy): Eukaryota > Metazoa > Arthropoda > Insecta > Lepidoptera > Noctuidae > Dicycla > Dicycla oo. The sequence goes on from OX411732.1 coordinate 18,800,962, forward strand.
TAGAATCAAGCGCTATAAAAACCAATCATGAATAGCACGCTAAAAATAATGGCATGGAATTCCAACGGACTGCTGCAACACCAACATGAGTTGCAAGTAGTGCTAGACACAGAAAATATTGATGTGTGTTTGATCTCTGAAACGCACTTCACTAAACAGTCTTTTGTAAAGTTTAGAGGTTATAAGGTTTATCACTCGCTGCACCCTAACAACACGGCCCGAGGAGGAAGCGCGGTTATTATTAGACAAAATATCTGTCATTACGAACAGTGTAAATACGAGGAACCAGACACGCAAGCTGTGGCGATATCAATTAAAACACATAAGTTTAATGTTACAGTAGCGGCCGTATACTGTCCCCCAAGACACATGATAAACAAGGAACAATATGCACACTTCTTAAGACTGCTTGGACAGAGATTTATATTAGGCGGTGACTTTAACGCTAAAAACACTCACTGGGGATCGAGATTAACTTCAACTAAGGGAAGACAGCTTCTAAGTGCAGTGAAAGACATGCGTTGTGAGGTCATAAGTACTGGAAAACCTACATACTGGCCTACTGACCATCAGAAACTACCAGACCTTATCGACTTTTTCATAGTTAAAAACATATCAACCAATTATCTGAGAGTGGAAGATGGGTACCACATGAACTCCGATCACTCTCCGATATTACTACAATTAAGTCACAAAATATTACTAAGAGAAAACCACCTGACGTTAGTTAACAAGTTTACAGATTGGGAAAGTTTTAACTTAGAACTACAAAACATTATTGACCTAAAAACTTCATTAAAAAGCAAAGATCAGCTGGACTCTGAAGTAAACAAGTTTAGCAACAATATCCAACAATGTGCATGGAACAACACACCACAGATTATTAAAAAAATTAAAGGAAATACCTACCCTAAGGAAATAATAGACCTATTATATGAAAAAAGAATTCAAAGAAAAAGATGGCAGCAAACCAGATTTCCGCAAGATAAAACTCTTTTGAATAACCTTACGAAAAGACTGAAGAGAAAAATACAAACCTTTCAAGATGAAGCTCTCAATACTAACCTACGTCAGTTAACCAGCGACCATACAACGCAATACTCTCTTTGGAAAGCGACAAAGTCACTCAAAAGGCCTATTACACCAATTCCCCCTATCAGAGATGATAACGGAAAGTGGGCCATAAGCAATGAGCAAAAAGCTCGAAGATTTGCGCATCACTTAGAAGAAACCTTTCAGCCAAATGACGGGACTGTAGACAACCTTCAGTTTGCCAATGTTCTTCAAGATAAAAGAATTAAGCTTGTGACTCCAAAAGAAGTAGCAAAGGAAATTCAAATCATTAGACTAAAGAAATCCCCAGGATATGACCTTATAACGGGAGAAATCCTAAAACATCTCCCGCGTAAAGCCATAGTTAAGCTTACTAGGCTCATCAATGCTGCATTCGTGCTAAAGCATGTTCCTGAGCCATGGAAAGTTGCTGAAGTGATTATGATTGCAAAGCCCGGTAAACCACCTCATGAGGCATCATCATACAGGCCCATTTCCCTGTTGCCTATACTAGCAAAACTGTTTGAAAAATTGTTTTTAAAACGCCTAAAACCAATAATTCACGAGAGAAACCTGATCCCTGACCATCAGTTTGGTTTCAGAGAGAAACACTCAACAATAGACCAAGTACATAGAATTACCAACATCATTGAGAGAACGCTTGAAGATAAAAAAGTCTGCTCCACTGTATTTTTAGATGTGGCACAAGCTTTTGATAGAGTTTGGCATGAGGGTTTGATATACAAGCTTAGACTAATGCTACCCAATGACTTTGCCGATATCTTGCAATCATACATTACAGATAGAATGTTTCGAGTAAGACACGAGGATGCCTATTCCGAGTTAAAATTTATTAAAGCTGGCGTGCCTCAAGGTAGTGTGCTGGGTCCAGTCCTCTACCTGTTGTACACGTATGACATACCAGAGCTGGAAAATAATACTATTGCAACCTTCGCGGACGACACTGCAATTATGGCTACAGGGTCATGCCATACAGAAGCAATCAAAAAGGTACAAATCGCTGTAAATGAAGTTCATGACTGGGCACAAAAATGGAGAATCAAATTGAACGAATCGAAGTCACTTCACATTGATTTCACCTACAGGAATTGCGATTACCACCCAATCTTCATAAATGGCCAACAAGTGCCATACGCAAATACAGCCAAATACCTTGGCATAACGCTTGACGCGAAACTGCGCTGGAAAGCGCATGTTAAAAAGAAAAGACAGGAACTAGACATGCGCTTTAAAAACATGTATTGGTTGATTGGACGGAATTCATGTCTATCGATACATAACAAAATGTTATTATATAAGCATATTCTTATGCCAATATGGACATATGGCATCCAACTTTGGGGCTGTACTAAACCGACCAACATCAAAATTATACAAACATTCCAGAATAAGGTACTCAGGAGTATTGTTAATGCGCCCTGGTATATAAGAAACGACGACCTCCATCGTGACCTAAAAGTGGAACCCGTCACCAACATAATACAAAAATTCGCTGAGGCCCATGAACACCGACTCCACCAACATGTGAACATCGAGGCAATTCAGCTGTTAGATCAGACAAATATAGTGCGAAGACTAAAACGAACAAAACCTTTTGAATTAGTGTAGTGTAAAAAGTGTAGAAATAATAGTGACAATGACACATATATAACACGTGAACAAAGTGTTTATATTATCATATCAGACTCTAAGAAAGTGGAACGGACTTGTGTAAAGTACAACCAACACTATTCTATGTTTTAAAATAATTATTGCGTAAAAAATTAAGTTAGATTAAAATTGCTTATTAGTCTTTTAGGCTAGATTGTAATTAATTATTAAGAACCTGGTTCTTTTTAATAAAGGATAAAAAAAAAAAAAAAAAAAAAAAAAATGTTAAAGTTATTCCGTGGCCAGCGCGATCCGAAAAAATATTATATTATTAAATGCTATCAGGGGAATTCAGGGGATACTGGCCATAATAGTAATATGTTAGTAATCGTAAGATTATAGGATTGAGGTTTACTTTCAATCTTCTTTACTTTTAGAAAACGAATAAATTAAGCTATAACCTCAACAAACCAAAAACATAGAACAAACCAATTTGGTATTTTATTTATTACAAAGTATGGAATATGTTTATGTTTTTAAGGTTTTTATCAATATCTCAATTAAAGTTCCTATGAAAAATAGTGTTTTTTTTAAAATTAAATTGCCTATAATACTTTATTTTTACCCTCTATACCCTATTGTCATTGTATTAACGAAACTCAATAAATAATAAGGAAAAAACAAAAAGAGTCGTATGCACTGAGGTTCGAACCTTCTCCACTCCATGCACACACAATAACAGCCAGCCACTCATGTGAACCTGCCATCGCTGCTTGTAATTTTCTCTTCGAATTTTAGCATTGCTTTTAAATAAGCACTATGGCTGATAATTTATTAAGAAAAAAACAAGTATATACGTAGGTAGTTGCTGGTATCTTTATTTAGTGTTGACCAACCAACAACGCGCTTTGGTAGTTATACTGTGTGCGCGTTACTGTCTGCATTAAAACATCATACACACAGAGATAAGCACAGATCTGGCGTACAGGCCAAAATGATCTTTCCGGTGGCAGACCACTTATCATCGTTGATTGTACCTATGCATCTAGTATCTTGGTTTAGGTTAAGTTAGATATGTACAATAAAACACTGTTTCCAATATTTGTGCCTTAGGCGTGCTATCGCTACGGCTGCTCTTACAAGAATGAGTGCGGCGCCAGCGCGTCGGCCGCACTCCCTTTACCTTACAACCCAAAGCACGAGTAAATTATTAATTTATTAAACATGCATTCGAGTGAACCAGCTTTCGATACATTTAAAAAAATGTATCTTGCGGGAGGTCGAAATATTATAGCTCGAAAAGCTTCCCGCGAGACGTTCATTTTTGCAAACAAAAGAAGAGTGAAAAATGTTTAAAAACATTTAAAAAAAGTACTACACATAGGTGGCCAATGATTTTTACCAAAGAGATTTGCACTGAAGTTAGCCGTCAATTCAAAATAGTTTCAAGAATAAAGAGATTGTATTAATTCTGTTGCTAACAATTTTCTAACAACCTAGTAATCACAGGCAACTGCTCAGTTAATTTTACTACTGTGTCAAAATTCTAGGGACAAGGTAAACCAACAAAATTGAAGGATCAGTGTCAACCAAACCCTGATTGCTTATAATCCGGGAATTAGTTCTAATTTATACAACACCCAAACACCCGCGACCTCCCGAAATTTAGTACTCCAATTCAATTTAATTGGGTTAATTGGAAGGGACGTTTACATACCTTAATATTTGGTACGGTAACCAAACATAGTGACGTGTTAGGTTACGTTATTGTTACCGATGAAATATCTGTATAATATATCTTGAGCTGGGACTATAAGGACAAAACCAAAACTGTCATCATTGTAAAGTAATTGTCCATTTTTCTTTATTTTCTTAAAGTCTGGTGCACACCAAGTGTACGTAAGAAAAATCTTTGAAATCTTTACAAAGTACATAAACGTATATCATATATACGAGGTGTAACATAAATAACGCACAACCTCTTAAGGGGTCATTGTACTCATAACTATGAACAACTTTTACTATGGTAAAGTTTAACTGAAATCGCGAAAAAAAAATCAGCTGTTCAGTACATTTTGACGAATTATGTGAACATAAATGTGCTGAACAACTGATTTTTAAAGAGCTTGGATAGTAAAAGTTGTTCATAATGCTTAAGAGGTTGTGCGTTATTTAAGTTACACCTTGTATAGACGTAAAAAAAAAAACATCGTCATCACCTAATGCGACCGCGGGCTTACAGTAGCTGGGGACCTCTATGGGGTTTGGTTGACATTCGAGCATACATTGACATGACCTTACATAACTTTTAAGGTTTTTTAGACAGTTAACAGGTTAATGTTTTTAAGGGAGAAAACAGAATTATAAAACTGTATTGTTTAAAGTTAAAAATAATAATTTAAACATAAATCTGTCAAAAACAAAAATTATGAAATTTTAGACAAAATTTTCTAGCATCGCCAAATTTAAATATAACATTCAAAGATACAAATATTGAAGAAATAGATGAAATTAAGTTTTTGGGGCTACATATTGACAGAAGACTTAACTGGAAAAATCACATAGGTTATGTCTGTAAACGCTTAAATCAACAGTCATATGCCCTTTATAAATTAAGTAAAATAGCAGATAAATCTGCTGTTCTTAGTGCGTATCATGGTTATGTCTCTTCAATTTTAAGGTACGGTCTTATGTTCTGGGGCAATTCAACCAACAAAAACCTAGCTTTAAGGCGCAAAAGCGGTGTATCCGATCAATCGTAAACATTGATTCAACGGACTCCGGTGTTCCACATTTTAAGAAACTAAAAATACTACCACTTCCCTGTATGTTTATTTAAGAATGTGCCATTTTCGCAAAATTAAATATTCACCGTTTCAAATTTAGTAATAGAGCCAGACATAAAGACAAAATGACACATGAACCCCACAAAACTGCTCTTTTCCACAAAAGTGTTTTTTTATCTAATACCTGACATATAAATAAATTGCCAAAGACAATTAGAGATTTAGATTCCCTCAAGTTAGGTTTTTTCAACGCCAATGGCATTCATAGCCAACGTACTGAGATCGCCACTTTCCTCCGCGATCACCAAATAGACATCCTCTTAGTTCAGGAAACCTTTTTAAAGCCTCGTCATCGAAACCCGTCTATTGCCAACTATCGCATAGTTCGCAACGACAGGACTCGATGTCACCTGGGCGGCACCCTTATCTACTACAAGAGAGGCCTATACTGCATCCCTATAGACCCTCCCCCCCTCTCAGACTTAGAAGTGACTGTCTGCCGCCTAGGCATGACAGGCCACCAACCGATCACTCTAGTATCGGCCTACCTCTCCCCGACTTCCTCAGATAGTTCCCTATCTGCTGACCTTTCCACCCTTTTTGGCTTGAGTGAATCCGTTATCATAGCGGGTGACCTCAACGCCAAACATTCCGCCTGGAATAGTACCAGGACCTCTCGCAGAGGTAGACTTCTGTTCAACCTCTGCTCCCTCCTGAGTTTCGATGTCATCGCCCCGATGACTCCTACTCACTTTCCCCACAACCCTGACCACACCCCTGACGTACTTGATGTGGCGCTTCTAAAGAATGTCAACCTACGGTTGGATTCTATAGAGGCGATACATGAACTGACCTCTGACCACCGACCAGTCGTTGTAAACCTGGCACCCCGCATAGGTCTCCGTGACCCCAGCCAACCCCCTCTCACTCAAAAAGTGACCGACTGGAGGAAAGTAAGCGAATGTCTGAAATCCACCACGTCCCCCCACTTAGACTCCATCCCCGACCACTTTGACTCTATCGCTGACACGACGGCCGCGATCGACTCATTCACAGAACACGTACAATCTGTCCTGGACGATTGTTCAAGGGAAATTCCAGCGATGGAAGACCATCGCTGGAAGTTGCCGGACGATGTGCGTGAGCTGCTGAATGAGAAGAACGCGGCTGTCCGTGCCTACAGCAGCTTTCCCTGCCAAGCGAACAAAGCCCATATGCGCTCTTTACAGAGATCTGTAAAGAAACGCATAGAGGAGCTGCGTAACACTGGCTGGGATAAGATGCTGAGCGACCTAGAGCCTACCCACCTAGCCTTCTGGCAACTCCAGAGGAAGCTCAGATCCCAAGAGACTGCCTCTATGCCCCCCCTTATCCGCCCTGACAAGACCATCGCTTTCGATGATGTCGACAAGGCTGAATGCCTAGCCGACAGTCTTGAGACTCAGTGCTCACCCAGCTCCCAACCAGTAGACCAAGCTCACCTCTCTGAGGTCGACGCGGAAGTCGAACGTAGAGCCTCCCTCCCTCCCGTTGAAGACCCTGATTGTCCCCTGCCCCCCGTCACTCCAGACGAGGTGCAGGACATAATCAAGGGTCTTAAACCCCGTAAAGCCCCCGGCTCAGATGGAATCACCAATAGGGTGATCCAACTCTTCCCCGCCCACCTTATAATGCTCATGGTCACCATCTTCAATGGTGCCATGAGCAACAACATCTTTCCTCAAGCATGGAAAGAGGCCACTGTAATTGGCATCCCCAAGCCCGGTAAGCCCAAGGCTGAGCCCTCTAGCTACCGCCCCATCAGTCTGCTCAATGTGCTCGGCAAAATCTATGAGAGGCTTATTTATAAGCGACTCAGAGACTATGCCGAGACAAAGGGTCTCATCCCTAACGAGCAGTTTGGTTTCCGAACGCAGCATTCCTGCGTTCATCAGGTCCACCGCATCATCGAACACATAAGCGTTGGCTTCCAACGTGGTTTGATGACGGGCGCTGTCTTCTTTGATATAGCGAAAGCGTTCGACAAAGTCTGGCACAACGGCTTATTATATAAGCTCTACCAACTTGGCGTGCCGGATCGTCTCGTACTCATCTTACGAGACTTTTTGTCGAATCGCACCTTTCGCTATCGCATAGAAGGAGCGCTATCCTCCCCCCATCCCATCCGTGCAGGAGTCCCTCAGGGCTCTGTGCTCGCTCCCCTCATTTTCACGCTGTTCACCAGCGATATCCCGAAAAGTAAAAAGGCGCAGTTAGCTCTGTTCGCAGACGACACGGCCATTTACTATTCGGGCAGGGACCAACACCCGATATCTCGCACTCTCCAAACCGCAGTCGATAATCTCGGCGCCTGGTTTAGGAAGTGGAGAATCGAGGTCAATCCCGACAAGAGTCAAGCGGTTCTCTTTCTGAGACCGCGTCGCACTCGACTCCCCCCCCGACCGATCACCATGTTCGGCAAGCCGATCCCTTGGGAGACGCGAGCCAAATACCTCGGTGTGACCCTCGACCACCACCTCTCCTTCGCTGAGCACATAAAGCAGGTGCGTTCGCGCGCCGCTTTCGCTCTCGGTAGACTCCACTCCGTTCTGAATGCACGTAGCAAATTGTCACTTAGGTGCAAATTGCGCATTTATACAGCGTGCATTCGCCCCATCATGACCTATGCGGGTTCAGTGTTTGCGCACGCAAAACCTCACCTCATTCATAGGATGCAGGCCCTCCAAAACCGTTTCCTCCGAAAGGCAACGGGAGCCCCTTGGTTCGTTCGGAACGAAATCCTCCATGTCGATCTCGACATTCCCACCATCTCCCAGTTCTTGAAACGCAATTCCAAGCGTTTCTTCGACTCAGCCACCAACCATCGCAACCCTCTGGTTGTCGAGGCGGCTAGCTATGTCCCCTCTCGTATTAGTAAGGTCCGCCGCCCCAGGCTTGTCCTCTCAGATCCCGACGACCCCATAACTCTTCTCCAGGAGAGCAGTAGGGACCGTAGGAACAAAATCAAATCGACATTCCGACCTCGCCGCCGAGGTCCCTCGCGACGACCCCGTAATAATGGTCCTCCCCCCCGTCCCTTGCTCGGGTATGATGTGCCAGCTGGTGGCGTAGCTGAGCCTGTAGCTTTAAACTCCCCTGATAATAATAATTCAAATCTGATCCAGCCTGTCCCATCTTGCTGTCCTCCCCCCAGCGACGCCCTAAGCCGAGGCCCGTTCCCCACAGGGGGAGCCCTTAGCGTGTAGTCGCTTAGTCTGTAAGTTTTTTGCCCCTGGCTGGAGGCTTTGAGTTTTTCTTAAGGCAGCCACAGGATAGTCCGGTTAAGTAGTCTCGACCTCTCTAGGTCAACTACGAGATGCCATTCATAAAAAAAAAAAAGAGATTTAGATTTGCATAATTATAAAAAGAAATTATTTCAATTGCTGTTAGACAAATGTTACTATACTTTAAAAGATTATCTCGATGATGTTATTTAATTTTAATTGTTACCCTGATAAGTAAAATGTGTATATTTCTTAATTTGTATTATATAATTCTAACTGAATTTATAATGTATGTCTCGTTATTTTAATTGTTGCCTTGACATGTAAAAATATTCGTTAATTCTAAAGTGCTGCATATTTAAATTGTTATTATTTTAATTTTCTATTTGATTGTGCTGTTAAAATGTTACCTACTTTAAAATTATTGTATGCCATTATGGCGGGTCATAGCTATGTACAATTTCGGAAACATGTAACAACTTATTGCTTACCTATGTACCACAATAAAGAATATTTGTATTTGAAAATAAAAAGTCTTCCTTGACTATTTATCACGTTTCATTGATGTTGGATTTTTCAAAATCAGAAACAATCCCTGGGCGACCAAGCTCTGCCCTGATGAAAATAGAGAAAACAAAATATCCCAGAGACCTAGCTAGAACGATTTTTCGCCCCCGTAAACCTCTTAACTTTCATCAAAATTGTTAGAGCCGTTTTCGAGAACGTGATTACAAATGTATATGTCACGGCTAAAACCCGAAGTGTGGCTACACCTAGTTTTAGCCGGCTAAAACCCGAAGTGCGGCTACACCTAGTTTTAGCCGGGTAAAATCCGAAGTGCGGCTAGGTTACAACTATAGCAGTTGGTTAAACTTAGTTGTAGGCTGAAAGGTAGGTTAGGATAGGTTAGAACTGTGACCACACTTGGGTCCGAATGCAATCAGTAACCTACATCTAGTTCTAGCCGGCTAAAACTAGGTGTAGCCGCACTTCGGATTTTAGCCGTAACATATATACAAATATTGCTCATTTAATATTATAGGATTTACTAGTAGGTACCTGCCAGTTTACAAAAACATAATAAACAAATCTCTTTAAATGTTCTAATTAAAGATTTTTCGAACACACAACTGTTACGTTATATCATAGCAGACCCCCCTCTACTTGCGCTCATGTGCATAGATAGGGTCTCGTCGCCAACATAATAATGTACATATAATTTATCAAAATCTCTCTTCTTTACCAAAAGAATTTCAGTTTTCCATTTAAATCCATCTTAGAAACTAATTCTGTTTAGTGCGTAGGTATGTACCTAGTTACTAACCACTACTTGGTATAATAATTATGTAGCGATTCTTAAGTGCACATTAATGTATTGAGTAACGAAGGTTGATTGATGCAACAAGCTTTATTCATTAAACTCCACTGAAGGGAATTCAATAATAAATATTATGGAGAATAAGTCGTCCTATCTTTTCAAGACGTTGAGCATGAGTTTATTAGATAAACTTATGGACAGAAATACGCAGGAAGTGAATTATATAGGTGGATTCTTTTATTAAATTTTCATTTTATTTTTCAAATGGTGTCCTTATTCGACTGTATTAAGTAGTAATTAATCTATGGTATATCTAAAAATATTTTTAGATGGCATTGAATTCATAAGGATGAATTATACTTTCCTAATGCTTTTTTTTTAATAAAAATAATAATTTGAATGACACTTCAAAGAATAATAGATAGTATCCTTCGCCTTGAAACTTCTATTGTCTCTAGCCATCCCTTATTTCTAGAAAGCCATAGCAATCCATCTGCCTAGCCTTTCTCCAACTATATTGGGGTCGGCTTCCAGTTTATCCGGATGCAGCTGAATACGTATTTTACATGGAGCGACTGCCTATCTGACCTCCACAACCCAGTAACTGGGTAATACGATACCTCTTGGTAAGACTGGATATCAGACTTCTGCTCGACGTATGTCTTCTGTTCGGCTTCTGAAGTTCAGAAACGAAAACGACTGTCAAAAAACCACGAATGACAGCAGGGACTAACGGCTTAACGTGCTATCCTAAGCACGGAGGAGTCTCGGTATGTAAAGATGGTCACGGACAGACCACCCATCCATGGACCAACTCCGGCAAGCGTAGCTTAACCTGATGGATCGAACCATGTAGCTCTTATTACTTATCCCGAGCTCCTAATTGAAAGTCATAGCAGCTGTTATAATAGATAAAAAAAATCCATTCAACGAGTGTTTTGATTGCACTAGCTAGATCACAAGGACATTTTAATTCCAAGGAGTCCAATTAGAATTAGAATTTATAGGAATAGTCACATTTTTCTAATAATAATAAAATATCAAATTATTGTTTTGACGAAATGTCGATTAGGGGTAAATTACCATTGCTATTGTGTTGGTGTTTACGACAACCAAAGCGACCGGTCGCGCGAACACGCGATCGTCACGTTCCATATGTCACTCATTTGTTCGGAAAACTCTAAGGTGCGTCGGTGCGACGACGCATTCGGGTTTCCCTGAAAAAATGAATGCGACGGGAGCGTGTTCGTGCGACGATCACTTCGGTTAGGTGTCCCACGTATTGAATTAGAAGGCCTGTGTTCTAGCAGGGGAACGTTATAGGCTGTTTACGATATTATGAATATGCCCAAGAACTCCACGACCGAATTCCACCGCCGCCTTCTACCATCGGACATCTAGACGCACTGCCAGTTACCATCCCTACCTAGTTACTAGTCCACTATTTTGCACTAAGCTTTTCCAAATATCTTTTATAATGTACACAGCAAAAGAGTGGAACTCACTACCTGCGTCTGTGTTTCCGAGCGCATACAACCCTAATCTCTTCAAGTGAGAGTGAACAGGCTTCTTCTGGGTAAGCTCAGTCCATCGTCGATTTTGTCTCTGTCACCTCTAACCTAAACTAGAGTCAAGAGCAAATCCATCTCAAATAAAAAATAAAAACAATACTTACATTCATACACATACAACAATAGGTATATCTTTTCCTAATACATACTTACTATATTTTCCTACTTCGAAACGTCTGCAAACTTCGTTTACAAACTAAAATAGTTCTCTTGCGTGCTATTATCTTAAAATTCCAGCCACTTAATCTATATCTACGTAATAGTTTAATTGTCCATAGTTAAACGAAAAGGATCCAACCCCCATTAGATGTAATGTGGGTTGGATCTTTTTTGTTTAACTATGGACAATTGTAACTTCATTTCACAATGGATCTACTTCAATAAATTCTAACTAAGTTAACTATGGAATCTAACGCATCTCAATAAATTTAGCCTTTCAAATAATAAGTAATTAAGTTTAAATAAAATTCCAGCAATAAATTCACTTAATTATTTTATTGAAAATGAAGGCTCTTTGAGATATTCAAATTATTGTTGTATAGTAATGTGTCTTATTGAGTTATTTTTCGATCTATTATATATGCTAATTTGATGATTAAGAACTAATTTCGAAACATAATTGCATCTGCGTTGTCTATCAGAATAGCTGCAAAGAAATGAGCAAGTAATTAAACATAAATATAAACATTATATTACGACTGTATTTCCCGAAGGGTTAGGCAGGGATGTACCTATAGTATACCCATATTTCTTCTGCTTTGTTCCCATGTAATAGGGAGCGAGCCTATTGCTATCAAACGGGAAAAATTTCAAACTCTGGGTAATAAGAAATTCTTGAAAGAAATACCCCATAACACTTTGCCCAACCTGGGATAATCCAACTACTTGTGCATAAGGTCCACAGGAACACATGGCAGGGCCTCATTACTCAATAGTAATGCTTGCGATCATGAGGCCAACGAGGCAGTATTGCCGCTCATTTTAAGCTGATCGAACAACGGCAAAAACATACGCCTATAAGAATGTCAAAGCCTTATTCAATTTCTTTAATAACGTATGTATACCCAAAAGTACCTACTGAGGTACTTATATAACTATATCTATTTATCTGCCTAGCCTTTTCCCAACTATGTTAGGGTCGGCTTCCAGTTTAACCAGATGCAGCTGTGTAGTGTGCAGCTCGCTTAACCTTGTATATTGTAACTGCACACACCAATTATGGGCACTATTACACGAATCGCTGAACTGAACAGTTCTCTTTTATTTTACCTACATCACTCTAATACATGGCGACCCTTAGCCAGCAATTAAAATTTTGCAACTTACGTGAAAAGCGAAGTGTCTGTAGTTGAAAAAACCGTGAAGATATTAACTGATAGAAGTTTGTAAAGATGGGAAATTAGAAGAAAGAAAGCGAAGAAGATTTAAAAAATTACAGAAGAATCAGAATCTGAATCCTTATTGAAGAGATGAAAACATTAAATAAGAAGACAGAAAAGGAACACTATTGAAGAGGTGAAAACATTAAATAAGAAGACAAAAAAGGAACACTATTGAAGAGGTGAAAACATTAAATAAGAAGACAGAAAAGGAACACTATTGAAGAGGTGAAAACATTAAATAAGAAGACAGAAAAGGAACACTATTGAAGAAGTGAAAACATTAAATAAGAAGACAGAAAAGGAAAGTTGCTGCCGGGTGCCGGGAAAATGCCCAAGCCTTATGACGAGAGGACATGCAGGGCGCCGGGAGATAAAATGTACGGGTCCGATGTGGAGCAGCTGGGAGTCAGTTCGAGTCCAATGCTGAGAAGTCATTCATCCACGCCACGCCACGTGAGACGTCGTGACCTACATACGCGTTGTCAGTAAAATACGTACCTACTGCAATGTAAGTTTGCACTGCTAACATTTTTTTTTTTTACTGTGTAATATTTCATGTTGTAATTAGACCAAGCTGTAGTATTTTATATTTTGTTTTGGGGATTAGGAATGTCCCAACAATTGCAAGATGTACACGCTAAACTGAAATATTGAAGAGAATATTTAGTAAAACTAGGTCCAGATAGGCGCAGACAAGATTTAGCTTTTAAGAAACTAGTAGAAGCAGAAAAATAATATAGTAAACTGGATTGTATTTTGACTCAGCTGAACCAAGAAGTTAAAGATCGCAAGACAAAGAAACTTGTGAGGTTTTCCAAACATTAATTCATGAGATACAATCAAATTTTCAGAAAATAAAGGGGTTATATATATTATCTTTAGTAGATAGTAGTAGTCAAACTAGTTCTAAGGATTTTATAGAATGTTGTGATTGTGTCACAAAAATGGCTGACGCATTCGATATTAAAACTGCAATTTCCCTGTTGCCGGTGATGAATGGCCAGGAGCAGGTGACGAATCAGCTTATTGATGGTATCTTGCTATATAGTTCGCTTATCAATGATGCTAGGAAAAACCAACTAATACAGTTGAAAACGCGTCTCTCACCTAGTGCAAAATTATTACGTGATTTTTTACGTAAAGAAATCGTTTATTTAGGACATAAAATCACTTCAGACGGAATATTCCCTGATCCATCAAAGGTAGAATGCCTGCAAAAATACCCAGTACCACAGAATGTAGACGAAGTCAAGAGATTTGTTGCATTTGCAAATTACTATAGGCGTTTTATTCCAAAGTTTGCTGAAATAGCCTATCCTTTGAATGCCTTATGTAAGAAATATGTAGCGTTCGTGTGGAGTGATGAATGCGAGCAAGCATTTTACAAGTTAAAACAGATCCTTATTAGTCCAACTATACTGGACTATCCAGACTTTAGTGACGTTACAAACTTTTACGTTACAAACTGACGCATCAAAACTAGGATTAGGCGCCGTGCTGTCTAACAGCAATAGCAAGGTAGTCGCGTACGCCAGCCGTAACTTGAAACCAGCCGAAACGCGATACCCTGTGATTGAGTTAGAATTACTTGCTATTGTTTAATTACATTACAGACCTTATTTATATGGGAAAAAGTTTAACATAAAAACAGACCATAAGCCGTTGATTTATTTATTTAATATGACCGATCCTTCAAGCCGGTTGACAAAGTTTAGATTATACCTTGAGGAATATGATTTTGAAATCAGCTATGTCCCAGGACGGCACAACGCAGCTGCAGATGCATTGAGCCGGATACCTATTACATCCGACAGCTTAAAGGATATGAACAAGCATGTAGTATCGGTCATGACAAGGGCACAGACTCGAATGTTACGCACTGACTGTGATAACAACGACATGACTACTGAGGTATCCTCTACTCCAAGGTCTGGTCAACCTAAGGTAGTGGAAATCCTCAAACGACCAATTGTGTTGAATTGGTATTATTTAGTAATAAAAATACATTAAATGAAATAGAAAAATTAAAACATTTCACTAGTGATAATGGTAACTGCAAATTCGTGCCTGAAAAATCAGCAATTTTTGTGATTTCTCGATCATTATCGACCGCAAGTGTGTTAGCGAGAGAATTACAACGTTTTTGCAAGAAAATCAATTTAAACGAACTCATTATAATTAAAAGCAAGCACTACGAAAAATGTATTAAAAATTTCATAAAGGAAATGAGTCATTTAAAAGATATTCCTAAGCTACTTGTTATTAAAGATGTGACAAGAGTTACTGACAAAGACACGAAGACTGTGATCTTAAATGACTTCCATCTGTTACCCAAGAGTGGCCACGCGGGGGTAAGCAGAATGGTAAATAATATTATATTAGGAAGTACTATTATTGGCCAGGAATGACTAATGACGTAACAGAATTCGTATAGAAGTGTAGAAGTTGTCAAATTCAAAAGCATTCCAATAGGCATACGAAGGAACCGATGGTCATCACATCCACGGCATCAACTGCTTTTGAAAGAGTTACTTTAGATTTAATGGGACCTTTAGATGTAGATAATTTAAACTATAAGTACATTCTGACATTACAATGCGACTTGACAAAATATGTCGAGGCTTATCCCTTAGAGAAGAAAGATACTGTTTCTGTAGCTAGGTTATTTGTAAAAAAAATTATTCTGAGATATGGTACCCCGAGAGAGATAATAACAGACCAGGGAACAGAGTTTATGTCATCAGTTTTTACTGAGATATGCAATTTGTTGCATATTAATAAACTGCATTCAACTGCTTATCATCATGAAACTCTGGGAGGTTTGGAAAATACTCATAAGGTTCTAGGAGCTTGTCTTAGAATTCAGTGTGACAATAACAAAACAGATTGGAGCAGTTGGCTTCCATTCTGGTGCTTTTCTTTTAACACTACAGTGCACTCTGAGACAAAATACACTCCATTTGAGTTAGTATTTGTAATTTACCATCTAATATAGCACAAAATTTATATGTTGATCCTTTGTATAATCCTGATTCTTACCATTTGGAGCTAAAATACAGACTTCAAAAAGCACAAGCTGAAGCTAGAAATAATTTATTTTTCAGTAAGGAATTAAGAAAAATTAATTTTGACAAAAATGTAAATAGTTTAAAATATAGGTAAGAGCGGAGATTTAGTCCTAATTAAAAATCAAGTAGGATATAAGTTAGATAAAATTTATTTAGGACCATACAAAGTAGTTGAAGATGTTACACCAAATGTATTAAGGTCAACCACTTAATGTGCTTTCGGAGACACGGAGGAGTCTCGGTATGTAAAGATGGTCACCCATCCACGGACCAACCCCGCAAGCGTAGCTTAACCTGATGGATCGACCCGTGCGGCAGTTATTACTTAGCCACGAGCTCCACGAGGTACCTTTATAACATAACCATGTAAAATTTCAAGTCTGCGGCCCGTATGCCGTGATACACTTAAACCAGTTTTGACCCAGTTTCAGGCAAGCTTCATATAAAAGATGCTTCGTTTGGTTTTCGGCCGAGTTTCATAGAAAGAAATATGCTGATTCAGCTTGATTGAGATAATACTGCAAAAGGGGTTTTGATAATACGATATTGCGAGAAAGAACTCATCGTTCTTTTTCCCTGATGATATTAGTTATAAAGGTTCTTAAAGAAGGACAAGGTATTTATTTACAAGGCAGATGTGAGTAGAAACGCCGGGAGGGGACGCCCTAGAAGGACATAATATAGTGAACTTTTGGTCATGTTCTTCAGAAAGGTCAGGTGCGTAGTACTCGCGACCGGCGTGCGTGTATAACCAGATGTATGAAAGTAAACGAAGCAAAAGGTGTCTGTAAGGATCGTAATAGTAGGCGTTCTGTAGGCTCTGCTTACCCACATGGGTAGGCAGAAACTACACCACCATTTTCTAGATTTTTTATTTAGACCCTCATATCTGACGAAGACGCCTGTGTGGATGGCAAATCTCGTCTTTCCCTCTTAAGTCCGAGAGTCTCCGAAGAAATTTTGGACACTTTACTTTTTTGCTGCGACGGGAAAAGTCTGTAGGATACGTCGTATAGTCCTTTGATCACCTCGTTGGCCTCAACAGTAAACAAAAAAAATAAAAATAAAACTGTTTATTGACACAAAAATTTCTACGTTGGTATTTAAGTATTAACAGTCTTAGGACGTTTATTACAATATATATACTGATACTGATTCCTAAAGTAGGCCAAGAGCCTGTATCTTGGGAGACAGTGTTCAGTCGCACAAAAGGTACACAATACTGTTCGTAGATAAGGTCGCTGTTTATTAAGTTATTTAACGCTATTCATTTTTTATTTGTGTTGTGGTATATATGAGTCTGTGGTTGATAGTGAGTCGTGATAATCAAGTTGTTGAAGCCATTCAGTAACTTTGGCTTTAACTTTGTGCCTACTTAATGAAAGGATATTAAGTTTCTTATTTAAATCGTTGTAAAGTTTGGCGTTTGTCCAGCAGGGAGAATGGATTTTAAAGTTCCAGTTGGAATCTTTCGGATCCTAGAGCGGCTTGGAGCTGCATTAGTCGGAGCGCGGATTCTCTCACGTTGGCTTGTTGGATAACAAGCCAACCTAAATTTTGATGGATAAACCGCCACCGGTCGGTCGCCAGCGCCTCGTCCGTCACTTGCAGGATGTACCGCGCGCAGGTGATGTTAACATTTCAGGACTCCCCAAATGTTAACCTCACCTGCGCGCGGTTTGTTGTGTGCTCGGGGCTTACACCTCTAAAACCTATGTAAAGGCATTAAATTCTTAGAAGCTTATGAATATTAAAATTAAAGACAGATCGTTAGACGGACGGTAACTTTATAGTCCATTTTATGAATTACTATAGCGTCCTGCCCCTGTTCCACACGGGTGCATCTATTGATGTGGCGACATGTCAAAACTTCGAGATTTCTGTGCTATATCACAACACAGGGAATCCTAGTGTGAGGTCTAGGAATTCAATTTATTCTTTATTCTTTATCTAAGTTAAATATTCATCTATACTTAATAGTATAAACAGGTAAACTTTGTGAGTTTGTCTTTAGAGGTATTCTTTGAAACTACTGATCCGACTCCGAAAATTATTTCAATAATATATATTGCAGAGTGTCGTAGGATATATTTTAAAACAAGAAATATCCACCATAACTTTTTCCAAGTTTTCCTTTCATGCGCATGTAATCATAAAATTTCTAAGACCCGATATACAAATTTAAGGGCAAAGATAATGGTACCATTAGCCGTTACTCGTGGCCGGTGAAGACCCGGCTATAATCTCACTTATCTCATTACGCGGGTATTTACCCACAGAGTGATGTTAAGAAGGTTTAGTCGTATCAACCTTTTGTTTACGTAGATACCTTAAGAAGTTAAAAAACGTTAAGTACCTACTTAGTAAGATGAACAGAATAAAAATCTCATCCTTGTACAAAATCCCCGATTTGTGAAACAAAGAACTTTTTTACAAAAAATCAAAAAACACTACAAAGTGAAAAATAACTTTAATTTCGGAAGTCGGTGTCTCTGGTTTTGTTTTTTGCCGCCTACTTCCGATCTTAAAATTATGTTTCATTTTGAAGTGTTCAAGTTACCCTCTCGAATAAAACAAGAATAGTTCAAATCGGAGTACTCTGTAAAAAGTTATGAGTGGTCATACAAAAAATATATATATATATATATATATATATATTTGAAACATAGACGCAGGTAGAGAGTACCACTCTTTTGCTGTGCAACTCTTTGCAATTTCAACTTTGTCTGTTGCGATGCCTCTGATACTGCAGGCAGACCACTTACGAGTATCGTTTGGTAGACCTGCAGCTAGTTAGTCAATCAAACAGTCTTATATATTCACATATGATAATCTATTAGGGCTTCCAAACAAATATACAAAATTTCATGTATGTTTGTACGTATGTTTGTATGTATGTATGTTTGTCCACGCATTTCTCCGAAACTATTAATCGGATTGTGACCATTCTTCTTTAGTTGGCTTACATTTGCTTCAACTTAGGGCACATTGAAAGATTCACCAAAATCGGCTCAGCAGTTTTCAAGATAATGGACTAATACGTGTACCTAAGTGTGACGGCCTAGCTTATTGATACCGAGCTACGGGTGTGGTGTCAAAGGGAAAACATCTCAAAACCTTGGTCTCAACTTCTAGTGCAATATTTATAACAAAACTATTAACTACTTATTACAAACAAGTATTCCAGTTTTTACTAAAAACTAAAAATTACGAAAAAAAAAAAAAAAAAAATCGACTTCAAAAAGAAATTAACATAAAATTATGAAATAACTTTAATTTCGGAAGTCGGTGCCAAAAAACTAAAATACAGATCCCAAGACACCGACTTCCGAAATTAAAGTTATTTCATAATTTTATGTTAATTTCTTTTTGATGTCGATTTAATTTCTTTAAATTATTTTTTTTTTTTTTTGGCAAATAATAATTGTAATGCGCCAATAGGCAGTGCCATCAGCGTCAGTGGCAGTGGTTGATGCCATCACAGGTAGAACCTAGATGAGGCTGGCACAGGACCGTAGGGATTGTTGATTGTGTTGAAATGACACAGATTATTTATGGACGACTCGGACCTCAAGTGTACATATATGCGGCGTCTCCGCAGACGTCTAACTGTCGTCTGTGCACTTGAGACACATGACTAGGTAGTGAACGGAATTTGTGCAGCTGAATTTTCGGCTAAGCATAACATTTGAATTTTCACAACAAAGAACAATGGGCAAAATGACCCTACCCTTGTAGCACTCCCATCTATATTATGTATCAAAAGATGAAAGTACTTGAAAAGTGTATCATTTCATTCGTTTATTAATTTTTGCCCTAACATAGTTTATTAATTAGAATACAGGAACTTAAAAATAATTAAGTAAAATCATTTTATACAAAATACCATATTCTCGCATTCTCCCATTCATTATTTCATTCATTGATGGTAGATCTGTAAACGCAATGTGTCAATATGCCAAACACACGTCACTTTTGTCGTAACCTTTGGTCTCCCTCTCGCAATTCAATGATTGTTGTAGGAAAAACGTTGTGTGCTTTTATCCCATTATATCAGTGTTAATCCTGCCTATTTCTTTTATTTACACCATAAACCCTTCATTCATTCGTTCACATTTGTTATCTTTATAATAATAAACATATTTCCATCTGAAACTTAATATGCTACAAGGGTAGCGACGGGGTTCATACAAAAACGCCCATTGTTCTTTCTTATTTGCCATCGATAAGCTTAGAACAAGAATAATGAATAGGTTGTGAGTAAACATGGTATTCAATGCTTCTTTTATTGAGGCCTTTGTCCAGCAGGCAGTTGTGTTTTGGGACAATTCATGAAATATATATAGGTACGTACTTAGTTTCATTATATCTACCAAAAACAATGATAAGAATTAACAATTTCCAGTTGTTCTATTGTATTCCTTTTTGCACGTAATCTTAACGAACCTCGGAGTAACAAATTCATAAAGTTTCTGTTTGCGCCAAAAATTATCAGCGAAAAGTTTGTGAATTATTAAAGTTGCTTTATAATTGTTTCATTTCTTTGGTAATTTGGTTATATTGTGAGGTAAAGTAGAATACTGGCTGCTAATGTCTTCATTATGCGGTTAATGAAGCAATGACCTTTGTGTTGAAATTAATCTCGCTTATATTCAAATGTATTGCCTGGACAGCTTTTAACCCTTTACAAAGCGCAAGTCCGATCCTGCATTGAGTATTGCAGTCACCTTTGGGATGGATCAGCTAAGTACCAACTAGCCGCGCTTGACTCGGTGGAACGCAGAGCTAAGAGGCTCATTATCGACGTAAAACTGGTGGATGCCAAGCTTCATAGCTTGGCTCATCGCCGCAAGGTTGCCTGCTTGTCGGTCTTCTACAGATTGTACTTCGGAGAGTGTGCCCGAGAACTCCACGACCTCATTCCACCGGCCCCCTTCTACCACCGGACATCTAGACGCACTGCCAGTTACCATCCCTACCTGGTTGCTATTCCACCAATTCGCACTAAGCGCTTCCAAATGTCTTTTATAATGCGCACAGCAAAAGAGTGGAACTCACTACCTGCGTCTGTGTTTCCGAACGTATACAACCCTAATCTCTTCAAAGTGAGAGTGAACAGGCTTCATCTGGGTAAGCTCACTCCATAGTCGACTTTGTCTCTGTCACCTCTGACCTAGACTAGAGTCAAGAGCAAACCCATCACAAATAAAAAAAAAAATAAAAAATGTATTCAACAATATTATGAAAAAATAAGACGCATTGTAAATAAAAGGGGCCTGGGATCGATTCCCGGGTCGGGCAGTGAAAAACCCAATAGGGTTTTCCATCAGGAATGTCTAAGTAGCAGCCCGCAGTCTGGATTTGTGCCTAGCTAATTGCAATAGGAGCGCCCTCTGTTACCAGAAGGGCTGAAAAGTTTTGAGCCTAATTTAAGTACCTTCAAGTTTCATTATTGTCTCGCAATGCATATTACTAATTTGGGAATACCCTCTTTAGTATCGAGTTTCATGTCATTAGCATCATTACGCTTTTAGCAATTAATCCGTAAACATCATTTGTCTCAATTATCCGCGGCTCATCCCTAGGCTCAAAATTGGCCAGCTCCTAGGGTACGCTAAGTTTTTTAAGCCGTGTAGCAAATCTGAGTAACCGGGGGGTTGGGCAGCTTTGAGCCTAGGGATGGACTGCGCATGACTGAGACATAATGAAGTTTACGGATTAATAACAAAAAGCGTAATGTTGCTAATGACACGAAACTCTGTATTTATACTAAAAACGGTATTCCCAAGTTAGTAATATGCAGCGCGAGACAATAACGATACTTGAAGGTACTTAAGCTCAAAACTTTTCATCATCATCATCACTGGCGAAATGTCACAACTCTGCCCAACCCTTCGGGGAATATAGGCGTGCTGTACGTTATGTAATCAACTGATATTCAGCTACATTCGGTTAGACTGGAAGCAAACCCCAACATAGCTAGGAAAAAGGCTAGGAAGATGATGGTCTTACTTACCAACTTTTCTCTAACAATAAGTAGAAAAAAACCCAACTGAATCGAAAAGCTTTAAGCCCCCAAAACACAAAGTATAACGAACATTTTATTTCTCATACACGGGTACCCGATGAAAACAACTTCTTAATTTAGTACCCCTCTTTCTTTTCAATGTCACATCCAAACTCGAAGCATTAAATTAAAAACATAGATAAAATTTTAGTTAATTACGGAACCAATTCGCTTTCTTAAGAGTCGTTCTATTTGATTGAAATCGTTAAAGTTCTTCCGTGCTGTTTAGATTGGTTGTGAACTGGGCAACTTTTAGTTGGGACACTAATGTGTTGCCGGTTGTGCATAATACAATTATAGTTGGAAAAATGAAACTGAGTGAAAAGCGATAAAAATAATGATCATGTACCAATATAAATTTTATAGCCTGTGAATGTAACTAAATTCGGTACTGCATCAAAACAGCTAAAATATAAATCAATCAATCAATCCTTTTGTTTCAGATAAAAAATGATCCATAAGAAAATTTGTACCTACATGTCAACTTGTAAAAAAATATATAAAATAAAAAAAATCAAATCACCTTCAAATCAAATCAAATAAAATAAAAAATCATATAATATTAATTTCAAAATAAAAATAAAAAAAATTAACTAAAATTAAAATTTTGGTTGAAGAAGAGAGTCTGGCAAAAGTAGATTTGGAGAAGAAACCTATGCCCAATGAATTTAGCAACACGTTTTTGGTTATATCGTGGTGTGTGAGGGTAGACTTACAAGGTCTGAAGAAAGGATAGTCCTGTTGATGGTCCCAACACTTTAATAGTCCACACACTACACAACAATGTTTTTAATACAATTATGAAGGCACAATAAATAGCGAGCGTGGATGTACAGACACCAGCAGGTCAACCTACCCGAAACTGTCAGATTTTCCCAATCAACCTTGAACCTAATGCCTTAGCAATAAAGTCGAAAATCTATTAAAGAAATCTGACAAATTGTGGTAGCTTGATGTGCTGGCGTCTGTACAAGCACAAGCGGTAAAGTTCGGTATTAGTTACAAAGCGATTTCGCGTGGGTACTTCGAGGTCGCGTAAATAGCGCAAGCAAGCGGGCGTCCGGCGTATGAGGTAGGTCGTGACTAGCGACCGGTGAATACCGAATGCGCGGCGAATGAATGCGTGTGCGCATACGTCACACGACGTGTAACTTCACGCGTCTTAGGCAAAGGAACTCAGCAGGCGACGCGCGTATCCAGTGTACTATGATTGCGTTAATGACGGACGGGCCGTACGGTAATCACGTATATTATAATAAATGCTACTAATTATTGTTTAGTGTTTATGTTTATAATGTATATTGTGTGTTTGTGTTTATTAGTGTAGGACGTATAAATATATTATGTACATACTGTAAATATAATGTGAGTCACCTACACGTTCTTCTAGAGAAAATCTACGCTGTAGTTTTATTTTCGATAACTGTAACAATATAACATCACGCCTGTACTCCCTGTCCCATGTAATAGCGGTAGCGTTTGCAACCACCAGAGCAACGAAGCTGTAACAACTTTATTTATTTACAAAATATTAAGATCGCCACCTAAACCTCAGCACCATTTTTAAACGACTTGAAAAAAGGAGGTTCTGTATTCGACCCATGTTTCTATGTCCGCGATTTTCTCAAAAATAAACCAATTTTGATGATTCTTTCATTAACGTGATTTTTACTTTCAGGAAGGTTTTAGTATATATAGGTTTTAGGTAGGAAGGTTTTAGTATATACAATCAATCTGCCTAGCCTTTGCCCTATGTTGGGGTCGGCTTCCAGTTTAACCGGATGCAGCTGAATACCAGTATTTTACATGGAGCGAAAGCCTATCTGACCTCCACAACCCAGTTATTGGGTAATACGATACCCCTTGGTAAGACTGGTTGTCAGACTTTCGGGCTTCTGACGCCCCGTAATGACTGCCAAAGATCCACGAATGACAGCCGGGACCAACGGCTTAACGTGCTTTCCGAGGCACGGAGGAATCTCGGTATGAAAAGATGGTCACCCATCCACAGACCAACCCCGGCAAGCGTAGCTTAACCTGATGAATCAACCCGTGCGGCTGGTATCACTTAGCCACGAGCTTAGTCCACGAGTATTATACATTAGGTAATTATTCTTATGCACGAAGTTATATGCATAAATGTACTGTATCTCCGACATTTCTAAGCGGATTTTGATGATTATTCTTTTCGTTCGTCTTCGGCTTATTCAATTGTATATTCAACTAAAAATGGAAAAATAAATTTACTTCAAAAGAAGTAAAACCTACTTCAAAAACCTAAAGCGAATAAAATAACTTTCATAAAAAAAAAAAAAAAAACTGAACAGTTTCTGAAGTCAGTGTCTTCATATCTTCAATGCATTATAGTTTGGCACCGACGTCAGAACCTGTTCAAATTTATAAGTAAGTTATTTTACTCGTTTTAGGTTTTTAAAAGTCGGTTTTTATTTTTCTAAAGTAAAAAAACCGACGTAAAAAAAGTAAATAAATAAAAAGAAGTAAATTTTCTAAAATAGTGTCTCAACACTCGCGCCACAAAAAGTGACTCACTCTATCAACAACTTTAATTTGTTTTCTTGGCCCTGAAACTGCACAAGCATGAGCGGTCATCCCCAGTACAAGGTCAAAGTTGCATTTAATTTTTATGACAATGTTATCGTTTCCACGCAGGCAGTTTGTTTAAACGGAAGTTTTCCTTCGGTTGATAGCTCGTTCGGTTTTATTATGATTCGAAAAGTGGGATGCGGACTTCTGGCTACGGAAGTTTTCGTAGGTGTGTGGGCGGCTTTAATCTTAATGTTGATTTTGATTTTAACACTAACATAGCTTGTAAGTTCTAATACTAATACAATGTGGATCATTTTCAAATTAAATGATTGAATTGAAGTGAATTGAATCAATTGGACACATATCCAGACTCCAGGCGGTTACTGAAGTGGGCGCGTTCCCTGAGGCTGCGGCCAGTCCGCCGGTTGAACGCGTCCCAGAGGGTCATGGCCATTCGGCTAGTCCGGGGTTACCGCACGGTCTCCGGTGAGGCGGCGAGCCTCCTTGCCGGATTGCCGCCGTGGGATCTGGAGGCGAAAGTCCTCGCGAACGTGTGGGAGTGGCGCGAGGAGGCGAAACGCCGGGGCGTAACTCCACTGCCGCGAGAAATCACGGTACAGCGGACAGAGCTCCGGCGGGATCTCATGGCGACATGGAGAGTGCGACTGTCGCAGCCCAGCGCTGGGCACGCCACAATTGCGGCGATAAATCCCTTCTTTGAGGAGTGATTAGAGAGGCGCCACGGCGTCCTCACCTTCCGCCTGACGCAGGTCCTCACCGGACACGGTTGTTTCGGGAGGTTCCTGTTTCGCATAAGTCGGGAGGAAACGCCCGGGTGTCACCATTGTGTGGATCGCCCAGAGGACACGGTGGAGCATACAGTGGAGGTCTGCCCGGCTTGGGCCGAGCACCGCCGTGTTCTCATGGAGGCGATCGGCGGCGGCGATCTCTCGCGTCCGAGCCTGGTCCAGGCCATGGTGCGGAGCGAGAGTGCATGGGAGGCCGTCACCTCCTTCTGCGAAGCGGTAATGCTCGCGAAGGAGGAGGCGGAACGCGTGAGGGAGAGGCAGCCTCACGCCCTCAGTCGCCGCAGGAGACACCCTGGGCGGCGGGAATCGATAGCCGATTCCCAGCCACCGTAGCCGCGGGCTTGCGGACGGTGAGTAGTGGGTAGCTCGCCGTCCGGTGAGGACCAGGCCCGGGTCGACGGCGCGTTGTGTTCCACGCGCGCCTCAAAGAGATGTCAGCAAAAGATGGGGTCCAATAGGGCCGATGCCGCTGGGGTCGCGGGTTGTTTGAAAAAGATACCGTGGCCCTGGCATAGGCAACTGAAGGAACACGGGTGATTTTTAGTCAGTAAAAGTCTGACACGCCCTTCCGCTCCACCCAGAGCGGGAGAAGTTATTTGATGATTTCACATCCACAAAAAAAAAAAAAAAGGCGGTTACTGAAAAATTACACATGGAAAACCCAATAACACTTCTCCCGACCTGGGAATCGAACCAAGAATCTTATGCAGTAGCGACCACTAACCCAACGAGACAGTCAACAATATTTTCTAACAATTAATAACTCTCTACCCGACAATAAGAAAATAACTAAAAACAATCAAGACGTAATCCTCAGCCTAATCTTCCAAGTGGAATGAAGTATACCTCTCGAACAATTGTTCGATTCAATTGAGAATAAGGATCCCGTTTGATTGCTTTCCGATTGCACCGCCCCACTTGTTAAGACTTTAGGTTTAACTCACATGAACAACTGTAAGTTGTTCAGTGGCTTTGGAACCACAGAAACGTCGATGGAGACTAGTAAATTATATGGAATTGCGTCATAGCACTGACACGCAGTACTCAAGACCGTTTCAAGAGCGTCGCAGTCAACATCTGCGTAGCCTTCTTCCAACTGTGTTAGCGCTCGTGTACACGCTGCCGCCACCCCGCCGACTCCGCACCTCTGCGCGTCCGCGCCGCCTCTGCGCCACCACCTCGCTGCCACCGCGTTGCCACCGCGTATTGCGTATTGGTATGGTGAAATCAAGCGGCGGTCGCTCCGTATTTTACATGTAGCGACTGCCTATTTGACCTCCACAACCCAGTAACTGGGTAACATGTTATGATACCCCTTGGTAATACTGGTTGTCAGACTTTCGAGATACTGACTATCCGAAACGACTGTTAAAAAACTACGAATGGCAGCCGGGACCAACAATTTTAACGTGATTTCCGTGGCACGGTATTGGTAGGTATGTAATGAATAGGCGCTCATCCATGAACCGACCTCTGCAAACGTAGCTTAAGCTTTGATCGGCACATGCCGCTGTTATTACTTAGCCACGAACACTAGAACAATCACACACAAAATTGTCACAGTCACGAATTTAGATAACCGCGCCTTAAGGCGACGATAACTGACTTTTAATTATTTTAAACTGAAGGTCACGTCTAAACGAATAGTATTAATGATTTGGAAAAAATGTATTTATATTAAATTAGAGCATTTTCTTAATAACTAAATATGTGCATATTTTAGATGATGTTTATATTACATAGTGTAATTAATTTGTAAATGTATGTTTAACGCTGATAAAAAACTGAGAATCACGCAAAAACTATCAAGCGTATTTTTTTAAATTTATTTTTTAGTATACGTGTTTAAATATATTTAATACCTTTTGTTTTATGTATAACTAAATTAATAATGCGCCTAATTTGGTGGTTGTGGGTGTACGACGCATTGCGCGAGCTCAGCACTGAACACGCAAGCTATGCACTCAAGGCCGTTGGCATATATATGCGTCTTAACTGATTCACAATTCACAATTCTTTATTGAATTCCATAATGTTGATAACAGTCGGTAGGTTTATAATTATTGACACAATTATAGTAGGAGAGAGGAGGAAGAGCGCTTATTTGTGTTTATACATATTATTTATGTATTCTGGTAATTGTATCTTTGTCTTATTACTACTTTTTCTTCTTGTAATATTTAATTTAATAATATTTTAATAAATGTTTTGCCTTGATCTCTTTAAGTTATAAATAATACCTGCTTGAGTAAGTAGGTCTTTCTTGGTGCCATAGTCAACAAGGAACCCTTATAGTTTCGCCATGTCCGTCTGTCTGTCTGTCTGCGGCTTAGCTCAGAAACTCTTAGTAGGTACTAGATAGCTGTAATTTGGCATGGGTGTACATATCAATCACGCAAAGTGGTAAAAAAAGATTTGTAGGGTACACTTATGGTTCGCCCATTCCCACGTAAGTTCGAGTACCTACCACTGTTTCCCGCCAGAACTGTGTGTCGTAAAGATGTCGACTGCTGCGATAGCTTTACTGTAATACAGAAATATTCTCAACAAAAGCGTTCACTCAAACTTATCACTCACCCAATATAAACTAGTTAGTCAACGCAGCACACGGCGAGCAAGCTTGCTAGTTTTACCTAAGGCAAGAACTAACTATGGTCAAAAAATGCTAACTTTATAAGGAGCACAACTCTATAATAAATTACCGTTCTGTATAAGAAATCTACACTCTTTCAATGCATTTAAAACTCAACTTAGCCAGCACATAATTGCGGATCGATCACTTCTGGAGAAATGAATGCATTGGATGGGTAACTATTAACCAACCTGTAATACTGGTGACGAACTTTTTGTGTATGTTTTAGTATTGTTCTCAAGTGACATATGTCTTTATTGGGAATAAAGTTTCTTTAAACCGAAACCTAAAATGACTTTTCAGCAGTTCTAATGTTCTAATGAGAGTGAAGCTCGTGGCTAAGTAATAACAGCCGCACGGGTCGATCCATTAGGTTAAGCTACGCTTGCCGGGGTTGGTCTGTGGATGGGTGACCATCTTTTCATACCGAGACTCCTCCGTGCCTCGGAAAGCACGTTAAGCCGTTGGTCCCGGCTGTCTTTCGTGGATCTTTGAC
Source organism: Dicycla oo (assembly GCA_948252095.1). NCBI lineage: Eukaryota > Metazoa > Arthropoda > Insecta > Lepidoptera > Noctuidae > Dicycla > Dicycla oo. Next base: position 18,829,565 of record OX411732.1, read on the forward strand.
AGTCGTTACGGGTTGTCCGAAGCCCAAAAGTCTGACAACCAGTCTTACCGAGGGGTATCGAATTACCCAGTAACTGGATTGTGGAGGTCAGATAGGCAGTCGCTCCATGTAAAATACTGGTATTCAGCTGCATCCGGTTAGACTGGAAGCCGACCCCAACATAGTTGGGAAAAGGCTAGGCAGATTGATAATGTCTAAGGAGAAAAGACAAAATTGAAAAGGACAAAAGACCAAATTTAATTTTTTTTAAGTAGGGACTTTGTGGTTTAGAGTACATAATTTTCACTACCTATAATATGCTGCTTGTAGGTACGATAATGGTTTGTTTCCTTGGGTACACTCTAAAACTTGTGATTTTCTTTATAAGTATCGGAAAAGTTAAAATGTTGGCTTGATTCGGTGGAGCAGAAGGTGCTTTACTTTTCTTGTTGATAAAACAAGTACGAGATAGAAAGGGACCTAGAAGACATGGACGCATAAAGATATAATTCATAACATCAAAAACACATTTTTGACAAGAATATTTTAAATGCTCCAAACATTCGACTCTCAAAACATTTTTCATACATTGTAGAGTATGAAAATACTTTTTAATAATTTTCACTAAAACAGAAGAAATATTTTTATTGCTATTCAGCGCTGCAAAACATTATGCTACAGCCCGCGGCACGTAAGTTGGCAAGAGTCGTTAGATGCGCAGAAGTCATTTTTTAGATCTCTTTGGTCGCGAGCGGGACGCGGGGAATGAGGTAGCATCATTCCGAGCGCGCGATTGGTTGGTCAGTCGACCCTTGTCTCTCGCGTTGCGTTCACGTTCCATTCGCTCCCGAGTACACTTCGTGCACTAAAATTGTAACATTTGTTTTTGTTGAGCTTTTGTTACAAGTTCTTGTTATTGTTTTGTTTGAATTTTTTAATTTAGATAATGCCACAAACAAATACGTATTTTACGTAGACATGCCAGAAAAATGGTTTATGATGTGTACTGTTACATATTTTGACGAATTATGCGAACATAAATGTACTGAACTGCTGATTTTTTTTTCGCGATTTCAGGTTTGGTCCCATAGTAAAAGTTGTTCATAGTGATGAGTACAATGACCTCTTAAGAGGTTGTTGGTGTTTTACAAATAACCCTGTATATTTTATTTATTACTCCTAATATACTTCACGAATTCTTCTCCTTTCTTTAACTTTCTTCTAAATAGTTATGTTTAAAAATAAATTATGGTAATAACCACAGAATAATGACAAGCAATAAAAGTGACCATTTTTTTGTTGCAATAAGTGTAGCATGCGCGAACTTACCCCCACTACGCCAAAACCTTGCCAACTTACGTGCCGCGGGCTGTACCAACATCAATTAACATTTCCTCTTAAACATTAATTGCATTAATTTCTGCAAACATCGATAAAATTTTCCTTCAATTGTTTTTCAATTTGCGTGGAATAACTTCAGCTGTTTTTTAATAATTTCTTTCAAAGAATTCCTCATCACAGAAAATAAAAATTAATTTAGCACTCAATGTAATCTTTGAAGTATTTTTTTAATGAAAACCGTTTTCCTCGGTATTCATTAATTGCTGGTAATTAATGATGTTTTTAGAAATGAATCGTTAATTATGTCGTTTTGGTAACGAAACAGTCTTGTAGCTCATTTTGTAGTGGTTTTATCCTTGATATGACAGTGAAAAGATCTGTTTTAATTAGGTATTATTAAACAGTGAGAAAAATGTCTGATTAATATGAAGCCAATATTGATTTTAGGAAAATTAATTTAATCACTTTGTTTTTAAATTTACATTCTTTATTTAAAAATCTCAATATCTACGCTCGCGCTTGATTCGGTGGAATGCAAAGCTAGAGCCCCATTGGCGACGTAAAACTGGTGGATGCCAAGCTTCACAGCTTGGCTCATCGCCGAAAGGTTGCCTGATTGTCGGTCTTCTACAGATTGTACTTCGGTGAGTGTGCCCACGATCTCCACGACCTTATTTCACCGGCCCCCTTCTACCCATCGGACATCTAGACGCAATGCAAGTTACTGTCCCTACCTATTCGCACTAAGCGTTTCCAAATGTCATTTATAATGCGCACAGTAAAAGAGTGGAACTCTCTACCTGGGTCTGTGTTTCCGAACGCATCGCACCGCAAAATATCACAACTATTTGCTTAGGAGGCAGAATCAAGCAATCGATAATGGTGCAGTTTTCTTTTCGTAGATTCTTCCGAACGCATACAACCCTAATCTCTTCAAAGTGAGAGTGAACAGGCTTCGTCTGGGTAAGCTCACTCCATCGTCGACTTTGTCTCTGTCACCTCCGATTTCCGACACTTTAGACTAGAGTCAAGAAGTAAAACCAAACTCAAATAAAAAAAAATATCTACATTCAACACACGCCTTCTTCCCATGGGGGTAAGCAGAACCCCTCCTGATACGATCCTAACGTACTCCTTTTGCTTCCTTTACGTTCATACATCTGGTCATACACGCACGCCGGTCGGGAGTACTACGCACCTGACCTTTCTGAAGAACATCACCTCTAAGGTTTACTACTACATGCCACATCTGTTCTCCCTTAATGAGATAAACCTTAGTTTACAACTACTGACTAGGTACTCATATTCCATAATCCTTGCCAAAACAATATTGTAAACGTTTATATTCACGCTTCATTATCGCAGGGATATTCTCCAACCATTACACCTCCCTAGCATGCACCATATGCGAGAGGTTCTTTGTGAAATGAAATACTATTACGTAATCTAAAGTCATATGAAGTTTATTTATTTATTTTTTTATATTATTTCTTTCTTTAAATAAAATATGCTTTGTTGTAGTAACTAGGTCTTGTTGCTTTACTACAGCAAAACATTGTTGATTATTATAACACTGGTCACTGAATAGAATAATCTGATTCTGATCTGGATTTATGCGCGGTTGATGGCAATAGGCTCGCCCCCTATGGGGCATTATATGTGTACATAACTGGCGAAATGTGGGTGTCCTATAGGTAGGTACACCTCTGTCTAACCCTTCGTGGATTACAGGCGTGATGTTATGCTATGATAAGTTTTTTGAATAGAATAGGCTATCCAGACTCCGGGCTGAACAACTGAGAAATTCTTAGATGGATAAACCTAAAAAAAACTCTGCCCATCCCGGGAACGAACCCAGGACCTCATGCTCAGCAGTAGCGCTTGCGACCACTAGACCAACGATACAATTTAAGTTATAATTAATTTAAAAAAATGTAGTTGTATTTACTCAAATTAGTAATAATAACCCCACCGCCCCGTATTTCTACGTTGACGTCGTGGTGGGGCTTGCGCGCTCCGAACTGTTTAGGTCTGTGCCGGTAGAGTTTACTTGGCCGGAACAGGTCTAGGATGAGGAGCCAGACCAAGAGATATACATGAACCCGCAAAGCAGCATGTGGCGAGCTGTTGGGCAGTAGCGACCCCACGGACCCTATCTCTCGGGAGAAGTCTTGTTCCTCATCTTTGGCTTGCCTTTATTGGCCGACTTGAGTGGAGATTCGCAAGAACAAACATGCTCGGAGGAAGGAAGTATTCCACTAAGATGCTGGTAGGGATCTTTACGTCTGGGATTGTCTATTTGACAAAATCTATTTGAGACCCTCACAGTAAGTCTTTCATTTGATATATCACACGGTACAAATTGCGAAACATTTTTTAAACTTTTTTTTTATAATTTTCCTACTCTCCAAAATTTTTAATTTTCTTACTAACCCTAAAAAAGTATATTCAAAATTCGTTTATGTACGTTAGACATCCGTGTTCGGGTCACAGAAATTCATAATTATGTGGACCAAATTTCAACTTAATCAGTCCATTAGATTCGGAGCAAATTGGCTGTGACAGACGGACAGACAGACCGACAGACACATGAGTGATCCCGTCCGTACCTCAAAAGGAAAAACACATTCAACATCGGAAAATAGTAATGCAACCGCAAATGCAAATATTCATTTGCAATCAGAAAACAAGCAAAATAATAATAAATTTTCTTTCAGACCTGCAACGTTTTAATACTGTATATTGCTGTTATATATACGACTACGCTATGCGATTCATTTCACATTCCTGTGCTTTCATGTGTTACTATTGGTTTCAATCTCGATTCCGAAATCGGTTTTTTAATTACTGCCTTTGACAGCTTGGTCTTATTTAACTCTATGCCTTTCAAAGGTTATTTTAGAAAACATTTTTTTTAATGCTCTAGTGATGGCCCTGAGGGGGCTGAATCATCGTGGTGAGAAGATTGGCCAGCTGGACTCAGCGTTATCAAATGTCAGCTGCTACAAGGGTGCACCGGGCATTTTATTATGGTCTGGATGCCACTCGAGGAGGCTCGTCTCGTGTACCTGTTCGTCAGATGGGAGACTCCAATGAGCCACAGTGCGACTGTCGAGCCACATCAAAAACGATACCTTACCTCTTGTCGTACTCGCTGTGCAGTAACACTTAGACTATGCGATTTTACCTTTGCGTGGCTAACGCTAAGTGGTCAATCAGACTGCAATAGCGGGTGCGGGGGCGGCGCGGGCGCTCGGGTCTTGGCGTCTGCGTATTCACAGACGACGCTTCGGCGGGTGAATCAAAAAGGTTTAGAACCACAAGCGTAGTCACCTAACAGACGCTATATCACTGTGAACGATACGGGCGGACTGAGCCATTAGAAACTCCCGCGCCACCCGCGCCCGTCTCATGAAGACGCGCGGCTCGCGGGAGCACTGTGAACGCAGATGGCGTCTGCGTATATTTTGAATTACACGCGCCCGCCTCCACTCTGAAAGAGTACAAAGGCCTCATTTACGGAGACACGGGGCGTAAAGTGTTGCGTTGGATGGCGTAGCCTGCACTGAATTCAAACATATGGCGTTGTATGAGAGCGCTTACAGAGAAACGATTTCACACGCATTTGCTTGAATGCAGGCGGAGTCCGCGGCTGGCATCGCCGCGTCGCACGCGACGTTTTTCGCGGCGGCGGCGCACGCAGCGTTGCAGCCAGTTATTCCTACCCGCGGTGGGGCCCACGGCGTCGCACGCACCAATATGCCATATGTTTGTGTTTGCGCATGTGATGACGCAAGCCGCTGCACGCGCCACCTGTCTCTAAACTGAAAAAAAATGTCTGACGCGCCGTGACACGCCACGCTGCACGCGACGCGCGAGGCTTATGGCTATAGATGTGGCAGAATTCTGTTCGAAGCTTATTTAAAAATTTACAAAAAGCATCATCGATACGCCGAAGTAGAAGATTGCTTGTCTATGTTACCAACTTGACCTACTTTCCAAGTATTTATCGTGTTAATAACTTCAGTACTTTTGACAAGGTTTTGACTCTGTGTTTATTATAAGTCAGTCAGGAATTCTTTAATTAAAATTTTGTATGGACTAGGGTTTTTCTATGCTCGGGTATAGTAAAATTTTATTGGATTTTTTCAGTTATCTGCATTTGTAAATACAATACTCAATACTCAATTTTATTGCATTCCGTAATGTGTACATATAACAGTTGGTATGTTAAAACATCAAATCAATTATGGACCCTGTCGGGCACAGCAAAGTTAATTTTTATTTGTGTGGGTGTGCTATAATTCTCTGCTTTCGCCTTCGGGGAATATAGTCTTGAATATTATACAGTCAGATTATTTCTTTTATGTTTTTAATAGAAGGTAGATTACACAGGTGCTCGACTTCTCAAGTAATACTCACTATTATTCACGTTTTAAAATACCCACGCACAAATGCTAGACTTTTCTTAAGATGAACACGGTTAGATACCTAGTTCAAAGTCAAAGAGTCTAGCGAAATCTCCAATAGGCTTATGTCTCCTGACCTAACAGCGCCTAAGTGGTATGGGAATTTTCTCGAAACCCTATTATAATAAATACAAATGTATCGACTTGTCCCAATTTATGTCTTCTCAGAGAATACAGTAATTTTATTTCTTTTCATCACACACTGCCGCCATTTCATCGAGGTAGTCCCCACTTTACCAGGTTCAGTTACATCTTCCCAGTTGTGTCCGGAGGCGGTTCAGGCAATCGTATAACATGCGTATAAATACAGCCTGTTCCTTTATCGAAATCTTGTTTATGAGGTAAAATAGAAACTGCGCAGGAACGTGCTAGGTATTAGCATCACAAAATATGTCATAATCAAAGGGTAATTGCATGCATACAACTTTAATAGCAAGTACGTAAAACGTTTGTTGAAGCCATGACTTGAACTTTTATTCCAAGCTCTGGCCAAACTGAAATGAATCCCGCGCGGGATGCGGGATGAAATTCGCTCGCCCCGATTGTTTGGGGACTACAGGACCTAAACGCAAGTTTTATAATGCCTTAAAGTATATAATCTACTGCAGTAAACAAAATCAGAAAAATATATGATAAACTTAAGGATATACGAATACGTATATGCTTTAGTCATTTTTTTTAGTCATTTATTTCATAACAAAATACATTGTGTTGAAAATATTACAGTGATGAAATGAAGAAATACAATATCATATCCGTCTGGTCATTTATGAACTCATCGATACTATAATACCCCTTCTTCAACAAATATGTCCTTAATTTGTTTTTAAATAAGTTTATGCTATGTATACATTTAAATTGTACAGGCAACTTGTTGAATAAAGTAACTGATTGAACTCTAGAACTATGGCCCACCACGTTCAGTTTTGGTTGAATAGTAGAAGGTAAGTCTTTCCTTCGAGTACTTTCTCTAACCTGTCTTTCCTCATTGGACTCAAATTTGTGCAATTTTTTAACTAAGTTTCTTAACAATACTAGATATAGAGACATGGGACCGTCAAAATTTTGAGTGAAATCGGAGCATTGTCCTGACGACTCTCTTTTGCATTACAAATGCTGAGTAGATATTGTATTTGTAAATTGTGTTGTATTTGTATTTGTACTACCCCAGAATTCAATACTATATTTGAGCTTTGACTCAACCAAAACGAAATATACTAATCTCAGTTGAGCCAAAGTAAGTTCTTCCCTCAAACTTCTGATTGCATAGCATGCAGAGCTAATAGATTTTGATATCGACAATATCTCTTCCTTCAAGTTCAACAATGCGTCTATATGGACACCTAAAAATTTAACCTTATCAACTACTTCCACATTATTGCCGCAAGAAACGACATAAAGACTGGCGTTCTTTCGTACCGTAGACTTAAATAGAACACATTTAGTTTTAGCTACATTGAGTGTTAAATTGTTTGTACCGAACCAGTTTTCAAAAGCTTCTAAAACGCAGTTAATCTTATATTCCAAATCGTCAATGTTGTCCGCAGATACAATTGCATTTGTGTCGTCAGCAAATATAATAAATTTAATGTCAGAAATTCGTTTTTTGATATACTCACTCAAGTCATTTATGAACAGGATGAAGAAAATTGGACCCAGAACAGAGCCCTCAGGGACACCACAGGATACAGTGACAAGATTAGATTTGTAATGTTTTTCTTCTCCATCCACTACTGACCTGATCTCTATATACTGCCGTCTATTTTGCAAATAAGAGCTAAATAGCTTCAAGATATTATCCCGAATGCCATAGTGTTCCAACTTGGCCAATAGAATATTATGGTCTACTGTGTCGAAGACAGAATTGCTAGTCAGATAGTGTGTTGAAAACATAATACACAAACTAATTAGATATCATAGAAAAAAAAAACCGGTCAAGAACGTGACGGACCATGCACAATATAGGGTTCCGTAATTGGGTTGAATTTATCTCAAGAAAAACTTAACATTGTAGTTGAAAAACATGTTCTCCCATACATTCTAACTACAAATGTCCATAGTTAAACGAAAAGGATCTAACCCACATTACACCTAATGTGGGTTGGATCTTTTTTGTTTAACTATGGACAAATGTAAGTTGGTACGCACAATATTGAGAGATTTACCATGTTGTTTTAAGACTATCGACTTCTTATAGGTTTTCCTGTAATCTATAAGTATTGAACTATTTTCTATATTTTTTTTCAAAATTTTAGGTTTGGTACTTTCGGAGATAAAGGCGGCAATAGTCAATTTTCGTCTATTTTCTTAAAAAAAAACTTTAAAATGGTTTATTTTATAATTATAAAAAAAATACTTTTGAGACTCTTACAGTAAGCCCTTTATTTGATATGTCACACGGTACAGTTAGCAATTTTTTTTTTAATTTTCTTATTTGCCCCCCAAAATTGACCTTCGTATTCAAAATGTATTTATTTACGTTACACGTCCGTGTTTGGGTCACAGAAATACATACGTGTACCAAATTTAAACTTAATCGGTCCATTAGATTCGGAGCAAATTGGCTGTGACAGACGGACAGACAGACACGAGTGATCCTATAAGGGTTCCGTGTATTCCTTTCGAGGTACGGAACCCAAAAAATCACGAAGATACCTCTAAAAATTTCTTATAACGATTAAATATCATAATAACTTATACATACAGTCATTCTGATTTTTTTGTCAGATTATTCTACAAGCAACATATTAACTTAACAGTCTTTAATTTAGTCCAAATCAACATATATTTTGTAAATACATAATTGCTTCATATTTTGCAATAAATTACCAGGGACGGGGAATTGATGACGCTTCTCTAAGTAATAACAGGCGCACAGGTCGATTGAAGGGCTAGGTCGGTGCGTGGATGGGTGACCATCCGTTACATATCAAGACACCTCCGTGCCACGAAAAACACGTTAGGCTGTTGGTCCCGGCTGCCATTTGTAGATATTTGACAAAGTTGGGTTAGCCAGTAACTGGTTTGTGGAGGTCAGATAGGCTCCATAGTAGCTCCATGCAAAATAGCCAAAACCCGAACCAAACCAACAACAAACCCAAAACATACCCCAACATACAATACTGCCGTCGTAAGCAAAAAGGGCACAACTAACATTTAAAAAAAAATTGAGTTACATACATATTTAGAATCAGAAAAAAAAGGCTAATCTGCTCAATTTTTTGTAGATTTTTTTTTTAAATGTTAGTTGTGCCCTTTTTTGTTACGACGGCAGAATAGTTGGGCAAAGCCTAGGCAGATTGATTGTCGAACAATTGTTTCAAGCTGTGGCCAAACTGAAATGAATCCCGCGCAGGATATGGGATGAAATTCACTCGCGTCGATTGTGTCAACTTATTTGTACGGAGGTGTACAATCTTGCGCGAGCGTGACTTCCTAATCATTAAAATCTGCGCGGGAGACTCCTCAGTGCTTTCACTTCACTGAATTTAAGAGCCCTATCACCAAATTGCGTTTTGACAGAGTAAGTGCACGGCGACGCATCACATTATGTAGCAATTTGACAGTTGTAATTGCGTTTATTTTGAGTCTTATAATATATTATTTTTTTGTTTAAAGTATGAAATTTTAATCTCATATAAACTAACGTTTATTCTGGTACTAGCTTTTGCCAGCGGCTTCGCCCGCGTGTATGTCGGAAATTATCCCACGGGAACCTTCTACCGGGATGAAAAAATCCTATGTCTTAGTCCAGGTTATAAACTATCTGTATACCAAATTTCATCCAAATCCGTTCAGCCGTTTTTGCGTGATTGAATAACAAACATCCAAACATACAAACTTTCACATTTATAATATTAGTAGGATAAATTTTACGTAATAATTTTAATGTAGTAAGGATAAATTAAAAATAATTCTGAGCGTTTTTTTATAGTTTTATGGTTTTGAGTGCGTTTTTTTATAGCTATTTCTTACATAGTTCAAAATTCGGAGGCCGCTATGGACTAAAACACTATTACTATAATTTGCTGATGTACAGGAGTCAATACACAAGCTCGAAAAAATGCAGTAGCGCATTTTATGAAAAGCTTGCTACTGAATTATGGCTTTATTTTTATAGACAAGATAAAATTGTGGAAAGCGAGACTGCTATGAACTACTAAAACAGAATACTTATAGTAAGGCAATGTTGGCGAAGTCTTTTAGTTTCTCAGAATAAGAACGCCGAAGTTGGCCGATTTACGCAAAAATCACACGGTCAAAATGTAATTTATTAAGGGCCGGTTTTTTTGATCCGTAGTTAACTCAACCAATGGTTAAACATAGTAACTAATGGTTGAATTTTGGCTAATGCGTTTGCCGAAATTCCATTATTTACTACGTTTTAACATGAATGAGATAATATGAATACGTTCATGTAAACTTATTAATATTTAGCCTTTCACATTTAGCCTAAATTCAAGCATTCGTTACTATGTTTAACCATTGGTTGAGTTAACTATGGATCAAGAAACCGGCCGGAAAGTTTCACTATTGACTTGAACTAGCAGTACGTAATAATACAAGACGTTTATTTCTGTACCAACTCGTTTACATTTCGATTGGAGTCTCCTTTTAAGCATGATGACGCCTGTGTTAGGAGACTCCGCACTTCCATATCTTTGGCTGTTTGTAAATCATACAATTTTAATTTTTATAATTAGACTAATATATTTTTCGACCGCATGTTGCGTACTTTAATGCTATTTACATAAAGAATTATTATTATTACAAATTCAAACACACTCGCTCGCTCGTGATTAAAACAGATTGAATACATTTATGTAGGTGTGTTGGGTGTGCAAAGTGTGTGATGTGCGTGGGATGTGTAAGGTGTATCGAGTGTGGCTGGTGTGTAATGTGTGTAATACTCGTAACATATTAACTTGGAGTGAGCAGGTAATATGCTAGGTACTAACAGAAGAACGGATGAAAAAGAATCATAGTTTTTTTTCTATCCGTTATTTTCTTTTTCTCAAGAAACTAACCATTAGTTTGTTGGAAAAAAGGTCAGACTTTTTTAGAAACAAAAGCTAAAAAATACCTTTCCTACATATTTCAAGCCATTCCAGCATTACTTTCCAGCTAGCAGATTATTTACAACTACTATCTTAGTAAGAGTTCGGATATTCACGCTTGGAGTTAGAGGAATGCCGTTGCATAGAATATAAAAACCGCATAGAAACGAAACTAACAGTAATCCCTATGTGAAGGGATTTGTTCGGAAAAGTACCTATTTCTGCCGCCAAACTGCATTGCTTTGTTCAAGTCTGAAGTCAGGGTATTGGTGACGGCATAATTATAGGCATGTGAGACATTATACCTTTGAAACTGCGATGTCAATGCTACTGCGATGCCTTTCGTATTTCAGATATGGATGCGGCCGGTGGCGGTGACCACTCACCATCAGTTAGTACGTCGATGGCCTGTTTACCATCCAATCACATGCAAAAATGTAATTTCCTTTGAAAATACAACCAAAGAGGTATGAGGATTGATCGGCGCAATCCATCAGATTTATCTACGCTTGCTGGGGTTGGTCCGTGATGGGTCCGTGCCTCGGAAAGCACGTTTACTTTTGGTACCGGCTATCATTCGTAGCACATTGACAGTCGTTACGGGTCGTCAGAAGCCTGAATGTCTGACAACCAGTCTTACCAAGGGGTTATCGTATTATCCAGTAACTAGGTAGTAGAGGTCAGATAGGCAGTCGCTCCATGTAAAATACTGGTATTTAGTTGCATTCGGTTAGACTGGAAGCCGACCCCAACATAGTTGAGAAAAGGCTAAGCAGATTGATTTGATTGAGAGGTATGAGGAATAAGGTGTAAAGTTCACTCATCCTCTATAGAAAAGGGAGGATCCTCCGACCAGACGGGTGTTGTGTCTGGTGGGCTACTGCCCGACGATTGATGTCGGGATGTTATATACTTTTATGCCAGTGGTGCGGTGCTCTCTGCTCTCTGCTTGCGCGATGCAGGATTTGTCTGACGTCAGGTCTTTGATGCATAATATACAGGATTATCGAAAATCAGTGCAATAATTAGTGTGTTACGCAATGACCCCGCAGATCGGGAGTTTCGCTTCTATACATATTTACTCTTTGGCCCTTATAACCTGTATTAACAGGTTCGCTGCGGTTCGGCGTAGAAAAGGCCCGTGTTATTATGTAACGGCGGCGCTGCAGAGGAAAAATAGTATTACCGTGCAGAGGTTGGATCGAGTATTTACGAGTCTGGGCGTATCTACCAATCTAGAAACAAATTTTAATGCACCTAACTTTATATTGTGTTTTTTGTTGGAGCGTCGCCTCGTTGTTGTAGTGGTCGCAAGCACTAACAACCTGCAACCTAGGCAGGCATCGACCCTAGCGGACCCCATCAGTTAGTGCTGACATCTCTTTGAGGCGCGCGTGGAACACAACGCGCCGTCGACCCGGGCCTGGTCTTTACCGGACGGCGAGCTACCCATTGCTCGCCGTCCGCAAGCCCGTGCCTACTACGCGCCTAGGGGCGTGAGGGCGCAAAGATTGCCTCTACCTCACGTGTTCCACCTCCTTCGCGAGCATTACTGTTTCGCAGAAGGAGGTGACGGCTTCCCATGCACTCTCGCTCCGTACCATGGCCTGGACTAGGGCCGAGCGCGAGAGATCGCCGCCGCCGATCGGCTCCACGAGGACGCGGCGGTGCTTTGCCTAAGCTGGGCAGACCTCCACCATGAGCATGAGGTCCTGGGTTCGGTTCCAAAGTATTATTGAGTTTTTCCATCTGAAATTTCTCAGTATCACCCCGGAGTCTGCATTTGTATCCAACAGGCTCTCCCCTATTGCATGGGAATTAAACATAACTGGCGATAGGTGGGTGTACTAAAAGTGCACCTCTGCCTAATTCATCGGGGAATACAAGAGTGCTGTTATATATAAGATTGCCATATGTGCATACTAAAGAAGGAGGAGTAGCGGCAACGTGGAGAGAAAAGCTCGTCGTCCAGCAGGCTTAGCACGAGAACCGTAGAGGAGCGTTTTGTCGACGGAAAAGTAGACTAAAATGACGTTTCCGTGTAGACCGTAAACAGAGAATGCTATAGACAAATTGATATCTTTTGTCGCATTCACATAAGAAAAAGAGCAACTTACGCCGAAGTCGTGTAAAGAAATGAAAGAGAACGATGAGATTTTTTGTTTCACAGTGCGTGTCACGTTTTTCAAGGTTAGCACACTACTTTGATAAACAAACTTTGACAGTTAACGTGCAGCTAGCTATCGCCCTCTTAAAAAATACAGTTTTTAAGTGCTTTAAGTAAATTCATATATTTAAGGTATATTTTATTGTGAAGAATTTAGACTTAATATTTAAACAATTTAAAAAAAAATAACAAGGTGTAGTAAGTGGTAAGTGTAAAAGTGTTAATGGAACGAAAATGCCAGACTTGTCTTTTCTTTCGTAAGTATACCACTGCTTATCAGTTACTAGGCTTTCAATAAAATTTTATTGTGTTCATACATTGTGTATAATGTACGCTACATGTAAATTCACCGTAAATTCATCGATAAAAAACCACAAAAATAACAATTATTAATTCTAACCTAAGAACTGTAGTGTTGCCAACTTTTCTTTAAACTATTACCCACCATTATGGGAACATATACAAAAACTAACATATACTGTACTCATGATAACAACTTTTACTATAGGACCAAAACAGAATTCGCGAAAAAAAAACCAGTTGTGCCATACATTCATGTTCGCATAACTCGTCATAATGTAGGGAGCACTTGATTTTTTTTCAAGATTTCAGTTTTGGTCCCATATTAAAAGTTGTTTGTTATCATGAGTACAATTACGTGTTAAAAGGAACCACAGGGTTTGTGTTACATATTGTATATATGAAAGAATTAATGGCTTGTTGCAGTTTTCCTGAACATCATAATTTACGTCGAAATTGGATTGTAGCTATAGGACGAACAGATTGGACGCCAAAACCGTCATCGAAAATATGCAGTAGATTGAGAAAACGCAACAAAAGGATTTGAACTCAAGCAAACAATTACAAACATTCATACGAAGCTTGTTTAATTTTAAGGACAATAACGTAAAAAAAATCAATAAAAGCTAATCAAAAATAAACATGTTGTATTATTTTCTCACAAAGCCAAAACATAAGAAATGATAGGTATTTAGAATCACGTCATCATCGTCCATCGTCACCGTGATCACAATTTATTTGAGTTCGCCAGCGTGTCTTCTTCCATACACCTTTATGATTCCTCGACATCACATGCATATACCGATGATAATCAATTTATTAGTGTCACTTTCAGGCTCTCTGTTACATAGGTACATACGCCAGCACATCAAGCTACTCAAAACTGTCAAATTTTCCCAATCAACCTTGAACCCAATACTTTATCGATAAAGTTGAAAAAAAGTTGAATCTATTAAGGGGGAAGTGTCAGGGTAGCCCGCCAAATTCAAATTTTCTTACGTTTTTTGTAATTTACAAGTCGGTATTATATTGCACGTTGATCAAATTATAATTTGCGGTCGTAACAAGTATCTATTTACATAATTAGAATCATTAAAGTGATCAAAACAACTCTTTAAGACCAGGTAATCCCAAAAAAATACTATTTCATGAAATCTTGACATTTTGGGATTATACTAACTTAAGGAGTTGTATTACTGATTCTGTTGTATATAATTCTGTAAAAACATATTTGTTACGGCCGCAAATCATACTTTATTCAACATACAACTTAATACTGACTTGCGAATTGCAAAAAACGTAAGAAAATTTGAATTTCGCGGGCTACCCTGACGCTTCCTCCTTAAAGAAATTTGACAGATTGTAGTAGCTTGATGTGTTGGCGTCTGTACTTACTAATTTCTAATTCTATCCATTCTCCGAACACCTTTGTAGTTAGAATAACGCACACACAAACAAAACACATTACACAAATTGTGGGGTAAATTTTTCCTCACACGGTAACCTTAAATATAGTGACGTATTTTGTTTTGTCTCTTTCTGCGACACGGTTTGTAGTTGTCTATAGCATTCTCTGTCTACAGTGTAGACAGTAGAAACTACTGTCAACTGTCAGCCTTTAGCATGCTGATTACAAAATCAAATGTGAAGAGAACTGTCTTCACATGCTCTAAGGTCTTCACTATCATAAAATATTAGGTTGGGGAAAAAGTCTTTTCGCATTATAGTATGTATGAACTTGTAATAAAATCTCTTTGGCTATACTATTTGTATCTGGCTGGTTTTGGTATCATTGAAAGTTTAAATTTTAAAGAACATAATTCCAAATTCAAATTAGGAAAATGTGTGATTTTCATTTGTTTTTCGTACCGTCAAGATGACTGAATCTAATGAAGAAATTCGATACATTTTAAAATTTTACTACAAAAAAGGTAAAAATGCAACGCAAGCCGCGAAATAAATTTGCGATGTTTAAGGACCTAGTGTAGTGTCTGTGAGAGTAGCACAAATTTGGTTTAAGCGTTTTTAATCCGGAAATTTTGATGTCAAAGATGCACGTCGCTCTGGTCGCCCTATTACGGATAAAATGGATGCCATTTTTGAAAAAGTGGAGCAAGATCGGCATATCAGTAGTTACGACGTAGCTGAAGAACTGGAAATTGACCACAAAACAGTTTTGGCGCATTTGAAAAAAACTGGGTACACGAAAAAGCTCGACATTTGGGTACCTCACGAGCTCACTGAAAGAAACCTAATGAACCGTGTACTCATTTGTGATTCTTTATTACAACGTAATGAAACCGAACCATTTTTGAAGAAGCTGATAACTGGTGATGAAAAGTGGATCACGTATGACAAGAACGTGCGAAAAAGGTCGTGGTCAAAGGCCGGTCAGGCTTCACAGACTGTGGCGAAACCCGGGTTAACTCGCAACAAGGTGATGCTGTGTGTGTGCTGGGATTGGAAGGGCATTATTCATTATGAGCTGTTACCACCAGGCAGGAACATCGATTTTGAACTCTACTGCGAACAACTGATGAGATTATAGCAAGAAGTTAAGAGAAAGCGGCCGGAATTAATCAACAGAAGGGGTGTGGTTTTTCATCATGATAACGCTAGACCTCACACATCTTTAGCCACTCAGCAAAAATTAAGAGAGTTTGGCTGGGAGGTGTTAATGCATCCGCCGTATAGTCCTGTACTTGCACCTTCAGATTTCCACCTGTTTCGGTCTCTTCAGAATTCTTTAGGCAGTGTCAGGTTAACATCACGAGAGGACTGCCAAAACCACGTGTCGCGGTATTTTGACCAGAAGTCCCAAAATTTCTATAGCAATGGGATCATGTCCCTACCTACAAGATGGCAAAAAGTTATCGAACAAAATGGTACCTACATACTTTAGTTAAATGTAAATAAACTATATTAAAAAATGTTTTAAATTTTCTTAAAAAATGCGAAGAAACTTTTTCCCATATACAACGTCAAACATGACATAGAATTTTTTCCGATTTTGACAGTTTGGGATAGAAAACATTCTTCCTAATTAGTCTACATAAAAAAGGGCCTAGACAAAGTTTTTGTAGTTGTTTTTAGACCGTTGGTAGTTATAAGTATGTAAACTATTTTTTACAGCTATCTTGGTATTTACTCATAAAAATTGATCATATTAAAAGTAAATACCAAAATAACTGTAAATAAGTGCGACGCTGTCTACGAAGTGTGATCTCATGCTCGGAAAGAAGAGATTTCGAGAAGTGTAGACAAGCGATTTCTATTCTACAGTAGAGTAGAAAATTAGAAATATAAAACGTCATGCTAAGCCTGCAGGACGCCACGCAACAGTAACCAATTACAAAGCGAGATCACAATTAGTAAATAAGTGATAAATAATGTTAATAATAAATGATGAATGATTTTTATTTCTGTAAGTAGGTTTGTACAAACACTTTTACAAGCCAATCATGTTTTTTTTTTAAACTAAATGAGGTCGGCGTTTCCTATCTGACTACTCTGAGAAGAAAGGCCGAAACAAACTCAGAGGTCACAGTCTCTTATAAAGTCCAGACATAATCTTGGTCACTTCATGTGAAGACCATGTAGATTGGTATCTGAAATGGTCGATTGAGGAAAGAACCACACAGATTGAGAGGACCTGTCCAGTCAGTGCACGCATTTGTCAGTAATCGCGCAGCTCAACTCAGAACTTAAGGAGCTCAACGATTCGACGAACAATACCAAAGAAAGGACATTGGGGTAGGCCGCATAAATTACTCAAACTGCCAGACCATGATTAAAAATAACTGAGAGAAAAAATAAAACAAACAAAAAAAGCAATGACCTACATAGTCTTCACATTCACAATAAACTAAAATAATATAATACTTTACAAAGTACATAGTCATGTCAACATTGAGTATGCAAAAATAAAAAAATAAAATTTGGAGCAGTTCAATCCCAAGCCTGTTTGTCCTCAATATAATCTTTAACGGTATAAAAAGCTTTCTGACACAACTTGCGTTTAATGAATGATTTGAATTTATTAAGGCTCAGATCTTGAACGTGGCTTGGAAGTTTATTATAAAAGCGTATACATTGACACCTGAATGAGCGACCTATTTTCTTGAGCCTTGTTGAAGGTACAACAAATTTGTGTTTGTTCCTAGTATTTATATTGTGGATATCACTGTATTTTTTAAACAATTTAATGTTTTTATGGGCATATAAAAGATTTTCAAAAATGTACTGAGAAGGCAAAGTTATTATATTAATCTCCTTAAATTTCCCTCTGAGAGATTGTCTCGGACTTAATTTATAAATGCATCGAACAGATCTTTTCTGCAAAACAAAGATAGTCTGAATGTCGGCTGCATTTCCCCACAACAGAATACCGTACGACATTACACTATGAAAATAGCTAAAGTACACTAAACGGGCTGTCTCTATGTTAGTTAAATTACGAATTTTCCTAACAGCGTATGCTGCGGAGCTTAGCTTTTTTGACAATTTATCTATATGTGGGCCTCACTGAAGCTTAGCATCCAAAGTTAAGCCCAAGAATACTGTGCTATCTTCAGGATTCAATTCTTCGCCCTTTATCAACACGTTAGTTTTCACCTGCCTAACGTAGTAGGCTGCACCATTAGTAGAAATTTCAATGGTGGACCGTACACGATGCAGCCACTCACAAACTAGCTCATAACGCGTTATTAAGCTTATTACCCACAGGAAATATATTATCGCGCACTGAATCCTCATCGCACTGCTTAGCACCGAGATTTGCAATTCCGTCTGTGAATTTTTTGGACACCTAAAACCTACTAGTGCTTTGACATT
This sequence comes from Dicycla oo, assembly GCA_948252095.1. Lineage (NCBI taxonomy): Eukaryota > Metazoa > Arthropoda > Insecta > Lepidoptera > Noctuidae > Dicycla > Dicycla oo. The sequence continues at coordinate 18,847,711 of OX411732.1, forward strand.
ATGTCGACTATTTATTGGTGAAAACTTGCTTTGTTGCAATCGTGTCAAGTAACACTAAAGCTAAGCGCATATTAGAGTGGCACATTATAGTCGCGGTGGGCCGCAGCGCGCAGTTTGTTCCAGACAGATTCAAATTTCGAATTTGAATTTGAACTGTCTCCACTCCGGTGCAATTAGGCTCGAGCACAAATGGCCGGGTCGTGTCGCAACGCAACGCGTTGCAAAAATCCTCTGGTATAATTTTAGCACATTTTGTATGAACCATCGCACACTACAGGCGGCCGCATCACAACTCAAAACAGTAGCCGCAAAAATACGCCTGGAGAGCGAACCGCCAATGCGGGGCACAGCAATTCGGATGAAGCGCAAACCAATATCGAATAGTTTAGTCCAAAATGTATGTAAAGGTATTTCCAACCAGTTTCGAAACATGAAACTGTATTCAATTAATCGTTTCTGATATGCAGTAAACAAAGCAATCGTGGATTTAATATGAGCAAAACATTTTTGTTGAATGCAATACAGACTGTATTGCATGCTTGCGTCATTCTTAGGGTTCCGTAGTCAACAAGGAACCTTTATTATTTCACCATGTCCGTCTCTCTGTACGCGGCTTAGCTCAGAGACTCTTAGTACTAGAAAGCTGTAATTAGACATGGGTACACATATCAGTCATGCCGAAAAAAGGGTAAAATAAAATCATGAAAAATAATTGTAGCCAGTGAGGCTGGTACGAGGGGATGATATTTTTTTCTCGTCTATCCCAATGTGTGGGTATCGTTGGATAGGATAACCATTTTTGATGCAGGGATCCGTTTGCGTAATATTGAGCTTTAAAGTGCTAATTTTTGTTAGTCATGTGCCCCCCCCCCCTACCAGGTAAATATCCGGTTTTGGATATGTAAAAAAATTCACGGCAGTAGTATATAGCGAAGTTATAAAGAAAACTATAACAGCAGCTAAGTAGGCTTTACAAGTTAACGAGTAATAGTCGACCAACCTACATTTGCGGTTGGAATGTATGGGAGAACATCTTTTTCAACTACAATGTTAAGTTTGTCCTTGTGATAAATTCATTCCAACTACAGAACCATTCATAGTGCGTGCCGGACCACGCGCACTTGGCTGGTTTTTAGGGTTCCTTCCCCGAAGGGTCCAAACGGAGCCCTATTGCTGTCAGTCACGTGTCTGTTTTCTGTTACACAGGTTTTACAGCCAAGGTTAGTTAGAGCTACAGTCTTCAAATTTTCACAGTATTACCATCTTGTTGACCCAAAGCCATACAAATAGTAAAAAATATTTTAAAATGTTTTTAAGGAGGGGGGGGGGGCGAGGGGCTCCCATACAAGTAAAGGGGGGCGCGAAAAAAAATTGACCTATCCCATCGAGTTGGGTATCGTTGTCTAGAGCTCATTGAGTAGATAAATACTGTACTATTTGTTATAATAAATACTGGAAATCAAAGGAATGAGAAGCCATCAAATTCAGACTCTTTTTTTACAAAATTTTGTTCCGGTGAATTTCTTAATTTCCCATTGACCTATGAACTTTAAATTTGGTGATAATGTATATTTTATATTATATTAATAAATCTGATTTTTTCTTTGAAATTCCTAATTTGTCCTGTTACAACCAATTTGATTTTGCGGTTATTCTACATTTGGTACGGAACCCTAAATATGGGAAGTCCGACACACACTTAGCCGGGTTTTTAATAACATTTCACACTGGTCAAATATTTACGCAAAACAGTTTAATCGTAATCATCATCCTACAGCAGTTCACTACTGCTTATAGGCCTCTCCAAATGCACGACATTTAACTCTTAACCAGTTCTTACCAGCCATCTTGTGAAGATTGTAGCTTCAGCTAGCCTGAGAGGGCGTCCTACCTTATGTTTGCCGTTTAGCGGTCTCCACTCAAGAACACATCTCGTCCAACGTTCATGGCTAAAATAGCGGCCCATTTCCACTTCCGCTTGCATATTCTGTGAACTATGTCGACAACTTTGGTTCTCTGCCGGTTTAACCGGCAATAAGTTAATTATAATATTGACCCGTAGTGTAACTTTACTATACGTGCCTGTGTTAATACATTAGGCGCGGCAGACGTACATGCGCGTTTGCATAACTTTCTTCGAGTGCGGCGCGCCGCACATGTGCGTTCGTTGTGCATCTCTATTGTTTCGAAAACATCGTAAAAAAAGGGTCGGTAAGGGTGTAGCATAAAGAAGCGTTTGCATAAAGAATTAAGCAGAGAATGTGTTAAGCCAAGGTTTCATCTCATACAGAGAAAATTAAATTAAAAAAAAAATACCGTCTTCCAAAAAAAAAAAAACACAACGTAATATCGTTTTTGTATTGTTGTTTTTTTGGAAGTCAGTTGTTTCTTTTTTTTTAACATATTTCTATTTTTCTCTTTTTGTTATTGTACCTACCTCACACCAATGGCTTGATAATTAGAGTAGTTCTAAATTTGACAGGTCTAGTCTACAATAGCGCCCCCGAGCGGGATAAATTCGAGAATCGTAGTCCGATAAAAATGAATGAACGGAAATTGTATACCCATTCCTTTATTCTTTCTTTGAAGAATCTCCTCCTTTTTTTGAAGTCGATTAAAAAGCTTAAATCACAAAATTTGCTCACTGTGTGTTGTCAATTTTAGTAGGTAGGTACTTGTATTACGCCGTGATTTCCTAACAATATTGAACTTTACAGTAACTTTGAGGGTCCGTTCAGACCAAGCGGAAAAATAACTTTACTGGCTTCATTGAAAATAGGACCGTATTACCATAGCCTAAAGTATAAAATTGTCAGTCAGCTCGCGCCGTGCCAACTGTAAGTATCGATATTCATACAATTTTGTATGGCTATGGTAGGGTCGTTTTCAATGGAGCCCGTAAAGTCCACAAGGATTTTTCCGCTTGGTCTGAACGGACGCTAACGATGCACTGGGTTAACTTCAAAAAGTATTCAGCGTGTATCGAAAATGCGTGGTCATGTTAAAGTGTGTGGTACAGACCACCAAGCTGAACAACTTTCTCTATCGGACCAACAACGTAATCGCGAAAAAATAATCAGCTGTCCCATACAAAACTTCATCAATCACTCGACCCAAATTTATGGGTCAGCTGATCATTTTGTTAAAATATATGACGCTCCATCATCAGGGTCGATCCATCAGGTTAAGCTACGCTTGCCGGGGTTCTGTACATACCGAGACTCCTCCGTGCCTCGGATAGAACGTTAGGCCGTTGGTCCCGACTGTCATTCGTGGATCTTTGACAGTAGTTACGGGTCGTCAGAAGCCCAAAAGTCTGACAATAACTGGGTTGTGGAGGTCAGATAGGCAGTCGCTCCATGTAAAATACTGGTATTCAGCTGCATCCGGTTAGACTGGAAGCCGACCCCAGCATAGTTGGGAAAAGGCTAGGCAGATTGATTGATATGACCGCAAGTTCTGATACACGCTGTATTCTTAAAGTTGCCGTATTTTTAACATAGTATACATAGACTATCACACCTGTATTTCCCGAAAAATGAATGAGAATGTGCAGAGGTGTAAAGTAACACCCCCATTTCGCCAGTCGCGTTTAAGAGCGCTTATCCCGCGCGGGCTGGCAACGTCGCATTTCTACAGGTTTTTCGTAATTATTTTAATACTAATAAATCAAAATAAATAAATAAATCAAATAGCTATACGAATATTTTAATAGTCTATCTAAATACCAAAATAACTTAAAAAAAATAGCGTACATACTTATAAATACCAACGATCTATATAGTATATTAAAACATCCTAACTAATATTATAAATGCGAAAGTATGTTGGTTTGTTACCTTTTCTTGCTTAAACCACTGAACCTATGTTCCTGAAATTTTTCATATACGTTGTCAGGTGTACAGAAACGGACATAGAGTAACGTAAACGCACCTAATAACGACCCGTTAAAATCCGCGCTCATCAGAAAACTATCATTTTTATGTCATGTATTAAAGCTACACAATTGGTTGCTTTAAAAAAATGTAGATATATTTGTATTGCAAATGTTCATCTCTTGTTTGTGTGCGTAACTCGACGATTTAAATAATAATTGCTCAGTTCGTCCGTGGACGCCGCCCTTAGTGCATTTTCCATAGTGTGGCATTCCCGATGGCGTAAGTACTCTTGTTTCTTTTTTAGCAGAAGATTATATCGTCAAGCATTTCAATGTAACTTCTAGTTCTTTTGATGCATTTTTGATACTTTCAGGAACACAAGTAATGATTCATTTTAATGAGATACTATTTTATTTTGCTTAAAATTCAATATTAAAAATAGGCGGTAATAGGAACAAAAATCACAATTTTATTCCTATTGCCGACCCATGTCGCTGATAAGTACTTGTCGTATCTTTTGTGTGCCATGATTTTTGTTAAAATGCATAAATTAATAGGCAGGAGGCTATATTAACTCAGTTCCTTAGTATGTTAACTTATATTTGAGCTATTAACGCCATATATTCAAGAGCTTTAGTAGCCGTATACACTAACTTTGTTCTTATGTAAATATTTTGATGAATAAAGGAGGTATAATTTTTAAATAATGTATTTTTATAGTTGAAATATCATTATTATTAAATATTTTCAGCAACCGCACCACTTAAAATCATATAGATGTACAAAAATCACATGTATTTACACAATTCATACACATTCCCTTGGGTCGGTAATAGGTTATACGATTTCCTTTAAGAAAACCTATTACCGATCTACTTGTACATTTACGACGGACCCCATACTACATGTTTTTTTATTTGATATTTATTTTCAAGTAAACATAAAGTTATTTAATAGACATTATAGTATTCCATAATAAACATACAGATTTAAAATAACATAAGCTTTATTATATTATAGTAATACTTAGCTAACATTTATATGAGGAAGTCATATGGTAATTTTAATTACTATTTGCTATCCGTTTATAGTATATCCTAGACTTAGTAAATAAATTTTGTTTTAGAAACATGGATCGACTAAAACGTAAACAATATACAGTTAGTCAACTTGACGCTGCACTGATGGCTATCACTAATGGAGCAAGTATCTATGAAACCTCGAAGAAGTTTGGGATTCCCAGAACAACTCTTCGTGACAAGAGAGATAACAAGTACTCTAATGAAAACTGTGGTGTTCAGACTGTTTTCACCAAGGACGAAGAACGTCAGTTAATAGACTGGATTCACTATTTGGGAAGATTAGGTTTTCCTGTAACAAAAGACCAGCTACTGGAAACGGTCTCAAAATTAGTGGAAACATTAAAGCGCCCGAACCCATTTAAAGACGGAGTACCCGGTCGACACTGGTTTCAAAATTTTTTGAAAAGACATCCCACAATTTCGAAAAGAGTTGCGCAGAATTTGCCAACACACAGAAACGAAGTGAAAGAAGAGTCTATAAGATTATGGTTTGGTCGTGTGCGTCAATATTTTGAACAAAATAATTTAATTGAAGTACTAGATGATCCAGCAAGAATCTTTAATTGCGACGAAACTGGATTCTTTTTGTGTCCTAAGGCAAAACAAGTCCTTGTGCAACGAGGCAGCAAAAAAGTATATACTCGAGTGGCCAATGATGAAAAATAATGTTTAACTGTATTGGTTAATGTGGCTGCTGACGGCAAAGTAGCACCACCTATGTTTTTATACCCCTACAAGCGTATGCCTAAAAATCTTGTACCGACTGTGCCATCTGGCTGGGCTGTTGGTAACACCAAATCTGGATGGATGAACATGGGTGCTTTTTACGAATATATAACGAACTGTTTCTATCCTTGGCTAGTTACTAATGCAATACCACTTCCAGTTGTGTTATTTCTAGATGGGCACACATCACATATATCTCTACCTTTATCTTCATTTTGTAAAGAAAATGGTATAATACTTGTAGCTCTATTACCTAATTCTACTCACGTACTCCAGCCTTTGGATGTTGCAGTATTTCGACCTGTAAAAGGTACTTGGAAGACAGTCGTAAGCGATTTCCGAATAAAAAATAACTTTGCAAAGTTAAAGCGAACAGATTTTGCACCACAAGTCAAAATCTGCCTCGATTCTTGTTTAACAGAGCAAACTATTGTAAACGGCTTTCGGTCATGTGGAATATATCCTTTCGAGCCAAATAATGTTAATTACAGTAAACTTCTACCTGAAATTCGGAACGCAACCAGCGACACTAATAGCGATACTGCAGAGGGTAGTGACAGTACTACAGCCAGCTCTATTCACTGTCAATGCCAACGTACTAATCAAATGAAAACCTTCAAGCAACTTTTTGAAGACCGTTTGTCACCTACTGTCCTTCAAGAATTTCAAAGTTTGGGAAATGTATGGATAGGCGACATCAGCTACAAGAAGCTGTTTGAATATTGGAAGAATATTAAAATCAATGAAGACGATGAAGAACGTAATTTGGAAATTGGCGATACGACGTTAGTGAACGATTTTGCCGATGAAACAGATTTGGATACATTAACATTTGAAGTAACACCAGCATTAATTTTACCATCAGAACAAAATGTCTTCCAAGAAATATCTTATTTGACTGTAGACGGTACATTGACTTTTCCAGTAGATCATGTTTTACCTGAAAACACTCAAGGCCCAGTAACTAGTCATATTACAGGTTCTGCAGATCAAGATCTAAGAACATCATCTCCGAAACCATCAACACCACTTCTGAAACCATCAACTCCGAAACCATCAACACCAACTCCGGCACTAGCAACATCAACTCCGACACCATCAACGTCAACTCCGAAACCATCAACATCAACTCCGAAACCATCAACATCAACTCCGAATCCATCAACATCATCAATCCAAAGTACTTGCGTGAATTTGAGCTCTGAATCTCTCGATAGTACTATAATTATTAGATCAGAATATTGTAAAACTCCACTTAAATCTACTACGACATCAATCAGTAAAAATATTCCAAAAGAACTGAACATTTCAACACCTTTTAAGAACGCATTATATTTTCCCGAGAATAAGGCCACGACGACAAAGAGAGTATGTAAAAGAGTTACCCCGGTTGTTGCAATATCTGACGAATTTATGGCTTATCAAAAAAAAAATTGAAGCAGAAAAATTGGAAAAAGAAGAAAAGAAAAGAAAACGAAATGAAGATTTGGAGAAGAAAAAAAAAAGATAAATTAAGCAAACAAGGCAATCCAAAATCAAAACTACTAAACAAGGCAAAACGTAAAATAACCAAGGTGGATGCTTCAAAGGAAGATACGACTGATTCCGAAAATAATTTTCAATTTCGACATATGCCTCAAAGGCGACATAATAATATGGAGCCGTTTGCTGAACTAAGTTTTGAGTCTGCATTACGATCTAATCAGGCTAGCCCTTACCGAGATACAGCTACATCACAAGATGTGAACCTCTCTTTTTCGATTTTTGAGTTGTCCAAGAGTGGACGTGTGTTTTGGTGAATTTAAATCTCCGGAGAAATAATTTCAAAAAGAAAAACATTAAACAAAATAAAACATTCCTAAAGTTCTAACAAATAGTGTCACAAATTGAGTGAACAACTGCCGGCCAGCTGGTCCGCACGTGCAATACCTACGGACGCACACCTGCGGATCAAATTCCTGGAAATCGTAAGCGCTTCATATTATTAGGTACTTTTTTAAAATGGTAAACAACAGCTGTGCGGATTGCACTAAACCTATAAGACCAACACAACAAATAAAGTGTAATAACTGTGCCTACTACTATCACGCTTTATGCGCAAATATAACGGAATCACGTAAGCTGACCGAAGAACAGCGGCAGCGCTGGAAATGCTCTCACTGTCAAAGCAGTGAAACCGTCACTGGTCACAGTGGTCACCTGAGCACCGCCTCTGGCGGCACCTGTGTGTCTACCCAACGCATTTCGGCATCTTCTGCCTCTTCTTCATTTGCTACATTACACAATCAGCCCGCCTTGCAACGCTGTAACCGTGGACTCTAATGCTCTGAATAACCTAGCTTTAGAAATGAAGCTAATCCGCGAAAGTGTCATAGAGATGAAGTCAGAAATGAGGTCATTGACAGACCATATCACGCAGTGTAATAGCCGCCTTGATGAATATGGGCACAAAATAGCCCGTGCCGAAGAAAAGATCAACAATCTCGAAAAATGTGCCTCTCAAAACATAATACTACAAAATACTGTGTTGCAACTTAAAGAACAACTCAACTCTCAGGCACAGCAGTCCTTAAGAAACGAAATAGAAATCATAGGAATAAACGAAACTCCATCAGAAAGCTTGACTCACATAGTTCGCGTCATCGCTCAGAAAATAGGTGTTGATCTTGACGAGAAGGATTTGGATTATGTGACACGTGCTGGACCACGCCGCCAAAAACACACCAATGGTACAACCGATACAATAACCGAGTCCGACAACAAGCTTCCACGACCACTAGTGATCCGATTTCTGAGACGTAACAAACGTAATGAATTTCTAAGTTCCGCTAAAATCAGACGTAACCTTAACTGCGCCGACATTGAAGTAAAGGGAACCAAGGGAAACATATTCTTTAATGAGCGTTTAACACCAGACAACCGTCGCTTATTTCGTGAGTCTCGCCAAGTTAGCAAAAATGCCGGATTCAAATACTGTTGGATTAAAAACGGCTCTATTTACATACGTAAACGGGAGGGAATTCCTCCCATCAATATCACTAGTCTGGATGATCTTCTTCGTCATGTTTCAGATGCACAAGACTGTACCTTTCCACAAACAAACTCTTTTAATATTGAAAACTAGTACTAGAAAACTTTACCTACATTTACCTTTTTGTTCTTGCTTACTTTTACCTATTTACTATTTTGTGTCTTACAGAAGTAGTTTTTATCCGTTTCTACATTTAACTGCTAAATATTTCGTGTCTCACAGTACAACTTTTTGTTCTTGTTTATTTTCAATGGATAGCAAATATTTTGTGTATTATAGAAATACATTTTGTTACTGCTTACCTTTAATTGTTCACTATTATGTGTCTTGCACAAGTACTTTTTGTTCTTCTCTACATAACAATATAACTGCTAAACATTTCGTGTCTAACAGAATAACCCTCTGTTCTTATTTATTTTCAATTGCTAATAACTGTTCTGCGTATTATAGAAATACCTATTATTTTTGTGTACTTTCAATTGTTAACCATTTCGTGTGTTATACTTGTAGAAACATTTTTTGTTTACTTTTAATTTTATTTTTTTATTACTTTGTGTCATATAGAAGTTTAATTTTTAAAATGTTTTATGTTCATATTATGTCACCTACCTTCATACACACACTACTAAACTCACTCACCACCGCATACCTACACATATCCAGACACTTATTACGTTTCCTGCAGTGTCAGGGTATCCTGACTTTCTCAAAACGTCTTTTCGTTTACTTTGGCAAATGGAACATACTAACTTGTTGGTCACTGACAGCCCCTTTAAATAAACTTTCTCTCTCTAAATTAAAATTAAAATACTACACTAATGGCATTACTTAACATAGTGCAAGACTTAGACGAAAATCTACAAGTAAACTGTCACACCGTTGAAACTATTGAACATTGCCAAACATTAATAAAACATACGGAGTCTAACTTTAAAATTTTATCGCTCAATATCAGAAGCTTCCAACACAATTTTGATGACTTTGCGGTAATGCTACAGCGAACTACTATCTGCTTTGATGTTATCATTTTAACGGAATGCTGGCTGTCTGACGGCAGTATTATAGATTCTCTGCCAGGATATAATCCATATCGCACATCGTTTCAGCAAAATAAAAACGGAGGTTTAATTTGCTTTGTTTAACTGATTACAACACCGTAGCTATTGAACCTTCAATACTAGACGCAGATCGACTTCTCATAACCATCGATGATAAAGTCACAATTCTAGGTATTTACAGATCGCCTTCGTTTACAAATATTGATCCATTCCTGAACTCACTGGACACATTACTGAGCTCACTGGCAAACAGACAAACACTAATTGTCACTGGCGATATTAACATTGATATTTGCAACACAAACAATAGTCAGTCATCAGAGTACCTATGTCTAATGTCTTGCCATGGGCTACTACCTGCCATAACCAGCCCAACTAGGAATAAAGCGTGTATAGACCACATATTTATAAAGACGCAGAACAAATGCTTTGGGGTCGTTTGCAAGTCTTCAATCACTGATCATGACTTAGTTGTCGCTAATATTTCCTTGCGAAAACCTTTAACGAATACTGCAAAGAGATGGATAAGTAAAACAGATACTGAAGCAGTTATTGCTGACCTAAATAGCTTTGACTGGTCTATCATCACAAATGACACAAATGTCAATACTGCAACCACAGAATTCACGAACATTGTTTCTTCTACTGTAAACAAACACACGCGCCAAGTAAAAATTGGTAGGAAATTGGCTTGCATCAAGCCTTGGATCACCCCGGGATTAGTAAGATGTATGATTCATCGTGACAAACTTCATAATGACTGTAAATCTGACCCTGATGACCCTGTTCGAAATAAAATATACACTCGATATAGAAACTTTTTTTCCAAACTCGCATACCTATAGCACTATTAAGCTCTGTCTCTAAAATATTAGAGAGGATAGTTAATTCTCGTCTTATTTCTTTCATTGAGAAAAATCATCTCATCTCTGAGAATCAGTTTGGTTTTCGAAGGAATAGGTCGACTGAGGACGCTGCCACTCTCCTAGTCAATTGTGTCTCTTCTCATATTGAGAAAAATGAAAAATGCCTTGCCATCTTCCTTGATCTTGCAAAGGCATTTGACACAGTTTCAACTGGCCTACTCCTCAAGAAACTAGAATGGATAGGAATAAGAGGAATTTGTCACGAATGGTTTAAAAGCTATCTGAAAAACCGTAAACAGTACACAAAAGTAAGCTCTGTCACTAGTGATCAACTCCCAATTAACTTCGGAGTTCCACAGGGCAGTGTACTTGGTCCCACGCTTTTCATTGTCTATATTAACGACATACTAAACCTCTCTGTGAATAATGCTGACATTATAACTTATGCAGATGATACTGCCATCATATTTCACGGGAAAACGTGGGAACATGTACACTGTATAGCAGACGAGGGATTGTCACTAATCGCGAATAACCTGGACAGAAATCTCCTAACATTGAATGGTAGTAAAACAAAATATATTGCTTTCTCCAAGACCGCCGCTTCAAAACCTCCGGCACACCTAAAACTCAAATTGCATCACTGCTCCTCTAGCATTCCCACTTTCCCTTGTGACTGTCCTCCTCTTGATCGTACCACTTCCATAAAATACCTCGGCATTCTTATCGATGACCACCTAACATTTAAGCAACATATATCCAACCTTTCTGGCCGAATAAGAAAACTCATTCACACCATGCGTAGACTACGAGACTGTCTACCCACAGACACTCTAAAACAAGTTTACCTAGCGCTATGCCAATCCATAATTCAGTACTGCATCAGCGTGTGGGGTAGTGCTGGAAAGACCTACTTGATTGAAGTAGAACGAGCACAGAGAGCGCTTCTTAAAGTAACATTTAAGAAGCCCTACCGGTTCTCTACTGATTTACTCTATCATGAAACGAGAGTTCTCAGAGTCCGCCAGCTTTTTATTCTTTCTGCCTGCACCAAAACTCACAAAACTATTAAAAGCAGACCCGACTACACATCAATCATAAGCAAAAGAAACTATAGAATCCCAACACCTGACAACAGCTCATTGCTAGGTAGACGCTCCCCAGCTTACTCTCTTATTAATACTTACAATAAAGTCTGCAAACTCTGCGAAATTAAAAATACCACCTTATTCAGCTGTAAAAAAGTTATTAAGCAAATGTTGCAAAACTCCGGCTATGATGACTCGGAACAACTAATATAAATACCCTGACCTGACACTGAATCAAAAGACGTTTAATGGGAACAAATACGTACACACACACACACACACACACACACACACACACACACACACACACACACACACACACACACTCACACACACACACCATACACAAACATACCATACAATACTTGAAATCACCTCTCTAGTCTCCACTCTGGAATCCGTACCCCGAGCCCCAAGATACAGACTAACTGTCTAGTTTGAGGCTCACTGGCAAATATTATTTTGTAAACTAGATATAGGTAATATTTTAAGCTACTCATGTCGTCTCAACTTGTTGTTAACATATACAAACCTGCTTACTGTATTACCTGGACAATAAACCATTTTCTATTTCTATTTCTATTTTTTTCTATTTTCTCTGTAATCATGTTTCTTCATCAGATGAATGTGAAATAAACCGTCCAGCAAAGATCATTATGCGGCCGAGATATGATTGTGGATTTGATTCAGAATCAGATGAATCTATTTTTTAATCTTATTTTTTTTGCCAAAGGTTAATTTTCTTAATTTGTTATAAATTATAATATTTGATTTTGATTTGACATGACTGCTAGAATTAAGATTTTATTCTAATTTTATATTTCTATATTACATTTTGTAAAATAATATACTAATATTACACTTTAGGTTACAAATAATTCATATTAAGTAGTATATTTTTTAAGACTGATTGAAGGCTGTTAAGAATATATAATAACGTTAAGTTTTGATAACATTTTGTAGTGAATGCTGAGATCATAGTTAATCTTAAATTTGATTCAGAGTCACACGATGCTATTTTTTATAATTTTTTTTTCACATGAATAATTTTATTAATTTGTTTCATTTGTAATCTTAATCCAAGATTTGATTTTTGATTTGACATGACTACTAAACTTAAGAGGCGGTTTACAGTCAAATGCCTTTTCTACTGTTTTAATAGACCACATTTTGTATTTTTTATTCTATTTACGAGTTATGATACTTTTTCAATTAGCGGCGCTAGTAGACGGTAAACCGCCTCATAAATGTTATTGTAATTTTATATGACTATGTTACATTTTTACTAAGATGCTATAATGCCATTTACTCTTGTATAATACCAAATGCCCCCATTGGTTATATATTATAGTAGTTATAATCAATGCTGGCCTTTGGTAATTTGTTATACATAATTCGTATAAATATGATATTTTTTATTGATTTAACGCTGTTAAGAATATAACATTATAAGAATACATATATTTGTTAAGTGTTGATAGCATTCTGTACTGTGTTGGAGCATTTATATAAACAGTTCAATATACACGAGCATTTTTATTTAACTTTAACGGTTCCATTTATTTGGTGGTCTGTATTAGGTGTCACATAAACGGTATTAGGCACACACCCGATATTTTGAGTCGGTAATAGGGACATGACCCTTTTCCTTTTATTTAATTTTTAATTTTTTAAGTAATTCTTTGATTATCTGTTCTTATACATAACTAAAGAAATCGATAATTTCAGTACTTGAAAAAAAAATTTTATTGAAGCCACATATTAAGAATGTGCTTATTTTTTCGATATCAATCTGAACTCCGCTTAAACTGGCGGTAATGGGTGCGTTTACATTACCTTTCATCCCGAAAACAAGTACTGTTCCTATAACGTTCTTATGATAATAGATGGCGCTACGTGTCTTTCGAATCATAACTGAATTATATTACCTAAAGTGTCAATTGGAATTCATCATCAACCTGTAATTTTTTAGATAAATTAAGATAAAATTTTAAGTCACTAACACACTACTAAAGTTTCGTGTGTTTAATAGTGTGAATTGATTGTCGAATTCTAAATTAACGCGAGCGAAGCCGCGGGCAAAAGCTAGTTTACTAATAAAAATTGACGATATTGTCTATAATGACATTTTTTATGAGTAAATACCAAATTAACGGTAAAAAAATAGCGTATACTTATATACGTAAATACCAACAATCTATATATGTAGTACATTAAAAGCAATTTCTTTTAAATGTATTAAAATAATCACGAAAAGCCAGTAGAAATTAAGTATAATAAGGGGGGGGGGGGTAGGCTATTGCGATCAACGTACCAGATTTTTTTTAAAGATTGTCTTTAAAATATTGCTTTTAGCCAGCAATATGGCCGCCCACTGTGTGACCCTATGTCAAACGTTCTACATTCTTATTTGTAATTTGTATGATGTACAGTGTACATAATATTGAGTATTATTCTATTCTATGTCCCGTAAAATTTATTCGAAGAATTACTAACAATAATTTCATTGTATAATGACCAGTCTATAGACACTTTTCATTATACAATTTAAATGTCATAATACATAGGGAAGACCGTCCGAATTACTTTTTGATTGAGACATGAAAGGCCTTACCTATCGCGTTGATCCATTTGTACGCCATCATATTCGTTGAATACAGCGTGTATCAAAAATGTGAGGTCATACATTTAAGAGTGTGGTACAAACCATCGAAGTGAACAAATTTTTCCATGGGTCCAACATCGTAATCGCGAAGAAAATAAGTTATAACTTGTCACATACAAAACATCAATACCTACTGAAAGAAAGAAGAAGAAGAAGAAGAAATGTGTTCAGTTTGATGGTCTGTACCATCATCTTCTGCCTAGCCTTTTTCCAACTAACTTGGGGTGGCTTCCAGTCTAACCGGATGCAGCTGAATACCAGTAGTTTACATGCAGCGACTGCATATCTGACCTCCACAACCCAGGTAAACGATACCCCTTGGTAAAACTGCTTGTCAGACTTTCGGGCTTCTGACGAACTATAACGACTGTCACTGATCTACTAAAGACAGCCGGTTACCAACGGCTTAGCATGCTTCCTGAGACACGGAGAGGTCTAAGTATGTAAAGATGATAACCCATTTACAGACCAACCGCGTGCGGCTGTTATTACTTAGCCACAATCCCCCCTTCTTCAATTTGATGGTCTGTACCACAACCTTAAATATGACGTCACATATTTGATACAGCCTGTATAACTATTTGTAGTGACTACCACATTTTGATGGACAGCTAATAACGATAATGGGCTGAGGTGCCCATACTACATAAAACTATAGCTAGCTTCCTAATTGCGTAACAAGCTTTCCATCAAAATCCGAGGGTTTTGACGGAAATAGAGATGATGAAAAAAAAAGAAATTCTATTTAGTCCGTCAGTCAGATAATAAAAAAATATTAGACACGTATTTTTTGCTTTATCATATTAATAAAAAAATACTTAGATAAAACTTATTAAAGTTCGAGAGTGGGGGCTCGCTACGTCACTTCTACGTATAAAATCTACCAAGACGTGACGTCATACCATATTTTAACTCAATGTATCGCCGTAATCTTTTGATTACGCAGAAAAAGAAAAATTATGTGTCCAATATATTTTAATAATGTACATGACGGACAAAAAAAATTTGTCATCATCCCTATTTTCGCTAATGGCTTCAAAGGTTTGAAAAAATCATCTACACAACAAAATTGTCCCAGACAATTACTGCAGCAGCAGAAAGCACAGGCTGTTTGCTGTGCCTCCATGTCACACCGTTGCGCGAGCTAAGTCCCCAGTACCACGAACTCGAGCCGCACTTAATGATCTCTTGGACTCTAACCCAACAAACGTTCTGTTTGCGGACGAATGGGCGAAGATTTTATTGGCATGTCAGAAGTACTGTGAGAGGAATTTATGAAAGTGTTGTTAACTTTTTACCTGAATCTGATGATTTTATATTTTCTCTTTTACGTGCATGTGTTTTAATTTATGTAATTGGTTTTAAACCGTCTTAATTAAAGGTATAATATTAATTGCACATCAAATAAAACCTATCAATTGATTTCCATCATTTACATACTTTTTTACATCAAAAATACTGACTGCACAGCAAATTAACCAGAGTGTACATACTTAATATTCACACTCATAGCAAAATGACATGACGACTAATACTAACACTGAGGTTAGGTTTGGTCGGATTACTTTAAACTCTCTACACAGAAATAGGAGCCCCGCTCGGCGGGGCTCCGTCTACATAGGATTCAAGAGCGAACGAAGGGCACGAAGGTTAAGTTACAATAATTGGTTTTTCTCAAGAATGGTAAAAAGTAATAGGTTTAATATGCGCTAGTCATTATTAGCTATGCATTAATGAAAAAGCTTTACTTTAAGATAAATAGCAGTGCGCTACGAATATAAATTGTGGCTCATTAGGGTTCCGTACCTCAAAAGGAAAAAACGGAACCCTTATAGGGTCACTCATGTGTCTGTCTGTCTATCTGTCCGTTTGTCACAGCCAATTTGCTTCGAATCTAATGGATCGATTAAGTACAAATTTGGTACACGTATGTAATTCTGTGACCCAAACACAGACGTGTAATGTAAATGAATGAATTTTGAATATGAGGGTCAATTTTGGGGGCAAATTCTTATTAAAAAAAAATATATATATATATATATTTGCAAACTGTACCGTACGATATATCAAATGAAAGAACTTACTGTGAGGGTTTCAAATATGTTTTTTTTTATAATTTTAAAATAAACTGTTTTAAAGTTATTTAAGAAAATAGCCAAAAATTGACCATTCTCCCCTTTATCTCCGAAACTACTGAGCTTAAAATTAAAAAAAAAAAATACAGAAAATAATTCTATAGTTCTAAAATAATTCTATTACAGGAAAACCTGTAAGAAGTCTAAGGTCTTAAAATAACATGGTAAATCTCTCAATCTTGTGCGTACAAAATTAGATTTGTCTATAGTTAAACGGAAAGGATCTAACCCACATTAGGTGTAATGTGAGTTGGAGCCTTTGCGTTTAAATAAGGACATTTGTAGTTGGAATATATAGGAGAACCTGTTATTAAACTACAATGTTAAGTTTGTTCTTGGGATAAATTCATCCCAACTACGGAACCCTTCATTGTGCGTGGTCCGACACGCACTTGACCGGTTTTTTTAGTTATATTTTGAGTTGAGTATTTGGCTGTGCAATCAGTAGTTTTGATTGGAATTCGGATTATTTTTGATTGCAAAAAGTTTTTTTTGCGTTTAAATACTACCCTTAATTAAAGAAAGGAAATATCTCATGCTTATCTCAAGCTGTGTCAAAATGAAAAGCATTGCGGTCGATTGCCATTGTTTGTGTATACAATTACCCTGCGGTTATAGTTCTATTGTAAGTCACCACATAATATCACGCCTTTTTTCCCCGAAGGATTAAGCAGCGGTGTACCTCCACAATTCGTCAGTTCTCTAAGTATGTGAAAGTCCTATGGGGCTGGCGAAATAGGCTCAGTCCCATAATAATAATAATAATCATTTATTTGCAGACATTGAAGTCCATAGAATTAAATTAATTGACATTGACAAATAAAAATAACACAATACACACACATAAAAATCAGAAAATAGGCAAAATAGGTAATAACAACATAATAGTAATAAAGATAAAATAAAATAAAATAAATGCACGTACAGCTATCTTACCAACCTGTGCGTGCAGTCTCACCCATCGACCAAGCATCGGGCAGTCCCACCGGTCACTCAATGCTCTCAACATGCCGTGGGTGCTGGTATCTGTTCTGTGCCGGAGAGAGGCGCATCGTTTTCGAATAATGGCATTGAAATCATCCACTCTCGCATCGGCAACATACACGAAGCGCTACAATACCGCGGCAGTCCATGATATCAACTTTTTAACTGTCTAACAGAGGATTATCTCTTAGATATAATAAACATATTTTCAAGTTTATCTCAAGGAAATGTGTATCACGCAACCCTACCTCCCTCCCTCCTGCACCTCCTTGGACCTTTTTCATTGTGTTGAAACACAATGCTAAACCTTCAAATTCAAAAGTAGTTAAGACACTTGTCTGAATGATGGAATGTAACTCTAGGTATTTACAGCCTGTACGATATAAGGCTATCTTTTGCATGAAACCTTTACAGTACTTTTGGTGGATGCTGAAAGTGAGGTCCAAAGTTTGATTCTTGTTAAAATAGTGAAAAGATTACTTACTACAGAATTCTTAAGAAAAGTAAACAGCATTCCCAGGAGGAAGCCAACGGCAATCTTGCCATTTATCGGGTTCAAGTAAAAAACTTTGCTCGTTGGGTCGATCGAACGTTAAGCCAGGCTTGCCGATGTCCCTGGGGTGGCCACAGCGTGCAATGTGTTCTGGTGTGCTGTTGATGGGGTACTCTCTAGAGGAAGGTGACAGACAGCTGCGTGCCCGTGTTCCCGCCACAAGCGGCAGAAGAGAACCGTGGAGTTTTAGTGGGTTGGAGTCCCACATAACTGCACTATCTTCCCGTGGTAGTCCAGTATGAGTGTGCATTTCTCCACAAACAAAAAAAAAGGCTTTCCAATGTCAGTCTGTAGATGGGTGACATCCATTACATATTGAGACCCCTGCGTGCCTTGGAAAGTACGTTAAGCCGTAGATCCCGGCTGTCATTTCTAGATCGTTTACAAGCTAACTGTACTGGTCAACGTGTAGTTCAAATGCAGTTGGACTAACTGCATTAGGACTGCTACAGCACTTCATTTGGATAGCGGGTGGGCGGGGTAGGTATATCACGCGGTCTGCGTAGTGATGCAGTTCTATAGCAGTTCAAATGCATTTGAACTGCACGTTGACCTTGCAGCTAGCTTGCAGTCAGCGTGCAGTCATTGGAACTGCACGGCAATTGCACACTGATTGCAATTGGGCGGTACGGTTGGTTTGCAGTTTTATTTGAGATGGGTTTGCTCTTGACTCTAGTCTAGGTCAGAGGTGACAGAGACAAAGACGGCGATGGAGTAACCTTACCCAGAAGAAGCCTGTTCACTCTCACTTTGAAGAGATTAGCGTTGTATGCGCTCGGAAACACAGACGCAGGTAGTGAGTTCCACTCTATTGCTGTGTGCGCATTATAAAACACATTTTAAAAATCTCACTTAGGTGAAGTGAGCTTGAAGTGAGCTGTCATTCCACCTGATGCTAGGGATTGACACTGTTGACAGCTCACTCCACGCTCACCTCATCTAAGTTTTCACGGTGAGATTTGTACAGAATATCACTACAGATGTCAACTCCATGCCTAGGAGCTCGAGCCGATCGGTTACAGGAACAGATGATAAATTAATATAATAAAAGTACAGTGCCACGCATGATAATGAATTTATTCTGCTAATACAATCCTTACATTTATTATTTACAAACTTAATTTATTGCTAACTAATATTCTACTTAGACTTTAATACCCGTGACGTGGAATGTAAAACAATACAACACTAATATTATTTACATTGTAGACATGTACCGTGTACGAACGATCATTTTGTATCGATGTTTTATAATTTTAAAATAACATTTTCTTTATAATAATACTAGCTTCTACCCACGACTCCGTCAGCGTGAAATTTCTTGTTTAAGGCGAAAACGTCAAGGTAGCCCGCGAAATTCAAATTTTCTTAAGTTTTTTGCAATTTATAAGTCGGTATTGGATTGTACGTTGATCAAAATATAATTTGCGGTCGTAACAAGTATATATTTACATAATTAAAATCATTAAAGTGATCAATACAACTCTTTAAGACCAGGTAATCCTAATGAATGACTATTTCATGAAATCTTGACATTTCAGGATTATACTAACTTAAGGAGTAGTATTACTGATTCTAATGATTATAATTCTGTAAATACATATTTGTTACGGCCGCAAACCATACTTTATGTAACATACAACTTAATACTAACTTGCAAATTCCAAAAAACGTAAGAAAATTTGAATTTCGCGAGCTACCCTGACGCTTCCCCCTTAACATGGCACTCGGCATACACTTCTTGTTGTACTTGCATTTACTTCTGAATAGGAGTTTTTAAAGCTTCTTTCTTTCCCATTAGTGAAAACCATTACGGACTCGGATCAGTATATACAGGATGTAAATGTGGCAACCTTTTAAGGACCAATCATCATAATTTATGAACAACTTTTACTATGGGACCAAACCTGAAAAACAAAAAAAAATCTACTGTTCAGTGTTCGCATAATTCGTCAAAATGCAGGGTCCCATGGTCCCATAGTAAAAGTTGTTAATAACGACGAATACAATGACCCCTTAAAAGGTTGACACTGTTTACACTTACACCCTGTATAATTATAAATTCAAAGACTGTTGACAAGCTTTTTTATTATTTATATGTTTTATTGATACAATGGATCAAATAAGATGTAACTTTTTTCTGAATAGTTAGATACTAAATATTTTTCAAATACTAAAATCTCTATACTTACACACATAAATCTCTATACCTACTTAACACCGACTTTTTCTCTGAATTTACATATATTAATTGAATGCAATTTACATACACAGATCTCAAAATAGGGGTCTATTTGATAAATATAAACACTCAAGGTACTATGTACAAGGAACGTGAAGTCATTGATCTAATTATTAGTTATTAATATTAATAATTTATTTTGGCACAATATTGCCGCATTAAAGATATGTTACATATTTTTTTAATTCACATTTTATGTCAATTTTGCATTTTAAAGGGTAATTTTAATGATGTTCAGTTATTGAACCTTTTCTGTATAAACAGATAAATTAAATATTACTTTTTAAAAGTTGCATTTTAATTATTAATTTATCTTATTATATAAAAGATAACAATAAAAATTAAAGGAATGCCAGTAAAACAAATAAAGAGTAAAATTAGACAAAACATATAATAAAATTATATAAAATGCACAAATCACCCTTCAAAACACACTTCTTATTTAAATATATAATTCATTGATTTACATTTTTTTTTAATTATTTTATTAGATAGATACGTCTATTACAATTTTTAGATATAATTGATCGATTTTAATAACATACATCTATGAAAATAAAATGTAAAAAAAAAACTACATTTTGATTTTAATATTGTCTATTCTTGTTGTACTTGCATTTACTACTGAATAGGAGTTTTTAAAGCTTCTTTGTGCTCTGGACATAAAATAAATTAAAGATGAGTTTTGATCTAGGTGGTGAGTCATACTCGTAAGACCATGCACCTGTAAGCACAATGTTTTGCGTGCGTTACATTGCACCCTTCCGTAAACAGCGATTTTTCACACGTAAACTATAAGTTTACTTCCACAACAAAGACAAAGAAATCAAACGTCGAGTCGAATATGCCTGGGGGAGCTACAGCTAGTCCATGAAGGTTCTAATGAAGGGCGACCTTTCTATCTCACTAAAGCGCAAGCTGGTCGACATGTGTATCCTAATATATGGCGCTCAGACTTGGTCATTGACCGAAGCTCAGAGGTCTAAACTTAAGGTTTGCCAAAGAGCGATTGAGCATAGCATCTTAAAAATCAAACTCACCGACCTAATTCGCAACGCCATAATACGCTCCAAGACAGGTATCGCAGATGTTGGCAACAAGTCTGCGAGGCTAAAATGGGACTGGCAGGGTCACACCTATCGGGTGCATCCAGACAGGTGGGCCGGGATCGTCACACACTGGGCCTGAAGACGACCGTCATCACCGAGGCAGACCTTAGAAACGCTGGCGTGATGATTTGGAAGGAGAAGGCACAGCATAAAAAAAAATTGGACAAATATGGGAAAGACCTTTGTTCAGCAATGGGGCAGTATTAAATAAAAAAAGTAGTTTCCCAGTAATTACTTTTGCTCAATATTACTTACTTTGATGTAAAGAATGCGTAGACGACGGCTGTTGTGTGGTCTCAATTCTGACGTTCAGGACTTCTTTGTACATACTACGTGACCAAAACAATTAGGCGCATGACAGCTATGTAGTTCAACTCAATACTCAATACATTTATTTGCATTCCACAATGTTAACTTAGGTGGGAGGTACATTATAAAATATACATAATTTTAGATCATTGTAGACCCTGTCGGGCACAGCAAGGTAGGACAGAGGAAGAGGGCTATTATTATATAATTATTTAAAAAAGTAAAATATATATGTTTTTCTACTACTAGTTACTACTACTAGTTACTACTACTAGTTATTGGAACTAGGGAGGGATACAGGAACGGTGATTGATATTGTACGTATTATCATCACTGCCGAAAGCGAGTATACGACTGCGCGCCACTAGGGAAGCGTGGGGATAGCTGCGGGGTGTGGGCGCCGAAACCGAATTCCTGTCATGCGCCTAATTGTTTTGATCAAGACATTTGTTCGAAAGTTAACTATCGCTCGATCTTTATTACAAAATGATATCATATTTAATAATTTTGCCCTATTTCTTTTATAAGTTTCATAAGGAATACTTATACACCTGTAGTGCTGTGAGTAAAGTGAGCTTGAAGTGAGCTTTGAATCTCTAGCATCAGGTAAACTGACAGCTCACTTCAAGCTGACTTCACCTTCCGAGTTTCGTTCGATATCGCGTTCTCGTTGCGATTTTTGAAGAATAGACTGGCTGGTGCATGTTTCAGTATCGATTTAAGTTCAAAAAATACTGCTATACGTTTTCGGATCGATACAAAAACTTTGTTATTAAAACATACCACTTGGCTTCAGAGCAAATAAAAAACCAAGATATAGCGCTGCGAACAATACAAAAAAGCATGCGCAAAACTACCCTCGCTCTGTACATAGACGCTCACACGCACACATTTATGCCAAATTACAACTACATATCTCTAATAATCGCTATCTAATAGGTTGGGGAAAAAGTTTCTTCGCATTTTTTAAGAAAATTCAAAACATTTTTTAATATAGTTTATTTACATTTAACTAAAGTATGTAGGTACCATTTTGTTCGATAACTTTTTGCCATCTTGTAGGTAGGGACATGATCCCATTGCTATATAAATTTTGGGACTTCTGGTCAAAATACCGCGACAAGTGGTTTTGGCAGTCCTCTCGTGATGTTAACCTGACACTGCCTAAAGAATTCTGAAGAGACCGAAACAGGTGGAAATCTGAAGGTGCAAGGTAAGGACTATACGGCGGATGCATTAACACCTCCCAGCCAAACTCTCTTAATTTTTGCTGAGTGGCTAAAGATGTGTGAGGTCTAGCGTTATCATGATGAAAAACCACACCCCTTCTGTTGATTGATTCCGGCCGCTTTCTCTCAACTTCTTGCTTTAATCTCATCAGTTGTTCGCAGTAGAGTTCAGAATCGATGGTCCTGCCTGGTGGTGGTGCTCATAATGAATAATGCCCTTCCAATCCCACCACACACACAGCATCACCTTGTTGCGAGTTAACCCGTGTTTCACCACGGTCTGTGAAGCCTGACCGGCCTTTGACCACGACCTTTTTCGCACGTTCTTGTCATACGTGATCCACTTTTCATCACCAGTTATCAGCTTCTTCAAAAATGGTTTGGTTTCATTACGTCGTATTAAAGAATCACAAATGAGTACACGGTTCATTAGGTTTCTTTCAGTGAGCTCGTGAGGTACCCAAATGTCGAGCTTTTTTGTGTACCCAGTTTTTTTCAAATGCGCCAAAACTGTTTTGTGGTCAATTTCCAGTTCTTCAGCTACGACGTAACTACTGATATCTGATCTCATCTTGCTCCACTTTTTCAAAAATGGCATCCATTTTATCCGTAATAGGGCGACCAGAGCGACGTGCATCTTTGACATCAAAATTTCCGGATTGAAAACGCTTAAACCAAATTTGTGCTACTCTCACAGACACAACACTAGGTCCATAAACATCGCAAATTTTTTTCGCGGCTTGCGTTGCATTTTTACCTTTTTTGTAGTAAAATTTTAAAATGTATCGAATTTCTTCATTAGATTCACTCATCTTGACGGTACGAAAAACAAATGAAAATCACACATTTTCCTAATTTGAATTTGGAATTATGTTCTTTAAAATTTAAACTTTCAATGATACCAAAACCAGCCAGATACAAATAGTATAGCCAAAGAGATTTTATTACAAGTACATACTATAATGCGAAAAGACTTTTTCCCCAACCTAATATAAACAAAAACGAATCGTTTTGCTTACCAATGGTAGAATTTTTTATTGTCAAATTGGGCATATAATAATTTTACCTGTGTTAGCTACGTCTATGTGAGAGGGAAATCTATGAAGTCTTTGCTTCATTATTGGTAAATATATAAAAGTCTTAATTTTAACCAATAACGGTCCGTAAATTATAGGAATCCGCCATAAGTGCACACATGTTTACGATTCCGGCCTCATGTCACTTTTGATAAGCGCTATGTCTTGGTTTTTTTATTTAGTCTGAACACTTGACCTATTCGAATACTTGCACAGACAGGTCCATGAAAATACACTATTAATTGTCTAAACTAATTTTATAAACAGAAAGTATTTGATTTTTTATTTGTTTGTAAAGGATTAATTGTAATGGTCAAAAAAGACTTTCTTTCACTTATAGAAAGGTTCATTATCAGCGAGTAAGATGACTATATTGTATCGACGTCGACGCGAACGAAAATGCGGGCAAAAGCTATATTTAAAATATGCACGTTAAAAATTATAAACACAGTCGAGAATAAAACCAAATTAATTCAATGGCCTAAAAACTGGTTGTACAGTCGCGAGCATAAATATTTTACTATGAACAGCTCGGCAGTAATATCTGATTTCATGATTCATACATTAATATCTTCTGTCGTCAAGATGAAGGCAAATATATGGTGGCCATTTATGGAAGGCATATAAAGTGGGAGCACAAATAAAACTATCTGCAAAATAATGTGTCACCTGTTAGGTTCATTTTCACCACCCATCACTAAACGCGGTTAACGCTAAACGACTTTCATCGCTCCGTTTTTTTCAATCGTTTGAAGATTATAAAACAGAATGATGTTTTAAATGTGGTTAGCGTTAAACGCGTTTAGTGACGTGTGGTGAAAACGAAAGGTTCATTTTCACCACTCATAACTAAACGCGAAATTACCAACGAAACTGAACGCAATCAGCAGACAAAGCACGTTTAAGAGATTTCAGTGTCATTTTTTTCTTTGGAATATTGACACTGACAGCTCTTGAGCTCGGTTTAGATATGCTAATCGCGTTCAGTTTCTTTGGTGAAATTCGCACTTTCGCACAGGGCCAATTTCACCAAAGAAACTGAACGCGATTAGCACTTCTAAAACGCGTTCCAGAGCTGCCAGTGTCATTATTCCATAATAGTTTTGACACTGACAGCTCTTCTGCGTAGTTTAGATGTGCTGATCGCGTTTAGTTTCATCGGTGAAATTCGCACCTCGAATGCTGAAAACTGACTTTTCTGCATACATCAATTACTTGTGAGTTTTTTTAATCGTGTTTCTGAAAATCATTATATTTGTATCATCATATTTGTACGTAAATATTTTTAGCCAAATTAACTGTCCATTATTAGAGCGGAGCTCGTGGCTAAGTAGTAAAAGCCGCACGGGTTGATCCATCAGGTTAAGCTACGCTTACCTGTTGGTCCGTGGACTGGTAACCATCTTTACATACCGAGATTCCTCCGTGCTTCGAAGAGCACGTTAAGGCGTTGGTCCCGGCTGTCATTCGTGGATCTTTGACAGTCGTTACGGGTCGTCAGAAGTCCGAAAGTCTGACAACCAGTCTTACCAGTATTACCCAGTAACTAGGTTGTAAAGGTCAGATAGACACTCGCTCCATTGTCTATGTTGTCGATTTTCTATCTACTGTTATTCAGCTGCATCCGGTTAGACTGGAAGCCGACCCCAACATAGTTGGGAAAAGGCTACGCAGAATGATTTGAACTATCCATTGTTGAGTAAAGGTTTTCGTTTTTCTAGTCACACAATAGAAAAGGTGAAAATTCCATCTTTAGTTATTCACGAGGTAAATTCACCGCAGCGTACTCTATAATAATAAGTTAGCTAGTAGGCAGGTGTACGAGTAGGTAATTTACTACCGGAGTCAAACTGTTGCCTTATTACGGCAAAGTAGAAAATAATATAATAAGAGTGGAAATAATAATACCTTCTCTTTTGTACGAGTATTTGAATTCAAGAGCTTGATTTATGGTCTAATATTTTTTTGAATAGTCATAGGTTGAATGCCGTAATTTGCATGTTAATTTGGCGTTGATATAAAAAAGACACGTTTTTTTAAACAGTGTACCATGAAATCTAATTGACTAACGAAACAAAACACTAAAAGACTTTTTAAAACCAGAATATTCTTTTATATAAAACTTAAAATATACCAGTTTTGAAATGAAATAACAGCAAAGTACACGTCAGATTTGGCTTGTAGTGAGTCACTTAACTGCTACGCCAGCCTAGCTCTCGTAGCTCGCGTAGCCGTCAGCTACGGCGTAGCAACATTTTTAGCCTGTATTTGTCACTGCAAAACCGGTATTTTTAACGGACTCTAAAAGGAGGAGGTTCTGCCAATTTGTCTGTTTATATTTTTCTAATTATATACATGTTAAACATATCAATTACAACATAAAAATTAATGACGTCACACGCTCTTTTATGCGAGGAAATTAAGATAGTGGTTAGATTTTATATTTTTAATTTGACCCCACTGTGCAGACTAAAAAGGCAGCCTTTTTAGTCTGAAGTGTTTTTTATTCAACCTACTTTCATACCTAAATATATGAGGAGCTCGTGGCTAAGTAATAAAAGCCGCACGGGTCGATCAACCAAGTTAAGCTACGCTTGCCGGGGTTTTTCTGTGGATGGGTGACCAACTTTACATACCGAAACTCCTCCGTGCCTCGGAAAGCACGTTAAGCCGTTGGTGCCGGTTATCATTCGTGGATCTTTGACAGTCGTTACGGGTCGTCAGAAGCCTGAAAGTCTGACAACCAGTCTTAACAAGGGGTATCGTATTTACCAGTAACTGGGTTGTGGAGATTAGATAGACAGTCGCTCCATGTAAAATACTGGTATTCAGCTGCATCTGGTTAGACTGGAAGCCGATCCCAACAGTAGCGAAAGTACCTTATAACACGATTCCTACCGGCTTCCCTTCAGAGGTTCGGATCAGCAACTCTAACGCTATTGAAAAATGCCACAGTCAATGTGTCTAGTATTGCCAAAAATATAGTTACACTAATGGGTATTTAATTAACCATAACATTCAAACAAACAACAAAAAAAAATGTTCTGAAATAACCCGGCGCCAAAACGTCATAATCGGGAACTAAAAATGTATACAATAGCGATCACGTTATGACGTCACTTGTCACCGCTTGATATGAACGAGAGCAAGCCGCTGGAGAACGGGTTACGATAGAGACAGATATAGAATAAATGTGGCAGCGAAAACGAGATGGAGGAATATTGCATGTTTTATTTAGTTTTCACTTGTTCAACTGTATTGTATTCGATTCTTTATATTCCTATAATATTTAGTTGATTTTATTTTTCTAAAACGAGTTTTGTTTGTGTTGTGATAACGTCTTTTTGGTTCTGCTATTTGACGATAGATGGTGTTAAATGAAGTAAAGAAAGGACTTTTATTTTGAAGTTAGTTAATTCATTTTTACTTTATTGATAAGTAAGTTAAGGCCGGCTTTGCTTCGGCTTCTCTCTTACTAAATTTCACGCCTCCCCGCTGGATCCCAACATAGTTGGGAAAAGGCTAAGCAGATTGATTGATCATGCCTAAATATAGACATCCAGTGTGGTATTTTTTTATAGACTTGTTTTGTTAGGATAAGAGAATTTGTCGACATATCAATATTTCAGCGTGTAAAAATGTTTCAAGCACTGGACTGGTATCTACTGGACTTATAAAAGATTTTCTTCGATCTTTCATTTGTTTTTAGGGTTCCGTACCTCAAATGGAAAAAGGAACCCTTACAGGATCACTTTGTTGTCCGTCTGTCTGTATGTCCCTTTTTCTCAGGAACGCGTAAAAGTATCCAGTTGAAATTTATAATAAATACTCGGGTCTATAGTCGCTTTCAGCTGTAAAAAAATCAAACTTGTTAGTCTACGCGATCAAAAGATATGACCGTTTATGGTACATATTGACTGGCCTGTTGGTCTAGTGGTTAGTGGCCCTGACTGCTATGCCGGAGGTCGTGGGTTCGATTCCCACCCAGGACAAATGTTTGTGTGATGAGCATGATCATTTGTTCTGTGTCTGGGTGTAATTTATCTATATATGTATGTATTTAGAAATATATAAGTATGTTTATCAGTTGTCTAGTACTCATAACACAAGCTCTGCTTAGCTTGAGGCTAGACGGCGTTGTGTGATAGTTGTGGAATATTATTATTTATTATTTTATTTTTATATTTTCGCATATTTTGCGATCTCACAGGGGAATCAAAACCTATAGGGTACTTACTTCCTTTGTCCAATCACAAAATTTGGCAAGAAGCAAGGTCTTACAGTACAAGTAAAGAAAAAAGTCCAAAAATTGTTATTTTACTGTTCTATCCCATTTTTTTTATTACAAACATAATTTTGCAGTTGAAGAATTTATCGTAACGTACGTATATCGATTTGAACATGATTTTCATCTACAATGTTGAGTTTGCTCTTGGGATAAATTCATCCCAACTACAGAACCCTTCATTGTGCGTGGTCCGACACGCACTTGGCCGGTTTTTTATTTAGTATCTAAACGCTGCCTGCGCGATGATTCCGTGCTCTTTAATCCTTTACACCCGAAAAACAAATGACAAGTGGAAATTCTAAATTGCAGATTTTCTCTCTATCTTCAACCACAAAGCATTCCCCTGATTGCCAGCAATTACTCTCGAACAATTGAAAGTCCTTTACCTAAATAAACACGGTTGTGACCGTCGAAGGGTTAACAATATACCCGTCTAATCTTAGAACGGGTTTTATTTCAATTTCAACCCTCAAAAGGGGTTGTTTTTATTGCTTGTCTTTTCTGGTTGGGACCTTTTTTGTTAGCGGAAATGAGTTAAATCTTTAAAGCTATAAGACGGAGTTTTTGGTTTTAAATCTATTTGTTCAGGTTCAGAAAGTAGGTAAATGCAAATGATAAGCATTAACAGAGAGGCCTGTGGCTAAGCAATACGCTTGCCGCTGTAGGTCCATGGATGGGTGACCGTCTTGACATACCAAGTCCCTTCCGTGTCTCGGAAAACACGTTAAGCCGTTGGTCCCGGCTGTCATTCGTGGATCTTTGACAGTCGTCACGGGTCGTCAGAAGCACGAAAGTCTGACTACCAGTCTTACCAAAGGCTATCTATAGTATTACCCAGTAACAGGATTGTGGAGGTCAGATAGGCAGTTGCTTCATGTAAAATTCAGCTGCATCCAGTTAGACTGGAAGCCGACCTCAACATAGTTGGGGAAAGGTTACGCAGAATGATTTGAACTATCCATGGTTGAGTAAAGGTTTTCGTTTTTCTAGTCACACAATAGAAAAGGTGAAAATTCCGTCTTTAGTTATTCACGTGGTAAATTCTCCGCAGCCTACTCTTATAATAATAAGCTAGTAGGCACGTGTAGGTGTGTGTGTGTAACACATATTTTGGCACTATACAGACATTTTCTTTTTCATAATACAATCAAATAAAAGCTATGTAGGTCCACTTTTGGACTCGCCTGTTTAATAATACCACCTTGGCATACGATTTTTTTTATTAATTTACTACCGGTCGGGGGCAGCTTCCAATCTGGAAGCTGCCCCCGACATAGTTGGGAAAAGGCTAGGCAGATGATGTTTCTACCAGATTATAACAGTTTCAAAAGGTTATTTTCAAACGAATTCCGTAGCTTAGCCAGAAGATGCGTGACAAAGACAGCTGTGTTGCCGGGGAGTTGGTTGCGTCACTTCTCCCTCCAGGAAGTGGTGAAGAGCGGGCGTTTCGTGGGACGGTCTTCTGTTGTTCAAAAATTGCTAAATCTCAGACTAGTTTGATTAAATTACTTTTGATTTTGAAAGATTTAAAATACTAAAGCATCTTAAGAGATTCTCTAATCCGCGACTACTCATTGTCTACACAACTGCCAATCGCAACACTTTCCTACCTCAAACACTTAACAATGAAACCTAGTTCCAACTCTCAAATCACGAAAATAAAAAGCCACAATATGGCATGCAAATATACAAAACCGTTGGAGCACCGGGAACCGTACCGGATGCCAGACGGACCCAAACACGCAAAATGGAAATAAAGAAACCTCGAATATTTCGTTCACACTTCTAAAATGCAACACGATAAATTCGATTGTGTATTCCGAAAAGTATTTGAGAAAGAATGTTTTCTTGTTTCTTTATAAGAATTTTTGTCGGAATTTTAGTCTTTTGTTGTTATTTTTATTTAAAGTAAGTATCTACTTATTTGAAGCCAAATCTAAACATTAATGAAATTCCTTAACCATTTTTACAAATAGGTAGTATATTTATTATAAATATCGAGGGTACACGGGGTATTTGTATTAAGCGACATCCTGGCCGATATTGAGTTATAATCTACCTATAAACTGAGATAGACACATTGATTCTTAGCCGTCGATAGGCCACTTTTTCGTAAAAAAATATTGATACATTTTTTACAATGTTCTTTTTTCCGAATAATGAAACTTTGAAATGCTCTCCTGTATGTTCTAAAAATGTCCCGTGAACCCTCGATTTTTTTTTTGGGTTTTTCCAACTTGAATGTCTCAGTAGCAGCCAGGAGTCTGGATTTTTGTCCGATTGATGGCTATTATTACATGGGAACTAAACATAACTGGCGAAATGTGGGTATACTTTAGATACACGTCTGCCTAGCCCTTCAGGGAAAACAGGTTTGATGTTATGTGTGTGTGTGTAACACATATTTTGGCACTATACAGACATTTTTTTTTTTCATAATACAATCAAATAAAAGCTATGTAGGTCCACTTTTGGACTCGCCTGTTTAATAATACCACCTTGGCATATGATTTTTTTGCTCCACGGATCACTAAACGCATTTGCGCTAAACGTATTTAAAACATCATTCTGTCTCTACCATCTTCAAACGATTAAATGAAATAGGACGATGCATTTAGTGATTTATAGACCAAGAGGGCCTTAAAAGTAATTTTAAAGCAAAACCTAACCTATTATCAAGTAAAATCAACACTAAAACCATTACGAATCACCTTCGTTCATCAATATAAGTTATTAATAGAAGCAATGTGACCCTAGCTTGGTCCTGTCCCTATAATAAATAGATAAACTGGTCGACAAAGTGCATTCGAGTGGCTCGCAGGGAATTTTCATTATAGCACTCAACAAGACTATTAATTATAACGCTACCGTGTCACGGTTGATTAATATGGCGCCGTAATTAAAATTATAATACCTTTCTTAGAGGTAAATTAAATTGAAGATTACACGGAGATGTTTTTTAGTATATTTGGGGTACAAATTGACAGACCATATTTGCAATACCACACTTTTTTTTGACGTTGTTCAAAAATCCGCTGGGTTGAAGTAAGGCTGGGCTGGCCACGTCTGTCGTGTGCCCGATGAGCTGTGGGCAGAAGTAACCACAACGTGGAACCTGATATAGCCAGAAGGTGTCGGGGCAGACCCCATAGAAGATGACGAGACGAGCTGGAGATAACAAACGCCCAGTGGTTCACATTAGCCCTGCATGGATCGAAAGAGCTGGAAGTCATGGGGAAAGGCCTTTTTCCAGCAGAGGGATAATGCAGGCAGCAAACAGTAACAGTAAGCGTCAGTGCAGACAGAATGGAAAAATCCTCGCGCAAATCACTGGCTCCATTGAAAATAGGACCGGTTTACCATAGGCTCTATCGGCTCCCGGGAGTCGACCGTGTCAATATTCATGTTAATAATTTTATACTTTAGACCATGGTAGTACGGTTCTGTTTTCAATGGAGCCAGTAAATTGCGGAAGGATTTTTCCATTCAGTCTGCACTGACCCTAAGGTACTTTGTGAAATATTTAACCCTCAAACCTTACTCAATTTGTTGTCGTGGGCAACGGCAAGTCTCTACTAAAACTAAACGAACACAGTTGTAGATTTTAACTAGATTGAACCAAATCAGATACAGAAGTCATCATCATTCTCCTGCCCTTGTCCCAATTTATTTGGGGTCGGCGCAACATGTCTTCTTCTTCCATACTTCTCTATCAGTCGTCATCTCGGTAGTGTTATCCGTTTTTAAATTGAAGAAGAACAGGCGATAGACAGGTCTATTTACTTGTAAAGACTATCTGGAAGCCTTTGGAATTGTACCAGCACTAAATGCAAACAGTGATAACTAATTCGTGCGTCACAGATATTTATTTTAAATTTTATTTATGGATATCTCGAAACGGCACGTTGACACTTCCCGTGATCCAAGAGCTCGCTTTTTCCTTGGCCAGAGGCTAAGCATTGCCATACAACGTGGTAATGCTGCCCGTCTCTTGGGTACATTACCAGTCGACAGCTATGCGGATGAATTTTTCGACGCCATATAGTTTTAGTTAAGTTAGTAAATAATTTTGTTATTTTTACTATGATTAATTTATAGGACCATAGATAAAAGAGTGTTCATGTAGTTTCTTACCCGTTTTTCTCCATAGGTAAGCCACTAACTACGCTTTGGAATGGACAACTAGCTATTCCTGACTGACCGACTCCTTGACAATTCAAACGTGAATGTTATTTATGATTTAATTGAAATAAATGCTTTGTGTTTGAGTTTAAATTAAATTATTGAAAAGTTTCCAAGAGTCTGCTGAACCTCTGATTTTGCATCACAGTGATCTTTATTGTCTTTGCAATAAGGTTCATAATACGTTGCTGTCATAAGTAAAATAGCTGTGTACGAATGTAGAGGCTTGCAGTCCCCTTTGAGTGCTAGCTTATACATAAGAACACCGAGGTTCATGTCAATGTGTGCTCGAAAGTCAACCAAACCCCATAGGTTCACAACTACTGTAAACCCGCGGTCGCCATTGGATGATATTTTATTATGTTTATACAGGGTGTCCAGTAAATAGCACGACATACTGCAGGGGGTGATAGCTAGGGTCACTACCTATCAATACAACACAATATATGTTCAGCAAAATCTTACGGATTTTTTTTCACCACTGTGGGTTAAAGTTATGCGGAAAGAAAATCGTTCTGTGAAAATTTTAACAAAAAAAAAACTATTTCTTCAAAACTTTCTTGTTTTTGATCAAAAAAAAACTTATAATGAATAGAGTAACCTATTCACAAATAATTTGATGTAAAAAAAGTTCTAGAAAAGGATTTTTTCATAACGAGATGCTTAAAAATCTGTTTCAAGGTAGAGATTTTTCGATATTTCGGAAAATTTTGTAAAACTGTAAATCCGTAAGATTTTGCTGAACATATATTGTGTTGTATTGATAGGTAGTGACCCGAGCTATCACCCCCTGCAGTATGTCGTGCTATTTACTGGACACCCTGTATACAGCGTGAATTTTTCAAGTGGGCGTGGATGGCCAAATCCGAAACTATAATAATAATACTAATACTAATAGCGAAATATACTCAAAGGAGTCTCGGGCTCGATTTTGATAAAAACTACAACTGCATTATTGGATTTTTAAAAAATCAATATCACACAACAGGTAATATAAGAAAAATAAAAAAGTATTTTGTTAAAAATAAGCTCTTTCGTTTAGTTTGCCGTATGTCATTACTTCCCGGAATTCGATCCTTATTACAGCGTTTTAAGTATGATAGCCAGTAGACTTGACTGTCTGTACACGAGTCGATGTAATAATGCTCACATGAGTATTGATATCTCGATTCATGGGTCAGGCAGGGGGCTATAAGTTTTTATTTTGCTACTAACAAATTGGATCCTAGTTATCTTAAATAAACGTTTATGATTTTTAGCGACACTATCGAATGGTGTAATAATACAGTGTGTGTGTTTTTTTTTTCAGAATCTACGGGTCCTGGCTAGAAATATTG
This sequence comes from Dicycla oo, assembly GCA_948252095.1. Taxonomy (NCBI): domain Eukaryota; kingdom Metazoa; phylum Arthropoda; class Insecta; order Lepidoptera; family Noctuidae; genus Dicycla; species Dicycla oo. Next base: position 18,881,549 of record OX411732.1, read on the forward strand.
ATTTATTCAAAAATCCAATGATGCTGTTTTAGTTTTCACAAAATCAAGCCCGAGACTCCTTTGGGTACTTTTCACTATTCCTCAATAGTTTCGGATTTGGCTATTCACGTCCACTTGAGAAATTCACCCGTAGATATGATATACGTTTATATACATATTTTATTTTTCTTTCATGTCGATAGACACACAATCACACAATTTATTCATCGCATTGTTTTTTTGGCAATAACATTTGTATTCATCATTCTTTTAGTCACATGCGTACCTCCTCATCACATGCCCATGCTACTCGTAGTACTATTCGTTTGTGATCTTTCTGTGCGAGTCACAATAAATATTTTTCTTTACTTTCTTTTTAGTGTTCTGTACCTCAAAAGGAAAAAACGGGACCCTTATAGAATCACTCGTGTGTCTGCCTGTCTGTCCGTGTGTCACAGCCAATTTGCTAATGGATCGATTTTGGACGAGGGGACCACTTTTGGGGGCCAAATAAGAAAATTATAATAAAAAGTTTTGCAAACTGTACCGATATTTTTTTAAAATAATTTTTCAAATAAATTGTTTTAAAGTTATTTAAGAAAATAGACGAAAATTCCCCCTTATCTTCGAAACTACTGAGCCTAAAATTTTGAAAAAAAAATTCGAAAATAGCTTTACCTATAGTTTACAGGAAAACTTATAATAAGTCTATGGTATTAACCGAACATAGTAAATCTTTCAATATTGTGTGTACAAACTTTCATTTGCAGTTGGAATGTATGGGAGAACATGTTTTTAACTACAATGTTAAGTTTGTTCTTGGGATAAATTCAACCCAAATACGGAACCCTTCATTGTGCGTGGTCCGACACGCACATAGCCGGTTTTTTTTTCTTTATACCAAGCCAAACCATTTCCTTTCAACTTTTCTATCACTGGCGCTACTTTCAAAGTTTTCCTTATATAATACATACTCATTTGTATCTTCTCATCTCTGCTGCATGCTTGTTGTTAACAGTCTACGAACGTAAAAGATACTGGCCAAATACGTGTCGGACCACGCACAATGAAGGGTTTCGTAGTTGGGATGAATTTATCCCAAGAACAAACCTAACATTGTAGTTGAAAAACATATTCTCTCATACATTTTATTGATTGCAAATGTAAGTTTGTACGCACAATATTAGGAGATTTACCATGCTATTTTTATAACATATACTTCTTATAGATTTTCCTATAATTTATAAGTAAGTATACAAATATTTTCTGTATTTTTTTTTTCAAAGTTTTAAGCTCAGTACAACAATGGTTAATTCTCATACAGGGCTATTTTTAAATCACTAGCTAAATTTTCACAGGGTGTTCTACCCATGAATATGCACAACTTTCACTGTGGGCCCAACTCTGAAATCACGAAAAAAAATCAGCTGTTTCATAAATTTTGGTCGAGTAGGTATAGAATTTTCGTATGAAACAGTAGATTTTTTTTTCGTGATTTCAGAGTTGGTCCCATAGTGAAAGTTGTTCATATTCATGGGTGGAACACCCTGTGAAAATTTAGCTAGTGATTTAAAAATAGCCCTGTATATATTCTTAAATAGCTTTAAAAAAAATGAGACCCTCACAGTAAGCCTTTTTTTGATTTTTCAGACTGTACAATTAGCAACACTTCTGATTTGATTTCTTCAAAAAAATTCTGATTTGCGTCCCAAAAATGATCCCCATATTCAAAATTCATTTATATATTGTACGTTACATGACGGTGTTAGCGTCAAATAAATTCATATGTCGCTTCCCGGCAAAAAAAGTGTCAGAATACAAAAATAGCTGTTTCGAGAAAATGGTAAACTTTAATAGTTTTTTGTTCATCTAGACCTCAATAATTTAGCAATAGCATGTTTCAGCAATCTGACTATTATAGTTTTTAAATTATTGACGTCTAGATGAACAAAAAATTATTAAAGTTACCATTTTCTCGAAACAGCTATTTTTGTATTCTGACACTTTTTTTGCCGGGAAGCGATGTGTACCTTTCAACTTAATTGGTCCAGTAGATTCGGAGCAAAATGGCTGTGACATACGGACAGACAGACACACGGGTGATCCGATAAGGATCCCATTTTTCATTCGAACGTACAGAACCCTAAAAAAAGCAATTCAACATTCTTATTCAAAACCCCAATCACTAAACGCTTTTCCCAAATATCTACCTTATTTTCCAATATCAACTACATCTGACCGTGACATTAATACATTACGCAAGGAGGACCAAAGGTCGTTCCAATAATACTACCTACTAAATATTTCGTGAAGGTATTTCATGATAGTCCTTCTTGACTAGTGTTGGCAAGTATCACGATATTCCGGGACTGCGTTATTTTGAGAGGATGAATGAAAGGTGATTTACAAAAGGATTTTAGTTTAAGACAAAATTTATAATGTGTAGCATAATCATGGGTATTGTAGTGCCTTAACTATGTTTGCTGAGGCGCGGGCCGATGATTTTTTTGCGATCATAAGGAAATGGACCACTTCACTACTAAATCGCCTATTAAGCAGCTCCAACAGCGTCCTGAAGGTATTGTCCGAACGGTGGGATCTCCCCCTTCTGCAGAGGTAGATGTAGAAGCGCTTCCCCTCGTATTATACATATATAATATTATTTTAATTTTATTTTTTTGGGTTGACATGTTTATGTATTCGATATTTTATTTGTTTGGAATGCCATATGTATGTATTTTAATATTACTTGATTTGAATGTTGACTGTTATTGTATGTTTATGTGTAAATTGTATATCAATTTTATTATTTTTTTTTATGTTTTTGTAATTGGTATGGACTTTGTCTGAAAATAAACGAATTATTATTATCAGCCTATAAAGTTCCCACTGCTAGGACTCAGGCAGCAAGAGGAGGAGTATATTACCCAGTAACTGACACTCACTCCATGTAAAAACTGGAAGCTAGACTGGAAGCCAACCCCAACGTAGTTGGGAAAAGCCTAGGCAGATTGATTGATTGATGGACTAAATAGAATTTCTTTTTTAGGGTTCCGTATCTCAAAAGGAAAAAAACGGAACCCTTATAAGATCACTCGTGTGTCTGTCTGTCTGTCCGTCGGTCACAGCCCATTTGCTCCGAATCTAATGGACCGATTAAGTTGAAATTTGGTACACTTATGAATTTCTATGACCCAAACACGGACGTGTAACGTAAATAAATGAATTTTGAATATCAGGGTCAATTTTGGGGGCAAATAAGAAAGAAAAAAAAAAGTTTTACAACCTGTACACATCAAATTAAAGGGATTATTACAATCTGTTCATATCAAATGAAAGGTGTGTGAAGCTGTGAGGGTCTCAAATATATTTTTTTAAATTTTAAAATAAATTGTTTTAAAGTTATTTAAGAAACTACTGAACTTAAAATTTTGAAAAAAAATACAGAAAATAGTCATATACCTATAGATTACAGGAAAACCTAAAAGAAGTCTATGGTCTTAAAAAAAAAAAAAAACGTGCTAAATCACCCAATATTTTGTGTACAGTCTTACATTTGCAGTTGAACTGTATGGAAGAGCATGTTTTTCAACCACAATATTTAGTTTGTACTACTAAACCCTTCATTATGTGTGGTCCGACACGCATTTGGCCGGTTTTTTTTTTTACCCAAGCATCATCGGATAACCTCTCGAATGTCGGAGACTAAATTGACTTGACTGAAATTGTCAAGCTGTATTAGGATTACATTATCATAAAGGTCATTTTAATATTTTCACTTGTCAATTTAGTGTAACTGTCCGACTTAAGACACTTGGAGCATTTTTTCTTATGTCGAACTGTGTAACATAAGACATTCGAGAGGATATTGAGGATTGAGAATCGTGTACTTACTTGGTTTTGTTTAGTTCCTGTCCGCGGAAAAACGTTGTTAGTTTATGTGTCCTTTTCCGTTCACCAGCCTTACTGATTCCGGCTGATGTATGCATAAGTTCCGATTCAGTATTCTGTGAGCTGGTTATTCTTTAGCGCGATATCATCTGCCTAGCCTTTTCCCAACTATGTCTTTACATGGAACGACTGCCTATCTGACCTCCACAACCCAGTTACTGGATAATACCGCGATACAAGGGGTAAGACTGGTTGTCAGACTTTCGGGCTTCTGACTAACTTTTTTTTCCCGTGGAGAAATGCTCATGCATATTGCGCTATCACGGGGAGATAGTGTAGTTATGTGGGATTCCAACCCACTAAAACTCCACAATGTCCTCCTTTGCTGCTTGTGGCGGGAACACGGGCACGCGTTAGCACTCACCGCGAACCCGCCGCGGCTGTCCGTCATCGGACCCTCCTCTGGGAATCAACTCATCACCGGCGCACAAGAACACATTGCGCGCCGTGACCACCCCATGGACCGAAACAGGACATGGGCGCTAGACGACTCCGTGTTTAGGCACCCTAGGTATATGCGACCGGTCAGGTCAGTGGCCCGGCCGCCTACCACTTTTCGGCCGCAGAGAATAGCGAGAGCGGCCAACGAAATACTGACACTCCTCCTTCCATGCGGCCCCACCGTGCCCGCCATCAGACGGTGGCGACCCCTTCAAGGCCGCAGAAGGTAGGGAGAGCGGCACACTGCAATACCAGCACTCCTCTCCCGCCGTGGCCTCCAACCCTCAGCCGCGATGCCTTCCATACGACATCGCGGCCCATCTCAGTTGCGATGTCGCCCAAGCGGCACCGCAACCTACCTGTTGACCGCTACGTCGCCGACTTCCTGGAAAAAGCTCTGACGAACGGCCCCTCTACGGATTCCTCTTCGCTTCACCGTGGGTGACCAGCTACGGCTACTGAGCCCCGCCGCCTCGACAATGCGGGAACCCACTAGGGGCTTCTGACTAACTGTAACGACTGTCAAAGATCCACGAATGACAGCCATAACGAACGGCTTACCGTGCTTTCTGAGGCACGGAGACATCTTGGTATAAAAGATGGTCACCCATCCACGGACCAACCGCGGCAAGCGTAGCTTAACCTGATCGATCGACCCATGCGGCTGTTACTAATTAGCCACAAGCCCCTCCTCAAGTTCTTTACCGTGATAGCTAGTCAATTGGTATTCTTAATGTCTGTCGAAACATCCATCCGTCGTTTATTTTGGGAGCTTTGGAGAAAGTTTTATGTCTTTTACACGAACTTCTGACAAAGAGACGTGTACTTCATTGTGACTTTTAACCTTACAATGTAGATTGATTGATAAAGGTGACACAACTTTTCGTTGAGAACTAAACTTTTAATTGATTAGAGAAAGTTCTCTTCGAAAACAATAGTCGTTTTGTACTTTTTCTTTTTAAACAATCCAAATATCTTTTTCAATCGAAATGGAAACCCGTCATTTCGATTGAAAAAGATATTTGCATTGTTTAAAAAGAAAATTAGTTAAAAATGTCATATTATACCACTGTTTTTTGACCTGAAACTATTCCAAAAATCTCACATAACCCAGGGATGTGTCACCAAAAAATCCCCTACTCCTGATCCCGTGTCCCGTTTTTCTCCACACTAGTCTATTTTATTGAAATACCTCGAAGGGCAAAAATGTTATTTGGAAAATGAAAGTGATTACTTCATACCGACATGAAATATTACAGAGAAGAATGCGGAACTTATCTTGTAAGTGAAGAGTTTCCCGAAATACTTATAAAGTTAGTGGAAAATTTGTTTCATATAATTTTGCGGCTTCGAGGCAAGAAATTTCATTGTTGCTGGGTAAATAATAATAATAATAATATCCCAAACTAAGCAGAGCTTGTACTATGGAAACGAGATAACTGATATACTACATATACTACTTTTTTTTTTGTAAATACATAAACCGAGATAATTACACCGAGACTCAGAACAAACAGACACATGCACACAAATGTATGTCCTGGATGGGAATCGAACCCACGACCTGCGGCGTGATAGGCGGTATCTTCACCAACCACACCAGCTGGCCTGTCAATAGTCTTTACCTATGAAATTGTCGATTTTTGATATCGGCTAGTGTCTTTCATTCTATTTAGAATTCCAAATTTAAATTAATTTTATAATATACCATGATATTAAAAATAATCGTTCATTGATTTTCCCGCCGTTCGATTTTTCTTTGATAGCGATGTTTCTGGAACCATGGAAAAATCGAAATTGCGCGCTATTTTAAAACACGAGTTTCGTCGTGGCACCAACGCAACACAGACAGCACGCGATATTAACGACGTGTATGGACAAGGTACCGCAAATGAACGCACGGTGGGCTTTTGGTTTGATCGCTTCCGTTCTGGAAATTTTGATCTCAATAATGAGCCCCGGGCAAAATTACAAATCCAACGAGGCGGTGATAAACGCTATTAAAGAATTTATCGATTCTCGTTCCCAGGATATCTATAGCAGAAGCATAAACGAACTTTTATTAAATGGCAAAAGTGCATCGACAATATTTCTTTATAAAAAATTGTTTGATTTTTTTGTATGTAAATCGGCAATGTCAATGGCTTAGCTGGCATCCTGGAGGAATCAAGTTCTACCAACTTAACAGACTGCTGTGCTTCTACGGAGTTTGTGCTCCACTTCTTCTTCCCAGCTAAAGCACTAGGAAGTGGTGAAGGCCGGACGTTTTAGGAGACAGTCTTACGCAATATTGAGGTTGAATAAGTGCTGGTTCTCAGTCAAAGAATAAATGACCTTTGATTGATTGATCAGCTTGAACAAAAATTATCCTTCTAACTGTATACCAACAATCTTTTATAAATTGGTTCAGTCATTTATGTCATTGTGTACCAAACTTTTTACAAATTTTCACAGACTTTCATAAGTTACTAAGGGCTTTAGCACACCTCCGCCGTGAAACCGCGAAACCGCATGAAGTTCCGCTGCTCGCGATTCAAATAGCGGAACATCACGCGAGTCAGTTGAATTGAACTACTGCGATTTCGCTGCTATGGATTCGCGGCGGAGGTGTGTTAAGGCCCTGAGGAGTTATACCTAGATATTTTTGACAGAGTCTATTACATTGTTATAGGAATGAAAGTTTGCAATAGTGGTGTTTAATTATATCTACTTTTATATAGCTTGAGAATCTGTACCTACTCAGCAATGGAAACGGTTAAATATATCTTCAGACAACGGCATGTAGGTACCTAGGTAGGTATAAACTAAAGGAAAAGTACTCATTGTACCTGCTCAGAGCTTTGCTAAGAGATTTCAAAACGTTTTCTATTTTACAATTTCATTAGATAAACATTTTACATACATACCATTTTAAACACGTGACTGTACAGGTGTTGGGCAGTACGTGTCCGTTCACACAGACCGGCTCGGAGAAGAGAGTACATTTTTACCGCGTTTAAAAAACAGTTTTGGTTTATTGAAATAAGGTTGATTTTCATTTCATTTCTTTTTTAAATCCCGACCTAACACGCTCAGTGTATAACAATTATCAACCTTATTTTGATGACCCCAAACACTTTTTTTAAACGCGATAAAAATGTACTCTCTTCTCCGAGCCGGTCTGAGTAAACGGACACTAAAGCTACGGTTTCCTAGAAAAGAGGTTCCATGATATTACAACCGCCGTCATGAACATCTGTAGTTTTCACCAGTATTTGACATTAAAGTTAAAGTGCCCGTGAAATTCAAATTTCCTTACGTTTTTTTGCAATATGCAGGTCAGTGTCAGGTTGTATGTTGATTCGAATATAATTCGCGACCGTAACACATCTGTATTTATATAATTATAATAATTAAAATCATCAATACAACTCTCTGAGTTCATATTACCCTATTGAATGACTATTTTATGAAATCATTACATTTGAGGACGATTCTAGCTACAGGACCTAAACGTAACTAAACACAAGTTTTATATTGCCTAAAAGTATTGTATATAATCTGCTGGAGTAAACAAAATCATAAAAAACATGGTATTCTTCAGGTTATAAGCTAGTTACTACTAATTTGATACGATAGAATAAAATCACGAAGATACCTCAAAAATGTCTATTAACGAATAAAAACTGTACTAATTTTGATTATAATTCTGATTTTTTGTCAGATTATTCTACAAGCAACATATTAAGGTAATGGTGTTTTAATTTTTTAGTACAATCAATAGATTTTTGTAAATAGATTATTACTTCATATTTTGCGATAAAATACCAGGGCTGTGTTATTTCACTTCTCTTTATTTTCTATCTATGCAGTCCGACAGTGACCGCGCTTTAGGTCCTTTTTTTTGTGAATGAGAAATCATCAAATAACTTTTCCCGCTCTGGGTGGAGCGGGAGGGCGTGTCAGACTTCTACTGACTAAAACCCACCCGTTTTCCTTCAGTTGCCAGGGCCACGGTAACTCTTTCGAACAACCCGAAACCCTGGCGGGGCGCTTTAGGTCCTGTAATCGCTTTAAGGAGTTCTATTACTGATTCTAATAATTATAATTCTATAAATACATGTTTGTTAAGGTGGCAAATTATAATTTAATCAACATACACCCAGATACTGAGATGCAAATTACAAACATAGTAAGAAAATTTTAATTTCACGGGCTACCTTTGCATTTCCGTCTTAAGATGTCAAAAAACGCTCTGTATTTCATTTCGTTCACCGTTTTCTTAGGAGACTAAAGCATTCGAAACTGTCAACAGAATCAAATAGTTTTGTCTGTTGAAAATTGTAGATTGTTATGTTTTCCAAGACCAAAGACTAAATACTAATAAACAGCCTAAGTGAAGTAGATTTTGCAATTATATCTAACGTTTATAAATAATTTCATTGGGCACATTAAACATTCATTGACATTCTACTAATACTATTATGGTTTTAAACCATTTACATTAAACTAAGCTTTAAGCGTTTTCTGCTTATTTTTAAAACTCTAAGGGCCTTAGCACATCTCTGCCGCGAAACCATGAAATAGCGAAACCGCATGATGTTTCGCTGCGTGATGTTCCGCTACTCGAGTAGCAGAACAGCATGCGAGTCAGTTGAGTTAACCGACTGCGGTTTCGCTGCTATGTTTTCGCGGCGGAGGTGTGCTAAGGGCCTGAATAATACATTCTTCTTTGGTTTTCGATTTAACTATGTAACTTAAATAATCTACTAACAAAATTGATGAAAAATAATCTTTTCACAGCCGTCTACACTATTTACCCCTTTCACAACCTTAACTAGTAAAACAGCATCTTCTCAATTTAAAAATAAATATTTTCTTTACTTTTTTCTTTGACATGGAAACGCACTTAGTGCGTTTCTTTAAAGTAAAAAGAATAGAATTTACATAGACGTTTAGAAAAGTTGACACACATAGGCTATAATATAATAACACGATATAGGCTATTTGACTTTAAATAAACATGTCTATATGTATTTAAGTTAGATGCGAGCAATTTATTAGTGGAGTAAAAAATGATAGTTAAAATATGAATGTTTTATATAGGGTGACTGGCAATTTGTGTAACATACTTAAACACATGTTTGTACTCATGATAACAAACAACTTTTACTGTAGGATCAAACCTGAAGTCACGAAAAAAAAATCTGCTGCTCCCTACATGTTGACGAGTTATGCGAACATGGGACAACTGAATTTTTTTTTCGCGGATTACGTTTTGCTCCTATAGTAAAAGTTGTTTTTTATAATGAGTACAATCATCTGTTTAAGTATCGGTCACTAATTACCAGCCACTTTATATATTAGTCGTACGTAAAATGACACACTGCTAAGAATGCGTATACTGAAAATGAGTTTGTGTGATCTCGAAAACTAATCGGAACTGATGAATAAAATGTACTAATTACTTGCACATAAAATCCCTTAATACAATTTCAATCTAACACTGTTACACTTAAAGATTATAATAGAAAACCTTTCTCCTTAACTTAAGGGTCCAGTCAGACCGCGGCCGAATGACGTGGATCGTCGCCAGATAAAAATGTGACCTTATTTTATCATACGTCTCAAAATGTGTTACAATCTCGTCGATCGACCGAGGTCTATTTGCACCCTAAGACCAGAAAATAGATAAGTGCGGAAGATCGGCTCCATAATATATTACAAACGAAAACAGGCGCACACACACATATACGCGTACTTAACGGCGACTCGTTCTATCTCGGTCGAATGCTAGGCATACATGTGCATATGCGGTTGCACTAGGTGAGCATGACGCGTGTCTATATGTGCGTGCGTTTTCGCCAAAGATTAAAATCGTTAGATCTGCCCTTACCGTACTTATGTCACGCGAAAACTGTATTGAATACTGAGAATGAGGTTTGTCGGGATGTGTTTCCACCATAATCAAGTCAATTCTCTGCGACATTATGTGTACTAGAACGCAAGAGAAATGCGGCCATATTTGTCACGGTGAGTTGAATCTTACGATTTAAATCTTTGGTTTTCACTCGGCGTATGGAGCCGACTACAGACCTATTTATTTAGTGCGCCTTTGTTCTCTACGCCGTCCCAAAAACAATTTCGTCTGGTCTGGAACAGGACGCATGATGTGCTCGCAGAACATCTGCGGATGTTGACTTGACGCAGTTGTTCATGTGGATGTCTGAGGACGCGTTTGAGTGATGCTGCTCGCGGCGCGGGCGCTGGCAGCAGTAGCGGCGGGCTATGTCACCACAGAGAGACCTGGGGGAGGAAAATTTGATAAGAAACCTATTTATAAAATACTTTTGAAGGAGTAAGTAGGGATCGTAGCAGGTGGCGTTCTATAGTTCCTGCCTAGCCTCATGGGAATCGGCGTGAATTTATGTAATTCTTCAAGGGTACATCATCATCGTCGCCTTGCCCTCAGTTATAAAAACAAGGTATTCGGGTTCAAGATTTAGATCCCCCTGCACGCGTAGCATGATCACTATAGAAAGAGGTTTAGTTGGCGGAAGAATAGACAAAAATGACGTTTCCGTGTAGACAGTAAGACAAAGTAGAAAGAGTCAACTGCACTTTTTAAGAAATTCAGATTTTTACATAATAATAATAATCAGCGATCATTGTGCCGATAATCGTATCAGCCAAGCCAAAATGGCCTCGACCAACACCTAATGAGGCTCACGTTGGCAACTAAACTATATTCTGGATGAATATCTTAAATACTGTTCTGCCAAAATACAATCACAATAAAAATATTATTGCTTGTAATGAAAATCAAGACTTACGCTTATTACAAAAAGGTCAATGAGGCGACAAAACAAATAGTTTTTTACTTACCTACATAATACTTTACTAGGTTGCCTGAATGACTTATAAATTCTAGACGATTCCGGAAATCAACCCCGTTCAGGGTTCAATAGATCAAATATGCTATTGATCGCCATTAATAATATAGCGATAAACCTACATAGAATCCCTGTGTATTTTCCATGACTAATCAAGGAAAATATACAGCAATACTAAATCCAGTAATATCTTGTAGATTATTACTAATAATTGAATGCAATCAACTAGATTTTGCATCCCTGACTATTTTCCTTGTTCGTTTCAGAACCGGGTACCGGAGTCCCGGGACTCTTTATTTAAGCGACAACTTCAGCTTTAAGCGATTTCACTTCTTTTTTCACTTTGGTTATATACTTGCCAACACCGAAGATGATACAGTTGATGAAGTTCCAATATCACTCTTCAGACGTTCAGTCAATTGTTCGGACGACATTTTGTGACCCTCTAGAGTTTCATACTTCTCGGACATGGTTTTGGCATCGTCGGCTGAAGCCATTTTGATCAATCCCTTGATTTAGGCAGTGTGGTAAAAGTTTACTCTCCAGAGACGTTACCAACTCTCTAGTCTCGGCCAAGTCTACTGGAACCATAACCTCCACGAGTATGGGGTTATCGGCGGGTACGACTGCTTCCAGTTTAACCATGACCTTTTACAACTCACCATCCAATTCCAAGTTTTTCTTGACGAGCGTCTTCTTCAACTCGGACAAGCAATTATCGAGTTCTGAGGTCCGTCTTCAACTGTGCCCGGGAGGATGATCGTTTATCGTCAACACGAGAATCTGAAGTGGCCGTGTCCGCTTTTACCATTTACGTAGGCTTGTCATGAAGGTCTGGCCAAGTTTTGTTTGCAACAAACCATGTGCTGCGGTACAGTCGAGTTCACTAATATATTGGCAGTGACATAGTTCTATACAAACTTAGACATCAATAAAATGTTATCATATAAACTGTTCATAAGTATGTTACGGTAGTGCAGTCAAAAATATCTGACTACTCTTCGGAACATAAATATCTAAATACTCTAGATTGCAATTTATACTTCGTGCAACCGTAATTCGTATCAATATGACAATGTTGCCTAGTAGCCGTATTAATTGATTAATTAAGTTTTAGAAAATCTTAGGGTCAACGCACGTTCTTCTGAAAACTTGCGATTTAAAAGAAAAAAATATAACAATAGGATATACTTTTGTAAAGAGATTATTTAAAAATTTTAAGACAACAATTCGAGACATGTCAAATTGTCCAGATACAATATTTTTCACAGAAAAATTGTATAGATATTTGTGAACCTAACTTTTCGCTAAATCTAATAACAAGGAATTGCGTTCAATTTTTTTGAGTATTTGTATGTAGCAATATTATTGATATAATGTAGTCACATATTTACGATGTCTCAGATTGTTTACAATTTAATGTAAGGCAAAGCTGTTAAAAGTTTTATGTAACTTACCATCACCTACATATTTTTCTTCATGAACATGCTCAGATATTAAAGAACTCGACTGTATCTACCTAGATTACTGCATTTCACCATGCAATCGTTCATGTTCTTTCTCAAAGGTTTACCCTATACATAGGGAGACCGAGAGTGAGTCAGTTTATTTTTGTGTGTATGTAAGCCATTTTATTGTATTTTTTTTTACTACCCTACGCTGTCCTACTCCTGGGAAAAGCCCTCCCTCCACTCCTTCCATCTTTCGTAAGCCCGCGCGTCCTCTTTCTAATTTTGACGGAACCTATTTAGCTCGTCCCGCCATCTCTGACTTATTTGTTGTTTATTAACTTATTATTTTTAAAATTGTGGTTTTTTATGGAATATGTGTTCTGCAATGAAGATTTTTATTTATTTATTGTACGCATACACAGAGGTTACGGCTACAAAAATAGTCACCAGCACCACTGACAAGTATACCGAATCAAAGAATGAAATACCCGATACGCCAATCGAACCTGACCAAATCAATCAATGCAGTCGCCTTTATAGGTAGTTGATCCCACTCATTTATTTTTTTAAGAGAGAGAGAGAGAGCGATCATCTGCATAATATCCGAGAATCAACGTTATCCTTTATAGGTTATTGATCCCACACATAAAATTTTTAAAGAGAGAAAGCGGGCAACTATTTCTTAGTAACAACGTTATGTTGTAGTAGATAAACAAGAGTCTATAGATTCCTACGTCAAGTCCGAAATTGTGTCCTGCCTAACGGTCACGTCGCTGAAACAGTTGATAGATCTCGATCAGATCTGCAATGAGCTTTTCAACTTTTTTGTAAACATTACTGTGATAAATGTGCAAACTTTCCTACTATAAACTATAACAAAACCACCACGAGGCCGAACCCGTGAAACACTTTTGTGTCAAGCACGGAAAAGTTACCCACATTTTATCCAAAAACTTTATAGGGTGACTGGTAAATAGTGACCGATACATAAAGACATGCTCGTACTCATGATAATAAACAATTTTTCTATGGGACCAGTTCGCATAACTCGTCAAAATGTAGGGAACAGCTGATTTATTTTTCGCAATTTCCGATATGGTTCCATAATAAAAGTTGTATGTTATCATGAGTAAAATCATGTGTTTAAGTATCGGTCTACTTATTACCAACTTTCAATCATTGAATCGAACACTTGCCATAACGTGAAACAGTTGAATCCGACGGACATAAAAGTGACAGGTGACTGGTCGTCTTGAAAGAAAGAAAGAAAAATATTTTATTTGGGACACGCACAGGAAATACAAACAGTAAAAAGGAGCATAGTAAACTAACAAAATTAACATTAAAAAAATTAAACAAAATAAATACAAAATATAACAATTAAAAATACCTGTGCGAGGCCAAAAAGGCTCCTATCTCAGCATAAAGCTGCAATATTTAATTAAATTAATTCTTGCTGACCTTGGTTTTGTTTTGTTATTAGTAACTTAACTCGTTGTTTATTTTACTTCGATGGTCCTAGTTTATCATCTGTGACCGAGTTACGACTACATGTACGGCTATATGTAAGTGGGCACGCCCTTTATTACTGGAGGTTTTTATTTAGGTATAAAGTTCTGCTTACGTTTTTAGTTTTGTATTTTGTTTCTGCTTGAGTAAAGTTTTCGATTTTTTTTTTGGTATATTGGCGTGTGCTAGCTTACTTATAGCAAATAATTTAATTTAATGTTTTGTGTTGCGTAATGTACCTAAATTATTATGCGCAGTGTTATATAGATTCATTTTGTTTAACTGAACAGACAGCTGTGCTGTAGGGGAGTTTGTTGCGCCACTTCTTCTCCCCAGCTAAAGCACTAGGAATTGGTGAAGGGCGGGCGTTTTGGGGGACTGTCTTACGTAATTTTGACGGTCAAAAAGTGCTGATTCTCAACGTAGTTTGAATAAATGACTTTTGATTTTGATTTTAGTGCAGTTTCAACTACTGAGGTCTGATGAACCTTCATGTTCCTACAAACATTTACCCCCAATACCAGCCAACGTAGCCAAAAAACTGATAATTCTAATCGTGGAGCTTAGCACTAGGTACGTAGAAGAAATCTGAACATATGAAGAAATCTCTCGAATTCGGTAATAAACGTGGCTCAAACTTTAAGATTCATTCGCATCTTCAGAACAAACACATATGTATCTTTGGCGTCGATGATTACCAGCGCTCCCGATTATTAGGTGCAGAAGCCGATACAACGTGATTAATAAAACCACTCACATGACAGTGTAGTGGCGGTGATTTCAACCGGACTCAAATCCGGCCATCGAAAACTGTCAATTGTACGAATGCGGATTATATGAATGACACAAATCTTCTTTTTCAAACATTATTGAATGCAACATGATCCATGCACCACGCCCATGACTTAAACTAAAGCAAAGTCTTCGTCTCTTTCATCATCATTCTCCTGCCCTTATCCCAGTTTATTTGGGGTCGGCACAACATGTCTTTTTCTTCCATACTTATTAGTCGTCATCTCGGTAGTCACCCCCTTCCTAGCCACATCATCTTTCTCACAGTCCATCCATCTTTTCTTTGGTCTTCCCCTACTCTTATAGCCATCCACGTTCATACTCACAACTTTCCTCACGAAAATTTCCTCATTCTTCCGCATCACATGTCCATACCATGACAACCTATTCCCACGTCTAGTTTACGTCTCATTATACAGTAGCAATGTAATTGCACACAATTGTAGCTGCACTGTGCTAAAAATGATACAAAATTATCGGTCCAATATGGTCTACAGCTCTAAGGTAACTTTAACATCCACATATATATATAAACTCTCGGTTTCCTATTTAAAATTTCACAAAAATAAAAAAAAATTGATTATTCAATTTATAATATATATGTATATAGTAAACGATGAGTGTTCAGGTTCGTGGACATAATAAATCTCTTAAAGTTTATAAATTAGTACTAGTATTAAGATAAACTTACAAATTAATGGTAAATACTTGACAATTTTTATTATAATATATTATGCACCAGTAAGTACAAATTATGGTAAAACTTTCACCAATACGGCCACACACACTGGATCCGTGACAAAAGTCCCAAATCGTTTGGTGGATCCGATGAAATCTTGCTAGCTCCTCCAAGATTTGACGTTGCTCGAGGCGTTCGAAGTGTTCGAGTTCGAGGGTTTGTGATTCCAAAAATTTGCCTTGTGATGGTAGTTATTCTTGGTATTATAATTACTATAGGTCTGAGTCTCAGCATCCTGAGTCTTGGCGGTGTTCTCGTTCCGCTTCACCGGAGGATAAGTCTCGACGGACGAAGGTTTGTCTTTGTTCATTAGAATACAATCTCACTCTTCATATGCAGCGACGACACTAAGTCTTTGTTAGCAGTATCATTCCACGTGGAACGCGTTTCCTACATGCCCACACAATCAGTTCACTAATAGTTTATTATTATTAAAAGGCACGTACCCACGCTCTAAAGATTGATAAATAGTGGAATTCTTAAGAGTGTAACACCCGTAAAATGAATGGAATCTTGCCTTTGTTTGATAATTCAAACTTGACATCGTTCCAGCCGTCACGTAAAGGTGATGCAATCCCTGACAACTGCGATGATTGATACTTGGAACAACAAATGCGCTGTACAATTGCACCGTAGCATCGCAGAACAAGAGTCGTGAACTGGGTGGCTGACTTTGAATCTCTCTGTGTTTCTAAAAATCTCAAAACTCCTGTATTCTTCAACGGGGTCATTGTAGATGGACTGTGTGCGGTGGGTAAATCCTCACTCTAAAAGTGTAATATAGTTAATTTCATTCAATTATTATTACTAACTAGCTGACCTGAGACACGGGTGTCCTGTCAAATTTATACAAAAATCCCATAGAAAAAAGGACTTACAGTTTTTTCTGAAATTTCAAAAATTTCGTGCATCTGTTCATTTTTTCTTTCCTTAAATACCTTATTCGGACTATGACGAAAAATAAATATATATGTATCAAATCGGTGCAGCCGTTCTCAAGTTATGCGTTTACTGACGAAGAGCATTATACAGGGGTTATTTTATTTATACAGGTTGGTCCAAATAGTGACGTCCGAAAGAAAAATCTGAATACCTCATACTTTTGATGTTCCGCGATTTTTTGTAGTTTTAGAGTTATTTTTGTTTTTGTAATTATTTAGAGTTTTCTGTCGGTGGAGCTTGAAAAATTCATATCTTTTTTTGTAGTGAGTATTTTTCAGATTTTTTTGTGACATAATATATCATGAATGAAAAACTTTAGTTAATTACAAAAACAAAAATATCTATGTACTATGTTATTAATGGCGACTAATACCATACTTGATCTAATGAACTCTGAACGGGCTTGATTTCCGGAATCGTCTAGTACCTAACTAGTAAGTGACTACCGGTAAGTACCTATCTACTAGATTAGTTGACCGGAACCTATCCAGAGGTGCTGAAATCATTTGAAAACCTGCAAAATCCCTTTGTAGTAGTGCCTCATAGACATAATAACTGTAGTCACCGCAAGGTTGCCTGCTTGTCGGTCTTCTACAGGTTGTACTTCGGCGAGTGTGCCCAAGAACTCCACGACCTCATTTCATCGCCCCCCTTCTACCATCGGACATCTAGACGCACTGCAAGATACCATCTCTACCTTGTTGCTATTCCAATTCGCACTAAGCGTTTCCAAATGTCATAATGCGCACAGCATAATAGTGAGTGTGTCCTTACGCATACAACTCTAATCTCTTCAAAGTGAGAGTGAACAGGCTTTTTCTGGGTAAGCTCACTCCATCGTCGATTTTGTCTCTGTTACCTCCGACCTAGTTTAGAGTCAAGAGCGAACCCATCTCAAATAAAAAAATTAAAAAAATCATCAAAAGTGGCCCTTTTGATGACGTTTTTATTTTTTTATTTGAGTGGGTTTGCTCTTGACTCTAACGGCAGACGTGTATTGTACTCCCACATTTCCGCCATTATTCAGCATTTATTTTTAAGTCCCATGTGATATAGGAGATATAGTTTGACCAAGACTGCTATACCGCACCGTAGGTATGTGCGCGGCGATACGGGGGGCAGTGCAGGCCGCTCATTCGTCAACGCTCACGGCGTCCCACCGCTCATTCGCCAGCGCTGCACTCCGACTCGCCGCACATTCCTAAAGCGCGGTACAGCGGTCTTGGTCAAACTATAATTACCTCTCCGCACAACAGGCATATTCTTATGCTACTTTGCTGATGAATTTGCGTATCCAGTGTGGCACTGGTCCACTCACGCCAAGCAAATAGATACCTACTGCCCTAAATGAGACTGCTTAAAGCCGACTCCACTCAATAAGCTCTACCCGCTTGCAGGAATCTCACCAACTTCCTTGCGAGGGATGTTGCAAGCGCGCTGGTAAAAAGAACCACGAAACCGATTCCCGACATACCCTCTACGATTACACAACGATCCCGAGTAGGCTTAAAAGTCGCCAAAGCTTCTTATGCTTTACGCAGGCTATCTAGGACAAACCACCCAATGAGAGAAACAAGTTGAAGCACCTCTCGACTTCGCGAACTCCAGGAACATTTGCTACCCGGGCGTCATCTGCAGTGGCCTATATGGAAAGCTTTCAATCGATTGCGTACCCAGGCAGGCCGCTGCAAACACAATCTGTCGAAGTGGGGGATTACTGACCTATCCAACATTCAGTGTAAGTGCGGTGCTTCTGATCAGACCATGTCCCACTTTCTGGAGTGTCTTAAGTGCCCGTTTACTTGCACTAAAGGTGACCTTATGAACGCCACTGATGCCGCAATCATCCTGGCCACCTACTGAGCTTAAAAAAATGTACCATCGACACGAAAATAAGAATTACCGAGCCTATCACCACTAACCGGCCCCAAAAACGAATTACCGAGCCTATTACCACTAACCGGCCCCAAAAAAAAAGAATTACCGAGCCTATTACCACTAACCGGCCCCAAAAAAAAAGAATTACCGAGCCTATTACCACTAACCGGCCCCAAAAAAAAAGAATTACCGAGCCTATTACCACTAACCGGCCCCAAAAAAAAAGAATTACCGAGCCTATTACCACTAACCGGCCCCAAAAAAAAAGAATTACCGAGCCTATTACCACTAACCGGCCCCAAAAAAAAAGAATTACCGAGCCTATCACCACTAACCGGCCCCAAAAAAAGATTTACCGAGCCTACTACCACTATCTGACCCCAAAAAAAGATTTACCGAGCCTACTACCACTATCTGACCCCAATAAAAATAATTACCTAGTCTATCACCACTAACCGGCCCCAAAAACGGACACCAGGCTGCAGTGGTCTCCAAAAAAATGTGCCAAAAAATATCCCATATCGGTTGATATGGGATTTTTTTTTACCTACCGACTTTGGGTACGAACCTACCGATATTTGTGGGCAACTCTACCGATTTCGCCTTTTGGCGTTCGAGACCACTGCCAGGCTGTTTCTGATGGAAAAACCTAATACCATTTTGCCCTTCTTGGAAATCTAAACCAAGACCTCACATTCAGTATTCGCAACTGCGATCAATAGACCAACGAGGTAGTTATACACGCACTAAGAGATATAAATAGTAGGTAGTTAAAGATACACGTACCTGCAGCAAGAATCCAAGGTTTTCCTGAAGGCTGCCCTAAAGTCCCTGTTGAAGTAAGCATAGATGAGGGGGTTCAGCGCCGAATTGAAGTACCCCACCCAGAAGACGGCGGCCACCACTGGCGGGGGGGAAGGGCACGCATCACCGCAGAGGGCTGTGATTATGTACCTGTGGGGAAAAGAAGACATTAATAAAGACCATTACACGAAAACTAGACTAGTGGATCTTGGGTCTACTACGGCCCCTTTCAGCTGTAAATAAATAAAAGTCAACGCAATACAAAATATGACCATTTATGTCGCATTTTTTGCTCAAGTTGGAGAATTGACCGTGACGTCGATTATGGGAGAATATTTTCTAAAAACACAAAGTTAAGTTTGTCTTTTAATTTGGATTCCAAAATTTATAGGCCGATCACATAAATGAAGCCCCGAGCAACCGGAACCCTCAGGGCGCGAGTTCTACTCGCACTTGTCCGGTTTTTTCAATCGATCGATAGGCGAGTGAAAGGTCGACTGCCAAAATACAACATCGTTTGTGCGTCTCATCGGTTTTTCGCTTTTGATTCATTTTGTGTTCAGACGTTTCCTTTCGAGTGAAAGATGTCGAATGAAAGACAAAAATAAACAAAAACTGAAGCGTATAAGTTACATACGTATTGTGTTTATACTAGAACTAGGATAGTTACCTACACCTGGACACATGAAACAGCACAAGATGTCTTTGTAGAAAGACATAAGATGATAGAAATAAACAAGCGTGTACCATTTATATTGCTTTTTAGGTATTTTCTGGTTTGCGGGCGACCTACAAACCTTCATGTGATCAGCTCAATAAATTCCAATGCTCCGTTTAAATCGAAACATACTCATGATTGAAATTGTAAACAATTATTGAAGCGAAAACTTCTTTAGGCGCGTTGATCGATTTTTGGTTGGGGGAAATCTTACGGGTTCACCTCACGGCGTCACCATGACACCTCGATACCGCGACACGTTAAGCAAAGTTTTACGTTTAAGTTTTCAGTTCTGTCAGCAGTCCCCATGGCTGTTATTTTTTTTTTAGTCTGGTAAAAGACGCTCTTATTTACATTACAGAAATTCTTTTTAACTAGCGACCCGCCACTTTTCGCTCAGTTTTTACAACTTGAAAAAACATCGAGATTTCTTTCTTGTGTTTAAGTTTAATATTATTGTATTTTTGTTGGAGCTCGTGGCTAAGTAATAACAGCCGCACGGGTCGATCCATCAGATTAAGCTACACTTGCTGCGGTTGGTCTGTGGATGGGTGACCATCTTTTCATACCGAGACTCCTTCGTGCCTCGGAAAGCACGTTAAGTCGTTGTTCCCGGCTGTCATTCCTGGATCTTTGACAGTCGTTATGGGTCGTCAGAAGCCCGAAAGTCTGACAACCAGTCTTACCAAGGGGTATCGTATTACCCAGTAAGAGGGTTGTGGAGGTCAGATAGGCAGTCGCTCCATATAAAATACTGGTATTCAGCTGCATCCGGTTAAACTGGAAGCCGAGCCCAACATAGTTGGGAAAAGGCTAGGCAGATTGATTGATTATTGTATTTTTCCACATAAGCCTTCCAGAATAAAATCTCTGGTGAAAGCTGGATCAAAATCAGTGCATAGTTTAGAACAGATTTCTCTAGAAATAAGCATCACCTTTGTACGCAATTTTCTGTTCCTTTATTCTTGATTGTTTATTTGTGTGAACATAAATGGTTAAATAAATAAATAGAATAAACAACACGGTCACACAAGACACGAAAAGCGACTTATTTTTAATTTGTCATCATCCTCGTCTTTTTCCAACCATGTTGTAAATCGTCGAGGGTCCTGTGGCTGAGTAATAACAGCCGCACGGATAATTCGATCAGGTTAAGCTACGCTTGCCGGGGTTGGTCCGTGAATGGGTGAAGACTATCTTTACATACCAAGACCCCTTCTCATATTTCTTTTTCTTTCTTTCCTTTTTGTCTTTTTCTTATGGGTTTCCATCTTTTTTCTTTTTTTCCAAGACCCCTCCGTACCTCGGAAAGCACGTTAAGCCATTGGTACCAGCTGTCATTCGTGGATCTTCGACAGTTGTTACGGGTCGTCAGAAACCCGAAAGTCTGACAACCAGTTTTACAAAGAGGTATCGTATTACCCAGTAACTGGGTTATGGAGGTCAGATAGGCAGTCGCTCCATGTAAAATACTGATATTCAGCTGCATCCGATTAGACTAGAAGACAACCGCAACATATTTCAGAAAAGGCTTGGATGATGATGTGAATTTATAAAATTAAATCTATTAAAAAGAAATCTTACCATAAAAAGAAGGGAAGCCAACATGCCAAGAAAGCTGACATGATAATCCCGAGTGTCCTGGCCGCTTTCCTCTCTCTCTTCATCTTGCTGCTGGCCATAGGCTGCATCTGTATGCTCTGTCGCTCTCTCATGACCTCGCCCATCGAGATCCCGTTGATCTGCAGGTGCTTGTCCAGGAGTAGGGCTGCTACTTTACTCCTGAGGACAAGTGGAAGAGTTTGGTTATTTTCTGCTTATATTTTCAAGGAAAGGAGGCGAAAATATTAAGACGTGATTTTAGTGGTAATCTGTTGATGCCAAAATATGCAATGGCTGATAACGATATCGTAAATGTTCCGCATAAAATTTACTACCATTGATGCTCCTTCGTCTCCTGTTCGTCCGTCCATAATGTGTCTGGACAATATTCAAGCTAATTCTCTAGAAAAACTGCAGTTATCGTAATCTAAATCAAATAGATTGGTCATATTGTTTTCTCGCCCTGGATAACCTACTTTGATAATCCTTAGTTTAGTTTAGTTTATTATATTAATAATTATCAAAATGACATGTCAATTAGTCATACAATTTACGAAAATAGAGCACAGAACACAAGTCATTATCAAGATTAATTGAGAAAATTACACCAGAATAATAGACAAACAAATAAACAAACTTAAATAATATTATAATTAAATCAATTACCTAAAACCATTCTTTCAGGTCATATAATACCTGGTCGGTTAGCCAGCTTTTAGGTTTAGCTTTAAAAGCATTGTCAGACATTGCGCTTATAACTTCATCTGTTAGCCGATTGTATACCGATGGACCCATTATATGAATTAACTTTCCAGATTTAGACAGGGTGTGTGTTGTCTCTACCACGAGTACAGAAGTTATGCCTATCTCCGCGTTTATTGTATTCGTTTAAATTCTGGCTAACTTATACCGCCGCCTGTAATATCACCATAGCATAACAGTCAGTATTTTTAAAGCTTTAAAAAGTGGTCTTGCTGTTGCATCCCATTGCGATCGTGTGATGGTCCTCACGGCACGCTTCTGCATCCTGAAGGATTGCTCCCAATCAGCAGCTCAGCCCCAGAAGTCAAGCCATACTGAAAAACCGAGTGTACCAACGCGAAAGCACCCTCTCATCATTGTACGTGGGACCGTTTGTGCTAGTCGTTCTAGGGCGAAGCATGATCGACCGAGTTTGCCGCACATTTTGTCGATATGCGGCCCCCAAGTGAGCGAGCTGTCCAGCTCGAATTCGAGAAATGTAGTAGTAACTTGCACCTGTTCGAGCACGCTGCCTCCTACCCGAAGTGACAGTGAAGTACACATTCGACCCGACAGACTGACGTGCATGTAATGGGTCATTAATGTCTTAGGGTTGAAAAACATAAGATAAATTCACAATCTTACCTATAAGTCCTGTACTAGTTTAACACATGACTGGTTCCTGTACTAAAAATGAACCCAACAAAATACCAAAATACGCAACGATGCACAAAATCTTTGGGTCAGATATCTCACAAACAATAATCAAAACGATTTTCCGTTCAATCGTTCATTTGCTCCCGTAAGCACTATCAGAGTAAATGACAAGAAAAGGCCACTCCGATTGTCAAGAACCGAACGATTCGAAAGCCCAATAGATTTTATCGTTCGGAGAACCCGATGCGATAGTAATTCGAGCCGACCTTTGAGGAAAAACTGATCCAGTGTAAGTGCCTACTGGAAAACGTTCTGCTTCTTTAAAATTCCAGATATACTTTGGTACTTACAATCTATATAGATTGTAGGTCCAAATTTATGACGTAACGCACAACGACGTATGACGTAACAAAAAAATGTATCAAACTTCTATACATTTGCGTGTCACAATTTCGTGTCACAACTGCGTGTCACTAATCGCACAATGGAACAAAAGTCACAAATTTAACCACGAATCGAACACTTGTATATCTCTTGTAATAAAAAATTTAAAAGGGATTTATGTAATAACATTTTAGATAATCGTCCTTTAACATCTTATCAAACTCAAAGTCACAAAATTTTAAAGACACGCGCCGTATCCTGTCTCCGTCAAAAATTTGGTCCTGACCCATTTATGTACTTGAAGTATTTTGAATTGTCTTTGCACATTCTAATCTTTTGTAGTCAAGGCATTAGTTAAAACTTTGAAACTTTATCACAATAAAAAGATTGTGAATGGTTATAATTGAAATAACTTAGAATTTTAAAACATTGTTGTTATCTACACCTAATCACAACTCCAACTTCAACTTATACATAACTAGCGCGGCTTTTACGGCTTGGCAAAATGAAGATTTCTTTAATAGAAGTTATGTTAATAAACATAAATAAACATAAACATAAACATAAACACATAAACCTTCCGGATTAAATGTTCTAAATTATGATGAAACCCGCAATAAAATCCATTGCGTAGTTTTGAAGGTTGGACTTTATAACAAATGGGGCATACTGAAGGTGTCTGGATTCCCATAAATAAGACCAGATATTAGACTTACATTGACATTTATAGTTTTTAAGGTTCCGTACCTCAAAATGAAAAAACGAAACCCTTATATGATCGCTCGTGTGTCTGTCTGTCTGTCCGTATGTCACAGCCAATTTGCTTCGTCATTCGCCAATTTGTTGCGTCAAGCAAGTATGTAATTTTTATTTTTTATTTGAGAAGGGCTTGAAGGCTACGATGGAGTGGGCTTACCCAGATGAAGCAAGCAAGAAGCAAGAAGAAGCAAGCAAGCAAAAGCAAGAAGGCAGAAGCAAGTATGTATAGATTTAAAAACGTTACAAATTCTAGCTACAAAACCAACTTAACTTTCAGACGTCTGTCTAATAATAAAGCAAAATATAATAGTACACAACTAGCTTAAGTAAAGCCACTACGGCAATAAATCTACAAATCCAGTATACCAGGCATAAGAAACAAGCCACGCTAGAGGTGCAAGTAGTGGCTACCCAATATAAGAAAGCTAACATTGTATTCCGCGTTCAGTCGTACCGCTTTTTGAATCAGACACTTGACCCGGCCGCTAACGAGAGCCTCTTTAGATGTTGGTCGAGGCTGTTGCCCATTAATCTTAATTGCTTGACATATCTTTAACTTCTGGTTCTTTCCAAATTATGTACATACACGTTGCCCCTGTTATTTTTAAAGGTTGTTTAGCTGTCTGTGATTTTATTTTTTGTTTGTGGAAACGAGCCACAACCCAGTAACTGAGTTAATCACTCGACCCCGCTGCTCCTATACTACGACGCTCGACTTCTTATGGCACAACAGACGGTCTTTAAGCTAGAAGAGTTAGGGTTGGAAGTTTTGCGTCATCCAACTCCTGCGCTGACAGACTTCTACTTTTTCCAAAATTTGGACAACTCCTTGTCAGGGGAAAAATTCAAAACGCCTATGAAGAGTTTGTTGGCTCCCGTACACCTGACTTCTTCAAGAAGGGCATTGAAAAATTACCACTGCGCTGGCAGAGATGCATCTATAGCATAGGTGCATGTTTTGATCGATAGAAATAAAAATATTTATATAAAAATGAGTTTAACTTTCTGAATACTAAACGGCAGTTTCAAAGACTATAGAATATAGAAGAAAATATAGAATTTTGGTATTGCACAAACCAATAACCTGAAATATGGTGTAACTTAAGTTTTCCTCCGCCTGCGATACCAAAATTCTAGAATATAATGCTTGTTTTCATCTTTTCAGTTATGTGTTTTTGCTGTCGGGATTTTTTTTCAATAATTTGATTTATTTTAAGCTTTTTAGTTTTATTAATATATACTTATCTATATTTGGAATTGACTCTTTACTACTATCTTTTATTTGATACCAATATTGTTATAATTTATTTAAAAAAAAACTTCTCCAATTTTTTTGTATTTCCAGATGCAATATATAAACATTATATAGCTTATATCACTCCCACAATTAAGATGAATCTAACGACACCTCGTTAAAAGTCATCAAGCCGTTTCGTTTAGGCTACACAGCGTGCCAAAGAAATAGACATACATACGAGTACATCCATACTCTCGAAAACCATAGCCGTCCTTCTGGGGCAGTCGGGTAAAAACATACAAATTTTACACGTGGTGCATAGCTTTCTCTTAGTTAAAGTGTAAACAAATGAAACAGTTAAAATAAGAAAAATACTTCATTCAAAAAATAACTTGTAAATGTTTTATGTAACTGCTGTAAACGTGAGGACACACATCTTGTATTTTAAATAAGATAATAACATAAATGCACCTTTGTATGTCAGTCCTTATTTTGCGTACAGATATATACGTATGTTTTTCCGACAGACTGTGTTTTCAGGCGAGGAGTGCGAATTTGTATTTATGCGGCTTCAAAAGTTTCGGAACATATTTAATGATTAAAAATTTGACAGTTAGCCTACTATCCTACTTCCTACTTCAATCTGCCTAGCCTTTTCCCAACTATGTTGGGGTTGGCTTCCAGTCTAACCGGATGCAGCTGAATACCAGTATTTTACATGGAGCGACTGCCTATCTGACCTCCACAACGCAGTTACTGGGTAATACGATACCCCTTGGTAAGACTGGTTGTCAGACTTTCGGGCTTCTGACAACCCGTAACGACTGTCAAAGATCCACGAATGACAGCCAGGACCAACGGCTTAACGTGCTTTCCGAGGCACGGAAGAGTCTCGGTATGTAAAGATGATCACCCATCTATGGACCAACCCCGGCAAGCGTTGCTTAACCTGATGGATCGACCCGTGCGGCTGTTATTACTTAGCCACGGGCTACTAATATTATAAATGTGAAAGTTTGGATGGATGGATGGATGTTTGTTACTCAATCACACCACAACGGCTGAATGGAGCTGGATGAAATTTAGCACAGAGATAGATTATAGTCTGTAATAGCACATAGGATACTTTTTATCCCGGAAAAAGGTACGGTTCCCGTGGGATTATTTCGAACATCTACGCGGGCGAAGCCGCTGGAAAAAGCTAGTACATTTTGGTACGAGTAAAACTGTGGTAGAAAATATCAAAAATGACTAAATAGAAAGGAATGAGGCTGACTGAATCACTAAATACGTTTAGCGTTAAACGAATTATTAAAACATTTTTATGTTTTGCCAATGAGGTGCTCGTGGCTAAGTACTAACAGCCTCTCGTGTTGATCCATCAGGTTAAGCTACGCTTGCCGCGGTTGGTCCGTGGATGGGAGACGAACTTCACATAACGAGACTCCTCTCCGTGCCTCGGAAAGCACGTTAAGTCGTTGGTCCCGGCTGTCATTCGTGGATTGACAGTCGTTACGGGTCGTCACAATCCCGAAAATCTGATACTCAGTATTACCCAGTTACTGGGTTGTGAAGGTCAGATAGGCAGTCGCTTTACGTAAAATACTGGTATTCAGCTGCGTCTGGTTATACTGGAAACCGACCCGAATATATTAGGGAAAAAGCTAGGCAGATTTATTGTTCTGTTTCAGTCAATCATTTAAAGTGATGTTTAAAATAATATGTTTAGCGATAGTAAATCACTATTGCTAGCTCATGGTGCCAGTGGACCTTAATACGACTTCTATGGTATTATGATATTGATCATATAGTGTAAGTAGCACCGTTTAGTAACGAGATTTACAAAATTCATTATTTCATATTGTACGAGAAAAGGGCAAACTCGCATTGCTATTTGCTAAACAATTTTCTCTTCCCATCCTGTGTCACGTGTCACAAGTCACATTTTCTAACTATTATTCTTAATTGCAAGGACGAAAATACACAAATGCCTGTAGCTCTGGTACAAAACTAAGCCATTGTGACATTGACCAATCAGAAGTTGTTATGGCAAACGGCATGCCAGCTGCTTGCATAGTTTTGCATCAGCTACAGGCATGTGTATTTTCATCCTAATGTTTCATGTATGTAGTAAGTTATAAATTTTAAAATGTGCTACACCTTTTCATTTTGCTTCAAAATATTTTAAACTAGCTGTTGCCTGCGACTTCGTCTGCGATCCAGGATGAATGTACTACTGCAGGGCATGGTCTACCCATGTGCCAAACTTCACCCAGATCCGTTCAGCCGTTTCCGTAAAAATTTTCTATAATAATATAATTCAATCATGATTTGAAAGACACGTGGCGCCATCTATATTAATAAGAACGTTATTGTTGCTTTCCTCGGGAACAGTACTTTTTTACGGGATAAAAGGTACCCTATGTCCGTTTCTGTACACCTGACAACGTATATGCAAAATTTCAGGATGATCGGTTCAGTGGTTTAGGCGTGAAAAGGTAACAAACAAACAAACTTACTTTCGCATTTATAATATTAAGTTAGGAGTTAGGATTTTACCTACTTACTTATAGTAATAACTTGTTGTTGCAACCTTCATCTACGTTCATTTTTATACAAATATCCAAGGTGAAATGTATTTATCTCTTTCTCCAGGTCCCAGGCTACCTATCTGTCAAATTTAATAGCGATCGGTGAATCAGTGGTTTATGCGTAAAAAGGTTACAGCTGGACAGATAGGGGTAGTATATTAATTAGTATGGATGGATGGAATTAGTCAACTATCGAATTATAACTATAATGTTAAGGCGAAAGCGCCAGGGCAGCCCGCGAAATTCAGATTTTCTTACGTTTTTTTGCAATTTTCTTCAAAAAGACTATCAATCGGAATCGGTTTAATTTTGACAGTTCAACTACATTAATAGCGTTATTTATGGTATTGAGAAGACCAATTTTTCGAACATATGAAGCAATGGATTAGCATTGACAAAATGAAGCCTATTCCGATTGATAGTATGTTACGCAATTAGGGTAGATACAGTATTAGGTTGTATGTTGATTAAAATATGATTCGCGATCGTAATACTCGTATACATGTACCTACTTACAGAATAATAATCAAATCAAATCATTTATTTGCTTGAATATTGGTAAGTACATGAGATGATACGTAATTACAACAAGTCTTTTGTATCCTACGCTAGCCTAATCATTAAAATCATCAATTTAGGATTGATCTCTGCAACTTCAATTAAAAAGTACATTTTCTTAACAATTGAAGTACACTGAGCTTAAAAAAAAATCCAACAAGTCACGTTTCTAAAGTATTTATTGTTTTTAATTTACATGAAAAAATTTAAAAAATCTAAAACGTATTGCCTTAGCTTTTTTCTTGTATTTATTAGTATCTGTGTCTCTTATAATAGGCCAGAAATAGTCACCTATAATAAATTAGTAACTAACTGTCGGGAAATCTTTGAGTGATTTCTTTGAGTGAATCCGCTACGGAATGTCCTTTCTTAGATATAATGAATTCACCACAAACGTAACAAAAACCGTCAGGATTTACTTTACACAATCTTTTTGACATTTTGACAAAGAATATTTAAACTGCACACTACACCGCATTAAAATTGAAAATTGTGGGTAGTTTGAAAATAGAATGTGATGATAACTTTGGTTTTTGACGTAATAAAAAAAGAACACATGTTTTTTCGTTTAGTTAGTGCAACTAAATAATATGATATAAAATTCACTGGCAGGACATTTTTTTTTTTTTTTTTTGTAAACTACCTTATTGTAATTATTATAAATTTTCTAGGCTTCTATTTTTAACTTCAAAAAATGTGTTGCTGTTAACTGTGTTCCTACTAATATTGGTATTTATTTCACGAAAACATTCAGTAAAAACAGAGCCCATACAAATGTAGGCACAATTTTATTTCCAAACAAATAATAGAAATTAAATCCCTTATTTAAATTACGAACGAACAATAAATAAGTCTGTTCGAAAACAAGGATTAGGTGTGTGTTGTGACTTGTTTTGTGTTCGTAATCTTTATTGTACACATACATATATTATGTGTATATCCTTGGATTACTCCTTTATCTTGTGCCGTGAGTGTTTTATTTTAATTCAATGTCATATAAAGAAAAACTTGTGAGAAATGTGTGCTTAATGTGCGGTGTGAAGTAGTTGACTAGAACTATAGATTAGTCAAGAGAGAGCCAATTCGCGTAATTAGAAACATTTAAGAGGCTACCGAGCGCACAGTGGCGCCCTCATTGTTTGTTTTGTTATTTCTTTTAATTTAAAAAGAAAATGCAGAAAATAAGTACGTTAAGTTATACTCCACAAGACTATACGTTATTGTTATTACAAACAGTAGTTTTATATTGTTAGGTTTTATTGTAATCATTAAAACGGAAAAAAGTGGCCACTATTTCCCGTTTTAAGGATTACAATACAACTTAACAATATAAAACTACTGTTTATAATAATAATAACGTATTGTCTTGTGAAGCACAACTTAACGTGCAGATTTTCTGCATTTTCATTCTAAAATAAAGGAAATAACCAAACAAACAATGAGGGCGCCACTGCGCGCTCGTTAGCGTCTTAAAATCAAGTCAAAATCTCATTCTCAGCGACAATCATGCAATCTTTGAGAGATTGAGAATGAGATTTAGAGTGACCCTTCTTAAAAATGCGGGAATTGCCCCTCTGATAAAAATCAATCTGCCTTGCATTTTCTCAACTATGTTGGGGTCGGCTTCCAGTTTGACGACCCGTAACGAGTGCCAAAGATCAACGAATGACAGCCGGAACCAACGGCTTAACGTGCTTTCCGAGGCACGGAGGAGTCTCGGTATGTAAAGATGGTCACCCATCTACGGACCAACCCCGGCAAGCGTAGCTTAACCTGATGGATCGACCCGTGCGGCTGTTATTACTAAGCCACGAGTTCCTCCTGATTGGAATTGCCCCTCTTGTACAGGTAAAGGTGAGGTTAGGTATCATTAGTGTACCCGGTCGACCGAGCTCTGCTCGAGTGAAAAAAGAGAAAACGAATTTACCCAGAGACCGAGCTAGACCCGAATATAATAATATATATAAACCATTGTCAGTGTAGGAAAAATATTCGGCATTGATTTAGCTTCATTTCTACGCAAAAAGGCTAATATTTGATGGTGGCGCCACCGTCTACTCGCCGGCACCTATTGGAGCCGTTAGTGCTAGAGAGGTTAAATACCTAGGTACACAATTTTGGAACTTTTATAGACCAGTAATTAAAAGAACTAAAATTGAAAAAAAAAACGGTCAAGTGCGTGTCGGACCACGCACAATGAAGGGTTCCATAGTTGGGATGAATATATCCCAAGAACAAACTTAACATTGTAGTTGCAAAACATAGTCTATCATACATTCCAACTGCAAATGCAAATTTGTACGCAAATTATTAAGAGATTTACCATGTTATTTTAAGGCCATTAACTTATTATAGGTTTTCCTGTAATCTATGAGATAGAACTGTTTTCTGTATTTTTTTTTTTTATTTTAGGCTCAGTTGTTTCGTAGATAAGGGCGAATGGTCAATTTTCATCTCATCATCATCGGTCTAGCCTTTTCCAACTATTTTGTCGTTGGCTTCCAGTCTTACCGGATGCAGCATATGGACGTATGGACGATCCAACTACGTGCAAATGTCTATAGTTAAACGAAAAAGATTCAACCCACATTACACCTAATGTGGGTTGGATCCTTTTCGTGTAACTATGGACAAATGTAAATTTGTACGCACAATATTGAGAGATTTACCATGTTATTTTAAGACCATAGACTTCTTATAGGTTTTCCTGTAATCTGTAATGTAGCTATAGAATTATTTTCTGTATTTTTTTTTCAACATTTTAAGCTCAGTAGTTTCGTAGATAAAGGGGGGAATGGTCAATTTTCGTCTATTTTCTTAAATAACTTTAAATAGTTTATTTTAAAGTTATAAAGAAATATATATTAGAGACCCTCATAGTAAGCCCTTTCGTTTAATATACGCACGGTACAGTTTGCTAATATATATCTTTTAATTTTCTTATTTGCCCCTCAAAATTGACCTATGGGGGTCAATGTTGGGGGGCAAATTTCATTAAAAATTCATTCATTTACATTACATGTTCATGTTTGGGTCACAGAAATACATACGTGTACCAAATTTCAACTTAATCGGTCAATGGACCGATTAAGTTGAAATTCTAATCTAATGAGATTCGGAGTAAATTGGCTGTGACAGACGGACAGACAGACACATGAGTGATCCTATAAGGGTTCCGTTTTTCCTTTTGAGGTACGGAACCCTAATAAACACTAAATTAACTTCACTGTTTAAAAAGAATGCATAGCTGCGGCGGCGGCGGTGAAATTACGAACCGAAACATTTTGCGTGAAAATACGAAGAAAACGAATTTTTCCAGATATGATATCAAGCTGGATCGATTTTTCGCACCCGTAAACAACACAATACACATATTTATTACAACTTTCATCAAAATCGTTAAAGTAGTTTTCAAGAACGTGATTACAAATATGTATATACATATATTTAATAGTATAGGATAATGAAATCTAATTTCGTGTTTGATAATAATAACCCATGGACAATAGGTCCAGTAGAATCGAGAATGAAGGATCACGTATCTAAATACATCAAATATTTCCATGATGGTCTGTACACTGCACACATAGGAACAAATACATCCGACATACAAATATAAAACTTATATACAAACTTATATTTGTCACAAATACTCACTCGCGATTGAGTATCACATTATTTTGGACGGATTTAATAAACTCTCTAAAATATTTCTAAAGGAATGAACATTATTACATATTGCCTCTCACTAAATTTTCCGACAAATATTCCACCAAATAAATGCTGAATATAAATTAAACATAGAAATGTTATAAATGGCGAATGATATCAGTTAAATACCAGTAGGTATATTATTCAAATTCTGAATTCGTATTCCGTAATCCCTTTTGTCGTTTCATTATTTTGATTAATAATATTGATAAAATAACAACAGCTGGATACAGCTGGGCAGGATATTTTGTTTTACTTTATCTATTGTTTATGATATGTTAGCAGCGGCCCGCGGTTTCATCCGCGTAATTCTCAAACCTGTAAGAATATGGGAATAAAAAGTATACTATATGTTAATCCAGGTTATAAACTATCTGTGTAACAAATTTTATCAAAATCCGTTCAGTAGTTTTTGCGTGAAAGAGTAACAAACATGCACCCATCCTCACAAACTTTCGCATTTATAATATTAGTAGGATAGTAGGATTATAGTGCCGATTCTCATGAGGCAAATACTACGACTTGCACTTAGCCGATTTTCTTTAAATATTACTAGTGGGATTAATGATTGAGTGATGATGACAACTAAATTACAAAAATAAAAAAATATAAATAAATCTATAATTATCAGATTACATATCTTTTTTTACATATCTTCTTCGAATGTTTGCGATTTTGAACTGGACATATTATAGATTTTTTTTTCTGTAGGTCTAGCTATACAAAAATAAAATAAAAAGATCTATAATTATCAGAATAAGTACATATTTTCTTCAAATGTTTACAATTGTGAGCTGGACATATTATAGGTTTATTTCTGTAGGTCTAGCTATACAAAAATAAAATAAAAAGATCTATAATTATCAGAATAAGTACATATCTTCTTCGAATGTTTACAATTTTGAGCTGGACATGTTATAGGTTTGTTTTTCTGTAGGTCTAGCTATACAAAAATAAAATAAAAATATCTATAATTATCAGAGTACTCGTAAGTACATAATATCTTCTTCAAACGTTTACAATTTTGAGCTGGACATATTATAGGTTTTTTTTTTCTATAGGTCTAGCTATACAAAAATAAAATAAAAGATCAATAATTATCAGAATAAGTACATATCTGCATATTATAGGTTTTTTTTTTCTGTAGGTTGGTACGGATGACATGACAGAAATGCTGGAAAACATGTTACGCTGACCTTAAATAAATTGGGATAAGGACAAGAGAATGATGATGATCCGAGATATATACGGATATTTTGAAGGGGTGCCTTCAAAATATCCGTATATATCTCGGCAGTGGCAAAGAATAATACGCAATGACTTTTAAAAACACTGTTATTCCACATCTGAATTTTGTTACCTTTAATCAGAATTCTATTTAACCCATCAAGTAAACGAATTAGGTCACAAATTATACCTGTATACATCTTTATTGTTATCCGCACAAATGACTCCGTTCAGACGTAAAAGTACTCGTATAAAGGTATTGAAAATTTCAGGACAAATCTTTATGAAGACGTTGTAATTCACTAAATTACGACGGAATTTATTACGTCGTTGGCAATTCGTTTTGTCTTTGAATTTTCAGGTTCACGATATTAAACTCTGGGTGTAAGATAATTTATTTTGAAAATAATATAGTGATGGAGTGTCGGTGTGTTGGTCTTTTTTGTGAAAGGCGATTTATTTCCCGTTTGGGTGAAAAAGTAAAATGGAAAATGGAACTTGTTTTTTTTTTTATTCCTGGACGTACCTTTTCTCATTTTTTCAGTATTCTACATAGTTTCAAATGGCGTCAATGTTGCTTTTAAGCTCAAATCAGAAATGCCAACAGAAACTCAGAGGTCAAACAGCTTGTGCCGTGTACATTCCGAATGTTTTGTTCAATTAGATATAATTGTCAAAGTATTCAATTATCAAGGGACTCGTGGCTAAATAGTAACAGCCACACGGATCGATCGAAGGTTAAGCTACGCTGGCTGCGGTTGGATTGAGCATGGGTGACCATCCATTACATATCTAGACCCCTCCGTGCTTAAGCACGTTACGCTATTGCTCCCGGCCATAGATTTAGTGTATACATAAAGACGGAAAATATACAATATATTAATCTTGAATAAATTATTGTATGTACCTACCTAATTGAACAAATCATTGCAATTTAATAAATTAGTGTATTAATTATTAACATGAAATACTTTTGTTATATTCCGAATAAAAATCTCCCGATTTTTAGCTGACAAATTCAACGATTTTTTATTTTACACTTTTGCAACACTGGCGATCTGTAGCTGTGTGCCACAGCGGGAGGAAGGACGTGCGTCGTGCTCCGACAAGGTATGGCAATTTTTAGTGACGGTACGACGGTATTTAACCATATAAATCTGCCTAGCCTTTTCCCAACTATGTTGGGGTCGGCTTCCAGTCTAATCGGATGCAGCTGAATACCAGTATTTTATATGGAGCGACTGCCTATCTGACATCCACAACCCAGTTACTGGGTAATACAATACCCCTTGGTAAGACTGGTTGTCAGACTTTCGGGCTTATGACGACCCGTAACGACTGTCAAAGTCTCGGTATGAAATATGGTCACCCATCCACAGACTAACCCCGGCAAGCGTAGCCTAACCTTATGGATCGACCCGTGCGGCTGTTATTACTTAGCCACGAGCTCTTCGTATTAATTTAACCATAATTGAACGAAATATTTACTTATACTTGTATTTGCCGGCTATTTCAATGTATCATGAGAAGTGTGTTTTTGAATTTGGTGCTGATAAGTGCATGTGGACAAGAAATAAAATACTTATATAAACTGTCAAAATGTCTTTAAATTTTCGATTTATCGAAGTGTGACATATCAAACTGTTGCTATTATTATAGTGTAAACTTATTGCAGATGACGTCGGGTAACAGAACAACATCTACTTTCAACTACGGCCTGGTCTCTTTGACGACGACTCTGACTCTGATTTCGTCTGTGGCCGTTAGTGCGGTTTAGAATTCACTTAGTATGAATATCCGCCGACAGGCGGTTACTTCTCTGACCGTTACTACCATAACACATACTTTTAAAACCGAGTAATATGGCATTCAGTCCCCAGACGTGATGCCGCTTTGTATGGAAAGTTTATGTGCCATATCATACTTAAATATAAACTGCCTT
Organism: Dicycla oo; assembly: GCA_948252095.1. Taxonomy (NCBI): domain Eukaryota; kingdom Metazoa; phylum Arthropoda; class Insecta; order Lepidoptera; family Noctuidae; genus Dicycla; species Dicycla oo. Next base: position 18,917,034 of record OX411732.1, read on the forward strand.
ACAAAACGCTTAGAATGTTATATATGGCCCTAGCAGACTCGGTTATTAATTATGGACTCAGTAGCTTTGGGAGAACCTATCATACATACCTGGCAGATATTTATAAATTACAACTAAGAATATTAAAAGTAATTACGCCAAAACATATAAACAAAAAATTCAAAAACAGTGACGACGACATCTTTAAATATTGCAAAGTTATGAATGTGTTCAATAAAGTTGAATTTTCTACTCTTGCGGAAGTCAATAGACCTGAACTGATAACCGAAAAAACAAGACCTGATTTTCTGAGAACGATACCACTTAACAATAAATACATCCTACCAAAATTCAATAATGTGTACGGGATGAGGGTTGCAGAATATTTAGTACCTTTTTTTCTTAATAAACTTCCAGAAGACTTGCAAACGTTATACAAAACGAGTTCGAAAAGTTATAAGTAAGTAAAAAAAAAATTTAAAAAATCAAAACGTTTCTTTACACAAAATTTCTCCTAAATTACGTATTGTTGATTATGTATGAATTATTATCACCATTCTATCATATACAATGTTATATTAACATTGTGTATAAAAAAATGAACGGCTCGCCAGCACACAGATAAACCCTGAGAGGTTTGCGTTGTGTGGCTGAAACCAAAAATGTATTAGACTAAGTGTTTTAGAAATAAATTAAAAAAAAAAACACAAATTATTGAGAATGCTTTTGTGTCCGTGAACGTGTCAATCTTATTAACAGCACTTCTAATAAATTGATATTCAGACTAATTGACACATAAATTTAATAATTATTCTGAGTTCAGAATATTTTATAAAATGCAAATAATTCATTTATATTCAATCGGAAGCGAGTGTTGGAATTTCAATTTGCATTTTATTTCGAAACTAACTGAATTTTAACTAAGTTATTGACAATCTGGAATTGTTACGGTTCATAAATTAAATTACTCAGAAAACTTTTTTATTTTTTTTTATTTGAGATGGGTTTGCTCTTGACTCTAGTCTAGGTCAGAGGTGACAGAGAGAAAGTCAACGATGCAGTGAGCTTACCCAGAAGAAGCCTGTTCACTCTCACTTTGAAGAGATTAGGGTTGTATGTGCTCGGAAACACAGACGCAGGTAGTGAGTTCCACTCTTTTACACTGTAAAAATAAAATGTCTCTTCTCACTACTTTTATTTTTCATTAATTTATGAGGACGATTTATGATTTGTCACATGCAGAAGGTTTAAAGGGTCTTAACGATAAAAAAACAAAATGAACACGGTAAGTAAATAAGTAATAAATTCATGATCTGCCTCATCATCTGCCTAGCCTTTTCCCAACTATGTTGGAATCGGCTTCCAGTCTAATCGGATGCAGCTGAATATACATGGAGCGACTGCCTATCTGCCTCCACAACCCAGTTACTGGGTAATACGATACCCCTTGGTAAGACTGGTTGTCAGACTTTCCCGTAACGACTGTCAAAGGTTGACGAATGACAGCCGGGACCCAAACGGCAAAAGGCACGGAGGGGTCTTGGTATGTAAAAATGGTCACCCATCCACACATCAACCGCGGCAAGCGTAGCTTAACCTGATCGATCCACCCGTGCGGCTGATATTACTTAGCCACAGGCCCCTCTAGATTATTTTTATATTATTTTGTGAAAATGTTATTGTACGTATCTAGATTCGTCTAGATTGTCTAAATTCCCATCTTCCTGGCTGCGGAAAACCTCAAACGTCGGAAGTATTTGATATTGCCGATATAAAATCCGAATGTAGTGGACGCGCCCTATCGGCTTTTTGTAAATTCGGACGCTCCGTGCGGTGCGTACGATCCGTTTCCGACCCAGTGGACGTGTAACTTTAGGGATACTAAATCGAGTGGCTTTTGTTTCCTCCTAGTAAAGTTCTGCCAGTGTATATTGATTGATAACAGTAAGTTTATAGGACCGTAAATCCGTTGCGACCTCATTTTGTTCTTTTTTTTCTGTCATTGTTTTATTGGTTATCTGTCAACACTGAACTGAGTTCTGATAACACAATAAAAATGTGTTTTTAATAATGACCTATTAAATTAATATTATTTATTAGTTCGCCAGTTGATTATATTTTTCAAAAAAGCATCTTTTCATTTACCAGTCTTAAAAATGTGGTTCCGTGTGAGCGAGCGAGGTGACAAAATGTGACAGCCCTCTTAAGACACGCTAATATTTCAGAAAAAAATAATGCTGGTTATGGTGGGATCCACACCAAAATCCATTGTGCAATTAATCACACAAATAGACACGAACAGCGGGTTTGGTTTATACTAAGTATTCCTAACTAATAATACATACAAATGCAAAAGTAAGTTTATTTATTTGTTACGCTTTCACGCTAAGACGGCTGAACGGATTTAGATGAAATTTGGCACATGAGTAGACCATGACTTGGAAAAGCATATAGGCTTATATGGGATACTTTTCATACTGGATCGCAAACAAAGTTGCGGGTAGCAGCTAGTTAGATAATAAAACAGATGGCTTGACGATCTAGATGTATATGCAGTCAGACATGGTTAGATTCCACCGCAGGAGTTACTCTGGGCGCGGAAATGAGAGCCGATTTCCGGCCACCGTAGGCGAGGGCTTGCGAACGGCGAGCAATGGATAGCTAGCCGTCCGACGCTTGGGTCGACGGCGCGTTGTGTTCCACGCGCGCCTCAAAGAGATGTCAGCACTAGCTGAAGTGGTTTGCTAGGGCTGATGCCTGCCAGGGTCGTGGGTTGTTTGAAAGAGTTACCGTGGCCCTAGCACAGGCAACTGAAGAAACACGGGTGGGTTTTAGTCAGTAAAAGTCCGACGCGACCTCCCGCTCCGCCTAGAGCGGGAGAAGTTATTTGATGATATCCCACCCAACAAAAAGAAGACATGGTTAGATTAGTCAATGGTATTGGACGAAATAGAAAAATTTGGTAGAGGGGGCAGTGGATTGCTCCACTGCCCCCTCTCGTCTTTATATATCCAGATTTTTTGGTTGCCTTTGCAGGCAAACAAAAAATCTTTCAGCAGTTTCCATTGCAGGTTTCTCTTACAAAAGAAGAAGAAAAAGATTTCATCTTCTTCTGCTTCTTTGTAAGAGAAAGAAAAACTCTTTATTCACGTGAAAGTGACGCACATACATAAAATTGTTGTTTATTTGAAGCCAAACAAAAACAAGTGGGAATTTATTGTAAAAATAATATCCTACATGGAAATATGCGTCACTACCACGCGAAACGGAATGCTAACGCTCAGCATAATGCCGTGCCCGTGCACGAGGGCACGAATCCACGGCGCTGGTTTTCAAAGCTGGCGTGTCCAGTTTTTACGTGGTGATTTCAGACGCATTCAAGTTTCCTAAGGGTGTTTTCTTTCACCTTACGTAAGTCACCAATAACTTCGTCTAATTTATGTCGATTTAAACTATTAACTTTCGTATTGTCCAGGAGTCAGTCAGTCAGAAAGTAAAAGCTTAGGACTTAGTAAATTGGTAAATTACTAGGTAGTGACTCACCCCTGTTTTGCCAGTATTTCACAATCTGGCAAAACAGCGAGATTTCTTTATTCATGTAAGTTTATTAATAATCTATACTTTAATCCTATTTAATATTATAAATGTGAAAGTTTGTATGTTTGTTACTCAATCACGCCAGAACGACTGAACGGATCTGGATGAAATTTAGCACGCAGATAGATTGTAGTCAGAAATAGCACATAGGATACTTTTTATACCGGAAAATGTACGGTTCCCGTGGGATAATTTCCAACATCCACGCGGGTGAAGCCGCTAGAAAAAGCTAGTGTGTAATAATATAATAAATCTGAAGAGTTTGTTGGTTTGTCTGAACGCGCTAATCTCTGGAACTGCCAGTAGGATTTGATTTTTTTTAGCATTTGATAGCTCAACTCTTGAAAAAGGCTATAAGCTATTTAAAATCACGCTAGAACCCTTAGGAGCCGAGCAAAAAGAAAACCGCATCAATATCCATTGCGTAGTTTACAAGAACAACGCGGTGACACAGACAGACACGAAAAGAGACTTAAATTTTTGAGCAATTACCGCTACGTCGATTACCGCTACGTCGATTACCGCTACGTCGATTACCGCTACGTCGCTTACCGATACGTCGATTACCGCTACGTCGAGTACCGCTACGTCAATTACAGCTACGTCAATACCGCTACGTAGATTACCGCTACGTCGATTACCGCTACGTCGAGTACCGCTACGTCAATTACAGCTACGTCGATTACCGCTGCGTAGCTTACCGCTACGTAGATTACCACTATGTCGATTACAACTACATCGATTACCGCTACGTCGATTACCGCTACGTCGAGTACCGCTACGTCGCTTACCACTACGTCGCTTACCACTACGTCAATAACCGCTACGTCGATTACGATTTCGTCGCTTACAAGTACGTCGCTTACCACTACGTTGCTTACCAATACGTCGCTTACCGCTACGTCGATTACCGCTACGTCGCTTACTGCTACGTTGATTACCGCTACGTCGATTACCGCTACGTCGATTACTGCTACGTTGATTACCGCTACTTCGATTCCCGCTATGTCGATTAATTTTCACCAAGATTGAACCCTAAACGTTGTGCAAACGTTGTGCACAAGATTTGAACCTATTAACCATCGTGTCATTAGTTGAAATAGTTGACTTGAAATCTTTGTTAAAATATTTACGACTCAGAAAAGTTAGGTTTGTTTTATATATTTTCTTTTTCAATTTTCCAGGCACATCTGGTTCTACTAGAGTCTGACCTCAATATAGTTGTGTAATGGTGATTGATGTCCCTAATGACGGTGGAGTGTTTGCGTCCGGTTACTGCGCTAAATCTGTAGAACGGACCCGGATAATATTATTTTTACCCATTGATAGGTAAGGCTGAATATTTTTGTATGTTAATGAAAAAAACTGGCCCAGTGCGTGTCGGACCATCCACAATGATGGGTTTCGTAGTTGAGATGAATTTATGAGTTATATTTATCCCAAGAGCAAACTTAACATTGTAGTTGAAAAACATGTTCTACCACACATTCCAACTGCAAATGCAAATTTGTACGCACAATATTGAGAGATTTATCATGTTATTTTAAGGCCATAAGACTTATTATAGGTTTCCTGTAATCTGTGATATAGAACTGTTTTCTGTATTATTTTTTTTTTTCAAAATTTTAGGCTCAGTTGTTTCGGAGATAAGGGCGAATGGTCAATTTTCATCTCATCATCATCTGTCTAACCCTTTTCCAACTATTTTGGCGTTGGCTTCCAGTCTTACCGGATGCAGCTGAATGCCAGTATTTATACATGGAAAGACGGCCTATCTGACCTTCACAACCCAGTTACAGGGTAATACGATAAGCCTTGGTAAGACTGGTTGTCAGACTTTCAGGTTTCTGACAGCCGGGACCAATGGCTTAACGTGCTTTCTGAGGCACTATCTTTACATACCAAGACCCCTTGTCTTGGTATGATAGATAATAGATAGGATAGTCACCCATCCACGGACCAACTGCGGCAAGCATAGCTTAACTTGGTCGATCGACCCGTGCGGCTGTTATTACTTAGCCACAAGCCCCTCTGGTCAATTTTCATGAATCTTCCTTAATAACTTTAAAACTATTTATTTTAAAATTATAAGAAAGAAAGTTCAAGAGCCTCACAGAACCATTTGATTTGTCACAAGATACTGTTTGCAAAACCGGTTTTTTTGTTATTTGCCTCCCATAAATGACGCCTACGTTCAATATTAATTTATCTACGTTACACGACTGTTTGGGTCAAAAAAAAAAATGTGTACCAAATTTCAAAATAGATTCGGAGCAAATTGGCTGTGACAGACTGACAGATAGACATCTGTTAGATAGTTATCCTATTAGGGTTCCGTTTTTTTATTCGGATGTATGGAACCCTAAAAAAGATCTTTGTATAACCACTTTTTTTACTTTGTAATATTACTTAATATTGGAATATTACTTTAATTCACGTTGCATGCAGTGAGCACCAAGGTTGGCAAATTGTTACCTATGTTTGACACAAGGTGACTGTTTATTTTGACCTTGACACAATTGCTTACATCATCATCTGCCTAGCCTTTCCCCAACTATGTTGGGGCAGCTTCCAGTCTAACTAGATGCTGTTGAATACCAGTATTTTTACTTGGAGCGACTGCTTACCTGACCTCTACAACCTAGTTATTGGGTAATACGATAACCCTTGGTAAGACTCGTTGTCAGACTTTCGGGTTTCTACATAAATAATCTCTACAAAACAAAAATAACATTTAACTTAACAAATATATTACCTACTATTATTTCCACAGATTGCAACTTAAATTTATACAAATTGATGGCAAAAGTTAACTGTAGTCAAGGCAAAATCAATTAAATGAACAAAATAAACTAAAAATAACAAAACAAGACTTTTGATTGTGTATCTCATCCTACGGGTCCTATAATAATAATAAAAAATATTAATAATATAATAATAGGTATAATAATATATAAAAATATTGTAATACTAAATGTAGATATCGATATTTTTCCAAAATTAATTGAAAAACAGTTACGTACCAAGAGACATCACGGGAGCGTTGGCATTCCAGGGCCAAAACTTTAATGTCTGAGCCTGTTATTAAACAGGCCTCTATTCCTGTCAAACCAGAACACAGCAACACTATTTAGTGGCAAAAATAAGAACGAAGATATTTTTCTAGTCTTTATTAGTTCATAGAAAGTTTGATCATATGAAAGTTTGACGAGTTAATTAACGTCTTGAGTGTCGCCAGATACCGCATAGGTTCATGTTAAGGCACAGATAATGAGTTAGCTTGCGTGTTCTGTGCTGAGCTCACGCAATGCGTCGTACGACCACCCAGTAGTAGGACTTGCCCATCATCGTCCGCTGTCCCAAATTAGATGCATTATTATTTTATTATACATAAAACAAAAGATATTTTAATAACCGCTAATTACATATGGGATGAAATTCATACCATTTTTTTATTTAAGTAGTGGTTCGTGGGAGTAAAGTCATCCCACGCAAATCTGCTTTTGGTTTGAACCTTGTTCCACCACTATTAAGGAGTCCTTTCTAATTTCATACATTTAGTTTGATGCACTATCTATTTCCGAGGAATTTGAGGTACGCCAACCCTCTATGCGACTAGTCAATCGTCTATGGAAAGATTATTTTTAGTCTGTAGTTGCAAATCTTTTTGTAAACAAAGGTTTTTGTTCAAATTGGAATGCTTCTAATTAATGAAAAAAAAAGTAGTTTTATTTATGTTTCGTGCTAAGAATAAACACACCATGCATTTTAAACCATAAAACATATAGTTCATCGCTTGTTTTTCTTTTACTAGAGTCATTTCTTTGAAAGTGTAACTAAAAATTGTTTTGTTATTTTTTTCAATCAATTTTGAAAATGAAAACAAGTCATACTTTCAAAGGAAACGTACATTACTATAAAGCCTTACTCACTAGCATTCTAAGAAACATTCAACGGTTACGAAATTCTAAGAAGCTACGATGCAAATCGGTTTTGTTTACAAGATTACCGCGGGTGGGGTGCTCAACGGTTTTCCCCGCGCGCAGGTGGGCACAGCGGTTCAGCACAGCGGATAAAACACATATACTAAAAGACAAATAATAATTATCTTTAAAATGGTTAGGTTTCATAAAAATACGCTTGAGGGTCTTTGCGGGATTCTCAGTTTTTTCCGCGTTAGTAAAAACTTTACAAATGAATTACACTATGTAATAAAAACAACTTCTAAGATATTCACAGATTAAGTTATTAAGCAAATGCTGTTATTTAACATGCATTTTTTTCCAAATCATTAACACTACCCGTTTAGACTTGATGTTAAGTTTAAAATCAGTAAAAGTCGGTTATCGACAATGTCAACCGAACCTCATAGGTTCAAAATTGTATGAAGACAGTATAGGTGCATATTTCTCTGAACGAACTCCTTCATAATTAACTCCTAACTACCAGATTTTGAAGCACTACCCATCAACAAATCATATTTATACTCAGATAGATAACCTTCATTGCATTAAAAGGAACCGCACTTCATACAACCCATCCCTAATTCTAAAGATACGCAAGCTCTCTAGACGTCCCTTGATCGTGGGTTCAAAATTACCTTTTCCCACTCAAGTGATCTTTACCGACCTTAATCTTAGCCTTGGCATAGAGTAAGAATACCGTGTAGAAGCGATACTCATGTCAGTATTGCCTTTGATCAAGAATATATTATTCCCAGTAGCCGTGGCTTGGTCATCCACGATGAAGCGAAGGGGAACCCGAGGAGAGGCCGCTCGTCAGGGCTTTTGCCGGCAAGCTGACGACGTAGCGGCCGACAAGTAGGTTGCGGTGCCGCATAGGCGACATCGCAACTGAGGCGGGCCGCAATGTCGTATGGGAAGCATCGCGGCTGAGGGTTGGAGGGCGCCGCGGGAGAGGAGTGTCGGTATTGCGGTGCGCCTCTCTCCCTACCTTCCGCGGCCTTGTCGGTTTCTGATGGCGGACGCGGTGGGGCCACAGGGGAGGAGGAGCGTCGGTATGGCGTTGGCCGCTGTCCCTATCCTCTGGGGCCGAAAAGTGGTAGGCGGCCGGGCCACTGACCTGACCGGTCTCAGGTTGGCCAAAGGTGCCTAGACACGGTGTCGTTTAGCGCCCATGTGTTGGTTTGATCCCTGGGGTGGTCACGGCGTGCAATGTGTTCTGGTGCACCGGTGATGGAGGGTACTCCCCAGAGGAGGGTCCGGTGACGAACAGCCGCGGCGGGTTCACAGATGAGTGCTAACGAGTGCCCGTGTTCCCGCCACAAGCGGCAAAGGAGGACACTGTGGAGTTTTAATGGGTTAGATTCCCACATACGAGTAACTCACTATCTCCTCGTGGTAGTCCAGTATGCATAAACATTTCTCCACGAAAAGAAAAATAAAGAAAAGGGCGTAAATCGCTGAGCCACAAATTAAAAATTTTGGCGGTTTTTGCATTTTATCTTGTAAGCATCCATTAAGAAAGGATTTTTGGAAATTTTACCCCTAATCCATGCGAGCGAAGCCACGAGCAACAGCAATAATATGTATATACGAACAAAAACTCGTTACTCAACTGACCGTGAATGTAATAATGATAATTATGTTCATAAATTAAGGCTCACTAGCACCACAAATCACTAAATGCATTTAGCGCTAAACGAATTTAAACATCGTTCTATATCCATCAATCGTTTGAAGATGACAGAGACAGAATGGTGTTTTAAATACATTTAGCGTTAAATGGATTTAGCGATTTGTGGTGCAAGTGGGCCTTATTCAGATTTTTTTTTTATTATATTAAGGTATTTTAAATAACATAAACTTCTGATTGTTACAACTTCAAAAATCGAACGTGAAGTTGAATTTATGTTGGCTATATATTTATGTTTAAAACTCTTTTCATCAGAGAAAATGTAAAAACAAATTCGCTTGAAGCTTCAAAATAAAATAATTTTGAAATAAGTAGGTACAAAAATATTGATTCTAAAATTAACCTTAAAATCTAAGCAATTAGCTTGATGAAAATATATGTTTGTAATTGCAGCTAAAGGCGGAGACTGACTTGTAACGATTGTTTGTAATGTATCAAGTGTTTACACTAGTCAGTGGAGCGAGCCCAGTCGCTTCGAGCGCCGGATGCTCCACTCGACTGTCGGCGGTGTCTTGAATTCCTTTGAAACGTGTTACAAACAAAAGTTACAAGTCAGTTTAGTCAGTGCAAATATCTAGAAATAGAGCGCGCTTGAGCCATGTGCTAGACGCGAGCATTCGCCGCGTGTTGTGTAACGCCGTTTTGTAACCAAGCTCGCCTCGAATGTTACATTACAAACAAAACAAGTCAGTCTCCGCCTTTATATTCTATTTTGATCGCACAACATAAATACATAAATGCAACATTGCCCTATTTTTTGAGTCGCTAACCCTGAATTTAATATACTCTTGATTGAAGTGTACTGCCGAAATAATCATCTACTACGCCCTTCTAAATGCATGACATACGATTGTATTAATTATGTTTATATCGGACGCAGTCGTCGGAAGAAATAACCTAAACCTGACTGTAATTAACGTGTTTAAGGGTTCCGTACCCAAAAGGTGCTGACGGAGCCTTATTGCCTACGTTGTTTGTCTGTATGTCACAGGCTTTTTAAACCGTATAGGTAGTCAGTTGAATTTTTTACAGAGTACAGCTACCTACCTACGTGTAAGCAGGTGCCTTACCTGATATGAGAAGCACAGGACCGGTCGAAGTGGCGACGTTTGGGAGAGCCCTATATCCATCATGACATGCAACCTCTATTGTGATAATTATTTAAAAAAATATATAAATAATACAACCACCCCTTCATCGTTTGGTTAATACATATAACAATGTAATCGACATTCTTTTTTAACACACCTCAAAAAGGAGGAGGATTCGTTTTGAGAATTGAGAATTCGTCTGTATGTTTTTTTTTTTTTTTTTGTATGTTTGTTACGCGATTACTCAAAGGCGGATGAACTGATTTAGAAAATCCTTTTTTTGGTTTGAAAGGGTATATTTCCTAGGTGGTAAATTGTATTAACTTTGCTTGGGTGGTTTTTGAGTTAGCTTCAATAATGCGTATTTTTCCCACTTAGTCTACGTGGATGATGTTTTAATAACTTCCTATCACTGTTATTTACATAGCAGGTAGTGGTATTCGAATTTGAGTGGGGTAGGTACCACAACTAAAAAGTGAAAAATAAAAACTTTTTGGCAGAAAATGAAACCGACTTACAAAACAAAACACTACAAAGTGAAAAAATAACTTTAATTTCGGAAGTCGGTGGCACAAAAAGGAAAATACAAAACCAAAGTTTTTTTTTTTCTCAGTAAAAATGCATTTAAGAAGCAAATTCAAGCAACCCTAAAGAATCAGCAAAGTAATGCATTTATAATAACGTTATGTTCAATAATGTACGCACACAAATTTTCTTCTTTTTTTTTTTTATAAATTTAGTTATCCTAATATGAGTTCTACGAGAATGACTATTGTATAGATATTATATCTGTGTTTCTAGCTAGTTATAAATACTTTAAATTGTAATCTGTGGAGAACGTAGTGGGTAGCATAATTTAAAAAAATGTAATATTTAAGATAATATGAGTATTTCTTATTGTGCTACTGTTTGTTTTCCAATAAATAAATACAACCAACATAAATTTATTTTTTCACTTTTTAGTAGTGGCACAAATTCATGTACCACTACGAACTATGTGAAGATAACATCATTATCAACATAGAGACAAACTGGCTTAAAAATTCTACATATTATGAAGACAACAAATTTTGCTTAAGCAATGTAATGAATTTACTGTGGGACCACCGCGCGGGCATCTTCGACCAGATGAACGAATAAGAATGATATAAATGAGGTCAGTAATCACAGAGAAATCGATGATAATATGTTCATACATTTCTCTAAAATTATTTTTAAAAAAAACTCGCCGATTGCGTAACCTGCTAGTTTTTTGATGTTGGTAAAAAAAAAATTGAGAATTTGGACTAGTTTTAGTACCTTTAGTGCTCGAGTGCAACTCGCATTTAGCCGGTTTTAGGCCCCAAAAGTGTAGGCATTTATAATGTCGGTGAGTTCCGCTTCTATTCATTCTCAATCTATGCCATTGCCCTAGGCTCATCTTAAATTAAATTGATGTTTTGCGGGATAATACATCTTAAATTTTCGAGTGGGTACGAGGGTACAAGACAACCGGTAAATTGATAAAGTTCTTTTTGTTTGCGAACACTTGAATATTTTTTTTTGGATACAATTTTTAATGATGTTCGGTTTTTTATGCAAGAATTTGTTTTTGGATAAGTAGCATCATCTTAACTAATATAATAAACTAATATAATTATAAATTCGAAAGTGAGTTTGTTTGTTTATTACGCTTTCACGCTAAAACGCCTGAACGGATTTAGATGAAATTTGGTACATAGGTAGACCATGACCTGATTTAGGACATATAATACTTTTATACCAATATTCCCACGGAATCGTGACTTATGCGGGTGAAACCGCGGGGCGCAGCTCATAAAGCAGACAAAAAAATACAATTTGACAACGGTTTGTTAAATCTGGAATTCAGGATCATTATAAAGATACCACATAACTTAATTTCGGATATAAATGACAAGAGAAGTGATGGTATGTAACTGACGAGCGCCGATTGGCTTATCTCAACTGACAGCAGCAGCTGCTCTTATCACTTATTGTTGCCAATTATTATTGTTATTATTATCTTTAAACGACTTTAAAAGACCGTCTACTTATCTGCTTCTATATAAAGCCTAGGTCCGCTCTCAATTGGTATTTGCAGTTCCGATTTGGAGTCCCATATTTGATATTTATATTAAAAAAATTGAAATGGTTAAAAAAAATGGTTCCTACGTACTATGCACTATAGATGCACTAAGTCTAGAATACCTGCACATTTATTGGACCTTTATAAATTTCAAAGCTTGGAGTCTAGACGCAGCTTGCTTATGGCCTTGATGCTTCACGGTCTGTGCAATAACAGGTTCAATTGCAGTAATATTACTAATGGGTTGTGTTACATTGTACCTAGAACTGTAATGCGTCGCGGGGCGCGCGTGCCACAGCTGTTCCACACTGCAAGGTGCAGGACTCACGCTGGTGCGCGAGCGCCTCTCTGGCGCATCGTCTATACGTATAACACACTATCGATTTGGATATTTTCGCGCTTACTCACGTAAAGTTTAAAATATTGACTATAGAATCTTTAAAATAGTTACTTTAGTCATCTAATATTATTGTCTAAATACTAACGAATACTTATGTACTTTTTCTGTAATATTAGCGCACGTTTTAATTTAATTGTATAACTGTTTGTTACTATTATTTCGCGGACATTTTTGTAGGTTACATGTTTACCTAGTTATTAAAATTCTCTGGCATACCTTATTATGTAATGTGTAACTGTTTTATATCCCAATAAAGTAAAATAAATAAATAAAATTAATTTAAGTTCTTCACATATAAACTATGTTTTTAAATATTAGAATACAAAAATAAAAACATTTAAAAATATAAAAAAAATATTATATTTATATTTATTTATTATTATTTTTATTATTATCTGAAAAACCTATTCCCAGTATACTTATGTAAACACTAGCTTTTGCCAGCGGCTTCGCCCGCGTGGATGTGGGAAATTACCGAATTAAGAACTGTACATTTTTCCGGGATAAAAAGTATTCTTTGTGCTATTCCAGACTATAATCTATCTCTGTGCAAATTTCATCCAGATCCGTTCAGCCGTGCTGGTGTGATTGAGTAACAGACATCCATCCATCCAAACTTTCGCATTTATAATATTAGTAGAAAGTAGGATAGTAGGATTGTACGAAAAAACATTGCAATCGCCAACACGTACCTAATGATCAATGCTCGTGCCTTCTCTGTATAAGAAGAGGCCACTGCAGTAGGCCAATATTATTCTGGTACTCACAGAGAGGAGGTCTGACTCCCAGCAGTAGGAACGTTATAGACTGATCATAATACTTATCCAAATAACCTGCAACTATTTTAAAGGATAAATCCTTAGCTACGTTCCATTCAAACATTATCTCCAGTTTCCAACAGTCTCAAGACAGCAACGACTTATCTTAAGACGTTTATGCCCTTGTGAGTATTCAGTTCAACTCCATCTGGAATTAACTGAGTTCTAGACAGTGATTGAATATCTCTACGGCTGCAATATTGATATTACTCTCGTTCAATATTGATATTGACTACAGCGCAATCTTAACTTTGTCTGGGTAATACCTATGGCTCATTTAGAAGATTTTTTTTTTCATTGAAAACTAGATATTATTTACGTATACATAGCACTCTAGTCAGGTCAATCGATCACGTTAAGCTACGTTTGACGCGGTTGGTCCATGGATCCATCTTTTCATACCGAGACTCCTCCGTGCCTCGGAAAGCACGTTAAGCTGTTGGTCCGGGCTGTCATTCGTGGATCTCTGACAGTCGTTACGGGTCATCAGAAGCCCAAAAGTCTGACAACCAGTGTGACCAAGGGGTATTGTTATACCCAGTAACTGTGATGTGAAGGTTAGAAGGCAGTCACAAAAATCAATCTGCCTAGCCTTTTCCCAATTATGTTAGGGTCGGCTTCCCGTCTAACCGAATGCAGCTTAATATCAGTATTTTACATGGAGCGACTGCCTATCTGACCTCCACAAACCAGTAACTGGGTAATACGATACCTCTTGGCTTACCAAGTCTTACCAACCAGTCTTAACTGGTTGTCAGACTTTCGGGCTGTTGACGACCCGTAACGACTGTCAAAGATCGACGAACGTCAGCCGGGATCAACGACTTAACGGGCTTTCCGAGACACGGGAGTAATCTCGGTATGTAAAGATGGTCACCCGTCCACAGACCTACCCCGGCAAGCGTAGCTTAACCTGATGGAACAATCCGTGTGGCTGTCTGACTAAGCCACGAGTTTCTTCTTACCTACATACCAGTGTAGGTAATAAGCTATGGTAATAATAATAAGTTATCATCACACAATGATATCCCAATAATAAGTCATCATCACACATTGAAATCTCAATAATAAGTCATCAACACACAAAGAAATCCCAATATCAAGTCATCATCACACAAAGAGATCTCTATAATACGTCATCACCACACATTGAGATCTCTATAATAAGTCGTCATCACACATTGAGATCTCCATAATAAGTCCTTAATACTCAATGAGACCTCTATAATAAGTCATCATCACTCATTGAGAGCTCTATAAGTCATCATCACACATTGAGATCTTCATAATAAGTCATCATCACACAATGAGATCTCAATAAAAAGTCATCATCACACAATGATATCTCAATAATAAGTCATCATCACACATTGAGATCTCAATAATAAGTCATCATCACACAATGAGATGTCAATAAAAATTCATCAACACACAATAAGATCTCAAAAATAAGTCATCATCACACATTGAGATTTCTATAATAAGTCGTCATCATACATTGAGATCTCAATAATAAGTCATCATCACACAATGAGATCTCAATAATAAGTCATCATCACACAATGAGCTCTCACGTTTTAAAGATTAGTAGTTAAAAATATTCTATACAACACTGCGCAAAATAATATACCTAAGTACATTACGCAACAAACACATTAAATTAAATTATTTGCTATAAGTCAGCTAGCATACGCCAGTATACCAAAAAAAAAAGAAAGAATGAACCCTACTACTAACTTTAACCCCCTTTAAGGGATTAAAGTTGTAGTAGTTAAGAAACGTTTAAACGTCAAAAAATGTATGGTTAAACAACCGTTAATCATTACTAAACGTTAAGGTGAAACTACTAAAATGTCGGTGCCCTTGTACAACACGACTGGGCGTTTTCGCCGCATTGGCATGCGGCGAAAACGAACCCCGGTTCAGTTTGGGTTCATATGGAATATTTATTTTAATTATTTATTTATTCAAGAAAAGTTTGTATAGAAAAAATACACATATCTCCTGCCAAACTGCTGTACAGTTTTTCGGCAAACGAAAATTTGAAATTTGGAGAAAAATCATAGATATACCTATATTATAGATAGTAAAATAGTCTATTCATACAAAACAAAACCATGAAAATAATTTAAGTAGTTTGAAAGTAAAATCGTTTTTATATTTTGGGTAGACATTAATTCCTGAATTTATTTCATATAGTATTTTACTACAATACTTAAATATTCACATAAAGAGTTTATGTGTACGCGTCCTAGTGTAACATACTTTTTTTGCATATCTTACTTGCATTACTTGAAGGCGCAATACCTACCAGCTTTAAGTCACTAAAATCTTATATCTGCGTCTTACGGCCGAACCCAATAACCTATTTACATTAAAAGACAGATCGCTATTGTTGATAGACAATATAATTATATCTGTCCTTACGTTCATTTCGTTCGTTCAATTCAATTTGCCTAGCCTTTTCCCAACTATGTTGGGGTCGGCTTCCAGTCTAACCGGATTCAGCTGAATACCAGTATTTTACATGGAGCGACTGCCTATCTGACCTCCACAACCCAGTTACTGGGTAATACGATACCCCTTGGTAAGACTGGTTATCAGACTTACGGGCTTCTGACGACCCGTAACGACTGTCAAAGATCCACGAATGACAGCCGGGACCAACGGCTTAACGTGCTTTCCGAGGCACGGAGGAGTCTCGGTATGAAATGATGGTCACCCATCAACAGACCAACCTCGGCAAGCGTAGCTTAACCTGATGGATCGACCCGTGCGGCTGTTATTACTTAGCCACAAGCTCCTCCTCGTTCGTGTTCTTTTATCTGTCTTAGATAGGTTAGGTTAGGTTTTGGGACGTTAAAACCACAGATGGATAGGTTTTCTATCTTCAAGATGCCAAAACTAGTCATAAATAGGTTATTGGCTTCAGTCGTAAATCATTACTTAATTTTGAGGCAACATTTATAAATATGGGGTATAATGATTTTTCAAGTGGGCGTGGATGGTCAAATCCTATGAGGAATAGCGAAAAGTATTCAAAGGAGTCTCGGGCTCGATTTGGATAAAAACTAATACAGCATCATTGGATTTTTGAAAAATAAATGTCATTACTTCCCCGAATTCGATCCTTATTAGCAATACTATCGAATGGTGTAATAATACAGTCTGTGTGTTATTTTTTCAAAATCAACAGGTTCGATTCCTAGCTAGAAATATTGATTTTTCAAAATCCAATGATGCTGTTTTAGTTTTCATCAAAATCAAGCCCGTGACACCTTTGAGTACTTTTCGATATTCCTCATAGTTTCGAATATGGCCATCCACGCCCACTTGAAAAAATCGCCCTATATATGCCTTAGAATAATAGCGTAGCCTAAAAGTTTATACTGTCATCTGTCAACGATAAAGACCCATTCGTTGTCACGAGTTTCGTATACGAAACTCTTTGCAATAATTGCCTTAGGTAGGTACACCTAAGGCAATTGTTCAATCAATCAATCAGTTTATTCGCATAATATGGGTTTACAAAGATGTTCTACAGGTACGGTTTCACCATATTCGGCTTATGTTAGCATGCAAATTATAATATAGTGTCATAATATGTAGACAATTAGATCATAATCTTTTAAAAATATAAATTAGACATTGATAGTCAAGTCCATTACAAATAGTCATCATAATATTAAATTAAAAGGTCAAATTATAGGAGTAAAAATTAATTAGATTAAATTAAGAATTATGCTGGGTAGATTACAATTATTTCATCGACAATTAAATGTAGGATTACTATTAGTTAATTAATTATTAACAATGATTGCGTTACATTTTATCTTCAAAGTACTCCTTAACTGAATAATAAGCCTTATCAATAAGTAAAGATTGAAGTTTCTTTTTGAAAAGATTTATATTATTTAAACTGCGTATAGTTGAGGGTAGTTTATTATATATTTTAGGGCCCATGCAAACAAAGCTTTTAGACAAGAGTGCGGTTTTTCCTGGTGGAACGCATAATTTATTTGCGTGACGCTCTCTTTTGCGATACTCAAACAGTTCTAGATTGCAATGGATAAATAGTGCTATCTCATAGATGTAGATGCTGGGCAGTGTCAATATTTTTAATCGTTTGAAATGAGGCTCACATGAGTCCATTTGGGTTAAGTTACATATAGCTCTTACGCATCTTTTTTGCGCCCTGAACGCATTTTCCAAATCAGTGGAGTTGCCCCAAAAAATAACACCGTATCGAAGAGTAGACGATACATAACCATGGTATGCAGTTATGGAAGTTGTAATATCAACGATTTTACTGAGATTACGTAAAGCGAAAGAATAACTGTTTAATTTATTACTTATGTGTTCTATTTGTTTCTTCCATGTCATTTTGTTATCTATGTATAATCCCAAAAACTTTGTTGACTCTACTACTTCTATTGTGTGGTCGTCACAACTAATGTTTAAATCCTCTATTGCTGGTCTTTGTCTAAAATTAATAGCTTTTGTTTTACTAATATTAATTTTTAAATTATTACTTATTAACCAATTAATTGTATTTTTTAGAGTCAAATTTATATTTTTAAGAATGTCATTTTTATCATGCGAGTCAAAGAGAATAGTACTGTCATCAGCAAAGAGAGTCATAGGATTATCGGTTACCGTTGGTATGTCATTAATATATATTAGGAAAAGCAATGGCCCCAGCACACTACCTTGTGGTACGCCATATTTGACTTTCCTCAGGTTAGATTTATATACTGTCATAGTTTTCGTTTTTGGGCAAATGTATGACATTTCAGTTTGTTGTAGTCTGTCAGTCAGATAGGATTCTATTAATTTATGTACATTTCCCCTAAAGCCGATTGCATAGATTTTATCCAATATTATGTCAAATTTAACGCGGTCAAATGCTTTTGTCATGTCCATAAATAGGGCAACAGTTGGACATCTCTTATCCATATTAGTCAAGACTCGCTTGCAAAAGTTATATATTGCTAAGTTGATTGACTTGTTTTTTCTAAATCCCATTTGTTCTTTGGCATTTAGATTATTACTTTCAAGGTAATTGTAAAGGCGGTTATATATGACTTTTTCAAAGATCTTAGAAAAAATAGAAAGTAATGCAATTGGGCGATAGTTGTTCATGTTATCTTTGTCCCCTTTCTTATGAATGGGCTTTATTATTGACATTTTAAGTTTATTGGGAAATGTACCTGTTTCTATAGATAAGTTTACTATATGTGATAGTACTGGTGAGATTATATGAGCGACCTTTTTTACAATATCGGTCTTAACTCCGTCATACCCCACGCTAGAAGTGTTTTTTAATAAAAATATGATTTTATAAATTTCAACCGGATCAGTGGGTGGCATAAAAATTGATTTAATGTGAGATGGAGGGCATTTGAATGCAGGGGGTTTGTCTTCCAGTATTATTTGTTCAGTAAAATAGTTATTAAAGTGAGTCACTATTTTGTTAGGGTCATAGATAGATGCATCATTAATTTTTATCCCATTTATATGTTCGCGGGGCTGGTTATGCTTGTTTTTATTGATTATTTTCCAAGTAGTTTTAGATTTATTATTAGAAGATTTTATTGCGTATGTATTTTGGGCTTTTTGTGTCAGTTTTATAATCAATTTTACTTTTTTAGCGTATTTCTGAAATGTTGATTTATTTTCGTGTGTCCGTTTTTTCCTATAATTCCACAATAGAAACCGTTTACGTTTACAACATGTTGTTATGCCCTTTGAGACCCATTTCGGCTTCTTAAATTTAGAGATCCTTATTTTTATACGTGGAAAGTGTAAATTATAAAATAGAGTAAAAATTTCATGGAATTCATTGTAAGCTTCGTTAACGTCTTTAGAATCAAAGACTTCCTTAAAACTTAATTTGCTTACATTTTCAATAAACTTTCTTATATTATCCTCTGAGTAATCACGTTTATATTCATACCAATGATCAATACCGTATACTTTCTCTACAGGATATTGCAGGATTTGGGCTGTGTGGTCAGACAACGCTAGTTCCACTACACTTGCTTTGCACCCTTGAACATTATGTAGAATGTTGTCTATACATGATTGACTAACAAGTCTGGTGGGATGTTGAATTGCAATCGTCAAATTATTGGTTAAACAAATTTCTTTAAACTCAGAAGATTGAGTAGTTTTCTTTAGCAAGTCTACATTAAAGTCGCCACATATTATAAGTTTCTTGTTTTTTGAATTTTTTATAGCCTTACATAGACGATCAAAAAATATATCGTAGCGTTTACATGTTGGCACTCTGTACATACATACAATAATTGTTTTATACTTAACTAGTTCAATCGCACAACATTCTATTACATGACTTATGGATAGATTAGATATGTCTGGAACTTCTTTCCATTCATGATTATTTTTAACAAGAATACATGTCCCACCCCGTTTTGAGTCATTTCTACAAAAGCTAGTAGCTAACGTGTAGTTAGGGATTGACACATATTGTTCATAACCTGACATAATAAAATGTTCTGATACGCAGATGACATCAATATTTAAATTATCTTTTAGCAATTCTTCTAAACAAACTGTAAGTGTATCAGACTTGGTTAGGAGACCTGCAATATTTTGATGTAAAACATTTATAAAATTATTCACGAAAAAACTCGTTATTTGACCTATTGACATGTACAGAGTTATTCATTTTGGTTTGCTTGATGTCATTTTGGAGGTCATATTTTATGATGTCATTAATGTAATACATAATATCTGTAAATACAATACTCATGCCGTAATTATTGAGTTTACCTGTATAATTGTCAAACATTGTACAGTCATATAAAAGGTTTTTGTTACTGTCAAGATAGTAGGCATGCTCATGGGCTAAAATGTCAAGGTAAAGTAAGTTGTTAAAGTTTTCTATTCTACTGTTATAAATATTATAATGCCTTCCATATTTATATGTTGGCGTACATATTATTACATTTGTGTGTTTTATTTCACTTAATGTATTCCTTATATAAAATATTAAGTCAAAGTAAGCAGTGGTAGTTTTAAAGTCGTTTTCCCCTATTAGAATGATACAAAAGTCACTAAGTGTAAAGTCTTTCAACTTTTTGTCTATGTTATACAGCATGTGTTCTGTGTTTGTATTCGTCATCAAGTAGTGACATGACTCATATGCACCTTCAAAAGTATTTTCGGCTGTTTGTGCAATATTAGTCTTATTATTGTTGCTTATTATGCATATTTTATTTTTCGCTTTTTGTTCCTTGTCATTGGTACATTTTTGTAGAGTAGTTAGTTCCTTTTTCGGTGGTTCTATTGGACAAAAATCGGTTAATTTTGAAGAGCAAGTTGCAACAGTTTGTGTATGTTTGTCATTTCGTTTTTTCTTTTTATTCGGCGTTGTTGTTTTTGTAGATTTAATAGGGCTACAAGTCACTGTTTTATATAGTTCATTTTTCTTGACTAAATCTTGATTAAGTTTCTTTAGGTTTGAGTTTTCTAAAGAAAGGAATTCAATTTCTTGATGTGCGCTACATAGTTGGGTTTCGAGTTTTTCAATTTGTGCTTTTAACACAGTTAATAATTCCTCCTGTTTGTATTCTTTTGACAGATTAGGTAAACTTGACAAACTTTCGTTGTTGTCAGATTCCTCATCAATGACGTCTGTCGATAGTTCGTTAGTTTTATTTAAATTTGAATCAGAGTGCGTGCGCGTGCGGCGGAAAGTGATATTTTGTAAGAAATCCATTTTTGTTATGTAGTAAATCCCAGTCTTACTTTGCAATATAATCAAATATCAATCTCAATAAGAATTACGACAATGACAAAAATACGTACTGCGTGTTTCAAAACATAGCATTCAAGCTTTCCAAGCAATCAAAATAAACGATAGAAAACACAAAAAGTAAATAGAAGCGCAAGTCGGGTCGGGATCGAACTTGAGGCACGTTACGCAGCTACCTAAGTCGTATACCAACGGACCAAGCTGACAACTACGTTCTAGGCAAAATTATGGGTTTGCTTGAGTTCTGTTGAAGAAATTGCCAAGAAACAATGTTTTTGTGACCATATAAGGTAATCGTGCGTGCACGGCACGAGACGGTGAGTCACTCAAAATTCACTGCGAAACACTGGTTTTTTCCTTTGTTGTTCTATTACCATGTAAACAAGTTTTGAAGTTTTTAAGTCCCGATATTGTTTATTAGTCACTGAGTTAATTTAACTGAATTAATTACTGATAATCGTCCACGTCGTTGTTTGTTTTTATTAATGTAAATTTTATTCTTCTTTTTATGCAATGTTTATTGGTATGACAATAAGGGTATTTAACACAGTTTATGTAAGGTTATCTCACATTTAGGACACCTAGGTGTTCACTTAGTTCATAGTCACTGTTATGTTTTTATAGTTCACTAGTAGTAATTATATACAAACTGTTGGTAGGTAACTTGTTTTATACTTTCTTTTGATCTATTATTTGCTACTATTATAAAGACTACTTGAAGTACTTATTTAACAACAATTTCAACATGTTTGTATTCTCCGAAGGGTTACGCAGGGGTGCACCTATAATACGCCACGTTTTTCCAATTATGTTATAAACCTCATGTATTAGGGTCCGAGCCTATTGCCATTAATGAGGTACAAATCCAGACTCCGAGCAGCTACTGAGAAATTCTAGTTAGAAAAACCCAATAACACGTTCCTCGTCGCGGGAATCGAACCCAGGACTTCATGTTTAGCCTCTTGCGACCACTAGACCAACGAGACAGTCAAGCAATTTCATGTTAGATGTAGCCTGTATACCTAATTTCTTTGCCAAGTGTACTTCTACGGAAAAGAGCAAAGGTTTTGTATTGTATAATATGTATGCAAATTCAACCAGCGCTTTAGCAGTTTCTTTGGAAATTAATAAATGTTTGCCGGACTTCCATTGAATTTACTTGAAAGTTTTCTTCGAGACTTTTAGCTTGTTTTGCATTTTGTGGTAAATTAAGCGGCGCTACGTGATTGTGAGGTTAAGACTAGTTTGACACGACTTAATTAACGTAAGTGGCATGCTCTTACTTTTAATATTTTTATAGGGACTGACTTCAACACCAGTGGTGTTCTGGCATAAAACCTCCTCTGATATAAACCATAGACTAAATAAACATAAAGAAGAACACAATGGATTGATTTTGATAGGACAGAGAGACTGCCCCGGGCTAAAAGACAAAACATTGTAGTGTTATAAAAATATATCACACCTCTTCGACGGGAATAGTTTATTATTTAATGATTGTTGGTCCCAAAGAAGTAAAGGTCCCCTCAGGTCCTTTAAATTTTGTTAAAATTACATATACGTAAACTTTTCTTTATAATTTGGATTTGGTATTAATTTGGTATAATTATGTAACTTTGTACATAAATGTGTTTTTATTAAATATATAGCACAAGATAGTCGGTTCCTAATAAAGGAAATGTTACACTTTTGGTTGTAAGAAATGTTTTGTTTTAGGGACTAGTTACGCGATATAACTTCCGCCAGATAATTATAATAATAATAATATCTTGGGACATCTCACACACGGTCATCTGATCCCAAACTAAGTAGAGCTTGTACTATGGAAACCTGATAACTGATATACTACATACACTACTTTTGTTTGTTAATACATACTTATATAGATAATTACACCTAGACTCAGGACAATCAAACATATTCATGCACACAAATGTTTGTCCTGGATGGGAATCGAGCCCACGACCTGCGGCGTGATAGCCGGTATCTTAACCAACCACGCCAACTGGCCTGTCAATAAAACTGTGCAATAAAAGCCGTTGAAGCCTTCTAATAATGTATTCCAATATTTCAAAACGATATGAAAAAGTGTTAAGGCAGTACCGTGTCACTAACACGATCGAAACCAACGAATCGCTGTAAGTGGCGTCAAAAAACGTCACGTGCACGTTGCATGTTTTAGCTCGGTGTACTGGAGGTAAGTTCAATATTTCTGACCGACAAAAAGATGTAAGATTTCAACCACTAATAACTACGAGACTTTTTATGCTAGAGTAATGGTTGAGCATTCAAAAGAGAGCTCATGTTTATATCAATATTACGGCCGGATATAATTTGCATCTGACATTACCCTCCGAGAACTACGTTACTCTACATTTCAGTATGTGTCTGAATATAAATTCGTATAGCGCAAATACGTGTCTAGATAGATCAGTTATTCTGGTGTCTTGGTCAAGAATTGAAAAAGCACAACCAGGACCTAAAGAAAAACAACAGAAATATTGGTCAAAATAGGGTTAAAATGTTGAAAATAGCGAAATAATGTTAGATGTCGTCTCATATTGGCCGTAAATCTGCCCAGAAATGGAAACACCCCCAATCAAAGGAAGCTTGCATTAAAAGGAATGCAATGAGCTTAAAAAGTCTAATGTCGAGCAAATACAATAGCTACGGCAGTGTCAGAAACCGTAAGAATAGCTGTTGCAAACAGCAAAAAAATAAATAAATAAGATGTTATCTCATATCGGCCGTACATCTGCTCATAACTGAAAATATCATAATCGGTGAAGGCTTACTTTATAAGGAACGCAATAAGCTTACTAAGTCCAGTGTCGTGCAAATGCAATGGCTATGGCAGCATCGTAAGCCATCATGCCAGGCTTGCGGATTGTTTGAAAGTACTGTGGCCCTGGCACAGGCAACAGAAGGATCACGGGTGGGTTTTAGTCAGTATAAGTGTGACACGCTCAGCCCAAAGCGGAAGAAATTATTTGATGATCTCCCACTGCACAAAAGACAATGTTCAAAATGGCCCTGTGCAATGAAGAGTTTGAGAATATACGATAATTAATCGCCTATTTTATTATATAAGTTGCAAATACTTCTGTATCACGGACTAGCTGTATTCCAAAATGTATTTTTAATAGAATTTAATGCGACTAATAACATTACATCGCCATCTTCACCTATGTCGTGTCAAAAGTGAAATAGGGATGTCCGATCAATTATAATCGATCGATTGTGTTTTTTTTTCTAAAGTGTAGTTTTAAAAACCTAATAAAATACTTTATGAATGCAGTCATACTCCAATTTAAATAGGTAGTAAGAATAATATTATACAATAATCAAAACTTCTTTATTTCTATACAATCATTCAAACTAATTCATTATTTACGACAATTAATACAAAAATAACGCTCCTTTTGCGGTTCATTAAACGAAAAAAATACTTATTTTTACTAAACACATCACAATTACCTAATGTTTTATTTAAAAAACAATATTGCAAACTAGATACAGATGTTATTATATATTATTATTACCAGTATAGAAGAGTGTTGCTATATATAAAATAAACCATTGTCATACATACTTGTAATGTTTATATGACAAAGTAGATGTAACAGACTGTAATAATTTAAGACCACAGTAAATCATAATCGAAAAATCGATTAATGGTGTCGTATTACATCCCTAGTTTTGCCGGTGAACGTGTCATTGTTACCAATGGCACAAAGGCCAAAAAGCCATGCCATAAAATTATTAAAAAAAAAAAGTCATTGTTACCACAAATTGAGAGTTACAGTTTCTGCGCTGTGCTTTTTCCTGTGTTCTTTTCTTGTGTTCGGTGTTTTGGTGACTTTCGGGACTTTTTTACGACTTGGCTATTTTAACGGACTTGGATTGGTTTAAAAAACGATTGACCTGGCTGTGATTTTCGGAACTGTGTACCTGTGTGTGAATTAAATTCTGAAACCGTATGGTTATTACGGGGGAAAATTCACAGCCGTCATATAAGTACTAAAGTGTATTTTGTATATATTTTAATTGACTCATCACAAATAGGTCGACAGGCAATAGTCGAATATTGCTGTAATTGTATCGTTGGGCGCAGAACTATCGGTTGCTGCGCCCATGTTATGACCATTATTTGGTACCTAAGTTATGCGAGGTATCAAAATAATGTCAACCCCCCTGCACAGTTTTTAGACACTATTTTAGTTCGTAATTTAGACGAAGAACAATAAACGTGAAATTAAAATCTGTGTTTTATTTCTTATTCAAATATAAATATTGTAGGACTAGGTTTTAAAAAATCACTTATTACCATCTAATTGGTAAAGCTGGTATCCTATGCACACCGTTCAGGCATAGGGACGCTGTTTCTACTCATCTCATTCCAAAACGAATGCTACGAATTCAGTTACCTACCTATGTTGATTAGTTTAATGTATATTAATTTTGCACTTGCATCCATTTTTTAGAAAAATAACTGCATAGGTACCTAATTATCTAGGTAGGTATTATGATATTACTTTTCAGTTTCTTAAAAATTACTCAGAGCTATGAAAAATCATGGTAGGTACCTACATTTAATATTCGTTGTTATGGTTAGATTATAACCTCAAAATCTGATACTTTTTTTTGAAATATATCTTTTCTGCAGCTAGTCCGCTATAAAAACAAGATCTTCTAGGAGTCTCCAAATGATAGAGAATACAATACATAATTATCCGATGCTCTTGGCTCCAGGGCCAACAATGTATGGACGCAGAGCAATGTCCTTTCAATCTGTTTTCACGAAAAGAAATGGCGCGGACTCGAATTGCGCCTACTAATATTTTTTTGTTGGCATTTAAGTTTCGAGACTCTATAATACAAGTGGGGTTGATTACTTGTATTGCACCCTTATTTAGCGTAAGGATAATATAAACGGTAATGGGTAATTAATAATAAATAAGTCATTCATTATTTTTCTGGCCTGATCCATACAAGACAGCAGGTCTAACCATTGTTTTATAATTAATCTTCCCCTTAAGTTTAAAGGGAATGCGGGAGTCACAGATTGTTTTAGTTCAATGAAAGCCTATACATGACTTAAACTATCCATAACAGTGCAGACACATAATTATTACCCATAAATCTAGTAATTTTCATAAATATTTGAAAAAAAATTAGGCAACATTTTATTTAGGTACAGTCAGATTTTTCATAAATGAAAATGTCATTGAATTTGAATGTAAATAAACACATTACTATAACTGCTTCAATCTAATTGGATTCTGAGGTCACAAACCTTATTCTAAAGGTCAAATAAGAAGATTCAATATTAATCAATTAAGTAGGTACTTACTTCTGATTTCTCTTGAGATTTACTTCCACACAAACAAACTAATATTTTTTTATTGAGAGTCACAAAGTCAGTTGTGGGAAAAAATATACATAAGTAGTATCCGATATTCAGTTGTTTTTCATGATAGGTAGAGACTTGAAGTAGGCCTTTCCTAGCAAGTCAAGGAAGCCAAAGCTATAAAAGTATTTGTTGTTTTGACTGCCAAGCAATAATCGCACAAAAAATATTATACTTAGTGCCTTTATTGATGTGTACTTAAACTCTGTAATAATTTTTGTATATTTTCATGTTGGTTACTAGTAGATAGATACTTTTACAGACAAAATTATTGTAAGAATATTTGTATTGTTTTAATATGATTATTGGCTGATCACTGGATGTCTGAAGGAGGACATCGCCGTCGAGGTAGACCACAGCTAAGGTAGCGTGACGATCTAATCCTGTTTGCAGCGACCATGGCCAGCGATCACACAGAACAGAGAGGTCAAACAACGTCGATGTCCATGCCAACCTGTATTCCATAGCCATAGCGGCCGTCAGTAAGTTATTCCAACCTTCCCACCTCCCTCCAGAAGTTGATTACGTCTCCTGGTCTCTGGAGAACAGCTGAGAAAGGTCTGGGTGACCTGAGCGTTTCTGTTCTAATCTGGGTGACGCCTGTGCATTCAAACAGCACATGCGCAACGGTTTCCTCAGCCTTCATGCAAGCTCTGCACAGAGGACTGTCCGTTATGCTTATTGTGTGGAAATGTTTATTTAGTGAGCAGTTCCCCGTGATAGTTCCCGTCATCAGGAGTAGACCGTTTCTGTCCAGACGTAGTAAGCGTCTAAATTTCGCTCAGGGTGGTAGGGACATCGATGTGCAACCTGTTACCATGGGTTCAGTATATGATTTTGGACCCCCTGCGTTGAAATTTTTCGTCGGCTATTAAAAAAAAAATCTGCTGTTCCATGCATTTTGACTGCGTAGGTTTTGTATGAAACAGCCATTTTTTTAATAACCGACGAATAACTTCAACGCAGAGGAGTCGATATTATGTAATTGATGGTCACCCATCTACAAAACGACCGCGGCAAGCGTAAAAAAATATCAAAAATCAAAAGTCATTTATTAAAACTTGGCTGAGAATCAGCACTTTTCGCACGTCAAAATTAAATAAGACAGTCCCCCAAAACGCCCGCCCTTCACCACTTCCTAGTGCTTTAGCTGAAGAGAAGAAGTGGCGCAACAACAAAAACAGCGTAGCTTAACCGACGACCCGTGCGGCAGTTATCATTTAGCCCCGAGTCACGAGCCGAGTGTACCTAATATGTAAGTATCCGGGTAGTATTCAGACTCACATTGTATATTACCCCATATAGTTTCATCTCTCTACAGCTCTATCTCTCTACAGCTCTATCTCTCTACAAGACTTTCTGCGCAATTTATTTGTGTAGCAAAAATAATAAGCAAAGGAAAGAATAACTTTTATTTTAGAGAAACCCGGCAATACACGTGTAGCACGTGTGCACATGCATATTTCACCAAGTTTACAGATAATATAATACTGCAGCGTGTAAGCGTGAGGACAAACGAGCGTAATTTTTTGAGCTGTGAGTCGCGGAATTTACGCTACATTCAGTTTCGTACTAAAGTCCTGTTTGTACCACACGGCGACGCGAAATGAGTTTTCTGCTGACTCACGCGCATTATTTCATGCGAATAGCGTTCGCGTTGCGAGCGAACGAGGAGAGGAGCGAGGCAAGCGTCAATTAGTTACAGAATGCGCGATAGTCGACATAAGAGCACCCCGTACAAAAATTAGATAGCAACTGAAGTTACGTCGTTCAACTGAAATTCGGTTAGTCCGGATAGGATTTCAGTTGAACGTAAATTGCGCTACTCAAAATACTCACATTTCACAAAATAATGCTCGTTTGGCCTCGCCCTAAATTCAATTAAATATCTTTTACTTAATGGTGTCGATTCTCTTGTTCACAAACTAAACTTAAGGGGCTATCTCGAAAATAAATCGTAGCTCGGTGGGCGTGACTTAGCCCCCCCGCGCGGGGAGCGGCGAATGCAAAGTACGCGGTCGCATCGGGAGAAGCGAGTACGTACTTCTTGGATTTTTTGAAATATTAGCACATAGGAGATTATGGAGTAGACAAATAATACAAATACTTAATTTTCAACCATTTTTATTTTATTTAGTAAACCATGTAATAAAAAATAATTTGGTAATGACAATAACAAATGCTTATTTCTTTTAGTCTAATTATGTTCTTATAATAAAAACGTGGTACATGTACTAAGAATATTTTTTATTTAAATAACTAGCTGTTGCCCGCGGCTTAGCCCGCGTGAATGTCGGAAATTATCCCACGGGAACCTTCTACCGGGATGAAAAGTACCCTATCTCTTAATCTAGGTTATAAACTATCTGTAAGTATACCAAATTTCATCCAAATCCGTTCAGCCGTTTTGCGTGATTGAGTAACAAACATCTAAACATCCAAACATACAAACTTTCACATTTATAATATTAGTAGGATTAATGAAGTATTTTAATTTTACAAAAATTAACCTACTTTAAAAAACTCGTGTTTTATGTATACTGGATAATTTTTTAAGTAGTGCGCAAACTTTCACAGGTTATTCTACCCATGAATATGAACAACTTTCACTATGGGACCAAACCTGAAATCGCGACAAAAAAATCAGCTGTTCAGTACAATACATGTATGTTGGCATAATTCGTCAAAATGTACTGTACAGCTGATTTTTTTTTCGTTATTTCAGGGTTAGTCCCATAGTGAAAGTTGTTCATATTTATGGGTAGAATAACCTGTGAAAGTTTGCGCACTACTTAAAAAATTATCCTGTATACATTATATGTTCGCAATTTTCTATTAAACTACTGAACCGATTTTGATAATTCTTTCACTGGTATAATCTAGGTACTCCAAGTATGGTTTTAGTGTACCTACAAAATATTAAGATACCAATCTTATTAACAAAGTTATAGACATAAATATGACAGAGCTCCACACAACAAATTAAATAAAAAATAAAAATATGAGTAAGTAATTTTATGGAAAATTGCCTTGACTAAAAAAGGCGAATACTAAAACATTTAAAACAAAATAGCCGAATTTGAACCGTCTTCAAAAGAAGCTTTGAACTAAAAAGTATTAACTGAAAGTCATAACAGTTTATAGATTTCTATTACTTCAGAATCACAATAGGTAGACAATTTTTGTTATTTTATACTTCTTAGTAACACCTTTTTTAAAAAATCGGTTAAATAATTTTACAAATTTATATTATTTTAATTTTTTTAGTGTTCGCCGTATTTAATCAGGGCAATTTTCTATAACATTACTCATATTTTTATTTTTTTATATTCTTTAAATTAAATAATCAAATTTTCAGTTATAATGAAACTGTAAAATAAGTAATATATATATTTTTTTTAATGATACTACTACCCCTGCGCATCTTGCCTGATAAGACCGTTTAAGAGCGTAGTTGACTCTTTTGTCGCCAACTAATTTGGAAACTACTCCATTAAAATTCTCTATTATGTTGATGTCTACATTTTCAATTAGATCCTTGAGTGTGATGCAACATTTTAGATAAAAATATATTTCATCTGATGCCAGAGACGTGTGTTACAAATATTTTTTTAAACTTCATTTGTATTTTCACTACAAATATTTTTATCACAAGAATCATGGTGCTCAAATGCATGATAAATGGCGTTCGTAATATCTTGGCGCAGATTTTTATTTTGTCTGATTACTGTAGATTTTGTAAGCCATGATATTTTATGGCGTTACATATGTACTTTAGTATTTTTAAAATCTTATTTGTAATTATTATGTTCTTTTCTGTTACAGCATATTTTGTATCCGTTTTTAAATTTATCAATTTGTTACAAAAATTTCTTAATATGTGATTTTTGCAATCAATCTATTCGACCGTGATTGAGGGATATGATCGAGCGTCAAGTATTTTTGCCTAAGTGCTACTATCTCCATCAGCTATGTATCTTC
This sequence comes from Dicycla oo, assembly GCA_948252095.1. NCBI lineage: Eukaryota > Metazoa > Arthropoda > Insecta > Lepidoptera > Noctuidae > Dicycla > Dicycla oo. The sequence continues at coordinate 18,947,831 of OX411732.1, forward strand.
CATAGATAATGCCATGCATTTCTATGGACTGTTTAAATACTTCGGCGATAATAGTGGATTCCATAGCTGTGGAAGATCTGTGGAAGATATTTTTTAAAACACTCATGCTGTTTTACTATCTCATTTCGTTTTTCCGCTCTAGCACAAATACAACAATATTTGTTTTTGACTGCCATGAAAAGAACTTGACGAAATCGTCTACCTATAATTGTCGCAGTGCCAGATAGTGCAGCATAATTAGTTCTGTATGAACGTTTAGCTCAACAACCATCTAAGATTATATCTATTATTGGTATGCCATCTTTAGTAAGCTTTCCTTCTTTGACTGCCGCTTCTTTCTCCCGCTCCCCCGCTTTCCTCGTCTCTTCTCATGCCGTCACTTCCCATTCGTCACATACTTCATCTTGTACGATTTTGTACCTATATTCCGACAAGGATGGTAAATCGACAGCTGCCGAAAACTGTTTCAGTTGAGCATTAACACAACCAGCTGACATTATCCCGGCCACCGCCATTTTATTCAACCTGTGTGTTGAGTTCTGTATTTTAAACTTTATTTTACATAATGTACAAGAAAATGTAAACTCAGATGTAAGGCCAGAAACTTTTTCGGATTCTAATTTGATGGTGGTAAGGCCACATTGGAACATTGATTCGTGACTCAATATTTTAACTAATTCATTAAAAAAGTAATTTACATCAACAACTGATGTCGGCAGTTTTGGACTCCTGAAAGAAAAAGTATAAGTCAACATTGAAAAATGATATTTATGCCAAGCTCTATAGTATAAAGTTCTTAGTACATAGTAAATAAAATAAGAGAACTCACATTTTCTTCAAGTTCGATTTCGTATGGCAGTGGTTGTTGCTTCCTTTTATTTCTGCAATAAAAACGTTCATCAACATTCAAGTGGAGGTAGCATAATCAAATTCATGCAGATTTTTTTTTTTTTTTTGATAACTTTTGTTCCACGACTTTTATAAATCACAAAAAAATCAACACTTGTTGGAAAGAAAACTAAAATGTTTAAAAAACTAAAATAAACTATTATATTAAATCACACACAATAATCCATACTTTAATAAAGATCAAAAAATAATTTCGACTAAACTCACCTTTTTTCGTAATTCAAATGCGACTCCATTGCTTTTTGTGCTCTTAGTCTGTCACACGCAGTACTTGACGTATGACCGATGTATTGTTGACATATTTCTAACCTAAAATTAATTATAATTACATTTTAGCCTTTTTCATTAGATACACAATTATTACAACTTACAAAAATTAAAACAGATATTTTGTTCTAGCAAATATAATGCTTACCCATTATTACTTTGCGAGGCGAGGATAGGTTGTAGCTGATTATCCAAATTTATGAGCGAAGGTGGCAACTTCGATTATTTGTTATTATCAGCTATTGATACTGATTTCCTGTAAAATGAGTCCATTGATAAAAACCGGTCAAGTGGTTAGGAATTTAGGATCTAACAACAAAAAAAATCACAAAAGAAGTAACTCGCGAGCGCAACTCATTATTTACGTATATATCCGATGTCATCTTTGTCTTCCATCGGGCAGTGATTGTAGTCAAGAACGTGCCCATAACTGATAAAGTAGAAACTATTGTACATAACTATATACTTACTTTTGCTCTCTCATTTTTTGAGCCCTCACCCTCAGGTACTCTAAACGTTGTACTTTATTTAGTTTTGGTTTCCTATTTCTTCCCATTTTTATTTATAAATCATTAAAAACTCGTCACAAATAGAAACACGATACTTTATAGGTACTTTTCAATCACAAGAAGTCTTTATATATCACTTCTACACTAATTAACTAACAATTTACTAGCTTTTACTATATAAACATTTATTAAAATCACGAAAATCCGATAGCACCGATCTGTCAAAAAATGACATAGACTCGTCGTCGATGAAGCGCACCGGGCGACTGATCCAGTAAGCGAGCGAAAGTGATGCAATTACTTTTGAAACGCAAAAGAAGAGAAGGCTATAATGTGCGTGCGCTCGAAATTAAACGACGTATGTGCCAAAACGAATTTACTCCTTTTTAACAAAATAAATAAATTAAATTTAAAACTACTTTGAGTAAACTTTAATATTATAATTATCTATGTTTTAAAGTAAATTTCATTAAATAACTCTTAAGCGTTACGCCGTGATGTCGAAAAATGTAAAAAAATAGATATAACTTTGCAATTTTTTTGTATCGAGAAAAATTCATTGAATCGTGTATTCCTTTTACATGATACTAGACTAAAGAGTCAGAAAACATATACTAAAATCTGAAATCCCTATTCCACATATTTAACAAGTTACACGAAATAGAAAAACCACATTTTTTTCAACATATCACCTTAATTTAAGTTCGTTGCATCTTTTTCTTTCTATTTCATTAAGAAAAAGACAGAAGATAAAAGGATAGAAGGACTGTCAAATTAGTCAACGCCTGAGGTAAATTATCGTCTGTCCTTTTCTTAATGAAATAGAAAGAAAAAGATGCACTGAGCTTTAGTTTAGTTAGTGAACAAGGGAATCGGCGCCAATATCTAAAATATTTTCCTTCATACATCTTTTGTTAACTAGACAAATACATAATATTAAGGCAACATCTATTAAGGAGACAACATCGCTAAGGTACATAATCATTAGAATCATCAATACAACTCTCCAAGCTCAAACTGCCCTGCTCTATGAATGACTAACTTTCTCATAAAATCACGGCAGTTAAGACCCATTCTCACGAATAGACTTGTTAGATAAACCATTCTTAAAATGAACGCCCCTCCACAGCAGTTACGCCCACATGTAAATAAGGGCCGGTTTTTTGATCCGTAGTTAACTCAACCAATGGTTAAACATAGTAACTAATGGTTGAGTTTTGGCTTAATGTGAAAGCCTAAACTGGAGTGAGTGAGTGAGTGAGTGAGTTGTGCCGTTAGTTACTAGTTATTTTTCAATATGAATGAGCTAAAATGAATACATTCATGTTTAGCCTTTCACATTTAGCCAAAACTCAACCACTAGTCACTATGTTTAACCATTGGCTGAGCTAACTACGGATCAAAAAACCGACCCTAAGGTGTATAGACAATTGCGTCTATACGATTGTGTATTGACACATAATCGATCTTTGTCATTGACGTGAGACATGAAAGTCGATTTCACCGCAAAAGTACGGTCAACAAGATGTCAACGAAAAAGCATCGTCGCAGTCAAGTAAACATTTTTTTTATGCAAACGGTACCTACCCGATTTGCCCAAACGCCGAACAGCCGGATTTGTCGGCCAACTAGTGTATAAAATAAAAACGAACGCGCGCCAGAGCGAACGTGTCGTTCTAAGCGCAACTAAGCGCACGCTCCCTGCCGTACAATGCTAGTACCTGGACTGATCGCACGATTTGTTGACCCGATCTAAATGCGGCGATAAGTCCACGTTTGCAGTAAACTCGCCACACGCACACAAGTAAAGTGTTGCTATAAGTATTTCCTCTCACACATTGAAATAACCACGTTTTGAGGAGGGGCGTTCATTTTTAAAATGGTTTATACATATTAATAATTCTCATGATTTGAATTCTGAAAATACATATTTGTTACGGTCGCACATCATATTTTGTTCTACATAACAGGTTGAAAAGACATTGACCTGCTAATTACAAAAAAAGCGGGTTGGCCTTGCTGTCGCTGAAAATAAGGAAGAACAAAGGTTTGACCGAATCCAATGAATCAAAAGCAAGTGCTATTAAAAAGGACATTTTATTGCTCATAGCGCCCAAAAACCATTGATGGACCATCCGGTTCTTTGCCATATCAATTTTTTTACGTCACTAATCCACACGGGTCGATCGATGGTTAAGCTACGCTAGCAGTAGTCGGTCCGTGGATGGGTGACCATCCATTATATAATCAAAACCCCTCCGTGCCTCGGAAGGCACGTCAAGCCGTCGTTGGTCCCGGCTGTCATTCGTGGATCTTTGACAGTAGTTACGGGTAGTCAGAAGCCCAAAAAAGTCTGACAATTTATAAAATAAAAAATTCCAAAAAATTTATTCTTATATGAAATCATCACCAATTTTATTAAAGCAAATTTGTTCCTCGGATAAATTCATAATGTAGGTTGCATACAGGGTGACCCTGGAAGTATGGATCAAATCGAATAGGAGTGTAGGAAAGGTAATTTCCAAACTTTTATATTACTGAGAATGTTGGTACAATTTTTTACGGTTTAAAAGTTATGACCAATTTTTGTTTTTTTCAATCACTTCGAATAATGCTCAATGAAAAAAATCATAAAAAAAACTATCAGGGCTATTATTTTTTTTTTTTCAAAACGTTGTAGAAAAGTGGGCCTTTCTTTTGGTAATACTTATATGCATCTAGAAAACATGTGTTCAATAATAAAAAAATAGTTAATAATAATTAATAATAATGAATAATTCTTTATTGACATAATTATGTTACAGAAACTTGTTTGAAGCCTCTGACTCCTGAACTAGGTGTACCTGTATGTCAGGAGTCAGCGCCCTCTCCCATTTTATTTGGCTTAGATATTAATGTCAACATAAGAATAGACAAAAAATGTGTGAGCTACAAAATACAATTTTAAAGAAGTAAAAACATAAAAAAAAAAACAATAACAGAGATGAAAAATATGAAAAAATTTGAAAAATTATCAAAAATATAATTTATTCTTAAATTATTCTATCGTGCTATGTGTGTAAGGGAGGTGAGTATGTGTGCGTGTGGGTGGGTTCCCGTACGTGTATGTGTATGAGTGGGTGTATGAAAGAAAGGTATGTTCTTTGTATGTGTTCCTTTGTAGGAATAAATTAATTATTTATTATTTTCTCTACATCCTCATAATCAAGAGTAAAGAGCCAGTTTTTTACTTTAAGTTTACACTCGAGTAGTGTTAGCGGATAAAAATTTAAAATTCTATTAATTTTGTTGTATAAATATACAGAAAAATAAGCGTTTTGTCGTCTTGCAAAAGCCGTGCGACATTTAACAGATTCAATTACGTTTGGCGTGGTTCGCTTATTTAGAAGTTTACCTGGATCATATAGGGTAGATACGTGTTTTTTAGTAATAATCTGGAAAATAAAAAGTTGTCTTACTGTAAATACCCGGCACAATTCGTATAATGTCTTAGTGGGAAATCTGTATGGTTTGAATGTCATTGTTTTTAGCAAGGACCGTTGCGCCCTTTCCAGGCATAAGAGATGCGTTTTACATGCACCTCCCCAACCCCAATAGAGTAACCAATAACCGATTGTGCCAGTGCATAATAAACTGTCCGGAGGAGATCGCTGTCCGCTACATGCCTCAGGATTTTAAACACCCATGTCAGTTTCCTGACTCGTGACGAGACCATATCGATATGTGGTTGGCAGGATATTTTCTCGTCTGAGAGAACCCCAAGGTATCTGACCGTCTTAGATTTGCTCAGAGTTGTACACGAGCACTGTTGAGTGAAAGGTGATTTGCATGTGTGAATCCGGACAGCCATATTGGGTTGTTTTATGCGATCGTTAGTGAACTGTACAAATGAGGTTTTCGATATGTTAAGTGTTAACAGGTTATGCCTCAGCCACAAGCTGACTTTATGGAGCCCTATCTCCGCATTTTGTTACTGCAAAGTCTTCGGTCTGGCAGTAGTTTTATTCAATTTTCGAGCGACTTTTATGGGAAAAAGTTACACTAGCGAAAGTTGACCACGTATTACAAAAACTGGTCCAAGTCATAGAGATTCTTTGGAGGGATGAATCACTGGAATATTCTTAATAGCTTAAAAGTGAGAGATTTTTATTAACAAGGAGGTCGTATTTTTACAATTTTCTGTGTTTAAAGTTTTCATTTTTTTCAGCTTAACTAACGATTTAATTTCAGTCCCTAGGCACTTGTTACCTATCTGAACACTACTGTTTGATGTGGTTTAGGTTTAAATAAAAAATAAAAATAATTTCGGTAAACTTTTTGTTATCTCATGAGTCATGTTATTTGCCCTTGCTACAACCCGGAAAAAACCGTGCACCTGCTGTCAATGACGTCATATCGGCGCTCTGGTACAATATGTATGGTGACGGGGCGAGCGCGGCAAGGTGAAAGAGGAAGTACGAGGGGCATTGCATTCCAACGAGGTGCTAGGAAGGTGCGGGGGAAGGGAAACAAAAGAACCAGCGCCGGCGCACGTTTGCACTCAGGTAGATGTTTTAGTAACTCGCTACCAGCTTGTAACTGCGCACGTACTTCATTCGGTGTTCATCAATAATTATTCTTTAACGTTATTTGGACTGTGTAACTTGAACTTTGTTTTTACCTGTGATTTGGACACTGTTTGACTTGAGTATGGCTACGTACAACAGCCATGAATATGCAGATATGCATTTCAATTACGGATTTTGTGATGGAAATGCACGCCAAGTTGCAAGAGTGTATCGAGAGCGATATCCTAATCGGGACCGCGCGCTATCCGGATTACCGAGTATTCCAACGTATACACTTCGCTTACGCAGATGGTAGAAATCCAGGAGCTAGGGAAGGTCGACGTAGCGTTCCAGACCTTGGAGTCGAAGATGCGGTGCTTCAGATGCTACGTGAGAATCCAATGACAAGTATTCGTCGCATGTCAAGAATGTCAGGGATTCCGAGATCTGTGGTACATCGTACTGTGAGACGACACATAATTCATCCCTTTCACGTTCAACGTGGGCAAGCCCTTTTACCGAGTGATCAGGGCCCGAGAAGGGCTTTTTGTAGGGAAATGTTACGTCGCCATCGTGAAGATTCTCAATTTTTAAAGAAAATTTTATGGAGCGATGAAACAAGTTTCCTAAGGGTGGGGATATTTAACATGCATAATCTGCATTTTTATGCGCGCATTAACCCACACACGAACGACGAAGTGACCATTTCCAGCATCAGTTCGGAGTAAACATGTGGGCTGGAATAGTAGAAGGACAGCTAATAGGTCCTCATGAGTTACCTGCTAGACTCGATGGCCCCTCATACTTGAGATTTCTACAGAATGACCTAAATGGTTTACTTGGGGAAGTATCACTTGAAACACGTCGAGGCATGTGGTTGCAGCAAGACGGCGCTCCCCCACATTACGCAAGATTCGTAAGAGACCATCTAGACTTAACTTTCCCTAGTCGTTGGATCGGAAGAGGGGGGCACATTCGATGGCCAGCACGTTCCCCTGACCTGAACCCCATAGATTTCTTTCTATGGGGTTATTACTAAGAGATAGTGTACGATACAGAGAGCGGAACCGAGGAACAACTCCGTCAGAAAATCACATCTGCAACCTTATACATAAAAAATAATTCCCGTGCATTTAGACGAATAATACCAAATTTCATTCGGCGATGCCAGTTGTGTTTGAGAGTAAGAGGAAGAAATTTTGATCATCTATTGTAATTTCAATTTAATAATACATTTACATATTAATTTCATTGTTTTATTTTATTTTGCCACGTAGTTAGAAAATTTTAAAAATACGACCTCCTTGTTAATAAAATTCTCTAACTTTTAAACTTTCGCTAGTGTAACTTTTTCCCATGAAAATCGCTCGAAAATTGAGTAAAATTTTTGCCAGAACGAATCCTTTGCTGTAAATGTTTTTTTCTTATTGAACATCTGTTTTTTAGCTGCGTAAAAGTTATTATTAAAAAGTTATATTACCACAGGAAAGGCCCACTTTTCTACAAAGTTCTGAAAAAAAAAGTATTTGCTAGTTTTTTTTAATGATTTTTTTCATTGAGCACTATGCGAAGTGATTGAAAAAAGCAAAAATTGATCATAACTTTTGATCCGTCAAAAATTGCACCAACATTCTCAGGGTTAAAAAGTTTGGAAATGACCTTGCCCACGCCCCTATTCGATTTGATCCATACTTCCAGGGACATCCTGTATAATTTAATAATTACTGGCAGAGGAACTTTGCTTTAGTAAAGCTAGCAGGATTTTGGTTTTATTTTTCACAATCTGTTATGATGAAAATAATTATAATTAATCTGAATATAATTATAGTGAACACTAATTGCATTAAGTTACACTTTCTCTAAATAAAGAACATTAAAAAGTTGTGTTCATTTTCATTGTCAACCTGTTAAATGGCATAATATAAAACCATGTCCCGTTTCGAATTAAAAAATTATTGGTCAGTTTATACACTACCCACATGACAGAGCAAGCATAATTTACTTCACTATAATCAATATCCTAAAACCCCTCTGCATTTTAGGTTCATCCGCCCAATGCTCAAAGTTTGATCTACCCGTTCACATAATCCTTAAACACTTAAACTACCCTCGAACTGAACCATTTAGAAAGTTCTGTCCCAACTGTTTTCACAGGTGGTCCAACTGCGCGTTCAATTTAAGTAAACGCCATCTATTGATGCCGAACGGCACTAATCCATGCAAGCGAGGAAACTTTTAATTAAATTTAATCTAACTGAATGCTAATAGTTTTGGGTTTCATTTCTAGTTTCGTATTTGTGTTGTTTTGATTAAATTAAGGAATATTTTATGTGATGTCACGAGTTTAGCTCAGTTCGTGACGTTTTATTTATACAGTTGATAATTATATAGATATAAAAACATCTTTCTAGCATGGCGGGCTGTGCTGGGATGACTGCTGCGGGTGCGGAAAACCTCAAACGGCGCAAATATAATAACCTTATTGGGAGCTACATGTTTGAGCCGTTTGGAGTTGAGACACTATGGCCTTGGGGTCCGAGCGCTCTACGAGTATTTCGGGACATCGCCAACCGTTCGTCTCTTCACGGGACCAGAGGGCTGGCCTATTTTTAACCGACTTCCAAAAGGAGGAGGTTCTGAATTCATCTGTATTTTTTTTTGTATGTTTGTTACGCGATTACTCAAAGACGGATGGACCGATTTGGAAAATTCTTTTTTTTTTGAAAGGGTATACTTCCGAGGTGGTCCCATATAAATTTTAATAACTTTGCTTGGATAGTTTTTGAGTTGGCTTCAATAATGCGTATATTTCCCACTTATTTTATATGGATGATGTGATGATGTTTTAATAACTTCCTATCACTGTTATTTACATGGCTATATTTACAATTATTGTGCTCAATTATGTATTCGAATTTGTGTGGGGTAGGTTCCACAACTAAAAAGTGAAAAATAAAAACTTTTTAGCAAAAAAATAAAACCGACTTCTAAAACAAAACACTACAAAGTGAAAAATAACTTTAATTTCGGAAGTCGGTGTCTTTGGTTTTGCATTTTCGTTTTTTGCCACCGACTTCCGAAATTAAAGTTATTTTTCACTTTGTAGTGTTTTGTTTTAGAAGTCAGTTTTATTTTTTGCTAAAAAGTTTTTTTAGGCCAAAGAACCAGCTTTGCCATCCAACGTTGCAATGCTGTCAGCCTTTTAGGAATTTTTTGATGCCCAAGGAGTGTCTCCCCTTTTTATTTTTAGAAAATAAATATATATACTTGTACATAATGTATACATTTTACTGTTAGCTTGTATAATATAATTAAAATTTAGCGTGTCAGCTTTTCAAGTGACATCAGTTATCTTTGTGATGGAACTGGTGGTCGTATTCCTAACTCGGTCTGTCTTAATTACGACGTAATAACAGTAATATTTTGTTATACATTATTGTAACATCTTGTAGGTCTAATGTGTTATGTAACGGGCTTTCAGAATTGAAAGGCAGACAGATACCTAATCTCTACTTCTACAAATGAAACATTAAATGACAGATGATGACATTTACTAATAATTAGCCACTTATTAGAAAGGAAGGTACTTTATCCCATGATTACCTATTCAGTGGCAGTAAATTGATACCAAAATGAATAGGCCTATTAGCGCTATTAATACCATATAATTCAAAGGCACAAAATACACAAAGTAGGTACTACAGAAGGCTCATTAAACGGAATTAGTAACATACTAACTGACCCGTCATACGCTGTCCTGTCAAAATTTAAATTTGGATTATTCGGCTGTTCCTTTGGGTTTTTTCTAATTTTATTTATTCCTAAACAGTGTTGAGATGAAACCCCAAAAAAAAAAAATTCAAATCGGTCGAGCCATTTTCGAATTTTTGCGAGACTATTGATTTTTATATTATTATACATATACAGGGTTATTGGTAAAACACCAACAACCTCTTAAGGGGTCGTTTTACTCATCATTATGAACAACTTTTACCATGGGACCAAACCTGAAATCGCGAGAAAAAATCAGCCGTTCAGTACATATATTATGTTAGAAAATTCGTCAAGATGTACTGAAGAGCTGATTTTTTTTTCGCGATTTCGGGTTTAGTCCCATAGTAAAAGTTGTTCATAATGATGAGTACAATGACCCCTTAAGAGTTTGTTGGTGTTTTACCAATAACCCTGTACATGTCGCAGAAAGATGGTTGTAGGTTGTTAGATATACCTATCTAACGGGTGTACTATGCCAAATCGAATGCCAAATAATCGAATATCAATTGATCGACCACTATAAATCGAACGTCTAAATACTCGAACGCTTATAATATCGAATGGTTATTAAATCGAACATTCAATACATCGCACACTAAATACATCGAGTGTTCAAAATTTCGAATGTTTGTTTGATCGAGCGTTCAACTCATCGCATATTCATTCTATCGAAAGATCAATATAATTTTTAAGAATACAAGAAAAACACAAAATTTACTAATAAATCACATTTTAATCTTTAATTAATATCTTTTATAGGTACATTTTACTATGCCAAATCGAATGCCAAATAATCGAATATCATTGGGTAGTATTGAATCGCTGACAATCTAGTGGGTGACGTGCTGCTCTCCTTGCTAGGCTATGAAATAGCCTGTATTAAGGAGTATCAGTGCCGAACCCCTCTAATTGTATTACTATAATTTTATTTTTACAAGTTATTTTTTTTTTTTAATGCAGATACTAAAGTGCGCGAGCGCATTCGTGTGTATGTGCATGTGTATGCAAGTGTGCGTGTGTGTGTGTGTGTATGAGCTGTGTGTGCATGTATAGTTATATTACGGTAGATAGCTATAGAATAAAATAGAATAGAATTTTTCTTTATTACAGTAACCAAGACTCGACAAGATTGTTAGTAAAAGTTACGACTATGTTAGTGAACACAGACACAAAACAAAAACAAGGCAAACAATACAAGAAATAACGGTTGGTCACCGTTGCGATATCTCATACCAGACGGCACAACAGTGACTCACATATATACAGTCCAGGGGCTGCAGTCTCGAAATAGATAGCAATCGCATAACGACCGAATTCGGTCACAAAATCCTAACGGGGTCCCTAGACGCTCAAAATTGATTGACGAGTACGAAAGAATCACGTGCTTGTCAAGCAATTTTGACTGTCTAGTGACCCCATTAGGACTTTGCGATCGCTATGTCGAGACTGCAGCCCATAGCGACACGTAACCATACTTAAGACACTGCCCCCCCTCCACACTACCCCTCACACTCTGCGCATCAGGGAAGCGCCCCTTTTACGCATTGTTGCGTAAAAGCAATCTACATGCGCATCTGCGAACATTCTGATGCGGTATAGAAACGGGGCAGCCCCACCAGCATCCTAGGGATATATAACTATGTATATCACGACGACAACCATTTTACTGCGACAATTACCTATAAATATTATAGATTCATCTGTAGTTAGAAAGTTTCAACTTAAATCTCATCACTTTTTCTAACAGTTATTGTTTAAATGCCATTGTTTAATTGAAAATGGTTATAAAATTAACCTAAATTCGGGTTTCAGTATTCAAATAATCAAATCAAAGCACTCACTTTGTAACGGGCACTACAATTTGGCGTACAAAGGTACGTTTTCCGATATATTTGTTTTCATTTCCTGCCCCCTTCTACCATCGAACATCTAGACGCACTGCCAGTTGCCATCCCTACCTAGTTGCTATTCCACCAATTCGCACTAAGCGCTTCCAAATGTCTTTTATAATGCGCACAGCAAAAGAGTAGAACTCACTACCTGCGTCTGAGTTTTCGAGCGCATACAACCCTAATCTCTTAAAAGTGAGGGTAAGCTCACTCCATCGTCGACTTTGTCTCTGTCACCTCGGACCTACACTAGAGTCGTAAAAAAAAATTACGTTTGGAACATAATATACGTATTAGTATAGGTACGGCGATCTCAAACAAATGCTAGTCGCGATTTCGCTTGCACTCACTGTACGTGATGCGTGTCTATGTCATCATCCTCATTCTCTTGCTCCCATCCCATTTTATTTAGGGTCAGCGCAATATGTCTTCTTCCATACTTCTCTAATAGTCGTCATCTCGGTAGTCAATCCCTTTTTCACCGTATCATCTTACATACAGTCCATCCATTGTTTTTTGGTCTTCCCCTACTCGTATAGCCATCCACATTCATACTCAAATCTTTCCTGACAACATTTTCCTCCGCATTTTTATTTCCGCATCACATGACCATGACAACCGATTTCCACACAACTTTTCAGTCACCGGTGTCACTTTCAGACTTCCTCTTATATACCTACTCATTTCATATTCTATCCATTCACGTAACACCACACATCCCTCTTAGTATTTTCATCTCTGCCATAGCTCATGTCAGTATACATATACCGAGATGGGCTTAGGCAGAGATGAGCTATGATGCGTGTGATTAGCAACGCACGCATGTGCGTGCGTTGCACTCGTATGGAGCCAGCATTCTGTAGCGAGTTATCTATTTTGTGTCAGTTAAAGGTTAAATTCAAGCTTTTCTATCAAAGTGGGTCACCACCTTTACGAGAATCAGGTCATTTATTTTTAAAAGGTGCTATTATCGGGATTGGACTTCCAAGTTATGTGGTTTTTCATTCAAGTTAAGCCGCAAAGCTCTTAAATATATTCGGTTTCGTTTTTTCAAAGTTTTAATAGTATAAGATTTAATATTCTTCACAAAAAAAAAACCATTTTACAGTTACAACAACAAACCACAAGTTACTCGTATGAGGGCGGGAGTGCCAAACTGTTGCAGTATTTAAAAGAAGAATGAAAGAACACTATCTTTCCATTTCGTCATAGTTGTTACTTATTTTAGTGATATTTATTCTAGAAGTATGTTTGTGTAAGTATTTATTATATGTTTTGTTTGCTAAGTGAATTGTATTTTTTTAGATTGTCACGGTGTCTATGTCGTGGCCATAACGTAGATTTGCTCACTTCATGAAATGCTCGAGATTCCATGAAATGGTCGCATTTCATGAAATGTTTCACTGTCTATTGGCCACATCATGACGTGGTTTGGCCAGATCAATGATAAGAAATCGTTTCTATATACGGGCAACTAAACGTGCGGCTTCTTCATGGTGTGGCCAAACATTAGTGTTCACATCGTAAAATAGTTAGATTATCCATCGGTAGAGGCGTTGATGTCGCTTTGTTTTTGTTGTGCATCGGTCCTAAAAATACTAAATATCCAAGTAACTGCGACCAACTTGGATGTACTCGTAGCTCTCGCCAGCCGCTGCCGCGGCTGTGATGAATGATATGGCCAAACGTCGACTGACATATCATTAAAAGTTGACGTTTAAACGATATGGTTAATTTTAGCTGGCCATTTCATGAAACGCAAACATTTCGTGAAATGACCAAACATTTCATGAAATGATCAATTCTAAGACCTGGCCACGACATATACATCTCGATTTATCCTTTGTCCTATCGCGGAATGCTGGAAGAGATTTCTTTAGAAATAAGTATCACCTTTGTACGTATTTTTCTGTTCCTTTATTCTTGTCGGTTTGTGTGTACATAAATGGTTAAATAAATACAAAATACATATTGTGATGTTGCTCCAAAAGAGTTTTATTAGTTTGTATAATAAATCAATAACATTTGATTATATTATATAATGTGTAGATAATCCATACAGCTGGTTTCAGCAACAAAAATCACAGATGTGTCAAAATTAAACGCAATTATTCAAGTGATGCGATTCGTTGTTGACAACAATTCCGTCAACCAATCACTGCATCAGCAGTTTGTAACGCGCTTATATATTTTTTTTTTGCAAATTTCTTCGGTGCTATTTAATCAAGAAACTAGCCCGAAACGATCAATTGCCATCAATTTCGATTGTAGTAATATTGTCAAAAAATCAATCTGCCTAGCCTTTTCCCAACTATGTTGGGGTCGGCTTCCAGTCTAACCGGATGCAGCTGAATACCAGTATTTTACATAGAGCAACTGCCTATCTGACCTCCACAACCCAGTAACTGGGTAATACGATACCCCTTGGTAAGACTGGTTGTCAGACATTCGGGCTTCTGATGACTCGTAACGACGGTCAAAGATCAACAAATAACAGCCGGGACAAAGGTCTTAACGTGATTTCCGAGGCACGGAGGAGTCTCGGTATGTAAAGATGGTCACCCATCCACGGACCAACCCCGGCAAGCTTAACCTAATGGTTAGACCCGTGCAGCTGTTATTAGTGAGACACGAGTAATATTGTCAACAGTTTCAATTGCATTTGGTAGACGATCAGTTTGCGCATCAATGTGTAACAATCACGTAAATATTGACAATGGCAATTGATTGTATCGGGGACCTTAGTTTAAGTAAGTAACAGGAACTCCACGACCTCATTCCACCGGCCCCCTTCTAACATCGAACATCTAGACGCACTGCCAGTTACCATACATACCTAGTTGCCATTCCACCAATTCGCACTAAGCGCTTCCAAACATCCTTCATAATGCGCACGGCAAATAAGTAGAACTCACTACCCGTGTCTATGTTCCCAAAAGCATACAACCCGAATCTCTTCGAAGTTAGAGGGAACAGGCTTCTTCTGGGTAATCTCACTCCATCGTAGACTTTGTCTCTATCACGTCTGACCTAGACTAAAGTCAAGACTTCAAGAGCAAACCCATCACAAATATAAAAAAAAAGTAACATGGACACTAATTACAAAGATATTTTTTTTAGAACTACAAACGTACTGTTTGTTAAAGGAGAAGATACGAGAATGTTACAATTTCAATTTCCTAATATTATTGCTTTGCAGTTGGTATTTCGTGTGCTTGTTTTTTATTTGTATTTCAAATACCTTAAGGAGGAAGCGTCAGGGTAGCCAAAAAAATTCAAATTTTCTTACATTTTTTGAAATTTGCAAGTCAGTATTAAGTTGTATGTTAAATAAAGTATGATTTGCGGCCGTAACATATATGTATTTATAGAATTATAATAATTAGAATCAGTAATAAAACTCCTTAAGTTAGTATAATCCTGAAATGTCAAGATTTCATGAAATAGCCATTCATTAGGATTACCTGGTCTTAAAGAGTTGTATTGATTACTTTAATGATTCTAATTATGTAAATAGGTACTTGTTACGACCGCAAATTATATTTTGATCAACGTACAATCTAATACCGACTTGTAAATTGCAAAAAACGTAAGAAAATTTGAATGTCACGGGCTACCCTGACGCTTCCCCCTTAATCCAGTTGGATAAGCTTCAGGCAATGCACACCTGTACTATTGTTTGCCACTTTGCGCTTTGTGGCTTCAACTATTGTACTCCTGTCTACAGCAAGACCCCAATCAGTATCAGAAAGAGCATTCGATCTAACTAGGCTAGATTTTAGATTATGTTTATAATCTCAATAAAACCACGAATGAGGTCGTGGCTAAATGATAACAGCCGAACAGGTCGATCGAAGGTTAATCTATGCTTGACGTGGTCGGTTCGTGGATGGGTGACCATCAAATGTCGAGACACCTCCATTCCTCGAAAAGCACGTTGAACCGTTAGTTCCGCTGTCATACGCAAATAATAATATCCTGGGACGTTATTCACACACGGTCATCTGGGGGCCAATTCTACTAATTTGCAACGTTACACGTTCAATTCTGTTTCAACAACAGTTCAGTTTCGATCGCCGTTCGATAGTTACCAAAAAAGTCATTCTACTATTCTATAAGCAAAATGGAAACTAAACTTAAACCGAATCGTAACGGGAACGTAACAGCGGGTAACCTGTGTGACCAACATTCCAAATAGTATGTTTTAAAAATACCACAGAAAAAAAAAAGTTGAATCTAATATATTACTAAATATGAATAAGTGCTACTAAAAGTATTTTTAATACAAAAACATATCTAGACCATACTTATACTTTTAGCCTGTATATTTTTTTGTAACATTTCAACTTTATAAATAATAAAAACTCAGAAGAACGTTTCGTTTTCGGCCCCAGCTTGCGAAATCTGTGAAACGAAACGTTTCAATTATGTCAAAAAGATAATGATGCGACTAAACGTCACGCTCATGTTCGGTTTTGTTAGCAGAATAGCTTTTGAGATTGTTTCGATCGATCGGTGACTGAACTGAAACATAACCGCAGTTGGATCGTTGTTACATTAGTGGAATGAGAAAACGCTCAAAAGCCGTTGTTCAGTTGCGATTCAATTGCGATTTTTGAACAATTTTGTTAGTAGAATCGGCCCCCTGATCCCAAACTAAGTAGAGCTTGTACTATGGAAACCAGACAACTGATATATACTTTTTTTTGTAAATACATACTTATATAGATAATTACACCCAGACTCAGGACAAACAGTCATGTTCATGCACACAAATGTTTGTCCTAAATGGGAATCGAACCCACGACGTGCGGCATGATAGGTGGTATCTTATCCAACCACGCCATCTGGCCTGTCAAAGATCTTTGACAGTTGCGTGTTACCCAGTAACTGGGTTGAGGAGGTCAGATAGGCAGACAGTCTATGTAAAATACTGGTATTCAGCTACATCCCGTTTGACTGGAAGCCGACTCCAACATTGTTGGGAAAACTACTTTTTACACAAATATTTCAGTTTGTACAAAAGAACTAAAAATTACGACATAAAAAGATAATTAAAAAAAAAATCGACATCAAAAAGAAATTAACTCAAAATAATGAAATAACTTTAATTTCGGAAGTTGGCACTAAAAACTAAAATACAGCTCCTAAGACACCGACTTCCGAAATTAAAGTTATTTCATACTAAATTTTGAGTTAATTTCTTTTTGAAGTAGATTTAATTTTTTTTTTATTTAATTATTTTTTTTTTAGTTTATGCCACCGACTTGAGAAATTAAAGTTATTTTTCGCTTTGTAGTGTTTTATTTTGGAAAAGTTTTTTATTTTTTACTTTTCAGTGGGTCAGTTTGTAATTTAGATAAATAATTACAACATAATGTCAACTGCTCATCACCTTTTACAAATTATTGCTCCCGATGCAGAACGTTAATTGTTGAGGAGTTCTCCTGGTAAGTAGGTACGAGGAGAGCTGGAGGCGATGGTGAAGTCATCATCAGCTCCACTTCACCTCGCTTGTGACTGGCATAAATTGCTTAGCAACCATTATTAAAGTACCTCATCAGTACAGTACAGTATTATTGAGTAGTTCTGGTAGCCGTCTGTGATCTTCATCATCAGTTCCACTTCACGAAATAGGGCTTCCCGAGAGCAAATGCACGAGTTACAAAAAAAAAAAAACCCAAATCGCTATAGATGTGTCCATAATATTTGAAGATTTCCGTCGATTTCTCCAGAATCCCATCATCAGAGCCTGACCTGATGACAATAAAACCAACTTCCTTTCAAATAAAAAATAATTTTCCAAATCGGTCCAACCGTCTCCAAGTAATCCCCATACAAAAAAAAAAAAAAGAATCCGACTTGTTTATTGCATACGCACCGCGACAGTGCATGTTAGGGCGTTTGTGCACTACAAAGAATTTTACTGTCCGGCAGTCCAATTTCTACGGTCCGATATGAGCTGCTCCCGGCTGTCATTCGTGAATCTTAACAGTCGTTACGGGTTGTCAGAAGCCCGAAAGTCTGACAACCAGTCTTACCAACGGGTATCGTAATACCCAGTAACTGGGTTGTGAAGGTCAGATAAGCAGTCGCTCCATGTAAAATACTGGTATTAAGCTATGTTCGGTTAGACTGGAAGCCGACTTAATGCAAATGGACACAAAGCTAATGACCGAAATAGCCCAATGTTTGATATTGACTCGTCAATATGAAGACTACCCAATGCAATTTTAAATTGAACCGTTATACTTCAATTAAAAGCATAATGACTGTCTTGTTTGTCTAGGGATCGCTCTACCGCTGGACCGCATGTCCTGGGTTCGATGCCAAGGTCGAGCAAAATGTTATTGGGTTTTTCTATCAGGCATATCTGAGTAGCAGCCTGAAGTCTGGATTTGTACCCTGTGATGTCATCAATTGCAATCAAAAATTGGACTTGAACATAACCGGTGAAACGTGGGTGCACTATAGGTACTGTAAAGGCCTGAGGGACCTTTACTTTCGTCGGGATCTATACTAATAAATAATAAACTGTTCACGCAAGACTAATATATTTTATAATACTTTTAAAAATATCTTGTTAATCTAACTCGCCTATCTTGGCCCGGGGTCGTGCCGCTCTTCCATATCAAAATCTAAATTGTTTTAACATTGAAAATGTTTTTTCGATCGCTTCAGTATAGCCCTCATTTTCGCTCAGAGTGTGAGACCACCTTGGCGTCGTGAGTTTTAGGGCTACATGAATGGTTGAGGTCTAATATGGTGGAAAAAAAAATTAAAAAGTCAAAACCTTTTTAAAAATCGCAAAAAAATGAAAAATCGATAAATTTTTTAGGGTCTTTTGTCATAAAATCAACTATATCTCAAAAACTAAATGCGATTCTGAAAAAAATAAAAAACAAACCCTCGGGGTATTGAGTTGAGCTACATTTTTAAAAAACCGGGCCTCTGTATCACTAGTACCTGTACTATGTCAAATCAAATCAAATCAAATCTAGTCATTTATTCAAACTAGGCTGAGAATTAGCACTTTTTGAACGTCAAAATTACATGAGACAGTCCCCCAAAACGCCCGCACTTCACCACTTCCTAGTGCTTTAGCTGAGGAGAAGAAGTGGCGCAACAAATATATGTAATATGTCTAGGCGAGAGGGTGCCCTTTGTGTGGCGTAATTTCGGGGAGCGCTCTCCTTAGATGCGCGTCGCGTCGCTGTGTTATGGGAGTGCTTAAGAGTTTGATCGTGAATGTATTTGTATATACCTATTTGTAAATACGCATTTTCATTTAATTTTGTAATAATGTTAATTTTTATTTTTTATTTTATTAATTTTGTTTTGCGATACTTTGAAAATACTTCAAATTACTAATTAGAACTATATATTTGAAACTAAAATTATTATTTCTATGTTCACAACTATTTTGTATCGCTTCGTTGTTGTTGTATTAAACAAAAATATATTTTCTTTCAAAAATAGTCTTAAGAATATTTTATTAAAGTTCATTGCACATTTGAGCTCTATTACTTCAAAGACGATACAAAATCTATTAGGTCTAAATCTATTAGATTAGGCATCGTACAAAATGAAAAGCCTGCCTAAGTGCATTCAATGTACCCGAAGGTCGTGTAGAGCACGAGATCTTTGAATTTTTTTCAGAGACAGTGGCACCACTGTCTCTGAAAAAAATTCACAGATGTACAGACGCCAGCACATCAAGCTACTACAATCTGTCAGATTTCTTTAATAGATTTTCGACTTTATTGCTAAGGCATTAGATTCAAGGTTGATTGGGAAAATCTGACAGTTTCGGGTAGGTTGACCTGCTGGCGTCTGTACATAGTATGTTCGTAGCTTAAGTTCAAATTTGAGTCCAGAATATATGAGTATTGATGTGTAACATTGTCCAAATATATCATGTTATTGAATGTTTCCAGCCTTGAGTTATACAGAATATTATAGTTATCACTATCTTTGTATGTTGGTAAAGTAATGATTATGTTTGTGTTCTTTATGTCCCGCAACGGTGATTATATCGAAATAGCATTTCGTTGTTTTAAAATCTTCATCGCCGATCATTGTTATGCAGAAATCATTTTCTGTGTAATTTCTGAGTTTAGTCTGTATATCCCGTAGAAGATACATAATACTAACATTTGGTGTTAGGTAGTGACAAACTTGAAAATTATCTTGAAAATACTGTTGTGCTAAAGCTAATATATTCCTGTTAGTGTTATTAGTACTCCAAATACATACGTTATGTTTGCGTTTTAGGTTCAATGTTTTTTTCTGTACTTAGCCGGTTATTACTGCAAGCTGTTGATACTGCGTTTTGGCATTTTAATTTTGCTGGTGTTTGAGCCATGGGATTATTAGTTTGCGTCTCCTTATTCGAAGTAGCTGTTTGGTTATTTTTTATTGGAGTTGATGTTAGTCTACTCACTTGAGGTTTTGTTTTTGAGATCTTTCGTTTTGAACCTGGCGTGGAACACTTGGGTTCTCCAGTACCAACTTCCTTATATAATTGTATAACACGATTTGATTTCGCTAGATCTGACTTTAACTGTTCATTTTCACAAATTAACTTGTCGATTTCATGATTAGCACTTTGCAACTTAATTTTTAATCCATTGATCTCTTCCTGTAGTTCAGCAAAGGATTCATTGTCCTGCAGTGAAGTATCAGGCATACTCCTTACTGTGGCATCGAATAATGACGTCTCTGAGAACTTACTTTTTTACTGTGGTATCATTAATCGCCCTCTGGTGGCGAGTAGCGTTAGTTCTTAGTTTCCCTATTCACCACTTCTGACGAGTATGGCGCGAGTTGTCATACATTAAGTTGGGGTCAAAGTCCACTTTTTAAAATATTTTTTTCTAAACGGTGAAATAGTGTAATATGTTATTGCTTTTATTCACTGAAGTTAATAAAATTGTCACTCAATGCAGTTATACAGGGCTATTTTTAAACCATTAACTAAACTTTAACAGGGTGTTCTACCCATGAATATGAACAACTTTCACTATGGGACCAACTCTAAAATCACAAAAAAAAAAATCTGCTGTTTCATACAAAAGTTCAATACCTACTCTACCAAAAAGTATGAAACAGCAGATTTTTTTTTTGTGATTTCAGAGTTGGTCCCATAGTGAAAGTTGTTCATATTCATGGGTAGAACACCCTGTTAAAGTTTAGTTAATGATTTAAAAATAGCCCTGTATACTGGAGATGTTTTGATGATAAATAAAGTACCGATTTATTGTTTATAACTGGTTTATCACTGATAAAGTTCCCTTATAAAATTGTTTTCATAATTGTTATTTCACTGGGTCAAAATTGTTACAAGTAATATCACTGCATCAAAATACTTATTACACTTTGCTACACCGTTTTTTATCCAATTTTAGTGATTTATTTATTATTTACAAAATTTAAATATGCGAGGAAATAAACAGTTCGAGTGTTGCCAGGCCATTTTTTACCCTTATATTTTACTGGCTGACATTATATTCCTCAAGCAAATATCGTATTCCTAGTTTGTTTTAGGAGGAAGTTAGATTGAAGAGAGCTAGGTTTGGTTAAGAAGTGCGCGTTTATCCTAGGAAAATATGTATTTATTAAAAAAAAAACATTTATTTTTCAGACAAAGTCCATTCCAACTATATAGATAATTAAATTAAAACATAAAAAAAAAACATAAAACATTCAAAATTTATATAGAATTTACACATACAATAATAATCAACATTAATAATGTCCCAGGTTATTATATTATTATATTATATATTATTATTATTCAAATCAAATAAAATATAAAATACATAAACATGACAATCCAAAAAAAAAAAAATACGAAGGGAAGCGTTTCTCTGAATCTGCATCGACCTCTGGAACAGGAGTGCAAAATACATAATTGCTTTACCTAATTGCTTTACCTGCTATAATTTATTAGTTTAGCTCTTCCCCCTGTGAGGTTCGAGTCCTCACAATAAACTTGTCCTTGACTTGTAGTTAAATCCAATCCATATTACTATAGTAATTCAACTTTCAAAAACAGTCTAAAAATCATTCTACTGTCCTAGATTATTTAAACAACAAAAATAAACGCCACCAACCACTTAAAATCTAGTCAAAAATTCAATTACACAGTTAAATACTTCAATGAGTAATTAAATTAACTGCGAAAAAAGTTATTAAAGGTCGCTGGGTTAGGAAATTAAGAATTCATTTGGCGGTCAACAACAAATTGTCGTGACCGACGACCCGTTTCAGGTTATTTTGGAAAAGCGGTTGAATTTACCAGTTCCTACGTGATTAAAAATTTAATTTGATCTTTGGTGGGAGCGGGTAAATGTACCTTAAGTGATTATATTGTTGACATCCGCATACCTATACCTACCTACTTTATTCGCTATCCGAACTGAAACCTACAGTAACAGAATTATTATAAACTCTGTTGCGGTCGGCTTCCAGTCTAACCGAATGCAACTGAATAGCAGTATTTTACTTGTAGCGACTGCTTATCTGACCTCCACAACCCAGTTACTGGGTATTACGATACCCCTTGGTAAGACTGGTTGTCAGACTTTCGGGATTCTGACAACCCGTAACGACTGTTAAGATTCACGAATGTCAGCTGGGAGCAACGGCCTAACGTGCTTTCCGGGCCACGAGAGGTCTTGGTATGTAAATATGGTCACCCATCCACGGACCAACCGCGGCAAGCGTAGCTTAACCTGATCGATCGACCCGTGCGGCTATTATTACTTAGCCACAGACCCGTCAGAATTATTAGAAACTGATTTCTGTATATAAGCTATCGTAATTAGTATTGAATAATATCGATACGTTTGATATCTATCGTTCGTTTTATGAGTTTCGCATAAAAATCTCGAATAGACATTTTGATTCAATTTCAAAAGAGAACTTCAAATTGGCTGCAAAGTTTTGCTTCAGATGTTATATGTATTGTATATTAATTTTATTATCATTTAAAGGATTTTTTTAACAGTTTTTAAATATTACACAAAAATGTAAAAAAGGTATTTATAGGATATTATTATGGTCTGATGTATAACTACAATTTCCTGAGACTAAGTATTGCCATACAACGTGTCAATGCCGCCAGTCTCTTGGGTACTTTACCAGTAGACAGCGATGCGGATGAATTTTTCGACGCCATATTATTTTAGTTTTTGAATAGTTGTAGGTAAGTTAGAATATAATTTTGTTATTTATAGTAAAAATGTTTGTGCAAACCTACTTACAGAAATAAATAATTGTACAATTTTAATTTAAAATGCCACCACCATACGTACAATTGGTACCTGAATTATATTCAATTATAGGTTAGGTTGGGAATGTGAATAACCACGCGCGAGCCGAATCGTATTCAATTATAGGTTAGGTTGGAAATGTGAACAACCACGCGTGAGGCGAATTATATTCAATTTTATTATAAGTTAGGTTGGACATGTGAACAACCACGTGCGAGCCGAATTATATTCAATTATAGGTTAGGTTGGAAATGTGAACAACCACGCGCGAGCCGAATTATATTCAATTATAGGTTAGGTTGGAAATGTGAACAACCACGCGCGAGCCGAATTATATTCAATTATAGGTTAGGTTGGAAACGTGAACAACCACGCGCGAGCCGAATTATATTCAATTATAGGTTAGGTTGGAAATGTGAACAACCACGCGCGAGCCGAATTATATTCAATTATAAGTTAGGTTGGAAATATGAACAACCACGCGCGAGCCGAATTATATTCAATTATAAGTTAGGTTGGAAATATGAACAACCACGCGCGAGCCGAATTATATTCAATTATAAGTTAGGTTGGAAATATGAACAACCACGCGCGAGCCGAATTATATTCAATTATAGGTTAGGTTGGAAACGTGAACAACCACGCGCGAGCCGAATTATATTCAATTATGGGTTAGGTTGGTAATGTGAACAACCACGCGCGAGCCGAATTATATTCAATTATGGGTTAGGTTGGTAATGTGAACAACCACGCGCGAGCCCAATTATATTCAATTATAGGTTAGGTTGGAAATGTGAACAACCACGCGCGAGCCGAATTATATTCAATTATGGGTTAGGTTGGTAATGTGAACAACCACGCGCGAGCCGAATTATATTCAACTATGGGTTAGTTTGGTAATGTGAACAAACACGCGCGAGCCGAATTATATTCAATTATGGGTTAGGTTGGTAATGTGAACAACCACGCGCGAGCCGAATTATATTCAATTATGGGTTAGGTTGGTAATGTGAACAACCACGCGCGAGCCGAATTGGCCGTACTAACTAAGCTAGGGTACCGACCAAATGGGTTAGGTTATAACTGTGAACACCCGCGCGCATGCCGAGCTAGTTGGCTGCGATATACACACATAACTATACTACGCGTTCAATTTATTAATATTTTTAGGATGCTGTTACGACTACCACGATGCACGCGATGGTGCAGCGCTTCTGCTATGTTTGCGCAAAACCGAACTAACGGCTTCCACGCCGTCATTCGCAAGAAAACCGCGTCACTGTTGTCAAGGTTGCGGGCGAGTGGCAACAGCATTCTTAAAACCATGGCGGAGAGTATCGACTCTCCGATTACTAAAAGTTTTGTGAGGAGGACAATCACTATAAATTTATCTTGTTGATGTCCTTTTCACAATACCTACTATTTATTCTGTCTTCTTTTCTGGTGTACTTTAACCACTCGTAATCTGCATCTGCAACTATGTTGGGGTCGGCTTCAAGTCTAACCGAATGCAGCTGAATATCTGTATTTTACATGGAGCGACTTCCTATCTGATCTCCACAACCCAGTAATTGGGTAAGACTGGTTGTCAGATTTTCGGGCTTCTGACGACCTGTAACGACTGTCAAAGATCCACGAATGACTGCCGGGACCAAAGGTTTAATGTGCTTTCCGAGGCACGGAGGGGTCTTGGTATATAAAGATGGTCACCCATCCACGGATTAACCGCGGCATGCGTAGCTTAACTTGGTTTTATCTACTAACACTTGTATTAAGTTATATATTGTTTACTAACACGATGGATCATTGTTGTCCGAAAATAAAGAGTAAAAAATTTAAATTCAAACGCTGCTTTGCATGAATACCCGCACAAACCAAAATTTTGAAATTACTGGTTTATAACACAGCCAAATGCAAAATAGTCCTTATTTCATGGAAGTAAGACTCACATTCATAACGGCAAAACCGCCGATTGTGCCTTTATGAATGTGAGTCTTACTGACCGTGAAATAAGGACTATTTTGCAATTGGCTGTGTTATAAACCAGTAATTTCAAAATTTTGGTTTGTGCGGGTATTCATGCAAAGCAGCCAAATATTTTTATCCTGTTTCCGCTAAAGTTTAGGCAGAAGTGTACCACAGTTATTTGGAAAATGGATATGTGTTGATGGAGGTAGTTATAAATGAATCCGTAAATACGTAACCATAGTGATACTACATATAAACAAACACACCATATTTCCTACACCCCGCCCCCACCTTATTATCTCCTGGTAGGAATTAGCTTCATTATGGAGGGTCTTAAAAGGTCACTCCTCAAGGGACTGTTGCCTCTATTAGTGGAGGTTACTGAACTATTGATGTATGTGGTGTGGCTTAGGAATTAATGGTGATTATTGTTAACCGAATTCAAAAAGGAGGAGGTTATCAATTCGTCTGTAATTTTTTTTTATTTTTTTTGTATGTTGATACGCGATTACTCAAAGACGTATGGACAGATTAAGATATATTTTTGAAAGGGTATATATACTTCCTAGGTGGTAATAATGCGTATTTTTCCCACTTAGTATATGCGGATGATGTTTTACTAGAACTTCCTATCACTGTTATTTACATAGCAGGTAGTGGTATTCGCATTTGTGTGGGGTAGGTATCACAACTAATAAAAACAATATAAAAAAAATAATACAAATACTACATAACTGAAAAGAGATAAACAAGCATTCAGCAATTTTGATATTTTTTAACGATCTATAAAGTTTTTTTTAAATTTTCTGTTTTTATTGTTCTAGTTTACTTCAAATGTGTAGTGTATACAGCAATTTCTGTCTAAGCTATTGAAGAAACAACAAAAAAGCTAGGTATGCCTTAGGCTTCTACTCCGTTCACTTATTGTACCCTATGTTTTTTAATATTGTTAAAAAAAAGTCATCCAGTATAACTGCGTCAATAAAACAATGATTTTCCTAGTAAAGTTAAATAATATGGAATAGATATGTGAAATAATAGGTCTTTACCTATGAAATTGCCGAATTTTGATACCGGTTAGTGTGAAGATATTTATCTTTCATTCTATTTACAATTCCAAATTCAAATTAATTTTATAATATAGCATGACATTAACAAAAAAAAAAAACAGTTGTTCATTTGTTTTCCCGCCGTTCGATTTTCTTTGGTATCGATGTTTCTGTAACCTTGGGAAAATCGAAATTGCTCGCTATTTTCGAATCCGAGTTTCGTCGTGGCACCAACACAGACAGCACGCAATATTAACGATGTGTATGGACTATAGTTGCAAAACTTCCGAAAAATTCTGAATAATTCCGGAATACTTCTGGGAAAGTTTCTTTAAATCAGAATTATTCAAAATGAATTTAATTAAGATTTTTATTTTTTTGTTGAAAAATCGTATTTTGCATCGATCGTCGATCGCCGCCGCCGCTGCCCCTCTGTGCGCCGGCCACTGCCGCCGCGCCGCGCGCGCCCGACTGCCACGAGTCGTGCACGCAGGCGATGGTGGTGCGGGGTGCGGTAAGAGGGGAGATGCTCCCCGGAGAAGCCCCCCCCCCCGCGAGAAACATTCGTACCCCGCAATCGAATGTTTCCGCTGAATATTTCGCCCGAATAATTCAATGGGAATAAACGTTGAAATATTCCCAAAGTTTCGGAATATTTCGGAATACTTCGGAAATATTCGACGGGAATGATTCGGAATTTTTCCCGCCAGCATCTATAGTATGGACGAGGTACCGCAAGTGAACATCCAACGTGGCGGTGAAAAACGCCTTTAAAGAATTTATCGATTTCCGTTCCCTATAGCAGAAGCATCAACGAACTTTCATTAAAATGGCAAAAGTGCATCGACAATATTTCTTAAAAAAAAAAAAATTTTTTTCCTATGTAAATCGGCAATTTCATAGGACAGTAAAAACCAAACATTACTAAAATTTTATCTCACAATCGTATTCTTCAATGTCCCACCCACCGCACAGACTTCATTCACTCTTCCTTCTTCGTTCAGTCTATCTCTCTGTGGAATGCGGAGTGCATTCAGGAAATCCAGGGAATCAGGATGGCAACCGACCGATTATCCTTTAAAGTTAAAGTTCGCGACCACATTCGCAAGAAGCTGGTAGTATCATCACAATGGTAATGTTTCCCAATGGTTTGTCTTATTTGTTTTAGTATATTTATGTCTATTTATTGTGTTTATATTTATATATAGTTAGGTGTATATATTATATTTATATGTAACTATATCTTTATATTTAAATAAATATTTATTCCTCATCTCTCGCTGTTGCACCTACCACTGTTTGTCTCTGCATCACCCAAAGGTCGACTGGTAGAAAATGCCTATGGCATTAAGTCCGCCTCTGTACATTTTGTGTGCTTAAAATATTAAATAAATAAATAAAATTTTATCGATTTATGTAATTCGATTCAGGTATTCAGTAATTTCATTCAATAATTTCAACATAAAACGAATACCCTGAAACCAAGAACCAGAACTAAGTAATAAACCAAAAATATGCGCGAAACGTAGAACTGACTGATATGTGTGAGCAGCCAATAGTGCCGATGTTGTTGTGCAAATACTAAACTTAAATTAGGCTATTGCTAACTTTTTCTCTCTAATAACGTAAGAAAGAGATGGACGTAAATTAGAGCTGTCAAATTTAGTTGAACTAATATTTCCATACAAATTTAGACGACACGTAAAGACATATCGACTAAAAACACGGTGAAGTGCAAGGCGTGAACTAGTTTGACATCTTTAAGTTAGTTCATAGCTATAGTCGTCCTTTTTTCGCGTAGCCTGTTAGTAAAAGATAGCGATTTTCTAATTTTACTTTAGTTATTGAACAAGAGAATCACTATTTTTGGATTTTCGATAGTATATGCACCAATATTTTGGATCATTAATTTAAATATGCAACTGAACTGGGAACTGGGTTCAGTTAGACTAGTCTGGTAAAGCTGAAATCAACAGATGAGCAACTATCATATTAAGAGGGTAGATTCAGAAAGTTGGCTGTTTTATAATAAGTCGCTAATAGGCCATGAAGTTATGAAACATTGCTCTATCATGCAATAAAATAATCATTATTAATATTTTAGGAGTTCAAAAGGAAGGAAGATTTCCGAATGCTTTTTTAATAAGTCGAGTATAATATTCAGTGTTACCTACTATATTAATTATCGCAATGCTTGTCCCTATTTTAGTGCATCAGAAAGCGATAAATCATTATTTACTTCAGTATAGGAAAGTAACCAAATATGGAATAGTATCCCTAAAATGGAATACCACCATTTCTCGGAAACGAATACTCCTAGTTACAAAAGACAGTGATCTTCTGACTCTTTCCATCATTATACTCGATTTGTTACGGTTTCGACTTGTCAGTCGGGCGACCGTTGTGGACGCGGTGAGTGTTTTGTTTTGGCGCTGTGAGAAATTTTTAAGGCACGTAAAAACTATTGTATATAATGACTATGCGTTGATTACATGTTTGTTTGATTGTTTTAGAGGTGTTTTCTTGTCTGGTTGTGTTTAGTTCCTGTAGTCTCTCATAAAAGTGAAAGCTTATTATTCATAGTTTTATAGTAGTCCATATTTGGGTACGTATCCCATAATTAGGTGCCTTTATGTTGATTATGTTTTTGAGAAAGTTTTATATTCTAAATTAATATATGTAAAACAAGATCGTCACTAAGTTAAGCACAACTGTATAACTGCCAATAAATGATAATAAAAGTTTTTGATATACAATTTTTTTTTTTTTTTTATAACACAATAACAAAATGGTATTCCATATTTGGTTACTTTCCCCCTAATATTGAACAATTTGCGACGTTGTCAACATTCAGAATGCCTCTTATCAGTTACATAATCAACACCATCGAAACCCTAATATCGTACAAAACATATGACTATTATTAAAAAAAAAAAAACAGTATCTCACCTGTACAACATCCTTTCCTGCCTCTCAGCCTCCAAGTAGATCCTATAGTACATATACAGCATGATGACACCCGGGATCCAGAAACTAACACTACTTGATACCACAGCGTACACTTTGTTCACAGTGAAACTACACACGTTTGGGAATCTCTTCCTAAAGTTCAAATGGTCTTCGGTTGTATACCAGCCCATAAAGATTGGGAGAAAGGAGACTAAAGCTGGACTGCACCAGACTACAGCCAACATGATTCCGAGTTTGGCTGTCGTCATAATTAATGGGTAGTCTAATGGCTGGACTATGGCATAGTATCTATCAACACTGATGCAGCATAGATGGAGAATAGAAGCTGACGAAAAGTACACGTCCAAAGAGTTCCAAACATCGCACATAAAGTACCCAAACAACCATTCTCCGTTAGTTATTTCTACACTGAAGTTAAAACACATGGCCCAGATGGCGACAAGCATATCAGCCAGGGCTAAAGATACTACGAAATAGTTCGTGATCACTCGTAGTTTTCTGTGCCTCATAACTGACACTATTACTAACAAGTTCCCAAATATTGCTGCTAGTATGATAAACAACATTATCAAACATTTTAATATTACTAAAAATACTATTAGAGGATCATCTTCGAATTGATTTGAGTACACCAAGTCATTGGTCGTTTCATTGACTTCCAAAGTCTTGTTCACAAATATATCCGTCAAATACATCGAAGTTGATAAGTCGGTGAAGTCCAAAGTAAAATTGTCAGGTTCAAGGACGACTTCAAGTTTCATGTTTCACATTTTTTCAGGTCGCGTTAACTTTTAGTTTGTTGGTGTGTGATTTCGTGGA
Source organism: Dicycla oo (assembly GCA_948252095.1). Classification (NCBI taxonomy): domain Eukaryota; kingdom Metazoa; phylum Arthropoda; class Insecta; order Lepidoptera; family Noctuidae; genus Dicycla; species Dicycla oo. Next base: position 18,977,808 of record OX411732.1, read on the forward strand.
GCTGATTTCCATTGTCGTTACCTGAAAAAGAAAAGGAAGTTAAGTTTTTCTTTTGTCCCCAAAATGGTAAAGGTTTTTCGTAAGGGGAGTTACACACTTATTCGGCTTGATTCGATATAGCCGGCTAAAGTTTCTAGAATTCTGTCGAGATGACTCGAACGTTATTCAGCGAGGGCCAAATCCGATGACAAACGTTTGCTGATCAGCATAAGCAGAATGAAAGCCGAATATGTGTAGTAATTGCTTCGAGTCGACTTTTTCTGTAATGTACCTGAACATGACTGTGTATAAGCATCTCTTTTTTGTTTTTGTTTTTTTGTTTTTGTGTGGGAAATCATCAAATAACAACTCTCGCTCTGGGTGGAGGGGGAGGGCGTGTCAGACTTTTACTAACTAAAACGGGTGTTCCTTCAGCTGCCTGTGCCAGGGACACGGTAACTCTTTCAAACAACCCGCGACCTTGGCAGGCATCGGCCCTAGCGGACCCCATCAGTTCGCGAACCCGCATCCTTACCGGACGGCGAGCTACCCGTTGTTCGCCGTCCGCAAACCCGCGCCTACGGTGGCCGGGAATAAGCTCTCAATTCCCGAACCGTGTATAAGCACCCTTAAGGTAAGTTTTACGCCGTTTTGACATCAAACAGATTTTGCGCGTGTTTTTGATCAAAGAGAAAACCACGTTTTCTTTTCAAGATAACTGTAGCGCTCCTATTGTGTGATGTGTAGACGGGAGGAAATGATACAAAAATCTTTGTATGTTTTCTTGAAAGGTTACTACAGCCTACATGTTTTTAGGAATCGTGGTAATTTTGCGAGTTGCAATTGAATAAGAAAAATCCTAGCACCAGGTAATAGTTTATGCTTATAAAAATACAATATACATTTGTATACGTATATCAAAGTAAAAAAAACCATAAATAAATAAATACTTTTTACCACTTTTAGGGTTCCATACCTCAAAAGGATAAAAGGAACGATACCTTATACGATCACACGTGTGTCTGTCTATCCGTCTGTCACAGCCACTTTGCTCCGAATCTAATGGATCGATTAAGTTGAAAGGTACACATACAAATTTTTTAGACCCAAACATAGACGTGTTACTTAAATAAATGAATTTTGAATGTGAGGGTCACTTGGGAGGCAAATAATATTTATTTTTTAAGTTTTGCAAACCGTACCGTGTGTCCTATCAAATGAAAGGGCTTAATGTGAGGGTCTCAAATATTATTTTTTAGAATTTTAAAATAAATTATTTTAAATATGATTAAGAAAACAGATGAAAATTGACCATTTCCGAAACTACTACTAAGCCTAAAATGAAAAAAATACAGAAAATGTTTCTATAATTATAGATTAAATTTTATAGAGTATTTTTTTTTTTAATATTGAACGTACAAACTTACATTTGTAGTTAGAATGTTTATTCTTGGGATAAATACATCCCAACTACGGAACCCTTCATTAAACGTGATTTGACACGCACTTGGCAGGTTTTTAGTACTACACTAGACTAACATTACCTAAATTATTTACGACACTGAATAATAACTAGGTACTATAATTCATCGACACATTTTTAAAACCCACTCCCATTTCACTGCATCAAAAACATAACAATTAAGTTCTCAAATGAATATTTAATCGTTTCATCCCGAAAATATGAAACACACACACACGTATACGAGTATATCATACGGGTCATAATTCAGACTGTTCACAATAAACTTGGCATAACAGTCGCTCATGAATATGTAAACTTCTCTTTGACATACCTACGTATGTTTACATACACACAGATTTAAAAAATTGCCTGGAATCAGTCGAATGATATGGTTATGTGGATAAGCGGAGCGATTAGCGGGTAGCGCGCTGTTACTGTCACGCAATTCTTATCAAATTAATTTTATTATTACTTTCTTCAAAGAAAGTATTTTGTGTGCATTCCTATGGTTGAATTTAATGTTACTTCAATCAATCTGTCTAGCCTTTTCCCAACATGTTGGTGTTGGCTTCCAGTCTAACCGTATGCAGCTGAATGCTGCATGATATTTTACATAGTGTCAATAATTTTACATGGTGTCACTGCCTATCTGACCTCCACAACCCAGTTACTGGGTAACACGATACTCTTTGGTAAAACTGATTGGGCTTCTGACTACCCGTAACGACTGTCAAAGATCTACGAATGACAGCCGGGACCAACGGCTTAACATGCTTTCCGAGACATGAAGGGGTCTTGGTATGTAGAGATGATCACCCATCCACGGACCAACCACGGCAAACTTAGCTTAACCTGATCGATCGACCTGTGCGAATCGAAATATTTTGTGTGCAGTCCTATGGTTGAAATAAACGTTACATCAATCAATCAGCCTAGCCTTTTCCCTACATGTTGGTGTTGGCTTCCAGTCTTACCGTATGCCGCTGAATACCAGTATTTCATTAGCCTATCTGACCTTCACAACCCAGTTACTAGGTGCAAATTACAACGTGCTTCTTCTCGGTACGACTGATTGGCAGACTTTATATGGGCTTCTGTCTACCCGTAAAGATAGTTTAAGATCCACGAATGACAGCCGGAACCCGTTGGTTCCGGCTTAACGTGTTTGCCGAGGCTCAGAGGGCTCTTGGTATGTAAAGATGGTCACCCATCCACGGAACAACTGCGGCAAGAATCGATCGACCCGTTTGGCTGTTATTACTTAGCGACAAGTCCCTCCTGTTGCAGTTTATTCTTATCAAATGGTTTTTATTATTTGTTTGTTCGAAGAAAGTATTTTGCGTGCAGTCCTATAACTGAACTGAATGTTACTAGTTGGTAGAAAAATGCATTTATTCGTAGATAGAGCAGTGGTAGCCCAGTGGTAACGGCCGCGAGTTACGAGTTGTAGGTCGTAGGTTCGAACCCAGATAGGCTTTACTTTGTGTAAATTATTTCATCACCACTACTCTCAAAACGGTGAAGGCAAGCAACATGAAGAAACCAGCGTGTCCTAGAGCCAAAAATTCGAAGACGTGTGACATCTACCAACTCGCACTGGGACCGCATGGGTTACAGCCCACTCCCTCTCACCAAGAGGACTGTTTTCCAGCTGTGGGAACATTATAGGCTGATTATGCTTTGCTATTCGCATCTAGGAAATAGGAATTTATCCAGCATCTAAAGAGCAGTGGATAATGTCACACATACTTTGTAGATTTATATAGACTATAGATATCTGATTTAGATAGACTGGTATTCTTTGCTAAACTTCTTCAGATTGAGTAAAACAAAACCAACTCAAATTTTAATCCCAGCCCAAGCATCCCGCTACATTGCTACGAAGTTCGCTACGTGCTACGCCCCCCGCTACGCGACCCGCTACGCCGCTACGAAACCATAGTTCTAACCACACAACTTTTCATACCTATACAAAGATTATAAAATGCGAACGTTGGCATAAGCTGTGTGCCCTGATAAGCAAATATAGCCTTTTTTGAAAAGGATTGGTATAATAATGGTCGTTGTGTTAAATGAGGCTAAAGAACTCCAGGTAAATGGGTATATACATATTATAAAAATATAGATCTCTCCGGAATAAAGGGGTATAGAAATATACTTCAATACAAATCTGTTCTAACGTTTATTTTATACCCCTTGCTTGATAAAATACCAGGTGGGGCAAAAATAATGTTATAATGCGAATGTGTTGCGATTTTACACTTATGTTGTAGACAGATAGAGAATTGTTGACAATGCAATGAAGCTGCACATCGCTCAGGCAATGATGGAGATTTTCAGTCAGAGTCAGAGTCAGAAAATTTATTTGCTATGAATGTAGGTACAGGTATAAGATGTTGTACATAATTTAATAAGTTCGGCTACAGTCTACCTTACGGCGTGCAAATTATTACATACATTAAAATATTAATACATACAAACAAAATAATTCAACAAAATAAAACAGAAATTATGGTGACGTCAATTACTTAATGATAATTATAGTCAGGTACGTAAGTCTTAGATAGTCAAATTTGCAATTAATTATAAAAATCATAATCTGGATAAATTCACATCATTTAGAAAGTCTTTCACTGAGTAATAACATTTGTCTAAAAGTATTGCAGTTACCTTAGATTTAAAAATGTTTATAGAATAATCCGTATAACCATGAGGTATTTTATTATAAATGACAGGACCCATTGTTAAAATACTTTTCCTCAACAGTGCTGTTTTGTAATTACACGAATGTAGCAAGTTCTTGTATTGGGATCTCAAGGGGCCATTACGTTGTCTTATATCGACCAGTGAAGGAAATAAGTTTGTATTGGTTTTTACAAAAATTGCCAATTTTTAAACACAAATTTCCAGGCCGTGTAATATACCGTTTTGGCGATTTGAACTGCCCGGTCAGATCGCCAAATCTGACGGCGCCAGACTTTATCCTTTGGTGCTTTTTGAAATCTCGCGTTTACCAACACAAACCACAAACCTTGCTAGTCTTGAAAGCCAACATTGAACAAGAAATCACTAAATTGGAGCCAGATTAATTCTAAATGCCGTAAAACGAGCACAAATGTGCGTCAGACATTGACAGGTCAGATGGCGTGGTTGGTTAAGATACCACCTGTCATGGTGCAGGTCGTGGGTTCGATTCCCATCCAGGACAAATATTTGTGTGCATGAACATGTCTGTGTGTCCTGAGTCTGGGTGTAATTATCTATATAATTATGTATTTACAAAAAAAAAAGTAGTGTTTGTAGTATATCAGTTATCTGGCTTCCATAGTACAAGCTCTGCTTAGTTTGGGATCAGATGACTGTGTGTGAATAATGGTCCAGGATATTATTATTATTATCAACTCAGGAGGTTGTAATTTGACTGATAATATTTTTTTTGACTTAATGACAATTTCATACCTTTAAAAAATCTTTCCGTGAAAACAGAGCCAATTTTTTGTTCATTTTAAACAAAATGGCAGTCAATTCACATTATTACATTACTTTTTCCCCAATTTGTACTTGTAAGATATTTTTAGTTAGTTTAGTGTCTAGTGGCAAACGTGATTGCTGAGGTTTTGAGTTCCCGGGTCGGGTAAAATGTTATTGCGTTTTTCCGTCAAGATTTATTTTCAAAATGTTGGTGTAGTTCTGTCTACCACCACCGCAAATATAAGCGTGATATTCATGTTCGAAAATACGTAGTATTCTATACTAAAAAAGAAAATAAACTCAAATTCAAAATGCTGGCCATTGCCACGTTGGACGGTAATGCTGATTCTTTGGGCTAAAAATAGGCCAGCCCTCTGGTCCCGTGAAGAGTCGACCAACCGCTTTGCGATGTCCCGAAATACTCGATGAGCACTCGGACCCTAAGGCCGTGCCTTTCGGGCACTTTTCCCATTGACAGCGATTCAGACGAATGTTTTGATGCCCAATGAGCTCTTCCCTTTTTTATTTTTATTTTTTATCATAATTACAATTTTATTTTTATTTTCTATTTTTTTGCAAATATGTAATATATCATGTAATTTTGTATATCACAGTCTTTGGTATCACTATATTTTACCTTTCTGCATGCAAAGTACTTACATATAAAGAAAACACACAAGACATTTTGAAATTAAATGGAATAAAATTAACAATGAGATCAAAAAAAAACTAGTTTCAAAATAAATTATAAAAATAAATCCTACAGTTTATCCTGAAAATATTCAGATACACTATAATATGCTTTATTTCTAGAAAAAAAAACCTTTTTCGTTTCTTTTTTTGGGAAAACAGTTTTGTAGACGCATGCAATCAAACACATAGTTGAGCAGTGACGCACATTTCCAACAATTTTATTGTACTACTTATGTTTGTTTTTTTTGTTTTTTGTTTTGTGTGGTTTGTTATAGTTTATTATTTTGTGTTTTGCTTTTCATGTGTATTTTATGTGCGTCACTTTCACGTGAATAAACTGTTCTTCTTTCTTTCTGGATGCTCTATGTGTTTGATTTTATTACCTAGCCTACTCATATAGCTAACAATAGCCTTTGAATCGATAAAGTTTTCGCTAGTTAAGCGAAGCTCATCCTAAATTGAGGGTCCGGGATGACTAGCAAGGGCACGCCACAATTGCGGCGATAAATCCCCTCTTCGAGGAGTAGTTGGTGAGGCGCCACGGCGTCCCTACCATCCGTCTGACGTAGGTTCTCACCGGACACGGTTGCTTTGGGAAGTTCCTGTTCCGAATAAGGCGGGAGGAAACGCCCGGGCGTAATCATTGTATGGATCGGCCGGAGGACACGGTGGAGCATACGGTGGAGGTCTGCCCGGGAAAAGTAGAGCACAGCCGCGTCCTCGCGGAGGCGAGCGGCGGCGGCGATCTCTCGCATCCAGCCCTGGTCCAAGCCATGGTACGGAGCGAGTCTGCATGGGAAGCCGTCACCTCCTCCTGCGAAGCAGTAATGCTCGCGAAGGAGGAGGCGGAACGCGTGAGTGAGAGGCAATCTTTGAGCCATCACGCCCCTAGTCGCCAAAGGAGACGCTCCGGGCGTCGGGAATCGAAAGCCGAATTCCGGCCACCGTAGGCGCGGGCTTGCGGATGGCGAGCAATGGGTAGCTGGCCGCCCGGTAAGGACCAGGCCCGGGTCGACGGCGCGTTGTGTTCCACGCGCGCCTCAAAGAGATTACACTAACTGATGACCCGTCCACTAGGGCCGTTACCCGCCAGGGTTGCTGGTGGTTCGAAAGAGTTACCGTGGCCCTGGCACAGGCAACTGAAGGAACACGGGTGGGTTTTAGTCAGTTGAAGTCTGACACGCCCCTCCCGCTCTACTCAGAGCGGGAGAAGTTACTTTATAATTTCCCATCCCAAAAAAAAAAACGATAACTAGCAAATTATAACTCCGGTTATAATTGCGACTTATTCTGTAAAAGTCTATCCGTGAAAACTTAGGTGAAGTGAACTGTCAGTAGCGTCGAATGACAGCTCACTTCACCAAAGTTTTCACGGTGAGATTTCACAATATAGACTGCCAGGACACGGAAATACTGTATATTAGTATCCAGACAGTCTATTCTGTAAAAGCACTGAATTCTGTGTTCACTGTAAAAAGAGCTTTTTCATGATTTTTAAGGCCCATTGTTGGAAGCAGTCAAACGAGACAATTATCACTCTCAATGGCCAAAACAAGACATGAGTGAAACAAACAAAATACCTGGGGCATTACGTAATGCACGACCTTAAATACTATGAAGATCTTATTGAACGCGAGCCTCTTGCTGTGAGAAGCAATATGCTGGTTCGCAGGCTTGCTCTTATTGCAGCTCTACTTACTTTATTTAGAGTTTAATCCTGCAACCCCCTGTAATCTTAAAGAACGTTTCAAGTTCCTTCATGATACATATAAAAGATATCTGAGGTCATCGAAAAACTTGAGAATAGAGATACCGATGCATTCCACAAGCTTTTATGACAAGTCTTTCACAGTTCAAGCAGTACGGTTATGGAATGCTTTGCCCGTGTCGATAAGGCTTGCTGAATCTTTGTGGATGGCCAAATCCGAAACTATGAGGAATAGTGAAAAGTTCTCAAAGGAGTCTTGGGCTCGATTTTGATGAAAACTAAAACTGCATTATTGGATTTTTGAAAAATAAATATCAAGGTTTAATAGGTAGTTAACATAAGGAAATAAAAAATATTAAGTTGAAAATTTGCTCTTTCCTTTAGTTTGCCTTATGTCTTTACTTCCCAGAATTCGATCCTTATTAGCGGTACTATCAAAAAGTGTAATAATACAGTGTTTTTTTTTTCAAAATCAACGGTTTCGATTCCTGGCTAGAAATATTGTTTTTTCAAAAATCCAATGATACTGTTTTAGTGTATTTAATGCTTAACTATATGGTACACCACTGACTACCTACGGTATTTTCTCTTCTTCTCCCCTTAATCCAGCCAAAGGTTGTCTGTAGAAGATCACTTTTAGCGATAAGACCGCATATTGTGTCACCCTATGTAAAATTTCTACATTATACAGGGTCAAATTAAATCAGCTAGCGAAAATCCGCAGACGTCATAAAACAAAAAAATAAATTAATTAGATTACTTTTTCTTTTTGGGGTCATCAACCGCCTTTTGTGTATTCAGTGAATCCACTTAAAAATATCAGTTTGAAAACAAGTTTTTTTTTCGTTTTAACTTCATAGACATCGATGTTTGAACACGATAAAACAGATATTATCAACTCACACTTCAAGTAACAGCACTACCAGCGGTCATTGACCCCAAAAAAATCATCAAATCTTTTTTTTTTTTGTCGTGTTTTAATATCGAGTCTGCGGAGTTTCGCTAGCTAATTAAATTTGACCTGTATATCAGTGATACGCAGATTGAGGGGAAGCAGCAATAGCATTCTGAAGGTGTTTGCAGAAAGGATAGAAGGGCCTACAATGGATAGATTTATCAAGCTGCATGTTAGACATGGGACTTGATAAATCTTCCTCTAATCTTGGCTGTATTTTTTTATTGTGTATTTGTGTTTTTATTTTTGTTTCCATGTGTGCCTAACTGTTACATACTAACATAGTTTTTAAGATTGTACTGATTACTAACACGCTATGGGCCGTCGACGCCTGAAAATAAACGATTTTTATTTTTTTATATCTGTAATTTTTATATATGGTGTGCATAATAAAGAGTATTCTACGAGTATCTGTCATGGACATGGTCCAAGTATTTTTATTTGACCGGCTCCTGAAGCGAGAGCATCACGTTCGGTCGACAACACTATCTATCTTGCTTGCTGCAGTAAGGAGGTTAAGATTATGTTGTTCAAGGTTTACTGACAGACCTTCTATACAAGCAGCCTGTGGGCCAGTTTTTTTTTTTTTTGGATGGGAAATCATCAAAGAACTTCTCCCGCTCTGGGTAGAGCGCGAGGGCCTGTCAGACTTCTACTGACTAAAACCCACCCGTGTTCCTTGCCTGTGCCAGCTCCACAGTAACTCTTTCGAACAGCCCACAACCCTGGTGGGCATCGGCCCTAGCGGACCCCTTCAGCTAGTGCTGACATCTCTTTGAGGCGCGCGTGGAACACAACGCACCGTCGACGCGGGCCTGGTCCTTACCGGACGGCGAGCTACCAAGCTCGCAAGTCCGCGCCTACGGTGGCCGGGAATCGGCTATCAATTCCCGACGCCCAGGGCGTCTCCTGCGGAAGCAATGGACGTCCTGAGGGTCCAATACAAAAACAGCTTCAGAATTCTTTTGGGGCTGCCGCGCTTTTGTAGTACCACCGACGCCCAGGGCGTCTCCTGCGGAAGCAATGGACGTCCTGAGGGTCCAATACAAAAACAGCTTCAGAATTCTTTTGGGGCTGCCGCGCTTTCGTAATACCACCGACGCCCAGGGCGTCTCCTGCGGAAGCAATGGACGTCCTGAGGGTCCAATACAAAAACAGCTTCAGAATTCTTTTGGGGCTGCCGCGCTTTTGTAGTACCACCGACGCCCAGGGCGTCTCCTGCGGAAGCAATGGACGTCCTGAGGGTCCAATACAAAAACAGCTTCAGAATTCTTTTGGGGCTGCCGCGCTTTTGTAGTACCACCGACGCCCAGGGCGTCTCCTGCGGAAGCAATGGACGTCCTGAGGGTCCAATACAAAAACAGCTTCAGAATTCTTTTGGGGCTGCCGCGCTTTCGTAATACCACCGACGCCCAGGGCGTCTCCTGCGGAAGCAATGGACGTCCTGAGGGTCCAATACAAAAACAGCTTCAGAATTCTTTTGGGGCTGCCGCGCTTTTGTAGTACCACCGACGCCCAGGGCGTCTCCTGCGGAAGCAATGGACGTCCTGAGGGTCCAATACAAAAACAGCTTCAGAATTATTTTGGGGCTGCCGCGCTTTTGTAGTACCACCGACGCCCAGGGCGTCTCCTGCGGAAGCAATGGACGTCCTGAGGGTCCAATACAAAAACAGCTTCAGAATTCTTTTGGGGCTGCCGCGCTTTTGTAGTACCACCGACGCCCAGGGCGTCTCCTGCGGAAGCAATGGACGTCCTGAGGGTCCAATACAAAAACAGCTTCAGAATTCTTTTGGGGCTGCCGCGCTTTCGTAATACCACCGACGCCCAGGGCGTCTCCTGCGGAAGCAATGGACGTCCTGAGGGTCCAATACAAAAACAGCTTCAGAATTATTTTGGGGCTGCCGCGCTTTTGTAGTACCACCGACGCCCAGGGCGTCTCCTGCGGAAGCAATGGACGTCCTGAGGGTCCAATACAAAAACAGCTTCAGAATTATTTTGGGGCTGCCGCGCTTTTGTAGTACCACCGACGCCCAGGGCGTCTCCTGCGGAAGCAATGGACGTCCTGAGGGCCAATGCAAAAACAGCTTCAGAATTCTTTTGGGGCTGCCGCGCTTTTGTAGTACCACTGACATGTTCGCTCAAGTGCATGTTCACGACATCCACGCAATAGTGAGGAGATAAACAGCGTCGCTTTTACGGAGAACGCGGTCAATACCTAATAGCATTTTGAAGATGTTAGTAGACAAATTTAGCTTACCGATAATGAATCTCTTCATTCATGTGTTAGTTAGGTAGAAGTGATTCATTACGTCCGGTGAATGTATGTAAATATTGTTTTTCTGTGAGTTTAGTAGTACTTAGTTATAATTGTAACACACTAACATAGCCGTAGACATAGCTGGGGGCCCGGTGTTGAGGAAAGATATTTAAATTGATTTTTGGTCATGTTTTTAGTTTAATTTTGATCTGATTTTGTTTCGATTTTGTTTTCATTGATTTAATTTTGATTTAATTGTGATTTGATTTTAATTTAAATTTAACTTTGATTGTGATTTTGATTTTAATTTTGATTTTAACTGAATATTTATTTTAAGCGAATTTCGATTTTAATTTTTACTGATTTTTGTTTTTAATTTTAATTTAATTTTGTTTTAATTAATTTAATTTTGATTAGATTTTAATTTTTAACTTAAATTTGATTGAATTTTTACTGTGGTTCTGATTCAAATTTTAATTTTATTTGTAATTCTAATGTTGATTTTGATTTCAACACTAACATAGCTTGTAAGTTCTAGTACTAATACAATGGATGATTTCCGAAATAAAAATTATTGAATGATAGCTTTTAAGTTTTTTGTACCTAACTAACTAAAATATGGTTCATTATTGGTGCCGATTCTGTTGTACACAAACTTAACTTAATTTAGGCTTAATTTAACTTTTTCTCTCTAATAAAAAAAGAAAGCGACGGACGTAAATTAGAACTGTCAAATTTAGTTGAAATAATATTTCCATATTTAGACGACACGAGAAAACATGTCGACTAAATTCACGGTGAAGTGCAAGGCGTAAACTAGTTTGACATCTCTTACTTAGTTCAAAGCTATAGCCATCCTTTTCTCGCGCTGCCTGTTAGTAAAAGGTAGCGATTCTCTAATTTTAGTTTGGTTATTGAACAAGAGAATCGGCACCATTGTCTAAGTAAATAAATAAATTTAATTTAATTTAATTTAATAATGTTTCTACATAAAACATTCAACAAATAAATAGGTCAAAGTCTAAAATATAAAGTAAAGCTATATGTTGCGCGAGTAGAAAGAAATTGCTCTATTTTCTCACAAAACTCTCTTTGAGTCCTCATCTCATTTGGTGAGCACACAATGTCGTTCAAAGTTTGCAGCAAATAAGGTTACAAATAATCTTCTAGCTTGGGTTTACTGAAGTATATAAATTTTATGTTTGGCTTTCTTTTTGTACCGACCCTTTTTAGAACGAAGTTCCTTATAAGAATACATATTATATAAGAATATATGTAAGAAGCTAACTGGGCGGTAATAAGAAAGTGACAGAGTCAATTACTTCCACATGCGAAAAAAGCGCCAAACCAAATAAAAATTATTTAAAAATAAATTAAGCTATCTATTCAAAATATTTTCAGCCAGAGTTTTCAATTACTAATACGCACATTTTGAATGTAATTTTGCAATTAAATTACTTAGGATTAATTACAGAAAGAAAATATAAAAAAGTAGGGGTCTTTTCGTTATTAAATTCTATCGCGGAAAGGACAATGCTCATGGATGTATGGAATCCCGTACCAAGCTGCATCAAAATCAAACTTTGTTTTTTATAGACTACACTTATCATATTAACTCCTACAAAAGTTTTTTTTTTAAACATTCGGGTTTCGGAGTTATTTTATAAAATCGAAAATGACCTCAAAACTAGATACTTAAGTATATATTTTGTTAAAAAACAGCGTAATCCGGTAATATTAGTACGAATTAGGATTTTTGGGTATCAAAAATTAACAATTGATACATCGGTTTTGCCGGGCGACTCACGGCGTCAATCGGTTGACACCAGGACTTGACATTTCACAATGAAATACATAGAAATAAGTTCACAAAATACAAACAAGTTCTACTTCTCAACACACAATATAATAATTAATAAAAATCTCAACTCACAAAAACGCAGACGGACGCTCACAGAACAATAATACTCAAGGGAGGACGCTAGCGCAAACTATAGATAATACATGATCACTCTGGATTGAGGGATGTGATCGATAATAAATCTTTAGTAAGAAAAACGACTTTTACTGATTTTACTTAATTGTTACTGTTATTCAACAAAAATAAAGCAAAGTTAATAGTAAACGTTATTTATTATATAAAAGCAACCACTCAAGCACTGCTGGCATCAATAGAAGCCACCCCTTCGCCTCGCCTTTTTTGCGTAGAAATTAAACTAAATCAATGCCGAATATTTATCTTACACTGGCAATGGTTTACAAATATTCTGCCGCCGTAAGGAATAAGTACGTATCTACACAAATATTAAAATGGAGAGAAAACATATTGTGTCCTGTTTAAACTATAAGATACAAAGGCAAATGCGTCTTTTAATAGTAAGAATTATTAGTTTTTCGTTAAGTTTACGCCAATTTAAAAATACTGGTAGAAGCTTCTTTTTTTGCTGATTCCGAATTTGTAAATAACTCTAATTCGAAAAAATGTCACATGCGTCTTTTTCCTTATGACTGCAGTATAAGGCCCTTCGCACACGGATCGTAGACGTATCGTAAGCGTATCGTAAGTCGCGCGAAGTACGAGAGCCATACGAGCACGTACATGTTCAAACTTCTCCGCATACAAAGCGGTGCTGCAGCGAATCGTAAGAGATTTTTCGCGCCAATGCGGCATGGCGATACGCTTACGATCCGTGTGCGAAGGGCCTTATCCAGCCAGTGTAGGAAAAATATTGGGCATTGATTTAGTTTCATTTCGGGTGGCACCACGCGGCGCCTTCAGACAACACTTGTTTTTAAGGGGCTTGAAAATTACAGGTTAGTCGATTCGTCAAAAATCGATTCTTTTGCATTCTACATCTCTATGACCGGCTGTCAATGGCCAATTAACCATAGATAAAAAAATATAATCTTTTATAGGGAGTAAAACATTATCAATACTTTTTTACTTTAAATTAAATTCCCTATTCAAAAACCAAATCCCGACGGGTAATGTCATAAAAAATTACGAAAATAATTACTATAAAATTTTTATCTTGATACATGAGACTTTTGGTACCACTTTTGGTCATTCTCCTTTAACCCAATTGCGTTTTCCATCAATCAGAGTATTAATCAAATAGTCAGTAAACATATATCCAAAAATTAAATCTATACCTGCTGTAATAGTGAAATAAATGGTTACGAAAAGGCGCCCAATTTATTTTGGTATCGTCTTAACGCGGGTTGCGGTAGGAGTGAAATCATCACGTAAGGAAAAAGTGTTATGTCTCCTCTATGCGACTTTCACTTTCACTATATACGAATGTGTGTGTGCGTGAGCTTTGTTCCTGACGGCGAGGTCCCCCGACAGCAAATTTTTTTTTTTTAAGTTGGGTGTCTTTTACTTGTTCAGAAAAATAATTTCATACAGGTTGTATTACTATGAGAGTCTTACCAAAAAGGCCACCCATGCACTATTCATGTTATTGTATCTATATGTATGCAAGGTGTGATAGAATAAACGCAAGATCTGAAAGTAGTTGGTTCAGAATCTGCTTCTGAATCGCTTTCCGTCATTATTTACCTGTTTATAATATGTTATTTTTTCCGAAAAATCTTATAAAATTGAACCACTACAGCAAGAAAGATCATTTCAATTATGATCTAATGAATAAACAAAAATTTAAATAATCTTTCCCTGTTTGCATTAAAACATATAGAAATACAGTATTTTAAATGTAAAATAACGTCTGTAAAATCAAGTAAATCAACGAAATCGCCAAAATTTCGTATACGGCCTCTTAAAATTCATCACAAAAACTTCAAATCTCTTTATAACGCAAACGCTCATAAAATATTTCTAAGAAACTGAAAGTCAAATGAAACCAAATCTAATGACAAAAAAAAAATAATCAAATATATTATTAAACAAAAAATATACCATTTCACTCAAAACGATCCATTTCAAACATTTATCTATCAGATCTAAATATAAAATTACGTTATTTCCTGAGTCCCTTGTTGGTGTAGCGGTGCCAAGCGCTACTGCGAAACATGAGATACTGAGTTCTATTCCCAGGTCCAGCAAAGAATTATTAAGTTTTTTCCATCTGGAATTTCTCAGTAGCAGCTCGGGATTGACTGCTACTGACTCGTCCCTATTATATGGGGCTTAAACTTAGCTGGTAAAATATAGGTGTGCGGCTTGCGCTCTGCCTAACTCTTCGGTAAATACAGGCTTGAGGTTATGTTACGTACGTATGATATTTTTTTTTTATTTTTTTTATTTGTGATGGGTTTGCTCTTGACTCTAGTCTAGGTCAGAGGTGACAGAGACAAAGTCGACGATGGAGTGAGCTTACCCAGAAGAAGCCTGTTCACTCTCACTTTGAAGAGATTAGGGTTGTATACGTTCGGAAACACAGACGCAGGTAGTGAGTTCCACTCTTTTGCTGTGCGCATTATAAAAGACATTTGGAAGCGCTTAGTGCGAATTGGTGGAATAGCAACCAGGTAGGGATGGTAACTGGCAGTGCGTCTAGATGTCCGGTGGTAGAAGGGGGCCGGTGGAATGAGGTCGTGGAGTTCTCGGGCACACTCTCCGAAGTACAATCTGTAGAAGACCGACAAGCAGGCAACCTTGCGGCGATGAGCCAAGCTATGAAGCTTGGCATCCACCAGTTTTACGTCGCCAATGAGCCTCTTAGCTCTGCGTTCCACCGAGTCAAGCCTGTTACCTGGAATTCATCGGTGACCTGATTCTGATTCAGCGAAGTCCTCATAGTGATATTTCACTGAATTCCATGAAAGGGTTGTAAGAGGTTTACTAGTGCACATCTATAGTATTGGCACGGGGTATTAAGTCTATAGATAGGTCTATGAATATGACTGGCTGCGACGGTTGCTCTATGTAGGCTTTCGAACGGTTTTGCATATAATGTATTAATAGTATTTAACTATTTTTTATTCTGCTTTCTGAATTATTGTAATTGTAAGATGCTATTTGACATTGTAATATGACGATTGTTAGCTTTTAAACGTTTTGGTAAAAAATCTGTTAGCTTAGAATGTATATCTGAATAAATACAGGGTTATTGGTAAAACACCAACAACCTCTTAAGGGGTCATTGTACTCATCATTATGAACAACTTTTACTATGGGAAAAACCTGAAATCGCAAAAAAACATCTGTTCAGTACATTTTGACGAATTATGCGAACATAAATGTACTGAACAGCAGATTTTTTTTTTTGCGATAAGTTGTTCATAATGATGAGTACAATGACCCCTTAAGAGGTTGTTGGTGTTTTACCGATAACCCTGTAAATAAATAAACAATTGTAGTTGAGAAATCCATATTAACACCCGTATTTATAAACAAGTAAAAGTGATTACTTATCACTTTTACTTGTAGGGGAAATAGGGGGGACGCCCCCCCCCCCACCCCCTTTTTCCGAAGAATGTATAGAGAAAAATCTGAAATTATTTTATATGATAGAGGTTTATGTAAAGATTACAGCAAAAATAAAACGATGTCTCTAAATAGCACACTTTTTTAAAAATATATGATGGTACGGAAACCATAGTGCGCTCTGGACCGGTTTTTTTTTTTTGCAACAGCACATTAGCATCATCCAAAGGGAATTAAAGAAAGAAACAATAATGGTTATTTGACACATTTATTGAATCACAAGATACAAATAACAGAATAAAATTGAAAATAATGAAATAAATACAATAAGCCTGCTGCTCCAAAACCGTTCATTTCAGCATTAATGCCAGACAGCTGCTGTCTGATGCAGGTTTATTAATGAACCTTTAAACTGTTTGCTCACCGTACAGGGAACGAGACGGCAACGAGAAAACAGCTAACGGCGCCGAAGTAGCGACAGTACTATGGCCGAATAATCTCGTTTCTCGTTGACGTCTCGTTCCCGGTGTGGTGGCGATAATATTATTAATTAATAATTTAACCTAATACATAATTTTTATACTTATACATAAACTAGCAGCGTCCCGCGGTTTCACCCCCGTAAGTCTCGAACCCGTAGGAATATAGAGATAAAAGTATTATATGTGTTAATTCAGGTTATAAACTATCTGTATGCCAAATTTCATTAAAATCCGTTCAGTAGTTTTTGCGTGAAAGAGTAACAAACATCCATCCATCCTCACAAACTTTCGCATTTATAATATTAGTAGGATAAATAAACTAATAACCAAATAAATATATAATGAAGTGTTAAAACGACGTAAATATTATGTGCGAAACGTGTAAATTTTAAAATCTATCGAATTTATGTCCACACGTTCGTGCTAGGCGGAGATATTACATTTTCCTACCCGGGAATCAAACTCAACACGTAACACAAGGCAACATCTTTGTCAACCACAAGAAATAACGTGTCCATTTTCAAATAAAAAAAAAAAATGTGCCTAGCTCTGCATTGCGTGTAATCTATGCAAGTTTCATAAGAAGCTTTTGCCTAGCAGTGGCAATAGGGATGATGACTAAAAAATGATTTGTTGTCCGTCATGTAGATTATTAAAATATATTGGACACGTATTTTTTCTTTTTCTACGTAATCAAAAGATTACGGCGATACATTGAGTTAAAATGTGGCATGACGTCACATCTTCGTAGATTTTATACGTAGAAGTGACGTAGCAAGCCCCCACTCCCGAACTTTAATGCGAGTTATCTAAGTCATTTGTTATTAATATGATAAAGCAAAAAATACGTATCTAATATTTTTTTATTATCTAACTGACGGACTAAATAGAATTTCTTTTTTTTTTTACCCAGGCATCATCCCTATTGTACGCGTCTTTTCACAGAAAGGTAAAAGTTTTGATGAAGGTATATGACGTCATCTTTTGAAAACTGGAAACCAAATGCCTATATTCAGCTATCAATCTATAGATTTATACTTATACCTCTCATCATCTGCCTAGCCTTTTCCCAACTATGTTGAGGTCGTCTTCCAGTCTAACCGGATACAGCCGAATATCAGTATTTTACATGGTGCCACTGCCTATCTGACCTCCACAACACAGTTACTGGGTAACACGATACCCCTTGGTAAAACTGGCTGTCTGAATTTTGGACTTCTGACTACCCGTAACGACTTTCTAAAAAAATAGTATATTTACAATATGATATTTAATATATGCGAAGATTGATCGACGCGACAAACCCACAAGTAAAAGTGATTACTTATCACTTTTACTTGTTTATAAACAATATTACCCGTATTTATAAACAAGTAAAAATGATTACTTATCACTTTTACTTGTTTATAAATACGGGTGTTAATATGGATTTCTCAACTACAATTGTTTATTTATTTACAGGGTTATCGGTAAAACACCAACAACCTCTTAAGAGGTCATTGTACTCATCATTATGAACCACTTTTACTATGGGAACAAACCTGAAATCGCAAAAAAACAGCTGTTCAGTACATTTTGACGAATTATGCGAACATAAATGTACTGAACAGCAGATTTTTATTTTTTTGCGATAAGTTGTTCAAATGATGAGTACAATGACCCCTTAAGAGGTTGTTGGTGTTTTACCGATAACCCAGTAAATAAATAAATATTTGTAGTTGAGAAATCTATATTAACACCCGTATTTATAAACAAGTAAAAGTGATTACTTCAGTAAAAGTAACTACTCAAGTAACGGTTTTTATTCTATAGTTTGGTATTGGCTTGAAGTTAGAACTGTAAAGGTTAGCCAAGTAATAGTCACCATTTTCTTTACTAAAGAATTGAGAACTCGACCATTTTGCATTTGATTTTGCAATGGAACGTTGATTCTTACTCAAGCATTTACTCAAGTACATTACTCGACTATAGAATAAGATTTTTTAATGAAGAATTCTATTCTCAAGTAATAACTTCACTAAGAAATTACTTAGCAGCAAGTAATTGCTTGTTTATAAATACGGGTGTTAGAGGATCTAGAAAGAACGGGCGACGTAAATGTAAAGTAAATGCGAACAATTTTTGAATCAAAAGTACAACTAGGTACAGTTTGACAACGTTCAAAGGTTCCATCGTATATCTTCAGAAAAACCGAAATATAGCGAATTAATTGTGACTATCGACCAATAGAAATTGAATATTCCCATATGAATTGGCGCACTATTTTCGTCACTCTCCCTCATTGGACAAGGCTCATTTAATTCGGAAAAGTTCGGTTTTTTCAAAAATAATCGATCGAACCTTTGAAAGTTGTCGAACTGTACCCTATAGCATTGTTTTTAGGGTTCCGTACCAAAATGGTAAATTGGAACCTTTAAAGTGCGACTCAGTCTGTCTGTCTATCCGTCTGTCACAGCTGGATATCTCAATATACTACTGCTATCAACTTGAAATTTGTAATAGTTTTAGATGACGTTTGCCCAACTATTTTGCAAATAAGAAAGACATTTTTTTTTGCAACTGAAAGGGGGTCTTAAAAATTCAAAGTGGGGCTATTAGGGCATGTGGGGTATCATGAACGAGCCCTACTTGCATATTCTCAAACATTTTTTATTTTTATTTTTATTTTTATTTTATTTTCTTATTCTTGGATCAGTTCATCAATTGCATACCTGTTAGTTATGATAGTGGAAGAGCGGAGTTCACCTAACACAAGCATCTTCTTGCTTAAAAGGTGATCTCCAACTCATTGTGTGTTAGAATTGTATGTAATCGCAATAAACATTTTTATTTTTTTTATTTTTTTTTTTTATTTTATCGTTTTTATTTTAAGTCGCCCTTCCCCCCCCCCCCCTATTTCCGAAGAATGTATAGAGAAAAATCTGAAATTATTCTATATGATAGAAGTTTATGTAAAGATTACAGCAAAAATAAAACGATGTCTCTAAATAGCACACTTTTTTAAAAATATATGATGGTACGGAAACCACAGTGCGCGAGTCCAACTCGCTCTGGACCGGTTTTTTTTTTTGCAACAGCACATTAGCATCATCCAAAGGGAATTAAAGAAAGAAACAATAATGGTTATTTGACACATTTATTGAATCACAAGATACAAATAACAGAATAAAATTGAAAATAATGGAAAAAATACAATAAGCATGCTGCTCCAAAACTGTTCATTTCAGCATTAATGCCAGACAGCTGCTGTCTGATGCTGGTTTCCTTTACACTGTTTGCTCGCCGTACAGGGAACGAGACGGCAACGAGAAAACAGTTGACGGCGCCGAAGTAGCGACAGTACTATGGCCGAATAATCTCGTTTCTCGTTGACATCTCGTTCCCGGTGCGGTGGATAAACAGGCTTAGGGCCAAGTGACGTGGAATACAAACACTTTCAGCATACCTAATACATAATTTTTATACTTATACATAAACTAGCAGCGATCCGCGGTTTCACCCCCGTAAGTCTCGAACTCGTAGAAATATTGGAATAAAAGTATTATAATGTGTTAATTCAGGTTATAAACTATCATTATATCAAATTTCATCAAAATCCGTTCAGTAGTTTTTGCGTGAAAGAGTAACAAACATCCATCCATCCTCACAAACTTTCGCATTTATAATATTATTAGGATAAATAAACTAATAACCAAATAAATATATAATGAAGTGTTAAAACGTCGTAAATATTATGTGCGAAACGTGTAAATTTTAAAATCTATCGAATTTATGTCCACACGTTCGTACTAGGCGGAGATATTACATTTTCCCGGGAATCAAACTCAACACGTAACACAAGGCAATATCTTTGTCAACCACAAGAAATAACGCGTCCATTTTCAAATAAAAAAAAAATGTGCCTAGCTCTGCATTGTGCTCCGCATTGAGTTCTGCATCTATGCAAGTTTCATAAGAAGCTTAGCAGTGGAAATTGTACGCGTCTTTTCACAGAAAGGTAAAAGTTTTGATGAAGGTAAATGACGTCATCTTTTGAAAACTGGAAACTAAATGCCTATATTCAGCTATCAATCTATAGATTTATACTTATACCTCTCATCATCTGCCTAGCCTTTTCCCAACTATGTTGAAGTCGTCTTCCAGTCTAACCGGATACAGCCGAATACCAGTATTTTACGTGGTGCCACTGCCTATCTGACCTCCACAACACAGTTACTGGGTAACACGATACCCCTTGGTATAACTGGCTGTCCGAATTTTGGACTTCTGACTACTAAAAAAATAGTATATTTACAAAATGATATTTAATATATGCGAAGATTGATCGACGCGACAAACCCACGGGAAATCTTCTGGTGAAGTTTATTGCCGTTATAAGCGGGTAAAATGAACAAAATGGCGATATTTGCTGAACAGGGATCGTCACGATATCCCTAGCGTGATGTCAGCAGAGTTTATAGTTAGAAGGATCTTTCAATTTGAGAATTTATTGTTGTGTATGACAACAAGCCGTATGCCCGATGGGGTTTTACATCGACAATTTCTTAGGAGCTTTAGGGTACGAATTTCCAGAAAACGATGAAATGACTAGATTTTACCTATATACAGAAATCCAAGTACCAACTTCTTCATTTAATTTTCTGCCATACAAATTTCTTCCCTATTTAACCCGTTCATGGAATGATTTTTTAAATCTTCAAAAACAGCTTGACCGATTTGAATATTTTTTGTTTGTTTTGTTTGCCTCTTTACTGGGGTGGTTTAGAAAAAAAAAATGTCTTAAATAAAAAAATATATATCTAATATATATATATCTAATATATTAGGTTGGGGAAAAAGTCTTTTCGCATTATAGTATGTATGAACTTGTAATAAAATCTCTTTGGCTATACTATTTGTATCTGGCTGGTTTTGGCGAAAAAGGTCGTGGTCAAAGGCCGGTCAGGCTTCACAGACTGTGGCGAAACCCGGGTTAACTCGCAACAAGGTGATGCTGTGTGTGTGGTGGGATTGGAAGGGCATTATTCATTATGAGCTGTTACCACCAGGCAGGACCATCGATTCTGAACTCTACTGCGAACAACTGATGAGATTAAAGCAAGAAGTTGAGAGAAAGCGGCCGGAATTAATCAACAGAAGGGGTGTGGTTTTTCATCGTGATAACGCTAGACCTCACACATCTTTAGCCACTCAGCAAAAATTAAGAGAGTTTGGCTGGGAGGTGTTAATGCATCCGCCGTATAGTCCTGACCTTGCACCTTCAGATTTCCACCTGTTTCGGTCTCTTCAGAATTCTTTAGGCAGTGTCAGGTTAACATCACGAGAGGACTGCCAAAACCACTTGTCGCGGTATTTTGACCAGAAGTCCCAAAATTTCTATAGCAATGGGATCATGTCCCTACCTACAAGATGGCAAAAAGTTATCGAACAAAATATTACCTACATACTTTAGTTAAATGTAAATAAACTATATTAAAAAATGTTTTGAATTTTCTTAAAAAATGCGAAGAAACTTTTTCCCCAACCTATTATGTTACCGGCTAAATCCGATTTTCCGATTTCTTAGGTTCATTAGCCGGGGCACCCCGACCAAATGGGTTAGGTTAGGTTAGAACTGTGACTAACCGCGCGCAAGCCGAGCCGAGCAAAGCAAGCTGTGCTTTGGCAGCGGTCGGTGAGCTCTACTTCCAAAGTCTGTTAACTAAACGGCTAATTTAGCTAGTTGGTAGCGACATATCACGCGAAGGATAAACAGGTTTGGCCTGAAATCGGGTTTGGCCGGGGACATATATAGGTATATAAGGAACTCTTGTTCAAAATTACATGCTTCTAGACCCAGCGGTTTGCGTTGTGCCTTGTCTGTCAGTAATAATATAATAATAATAATATCGTTTATTTGTAAAAATGTTGCAGATTTAAAATAAAAATAACATAACTTACAAATTATAGAGGGCACAGTTGCTCATTTGCCTGAACTAGGTAAAACCTGTGTTTTAGGCTAGAAATGTACTTAAAATTTTAAAATATAAAATTAACAACGGAGAAGAATAAAATAGAAACTAGTATTAACTTAAAAGACTAACATGTTTTATTTACAGACAACAAGTAAATCCTCTGTCTCACTTTATGATATGCTAAGTAAAAATTGCAGAATAATCTTTTTACAGTCGTCAGTGAATGTATTTAAGATTTTTATTAGGTGAGATTGATTTTTATTGAGTGACAGACCTGGAAATAATGATCTGCCTAGCTATTACCAAACAGCTCTTAACAAAGGTACGGTTTGATTGATGTCATTTAAAAGGCCTCAGTCTTGGCGTACATTCGTTTAAAACCGAGACGTTAAGAGTCAGCACATTAGGTACCACTTTTCGGGAGAGCAATTAATTGAAATGGACCTTTATCAAAACGTACTAAGAGTAATTTTGGCTCGATCTCAAAAGTTTGACTTGGAATATTATAATAAAATAAAAAATAGTTTATTGCACCTTAATAATCAATTTATATACCTATTGCAAACTTAGTTCAAGCACAGTTTTATATTGATACTGAAACTTTTTATTTTTCTCTCTCCTCTGATAACTCTATTACCGATTGACCTTTGACCCATCATCATTTAATACTTCATCTGCAAGAAAGGTCAGCTAATACTAGACGCTAACCAAAATATGGAGTGGTTTGGTCCGCAAAGTTGAACACAAACAAACCATCGCCAAGGAGTACGTCAAAGACAAACATGCGAAGTTTACCTATCAAAGTAGGTTTAATTACATAAGTTTTGAGAATGTAATCAGGATCGGTATCCGAGGGTATGAATATGACAAGCTGTCTAGCGCGGCTGGTAATAAATGTCACCGTAACTCACAAGTTGAACATTAAAACCACCTACCTGTTGCCGGTACCTACGTGCAAAATTGGTCTCCCATGTGTTTAACAAGGTTGTTCATTTGTTTATTTGGTTAAAATTAGAACAGCCTTAGGCCTGTTGTACACAGCACGGTTTCTTTACGGTACGGCGCGCTAGCCGCACCGCAAAATAATCGTGAGTGTTTGTATATATTATGACATGGCAAACCACCGGTTCTATGGTATACGGCGACGGCGCCGTGCCATCCATAGTGATCTATAACACTGACGACCGTGCGTACATACGATGAATAAACCATAGTTTTTCACGGCAAGAAAAAAGACGACTAATACCAATGAAATGATATTAAAATGAGGCAGATCTACCGCACGTTTTGTGAAGACTCGAAAGCGTCCCAATAGGGGCACATTGGGGTGACAAGGCGCGTCAAACAAGGCGTAATAATAAAAAAAACACGACCCTCTTTTTTGCGACATTGAGTACGACCAGATTTTAAACGTTAGTTACTATGAGCGTAACACATCTTGTGTATAATATCATTAATACTAATTAAATTCATCAGAGTGAAAGAAAACTGACTCTGTTAACAATGTGTCGGACTGCAGGTGTTGTATATTCACAACTAGCAAACAGACTTCTCACAGTAAACCGAGACGATTTTGTATATCTGCAATCCAGTATGCATCTCACAAAATTGTCTTACAAGCTTTCTGAAAGTAATAATATTATCCTGGGACATTATTTTACACACGGTCATCTGATTCCAAACTAAGCAGAGCTTGTACTATGGAAACCAGATAACTGATATACTACATACACTACTTTTTTTTTGTAAATACATACTTATATAGGTAATTACACGCAGACTCAGAATAAACAGACATGTTCATGCACACAAATGTTTGTCCTGGATGGGAATCGAAGCCACGACCGGAGGCGTGATAGGTGGTATCTTAACCAACCACGCCATCTGGCCTGTCAAGTATATCCCAATCTGGATTTCCTTCCAACATACTGCACTGAGGACGACTGAGTTGAATTTGCAATGTATAGCTAGCCACATTCATACTTTGATGTCAATAATATAAGTTCGTAACATCACTTTGTTCACGTATTTAATGTTATCAAAATTTCGAAATCAAACTTATTAAGTATTGAAAACTCGTTAGGCAGCAACAGGAACAGTATAAAGTTATGTTTCCCTATGGTATATTTAGTCTAGAAGCCAGTATTATTATTACAAACCTGTGATGTCCCATTGCAGGGCAAAGGCTTCCCTACTATCTTTCCACATCTCTCTGTAGGTACTAAATATCAGTTCTTGTTGTAGGAGTCCAGCTCATTCCGCCATCTCCAACACACACATGCCAGTTGGCGTGGTTGGTTAAGATACCACCTATCATGCCGCAGGTCGTGGATTCGATTCCCATCCAGGACAAACATTTGTGTGCATGAACATGTCTGTTATTTCTGAGTCCGGGTGTAATTATCTATTTAAGTATGTATTTACAAAAAAAAAAATAGTATATGTAGTATATCAGTTATCTGGTTTCCATAGTACAAGCTCTGCTTAGTTTGGGATCAGATGACCGTGAGTGAATAATGTCCCAGGTTATTATTATTATTATTATCTCCATCTGGGCCTGCCGCGATGTCACTTGCCATTAAGAGGGACCCATTGGGTCGTAAGTTTGGCCCATTGGTCGTCTGACATGCGGCAGATGTATGCAGTATATACATATATATATTTTTTATTTAGGTTGATTTAGTTGATCGTGGCTATCTCAACGTATGTTACTTGTTTTTACTGGTCTCAGACAGCGATACACCGCTGGCTTACGCTGAAAACCAGCGCTGTGGATTCGTGCCTTCGTGCATGGGCCGCAGCATTATACTGAGCGTTTAGCCTTTTCGCGGGGTAGTGACGCACATTTCCAACAATTTTATTGTACTACTTATGTTTGTTTTTGTGTTTTTTGTTTTGTGTGGTTTGTTTTATTTTATTATCTTGTGTTTCGCATTTCATGTGTATTTTGTGTGAGACACTTTCGCGTGAATAAACTGTTTTTCTTCTTTCTAATTCCACTTTAGCGTGGCAGCTTTCGAAGTGAAGACAGTTTACTATACGGCAGTGAACTATACGACAGTATACTAGAAGACAATATATTGTAGTTATATGTATTCCCCAAATGGTTCGGCAGAGGTGCACCTATCTATAGAACACCCTAATTTCCTAATTATTTTAAAGTTCCATGTAGGTAATAGAAGGCGCGCCAAAATTCCAAATCGGTCCATTCGTCTTGGAGTAATCGCGTAAAAAAAATACAGTTGAATTGAGAACCTCTTCCTTTTTGAAGGTTAAAAAAAGAACTTGATAAGTAGCTAAATTGAATATATAACTTAAAGGTATCATTACTAAAAGAAAATTATAATCAAATAAAAACAAAGCTTCCATACATTTTGAAAAAAATACCTAAGTTTAACAAAATCAAACTTACGCTGGTGAAATGTAATAAAATTTAAACATCTTAGATTATGAAAACATAAACAAATCAAAATTAAATGCCATGTCTGAAGGGATCTTCATCTTTTATCTCATCCTTTTAATAATTGTAAGTTCAAAGAAATTGTTAAATTACCAAGTTTTTGAAATATTGTTTTAATATAGAAATCAAAAGGACCTCTTTTAAATTCTTTGTCCAACATTTTTGAAGTTTCAGAGATAATGGAATTTATGATCAAAGGCATAAAAGGCAAAATTGCGTTTTAAATGATAAACAATTAAGGCGAGTATTGTCCTGAAATAGTAGTTTTTGAGAGCCTAATGCTTTTAAATGAGCCTATAATTACAGAAAATTCCAGAAAAAATATATAAGGAACCTTGGTATGTCACTACTATCATACTTCCATCTGAACATTTGAAAATTTGAAGCAACATTTAATACCATGCAAAAAATTACTGAAATGAGGTTGTTTTCAACTTTAAAGTACCTACTGCTTCTAAATCACTTATCTTACAACAGTGCATTTTTTTAATAATAATATAATGTGCAATAATAATTAATTTTTAACCGATTTCCAAAAGGAGGAGGTTCTCAATTCGTCAGTATTTTTTTTTTGTATGTTTATTACGCGATTTCTCAAAGACGGATGGACCGATTCAGAAAATTCTTTTTTTGTTTGAAAGCGTATACTTCCGAGGTGGTCCCATATAAATTTTATAAACTTTGCTTGCGGAGTTTTTGAGTTAGCTTCAATAATGCGTATATTTCCCACTTATTTTATGTGGATGATTTGATGATGTTTTAATAACTTCCTATCACTGTTATTTACATGGCTATATCTACAATTATTGTGCTCAATTATGTATTCGAATTTGTGTGAGGTAGGTTTCACAACTAATAAGTGAAAAATAAAAACTTTTTAGCAAAAAATAAAACCGACTTCCAAAACAAAACACTACAAAGTGAAAAATAACTTTAATTTCGGAAGTCGGTGGCAAAAAATGAAAATACAAAACCAAAGACACCGACTACCGAAATTAAAGTTATTTTTCACTGTGTAGTGTTTTGTTTTGGAAGTCGGTTTTATTTTTTGCTAAAAAGTTTTTATTACAAAACAACATTAACAACGGAAATATTCGCTAGCGGGTCCGTGCGACGACTGTATGTGAATACAGGTCGACGACTGTACTCACCTTTAGTTACCTAACTTTACCTATTATTCTTAATACTTTTGGAATGCAATGATCTCCCTAGAAACACACGTATTTTCAGGTTATCTCGGTCTAGTTCGCCTTAACCACGGATTAAAGCGAACTTATATCAACAGGTTAACCTTATGTATCATCAAGCATTCGGTTCAAGGTTGATTGAGAAAATTTGACAGTTTCGGGTAGCTTGACCTGCTGGCGTCTGTACATTTATGTAGAAAACACTTTCCTTGTCTAGTATCGTCACAAGCTATTGTATACGATACTAAATGAAGAGGATGTTTCGGTGCTGGCCACCCATACCGGGTTTTCTTTTTTCAAAATGGAGGACGTTTTATAGGTCACATGCCAAATTGTTGAAACCACCCTGTGCTGATATTACAAAAGTCATGAGTACCAACTTAACATAAGACCAATATTTAATTTTGTAAATTTAGTTTCAAAAAAACGTTTTGTCTTTGATTTTGTCTTTGAGATATGTCACAAAAATGAGAACATTAAGTTTTTTCACAAACCCATTCTCATTTTTTTCTAAGAACGATTTTCAATAAAGTTTTAAATCAAATAACCCGTATTTCTTATAAAAAAACCTACTGTTTTAAAGTGTTCTTATAATCATTTTACAAAGATAATTCAAGTACCTTGATTTACATTTCCAAACACAGCGCTGCGCAATTCTATATTAAACTTAATGGAACTTAACATGTTTTTGCGAAAATCAAGTCAGTTGAATCTGACGTTTGAAGTTTGATTGTGACGGTTATTTAATTTTAAACAGTTATTTGAGTGGCTGTTGTATCCACTGACATTTAAAATAATCTAGTGCTACAAAATAGTGATTTTTAATGCAAGGTGTGTAATAATTTATGTGATTTTAGTTTTACTTTACGTTTTGACGACAGTCTGGTGCCTATAAACCCAAAATAAGCAGTTGATTTGCAATAAATATTATGTATTTTTATAGAATCATTTGTTTTATTTTATATTCTCACAAAAAGTCTGAAAAAAATACCTACTACGAGTACAAAAAAATATAGAAATTTTCGAAGTTCCACCAGCAGAAAACTGTAAATAATTACAAAAACAAAAATAACTCCAAACTACAAAAAATTGCGGAACATACATGGGGTATTTTCGTATACCCCTGGGTATGAAGAATTCAGATTTTTCTTTTGAACTTCACTATTTGGACCACCCTGTTTAAATAATATAAACACAAAATAAGCACACTTGCTCCTCTCTCCTAATGGCTGTGCCTGACAGGGTCCATAATTGTGTCATTAATTTTAAACCTACCAACTGTTGTCAACATTATGGAATGCAATAAAGAATTGAGAATTGAGGTTGAACCTAACCGATTTACATTTTTCCGACCAACAAATATCATGAACCTTCCTAACGCATATGAACCCACTTAAAATTCATACCCAAAAATCCTAAAAACCTTTCTCAAAACAAACGACGAGTTCCCAAAAACTTTGACAACTGGGTCAGTATAACTCAAAAATAGTTCCATTCAAATCCGTGTGTGGCGCTAGTTTATGATGATAACACATCCCGGGCGAGAAACTTTGTGGTTCGAGGCGTGAGAAACACAGCTACCGGTGTTAAGGGCTGCCGCGAAAGTGGAGAAGTGGGTCATTGTTTTCTTTATAACTTTTAAGTTATGAAAAATAGCTTAGCGCTTATAATTTCGTCCGAGGCTTTAAGTGTAAGCTTTATTTATTTACTTTATTATATAATAAAGTTAGGTACAAATAAAAAGAAATCATGATAAAATTAAATTAAATTAAATTTATTTCTGCTTGAGTTTTTTTTTTTTTTTTTTTTTGTATATTGGCGTGGGGCAAATAATTTAATTCAATTTAATGTTTTGTGCTGCGTAATGTACAGACGCCAGCACATCAAGCTACCCGAAACTATATTTCTCAATTAACCTTGAACCTAATGCTTTAGCGATAAAGTTGAAAATCTATTAAAGAAATTTGACAGATTGTAGTAGCTTGATGTGCTGGAGTCTGTACCTAAATTATTTTGCGTATTATTGTTTTTTTTTTTTTTTTAACTGAACAGCTGTGCTGCTGGGGAGTTTGTTGCACCACTTTTTCTTCCCAGTTAAAGCACTAGGAAGTGGTGAAGGGCGGGCGTTTTGGGGGACTGTCTGAAAAGTGCTGATTCTCAGCCAAGTTTGAATAAATGACTTTAAAGACATTTTTATACTTACCTATCTTTTAAAAATAAATGGCACCGGCATTTCCTTGCTGACCCTGGGAAGAAAAAGCGAAACAAACTCAGCGGTCCTGAGCTCTTTTAAAGTCTGAACATTATATTATTATTTAAAATTTTGCGTGTATCTAACAATGCAAGGCCATGTCCGGAAGGGCATTTTGAAGAAAGAGCCAAAGCAGCTTTGAGCTGACCTGTCCCGACAGACGGCATGCATGTATCAGACATCGTGTACTTCAACGCTATTTTAGGGAGCTCAACGACCCTTCACAGTACGCTACCAAATCTGCAAGACATTTGCATAGGCCACAAAAAAATACTCAAAAACTCCATTCACAGTAAGTTTCCTCTTTAAATGTCATAAAAAATTATCATACTACTTAGTACTACCTATTTCTTGACTCGTGTCAGTTTTTAGGGTTCCGTACCTCAACAGGAAAAAACGGAACCCTTATAGGATCAGTCGTGTGTCTGTCTGTCTGTCCGTCTGTCACAGCCAAATTGCTCCGAATCTAATGGCCCGATTCAGTTGAGGTTCGGTACACGTATGAATTTCTGTAACCCAAACACGAACGTGTAACGTAAACAAATGAATTTTGAATATGGGGGTCAATTTTGGGGGCAAATAAGAAATATAAAAAAATAAGTTTTTCAAACTGTACCGTATGACATATCAAATAAAAGGGCTTACTGTGAGAGTCTCAAATATATAAGTTTTAAGTTATTTAAGAAAATAGACGAAAATTGACCATTCCCCCTTATCTCCGAAACTCCTGAGCCAAAAACTTTGAAAAAAAAAAAATTCAGAGAGTTTTAAATCTAAGTAATATATTACAGGAAAACCTATAAAACGTCTATGGTCTTAAAATAACATGGTAAATCTCTCAATATTGTGCGTCCAAACTTACATTTACAGTTACAATGTATGGGAGAACATGTTTTTCAACTACAATGTTAAGTTCGTTCTTGGGATAAATTCATCCCAACTACGGAATCCTTCGTTGTGCGTAGTCCGACACGCGCTTGGCCAGTTTTCATGCCACCTATGGGTTGACTTGGCTTCACATGCCGTCGAGAAATATCTCTCAAGCATCCTCCAACCACCCAAGTTTCCTTGAATCCGTACGTGCCTTGGGTTCGAACTCAAGACCTATGACTTGGCAGTCCGACGGTCACACCACTAGGCTATCACTGCTGTTAAGCTACCTACTAAATTTCCATGTATATTGGCCGCTCCTTCTAAGCCCATAGGTAAAACAATTTAAACAGACTCCAACATTAGAAATACAATCACTACTGTGTCTGCCAAGCATACTGATGGATATTATTATTTAATTCCTTATGTTGTGGTAATTTTGATAACAAAGCCAAGTTGCGCGCCAAGAACCTTTTAAAGCGAACTGTCCTATCTTTCAATCCACAAAATTTGGAATACTAATTATAATTTCGGTTCCTTTTGTAGCAGACTTTGAAAAGTTTTTGACTAAATCTAAATACCAAAGCTCCATTGTTTACAGAGTCGATTCCGCAATCCGCAGACAAGGCTTGACGCAAAAGCCGATATTGACATTCATGGAACTTGGATGAAGTACAGTTGCACAAGCTTGTTGGTATACAGGCAATAAATATTCTCTTTCCACACTGCCAATATTCATGTTTATTGTGTGAGATGTAACTTTTTACCTTATGGCTTGGACTTAAGTACAGGATTCACGGTTTGATGAAATTGGAAAAACGGCCTGCCAAAAACTGAAAGTGAGTGTCCAATCATGAAGTAAAACTATGCTGACACGCAAAACAAGGGAATTGGCTGAGCTCAATGTAGGCACGTTTTTATTCCGAGAGCATCACGCAAAACAGTGAGTCATTGCAATGTGACGTAAAAGACAGTGATGTAAAATATCGATTGATTATTATGTAAGAATACTACTACATTCAGAACATTGTTTAAAAGTTTTGGCTAGTTAGCTACCTGTATACCAAATAGCTTGTTTGACTATACAATAGGTACTGTACATACCATATCGTTTTCGAACATGCATAACAAAAGAGATACAATATTCGTACCTGAAAATTATTTTAGATACAAACATTTTTTGTTTTAAACTGACATGGAACTCTTTCTATTCATCCTGCCAATGGAAAAGTATTTGAAGCCGAATGTAAACCGAACTTTAAAAGCCAAGCTCACATTATAGCCGCAATAGGCATCGAAACGCATTTTCATAAAAAAAAAGTGTAGTGCGGCCTATAGTGTATGTACCTAGGTTCATATTACAAAATATACGAAAGTGCACCTGAAGACTTCAGTTTCAGCCAAAGTAGTCGGCACATCTACAACCACGATCCGAGGATTGTGCTTGTTGGGTTCATCGGCCGAAAGTCCTGGACTGCGTGCTTCAGTTTATCAGCGTCATGTTTCGTCTCGGTACTAATAATAACGCCTCCATTTTTGGTCTTGCGGACACTACGTACATGCAGCTTCATTTGATCCGGGCGAATTATTTTTTCCACGAGGTCTTTTGTTTTGTCACTCGACTTTAATTTATCGTTAGTATAACGTTGGTATATTGAGGGAAACTTACCGCTATCATTTTATTTTCCCCGTCAATAAAATCTTTAGGAAAAGAGCAGATAATATAGGTAACTGAACTTCATCGACATCTACATTCTATGATTACACCACTTAACATCACTAGTTGCGTAATTTGCACATGTGTGTTTATTCTGAATCCGTAGCTACAGGTAGATGCGCCGCCCTCTTTTTGCGTGTGTTTTCTTAGTGAGTTTATTAGTTTGCTGAAAGTTTATTTGTGTGCGGGAGAAATATGAGCTCGTGTGCCGTTGTTATATTGTTTGCTTTTGTGTTAGTAATTTAAGTGGGGGAAACGTGGAGACATCTGGAATGGAATAATTTTGTGTACAAAGCATATCTCCTGTGTTTATAAGATCTGTGATCCTAACTAATATTATAAATGCGAAAGCGAGTTTGATTGTTTGTTTTTTGTTATGCTTTCACGTTAAAACTGCTGAACGGATTTGGAAATTTGGCACATGGGTAGACTATGACCCAGAGAAGGACATGAGCCTACTTTTTATTCTGTATCGCAGACGATGTCGTGGGTAACAACTAGCGAAACACAATAGGTAACAACCCTAGACTTACCCCAAGTGGCAGCTTTTGGACGTAAACTCAATATTAATAAATTCTCTAGAGAATTCACTGCAGAACTTTGACAACTTTCTGATGTACGTCTAACTGGTGTCAGAAAAGATAAAGATTGGCATTTAAGAAAGAAAGAAAGAAAGATTATTGCTGTAATTTTAGATGAAGATTTGTACTGTCTGTCAGAGATAATCTTTTCTTGGGAATCTCTTTCATTGTGTTTCTATTCGAAGAATAAATGTTTTATTTTTATTGCTTCAGTTTCAAGATAAGTTCTTCTGAGAAATAGGTAAGTAGTACTGGGTAGTAATTTATGTATAGGTACAATCACTAAGGTAATAAAGATTAATTTGGTACTAATTTACAAATTTGATACTCGCCTAGTTCTGTAACTGGCTGAATGTATGACGCGTTGCGAGAGCTCAGCACAGAACATTCAAGCTAACCACTCAAGGCCATTGGCATATATCTGTGTCTTAAGAAATTACCTTTTTAGGGTTCCGTACCTCAAGAGGAAAAAACGGAGCCCTTATAGGATCACTAGTGTATCTGTCTGTCAGTCCGTCTGTCACAGCCAATTTGCTCCTAAAATCTAATGGACTTATTAAGTTGGAATTTATTTATTTAATACTTTAAGCACACAAAATGTACAGAGGCGGACTTAATGCCATAGGCATTTTCTACCAGTCAACCTTTGGGTGATGCAGAGACAAACAGTGGTAGGTGCAACAGCGAGAGATGAGGAATAGATATAGATTTAAATATAAAGATATAGATACATATAAATATAATATATACACCTAACTATATATAAATATAAACACAATAAATAGACATAAATATTAGGTTGGGGAAAAAGTCTTTTCGCATTATAGTATGTATGAACTTGTAATAAAATCTCTTTGGCTATACTATTTGTATCTGGCTGGTTTTGGTATCATTGAAAGTTTAAATTTTAAAGAACATAATTCCAAATTCAAATTAGGAAAATGTGTGATTTTCATTTGTTTTTCGTACCGTCAAGATGAGTGAATCTAATGAAGAAATTCAATACATTTTAAAATTTTACTACAAAAAAGGTAAAAATGCAACGCAAGCCGCGAAAAAAATTTGCGATGTTTATGGATCTAGTGTAGTGTCTGTGAGAGTAGCACAAATTTGGTTTAAGCGTTTTCAATCCGGAAATTTTGATGTCAAAGATGCACGTCGCTCTGGTCGCCCTATTGCGGATAAAATGGATGCCATTTTTGAAAAAGTGGAGCAAGATCGGCATATCAGTAGTTACGACGTAGCTGAAGAACTAGAAATTGACCACAAAACAATTTTGGCGCATTTGAAAAAAACTGGGTACACAAAAAAGCTCGACATTTGGGTACCTCACGAGCTCACTGAAAGAAACCTAATGAACCGTGTACTCATTTGTGATTCTTTATTACGACGTAATGAAACCGAACCATTTTTGAAGAAGCTGACAACTGGTGATGAAAAGTGGATCACGTATGACAAGAACGTGCGAAAAAGGTCGTGGTCAAAGGCCGGTCAGGCTTCACAGACTGTGGCGAAACCCGGGTTAACTCGCAACAAGGTGATGCTGTGTGTGTGGTGGGATTGGAAGGGCATTATTCATTATGAGCTGTTACCACCAGGCAGGACCATCGATTCTGAACTCTACTGCGAACAACTGATGCGATTAAAGCAAGAAGTTGAGAGAAAGCGGCCGGAATTAATCAACAAAAGGGGTGTGGTTTTTCATCATGATAACGCTAGACCTCACACATCTTTAGCCATTCAGCAAAAATTAAGAGAGTTTGGCTGGGAGGTGTTAATGCATCCGCCGTATAGTCCTGACCTTGCACCTTCAGATTTCCACCTGTTTCGGTCTCTTCAGAATTCTTTAGGCAGTGTCAGGTTAACATCACGAGAGGACTGCCAAAACCACTTGTCGCGGTATTTTGACCAGAAGTCCCAAAATTTCTATAGCAATGGGATCATGTCCCTACCTACAAGATGGCAAAAAGTTATCGAACAAAATGGTACCTACATACTTTTGTTAAATGTAAATAAACTATATTAAAAAATGTTTTAAATTTTCTTAAAAAATGCGAAGAAACTTTTTCCCCAACCTATTATACTAAAACAAATAAGACAAACCATTGGGAAACATTACCGTTGTGATGATACTACCAGCTTCTTGCGAATGTGGTCGCGAACTTTAACTTTAAAGGATAATCGGTCGGTTGCCATCCTGATTTCCTGGGGGAGTGCATTCCACAGAGAGATAGACTGAACGAAGCAGGAAGAGTGAATGAAGTCTGTGCGGTGGGTGGGACATTGAAGAATACGATTGTGAGATGAACGTAAATTTCTATTGTGGTTGGCGCAAATGTATTGAAAATGGGAAGCTAGGTAACTAGGGGAAGAGGGAGAGTCAGGAAATGAAAACAAGGTGGTCAGCGCCCTTTGCTGTCGGCGCTGGCGTATGGGCAACCACTGTAGAAGCGACCGATGCGCGGAGACATGATCGTATTTACGCAGATTGAAAACGAATCGAATGCAGTTATTGAGAAGACGGTCAAGTTTGTCGAGGAGATCTGCATTCAGGTCATAATAGCACACATCACAATAATCGATGATAGGAAAAATTAAGGACTGTACAAGCATTGTCTTCGTACTCGATGGTAATAAATTTTTCAGCTGGTACAGAGCCCGCAGCGTTTCAGTAACCTTCTGGCTTACCCTAGCGACTTGAGTACGCCAATTCAGGGTACTATCAATGTGTAAGCCAAGGTCCTTCACGTCAGTGCTAAAAGGAACGATCGTTCCATTGAAGAGAACTGGTGGCAAGGTTATACCCACCACTTTGCTAATACCACGAGGACTGCCAATGATGATCGCCTGACACTTCGTAGGGTTTACAGCTACACCAAATCTATCAGCCCAGGATTTTATAGCTATCAAGTCCCTATTTAATTTGTCGATAACATCAGGTAATTCATCAACCTTCCCTTGACAATACAACTGCAAGTCATCTGCATACAGATGATACGCACACTGAAGTTCGGAAGTTTAATAAAAATAGAGAACAGAAGAGGAGAAAGTATACCGCCCTGAGGAACGCCAGTTTCCAAATCACACCAGCATGAAGAAGAATCCCCAACACGAATAGATTGCTGACGTTCCTGAAGGTAAGAGGAGAACCATTCCAGTGCTTCGGGAGAGACCATAACATATGACAGAATGGCTAACAGGATGTCGTGACTGATGGTATTAAAGGCATTCGAGAAATCAACCAACACTAGAGCAGTAACCTTGGTGTCTTCCAGTCCTGCCCTTATATCGCCAGTCACTTTAAGGAGGGCGGAAACAGTGCTGTGCCCAGGCCTGAACCCAGACTGTAGAGGACTAATGAGTGAGTTGCGATGTACGAAGTTAGAGAATTGTTTGTGGACACAGGCCTCAAGCACTTTGGACAGGAACGGAAGGATAGAAATTGGACGAAAGTCGGTAGGAAGAGAGGGATTGGAAACCTTAGGTAGTGGACGAACATAGGCTTTGCGCCACAGGATAGGGAATACTCCGGTGTATAGGGAATAATTTATAATATGGGTAATCGCGGGCAGGAGATGATCCAGAATAGTAATGATCATATCACGGGTGATATTGTCACATCCCACCGCTTTTGATTTGATGGAGAGAATGAACTTTCTGATCTCTCCCGGCTCAACTGGAATGAAACTGAAAGGATTAATATGAGGACGCGTTAGACCAGAAATAAGAGACAGAGTTTGTAGCTTGGTTTGACGATCCATGGTTGAAACAGTGCAGAAATGCCGGTTGAGATCGTCTAAGTCAACTGAATTAGGAGGGTCTAAATGTCGCGATTTGCCGATACCCAGAGTTCCAAGAAATTTCCAAATATCGGCAGAGGAAGAAGAGTTTATAGTGTCCAGAATGTGGCGGCGTTTAGCATTGCGTATCATCTGATTGCATCTATTCCGTGCAGCCTTGAATAATGTCCCGTTCTCATCAGTTCGATCTCTTTTATATTTACGGAACGCGCGGTCCCTACGTCGCATTGATTCCTCTTGACATCCATGGTGCAGGGGGGCGTTTTAACTAACTTTTTTGACGGGAGCATGGATGTTATAAAGATTGATTATAACATCATTGAAAATGGCAACCTTGTCGTCAACTGAAACGGCTTTCGTCATAGGCTCCCAATCGACCACAGATGCATCTTCCTTGAGCTTATCGACATTCATCCGAGCAAAACAGCGCCTGTACAGAACCTTGGGTTTAGGTTTGGGAGGTTTCAGGATATATGAAAGGAAAATCAGGTCATGATGAGAAAAGCCAGGAGCGTCATGTTGACCATGGGAGGAAACGAGTGAAGGATTCGAGGTGAGGATCACGTCAAGCCAGGTGTCGTCGCCGACAGTGTTATGATGAGTAGGTTTGAGCGGAATTTGGTACAGGTATGCATTTCTGTGACCCAAATACGGACGTGTAACGTAAATAAATGAATTTTGAACATGGGGGTAAATTTTGGGTGCTGTGCGACATATCAAATGAAAGGGCTTACTGTGAGGGTCTCAAATATATTTTTTTATAATTTTAAAATAATTTTTTTTAAAGCTATTTAAGAAAATAGACGAAAATTGACAATTCCCCGTTATTTCCGAAAGAAGTGAGCCTAAAATTTTGAAAAAAAAAAGAATATAGAAAATAGTTCAATACCTATAGATTACAGGAAACCTTAATAGAAGTCCATAGTCTTAAAACAACATGGTAAATCTCTCAATATTGTGCGCATGGTAATCTTTCAATTTATTCATCGCATTGTTTTTTTGGCAATAACATTTGTATTCATCACTCTTTTAGTCACATGCGTACCTCCTCATCACATGCCTATGCTAGTACTATTCGTTTGTGATCTTTCTGTGCGAGTCACAATAAATATTTTTCTTTACTTTCTTTTTAGGGTTCTGTACCTCAAAAGGAAAAAACGGGACCCTTATAGAATCACTCGTGTGTCTGCCTGTCTGTCCGTGTGTCACAGCCAATTTGCTAATGGATCAATTTTGGACGAGGGGATCACTTTTGGGGGCCAAATAAGAAAATTATAATAAAAAGTTTTGCAAACTGTACCGATATTTTTTTTTAATAATTTTTCAAATAAATTGTTTTAAAGTTATTTAAGAAAATAGACGAAAATTCCCCCTTATCTTCGAAACTACTGAGCCTAAAATTTTGAAAAAAATTTTGAAAATGGTTCTGTACCTACCTATAGTTTACAGGAAAACTTATAATAAGTCTATGGTATTAACCGAACATAGTAAATCTCTCAATATTGTGTGTACAAACTTACATTTGCAGTTGGAATGTATGGGAGAACATGTTTTTCAACTACAATGTTAAGTTTGTTCTTGAGATTCATCCCAACTACGGAACCCGTCATTGTGCGTAGTCTGACACGCACTTGGCCGGTTTTTTCATAATAGTATGGTTTCGAAAATATTATGTTCGTAACACCATAACATTTCTATCAATAATTTAGGAGAAAATTGCTTTTGAATATTGCGTTTAAGGTGAAAGCGCCTGGGTATACCGCGAAATTCAAATGTTCTTGCGTTTTTTGCAATTTGTAAGTCCGTATTGAATTCTATTATATGTTTATGAAAATATGATTCACGACCGTAATAAATATGTATTTACAGAATTATAATCATTAAAGTCATCAATACAAACTCTTTATGACGAGGTAATCCTATTGAATGACTATTTCATGTAATTTTGACATTTGAGGATTATACTAACTTAAGGAGTGGTATTACTGATACAGAAAGAAAGAAAAACAGTTTTTTCACGTAAAAGTGACGCACACAAAATACACATGAAAAGCGAAACACAAGATAATAAAATATAACAAACCACCAGTGGCGTGCACAGAGATTTCAGACAGGGTATGCACAGCTAAAAAAAAAACTTACCAGTTTCAGCTTGTTGCTGTCGGTGGCCCAACGACTAGGACTACGTACCCTACCTGAGTTTTACCACAGAAGCCTTTGGCTTCGCATGATGTTTGTTTGCGACCACTATGAATGTTTAAATAAGTGACACTTATATGACATGCAAAGGGGCATTTAAAAAGGCCGTGGGATGTTTATTTTGTTTTCTTTGCGCAAATGAATTTAAATTCAAAATAAATTACTACTTTAATGTTAACTGATTACTTTCTACAAGTTAATGTTTATAAATCTATCTTTATAATTTCAGATAGTTTTGCAAAACGTCGTCGTAAAAACTGCTACATCGTTTTACTAAAAATTTTTCCAATTGCAATCATAGACAAATCTGTGAGTCTGTTCTGGCCCTGTGTGTTTCGTAAATATGTATGAATTCGTTTTAGACTAGAAAATGATCGTTCGGTCGAAGCGCTACTGAATTTTGATTTAATAACCGACGCAACACTGGAAATTAAATCATTTTGGGTCCTATTCGATAAACCCGTGAATGAGCTACCCGATGTTGATTGTAAGTGGGTTTCCCCATCATATTTAGCTAACAAATCTACAATTTCTAGAAAATTGCCTTTATTAAAAGACAAGCTGGATTCGTCATGCCTACGGAATGCTAATTCTTGTTTACCAAGAAAACAAACTACATCAATTAACCGTTTGAAAATATTTCTATTTCTCTCAACTTTCGCGTTTGCCTTTCAATATCTAACTTAAACTGGCTTTTCAAACTAGTCTCTATTCTACCTTTACCAAAAGTTTGGAACTTCAAGCAGGACTCCAGACGTTTTTCTGAAGAATCGTGGTTAGCAACCGTTTTGTGAAAATTATTTAGATCTGAATATCCGTTATAGGTTCAAACATTCTTTTTATCTTGGTTTGTAAACAAAATTCAAGGGAAACAGTACAATATGTTTGTGAGTACATACACAACCTGTTATAATTATCATAAAACTTTTCATGAAAGTAACGAATAGCTGCATTACCTTTTTTTTGAGTTAATTCAATCCGGGTACACACCTTCCCTTTGCAATCAATTTAAATTTTTCCTCGAAAGATAACGTCGAAAACGCGGCAGATTTTAATTTATTTAAACACAATTCGCCAGCACAGGACTCACAGGTATAATTTTCCAGTTTTTACAATAAACTTACTAAATAATTACTTAGACAATCAATCACTTGCGCCGAGAATAACAAATAAACAAACAATATGGCGACGAACTTTGCAATTACGTTCCGAACTAATACGAACGAATGAATTAGTCGGTCATTTGGCCAATCCGACTAAAAAAAGTCGACCCTCTGCAATCAACAATTAGGCGGTCCTTTTACGGCTTCTCAATTTGGACGGTTTGCAATATAAGCAGTGCTTCTAAAACTCCAACACACGCACACGTTTTCACGCACACGGACACACTTTTGCTGTGTACTACACGGGTCGCAAAGTCTTGCGTTGTATGAAAAATAAGCACGGCGTAGTAATGCTTTTGCCCGCTGCGCCTGGCATAGCTGGCGCTTAAATCGCACTGTAAATACGGGAAGCGAATGTGTGTTCGTGTGAATGGTGAATAAGTTAGATTAATATTTTTTTTTGAACTATAGTTATTTATCATTTCAAATTAGAGGGGCATGTATGTCTGGCACTACAGGGTATGCAGTGCTTATTTGCATGTATGGAGTGCACGCCACTGCAAACCACACAAAACAAAAATCAATCTGCCTAGCCCTTTCCCAACTATGTTGGGGTCGGCTTCCAGTCTAACTGGATGCAGCTGAATACCAGTATTTTACATGGAGCGACTACCTATCTGACCTCCACAACCCAGTTACTGGGTAATACCCCTTGGTAAGACTGGTTGTCAGACTTTCGGGCTTCTGACGACCCGTAACGACTGTCAAAGATCCACGAATGACAGCCGGGGCCAACGGCTTAAAGTGCTTTCCGAGGCACGGAGGAGTCTCGGTATGTAAAGATGGTCACCCATCCACAGACTAACCCCGGCAAGCGTAGCTTAACCTGATGGATCGACCCGTACGGCTGTTATTATTTAGCCACGAGCCCACACAAAACAAAAAACAAACATAAGTACAAACAATAAAGTTGTTGGAAATGTGCGTCAATACCCCGCGAAACGGCTAAACGCTCAGCATAATGCTGCGACCCGTGCACGAAGGCACGAATCCACGGCGCTGGTTTTCAGCGTAAGCCGGAGTATAAATATAGCTGATATATAAAAAAAGAAAATACCAATGATTGTAATTCTGTAAATACATATTTGCTACGCTCGAGTATATAAGTACTTAGTGCTCATCTGGCAGACCTCAGGCCTGGGATCTATGAGTATTTCCAAAACAATTACATTTATTAACCATAAATTAGTGAGTCTAAAAAATCCACGA
Organism: Dicycla oo; assembly: GCA_948252095.1. Classification (NCBI taxonomy): domain Eukaryota; kingdom Metazoa; phylum Arthropoda; class Insecta; order Lepidoptera; family Noctuidae; genus Dicycla; species Dicycla oo. The sequence continues at coordinate 19,018,598 of OX411732.1, forward strand.
AGCTTATCAGGTTAGTTTTTAAATCCACAACCGGATTCTCATGAAATTTGTATTAAATTTAAAACCAGGTCATAACTTCTATACTAACAAAATAATAATAAACACTTTAATAAAGTAACTACATAGCTACGCAGCATTTGCTTAATATTCTTGTGCGTGGGGTAAAAAAAAATTACTGTATTATTATGAGAGAGACTTTCTACTCACTGTGAACGTTTCCACTGGGACTTATTAAAGTCGGAACAACTTCTATTTACAGTTTTATGTTTTGATATTAGAATGGAAAACACTGGAGAAGCTGGATTGAGGCGTCTAAACTAACGGATTTGTATGTTTCACGACTAGTTAAAAGATAAGTGTAGTCAGTGGATGATAATTCAGAATTTGATTTAAGCATTTATCCATAGTTAAACGAAAAGGATCCAACCCACATTACATCTAATGGGGGTTGGATCATTTTCATTTGACTATGGACAATTAAGCATAGCATAATCAGCCCTACACACATGTGCACATACATGTTCTCATTGCTGGGACACAGTCCTCTTCTCTGTGAGAGGGAGTAGGCCGTAATCCAACACACACTGGGCCCGCGTGTGACTTCGAATTTTTGGTTCTGGGACAAGCCGATTTCCACACGATGTTTTCCTTCATCGTTTTGATAGTGGTAATGCAATAATTAACACAAAGTAAAGCGCCTGTCGGGGTTCGAACCTTCGACCCACAACTCGTAAATCGCGGCCATTACCACGGTCACCACTGCTCCTTTAAGTCATACTTTTAGCCAAATTCTGAGCTATTTAGACTGCCATCAACACGCTAAGAAAAATAAATCAAACAAAGGATTGACTGTAGCATCGTAATTAACGACTTGAATATTTTTCAGGCTTAATTCACGCCGAGAAGGCTGCCGGTCACTGCTGCCAGCAAATTCCACCTCGGTTTGAATTGAGTCTTAGAGCCTTGGCTCTATTTGTTATAAACGTCACTGAGCGTTGAATCCTGGATTCGATTTCCAAGTCAGCCAGTGTTTTTAGGGTTTCGTAACAAAACGGTAAAACGGAACCCTTATGGTGCGACTCAGTCTGTCTGTCTTTCTGTCTGTCACAGCTGGATATCTCAAGAACTACTAATACTTACAACTTGAATTTGAAATAGTTTTAGATGACGTTTGCTCAACTATTTTGCAAATAAGAAATACATTTTTTTTGCAACAGGGCCTGACGGGTGGCCTTAAAAACGCGAAGTGGGGCTACTAGGGCATATGGGGATATGAAAGAGCGCTATTGGCACATTCTAAAACATTTTTAGTTTTTTTTATAGGCCGCATAGTTTTCGACTTTTGATGAAAAACGTATAAAAAATACCGCCCCCCCTCCCCCTATCTCCTAAGGTTATATAGAGAAAAATCTGAAATTATTCTATGTGATAGAATTGCATGTAAAGATTACAGAAAAAATAAAACGATGCCTCTAAATGGTACTTAATCCTCAGTGCGCGAGTCCGACTCGCTCTTGTCCGGTATTTTTTTTTTCAGTGGTCACGTCTTCAGTACCAACCCAGAATCTGGATTTGAGCACGGTTAATGACAAGACTGGTCCGTCTTTTTACATTTTTTTTAAACCTGTTCTGTCCCACTGCTGGGCGCAAAGGTCTCCCTCATACTTTTCTATTCGTCTTTGTCCGCTGCCTTTTTCAGCCAATCAGTCAAGAACAAGTCTAGGTCGTCGCGCCGTGTGTATCTTAGGCCTGCCTCGGTGACAACGCCCGTCTTCAGACACCCACTGCGTGACGATCCTGGCCCATCTATCCTGATGCATCCTGTAGGTGTCGCCCGCCCAGTACCATTTCGGCCTCTATTAAGTACTTATAACTTAAAAAAAAAAATCTGGCAAAATGAGGTTATAGTTTATACCTCTAGCAATCCTTTGACGGATCAAAGATTTTTCAAAAATATAAAACTCCATTGTAAATGAAATGATTATCTCATTTTTTCATAAAAGAGTACCTACAGCTTAACGGCCCCGCTGTTTTCCGAGCTCACGGAAACTGCGATGAGTGCAAAAAGTTTTAATGAACCAAGGATAATGGACGGCGGTATGAAACAACGCTTATTTTCTGCTCACCCGCTGATTCATACTGAAACAGTTAATTAGGGTGAAATGAGTGACGTTTGGTCTATTTGGAACTTGTAACGAACGGGAGATAAATTGTGTTTTATAATCACTTTGTTTAAGGTTTCTTTTAGAGGAAGTTTCTGGAAAACGATATTTCAACAAACACTCGACGTCATATTTTGTAGTTGCAGTCACGTGGTTTACTCATAAGTCCCTATTCCCATGCTTGTTTTGCCTTGAAGTAATTACTATAAGGCATTTGTTAGTCTTAAAGCATCCTGTCATGATACGAGTAGTCTTTTAATCAAAAAGTAAGAAGCGGATCAAAAACTCAAATTAAAACGTCTCCTATAAATATTATTAAACTCCACATAAACGGGTTACAATTGAATAGTACCGCCAACAAACTCGTGTATCACATATTACTCGTATCTGCATACATTAATGTTCAACTATCTCGCAAAAGGACGACCGCTCACGGCCACGTCTGAGCTGTTAATGACGTTATCGCTTCCCCCACCCTTCGGCCTAACGAGAGCACGACCTACCCACATTATGGTAAAGCTATTTACTTATTTATCTTCAAACTAGGGTTGTAATGGCACCCCGCCTCCGTCTCCGCAAATGCGGAACTTCCGTAAGAGATCGTACCTCCGCTTCCGCAAGTTTTAAAGGTTGATGGACTATTTATCAGGCTCTGGGCTGGCAAACATGTGCGTGCATATGTTCATGTAGCCAATTAATATAATAATTATTTTATTTTAAGTTATTCAGGTTACTAACATAGGCTAAGATAATACTAACATATATGGATCCCTTGGTCTGATTTTTTTTTTAATTTGATTTTAAAGTAGCTATAACGGGGATACTTCGATGAGCCACAGTGAGACTGCGGAGCCACATCACATAAGATGCCGCAACTTTTGTCGTGCTCTCTGCAATAACACCTGCACTATGGAAGACCTTTGCGAGGCCAACGCCAACGCTATCGAAGTGGCCGAATTCTTATTTAGAATATAGCTCCGAAGCTTATTTAAAATATTGATATAAATAGAATCTTCGATAGGACGAAGAGAAGAACGAAGATCTAATAAAGAATAATCGGCTCCAACTAAGCGAAGACCCTTTAGCATGGTGGAGATATAATTAGAAGTCTCAAGTGTTTTCTCAGTACTAAGTGAGCAACTGTTTAGTGGAGCCGGTTTAATTGTGATTACCAAGGTCGTTTTATTTCCCTGCTCCCGCTGATGGACTTACAACCCTACTTCAAAACAAGTCTCTGGAGGTTAGATGAGAATACATGGAATAGCTTTCATTGGTTTCTGTAAGGAAATGTATGGAACTACCTATTGTTTGTTACAAAGAATATGCATTATTTCATATTTTCCCTGATCGTCGTTCAAAGCAGATATTGTGGATGGAACAACAAATGATTTTAATGTAATATGATATCAACTGCATTAACTTTCAATGCACTATGCTGCTGTGACTAAAGCAATTTGTGAGAATAATTATTGGTCTGGTTAGAAATTGCAACGTTGGCTGGCCAGCGTGAAGTCCTGTGTTTGATTCATGAGTTAGGACCAACTGGAGTTTTTAGTTCAGTTTAGTATTATGTCGGTTTTAATTGTAAGGTAATTTAGAGTAATTTAATTGTAAATCTTCTTTTACAGATCGCATTCATTTATGAAACGTGGCTATCAAACATAACTAATAGGTGCTTCAGAAAAAAAAAAACATCGTTATCTACAGAGATAAACTATCTGAACCCTCTCCATCTGTTGCTGTTAAAACCTAAGCACAGACTTACCTATTGACAAATGTCCCAAGCATAGGTATCAATATCAAAAAAACGCCCGAACGTTTCTATAGGTATCGACGTCGATCAATATCAATTAACTTCGAGGATGGCTGTGATCAACTTGATTGATCGGTTTGATATAAAATGAAGTGATGAAGGTGAAATAAATGTTTTATTTATTTATTAAAGAACACCAACAGCGCATACATTAAATATTAGTATTCAGGAAAAGTATTACTGCTGATGTATACACAAATTAAAGGTGTACATAACATTTCAAGAAAAAAAAAAACCGGCGTGTCGGACCATGCATAATGAAGGGTGCCGTAGTTGGATGAATTGGTCCCAAGAACAAACTTAATATTGTTGTTGAAAAGCTTGTTCTCCCATACATTCCAACTGCAAATATAAGTTTGTACGCATAATATTGAGACATTTACCATGTTATTTCTTATAAGTTTTCCTGTAGTCTATAGATTTAATAACTTTTTTCTATTTTATTTACATACATACATAAGGTACATATATAAATTAAAAAAAAAAAACTTATAAAAGTAAAAACCGACTTCTAAAACCTAAAACAGATAAAATAACTTTCTTAAAAAACTTAACAGCTTCTGAAGTCGGCGCCAAGCTAAGTTGCATTGAACAATTGAAGACACCGACTTCAGAAGCTGTTAAGTTTTTTAAGAAAGTTATTTTATTTGTTTTAGGTTTTAGTTGTTACTTTTTTTTTTAAGTAAATTTATTTTTCCATTTTTAGTTGAATATACGTAACAAACAACTTTATAAGCCCAAGACGAACGAAAAGGAGAATCATCAAAATCCGCTTAGAAATGCCGGGCATGCAGTAAATTTATGCATATAACTTTGTACAGAAGAATAATTACCTAATTTATTATATATTAAAACCTTCCTGAAAGTATGTAGGTCACGTTAGTAAAAAATTATCAAAATTGATTCATAATTTTTTTGAGAAATTTGTGGACATACAAACATACATACATTCATACGGGTCGAATACAGAACCTGCTTTTTGAAGTCGGTTTAAAAAAAGAGTGTCGAGACGGTAAAATTTTCTGTATAGCTCTCATTCAAGTGTCAGAGTATAACATGCAATTAGGATCTTCGTTTCAAAAAGTGTTAAAAAAAGGCCTCAATCTCGATTTCGTAGAAATTCTAAAGATGTTTGATAAAATCGTTCATTAATTAATGCACTTATCGTAAGTTGATACTGATAGCGATAAATCCTGCAATACATAATTTACAGTCTACTTTTATTGCTGAGGGCCTTAGCACACCTCCGCCGCGAAACCGCGAAACCGCATGATGTTCCGCTACTCAAGTAGCGAAACATGATGCGAGTCAGTTGAATTGAACAACTGCGGTTTCACTGCTATGGTTTCCTAAGGCCCTGAACAATTTCTAGCCTTCGTGCTAGGTCCACGAAATTATTTTTCTAAGCCCCATTTGCAAGGCATTGTATCCACAGCATCAAGTTTTTCTCGACTAAAAACCATTAACAAAATTAATACTTTTAATGGAAACTGTTCTTTATTCATGAACTTTATTAACAGATCCCGTAACGAATAATTAGGTCAGCGGCCACGAAGAATATTGGCATAAATTTTACACTTAAAATGGTTATTTTTTGTTGGTTTTGGGGGGGGGAAACAGGGGAATTATTAATTTTATAGTCAGTCAAAAAAAAAAAGTAGGGAGGTGTCGTGGGACACCCGGTTGGAACGAAGTTCCTTTCGATGTATACAGGATGTCCTGTAAAGAATGGATTACCTTGAAAGAGCATATAATAGACTTTATGGCCGTTCCAAAAAAAAAAAAAACAATAAAAATATATAGGTATATCCAAGAAGGTACATAAGATTTAAAAAAAAATGCAATTTTTTTACTTGCCACTCTGAAAAATACGCTTGCCCCCTATTAGGTACATGAGATTTACATCTGTTGAACTGTGGGTGTAGAGCTTGTCCACTCTGAAAAATACGCTTGCCCCCTATTACATGAGATTTACATCTGTTGAACTGTGGGTGTAGAGTTTGTCCACTCAGAAAAATACGCTTGCCCCCTATTACATGAGATTTACATCTATTGAACTGTGGGTGTAGAGCTTGTCCACTCTGAAAAATACGCTTGCCCCCTATTACATGAGATTTACATCTGTTGAACTGTGGGTGTAGAGCTTGTCCACTCTGAAAAATACGCTTGCCCCCTATTACATGAGATTTACATCTATTGAACTGTGGGTGTAGAGCTTGTCCACTCTGAAAAATACGCTTGCCCCCTATTACATGAGATTTACATCTGTTGAACTGTGGGTGTAGAGCTTGTCCACTCTGAAAAATACGCTTGCCCCCTATTACATGAGATTTACATCTGTTGAACTGTGGGTGTAGAGCTTGTCCACTCTGAAAAATACGCTTGCCCCCTATTACATGAGATTTACATCTGTTGAACTGTGGGTGTAGAGCTTGTCCACTCTGAAAAATACGCTTGCCCCCTATTACATGAGATTTACATCTGTTGAACTGTGGGTGTAGAGCTTGTCCACTCTGAAAAATACGCTTGCCCCCTATTACATGAGATTTACATCTGTTGAACTGTGGGTGTATAGCTACTCCACTCTGAAAAATACGCTTGCCCCCTATTACATGAGATTTACATCTGTTGAACTGTGGGTGTATAGCTACTCCACTCTGAAAAATACGCTTGCCCCCTATTACATGAGATTTACATCTGTTGAACTGTGGGTGTAGAGCTTGTCCACTCTGAAAAATACGCTTGCCCCCTATTACATGAGATTTACATCTGTTGAACTGTGGGTGTAGAGCTTGTCCACTCTGAAAAATACGCTTGCCCCCTATTACATGAGATTTACATCTGTTGAACTGTGGGTGTAGAGCTTGTCCACTCTGAAAAATACGCTTGCCCCCTATTACATGAGATTTACATCTGTTGAACTGTGGGTGTATAGCTACTCCACTCTGAAAAATACGCTTGCCCCCTATTACATGAGATTTACATCTGTTGAACTGTGGGTGTATAGCTACTCCACTCTGAAAAATACGCTTGCCCCCTATTACATGAGATTTACATCTGTTGAACTGTGGGTGTAGAGCTTGTCCACTCTGAAAAATACGCTTGCCCCCTATTACATGAGATTTACATCTGTTGACCTGTGGGTGTAGAGCTTGTCCACTCTGAAAAATACGCTTGCCCCCTATTACATGAGATTTACATCTGTTGAACTGTGGGTGTAGAGCTTGTCCACTCTGAAAAATACGCACGCCCCCTATTACATGAGATTTACATCTGTTGAACTGTGGGTGTAGAGCTTGTCCACTCTGAAAAATACGCACGCCCCCTATTACATGAGATTTACATCTGTTGAACTGTGGGTGTAGAGCTTGTCCACTCTGAAAAATACGCGTGCCCCCTATTACATGAGATTTACATCTGTTGAACTGTGGGTGTAGAGCTTGTCCACTCTGAAAAATACGCGTGCCCCCTATTACATGAGATTTACATCTGTTGAACTGTGGGTGTATAGCTACTCCACTCTGAAATGACGCGCCCCACTACTCACTACGGTAAATGCGGTAGTGGGGCGCGTCATTTCAGAGTGGAGTAGCTCTACTAAAGGTACACCTCTGCCTAACACTTCGTGGCGTGATGATAATGTTTTATGTTATTTACAGTCACTTGTTTGAGGAGCACGGGTTGATCGATCAGGTTAAGCTACGCTTGTCGCGGTTGGTCCGTGGATGGGTGACCATCTTTACATACCAAGACCCCTCCGTGCCTCGAAAAGCACGTTAAACCGTTGGTCCTGGCTGTCATTCGTGGATCTTAGAAAGTCGTCACGGGTCGTCAGAAGCCCCAAAGTCTGACAGCCAGTCTTACCAAGGGGTATCGTATTATTCAGTGTTGTGGGGGTCAGATAGGCAGTCGCTCTATGTGAAATACTGGTATTCAGCTGCATCCGGTGTGACTGGAAGCTGACCCCAACATAGTTGGGAAAAGGCGAGGCAGATTGATTTATAGTCACTTATTTTATAAAATATGAATCCATACCCAATAATCACGTAGATTAAGCAAAATGGTAACCTTAACTAATATTGTAAATGCAAAAGTAAGTTTGTTTGTTTGTTACCTTTCACGTCTAAACCACTGAACTGATCATCCTGTTATTTTGCATATACGTTCTTATGATAATAGATGGCGCTACGTGTCTTTCGAATCATGATTGAATTATATTATTATAGAAACATTAGTAGCGTGTTAACTGTCGTACGTACACACGCTGTACGTAAGAAAAATATTCATATAATATGTATATAAACGTAATCATGTAAATATACGTGTTTTCATATATTTTTATTTTTATTTTTAGTACCTAAAACATTTTGTGAGTCTAGACTTTTAGAGTGTCGATAGACCGGTTTTTCATATTTTCATATCCTACTAATATTATAAATGTGAAAGTTTGTATGTTTGGATGTTTGTTACTCAATTACGCAAAAACGGCTTTGGATGAAATTTGATATACAGTTAGTTTATAACCTGGATTAAGACATAGGATACTTTTCATCCCGGTAGAAGGTTCCCGTGGGATAATTTCCGACATACACGCGGGCGAAGCCACTGGCAAAAGCTAGTAATACTATAAATGCAAAAGTGAGTTTGTTTGTTACGCTTTCACACTAAAACCGCTGAACGGATTTAGATAAAATTTGGCACATGGGTAGACTATGATCTGGATTAGGATATAGGTTACTTTTGATCTCAGTAGTGCGTTCACGCGGGCGAAACCGCGGGTAAAAGCTAGCGGTATAAAAAGGTAAAAAACACTGCCATTTTCCTCATACGTACGTATTTTGGGTTTACCGTCAAATCCTGGTACGAAAATAGTTGTATCTTCTCATTACCATTGCACTTAACATAATACAAACAAACATAATCATTCAAATTATTTTATGATAAGCAACTTCCATATGTGTCTACATATTTATGGTTCTTTATTGTAAACGTGTTCGTGTAACTATTTTCCTAAAAGAAAATTAAACTACAGGGTCAAATTAAATTAGCTAGCGAAACTCCGCCGACGTGATGGGAATCGATATCTAAACATGATCAAACAAAAAAGAAATTGATGAATTTTTGTTGGGGACAGCAACCGCAGTTATTGTAGTCACTTGAAATATTAGGTTATAAATGATAAATGATAAATGATTTTTATTTCTGTAAGTAGGTTTGTACAAACACTTTTACAAGTCAATATTTTATTTTTTTAAACTAGATGAGGTCGGCGTTTCCTAACTGACTACTCTGAGAAGAAAGGCCGAAACAAACTCAGAGGTCACAGTCTCTTATAAAGTCCAGACATAATCTTGGTCACTTCATGTGAAGACCATGTAGATTGGTGTCTGAAATGGTCTTTTGAAGAAAGAACCACACAGATTGAGAGGACCTGTCCAGTCAGTGCATGCATTTGTCAGTAATCGCGCAGCTCAACTCAGAACTTAAGGAGCTCAACGATTCGACGAACAATACCAAATAAAGGACTTTGGGGTAGGCCGCATAGATTACTCAAACTGCCAGACCATGATTAAAAATAAGAGAAAAAAAAAAAAAGCAATGACCTACATAGTCTTCACATTCACAATAAATAAAAATAATATAATACTTACAAAGTAAATATTCATGTCAACATTCAGTATGCAAAAATAAAAATAATATAAAATTTGGAGCAGTTCAACCCAAGCCTTTTTGTCCTCAATATAATCTTTAACGGTATAAAAAGCTTTCTGACACAACTTGCGTTTAATGAATGATTTGAATTTATTAAGGCTCAGATCTTGAACGTGGCTTGGAAGTTTATTATAAAAGCGTATACATTGACACCTGAATGACCCACCTGTTTTCTTGAGCCTTGTTGGAGGTACAACAAATTTGTGTTTGTTCCTAGTATTTATATTGTGGATATCACTGTATTTTTTAAACAATTTAATGTTTTTATGGGCATATAAAAGATTTTCAAAAATGTACTGAGAAGGCAAAGTCATTATATTAATCTCCTTAAATTTCTCTCTGAGAGATTGTCTCGGACTTAATTTATAAATGCATCGAACAGCTCTTTTCTGCAAAACAAAGATAGTCTGAATGCCGGCTGCATTTCCCCACAACAGAATACCGTACGACATTACACTATGAAAATAGCTAAAGTACACTAAACGGGCTGTCTCTATGTTGGTTAAATTACGAATTTTCCTAACAGCGTATGCTGCGGAGCTTAGCTTTTTTGACAATTTATCTATATGTGGGCCCCACTGAAGCTTAGCATCCAAAGTTAAGCCCAAGAATACTGTGCTAACTTCTGGATTCAACTCTTCGCCCTTTATCAACACGTTAGTTTTCACCTGCCTAACGTGAAGTAGCGTAAACTTAATGCATTTGGTTTTTTTTTCATTAAGCAGTAAATTATTAACACTGAACCAGTGAACTACTTTTGAGATCGCTCTGTTTACATCGTCAGTAACCAGCTGCTGACGTTTAAGTTTAAACAAAAGTGAAGTATCATCCGCAAACAAAACTATATCATGATTATCCTTTATGAGGTAGGGCAAATCGTTAATATAAATAAGAAACAAGAAAGGACCAAGAATCGAGCCCTGTGGGACCCCCATTGTTACTATAGATCCGGGCGATCTTTTTCCATTAACGTCAACGCTCTGAATCCTATTACTCAAGTATGAAGTAAGAAGATCCAGAGCGGTGTTCCGGATCCCGTAATGGCGGAGTTTCCTGATTAACGTTTCATGAAGAACGCAATCGAATGCCTTGGACAAATCACAAAAGATGCCCAAGGCATCGCATTTGCCTTCCCATGCATTATAAATATGTCCTAAAAGTTCAACACAATCAGTAGTTGAACGACCCTTTGTAAAACCGAACTGCTTGTTATGTAATAATTTATGTTTATTAAAAAATCTTTGCAATTGGTCTAAAATTAATTTCTCAAAAATTTTACTAAACGTAGGTAGTACTGAAATAGGTCTATAATTTGTGGGGTCTGATGTACTACCTGATTTAAACAAAGGTATTATTTTACTATATTTCATGAGGTCAGGAAACCATTTTATTATTGTGTGTTTTATGTGTGTCTTCACAGACGTGATGGGTTTCGATATCTAAACACGGTAAACAAAACAAAAGAATCACAGATCTCTACACGACCTTCGGGTACATTGAAGATGCACTTAGGCAGGCTTTTCATTGTGTACGGTGCCTAATCTAATAGATTTCGACCTAATAGATTTTGTATCGTCTTTGAAATAATAGAGCTCAATTGCACGAAGTAAAAAATCCGTAAGGTAAAAATTACGAGTACGCTAATGAAATATTGTTAAGACTAATTTTGAAAGAATATAATTTTTTGTTTAACGCAACAAGAACGAAGCGATACAAAATAGTTACGAAAATAGAATAATAATAATTTTAGTCTCAAATACAAAGTTCTAATTAGTAATTTGAAGTATTTTCAAAGTATCGCAAAACAATATTAATAAAAAAAAAATAACATCATTCTAAAATTAATTTGAAATACGTATTTAAAAATAAATACAAATACATTTCACGATCAAACTCTTAAACACTCCCATAACTCGGCGACTCGACTCGCACCTAAGAAGCGTGCTCCCCGAAATTACGCCACACAAAGGGCACCCTTTTTTTTTCCGTGGAGAAATGCTCGTGCATACTGCACTACCACGGGGAGATAGTGCAGTTATGTGGGACTTCAACCCACTAAAACTCCACGGTGTCCTCCTCTGCTGGTTGTGGCGGGAACACGGGCACGCGTTAGCACTCACCGCGAACCCGCCGCGGCTGTCCGTCACCGGACCCTCCTCTGGGAAGCACTCCCCATCACCGGCGCACAAGAACACATTGCGCGCCGTGACCACACCATGGACCAAACCAGCACATGGGTGCTAGACGACTCCGTGTCTAGGCACCCTTGGTCCTCCTGCGACCGGTCAGGGCAGTGGCCCGGCCGCCTACCACTTTTTGGCCGCAGAATGCCAACGAAATGCCGATACTCCTACTCTCCGGCGGCCCCACCGCGTTCGCCATCACACGGTGGCGACCCCGTCAAGGCCGCGGAAGGTAGGGAGAGCGGCGCACCGCATTACTCCTCTCCCGCCGCGGCCTCCAACCCTCAGCCGCGATGCCTCCCATACGACATCGCGGCCCGCCTCAGTTGCAATATCGGCCAAGCGGCACCGCAACCTACCTGTTGACCGCTACGTCGTCGACTTCCTAGGAAAAGCGCTGACGAGCGGCCCCTCCTCGAGTTCCTCTTCGCTTCACCGCCCTCCTGCCTAGACTATTAGTGATACAGAGGTCCACTTTTTTTTTAACATTGTAAAATGTTTTTCAATCGCTTCAGTATAGCCCCCATTTTCGCTCAGAGTGTGACATCGCCTTGGTGTCTTGAGTTTTAGGGCTATATAAATGGTTGAGGTTCGCGTCTTTTGAGCCCTCAACAATTCATGTAGCCCTAAAACTCACTACACCAAGGCGATGTCACACTCTGAGCGAAAATGGAGACTATACTGAAGCTATCGAAAAACATTTTTAATGTTAAAAACTAGCGAGGACATTCTATAATCTAAGCGAGCGAGCCTTATAGTAGTCGCGTATGATGACATCTGATATCTGTTTGGGTTGGTACCCTCTGATGGCCAACTCCAGCACCGCGCGCACTCATTGGTCATATCAAATAGCGCACGCTTCCCCGGCTTCCTGTTACACACTTCCGTCCCTTTTCATGAAATCACTCCCACAGATTGCAGGAAAGCGAAAGGAAAAATGTTACACATTAAAAACAGTTTTAAATCACTCAACTCATACTTCAAGTAACAAAACCACGAGCGGTCAAACCCAAAAAAAAATCATCAAATCATTTTCCTTTCTCTTGTTTCGAAACCCAACACGTCTGCGGAGTTACGCTAGCTAATTTAATTTGACCCTGTATACGCGCTGCTTTTGAATTGGTAAGGGAGCTGCCACGATAGTGTTGTACTAATCATAATGAACAACTTTTAATATGGAAACAAACCTGGAATCGCGAAAAAGAAATTAGCTGTTCCCTACATTTTGACGAGCTATGCGAACGGAAATGTAGGGAACAGACTTTTTTATTTAATAAAAAAAATAGTAAAAGTTGTTCATAATGATGAGTACAACACTATTTTGGCAGCTATCTAGCCAATAAAAAAGCAACGTGTATACCTGCCAATACCTACCTATTACTTATATATAATATAATGTATGTTTGTTTGTTTGGTATTTAATCTTAGATCCATCCGAGTGATGTTTACCTAATATGATTTGGTACAAAACTGGCATACAATATCTCTCACAGTAATCGAAATCAACTATCAACTTCATACTAGATTCCGCCCGCGGCTTCGCTCGAGTGGTATATCGATAAAATATAATAACTCCTTTTTTGAAGTCGTTAAAAGTAGTCCGTGTCCTTACCCCAGTGTTCAAAGTATACCCATACCTTTCATCAAAATCGGTTTAGCCGTGAAAGCGTAACAAGTAAACACAAAAAATATTTTCTCTTCATAATATTAGTTTAGTTAAAGAGATAATGGTGCCGATTCTCTTGTTCAATAACTAAACTAAAATTAGAGAATCGCTATCTTTAAATAACACGCAGAGCGAGAAAAGGACGGATATAGCTATAAACTAAGTTAGAAATGTTAAACTAGTTGACTCGCGCTTCACCGTGTTTTTAGTGTCGTTTAAGGAAATAATAGTTCAACTAAATTTGACAGCTCTAATTTACGTCCGTCTAGGTTGTATGTTGATTTCGCGACCGTAACAAGTACGTATTTACATAATTATAATAACTAATTCCATCAATACAACTCTTTAAGACCACGCAATCGAATCGAATTACTATTTCATGAAATCTTGACATTTGGGGATTATACTAACTTAAGGAGTTGTTTTACTGATTCCAATGAATATAATTCTGTACATGTGCAAATGAAAATGTTACGGTCGCGAATCATACTTTAATCAACATACAACCTAATACTGATTCGCAAATTCCAAAAAAACTTAAGATAATTTAAATTTCCTGGACTACCCTGACGCTTCCCCCTTATGAGCGCCATTTTCAAATACATATTCGACCCACGTCTAGCTCTATACTGGATGTTATTTAAAGTTGTAGCGTTCGTCATTAACACTGCCACACGAAATAATAATGTTTTGCATGTTAAATCCTTAGCTTTGAAACGGGAGGATTTACTCAAAAGCCAGATCTACTCAGTTTTTAGTTAAACCAGAATATGAAATGAAAAAGAAAATTACAGTTCTCGAACTAAAATACAAAATCAGTAACAATAGTTTTTAAAATTGTTTTCTTCAACACTTTTTATCAAACAAACCCCGATTTAGAACGTTCCGATTTCAAACAGAATCGATTGGAAATCATTGCACTAGAATCATGCTACGAATTATACGAGTAAATCATTGTATTCGAATACAATGATTTACTCGTATAATTCGTACCTAGCTAAGATGTCAGTTTTGTTTTTTTTAATTGGACCATCGACATGAATTTCGTTGATAAAAATAAAATATGAATAAAACCCCCGTCAGGAAGGAAGTTCTTTCTCAAGTATGATTTGAAACGAAAAAGAAGTCTCGCATCCGCCATTTTGGATTTACATTGTGACGTCACTATCAGCTTTTACACCCTCGAAAACCATGAAAACATCCATGATGAAAAACTTTTAAAAATTCGCAGCCGCCATCTTGTTCATTTTAGAATAATAGAAAGAGATAGAGAAAGTTGCACTGAGTTTTTGGTCTGGTTAAGTGACGATTTCTACCAATTTACTCCTAGCACAAGCCGCGTTAAAGAACTTCGTTCCAAAAATGTCTGGTATCTATTTATCTAACCACTGGCAAATAAATTCTGCATAGGTTGGTTACGCCATAAACGGTTGAATTGCATGTTGTATAACTAAAAACGAGATACATACTCGTATTATCCTCTTGGTATATAATAATGACCTATGTATTTCAGAGATATCGAAATTCTAGTGCAAAAACCTAAATTAGCTAAGAGCTCGATTGCAGCGCACAAGAACATTATATTTCGGCTTAATACACAGGGAATAAGTTGCGGAGAGCATATTCCAGCTTAAAATCGGCTAGCAAAGTTCTTTTTATTACCGTACATATTCCAAAGCTACTTTCGACTCGTTTTATGATGATGTTCAACATACGACATTATGCGTCTTACACATAAATCTTGGTTTTTTATTCGCTTATAATGGGTTTTATGAATTCTTCATCCTCAATATTATTGTAACATGGAGTACGCCAACTCACCTAGAGCAAGTGTTATAATCTATGCTCAAGATTTCTCTGTATGGAATTGTTATTATGTAATTATATTCTATTTACATGTGTTTACTTAGTATGTTTTTGCGTTATTATTTTCTTTTTGATGTGACATCCAATTCATCATTAAATTTTACAGATGAAAGCCGCAGAGAATTGCTTTTATTGTAATACATATTCATGAATTAAACTAAATCTAAATAAATAAATCAAATTATTACTAACCTAAAACCACCTTAAACTTAATCAAACCCAGCAATTTGCTATCAAAACTTATTACTGAACCCAGAACGCCAGTACAAAACATTATCGCACCACTAGCTCGCACGATTTTTCAGCACTTCTGAACGCTCCAGTACTTTCACAAACATAATTGAATATGCACCGTCAAAGCAGTGGGGTTCACACGATGGAAATTCATTTTCAGTATGTTTATTTTATTGATGAACGTGTTTGCCAATGCATATTGTGATGATATTTGCAAGAAAAATATTGTATGGAAACAATACTTATTTTTCTGTTGTGAAAATGTAACGTTTACGCAATGGTCCAGTTTTGCTAGACCATTAGTTTCAAAATCTGTTTTTATTTGTTTTCAACTTCTTTCAGTAAAATATCGGTTATTGTTTCTAGGTTCTTTTGGCAGACATCAGAGTTGAAGGTTTCTTTTGCAGTGTGGGTATTCAAATTCAAAAATAATTAATTTTTCTGTTTTCACAAACAATGACATAACATTATTTAAAACAAGCTTAAAAACTACTTGACATCAGTTGGGGTGAGACTGGTGTCTGCACCACGGATGTTGCAGATGCAGATTTTTTTTCATTCGCGGATGTGAATTTGTGGTGGCTCATATCCGTGGATGCGATTGCGGATCTCAAGTTTCCGCCAAGGCGGCAAGGCAAAATTCAAAATTTCTTACGTTTTTTTGCAAATTGCAACGCAGTTTCGTTGTATATTGATCGTAATTCAATTCGCGGTAATTATAAAAAAATAATAACTAAATTATAAACATTTAAAAATCAATTATAACTCTCTATAATTCATGTGTTTGATGGACATAAGACTATTTTGTGAAAATGTGACGATGCTTTAGAATTTAGATGATTATAATTTCCATTTTGTTGATTATGATTTTACTTATATACTCCATAGCCATCCACATCTGCATCCGCATGAGCTCCGCATTGGCTAATGCGGATGCGACGGTCTAAATAAATGCGAAAGCTCTGCAATTGCGGATGCAATGCATATCCGTAACATCCCTGATCTGCACTTGGAGCCTGTACGAGTATAGCAGATCACCAGCGATATATGTATGTATAAACATACTAAGTAAGTTAGTTATTTTGAAACGATAAAGCATAATATAAAAATCAATGCTACACTTAACAGATTAGGGGTAAAAAATAACAAAGATGAAACAAAGACGGCCAAGTGCGTGTCGGACACGCACAATGAACGGTTCCGTATTTGGGATGAATTTATCCGAAAAACAAACTTAACATTGTAGATGAAAAACTTATTCTCCCATGCAACGATATCCGTCACGGTCAATTCTCCAACTGCAAAATTGCAAATGTAAGTTTGTAATCGCAAAAAAAAATTTTTTCATCAAAATATGTCGCATATATGGCCGTATTTTTTATTGCGTTGGCTTAGCAGCTTGATGTTTAGAGCTTCAGGACTTACGTATTTGATATTAATTTCAACTTGATACCTCCAGGCGCTCCTGAGGAAAAGGGTCTTGACAGACTGACAAATGGACAACGAAATGATCTTATAAGGGTTCCATTTTTTTCCTTTTGAGGTAAGGAAACCTAACAATAAAACAAAAAAGAGAAATATTTTTTTTTATTAGTACCTATATTTGACACGGGTCTGAATGTTTACTGAGTACGTGAGTTTAGTTTGATTCCACCATGACCATTGCAGGCCAATGTGTTATACTTAAAAATACAGGAAAACCGAATCACGAAATTCTGTGTATTTTTGACAGGCCAGTTGGCGTGGTTGGTTAAGATACCACCTATCATGCCGCAGGTCGTGGGTTCGATTCCCATCCAGGACAAACATTTGTGTGCATGAACATGTCTGTTTGTTCTGAGTTTGGGTGTAATTATCTATATATTTACAAAAAAAAAGTAGTGTATGTAGTATATCAGTTATCTGGTTTCCATGGTACAAGCTCTGCTATTTTTATTTCTGTAAGTAGGTTTGTACAAACAATGAAATTGTATTATAATATAAACAATCTAAGACTAAAATAAAGTTACAAAAATAATATCCTAACCAACTAAAACTATTAAAAAAAAACTAAAATATGGCGGCGAAAAATTCATCCGCATCGCTGTCATCTGGTAATGTACCCAAGAGACTGGCGGCATTGCCACGTTGTATGGCAATGCTTAGCCTCTGGCCAAGGTAAAAGCCTGCCCTTGGCTCACGGGAAGTATTAACCAGCCGTTGGGAGATTTCCTTGAACAAAGCATGAGCACACGGACCCCACGGCCCGAGGGTTTCAACCCCAAACGGCTCGAAAATATAGTTACCGATAATGTTATTATACTTCCGCCGCTTGAGGATTTCCGCAGCCGCAGCAGCAGCGCCAGCACAGCACGCTGTGCCAGGAAGATGGGAAGGCGCAAAAGTATCGACACACGTTGCGTCCCACACTAAAGGCCTACCCACCTTCCATGGAAATAAAGACATGCCGTCCGGTCTCTTGCTATCGTCGCGTGCCAAGCCATTGGGTTCTAATACAGCTGGAACGCCGACGGTGACAAGGGCACGTCGGATGATGTCATTAATGTTTGCGTGCCGTGTTTGCAGCTCTGCTTAGTTTGGGATCAGATGACCGTGTGTGAATTATGTCCCAGGTTATTATTATTTACTTAAGAACTCATGGAATCTATAATAATTATATTCGATAGAAAAAATAAAATGTATTTTAGAATCTGCAACAAGTAATCGACTGCGATTAGAAAACCGATCGATTAAAGAAATTATAAATAATAAAACGAAAAATAAAAAGAAAAACGTGAAGAAACACAAATTTTTCTTCCCATATTTGTACAAAACCTATTATTTACAAGCCACAGTTTAGTTTTAAATTACACAAGGGTCGATCGGCATCCCTTGGGGAAAATGGAACAATTGATTCGTGAAAAATCGCTTATAGAAGGTAGGATGAATATTTTTACCCTTTTTTGGTACAGTAGGCCGATATTTTCAGCTAAGGCAGCCTATTTAATTCACCTTTGGAAGCGTTACTAATTTTAATTGTCAGTTTTAACACAGTATTTTATTTTAAAGTTCTTGTAGGCATAAAAGTAACTCGTTCGGGTTCACGGGAGGTTATTTAAGCCTATTTAAATATTTTACACTTTAAAAATATCTTTTAATTTTTAAATTAAATTCTATTGCTTAAACAGAAGAAAGAGCAGAGGTGACCCAGTGGTAACGGGTTACGAGGTTCCGATCTATAAGGTCGTGAGTTCGAACCCAGCCTAGGCAGATTGCCTAGCCTTTTCCCAACTATATGGGGGTCGGCTTCCAGTCTAACCGGATGCAGCTAAATACCAGTAACTTATACTGGAGTGACTGTATAACTGACCTCCACAACCCAGTTACTGGGTAAGACGCTACTGTCAAAGATCTACGTATGACAGCGGGACTAACGGTTCAACGTGCTTTCCGAGAAACGGAGTGGTCGCGATATGTGTTGGAGCGACTGCCTATCTGACCACAACCCAGTTACTGGGTAATACGATACACTTTGGTAAGACTGGTTGGCAGACTTTCGGGCTTCTGACGACCCGTAAAGGCTGTCAAAGATCCACGAATGACAGCCAGGTCCAACGGCTTAACGTGCTTTCCGAGGCACGGAGGAGTCTCGGTATGTAAAGATGTGTATTTACCTAATTTCATCAGGGGGAGGAGCTCATGGCTAGGTAATAACAGCAGCACGAGTCGATCCATCAGGTTAAGTTACGCTTGCCGCTGTTGGTCCGTGGATGGGTGACCATCTTTACATACCGAGACTCCTCCATGCCTCTGAAAGCACGCTAAGCCGTTGGACCCGGCTGTCATTCTTGGATATTTGACAGTCGTAAGCCCGAAAGATTTACCAAGGTGTATCGTATTATCCAGTAACTGGGTTGTGGAGGTCAGATAGGCAGTCGCTCCATGTAAAATACTGGTATTCAGCTGCCGATTAGACTGGAAGCTGACCCCAACATAGTTAGGAAAAGGCTAGGCAGATTGACTTAATTTCATCATCACTGCTCTTAAAACGGTGAAGGATAACATCGCGAGACACTGGATCTTATAATAAAAAAAATTAATAATAATAATATCCTGGGACATTTTCACACACGGTCATCTGGTCCCAAACTAAGCAGAGCTTGTACTATGGAAACCAGATAACTGATATAGAATTTAGAATTTAGAATTTAGAATTTAGAATTTAGAATTTATTTATTTATTTGTTAACATAGGTAAAGAAATACAGATCTTATGTTAGATGAACAGAGCGCTATGTTATACCAGGAGGTGTACAAATATAGTGTGCAGATCTAGCTGAAGATTACAAATTAAAAATTAAATTAAATGACTAAAATATTGGAAATCGTGCATATTATCTAATTAGAAATAAATTGAGTCAGACCTAAATGAGGAATTAAAATGTCAATAATTAAAAATGTCAAAATTATTTAATGCCAATAATAATAATTGTAATTCTAAATTAATTCGTCATTTAAGTAATCGTCAATAGTATAATAACATTTATCAATTAGGAACAATTTCATTTTTTTCTTAAATTGTGTAAAATTTAATTCTTTTATGGCATCTGGAATTTTATTATAAATGCGTGGAGCCATACCCAGGACACTTTTTTTTACTAATGCAGTTTTACATTTATAATTACTCAAAGAATTTTTATACTGACTACGTATTGGAACATTTCGTACCATTGTCATTTTTTCAAAAAGGTTGGGATTTGTTTTGACGAAGATACTAATTTCTAATATGTATATCGCCGGTAGCGTAAGTATTTTCAATGATTTAAAATACGGTGCACAGCTGTCTTCTGTTTTCAGACCACACATGGCTCTAACGCACCTTTTTTGTGCCTTAAATAAGAATCCCTTATCCGGGGAATTACCCCAAAAAATAATTCCGTAACGTAGAAGTGAGGCTACTAGACCATGATAGGCAACAAGTAACGCGTCTATATTTACTTTTTTAGCCAATTGAAAAAGTGCATAGGCTGATTTATTTATTTTTTTACATAGCTGTTCTATATGAGCTTTCCAATTAAGGTTATTGTCAATATATATACCTAAAAACACACTTTTTTTTACTTCTTCTATTTCGCTACCATTGTAATTGACACACATTTTAGGAGGTTCAATTCTTTGTTGGAAATGCATTACTTTGGTTTTCTTGAGGTTTATTATTAAATTATTCATATTGAGCCAATTAATTATGTCACTAAGAGTATTATTAATGTCAAATTTATAAGTATTTAAGTCCTTACATTTTACTATGGCAGTGCTATCATCTGCAAACAAAATCATTTGTTGTTTTATAACTTTTGGCAAATCATTTATGTAAATGAGAAATAAGGGTGGCCCAAGCACGCTACCTTGAGGCACTCCATATTTTATTCTCCTGAAATTTGACACATACGTTCGTTCCATTTTTGTTTTTGTGCACACTCTTGTGACTTCAGTACATTGCAATCTATTACTTAGATATGATTCTAGTAATTTTAAAATGTTCCCTCTGATGCCATAGCAATGCAATTTGTCTAGAAGGATTTTGTGATCAACATAATCAAAGGCCTTAGTCATGTCTGTGTAAATAGCGCAAATAGGAGTCTTTTTATCAACAGCAGTCATAACATTATTTAAAAGGTCGAAAATAGCCATATTAATTGTTTTATTTCTCCGGAAACCGTTTTGTTCTTTGCACAAAATATTATATTTCTGAAGATATTGATATAGCGAGTTATAAATAACTCTTTCAAAGATTTTGGAAAAAACAGGAATTTTGGCTATTGGCCGGTAATTTTTTATATGCGTCTTGTCTTCCTTTTTGTGGAGCGGTTTGACTATGACTTTTTTCAAGGCTTCGGGATATATTCCATCGGTAATACCTATATTAATAATATGTGCTAGGACAGGTGCTATAAGCTCAATTACATATTTAATTACTTTAGTAGATATACCGTCAATACCTACAGTACTAGTATTTTTAAGCGTCTTTGTGGCTAATATAATATCGGATTTTAGAGCAGGCTGCATAAACATTGATTGCATTGTTGAATTATCTAACTTATTATTTATTTTAATGTCATTTGTTATATTATTCTCAATGTC
Organism: Dicycla oo; assembly: GCA_948252095.1. NCBI lineage: Eukaryota > Metazoa > Arthropoda > Insecta > Lepidoptera > Noctuidae > Dicycla > Dicycla oo. The sequence goes on from OX411732.1 coordinate 19,040,353, forward strand.
ATCTATATAGTAGTCATTAAATGCATTTGCTATGTCATTCGGATTTGTGAATGTCAAATTTCCTGTTTTTATTTTCAGTATCTGTTCTTTAGGCAAGTTAGTTTTAGATCTGTTGACTATCTGCCATGTGGCTTTGGATTTATTTTGCGAGTTGTTTATAAAGTAGTTATTCTGTGCCTTCTGAGTTAGTCTAACAATTTTTTTATACTGAGAAGTGTATTTCTTCAAATCACTTTTAGCTTTTTTTGTTGGGTGTAGTCTGTAAGCCCACAGTAACCGTCTCTGTTTTTTGCTACATGTTTTTATGCCACGAGAAATCCATTTAACCTGTTTGTTTGTGTTTATAGTTATTATTTTCTCTGGAAAACAGAGATCGTAAAACAATGAGAAATTATCCAAAAAAGTCTTATATGCTACATTAACATCATTACTTTCGTAGACTTCTTTGAATGATAAATTTTGTATACATGATTTAAATTTATCAAGGTTCTCTTTGGAGTAATCTTTTTTTACCGTTTTCCAAAATTTTAAGCGACACGTTTTATTGACAGGTATTTTAAGTATTTGTGATGTATGGTCTGATAACATGAGGTCAATAATTTCCGTTTTCCATCCTTTTCTTAGATTATGTGCAAAGTTATCAATGCACGTTTTACTGTGAGGCCTAGTAGGCTGGTTGAGAGCTAGAGTCAAGTTATAGTTAAGTAGGAAGTGCTCCAAATCCAGAGTAGTCTTATTTCTTAACAGTACATTAATGTTAAGATCACCACACAATACAATTTTTTTATTCGATAATACACAAACTTTTTTTAATACAATGTCAAGTTTTTCATAGAATGTCAAGTAATTATATTTTGGTACTCTATACACACATATAACAATAATTGAGTAGGATGTCAATTCTATAGCACAAATTTCAAACACACCTGATACAGACTGTTTAGCAACATCTGGTAGTTCCCTGTACTGGTGCCCCTGTCTTACAAGAATACAAGTTCCTCCCCGATTTGTGCTTCGTGCAAAAAGAGCGGCTAGGTGGAAATTCGGAATATGCAATAAACTCTCATGTCCAGATATTATGAAATGCTCTGTTAAACAGAGTACATCTACAGTTGTCCCTTGATTTTCCAAGTTTTCTAATTGTACAGTCAGCAAGTCTAATTTGTTTAACAATCCAGCAATGTTTTGATGCATTACATTAATACGACTGAAGAAAAAACTGTCCCGTGTCTTCTGATTCAGTTACTGTCTTCATTTGGTTTTTAGTTTGGCAAAAGTCAGTGTTTGATGATTGTATGTCCATAATCATTTTGAAAATATCCTTAAAAATCGCTTGAATTCCAGAGTAATTTATTACACCCGTGCGTTTGTTGAACATAGTGTCGTCATACTTTAGGTTCAAGTTACTGTCCAGAAAATAGGCGTGTTCATGAGTGATAGTATCTAGATATAATAAATTATTGAATGTTTCCACTCTTGAATTATATAGGTAGTTGTGTGTGAAAAATTTGTACGTTGGAGTGCAGATAATTATATTAGTGTTCGAGACTTCTTGCAACATTTGTCTAATTAGTAAAATGCTATCAAAATATTTATTTGTTATTTTAAAGTCTTCCTCACCTATCAATATAATACAGAAGTCCTGTAGAGTGAACTCTAACAACTTTTCTTTGATACCTTTTAACAGAAGTTCCATAGTTCCATGAGGCGTGATGTAATGGCAGAGTTCATACTTCTCAAAAGTATTTTCTGCAATATGAAGCAATTTATTTTTGTTGTCTGTACTTAATATGCAAATTTTTTTACGCTTCGACTGGCTTTCGTCTGCATTATTTGTGCATTGGTTTATTGGTGGTGTCAGCTTATCGCTTTCTTCCACCACTTTCGGGTTTTTGCATTTTTTTTGTATTAGAGTTTTGTTATTTTCTCCAAGCTTAATTGTTTCTGTTTGCGTGTGTTTATGATTTTTATTAAGATTTTTTGCCTTTTTTGTGATAGGTGATTTTAGTTTAATTGGACTGTAAGTGACTTTCTTGTACAGTTCGTTTTGTTTGCTCAGATTTATATTCACTGCTTTGAGATTATTATTTTCTAAAGTCAATTCTTCAATTTCTGAGTGAGCGCTCTGCAGGTCAAGTGTAAGGTTAATAATTTGATCTCGCAGTTTCTTGATTTCATCGTCATCACTGTCGGACATCTCCGGTACACTAGTGACTGTCTCATTTAACGTACACACAGAAGCTACCTCACTGTCGTTCAACATTGAGTCTGATTTAGTCCTATTACGGCGGACAGTAATGTTGTTTTTGAAATTATTCATATTAGATACAGTTGACTTTTTGTTTTATACATAAAACATGGAAAAAGAATATCGAATTTTTGGATTTGAACTCGTACCACTTACAAGTTTTGATGTATCACTTGCGGCTCCTAGACCAAACGTACCTTACTATACTTATACTATTCAAAACTTGAGTTGCGTAGTATGCGTGTAACGGAGCACAGTCTCAAAAGACTGGTGTTCAGTCTTGAAATTTTGCTGCGAGTTGATTTCCGAACGGCAACTTTTGCGTCATAGATTCCGTGGTGAGTTCTGATTGGTCAAGTTTTATAGGAGTAACAGTGAGTCAGCTGTAGTTTGTTTACATTATCAAGATATCGCCAATTTAAATTAGTAACTGTTTTCAAAATATTTCGTTTTAGCTTAACGGCACTTCTAATGTTATTATGTTATCAATTTACACTCACGTTTGGCTAGTTTAAGCGTATTAATCCTTATCCATGCATAAATTCGAAGTTGTAACTTGTTTGTAGTCCACAATCTCCAACAGTCACTGCTTATGAATTATTGTTTTGTTCTCCAAACCACTTTATTGCTTACAGAGATAACAATCTCCCGTTGTTTTTATCGAAAAATACGCGTATTTCTTGATGTTTTAGTTTACCACCAATTTCAACCGTGACAGTGTTGCCAGTTAGTTCTGTAATCATTCTATCTTATCATTATACTACATACACTACTTTTTTTTTTTGTAAATACATACTTATATAGATAATTACACCCAGACTCAGGACAAACAGACATGTTCATGCACACAAATGTTTTTCTTGGATGGGAATCGAACCCACGACCAGCGACATGATAGGTGGTATCTTAACCAACCACGCCAACTGGCCCGTCAATTCGTAGACATCTGACATCCACCAACACGCACAAGGCCTGCGTGGTGGATGCCCACTCCCTCTCACAGAGGAGGCCAGTATCTCAGAAGTGGGAACATTATAGGCTGTTTATACTCATAAATAGCACAATAAAGTAATGCTACCTTGGTTAGTTTAGCCCATCAACTGACTTGCTGACTGGATAATAGTTTTACCATAACTCTCTTATAAAGGGGCATCGTGTTACCCAGTAACTGGGATACGGAGGTCCGATAAATCGCTCCATGTAAAATACTGTTATTCAGCTGCATCCGGTTACACTGGAAGCCAACCCCAACATAGTTGGAAAAAGGCTAGGCAGGTGATGATGATATATCCCGGTATAACAGCCGATATACGAAAGAAAAACAAAAAAAAAAAGATTCCGACGAAGTTAGAACCTCCTTTTTAGTTATCCTTATAAATAAAACTAAATACATTTCAAACCTGAGTACAAATTGAATTCCGTTTATCGATTCTATGAACGGAAAATATACGTCATTCACTTAAAAATTTATAGTATTGATTGAAATAGTCGACTGTATTTCGCTAAAAATACTTTCGAGTCGACATAGTTTTGTTTCGAACTGCACTCAATGACATCCAAGTGTAAATTAGAACAGGAATGACCTTTGTAACTTAGCCTCTTAGATAAATAGGTCACATGATCATTCTCCTGGCATTTTGGTTGATGCTGAGGGTTTTGAGTCTAACCAGAAGTGATAGTATTTTATTGGTTTTTCGTACAGCGACTGTTACAAAAACAATTACTCGACAATACCGATATTAAACATCAGGTTTCTGATTACATGTAACTGCAGCCGACGGTTTGACTTATGCCGTGATCACACGTACCGAGTAGATGGGCGAGACAAATAATACTAGGCCGAGTCAGTTAGTCAGTTCACAAAAATCGCGGGAAACGGTAGCGTGCTGCGAGCCACGTGAGCGTGCCGAGTGGCGAGTCCGCATCGAGTGCATGTTTATGCTTGCCGAGTGGGCAAGCGAGTCAATGCGGGGAAGCGTAGGGGTGGGCACTTGGTATAGTAACTAGAACACCGAGTGAGTGTCTCGCCCTTTTACTCGGTACGTGTGATCAAGGCATTATACTCTTAAATATAGGTACAGAAGTTCAAGATGTGTGAAAATGGTTACCCCCATCCATTGCTCTGTGGTCAAACCATCCATAAATACGCGCGAGTGTCATTTAGTTATGAAAGTATGAAACCAACGGTAACGTGAAAGACCAGTGACCAAAGACTTTTGCTCTCACCATTTTCATAGAACCCTACATCATTTGTTTGTGACAAAGCGATTTTGTGAAAAACACTCCGACATAAGACCTTTGAGGCTTGGCTCGTGGATTAGTGTAATGCCTCCCGCGCCCTCACATAATCCTGCTCCTTCAACACGAGACGGCTTTGTCATCAATACGATCACCTTTTGTTGTGACTATAAACAATTCTGTATTATCTTCATCTTGTATGGTTTTAAGCTAGGTGTTGTCTCTCGATTCTGTTTGAAAGTAGTGAGTTCATATTATATTAGTTCGCATACAAAGGTTGACAGATTTATTGTAAATATTAGGTCTTTACCTATGAAATTGCCGTTTAGTATGCAGAAAGTCAAAGTCATTTTTATATATTTTTTTATTTTATTTCTATCAGTCAAAATATGCATCCATGCTATCGATGCATCTCTGCCAGCGCAGTGGCAATTTTTAAAGTCAAGTGTACGGGAGGCAACCAACACTTCAAAGGCATTTTGTACTGCCTCTCGTGTTATTATTTTCCCTGCCAAGGAGTTGTGCAAATTTTGGAGAAAGTAGAAGTCTGTCAGCGGTCTAGTGAGTACGGTGGATGACACAAAACTTCCAACCCTAGCTCTTGTAGCTTAGAGACCGTCTGTTGTGCCATATGAGGCCGAGCAATGTCGTGCAGGAGCAGCGAGGACGAGCGATTAACCCGGGCTGGCCGGAGATTTGAGAGCTTCTCCATCATTGTGTCCAGTTCCTCACAGTACACATCCGCAGTAATGCTGGTGCCATTTGGTAAGAAGCTGTGATGATTTATACCAGCACTAGACCGCCAAACAGTGACCATGACTTTTTTAGGGGTAAGTTTTCGTTTGGGGCATTGCCTAGGCGCTGAACCAGGGTCTAACCAACATAATGACCGCTTAGGATTATCAAAAAGAATCCATTTTTCATCGCAAGTGACAATGCGATTCAAAATGCCTTCGTTTCTGGGTCTGTTAAGCAACGCGTTCGTCGCGTTGGCGATCGTTCAGTTCGTGCAGCACCCACTTATCAAGTTTTTTTACCTTGCCAATTTGACACAAATAGACCAATATTGTTTTGATGCGAATGTTGAAAGCTGCTGCTAACTCAGCTGTAGATTGAGTATCGTCAGCTTCCACTATCGCCTTTAGTTCGTCGTTGCTGACTTTAGTTTTCGGGTGACCACGAGGTTCATGTTTTAGATCAAAATTTCCATATCGGAAGCGTTTAAACCACTAACGAGTCATGCGTTCGTTTGTAGTGTTTACTCCGTACACGTAATTAATGTTGCGAGCCGTTTGTGCGGCATTGCTACCGCGACGAAACTCGTATTTCATAATTACTCGTATTTTTTATCGTATCAATATTGATGAAAAAGATACAAATGTAGTGAAAATAAACAAATGACTGAATTTGAAAGTAGAATTCAATATTTTTAAAATAAAATTCATTTGAATTTAGAATTTATTGCTAGCTATACATAAATTACGTTTCAAATGGCCAGTATTATAAAACGGCAACTTCATAGGTAAAGACCTGTTATCAACGATCCAAATCAAAGAGCATGTGTATTCTCCTCATATTTTAAGTCGTCATTTAAAATTACGACCACTTACTTGTCAATCGGTATTTAATTGGCTTTCTGATATGGGGACATATTCTAGTAAATTCGCTGTTGCCCCATCTGGTGAAGCTAATGGAATTGTCCTTAGCCCTACTCGCATATATGGCCGGATCACGGCTGAGGATCCCAACGCAATAAAAAACCGGCCTAGTGCGTGTCGTACCACGCACAAAGAAGGGTTCCGCAGTTGGGATGATTATCCAAAGAACAAACTTAACATTGTAGTTGAAAAACATGTTCTCCCATACATTCTAACCGCAAATGTAAATTTGTACGTACCGTGTTATTCTAAGACCATAGAATTCATATTGATTTTTCTGTAACCTTTAGGTATAGATAAAGAGGAATGGTAAATTTTCATCTATTTCCTTAAAAAACTATTTATTTTAAAATTATAAAAAATATATATTTCAGACCCCCACCGTAAGCCCTTTCATTTGATATATCACACGGTACAGTTTGCACAATTTTTTTTTAATTTTCTTAATTGCCTCCAAAAATTAATCCCCATATTCAAAATTAATTTATTTACGTTACACGTCCGTGTTTGGGTCACAGATACGTGTACTAAATTTCAACTTAATCGGTCCATTAGATTCGGAGCAAAGTGGCTGTGACAGACGGACTGTCAGACAGACAGACACAAGAGTGTTCCTATAAGGGTTCCGTTTTTTCCCTTTTGCGGTACGGAACCCTAAAACGAAAAGTTTGACCCTTGAAACTAGAGACCTTGACTCTGACTTTTTGGAGCGTAACGTTTTTTCATTACGTGACGATTTCTAGCAGTCAACTCAAGCCGCTTTAAATACTTTTATACGATACTATTATTGTAAGTCCAAAGTTAGCTAAATCAGTGGGCGATATTACTTTACAGCTTTAATTTTTATTGGTTAAGGTGAAAGCGCCGTAGCCCGAAAACTATGAAACGATAAGGTAGGTTCACATTATTTGGGCGCGTTTTATAAATAGGCGCGAGTGTGCCTCACATGAGTTACAAAGTTACAAGACAAGAAACACTGTAGTTAGGCACACGGGGCGCCCGAGACGTTCGGAGAGGAAGCGAGCAACCGCAAAACATTTATGCATATGTTACTGCTAAAAGCCGAAGTGCGGTTACACCAAGTTTTAGCCATCTACAATCAATTTAATGATTAATTTGTTCCGGGGTGGAAAATCCTCATGGATATCCTCCGCCCTGGGGCGGACGGAGGGGCCTGTCAGACTGTTACTGACTAAAAACCACCCCGGTGTTCCCTTCCCACACTTGGACCGGGGATCATGGGAACTTGTGCGCCTTCCACGATCCCCAGCTAGTTGCGGGCTGCCATTGCGGGCCACCTCAGGCGCGCGGGGGGAGTGAGGTGTGAAACTCCCCCCGCGACGTCCATTAGGGGCGCGCGTGGAACACTACGCGGCGCCGCCTCGGGTCCTGCTGGATGGATTTAACACAACCTGACTTAACTTAAGCTAGTTGGACCCGGTTACGGTCAGGTTCAGACATACCCACCGCTGACCCTAGCACGAACCCTGTAACGCTAACGCTAGCGCTAACCCTGGCATATAAATCTGTAAATACATTTATTTATTTATGTATCTACTTACATTTACCCTTCAAGAATAACCCATTGCGGTAAATGCGTTTATCCTAACATAACCAGAACTAACATCTATAACTAATTATTACGCGAAATACGCACATTGACGTCTTGCGGATACTAGCCCGTATAAATAATGCATTCCTTGTGAATTCACCCAGAGAAAAACAAAATAAGTCCGTCTCCCTCGCTAGGAGGTTGAGTTTGCCAAGCGTACGCGTCAGGGGCGCCTCCCTTAAAAAAGGTTGGTCCGAGCGCGTGGTACCACCAGCAGTGGCGGCTGCCGTCGTCGCTACACATTCATACTTTAAAATCAATATACAATCTAATTCTGTCTTGCAAATTGCAAAAATTTTAAGTAAGACAATTTTAACTTCGCGGGCTACCTGGAGCTTCCCCCTTAAGGGAAATCAATGTTAGTAATGGGCAACCATCGGTATTTTATAAAAACGGTTACGACAAAAGTGTAAGGTCCGAATTAAAGAACACATTTGTAAATAGCCTTCAGGTCTTATTTGACCATATTATTAGTAACAACATCCACCGCGATGTCCTAAATGTCTAAGTAGTTAATTACATACAAAGTAAAATGAAATTAAGCGATCGTGGATTTTACTATGGTGTAGAATTAGAAGAATCAGTAAATAGGCAAGTACTAGATCCGTAGTTAGCTCAACCAATGGTTAAACACAGTAACTAATGGTTGAATTTTGGCTAAATGTGAAAGGCTAAACATGAATGTACTTGTTCGCGACGATGCGTCACCAAAAAGTGTTAATAGTTTAGTGTTTTTGTTTATAATTTAGACTCAGGAACAATAGTGTTTTTATAGTTAAAAAGTGATAGTGTTTTTTAAAGAAAACGTAAGTACGAGTACAACCCTTATAAACTTCAATTAAGTGGGCTACATAGCCGTGATTTATAGTTTGTTGGTGCGTCCAGGTACCCTAGATAAAGACCTAGCCTTGGACGTACTATTAGTCGTATAGTCTTACTGAAAATCCCACTTAATTGGGTTTATAAGGGTCGTAAATGTTAGTTTGTTTTGTTTTTATTAATTTGTTTTATCAATCTCGGGTTTCAGGGCGTGTCCCGTCTTGAAAAACAAGATTGGGATTTTGTAAATATCATATTGTGTTGGGTCATTGGACCAGCTTGAGATACCTGTTTAGTTTACTGAAATAGCTTCTTGGGTTTTCGAATAAATCAACTTGGAAAATAATATTTAGTTAAGAGGATTGTGAAGTGCCGATACGCGGCGCGATTTTTGGAGGCAATTACCTACATTTCATACAATTATATACATAAATATTGTTTAGGGCGATAACGTTTTCACTCCCCTAAACCTTTACGAAATGAGACAATTTTGGTCTCATTACATTCAGTACACTTCAATCTAGGTCTGTACGTTTTTCGTTTTTAGTAATTCCATTTAATTTAATTTAAAAAAATAAAAATGCTCGAGGATGTTTTTATGTCAAAAATATAGATATTTACATGCTAATAACTTATATCGTATGCAATATTTCTTTATAATAAAAACGTACGGACCTAGTTTTTTATTATACCTATAAAATTGCCAAAAAATTATGAAAATTAGACTATTTTTACGGGGAGAAAAACGTTATCTCTTTTTGTATGAAAATTTACAGCTTCACAATCCTCTTAAAATAATTATGTTTTGCGTGTTTACACTGTAAAATATTTTCAGTGGAAAATGTTACAGAAACCACAGGTATCTCAATCGCTGGGTATTCTAATGACAATTCTAACAGTATATCACATGTTATGATTATTTTGATATTAAGGCTATTTATAAGCAGTTTTGTAACATTTGAATAACAAAAATATAGTTAAAAATAAAGTTTAAATCAGGAGACAATTTGCGGTCCTCGTTACGGTAAAGTACATAGCTTCGTAGCCATCGGCATGGTACCAATTAATACTGAAGAGTTACGCAAGCTGTCTCCTGAAATCTCCTGAAGACTTATCGAGCAGTTGTTATTATTTCGTCAACAAGAAACCCTTTCCCGTCAAGACTTCAACTCATAGCCACCGGCCATCAGTCTGCAGACAGTCCGAACCTATAGGTGCAGGACGTCAGCGCCGTTTGGGCTAGGAGGCCTAGACTAGGTATAGGGATACGTCTGGAATAGGAACCCTCCTTTCACCCTACAGTGCCCATCGATCACGCCCGTCCGGCACAGTACTCATGTTAGCTCATTCCTACTAAAAATAGTAACTAATTGCATAACTCATTCTTGTTTAGCCTTTCAAATTTAGCCAAAATACAACCATTAGTTACTATTTTTAACAATTGGTTAACTACGAATCAAAAACAGGCCCTTGGTCTTCCAAGACTAAGGGACGGTTTTTGATCCGAGCTCCTCCAGGGGCTCGCGACTAAGTAATAAAATTCGCAAGGATCGATCCATCAGGTTAAGCTAAGCATGCTGTAGTTGGTACGTGGATGGCACCTGGTTAAGCCGGTGGTCCCGGCTGTCATTCGTGGATCTTTTACAGTGGTTACGGGTCGTTAGACGCCCAAAAGTCTGACACCAGTTTTACCAAGGTGTATCGTATTATCCAGTAACTGGGTTGTGTAGGTCAGATAGGCAGTCGCTCCATGTAAAATACTGGTGTTCAGCTGCATCCGGTTAGACTGGAAGCCGACCCCAACATAGTTGGGAAAAGGTTAGGCAGATTGACTGATTAATCATTTATAATTTTGAAGCAACCATTACACTTAGTTACATTAGTACTTAGTCTATAATCTGGTACCTAAAAGAGTCAGTTCACCATCCAACGCATTTTATACGATTCAATTGATGTAAATAGCTGCTTATTGCTCATATTGCAATGGTCGTAGGTGGGGACCAGCAAACTGTGATTATCTACTTATGTAGGTTATTCAATTGTTATACAAACATTTATTGCACAAATGTACTAGATCAGTTGTTTTGTCTTTTGTTTTCCATCTTCTACCGTATCGGCACGACTATCGAAAATCGGTACCTTCTTGGATCTGTGTATAAAGATAAAGAAAAAGTGTATCTGGAGATACGTAGTGGAACCAAAAAAAAGTCTTTTACAAAAAGCGTTTTCCAAGCAGTCAAACTGTTCGGCAAGTGCCCCTTTATTGCACTAGTGCTTTTTACTTTTAAGATATTTTTTTTAATATTAGCGCCGTGGTCAGCCCGACGCAGATTCTTTATTATTTGAGAAAAAAATTACAAATTAGTCAATTACAGATATTAGTTTTATTGTACCTTTCATATAAAAGGTTTAATAAACCTTTTGTATGAAAGGTACAATAAACTAATTACTCTGTATTACTCTAGATTTAGATTAAAAAAAAAAATAAAAATAAATATTCATTAAATATGTATGGCTGAACGTATATTTTGATCGTTCCTGTTTGCGATACGACTTGGCAGCTATTTGCACATGCGCAGTAGTAGATATGCTGAGCGCGCATGTATTTAAAATAAGCCCGCCATTTTTCTAATTTCTTGCTCAGTTCGGAATCGATCTGTGTAAATCTGCTAAAAATGTCAAGTTCAAGTGACGAATCCCTGGAAAATGTTATCCAAGAAGCACAAAATGCCAACAACAGCCTCTTACCGGCTAAATCAAAAGAAAAAATATTTTTTCAATTGTTTTTTTATTTCCTCGCACAATGAATAGTAAAACGTTGCGCATAAGATGATTTTTCGCCTCGTGTCGACTTATACACTTGCTCGCTTTGCTCGCTCGTGAAAGTGCCACTCGTTGGAAATCACCTACTTTCCGCACTTGTAGCATAAATAACTATATTCAATATATATATTTTTTTATTTCTTCGCACAATCCATAGTAAAATGTTGTATGATATTCGCGCCTAAGATGATGATCACCTACTTTTCGCACTTAAGCAACTATTTCACATAACATCACGCCTGTATTCCCCAAAGGATCAGGCAGAGGTGTGTATAACTGGTGGGTGCACTATAGGTATACAGGGTGTTCCGCGCATGGACCGACACAATTTTTTGGAGCATTAGGGGGTCATTTGCTAGGTTTAACCCAAAGACCCCCATGTCCCAAGTGTACCGGTAATTGAGGTATGTTTTTTTAGTTTTTCTTTATATTACCCAAAGTTTCGCCTTTGATTCGTTTTTTTTTTTGGTAATGGTTGTAATAGAACAAAGTAACTTTTATTATAGTCTGCAATTTATTATAATAAATGAAAAATTAAATTAAAACATAATTATCGTGTATTTTGACTACATAATGAATTGTTTTCTATAGCATGTAGCATACCGTTAGAAAATCTTTTTAAAATAAAACTAAGTTCATAATAACTTTTTTTTTTATATAATGAATTCAGAAGTTGTAATTTTTCATACAGTTTAAACATTTTTAAGAATTTGGAAGCATATAGGTAATTTTCTACAAATCAATTATCTAATAATAATTTATTTAAAATAAAAAGTAGATTACAGTTATGTTTAAATCCCATGTAATAGGGTGCTAGCCATCAACCGGGCACAAATCTAGACTCCGGGATGCTACTGACTTCAGTTTTAAATTACATACCTACTCTGTATATTGTTGTTCGACATCACTTGGATACTCAATCGAATATGCTTTATTGTTACCACCGCAATTAGACATAGATGAAGAAAAATGTCCTGAAGAAACTTTATAGGTTGTCTTGTCTGAGCAAAAGTATGAGAGCATTTGATAAATTATTACTAAGTACTCTAAAACAAAAACACGTAACTTTTCGTTTCGAAAAACATCGCCTACACAACCCGCATTTTTTTCCCAGACTTTAAAACTTCTTTACCTACAATGGAAATTGATAAGTTGTCCCATCAGTCGTTCCGTTCGTTTTTATTAAAACCAGCTCAGTAGATCTGAGTTACGATAACATTTAGGCTAACGAGCCAAATTCGGACGTGAGTCAAGTTATTAAACCAAAAAACTTTTTGTACCAATCCTTCGTTTAGGATTTACTTCTTTTTTGGGCTCTAATGTTGATATATCATTTAGCATGTTAGTAAATTATATACGTAGGTAAGCGTTGTTCTTGTCCCATATATTAAATTATTATTCGTTTGTACCATTGGTATCCACGACCTGATTCCACCGGCCTCCTTCTACCATCGGACATTTAGACGCACTGCCAGTTACCATCCCTACCTAGTTGCTATTCCACCAATTCGCACTAAGCGTTTCCAAATGTCTTTTATAATGTACACAGCAAAAGAGTGGAACTCACTACCTGCGTCTGTGTTTCCGAGCGCATACAACCCTAATCTCTTCAAAGTGAGAGCGAACAGGCTTCTTCTGTGTAAGTTCACTCCATCGTCGACTTTGTCTCTGTCACCTCTAACCTAGACAAGAGTCAAGAGCAGACCCATCTCAAATAAAAAAAAATAATAAAAAATTGGTTCACGTATATCGGAGGCAGAATTCGGGACATATGAAATTAGAACGTGGTGGATTAAGGCCCACTCTCTTTCATCGAGAGGAGGATTATTTCCTGGCAGTGGGAACATTATACACAGTGATTATGCTTATGCTATGTACATTCGTACTGGGTTGTTTAGAACCTGTAAACCCGAGCTTGAGTAGCGCGTTAAAATAAAGTAACTATATTTTGTTCCATGATAGAGTTATAAAAAGATACGACGTCAAATGCAGCAGTGACACTTTAAATCATGAATGATATACTAGATGACTTTTTTTACCGTCTTGAAAAAAATAGGGTATAATAGTAGAAGCCTATGCCATACCAAGTTTTTTTTTTTAATAAAAAAATTATAATATCTAAATTTAAATCATATGCCATAGGCTTCTACTCCGTTCACCTATTGTACCCTATTTTTTTTAAGACGGTAAAAAAATCATCCAGTATATCTAGCACACAGACTATTTCAGATAGAGATCAATATTCTCTCCTATATCGTAGTTTCAGACAGTTCACAGTTGTATCATCATTTCTATATGCGTCTCTACTCTGTATAAGTATATATGTACCTACTCTGACGTCACGTTCGGTTCGAATAATCTCGTTTCTCGGTGACGTCCCGTTAACGTGCGGTGAAGGAAGAGAGAAGGCACGAGCATTGATCACCACGTCTGCTCAAGACAAGTTGGCGATTTCAGACTTATATAATATTAATTGTAACTCCAGGTTTCCTCACAATGTTTTCTTACACTAGGTACCTTATCAGTAATGTCCAAGATAAACTCCAAAATGCTAGAGCTAAATGGTGCTGATCCATGGATCGTCATGTTCGTGAACGGGTGCCGTCAGTAGGGACTTGTCATCTCTGAGCTGCCACAGCTTAATTTTTACGTTTTATCTTTTTATTACGGACTCTTTTAACGTGCACGTCTTTCGACATTGTTCTCACATATATTTATATATTTTCAACATGAATGATGTTGAAAATATTAATATATGAAAGTAGCTAAGTAATAAAAGCTGCAGGGGTCGATCCACGGAATAGAAAACACAAGTGGAACTGCCCACACAGCTATCAGGCGTGTGTCACAATTACGCGGAAAAATATGTAAAATAGTAACAACTTTCGCCAGTTGTAATAAGTTATAATTTTGTATGAACAACAAATGCAACTTTGACGAAATCTTATTTTTTGTTCATACAAAATAAAGACTATTGATGTTATTATTTTATTTATTTTTTCCGCATAATTGTGACACGCTGTCGCTGGATAGCTGCGTGGGCACATCCTCTTGTTTTTTTCTATTCTGTTGGTCAATCAATCAGGTTAAGCTACGCTTGCCGGGGTTGTTCCGTGGCCTCGGAAAGCACGTTAAGCCGTTGGTCTTGGCTGTCATTCGTGGATCTTTCGTTACGGGTCGTCAGAAGCCCGATAGTCTGACAAGCAGTCTTACCAAGGGGTATCGTATTACTCTGTAACTGAGTTGCAGAGGTCAGATAGGCAGTCGCTCCATGTAAAATACTGGTATTCAGCTGCATCCAGGTAGACTGGAAGTCAACCCCAAGATATTTACATACCGGCAAGTACGTTCAAATGAATGTACCTCCCGGAAATTGTGGTCTATTTATATGATTGTTTGTGCTGACTTAGTGGGTAAATAGGCAAACAAATATATATTGATAAATAACAGCCAGAACCATACCAAAAATTTCGCAAAAAGACTCGCAACGTGTATGCACCCTTGCGCTAGCGATTGAATTATCACTCGGTACAAATTCCTCGCACACTATCATTAGATAACGCGTAGCCACGAACCATATCCCAATATTCTTCATTGGAATATTGATAAGACGTCGTTTTTGTTTATTCAATAATACGTTTACAGGACACATTTATTGCGAAGTAAGCGAGGTTGTTTAAGCGACACGCGGAAGCGCAATTACGTAGACATTCGGAAATAGCGGCGCACTCGCATAGATTGCGGTCAGCGCGAGAGGGGTAATGTGTCCTGTCGGTGCATCGGAAAAAACACAAAGGACGAAGGAATGGGCCGGGGTATGCGCACGGGCTTCCTTTTTGTCAGGATCGGCACGTGTTTTGCCGTGTGATTACTTTACTGTTTACAAGTAGGTACACTTCTTGCGCGCACAGTGTTCATGAATAAAGTATGTTATTGGACAAGTATGTCACCAATTAAGGTTATAGGTTTTTTACATATTTGGGACGAGAATCGAATTCTGATTACCCTCCCTCAATAAGTCCCTTGTTTAACCTAAAATACTGTATATTAACCAATTATTATTACTTTCGGATCAGCCCTTGTATAAACTATTTCATCACCACTGCTCTCAAAACTGTGATTGAAACCGGTGTGTCCTAGATAGAACCAAAATTCGAAGACATATCCACTAAACCGCACTGGGCCCGCGTGGTCGATCACGGCCTACTCAGCCGTGCACCAGCAATGGGAACATAAAGGCTGATTATGCTTATGCTGCAAAGCTTCCAATTTTTAAACTCTTGGAACGCATACATTTCTTTTTACTATATACACACAAGTTCTTAGGCGCGTCGCCCACACGAGCAGGAAGGGAGTTGCGGGGGTAGCGTGGAAACCCCCCCCCCCGCACCCCCGCACCCCTGCACCACACGCCAACGCCGCCACACCATCCACCTCGATTCTAGCTCGTGTGGGCGACGCGCCTTACGTTCGGCATTTAGAATTCACATTTTCAACGGTATTGCCTATTGACCTCGTTGAACGTTGTATTCCGAAGCATGCGTTTAGGATTCGCTTCACGTTTTTTGGTAGTCGTATTCAACCTTAAGATAAGGTCGACTAACCTATTTTTTTGCGTTTTACAAATCAGAATGTGTGGATAAGATTAAATGAATTGAATAAAAATTAGCAGTATGTTATTGAAAACCAGGTTTTATCCCATTTCGATTCTAATTTTCAACATCTAATAATAACAACTAAGAATTACGTTAAAAATATAATATAGTCATGTATTGTACCTATGGACGCTTTTACCTTTGGACATTGATTATAATAAACAAAACTGACAGTACTAAAAATATAATATTGCAACACTGTGGTGGCATTTTTATTTTTTAGCAACACCAGTGAGTGGCGTGACGCTATCGGTGTTGTGTGCAGTGTGAGGCCATTTTGGAGATAGTCTGAAATGTCCATAGGTACAATACATGACCGTAACCTAACCTAACTAAAACTATTCGAAAAATTCCTCCGCATCGCTTTCGACTGGTGGCTTTTGGTGGACTCAAGAGACTGGCGGCATTGCCATGTAGTACGGCAATGCTTAGTTTCTGGTCAAGGTAAATGCCAGCTCTTGGGTCAACCAGCCGGTTGGAGATTTTGTTGAACAAACCATGGGCACTTGAGCCCCACGGCCTGAAGGTTTCAACCCCAAAAAGCTCGAAAATGTTGTTCCCGATAAGGTTATACTTCCGCCGCTTGAGGTTTTCCGCAGCCGCAGCAGCAGTACCAGGAAGATGGGATGGCGCAAGAGTATCGACACACACGTTGCATCCCACACTGAAGGCTTACCCACTTTCCATGGAAATAAAGTCATGCCGTCCGGTCTCTTGCCATCGTCGCGTGCCAAGCCATTGGATTCTAATAACTTTACTTGTAGAAAGTTTGCAACCAAATTCTAGTGAAAACTTATCACACAAAGACGTGTTGCTAAGGAGTTTGTTACGACACGTCTACTTACCAGCTAGAACATGAGAACGTGGTAAAGGATCGGCGTTTTGGGAGCTGCCTTTACTAACGTACAATATTTTCAGCGTAACTTAAATAAAAAAATAAAAAAAGTTTTTTATTATTATTTTAAAGTAGCTAAGTTGATATTCATCTCTAGACTTCTCTATTAATTTCTCATGGATTTTAAACTTTCTTCATCACCCTTTAGTTACCCACTTGCTAAGGTTTTTCCCTATAATCGAAATCTACTGCCATTTGGATCCAGTCCAAATATACCTTTGTTCCACAAAATATTGACAACAGAATAAAGCATGTACAAGTTCAACATTTTCTAAGCGTATCGTAATCGCATTTGGCTCGCGGCACCACGTTTCGCCGATAACTCAGTCCGCCCATCTGGCAGCCCACACCCCACACAATTTATTATTTATATTTGGGGTTACCTTTACCTTAATATATTTTCGTGTATCATTCATAGGTAGAAAACGGCTTGAGTTTATTTTTTTATCGTGAATGTAATAGGCCATAAAAAAGACTCTTGATTTATGTTACCTATGCTCCTAGATAAGTTGAGGAGCTCGTGGCTATGTAATAACAGTCGTACGGGTCGATCCATCAGGTTAAGCTACGCTTGCCGGGCTTGGTCCGTGGATAGGTGACCATCATTTCATATCGAGACTCCTCCGCGCCTCGGAAAGCACGTTAAGCCGTTGGTCCCGGCTGTCATTCGAGGATCTTTGACAGTCGTTACGGGTCGTCAGAAGCCCGACAGTCTGACAACCAGTGTTTCCAAGGGGTATCGTATTACCCAGTAACTGGGTTGTGGAGGTCAGATAGGCAGTCGCTCCATGTAAAATACTGGTATTCAGTTGCATCCGGTTAGACTCGATGCCGACCCCAACATAGTTGGGAAAAGGCTAGGCAGAATGAAAATAATGCTCCTAGATAAGTTCTATCAGAGTTCGATTTTATTGATACTAGTGGTCGCCCAGAAATTGGAGTATTCATATGACATACATGATCAACAGGATGTAAAAAGAAATAAATGTAAGTCGAAGTAAAGAGGCCACAAATTACATGTGTGTCAAACGCGTGTTAGTGTATGCAATGTTTTTTAGGGTCCCGTACCTCAAAATGGAAAAACTTTTTTGCAAAAAATAAAACCGACCTCCAAAACAAAACACTACAAAGTGAAAAATAACTTTAATTTCGGTAGTTGGTGTCTTTGGTTTTGTATTTTCGTTTTTTGCCACCGACTTCCGAAATTAAAGTTATTTTTCACTTTGTAGTGTTTTGTTTTGGAGGTCGGTTTTATTTTTGCTAAAAAGTTTTTATTTTTCACTTTTTAGTTGTGAAACCTACCCCACACGAATTCGAATACATAATTGAGCACAATAATTGTAGATATAGCCATGTAAATAACAGTGATAGGAAGTTATTAAAACATCATCACATCATCCACATAAAATAAGTGGGAAATATACGCATTATTGAAGCTAACCCAAAAACTACCCAAGCAAAGTTAATAAAATTTGGACCACCTCGAAAGTATACCCTTTCAAACACAAAAAGAATTATCCAAATCGGTCCATCTGTCTTTGAGTAATCGCGTAACAAACATACAAAAAAAAATACAGACGAATTGAGAACCTCCTCCTTTTGGAAGTCGGTTAAAAAGGAACCCTAATAGGATCACTTTGTTGTCCGTCTGTATGTCTGTCAAGACCCGTTTTCTCAGGAACGCGTAAAGGTATCAAGTTGAAATTTATATTAAATACTATGATCTCTTTCAGCTGTAAAAATATCTAACTTGTAAGTGAACGCGATCAAAAGATATGACCGTTTATGTCGCATATTTTCGCATATTTTGCGATTTCACAAGGGAATCAAAACCTTATAGAGTACTTCCCGTTGATCTAGAATCATGAACTACGGCAAGAAGCAAAGTCTCACAGCACAAGTAAAGGAAAAATTCCGAAAATCGCAAATTTTTAGTTTTATCACATAAAAAAATATTTTTTGTGACTACGAACTTAATTTTGCAGTTGGAGAATTGACTGTGACGTATATGGATGTATGGGAGAACATGTTTTCAACTACATGTGAAATTTGTTCTTGGGATAAATTCATCCCAAATACGGAACCCTTCATTGTGCATAGTCCGACACGCACTTGGCCGGTTTTTTATTCATTTAATTTATAAAAACATTAGCTTTTTGCACTCCTTCTCCATATAAACTTCATCTGTGCCAAACATACTCCTCTGTCCGCGTAATTTTCGTAAAAAGGGGTGCAAAGTTTCTATTGATAAATAGTAAGGTGATAGAAGAAGTTCATAAATTGTAAAAAGAGCACGAGGCCGGTTGCCAACACGATGGTCGACCAAGTAAAAGAAGCTACGTCCTCAAGCCATATTCATCAGATGGTAATGGCAACTTTGGACCGGAAACGATGAAGGCAGATTGTCCGCTTTAAGGGGTCCAGTGACCACAAACCTCAGTAATGAGGGACCGATTAAAGAAGAAGAAGAATAACAGTACTTTTCGAGATGAGCTTCATAAAAAGCTTCACTACTATATAAGTACTACGACGTGATTGGTTACAATCTAGCAGCTTACTTTGTATTCTAGTCAACTCGTTAGAGGTACTTTATTAAATTATACATAACCATGAACATTACTACAACAAAAGCAAGTGTTAGGTTTTGAAATAATATTAATGAATCATTAAATTGCCTTAGTCGATTATTGAGACATTGTATTTCTTATACTGGCATCACTAGTTTGAAAAATGACGTTTGGAGATGACGGTTGAGAAGGCGGGAGTTGATTCTGCCTATTTGCTCGGGGTCAGCATCGAGTGCAGACGTGGAACGACATTCCTAGTGGCTGTGTCAGTTAAAATATACATTGGCATAGAATAGTTGGAGATCTACTGTAAATTAAGGTAACCTATTAGTTTTATTGTAAATTGTATGTTGACAAAGATATTAAATGAATGACTGTATATCTTGGTGATTCATGTTATTTATCTATTCCCTGAATATTGTAAATGCAGTTTATACTTTGTGAACTTGGGGTAACTACGTTAAGTTCCATTTAAACTAGCTGTTCTAGAGTAACAGTATTCATCACCTACACGAGCCTGTCACAATTTTTCAACCTAACACCATTTCTTTAATTTTAAAACCTAAAACAACATACGCCTCGCAAATCCTAAACAAAATTATTGCCACAAAAACAAGACCCCGTTAATTTTTAAACCGCAGAACTATAACAATGTATGCAAAGGCCTAACCCTCAGTTACTCATTCTGACCGTTGTATACAAAGTTTAAGTCCTTAATAATTCTAAGAGAAAAATCGTGGGGTCCTTTACAAATTGGACGAATAAGAAAAAAATGTTTACTACAGCTGGGTTAGATTTAAAGGGTCAGTTTTTGTGAAGTAGAGAAACACTCCTTTTAATGGCTAAGGGTAAAATTTCTCATGTTTGGAATTTGGATTGGAATAATCGCCCTTAACCATTTTGGTTAAGGGCGATTATTCCAATCGTCCGATAACATTTATCCGAATAATAAAATTAAATGTCGCGATTTGACATATTTTCCATACGAAAGAGCTGTCAAAGCGCAATTTTTATTCCTTAGATTAAAGCTATCTGGATATTGAAAAATCGGCCTTAAGTCTGATAGTTGTACATCATTCTCCTTCCTGCCTTTATCCCAATTTATTTGGGAATACTGTGAATACTGCATTCACAGTATTCAGTAGCGTTCCCGAACTCTTACAACCCGAATCTCTTCACAGTTAGAGTAAACAGGCTTCTTCTGGATGGGCTCACTCCATCGTAGAACCTAGACTAAAGTCAAGAGCGAACCCATCTCAAATAATAATAAAAAATGTCGTCTTCCATACTTGTCTATTATTCGTGACCTCGGTAGGGGGGATGACCTTTCTAACCATATCATCTTTCATACAGCCCATCCAACGTTTCTTTGGTATTTCCCACACATTCATACTCTAAACTTTCCTTATAACATTTTTCTGTCTCTAAGTCTGAATATTATACGTGCAGCCAAAATAAAAATAATTAATATTTTTCATAATATTTTTGTGGTATTGTGCAGCAGAAACAATCTAGCTATAATCGGGGTACTTACTTGTCACAAATTCATCCCAAACTGAGTAGATATTTGGATTATGTCGAGTCTTAACAAAATGTGGTACATTTTCCCGTATGTATTGCCTTATTTACTTTGAGTTTCCATTAAGCAAAGTGCATAGTCCGTAGTCGTAGTTCATAGAATAAAAACTTTAAAAAGTATGTTGTGTAGTTCTAAAAAATATGCCTAACCTACTTTGAAAGTAACCTATACAACCTTTACCTGTAAATTATTCATTTTGACCGTTTTTAGGGTTCCGTACCCAAAGGGTGCCAATGGGACTCTATTATTAAAGCTCCGCTTTCCGTCCGTCTGTCAGGCCGTTTGCCACATAGCTGTATCTTTTGAACCTTAATACAGTGCCCTCCAAATGTTAGTTGACATTGTTCCACTTCACCCCTACCTAATCCCATATTATGATTTAAAATTTTAGTTTCAAATGTTTGAACTATACACTATAAACATTTTATTGACTAATTTAACTACGTGAGTATACCTATAATAAGGGATTACCTGTATTATTTTTATAACCCTGTTTCTGTTGATAGTATTATGTGGCATTGCAGCTGAAGTGGAAAAATGTCAACTAATTTTTGGAGGGCACTATAGGTAGACACTTGAAACTTTCACAGACTGTGTCTCTCTTTCACCGCCGTATCTCTACGTTGACGTCGTGGAGGAGCTTGCGCGCTCCTATGAACTCTAGGTCTATGCCGGTAGAGTTTACTTTGCCGAAACAGCCAGACCAAGAAAAATGCATAAACCCGCAGATCAGCATGTGGCTAGTTGTTGCGCAGCAGCGACCTCACGGACATTATCTTCCGGGAGAAGTCTTTTTCCTCATCTCTTGCTTGCCTTTATTGGCTGGCTGGAGTGAACACTGACGAAGACCAGAGCTCCCACCTCAGAATTCTTTTATGAATTGACCGGCTTGCGTGGAGTTTCGCAAGAGCAAACAAACGTCCTCGGAGGAAGGAAGTATTCCAGTAAGATGCTGGTAGGGACCTTGACTGTATATTCCGGGATGAAAGCTGTGGTATAACTTCCACTCCTCATAAACACCTGAAGACATGTTGCCCCCTTGTCGCTACGACACTATGTGCTAGCGACTGTTTTTGGGAGCTCATTACCGAGTGTGGAAGTCACCCACTGCTATTTTATTTGTGTCAATCTGCCTAGCCTTTTCCCAACTATGTTGGGGTCGGCTTCCAGTCTAACAGGATGCAGCTGAATAACAGTATTTTATATGGAGCGATTGCCTATCTGACCTCCACAACCCAGTTACTGGGTAATACGATACCCCTTGGTAAGACTGGTTGTCAGACGTTCGGGCTTCTGATGACCCGTATCGACTGTCAAAGATCCACGAATGACAGCCGGGACCAACGGCTTAACGTGCTTTCCGAGGCACGGAGGAGTCTCGGTATGAAAACATGGTCCAATGGATCCACAGACCAACCCCGGCAAGCGTAGCTTAACCTGATGGATCGACCCGTGCGGCTGTTATTACTTAGCCACGAGCTCCTTCCTTTATTTGTGTATGGTATATAAAATCATTGGTCAGGGTAACCAATCCACAGCCACCCAAACCCATAGCCCAATATGTTTTGTTTCCATGTTTTGCAATAGTCCTTCACCAACTGGGGTTTGCCCTTGGGTGCACTTGCATAGTGCATACAGGGATAATCCTCGGTTGGTGCCTCCTCGTCATTTAAAATTGTCTAAGTGGCCTCTGCGAGTTGGTTTCGGCCCCTCGTATGCCTCCCAAAGGTCCGGAAATCCGCTGTCCTGAGACATGTCAGACATTCTAAAAAAATTATAATAAAAAAGTCTCCACACAAGAAACTTTTTTTCGGCGTTTTAAAAATTATATATTGTTAAATTTTGTACGGAAATCTTCGTGTGCGAGACCGACTCGGACTTGGCCGGTTTTTTACAAAGTTTCGGTGCTTAATTCTTAAAGAAAAATCGTGTGCGCCCCTTTATAAATTGGACGACCAAGAAAAAATGTTCACCACAGCTGGATAGGGTAGTCGATTTATTGGCCAGTTTCTTTGATGTATTTTAGAGTAGGGCAATTTTCGACAAGCTTTTTAATGGTTCGGTTCTTTTGAGTTTAGCCATTAAATTGAAATAAAGCCACTTAAATGTAAAAAATATTATCGTTTAATAACTTTTGAATGTGTGTAATTGGATATGTTATGTGAGTTTCATACGATCAAATACAGTTCTTATTTTTTCCCAAAAATAAGATTTAGATCCGTATAGAACCTCGCTCAAGACACAAGCGTTACTTAAAACTAATTTAAAGTCGTTTGATTGGTTGAAACTAGTTGTAAGTAATACTTGTCTCTTGAGTCAGTTCTGTTCTGTCAGGCCTTGAATTTATTTATTTATTTGTGCACAATTTATTACCCTAAGTATACCTACTGTTAACATTACAATATACAGAGTGAATCTTTATAATGTGCACATATTGAAATGAGGATGCTTAATGTTATCGACGGAAACATATTTCTAAAAATCTAAAAAAAAAATAGTCTTTCTGCTGAAGTATTTTTGTGTGTGCAAGACCTTTCTTTAATTGATAGGAAATGTTATGATTGAGTTATTAACGTGACATATTTACTTAGCTAATACGATGTAGAATAATTTAAAGTAATTAAAATATGTAGGTAATAGGGGTTTTATTTAGAAATTTTACAATTACTTATGAAAAATTTATAAAAAAATTACTGATTTTGTTAACGTGATTTTTGTTAAAAAAAAAAACATCTAAATTCTCAATTGAGGGCGGTTTTTTTTTCTTCAATTTTTATTTTATAAGGATGTGCTGTTTGTTCATAACGGAGTTTGTTTCATCGTGATAGATCGTTTCGTTTAAAAGGTATACCGTTTTGTTTACACAGAGGTCACATCAGCGAACAAGATTTAAAAAATGCTATAAAATGTTTATTTTTTAGATTTTTAACCGACTTCAAAAAGGAGGAGGTTCTCAATTCGTCTGTATGTTTTTTTTTTTTTTTTTTGTATGTTTGTTACGCGATTACTCAAGGACGGATGGACCGATTTGAAAAATTCTTTTTTTTGTTTGAAAAGGTATACTTTCGAGGTGGTCCAAATTTTATTAACTTTGCTTGGGTAGTTTTTGGGTTAGCTTCAATAATGCGTATATTTCCCACTTAGTTTATGTGGATGATGTGATGATGTTTTAATAACTTTCTATCACTGTTATTTACATAGCAGGTGTATTATATGTATGTAGATAGATATATATTGATCTACCCACTTTATTACAGTATCAACTAATAAGTTCGGGGGTATTGTGACTACTAATGACGGCAGTTTTTATAACTATGGTAAATTTTATTGCCGAAAAGAATATTTAAAAAAACTTTTTAGCTAAAAATAAAACCGACTTCCAAAACAAAACGCTACAAAGTGAAAAATACTTCTTTCTAAAACTTTAATTTCGGTAGTCGGTGTCTTTGGTTTTGTATTTTCGTTTTTTGCCACCGACATCCGAAATTAAACTTATTTTTCACTTTGTAGTGTTTTGTTTTGGAAGTCGGTTTTATGTTTTGCTAAAAAGTTTTTAGTTTTCACTTTTTAGTTGTAGTACCTACCCCACAATAATTCGAATAACACTACCTGCTATGTAAATAACAGTGATAGGAAGTTATTAAAACATCATCCACATAAACTAAGTGGGAAAAATACGCATTATTGAAGGTAACTCAAAGACTATAAAAGCAAAGTTAATAAAAATTATATGGGACCACCCTTGGGGTATCTCTTTCCAACAAAAAAATAATCATCAAAAACGGTTCATAAAAGACGAAGTTTTACTCTCGTAAAACTTCGTCTTTTATGAACCGTATGGTGTGTCTAAATAACCGAGTCAATTGAGTATAAGTAATTTGTTTACACAAATAACACAAACATGAGAAAATTGGCTCTTGTCTCTCTCGTAGTGTCGATTACATGAATGCTGTTTGACACATAGACATTTGTGTAAACAGCCCATGTTATCTTTTGACGGTGAAGGAATACAATTAGGTTGAGTACCTACTTGTTGAACATGGCAACGGATAAGGAAAGTTGTTTAGTTTTGTGTTGATGAAGACCAGACAGAGACCGCGCTTACTAGTTTCTTGAATCAATGAATACATAAGGAGTAACCTCCAGTCAGGGGTGGTATGTAAATATGGTCACATCCACATCATCACACCATCCACAGACCAACCCCGGCAAGCGGCAAGGCCCCTCAACATAAACACATAACAAAACAAACAAAGGGATGTTTAAATTGTGTGTAGGGGTTTATTTAAAAAAGGGATGTTTGAATTTTTTGAGAGTGATTTAAATAAATAATAAAATAAATAAAAATGTATTTATTTCAGTAAATCTTTACAAGTAAAGAAAGTAATCAGATGATACTTGTGTTGGGAATTCCTCGCTCTTCCGAAGTTAACATAAATTTAGACTTACTAGACTAACAGTATGACTGACAATATTACGTTTTTTTTTTAATTAATTAAAAAAAATAAAGATAAGGGTAGTTTTCAAGTGGTTGTGTCCGTAAGCGGGAATTTAGTGTTGCATTTCGAGTAGGTATACAAAATATTATTTTTTTAGTTTTTACTGATTTCTAACATTACATGGAACTGCTATTTTTTTATAGAATAAATTTTATTATATAACCTTTTAACATTATTTGATAAAAACAGATTCAAAGGAAAAACGTAAGATTTAAAATTCTAACTAATATTATAAATGCGAAAGTGCGTTTGTTTGTTACGCTTTCGCGCTAAAACGGCTGAATGGATTTGTATGAAATTTAAAAGATAAGTAGCCTGGGACCCGGCAAAGGATATAGGCTACTTTTTATCCTGGATCGCAGACAAATTTGTGGGCAACAGGTAGTAAAAAATAAAGTAAAAACCTTGATTTTTCTAAATCTTTAAAACAATACTGAATTACGCAGAGAGCCTACAACGCTCTCCGTGTGCAGTATAATAATGCTTTTCGGGTGTTGCTGGGGCTTCCGCGGTTCTGTAGTGCGTCGGGCATGTTTGCCGAGGCAGGCATAGATAGTTTTGGTGCTATCATGCGCAAAAGAACGGCATCCCTAATGCGTAGGATACGTGGAAGCTCAAATAGCATCCTGAAGATTATTGTGGAGAGGCCAGACTGCCCTTTTCTGATGCACTGGTCCTGTAGACATAGCTGTGGGCCCGGTGCTGAGGAAACATATATAACTTGATTTTTGGTCATGTTTTTAGTTTAATTTTAATTTAATTTTGATCTAATTTTGTTTTGATTTTGTTTTCATTGATTTAATTTTAATTGAATATTTATTTTAAGTGAATCTTGATTTTAATTTTGACAGACGTTTGTTTTTGATTTTAATATAATTTTGTTTTAATTTATTTGATTTTGATTTAATTTTGATTAGATTTTAATTTTTAATTTAAATTTGATTGAGTTTTTACTGTGCTTCTGATTTATTATTTATTTCTCATTTATGTCATACAAATTAAATTAATCATTGAGGCAGCTTATCTAAAGGTGAAGTCAACTGTATTTTTGTCATTAAAATAGTCATTGATTGAATGGCTTTACTTATCAAGGCTTATCAAGGCTTCTGATTCAAATTTTAATTTTATTTGTAATTCTAATGTTGATTTTGATTGTAACACTAACATAGCTTGTAAGTTCTAGTACTAATACAATATGGATGATTTCCGAAATAAAATTGATTGAATGATTGATTGAATCAATTTCTAAGGAAGTTAATCTTCTTTTTTTGCATCCTGTATACTTGGAACGACAGGCAAGGCCAAAGGTAAGGTGTATACATACATAGGTCCGCCACTTAAAGGTAACATAGGATCGACATGCGACAGTAACAAAACCAATATTCTATTTTTGGTTTATCTTTTAGAGAAAAAATCGCAAATCTGCGCAGTAGGGTTGTTTGAAGTTTGCTATCTGTTAAATATCCATAACATATTATAATCTATTGACAGGCCTGTGGCTAAGCAATAGCAGCCACACGGGTCGATCGAGCAGGTTAAGCTACGCTTGCCACGGTTGGTCCGTGGATGGGTGACCATCTTTACATACTAAGATACACCACTCCGTGCCTCAGAACGGCTGTCATTCGTAGATCTTTGACAGTCTTTACTGGTCGTCAGAAGCCCGAAAGTCTAACAACCAGTTAAGACTGGTTGTTGGTAAGCCAAGGGGTAACGTATTACCCAGTAACTGGGTTGTGGAGGTCAGACGGGCAGTCGCTCCATGTAAAATACTGGTATTCAGCTGCATCCGCTTAGACTGGAAGCCGACTCCAACATAGTTGGGAAAAGGCTAGGTAGATTGATCGATGTGTGTAAATAAATAATAAATAGGTGGGCAGCCAACTAGCAAGTCGGTTAAAACTTTCACTATTCCTCTTGGTATCCACAAGCCAAGCAATTGAAGAAAACACAGTTCCTTAAATTCCAGGAATAGTACTTAAATATCATGAATAAATTAAGATCCGCCTCAAATGTCACAGCCAATGAGCCAATTAACCAAGCCGTCAGTCGTCACCAAAGTAGGTTACCAGTCATATCAAGGGGTATCGTTTACCCAGTAACTGGGTTGTGGAGGTCAGATAGGCAGTCGCTCCATGAAAAATACTGGTCTTCAGCTGCATCTGGTTAGACTGGAAGCGACCCCAACATATTTGGGAAAAGGCTGGGCAGATGATGACGAAACAGCATTTAAGGCCCATTGTACACTCATGTCGTGAAAAACTCAGGTCAACAGTAGTTTTTCACGGCAAAAAAACGTGTGTCTACTCTCTTTATAGATCAAAGGTGACGTCATATTATTCTTTTTCCAAAAACGGTTTAGCTTTGGGGCAAGTAAGGTCCTCGTATAATGTATTGTACCTACCTACATAAATATTTTTAAGTATAAATTGAATAGAAACCTCGTTACCATAAGTAAACTAAAGCAACTCGAGCATGTCTAGAATATTATTACTGATCGATCACCTGTAGCTAACACTGATATTATTCATCTCTTTGAACGATAGATACTTTGTTTCTCTTTGATAAAATAAATTGTATGCTTTATTATCAAGGTTGGTTTTCTCAACAATGACATTAAATTAAAGCAGTCGGTTATTCTACACGTGTCAAAGATGAAGAAAAAAGCCTGGCCGTCTTTTTACTTCAGCCTGTATACGTTCAGCGTCTTATGGGGTTCGTGGCTAAGTAATAGCAGCCGCAGAACGAAAGCAAAGCTACACTTATCGAGATCAGTTTTTGTACTACACATCGAGACCCCGCCTTGCCTTGGAAAGCACGTTAAGCCGTTGATCCCGGCTGTCGTTTGTATATCTTTTACAATCGTTACAGGTCGTCGGAAGCCTGAAAATCTGACAACTAGTCTTTCCAAGGAGTATCGTGTTACCCAGTAAGTTGTGCAGTTCAGATAGGCAGTCGCTCCATGGTCTTCAGCTGCATCCGGTTAGACTGGAAGCTGACCCCAACATAGTTGGGAAAAGGCTAGGCCGATTGATTGGCACGTGTCAAAATTACGAGTTATATAG
Source organism: Dicycla oo (assembly GCA_948252095.1). Taxonomy (NCBI): domain Eukaryota; kingdom Metazoa; phylum Arthropoda; class Insecta; order Lepidoptera; family Noctuidae; genus Dicycla; species Dicycla oo. Next base: position 19,069,011 of record OX411732.1, read on the forward strand.
GTCGCAAAAATTTAAACCTGACAATTTTTTTATAACCTGTATACAAGGTTCAAAAAGAGACTCAGAGGAGGAAATTAATTTTGGTGTAAAGTGTTACAAGCTACTTCTCACACAGACAACTGCCGTCGTACTATGAACAGATAATCCTTTCATTTTTCCAGTGTCAGAGAGAGACGGAACTATACATGATCTATAGCACCATCCCTTTTCTCAACGGAATCATGATCGCGTTAATAGTTCATAGTAAGGACGCTGTACGTCGCTTGTTCGGGCAGCATCAGTCATGACTTTGTACGGATACGTTTCGGCTTTTGTGAACAAAACTACAAAATTAGTATGTAGGGAAAAATGGCGCTGTTATTGTAGTATATTGTGATGCCTTACAACTTCTACGCGAACGAAGTCGCGGGCAGAAGCTAATTCTATCTATTTAATTTAAAAATTAAGAGAGTTTGGCTGGTAGGTGTTAATGCATCCGCCGTATAGTCCTGACATTGCACCTTCAGATTTCCACCTGTTTCGGTCTCTCCAGAATTCTTTAGGCAGTGTCAGGTTAACATCACGAGAGGACTGCCAAAACCACTTGTCGCGGTATTTTGACCAGAAGTCCCAAAATTTCTATAGCAATGGGATCATGTCCCTACTTACAAGATGGCAAAAAGTTATCGAACAAAATGGTACCTACATACTTTAGTTAAATGTAAATAAACTATATTAAAAAATGTTTTGAATTTTCTTAAAAAATGCGAAGAAACTTTTTCCCCAACCTATTAAATAAAGACAGAAATGAATTTAAAAAAATATATTTTGCGAAATCTACCTAGATAGGTATTAATATTATATAGAGGTGAGTTTGTATGTAGGACTAAGAACTACTGATCGAATTCCGAAAAATTTTTCACTAGTAGAAAGCTACAGTATTATCGAGTGTCAAAGGATATAATTTATGTTAAAGCAAGAAGTCGCGAGCAGAGGCTAGTCTTAGATATTTAAAGCGAATTTAACTCAAGTTAACTAAAATTTACTACCCATATCAAATTATGACACGTATCTTTTTATCATTGTATGAGAACTTAATGGAATCAGTTCCTTCAGGCTGGAAACCTGCAAAGGCTTCGAGGAAAAAGAAACGCGAAACACAAAACTTTGCCGACTTCAAATGAACTTGTATAAATGCGAACAAAGTTAGCTTACGTTCAATGAAATGGAGTTTTTATAAGAGACTAGCTTCCAACCGCGGCTTCGCCCGCGTGGTTTGTGGATAAAAAGTAACCTGTGTTCTTCCTCAGGCTTCTGACAATCCATATCAAATTTCATCACACGTGTTTTTTATGAAAGTTTGACGTCGCTATGCTGCCCTTTCAGCAACAGCGCGTCTGCGAGATTCAGCCGTTTCAAAGGCTTCTGTGGCTCTTAGAGCCGCCATATAAGTCGCCTGGTGCTGACGTCGAGCTTATGACTGTTCTGGTGTCTCACCACCAGCACCCAGCCTGCTGTTGACTTCAATTTTGGGAATGTTTTGGTGTTTTAGCAGCCCTATGATACACCAGATACTCAAAGTGCTGTTGACGACGATTTTGGAACTGTTCTGGTAACTCAGAAGCCCGTTGAGACACCAGATACTCAGCATACTGTTCTCGTCGAGTTTGAGATTCTTCTGGTGTCTCAGCAGCCTGTGGAGACGCCAGATACTTAGCGTGTTGTTGACGCCGATCTTGGGACTGTTCTGGTGTCTCCGTAGACAGTTGAAACGCCAGATACTCAGCATGCTATTGACGCCAATCGTGGTACTGTTCTGGAGTCTCAGCAACTCGTTGAGGTGCCAGATACTCAGCGTGTTGTTGACGCCAATCTTGGGACTGTTCTGGGGTCTCTGCAGTCCGTTAAGATTCTAGATATGTGTGCTGCCTCACGTATCGCCTACTCAAACCTTCGCAGCTCGGCTTGTTGAGACGTCTAGTTAAAACAAAATCACAAAATTGGTAGTAATATTCAAACTAACAACTAAAACTATATATCTTATTTAAACACAACCTATACCTAAAACTAACCGTCATTCTTATACTAAGGAAAAAAAACAATTGTAATAATCTAATGAAAACAAAACGAATTTGTCTATTTATACTTACAAATACATACTTACTGTAAAAAAAAACCGGCCAAGTGCTAGTCGTACCACGCACATTGAAGGGCTCCGTAGTTGGGATGAATTTGTCCCAGGAACAATCGTAACATTGTAGTTGAAAAACATGTTCTCCCATACATTCCAACTGCAAATGTAAGTTTGTACGCACAATATTGAGAGATCTACTATGTATCTCTTATAGGTTTACCCTGTATTTTTTATTTTTATTTTAGGCTCAGTAAAATTTTGAAAATAAATACGGAGATAAGGGGGGTATAGTAAATTTTTGGTATCCCACCGATCTGTGAACACACTGAGAATACTGTTGGTGCTGCCGCGAACAGGCGTCATCAGGGATGCACATCTTTTTCTAATGATGGCTGCAAAACCATCAATGTTTTTCGCGAAGGACGCTGTATGCCTGCTGCGTGCAGCTGACCCACAGGCTGGGACTGACAGTAAGCTTTGCAAAGCGTTACTTTAACTGCCTTCGTACGTCATGCAACCCTGCGGGCCAGCATGTTACAACGGACTGCCAGCGACCTACGTTCCCTTTCAATGTCACAGTTATCTTTAAGGTCTTCATTGACTCAGCGGCCTAGATACCTAAACTTGTCTACTCTTCGCAGGGATTCTCCACACAGTGCGACATGAGTAATATACGAATAAGTTCTAAGTACCTAAAAATTATAATTATGCCTACTTTAAGTCAGTAATAAATCGCTTTGAATCGAATTAGCTGTGAAAAAATCGCGAAACGAACTCTCAAGGAAACGACGACGATGGCGCGGCGGCGCGTTCACGCGTTTGATCTCACGCGTCTGGCTTTTCGTCAAGGCTTTGGCGCTCCGTTCATTCTAATCGTGGTAACTTTTAAACTATTCGTCCAAATTACTTAGTGTAAAAGACAAAGTTTATCTATAATAAATTATAAAAGCGATGAAGGTATTCATTTTGATAAGAATACTAAATACTCTAAAATATGCATTGTAAAAAAATATCCAATTTAAATGTATTTATGACTCACTATTTTGGCTATGATAGCTTCTACATAAAAGCTAGATATATGCTATTGTGGACTTTTATTTAGAACTGTTTAAGGCAAATAATCCCATTATACATTATGCTCGTATAACTCTAACGGCTTAAGCAGCGTTCGCCAAGGTAAGAGGGCAGGAATTTTTCCGACTTGCTTGATACTTATCGTTATATTATAGCCAAATCACACAAAGTCTTAATAAATTGTAATCTATGTGCTATTCCAGACTGTAATCTATCTCTGTGCTAAATTTCATCCAAATCCGTTCAGTGGTTCTGACGTGATTGAGTAACAAACATCCATCCATCCATCCATCTATCCAAACTATATCATTTATAATATTATTACTAGGATTATTTTACGATACCTTTGTTAAACGATTAATCAATCTACCTAGCCTTTTCCCAGCTATGTTGGGGTCAACTTCCAGTCTAACCGGATGAAGCTGAATATCAGTATTTGACAAGGAGCGACTGCTTATCTGACCTCCACAACCGAGTTACTGGGTAATAAGAAAACCCCTTCTGATTGTCACACTTACGGGCTTCTGACGACCCGAAACGACCTTTGTAAACCCTTGAAAACGATATAAAAGTAATATTATAACTTCGAAAACCACTCAATTATAAACATAACATCTGGCCTTTATTCCCTGAAGGGTTAAGCAGAAGCGTACCTATAGTACACCCACATTTCGCCAGTTATGTTTAAGTCCCATGTAATAGGGGGCGAGCCTATTGCTATCAACCGGGTACAAATCCAGACTCCGGGCTGCGACTGAAAAATTCCAGATAAAAAAAAAACGAATACCACTTTGCCTGACCCGGGAATCAAACTCAGGATCTCATACTCAGCAATAACGCCTTCGACCACTAGACCAACGAGGCAGTCACTTTTTTATAACAATTGAATTGGCCTTGACAGGAATAGTACTAGCTTAGTATAAATCAGTACTACTTGACCAAAACAATTAGGCGCATGACAGGAATTCGGTTTCGGCGCCCGCACCCCGCAGCTATCCCCGCGCTTCCCGCAGTGACGTGCAGTCGTATACTTGTATACTTGGATAATTTACGAAATTGCCAGGTTTATGAAGTCCAATCTTGAACTATTTGAACGGAAAGATAACACAAATAAAAGGAAAATTACACATTTCGATTTTGAAATGCCCGTTCCAAAGCTAGAACTTTTTCGGCGGAGCTGCGTTTACATGTCTCCCCTAATTTACAATGCTTTGCCTAGGTCAATTACTCAACTACCCTTCAATAAATTTTGTGATGCGTTGCGGAAGTGGTTGTTACAAGAATGTTTTTATTCAATAGATGAGTTCTTTCAAAAGTATCCCTGTAAATTTTATACATTAAAGCACATATATATTTAATTGTTAATTATGTAAAAACCTGTACTATTGCATGCTAAATATTGGCCAAATGTGTGTTACTAAATTTGTTATATAAGAACTTCATGTACCTACCATATTTGATGCAATAAATGAGTTGAATTGAATTGAAATTGACTCGCTTTCGGCAGTGATGATAATAGGTACAATATCAATCACCGTTCCGGTGTTCCCTCTCTAGTTCCAATAACTTCATAGCTGTCATGCGCCTAATTGTTTTGGTCACGTAGTAGGTATGCACTTTACAAATTCTAAGCACTAAGTTTGTGTGCAGACCTAATTAAAAAATTACTGAATCGCTACTGAATACTGTGATACAATTGACATCAAAAATAGATCTCGAATATAATGGTAGGAAATTATGATTTACGGAACAGAAAAAGATAATATAGTGCTGTGGTTTTTCTCCAAGATTAATGTATTAAGTAATTATGTCTAGAACTGTGCTGTATCTAACGCTTGTGTACCGACCTGTACAAAAACGGTCATTTGTTACTGTTCCGAGAAAGAGATAGATAGATACAATGCTTTGAACACAGAGAGGGATGGAGATGTTAGAAAAATGTCGTTCGTGCCTTTTATTAATTAAGTAAGAAATGCCTGAATAACGAAGAAATTGGGACACAAAGTAAGACTACAGGCTACTTGCTGTATTTGTGATTTGACTTGAAAGAGAAATTACTGAATAAAGCCATGATTAATTCAGCAGATCGATTGATTGAGCAAATATACCATTTTGTTAACCGACCGTAATAGCGTAAATAGGTACAGTCAGCAACAAAAGTCGATTAACACTAGTTTTCTAAATCTTAATTTTGAGTAAACTGATTTAAACAATCGGAACAGGAGTAAAAATTGAAGAAAAAAAACAGGTCTTAGCCGTTACTTACATGAAATGCTAAAAAGCAGATTATAGAATCGTTTTGTGTCAATATATAAGATGTGTAAAAGTAAGTGTTAATGGCCTTTTGTTGCTGACCATACCCGAAGTTTATATTATTTACTAACTAGCTTTTGCCCGCGGCTTCGCCCGGGTGGAGCTCGGAAATTATCCCACGGGAACGGATAAAATCAATCTGCCTAGCCTTTTCCCAACTATGTTTGGGGTCGGCTTCCAGTCCAACCGGATGCAGCTGAATACCAGTATATTTCATGGAGCGACTGCCTATCTGACCTCCACAACCCAGTTACTGGGTAATAAGATACGCCTTGGTAAGACTGGTTGTCAGACTTTCGGGCTTCTGACGACCCGTAACGACTGTCAAAGATCCTCGAATAACAGCCGGGACCAACGGCTTAACGTACTTTCCGAGGCACGGAGGAGTCTCGGTATGAAAAGATGGTCACCCATGCACAGACCAATCCCGGCAAGCGTAGCTTAACCTGATGGATCGACCCGTGCGGCTGTTATTACTTAGCCACGAGCTCCTCTGGAACGGAACGGATAAAAAGTATTATTTGTCCTAATCCAGGTCATAGTCTACCCATGTGCCAAATTTCATCCAATACCGTTCCGCCGTTTTAGCGTGAAAGCGTAACAAACAAACTAACTTTCGCATTTATAATATTAAGTTCGGATACCACTTATATTCTACATTGTTCTATACACAAATACAACGTACAATGTATTAATTTGTTCGGTAAGAACTCGTCATTTCACTTTTCTTTTTTTTTCTAGGGAACGGTTTATTAGTAAGTATTGCCAAGCGTGAGGTTCTGGGTTTAATTCCCAGGTCAGGCAAAGTATTAGTGGGTTTTTACATTACATGACCCTTAATACATTAGGCGCGGCAGACGCACATGCGCGTTTTCGGACGTTCACCAGGTGCTTGACGGCGCGTATGCGCGTCCATACAATTTACATAACTTTCTTCGAGTGCGGCGCGCCGCACCTGTGCGTTCGTTGTGCATCTCTATTGTTTCGAAAACATCATAAAATAAGGGTCGGTAAGGGTGTAGCATAAAGAAGCGTTTGCATAAAGAATTAAGCAGATAATGTGTTAAACAAAACTGGTGAAATGTGGGTGTTACTAGCTGTCACACCTTTGCCTAACCCTTCGGGGAATACCCAGATCCGGGCAGACATCCAGACTTCCGGCTGCTATTGAGAAATTCCATATGGAAAAGCTCATTATCTCTGCCCGATATGGGAAGCAAAACCAGAACATCATGCTCAGCAGTAGTTTAATTAGGGTTCCGTACCAAAATGGTAAAAAGGAATCCTTATGGTGCGACTCAGTCTGTCTGTCTGTCTGTCACAGCTGGATATCTCAAGAACTACTTACGCTGTCAACTTGAATTTTGGAATAGTTTTAGATGACGTTTGCCCAACTATTTTGCAAATAAGAAAGGAATAAAAATGAATATATTTTTTTTTGCAATGGGGACTGAAAGGGGTCTTAAAAATTTTAACTAGTAGTACTTAAAATTTTTAAAACCCCCTTTTTAGGGCATGCGGGGTATCATATGAAAGAAAGCTGTTTGCACATTCTCAAACCTTTTTTCTTTTTTTTTAGGCTGCATGGTTTTTGACTTTCGATGAAAAATGTAAATAAAAATACCCTTCCCCTATCTCCGAAGTTTGCATAGACAAAAATCTGAAATTATTCTGTGTGATAGAAGTTTATGTAAAGATTACAGAAAAAATTAAACGACGTCACTTTTTTTATATATGTTGGTACGGAACCCTCGGTGCGCGAGTCCGATTCGCTCTTGACCGGTTTTTCAATATGATTTGAAAAGGTTTTTCGGTCGATAGTCCTGCGAAATTGCTCCAGTTAACTTACTGTAAGCTGTAGACTGTGGTAATACATACAAAAAGACCAGTATACATACATCTACATACGTAGGCCACCTTTGAACATATTTTTCGATGCCTTTCATTTTGTCTGTTTATACAGGACAATTTTGTAAGCAGTGCGCAAATTTTCACAGTTTATTCTGCCCATGAATATGAACAACTTTCACTATGGGACCAACCACAGAACAGATCTTTCATCTGTTCTGTGGGACCAGCCCTGAAATCGCGAAAAAAGAATCAGCTGTTTAGTACATTTTGACGAATTACGCGAACATAAATGTACTGAACAGCAGATTTTTTGTATGTGTGTAAATGGAGACGAGCTCGTAGCTAAGTCATAAAAGCCGCACGGGTTCATCCATCAGGTTAACCTAAATTTGCCGGGGTTGCCGGGGGGGGGCCGTGGATGGGTGACTATCTTTACATACCGAGACTCCTCCGTGCCTCGGAAAGCACGTTAAGCCGTTGGTCCCGGCTGTCATTCGTGGATCTTTGACAGTCGTTAGGGGTCGTCAGAAGCCAGAAAGTCTGACAACCAGTCTTACCAAGGGGTATCATATTACCTGGGTAACTGGGTTGTGGAGGTCAGATGGGCAGTCGCTCCATGAAAAATACTGGTAAATGATAAATGATTTTTATTTCTGTAAGTAGGTTTGTACAAACACTTTTACAAGTCAATCATGCTTTTTTTTTTTAAACTAGATGAGGTCGGCGTTTCCTATCTGACTACTCTGAGAAGAAAGGCCGAAACAAACTCAGAGGTCACAGTCTCTTATAAAGTCCAGACATAATCTTGGTCACTTCATGTGAAGACCATGTAGATTGGTGTCTGAAATGGTCTTTTGAGGAAAGAACCACACAGATTGAGAGGACCTGTCCAGTCAGTGCAGTGGTATTAACCTTCATCCTGTTAGACTGGAAGCCGAACCCAACATCGCTGGGAAAAGCCTAGGCTGATTGATTGATATGTGTGTGTAACTAAACGATTAAATAAAAAACTAATAAATAGGTGGGCAGCTCATCAACAAGTCGGTTAAAACTTTCACTATCCCTCTTGGTATCCACAAGCCAAGCAATTGAAGAAAATACAATTCCTCAAATTCCAAGAATAGTACTTAAATAGCATGAATATATTAAGATCCGCCTCAAATGTCACAGCCAATGAGCCAATTAACCAAGCCGTCAGTCGTCACCCAAGTAGGTGGAACATGTCATTTGTTCCACACCACGCGTCTTTGCTACTCACGTGAATTTTGTTGAAGCAAGGTGAAACTTGGGCATGAAATAAAACGGTTTGTCTTAGAATTTCAGCAAAAAAAAAAAATTATTAACTACGATCATAATCCTTTTTTAGCAGACTTCAAAAAAGGAGGTTCTCTATTCGCCCCTTATGTATGTATGTATGTTTGCTTGTATGTGTGTATGTCCACGATTTTCTCAAAAACTGATGAACCAATTTTCCCCTGTTAGTCGGTCTCGCCGTGCTGCCGTAATCAGCTACCAGGGAAGTGTTCGAGGTAGGTCAAGTTTTAGCCATATATGAATTTCCCGCAAGAATATCAGTAGGGTAATTACGTCACACACTTACAATGCAATAATTTTTTACTGTTCAGTAATATTCACTGCGTTATTAACGTTGTCGAACAAAGGAGTTATTTAAACAAATGAAGCAATATAGTAGAGGAGGATTTTATACCGAATAAATTTAATTTCTAGTAGTTGTTTAGTATTCTCTAATCATGAATGTGAGAGTCAAGATCTTAATTTTTAAGGAAAATAAAACTGCAGTTTTGCTTCTGTTTTTGAACCCGTTTTTTTTACAAAAACAGTACTCGTATCCTTACAGATAGTGTAGCTAATATGGATCAAATGCTGCGAACAAATCAAAGGGCATGTTTTTTTTTTTAATTTTTCGTAATCAATGAAACAAAAATTGCAAAAAACTGTCACTTCCTTTGATTTTTAAACGACTTCAAAAATGGAGGTTCTCTATTCGACCCGTATGTATGTATGTTTGTTTGTATGTCCACGATTTTACTAATGAACGAATTTTGATGATTCTTTCACTACCGTAATCTATATACTTCCAGGAAGGTTCTACTATATAATACATTAGGTAATTATTCTTATGTACGAAGATATATGCATAAATGTACTGTATTTCCGGCATTTTTAAGCGGATTTTGATGACTTTTCTTTTCGTTCGTCTTGAGTATATGGTATTTTATATATTCAACTAAAAATGGAAAAATAAATTTACTTAAAAAAAAAGTAAAAACCTACTTCAATAACCTAAAACGAATAAAATAACTCTCATAAAAATGTTAACAGCTTCTGAAGTTGGTGTCTTCAGTTCTTCAATGCACTATTAGCTTGGCACCGACTTCAGAAGCTGTTAAGTTTTTTACGAAAGTTAATTTTTTCGTTTTAAGTTTTTGAAGTCGGTTTTTACTTTTTTAAAGTAAATTTGTATAATGTTGCCTCCTCAACTGTTGTTTTTTGTGAAAAGTCTTTCAAGAGCACAGTATTCTTTTTGGGCTCATGTTGTTATGTCTACCTCAATATATAACATACCAAGCACACACAGCTGTAATTCTCAAAGGGTTAGGCAGAGGCATAGCTATAGTACTTACACCCACATGTCGCCAGTTATGTTTTTTATAAGTCCAATGTAATAGAGGGCGAACCCGTTGCCATCAATCAGGTATCGGGTGTTTTTCTTAGAGGGGAGAACTTCAAATTGAAATATAACATAGAAAAGTGTTTTTAATGTCCATAAAATTAGCTTTATTCGACAGATAATTTTATGGCATTAATGTTAGAATATGATTTCGGGCATGTGGCCACCGCGGCTGACGAGTTAATGACGTAATCTAGAGGCCATACTCCTCGCAGTAAATCAGGCTGTGTTTCGACAAGTGCTTAATTGTTACTGATTTATCGAAATTAACATGCAACTTTACATATCCCCAGAGAAAATAAAGTAATGGCTTCAAATCACACGAACGAGGTGACCGGACTTCGTGAAAATTAGTCGTTTGTCAAATGTTTCCTTTAGTAAATTAAGCCCAATCTGGAAATGGAACCCAGGGCTTCATGTTTAGCAGTGGTGCTTAAGACCACTAGACGTATTCAACCCCCCAATTTCCAACTCCCATAATACTACCACAAATCTTCTTATTTAACAAGTTATTACCTAATTGTTTCACACGTCAAAAATAATTCTACGAGTCGGTCCCCGTGTGTCAACGCGATGATTCACGATGATAAATGAACGTACAGAACTGCGGTAAATATACCTACCGAAAATATGCTGACAATGTTATATTTTTGGAACCGGTTTCACCGTTTGCTATGTTGAAGGTATCTGCTATTTGTAAGCTAGTTCAGACATTTTTAGAAACTAAATGATGATATAGACATGGATAGGGAGTGTAGGGTATTGTCGGTAAGGGGTAACATGCTTTCTCACAGGTTTGCGCGATGCTCGCGTGACGTTAAAGTCACACTATACAAAAGCTATTGCCAAACGTTATACACATGCGACCAGTGGAGCAATGACACTAAAAAAGCCTACAATGCACTGCGCGTCCTCTATAACAACGCGTTCAGGGGTTTGTTTGGGCTCTCATGGCGGTGCAGTATAGTACTTCGCAAAAGAACGGCCCCCCTGTGGTCTCGGGTAAAGGGTAGCACCAACACTTTTCTGAGCGTGGTGTCGGACAGAGTGGACAGCCAAATCCTGAGCCATTGGTCGCTCGTGCATGTCCAAAATAATAATAATTTTAAATTTAATAATATGGACCTGTGCATGGTCTGAAATAAATATATTCATTTCATTTTTTATATCCGGGTATTTTGGGAGACGCTTATTTTGACAAGTATGATTAGCAACCCTCCAATACAAAGAATTCGAAGATGTCATATAATCAGAAAACAACATATTAAAATATGCATACGTACAATCCTGTATGTTTCCTGTCTGTTACTTTTGACGTCGTAACAGCTGAATGGATTTTGATGAAATTTGATACATAGGTAGATCACGACCTGGATTGGGATTTAGGACACTTTTTATCCTGGTAGTACTTACCACGGTCAAAAGCTAGATCTATATTTATAATTGGTTGTCTCATTCAACAACTATAGAATAATAATGAAGAGATGACGGACTACTATTGCTTTAATTTCATCTTTACCTGACTTTGGCAAAGCCCACACGGACCCTCCGTTTGGGCTTCACCAAAGTTGTATTGGCATGTTTTAAATGACTAAGGACCAGTAAATACCATAAAATCTTTACCTCCTGCTCCTCCTTTATCCTGTAAAAACCATTCTTTCTCAAAATTATGTATAAAATGTATAAAAAACATATTCACATCCGTCCACATAAAACAAAACAAACGAACATCTCTATAGAGTAATGAATGATACATGACATGGTTCGTGGTGTCATCTATAACAATGTCGATAGCGCGACGAAATATATTGAACGTGCGGTAAACAGAGTAGAACAAATGAGCGAGCTTCGACACACGAGTTATAGCTTTATTCTGTCGCGTGTCATCAGTCCATACTAACATCAATGAAATTTAAAAATTACCAAGACATGTGCGAGTTGAACTCACGTATTGAGGGGGTTCAGTAAGATGAATACATAAATAATAAATAAAAACTTTATTCAGTTTAGAAAAAAAAACACGGTACAATATTAAAATTATTAAAAAAAAACTAGCAACAGATTACATTAGGTGCCTTTGGTGCTAGATTTTTACAAATTCCCTGGACTCCACACACCATACACGCTAGGGTTTGCATGATGGTTATAACCTTACACGCATAACTCACAGGCATAACCGAGTTTCATAAAGTACATACACGATAGGGTTTTCATGCATAGGTTTCCGAGAAACGAACAGGTTGAGCTACGCGAAGGTGTTGCGTATGACTTTTTTGTCACTGCCGTGCACGTTACCACCAACAATGGCCGACGACGATGTGATAGTTGTACTTGGATTAATACTTGCAATAAAGAAAAGAAAAAGAAGAAGACATGGCACTGAGTGGTGTAAAGCCTAACGTGGATTTGTATAAATATCAATAAACTCTTCTAAAATTGCGTTGCTCTTGCAACTTGCCATTTTGAGCTTCGACGAAGCGACTCGCGATCTTCCCCTGCCACAGACTATAGAAAACTGAAAACTGTGCATGCAAGCACGAGCGGGCCACCATACATGCTCGGCTAGTATGCGCGCAAACATAACCGAGCGGCTGAAGCTGCTCTGAAGTTCGCGCAAATGACTGCGCAGTAGTCAATCTATACTAAAACAGCAGCGTGCCATGCCATGCGCATCGGAAAGCCTGGTTTCAGTGTGGCAAAGTTATTTGACGTGAACTATATCTACCATGTTTTATATCTCAAGGACAAACTTAGAAGAAGTTAGGGCACTCACTTTACGAATGCAATGTGTGCGTGGCTGTCATTGTAAGCATTACATACAGTAGCGATCTAGTTTTGTAGAGTGCGTGCCTGGTTACTTAACTCTTTTGACGTCTCATAAAAAGAGCTACCTCTTTTGGAAATAATTGGAAATGTAGTCATAGTTCGTATCTTGATGTAACATTTAGTCTTTATTTCATTAAAATCACTCGGTACAGAATGTGACCTGCATAATTTTAACTAAACAAAGCTGCACTCCCCCCCGTGCCTAGGGTTAACATCTGACAGGCATTTGCCGGATGTGACAGGCATTTTATGGTTAAGACAAGCGCGTGCGGCCGGTGCTACGCTGAGACAGGCATTTTTGAATTTCGCTTTATTCAGTTTGTATTTTCTACATTACATTTTGTATTTTCGCACAAAATGCAAATGTGGAGCGCACGTTTACAGCAGTTTAATAAATGCATATTAGAGTAAAGAAAGGAATCACCTGAAAATAGAGTCGGTAAAAGCGCTATAAGTAACCCAAGAAAATTTTAAAAACGTTTCGTGTTAAAGTTTTTTTTGGGTTACTAAAAATAAAAAGAACTTCTGAAAATACTTATGTCTTCGGAAAAATATCATTAGTGTAGTAAGTTCGTTTATTCAAAATTAGTTTTGTGGTCGTAAATTGTTAATACTTTTCATTTTGAATAAATCATCCTCATCTGTCTAGCCTTTTCCCAGCTATGTTGGGGTCGGCTTCCAGTCTAACCGGATGCAGCTGAATACCACTATTTTACATGGAGCGACTGCCAATCTGACCTCTACAACCCAGTAACTGGGTAATACGATATCCTTTTGTAAGACTGGTTGTTAGTCTTTCGGGCATCTGACGACCCACAACGACTGTCAAAGGTCCACGAATGACAGCCGGGACCAACGGCTTAACGTGCTTTCCGAGGCACGGCGGGGTCTTGGTATGTAAAGATGGTCACCCATCCTCGGACTGACCGTGGCAAGAGTAGCTTAATCTGATCAATCGACCCGTGCGGCTGTTTTACTTAGCCACAGGCCCCTCATTCTGAATAAGTGTCAGTCGTTTAAACTTTAAGTTGCGTATTATTTGACATATATAATAAATTGCCAAAGACAATTAGAGATTTAGATTTGCATAATTATAAAAAGAAATTATTTCAATTGCTATTAGACAAATGTTGCTATACTTTAAAAGATTATCTCGATGATGTTATTTAATTTTAATTGTTCCCCTGATAAGTAAAATGTGTATATTTCTTAATTTGTATTATTTAATTCTAACTGAATTTATAATTTATGTCTCGTTATTTTAATTGTTGCCTTGACATGTAAAAATATTCGTTAATTCTAAAGTGCTGCATATTTAAATTGTTATTATTTTAATTTTCTATTTGATTGTGCTGTTAAAATGTTACCTACTTTAAAATTATTGTATGCCATTATGGCGGGTCATAGCTGTGTACAATTTCGGAAACATGTAACAACTTATTGCTTACCTATGTACCACAATAAAGAATATTTGTATTTGTATTTTTGTATTTATTTTAAGAATTACAGTTTTTTTTACAATATACAGGCATTTTCCTGAAAAATCAGGCATTTTGTACATACTAGGCAGGCATCCTCCCTTACATTGATGGTAACTCTACCCCTGCCGCGCCTGTCTATTTGAACACGATAAACTCAAAACTGCCAAACGGATTTTCATACGGTTTTGACCAATGGACGAAGTGATCCATGAGCAAGGTTTAGGTGTATAATTCATTAAGGTTTTGTGTAAATTGACTGAAATATGACGATGATTGTTGCAGATGTCGGAAAAATCATGCCGACAGGGAGCTACTGGCGTGCGCCGCGTAAACCGATACATGAAAACAACGTATTATGGAATTACTTCGTTTATGTAAAATTTTGATCTTTCACTAAAAGTGAAATGTCTTCCAAACGATTCTATAAAATTCTTTTTGTGAAAACTTGGTGAAGTGAGCTTAAAGTGAGCTGTCAATAGTGTCAATCCCTAGCGTGAAATGATCACATTTCTCAATTTCGCAGGATACTGAAGTGGCTCCCTATTCGACTTCGCAGGAACTCTCGCATATTGTGTCTGATATTTAGCATCCTTCACAACCAACACCTTCCTTTTTGCGGGAACGCATTTCCTACGGCCGTCCTTTGATGTGCTTTGCAGGTCGCATCTTAGAAACCTGCTTAAATTTTCTTCCCATTCCACCGACTTCTACTCCTACTCCTTCACTGTGCACGCGGTTCGGTTGTGGAATTCACTTCCACCTAATATTAGGGACTGCAAAAAGAAAAGTGAAAGAACACTATCTTTCCATTTCGTCATAATTATTAATTATTTTAGTGATATTTATTTTAGAAGTACGTATTATTTAAGTATTTATTATTTGTTTTATTTGCTAAATGAATTATTTGTTTTAGATTTTATGTATTTTATTTTCTCTTGTATTTTCACACGGTGGATAGGTACATCTCTTTTTATCCTCTGTCCTATCGCAGGTATGTTGGAAGAGGTTTCATTAGAAATAAGCATCACCATTGTAGGTACGTATGTTTCTGATGATTTATTTGTGTGTACATAAATGGTTAAATAAATAAATAAGTAAATGAAAAATCCTCCAAACGATACTATAAAAATCTTACTGTGACAAATTAGCGGATTTGAGCTTATAGTGGGTTGTCAATAGTGTCAATGTATTCCTAGCGTGCAATGATAGCTCACTTCAAGCACGCACTCGCTTCGGCTCTCGACATCTTTCACTCACCTATGAATGATCGAAAAATGAAGTGAGAGGTGCAAATTAATGACAATCCTATGTAATTTTGTCGGTGTCGTATGAACGGGGACTTACATACACATACATAAACTCACACATACTCACAACTCACTTTTCCCATGGGTAGGCAAAAACTACAGAACGCCACTTGCTACAACCCTTACATACTCCTTGTTCCAGAACATGGAATGAAACAAAAATTACATAGACTCGAATAAAGCGTCTGATATAAACTTTTCAATATTGATAGCGCGACGAAATCGATTGAACTTGCGGTAAACAAAGTTGAACAAATGGACAAGCTTCCACACACGAGTTTTGGCTTTATTATGTGTAATTAATAGTGGCGTACCTATCATTGGGTTTGGTGATCAATTTTACGTCAGTACTGTAATGTTACTGATGGTAAAATAAAGTCAGTGGATATAGAGGCATGAGGAAAAGGGAGTAAAGTTCATTTATCCTTCATAGAAAAGGGAGGATCCTCAGATCAGACGGGTTTTGTCGGGAACTTGGGATGTTGTTTATATGCCAGTCTCACGGTAAACTCTGCTTGCGCCATGCAGGATTTCGACACTGCTCGAGTAAATGATTTTTTTAAACTGACTTTAACAAAGGTTGTTTACACTAAAAGATCTGGTCGAGAGTGTAATGAGAAGCCACTAGTTGATAGTCTGGCTGTATTTGACGTTCAAGTGTGATATATTCTTCGAGGTTTTGTCGACCTTAGGACACTAGGACGTGCGTACATTGAAGTCTTCATCCGAAGACAAAGTTGAAAGCCTTAAGTTCCTGTAATTTTTCTAGAATTTACCAAACAGTTAGATTATCTGGAAAACATGGCTTATGTGTTATGCAAACAAAAGAAACGTTTAGAAGATACTTAGTACGATGGAATTCTTAACAGGGATGTTGTCTAGGTAACAAAAAAAAACTCTTTTGTCCGTCAGGCAGACAATAAAAAATATTAGACGTAATTTTTGCTTTATCATATTAATAAAAAAATACTTAGATAACACGCATTAAAGTTGGGGAGTGGGGGCTCGCTACGTCACTTCTATGTAATAAATCTAGCAACGCGTGACGTCAACCCACATTTTAACTCAATGTATCGTGGTAATCTTAGGATTGCGTAAAAAAAGAAAAAATACGTGTTCAATATTTTAAATAATCTATATGACGGACAAAAATAATTAAGTTATCATCCCTATTCTCTTGCGATGTGTACAACCCTAAGCCACAATATTATACTGCCAATTATATAATTAGCCATTTTCATTGTCTTGAAGTTTCTGCTCCATTTGGCTAATGGTTGCAAATTACTGAGATTGGGATTACAAGATAAATCAATTATCGTTAACGGCACTGATTGGAATATGGCCAATAGGTACGATAGTTAAGGTGAAATCAGACCAATCCGAGGCAAATCTAATGTATAGACATGTATTGATGATTCTTTTGGTTATTGTCGCGAATCATATTTTGATCAAGAAACAATCTGACACAGACCTGCAAATTGTAAAAAATGAAAAAAAGAATTTGAATTTCGCGAGCCTTCACTTTATAGCTTAACTCCTCAACTGTTTAAAATAATAATGTAAATAATAAAACTGTTTAAAATAAATAATACTTTTCTTACATACACACGGTGTACGTAAGAAAAAATGTAAACGTATAAAAACATTAGGCAACAAACAACAGGCTTACAGTAGTTGTGAACGTATGGGAATCAGTTGATATTCGAGCACACATTGACATGATATGAGATTTTTTTTTTTTGTTTGTTGTAAAACGAAATTTGGTTTTGCTAATATTAATCTGGAGAATACATCGATCTCTAATAAACAACTAGATACACAATCAGCGGCAAAAAATGTCCTCACCGAAAGTCCACCAAATTTAACATTTTGGTTTACTTTTACTCTAGTAGCATTTGAACGATCCGACAGTAGGCATGACACAGTGCTCGTTTAAAAAGTGCGAAAATCACACTTCCAGGACGCAAAAAAAAGATGGAGTTTCATATTTTCGGTAACTATTAATATTATCAATATATAATTGTTATCACTGTATTGTAAATACTAATATTTTCTCAGGAAATCGTCGTAAAAACATTTTTTTAATTAAGTCGTAATAAACAGGAGGAGTTATAAAGCATCTCAATTGTAAAGACTCTCAGTAAACGTAGTAATCATACTATCGCATGCCCGCTTAAATTGTTCGGGTTATGTGCGTTGATTCTGTTCCATTTGTAGAGACGCTATTGTTTCTTTTTTTATTATTATTAAAGTTACTTATGATTTTTTTGTTTTTTTTTTTTGTTTAATGAGACTTGTTTACTGTTTCTATAAATATTATAGTAACACAATCCCATGCAAAAGTTCTCGTCGCCAAAAGTGTTTACGTAATTGTAGTTGAAATAAATATACGCTAATGTAATTCAAATGTACCCGTCCAAGTGGGCATTCATTCGGTAAGGACTTTTTTTGCGCTGATTGTGTATCTAGTTCTTTATTAGTGATCGATCCAATCAGGTAAATTATAATATAATATAATATAATAATAATAATGATTACACATATACACCAAAGAAGAGAATAAAATGTGTTTTATTACGTACACTTTTTTTAACACATTAAGCTTAACAAGCTTTAAAAAAATACCTTTATAATAATATAATAGGTTGGGGAAAAAGTTTCTTCGCATTTTTTTAAGAAAATTCAAAACATTTTTTAATATAGTTTATTTACATTTAACTAAAGTATGTAGGTACCAGTTTGTTCGATAACTTTTTGCCATCTTGTAGGTAGGGACATGATCCCATTGCTATAGAAATTTTGGGACTTCTGGTCAAAATACCGCGACAAGTGGTTTTGGCAGTCCTCTCGTCCTCTCGTTCAGATTTCCACCTGTTTCGAGACCGAAACAGGTGGAAATCTGAAGGTGCAAGGTCAGGACTATACGGCGGATGCATTAACACCTCCCAGCCAAACTCTCTTAATTTTTGCTGAGTGGCTAAAGATGTGTGAGGTCTAGCGTTATCATGATGAAAAACCACACCCCTTCTGTTGATTAATTCCGGCCGCTTTCTCTCAACTTCTTGCTTTAATCTCATCAGTTGTTCGCAGTAGAGTTCAGAATCGATGGTCCTGCCTGGTGGTAACAGCTCATAATGAATAATGCCCTTCCAATCCCACCACACACACAGCATCACCTTGTTGCGAGTTAACCCGGGTTTTGCCACAGTCTGTGAAGCCTGACCGGCCTTTGACCACGACCTTTTTCGCACGTTCTTGTCATACGTGATCCACTTTTCATCACCAGTTATCAGCTTCTTCAAAAATGGTTCGGTTTCATTACGTCGTAATAAAGAATCACAAATGAGTACACGGTTCATTAGGTTTCTTTCAGTGAGCTCGTGAGGTACCCAAATGTCGAGCTTTTTTGTGTACCCAGTTTTTTTTCAAATGCGCCAAAACTGTTTTGTGGTCAATTTCCAGTTCTTCAGCTACGTCGTAACTACTGATATGCCGATCTTGCTCCACTTTTTCAAAAATGGCATCCATTTTATCCGTAATAGGGCGACCAGAGCGACGTGCATCTTTGATATCAAAATTTCCGGATTGAAAACGCTTAAACCAAATTTGTGCTACTCTCGCATCATCAAAACATCGCAAATTTTTTTCGCGGCTTGCGTTGCATTTTTACCTTTTTTTGTAGTAAAATTTTAAAATGTATCGAATTTCTTCATACGCGTACGTAAGCGAATATGGCTTCCAATCGTGTGAAATGTACAAAGTGTAATATCGTGATAAACGAAATGCTAGCATTTGTGAATAATAAACTAGATGTGATGGATGAGGAAAGTATCAGTCGAATCTGCGTCTCTGCTTTCTCTGAAGATGATATTGTGGCAGCTAAGAATTTGCTTTTTGAATCCATACCAACAATAAAAAAGCAGAAGAAAACCAGGAAGAGAGACGGGAAAACGCTCAGAAATATAGACGATATAATTAATGTTCTCAAGGAAACAGATCCTGAGGAAATACCTATTTTCGTCGCTCGCGATCTTCAAAAGTTACCCCCAATTCTCTTTGATCATGTGGATGTAACGAAGATATTGAAGGATCTATTGGTTATGCAGCAAGATATCAGCCGTATCAAGGAACAGTTTGTTACTACAGAACAGTTAGATATCTTAAAATGTGAGATGGATTTGTTGAAGCATACTTCCCCAATCAACACGTATGAATGCAATATAAACACTCGACGTGGAGCCAGTCAAATGGGGTGTTCTGAAGATGCCGATGACCCTCTGGGATCTTACCAGGCTGATGTAAGAGTTAGCAATCAGAATCATACGTTATCATCCCCAGAATCAGTATATTGCGAAATTGAGGAGAATAAACTTTCATCTGAGGGTATTTCTGATTCAATAACAGCGAACGCGCAACGGTCGTCGGCTTTTGAAACGGGTGTAGACAATCCAACAACGAGTGAATTTCAATCTTACCCTAAACACGACAGGTGTCATAATCCTGTTAACTCAAAAGGCGGTGCCTCCGAGCTCACGCGCGCGACAAGTGATACGATGAATCACCCAAATCAGCTGATCGCGCGCCCGACAACCGGTAACTCGAGGCACACAGATAACGCGCTCGGTGAACCTGTGACGATGAACGTTAGCAGGACTATGGCGGACTTAGTGAGGGATGGCGAATGGAAGAGGGAGAAACAGAATGATGACTGGATTACGGTGCAAAGGCGAAGACATAGAAACCGTTTTGCGGGAAACAAGGGGAAAGCTGTGGCTGAAATAAATATGAACTTCAAGGCTGCCGAAATAAAGGTACCGATTTACATTTATAACGTGGCGAAGGATGTGTCCGTGTGTGACATTATTAAGTATGTAACAAGTAAGTCGTACTTAAATGTCACTGTTGAAAAGATGAAAATGAGATTGGAAAAAGAATACAGTTCTTTCAAAATTTTTGTGCCTAAGGAAAAAATAGATTTATTTATGGATGCAGACTTTTGGCCTGTCGGAATTGCGTACCGACGTTTTGTTGAATTTAGAAAAAAAACTGATTTACGGTCAAACGTGATAAATACTAACAATTCAACATGGCGACAACCAAAATGATAACATTTAATTGTAAAAACGTTGTCAGGTCAGTGGACTGTATACGACAACTTTGTCAAGAAGTCGATTTGATAGCGCTGCAGGAAACATGGCTGCTGCCACACGACCTGTCTTTTCTGGGTACCATAGATGACAACTTTGCCTTCACGGGCACTTCGGCAGTGGACACTTCGGTCGGTGTGCTGCGGGGGCGGCCATACGGAGGGGTTGCCCTTCTCTGGCGAAAAAGTGCGTTCCCTGCTGTGACAGTGATCAACTGCAGTAATGTGCGTCTTGCAGCTATTAAGGTAACGCTCAGTGATCGGTCATTCGTGGTGTTGTCAGTGTACATGCCTACTGATTGTAGTGACAATTTCTTAGAATTCACAGAGTGCTTAAGCGAGATTAATGCGGTGATTGAAAATAATAGTGTCGAGTCGGTTTTTATTCTGGGTGACTTTAACGCACACCCGGGTGAAATGTTTGCTAATGAGTTACTTTCGTTCTGTGAGGAGCAGTTATGGTCATGCGTCGATATGAATACACTTCCGTCGGACACCTATACATATGTAAGTGACGCACACGGGTGCTTGCGCTGGCTCGATCACTGCGTAGTGACAGGTGCCGCGCTGCCCGCTATTCACAATGTGTCGGTATTGTATGACTCATACTGGTCGGACCACTTACCTGTTATGTTAGAATGTAAGTTTAATAACATCAACATGCACACTATGTTGTCAAAACCGGTCGCTCATGTAAACAAAGTTGTCTGGGGTGAGCGTGATGATGAACAAATAGCTAACTATCACGATTATTGTCACTCTGAATTAAAACAAATTGATTTTCCAAGCGAATTTAGTCAGTGTGCTGACAGGATGTGTAATGATTCCTGCCACTTACCTGTGTTAGATGAAATGTATAATAACATTGAACGTATACTTGTGAACGCTGCTGAAAACAGTTATTATCAGAGTATTTTAACGAAGCGTAGGCATGTAACTGGCTGGAATAAGTATGTTCGGGGCGCTCACGAGAAGGCGCGACTTAATTATAAGCTTTGGTTGATGTTTGGTAAGCCCAGATCTGGTCCGGTGTATAATGATATGAGCGAATCCAGGAAAAATTTCAAATGTAAATTAAAATGGTGTCAAGCCAATCAAAACCAAATTAAAATGGATATAATTGCTAAACATCACTCAAACAAAGATTTCAGTAAATTCTGGAAGTCAACAAACAAATTAAATCACAAACCGAGCTTTCCCGTGAGCGTCGAGGGTGTACATGACCAGGGTAGTATTGCGGATCTGTTTCGGCAGCATTTTAGAGTGCAATCACCCTTAAACAATGAGCCGCAGTTGCCTGTGCCCGTTTCTGGGACCGTCTGCCCCGCGCGAAGCGTCACGTTTACTGCGAAACAGATTGCTGCTACCATTAAGAACATGGTTAGAGGAAAATCGCCCGGGCATGACGGTCTCAGCATCGAGCACCTTCAGCATGCTGGTGTCCACTTGCCACGAGTTCTATGTATGTTTTTAAATTTATGTCTAGGACATTCTTATTTGCCTGATAAATTAATGCGTACAACTGTTGTGCCGATCATTAAGAATAAAACGGGTGATTCATCTATGCTATCAAATTATAGACCTATTTCTCTAGCAACGATAATTGCTAAGGTGCTGGACAGTCTGCTTGTAGGTCAGCTTGATAAACATCTAAAAATAAACGATGCTCAATTCGGGTTTCGGCCTGGCTTATCTACGGAGAGTGCCATCCTGAGCCTTAAGCAGACTGTTCTGTACTATACTGCTAGAAAGACACCAGTATTTGCGTGTTACTTAGACTTGTCAAAAGCATTTGACCTTGTCTCATATAATGTGCTATGGCGTAAACTGCAGCATGAGACGGATTTGCCCCCGGAAATAATAAATTTATTTAAATTTTGGTACGGGCATCAACAGAACCGTGTTAGATGGGCAAACTCCTTTTCAGCTGAGTACAGGCTTGAGTTTGGGGTGAGGCAGGGGGGGTTGTCCTCGCCCGCGTTTTTTAATCTGTACATGAATAATCTGATCGATGAGCTTAGCAGAACCGGAGTCGGCTGTCATATTGACGGTGTATGCATTAATAATATAAGCTATGCTGACGATATGGTTCTGCTGAGTCCATCGATCAGGGCATTAAGGACACTGATTAACGTGTGTGAGTCTTATGCTGGGACCCATGGCCTCAGATATAATGCAACAAAGAGCGAACTCATGGTATTTAAAGCAGGTAGTAAATGCTATAGCACAATCCCACCAATTATGCTGTGCGGCAGACCTCTAAAAAGAGTTGCTAATTTTAAATATCTGGGTCATTGGGTCTCAGAAGACATGAATGACAACACTGATATAGAACGGGAGCGCAGGTCGCTTGCTGTTCGATGTGGGATGTTGGCCCACAGGTTTGCACGTTGTACAGCTCAGGTTAAGGTGACGCTTTTCAGAGCCTACTGTCAATCCTTTTACACGTGCAGCCTGTGGGTGAACTTTACGCAGAGGGCATATAGTGACCTGCGCACCCAATATAACAACACGTTCCGGGTGTTGATGGGGCTGCCGCGTTTTTGTAGCGCGTCCGGCATGTTTGCAGACGCGGACGTTGACAGTTTTTCGGCCATCATGCGCAAGAGATGCGCTTCTCTGCTACGCCGTGTTCGCGCTAGCCCCAACTCAATTCTCGGAGCGTTGGTTGATAGGTGGGACTCTCCGATCTTAGGGCGGTGGATACGACTGCATGCAGTCAAGTAGACATTGTTGGGATCGGCGTGCCTCACGCTTATAAGAATAATGTGACTAACACTAGTTTATAAGTTTACACTGTTACTAACACATATGGAATTGATTCTGAAATAAATGTTTATTATTATTATTATTATTAGATTCACTCATCTTGACGATACGAAAAACAAATGAAAATCACACATTTTCCTAATTTGAATTTGGAATTATGTTCTTTAAAATTTAAACTTTCAATGATACCAAAACCAGCCAGATACAAACAGTATAGCCAAAGAGATTTTATTACAAGTTCATACATACTATAATGCGAAAAGACTTTTTCCCCAACCTAATATAAACAAAAAAATATTGGACAATTCGACTCTACTCATGCCTTTGTCCTAGCGGTGAGCCTCGGTCGTAAAATTTATTGTTTTTTTTTTCGCACTGTAACTCTGATTTTAAAACATTGTAAGTAAGGTTGAATTTGTTTTGATGTATGCTGACTAGCAAGCACCGGTCGTAACGGCTTTGTGAATACAACTTTAAACATTGCACTTATGGTTGAATTTACATTAACGTATATTTATTTCAACTAGAAGTAGGTAAAGACAATTGGCGACCGTTTTAAGAGAATTTTTGTATGGCATTGTGCATCTAGTTGTTTATTAGAGATCGATGGGAGAATATTTTCTTTGAGCCATGTGACAATTTTATTTAGGGTCATGTTTATTTTGGTCTGGTACTCACCTATGTCATAATTTTCATTTAAAATGCTGATAGTCGTGTCGTCAGCATATAGTATGCAGTTGTGGGAGGTTACGCTAGCTAAGTCATTAGCATACAGCAAAAACAAAAGTGGTCCCCGTATGGTTCCTTGGGGAACACCACAATTATTTTCCCAGTAGGGAGATCTGCAGACGATTCTTTAGTGCCCTGTATGTCTGGAGATCTCAACACATTGTTGTCGATGGGTGAGGTAGCTTTCGAGCCATTTTGACGCGTTTCCTCGAATGCCATATCGATCTAATTCGAGGAGAAGCAATTTATGGTTGACGAAATCGAAAGCCATTGAAATATCTAAGAAAATAGAAGTGATCGGTATTTTATCATTAAGACTTATTTATTTATTTTATCATTTATGTACACACAGAAAAATACATAATAAAATACATAATTATAATTAGGAATACAAAGGTACTGCTTATTTCTTAAGAAATTATTAATTTTAATACAGCAAAACAAGCCAATGTGGTAGATTTATTTTTTTGGAACTCCACAACCTCATTCCATCGACCCCCTTCTACCATCGAAAATATAGACGCACTGCAAGTTACCATCCATACTTAGTTGCCATTCCACCAATTCGCACTAAGCGCTTCCAAACATCCTTCATAATGCGCACGGCAAAAGGGTGGAACTCACTACCTGCGTCTGTGTTCCCGAACGCATACAACCTGAATCTTTTTAAAGTTAGAGTGAACAGGCTTCTTCTCGGTAAGCTCACTCCATCGTAGACTTTGTTTCTGTCACCTCTGACCTAGACTAAAGTCAAGAGCAAACTCATCTCAAATTAAAATTTAAAATTGCCTAGAATTGTATGTTTTGTATTGTTAAATTTATTTTTTCTGTGATGTATTTTCTGATGTTACAATAAAGTGTATTATCTTATAAGTTAACTTTTATGCAGTCATTGTTATATTTGTTTCATTTTATCCCCTTTTATACCAAAACTCACTTGGATTCAGGTGGTATAAGTCCATAATTCTGCACCATTAAGTCCATGCATAACAGAATAATGCCATTATTGGACGGATCCAATTCGACGCGTTGTCGCATTGGAGTCAATTTGTTCGTCCCGGTTATTCGTTTTATCGTTTCATTCAGTTCATCCTCTGTCGATACACTTTGAGTACATTTGTCATTTTACGTCTATTATATCTAGCTATAATTTATATTGATTAACATCAGTACGACATCGATCTCAATTTTGTAATAAACACCAATTTAATGAGATCTTGGCTAAGTAATAACAGCCGCTCGGGTCTACCCATCAGGTTAAGCTACGCTTGCCGGGGTTCGTCCGCAGATGGATGACCATCTTTAGATATCGAGCCTCCTCCGTGCCTTGTCGTCGTATCTTAACAAGGTATATCGTATTACCCAGTAACTGGGTTGTGGTGGTCAGATAGGCAGTCGCTTAATGTACAATACTGGTATTCAGCTGCTTCCGATTAGACTGGAAGCTGACCACAACACAGTTGGGAAAAGGCTAGGCAGATTGATTGATAGTGTGGTCTTCTTTTTTGTCAATCGATAAATGATAATGATGTTTATTTCTGTAAGTTGGTTTATTACAAACACTTCTAAAATTCAATAATATGTTAAAAACTAGACGAGATTTGGTGTTTCCTATTCGACTACTATGTAAAAAAACACTGGAACAAACACACACAGTCATAGTCTCATTTAAATTTCAGACATTATCTTGGCTCTTTTGATTGACTGACTATTCAAATTTTGTCAAAACTGTAGGTCTACAAATAAACGAAAAAAATATCTTCCTAAACAAAGTGACATTAATTGTTTTCTACATTTTTAACATGGCGCCGTAAAAATGTTTCTATTGTACAATCTGTCATTAAAATTTTGTCTTCCGTTTCTAAGGTGGTCTACGAGTGACGTAACTAGAAGTACTCTAGGCAGTCAACTTCAAAAGATGAAACTCAGTAAATAAACACACATTTCTACTTGATGGTCATTTTTAAGAGTTTACTATTTGAGGGGTTTGGCTCTGATAGCCTAAATACAGGCTTTTTGCCTAGTTCGGCTACAGATGTCTAAATAATTTATTACAATCACAAAATATAGCCTATAAGAAGATTTGTTCTCTCTAAGTTTTATTTTGGAAAACATGGCATTTCGGTACAAATCTAACTAGGAGAGATGACTCTTATGTTTAGTGGATGTAAATACATATTAGTTGTTCTTAAAATTATGTAAATAAACAGTAGAAGACGATGCATTCATTACTTTATCATGATGGCCACCCAGCCAAATAATTACCCTCGTATCGTGGGTTTGCTTACAGACACAAGTCCCATATGCACATTGCACAAACCCTATACAATCACCTGTAAGCCATCCAAACATTTGTACCAATTTTGTCACTGCGCAATTCGAGACTTCTTTTATTTTATTTATTTTTATTTGGCTTGCTCTTGACCTCGATCTCGCCTGATGGAAAGTGATGGATGAGGTCTATGATGGAACGAGCATACCCAGAAGATGCCTGTTCACTCTTGCTTTGAAGCCCGACGGTTATATGTGGAAGGAAACACAGATGCTGGCAAACTCACACTTTTACACATCTAAAGTTATTCCTTCATTTGTAATGACAATTCGTTTCATGTATCAAATTGATTGATTATGTAAATATCGTCGACATCCACGTTGTCATCTCCGATCGTAATACTCTCGATTGGTATGGCTATGGAAATCGATGATAATGTGATATGCATATTGATTGGTAATACAATGGCAATTGATATGTTATTCACGCTGAATATTATGAGGAGATGGATACTACTGGATTGTACTGTTGTAGGTACAGATATCCCAGGAAAAGTATGTACTTCGACAATCATCATCTATTATCGGAAACACGAACACGCGATGATGATATCAACTAGAGCTACAGCCATGGAAATACTTGTGTATTTTGTATTATCATGGTTAGAAAATTATAGACTAATTAACAACTCTGAGGAAAAACTTCTGAAAGCTTTTGAATGATAGATGTGGTTTAACTGTTTCTAAGTTCTTATCTTCAATACTTTGTGGGGATATGTTAGGTTTTATTCAATGATCGCCATTTAGCCGTGAATTGGGCTCTATTGAGGGTTTCATTTGTGTTTTGGAAGTGAGTGGGTGATTGAGGCTATCTAAACAATGCCATGACATTTTATCAGACGCAATTTTGTTTGTGGAAGCCAGGGAGATATTTGGGCAGCATTGCCATTCATCGTGGCAATGCTGCCAGCCTTTTGAGCACTTTTCCCATTGACAGCGATGCGGACGAATTGTTTGATGCCCAATGAGCTTTTTATTTTTTATTATATACTTGTACATAATATTTTACTGTTTGCTTGTATATTGTAATTAAGATTTATCACAAATAAATTTTATCAGAATTACTTCAGAATTATACTTCCATCAATATTTTATATTATAATTTCTATATACTATTAAATGAGCAATATTGTAATCGATATTGAAATATTTATTATACGTATATTGTAATCAATCACGGTCTCGAAAATGGCTCTAACCATTTCTATGAAAGTTGCAATATAGGGGTTTACGGGGACGAAAAATCGATCTAGTTAGTTCTCATAATCTTTATCATATCATAGCACAGGTATATCTTCTACTTTACGAGCAGAGCTCGGTCGACCAAGTACTAATTTCTTTATGAGCAAGAAATTTATTTTAAAAAGTGAAAAAATAAACAGTGCGAAATTCAAATATTTGAAAGTGACGATGACGCCATTGGTTCAGAGCTATGTGACATGACGTAAAAGCCTATTATATCAATTAATAATTTCAATGTGTTTTGTAGGAGTGTTTGCGATTTCTACGTCACACTAAGTGCACCAAAATGGAGGGTATTTAAGGTACCCGTGTCGGTTGGCTATTTTTAACTTTTTATTTAAGTACTCATACACTGAGGTCATCACCAATAGCACAACACGTAGGGTTGAGGTAGAAGGGCATGTATTGCAATATGTCGATGAGTACATACTTGGGCTAGATAGAGTCTTTCAAAAATAGACAAGACAAGGAAGTCGATAGACGAGTTGAAAATGCTTGGAAGACCTACTGGGCCCTCAAAGAACACATGAAAGATAGTCTTCCAATAACACTGAAAAGAATACACATCTAACATACGGTGCACAAAGTTGGTCCCTTACTGAACAACAAAAGTCCAAACTCAAAATTTGCCAACGGGCAATGGAGCGCAGCATAATAGGTGTCAAGCATACAGATCGCGTTAGACACACCACCCTGCGCTCCTTAATTCAAGTAGCGGATGTTGAAAAAAAAAACAGCCAGGCTGAAGTGGGAGTGGGCTGGCTCCGTCGCACGAATGCACCCGGAGAGATGGGCAAAGATCGTCACCCATTGGACGCCTCAGGGAGGACATCGCCGTCGAGGTAGACCGCGGCGAAGGTGGTGTGACGATCTGATCTGATTTCTGGCCAACAAGGCCAAAGATCGCACAAGACAGAATGGAAAGGGGAGGCCTTTGCCTAGCACTGGAACACAAATTGGCTAGCAACAAAAAAAAGTACATTCAATTGCTTATTGGCGTTGAATATGTTTTTACTATTATATGGCGATGTAAACTATCGAATAAAAATATTAAAAAATACATGCATATCCCCTATTACAACGTAAATGTTTTCCCTCCTTGATTACCTACAATACATTTCATCAACTGTCTTTCTTACGTAAACTAAAAATCTTAAGCTAAACTACCCACAATTTTAGCACTAAATAACTAAATACCTTTCGCAAGACATCGAGAAGTCTTTAGGAAGCTAACTTGACCCAGATTTAAATGATAAATGTCGGACCGTCTGTCCGGAATTGGGAAGTTCTCAAGTCCGGTTGCAATTTGAGAGAAACTTTGTTACTGGCATACTATAAGGGAGTTAAATTATAGAGCTTTAGTGCTCAATACCTATTAATAATAACTATTAATTCATTTAAGTTCAAGGTTGATTGGGAAAATTTGACAGTTTCGGGTAGCTTGATGTGCTGGCGTCTGTACAAGTATACAAAAACCCGGCCAAGTGCGAGTCGGAGTCACACACGAATGGTTCAATACCACCGTGGAATATTTAACACGACACATATTTAAAAAGAAAACACGTTTCTTGTATGGGGGACCCTCTTTAATTTTTAACTTTATTTAATTTTTATGAAAATACTTTACGAAGAATATTTTTCGTCTATTATTTTGATAATCGCAAAGATAACTTTGTATTTCGTAAATTATATTGTGTATTTATAATGTTATTTTTTGCAGTTGCAGAAAGTCGCCCATATTTAAACAAAATACCATGAATATATTTAGTATATATATTTAATATTTTTAGTAAATTATATTGGTACTCTACTCGATGGGTTCTAGAAAAAAACAGCCAAGTTCGACAACAACAAACTTAACATTATAGTTGAAAAACATGTTCTCCCATTCCAACCACAAATGTAAGTTTGTACGCACAATATTGAGAGCTTTACCATGATATTTTAAGACCATAGACTTCTTATAAGTTTTCCTGTAATCTATAGGTAGAGAAATATTTTCTTTATTTTTCTCAAAGTTTTTAGCTCAGTAATTACGGAGATGGGGGGGGGGAAGGTCATTGTTCGTATATTTTCTTAAATAACTTTAAAACAATTTGTTTTAAAACTATAAAAAAAAACATATTTGAAACTCTCATAGTAAGCCATTTCATTTGATAATTCACACGGTACAGTTTGCAAAACCTTTTTTTATTTTCTTGTTTGCCCCCAAAATTAACCCCTATATTCAAAATTTATTTATTTATGTTACATGTCCGTGTTTGGGTCACAGAAATACATCTGCGTACCAAATTTCAACTTAATCGGTCCATTAGATTCTGAGCAAATTGGCTGTGACAGACGGACTGACAGACAGACAGACAGACACACGAATACAAGGGTTGCAATTTTTCCCTTAGAGGTACGGAATCATAATGACACCCTACATGCCATAACAGAACCCAAAAACAGCATTTCTTTTGATTAACTATATAATTAGTAAGTTACTTTCATATATTGTCATTTTGATGTTTTTGTGCAATCAATTATCATTTGAATCATAATTTATTCTCGTCACTAAAAGTTCGAGTAGAAGTTATTAATAGCCCGAATATAAAAATACGCTTCGTCATTATACTTGGTATTAATACAAAAAATACGCCCATTTCATATTGAAGGCCAATTGTTACGAAAACCAAAGGTTTTTCAAATAAAAATCATAAAACTCCGAACAAAGTTCGAGTAAAAGTTATTAAAAGCCCGAATATAAAAATACGGTTCATCATTATACTTAGTATTAGTACAAAAAATACGCCTATTTCATATTGAAGGCCTATTTTTACGAAAACCACAGGTTCCTCAAATAAAAATAATAAATAAAACTCCGAACATTGTATTTTCATAAATAAAACAAAACTCATTAAATAAAATTCATTACGTCGTGTATAATTTTTCTTTCAAAAGAAATTCAGTAACACGTGATGCATAAATATTGGTATTTGACTTGATTTTATTTTTTTTTTTCCTTTGGCTTCGCACGGTTTGTGCATACTTGATTTTAATTAATCTTTATTTCAAAGGATCGTTACTCTTCCATTATCAAATTTTTTATCTGACTTTATAAATAGGTGTGTGGATTTATTATTATTTAATTAAGGATAAAACTGAAAGTATAGTCTAGGAGATTAATTGTTTACCAGATTGACGACCAACTTAAAATGTCCATACAAGGTGTATCAGAAAGGTGTAGTCAAATTAAAGGGTGTGGTACAGACCATCAGAATGAACAACTTTCTCCATGGGACCAACATCGTAATCGAGAAAACATTATCAGCCGTTCCATACATTTGGGTATGTACGAAGCAGCTGATAATTTTTTCCGATTACGATGTTGGTCCCATAGAGAAAGTGGTTCTGTTTAATGGTCTTCACCACATCCATAAATTTGACCACACCTTTCTGATAAGTTCTATATATTTGAATCACAAATGTCATTCTTTGATAGTACCTAGTATGAAATGGCTATAACAAGGTAATTTGATAAACAATTAATTTCCTTGACTGTACGTGATTGAAACTTTTTTTAAATTTTAGTCTGAAGTATGTAACTTTTATGATATGTTTGATCAATAGGGATGATGCCTGGGTAAAAAAAAAGAAATTCTATTTAGTGCGTCAGTCAGATAATAAAAAAATATTAGATACGTATTTTTTGTTTTATCATATTAATAAAAAATGACTTAGATAACTCGCATTAAAGTTCGGGAGTGGGG
The DNA here is from genome assembly GCA_948252095.1 of Dicycla oo. NCBI lineage: Eukaryota > Metazoa > Arthropoda > Insecta > Lepidoptera > Noctuidae > Dicycla > Dicycla oo. The sequence goes on from OX411732.1 coordinate 19,100,637, forward strand.
GCTTGCTACGTCACTTCTACGTATAAAATCTACGAAGACGTGACGTCATGCCACATTTTAACTCAATGTATCGCCGTAATCTTTTGATTACGTAGAAAAAGAAAAAATACGTGTCCAATATATTTTAATAATCTACATGACGCACAAAAAATATTTTTTTAGTCATCATCCCTATTCAGACAGCCGAAAAAAAGAGACAGTAACTAAATAAATTGCATCCATTCGGGATGTTTTAACTTAACTATCAGTAGAAACTTTAACTGTTCGGCTTTAAGTAATCGAAATGTTATATATAGGCTTATTATTAGCAACTTGGGCAATTGCTGTGCCCTAACAGGGTCCATAATGTACAGACGCCAGCACGTCAAGCTACTACAATCTGTCAGATTTCTTTAATAGAATTTCGACTTTATTGCTAAAGCATTAAGTTCAAGGTTGATTGGGAAAATCTGACAGTTTCGGGTAGGTTGACCTGCTGGCGTCTGTACTTTAGCTTGAAGCCTTAAGTAACATCTTATAAACACTATGGTATGCAAATAAATGAATATGAATATGATTATGAACTTGATAATAATGTGTTGTTGTAATTTGTAATTAGTCTGTAAGCCTTCTTAAAAGTAATAAAATAAAATAATAAATAAATAATAAGCGAAGATTCTCTCTTCTTCTGATTTCTGTGTTGGAAGCGGGTCAGATAGTCGTTCTAATTTTAATGCACACAATTTTACAAAATTTACATATATTTCACATAGCATTTTTCATTCGCTTGTTTCGTAGTTAAATTAAATTGTAGTAATGGTTTTAGTAACAATATTATTACATAGTCTTAAAACTGTGGTACTAGTAATGAAAAATTAAATATTTTTTTATTAGTACCTACCTCTATGCAAGTATTAAGACGAAATATCTTAATACTTGCATAGAGGCAGGTATTAATAAAAAATATGTTAAGTACCTACACTGATTAAAGCATTAACTCTATTTCACTTTTATTTCTGACTGTACTTGCGGCACTCGATGTAAAGAGAATTAAAGCGAGGAAGAAATCACATTTCTCGACGTAGAGGGAATAAAAGCGAGATGACTCACCGCTCGACGTAAAGGGAACATATGAAATACTGGTAGTCAGCTGCACCACAGATTACTACAGATGGGACAATCCGCAGTTTAGGTATGAAGCTACAAGTACGAGGCGGGCCTATCTCACTGGGCCAATTCAGTAGGATTGCCGCGGTCAGAAGATATAAGAGTTATGCGTTAGAAAGAGACGCAACTTGTAAGTGAATATAACTAGGTGCGTTGTGCGACCTGAATTGCACTTTATTGTGTCGTAGCAAGCGTAGCTTTTAATTTAAATGGTTTTGCGGAGTGTACCATCTGTATTCATCTGTGGCTGCACCCGGTTAGGCTGGAAGCCGACATCAACATAGTTGGGAAAAGGCTAGGCAGATTGAATGAGGCGGGAGGCCCCAACCGAGTAAAATGGCGTGCAATGGAGTATAGGATTGAAGAAAGGAAGATTGTCTTATTTTTATTCTGATCACGTAACTTTTTATAACACCCGGAGAAGGAAAGGCAAGACTGCCTGTAAGACGCAAAATAAAGTCATTAGCCATAATACTTTTACGACATAATAATGTATGGTTAGTTTTATATCTACGTAGTTATCTGCATACCGAAAAATGTAATCTGTATAAACAGTTTAGTGACGAAAATCAAAATCAAGATCTATTTATTCCAACTAGGCTGAGATTCAGCACTTTTCTAACGTCAACATTACATAAGACAGTCCCCCAAAACGCCTGCCCTTCACCTTCCCTAGTGCTTTAGCTGGGAAGAAGAAGTGGTGCAACAAACTCTCCAGCTATGCAGCTGTCTGTTCAGTTTAAAAAAAAATGATTTTATACGATAATACGCAAAATAATTTACATTACGCAACACAAAACATTTAATTAAATTCCAATATTTGCCGTAAGTCAGCTAGCACACGCTAATATACCAACAAAAACCAATAACGTACGAGCAATTGTGCATTGCTTCTTATGTTCACCATACTAGCTCCAGGGGCTGCAGTCTCCCCCCGGTGGGTTCCCGCATTGTCGAGGCGGGGGGGGGGGGGGGGGGGGGCTCAGTAGCCATGGCTTGGTCACCCACGGTGAAGCGAAAAGCAGTAGGCGGCAAGGCCACTGACCTGACCGGTCGCAGGGGGACGAAGGGTGCCTAGACACGGGGTTGTCTAGCACCAATACGCTGGTTTGGTCAATGGGGTGGTCACGGCGCGCAATGTATTCTTGTGCGTCGGTAATGGGGGGTACTCCTTGTCCAGTGACGAACAGCCGCGGCGGGTTCGCGGTGAGTGCTAACGCGTGCCCGTGTTCCCGCCACAACCGGCAGAGGAGGACACCGTGGAGTTTTAGTGGGTTAGAGTTCCACATAACTGCGCTATCTCCCCGAGGTAGTGAAGTATGCACGAGCATTTCTCCACGGGAAAAAAAGTTAGTCAGAAGCCCGAAAATCTGACAACCAAAAAAAAAGGGCTGCAGTCTCGACATAGACAAGCAATTTTGACCGTCTAGGTAAGCCCACTATGACTTTGCGACCGAATTCGGACGTAGGTAAAGCGAACGTTATCTATGTCGAGACTGCAAGCCCTGGCCTGACACACTTGATACGTCCCCAGCGCATACATTATAAGGTCATTCATTTGAAGTGTGGCGAAGTTAATTAATAATAATAATAATTTATTTAATAAAAATATTTCAAAAAGTGTACATTTAGTCAGTTATTAGTAAATTTCCAATACAATATATTATGTAGCCTAATAATAAACTAATGCTTAAGTATATGTTTAGTTACAGGTGCAAGTAATGATAGTTTGGAATTAGAATGTTAGGTAGCGACCCACCCGATCTAGGTTTATTCAAACCTGTGTTTCAGGCCATCGCTTTACATTTCAATTACATTGGGACATAATTTGAAGTAAAAGTGATATTTAAAAAATGAAAACAATATTTTAACAACTATGAGAAGAAGCATATTGGTACATTAATACCTAAAACTAGCCTACGTAAATATACAAAAGTAAATACTTACGAGGGAATAAGTTATCCTTATGACAAAATTTCTAGTAGATTTTCAGTGTCTGTGTAATTGAGTATCGATAAGTATTCTGTTAACATCATACTACATTTTTTATAACTTTCCCTATAGAGGTTTAGTACCCTGTTGAGTCTATTATACAAAAAAGGTCCTAAAAATACATAAAATCGATTAGCAAACGCATGTTTAGTTTGAGGCTTTATGCAAACCAAGTCCTTCCTTCTCTTGTCAGACGGTACTGGGTCAAAAGGTAGTGCAGCGTGCTGGTGTAGTATTATGCTCAGAACGAATAATTGCCGCACTGTTAGTACATTACATGCTATGTAGAGCTGGTGCGTAGGAAATCTAAAAGGGCGAGAGGTAGCAACCTTCAAAGTTGTCAAGAACAAGAATATTTGCCACAAGCCAATGGGTCAATGGGCTCGAAATCAGTTCGAGTATGGTTCAGATTTCTTTCAATCACATAGTCGCTGAGCTTATTATGGTTATGTTGGAAGTTTGATTTATTTTGTTAACAAATGAATCAAATAACGGATGATCTGTTACAGGTTTATTATTTTGAAGTTATAGATGTCCCGAGGCTTTAATAAAAACCTGCCAAGTGTGAGTTGGACTCGCACACCGAGGCTTCCGTACAAACTTGTAGGTAAGGCATCTACGTATATAAGTTCAATGGTTCGCCCATCGAAGACTTTTCCGCTTTTCCGAGTTTATGTTATGTTTGTAATGTTAAATGATGTTGTTTCTGTTTTGAGTTTCCCTTTTTTTTGTTACTAAGCATCATATTATAAGACATTGTTTCTTACCAAATTTCATGATTCTAGGTCAAAGGGAAGTACCCTATCTATTTTGATTCCCTTATGAAATCGCAAAATATGTGAAAATATGCGACATAAACGATTATATATTTTGATCGCGTTGACTTACAAGTTTGATTTTCATTTAGTATTTGATATACACAACTTATACACGTTTATACGTTATATACTTCTACACGTTCCTGAGCAAAAGGGTTTTGACAGACTGACAGACGGACAATAAAGTGTTGCTATAAGGTTTCCTTTTTCCTTTTGAGACACAGAACCCTAAAAAGTGACCTCCAAGTTGTTAAAACTGATTTTTAATTGTTCCATTGACAGTTTCGACAACACATCTGCATATTGTTACTGCTGCGTGGTTAATTGTGCCTCTCCCGCATTTAAACTAAGAGGTATGTACGCGCGTACACGATACGCGTTTTGCCGATAGTACGTAGTAACGTACTATCGGCAAAACGGACGCCTTTACACCTTAAAGTTGATTTTTGTGTACACTGATTATTTAACCCTGCCCCTATGGTCTTTTGTTTTACTTTGTCATAAGTACAGTTGTAGCTCGCAAGCAACATTGTTTCAAAATTGGAAAGGCGTAGCTTTTGTCGATCGTACATGATCTTCTAGTGCTCCTGCCTCCAACTCATTGGCAAATAATACAATGTCTGTGTATGTCCGCCACTGCGGTAAAGCCAAGTCGTAAAGTATCGCAAATAACACAGAAAACACAAGTAGGTACTGTAACGATCTCCGATGAGATCTTTACTTTACTTCGGGATCTAGACTACTCAAATAAATAAACTGTTCGAGTATAAGAGTTTGATGTATTTAAAAAAACTTTTTATATTAACATCCAACGCGCCTATATTGGTCAAGAGGGCCATACAGTACTTTTATATAACGGAGGAGAGGGCTCGTGTCGCCGACGTCTCCCTAGAACCAACTACTTAATCCCTTTTTTTTTTCTTCTAGCTTCGCACGTTTAGTTTAGAAACCAAAAATCAATCTGCCTAGCCTTTTCCCAACTATGTTGGGGTCGGCTTCCAGTCTAACCGGATGCAGCTGAATACCAGTATTTTACATGGAGCGACTGCCTATCTGACCTCCACAACCCAGTTATTGGGTAATACGATACCGCTTAGTAAGACTGGTTGTCAGACTTACGGGCTTCTGACGACCTGTAATGTCTACCAAAGATCGACGAATGATAGCCGGGACCAACGGCTTAACGTGCTATCCGAGGCACGGCGGAGTCTCGGTATGAAAAGATGGTCACCCATCTACGGACCAACCCCGCCAAGCGTAGCTTAACCTTATGAATCGACCCTTGCGGCTGTTATTATTTAGCCACGAGCTCCTCAGTTAAGAAACAAAGGTAGAAAAAAATATTATTATTATTATTATTAGCTGACCTAACAAACGTTGTCCAGTCAAAATTTCAATAATTCATACAAAATTCCCATAGAAATTGCACTTTCAGTTTCCCGAATTTTCCAATTTTCCCGGCAACTTTTCAAACATATCCTTTCATACAAACCTAGTCCTGACAATTAAAAACACAACAAAAAAGAATTAGCCAAATAGGTGCAACCGTTCTGAAGTCATGCGCGTACATACATTCAGCGATTGATTTTGATTTATATAGATAACGAGATTTAGGAAGATGGATATATAGGATCAGTATATTTTAATGTGGAAAATTTACAACTTAATATTATTTAAAGTAATGAATGAGACTATACATTTATATAGAGGAAAGCAGACAAAAGTAAATAAAGTATTGAGATAGAAAAAGGAATACGAAGAGATCTATCTCACCTTTTTTTTATAAAAGTGACCGTACGAATGTCATAAATATCGCCAGCCAGATATAAATTTGACAGGGGCTTGAATGAAACCTCTACAGTACACAAAATCCGAAGGTTGGAAGGTGACTGTGACTGACACTGACTTACATCATTGCATTCCTTACCGTTTTCAATAATCATGCCTGTGCTATTAAGGGTTATGTAACTCTAATCAATTCCTTAAAGTGTAACAACAAGAATAACATCGCATTATTTCATAGATTCGTACTTCTTAAAAATGTATTTTGATAACTGGCAGTAGGCATAAGGGTCATTGTACGATATTTTTCGTTTTCCGCGACCGGAGTTACATTTGTAATAGTATTTTGTAGTGTTTTACGCATTTTTGCATCGTTTTCATACTCGTGCTCGTACTTCGAGCTCGTGGCCAAGTAATAACAGCCGCACGGGTCGATCGATCAGGTTACTCTACGCTTGCCGGGGTTGGTCTGTGGATGGGTGACCATCTTTTCATACCGAGACTCTTCCGTGCTTCGGTCTTAACAAGGGGTATCGTATTACCCAGTAACTGGGTTGTGGAGGTCAGATAGGCAGTCGCTCCATGTAAAATACTGGTATTCAGCTGCATCCGGTTAGACTGGAAGCCGCACCCAACATAGTTGGGAAAAGGCTAGGCAGATTGATTTTGCATCGTTTTCCTACACAGTAACGCCAGACACCGCCATATCTCTAGCAGGCTACGGTTTAGAGGCTTAGTTTTCCTTTTATGTACGTCTCCCTTATCCCCTAATAATGATCAGTTTCATTACTGGTGAAAGAAAAAAATGATGCCAAGGGTCCATACAAAAGAATGCATTGATCTTTATTGCTATATTAATATACTAGCTTTTGCTAGCGGCTTCACCCGTGTAGATGTTGGAAACTATCCCACGGGAACCGTATATTTTTCCGGGATAAAAGTATCCCATTTGCTAATCCAGACTACAATCTATCTCTGTGCTAATTTTCATTCAGATCCGTTCAGCCGTTCTGGCGTGATTGAGTAACAAACATCCAAACATTTTCACAAACTTTCGCATTTATAATATTAGTAGAATAATATCGCTTTCAAACTCATTCGACATTTGAATCTTTAAATTCTTTGTGCAAATATCATAGAGGCAAACATTAATAAAAAATCTAGCGTGATTTCCGTAACAAATATACTATGTTAATGTTAACATTAGTATTGTTAATCTTGTAATAAAATGTTTGTCTAAGATAGGCCGAGTACACACCGAACAATGTGTGAGTTTATATCTCTAGCTAGAGTGTGATAACATCGTTGCGTGATATTCATTCAATTGGAGTAGGTAGATGCACTTAAGATTGCGTTCATAAACGTGAACAATTGTGCAAATTCATCCTCAAGGCCGCAGGAATACGCTGGATGCGTAAATCACAGAACCGGTCATTGTGATGATGCTTGGGGGAGGCCTATGTCCAGGCAGAAGACGTGTTCCGACAGAAATGATGATGATGATGATCCGCACCAAGTCGCGGTCCTACGGCCCGATAACTGACAGGCTGAATCAGGCGTTACTACGCCTGACTCGGAGACGTCCGCCGCCCCTCATCCAGCAGGAGCCGAGGTGGTGGCGCGTAGTGTTCCACGCGCGCCCCTAATTGACGTCGCGGGGAGAGTCGCACACCTTACTCCCCCCGCGGACCTGAGGTGACCCGCAAAGGCGGGCCGGCACTAGCTGGGGATCGTGGAAGGCGCACAAGTTCCCATGATCCCCGGTCCAAGTGTGGGAAGGGAACACCAGGGTGGTTTTTAGTCGGAAAGAGATAATCGATCCCATGGATGTCCCCCGCCCCAGGGCGGCGGACATCCATGACGATTTTCCACCCCGGAACAAAAAAACAAAAGGCGTTACTACGCCTGTCGAGGCCTGTCGCGGTCCGTGCCGAGCATTCCCACGGATAATCCCATACATTCGATCAGACGGGTGACGACAGGCCACCGGAGGTCTCATCGGATATGACTGTGCTGTATTTTTTTTTTTTTGTATAAAGTATTTTATTTTTCACTTTTTAATAGGTCTGTTTGTAATTTATCTAAGCTACAATAGCTGAATGTCATCTGCTTATCACCTTTTACAAAATATTACTTTGCCCGATGCAGGGACGTTAATTGTTGGGGAGTTCTCCTGGTACTTCACCATCAGCTCCACATCACCATACGCATTGTAACGAGCATAAATTTCTTAGCATCCGTATTAAAGTAATTCTATTTCATCAAACGGTGCTTTTCGAGAGCAAATGCACGAGTTACTATAAAAAATACCCAAATCACTATAGCTTTGCCTATGATATTTGAAGAGTTCCCTCGATTTCTCCAGGATCCCATCATCAGATCCTGACCTGATGGCAATGGGGCCATCTGGGAAGTATAAAACAAAAAACGAATTTTCTTAATCGGTCCAGCCGTCTTCGAGTAATCTGGGTACATACATAACAAAAGATTCCTTTTTTGAAGTAAAATAAAGAAAGAAAGAAAATACGTTTATTTGCGATAAACATGACGCAAAGAAATAAAATAACAAAATAAAATAATCAAAGAACAAGTTTGGGGAAAATATGCGTCACATTCACGCAAAACGGCCGTCGCTCAGCATAATGCCGCGACCCCATACGAGACAGAGCCCCAGCGCTGGTTTTCAGCGACAGCCGGCGTTGACGTAATAACGCCGACCGGTGCATCATGCATTGAAAGTACAAAAGACAATTAAAATGAGATAAATAACAATATTGAATATTTTCAAACTTTATATAAATATTATATTGAAGTTGAGAACATTGCGGCGTTCCGTCAGCGCTAGCACCCACCAACTCTCACGCCGGCGCTGCGGACGGATGCATTATCTGTGCCGTGCGCGCACAGCGGCGCAGCTGTAGTCGTTAATATTTTTTTTTTTTTTTTTTGAATAATAGCTATATCTTTTAAGGTATTTCCCTCAAAGCCAAAAGTACCGTCACAAGGCCGTTTTCAATGACCCCGGAAACTAAATAGTATTTACAAAAGTATAAGTAAACAGTTGCTATTTTCGGCAGGAAAAACCAAACGATACGCCTACGGAAAGAAAAACGTATTTGCCTTAGAATCCTACTTAGTATTGGTTTCTTAAATCGTACAGAAAATAGGTACTACCTATTATATTAACTCTTTTATTTGATACCGGACAGCATTGCCAATTATATGGTTGGTTTTTTTATCGAATGGGAATCATTTACTGAAATAATAGGTTAGGTTAGGTTAAATTAAAATTAAATTAAAAGGTTACATTTAAATTTCTTTAAATTACATTTTATTAGTTTTTTTATTTATTATAAGATAACTTTACAAATTAATTACACTCTAACAAACAATCTAACACTAAAATAAAGTTACAAAAATAATATCCTAACCAACTAAAACTATTATGAAATAATTCGTTCATGTTGATTGAATTTCAGGAATCTCGTTGCTAAGTAATATCAGCCGCACGTTCGATCCATCAGGTTAAGCTACGTTTTCCAGGGTTTGTCCGTAGATGGATGACCATCTTTACATATCGAGACTCCTCCGTGCCCCGGAAATCACGTTAAGGTAAGACTAGTTGTCAGACTTTCAGGCTTCTGACGACCCGTAACGACTGTCAAAGATCTACGAATGTCAGCCGGGACCAACGGCTTAACGTGATTTCCTATCCTATACACGGACCGACCGTGGCAAGCGCAGTTTAACCTGATTGTTACTTTAGCCACGAGCCCCTCATGTTACATAATTTGTACCTTTAGACACAACAGTGGTATCATGTAACATTAATTAATTACAAGTCAGAACATTGTTGAAACTCCTACGATTGTAGCCTAAGGTTGTAAGGTCTAGTAAAGACAATTTTTTTTTTTTGAGATGAGTTTGCTCTTCACTCTAGGCTAGGTCAGAGGTGACAGAGACAAAGTCGACGATGGAGTGAGCTTACCCAGAAGAAGCCACTTTGAAGTGATTAGGGTTGTATGCACAGACGCAGGTAGTGAGTTCCACTCTTTAAATAATAATGTAATAGTCTAATATAAGTATATACACTACACTTACATGACTTATACACTACACATGACACTCATTCCCTTACGTCTAGACGACACCCATTTGTGTCATGTGTAGTGTGCGTATTTGCACCCAAATGTACTTTCTTTGGTATTGTTCATCGAATCGTTGAGCACCTTAAGTTCTGAGTTGAGCTGCGCGATTACTGACAATTGCGTGCACTGACTGGACAGGTTCTCTCAATCTATGTGGTTCTTTCCTCAAAAGACCATTTCAGACACCAATCTACATGGTCTTCACATGAAGTGACCAAGATTATGTCTGGACTTTATAAGAGACTGTGACCTCTGAGTTTGTTTCGGCCTTTCTTCTCAGAGTAGTCAGAAAGGAAACGCCGACCTCATCTAGTTTAAAAAAAAAACATGATTGACTTGTAAAAGTGTTTGTACAAACCTACTTACAGAAATAAAATCATTTATCATTTATGTCGCGGCCAACTAATTTAATTATTAACCGTTTAGCTAAACGCCTAGCCTTTGGAAGTAGTGCTCGCTGGCCACTGCCGCTGCACAGCTCACTTCGCTCGCTTGGCTCGTACGCGGTTGGTCACAATTCTAACCTAACCCATTTGGTCGGGGTGCCCGGACTTAAATTGCTGCGACCAATTGGGCTCACACTTAGTTCGTGACATTTCCAACCTAACCTATAATTGAATATCATTCAGTCCGCTAGTTGAACGGCCGCCGTTTAGTAAAAAGGCTAGGCGGTTAACTAAACAGCTAATTAAACCAGTTGGCTGCGACATGCATATTCATTATACCTGTAATGTCCGTTTTCACTAACACTAAGCTATACCTAAATTAATATAAGTAAGCTGTTGGATTTTCAACTGTCATTAAAAATCCAACAGCGCGCTTTTATTAAAATTTAGGTGTTATTTTAGTTGTCTTGTGTTAGTGAAAATGGGTATTCGTTTTGTTTGTCTAAGCTAGGACCTAATCTTATGAGAGCAAATAAAATTGTAATTATAGTTTGTTCCTTTTATGTTGCTTGTATTAACAGATGGTAAATAGTTATTTTAGAGCTGTAGCATAACCGTAATAAAATGTTGGTTCTACTATTACGCCCATCTATTTTGTAATGTATTGATTAAATGGATGCCAAGCTTCACAGCTTGGCTCATTGCCGCAAGGTTGCCTGCTTGTCGGTCTTTTACAGATTGTACTTCGGTGAGTATGCCCAAGAACTCCACGACCTAATTCCAGCGGCTCCCTTTTACCATCGGACATCTAGACGCTCTGCAAGTTACCATCCCTACCTGGTTGCTATTCCACCAATTCGCACTAAGAAATTACATAGCAGCAAGTAATTGCTGGTTTATAAATACGGGAGTAAAATTACCTATTTAAGTTTAGATTTCTTAGTGAAGTCATTAATTGAGGATAAAATTCTTCACTATAAAGTCTTATATTATAAACGCGAAAATTTGTGAGGATGGATGGATTTTTCTTACTCTTTCACGCAAAAACTACTGAACGCATTTTGGTGAAATTTGGCACACAAATAGTTATAATCTGAATAAACACATATGGTACTTTTTATTCCGATATTCTTACGGGTTCGAGACTTACGCGGATGAAACCGCAGGGCACTGCTAGTAAAATCTTATTCTATAGTCGAGTAATGTACTTACGTTTCATTCTTGAGTAAATGCTCGAGTAACATCCGTATTTATAAACAAGCAATTACTTGCTGCTAAGTAATTTCTTGGTGAAGTCATTACTTGAGGATATAATTCTTCACTAAAAAATCGTATTCTATAGTCGAGTAATGTACGTCACTTACTTGAGTAAATGCTTGAGCAAGAATCAACGTCCCAATGCAAAAACAAACGCAAAAAGGTCGTGTTCTCAAGTAAATTCTTAAGTAAAGAAAATGGTGACTATTACTTGGCTAAGAATTCTAACCGTTGACAGTTCTAACTTCCAGCAATTACTAAACTGTAGAATAAAAGTCGTTACTTGAGTAATTACTTTTACGTGTTTATAAATACGAGTGTAAGAATCAACGTTCCATTGCAAAATCAAACGCAAAATGGCCGAGTTCTCAATTCTTAACTAAAGAAAATGGTGACAATTACTTGGCTAAGAATTCTAACCTTGGACAGTTCTAACATCAAGCAATTACTAAACTATAGAATCAAAATCGTTACTTGACGTCACTTTTACTTGTTTATAAATAAGAGTGTAAAGGATCATTTGTCAAGTTGGCCAACTTCTAACATTAAAGACACTTTTCACCTTCACGTCCTAACGCAAACTTGGGTGCTAACAAATTACAGTTTAAAGTTGTTAAGAATTAGGTATCCTACATTTACCTCGCTAAGACCTCGATTAGCACTTTGGGTTTTGAGGTCTTGTGCCTTTGGTTCTAGATTTAAATACACACATCAACACGGTCTAGGGATATGTTTAAAAAAGCGTATTACTATCAATGTGTTAATTATTTATATGACATGTATATATTTAAAAGATACGTTATTTAATATTCTACCATTTTTTAATAATGGTTAAGGTGCTTAGATTAAAATTTCAGGATTTTATGGAAAAAAAATGAAGCATAGACGGAAACCGTATATGAATTAACTTTTAATTTGTGAGTAAAAACTGAAAAAAATTGAAAAATCATTTAATTTGTGTTTATAAACTTGAAGTTAGTAGTCTGAGAAAGCGCCCATGATGTTCATAACACATCGGCAACGATTCGGCATGCTCAGAACAAGGTTGTCAATGTCTTGCTGCGGAATATTGTCCCATGTCCTTCTGACGTGCGCAAAAAGTTGATCTTCTGTAGCCAGATTTTCAGGAACTTCCTTCAGAGCTCTTCTTTGCAGCATATCCCACGCATGCTCAATGGGATTTAGATCTGGCGATTGAGCAGGCCAGTCTAAGGCCCTAACATTGTGTGTATGTAACCAAGCTGCTACCGTTCTCGCCGTGTGTGCCCGGGCATTGTCGTGCATGAGCAGGAAATCTTGCCCCATTTGTGTTCTGTGGGGCAAGATTACGGGACCCAGCACCTGTTGGACGTGTCGTTCTGCCGTCATATTGCCCAAACCCAAACGAGAAAAAAAAAACCCAAACGAGATCCGTCCGTCCTCCAAGACGAATTCCTGCCCAAACCATAATTGTTCCTCCTTGGTATGGGTGAATTTCCTGAGGGTTCTGAAGACGGCTCCATCGTCCAGGAACTCGCCAAACACGCGTCCTTCGTGAATCTGGATGGAAGCCGAACCTGGATTCATCCGTGAACAGCACATTGGACCATTGCTCACGGCCCCAGTCCACGTGGTTCCGAACCCATTCTAATCGTCGTCCACGATTGCCTCTCCGTAAAGGTGGGACCCGAAGTGGTCTACGAGAGCGTAGATTGCTTTCATGCAGTCGCCTTCTTACAGTTTGGTCACTCACAAGCACTTGGTGTTCCACTCGCAGCCTTTGGACCAATTGAGTCGCCGTTGCATTTGGTTGAGCTCGCGCAGTAATTTGCAAAAATCGGTCTTTTCTGGGGGTAGTGATGCGACTTGGCCCCCGGTGCCTCTCCGCTACTTTACCTGTGGCACGATAGCGTGTCCACAATCTTGAAATTACATTTTGGTGGGTCCCTATGGCCTCAGCAACATTACGCTGAACAGACCCAGCTTCCAGCATTCCCACAGCTCGTAACATCTCCGCCCTCGTCAAATGTTGGCGTTGCATGGCTACAATACCTCAATGTTAACTTTATCTTTCGTTTAAAAATGAAAAAAAACTGTAACTAAACGTAATTCGTATTGTTTTCTAAATTTCGCACAAATGAAAATTCCCTCTCCTACACATCAAGACATTTTATGCCACCGAAACAAAAGAATTTTCAAAAATTTGAATTTGGAATTAGTCTGAGATAAATTACAAACAAATCGGTGTATAAAAGATTCCAATGCGGCCCGTACTTTTCGAGTTATTTAATTGAGTATGAAATATCCCTAGACCGTGTTGATGTGTGTATTTACACACATACATAAAAATAAAAAAACTACATAACGCGACTTGCTACAATCCTTACATACTCCTTTTGCTTCGTTTACGATCATACAATACCAACGCCGTTCGTTCATTAGTTCATCATTTAAATATTTAATGGTTAGAATGTTGTGTTTTGTTCGTCCTGATTGGGATGTTTATTTACAAATACCTACACAAAAAAAAAGTCTGTCTGTCTACCGCACCGGGAACGGGACGTCCACATTATATCCGGCTTTAAAATTGTTATAAACTTGACCTATATTTTGAATGCTCAACCATTATTCTAGCATTAAAAGTCTCGTAGTTATTAGCGGTTGAAATCTTCCATGTTTTTGTCGGTCAGAAATATTGAACTTACCTCCGGTACACCGAACGAAAAGATGTTTTTACGTCAAAAATGCAACAAGTCATAAAGAAGCACTATGGTCATCCCCATAGCCTTTCACACCTGAAAGGCTATGGGGATGACCACAGTGCACTTAATCGCCTCACCCGCCAGCAACGTCTACGAGAGACGGTACTACCTACTAATAAAATTCGCTGCGCCGGCGCCGAAAGTACGTTGAGCGCAAGGGCCGCCAGTACAAGCCTTCAGTTTCTATACGTTATTGATGTTGTATTGTAAGTAAATGGTGACACGCTTGGTTTGTATGGAAAGTATTAACAATGCCGCCTCTAGTAGCGGCTGCCGAGGCAAATCTGTGCTCTGTGTGGGCGTCTTCCCAGCAGAGAAAATAAGAGGTTTTTTTTTTATGCAATTACATCTTATTCATTGTAATACCCATGGAAAATTCACCATTAAAATAGACTTCGCTTTTGTCAAATTCCGAAAAAAAAAATGTTTTTTTTCCTCAATTTGTCTCCTTGTTTATTTTATTTGTATATTCCTTTAATCCCTCTTGCAGCTGAAAAATCATGAATATAAATAAATATCTTATTTTGATTTAAAAAGTACAAGAGGACAAGAAACAATAAAGTATCAAGGCCTGCATTCCTTCTGCGCTGATGTCGGTCGCGCGTACCATACATTGTGTTCTATAGTATAGCACCACACTGCGGTGCCAACGTCAGCGGCGCGTACGTTGCGCGTTGCTAGTTTGCTACGCGCAGTCCCCCAAAACGCCCACCTTCTACACAATAGTACGCAAAATAATTTAGGTATATGACGCAACACAAAACAAAAAATCAAATTAAATTATTTGCCCTATGTCAGCTAGCACACGCCAATATACCAACAAAAAAAATCTAAAACTATTCTCAAGCAGAATATTATCTTGATAAAGATGTCACAAATTGAGAATGATTGATTTGGTGTTTATCAACAATTTCCGAAGGTAAGTAGATAAATCAGGCATATAATACGCAAATAACTTTATCTAAAACTTAGCACCTCTGTAAACACGATCACAGCACAGAAAAAACAAGTGAAGTACCCACACAGTTATCCGGCGGGTCACAATGATGCAGAAAAAAATTTAAAATAAAAACAACCTTCGTCAGTTGTAATAATAAGCCTTAATTTTGTATGAACAACAAATTCAACTTTGACGAAAAGCTTATTTGTTGTTTATTCAAAATAAGTCGTTGTTGATACAAAATTAAGCCTTATTAAAATTGACGAAGGTTGTTGTTATTTTACATTTTTTCGGCATAATTGTGAGACACATAATAGATAGCTGCGTGGGCACTTCCACTTGCTTTTTCTATTCCGTGGGCACGATTGACTTAGGCTCTTCGCACACGGATCGTAAGCGTAGTCGTATCGTAAGCGTATCGTAATACGCGCGTAGGACGAGAGCCATACGAGCACGTACATGTTCAAACTTGTCCGCATACGAAGCGGTGCTGCAGCGAAGATTTTTCGCACCAATGCGGCATGACGATACGCTAACGAGACGACTACGCTTACGATCCGTGTGCGGAGGGCCTTAGAAAAGTATTCCTCTATAGATTACACTATTGGTTGACGCCGAATCCGCAGTCAGTACATTACTTAACCCCATTCATTACTTACTCCACACACCTGTCACCATCAGCCTAGCCTTTTCCCAACTATGTTGGGGTCGGCTTCCAGTCTAACCGGATGCAGCTGTATGCCAGTAGTTTACATGGAGTGTCTGACTTCCACAACCCAGTTACTGCGGGCAACACGATACCCCTTGATACGACTGGTTGTCAACTTTCGGGCTTCTGACGACCCGTAACGACTGTCAAAGATTCACAAATGACAGCCGGGACAAACGGCTTAACGTGCTTTCCGAAGTACGGAGGGGTCTTGGTATGTAAAGATGGTCACCCATCCACAGACCAACAGCGGCGAGCGTGGCTTAACCTGATCGATCGACCGGTGCGGCTGTTATTACTTAGCCACGAGCCCCCACATACCTGTAGACCCTGAGATGGTAAACTAAGGTTTATTAATACACTAACAACTAACATATAAGAGGACTGTCGCATTTTGTCATCTCTCTCGCTCACACGTGACCAAATTTTTAAGAAAGTTAAAATAAAAGATGTTTTTTTGAAAAATGTAATTAATTGGCGAACTAGCAAGACTGTGTAACTATGTAATCAACTGCCGACAAACTGCTATGCAGTTTGGCAGACATTATGTTTGTTTTTTGTTTATACAGATTTTGGAATTAATAAAAAAAGTAAATATTATTAATTTAATAGGTAAATATTAAAAACACATTTCTATTGTGTTATATAATGAACTCAGCTCAATAAATATTACGATCTGTTTAAATAAATGCCACAATAAAAATGTGTTTTTAATAATTACCTATTAAATTAATTATATCTTTAGTTCTCTAATTGATTACATTTTTCAAAAAAGTATATTTTCATTTAATATTCTTAAAAAATTGGTCCACTGTGAGAGAGACACGTGACAAAATACGACAGCCGTCTTAATAATAAGTCTCCTGAGTGCACTTGTACGTATAGAGCATACAGGGATAATCGTCGGTTGGTGCCTCCTCATCATTTAAAATTGTCTAAGGGGCCTCTGTGAGTTGGCTTCTGCCCCTCGTACGCCTTTCTAAGGTCCGGGACCCCAAGGTCCCGAGATATGTCAAAGTCCCCTGTAACGGGAAGCGAGCTAATTGTCTTTTACCGAGCTCAAACCTAAACTCTAGGCCACAGAGTACATTGAATATATGGGCTACTCGTGCCGATAACACTTTGTTCGACACAGACCGATATACCAATGAGGCAGTCGATGTTCCATTGTCGATGTCAAAGTTAAATCTGTAATTTAGTAATTGCTCTGAGAGAATTAAACTCGGCTCTTCAACATTAAATTTTCACTGAATTACACAGTTACCTTAAACTTGAATAATTTCAGTGTAATTTTATGAATTCATGAGAATTTCACTGAGATGTTACACTTCAGATGTCATTATCTAAACTTGAAATTTCATTAATCAAAACAAACCAGCCTAACCACACAACGATTAAGAAGAAAACCTTGTTATTAAATGGTTAACATTACTCCTAAACAAATAGTAATTATCATGAAGTGTTACAAAACAAACAAAGCCGCCAAACGAATTTGTTAACGACTTGAAACTGATCGGCGAAGTAATTAATTAAAATGTTTAGATATGTGTAAAGAGGTTTTATTGCTACTTTATAGGGTAGCAACCTTCTTTGGTATACAATTCGAATTTTGTTTTTAAATAACTTCCACAAGTGGCAATACCTCAGGGTTATTTTACATCTTACAGCAGCCAAACAGCAAACTTATTGCAATGAAAATAAAGACCGCTGCATTGTTTTATATAAAAGGGAAGATACGGTACGCGCTCCCCGATGTGGATCACATAAATTGTGCCAACTGGCACAATTGACCTTAGGGCCGGTTTTTTGATCCGTAGTTAACTCAACCAATGGTTAAAAATAGTAACTAATGGTTGAATTTAGGCTAAATGTGAAAGGTTATGCTGAATGAGTTATGCCATTAGTTACTAATTTTTAGTATGAATGAGCTGACATGAATACATTCGTGTTTAGCCTTTCACATTTAGCCAAAATTCAACCATTAGTTACTATGTTTAACCATTGATTTAGTTAACTACGGATCAAAAAACCGGCCCTTAGTTACAATCGAACTGACGTTTGTGTAGCACGTGTAGCACGTTAAGTAAAATTACCGTAATCGTCTAGATCAGGGGTCGGCAACAGGCGGCCCGTGAGGTTCACAAACCGAAAACGATGAAACGATGTATGTAGGCATTTTCACATTATTTAAGCCGGCATAAACAGGCGCGAGTCCTCCTTACAAGAGTTACAAAGTTACAAGAAACACTATAGTTAGGCATAGAGATACGGGGCGCCCGAGATGTTCGGACAAAGAGGAGGCGAGCAACAGCAAAACTTTTATGTATATGTTACTGCTAAAAGCCGAAGTGCGGTTACACCAAGTTTTAGCCGTCTACAACCAATTTAATGATTAAGTCTTCAACACAACCTGACTTAACCTAAGCCAGTTGTAGCCGGTTAAAAGTAGGTGTAACAGCTTTTGGATTTTTAACCCTGGCATATAATGAAATGCGGCCAGCACTGATTTCCTGGCAACATTTGTAGCCCCCCACTAGCATAAGGTTGCCGACCCCTGGTCTAGATAAGCAGCAACAATGCCTTCCTATGTTTTTAAAATGTGCACAAATAGTTCAAAAACCAAAAACCAGTTCCACTGGATTACTTATCACTCGCAAGCACACCAAAACTTGATTTTCTTTAAAATTCTCCTGATTAATTTGCTACTGGGTTGTTATTTGCAGAAAGGGATAGAAATATATGATTCGTAAGAGTGTGAAGGGACAAGCGGCAGCGCAAGCAGCATATAGTAGATTTGTTCTGGGTACCTCAATCAAATCAATCTGCCTCGCCTTATTCCAACTATGTTGGGGTCGGGTTCCAGGAATACCAGTATTTCACATGGAGCGACTGCCTATCTGACCTCCACAACCCAGTTACTGGGTAATACGATACCCCTTGGTAAGACTGGTTGTCAGAGTTTTGGGCTTCTGGCGACCCGTAACGATTGTCAAAGGTCCACGAATGACAGCAGGGATCAACGGCTTAACGTGCTTTCCGAAGCGCGGAGGAACCTCGGTACGTAAATATGGTCACCCAGGCACGTACCAGGATACCGCCAAGCTAATTAAGAAACTATTACTATATATTCTATTATACTAGGTATTTGTACTGTCAGAAGACTGCCAGTTAATGCCACCTTCTTTAGTTTCAGAAAACGCAAGAACTCTTTTGTTACCTTCGTTTTCCGCTTTTTCTTGTCTAGCAATATTAATATTTCAAGAACCTGCAACCCTGAAATATAATAACGACGGGCGAACACACGTCCCATTCAATGAACGTATGTTCCAAACTCCAGTCCTTTTCCAACTCATTAGTTAATAATATAACACACAATCGATATTATGTCTTCACTGGTGAAGTAACCTCAAAGAGGTTTTACTTCGACTCGGTATTTAAACTTTTGTTTGTTCGACTCTAGGACCGTCGTACTCTTGTCTTATCCCAATTTATTTGCGGTCGGCGCAGCTTTTTTTTTATTTGAGATGGGTTTGCTCTTGACTCTAGTCTAGGTCAGAGGTGACAGAGACAAAGTCGACGATGGAGTGAGCTTACCCAGAAGAAGCCTGTTCACTCTCACTTCAAAGAGATTAGGGTTGTATGCGCTCGGAAACACAGACGCAGGTAGTGAGTTCCACTCTTTTGCAGTGCGCATTATAAAAGACATTTGGAAGCGCTTAGTGCGAATTGGTGGAATATCAACCAGGTAAGGATGGTAACTGGCAGTGCGTCTAGACGTCCGATGGTAGAAGGGGGCCGATGGAATCAGGTCGTGAAGTTCTTAGGCACACTCACCGAAGTACAATCTGTAGAAGACCGACAAACAGGCAATCTTGCGGCAAGGTTGTCTTCTTCTTCCATACTTTTGTATTATTAGATCCATCGTTTCTTTAATCTTCCCATACTCTTATAGACATCTTATTATACTCAATGACACAATGTATAAGTTAAAATAAATATAATTGTATTTGTATTCGTATTTACTCTGACATACAGGATGGTCCAAATAGTGACGTCAAAAACAAAAATCTGAATTCCTCATACTGGCTATGAGGGTATTCTTTTTTTTTTGTGACATGATTGTCTTAAATGTTACTGTAAGTAACAAAAAAATCTGAACATTACCCACTACAAAACAAGATTGAATTTATGAAGTTCCACCGGCAGAAAACTCAAAATAATTACAAAAACAAAAATATCTAGAAAACTAAAAAAAAAAACGCAGATCATACATGGAGTATTTTCGAATTTCTACCCCTAGGAATAGGGAATTCAGATTTTTCTTTTTACGTCACTATTTTTACCATTTTGCACATTGTCTTTGTTATCAGTCACAATATCGGCAAGAACATATTTTTAGTTGAATACTAACTACAATTACATTGTCTTTGTTATTAGTCACAATATCGGCAAGAACATATCTTTAGTTGAATACTAACTACAATTACATTGTCTTTGTTCTCAGTCACAATATCGGCAATAACATATTTTTAGTTGAATACTAACTACAATTACATTGTCTTTGTTATCAGTCACAATATCGGCAAGAACATATTTTTAGTTGAATACTAACTACAATTACATTGTTATCAGTCACAATATCGGCAAGAACATATTTTTAGTTGAATACTAACTACAATTACATTGTCTTTGTTATCAGTCACAATATCGGCAAGAACATATTTTTAGTTGAATACTAACTACAATTACATTGTCTTTGTTATCAGTCACAATATCGGCAAGAACATATTTTTAGTTGAATACTAACTACAATTACATTGTTATCAGTCACAATATCGGCAAGAACATATTTTTAGTTGAATACTAACTACAATTACATTGTCTTTGTTATCAGTCACAATATCGGCAAGAACATATTTTTAGTTGAATACTAACTACAATTACATTGTCTTTGTTATCAGTCACAATATCGGCAAGAACATATTTTTAGTTGAATACTAACTACAATTACATTGTCTTTGTTGTCAAAATCAAAATCAAAAGTCATTTATTCAAACTAGGCTGAGAATCAGCACTTTTCGAACGTCAAAATTACATAAGACAGTCCCCCAAAACACCCGCCCTTCACCACTTCCTAGTGCTTTAGTGTCAGTCGCAATATCGGCAAGAACATATTTTTAGTTGAATACTAACTACAATTAATGGTTGTTTTAATCTACTGTGCCCATACACCAATTTCTTTGTGGTAGACGCGGCATGTTGTTTTCTTTCACACATTCTATACTTATCGTCATTATCGCCGTCATCGTACTTTTGCATAACTTAGGTAAGGTAAACTAAGGTACAACATCGAGGTCAGTCTAACCGGATGCAGCTGAATACCAGTATTTTACATGGAGCGACTGCCTATCTGACCTGTACAACCCAGTTTCAGGATAACCCGATACCCCTTGGTAAGGGTGCCTGTCCACAGAACCGGGCGAGGCTGCGGAGCGGAGAAACTGAGAAATATTAACCAATAGGATTGCATAATCTCCGTTCCGCTCCAGGAGCCAGGATCCTATCGTTTTCTCGCTCCGCTTCTGTGGTGACAGGCACCCTTAGACTGGTTTCGAGCTTCTGACGACCCGCAACGACTATTAAAGATCCACGAATGACAGCCGGGACCAACGGATTAACGTACTTTCCGAGGCACGGAGGGGTCTTTGTATGTAAAGATGGCCACCCATCCACCGATCAACTGCGGCATGCGCAGCTTAACTGTGACTGTTGTAACTGTTGTTACTAGCCACAAGCCCCTCAAATTAAGGTATAATAGTTATTGAAAATGTAGAATGATCTAATTTCATACATATTTTTTACAAAATTACGTAGAAATTAAGACGATTGTTACTCTCACTAACACATACACATACATACGTATACACCCTACACTCTCATACATCCTTTGCATGTTTCCTAGACAACAAAAACGAATAACAATAATAAAAAATAAAATAAAAAATTGTGTTTTCAAGCAAAACGTCTTCGGTATATGAATTGTTAGGCGGCCTGGTGACCTGACTTACAGGTTTTGTATAAACTTAGTTTAGGCACCAGTCTTCCACAAATTAAGTACACAATTGTATCTGTAGACTATTAACTTTAAGCTGTAATTTGTGGTAAGAAAAATAAAATCTATTCTATTCTATTTAAATGTTTTTACTGTTTTCTTAGTATGTATACTATTTACCTAGGTACTTCTTAATTTTATACCTTGATTAATTTTTCAATTGTTAAGTCCTCCAATCCACGTGCTATCCTAAACCGCGTTCTTTTGGTGTAATAGGTTAAACTGCACCTGTCACGGTCAGTCGATGGATGACCATTACGCAACGAGATCACTGTAAGACTCAGGAAGAATTTAGCAAGTAAGTCACTAGTTATGGATGTCGTACGAATAACTATGATGGCTGTAACAAGAATCAAAATCTGTAAATTGGTAGAACGTTTTACAGAATAGGGATGATGACTAAAAAATGTTTTTTTGTCCGTCATGTAGATTATTCAAATATATCGGACACATATTTTTTCTTTTTGTACGTAATCAAAAGATTACGGCGATACATTGAGTTAAAATATGGCATGACGTCACGTCTTTGTAGATTTTATACGTAGAAGTGACGTAGCAAGCCCCCCCTCCCGAAATTTAATGCGAGTTATCTAAGTAATTTTTTATTAATATGATAAAGCAAAAAAAACGTATCTAATATTTTTTTATTATCTGACTGACGGACTAAATAGAATTTCTTTTTTCTTACCCAGGCATCATCCCTATTTCGCCATTCGGAATTTGCGACTATTGCGGAGATCAAATGGCAGTTACTCCGTTTGAAAACTTGATAATTACATCCACAAAAGGGAAGCTGATCCCAACATCATTTAGGGCTGATTTAACCAAAATCAGTTATCTTATATCAGGACGAAAAGGGACGTTTCTACAGAAATATTGAAATGGAGAAAAAAAAATTGTTCTATTTATAATACAAAGTACAAAAGCAGATAAGTCTTTTAATAGTAAGAATTATTAAAATTTTCGTTAAGTTTACGCCAGTAAAAAACACTAGTAGATGCGTATTTTTTTGCTGATTCCGAATATATAAATTTCTCTTTCGAAAAAATATCAGATACGTCTTTTTCCTTATGGCGGCAGAATTGACGTCAGACAGTTTTTGTATGGGAACGCTGTTAAAAATAAAAAATAAAAATATTCGCTGAATAAGGCTTATACTAGGTATAAAAGTTTCGACGAATTCGCCCTTAGAGGTACAGCAGTGCTAATCTGTGCGGAATTCACCGTGAAAACATATTAGGTTGGGGAAAAAGTCTTTTCGCATTATAGTATGTATGAACTCGTAATAAAATCTCTTTGGCTATACTATTTGTATCTGGCTGGTTTTGGTATCATTGAAAGTTTAAATTTTAAAGAACATAATTCCAAATTCAAATTAGGAAAATGTGTGATTTTCATTTGTTTTTCGTACTGTCAAGATGAATGAATCTAATGAAGAAATTCGATACATTTTAAAATTTTACTACAAAAAAGGTAAAAATGCAACGCAAGCCGCGAAAACATTTTGCGATGTTTATGGACCTAGTGTAGTGTCTGTGAGAGTAGCACAAATTTGGTTTAAGCGTTTTCAATCCGGAAATTTTGATGTCAAAGATGCACGTCGCTCTGGTCGCCCTATTACGGATAAAATGGATGCCATTTTTGAAAAAGTGGAGCAAGATCGGCATATCAGTAGTTACGACGTAGCTGAAGAACTGGAAATTGACCACAAAACAGTTTTAGCGCATTTGAAAAAAACTGGGTACACAAAAAAGCTCGACATTTGGGTACCTCACGAGCTCACTGAAAGAAACCTAATGAACCGTGTACTCATTTGTGATTCTTTATTACGACGTAATGAAACCGAACCATTTTTGAAGAAGCTGATAACTGGTGATGAAAAGTGGATCACGTATGACAAGAACGTGCGAAAAAGGTCGTGGTCAAAGGCCGGTCAGGCTTCACAGACTGTGGCGAAACCCGGGTTAACTCGCAACAAGGTTATGCTGTGTGTGGTGGGATTGGAAGGGCATTATTCATTATGAGCTGTTACCACCAGGCAGGACCATCGATTCTGAACTCTACTGCGAACAACTGATGAGATTAAAGCAAGAAGTTGAGAGAAAGCGGCCGGAATTAATCAACAGAAGGGGTGTGGTTTTTCATCATGATAACGCTAGACCTCACACATCTTTAGCCACTCAGCAAAAATTAAGAGAGTTTGGCTGGGAGGTGTTAATGCATCCGCCGTATAGTCCTGACCTTGCACCTTCAGATTTCCACCTGTTTCGGTCTCTTCAGAATTCTTTAGGCAGTGTCAGGTTAACATCACGAGAGGACTGCCAAAACCACTTGTCGTGGTATTTTGACCAGAAGTCCCAAAATTTCTACAGCAATGGGATCATGTCCCTACCTACAAAATGGCAAAAAGTTATCGAACAAAATGGTACCTACATACTTTAGTTAAATGTAAATAAACTATATTAAAAAATGTTTTGAATTTTCTTAAAAAATGCGAAGAAACTTTTTCCCCAACCTATTAAGTGAAGTGAGCATGGAGTGAGCAGGCAATAGTGTCAGTCCCTACCATCAGGTAGAATGATAGCTCACTTCACCTAAGTGTTCACGGTGAGATTTGTACAGAATAGACCGACTGGACATGTAAGTAACTCTCACTTTTTGAGCATGATAGCCTGCGGTTGGAGACGGTAAGAAAAAAACGGCCAGTTCTACAAACTTCCGATAGCACTGGATAAATAATAGTACTAACGCGATAGACACTATCTATCAGATAAATACAAACTAAAAGGAATCTGCGTGAAATCATCTGCTAGATACGTTATCTGGAACTCATCCGGAGATGGCAGACCATAGATAAAGTAATCAGGTGATAAGCAGATTTCACAGATGAGATGAAAATGCTATCCCCAAATTATTGTCATGACAGTACCTACCTGGTCGATCGAGCTCTGCTCGGGTCAAAATAGAGAAAAATTTTTTTTTCTAGAAACGGGACCTAGCTATATCGATTTTTCACCACCGTAAAACCCTATATTGCAACTTTCATCGAAATCGTTAGAGCCGTTTTCGAGAACGTGATTACAAATAATATATATAAATATCCCACCTCAATATCATCCTAGCTACAGCCGAAGCGAGGACTGGAAAAAAAACATACGAACTATCTTTTTTATTTATTTAAAAAAAGGCTGTTCTGCACCGGAGCAAGTAGTCGAATATCAGCCGGTACAATATAAGGTTAAGGTCCATTGCATAGAACCTAATTTATTACACAACTATAGTTAATGATGGTGATTATAAAATAATATAATTACTGCTATCAACTGCTTTTAACCCTGTGAACGTTTAAATGCTTTTAAGCGGTACTTTAAAACTAATTATGTCTGGGCGAATAGTGCTGTTGTTTTTAAAACTCTGATGTTATTTGTTTAAAGTTGGTAAATAACAGAATTTCATAAGTATAGCATAGCATAATCAGCCTATAATGTTCCCATAGCTGGGAGCCAGGCCCCTCTCTCTGTGAGAGGAAATGGGCCATAAACCACCAGCGGGCTCAGTGCGGGTTGGTGATGTCACATGTCTTCGAATTTTGGTTTGAGAGCACAATTTAATAGCTATCCAAAAATATTCACCGTACCTAATTAATTATAGTAAATATTTTCTGATGTCTATTAAATTAACAACTGCAGTTATTCCTAAAAGTTTTCTAAATTAAATGGATTATTGCAGTTGCATAAGTACTTAAAAAAATATAGAATCAGAATGTTTTCTATATAATAAATATTTAGTGTACGTATCCACCGAACTTTAGGATCATTCTTTATTTAGGTTTCAATTAAAAGTAAGTACGTATTTAAAATGGAGAAATTAAAGTTTCAGGACAACCATAAATTTAGAAGTACACAATTGAACCATAAATTTAATCTAGAACTCATAAGAAATACTTACCTATCTATTAATAAACTTTTCAGTCATCTTAAATTAAATACGACTATTCCTCTCAGGAAAAACTTTTACCTATCATAATAAAATTCAAACTTACCACTTCAGTTAAAAAATAAATAATCCACACTCACATAAAAAACCGTCTCACATACACATTAAAAACAAAAAATATTTTTTTGAATTAACACGTATTCCACACAAAGGATCACTTTTGAATTTGGAGCGCGAATAAAGGCGGTTGCAGGCATGTGACCATCGCACGGCGCGAAGCGAGACTGACTGGAGACGCGGACTGAAAGAATCGCTGCAGTGAATTATTGTTTATAGCGCAGGTTCGCCCGTAACCACTCGTATGTACACGATCTAATAGTGCAGTCTAGTTTCTGAGAACACGAATACACGATGCAGTATTTATTTTTGGGCATTATGTGATAGTTATTTTTTTTTTGTAAGTTGGTAGTAACGTCACGTGCTTACGATACCTTTGGTGAGAAAAAAATGTTTGTATTTCAAATATGGAAAAACGGATTTTAATGATTTATTTTTAAATTCAATTTTATCACTTTCAAGCGAAGTGGATAATACTGAAAAAAAAAACATCTGTGGAGGACTCCAAAGGAATGAAAAGCAGGTCTCAATTCCTCTAGCTTTTCTTTTTTTGTTTACTCGAAAATATAATAGATCTGCCAAAGATAAAGAAAAGGTCTTTTGGACTTAAGTTTTGGTAGATAGGCACTTATCTTCTATTCATATGGTCAGCTTTAGACCTGGGTTGGATTTAATTTGTCGTCGATTGTTTAATAAACACGTAATATCTTCAAAGGATCTTTAGTAATGGAAAATAATGTTTCGCCTTTTTACACGACACCCAAATTCTAAATTAGAATAATGAAAAGTACAAAAGAAATGCTCAGTGGTTTTAAAAGTATTTTTATCCGTCTTTTCTTTCTCGTTTTGATGTTTCAAAAGATTTTTATTTGCGTTTCTAAGACCTCCGGCCTTTTTGCTACCGAACTTTTTTGGTTCATTTAAATTATTATCTAACTAGGTAGCTTTTGCCGGCGACTTCGTTCGCGTGGAAGTCGCAAGATACATAATATACCTAAACGATGTTTTTTAGAGTGGAGTGCTTTAAATTGATGTAAAATGCAGAAAAATGTTTTTATTATCAATGAAATGGCTTTATTCGATAGATAATTTTATGGCATTAATGTGACGCAATTCCGGG
Organism: Dicycla oo; assembly: GCA_948252095.1. Classification (NCBI taxonomy): domain Eukaryota; kingdom Metazoa; phylum Arthropoda; class Insecta; order Lepidoptera; family Noctuidae; genus Dicycla; species Dicycla oo. Next base: position 19,127,841 of record OX411732.1, read on the forward strand.
CATGTGGCTACCGCAGCTGGCACCAACGGCTAGTTTACTGAACACTTAACTTTTTTATTGGCTTAATTTAATAAAGGAAACATTTCACAAACGACTATTTTCAGGAAATCTGGCCACCTCGTTCGTGCGATTTGAAGTCGTTACTTTATTTTCTCTGGGGATAAATATTTACTTATTTATTTACTTATTTATCCTCTCACTGGAACGCCATACAGCAATTACACCAACAGAGCAAATAATTTCTTCATGTGCTGCTTTCCATCCATCCTGTGCGCGGTGGACATCGAACGGGCGAATATGTCAAGTCGCATGTCTATTCCGATAAACCAATAACAGTTGAGGGCTTGGATGCCAACATTCACGCACACACTAATGCCGAAATACAGCCTGATTTACTGCGAAGAGTGTGTGAAAATTTGACCTCCTGATTACCAGCCTTAGCAGCCACATGCCCGAAATCATATTCAAACATTAATGCCGTAAAGGCCAATTTTATGAATATTAAAAACGTTTTCCTGTTGTATATGTTTTATTTCAATTTAATTCAATTCAATTAAATTCAAATCTTTATTCTTTATCTCATCTGTGTACAAGATCTTAATAATATTTATAAAGAATCACACGGACCCTGTCCGGCACAACAATTCATTAAATATGACAAATAGCATGCTTTTAAATCATCAATAAAATATAAATTAATTGTACGTGCTTCATAATTTAAAAATAGAATACAATTAAAAGTTCTCCCCTCTAAAAAAAAAAACACGCGATACCTATGAATATTGAAAAGTCAGTCTCGTGCATATGAGGTGGGCCATTACGATACACTGCCACTTATCTAACCTTATTTTGGGATGTTTGAAGGATTTTCAAATTACTATTTAACCTTTTAGAAAATACGACGAAGTATCACTCATGGTTCTCCCTAATAATTAATAATTACTAACAAAGTAGAAGGACAACCCACACGTAATTATCCTAACTAATATTATAAATGCGAAAGTGAGTTTGTTTGTTTTTTGTTAGTCTTTAACGCTAAAACGGCCAAACAGATTTGGATAAAATTTTGTACACGGATAGACCATGACCTGGATTAGGGCAATGGATACTTTTTATCCCGGTAATACGTTCCCGTGGGATATTTCCAACATGCACGCGGGCGAAGCCGCTGGCGAAAGCTAGTTTTGTCAACAATTTCGTCGGCCTGTAATTTGTTTTACCCGCCTGTCATTATTAACTATGATGAAACTGTGACAATTAATAATTGTATTATTTTCAAGGGAACAGAGAAAATAACGGGTATTATTTAATTTTATCCCAAGGGTTTTGTTGTACGTCACTGTGGCTTAAATTGATGAATAGTGGTTTCAATCGTACTAATATTTTAAAGAGGTAACATTTGCGAGTTTATAGGTTATCTTTGGATCGGATTCCGAAAACTCTTTCTCAAATGGGAAGCTACAGTATTGCCGTGTGTCATAGGATGTATTTAGGATATTATTATTGGGTATGTCAAAATACAACAAATAGAAAAATAAGTTTAATTTCGGAAGTCGGTGTCTTTACTGGATCTCTATTTTAGCTTTATGCCACTAACTTCCGAAATTAAAGTCTTTTTTTTTTGTAACATAGTTTTTTATTTTTCCCTTTTTAGTAGGTCAATTTGTGTAATTTATCTAAGTTTCAATGGCTCATCATCTTTTACAAAATATTGCTTTTCCCGATGCAGGGACGTTAATTGTTGAGGAGTTCTCCTAGTAAGAACAGAACAACTAGAGCTGATGGTGAAATCACCATCAGCTACGGTTTCCTAGAAGAGCAGTGACCGCTACATAGCATCCGCAATTCACCGGCAAATGACGTCACTCTAACGTTATTTATGAAAGTAAGTTGTGTTTTCCTAGAGACCGTTTTCTCATCGTAGGAAACCATAAGCTTTTCGAATCGTGTATAATTACGGTCACATCAAAAAATTGATGAATCATCACGGATATATGTGTGAGAAAGAAAAAAAGAAAGAAAACGTGACTATTGTGAATTTGTGACTCGCACAGGAAGATCACTAGCAAAACTGAAAACACAATGATAAAAATATAAAATTAAAAAAATATATATATATATATAATAGGTTGGGGAAAAAGTTTCTTCGCATTTTTTAAGAAAATTCAAAACATTTTTTAATATAGTTTATTTACATTTAACTAAAGTATGTAGGTACCATTTTGTTCGATAACTTTTTGCCATCTTGTAGGTAGGGACATGATCCCATTGCTATAGAAATTTTGGGACTTCTGTTCAAAATACCGCGACAAGTGGTTTTGGCAGTCCTCTCGTGATGTTAACCTGACACTGCCTAAAGAATTCTGAAGAGATCGAAACAGGTGGAAATATGAAGGTGCAAGGTCAGGACTATACGGCGGATGCATTAACACCTCCCAGCCAAACTCTCTTAATTTTTGCTGAGTGGCTAAAGATGTGTGAGGTCTAGCGTTATCATGATGAAAAACCACACCCCTTCTGTTGATTAATTCCGGCTGCTTTCTCTCAACTTCTTGCTTTAATCTCATCAGTTGTTCGCAGTAGAGTTCAGAATCGATGGTCCTGCCTGGTGGTAACAGCTCATAATGAATAATGCCCTTCCAATCCCACCACACACACAGCATCACCTTGTTGCGAGTTAACCCGGGTTTCGCCACAGTCTGTGAAGCCTGACCGGCCTTTGAACACGACCTTTTTCGCACGTTCTTGTCATACGTGATCCACTTTTCATCACCAGTTATCAGCTTCTTCAAAGATGGTTCGGTTTCATTACGTCGTAATAAAGAATCACAAATGAGTACACGGTTCATTAGGTTTCTTTCAGTGAGCTCGTGAGGTACCCAAATGTCGAGCTTTTTTGTGTACCCAGTTTTTTTCAAATGCGCCAAAACTGTTTTGTGGTCAATTTCCAGTTCTTCAGCTACGTCGTAACTACTGATATGCCGATCTTGCTCCACTTTTTCAAAAATGGCATCCATTTTATCCGTAATAGGGCGACCAGAGCGACGTGCATCTTTGACATCAAAATTTCCGGATTGAAAACGCTTAAACCAAATTTGTGCTACTCTCACAGGCACTACACTAGGTCCATAAACATCACAAATTTTTTTCGCGGCTTGCTTTGCATTTTTACCTTTCTTGTAGTAAAATTTTAAAATGTATCGAATTTCTTCATTAGATTCACTCATCTTGACGGTACGAAAAACAAATGAAAATCACACATTTTCCTAATTTGAATTTGGAATTATGTTCTTTAAAATTTAAACTTTCAATGATACCAAAACCAGCCAGATACAAATAGTATAGCCAAAGAGATTTTATTACAGGTTCATACATACTATAATGCGAAAAGACTTTTTCCCCAACCTAATATTTTTACTAGGGTTCCGTACCTTAATGGTAAAAAGGAACCCTTATGTTGCGACTCAGTCTGTCTGTCTGTCTGTCACAGCTGGATATCTCAAGAACTACTGATGCTATCAACTTGAATTTTGGAATAGTTTTAGATGACGTTTGCCCAACTATTTTGCAAATAAGAAAGATTTTTTTGGCATGTGGGGTATCATATGAAAGAGCGCTGCTTGCCTATTTTCAAACATTTTTGGTTCTCTTTCGTAGGCCGAATAGTTTTCGACTTTTGATGAAAAATGTAAAAAAAAATACCGTCCCCTTTCCCCGTAGATTTTTTGCTCTATGCAAACTTCGGAGATAAGAGGGGGCCCCTTATCTCCGAAGTTTGCATACAAAAAAATCTGAAATTATTCTATGTGATAGAAGTTATTATTATTATTATTTGATTTTTTGATATTTCTCGGGATCCTGGGGTCCCGGACCTTTGGAAGGCGTGCGAGGAGCCGAAGCCAACTCGCAGAGGCCCCTTAAATAATTTTAAATGATAAGGAGGCACCAACCGACGATTATCCCTGTATGCACTATGCAAGTGCACCCAAGGACAAGTCCCGGATGGTGCAGGACTATTGTTGTGCGTGGAAACAAAACATATTGGGCTATGGGTCTGGGTGGCTAAAGTGGATTGGGTTACTTGAACTATGTCCCCTGCCTGACCAATGTTATATATTATACACGGATAAAATGGCAGAGGGTGACTTGCACACTCAATAATGGGCCCCCGGAAACGGCCGCTAGCACATAGTGACGTAGCGACAAGGGGGCAACACTTCCTGAGGTGCTTGAGGAGTGGAGAGGTATTCCACGGCTATCAGGACAATCCCAGAAGTACGGTCAAGATCCCTACCAGCACCTTACTGGAATACTTCCTTCCTCCGAGCACGTTTGCTCTTGCGAATCTCCACTCAAGCCGGCCAATAAAGGCAAGAAAGAGGTGGGAGCTCTGTTCCTCGTCAGTGTTCACTCCAGCCGGCCAATTAAGGCAAGCCAGAGATGAGGACAAGATTTCTCCCGGGAAATAGGGTCCGTGGGGTCGCTACTGCCCAACAGCTCGCCACATGCTGCCCTGCGGGTTTCTGTAACTCTCTTGGTCTGGCTCCTCATCCTAGACCCGTTCCGGCAAAGTAAATTCTACCGGCACAGACCTAAAGTTCGGAGCGCGCAAGCCCCACCACGACGTCAACGTAGAGATACAGCGGTGGGGTTATTATTATTATTATTATTATTGTGCCTATCCCTCGGTGCGCGAGTCCGACTCGCTCTTGGCCGGTACATAATGTATATATTTTACTGTATTTAATACATACTCACTTAATATTAAACTAACTCATTGTTGTTTTATCGGCCCCTTACAACCTTAATAACTTCTCCAATCATAATCTGTCTTGATAATCCAAAAAGCAATTAATACTATCCCCGTTTCTAAATAACTTCCATCAATGAATACTTTACCTACCGAAAATATTACGTAGCAAAAGTTAATTTATTCAATTTTCCCTTACACAAGCTTTTATGAGCCAAAATAATCTCAACCTAGGATATTGTGGCCTTGAGAACACTGGTTAACTTAGTGGAAGAGCCACTTTCGTTTTCCTCGGAAGATTAGAGGGTTATAGCGTCATATTGCCTTCAGCAGCTTAGTCAAGCATAGGTAGGTATAGTATTTTTATTTCACGAAGCCAACCAAGGATCACGCACTTTACCAAGTGTACAAACATGCTCTGACAGTATACGTGAAGATGATTAGCGTCAGCACATAGCACACACACGCGCACCCTCACACTCTTCCGACTTTGCCATTGTCTCGGACGGTACCGAGAACTCCTGCGCTTACACACACATTCACAGCGTGTACCTTGAAAATTAAACTTCGAGAACATTGACCTTGACCTCAAGGTCACCGACCCTAAAGAGTGTATCGTAGACATTGACCTGTCACTAATGCTGAGGTCAAGATCAGTGATTTTAGGAGAATCACGTATCTTGAAGTTCGGATCATTAACCTTGATCTCAACGTCAATACCCTTGAGGTGTCCCGTGGTGTTCCCCCATCTCTACTACTCCAACATCCACCGGTTTCCGAAGGCTTGATTATGCGATGGTTTTTGGTCCAAGTCCTCGCTCCATAGCGTCCCTAAGGCTATTTCAACCAAAAATACTGATTATTTGAAATACAATCCTATGAAAATACAATCCCGGGATTTATATTAAGAAAAAAAAATAATAAGAAGCCGCTTCCATAATATCTTAGCCAAACATTAACTTTAGGTAAATATGCATCAATTGTCCAATCTTTGGTGATCACCAATCAGTTATGGCAGTTTAATAGAATAGAAAAGAATAGAATACTCTCTCTTTATTATTTATATCTCACTGTATGGTGCACCGGTCGACGTCATCACGTCAACGCCGGTTGTCGCTGAAAACTAGTGCTGGGGCTCTGTCTCACATAGGGTCACAGCATTATGCTGAGCGATGACCGTCTTGCGTGGATGTGACGCATATGTTGCCCAACTTGTTCTTTTTGTATTTGTGTTCTTTCTTTGCGTCATGTTTACCGCAAATAAACGTATTTTCATTTATTTCTTTTTCTTCCTTAATTATGTATTTTTTCTGTTGTGTTGGGTGTGTCGTTGTAGTTTGTGTGTTTATTGTGTATCATCGTCATCATTCCTGCCGAAAGACGTCCATTTGCTGGACATAGTCCTCCACCAAGCACCGCCACTTCGACCGGTTCTGTGCTTCCCGCATCCAGCGAATTCCTGCGGCCTTCATCAGATCTTTGGTCCACCTTGTCGGAGACCTTCCAACATTACGACTCTCCATTCCACGTACGTGCACGTCCATGTACTATAACAGTCAGAAGTCGACTAGCAATCTCACAAAACTATGGCATAGCAATATTAGTTGTACTTATGACCTTCTTCTATAAGAACGTTTGAGAATACTACACATTGGCAACTTTGGCAGCCCGTATATCGCAGGCGATAATGGTCACTGCGGTGTAAGTGGACTTCTAGAAGTTGACTGTACGCGGTCGCCACTCCAGAACCTTTCAGCCCCATCAGCCATCTGTTCTGCGAGCAATGTGCCCTGCCCACTGCCACTTAAGTTTGGAAATTCTTCGTCTATGTCGGTCACCTTGGTTCTCCTGCGGATCTCTTCATTTCTGATTCGATAACGTAGGGAAACTTCAAGCATAGCCCTCTCCATTGCCCTTTGGGTGACTTTTAGCCTTATAATAAGGCCCACTGTGAGCGACCACGTTCGTTTTGTTTAATCGGTATGTGTGGTGATTTTCAATGTTGTCAGAAATACTTAACTTTCATGACATTTTTAAAAGCACTTGTGGAGCTCGTGGCTATGTAATAACAGCCGCACGGGTTGATCCATCAGGTTAAGCTACGGTTGCCGGGGTTGGTCTGTGGATGGATGACCATCTTTTCATACCAAGACTCCTCCGTGCCTCGGAAAGCACGTTAAGCCGTTGGTCCCGGCTGTCATTCGAGGAATTTTGACAGTCGTTACGGGTCGTCAGAAGCCCGAAAGTCTGACAACCAGTCTTACCAAGGGGTATCGTATTACCCAATAACTGGGTTGTGGGGGTCAGATAGGCAGTCATTCCATGTAAAATACTGGTATTCAGCTGCATCCGGTTAGACTGGAACCCGACCCCAACGTAGTTAGGAAAAGGCTAGGCAGATTGATTTATTGTGCAAGGCTCGTATTTAGAAATCCCGATACTGTTACGAGTGCTATAATAGGATTCTGCCTGTCAATTTGAATAAGTAGTCATCTTGGCTGCAGGTTTCTCTAGTAATTATTATAAGTGGACTAAGAATTTTCCAGAAACCTTCCTGGCCTGGGCATCCCACTTTAGTAGGTTTTTGCTATCTCCATAATCCTGGGAAACGCAATAAAAAGCAATAAAGCATATTCTATCTATCTATGAAAAACATAACCTGCTAAGTGCGTGTTGGACCACGTACAATGAAGGGTTCCGTAGTTGGGAAGAATTTATCCCAAGAACAAACTTAACATTGCAGTTGAAGAACATGTTTTCCCACACATTCCAACTGCAAGTGTAAGTTTGAACGCTCAATATTTTATTAGGGATTTACCATGTTATTTTAAGACCAAAGACTTTTTATAGGTTTTCCTGTAATCTATAGATGCAGAATTATTTTCCGTATTTTTTTCAAAATTTAAGGCTCATTAGCTTCGGAGATAAGGAGGGGAATGGTCAATTTTGTTAAATATCTTAAAAAAAAAAATATAAAAACATATATATATTTTGATTATGTAATATGTATGTATTTACAAAAAAAAAGTAGTATAGGTATGTAGTATATCAGTTATCTGGTTTCCATAGTACAAGCTCTGCTTAGTTTGGGATCAGATGACTGTGTGTGTGAATAATGTCCCAGGTTACTATTATTTGTGAACCTCACAGAAAGCCCTTTCATTTAGTACGTCACACGGTACATTTTACAAAACTCTTTTTTAATTTTCTTATTTGCCGCCCAAAAGCGACGCTCATATTCAAAATTAATTTATTTACGTTACACATCTGTGTTGGAGTCATAGATATTCATATGCGCCTTTCAACATGATCGGTCCATTAGATTCGGAGCAAATTAGTAGTAAAAAACAGACAGACAGACAGACACACGAGAGATCCTATAAGGGTTCGGTTTTTGTTTTCCTTTTGAGGTACGGAACCCTAAAAAGCAATTCTTATGAAAACCTTGTCAGATCACTAATGACAATCTTCCTAACTTTACATACATACCTACAATACAGCTCCTTTCATCAATAATAACCTTCAATGACAACCGAACAATGCCGACAACAGCCGAACTCAGCCGAATTATAACGAATAAATTATCTTTTACCTCAATATCCGATGACAATATGAATTAATTTATGGCCTCGGACTGGCGAAGGACATTTTTAGGCCATTTATTATTGAAGCTAAAATGCGGGATTACGTTTAATTAATGCTAATCAATATGATTTTGTAATTAAATTAGTTTGTATTGATGTTTACTGAATGCCTTTAAACTATATATTTTGGCGACTATAAATCTTAGTTGTCAATTTTTTTAGGCATAAATCCTTCCTTCATCATAAAAATGATATATCTGTTAGTGTGGTTATAATTTGAGGACCACTTATCTGATTTAGGTACGTAGGTAACTAAATCAGATAAGTGGTACTCGAATAATAATAATATTTGGTTTGGCTCGTAATATTCGGTTTTATCTTAGGTCAGTGTTAATTTTAATATCATTAGAATACAAAATTTTCGAACGTCAAAATTACATAAGACAGTCCCTCAAAACGCCCGCCCTTCACCACTTCCTAGAGTTTTAGCTGGAGAGAAGAAGTGGCGCAACAAACTTCCCAGCAGCACAGCTGTCTGTTCAGTTAAAAAAAAATGACTCTGTACAACACTGCGCATAATAATTTAGGTACATTACGCAACACAAAACATTAAATTAAATTATTTTCTATAAGTAAGCTAACACACGCCAATAAATCACAGCTAGTTATATCCAAACAAACACAATCAAAACAACAAAATTTCCTGAAAATATTTACCATATCTACAAATATTTTGTTCCTTCATTTAACTTATCAACTCTTCCAAACTACAACAATATCCTTATCTCCCCATTTCTCCTTGTATCCTTCGTTACTGTAGACGAGTTTCATCAAAACAGGATACATCAGCTGTTTATCTCACAAGGTCTTAACTAAGAGAAATGGATCTCCTTAACCCTTCAAATGAACTGGTCATCCATCAGTGGTAATACAATGGACGAAGGACTCACTATTGTGGCCTCGCGACCTTATGGCCAAGTGGCCTTGTGACCTTGTTTCTACAGGTTACGGAATAATGTTTTCAACAGTTATCAACACTTATCTTGGAAAACTCAAAACAGTTATTTCAATTAAACCAATTACAGGCAATTTTGAAGTGACTGACCGACGTCAGTCAGAAAGATGAATCCCCATCCCAAAGCATAGTATGTATACCTATGGAGAAGACCGGGCAAGAAACGCCACGGAAACTCTTTTTAACCGACGAAAAAATAGGAGGAGGTTCTCAATTCGACACGTATATATTTTATAAATTTATTTATGACCACGCAGAACTTTTTATAGAGTAGACCGATTTGAAAGATTTTTGTTTTATTCGGGAGAGTATTCCTCGAAGTTGGTCCCATATAAAATTTATTAATTTTGCTTGGGTAGTTTTTGAGTAGCTTCAATTATACGTATTTTTCCCACTTTTTATGTGGATTATGTTCTAATTTATTTTGCTGGTATTCGAATTTGTGTGGAGTAGGTACCACAACTAAACAGTAAAAAATGAAAACTTTTTACAAAAAAAAAAAAAAAAAACAACCGACTTCCAAAAAACACGACAAAGTGAAAAATAACTTTAATTTCGGAAGTCGGTGGCAAAAAATTAAAATACGAAACCAAAGACACCGAATTCTGAAATTAAAGTTGTTTTTCACTTTGTAGTGTATTTTGGAAGTCGGTTGTTTTTTTTTTTTTGTAAAAAGTTTTTTTAAACAATCACAACCCTGAAAGGCTATCTACTTATAATCTACAGCTAACGAAAATCGAAAATCAGGCGAAATGTGGATGTACTTTACTGTCGCCGTGAGCAAAAGGGGCGCATCTGCGAAAAAAATGTAAAGAACATTTAGCCTTACGAAACGAAAAAAAACGCATCTAGTAAGGCTCATTTACCCCATTCTTTTCCCTCAGAATATCAACATACATAACACGTAACATCACACCTGTTCTCCCGAAGAGTTAAGCAGAGGTGTACCTATAGCAAACCCACATTTCGTCAGTTATGTTTACGTCACACAGGGGATAAGCCTATTGCCAACAACGGGCCAGTTGGCGTGGTTGGTTAAGATACCGCCTATCATGCCGCTGGTCGTGGGTTCGATTGCCATCCAGGACAAACATTTGTGTGCATGAACATGTCTGTTTGTCCTGAGTCTGGGTGTAATTATCTATATAATAATAATAATAATAATAATAAATCTTTATTCACATAAAAAGTGACAAATTCTTACGAGTTCCCTGATTTCTGCGCTAGGTTCAGAGACCTGTATTACAGAATTCAGTTACCTCTCACATACATAAATGACATATTTTTTATGTAAATAAGTGCAGTAGCCGGGACGTTTAAATGAGAAGGCAATTCTAGTAGGGAGTATGATTTGGCGTCAGGGAGGGTGTGTATGTGTGAGTGTGTATGTGTGAGTGTGTCTGGGAGTGTTTGTGGTGTTGTATGCGTGTGAATTGTGTGTGTTTATACTATGTATGTGTTTCACAAGATTTTATAGTAATAACAATTCAGTTTGTTCATAATCTAGTCCTAATAACCAATTTTTAATAATAAATTTAGCCTCGCGATTCGATAAAGGATGAATATTTTTCAATTTATTAATTTTATTATACAAGAATACTGCTTTATAACCATGTTGCCGCCTAGCAGAGGTTGTTCGGCATAAAACGGTTGGACATACATTTTTTACGACACGCTGTTTGCTATACTCCTCCGCATTGTACGGGGTGGTCTTGTGTTGTTGGATAACTAGCTGGTATATATATATAGCTGCCTTACTGATAGTACTTGACATTTTTCATACAGTATTTTAGTAGGAAATCTGTAAGGACTAAAAGTCATAACCTTTAGGATAGATCTCTGCGCTCTTTCCAAATTTACCATAAAAGTCTTGCAAGCGCCACCCCAGGCTTCTATACAATATCCAATAACTGATTGACCCAGCGCGTAATATATTGTACGGAGGAGTTCTAAATCAGCAACGTGCCTCAGCTTCTTAAAAACCCAAACAAGTTTCCTGGTGCGCGATATTATGACATCTATATGAGAACGCCAGTTCAGCTTGTCGTCCAGAATAACTCCGAGATATTTGACATTCGTGGATTTAGCCAACTCAAGGCATGAACAGGAAGGAACAGAATCGCTTGGGTAGCTGCATACATGAACCTTAAGGTCAATGTTTTCTGGTTTAGATTTGGCCACGGAGAACTGCATGTATGAAGTTTTTGAAATATTTAACGTCAATAGGTTTGCGCCAAGCCATTGGTTGACTTTGTGGAGTCCCATCTGAGCATAATGACGAACCTCGTTCCAAGTCTCTCCGTGAAAAATCAACGCAGTGTCGTCGGCGTAGGTAAACATTTTGCCGTTTATTAAAGATTGTTCACATAAATCGTTTATATAGATCAGGAAGAGACTTGGGCCGAGGATACTGCCCTGAGGGACGCCACGGACGACCGGTGCATCTGAACTAACGTGTTCACCAATTCGAACTCGTTGTGTGCGGTCGTTCAAGAAATCTTTAAATATCATAAGCGCATTGCCACGAATACCGATGCGTTCTAACTTGTTCACAAGAATGGGAATTGAGACGGTATCGAAAGCTTTGGCTAGGTCGAGGAATACACCTAAGCATTTTTTTTTTACTGTCTACCTGAGCTGTAACAAATTCAGTCAATTTAATGACGGCATCAGTAGTGCTTTTCCCCGACCTAAAACCAAACTGTGATACAGAAAAGAATTTATTATGTTCTAGAAATTTGATTAGTCTGCAATTTAATATTTTTTCCAATACTTTTGAGAGAGATGACAAAACTGATATCGGCCTGTAGTTAGATACTTCGTCACGCTTCCCACCCTTGTGAACAGGAGTAATTAGCGATCTTTTAAAGACCTCTGGAAATACCCCTTGTGTTATACATAGATCGAAAAGTTTAGTAAGAGGTGGAACTATAATGAACTTAGCTTCTTTAAGGAGCTGAACGGGTATTAAATCCCATCCTGTAGCACTACTGTTTTTGAGGTTCATTATTAATACTTCAATTTCTGCCTCATCAGGTGGCAGTATCACAATGGAATTACAGACTGGTGGTGTAAGGAAATTATACGAAGTAGAGTCAGTTTGATTAGATGTAAGTGTTGCATCGGCCAACTGTTTACCAATATTTGAAAAATAATTATTTATAGTATCTATATTCATAGTAGAATTATTGTTAGGCCTTAAGAAGTTATCAGCATGAGTTTTTTGTTTATTATAATTTATGATTGATTTAATTGCATTCCAGGAATCTTTATTAGATTTTGCGTTGCGTATAAGTGATTTTTCATAGTTTTTTTTAAGTTTTCTCAACAGAGAATTGCAGAAATTTCGGTAACGTTTGTATGTTACTTCAAGAATGGTGTTATTTGGATTGTTTTTTGACTTTTTGTGGAGATTGTCTCTGTTACGAATACAGCGTAAAAGCCCAGGAGTTATCCACGGTTTAAGTGTTCTTTTTTTGTTAGGAATATGTTTTATTACAGAATTAAGGTTAACAGCACTAGCTAGTACATCAACAAAGCTTGACGCAGCTGCATTAGCATTGCAAGTAGAATTGATAAAAGAGAAGTCAATTGTCTTTAAGTACGTAATGCAAGCGTCAAAATTGATTTTCCTAAGAAGATTTAGTTGTTTAATTTTGTTTTGATTAAGGCCCATACTAAGTAATACCGAGGCGTGGTCTGTTATCGTTGAGTTAACTACAAAGACTGATGCTGGAAAAACGGTTTTCAACATGATATGGTCTAGACAATTCTGTAGCCGGGTGGGATAAGTATGCCCAGGTAATAGACCTAACTCAGAAGTTAAGTTTAGGTATGCAGCACAATTCCTATCAACAGAACTAGTCTTAATGTCAATGTTGATATCACCGGCAATTATCACGTTTTTTTTCGTGCTAATAGGGCGAATAATACTATCAATAGAACTTAAAAAACTGTCTGTACTTTGTATCGATGGGGATCTATATACAGCCAAAATGAATAATGTCGGGTTCTATATTAATACACATAAAGTTGGCTCCCACCGGATCGGGTTCTGATATAGAGCATTTAATATCTTTTTTCACATATATGACGATACCATCATTCTGATTAAGACATTTCTGTGAGTAATGAGCTTCATAATTGTCAAAACTAGGAATGGGTTTGTGGCTGTTTAACCAGCATTCCGTTAGAATGATGATATCACAGTCGCATGTAAATCGAGACAACTGAGCTGTTAAGCCATCAACATTTTTATATATACTGCGGATGTTCTGACAGAAAATGTTGAGAGAACCATTAGGATTTATATTATGCGAGTTGCATGTTTCGGTGTCACAAGTATACGCAAATGCTCCATTAATGCTATCTAACTCTGTTGAGATAATATGATTTGAATCAATCATTGCAAAAAAACGAATATAATATTCGTAACAAAAGAAGCGTTAAAATAAGTTTGTTTTAAAATTAATTGGAATGCTAAATATAAAAATTTACGATTGTAATTACTAATTGTGAAACAATATCTTAAATCTTGTGCGTGTGTTGAATTGTGTGCGTGTGGAAGTAATGTGAGTACCGGTTGTAAGTGGAACATTTGATAGAATGCAGAAGTAATGGGGTTTTTACAAAAGATAATAAAGATAAAAAGATAAAAATGTTAAAAAGACAAATGTAAAATAAAAAACATAATTCCATAAGGGGTAGACCGCAAGGGTAAATGTCACGTGACCCTAGTCACTTTTCTTGATTTAGTTTAAGAAGATCTTCTTCGGCATTTATAAAAACTTGCTTGTGGCCATCCATTTTTCGAAGGAAAACTTTCCCAAAAGAAGTCCAGCAGTATTTATATTTGTTTTCCTTCGCGAAGTTGCGTGCCAGGTAGTATAGATGATGAGCTTTTGTTGTCAACTTTTCAGAAAGGAACACAGGTTTGGCTGGTCCATCAAACTTAAGGTGCGTCGTGTTTAACTTATTTTCCTTATTTTTGTGATTGAATTGCCGAGCACCTTTAATCATGTTTTCCTTAATATAGGCACTGTTGAAGTCGACTAGTATCATTTGCGCATCATCTTTTTTTCCCACGCGGAACACATCCTTAATGTCATGCTGTTCGACCGGGGTGTTAAGTATCTTGCCCATTTCCTTCACGATCTCGCAAATTTCCTCCTTACTTTCTTCCGATTTTTTTGGGACATTTTTTATTTCAAGTTTTGTTGAATACATATGACGTTCCAATAAATCCACCTTTTCTTCGAGTTGCTGAATTCGGCAGCGGTCTGCTTTGCGTTCGGACTCCAAGTTTCCAATTTTGACAATGATATCGTCGTACTGCTTAGAGATGAAGGTTACATTTTTATTTATTTCTATATTTTGGGCAAGTATTTCGGACATCATAGTTTCTAAGGCCGTAAACTTAGCATCGGTTTGTGTAGCGGATTTAGATAATAACTCACGTATTTCTTGAATGCAGCAGCCTTCGCGTTTCGGTTTATAACGAGTCGTGATGTTTTCACGATCAATGTCTGTCAAGTTCGGAGTAGATCCGGATTGTGGCAGCGTGCGGGGACATAAGGACATATCTTCAGACTGGTTATTCGGCGTATTGGGTGGTGTACGGTTCAGCGGCATTTTATGTCAGCTTATTTAATTACGTTTGTTTACGTCGCTAACGAATTCAAATATGTCAAAGCAAAGTTTTTACATCCACTCAAGCTATATAAGTATGTATTTACAAAAAAAAAAAGTAGTGTATGTAGTATATCAGTTATCTGGTTTCCATAGTACAAGCTCTGCTTAGTTTGGGATCCGATGACCGTGTGTGAACAATGTCCCAGAATATTATTATTATTATTATTACTCCGGGCTGCTGCTGAGAAATTCCAGATGGAAAAACTCAATAGGGAATCGAACCCGAGGAAACAACCTCTGGCTTAGCAATAGCACTTGCGACCACTAGACCAAAGAAATCTGTATCAAATCCTGTATTCATTATTCAATTAAATACCAAGCTCTTCTTTCTGCTTCATTAAATTAATTGGCAACAATAGGTTATTTATCGAAAAGGTGCTGTTCCCTGTTATGAATAACGTTGTATACGAATATGTTTCGTCCCAAAAGACCAATGAGGCGAGTAATAAGGAAGCGACCCAGTAAATATGGCCTTTGTTTGTGTCCTTATGGCTATGGAATAGTCCGTTCTGATAAAAGCAAGGATTTCATTCAAACAGAAATCAACAAAGAAATCACGCCTGAATTCACCGAATGGATAGGCAAATGTTTATAGTGCACCAACAGCGTTCACCCATGTGGGCTGTCAACGTCGCATTTCTAGAGGTTTTCGTGATTAGTTTTAGTAAAGGAGATGTTTCAAAATGGGCCAGGTCTGTGTACACTACCTCAAAAAAACAAGAAAAATCCGTAGAATTCGGGAAAAATACAGATAATTCATTTAAATGCATACTGTTGTGGTAGGGAATTGATATTTATCAATTATGTCTATCTACTTTCAACACAGATTTAGTTACTCTGCGCATAAAAACAATGACAGTAAACCACAGATCGACCACTGATCATAGAACTTCAGTCCTCTTCTAGATGTCAAACGTCATTAATTAATCAAAATTACCGCTTACCCTAATGACGGGTTTTTGTTGTGTGTTGCAATTTCAAGTGTAATTAATTGTGGTTTACCAGCAAACGAAGCCATTTTGTCTAATCTGTTTTTATGTATAGTTTACACGTACCTGGATCAAGGTACGTGTAACATTTTGGAACGTCTCCTTTAAATCAAAATACTATTTTTTTCAGCCAAGAACTAGATCGTTGGTATTTATAAGTCATCTCATCTGCCTAACCTTTTCCCAACTATGTTGGGGTTGGCTTCCAGTCAAACCGGATGCAGCTGAATACCAGTATTTTACATAGAGCGACTGCCTATCTGACCTCCATAACCCAATTACTGGGTAATACGATACCCCTTCGTAAGACTGGTTGTCAGACTCGGGGTTGCTGACGACCTGTAACGACTGTAAAAGGTCCACGAATGACAGCCAGGACCATCGGCTTAACATGCTTTCCGAGGCACGGAGGGGTCTTGGTATGTAAAGCCGGTCACCCATCCCCGGACCAACCACGGCAAGCGGAGCTTAACCTGATCGATCGACCCGTGCGGCTGTTATTGTTTGTTTACAGTTACTTTGGTATTTACTCATAAAAATTGACATATTGTCAATTATATTCTATTTGCAGTATCACGATTAAACATTTACTTTCTGTAAATGTTAAAAATAATTATAAAATACAACGATCTATTGATAAGCCGAAAAAAAATTGTAGGTACCTACTTTAATTTTTTTTTTAGTAATCACGAAAACCTCTAGAAATGCGATCTTGCCAGCCATCGTGGGATGAATCTTATTGCCTATTGGCAATCGGCCAGAAATCTAGACTACAGGCTACTGAGAAGCTGGAGACAGAACTGAAAATCTCACGCTTCAGCAGTCGCCTTTGCGACACCAGCGAGGCAATAATAAAATCATACAACCTACGCATATTATGCTTGCATGTTTTCCTAGTTCTTTAAGATTTCTGGAAGCTATCCTCTTACAATTCTAAAATTCAAAAAATGTTTAGTTGGTATGTTTTCTATTACAATAATATTCAACAACAATATTCCCGGACTTCAGAAACTTTTGTGAATCGAACGGGTACTAATTGTTCCCTCTGGAACTATAAACAACTTTCACGGAAGTGACCCCAGCAAAACAAGACCTTTGTTCTCTATTACGAAGCTAAAAAGTTTACAGTGTACAGTCAATCTATTCTGTACAAATCTCGTGAAGTGAACTGTCAATAGTGTAAATCCCTAGCATCAGGTAGATGACAGAAATAAAATTATGAGACATCGAGCGTCAGAAAGGGAATGACAAAAAGGAGTGAGTGACTTTAAATTGAAATAAAACACAGAAAAATGTTTTTAATATCCACGAAACTGGCTTTATTTGACAGATCATTTTATGATATTAATGTTTGAATATGATTTCGAGCATGTGGCCGCCGTGGCTGACGCGTACATGACGTAATCTGGAGGTCAAATTTTCACACTCTCTTCGCAGTAAATCAGGCTGTATTTCGGCAATACTGCATCTAAAATCATCCACAAAGCATCCACTACATTGGAGTAC
The DNA here is from genome assembly GCA_948252095.1 of Dicycla oo. Taxonomy (NCBI): domain Eukaryota; kingdom Metazoa; phylum Arthropoda; class Insecta; order Lepidoptera; family Noctuidae; genus Dicycla; species Dicycla oo. Next base: position 19,145,376 of record OX411732.1, read on the forward strand.
TGATCTGATTTATCTACTAGCTATATTATATAACTAGGCGTTGATGTCAGCTGCGGTGGCCACATGCCCGGAATCATGTTCAAACATTAATGCCATAAAATTATCTATCAAATGAAGGCAATTTCATGGATATTAAAAAAAAATCTATGTTTCATTTCAATTTAAAGTTTTCCCCTCTAAAAAAACCGGCCAAGTGCGAGTCGGACTCGCGCACGAAGGGTTCCGTACCATTATGTGTAAAAACGGCAAAAAAAATCATGTCTGTTGTACGGGATCCCCCTTAAATATTAATTTTATTCTATTTATTAGTATTTTTTTGTTATAGCAGCAACAGAAATATACATTTTTGAAAATTTCAACTGTCTTACTATCACGGTTCATAAGATACAGTCTGGTGACAGACCGACAGGGTAGGTCCCCGGGGTCCCGTTTTACCGTTTGGGTACGGAACCCTAAAAACACCCGATATAATGTACCAATTTAACTATGTTGATGGAGATGTAAATTTTAAATTAAAGTACATAACAAAGCTTTCATCAAATAAACAAAGTGAACTCAGACTTTATTGCTAAATGCGAGGCCACGGGCAAGGGCTAAACCGACACTGTTGGACTTCTATCATGAAGGCTGTTTTACAAGGATGCGAATCATAAATGCATATATACATACTACTTAGACGGATAGCTCAAGCTAAGTATTTTAAACCTTTCTCAAAGAATATTTTCAACAAAGGAACGATGCCATTCAATATATGGCCTCAGTTGCTAATTTCGAGGTCTTGAACGGTGTAAACAGAGTGGCATGGACATCAACACGTAACCTGTTACCATGGATTCAGTACAATCTAGACGCTCCTGAATTAAAAATTTTCGTAGTTTATAAAAAAAAAATGCCATTCCATACATTTTGACCGCGTAGTTATTGCACTTTCGTAAGAAAGATCAGAAGATTTTCATAGATTCAGTACAGTCTAAACGCCCCTGAGTTGAAATATTTCGTAGGTTATAAAAAAAAATGCCGTTCCATACCGCGTAGGTATTGCACTTTTATAGGAAAAGCTATCAGCAGATTTTTTTTCATAACAGACGCAAAATTTCAATGCCGGTGAAGCGAAGAGGTACCCGAGGAGGGGCCGCTTGTCAGGGCTTTTCCCAGGAAGCTGACGACGTAGCAGCCAACAAGTAGGTTGCGGTGCCGCTTGGGCGACATTTCCTTTTTCAAGTTAATTGTTTTCGATATTATTCTAGAATGTTGTAGAACATAGGTACTTATGATTTGGGGGTATATAAAGCCGCCCTCCAATTTGATCCAACCTGTCCCATCTTGCTGTCCTCCCCCCAGCGACGCCCTAAGCCAAGGTACGTTCCCCACAGGGTGAGCCCTTACCGTGTAGTCGCTTAGTCTGTAAGTTTTATGCCCCTCGCTGGAGGCTTTGAGTTCGCTTAAGGCAGCCACAGGATTGACCGGTTAAGTAGTCACGGCCTCTCTAGGCCAACTACAAGAAGCCATTTATAAAAATTTTAAAAAATCGGTTTAGTCAGTTTGAATAAAAATGGACGAGCGACAATTTCGAACACTATACTTATACGAGTACTTGTTAGACCACAGTGCGCGGGTTGTGGCTGACAATATCAACACTGCATTGGGTGCTGGAAGTATGCGACGGTGTCCCGATGGTTTGACCATTTTTAATCAGGAGACAGGAGCCTTGAAAGTCAGCCACGCTCTGGACGACCACCCGCAGTGAATAATGACGATTTACGCCGCGAACTGCAGTCGAATCCGGATGCTACCACTCGTGAATTAGCGGAAGCACTTAACTAAAGTCACCACTCGGTGGAAAAACATCTGCATGAGCTTGGGTATCGAAAAGTTTTGGCTCGGTGAGTACCACACATCCTTCAGCCAGTCGTGCAGTCCGTGTCTGTCAATCACTTTTGCTGCTACCCCGACGTTAAGAATTTTTGTCTGATCTGGTTACTGGAGGTGAATCATGGATTCATTACGAGAACGATACACGTCGTGCTTTTTGGCTGCCTCCAGAAGAAACGCCACCAACTCAACCGAAGCTGAGTCAAAAGAACCGCTTAAAAGTTCTGCTTTGCTGTTTTTGGGACGCGCAAAGCATGCTGTTTTATGAACTATTACACAAAAAAAACTGTAAACGCTGACAAATATTCAACCCAGCTCACCAAACTATCTGTTGCTGCCAAGAAAAAAAACCGGTCAAGTGCGTGTCGGACCAAGTTCTATGAAGGTTCCGTAGTTAGGATGAATTTATCTCAAGAACAAACTTAACATCGTAGTTGAAAAACATGTTCTCACATACATTCCAACTATTCCATTTGACAGGCCAGATGGCGTAGTTGGTTAAGATACCGCCTATCATGCCGCAGGTCGTGGGTTCGATTCCCACCCAGGACAAAGATATGTGTTCGTGAACATATCTGTTTGTCCTGAGTCTGGGTGTAATTATCTATATATGTAAGTATGTATTTACAAAAAAAAAGTAGTATCAGCTATCTGGTTTCCATAGTACAAGCTCTGCTTAGTTTGGGATCAGATGACCGTGTGTGAAATATCCCAGGATATTATTACTATACAACTAGAATATTATATAAACAATTAACTTGAAAAAGGAAATGTAAAGAGTTTTGTGTAGTGTCTCATTACTTCTGTGCCAACCTAATTGTATAAATGATGGAAATTAATTGTTATTTTTTCTGATGTTGAATATCTCATACAAAATGTTCTAAGAACTCTATCGGAATATCGCAGGACGGAGGAATACAAGCCTACTTCTATTGTGTCGTTATTATCGCGGCAGTGTATAACTTCGTGCATGCTTATAATACAAAATGTACTGAAAACAGACATCGGAATAACGCTTCCGATATTATCAACAGATAATAAAGCGCCTGTGGGGCGAGTTTTCAAGGTATAATTAACAGACCTTCGTTATAGAAAACACAGGATCAAAGAAGCGACTGTTGAGGATATAGCTTAGGAAGTGGCCTTAAACAGTATCTTTGAGGCCACGGCTTATACGCGGCCTAATTTTAAGCGTGAGGTAATCAGGCTTAGAACTTAGTTCATAACAAAAACAAAATCGTGGGGGGGCGATGTAAAGATGGTCATCCTTCTTTACATACCGAGACTCCTCTGTGCCTCGGAAAGCACGTTAAGCCGTTGGTCCCGGCTATCATACGTGGATCTTTGACAGTCGTTACGGGTGGTCAGAAGCCCGAAAGTCTGACAACCAGTCTTACCCGGTAAATGGGTTGTGGAGGTCAGATAGGCAGTCGCTCTATGTAAAATACTGGCATTCAGCTGAATCTAGTTAGACTGAAAGCCGACCCCAACATCATGACAAAAACAAAATAGTCTTACTTGGAATATGAAATAGAGAAAGATAAGTTGGACTATGATTTGTTTATTTTCCTCATAGTTATTATTGTTACTTAGCCGGAGATAAGAAAATAATGTGTCCAAAAATTTTTCTCCTAAACATTCTCCAAAAATAACTAGAATTGCCGAATGCTATATCATTCAAGCTTACTGAGACAACTTAAATGTATCATGACATAAATCATAATTATATTAATATAATAAGAGAGAGCAAATTAGGTACAGGATAAATATTTCACGAAGCGACACGCGCTTTACTTGAGTTTACCATGTCTACCAACTGGTTGTGAATGTGTGCGTGAAGTCAAGTAGCGTCACACACACACGCACAAACACACATACTCTTCCGACTTCGCCATTGTCTCGGAGGGTGCCGAGAGCTCCTGCACTTACACACACATTAACAGCGTGTGTACACATGATAAACACAAGTAAAGCGCGTGTCGCTTCTTGAGATAAAAATACTTATACTTGTATGTGCCTTCTATAGTATAGTGAGTTTACTTTATTTTATTTTATTCTGGAAACTTACAGCTAACGTGCACAATATCCTTAAACAATACGAATCTGAAGGTCATTTACAAGTTTCCACTGACAAACACTGAAATTTAAAATTGAGAAAAAGGAAAAGGTCGGTACAGAATACCTATAACATGAATTAGGAAACAAATAGTACACGATCAACCAACACAAACTAAAAATCATTTAGACGCAAGCAATTACTCCGTCATAAAGAAGCTTTTTACCAACAAATGTTTAAGCCGAGAAACACTGGTATTGAATATATCCAAATCATGTTCACCAGACAGTTCATTAATACTCCTGCTCGCGTGGATCAGAAACGAGTTCTGCCTATAATTGGAATGAGGGATACGTATCAAGCTAGGTTTGCGAAACAATAAGCAATAACAATATGCTTTCATAGGACTTTATTTTTATTATTGTATTAACGATTTATTTTCATGTAAACAATCCCTAGGTAATATTTCAATGATTTTTAGGGTTCCGTACCTCAAAAGGAATAAACGAAACACTTATAGGATCACTCGTGTGTCTGTCTGTCTGTCTGTCTGTCACAGCCAATTTGCTCCGAATCTAATGGACCGATTAAGTTGAAATTTGGTACACGTATGTATTTCTGTGACCCAAACACGGACGTGTAACGTAAATAAATTAATTTTGAATATGGGGGTCAATTTTAGGGGCCAAATAAGAAAAAAAAATTGCAAACTGTACCGTGTGGCATACCAAATGAAAGGGCTTACTGTGAGGGTCTCAATTTTTTTCTTTATAATTTTAAAATAAACCATTTTAAAGTTATTTAAGAAAATAGACGAAAATTGACCATTCCCCTTATTTCCGAAAGTACTGAGCCTAAAATTTTGAAAAAAATACAAAAATAGTTCAATACAGTACAGGAAAACCTATAAGAAGTCTATGGTCTTAAAACAACATGGTAAATCTCTCAATATTGTGCATACAGACTTACATTTGCAGTTGGAATGTATGGGAGAACATGTTTTTCAACTACGTTCGTTCTTAAGATTCATCCCAACTACGGAACCCTTCATTGTGCGCACTTGGCCGGTTTTTAACCTGAGTCGCGAATTTGCTTGATAACATTGCGTATCTTGTTGGTTTAAACGGCTGTATTCGAATTCCTGTAGGCTAGGTCGTTTAGATTAGCTATAGATTCCATCTTTATTCATAATTTTATCCGGCAACAAATAACTAAATTAGCTATTTTTTATTCAAAGAAGAGGATTCGGTATACATTTGATACTTCCTTTTATAATTTTTGTACCCTTTTTAATATCAGTCCACATTTTGTATATTTTTTATTTCAAAATTTCACGTAGGTACTTCTAAAGTGGTGTACGAGTGATTTTTATTCCCAACACTACAAAATGGCGTTTACTAATCGTTGTGCTTCCTTCTCTTATTTTTGCAAAATCCATAAAAAGACACACACACACACACACAACACAGGCACATAAATACAGACACATAAACTAAGACACAGATACTAAGTAAACTATACTTAGGGAAATAAATTCATTAAAAGATACACACACACACGCACACACACAGACACACACACACACACACACACACACACACACAACACACAGACACACACATAAACACAGATACTAACTAAACTATACTTAGGGAACTCAGGACCACCATAAGCAGCTGCGCTTGCGACCTCTACCTAGACCAACGAGGCATTCAAATAGCCACATTACCTTCCGAAAATAACATGTCTTTTCCTGCAGCTAATCTTTTACAAACACTAGTGGTTTATTAAATGGAAACAAAATGTTTAAAACCTTTCCCCACCCTTATCTCCTAGTTTTATTTACTGTAGCTTCTTTATCTACATTAAATGAAGATTTATCGCTCTTCCTGGCGGCCATTTCCTTTAGCTTATGTTTTTAAAGCTGGCTTTTAAAGATGGTGGCACTCTATTAAGTGGTAGCCCGTTTAGCGTCCTACGAGTACATTTTTCTTTGCGTGACTGTTAATAATTGTGCTGGGAAATAGAAAAATGGACTCGCTTTAAAATCTATCTATATCAACATCTGCCATCATATGCCTAGTCTTTTCCCAACTATGTTGGGGTCGGCTTCCAGTCTAACTGGATACAGCTGAATACCACTATTTTACATGAAGCGACTGCCTATCTGACCTCCACAACCCAGTTTCTGGGTAATACGATACCCCTTGGTAAGACTGGTTGTCAGACTTTCGGGCTTCTGACGACCCGTAGCGACTGTCAAAGATCCACGAATGACAGCCGGGCCCAACGACTTGGACGGACAGACGGTCTTGGTATGTAAAGATGGTCACCAATCCACGGACTAACTGCGGCAAGCTTAGCTTAACCTGATCGATCGACCCGTGTGGCTGTTATTACTTAGCCACAGGCCTCTTTAAAATCTATCTATATCTATTCTAATAATAACGCTGAAGAGTTTGTTTGTATGTTTGAACGCGCTAATCTCAGAAACACCCAGTCGAATTAAAAAAAATCTATATGCATTTGATAGCCCAATTCATGAGGAAGGCTTTAGGCTATTAATCACCACGCTATGACCCTTAAGAGGCGATGAAAAACAAAAAAAAAATAAGTCAGAAAGAACGCTAAGCGAAAACGAAGTACCTAAGTAATAGCGTGGGCGGGCGATGGGATACGAAGCGGTGCAGCGGTGGGTCGGGGCCTCGGGGGCCGAAATTTCACGAGGGCGAAGTCGCGGGCAGACCCTAGTTATTTATATAATATTTTGCTGCTCTGTAGGAAAGTGGTGTTTGAGGAGGAGCTCGTGACTAAGTAATAACAGCCGCACGGGTCGATCCATCAGGTTAAGCTACGCTTGCCAGAGTTGGTCCGTGGATGGGATCTTTTCATACCGAGACTCCTCCGTGCCTCGGAAAGCACGTTAAGCCGTTGGTCCCAACTGTCATTCGAGGATCTTTGATAGTCGTTACGGGTCGTCAGAAGCCCGAAAGTCTGACAACCAATCTTACCAAGGGGTAGCGTATATTACCCAGTAACTGAGTTGTGGAGGTCAGATTGGCAGTCGCTCCATGTAAAATACTGGTATTCAGCTGCATCCGGTTAGACTGGAAGCCGACCCCAACATAGTTGGGAAAAGGCTAGGCAGAATGAATGATTTAGGAAAGTGTTGTTTATTATTGTTATAATTAACTTGGTGTTAAACTAATTAGTCAAGGTAGGCCGATATGCTGCTATAAGGCAATTATTGCCTCTTTGCATATACTGGGTGTATCAAAAAGGTGTGGTCAAATTTAAAGGTGTGATACAGACCATCGAACTGAAGAACTTTCTCTATGAGACCAACATCGTAATCGAGAAAAATGATCAACTATCCCGTACTCAACTTCAATACCCACTCGATCCAAATGTATGGGACGGCTGATTATTTTTTCTCGATGACGATGATGTTCCCATGGAGAAAGTTGTTCAGTTTGATGGATTATACCAAACCTTTTTTGATCACACCTTTCAGTTACACCCTGTATGGACAATGTAATTTGGTAGCCAATTTGGTAACCAATTGGGCAAACAATTAATCTCTCAGACTTTCAGTTTTATCTATAATTAAACAATATTCATACATATTCATAAATTCAAATATAAATTTTTCAAATGGAAAAATAACGATCCTTTGCGTTAGAGATTAATTAAAATCAAATCAAATATCAATATTTATGCATAATGTGTTACTAAATTTCTTTTGAAAGAAAAATTATACAGATATATACTGAGAGCTTTTACACCCTTGAAGTCCAGAGGGCCTAGACAATTTGACATTCTATCAGCGACAACAATGATGGAAAATTTAATGTACGGGACTGACGTCATTATGCTACCGGAGCTTATAAAAGGCGGCTTTGAAAGCGATTACCACTTGTCTAGGCCCTCAGATGTCAGTACTTCCTTACTAAGGTGTGTTTCTTACAATGTGCCTAGCCTTTTCCCAACAATGTTGGGGTCGGCTTCCAGTCTAACCGGATGCAGCTGAATACCAGTATTTTACATGGAGCGACTGCCTATCTGACCTCCACAACCCAGTTACTGGGTAATACGATACCCTTTGCTATGACTGGTTGACAGAATTTCGGGCTTCTGACGACCTATAACGACTTTCAAAAATCCACGAATGACAGCCGGGACCAATGGCTTAACGTGATTTCCGAGGCACAAAGGAGTCTCGGTATGTAATAATGATGGATCGACCCGTGCGGCTGTTATATAAAAATATCGTAGTAAGGAAGCTCGTGGCTAAGTAAGCCACGAGCTTCTTTACCACGATATTTTCTTTAATTACCATTCAGAGATTTATTTATCTCTACAACTAAATTATTAAAAACTCTAGCAATATTCTTACCACGCCTTCTGTCTTGATTCTCCATAGTTAAACGAAAAGGATCCAACCCCCATTAGATGTAATGTGGGTTGGATGCTTTTCGTTTAACTATGGACGATTATGTTCACAAAAATGTTCTAAAAATAAATAACAAATAACCGGGGTAACATGTGAGTGAAAAGTCGACCTAAACGTGTTAACCCAAGATCCGGTAAGGCTAAAACATTCTATTTATAAACTTTATAAAGACGGCAGAACCCAAAGAAAACAAAGAAGTGGCAACCATGGCCCTTCACACGTCCGACTCGTGAGGATTGTTGCTTAGGGCTGGCAAGTCTATTATGTTATAAAAAAACCGTTTCGAAAAAGAAGAATGGTATAATTTGTCAAAAGTAAGGTAAAAGGTTACTGAGAATTTTACCCAGCACTTAGACAAGTAGTCGTAACATCCCATCCCGTCCCCTAATTGCGTAACACACTATCAATCGGAATCGGTTTCATTTTGACAGTTCAACAACATTCATTGCGTTATTTACGGTGTTGAGAAAACAAATTTGTTGAACATTATGAAGCAATGGATTAGCAGTTTGCTTCAAAATGATTCAGATTCCGATCGATAGTGTGTTACGCGAAAGAGATCAATAGTGTGTAACGTGAAAGGATATGAATAGTTGGTTTTTAATAAAACTCACATCCTGTCTGAAGACAGTTTAGAAGTTTATGTTTGAACAAACCTAAATACTATGAAGTAACTATAAATGTTTATAGCAGGGAAAATAACTATTTAGGATGTCCGATATGATCACTTGAAAGACGTCAATCGCTCGACACATAAAAACTTCCTCCCTAACAGATGCAGATGTTACGATGATCATGTCTTCGAACTCTTTATAGTTTTACCGTTCTACCGTTCAGTCCGTGATATTACAAGCTTTTATTTAACTTGCAATGTTCGTATGTATGTATGTTCGGGTCAAATCTTGCAATTCAAATTTAAAGCACTTATCCTCAACCGATTGAGATGAAATTTTGCATACACGTTTAGTTTGGATGACAATGCATGGTCAGCTAAGTGACGTTATTCTAAATTCAATATGGCGGATCGCCCAAGATGGCGGACTAGTTATTTTTTACGAAAAGCTTGTTTTAAAAAATGTTTTTTTTTTTACTATTAATTTATTTTTACGTAAAACATTAATAATCGTGTATTTGTTCTGAAATTCCCATAAAAATCCCATTTTCAATGTTGTGCCAGCCCTACCCTGACAGTACGGGATGCGGGTCAAGTGAGTGCCACTCGCGTGTAGAGGGCACATAGCACATATATTTTGTAATGCAATATCTTCTTTTATCATACCCTCTTTCGTAATCTGTGCTCAAGAACTAACTCGTATCTTACTTAGTCGAAATCAAAGGCCTCTTCTTGAACAAAGAAGGAACAGGCAGTGAATACGCTTGTGCGTGTTGCTGGTTTAAGAGAATTACAAGTATGGATTTCCTCGCAATGTTCTCTTTGAAGATTAACTTAGAGAGTAATACACATTTGGTACTTCCCAGGGTCAAGCCAACAATCTCGTGCCCGGTGGCCTAACCTCCAATAGCATAAATATTAAGAAGACTATAAAATGTCACCCGAATTTCCCTAAGGGATGAGTAAAGGTGTATTATAGCGGAACTACATTTGGAAAGAAATGTTGAGTATAGAGGGCAAATCAATAACCGGGCACAAAGCCCTGGCTTTAAGAGCCCCCGCAGACTACATACTTCAGTCGATAGTTTGGTCGGTTTTTTAATCAATATGAAGATGTATGCAAGTGCGCATATTATACGATCGAACTTGCATGCATCTTCATACTGATTAAGAAAGCGACCAAACTTTCGACGTTTAGAAAGTCTGTAGTCTGCGAGGAGTCTTACAGAGACTCTCATAAAAAGATTTCATTACCCCGGACAGCAAAACCCGGACCCCACGCTCAGTACTGACGCTTGTATAACTCGATTCTTATAACTGGGCGTCTGTCAACGTCAAAATCGTTAGGTTAGATCGGTTAGATGATTGAATTCGGCGCCTGCTTACCTTCTCAGAATCCCGGCTACGCCTCCCTACGGTCTAAATACACACTCCTGTCGTCAGCACAGTTCTACAATATAATAATACTAACTTTTGCCAGCGGCTTCGCCCACGTGGATATTGGTAATTATCCCACGGGAACCGTACATTTTCCGGGATAAAAACAATCCCATGTGCTATTCCAGACTATAATCTGTCTCTTAAATTAAATTTGGCACAATTTCATCTAGATCCGTTCAGCCGTTCTGGCGTGATTGAGTAACAAACTTCCAAACATCTGCACAAACTTTCACATTTATTAGTAAGATTCTTTAGTTTGTTATTGTTATTTTCATCATTTCAGCATCGATTTAAATTCTCCGTTAAACTATGTTGGTTTCGTGCAACTCACCGTATAACCATAGACTAAGACTGTCTGTCCACCGCCCCGGAAACGGGATGTCAACGAGAAACGAGATTATTCGGCCATAGTAAATGTACTGTCGCTACTTCGGCGACGTCATCTGTTTTCTCGTTGACGTCACGTTCCCGGTGCGGTAGACAAACAGCGTAACTATATGCATTTTCCTGATCATAAACAGAATGTAATCTTCCAAAATTAAGCAGATTTGGAAGCACAAACGAAGACACAGGCAGCCGCAAAACTTAGTTCTGTAATATCTAGTGGTTAGTTAGGAAATATAAAGTTCAAACTTTCAACTTCACACCGTGTTGTTGGGCTACCGTACGTCTACCTAGAACTCATATAAAACTATTTACAAACTTGTGGAAACTCACTAATTTTATTGTTCTTCGACTAGTCAAGTTCGTTAAAAACTAAAGAAAGGTTATGTGTGAAGGTAGAAGATCTTAGAAGTAAAATTGTGTGGGTTTACCGAGAAATTCTGCAATAAGAACTTTAAAATTAAAATGCGGCGTCGTTTTTGTATTAATGTTCTTCGAAAGAATTTATGCGCGTGCTGGATTAGGGCCCACTCCTTCTCACAGAGAGGCGGCCTCTGAGTCCCAGCACATTGGAGTTTCTTTACTTAATTTAACGAATATAAATGTGAAAAAGACGAATGTTATGGTGTTTGAAATAGAAGAGGATGTATCGGTGTGTAATGTGAAAATAAGTGACAAGAGTGTGGAGCAAGTAAGTGAGTTATTTGTTTATAAGGGATCGAAAGATTGATGAAGATCTGTAAAGGAGATAGAGTGAATGGTGCTGTGACGAACTAGTCAATGTCAAAAAAGGCTTGACCGGCTGTTCACAATGGTCTGATGGTGCCTACGCTTAGAAGTGGATGTTGGGTGTGGCAAATGAAGCACGAAAGTAGAATAAATGCTGTGGAAGTGCGTACCTTGCAAAGCATGTGTGGTGTGACTATGAATGATAGGCTGAGGAATGACGTGGTAAGGCAACGGTGCGGCTTATAAGAAGATGTAGGGACAAAAATTTGAATGAGTTGAGAGGATGACTGAAAAGCAACTGAGTATGTAAGGATCGTTGCAGATGGCGTTCTTTAGTTTCTGCCTACCCCATGGGCAGAAGGCGTGAGTTTATATTTTTTCTCTTTCGTATTCTTGTTAGTGAACTACTCTATTAACCTGTATGTAGTCAGAGAGTTCTATGCCAAGTGGGCTGGGCCTCTGACTTGGCTTCACATACCGTCAGAGAATTAATAGTATGTATTTAAGACGCCCCCGGAGCATGCGTAGTTCATACAAACGAAATACCAAAATAATTTGTACTTCAAACATATTCTAAAGGTAGTGTGTATTTATTCCGATTGGATTACAGAATATCTAGGTTCCCAAATATATATAGTAAATAAGAACATTGGTTTAAACAGGAAATATGAGAAAAATAAGTTTTCTATAGAATTTTTAAATTCCTCATATCTCGTCTGCATATCAGTGTCCTTTCAAAATATATGTTTGGGAACCTAAGATATTCTGTAATCCAATCGGAATAAATGCACACTACCTTAAGAATATGTTTGATTTACAAATTATTTTGGTATTTCGTTTGTATGCTTTGCGCATGCTTTGTGGGGCTCGCTCTTAAGGTTACTACGCTATAGCGTAGTCTATTCAGTCATTCGTCCATACAAACGTAGTATGGTGATTACTCGTCTATTTGACGGTGTACGTTGAAAACTAAAAAAATATATCAATTTGTCTTGTCATCATCTAGCCCTGTATGGAAGCAGAACATGAAAAAAAATATTGGTTTGGAAGTTACGAGCGTCGAAACTTCCATATGTCAATAATAATTTTAACGCATCTTTAGGCGTAAACAAATAGCACCCTGAGTATGAAAATGGCAAAATTGTTACTGTACTGAAATAGATAATAATTTATTCAAGAATTAAAATAATTTTATTTTGAATAAAATACATCCAGGAGTATTTTCATAATGTCTATACGCCCAAAGGTCTGTTCATGAGATTTTACGCGCTCATAATCGTTATAAATCTATATAAATCGTCTATTTCACTAAATAAATAAGTACGTACTAAATAAATCAAACTAAATAGATAAACTTTTTTTTTTTGTTTTGTTTTACTATGCATAAATTCATATTAATTTATTATTGTTTAAATCTTAAATACATTATACAAGTTAACACTAAAATATATACAGGTTGAATTTTTCAAGTGGATGTGGATAGCCAAATCCGAAACTGTGGGGAATAGCTTAAAGTACAAAGTACTCAAAGGAGTCTCGCGCTTGATTTTGATGAAAGGTAAAAACAGCATCATTGTATTTTTGAAAAATCAATATCAATGTTTATGGTTGTATGTTTCATACGTAGGTAACATGAGAAAAATAAAAAAAGTATTTTGTTAAAAATGAACTCTTTCCTTTAGTTGCCGTATGTCATTACTTCCCAGAATTCGATCCTTATTAGCGACACTATCGAATGGTGTAATAATACAGTGTGTCTGTTTTATTTTTTCAAAATCAACGGGTCCGATTCATGGCTAGAAATATTATTGATTTTTCAAAAATGCATTGATGCTGTTTTAGCTGTTTTAGCGCCCCCTTGAAAAAATCACTCTGTATATTATGTAAAAGTAAAAAAAAAAGGTAAGAGCTCATTGGGCATCAAAAAAAACCATCCGCATCGCTGTGAATGTGAATAGTGCCGAAAAGGCTGGCAGCATTGCCACGTTGGATGGCAATGCTGATTTTTTGGGCTAAAAATAGGCCAGCCCTCAGGCGCCGTGAAGAGTTGACCGACCGCTTGGCGAGGTCCCGAAATACTCGACTAGCACTCGGACTCCAAGGCCCTATATTCAACCACAAACGGCTCGAACATATAGCTCCCAATAAGCTTGTTATATTTGCGCCGTTTGAGATAAACTAAATAAATAGCACGCATATTAGCCAAGCCACTTATATTAACATGAAGTGACGGCCTATCTGACCTCCGCAACCCAGCCACAAAATAAATTTATAAGAATTAGTCATTTTAGTTACCTAGTGGTAATTAAAATGACTAATTCTAATAAATTGATTTCGTGGCTATTCAATCAGGCAGGATTAGATTTGACTCCATGATGTAAGCTTCATAGAATATTAATTTGAAAACAAAACGTATTAATTTGAATAATTCCAAGTGCTGCCGTCTTACGTATATCGTAAAAGGCAAAGGAATTGTCTGTTATTTTCATTTGCTATGGGCCGTGTGGTTTAAGCACCATCTATTATATTGTTCTTCTTCTATTGTACTATATTCTTACAAATAAACTGTTCCTTCTTTCTTTCAAACAAAGGTATTTACAAGGCAGATGTGAGTGGAAGCGCTGGGAGGGGACGCCCTAGGAAGACATATATAACCTTATTGGTGATGTTCTTTAGAAAGGTCAGGTGTGTAGTTTGCGCAACCAGCATCCGTGTGTGACCAGATGTATGAACGTAAACGAAGCAAAAGGATCTGTAAGGATCGTAACAGGTCCACAGTGGAAGAAGGCGTATAATAACAGCCGCACGGGACGATTCATCAGGTACGCTAGCCGGGGTTAGTCTGTGGATGGGTGACCATCTTTACATACCGAGACTCCTCCGTGCCTCGGAAATCACGTTAAGCCGTTGGTCCCGGCTGTCATTCGTGGATCTTTGACAGCCGTTACGGGTCGTCAGAAGCCCGAAAGTCTGACAACCAGTCTTACCAAGGGGTATCGTATTACCCAGTAACTGGGTTGTGGAGGTCAGGTAGGCAGTCGCTACATGTATAATACTGGAATACCAGTATTCTACATGGAGCTGCATCCGGCTAGACTGGAAGCCGACCCCAACATAGTCGGGAAAAGGCTAGGCAGATTGATGGGAAGAAGGCGTGAGTTTATGTATGTGTGTATGTCTATTATCCTTTTAGATTGTTTCTTTCTTCCTTCCGTAGATTGTCCACTCTTGTATTTTCCATAAACTTTAAATCTCCTTGTCTAATAAGTATAGAAAACAAGCAAGACATCTAGTGTAGGCATGGAATTAGTATATACTTTACAGTATCTACATACTAATTTCATGCCTACAGGAGTAGTGGGTATGTCATCGCATTAATTTTATAGTCTGTTCTGAACTCTGCTTAAGGAGTAAGGCCTCGTTTGCGGAGATGGGCGGCTCGGCATGCACTAAATTCAAACATATGGCGTCGTATGAGAGCTTTTACGAAGAAGCGATATTACACGCGTTTGTTTGAAATGCAGGTGGAGCCCGCGGATGGCATCGCCGCGTCGTTGCGGCCATTCCTGCAATTCTCAGCAGTTCACGGCAAAACGTAGCGCCACCAGCAGCGTCACATGTACTAATATGCCATATGTTTGTGTTTGCGCGTGTGATGACGCGGGCCGCTGCACGCGCCACCTGTCTGTAACTGAAAAATCGTCAAACGCACCGCGAGAGGCCACGCGCACGCGATGCGCGACGCACTGCGTTTCCGGAAACGAGCACTAATAGTGTTCTGTGTCTCTAACTGAAAATCAGAAAATCATAATATTGCTTAAAACGGGTTAAAGTTATTTTAATTGTAAGGAAAAATATTTTTATTATTGATAAAGTCAATCAATATACAGTATGTTAACCAACAGAGGGCGTTCCCGTTAACCCGCAATAGTATAGCATCCATACATGCTAAAAAAAATATTACCATTCGAAAACAAAATGGTTTTTATTTTTTTTTAATATTAAAATATTCACTAAAAATGTTAAATTGATACGTAAAAGAAACACTCTGTACACGCGTACTTGAAGGACGGAAACATCGCAATTTAGTTTTTATTTTTAGTGAATATTTTTATATTTTTTTGAATATTTTAGTGAATATTTTTAGCATTTTTAGTGAATATTTTGATATTAAAAAAAATAAAATTTCGAATGGTAATATTTTTTTTAGCATGTATGGATGCTATACTATTGCGGGTTAACGGGAACGCCCTCTGTTGGTTAACATACTGTATATTAGTAATTAAATATGATATTTGTGGTCCATCTTTATGCGTATTAAAGGGTAAATACGTTGTAAATAAGCATTTTCCAAAACTATATAATTTAAGAACAAGTTGGTAGATAATGCCGGACTGCGAAACTGTCTTTGCGGTAAAGTCGGATGAGCTATTTGGTACACAGGCAGCTGACTTATAACTTTTAAATAATGTTATGAGTGTGCTGCGTAGTCAATTCCTTTCAATTCAATTCAATTCAAAACATTTATTTCAGACTTTTCGGTCCATAGAGTGTTAGTAGTACATCAAGATGACTTAACGCTATGTTAGTAAGTAATTCACAAAAACAAAGACACCCGTCAGCCTACAATATGTATAGCCCAATCCAATGCCTCCAAATAGGACTATGGATGTAGTCTGCAATTACATTCAGGTAACTGTTGGGACTGCCTCTCACCCTTCGCATCAGCGATGCTGCTCTTTTACGTACAATGGCGTGAAAGCCGTCTACTTGAGCTTCAGCAATCATCGCCGACGCACTGCAGTAGCGAGGCAATCCCATCAGCAACCTGAAAGCATTGTTATACTGGACCCGCAGGGCACTGACTGTTCGCTGCGTATAGCTAGTCCACAAACTACACGTAAAAGAGGACTGGAAGTATGCCCTAAATAACGTTCTCTTTACCGCATACGAACATCGGGAAAATACCTTTACTTCACTCTCTTAAGTTTGCCAGTACCTTGGCGACCGAGCTCTGCTCTGTTGAAAATAGAGAAAATGGTTTTTCCCAAATATGAGAGTTAGCTATTTTTAGCTATTTTTAGCTATTTTTAGCTATTTTTCGCCCCCGTAAACCCCTATATAACTTTTATCGATCATTAGAGCCGTTTTCGAGAACGTGATTATTACAAATATATATCGGTTGTTTGAGGGGAGAACTTTAAATTGAAATAAAACACAGAAAAATGTTTTAATATCCATGAATTTGGCTTTATTTGATAGACAATTTTATGCCATTAATGTTTTAATATAATTTCGAGCATGTGGCCGCCATAGCTGACGCGTATATGGCGTAATCTGGAGGTCAAATTTTCACACACTCTTCGCAGTAAATCAGGCTGTATTTCGGCAATACTGCATCAAATGTTGGCATCGAAGTGCTCAATTGTTACTAGTTTATCGAAGTAGACATGCGACATATCCCCAGATAAAATAAAGTAATGGCTTCAAATCGCACGAACGAGGTAGTCAGATTTCGTGAAATTAGTCGTTTGTCAAATCTTTCCTTCAGTAAATTAAGCCAATAAAAAAAGTTAACTTTTCAGTAAACTAGGCGTTGGTGTCAGCCGGGGCGGCCACATGCTTGGAATCGTATTCAAACATTAATGCCATAAAATTATCTATGAAATAAAGCCAGTTTCATGGATATTAAAAAAATATATATTTTAGAGGGGAGAACTTTAAATTAAAAAAAAATCGGTTGTTTTTTTTTTAATTTAAATTTCTGTCCTCTAAAATAAACACCCAATTTATAAATATTGCTCATTTAATAGTATAGAATTTGAGTTCATATAATTATTTTCTTTTTTTGACCGTAAAAGTCAATTTATTTTATTTTTATTCATCATTGACATAATCTACTCATTACAATGTTTTTATGAGTGGTATTGCAATATCTGGTTAGTTAGCGACCTCGAAAACTGGTAATATTATTCTTGCTCGAGCAACCAGCAGCAACTTCGTCATGCTCTCTTATTGATGTCACTGTCCCCGGAGGCGTAGTTTCATAGACGCGTATTCGTCATTATACGCTTGGTGTACGCCTGCTCACAGCATACATACAAAACTATGAAACTATGTTGACGGAGCGGCAACGTCGCACTCGCGTCTCTTCATGCAGGCTTCTTGACGCCTGGCGTACAGCATGTTATACGCCGGGGGCGCACATCGAGTGAAAGCACGTGTTTATTTTTGTAAAAATAGCGGGAACGGCTGCGAAATTTGTTTAGATATTAGAAAATGTACGCGTGACAGACCAGTTGGCGTGGTTGGTTAAGATACCACCTATCACGGTATCTAGGAGTTAGGCTGTGTAGGCGCGATTTTCTCCGAATATTGTTGACAGGCCAGATGGCATGGTTGGTTAAGATACCACCTGCCATGCCGCTGGTCGTGGGTTCGATTCCCATCCAGGACAAACATTTGTGTGCATGAACATGTCTGTTTGTCCTGAGTCTGGGTGTAATTATCTATATAAGTATATATTTTAAAAAAAAAGTAGTATATGTAGTATATCAGTTATCTGGTTTCCATAGTACAAGCTCTGCTTAGTTTGGGATCAGATGACCGTGTGTGAAAATGTCCCAAGATATTATTTTTTTTATACGCCTCGTGGTCCTGTATACAGCTTGAACAGCCCAGCGTACTGAACCCTGGTTCAGTATGCTGGGCTGCTCAAGCTGTTTGGTGTATTTTGAAGCGTCTATGAAGCTACGCCTCCGTGGACAGTAACCCTTAGATGTCACTGCTTGCAGTAGCGTCAGGGTCAGGTTGCTTCTCTCAAATATGGCGAGGGGGGTAATGGCTGATCTTTGCGTTATGCTCGTGAACGGATGCTGTTTGTGGTGACTGGTCGTCTTGCTGACTTTGGTTTTGTTATTGTTATTAGTAATTAACTCTTTATTTATTTTACTTCGATAGTCCTAGTTTATCAATTGTGACTTCCAGTTATGGCTACTTATAGCTATTAAGTGGGCACGCCCTTTATGTCTCGAGGCTTTTATAAAGTTCTGTTTGCGTTTTAAGTTTTGTATTTTTATTTCTGCTCGAGTATAGTTTTTCCTTTTTTTTGGTATGTTGGCGTGTGCTAGCTGACTTATGGCAAATAATTAAATTTAATGTTTTGTGTTGCGTAACGTACCTAAATAATTTTGCGTACTATTGTATAGATTTTTTTTTAACTGAGCTGTGCTGCTGGGGAGTTTGTTGCACCATTTCTTCTTCCCAGCTAAAGCACTAGGAAGCGGTGAAGGGAACGCGAAAGTTTGTGAGGAAGGATGTCGTGTGAACGTGCTATAAGATGTGTATTACAGTGTTAGAGTAGGTATTTCATGTGGTTTTCTTTTTGAACTTAAATTGAAAAAAATGTGTTTCTGTAAAAAAATATGCTAAGTTTGAGTTCGTCTGGTGTAAAAAAAATGGATGGAAACCTAGCTGCCTATATTTTTTTTACTTGTCCTCTTAATGCAGATTCCAAAATGGTAAGTATATCAATACTCCATATCTTTTTTTAGATAAAAAATGATTTTTTTACAGAAACACAATTTTTTCACTTTAAGATTAAAAAAGCCACATGAGGTACTTTAAAACTGTAATATACATCTTATAGCACGTTTATTAAAAAATCCTTCATTTGTGAACACGGTGGCCAAGAAAGTGACAAAAGGTGGGAATTTTTCAAAACATAATTTAAAAAAAAAATTCTCTTAGCCATCGACTCCGGGGTTTGACATTTTTTTTATATTATAGGGCTTGGGGTCCCCCACCCGCACGTACAGGGTTATCTATTAATTACGCTACACATACATGTGAGTTGAAGTAAGATAATTGTACACAGGAAGGAAAGGAGAAAACAATTGAGGATGATCGTACGACAAAAGAAAAAAGGTTGCTTGTTAAAGTATAAAATAGAATTTATTGTGTTGTATAATCAAGGTAAGGATAAAAGGTAAAGTATATTAAAACTATCGTTTTATCTACGAATCAGAAAAGTGTGCATCGTTTAATTATTTTCTTGATTTTTGGTGGGATCATATTTTATCTTGGAGCTTAAAGGTCACTCTTCTAACGAAACTGGTTACAAACAGTAATCATTTGCTTTTTATACTTTGTTTCTAAGCGGTCAAACTATTTAAAGTATTAACTCTCAAAGATGATGTCGAAGTCATTTTGAGTGACTTTCGTTTCGAACTGTTATTCAGAAATTCTCGCCATAATTGTCGATTACTCTTTAAAAACATTAAATACACAGTCAATGCTGTTGTGTTCAAGTAATCTCCTAATTCAATTAAAACATCAACAATCAATATTTTCTCATTCAATACAATTAATTCCAATGTTACTGTTACATTGCTGAGTACAAAAATCAACGTAGCTATGTAGAAGCGACGCCATTTGGTAAGAGATGTACTGGCACTAGCCTCTTTGACGCGGCATAAACAATATAAAACTGTTATATAAATAACAAAACCAATCGCGACGGGTATACAACATATTGAATAAATGAGAAAATTTATTTTATTTTGTTGTGTAACTATTATTTCAGTCGAATCATAGACATAAAAATACACTGTTGGAACAAAAACTAATAAGCTTGCTATAAAAGGTAGACCCCAGGCAATTAGACTACTCTTAAGGTATCTCCTACGAATGTCAAGACGGAAAACTTTTACAATATCAACATAAAACAAGTAACACAACACAAGTAACCAACAATAGAACGATAGTAAGCAATACATTAATAGAGCTGCAGTTAAAAAAAACACTTCTCGATACTGGATCAAGTCCTCAGAATGTAGTGCCCTTAAGCAATATATTAAATGAACTAGCGCAAGCGCTATAATTGCATTGAGGAGCACATAGTTTCGAAACCGACGAAACTTTTTGATTATGCACCAAGATGTCACTCCGTATATGGCCGCTGCGAGAATCAGGATGAACAAAATCCAGTCAATAGTATTGTACCAAGAGTCACCAATGAGTTCTTTAACAGTTTGTGGACTGGTAGTGTTGTTGTCGGCCATGGTGAGCGTTCGCGTGCGCAGTCTGATGCACTGATGCACACGCTAACACGCGTCCACTAAGTTATTCGCCACAAAGCGGTATGATACCGGATTAGTTATATTATCAATTTAAGACAAGTATGTAGATTATCTACTTATTATCTTTTATTTGGAATAATTCTATTTTTTGGAACCACACAGTCCGCTTTGCGCGTAGTGTGCTTATTATTAATGCAAACGCTAAACTTTTTTTATTGCAATTTAAAAATGAATTCGATATTATTTAAGGGTTCCGTACCAGCTCACGTTTTAAGGTAAAGCACACATATCATATCGGCTCGACTGATAAGTGTGCGTTAGTTTTATAGAAATAATGCTAAACGAATGAGTTGAGGCGATGCCGATCCGGAGCCGCGCTGATATGTGTGCGTTGATCTCTTATACGTAACAAAGTGGCCAAGTGCGAAAGCGACTTGCACACGAAGGGTTCCGTACCACCGTACAATATTTAACACTGCATATCCCTGCTTAAATTTAAAGGGGCCATCGAAATTTAAAAATATTATGCAGAAATCAGATGGTGAAAAATTCCTTCATTTGTGAACACGGTGGCCGAGGAAGTGACCAAAGGCGGCAGTTAGATAAAAAAATTATTAGTTTTCTTATTCTCCTCCTGACCAAATTTCGGTCACAGCAGCCAATCTCAATGGAGATTAAGGGTACACGAAAAGATCAATTGCAATTGCCAATTTTTACGTGATTGAAACACATTGATGATCAAATTGATCGTCTACCAAATGCAACTGAACCGATTGACAATATTACTACAATATAAATTGATGGCAATTGATCGTTTCGCGGACCGCTTAGCCGAGTACGCAGGAGATATTTAAGGGCATAGTGCATAATTAAGTGGGTAATTGATGGTGTGGCATACCCGTGGCTCGGAAAGCGCGAAAAACCAATGGGCCTGCGCATGATCTCTCCCTGCTCGTGTCAGATTGCCATCTCATTGCCATTGACTATGAGAGTGAAGGAAGAGGGAGTGCTTCTGTGTTTGCGCATACACTTCTTATTCTATTGAAACTCCATACTCCGCCAGGCCATCTTAAAATTTTACCACGGACGTGTGGTCGACTATTACCCACATCTCAGCCCCGAATATTAGCACAAAAAAATATATTGTGCAGAAAATATTGTAGCAAAAATCAAGATATATATATATATATAACTAATATCATAAATGCGAAAGTGAGTTTGTTTGTTACGCTTTCACGCCAACACGGCTAAACGGATTTGGATGAAATTTGACAGATAGGTAGCCCCAGACCTGGAGAAGAACATTGGCTACTTTTTTTTCTGGATCGCAAAAGAAGTCACGGGCAACAGCTAGATTTTCATAACGATCTCCCTTTTTTGTTCAATTATCTGACCAAGTTCTCAAAGACGTGAACGTGTAATTAAGCTCGATGTTATCATCATCTGCCTAGCCTTTTCCCAACTATGTTGGGATCGGCTTCCAGTCTAACCGGATGCAGCTGAATACCAATATTTTACATGGAGCGACTGCTTATCTGACCTGTTACTGAGTTACCTACTGGGAAATACGATACCCCTTGCTAAGACTGGTTGTCAGACTTTCAAGCTTCCGACGACCCGTAACGACTGTCAAATATCCACGAATTACAGACGGGTCCAACGGTTTAACGTGCTTTCCGAGGCACGGAGGGTCTTGGTATGTAAAGGTGGCCACTGACTGGACACAATGAGGCTCGATGTGGATGTGTTTAAAAAAAATAGGTTTTGAATACCTCTACTCCTTGTGACTACTATCTTTCTTCTGTTTTTTCAGCCTTGTATCATGCGAATGAATTGCGAAATTAATATCTTCTGGTGGTAGAGGAACCACCAGAAGATATTAAGCCCCTGTACAGGTCACCGATAGACTGTCTCGGGTACCCTTACAGATGCTGCTGCTGCATCCCACTGAAGGCAGGCGTTGCTATAAAATGCTTTATTTCATTTTAAGTACATCATGTTTCTACTGAATTTGCGAGTACCATTTTTATGTCGGCATTGAGTGTTATTCGAGAATAGTTCATGTGCAAAAAGGGAGACTAGATATTCATCGAGATTAATATCATAGATAAGTTTTTAAAGTTAGGTGTATACGAGCCCAGTACCAGACCATTTCAGACCCCAATCTACATGGCTTTCACTGACCAAGATTATGTTTGGACTTTATAAGAGACTGTGACCTCTGAGTTTGTTTCAGCCTTTCTTTTCAGAGCACTTAGATAGGAAACGCTGACCTCATCTAGTTAAAAAAAAAAACATGATTGATTTGTAAAAGTGTTTGTACAAATCTACTTACAGAAATAAAAATCATTTATCAGTAATGTGACAGTAGAATAAATAAGTCCAGCGCTGACTTGCAACTGGGTTCGTGTAGACACTAGTTCGAACCCAGTCCAGTACTGACTTTGCGCCCTCAAGTCAGTCCAGTTGACTAACCTACCCATCTATTTTCGGTCAGTAATGACCGCCAGTGTCGATAATCCAATGACTGACTGCCGATCTTGTCTACATGAACGCACTGACTGGGTCCGAAATTCCGAGTCACTGGGTCAACGCACTGCGATCGTATAATCCAGGAATTAAGACAATAGCGATACACTACAGCACTAAGGTGGAGGACATCGTGGAGTGCATGCCCCAGAAGACAAGGTACACGCTGAGGGTGCAGTTACTGGAGTCGCACCGCTAAGTCAACTTAAAAGCGTTCATGGTGCGAGTACCGTTTTGCTATCTGTCCGTCGCATAGATATGTCATTTTAGAACAAATCTTACTTAGACAGATGTATTGATGATTCTTATGGTTACAATTATGTACCTAAATACATACTGTTTATAGTCGCTAATCATATTTTGATCTAGATACAGTCTGTCACTGACCTGCAAATTGCAAAAAACTCAATAAAATTTTAATTTCGCGGGCTACCTTTGCGCAAGCGCATTATGCGTAGCGTTGTTGTGTGAGTAGGTAATCGAGCGAGAGCGCGCTATTCATTAGAATACGTGTGCGACGAATAAAGACGGTTGCAGCTTTGCACTGGGCGGCAACATTGCGTAATCATACGAAATGGCACCTACAGTTGCATCTATGATTCAATACGTGCCTATACTACAAGTAAAAACAAAGCGAGCTTGTGCGAGGTAAAAAAATAAAATTTGCTCCTGTTTTTAATTACAAGTGTAAATACCGAAATGCCAGATTTACAAATTTCAATCCCGGTATTAAAAAACGGTAAGAACTTACTGTTATACTAGGTTTTCGGTAATACCGAAAACCGGTATCACGTCCTACTTTTCATTCGCTTTTCTTGTGCGGGCATCGCAGCATCTATTTTAAGTAGTTGTTTTAATAGTAGTTATTTTAAATGCTTAGTCCCAACAAGTTTTAATGACATACCACTCGAGTTAGAAAGTGGCTGTAACACAAAAATGTCTTTTAAAAATAAAATGGGGAAGTTTCTTTTTAACACCTTCTGTCAAAACCTTATAAATGGAGATGCATAAAATGTCATACAAGCTTATCTTTGCGGCTTCGCCGGCGTGAATTGCAATGCTGTTACACAATTTAAAATGTTTTTAGCATTACGTAATAGTCAGCCTGTGTGCTGCTGTAAGACAATGGATACCATGGGATAGAAAGGAAAAGAATCATCCCACTTTAAGTGCATGGGAGGTACCGTACAATATTATTTTTTAAGACAATATTTTACCACCTTGTAGGCGTGATTTATATGTACCTATAGCCATGCCAAATTACAACTTTCTGGTACTAAGAGTCTCCGAGCCAAACAAACAGTCAGACGGATATGTAAGATCTGTAAGATGTGTGTGTTTATTTATGGGTAATGTTTAGCGGTAAATGTATCCTTGCTATTATGGAAAAGTACCTACAACATAAAATATAAAATTGTATATGGGAGCTTCATCTACCAACAAACTGCTTTGCAGTTTGGCAGAAGTAAATTTGTTTGTAATACTTAGGATTGTACCACGAATAAACGCGTTTTCATTTTTCATTTAATTTAATCGTTGTTTAAAGATTTTGATTAAATTTCAACTCGAACAAAAGTGTTTTAAAATTCATATGGGGAAAAAAAACATCGTAATGACTCCTATGAACATAATATTCGGAAGAAAATTCGCCTGTTGGAGAAACGTCTGCATGGACGTTATTTCAGTTACCTATTCAAATTCCGAAGGTCAGTCGCATTTTTGTTTTAATTTAGACATCGTAATTACACAGATCAGAATAACATTAAGTATCTAATAGAACCTAGTGATAAAATATATTAATAGAAATTGTTTTTTTTATTTTTATGAATACCCTCTGTCGTCGTGATTGGTCTATCTACAATGACGATCTATAAATACTGAATGTTTACATTCGTATTCAAAAGACATTTCTTATGTTATGTCAGTGTTTATGTTCTGTAAGAATGATAATTAGACATATCTTTTCGAGAATTAGCGTGCTTGAATACTCTCGTATTTCATTATTTATAATTATAATTTTATGCGTACGTACTATAACGCGATTATAGTCCAAACTATTACAGGCACTTATTAGAAGGTGGATGATAACTACATCTATTGGTATTGATACCCACTTAATTAGCAAGTTAGCGTGTCAGGATGGTTAATAATTATTTAAAGTACTATTAATATTCTATATTTTATATTTTTGTAGGGAAAGAACTTCGTGAAGAAAAGCACAGTGTAGGCACAATGTAAGTATGAATGTTATGCGTCAGCGGTTTGAGGTGTGAAAGAGATGTCTGTGTAGTGCGATCGCCAGTTACTGCGCGCTGGCCGATCCATGTGCATGTTTTCAACTTGGGATAAATTCGGGAATAAATAGGTATACTACAGTGATCAATCAGTTTTTCTTTAACACATGAGTGTTGCAGTAAATCCCGTGGCAAACCCAGTAGGCCTAACCTAATTGAGTCTACAACAGAAAGACAAGACTAGGTATTTAGGACAGGCCCGTTGGCGTGGTTGGTTAAGATACCACCTATCATGCCGCAGGTCGTGGGTTCGATTCCCATCCAGGACAAACATTTGTGTGCATGAACATGTCTGTTTGTTCTGAGTCTGGGTGTAATTATCTATATAAGTATGTATTTACAAAAAAAAGTAGTATATGTAGTAATAAAAGTAGTATCTATTTACAAAAAAAAAAGTAGTTATCTGGTTTCCATAGTACAAGCTCTGCTTAGTTTGGGATCAGATGACCGTGTGTGAATAATGTCCCAGGTTATTATTATTATTTAGGATTGTCAATAATTATTTATCTTTAATGAGAAAGCTAGTTGTCCGTTCCAAAACTAGGTCAATCATAGAGAAGGAAACTCCATAGCAACTTGTTTTAAAAGTATTTATTAACACGTTTTACTTTGTGATAAATTATTGTTACTTACCTACATCGCATTGTTCCATTGAATTATTTCTCAAAAGTAGCAACTCTATCAATAAAAAGAGACAGAACATGAATATTCCATAATTCGATTTAACACATGAACAATATTAGCCATATAATATACACATACAGGAACAACATAGTTATCAGCAATATAATCAAGATCTGGGGGCACGGAAGTGCCCCCGCCAAGTCGATCGATGGTTCGTAGGTTGGATAGCTGCTCCCATAGATAGGTAGGTATTGAATTAACCGACTTGGTTTACATTCGATTTCACAACTTTTTACGGCAGAAAAAGTGCATTGCGAGACTTGTGCATTTTTGTACTTACATGTTATGTTTTTGATGGGATATAACATGTACATTGTAGTCAGCCGATCTTTCACAAGAAGTGATTTTGCTGTTCAGTGTGATTTCTTTACATTGGTTTTAGCAATTAAATATTACGGACATGAGACACCACACTCAGGGTTTGTCCTGTTCCGTCTAACAGTTGTAACCAAAAGGTCTTGGATGATTTGGCCAGAGCTTCCGCGTTACAGTGTACCAGCTCTCTGAGGCCAGACTCTACACTTTACAGTATACTATGTCGGTGGACCTCCTTAGCAGCTTAATATTTCGGCAGACTCCAGAGGTTTTATACCGTTGGACAGCTAGCATAAAGAGTGGGGACTCTTTATGCTAGCTGTCCAACGGTATAAAACCTCTGGAGTCTGCCGAAATATTAAGCTGCTAAGGTAATTGGCGGTAACCCCGTCTTTTATAGTCTATCAATATTTCCAGTTCCTCAAAAATTACCGCCCATTTTGCCTCCTTTTTGGACCAATCATAGATAATAAACCTTCATTAGGCTACCCTAATGAAGGTTTATCGTTAGGTACGTCAGATTACCAGAAAGACGATGACTCTGATCGCATATCTACGGGACAACCAGTTCAGACGTTATCTCTTATCAGGTTGCCAAATATTAGGGTAAAGATGGATAACATAGAAATTATAATTAACGATGTTATTAAAACTGTGTGAATCAATACCGCGGCTCATTATTCCTTTTTTCCTCATAGGCAACAAATATTCCCTGCGAAAGCACTTTCCTCATACCTGGCTATTAAAAACCATTCAGGTCTGCTCCAGATACCAATTTTCAGTTCCTTACTAGTAAGAAACCAATCCACAATGCTAGCGCGTCAACAATGATTCATCGCACATACTCGTACAACCAATCGCAAAAGAGTTTAGATTGAGCTTATTAAAATTCTATTACTATTATAAATAATCTATAAATATTAGGTTGGGGAAAAAGTCTTTTCGCATTATAGTATGTATGAACTTGTAATAAAATCTCTTTGGCGATACTATTTGTATCTGGCTGGTTTTGGTATCATTGAAAGTTTAAATTTTAAAGAACATAATTCCAAATTCAAATTAGGAAAATGTGTGATTTTCATTTGTTTTTCGTACCGTCAAGATGAGTGAATCTAATGAAGAAATTCGATACATTTTAAAATTTTACTACAAAAAAGGTAAAAATGCAACGCAAGCCGCGAAAAAAATTTGCGATGTTTATGGACCTAGTGTAGTGTCTGTGAGAGTAGCACAAATTTGGTTTAAGCGTTTTCAATCCGGAAATTTTGATGTCAAAGATGCACGTCGCTCTGGTCGCCCTATTACGGATAAAATGGATGCCATTTTTGAAAAAGTGGAGCAAGATCGGCATATCAGTAGTTACAACGTAGCTGAAGAACTGAAAATTGACCACAAAACAGTTTTGGCGCATTTGAAAAAAACTGGGTACACAAAAAAGCTCGACATTTGGGTACCTCACGAGCTCACTGAAAGAAACCTAATGAACCGTGTACTAATTTGTGATTCTTTATTACGACGTAATGAAACCGAACCATTTTTGAAGAAGCTGATAACTGGTGATGAAAAGTGGATCACGTATGACAAGAACGTGCGAAAAAGGTCGTGGTCAAAGGCCGGTCAGGCTTCACAGACTGTGGCGAAACCCGGGTTAACTCGCAACAAGGTGATGCTGTGTGTGTAGTGGGATTGGAAGGGCATTATTCATTATGAGCTGTTACCACCAGGCAGGACCATCGATTCTGAACTCTACTGCGAACAACTGATGAGATTAAAGCAAGAAGTTGAGAGAAAGCGGCCGGAATTAATCAACAGAAGGGGTGTGGTTTTTCATCATGATAACGCTAGACCTCACACATTTTAGCCACTCAGCAAAAATTAAGAGAGTTTGGCTGGGAGGTGTTAATGCATCCGCCGTATAGTCCTGACTTTGCACCTTCAGATTTCCACCTGTTTCGGTCTCTTCAGAATTCTTTAGGCAGTGTCAGGTGTCACGAGAGGACTGCCAAAACCACTTGTCGCGGTATTTTGACCAGAAGTCCCAAAATTTCTATAGCAATGGGATCATGTCCCTACCTACAAGAAGGCAAAAAGTTATCGAATAAAATGGTACCTACATACTTCAGTTAAATGTAAATTAACTCTGTAATACAGGTTTTACCTACAACAGACACCAGTCTCTATTAAGTGTTACCTTGACTTTGTACTGTGTTTGTGATTACGAGAGAAATAAAAGAATATTATTATTAAAAAAAAATATATATTAAAAAATGTTTTGAATTTTCTTAAAAAATGCGAAGAAACTTTTTCCCCAACCTATTACGAGTACAATAAAATCATAGCAAAGTCAAAACTGTACATTGAATATATTTTTAGGGTTCCGTACCTCAAAAGGAAAAACGGAACCCTTATAGGATCACTCGTGTGTCTAGGTCTGTCTGTCTGTCCGTCTTTCACAGCCAATTTGCTCCGAATCTAATGGACCAATTAAGTTGAAGTTTGGTACAGATATGAATTTATGTGACCCCAGTACGGACGTGTAATGTAAATAAATGAATTTTGAATATGGGGGTCAATTTTCGGGCAAATAAGAAAATTGACCCCCATATTCAAAATTCATTTATTATGCAGGTTACATTTCGGACCAGTATTTCACCCTTACGGGGGTAAGTCAAGGGGACTAATTTAGGACCTTTCGAATTTATAATTATGATTAATGATCTTCCAGAAGTCATTAATGACGCTAGCTGTCTATTATTTATTTTATTTTTTTTATTTTATTTATTTGCTGACAATCTGAAGCTATTCTTGCGGATCACAGACGAGTCACACTGTGGAATGCTCCAGCGAGACATCGATCGAGTGGTAGCGTGGAGTGAAGAGAATACTGTTCAATGTGATGAAGTGTAGCGTAATGTTCTTCACGCGGGCCGTGGCACCCCGACGCCATGATTATTGCATGGGCGGTCACGTCATACCGCGGGTGGGGGTAGTGCAAGATCTTGTGGTTACCTTCTCTAGGGATCTTTAGTTTCGTGCTCATGTGGTGCGGGTGTGCAAGAAAGCGTTTAAAAATCTTGGTTTTGTCATGCGTGAAACCCGTGACTTCACTAATATGGCAGCAGTGAAAGCACTTTACAATGGATTGGTGCGAAGCAACTTGGAAACTAGTGCTATCATCTGGAATCCTTATGATAAATGATTTTTATTTCTGTAAGTAGGTTTGTACAAACACTTTTACAGGTCAATCATGTTTTTTTTTTTTTTAACTAGATGAGGTCGGCGTTTTCTATCTGACTACTCTGAGAAGAAAGGCCGAAACAAACTCAGAGGTCACAGTCTCTTATAAAGTCCAGACATAATCTTGGTCACTTCATGTGAAGACCATGTAGATTGGTATCTGAAATGGTCTTTTGAGGAAAGAACCACACATATTGAGAGGACCTGTCCAGTCAGTGCACGCATTTGTCAGTAATCGCGCAGCTCAACTCAGAACTTAAGGAGCTCAACGATTCGACGATTAAAAATAACTGAGAGAAAAAATAAAACAAACAAAAAAAGCAATGACCTACATAGTCTTCACATTCACAATAAATTAAAATAATATAATACTTGTACTTACTTACTTATACTCATGTCAACATTCAGTATGCAAATTTAAAAAAAATAAAAAAAAATTGGAGCACTTCAATCCCAAGCCTTTTTGTATAAAAAGCTTTCTGACACAACTTGCTTTAATGAATGATTTGAATTTATTAAGGCTCAGATCTTGAACGTGGCTTGGAAGTTTATTATAAAAACGAGTACATTGACACCTGAATGAGCCACCTATTTTCTTGAGCCTTGTTGGAGGTACAACAAATTTGTTTTTGTTCCTAGTATTTATATTGTGGATATCTCTGTATTTTTTAAACAGTTTAATGTTTTTATGGGCATATAAAAGATTTTCAAAAATGTACTGAGAAGGCATATGAAGTATTCTCAGACGCTGGAAAAGATGCAGAATAAATTTACCCGGTACCTTTACTTGAAGCAGTTTGGTGTCTACCCTTTCTACCCACTTATGTACCCAACTCTGTTATAGGGTTGATTGGGTACTATAAGTTGGAAGTGAGGCGCAACCTCGCTCTTGTAAAATACTAATGTTTTTATTTTTTTTTCGTGGATAATCCACAAATATTGGAATCGTTGAGATTGCTCGTTCCAGACAGGAGGTTACGGTTGTGACCGAGGGAGGCGCTTTTAAGGTTCCGGCAACCCGTACAAACTTATTAAAGTTTGCACCGGTGATTCGTGCAGTAAGAATCCTTAATAGTGTCTCTCGGCGTTTGGACATAGTTTCTTGCTCTTTGGTGGAATTACAGAAGGTGCCACTTAGTATGTTGTCCGCTGTGTACCTTGTGCTTCTACCCAGACCCGCTACTTGGGACTGGACAATTAGCAATTGCGCCTTAGCTTGGGTATTGCCTGTTACAAAAAATGTATGTGTTAATTAATAAAGTAAATAAATAAAATAAAATAAAAAGTTTTGAAAACTGTACAGTGTGACATATCAAATGAAAGGGCTTACTGTGAGAGTCTCAAATATGTGTTGTTTTTTTATAATTTATTATTTTTTTAAGTTATTTAAGAAAATAGTCGAAAATTGACCATCCCCCCCCCCCCACATACCTCCGAAACTACTGAGCCTAAGATTTTGAAAAGAATACAGAAAATACTTCTATACCTATAGATTACAGAACAATCTATAAGAAGTCTATGGTCTTAAAATAACATGGTACCTAAATCTCTTAATATTGTGCGTACAAACTTACATTTACAGTTGGAATGTATAGGAGAACATGTTTTTCAACTAAAATGTTAAGTTTGTTCTTGGGATAAATTCATCCCAACTATGGAACCTTTCATTGTGCGTAGTCTGACACGCACTTGGCCGGTTTTTTTTTCAAAGTATTTGTTGCGAGAGTGGGAACGATTCTAATGCCGAAAATATATTTTTTTTAATGTTTGTCTGTTTGTTTACCAATGGTTGAGTTAACTATGGATCAAAAAACCGGCCCTAACCCAGAGTTTAGCGACTTAACTCTCTCACATCGGTGGGTTACATATTTAGAAGTTTAACTCTAGGTCTTGGTGGCGCAAGATGAATTATTCGATTAACCCTGAATCAGCTGTTAACTCCGAGTTATCTAAGAAAACCCATGAACGCGCAAATGGGCCTGAGTGTGTTAAAACTTACTTATTTAACTCCTCAACGGTGGTAATCTATATACCTACTACAAGTAACAAATTCAATTTGAAACTTGTACCAATACAAGTAAATTCAATACAATAGTTCTTGTGTATTCAATTTGTAACTTGCTCACTTGGAAGTTGAGAACAGTTTGATAGTCAGAAGCTGTGATCTGATTTATTGTTTAAATGGTCCAATTGTCGCTAATCTCAGTCTTACCTCCACATATTTATCAAATATATTTTGAAAATAGAGTTGAGCGTTACGTTCTAGGATAATGTTTGTAGCAATTAGCTAAGCTTTTAAATTACAAATTGGTTGTTGACAGGATGAGTGAAAGGCAACTAACAAAAGGTATTTACAAGGTAGATGTGAATGGAAACCTCGGGATGGGACGCCTTACAAGGACATATTATAGTGACCTTATTGGTGCTGTTCTTCAAAAAGGTCAGGTGCGTAGTAGGTATTCGCAACCGGCGTGCGTTTATGAAGCAAACAGAATATGTAAGGATCGTAACAAGTGGCGTTCTGTAGTTTATGCCTACTCTCATGGGAAAAAAAACGTGAGTTTATGTTTGGATGTACATATAGTTGAAAGGCGTACAAAATGACACACCCTCTGCTAAATCAGTCATAAATCTTTATTAATCAACATTTTTAACATTTTAATCAGTATTAATTATACTTTGGTTCGTTACATTATCGAATACAAAGAGATCTTCTGACTTTATACCAAAGTAAACAAATTATAAGAAATCTTAAAAAAAGTGAGCAAAATCCATTTTGTCCGTCCTATACGGGTAAGATGACATACCTTGTGTGTATAAAATGACATAGGAAAATTGACATTAAAAAGCATGATTAAGCGCATAGTTCGCATATAAAAGACTGTCTGCGCATGATGCATGAGTCCATCTCTTACAACTCATGCACTTAAGCCAAACCTCTTTTGGCTTGGATCTGGAGTATAGATCATTGCAATAGATGCAAGAGCAATCTTCATCGTCGTCGTTCGCAGTGAAGGTTTGTCTGAAAGTACAAAATATTGTTGGTTGGTTTCGTAGAAAAGGTCGGTGTGTCGTTTTCTCCGCCTATGTCATTTCGTACACCTTTCCCCTATATATATACGTAATTCAATAACAGAGCTGCGTCAGTGGCATCACCCTTATGTGGATTCCTACAGGAACCATGCATGTTTCTGGCTTTTTTTAAGTTTCTTATGTCATTCGGTAATAATGTAGCTTTCTGCTATTGAAAAATTTATCGTAATCGGATCAACGATTCCAGAGATTACGTTTGACTAACCTACGAATAACTTTACGCCTTTATTTATTAGTAGAGAGTTCGTCGAGAGAATGCGTTCTTGACACCTGCCAGTTTCATACTAACGAGCATACTCCTCACTAACGAGTATGGTTTTATTACAACTAGAAATTGTCCAACTGACAGGCATTCTCTCCCTTTTAAGGGCAGGAGAATGATGATGATGATGAGGAGTTTAATGCTGAGGTGGTATTTTGAGGAAAGCATTACACAGGTTTGAGCACTAACGGCAGTATTTACGCTCCAAAACACGCAAATACTCTACCAACCCTCAATGCTCCAAGTGAAAACACGCCATATTTGTTGAATGTAAACAAAATATCTGACGGTTGAGAGCGCAGATTCTCAAACAAAATTCATTTGTACCCCTATGCAAAGAGCAAAAGAGCAATTGAGAATAACATAATGTCTGTGTGCACCACTTGGCACTCGCTTGTCTTCTCTACATTTACGTCTTTTCTTTCGAATTTTGCTATGTGTTTATCTGTATATTTACGCGTGGTTTGTGCGACTAGTTTTAAACACAAATGGAGCTTTGAAGGACCTTGCTTTTTTTGTTTTTTTTAGCTTCTTTTAAAAAATATATTCACTAAACATTTTTGTGTAAAAGTGTCTCAAGATACTTTATTCTTTCGGAAATACACACATCAAAAGTATCTAGGGATCTACGTATCTTTTTTTTTAATAGTTTATTGTCCTATTGAAATAAAATAAAATAGATAGATAGATAGATCATTTATTTGCATAAAAACATGGTATAAGAGATGTTACAAAATTAAATATAGTGCATACATGTTTTTGCTTAACAGTATAAGCGTGCAAATTTTCGTACATACAATTTGGTCAGTTATTTCTTTTGTCAAAAAAACTCTATAACACTATAAAAACTATTAGTGGACAGCCAGTCATACAGTGTACTTTTTAATAATTTGGTATTTAGATTTATTAGGTCGCTTGGTATCTTATTAAATATTTTAAAAATGTATATTTAGATTAAAATGTTTGCGTACATGTAGATCGACGAAGTCTCTCTGCTTTTGCATTATAAAGACTTCGCGATTTTTACTTATGCTGCATTTTTCACACAATCTCTGAATTCGGCATACTCAATATGAGTTCATCCAAATCACGTTGCAGAATGCCCGCCCACGTCCCTTGTAACAGGCGAAAAAGATTTTCTGGTGTGTGTACGACATCCATATTTGGCATAGCTCTTTTTTGAAGCATATCCCATGCGTGCTCAATGGGATTCAAATCTAGCGATTGAGCAGGCCATGGTAGGACGTTGATATTAGCTGCGGCAAGTCTATTTGCAACGACTCTGGCAGTTTGTGGACGTGCATTATCATGTAAAAGCAGAAATGAAGCACTAATTTGTGTCCGGAAAGGAATGACAATATCTGGTACAATCGTTTCAGCGTAAATCTGTGCATTGAGTTTACCTCTGATCCAAATCAGTTCTTCCACCAATCCAAATACCCGCCCATATCATGATTGTTCCACCACTGTATGCTTGGACTTCCTGGCATGATTTTAAACGTTATTGGCGTCCAAGGGTCCTCCAATACCGTATACGTCTAGTATCTGGCCTCATTCCAAAGCAAGATTCGTCAGAAGACCACACAAACCACCACTCTTCTTCGGCCCAATTTCTGTGTTCACGACCCCATTGTAAATGGGATCTGTCCCAGCTGTCATTCGTGGATCTTTGATAGTCGTTACGGGTCGTCAGAAGCCCGAAAGTCTGACAACCAGTCTTACCGAGGGGTATCGTATTACCCAATAACTGGGTTGTGGAGGTCAGATAGGCAGTCGCTCCATGTAAAATACTGGTATTCAGCTGCATCCAGTTAGACTGGAAGCTGACCCCAACATCGTTGGGAAGAGGCTAGGCAGATTGATTGATTGATTGCGGGCTCAATACGCGGGGTGATTGATTGATTGCGGCCTTCGGGAACGCATATCGCCCGTGAACTTCTGATACCTCCTAACTAGTATTTTTGCGCAAAATTGTTTTATAATGCCAACTCCTAATTACGATTAAAATAAAAACAACACAATACTAACTGCATTTAATTATGATTTCATAAAAGACATAAATACTAACCAACTACTTTTTGGTTAACCAAAATTCTTCACGAAAAATTAATAAATTAGTTTTATGTTCCTCACGTAAAATTTGTTTGTAGGTAGATAGAAGATCTCAGAAGTTCACGGGCGATATTGACTTCATGCAAGCGATTTCTAATGGTTAAATTCCTGAAGGAAGCTATTCTAGAAGGAGCTACGAAGCCTCGTAACCAAAAACATAGCGGTCATTATACGATTTCGTCGAGCAGTAGTTTGTATGTAACGATCTTGTCTGCGTGTGGTGATGCAAGCTCGTCCTCCATGTCGCTCTGCCACGCCAGGCAGTGCCAGGTAACGTGTCGGCGTAGTGTTCAGAGCGACTGCCACAGCACGTTGCCGAGAACCAGCTTCCAACATTCCCACGGCTCTGATCATTTCTTCTCGGTTCAAATAACGTCTTCTCTTCATAATAACGTTCTTTTGTATTAATTCCAGTCAGACGTATGGCAGAAATTTTACTGATTTGGCATCAAACCCGTTGCAGGATTATACGAGTATAGGGATAGAAGATCAGAGACAGAAGATTTTCATGTTTTGACCGAAATTCAAAAACTATTTATTACCTTTTCAAATGACGCAATTTACTAAAAAGTATCCATAGGAGTTACAAAAAAACATCATTGCAAAACCTGATTGTTGTAAGTAGCAAAAATGTACATGATCCCTGGACACTTTTGATGTGTGTACACATAGATATAAATTAATTTCATTTTTTAATTTTATTTCATCATTTCATTTCAGTCCGGGCAAATAGCTGCCAGGATTCTGAAGACCGAACCTCGGTGTATGCTGTGGTACAACTTGGTAGAGGCGTATATCCAGCATTAGACTGTGTACCTGTTGTTGGGTAGCAGAATTCATAAAACTACTACTAAAAGCGGTGTATACGATTTGCTAGATTAGAAATGAGTATATTCCTCCTGAATAATTTCTCATTTACAAATTGTTTTCAGATATGGGCCTTGGTCGAGTTAACACGATCAGAAAAGACGATGGCTACCATATTCCCTAAAAAAGACAACTTTTTTAAATACGCTAAAATAATCCACATATTCGTGATAACTGCATACTTGATGTCCTGCGGTGTGCTCATGCTTGGAATAATTGCTGTGAGTGTGAGCTTAATCTAAGACCACAGAAACGATAGATAAACTGTGTAAAAAATGATATGGGTAGAAAGGGGGTGACTACCGAGAGACTAATAGAGAACTATGGAAGAAAAGACATGTTGCGCCAACCCCAAATAAATTGGGTCAAATTCGGCCAAATAAATTGGTATAAACTGGGTAATGTGGTGGAATAAGGCCAAGAGAATCATGAGTATGAGCAGAATCTATGTTATGGAATTCAATACCATACACTCTGATAACAGGTCTCACAGAACTCCTAAAGCATTGTGAGTGCGCCACAATTACCCTAGGCTGATAAAAATTTCGTTTTTCTTAATAAGGCAAGGAAAATATTGAATGAAATCATGAATAAAATTTAGGAATTCATGGTTATGAAAATACATTGAATGTGGGTTTAAGAAAGCTAATAAATAATAGAGGGATGCAAAGAATATTATTATATAAACTTGTGAGTACCCTTCCGCTGGCGTAACCGGTAAATGTGTCAGTCATTACTCACACAACACCTCACATCTACACTCGAAGCACTTAGAGCAAAACTTCCATAAAGTGACTCAAGCGGATGTCCAGCGGCATTGAGTCGGCACATGCTCTTTTGGAAACATATTCCATAGCAGTTCTCTCGAATAATAATAATAATAATAATAATCGTGACGAAGTGACTTTCTCCGCGGTAATCATGCTACCGTCCTGGTCTAGCAACGGGGCCTCCGGTTCCGGAAGCATTGCGTCAACATCATGCTCTCAAGGAGACATGGTCGCTATCAGTCCTTGGACTGGAAATTATATAGATGTGGTCACACAAACCCCTGGAAGTTCACTCCTTGCACAACAAGCATATCTGAAAGACACCGTGTTTATGTCAGTTTGATCGAATTATTGGTCTAAGATAATGAATACAACATTCAAGAATTATTTGATAATATTTTGAGAGAGAGTGAGAATCGAAACTCAAGAATAATATACAGTATGTTAGGTTAACAAGGGACTTGTTGTGGGCGGGTAATCAATATTAGATTCTCGTCCCAAATATGTAAAAAACTTAAAACCTTAATTCGTGACGTAATTGTCCAATACATTATTCATGAATTAGAATCAGTAATACAACTCCTTAAGTTAGTATAATCCTGAAATGTCAAGATTTCAAGAAATAGTCATTCATTAGGATTACCTGGTGTTAAATAATTGTATGTCACTTTAATGATTCTAATTATGTAAATAGATACTTGTTACAGCCGCAAATTATATTTTGATCAACATACAATCTAATACCGACTTGTAAATTGCAAAAAACGTAAGAAAATTTGAATTTCGCGGGCTGCCCTGACGCTTCCCCTTTAATGCAAAACAGTTCTAATTTTGCCTTGACTATAGTTAGCAATCAGTTTTTAAAATTTAAGTTGTAATCTGTGGGAAATGTAATCTGAATTGTAATCTGTGGGTAGTATATATTTGTTAAGTTTATAGTTATTTCTGTTTATTTTTAATATACTTTCTGTTTGTTTTCCCTTACAAAATAAAATAGGGGATGAAATTTTGTATGGCAGTTCGTCATTTATGCTGATAGGAAATCCCATCGGGAGCACGCTTGTATCCAATATTTCGCTTATTTCATTTATATTTACAGAACAAATTCAAGGCGATCAACATATATGTCTGGGTCGCATTGATATTCAATTGCATATGCATAGTGGTAGTGTTGATATCGCTTGCAGCCCAGGTCGTAGGGAAAGGGGTCATGACCAGGAAGATAGCTATGCTGCTGACATTCAGTGTTTTTTGGCATAGTTGTAAATACCTTATTTATATTTGCATTACTATAATCTACCTATGGATTATAGCGTCTATGAAGTTTTGCATTTTTTCGTGTATTTTTGTCGGTCAATAAATAAGGAACTTCATAGCGTCTACGAAGTTTTGCATTTTTTCGTCTATTGTTGCCTGTCAATAAATAAGGAACTTCATAGCGTCTATGAAGTTTTGCATTTTTTCGTCTATTGTTGCCTGTCAATAAATAAGGAACTTCATAGCGTCTATGAAGTTTTGCATTTTTTCGTCTATTGTTGCCTGCCAATAAATAAGGAACTTCATAGCGTCTATGAAGT
Source organism: Dicycla oo (assembly GCA_948252095.1). Taxonomy (NCBI): domain Eukaryota; kingdom Metazoa; phylum Arthropoda; class Insecta; order Lepidoptera; family Noctuidae; genus Dicycla; species Dicycla oo. The sequence goes on from OX411732.1 coordinate 19,183,743, forward strand.
TTTGCATTTTTTCGTATATTGTTGCCTGTCAATAAATAAGGAACATCATAGGCGTGCTTATGTCAAAAGTAAAATAAATAGCTGGAAAGAGTATACAGGACAAGTTTTTTAGCAGTGCGCAAATTTTCACAGGTTGTTCAACCCATGATTATGAACAACTGTCACTATGGGACCAACTCTTAACTCAAAAAAATCTGCTATTTCATATATTTTACTCGAGTAGGTATTGAACTTTTATAATTATGAAACAGCAGATTTTTTTTCGTGATTTCGTATTCATGGGTAAGAACATCCTGTGAAAAGGAGACGGATACGCTTTCATACAATCTTGGGCCTGGACGTAAAAAGATGAAATTGGTGTCAATTGGTAGCTACTATATTATCGGACCATCACTAAAAATTTTGCGGATTTCAGCAATCTGAGAGCTGAGTTATAAGAGATTTTGTAAAAGTGAGGTTATGTATCAACCTACACTTAACAGCTGATTTTTGAAGTGAGAACGTCATGTGTTTCTTTTATTTAGGATGTTAATTATATTTGTAGAGTGGGAGCAGCACGGTAGATGCTGGTGGGCTAAAAAACCGGAAATGAGTAAGTACTTACAGATTGTGGTGCACAACATTGACGAATCACTGCTAATATCATTTCGACATCTAAAGCTCGATGACCTAGTGTATTACAGCGACTAGTCGCTATGCCACAATTTACACAACGAACCATGGTGTCAATATCCAATCGGTAGGCTGGTCGTAAAATCCAAAATAACAAGTCCAAGTCCAATGTATAAGCGAGGTTCTCCATGTCCGGTATGGTAGCAAGGGTCGTACAAGAGGCAAGATCAGAAGTCCGTAGAAAAAAGCAGGGGTTGAGGAAATTATCAATAAAACGTGGGCGGAAACACACTCAAAATGTACACGCACTAAACGATACGAAACGAGTGAGTGAGTGTCACAGCTGTCTGTCAATGTTATGGATGTCAGCACAGACTAAAAATACAATAATCGATTAACATACATGAATCGATTTTAAGATTTATCTTTAGTATATGTAGCTATTTAATTTATTTAAACTATATAATAAGTTCATTCTAATAGATTTAACTATTTTAATTTAATCAATCATCTGGTTAAAGCTCTTTTTTAATATTATGAGCTTTGTCACTTGAATCAATTATAATTTAAAATCGAAATTTCATTTTATTCGTCACCTTAAACTTAATTTTTGAATTTCTCAATTCCCAGATTGTAAATTGGGCTGATTTTTCAGATTTTGAAATAGAAAAATATAAACCTTTTTTTATACCATACCTCAACTTATTACAATCAGGCCCAGAAACCTCCGTCTCCTTTGCGCATTGCTTATATAATTGTCCTGTATATGGGCATGTATTTATTCGAACCTCAAATAATTCCCATATTGCTTTCTTAAAAATATTATAGAACAATCTAATATCATGAACGCGCCTCTTTTTGTGAACCTCAAATAATTTTTATTTTAGAGTCTTAAAAATACTAAATAGCCAAAGACTCCGACCAACTTGGATGTAGCAGTCGCCGGCCGGGCTCTACCGCGGCACTGCTTGCTTCGCTCGCTCGACTCGCACGTGGTTGGTCACAGTTCTAACTTAATCTAACCCGTTTAGTCGGGGTACCCTAGCTTAGTTACCAACTTTGAGAGAAGGCCAGAAAGTTAAAAGGCGGCTCGTTTATAAAAAAGTGTGCATCATTAGGAGCCCAAAATTAATTTTAAAAATTCATCATAAGAAGGCCAATAAGTTATTAGAGGGTCAGTTAAATATTTCCCGCTTATATGTAACTTAAATAACTGAATTGTTTGTTGGTTTGTCCACAGTATTCTTCTATTACATAAGTGTGGTGAACAGTTTTAATATCGTGTTTATGGTGAATCAGTTTTTTATTAAATAACTCGAGTTTTTTTTTTTTATTGGTTTTATTTTAATTATACAATTGTGTTGTTTTCTACCTCCACGCTTAAGAGGCCTGTCACAAAATTGCGTTTTGACAGATTAGGTATATTGAAGCATGGCGACGCATCACATTATCTAGCAATTTGGAAGTTGTAATTACGTTTATATTGAGTCTTATTATTTATTGTTTCTTGTTTAAAGTATAAAATTTTAATTTCTTAGGGCCGATTTTTTGATCCGTAGTTAACTCAACCAATGGTTAAACATGGTTGAATTTTGGCTAAATGTGAAAGGCTAAACATGAATGAGTTATGCCATTAGTTACTATATTTTAATATGAATAAGCTCACATGAATACATTCATGTTTAGCCTTTTATATTTAGCCAAAACTCAACCATTAGTTACTATGTTTAACCATTGGTTGAGTTAATTACGGATAAAAAAACCGACTCTTATGAACTAACGTTTATTCTGGTATAAATTTTACTTAATAATATTTATGTAGTAAGGAGAAATTCACTGTTAATTCTGAGCGTTTTTAGTAGTTTTAAATTGGAGTTTTGTATATATTCCAAACATATTTCAAAATTCTGAGGCCACTATAGACTAAACCACTATTTAAGAGAAAGTATTATATATTTTTTCATTTCACTTTCTTATGTAAGCAGTTCAATCCACGAGCTCAAAAAATATGCATTCGCGCATTTTATGAAACACTTACTCCGGAATTTTGAATTAGCTAGTGAAACTCCGCAGATATGATGTGTGGTATTGATATCTAAATATGATAAAAAATAAAGATTCGATGATTTTTTTTGCATCAATGACAGCTGATAGTATTGTTATGAGGTGTAGTAAGTACTACCTATAGTATAATGTCTATGATGAACCTATATATGTAATGTGTCTTCTATTAATATAAAACACACTTGTACTCTTTGGTCAGTAATTAAAGGTAATCGCTTGAGAACAGTTGTTTCAATAACACAACATCCCCACATGGCGACCCTTGCCATTTTTGGGGCGCGTGACGCGATTGCTATCTCGGCGTAGTGTTACGGCTCCGACGGAAAGTAAATTAACTGAACTAAGTTCGTGATAAATACACCTAAAAATTCGTGGAAATGAATCGAGAACATTTAAAACTTAATTGAACGTGCGGAGAATCAGTTAAAATGTGTCGTTCAATCGTAGAAAAGGAGACTGTCTTTGTGAACCAAAATTCTGCGGGTTCAAATAATGCACACATCGAAGAATTGAAGGCACACATTTCGACGATCAGTATAATCCTCATAGTAATTTGCGTTTTACTGGGTCTGGGCATTCTATATTTTTCGTGGAAGCAATACAGACAATGTCACCATTCCTGGATCAGGGACCAGATTTTGCAAAACAGCCTGCGAAGATCGTTCAACCATTCCAGAGCTATTCGCGGAGAAGAGCAAGTCAATCTTCCAATGAAGTAGAAGCCCGAGGGTTCGTCACACTCATCTACCTGCCTGCTATGGTGTGGTCTCATTTATTTTAAAGTGTTTGTGCGTATCAAGTGCGTTGTGCGTACAATAGTGCGTAAAACAAAATTTATTCGGTACGTCGCGTCATCATATAAATAAAAAGACAATAAAATAATAATAAACATTACGAATTACAATAAAGAACTCTTAAGTTTAATTAGTGATATTGTTCACGTATTATTGTTAGGTATGGAGTAATAGTATATCGATGTATCATCTTACGCGCTGTGTGCTCTACTACGGTAACTCACTGTGGGAGTTTGGTATGTATTGCAATATCACTTAATTGTAACATACTTTTGCATTAGGGAATGGAAGATGAATTATTACATTGTTTAAATGAACTTATATTAATAAGGAAATATTTAATTAAAAAAGGGAAATCTCGGTTTAAGGGTAATGTTATTAAAAATAAATTATGTGACGCTGAGACAATTTATGGGGAAAGTAAAGAATTAATTAAGCTATTATCCACAAAACAAGGAGTGAAATCAGAATTGTTGCAATCATTATCAGTTACGAAAAATGACATAGAATCGTGTTATTCGCAAATTATTGTTTTGTGTACTGAAACTAAATCCGACAGCAGTAGTGACAGTGAAATTTCGGAAGCCAGTCAAAATTCAAAATTAATCATGGAGTTCGATTTAAAAACAGCGTGTAGTTTGATTCCAGTTATGACCAGTAACGAAAATAATATCAGAAGTGTCATTGACTCTGTGGAAATGTACGCAGACATGTTATCGGAAGCGGGGAAAAAACTACTAATGAAATTCGTTTTGAAAAGTCGATTATCTGAAAATGCTAAATTACGTATATCCAATGATTACACATCTGTGAACGATTTTGTCAGAGAGTTACGTGTAATACTTCTGCCTAAAAAATCGTTTACTGCAATACAATCCCGGTTGCAAAACGCAACGCAAGGCTGGCGTACAATTGACCAGTTTGGAACAGAATTAGAAAAATTATTTACTGATCTGACAATATCGCAAGCAAATGGTAATTCTGAGAGTTATTCCGTACTCAAGCCGATCAACGAAAAATTGACGATTAAACGATTCGCAGATGGATTGAGGGATTCGAGACTAAGTACTATTATTGCCGCGCGTAATTACAATAGTTTAAAGGACGCAATCCAAGCAGCGAAAGATGAAGAGTTATCATCAGCATCGACTTCGGCGAACGAAAATGTCATGCAGTTTTCACGTCGTGCTAGAGGTAAGTTTCATAATAATAATAGTTTTAGAAATGGCCGTGGTTCTTATAATCAGCAGTCAAACCAACGCGGCCGAGGACATCATTATCTTCATAATTCAAGAGGTAATTTTAATCATCATCCAAATAATACCGACAGGCGTGATTTCAATAACTCACGTGGGCGATCATTCCATAATTATCGTGGTAACGGACGTGGACGAGGTTATCAAACTTCGAACGAGAATCGATCGAGTAATGAAACTCGTAGTAAAGCCCGTACCAATGGAATATTTTATACTAACAATGAATCAGATAAGAACGAAAGTATGAATACAAATACAAACGAAATGCAGTTTTTTCGATCTTAAACATAACATTTTAGCGTTGCAAGGTAAGGCAAAATTTTTAGTATTATACATTGGTAATAGAAAATATTTTTGGTTAATAGATACCGGAGCATCTTTGTCCGTAATTAAAAGAGATGCTTTACCCAACAATAATACAGTAATTAGAGATGAAACCATCATAAATGGTATTGGAGGTCAAATAAGTTCATCTGGGTATGTTCAACTTAGTTTGACACATCGGGTTGACCAACACTTTGTTGATTTTAATATTAAGCTTCATGTTTTTGATAACATACCATTAAAGGCGGATGGAATACTAGGATTAGACTTTCTTTGTCAGTATGCTTCAAATATCAACTTAGAGACTAATGTCATTAGCCTATCTAAATATGGAAAGTATTATTCATTAGAACTTAGGGATGTCATAGATTACTCAGCTGAGGTGTTACATATCCCAGCACGAAGTGAGTCGATACATTATTTACTATTAAATATTGATAATAAGGATGACTGCGTTATCCAGAGTAAGCAATTAACGGAAAATGTTTTTCTAGCGGGATGTATAGGACGAATAAAAAATAACAGATTACCGGTAAAAATTTTGAACACAAACGAGCATGATATTTATTTACCAACTTTTCAACCAGAGATATATTCAATAGAAGAGTTTCACTTATGCAATTTTAAATCAAATAATAACAGTTTAGAACGTGCAAAGAACTTATTAGACATTTTGAAATTAAATCATTTAAAATTGGACGAACGGAAATCTATTGAAGAATTATGTTCTAAATATTCAGACGTTTTCTTTTTACCAGGTGATAAGCTAACGACCACAAATGTTTATGATCAATCCATAACTATCAAACCAAATATAAGTCCGGTTTATACTAAGCAATACCGATTGCCGCATTCTTTGAAAAACGAAGTAAATAGGCAAATTCAAAAAATGATTGACAACGATATTATAGAGGAAGCAAAGAGTGAGTGGTCGAGTCCAATTTTAAAGGTGCCAAAAAAAAAGTGGAAATGATAAAAAATGGCGACTAGTAGTCGATTATCGGAAACTTAATGACTGTATTGTAGACGACAAATTTCCTTTACCAAATATTACTGAAATTTTGGATTCACTCTCTGGTTCAGTCTATTTTTCACATTTAGACCTCAACCAAGGATATTACCAAGTGGCTTTAGATAAAGACAGTAGAGAGTTTACAGCGTTCACTACTAGTACTGGGCAATACCAGATGAAGAGGTTGCCCATGGGATTAAAAACAAGTCCAAGTGCTTTTAGTAGAGTAATGTCAGTTGCTATGTCTGGGTTAACGTACGATAAATGCTTTATATATTTAGATGATTTAGTAATCTTTGGGAGAAATTTAGATATCCATAATAAAAACTTAACAGATGTTTTAGAAAGACTTAGGAAAATTAATTTAAAATTAAATCCAGAGAAATGTAATTTTTTAAAGAAAGAAATTCTTTATTTAGGGCATTTAGTATCAGAAAAAGGAGTCTTACCTGACCCAGCAAAAGTTAAAGTATTGCAAAATTATCCTGTGCCAACTAATACAGATGAAGTGAAAAGATTCGTAGCATTTTGTAACTATTACAGGAAATTTATTAAAAACTTTGCAAAAATAACTTATCCATTAAACAGATTAACTAGGAAACATGAGTCATTCATTTGGACTGATGAGTGTCAAAGTGCATTCGAAACAATGAAACATGCTTTGAGTACTCCACCTGTATTAGCATTTCCAGATTTTTCAGAAAATAACGAGTTTGTCATTCAAACAGATGCCTCAGGGACGGCTATTGGAGCAGTCTTGTGCAATCAAAATATGAAACCTGTAGCTTATGCTAGCAGACCTCTTAATAAAGCTGAACTCAATTACCCAACTATTCAGAAAGAGTTAGTTGCAATTGTTTGGGCTGTAAAGTATTTTAGACCCTATGTATATGGTAAATCATTTACAATTATGACAGACCATAAGCCTTTAATATATTTATTTTCAATGAAGGACCCATCAAGCAGACTACTTAAGTTTAGACTAGCGTTAGAAGAATACGATTTTAGAATTTTATACATAAAAGGAAAGGATAATAGCGTCGCAGATGCATTGTCTAGAATTGGTATAACATCGGAAACTTTAAAGCAAATGAGTAACGACATTTCGTTAGTCATGACTAGAGCTCAGAAGAACCGTTTAGATTTAGAAAAACAATTGGATACACCAAGTTTTAGTAAACGAGACAAAACGTGGCCTGATCAACCACAAGTAGTTGAGTTACTAAAAATTCCGAGTAATTCTGTGGAAATGAGTTTTATAGAAAGTGAGGAAGTAAATAAATTGAAGAGACAAAATAATATAGATGAAGAAAATGAATGTTTTATTTATAACAATCAAAGGAAGATGTTGTATATTAATCTTAACTTTAGAGCACAATTTACGCGAGCCGAATTTGTGACTAAGTTAGGAGATTTTTGTAAACAAATAGGTATAAATGAACTATGCATAGTAAAGAATAAGCAATATGAGAGTTTCATTAAAGATGTATTAAAAGAGATAAAAGATAATAAGCATTGGACCGGTCCACGTATTTATGTATTGAGAGGAGTCAGAAGAATAGATGATGAAGAAGAAAGAAAGTATATTTTACATGATTTTCATCTACTACCTACCGCAGGACATGCAGGGGTACGTAGGATGACCAATAATATAAAGAGAAAATTTTACTGGCCAGGTTTAGACAACGATGTTAGACAATTTGTGAATAAATGCATTAAATGTCAGAAAATGAAGCATTGTAGGTATGTCAAGGCGCCCATGGAGATAACTACAACAGCTTCACATGCTTTAGAAAAGATCTATTTGGACATCGTAGGTCCATTAGAAAAAGACATTGAAGGAAATTGTTATATTTTGACGCTGCAGTGCGAATTAACTAAGTTCGTAGAAGCCTATCCTTTGAGGACGAAGGAAACCGTAAGTATAGCTAAGGCATTAGTCAATAATTTTATTTTAAGATTACCATCATAGATATGTAATGTGTCTTACATACCTAATACCATCGCGACTGATCGTGGAACCGAATTTGTATCATCAAAAATGGAACAGGTATGTAAACTTTTAGGTATAAATAAATTAATGTCAACAGCGTATCACCATCAATCCATCGGTGCGCTCGAAAATTCACATAAAAATTTAGGTGCTTTCTTACGAATACAGTGTAATGGTCAAAAAGATACATGGAGTCACTGGCTACCATTTTGGTGTTACAGTTTCAATAATACTGTTCATACGGAAACAAAGTACACACCATTCGAACTGGTATTTGGTAGAGCTAGTATAATACCATCTAGAGTTAGTCAATACATAGAACCATTATATAATCCCGAAAATTATCCTTTAGATCTTAAGTACAGATTACAAGTAGCACATCAAGATGCTCGTAATAATTTACTCATAAGTAAACAAAAGCGTAAGATTTCTTATGATAAATCTTCAAATAATATGACGTATAATAAAGGACAATTAATTTTAATTAGAAATGAAATAGCTCATAAATTAGATACTCAATGGGAAGGTCCATTTGTTACTTTAAATGATTTAGGTGTAAATGTAGAAATATTAAAAAATAATGAAACCTATTTAATCCATAAAAATAGAACCAAAGCATTGGTAACATAAGCTATATATGTGTAATTAGATTAGTGTTAAGTAAGAAAAAAAAATTGTAATAACATTTTTTTTCTGTCTCACCCCCGAGGTGAGGTGTAGTAAGTACTACCTATAGTATAATGTCTATGATGAACCTATATATGTAATGTGTCTTCTATTAATATAAAACACACTTGTACTCTTTGGTCAGTAATTAAAGGTAATCGCTTGAGAACAGTTGTTTCAATAACACAACATCCCCACAGTTACTTGAAGTATGGGTTGAGAAATTTGTTTTTGTCATTGTTTTATCGTGATATGATATCGACACCCATCACGTCAGTAAAGTTTACACAAAAAAAGTTTTTTTTTTGTTTTTAAGCTGATATTTCAAGTGACAACACTACCTGCGATTGATGACCCAAAAAAAACTAATCAATTTCTTTTTAGGTTTCCGTACACAATGGGTAAAACAGGACCCTATTACTAAGACTCCGCTGTCCGTCTGTCACCAGGCTGTATCTCATGAACCGTCATAGTAAGACAATTGAAATTTTCACAGATGATGTATTTCTGTTACCGCTATAACAAGAAATGATAAAAAAACAGAATAAAATAAATATTTAAGGGGGCTCCCATACAACAAACGTGATTTTTTTGCCGTTTTTATAGATAATGGTACGGAACCATTCGTGCGCGAGTCCGACTCGCTCTTGGCCGTTATTTTGTTTTAACATGTTTAGATATCGATATACCCATCACGTCAGCGGAGTGTCGCTAGCTAATTTAATTTGACCCTGTATACTGTTGAAGCTTATTCACATAAGAACACACTTCGTACGCTGAAAATATATTAAACACAACTTCCTGATCGACACATACTAGTATTTTCAAAAACTAAAAGAAATGTTATATGTACCTCATCTACCCACTCTAACTAAATACAGATTACAAGCAATCATCCCTTGATACAGACAATAATACTACACATAATGTGGGTAAGACATAAAAATTTGGGATGACTATTATTATAACCTTTACGTAAATTAAGAATACTGCTACGAATTTGCTACGCCGTAGCCGATATAATGCTACGTAGTAGCTACGCCAGCCACGTCGTCATGGAACACCGTTCGTTGTAAGGTCAGCAAAGACAGTCGGCTAGCACTGTAAAGCTACGGTTCCCGTCAAACACGCTCTCTAGGAAATACACTAACATACTATATTTAACAAAATAATATATTTACAACCGTACCTTACCTTACCGACCTTCTTTTTTGTTTATCAGTTGAAACTTGTAAATAGCCTTCAATTTCATATTGTGAACACTATAAGTTGGCTGTGATTTTCCCCAATTATAAAATAAAATGTATATATATATTATTCAAATCGATGTGTGTACAGACGCCAGCACATCAAGCTACCCGAAACTGGCAAATTTTCCCAATCAACCTTGAACCTAATGCTTTAGCGATAAAGTTGAAAATCTATTAAATAAATTTGACAGATTGTAGTAGCTTGATGTGCTTGCGTCTGTACAAGGTCTCTTCAAAAAATAACCGAATTATATTTAAAAGATATATTTTTTTTTTTCAATTTACATATTATTGGTCCTTTTCCCCTTCAAAAACTCCCCTCCCCTATTCACATACTTTTCCCAATGGTGTGTCCACTTTGCAAAACAGTTTTGGTAAGCTTCTTGAGTCAACAATGGTATCAAAACGGCGTACTTTCAGCACTGATTTCAATTTAGGAAATAATAATAAAAACAATACTTAAAAAAAAAAAAAAAAAACAAAAAACCCAACTACACAAACACATAACTGAAAAGTGAAAAAACAAGCATTACCTATAAATCGATTGAATTATGGTATCGCAGGTAGAAAAACAAAAGTTACACCATATTTCAGGTTATTGGTTTGTCCCCGCCTGCGATACCAAAATTCAATAGATTATAGGCAATGCTTGTTTTTCTCTTTTCAGTTATGTGTTAGTGTAGTCGAGTTTCTGTTTTTTTTTTTTTTTTTAATAAGAATGTCAAGACACGGGTTTCCAAGCAATAAACAATTGAGAAAAAAGTGGATTATAGCCATTAAAAGAGACAAATATTATACAAACCGACAAAAAATTCTGAACATCTTTTTCAGAAATTGAATTCATGGGTATCCTTTTAAGGGTCATTGTTCTCATCATTATGAACAACTTTTACTTTGGGACCAAACCTGAATTCGCGAAAAAAACCAGGTGTTCCCTAAATTTTGACGAGTTTAGCGAATATTAAGTGGCGGGAACAGCAATTTTCTTTTTATTTTTAGTGCAAGTATTTCTTATGCACAGTTTATCTTGCTCCATAAACATAATTTGGACTGGTTACACTATCAAGTATTCCTTTTTTCCAAATACTTTTGCATTTCTATTTCGAAGTTCATTCTTCAATTCTTTTAGATACACTCCAACCACAGTATGTATTAGTCATTTTTGCATAAGTAAACCTCGAAATTCCCGCAAATGAAATCAACACACGAAACAAATCAAATTCCCTGTAAGAAACTAAGCTATCATGACCGCCAACCTCAGTAGCGACACCACGCGGGAGCAGTGGCGGACATCCCTGTCGTTACATTTAAACAAACAAAACACTATATACGCGTACATATATTTATAAGTGAATCATTTTGCATCTGATCATCAATTCTTAACAAAAATAATTATTTTTTTACTACTTGGCAACACCAAATGTCAACCTACCTACCTATAGTCTGTGCGTTATCTGTTCGCTGTAATGTGTTGGCTCGCAGATTCGCACGTTGCTCTGTACAAGTGAAGGTCACACTATTCAGGTCATTCTGCCAGACCTTTTACACGTGCAGTTTGTGGGCGAGATACACGCAGAGGACATACGACGCCCTGCGTGTACAGTATAATAACGCGTTCAGGGTGTTGATGCGGCTGCCGCGGTACTGTAGCGCGAGTGGTATGTTCGCGGAGACACACGTGGACGGCTTCCACGCGATCATACGGAAGCGCTGTGCGCGCATGCTTGCGCGGAGGCGTGGCGGCCCCAGCGCCATTCTGGACGCGTGCGCCGGCCGGTGGGACTCGGCACTGATGGCGCACTGGATAGGCCTTCACGCGAGAGCGAGCGCCTGAATTTAGCATTAAGTACTACTTTTTTACTCTTACTAAAACTAGGCTAAGAACATTGTTACTAACAAATCTATGGACAGAAAGTCTGCAATAAAATTATTATTATTATTATTATTATTATAGTACCACCAGACCAACCACCTTACCCACCTATGCACCCACACCACCACCTCCACTACCACAACCACACATCACTACCATCACCACCCACGTCACCACCGCTAGCACCACGAGTACCAAGCAACATACCTACGAAACCACAACCCACCAATACCCACCACACCACCAACAAACCACCGATCACCACCCCCACCAACCAAACACACACCACCACTAACGAACTCACCAACCACCTTCACCCACTGCCACCACTACCACCAACCTCACACACCACCACCATTCACCTACCACATCCACCCACCGTTACCACTCACCATCACCACCAACCACACACACACACCACCATCACCACACTCCCACCACCAACCACCCTCCCACCAACCAACTACCCACTACCACTACACACCCACCTACCAGCTACCACCATACCATCACCATCACCATACCCCCACACCACGCCACACACACACACACACAATCTTCAGATTAGCCCAGTGGGTGAAGTTTTTGTTTTATTTTTATCTTAACTATCGGGCTACCCGTGCAAATAGTAAATAAATAAAAAACATTTTCAATTAATATAATACAACGTGGGGCGAGTAGTAAAATATAATCAAGATTCAATAAGCAGCCTACAGGCTTAGCCGAACTTAATCAAATGTCAAGCACATTAAGTAAATACTTAGTAGTCGGCGTAGGCTGCTTAAAGTACAACCAGCACAGCGAGTACATCGAATGCCTTCTTAGAGAACAACTTGAATAAGTAAGATATATTGTAGAGAGTGAAAGTTTTTCCATGTCACTTTGTAAATGAGGGTAGATTGAAATATTTTGGGTTTGTATATTTAGGTTCTTACTTCTAGTAAGTGTATGGGTGTGTATATGAGTGTGGGAATGTTATAGGGATTTTCGCCATATCGACCGTCCCTATTAACAATGTCAGATATACATTTTTACCAATATTCACTTTTTTACATAAATCGAATTACAATTCAAAAAAAATTCTTCACTGTCAAAACAAACTTTGAACTGAGGGCAGTTCAAAGTTTGCCCTAACGATAAAAAAGAATCTTTATGATATTAACAATGTCAGTTCTGCGAAAAAGACCACTGTTCAGTAGGAACTAAACAGTAGTCTCCCTGCAGAACCGACATTGTTAATAGGGACGGTCGATATTTGTAGTAAAAAATGTATATTCTTTAGGTGCGGAATTCTTTAGGATCGCGGGTATAACTTACCCGATTTCTTTCAACTTTCTGCCAAAGTAGGTAGACTCAGACATACACAAACTTACGCTTTTTTCCCTTGCGGGGTAGGTAGAAACTACAGAACGCCTCCTGCTACGATCCTTATACAGAATGTACCGTAATTTATGGATAATCTCTTAAGGGGTCATTGTACTCATCATTATTAACAACTTTTACTATGGGGCCAAACCTAAAGTCGCGAAAAAAAATTTGCTAATCCCTACATTTATGTGAAAGTCAAAGTTATTTATTTAGTCGTTTATTGCGAACTAAGTGTACAATGTTTGTGTTATATTAAGTTAGTACTTTTGACTTAGCAGCCTTTTACAAGCATTGCAATTTTATTATCTTTCGCCTGTCCTTATCATCCTAAATTAGCATGCATTAAACATTATTATTATTATTCCTTAATTATTTTATTTTATATTAGTACAATTAAATCGAGAAATTATTGTTATGTCAAAAATGTTATGTCAATATTAATGAATTGAATACAATTATTCAGCAATATTATTGTCATCCTTATCAGGTAGTACAAATTATAATTATTATTTTTATATGAAGTTAAATATGTTCGCATAACTTGTCAAAATGTAGGGATTGATGCTGATTTCTTTTAGCTTCGTTTACGTGCACACGTATTTTACGTACACTTGACAGTGTAATTTTAAATGGACTTTATTTAGGAAGCATAGGTAACTCTAGAATATTAAGCTGGAGCCTGTTTTTGTTTTCAGTTAAACCATGAAGACATAAACAGGCTTCGAAGAAAGAGAGGCTGCCGCCTCAAAGGATACGGTTCGGTATCTTAGTAAAATACGATACCTAGCCATTTTCCGCTGTTGATAGCACATATAACCTAACGCCTGTATTTTCTCAAAGGGTTAGGCATAGGTGTACCTAAATGGTCTATTTATTAAGAACTAGCTTTCGCCAGCGGCTTCGCCCGCATGCATGTCGGAAATTTAAATTGAAGGCATGTAGTTGACATCTGGTCTCAACTTCGGCTCCACCATCGAGTACAAAGTCCAAACAGCGGCCAAGAAGCTGGGCATCCTAAATAGGGTGAAGCGATACTTTACGCCTGGACAGCTTTTAACCCTTTACAAAGCGCAAGTCCGATCCTGCGTGAAGTATTGCAGCCACCTTTGGGATGGATCAGCTAAGTACCAACTAGCCGCGCTTGATTCAGGGGAACGCAGAGCTAAGAGGCTCATTGGCGACGTAGAGCTGGTGGATGCCAAGCTTCACAGCTTGGCTCATCGCCGCAAGGTTGCCTGCTTGTCGGTCTTCTACAGATTTTACTTCAGTGAGTGTGCCCAAGAACTCCACGACCTGATTCCACCGGCCCCCTTCTACCATCGGACATCTAGACGCACTACCAGTTATCATCCCTACCTGGTTGATATTCCACCAATTCGCACTAAGCGTTTCCAAATGTCTTTTATAATGCGCGCAGCAAAAGAGTAGAACTCACTACCTGCGTCTGTGTTTCCGAGCGCATACAACCGTAATTTCTTCAAAAGTGAACAGACTTCTTTTGGGTATGCTCACTCCATCGTCGACTTTGTCTCTGTCATCTCTGACCTAGACTAGAGTCAAGAGCAAACCCATCACAAATAAAAACATTAAATATTATCCCACAGGAACGTACTACCGGTATAAAAAAGTATCCTATGTCCTAATCCAGGTCATGGTCTACCCGTGTGCCAAATTTTATCCAAATCCGTTCAGACTTTTAGCATGAACGCGTAACAAACAAACAAACTCACTTTCGCATTTATTTTAAAATACTATCTTTTGCCACCGGCTTCACCCGCGTGGATGTTGGAAATTATCTCACGGGAACCGTACCCTTTGTCGGGATAAAAATTAACCCATGTGCTATTCGAGACTATATGTCTGTGCCAAACATCTAGATCCGTTCAGCCTTTCTGGCTGATTGAGTAACAAACATCCATCCATCTATCCAAATTTTCGCATATACACATATTAGTGAGGATTAGGATTAAAAAGAACTATACATAAATAAACTATACCTAAATAGTTAATTACCTACATAAAAATATTATATCCTAAGGGCGGAGTTCACCGACTTTAAAACAACTGTTTAGATTTTTAATCAGTTCTTTCCTTAGGAAATTTGACATAAACCGACTGTTTAAATACCTAACCGGTGGTTTGAATATTGGCGAACACAGGCCTAAGGGCTGGTTTTTGATCCGTAGTTAACTCAACCAATGTACTTCTTTAAGTACTTCTTTAAGTGACAAATTCACCATACTAATAGCCTAATACTAATAACACCATAAAAAAGATATACAATAAGTTATTTTATTTAATATGTTATTAGTGAATGAGTCGTTGGAGTACCTATATATAAATAAATAAATAAAACCAATGGTTAAACTAAAAAAAATGGTGAAAGGCTAAACATGAATGAGATATACCATTAGTTACTATTTTTTTTAATATGAATGAGCTAACATGAATACATTCATGTTTTTTTTTTTCATAATTAGCCAAAATTAAATCATTAGTTACTATGTTTAACCATTGGTTGAGTTAACTACGGATCAAAAAACCAGCCCTAACTTAACAAAAGCTATTAAAAAACTAAAATATGGCGTCGAGAAATTCCTCCGCATCGCTGTCGAATGTTAATGTACCCAAGAGACTGGCGGCTTACCTATAGTACACCCACATTTCGCTAGGTATGTTTAAGTCCCATATAGGGGACGAGGAGGCTGTCGATTGTGATTACATGTAACATAAAATGGCAAAGGTGATTTTTGTTTGTCTTAACTTCACAGATATGATAAGATATCAATATCTCAACACGATAAAACAAAAAAAAAACTGATTTTCTCAACTTATACTTCAAGCAATAACACTACCAGCTGTCGATGACCCCCAAAAAAACTTTTTTATTATTATTTTATCGTTTTGAGATATTGATACTTATCACGTCGTCAGAGTTTTCCTAGTTAATTTAATTTGAGCCTGTATAAATTGAAATGCTGCTCGCCGGTAAGCGCATCACTTGAGAACGGCTGGCCTGATTTGTTTTTTTTTTTTTTTGTTTTAAAACGTTTATGAATCAGGTTCTTACGGAAAGAAAAAATTTGAAAGATACAATCGGGAAAACTAAAAGCACATTTTCTATGGGAATTTTGTATGAATTATTGAAAGGACAGGACAACGTCTGTCCGGTTAGCTAGATAATAATAATATTGTCCCATTGCAGGGCAAGGCCTCTTCTCATACTAACAAAAAGAGGGCATGAGTATTAATCCCCATGCTTGCTTAAGGCGGTTTCGACGGCGATATCACACTTCTCAAGTCCAGGTTTCCCTCACGATGTTTTTCCTTCACCAAGGTCAATGATATAATCTAATCTAACTTGTCTGCACTTTCACTGCACTGCAGGGCAAAGGCTTCCTTCTCCCTTTTGCTAGTGTCGGCCAGTCCTTTCGGTAGGAGTCAATCTCGACACGCGATCTTCGTCTCGGACTGCCACGATGTCGTCGTGCGTTTAGTGGGACTCAATCCGTAGTTCTCTTAACCCATTTGTCATCTGACATGCAGCAGACATCTCCAAGAGAAAATCAAAAACTACATATTACGTATTTAAGCCCACAACCTCGTGCATGAGAGTCAAGGCCTTAACCACTGAGCCTCAAAGAACTGAACAGAACTCGTGTTCTGTTAGGCCATGTCCTAACCAAAAGCGTTTGTCTCTCGAATCATACGCGATCATTGCATTTATACGTCACTTTTTTTTTTCGGAGAACCGGAACGCGTAGTCGCGCCAACAGAGGGCGCTTTCTGGTTTTCCGTACAAAAAGTGACATATGAACGCCGTTAGGATACGGGGTTATGTCAAGGAAATAAACATCATATCACAACTTTAGAGATTTATTTACGTGAAGTAGAAATGATGATCCGAACCTTATAACTGTTTACAACACTTATGAAGTAGAAGTATACTGTGAACAAAGAAACATTAGGTAATTTAATTATCACACAATCTCAACCCATCTATACGTATTCTAGTATACTAATAATAAAACTGAAGAGTTTGTTTGTATGTTTGAACGTGCTACTTTTTTGCATTTGATAGCCAAATTCTTGAGGAAGGCTATAGGCTATTTAACATCACGCTAAGATTCTCAGGAGCCGAGCAATAAGAAAAGAAATGATAGAAAGAATGCTAAGCGAAAACGAATTAATGGGCGCAGGCGATGCAATGCGACGGGTGAGTTGGGGGGACAAGAAATTTTACGTGGACAAAGTCGCGGGCAGAAGCTAGTACATTCATAGAACCACGCCTGTACATCGCGAGAAGGATAGAAGAGGTGTATAAAATGCAAACTCCTACTGAACCCAGATCGGGTGAAGTTGGGTTTTGGGTTTTTCTATTAGATTTTATTGAGTACCAGCCTGGAGCTTGTGGCTAAGTAATAACAGCCGCACGGGTCGATCCATCAGGTTAAGCTACGCTTGCCGGGGTTGGTCCTTAGATGGGTGACCATCTTTACATACCAAGACTCCTCCGTGCCTCGGAAAGCACGTTAAGCCGTTGGTCCCGGCTGTCATTCGTGGATCTTTGACAGTCGTTACGGGTCGTCAGAAGCCCGAAAGTCTGACAATCAGTCTTACCAAGGGGTATCGTATTACCCAATAACTGGGTTGTAGAGGTCAGATAGGCAGTCGCTCCATGTAAAATACTGGTATTCAGCTGCATCTGGTTAGACTGGAAGCCGACCCCAACATAGTTGGGAAAAGGCTAGGCAGAATGAATGAAATGAGTACCAGCCTGGACTCTAGATTTATGCCCGGTTTATGGCAATACGCTGGCCACCTATTACATCGCACCTAAATATAACTTTAAAAACGTGTGTTTACCTCTGTCTTAACAGTAGTGCAAGCGTAATGTTATATTTATTTATTTAATTTAATTTTACACTCAGTAAAATATATACAGATACGTCATATAATAAGTATTAAGTACAAAGGTACTGCTTATTTCTTATTAAGAAATTTCTTCCAGCAGACCTGCGAAAGGAGAAATGTAGACAAAAGTGTGTGAGAACAAGAAGATAAGAATATGATTTGAGACGTCTTAAACTAAAATAGTAAATATACCTATGTGGCGGAAAGAATTGTCATTTAGTGGTCTAAATGACAATTCTTTCCGCCACATAGGTATATTTACGGGGTTAAAACCACCCGGCCTTCAATCTCCCGGATACTACAAATTGACGCGCACCTGTTGACGTGTCACGCTCCCCGTGAGTACGTGGCCGCCGCAGTTGTGTTTGCGTTGATCGTGTATGTACTTATCGCACGTAAAAAGTATCGTGTAACCGTGTCTTTCACATACACAAACGTCCAGTACACAGATATGGTACGTACACTAGCAGTTTGTGGTGTTACTAGGAGCAATTCGGCATCAGATTATCGTGGAATACATTACACAATGCTTTCCCTCACACAAAGTTCTAGATACTACGGTACTATTCAGCCTCCGACAGCCGCTAGCCGTGATAATTCAGTCGCCAATCGCAAATAGTGATTAACACTCTCAGCGCCAAGCGCCTGGTGACTGTCCCATCCATTTTAGAAAAAAAAGTTCCAAGCGAATTTTAAAATGGTCTAATGTATAGTAAACGTGTGTATGAGCGATACACAAGTCGAAACTAACTAGAGGGTTGTGTATCAAAAATGATACACAAGTGTTGATACAAAGTGTGTGCAATAATGATACACATGGCGCTGAGGGTGTTAAATCAATTATTGTAAATAGTGTTGATTAACATTTTTAAACACGCCAAGATGGTTAATTGTAGAAAGTTATTATTTGTACCTACAGCATGCTTTGGTTAAATAATGCTATGTTTAACACGTTTCATCCACTTTGAACTTTAAGGGGTTGGCATAAGGTGCAACCAATTGCATTGACATACAGACAGACGTTTACAGTCTTCTACTCACGGAGAACTACTTGCTCAATAATTACCCGAATACCGAAAAATTTTTTATCGACTTAGATTTTTTTACTTCAGTCGGGGTTTCTTCGCCTTCTATCACCCATATTTTATTTTGCTGCTTTGTGGGCATAATAATAAAGTCGATAAATAATAACGTCGTAATAATAAAGCCACGTTTCATCGCCCGTGACGATTAAAATGATGTCTTTAGATTTTCAGTTTTCAAACTTCGCAATCATTTTTAGGGTTCCGTACCTCAAAAGGAACAAACGGAACCCTTATAGGATTACTCGTGTCTGTCTGTCTGTCCATCTGTCACAGCCAATTTGCTCCGAATCTAATGAACCGATTAAGTTGAAATTTGATACACGTATGTATTTCTGTGACCTAAACACGGACGTGCAATGTAAGTTAATGAATTTTGAATTTGGGGTCAATTTTGGGGGGCAATTAAGAAAATGAAAAAAAATGCAAACTGTACTGTACGATGTATCAAATGAAAAGGGCTTACTGTGAGGGTCCTAAATATATATATTTATTTTCATAATTTTAAAATAAACTGTTTTAAAGTTATTAAAGTAAATAGACGAAAATTGACGACCCCCTCCCCCCTTTATCTCCGAAACTACTGAACTTAAAATTTTGAAAAAAATACAAAAAATAATTCTATAGCTATAGATTACAGGAAAACCTATAAGAAGTCTTAAAATAACATGGTAAATCTCTCAGTATTGTGCGTACAAACTTACATTTATCCATAGTTAAACTAAAAGGATCCAACCCACATAGGTGTATTGTAATGTAATGTGGTGGATCCTTTTCGTTTAATTCTGGACATTTGTAGTTGGTATGTATGGGAGAACATGTTTTTTCAACTACAATGTTAAGTTTGTTCTTGGGATAAATTCATCCCAACTACAGAACCCTTCAAGTGCGTCCCACACGTCCAACACGCACTTGACCGGTTTTTTCACCATTTAACTCGCTGTTCCTTTTGTTTATCAGTAAGTTTATGTGGAATCCAAAGAGTACAAACGTTTCTATAACCTAAATGATGATGAATAATTTAATGTAAGACTACTGAGCCAATCTGCAGTAAGGACTCTATTTGCCGGTGTGTTATTCGCCGGTCAGTTTCAATGAAATTTTTAACTACAGAAATATTTTCTGGAGTAACTGGTGACGTGGGTCGTATTCTAGGTTAAAACAGCCACGTCCAAACTGTTTGTGCCATCTGTACACGGTGGCACGAGAGGGACAGTCATACGCAAGGCTTCATTTCTGCTAACCAGTTTTCTGGACTTAATCTTCGTAAAAAGTTATAACGCAAAATTGCATGATATTCGATAGTCGTCCACGAAGCCATTATAGTGAACTTGTTCGAACACGAGCTGTGGCAATACTGAATGCAATCAAATGACAACTGACACTAACGTATATTAGTAGTAGTAGTAACGTATATAGTTATGATAGCGAGCCCGTAGTTTGATTGCTTATGTTATGATTCATAACATAAACAATCAAACTACGTGCTCGCGTCGGGCATCCGCCTTAGTATTATTAAGTATCTCAAGACTTTCAGAACACTCTACGTAGGTATATAGCTTGTTTTGTGAGAATGGGATTTAAGGAGGGATCTGAAATGTGTTCCACGCAGTGCGTCGCTAGCGCGAGCATCAGAAAATCTGTCACGCAGTTAGGAAGGATAAGACTGGTTAATGTAAGATATTAAAGTGGAGACATAAAATCCTAGTGATCCTGTGAAGATTGAGAGCCACTTGAGTTCCTTGCGCAGGTGGGAAACGTGGTCATACTTTCGGATACTGAAAAAAAGCAAATGCTCAAGTTTTGCAAGCGCTCAAGCTTGTTTAGTAGTCCCTTTATTTCCCGGTATTGGCCGCACAGTCACTTTGTGTCTTTCTAGAGAGTATCATTTTTGTGAGGCTGACACTCGGACCATTCTGTATGTCTATGGTTGTACCCATAACGACTGTCAGAGTTCTACGAATGACAGCTGGGATCAACAGCTTAACGTGCTTTCCGAGCGGCGTAGGTGAGTATTATATTATGTTCCTTGTTTCCGAAGCATGGACATCGGAGTGGTCACAGAGAAAATACAGGTCTAACCAGCAATAAAAAACCATTATCAAACTTACGACTGTACCATATAACAGAGAACACTAGTCTCATAATTGTCTTTTTAGGTAATATCCCAGTGTTTACCACTTGAAGAGTAATTGAGACGATTGTCATCACTATAGACATGCAGTTGAATATAAACGCAGTCCAAACGTAAGCGTGGATTGGAACACTTCTTTGCTGCAAAACAAATTACCAAAGAGTATTAAGGTAAGGTAGTTCTGGAAAATCTTCTACTATTACAATACTTGTAAATGGTGTTTTTTTTAACCGACTTCAAAAAGGAGGAGGTTCTCAATTCGTCGGAACCTTTTTTTTTATTTTTTTTTTATATATGTTGCCCGATTCCTCGAAGCTGGCTCGACCGATTTGAATTTTTTTTTTTGTTTTGTTTGAAAGGGTATACTTTCCAGGTGGTATGGGACCACCTGGAAAGTATACCCTTCAAAAGGAATACCCTTGAAAGGATCATCAAGTCAGCATCTAATGATGGAATCCTGGAGAAATAGAGGGAACTCTTCAAATTTTATAGGCACACTTGAAGTGATTTGGGTAGTTTTTGGAAGAGTACATTCTCGAAGTGGTCCCATTTCAGTTTGGTGAAGATCTCAATAAATGATAGCAAATGGCCCGGGATTGCTGAAATCTCATGTCTGTCTATTGTTTCCACCAGTTCGTAACATAACATCACGCCGGTACGCTATGAAGGGGTAAGCACATGTGAACCACTAAAAAGTGAAAAATAAAACTTTTTAACCAAAAATAAAACCGACTTCCAAATCAAAACACTACAAAGTGAAAAATAACTCTAATTTCGGAAGTCGGTGGCAAAAACGAAAATACAAAACCAAAGAGGGAGAAATTTAAATTGAAATAAAACAGAAAAATGTTTTTAATATGCATGAAATTAAATTATTTGATAGATGCCATGCCATTAATGTTTGAATATGATTTCGGTCATATGGCCGCCGCGGCTGACGCATACATGGCGTAATCCGGAGGTCAAATTTTCACACACTCTTCGCAGTAAATCAGGCTGTATTTCAGCAATAATGCATCAAAAGTGGGCATCCAAGTGCTCATTTTTTACTGGTTTATCGGAGTAGACGCATGTCTAATGCGACTTTACATATCCCCAGAGAAAATAAAGTAATGGCTTCAAATCGCACGAACGAGGTGGCCAGATTTCGTGAAATTAGTCGTTTGTCAAATGTTTACTTTAGTAAATTAAGCAAATAAAAAATAAGTGTTCAGTAAACTAGGCGTTGGTGCCATTTTTTTGTTTGAGTGGTAATCCTCATGAATGTCCACCGCCCTGGGGTGGGCAGAGGGCTCTTTCAGAGTCTTACTGACTAAAACCACCCTGGTGTTTCCTCGTCAACCAGCGTCGGGGGCTGCGGGTGCGAATGCGACTTCTGCTGCGCCGAGCTTGTGATAGCCCGCGCCATCCAGGCCAAGTCCCAAAGCGGGGAGTGAGGTGTTGAACACACCCCACTACGTCTTAGAGAGGTGCGAGTGGAACGCTCCTCGCCACCTTTCGGGTCCTGTGGAATGGGGGATGATGGATAACTCCGAGTCCATCGCCCCTGGACCCATGGCGAAACGGGAAAGCACTCGTGATCTCTCTTTCCGTTCCAACTTCCTTCTGCGAGATGACTGTTTCGCAGAACGATACCACCGCGTCCTACGACGTAGCGCTCCTCACCACCGAACGAGCAACGGCCGGCAGCGACAGGTCGGCTCCAACTTCTGGTACAAGGGCACGGAGTGGCTGAATGGGGATCGAAGTCCCATCGGCTGTCGAGCACCAACCTTAGGTACTTCATTGTTGACTCGACAGCGATTCGAGCCCCTCCGACCACAATGTGTGTTCCCGGCGGGGACGCCCATCGGGGTGCGTGGAAAGCGATGACATCCGACTTGTTGAGGGCCACCTCCAGGCCCAGCGTTGAATGCGACTTAAAACTTGTGAAACCGCAGCAGCCGTAGCCAGCAACGCTACCTTCCTGTGCGTACTCCCCCGAGCAGTGACCAGCGTATCCTTCGCATAGAACGTCAGGTTCACCCCCGGTAGGAGCTCGCCCTTCAACACCCAGTCATATCCGATGTTCCACAGGAGAGGGCCCACAGCCGAGCCCTGTGGAACACGACATCTCGCGTCGTCCTCTGCCTTGCCTTGCGTATGTACCTACTGTTTTGTGCTGAGATCAGCCACAGAACTCGTCCGTCCTTGTACATATTTATATTTTTACAAATGACTAAGATCAGGTCCTGAGGAATTAGAGTTAGAGTACGCTGTTGCGGTATGGAATCCCTTCTATAGTAAACAGAATCGATTGAAAAAGTTCAAAGTAAGTTTCTATAAGCCATGCATTACCGTTGTTTTCGTACGTATGCATCTTATCTTCTGAATAAGCTACATAATCTTAAATCCAGACGTAATATTTAAGAGACAATGTTTATGTTTGATTTATTTAATAGCGCATGTGATTGTATGGATATTAATAATACGATACGTAGTACCTAGAACAACCATAAGCCATGGGGTGCGCGCACGACCTCTATTTGCCGTATCTTTTAATCGTACGTACGCAGACGTACGAGCACCCCTACGTCGCCTTACTAGTCAATATAAAAATCTCTTTAAAAATATTGACAACTGCGCTTTTCCAACTAGTAAATATAGAGGCCTTGTGCGGGATACTATTTTGGATATTGCTCTATAATATTTAACTCTTACACTGTATTTTATAATTTCTCGTTTTTATTTTTTTGCGTGCATTTTTAATTTTATTATTAACACAGTATGTAATTTTATTGTACTTACCTATAAAAAATAAAAATTGTAAGCGCACATCGCATTAATTTTATAACTTGCTTTTATAATATATGAGAAATGTCGTCGGTGGTCATTTACTCACTCTGTAGCTCAAATTTAAAGTAAAAGTGTTATGTGTAACTGTTTATATTCCGAAATAAATAAAATAAATAGGCTAGTTTTATGTGTCGCAGATGGATTGTCGAATCAGCTGTTTTCAATAACCGCTAGCTGTTTTATAAAACAGCTCCATTATGTAAAACAGCTAAACGACGTTTAGCGATTTTGCATAATTACTGAACTTTATAACTAAAATGTACAATCTGACGTTTCATTTCACGCTGTTTTATATAACCTCTAATCGTTAACTCGCTGCGTTGAAAAATACAAAACGTTTATGCAATTCTGCTTGTTAAAGTTCAGTAATTATGGAAAATCACTAAACGTCGTTCAGCCGTTTTACGTAACGGAGCTGTTTTGTAAAACAGCTAGCGGTTTTTTTTTTATTTAAGATGGATTTGCTCTTGACTCTAGTCTAGGTCCGAGGCGACAGAGACAGAGTCGACGATGAAGCGAGCTTACCCAGAAGAAGCCTGTTCACTCTCACTTTGAAAAGATTAGGGTTGTATGCGCTCGGAAACACAGACGCAGGTAGTGAGTTCCACTCTTTTGCTGTGCGCATTATAAAAGACATTTAGAAACGCTTAGTGCAAATTGGTGGAATAGCAACTATTTAGGGATGGTAACTGGCAGTGCGTCTAGATATCCGATGGTAGAAGGGGGCCGGTGGAATGAGGTCGTGGAGTTCTTGAGCACACTCACCGAAGTATAATCTGTAGAAGACCGACAAGCAGGCAACCTTGCGGCAGTGAGCCAAGCTATGAAGCTTGGCATCCACCAGTTTTACGTCGCCAATGAGCCTCTTAGCTCTGCGTTCCACCAACTCAAGCGTGGCTTGTTGGTACGCAGCTAGGGATTATTTAAAACAGTGGATTCGACAATCTATCTGCGATATTTTCACCAAGAAGATCTCATTTACTTACAGTAATAATCCCGAGCATTAGAACACCACAAGCGATTAAGAAGAGGACAACCACAAATAAATGCATTATCCACGCAATTTTAATAACAAGGGCGTCGCAACCTTCAAATATTGAATGTATGTATGTCTTTGATTGCGTCATCTCGACTAGAACCCATAGCTGTGGACAAATGTATTAATTTTATCAAAGAAAAAAAGAAAAATTAGGTAGCTTATTGGAATCAGAACAAAAAAACCGGACAAGTGCAAGTAGGGCTCGCGCCCTGAGGGTTCCGTCGCAAAGCTGTTTAAATTTTTGCCTCCGTCGTAGATAATAACATATTTTTCAGAATTAGAACTATTACAGTTTTATTGGTACGAAACACTCACTGTTACAGTCTGACACACACTTGGCCGGGTTTATTAAAGACTTTTCACCAATGGTTTTGCTATAAAAATAACGAGGTTCGAGACACTTACAAATGACAAAACACATACAATTATGGCGGCCAAAGGGATGCAGTGGCAACATTTGTAATGGTATCCGAAACAGTCCACAGGCGTACGTTTGTAAACAGGCAGCATCAGGAATTATTAGAAAACACTATGAGTACGAGAGCTCTGAGAGGCACACTAGTACACATTTTGATATGCTAAAAAAAGGGGATTAAGAAATATTTCAGTCCGAGTCTACACAGCTCGGAACTTCGCTTGGTGCCACGCTTTATTTAAGTTATTTTCGAAATATTCAAATCCCGACGGCTTTAAGAAGGGAAATCAAATTTGACGTTTTTTTTTTTTTTTGATAATCAACAGCAGACAGAGGCAATCAGAAACAGATAAAAAACGTGTTTTTTATTAACATAGGCTAACAACATTGTTACTAACAAATTATGGAAGCAATTCTGAAATAAATTTTATTATTATTATTATTATTATTATTATTATTATTTGTACATCTTTTCTAGGCTTTCTTACGTTCCTAGGATCTAACCTGGGATTCAGAAGTTTCAACTTCCTGTGGAATCTTCTTGAATGCCCTAGCATTCGGCTACAAAATCGAATCAAAATCGGTCTGTGGACGTGAGATCATGAAATCGTCAGCAAGCGTTAGATTTGCCCTACCGCGCGTTAAAAGATAATCGCGATTCTGTTTCGTTTTGACACCTCTGACACACATTCATCTACGTCACACATTCATGCGTCATTGTGACTTGACTTGATTGCTACGGAAACGCTATTCAATTATGTGTGAACTCTCTTTTCCCTGTGACTAAGTAAGGTGAGGGCAAATCTAGCGATTTAAATCTTTGGGCAGCTCGCGAAATTCAAATTTTCTTAAGTTTTTTGCAGTTTGCGTTCAGTATTAGGTTATATGTTGATCAAAATACAACTCGCGACCGCAACAAGTATGTATTAACAGAATCATAATCATTAATGTCATCAATACAACTCTTTGAGACCAAGTAATCCTATTGAAAAACTATTTCATGAAATCTTGATTATTGAGAATGGGGATAAAAACTGCCCCTTGCTCACTTCAGATGTCGCTACCATTGTCCGTCTTAAAACTTGACAGCTATCTGTCAATATCCATACATTTTTTGTAAACAATCAACTTATTTTACTCATAATCAATTAATATGCCCCGTTGCGCAGCTGTTGGCTGCAAATATCCGGGAACTCATGTATTCCCAAAAAAAATGTTAAAAGAAGAAAACTGTGGAAGAGTGCTCTAAGAAGAAAAAAATGGGAACCCAATAATACGTCGAGGCTATGTGCTTTCCATTTTAAACCTAAAGACTCATCAGAGAAATTCGTATACAAGTGATGCTCTTTTTCATAAAACGGAGAACTGGGTATGTTTTCATTACAGTTACTGTGCATGAAAATATTCATGGTTCATGGTACAATCATAGGCAACTCTTAGCAATACCTGTGGCGTTACTAAGCCCTCCTAAAGAGAAAACCTGTGTGAAAGTAGGAACGTTCATACAGGTTTTCCCTTTAGGGGATATTTGAAACCTGGAACAATTGTAAATAAAGTTTACATATTTTACTAATTAGAATCAACTCACAGAGGAAGATAAATGTATCATAAGAGTTTTTTGAATGGTAAGTTACCTTTCAACAAACTCTTAAATGTGGGTTTTAGTTAGCGCTGGAAAATCAGTGCTAGAATTGATATCCCTCTAGGGCAGGAATGTAGGGGTGATCATCCCCAAGCTCGTATTCAACTCTGATCAAGTTATTTCTGTCGTATGCCTTTAGTATTCGACAGTAAAAGGACTTTAATGTAAGACAAACAAAACAACCCATCAATTATAAAATGGTTACAATTTATTTAGCTTTCCACTCAAATGATATTTGTGAAATCATCATCAGGTCACAATGAAAATCCAAGATAGTTTTTTGAGGCTGCTAGAGCCGATAGTCAGGTCAAAATGAAATCCAAGATGGCGACTGCGAAAATTTTCATATTTTTCATCATGGGTGTCGTTTTTGTGGTTTTTGAGGGTGCTAAAGTCGATAGTCAAGTCAAAATGAAAACCTAAGATGGCGGCTGCGAAAAAAGACCCATGACGAATACATCGCCTAGATACTTAAATACTAGTTATGAAATAATATAAAATGATCACTAGAATATCATAAAAAATAGGCTTGGTCCATCTCTAGCATCAGGTAGGATGACATTGACAACTAACTCCACGCTCACTTCACTTAAATTTTCACGGTGAGATGGTTACTGAATATAGCATTGAATTCTAATGATTATGTAAATAAATATTCGTTACGGTCGCGAATCATATTTTAATCAACATAACAACTTATTACCGACTTTCAAATTGCAAAAAATCTCCTTTAATGTCAAATACTGGTGAAAATGACAGATTTTCATAGCGGCCGTTACAAAATGATTCAAACACTTTCCTAGAAAACCAAAGCTTAGTGCGGACCACTGGTCGAAAGCTGAAAACCTACTAGATATCAAAGTCAAAGTCAAAAGTCAAAGTCAAAGTAATTTATTTGTCAAAAACATGGTATTGAGGATGTTAAATACAATAAACAATAGTTCAACATGTTTCACCATTAATTGGTATACAAATATTAGACGATATAAAATAAATGGAGCGTCACAGATAATAATATAGATCATAAATACATTAATTATTACACACATACACTCTTAATTTCTAAAAAAAAAAAAAAATTACATTCGGTACGGTATTTAAAAATTTCATAATTCAATATATATCGTTGATTTGCTAGAAGCTTGACATAATTCAAAAGAGCAATTTTTGGCTGTGATGATTTAAAAGTTTAAAAGCAGCGGTAAGAGTGCGATAATGCGTGTTGACATCTGGTCTCAACTTTGGCGCCACCATTGAGTTCAAGGCCCAAACTGCGGCCAAGAAACTGGGCATCCTAAATAGGGTGAAGCGATACTTTACGCCTGGACAGCTTTTAACCCTTTACAAAGCGCAAGTCCGATCCTGCATGCAGTATTGCAGTCACCTTTGGGATGGATCAGCTAAGTACCAACTAGCAGCGCTTGACTCGGTGGAACGCAGAGCTAATAGGCTCATTGGCGACGTAAAACTGGTGGATGCCAAGCTTCATAGCTTGGCTCATCGTCGCAAGGTTGCCTGCTTGTCGGTCTTCTACTGATTGTACTTCGGAGAGTGTGCCCGAGAACTCCACGACCTCATTCCACCGGCCCCCTTCTACCAACGGACATCTAGACGCACTGCCAGTTACCATCCCTACCTGGTTGCTATTCCACCAATTCGCACTAAGCGCTTCCAAATGTCTTTTATAATGCGCACAGCAAAAGAGTGGAACTCACTACCTGCGTCTGTGTTTCCGAACGTATACAACCCTAATCTCTTCAAAGTGAGAGTGAACAGGCTTCTTCTGGGTAAGCTCACTCCATCGTCGACTTTGTCTCTGTCACGTCTGACCTAGACTAGAGTCAAGAGCAAACCCATCACAAATAAAATTAAAAAAAAAAGATAAAGTATAAAGTCATACCTTTATTGACTTACTTAGCGTAATGTTGCTTTTGTAGCAAAAATAATAAAATTTGCCGCGTTCACCTGTGTACAATACTGCTGTCGTAAGAAAAAAGGGCACAACTAACATTTAAAAAAAAAAATCTACAAAAAATTGAGCAGATTAGCCTTTTTTTCTGATTCTAAATATGTATGTAACTCAATTTTTTTTTAAATGTTAGTTGTGCCCTTTTTGCTTACGACGGCAGAATACTTAACTCAGTTTTCTTACTTATATCACCCTTCTTTTATATGATATGTATTTTTTGTAGGAATTTATTTTTGAGAGAGGCCTCTACCCTTTAATTTTGCAAAAAGTTGATTTTGAAAGATCAAATCACACACAGCGTCGATTTTAATTTAATTTGTATCCAATTAACTTTGACCACAATCATCATCTGCCTAGCCTTTTTCCCAACTATGTAGGGGGTCAGCTTCCAGTCTAACTGGGTTCAGCTTATATGGAACGACTGCCTATCTAACCTCCATAACCCAGTAACTGTGTAACACGATACCACTTGGTAAGACCACAGTCAAGCATGATTCAAAAGTAAGTAATTTATCTGATTCCACAAAATGATTTGTGTAATTACACGAACATTTCAATTAAATAAACCCCTACCTTAGTTGCAAAGAGCAAGCTTATATGTATATCGTAAAAAATGTAATTACTCAAATGAGTTTCAAGCATAAAAATGTACTGCGCCAGATTTTTACACTTTTTATTGCTATTATACTAATTAATTAATATGAAAGCTGTGTTAAGTATGTAATTGCGTATTACCACGCCATTTTTATTTATATTGAAGTACTTACACTTACGAAAAGCTTGGTTGAAGGTGGATGACTATGTTGGAAAGGGTTTTGTATAGGGAATGTATAGGCCTTTTATTGGAATACACAAGGCTGCTCAACCCCGGCCTGTGGACCACTAACTGACCCGTAAACGCATTTGAATTGGCACGCCAAAAACTATCTTCTGAGAACAGATTTCAGGACTTACAGCGGGGTAGTTACAGTAAAAAGTTACAGTAGAACTTGGTTTCATTTTGACAGTTCAACATCATTCATTCCGTTATTAACGTTGTTGAATAGAGAATTTTTTCTAACATTTATGAAGCAATGGATTAGTAATAAGCTTTAATTTCTTTTAGATTCGATAAGATAAGATATTTTATTTTGCAAATATGAGTACAAAAACATGGACATAAAGATATAATTAGAACAGCCATATTTAACCAGAAGGCATGCAAAAGTACAGAATATAGATAAACAATGTCAATATGAAGATTTATTAATTATAATTACAATTTAATTATGATGGACTTCATTAGATATTCATATTATAGTCATTTATTCTGCAGTCAACTTATTTCGTAGTGAAATTAAATTTAAATTAAATAGACTAAAAAAAATTAATGTCGTATTTTTCTAATTTCTAACCATTATAAATAGTCCCTAATCAAGAAATTCTTTTCTCCATTAAAAATTCCGCCATACGCTTTGTCTACTAGAAATTTCGATTTTTTTTTTTCACAAAGTCAAACTATGTAATTTTAATTACTAGGTTTACCCTTACAGAAAATTTAGGCTCGTTTTATTTACTAGATGACCCACCGGCTGACACGGAATTAAAATTATGGTCTCCCTTTAAAATTGGTTGCGCAGCCTTGGAATACACCTATAAAGCTACAAGGTTCTTTTGGGGTGCGGCCAAAATCAGAACCAACGCCGCCATATTGTTTTTCAAAAATGTTTACCAACAGCGCCCCCTGTTAACGTCTTTCGAGCACCAAATGATCCTTGTAGCAGTGTATAGAGCTTTCTGAATCACTTGGAGTATACCGGGTGACCCATTGATATGGTTCCGTATTGATAAATCTGAAACTTAGAGGTAGAGTTGGTTATAAAGCATGCACCATGTCAGTATTTTTATTTAACAATAACTGCAAAGTAAATAAAAAATGGTCAAACCCTATGAATACGAGTAGTTATAAAAAAAGTTACGTTTTCAATTTCATCATACGCTACGCTGCGGGTCTTACTACGGCTTAGCGGCGTAGTTTGGACTGCGTAGGTGGGTGAGGTCTACGCAATTGCAAACTTTTTACAGTTTTTCTAATATATATTTTTTTTTGTTTTTATATATTTTGGAGAATTTTGTATCCGAATCTTTAGTTCATTGTTTTTTTTGGGAATTACATCAGTCAATACATCTCTAAAAAGTGACCAGCAAATAGCATTCACTAGATTGCATCAGACTTTTTATCGCAATCCAAGGATTTTGCAAGAAATTTCTTAACTATTGCTTTATATTATTCGAACTATTGCTTCAATAAATGTTGAATTGTCAAAATGAATGGCATTGCCATCGTAGTTTTGAGAAAAACTATACCTGACCTAGATCTTTCAGCACGTTTTTGGATTCCATGCGTCGCGTATACCTACGAGGTGTAACTTAAATAACGCGCAACATCATCATTGTACTCATCATCATGAACAACTTTTACTATGGGACCAAACCTGGAATGGCGAATAAAAAAGCTGTTCGCTAAATTTATGTTCGCATAACTCATAAAAATGTAGGGAACAGCTGATTTTCATAGTGAAAGTTGCTCATAGTGATAAGTACAATGACAAGAGGTTGTGTGTTATTTATGTTACACCTTGTTTAAGAATAAATGTTCCAGGAAACATTTCAGTACAAATGAAATCCGAAGCCTGCAGATTAAAATGTAGCTTTGTTTTTAGCAAGCATACTACTTATCTAAAAATATAAACATGAAAACATAGAAACAGTGGAATTTTCGAGCGTGAACGTGATTTAAAACAATGATGAGAATGTATTTCATACCAGTCTATGTGTTATAATCCAAGGTAACCAAATGACAATTCATCTTGTGACAATGCCAATAAAGTAAAACAAAGAGTAACTCATTTATCTCTTTCCCACATCCTTTTTCGTACCATAAGAAAGAACGGGAACAAAGATAGTTACAGAATTCTGTTTTAGCCCTCCTTCTATGCTTTAGTTATTAATCTAAGGTTATAATCATTTTTCTTTTATTTTTTATTCGTTTTTTTTTTGCTATAAACATACGGCATAAAAATAAGTATTAGATTTCATCGCTGCTTTCAAAATACTAATTCAACCTTTTTTCGTGCAAAGGGTTTTCGCACAGAAAAAAGGTATCCTCCGTTTGGGGAGAACGGGATTTTATTTTTCTCTGAGGAACTCCTCATAGAACGCGGAGAACGGAGGGTTTTTAACCGACTTCAAAAAAAAGGAGGTTATCAATTCGTCACGTATTATGTGATATTATTGGAACTGCAATATATTCACAATTCATTTTACAACTGTCTAAAAAACCCCATACATTATGTAAGGTCATGTCAATGTGTGCTCGAATGTCAGCCGCACCCCATAGGTTCACAACTACAGTAAGCTGCCATAGGATGATGTTTTTTTACGTTACATACGTTTATATACATATTATTAAAAGTTTTCAAAAAAAATTCTTACACACATTTGGTTTGCGCCAGACGTTTGAGGGGTTCGTTGAAACGATTAATCCGATTGTGACCATTTTTTATTGACTTACATTTACTTCAACTTAGGAAACAGTGCAAGTTTAATCAAAATCGTTTTAGTAGTTTTCAAGATATGGACTAATAGTTGTAATAAGTGTGACGGCTAGGCTTAATGATACGAGCTACGGGAAGGAATACATCTCAAAAGCTTGGTTAAATTTTAAGTGCAAGCCAGGCCATCCGATACGAGCTCCTGGAGTGGAATATTATTACTAAATGACAATCTTAGCTTCGATAATATCTATTTAATCCATTTTGTGTATCTTGATGATGTTATAGTACTTCCTGTCGCTGTTGTTTACGTAACAAGTACGCAAGTAGTAGTACTGTAAAGGTTCCATGCAATTAGCAACCTTATATTGTACTGGCTGACATTATGTACATAGTTAAACAAAAAGGATCCAACCCACATTAAATATGTTGTGGGTTGCATCTATTTCGTTTAACTTTGGACACTCACGCCGCTAGGTAGTTCGTGTTTTTGTTTTAGGTCGCAGTTCGACTTGAGCTAGGAGATACAGAAGTGCGCGATTTTCTCCGAATATTGTATCGTTTCAATTTTTTATTATAATACTTTTCTGCGTCTCCATCTGTTATTTATAGTTAGCTATTCCTCCTGTGGAGTTAGAACCTCCGCAGTACCTAGCATAACTTAAACGTGAAAAATAACTTTAATTTCAGAAGTCGGTGGCAAAAAATAAATCGAACACCTTATTATATTTTACCCAACAACGTTTATCATACAAATCTCGATAACGTATTAGTGTCACCACTAGCATTCAAGCCGCTCCTCATTAAAACTACGGTCTCTCTTCGATCACGTTCGTGGTCTAGTATAGAGGTGCCCACACTTCATATCGATAGATCTTCACATTCAAAGCAACACTAATAAATGACACCGGTTGGTTTGTTAGTGTGACACAGATTTTTTAGTGTTCCGTACCCAAAGGGTGCCAACGGGACCCTATTACCAAGCCTCCGCTGTCCATCCATCCGCACGTCCTTCTGTCACAGGACTGTAATTTTTTATCTGTATAGGTAGACATTTGAAATTGTCATATAATATGTACTACTAACGCCGTTGTAACTAAAATACAAGTAATTAAAAAAGGAAAAAATTAAAGCGGAAAAATTTCCGGCGTTTTTTTTTTTTTTTTTACTACGCACTAAATAAATGATTTATCTATCTATCTACATAATACTGCCAGTATTCGCCGAAGGAGAAATCAGTGGTGTATTAAAAAAAATGTGTTAAATATTGTTTGGTGGTACGGAACCCTTCGTGTGCGAGTCCGTGCGAGCATCGCACTTGGCCGCTTTTTTATTACTACTCTATAGGTTATTTTGTAAGAATATTCGGTTCGTATAATGGAAACATGGAACTAAAACGTAACTAGCAAATTATGGATGCACTTAATACACCACTGACTGACTCTTTGGAGAATACTGGCAGTATTATGTAGATAAGAATGAATGAATTGCTCGGTGCATTTCATTCATTGCGTGGTTTCGCTTGACTCGATTACTCGAATGAACCCAAAGACCCACACTAGCCCCTGTTGCCTCATGTTATATGGTGCAACAGAGACCATTGCATATCAAGGAATAGACCGGGGTTGCGATAATGGTAGGGAAGACGTGCCCTTAGGATATGGATCAGAATAAGAGCCTACCCAGTGTGCACCGTAAAGTAAGCAATGGAGTAGTGATATATAACGTGTTTTTTTTTTATATACCATAACTCTAGGGTATTAATGAAACCATCATTTTAAGCAACTTTTACTATTGGACCAAACCTGAAATCGCGAAAAAAAATCAGCAGTTCCCTACATTTTGACGAGTTTTGCGAAAATAAATGTATGGGACAGCTGATTTTTTTTTCGCGATCAGGTTGGGTACCATAGTAAAAGTGGTTCAAAATGATGGTCTCATTACACACCTTAAGAGTTATGGTATATCAAAAAGAAAGCACGTTGTATATGTATTCGCAACGATGCGTCACCAAACAGTGTTTATAGTTTTTTTTTCTTTTGTTTATTAATTTAATTTCAATAACAATGCATGCAGCCGAGATGAGAATGCTAAGAGGAATGTGTGGTATTACGCGAATGGATAGAATAAGAAATGAGTATGTAAGAGGAAGTCTGAAAGTGACACCGGTGACTGAAAAGTTGTGTGGAAATCGGTTGTCATGGTATGGGCATGTGATGCGGAGGAATGAGGAAAATGTCGTCAGGAAAGTGTTGAGTATGAACGTGGAGGGCTATACGAGTAAGGGAAGACCAAAGAAACGATGGGTGGACTGTGTGAAAGATGATATGGCCAGAAAGGGAGTGACTACCGAGATGACGACTAATAGAGAAGTATGGAAGAAAAAGACATGTTGCGCCGACCCCAAATAAATTGAGACAAGGGCAGGAGAATGATGAACAATATAGTGTTTTTATAGTTGGAAAATGATAAATAGTGTTTCTTTCAATTAGGTGGGCTACATAGCCGCGATTTATAGTTTGTTGGTGCGTCCAGGTACCCTAGATAAAGACCTCCTGCCCTGAGATAGAGGTCTTCCTGAAAAGCCTAATTAATTGGGTTTATAAGGGTTGGAAATGTTAGTTTGTTGTTTATTGTTAATTTGTTTTATCGATCTAGGTTTTCAGGGCGTGTCCCGTCCTGAAAAACAAAGTTGTGATATTGTAACTATCATATTGTTTTATGTCATTAGACCAGCTTGAGATACCGGTTTAGTTTGCTGAAATAGCTTCATGAGTTTTCAAATAAATCAATTCGAAAAATAATATTTAATTAAAATAACTTTTGTGAAAACTTTTTTAAAACTAAAATAGTAAAAATCTGTTCAAAATAAAGTTTAAATCGGGAGACAATTTGCGGCTCTCGTCGAGGTAAAGTTTCGAGGGATCTAAGCGCGCAGGGAAAAATATAGCTTCGTAGCCATCGGCATGGTATCACACTAATTTCTAAAAGTTACGCAAGTCGTTTCTTGAAATCTCCCGAAGACTTATCAAGCAGTTGTTATTATTTCATCAACAAGAAACCCTTCCCCGTCAAGACTTCAACTCATAGCCACCGACCATCAGTCTGCAGACAGTCCGAACCTATAGGTGCAGGACGTCAGCGCCCCGTTTGGGCTAGGAAGCCTAACCTGGTATAGGGATACACCCTCCTTTCACCCTATCGTGCCCATCGATCACGCCCGTCCTGCACAATATGGATCAGGTAGATAGATAAATCATTTGTGTTGTAGAGGCCAGATTGGCAGTTGCTCCATGTAAAATATTGGTATTCAGCTGCATCTGATTAGACTGGAAGCTGACCTCAACATAGTTGGGAAAAAGACTAGGCAGATGATGATGATGATGATGATGTAATTAATGAAATAATGATTTATTTATTTCACAGTAGAAATAGCACCGCTCAAAAGCCAAGGTCGGTTTAGAGTCTAAACCGACCGTATGGTCTAAACTTTAGACCAAACGAGCGAACGCTCATTCTATCCCCACTCGACAAAATCTCTATGTTTGTGTAAACAGAAATAGTGCATTGTTTCGTTTGTCTTTCCGGTACTAAAATGTCAAGTATATCAAGAAATGAATGCTCTTGTTCTGGTTCTATTTTTGGTGTAAATAAACCAAAGAGCATGGAATCACCAATACTAGTAAAACTTCTGTCACGGACCGCCTTTACAGCCATCAGTTTATACAGGGTAAAATAAAATTAACTAGCAAAACTCCGCAGACGTGATGGGAATCGTTATCTAAACAAGATAATAAAAAAAAACAAATTAATTTATAGAATTTTTTTTTTTGGGGTCATCGACCGCAGTTTCTGTAGTCACTTGAATTGCCAGATTAAAAAAATGTTTTATTTTATGTGTAAATTGCACAGAGGTGATGAGGATCGATGTCTAAACACGATCAAAAAAACTCAACTTATACTTCAAGAAACAATACTAGAAGCGATCGTTGACCCCCAAAAAAAAATCTAATTAATTTCTTTTTGTTTTATGATGTTTACATAATTATGTTTCGATAAGTAATTTAATTTAACCCTGTATAGTCAGCCTAGAATTTGGCTACGAGATTGGCACCTACAATAGCATCCATCAGCTCCTGTAGCGTGCAGAGAGCAGGACACGCTGGACACGACGTGTCCCATTTTGTGTGGGACTGCACCACATTTCCACTCCAGGGCGGAGTCTTCTGTGTATCTTCACCTGGGCTTCTTGTTGTGTTAATTGGTTTGATCTACTTAAAAAACCGGCCAAGTGCGTGTTGGACCACGCACAATGCAAGGTTCCGTAGTTGAAAAGAATTTATCCCAAAAACAAAATTAACATTAACATTGTAGCTGAAAAACATGTTCTCCCATACATTGACATACGCCACAGTCAATTCTTCAACTGCAAATGTAAGTTAGTAGTCACAAAAAAAAATAACTATTTGTAGACTTTCCTTTACTTGTGCCGTTTACTTGACCTTGCGTCTTGCCATATTTCATGAATATAGATCAACAGCAAATACCCAATAGGTTTTGATTTATTTACGAGTAGAAAAAGGGTCTTGACAGACTGAAAGACAGACAGACGAACAACGAAGTGATCTTATAAGGAACCTTTTGAGGAAAAAATGGAACGCTAAAAACTAAAGTTGTTTCCCTTGTGTAAAATAATACCTGCTCATTGAGAAATAGGCAACGTTACCGTTTGCAGGTAAACTTCCGAATCCCTGAAACTGCTCGACGCTGTAGAATTCAAAACTATCAATTGCCAAGTTAGTTTGAAAGTTGAACATTTCATTGGTATCAAGCATCCTTAACTTTGTGTTAGCTAACTAGCTCTTACTTTCACTATGTAATCGATAAATAGTCTGCTAGGGGCCGGGTTTTTTTGATGCGTAGTTAACTCAACCAATGGTTACAAATAGTAAATATTGGTTGAATATTTCCAAATTTTAAATGCTAAAAAATGCATAAGCATGCGTGCAGGCATGTTAAAAATAGTAAGTAATGGCATTTTAGTAACACATTTAGCCAAAATTCAACCAATAATTACTATGTTTATACCACAAGGTGCAGAACTCACCCTGGTGCACGGGTGCCTCTCCGACGCATTGTAGATACTCGTACGTATAAATAACACCCAGTTCAACGATATGGATACTTTCGCGGTTACACACTTTAAGTTCAAAAAGATGGCTGTTGAATATTTAAATAAATAAATATATAAATTGTTTTATTTCTGACTACAATGATCCATATTGTGTTAGTATTACAAAACAACTCATATTCTATAGTGTTAGTTATACTGACATAAAAATAAAAAATAGGTAGTTAAAATAACGCATGCATACAGAGGACGACCAGTTTTGTAAATATGAGGGAATAAATTGGCATGTTTTGTGCTTTCCACAATACAGTGTGAGAGTCCTTATAATGTGCACATATCAAAATGAGGGAAACTATGCTTAATTTTATCGACGGGAAAAATATTGAAAAAAAAACTTTTTATAATTCTTGTTCGCTGATGTGACCTCTGCGTAAACAAAACGGTACAACTTTAAAACTAAACGATCTATCACGATGAAACAAACTAAGTTATGATTGGAAATAACAGGGCGTCCTCATAAAATAAAAATTAAAGAAAAAACTGCCTTCAGTTGAGATTTTTTTTTTTTTAACAAAAGTCAGTTATTTTCTCATCAATTTTTACAATAATTGTAAAATTTCTCAATAAAACCTT
Source organism: Dicycla oo (assembly GCA_948252095.1). Lineage (NCBI taxonomy): Eukaryota > Metazoa > Arthropoda > Insecta > Lepidoptera > Noctuidae > Dicycla > Dicycla oo. The sequence goes on from OX411732.1 coordinate 19,222,282, forward strand.
GTATTACCTATTTTTTTATTACTTTAAATTATTGTACATCGTATTAGCTTTCTGAAAGTAAAATACCACGTTTATATCTCAATCACAACATTTCCTATCAATTGTTAAAAAAGGCCTTGCTCACTGCAAACGTACAAAAATACCTACTTCAGCAGACAGACAAAAATAAATAGGTCAAGAGCGAGTCGGACTCGCGCACCGAGAATTCCGTACCATCATATATATATAAAGTGTGCTGTTTTGAGACATTTTATTTTTCCTGTAATCTTTACATTAACTTCTATCACATATAATAATATTTTTTTTACATTTTTCATCAAAAGTCGAAAACTATGCGACCTAAAAAAAAGAAAAAAATGTTTGAGAATGTGCAAATAGCGCTCTTTCATATGATATCCCCTATGCCCTAGTAGCACCGCTTCTAATTTTTACGATCCCCTTTCAATCCCCACAGAGGTCATATCAGCGAACAAGAATTTAAAAAATGCTATAAAAAGTTTAATTAATTTTTTAGATTTTTTAAAATATTTTTCCCGTCGATAAAATTAAGCATAGTTTCCCTCATTTCGATATGTGCAGATTATAAAGACTCACTGTATTATGGAAGGCACAAAACATGCCAATTTTTATTCCATATTCCATTTATATATTAGTTATTTACAAAACTTCTTAAAAAGTAAAGTTAGGTACTGAAAAAAACCGAAGCAAAATGAACAACATTAACTTCTTATTTCATTATGTTCTACCTTGTTACACTTTCTCTAGCCATTTAAAACGTAATGAAAAATAAAAGGGATTTTTACTTTGCGTGCCTTCAGAGTTCCGAGGCGTTGATTAAAGTTTGCCCGGGCAGAAAACTTTTTGATCGCGACACGAAAAGTTAACAATGTAAGTTAACAGAAAGTTTACTTACTGGCGGTAAATGCTATACTTTGGGATGGTTGAGCAAGCGAGATAATTACGAAAGTAATGGGAATTAAGGTACTAGATGTTGCCAGCGTCTTCGCCCGCGTGGATGGCAATACGTCCCTATTTGAATCGGATTTAGTTCACAATTTTATGGGTTTTCATTTTTTTTGCGCAGAACCTAATTCTTTTTCTTTTCTAAAATAAAAGTAGTCTAAGTTACTCCTTACAAACAGAGAGCTCATCGCCGCAAGGTTGCCTGCTTGTCGGTCTTCTACAGATTGTACTTCGGAGAGTGTGCCCGAGAACTCCACGACCTCATTCCACCGGCCCCCTTCTACCATCGGACATCTAGACGCACTGCCAGTTACTATCCCTTCCTGGTTGTCATTCCACCAATCCGCACTAAGCGCTTCCAAATGTCTTTTATAATGCGCACAGCAAAGGAGTGACAGAACTCACTACCTGCGTCTGTGTTTCCGAATGCATACAACCCTAATCTCTTCAAAGTGAGAGTGAACAAACAGGCTTCTTCTGGGTAAGCTCACTCCATCGTCGACTTTGTCTCTGTCACCTCTGACCTAGACTAGATTCAAAAGCAAAACAATCACAATAAAAAAAAAAGACGATCAAAAAATGCAAAAATATTTTTTTTGTTACTAGTACCGTATATACTTTCATTACATGCATTAACGAAAAAGCTGTTTTATTGACATTACAAACCGACACTTCATTTTTATTTATTTGTATGTGGAAAGTTGAAAGGAAATCGTTTAGCTAGGTATGGGCGTGTGATGAGGAGGGAGGAAACGCATGTGACTAAAAGAGTGATGAATATACATGTTGATGGATGGAGAGGGCGAAGAAGGCCAAAGAAAAGATGGATGGATTGTGTGAGGAATGATAATTATGAAAGAGAAGGGAGTGAATGATAGCGTGACGGTTGACAGGGGAGAACGGAAGAAGAAAACGTGTTGCGCCGACCACAAGTAACATGGGACAAATGCAGGAAGATGATAATCTCCATGTCTAATAGTGTTGCGTATAGTATGGATACGGCGGCCGTCGACCGGTGACGTACCAGCATCGCACCACTTCTGTATATGTGCCAAGGTACAGAGAGGGATTTGAGAGTGATTGCAAAACAGTTTTTTTTTTATAGGACGGATTAATTTTATCGCGTTCGATACAAACTCAAACATCATGCGTGACACGTGCTGTGTTTACAAGCACGTGTATTCATAAAAACAAGCGAAAGATGCACGATGATATTTGCATAGACTTTATTTTTCTATGGCATTAATTTAATTCATAAGAACATAGCCCGCCCATACTAATCGAAGTACAAACTCAAAACCTACAACTAAGCCAACAAGAAAACTTGATTACTTCTAATAAAAATCGTTATTTATTCGACTCAAGCAACTCCCAAGCATTAAGATGTATACAGCATATTCTTAATACAAAGTATCACGAACTGAATGTTTTCACGAATTATTGAATGAACCTTTTATCTAATGTAAGTTAAACAAAGGAAAGGGAATATTTTATTGGATTAGTGTACCTATAGCTTTTTTCGTAAATATCCACAAAGAGTGGAACTCACTACCTGCGTCTGTGTTCCCGAACTCATACAACACGCATCTCTTCAAAGTTAGAGTGAACAGGCTTCTTCTGGGTAAGCTCACTCCATCGTAACTTTGTCTCTGTCATCTCTGACCTAGACTAGAGTCAAGAGCAAACCCATCACACACAAATAAATAAAATAATAAATTAAGGCGCCTGCAGTGCTTTTCTGTACAAATCTTCACCGTGAAAACTTAGGTGAGGTGAGCGCGGAGTGAGCTGTCATAGTATCAATCCCTAGCATCAGGTGGAATGACAGCTCTCTTCAAGCTCACTTCACCTACGTTTTCACGGTGAGATTTTTACAGAATAGACCGGCTGATAAATAACTTAGCTGCTTTACAATAAATTTTCAGTATGAGAATAGGCTTTTTGTTTCCAAATTATTTCTGCTTCACTCGTCTAAGGAAGAAAGATAAGTGGTTTATTTAAAAAAAAAAAAATTACAATGTCAATCTGCCTAGCCTTTTCCCAATTACGTTGGGGTTGGCTTTCAGTCTAACCGGATGCAGCTGAAAACCAGTATTTTACATGGAGCGACTGCCTATCTAACCTCCACAACCCAGTTACTGGGTAATACGATACCCCTTGGTAAGAGTGGTTGTCAGACTTTGGGGCTTCTGACGACCCGTAACGAGTGTCAAAGATCCACGAATGATAGCCGGGATCATTTCGAGGCACGGAGGAGTCTCGGTATGTAAAGATCATTACCCATCCACGGACCACCCTCGGCAAGCGTAATTTAACCTGATTGATCGACCCGTGCTGCTATTATTACTTAGCCACAAGCTACACAAATTAAAACAATGTGGACATTAAATGAAATATATTTTATAACACAGCAATGCTGAATCTCGATTTGGAACGTAAGAGATTTCATTCTAAAATAAATCTGAAATAAATCTCCATGCTTATCTCAGTTTTCTACTAGGGAACGTAATCCACTTCAATTTTCCCGGAGTCAAATAAAGTTCCCTAAAGTACGGGTCTGTTTGTGGTGTTATATAAAGGCAGACAATACAATGAACACACTAGGCTGTTTCGCTGCTGCATTTAAATAAATAAACTAGCCAGCTGTTTCACTGGGATGCAACTACTGGGATGGGAAACTACTAAAACTCATGTACCCAGATGAAGAGTCATAATAATATGTTCTTCTCCTGTCCAGAAAAGGAAACCTAAAACGAATAAAATAACTTTGTGGTGGGACAGTTAAAATATCCATAGAACAATGCGACTATCGTTTATTTTATAAGAGTTTTACACATTAACACATAACAAGCATTCAGTTCTAAGTAATAACTGTGGCAGGGAACGATTTTAAACACAAAGTGACCGTATGCGACAGCGGTGCGGGCCGGACTACTGATGTACTGTAGAGATGCGCGCGCGGTTCGGCGGCGTGGCGCGGGAAAAACGTTCCGTTATTACGCTCGCCTTAGAAAGCGCGCCAACCTAGTCTATGCCTTCCTACAACTTTCATAAAAAACTTAACAGCTTCTGAAGTCGGTGCCAAGCTAAGGTTCATTGAACAATTGATGACACCGACTTCAGAAACTGTTAAGTTTTTTATGAAAGTTATTTTATTCGTTTTAGGTTTCTCAAGTCGGTTTTAATTTCTTTTAAAGTAAATTTATGGTTAGATTATGTAAAATAATTGTACAACTACATAAGCCCCAGACGAACGAAAAGAAGAATCCACAAAACTCGCTTAGAAATGCCGGAGATACAGTACATTTATGCATATAACTTCGTACATAAGTTTAATTACCTAATATTTTATATACTAAAATCTTCCTCAAAGTATGTAGATCACTTAGTGAAAGAATCATCAAAATTTGTTCATTAGTTTTTGAGAAAATCGTGGACATACGAATATACAAACAAACATACATATATACGGGTCGAATAGAGAACCTCCTTTTTTGAAGTCTGTTAAAAAGAAGTTTCTCGCGGCACTGAAAACGCCTGGAAGAGCTATTGGTCGATGAAAACCCTTATGAAAGGAGATCTTCCAATTTGCCATAACGCAAATTAATGGACATGTACATTCTCCCATCCTTACATACGGCGATCAAACCTGGTCTTTGACAGCCAGCAGAGGACCAAGCTCGAGATTTGCCAGCGAGTGATGGAACGCAGTATCCTCGGAGTTCGAACTAATAAAAATAATGAAAACAAGACGAAACTGTCTACTTTATACTTACAAATACAACCTATAAAAAACCGGCCAAGTGTTTGTCGGACCACGACCAATGAAGGGTTCCGTAGTTAGGATGAATTTATCCCAAGAACAAACTTAACATTGTAGTTGAAAAACATATTCTCCCATACATTCCAACTGCAAATGTAAGTTTGTACGCACTATATTGAGAGATTTACCATGTTATTTTAAGACCATAGACTTCTTATAAGTGTTCCTGTAATATATAGGTAATTTATAGGCTATTTTCTGTATATTTTTCAAAATTTTAGGCTCAGTAGTTTCGGAGATAATGGCCCCGGAATGGTCAGTTTTTGGTATTCCACCGATCTGTGAACACACTGAGAATACTGTTGGTGCTGCCGCGAACAGGCGTCATCAGGGATGCACATCTTTTTCTAATGATGGCTGCAAAACCATCAAAGTTATTATCTACAAACATCCCTGACGCACTACAACGCCTCGGCAGCCGCAGCAGTACTCTCAGAGCATTATTATATAGAATGCGTATGTCGCTGTATGCCCGCTGAGTGAAGCTGACCCACAGTCTGCACGTGTAGAAGGACTGACAGTAAGCTTTGCAAAGCGTTACTTTAACTGCCTTTGTAATCGTGCAACATCGTGCAACATGCTGGCATGTTACATCGGACAGCATTCGACCTACGTTCCCTTTCAATGTCACAGTTATCTTTATGATCTTTGGTGACCCAGTAGCCTAGATACCTAAACTTTAACTGTCCACTCTTCGCATGGATTCTCCACACAGTGCGACATGAGGAATACATGAATATGTACTACCTAAAAATTATAATTATGCCTACTTTAAGTCAGTAATAAATCTCTTCGAATTGAAATAGCTATGAAAAAATCGCAAACTGAACACAACCGTCAACGAAACGACGCCGACGACGCGTTCACACGTCTCCCCTTACTCGTCTGGCTTTTCGTCAAAGTTACCACGATTAGAATGATCGGAACGCCAAACGTTCCGATCATTTTAATCGTGGTAACTTTTGAACTGTTCGTCCAAATTACTTAGTGTAAAACACAAAGTTTAACCATATTAACTTCTAAAAGCGATGAAGGTGTTCATTATGATAAAAATTAACTAAATACTCTAAATTGTACAGACGCCAGCACATCAAGCTACTACAATCTGTCAGATTTCTTTAATAGATTTTCGACTTTATCGCTAAAGCATTAGGTTCAAGGTTGATTGGGAAAATCTGACAGTTTCGGGTAGGTTGACCTGCTGGCGTCTGTACATTGTAAAAAAATATCTAATTTAAATGTATTTATGGATCACTATTGTAGCTATAATAGCTTCCACATAAAAAGTAGATATATGCTGTCGCGGACTTTTATTTAAAACTGTTTAAGGCAAATAATCCCACCATACATTATCTTCGTATAACTCCGGTTTAAGCAGCGCACGCCAAGATAACTCTTAGAGGGCAGGAATTTCTCCGACTTACTTGATACTTCTCGTTATATTATGGGCAAATTAAACAAAATCGTTATAAATTGTAACCTGTGTGCTATTCCAGACTAAAATCTGTCTCTGTGCTAAATTTCATCCAGATCGGTTTAGTTGTTCTGGCGTGACCGAGTAACAAACATCCAGCCAAAGCTTCGGCCAAGCCGAAAATCACAAGTTCGTGATTTGTCGCGAGACAATCGGCATACTTCGTAAACCTCGGCAATATCAGATGACGTTTGGCTAACTTCAGGGTGAATAGGGTCCGCTCGTTGTTTCACTCAGCTGACTTAAAAACACGCGATTTTGTTTTAAAGTCGTATGTGATTACTAAGTTTTGTATCCTCTAATGGAGTTACCGTGTTTAATTTCTTTTAAAGCCTATTAATATGCTATTTCTCTCCCTGGGTGTAAAAACACAAGATATCCTGTCCGTATGTGTGACATAAATGTCTCGTATGGGGTCGCGGCATTATGCTGAGCGACGGCCGTTTTGCGTGAATGTGACGCATATTTTCCCCAAACTGTTCTTTTATTATTTTATTTTGTTGTTATATTTCTTTGCGTCATGTTTATCGCAAATAAACGTATTTTCTTTCTTTCTTTCTTTATTTCATATCAGTGTACAGCGGAAATAATAATATTTTTTAATGTCTAAATCATTTTCGCCATTAAGCTGAAGCTTCTTTTTCATTGTAGTTTTCGGCTGAAAATCCATTTTCGATCGGACACTAATTATATAGCGTATTTGGTGCTTCCATGCAACATTTGATAAGTTCATGGCATAATTATGACTAGCAATAAGTTGTATTTACAATAGAAGAAAAACAAGTAGAGGTCAGCTTAGAATATCTGACAGAGACGTCATAATATAAAATAATAAAATGATTTCATACAGATTTCATAGAGTCCTGACTGATTCAACAGAGCCTAAACCACTGGGGTACAAACTTTAAATTTTGGCAGATGATGCCTTTTATGTTTAAATTCAACCTTTAAGGGGGTGAAAAGGGAGGATTTTGTTTGTATGAAAAATCTAATTTCTTGAGTTAATAAATTTGAAAGCACGAACACTTATCTAAGTAAATTATGAAGTTTGTTATTTTTCGTTTTTCTAAACTACTCCCTAGAGGTATGGAAGAATTATAACGCGCAGTCCGATTAACTTGAAACTCAGTATTTATACTTAAAAGTAAAAATAAAGAATAAAGTGTATCAGGGTTTTTTGAAAATAAATCCCTAACGGTATGAAAATGGGTAGTCAATTTTACAGGGGAAGATTTTACTACATGACTTGATTAACTTGACAATTGGTGTAAATAATCTCATCAAAAGGCAATTAATGGAACGTTGCAAAATACTTCTCAAAAATTATCCCCTTTGGGGGTGAAAAGATAGGATTTAAAAACTTGAAACTTGGCCCAAATGCCTATCTACGTAAATAAGAAAGATCGTAATCATTAATTTTCAAAAGCTAACTTTTAAAGGGGGTGGATTGGGTTTTAAAAAAATATGGGAATGTACGAAATCCACGCGGACAAAGTCGCGGGGACGTGCTAGTAATTTAAATAATTACGAATTTAATTCTAAACCCAAATTTCATCAAAATCCTTTCCGTAGATTTTGCGTGAAAGAGTAACAAATACCGATCGATCCTCACAAACTTTCGCATTTATAATATTAGTGGGAAGTAGGATATAGTAGGATATTTCTATGATCTGTACAAAAACTAAACTTAGTTTGACAGCAGCAGTCAGTCTACCCAGTGTGTTATCCAAACTACATAGGTATACAAATTATAAATACACCAACATTTTTAACTTGCGAGCTAAAAGCTTCTGTTGTTTACGACTGTGCAGGGATGTAAGTGACCGTCTATTATCACTTATCATGATGTGGTTCCATTACTAACTGGTCTCATTTATTAATGCATTATTTTTGTTAGTTTTGTTATTCTCAATGAAATCTGTTAGGTAATGAACCTTTAGATGTAGCAATGTGTATTTTTAAAAGAACATTTTATTACTGCTTACTTTAATGTCTGTCTATTTTAAAATAAAATTCAACTTTACCACAAATACGTTGACTTGATAAAGAAAAACAGTTTTGAAAATTGTCGACACGCAATGACCAAGCGCAGGAAAACGCGCGCCTGGTGAAGGCCGCGGCAGGTTTGCACGAGAACCGTAGAGAAGCGTCTTGTCGACGGAAGAGTAGACAAAAATGACGTTACCGTGTAGACAGTACGACGGCAACAAAGTAGAAAGAGTCAACTGCACTTTAAGAAATTCACTTTTTTTACATAATCCGACTCAGAATTCTTCGTTTTTTCATAGGATTTTTTTTTCTGTTTAATTCTCAATTTTTACAAAATTATATAAGTCACGCATATAAATACAACTGCGGCGGCGAGCCCATAGCGCCGGAGAAGATGCGATTCTCAACGTGTTTTTTTATGGAATTTTTCACTTTTTTTATGGAAAATATGAAAAATTATTACCTACATGTAGAGTTTTAGAGGGTTATGAGGTTTGTAAAGGGGGCAAAATTTTCATTATTTTTGCTTATATCTCGAAAACGGTGTGTCCTCCGTTTTCGAGATATAAGCAAAGGAAGTTAAAAATGAAATGATTTTGTAGATAACCGTATATACTTTGCGGCCGTCGAGTAGAAAGTTTTCTACTGTCTTTAGCATGGCGATTACAAAATCAAATTGTCTTCACTACCCTAGACAACTTTCTTCCAAAATAGTCTACATAAAAAAGGACCCAGATAAAGATCGCGAAACGAAAGACACGAAAGACAAAATGACAAATTGTAGAAGGATTTCTACGGTGCGATGTCAAAAACTGAGAAGCAAAATGTCACTTTGTGTAGAAAAGGTTGTCTACTCTTCGTAGAGATAGACAAGTGGTCATTCTAAGCCCACAGGAATCTGCTGGATGAGAGAATTACAGAACCGGTCGAAGTGGCGGTCCCTGGGGAAGGCCGATGTCTAGCAGTGGACGTCTTTCGGCTGAAAAGATGTGTGGTGTGACGTCACGTACATCAGCACGTCACGTATAGCACATAGTTTAAGTTAAGATAGATTAGGTATGTTCATTAGTTTATTGGAATAGTATCACGCACGCACTATGTATATATACACTAAAAATTAAAGGGACAACACTCTTCAGTGGAGTCATGGAGAAGTACACATCGTAGTGTTTATTCAACCCCCTCCTCCCCACATCGCAGATGAATTATTATTATTATTATCGTTTATTTTCAGGTATAAACCCATAGTAAAATTAGACTACATTTATTTTAAATGCAACACCATAAATTAAATTAATTAAATTATTAAAATTAAATTACATTTACATTATTAAAATTAAATTACAATAAAATAAATAAAAATTAATAGGGTTAAATTCAGCATATTAGCGTCTTAGCAGGTACACACAGCGAAATATTTCAGATACTATTTGATTAGTAAATGCACATAATCGAGTCAGGAAAGATGCTTTGAGTCTCCTCAAGAGCCCGTAAAAATCAGTAATTCTGAAGAATGACCAAGCGTGGTTATGAATGCTCATTCCTTCTCTGTTTGAGAAGAGGACTTTACGCTGCAGTGTTACGTTAATAAACAATACTTACATCTCACTTTTCACCTTCACAGCACAAATAAGGCTTTTAGATGCAAATAAAAGCTCGAGAAAGGTGCTAAGCTGTAAGTTATAGCCTGAAATCTCGCGGAGCTACAACAAAGGAATTAAAAATTGCTCCACTCCCTAGGCAATAAGTTAGATGAAAGTGTACAGCTTGTGCAAGATAGGAAAATTGCACAGAATTATTTCTTTCACATCGAGATTAGAATGGGGCGAAAGTAGTTTGAAATGGAATCTAAGTAGGTACATCTTTTCTTGTACATACTGGTATAATACACTGAACGTTTAAGAATGCGGAACGAAATTATCTAGCTCGCGCCGATCAACTGTGTGTCAACTAACTCGTATAGAAGAACCTACAGCTCGTTGCGCTTTATTTATGTGTCATGTATACGTATTGCGTGAGGAGCTCGTGGCTAAGTAATAACAGCCGCAAAGGTCGATCCATTAGGTTAAGCTACGCTTGCCAGGGTTTGTCTGTGGATGAGTGATCATCTTTTCATACCGAGACTCCTCCGTGCCTTGGAAAGCACGTTAAGCCATTGGTCCCGGCTGTCATTCGTGGATCTTTGACAGTCGTTACGGGTCGTCGGAAGCCCGAAAGTCTGACAACCAGTCTTACCAAGGGGTATCGTATTATCCAGTACCTAACTGGGTTGTAGAGGTCGGATAGGCAGACGCTACATGTAAAATACTGGTATTCAGCTGCATCCGGTTAGACTGGAAGCCGACCCCAACTTAGTTGGGAAAATGCTAGGCAGATTGATTGTATACGTATTGCGTATATCTTTTGTTGGAGATCTTAAATAACCAAATAAACTGTGTGTCAGCTAACTTGTATCCAAACTGCCACAAGTAGTCGCATGATTTCCTATTCTTTAAAAACAATCGACGTGCGCACAGTCCCGTCCTGTGCAGATTCGCCTCTGTGTAGTCAGAGCCGTATTTATAAACAAGCAATTACTCGCTGCTAAGTAACTTCTTAGTGAAATCATTATTTGAAAATAGACTCTTCATTACAAAATTAAATTCTTATTCTACATATAGTCGAGTAAATTTAATGTACGTTACTTACTTGAGTAAATGCTTGAGTAAGAATCAAAGTTCAATTGCAAAATCAAACGCAGAATGGTCGAGTTCTCAATACTTAAGTAAAGAAAATGGTGATTATCACTTGGCTAAGAATTCTAACCTTTGACATTTCTAACTTCAAGCATTTACTAAACTATAGAATAAAAAACGTTACTTGATTGATTAATTACTTTTACTGAAGTAATCACTTTTACTTTTTTATAAAGTATTACGGGTAGAAATATGCCATCTTGATAATACGACGCGTTTTCTAGCAAGAACTTTGGATTAACAAACTTTTTACAAGGTGTTTCTTTTGTCGTAATAATTTTGTCATTGTTGTTTTAATCAACGTTCAATATGTTTTGTCAAACAATGGCGCCGATTCCCTTGTTCACAAACTAAACTTAATTTAAGTTCAGTGCGTCTTTTTCTTTCTATTTCATTAAGAAAAGGACAGATGATAAATATTAATTTAGTACTGTCAAATTAAGAGATTACATAGACAAGTTTAGACGTAATTAAAAAGTTGCCTACTAAAAATACGTCAATTTACGTCAGGCGCTGACTAATTTGACAGAAATAAACTAATATTTATCGTCTATCCTTTTCTTAATGAAATAAAAAGAAAAGGATGCACTGAACTTAAATTTAATTTAGTTTATGAACATGGGAATCGGCGCCAATGTTTAGACGATTAGTTAAGCACAAATTATATGACATGTGCACTGCATTTTTAAAATGTTGGTAACTTCTAATTTGTTATAACCCTCATTGGCTTTAACGAAACTTTCCACTTAAAAGTTACGAATGAGTGCGGTAGTATTCGTAATCCTTTCAAAATACCAATTTAAGTCCAAAATTACGAAATGCGCTTAAAACATCTGTGACACTGAACACGAGTTTGGAATTATCTGTATTCTTATTAAGGTCTTTGTATTTGATAGTTTTCTTGAAATAATCTCTTGAAAGTCGCCACCTACGAACATGTGGAGAAGACTGTTTCTGACCAGCTAAGCCCGGTTCTCGGTTTCTGAGTTTTTTTTTTTTTTTTTTTGAGATGTGTTCTCTTGACTATAGTCTAGGTCAGAGATGACAGAGTCAAAGTCTACGATATGGAGTGAGCTTACCCAGAAGAAGCCTGTTCACTCTAACTTTGAAGAGATTCGAGTTGTAAGCGTTCGCGAAAACTAGACGCAGGTAGTGAGTTCCACTCTTTTGCCGTGCGCTTTATGAAGGATGTTTGAAATCGGTTAGTGCGAATTGGTAGAATGACAACTAGATATGGATAGTATCTTGCAGTGCGTCTAGATGTTCGATGGTAGAAGGGGGCCGGTGGAATGAGTTTGTGGAGTTCCTGAGCACACTCACTGAAGAACAGTCTAAAGAAGACCGACAGCCAGGCAACCTAGCGGCGATGAGCCAAGCTGTGAAGCTTGGCATCCGCTAGTCCTTATTATTTAACGCATTAAGGACACTAATGAACAAAATATGTTTTATTGCTATTACTGCTATGGCCATATAGTGTCCTACAGTCTTCCGTGTTCAAAAACAAAATGTGTCAAGATGTCGAACCAATAGATATTTTTTTATTTTTTTTATTTGTGATGGGTTTGCTCTTGACTCTAGTCTAGGTCAGAGGTGACAGAGACAAAGTCGACGATGGAGTGAGCTTACCCAGAAGAAGCCTGTTCACTCTCACTTTGAAGAGATTAGGGTTGTATACGTTCGGAAACACAGACGCAGGTAGTGAGTTCCACTCTTTTGCTGTGCGCATTATAAAAGACATTTGGAAGCGCTTAGTGCGAATTGGTGGAATAGCAACCAGGTAGGGATGGTAACTGGCAGTGCGTCTAGATGTCCGGTGGTAGAAGGGGGCCGGTGGAATGAGGTCGTGGAGTTCTCGGGCACACTCTCCGAAGTACAATCTGTAGAAGACCGACAAGCAGGCAACCTTGCGGCGATGAGCCAAGCTATGAAGCTTGGCATCCACCAGTTTTACGTCGCCAATGAGCCTCTTAGCTCTGCGTTCCACCGAGTCAAGCGCGGCTAGTTGGTACTTAGCTGATCCATCCCAAAGGTGACTGCAATACTCCATGCAGGATCGGACTTGCGCTTTGTAAAGGGTTAAAAGCTGTCCAGGCGTAAAGTATCGCTTCACCCTATTTAGGATGCCCAGTTTCTTGGCCGCAGTTTGGGCCTTGTACTCGATGGTGGCGCCGAAGTTGAGACCAGATGTCAACTCCATGCCTAGGAGCTCAAGTCGATCAGTTACAGGAACAGATGTACCCCGAAAAGTAGGAGTTTGGGCGAAACGACTCTTTTTAGCGGTAAAAAGACACGCCTGCGTTTTGGTGGCGTTAAAAGAGACCAGATTATCATCACCCCACTGGGAGACAAAGCTTAAGGTCAAATCTGTCCGCTCTACCATGGCCTCTCTCAAGGAACGAACTTCAGCCCCGCTGGTTTTTGCGCTGGACAAGTATCTCTCTGAAACTGTACTGTCATCTGCGTACCCAACAATACCAGGCCGAAGCAGGTCATTGATGTGCAGCAGGAAAAGAGTTGCAGAGAGAACAGACCCCTGAGGAACTCCGGCATCAATAGCCATAAGGTCAGAAGAGCAGCCATCAACAACTACTCTAATCGACCGTTCACTAAGGAAATCTGATATCCAGCTACAAAAATCAGTTGGGATGCCATAAGCAGGAAGCTTGCTGAGCAGAGCAGCGTGCCAGACCCTGTCAAAGGCCTTCGAGATGTCAAGCGATACAGCCAGTGCTTCGCCGTGTTTCTCGATGGCTTCGCCAAAGCAGTGCGTGACATACACAAGAAGATCGCCAGTTGACCGTCCCCGGAGAAAGCCATATTGACGGTCACTGAGAAGATCATTGTCTTCAAGGTAGTTCAGCAACTTATTGTTCAGTACCCTTTCCAAAACTTTGCACAGAATGGAGGTAATGGCGATCGGACGGTAATGGGCAGGGTCTGCACGGTCGCCTTTTTTGGGCACTGGTTGTACATTTGCAAGCTTCCAGGATTTCGGCACCGTTCTTTTTTCAAGAGAGGGGCGGAACAAACGTCTCAATACAGGAGACAGTGGAATATACTCGTATTTTATTCAACACCAAAATTGTCATAAGTCCAGCTTATGAAGTGTTTTATAATGATTGTTTTTTTTTTAATAGCCGTTATAGTCTTACTCCTGGGCACAGGCTTCTCTCTTCTACTACTCTCTTTCCACCTGTCTCTGTCCAGAGCTACCAAGGACCAGTCTTTATTAAAGGAGTCCAGCTCATCCCGCCATCTTCGTTTGGGCCTGCCGCGATGTCGTTTGCTATTAAGCAGGACCCACTGGGTCGTAATTTTGACCCATTGATCGTGATTTTAGTTTAGTTTAATTTTAGTTCATGTTTACTTGAAATAATCCTTACGCACTGTCCCCCCAAAATACAGGCAAATGCCTAGTTTGAGGTCACCGTCCAATCTGTTCTTGTACATGATCTAATAAATAAAAATGAAATGGTGTTCGTTGGTAAGTGCAACACTCGAGAACGGCTAGACCGATTTGGCAATTATTTATATTAAAATGTTAGTAATAGCACAGATTATTTAATTAACTAGCGACTCTTGCTACGACACAATAAAGTACAATTCAGGTCGCACAACACTTATTACCTACATTTATATTCACCTACAAGTTGCCTCTCTTTCTAACGCGTAACTCTTATATGTACCTTCTGACCGCGGCAGTCCTACTGAATTGGCCCAGTGAGATAGGCCCGCCGCGTACTTGTAGCTTCATACCTAAACTGCGGAGTGTCCCACCTGTGTTAATCTGTGGTAATAGTCCGAATTAGGTTTTAGGGAAAGAAAAATCTGAAAAGTTTCTCAGAATACTTTTTTGGGAAAACTTAACGTCCATTTTTCTATGCGTTTTTGTGTGTGAACTTTTAGTCAGGACAACGTCTGTCGGTAAATACATTTGAAATTATAGCTTCCTAGTATTTACATCCAGAACACCGCAGAAAGTACGATGAAGATACTACTCTTATAAACTGAAGTGCTATACTAAGTTCGTTATATATGTGCTAACAAAAAAAAAAAAAACAATGTAACTCTCTTCCACATTTACCATTAAAATTATTTAAATAATCGGATCGCAATTACCGCTTTCTGAAATTAATCAAGCATTAACATTTGAAATTCCGACTGATGAATCCCTTTTTAAAAACAAAATTAAACGTTTAAATTAAATACAAAAATAAACGTTCGCTTCAAGAACGTAAAGGCAATGCCTTTATTGGTTTTAGGATTGACAGGAGTCTCCATGAGAAGAGTTTCTACATACATAAACTCTTCTTCCTATAGGGGTAGTCAGGAACTACAGAACGCCACCTGCTACGATCCTTACAGTAGGTCCCTTTGCTTCATTTACGTTCATACATTCCAAACACCGTCATACACGCACGCCACCCGGTTGCGAGATTACGCACCTGACCTTTTTGAGGAACATCACCAATGAGGTCAGTGTATGTCATTCTAGGGCGTGATCCTGGCGTTTACAGCACATGTTCGTTACGCGTTCCTATATTATTTAAAGAATGTCAATTCAGCTACCAAACAACTATCACAGAAGGTGCAGACCGTTCCAAGTTATTTTAACTCTGATAGCTCTAACAGCAGCAATCCAATAGCAACTTAATTGCAATGAAAATAAAGATCACTCTTGACAAACACACACTACATACACAATACATTTTGACGAGTTATGCGAACATAAATGTAGGACATAACTGCTGATTTTTTGGCGATTTCAGGTTTGGTCCCGTAGTAAAAATTGTTCATTATCATGATTACAATCATGTGTTTAAGTATCGGTCACTAATTACCAGTCACCCTATATCCTATACTAAAATGCGCAATATTTGCAATACCTTTTTGTTATATATTTTTAATCACGTTCTCGAAAACGGCTCTAACGATTTTGATGAAAGTTGCAGTTTAGGGGTTTACGGGGGCGAAAAACTGATCTAGCTGGGTCTCATAACTGGAAAAAATGGGTTTTCCGGGTGTTTCTTCGAAATTTCATTCCTCGACTTTATTTGGCCTAAAATGTAATTTCACTTTCAGATCTGTATTACATGTTCATATGACAATAAGTAGGTATACCAAATACCAAAATACCTATTTTCATATGAACATGTCTTACAGAGCTGAAAGTGAAATTAAATTTTGACTAGATGAATGAGTCGACGAATGTAATTTCAAAGAAACACCCTCCTTCCACTTTAATCATAGCAGAGCTCGGTCGCCCAGGTACACCAGGACCTGTAAAAATCACACGGTGAAAACTTAGGTAAAGTGAACTTGAAGTCCTCTTGATTCATTGACACTACGAGTACTGACAGCTCACTTGTACACCTAAGTTTTCACCGTGAGATTATTCAAGAATAGCACTACTGATACGAATTCATGACGTATCTTACTTCCACAACTAGGTGGATTATTGGTCTGGAACCGAAGTAGCTCAACAAGCAAACGGCATTAACTCTGGGTCACTTCACTTCCCAATTCGGAAAGCCGATAATCTCTCAATATACAAATACATATTACACTAATATTGGATGCAATGAGATTCACGGTTGAACAGTCTTTGACAATTGATAACTTAAATAAGGTATTATTGACGGTCTCGTTGGTCTAGGGCGGAGTTCATCAACTTCTAAAACGGATGTTTATATATTTAATCAGTTATTTCCTTAAGGTGAATACTGTAAGACTTGTAACGGTTGAAAATTGAAATACGGTCATTGATCTACGACAAATCCATAAAGGTTCTGATTATAATTTGAAAGTCTAAGCATGGAAGGAAGTGTATTTTTCAATGTTTGGGAAACACTTTTCGCGATCCATCTTGACGAATAACGGATATATTGCATGTCTTTGTTACATCTGTACTGCCCCGCTAAGACGCTGGCAACCCTGTCGGCGTGCCCTCACCACTGTCGAGCCCCTCCACGCACTTCAAGACGCCATGACGGGAAATGGTGCATAAATACGCTTGCACGTCTCATTCTCGCTCTCTTTTCACAAGGACAACTGACTAGGTCGAACCTCTGTCGATTTAGTATTTGATTATATTTGTATTGCTGTTTGTGCTGATAATTATAACCCGATAAGTATACCTAATCTTTTGATTTATATTGTACCTAATAAAATGATGGTAGTTAAATATTTATTTATAGTAAAAATTTGTGACTGCTAATTTGCTTTTCGTGTGACTAAGTTATAACGGATGTAGTACGAATAAGTTGCTGTGATTTCTTTAAATAACTCATTAAAATAATTTACTAAGGTCGTTTGAATTTCATTTATTATAAACCCTGTGTTTAATCATCTGTTACATATTTATGTGCGTGGTACCTCCTAAACAGCAGTGCTTAAATTTATATACTCTGTGGCAATGGTGGCCCATTGGTAACGGCCGCGACTTACGAGTTGTAAGATGAGGATTCGATTCCTGACAGGCGCTTTACTTTGTGTAAATAATTTCATCACCACTGCTCTCAAAACGGTGAAGGAAACCTTCGTGAGGAAACCGGCATGTCCTAGAACATGTGACATCTACCAACGGCCCACATCATCTCACAGAGAGGCCTGTGTGGAACATTATAGGCCGATTGTTTATGTTGTACATAAGATTTATTTAGGTGGTTCTAGAAAAGGATGCCTGGAAGTATTTGGGGGAAGCCTTTGCTCAGCAGTGAGATAGGCTAACATAAAAAAAAGTTTATTTTATATTTTGTGAATGTAAAAACGCTGTAAGTTTAATAGACTGTAGATTTGTTGACCATTTTCTATTTTGTTAAGTACCTGGTATTTGTTGGCAGGCCTCCACTGTCCTCTCATATCTATTAACACTGTTATTTTAAAACAATGTAGGAGCTCGTGGCTAAGTAATAACAGCCGCACTGGTCGAGGCGCTCAAGGGTTTTCACGATTATATTTATTTATTGTCGTTTCGAGTATGTGGAGGAGCTCGTGGCTAAGTAATAACAGCCACACTGGTCGATCCATAAGGTTAAGCTACGCTTGCCGGGGTTGGTCCGTGGTTGACCATCTTTTCATACCGAGACACCTTCGTGCCTCGGAAGCCGTTGGTCCCGGCTGTCATTCGTGGATCTTTGACAGTCGTTACAGGTCGTGAGAAGCCCGAAAGTCTGACAACCAGTCTTACCAAGGGTATCGTATTACCCAGTAACTGGGTTGTGGAGGGCAGATAGGCAGGTGCTTCATGTAAAATACTGGTATTCAGCTGCATCTGGTTAGACTGGAAGCCGACAGCAACATAGTTGGGAATAGGCTAGGCAGGCAGATCGATTTGAAAACATTGTAAAACCCAATTATTTTTAAAAGAGTAACCGTGGAGTTTCTTACCAGCTCTTCTCTATAGGAAACGACCAATTGGAACCGCTCACCTAGCTTCTGACATTTCAGAATTGCACATGAATGAGGTTTATGTGAAATAAAATACTTCGATTTTTTTTTATTTCCCGGATTTAAAAATGTTTTACCTACCTGTTGGATTTTTCTTTTAAGAAATCTTCAGTAGCATTCTGTCCACGACTAGATCGCCCCCTATGGAACTTAGGAAACGAAATGTAGATGTCTCTATTTATAATAAATAATAAAATAAATAAAATATCTTTATTTCAGACCTAAGCAGTCCATACGTAGTTAGTGGTAACTGCGCTTACATGCTATGTTATTGTTGTTAGTAAATAATTCTATTTAACATAAACCTATACCTAATTCTACCCAGTGCCTTTGGATGGGGCAGTCCACTCTGCTAACAATCATTTTCAGGATGCCGTTCCGAGTGCTACGCAAACGTTGCAGTAGGGAAGCCGCTTTCTTACGCATGATGGCGTGAAAGCCATCCGTACGTGCTTCAGCAAATATTCCCGACGCACTGCAACGTCGCAGCAACCGCAACAGCATCCTGAAGGCATTGTTGTATTGCACGCGCAGGACGTTGTAGGCTCGGCCCGTATATGACACCCATAGGCCGCTCGTGTAGAAGGACTGACAGAACGCTTTAAATAAACTGACTTTGACGTCTGCCGTGCAGCGAGCAAACCTACGGGCGAGCATATTGCTCCTCACCGCCAACGTTTATATCTGCATCCTTCGGGAAACTAGTTGCCATGTCTTTTTAAGTTAAAGATATCATCATCTGCCTAGCCTTTCCCTAAATTTGTTTGGTTCTTCCAGTCTAACCGGATGCAGCTGAATACCAGTATTTTACATGGAGTGACTGTCTATCTGACCAGTTACTGGGTAATACGATACCCTTTGGTAAGACTGGTTGTCAGACTTTGGGACTTCCGACGACCCGTAACGACTGTCAAAGATCCACGAATTACAGACGGGACCAACGGTTTAACGTGCTTTCCGAGGCACGGAGGCGAGGAAAAACGAACGTTGGTTTGATACCGAGAGGGTAACTGAATTAACAACAAACAAACAACAACATCTTCATCTGCCTAGCCTTTTCACAACTATGTTGGGGTCAACTTCAAATCTAACTGGATGCAGCTGAATACCAGTATTTAAATGGAGTGAGTGCCTGTCTGACCTCCACAACCCAGTAACTGGGTAATATGATACCCCTTGATATGGCTGGTTGTCAGACTCTCGGACTTCTGACGACCAGTAACAACTGTCACAGATCCACGAATGATAGCCGGGAACAATGGCAAAACGTGCTTTTCTACACGCATCCATAGACCAACAGCGGCAAGCGTAGCCTAAGCTGATTGATCGACCCGTGCGGCTGTTATTACTTAGCCACAAGCCCCTGTTAAAGACAGATATATCTCAATTAAAATTTATTTGTATAGAACTATGGTTGAATACTCCACCATTAACAAGAGTTTACCAAACAGCTGCCACACACCACTGCCGTCTCCTATGCAGATTGTGTTCGAACTCGGCGTGTAGTACGACAGTTAGGCCCCGAGTTAAATTGTAAACCACAAGTGGAGAAACTCCTATAGAACTGATGAACACATTATATGTATAAAACAGTACCGTTGAATATTAAAGAATCACTATTTATTTATTTCCTAGCTTTTGCCCGCGGCTTCGCTTTCGTGTTTGTCGGAATTTATCTCATGGAAATGTACTATCGGAATCAAAAGTATCCTATGTCCTAATCCAGGCCCTAGTCTACTCATGTGGCAAATTTCATCCAAATCCGTTCAGCGGTTTTAGCGTAACAAACAAACAAACTCACTTTCGCATTTATAGTATTATGAACAACCGGTCTATCGACACTACTCACAAAATGTATTAGATACATATATAACAAACTAAAAACCTTTTATCACACTACTAAAAATTCTTCAATCATGATTCGAAAGACACGTGGCGCCATCTATTATCATAAAAAAAAAACGTTATTGTTGTTTTCGTCGGGAACAGTACTTTTTTCGGGATGAAAGGTACCCTATGTCCGTTTCTGTACACGTGACAACGTATGAGCAAAATTTCAGGATGAACGGTTCAGTGGTTTAGGCGTGAAAAGGTAACAAACAAACAAACAAACAAACTTACTTTGGCATTTATAATATTATAGTAAGGATAGTAAGAATTTATTCACAAGGTAACAGCAAACGGTAACTATCACAGTACCTATAACACTAAATTCACATTATAGATACCACATTATACCTGATTATCACCCAAAGCGTAATCGCACAACATGACCAGCAATAACAAAAACAATAACGACAGCTACAGTACAGTAAAACGCTTAGATGCTATGAAGGACGGTCTTCAAAATAATTTAATGATCAGTCAACACAGTCTTAATCCAGGTTATAAACTATCTGTATACCTAATTTCATCCAAATCCGTTTAGCCGTTTTTGCGTGATTGAGTAACAAACATCCAAACATACAAACTTTCACATTTATAATATTAGTAGGACCATTAGTAACCAATATCTAAACAGCTAAAGTTGTCAAAAAATAAAAGGCCCGTTTTGACATTTGTCATCGCGACGTAACTAGTGAAGTAACCATACGACTCGGTACCCGATACTCACGATAAATCGGTTCAAGTTTGTATGAGTATTTGATCGATTTGATTATGTATTGTAAAGTGCATTGGATTTTAAAGTTCTGATTAGAAAATTTATTTTAAACTTTAATATTGTAGGTATTTTGAAATGATACAATGGTACGAAAGGTCAATTTGTCTTTAATTTAATATTTTTAGTTGCATAACATTCACTCAACCCCAAAAAAAAATCAAGAAAAAGCGAAAGTGATTGAATCTTCATCCAATCATTTTCTTCGGATGATGAGCCAAAATCGTCAGTTGAGCTATCGTCACCTGTAACTATAATTATTACATTTTCAATTCTATTATCAATATTGACGTCTCTGTGAAAATCTTCCTTTATTATTTTTCGAGTTTTTTCTACCACTTTTGCCCAGTCTTCTTTAGTAATTTTGGCACAAGTTTCTTTCAGCAATGTCATCATTTTCTTAGTGGAGAATGGCGGCTGTGTATTGTGGCCAGCTGCGTATCCTTTGACTTGAGCCCAGATCAACTTAATTGCATTATACTGACAATGGTACGGCGGCGTTCTTATCACTTTGTGTCCATGCTGAAGTGCCAATTCATCATTTAATTTTTTAGTTTCGCAGCTTTATTTTCTTTTACCAGTTCCATCAATTCAGCTTTCAACAATTTCATGACAACTTTAATGCTTTGTCTTTGTAGCCATGCCACTAAATCAGCTTTTTGTTTGCTTGAGTAGGTGCTTTATCTATTATATATTATCCATAATGATTATGCTCTGTTCAGGGAGGTTTGTTAACAAATTAGTAAACCACTCTGTGAGTTTATTTGCGTCCATTTCTTCGTGATATTCTGTTGTACTTTTAGACTCGAATGCGAGTAAGGTATCATTCACAAAACCTCCCCGGCTGATCCGGCGCGGCGTGGCAGATTATTAGGCGTCCACCTTTTCCCATTGGCACTTTTGAGCAAGATGCCTTGGTTTCATCCGTCCACGATTGCGGCACGGTATGATTCGAGTTCAGCCAAGTCTCAACGATAAATATGTGATAATATTGTCCCAAATTGTGATTTTGTTCATCGCCCTCAAAAATTATACTCTGTGCAAAATTAAATCATAACGTTCCATCAGAATTTTTTCTCTTGTCGGTTTTCTTGTATTTGAATCCAATTTGCTTCATAATTGTTATAAAATATGTGAAACTGCCACTAAACAGGTCACACTCTCGTAGTGATATCAGTAACTCACTCACAGTTGGCTTTTAATTTCTTGTGTAATAAGCATACACATGGTTTCGAATAGCTACTGCGTCAAATGTGTCAATACCTGTTACAGGCTTGCTTTTCTTCCTCTTTTTAGGCTTACGTAATACATTTTCTTCAGTACCGGAATCCCCATACTTTTCCTTCAAGATGTTGGAATCGGCAAAAAAAACTATTCGAATAGTTTTTTTTGCCGATTCCAAGTGTTTCAGCGACGCGATCTTGCACTTGCGTTACGGGCAATAAGTACGCTCGGTGTACTGGTAGTAAGTTCAATATTTCTGAGCGACAAAAACATCTAAGAATTCAACCGCTAATAAATACGAGACCTTTAATGCTATAATTATGGTTGAGCGTTCAAAAAATAGCTCATAGTAGTTATAACAATTTTATGGCCGGATATAATTTGCCTACGACGAGACACTGCGAGCGCAGGCGCATGCGCGCGACCCTCTACATTTATTATCAGACCGTCGGTCTATATCATGGCATTTTCGTAGTTACTGTAAAGAATATCCATAGATCAAACTGTGTGGCATGATTTTTGTCATAGGCTAGAACCCAGTGACAATGCCGACGACTCGCACATGGCCGTTTATTTTCACATTCATGCTCGTTCTGTTTATTTTTAATTTACTTTATCCTTTCCTTCTATTCGTGTTTTATATAAAATATAATTACCCTCTTTATTGAGATAGGACACAGCTGCCAGACAATGTAGTTTTTTTCCGTGGCTGTATTTTTCAAAGCATAATTTTATTATGCGGTATTGTTTTTTCCGCAAAGAATAGGGGTGTGAAACCTCTGCGAACGTGCTTATGAAAAGGTAGCTTAGGAAAATGCTTCAGTAAAGGAGTTCATATGGGTATGCCCTATGAACTAAAATATTGAAAACTACAATCACGCTCTTAATCTGTTTATTATAGAGATTTACGATGGAGGCCATTTTACGTAGTGCTCGTTTATACTTTACAGGTTAATGTGACAAGAACTATCATTATTTTTACCAGAGATTCCTAACTTAATTTTTTTGACGTGGAAACGTCTTTTCGCTCGGTGTACTAAGTGGTAAGTTTAATATTTCAGACCGACAAAAATATGTAAGATTTCAACCACTAATCACTACGACACTTTTAATGCTAGAGTAATGGTAATGCATAGTTTAATGCATAGTTTCATCATTTAATGCATTCATAAGATAGGTCATATTTATAACAATTTTAAAGCCGGATATAATTTCATTTCATTTCATTTATTCATTAAACAATATTACATTGTGTTGAACATTACATATTAAATAATTAAATAAAGTTAAGTTATTACATGCAAGAACCATACATTTGCAAGCCCAATTAAAATTAAATTGAAAAGTAAAATAGTAAGTAGTCAAATAATTCAAACTATATCAAAAAATAAATATAATGTCAAATCAATCCTAAGTATAATGTCAAAATCTAGGTCAAAATAGTAGAGTAGTGTACATTAAAAAAAAACTAATTTATAGATTGAATTATATTTTATCGTTTGACATAAACTCTGAGACTGAGTATAAACATTTTTCTAACAATGGATATAATTTACTTATGACGTCACACTGCGAGCGCAGGCGCATGCGCACAACCCTCTACTTTTCCCTGTGTGTCGAAATATCAATACGTATAGCGCAAAAAGGTGTTTAGCTCTAGTTAAGAAACTAGAATAGATACTAGAATAACTGATCTATCAGTTAGTCTAGTGTCTTTGTCAAGAGTTGATAAAGTACTACCAAGACCTAAAAAGAAACAACAGAAATATTGGCCAAAATAGGGTTAAAAATAAATATGAAGTTGACAATAGCAAAATAATGTCAGATGTCGTCTCATATCGGCCGTCAATCTGCTCAGAAATTTAAAAAAATCCAAATCGAAGAAAGTTTACATCTAAAAGAATGCAATGAGCCTAAAAAGTCTAGTGCCGAGCAAGTACATTGGTTACGGCATGACCTAGTAGCCCCACTTCGAATTTTTAAAGCCTCCTTTCAGTCCATGTTGTAAGAAATATCCGTACAAGGCGTGAATAAGTTGATAAGTCGACTTGCAAAAAAATTTTGAATTGTATAAAAATGGCATCTGGAATCTAATTCATATTAACATACACAAGTGCAGTTTGCTGAGAATTATGAACTTATCGACTTACTCATTTTTATTTACCATATAAATTAGGCATTCCATGCCATTTTTATACAATTAAAAATTACTTGCAAGTCGACTTATCAACTTATTCACGCCTTGTACGGAAATATAGGTATAGAAGTTTATGTAAAAATTACAGGAAAAATAAAACGATGTTTCTAAACAGCACAGTTTTTTTTTTATATATGTGATGGTACGGAACCCTCGGTGCGTGAGTCCGACTCGCTCTTGACAGGTTTTATTTCTACATACACACATACAAAACACACGTCTTTTACCCATGGGGTAGGCAAAAATTACCGAACGCCACTTGATACTCTCCTTACGTGTTTTTTCTAATACTTATAGGTACCAAAAATTACGTTGTTCAAGCACCTCAACATCTTGCGATCTACTTACCACTAATTCAATTGGTGTGTGCCTCGCTCTTACTTGCGAACCCTCAAGCCGGTAATTGCGGCCCCGCGCCAAATAATCCCATTATTACCGAACACTCCCTGGAGACAAACCTACTGGGAATATACAGGATGACTTTGAAAACATGCGACAAAAATGGGGGGAAGAACTTTATGAACAACTATGGGACCAACTAAGAATTCGCAAAATAAAACATATATTTTATTTTATTTTATTTTATTTTATTTTATTTTATTTTATTTTATTTATTAGGGACAACAAACAGCAGTATATTAAATATTACACATGATTGGAGTACTAAACTAATAGAATTAACAAATACACTACTCACGACGTTATCCACAGATTACCATATAAAATAATTAGCATAGGTACTGTTAATAATAACAATAAGGGCAAACTAGAAGATACTCAATACAAAGTTAAAATTATTACTCGGTTTGTTATTAAAATGTATCTCGGAGAGCATAAAATAAAGTGAAAAAATCTAATCTTATAGTATCTGCGTCTTAACACTAGGGACAAATTTAAAGGTATGGAATCAGATAAAATCGGCATGCAAAAACAAGAGAAAAAAAAAAGATATTGGACCGTTTTGTATAAGAAGGTCGAATTTTTTTGCGAATCCCAAGTCAGTCCCACAGTAAAAGTTGATGGGTAGAGCACCCCCCTTAAATTTTGTCGCATGTTTTCAAAGTCAGCCTGTACGAAATAATCATCTGTCTCTATTAGCCTCACTTTTGGTTGGGAGGTTGGATGTTGACGCTTTACCCCGCGGCCTAACCGGGGCAATCGGTCGCGCGAATATGTGATCGTCACGTTCAAATGGCACCCTGCGTCTTAACCAAAACCACATGTCGCGCGATTACGCAAATGCACCTGACAAACAGACCGAGATGATCGCGTACTCGCGCCACGGTTGTTTTCGGTTAGGCCGCGGCCGCACTCTTTTGGTCGAAAAACCGGAAGGCGCCCTCTGTCAGCGCGACCACGCGTACGGATTCGCCGAACATAATGAACGCGGTTGCATGTCGACGCTACGCGCGTTTTGGTTAGAACGCGGGGTTATAAATAAAATAAATTTGGCGCAAGGGTAGACCATAACCTGGAGAAGTACATAGGCTACTTTAGATCATTCAGAGAAAAACACACATTCAATAGTTTTTTAGGTTGAATCTCACGCATACATAAAAAGGGCCAACAGTATTGCTATATCAGGCGCACGCGTTGCTGTGCGCGCAGCTGTTCTGACAGTGAAAAAGGTAGATGTCTCATTAAAAAAAATGCAGACACGTTCACTATAAAGAAAATAGTGTATTTTACAAGATTTTTTAAATATAATTAATGGTAAACTGCTATCTATTTTGTCTGAAAATGTGAATTATGTTGAGTTATATCGGAAAACATATTAGTATATATCTTTTATCTGCTTAGTTTCTTATTTAATTTTGCCTCGGACCACAGTTATTAAGGTAAAGGATTTTTTATTGTTTATTTTGCTCACAAAATATTTAAAACATTGGCATATGTTTAAGATCTCAAATAAATAATGTTCGATGAATTTTCTGATTCCTGAGTTCGAATGTTCCTGATTTTTATTTCAACTTCACCTATTTTTTTTTTTCAATATTTAAGTTTTAATTATGCCGCTCTTATTTGCCGCAGGTACCTTATAAATGCATCGTGCACTAAGTTATAATTTAGAAATAATATTATGACTAACACCGACTTCGACTATAGAAGGTTGTTTAAAGTTCAGAAGATTCATAAAGCATGCTAGTGCATGCATTAGACATTCGTCGAATGCATGCACTAGCATGTTTTATGAATCTTCTGAACTTCCAACATTTGTTGATTCCAACATTATAGGTATAGTCATGAACCGGGATTGTTGAGCCACTAGCTTTTCACCTTAAGGGGGAAGCGTCAGGGTAGCCCGCGAAATTCAAATTTTCTTACGTTTATTGTAATTTACAAGTCGGTACTAGATTGTACGTTGATCAAATTATAATTTGCGGCCGTAACAAGTATCTGTTTACATAATTATAATCATTAATTAACACAACTCTTTTAAGTTCAGGTAATCCTAAAGAATGACTATTTCATGAAATTTTGACGTTTCAGGATTATACTAACTTAAGGAGTTGTAATACTGATTCTAATGATTATAATTTTGTAAATACATATTTTTTACGGCCGCAAATCATGCTTTATTTAACATACAACTTAATACTGATTTACAAATTGCAAAAAAACTGGTCAAGTGCGTGTCGGACCACGCACAATGAAGGGTTCCGTAGTTGGGATGAATTTATCCCAAGAAGAAACTTAACATTGTAGTTGAAAAACATGTTCTCACATACATTCCAATTACAAATGTCCATAGTTAAACGAATGTAACGAATGTACAAATGTAAGTTTGTACGCACAATATTGAGAGATTTACCATGTTATTTTAAAACTATAGACTTCTTATAGGTTTTCCTGTAATCTAAAGAAAAATTTTAAGCTCAGTAGTTTCGGAGATAAAGGGGGGAATGGTCTATTTTCCTCTATTTTCTTAAATAACTTTAAAACAAATTATTTTAAAATTATTAAAAAATATATTAGAGACCCTCACAGTAAGTCCTTTCTTTTGATACCTACCCTGACGCTTCCTCCTTAACTTGGTTGTGTTACACGAATGCCGCCCGTGAAATTGACATGTGACATTTCAATAACGAAAAGTGGGTGACATTCGTGTAACACAGATGATAAGCTCGATAATCCCGGTTCATGACGGTACCTAAACCTGCACAGAGAACAATCTTTTTCAAAAATATGGTTGTAATTTATGATAAGCAACTGATAATCGATCTGCCTAGCATTTTCCCAACTATGTTGGGGTCGGCTTCCAGTCTAACCAGATGCAGCTGAATACCAATATTTTTACATGGAACGACTGCCTATCTGACCTCCACAACCCAGTTACTGGGTATTAACCCAGTTACTGGGTATTAACCCAGTTACTGGGTATTACGCTACCCCTTGGTAAGACTGGTTGTCACACTTTCGGGCTTCTGACCGCCCGTAACGACTGTCAAACATCCACGAATTAGAGCCGAAACCAACGGCTTAACGTGCTTTCCGAGGCACGGAGGAGTCTCGGTACGTAAAGATGGTCACCCATCCATGGACCAACCCCGGCAAGCGTAGCTTGACCTGATAGATTGACCCGTGCAGCTGTTAATACTTAGCCATGATAAGCAACTTATACCCAAATTCAATATTTGTCTTAATTATTATATCCCCAAATCAGCAAGAAAAGATAAACCGTAATAAAAGAAAAATATTACAACTATTTTTCTTTTATCCCCAAATGACTCAAGTATTGCTTAAGTTAACAAAGTAAGTAGGGACTTATTGTACTTGTTCATAAGTTGGTAAATTCAAGTTACTACTGATTCCCCCGTTTTGGTTTCCTCCCGAAAAGTTATGTACTTTATAATCCCGTTTTATCAGATAAAATCGAGGTGGTACAGTCAAAGAAAAAAGCACTAAGCGATTATTATTACTTAAGTATAGTTATTACAGATCAAATTATTCTCACAAATCAAATCAAAGCTTTCGTCAATTTTGCAATTAGTTTCTCCACAATTACAAAAATCACAATCAAATAAAAAAAAAATTACCTGTAAAAATATAACATACCTATCTAAATTTTATAAAACAACAGATGTACATGTAAAAATAATATTTCGGTGGTTGTACTTTCTCGCTTAGCTGTACTTAATTTTTAAATTTCGGTGGAATCGAAAATGTAATTAACGATATTATTATTATAAATTTCGGGGAGAAACAAAACCGGGGGGAATCAGTAGTAATCCGAAAATAATCGGTGGTATATGTATATTTTGTGAAGGAGTAAGCAAATAATATTTCTTTGTTATTATAATATACTAGATTTTCCCGCGGCTTCGGTCGCGTGGTTGTCAAAAATAATCCCACGGGAACACACTACCGGGATCAAAAGTATACTATGTCCTAATCCAGGTCATAGTCGACCCATGTGGCAAATTTTATCCAAATCCGTTCAGCGGTTTTACCGTGAAAGCGTAACAAACAAACAAACTCACTTTCGCATTATTATGAAAAAACCGGCTTTCGAAACTCTAGACTCACAAAATGTATTATGTACCTACTTAAATAAAATAAAAACTCTTAACACACTACTAAAGTTTCTATAATAATATAATTCAATCAAGATTCTAAAGACACGTGGCGCCATCTATTATCATAAGAACGTTATTGTTGCTTTTCTCTGGAATAGTACTTTTTTTCGGGATAAAAGGTACCCTATGTCCGTTTCTGTACACATGACAACGTACGTGCAAAATTTCAGGATGATCGGTTCAGTGGTTTAGGCGTGAAAAGGTAACAAACAAACTTATTGTCGCATTTATAATATTAATTAAATGATTGTCTATCATCAATAGCGGATCAGACTTTTACTGAAAATAGGGTACTGGGTTCAGCCATAGCCGTCGAGTACTTAACGCTATTTATTATATAGCGCTGAAACTCGGGTGTCTCTTTTATAATATATGAAGGCACTCTATGGCTGCAGGTAGGTTAAGTATTCGCGATAAAAGGCTATGTTCCCTCCCAAGCGGTTAGTGTTTCCTCGCTGAACCTCTTACGGCATTTACGCATTAAGGCGGTGTCTACATGGAAGAGAATTTTGAGAACAAAATCTAATATTTTGACTGGTAAATAACGTTTGTATCTTAATAGTAATAAAATTATTTATGGTTTCTAACCTAGTACAGAAAGATTGCCGTGTTCTATCTATGTTCTATATTTTCGTTTCTGCACTTAGTTCTTGGAGAGGACCATTTTGCGTGAGCCATGGCAGCCGTCAGTGGTTATTCCAACCGGCCTACCCCGTTTCAGATGTTGAATATGTCTCCTGGTCTGTTGAGAATGTCTGCAAAAGATCTGGGTTACCGTAGGGTTTCTGTTCTAATCTGGGTGACGCCTGTGCATTCAAACAGCACATGCGCAACGGTTTCCTCGGCTCATCACCGCAAGGTTGCCTGCTTGTCGGTCTTCTACAGACTTCGTTGAGTGTGCACAAGCAACCAAGGGCGAGTGTGAGCAACCACGTACCAGTGTCTCAATATAAACCTACCTGTAAACCTACGAAATATAAACCTTCATCACAAAACTGTGTTTGCACTTCGCCCGAACATCCACAACCTCATTCCACCGGGCCCCTTCTACCATCGGACATCTAGACGCTCTGCAAGTTACCTCGTTGCTATTCCACCAATTCGCAGAAATCGTTTCCAAATGTCATTTATAATGCGCACAGCAAAAGAGTGGAACTCTCTACCTACTTCTGTGTTTCCGCACAAACCTAATCTCTTCAAAGTGAGAGTGAACAGGCTTCTTCTGTGTAAGCTCACTCCATCGTCGACTTTGTCTCTGCCGTCTTCGACCTAGACCAGAGTGAAGAGCAAACCCATCTAAAATTTAAAAAAGTATCCTAGGACACTTTTTAACCGACTTCCAAAAGGAGGAGGTTCTCAATTCGTCTGTATTTTTTTTTTTGTTTTTTTTTTTTTTTTTATGTTTGTTACGCGATTACTCAAAGACGGATAGACCGATTTAGAAAATTCTTTTTTTGTTTGATAGGGTATACTTCCGAGGTGGTCCCATATAAATTTTATTAACTTAGCTTAGGGAGTTTTTGAGTTAGCTTCAATAATGCGTATATTTGCCACTTATTTTATGTGGATGATGTGATGGTGTTTTAATAACTTCCTATCACTGTTATTTACATGGCTATATCTACAATTATTGTGCTCAATTATGTATTCGAATTTGTGTGGGGTAGGTTCCACAACTAAAAAGTGAAAAATAAAAACTTTTTAGCAAAAAATAAAACCGACTTCCAAAACAAAACACTACAAAGTGAAAAATAACTTTAATTTCGGAAGTCGGTGGCAAAAAACGAAAATACAAAACCCAAGACACCGACTACCGAAATTAAAGTTATTTTTCACTTTGTAGTGTTTTGTTTTGGAAGTCGGTTTTATTTTTTGCTAAAAAGTTTTTTTATGCCTATTGTGTGGAAGTGTTAAGATTTCCGTGTTTCAGTTTTCGGTAATATTACAGAACCGCTTGAACGCCGTCATTACAGAAACATTTGGTGATCAGTCCATGTTGCTCGCGAAGTTATGTTATACGTTATATTACGCGGCAATTATGATAAAATAATAACAAAATTATAATCATTTAAAACATGAATATAGCTCTCGAAATTATATTTGCTGCAAATCGTTGTAATTTCACGAAATAGTCTTGTTCGGCATTCTCTACCAGTCAACCATGGGTGGGCAGGCCCATTTTGGATTCTTTACATAAAACAAAGCAGCAATCTTTTTAAACTATACTTTATCTTTTATTTCTTATTCTGTTATTTTTATCTCATTATATGCTGCAACGGGCGACGTCATCACGTCAACGCCGGCTGTCGCTAAAAACCAGCAGTAGGGCTCTGTCTCGCATAGGGTTGCAGCATTATGCTGAGCGTTATACAAAAGCTAAAATAAATATTTTATGATATTTTAATTATTTATTTGCTTATGTCTAACAATGTCAAAGCTTCAATATGACGTCGTCACCTTGATATAACTAATGAAATCAAAGCCCTGCTTGCAGGACAAAGCTCATGAAGACTCTAAAATTAACTAATTAATTAAGACGCCCCCGAAGCATGCATAGTTGATACAAACGAAATACCGAAATAATTTGTAAATCAAACATCTTCTTAAGGTTGTGTGTATTTGTTCCGATTGGATTACAGAATATCTAAGTTCCAAAACATACAGGGTGACTCAGAATACCTCTTTTGATCCAGCGGCCCCATATTCTGTTGTGCATTATTAATCATTAGATGAAGTCCCCAACAATGTTCATTAAAGTTGAATGCTTTCGACATGTCAAAGTTTTCTTCATATTTTTGATGGAGTCAACCCTAAATTTGGTTGACCTCTATTCTCTCTTCTTTGATATAGGGATGAATGCGTCAGATAAGACACTTAACACATAATAGTAAAAAGCCTATAATTTTCTTGCATCCGAGAGTTGATTTTTTTTTTTCAAGATTGAATTAAGTCTTGAATACCAGTATGATATGCGAAATACCTACGCAGAGTAGAAGTAGACGTAGCTACATACATCTGCATAAAACTGCAGTTTAAACCCAACTACAAGGTTTTTATAAAATACAAATACCTAGTAAAAAGTTTAATAAAATAAATATTAGCTCCCTATGAAAATTAATTCCATTTGTTTAACAGGTATCTATCCTCAAAAGTAAGATATCGAACGACCTAACTGTTTTCGTTACTCTTTGGTGAAATACATTTTTATAAGAATTAATTGCAGTTTTAATCCTCCGATTGGTAGAAATGCCACCAATATCTTGCAATTTCCTACACTATACTGCACGTCCATTGCTTCCGGCTTTCTTACTGGATATCGGCATCGGTTGAAGAATGCTTCAAATCCGAAAGATTTTTTAAACTGAAATGATTTTGAATGTTATTTAATCATAAAAATAAGATTTAAAATCATTTCAGCTTACAAAAATCTTTTGGCGTGCCGCCGTGCCGC
Organism: Dicycla oo; assembly: GCA_948252095.1. Classification (NCBI taxonomy): domain Eukaryota; kingdom Metazoa; phylum Arthropoda; class Insecta; order Lepidoptera; family Noctuidae; genus Dicycla; species Dicycla oo. Next base: position 19,254,823 of record OX411732.1, read on the forward strand.
CGCGCGCGGCCTTTGAGCTTGCCGCCACCTTGGAAAGAAAATCACTAAAAGATTCCGTACATGTGTAATAATAACGCGATTCTATTTTAAGACCGGGCAATCTTTTTGGGGTTTTTGGATACTGTATTCGATTATTTTGGAATTAGATTTGTTTCATAATTATGGCAATGTATTTTATTTCTTTATCATTTAAAAAATACAGAAAATAGGTAAACCACTAAGATTTGTAATTAATGCTACAAATACTAGTCAACCTCGATAATACAATTTTAACTGGCCGCTTATCACATCATGGGACAGAAATACCGTAAGCAAAATGTAGGTGCACTGCTATCACTAGGTACAATATTTTATTTTAAAAATAGTACCTATTTATTATCGGAATTCACTTAATATCTTATTGATCCCTAAAATTGTGTACATTTTTATTATTGTAGGCTAGTTAAGTAATTAGGCATTTATTTCGCTAGTTCACTTCATTCTTTCGAGTTGGATGCATGTCGTCTAGTTTCGCGTTGGATTGCAGTAAATTTTGCGAGGAATCATGACCGAATATGCGAACAATGAATATTATGACATGATAATGTGTGTAGGTGCGACTGACGGTAATCTTGCAGCAGCAAGACAACTGTCTAAGTTCTGTGTACCTTTTGTGTTTGTTGTCCTTATTGTGAATAAGTTCATGTGCTAAAACTATGAGTGTACTTACGTGTACCTACGTGTGTAAAGCTGCGCAGGATTTGAAAAGGAAAATGGTATGTACAAACTTAATAATTACCGTACTGATCATTTCACTCGCGCGATGAGGCAACAGCTTGCCAGGTCAAAGGACGCGACAATACCTACATACCTACGGCCTGCGGTCATTGATTTATTTGGCTCCGCCTATCTAGGGTTGCTACGACATAGCAAAATTAAAATATTATTTGTATTTTGTAAGAGAAAACCGAAATTATTTAAAGTTGAGATATGACCATGGCGACCTCCCAGAATAACTAATAGTGTATTAAACAATACACTGTTTTCGGTATAACAGGGGTATTTTGAATCACACTGTATATTTTGAAAGGAAACTGGAAAGAAACGCATGCTTCGGGGGCCCCTTAATCTTAACTTTCGGAATCGCGCGGCGATGTAAGTTTTTACTGGCGCAACGCGACTATTCGAGACTGCTGCGGTATACCGCATGCTAACGTTTATATCGTGTCATATACTGATATCGTCAGACGATATCGTTGTAGTCAGAACTGACGATGTGTTGTTGTCGAGTTGTATCGTCGCAGTGTGAAAACGGCCATCGGGCGTTTTCACTTTCCACAAAATTAATACTCAATACTCTGTACTCAATACTTTTATTGCATTCCACATGTGGACCCTGTCGGGCACGGCAAAATAAGAGGAAGCATTTGTTATTTATATAATATTACTCAAAACTATATTATAATTATGATGCAAGTAAGTATTTTCTGAGATTAATAAAAAAAAAATACATATATATAAAGAGGTAGGGTCATGTATTGTACCTATGGACATTTCAGACTATCTCCAAAATGGCCTCACACTGCACACAACACCGATAGCGTCACTCCACTCACTGGTGTTGCTAGAAAATAAAAATGCTACCGCAGTGTTGCAATATTATATTTTTAGTACTGCCAGTTTTTTTTATTATAATCAATGTCCAAAGGTAAAAGCGTCCATAGGTACAATACATGACTATACCTGTTGAGAGATGTAATAGTATGTAGTTATGACTTTACCTAAAGTACAGGGTGTAGCCGAGCCTTACTTACAAGCACATACATAATATATTTATCTGAAGAATAAGCACCTACTCGGGTACCACTTACTAAGCTACTCTTTAGTAAGTTCAGCTAAAGCGTGATTTAAGTTGTGTGTAGTGTAGTTTTGCTTATGAAGCTGAGTTATCTTAACAAATGTAGGTAGCTACTCTAGATGGACGCGGTAATGTCATAATAATTTTAATCTGTGGTTTACAGTGGTAAAAACTTTCATTTTTTTTTAATCCTTTTATAAAGAACCTTAATAACAATCTAGCCTAATATGATTAATAAGCAACTTTAATTTAATCTAAATTTTTACGTGATAATTATTTTTTAGTTATGGACGTTCCTACAAAACTTATGTAGATAAAATATATAGACTACAACTAAGTATACTCAAGACTATTATATTAAACTTAAATATAAAGATGATGAGCACGGATTATTTAAATATTGTAAAATTGTGTCAGTCTATGATAAATTCAGGTCGGCAATTATCTTGGATAATTTTAATAATATTAGCTCCTTAACTTTAAACAGTAGACCAAAACAGTTACGTGATCTTGATTACTTGCCTACATATAAACTACCTACAACTGTAAATGTGTAATGGCAGGAGAACGTGGGAATATATATTACCTGGTGCTCTAAATAAAATTCCTGACTCTGTGCAGTCAAATATTGCCTCTAGTACATATAAAAAATGTAAATCTACCTTAAAAAAATATTATATTACTGGTGACATCCCATCTCAATTCTTTAAGTAGCCAACATAATTTTTAAGTATTTGTTGTGAGCGTGTTTGCTTCCTCCACTTTGTCACATAAACCTTTAAAGGTCTTTAGACAAGGTGTTAAGATTGTATATTATGTAAAATGTAACTAACTTAACTAAAATGTATTGAAAAATAAACGAAAAAAAAAACCTTTTAATAGTATCGATTTGTACTTTACACAAGAAACTTTCAATGAATTCATTGTATCTTTAGTACTAAGGTGTTTCGTCTAGGCCACGAATGCTTTCAGCTTTGTAAGGAAAAAATGTTAAATTGTATTATATGAATTCGTATCTAATTTACTTTTTTACTTTTCATCCATGCTATACATCCTATATATTCTGAAACAGTTAGCTTATTGCCAACATTAAAACAACTAGTATCATAGTAACCATAATATCATCCAAACGAGTGTTATAATGTTGTACTAAATTTCATTATGCAACTCCTTTGACTTTTCGATCCGTTCCTTACTCATCAAACAGCCACATTCTCACTACTCAATTCGTGGTATCTTTATGAATTTCAATAAAAGAACATTGTCATGCCGCGCGTTTCCCCACCACAGTGCCGTAATTTTAAAAAAAATATCTTATAGGTTATTCTAATTCACGTCATAACCCGCCATTTTTGTTCGATATTAGTATTGCAAAATGTAAATAATTATTACAATAAATAATTCTATTAATACACACACAGACACATATTATTATCGGGTTGGCTAATAAGTAATGAGCGTTTTAGTTTATAATTTCTAGAATTTTCGGAAACGTGCTAGAACGTTCTGTAGCAGAGTGTATATAAAGAGCGAGTTATTGATAGTTTGGCTGTTAGTGTGTTAAACTTCACAAAGAAATGAGTGATATTAAAACCCACGTACGACATTGTTTATTATATGAGTTTCAATGTGGGCATTCTGCTGCAGAAGCTACAATGCAGTCTCCGAAGCAACAGCAAAGCGCTGATTCCAACGGTTCCGCAATAACGATTTTTCCTTAACCGATCAACCAAGGTCTGGGCGCCCCGTGGAAATAGATATCGATATATTAAAACTATTAATCGAAGAAGATCCTCGAAGAACTACACGCGATTTGGCTGTTCAGTTCGAGTGCTCTCATGGCACCATAGAAAATCATTTACATGGTTTGGGAAAGACTTACAAATATAGAGTTTGGGTACCCCATCAATTAAGTAAAGATCAGCTGACCTACCGAGCTGAGATTTATGTACAACTTTTATCTTTCCGCCGCACATTTAATTGGTTAGATCATCTTGTCACTGGAGATGAAAAGTGGGTTCTCTATATTAACCACACACGCAAGCGCCAGTGGCTGGGATGTAAAGAACAGGGAAAACCAACGTCAAAAGGTGATCTTCATCCTCGCAAGGTAAAGCTTTCTGTCTGGTGGGATATACATGGAGTAATAAGCTGGGAATTCCTTCCTACTAATACTACGATTACAGCAACAGTATATTGTGATCAACTCGAAAAACTGAAGCTTGACATCCATCGCAAACGTCCACAACACGACAAAAATTTTTTCCTGAACGACAATGCCCGGCCGCATATTGCTAAGAGTACCAGGCTAAAACTATTGGAGCTTAATTGGGAAATAATACCCCACCATCCATATTCGCCGGACTTAGCACCAACTGATTTCAGCTTGTTCCGATCACTTAGTAATAATTTACGGGAAAAAAGCTTTGACGATGAACCACACTTGAAACAATACATAGATGACTTCTTCAATTCAACACCAACGAAGTTCTATGCGGACGCCATTCACTCTTTGCCAGGTCGATGGTGAATGGTAGTAGAAAACGATGGTGAATATACTCGTATTATTAATGATTAACAATTATTTATTTAATAAAAAATACAAATAAAATAGTTGTATGTCGCTCATTACTTATTAGCCAACCCAATATATATGTTTGTTTGAATTAAATACTCAGCAATTAAACTTTCCATGAATTTACATAGAGTTCTTACAACACTGTACAAACACCCTATGATTTCAGAACCTTTTAATAGAGGATTCATATCATGGATGTAGATAGTCTTGTATGCAACAGTACATAATTTGGTATTAAAACACTCATGTGATAATGTTGTCACATGAGGCGAACCTTATTATACAACAGTTACATAAATAACTAAGATACCATCAAAAGCGACTTCATAAAATTAATATCAAAGATCTCAATCGCACAATCTTCCTTTGATGAGACGTAGCATCACGTCATCGCTACGTCGTAGCTACCTTTGCTACGGCGTAGCGTTGCTACGGGTGTTCGGATGATTTCGATTGTTTTCACATTTCGAAATAATCCGATTATTTTCTCTCTAATCGTGTCAATCAATAGGGAATCTTACTGCCAATTGCTCCCGCTAGAGGGCACCATTGCTGAGTTGGCAACGACAACAAATTAATTGTAACTGATTAAAACTATTGTTTGATTTAATCATTCTTGAAGGGGATTAAAACTCCCCTTCAAGAATTGCAATAGCTAACAAAAAGGTGATTGACTCATATGGTATCTGCTTCAAGTCTGGCAAAATTTTCTTTCGTCTGTTAGTTTGTTGCTATTCCTCTACAGGTCGTATGTTACAATCGATCTGGGCGATACTTGGTATACAGGTTTTCCGACTTTATAGAATATTTTTATATGGGATTTGTTATTGGGGGGATATTTTTGATGGTTCTTTTTTATTTGAAAGATAGTAACTTTAAGTTGGTCAAAAAAAACATGGTAAATATCTGGTTTAGTGATATATTAATTGCAACACGATTTGGGCTCGCGCAACAGTAGACCTGTTCGCAGAACTACTAGTAATAAAAAGGTCAAAGTTCTTAAAAAAATTAAATTGTAAATAATTGTAATACCAGTAGTTCTGCGAACAGCAGACCTCGCGTAGAGTGGTGCAATTAGCGCCATCTAATGATCTTATTGTGAAACTAACATTTATATTGGTTTTAAAGCCTCGTTTTAGAGAATTCTGATAATTATTTTCAAAATTGTCTAGTTTTATCAAAATTATAATTTCTTCTCCTCCTTTATTTTTCTTCTTTCAGAAACCTTATCGGTAACGTTCTTTAGAAATGTCAGGTGCATAGTACTCGCAACCGGCGTGCGTATATGACAAGATGTATGAACGCAAACGAAGCAAAAGGAGTAGGTAAGGATCTGCCTACCTCCGTGGGGAAAAGGCGTGAGTTTATATATGTACACATATGTATGGTTATTTTTTTAATATGACCTACGGACCCTATCCAACTAAGGAAATTACGTAAAAGGAAAAGCCGAATAATACACTAAAACACACATAGTTTTTCCGAAGGGCTAGTCAATACGAGTAGTTTATCCGATTCAAAAACCTCATGGGACTCATTCGATTGTTGAATCGATTCGCTTCGTCGCGTCCCTGTTCCCTGCCGGAAGTTTATTTCATGCGATAAGATCGATTCTCTTCGTTCCACTCGATTTCATAAGGAGAAAGCTTTATATATTACGTACAAATGAATGTAAAATGTAGAAGATGAAAATTAATCGATATTGGTTTGTTTTACAGCGAATTTGTAGAATGTATCGGTTGTTGCTATGCGGACCGTTATTGGTTAAAATTAAAACTCTTGTATCTTTACCAATAATGAAGCAAAGACCTCATAGCTTTGCATAGTAGAACCTCCCATATGGAAGTGACTATGACAGATCAAATTAGTTTACGAATTTATACAACATTATTTTTAGTATATGCGAAACCTGAATATAGTTTGTTCAGAATAAGTAACTGAATCGATTCCAATAATTTTTACATCATATTATATTTTGTCCCAAAAATATTTAAAAAAAGGTTACAAGTTGGACACGGAGCGACACTAAGTACCTATCCGAACTCACGCGCACAACACAGGTGCGGCATTAGGCGCGGGCGCACAGCGGGGCGGGGGTAAAACCACCCCTGCAGTCGCCCGGATGCTACAGGTTGACGCGCACGTGTGTGCTCCCGTTCAGTTACGTAACGATATCGTGTACCTATCGTATGTAAAAAGTATCGTGTAACCATGTCTTTCTCATACACAAACGTCAAGTACACAGAAATGGAGTACGTACGCTAGCGGTTTAGCCCTGGCAGTGCGGCGGCACGAGGAGCAAATAGGCAACAGAGTATCGTGGAACACAATGCTTTCCGCCACACAAAGATCTAGGGGACTACAGTAACTTTCGGCCTCCGACGGCCGTTGATAACTTAGTCGCCAATCAATCAATTGTAAATAGTGATCAGGTAAATTATTGTAAATAGTGATTAGCTAATTATTGTAAATAGTGATGATTAACGTTTTTTTAAACACGTGAAGATGGTTAATTGTAGAAAGTTATTATTCGTACCTATAGCCTGCTTTCATTTCATCCATTTAGAACTTTAAGTGGTTGGCATAAGGTACAACAAATCGCAATGACTATTTTATCACTTACAGCTGCATTTACGAATAAAGTAAATAATAATATCTACCTACACTTGACCATTACGACAGTCCAAAGTGTGATGGAAAATGTTATCACCAGTTAATTTTGAACCTACATTATTATGAATGAGCGCTGCGCGACGCTGCACTGGAGGCGCGGGTGTGCCGCGTGGTGAGCAGGTTTTTGTACGGACAACCAGGTAACATAACAAGCTTATAACTTTGTCATTATTCATGATATAGTTTTGAAATTTTGTACATAGATTCTTTACATAACACACGTATTTTGAGTTTCGCGTATACTAAAACTAAGGTTGTATATGTAAGGTTGTTTGGTAATAAAAATGCTACCATATTGGTAAGCGAAACGATTCCTTTTTGTTTATAGGAACTGAGCATAAGTTTAAGCTCCACCCGCTGCACCATTTTATAGGCAGGTACTTAAAACTATGTACTTCAAGCAGAAGAATTTAGGTAATTATTTGAGTTTTTTTAGGACTATCCTAAAATTAAAGTACACCAGACATTACAATATTCGGAATCGAGGCTTTTCTGGTTAGATTTATAAATTACATAACTTACCTAAACACACACCTAACAAAAAGTCCCTTTTTCCTCAAAAAGTTGGTTGGTTGGTAAATATAAAAAAATCAGCTGTTCCCTACATTTATGTTCTCATAACTCATCAAAATCTACGGAACAACAGACATTTTTCGCGATTTCAGGTTTGGTCCCATATTAAAAGTTGTTCATAATGATGAGTCCAATGACCCCTTAAGAGATTTCTAGTATGAATAGTTATATAGACCTTGTCTTTTAAAAATCACGACAGATTTATGAATACGACGATTTTATTGGTTGTTAGTTGTGTACTCGTATATTTAAATGTCTTTGCTTGTGTATCAGTTTTCTTGGTGTATAAAATGTTTCTTTTTATCCACAGGTAGTTTAACCTAACCTAACCCAACCCAACCCAACCAACTTTTTGGGGATAAAGGAGTGATAGGTATGTGTTTAAGTTATGTAATTTATAAATCTATCCAGAAAAGCCTCGATTCCGAATATTATAATATCTGGTGTAGCTGGACTGGAAGCTGACCCCAACATAGTCTGCCCAACAGCTCGCCACATACTGCCCTGCGGGTTTCGGTATCTCTCTTGGTCTGGCTCCTCATCCTAGACCTGTTTCGGCAATGTAAAATCTACCGGCACAGACCTAAAGTTCGGAGTACGCAAGTTCACCACGAAGTCAACGTAGAGATACAGCAGTGGGATTATTATTATTATATCTTACCGTAACAGGTGTAACAAGGTGACATCGAGAGTAGAGCACCCTCATACGCTAAAGCGTTGTGAGGCGTGCAATAAACGTTTCAAGATTATAAATAGGATATCCTAATCATATTTTATGTCCTACCTACATATCGAGGTAGGTAGATAGGTCTCATCAAAAATCCGTCGACGCCGGAAATTGAGTACTGAGCCGATAGCGAAATTCAACTTCCTTATTAACTCATAAATATTGTTTTTACCATGTTTGTACTGATATGGGAATTACAGAAAATTTTAGAAAAATATGAGGAAGATATTATTATGTAGGTTATAAAGAACAAAAATTGATACGATCGTAGAAAAAAGAAAGAAAAAAGTTAATTTACATTTCTGTTTTTATGATTCCGTACCTCGTAAGGAAAAAAAAGAAACCCATATAGTATCACATATAGATCCGGTCTGTCAGTCTGTCAAGATCGATTTTCTCAGGAACGAGGAGGTTTCTAGTTGAAATAGTATCAAATAGGTAGGTATATAGACCCTTGGAGCTCTAAATAAATCAAGTTTCTATCTCAACGCAATAAAAAATACGGCGTTATGCGACATGTTTTGATAATCGAAAGTAAATCAAAGCCTATAAAGGTACTTCCCGTTGACCTAGAATCATGAAATTTAGCAAGAAACAAGGTCTCACAGCACCAGTAAAGGGAAAATTCCGAAAATCGATAATTTGTAGTTTTATCACATGGAGATTTGATCGAGACGTACATAATATATTAATTTATGGGAGAACATGTTTTTCATGTTAAGTTTGTTTTTGGGATAAATTCTTTTATATAAAATTTCAAAACTGTATCATGTTACCTGGTTGTCCGTACAAATCACCACGCGGGGCCCCGTGCCACCCGCGCGCCGCGCCTCAAGCGTCGCGCAGCGCTCATTCTCATTATTTTGGCAGTAGGTACTAACCGTACGGCGATTGTATTTTAATAATAATATTCCACATAATAATATTCCACAACTATCACACAACGCCGTCTAGCCTCAAGCTAAGCAGAGCTTGTGTTATGAGTACTAGACAACTGATAAACATACTTATATATTTCTAAATACATACATATATAGATAAATTACACCCAGACACAGAACAAATGATCATGCTCATCACACAAACATTTGTCCTGGGTGGGAATCGAACCCACGACCTCCGGCATAGCAGTCAGGGCCACTAACCACTAGACCAACAGGCCAGTTAATCAACTGGTTATAACATTTGCCATCACACTTGCAGGCTTTGGACTGTCGCGGTCGTAATGGTCAAGTGTAGGTAGATATTATTATGTACTTTATTCGCAAATGCAGCCGTAATGATAAAATGTAGTCAATGCGATTTGTTGCACCTTATGCCAACCACTTAAAGTTCAAAGTGGATGAACAGTATTAAACATCGCATTACTTAAAAACAGAAAGCTGTAGGTACAAATAATAACTTTCTACAATTAATTGGCGTGTTTAAAAATGTTAATCATCACTATTTACAATTGCTTGATTGGCGACTGAGATATCAACGGCTGTCGGAGGTCGAAAGGTACCGTAGTCCTTAGATCTTTGTGTGACGGAAAGCATTGTGTTCCACGATACTTGATGCCAAATTGCTCCTCGTACCGTCGCACTGCTAGGGATACGAACACCACAAACCGCGGCTAGTGTACGTACCATTTCTATGTACTGGACGTTTGTGTATGAGAAAGACATGGTTACACTATACTTTTTTCTTATGATTGGTACACGTTCTACCGAAACAACGTTGATGCGTACGCGTCAACCTGTAGCATCCGGGCGACTGACGTGCTTGTTTTACCCCCGCCCCGCTGTGCGCCCGCGCCTAGTACCGGACCTGTGATAGTGTGTTACGCTATCAGGGTACTGTTTCAGTGTCTTTAGAAGTGAAAAGTCTTTTAGAATTATATAATGCGGCTGTTACTGAGAAATTCCTAATTTAAAATCCAATAGGTAACACTACTAAACCAGGAGAACGAATTGAGGACGCTTAGCAGTGGCGCTGTGGTCCATTCGGTACTTGACGAACGAGGCAGTTAAACATTTTCAGTTGAATATTTTTCCATGCCTACTAGTAGAGGATCCGTAGAGGAACGACCTTTACCCATCTGTTTAATGGATGAAAAGTATTTTAAATCAAAGTAGGTATGTTAAAAAATATATCGCGTGTGGGTTGGCGAACAAAATTCCTGGCCAGACTATGATATTAATTAAAATTCACAATGGACGTTTTTTTTTTTACAATTTACCATGCACTCTTTCGTTTACCGAATAAAAAATACCAATCGAAAGTATGAAGCCTTTAAAATATACTAACGTTGGCACAGATCATTTGTGAACGTTGGGTTGTCTATTTGGGTTGGCAGCATAACAGGTACAAAAAGATAAGTCGATACTAGTAATTTACACCCATCTATTTAATACATAAATCTTATATCAAAATATATTTCTATAAATAAACTACTTTTTATTAAATAAATTATTTTTTATAAATAAACGATATTATTATTATTTCATGGCGAACACGATGATATGAGGTTGTCTGCGTAAAAAAAATATTAATCTCAGTCTGGCCAGGATTTTTTTAGCCAACCCACACGCTATATATTTTTTAACATATTGTTTTAAAATATTTTTCATCCATTAAACAGATGGTTGAAGGTCGTTCCTCTGCGGATCTTAGGCTATACAAGAATAAATGTTCAGCACTGGTTTTTTTTCTTTTTATAAGTAAGTACTAGCTTATTCCCCCGACCCACCGCATCGCATCGCATCGCCTGCCCACATTATTACATCTTTTTGCCTAGCGTTCTTTCTGACTTGTTTATTATTTACTCGACTCCTAAGCGTCTTAGCGTGATGTTAAATAGCCTACAGCCTCAAGAACTGGACTATCAAATGCAAAAAGAATTTTTCAAATCAAACTGGTAGTACCAGAGATTAGCGCGTCCAAATGTTCCAGAGATTAAAATAAAAATTAAAATTAAAAAGCCTTTATTCTACTACTTTAACAATTTTTCTTATATACATATAGTTACTCGCACTAGATTTTACATTTATATGATTCTAAATTAAAACATTAGTAAACTTACCTATTTATTTATAATGTATGTACTTATTTTCGTATATAATATTTAGTTTTTATTAAGTGTGATTTACGCTCTTAAGCAGTAGTCGCCTCTTTGGCGTAGGCCTCCCCCATTTCCTTCCACAGATTTCTATCCCTCGCCTTGGTCATCCAACCAGGTCCACTTTTCTCCCAAAAAATGTCTTCCCACCTTTTTTTAGGCCGACCCCTGAGAGATTTAGCGCGTCCAAATTTCCAAACTAAAAATCTATTTAGCTTTATTATTCTAGTATAGATACATTTCCAAAGCTGATTTTGCATTGTATAGGATTTCCGAACAATATACCTTCACAATATTGAAATAAAATTTTGCTATGATTTATTACGACCTTCTTTGTATCATTACGACGAGCTCTTTGAGAATTATCTGACATTCAACTCAGAGCCTTTCAAGCGGAATATGGAATTTTATTTTTTATTACGGCTTGTGTGACTGACGTACCTACTATAATTCAATTTCTATTTTAGAACTGCGATTTTGGCATTCATGTCTAAAAATATGACAGTCAGCAAATTCTATAGCGTGGGTAGCCCCCCTTCCCCCCTACAAGGTGGAATCCCCCGACGACTAAGTGAAGGTCGCGGGTGTTTAATTCCTGGTTGCGAGCGTTATCGTAGGTTCTTCTGAAGCCCGGAAGTCTTACCAAGAGGTATCGTGTTACCCAGTAGATAACTGGGTTGTGGAGGTCGTAATTATAGACAGTCGCTCTATTTAAAATACATCTGGTAAGACTAGAAACCGACCCTAACATAGTTAGGGCTCATATACGGAGACGCGGCGCGTCGTGCGACGCGTATTGCGTGACGTCTCGCGGTGCGTTGAACGATTTTTCCATTTACGGAGAGGGGACGCGTGCAGCGGGCCGCGTCCCCTCTCCGTAAATGGAAAAATCACTCGCGCAAACACAAACATATGGCAAAGTACCAATGATATTATAAGTAAAAAGACGATAATTAACTAAATAACTAACTCTTTTTACTTATAATATCATTGCAAAGTACGATGTTGTTTACGAAGACGCGGGGCGTGTGATACCGCGGGCCCCGCCGCGGGTGTCACTACGTTTTACCGAAAACGGAAAATTACGCCATGCAATTTTGAACTTTAATGAAATATTCTTAAGACTATTTTTGAAATAAAATCATTTTTTGTTTAAAACAACAACATAGAAATAATAATTTTAGTCTCAAATATAAAGTTCTAATTAGTAATTTGAAGTATTTTCAAAGTATCGCAAAACAAAATTAAATAAAAAAAATAAATATCATTAATTGTCATTATAAAATTAAATTATAAGTAATACATCTTTACAAATAAATACAAATACATTTCACGATCCAACTCTTAAACACTTCCATAACAACTCAGCGACGCAACACCATCGATCACTAATAAACAACTAGATGCACAATGCCATACAAAAATTCTCTTAAAACGGTCGCCAATTGTCTTTACCTATATCTAGTTGAAATAAATATACGTTAATGTAAATTCAACCATAAGTGCAATGTTTAAAGTTGTATTCACAAAGCCGTTACGACCGGTGCTTGCTAGTCAACATACATCAAAACAAATTCAACCTTACTTACAATGTTTTAAAATCAGATTTACAGTGCGAAAAAAAAAACAATAGATTTTACGACCGAGGCTCACCGCTAAGACAAAGGAATGAGTAGAGTCAAATTGTCCAATATTTTTTTGTTTATATATTATTATAAAGGTATTGTTTTAAAGCTTATTAAGCTTAATGTATTAAAAAAAGTGTACGTAATAAAACACATTTTATTCTCTTATTTGGTGTATTATTTGGTGTGACTTTCGGTGAGGACATTTTTTGCCGCTGATTGTGTATCTAGTTGTTTATAGTGATCGATGCGCAACACGCATCTACGGAGCGCGCTCCCCGAAATTACGCCACACAAAGGACACCCTCCCGCCACTATTAGTGATACTGAGGACCGGTTTTTTAAATGTAAACCAACTCAATACACCGAGGGCTTTTTTCATTTATTCGATATCGCATTTAGTTTTTGAGATATAGTTGATTTTATGACAAAAGACCCTTCGAATTTTTCACATTATTGCGATTTTTAAAAAAAGTTTTTGACTTTTTTTTCACCATATTGTAGCCCTCGTTGATACGGATGGTCTTCTGAGACCTCAACCATCCATGTAGCCTTAAAACTCACGACACCAAGGCGATGTCACACTCTGAGCGAAAATGGGGCTATACTGAAGCGATCGAAAAAAACATTTTCAATGTTAAAATACAAAGAGTTGTAGAAAGCATTTTGTAGCATATTTTGCATTTTACCTGTAACATTTTGGTTTAAAGCACCATTTAGTGTAATATGAATCAAACCTTAAAACTTAAGTTAATATTATGTGCGAAACGAGTTTCTGAAGTGACACCTTCAATAGGCGCGTTCAACGATTTTTGGTAGGGGATAATCTTATGGGTTCGCGTCACCGACATGCGACATGCTATGCATAGTTTTAGAGAGCGGGAAATTTCCGCTTCAAGCCAACAAGTGTGAACGGCGCAATACAAAGCAGTATACCAATATTGTATCCAACCTGCGAGGCACACTAACAATAGGAATCGGTTGAATTTTGACAGTTCAACAACGACTCATTGCGTTATTTACGTTGTCGAGCAGACAAATATTTCGAGCAATAGATTATTTGCTTCAAAATTATTCAGATTCTTATTGATAGTGTTACGCAATTTAGGGTGCCGACCGAAATCGTGGTTGAACGTCCGGCAAATGTGTCGTCGCCGACAGTTTTATCGCATCTCCTTAATGTTAACAACACTATTGAAATACATAATTGCAGTTCCACAAACTTATCTGGCCCGGTGAGAGAGTCGTTGTTATCGCATTTGGTGTTGCCAGTAAACATACATTTTGCAATAAAGTGGGTAAGCAAGTCGATGTAACAAAACATTTTGGTCCAAATCTTGAAAACTACGGGACCGATTTTTCAATCCGATTAATAGTTTCGGAGAAATGCGTAAAGAAACATACATATATACATACATACCTATATATATACCTATAACAATTTGTATAAGTATATGTTTGGAAGCCCTAATAGACTATTATATATACATATACAGACATCAACACCGTCTAGGGATATTTTGTATAAAGTTCTTAAACTCAAAAAATACTGGCCAGTTTTAAATTCGTATTCGTATTTCGTATACAGGTTTTGGTTTATGTCTTTTAATGAGTTCGTAGAGTTGCAGCTTTGTTAACTGTTCGTTAAATTCTACATTATTTTCGTCAGCCACTTCTGCATCTCAGCCTTTTTATGACTTCCATTACGAGTTCTGTTTATGCAATATGGGGCGTTATTCAATACAATCAGTGTTGGCTGATATAAATCAGGCAAAATTTATCGGTCCCCCATTTTTTGAAATTGTTACTGTTCATTTAGTCGTGGTATTCGCCACTTTTTGTATTCGATTGGAACACTAATAAAGCATTCTCCACAAACTCTGCTTGTCCTCCCGCATAAACAATTATCGATCTGTTTCCTTTGGAGACCGGGTTTAGCACACCGTCAATTTCATTACTCTGCCAACAGCGTCCAGCTGTATGAGATGCGTGAGTACGTATCTCTTCAATTTTTAGGATTCCGTACCTCAAAAGGAAAAACGGATCTCTTATAGGATCACCGGATGTCTGCTTGTCTGTCTGTCCATCTGTGACAGCCAATTTGCTCCGAATCTAATAGACCGACTAAGTTGAAATTTGGTACACGTATGAATTTCTGTGACCGAAACACCCGGACGTGTAACGTAAATAAATGAATTTTGAATATGAAGGTCAATTTTGGTAGGCAAATAAGGAAATTAAAAAAAATGCTAAATGTATCGTGTTACATCTCAAATGACCTTTCATTTATAAAAAAATATATTAATATTTTTTATAATTTTAAAATAAATTATTTTAAAGTTATTTAAGAAAATAGACGAAAATTGACCATTTCCCCTTATCTCTGAAACTACTGAGCCTAAAATTTTGAAAAAAAAAATAAAGTAATAGTTCTTTAACAGGAGAACCTATAAGAAGTCTATGATCTTAAAATAACACGGTAAATCTCTCAATATTGTGCGTACAAACTTACATTTGCAGTTAGAAAGTATGGGAGAACATGTTTTTCAACTGTAATGTTAAGTTTGTTCTTGGCATAAATTCATCCCAACCACGGAACCCGTTATTGTTCGTAGTCCGACACGCAATTGGCTGGTTTTTTTGAAGATAATTTGCTCTCCAATTTGCTGAAATATCATTTCACTGTATTGTAACATAGTGTACATAACATGTACATTACTACTACAACTACTATAAATAATAAATAAAAAAAGACAACTTAACTTAAAAATAAACAATTTAAAAAATATAACTTACTAAGTAAACAATATAAATAAAACTACTAAAAATAAATAAATAACAAATCAACTATTTATAACTATTATTTAACTATACATACATAACTATAAAACTAAAATTGTACCTAGGTTGTAGTAGTGTAACAATCAAGTGACGCGGTTTTTTTTTTTTTTTTTATGAATGGCATCTCGTAGTTGACCTAGAGAGGTCGAGACTACTTAACCGGACTATCCTGTGGCTGCCTTAAGAAAAACTCAAAGCCTCCAGCCAGGGGCAAAAACTTACAGACTAAGCGACTACACGCTAAGGGCTCCCCCTGTGGGGAACGGGCCTCGGCTTAGGGCGTCGCTGGGGGGAGGACAGCAAGATGGGACAGGCTGGATCAGATTTGAATTATTATTATCAGGGGAGTTTAAAGCTACAGGCTCAGCTACGCCACCAGCTGGCACATCATACCCGAGCAAGGGACGGGGGGGAGGACCATTATTACGGGGTCGTCGCGAGGGACCTCGGCGGCGAGGTCGGAATGTCGATTTGTTTTTGTTCCTACGGTCCCTACTGCTCTCCTGGAGAAGAGTTATGGGGTCGTCGGGGGCTGAGAGGACAAGCCTGGGGCGGCGGACCTTACTAATAAGAGAGGGGACATAGCTAGCCGCCTCGACAACCAGAGGGTTGCGATGGTTGGTGGCTGAGTCGAAGAAACGCTTGGAATTGCGTTTCAAGAACTGGGAGATGGTGGGAATGTCGAGATCGACATGGAGAATTTCGTTCCGAACGAACCAAGGGGCTCCCGTTGCCTTTCGGAGGAAACGGTTTTGGAGGGCCTGCATCCTATGAATGAGGTGAGGTTTTGCGTGCGCAAACACTGAACCCGCATAGGTCATGATGGGGCGAATGCACGCTGTATAAATGCGCAATTTGCACCTAAGTGACAATTTGCTACGTGCATTCAGAACGGAGTGGAGCCTACCGAGAGCGAAAGCGGCGCGCGAACGCACCTGCTTTATGTGCTCAGCGAAGGAGAGGTGGTGGTCGAGGGTCACACCGAGGTATTTGGCTCGCGTCTCCCAAGGGATCGGCTTGCCGAACATGGTGATCGGTCGGGGGGGGAGTCGAGTGCGACGCGGTCTCAGAAAGAGAACCGCTTGACTCTTGTCGGGATTGACCTCGATTCTCCACTTCCTAAACCAGGCGCCGAGATTATCGACTGCGGTTTGGAGAGTGCGAGATATCGGGTGTTGGTCCCTGCCCGAATAGTAAATGGCCGTGTCGTCTGCGAACAGAGCTAACTGCGCCTTTTTACTTTTCGGGATATCGCTGGTGAACAGCGTGAAAATGAGGGGAGCGAGCACAGAGCCCTGAGGGACTCCTGCACGGATGGGATGGGGGGAGGATAGCGCTCCTTCTATGCGATAGCGAAAGGTGCGATTCGACAAAAAGTCTCGTAAGATGAGTACGAGACGATCCGGCACGCCAAGTTGGTAGAGCTTATATAATAAGCCGTTGTGCCAGACTTTGTCGAACGAAGTGACGCGGACAGCCGCATTATTTTATATATACGGAGTAACAGGTTCCTCGTCGCGGCCCGCCACCCGGCCGCGCGCCGCGCGAGCGCGAGCGAGACGACATCAGTAGTCCGCAGCCAAACCTCTTGAGGCACGGACGCTGTCGCTCGGACTAATTTCTACATTTGCTTACCGTCATTGCGAAATATAACTAATAGACAATTTACACCATTCGAATATTTTATACTAAGTATCTTGAGACTGGATTGCTTCTTCATACTTCTAAATTAAAAGTTGTAATAACAATAAGTGACTGTGATTCCCAAACTTGGGTAAGTTATGCACAATTTTGTATAAAGATTCCTAACGGCCGTTACCTACCTATTTTTTTATTATATTATCTTGTGTTAATTTTAAGGTACGAGTCCGTCTAAATTTCGTAGCTTATTCCTATCCTGTGTGTAATGCTTTGCCTTTCTTTCACTATGTTCTTCTTAGTATAATGCTTGTAACCGCCTCTGCTAGCGAACATGTATTTACATTATAGATTTAGATTCACGCTTAGAATTCTTCCCGCCTTATAAGCCCTAATTTGCCAATCTAGTTCTTGCCATGCATACCTAGCGTTTCCCGTGCACCCCTTATACCGGCAGCTTACTGATGTGGCCTTTGTCCCTAGGAATTACGTCACGGTTTTACTGACCGAAACCGTATACTGGATCTGTCGCCTACATCACCTGAGTGGAGTGGCGGAGCTGACGGGAACTACGCCTGAAGGACGGGAGCTCGCCAGGGAAGTGTGGTAGGCTAGACAAGTGCGCAAGACCTAGGCAGAACCTTATTATTTTTTTTCTCAATATACCTACATATTTGTTAATTCTAAGCCTAGTTTTATTTCTCTCTTGTACACGTCCTATATACGTGACAATGGCGCCCAAAAACGTGGTTTAAGGTCTTTCGTACTTGCTTTGGTCATTTTAGTGGTTCTGTGCGGTGGTGGTTTTCCTAGTAGTGTTTTTCTGTTTCTCTTATTATTTTTTCAAAACCTTAAGTAATTTTGGTATTTAAATGTAATTGCATTTGCTTTTGTAGTTTAATTACCTATACTTCTATAATCTTTTATGAAAATTATAAAATTTTAAAGTTGTTTGAATCAAGTAACTTAGTGTGTTTCACCTGACTTCACCTGTTTATTATTTTATGTTTTGCTTTTTGTGTTTGTGTTCTTTAAATAAATTGTAACAAAGCGGATTTTGCTTAGCTTATGTGTATAGATAATTGTGTATAGCCTGCCCATTTTTTTTTATTTGCCTTTTTTTTTTTTTTTTTTTCAATATGGCAATTCCAATTAAGTATCTGCTGCTCCAAAAGTCTGAGCTGATGTATGAGGTGGCTATCCGGGGAGAACTTCCTTCTGACAGCGTTGCTGGATTAAGACGTCAAGTCACTAAATTAACACAATTATATTTGTCCGATGACATAGTCGATTCGGTTTTTCAGTTTTTAGAGGATAGCAAAGGCTCTCAAGAGACGCTAGAGAAAGTTAAGACTAATCTTGATGTCTTAAAGCTTAATTTTGATGAACCTCTTTTTAACAGGACTAAAGCTATGTTACACCATTTATACTATAGGCTTCAACGAATTGAAACACCGCAGGCGGCAGATGATTCAGCCAAATTAAGTAAATTAAGGAAAAGTTACGAAGGGTATTATGAAATACTTTTGAGCCTTGATAAGTCAAAGGTCAAGGACCAGAAACAGGTCGCGTCTTCAGTTACTTCTGAGGAGGAATTGCCTGTTAATTCTAATTTAGCCGGGATGAATATCGCCGTTTCATGTGATCGCGGGCTAATAGGAGATCTGAATAAATTAAAATATGACGGCAAATCTTGTGTCAGATCGTTTATACAAAAGATTGAAGAATTCCGTATGTCTAAAAATATAACCGAAACTAAAATACTAAGTTCTGCTACCGATATTTTTACTGGTGACGCACTTCACTGGTACCGCAACATCAGGGGCAGTGTCGGTAGTTGGAACGAGGTACTGACTGCGTTGAAAGATGATTTTGATGTTCCCGACTACGACTATCGCATGGCCTCAGAAATACGTCAGCGTACACAGGGCGAGGAAGAGAACATTACGATTTATTTATCTATAATGCAAGGCATGTTCTCTAGGCTAAGTAAACCCTTAAAGGAAGACGAAAAACTTGAAATTATATTACATAATATTCGTCCTTCCTACTCTAATATTATAGCTGCTAGCCCTAACATAAAATCACTCGAAGATTTAAAATTAATTTGTAGAAATTATGAACGTATTAGGGTTCGTTCAGAATTTTTCAAGGAACCACCTTCAGTTTCAATTAATACTTTAGCTCCAGAATTTGGCTACCAGTCTTCAAAGCGTAAGTCGACGACTAATAGCCAAGGTAATTTTTACGCTCGTAAGTATGAAGGTGCTCACCAGCAGGGGTCGCACAAGGTCTCCGAAATTCAGGCTTCTGAGGCCGAAACTTCGGCTACATCCAAGGTTCCTTACTGTCACCGTTGCCGCGTTAACACGCATTCTATGAGAGACTGCACGGCTGAGCGCAAAGTTTTTTGTTTTAAGTGTGGCATGAAGGAAGTTCGTACACCGGAGTGTCCAAACTGCAAACCAAAAAAACTAAAAACTGAGAATTGTAGGACGCATGCGGTTACTCATACAGATAGCTCGGACTGGACTGATTGGCTCATGTTTGTTAAAAACTTCTTTTCTGGGAAAGATATTTCTACAATTTTCAATGTTAAACCGAGTAACGACCCTAGGCCTTATGCAAAGGTGAGAATCAATAAAGATTTATTTTTATATGGTTTGTTGGATTCTGGTTCCGCCGTCACTATCCTAGGTAAGAACTCTCATGAACTATTGATAAATCTAGGTTTGATTTTATGCAACGATGAGAGGATAACTGTTACTGCAGCAGGAGGTCAGAGGATAACATCCCTTGGTTATATTCTTCTTCCCTTGACCTTCGAAAACAGGTTTTCTATTATCAAGGCGCATGTTATACCAGCGATCGAAACCGTTTTAATCCTAGGAATCGATTTTTGGAACACTTTTAACCTGTGCCCTAAGTATTTATCAGAGGAAGAAAACTTATTCTTAACCGACCCCAGCCTCTTGGAAATTTCTTCGTCATCTTCTCAGCACCTATGTGGCTATGACGTTTTGAACTCTACTCAAAAACTGTTAGCCAACAGCGTGGTAGATCTTTTCAAAGACATTTCGTACACAGAGAGAGGTTTAGGTCGTACTAACGTCATTAAACATCGTATAGATACTGGTAATGCTGAACCAATCCGCCAACGATATTACCGCATGTCACCAGAAAAACAACGTGTTGTTGCTGAACAGGTTGATGAGATGTTGGCCCTGGATGTTATTGAACCTTGTGAGAGTCCATGGTCTTCTCCAGTATTAGTCGTGGGCAAGAAGGATGGAAAGCCCCGCTTCTGCTTAGACAGCCGTAAATTGAACGCTGTAACAAAGAAGGACGCATATAAGCTGCCATATGTGTCAGAAATTTTGGATAATCTGAAAGATGCGCGTTATCTTTCCAGCATAGATTTGTCCAAAGCATTTTGGCAGATATTAATCGACGAAAAGGACAGAGAGAAGACGGCCTTTTATGTTCCTGGTCGAGGAACTTTTATGTTTAAGGTCACAGCTTTTGGACTTACCAATGCTCCTGCTACGCAACAGAGACTTGTCGATCTTTTATTCGGGCCTGAATTCGAACTCAAAGTCTTTGCATACTTAGATGATGTAATTATCATAAGCAAAACTTTTGAGGAACACGTAGAACTACTTCAGAAAGTTTTCCAAAAACTACAATCGGCTAATCTCACTGTCAATCTAGACAAGTGTCACTTTTTCCGAAGTCAGCTACGGTATCTTGGCTACATAGTGGATGCTCATGGCTTAAGGACTGACCCAGATAAGGTCAAAGCCATATTAGACTTTCCCACTCCTGTCAATAGAAAGGAGGTTAAGCGTTTTTTGGGTACGGCGTCGTGGTATAGGCGTTTTATCCCACAATTCAGTACCGTAGCAGGTCCTTTAAATAAGCTAACTTCTAATAAAAAGAACGCCCCTGCGTTTCAGTGGACACCTGAGGCTGACAAAGCTTTCCTAGAATTAAAGGCTAAACTAGTTCAAGCACCTGTCCTTGCTTGCCCTGACTTTAACCTTCCTTTTGAAGTGCACACTGATGCTAGTAATTTCGGTATCGGTGCGATGTTGGCTCAAACAATTGATGGTGTGGAACATCCAATTGCGTACATGAGCCGTTCTTTAAGTAAACCAGAGAGAAACTACAGCACAACGGAACGGGAGGCACTTGCAGTTCTTACTGCTCTGGAATACTGGCGCTGTTACCTTGAGACAGACAACCTTTTTAGTCTATACTGACCATTCTTCTCTTAAGTGGTTTATGTCTCTCACTAATCCAACCGGTCGGCTCGCAAGGTGGGGAGTTCGCCTTTCTTCTTTCAATTTTGAAATAAGACACCGCCGTGGTAAAGATAATGTTGTCCCGGACGCCCTATCTAGAAGTGTTCCAGTTGAGGCAATTTCAAACGCTGATGTTTCCAATGCTTCAGTACCTGATACTCAGGATTCTTGGTACCTGAAGATCTTCCAGGGTTGCCAGGCTAACCCTATAAATTTCCCAAACTACAAGGTGGAAAACAATGTATTATACAGGTACATGAAGACTAAGGTTGACCTTACGGTTGAGTTTGCTTGGAAAAAGGTTATTCCGAAAGAACAACAAGGAGATATTTTAATTGAGTGCCACTCTGAACCAATTTCCGGTCATTTCGGCGTGTTTAAGACATATAAGCGCTTAGCATTTCGTTTTTATTGGCCCGGTATGTATTCTAGCGTAGTACAATTCGTTTCAAATTGTGAAACATGTCTAGCTCATAAACATTCTACCCACGGAGTCTCTGGAAAAATGGGTAGGCCTAAAGACGTTTCTCGTCCCTTCCAAGTTCTATCAATTGACTTGGTTGGTCCGTTGCCTTCTTCCCGGAAACAAAATCAGTTTATTTTCGTTGTGACTTGCTGCTTTTCTAAGTATTGCCTTCTTTTTCCACTTCGTCGAGCTACCTCGAATTTGATAGTTAAACATCTTGAGGACGATGTCCTTCTCGTTCACGGAATCCCTCAAACTATTATTCTTGATAATGGAAGTCAGTTTATTAGCCGAGATTTAGATAAACTTTTCAAAAAATACAAAATTCCCAACATACATTTTACTCCGAAGTACACCCCACAAATTAATACAGTAGAAAGATACAACAAAACGATAATAACTGCTGTTTCAAGTTTCGTAGATGGGGATCATAGGTCTTGGGATTCAAACCTTCCTCAAATCCAATTCGCTATTAATAATTCTGTCAATGAAAGCACTGGGTATACTCCATCCTTTTTGGTACACGGAAGAGAGTTAGTCGTTTGTGGTTCTCATTACCTCGAATATCCAGATCCAACAGACCTAATATTTCTACCACGTGATGCTTATGCTGCAAACCTGGGCCAATTATCGCCAATATTCGAAAAAGTGCAGGTTGCTTTGTGGGAAGCTCATGTAAAAAACACACAGCATTATAACTTGCGCCGAAAACATGCAGAGTTTAATGTGGGCGATATCGTATGGAAGCGTTGCTACTTCCAGAGCGATAAAGATGCTCATTTTAGTAAAAAGTTGGCTCCTAAATTTCAAAAATGCCGCATAAAAGTCAAACGATCACCATTAGTTTACGTCTTGGAAGACATGAATGGTCGCGATCTTGGCGCCTGGCATATCAAGGATCTCAAGCTTAGGATATACCCGTCGTAAGCTAATCTTTCGTTTCTATCAAAATGTCTCTTTGCGGATTTCAATAAGTTAAAATCCTTTTTTTCTGGGGAGAGGGGTAATGTAACATAGTGTACATAACATGTACATTACTACTACAACTACTATAAATAATAAATAAAAAAAGACAACTTAACTTAAAAATAAACAATTTAAAAAATATAACTTACTAAGTAAACAATATAAATAAAACTACTAAAAATAAATAAATAACAAATCAACTATTTATAACTATTATTTAACTATACATACATAACTATAAAACTAAAATTGTACCTAGGTTGTAGTAGTGTAACAATCAAGTGACGCGGTTTTTTTTTTTTTTTTTATGAATGGCATCTCGTAGTTGACCTAGAGAGGTCGAGACTACTTAACCGGACTATCCTGTGGCTGCCTTAAGAAGAACTCAAAGCCTCCAGCCAGGGGCAAAAACTTACAGACTAAGCGACTACACGCTAAGGGCTCCCCCTGTGGGGAACGGGCCTCGGCTTAGGGCGTCGCTGGGGGGAGGACAGCAAGATGGGACAGGCTGGATCAGATTTGAATTATTATTATCAGGGGAGTTTAAAGCTACAGGCTCAGCTACGCCACCAGCTGGCACATCATACCCGAGCAAGGGACGGGGGGGAGGACCATTATTACGGGGTCGTCGCGAGGGACCTCGGCGGCGAGGTCGGAATGTCGATTTGTTTTTGTTCCTACGGTCCCTACTGCTCTCCTGGAGAAGAGTTATGGGGTCGTCGGGATCTGAGAGGACAAGCCTGGGGCGGCGGACCTTACTAATAAGAGAGGGGACATAGCTAGCCGCCTCGACAACCAGAGGGTTGCGATGGTTGGTGGCTGAGTCGAAGAAACGCTTGGAATTGCGTTTCAAGAACTGGGAGATGGTGGGAATGTCGAGATCGACATGGAGGATTTCGTTCCGAACGAACCAAAAGTGACGTGACGCGGACAGCCGCATTATTTTATATATACGGAGTAACAGGTTCCTCGTCGCGGCCCGCCACCCGGCCGCGCGCCGCGCGAGCGCGAGCGAGACGACATCAGTAGTCCGCAGCCAAACCTCTTGAGGCACGGACGCTGTCGCTCGGACTAATTTCTACATTTGCTTACCGTCATTGCGAAATATAACTAATAGACAATTTACACCATTCGAATATTTTATACTAAGTATCTTGAGACTGGATTGCTTCTTCATACTTCTAAATTAAAAGTTGTAATAACAATAAGTGACTGTGATTCCCAAACTTGGGTAAGTTATGCACAATTTTGTATAAAGATTCCTAACGGCCGTTACCTACCTATTTTTTTATTATATTATCTTGTGTTAATTTTAAGGTACGAGTCCGTCTAAATTTCGTAGCTTATTCCTATCCTGTGTGTAATGCTTTGCCTTTCTTTCACTATGTTCTTCTTAGTATAATGCTTGTAACCGCCTCTGCTAGCGAACATGTATTTACATTATAGATTTAGATTCACGCTTAGAATTCTTCCCGCCTTATAAGCCCTAATTTGCCAATCTAGTTCTTGCCATGCATACCTAGCGTTTCCCGTGCACCCCTTATACCGGCAGCTTACTGATGTGGCCTTTGTCCCTAGGAATTACGTCACGGTTTTACTGACCGAAACCGTATACTGGATCTGTCGCCTACATCACCTGAGTGGAGTGGCGGAGCTGACGGGAACTACGCCTGAAGGACGGGAGCTCGCCAGGGAAGTGTGGTAGGCTAGACAAGTGCGCAAGACCTAGGCAGAACCTTATTATTTTTTTTCTCAATATACCTACATATTTGTTAATTCTAAGCCTAGTTTTATTTCTCTCTTGTACACGTCCTATATACGTGACAGTATTAGAATTTTTCTGTTGTGTTTTGTTTTCTTGTAACGAAATCCAATTTTATGGAGTATTTTCCGAAGAGTTTCTCGACTTGGTATTGTGAGAATTTCTTTCCGCATATTCTAAAATTCAAGCATTTTTCTTCTTATGACACCGAGATCGAAGTCATCCACTTCAATTTTACCTTTAGTCCTTTTTCTTTTTCTCCTGGCGTGGAAACGTTTGTTCCAGATACATCTGCCTGTTCTTTTTCCTTAACAAGTTTTCTATCATATCGCTTCCCAACCTACAACAAGAGTAAACAAATTTTAAAAATCATACATTAATTCTACTAGCACGTGCGAAATAGTGTTTTCGGGGAATTTATTTTCAAAAGCTGACAACACTAACTTGTGGCGGCAGCTACGCGTTCATACAATTTTTCGAACGGTATTATCGGTGTCTGAAGGCTTTTCTTCCTTCATAAAATCTAAAATGTAATATAACGTCCCTCGCATCACTTTTTAAAGCTTTCGGCATTTCTCACTAGCTATAACCACTAAACGAAAAACAAAAACACGGAGCAAACATACAAATGGCGGATATGTCAGCGAATGGCAGGCAGATTGACATTTCAAAATGGCGTCGGTAGTTCCTCTTTTGGCTACCGGGCGAGATAAGTTTGTGGCACTTTATGCTAATATCCATCCGAGACATTTGTCGTTCCGGTAAAACTATCGGTCTGACCTAGTGTAAACCGGGCCATAGGCGATCACCTAAGACCTGTCTTAGAGCAGCTATAGGTAGGTACTATCTTCCATTACCGACACTGTTTCTAGTAATCAACCGGGAATTTTAACCCATTTCGATTAATTCGATTGCTTTAGTTTATTATTTTCCTATCCTCGATCAGTTTGTAGACTTTGAAACGAAACTCGAGTCATAGACAAAACTCTAATAACCTCTTCAAAAGATACTGAGTCAGTAGGTAATAGACGTTTAACAAACAAAGGAGTTTAAAGTCCACAGAGTATAATAATTAATTAAGGAGTTCAAGTCTTTATAAATGTTCTCTGGATAATATTACAAACGTCATTACATTTTTTGAAATGCTCGCTGAATCCTGTTTTAAAGGTAAAACCTTTACAAGAATTTGCTATCAAAAAATATTTATTTACTGTTTAAGAGTATCTATTTTCCTCACCAAAAAATTCGCTGACGAAGATCAAAAATAACAGGATGATCAAAAGGTTCCTAGATGTCAATGATCCTGATAGCTTTAACTACAGTTTAGGTCTCAAGAGTGGTTGCATATTCTGTGCTCTCTTTGGTGGTGTAAGTATCAATTGCCTTTTCTTTTTAAGTCGACTTCCAAGAGGAAGAATAAGTTTGCCTTGACAAAGAACCACCACGGTTCTCAAGGCAAAATCTGACACGCGCTAAGCTTGCCTGCCCAAATATGGTGGGGTCAGCTTCCAGTCTAACTAAATGCAGCTGATTATCAATATTTTACAGCGTAACTGCTTATGTGACACCCCCCCGATACCTACTGGGTATGAACCCTCCCCCTGCGTAAGTCTGGTTGTCAGACTTTCAGGCTTCTCACTACCCATACCGAGCCCCTGTAGCTGTAAGCTGTATCGGTATGAAATAAATGGGCACCCATCAAAGGACCGACAGGTGTTGCTTATCCTTGATCGTTCAGCCCTTGCTGCTAGGTACTTACTGATTCTTAGGAGAGCTTGGGACTGTCAGTTTGGGATTTTTGATTGTAGGGGTACTTCCTCCAAAAAGGGGGCTACGAGATATCTCCACCTTATGAGATAGGATTTCGATGGCTATTTTTATTTGAAAGGTAGTAGGTACATGAAGTTGGTCTTGGTGAAGATCCGATGAATAAAAACATGTTAAATATCCCGTTTTAAATAACTTTAGTGGTATGTATATTATTTAACCATTTATGTACCTACACACAAATAAACAGACAAGAATAAAGGAACAGAAAAATACGTACAAAGGTGATTATTTCTAAAGAAATCTCTGCAGGACAGAGGATAAATACTGCAACAGTTTGGCAGTCCCTAATGTCAGGTGGAAGTGAATTCCACAACCAAACCGCGTGCCGCGTGCACAGGAGTAGGAGTAGAAGTCTGTGGAATGGGAAGGAAATTTAAGGAGCTTTCTAAGATTTGACCTGCAAAGCACATCAAAAGGACGGGCGTAGGAAAAGTGGAAATACACAAATAGGAAGGTGTTTTAGGGTTGTGAAGGATGTTAAAAGCAGACACAATATGCGAGAGTTCCTGCGATGTGAAATACACTTGAGTATCATGCAAAAGTTAGAAACGTGATCATACTTTTTAAGATTAAAAACAAAACGAATACAGATATTTTGCAACTGCTCATGTTTAATTCAAAAGCTCCTCGGTGGCATCCAAATAACAGGCATCAGCGTAGTCATTATTGGGCTGAATGAGTATAGTAATTGTTGCAAAAAAGTTTATGCTCGTGAGTTCTACTGTTCCCAGGACTACTAGTTATTATTATGAGGTAAAGAAAGAAAGAAAAGTATTAATTGAGACTCGCACGGGAAGATCACAAATTACATTTAAAAATAAAAAATAAAAAGAAAAGTAAAATTAAAAATTATAAAAACATTACAGAAAAAAATAGATGTGCGAAATAATATATAAAAAATATAATATTTATAAAATTGATATGAAGGTAGGTAGTGCAATTAGGTATTTATCGAGTTTCGTCACTTAGAGTCTCATTCGCATGGATATTTCGAATAAGCCCGCCCCATTTCGGACTCAACCGGAGTGATGTTTCATCATCATCATCAGTCTCAGTGGACTGCAATTGGAGAGGCCTATGTCCACATAGGTATCTCCAAGTGCCCATCTCTCCGCTCGATTCTCGGTAACTCTCAACCTGATGCTACTAGCGAGCCACCCTGCCAAGATCGTCGCTCCACCTAGCCTGAGGGCGTCCTACATTACGTTCTCCGATTCGCGGTCTCCACTCAAGAAGACGTCTATCCCAACGGTCATCGGTTCTACAGATAATATGGCCGGCCCATTGCCAATTCAGCTTGCTTAATCTGTGCTGTGACCTATATGGACAACCACTCACAACAACGTGATGTTTATGTCAAGTTAACAAATTATCCGCTCAAAATCAAATTTATAAAAAAAAAAAATTGTTTCAGCTGCTATGGTGCACAGATGTGTTTTTCGAGAAAAAATACAAAATTCTCTCAATGGTCAACGAAAGGCGATACAAAATTCTTTACACAGTTGTATGCGGTTTGTATTTTACTTGTACACTCGCCTTTATGATACAAATTATTGGAATGTCCACACAGCTTTCATAATAAAGTTTATTTAAATATTATAGTGTTTTTATATATATATATACCGTAAAATGCTGCAACTTTGCACGGATTTTGACGTTTTTCTTCGATAAATCTTTAATCGTTAAGAAAGTCGTATGTTTTTTCAATTACTGTCCAATATTGGACTTTAAGCAATAGGAATACATTTGCTACTAGTAAAAAAACCCCCTATAAAGCACCAAAAAATTGCTTTGAAAACGTAGGCAAAGTTGAGGTAAAAACTACAACATTGCCTGTCATAATATCTTTTTAAATGAATAGGTATTTTGGTAACGGATTTGACACCCATATTACCATGAAGTTCTTTTCCACGTCAGACTTCACTGAATCTTGAATAGCACAAAAAATTTTTTTTTACAATGCTAGGCAAAGTTGTGCAGGTTTCTCTAAAACTCCCATACAAAAGTGAGTTCGGTGTAGGGCTGCTCCAAAGGAAATGCAACAATTTTTCTTAATATTCAAATATATTTTTAAGAAATCAAATTGTTGTACTTAAATTCTAATAACATTTTTTCATAGGAAAACAAATATGTAGGTAGGTAATAACATTTAAAAAAATATGAAGATATTTTCTTACATGTGACTAAATCTACCGCCACATTCAGCATCTCCTGCGAATAATCGGAGTACTGTCTAGCCCCTGGTTTTCTTCTACTCTTGGGTGGGTTGCTCATGTTTAAAATCTGTCGATCAATATGATAACATAGGTACTATAAATGACTTAAAAAAAATTACATTCGACATCCTTAATTTCTGATGATGATAAATAAAGAAACAATAGTTCTAGCTTCTATAAAACGTTCTTAGATCAATTACAAAAAAAAAACAATTACACAAGCAAAACCACGGTCGATTAAGAGTTTGTTGAAAAAATTAAAAGTGGCAGCCCTAACCCTAGATAATGTTGAGTAAAAAGTTGCGAAAATCTGACACAACTTTGCCGACCATGATTTAACGGTTTAAATTAAGATATAATACAGAAAAAACAGTTTAAATACATAAAAGAGCATATTTTCTTTGCTATATAACATATTACGCTAGAAAATAAAGCATAAATACTCAAAAAATGAAATTTTCCTGAGAGCCGGTAAAAAGCGAGTATCCGCACTGACAATGACACTGACAGTTTGTAGTTTTGGAGTGACGTATGATCGAATGTTGCCATACAGATTGCCGACTTGCTTTTAGTAATACCATAGACAATAAAAAACATTTGGCAGCGGGAATAATTTAACTTTTTTGAATTTAGGCAATGTTGAGCTATAAAGGCAATGTTACAGCATTTTACGGTATATATTTTATTGATTTCGACTCGCACACTAAGGGTGTGTGTCCACCACCTCCGTTACTGGGACGTCACCGAGATCGAGATGACTGTGCCGAAGTAACGATGCATACATTTACTATGGCTTCGTGTCCACCGCACATCCGTCACCCGAGCGCCGTCTTCCCTCGGCCGTCGAAAATTCGAGTAATTCCGCGCAACCACCAGAACTCAGCCCGAGGTTGTGACGGGCTGATGTGACGGCAATAAAAGACACATTTGAGACACACTTATCCACACACTGCAGACTGCCGCCGCACAGCGCCGTTCGTCTGCTCTTTGTTTTGTCTATCATGCCGATTGACACACGGTCATCACGGTGGACACACGATCGCCGTCACCGGGAAGTCGGGTTCGGTTTTACTAATTTCGTTTCTCGGTGACGTCCCGGTGACGGCGACGGTGGACAAACGCCCTAATGGTTCTGTTCCATCGAAACTAACGCCTTTATTACAAAACAAGTTTTATCTTTAGGTCAGGTTAAAAACATCCGAGACATTTTGTATTTTGAACTTCATTCCGACATTGTTAAAGTGCTTAATGCAAAAACTGACTTTAGAATGGGTCTCAAGTTGTCTTGCTCTAGGTCGTGGAGTTCTTGGGCACAAATTGAGATAAAAAGCTAAATGGCGCACACCCGTTTCGTCGCCATCGTCACATCTCACATAACAGTCTCGTAGTTATTAGCTGTTGAAATCTAAAATGTTTTTGTCGGTCAGAAATATTGACCTGACCACCAGCACGCGTAGCACGACCACTGTAGAAAGGGATTTAATCCTCCAGTTCCTCTTTGGTTTAGTCGACAGAAGATTATACTAAAGTGACGTTTTCGTGTAGGTAGACCATTGAGATAGATAAACATGGAGATGGCATATTCTACTATAGGAAGAATATTTATTTATTTATTAATAACCAACTTATATTTACAGTTTGCACCACACATACAAGTTATAGGTCCTTATTAGTAATAAATAAGGACCTATAACTTAGTTATTATAATACACGCAATCATAAAATTATATTATATTAAATTATATAAAAACAAAACAAGATAAGAAATTAAACAAAATAAGATAAAATTAGATAAGATTAGACAAAGTTAGTAAAAAAAAAAAAGATAATATTTTAATATTATCTATTTTAAAAAATTAGACAAAATTATATAGAAATAGGAAAAAAATGGAATAAAATTATTAATAACAAAATACACAGACGTACATACCTAATGCCCTGTCGAGTGTCGTGAAATTGACGGAATAAAACGATGACTGCTGATCACCCGTCGAACAGTTTGTACACTTAGATTTGATAACGTTCGCGGCTCCACACCCGTAACGCTTTATATCACTTTCCGACTTTACCTTACTACCGTCATTGTTAGCAGACTTATCGGACTTATCACTATTACGCTTAAGCTTCTCGCATATTTCCTTGCGGTGACCGAGTCGCCTACAGTACGCGAAGAAAGGCTTCTTTTCCTTAGCTGCGGCGCCAGCAGCTGTCTCGGCGGGCTCGGCGTTTGCGGAGCGGCCGGTAGGTACTCGACGCACTGGTGACTGTATAGTCTGTTTTTTTAATCTCGGAGACTAAATTGACAAGTGAAAATGTTAAAATGACCTTTATGATAATGTAATGTAAGCCAGTTTGACATTTGAACTTGTCTATTTAGTCTCCGAGATTAAAAATCCACCAGTACATCCCGTAACGACGATGCTGCGCGCTCGCAAGATTGCGCGTGAGACTTCGATAGAGATGTCTGGCCTTTTCCCGTTTCCTTTAGGGAATCTTTTACAAGGCGACACTTATGAAGTAGCTCGTCGAAACTATTTACGCATTCTCTGGTCACGCGTTTTCTAATGCGCGGGCTAAGCAAACCGTACGCCATATCTAACTGGACGTTTTCCGAGAGGTCGTCTTCTGGAAATTTTGCTAATAGAGCACGTACCTTGGCGATAAATAAGTCCGTGTGTTCGTCTTCCTGATTTAGAGGGGAGTTTGTTGCGCCACTTCTCCCCAGCTAAAGCACTAGGATGTGGTGAAGGGCGGGCGTTTTGGGGGACTGTCTTATGTAATTTTGACGTTCAAAAAGTGCTGATTCTCAGTCTAGTTTGAATAAATGACTTTTGATTTTGAGACTGAACAATTTCCTGTAGAGTCGGTGTGGTGGGTCATGCTCGCCAAAAGCCCCTTTTATTCTAGCAAGGGCCTCCGACCACGAGCTTGGCGACCTTTTCACACTGCAGCAGGCCCCTCCAACAACATTGAGAAACCACGGAGAACATTTTCATCGGAAACATTTACGCAATCCTTATAGGTAACAATCGCGTCTAAAAAGTTTTCCAACGATTCGTCGGCACGTTCACCAAAACGCGTGGAGCATTTTGCGAAATTTCCGTTCGCGCCAAATGCAAAGACCGATCTGCTGGGCCTCAGACACATTAACGTGAGGTGTTGACTATCTTATTTCTCGTATTAATTGCCGACAAAACTCTCTTTGGGTTTGCTGGATCGATGTGATAAAACTGTCTCGCTCCGTCGCTCGCACTTGGAGTTTAAGCTATTCTTTCCTAGAAGAGCGGTGGCCGCAGTAACGGCCGTCATGAAAATAATGACAAAGGGGCAGATTTAAATCGTAAGGCGCGCGTCGCCCACCCGAGCTAGCGTCGAGGCGGCATCGCGGCGCAGGCGTGCGGTGCGGGAGGGTGGGGGAAGGGTAGCGTGGAAATCCCCCACACCCTCCTCCCCCCGTACCCCTGCACCGACTCTAGCTGGTGTGGGCGACGCGCCTTAGATTCGTCCTACCGCGTCAAATGATAGCTACTTTTCTGTTTCGTTTTGACTCCTCAGACACACAATGACGTAGTGACTTCAGTATGGACACTCGCGTGACAAAGTACGGTGAGGGCAAATCTAGCGATTTAAATCTTTGGGCAGCGGGGTAAAATACTGGTGAAAATGACAGATTATGATAATCGACCTTTATAATATGACGGAACCGTTTTCCCAGGAATCCAAAGCTTTATGGAGTGCCATAATGATGTGAGTAATAGTAGGGCGCGTTGCACATTCTTATTGCTACTGACATTTATGGCCCGACGACTAAGTTCATACTATAGTTCGAGTACTATAGCTAGGGTTAAAACTCTGCGACATAACAACACATAGACATCCAGACGGCGAGTAGGCTTTACACGGTGCGATTTTGCTTGTTGCATTAGTTTTATTGTGACGATGCAAGTCATTTATTGCTTCAAAGTTATTGTATGCCACAGGCGAACTTGCATCGTGTAAGTGGGGCTTTAAAAGATAAGGGACCGTCAGAAAAAAAAAATGAAGTATTTAATATTTTATTTAACTTAATTATTCTGTCTTGTCAAAACCCCCAGTTTCTACGTCTTCGGGTAACAATATATTTTATTAACTACACATATTACAAAATACTTAGAAAATTCCAACTCTCATCACAGAATCACTTCTTTCACGATGAAACATGTTTAAGGGCCTATTTCACAATGTCCAAATAGCCACTACTTACCGAATAAATTCAAAAATGAAATAAAATTTGTATGCAATAATTAGCCAATTAAGTTAATAGGAACTTAATTGTATGTGGTGAAACAGGCCCTAAAGCTCCATTTACACGGTACAAGTCCGTTGCCTGTGGTATACCATAAAATTGAAGGGCAATTAACTGGCACCGTCTAAAACTTATTCAGTATGGAATCGCACGCGTGCAAACATTTGCATGTAATTCTTGAATGGCAACAAAATTGAACGTGCAATTGAATTGAGCATGCAATTATTGCTCTTGAACGTTCCAGAGACTTGCACCGCGTAAACGGAGTTTTCATCTATAATCCTAGCCTGAAAAATTTGGCATTTCAACCACATAATTCCTCCTTACAAGTCGATAAACATTTTTTTTATAGTATTATGAACTCTATTTTCCTATGAATAAAGGCGTTATTTGCATTTGCATCAGACTATTTTCTGACTTGTGCCGTTTAATCTAAGTAGGGCTATACTAAATATTTACAATAACACAATCTATGTTTAATCTTTGTTGATGTAATGTTGATATGGTTGGAGGATGAAACTTAGCCCGCGTTCGCGCGGGCGTAAAAATATCGCGACGGGATTTTCGCGCACTGGATTTTCAACTCTCGGTGTTGAGCCGAGCATTGAGAATCCAACAAAGTGCAAGACAGCGCGTTAAAAAAGATATACTGTTTGATTTTCAACTCTCGGTGCTAAGCATTGTGTTGGAAATCCAATGCGCGCAGAAAAAAATGTCGCAGGAATAATCGCCCTTGCCAACCTGGGCTTATGAACTTGATTTAGACCAGATGGCAAATTATAATTTATATTCACAAAGGTTTGCCCTTGCCAAACATGTATAAGATTTAGACCAATCAGATGGTAGCTTATAATTTATATTCACAAAGGTTGTGTCCACATGATTTTAACTTTATTGTACATTCGGGGAAATTGATTGTTAAGGAAATTGACACCCTTCTTTCAATTTCCCGTGTCATAGCCATTTCGTTTCAAAGAATGAAAGTTGTGATTTTAATAAGTGTGCGGACATTTTAAATTGTCAGTCAATTTGCTCATTTAATTTCAATGGCTGTGCGTTTGAATTGGTGACAAAAGGTAAATTAGTGCATTGAAATCAGAGTATATTTTTGCTTTGTTAAATGAAAATAATTCTGTTAAAACTATTATCGTGAAATCAAAATAAAATTGTGCGAAGAAGGCAAACAAACTTAATACTCCTTACACTAGAAACTATTTATCGTTTTTATATCATTCCAACTATTTTATTAGGTACACCCTTTACAAGTTCAACACACATTTTGCACCAACACATACCATCATAATTATAGTTGTTGCATTTCAATTAAAACCTTATGTAAATGACGTGAAGTTACATAACTCGTTGGTGATTTGCAACGACTATACAGTACGGCAACGTTCAAAAGTTCCATCGTTTATCTTCGGAAAAACCGAAATATAGCGAATAAAATGTGCCTATCGACCAATAGAAATTAATTTATATTCCCACCTAAATTATTATAGATTGACGCACTAATTGCGTCACGCATTGGTCAATTATTAGTGACAAAATAATTTTCTTAACATTAATTTCATTAACAATCTCTAATTTCATGATCAGAGATCGGAATAGATACAGCATAAATATCTAAACTTCAAGGAAAGAAGTAACAAGCGTGGATAATACCTCCTATAAAATCCCGGAACGATAAACATGACGATTAAATCTCGGGATTTAAGAAATTTTGAACTATTTATTGTACTCTGAATACATTCGTTAAAAATTTAATAAATAAAAAAAAATAATAAATATAATTAATAATGAACAATTTATAAATCCCGGGTATTTCCCGGGAAATAAGATATTGCGAATTATTTATTTCACTTTGAATACATTCGTAACAAATTAAATATATATAGCACACATGATTTTTCACAAAACTAATTACACTATCAAATGCGTCGTGAAACGAGTGTCCGGAAAGCGTACGATAATATTGTACATTACCTAATAAAGCTTTGATACTATCGAGGCCATGATTTCCGTGATACTGTAGATTTCACGGCACTAATAATAATTTTACGAAACAAGTTATAATAACCGGCACGAGTCGTGAACACAGATGGGCAGCAGTGGGGGGAAGAAGCTCACGCAAGTACACTTTCGGCCAAATTTATTCAGTGCCATTTTTACGAAAATTGTTGATAGATACTTACACAAACTATAATTAAAATATTAGTGGTACTTGTAATTTTACTTTGGTTGTTGGCATTTGTGACTAAAATATAATTATCTCAATAAAGCAATTTAATTCGATTATAAGTGTTTTTCTTTGTTTATTTTTGTTTTTACGACGTTTTGAATAATTTACACCATTCTTGGCAAAAAATCGTCTCAAGGACACTTAACAGATACGAAATAACATAAATAAACTATTTTAAAATCTAAAACGTAAGTCACTAAAATTGCACGAAAGTGTACAGTAGCCGAATGACACGCGACAGTCCAATAGACGATGAGCATCGATTGACGAACCAATCGCGTGCAGTTCGGCGCCCCCCGGCTTCTTCGTTCCGCCAAAGAGACCCGAAAATGAACTACCGCGCAGGTGTCAGTTTGTGCTCACGACTCATGCCGGTTACTGTACACTGTATTGAATCTATTCGGCAAAGTCCGGTTTTCCGAAAATAAACGACAGAACCTTTGAACGTTGTTGTACTGTACCTACATGTTGACTCAATCCCCAACATCGGTTTTTTCTTCCAACTTTTGTTTCTTTAGGCTTGGTGACTCAGAACCGTCATAAGTCATAGTTTCTTCTGTAGAAAAGCTGACTCGTTTTCTTTTCAAAGCTTTAGGATTTCTCTCGTATTCCGAGCTCATACTTCGAGAAGATTCGTCACTAGATATGCCACTCGTCGCATTTCGAATTATTAATAGGTCTTTTTCAATATCGGTTAGTTCTCTCGGCTTTGGTGGTCGACCTATGGGTCGTTTCGGCTTGTTTTTCGTCGACGGAGATTCTTCTGCCGTTTTTCTTTTCTTGTATGTCCGTTTGCCTGGTATTTTTGGTTTCTTTGATTGAGATTCGTCCTGCAAAGTGAAGGAGATTATTACGTTATTTTTGAAATCTCAATAATCAATATATATATTGTAAGGTGGTAGGTATTACAAAGACATGGTCATTAAGGACCCTGTCAGGCACAGCAAAGTAGGAGAGAAATTCAATTGTAGGTCAACGAGCGGCTTCGTGACCCCCGCAAATAACCGCCGCAAAGGTCAGTCGATCAGGTTAAGGTGCGCTTGCTCTGGTTGGTCCGTGGATGGATGACCATACAAGTCCAATTTGCAAACGAGTAGTCTTGGGTTGAATTTCAGGACACTTATATGTTTTTCAAGTGTAGGTGTACTATCAAACAGAAGCATTTGGATGACTCACTTTTGTTTTAGAGCCTTACCAGACATGCTGCTGTTGCATTGGATATGTCGCAGCCAACTACCTTAATGATTAGCCTGTCAGTTAACAGTCTAGCCTACTTAAACAGCACCGTTCAGCTAGTGGCCTGAATGATATTTAATTATAGGTTAGGTTGGAACTGTGACCAAACACGCACAAGCCGAATTGGTAGCAGTTACTAAGCCAAGGCACCCCGACCAAATGGGTTAGGTTAAGTTAGAACTGTGAACAACAGCGCTACGTCCAAAGGCTAGGCTGTTAACTAAACGGCTAATTAAGCTGCTGCGACAGATATATCAGCGACTTATGGATGTGTTAACCAACATTCAAATCGCCGGTTAGGTATTTAAACAGTCAATTTATAAAATAGACATAAAAGAACTGTTTAAATACCTAACTAGTGGTTTGCATGTTGGTGAACACAGGCCTTAGTCGTTAAACAGCGAGGGATAAAAAAATACGCATATGTACTGATTTTGTTACCACAATCGAACATAGAAACTCTACGAAACGAATTTTGACATAACATCACGCCTGCAATCCCCGAAGGATTAGACAGAGGTGTACCTATAGAACACCCACATTTCGTCAGTGATGTTTAAGTCCCACGTAATGGGGGGTGTTCCTATTGCCACCAACCGGGCACAGATCCAGCCTCCGGGCTGCTACTGAGAAATTGCTGATGGAAAAAAACCAATAACACTTTGTCCAACCTGGGCATCGAAGCCAGGGTCTACTGCTGCGCATGAGTGATCAGCAGTAGCGCTTGCTTGCGACCACTAGTAGCATGTCTGCTAAGACCCTGAGTACCCTGGGGCTGCTGTCTCGACATATTATGTAGATAGCAATCGCTTTACGACCGAATTCGGTCGCAAGGTCCTAATAGGGTCCCTAGACGGACAAAATTGCTTGGCAAGCACGACAATTTTTTCGTGCTCGTCAATCAATTTTAACCGTCTAGGGACCCCACTAAAACTTTGCGACCGAATTCGGTCGTAAAGCGATGGCTATCTATGTCGAGACTGCAGCCCCTGACACAAGACTTCAATAAAGCTAATAGCTAATATTTTGGCTGTAAAGCTAACTAGCTTTACAGCCAAAAGTAAGGCACGAGCGATACTAAAGGGAGCTGAGTGACGGCCGTCTTGCGTGGATGTGATGCATATTTTCCCCAACTTGTTCTTTTCGTGTTTGTGTTCTTTCTTTGCGTCATGTTTACCGCAAATAAAGGTATTTTGTTCGTTTCTTATATTAGTATACATACTTGTTTAGGTTTAGCGCCAATATATCCGGAGCATCGCGTCGCGCCGCACATACAGCGCTTCTTTTCAATGCCGGTGCATTCCAAGTTGTAGTTGAATGTCACTTCACTGTTCTGTAACATAGATATCAATACTTTAGATTCGTGTTTAGGTCAATTTTTTTTAAGGTGAAACAGAAGCCCGCGAAATTCAAATTTTCTTACGTTTTTCGCAATTTGCTGGTCAGTTTTAGGATGAATTTCGATCAAAACATGATTCGCGACAATGACAAATATGTGTTTACATAATTATAACCATAAGAATCATCAATACAAGATTTAAAAGATCTAAGTTAGATATTTTCTAATAAAATGTCATGATTTTCTAACCTAACCTAACCTAACCTACAAATTGCAAAAAAAAAAAACGTAAGAAAATTTGAATTTCACGGGACCATTTCGTATTCACCTTAATCTTTTGATTTAACATTTTGACTGAGGTGCCTGTTTTACTCTGCCAGCTTGTCAAACAGTGAGCAAGTCTTATATCATAAGTTGACTTATTTAACAATTAAACTAATTTGTTTTCTGCAAGCGACATATTTTATTACAACATAACATCACGCCAGTAAACCCCGAAGGGTTAGACACAGGTGTACCTATATTGCCGCCGTAAGGTAAAAGAACGTTTTTACAGAAATATTGAAATATTAAGTGGTCTCGAGTTCGAACCGAAGGCACGCACCTCTGACTTTTCGGATTCATGTGCGTATACAGTATGTTAACCAACAGAGGGCGTTCCCGTTAACCCGCAATAGTATAGCATCCATACATGCTAAAAAAAAATATTACCATTCGAAAACAAAATGGTTTTTATTTTTTTTTTTAATATTAAAATATTCACTAAAAATGCTAAAAATATTCAAAAAAATATAAAAATATTCACTAAAAATAAAAACTAAATTGCGATGTTTCCGTCCTTCAAGTACGCGTGTACAGAGTGTTTCTTTTACGTATCAATTTAACATTTTTAGTGAATATTTTAATATTAAAAAAAATAAAAACCATTTTGTTTTCGAATGGTAATATTTTTTTTTAGCATGTATGGATGCTATACTATTGCGGGTTAACGGGAACGCCCTCTGTTGGTTAACATACTGTATATTATATATAATAATATTGTTTATTATTATCACTTGCTTAAAAAAAATCGGTGAAGGAAAACATCGTGAGGAAACCCGTGAGTGTAATTCTCTGACTTAGCATGTGTGAAGCTAAGTAAGAAAGAATTATAAGGTTTTCGTTAAGTTTACGCCATTGTAAAAATACTGGTAGATGCGTCTTTTTTTTGTTGATAACAAATAAAAAAATAATATCTGTATTTCGAAAAAAAAAAATCAAATACATCTTTTTTCCCTATGACGGTAGTACACCATTTCGCGTTTAAGTCTCATGTTATAGGGGACAAGCATATTGTCATCAACCCGCAACAAATCAAGATTCCAGACTGCTACATGTGTAGCGGCATCTACAACGCCACATGCGAACTACGCATCAAAGACCTAACGTCACACATATCCTACATAGCGCAAGCTGGGTTTGCCGCGCACATTCTGACTTCAACCGTCGGGCAGTACTGCCGTCGTAAGAAAAAAGGGCACAAAATTGAGTTACATACATATTTAGAATCAGAAAAAAGGCTAATCTGCTCAATTTTTTGTAGATTGTTTTTTTAAATGTTAGTTGTGCCCTTTTTTCTTACGACGGCAGAGTAGCCCACCAGATTCAACACCCCTAGGGGTTTGACGCAGAATGTGCACTTGACTCAAAATGTGCATATCTGTATTTTTTAAATAAAATAAGGTTAAAATAATGTATAATAATAATAATATACGTTTATTTAAAAAATACAGATAGATGCAATGCACAGCGTATTACAATGAATGGCTGGAGTACTTATAATATGTGTATTACTGACGTGTACTGAAAATACATAATCAAACATTTCCTAAACGTAATTACTTTTACAAAGAAACTACTGTTATTGTGTTAAAAACCATGCATTTTTTTTTTAATATTGTAAGCAAACGGTTTTTATCTTGGACCATTGTGATAAAATGCACACTCATCTTGAAAATTGCTATTTTGAGAAGTGCACATTCCCGGGGGATCCTCCCTGTTCTATGGAGGATGACTGAACTTTACACCTTGTTCCTCATACATACTCCTCTTATATTCATAATATTGCCGTGCCCTCAGGCTAGGTGAAGCGACGATATTCGCAGGGTGGCTGGTACAGTTCGATTCAAACTTAATGGCGGCTCGGTAGTTAGCTGCGACGATTCAAAGTTAATCAAAGTTAATCAAAGTTAATCAAAGTTAATAAAATAGAACTTAATCGAGCTTAACTAAATGCAGCCTAAATTTATTGTCGTCTTGACTGTACCTACACGGTCTGCACTCGCAGCTAAAAGCCGAGCCGCCATTAAGTTTGAATCGAACTATAACAGCTGGATGAGATTAGCCCGAGTTAATGACGTGCGATACGAGTCGCTTGTGTCCGCTGTTGACTGCTATAGGCTATGATTGATGATGATTATATTTAGGTATACTTACTGCTGGTATGTCGTACAAGGCAAATAGACCCACACGAACGTCGCCTAGCACTGTCCATTTTTGTGTCTCGCAGTTTGGTTCACAACAGTGGTTCATGAACCTGGAAAAGGAAATATTATACTTAAATAATATTTATTATTGGCCGAGCGAGCGAAGCGTCTCCGCTTCACGTCTGGCAAAATTTGCTTTCGTCTGTCAGTTTGTTGCTACTTCTCTACAGGTCGTATTTTACAACCGATCTGGACGAAACTTGGTATACAGGTCTTACGACATTTTAGATTTGGAATTTTTTTTTTTTTTGGCGTCGAGGATTTTTGATTGGAGGGGTATACTACCTCCAAAAAGGGGGTTACTGGATATCTCAGTCTTATGAGACCCGATTTTGATGGTTCTTTTTTATTTTTAAGGTTTAAGTTGGTCTCATAAAAAAAATTGCAAAGATCTGAGGAGGATCTTCGGCATGATGAGCAGAACAGCTTCTCATAATGCAGTAAATTGCTCACTTTTAGGTTTCTGCCAGTGGAATCGGCTACTAACTACTAGGTAGGGATTGATGGAGCACCTGGGACCACCTTTTCATCACAAAACTAGAGAATCCTGAAAATATTGCAGTATTATTTACTGCATAGAAATGTTTTGTTGTATTTCTCCTTCGTTAAGAACCTACAAAACCTATTTTTAAAGTAGACGACTGGCAATAGATTTAATCCTTGAATTTTTGAAATTTAGAACTTCTGGTTTTGACATGCTAGGATTTTTTTTTTATAGGGGCACGTCATCAGGAGCCTGACAGCTTTAGTTCACGGTTCCGCCAATTGTCGCTACTTTCTACTATAGTAATCTGTGCACGTCATTTCAGTAAATTTGCTAAGACCGAAAGGTTTGATTATTTTATTTCAAAATTCATGCCAATTTTTTTATAAATAAACAACTTGTTAAATATCCCGATAATTTTAGTGGTATATTAATTCTTGCAAAAGTGCTCGGGAGGTCTACTGTTCGCGGAACTACTAGTTATGGTAAAGAGTAAAAAAACGTTCAACTTTATAATGTCATTAAAAATTGTATACCAATTGGAAGTCTCTACGATGATGAGAAATCTATACATCAATGTGTTTATGTATGAAATTCAGAGGCTGCCCTTCGTTATTTATTTATTATTTATTTCTTTATTGAAAATACAAAGTTTATAAAAGTCTTAACTTAATAACTATGCCCTACAAAACCGTTTTCACGGTTTGTCTGTAGGAACGGAACATAGGTACAGCTATACAAAATAAATATTATGTGCGAACACTTATCATGGCCACATTACTTAAACATTTCCCCCCGAGAGCCCGCAGACCATACTCTCAGTAATGCGGTCCGCAGACTGCCGACGAAGAACAATGAAGCAACCAACTAGCCCCAAGTAAGATACCCAAGACACTCCGATATGCAAGAACTAATAACAACAGGCATCCCGTCCCACGGAAAGTGAATAAAGAAAACACAACCCACACAAAACCAATCAATCACTCAACTGCTCCCCCCAACAATCCGCAGACCAGGCCGGGCAAGGTGTGGGGGTTTTCTATCAGGAATTTCTCAGTAGCAGCCCGGAGTCTGGATTTGTGCCTGGTTGATGGCAATAGGCTCGCCCCCTATCACATGGGACTTCAGCATATCTGGCGAAATGTGGGTGTACTATAGGTACACCTCTGCCTAACCCTTCGGAGAAACAAGGCGTGATTTTATGTAAATTCACAGGCTTTTAACCTTCCAAAGGGAACCGAAAGAATTATGCGTGAACTGAACTGTCATTTCAACTGATGCTAGTGATTGACACTATCTGCCAGGGTCGCGGGTTGTTTGAAAGAGTTACCGTGGCCCTGGCACAGGCACCTGAAGGAACACGGGTGGGTTTTTAGTCAGTAAAAGTCTGACGACACGCCCTCCCGTTCAGCTCAGAGCGGGAGAAGTTATTTGATGATTGCCCACCCAAAAAAAAAAGGGATTGACACTATTGACAGCTCACTTCACCTTATTTGTAAGGTGAGATTTTTACAGAATAGATCGCCTGCCATGGGCAGTTTTAGTACTACCTTCAGATCCCTCTGATGGAGTTCATACATTTTCTGACGACAAAAACCAGAACTTCAAGAAAATAAACTCACCTAGCAAGATTCCCTTTAGGTCCAGCATCGATCATCCTCTCTTTATCCAGCGTCAAAAAGTAAAAGTTCTCATCTCTGATCTCATGCTTCCTCCGCATTCGACGACGGAACTCTTCTTCGTCTAGCAGTTCGCCCACGTACTCTATCACGAATTGTCCTGCAAATAG
The DNA here is from genome assembly GCA_948252095.1 of Dicycla oo. NCBI lineage: Eukaryota > Metazoa > Arthropoda > Insecta > Lepidoptera > Noctuidae > Dicycla > Dicycla oo. The sequence goes on from OX411732.1 coordinate 19,297,859, forward strand.
ATAGAAAGGAGTGATTTTAACCGACTTCAAAAAGGAGGAGGTTTTCAGTTACAAAAAGATTCCGACAAACTGTATGTATGTTCCCCGATAACTCGAAGACGGCTGGACCGATTTAGAAAATTCTTAAATTTTTTGAAAGGGAAAGCTTTCCTCAGTGGTCCCATATATTTATTAACTTTGCTTGGGTAGTTTTTGAGTTAGTTTCAATAATACTTACGTATTTTTCCCACATAGTCTATGTGGATGAAGTTATAATAACTTCCTGTCATTGTTATTTATATAGCATGTATGTGTGGAGTAGGTACCTCCACTAAAAAGTTAAAAATATTTTTAATTTCGGAAGTCGGTGTTTGGTTTTGTATTTTAATTTTTCGCCACCGACTTTCGAAATGAGTTATTTTTCCCTTTACAGTGTTTATTTTGGAAGTAGGTTGCTTTTTTTATAAAAAGATTTTTAGGTTTCAATGTGCAATAAGAATTTAAGCTGAAAACAAATGTCACCACCACAAAACACGACATTTCTGAATGGAGTTTGACGTTAGACTGACATTAGACATGCGTTTAACCACTACATTTAAGGCCAAGCCCGCATTGCGATAAAAAATCGCGAACCACGCATAACCATTGACTATTACGTACCTGCTTTAATATCCTCTAAGACTTTAAGCCCCCATCCCCTGCTGGGTGTTCTGTATGGCACTAGTTTGGGGTACAGCCGCTTCTCAAACGCGCGGTTGTTGCATCTATCGCCCGCTCTGCAGGTCGGTCCGCATTCTGTTAACAGCACTCTGTAGAAAAAATAATGGTTGTTTTGTTATTGTTCTTAATGTCTTGTTGCAAAAAACACACCTTTCTGGAAAAACATAAAACGTCGATATAATGATACACTCTTCTGAAGTGAGCGAGATTTTTTCAGAATTTTCCAGAGCTGAACACCATATTATGACAAAGTATTGCCATCAAACAATAAGGATTTCAGCCGCTTTTAGCACATAATTATTTTGGTAGATACATTAACACATTCTCTGCTGAATTCTTTATGCAAACGCTTCTTTATGCTACACCCTTACCGACCCTTTTTTACGATGTTTTCGAAACAATAGAGATGCACAACGAACGCACATGTGCGGCGCGCCGCACTCGAAGAAAGTTATGAAAACGCGCATGTGCGTCTGCCGCACCTAATGTATTAAGCTAATTTCAACACCTATATGCAATTGACAGGGCTACCATTCAATTATATAAATACTTAGTCATAGTAAGTATATAATAATAATATATTATACAAATACGCTTGCAAGCAACCAAATTGACTCAACTCCTTATCATGCATTTCGACTCAAATAGCAATTACTCGAAAACATCTAAACCGATTTTAACCAACTTCATAAAGGAGGTTCTGTATTCGTCCCATATGTATGTATGGCCGCGATTTTCCTAAACACTAATGAACCAATTTTTATGATTCTTTCACTATCGTGATTTACATACTTTCATGGAGGTTTAAGTATACAGGGAGTAGGTGTAAACAGTGTCAACCTTTTAAGGAGTCATTGTGCTCATCATTATTAACAACTTTTACTATGGGACCAACATCAAATCGCATTCAACCGCATCAAACCATTTTGACGAATTATGCGAACATAAATGTACTGAACAAATGATTTTTTTTTTTCGCGATTTCTGGTTTGGTCCCACAGTAAAAGTTGTTCATAATGATGAGTACAATGACCCCTTAAAAGGTTGCCACTGTTTACACTCACACCCTGTATAATAATAATGTGTAATTATTCTTATGCACAAAGTTATATGGATAAGTGTACTGTATCTGCAGCTTTTCTAAGCGGATTTAGATGATTCTTTTTTTAGTTCGTCTTTATATTCAACTAAAAATGGAAAAATAAATTTACTTTAAAAAAAGTAAAAACCGACTTTAAAACCTAAAATAACTTTCTTAAAAAAGTTAATAGCTTTTGAAGTTGGTGTCTTCAATTCTTTAATGCACCTTAGCTTGGCACCGACTTCAGAAACTGTTAAGTTTTTTAAGAAACTGTTTTTATTCATGTTAGGTTTTTGAAGTTAGTTTTTACTTTTTTAAAGTAAGTTTTACTACTTATGGTACTATCTTAAAGCCGAAACGTCAGACTTAAAAAAAAAAAATTCATGAATGGGATAAGAACTTTTTGAAAAAAAAAAACTACTTTGTATGCATGGGTTGTATGGGATTGAGTCGGTTTGTTTGGTGTCACATCTCATGTTAACTAACAGAGAGTATTATTTATTTTGATCATGTGAGCACAACAGATGACTTGTATTTAGACAATAATACTACAAACAGTACTACTAATACTTGATCAGCTTCCAGCAACTCTCAAGCAACAAGCAAGCTCTCACACAATTCTGCAATACTGTAGTCTTATGTATTGTAATGACAGATTCTTCTCAGCACATCAATTGGTGTTTGGGAAGGACCTCGTGGCTAAGTAATAACAGCCGCACGGGTCGATCGAAGGTTAAGCTACACTTGCCGAGGTCAGTCTGTGGATGGGTCCATTCATACCGAGACTCCTCCGTGCCTCGGAAAGTACGTTAAACTGTTGGCCTCGGCTATCATTCGTAGATCTTTGGCAGTCGTTACGGGTAGTCAGAAGCCCGAAAGCCTGACAACCAGTCTTACCAATGAGTATCGTGTTACCCAGTAACTGGGTTGTGGAGGTCAGATAAGACAGTAGCTCCATGTAAAATACTGGTATTAAGCTGTAGTTGTAGCTGTAATTATGTAGGTTTTATATTTCCGTACCTATTAAGACACTGCGAGTAAGCCCCACACGGGTCCTCATCATTAGGATTGCACTCGCACTGCGTCAATGAGCTCTCAGGGTCCTCTAGTTTCCGACCACAGAGTGACCCGCAAGGCTTGTTGACCTTTAGTTTGACGTAGTGAGGCGGGAGTAGGGAGGATGCTATATCTAGAGATTCTTCCTCGTTTGGGGCGGCAGCTGAAAGAAGTTATTGAATGAATGAAGTTTATTTCTGTAAGTAATATTTATGCAAACACTTTTACACGTCAATAGTAATTTAAAAACTAGATGAAGTCGGTGTTTCCTATCCACGGATTAGAAAAAAAAAAAACAGTGAGAGTGCCCACGCAGCTATCAATTATGCGAAAAAAAAGTAATTTAATAACAACCTTCGTCAGTTGTAATGAGTCTTATTTTTGTATGAACAATAAGCTTTCGTCAGAGTTGAATTTGTTGTTCATAAAAAATTATTACTTACTTGCTTTTTCCCGCGGCTTCGCCCGCGTGGTGGACGGAAATCATCCCACGGGAACGTACTACCGGGATCAAAAGTATCCTATGTCCTACACAGGTCATAGTCCAAATTTCATCCAAATCCGTTTAGCAGTTTTAGCGTGAAAGCGTATTAATTCAATCATGATTCGAAAGACACGTGGCGCCATCTATTATCATAAGAACGTTATGGTTGTTTTCCTCGGGAACAGTATTTTTTTCGGGATGAAAGGTACCCTATGTCCGTTTCTGTACACCTGACAACGTATATGCAAAATTTCTGGATGATCGGTTCAGTGGTTTAGGCGTGAAAAGGTAACAAACAAACAAACTTACTTTCGCATTTATAATATTAGTTAGGATGACAACTGACGAAGGTTGTTATTATTTTACATATTTTTTCTCACAATCGAGACACGGCGGATAGCTGCGTGGGCATTTCCACTTGTTTTTTTTTCTATTCCTTGTTCAGACGTCAGTCTCTTTTAAATTCCAGACATTAATATTAATAATAACAAAAAAATAAAAATTTATTACAGAAACACATTTATGATTCACAAAAATAATTTTCAAAGTAAAAATAGAGTATTCCAGAAAGAAGTGCATCGTTGGTGTCCGTACTAATAAAAAATCATTGTATCACAATTATCTTGGATCTTTAGACAGTCGCTACGGGTCGTCAGAACTCCGAAAGTATGACCACCAGTCTTATTTAGGAGGTCAGATAGGCAGTCGCTCCATGTAAAACACTGGTATTCAATTTAGCTGCGTCTGGTTAGACTGGAAGCCGTCCCCAACATAATTGGCAGGCAGATTGATCTTGGCCAGATTATGAGAGGACCATGTAGCTTAATGTTCGAAATGGTCTTTTAAGGGAAGAACCACACAGATTTAAGTCGCCCTGTCCAGTCAGTGCACATAATATGTGAGCTTAATGACTATTGTGTAAATAAAAGATGGTGAAAATAACAGTGAATTTCTTTTGAATAGAATGATATGTTGTGCGAGCCATATACTTTTTGATACAGTGTGCGCGCAACGGGCGAGACGGGGAGGTAGAAAAGGAGAACCTAACTCAGTCTGTCAAACTTCTCAATCGTGCCCTCCCCCATTTCACTGCTCACATACCTCAGGCGCTGACTAGCAGTTACACGCACACTACAGGATGTAATTTTAATCACTATGGGACGAAACCTGGAATCGCGAAAAAAAAATCAGCCGCTCGTCAAAATGTAGGGAACAACAGATTTTTTTTCGTGATCTTAGATTTGGTCCCACAGTAAAAGTTGTTCATAATGATGAGTACAATGACCCCTTAAGAAGATAACGGTGCGGTGATTCAAATTACACCCAATATAACTCATCATCTGCCTAGCTTTCTCCCAACTATGTTGGGGTCGGCTTCCAGTCTAACCGGATGCAGCTGAATGCCAGTATTTTACGTGGAGCGACTGCCTATCTGACCTCCACAACCCAGTTACTGGGCAATACGATACCCCTTGGTAAGTGGTTGTCAGACTTTTGGGCTTCTGACGACCGGTAACGACGGACAAAGATTTAAGTAACTAAATAATATACAGGGTGAATTTTTCAAGTGGGCGTGGAGGGCCAAATCCGAAACTATGAGAAATACAAAAAAGTACTCAAAGGAGTCTCGGTTTTGATGAAAACTAAAACTGCATCATTAGACTTTTTTTAAATCAATATCAAGGTTTATAGGTAAGTAACATAATAAAAAAATAAAAAAGTATTTTGTTAAAAATTTGCTCTTTCCTTTAGTTTGCGGTAGGTCGTTCCCAGAATTCGATCCTTATTAGCGACACTATCGAATGGTGTAATAATTACAGTGTTTGTTTTTTTTTTTTTTCAAAATCAACGGGTTTGCTTCCTGGCTAGAAATACTGATTTTACAAAAATCCAATAATGCTGTTTTAGTTTTCATCAAAATCGAGCCCGAGACTCCTTTGAGTACTTTTCGCTATTCCTCATAGTTTCGAATTTGGCCATCCACGCCCACTTGAAAATTTCACCCTGTATAATAAAATAATAATTAATTTAAAATAATAAATTGAGCGCTTGCAGAAATCATCTTCTGGACAAGAAAAGCTGCCTATGTATTATAATTTTTTGTATGTAATATGTACGTGAATTGAAATGGGTCATTAGACCAATATTCTTTAACTGATATTGGAACACATTATGGTAACAGACTCACTTTTCAATATTTCACAAGCTCTCTGCGCGTGTTCCATAGCTGTGGTAAAGGCTGCATCAATTTTAGATTTCTGACTTGATATACGGCCAGAATCACCTGTAAAGAAATTATAAAAATAGCTATTTATTTTTATTTATTTATTTATCACAAACACTGCTATCATTACAGGAAAATCCTAATGCAGTAGCGTGGTCCTTAATTAAACTATCTTAATAGCCTATGACCCGCAGAGGAACGACCTTCACTCATCTGTTTAATGAATGAAAAGTATTTTAAAACAAATTTAATATGTTAAAAAAAATAATCGCGTGTGGGTTGGCTAAAAAAATCCTGGCCAGACTAAGATTAATGAAAAAATAGTTTTTTTTTTTTCGCAGACAGCCCCATATTATCGTGTTCGCCATGAAATAGCGCTTCTTGTGATATAAGATTTATCTATTAAACAGATGAGTGTATATATTACTAGTATCGATTTACCTGTTTATACCTGGCATGCTACCAACCCAATAGTTATACCAAATAGACAACCCAACGTTAGTAGTAAATTTTATATTTATAGGCTCATACTTTCGATTGGTATTAAATTTATTCGTTAAACGAAAGAGTGCATTGTAAAACAAAAAGTCCATTTTGAATTTTTATTAATATCATAGTCTGGCCAGGAATTTTTTAGCCAACCCACTTGCGATATATTTTTTAACATACTATAAATGATTTTAAATACTTTTCATCCATTAATACATTAGGCGCGGCAGACGCACATGCGCGTTTTCGGACGTTTACCAGGTGCTTGACGGCGCGTATGCGCGTCCATACAATTTACATAACTTTCTTCGAGTGCGGCGCGCCGCACCTGTGCGTTCGTTGTGCATCTCTATTGTTACGAAAACATCGTAAAACAAGGGTCGGGAAGGGTGTAGCATAAAGAAGCGTTTGCATAAAGAATTAAGCAGATAATGTGTTAAACAGATGGGTGAAGGTCGTTCCTCTGCGGATCCTCGACTATAAATAACATTCCACACATACAATATTATTTTTGTTAATTCATTCAGAGAGCAGGAAAACAAATCGATCCTGTCAGCCGTGTCATTCAGAGCGTGCAAGGCGCGCGTCAGTGGCGCTTTGCTGAGCAAGTTGGTTCGTGCGTGTGGCACTGCTAGTAACCGTGGCTTCCGGGCGCCGCGATACGTAATTCTCATGCAAATTCAGACAAATCTCCTTCAAAACATCGGAGTCTTACCACGTAATAGTTTGAATACATAATGTGGTTATAGCCAAGTCCCCCCCTTGTCACAAGTTTGTTGTACCCGACCGTACCGACACCGATAAGGTTGGGTTGCTATATACAAGAGATTACCACAAATTAAGAGATTACACGTAATTTGTGCCCGGTTGATGGCAATAGGCTCGCCCCCTATTAGGACCGGTTCACTTTAGGTCGGACAGACAGTTTTAATAGCAACGGAAACTGGAGAATGTCGGCTTGAAAATCAGCGGAACCAAGACCGAGTACATGTTCTGCGATTTCGGCGGTCTCTCCAGTGCTGGAGCCATAGCGCTTGATGGCGCGCTTCTCCCGGTCTGCTCCGACTTCCGGTATCTTGGTTCACTTGTGCAAAGCGATGGCGAAGTAAACCGGACTGTTAAGCACAGAATTAACACTGGATGGATGAAATGGCGGCAGGTCACGGGCACAATCTGCGACTCCCGCATTCCCCTTAAACTCAAGGGGAAGATTTATAAAACAATGGTTAGACCTGCTGTCTTGTATGGATCAGAATGTTGGGCCATAAAAAGAATGAATGAAAGGCAATTGCATGCAGCCGAGATTAGAATGCTAAGAGGGATGTGTGGTATTACGCGAATGGATAGAATAAGAAATGAGTATGTAAGAGGAAGTCTGAAAGTGACACCGGTGACTGAAAAGTTGTGTGGAAATCGGTTGTCATGGTATGGGCATGTGATGCGGAGGAATGGGGAAAATGTCGTCAGGAAAGTATTGAGTATGAACGTGAAGGGCTATACGAGTAAGGGAAGACCAAAGAAATGATGGATGGACTGTGTGAAAGATGATATGGCCAGAAAGGGAGTGATTACCGAGATGACGACTAATAGAGAAATGTGGAAGAAAAAGACATGTTGCGCCGACCCCTAATAAATTGGGACAAGTGCATGAGAATGATGAGACAGTTTTACCGTTGGCCGACTGACGTGTCTTGCTGTTCACATTATAAGCTGCCGGTCCGACCTAATGTGAACACCGCCGTCGTTACCGTCGATGTACCGCTGCCTATGAAGACATATACATATGGGATAAGAATCCCACAGCATACTGCTGTCTTCCACAAAAGAAATCAAAACTTCTGTATTTATTACGCCCTTCATGTTTAAACGAGTCCTCCCTGCGTACGCCCACCGAAATAAGTAATGTACAAACTGGCGGCGAGAGCGGGGAATGCGCGGGTGGGTGGGATGAGCGCAGGTGGTTTCGCCGCTCTGAGCCGACAAGTGTGAAATCGTGGCTGAACGTCCGGTGAATGTGTCGTCACCGGCAGTTTTATCGGGTCGCCCTAATGTGAACAGCGCTATTGAAATAATATCGACGCTTGAAAGGCAATATTTACCAAACGACATGTTGGCATTTTAGTGTTTTTTTTTTTTTATCGTAAAAAATCGCCTATGCGTCATAACTACTCGATTCCAACGAATTTTAAATGCAGTTTAAAGGCTTAACAAACGTTCTCAATATCGCCAAACAAGTCGCTTGGTAATTCTTGCCTTTCAAGCGTCGATATGCACCCGACACTTTTGTCGTTCCGGTAAAACTGTCGGTCCGACCTAATGTGAACCGGGCCTTACATGGGACTTGAACATCACTAGCTAAATGCCCAACCTTTCAGGGAATTACAGGCGTGATGTTATGTTATATTACCACAGAAGTCTTGGAATTGACTACAGGTAATAATTTTTAACTGCAATTTACAATTTAAAACTATACTGGTACTGTGTTACTAAGCAAGCTTTGTTCTAATTTAACTTTCTCAGCGTTGTGTGTGACCCAGATATTGTTGACGATGATAATTCAGCTATTGCGACTGCTTTGCGCAGACAGTGAAAGTATTAATTTAAAAAAAAACCAGACAAGTGCATGTCGGACGTACAATGAAGGGTTCCGTAGTTGGGGTGAATTTATCCCATGAACAAACTTAATTTTGTAGTTGAAAATATGTTCTCCCATACATCGACATACGAGTACGTCTGCAAATGTAAGTTTGTAATCGCAAAAAAGAATATTTTTTATGTGATAAAACTACAATTAACGATTTTCGAACTTTTTCCTTTACTTGTACTGTGAGACCTTGCTTCTTTCCAAATTTCATTATTCTAGGTCAATGGGAAGTACCCTATAAGTTTTGATATATTTGCGAGTATAAAAATATGTCGCATTTAAATGGCCGTATTTTTTTATTGCGTTGACTTAGAAGCTTGACTTATTTTAGAGCTCCAAGGGACCGTAGACCTACACATTTCATATTAATTTCAACTTGATACCTCCACACATTCCTGAGAAAAAGGGTCTAGATAGACAGACGGAAAACGAAGTGATCCTATAAGAGTTCTGTTTTTCCATTTGAGGTACGAAACCCTAAAAAAGCAACCGCAAGTTTTTTCTTGAAAATTATAAAATCAAATTAATGATGAGTTATGTTAGGATATTGATTATAAAATACCATTAAAATAAACTAACCTTCTTGAAACGGGAACACACGTCCCCTATTGACCCAGTAATGATCGTACTGACCAAAGAACCGCACCACGAACTCGCCGAGGTTGTGCTTCACTGCCATTATATTCTCGGGTATCTCTGATGGATGCAGGATTATACCGGGCCACCATCTGTGGAAGTAAGTTCATGTTTCAGCATTTCCTAACCGTGGTGCAATAAACACCAATAATAATAGGTTTTGTCATATTTGGACCAAATGAGCGGATGATTTTTCTGTCCCCACTTTTCCGGATTCCCTTTGTCTAAACAGAGCGGGAGCATTCATTTGTTGGTCTATCCATACCCACAGAAATGTTAGGGATGTCAGGAAAGGAATTGCCCTTCCTCTGATTCCGTCTTCGTTCGGTCCAAACCCACCTTAACTCACTCATTCATCACACACCTACACCACACATGTACACAAATTACAATAGATATAGTTCGCGTCGTGTAAGTTTACCGCTATGAAGTAGGCTAAAAATGACTGCGCAGTAGCAGTGGCATTGCACTGGTACATTCCGCTCCAGATAAGTGCCTACAGCTCGCGACTAGGGTGCCTGATTTTTTGCTTTGAATCGATCTTCTGGATCGTAATGGATTGTTACCTCGTGAATCGATTCACGATCTTAATCGTATTCTATTGAATCACACATACCGTGACTCCCCCGTGCCTCGGAAAGCACGTTAAGCCGTTGGTCCCGGCTGTCATTTGTGGATCTTTGATAGTCGTTACAGCCCGAAAGTCTGACAACCAGTCTTTCCAAGGGGTATCGTATTACCCAGTAACTGGGTTGTGGAGGTCAGATAGGCAGTCGCTCCATGTAAAATACTGGTATTCAGCTGCATCCGGTTAGACTGGAAGCCGTCCCCAACATAGTTGGGATAAGGCTAGATTGATTGATTTACGTAGTTAGAATATTAATTATTATTATGATAGTATAGTTAGGTACTTGATAAGTTCTGTTTACAAGGTCAGGTTCAGGCTTTGATAAGTACAGGTAGGAGAGTACCTATTTAAATAGTATTTTTGTTTTGGTGGGTACCTACCACGGACTAACTATAACCATAACTGAATATTATGTATTGTATGTATTTTGATTATGTAGACAACATGGTTTTACGTATTTATTAATATGTACCAAATATTAATAAATAATGGAGACTAAAAAAATTAAAGTACCGTCCTCAGGCGGCAGCAGCAACCCTAACGTGGTCAGAAGGTATAATTTTAGTTACGCGATAGAAAGAGAGGCAACTTGTAGGTGAATATAACTTGTAGGTAATAAGCGTTGTACGACCTGAATTGCACTTTATTGTGTCGTAACAAGAGTCGCTTTTTATTTAAATGATTTTGCGGAGTGCCCCATCTGTGGTCAATATCTAAACTAAAACAGCAGCGCGCCACGCCATGTGCATTGGAAAGCCTGGTTTCAGAGCAGCAGACTTACGTGACGCGAACTATACACTATTAATGTTTATATTTAATACACCTAAGTCAATTGCCTAACATAACACAAACACTCACACCTCACCACTAAATGATTTTTTTTAAATTTAGATTTTAGTCTAGTAAAACTCAAACTATGTATTTTTTTCTCTGACATATTTTTGTAATAAACTTAACAGGCGAAGACACTGGTGTCTATGATACAGTTAACACTAAGAGCCAGGGGATTCATAATCGATTGTATAAAATTATGTCAATAAATATTTTTTATTATTAAGACTGATAGAAATTGTGCAAAAAAATATATATTATATTTAGATGAATTTATTGATTAGGAAGAACATTCGATTATTGTCGCCTCAGATATTCTATCGACCGAAGATGTATTTACCTACTCACTATGTACATATATTGTAATGCGAAGGAGTCTAGTCTCCACGACACAGGGAATTCTAGTGTGGAGGCTAGTTTTATTTTAATATTGTATGCTCTCTTGAACAATAAAGTTTTTATTTTATTTTTTTATATCAGAAAAATGTATAAATTAGTCAAACGAACATTGGTGCCGATTCTCTTGTTCAATAACTGTCGATATATTTAACGTGTCGTCTAAATTTGTGTGGAAATATTAGTTCAACTAATGAGACCACTAATTTACGTCTGTCTCTTTCTTCTTTTATTTAAGAGAAAAAGTTAGCAATAGCCTAAACTAAGTTTAGTTTGTGCACAACAGAATCGGCACCATTATCAGCGTTCGTTTTTTTTATATATTGGAAAGAAGCTGTCAACAGGCATCATAAGGGTCATTGTCTAGATTAGGTATACGTCAAACCGCTTGAGCATTTCTACTGGTTGATAGTACATGTTTAAGAGTTTTAAACACACGTGCGGAAACCATTTGCTCTACAGTGGATTTCATTTATTACGACCTTGGTTGTAGCGACCATTTACCTATAGCGACGTTAAATCTAAGTCCCTTGAATTTAAAGCATACTTTAGTACACAATTCATGTGGCTATAGCGACTTTAGATGTAACGCCGAGCTCGGGTGTAGCGACTGTTTTTAATGAATCAGTTGTAACAAATTCCTAGAAATCCCATGCAGATATTGCGACCGGAGTCGGCCGCCAAAGACACAAAGATTTTTTTCTTTCACAAACATTTCTTATCTTTTGTTTACATCCATTGCACACAGATGGTCAGCAAGTGTGGAGACCTTTACCTTTTGTTTATAGATATCAACTAAGTAGGTAGGGAAGCGTGTACGTTTCGGAGCTTTTATGGTTCAGTTACAAAGTGATATTCTGAGTAGCAACTGGGTTTAGTAAACTTTTGAATAAGTATGGCTGCTAGACGCACATTCACTGTAACGACTTCCGGATATAACGACGAAAATAGAGTGGTCCCTTCATTGTCGTTATACCCGGAATCCACTGTATTTGAATTGAAAAACCGGAAAAGTGCGTGTCGGACTACGCACAATGTAAGGTTCCGTAGTTGGGAATTTATCCCAAGAACAAACTTAACACTGTAGTTGAAAAACATGTTCTCCCATACATTCCAACTGCAAATGTAAGTTTCTACCACAATATTGGGAGATTTATCATGTTATTTTAAGACCATAGACTTCTTGTAAGTTTTCCTGCAATTTATAGGTACAGAACTATTTTCTGTATTTTTTTTTTTCAAAGGTTTAGGCTCAGCAGTTTCGGAGAGAAGGGGCGGAATGGTCAATTTGCGTCTATTTTCTTAAATAACTTTAAAACAATTTATTTTAAAATTATAAAAAGAATATATTTGAGACCCTCGCAGTAAGCCCTTTTGATTTGTAACACGGTAGTTTACAATTATTTTTTTTTAATTTTCTTATTTGCCCCCAAAATTGACCCCCATATCCAAAATCCATTTATTTACATTACACGTTCGTGATTGGGTTACAGAAATTCAGAAGTGTACCAAATTTCAACTTGATCGGTCCATTACATTCGGAGCAAATTGGCTGTGACAGACGGACAGACAGACACACGAGTGCTCCTATATGGGTTCCGGTACGGAACCCTAAAAAGACTACCATTAGCCAAACCAAAAACTAAGAGAAAAAAAAATGACCCCCAACAATTTACTGCATCTCATATGAATGAAGCTTGTTGCTATGAATGTAGCACTAGGCGCCAACACCATTCATGATAGATTTTTCTTCAACATTTTCATTACTAACCTGTAATGTCCAAGTTTCACCCACACCATTTCTCCATACAGTGGTAGACGTCCCGTCTCACAATCTTCGCACATATAACCACCTGAGAACAAACAAAAGGAATTATTTGGTTAATGTTATTCACCTGTCAATCGATCGCAATCTTCAATCGAACCGAGTCGTCGGGCCACAAATCAAGGCTCGCAGACAGGCGCGACGCGACTCCGGTAGAACACTGCCGCCATAATGGAAAAAGGACGTATCTACGGAAATATTGAAATGGGGAAAAAATATATTTTATCCTGTTTAAACTATAAGATACAAAGGCAGATGCGTCTTTTAATAGTAAGAATTATTAGGTTTTTGTTAAGTTTACACCAATTTAAAAATACTGGTAGATGCGTTCTTTTTTGCTGATTCCGAATATGTAAATAACTCAGTTTCGAAAAAATGTCAGATACGTCTTTTTCTCCTTATGACGGCAGAACAATTCTAAAGAAGTTTCAATAGAAATTGTTCCACCAGAGTCGCGTCGCGCCTGTCTGCGGGAGCATTCATTGTTATTAGACTCTCTCGCTCACATTAATGGAGCTTGTGGAGTGCCATAATGATATGCGTAATAGTAGGGAGCGTTGCACATTCTTACTGCTACTGACGTTTATGGCCCGACGTCGCGACGACTCAGTTCATCATAACGCGAGTACGTACTACACATAGAAGTCGTTTACATATAATAAGCGCTCAAGGGTTTTCACGATTATATTTATTTATTGTCGTTTCGAGTATGTGGAGGAGCTCGTGGCTAAGTAATAACAGTCGCACGGGTCGATCCATCAGGTTAAGCTACGCTTGCCGGGGTTGGTCTGTGGATGAGTGACCATCTTTTCATACCGAGACTCCTCCGTGCTTCGGAAAGCACGTTAAGCAGTTGGTCCCAGCTGTCATTCGAGGATCTTTGGCAGTCGTTACGGGTCGTCAGAAGCCCGAAAGTCTGACAACCAGTCGTACCAAGGAGTATCGTATTACCCAGTAACTGGGTTGTGGAGGTTAGTTAGGCAGTCGCTCCATGTAATATACTGGTATTCAGCTGCATCCGGTTAGACTGGAAGCCGACCTCAACATAGTTGGGAAAAGGCTAGGCAGATTGATTGTCGTTTCGAGAGTATTTTTCTTATACACAATCGCTGGTTCATACCTCATTTGTCGGATTAACACCTCAAGCGTCTGAAAATCCCCATACATTATGTCAAGGTCATGTCGAATGTCGTTTTTATACCTATAATGTAAAGATTTCAATTTTTTTTTTCTTACGCACACTTGGTGTGCGCCCGGCAGTCAAGAAACTATTCTAATGAGAGAAAGAATTTTGTATTAGTAGGTACATGGAATCGGCACAAAACTCGTGATTCGACGTGCCGACAAAAATCGGGACAAGAAAGAATTGTTAATAAGTACTAGAATTCATAATCTGAGATAATTTATATTCCATCACCCCTTACTCGACTATCAACTTTAGCATTGTAAAAAGTTCCTAAAAAAATTGGGTTTCTATTGAATGTGAACTTTGTCAAGTATGACATTGAGTTTGTTATCCCAAAACATAAGAAGCATATTACATTTCGACCGTGATTTTAGCGTAAATTGGCCAACTTTGACGTTCTTATTCTGAGAAACTGAAATACTTCGATCATTTTGACTTATTGAGTAATGGAGAATAGTTTTTTTTTTTAATAAATAATAAAAAGTTTATTGATTTATAAATAAGCGTTACATTATAGGTATGACACTGGATCCCGCACTAGGATGCCCTGTGTCGCGTAACAAATGCAACGGTTTCAGTATAATTAATTAATTTAGGACTAAAAGGTAACCAAATGTGTGTGTGTGTGTGTGTGTGTGTATCTGATGAGTGTAAGTATGTATGTGATGAGTGTGTATGTGATGAATGGGAGTGTGTATGAGATGAGTGTAAGTAAGCATGTGATGAGAGTTAGTGAGTAAGTGATGATGAATATTTTAACAGTCGAATGATAATAGATTTTCAGTTTCAGCATAATTAAGCCCAAGCAGCCAATTTTTGCACCCAAACTTTGTCAAGGGGAAGATTTTAAGCTTTTTCATACAGGTAAGGTCCAGTACGAGAGAAAGCCTTGTTACGAAATTTAAGTTTGATAACTCTGTTCCACTTAGGTTTTCTACGTGTGCGCTGACCCGTTACCTCTGGGTAGCTGCTTTTTTATGAAATCTAAGTAGCATTGATAAAATGTACAGTTGGCGCACCGTAAGCACTCTCGTTTCTCGATATAGGACATCAGTGGGGTATCGTATCGGATTCCTAATCTATATGAGACCTTAAGGATTCAAAGCGGCTTCGCTTTTCGCAATTTTTTCTTACTTATCTATAAAAATAAATCAAAATTCCGAAGCAAGTTTATCATAAAATGCGCAACTGCATTTTTTCGAGCTCGTGGATTGACTACAGCCTACATAAGCGAATGAAATGAAAAATATATAATAATATTTCTTAAATAGTGTTTTTTCCACAGCTTAAAATTTATACCAGATTGTTCATAAAAAAAAAATTATACTTTAAACAAAAAAAGTAAATTATAAGACTCAAAATAAACGTTATTACAGCTGCCACATTGCTGCATAATGTGATGCGTCGCCGTGCTTAGATACATCTAATCTTTCAAACGCAATGTGATAGGGCTCTTAATTTATTATCCCAGATTCTGAAATAAAATATTGGTATGGAATGTGCCTAGCCAAGTCGCAGTTTTACATCGTCGCTTAGCGGTAGGTCAAAATCCATTACTTCAAGTTATAATCAAGTTTTACTTTTAAAACAAACCAAAGTTAGAAATGGTAACATTTATTATCTTTTGAATATTTTTCTATACACGTCATCTTCAACGTGAATACAATCGCATACCATATAAATGTTTGAAGAATCTACGAGCGGCGGCGCGGCGATCTTTCGGTTGTAAAGCGTACCGCTTTTAAAGAGGTCAAGGTCTTAATTCCCGTTCATTCAAATGTTTGTATGACGTAATCGTGTGTTTCGAAATGTTTGGATTGACCTAAAATGTGTTTGGGACATGTATGTTTGTTAGCTACATTTTGATTAATTTGCGATTGAAATGCGTTGCGTTGCAGTGAAATTCAATTTGTTAAAGGTTCGAAAACAGGCTGACGATCTAGCCGCCGCTTATATTTTATTGGAAAGTGTTATGCAGAAAGCAGCCATGTCGGGAAAAGTACAAACAGAGTTATAAGCATTTCTCTGTCCATGGTTGCATTATGGATATATGGACAAGGCAGCATTTGACGGCTCATATCTCCGTGATAACTATAGATATCGACATGGTTGTTTTTGCAAAAAATCTTGAATGTCGAAATTAGTATGACTGTGTTTATAACTCATTTTTGGAAAAAGTGCCATATGGCTGCTTTCTGCATAACTAGGTCTAATTATAGAATATAGATAGACAGTTACAACTAGGTCATAGCCTATTATGTTCAAGACGTACGGCGAATGGGCCGAGAAAACCCGCGAAATTCTAAAAGATTTTTTTTTTTTGGATATTGCAGTTGTCTTTGGTTAGTTTGTGAACAAGGGAACCGGCGCCAATATTTATATTTATTAATAAAATAATTTTGGTTAAGTAATAAGTAATAACAGCCCCGTACGGGGCGCTCCATCAGGTTAAGCTGCGCTTGCCGGGTTTGGTCCGTAGATGGGTGACCCTATTTACGTACCAAGACTCCTCCGTGCCTTGGAAAGCACGTTAAACCGTTGGTCCCGGCTGTCATTCGTGGATCTTTGACAGTTGTTATGGGTCGTCAGAAGCCCGAAAGTCTGACAACCAGTCTTACCAAAGGGTGTTACCCCATGACTGGGTTGTGGAGGTTAGATAGGCAGGCGCTCCATGTAAAATACTGGGATTCAGTTGTATCCGGTTACACTGGAAACTGACCCCAACATATTTAGGAAAAGGCTAGGCAGATTAATAAATTATCTTAGAAATCGTTACGTAGAAATAAAATTTTGAGAAATATGTCGCGGATTTCTATAGTAAACTTCAAGATCTCTTAGAAACTTACCTTCAGGTGGCTTTATGTTAAGACACTCAGCGTGGAAGGAAGTCGGACAATACTCGCAGCATATCAGTGATCCGCCCAGCGCGCATATAAAACACCATCCTGTATTCACGTGGCACGGGACTTTGCCGGGCCTGTGGGCGAAAAGGCGAACATTTTATAACGTTTAGGCTGAAGCTCCTGTTCCTGCGCTATAACAACCAATATTGATGGCGTAATATTATTTACAGAAAATAAGAAGCTACATTATTAGTATACGTAGAAAAATACTCTAAAAACGGACATGGAAGGTCATGAAACTTACTTTAATCCGACCTTTTTACTTTTAATCAGATTCTAAAACAAGTATTATAATAAAATAACCTATCTGTTTAGTTTTTGTTAGGGATTAAAATATAAATATACAGTCGAAAATTGAATTTGTTACAGAAAGAACTTAATGTCATCAATGCATTATCAAGTTATAGTTTGACCATAACCGCTGTACCGCGCCGTAGGTATGTGCGCGGCGAGACGGGGGGCAGTGCTGGCCGCTCATTCGTCAACGCTCACGGCGTCCCACCGCTCATTCGCCAGCGCTGTACCCCGCCTCGCCACGCATTCCTAAGGCGCGGTACAGCGGTATTGGTCAAATTATATACATTACCACTATTACCAGTATAAGGCGACCTCTCATTGTACGGAAATCCTATACTATCAGCGGGATCAGCTTATACTGGAATATATAGCTTGACATATAGAAAAATAGAAATAAAACACTCACCTATGCTCATAATGCCTCGGACAGATAATATGCGACGCGGTCAAAATCAGCGTACCCGCCGGCAGACATTTTGTAAAAGAATGATAAGTAGCGGGACACCTCACACATCTCGCCAGCTTATCTCCGCTGAACCTCGTCTTACAGCCTCGAGGGTCATCAGAAACACAAGTGTGACAAACATGTCTAGGACATGTCAAGGCTTCAAAATACTCATTGATTTTCTTATTAGTCTTCGAAGGTTCCCCTCCATTAAATTGAGTTTGAGGCCAGTGGTCTAAACACTTCAAATGATAGTACTTATGACAATGGGCCACATGACATTTTTGCCGCAAAGTTTCTTCATTTTTCGAAACTGCAGATTTGCATACAAAGCATACAGGTGTATCGTATTTCTGACAGTTCTTGCATTTGAAATTGGAGTAATCGGTGTCGTTTGAGCGTCGAGCTTTTAATTTGACGTCGATTATCTCGCATTTTCCGGGTATTGTGTCGCTCCAATCGCATCCGTCATCGCTTGAGTAAGAATCGTAATCGATTTTCTCGTTTTCAGTTTCGAGTAGTTCCTTCATTTTTGCTTCTAGCTGAGCTTCTAGGGTCTCAGCGTCGACTGTACACGTTTCTGTTTCAAGTATCTCTTCGATTGACGCGTTTTCTTCGGAAACATCTTGGGATTTTTCGTCTTGACTGTCAAGCTCATCTGAGTTTTTCGGTTTCCGACCCAATTTTTTCTTCCTCTTTCTCCCTCTGGTTGGGACTGGGTTTTCTACTTCGACCTCTTCTTTATTAACGCAGTCGACATGGAACATTGCATTGCAGCCTTTACATTTGACTAGGTTGCCTGTCATCTCGCAGATTTCACATACCTTCTCTCTAACTAGGCCTTTGAAAACGTTGGGTTTTGGTTGTGCTAGCTCTTCAAAGTAAAGTTCAACCTCATCTATGTCATTTCCTTCGGGAATTGGTTCTTCAGTTTCTTCTCCATTTTCACAAATTTGTTTATTTTTAGGTTTGAAAATCGCAAAAACTTCCAGCTCTTCTTCGATATCTGAAAATTCTTCGTTGTAATAAGGTTTTATTACTTTTCTTTTAGGCTTATCTTTTGGTATAACATCATCGTCAGTTTCTCTTTCTCTTTTCTCTTCTTTTTCCGTTTCTTTCTCAGTTTTGACTTTGCGTTTTACTTTCTTGGGTTGTTGGATAGCATCTTCAAGTCCCTTTACTAAGCCAGACTGTTCAATATCATCATTTTTCTTAATTTCAGACTTAGTATTCTCCTCATACAACCAAGTTTGGTATAAATACGTGACGATTTCATCCTGCGTCAATTGTGGATTTTCCTCTATCAAGGAGTCTTGTTGTAATTCCAAATACTTGACAAATTCGGGATCTTCTAGTGCATTTTCAACTTTTTTGGGAGGAAACTTCTTTTTACGCTTAGTTATAGATATTTCGCTGTCTCCGGAAGTTATGGAAATTGTGTCAGCTTCTTCGTCTTTAATTTTAATGTCTTCTTTGAAACAATTTTCTTTTTTAGCATTTGAGCGTAGTTTGCACTTAATAAGCGGTGCTTCACTATCTTCCGAGTCAATAGAATTGGCGTCAACATCGTCATTTAAGTTAGTTTTCTCTTGTTCCTGTGAAAAAGTTACTTGTACTGTGTTTGACGGATCTACTTCTTTACTTTTTTCTATGTTTTGCTCATCAGTTTGTTTCACATCTTTTGTTTCTGCACTTACTTCTTTTTTTTCTTGAGGTGCTATTGGAGTAGATCGTAAAGCAATTTCTGTTTCATTCGGTTGGAACTTATCCTGATCTGTAGTAGTTGTTTGACTTGTTTCGGGTTTATCATCGTCTAGTAATTCATAGGCAGGTGACGGTACTTCATCGACTTCATCAGAAGATTTGTCGGTTTCTTCATTGATTTGAAAATTTCTATCTATATCTGTATAGACCATTTTTCTTTCGCCTCTTGTTTTTCTATGTAAGAATCTCTGCATCATATTTTTATTCAGACTCAAGTTCTTTTTGTGAGAGTTTCTTTGTCTTGTTTGATCCCTTTCTCTTGGTTTTTTTTTCTGCTCAGGTTCAGAATTCAGCCCTTTAACTAAATTCAATTCTCGCAAATCGTCGTTTTTTTTATCATCGGATTTTGAGTTGTTTTCGTAAAGCCATGTTTTATACAAATAGGCTACAATTTCCTCTTGAGTTAAATCCGGATTTTCGTCCATTATTGCATCTTGTCTCAGTTCTAGATATTTGACAAATTCTGCGTTTTCTAAAGGATCTTCTGGTTTTTTATCTTGTTTTGAGCGTAATTTGCGTTTGCTTTCAGATTTCGTTGACGTTACGCTGTCTTCTGAATTAATCGAGATTGTATCCAAATCTATATCACCATTCATATGAGCATTCTCAATGTGAAAGCCATTTTCTTTTATAATTTTAGGCTTAAAAATAGGTATATTCACCTCTTTGGCAGTATTCATATCAATCTCTTTCACATTTAAATGACCATTAATAGGTCCATTTCTTGTAATACTTTCAACCATGTCACGATTTGGGATTTCATCACTAATATTACTAATACAGATAGGAAATTTATTTTTATCCCCAATTTTATCTAAAATTGTTTTCTCTCCGCGTTTACTAGATAAACCAAATTGATTACTACTTTCTAATCCACTGTGGTTTTTTAAATCATAAGCACAGCTAATTCGTTCATTTTCTAAATCTTCTGTCACACGATCCAAATCTGAGGGTGTTCCATAATCGTCATCTACATTAATTTCCTTACTCAATTTAGAAGGCACATCACTTATTTCATTCTTAAAATCACCATGAGTAACACTATTATTGATTTCAATAATGACTTTATTCTTTCCTGGCAACTCTGATATTGAATCGTCATAAATATCATGTTGGGTATCTAGTATACTGTTGTTAGTGAGAGGAGCTGCACTGAAACTGCAGTTGTCATCAGTCTGACTATCAGTTTCAGAATCAGGCTTATAATCACTATCTTCATCAACTGACATGTAACTTGGCTCAGTACTGGCAACTGTTGAATCGTCTTCGTCTTGAGAGTCGGCAGTAACATTTATAGGATTACTTTTAGGACTGATTTCTTCATTGTCTATGTGACTTCTATCAATTGAGGCTTGGCTTTGGTCCTCATCAATTGAATCTTCGTAAACAGGGCTAATCATTTGATCTCTGGTAGTTAAAGGTTCTGGGGTGTTAGGACGATTTTCAGTAGTCTGTTCTACTTCATCTTTGTAAATAGATACCTTTGCAGCCTGTCCGCTTTCTGTCCTATTATTATTGCCTCGAGATGCTGCTGTACTTGTAATGCTGTCCTGACTATTTTCATCAATGCTTTCACCTTCAGAAGATTCACATGTTCCATTAATTTTTGGTAATGTTGGACTTTCTGCTTTAGAATCCTCTTCGTTTACTGCAGTTTCTTCGTCTTTTTCACTTTCTTCAGCTTTAGTACTTAGACTTTCAACTGGGGCTATAATGCCAGGTTCCTTAGAAGCAAGGTTCTTACAACTATCCGTATCTGTAGAATTGTGATCCGAATCCGTTACTTCTGTAACATTCTTACTATAATCATGTTCATTTAGGAAAGGCAACAGATTCTGAGATTCGGTCATAGATTTTCTTAAACTATAAGGCTTATTTACTGCTACTTTAGACAAAAGTTTCTTTTTTTTAGAACTAATAACTTTAGTTTCTTTTTTTTCTTCGCCTTTTGCTTGAGGAGCTTGGGGTTTAGCTTGGGTTTTTTCTGGAGTTTTGGACTTAGCTTTCTGTAGCCACCTGTCCATATGGGACTGTCTTTGGATTTTAGTGATGCCAGTTTTAGCAGCCATGTTATCGAGACAAGCTGTAACGACTTCAAACATGTCCAAAGACTTGTTCCTAGTTCTGTTTCTAGAACGTTCGGTATTGTCTATTTTACCGTCGTCTTCTGAAAACAGGCTGTCATACAAACTCTCGCTCAAAGACACGTCACTGTCTGTCCTACAGATTCTCCCGCTTTTTTGTTGTTTTGTTTTAGTTCTTGACTTTTCTAGCATGTCATTGAAAATTTCTATTCTCAGTCGCTTTGGTTCTCTTAGCAGCATCTCTGCTTCTTCTACTGAGTTGTTCCATAAGGCTTGTTTCTTTTCTGACACGAAGAATGCTGCAAAGAGTCGCGGGTCTTTTTTCTTATCCTAGAAAAGAATATGAATATTACTGAGGATTTTCTTTTGACATATTTTTATATACCATTTGCTTACATTGGATTTAGACAATAGTAATTTTAGTTTTATATTTATTGAATTTAATTTAATCCCACACTAACGGAACATTCACAATATATGTAAAAAAGAGATCTAAAATGCAAACCACGAAAACATTTTCCGATAATTATTGTGAAGCATGATAGAAACAAAGATAAACTTAAAAAATTGGGACCACTAAATATTTAACATACTATCAAGGTTAAAAAAGAACCAATTTATTTATATCACCAACAAAAGTTCAGGAGATAACCTATTGCAGACTAAGAAAGATATAAGATAAAGGCGGAAACAAACCTCAGGTGTGAAATTCACACGAGTATTCTCAAACTCGAGCTGGCCGAGGTACTTGCGGAGCATGGTGTCAACGATCCAACCCCGACGCCCATTGTCACCTAAGAACGTTACGTGAATGACATCACGTTCTATACGGCCAAATACTGCGGAGGAATGAGTTAAAGGAAGGTTAGATACAGGCTGTTCTGTCGAGTATGAGAAACTTTATTCAGAAGTTTATTGTTCTTGTAGTTTGCTATCAGCTGACATACTTAGCTTAGTAATACAGATAGATTACTTATCCAGGTTTATTCAATGTGGTTGACATTTTTTTTTACATTCTAAGTCTGTGTTTTTAAAGACCTACCTACGCTTTTTGCTAGGAAAATAAAAAGAATTAATAAAAAAAGTCCGCCTCTGTACATATTTTGTGCTTGAAGTATGAAATAAACAAATAAATTAATGTTGCTATTGTACAACCTGCAGGGTGCCAAACATATGAACCGTAATAGGTAGACAGTTGAAATTTTCACAGATTATTTCTATTGCCGCTATAGCATACAAATAATAAAAATAAAATAAAGTTAAAAATTAAAGGACCGCCCATACAACAAACTTATGATTTTATTTTTTTCTTACCCTTGCTTGTGGGGCATTGTCTAGAACTCATAGAGTACAAATATATATTTTTTCTTCCAAAATAAAGATATAGGGGACTGCAAAAGTTGTCAGTTTTAGACCATTTTTTGTATGAGTTCTAAACTAAACAAGTAGGGAATTTGAAACATCTGTATAAAAATGTATCTACTGTATTTAATCAATAAAAATATTCATAAGGTAAGTATTTTGTTTAAATAAGGGCGATTTTCTACAACTGCAAAAAATAACTTATCATTATGAAATACAAAGTTATCTTTGCAAATGATAAAATTTATGATGAAAAATATTATTTGTTTAGCATTATCATAAAATAAAATAAAGTTAAAAATTATAGTGGCTCCCTATAAAAGAAATGTGGTTTTTTTTTAAACAGAAGTATTTTTTAAGATATCACTGTGAGAATAAAAGAGACCTAACACCAAAGCATTTTCTGGGAAATCACAAAATAGATTTTTTTTTTAATTTTTTTTTTTTATTTGTGATGGGTTTGCTCTTGACTCTAGTCAGGTCAGAGGTGACAGAGACAAAGTCGACGATGGAGTGAGCTTACTGTGTTCGTATTTTAGAGAGTTTCCATTAAAATATGTTATAACTTTTTCAAATGGAAAGCTATTTACAAGTTTAAGCTGCCAGTATATTTTTTAGACTATTTTCAATAGGTATAATTCAAAATCCATGAAAAAAGATGTTTAATAGTTTACAAAACACTCATTAAAAAATTTGGCGAAATTTTGAGTTTGGTTCCATTCATTCTCACTATGCGATATGTAGTGTTAAATATTGTACAGAGGTACAGAACCCTTCATGTGCGTGTCTGACTCACACTTGGCTAGTTTTTTAACTGTTATTGTACTGCTTACATGGTCCAGGTAAAAAATAAACAAGTCTTGTATTATGAGGGTTTTAAAAGGAGACAGGATTATTTTAGAAAAATAAGCAATGTACTAATGGTGCATAAGGGCTATGTTTGGGCTTCAAATGATTGAAACCTGTAAACCATTTTTCCAGGAGTACAAAATTTTAACTCCCTCAAGCCTTTATATCTATGAGGTCTCAGTATTTGTTAAGACCAATAAAAATGTATTTACATTAGCCTCAGAAATGAATAATAGGCAACAACGTGACGCATTGCGCCTCTGTATCCGCCGAGTAAATACTGCTTTAATGCACAAAAGTGTTTTTCACATGAGTCCTGTAATTTTCAATACATTACCTAAAGAAGTAAGGGAAATTAATACTGCCTTATTTAACCCGACATTACTACTCATATTGCGACGTACAAAGAAACTACTCATACGCCTGCGAGGCGCGTCATATTTACTAATGATTTTATTCAAAACCTATAAGTATGATTGATATGTTTTGACTTTTTATATAATTGTGTATATTACTAAAAAGAGAAAAACATAATTTTTAATAATATTTATATATTTTTATTATAAAATCTTTAATCAAATAAAATCTTAGGAACAAATTTTAGGAACTTAGGCAATTAAACATTCTTCTCACTAAAAATAATAAAAAAAGAACTTAAAGTATACACTACTCTTAAAAAATAGTTAATTAAAGTAATTAACTAAAAAAGAAACTAATAAAGTAATAAAAAAAATATTTTAGAAGAATTTTATTAATAGCGCAAAACTTACATACAAGCTACTCATACGTCTTTGGAGCGCCAAGGGTAGTAATATCATAAAAACTAGCACAGTTACCGTAACGCAACCACCGTCCTGCGATACGTGCTGGCGATGATTGAGATGTCCTTGAACGTGAATGTCATACGCGCGAAGGATAAAAAAAGAGAGCAATATATCAAAAACGCGGGCGCCTCTGCGACGTAGAGTAGTAATCTAGGGTTAAGAAAAGTCTAAAAAGACTTTTAGATAATAAATGTTACTATAACTTGAACGACTTCTTAAACAATAATTTTTCCAAACTTAAGACTGCACAGTGATACCAAGTAAGAGCATTTATTATGTTATATAAATTGTAATAATTCTAAGAATGACATTGAGATAATTTAGATATTAATATTATTAAATAAATAATTAATCTGTATGGCATTGCATTAATTTAATATCTGAAAGTATTTTATGGTTGTTTTGTGTGTTTAATAGTATTTTATGACTAAATACATTCTGCATGCCTTACGGTAGAATCACTTGAAAAATGTAAGTTTTATAACACCATTGTAACAGTGTTTTCTGCAAAAAATAAATGATTTGATTTGATTTGATTAATAGCGTTCTGGTTATTGCTAATGGTAAAGTAAAAGTAACACTAAACAAGCTATTTAGACACACAACACTACTAATATTTTATTTTCGCATGGGGTGTTATCTAAGGGTCGGTAAAATACACTTGCACAGCAATAATGTAGGAATAATATTATTATATTAAATTGCAGCAAGTGTTATGTAAAGATAAGCAGTTCAAATAACTGACGTTTGATAACATAGCAAAGGGATGTAGATTATTAGTAATATCAATATCAAAAATAATTAGTTTTTTCTATCACATAAGTTGTTAGAAATAGCCTTGTAAATACACAGATTACCTTTTTACCTTATATAACAGTGTAACAATTGTTATTTCGAAACTGCAAAGCATTTACTAACTAAAGAAAGTTTAGATAAAAATTACTGAATCCATCTATATAATTATAGACAATACAAGGCTATTTTTAAATCACTAGCTAAATGTTCACAGGGTGTTCTACCATTTTAGTTAAGTGTTGAACTTTTGTATGAAACAGCAGATTATTTTTTCATGATTTCAGAGTTAGTCCCATAGTGAAAGTTGTTTATATTCAAGTGTAGAACACCCTGTGAACATCTAGCTAGTGATTTAAAAATTGCCCTGTATATCGTTTAAGCCACATGCAAAATAGAAAAATGTTAGTAAGCTGCAATTGTTCGGGGTAGGTTATTCTTAAATTATTTTTATAAAAAGACAGTTTTTAATACTTACACTTCTTTTTAACAAAAATTCCATTTGAGGGGT
This sequence comes from Dicycla oo, assembly GCA_948252095.1. Classification (NCBI taxonomy): domain Eukaryota; kingdom Metazoa; phylum Arthropoda; class Insecta; order Lepidoptera; family Noctuidae; genus Dicycla; species Dicycla oo. The sequence goes on from OX411732.1 coordinate 19,323,869, forward strand.
CTCTAGTGACAATGGAGGGCCAGAATGGATAGGTACCCATTCTAGCCCAGGCTAGATCTCCAACTTGATAGGCACATTTGGCTTCCAAATCAAATAAATCACTCTTTGACAAAGTTTTACTATCCTTCTGTCCTTTCTTCTTCTTCTTACTGTCAAAGTCGAGAGTTTTGACCACAGAAGAATTATCTAAGAATCCATTCTGCTGCTTAGCAGAACCTATGCTGTACCTTTCAGAGGACCGTTCTAGAATATTATTCAAATGAGTACTGGAAGACTTCTTTGCACTTTTTACTGGCGATAACATATTCTTGATAAACACTACATTCTCATCAGATTCCCTCTTTTGTATGAGGTCTTTTCTTATATAAACTTTTGGGAATTTCTTAGCAGGAGACGGGCTTGTCTTCTTTACTTCCTCAGTGCCAAAACGGCTCAATGATATGTTTTCTTGGTAAATACTCTCTATTTGATTCTCCAGAAAAGTTTCTACACCAATTATTTGTGGTGGTTCTGATCTTAATGGAGAATTTGATGCATGCATCTTGTATACTGGTGATTGAGCCTTCACTGGTGACTTATCAGCCTGAGGTGACTTTAGTTCAGCAGTCACTTTCTTGGTGTCGGAGTGCTCAGTTTCAGACTTGAGCCGGCGAGCCCTACCATAGCGGCTGGTACTAGTACGACCACCGATAGACACCGGGGAAGTCACTCTTGAAGTCAAACTAGTTTCAAGTTCACGTTCAATGAGTGACCTTTTCTTTGGTTTTGATTTGACATTCAGACTATCAGATGCCTTCAAGTCCTCAGAACTCATGTTATCCTCAGACTCATCCATTATGACCTCTTCCAATCAATCTAAGCCCTTCTATGTGCGTCTGACGTAACAAAATAGAACATCGCAAGTATCGCCCCAAATCACGAATATTTTATTTCAATCCCATAATTATGAGAAAAATACAATCCGAAATGTGCCGACAAACCAATATTTACAGGTTAGGCCCGTCCCAGAGCGTTTCACTTGGTTTTCTGAAACAAAAGAATCGAAATGAAGTTTCGTTTTTCTCATGAAATAGGTTAATTCAATATTTGAACACAATATCATGTTTTTTATGTGGAAATGGAATTTTTTCTGAATTAAAACATACAATGTCGACTCACCTTCGCTTTATTCAGTGTAGTCGCGTCAGTGATTGAAATTCGCACAAGACAAATCGCCAGATTGGGGCTCTCCTTGGTGCATAATTGAGCCACAGTACATCGAAAACTTAATTTCCTTTTTTATACAACGATGTTACCACATATAATTGTTTCAACACCAGATTCAGGATCGTTTTGTATCACAAGAACAGGAATATTAACTATAATCGTCAGCGCTCAAATATCATTCGAGCAAAGTCCTAATTTGTTACGATACAGCACTCAGTTACACAGTCAAACACGCGCCATCATAATTCCATACATCGAATTAAGCGGAACCAGCCCGCAGTAACCATCACTGCGCTTTCTACAAACGTTATCACAAATTATCTTACGAATAAAACTATAAACACTGATTAAAACGCATTCTATTTAGAATTACAAATGAAAATAAGTTCCGCCACAGAAATACCGACGCTCTTCAGTGCCGCGAAAACACATGAATATGCTGTATTTGTGTGGGTAAGAATACTTACAACGAGAATTTTTCTGCTGAATACACACACAGGTATAAGTACCACACAGTTCAATGGCTTTGCTTGCTTATCAGAAACTGTTTTACCGACGCTTTCAAAATAGTTCGTTTTTAGGGTTCTGTAAATACTGGGATTAAACTCCTTCTTAGTGCTTGCCTAAAAAGGAGCCAAAAAGGAGCCTTGTGCAAAATTTTTCACGTTCGTATGCCCATTAGTAATTGGCTATGTCAGTCAGTTTCTCCTTATTAGGTATACTTTTATTATAGTAAGAAGAATGAAGTTGTCTTTGATTCGTTATCAGCTACGAAAGAATTAAATAAAAAAAAAAATATCTTTGCTGTTTTCTTCCCCTATATCTGCTGATTCTGCTGAAGAATGAACAGACGAATTGAGAACCTCCTCTTTGAAGTAGGTTAAAAATACAGGCTGTCTCTGGTTTCAGTTCTATTTTTTAAGTTAGTCTTTTGAATGAATGTGCCATCAGTATTAAGTATCAAGCAAGATTTTTCTGCACTTTTTTGAAGTCAAAACTTCTATAAGCGCGTTGAGCAATTTTTTGGTAAGGGAAAATTTTGTGAGTTCACGTCACGCTAATGCGACATGCTGCGCTGTCAAATTTTTACTTCTAAAAAAACTGTAAAATAAAAACTGACTACAGATTTTTTTATGTATGTTTTTTATGTGAAACATAAAAACATACATAAAAAAATACGTACGCACAAAATATTTTAAAATATTTTTCGATGTTTCACATCTGCCAGGCGTCCCAAGACGGCTCATTTTTCTTTTTACTCGAAACTCAGTAGGTATAGGTTTAATACATTTGACAGAAACGAAAAAATAACAAATCTTTGGGTTTTTTGAAAATCTTCCTATGACGGAGCAAAAGCGGTAATTTTTTTTTTTTTTTAAATAAGCGGAGGATTATACTGCGTGTAGTGTGCGTGTTTGTACTCGCGGTGGCTGTGCGCGTTTTATGTAGAGAGTAATAAGATGGAAAATAAGCACAGAACCGTTGTTTGGTGATTAGTGAGACAGGCGTTTGGCTTCGTGATCCTTTTTGCGCCGCACCGCTGGTACTAAAAATATGTGAAAAGTTTTATGAATTGTATTTCACCACCGGCTACCCGGTGCCGACTACCCGGCTGCCAGAACGTGTGAAAAGAGGCATATGATGATCATTTATCGTATAAATGAGTAAATAATAATAATAGGTACTGAACCACGAATCTGTAGGCACCAAAACCGACCAAAACTGATTTTGAAAATCCTAATGTCAGATTAAATGTCTATGGTTCGTTAACAGAAATTAGAAAAAGAAAATGACGAAGTCTTCTTGATTTCTAATAAAGATTAACAAATCTAATTTTGTGCTAACTAAAACAGTAATGTGGTACTAACTCCTACGGTAAACAAAATAAAAGTGCCCTTTCTAAACCATAGATAATCTATCAGCTGGTATCGGGTAACTGTCAGTTTTATCCAGTGCTTTTGGCTTTTGTCAATGTCATTGTCATATGCCCACAATCGAACGTTACTGAAATTGCTCGAAATAGATTATAATTTCCAGTTTTCTCAATTTAACCTAAATAAACATTAAAACAGTGAAATAAAACATGTCTGTGGCTAAAGTGACTAAAGATAACATCAAGTCCGAGCCCGTTGCGTACAGCGACGCTGCGCTTAGAAACAATGCTGTGGTCGTCGAATACTGTAGAACGTCCATGGCTGCGTTGTCCGGTTCCACGGCTGGTAATACATTATTAATTTACTTATTATTCACAAGCGTCTCCTTAGTCCTAATTGGATAACAGTTGAATAACATATTACAGTACCATGCTAATGCATAAAATCATATTCTGCAAGGCTTCACATATTTATCGCAAACTAGCTGACCCGACAAACGTTGTCCTGTCAAAATTTCAATACTTAATTCATACAAAATTCCCATAGAAAATGCACTTTCAGTTTTCCCGAAAAAACCGGCGGTTTTGCCGTTATGAATGTGAGTCTTACTGACCATGAAATAAGGACTATTTCGCATTTGGCTGTGTTATAAACCAGTAGTTTAAAATTTTTGGTTTGTGCGGGTATTCATGTAATGCAGTGATATACGACATCTATAGTATGACTAAGCTATTTCCAAATCATTTGAAGATTACTATCAATCTTCAGTGTAGTTTCCATTATTTTTATACTAATAATTGAGTGTACTACTTGATACGTGGCTCAGCAATAACAGCCGCATGGGTCGATCCATGAGGTTAAGCTACGCTTGCCGGGGTTGGTTACATACTGAGACTCCACCGTGCCTCGGAAAGTATGTTAAGTCGTTAGTCCCAGCTGTCATTCATGGATCTTTGACATTTGTTATGGGTTGTCAGAAGCCCGAAAATCTGACAACCAGTCTTACCAAAGGGGTATCGGGTCAGATAGGCAGTCACTCTATGTAAAATACTGGTATTCAGCTATCCAGTTAGACTGGAAGCCGACCCCAACATAATTGGGGAATGTCTAGGCAGATGATGAACTATATATAATACTTATGCCTAAACTCTCTCATTTTCAGGTGTCCTAGGCCTAACAGGTCTGTACGGGTTTGCCTTCTACGTATTTGCAGTTGTCAGCCTCTGGGTGATGTTCATGGTAAAGACAGGACCAAAATGGAGTAAATACTACGTGTCACGGCAGAGCCTACTGACCAATGGATTCTTTGGAGCACTATTCACTTATGTATTGTTTTGGACTTTTATTTATGGAATGGTACATGTATATTAAAGTTAGGTTAGGTTAGTTTGTAAGCATATTTTAGTCAAATTGTGAATATAACATCCTGCCTTGTTTCCCTGAAGGCTTGGGCAGAGGTGCACCTATAGAACACCCACATCTAGGGGGCCACCAGCCAACTAGCACAAATCCAGACTCTGGGTTGCTACTGACTGAGCAATTCCAGATAGAAAAACGCAATAACATTTGGCCGGACTTGGGAAACGAACCCAGGATTTCATGCTCAGCAGTAGCGCTTGCAACCACAAGACCAACACAGCACACAGTTTGTGAGTTGTCGGTCTGACTTTGAGCCTGTATTAATTCATTAGGCGTGGCCGACGCACATGCGCGTTTTCGGACGTTCACCATGTGCTTGACGGCGCGTATGTGCGTCCATACAATTTACATAACTTTCTTCGAGTGCGGCGCGCCGCACCTGTGCGTTCGTTGTGCATCTCTATTGTTTCGAAAACATCGTAAAATAAGGGTCGGTAAGGGTGTCTACACCCAAGATATTTTTTGTATGCACCCGAGCGTTTGCCACACAGGATTAGTGTAGCATAAAGAAGCGTTTGCATACATTTCGCTGAGAATTAAGCAGATAAAGTGTTATCAGACAATATCAGCATGAAGTAAAAGTGTAGAATTGTTGATTCTTCTGTTGCCTTTATCATAACTATCAATCAGTCAGAAGTCTATCATTTCTTTGGCTGGATGTCACACTAAAACATAAAGTAAATATTTCATTCCCTAATCCATATCACTACTAACTTATTTGTATCCTTCACTTACTGGCTGGTACCTACATCTAGAATAGGTATTGGGCAAATATTTATGGCCAGTCATTTGTTACAAATGTTGGTCAGCCAATAAGTGGAATATTATTTACGTTTAAAACATGGTTAAGAGTTTATATTTATTAATTTGTTTGATATTGCATTTAAATGTATAAAATGTTGGTTGTAAGCTCAACACTGGTGTTTAAAGTATGATTTAATTTATATTGTAAGTAATATAATTGTTTTACTGAATAAAATGGTTACCTATTGTATAAAAATATTCATTTGTATTCAAGTTTCATCAAAATTTCAACAGATGGCGCTGTTAAGCATTGTGAAGTCGGAAACAAGGTTTGGAGGCCAAGTAATAGATATTCACACGGGTATCTTTTAGACATTCGACTTTTTAGTCTAGCAAATATTTAAGTAGGCAGGTACATGCGTAACAATTGAATACAATCACATTATACAAGGTGTAATTTAAATAATGCACAACCTCTTAAGGGGTCATTGTACTCATCTTTATGAACAACTTTACTATAGAACCAAACCTGAAATCGCGAAAAATAAAACCGGCCAAGTGCGAGTCGGACTCGCGCACAAATGTTTCCGTACCATTATCTACAAAAACGGCAAAAAAAAATCAGGTTTGTTGTATGGGACCCCCCTTAAATATTTATTTTATTCTGGTTTTTACTATTTGTTGTTATAGCGGCAACAGAAATACATCATCTGTGAAAATGTCAACTGTCTCAACTATCACGGTTTATGACATACAACGGACAGCGAAGTCTTAGAAATAGGGTCCCGTTTTACCCTTTGGGTACGGAACCCTATAAATCAGCTCGCGTACCTAAGCAGTTCGCATAAGCCCTCGTGTACACGTTGCCGACACCGCACCGCCGCCGCCGCACGTCTGCGCTGTGTATATGAGCCGCGTCCGCGCCACCGTCGCCGCTTGATTTTACCATACAATATACGGTTCACGAAGATCACACCTGTCGTATTGACATGCCCAGTTTAACGAAAAAAAAAGAAGTTATTGTTAACTATGTCATGGGGAAGAGAACTAGAACTAGAACAAATTATAATTGAAGGGTACAGGGGAAAAACATGCTATGTCACATTTTTATGTTTTTTGAACTGGCAATGCCATTGTGAAGTATAAATTTGGTAGAACGAAACGCCAAAACACACTTTGCAGTAACATGCATAGTCACGGAGTAATATTCATAGTAAAATATTGATACAGTGCAATAACGAGCAATGTCCAACTCGAACAGGAGAAAAATAAGCATTGTCCATCGTTGTTAGATTGACGTTTGTTTAATGACGTCTTGTTTTTTGAGGTTATTTTGTGTGTGTGTGTGTGTTTAATATTATATTTTTATTGAAAATGTCGTCAGAAGAAAACGAGGTTAATCTGAAGCAACCTACCAAAAAACTTAAACTTTACAGTCGATTGTCGGATGTTAATAAGAAGATTAGACTTCAAAGTCATGAAACTGGTCCAAGTTGTAATTGCAAGAGATACAAGTGTTTTGAAGCTGTTAATGAGGAACAGAGGGCTAGAATTTTGAAGGATTTCAACCTGTTGCCATCTAGGGATGAACAAAACCTTTATTTAAGTGGTCTAATAAGTGTTTTGGAAATTCAAAGAAGACGACCTAGAAAAGAAGAACCTGAAGCTAAGTTACATACAGCAAATTACGCTTACAGAGTGAGAGTTGTAGACGAAACCCAGCAGCTTGATGTGCCAGTGTGTGCCTCAGCATTTATTGCAATACATGGAGTAACAAGACAAAGAATATGTACAATAAAAAAATCGATATTCCTCTTGGACGTCATCTATTCTCATGGCACCTAAAAAAAAGTTGAAATCCCATAATGACTCTCATAGTGCTGGTGAATTTGTACTGCCAGATCAATCCTATGAAGACAGCCTTCCAGTTTCAAATACAAAATTTATGGATATCCAGGCCCTGTCAAAGTTTTGTGGACCAAAAGCTAAGCAATACTTCTCACAGATAAAATATAATGATACTTAAACAATAAATATTTCATGGACATTGCATATTATTTGCCTGTATTTTCTGACTTTGATCTGTTTTCCTGTGTTAACTCAATAAACATAAGAATGAAAAGGTTTTTTTTTACTACACAAGAGAAACAAATATATTTTCTTTATAAATAAATATATTTTCCTCCTATTTGAAACTTTATTGTACCTTTTTTCAAGGATCAAAAGATTAATTTAGCAATTTCTCAGTTGATTGTCTTTGTGACATTGCATGTTTTTCCCCTGTGCCCTTCAATTAGTCTCGAAAAAAAATCATAGATGGCAGCATAGGTGCCAATTATAAAATTAATAATCACTAAAAAGCGTTATACGGCAGATTTTGGCTGAAGTAAGATTAGTAAAAATCAAAACTTCCTTGTTTAATGTTGATTTATCTATTTACACTCATTTTTCACGTATTTTCAACAAAAACGATACATTAAGCATCGTCCGTCATCGATGACACCTAGTATCTATCTAGGCAGACTCATAGATGGCGTTGTAAAACTACAGTATCTGGTAATTAGTGAGTCGCTGATGCTACCATCTGTTAAAAAATGAAGGAAAAAAAAATAGCCAGCTCAATAGCCAGACTTAGGGTGGTGTCATTTCTTTGTATGGGATTGGGTATCTGTACGTAGTATTGTCTCTGGCTATGTATAGAAAATTACAAAATGAACGTCGTAAGACCATTAGAAAGCCGTGGGTAGGTACACATCCTATTCTAATGCGACGGGAGCAATGTGGTCAATTGAATTGGTGAAAATTTTCCATAATAGTTTACTAAAAAGTTAAGTTTAGTAAGCACGTGCACTTTCGTAAACGGACGGTAATGGGATAACAAAATCAAATACTGGTGATCAGCGGGGTGGCGGGGGGCGCGGATGCGGCTCGTATAGATACACACACAGTGCAGAGTTGCGGTGGCGGCATCGTGTACACGACCGCTTAGGGCCGGCGCTCACTGACGGCGTGGCATGGCATGGCACGGCAGGTTGTGCTGCGGCATCCCGCGGCGTTCCGTGGCATCCTGCTGAAAGCCCAGCCACTGTGGCATCGATCAGTTTTGCTCCGCGCGGATTCGAAGTTGGTTGTGTCGTTATGGTTGACTGGGATTTGCCTTGCTCACGCGCACCGACCGGACCCCATTAACCGAAATGAGCGCTGCACAAGTTTTAACCCTATTTCAACTATCTTAGCAATGATAATTCCTCGACACAAAGTGACCCATACGTCTCGCGGGATGGAATGGCGCGTCGCGGCATGCCGCAGCATCCCGTGGCACGTCGCGACATCGTGGTATCGAAGTAAAGTAACATGAATTCTAAACTCATTGAAATAAGATTCAAAATAACTTGATTAGTAATAAAATCCTTTGCCATGACACGCCGTGCAGTGCTTCATGTCTTCGTGCTTCGTGCTTCAACGTCGGAGACGCACCGGCGCCGAACCGCATGTTTGTGTATACGAATGAATATCGCACATGCGCCGCACCGTCGTCGCACTGGCACCGCGTGTAGGTACACCGTATTAATGCCGAGTTAAATAGTAAAGCAATGATCACAGTTCAGTAAAGCATCGCCAATGAAATTGTAGACGTCTGCTTTTCATTTTAATATTGATACTTAAATAGCTTAGGATGTTAACTTTAACTTAAAAAAACCGGCCAAGAGCGAGTCGGACTCGCGCACCGAGGATTCCGTACGATCATAATATATACATTTTGATTGTGAAACGTGAAATGTTTTTAAATTTTCATCATGCGGTGTAGAATATTGCAGTTTAAGGTCAGCGCCATCTCTTGACCGATAGTGGAACTAATGTAATGTTTGTTGATGATTTCTGAAAAAGTGTGCTATTTAGAGACATCGTTTTATTTTTCCTGTAATCTTTACTTAGATTTCTATCACATAGAATAATTTCAGATTTTTCTCTAAGCAATCTTCGGAGATAAGCGAAGCTAGTAACGGTATTTTTTTTATATATTATAAAAAGAAAAAATGTTTGAGAATGTGCAAACAGCGCTCTTTCATATTATACCCCACATTCCCTAGTAGCCCGACATCGATTTTTTAAGACTTCCTTTCAGTCCCTGTAGCAAAAAAAAAAAAAATTCTTTCCTATTTGCAAAATAGTTGGGCAAACATCATCTAAAACTACTACAGATTTCAAGTTGATAGCATAGTAGTTCTTGAGATATCTAGCTGTGACAGACGGACAGACAGACAGTCTCAGTCGCACCATAAGGGTTCCTTTTTACCATTTTCGTACGGAACCCTAAAAAAAGGGTTAGGTACTTATTTTATTAATTTATAAACGCAGACAGAAACAAATTCATAGACGGAAGAAACAATTTTGGGTATTACATCCTGTTTTAGTCTGCAGACAAGACAAAGGAGAATTTCACGTGCTTTTTGATGAAATAAGAAATTATGCAAGCCAAATTTTCAGAATATCTGAGAACGAATGTAGAAACTTTTGCTGCATTGCTAAACATTTTGCGAAGTAAGTAAACTACAACATCAAGATACCAATTATGCGACGTAGCATTTATGATAGGCACCCTAATTACGGAACACACTATCAATCGGAATCGGTTTGATTTTGACAGTTCAACAACATTCATTGCGTTATTTACGTTCTCGAGCAGACAAATTTTTCGAACATATGAAGCAATAGATTAGCAATTTGCTTCCAAATGATACAGATTCCGATCGATAGTGCGTTACGCAATTAGGGTACTGGACCGAACTGTGATCTTTGCTTTACCTACCATTCTGCCGTTATAATTTTGGGGGTGGTTTTGGGATCTACCTCCTAGTGGTCCACCCCGGGCAACGGCACCACAGGCTTGCCTGTGGTACGGCTGAACGATCCCACTTAGCGGTGGTAGGCTCCGCAAGGGGCCGCCTGGCTCGCGACCACCATCCTACCGGAGTCTGGCGCCAAGCAGCTTGCTGTGTTCCGTCGGTGTGTGGGAGTGCCAGTGCCTTTGGGGGAGAAGGAGATTGTCAGTTGCGCTGTTTGGCACCGATTGTGGTCTCTGAGTCAGCTAGCCGGGTAACTCATTTTGGAGGGTAGCGGGATCCGAAGCACGGTGCCAGCCGTTGGCCGACCGCAGTCAGTAGGGGGCCCAAGTAGCACGCCAGCCACGTGCCAAAGGCTGCCCCGCCAACTCGCGAAAAATCCCGGTATGCTCCACCGTGCCAGCCGGCGACTGGATGGGAGGACCCGGTGGCCATATCCGGGGGGGTTCGGGCGTCCCCGCAGTCTCCAGATGAGTTCCCCGTAGGTTTGGTTGGCTCTAGTGTTCCACTTGGATCACTGAGCGGCGCCTCGACAAGTCGACTTTTTCCCCCAACAACTCCACTCAATATGACACACAAAGCGAAGAAAAATAGGGTAAAACAACGGCTGCACTTCCTCCCACTTAAAGTGCACCTCACTAATATCAGGGGGTTGCACTCCAATCTCGATTCGGTCCATCACCACCTTGAGACCGAGAAGCCGCACCTGTTTTTCCTAACGGAGACGAAGATAACAACCCCGTCGGACGTGGCGTACCTCAACTACCCGGGGTACTCTCTTGAACACAAGTTCAAGAAGCAAGCTGGGGTCTGTGTGTACGTCCGCGATGACATTTGTTGTCGTCGTCTCCGTTGCTTTGAGAAATCGGGTTTCTCTGCCATATGGCTACTTGTGGATACTGGCGTGGAGAAATCTCTCTACATCGGCATCTACCGATCGCATAGCGGTGACCAGGAGACAACAGCGCTCTTTAATTTCCTCGTGGAGTCGACTGACGTAGCCCAGCAACGGTACCCAACGGCGAAGCTCATTTTTCTGGGGGACTTCAACGCCCATCATAAAGAATGGTTGTTCCCATACCAGAAAACTGACCATGCTGGGTTGGAGGCGCGCAATTTTGCTTTAACGCTAGATCTAACCCAGATGGTGAATGTGGCAACGCGGGTACCGGATGTTGACGGCCATACACCCAATTGCTTGGACCTTCTGCTGGCATCTGATCCGGACAGTCATTCAGTATCGGTCTCAGCCCCGCTGGGAACGTCTGACCACTGTCTGGTGAAATCCATATCAACCTGCTCTCCTCCAGATGAGAGCCCTAGAGGCACGAGGCGAGTATGGCGATACGGGTCAGCAGACTGGGATGAGATGCGGCACTTTTTTGCGTCTTATCCATGGCGGCAAGTGTGCTTTTCCTCGGGTGACCCCTCGTGCTGTGCTGACTCGCTTGCGGACGTGATTCGGCAGGGGATGGAATATTTTATTCCATTCTCCGACATCCCGCTCGGTCACAAATCCCGGCCTTGGTATAATGCAGAATGTGCCCACGCTGAGGCCCGAAAAGAGACTGCCTACCAAGCCTGGGTCAAGGCCCGCGACCGCAAAGTTAGAGCGCGCAGGGTTCGCGCGAAGAAGAGAGCCTTTAATTCTGCCGCCAAGTTCTGCAAGCGGGTTTTGCGTAGGGCACGTTTTGACCATGTCGGACATATCGGGGCCAGGCTGGCTTCGCACCCTCCGGGTAGTAAACAGTTCTGGTCCCTGTCTAAAGCGGTTGAAACGAATTTCTGTCGTCCCACTTTACCTCCTATGATGAAACCTGATGGGTCGCTGGCTCACTCTGCAACTGAGAAGGCAAATTTATTTGCATCTCTCTTCGCAAGCAATTCACGTCTGGACGCTGGCTCAAAGCAACCACCTACTGTACCTCATTGTGACTCCTCGATGCCGGAGATCGCAGTACACATTAAAGAGGTCCGAAGAGTATTGTGCAGTCTAGACGTGAACAAGGCCAGCGGGCCTGACGGCATTCCAGCGAGAGTGTTGAGGCAGTGTGCGCCTGAACTGTCTCCTGTATTGACACGTTTGTTCCGCCTCTCTCTTGAAAAAAGAACGGTGCCGAAATCCTGGAAGCTTGCAAATGTACAACCAGTGCCCAAAAAAGGCGACCGTGCAGACCCTGCCCATTACCGTCCGATCGCCATTACCTCCATTCTGTGCAAAGTTTTGGAAAGGGTACTGAACAATAAGTTGCTGAACTACCTTGAAGACAATGATCTCCTCAGTGACCGTCAATATGGCTTTCGCCGGGGACGGTCAACTGGCGATCTTCTTGTGTATGTCACGCACTGCTTTGGCGAAGCCATCGAGAAACACGGCGAAGCACTGGCTGTATCGCTTGACATCTCGAAGGCCTTTGACAGGGTCTGGCACGCTGCTCTGCTCAGCAAGCTTCCTGCTTATGGAATCCCAGCTGATTTTTGTAGCTGGATATCAGATTTCCTTAGTGAACGGTCGATTAGAGTAGTTGTTGATGGCTGCTCTTCTGACCTTATGGCTATTGATGCCGGAGTTCCTCAGGGGTCTGTTCTCTCTGCAACTCTTTTCCTGCTGCACATCAATGACCTGCTTCGGCCTGGTATTGTTGGGTACGCAGATGACAGTACAGTTTCAGAGAGATACTTGTCCAGCGCAAAAACCAGCGGGGCTGAAGTTCGTTCCTTGAGAGAGGCCATGGTAGAGCGGACAGATTTGACCTTAAGCTTTGTCTCCCAGTGGGGTGATGATAATCTGGTCTCTTTTAACGCCACCAAAACGCAGGCGTGTCTTTTTACCGCTAAAAAGAGTCGTTTCGCCCAAACTCCTACTTTTCGGGGTACATCTGTTCCTGTAACTGATCGACTTGAGCTCCTAGGCATGGAGTTGACATCTGGTCTCAACTTCGGCGCCACCATCGAGTACAAGGCCCAAACTGCGGCCAAGAAACTGGGCATCCTAAATAGGGTGAAGCGATACTTTACGCCTGGACAGCTTTTAACCCTTTACAAAGCGCAAGTCCGATCCTGCATGGAGTATTGCAGTCACCTTTGGGATGGATCAGCTAAGTACCAACTAGCCGCGCTTGACTCGGTGGAACGCAGAGCTAAGAGGCTCATTGGCGACGTAAAACTGGTGGATGCCAAGCTTCATTGCTTGGCTCATCGCCGCAAGGTTGCCTGCTTGTCGGTCTTCTACAGATTGTACTTCGGAGAGTGTGCCCGAGAACTCCACGACCTCATTCCACCGGCCCCCTTCTACCACCGGACATCTAGACGCACTACCAGTTACCATCCCTACCTGGTTGCTATTCCACCAATTCGCACTAAGCGCTTCCAAATGTCTTTTATAATGCGCACAGCAAAAGAGTGGAACTCACTACCTGCGTCTGTGTTTCCGAAAGTATACAACCCTAATCTCTTCAAAGTGAGAGTGAACAGGCTTCTTCTGGGTAAGCTCACTCCATCGTCGACTTTGTCTCTGTCACCTCTGACCTAGACTAGAGTCAAGAGCAAACCCATCACAAATAAAAAAAAAAAAATAAGGTAGAAAGCCATAACTACGTCAATGTTGACTCCGAGATAATCGAAGTTTTATCTAAAAGGAAGGCCCGCGATTTAGCAGAGGCGTCTTATTTAATAGTATTTAAGTATTATTAGGTTTCCGTTAAGTTTACACTAATATAAAAATACTGGTAAATGTGTCTTTTTTTGCTGATTCCAAATATCTACCTAAATTACTCTATTTCGAAAAAAATGTCAGACAGGTCTGTCTTTTCAGGGTTCCGTACCAAAATGGTGAAAAGGAACCCTTATGGCGCGACTCATTCTGTCTGTCTGTCTGCCACAGCTAGATATCTCAAGAACTACTAATGCTATCAACTTCAATTTTGGAATAGTTTTGGATGACAACGTTTACCCAACTATTTTGCAAATATAGTCCACAGGCTTATTAGTAAAATTCACAATACATTTGAAGGTAAGGAATATTGTGCTGCTGCATTCCTTGACATCTCTCAAGCGTTTGATAGTTTGGCATGAAGGTCTCCTCTATAAAATAAAATAAAAACAGCTTCCCGAGCAACATTTTCCTAATCTTCATGTCGTACTTGAAGGATAGGTATTTCTTTGTGCCGAGTGGCTTAGCTTTATCAAAACTATGCCCTATTACTGTTGGGGTTCCTCAGGGCAGTGTGCTTGGATCGATTTTATATTTGATTCATACTGCTGACCTCCCAATATCAAATTTTGCGACTACAGGATCGGACTATCAGGACTACCTTTGCGGATGACACAGTAGTGCTGGTGTCCCATACTGATCATAAAGTAGCATCAGCTATGCTGCAGACCTGTTTGGACGACATAGCCCTCCGGCTCAAAAAGTGGAGCATTAAAGCCAATGAGTCCAAATCGGTAAATGTCACATTCACTAGGAGGAAGGATACCTGCCCACTAGTGCAGCTAAATAGAATACAAGTGCCTCAAGCTGAATATGTCAAATACCTTGGCTTATACCTCGACAGACGCTTTACTTGGAAAAAACACATTATCACGAAACGGAAGCAACTTGGATACTAAGAAAGTTCTACTGGATAATTGGTCGAAAGTCATAATTACACCTGGAAAATAAAACTCTTATACAAAGCTATAATCAAGCCAATGTGGACCTATTGCATTCAACTATGGGGAACAGAATTAGACTCTAACATATACAGCGATTTCATAACAAGCTTCTAAGAACAATCACAAGCACCCCATGGTTTGTACCAAATGAAGCTGATCTGAAAATACCGACAATCAAAGAAGAAATAAAAAGCTATATCAACCACCTAATGTATAAAAAAGAATACGCAGGCTACAACACAAAATCCCACAGGATTTCATCAGACAAACTTAGCTTGTTGCTTCATAAGTACTAGGATGTGTCATAGGACGCATACCAAGCAAGACATATAACACGTCATAAAAATTACTAAATGTCCTAATACATAGAGACAGATTGTAAGAAAAATGAGACAAAAAAATTGGGTAAGCAGGAAGTAGGATGGTACGGGACCCTTCGGTCTCGGTGCGCTAGTCCGACTCGCTCTTGACCGGTTTTATTTCCGTATGATGACGGTAGTATTGTGCGTTATTTAAACTAAAATAAAATAATAAATAAATTGTTTATTGATCTTGAAAGTACAGATGATGAGAAAAACAAAACTTAAAAATAGTAACAATCAAGATATATAAAGTTATGTAACTACATTATTATGGTAGAACATGGTGGTGTAATTACACGGCATCTGTAGAGAATTTCTGATACCCTGTCTCTTAAAGTAGGGTATACTTTTTTAAAGTTAGGTTTCTTAAGAGACAGTGGACGGCCATAACGTTATGTTCTAATATTAACTATTAATCAAGTGAGGACCCTTTAAACAATTATCAAAAATCATAAAGGAAGTAAAATTAAATAAGGTTAATAATGAACGTATTTCTTGTGTGTATGTGTATGTGCGTGCATGTATGGCGACTTAGGAGATTGTCGGCTGCTAAATCGGGCTATCCTGTGGATGCCTTGGTGAAAGCGTCAGGGTAGCCCCCGAAAGTCAAATTTTCGTTTTTTTGCAGTTTAAAAGCAGTATTAGGTTGCACGTTGATCAAAATGTAATTCGCACATCATCTACTCTTGTGACAGGCCAGCTGGCGTGGTTGGTTAAGATACCGCCTATCATGCCGCAGGTCGTGGGTTCGATTCCCACCCAGGACAAACATTTGTGTGCATGAACATGTCTGTTTGTCCTGAGTCTGGGTGTAATTATCTATATAAGTATGTATTTACAACAACAAAAAAGTAGTATATCAGTTATCTGGTTTCCATAGTACAAGCTCTGCTTAGTTTGGGATCAGTTGACCGTGTGTGAAAAATGTCCCAGGATATTATTAGTATATTATATTATACTAACTTTAGGAGTTGTATTACTGACCTACAAATTGCAAAAAAAAAAACGTAAGAAAATTTGATTTTCGCGGGCTACTCTGACGCTTCCGACATAGATATCCGCTTCCCCCTTAAGGCATCCAGCCGGGGCAGTTATGGGGAGAGGCATTAATTACATCTACCTCCCATAAGTTACTCAACAACAATCCAATGTGTAGGTAGTACCTACCATGCCGTCTTTTAATGTATACAGGGTTACATTGTACTCATCATTGTGAACAACTTTTACTATGAGACCAAACCTGAAATCGCGAAAAAAAAATCTGCTGTTTCATACATTCTGACGAGTTTTGCGAACATAAATGTAGAGAACCACTGATTTATTTTTCGCGATTTCAGGTTTGGTCTCATAGTAAAAGTTGTTTATGATGATGAGTACAATGACCCCTTAAGAGGTTGTTGGTGTTTTACCAATAACACTGTATACTATCTACGAGTATGTAGGTACGTCGTATTGTTTCAGCGAAAGCCGCAGTAATTTTGCAACGAGAATATAAAAAAATAAAAATAAAATAAAAACATGCTAAAAAAAAATAAAAAAAACATGCTAACTCAATAACGATACCGCTTTGGTGTCCCCAATCAAATTGACCCGGGTGCTGGGGCCTGTATTCGCTTATAAATATAATTATACAATCTAGTTGGGTTGTGAGTACCTACTAAGTAAGTATACAGATATCCTGACCGACCGGACCGTACTACATAGTAACTGCCAAATGTTAGATTTTTCTAGAGGAAGAAATTATTTCCTAGAGATGGAATAAGAAATACTTTACTACCGACAGATGGCGTTATTTGTACATCTGAGCCTACATAGATCATGAGTGTCGTCAGGTCGTCTCGTAGACATCCAATAAAAGAATACTCTTCATCGTCATTTACAAAAGGTCAGCTGCAGGTTTTTGCACCCATCCGTAACTTACTAAAACAACTCGTGGGTAGCTTTGAAAACGACGTATCTCGAGCGCCGTCGGGCCACGACGACGACAACACGTCATAACGGCCATACACACACGACACGTAGACACGAACGACACGTCGGTCGTTTCTTAGGACGACGCTTAAGAAAATAGCTATTAATTCATACCTATAGTTGCAAAACTTCCGAAAAATTCTGAATAATTCCGGAATACTTCTGGGAAAGTTTCTTTAAATTAGAATTATTCAAAATGAATTTAATTAAGATTTTTATTTTTTTTTGCTGAAAAATCATTTTTGCATCGATCGTCGATCGCCGCCGCCGCTGCCCCTCTGTGCGCCGACCGCGGCCGCCGCGCCGGCCGCGCACGCCCGACTGGCGACTGCCACGAGTCGTGCGTGCAGGCGATGGCTGTGTGGGGTGCGGTAAGAGGGGAGATGCTCCCCGGAGAAGTTTTCCCCCCCGCGAGAAACATTCGTACCCCGCAATCGAATGTTTCCGCCGAATATTTCGCCCGAATAATTCAATGGGAATAAACGTTGAAATATTCCCAAAGTTTCGGAATACTTCCGAAATATTCGACGGGAATGATTCGGAATTTTTCCCGCCAGCATCTATAGTTGTGTATCAAACAGCCAATGATCGCTATGTAATTGCCAGAAATACGCCTAAAACTTGCGACTGCGACTTCATTGCTGCTTATGTGGTCGTTACGTAGTCGTGCTCAAAAAAAGCCTCTTCCTCTAAGTTTAGCAGCAGTAGTTCCAACCATTATAGTTGTCTATCAACCAGCCGATAATTCTAAAACCTGCGTCGCCACCGTCCTTTCCGAACATCGTTGTCGTCACGTAATCGTATTCAATAAAAGACTTCATCCTTTAATAAAGTTTAACTTTAGTAGCCCCAAGATATTAGTTGTCTATCAAACAGCCAATGATAGCTATGTAATTGCCAGAAATACGCCTAAAACTTGCGACTGCGACTTCCTTGCTGCTTACGATGTCGTCACGTAGTCGTGCGCAATAAAAGCCTCTTCCTCTAAGTTTAGCAGCAGTAGTTCCAACCATTATAGTTGTCTATCAACCAGCCGATAATTCTAAAACCTGCGTCGCCACCGTCCTTTCCTAACATCGTTGTCGTCACGTAATCGGATTCAATAAAAGACTTCCTCCTTTAATAAAGTTTAACTTTAGTAGCCCCAAGATATTAGCTGTTGTCTATCAAACAGCCAATGATAGCTATGTAATTGCCAGAAATACGCCTAAAACTTGCGACTGCGACTTCCTTGCTGCTTACGATGTCGTCACGTAGTCGTGCGCAATAAAAGCCTCTTCCTCCTTTAATAAAGTTTTGCTGCAGAAGCTCCTAGATATTAGTTGTCTATCAAACAGCCAATGATCGCTATGTAATTGCCAGAAATACGCCTAAAACTTGCAACTACGACTTCCTTACTAATTACGTGGTCGTCACGTATAGTCGTGCACAATAAAAGCCTCTTCCTCTTTTAATAAAGTTTCGCTGCAGTAGCCCCAAGCTATTAGTTGTCTATCAACCAGCCGATAGCTTCGTAATTGCCGACGCATTCACTAGTTTATAACTTCGGCAGCTGAGTGAATTGGGTTAACTGTTTAGTATAGTTTACTGTATCGTGAGTCGTTGATTTAATTTTATGAAAAGGGAAACGTAGGTATTGGTGCCGATTCTGTTGTATGTACACAAACTAAACTTAATTTAGGCTATTGCTAACTTTTTCTCTAATAAAAAAAGAGACTGACATAAATAAGAGCTGTCAAATTTAGTTGCACTAATATTTCCTTAAAAAAGACGACACGTAAAAACTTATCGACTAAAAACATGGTAAAGCGCAAGGCATAAACTACGTATAGTTTGACAACTGGTTCATAGCTATAGCCGACCTTTTCTCGCACTACCTGTTAGTAAAAGATAGCGATTCTCCAATTTTAGTTTAGTTATTGAACAAGAGAATCGGCACCATTGTGGTTCTTTCTAGATAAGTTGGTATGGAAAAGAGTACCTAGCTACCTCAATTATTCTCCTATAATCTGTTGGTAAGAAATAATAAAATAAGAACATAACAGAACATCACGCCTGCATTTCCCGAAGGATGAGCAGAGGTGTAAATACGGGTAGGTATATGCAGCACCCAAATTTCGTCATTTAAGAAGGAAGCTCCAGGTAACCTGCGAAATTAAAATGTTCTTACGTTTTTTCAAATTGGTAGGTAAGTCAGTATTAGGTTGTATGTTGATCAAAATATGATTCGCGACCGTAACAATATGCATTTATAGAATTATAATCATTAGAATCAGTAATACGACTCCTTCAGTTAGTATAATCCTAAATGTCAAGATTTCATGAAATAGTCATTCAATAGAGGTCTTATAGATTGTAATATTGGTAATATCTTTGGTCTTATTGATTATTTTATTCTCTTTCTTGTTGTATTGATGACTTTAATGATTATAATTATGTAAACACATACTTTTTACGGTCGCGAATCATATTTTGATTAACATACAACCTAAAACTGACTTGGAAATTGCAAACAAACGTAATAAAATTTCAATTTCGCGGGCTACCTCCAGGCGGGAAATCTCCAGCTTTCCCCTTAAGTACCTATGTTTGTCTAGTCCAATTTAAATTAAATTAAACCTTGAAATAAACTGAAAATCGTTCCCATTTTTAATTAAATCGAAATTAAATTCAGGTACCTACATAAATATGTACTCTCGATTAAACAAACTTCAGCGGTTTTCAGTTGAAAATGTTGAAATCAATTAAAACAAATGATGTTAGAGAATTTTTCCCCCTACCCGCATCTGGTAATGTGGACATAGGTAACAAGCGAATGAGAGCTTAGCAAATATTTGTGGCAGCATAGCAAATAATTGTCCACAAATTGTTCCCAAATGGACGTATAAATTAATTGATTTTACAATTTACATTGTAATGTTTATTGTCATACAGTTTGTGGACCTCACTTGATGAAGAAAATATTTAATTTGCAAGCGGACTGCATCACCCTGTTTTTAGGGTTCCGTACCTCAGAAGGAAAAAACGGAACCCTTATAGGATCACTCGTGTGTCTGTCTGTCCGTCTGTCACAGCCAATTTGCTTCGAATCTAATTGAAATTTGGTACACATATGTATTTCTGTGAGCCGAACACGGACGTGTAACGTAAATGAATTTTGAATATGAGGGCAAATAAGAAAATAAAAAAAAAAGTTTTACAAACTGTACCGTGTGACATATAAATTGAAACTTACTGTGAGGGTCCCAAATATTTTTTTTTATAATTTTAAAATAAATCATTTTAAAGTTACTTAAGAAAGTAGACGAAAATTGACAACCTTATCTCCGAAAGTACTGAGCCTAAAATTAAAAAAAATACAGAATTAAAATATGTAGTTCAATATCTATAGATTACAGGAAATTTATAAAAAGTCTATGGTCTTAAAACAACATGGTAAATCTCTCAATATTTTGCGTACAAACTTACATTTACAGTTGGAATGAAGCGGAGAACCTGTTTTTCAACTACAATGTTAAGTTTGTTCTTGGGATTCATTCCAACTACGGTACCCTTCATTGTGCGTAGTCCGACACGCACTTGTCCAGTTTTTTTTTTTTTTGTTGGTGTAATGAACTCTTTTGTTTTAATGGCTTCTTTATTCATTTATATTTTTTTTTTATTTTGTGCATTTTCTTTGTAATGTTAACTTTCCTAATGTTCTCCATTAACACTAAAAACACATTCAAAAGCACACAATAACAATTACACGTTTTTTCTTTTAATTAACCGTGTACCCCACTCTATCCCCCGTCTGAAGGCAATTTTGGGGGAGCGCAAATTGACGATAGCCCCCGAACTGCGCGGTCGTTGGTAGTTAGCCGCTTTTAAACTGTACTTTGTCTCAGGTGGTTTTACTAGGCTGGCTGAACACGATACCTTCGGACGAAAGGCCTAAGAGGCCTTATTTATGGGTCGTTGGGTTAGTTTAAAGGCCTTTACCTATGTCTGAGTGTTCGGAATATGGGTCCTGTGAAAATTTGCGTTAGATTTTGATGTGGTTTGGTGTTTTAGTAGCGTGTGGTTTGGATAGCAATCGTACTAAGTGACATGTCTCTAAATTACATGCGGTCAGGTTTGCGTTAGACATTGACCCAAAACTGATTGTGTTGTGTAATTGTGTTAGGTAGGCACCTACTTATATGTAGGTGATTATAGTGAAGACGATATGAGAAACAAAATCCCGGATATAATATGCCAACAGAAATCCTATGACAATCCGAGGCTAGCAATGAGATTACCGAGGCAGATATAATGTATGATGATGGGGATGATATTTTACCACGACCAACTCTAGCAGCAACTACTATTTACCGTTAGTAACCTGGACCAGCGCCCTAATTGCGTAACACACTATCAATCGGTATCGGTTTCATTTTGACAGTTCAACAACATTTATTGCGTTATTTACGTTGTCGAGCAAACAAATTTTTCGAACATATCGAGGGTTCACGGGCTATTTGTATTAAGCGACATGTTTGGAACGTTACACAAGAGCATTTCAAAGTTTCATCATTCGGAAAAAAGAACATTGTAAAAAAGTATCAATATTTTTTACGAAAAAGTGGCCTATCGACGGTTAATAATCAATAGTGTCTATCTCTCTTTTTACGTTTTTCACTGTTTAATGCAGGTAGATATGATAATAACTCAATATCGGCCAGGATGTCGCTTAATACAAATAGCCCGTGAACCCTCGATATGAAGCAATGGAATATCAATATGCTTCAAAATGATTCAGATTCCGATTGATAGTGTGTTATTAGGGTGCCGGTCAATAGTAGGTTTCCATCACCACGCACATTTAAAAACTTCTCAAATTCTCTCTCAATAAAAAAAAAAATATTTTGTCATTTTCTTCAGCTGGAATAGAATTTTTTTTACTTCGCTCCGGATAGTCTTTGGAAGTAGGTACTAGGTTGCGGAGAGAATTCCGAGGAATGTAGATTTATCGTTTTTGTTACTTAATATTTTAGTCTTCATTTCCACTGATTCTTTTTAGTGTCCGTCGGCTACTTCCATCCTCCGTGTCTTTCCATCACCAAGCACACTTAAAAACTTCTCAAACTATCTCTCGCACAAGCCCAGGTTGGTATTTTTCCGTATTAACCATAAACTCTTCAGTTTCACGATATCAAAACCAAAACTATCCATTTAAAAGTTATAATACCCACAAAGCACTTAGCGAACGTACGGACAGACAGATTTACTGCGAGCACAGACGCGGCACATTCATAGTACCCAACAATTTTTCTTTGTATCACCTTTATTTCCAAGCAGCAAGGTCGGTTTTCGTGATTTAAGTGTTACTGCTGCGTGCACATTTTTATGTCGCGTTATATCTTGACATCAGCCGGATTTATAGGTTCGCTGTGGCTTCGCTTCAGATGTGGAGTAGCCCGTTAACTGTGTGTGACAGGCTTTATTGTTGGCATAGTAGGAGTGATTAGGAGTCGTTGGGTTATTTCTGGAGTTGAATACAGAGTGAAGCTTTTTCCTCGTGTTGCCGGAAGCAGCTTACGAACAGACCTTAGTGGGATTCCTGTTGGAAAATAGGTAGGTACTCACACAGTACTTACATTTCCCACGGACACCCATGTGGACTTATTTTTTTCATTTATAGGTAATATAAAACCAACTGGAACTGCAAAAAAAATACAGATGAATTGAGAAATTTCTCCTCTTTTGAAGCCGTTAAAAATAATAATTCTACTGGTTTATTTAATAAGTAGTTATTTCCTAGCAAGAAAACAGACGACTCATTTCTTATTTCTCGATTTGTGGATTACATCGAGAGATTGACTGATTGGCAGTTTCATACTTACTTTTACCCACTTATATCGTACCTGGTCTTATAGCAACATGCCGCTAAAATACATAGCGGTTTATTAATGATAAGCGGTCACAAAAACCATGGGCCACGACCATAAATATAAAACTTATATCTATGGCCACGACAGTAATCTACGACATCGGTGGCCGCCACGAAAATTATGGCGCCGCGATTTGACTTTACGGTATCAAAAAAAAAAAAACGCTCTCTAGGTCTCTAACACGAATTTACTTTCATGAATCATTCGGTGACGTCATTTGACGGTAAATTGTGGACGCTATGTGACGACCACCGCTGTCTTCGGAAACCCTAGCTTTACTGTTGTTTAAACGGATAGAATTACAGTGAAATCGCTCGCCCTAATTATAAGTTTCACATATACCACATCTTTTAATAAATAAAACTATTCATAAGCTCAAATGTCACTAAAATGGTGTCGATTTAAAATGATCGGGGTGTGACATTGAGATTGACACTTCATAGATTTACCCTATTCAGCATAATGCGGGCGACCCATTTCGGTTTTAATAACAGTTTGTGTCAATTTGTGCTGGGAAATCCATTTTGGTGGAGATTTTTGTCTAATTATTGTAATGCGTTGAAAACGGCACGTTTGAGACACAAAAACCGACCAAGTGCGAGTCGGACTCGCACACGAAAGGAGATTGTTGGTGTTTTACCAATAACCCTGTATATATTTGAGACCCTCACAGTAAGCCCTTCCATTTGATATGTCACACGGTACAGTTTGCAAAACTTAAAAAAAAAAATCTTATATTCCCCCCAAAATTGACCCCCATATTCAAAATTTATTTATTTACGTTACACGTCCGTTTTTAGGTCATAGAAACACATACTTGTACCATAACTTCAACTTAATCGGTCCATTACATTCGGAGCAAATTGGCGGTGACAGACGGACAGACAGACAAACACACGACTGATCCTATAAGGGTTCCGTGTTTTCCTTTTGAGGTACGGAACCCTAAAAATGGATGTAGAAATATTTATTAATTTGGTTTACGGACATAAATGGTTATCACATAACAGCCGCACGGGTTGATCCATCAGGGTAAGCTATCTTACCGGGGTTGTTCCGTGGATGGGTTACCATCTTTACATACCGAGACTCCTCCGAAAAGCTCGTTAAGCCATTGGTCCCGGCTGTCATTCGTGGATCTTTGACAGTCGTTACGGGTCGTCAGAAGCTCGAAAGTCTGACAACCAGTATTACCAATGGCTATCGTTACCCAGTTACTGGGTTGTGTAGGTCAGATAGGCAGTCGCTCCTTGTAAATTACTGGTATTCAGCTGCATCCAATTATACTGGAAACCGACCCCAACATAGTTGGGAAAAGGCTAGGCAGATTGAGGGTCAATAATCCAAAATAATAAGCGGTAGAAGTGAACGGGCTGATGTTAATTCAATTTTATTTCAGATTTTTTTTTATGTTAGACTACATTGTCCCTCTGCTGAGCGAACCTCCCCCAAATCCTTCCAAGCATCCTTTTCCAGGAACACCTCGATCCTAAACTTGCGGTATGCGGGGTATGCGTCTAGGTTGTCTCGCCACCTCTTCCTGGGCCGTCCTCGGTGGCGCCATCGTCGCCAGCGATCGCTATGATAAAAAAAAAAATCTGATAAAAAAAATATAAACACAACATTATATTGCAATTGTGTGATTGTTAATTATATAATGACGGTGACGTTATAAATCGTCTATTGAAAGGTTTATAAATGCGTAGTACACGTACAGAAATACACTTGAACATGTCTGTTTGTCCTGAGTCTGGGCGTATTTAAATATGTATTTACAAAAAAAAAAAGTAGTGTATGGTAGTATATCAGTTATCTGGTTTCCATAGTACAAGTTCAGCTTAGTTTTGTGTGAACAATGTCCCAGGATATTATTACACCACGGATCTCTTCATAGTAGGTAAATCTTCATTTTCGAAATCGTAGCTGTCTGTGTAGTAAAGAAATGATATTTGATTATGGTAAGTAGGAGGCATGTTACAGAATATTGGATTTGGTTGAATTCCTTATCTTAACATAATATTACGCCCTATTTCATCGAAGGGTTGGGCAGTGGTTAGACCTAAAGTATACCCACATGGGTAATAGGTAAAATAGGCTGGTATCCGCAACTCCACGTCAATGCGCGTATCTTGAGTGAGGGTGGGAAAATCGATTATTCGATCCACCCCAGCTCCTCAAAGAAGGCCAGCAGCACCTTGGTGTTATTGACAACCTCACGGAGGGTACCTGGCTTACCGAAGTACTTTGCCCTATATGCGGCGACCACCGGGCGGTTTAGAAGCACATGAGCTGCTGTCTCGTCATCCTCCATGCAGGCCCTGCACAGCTGACTGTCTGTGACTCCTATGACAAAGAGGTGCTTGTTAAATGACTCACGGCCAGTTGTAATTAGCTGCTGTAATTGTACACAACTGTTGTTTGGTTAGTCGGAGAAACTGTTTCGTGAGGCGGCTATCGATTGTAGGAAGTGCTTCCTAGCCTGCCTACATTCACTTTGGTCACACCCAGTACACGCACATTTCACTAATTATGTTTAAATCCCATGTAATAGGGGACGAGCCTATTGCCATCAACCAGGCACGAATCCAGACTCCGGGCTGCTAGTGCGAAATTCCTGATAGAAAAACACAATAACGCTTTGCCTGACCTGGGAATCGAACCCAGGACTTCATGCTCAGCAGTAGCGCTTGCAACCACTATACCAACGAGGTATATAAGGTTTTCTTTAGCTTTAGATAGAAAAGCCGATCTTTATTTTGTTGACGGAGTGAATGACTGGTCGACCATAGAGGAATACAGACAGAGTAATCGGAGATTCATTCAGCATTGACCCTTTGTAATTGAGCTACCGATTACACTCAGAGTAGATGGAATATTGTAGGTATCTCTTCCTTCTCCAATTTTACTTCAAAATACCTATTTAGACTCGGAGCCGACCTAGGGCCAACACGCATTGGATCCGCGTGGTGGGTTGTGTGGCCCACTCCTTCTCACAGATAGAAGGCTGTGTCCCAGCAGTGACAACAAGGTTCTGGGTAGGGGGGGAGGGGTTCACGGGAGGCATGCTCAAAACTTGGGGCCTTGGGCTGAGCCAAGTTGACCCCCCATGACATCTTGGGCTGCGAGAACTTTCCGATTTACCCTGGAGATCATAAGGAAATTCAGGACCTAGACAAGTAGGTATAGTATGGTAAATAATGATTTATCGATGTCCATTACAATTTACTATGGACGAATGCTCTCGTTTCTCGTTGACGGACGTCTCGTTCCCGTAATATCAGTAACATACGTTTTGTTCTAAATAGACTCAAAATTATTCGATACTCTGCTAATTTCAGGTAGGTTAAGTATAGCTGAGTGTGTTATTTTACCAGAATTTAACAACTGCTCCAATTTTTTTGCGATCAAAAATGTTGATTTCATAAAAAATTAAAAGTAGTGTTAGTCAAATTTTGTTGCTGACTGTAAAAATATTATTCAAACTTCCGTGTGGCCAGTAACAAAAACTGTCCTAATTGAGACGATGCGATGTGGTAACACAAACACAGCCATTTGTATACGTCCCAAACGATTAGCGGGGTTTCCCTAGGGTTGCCAACTTACTACTTTCAGGTGATATTGTGCCAGATTTTTTTAATTCTACCTTCGTTATTTTAACTTCTAAACTAATGTACTCTAAAGGCATGAGGAATAGGGTGTACAGTTTTCTCATCCTCCATAGAAAAAAAGAGGATCCCCCGACCAGACGGGTGTTGTGTTTAGTGGGCAACTGCCTGACAATTGATGTCGGGACGTTGTATACAGGGTTATTGGTAAAACACCAGCAACCTCTTAAGGGGTCATTGTACTCATCATTATGAACAACTTTTACTATGGGACTAAACTTGAAATCGCGAAAAAAAATCTGCTGTTCAGTACATTTATGTTAGCATAATTCGTCAAAATGTACTGAACAGCTGATTTTTTTCGCGATTTCGAGTTTAGTCCCATAGTAAAAGTTGTTCATAGTGATGAGTATAATGACCCCTTAAGAGGTTGTTGGTGTTTTACCAATAACCCTGCATAATTAAGCTAGTCGCGCGGTAAACTCGGGATTTTGCGTGACGTGACGTCAGCGTGATGCGTAGTTCGCATGTGGCGATGTAGATGCCTCCACATTAAAAACTTTTATGTAAGAACCATAATCTTCTCTAAGACAATGTCATGGTAAAATATAAGGTAATAACTACATAGTTATAAGTATATACGGTAATATAGGGTAATAACTACATAGTTATAAGTTATAAGTACGAGTATATTATATTACTCGTATAATATAATGTGTCCATAAATATTAAAGGGTAGTCAGAAGCCCGAAAGTTTGTCAACCAGTCTTACCAAGGTGTAGGTATTACCCAGTAACTGGGTTGTGGAGGTCAGATAGGTAGTCGCTCCATGTAAAAAAAACTGGTATTCAGCTGCATCCGGTTAGACTGGAAGCCGACCCCAACATAGTTGGGAAAAGGCTAGGCTGATGATGAAATGGAAATAGTCAAGATTTTTATAATGATAGTAGGTAGATAGGTTTTGTTGAATTGTTCCTGATTTTGTTGGCTCTGCTTGAGATGGATAGGTTATGGTAATTACTAAGTATATAAAAAAAAAGAAAAAAAAAGTTTGACATATAACCATAGTCGTTTATGTTGCTAATAATAATAAACGTTATTGGAATATCTATCTATCCCCTTTTTACCAACCAAGGTTAGCTGTAGGAAAAGAAAACAAATGAAAAACGAAACAAAAGCAAATAAGCAAAAGGCATGGAATTAATATGTACTTTATAGGCAAAAGAATATAAAAGCAAAGGTAAATAAAAAGTTTATCAAGTAATAGGTAGGTAGGTACTGGATTTGGAAGAGCCTTGCTCCCATTTGCGTGCAATCAGGATAGGCTAACTAAAAGCAATTTCCTTCGAAGGATAACTGTTCTTTATTTTCGGCCTACAAATACCTTAAGACACGAAGATTTTCAGTAGATTTTATTGGTAAAAGAGGGTCTTTAAATGAGCAGTTTATAATGGCGGATATTATTCTGATGATATTATTACTGCCACACACAGACACAAACACGTTGGTCATAAATTATAATCAATCATTATTGATTATCTATAATTAAGACCGACTCATAATATATAGAGTGACTGGTAATTAGTGACCGATACTAAAACGCATGATTGTACTCATGATAACAAACAACTTTTACTATGAGACTAAACCTGAAATCGCGAAAAAAAATCAGCTGCTTCTTACATTTTGACGAATTATGCGAACATGAATGTATGGGACAGCTGATTTCTTTTCGCGAACTCAGGTTTGGTCCCATAGCATTGGTTTGTCATCACTAATTAAATTAATATGTCCTGTTCAGCTGCTGAGGAGCTCGTGGCTAAGTAATAACAGCCGCACGGGTCGATCCATCAGGTTAAGCTACGCTTGCCGGGGTGCTCAGGTTAAGCTCCTCTGTGGATGGGTGACCATCTTTTCATACCGAGATTCCTCCGTGCCTCGGAAAGCACGTTAAGCCGTTGGTCCCGGCTGTCATTCGAGGATCTTTGACAGTCGTTACGGGTCGTCAGAAGCCCGAAAGTCTGACAACCAGTCTTACCAAGGGGTATCGTATTATGAGTACCCAGTAACTGGGTTGTGGAGGTCAGATAGGCAGTCGCTCTGGTATCCGGTTAGACTGGAAGCCGACCCCAACATAGTTGGGAAAAGGCTAGGCAGATGATGTCCTGTTCAGCTGCTATTTTTGACTGACAACGTTCCTTGAATTGAATTGATTAATATTGTATCAAGTGACATTTTTCAACGAGCAGCAGTTTGTCATGGAATTAGCAGATAACGTACCAATCAGTCAATCAATCAACTCAGCCTATCGCAGTCTACTGCTGGACATGAGCCTCTCCCAGGCTGCGCCACAACACCCTGTTCTCCGCCTTCCGCATCCAGTCTGACCCAGCCACCTTGCTGGAGGAGCTGGAAGGCGTCCCACACTACGCTTACCGATACGCGGTCTCCATTCCAGGATTTGTCTTTTCCATCGGTCCTTCGATAAACATGGCCATCCCACTGCCACTTCAGTTTGCTTACTCTGCAAGCTATATCGGTTACTCCGGTTCTTTTCCGGATAATTAACGATAGATAACGTATCTAGGTCCAATATTACGATCGATCTTATATAAATTGAAAATCAAGGCAGTCGAATCATGTATCATCGAAGCATTAGAAAACAGTACCATTAGAAAATGCATTCGGATCTTTAGTTGAAGGTATATAGTGAACAGGCTTCTTCTGGATAAGCTCACTCCATCGTCGACTTAGTCTCTGTCACCTCCGTCATAGACTAGAGTCAACACCAAACCTACCTTTATTAAAAAAAAAAAATATTGGTAAGTTTTTTTTTAAGAAAATCCGTTGTTTCCGCCGAAAGGAAACTGTCTTTCACCTGATCTTTATTTGGAAGAGGAGGTACCACTAGTCTATTCAGGATGATAGCAATACTAACGAGGGAACTACAATACCACATATTTTAACCATCAGCTACAATAACCAATTCAACTCCCCACAATTTCAAACAAAAAGCATTTAACGTGAATATAAAACACATAAAATAAATCAATTTTCGCTTGGCTGATCAGAAGTTCGGAAGCCAACAAAAAGGCCAAACTTCCGTACATCCGCTGCGCCCACTGATTGATCGGAACTGCCCTGTTTTTACTCACTTAGCTCCAAATACATATGATATCTAGTACAGCTCTTTTGCAAAGTCAATTTTAAACTGATATTTTCGTACTGCATCCTAATGGGGTTAAAAACTCAAAGCTCGTCATAGGTGGCAGCACTTTTGTCTGATGTGCCTATCACTAATTAAACGAAAACTGGATAAAAATGTATGCGTCTTGAAGTGTAGTGCAACTAAAAGCGGAGCTAAGGAAAAGGAAAGCGTCTACCACTGGTAAAAAAGCAGATTTAGTGGAAAGCTAAATAAATTATGACCATATATACATATAAATTATATATATAAATAAAATAAATTATTGGCATAGCGACGCGTCGCCACGCTAACAGCCGGTCTGACCCGCCGCATTAGATGTTTTATATTAAAAAAAAAAACACCTATACTAAAACAAAAACGAAAGAATGTTTGGTTATAAAGACCAAAGATAATTTAATCTTCATGGAATGGGACCAACTTTAAGAATAATTCACATTTTAATTTCATTTTCTCAATGGAAACCTTTAAATCTTGGACTTAGTCCAATGAATAAAAACCCGAAGAGAAAAATTCTCCAAAGTTTTCATAGGTATTTATTACATTTTATTTATTGTAGTTGTGAAAGAGTGAAGCGACAACGCGACGATTGTTGTACATGCAGATACGGGTTCAATTCCAAGAGACATAAAGCTGAATTATTGCAAGTTTCTCATATAAAGCGCGACAGCATTTTTTTGAGCTCGTGGGTTGAACTATGTATTTACATACGAAAATAAAATGAAAAATATATAATAATATCTCTTATAATAAATAGTGGTTTAGTCCATACCAGCCTATTTTCTTATTATTATTTTTTATTTTGAAATACGTATGGAATATGTAGAAAAAAAAAAAACATTAAAACCATAAAACCACTATAAACGCTACAGTTAAAAATTTCTGGTACCGCCATAATCACTACACATGTAGTAAAAGGAACATTGATTACAGTATGTCGTTATTAGCAAACAGAACAACGTGATATCTATCCTTACCACAGATCTTAAAAACTTCCAGGGGTCCGAGACCCCAGGGTCCCGAGATATGTAAAATAATAATAATAATAAATTGTTTATTGTCACACAATACCGGTGTAACATACTTATTTGAAGCCCTGGCTCCTGAGCTAGCAACCTGTGTTACAGAAGCCAGTGTCTTCACCCGTTTGTGATTCATTTCATGCTGTGCAAAAAATTAATAAAAAAACATGGTAAAATATAAGAAATGTAAGATGCACACAAACTTTTTTGGAATGCAATAATTGTTCATATATATGTGTGTCCGTGTGTGGAATGGTGTGTGGGTGTGTGTTTTGTGCGTGTGTGTGTGTGTAGGTGAATAATAATAATAATAATAATAATAATAATGTCCTGGGACATTTCACACACGGTTATCTGATCCCAAACTAAGCAGAGCTTGTACTATGGAAACCAGATAACTGATATACTACATACACTACTTTTTTTTTGTAAATACATACTTATATAGATATATTTACACCCAGACTCAGAACAAACAGACATGTTCATGCACACAAATGTTTGTCCTGGATGGGAATCGAACCCACGACCTGCGGCGTGATAGGTGGTATCTTAACCAACCACGCCAACTGGCCTGTCAATGAATGATGGTGTGTGGGTTTGTGTTTTATGAGGACTGCTGCTGTAGTTACTACAGTTAGGTGTTCCGTCCAGTGATAATCCAGTGTTTGAAGCCATGTGAAGACTTTCTCTAGTTGTTAATGGGTTTATGTTAAGGGTATTGTTTATTTTTAACCGACTTCCAAAAGGAGGAGGTTCTCAATTCGTCTGTATGCTTTTTTTTTGTATGTTTGTTACGCGATTACTCAAAAACGGATGGACCGATTTAGAAAATTCTTTTTTTGTTTGATAGGGTATACTTTCGAGGTGGTCTCATATAAATTTTATTAACTTTGCTTGGGGAGTTTTTGAGTTAGCTTCAATAATGCGTATATTTCCCACTTATTTTATGTGGATGATGTGATGGTGTTTTAATAACTTCCTATCACTGTTATTTACATGGCTATATCTACAATTATTGTGCTCAATTATGTATTCGAATTAGTGTGGGGTAGGTTCCACATCTAAAAAGTGAAAAATAAAAACTTTTTAGCAAAAAATAAAACCGACTTCCAAAACAAAACACTACAAAGTGAAAAATAACTTTAATTTCGGAAGTCGGTGGCAAAAAACGAAAATACAAAACCCAAGACACCGACTACCGAAATTAAAGTTATTTTTCACTTTGTAGTGTTTTGATTTGGAAGTCGGTTTTATTTTTTGCTAAAAAGTTTTTTATTGTAAATGTATGTAGCTATGTAAATCTGTTGTCGTCTAGCGGAAGCGGTTTTACATATTACTGGTGCGCATTTATCAGTACGAGTAATAGTTCTCTTTAATTTAGTGGTGATTTGTGTTTTTGTGTTGTGTTTGTCACCAAGTTGTGAACAAGCATTTTGATCAAATGCTAATAATTCGTTCTCTGTAACAAAAGGCCTTGCAGAGGGTTAGTTCCAAACTGACATTTAATTTAGAAAAATTGCAGTGAGTCCGATCCAGTTGTCAATAAGAAAATATCTAACTTATTCTCCCATCGTTCACAAAAAAGGCCATATTTCCATGGCCGACTGTTCTTGATAGCTTTCCTGATTGATCGGGAGACTCGGGAGTGCTCTGTTTTTATTCACTCCGGACCAAACGGGGTTAGGAAGGTTTTAAGAATTGAATTTAAAAGAGATGCCTTCGGTTTTATCTGATTCATAAAATAAGTATCTACTTAAAAAGATTTTATTCTGATAGATTGTGAAGATGATATCTTTTGTGTTAGGAAAAATATGCAAAAAAACATTGCTTCTGAGTGGTTTTTGGTTAAGGCCCCTAGGCTTTTAGTAATTTTTTAGTTTAGAATGGGATTGTTTTATAGATATTCCATACATATTTCAATCTTTTGAGGCCGCTATGAACTAAAACATTGTTATATATTTTTTATTTCATTTCCTTGTGTACACATAGTTCAATCTACGAACTCGAAAATATGCCGTCGCGCATTTTATGAAAAACTTGCTTCGGAATTTTGGCTTTATATAAATAGATGAGAAAAAATTTCGAAAAGCGAGGCCACTTTGAACTATTCTAATAACTATTCTCCACCACTCAATAAATCAATGTTGTTGAAGTCTTTCAGTTTCTCAGAATAATAACGCGAAGTTGGCCATTTAACGCAAAAATCACAGTTGAACCAATTACTTGGTTTTGCTACTTCTTGTTGTTTTAATTTTAATTTATTGCTAACCTCAAATTAACCCTAAGTGAAGCGTGGTAAACACATACTTAGATGCGGCTTGTCTATTCATATACCTAAAGTGACATCCAGCGCCTTTGATTATTCTCCCATACTTTGGACGCATTTCTATGTGTTGACGATAAACCACAGTTGTCTATTTGTTCTATGATCTACATTGTTGGATTGCGAATTACGATGTAAGATAAGCAATTTCAAATAGGTATGTGTGTATGTAATATTTCTACCGGCTGTCTGAACTTTAAACATTCTGTAATCTCTCAATCTTTCACTCATAATGACTAAACATTTTTATGAAATCTGTATTCAAAATGAATAGGCGCTGAAATTGAAATTAACGAGCAAAATGATTGATTGACGTATCACTGATTGATATAATATTACACACTTTTATAAAAGTATCCAGACGCGAATCAATCAAAACGACTCCGATAAAAGATTGTCAGGTTTTTTCCTACATAAGTAGCGATCAGGATATTACTTGCGTAGGAAGACAGAAGTTTGTTTGTGCGTTGATGTAACTACTTTGATTACGTACAGGATATTCTGCGTGGTATGCCTGAAACTGATATATTAAATTCAGCTTATTACTTTCCGTTTTGTTTTTATGTTGTTGGATGCAAAGAAGCAAGCGGCGTTTGCACTCGTGCACATGCTTCTGGGAAAAGTAAGCAATATACACAGTCTGGCCATAAATACTGTTACAATTAAAAATAAGAAAGATATTACATTTGAATTTGGAATCTGTCATTTTTATAGGATTGTTCATTGAGTTTTCTAATTTTGGCGCCAATACATTGTACAATATTTTGCGATATTAAAATGGAGTGGGGTGATAAAGAGAACCGAATCGCTGTGATTGCATTACACAAAGTTGGTATGGAGCCAAATGCAATTTTTAAAACTCTCCATACGCTTGTTATTAGTAATGTTTGTGTACCGGGCTATTAATAGGTACAATGAGACCTCCTCTGTTTGTGACAGGTGATCAAAGCAGTAAGGGAATGAATTCGAAGGAATCCTGTCCGAAAGCAAAAGATTTTATCTCGGGAGATGAAGATAGCACCCAGAACCATGTCGCGTATTTTAAAAGATGACTTAGGACTTAAAAAAGAATAGGGTGGTAAAATCGAAACAACTACTGAAGCGGTACGCAAAGGGAGGTCACAGAAAATTTTGTTTACGGATGAGAAAATCTTTACAATTGAGCAACATTTTAACAAACAAAATGACCGTATTTATGCTCAAAGCTCTAAGGAAGCTTCCCAATTAGTCGACAGAGCCATATTATTGTGAAAAAGGTATCAAAACATCGGCACAAGTGTATCAAGATACCATTCTTGAGAAGGTAGTTAAGCCCCTTAACAACACCATGTTCAATAACCAAGTATGGTCCTTCCAACAAGATTCGGCGCCGGGTCATATAGCTCGGTCCACGCAGTCTTGGTTGGAAGTGAACGTTTCGGACTTCATCAGAGCTGAAGACTGGCCGTTGTCTAGTCCCGATATTAATCCGCTGGATTATGATTTATGGTCAGTTTTAGAGAGTACGGCTTGCTTTAAACGCCATGATAATTTGGAGTCCCTAAAACAATCCATACGATTGGCAGTGAAGAATTTTCCCATGGAAAGAGTGCGTGCTTCTATTGATAACTGGCCTCAACGTTTAAAGGACTGTATTGCAGCCAATGGAGACCACTACGAATAAGCTTTTTATATTTTAAATTGTTTTATATTTATGTATTAAACTAACACACTGTCATCATTCTCCTGCCCTTCTCCTAATTTATTTCGGGTCGGCGCAACACGTCTTTTTCTTCCATACTTCTCTATTAGTCGTCATCTCGGTTGTCACTCCCTTTCTGGCCATATCATCTTTCACACAGTCCATCCATCGTTTCTTTGGTCTTCCCTTACTCGTATAGCTCTCCACGTTCATACTCAACACTTTCCTGACGACATTTTCCTCTTTCCTCCGCATCACATACCCAAACCATGACAACCGATTTCCACACAACTTTTCAGTCACCGGTGTCACTTTCAGACTTCCTCTTACATACTCATTTCTTATTCTATCCATTCGCGTAATACCACACATCCCTCTTAGCATTCTCATCTCGGCTGCATGCAATTGCCTTTCATTCATTCTTTTTACGGCCCAACATTCTGATCCATACAATACAGCATGTCTAACCATTGTTTTATAAATCTTCCCCTTGAGTTTAAGGGGAATGCGGGAGTCGCAGATTGTTCCCGTGACCTGCCGCCATTTCATCCATTCAGTGTTAATTCTGTGCTTAACAGTCCGGTCTACTTCGCCATCGCTTTGCACGAGTGAACCAAGATACCGGAAGTCGGAGCAGACCGGGAGAAGCGCGCCATCAAGCGCTATGGCTCCAGCACTGGAGAGACCGCCGAAATCGCAGAACATATACTCGGTCTTGGTTCTGGTGATTTTCAAGCCGACATTCCCCAGTTTCCGTTGCCATTTCTCCAATCTGCTCTGGGTCTCAGGTCCATCTTCACCGACAAGAACGATGTCGTCGGCAAATAGCATGCACCAGGGTGCCTCTTCCTGTATGTCCGCTGTCAGAGCGTCCATAATCAACAGGAAAATGTAAGGACTTAAAGCCAACCCCTGGTGCAAGCCTACCGCCACACTGAACTGTAAAAGTAATAAATATTATTTGCAATAAAAACAAATTGTTTTTCTTCGTGACAATATTTATGGCAAGACTAGGTACTTCGATGAACTTCCGGAAGAAGAAGATGCCACACACTATCCAGTAGAGTTCTTAGAATCTCTTAACACATCCGGTCTTCCAGCACACAAAATTTGTTTAAAAGTCGGTGTGCCAATTATTCTTCTCAGAAATTTAAGTCCTCCTAAACTTTGCAACGGCACTCGGCTCATAGTCACCAATCTCTAGAGTCCGACCGAAACTGGTTTTCCGGCCGAAACCGAATATTCGGCCGTGGCTTCAGTTTCGGCCGAAACCGAAACCGAAACTCACGCGGTCAAGTATAAAATTCCTTTAAATACTGAAATTTGGTGCATTTTACCCATTATTCTGCATTAATTAGGACATGAAATGGAAACACAGTATATTCATTTTGTTGTAATCATTTATTTAATATAATATAAAAAAAAATATTAATAATATTTTTATTATTTTTTCAAATTAAGTTCTCATAGCAAAATGTTTATCAGTCGTGCCATTCTGTAAAAATCTCACCGTGAAAACTTTGGTGAAGTGAGCTATCAATGGTGTCAATCCTTAACGTCTGGTGGAACGACAGCTCACTCCACGCTCACTTCACTTAAGTTTTCACGGTGAGATGGTTACAGAATAGCATGGCAGTTATCAATTATCAAATCACTAATTGTTACTGTTTCATTAAATACTAAGTATTGATATTTTGAAATCTTATTAATTAATACTTTGGTTTGTATTTGTACTTAGAAGAATTAATAATTAATAATAATTAATAATTAATCTCTTTTAGGTACCTCTTATATAAAAATAATAATTACTAAAATTACTATTACACTCACGACACACGACAATTCCCGAACAGGGCCGCCAGCGTCCGCCAAAGCGTAGTTGCAACGAGAAACGAAGTTAGGCGAGCGTGCACGACAACTTCCGAAATCAGTTTCGGTTTCGGCAAAAGTTTCGGCCAATTTTGTTCGAAACCGAAACTGCCGCCAAAACTTGATTTTTGGCCGAAACTCGGCCGAAACCAAAACCGAAACCGAACTTTCGGTCGGACACTACCAATCTCCAACATAACGTCATCGAAGCCGAAATCTTAACAGGTTGCGGCACCGGTAATGTTGTTTTTATTCCCAGAATTCTCCTCATTCCTAATAAGTTCCCAAGTCAATTACTCAATTCAAAAGTTAATCAAGAAAGCAATTAACACTTCCAGTCACAGTTCTCAGCCAGACATAATGGACATGTTCAACTTACGCGGAATAGAAAAAAAACCGGCCAAGTGCATGTCGGACCACGCACAATGAAGGCTTCCGTAGTTGGCATGAACCCCAAGAACAAAAGGTATTAAACTATTTACTGTTTTTTTTTTTCAAAATTTTAGGATTAGTACTTTCGGAGATAAGGAGGAGTAGGGGGTTTCGTCCACCTTCTTAAATAACTTTAAAATGATTTATTTTAAAATTATAAAAAAAAAAAAAAATATTTGAGACAGTAAGCCCTTTCATTTGATATGTCACACGTTACAGTTTGCAAAACTTTTTTTCTTATTTGCCCCTCAAAATTGCCTCCATATTCAATATTATTATTATTTACGCTACACGTCCGTGTTCGGGTCACAGAAATTCATACATGTACCAATTTTAAACTTAATCCGTCCATTAGATGCGGAGCAAATTGGCTGTGACAGACGGGCAGACAGACACACGAGTGATCCTATAAGGGTATTCCGTTTTTCCTTTTGAGGTACGGAACCCTAAAAATTAGTAGCACTGAGGAGTTGGAAACGAGAAGTTCATGATGCATCTATAATAGAGCTATCCGAAAACATGTAACAGTAACCCAGAACTGGGATCTCAAATATCAGCAGAGCGTGGTGTAGCAAAATAAAACGAAGAACTGGGTCCTTACTATGAACTATTAACGCCATCATGATTCCATTGTGAAAAAGGGATGGTGCTATAGGTCATGTATTCGTGTGTGGTGCTCCGTCTCTCTCTGGCACTGGAAAAATGATGGCATTATTTGTTCATAGTACGGCCCCTGGCCACTTTAATGTCGCGTTCCTGCCGTGCGCCAGTCGAGACACCCACCCACCCAGATAACGTATTAACGCAATGTTGTTGAACTGTCAAAATGAAACCGATTCCGATTGCGAAATCATTGGTTTCATTTTGACAGTTCAACAACACACACTATCGCTAGTGTTTTACGCAATTAGGCCTGTTACGCTGTCGTGGATTCCACGGATCATCTCATACAGTCGATCGGACGGGCTACGAGGCGAGGAACGAAAATAGACAATCCAATCAAATCAAAGGCGGGGGAGGGGGGGGGGGGTCTTACTTGAAGAAAATACAGAAAATAGATATCTATAGATTACAGGAAAACCTAAAAGAAGTCTATGGTCTTAAAATAACACGGTAAATCTCTCAATATTGTGCGTACAAACATACATTTGCATACAAACCTGTCGCACGCGTATTATCTTTTAATACAAACACGCGAGGCGGGCACCCGCCGCGTGCGCACGCTTAACGTAGCGAACGCCCTTATCTTTCAATACAATACGCGAGGCGGGCACCCGCCGCGTGCGCACGCTTAACGTAGCGAACGCCCTTATCTTTCAATACAACCACGCGAGGCGGGCACCCGCCGCGTGCGCACGCTTAACGTAGCGATCGCCCTTACTCAGTAATTAGAGATAAGCTCGTATTACCTCCAATCTGATCCTGTCAAACTTTTAAAAAGATAAAAGCTTGCCTATTTGTGGATAATCCAAAAATTTGTAGGCTTTATTTTAATAAAAAAACAATGGATACAAGAAAGGAAAGTATTTTTGTAGTAAATGAAACTAGGTTAATTGCTCAAATCATTAGGAGAGTGGGTAGGGATCCAGGACTAATCTATTAGCAACAAATTGTAGGTAAAATGGTGCCCGGAGTTTCATAGGCAGGCCTTAAGGGAATCTTGTTGCTCAGCATTGGCGTAGTCTGAGTATTGAATATTTATAAGACGGTGCGGTTTAACCCCTTGCGCGTTATCTTATACCACATAGATTCATGTCAATGTGTGCTCGAATGTCAACCGAACCTATTTAATACAACCTTTAATGTTTTGTGATTGTAAAATGCTTGCAATGTTGTCACAAAACTGTATCCACGGGAACACTGCCGACAAACTGTACAGCAGTTTGGCAGAAAATATGTGATTTTTTGTTTAGAATTTTTCTTGAATGAATAATAATATAATAATAATAATAATAATATAATATAATATATCCTGGGACATTTTCACACACGGTCATCTGATCCCAAACTAAGCAGAGCTTGTACTATTGAAACCAGATAACTGATATACTACATATACTACTTTTTTTTTTGTAAATACATACTTATATAGATAATTACACCCAGACTCAGGACAAACAGACATGTTCATGCACACAAATGTTTGTCCTGGATGGGAATCGAACCCACGACCTGTGGCATGACAGGTGGTGTCTTAACCAACCACGCCAACTGGCCTGTCAATAAATAAATAAAAAAAAAAATATATATATATATATATTTATATATTGTATTATTATATTGCTTGCGAAGTATACGTTTTTAGTGTAGGTATTAATTAACACCTTCATTTGCCACTAATGGCACAATAAAATACTACCTTGTGGCACAATACTGATTCACTGACAGATGCATTAATTACAGATTTTTCCTGACGAAGGGTATCACTAAAATAATCATATCAGTAGATTGTAAACACTCTGAATATCTCATTAACTATAGATATGTATTTATTTTTTTAACCATAGATGATATAAGAGGCCTTCATGTTCTTCTGTTTACGTTAATTATTTATCCCTTAATCTTTACAGGTTTTTTTTATTGCATTTAAAATTGAAATTATTTAAAATTGTAAAGAACTTTAATCTTTTTTTTATTAGCTATATAACCTTTTTGTTATCTAGTCAAATGTAGTGCAGTGGTGCCCTCTAGCGGGAGCAATTGGCAGTAAGGCTCCCTATTGATAACTGCTGTATTGAGCGAAAAAGGGGGCCGTTTGTTCTATTTTGAATAAACAATATTTGTGGGAAGGAATGTTTTACAGGCACGGTGTTAAATTAAAATAATGTTCCATTTATTGTCTAATCGAGTTTTACCCAATCCAAACTAGTTTGGAGAGTTCACCTTTGATACGACTTGAGACATATCAAAAGTACCTATGGAATGCCAGTTTGAGACGTCTAATGTGTATTTATAGATCGAAAATAATCAATTTTGATCCAGTAATCCCTGATAAATCGTACTAAATCAAATATTCGCTCCAGTTCTTGTAAGTTTTGGCATTGTCATCAAAACTTATGTGAACTTAGGGGAATACATCTGGAGGGGTTGCAATATTATGACGTATTTTTCCTTGCATTGCAAGATTAGCACAAATAAGATTAAACTCGCATTAAAACTACATAACATCCGAAAAACATTGAGCATTAAAAACTCATTTGTGAAAAATAAAGGGAAAAATTCACGAACGGGGCGACCACAGTTTAAAAAAGGAATGCACGAATGCAGGTTAAAAACACTTTAAAAAGTAAAATAATGCAGACCACAACACAACGTTCTACGTTCGGTCCAAATTTCCCGCGCGTTAGAAGAGGCTCCGAATATTTAAATAAGCGAGCTAATTAAGCATTTAGACGTTTCAGAGCACAAACTTAGCAGAAACTTAGGAATTTATACGTTCTCTAAATTATCGGGTAATGGCGGCTACTCTTAACAATAAAATTGTTGTTGTTTTTGGTTTAAACAAACTTTAAAAAGGGATGTCCATTTGCAAATATTTTTTTTATATAAAAATATTAAATTGAGTAAATTTAAATGTTGATTTGACTTCTCAGCTGTGTAGTATACCGATACTACGCAGCTTGAGAAGTCTAATCAACATTTTTTGGCGCGCCAAAAAGTCTCATTCAAATAATTTGACATACTTAATGGTACAATTATTATTATCATTCTTAATATGTAGGACCCGTAGGGATACAATACAAAAACGTAATATTTTCTTTTCTTATTTTTAGTGTCTTTTGTACTTTTGCCATGTTGGTAAATTGTGCAATTGTAATCTGTGCAAAATTTAGTGGGTAGTATATTTTGTTACCTATCTAAATTTGTTGTTATTTCTGTTTATTTTTAATATACCTACTACTGTTTCATTTCCCTTAGTGTAAACACTTTTTCACACTCACACACATCCACACACACTCACTCCCACACACACACACACACACACACACACACACTCACTCCCAACTACTCCCAAGCAAGCCGCAAGAACGTCGTTCCAATAAAAATAAAATGTCCTATCCAAGTCCCTTTCTCGTGTTTTTATTAATCTTTATGTTTTTAACGGCGTTTTAGTGTCTTAATGGTGTTCTAAATGTAATTCTGAGTTAAAATATTAGTATTTGACGTAGGCAAAGTTGTGTGAACACCTAGCTAGGTCAGAAAACCACTTAGTAGATGTTTTCTAGTTATTGACCCGAAAAAATAACGTTAGGTACTGGGTCGTAAGGATTTTTTTCGAAAAGTGAGATAAGTTCTGTTATTACACCAAGTTTTTTCAGCATGGGTTTGCCTTCCTAAGGAAGAAGGCAAAATAAAATTATAGTGCCCTTCTTCAGAAAGGTCAGGTGCGTAGTACTCGCAACCGGCGTGCGATATATGACCAGCGGGCCTAGCCAAAGTAACATTCGATTAGCGATGACGCTAGTAGATAAGGCAAAAAAGTATGGGGTTGACATAAGCTATCGAAATGTCACGTGAGCATAGATCAGCATTTCCATAGAGATGCGCGTCGATAGCGATTGTAGAAATAGAATCGCTCCGAAGCGAATGCCATTTGGCTAGGTCTACAGATCTATGAACGTAGACGAAGCAAAATGAGTAGTTGAGGATCGTAGCAGGTGGCGTTCTGTAGTTTCTGCTGACTTCCATAGGAAGAAGGCGTGAGTTTATGGATGTATGTATATAGTAATATTATGGATTAAAATATTAAAATAACGACATCTAAAATTAAAACACACACAGAGTAATGATACTGATGTCAGATTTAAGTAAGTAGGTATCACTTTTTTATTATCGTCCATTATCAATAGGGTTGCCAAATGTGTTGGAATAAAAAACCAGACATTTTTTTTAAATCATATATTTTATTGACAAAACCCCTTACTATAGTGGTCCTATACTGCGAGAACCCTGGTACCCTTAACACAAGTTAAATCTTAATTTGGGTACCAGAGTTCAACAAAACTAGCATTTAAATAGTCTTCTGTGTAATGTTTCTGTTTTTCTATGTGTCCTATTTAAAGAGATCGTCGCGCGAATAAGATCGCGTATTTGCTCGATGGCCAAAATGTTATATCATAATATTATAAGCGTTCGTCGACGATGGATGGCCGAATAGCGTTTTCGCGTTATTAAGTGACATTTCACAATGGACGTTAGAAACGCGCAGTTTTTTATTATCGGTAAATATAACTTACCTTGCTGAGTCTGATAGAGAACCCAACAGCGAAACACAAATACGTTTGCGCGAATGTTAGATAAGCACCCTGTTTGGTATCAGTATGTTTGATCGCGCAATCGGACGAACTAAGTTCGCGCGAATTAGTAATAAAACATTAGCGAATGTCAATTAGGACACCAGCAGTGCTATTCTGTACAAATCTCACCGTGAAAACTTAGGTGAGGTGAGCGTGGAGTAGAGTCAATAGTGTCAAACCCTAGCATCAGGCGGAATGACAGCTCTCATCAAGCTCACTTCACCTAAGTTTTCACGGTGAGATTTTTACAGAATAGACAGCCAGTTCGACTCAGCTCCGGTACGTTTGATCGCTAGTTCGTACGAACAATGTTTGCGCGAACTTGCGATGGTCGCGCAGTCACTTTTTATTTAGACGCAGGGTCATTCTGTAATCTAGTGTTGGTTAGAACATTGTTTTTATTTTTTTAATGGGGTATTTCTTGAGTTCTTGTCTAACTAATTAAGCTTTTGGTTAAGTTAGTATAGTAATTTTAGCGTAGTTGTGTTTCGACAAATATTGCATCAGCTGGATCTATTTCCGCTTCTACTCTTATTCAAACCCTTTCTGGACTTAAAAACTTTCTATCTAAACTCTGCAGCATTGACATTTTTCTTGTCTATTTTAAAACATAAAATTACAAGCAACAAATTATTATGTCGCTTGCCCGCTTTTACTTTCAGTCTTACCTTGCCCAATTCATTAAAACATACCCGATACAGTTTGCAACTACGACCATTGTCTACGGTCTACGCAAGTGCGTACAACTCGAGAACACTGAAAACTTTCACAATATATACACTTTTTTTGTTCAGCCCATTTGGCTCCAGACAATAACCATTTTCGAAAAAACTTTTAGAATTTTACGCTGCAATAATGTGTGGTACGAGTAGTTATGGACATTTTGGCGGATTCGCTTGCATTAAGGAAAATTGTAATTGACAGGCCTTGTATACATACCTATTCATTTTTAAGCCATCATTTTACGAGTAACTACGACACAAATACCTACAATTCTAACAAAAACTGATTTTTTATCAGACCTTTTTATATGTAGCAAATCTTAGTACAATCTTTACCTAATAATTCCAATGTGAGTATTTTAAACTATCTAGTCTAGTTGGTATTATGAATATACCAAAACAAATTACATCTTGCTGCAAACTTTTACTACTCATCATAAAGATTTGCTTATAGAGAAACAAAAGACTGTTGTCTTCATAAAGAAGACCACTAGACAAAGATATCTTCTTTCCCTCATAATGTGCCAATAGCCCCAGAATATTTGTATCATTTGTATAAGTAAAGTGGTCGTAAACGACAACAACAGGTTGACGACTTTTGGTATGTCATTGTATGGAAGTTATAAATAGCGCCATATTTTTGGATGCGTGGGTTTGTGGCCGACCTCGTGTCCGTGTTTATAAATTCAATACAAGAGTGCAACGATACATCTATAGAGGTATGAGGAATAAGGTGTAAAGTTCACTCATCCTCCATAGAAAAGGGAGGATCCTCCGACCAGACGGGTGTTGTCTGGTGGGCTACGCTACTGCCCAATGATTGTTTTTTTTTGGCATCTCGTAGTTGTTTTTTTAATTGGCATCTCGTAGTTGACCTAGAGAGGTCGAGACTACTTAACCGGACTATCCTGTGGCTGCCTTAAGATGACTCAAAGCCTCCAGCCAGGGGCAATGATTGATGTCGGGACGTTGTATATATGCAAGTCGCGCGGTAAACCCTGATTGCGCGATGCAGGATTTTGCGTGAAGTCCGTGTGGTGCGTAATTCGCATGTGGCGATATAGATGCCGCCACAACATCTATTCTATACATATCCCAACTATAATATTATAAATGCGAAAGTGAGTTTGTTTGTTTGTTACGCTTTCACGCTAAAACGGCTGAACGGATTTGAATGAAATTTAGCACATGGGTAGACCATGACTTGGAATAGAACAAAGGATATTTTTTGTTCTGGTTGTACATTCCCGTAGGACAATTTCCGACCTCCACGCGGGTGAAGCGCGGGCAAAAGCTAGTAATATTATAAATGCGAAAGTGAGTTTGTTTGTTTGTTACGTTTTCACGGCTAAACGGCTGAACTGATTTTGATAAAAATTAGTATGGGGATACTTTGAACCCTGTCGAAGGATATAGGCTTATTTTTATCGATATACCACGCGGGCAAAGCCGCGGGGGAAGCTAGTTATAAAATAAAGTCGCTTTTCCTGTCTGTCGTGTGACCATGTTGTCTTACTAAACTTCACTAGGGATTTTGATGTGGTTTTCACCATCATTTTATAGAATGAATTCCGGAAAGTTTATGTGTATGCCTAATACGAGTAAGTACATCATATTAAGTTTGCACATAATAAAGAAATCTCGATATCTTATCAAGTGGTAAAAAAAAACCCGACGGCGTAAAAAGTGAATTTAAAAAAGATGGAAACAAGATGACCTAATCTCTTGCAGTCGGAGGCAATAGAGGTCAGTAAGAGGCATTTATTGTTAATTTAAGA
Source organism: Dicycla oo (assembly GCA_948252095.1). Lineage (NCBI taxonomy): Eukaryota > Metazoa > Arthropoda > Insecta > Lepidoptera > Noctuidae > Dicycla > Dicycla oo. The sequence continues at coordinate 19,368,794 of OX411732.1, forward strand.
AGATGCCTCTTCAAGTGAGAATGGTTGCTAACCAAATGTAAATAGTTATGGAACCTAAATGGTCATTCAAAATGAAAAATTATGAGAGAAACTTAAAGATGATTTTTAAAGACCTATTTAATCATACCCCACTTGATCTAATTTGTCGACTTAAATTTGTTCTTTTTCACAATATGGCGCCTGGTGGTCGCCATATTGACTTTTGATTACTTTCATGTCTTTAGACAAATCTCACAAGATTAAGACAAATCGATTGACGTAAGTAGGTATCATCAAAATCGGCCCACACGTTTGGTCTCTAGAGCGCCACAAAGGTACATACATAATTATATAGGTTGATAAACACATTACCTTCCTTTGCGTCGCGCAGTCGAGTAAAAACAGTGCGAAGCAGGGGTGGGTCGCTAGTTATACCTGCGTAATTTCTGTGGTATAGATACTTTAGCAATATTTTTTTTCCAACAGAAGAACGATAGGCATTTTTTTTAAATTGAGATGGGTTTGCTCTTGAGTCTAGCCTAGGTAGGAGGTGTCAGAGACAAAATCGACGATGAAGTGAGCTTACCCAGAAAAAGCCTGTTCACTCTCACTTTGAAGAGATTAGGGTTGTATGCGTTTGGAAACACAGACGCAGTTCGCAGAGACGCAGTTCGCAGACGCAGAGTTCTACTCTTTTACTGTGCGCATTCTATAAGACATTTGGAAACGCTTAGTGCGAATTGGTGGAATAGCAACTAGGTAGGGATGCCCGGATGGTAACTTGCAGTGCCAAAGACGCACCATCTTCATCATCAGCCCTGCAGCAGTCCGCTGCTGATAATATATAGGCCTCTTCAAAGATTAATGTTTCTGACACGTTTGTAATGTCCTTTGGTTGTTGGTTTGATTTTTTCTTTTCTTTTTTTTCCTTTTATACCTTTCTTGGTTCCTTGGTTCACCTTAACCTAACCTAACCTTTACATGTATGTTTTTCGTTTTATTTCAATATCTTTTACATTTCTATAAAAACTTATTGTTTAAACTAATCTTCATAAAAACTATGCCTACACATGAATAAAAAGCAAAATATCCTACAACAAAAAATCCTCTATTCTTGGTTGATTTGTTTAAGGCTAGTAAAAACTCGAAACTCTGTTATCCCCAAATCGATTCCATCTCTCCTTTGACATCTTCATCTCCGAAGCTCATCAGCTGGGCTGAAAGGGCTCAGGGTCCTTTCACGAGGAGTTCTACCATACCAAAATGCTTTAACATCGGTCCACTAGCCAATAATCAGTATAGCGTCTTAGGTCTTAGAGCCAGTGCTAGTGACAAAGGCTGTTCGATTACGTATGCGTCTCAACTGCACAGCTTCGGAACTTCGTGTATCGGGCCGTGTAGCGTTAGCAACGACTGTAAGTGAAGAAATATGTTTGTAAATGGTAGAATTATTTATTTATTTATTTGTTTTCATGCATATCACACAATTTATAATATTATTGTCAGTTTTTGTACATGAACCAGGTCAGGGCGCTGCAAAACTTGGTTTGCTGTTGAGTTTGTGGACACTGAATTAACAAAAAATTGGGTCAAAACTTATCAAATCATCTTCTGCCTAGCATTTTCCCAACTATGCTGTGTCGGCTTCCAGTCTAACGGAATGCAGCTAAACACCAGCATTTTACATGGAGCGACAGCCTATCTGACCTCCACAACCCAGTTAGTGGGTAATACGATACACATTGGTAAGACTACTTGTCATACTTTCGGGATTTTGACGACCTGTAACGACTGTCAAAGATCCACGAATGACAGCCGGGACCAACGGCTAACATGCTTTTCAAGCCACGGAAGAGTCTCGGTATGTAAAGATGATCACCCATCCACGGACCAACCGCAGCAAGCGTAGCTTAACCTGATCGATCGACCCGTGTGGCTGTTGTTACTTGGCCACGAGCGAATAACAGCTAACGAGCTAACAACTTGTCAAATCACATTACAAAATGGTACCCTATGTCTAGATGTCGTTAAGATGTCCAATTAACAATATAAGCACACAATAAATTACACAGATACAGTATTACAGTCATATTTAAGTCAGATGGTATTAATTTAACAGATACGTACCTAGTAAATTAATAATAATAATAATAGGTCATAGTTACAATCATGTCATGTCAATATTCATTGTAAAGATTCAAAAATGACATATCTTAATTCAATGTAATTACATTGAATTATGATATGTCATTTTGCAATACTATATACTTTCTGAGCTTGTAGAGATTACGTATCAAACATACTTACATATTAATTCGTTAGATACGAGTTATCATGATTTTTTGAATCTTTACAGTTTCCATATCCACAAAGCTTGGCAAGATTGCTAATCGCAGGAAGTTGTAATCAGCCGGCAAGACCAGCACCCTAATTGCGTAACACATTATCAATCGGAATCAAATTGCTAATCCATTGCTTCCTGTGTTCGAAAAGTTGCTGCTCAGCAACGTAAATAACGCAATTAATGTTGTTTAACTGTCAAAATGAAACCGATTCCTACTGTACGATTTTTGCAGTGTGTTACACAATTACCCCGCGGCTGTCGTTCCTCTTAATAATAATATCCTCCCGATCGATTTCGGTCACGGTGGTCAATCTCAAAGCAGATTAGCCAGGTACGCAGGAGATATTAGAGCACATTGTGTGCGCAAACACGTGTCCACTATCTGTTCCTTTACTCTCATAGTCTGATGGGACGGCAATGTGGCACGACCGGGGAGAGATCAGGCGCAGGACCAACGCCTTTAGGTGCTTGGTCCTGCCACACTTGGTGATGTCACACCACTATCTTCCAAACTTCGGGCTGTTACTGAGAAATTCCTAATGGGAAACCAACACTTTGTCCAACCTGGGAATCGACACAGAACCTTGCTACTACGAGACCAACGGGGCAATTCAACTTGATAATCTTAACCTAGTTAGGTTAAGATTATCAAGTTAATTCACTCGATTGATAATTCTCTTTCAAGATACAAAAAACTGTATTTGCCATAGAAAAGAAAAAGAAAATAAAGAAAAATTGTTTATTCTGCACAAACAAAACGCACATTACGAAAAAAGTTAGATATAATACACACATAAAAATTGTTTATTCTGCACAAACAAAACGCACATTACAAAAAGTTAGATTTAATACACACATAAAAATTGTTTATTCAGCACCAACAAAACGCACATTACAGAAAAGTTAGACATATATAAACATATAAAAAATGTTGATTCTGCACAAACAACACACACATTACAAAAAGTTAGATATAATACACATATAAAAATTGTTTATTCTGCACAAACAACACACACATTACAAAAAGTTAGATATAATACACACATACAAATTGTTTATTCTGCACAAACAACACACACATTACAAAAAAGTTAGATATAATAAACACATAAAAAATGTTGATTCTGCACAAACAACACACACATTACAAAAAAGTTAGATATAATACACATATAAAAATTGTTTATTCTGCACAAACAAAACGCACATTACAAAAAAGTTAGATATAATACCTACATAAAAATTGTTTATTCTGCACAAACAAAACGCACATTAAAGAAAGGTTAGATATAATAAACACATAAAAAATGTTGATTCTGCACAAACACACACATTACAAAAAAGTTAGATATAATACACATATAAAAATTGTTTATTCTGCACAAACAAAACGCACATTACAAAAAAGTTAGATATAATACCTACATACATAAAAATTGTGTATTCTGCACAAACAAAACGCACATTAAAGAAAGGTTAGATATAATATACACATAAAAAATAGCCAAAAGCTTCGTATTCAAGCAATAAAAGTTTGAAAATTTTGTCCATCATAAATTCATCATAAAATCTAATTTTACTGAAAAGTACCTTCAAGTTTTGTCTAAGTCTGCTAACGGTACGTCGATACACAAAGCGTCCGGATAACCACCTGCGACCCACTAACTGTCTCGTTACTACCGAACAAAATAATCTGACAACAGGCGAACGGAAAATTTTGTCGAATTTCGATATAATCCAGGATCTAGTGACAAAGTTACATTTTCCAGGCTTTGTTTTATATTAAAAAACTTCTCGTATGAGATTACAGTACGGCTATAGAATTGTGCAGTTACTATGCAATTCAGCTCATAGACGCTTACCTACTCATTTTCATGTACAGACTCCAGCAGGTCAAGCTACCCGAAACTGTAAAATTTTCGCAATCAACCTTGAACCTATTGCTTTCGAGACAAAGTCGAAAAGACAGATTGCAGTAGCTTGATGTGCTGGCGTCACTACATACAAATAAAACTCAGATGTCGGAATAGTAGGTATATTTATTTTGTTAGATTCACCAATAATTGATTAGACTGATACAAACACATAATTGATTTTTAAAAGTAAAATAATAGTGATTCATAGGTAAAGACTTCATGCTTATAACAAAGAATCAGAGAAATAAGCTCACTTACTTAGTACGAGTACTATGCATTAATAATGAAAAATTGGTAACATCGGTATAAAACCGTCCAGGTGCGTGTCGGACCTCACACAATGAAGGGTTCCGTAGTTGGTATGAATTTATCCAAAGAACAAACTTAACATTGTAGTTGAAAAACATGTTTGCCCATACATTCCAACTGTAAATGTAAGTTTGCACGCACAATATTGAGAGATTTACCATGTTATTTGAAGACCATAGACTTCTTATAAGTTTTCCTGATATCTGTAGGTATAGAAATACTTTCTGTATTTTTTTTTTCAACATTTAAGGCTCAGTAGTTTCGGAGATAATGGTCAATTTTCTTAAATAACTTTAAAACAATATATTTTAAAATTATAAAAAGAAAATCTATTTGAGGCCTTCACAGTAAGCCCTTTTGTTTGATATGTATGACACACGTGACACGATACAGTTTGCAAAACTTTTTGTTTTAATTTTTATTTGCCTCCCAAAAGTGCCCCCATATTCAAAATTCCTTTATTTATGTTACTCGTCCGTGTTTGGGTCACAAAAATTCATATGTATACCAAATTTCAACTTAATCTGTCCATTAGATTCGGAGCAAATTGGCTGTGACAGACGGACATACAGACAGACACACGAGAGAACCTATAACGGTTCCGTTTTTTCCTTTTGATGTATGGAACCCTAAAAATATAAGCAGATTGGATAACAACATTTTGGAGTATGTGTTAAAAATGCCGTAGCATATATTCTCTTGTCTAGGTAAACTCTCTCTATCCACCAGAAGGTCAATGAACCTTATCCTTGAAAGCAATAATTCCTATATACAATTTCAGTATCCATCCATCCATTTTAAATAGACATGCCATCACAGACAACCATACTGCATACACAATTTGAACCCAAGTTAAAACTGATAATTTCATCGCTGGAGAAAATCGAATAACATTGTCTAATCTTGGTCTCAAACCCAGATAAATCGCAAGGCCACACAGTAATAGAATTTCTTTCTTCACATTTCACACGCGATTCCGATAGAAAATATGAAATGTTAGTTTCAGTAAAGCTGTTTATATCGTCGCCTTTCTCAATCGCAAGCCGCTTACTTATCGACCTCTGTGGCTCAACAAAAGTAACGTTGAAATACAGTGCTGCCGTCGTAAGCAAAAAGGGCACAACAAACATTTAAAAAAAAATTGAGTTACATACATATTTAGTATCAGAAAAAAAAGGCTAATCTGCTCAATTTTTTGTAGATTTTTTTTAAATGTTAGTTGTGCCCTTTTTTCTTACGACGGCAGAGTGTAAGTCTTTATAATGTGCACATATCGGAATGAGGGAAATATGCTTAATATATATATAAAATATAAAATATTTTTTCAGTCGATAAACGACTGAAAAAATATTTTAAAAAATCCAAAAAATAAATTAAACTTTTTATAACATTTTTTAAATTCTTGTTCGCTGATGTGACCTCTGTGTAAACAAAACGGTATACCTTTTAAACAAAACGATCTATCACGATGAAACAAACTCAGTTATGTTTGAAAACAACAAAGCGTCCTCATAAAATAAAAGTTAAATAAAAAGCTGCATTACAGAAGGTGTTATTTTTGACAAAAATCTGGTATTTTTTTCATCAATTTTTACAATAATTGTAAAATTTCTCAATAAAACCCTCTATTACCTACATTTTTTATTACTTTTGGCATTTTTATTTTTTATCTAAAAGTAAAAATACCAAGTTTGTGACTCAATCACGACATTTCCTATCAGCTGTTAAAGAAAGGCCTTGCACACTGCTACATACAAAAATACTTCAGCAGGCAGACAAAAAAAAAAAAAAAAATTATAATATTTTTTTCCGTCGATAAAATTAAGCATAGTTCCCCTCATTTCGATATGTGCACATTATAAAGACTCACACTGTATACCTACAGGAATAATATAAGAAAGCGTTTTCACAGTAACCATTCGATAATACGAGTATGTAGGTAGAAGAAGAAGAAGAAGAAGAAGAAGAAGAAGTACTGTGAAGACTCTAACTTCACATGGGGGAAGCTAAGCTAATAAATTTAGCAGGTTATGCAATTAGATATTATACTGGATGATTTTTTTTACCGTCTAAAAAAAATAGGGTGTTAACGGAGCAGAAGCCTATATTTATGGTATACCTTTTTTGTTTTTTCAATAGCTTAGACAGAAATTGCTCTATCAATAAACACTACACATTTGAAGTAAACTAGAACGAAAAAAGCATAAATTATGAAAAAACTTTATAGATTGTTAAAAATATCGAAATTCGGGACCTTGGGGTCCCGGATCTTTGGAAGGCGTACGAGGGGCCGAAGCTAACTCGCAGAGGCCTCTTAGACAATTTTAAATGATGAGGATATTATATATTCAGATAATTTATTATTATTCAATCTGCTACTTCTATCAAACTAGCAGGTTGTAAATTGCACTCTCAAGTGCAATTTAAAACCTCAATCAGCTTTGCTGAAATGGCTGAAACTGAGTCTGTTATGTGAAATTATTCATAGTTGTCACTGCACAAAACCTCCGTTTCGTTTGACCCGAACGAAATTTTAATAACTGCCCATTTTAATATTTTGCCACGGTTTATTAGGTACGAGTACTCATGGGAATGACATCGTTCTTTTTCATGACGATTTGAGAGGTCACACATATCTTTATTGAGATTATTATATGGGAAGCCTACTTTTATTTCGTCTTCTTCAAACTAACTTTGACTTACTATGTAAGTGGTCGCATGATGTTGGTCTCGTCATAAATGCTGACAAAACCAAAGCCATGCCTGTCTACACGCAGTATGTACCCATAGTTGTAGCTGTGAAACAATAGAATTCGTCAAGGAACACAAATACATTGGTCTCATAATCGACTACAAATTTAATTGGGTACCACACATTAACTATCTATGTGATAGACTAAGATCTATCCTAGGTAGAATAATCATACTTAAACATAAAATGCCATATAAAACTTTAAGACTACTATATCTAGCCCTAGCGGACTCCATAATTAGTTATGGTCTCAGTAGCTATGGGAGAACATACAAAACTAATTTAGATAAAATTTACAAACTACGACAACGAATCCTCAAAAATATTGTACCACTTAAAATTAAAACTAAATACCAAAATGATTACTCTGAACTATTTCATTACTGCAACATATTGCCAATACAAAACATGACAAGACTTTCAATACTAAAAGATGAATATGTCAATATAAATAATTTAAATAGAAGAAAGAACACGTCATCATAAATTAAGAACTTTAGCTAACATAAAAACGTTTACCTTGCCTAGATGTAACAATACATATGGTATGAGAACATACACCTACATACTACCAAAAATAATAAATGAACTTCCTGCGGACATACAAAGTGAATACCTCTGTTACCCTAAGAAAGCAAAAAGCTTATTAAAAAACATTTTCTGCAAATTACAAACTATGAGTATATACTTTAGTTTGGTATACTAACTACCATTTTTAATTGTGCTATTATTATATTATATAATAAGTAATATATAAGTAGTATAATAAGTAAGACTATTTTGATTTTTTGTAAGTAAAACTTAAAAACACATTGTTTCTAGTAGCATATTAGATATATATTTTCCGAACTCACTAGCCATATATAAGCCATCAATGGCTTCTGTGGTTTTTTAACATACAATGATTTAACTCTGCAATATACATTTTGAACATTAATAAAAAAAAAATAGATAAACTATATAAATAATAATGAAAGTCCTGACTGACTGACTTATCAATGCCCAGCCTAAACCATTGAACCTAGAAAGCTGACATTTTGCACAGAGCTTCTCTTTATATTGTAGACAAGGAAGGATTTTTCGAAATTTCACCCCGTTTTTTTCCCTAAGGGAGTGAAATAGCGGATAAAAGTTTGTATGGAAATAATCGCGTCGGAAAGAAATAACTCTGTAAATTTACAAAAATTACTAGGATTCCATGAATTAGGTACCTAACGATAATATTTGAATCATTAGTAATTATGCTTCTAATAGAATTTAGGTGAAAATTTGGCATACAGATAGTTTATAACATGGATTAATACATTTAGTGATGGGCGAGGGATAAATACTCAAAGGATAAATATTCAAGTATTTATCAGAAATGGATAAATACCCATTTTTATCAAGTTTTTACTCAAAATGACGTATAAATATAATTTAAACGTTGTTTCTCTAAGTTAATAACTACTGTTGTTGTTTGAGATTTCCAAAACTACATTTAAGTACATTACAAATTAAGATTTTCTTTTTTTCTGGTGAGACGTTAAGACGAGGCAACTTTATCGCACGGCTCCCTATCCCGGCCTCTCGCCCAGTTTCTTTTGTTTGACAGGTGCGCGGGGGAAGGGTGGGGAAACTTTGTTTTTGAAGGGTTTTGTAAAATGACAGTACAAGAAACGAAATCTGTACGTATAAAGTATTTATCCGCTGTTTTGAATAAGTACTCGAGTAAAAACGGATATTTATGAGTATTTATCAATTTTTAGTATTTATCCGGATAAAATTACAACACTCATTACGTAGAATACTTTTTATCCCGGTAGTACGTACTACGTAAACGTTTCCGTGGGTTAATTTCCGACTCCCACGCGAGCGAAGCCGCTGGCAAAAGCTAGTTATTTATATAAGTACTATGTATTTACAAAAAAAAGCACTGTATGTAGTATATCAGTTATCTGGATTCCATAGTACAAGCTTAGTTCGGGACCAGATGACCGTATGTGAATAATCTCCCAAGATATTATTTAAATAAAATATGTATATCCCGATCCGTTCAGCCGTTCTGGCGTGATTGCGTAACAAACATCCAAACGTCTTCACAAACTTTATTTATTTATTTATTTTATCCATTTATGTACACACGGAAAAATACATATAATTAGGAGTACAAAGGTACTGCTTATTTCTTAAGAAATTTCTTCCAGCAACGTAAAGCTGGTGGATGCCAAGCTTCCCAGCTTGGCTCATCACCGCAAGCTTGACTGCTTGTCGGTCTTCTATAGACTGTACTTCGGTGAGTGTGCTCAGGAACTCCACAACCTCATTCCACCGGCCCCCTTCTACCATCGAACATCTAGACGCACTGCAAATTACCATCCATACCTAGTTGCCATTCCACCAATTCGCACTAAGCGCTTCCAAACATCCTTCATAATGCGCGCAGCAAAAGAGTGGAATTCACTACCTGCGTCTGTGTTCCCGAACGCATACAACCTGAATCTCTTCAAAGTTAGAGTGAACAGGCTTCTTCTGGGTAAGCTCACTCCATCGTAGACTTTGTCTCTGTCACCTCTGACCTATACTGAAGTCAAGAGCAAACCCATTACAAAAAAAAAAAAAAAACAGAATCAGGACAAACAGACATGTTCATGCACACAAATGTTATCCTGGATGGGAATCGAACCCGCGACCAGCGGCATGTTAGGTGGTATCTTAACCAACCACGCCACCTGGCCTGTCTTATTATTGGAGATGATATTGCAAAACTGTCTTATGTTCTTTTGATTCGCTGTAGCATTTAACTTGATTTATGATAAAATCAAATATATCGTCTACTCCATAAAAACTTTTTTCCAAAAAAATCAACCGACTTCCAAAAAAAATCCCCACAAAGTAAAAAATAACTTTAACTTTAATAACTTTAAAGTCTTTGGATCTAAATTTTAGTTTTTTTGCCACCGACTTCCGAAATTAAAGTTATTTTTCACTTTATGGGGTTTTTTTTGGAAGTCGGTTGATTTTTTTGGAAAAAAGTTTTTATTTTTCGCTTTTTAGTTGGTCAGTTTGTAATTTATCTAAGTTACAATATCCTAATGTCATCTGCTCATCACCTTTTACAAAATATTTTGTTTCCCGATGCAGGGACGTTAATTGTTGAGGAGTTCTCCTGGTAAGTACCAGGAGAACTCCACATCACTATAAGCAATGTGACGAGCATAAATTACTTAACAACCATTATTAAAGTAGGTACCTAATCGAATCGCAACCCTTGAAGTACTAATTATTGAGTAGTTCCAGTGGCCATCTGTGATCTTCATCATCAGTTCCACTTCACCAAATGGTGCTTTCCAAGAACAAATGCACGAGTTACTATAAAAAAATACCCAAATCGCTATAGGTGTGCCTATAATATTTGAAGAGTTCCGTCGATTTCTCCAGGATCCCATCATCAGATCCTGACTTGATGACAGTGGGACCAACTAGAAAGTATACCCTTTAAAAAAAAAAAAGAATTTTCCAAATCGGTCCAGCCGTCTTCGAGTAGGTAATCGAGGAACATACATAAAAAAAAAGATTCCGACGAACTGAGAACCTCCTCCATTTTTTGAAGTCGGTTAGAAATACCCCAATCGATTTTATGACGTGCTACAATTACAACAGCTCTTAAAATCCTCAGCTTTACCACTAAAGGAAATCGCTTCTAAAATATTATGCAGCAATAAATTATCAATTTAGTCCCTTTAATTATGCGGACATGGGATTTACCTCTGAAGGGTAAATGGTCAAGTTAAGTTGAGCTCATAGTGTCATTAATTTCTCCCTTTAAGGCTTTGGTCGAAACTAAATGTGAAGGATTTTCAGCCTTTAATAATAATAATTATTGCTGGATTTAGGCCTAGGAAGGCCTAAAATGTAACAAACCATTCGATTCTAAGCGCTGCAGATGAGAGAAAAATATTTGAAAGGCGTTATTCAATGCACTTGCAGTTTCCCTGGTAATCGTAGCAGAAATAAGTAATTGAGCAGAGTAAGAAACTCTTGCTGAAGGAGCTCATAAACTTACTTATAAATTTATTTTTTCTCGATAATCAATCTGCCTAGCCTTTTCCCAACTATGTTGGGGTCGGCTTCCAGTCTAACCGGATGCAGCTGAATACCAGTATTTTACATGATGCGACTGCCTATCTGATCTCCACAACCCAGTTATTGGGTGACCCTTGGTAAGACTGGTTGTCAGACATTCGGGCTTCTGATGACCCGTAACGACTGCCAAAGATCCACGAATGACAGCCGGGACCAACGGCTTAACGTGCTTTCCGAGGCACGGAGGAGTCTCGGTATGTAAAGATGGTCACCCATCTACGGACCAACTCTGGCAAGGACCCGGATCGACAGCATGGACGAATCTCAATAGTACCTACTAATTTGCCTAATTTGCATTTTGCTGGTTAGTTAGAACTTCTTACTTCGTGTCTATTCAAAAATGCCTGAAAGTAGTCTGTCTTGCTTTGTTTTGACTCATACAAAATCTCTTAACATGTATTCAGCTACTAGCTAACAATTACCAAACTTCCAAACTATCACGGACTAGACACATACACAAAATAAAATCTTTCTCCCACGCCACTTTTGGGGTAAAACTTCGGTTTGCTCCGAAATACCTCAATTAGTAGAAATGTTCTGTTGTGACCCAAACGCGTTATCGTTTCCGTATTTAAGGTCACTGCTAGGGATGGGTTAGTATTTCGACTAACATTCGGTATACGACATTATAAGGAGAATATACATCTACCACTTCAAGAGCCAGTACACTATGGAGTTTGAAATCAAATCGTGATATTATTACCGACATATGGCGACATAACAAACTAAATTGCTAGGCCTCAAAAAGCCAAGTGGATAAATAGCATCCTAACTAATATTATAAAGGCTAAAGCGACTTTGTTTACGCGGTAAAACGGTTGAACGGATTTGGATGACTATGACCTAGGATACTTTTTACCCCCCGGGGGAGGGGGGGGGGGGGAATATTTACTTTGTAAAGTATTATATTATTTTAATTTATTATGAATGTGAAGACTATGTAGGTCATTGCTTTTTTTGTTTGTTTTATTTTTTCTCTCAGTTATTTTTAATCATGGTCTGGCAGTTTGAGTAATTTATGCGGCCTACCCCAATGTCCTTTCTTTGGTATTGTTCGTCGTCGAATCGTTGAGCTCCTTAAGTTCTGAGTTGAGCTGCGCGATTACTGACAAATGCGTGCACTGGCTGGACAGGTCCTCTCAATCTGTGTGGTTCTTTCCTCAAAAGACCATTTCAGACACCAACCTACATGGTCTTCACATGAAGTGACCAAGATTATGTCTGGACTTTATAAGAGACTGTGACCTCTGAGTTTGTTTAGGTCTTTCTTCTCAGAGTAGTTAGATAGGAAACGCCGACCTCATCTAGTTTAAAAAAAAAAATACATGATTGACTTGTAAAAGTGTTTGTACAAACCTACTTACAGAAATAAAAATCATTTATCATTTAAAGCAACCAATTAAAGGAAGTTTAATTAAGCCCCATGTCTGACATGCAGCTTGATAAACCTCTCCATTGTTGGTCCTTCTAACCTTTCACAAAATACGTAATTATGACAAAAATATTTTGTATTAATCAATATACCTATCCCATCCGATGACCTTCGTCATCATCCTTATTCTATTATCAAAAGCAACGCAACAATACATTTCCAGCTAGCTTGCACCAATTGCAACACAATTTCCAGTCTCCAATTCTATTCTATTTCGAACTTTCGAGCTCGAACACTTTTATCCTGTGTTCGAATTTGTTCCATCTCTATTTAACTGAGGGTCACCGCACTTGACCTTTCATACAAAGAAACATTATCCTGCGACCTTCAGACTGCTCAATATTATTCCAGTTCCCAGCTCGATATTGTGAAATAGGTTATGTGAAACTGATATTAGGGATTTTCGCCGTCTTGCGAACTATTCCTCTGACCAATCGGACCAATCGGTATATAATGTGTGTCCTAGAATCCTAGATTCCATGAAAGTATGGATGTTTCTCTTGGCTAAGTCAATTTGATGTAGGTAAATGAATATAGGACAACTCTATATTCTGCGGTATCAATTTCTAGTCCGTTTCATGTTACTTTATCGAATGGTTTTACGGGCCTATACCTATATTGCTTTAAGTCTGCGCTTATCGTCGATAAAGATTTCTGGTTTCGCCCGAAGCGTCTGCCGTCTGAGCCTGTTTAAAGAAATAGGTCAATATTTTGCCTCAGGATGTTCTCGAGATATTTGACTAAAGCTTTAGGTACGAATAAAAATATATATTAGAATATTGTACTGAATCAAAATTAAAAGTCATTTATTTAAACTACTGAGAATCAGCACTTATCGAACGTCAAAATTACATACGGCAGTCCCCCAAAACGCCCGCCCTTCACCACTTCCTAGTGCTTTAGTTGGGGTGAAGAAGTGGTGCAACAAACTCCGCAGCACCACAGCTGTCTGTTCAGTTAAAAAAATGATCCTATACAACAGTGCACAAAACAATTTAGGTGCATTGCGCAACACAAAACATTAAATCAAATTAAATTATTTGTGCCATAAGTCAGCTAGCACACGCCAATAAAAAAAAAGTATACTCAAACAGTTAATAAAAATATAAAACTAAAAACGTTAACAGAACTTTATACCTAAATAAAAGCCTCCAGGCATAAAGGGCGTGTCCACTTGCATATAGCTCTATAAAGAATAAGGATCTAAACACTAATTAAAGTGAAGCTTCTCAGCAACTGCTTTTAAACATTTTCATAGCTTCTTGGTGAAAATTCTGGTTACTGAGAAATATTCGTATATTGCCCCGTCACACACAACCCGAAGAAACTCTAAAGACACGACGTTGGATTGACTCTAAAATACCAATTGATCAAATAGGCACCTACATTTCGAACTAATCTTCATTATCATCCTGCTCTTGTCCCATGTTACCGCGGGTCGTCGCAACACGTTTTTTTTTTTCTTTCTCCCTTGTCCGCCACCACTCTATCATTCACTAGTGCCTTTTAGGGTTCCGTACAAAAATGGTAAAAACAATGACTATATAGCCTCTTGACTGCTCAGTGCACATACGGGCGACTTAGGCTCACGGCACATATATGAAATTGCACTTATATTAGATGACAATATGAGTAGCCATTTTAGTTTTTACCAGTTATTGGATCTCTGCTCACGTGGTTACTTTGGTACCTTTTAAAACATTTCTGCATAAATAAAAACAATTATGAGTTCCTGTTGGACAAAATGGTGTGGGGAATCGTCTAGAACATCCACCTATAAAAAAGATGGCATAAGTTTTCATTGGTAAGTAAAATATATTTATAATTTAATAATATTATGAATAATTGCAGGGCTCAAGCAAAACTGGTTGTTACGTAAAATGGCACAAAAATACCGCGTTGATGTCTTTTTGAAAAGTCCTTTTCTCTCACTAGGGTATTGTCAATACGTCTGTCCCTTTCTATCTGTAGTAATGCTGTAGTGTTATGACAATTTCAAAACCAAGTCGATATTGACTATAAAAATAATTATCGATGTTTCCTAATGGTAAAATACTAATATTACTTAATGTTTACATGTTAGATCTCCAAATATTCCTGAACTGAAAGAAAAGTGAATTAATGTAGTTTACAGGGATAATTGGTTACGAGAATTTATTGTTCTTTCCGACAGGGACATTGCTATTATTTTTATTAGACATACTTTCAGTCGATTAAATTAGCTGATTAATTTATAGTCAGGTGGGGTAATTGCAATAACGGGGTATAAGCAATAAGGCTTGTTTGCGGTCTAACTACTAAAGAAAACTGGTGCTGCCATCTCTGATATGTGTAAAGTACTTTTTGAACTTCGCGCCTATCAATTCTCGGGAGAGTTTGACGTATCGATGAGTGAATGAAACGTCATTAGTTGAGTGACGTCGATGCCGCGTGTTACACACTTTGTTATCCTAACACGGGGTAAATGTAATAAGTGAGATAACTTTTTTTTAAATTTGATTACCTAAATTATCAGAGTGATTATAATTAAACAAATAACTTAAAACTTTAGCCTACTAAATACTTAATACACGTGATAATTATAAATTTAATACTGCTAAAAAGTAAAATGTTGTCTAAGGTTGAATATGTCATTCTAGTTATGGTACTCGCATTTACCCCACCTGACCCTAATTGAATAAAGTTAAATTTGAAGTGTTTCGTCAGTGTTTTATTTGCACCCAGTAAACACCCTATCAGTATAGTTTGAAAAATGTAGAATTAATAGACGACGATTTTATCGATATAGATATTATTGTTGTAAAACTGACTTGTGCATCACTATGTTTGGAACACTCGTCCCGACATTGTTGCATCGGTCAATCACAACATACATATATAAATCATAGAGATCTAACTACGTTTTGGAATGGGCAACTAGCTTCAAGTTTCTGACTAACTGACCGACTTTTTGACAATTCAAAAGTAATTGGTTTAATTGAAATAAATGCTTTAAGTTTGAGTAACATGCTCACATTAAGTAACATACCCAGACTGAGTAACATGCCCAGGCTGAGTAACATGCCCAGACTGAGTAACATGTCCACACTAAGTAACATGCCCACACTAAGTAACATGTCCACACTAAGTAACATACCCACACTAAGTAATTTACCCACACTAAGAAACATACCCATACTAAGTAATTTGCCCACACTAAGTAACATACCTAAACTAAGTAATTTGCCCACACTAAGTAACATACCCACACTAAGTAACATACCCACACTAAGTAATTTGCCCACACTAAGTAACATGCCCACATCAAGTAACATGCCCACACTAAATAACATGCCCACACAAAGTTACATACCCACACTGAGTAATATGCCCACACTAAGTAATTTGCCCACACTAAGTAATTGGCCCACACTAAGTAACATGCCCACATTAAGTAACATGCCCACACTAAGTAACATACTCACACTAAGTAACATACCCACACTAAGTAACATACCCACACTAAGTAATTTGCCCACACTAAGTAACATGCCCACACTAAGTAACGTAACCACACTAAATAATTTTCCCACACTAAGTAATTTGCCCACACTAAGTAACATGCCCACACTAAGACAAACGATTCCCTTTCAACTTTTCTGTAACTGACCACACAGCTACAGTTCAAGATCACTTAAATGAAGTCTGGAGGCTCTAAACTGAAATCTAAACATATGTCTTCTGTGCGTAAAACCGTCAACGCCTATCGTTAACCCAGCAATTCAATCCCTAGCCGACAAAGAATTGGACGTAAAATGTTACACGACACGACTTTTACTAGGCAGACCCTAATGTTGTGGGGGAAACGAGATTTGTCATGTGTATTTTGTGCGTTGAGTGATATGGGTATGAAGAAAAAAGATAGGTGAATTGTTGTTAACAAGCTGTTCAATTCCGTCAGCAACATCAAACCTGATCTTCGCGTTAATAGCTTTCAGGGCCGTGCCATCGACATGAAAAATGGCCTTCGTGACAATTATGAAGGCTTGTTCAAAAAGCCAAGCCAAGTCAAATCCATTAGACATTTTCTGACTGAGTCCGAGTTGAATGCGTGTAAAACTACGTACATGGATCTAATCTTGTGGTAATCAGGTCTTCCTTCTCTGTTACTTGGAGTGTTCTGAATGTCCCCCAGCCAATTATAGGTAGGTATCAATGCAACTGAATTTTGTATATTCCATTTTATTATTCTCAATTTAGTTACTCATAAAGGCGGAACTTAACTCTTGAACTTAATTCTGTGGCACGTCCAACCAAACCTAGAATGCGTGGCATGACTGTCCTCAGTCCTGTAATGTAGCTCGTTGAATTGTCCATAAACTGTCATATACCCTCTCCTTAAACGACTACACGCTGATATAACCTCTGTAAGTTGTACATTAGCGGTCAGATTCCCTTGAAGTGTTAGCTATAAGAAAGTACTTAGACCTCTATAAAGAGAAGATAAGTCTGCCTGCATATTTATGATGAGACGTTTTTTAATACTCTTGAAGGAATCTTTTTAAAAGGATTTATGGGTGACACAGATATGTGTCATCAATTTATTCGCAGATGCTTCTCAGTAGGAAGGGATTTTAATAGTCTTACGAGTTTTACTACATTTTTAGATATTATTAAATGGTTTAATGTTTGAAAGCGTGGCTTGGAAAAGCGATTGCTTAAAGCATCGGCTGTAGCTATTATAGGATAATTTATATCAGGTTGGCGGAAAAGTCTTGCACCAAGATATAAGACTTAATGAATTTATTGATAACTTTGTTATTTACAATAATTAATCAGTAATGTAATCGGCGATAAAAGCGGACGAGTATATAGTTGAATATAAGGTTTTTTAATTTAATTTTTAATTATGACGTCTTCTCAGATAAAGCGTAGTTAATTAAACATCTTTCGCTTTGATAATAGGGAAGTCCCGGTCCCACCAATATCGTATCTACCTACTTTTATTTAGATACTTAAATAATTGTCCATAGTTAAACGAAAAGGATCCAACCTACATTAAGTGTAATGTGGGTTGGATCCTTTACATTAAACTATGGACAATTATCAGGTTGGCGGAAAAGTCTTGCACCAAGATATAAGACTTGATGAATTTATTGATAACTTTGTTATTTACAATAATTAATCAGTAATGTAATCCCCAAGTAACTCTATTACTCTGGCCCATCTAGTTGGTAGATTGTTGATGCCCTGCGCCCAGAATTTCGGAGGCTGTGCAGAAAAGAAATTGTCCACTGCCATTTTGAGGTCTTCGTAGTTTTGAAAAATGTTCTCACGCAAATAAAGTTTTAGTGGTCGGAACAAGTGATAGTCGGATGGCGCGAGATCCGGTGAGTACGGTGGGTGGGCAACCGGGTGCCATCCAAGCTCTACGATTTTTTGTTGAGTCTCCGAAGCGACATGAGGTCGCGCATTATCATGGAGTAAGTGAACATTTACACGTCTCGGTCGTTTTTTCTCTTATTGCGTCAGCCAGTTTCTGAAGCTGTTCAGTATAAATGGAAGTCGTAATCGTTCTTCTCGCAGGGAGAAGCTCGTAATAGAGTGGGCCCTTCGCATCCCACCAAACGGAGAGAAGATTGCGTGAGTGACGGTTCGGCTTTCGCTGCGTTGGTGGCTCTGCGTCGTAAGGAAGCCAGACGGCGTGCCGTGTGTTGTTATCATAGAGAATCCAGCTCTCATCGCCGGTTATCAGATCTTCAAGAAACTCTTTCCGATGTGGCTGAAAAAGAAGCGATTCACAAATACTAACTCTGACTTGACGATGACTGTCAGTTAGTTGATGTGGAATCCACCGTGCCATTACTTTACGATAGCCGAGTTTGTGTAAAGGAGCCTCGACGGTCGAATGATGATAGCCAAGAGTCTCTACCAAATCACGCGTATTGTATTTCTGGATTAGCCTTTAAACAGCGGCGTAATTCCTCCTCGTCGAAGATGGATCCAGCCCAGATCACTCGTGATCTTCAAGAGTTATATCTCCCGATCTTATCTTCCATCGCGATACAACACCTTCACCGAACGCTTTGCTGATGTTAGCGGTAGCCACACTCACGTTGTGTCCCTGACGCCACTCGTAAAAGATGATCGTTCGAAGTTGATGTTCACTAATCATTTTCACAAACTAACCAAATCCTCACTAGCGCGCCTTTATATACCCTTGATGTGATAGCTTCGAGAACCTTCTACAATATTCTTACGTATTCCAGATCAATACTAAATATTCCGGAAAATTCTAGTAATTTACAATTTCTTGTGCATTATGTTTCCGTCAACCTGATAATTTATGCTCTGTTATTTTATTTGGGATTCGTATATTATGCTTCAATGAACTTCATCAAGGACGTGGTCATTGTCGCCACAATTGTCAAAGGGCTTGCTGGTCGCAATAGATTATGCAGTAAGTTACCTACTCACTAAAAGTTGATTTGAATAAGTAAGTATTTCTCCTTTGGTGGATAGGTTTACAGACGTCAAGAGCGGTGGCCGTCAGATAATGACAGGAGTGACAGCTGTCATGAAAATGATGGCGGAGTTGGACTTTACGGTGTCAAAAAACGTTCTCTAGGAAAACACACCAACTTACTAAACTAGAAATTTTGATGTAACACCTGTAATACCATGTTTTAACGCAAATAAATGAATTGAATTGAATTAAATTCTGCGAACAGTAGACCTCGCGAGCACAAACTTTTTTGCAACAAGTAATATAGGTACCTACCATAGATATCCGTGGTACCTACCACTAAATTTATTTAAAACGGTATATTTACCATGTTTTTTTTTTCATCAAATCTTCACCATTTTTGTATGAGACTAAGTAACTTTAAGTTACATATGTACTACCTTTCAAATTAAAAAAAAAGAAGCATCGAAATCGGATCTCAGAAGGCGGAGATATCCAGTAGCCCCCTTTTAGCCCCTTTTTGGAGGAAGTGCCCCTCCAATCAGAAGAAATCCCTGACGAGAAGAAATTTTATAAGTCGTAAAACCTGTATACCAGGTTTCGTGCAGATCGGTTGTAAAACGCGACCTGTGAGAAGAGTAGCAGCAAACTCACAAACGAAAACTAATTTTGCCAGACTTGAAGCAGAGACCCTTCGCTATCGCCGTCTTTCACCGGTAAATTGCAGACGCTATGTGGCGGCCATCGCAGTCTTAAAAAACCCTAGCTTTATTTACACCAACCCAGAACATCTTTAGGCTATAGATAACTAACACATATTTTTTCTCGGTATCAAATTAGATCGCTCCATCCGTCGAATACCTTCAAGAACTGATTGCGTCTGAAATAGCAGATTTTAATTTAACATGAATTAAAATAATGTTTCTTTCGACTTATAATAATTCTTCCTAAGCAAATAAATGGCACGGAGTTCAACTAATGAGTTTTTTATTTACATTTGTTACTTGTGCTTTATTTATAGTCCAGTCCGTGACAGGTTGGAGTGTAAACAACGGGAATATGCATAGTAGCGGCTAAAATACATTTCTCATATAAATATTTACGTGTTCGCATCATTCATTATAGGGTTGTGGTGCAATTTAAAAAATAATATAATAATTCAAATGAAAGGAAACAGCATAATATAACATGACGCCTGTTCCCCGAAGGGTTAGGCAGAGGTCTACCTAATAATACCCACATTTCGCCAGTTATGTTTAAGGCCCAAGTAATAGAGAGCGAGCCTATTGCCATCAACCGGGCGCAGATCCAGTCTCCCGGCTGCTACTGAGAAATTCCTGATGAAAAACCCAATAATACTTTGCCTGACCTGGGAATCGTACCCAGGACTTCATGCTCAGCAGTAAGGTTTGCGACCACTAGACCAACAAGGCAGTCAATACCTAGTTTTATTGATCTTATGCGGTCGTTCGATCGCAACCTTTAGTTTTGACTAAAGCTAAGATTTTATTAAGACTTCTGATTATTCATATATTTTTCATTTATTTATCCCGACTGATTTTAATACTACTTAATTATTTATATGCATTTAGTACTATTTTTTTATGTGTAACATCTTTCCTCTCGCTGTCCTGCAATCTGTGGGAGTGATTCGTGAAAAGGGACGGAAGTGTGTAACAGGAAGCCGGGGAAGCGCGCGCTATTTGATTTGACTAATGAGAACGCGCTGTGCTATGGTACCAACCAACCCATTTTCCGAGAGCCATCAGTAATACAAAAAAAAAATTAAAAATTCGTGGCAGTAGAATTAAAAACTGTACTAAAATGAATATGAAGACACTCACAAATGACCTTGGGTTATGACTTGAATTAGTTTTTTTTTTAATTGTTATATATTAATTTACTTACCAGACTTAAATCCTTTATAAATCCACACATCGTATGTGGCTACTGTAAGGCTCGCTCGTATATTTTTACTTATTCCTAATATGTAACTATTCATGTACACTAATATATAAATAGAAAAGAACAGAAAAAGCAGTATCCGGTTAGACTCGAAGCCGACCCCAACATAGTTGGATTAAGGCTAGGCAGATGAATGATGAGATTGACGAATAAGATAATATAAGTACTAACATACATACATAATATACCTACTTCTAAAATGAAATCAATAAAACATGTTTATGATATAGTTTAGAGCTCTCCTAACCAAATGGGGTTTAGGAAGGTGTTGTTTTGACGTTGGTATTTTAGGTTACACGACACTTCAGCTTAGGACGACCTTATATTCAACGATATACTCTTCCGCTTCAGCTCGTCGTTTGGACGTCCACTTCCCAACGTTTATAAATATGTCGTCTGTTAGTTTTGACGTTGGTATTTTAGATTACACGACACTTCAGCTTGTACGACCTTATATTCAACGATATACTCTTCCGCTTCAGCTCGTCGTTTGGACGTCCACTTCCCAACGTTTATAAATACCTATGACGTCTGTTAGTTTTGACGTTGGTATTTTAGGTTACACGACACTTCAGCTTGTACGACCTTATATTCAACGATATACTCTTCCGCTTCAGCTCGTCGTTTGGACGTCCACTTCCCAACGTTTATAAATACCTATGACGTCTGTTAGTTTTGACGTTGGTATTTTAGGTTACACGACACTTCAGCTTGTACGACCTTATATTCAACGATATACTCTTCCGCTTCAGCTCGTCGTTTGGACGTCCCCTTCCCAACGTTTACAAATATGTCGTCTGTTAGTTTTGACGTTGGTATTTTAGATTACTCGACACTTCAGCTTGTACGATCTTATGTTCAACGATATACTCTTCCGCTTCAGCTCGTCGTTTGGACGTCCACTTCCCAACGTTTATAAATATGACGTCTGTTAGTTTCGTCTCGGATATATCTCAAAGTGTCTACGCGTTGTCGCTTACTGACGTGCACATACTTAGTTGCGGTTACTGGTGCTGATTTTAAAATATGTTTTGTTGTATTGCAAAGATCAACCTGCAATCTGTCTAGCCTTTTCCCAACTATGTTGGGTTCGGCTTCCAGTCTAACCGCATGCAGCTGAATACCAGTTTTTTACATGAAGCGATTGCCTATCTGACCTCCACAACCCAGTTACTGGGTAACACGATACCTCTTGGTAAGATTGGCAGTCAGACTTTCAGGCTTCTAACGACCAGTAACGACTGTCAAAGATCCACGAATGACAGCCAGGATCAAAGGCTTAACGTGCTTGCCTAGGCACGGAGGAGTCTCGGTATCTAAAGATGGGCACCCATCCAAGGACCAACCGCGGCAAACGTAGCTTAACCTGGTGCGGCTGTTATTACTTAGCCACATGACTACCTAATATGTTTCTAAAGATACAGCTCTGTGACAGACAGACGGATGGACGGACGGACAGATAGCAGAGCCTTAGTAATAGTTGGCACCCTTTGGGTACGGAACCCTAAAAACAATAATATAATCGTTCCCCTAGTTTTTAGGGTTCAGTAGTCAACAAGTAACCCTTATAATTACGTCTGTCTGTCTGTCCGCGGCTTAGCTCTGAAACTCTTGGTACTAGAAAGCTGTAATTTGGCATGGGGATACTTATACATATTATTCACGCCGACCAAGCGGTATAATAAAATCTTGAAAAAGAAATTGTAGGGTAGGTACGATCGCCAAAAGCTACGGCTTTCCAATATTGAAACAATGTTGCTTGCAAGCTGCAACTGTACATATGACAAAGTAAAACAAAAGACCATAGGGGAAAGGTTTTTTCAATGAATCAGTGTACACAAAAATCAACTTTTAAGGTTTAAAGGCGTCTGTTTCCTCGAAGGAGGGTATCCCTTGCACGTACAGTGAGGATGATATATTTTTTCTCGTTTAAACTATGGTGTGGGATATCATTGGATAGGCCGTTCAAAAATATTGTTGGTCTGTGAAAACCATTAACCAAAGAAAACAACACCGGTTTGCGTAATATTAAGCTTTAAAGTGCTAAGTGTCCGCTCCTGCCAGCTAAATGGTTGTTTTCGTACTTATGAAAAAATCACGACAGTAGTACGTATATATTAGGTTGGGGAAAGTCTTTTCGCATTATAGTATGTATGAACTTGTAATAAAATCTCTTTGGCTATACTATTTGTATCTGGCTGGTTTTGGTATCATTGAAAGTTTAAATTTTAAAGAACATAATTCCAAATTCAAATTAGGAAAATGTGTGATTTTCATTTGTTTTTCGTACCGTCAAGATGAGTGAATCTAATGAAGAAATTCGATACATTTTAAAATTTTACTACAAAAAAGGTAAAAAGGCAATGCAAGCCGCGAAAAAAATTTGCGATGTTTATGGACCTAGTGTAGTGTCTGTGAGAGTAGCACAAATTTGGTTTAAGCGTTTTCAATCCGGAAATTTTGATGTCAAAGATGCACGTCGCTCTGGACGCCCTATTACGGATAAAATGGATGCCATTTTTGAAAAAGTGGAGCAAGATCGGCATATCAGTAGTTACGACGTAGCTGAAGAACTGGAAATTGACCACAAAACAGTTTTGGCGCATTTGAAAAAAACTGGGTACACAAAAAAGCTCGACATTTGGGTACCTCACGAGCTCACTGAAAGAAACCTAATGAACCGTGTACTCATTTGTGATTCTTTATTACGACGTAATGAAACCGAACCATTTTTGAGGAAGCTGATAACTGGTGATGAAAAGTGGATCACGTATGACAAGAACGTGCGAAAAAGGTCGTGGTCAAAGGCCGGTCAGGCTTCACAGACTGTGGCGAAACCCGGGTTAACTCGCAACAAGGTGATGCTGTGTGTGTGGTGGGATTGGAAGGGCATTATTCATTATGAGCTGTTACCACCAGGCAGGACCATCGATTCTGAACTCTACTGCGAACAACTGATGAGATTAAAGCAAGAAGTTGAGAGAAAGCGGCCGGAATTAATCAACAGAAGGGGTGTGGTTTTTCATCATGATAACGCTAGACCTCACACATCTTTAGCCACTCAGCAAAAATTAAGAGAGTTTGGCTGGGAGGTGTTAATGCATCCGCCGTATAGTCCTGACCTTGCACCTTCAGATTTCCACCTGTTTCGGTCTCTTCGGAATTCTTTAGGCAGTGTCAGGTTAACATCACGAGAGGACTGCCAAAACCACTTGTCGCGGTATTTTGACCAGAAGTCCCAAAATTTCTATAGCAATGGGATTATGTCCCTACCTACAAGATGGCAAAAAGTTATCGAACAAAATGGTACCTACATACTTTAGTTAAATGTAAATAAACTATATTAAAAAATGTTTTGAATTTTCTTAAAAAATGCGAAGAAACTTTTTCCCCAACCTATTATACACGCTGATTTTTATTGGCTAGGGACAAAAAGAGAAAAAAAATCGACTGTTCCCTACATTTATATTCCTAACAACTTTATAAACCTAATAACTCGTCAAAATGTAAGGACCAGCAGATTTTTTTCGCGATTTCAGGTTTGGTCCTATAGTAAAAGCTGTTCTTAATGATGAGTAAAACACTATCGTGGCAGCTCCCTAGCCAATAAAAATGCAGCTTATACAATATGTAACAAAAACCCTGTTGTTCCTTTTAGGGACGTATACATTAACATTACGTATACATTCACATTACATACAAGCACAATATAATTTCATCAATTGAAATTATATTAAAAAAAAAATAAGCACTAGTCGCTAGGGCTAGTCGAGAGGTCAAAGTCAAATAACCATTAAAATCGAAAAAATGTTTAGAATATCTGAGTTTACAAGTATCCGTTTACCCCGCCACCCGCCGCCCTGCAAATCACTTACTTAGTCTCCTTAGCTTACTTTCGAACAGATGTCGCGTCATCGCTTCATGAAGAATTGCAAGAGGTAAGAAATTAGTTAAACATTACAAATATTAATAATTAAATATTTTTGTTGAACAGTTTTTTTTAATAAATGATTTGCTTTATTACATATATTATGTATACCGATTCTTAAAACGTAGGTAGAAGGAACAACAGGGTTTTTGTTACATATTGTATAACGAAATAAAAATGAAAACTATCACAGCTAAGTAGGCTTTACAAGTTAACGAGCAATAGTCGACCAACTTACATTTGAAGTTGTAATGTATGGGAGAACATATTTTCAACTACAATGTTAAGTTGGTTCTTGAATCCTTCATTGTGCGTGGTCTGACACGCACTTGGCTGGTTTTTATTTTCAACAAAAATTGGAATCTGACGTTTGGATATCGGGCTTACGACCGCAAAACCATTCCACCAAAACCATTGTTTTTTAGCCTATACCCGTTACTTAGTAGTTCAAGATAGGTTTCTTTCTATCTTGAACTACCGTACCTAAAAATTAAACTATTAATTAATAAATTAAATGTTTGGTTTAAGAAGGTCGTTTTTAACAATGATTTAACTGCGAAAATACTACACTACACTACAGTATTATGCAGAGAATACCGTACAATATCATGATAAATTCTTCATAAAAAGAGGGAAAACTAAACAACAGAATGTGCCACAAACTCTTTGACGCTGGTATCTTTTTATTAATTTTATATGAACAAAGTTATTCATGGAACTAGTTGGGAGTTTCGGCATGTTTATCATTTTATCTGTGCTCGCTTATGTCGCTCGGCGAGAACGAAATGATATGTTTTTCTGCTTTATTTGCGTTGAAAAAATGCTTAAAGATACTTAAAGGTACTCCGATTTTTAAATTGCTAGACTAAAGTGACATAACATAAAATTAATAAAATGTCAAAAAAGTATACGTTAAAAAACTAAAAACCGACTTCAAAAACCTAAAACATATAAAATAATGAAATATCTTTCATAAAAAAAAAAAAAACTTAACATCTGAAGTCGGTGCCAAGCTAAGGTGCATTGACATTGAAGAATTGAAGAGAGCGGCTTCAGAAGTTGTTAAGTTTTTAAAAAAGTTATTTTATTCATTTCAGGTTTTTGAAGTCAGTTTTTACTTTTTTAAAGTAAAGTTATTTTTCCATTTTTAGTTGAATATACAATTACATAAGCCCAAGACGAACGGAAAAGAATCATCGCTTAGAAATGCCGGAGATACAAATTTACATTTATGTACAAAAGTTTAATTACCTAATGTATTAAAACCTTAATCTACTAAAACCTTCCTGAAAGTATGTAATAATAATAATAACCTGGGACATTATTCACACACGGTCATCTGATCCCAAACTAAGTTGAGCTTGTACTATGGAAACCAGATAACTGATATACTACATACACTACTTATTATTTTGTAAATACATACTTATATAGATAATTACACCCAGACTCAGAACAAACAGACATGTTCATCCACACAAATGTTTGTCCTGGATGGGAATCGAACCCACGACCTGCTGCATGATAGGTGGTATCTTAACCAACCACGCCAACTGGCCTGTCCTGGCCTGTCATGTAGATCACGCTAAAGAAAAAAAATCATCAAAATTGGTTCATTAGTTTTTGAGATAATCGCGGACATACAAACTTATATACATACAAACATAAATACATACATTATGTACATACATACGGGTCGAATAGAGAACCTCGTTTTTTGAAGTTGGTTAAAAAACAGTAAAGGTTGAGCGCAACTGTCATTTTTAGGGGAGCGACACTGTCAACTTATCCCGCTAGGAGTCGCATTGTCGCTGGTGTGGGTTACCTGTTAAACACCATTATTTTTTATGGCGAGAGCGCTTTTACTGTTTATTATACTTGAAAACCTTCAACAGAAAGACGGCTGACGGTTACCAGCGATAATGTCGTCTTCTATAATTAGCTTTACCTGTTACTTCCCATGTAAGTATGTAAATTGTCTAGCAAATTAAAAAGGAGAGTTTATTGATTGAACAAGAGAACTTCGTCTACAAAGCGCTGAAGACCAATTCCCGTATTTGAAAACGTTCAATCAAGTCGCGATCTCATCTAGCGACCATCATCATCTGTCTCTAGCCTTTTCCCAACTATGTTGGGGTCGGCTTCCAGTCTAACCAGATGCAGCTGAATACCAGTAAGTTACATGGAGCGACTCCCTATCTGTCCTCCACAACCCAGTTACTGGGTATAGCTTGTCCACTCTGAAATGACGTGCCCCACTAACGCATTTACCGCAGTATACAAATTTAAGTAGTGGGGTACGTCATTTAGAATAGACGTGCTTACAATACTCCTAGGTAAGACTGGTTGTCAGACTTTCAAGCTTCTGACGACCTGTAACGACTGTCAATGATCCACAAATGACAGCCGGGACCAACGGCTTAACGTGCTTTTTTTTTAAGCACGGAAGTTCTTGGTATGTAAAGATGGTCACCCTTCCACGGACAAACCTCGGCAAGCATAGCTTTACTCGATCGACGCGTGCGGCGTTTTACCTAGCCACAAGCCCCACCTCATCTCAGCAGCCATCAGTGTAAAAAAAAAAATTGTAGGTAATTGGTAGGGTGAATCCTACCAAACTTTTATACCTAGTATAAGCCTTCTCCTCCGTATATGTAAATTTTGAATTTTTGACAGTTTCTCCATATGAAAACTGTCTGATGTCGATTTTATACTACGGATAAAAGATATCTGAATGTGGTTAAATCAGATCTTACACTAAGTAACACAAGAGCGTGACCGGCATAATTTATAAAAAATGAAGTATTTTTATGTACTTGCATGCTTTATTTCTAATAATGTGACCAGTCTCCTCCGTTATCCATAATGGCCTGGCATCTTTGAGGCATACTTTCGGCTAATTTTACAGCGTAGTCACGAGTTAGGGATCTCCATATGACCTTTAAATTGCGAGTAAGCTCGGCGACAGTTACTGTTTTTTTCCTCGAAGTTTAAGCTTAATTAAGACCTCGATGTGATTTTCTTGTTTCCAGGGCGGTACACAGTCGACTTCGGTGTTTAGGGTCGTTGTCTTCTTGTAATATCCATGATTAATTTGGCCTTGGGAACAGTCTTCGGGCTGATGGTAATAATGCTTTCTGGTATATTTGGTTCATCCTGACACCATTCAGTGACCCGGTAAGTGATCTTGTCCCAATCACGGTCTATGTTTTCTCTTGTCAGGCTATTCTTTTTTCTACGTGTTTTTCTGAAAGAAGAGGTTTCTACAATCTGCTTCTATATTTTAGATTATTCTCCGCTAAACGTCTTCTAATTGTAGCTAGAGATATATTTAGTCCTTTTTTCTTCAATTCTTCTTATGCGGATAGCAAACATATGCGTTGATTTTTCAAGAATACGTAGTTGAGTTATCCGTTTATTCTCGGCGGATGACATCTTTCTCGTTATACCACGTTCAGGTAGGTCATCGACATGTTTAACCTCTAAATATCGGTTCACCCAATTCGTCACGAACGCCTTAGACTTTTTCGTGTTCTTTGCAGCCTGGCCGTGTGAAATTTTGGGGCCTTTGGGATGCGAACACAGAAACACTGCCTCATAGCGGGAAGCATCCCGATGGCTCCTAAGTATACTGAGTCAACTGTACTTCTAATAACTATAAAGGAAGGCGATTTTTTTTGCACTGCTAAAGGCCTTATTATATTCAATTCACTATGATTAGCAATTTTTTCTTTAATTGTATTAACAGTTGAAATATAACCATTCGCTTTTTTTATCGCCTTTCTTTAAAGTTATTAGAAGTACAGTTTACTTAGTGTACTTAGAAGCCATCGAAATGTAACACTCATCACGGGAAACGTGCGCTCTTCGCTCTTTGTGACGCAAGGAGCAGTGCTGATGAAATAATTTACACGAAGTGCCTGCTTGGGTTCGAACCCATAACCTAAACCTCATAAATCACAGCCACCAATGCTCACGAAATGTATACCAGTATTAAATTCCCAGTATTCCAGACATTTCAGCCAGTCGACCTTTTGTAGAAAACAATGATCATAGACGTACCTAATAAATCTAGCTTAATCCTATTCATTTACGAAATCACTCGAACCAAAGAGCATAAACCCGAGTATTAACAAAACGCCTTTCACGTAACCCGTTGATCGCAATTTGGTAAAGTGCAATTTGGTAATACTCCTCCCTCAAAGCTTTCGATGTTAGGTGCCAATCAAGGTTTCAGTTACAAGGTGGGATTGCCAACCTTTTCAAACTGAAAGGATTTTGAATTAAAGATTTTTTTAAATTGAATTGAGAAACACTATCACTTGTTTTGTCTTAGGATACATAGATTGATGTTGTGCGAAAAAAATACACCAACTTTCTCACTAAAGCCCCATTTACATGGTGCACGTTTTTTTACTAGCACCGTCTATACAACACGTACAATTGTTGCATGATACTGGCAAGTTAGTTGCCGTTTAAAATTGGTATACATGTAAACGGCACTTACAATAAAATCGCATTCAATTCTCGCATGAAAATTTCCTATCATTATTTAAACATGAGCGAACGAAACAAGTTAAAAAAATCTTGAGAAGACATTCAATAAAATTGAATGAAATATTTGGCAGTGCAAATGCGGGCAATAATTGAATCAATTTGCACAACAAGGACGTGTAGCTATGAGTTTAGACGAGGTAAAACTTCCATTCAATTATTGTAAGCCATTTTATGGAAATCGCACGCGTGTCAAATACTTGCATGCAATACTTGAATAGCAATAGTGAGCGTGTTTTATGGCATGCGATTACTGCTCTGGAACGTTCCAGAAACTTGTACCAAGTCAATGCGGCTTCAGGGTTTGGGAAATTAATGTTTTCCTAGATGGGACTAACTTGTAAAATGTTACACACCACTGCCTCTCTACTTTGGAGAATACAGGCTTGATGTTCTGTTCTCATTTTCAAATCAGTCTATGAAACAAAATAGTTTACCTAAAAGTTGGTATCCCTTAAGGGGAAGCGTCAGGGTAGCCCGCGTAATTCAAATTTTCTTACGTTTTTACAATTTGCAAGTCAGTATTAAGTTGTATGTTAAATAAAGTATGATTTGCGGCCGTAACACATATGTATTTACAGAATTATAATCGTTAGTATCAGTAATACAACTCCATAAGTTAGTATAATCCTGAAATGTCAAGATTTCACGTAATAGACATTCATTAGGATTACCTGGTCTTAGAGTTGTTTTGATCACTTTAATGATTACTGGTATGTAAATAGATACTTGTTACGACCGCAAATTATATTTTGATCAACGTACAATCTAATACCGACTTGTAAATTGCAAAAAACGTAAGAAAATTTGAATTTCGCGAGCTACCTTGACGCTTTCGCCTTAAACACGAACCGATCCTTTCCTTTCTATTTTTTCTATTGTTGCGTACTGGTTAGCAATAACAGCGAGTATTGTATATAAATTATTTAGCCTTATTAGAAAAAGCTTGGAGGATATGTGATGCTTAGAATATATTTGTTTGTTCTATAGTAATAAATATAAGCCGGGGTTAGGCTTAACTGTACCTATAGTACACCCGCATTTCGCTAGTTGCTCGTATGTTTAAGTCCCTTGTAATAGGGGACGAGCCTGTTGCCGTTAGCAAGGTACGAATACAGACCCCGATCTGCTAGTGAAATTATAAATGCTTAATGTTCCTGAAGGAAAATCCCAGTAATACTTTGTTCGACCTGGGAATCAAACCCCAAGACCAATGAGGTATTCAATTCAGTCAGTCACATTATACCACACATTTCTTAAGGTTTTAAGGTTGCACTAGTCGGCAGCTCGAATTTGTTGGTGGCGTGGTTAATAATTTAGTTAATTTATTTATTTAGTGTGTATTTATGTATTATTTTTTTATTTAGTTTTTATGTATTTTGTGAAATAGACGATGATTTATAACGATAACGAGCGCGTAAAATTTCATGAACATAACTTTGGGCGTACACTGGATGATTTTTTTTACCGTCTCGAAAAAAATAGGGTACAATAGGTGAACGGAGTAAAAGCCTATGGCATACCTAGTTTTTTTTTTTTGTTTTTTAATAGCTTAGACAGAAATTGCTCTATAAATAAACACTACACATCTGAAGTAAACTAGAACAATAAAAACAGACATTCTGAAAAAAACTTTATAGATCGTCAAAAAGTATCGAAATTCAAATCATTCAAATGATTTGAATTTCGATATCAAATTATAAAAAAAAAAAAAAATAGATAAGTATATGGCTTCTACTCCGTTCACCGATTATACCCTACTTTTTTCAAGACGGTAAAAAGTCACACAGTATACAGGGTGTAAGTGTAAACAGTGGCAACCTTTTAAGGGGTCATTGTACTCATCATTATGAACAACTTTTACCATGGGAGATGTTTAGATGTTTGGATGTAAATGTACTGAACATTTATGATCGCATAATTTGTCGAAACGTAGAGAACAGTTGATTTTTATTCGCGATTTTCGGTTTGGTTCAATAGTAAAAGTTGTTAATAACGATGAATACAATGACCCCTTAAAATATTGCCACTGTTTACACTTACACCTGTATAAAATGATAAAACTACTAGATGTAGTTATTCAAAATGAACTTATTTGAATCTTTTGTCATTTTTAACGACTTCAAAAAAAGGAGTTATCAATTCGAAACGTATGTATGTAATATTATTGGATCTGCGAGATATTCACATATGATGGTCTATTAGGGCTTCCAAGCAAATATACAAAATGTTATAGTTGTATGTGTGTATGTTAGTATGTTTGTATGTATGTCCATGCATATCTCCGCAACTATTAATCGGATCGTGACCATTCTTTTTTTGTTGGCTTACATTTACTCCAACTTAGGGCACAGTGAAAGTTTCATCAAAATCGGTTTAGTAGTTTTCAAGATAATAGAAGTAAGTGCTTATTGGTCCTCAGTAATGGAAATAGTTAGGATGACCTAGCTTTCAACATTTATCTAATTGAGCATGGGTGCTACTACACGATATTAGGTTGGGGAAAAAGTCTTTTCGCATTATAGTATGTATGAACTTGTAATAAAATCTCTTTGGCTATACTATTTGTATCTGGCTGGTTTTGGTATCATTGAAAGTTTAAATTTTAAAGAACATAATTCCAAATTCAAATTAGGAAAATGTGTGATTTTCATTTGTTTTTCGTACCGTCAAGATGAGTGAATCTAATGAAGAAATTCGATATCTTTTAAAATTTTACTACAAAAAAGGTAAAAATGCAACGCAAGCCGCGAAAAAAATTTGCGATGTTTATGGACCTAGTGTAGTGTCTGTGAGAGTAGCACAAATTTGGTTTAAGCGTTTTCAATCCGGAAATTTTGATGTCAAAGATGCACGTCGCTCTGGTCGCCCTATTACGGATAAAATGGATGCCATTTTTGAAAAAGTGGAGCAAGATCGGCATATCAGTAGTTACGACGTAGCTGAAGAACTGGAAATTGACCACAAAACAGTTTTGGCGCATTTGAAAAAAACTGGGTACACAAAAAAGCTCGACATTTGGGTATCTCACGAGCTCACTGAAAGAAAACTAATGAACCGTGTACTCATTTGTGATTCTTTATTACGACGTAATGAAACCGAACCATTTTTGAAGAAGCTGATAACTGATGATGAAAAGTGGATCACGTATGACAAGAACGTGCGAAAAAGGTCGTGGTCAAAGGCCGGTCAGGCTTCACAGACTGTGGCGAAACCCGGGTTAACTCGCAACAAGGTGATGCTGTGTGTGTGGTGGGATTGGAAGGGCATTATTCATTATGAGCTGTTACCACCAGGCAGGACCATCGATTCTGAACTCTACTGCGAACAACTGATGAGATTAAAGCAAGAAGTTGAGAGAAAGCGGCCGGAATTAATCAACAGAAGGGGTGTGGTTTTTCATCATGATAACGCTAGACCTCACACATCTTTAGCCACTCAGCAAAAATGAAGAGAGTTTGGCTGGGAGGTGTTAATGCATCCGCCGTATAGTCCTGACCTTGCAACTTTAGATTTCCACCTGTTTCGGTCTCTTCAGAATTCTTTAGGCAGTGTCAGGTTAACATCACAAGAGGACTGCCAAAACCACTTGTCGCGGTATTTTGACCAGAAGTCCCAAAATTTCTATAGCAATGGGATCATGTCCCTACCTACAAGATGGCAAAAAGTTATCGAACAAAATGGTACCGACATACTTTAGTTAAATGTAAATAAACTATATTAAAAAATGTTTTGAATTTTCTTAAAAAAATGCGAAGAAACTTTTTCCCCAACCTATTACTTTCTGAAGGTCTGATGATGACCAGGTAAGTGCTTATTGGTCCTCAGTAATGGAAATACTTAGGATGACCTAGCTTTCAACATTTATCTAATTGAGCACGGATGCTACTACATTATACTTTCTGAAGGTCTGATGATGACCAGGTAAGTGCTTAATGGTCCTCAGTAATGGAAATAGTTAGGATGACCTAGCTTTCAACATTTACCTAATTGAGCACGGGTGCTACTACACGATACTTTCTGAAGGTCTGATGATGACCAGGTAAGTGCTTATCGGTTCTCAGTAAAGGAAATAGTTAGGATGACCTGGCTTTCAACATTTATCTAACTGAGCATGGATGCTACTACATGATAATTTCTGAAGGTCTGATGATGACCAGGTAAGTGCTTATTGGTCCAATTGCAATAGTTAGGATGACCTAGCTTTCAACGTGTAAGTCTGACGGCCTGGCTTATTGATACGAGCTACGGGTGTGGTGTCAAAGGGAAAACCTCTCAAAACCTTGGTCAAATTCTAGTGCAATATTTATAACAAAACTATTAACTAATATTCCAGTTTTTATTTAAAACTAAAAATTACGAAATAAAAATAATTAAAAAAAATTAAATCGACTTCAAAAAGAAACGAACTCAAAATTATGAAATAACTTTAATTTTGGAAGTCGGTGGTAAAAAACTAAAATACATATCCCAAGACACCAACTTCCGAAATTAAAGTTATTTCATAATTTTGAGTTCGTTTCTTTTTGAAGTCGATTTAATTTTTTTAAATTATTATTTCATATTTCAGTAGCTATTTATTTACGCCCAAAGCTTTATGTGTTAAAATTAGTTTTGACTTATAGAAGTGTCCACGCTCATAACTTCCAAACCAATACTTTTTCCGATTCTGCTTCCATGCAGGATCCGATTCTGATTCCATGCTAGATAATGACGCGACCAATTGAAATATTTTTTAGTTTTGAACGTACACCGTCAGACTGATGAGTAATCATCACACTACGTTTGTATGGAAGAATGATCGACTAGGGGCGTTTGGGCGTTTGTGCACTACAAGGAATTTTACTGTCCGACAGTCCGATTTTTTACGGTCCGATATGGCACGCCATAAATGTATATACCAGTGTATACGTAATTTTACCGTCCGATATTTTACTTTCGTACGATTCACGTACTCATCGTTCCTAGCGTAATTACGCGTGCGTGGCGTGTAGTTTCAAAGAGAACTACCCTGAACTGCGCCGCACCGATCCGAGTAAAGACGGACAAGTGCACAAACCAATCATCCGTTTTTTTTTATGCCACATCGGATCGTAAAAAATCGGACTGCCGGACAGTAAAAATCCTTGTAGTGCACAAACGCCCTAGCGTTGTACTTAAAGGTAAAAATAACAAGGAATCACAAACTAACACATTTAATAAAAAATACACCCACAAAAGCTTTCGACCTACGCCAATTTAGTTTCAAAAGCGTGTCTTTTGCGTCGCCACAAATTGTGTTGGAAAACTTTTAGTTTTTTTATTGAACAAGTTACAGTATTTATTCCGAGCACGTGTAGACCATCGGAGGCCCTTGTCCAAAGTTCTAAGTATATAACTGGTTACGAATAAAAATTCAATTTTGTAAATAATAAAAATAAAATTGTTGTTTTGGCCCTCACACAGTTTTTTTTTAAATAGTTTGTCAGCTTGCTTAGTGATAAAATGTTATCCTCGTTGTGTTTTGATTATACTAAACTGTACTTTTTATTTTAGTGGCTGGGAAAACTTTTCTCAAAATTAAGTATCTACGATGCAAGGATCGTAGCAGATGGCTTTCTGTAGTGTCTCTCAATCCCTATGGGAAAAAGTCCGGAGATTATCATCATATAAATACCTTAACATCGAGTAAAGAAGTACCAAGAATGGTTAATACCTCCTATAAAATCCCGGAATGATAAACACGACGATTAAATCTCGGGTTTAAGAAATTGCGAATTATTTATTTCACTTTGAATACAATCAATCTGCCGAGCCTTTTCCCAACTATGTTGGGGTTGCAGCTAAATACCAGTATTTTACATGGAGCGACTGCCTATCTGACCTCCACAACCCAGTTATTGGGTAATACGATACCCCTTGGTAAGACTGATTGTTAGACTTTCGGGCTTCTGACGACCCGTAACGACTGTCAAAGATCCACGAATGACAGCCGGGACCAACAGCTTAACGTGCTTTCCGAGGCACGGACGAGTCTCGTTATGTAAAGATGGTCACCCATCTACGGACCAACCCCGGCAAGCGTAGCTTAACCTGATGGTTTTACCCGTGCGGCTGTTATTACTTAGCCACCAGCTCCTCTTCTATTTCACTTTGAATACATTTGTAATAAATTAAATATTTAAAGTAAATAATAAATTATTCGCAATTTCTTAAATCCTGACATTTAATCGTCATGTTTATTATTCCAGAATTTTATAAGAGATTTTTATAATCCACTCTTGTTACTTCTTTCCTCGAAGTTTAGGTATTTATACTTTACCTATTCCGATCTCTAAGTGTACCGACCTCACATTATGAAAATCTCCTCTAAATAATTCTGAAAGCAACGTACATCATAACATAAACAGTCAAACTACGCGCTCGCGTCGGGCATCCGCCTTAGTATTATTAAATATCTCAAGACTTTCAGAACACCCTACGTAAAATGACCGTAAATATAATTTAAAGCCAAAATAAAGTTAACATTACTGCAAACATTCATTGATCGTTTTCAGCTTAAGGAGGAAACGTCAGGGTAGCCCGCGAAATTCAAATTTTCTTACGTTTTTTGCAATTTACAAGTCGGTATTATATTGTACGTTGATCAAATTATAATTTGCGGTCGTAACAAGTATCTATTTACATAATTAGAATCATTAAAGTGATCAATACAACTCTTTAAGACCAGGTAATCCCAAAAAATGACTATTTCATGAAATCTTGACATTTTAGGATTACACTAACATAAGGAGTTGTATTACTGATTCTATTGTATATAATTCTGTAAAAACATATTTGTTACGGCCGCAAATCATACTTTATTTAACACACAACTTAATACTGACTTGCAAATTGCAAAAAAACGTAAGAAAATTTGAATTTCGCTGGCTACCCTGACGCTTCCTCCTTAAGCTGAAAACGATCAATGAATGTTTGCAGTAATGTTAACTTTATTTTGGCTTTAAATTATATTTACGGTCATTTTACGTAGGGTGTTCTGAAAGTCTTGAGATATTTAATAATACTAAGGCGGATGCCCGACGCGAGCGCGTAGTTTGACTGTTTATGTTATGATGTACGTTAGTGGCAACCACTTTGGTCAGGTTGTCTGTCGACATAGACCTCCTCCAATTGTTTTCACGACTCTCTATCCTTGGCAGACCTTCTCCATCCTTTTGGTAAATCGTCCTCCCATCTTTTTATTTGACTTTGTCTTTTCCGTTCCTCGGATAGCACTTTATTAGATCCTTAGTCCATTTTTCTTTGTTAGTCCTCATTATATGTCCAGTCCAGTTCCATTTAAGTTTCTTATTTTTTGTAATACGTCACTGACCTAATTGTTCTTTTCCTTATTTTTGAAGTTGTCCGCCGAAGTGGTTGCTAATAAATTGATTATTTTTTGTTATGTAAATTAGATTTAACAATATTACTGTTTCATAAGAATAGCATGTACGTTAAAAAGGTCAGCGAATAAAGGCTTTTATTATTATTATACGTCAGTGTGATACTCCCTTTTTTTTGTGGATGGGAAATCATCATATAACTTCTCCCGCTCTGGGTGGAACGGGAGGGCGTGTCAGACTTCTACTGTGTGACCACCCGTGTTCCTTTAGTTGCCTGTGCCAGGGCCACGGTAACTCTTTCGAACAACCCGCAACCCTAGCGGGCATCGACCCTAGCGGACCCCTTCAGCTAGTGCTGACATCTCTTTGAGTCGCGCGTGGAACACAACGCGCCGTCAACCCGGGCCTGGTCCTTACCGGACGTCGAGCTACCCATTGTTCGCCATCCGCAAGCCCGCGCCTACGGTAGCCGGGAATCGGCTATCGATTCCCGATGCCCAGGGCGTCTCCTGCGACGACTAGGGGCGTGAGGGCGCAAAGATTGCCTCTTCCTCACGCGTTCAGCCTCCTCCTTCGCTTCGCAGAAGGAGGTGACGGCTTCCCATGCACTCTCGCTCCGTACCATGACCTGTACCAGGGCCGGACGCGAGAGATCGCCGCCGCCGCCGCCGATGGCCTCCACGAGGACGTGGCTGTGCTCTGCCCAGGCCGGGCAGACCTCCACCAGTGTCATACTCCCTGGCCGCGCCACAGTGGAAAATTAATAAAAAACATGTTTCTAGATAAATTGTACCATTTATGTACTATATCGTACGAGTAATGAAAAAAATTGTATCTCAACGAGTAATGAAACATAATGAAGTTTTGGTGGCGCGGCTGGGGAGTATACTCACTCCCTGGCCGCGCCACCAACGCATGGCAAGAGTTATTAGGCGTACCCGGACAAAGTATACACTAATGAATTGTACGTATTATGTACTATCCAAAAACCTAATAATATTTCGGTAAAAATGTTACATCTTAAGCGAAAACATCAAATACCCCACTGTCTGCCTTCCTCAACTTATTCAGGAATTCAAGAAGCTTCGACAAAATTCACAACTCACACAACTTTATCATGATAATGCTCCGGCACATCGTGCTGACGTTACATGCCAATTTTTGCGAGAAACTTCTTGAACATCCGTCTTACAGCCCAGACTTGGCGCCATGTCACTTTCGACTGCTTCCTTTCGTGAAAAGTAAATTGAAAGGGCAAAGATTTCGGCACGAAGAAGCTTTACTTTCGCCCTGGGACAATATACATGTGTGCAGAAAATCCTGAACAGAAATGGAAAGACAAACGACGATTTTTAGTGATTGGTTTATAAGGATGCAGAAGTGTATTACTTGTGGTGGCAATTATTTTGAAAAACTGTGAAAAATAAAGTTAAATCTCAAGACTTTCAGAACAACTTATGTACCAAACATTTTGTATTGTAAAAATCCAGATTTCACGGAACTCTGCAATCCCGGGGAAGCACGCAAAGTCTAATACCAGTTAAAGTCGGTTTTATACAATTTATAGAGTTCGTAAACGTGTGAAATTGAACTCGTTGCTGTACTGAAACCGAGATCTGGGAAGTTATTTTATGTTACTTGATCATTTTATTTGGAGAAATATTATACATATTTCCAAGCTGCGTTGCTTTGCTACTTACTGTACTGGATTAGAGGGTATGGATGTTGCGAGTAATGAGGGTTTTCATAAAATTCACGCCACCAGTTGGCGCCACTTTGACAATGATTTAACATATACAATATGTAACAAAAACCCTGTTGTTTTTGCTACCTACGTATTTAAGAATCGGTACGCATGCGTAATAAAGCAAGTCATTTATAAAAAAAAAAACTCTTCAACAAAAATCTTACCTCTGCAATTCTGCATGAAGCGATGACGCGATATCCGTTCGTAAATCGCGCAGGAGACTAAGGCCCTTCGCACACGGATCGTAAGCGTAGTCATCTAGTAAGCGTATCGTCATGCCACATTGGCGCGAAAAATGTCATACGATTCGCTGCAGCACCACTTCGTATGCGGAGAAGTTTGAATATGTATGTGCTCGTATGGCTCTCGTCCTACGACTAAGACTACGCCTACGATCCGTATGCGGAGGGCCTGAGTAAGTAATTCGCAGGGCGGCAGGTGGCGGGGTAAAGGGGTAGGTAGGCACGTAGGCAATCTGATTTTACAAGTACACCCGGGGCCCGGGTGCAGGGGCCGCGGGTCGGTACCCGGGTGTACTTGTAAAATCAGATTAAAATAGTTTTTTGACTTTGACCTCTCGACTAGCCAATGCTTATTTAAAAAAAAAATATAATTTCATCAATGTTGTGCTTGTAGGTAAATGTATACGTCCCTAAAAGGAACAACAGGGTTTTGTTTATCATTCAGTCACGACTAAAGAAAATATAGGCGCTTTGACACTTTTGAAAGGTGTCCGGACCTCACGTTTCAGTGTGGCAGCATTAGCCTAGTGAACGTCATTTATTTGTTTTTTTTTTTGAGCCGTTTGGGATCGAAACGCTCGGGTCATGAGGCCTGTGTGCGCGTCATCTTTTTAAGGAAATTTCTCGCCGACTGGTCGACTTTTCACATGACCAGAGGGCTGGCTCGTTCTTTGGTCAAAGCATTTGGTTTAGCATTCAACGTGGCAATGCTGCCAGTCTTCTGGGCACGTTTCCGGACGACAGCGATGCGGACGAGTACTTCGACGCCTAAAATTCCTAGCTTTTGTATTTATTTATATATATATTATAGTAAGTTAGTTAGTAATATAATTTTGTATGAGCAATTTTATATTATCAATTTTAATTTATTCTGTTATTTTATTTATGAGATGCACTTCCCTATGTGTTTACAGCGTATAGCACTCGTGGGCTGCAGCTGAAACATCAAGTGGTATATCTTGTGTTCTCATTTGAAATCACGCTGAGCTGAGGCCCTTGTGGCATTATAAGCTTTATTTTCTGTTTCTTATGATTTTAAGGAAGGTTTTTTTTTTTGCTGTATTGCCAATAAATGCATGTTCATTCTTTCTTCCTTTCTTTTTTATTTCTTTCTTTCTTTCTTTTTAGTTTCTTTTCTTTTCTTTGCAAGCTTTAGAATTTTAACACACGCGCAATCCTTCTGATATCGCATGTCTTTAGGCGGCAGTGTCCACTTACCAATAGAGGTCTTAGAAAAAGTGGCATTCTATCTGCGATAACGATCATGGAAAATTCAAAAATGTTTGAGACTGAATTGCTTTCAAATGGTCTACTTGAAGCCCTAGACCAGTGTCTAGGAGAAGTGTCTAGGAAAAGTGTCTAGGACAAGTGTCTAGGGAAAGTGTCTAGGACAATTGTCTAGGTCAAGTGTCTAGAACGGCTCTAAAAGGACGATCTAATATCTCTAACGGACGTCGACTCTAAAACAGCTGAACGGATTTGGATGAAATTTGGCACAGCTACTAAATTATAAATGCGAAAGTTTGTGAGGATGGATGGATTTTTGTTACTCTTTCACGCAAAAACTACTTAACGGATTTTGATGATAAATAAATAAATGATTTTATTTCTGTAAGTAGGTTTGTATGTACAAACACTTTTACAAGTCAATCATGTTTTTTTTTTAACTAGGTGAGGTCGGCGGTTCCTACCTGACTACTTTGAGAGATGAAATTTGACACACAGATAGTTTATAATCTGGATTAACACATAGGATACTTTTTATCCCCATATTCCTACGGGTTCGAGACTGCGGGTGAAACTGCGGGCCGCTGCTAGTAAAAAATAAAAATAAAAAGGGGAAAAGCTGATCGGCCATCAAAAAATTCGTCCATAACGCTGTCAATGGAAAAAGTGCCCAAAAGCCACGTTGGATGGCAATGCTGATTCTGTTTAATGGAAATGAAATTGGAGTGTGGATTATTTGGAATACATACTTTGAGTTTCAGTTTTGTTAAGGTTTTCGTAAGTCGACCGTAGGTATCATACATTTCACTCTTCGTTGCTACGATAAGGTCAACATTCCTCGCGTTATCAGCAGGGTTCTTTAATAATTAGCACATGCTGCGGTCCCTGCTTCTATTAAAACTTGCGTGCTTCAAACTTGCTTCGATTTGCACTCGCGTTCATTTGCAGTTTGGCCACAAAGCAAGCGGTTGTCGACTGTGACATGTAAGTCTGTGTTAAAGAAAAATCGGATGCAGCTGGATTTGTTGTAACTTAGATAGCTATACCGACTTGACCATCGTAATAGATTGTAAGGCGCGTCGCCCACATGAGCTAGAGTTGAGGCGGGCGTCGTCGTCGTGGCGCGGGCGTGCGGTGCAGGCACAGAACAGGTACACTCTTTATCTGCAGGAACACTCTTTTATCTGTTCTGAGGGTGCAGGTGTGGGGCGGGTAGTATGGAAAACCCCCCGCACCTTCCCTCCTCTACCTCCCCCCGCTAGCTCTTGTGGGCGACGCGCCTAACAGGTTCAGTTGTACTTAATGCGGGCAAGGTTTTGAACATTCTTTTCTATTTATGAATGATTATTTAATGGATTTGTAGGTCTCGTGGCTACATGATAACAGGCCACGTGGTTCGATCGAAGGTTAAGCTACGATAGCTGCAGTCGGTTCGTGGAAGCGTGACCATCTACTACACATCGAGTACTTTCGTGCCACAGACAGCACGTTAAGTCGTTGGTCCCGGCTGTCATTCGTAGATCTTTGACAGTTGTTACGGGTAAAGACGTTTAGAAACCCAAAAGTCTGACAACCAGTCTAACCAAGAGGCATCATGTTACTCAGTAAATCTGTTGTGGAAGTCAGATGGGAAGTCGCTCCATGTAAAATACTGGTAATCAGCTGCTTCCGGTAAGACTGGAAGCTGACCTCAACATTTTCACTTCACCTCAATATGATCACGGCATGGCAAAGTAGAAAAAATAAATGGTAGAGATATTAATAACAAGAAATGAATACCCTAAAGCTATTTTATGCTGCTAAGCAAAGTAGCAACAATACGGCACCAACGACGGCGGGGTAATCGCGTAATACATTCACATCACAATCCTAATGCCATTCATTTTGACAATTCTCTTTTATTGTGTTATTTAAGTTGTCGAGCAGACGAATTTTTTAAACCATTATAGATTAATGAGGAACAGGAAGTTCACTCATCCACTATAGAAAAGAGATTCGAAGATCCTCCGACCAGACGAGTGCTGAGTCTGGTGGGCTACTGCTCGAGACGCTCGATGTCGGGATGTTGTATACAGGGTGAAATTTTAATCACCGTTATCCTCTAAAGGGGTTATTGTACTCATCATTATGAACTACTTTTACCATGGGACCAAACCTGGTCTCGCGAAAAAAAATTCAACTGTTCCATACATTCATGTTCGCATAACTCGTCCAAATGTAGGGAGCAGCTGATTTTTTTTCGCGTTTTTGGGTTTGGTCCCATAGTAAAAGTTGTTCATAATGATGAGTACAATGACCCCTTTAAGAGGATAACCGTTATTTAAAATTACACCCAGTATATGCCAGTGACGCGGTAAACTCTACTTGCGCGATGCAGGATTTGTGTGACGTCAGGACTTTTGATGCGGTAGCTTGGCAGTAGCCCACCAGACCACCCGTCTGGCGGGAGGATCCTCCTTTTTTATAGAGGATGAAGTGAACTTTACACCTTGTTCCTCATACCTGTATTCTGGTGACTCCGACGTGATGACCAGAAATGCGTAGTTCGCATGTGGCATTATTGATGCCACCACACCATTATGGAACAATAGTTTTTATATTTTCCTCAAAATTCTTCGGATTGTGATAGAAAGTTCTGTTTTACGCAATGAGGGTGGGTACTGGTGAGAGCGCCAATACACGTTGTCGGCTATATTACGCTGTGCCAGCTCTTTGTTTCCTGGCCCTACATTTCAGTGCAGCGACTTGAAGTATTTGCGGGTAGTCGCAATTTGCTTGTTTGTGCAACTTGGATACTTGCTCTGTTGCACCAGTTCGATACAACGCTCTGTAATTAAGAGCATCGGTGGTCACGATCGTATGCACAACTTTTAATTCAATTTACTGTTCATTTAACTTTGTAAGTAGATCAAGGAAATGTGGCTTGGGTAAATACCTACTGGCCACTTACTGCTCGTTTCAGGGCAAAGACTTATGTGAAGTCAGGGTAATTAATTTAAGCTATTTGACTACCAACTTGAGGGGCTTGTGGCTAAGTAATAATTGCCGCACAGGTTGATGGACCAGGTTAAACTACGCTTGCCGCCGTTGGTCCGTGGATGGGTATCTTTACATACCAAGAACCTTCCGTGCCTTGAAAAGCACGTAGCGGCCGGGGAGCGCTACATCCAAGTTGTCGCAGTTGCTTGACTTTCTTTTCTTTTTCGTGTGGTTAGTGACTAACCTGACCACTTCTATCTCTATGAAGAATAGACACATCTCTTTCTATACAAAGTGATATTTCGTTTCTCAATGTTTGACATCGCACTGTAGAAATACTTCTACAATATGTCATTTAGTATTTCGTTTCTAACGATCTTTGTCTAGGTCCTTTTGTACCCAACTGCAAAGGAAGGGTTATTTGTACACTATTTCGGAAGAAAGTTTTCTATCCCAAACTGTCAAAATCACACTGACAACTGACAATAATTATAGGG
Organism: Dicycla oo; assembly: GCA_948252095.1. NCBI lineage: Eukaryota > Metazoa > Arthropoda > Insecta > Lepidoptera > Noctuidae > Dicycla > Dicycla oo. The sequence goes on from OX411732.1 coordinate 19,412,602, forward strand.
GTAGTGAAGACAATAATTGGTTTTGTAATCACCATGCTAAAGACAGTAAAAAACTGTCTACTCGACGGCCGCAAAGTATATTTGGTTATCTACAAAATCGTGATTTTACAGGAGTGCGTTTTGAACGCAAAACTGTGATAATTCATAGAAGAATAAAGCTATCTACTTCTATTTTACCAAGAAAATGGTTAAGGCTAATTACTGTAATATAAAAGGTCCGTCTATTCATACACGAAATCTCTTAAGAGGTCATTATACTCATTATTATGAAAAATTTTTGCTATGGGACTAAACCTGAAATCGTGAAAAAGAAGATATTTTTTTTCGAGAGTTAGAAGAAGAATTCTGAGTATTATGTAAAAAAGTGAATTTCGTAAAAGTGCAGTTGACTCTTTCTACTTTGTTGCCGTCGTACTGTCTACACGGTGACGTCATTTTTGTCTACTCTTCCGTCGACATGACGCTTCTCTACGGTTCTCGTCCTAAGCTAAGGCTGCTGGTTTCAGTTTTTATGCTGCCCAAGGGCCTCTGACTTGGCTTCACATGCCGTCGAGAAATATCTCTCAAACATTTCCTCACAGGTTTCCTCACGATGTTTTTCCTTCACCGTTTTTTAAGCAAGTAAATAAACAATATAAACAATATTATAAAATACGCACATGAATCTGAAAAGACAGAGGTGCGTGTCTTGAGTTCGAACTCAAGACCTATGACTTGGCTGTCCGACGGACACACCACTAGGCTAACACTGCTGTTCAGTTATTTGGCTATTTAGTATTTTTAGGACCGATGGACAACAAAATTAAACTGACACCAACGCCTCTACCGGTGGATAATCTAACTATTTTCTCACTAATGTTTGGATGAAGTAGTCGTGCGTTTAACTGTTCATATCGCCAAACGTTGAATATTCAATGATCTGGCCAGACCATATCATGATGTAACCAGCGGTCGATGGTCTATTTCATGAAATACAATCATTTCGTGAAATGGTCGGACACTTCATGAAATGATCAATTCTAATATTTGGCTACGACATATACCTAGGAATTGACTCATTACTAGCTTTTATTTTTGACAGGCCAGTTAGTGTTTGGTTAAGATACCGGCTATCATGTCGCAGGTCGTGGTTCGATTCCCATCCAGGACAAACATTTGTGTGCATGAATATGTCTGTTTGTCCTGACTCTGGGTGTAATTATCTATATAAATATGTATTTACAAAAAAAAAAAGTAGTATATGTAATTTATCAGTTATCTGGTGTCCATATAGCTCTGCTTAGTTTGGGATTAGATGACCGTGAGTGAAATGTCCCAGGGTATTATTATTATTATTATTATATTATATTTGAGACCAATATCGTTGTAATTTATTAAAAAAAAAAACCTGCCCGTCCCATTTTTGTATTTGGAGATGTAATATATAGATATTATATAGCCAATATTACGTGCACAATTAAGACGAATCTAACGACACCTCTTGTGTTTAAAATCCATAAAGCCGTGTAGGCTACAGAGTGTGCCAAAAAAATAAACATATATACTCTCGAAAACCATTAAACTTCTTTTGAGGCAGTCAGGTAAAAAGATTATGGTCAATACGTTGTTCATCCATGATACCTTGAAACTCTATTTACCGCTGCAAAAGAATCATTTGTTTCTTCTTCGCAAAAAAAGTTTCCCACACGACATTTTTCTTCACTCTCATTGGCCACAAAACAACAATGAGGACTTTATTGAATTCACATTATTACAAACGACGAGACGGATGACGTACAAATGTGAACATCGAGTGTTATTTGAATAATTAAATTAATCGACAATAACGTTAACAGTTGTGACTGTTGAATGTTGCAAAATTGATATAAAGAGAACTTTATTGGATGCAGGTGTGTGCGAGTGGTGTTTTTTGTAAGTTACGAGTATTTTACCGAATGAAGAACGGTTTGTTTTGGGTGAAAGAGACAGTTTTGTTACAAAATACTTATTTACGCTCATAAATAGTGCATTCTTCACATACATACATTATCACCATACCTGCACCTACTGTAACTTAAATAAATACATACAGTTACATGATCTCTTTTTGACGTGAAAACGCCTTTTCGCTCGGTGATAAATTCAATATTTCTGACCGATAAAAACATGTAAGATTTCAACCGCTAATAACTACGAGAATTTTAATGCTAGAGTAATGCTTGAGTATTCAAAAGATAGGTCATATTTATAATATTTTTTAAAGCCGGATATATAGTTTGCGTGTGACGTCGCCCTGCAAAAGCACGCGCGTGCGCGCGACCCTCAAGTTTCAACAGTATGTGTAGAAATATAAAATCTATATTTAGCTAGATCAGTTATTCTGGTGTCTATGTCAACAGTTGATAAAACGCTACCAGGACCTAAAGAAAATCAATAGAAATATCGGAAAAAATAAGGTTAATAAAAACAATATTAAAAAAAAAAAACAAAACAAGAAACCCGACTACACTAACACATAACTGAAAAGAGAAAAACAAGCATTACTTATAATCTATTGAATTTTGGTAGACTGTACTTATTGTACTTATGTGACTAGTAATTAGTGACCGATACTAAAACACATGATTGTACTCATGATAATAAACTAGTCATCCTACAGGACCAAACCTGAAGTCAAGAAAAAAAAATCGGTTGCACTCCTACATTTTGACCAGTTAGTTATGCGAACATGGTTATGGGACAGCTGATTTTTTTCGCGAATTCTGCTTTGGTCCCATAATAAAAGTTGTTTGTTATCATGAGTACAATCATGTGTTTAAGTATCGGTCACTAATCCAGTCACCGTAATACACCCACATTTCGCCAATGTAATGGGGCGCCAGCCTAAAGCCATCAGCCGGCCCCAAATCCAGACTCCAGCCTGCTACGAGAAATTCCAGATGGAAAAACCCGATTCCACTTTACCCGACCCGGGAATTGAATCAGTATCACAGCGTACCTAACGGTTTATTTCTAACATTATCCTACGTCCATAGAACTTACAGCACGAAGAACTTCGAACGAAAAAAGGCGCAGACAAGTGGCAAATTATCTCGGCGAACATTTAATGACATCATTTATTTGTGGACAGTAACAGCCACAATGAGTGATCAAAATGGTGTTCACGTACGGAACAGCAAATTGGGTTAACTAACCGGGGGGCTCCTGATAATGTTGCCACTTTAGAACGAAATGAAAGGGATAATAAGTTACAGCTTGCAAGATAATGGGGACAAATGTTATTGTGTGTTAGACAGTTGGAAAAATATGAAAGAAATATTGAGACAGGAAAATGGGGATCTTGAGCAAGGCCTACTTATACCAAGAAGTGGTTGCTTTTATACGGGTAATGATGACGAAAACTTATGTTAATGAGACGAGAGAGAGAGTGTTAAATGTCTCGCTGATGGTTGCGCATGTGTTGGATCATCCAGTTCCCTACAATAGGGTTGCGCTGAATTTGCGCTGAATGGTGCTGATCCACGTTTCATGTTTGTGGTCGGGTGCCATCTGTTGAGACCGGTCATCTCTTAACTGCGAAGGCTGATTTTTAATCTTATATTTTAAAAGGGGTTCTGTTTTATTTTTTACATTGTTCTCACTTAAAGAAGCAACAAAAATAATGTACCCAGGACATTGTTTATGTCCATTTAAAAGATGTCCTTGGAGTTTTTTTGCATGTTCTTCTCCATAGAGATCTATGTTGTGCAATGGGCAACTAGCTTCTACTTTCTAACTAACTGACCGACTCTTTGACAGTTCAAAACTGCCTGTAGTTTAATTAGTTTAATTGAAATAAATATATAATTTATTTGAAAAAATAATTTATTGATAGAAATAAAATATACATATAAATGTTTTAGATTGACTCTTTAAAAACTCCTCGTTTACCTACTGAACAATCCATACTGCATCTTCAGTCCGTCCAATTAAAAACTCCTCGTTAACCTACTGAACAATCCATACTGCATCTTCAGTCCGTCCAATTAAAAACTCCTCGTTAAGCTACTGAACAATCCATACTGCATCTTCAGTCCGTCCAATTAAAAACTCCTCGTTAACCTACTGAACAATCCATACTGCATCTTCAGTCAGACCAATTAAAAACTCCTCGTTAACCTACTGAACAATCCATACTGCATCTTCAGTCCGTCCAATTAAAAACTCCTATTTAACCTACTGAATATTCCATACTGCATCTTCAGTCCGTCCAATTAAAAACTCCTATTTAACCTACTGAATATTCCATACTGCATCTTCAGTCCGTCCAATTAAAAACTCATATTTAACCTACTGAATATTCCATACTGCATCTTCAGTCCGTCCAATTAAAAACTCCTATTTAACCTACTGAATATTCCATACTGCATCTTCAGTCCGTCCAATTAAAAACTCCTATTTAACCTACTGAATATTCCATACTGCATCTTCAGTCCGTCCAATTAAAAACTCCTCGTTAACCTACTGAACAATCCATACTGCATCTTCAGTCCGTCCAATTAAAAACTCCTCGTTAAGCTACTGAACAATCCATACTGCCTCTTCAGTCCGTCCAATTAAAAACTCCTCGTTAACCTACTGAACAATCCATACTGCATCTTCAGTCAGACCAATTAAAAACTCCTCGTTAACCTACTGAACAATCCATACTGCATCTTCAGTCCGTCCAATTAAAAACTCCTATTTAACCTACTGAATATTCCATACTGCATCTTCAGTCCGTCCAATTAAAAACTCCTATTTAACCTACTGAATATTCCATACTGCATCTTCAGTCCGTCCAATTAAAAACTCCTATTTAACCTACTGAATATTCCATACTGCATCTTCAGTCCGTCCAATTAAAAACTCCTATTTAACCTACTGAATATTCCATACTGCATCTTCAGTCCGTCCAATTAAAAACTCATATTTAACCTACTGAATATTCCATACTGCATCTTCAGTCCGTCCAATTAAAAACTCCTATTTAACCTACTGAATATTCCATACTGCATCTTCAGTCCGTCCAATTAAAAACTCCTATTTAACCTACTGAATATTCCATACTGCATCTTCAGTCCGTCTAATTAAAAACTCCTATTTAACCTACTGAATATTCCATACTGCATCTTCAGTCCGTCCAATTAAAAACTCCTATTTAACCTACTGAATATTCCATACTGCATCTTCAGTCCGTCCAATTAAAAACTCCTATTTAACCTACTGAATATTCCATACTGCATCTTCAGTCCGTCCAATTAAAAACTCCTATTTAACCTACTGAATATTCCATACTGCATCTTCAGTCCGTCCAATTAAAAACTCCTATTTAACCTACTGAATATTCCATACTGCATCTTCAGTCCGTCCAATTAAAAACTCCTATTTAACCTACTGAATATTCCATACTGCATCTTCAGTCCGTCCAATTAAAAACTCCTATTTAACCTACTGAATATTCCATACTGCATCTTCAGTCCGTCCAATTAAAAACTCCTATTTAACCTACTGAATATTCCATACTGCATCTTCAGTCCGTCCAATTAAAAACTCCTATTTAACCTACTGAATATTCCATACTGCATCTTCAGTCCGTCCAATTAAAAACTCCTATTTAACCTACTGAATATTCCATACTGTATCTTCAGTCCGTCCAATTAAAAACTCCTCGTTTATCTACTGAACAATCCATACTATATCTTTAGTCCGTCCAATTAAAGAATTGAAATAATTCCTAACAGCATTGCTAAATTAGCCAAAAGTCACAATTAGAAATACAAAAGACATAGGTATTCGGACTATAAAGACGACTTTTTGTTATTTTTCGAGTAGGTGGCCGGTGTAGTCGTAACAATGAGTTGTGTGCCAATTCCCGGTAATGCAGTGGCATTTACCTAGGAGTTTAAAATAGTAGAATTCCTATATGACTAAGACAATGATTGTTGCGCCAGCACATCAAGCTACTACAATCTGTCAAATTTCTTTAATGGAATTCCAACATTATTGCAAAAGTATTAGGTTCAAGGTTGGGAAATTTGACAGTTTCGGGTAGCTTTACCTGCTGGCGTCTGTACCTTGTAGTTTTTACTAATGTTAATAAAAACACAATAGCAATAAAGTATTTTGTATGAGCTTGCTAAGTCAAGTAATGATTTATTATTTAATAAACCTGACACCATCTTTAATAGCGTTTTTTTAGTAAGTAACATTATATGACACTTGCATTCCCTGAAAATGTGTTCCTGAAATAAATGCAGACTCAGGATTGCTTTTGAGAAATTGCTCATGAAGATATCCAATAGCACTTTGTCCGACCTGCACCCTAATTGCGAAACACACTATAAATCAGAATCTGAATCATTTTGAAGCTTATTGATAATCCATTGCCATCCATGTTCGAAAAATTTGTCTGCTCAGAGAATGTTGTTGACCTGTCAAAATGAAGCTGATTCCTACTATATACTATATTGCGTGTTACGAAATTGCCCCGCGAGGGATCGAACAAAAGAGCCCAGTCTCAGCGCATTGTTGATTCCGTTTAAACTTGATGGTATCTAATCTGTCGTCATTTCAGCGACTCTCCACAAAATATCATGCTCTTATTTTTACAGAAATATCTTGACGTCAATGAATCACAGTGCAGCGGTACAAATACACAGTGTTACACATCTGGTGGTAAATATATCATGCTTGCATCACCAGGTGTGAGCTGAGAGATAATGGCAAGCTCCATACATGTGGGAATGGGAGGACAATTAAAATTCACTATATTATAAAAAAAAATATAAAACAGTGAACTAAAAATAAAACAAGGCATAAATTTAAACCAATAGCCAAGTTATTCGGTTTCGACGATGGAGCAGCCATAGCTCACTAACAATAACTCCAAACTCGATCCCGCAATCACTGTCCCTTCCAAGATTGTCTAGAAGTGTATGTTTTGTATTTTTTAATGTATTTTTTCTGTTATGTATGTTCTGATGTACAGATGCTAACACGTCAAGCTATCCGAAACTGTCAAATTAACCCAATCAATTTTGAACCTAATTTTAGATTTTTGATCGCTAAAATTTTAAGCGATAAAGTTGAAAATCTATTAAAGAAATTTGACATTTTAATTTTTTTTAGAGATAATGGTGATAATCGGGGAATGGACATCAGAACTCTTCGTCTGTCTAGAAGGCTGATTTGGGCAAAAAATCAGCATTGACATTAAACGTGATAGTAACATTACCCGTTGTAGCCCGTTACCCGGCCATGTTACCCTAGCGACGAGGATAAGTATTCGATGATCGCGAATATATATATATTTTTTAATGTAGTTGTCTCCCTATTTAATTCGTTTTTGATTTTTGAAGTCGAAGAAAATCCCACGAGAACGTACTACCGGAATAAAAAGTCCTATCTCCTAACCTAGGTCATTATCTACCTATTGTATGCAAATGGGAACGAATAGGAAACTTTATTTATGTTTGATTTTGGAATAGTCAATTGTTTTTTTTTTTTTGGCAGAACGATGATTGATTTCATTGTTTTATATTTTTAAATAATATAGTTTTAATTGTTTGAATGCTGAATTTTAATTGTCCTACCATTCTCAGATGTATGGAACTTGGCAGCAACTGGAACTTTGTACGATGGAATAATACAACACGCCTTCAAAAATTATGCTGAATGGTTACAAAAAAACTTTCGAGCATTACTTTTTAAGCGTCACAGTCTAATAATCGGGAGTACGTGACGATTTGAAGAATCGCTGAAAAGTCGGCCCTTGATTGAAAATTATTTACGATCGTTTTTATGCACGATAAAATATAAAAGAGAAAGATCTTAGTCATGTTGATAAAGAGCATGCGCCAGCGAAACAAGTTTTATTTTTGCAAGTTTTCTCTTTTTAGAGTAAAACTTAAACTAGGTAAAGCTAAAAGTGCCGACTGATTTGCTCAATTATTGACGACCGTTATTGTCGCTCAATATTCTGTATTTTGGGGAACAATAAGATCTGTAAGCTTAGAATATACCAACTTGCGTGCAAAAAAATCGATCCACCCCGTTCTCTTCGAATTGAAACAAGATAATTCATCAAATTTAAGTCAAAGTCAAAGATTTATTTGCAGATAAATATGGTTACAAAAGTTCTTACAATGGTAGTATAATAGTAGCTTAACATATTCAATCATAACATAATGACATGCAAATTTTTGGTATAGGTACAATTGGATCAATTAAATTTAAACTGAAGGAAATCTTTTATAGTATAGAAGGGATTCTCAATTAACCAACTGTGTAATGCCCTTCTGAAGCGGACCGTAGGAAGTTCTTTAATTTGGTTAGGAATCTTGTTATAAAGCTGAGCACACATAGGATAGCAACTTCGCCTATATAGCTCCGTCTTCGTTCCAGGAATAGTTAATCTATTGGGGTATCTAGTTTTGAACTTACATTTATCTCCCAGTTTTTCAAACATCTCAAGATGAGATTTGGTAAACTTGCATATTTCCTCAATATAAATACCAGTTAATGTAAGTATTCAAAGTTTTTTAAATAGTGGTTTACAGGATGTAAGTGGGTCTACATTGCAAATCGCACGTAAACATCTCTTTTGTGCGACGAAAGCTCTTCCGAGATGCACCGAGTTTCCGAGTTAAATTAACAATAACCTAATATACTTTGTGCCAAAACCTTCTAGAATGTATACATACATTCTAGAAGGTTTTTTATAACCTTTCAGCATAATTTTTGAAGGCGTGTTGTATTATTCCATCGTATAAAGTTCCAGTTGCTGCCAAGTTCCATACATCTGAGAATGGTAGGACAATTAAAATTCAGCATTCAAAGAATTAAAACTATATTATTTAAAAATATAAAACAATGAATCAGATATCTGATTCATTCGTTTTTGAGAAATCGCGAACTTACGAACATATTGGTCGAATAAAGACCCTCTTTTTTAAGTCAATAAACGAGTAGGTACTAATAAACAAAAAAATGCTTTTGTCAACTTCACTGTCAAAAAATGTCACCCAGTTTTTCGAAACAAAAGGGAGTTAGGAGGACATCTAATCGAGTCGATAGTGTAAAGAATATTGCTTTTATCAAAGTATAGGGTATGTGTAAATAAAATTTATCTTACCTACTTTAACACAACATATAATAATTAAAATATAGGTACTTCACATTAAAATTTTTGACATATCGTCTATTTTTTGCACGCAAGTGTAGATTTGCTTACAAAATACGATGTCAAACGTCTTTTGATGACACATTTAATCGAATTTATTTGATCACACGTGTCGATCCTCAAAAATCGCAAATCTATGGGCATCTTGAATTGAAGCATCTGTTATCAAAAGTCATCATAAACTTTTAAACCATCAGTAACCATCAGATTTTTTATGGCAAAATATAATAAGTAGCTTCACCACAATAATATATACGACATGTAACTTACTTAACGCACAACCTCTTAAGGGGTCATTGTACTCATAATTATGTGGAGGAGCTAAGTAATAACAGCCGCACGGGTCGATCCATCAGGTTAAGCTACGCTTGCCGGGGTTGGTCCGTAGATGGGTGACCATCTTTACATACCGAGGTTCCTCCGTGCCTCGGAAAGCACGTTAAGCCGTTGGTCCCGGCTGTCATTCGTGGATCTTTGGTAGTCGTTACGGATCGTCAGAAGCCCGAAAGTCTGACAACCAGTCTTACCAAGGGGTATCGTATTACCCAAAACTGGGTTGTGGAGGTCAGATAGGCAGTCGCTCCATGTAAAATACTGGTATTCAGCTGCATCCGGTTAGACTGGAAGCCGACCCCAACAGAGTTGGGAAAAGGCTAGGTAGATTGTACTCATAATTATGAATAACTTTTACTATGGGACCAAACCGGAAATCGCGTAAAAAATCAGCTGTTCCCTACATTTACTCGTATGTTCTTATAACTCGTCAAAATGTGGGGAACAACTTTTAAGTTCTTCATAATGATGAGTACAATGACCCCTTAAGAGGTTGTTCGTTATTTGAGTTACACCTTGTAGATAATTTTATCCGTCCTCAAAACTTACTGAGATACCTTATGGCTTATCTCGTAACTTAGACTTCCTAGTCATGAAATATTTGGCTTCCTCAAATAACATCCTGTAGAACTCCGAACAAATTCCTCTATAACTCGGTAACGAAGAGCACCATCACGATATCTTGGTTCCTCACAAAGGCAGTCATTGCTGTGTGCTGCTCCTGACAAAGGGCGGCCATTGCCGGCCGTGTACCTAACAGCTGAGATTAAACCTTCACGGAGGTACGATCTCAGCGAGGCTTTCAACAGGATTGAAAATCTATAAACCCTGATGAGTATTGCTTTTGTTGATAAAAAGTGGGAATTAATAGTTCGTAATTGTTGCATGTAGCATGTAGGGGCTAAATAATATCAGCCGCAAGGGTCGATCGACCAGGTTAAGCTGTAATTGCCGCGGTTGGTCAGTAGATGGGTGACCATCTTTACTTACCAAGACCCCTCCGTGCCTCGGAAAGCATGGCAAGCCGTTGGTCCTGGCTGTCATTCGTGGATCTTTCACAATCATTACGGGTCGTCCGAAGCCCGAAAGTGTGACAACCAGTCTTACCAAGGGGTATCGAACTACCTAGTAACTGGGTTGTGGAGGGCAGATATGTTGTGGCTCCATGTAAAATACTGGTATTCAGCTGCACCCGGTAAGACTGGAAGCCGGCCCCAAAATAGTTGGGAAAAGGCTAGGCAGACGATGAATTGTTGCATGTAGCCTGGGAGTCAACCTTTTTTACTATCCGTATACAAATCCAGCTCGATAAGACATTTAGTATTTAATCAAACCCCAAATAATTCCCATTTTGATTTCTTAAAAATATGAATGAGCAATCCTATTTATCCTACTAATTATAAATTTTGGATGGATGGATGGATATTTGTTACTCAATCACGCCAGAACGGCTTAACGGATCTGGATGAAATTCGGCACAGAGATAGATTATAGTCTGGAATAGCACTTATGATACTTTTTATTCCGGAAAGATGTACTGTTCCCGTGGGATAATTTCAAAACTCCACGCGGGCGAAGCCGCTGGGAAAAGCTAGTAATCCTACTATCCTATTAATATTGTGGATGGATGGATGGATGTTTGTTACTCAATCACGCCAGAACGGCTGAACGGGTCTGAATGTTTGGCACAGAGATAGATAATAATAATAATAATAATAACCTGGGACATTATTCACACACGGTCATCTGATCCCAAACTAAGCAGAGCTTGTACTATGGAAACCAGATAACTGATATACTACATATACTACTTTTTTTTTGTAAATACATACTTATATAGATAATTACACCCAGACTCAGAACAAACAGACATGTTCATGCACACAAATGTTTGTCCTGGATGGGAATCGAACCCACGACCTGCGGCATGATAGGTAGTATCTTAACCAACCACGCCAACGGGCCTGTATTATAGTCTGGAATAGCACTTATGATACTTTTTATCCCGAATAATGTACGGTTCCCGTGGGATAATTTCCACCATCCACGCGGGCGAAACCGCTGACACTAGCTACAATAAATGTGCCTCTTTTTGTGAGCCTCAAATAATTTTATATTTTTGGTGTCCTAAAAATACTAAATAGTCAATATTTGTATGTAATTGAGACCAACGTGGTTGGTCACGGTTCTAACCAGAGATAATCTAAGATGTGTAATCGAAGCCTATAATTTTCCTAGTTCCCACTGCTGGGACACAGGCCTCCTATCAGTGAGAGAGAGTGGGCCTTAATCCCCCACGCGGGCCCAGTGCGGGTTGGTAGATGTCACATGTCTTCGAATTTTCGGTTCTAGGACATGGCGGTTTCCTTACGATGTTTTCCTTCGCCGTTTTGAGAGGCGTGATGAAATAATTTACACAAAGGAAAGCGAAGGTCTGGTTTGAATCTACGACCTACAATTCGTAAGTTACTGCCATTATCACTGGGCTACCACTCTGTCGTGCCAATCCAAAAGACTCAACTTACACGGTTTTATTAAAAAAAAGGTTTATCTTTAGACTCAGGTTTAAAACCTCAGCTATTTTATAATTTCGAACACTATTCCGACAACGTTCGTGTTAATGTTCTAATTACAAAAACTGAAGTCAAACCCGAGTCTAAGTTGTCAATTTTGTATTAAGAACTTTACCGTGTTCTGAATAAAGTTCATAATACAATAACGAGTTCAATGGTTTGGGCTTGGACTAAAGTTAGAACTCGTTTTGTAATAAGATGGAAAGTGGTTTAGCTCAACAACGCCTAATTAGTTTCTTTAAGTCTGTTTGGTACCCCTGACTAACAATTTTTTCATTTCAGTGTATACTAACTAACGCAAGCTAAAAAACACTATTACGTCCAAGTTCAAAGCAATTAATTGTCAAAAACATCAAATATCTAACACGTGGTTTTCAAAATTTACAGTGTATTGGAATGGCAAGACAGCACTGCTCTCTCACCATTGTTCTAATCGAACCGAACCCATTTGATTTGAGTGCCCTAGCGTTACTGCTACCAACATTGAGAAAAAGGTCAGAATGTTTAAAAGAGACTTATTTAATTAAAAAAGGCGTACATAATTAGAAGGCCAAACATGTTTCAGAGGCTCATTTATTTTTTAAAAACTCGCCGAATGTATAATGTCCTAATTTTTTTAAGTCGGTTAAAAAAGGGAGCATCACTAGAAAGTCAATTAGTTTTTGGAGGATCTATTAAAGACATAGGAGGTTAGGAACAAAAAAGTGATAAATTACATGTTTGCTTTTTTCGAGAAAAATGAGAATCACTTTTGAAGGTAAAAGGGAAATATTAATAAATTATCACTTTTTGAATCAAACTTGATTTTTTATCATTTAATTACTAGCATTTTAACCCGTTTTGATACGAACACATGCCAACGGTGGATAGAAACCAAGTAGGTAGTAGAAAAAAATATACAGGGTTATTGGTAAAATACCAACAACCTCTTAAGGGGTCATTCATTATACTCATCATTATGAACAACTTTTACTATGGGACCAAAACTGAAATCGCGAAAAAAAAATCAGCTGTTCAGTACATTTTGACGAATTATGCGAACATAAATGTACTGAACAGCTTTGCGATTTCAGGTTTGGGCCCAGAGTAAAAGATGTTCACAATGATGAGTACAATGACCTCTTAAGAGGTTGTTGGTGTTTTACCAATTACCCTGTATATTTGGCAAAATATCGATTTGTCACTTTTTGTTCCTAACCTCCTCAATAAATATATTTCTGTTTTTCTAATAGGAAAAGTGATCATGCCATCGCCAGAGCAATGTGTGAGACAATTCTTGAAAGCGTCAACGACATTAAATAATATTATTATGTACTTATCACCAATTATTATTCGTCTATTTACCTACGTTTTGCAGTTGGCTTTATAACCTATTTATCTTAATAACGAAATCACTGCCACCCGATCTCTGACCTACCAGGGGACTCCCGAAATCTAATAGATAAACTCGCGGTTATCAGTCATAAACGAATCGAGGTTTACTGATATCTAAGGTAATGGTTTAAATTTTTGAATTATTATTCTTTTGAATTATTCATCTTCATCGCGACAATTTTGTTTGAATATCGAAAAAAAATCCAGACTTTATCACATTTATAAATAATAAAGGATCTCTTCTTCTATAGCTAAAGCTGCGGTCCCACGGCCAATTAACTGACAGGCCGCGCCAGACGTTGCCACGCCTGTTGAAGCCTGTCGCTGCCCGTGTCTAGCATTCCCACAGTAGATGTCGATCTGGTGCGGCCTGTTGGCCGTTATTCCAACATGCTAAGTGATAAGGAGAGCATGGCTGCGTGTGCAGCCGCTATAGTTTTATTCAGTGGTCAACATTTGATAAACAAAGTAAAAAGAAGGCAGTTCAAAAAGGCGGTGCGGCAAAAGGGAAAATGTCGCGGCCTGTACGGGCGCATTTCTTCTGCTTTTCTTTTGCTTGGTTTGTCAAATGTTGACCATTGAATAAAAGCACAGTGGCTGCACATGCAGCCATGTGCTCATGTTGGAATAGCAGCCAACAGGCCGCACCAAGCCGTGGGCATACTCGGCAAGGGCCGCGACAGTCCTCGATAAGTGTGGCAACGTCTAGTCTGGCGTAGCCTGTCTTTTAAAGGGCCGTGGGACGGCAGCTTTAGAAGTAAGCTTTAGAAGAAGTAATTTTTTAATTACCTCCTTTTATGAACTCACTTGCTTGTCAAAACGTTATGCAGCGTTTTGATACCTGCTTTTGCAATCGATTTTTATTCTGTGCTACCTACCTAATGCATTGACAATTAAGTATGATTTGAAGCCATTTTGTCCTTTAACCTAGAACCAAAGCGCTCAAAACTAAATGTACCTTTCTAGAACCGCGTCTTACCTCACCTAAAATCCACGATAACTGCCTTCGATCATCATCATCTATCCCAGACAAAAGCGAACATTCCCGGCCTTATGACGGCACTTCAGAAGTCCGGGATTCCGGGCCACGCCACAACGCAGAGACTTGATTGAAAATCATTTACGATGGATCTTACGGCTTATTGGTGGCTTCGGTTTACGTCGCTTTAAGTGTCGGGTATGTTACAGTTTGTGGCAAATCTAAACCTAAGGTTATCTAGAAGAGCGGTGGCCGCCATATAGCGTCTGCAATTTACCGCTGAATGACATCACTGAAATGTTATTTATGAAAGTACGTTTGTGTGTTTTCCTCATAGATATATTAGTATATACTATATCTATGGTTTTCCTTGAGAACGGTTTTTGACACTGTAAAGTCAACCCCGCGGCCCCGCTGTAATTATTTCATGACAGCCAGTGAACGAAAATAAGCAATGACAGCCGTCACTGCGGCCGAGTCGTGTCGGTGTTTGCATGTGCATTAAAATATTGCCGATTATGGTCGATTTTTGATGTGGCGTCAAGATTTTTGTCGTTGATTTTCTGAAAAAGAATCTATTTCATTTTTGTGTTTACACGTACACTACGGCCGATTTATCTAGGCAGGTCCGAACATAGGCACTGTGAAGTTTTGCGCATGTTCTCTCACTCACACTCTATTCATGTCACCATTTGGTTCCTAAAGAATCTTACTGCGCAGCCTTCTGCGCGAAGTTCGGACCTGTCAAGATAAATCGGCCGTACTGTGCTTTTTAGATAGCAATGGTTTATTGCAGATTGCCTTTTACAATTTCGAAATGAATTGTTTATCAAATTGACACACTATGACAGTTTATGGTGTTATAGCCATTTCACGCATATACAGGGTTATTGGTAAAACACCAACAACCTCTTAAGGGGTCATTGTTCTCATCATTATGAACAACTTTTACTATAGGACCAAACCTGAAATCGCGAAAAAAAATTGCTGTTCAGTACATTTATGTACCTACGCATAATTCGTCAAAATGTACTGTACAGCCAATTTTTTTTGCGATTTCAGGTTTGGTCCCATAGTAAAAGTTGTTCATAATGATGAGTACAATGACCCCTTAAGAGGTTGTTGGTATTTTACCAATAACCCTGTATGGTGATTCGAATACAATTTAAGGATAGTAGTAATATAAGGAATACAGACGCGATGTTAAGCTCCATTTACATGGTGCAAATTTCTGGAACGTTCAAGAGCAATAATAGCATGAACGTGCTTTACGTTCAATTTTATTGCCATTGAAGAATTTTATGCAAGTGTTTACACGCGTGCGATTTCCATAAAATGGCATAAATGAATGCAAGTTTTGCCATTAAATAAAATCACATGCGACTTGCACATTTAAATAAATTTATTGTAATCCATTATACGTTCTTAATTAGAATCTGCATCTTGATCTGATTTGAAATATTATAATTTTTAAACATTAATTTTATTATACAATTTTTTTTAATAACGATATACAAAATTATAAATAGAGCTAATTTATTCGTGGATTATCAATTATTAAACATATTCATCTAAATGAACTAAAATACCGGCAAAAAAATTGCGAAGCGATTATTGCTTGCAATTTTTGCCTCGTCTAAATAGAGTTGCAAGTCCTTGTACAATTACAATATTGTCTGGTTTAATTATTGTATTACCCGTTTTTGGCCTACCAAAAATCAAATCAATCTGCCTAGCCTTTTCCCAACTATGTTGGGGTCGGCATCCAGTCTAACCGGATGCAGCTGAATACCAGTATTTTACATGGAGCGACTGCCTATCTGGCCTCCACAACCCAGTTACTGGGTAATATGATACCCCTTGGTAAGACTGGTTGTCAGACTTTCGGGCTTCTGACGACCCGTAACGACTGTCAAAGATCCACGAAAGACAGACGGGACCAACGGCTTAACGTGCTTTCCGAGGCACGGAAGAGTCTCGGTATGAAAAGATGGACACCCATCCACAGACCAACCCCGGCAAGCGTAGCTTAACCTGATGGATCGACCCGTGAGGCTGTTATTACTTAGCCACGAGCTTCTCAAACCAAAAATAACATTCAATTTTATTGAACGTCTTGTTTCGTTCGCACATGTTTGAATGACAGAAAATTAGATTTTAGAATTGAATAACGATTTAATTGTACGTACAATTTTATTGTGCGTGATGTTTGTTCTAGACGGTACCAGTTAATTGCCCTCGAATTTTATGGCATGCTACAGGCAATAAACGTGCACCGTGTAAATGGAGCTTAATTATGTTAAACAATATACTTCAGATGTATGTTCTTAACTCATTAAACTACAATTATTGTTCTCAATGACAGCTGTTTAAGTTCGCCTTAACTTGATGTTAAGCAAAGTTTAACTGTTCCAACTGTTAAGTCTACGTAAAGTTTTTGAATAATAACACTGGTTTACATGGATCTTGTCCTTGAAATAAAAAGTATTTTTTTTCTTAACAATTGAAACTGATATTAAAAAAATAATCTCCAAACGGCTGGTTGACACTTCCTGTGGCTCAAGGGCTGGCTTTTACCTTCGCCAGAGGCTAAGCATTGCCATACAACGTGGCACTGTGGCTGTAAATTGCAATATATTATATTACTTTTTTAATTTTATATTTTTATGTGCTTATTATATTGTTTGAAATTGGCTATATGTACATTTTTAAATCAGTCTCAGGTCAAAAATAATCACAAAACCAAGAAGTTTTAATTCTGAACCTAAAACATCAAAATCTTTCTTTTTTTAAAAATTAAACGGTTTTTTTATCGCTCATTAACTTTTTTAATAATAATATTCGTTCATTTTGGACTTTCGAATATATCCATAAAATTGTTATTGACACAGAAATGCTTTTAAGAAACGAATGTTAGTAATGAGCAAAAAATGTGACGTTTGAATTAAATTGGATTTCGCATTAAGCGCGTATCTGCCCAGAAATGGGAGAACTGGCTTAAAAGAGACGTTTATTTATTTGAATGTCGAAAGGTTACGAACGTAAAAAACCGGTCAAGTGCGTGCCAGACCACGCACAATGAAGGGTTCCGTAGTTGGTATGAATTTATCCCAAGAACAAACTTAACATTGTAGTTAAAAAACATATGTTCTGCCATACGTTTCAACTACAAATGTTCATAGTTAAACGAAAAGAATCCAACCCACATTAATTGTAATATGGGTTGGATCTTTTTCATTTAACTATGGACAAATATAAGTTAGTACGCACAATATTGAGAGATTTACCATGTTATTTTAAGACCATAGACTTCTTATATGTTTTCCTGTAATCTATAGCTATAGAACTATATTCCATATTTAAAAAAAAAAAAGGTCAGTAGTTAGAGGAGGCGAGGGGAATGGCCAATTTTCGTCTATTTTCTTAAATAACTTTAAAATAGTTTATTTTAAAATTATAAAAAAATATATATTTGAGACCCTCATAGTAAACCCTTTTATTTGATATATCGCACGGTACAGTTTGCAAATATTTTTTTTTAAATTTTCTTATTCGCCCCCAAAATTTACCCCATATTCAAAATTCATTAATTTACATTTTTTTTTTTTTTTGTGGATGGGGAATCATCAAATAACTTCTCCCGCTCTGGGTGGAGCGGGAGGGCGTGTCAGACTTCTACTGACTAAAACCCACCCGTGTTCCTTCAGTTGCCTGTGCCAGGGCCACGGTAACTCTTTCGAACAACCCGCAACCCTGGCGGCATTAATTTACATAACATTTCCGTGTTTGGGTCACAGAAATACATATGTGTACCAAATGTTCTTTCTTTCAAATTCCAAATTTTCAACTCAATCGGTCTATTAGATTCGGAGCAATTTGGCTGTGACAGACGGACAGACAGATAGACAGACACATGAGTGATCCTATAAGGGTTCCGTTGTTTCCTTTTGAGGTACGGAACCCTAAAAAAGAAAAAAAAACAGAACATTTCTGTCCACAGGATGCCTCTTTCATGAAGATAATTTAATAACAATTTTCACACTGAAGTTTAAAATAGCTTGTTGTTATGAACGAGAGCTGTATCAACAATCTATGGAACCTACTGAATATTCTATACTGCATCTTCAGTCCGTCCAATTAAAAACTCCTATTTAACCTACTGAATATTCTATACTGCATCTTCAGTCCGTCCAATTAAAAACTCCTATTTAACCTACTGAATATTCTATACTGCATCTTCAGTCCGTCCAATTAAAAACTCCTATTTAACCTACTGAATATTCTATACTGCATCTTCAGTCCGTCCAATTAAAAACTCCTATTTAACCTACTGAATATTCTATACTGCATCTTCAGTCCGTCCAATTAAAAACTCCTATTTAACCTACTGAATATTCTATACTGCGTCTTCAGTCCGTCCAATTAAAAACTCCAGGTTTACCTACTGAACAATCCATACTGTATCTTCAGTCCGTCCAATTAAAAACTCCTCGTTTATCTACTGAACAATCCATACTATATCTTTAGTCCGTCCAATTAAATAATTTAAATAATTCCTAACAGCATTGCTAAATTAGCCAAAAGTCACAATTAGAAATATAAAAGACATAGGTATTCGGACTATAAAGACGACTTTTTGTTATTTTTCGAGTAGGTGGCCGGTGTAGTCGTAACAATGAGTTGTGTGCCAATTCCCGGTAATGCAGTGGCATTTACCTAGGAGTTTAAAATAGTAGAATTCCTATATGACTAAGACAATGATTGTTGCGCCAGCACATCAAGCTACTACAATTTGTCAAATTTCTTGAATGGAATTTCAACATTATTGCAAAAGTATTTGATTCAAGGTTGATTGAGAAATTTGACAGTTTCGGGTAGCTTTACCTGCTGGCGTCTGTACCTTGTAGTTTTTACTAATGTTAAAAGAAGCAAAATAGCAATATAGTATTTTGTATAAGCTTGCTAAATCAAGTAATGATTTATTATTTAATAAACCTGACACCATCTTTAATAGCGTTTTTTTAGTAAGTAACATTATATGACACTTGCATTCCCTGAAAAGGTGTTCCTGAACAAAATGCAGACTCAGGATTGCTTTTGAGAAATTGCTCATGAAGATATCCAATAGCACTTTGTCCGACCTGCACTCTAATTGCGAAACACACTATAAATCAGAATCTGAATCATTTTGAAGCTTATTGATAATCCATTGCCATCCATGTTCGAAAAATTTGTCTGCTCAGAGAATGTTGTTGACCTGTCAAAATGAAGCTGATTCCTACTGTATATTGTGTGTTACGAAATTGTCCCGCGAGGGATCGAACAAAGGAGCCCAGTCTCAGCACATTGTTGATTCCGTTTAAACTTGATGGTATCTAATCCGTCGTCATTTCAGCGACTCTCCACAAAATATCATGCTCTTATTTTTACAGAAATATCTTGACGTCAATGAATCACAGTGCAGCGGTACAAATACACAGTGTTACACATCTGGTGGTAAATATATCATGCTTGCATCACCAGGTGTGAGCTGAGAGATAATGGCAAGCTCCATACATGTGGGAATGGGAGGACAATTAAAATTCACTATATTATAAAAAAAAATATAAAACAGTGAACTAAAAATAAAACAAGGCATAAATTTAAACCAATAGCCAAGTTATTCGGTTTCGACGATGGAGCAGCCATAGCTCACTAACAATAACTCCAAACTCGATCCCGCAATCACTGTCCCTTCCAAAATTGTCTAGAAGTGTATGTTTTGTATTTTTTAATGTATTTTTTCTGTTATGTATGTTCTGATGTACAGATGCTAACACGTCAAGCTATCCGAAACTGTCAAATTAACCCAATCAATTTTGAACCTAATTTTAGATTTTTGATCGCTAAAATTTTAAGCGATAAAGTTGAAAATCTATTAAAGAAATTTGACATTTGACAACTCTTCGTCTGTCTAGAAGGCTGATTTGGGCAAAAAATCAGCATTGACATTAAACGTGATAGTAACATTACCCGTTGTAGCCCGTTACCCGGCCATGTTACCCTAGCGACGAGGATAAGTATTCGATGATCGCGAATATATATATATTTTTTTAATGTAGTTGTCTACCTATTTAATTAGTTTTTAATTGTTGAAGTCGAAGAAAATCCCACGGGAACGTACTACCGGGATAAAAAGTCCTATCTCCTAACCTAGGTCATTATCTACCTATTGTATGCAAATGGGAACGAATGGGAAACTTTATTTATGTTTGATTTTGGAATAGTCAATTGTTTTTTTTTTTGGCAGAACGATGATTGATTTCATTGTTTTATATTTTTAAATAATATAGTTTTAATTGTTTGAATGCTGAATTTTAATTGTCCTACCATTCTCAGATGTATGGAACTTGGCAGCAACTGGAACTTTGCACGATGGAATAATACAACGCGCCTTCAAAAATTATGCTGAATGGTTACAAAAAAACTTTCGAGCATTACTTTTTAAGCGTCACAGTCTAATAATCGGGAGTAAGTGACGACTTGAAGAATCGCTGAAAAGTCGGCCCTTGATTGAAAATTATTTACGACCGTTTTTATGCACGATAAAATATAAAAGAGAAAGATCTTAGTCATGTTGATAAAGAGCATGCGCCAGCGAAACAAGTTTTATTTTTGCAAGTTACAATCGATAATATTTTTCTCTTTTTAGAGTAAAACTTATTGACGATCGTTATTGTCGCTCAATATTCTGTATTTTGGGGAACAATAAGATCTGTAAGCTTAGTATATACCAACTTGCGTGCAAAAATATCGATCCACCCCGTTCTCTTCGAATTGAAACAAGATAATTCATCAAGTTTAAGTCAAAGTCAAAGATTTATTTGCAGATAAATATGGTTACAAAAGTTCTTACAATGGTAGTATAATAGTAGCTTAACATATTCAATCATAACATAATGACATGCAAATTTTTGGTATAGGTACAATTGGATCAATTAAATTTAAACTGAAGGAAATCTTTTATAGTATAGAAGGGATTCTCAATTAACCAACTGTGTAATGCCCTTCTGAAGCGGACCATAGGAAGTTCTTTAATTTGGTTAGGAATCTTGTTATAAAGCTGAGCACACATAGGATAGCAACTTCGCCTATATAGCTCCGTCTTCGTTCCAGGAATAGTTAATCTATTGGGGTATCTAGTTTTGAACTTACATTTATCTCCCAGTTTTTCAAACATCTCAGGTTGAGATTTGGTAAACTTGCATATTTCCTCAATATAAATACCAGTTAATGTAAGTATTCTAAGTTTTTTAAATAGTGATTTAATAGTGATTTACAGGATGTAAGTGGGTCGCACGTAAACATCTCTTTTGTGCGACGAAAGCTCTTCCGAGATGCACCGAGTTTCCGAGTTAAATTAACAATAACCTAATATACTTTGTACCAAAACCTTCTAGAATGTATACATACATTCTAGAAGGTTTTTTATAACCTTTTAGCATAATTTTTGAAGGCGTGTTGTATTATTCCATCGTACAAAGTTCCAGTTGCTGCCAAGTTCCATACATCTGAGAATGGTAGGACAATTAAAATTCAGCATTCAAAGAATTAAAACTATATTATTTAAAAATATAAAACAATGAATCAGAAATCTGATTCATTCGTTTTTGAGAAATCGCGAACTTACGAACATATTGGTCGAATAAAGACCCTCTTTTTTAAGTCAATAAACGAGTACTTCACTGTCAAAAAATGTCACCCAGTTTTTCGAAACAAAAGGGAGTTAGGAGGACATCTAATCGAGTCGATAGTGTAAAGAATTGCTTTTATCAAAGTATAGGGCATGTGTAAATAAAATTTATCTTACCTACTTTAACACAACATACCTATAATAAATTAAAATATAGGTATTACATTAAATTTTTTGAGATATCGCCTCACAGATAGAGAACATGGGGTGGGCTGATTTTTTGCACGCAAGTGTAGATTTGCTTACAAAATACGATGTTGAACGTGTTTTGATCACACATTTAATCGAATTTATTTGATCACACGACCGTGTCGATCCTCAAAAATCGCAAATCTATGGGCACCTTGAGAGAGAGAATTATCAAAAGTCATCATAAACTTTAGAATATGTAACTTTTTTTTTTTGAATATGTAACCATCAGTTTTCTTATGGCAAAATATAATAAGTAGCTAATACACCACAATAATATATATATACGACATTTAACTTACTTAACGCACAACCTCTTAAGGGGTCATTGTACTCATAATTATGAATAACTTTTACTATGGGACCAAACATGAAAACGCGAAAAAAATCAGCTGTTCCCTACATTTACTCGTATGTTCTTATAACTCGTCAAAATGTGGGGAACAACTTTTAAGTTGTTCATAATGACGAGTACAATGACCCCTTAAGAGGTTGTTCGTTATTTGAGTTACACCTTGTAGATAATTTTGTCCGTCCTCAAAACTTACTGAGATACCTTATGGCTTATCTCGTATCTTAGACTTCCTAGTCATGAAATATTTGGCTTCCTCAAATAACATCCTGTAGAACTCCGAACAAATTCCTCTATAACTCGGTAACGAAGAGCACCATCACGATATCTCGGTTCGTCACAAAGGCAGTCATTGCTGTGTGCTGCTCCTGACAAAGGGCGGCCATTGCCGGCCGTGTACCTAACAGCTGAGATTAAACCTTCACGGAGGTACGATCTCAGCGAGGCTTTCAACAGGATTGAAAATCTATAAACCCTGATGAGTATTGCTTTTGTTGATAAAAAGTGGGAATTAATAGTTCGTAATTGTTGCATGTAGCATGTAGGGGTTTGTGGCTAAGTAATATCAGCCGCAAGGGTCGATCGACCACGTTAAGCTATAATTGCCGCGGTTGGTCAGTAGATGGGTGACCATCTTTACTTACCAAGACCCCTCCGTGCCTCGGAAAGCATGGTAAGCCATTGGTCCTGGCTGTCATTCGTGGATCTTTGACAGTCATTACGGGTCGTCCGAAGCCCGAAAGTCTGACAACCAGTCTTACCAAGGGGTATCGAACTACCTAGTAACTGGGTTGTGGAGGGCAGATATGTTGTGGCTCCATGTAAAATACTGGTATTCAGCTGCACCCGGTAAGACTGGAAGCCGGCCCCAAAATAGTTGGGAAAAGGCTAGGCAGAAGATGAATTGTTGCATGTAGCCTGGGAGTCAACCTTTTTTACTATCCGTATACAAATCCAGCTCGGTAAGACATTTAGTATTTAATCAAACCCCAAATAATTCCCATTTTGATTTCTTAAAAATATGAATGAGCAATCCTATTTATCCTACTAATTATAAATTTTGGATGGATGGATGGATATTTGTTACTCAATCACGCCAGAACGGCTTAACGGATCTAGATGAAATTCGGCACAGATATAGATTATAGTCTGGAATAGCACTTATGATACTTTTTATTCCGGAAAGATGTACCTACGGCTCCCGTGGGATAATTTCAAAACTCCACGCGGGCGAAGCCGCTAGGAAAAGCTAGTAATCCTACTATCCTATTAATATTGTGGATGGATGGATGGATGTTTGTTACTCAATCACGCCAGAACGGCTGAACGGGTCTGAATGTTTGGCACAGAGATAGATTATAGTCTGGAATAGCACTTATGATACTTTTTATCCCGAATAATGTACCGTACATTATTCGGGATAAAAAGTATCATACCGTGGGATAATTTCCACCATCCACGCGGGCGAAGCCGGTGGCAAAAGCTAGTAATCCTACTAATATAATATTATCACTTATGCCAAATGGCAAAGTTTGGATGGATGGATGTTTGTGACTCAATCACGCCAGAACGGCTGAACTAATCTGGATAAAATTTGGCACAAAGATAGAGTCTGGAACAGCAGTACATAGGATACTTTTTATCCCAGGAAAAATGTACGTTTCCCGTGGGATAATTTCCAACTTCCACGCGGGCGAAACCGCTGACACTAGCTAGTCTACAATAAATGTGCCTCTTTTTGTGAGCCTCAAATAATTTTATATTTTTGGTGTCCTAAAAATACTAAATAGTCAATATTTGTATGTAATTGAGACCAACGTGGTTGGTCACGGTTCTAACCAGAGATAATCTAAGATGTGTAATCGAAGCCTATAATTTTCCCAGTTCCCACTGCTGGGACGCAGGCCTCCTATCAGTGAGAGGGAGTGGGCCTTAATCCACCACGCGGGCCCAGTGTGGGTTGGTGGATGTCACATGTTTTCGAATTTTCGGTTCTAGGACATGCCGGTTTCCTCACGATGTTTTCCTTCGCCGTTTTGAGAGGCGTGATGAAATAATTTACACAAAGGAAAGCGAAGGTCTGGTTTGAATCTACGACCTACAATTCGTAAGTTACTGCCATTACCACTGGGCTACCACTCTGTCGTGCCAATCCAAAAGACTCAACTTACACGGCTTTATTAAAAAAAAAAGGTTTATCTTTAGACTCAGGTTTAAAACCTCAGCTATTTTATAATTTCGAACACTATTCCGACAACGTTAATGTTCTAATTACAAAAATGAAGTCAAACCCGAGTCTAAGTTGTCAAATTTGTATTAAGAACTTTACCGTGTTCTGAATAAAGTTCATAATACAATAACGAGTTCAACGGTTTGGGCTTGGACTAAAGTTAGAACTCGTTTTGTAATAAGAAGGACAGCGGTTTAGCTCAACAACGCCTAATTAATAATAATAATAATAATAATAATAATATTCCACAACTATCACACAATGTCGTCTAGCCTCAAGCTAAGCAGAGCTTGTGTTATGAGTACTAGACAACTGATAAACATACTTATATATTTCTAAATACATACATATATAGATAAATTACACCCAGACACAGAACAAATGATCATGCTCATCACACAAACATTTGTCCTGGGTGGGAATCGAACCCACGACCTCCGGCATAGCAGTCAGGGCCACTAACCACTAGACCAACAGGCCAGTCTTAGTTTCAATTAGTTTCTTTAAGTCTGTTTGGTACCCCTGACTAACAATTTTTTCATTTCAGTGTATATTTTGCAAGATAACGCAAACTAAAAAACACTATTACGTCCAAGTTCAAAGCAATTAATTATCAAAAACATCAAATATCTAACACGTGGTTTTCAAAATTTACAGTGTATTGGAATGGCAAGACACCACTGCTCTCTCACCATTGTTCTAACCGAACCTAACCCATTTGATCTAAGTGCCCTAGCGTTACTGCGACCAACATTGAGAAAAAGGTCAGAAAGTTTAAAAGAGACTTATTTAATTAAAAAAAGCGTACATAATTAGAAGGCCAAACATGTTTCAGAGGCTCATTTATTTTTTAAAAACTCGCCGAATGTATAATGTCCTAATTTTTTTTAAGTCGGTTAAAAAAGGGAGCTTCACTAGAAAGTCAATTAGTTTTTGGAGGATCTATTAAAGACATAGGAGGTTAGGAACAAAAAAGTGATAAATTAAATGTTTTCTTTTTTCGAGAAAAATGAGAATTACTTTTGAAGGTAAAAGGGAACTATTAATAAATTATCACTTTTTGAATCAAACTTGATATTTTATCATTTTATTACTAGCATTTTAAGTTTTAACACGTTTTGATACGAACACATGCCAAGGGTGGATAGAAACCAAGTAGGTAGTAGAAAAAAATATACAGGGTTATTGGTAAAATACCAACAACCCCTTAAGGGGTCATTCATTATACTCATCATTATGAACCACTTTTACTATGGGACCAAAACTGAAATCGCAAAAAAAAAATCAGCTGTTCAATACATTTTGACGAATTATGCGAACATAAATGTACTGAACAGCTTTGCGAATTCAGGTTTGGGCCCATAGTAAAAGATGTGCATAATGATGAGTACAATGACCTCTTAAGAGGTTGTTGGTGTTTTACCAATTACCCTGTATATTTGGCAAAATATCGATTTGTCACTTTTTGTTCCTAACCTCCTCAATAAATATATTTCTGTTTTTCTAATAGGAAAAGTGATCATGCCATCGCCAGAGCAATGTGGGAGACAATTCTTGAAAGCATCAACGACATTAAATAATATTATTAGTTATCATCAATTATTATTCGTCTATTTACCTACGTTTTGCAGTTGGCTTTATAACCTATTTATCTTAATAACGAAATAACTGCCGTCTGATCTCTGACCTACCAGGGGACTCCCGAAATCTAATAGATAAACTCGCGGTTATCAGTCATAAACGAGTCGAGGTTTACTGATATCCAAGGTAATGGTTTAAATTTTTGAATTATTATTCTTTTGAATTATTCATCTTCATCGCGACAATTTTGTTTGAATATCGAAAAAAAATCCAGACTTTATCACATTTATAAATAATAAAGGATCTCTTCTTCTATAGCTAAAGCTGCGGTCCCACGGCCAATTAACTGACAGGCCGCGCCAGACGTTGCCACGCCTGTTGAAGCCTGTCGCTGCCCGTGTCTAGCATTCCCACAGTATATGTCGACCTGGTGCGGCCTGTTGGCCGTTATTCCAACATGCTAAGTGATACGGAGAGCATGGCTGCGTGTGCAGCCGCTATAGTTATATTCAGTGGTCAACATTTGATAAACAAAGTAAAAAGAAGGCAGTTCAAAAAGGCGGTGCGGCAAAAGGGTAAATGTCGCGGCCTGTACGGGCGCATTTCTTCTGCTTTTCTTTTGCTTGGTTTGTCAAATGTTGACCATTGAATAAAAGCACATTGGCTGCACATGCAGCCATGTGCTCATGTTGGAATAGCAGCCAACAGGCCGCACCAGGCCATGGGAATACTCGGCAAGGGCCGCGACAGTCCTCGATAAGTGTGGCAACGTCTAGTCTGGCGTAGCCTGTCTTTTAAAGGGCCGTGGGACGGCAGCTTTAGAAGTAAGCTTTAGAAGAAGTAATTTTTTAATTACCTCCTTTTATGAACTTACTTGCTTGTTTTGCAGCGTTTTGATACCTGCTTTTGCAATCGATTTTTATTCTGTGCTACCTACCTAATGCATTGACAATTAAGTATGATTTTAGGACATAATGAAGCCATTTTGTCCTTTAACCTAGAACCAAAGCGCTCAAAACTAAATGTACCTTTCTAGAACCGCGTCTTACCTCACCTAAAATCCGCGATAACTGCCTTCGATCATCATCATCTATCCCGGACAAAAGCGAACATTCCCGGCCTTATGACGGCACTTCAGAAGTCCGGGATTCCGGGCCACGCCACAACGCAGAGACTTGATTGAAAATCATTTACGATGGATCTTACGGCTTATTGGTGGCTTCGGTTTACGTCGCTTTAAGTGTCGGGTATGTTACAGTTTGTGGCAAATCTAAACCTAAGGTTATCTAGAAGAGCGGTGGCCGCCATATAGCGTCTGCTATTTACCGCTGAATGACATCACTGAAATGTTATTTATGAAAGTCCGTTTGTGTGTTTTCCTCATAGATATATTAGTATATAGGGTACCTGCGGTAAACAAGGGCCGGCGGCTATCAAGGACCATCAGAGAAACAACACACATTCAATCATTTTATAGGTTGGATCTCACGCATACATAACAAGGACCAATAGTACTGCAATTTGCCTCGCGCGCGTTGCCGTGCGCGCCGCCATTTCGTCACGAGCCCCGAGTGACTCACTGGGGGTGGTCGACGTCACATTTTTATAAAAAATGCCGACGCAAAAAAATTCACTGTAAAAAAAATTGTATATTTTACAATAATCTAACACATAATTACTGTAAAGTGGACATTAGAGCTGTCGAATCAAGGTAAGTTATTTTATTTTGTTGATATTTGCCAACTTTCAAATCAAGTTTTGTAAAAAGTGACACCATTGCTAATAAGGGCCACCTGGAAGGAAGTGATTAAGGGCCGGCCCTTATTGGCCTGTCTAAATATAATTTTTTGTTTAGTTTTCTTTTCAGATAGATCTTTATATTTTTATTAACCTTGATGTTATTGTGAGTTATATCTATTTGAAACATTTTTACAAGCTTTTTAACTTGCTATGGGTGTGGGTTTGTATGTGTGTTCCCGTTGTTCAATTGATTTGAAACTTTGCATGCTTGTATAGTTTCGAAGAAAATACAATATTATAGTAATAACGAGCTAATCTGATAATGGAGACGGAAGGTAGACAACGAAAATCTCATTACAAGGCGACCAATTGTTTATAGCTCAGATACCGATACTTCTGTTGAAGACCTTATGTCTCTTCTACCGAATTATCACAATACGCAAGATAGCCAAAACTTATACAGCCCCACTCCATCAGAAGATCAAAATGCAGTTTTTCCATTGATGCAAGAATTTACGCCAGAAAAAGGAATCAGCCACGGTAGTTAGGTATATACATAATGTGGCAAGGCAACGATCTGATAGTTCGTCATCAGAGAATTCAGAGGATAATATACCATTACTGAATCTTATGCAGGATAAAAGTTTGGAATCTCCTTTCCAACAGCTGATACCAACTCCAAATTATGCGGTGGTGAAACAAAGTAAACCAAGACGCAAAGCCATTAATTACAAAGGCCAGCTAGAGACCTATTTATGGAAAGAGAGAATAAAAAGAAAAGACAAAAAAACCAGCAAACTCCTAAAGGGGCCAAAAAGAACAAAGAAAATAAAAAAAAGCAAAGGGAACCCTGATGATACGTGGTACTGCTACGCATGTCATACAGAAAGGATCCAAGATATGTGACAGTGCCAAGTGTGTCAGAAATGGTATCACGAACAATGTGTTGGCCTAACAAAAGATGATATAAATTTTGTTTACCCCGAATGATTGATTGAATTGATCTCATAATTCTACTAAGAATTTCATGATTGTTACTATTTCATTATTTTAATAAGGGCCAGGGCATTTGCCAAGCAAAAAATAAGCATTTATTTTTAAATTTTTGTTAAACCTATATTTTTGTTTAAGAGATTTGTATCTAAAAATAGTATAAATTTGTTGATTTTACTTAAATAACATCTTTTTGCTACACATTGTTGATTACTTGAGTTTTATAAGGACCGTTTTGTTTTTTTTGTTACATGATTAATGATAAACTGTTAACTATATTGGCTGAAAATGTTAATTATATAGAGTTATAGAGGAAAACAATTTAGTTTATGTTTTATTAGCTTAGTTTCTTTTAATTTTGTCTCGGACCTTAATAGACTACCTGAGTTTATTAAGGTCCTCAGTAAAGGATTTTTTAAAGTTTATTTTTGTTCACAAAATGTTTAAAACTTTGCCATATAGGTATTTTTTTAAGATCTTAAATAAATACTGTTCGATAATATTCCTGATTTTTATTTAAACTTCACCTATTTTTTTCAATATTTAAGTTTTAATTATGCCGGCTCTTATTTACCGCAGGTACCTTACTATATCTATGGTTTTCCTTGAGAACGGTTTTTGACACTGTAAAGTCAACCCCGCGGCCCCGCTGTAATTATTTCATGACAGCCAGTGAACGAAAATAAGCAATGACAGCCGTCACTGCGGCCGAGTCGTGTCGGTGTTTGCATGTGCATTAAAATATTGCCGATTATGGTCGATTTTTGATGTGGCGTCAAGATTTTTGTCGTTGATTTTCTGAAAAAGAATCTATTTCATTTTTGTGTTTACACGTACACTACGGCCGATTTATCTAGGCAGGTCCGAACATAGGCACTGTGAAGTTTTGCGCATGTTCTCTCACTCACACTCTATTCATGTCACCATTTGGTTCCTAAAGAATCTTACTGCGCAGCCTTCTGCGCGAAGTTCGGACCTGTCAAGATAAATCGGCCGTACTGTGCTTTTTAGATAGCAATGGTTTATTGCAGATTGCCTTTTACAATTTCGAAATGAATTGTTTATCAAATTGACACACTATGACAGTTTATGGTGTTATAGCCATTTCACGCATATACAGGGTTATTGGTAAAACACCAACAACCTCTTAAGAGGTCATTGTACTCATCATTATGAACAACTTTCACTATGGGACCAAACCAGAAATCGCGAAAAAAAAATTGCTGTTCAGTACATTTATGTACCTACTGTTAGCTTTTGGTTTTATTGTAACTAAATATTGTTGATTGGGTACATAATTCATTTGTTAAAGTTTATTTAATCATTTGTGATTTTCTGCAACTGACTTCCGGTACTGTAAATACTGTCTCCGGTTAGAGAACGGAAGTCGATTGCAAACTTGATTAAAATAGTATTTAATATTTTATTTCCGGAAGTTGCTTGGCACGCCACCTATTTACAGTTTTGAGACGTAGAAATGTTTATAAGCACATGGCAGGGCATTTTTAAGTTAGTTCCGTCTAGAATAAAGATCTGAAACGTTAGGCTGCTCGTTTTCCTGTCCCAATCCGTTCTGATTTCTGATATCAGAAGTGGGATAATACCCAAAGTGCTAGTGAACTAAGAATTAACCAGTTTTTTAAATCTAAAGCAATATATATTTTTTTTCTTTTTTCTCTTTTCCTATCGTCTTTTTGTGAGCGTTAAAACAGACATTGTTACAAACTATACGGTGTGCTTCGGTGGTGAATTTTAAACTGTACGGTGTGTTTTAGTGGTGAACTTTATTATGCCTAAGCGCACTCGTGGTGAGTAGGGACCCTTCATCAAGTGAAACAAGTGAATTTTCGTGTACAGAGAGACATTCAAAACGACGAAAGGACAAAAGACATTCAAACTCTGACAGTCGTACACATAACCACAAAAGAAAAAAAAATCCAGAAGATCACGCCGGACGAGGGAGACCAGCTGAAGTCCGAATAGAAGAACCTTGCATGAGGGCAGGTCAAGTGAGAGTGCTTTGACCAGGAAGCTTGCGGTGCAATGTTTGGCATATGTAGAATGTGGTGTCATTCATTGGAAGTCGTACAGTGGGCTGGCAAGTGAGAGTGCTTGACCAGGAAGCTTGCGGTGCAATGTTTGGCATATGTAGAATGTGGTGTCATTCATTGGAAGTCGTACAGTGGGCTGGCAAGTGAGAGTGCTTTGACCAGGAAGCTTGCGGTGCAATGTTTGGCATATGTAGAATGTGGTGTCATTCATTGGACGTCGTACAGTGGGCTGGCAAGTGAGAGTGCTTTGACCAGGAAGCTTGCGGTGCAATGTTTGGCATATGTAGAATGTGGTGTCTGTCATTCATTGGAAGTCGTACAGTGGGCTGGCAAGTGAGAGTGCTTTGACCAGGAAGCTTGCGGTGCAATGTTTGGCATATGTAGAATGTGGTGTCATTCATTGGAAGTCGTACAGTGGGCTGGCAAGTGAGAGTGCTTTGACCAGGAAGCTTGCGGTGCAATGTTTGGCATATGTAGAATGTGGTGTCTGTCATTCATTGGAAGTCGTACAGTGGGCTGGCAAGTGAGAGTGCTTTGACCAGGAAGCTTGCGGTGCAATGTTTGGCATATGTAGAACGTGGTGTCATTCATTGGAAGTCGTACAGTGGGCTGGCAAGTGAGAGTGCTTGACCAGGAAGCTTGCGGTGCAATGTTTGGCATATGTAGAATGTGGTGTCATTCATTGGAAGTCGTACAGTGGGCTGGCAAGTGAGAGTGCTTTGACCAGGAAGCTTGCGGTGCAATGTTTGGCATATGTAGAATGTGGTGTCTGTCATTCATTGGAAGTCGTACAGTGGGCTGGCAAGTGAGAGTGCTTTGACCAGGAAGCTTGCGGTGCAATGTTTGGCATATGTAGAACGTGGTGTCATTCATTGGAAGTCGTACAGTGGGCTGGCAAGTGAGAGTGCTTGACCAGGAAGCTTGCGGTGCAATGTTTGGCATATGTAGAATGTGGTGTCATTCATTGGAAGTCGTACAGTGGGCTGGCAAGTGAGAGTGCTTTGACCAGGAAGCTTGCGGTGCAATGTTTGGCATATGTAGAATGTGGTGTCTGTCATTCATTGGAAGTCGTACAGTGGGCTGGCAAGTGAGAGTGCTTTGACCAGGAAGCTTGCGGTGCAATGTTTGGCATATGTAGAATGTGGTGTCTGTCATTCATTGGAAGTCGTACAGTGGGCTGGCAAGTGAGAGTGCTTTGACCAGGAAGCTTGCGGTGCAATGTTTGGCATATGTAGAATCTGGTGTCTGTCATTCATTGGAAGTCGTACAGTGGGCTGGCAAGTGAGAGTGCTTTGACCAGGAAGCTTGCGGTGCAATGTTTGGCATATGTAGAATGTGGTGTCTGTCATTCATTGGAAGTCGTACAGTGGGCTGGCAAGTGAGAGTGCTTGACCAGGAAGCTTGCGGTGCAATGTTTGGCATATGTAGAATGTGGTATCATTCATTGGAAGTCGTACAGTGGGCTGGCAAGTGAGAGTGCTTGACCAGGAAGCTTGCGGTGCAATGTTTGGCATATGTAGAATGTGGTGTCATTCATTGGAAGTCGTACAGTGGGCTGGCAAGTGAGAGTGCTTTGACCAGGAAGCTTGCGGTGCAATGTTTGGCATATGTAGAATGTGGTGTCTGTCATTCATTGGAAGTCGTACAGTGGGCTGGCAAGTGAGAGTGCTTTGACCAGGAAGCTTGCGGTGCAATGTTTGGCATATGTAGAATGTGGTGTCATTCATTGGAAGTCGTACAGTGGGCTGGCAAGTGAGAGTGCTTGACCAGGAAGCTTGCGGTGCAATGTTTGGCATATGTAGAATGTGGTGTCATTCATTGGAAGTCGTACAGTGGGCTGGCAAGTGAGAGTGCTTTGACCAGGAAGCTTGCGGTGCAATGTTTGGCATATGTAGAATGTGGTGTCTGTCATTCATTGGAAGTCGTACAGTGGGCTGGCAAGTGAGAGTGCTTTGACCAGGAAGCTTGCGGTGCAATGTTTGGCATATGTAGAATGTGGTGTCATTCATTGGAAGTCGTACAGTGGGCTGGCAAGTGAGAGTGCTTGACCAGGAAGCTTGCGGTGCAATGTTTGGCATATGTAGAATGTGGTGTCATTCATTGGAAGTCGTACAGTGGGCTGGCAAGTGAGAGTGCTTTGACCAGGAAGCTTGCGGTGCAATGTTTGGCATATGTAGAATGTGGTGTCTGTCATTCATTGGAAGTCGTACAGTGGGCTGGCAAGTGAGAGTGCTTTGACCAGGAAGCTTGCGGTGCAATGTTTGGCATATGTAGAATGTGGTGTCTGTCATTCATTGGAAGTCGTACAGTGGGCTGGCAAGTGAGAGTGCTTTGACCAGGAAGCTTGCGGTGCAATGTTTGGCATATGTAGAATGTGGTGTCTGTCATTCATTGGAAGTCGTACAGTGGGCTGGCATGTGAGAGTGCTTTGACCAGGAAGCTTGCGGTGCAATGTTTGGCATATGTAGAATCTGGTGTCTGTCATTCATTGGAAGTCGTACAGTGGGCTGGCAAGTGAGAGTGCTTTGACCAGGAAGCTTGCGGTGCAATGTTTGGCATATGTAGAATGTGGTGTCTGTCATTCATTGGAAGTCGTACAGTGGGCTGGTAAGTGAGAGTGCTTGACCAGGAAGCTTGCGGTGCAATGTTTGGCATATGTAGAATGTGGTATCATTCATTGGAAGTCGTACAGTGGGCTGGCAAGTGAGAGTGCTTGACCAGGAAGCTTGCGGTGCAATGTTTGGCATATGTAGAATGTGGTGTCATTCATTGGAAGTCGTACAGTGGGCTGGCAAGTGAGAGTGCTTTGACCAGGAAGCTTGCGGTGCAATGTTTGGCATATGTAGAATGTGGTGTCTGTCATTCATTGGAAGTCGTACAGTGGGCTGGCAAGTGAGAGTGCTTGACCAGGAAGCTTGCGGTGCAATGTTTGGCATATGTAGAATGTGGTGTCATTCATTGGAAGTCGTACAGTGGGCTGGCAAGTGAGAGTGCTTGACCAGGAAGCTTGCGGTGCAATGTTTGGCATATGTAGAATGTGGTGTCATTCATTGGAAGTCGTACAGTGGGCTGGCAAGTGAGAGTGCTTGACCAGGAAGCTTGCGGTGCAATGTTTGGCATATGTAGAATGTGAGTCGCTCATTGGAAGTCGTGCGGTGGCTGATAGGCGAGAGTGCTTGATCAGTGAAGTTTACGGTGCAATGAGTGACGGATGTAAATTAATATTGTCAAGTATGAATGAGCTAATGAAAATGTAAAATTAACAAAATACGATTATGTAATATCTTAACTTTTTAAACAGTTCCTGTGCTATTGGGCTAAATTGTCACGAACTTATTATTTCATAGAATATCGTTAGATGGTGCTTTCATTAGATAAGTACCGTAATAATTATAACGCTAAAAAATTCAGGTCTTCTATAATATTGATTGATTAAGCAAGCACCATAGTGTTTATTGTGTAATTTATAGTTTGAGGACAAACTTGATGTCAGGAAGGCCGAATGTTAGCTTTTGGTTTTATTGTAACTAACTTCCCCTCCGGATGTCTGAGGCGTTCAGACGTGTTTTAAGTAGATCGTATTTTAAATTTTTGAATTAAATAGAATAAAAATTCCTACAAATTAGTAAAGTAATTCATCATAAAATATTAGGAGTGCATAAAACACAGGAGTTCGCGGTGTGGTCACTTTCACTGCGCTTAATTAACTCTGCAAGCGATCAACAACTCGGCTACTGTTCTACGCACACTACACCTGGCATTGCGGCGACGCCCACAGTCCATTCAAGCAGACCTACGTTCATCGTGATTGACTAAAATACACAGTCAAGGGTGACAAGGAGGATATCACTGTGAGTAGAAGACGCTACATTTTTCTTGACGGGGGTCTTCTTATATTGGACGGAAAGCCATTCTGTTCAATTCTGTCGATAGCCACCAGTCTAAGTTGAACCATAACTCAATAGACCATTTAAACATCTACCAATTACTGATAACCTGGTACTTAGGCATCGGAATAATCATAACAAACATGCCTTTAAATCGCACGTCACCCAGTACATCCCCGGCTCCGCCGCCCGCTGCGACATTGCTTGCGGTTTCCGATCAGGCGCTTTTCAGCACACTAAGTTCTTCCGAACCTAACCTCAGCCTTAAGGCGGACTCACTCCCTGCTGACCTTTCAGCGAGCACCACCTCTCGCAATGTCAAACGCAAGCTCTCGGGTGATAATGATGATAGCAGGTTATCCGTTTTCATGGCCGATATGAAGCAAATGTTCCGCGATTTCAAGCTCCAACAGGATGAGAAATATGAAAAGTTATTATCGCTGGCTAACAGTATTCGGGACTCATTCGATCATCTCGCCGGCCAACATAACAGCCTCAAATCTCAAGTGGAGCAGCTAGAAACCGAGCGCAAAGAAAATTTATCATACATTAACGAACTCGAAACTAAGCTGGAAAAAATGGAACAAGCCTCAAGATCAACTTGTATCGAGGTTCGTAATATTCCAACTGCTAAATCGGAAACGAAAATCGCTTTGCTAAACACCATTATGGGCGCAGCAAATTTTCTCGATGTAAAGATCCAGCCGAGAGACGTCAAGGATTTATTCCGTATAAAAACTAAGGACCCCGCCAACAAACCAGTTATTGTGGATTTTACCACCGTCCTGCTTAAAGAAGAATTCTTACAAAAGTTCCGAAATCATAACAAAAACTCCTTCAAGTTAACTACAGAACATCTCAAGTTGAGTGGCCCCGCAAAGCCAATTTACATCTCCGAAAACCTATCGGCCAAGAACAAGAGACTCTTCTTCTTGGCTAGAGATGCAGTCAAGTCAAGCGATTTCCAGTTTTGCTGGGTCTCGCATGGAAAGATATTTGTTCGCGAAAAACCTGGGGAACCCCATTTCCAAGTTAAACATGAAGCCGACCTTGCATGTATTATCAAATCTGCGTGACTATTTATGTACATATTAAGAAACTCGCATCTATTAGTATTTGTGGATGTAAATCAGAAACTTAGTTTGGATAACAAAAATAACTCTAAAAATGCTTTCCTTATTATGATTTGCTTATTGTATCAGAATTACACTATAACTACACACACTATAATTACACTCTCTTCATATTTATACGCCGCATCATCACACAACACAATATTCCACAAGTTCCTCGCTTTATTACAATATTGGAGTCTAAACAAAGTAATTTCTATAAAACATTGCCTAAAATGCCGTTCTTACTGTTGTCTCATAACAAGCTTCAATCAAGTTATATCATTATATTATTACAGCGCACTTGAGTGTATTAACCCAATCCATATTTTATATTCCCTAGTTTTAACCAAAATTAAGAATGAATGTTTTGAATAAAATAAACAATGAGGTAGAAAATGTTTCTGTCTCAACTAGCTATAACTGCTCACCGGAAAATAGTGCAAATTACCTTAAGAAATCGGTCCATGATTTAAAAATATTACATACCAATATACGTAGCCTTAACTGTAATTTTGATAATCTTGTATTATTTATGAATAGACTGACTTACTTACCAGATGTCGTAATACTTTCAGAGTGCTGGTTAAGTAAATGTCAAACTATTCCTATCTTAAACACATATAATTCACACGTGTCGTCTTTCAAAAACCAAAATGATGGCGTAGTGGTATACATCAGAGACTGTTATAATCCTTCTATTGAAATACCTAGCTTCTCTGATGCCAACTGCCTAATACTCAAATTCTCGGATAGGGCTGCTGTTGTTGCAATGTACCGCTCTCCGTCATGTAGGGATTTGACACGGTTCCTATCCAGTCTTGATAGCATGCTTGGGTCTTTAGCTCAGTTTAAAACTGCTGTCATTATTGGGGATATCAATATAAATATTGCACCTGAAAACTCAGACCCTAATGCAGACGAGTACCTTAATCTCACAGCTTCTCATGCAATGCTTCCCGCTCATATTCTTCCTACTAGACTATCAAGCTGCCTAGACCACGTGATAATACGGTGTCAAATTCCTGCAACCACTCTAGTACTCGATTCTCTCATAACGGATCATTCACCAGTCATCCTTTTTTGTAACATGAACATGAAAATTAAGGCTCATCAGAGTTACCGTAAACCAAAAATTTATGTTCCAAAGGTTGTCGAGTGCATCACAGAAACTGACTTCTCACCTATTCTCAACTCTAATAACCCGAATGAAGCTGCTGAATCTTTTGTCTCTATAATCTCTTCCGCTATTACAGCACACACTCATACATCAATTACCCCAAGTAGACGACGCACTCTTAAACCATGGATTACCCCAGGCCTCTTAAGATGCATACGTCATAGAGACAAATTATATCGGAAATTTAAAAAACATCCAGACAACGAAAACAACAAGTTAATCCTCATCCGTTACCGAAACTTTTGTAATAATTTACTAAAAAAAGTTAAAAGACAGTACGAACACACAGAGTTTCAGAAGGCAAAAAAGAACCCGAAAGCTACATGGGCTCTTATCAAGCAGATAGCAAATCTAAACCAAACCAGAACACCGTCTTCAGAGCTCCTAAAATGCTGTGCTAATCCCTCCCAATCAGTAAACATGGTAAATGAATACTTTGCTAATGTGGGCAGACTTTTGGCATCAAAAATTCAACAATCTAAAGCTCATAATAGTACCACATCCAGCAATTATGATTCCAGTTTTTCTAAATTGACGGTGCTACATTCAATGGCACTGCACGAGGTTGACGGTTCCGAGATAAATAACATTATCCTGAACCTAAAAGATAAATGCGCCATTGGTTTCGACGGTATTCCAACCTCAATTGTGAAAGCTACTAGATTAATTATAGTCCCTGTGCTTGTCCACATTTTTAATTTATGTCTCTCATCGGGTATCTTCCCAGACATCTTTAAGACCGCGGTTATCCACCCTATCTATAAATCTGGAGACAGAAACAGTGTCACTAACTATAGACCTATATCGGTACTTACGACTTTATCCAAAATAATGGAGAAGGTTATTAATATTAGATTAACAAAATTTCTCACAAAATTCAACATACTAGCTAGTAACCAATTTGGCTTCAGAAGTGGCAAAAGTACTGATGATGCCGTGTTGGAACTAACAGGTACCATTATTGATAATTTTGAAAATAAACAAAAGACACTGGCTATTTTCCTTGACCTATCGAAAGCCTTTGACACTGTTTCTGTCCCCATGCTCCTTTCTAAGTTATATGATGTTGGTATACGCGGTACGGCCTGGGATATGTTCAAAAGTTATCTGACTGGGCGTGCACAGTACGTAAAGGTGGATAACCATGTCAGTAGAAAGGAGATGCTCACTTTTGGTGTGCCTCAGGGCAGCGTGCTTGGCCCGAGTCTCTTTCTTATTTATGTGAATGAGCTGTGTCGGCTATCTCTCCCTAACTGCAAAATAGTAACTTATGCAGACGACACAGCTCTAATAATTCATGGCCGCAATTGGAGTGAAACTTGTAGAAATGCTGAGCTAGTCCTGAGTATTGTCATGAAATGGTTATCTTCAAATCTGTTAACTTTAAATATAGATAAAACTAAGTTCATTACTTTTTCTTTAAATAAGACCGGTCAACCCCAGACTCCTTTTGCTCTCCAAGCCCATACTTGTACAAACCCTAGTTCTGAGACTATCTGTGACTGCCCTCAAATAGTAGGTACTGCAACTATTAAATATCTTGGTATTGTACTTGATAGTCACCTTAAATGGCACCAACAAATTGACTCAGTTGTGACACGCCTCAGGAAGCTTTTATATATCTTTAAGAAACTTCGATCTGCGGCAGACTTTGGGACTTTAATAAATGTATATTTTGCACTGGCTCAGTCAGTGATGGGATATTGCTTAACAGTGTGGGGTGGCGCTCATAAGACTTCTATGTTACGCATTGAGAGAGCTCAAAGAGCAGTTCTGAAAGTCCTTGCGAGGAAACCTATACGCTTTCCTACAATCTCCCTGTATTCTCTCTGCCAGGTCCTAACAGCCAGACAGCTGTTTGTTTCTCAGGCAGTGCTACGTAAACATTCCCAGCTTCCCTATGAACTAGCCAGATGTAACAGTAGACGCCGTTCAGATCGAGTATGCAATGTAAAAGCTTGTACAAATGTAGCAGCACGTCGTCATTGTTCCTACATAAGCTCAAAATTATACAATAGAATTAACAAAAGGCTCAACATCTATTCTCTCACCCAAAATAAATGCAAGAAAAGTCTCAATACTTGGCTAAAATCGCTTACATATGATGCAACTGAAAAACTTGTGGAAGTGTAACACATTCACACTCACACACGCTAACACACCCTCACACACACATACACACACCCTCACTTACACTACACTTATTCCGTAATTTTACTGTTGTGTTTTTCTTTAAGTTTTTTTTTCCTTTTTATTCTTAACCACTTACATATTAAAGTATAAATATGTTTTTCTCTGGAACGAACTACCCTCTCACTAGGAGCCGGGCGTTGATAGCTGCGCCACAGTTACTAACTTTTGCAGTTATCATCGTTTATCTATTTTTATGATTGTATCTGTTTTTGTTCCAAAATAAACGATTATTATTATTATTATTATTAAATATTGTTGATTGGGTACATAATTCATTTGTTAAAGTTTATTTAATCATTTGTGATTTTCTGCAACTGACTTCCGGTACTGTAAATACTGTCTCCGGTTAGAGAACGGAAGTCGATTGCAAACTTGATTAAAATAGTATTTAATATTTTATTCCCGGAAGTTGCTTGGCACGCCACCTATTTACAGTTTTGAGACGTAGAAATGTTTATAAGCACATGGCAGGGCATTTTTAAGTTAGTTCCGTCTAGAATAAAGATCTGAAACGTTAGGCTGCTCGTTTTCCTGTCCCAATCCGTTCTGATTTCTGATACTACGCATAATTATTCGTCAAAATGTACTGAACAGCTGATTTTTTTTGCGATTTCAGGTTTGGTCCCATAGTAAAAGTTGTTCATAATGATGAGTACAATGACCCCTTAAGAGGTTGTTGGTATTTTACCAATAACCCTGTATGTTGATTCGAATACAATTTAAGGATAGTAGTAATATAAGGAATACAGACGCGATGTTAAGCTCCATTTACATGGTGCAAGTTTCTAGAACGTTCAAGAGCAATAATCATTAAACAGATTCATGTAAATGAACTAAAATGAGGAGCTCGTGCGTGGCTCAATAATAACAGCCGTAAGGGTCGATCCATCAGGTTAGGCTACGCTTGCCGGGGTTGGTCCGTAGATGGGTGACCATCTGTACATAC
Organism: Dicycla oo; assembly: GCA_948252095.1. Taxonomy (NCBI): domain Eukaryota; kingdom Metazoa; phylum Arthropoda; class Insecta; order Lepidoptera; family Noctuidae; genus Dicycla; species Dicycla oo. Next base: position 19,453,228 of record OX411732.1, read on the forward strand.
CGAGACTCCTCCGTGCCTCGGAAAGCACGTTAAGCCGTTGGTCCCGGCTGTCATTCGTAGATCTTTGGCAGTTGTTACGATTCGTCAGAAGCCCGAAAGTCTGACAACCAGTCTTACCAAGGGGTATCGTATTACTATAGATGCTGGCGGGAAAAATTCCGAATCATTCCCGTCGAATATTTCGGAAGTATTCCGAAACTTTGGGAATATTTCAACGTTTATTCCCATTGAATTATTCGGGCGAAATATTCGGCGGAAACATTCGATTGCGGGGTACGAATGTTTCTCGCGGGGGGGGGGGACTTCTCCGGGGAGCATCTCCCCTCATACCGCACCCCGCACCGCCCTCGCCTGCACGCACGACTCGTGGCAGTCGGGCGTGCGCGGCGCGGCGGCGGCGATCGACGATCGATGCAAAAATGATTTTTCAGCATAAACTAAAAATCTTAATTATATTCATTTTGAATAATTCTGATTTAAAGAAACTTTCCTAGAAGTATTCCGGAATTATTCAGAAGTTTTCCGAAGTTTTGCAACTATACGTATTACCCAATAACTGGGTTGTGGAGGTCAGATAGGCAGTCGCTCCATGTAAAATACTGGTATTCAGCTGCATCCGGTTAGACTGGAAGCCGACCCCAACATAGTTGGGAGAAGGCTAGGCAGATGATGATCTAAATGAACTAAAATACCGGCAAAAAAATTGCGAAGCGATTATTGCTTGCAATTTTTGCCTCGTCTAAACAGAGTTGCAAGTCCTTGTACAATTACAATATTGTCTGGTTTAATTATTGTATTGCCCCTTTTTGGCCTACCAAAAATAACATTCAATTTTATTGAACGTCTTGTTTCGTTCGCACATGTTTGAATGACAGAAAATTTTAGATTTTAGAATTTAATAACGATTTAATTGTACGTACAATTTTATTGTGCGTGATGTTTGTGTTAGACGGTACCAGTTAATTGCCCTTGACTTTTATGGCATGCTACAGGCAATAAACGTGCACCGTGTAAATGGAGCTTAATTGTGTTAAACAATATACTTCAGATGTATGTTCTTAACTCATTAAACTACAATTCCCCTTAACTTGGTGTTAAGCGAAGTTTAACTGTTCCAACTTTTAAGTCTACGTAAAGTTTTTGAATAATAACACTGGTTTACATGGATCTTGTCCTTGAAATAAAAAGTTTTTTTTTTCTTAACAGTTGTAACTGATATTAAAAAAAATAATCTCCAAACGGCTGGTTGACACTTCCTGTGGCTCAAGGGCTGGCTTTTACCTTCGCCAGAGGCTAAGCATTGCCATACAACGTGGCACTGTGGCTGTAAATTGCAATATATTATATATAGGACTTTTTTAATTTTATATTTTTATGTGCTTATTATATTGTTTGAAATTGGCTATATGTACATTTTTAAATCAGTCTCAGGTCAAAAATAGTCACAAAACCAAGAAGTTTTAATTCTGAACTTAAAACATCAAAATCTTTCTTTTTTCAAAAATTAAACGGTTTTTTTTATCGCTCATTAACCTTTTTAATAATAATATTCGTTCATTTTTGACTTTCGAATACATCCATAAAATTGTTATTGACACAGAAATGCTTTTAAGAAACGAATGTTAGTAATGAGCAGAAAATGTGACGTTTGAATTAAATTGGATTTCGCATTAAGCGCGTATCTGCCCAGAAATGGGAGAACTGGCTTAAAAGAGACGCTTATTTATTTGAATGTCGAAAGGTAACGAACGTAAAAAACCAATCAAGTGCGTGCCAGACCACGCACAATGAAGGGTTCCGTAGTTGGTATGAATTTATCCCAAGAACACACTTAACATTGTAGCTGTTAAAAACATGTTCTGCCATACGTTCCAACTACAAATGTCCATAGTTAAACGAAAAAGATCCAACCCACATTAATTGTAATATGGGTTGGATCTTTTACGTTTAACTATGGACAAAGGTAAGTTTGTACGTACAATATTGAGAGCCACCATACCATGTTATTTTAAGAAAGACCATAGACTTCTTATAGGTTTCCTGTACCTAATCTATAGTTATAAAATTTTCTTATTTGCCCCAAACTTGATATATATTTTTGCAAATATATATTTTTTTATTTTATTATTTGCCCCCATATTAAAAATTCATTAATTTATGTAAATTTACGTGTAATGTTACACGTCCGTGTTTGGGTCAGAGAAATACATACGTGTACCAAATGTTCTTTTAAATTTCAACTTAATCGGTCCATTAGATTCGGAGCAATTTGGCAGTGACAGACGGACAGACAGACAGACAGACACATGAGTGATCCTATAAGGGTTTTTTCCTTTTGAGGTACGGAACCCTAAAAAAGCAACAAAAAAACCAGAACATTTCTTTACGTAGAACATTTCTGTCCACAGGATGCCTCTTTCATGAAGATAATTTAATAACAATTTTCACACTGAAGTTTAAAATAGCTTGTTGTTATGAACGAGAGCTGTATCAACAATCTATGGAACACTTTGAGAACAAAAGTATTTGATCTCTTCAAAAGTATGTCATAAACACCAGCATTGTTATGGCGATAAACTATATTTAATATGAATTGTATGCTTTCTAGTTTAACATACATTTTTTTTTTTCCTAACTTCTTTGCATTATTCGAAGGCGTAATAACAGATTTAAAAGCCACTATAATAAAATCATATATCTGTGACATAACAGCGTCCTTATTTGAAGCTGCTGTTCAAATTATTATGTCCGATGGTACAAATCTGGTCTGAACACAAGACTTTAACCGCTGTATTATTCTTACTCCACATCACTTGCAAATCGAATCCCCAGTGCTTCGAACTTAAGATAAAACATCTCGTATGTATATCAAGTGACACGATACGTTATTCAAAAGAACAGGTTGACGACCCCTGTTGAATCAAATTTATACACACTACTCTTGAATACTGATATCAGGGGGAAACAACCTTCGGGTTGTGTAAGAATAATTCTTGGTGGTATTATGATGTAGCAAAGCGAATTGATAATAACGCGAGCGAGAAGTACCGTTTAGTTATGTTACGAAGTTACTGGAATTACCGAAAATGGCGCCGGTTCCCTTATTCACAAACTAAACTAAATTTCGTGGATCTTTGACAGTCGTTACGGGTCGTCAGAAGCCTGAAAGTCTGACAACCAGCCTTACCAAGGGGTATCGTATTACCCAGTAACTGGCTTGTGGAGGTCAGATAGGCAGTCGCTCCATGTAAAGTACTGGTTTTCAGCAGCATCCGGTTAAACTGGAAGCCGACCCCAACATAGTTGGGAAAAGGCTAAGCAGATGATGATGATCCATCAAGTATAGCATTTTTCGTCTATGGTTGCACAATATAAATATGGTGGTTCAACTTCATAGCGTCTATGAAGTATTGCATTTTTTCATTTATAATAATAATCATTTATTCAATATAGTAACAATATACTTACAAATTGTGTTAGTAAAACATTAATTTGTGACATCACTGCTGCAAGGTGACAGGCCCAGCCGATAGCTTGCAGCAGTGCTTCACAAACGCACAGTCTAGCCTGCTTGCTACCATGTGCCTGATGCAGTTGGTGCTGCCCCGCGCCCTACTAACCAGGGATGCTCACCACTTCCGCATCACAGGCTAGAAGCAGTCCACGCCAGCCAAACATACTTGATGCGCTGCAGTATCGGGGCAACCCCATCAGCACCCTGAATGCTTTATTGTATTGAACGCGAAGGGCGCTGTATGATTTCTGAGTATAATGAGCCCACAGACTGCAAGAGTAAAAAGACGTGCAATAAGCACTTTTAATGCGCTTGACCTCTTTAGAGCCACGCCTGAATTTTTTAATTTTTTATTTGAGATGGGTTTGTTCTTGACTTAGTCTATAGTTGACTATAGTCTAGACCTAGGTCAAAGTTGACAGAGACAAAGTCTACGATGGAGTGAGCTTACCCAGAAGAAGCCGTTCGGGAACACAGACGCAGGTAGTGAGTTCCACTCTTTTGCCGTACGCATTATGAAGGATGTTTGGAAGCGCTTAGTGCGAATTGGTGGAATTAGGTACTACAACGGCAACTAGGTATGGAATGTGCGAAATAAAAAAATATGCGAATAATGAATATGCGGTTTAGGAACTTCATAGGTGAGCTTATGTCAAAACTAAAATGAATGGTTGGAAATTAGAGTATAATAGACAAAGAAGTATGGAAGAAAAAGACATGTTGTGCCAACCATGTTGGCATGAGGATGATGATTTTAAGTCTATAACGATTCTTCTAGAGTTTTTCCTTTACCGACGTTGGTTTTCAAAATCAACATAATAAAAGCTCACCTTAAGCCAAGAAAGCTGTTAATTTTCCAAGAAAAAGTAATTAGCAATATCCCAGATAGGTAAATAGTAAAAACACCAAGCGAATTTTCTCTCAAAAATAGGTCTATTATTGAACTATTAAAAAATGTTAACCGTTTTGGTTCGCAGCACAATTTAAAATTCTACCCTACTTTCATATTATATTATTATCCTGAGTAGAGCAGAGCAGCTATATTTATTTCAATATAGCAGTTTTACGCTGTTTCAAAAGCTCGTATATTTCATAAAATTTTGTGTTTATCTATTCATTCATTCATTCACTCTATCTCATTCAGAGTAACCTTCGTCGTACAAACAATATTCAGGCAACTGAAAGCTTTAAGATAATTTTAGAGACATTTCACTAAACTTGGCGCATTAAAAAAAGTTTTATAAATAGTTATTTCAAATAAATATAAGTACCTATGCCTACTGTAATTGAATGCATTTTATTTTAGAAGAAAAAAAAGAATGAAAAATAGTGTAAGTAATTTGTCACAAAAACGTGCGTATTAAAAGTCAGTTAACTCGAATACAAGAAAAAAAACCGGTCAAGAGCGAGTCGGACTCGCGCATCGGAGTTCCGTACCATCATATATAAAAGTGTGCTATTTAGAGACATAATTTTTTTTTGTAACCTTTACATAAACTTCTACCACACAGAACTTCGGTGATACGGGGGGGTATTTTTTTCCATTTTCATCAAAAGTCGAAAACTATGCGGCCTAAACAAAAAAAAAAATGTTTGAGAATGTGCAAACTACACTCTTTCATATGATATACATGCCTTAGTAGCCCCACTTGGAATTTTTAAGACCCCCTTTCAGGCCTTGTTGCAAAAAAATAATATATTTCTTTTTATATTTCTTTTATTTTTTTCTATATTTCTTTTTTTTTTATTTCTTTTATATATTTCTTTCTTATTTACAAAATAGTTGGGCAAACGTCATCTAAAACTATACCAAAATTCAAGTTGATAGCATTAGTAGTTCTTGAGATATCCAGCTGTGACAAACAGACAGACTGACTCGCACCATAAGGGTTCATATTTTTACCATTTTGATACGGAACCCTAAAAACATAACAAATACAGTCGACTCTCGATAATTTGACACTGGATAATTTGTAACTCTCGATAGTTTGAAATTTTTTTTCTGGTCCCTAGGGAAATACTCGATAAATTGAATAAAATTAATGTTACTTGGTCCCCTCGGTAATTTGAAGTTGACGGAATAGTATCTTGCCCATCAACATGCAATTATTTGAAGTACGGGCTTCCCTACTTTCTATAATTTGAAGCGTTTATCATGCACCTATCGTTTTTTTATATGTATGTATGCACGGACAGACCTGCCGATTGATTACATAAATAAGATATGAGTGAGTTTACAGTTTGCATTCCAGTCTACCTTTGAACGTTAAAGTGAGTCTGTTAATGTTTGATTTGTGTTATTAAAATGGATTAAAAAAGAACAGCAGTGCTATTCTGTACAAATCTCACCGTGAAAATTTAGGTAGGTGAGCATGGATTGAGCTGTCAATCCCTAGCATCTGGTGGAATGACAGCTCACTTCAAGCTCACTTTACCTAAGTTTACACGGTGAGATTTTTGCAGAATAGATCGGCAGGTGTCTTTCCATAAGTGTAATTCAAGCTGTGGAGGATGAAGCAATTTGGTATTTTACCATCGACGTTGTCGATGATTTTGAAATTCTTTTATTTTTGAGAAATTCTTAAAACTCCTATTATTTTGAACTCTTGGTAATTTGAAATTTTTCTCTGGTCCCTAGAGTTTCAAATTATCGAGAGTCTAGCCTGCCTAGCTATTTCCCAGCTATGTTGGTGTCGGCTTCCAGTCTAACAGGATGCAGCTAAATACCAGTTTTTTTACATAGACCGACTGCCTATCTGACCTCCACAACCCAGTTACTGGGTAAGACTGGTTGTTAGACTTTCGGGCTTCTGACGAACCATAACGTATGTCAAAAATCCACGAATGACAGCCGGGACTAACAGCTTAATGTGCTTTCCGAGGCACGGAGGAGTCTCGGTATGCAAAGATCCCCGGTCACCCATCCACGAACCAACCCTGGCAAGCGTAGCTTAACCTGATGGATCGACCCGTGCGGCTGTTATTACTTAGCCACGAACTCCACCTAGAACGAATTGAAATTTCTGATGTCAAAATAATAGCTTTTTACTAATTGCATATATGAAAGTATGATATAATTATACGGTATTTAAGAGCCTGTACAACCTCAGCTCAAATTCTAATTTCGCCCCCACTTCCCCCCGCCACCTCACTCTTTGTTATTGTTTCTGTAATGTGTGTTCTGAATGCAAGCGACACAGGTCTCCGTTCGAAAGCCGAAGCGAGTCTGAGCGGGGGTGTCGGATTGTCGGGCAGGGAACCAACTTCAAGACGCCGATACTTTAGGTAATTTCTTTTGTACGGTGAAAATAATGGTAAATAAAAAACTGGCCAAGTGCGTGTTGGACTACGCATAATGAAGGGTTAAGTAGTTGGGATGAATCCCAAGAACAAACTTAACACTGTAGTTGAAAAACATGTTCTCCCATACATTCCAACTGCAAATGTATGTTTGTATGCACAATATTGAGAGATTTAAGACCATAGACTTCTTATAAGTTTTCCTGTAATTTATAGGGATTGAACTATTTCCTATATTTTTTTCAAAATTTTAGGCTCAGTACTTTCGGAGATAAGGGGAGGATGGTCAATTTTCATATACTTTCTTAAATAACTTTGAAATTATTTATTTTAAAATTATATAAAACATATATTTGCGACCCTCACAGGAAGCCCTTTTATTTAATATCTCACACGGTACAGTTTGCAAAACTTTTTTTTTTTGTCTTATTCGCCCCCCAAAATTGACCCCCATATTCAAAGCTAATTTATTTACGTTACACGTCCGTGTGTGGGTCGTTGAAATACATACGTGTACCAAATTTCAACTTAATCGGTCCATTAGATTCGGAGCAAATTGGCTGTGACAGACAGACAGACACACGAGTGATCTTATGAGGGTTTCGTTTTTTCCTTTTGAGGCACGGAACGCTAAAAAAAAACATAAGACCTGCTTTATAGTTAGTTCAATTAGTATGTATTTTTGTATACCAGCAGTTTATTGTTCGGTTTGGAGGTAACTTTGGATTTTTTCCTATCGAGAATTTTTTTTTTTAAGAATCGTGCTGTCGTCAAACATAGTACTTACATTAATCCTCAACTTTACCACAGATTTATTTCAAAATTAATGCTGCTGTATTTTCGGCACAACGAAGGAAAGGCTAAGCCATTTCAGGTATAGGCTCTAAAAACGAAAACAGTTTTTAAAATTTTTGTCTGTCTGTTTGTTCCGGCTAAACTCCGAAATAGCTATTTTGATAGGACTTTCACTGGCAAGTATCTGATATTATAAGGAGTATCTTAGGCTACTTTTATTTTTGAAAAATAATTAGGGTGTCGCGCCAAAAAATGAAAACCCATGAAATTCTCAAAACAAACAAACAAAAAGTCGGATTTCAAAAATTCTTTTTGCATTTGGTAATAATTTATTATGGCCTAATTCTCGAGGATGCTTATTGGCTATTTGACATCACGCTACTACTCTCAGGAGCCGAGCAAAAAGAAAAAAAACGTCAGAAAGAACGCTATGCGAAAACGAAGTACAGACGCCAGCACATCAAGCTACTACAATCTGTCAGATTTCTTTAATAGATTTTCGACTTTATTACTAAAGCATTAGGTTCAAGGTTGATTGGGAAAATCTGACAGTTTCGGGTAGGTGGACCTGCTGGCGTCTGTACATAAAGCGCGGGCGGGCGCGCCGACGATGCAATGCGGCGGGTCTGCTGGGGACATACGAGTATCGTACGACTTCCACGCATACGAAGTCGCGGGGAACAGCTAGTTATAAATACGATAAGTAGGTACCATTTAAGATAGCTGGAGGGTATTATGAATAATGCGTAAAGTACCTAATATAGATGTTGCATTTGCTAAAAGTAGGTTTTATCTTAATGGGAAAGTGGGTGTTTCAAGAAGCGTTTTAATACGTAAGGCTATAAATATCTTCGTAAACAATGTTTAAACCTCCGTACGAAATAATATTCGAAAAATCTGAATTTAAAGGAAGGTAGTGAAATCTTATGTAGGTACTTTCTGAGTATATCTTGGACATTATTGACGTCGGTTAAGGAAAAACATCGTGAGGAAACCAGCAGTGCTATTCTGTACAAACCTCACCGTGAAAACTTAGGCGAGGTAAGCGTGGAGTGAGCTGTCAATAGTGTCAATCCCTAGCACCAGGTGGAATGACAGCAGTGCTATTCTGTACAAATCTCACTGTGAAAACTTAGGTAAGGTGAGCGTGGAGTGAGCTGTCAATAATGTCAATCCCTAGCACCAGGTGGAATGACAGCAGTGCTATTCTGTACAAATCTCACTGTGAAAACTTAGGTAAGGTGAGCGTGGAGTGAGCTGTCAATAGTGTCAATCCCTAGCACCAGGTGGAATGACAGCAGTGCTATTCTGTACAAATCTCACCGTGAAAACTTAGGTGAGGTGAGCGTGGAGTGAGCTGTCAATAGTGTCAATCCCTAGCACCAGGTGGAATGACTGCAGTGCTATTCTGTACAAATCTCACTGTGAAAACTTAGGTAAGGTGAGCGTGGAGTGAGCTGTCAATAGTGTCAATCCCTAGCACCAGGTGGAATGACAGCAGTGCTATTCTGTACAAATCTCACCGTGAAAACTTAGGTGAGGTGAGCGTGGAGTGAGCTGTCAATAGTGTCAATCCCTAGCACCAGGTGGAATGACAGCAGTGCTATTCTGTACAAATCTCACTGTGAAAACTTAGGTAAGGTGAGCGTGGAGTGAGCTGTCAATAGTGTCAATCCCTAGCACCAGGTGGAATGACAGCAGTGCTATTCTGTACAAATCTCACCGTGAAAACTTAGGTGAGGTGAGCGTGGAGTGAGCTGTCAATAGTGTCAATCCCTAGCACCAGGTGGAATGACTGCAGTGCTATTCTGTACAAATCTCACTGTGAAAACTTAGGCGAGGTAAGCGTGGAGTGAGCTGTTAATAGTGTCAATCCCTAGCACCAGGTGGAATGACAGCAGTGCTATTCTGTACAAATCTCACTGTAAAACTTAGGTGAGGTGAGCGTGGAGTGAGCTGTCAATAGTGTCAATCCCTAGCATCAGGTAGAATGACAGCTCACTACAAGGCCACTTCACCTACGTTTTCACAGTGACATTTTTACAGAATAGACCGGCTGGACTTCCGTCTTGAGCCAGCGTGGTGATCAAAGCTCGTATCTTCTCTACGTATGAGAAGAACCTTTCGCCCTGCATTGGGAGAATAAATAAGCTGGCTACTTATTGCTTATGATTTGTTTCCAAATCTGATTTGCTAGACTTACATTATACCTGAGCTAAGGGCTGGCTTACTTTGGCCAGAGTCTAAGCATTGCCATACAACGTGGCAATGCCGCCTGTCGCTTGGGTACGTTACCAGTCGACAGCGTTGCTGAGGATTTTTTCGACGCCATATTTTAGTTTAATTGTTTTAGTTTTGATAGGATTTTATATTGTTAACTTAATTAATAATTATCGATAAAACCCCAGTTTACGGTATTGCTTACATACTTTATTTAAAAAATAACCAATTAATTTGTTCTTAAATTGTTGACCACCAAGAATCAATTTCTATGAGAGCCCATATATTTGACGTAACGATCGACTTTCAAGGGATTTCAATTTCAGTGTTTGGTCATAAAACTCATTTGTTCACCATCTCATTGTTTCGATTGCCCATCGTCCGTTTTTGAGATAACCCTTTTTGCTCAACTGGGTAAGGAGTAGTAGTAATAATTTGGGATATTGTATTTTATTTGCGAAAACCAACTATAATGGCTTGTTAGTTTATATTAGCTAGGGGCTAAATGATAAAAGCCGAATATTGATTCGGCAATCGAAGGTTAAGCTACGCTAGCTGCGTCCGGTTCGTGGATGGGTGACCATCCATTACATATCGAGACCCCTCTGTGCCTCGGAAAGCACGATAAGCTGGTAGTCCCAGCTGTCTTTCAAAGATCTTTGCCAGTCGTTACGAGTCCTCAGAAGCCGGAAAACCTAACAACCAGTCTTACCAAGAGGTATCGTGTTACTCAATAACTGGGTTGTGGAGGTCAGATAGGCTGTTGCTCCATGTAAATTACTGGTATTCAGCTGCATCCGATTAGACTGGAAGCCGAACCCAACATAGCAAGGAAAGGCTAGGCAGATTGATTTAGTTTATCTTAGCCGTTCGGATTTCCTCCCGGTGGGTTCCCGCATTAACGAAGAGGGGGCTCAGTAGCCGTGGCTTGGTCACCCACGGTGAAGCGAAGAGGAACCCGAGGAAGGGCCGCTCGTCAGGGCTTTTCCCAGGAAGTCGACGACGTAGCGGCCAACATGTAGGTTGCAGTACCGCTTGCGGCCCCGTGCAGTGTGCCGGTGATGGGGGGTACTCCCCAGAGGACTTTTTCGAGGACGAGGAGGACGCTTTTCGAGAAATAAAAAAGACCACAAATATGCAAACTGCTATGGGCACCTACTATGCCTATGCTCATGCATCGCTTAGCTACGGCATAATAATGTGGGGAAATAGCACAGACGCACCGGCGCTGTTCACAACTCAAAAAAAGCTACTTCGGATTTTATTTAATATAAAACAAACGGATAGCTGCAAACCCCATTTCATAAAACTAAACATTCTAACTAGTGATGGGCGAGGGCTAAATACTCAAAGGATAAATATTCAAGTATTTATCAGAAATGGATAAATACCCATTTTTATCAAGTTTTTACTCGAAATGACGTATAAATATAATTTAAACGTTGTTTCTCTAAGTTAATACTCGTAACTACTGTTGTTGTTTGAGATTTCCAAAACTACATTTACATTACAAATTAAGATTTTTTTTTTTCTGGTGAGACGTTAAGACGAGGCAACTTTATCACACGGCTCCCTATCCCGGCCTCTCGCCCAGTTTCTTTTGTTTTACAGGTGCGCGGGGGAAGGGTGGGAAACTTTGTTTTTGAAGGGTTTTGTAAAATGACAGTACAAGAAACGAAATCTGTACGTATATAGTATTTAACCGCTGTTTTTAATAAGTACTTGAGTAAAAACGTATATTTATGAGTATTTATCAATTTTTAGTATTTATCCGGATAAAATCACAACACTAATTCTAACTCTTCCTTCTATATACTCGTACATACTGGAAATCTGTAAGTTCGCTCACATACACACCAAGACTTTTACACTAAATGAGAAGACATACAAGCAAAATACACACTCCCACACAAAACACGATTAAACCTACCGACATCCCGTTTAAAATGCACTCTTCTAGTCCACTGGTTATGTCGATAAAAATGTATAATAAACTACCTGACGTACTGAGAAACGAGGAAAATATTTCTGTTTTTACAAATACATTAAAAAAAATATTACTACGCAAATGTTATTATAGCATAAATGACAAATCTATAGAACTGAATAATATAAATTGACAAAACAATCTTAGATTAAATTATAATTAATAAAATGTTATCATAAATTATACTTATAATAACTTGTTATTCGTTGGTTTGCATGTATAAATGAGTCCTCTTCCGTTAAATTTTCTATTGCTGTGCCCAACATGGTCCATGATTGTTACAACAAATGTTATCTATCACCTAAGCATATACACTGTGGAATACAATAAATGATTGATTGATTGATTGAGGAGGGTCCGATGACGGACATCCGCGGCGGGTTCGCGGTGAGTGCTAACGCGTGCCCGTGTTCCCACCACAAGCGGCAGAGGAGGACACCGTGGAGTTTTAGTGGGTTCGAGTCGCATGAGTAATTTTCACGCAAAAAAAGCCATTCGTTATTTTTAGTTTTAAAAGTTAACATTTTTATTTTTCTTGATATGATATCGTTAACCGAAATGTCGGTGAAGTTATGAAAACAATATTTTTATTTGATCTTTTGATTGGAAATATTTTGATCTAAAAGTGTGTCCGTGGAGTATCTAGCCCATTTTTCTCCATATGTACTTTGGAATGTGCGATTAGCTTGATCTTTCTGACTGACCGACTCCTTGAAAAATCAAATGTGCCTGTAATTGTTTTAATTGAAATAAATGCTTTGAGTTTGTTAAGAGGGCCCTTCCTGGCCCGTCTATCGTCAACGCGAGCATGGTCGAAAAGCTTGTGGTTTCATCTAGCGCAACGCCCGGTGACTAACAAGCAAGTGAGAACGCGATAGCATTGAACGAAAAATAGTGTGCGAAAATTTTATGAAACTTTATTATAAACGTTCCAGGAAATACGTGTTTTTTAGCAAGCCTTACAAGTTTGTGAAATAAATAATTGACATTTAGAATGTCCATTACGTGTGCAAGGTTCCTATCGATATGTTTTCTTTACTTTTATAATTTGTGAGTACATTTTGAACGGCCAAAGTTCAGGTAAAAATTGTGCAAAAAAGCAGATTTTTGGAGGCTTATACTGAATTTGTTTCTCCAAAATTTTATTTTTCGCTTTGATATAAACCTATATACAGTGCACAAAATACCTATAAGTTCAAAAAAACGCTATAATCACGTACGAGCGTTTGTATGAAAAGTATGACGGGTTGGCCGCTCTTAATAAATGAACTTCACCCTAATTGCATAACACACTATCAATCGGAATCTGAATTATTTTGAAGCAAATTGCTAATCCGTTGCTTCATATGTTCGAAAAATTTGTCTGCTTGACAACATAAAGAACGTTGTTGAACTGTCAAAATACACAATTAGGGTGCTGTTATTCCTTCTTTCTTTAAAAACAATTGCACAAAACCGTCCCCGATGTTTTCCAGTTTACGTACAAATCTCTTACACTTTCTGTCCACTCTCAAACTAAAAGTTATAGCGACAGATACATTACTGCGCCCAATAAGACCGTAATAGGGCTAGTTTTAGGTGTTATTGTCGGGCAAAAAGCTTCTGATTCAGAGGAATGACCTCTCATATTGACCTTCAGGGTTAGGGATGTGATACAATATATCGATATCTTTAGTACGAGTAATATGATAAAGCTGAAGAGTTTGTTTGTATGAACGCGCTAATCTGTGGAACTACCAGTCGGATTGAATCAATTATTTTGATATGGTATTTGATAGCCCAATTCTATTTAATATCACACTACAATCCTCAAAAGCCGTGCAAAAAAATTCAGGAAGAGCGCAAAGCGGATACGAAGTTTTTTTTTTACGCTATTGGGGGGGCGGGCGATGGAATGCGACGCGGTACGTCGGGAGTCAAGAACGGCCGGCCAACGTGAACCGAGCATACTGTGAGTCGAACTGTGCATGCCTATGGAAACGAGGTACAATCCTGCGCAGCTCAGACGCTTTATTTTAGTATAAGTAGATATTGTGGTGTCTCATAATTTCCAAGCGAACGAATTCGCGGGCAGAAGCTAGTGTGAGTACTTGTTTGTGCCGCATCATCAGGGGATGATGTTGGGGTTGCCACATTTCTGTAGTGCATCAGGGATGTTCGCGCTGTTTCGCACTGATGAGCTTCATGAAGAGGACGGTATCCCTGATCTGCAGAATGCGTGGCAGCCGCAACGAAATCTTGAAGACTGTGGCTGTGGTCGCTTTGGAGGGCCTTATTAATTCCATTTTAATTGTAATTTTTAATTTCCATTTTTCATTTTAATTTTTAATTTTCCATTTTAATATTAATTTAAATTTTAACTGCCATTTTTGTAATCTTTTAATCTTGTTGTAAATTTGTATGGATCTGACTTTTTTTTTATCATTCTAGTTGATGCTGGACTTGGGGATGGACACAATTGACAGACCACTTCAAGCTGACTTACCTACGTTCTACGGTGAGATGTTTATAGAATAGACCGGCTGGTTTGATATTGAAGTGGCGTTCGAATCGCACTTGCGTTACTTACGGTCGGCCGTCGAGAGAATGCGTTTTGACAACCTCAGTTGGTTCCCGTACGTCTTTTTCGGGTGACCACTGAAAATCAGCGCTATTGTAATACTCGAGTTAATTATTTTTATGTATGCACTCGGCGATAAATAATTTATTTTTCTTTCTTTCTGTTCTTTGTCAGTTTTATACTGACGAATATGCGTTTTGCGAATTTTACCCATATTACTACTAGAAATTGTCGAACTTTACCTTTAACTTTTTTATGTTCTTGGGGCTTGTTTCGCAGTGTCCGAGTGGATTCTACCAATGGAAAGCTACTCGGAGATGATAAGTGACTGCCTGGTAGTTTTCTGCGTACCTATGTGTATGTAATATTTATATGTAATTTTCTAATACACACAACACACACACACACACACACACACACACACACACACACACACACACACACACACACACAACACACACACAATCACTCGCAATTGTAACACGTTGACAACCTTTACTATGGGATATACTGGGTGGCCTAGAGTTCTGAAATACAGGCCTAGGCTTAGTTTAGACTCCAGAGCTCCCACAAATTAATTAATATGTCTAGTGTTGTAATTTGTGGATATAAATAAACTAACTTTATTATTATTATTACCTGGTATTCCTCGGGTATCGCATCAGAGATCGCACCCAAAACAGTGGTTTTTTTACTATCAATATATATTTTTTGTTTATTTTATTGAAATGACGTGGTGTAGCATACCCAATTGTTCAGAGACGGGAACCCACCATTTTTCAAAGGACTGTAAAATAAAAAAAAAAACTGTGGCTGAAACCAATAAGGCGTGTTGATTTCGTACCTAAAAGGAGGTTACGTAGAAAACATTTCAAGGAGAGTGACTACAAAAAATTCAGTAAATATACAGGTAAATAATATTCTCTTAAGGTCCGATGTCTGAATAATGTTTTAATAATCTTGCTACTTAAAGTTTCGCCTTAAAAGTATTTGTTTTATTTATTTTACAGGGGTAGAACATCGACACAATTTGTTTTTTAAAGTGCTATTCCTTCTATGTTCATTCCACCAGCCCCCTTCTACCATCGGACATCTAGACTCACTGCCAGTTACCATCCCTACCTAGTTGCTATTTCACCGATTCGCACTAAGCGCTTCCAAATAACTTTTATAATGCGCACAGCAAAAGGTGGAACTCACTACCTGCGTCTGTGTTTCCGAGCGCATACAACTAATCTCTTCAAAGTGAGAGTGAACAGGCTTCTTCTGAGTAAACTCACTCCATCGTCGACTCTGTCTCTGTTGCGTCCAATCTAGACTAGAGTCAAGAGCAAACAGATCATAAATAAAAAAATAAAATAAAAAAAATGTTCACATGGAATAACAGGCTTTATCCAGAGAACGTCTTAGAGCTCAAAATTGCAGAAAAAGTTTCTTTCAAGAAAAGCCGTCAATCAATCAAAGCGTCACAAAGACTAGATGATGCAGGCTCACCATGAGGAATGTACTGATGCTAAAGTCTCTGCAAATATAGAAATACATCTGTGACAAGATTTAAAATACACATCAGCCGCTTCATTGATAACAAAAACATATCGTGAGCAACACAAATCCTACTAATATTATAAATGTGAAAGTTTGTGAAAATGTTTGGATGTTTGTCACTCAATCACGCCAGAACGGCTGAACGGATCTGGATGAAATTTAGCACAGAGATAGAATAGCATTAGTTCCCGTGGGATAATTTCCAACATCCACGCGGGCGAAGCCGCTGGCAAAAGCTAGTATCAATTTTTTTAAGATTGTTCTCTACAGAGCTGTTGTTAACTGACAATGAATCAGTAAATGTTTATATATTATATTCGTATCATTAGTAAATCTTTATTTGAATCTGAATTATCTTTCGATCAAGTCAGTTTTCCTTCCTCGTAAAGAGGCGCCAAGTTTCTTCAACTCTTCCTTTAACTCACTGACTGGCTATACATCATTAAAGGCACTATTTTCATATATTTTATTTCATAAAACGTAAAAATAAAAACACTATTATTGCAAGCATACGTACGGTCAAAGTCCAAGACAAGGGACCTACCCATGGCAGCGCCATCTATGCTTTCTACCGGCCGGCCCCATTAAAACATATAATATTTTCACGAGGTCTTATAACTAAAAGAGATGGTAAAATACGTGGAAATTAGCAACCAGCTTGGAAGTCATTAGCATCTACTTTTATCATAACTCTTTCTTTTACCTTCAACTATATTTAGATACGCTTTTCTTAACGATGGGTAGGTACTTTTGTTATTTTTCTTTTATCGATATACATTTCGTTCTTTATTTTCCTTCGGCTCTCAAAACGGTGAAATCCTAGAACTAAAAGCTCGAACACAAGTGACATCCACCAACCCGCAAAGGCCCTCTGCAGGTGGATCACGGCCCACTCCCTCTCAGAGAGAGAGGAGGCCTGTGTTCCAGCAGTAGGAACATTATAGGCTGCTTATGGTATACATTTCATCTTATAACTAGCTTCTGCCCGCAACTTCATCCGCGTGGAATTTCTTGTTCCCCCGACCCACCCCGTCGCAGCGCATTGCCTACCCGCGCTATAACCACAGATTAATACAGATGGGACACTCCGCAAAATCATTTAAATAAAAAGCGACTCTTGCTACGACACAATAAAGTGCAATTCAGGTCGCACAACGCTTATTACTCGTACCTACAGTTATATTCACCTAGAAGTTGCCTCTCTTACTATCGCGTAACTCTTATACCTTCTGACTCGTTAGGGTTGACTTCTTTTACGACGCGGCGTGTGAGTGAGTATAGAACTGACCGTGCAAGCCGGCCGGTGCGCGGCAGCCCGCACTGAATTGGCCCGGCAAGTCGAGCCCGCCGCGTACTTGACCCTTCATAGCTAAACTGCGGAGTGTCCCATCTGTATTAATCTATTACTTCTGTTTCGCTTAGCGTTCTTTCAGACTTTTTTTTTAATCGACTCTGATTTTTTATGTTAAATAGCATATAGCCTTCCTCAAAAACGAGGCAATCAAATTCAAAAATATTTTTTTAAATCAGGCTGGTCGTTCCAGAGATTAGCGCGTTCAAACAAACTCATCAGCTGTGTTACTAGTAAAGTATAGATACAGATATACCCAGATAAACCACTTTATTGCACTATAATTTGTGTTCAATATTGCTTTTCAATACGTTATTTGTCATCATAAGCTGCTTTTACCGGTTTAAGTTGCAAAGGCACTTAATCCATCAAAGAGTTATCCATCAACCCAGATAGGTACTGAGTAATACGATACCTCTTGGTAAAACTGGTACGCCCCTTGGAACGCGTCGTCAACAATTCTGATAAAAACCAATACCCTCATTTATCTATACATTACGTACTTTTAAGCAGGTTTAACTTAGTTTTTATTCGATGACCTTTCTTTTTTCTAACTCGACACGATAAAGGTGAATCTCAGAGGAAAACAAATTTCTTGATCATATCTTATCTTGATCGACCTTTTTCACCTTTTTCAACCTAATAATGTTTTTTTAGCGTTGCGTATCCGAAGGGTGCTAAATGGAACCCTATTACCAAGCCACCGCTGTCCGTCCGTCCGTCCTTCCGCCTATCTGTCAGCGGGCTCTATCTCATGAACACAGACAGTAGACAGTTGAAATTTTCGCAGATTGTGTATTTCTATTGCCGGTATAACAACAAATATTAAAATTAAAGGGGCTCCCCATACAAGAAACGTGCTTTTTTTAAACTGAAGTATTTTTGGTGTGCGAGTCCGACTCGGACTTGGCCGGTTTTTCTTTATAAGTGCGCAATACACACCGTTCTATGGACTTCGCGAATTAAAATGGTTCTCGTACTTATAATTTCTATTCATCGTTATAATTTGTAAAGACCTTTTTTAACTTCGGGTCTCATTCAAAAACTGAATAAGTAAATAAATTCATAAAGCTTTGACACGAAAAAACGTTTTCCGCATGAACAATTGCACCAAGTTTTTTATAATTTTAATAAATCTTGCCCGAAAGTCAGGATACCAACTGAAGATAACACAAGTGAAATGCTCCGTGAATTTTGCTGAGTTTCGGAACAATATTGCGTTACCGCTGTTTATAACTTACCAAAGGGTTTATCAATTAGGTTTTTTATTAATTGTAAAATATTACATGACAGGCCAGATGGCGTGGTTGGTTAAGATACCACCTGCCATGCCGCTGGTCGTGGGTTCGTTTCCCATCCAGGACAAACATTTGTGTGCATGAACATGTCTGTTTGTCCTGCGTCTGGGTGTAATTATCTATATAAGTATGTATTTACAAACAAAAAGTAGTGTATGTAGTATATCAGTTATCTGGTTTCCATAGTACAAGCTCTGCTTAGTTTGGGATCAGATGACCGTGTGTGAACAATGTCCTAGAATATTATTATTATTATTACCTTCATAATTATTCTTAAATATCCCAAATTATTTTGGAATACCAAACTCGTGCTGATTAGAGAAGAAGCTAAGCCAGTTCAATACATTAGCAAGATAAGAAAATTAACAACAAAATAATGCAGTTTGAAATATCGACAGTCGATAAAATTTAATGCAGCAAATCAGCACATCCCTACCCATTTTAACATTGTTTTACGCATTTGCCAGTAGGTGTGACGCTAGCAAAATGCGAGAAAAAGTGCGCTCCAAAACAAAATGCCCGACGGAGATTTTAATTTTATTTTAGTACAATTTGAAAAGTACCAAATGAATGGCTGTTGTTTGTTATACGAAATAAATCGGTACTTTTAGTGTATACCGAGTTTAGTGCAATATATTATGCCACGAATGTGTGTGAATTGTTTAAATGGTTTTATCTCTCGCATTTTTTCGGTTGGGGTTGAAACGAAATACAGTGATCAGGATAGTTTTAGAGCACTTGCGTAAATGAATTGTTTTATACGAAAGTGCGCTTGAACTAAACTTTTTTTCTTGATTTATTAGAGACCTTAGTAAATATTTTACAAAGTTATATTTGAAGTCTTTCTCCTTATGCTTTTATTTTACACTATACAGTGTTAGGTTAAACGAGGGATTTACTTTAAGGGGTTATTGTACTCATCATTATGAACAACTTTTGCTATGGGACCAAACCTGAAATCGCGAAAAAATCAGCTGTTCAGTACGGTTTGGTCCCATAGTAAAAGTTGTTCATAGTGATGAGTGCAATGACCCCTTAAAGTAAATCTCCCGTTTAACCTTACACTGTGTATGTATAATGTCCGGTACAGATTGGTGAAGCGCAACGTGGAAAATGTAACACACTTTGAAACCAATTCGCCTAGTTTTTGTTACATTTCATGTTGCATTGCATAAGTTTAGACGACACATTTCAGGTTACATTTTACCAATCTGTACCGGGCGCGATGTTCCAAAAGATGTCAGTTGTATTGTATTATTAATATCGCTATGATATTAAAGTCATGTTTTCTTCAAAGCTTATAGACTTCTGTCATAATTATGAAACAAATCAATCTGCCCTAGCCTTTCTCCAACTATACTATTTTAAATGATGAGGAGGCACCAACCGACGATTACACAAGTTTACAAAATTTTAATTTTTGTCTGTTGCCGCGAACTTTATGTTGGGTTTTGTTTATTCGTGACGTATTATTTTCGAATATACCCTCAGAAATTTTCGTGCAGCTCAAGTGATTTTATTGTTCATTTTCATCATTTAAGTGTTTTTGTTAACCGACTTCCAAAAGGAGGAGGTTCTCAATTCGTCTGTATTTTTTTTTGTTTTTTTTTTTTTTTGTTTGTTTGTTACGCGATTACTCAAAGACGGATGGACCGATTTAGAAAATTCTTTTTTTGTTTGATAGGGTATACTTCCGAGGTGGTCCCATATAAATTTTATTAACTTAGCTTAGGGAGTTTTTGAGTTAGCTTCAATAATGCGTATATTTCCCACTTATTTTATGTGGATGATGTGATGGTGTTTTAATAACTTCCTATCACTGTTATTTACATGGCTATATCTACAATTATTGTGCTCAATTATGTATTTGAATTTGTGTGGGGTAGGTTCCACAACTAAAAAGTGAAAAATAAAAACTTTTTAGCAAAAAATAAAACCGACTTCCAAAACAAAACACTACAAAGTGAAAAATAACTTTAATTTCGGAAGTCGGTGGCAAAAAACGAAAATACAAAACCCAAGACACCGACTACCGAAATTAAAGTTATTTTTCACTTTGTAGTGTTTTGTTTTGGAAGTCGGTTTTATTTTTTGCTAAAAAGTTTTTTTTGTTAATAACGTGCGTGTTTCCTATTGTTAACTAAACAACTAGAGCTGATCGATAAATTTCATTTATATATTTTAACTCAGCATGTCATGTATGTACAACAGTTAGAATTTTCCCGGCAACAGATACATTGTAAGCTAGTGTTATCCTTGTATGCACTATGCAAGTGCACCGACGGACAGCCCCCGGTTGGCGTAGGACTATTGCAAAACATGGAAACAAAATTGGGTTTAGATGGCTACAGTGGATTAGGTAACTTGAACTATAGAATTTTCTTAACTATGTTGAGGTCGGATTCCAGTCTAACCATGCAGCTGAATACCAGTATTTTACATGGAGCGACTGCCTATCTTGCCCTCCGCAACCCAGTTACTGGGTAATACGATACTCCGTGGTAAGACTGGTTGTAAGACGTCGGGCTTCTGACTACCCGTAACGACTGTCAAAGATCTAAAAATGATAACCGGGACCAACGGCTTAGTTGCAATTAGGGGTTTACGGGGGCGAAAACTCGATCTAGCTAGGTCTGATATCTGGGAAAATTCGTTTTCTTTATTTTCACCCGTGTATAGCTCGGTCGATTTTTTCCATTCTAATACCAACAAACTAATCAATCAATCAATCAAATCAAAAGTCATTTATTCAAACTAGGCGAGAATGAAGAGAATAAGCACTTTTAGAACGTCAAAATTACATAAGACAGTCCCCAAAACACCGCTAATGCGCTGGCATTTGTTTGAACTCGTTTATTTTCTATTCCGAACGGATACCACTATTTAAATAATTAAATTTTATGTGCGAACGAATACCAATAACTTGAATTTTGTACAGTCAGCTCAGTCAAACCTAATCAAATAAAATTTGTGAAGACGTAAATAATTACGTACCTATCTACTATGTCGATTAATTTTAATATAAATATTAAGAGTTGATTTTCTGAGATATATGTAATTTTTAGATTGTAAGAAAATTGTTCTCGATTTTATATTTTTGCAAAAAAAAAAACATTATACAGATACAAGGAGAAACTAAAATTATAATAAGTTAATAATAAAGTTGATTATTAGTCATATTTTTTTTTGGATTTAACTGATTTTTTTTAAAGTAATGGTCTGAGTTCAAACAAATACCAGTGGTATTAGTTTTTTGGTATTAGACCGGAATAAATCGCTCGGTCGACCAGGTACTTATTACTATGTCAGCCGTTATGAGTAATTTAAGCTTCTCTTCAGTCTAGTTCGTATTGAAGTTCGCCTGGTTTTTCCGTGACGTCACTTTTTCTCGTTTGGCGACCTTTTAGATGTAGTTTTGACCAAAAATCATCGATCTACACATACATTGGCTACCCAGTCCCATTTCAGTTTCGCCCCTCTCCTTTCTTTCCATAAAGATTACCACACAAAAATCTATAAGGCAAATGCCAAAAAAGAAAGCATTCTAAGTCCCTATCTAGTCCGTATTCCAATTCCAACAATCTTCATATACATAATATCGTGACGAAGAGCGACGTATACACTTGATTGATGTTATCAACTATCACAGACTATGATAATATGCTTCGTCTATAACTCATCGTCAAACGCTCGGCAGTGCGTCAGTCATTGATATTGTCTGAATATGCTAATAGTGTTTTGTTTTGTCTAGATTTGTTTTTGTTTCTCTTGTTTTCCTTTAGATATTACAAGACCTTATAACCTACCTTGTTAGAAGTTTTGTAATATCCGCCAGCCTAAGTAATTAAACAGTCCAAGATCCCAGGGCCGCCAGATCTTACTTATTTTCTGATTATATTATATTATATTATATTATATTATATTATATTATATTATATTATATATATTATATTTTATTATATTATATTATATTATTCATTTGTATGGGACGGAGTAGTGTTATTATGTACTTTGAACGTGCGCATACCTGCTAGCTTGGGCCGACGGCCAATGTTCAGGTATCAGGTGCTAAACTTACGTAAAAATACTACTTACTTTTGTTACAGTCTGACTGCTGATTTTTATGTATGTTTCACAGAATATTGTTGATAAATACTGCTGTAAAGCTCGCAAAAAAATATGTCTAATTTTTATTTTAGTTTGAGTCTTAATTTTTTATACAATGATACTCGGGGAACTATTTCAATACTATTTGTAAGCAGCGACGAGCGGGATGTTTGACAGTCAAACATTCCTCAGACACGATTAAAATGCCTCTGTTAATATGAGCGCGAGTGTGGCGATGGTTAGTGTCTGGGAGATGATTGACCGCTACGATTGGTCTGGCTCTGGCTGCTTACAAATAGTATTGCAATAGTTCCCCGAGAATCATTATACAAGAATTAAGACAAACTATAAGTAAGATGACGTCATTTTTTGCGAGCTTTTTAAAGCATTTGGCGAAAAAAACCGCAGACGGGAAGTGTCTGACAGTATTGATTATTTATTAACAATATTCTGTAAAACATACATAAAAATCAGCAGTCAGACTGTAACAAGTAATATTTTTACGTAACTTTAGCATCTGATACCTGAACATTGGCCGTCGGCCCAAGCTAGCAGGTATGCGTACGTACAACGTACATACTAACACTACTCTATCCCATACATTTTGTTAACCCACAAAATAAGTAAGGTCTGGCGGCCCTGGGATCTTGCTCTGTATTATGTGCCGTGCTAATTGAGGAAGGGGAAATTTGCCACCTGCAATATTTCTTCTGGATACTATCTGGTTTGACTTTAACACAAATATTACTGTGTTGTTACTCGTAGTAACCGCTACAGTTTTACTTCACTAATGATTTTGGATCAAATAAAAAGTATAAAGGGAAAAATTCGGCCTAACTTAAAAGCTTTAATTGCCTTATCTGTACATACATACATACAATACAAGTAAATAAAATTGAAGTGCCTATTTGTAATATCAAAATAACAGCTTTTTAACTTATAACAAAAAAAAATCAATTTTTAAAATTTTTGTCTGTGTGTCTGTCTGTTTGTTTCGGCTAATCTCCGAAACGGCTGGACCGATTTTGACGGGATTTCACTGGCAGGTAGCTGATGCTATAAGGAGTCACTAAGGCTACTTATATTTTAGAAAAAATAGGGCTTCGCGCAAAAAAATTAAAATCCATGATATTGTAAGGGAACGAGGGAGTTTTATTAAAATGTGGCTGTAATTTTAGTATATTGTGTATTTTACGACTTACATGCTAACGAAGTCGCGGGACAGAGCTAGTCATTTCCTAAGATAAAATTGACTTAGATACTTTTAAAAAAATAAAGAATTAAGGTAAGCTTATTTTCCTTTACTAAACCAAATGCCTAGCATTCTGACAATCTAGAGCCATTTGTTTTTCGCCTTAACAATTTGTTAACGGAACCGTTTTGGCGCCGGACTCCGGTAGGGCCATTTAAGTGGCTATATCTCAAAGGTGTTTGCTTGTAAAGGTACCACATTGAGCTAAGCTACAAATGAGATGAGCTTAGTAAACTATAAAGCCACTTGTACATAGTTGTAGTACTTCATTTCCATGAGCTCTTGGGTTCGATTCCCGGGTCAGGAAAAGTGTTATTGTTTTTCCATCTGGGAAATCCCGGTTGATAGCAATAGGCTCGCCCCATATTACATGGGACTTAAGCATAACTGGACCTAGTTATGCAGAAAGCAGCCATATGTCACTTTTTCCAAAAATGAGTTATAAACACAGTCACACTAATTTCGACATACAAGATTTTTTGCAAAAACAGCCATGTCGATATCTCTATTTATCACGGAGATATGAGTCGTCAAATGCAGCCTTGTCCATACATCCATAATGCAACCATCGACAGAAAAATGCTTATAACTCTGTTTGTTTGCTTTTCCCGACATGGCTGCCTTCTGTATAACACGGTCCAACTAGCGAAATGTGGCAGTACCTATTATAGGCGCTCCTCTGCCTAATCCTTCGGGGATTACAGGCGTCATGTTATGTCATGTGATTCTATTACTGCTCTATTGCAGGATAAAGGGCCTCTTCCCATACAGAGAAGGAACTAGCATTGATCACCATGTTTAATACCATGTGTCTGACGTGTGATGGCGATTTCACAGTCTTAAACCATTAGCGATAGGTTACCCAAATACACTTGATTCGCTTTTATTAATTACTTTTGTTGCACTTTGCGTTAAATCTGTTTAAAATTCTTCATTCTTTAAATGAAGACTCGAAAAAGGCTGATTTGTTTAGTGCTGCTTTCAGCGAAGCATATAAATTAATCAAGCTCAAAATGCTAATGTTGCTGTTAAATAAACTATAAGAGAGACGAGTTAATTATTTATATTCTTGTTTTACTAGAAGCCAATAATGCTATTTACATACAGACCAAAATACTACTAGTAACTACGAAATAAGTCTCCATTATATTTTACCCGTGATTTCACCCGCATAACTCTCGATCCCGTTGGAATTTCAGGATAAAAAGTATCCTATGTCCTAATCCAGGTCGTGGTCTATCCATATGCCAAAGGAGATGTTTCAAAATGTATGGAACTTAGGCCAGGTGCGTGTACAAAAATCAATCAATCTGCCTAGCCTTTTCCCAACTATGTTGGGGTCGGCTTCCAGTCTAACCGGATGCAGCTGAATACTAGTATTTTACATGGAGCGACTGCCTATCTGACCTCCACAACCCAGTTATTGGGTAATACGATACCCCTTGGTAAGACTGATTGTCAGACTTTCGGGCTTCTGACGACCCGTAACGACTGTCAAAGACCCACGAATGACAGGTACAGGTACATATACACTATAGATAAAAATAGGGAAATACATTTAAAACAGTTCACAAATGTCCAATTACTTTAAAATGGCTTTGTTTGCTGGTAAACCACAATTAATTACACATGAAATTACCCGTCATGGCGGTAAGCTGTCATTTTGATTGATTAATGACGTTTGACATGTTTAATACTCAACAAGAGGACTGAAGTGACATTGTTGTGACAGCTGACAGTCCTCTTCTATGGTTTACTGTCTTAGTTTTTATGCACTGAGTAACTAAATCGGTAGGACGCCATGTTGAAAGTCAATAAAAATAATTAATATACATCAATTCCCTACCACAACAGTATACATTTAAATGAATTATCTGTGATTTCCCGAATTCTACGGATTTTTCTCTTTTTTTTGAGGTAATGTACACAAACCTAGCCCATTTTGAAACATATCCTTCATACAAATCCTTTCAGCCGTTTTAGCGTGAAAGTGTAACCAACAAAAGAGTGGAACTCACTACCTGCGTCTGTGTTTCCGAACGTATACAACCCTAATCTCTTCAAAGTGAGAGTGAACAGGCTTCTGGGTAAGCTCACTCCATCGTCGACTTTGTCTCTGTCACCTCTGACCTAGACTAGAGTCAAGAGCAAACCCATCACAAATAAAAAAAAAACAAACAAAGTCACTTTCGCATTGTATAATATGTAGATCTTGGCATCTATCACGTCTGCGGAGTTTCGCTAGCTAATTTAATTTGATTCTGTATAGTTAATTCTTAGCCTTTTGCCAGCCAGCCTTCATTTTGATCGATGGGTTTAGCTAAGTTACACTGCAGCTTCACTTAGTGCTTATTTTTCAATAACTTTTATCTGAGGAATAATTAGTTGGCTTTTGTACAGTAGGCCGCACGTCAGTGGCAACACTTTGACCTTGAACTCGCCTTGAACTTGAGTTTCAATAGAATAAGAGGTCAGCATAAACGGGGTTTTTACCACGGACGTGCGGCCTATCTTTCTTGTACCTACCTATAGACAATTATTGTCAAACCGCAATATTTATTCTTCAGATAAAACTTTCTGACTTTTAAAAAACAGACGGTCTATTCTGGAAAAGTCTCATCGTGATAACTTAAGTGAAGTGAGCTGTCATTCCACCTGTGTCCTGCGCGAGTTTTTATTCTTTTTATACTTAGGTTCATTTTCAACACATCATTAAACGCGTTTAACGCTAAACGAATTTAAAACATCGCTCCATTTCTTTCAATCGTTTGAAGTTGACAGAGACTGAATGACGTTTTAACTGTGTTTAGCGTTAAACGTGAAATTGAGCCTGACTCGATCACGTTAACGTAAACTTCAATTTGTACTGAAACCGAATAACCGTCGTCACACACAATTATTCCATACAAATTTCCGTATGTTGACGTTAAAGTAAACGCGATCGAGGAAGTACTAAAACTCGCACTAAGTCCACCGATCACAGATAATATAATACTACGTATGCTAGGGATTGACACTAATGACAGCTCACTTCACGTAAGTTTTCACGATGATATTTTTATAGAATAGATCGGCAGGTCTTAAACTAAAGAGCTAAACTAAACTATACTTAGCTCACAAATAGTCCGACACTTCCTCAGAACTAGAGCTAAACGAGTAATGTCTTCTTTTCACTCCGCAACGCTAGCATCGTTCGTATAAGCACAATTTAGGGACATTTGTCATTGTCAGGGGTGACAAACGGTGTTTAGCTATCCCCCTATCTCCGACATCATTGTTTAACTTAATTAATTGCGCAAATAAAGGTGAGACAGTGAGTATTAAGTGTGGTATTCACTTAGTCTGTTGTATTTTGTGAAATGGCTTTATACGTATTTTTTTTTCTTCTATATCTAAGGGCTTAAATTTGTTAGGTTTAAAAAATCAATCTGCCTAGCCTTTTCCCAACTATGTTTGGGGTCGGCTTCCAGTCTAACCGGATGCAGCTGAATACCAGTATTTTACATGGAGCGACTGCCTATCTTACCTCCACAACTCAGTTACTGGGTAATACGATACCCCTTGGTGGTTGTCAGACTTTCGGGCTTCTGACAACCCGTAACGACTTTCAAAGATCCACGAATGACAGCCGGGACCAACGGCTTAACGTGCTTTCCGAGACACGGAGGAGTCTCGGTATGAAAAGATGGTCACCCATCCACAGACCAACCCCGGCAGGCGTAGCTTAACCTTATGGATCGACCAGTGCGCCTGTTATTACTTAGCCACGAGCAATTTGTTAGGTTTAACAAGAAAATATAGATCAATAAGAATGTTAAAACTCTGCTCTGATTAAAACATTGTTATTTTTGCGTTATCTAGAAGTACAGAATGAATCAATAATTAACCAAGATAGAAAAGTTTAAATGGACCCATCACAGTCCATTACAGGTTTATAGAACATAGGCATCTCAATGATTTAAAGTAAGCATTATTTTATACTGGATGATTTTTTACCGTCTTAAAAAAAAATAGGGTACAATAGGTGAACGGAGTAGAAGCCTATGGCATACCTAGTTTTTTTTTTTGTTTTTTCAATAGCTTACACAGAAATTGCTCTATGACACATTTGAAGTAAACTAGAACAATAAGAACAGAAATTTTGAAAAAACTATAGATCGTTAACAAATCGAAAAACTAGGTATGCCATAGGCTTCTACTCCGTTCACCTATTATACCCTATTTTAATAAAATCATGTTTAAAAAAAAGTCACCCAGCATAAGTACTTCTCTTACCTTCTTTAGATATCGGAAAACGAATTATGGAACTCAAACGGAGTTGGAACAAGGAAAGAGAAACCTATACCGACAGTGGGTGGGCTGTGGATGACGACTTCTTACAAGTATTAACGTGGTCTTTACCTATTTCCATCAGCTGCTGGTGATGGGCCTATAAAACTGGGCTTGCAAAAATTAAGAGCACTCTCAAAAATGATTTCAAAAAAATATTCGAACGCGAAAAAATACGACTTTCAACCGGCGATAATCTAAAAGATTTATGACTATCAAAATGGCAGACTAGCACCTTAAAATGTTGTGCGAATCCTTTTAAAAATATTTAAAACCTGAGTTTCAATCGTGACTATTGAAAACGTTGTATTACTATGTCTCGCTGGTCTAGTGGTCGCATGCGCTACCGCTGAGCATAAAGTCCTGGGTTCGATTCCCGGGTCGGGTAAAGTATTATTGGGTTTTTTCCTTCAAGAATTTCTCAGTAGAAGTTGGATTTGTGCCCGGTTGATGGCACTAGGCTCGCCCTCAATAACTGGCGAAAGGTGTACCTCCGCTCCAAATGATTATAAAACTTAAGGCTTGGCATTACGCCGTTGACCTCGCTCAAGTGGGCGTTACCGCCGAGAATGCCCCGCGCACCCCCTCATTATAATTACGCGCGAAGCGATCACTAATATTCTATTTTGCACCGCTGACTGCCACAGAGCCATGACGCGCGACGCACGCATAGGTAGCCTGTTGCATATTTCAGAGCAGTGGTGCAGAACATTTTTAGGTAAAACCTTGTATGTTGTAGAAAAACAAATACAACACTTGTGTAAATTATTATATTTTTAGAAAATATATTTTTTTAATGACTAAGAACTGATTGTAATATTACTAAAACAGAAAATGGGCGGCAGAATATAGACAGTTATTATTATTAGCTTTCCCCGCGACTTCGCTCATAAATAAAAGTGAATAAGTCTGTACCTAAAAGTACTACTAGTAGTTGTTTTAAGTACTTCAAATATCTATTAAAAAAAAAACGCAAAAGAAATCAAGTGGAAAATCTGAGCAATACACAAATCTGCCGGCCATATGCTTGCACGAAGCTCAAATGCCATATTAGGTTCATGGGGTCCATGAACCACAATGCGTCCCATATGGTTTGTGGGCCCCATACGACCGGTGACCTCAGTTCAATTTATTATAAATCACAAGCGGTCGTGGGCCCGGAACTTATTAGTTCAATAAGGCCGGCCACATACACAGACTGAATTCCGTTTCGGAATTCCGTTCCGAAATATCGATTCGGAATTTTCGAAGGCAGTAAATCCATAGAAAATCAAGGATGTATCACACACGTACAGTAGTTCTTCGTTTATTTTGTATGGCTTTGCTGCTTTCGAAATTCCGAAATGATATTTCGAAACGGAATTACGACTGTATGTGGCAGGCCTAATCAATTATTCATTCTTTTTCTAATTGAATTTTAGCAATACTTTCATTTTCTACCCCATGTTTGACTGATTTGACGTGATCTATTAGGTTTTTATAAATTAAATTCTTCACCATATTAGCACAACTGATGTCATTGCGTTTTTTACCGAAATTTGAAGCCGTCAGTTAATTTCTTCTTAGTTCGAGCCATTCACTTGACTCACTTTGAAGTATTGTACCTGTTTCAATTCTTATTCTTTCATCTTCATTCTTCTCTAAATTTTTCTAAAATATTCTTTTCGATTCCTCTAGCATTTCCTTTGACATATCGGGTTTCGCGCAATCCTGTCCATAATTGATGGAAGAGGCGTTTTGATTTTCCAATGTTCTTCTTTTCTTCTTTGTATATTTTTTAGGTCTTATCTGTCGCTTTATTCTGTTCATTTCAAATTTATGTATTTGTCCTTTTGGACTTCTACCTACAATACATTTATGCAAGATGCTCAAAGGTTTGCTTGTGTTAAATGATAGAGCCGCAGTATTACATCTCATCTGATATTGATATTTTTGAGCAAAGTTTATCCTTTTGCCACCTATGAATTTAGCAACAACGCTATGATATCTCTCTACAGAGTTGCTGTCGACATCGTGCAAAAAATGCGTGAGTGTGCCGCTAGCTGTGATAATATTAATTTTATTTTTTGGCACAGAGTGTTTGTATGAAAGTCTTTGTGAATATCTTCTATTTCGCTAGTTTGCCACAAAAGTATCCTTTGCACGTGATATGTTGGCTAAAAGCATGTTCTGCAGCAAGCATTATATCAGCATGGAGTTGCATTGCATTATCAGTATGCTTGTATTTTGCAATTGCAGTTACTACTACTTTTCGCATGGTTAATATTCTTTTCTTTGTTAGGAATTTTATGAACCGTATTAGAAATTTCGTGTCTGTTGTAAAACTCTGCAGTTTGTTGCAAAAAATCCTCAGCAAGTGGTTTCGGCATTCAATTTTTTCTATTGTTAAATTTTCGTACGGCCTTTCTTGCAAAAGCTTTGAATAGGTGTTGGCGTCACCATCTGATATAATTCTGCCATATATCAAATTGTACATTTCTATGCTTTTCTTAAATCCCTCGACAATAATCGTTGACTCCATGCCGGTAGATGGTCCTGTAAATGAAGACAAAAAGTATAATAATGTAGCTTTCAGTATACAAAACCTATATTACGGCTTTAGTTCTCTAATGGGTTACCTCTACCATTTTTATATAATAGATATTTAGTTTGATTTCAAAATAATAAGGCGAACCATTTACGTTTAGTTAATTTATAAAACAAACAAACAGCATACATATATATATATATAAAACACATAAAATATTTACCTGTATAGTTTTTATAACAAATATGATTTGTTTGTCGAGATTCCTTTATTTTCTGCTCTAGCGCAAATGTAGCAGAACTTATTTTTGACAGCCATGAACAATATTTTATTGCTATGTTTACCAAGTATGGCTGCTGCTCCTGACAGTGAGGAGTAGTGTTTCTTGTATGATCTTTTTACCCAACATCCGTCAGCAATGACATCAATTATCGGTATTCCCTTTGCATTTACTTTATCCTCTTCAACGGCAGCACATCTTTCCTCTTCAGCAGCTTCGTTCAAAGATCTTAACGCTTCAGATTCCCACGTTTTGTTTACTATATCCATATGAAAGGTGAATAATTTTTGTGAGATCTCAGGAAGTCCTAGAGTTGACGTAATTTCCAGAAGTTGCGTATGTCCACATCCTGCTGCTATTGCCCCAGCTACGGCACATGTGTTTATATTCATTTCTTCTGGGGTGTTGTCTCCCTCTATTATAAAACTCATGTTACATAAAAGAAATTTCAGTTTTAATTTATTCATTAAACCTGTCAAACGTTCAGATACGATTTCTATTGACTTTAAACCGCAGTCCAATGGTCCGTGGCTTGATATTTCTTGGAGTGATTTAAAAAAATGACTGATGTTTACAATACGTCTACCAATCGATAATTCTTCAGTTCCCCTAAAACAAAGTAAAATATAAAATTCAGTTGAAATACTGATGGCTTTAAAAAATATTGTAGCTTATATTGTATACGTTCATCCACGTTTACTTATAATTAAAAGGGTTACGTTAATCCAATTTTAAAATATGTCATTTGATTTGCTTATAAGTTTAGGGTCCTATGAAACTCGCCAACCTCGTTACTTTTCGACCCCTTGTAGTCCGAGAGTCGCAATCTGCAGGTTACATCCATGGGGTCCAAAGAGGATGGACAAAAAAAGTCCACATACTGTCGGAATTCCGTTTCGAAACATCGATTCGGAATTTTCGAATGCAGCAAATCCATGCAAGATCAAGGATCTATCACACACGTACAAGTAGTCCTCCGTTCGAAATTTTCTCCGATTCAAAATTACGCATGGTAGTCTGTGCGTGACTTTGTATGGGTTTGCTGCTTTCGAAATTCCGAAACGATATTTCGAAACGGAATTCCGCGACGGAATTCCGACTGTATGTGGCTGGCCTAATTATTACCCTGTATTTAGCAATCTGATTGCGATGAGTAATAATACAGGGTCAAATTAAATTAGCTAGTGAAACTCCACAGACGTGATGGGTATCGATATCTAAACATGATGAACTAGTTAGCTGCGACACATATACAGGTTCAAAATAAATTAGCTAGCGAAACTCCGCAGACGTGATGGGTATCGATATCTAAATATGATAAACTAGTTAGCTGCGACACATATACAGGGTCAAATTAAATTAGCTAGCGAAACTCGACAGACGTGATGGGTATCGATATCTAAACACGATAAACTAGTTAGCTGCGACACATATTCAGGGTCAAATTAAATTAGCTAGCAAAACTCCGGCCAACGTAAATTCGTACGTGTCTAATAGTAACAAGCTATAGATTCACTGCATGCGAATCTATAGCTCGTTACGTCGTTACTGTGCCGCCGTGTCGTAATGCCGCCCGGTCGTTTGGAATCTATACCTTGTTGCCATTAAACACGTACGAATTTCCGTTGGCAAATTCGAAACGAAAACAGTTTCTCTTTCTGGCGACGAAAGGTACCTAGGTAAGTATGAGCAGCTGATAGGTAGGTACCTGCTTAGGTACGCATATTACTTATACGTACCTACCTATATCTTTTTATTAAAACGCTTGATTGATGGCTACTAGTAAAATGTTAGATAGGTACTCAAATTACTTACCGTTTCATTCTTTTTATTCTCCTCTTGTATTTTATTTTCAAATTACGCTTAGTGCGTCTTTTTTGTCACCCATATTGATTTTATAAATAAACTTATATTAACACAAATATTTCCTATGTAGTATTACTAACTATATACTAAAAACTACTCTAATATTTACACACACAAAAACTATTAAAATCAACAAAATAAGTAGGTAGGTACTTGTTTACAATACTTTCTAATGGTATTGTGACCAACGAAAAAATGCGGGAAAAAGTGGTACAGGTCCGTTCAGCACTGCGTCTCGTCCCGCACTAAATTAATAGGCGACAGAGGGGTTGCTCACGCGATTGAGTGTCGATTTATGTAAAAAATAATGACTATAAGTAATTAGAAAAGTTATTTAAAAAAATAAGCCGAGGATTCCCTAGGTATTGTATTGTGTAATATCATGATGACTATAAAAAAACCTAGCGATTAATAGTTTCGAAGAAAAAAGGTTTTATATTTCTAAAACAGGGGTTACTTTTCATGTATGTTAATGATATTTAAAATTATTTTTTATTTTTTTCTAAGTGAAGGGGACATGTGTTTTATTGTGTAGTTTAACAAATGTTTTTTTTAAAGATCATTATGGTACGGGTTATGGAGAAAAAAGGTTTTAAACTTCTTCAGTTCCAGCCTAATTTACATATAGCACCGCCTTAACATTTACAATGTTAAGTTTTATAATAATTTGGAACGGAGCTTGATTAATTTGGAACGGAGCTTGATTAAGGCCCGCTTGCGCCACAAATAATATTATAATAATAATAATATCCTGGGACATTTCACACATGGTCATCTGATCCCAAACTAAGCAGAGCTTGTACTATGGAAACCAGATAACTGATATACTACATACACTACTGTTTTTGTGTTTGTAAATACATACTTATATAGATAATTACACCCAGATCAGGACAAACAGACATGTTCATGTACAGTCGCGACCAAAAGTCGATAAGCAAACTCACAAAGCAATAGCATGGCGTTTAGTTTGACTTAAGACCTTCTATTTCCAAGAACATAAACATGCGTCGTCAACAACTGATTGTAGTTCATAATTTCAAAATTATAACATTTGTGTAAAGATGACCTAGCGGTTAAGCGCGTGCATATAGATGCGTGAAACAGTGAGCCGTGTGTTCAAATCTCACGCAGTACTTGACTTTTTGTAAGTTTTTACTTGATTGGAAGTAATGGGACAGAAATATAATATTCTTTATCTTGTTCGCTTGGTCACTCATTTCGTAAAGTTAGAAAGGTAGATCATAGAAAACTAAATAGGTATTGACAATTATATATGTGTTATTAGAATATCCTTTCTTTGTTATGTTATTATGAATTGACTAAGTGGGTATACAACAAAAAATCCTATGAACGGTTACAAAAAAACTTCTTTTATCTAGTAGGAATGTAACGTCACAATTCTCTTAAGTTTGTTAATTTTATAAATAAGTAAATAAAACGAATTAACATTTTTGTTACCATTCAGCACGACTTTTTTATTTAAACCTTCCAACACCGAAAAGATAAATTAAAAATCACAAAAATAGTTAAATAATAATACAATAACTAATATTTAACTTCTTATAAAAATAAATAATAAATGAACATAAACATCTTACAAGTTTTTGCTTAAAATAGAAATATATTATTATGGTTCCAAAGAAACAAAAAACAGTCCAACATTGTGATTAAGATTCGAACTCAGACTTCATTGATCGTGAAACCATTGCTTAGCCCAAACAGCTACCAGCACATGTTATGTTTATGCGAATTTTAGCAATGCAATGGTAAGAACAGGTCGCCACTATGACGAGTTATTCTAAATTCAACAGAAATATAATGTTATTTCGCGTAGTACGACGACATGCGACAATTCATTAGTGTGTGTTATCTGCGGAATGTTGGCTCATACACGCACACGTACTGGTTCGTGCTCGCTCAGTTCATAGCAATGTAATCTTTAGCATGCTTATGGACTTTTGAGCGTTTACTGTACACAAATGTTTGTCCTGGATGGGAATCGAACCCACGACCAGCGGCGTGATAGGCAGTATCTTAACCAACCATGCCAGCTGGCCTGTCGAGACAAATCACTTCAATACAAAATCCTGCGAACAATGCATTTATAGATGCTATGGATATTATTTGCCTTATCAAGATTTGCGAAGCCATGAATTTATATAATATTGTTACAAATAAATTTGACTGAAAATTAAAAAATAAATAAATTAAATTAAATTAAAAAAAAATATTATTATTATTCGGACTTTACCCAAAATGCTTGGGTAAACCTAGGTTTACTCAATCATCTAACATTACCCGCAACATATATATAAAAATGAATCGCCGAAATATATGTACGCGTATAACTTCCGAACGACTGTACCAAATTAGATAAATCTTTTTTGTTGTGTTTGTAATTGTCAGGACAAGGTTTGTATGAAACAAAATGTTTGAAAAAATGGCGGGGAAA
This sequence comes from Dicycla oo, assembly GCA_948252095.1. NCBI lineage: Eukaryota > Metazoa > Arthropoda > Insecta > Lepidoptera > Noctuidae > Dicycla > Dicycla oo. The sequence continues at coordinate 19,488,614 of OX411732.1, forward strand.
ATTATAAAATTCGGGAAAACTGAAAGTGCATTTTCTATGGGAATTTTGTATGAATTATTGAAATTTTGACAGGACAACGTTTTTCGGGTCAGCTAGTATACTATATACCTATATATAGCGGTAATTATCTATATAAGTACGTATTTATAAAAAAAAAATAGTATATGTAATATATCAATTATCAGGTTTCCATAGTACAAGCTCTGCTTAGTTTGGGATTAGATGACCGTGTGTGAAATGTCCCAGGATATTATTATTTTTTTTTTTTCTATAAATCTCGGGACTCTGGGGTCCCGGTCCTTTGAAAGGTATACGACGGGCCGAAGCCAACTCGCAGAGGCCCCTTAGATAATTTTCAATGATGAGGAGGCACCAACCGACGATTATCCCTGTCTGAACTATGCACCCAAGGAGAACCCCCGGTTGGTACAGGACTATTGTTGTACGTGGAAACAAAACATATTGGGCTACGGTGGCTAAAGTGGAATGGGTAACGTGAGCTATGGAAGAACTATGTCCCCTGCCTGACCAATGTTATATATTATACACGGATAAAATGGCAGGGGGTGACTTGCACACTCAATAATGGGCCCCCGGAAACGGCTGCTAGCACATATTGACATAGCGACAAGGAGGCAACACTTCCTGAGGTGCTTGAGGAGTGGAGAGGTATTCCACGGCTATCAGGACACTCCCGGAAGTACGGCCAGAGACCAGCACCTTACTGGAATACTTCCTTCCTCCGAGCACGTTTGCTCTTGCGAATCTCCACTCAAGCCGGCCAATAAAGACAAGAAAGAGGTGGGAGCTCTGTTCCTCGTCAGTGTTCACTCCAGCCAGCCAATAAAGGCAAGCCAGAGATGAGGACAAGATTTCTCTCGGGATATAGGGTCCGTCGGGTTGCTACTGCCCAACAGCTCGCCACATGCTGCCCTGCGGGTTTCTGTATCTCTTTTGGTCTGGCTCCTCATCCTAGACCCGTTCCGGCAAAGTAAACTCTACCGGCACAGACCTAAAGTTCAAGCCCCACCACGACGACAACGTAGAGATACAGCGATCGGGTTATTATTATTATTTTCCCACCTCTTTCTTGCCTTTATTGGCCGGCTTGAGTGGAGATTCGCAAGAGCAAACGTGCTCGGAGGAAGGAAGTATTCCAGTAAGGTGCTGGTAGGGATCTTGACCGTACTTCCGGGATGGTCCTGATAGCCGTGGAATACCTCTCCACACCTCAAGCATCTCAGGAAGTGTTGCCGCCTTGTCGCTACGTCACTATGTGCTAGCGGCCGTTTCCGGGGGCCCATTATTGAGTGTGCAAGTCACCCCCTGCCATTTTATCCGTGTATAATATATAACATTGGTCAGGCAGGGGCATAGTTCTTCCATAGTTTAAGTTACCCAATCCACTTTAGCCACCCAAACCCATAGCACAATATGTTTTGTTTCCACGTATAACAATAGCATGCACCAATCGGGGGTTGTCCTTGAGTGCACTTGCATAGTGCAGATAAGGATAATCGTCGGTTGGTGCCTCCTCATCATTTAAAATTATCTAAGGGGTCTCTGCGAGTTGGCTTCGGCTCCTCGTACGCCTTCCAAAGGTCCGGGACCCCAGGGTCCCGAGAAATGTAAAATATAATAATATAGTAGAGGATGGATAACACGAAAATAACTATTAAATACAAGAATAAATACATACATATATAAACAGAATAAACTTTGTCAGGAGAAATAACAATCAGTAGAGGAGAAAATGAATCCAGCAAATCAGCGCAGGGATATTTCTGCCAACTTCTTACGCATATGCTCACGTATCTTCACGATTGGTTGCCGTCCTGATATTCAGAGGAAAGACCGCCTAGGCAAAGAAAGAATAGTGATTGAAACCACAGCAGTGAGAAGGACATCGTAGAAGACGATTGTTGTTGGAACGAAGATTTTTACTATGGGCAGAGCATAAGTATTGAATATGAGAAGTCAGGTAAGAAGGAGAATTGGGTTTGTCGAGATGTACCTAACCGATATTAGTTTACAAGGCAATGGCGCTACCTTTTGACGGAAAGTAATCCTTCAGGCGCCTTTCAGACACCCACTACTTAGGGCCGATATTTCAATCCCCTGATAACTTTTATCTGTAGAACAAAAATGGCGGTTAGACATATTTTCTATGCAGAAGCTGTCAAACCGCCGTATTTTTCCTCCGATAAAAGTTATTTGACTCTAAGGGCTGATTTTTATATCGCCAGTTAACTTTTATCCAACGATTAAGCTTGTCATTTTGACAGTTTTTGTTAGGACAATCTGTAAAAACGTCACATTTATTCTTGAGGTAAAAGTTATCTAATGATTGAAAAATCGGCCGTTAGTGTAATAATACTATTTCTGTCTCTAAGACACCCACTATATTTGTAAGTTCCATTTCCTTTCTTTCATCCTCACGAGATCTAACTTAATATAAATATATCTATACACCCACATACTTATATGTGGTCAATTTAGTAAACACTAACCGCCCCTGGTTCACACAGTTCTTACAACTTCACAAAATGTCGTGATGGCCCAGTGGTGAAGGCCTCGTCTCTCATACACGAGGTTGTGGGTTCTAATCTGGGCAAGTACCAATGTGACTTTTTCAATTCCTATGTACTTTCTCAGTTTATCTTAGACATTACTGACGTTGGTGAAGGGAAACATCGTGAGGCAACCTGGACTTATAGTTATTATATATAGATAGAATAAGAAATGAGTATGTAAGAGGAAGTCTGAAAGTGACACCAGTGACTGAAAAGTTGTGTGGAAATCGGTTGTCATGGTATGGGCATGTGATGCGGAGGGATGAGGAAAATGTCGTCAGGAAAGTGTTGAGTGGAGGGCTATACGAGTAAGGGAAGACCAAAGAAATGATAGATGGACTGTGTGAAAGATGATATGGCCAGAAAGGGAGTGACTACCGAGATGACGACTAATAGAGAAGTATGGAAGAAAAAGACATGTTGCGCCGACCCAACCCCAAATAAATTGGGACAAGGGCAGGAGAATGATGAAGTCTGAAATCGCCAACCCGTCTTGAGCAAGTGTGGTCGTCAATGCTTGTGCCTTCTCTGTATGAAAAGAGGCCTTTGGCCAGCAGGACAATAATAGACTGCTATTACTATTATATGAAAGTTTAATAATAATATGATATAATCATTAAACGTTCCGGTATAAATTCTCCAAATGATGGTGAAAACCGCATCAAAATTCGTCGCGTAGTTCAGAAGAACAATGCGGACTCACAGACACGAAAAGCGATTTCAATTTATGGTACGTATAGAGGCCGAAAATAAAACAGTGACTAACCGGTTAGGTGCTTTAAGTTCGGTAGCACTTAAAGTGCATATTAAGATGCTATCACACTGGCTACTTAGTTGTAAAATTACTTTATCAAGAACTTATTGCGACACAGGGTGATGCTTTTTTTTAAATGAGTTTTAGCCGCGGTGGTTTTTCTATAGAAATAATGCTTCTAAGGAATGTTTCTTAGTTCACGAGTTCCCTCCCATACGTAGTCTGAGAAAACCAATTTATTTTATAAACGCACATTGCAGTCAAAAGAACTCTGTCAGTTTTGCTCACCTTGAGGTTTTGGTGCTGAACATTATCTTCTGCTTAACCTTTTCCCAACTATGTTGGGCTCGACTTCAAGTCTCTCCTCTGCAACTCAGTTACTGGGTAACACGATACCCCTTGGTAAAACTGTCAGACTTTCGGGCTTCTGACGACCCGTAACAACTGTCAAAGATCTACGAATGACAGCCGGGATCAACGAATTAACGTGCTTTCCGAGGTTTGGACGGGTCTTGGTATGTAAAAATGGTCACCCATCCACGGACCAACCGTGGCATGCGTAGCTTAACCTGATCGATCGACCCGTGTGACTGGTTTTACTTAGTCCATTTTTGATGCTGACCAAAACATAAAAAAAACAACCATGTTGGCTTTAAAACTGAGAAAGCACAAGGCCTTCGTCTTCTATACAAGATGTAACGTAAATAACACACAACCTCTTACAGGATGATTGTACTCATCATTATGAACAACTTTTACAGTAGGACCAAACCTGAAATCGCGAAAAAAAATCACCTGTTCAGTACATTTTGATGAATTATGCGAACATAAATGTACTGAACAGCTGATTTTTTTTTCGCGATTTCAGGCTTGGTCCCATAGAAAAAGTTGTTCATAATGATGAGTAGGTACAATATCCCCTTAAGAAATTGTGCGTTACTTAAGTTACACCTTGTATAAAAAGGGAGCTGCCCTTTGTCTATCAGAGGAATTTCGCAGATTAGGAAGTGACAGTTTGGTCATTGGCATTGTCTTATCACCGTTATCACTAAACCACAAGTCTAAAATAAAAAAAATGTGATTCAAATGTGAGCTCCATCTACTTTTAAACATACTGTAAAAAGTACTCATTTTATCCTTCCAATTTCAAAATATAATAATATTAAAATTAATTAAAGAATAATACAAATAAAAATGCTAAATGGGTTCGTTAATTAGAGTAAATTAAAAATTGAGTTCTGTACTTATCTACAATCTTCATGAAGAATTAAATTAAGGGTAACGGTATCATAAAGGTACGTTACGTTTGTAAAAGTAATTAAGTTTTATTTCCCTATATGGAGTATCTACGTCATTGGTGTAGACGGGGTCTGCGATTTTTAACTTGCATATGAGATTATGAGCTTTATTGCCATATTTATAAGAGTTTTAATCATCTTTACGTCCGTCTGGGGATTGTGAAGGAGATATTTAAGTTAGAGCCGGTTCTTGCTGTGGTATAACAACAGGTGGTCTATTCTGTAAAAAACTGAAAACGTAGGTGAAGTGAGCTGTCATTCCACCTGGTGATACGGATTGACACTATTGGTACCTCACTTCACCTAAGTTGTCGGTGAGATTTTTTCAGAACAGATCGGCAGAGAGGAGCTCGTGGCTAAGTAATAAAAACCGTACGGGTCGATCAATCAGGTTAAGCTACGGTTGTCGGGGTTGATCCGTGGATGGGTGACCACCTTTACATACCGATACTCCTCCGTGCCTCGAAAAGCACGTTAAGCCGTTGGTGCCAGCTGTCATTCATGGATCTTTGACAGTAGTTACGGGTCGTCAGAAGCCCGAGAGTCCGACAACCAGTCTTCCCAAAGGGTATCGTATTACCCAGTAACTGGGATGTGGAGATCAGATAGGCAGTCACTCTATGTAAAATACTGGTATTCAGCTGCATCCGGTTAGACTGGAAGCCGACCCCAACATAGTTGGGAAAAGATTAAGCAGATTTTCCTCCTATTCAAAGTGTATTTGGAACATTATGTTCTCATTGCCTCGTTGTCCTAGTGGTGGCCAGCACTGTTGCTGTGTGTGCGGAGGTACCCACAATTCGATCAGCAATAGCCCCCCGGTGGCTTCCCGCATTGTCGAGGCGGGGGGGCTCAGTAGCCGTGGCTTGGTCACCCACGGTGAAGCGAAGAGGAACCCGAAGAAGGGCCGCTCGTCAGGGCTTTGGGCGTTAAGCCGACGACCTAGTGGCCAACAAGTAGGTTGCTGTACCGTTTCGGCGACACCGCAAGTGAAGCGGGCTGCGATGTCGTATGGGAAGCATCGCGGCTGAGGCTTGAGGGCCGCGGCGGGAGAGGAGTGCCGGTATTGTGGTGCGCCGCTCTCCCTACCTTCCGCAGCCTTGGCGGGGTCACCACCGTCTGATGGCGGACGTGGTGGGGCCGCAGGGGAGGAGGCGTGTCGGTATGGCGTTGGCCGCTCTCTCTATCCTCTGCGGCCGAAAAATGGTAGGCGGCCGGGCCACTGACCTGACCAGTCGCAGTGGGACCAAGGTTGCCTAGACATGGGGTCGTCTAGCGCCCATGTGCTGGATTGGTTCCTGAGGTCTCGGCGTGCAATGCGTTCTGGTGCGCCGGTGATGGGGGTTACACCCCAGAGGTGAGTGCTAACGCGTGCCCGTGTTCCTGCCACAAGCGACAGAGGAGGAACTAACTGCACTATCTCCGCGTGGTATTGCAGTATGCATGAGAAAAAGTCTAAACAGCAGCCCGGAGTGTAGATTTGAGTCCGGTAATTGACAATAAACTCGGCCCATGTTCCATGGGACACGTTATAACATAACTGATAAGTGATAACTTTACTGTCGAAATGTTTTGTATTGTATATATTAGCCCAGGAAACACACGGGCGATTTTTAACGCGACCATTTTTTTATCGCGAACTGGATTTTCAAGTCTCGGTGTTGAGCTGAGCACTGAGAACCTAACAGAGTACATCATAGCGCGTCAAAAAATACAAAAGAAAGTTTAGTAGGCCCAGTTCGAGTCCGTGCCTTTTGTTTTCGTGAAAGCATATTTTTAAAATTTTACTACGGTTTCGGATACTGCTGTAGCCATTGTATTTGCTCGACACTAGACTTAGTAGGCTCATTGCATTCCTTATAAAGTAAGCTTTCACCGAATATAATGTTTTTCATTTTTGAGCAGATTTACTGCCGATATGAGACGACATCTGACATTAATATGCTATTGTCAAATTCATATGAACTTTTAACCCTATTTTGGCCAATATTTCTGTAGTTTCTCTTCAGGTCCTTGTAGAGCTTTATCAACTCTTGATAAAGACACCAGAATAACTGATCTAGCTTAACACGTTTTTGCGCTATACGAATTGATATTACGACACAGTGAAAAGTTGAGGGTTGCGCGCATGCTTGTGCACTCGCAGTCTGATGTCACAGGCAATTTATATCCAGTTTTAAAATTGCTATAAATATGACCTATCTTTTGAATGCTCAATCTTTAATCTAGCATTAAAATTCTTGTAGTAATTAGCGGTTGAAATCTTACATAATTTTGTCGGTCAGAAATATTGACCTTACCACCAGTATACCGATCGAAAAGACGTTTTCACGTCAAAAATCGTCCGTGGATACGAGGGTTTACAGCTCTGCTTACCCTTCAGAAAATTCAAACGTGATATTATGTTTATGAAGTGCTCCATGTAAAAATTCGTTGTTTAATGTTTTCTACTTCAAAATTGTTTACAAAACCCCAGACGTTATCAAGATGAATCAGCCAAAACAACTAAATGCGTCTACCCCTATTGAAGGTGTCCCTCGTTATGCCAAGCGATTAAGTTCTAACTGCATCAAAATGCCAGAATTAATGGCAAACTTAACATTTAATATTATTCGTCTGTATTCGTGTTATTATGCGTAGGGTATACTCGAATATTATTATGGAAAATATGCATAATTTAGTTGGTATTATATTATGTGCGGTTTCATTGAAAAACACATTTAATTTTAAGTTTGTCAGGTAGCAAGGAGCTCGTGGCTAAGTAATAACAGCCGCATGGGTCGATCCATCACGTTAAGCTACGCTTGCTGGGGTTGGTCCGTAGATGGGTGACCATCTTTACATATCGAGACTCGCCGTTACGGGTCGTCAGAAGCCCGAAAGTCTAACAACCAGTCATACCAAGAGTAATAACTCTTAACCCAGTAACTGGGTTGTGGAGGTCAGATAGGCAGTCGACCCCAACATAGTTGGGAAAAGGCTAGGCAGATTGATTATTTTTTCAGGGAGCGGTAAGTATCTCCACTATCAGGCTTGGCATAAAACAAACAAGTTGTTTTAAAACACATTTTTAAAACAATGTTTAAATCAGTTTGAAATAAAACAATGTTTTTTATTAAGTATTTAAAGTCACAGTTTAAAAGAATTAACAATGTTTTAAATATTAGGAAAAAACATGGTTTTAATTCTAATATCGAATGAATGGAAATAAATGAAACGTTTAGGACTTAAATTAGAAAGCTCGAAGAGAAATTAAAAAGCTTCCACTTTTCTCAAAACTGTGAAGGAAAACATGCGTGTGTCTGTCTGTCCGTCTGTCACTGTGAATCTAATGGACCGATTAATTTGAAATTTTGTACACTTATTAATTTCTGTGACCCAAACAGGGACGTGTAATGTAAATAAATGAATTTTGCATATGGGGCTCAATTTTGGGGGCAAATATGAAAATTGAAAAAAAAAGTTTTGCAAACCATGTGGTACATGTGTTACATTTCAAATGAAAGAGCTTACTGTAAGGTTCTTAATTATATATATTTTTTTTATAATTATAACATAAATTGTTTTAAAGTTATTTAAGATAAGCAAAAATAAACAAGAGGAAAAATCTAAACACTTTAATCTCATACGACCAAGAAGATACACAAAAAAAAACTTTTTAGCAAAAAATAAAACCGACTTCTAAAACAAAACACTACACAGTGAAAAATAACTTTAATTTCGGAAGTCGGTGTCTTTCGTTTTGTATTTTCGTTTTATGCCACCGACTTCCGAAATTAAAGTTATTTTTCACTTTGTAGTGTTTTGTTTTAGAAGTCGGTTTTATTTTTTGCTAAAAAGTTTTTATTTTTCACTTTTTAGTTGTGGAACCTACCCCACACAAATTCGAATACATAATTGAGCACAATAATTGTAGATATAGCCATGTAAATAACAGTGATAGGAAGTTATTAAAACATCATCACATCATCCATATAAAATAAGTGGGAAATATACGCATTACAAAAAAAAAAAAAAAAAAATACAGACGAATTGAGAACCTCCTCCTTTTGGAAGTCGGTTAAAAATACACGTGAATTGGCCAATCCCAACCTTATCTCCAAAGATAATGAACCAAAAATTTTGAAAAAACAAAATTAAGCAAATGGTTTTCTATACCTATAGATTACAGGAAAACCTATAAGAAGTCTACATCGTAAATCTCTCACTATTGTCGTACAAAGTTTTGCAGTTGGAATGTATGGGAGAACATGTTCTTCAACTACAATGTTAAGTTTGTTCTTGGGATAAATTCATCCCAACTACGGAACCCTTCATTGTGCGTGATCCGACATGCACTTAGCCGCTTTTTTAAGGATATCACTTTCTATGCACATAATTGACAAAGTTAGTCGTTCTTGTAACATTGTCGTTCGTGATTTATTTATCATTCTCTTTAGTTGCGAAAATGATCGCTCTCCACTACATTTGGTAGACATTCAACATTTGGAAAAGTTTCTTTTAATGTATCGGACTTTATTAGGTTGTGTAAGGTTGAAATACTCAAATCCGTTGATTCCTTTACGATAATTTTTAAGTACTTCTTTTTTTAAATTTATTGAAAGGGCTTTGTCGGTTGGCAACCAAATCGCCCAAGTACTGGCTTAAATGAACACATTCTGATTTGAGCTTATAAGCATTCATATTTTTGTGATCCGATTCTCCAAATTCATTGCATTTTTTTGGTCAACTGTTCAGAATCAATTGTTATTAACTGAGAAAGAAAACTAAAACGTTTGTCAATTTCTTGGTATGCTGCCGAACGATTTTTAAATAAGCGTACATTGGCGCCGATTCCCTTGTTCACAAACTAAACTAAATTTAAGTTCAGTACATCTTTTTCTTTCTATTTCATTAAGAAAAGGACAGAAGATACATCTTAGTTTAGTCCTGTCAAATTGGTCAGCGCCTGACGTATTTTTATAGTCATTTTTTTAATCACGTCTAAATTTGTCTATGGAGTATATTAATTAGACAGGACTAAACTAATATTTATCATCTGTTCTTTTCTTAATAAAATAGAAAGAAAAAGATGCACTGAACTTAAATTTAGTTTAGTTTGTGAACAAGGGAATCGGCCCTAATGTGTCGATTATAGGAACAAACGTACTAACACGAAAATTTTCTTTACCATTCAACTGCACATAAGATCCTTCAAAAAAGTGATGTGTGTGCTGCGAATTCTCTTTGTTGGCCTTGCGAGGTCCCCGTGATGTCGGCGCCCTTTTTTTTTTTTTTTTTTTTTGTCGATGGGAAATCATCAAATAACTTCTCCCGCTCTGGGTGGAGCGGAAGGGCGTGTCAGACTTTTACTGACTAAAACCCACCCGTGTTCCTTCAGTTGCCTATGCCAGGGCCACGGTATCTTTTTCAAACAACCCGCGACCCCAGCGGCATCGGCCCTATTGGACCCCATCTTTTGCTGACATCTCTTTGAGGCGCGCGTGGAACACAACGCGCCGTCGACCCGAGCCTGGTCCTCACCGGACGGCGAGCTACCCACTACTCACCGTCCGCAAGCCCGCGCCTACGGTGGCTGGGAATCGGCTATCGATTCCCGCCGCCCAGGGCGTCTCCTGCGGCGACTGAGGGCGTGAGGCTGCCTCTCCCTCACGCGTTCCGCCTCCTCCTTCGCAAGCATTACCGCTTCGCAGAAGGAGGTGACGGCCTCCCATGCACTCTCGCTCCGCACCATGGCCTGGACCAGGCTCGGACGCGAGAGATCGCCGCCGCCGATCGCCTCCGTGAGAACACGGCGGTGCTCTGCCCAAGCCGGGCAGACCTCCACTGTATGCTCCACCGTGTCCTCTGGGCGATCCACACAATGGTGACAGCCGGGCGTTTCCTCCCGCCTTATGCGAAACAGGAACCTCCCGAAACAACCGTGTCCGGTAAGGACCTGCGTCAGGCGGAAGGTGAGGACGCCGTGGCGCCTCTCTAACCACTCCTCAAAGAGGGGACTTATCGCCGCAATTGTGGCGTGCCCAGCGCTGGGATGCGACAGTCGCACTCTCCATGTCGCCATGAGATCCCGCCGGAGCTCTGTCCGCTGTACCGTGATTTCTCGCGGCAGCGGAGTTACGCCCCGGCGTTTCGCCTCCTCGCGCCACTCCCACACGTGCGCGAGGACTTTCGCCTCCAGATCCCACGGCGGCAATCCGGCAAGGAGGCTCGCCGCCTCACCGGAGACCGTGCGGTAACCCCGGACTAGCCGAATGGCCATGACCCTCTGGGACGCGTTCAACCGGCGGACTGGCCGCAGCCTCAGGGAACGCGCCCACACCGGTGCCCCGTAAAGGGCCATGGACCGCACGACCCCCGCGTAAAGCCTCCGGCAGGAGGCGTTTGGACCACCTAGATTGGGCAGGAGGCGCTTCAAGGCAGCCCCAGCCCGCTCCAGTCTGGGAGCCAAACGTCGGAAATGCTCCACGAAGTTCCACCGGCTGTCGAGGACGAGTCCCAGGTACTTCATCGTCGACTCGACTCCAATGCGAACCCCTCCTACCGTTATTTGGGAACCCGACGGTGGCGCATTCCGAGGACCATGAAAACACATGGCCTCGGACTTGTGCAGGGCCACCTCGAGTCCCAACTGCCGGATCCTCGCAACGACTATCGCAACCCCGCGTGTCGCTAATTCAGCCGCCGCCTGGTGCGACCTTCCCTGCGCCAGGACCAGCGTGTCGTCAGCGTAACATACCACGCTGACGCCGCTAGGGAGGTCGGCGCGCAGCACCCAGTCGTACCCGATGTCCCACAAATGCGGCCCCAGGACCGATCCTTGTGGGACACCGCACGACATCTCTCGCCGGTTCCACTCTCCCTGATGACCGGGGTAGATGACGGCCCTATCCGTCAAATAGGCCTCAACCACTCGACAGAGGTAGGTCGGCATCCGGTGATACCGGAGTGCCTCCCTGATGCAACTCCAGGGCAGGGTATTGAAGGCGTTCGCGATGTCTAGCGACACCGCCAAGACGACCCCACCCCGGGCCACAGCATCCCCCGTCGTGAGGGCTCGCACGCGCATGATGGCGTCCACCGTAGAGCGCCCCCTGCGGAAACCAAACTGGCTCTCCGCCAAATCCGGCCCCTCCTGCACCAGCCACCCGACGAGGCGGTCTGCAATAACTCTTTCAAAGAGCTTGCCCACCTCGTCGAGCAGCACGATGGGTCGGTAAGCGGACGGAGAGTCCGCAGGGCGCCCCGGCTTCTTAATGAGGACCAGTTTCCCCGTCTTCCAACGAAGTGGGAACTGGCCCCTCTCCAAGCATGCGCTTAGGAGCCCCCCTAGTCGAGGCCCGAGAGCCCCAAAGGCCAGAACCCAGGCTCTTCCAGGTAAGCCGTCGGGTCCTGGGGCGGCATTTTTGGCACTCAGCCTACGTACCGCCGCTCTCAACTCTACCTCGGTCACTTCCGGAGCATCGTCGTCGTCGTCGGTGATGTGGTCCGCAACGGACACCGCAGGAAGCGGAGCCATGGGCGGGGGAGTATGTTCCCCTCGCGAAGGGAACAGAGCGCTCACCACGTCCTCCACGAGCTGGGGCCGGAGACTCTGCGTCAGCGGGGGCGCCCATGGACGGAGTTTATCCCGCACCATTTTATAAGGGCGTCCCCATGGGTCCCTGTTTAGAGTCTCCAGCGACTCCTCGCGAGCCAGATCCCTGGCCCGCAAGATCTCCGCTCGGAGGGCGGTCTTCGCCGCTCTGTACCCCTCGTACAGCTCCGCCTGAATGGCTTCCGTATCCGGAGGGCGGATACGGAGCCTGCGGTGCCTGGTGTACCGGTGCCGCGCAGCAACGCACGCCTCGCGCAGAGCCGTCAGCTCCGGCGACCACCAATACACCTGGCGCCAGGCGCGACCGGGCTGGACCCGGGGCATTGCCACGTCTCATATTTCGGACATGGCCTCCCGGAACCACTCCGCCTCGTCGTTGATGTCGGCAGGCCTGTCCGGTGGTGACACCCAGGCCTGCACGATCGAAGCTTCCAGGAGGAGCTCCCGGTCCAGCTTCTTCAGCGCCCACCGCGGACCACGCGGGGCCTGTCGGACCGGCGCGCTCGAGGTCTGGGCGGAGACATCAAACCGGATGTACCGGTGGTCGGAGTAGGTCTCCACCCCCTCTATGACGCGCCAGTCAACAACATGTGGCAACAGAGCGGGGCTGGCGAACGAAATGTCCACCACTGATTCGCCCCGCATCCGCACACACGTGGGGACAGAACCCCGGTTTAGGATGACCAGGCCTGTCTCCAGAGCCCAGTCCTCCACCATCCTGCCCCGTGTGTCCGTATACCGGGAACCACAAGCCACATTCTTGGCGTTGAAGTCCCCGAGGACGAGCACGGGAAGGGAACGAAACCCGACGACGACGTTTTTCAACTCCGCAAGGGAGTTGTGGAACTCGGCGAGAGTTCGGTTCGGGGAGAAGTATACCCCTACCACGACAATCCCCCCGAACCGTGCTGCAACGCAACCCTGTCCCCTCTTGACGGCTTCGAGGGACAGGGTACCGGCGGCGGCCGACGAAATGAGGGTCACTGAGCCGCTCAGGTCCTCCACCCAGTAATCACTGGGCGGGACAAAGTACGGCTCAGCGACCACGGCGATGTTAATCGACCACTGCGCCATGCTCTGGAGCAACAGATCCTGAGCGGCGGCGCAGTGGTTGATGTTCGCCTGGAGGAGGCGTAATGGGGCCATTACTGGCACTCCATATTAGCCCCCCCCTGAGCCTCCTGTGAGGGCCCTGCCGCAGTGAGTACGGCGGCGACGGCAGTGGAGGCGGCAGCGACGGCGGCCGTGGCGGCGGCTGCGGCCGTGACGGCGGTAGCGGAGGCGGAGGGCTTGCCCCTGCCCCGGGCTTTGGTGGGTGGACCACAGCCCTTGCTTCCAGCCCGGTGATCGGCCGGCTTGCCAGCTGCCGCACATAGATAGCAGTGCGGCGTGGCATTGCACGAGCCGGCCTTGTGACCGGGTTGACCACAACGGAAGCAATGACTGCTGCGATCCACCTCCGAGGTGCATTTTGCCCCCACGTGGTTGCCCACTTGGCAACGGAAGCACCTCAGAGGTCTGGGTTCCAGCAGTTTCACCCGCGTGGAATCCCAGCCCACCTGGAACCTCCGGCCCTCCCCAACTATTTTTTGGGCCGCCGATACGGGGCAGCTCACCGTAACGGCTCGCATCCCCGTGAGGTCAGGACGGATGGTGCCTACCTTCACCTGTTCGAAGGCACACCCCCCAGTCTTGACCACGGCGGCCACCACCTCTCGCTCCGTCACGGAGTCGTCCAGACCCAGGATGCGCAAGTCAACGCACTTGGCGGGTCTGGACACTCGGGCCTCGTCCGCATTTAAGGACGCCCTGAGCCTTTCGGCCAGAGCGTCAGCGGTCGGGCCACTGGCCGCACCGGGGATCTCGAGCATCCGAGCCCCAGTCGCAGTGACCCTTACCCGCATGCCCTCGGTAACACCGATCTCCTCCAGGTTCACCGCCGCCCTCGCCTTGGCGAGCACGTCGCGGTAGGACACGCCCTTCTTCTCCGCTTCCGGCTGTAGTGTGATCACTACAGCTGCGGACTTTGGGGCACGTAACCTCGCCGCGACGCTTCGCTCTTTGCGCCGCTGCCGCCTCTCCCTCCGCTTGGCCGACCTTGCCGCCTTGCCCTCCTTCCTCTTCTCCCCAGCTACCTGCCATTCGGCGTCAGCCGGAGGAGATTTGGGAGGCGAGGGCAGCCGCGTCGTCACCGCCACAGCTGGGGCCCTCTCAGGCGCCTTCGCGGCCGCCTTCGTGGGCGCCTTAGCAGGCGCCGTCGCAGGCGCCTTCGCAGCCACGGCCCCGCCCTTCGCCTGCCCTGCCGACCCTGGTTTGGCCGTGGCAGCCATGGCGGCATACGAAGCCGCCTTTGGCTGGCCCGAGGCCGCCGGTCGGCCTAGCGGGGGCCGCAGGACGATTCCCTCAAGGACCGAGAACCGGTTGTTAAGGGCAGCCAGCTCCTTCCGCACCAAGGCCAGAACTCGGTCCTCTGCAGGCCCGAGGCCGCCCTGCCCCTGCTGCACCCCCTCCTGAGCGCCAGCTCCGCGAAGCCTGGCCAGGTCTGCTCGGAGCTCCTCATTCTCCTTTCGGAGAAGCTCCATGGCGGCTGTCAAGCGGGCGACCTCCGCCCGCATTTCGGACATTCCGTCCGACGGAGGCCCTTGAAGTAGAGCCTCCACTGCCGCCATAATGGAGGCCTTGGCTGCGGGTATGGCCTTGTCTTTAGAAGACTGCGTCTTCTTCAAGGCCACACCCTTGACTGCAGCGGCCACGACCTCCTCAAACCTGGCCCGCTCCGAATTGGAGCCACCAGCGGCGTCCGACTCATCGCCAGACGCCTCCACGGCGCTCCCCTCGGCCGACCCGGCTGAGCCGTCCTCCGTTGCGGCGTTTACCCGGCTCTTGCTCTTCCGGCCTAGGCCCCGGCGAGCATATTTGGGAGCCGATTTAAGACCGCCGTCCGAGGAAGACTCCTGGGCATCTCCCGGATTTAGGTTCCGCTTCAGGAAAGCGGCTTTCCTTCCAGCGGCCCCCACCACTACGCACTCCGGTCTCTTAAAAGTGCCCTTCGCGCCCGTCACTCCCGATGCGGCGTCGGACTCCGACCCCGCATCACTCCTCTCCCTCTCCTCTTCTCGTTCATCGTTTTTCTTTGGTCCGATGTCGGCGCCCTGGGCACGGGCCCCGTGTAATGAGGGTACTGGTTATACGATCATTCAATCATCATTCCCTCACACTGGTATTTAAGAGCCTATACAACCTCAGCTCAAAAACTAATTTCGCCCCCACTTCCCCGCGCCGCCTCACTCTTTATCTTTATTATTCGAAAGCCGAAGCGAGACTGAGCGGGGTTGTTCGGGCGGCAGGGAACAAACTTCAAGACGCCGATGGTTTAGGTAATTTCTTTTTACGGTGAAAATAATGCTAATTAAAAAAAAAAAACACATAAGACCTGCTTTATAGTTACTTCAGTTAGTATGCAAAGTTTCATGATCTAATTTGAAGTATTTTTTGAATACCAGCGGTTTATTGTTCAGTTTAGAGGTAACTTTGGATATTTTTATATCGAGAAAATTTTATGGAATCGTGTTTTCGTCACACATAGTACTTAACATTAATCCTCAACTTTACCATATATTGATTTCAAAATTACTGCACTATTTTCGACATAACGGAGGATCATGCTAAGCCATTAGTATAGACTCTTAAGATCTTGCACTGTTGGTGCATTGACACAACTTGTACTCGAGACACGATTTCGATTCCCGCGCGAAACGAAACGCTTATAAATATTTTTATGGCCTCATAATTAATGAATACTCATTTACAGTAAAATATATTTAAAACATACAAGCTAACACTGAATTATATAATTGTATGTACAAGTAAATATAAAAGGGCAACTGGTTATGGGACATCAAAAAATTCGCCCGCATCGCTGTCAATGGGATTCAAATTCAAATTCAAATTAATTTATTTGCTAGAATGTAGGTACAATAAAGAAATTAAGAGTATCGTGGCCCAATTACATACTACCATTACATATGGTGTGCAAATATGTCATATTAAAAAATAGAGAATAGATAATATTAAATGTCAAATTATGAATATAAAACAATGTCCATACTCAATAATCTAATGTCTAGTGGGATTGCCGTGTTGAATGGCTTTGGCCTAAAAATCGGCCAGCCCTTCTGGTCACGTTCTGGTCAAGTCGACCAATTAACAAATTGGTTATTGCCAGGCTGCTTTTAAGCACAGAATTAACACTGGATGTAAGAATCGGCGGCCGGTCACGGGTACAATCTGCGACTCCAGCATTCCCCTAAACAATGGTTAGACCTGCTGTCTTGTATGGATCAGAATGCTGGGCCACAAAAAGAATGAATGAAAGGCAATTGCATGCAGCTGAGATGAGAATGTAAGAGGGATGTGTGGTGTTACGCGAATGGATAGAAAAAGAAATTAGTACATATGAGGAAGTCAGAAAGTGACGCCAAAAGTTGTGAGGAAATCGGTTGTCATGGTATGCGCATGTGATGCGGAGGAATGAGGAAAATGTCGTCAGCAAAGTTTTGAGTATGAATGTGGGTGGCTATACGAGTAGGAGAAGACCAAAGAAAGTATGGATGGACTGTGTGAAAGATGATATGGCTAGAAAGGGAGTGACTACCGAGATGACGACTAATAGAGAAGTATGCAAGAAAAAGACATGTTGCGCCGACCCCAAATAAATTGGGACAAGGGCAGGAGAAAGATGATGATGGTGCCAGACTGCTTTAAAACTGGCCATCTCCAGGGCACCACAACTCCTTCTGTTTATATTATTTCACAACTGTCTGTAGAGTTATTTTGTTTATAACTGTACATATTGTAGATTCATCCTCGGACGTGGGTACTCTCTATACATGTTCTTATCAATGTAAGTACCTACTTTTTTTTTTTTGTGGATGGGAAATCATCAAATAACTTCTCCCGCTCTGGGTGGAGCGGGAGGGCGTGTCAGACTTCTACTGACTGAAACCCGCGCCTACGGTGGCCGGGAATCGGCTATCGATTCCCGACGCCCAGGGCGTCCCCTGCGGCGACTAGGGGCGTGAGGGCGCAAAGATTGCCTCTCCCTCATGCGTTCAGCCTCCTCCTTCGTGAGCATTACAGCTTCGCAGAAGGAGGTGACGGCTTCCCATGCACTCTCGCTCCGTACCATGGTCTGTACCAGGGCCGGACGCGAGAGATCGCCGCCGCCGATCGCCTCCGCGAGGACGCGGCGGTGCTCTGCCCAAGCCGGGCAGACCTCCACCGTATGCTCCACCGTGTCCTCCGGGCGATCCACACAATGGTATGTAAGTACCTACTTAAGCTGATTAACTGGTCCTTTGTTTATCTGTCAAAACTTACTCACTTCATTATGTTCTATTGCGCATACCTACCGATTGATCCATGTACCGCATACCTACCTACTACAAGCCTTTAAAAAAATACTTATAAATTATAATAAACTTTTGCATAAAACCTTTTTATTGTTTATCTTAATAGCAATGTCGGATCGTTCGAAAGTCGTTAAATTGTGATTTTAATGCATCCATACTAAACAGGTTAAGCAAAAATTATGCAAATTAAAATTAATTAAAATCTGCATTTTTTCGATTTATTTATGTCTCAATTAAATGGAGTGGGTATAATTGATGTTTATTGGTGTTTGAATATATGTAAAGTTATCATAATATAGGTGTCTAAGGTCTGATTAGATACTGAAGCGGCAATAGCCCAACGGTTAAGACATGATCTAGCAAGTTTTTGACGAGAGCCTCTCCTTTTACAAACATTATTTGTATTTATTGGTATCATGTTTTTATGATTTGTTATCCTAACTTAACTAAAACTATTAAGGGCCCTACATTTCAACCGAGTTTTTTGCATTAAATTGCTAACTTTGGTGGTCTTAGTCTGAGAAACTGAAAGACTGACTTATTGAGTGGTGGAGAATATTTGTTGTTTACCTAGTTGATTGTGGCCTCGCTTTTCGCATTTTTTGCTTATCTATTTATACCTATAAAGCCAAAATTACGAAGCAAGTTTTTCATAAAATGCGCTACTGCATTTTTTTTGAGCTCGTGGTTTGAACTACTTAAGTAAGTACTTATATAAGAAAATGAAATGAAAAATATATAATTATATCTTTTATACAATATGTATAATGATTTAGTCCATAGCGTCCTCAGAATTTTGAAATTATATTTTAAAATTCTGAGGCCGCTACATATTATGTATGGAGTGTCTATAAAAAAATCTCGTTTAAAACCATATAACTACTAAAAACGCTCAGAATTAACTGTAAATTTCTTCTTACTACATTAATATTTTTACCTAAAATTTATACCATAATAAACGTTAGTTCATAAGAAAAATTCCATACTTAAAAAATAAAAATAATTATGAGACTCAAAATAAACGTAACTGGCAAATTGCTACATAAAGTTATGCGTCGCCGTGCTTCAATATACCTTATCTGCCAAAACGCAATATTGTGATAGGCCTTTTAACTAACTAAAATAAGGCGTCGCAAAATTTCTCCGCATCGCTATCGACTGGTAATGTACCCAAAAGACTGGCGGCATTGCCACGTTGTATGGCATTGCTTAGCCTCTGACCAAGGCAAAAGCCAGCTCTTGGGTCACGGGAAGTATTAACCAGTCATTTGAAAATTTCATTGAATAGACCATGAGCACTCGGACCCCACAGCCCAAAGGTTTTTCCCAACCCCAAACGGCTCAAAAATATAGTTACCGATAAGGTTATTATACTTACGCCACTTGAGATATTCCACAGCCGCAGCAGCAGCGCCAGCACAGCACGCCGAGCCAGGAAACAGGATGGCGCAAGAGTATCGACACACGTTGCAAGGCCGACCCACCTTCCATGGAAATAAAGACATGCCGTCCGGTCTCTTGCCATGGTCGCGTGCCCAGGCATTATGTTCTAATACAGCTGGAACGTTGATAATGACGAGAGCTCGTCGTCGATGATATCGTTAATATTCGCGTGCCCTGCTAATTAACCCGTTGCTTATATTTAGTGAGGACAGATACCTTACTTGGGTATTTTAATAATTATGACGTCTACTCAGATAAAGCGTAGTTAATTAAACATCTTTCGCTTTGATAATAGGGAAGTCCCGGTCCCACCAATATCGTATCTATCTACTTTTATTTAGATACTTAAATTATTGTCCATAGTTAAACGAAAAGGATCCAACCTACGTTAAATGTAATGTGGGTTGGATCCTTTTCAAATCAAATCAAATCAAATCAAAAGTCATTTATTCAAACTAGGCTGAGAATCAGCACTTTTCGAACGTCAAAATTACATAAGACAGTCCCCCAAAACCGTCCCCCAACTTCGCCCAACAACCAACAATCCAACAACCAAACCCAATATCGTTTAATTTTTCGTAAACAAGTGGCGATCGTGACAGGACCCGTTACATCGTATCTACCTATATCGTCGAGAGAAGATCGTCTCCGCGTGGAGCAAGTGCCGCAGCCCGCCATCCATCCAGCCGGGCTGCGTATCCAGGTCGAGCGAGCGACGAAGGACACGGACGAGCTGCTTAGGGAGCCCGGTGAAGACGGCGAGTCAACATGTCAACCGAAGGTCTAGCCCAGGAGAGTGAGCCTTGATCCTTTCTTTATTCCTTGCCTTCACGCGAGACCAGTGAACGGTCGACGAATAATCAACAAACGTACGATTGTAACGGGTCCAAAAAATCTTGTAACTTCGTCAATTTTAATCGAATAATAATTTAGTAAGTGTTGTAGTATCAATTATTTTATTTAGCAACCCTTACACACTACGCAAAGGCGTAAACGAGTGGGCCAATCCACATTAGCCACCCAAACCCTTAGGTTTTAGGGGTTAGTGGCTAAAGTGGATTGGGTAACTTGAACTATGGAAGAACACCCTTAAGTTAACCACACATTTCTGATACACTTCCACTTTCATTTACTGGTATCTCTTTTATGCCGCGTTCCCACGGCCCGTCGGGGCCTGTGAGCGTGGCGTGGCGCGGCCTAGCCTCTGAGAAAGCGGGCCGTGGGACCGCGGCATAACTTAGACGGGACAATATAACAACAATGTTTTCTATTGCACAGACGCCAGCACATCAAGCTACCCGAAACTGTCAAATTTTCCCAATCAACCTTGAACCTAATGCTTTGGCGATAAAGTTGATAATCTATTAAAGAAATTTGATAGATTGTAGTAGCTTGATCTGTACGTTTCTTGAGCGTGAAAACCATTGATAGCTAGTCGCTTCCCCGTTGGCGGTGGGACAGGTGCCTTACCCAAGTCTTGTCACACGCTCCTCCTTTTTTACCCACTACGGCAAAGCCAAAGGGAGATTAATCCGGACTCCGGTTATACGGAAACCGAGACCGATGTTATTTTGTTAGGTACTTTGTCTTGTTTATGACTTTCTAGTTTGCGTTTTTATCGTAGGTGGGTTTTTTTGAGGGAAGCGAGCGAAGCGTCTCTTCTTCAAATCTGACAATATATGCTTTCCTCTGTCAGTTTGTTGCCACTCCTTGATTGAAGGGGTACTTCCTCCAATAAGGGGTAATAAGGAGACTATTGAAAATCTCCGACTTATGAGATCCGTTTTCGATGGAACTTTAAGTTGGTCTCATAAAAATTTGGTGAAGATCTGATAAAAAAATACATGGTATTACTATACTTATAAATCCCGTTTTATATAACTTTAGTGGCATATTAATTGTTGCAAAAAAGGTTCTGCTCGCAAGGTATACTGCCGGTCTATTCTGTAAAAATCTCACCGTGAAAACTTAGTTGAAGTGAGCTCGAAGAGAGCTGTCATTCCACCTGATGCTAGGGATTGACACTATTGACAGCTCACTCCACGCTCACCTCACCTAAGTTTTCACGGTGAGATTTGTACAGAATAGCACTGCTGTTCACAGAACGACTAGTTTACATTGGGATAATGAAACACAGACATTTATATATTACATGTATTTTCAACTTTGCACATAAACAGGCAATAAGTGAATACAATTTAATTACATTCATCTTGTGTAACTCATTGATTGTGAAAAGACAAAATTAACAGTTTTCTAGTAAGTAAATTAGGTGTTTAAAAAAATTACCAATATTTTACAGGAGAACTAGGTTATTAATTTTTTTTTTATGTGAATATAAAATTTTTAATTTATTGCATTAGTGTGTCCTCGCCTGTTCTGTCCTGTATGTCTTTTTTTTGTAAAGTGCGTTTTGTTTGTGCAGAATAAACCAATATTTCTTTCCTTTCTTTTTTTATGGATAAGTGGGTAATAAAAAATAATATTTTTTTATTGTCATCAAGCGTCAGTGTGTATGTAAAAGAAAAACATAGGATCTGCCAATGCTCTAATTGAAAGTCAAGAGAAAAAATACCGGCCAAGTGCATGTCGGACCACGCACAATGAAAGGGTCCGTAGTTGAAATAAACTTATCCCAAAAACAAACATAACATTCTAGGTGAAAAACATATTCTCTCATACATTGATACGTCTCGTTCAATTCTCCAACCGCAAATGTATGTTTGTAATCGCAAAAAAATATATTTTTATGTGATAAAACTACAAACTAACGATTTCCAGACTTTTTCCTTTACTAGTGCTGTGAGACCTGCTTTTTGCCAAATTTCATGATTCTAGGTCAACGCGAAGTACCATACCCTATAGGTTTTGATTTATTTACGAGTATCAAAGTATGTAGCATAAAATGGCCGTACTTTTTATTACGTTGATTTAGAAGCTTGATTTTGTAGGGCTCCAGGTGGTATCAAATTGAAATGAATATGAAATAGTCCCTCTATTTGATATTCATTTCAATTTGATACCACCACGCATTCCTGAGACTTTTTTTGGGTTTTGACAGAATGACAGACAGACAGAAAGAAGGGCAACGAAGTGATCCTATATTTAAGGGTTTTGTTTTTTGGATTTTGTTTTTCCTTTTAAGGTACGGAACCCTAATAATAACAAGTAGATAGTAATAGATAGTCAATCTAATAGTCTTTTCACAATCAACGTCATCAAATGAATACATAATTCTAATATTTTATTACATTCCTCATACACTTTATTTATACACATAGCCTTGATTTTGGCACATTCCATTCTTCCAATACATATATATATTTGGTTATTTTAAGTAGACTAAATGATGGAGAATGAACCCAGATATTGATGGAAAGAGCTTAAAAAAATCCTCCAAAATTCTACATTTAGTATTTAGCAACAATACTGTTACATGTTTGAATTAAAATATATCATCTGCCTAACCTTTTCACAACTAGGTACCTATGTTGGGGTCAGCTTCCAGCCTAACTGAATGCAGCTGAATTTTAGTATTTTAACATGCAGCGATGGCCTATCTGACTTTCACCACCCAGTTACTGGGTAACACGATATTACGATAGTTTGACTTGTTGACAGACTTTCGGGCTTCTGACTACCCATTACGACAGTCAAAGGTCTACAAATGACAAATGACAGCCAGGATCAACGGCTCAACGTGCTTTCCGAGGCACGGAGGGATCTCGATATGTAATGGATGGTACCAATCCACGAACCGACCGCAGCAAGCTTTGCTTAACCTTGAAGATCGACCCGTGCGGCTGTTATTATTTAACCACAAGCCCCTTTTTAAATTAAAATATATGATTTGTGTTTTAAGTATCTTCATAAATCTTAGGTATATATCTTCTTTTAGGATTGAATATAAAAATTTACGGTATTTGTTTTTTTACTTTTGCATAAAGTTAAATAATATTTAAAAGGTGACCAAAAAATATCACTTTTGACCTATAATACTCGTTTTGCAACTCTCGGTGTTCAAGAATCCAACAAAGTGCATCCAAACGCGGCAAAAAAAAAACACTGTTGAATCGCTAAGCAGTGCGTTGAAAATCCTGTGCGCGATAATAAATCTCCCGTGAGTACAAAGGCTTATGTAACATGCTCAGTATAGTATCATGTTTACCCAACTGGAATACAGTATCAACTAGAACGGGGGCTATAATGACTGTTACTGGCGGCCTTATATATTGTAATATCATATATAAATAAATAAATATGTAGTGGTTTACCATACATATCGCACCTTCTGTGCAACAAAGTCACAACAGCTCCTTTTTTAAATTTTACAGGAGAGGACTTTTAAGATTTTTCCCGCATTTATTATATTGCCTTATTACTGGATTACTATTTGTAGTAGGTTTGAAATATAAAAAAAAAAAGGTTTATTGCTTTTTCTAAAGTTTCACGTAAAAAACTTATTTTTAATTATTAAAAGAAATCCTTTTAGATTTTGCAGTTTTGGCTATTTGTGAGTTTGTTGCACCAAAGATGCGATATATACAGAATGGTGTTTAGGTTATTAGATTAATTGAAACCACGTATTCAGTACAATGATTCTGGACCCCCTGTGTTAATATTTTTCATTGGTTACCTATGTTAAAAAAAAAAAATTGATTCCTACAAAAGTGTATACTTAATACCTACACGGCCAAAATGTATGGAACAGCAAATTTTTTTTTAAATAACCCTTGGAAAATTTCAACGCACAGGTCCAAAATCATGTACTGAATACGTGGTTTCAAATAATGTGATAACCTTATCACCACTCTGTAGATCGAGAAACGTAAGTTCTGAAACGATTGTTTCAACTCGCGACGCTTCTAGTGTGCCTCTGAACATTATCAGATTCTATTGTAGTTCTGCAGTAATCCCGCGCTTGATATTCATCTCTTGTTGGCTCGATCAAGTCATTATAAAATATGTAGGTAACAGTAATTTCTTCTGAGGAGCTCGTGGCTAAATAATAACAGCGGCACGGGTCGATCAAAGGTTAAGCTACCCTTGCCGAGGGCGGTTTATGGATAGGTATCCATTAGTACACATCGAGACTCACTGGTGCCTCGAAAAGCACGTTAAGCCTTGGTCCCGACTGTCATTCGTAGACTGGGTTGTGCAGGTCAGATAGGCAGTCACTCCTTATAAAATACTGGTATTCAGCTGCATCCAGTTAGATTGGAAGCTGATCCCCACAATAGTAGGGAAAAGGCTGAGTAGTTTCTACTGTTAAGCCAATATTCTGTTGTTACAGCTAACTCTTACGACATTAATCCAGTATTTCATAGTTTTCGGTGGGCTTTTAATTCTTCTATTTTTATGTAATTCTCTAAGCAAGAAGTATTGCTGACATTTATTTATATGATCGACTTTGCAAACTGTTTCAACATTATTGTATTCTATTTGAAGTCCGTTTTTCGTATGATTATTTTTACTTAGCTAAATGAGTACCTAATTGTAAATTGTACGAATATCAGAAAGTTTGTTAATTGATCAAGCTGTTTTACCGATGATAATATGATACTATTATTATCAAAGATTTAAATCGTTAGATTGGCCATCGCCGTACTAAGGGCCAAAATACACATGCCTGTAGCTGGTACAACTCTATGCAAGTAGCTGGCATACTGTGTGCCATAACCACTTCTGATTGGTCAATGTCACAATGGCATGCCAGCTGCTTGCATGGTTTTGTACCAGCTACAGGCATCTTTATTTTCGTCCTAAATCGTGCGAAGTGTCCATATTAATAATGGCGTTTCCATGACAATCAAGTCAAGTCTCTTCAACATTGTGTGTGTTTTGTGTGTCAGAGGCATTGAGATAAGAAAAACATGGAGACGCCGCGTTATTCTATATATACATTTTGCTTAGACAGATATGAGTGAAATGCGATACAGAATGTGAAATATCGATTTGTCTCATTCTTTCTAATAAAATAATCGTATATGATAAAAGAGACAAAATATTTAAGTTGTTCCTTATTATATTATTTTGTCGTGACTTAGTGACATTTGTAGGTAAGTGCCATATCGGCCACCTCTTAAGCGACGAGTTCTGCAGTCTTGCAAGCAAATGCTTGTTTAATATTTGTATAATTGAGATTTGCGAGAAAATTACGAGGAGTTTACCTTTAAAACTGCATGTAAAGATTAGAAAACAGCAATTTTACTTTAGTTATACTAACAACTATGTTCCATGATTGACACAACCTTAGCAATGGCAGCCATTTTGTGAGACAATTTTTGGCGCCAATTCCCTTGTTCACAAACTAAACTAAATTTAAGTTCAGTGCATTTTTTTCTTTCAAATCTATTAAGAAAAGGACAGACGATAAATATTAGTTTAGTCCTGTCAAATTAGTCAGCACCTGACGTATTTTTAGTAGGCATTTTTTTATCACGTCTAAACTTGTCTATGGAGTAACTTAATTTGACAGGACTAAACTAATATTTATTTTCTTATGTTTAGTTTGTGAACAAGGGAATCGGCGCTATTATGAATGAGTTGTAGGCACGAAAGAAAAAAAAAAAAAACGAACGAAGAAAGAAAGATGCAGGGTTGTAGATAAGCACCTTTTTTGTGGGTATTTCCAGTCCATATTTTCATAATATATTATGTTTATGGTCAGAGGTGTCAAATCGAAACAGAAGCGCGTCTATCCTTTGACGCGGTAGGGCGAATCTACGATTCAAATCTTTGGTAGCAAGAAATAGTATCTAAGTGAATGCCTTCAAGTAGAAATAATATTAACTAAGTTAATTATTATTAATTACATAATAAAATATAAAATATATAACATTCTATATACACATCCTTTTAACAACTAACATTTTCCAATTTGGTTCGCGTTTTACAGTCGCTTCAGCAAGTTTTATGCTTACTTTCTTTCTATAATTCGTTCCCTTTAGACATCGTTATTAATCTATGTTCTACTTAGTTTATACAAGGTGGTACGTGAAACGACGTCCAAAGAAAATTTTTATTCACTTCAAGTGATGTTTAGACATTTATTATTTTTTATCGATCGTAGACCATAATTTAAGGATTTACAATTAAAAAACATATTTTCAAAAAATGCGACACAGAAAATAGAGAAAGTCAAGTGAGAATTTCCTAAACAACATTAGAAACCTTCTCGCTATTAAACTATAAATAATCACTGAACATACATGGGGGTGTTTCGGGAAGATTTCTAAAATAATTCTTTGGACGTCGTTTAATGGGTCACCTAGTTTAATACGTTATTATGTAATAATAACATGAATAACACACAGTAAATTATTATTTTTTGTTTAACACTTTTTATTTATTCACAAAATAATTAATTTATAAATTCATAATTTTTTTAGAAATAAAATGTAGGTACGTATGTATAGAAGTCTTATAGTAAATAAAATGCTTAGGAAATCTCTAACACATACTTATTATTTTTTTAAAAGAAATGAAAGCTTTTGTGTAGGTAGGAATTCTAAATATTCTCGCTTAAATAATAAAATTATCTAAAAGTCATTTTGAGTTAATCCAAATGTACCTAACTGCAAATTAAAAGCGTTCCATAAAAAGTACATTGATAAAAATCTAGCATTTTCCAAACTGTCCAAAAAAACCCCGCCTTTAAATTCAAAATAAAGGCATCAAATACTGCGCTTTTTTGTATCTTAAAGTTGGTTCTAATTGCTTGAAAAAAATATTTATTATTATGGTAACTGTCAACGTAAATTGACTTGACATAAAAGCCTGTCGCGTGTTAGCGTGGCAAAAGCGGTAATTTTATTCTTGCTCCTTTACAAAACTTGGATCATATTTTTCAAATCAAGTTACTTAATCCAATTATTATTTACCTCACGTATTCAATTTCATTTTGTAAAATGGCCCACCTGTCTGGCGTACTGGTTAGATCGTTTATCGAATGGTGGCGTTACTGTAAGCCTCAATTCTCATCAAAGCTAAATAACTTAAGCATATCGTCAGGTGAAAGAACCTGTATGGACTATCAAGGGCATATAGACAAAGCTTATGTCTCTACCTCTCGAATGTCTTATGTTACATAGTTCGACATAAGAAAAAATGCTCCAAGTGTCTTAAGTCGGACAGTTACACTAAATTGACAAGTGAAAATATTAAAATGACCTCTATGATAATGTGATAATGTAATCCTAATACAGCTTGACAATTTCAGTCAAGTCAATTTAGTCTCCGACA
Organism: Dicycla oo; assembly: GCA_948252095.1. Taxonomy (NCBI): domain Eukaryota; kingdom Metazoa; phylum Arthropoda; class Insecta; order Lepidoptera; family Noctuidae; genus Dicycla; species Dicycla oo. The sequence continues at coordinate 19,515,934 of OX411732.1, forward strand.
TTCGAGAGGTTAACTAACCATTTTAAAAAAATCGCATTTTCAAATATATATTTACCTACTCTTGAGATAATAATTAAGGAGCTGGCGAACAAATCCGAACTTTCGATCAAAACTGGCTCTAAATGCCTAAAAAAAAAATGCTGAAAACGATGTTTCCAATCAGAAAAGGACTCATCCTTGTCAAGTTGGATGAAAAGAAATTCTCCAAAAAAAAAAATGTTAAAAAAGGGGGTTATAGTTTCTATTGAACTAAAGCCAGATCCGGGCTTAAATTTTGATACACTGTTAATTTACTAATGCTTAAAACTCTACCTAATCTTTTTTTGGTTTTTAACCTCTACTTTAAGAAATCAATTACAGGACAAGTCTGGATTTGTTCACCAGCTCCTCAATTGTAAAGAGATAATCATTATCTTTTACCCCGTGGCCTCGGGCAACACGCTCAAGTGACACGCGTTTGGCGAGACAGCGACGCCGACGGCTGAGAAAAGAAAATAAAGTTGTTTAGAACATTCTCATATTCATTTAAAGGCATGCCAGATGGCTTGGTTGGTTAAGATACCATCTATCATGCCGCTGGTCGTGGGTTCGATTCCCATTCAGGACAAACATTTGTGTGCATGAACTTGTCTGTTTCTCCTGAGTCTGGGTGTAATTATCTATATAAGCATGCATTTACAAAAAAAAAAAAAAAATAGTGTATGTAGTATCTGGTTTCCATAGTACAAGCTCTGCTCAGTTTGGTCAATTTTGTCAATGTCCCAGAATATTTTCAACATTATTTTCCTTTATTTAATTAAATACATATTATGTACATTTTAAAATATTTTTATAAAAACACAAAATAAAAATAAAACATTTAAAAATATAAAAAAATTGCCCACCGGTATCGGGAACAGGGTCCAAGCTACCGGTGGTCAGCGCTCCAGAGAGAGGAATCTCCTCACTATGCGTGCCGTGTCGAGGAGTATTGCTTTCTGAATCAAGCCCTTGAGCCAGCCGCGCAATGAGAGCCTCCTGAGGTGTTGGTCGAGGCTCTCCATCATTTACATATTATTATCTACTATTTTATTTATTTGCGTTGCACAAGGTAAAACAAGATGTTAACATCAGGCTTAGAGCTAAGAGCCTTTGTAGACCTTGTCAGGGCACAGCAAAAATTATTGTTTGGTACATAGGCACGACTTGCAGAGCGACGGGTAGAGCAAGTGTCGTCACTTGTTCTGCCCGTCGCGTCGCTCGCTCCGCAAGCCGCAAGAGACACGAACGCTCGTGCGCGCGTGTCGCTTGATGCAAGTCGCATTGCTCGAGGCTGTGAACGAGGCCTTAAGGAGGAAGCGTCAGGGTAGCCCGCGAAATTCAAATTTTCTCACGTTTTTTGCAATTTGGAAGTCAGTATTAGGTTGTATGTTTAATAAAGTATGATTTGCGGCCGTAACAAATATGTATTTACAGAATTATATACAATAGAATCAGTAATACAACTCCTTAAGTTAGTATAATCCTAAAATGTCAAGATTTCATGAAATAGTCATTTTTTAGGACTACCTGGTTTTAAAGAGTTGTATTGATCACTTTAATGATTTGAATTATGTAAATAGATACTTGTTACGACCGCAAATTATATTTTGATCAACGTACAATATAATACCGACTTGTAAATTGCAAAAAACGTAAGAAAATTTTAATTTCGCGGGCTACCCTGACGCTTCCCCTTAAACATATCTAAGTAAAAGTATTTAATGAGCTGCAGTTAGTTTCGAACTGACTATAAAAGTTGCTGGATCACTGGGCCGAGAAAAGGGTTGACTCGACAAGGCTGAAATGAATGAATGAAGTCTTTTATATTAAGTAATTTAGCTGCCAGTGCTATGGTTGCATTGCATTAAAACTTTAAATCCCCTTTGACTCGATCAGGGGTTAATTTCCATAAATTCCTGTCTTAGTTCATCCCTACTTAATCTTTAACACACAGCATCATGCTGAGTGCCTTCTTGTCACAGTTATGACGTGCAAGCAGCTGCCGAGTTTTGTTTTGTGTTCGTGATTTTTATGTATAGATGTATTTTGTTTTATTTGAATTTTGTAAAACTTGAGTTAATTACCTGTTTGTATGCACGTGTTTCTGTGACAAATAAACTTTTTCTTACTTTCATTAACAAGTTACCATCTTGAACGGTTTGGGCTGTTCTATTCTATATTTTGCACCACAAATTATGAAAGATTAGTTATTTTTCAAAGTCAGTCATTTACATATTTGCTTTAAATGCGGGAATACAAAAGTATTTTGGCATATTATATTTTTAGTACAACACAAATGCAACAAAACTGGTGGGAAACCCGGGAAACGTAAATAATTTTCCGCACAACAGTTTGGGTTATTTGAGATACTGGTATATTACAAAATAGAAACACCAAAAAACCAAACAATCTTTTACACCAATTTCTGTATCAACTAAACACGTAGACATTCAGCAAGTATCGGAAATGTAACAAATTCAGCAATAAATAGAGTACCTAAGTTAGGAGAAATAAACAGTTTCCATGTTAAGCCATTTATCATAGAATCTATGTGACAAATAGGCCTTACTATATCAAACTGTCAGAGACACAAGATAAATATGACTGAACGAGATAATTTGAGCTTTCATTTCTCTTAAATATCGATAATTATAATGTATCGAGGATCGATTCGTACGTCACTGATCATATTTATAGACAATTAATTTTATTTATTTGCTTTATTAATATTGATAGATCCTTTTGAAACATTAGATTATACAAATGCATGAATCTATTGTTGAATAGAAAATTAATTACAGAAATCAAAACACATCGTTCCTAACACAGCAGACAATGTGCAAAGGTTGCAAAATAAAGGGCGACCCACTTAGAAGATTTGATAAAGACTGAAGTACACTTAAAATTAAGACCATGATTATCCAGTGGCTAGACAATCAAGCTCTAAATTTTAAGTATGTACTTTCGTCTGTCTCAAGATATCTGATAGTGTCTTTGCAAGTTTCATTTTCAAGCCCAATAGCAAAGCCTGATCATCAAGAATATTATACACATAAATCTAGGCCCTATCTATCTAGTACATATATACTAGCCAAATAAATAGGTACCTTTAATTAATAGCCCCATCTATTGGAAGATTGTTTTGGAACTGTTCGGAACCTAATTAATGGTCCCGCAAATTGCGTGTGAAATTGGAACATTGCAAGCCATTCCCGCACAAAACGATCTGTCAAAGGCCATTGATTGATATCACCAACTAACAAACATGAAGATTCCTATAGTAGTATGATGCCAAAACATTTATATCAATGGCACAAATAGGTTTCGTTTTAATAGAAATACACAAGAATCTATCTATTCAGGTCATTTTAGCACGATTATCTTTACCCAGTGATGTATGAATCGATCGTAAATATATTTGCTTGTCTTAAGTATTATAAATGCACTGAACTGCTTGGCTCCCAGCCAAGCTCACTACATCAAACGAAACGTTTCATACAAAGCTCTCCTTACTTTTGTAATCGTATATAAATATATTATTCTCTCTATCAAGTGTTGGTATACAAACGAATTTGTTCCTACCCTCTACCGTATCACTTACATCTAAAGTTATTGAATAAACATTGTTAGTTTTTACATCTAGATTCAATATTTGTATTTGTTTATTGTTCTCATTGGCAGTGTCTATTGCTAATTCATTAGAGTAATGGTTATCGTGTACATCAGCATATATATCGTTGTCGGTTTCGTTTAGGGCTGCTACCATTTTCATACTGTTTCGTCTTGTGTTCTCTACGTTTATGATTTCTCCTACTTTCATTTGTTGAACGGTCTCCTCTTTGACTTTTTTACTTTCTCTGTTAACAAAGATTTTTTGAGACGATGTCCTATTACTATACCTTCTCCAAAAAGAATCTGATGTATTCTGACTGCTAGAAAATCCTGTTGAAGTGGTCGTGTTGAAAGTGTCTCGTCTTTGCATTGTTTCTCTTAAAGTCCTGCTACATCTCATCAACTTATTAATCTTTAACAGTTTCACGAATCCCTCCCTAAACTTAGACGACATCAAATTGTATAATATTGGATTGATTGCCGAATTTAAATATAGCATTACTCTACAAAAATATAAAAGAATATAGTAACCATCTATACCTAATGACATTATTGTCTCTGGTGGGAATACGATGATCCAAAGCGTGAGAGCTTTGAATGGTAGTAGGCAGAGGAAAAATGACAGGACAACAGTACCAAGCATGAGAATAACTTGTTTCCTATATCTTACTACATTGCCAGTATTGTTAGTGTTTTTCGTGTTCTGTGCTATTATGACGGGGTTTTCCATGAGATTCTTTGCGATGACGCTGTAGAGCACGAGAAGTACTCCGAGAGGCACGATGAAGAAGACAGCGATGGTCAGGATAAAGAAGAGTGCTGACCAGAAGGTGTCTGCTTGTGTGAGGCAGACGGGAACCTGCGTGCCGTCGTCGTAGACCTCGTACGTGAAGGTCGCCACAGCAAGGATGGGGCTGTGGAAGAGAAAAAGCTTTTTTAATAATAATATCTTAACTTACCTTACCTTAACTTACTTACTTTTATAACTTATGTCTGTTTGTGAGCGATATGCAGCCCAGGGCCTCAGATATAATGCAAAAAAGAGCGAGTATGTGTTGTTCAAGGCAGGCACTAAAGACTATCGAGAAGTGCCACCTATCATACTCGGTGGGACTGCGTTACAGTGGGTAAAGCCTTTTAAGTATCTGGAGCATTGGGTCACTGCAGCGCAGACGGATAATGTAGACATGGAGAGGGAGCGTAGGGTGCTGTCAGTCAGGAGCAATATGTCGATCCGTAAGTATTGCAAGTCTGTGTGCACACCTTACGCGTCCAGAACAACAACGCATATAGGCCGCTGTTGGGGTTGCCACGACATTGTAGCGCATCAGGGACGGATAGATGACTTTTACGCAATCATGCGTGCGCGTGTCGCCTCCCTAATGCGGCGGGTGCGGGGCAGCGCCAACAGCCTCTTGGTCACTGTGGCCGATAGAGTGGAAGGTCTATTGCTCAGGCACTGGATCAAGATACCAGTATTGCCTTCAAACCTTGCCCTGAAATAATGTGGTTGATATTTAATGTATGATAACTATTGTTGCAATGGACTATTCTATTAATATATATTTTTTTAATTAAAAATCGCTGTTTTGGGTCCGAACTGCTTATAAATGTGCTCTTGAAGCTTAAAACGTAGATATTCTGAATTCTCTCAATGACCCATAAAATAAATTGCTACTTCAGAAAAAAGCTTCATAAATCTGAAATCGAGCATTTCATCCCTATTGTACGATTCATCCAAAATTGTTTGTCACTAGCGACGATTCAACCTATGGGAAAGATGTGGTCAAGTTTAAGAGTGTGGGCCATCAAACTGAACAACATTCTCCATGTTACCAAAACTATCAAGTGTCCCATACATCACTTCAATATCCTACTCGACCCAAATGTATGGGACAGTTGATTGTATTTTCGCGATTATGATGTTAGGAACATAGAGAAAGTTTTTCAATTTGATGATCTTTACCACACCCTTGTATGACCATAACTTTCCGATATAATGCTGTGTTACCTTATGAATATTTAATTTTCAGTAGATACCTATATACCCTCTTGACCTATTTCGCGATAAGCGGGAGAGAACCGCGCTGATAATGAGGTATTGTGTAATTATCACATTGCCATTAATGCTTGCGGTTATTTGCGGTCAGCTTGCGATATCACTGGGAACAGGGGATTCCTTGGGCTACTGAGAAGTATATGTGCTGGATGAGCTTCGGACGATGTTGAGCGTAGTATAAACAGGAAGGTGTAATTTAAGAAGGCTATACTATTCATCATAATATTTACTTAATTGGTTAGCAAAGTTGTTCGTCGCACTAATGCATTGTAGACCGATGTAGGTATACGTATTGCTGGGTACATGCTGGATATTTCACTAAATCACACGAAACTCCGTATTCAGTGTTTCCAAATATGTGGCTAGTTCCTGCGTAAGTAGATAACTTTTAGACAAGCGTCATTTTATGTATAATGCTAGCTTTTGCCCGTGGCTTCGCCCGCGTAAACGTCGTAAATTATCCCACAGTTACGTACTACCGGGATTCAACGTAGCCTATGTCCTAACTCAGGTCATGGCCTATCCGTTAAGGCATGAAAGGTAACAGACAGACAGGCAGACAATAAATTCAAATAATCTCTTTTAGGGTTCCGTGCCTTAAAATGAAAAATTGGAACCCTTGCGTTGTCTGTCAAGACCCTTTTTCTCAGGAATGCGTTGAGGTATCAAGTTGAAATAGATTCAAGAACTTAGATCTATACGGTCCTTTGAAGCTGTAAAGAAAATCGAACTTCCAAGTCAACGCAATCATAAAATACGGTCATTATGCCACGTATTTCAACACTCGCAAATAAATCGGAAGCCTATATGGTACTTCCCGTTGTCGCAGCAGCATGAAATTTCGCGAGAAGCAAGGTATTACAGTTCAAGTAAAGAGAAAAATCCGAAAATTGTTAATTTAATTTAATTGTTATATATTATCAACTGCAAAGTTAAGTTGGTTCTTCAATCAACCATTTAATTCTTCAATCTTGGCATTTAGTCAGTATTTCATTGAAATCGGTTCTCTCCACTCTATGAAAAGTTCTTTTTCAACTAAAATATTAAGTTTGTTCTTCGATCCGGAATTGGAATCGGCCATCCGAGCGAGTAGAGCTTTGAAACGGAACTATTAGGGCGCGAGTCCTACTCACACTTGTCCGGCTTTTTTAAAATAAATAAAACAAGGTTTTTTGATTATAAATGTCTTATTTAAAATCATATTATTTATTTTAATATTTTCACCATTAAAATGTAATACCTACTCTAGTGCCGCCATTGACCCCGGTAATTCCTACATATTAGAAAGGTCATTTTATGAGTTTAAATTGTAATAACTTTTGACAAAGTAGCCCGATTTCAATAAAATAAATACTCAATGTTACCTCAACATGCGGACTATAACTTTATAGATTGGAAACTCTATAAAGAAATCTATGATAGAATTTCACAAAAAAAAAGTTAATATTACATGTGAATTTTAAAATCATCCCCTATTTTACCCCCTTGGGGGTGATTTTACAAGAACACTGAAATACGTAATTTTTTATTTTCCTACCAAAAGCATACATTTGAATTTTCATGTCCTAATCTCAAGAAATGCTGGGTATCCCATACAAATATATCTTTTAACGCCACCAAAACGCAGGCGTGTCTCTTCACCGCTAAAAAGAGTAAACGACTCTTTTTAGCGGTGAAGAGAAACGCGTCCTAATTCCTACTTTTCGCGGTGCATCTGTTCCTGTAACTGATCGGCTTGAGCTCCTACGCATGGAGTTGACACCTGTTCTCAAGTTCGGCGCCACCATCGAGTACAAAAGCCCAAACTGCGGCCAAGAAGTTGGGCATCCTAAATAGGGTGAAGCGATACTTTACGCCTGGACAGATTTTAACCCTTTACAAAGCGCAAGTCCGATCCTACGAGTAGTAGTGAGTATTGCTGCCACCTTTGGGATGGCTCAGCTAAATACCAACTTGCTGCGCTTGAGTTGGTAGAACGCAGAGCTAAAAGGCTCATTGGCGACGTAAAACTGGTGGAGCTTGGCTCATCGCCGCAAGGTTGCCTGCTTGTCAATCTTCTACAGACTGTTGTTCGGTGAGTGCTCAAGAACTCCACGTCCTCATTCCACCGGCCCCCTTCTACCATCGGACATCTACACGCTCTGCTAGTTACCATCCCTAACTCGTTGCTATTCCACCAATTCGTACTAAGCGTTTCCAAATGTCATTTATAATGCGCACAGGAAAAGAGTGGATTTCGCTCACTGCTTCAGTGTTTCCAGACGCATACAACCCTAACCTCGTGAAAGTGAGAGTGAACAGGCTTCTTCTGGGTAAGCTCACTCCATCGTCGACTTTGTCTCTGTCGCCTCCGACCTAGACTAGAGTCAAGAGCAAACCCATCTCAAATAAAAATAAAAACTTCCATTCATTATATCACCCCTTGATTATATCCTTGCCAAATTTTATCAAAATCTTTTCAGTTTTTTAAACGTGAAAGGTAACAGACAGACAAAGTTACTTGCAAACTTATAATATTAGTATGGATTTGACATCGATTCAGTAATAGATTCTGAACAGATTTCTTTCAGACCTAACGCTGCTTGCCACATCTAGTAATACGTATGTATATCCCTGTCTTGCGACTCTCATCTCCTTTATCAATACACTCAGTGCTCAGTATGAATAGGCGTCCCGAGACTCTAAGCATCATTCGAGAACGTCTCTTGAATATTCAACACTTCAAGAAAAACTTAAACAAATATTTGAACAAAATGTTCGCTCTAAAGTTAGTACTAGCGACAGTTTTCATGGTCGCAAGCGCCAGACATCTACCATGGGACGACCAAAGATACAACCAAGGATACCTCCTCGGATTTGACGAAGAAGGACACCCAGTTTTCGTTCAAGGAAATCTACGCCCAGAACAGGAAGAATCCTACCATCCCGGCAACTTAGTTAGGACCCGCAGAGCATCAAGCAGCGTCAGCCTCAATTCCGATGGTAGTATGGGTTTAGTTGGTACAGTACCAATACATGGCGATGAGAAAAATCAACTCAGTGCCCTCGGTACTATGGATTTTACTAGCAACATGGATACTGCCGCTAAAGGTATTGGATTACAACTTGAAAACGCTGGCGGTCACAGTTTGACGGTGCTGAAGCAGAATGTTGCCGGTATCGAAGATTCTTTGACCGGTGCTGGGAAATTGAACGTGTTCCACAACGATAACCACAAAGTTGACGTGCGTGGTTCTCTTACTAGGCACGTGCCTACTGTTCCAAATGTGCCGAACTATAACACTGTTGGCGGCGGTGTTGATTACATGTTCAAGGATAAGGTGGGAGCATCTCTGGGCATGTCAAGTACCCCGTTCCTCGATCGTAAAGACTACTCCGCAATGGGAAACCTGAATCTCTACAGAAGTCCAACCACTTCTTGGGACTTCTCTGGTGGCTTCAGAAGGATGGATACTCCCCACTTCAATACTGGCTGGAAACCAAACTTCATATTGAATTGGAGCAAGTCTTGGTAGATTTAAGTTTTAAATGATCATTTACTTTCACTCAGTTTGTTGTCCATCATTCCAGTTTACAATTTTATTTGCTCATTTTTGAATACTTGGTTGCTTTAGCCATTAAAATTCAGTATTGCATATACCAAGTTCATATATATTGTAATCTTCATAAATTTATAATAAATAAATAATAATAAAACATATTTTGCCATTTTGTTTCAAACTTATTGAGCGTGTAATTTTTCACTTTATTGTAATACATCTAGACGCACTGCCACTTACCATACCTACCTAGTTGCTATTCCACCAATTCGCACAAAGCGTTTCCAAATGTCTTTTATAATGCGCACAGCAAAAGAGTGGAACTCATTACCTGCGTCTGCTTACTCACTCCATCGTCGACTTTGTCTATATCACGTCTGACTTAGGCTAGAGTCAAGAGCAAACCCATCTCCAATTAAAAAAAAATACACCAAGTTACATTGCGATCTATTAATTGCCTCTAAACCTTTGACTAACTTTTGATGTCTACTCACTACTTTAATAGTACAGACGCCAGCACCAGCTACTACAATCTGTCAGATTTGTTTAATAGATTTTCGACTTTATTGCTAAAGCATTAGGTTCAAGGTTGATTGGGAAAATCTGACAGTTTCGGGTAGGTTGACCTGCTGGCGTCTGTACTAACGCGCTACTTAAAAAAAAAATCTCACTAATCACAGTTAATTGAAATATGTACACAGTCGGTCCTTATAAATTGTCACTGGCACATAATTTCGAATTTAGAACTCAAAGGAAAAAAGAAACAATAGCGTACGATTTTTAATTGTTTTACGATCAATAAAGAGTGAAAACTGTTTATTAATATTATTGTTTTACGATGGAGTGGACGCTCAAAAAAGACCGAGTAGCAGTAATTGCATTACACCGTCGTGGTCACTCGCCAAACACAATATTCAAGCTTCTTGAAAAACTGAAAGTCACGAAGAGATTGGTACAATGAACACTCAAGTGTGGATGATGACAAGAAAAGACCAGGTAGATCTCGTTCTGTTAGGACTCCAGCAGTCATCAAAGCGATCAAGGCGCATATAGCAAGAAATCCCGCCCGCAAACAGAAATTGATGGCTTTACAAATGGGCTTAAGTATAAAGACAATAAAAAAGGTGCTCAATGAAGACCTGGGTCTACGAGCTTACAGAAAAAAGTGGACATCTCCTCAACGCGCGCTTGAAAGGTATGAGAGTGATAAAGTCAAGAGTTTTGCTAAGGCGGTACGCAAAAAACAGATACCGTGACATTGTGTTTACCGACGAAAAATTTTTTGATATAATAGGTTGGGGAAAAAGTTTCTTCGCATTTTTTAAGAAAATTCAAAACATTTTTTAATGTAGTTTATTTACATTTAACTAAAGTATGTAGGTACCATTTTGTTCGATAACTTTTTGCCATCTTGTAGGTAGGGACATGATCCCATTGCTATAGAAATTTTGGGACTTCTGGCCAAAATACCGCGACAAGTGGTTTTGGCAGTCCTCTCGTGATGTTAACCTGACACTGCCTAAAGAATTCTGAAGAGACCGAAACAGGTGGAAATCTGAAGGTGCAAGATCAGGACTATACGGCGGATGCATTAACACCTCCCAGCCAAACTCTCTTAATTTTTGCTGAGTGGCTAAAGATGTGTGAGGTCTAGCGTTATCATGATGAAAAACCACACCCTTCTGTTGATTAATTCCGGCCGCTTTCTCTCAACTTCTTGCTTTAATCTCATCAGTTGTTCGCAGTAGAGTTCAGAATCGATGGTCCTGCCTGGTGGTAACAGCTCATAATGAATAATGCCCTTCCAATCCCACCACACACACAGCATCACCTTGTTGCGAGTTAACCCGGGTTTCGCCACAGTCTGTGAAGCCTGATCGGCCTTTGACCACGACCTTTTTCGCACGTTCTTGTCATACGTGATCCACTTTTCATCACCAGTTATCAGCTTCTTCAAAAATGGTTCGGTTTCATTACGTCGTAATAAAGAATCACAAATGAGTACACGGTTCATTAGGTTTCTTTCAGTGAGCTCGTGAGGTACCCAAATGTCGAGCTTTTTTTGTGTACCCAGTTTTTTTCAAATGCGCCAAAACTGTTTTGTGGTCAATTTCCAGTTCTTCAGCTACGTCGTAACTACTGATATGCCGATCTTGCTCCACTTTTTCAAAAATGGCATCCATTTTATCCGTAATAGGGCGACCAGAGCGACGTGCATCTTTGACATCAATATTTCCGGATTGAAAACGCTTAAACCAAATTTGTGCTACTCTCACAGACACTACACTAGATCCATAAACATCGCAAATTTTTTTCGCGGCTTGCGTTGCAATTTTACCTTTTTTTGTAGTAAAATTTTAAAATGTATCGAATTTCTTCATTAGATTCACTCATCTTGACGGTACGAAAAACAAATGAAAATCACACATTTTCCTAATTTGAATTCGGAATTATGTTCTTTAAAATTTAAACTTTCAATGATACCAAAACCAGCCAGATACAAATAGTATAGCCAAAGAGATTTTATTACAAGTTCATACATATTATAATGCGAAAAGACTTTTTCCCCAACCTAATACGCTACGGTGTACGCTACAAGTTCTGCGGAACCTGGTTTCCTGAGTGCAACATGGCCACCATTCTTCATCATTGATGATTTGGTTGGGAGTTTCGTATTTTGACCCGACTGAAGTTCATTTATACGAAAAAGGTGTTAAAACCAGTGCGAAAGTTTACCAAGATGATGATGTTTTGGATCACCTATAATATCGTAAACCTCAGACGCTTTTTCGAGGACGGCTATGCACGTTTCAACAGGACTCCGCACCGGCGCTTGTGCGCCGGTGCGGAGGCCAGAACCATCCAGGCGTGGTTCGAGCTCAACAACATCGACTTGATAAAGCATGAAGATTGGCCTTTTTTCTGTGGAGAAATGCTCATGCATACTGCACTACCACGGAGAGATAGTGAAGTTATGTGGGACCCCAACCCACTTAAACTCCACGGTGTCCTCCTCTGCCGGTTGTGGTGGAAACACGGGCACGCGTTAGCACTCACCGCGAACCCGCCGCGGCTGTCCGTCACCGGACCCTCCTCTGGGCAGCATCCCCCATCACCGGCGCACAAGAACACATTGCGCGCCGTGACCGCTAGACGACCCCGTGTCTAGGCACCTGATCGCGGCGATAGGTCTTGGTGGAGCAAAATAAAAATGAGTGGACTGTATACCATGTAAAATATGTATAATGAATAACAGAGGAATTTGAGTACAACAGTATTGTTGGTTTAAATGGAAACAAGAAAATGTGAATAAAAAAGACGCGTGTTTGGAGGCGTGCAACATCTGACTGGCTGGCGTCTCGGGACCGCCCTCAGCCGCTCGGCTGGGTGACTCGCCGCTGACCCCGCACCCCTAGTTCACTGCCGCCAGCGCGCAACGATGTTGAGAGGAGCAGTCTCAACATACTTCCCCCGTTCCACACTTACTACTTACATACTTCCACAGGGGTCACCGACAGCACCCTTGGTTTCCCTGCAACCGGTCAGATCAGTGGCCCGGCCGCCTTTTCGGCCGCAGAGGAAAGGCAGAGCGGCCAACGAAATACCGACACTCCTCCTCCCCTGCGGCCCCACCGCGTCCGTCATCAGAAGATTGGCCTTCCTCCAGCCCTGACTTTAATGCTTTGGATTACAAAATATGGCAGGTGTTGGAGGAGAAAGTCTGCGCTAAGCCTCATAAAAATTTAGGAGTCTGAAGTCTTCAGTGAGAACAGCAGTGGCCGAAATATATATGAATATGGTTCGTGCTGCGATTGATGACTGGCCGCGGAGACAAAAGGCCTGCGTGGCGAATGGTGGTGGACATTTTGAATAAAGATTTCAATATTATCCTAAAATACTAACCTAACAAATAAAAAAATAAATAAAACATTTTTGAAAGTACAGTGTACTTTTAATTTTATGACCTATTTATTATACTTGTGACAATACTTAAGGACCTTGTGACAATATTTACAAGGTGCCTGACAATGTGCTGCATTTCTTCTAACTATAGAACTACACTACTGGCACTAGCCTACCAGTTTTTTTCCGTGGAGAAATGCTCATGCATACTGCACTACCACGGGGAGATAGTGCAGTTATGTTGGACTCTAACCCACTAAAACTCCACGGTGTCCTCCTCTGCCGCTTGTTTCGGGAAAAACATCAAATTTCAAAATTACAAATCTCTATCGCATTGGATCGCTGATCTGTAATGGTAGTTTTAGGTAAGACTTACGTAAATAAATAAATGAATAAAATTTTCAGTAGATACCTATATACTTATACTACATACTATATTTATCTCTTGACTTATTCAGCGATAAGCGGGAGAGAACCGCACTGATTATGAGGTATTAGGTAATTATAACGTCGCTATTAATGCTTGCGGTCAATTGCGATGAGCTGCGATATTTTGTGCACTGAGAATTATGTATGCTGGAGGGGTTTGAACGACGATGAGGGTAGTATAACAGGAGGGTGTAATTTAAGAGGGCAACACCATTCATCATAATATTTGCCTCATTTGTAAGCAGATTTGTTTGTCACACTAATGGAAACTGGTGTAGGTGGGGGATATTTCGCCGAGCTCCGAATCTGTCTGTCCCAATAGCAAGCTTACATGTAACTTACAACACTTTTATTAAAGCATCCACATAATATTATATTTAAAATATTTGAAATTTTTCAGTAGTTGATACTCAACACTTTTAAGATCTTGCGCTTATCCTAAAACATGTTGCCGGCCACAATAAATAATTAAAACTATGACTCGGGAATCTCTTATCAATACACTCGATGCCCAATATAAATAGGCGTCCCAAGATTTTAAACATCATTCTACAAATGAATATTCACATACACTTCAAGAAAAACATAAACAAATAATTTTGAACAAAATGTTCGCTCTAAAGTTGGTACTAGCGACAGTGTTTGTGGTCGCAAGCTCCAGACATCTGCCATGGGATGACCACACGATCAAGGATACCAACTCGGATTTGACGAAGGACAACGCCCAGTTTTTGACCAAGGAGATTTTCTCCCAGAACCGGAAGAATCCTACCATCCCGGCAACTTAGCTAGGACCCGCAGAGAGAGTCTTGTATTGTTTCTTGAAAACAACGGCGATCACGGCTTGGCGACGACGAAGCAGAATGTTCCCGGCCGTGAAGATTCTTGGACTGGTGCCGGGAATTTGAACGTGTTTCACAATGATAACCACAACGTTGATGTGAGCGGTTTTTTGACTAGGCACATTCCTGCTGTTCCAAATAAGCCGGACTATAACGCTTTTGGTGGAGGTGTTGATTACATGTTCAAGGATAGGGTGGGAGAGCCTCTGGGCATGTCAATTACCCCGTCCCGGGACCGTATGAGCAATGGGAAACCTGAATCTCTACAGAAATCCGACCACTTCTTTGGACTTCACCATCAGAAGGATGGACACTTCCCAATTCAGTACTGGCTGGAAACCGAACTTCAGAATGACTTTTAAGTAAGTGTTTCTAGATTTAGGTTTAGAATGATCTTTTCTACTTTTACTCAGTTTGTTTTCAGCATATCATTTTTACAATTTTATGTGATAATTTTCGAGTAGTTCGTATTGCCTAAAATTCATTATTGCATATACAATTTATTCATGTTCATATCGCACCTTGATAACAAAAGTGGCATTATCAAAACTATGTTTTCTAAATAACTCCATAATTTACTGGCATATTTTCAGTATATACAAAACTTAGAGTAAGAAAGTCAAATTGCAGTCTTTTATTTCAGTTATTTGCTAAGATATTGACCAAAATGCTGTGTCAAAAAAGCTTTAAATGGACATCTGAAAAATGTTAATTTTTGTATAACGCCACTTTTGTTTTCAAGGTGCGATATGTATTGTAATCTTCATAAATGTATAAGTAATAGAGACTTAAATAATAATAAAACATAATTTAATATTTTATTTCAAACATAATAGGGAATTACGCAAAACTGATACAGCAGATGGCGCCACTTTGACACGGGGTAAACAAAGCAAACCGTCAAAGGCGCGTAGCATAATTTTAGACATTTTACATTGTTACTTTTACTGTAGGTTAAAATAATACCAAAAGGTCAGAAACAAGCAAATTAATAATTTCAAACATTTGTTTTGGTTATATTGAACTACTTTACAATATAGGTACTTTTAAAGCTACATTCCTGGAAAAAATCCTTCATCTTTTTATAGTCTTCAGTTCTAATATAATCAGAACACAAACTTTTATCTATTGTGACTGTAAAATGCTACACCGTTGCAATTTACCATTGCTTAAGAAATCCTTCGTTTTTAGTAAATTAATGAACGCCTCCTAAATATTATACTACCTTGTGGCACAACACTGATTCACTGACAGATGCATTATTACAGATTTTTCCTGACGAAAGGCTATCACTAAAATAATATATCGGTAGATTGTAAACACAGCGGATTTCTCATTACCAGTCACCTCACCATTGATATTTATTTTTTATAACCATAAATGACAGAAGAGCCTAAACTTCATATTTTCTGTTTACTTTATTTATTTATTTATTTATCCCCTTTTAATTATAATTACAGATTTCATTACCAAATGCGTATAGTACGCGTCTTATAACATGCATTTAATATTAAAATTATTTATAATTTAAAATTATTAAGAACCTTTTTATTATCTATTAAAAAGTAGTACAATGGTTCCCTCTAGCGGGAGACATTGGTAGTAAGGTGCCCTATTAACGAAGCATTTTCACTTTATTGTAAGACAGATGAGAGTAGGGTTAGCCTACACCGAGGTACATTCCGATCTACTAATTGCCTCTAAAGCTTTGATTTAACCTTCGATGTCTACCCGTAGTACTAACCCACTAAAGAATTTCTTCATTAAGTTTGCGAGTCACAGTTAATTGAAGTAGAGTAGTTTCTTCGAAGTATTTTTACACGACCACTACCTAGCTATACATATAAGTAGAGATACGCGTCTACGTGATACTTCGTTATATATATATTACATGCTTGAAAATAATATTTAGCCTGGTCCTGAATATTAAATAGTACTTCGCCATAATTATTATTTATTAATTTAAAGGCTTACCCACTAAATAACCCACATTCATTGTCATATTGAACCACCAATTGGCAAAGGCAATATAACCAAAAAATTAGAATGGAGATAAATTAAAAATAAATTTAAAAAAAACTTTAAGTATAATTTTTTACTTTCAACCTATAGGCTCATGTGATATCAATGATAATGAAGAAAATGTAAATTCTAATTTATTTACTAATAGACCTGGTTGAAATATATTATACTAGTAGCGCCCCACGGTGTCACCCGCGTAAGTCTCGAACCCGTAAGAATATGGGGATAAAAGTTTCCTGTGTGTTAATCCAGGTTATAAACTATCTGTGTGCCAAATTTCATCAAAATCCGTTCAGTAGTTTTTGTGTGAAAGAGTAACAAACTTCCATCCATCCTCACAAACTTTCGCATTTATAATATTAGTAGGATTTATTTATGTAAAAGTGTAGAAAACTGAATATATCAAAAAGTGGCGTGTATTCCCTTCTTTCAATTGATGGTTCAATTATAAAATACTGTAAAACATTTTAAAAGAGTAACTACGGAGTTTCTTGCCCATTCTTCTCTATACGAAACTAGATAGCAACACATAGGCTATCTGACTTAGAACTATAACTGAACCGGGACTTGATTCCATACTGTATATACTCGTAAATTGAGTTAAATAATTTTGTCCCTTTAGATCATGAATATACTACACTGAGGGGCGCGGCCTAGAATCAATTCTATTTTGACGGTCAACAGTGCCTTTTAATTGCCCACTTGAAATTAACACTTTGTCTCTAGATTTCACATCATGACATAAGTTCTTTTAATCAAGGTCGACAGCTGGTCCATTTCCAAATAAAATCTTCGAACTGTCTTCGGGTCGAAAACTTCTGGAATGACGACCACGTACCGGAAGACACAGAGGAACAAAAGATGGACCGATGATGGTCACGGGAATCCGCTGGATGCAGGTAGCATAACCAGCCAGCCGACCGGTCGTTGTGGCGATGATTGGAGGGGGAGGCACAGGCCTCCCTCTCACACACATACACATAGACATCGACATCCACATCTGGACATAGGTCCAGCAGTGATGATGTAGACGATGTTGATGATATTAAGACGTCGCATGAAATTCAACATAGATAGAACAGGGCTATATCGTACCCCTCCGGTGGGTTCCCGTATTGTTGAGGCGGGGGGCTCAGTAGCCGTGGCTTGGTTATCCACGGTGAAGCGAAGAGGTGCCGCGATATCGTATGGGAGGCATCGCGTCTGAGGGTTGGAGGCCGCGACGGGAGAGGAGAGTCGGTATTGCGGTGAACCGCTCTCCCTACCTTCTGCGGCTTTGACGGGGTCGCCACCATCTGATGGTGGATGCGGTGAGGCCGCAGGGGAGGAGGAGTGTCGGTATTTCGATGACCGCTCTCTCTATCCTCTGCGGCCAAAAAGTGGTAGACGGCTGATATGAATAAAAAATGTGTGACTCTGCGCAATAAGGGTTTCGTACCACCAAAACTTCAAAAGTTTACCTTTTTCTTAATGTTCGCCACAGACAAATAGGCAGTGGGTTAGTCCTTAATCTTAAGTTTCCCTCTGCTGGTCTATCGGTCTATCTGTGCAAGTTACTGAGCTTAAAACGTGCCACAAGTTCAAGGTCGTTCAGCGAGCTATGGAAAGGGCTATGCTTGGAGTCCCTCTGAGCGATCGAATCCAATATGAGGTGATCCGGCTGAGAGCCAAGTATAATAAACCGTAAACAGTTACTTAAGTTTTGATATTCTCTTCAAGGTGCTGACAGTTATGATAAATAATAAATGAGGTTTATTTCTGTAAGTAAGTTTATTTGTATAAACGTAATTACAGAAACAAATCTCATTTTATTTATTATTTATTCAGTGTTAGTACACTTTAGTACATAAACACGATTGTTGATGCATTTGGGTTTATCACGGTACCCAATTTCAAAGAGTATACCTAATAAATAGGGAGCCCTATTTTCTCTCATCATGTTTTATTTTTCCATACATTTCATGTCGTCTCCGAAGTCACCCCCTTTATAGCCGTATCATCTTTCACACAACCCGTTCATTGTTTCGGAGTAGGATGTTGTGTACCGCAAATAAAAGTGTTTTCTTTGTTTCTATGTTTTCTTTTACGAATAAAATAAATAAGTCTGTCTAACAAAAAGCTTGAAAATTCTTTTAAACTTTTTGCCTCTCATGGTATTACCTTGTTTAAATATTCCTCAGTAATGAAGCCTATTTCTCTGTTTGTCTGCGCAAATTAAATTAATTCATCATCACAAGTGGCCCACGTGTAACTAGAGTAGTCTCTGGGAATAAAGAAAAATATTGCTTCATTATGAAAAGTCCTTTCAAGCTTTTTCACAATGAAGTCGTGCGGCTGAATCATAACTGGTGAAATGTGGGGATAATAATAAAGTTACACCTCTGCCTAACCCTACGGATGTTATGTCTTAGACCTTTCTGTCCATGGCCATTCTTGAAGACTTTATTTGTCGGATGCTATGAAAATTAATTAAAACTAAATCATATTACTTACTTACACTATGTCATATTGCTAAACTCGTCAGTTCGTGGCTACGTAATAACAGCCGCACGGTTCGATCCTTCAGGTTAACCTACGCTTGCCAAGGTTGGTCCCTGGATGGGTGACCATCTTTACATACCAAGCCTCCGCCATGCCTCGGCAAGAACGTTTAGCCATTGTTCCCGGCGTCATTCGTGGATATTTGACAGTTATTACGGGTCGCCAGAAACCCGAAAGTCTGACAACCAGTCTTACTAAGGGGTATCGTATTACCAAGTTACTGGGTTGTGGAGGTCAGATAGGCAGTCGCTCCATGTAAAATACTGGTATCCAGCTGCATCCGGTTAGACTGGAAGCCGACCCCAACATAGTTGGGAAAAGGCTTGACAGATTGTTTACGATCCTCGTCAGGATAAGCTAAAAAGTTGTGTCATAACTTTTAAAAAACAGTTAGAAGTTAAAAATAATAGCTCTGTCAAATAACGGTTTGAATAATTTCACTTTACCGCATAGCATTACCCATTTCATTAACAAACTGCTAATATTACTAAAATGTTTTTAATTTTTGGTTTGAAGACAATAGTTTCAGTTTATTGTAGTTTTTTTCCACTGTATAATTTGGCTTTGCTATTTTTATATTGCAGTTATGCTAGATTGGCACAAACCCTCATCAAAACTATGTCAGTTCTTATCATCTTCATCTGCCAAGCCTCTTATCAACTATGTTAGGGTCCGCTTCCAGTCTAAACGGATGAAGCTGAATACCAGTATTTTACACGGAGCGACTGCCAATCTGACCTCGACAAC
The DNA here is from genome assembly GCA_948252095.1 of Dicycla oo. Classification (NCBI taxonomy): domain Eukaryota; kingdom Metazoa; phylum Arthropoda; class Insecta; order Lepidoptera; family Noctuidae; genus Dicycla; species Dicycla oo. The sequence goes on from OX411732.1 coordinate 19,535,649, forward strand.
CCACCCAAGGATTCAATATTTTGTCAGGCTCTCAGGCATTCTGATTCCTGATTCATAAGAATATTAATTTCAGTACTAGCCCAACTCTCTTGTAAATAAATCTGATTTAGATCTTGTCTTGGCTATTAATTAGATTCTTACAAAACATTGTGTTTTATCAAATCAACAGAATTCAATGGCCTACCTCATGAGCTGCTACATAGACAGCTCAGCTTATTTCCATGACATGTGCCATCATACCAACATATCATAAGCATGTTCTCACTGCTGGGACAATTCTCTTCTAGAAGGAGTGGGCTGTAATCCACAACGCGGGCCCAGTGCGAGTTGGTAGATGTCACATGTCTTTGAATCAATGGTTCAAGATCATGCCAGTTTTCTCACGATGTTTTCCTTCACCGTTTTCAGAGCAGCGTTGTTGAAATTATTTGTATACAGGAAAGCGCCTGTCTGGGTTCGAAACTACGACCTGTAAGTCACGGCCATTAACACTGGGCCACCAATGCTCATACCAACTGATACTAACATACAGGTAAACCAAAAAAGATATGCGCTTCGGTAATCTACGTGTTTCCCAATTACTACGAACGTGCGTTGTGCCACTGAGTAAATCCCCACAGAGGCAAGGCTTCTAATGCTCAGTTCCTATAAACAAAAACGAATCGTTTTACTTGCCAATGGTAGCATTTTTAGGGTTCCGTACCTTAAAACGAAAAACGAAACCCTTATGGGATCACTTGTGTCTGTCCGTCTGTCACAGCCAATTTGCTCCGAATCTAACGGACCGATTAAGTTGAAATTTGGTACACTTATGTATTTATGTGACCCAAACATGGATGTGTAATGTAAATTAATTTAATTTTGAATATGGGGGTCAATATTGGGGGCAAAAAGAAAACTAAAAAAAAAATACTTGCTAACTGTACCGTGCGATATATTAAATGAAAGGACTTACTGTGAGGGTCTCGAATATATATTTTTTTTTATAATTTTACATTAAACTATTTTAAAGTTATTTAAGAAAATAGACGAAAATTGGTCATTCCCCCCTCTGTCTCTGAAACTACTGACCTTAAAATTTTGAAAAATATACAGAAAATAGTTCTATAGCTATAGATTACAGCAAAATTATAAAGCTATAAGAAGTCTACGGTCTTAAAATAACAGGGTAAATCTTTCAATATTGTGCGTACAAACTTACATTTGACCAAAGTTAAACGACAAGTATCCAACCCACATTACACCTAATATGGGTTGGATACTTTTCGTTTAACTATGGACATTAAATGTCCATAGTTAAGTATAGTTAGAACGTATGGGAGAACATGTTTTTCAACTACAATGTCAAGTTTGTTTTTGGGATAAATTCATCCCAACTACGGAACCCTTCATTGTGCGTGATCCGACACGCACATGGTCGGTTATTTTATTGTCAAACTGGGCATATAAATACACTTCTGGACACATCTATTGGCCCACCTTAGAGTTTAGGTTTCGATGGCCCCTACCGAAATATGATTGCTAGATTGAACAAAAACTGTTGATGCAGTTTTAAACCTGATACATTTTACCATCTTTTTCGATCGTATTGTTTTAAATTTGAATTCAGAATACCATACGACATGGAGCTACGCCTAACAAGTCGGATATGCGCCTTGTTAAAGGCAATTGATTTTTGAATAAAAAACATGTTTTATCAAATAAAGGTTTAATTTAATAACGCGTGTTGCCTCCATGGGCATCTACCACAGCTCTCATACGATTAGGCATAGAGTTTATCAACCGCTCTATGAAATTTTGAGGGATCATCTCCCATTCCTCTTCTATGGCAGTTTTCAACTCCTGCATCGTCTGGGCAACTGGCTGACGAGCCCTAACACGTCTTTTTAGCTCGTCCCACATGTGCTCAATGGGGTTCATGTCTGGGCTTCTGGCTGGCCAGTCCATAACTGTGATGTTCACATCCCGAAGATATTCCCTGACGATGCCGGTCGCCTGGGCTCTTGCATTATCATGCATAAAAAGGAAATTTGGGCCCACATAGTCCGCGTTAGAACCTCACGTGATACCATAGTATCACGTGAGGTTCTAAGCACTCACGAATGTACCTTTCAGCATTTAATGTTGGCAGCCGTGGTCCTGTAACAACCTCAAGTTGAGTTTTGCCGCTCGCGGATATACCGCCCCAGATAGTCCATGAGCCACCGCCATAAGCAACCCTCTTTTCAAAGCAGCATTGTGCGAAACGCTCTCCCTTACGTCGGTAGACCTTCTTCCTTCCATCATTGCCATGTAACACAATTTTAGACTCATCAGAAAAGAGTACACGGCTCCAATCTTGCTGTGTCCAATTTAAATGACTGCGTGCGAAATGAAGGCGTGCTGTTCGGTGGGCTCGCGTTAGTTTGGGCCCATTAGCTGGCTTGTGTGGTACCATATCGCGTTCTTTTAACCTTCTCCGAACAGTTCGAGCGCTCACAGATACTCCGTGGAAGTCGCGTAGTTGGTTTTGTATCTCAATGGAGGTAAGGTGACGATTTCTCAAGCTGGTCGTCACGATGAATCGATCCTGCCTTTCAGTTGTGACCCGAGTTCGTGGCCTTCCTTGGCGACGAACAAAGCCGCCAGTCTCTAGGTACCTCCGATAAACATTTCGGACCGCAGATCGACTTAAATTAAGTTGAGCACTCACGTTTCTTTGGCTGTGTCCGGCCTGAATAAGTGCCACAGCTTGGGCGGCGACTTCAGGTGAAGTATCCATAGATTATTGATAGAACCTCACCTTAATGTTAAGAATAAGTAATGTTTGTTGCAAAACCAAAGATATCAATCACTTTTTCAAGAATTAAATCCAAGTAAACCAATAAAACCAAGTTTTCTTAGTAATCGATTGTTTGATATCAACAAACAGGCTCCAAATTGTCTTTTGTTTCTTTAAATTCTGTGTTCGAAATTCAAAAAAAGACTATTGAATGAAATTGTGAATGTGCCAGGTTCAAAACTGCATAAAAACTTTTTGCTCGACCTAATATAAAATTTTAGCTAGGACCAAACGAAACTGAAAATACAAGGTGGGCCAATAGATGTGTCCAGAAGTGTATATGAGTAAGTTAATTTCACTTGTGATAGCTACTTCGGGAGGGTCTACTATGCGAAGCTATGAGTTGTTTGCTTCAATATTGGTAAAGATACAAGTGTCTTAATTTTAACCAATAACTGTCCGTAAATTATAGGAATCAGCCATACGTTTTTTAGATACTGCCACGCTTTCTAGTATTGCGCCTACATAGCAGGTTTGTGTGAAGTTTTCTCTCTGTTGGCTTACCTACCGCGTTCGCAGATCTATCACTCGATCTATATTAACTCAAAAAGTTTTGAAAAGCTATAAGTCATATGTCATTTATTCATGAACAATAAATTGTATCTGAAATTACATGGTATAAAAAAAGAAAATTAAATTACACATGGGAAAAAAACACGTTAAATATTACAACAATGCATAAATACAACTAGAGTAGTTAATCTATAATTTTGTAATCATGGTAATACTCGTACAAAATGAGGTGCTCGTGGCTAAGCAATAACAGCCGAACGGATCGATCGATCAGGTTAAGCTACGCTTGCTTGCCGCAGTCGGTCCGTGGATGGGTAACCATCTTTACATACAGAGACCCCTAGTGCCTCTGAAAGCACTTTAACCCGTTGGTACCGGTTGTCATTCCTACTTTGACAGTCCTTACGGTTCGCCAGACGCCTGAAAGTCTGACAACCAGTCTTACTAAGCGGTATCGTATTACCACGTTACTGGGTTGTGGAGGTCAGATAGGCAGTAGCTCCATGTAAAATACTGGTATTCAGCTGTATCCGGTTAAACTTGTGGCGGCATCTACATCGCCACATGCGAACTACGCATCACACTGACGTCACGCAAAATCCTGCATCGCGCAATCAAAGTTTACCGCGCGACTTGCATATATACAATGTCCCGATATCAATCGTCGGGCAGTAGCCCACCAGACACAACCCCCGTCTGGTCGGAGGAACCTCCCTTTTGTATAGAGGATGAGTGAACTTTACTCCCTGTTCCTCATACCTCTATAGACTGGAAGCCAACCCCATCATAGTTCGGAAAAGGCTAGGCAGATGGATGGTGAGATGAGTAATCGTATTTCCGAAGACAGACGATGATTCGAGAAGTGCACACTTTTCTTGAGAAATATATCCTTACACCATAATTTATTTAGCTAAAAGGGTAGTGCATTAATCCTAAGGGTTTCTACCAAGCATACTTCCTAGAGGACACATATTGGAGCTAGTAGTTTGTACAGACGTGGTGTCCTGGATATACTCTGTGGTATACTGGATAAATTTTTCAAGTGGGCGTGGATGGCCAAATCCGAAACTAGGAACGAAGGAACAGCGAAAAGTTTTCACTAGGAGTCTCGGGCTCGATTTTGATGAAAACCAAAACTGCATCATTGGATTTTTGAAAAACGAATATCAAGGTTTAACAGGTAGGTGACATAAAAAAAAAAATAGCTCTTTCTTTTAGTTTGCCGTATGTCATTACTTCGTAAATTCGAACCTTATTATACTTTTCATCAAATTCAAGCCCGAGACTCCTTTGAGTACTTTTTGCTATTACTCATAGTTTCGAATTTGGTCCATCCTCACCCACTTGAAAAATTCATCCTGTATATGTATGATGTGACCGTGTGTGTACTCCCTTGAACCCTCTGTAAGCAGCCGTAAGGTTAACTTGGTAAACAAATTGTATAATTCAGTGGCCGCCTTCTTGTTTAACACCCACATTATAAGGGTTGCCGCAGCTTTGAGGAATCTGACTGATGAGTAAATGAATCAGTAGATTATAAAATAGGTTGTTTTTTGTTGGATTTTTGAAGTTTTATTTTTCTATTAGCTTTAACGTGCATATACAATTCAATAGTAAGTAATTCGTTTTACTCGATCATCCATCTCCTTTTGTTGCAATATATACCTTTCATTCAAGGGGCTTCAATATTTTAGGCGTTCACTTTTCCAGTTACCATGTTTTAAAAAGAAAACGATACAAGTTTGAAAAATAATTGACAGTGCGATATATTTGTCAACTGGACTTAATCTACTGAAAAATCAGTCAAGTTATTTTTTTGTTCTGTATTTAAAATAAACTTACAACGTACATATTTCACGGGTAGCAGAACCTTAGTCAAACCTAATTTATATGTTTTATTATACAAAGTTTTATCGGCCAAATATTTCACGTCGATCTCGTGGCAACCCTATCCCCCATTGTTAGAACACAATGTGCAATAACTTAAACTTAGCCATAACTTAACAGGCTGTGATAGCGTGCATTGTCTGCTAAATCTTCCAGATGAGCCATAAATTATTGCAATAGCTTAGCTTTTGGTGTGCATATTGTTTTAGAATACATCATTCATGTTGTTCACATATTGTTTTAGCATATTGTGTTTATAGGCTGTCGGCTAAAGAATGGATAACCCTGAAATAGCACACAATAGACCTCATAGCCGTTCTAAAAAAAATTTACAAAAAGATATAATATCCCAATTAGTACCTATGATACGATTTTTTTTTAAATAACTGTGCAATTTCTGGTCACACTATTTACTGCCTCCCTAGTCAACGTACAATATTATAACAACAAATCACCGATATTCATAGAAGAATTCATTAGAATAATATTAATAATAATTCAATAATATTAGAATATCTAAGAAGAATGTCAAAAAGTTACAATTTTTTTTTTGTATTTTTTAAGGTACAATATGTTATTTCAAGGTTATCCATTATTTACTGGACACCCTGTATACACATTATAAATTAAAATCGATTTTCATGCATTGTTCTTCTAAACTCCGCAACGGATTTACACAATGGGATTTTCATTTCACCATCATTTAGATAATTTATTCTTTTTTTTTTGAGATGGGGTTGCTCTTGAGAGCTCTTGAGAGCAACCCCATCTCAAGAGTCTTGACTATAGTCTAGGTCAGAAGTGACAGAGACCAAGTCTACGATGGAGTGAGCTTACCCAGAAGTCTGGTCACTCTAAGTTCAAAGAGATTCGGGAACACAGACGCAGGTTGTGAGTTCCACTCCTTTGCCGTGCGCATTATAAAAGACATTTGGAAGCGCTTAGTGCGAATTGGTGGAATGGCAACTAGGTATGGATGGTAATTTGAAGTGCGTCTAGATGTTCGATGGTAGAATAGGGCCGGTGGAATGAGTTTGTGGAGTTCCTGAGCACACTGACCAAAGTACAGTCTATAGGAGACCGACAAGCAGGCAACCTTGCTGCGATGAGCCAAGCTGTGAAGCTTGACACCCACCAGTTTTACGTCGCCAATGAGCCTCTTAGCTCTGCGTTCCACTGAGTTAAGCGCACCAAGTTGGTATTTAGCTGAGCCATCCCAAAGGTGGCTGCAATACTCCATGCAAAATCGGCCTTGCGCTTTATAAAGGAAGGATTCCGGAAGGTTTATGTGAATAAACACACACATTAATATTAAACTATGCTATGACTTTTACAATCTACGTAATTATTTGTTTAATACAATCATAAGAACCCCAGGTTAGGTGGTGGTGACCTTTCAAGAGTAAGTGGTGATGGATGATGAGTCTGACTGAGGAGAATGAATGACTGAGTGAATGATTTACTGGTCAGAATAAAGTGATCCCACCAAAAACATTTTCATGTAAAATGTTACCAAGACGAAACCATATGGCTCGCACTGTCAAAAAGTTATCAGATCTCATGTAGAGCCAAGCTTCTAACTCTACACGCCCTAACTCTACAAGCCCTACACCACAAACTTCACAAACTCTACATCTTTGTCAAAATATGAGGCTTGGCCGTTTCGTTACTATAAGAACTGTTGTAGAACTGAAAAATAATGAACAGTGAATTAATTTTTCACCTTACGCCCATGTGACGGTAGCGAAACGGCCAAGCCACATTATTTTGACTGAGGTGTAGTGTTTGTGAAATTAGGGCTTGTAAAGTTAGGGCGTGTAGAGTTAGAAGCTTGGCTCTACATGAGATCTGATAACTTTTTGACAGTGCCAGCCATATGGTCTCGTCTGGGCAACATTTTACATGAAAATATTTTGGTGGGATTGCACTTCTTTTTGTAAGTTGCATACGATAATATTTTTTTTTATTTTGGTAATTTTTTAAAGAGTGGAGGATGATTTCCTAAAAATCCTGAAATATATATTTTATTATTTATAACAAGGAGTCCCTATATCAATTTTCAGACTTCTAGCATAAAAATTTGCGGAAGTCTCATACAAACTACCATCCCCTAGTTTAAGAGGTTGGGGGTAAAAGTTCCAAATTTTAGATTTTTTTTGGTTGTTTTTGGACTAATACTAGCTTACATACCAAATTTCAGCTTTCTAGGACTTCAGGAAGTACCCTAAGAGTTTTGATGATCATCAGTCAGTAAAGAAATTTTTTTTTTTAGATATCAATAAAATTTAAAGTTTATGAGCTATGCAATGGAAACTTTGTATGTTTCATAATTTTACTATTGACCTCATAACCCGAGAATTTTGTTTATCTGGTATAATCCAAACGCAAGTTATGAGGGTTAAAAAACAAAACGACGAAGCGCTTCGAGAAAAGTTAGGTTCCCTTGCGCTTCGCTTGGCTCGTCTTGGCGGAACCACTATCGTGCCCCCAGATGTACAATTAAACTGTACAATTATACTGCACTATAGACTCTGTCACATCTCATAACAATTGTATACTATTTGTTGTATAAAATCAATTTAGAACTTAATAATAATAGTTACCCAATCCACTATAACCACCCAAACCCATAACCCAATATGTTTTGTTTCCATGTTCTGCAATAGCAGGACTGTTGCAGAACATGGAAACAAAACGTATTGGGTTATGGGTTTGGAGGAGGACCCGAGGACAATACACCAACCGGGGTATTGTCCTCGGGTGCACTTGTAAAGTGCATAAAGGGATAACCATCGGTTGGTGCCTCCTCATCATTTAAAATTGTCCAAGGGGCCTCTGCTCTGCGAGTTGGCTTCGGCCCCTCGTACACCTTCCAAAGGTCGGGGACCCCAGAGTCACGAGATATGTCAAAAAATAATAATACGCCATTTATTTCGGACAGAATCAATTTTCTTACTATCTATGATAGTAGATACTTACCTAACACAAGAAAGGATTTTTGAAATTATAGTCTTCCCGTAACTTAATACAATATTTAGTAGACAGATTTGCTGCTGGGAAGTTTGTTGCGTGAATTCTTCTTCCCAGCTAAACCAATATGAAGTGGTGAAGAGAGGCGTTTTGGGGGACTGTCTTATGTAATTTTGACGTTAGAAAAGTGCTGATTCTCAGCCTAGTTTGCATAAATGACTTTTGATTTTTTTTATTTTGATTGCTGTATTTATGTTGACTGAAATAACAACAGCCAATCGCTTGATTTAACAACTGCTTAATCGGGAAGCTCCAGGTAGCCCGCGAAATTCAAATTTTCTTACGTTTTTTGTAACTTTGCAAGTCAGTATTAAAATGTACGTTGATTCAAGTATGATTCGCGACTGTAACATAATATGTATTTACATAATTATAATCATTAGAATCAGTAATACAACTCCTTAAGTTAGTATAATCCTAAATATCAAGTTTTCATTAAATAGTCATTCATATGAATGAACTTAGAGAGTTGTATTGATGATTTTAACGATTATAATTCTACGGATAGAGATTTGTTACGGTCACGATTCATATTCAGATCAACAGGCAACCTGATACTGACCTGAGAATTGCAAAAAAAAAAAACCTAAAAAAAATGAATTTCGCGGGCTACCTGGAGCCTTCGCCCTATAGGTTTTCACAAAACAGTCGTTTTTATCTCATATTCTCAAACAGGGAAAACTGGGCTATTTATTCCCTCTCATGCCATAACAAGGTAAAATAACAAAACACATATATACTTTGGCACTTATTATAATTAATATCTTGTTTATTTTCTTTAATATTTATAATAAATAGGCATTTTTAATCACATTTATAACGGGACAAACATTTAAATACAAATTGTCGTAATATACTCTTCAAAATAGATTTTTAAAGTAAAGTTTGGCACCGGCTGTTAAATATGACACATCGAGCTTTAAAAAGAGACTGTCAGACAGGAATGAGTGACAGAGACCACGTTATATAAAGCCGAACCTTTTACCCATTCCCCGATTACTCGAAGACGGCTGGACCGATTTGGAAAATTTCTTCTTTTGTTTGAAAGGCTCTTCCTAGGTGGTCCCATATAAATTTTATTAACTTTGCTTGGTAGTTTTTGAATTAGCTTCAATAATACGTATTTTTCCCACTTAGTCTTTGTGTATGATATTATAATAACTTGATGTCACTGTAATTTATATAGCAGGTGAACATGAACAACAAAAAGTGAAAATTAAAATTTTTAACAAGAAAGAAACCAAAAACAACTATAAAGTGAAAAATAACTTTAATTTCGGAAGTCCGTGACAAAAAAACGAAAATACAAAACCAAAGACATCGACTTCCGAAATTAGTTATTTTTCACATTGCAGTTTTTTGTTTTTGGAAGTCGATAGTTTTTTTTTTTTTGTAAAATAGGTTTTATTGTAAAACCCGATGTGCCATATTATCGGTTGGGTACTGTACTACCTACTTATTTATACAAGATGTTATTGAAATAGCTAAAAAAACTTCTAAAAGGAATCGCTTTGGTTTTTTTTCCATTATACCTTTCATCATTATGAACAATTTTTACGATAGAACCACACCGAAATCGTGGAAAAAATCAGCTGTTCGACAAAAGTCGAGTTATCGCGCCCATTCTGTCACCCGATGTCAAATTTCTACATAAAATTAATGATGTATAACTGTACATAATAGTAATATTAAATAACTTAACAGGCCAGTTGGCGTGGTTGGTTAAGATACCACCCACTGTGATACCACCTATCATGCCGCAGGTCGTGGGTTCGATTCCCATTCAGGACAAACATTTGTGTGCATGAACATGTCTGTTTGTCTTGAGTCTGGGTGTAATTAACTATATAAATATGTATTTACAAAAAAAAAAGTAGTCTATGTAGCATATCAGTTATCTGGTTTCCATAGTACAAGCTCTGCTTAGTTTGGTATCAGATGACCGTGTGTGAATAAATGTCTCATCTATTCCATGCGAACATCAATGTATGGATCAGATGATTTCTTTCACGATGTAGAATTGTAACTGACATTCCGTTCCATTTCATTTGTTCATAATGATAAGTGCAATAAATTGCCCCTTCAGAGGTTTTCAGTTATTTGAATTACACCTTATATGTATATTATTAAGAGCTAAATTACTTTCTACTGGCAGGTATGACAAGATTGGTTCTTCTAAGTATAGGAGCTAGGTTTACTAAATGCTTTATTACCAAGCTGTTACATATTTTGGATTGCAAAGCTTTGATTGCAACTGCAACATTATATAATTTGATATATAGAAATAAATAAAATCATATTGTATACATAATGAATAAACGTATAGGGTTTTCAAAACATTAGGAAAATATTAGGTTGGTGCATATGAAATTTCCCATTGCGCAACAAAGTAAAATAGTGGGTGCGTATTACCGAACACGTTAGGACTTGTTCATTTTCGTTATTGTCAACAAAGTATCGACACTTGTTTAGTATTTTAAACACAATCAGAAGATCCAGACGTTAGACGTGATTTAAGTTATTCTTTCTTACCATGGATCCGCAAAAAATAGAGGTACAGCCCGCGGCACGTAAGTTGGCAAGAGTCGTTAGATGCGCAGAAGTCATTTTTTAGATCTCTTTGGTCGCGAGCGGGACGCGGGGAACGAGGTAGCATCGTTCCGAGCGCGCGATTGGTTGGTCAGTCGACCCTTGTCTCTCGCGTCGTGTCCACGTTCCATTCGCTCCCGAGTACACTTGCGTGCACTAAAATTGTAACATTTGTTTTTGTTGAGCTTTTGTTACAAGTTCTTGTTATTGTTTTGTTTGAATTTTTAAATTTAGATAATGCCACAAACAAATACCATTTTACGTAGACATGCCAGAAAATTGGTTTATGATGTGTACTGTTACATATTTTGATGAATTATGCGAACATAAATGTACTGAACTGCTGATTTTTTTTTCGCAATTTCAGGTTTTGTCCCATAGTAAAAGTTGTTCATAATGATGAGTACAATGACCTCTTAAGAGGTTGTTGGTGTTTTACAAATAACCCTGTATATTTTATTTATTACTTCTAATATAATTCACGAATTCTTCTCCTTTCTTTAACTTTCTTCTAAATAGTTATGTTTAAAAATAAATTATGGTAATAACCACAGAATAATGAGAAGCAATAAAAGTGACCATTTTTTTGTTGCAATAAGTGTAGCATGCGCGAACTTACCCCCACTACGCCAAAACCTTGCCAACTTACGTGCCGCGGGCTGTATCATGTTTTATGAGTTCAAAGGTGGATTACTCGTCAGTTCACGTGAAACAGCAAGAACACAAATGAGAGATTAGGGGAGAATACAGTTTCTGAAAGGACAGTGAGAAAATGATTCCGAAAATTTCGTTGTGGAGTAGAGAATTTTGAAAATGAGTCTCGCGAACGACCTTCGCCTGCGTACTTGCTCTGCAAGTTCTACAACAATTAGTGGAGTCCAATGTGCATATAACCACGCGAGAACTTGCACAAGAGCTCGCTGTTCATCATACAATAGTTGTACGAGGCCTTGGACAAATAGGTAAAAAAAAGAAGCTTGATCAGTGGGTACCACACGAATTTGAATCGGCTATTTCATATGAACCAACCTAATATGTGTATTCTCATAAGTACTGCTAACAATATTACAAAGAAACTAAACAAAAATACAGACGAAAGCAGAATATACAGATTGCTTATAGAATTTAAATAACCTACTCCATAATTTGTACAACATCATCATAATTCCTCCATTTAGAAGCATTATACTTAAGAAATAACAATAATTCAGTAAAAGCATTGGCATTTTAACACGTACACCTGTGTCTCAAGAATACTTTATAAGGGATCAGTAAACTTCATAAAAAACACATTACGGAATACTTTATTACTTAAAATATCAATTTTCGTGCAAAGTTCAGGTATGTTTTTTACACTTTTTCTTTCAGAAATATTTTTGTGCATATTGTAATTTTGATTCCTAAAGCTCCTACAGTACTTCGTATAATGCCCTTTGACAAATAGTCTACGCACGCATAGACAAAGTTCCAACAACAACAGTGCCAAGCCTAAGGGTGCGTTTCCACTGACGCGGAGCTGGGTGGAGCGGAGAAGAGCAGTGAAAAGTACCAAGTGTTTTCACTAAAGCGGAGCAGAGCGGAGTGGAGATTTTGAGCACTGTGATTCGTCGCCCTGCTTGACTCCATTCTGTCCGGCTCGGGGCCGCGTGTTCATATATTTCATTTGAAAGTCCGCTCAGCTTGGCTCCGCTATACTTACTCTGTTCCTACTGACGCGGAGTGGAGATTTCGAGCACTATGATTGGTCAATTCACGGGCCACTGTACTCCGCCCAGCTCCGCGTCGGTGGAAACGCACCCTTAAACTACAAAGAACAAAGATATCCCTGTGACATACAAAAAACATCATACAAAACTTTCTGGAAATTCGTAGTCAACACTTTTAGACTTCTGAAAAGCGACCACACAGTCGACTTTTATCTTTTGGTATGACACAAATTTCTTTTCACAATCCATGCTTCTAGCTTTGGCACTGTTTATTAAGACGCTACGTCTCAAAGAGTGGCTTCGACCCAAATTATCAACCTCACTGTCTGACGTAATATTTTTACTATTGGAATGACCGATAAACTTGGCAGTATCACCTCCCCTACAATCTTCGCGATCAATTTTATTTTCAACGTCAACCACTTCAGTTATCTCAATGTTTCCTTCGCTCCTCATCCTGTTTATGATTGGTTTTGTAGTTGAACAAACAGGCGCCGATTGCTGTCTCACAAATGTTCTGTTGGGAAATATTCTATCAAATAGACCCTTTTCTATTTCATCTTTGCTTTCTGATTCTGTATCAGTACGGTCGATGCTGCTTCTTTGGCTGAAAAGTTTCTTCAAACTATTCGTTGTTCTCGTTAAGCTGCTGCTCGTCGTCGATCCATTTGTAATCGTCCTCTGTGCTCGCCTTGTCTTATCTTCTAACTTTCTCTTATAACATATGCAGACCTTACAGAATCCGATGCGGAATTTCGATGACATTAAGTTGTAAAGTATAGGATTGATCGCCGAATTTATATAAAGCATGACTCTGGCAAAGTAGAGTATGTTATACCATTTCTCCGGGCTGAAATCTTCGTAGAATTCTGGTGGTGTTATTATTATCCATAGTGTGAGAGCTCTATAAGGCATCAGACATAAAAAGAAACATAACACAACAGTCCCAAGCATTAAAATAACCTGCTTTCTAGCTCTCGTGTTGTAAGGGTCTACAGTTTTGTTCATGACAACTTTAGAAGCTGCGGTGATTAAATTTTTGGCTATAACGCTGTATAATACTATGAGGATGATTAGAGGTAGTACGTAGAGTAGGATAATGATGGCGATGAAGAACGTGATCTGCCAGAAGGTGACAGCTTGTGTGAGGCACTGGCCGTAGGCGGTGCCGTCGTGACGAGTGACGATATGATGCTCAGCAATGGCCAGGATAGGACTGAAAAGAAGACAGATTATGATCATGATATCTACAAAGCTAACAACAAAACTACGGATGATTTTGCAACAGAAGAGTCTATGTCTACGAAAATAATAGGTGGAGTTCTAATAATGATGCGTCGCTTTCTCTAATATTTATGTGTTATGCAACCAACCTATATACTACACCATTATGCCCGCAAATAATATTAAATCATGCAGACATTTATGATATGTAATTTCCTGTAGATCATCCTAATTCTTCATTAAAATATTATGCGTAAAGTTAAATGACACGTTATATTTTATTGTTATTAATTCGATATAACTCTTAGCTGCAGTGTTTAGTTATGGTGACAGTCTAATTTATGATGCATTTTTAATCGATCGTTTTTAATAAATCCCAGGATCATAGACATTGTGTAGAATAGTCCTACTGTTTTTAGCCAGAGTATTTTGTATATTCTATAAATTTGGTAACAATACCCAGGTATATTATAACAGAATATAAATTAACCACGTCTTTTTATTCATTATTTTTAAGAATGGACTGATTTTTCAACAGTCAGTTTTATCTGTTAAATAATTATGACAGTTTGACATATTTTCGCACCTTAATTTCAAAACCGTTACTCAACAAAAAAGCTAAATTTTACAGGAGAATTAATTTACGATTTTGCATGATTATTTACCTCTTAATAAAAACGTGATGAACTCGTATCATAACTACTCCTATGAGATAATTTTGTGATTATTTGTTAAATGATTGGTTTCTTTTTAAGGTGTGTAGTTATATAATTTAATATTTTCTATGATTACGTTTTATAATGAAAATTTCGTTTAGTAAAGGTTTCGAAATAAAGGTGCGTTTTCTATAGGCCCATAAGCTGTCAGTCGTCAATATACGACGTGCTTGCGAACATAAATGTGCAATGGGACAGTTGATTTTTTTTTCGCGATTTCGGGTTTGGATCCATAGTAAAAGTTGCTCAAAATGATGGTCTCATTAATACCCTAGAGTAATGGTATATAAAAAAACACGTTGTATATTCGTCACTGAAAAGTTGTATCTGCATTAAAGTTGATAGGTATCTGAAACCTGATAACGAATCCTTCAAAATTACAATATTTACGCATGAAGACATTTTGGCAGATAACCTTAGTTTTTTCTCTTCAAACACTGTATTAGACATTACACTATGTACTTATAATACCTATACAAGGTGTAATTTAAATAACGCACAACCTCTTAAGGGATCATTGTACTCATCATTATGAACAACTTTTACTATGGGACTATATCTGAATTCGCGACAAAAATCAGCTGTTCAGTACATTTTGACGAATTATGCGAACATAAATGTACTGAACAGCTGATTTTTTTTCGCGATTTCAGGTTTGGTCCCATAGTAAAAGTTGTTCATAATGATGAGTACAATGACCCATTAAGAGGTTGTGTGTTATTTAAGTTACAACTTGTATATTATTTTATTTTATTATTTATTTATTTTTTATTATTAGAGGAGCTCGTGGTTAAGTAATAACAGCCGCACGGGTCGATCCATCAGATTAAGCGACGCTTGCCGGGGTTGATCTGTGGATGGGTTAAGTTGGCACGTTAAGCCGCTGGTCCCGGCTGTCATTCGTGGATCTTTGACAGTCGTTACGGGTCGTCAGAATCCCGAAAGTCTGACAACCAGTCTTACCAAGTGGTATCGTTTTACCCAGTAACTGGGTTGTGGAGGTCAGATAGGCAGTAGCTCCATGTGAAATACTGGTATTCAGCTGCATCCGGTTAGACTGGAAGCCGACCCCAACATAGTTGGAAAAAGGCTAGGCAGATTGACCTTGTATATTATTTAAAATTGTTTTTAAAAACCAATAAATCAAATAAAATGCTGCTCGTTATTCAAGCTCATTGAACATGACAGATGGCCCTCATAACCAAAGCATTCAACATTATTGTTTTTATATAATGGATGGGCCTTAAATATTTTAGCGAATAGAAAGTGGGTCGTGTCCAATTAGGGAGGCTGTGCTAATGACTCATCTGTCCTTGTATTAGATGTTGGTCAGCATCTTTTGGTACAGTATCCACCCACTCTTTGTTCTGCTCAATAGGAATGAAATCTTTTTTGTTTTCTTTACTATTTTTTTTTATTTGGTTTCGATTATATCGATAATTCATCGAAGGTTTTTGGTGTTTACGATCTGAGTATATGTATCAAAACAAATAATTAAAAAATATATATATAAACGACGGCCCTACCAAAAATTGTCCAACCAAATATGTCGTAGGATGATTTGATAATTCGAATTTTCGCGAAAACCCTAGGGATATTGGGAAACCATGGATAATTAGTCAATGGTGAAAACCAAATACACGAGTCGCTCTAGTAGCATTGAATATCCTTTAGATTAGGTTTAGGTTAGGTTACATTTTTGCTTACTGACCAAATCTTATTCTGATTTGTTCCTAGTTTTACCCTGTGAGCTTTGAAGTACATATTACGTATATCATAGAGTTATGAAGAGTTAGAAATAACAATATCGATTTATAGGAACTTTACATTTTATTTAGTGGGTAAATATCTATTTTATAGTAAGATCAGAAACACAGACTTTTAGTAGACTAGCTAGTGTCTTAAGATAATCACTTATATATCAGCCTTCTTTTGTAGGTACAGACGCCAGCAGGTCAACCTACCCGAAACTGTCAGATTTTCCCAATCAACCTTGAACCTAATGCTTTAGCAATAAAGTCGAAAATCTATTAAAGAAATTTGATAGATTGTAGTAGCTTGATTTGCTGGCGTCTGTACGTTTCTTGAGCGTGAAAACCATTGATAGCTAGTCGTTTCCCCGTTGGCGGTGGGACAGGTGCCTTACCCAAGTCTTGTCACACGCTTCTCCTTTTTTACCCACTACGACAAAGCCAAAGGAGATTAATCCGGACTCCGGTTATACGGAAACCGAGACCGATGTTATTTTGTTAGGTACTTTGTCTTGTTTATGAAAGAAATCTGACAGATTGTAGTAGCTTGATGTGCTGGCGTCTGTACATTAGATAAATAGAGGTATAATTATCACATTCGTGCTCAACTTTTTATTAACAAAACTACAGCTACTTGTTAAACTTACAAGTAAGTAGGAACTCAAGTATATGGGTGTTTCTCCGTTTTTGGTAAAAACACATCATTAGTGGCATATGATTTTTTTTTATTTTTATGAAAACAAAACAATAAATTAAACAGACTGTTTTGCTAAAAAATGATGATGGGATGAACTTGGTGCATTATTCAATATATGCATATACCTCTATACATATTTGCAAACATTGATGCGTCTAATGACGTTTTTTTGTGACAAAGTTTTAGGTTAAACAAAAATATTTTTTTTTTTTTTTACAAATGTTTTGATTTTTTATACTTATTCTATTTTGGGAGGTTATTAGTTTAAAATTATCGTCAAGTATTTTTTTCATTCCGTCGCTTGTATAAATTACGACACCAAGACTTTAAGTGGTTTGGAGACGGAGTTGAATAACGATTTGCGTGATGTTTTGTTAGTTTTCTTTGTTTTAGACAGGTATATGCATATATTGAATAATGCGCCTTCAAGTTCATCCCATGAGAGCTATTTAAACGCAAATCAAAATATTACTTTTTGTATCCAAAAATAATCCGAATTCCAATAAAATTACTGATTGCACAGCAAAATACTCAACTCAAAATATAACTAAATAAGAAACAATTTATATTCGTGGCGCACCGCAATAAAGCTTTTTTATTAATGCGCTAATAATGACTAGCGCACATTAAACCTTATTACCTTACCTTTTATCATTCTTGAGAAAACAAATTATTTTAACTTACCCTTCGTGCCCTTTGCTCTTGCATCCTAGAACGGAGCTCCTATTTATGTGTAAAGGGTTTAAAGTAACCTAACCAAACCTAACCTCGGAGTTAATATTAGTCACCATGTCATTTTGCTATGAGTCTGAGTATTATGTATGTACGCTCTGGTTAATTTGCTGTGCAGTCAGTATTTTTTTGATGTAAAAAAGTATATAAATGATGGAAATAAATTGATAGGTCATTGTTTATTTGATGTGCAATTAATAATATCCCTTTAACAATTCAGCCTCAGTGTTAAATTGTTTCCAGAAAGAACATATGCCACCGGAAAGGGTTTTTCGCCAAAACGGAGAAACACCCAATTAGCTTAATCAAAGACCTAAATACTATTTTTCACTTTTTATGTCACATGCTTACTTAAATATTAAGCGAAACATAAAGAGGTTACTGAAGTTCATGGAAACAAACTTTTCCCAAGGAACCATATAGTATTGTGTTGAGAATGAGAAAAAATGTTGACCTTTTTATTCAGAGTGGTTATCAGAGTTATTTGTCTAAAGAGGTTTTTTTTCGTATCCGACATTATAGATCCTTAGACAAAGTTGTGCGTTTTCATGAACTGAGTAACTATTTTAAGTATCGCACGCATCAAGTATCACAAACCTTATGCAGAATCGTTATTATTCTATTAGAAAAAAAAAAAAATCACGAATAAATGACATTTAAAACGTCAACCAATCAGAGGAGGTCTCGTTTTGGGCGCTTCGACCGGCCAATCAGCGTTCTCATTTCATAAAAGCTAACGTTTCGTTTCGCAATATTACTAGAGCGACTCGTGTTTTTGCAAAAACCCTATCTGTTTCCGGTCAGATTGAGAAATGTTTTCACCATTGTCTAATTATCCGTGTTTTCGCAATATCCCTAGAGTTTTCGCGAAAATTTGAATTATCAAATCATCCTACGACACGCGAAAGGTTTACCTACTCCTAAACAGATAAATAAAACTCACATTGCATTCGCGGGAACGTTCAGTGGAACATTTTTTAATCTAAGAGTTCCAGCCGTCTTATGTAGCTATAAGACGGCTGGAACTCTCCAAAAACTTATTAGTTAATGTTTTTTGCTGTGCGCAGATAGAGCTTGAGCTCGAAAGATTTTAGAACCTTGTAACAAATATTTCTTTCTTAAGTATAAAAACTGAATATACAACATTTGAAAGTTTATCCTGTCACATTACTTTGAATATTTATGGATGCTTTCTGCAAGCATTTTATTTGATTTAATGTTGTCCTATTTGAAACCGCATTTTCAGTTTTATATTTCAGCAGGAAATTTATTTTTTTATTTTTATTATTATAAGTATTCTTTGCATTTTTACTGGTAAAGTTGATTTTTTTTTATAACTTCTTTCATAAATAAGTTTTATTTTGCCATACATCATAAAACACAATTCATAGATAAATATTTCAAAAACTCGTGCAGAAAAATCCAATGAAAATAAAATATATGATAGACACAAGCAGTTAGTTTAGTGGAAAACATATTTAGCATACATGACGTCATAACACCAAGCCATGGTAATATAATAATTTATTATTTATTTTAACACATTTCAGATTACTTTAAAAAATGATTTATGTAACTACTCCATGATAATAATATTGTGACAGGTACAAATAACAAATAACTCATCATCTGCCTAGGCTTTTCCCAACTATGTTAGGGTCGATTTCCGGCCAAACCAGATGCAGCTGAATATCAATATTTTACATGGAGCGACTGCCTATCTGACCTCCACAATCCAGTTACTGGGGAATACGACAACCCCCGGTAAGACTGATTGTCAGACTTTCGGGCTTTTGACGACCCGTAACGACTGTCAAAGATCCTCGAATGACCGTCGGGACCAACGGTTTAACGTGGTTTCCGAAGCACGGAGGGGTCTTGGTATGTAAAGATGCTCACCCATCCACGGATCGACCGCGGCAAGCGTAGCTTAACCTTGATAATCAGACTGTCATGTTTATTGTTTTCATTTTGTATTGGAATTATATAATAATATATTTGTAATACAAATTTAGTTACCTAGTCCACTCTCCTTTTTTTTACTGTGCTCATGGAATACGTGAAAAAGTAGCTCATAGCCTGTATACCTAATTATTTTTTATTTTATTTATTTGTAAAGGTACACCAACAGCTTCTGTATACAAAATATTAATTAACAGTAGGTATTATAACAGTTTTGGGCTTATACAGTTCGGTTTAAAGATATTTATTCTCATAAAGAACACAAATAGTTCACTTAAAATATGAGATTATAAATAGATCATGCACTTATACTATTACATCACGACTCCGTGAGTCGACAATATACAGACTGAAAGCGATAACAAGATATATATATTGGGTTCTAGAGAAATTAAATACACATGGTTAATTATAAAATTTTAGATACATAAGTTTTTAGCATTTTTTTAAAGATATTTGTACTGTTTACATTAATCATATCATCTGGCAGTTTATTATATAGCACTGTTCCTTCATATAAAATGTTTTTCCTTCCGTAATTGGTTCTGGGTGGCCTGAGTTCTAACTTGTTGCGATTTCGGGTGTGGTATCTATGATTTCTTTTTTTGAAAGTAAGTTGAGAGTGTGTTTCCTGTGTTATAATTTTTCTTATTAAAATGCATGTCTTGAATATGTATAGCTGTTGTATGTTGTATATCTTAGTGTCATTGTATATTTGTTTAGTTGATGTTAAGTTGCCAATGACAGGTGAACCAACATTCTCAAATACAGTGATAACCTAAGCTAAAAAAAATCTCTTATATGGACTGTACAGCTACTATTTTACGATAAAATAAGTAATCTACCTACTACTTGTTTTTATAACAGAGGCATGGGTCGACCCATCAGGTTAAGCTACGCTTGCCGAGGTTGGTCCGTGGATGGGTGTCTATCTTTACATACCAAGACCCCTCCATGCCTCGGAAATAACGTTAAGCCGTTGTTCCCGGTTGTCATTCGTGGATCTTTGATAGTCGTTACAGGTTGTAAGAAGCCCCGAAGTCTGACAACCAGTCTTACTAAGGGGTAAAGTATTGCCTAGTTACTGGGTTGTGGAGGTCAGATCGGCAAACGCTCCATGTAAAACACTGGTATTCAGCTGCATCCGGTTAGGCTGGAAGCCAACCTCAACATAGTAGGGAAAAGGCTATGCAGATTGAGTACCTACTTGTTTTTGTATTTCATTAATCTATTGTCTCTACAAAAACTTTCGTAAAAGAACTTCAATTAATAATATCATAGTTTAATTTCCATTTGTAATGACGACTTTCAAAAACTCACTTATCGTGCTAAAGATCGCCGCGGGCTCAAATGAGGACAGGTCGTGAACCTATTGCTTTGGACGTCATTTCAAGCTTTCAGGTCAGTTGACTGACACTGCATGATGTATGGTGTTAATTGACTTTGCAGTTTTTAATATTCGTAAGTAGAAATTGTAATATGTTTATTTGAAATTATAATTGCAATATGAATGTTCTTTTTTCAAATTTCTTCTAAAATTAAATAATGAACTAGGTAAAATTTAAAGTGTATAGAAAGTTGGAGAAGTTTTTAACGTCTAGATTTTAGAGGACAAATTTTTGACAAAATAATGAGTCTTATTACAATTTTAAAACACAAATTGGCTAAGAAGCTTTTAAATATATTGAGGCATATGCTAAATATGTTTCCAGTGCAAAAACCAACAAACAAACAGACAAATAAAGCACAACACACACAATAGCTGTCACAAACATTCATAAAGTAAAGCGTAAAACTGTACGAACCTTGTTTCTCAAAGGGTTTTAATTTATAGTCTGAAATACGTATCTTTTTATCACAGTTTATAAGTAAAATATGCGTTGTACCATCTAAAATTGTATCATCTGAAAGGGTGAATTAAAATTTTATAAAAAATAAATCCGTTTGGGTTTCATAAAATTGGCATTATGAAAGTTAACTCCCACAATCGCATTTTCAGAATTTTACTTTCTGACTCTAACGCTGAACTTCTTGAAGTCAACTAGATGGGAAGTTTTACCAATTTAAAATAAATTCCGAATGACCTAAACCTTATCTAAGCAATTATATTTCACCAAAAGGAACGAAAGAATAAAAAAACAACGACAAATCATTCTATCAATTCCAAGTTTCTCCGTAGTTCTTAAGGGGGAAGCGTCAACGTAGCCCGCGAAATTCAAATTTTATTAGATTTTTTGCAATTTACAAATCGGTATTAGATTGTACGTTGATAAAATATAGTTTGCGTATAACAAGTATCTATTTACATAATTAGTATAATTAAAATGATCAATACAACTCTTTCAGACCAGGTAATCCTAATGAATGACGATTTCGTGAAATCTTGACATTTAAGGATTATACAAAATTAAGGAGTTGTATTACTGATTGTAATGATTATAATTCTGTAAATACATATTTGTTACGGCCGCATATCATACTTTATTTAATATACAACTTAATACTGACTTGCAAATTGCAAAAAACGTAAGAAAATTTGAATTTCGCTAGCTACCCTGACGCTTCCTCCTTAAGGATCCTTGCTAAATCGTGTTATGAGGTTTGAATACGTTTATAAGTATTGAAAACTTAAAGTAGCCAAGGAAAACAAAAAAACGTCTGGCTAGCTCAAGAGTTTCACCAGTTTCAAAGAATCGGATTGAGGATACACCTTGTAAATGATTGTTAAAAACATTGAATACCACTAAAAACGTGCAAAACGCATTGCCACATTTTGATAACTTTGGCATAAATAAGAAGTCAAAGTTATCAAACTACGGCAGTGATTTTTGCACGTTTTTATTGACTTTAAACAATATATAATTATATTTTTTTAAATTATTTATTTATTATATTATTATTAATTATCATTACTAAATTAATTAATTAAATTAATAATCATTTGTTAATTAATTAATTAATTTAAAAAAATCTCAATCCGATATTTTCACTACAATATATACAACTGACTGGTTAAAGTCTTGAGCTACCCAGATGTATTTTTCGTAGCTATTACTTTAAGTTTTCTATAAACTTATCCAAAACCCATTACACGATTTCCTAGTGCCAACCCTTAAATACTACTACAATGTCAATAACAGAACTGTATCTAAGAATAAAACATCCCTATCAATAATTTTCCGCAACAACAAAAACGGAATTTCAAATTAAAAATAGTTCCATTCATTCAAACGGAACGTTCAAACAATTGAACTGAACGAACGAAAGACGGCCAATATGGCGACTGAACGAAGGATTTATTGCAAAACG
This sequence comes from Dicycla oo, assembly GCA_948252095.1. Classification (NCBI taxonomy): domain Eukaryota; kingdom Metazoa; phylum Arthropoda; class Insecta; order Lepidoptera; family Noctuidae; genus Dicycla; species Dicycla oo. Next base: position 19,558,586 of record OX411732.1, read on the forward strand.
CCATCTATTATTTAAACTCGGAACCAATATAGGGGACAACGTCGCGTGTAGAACTCCAATAAGCTGTGGTATTAAAAATTCTTTAGAATAATGTACTAGAGAAGCCAGTCTACTAGTTGTAAGGATTCTTTGTGAAGAGAATATTATGGTTGCTGGCAAATGTAAGGCTTTTTGTTTAGACATTCTTTTCTGGAATGGCTTTCAAGTGAAGTACAGACGCCAGCATATCAAGCTACTACAATCTGTCAAATTCTTTAACAGAATTTCAACTTTATCACTAAAGCATTAGGTTCAAGGTTGATTGGGAAAATTTGACAGTCTCGGGACCTGCTGGCGTCTGTACAATAATAGGTATATCTTTAGACGTGAAGTTTCGAGTAAAGAAATAGGTCAAATACTGGTTGCTGTTGTCTTTAAAACAGCAGACTTTTTTTTTTATTACACTCTCCTGAATTAAAATTACGGTAGATTATTTTTTAACAGTATAGTAAAAACTCAAACATATCTACTTTTAATTTGAACCCAGTCAAACTTTAACAAAACTAATAAAGTTCTACCAAATTACAACATGAAAATCGTCAAAACTTTTCCCAACTGTTATGAACAATTTAGGACCAATTCTGTGGATGGTGGCAACCCTAGCTTTTATGGTTGCCAGCCAATAAAATGCAAAGCGCAGAAACTTGCAAGTAACGTTATGACAAGCGTCCAGCTGTTTTATAGTTTTACGTAATATGTAGCCGGCACTCGTTCAGCTATGAACCTTTAGACCACCTCGCACACTATGCGATTTGCGTCTGTGAGAGCTCTACGACAAGACTCTGCTGACCTGTCGCATGCGACTTTCATTGTGCGCGTGCACCGTGCATCTAGTCTAGACGCTGCGACAAGTAGCGAGAGCATGTGACTCCCCTAGCATGTCGCAGCGACCCTGCAACTCGAAGCCAAGTGTGCGGAGCTTTGAACAAAATATATGAAAATTTTCGGGCGCAACTTGTCGTTGCGTCTAATCGCAGAGCTATCACAGTCGCACGTCGCATAGTGTGCGCCATGTCTAAAGTAGCTTGGAAAATATGTCCGAATTGTTCACAAGGACCAGAAACTTGAGGTTTATAGCTCAACTCGTTAAAATGTTCGAGAAATATTTAAGATTAACAGAAATATAGGTCGAGTGAAAAAGTTATTGCTGTAGAAGCTGTAGCAACGTTCTAACTTTAATTTATAATATTCTTGGAATAATTGGATTTAGGAAATGTAAGCTCATTACTCTGTAAACTCTTAATACTATGTTTAAGCCTTTTTGAGTAACAGTGAGGACAAGAAAATTTCACCCAACATCATTATGTAGGTACATAGGTAAACCTTCATCGGCCTACATGGTTTTAGTTATTTATGGATTTCTAATAAAAATAAATAATTTACTCATCTCAAGGTTTAAAGAAAATAAAACTATTACGAGACACACAAGGATACTGACAGAGAGCACAAACTTTATTTGATAAGGCCAAATATTTTCTATAGATAAAAAACAAATTGTGATTTGTATTCAATAGACATAGGCTTGTCAAAGAATACCTACGAGTAAACATACAAATGAACTTACGAACAGCTCTTTTCACAAGTATTTTACAGGAAATACATAGACAGAAGAAATAAGCCTCTTTTCAACTAACATGTCAAACAATACTACGAAGTATAACAACATTAAACCTTCGGGACCTGACTCAAAGAAGCACCAAATAAGTTTTCTCCATCGGAAACAGAATTACTGTCAGAAATAGAGTTCGTTGAAGTCATAGGCGTAGTACTTACTTAAGAACAAACAACATTTTTGGCGTTGGCATAATATTTGATAAGGTTATTGGACATGTTATTTTCGATGATATTTTCTGTGGATCTTAGGACCAAAGTTTGAATGCGGATCTAAGATTAGTGGCTTAAAAAATAAGGAAAGTCGAAATATTGTGTTGTAAAATATATCAGATGAAACTGATTTTTTAAATGATTTATTGGAAATAAGAGTTAGACTTTTTTGTATAACCTAATTTGTTCCACTGCTGTGGAAAGAAGTCTTTCAATTCTCTTTATCTTTCGCCTTCTCCGGCCAAGAATGAGTCCAAATCATCATGCCAGATTTTCTGGGTTCGACCTTAATAACGTCATCATTTTCTTGCCTTTGTCCTATGTTACGTGGGTTCGGCGCAGCACGTTTACTCTTTCCATTCTCCCCTGTCAACCGTCACACTATCATTCACTCCCTTCTCTTTCATATCATTCCTCACACAATCCATCCATATTTTCTTTGGCCTTCCTCTCCCTCTCCATTTATCAACAATTGACAAAACTGCTGTGATATACTTTCAATTTATTGGTATATACGCAATGCTTAGCAATGCTTCTTATATCGTTCATACTAAATTGTCTATTGTCTATATTTTTGAATCAACAGTTTAAACAAAATATCCCATACACGCTTTCAACTACTAAACTATTCCACCTCCCAACCCAAATTGTTAAAGCCAAAGGAAACTATCAAATACACAGCTTTTGTTCCATATAACCTAAGCCAAACTAAAAACGTTGTTACAAGAATCCATTTCGTATTGGAAGTGGGAATTGCAATACTGCAAATAGTAACAGGATGGCTGAAACGACGTTATATTGAACATTGGGCGTCTTGAACGAGTTGCCAGGAAATGATCAAGTCACAATCGGTTTTTTGTATCTTCCTTTGACCAGCTGTGATTTCATATGAGATAGATTTGAGCATATTTGCTTAGAAGATGAGAATCATCGTTACCATATCTTTAACAATACATCTACTAGCTATTCGACCTAGTAAGTTTACTGAAACAAGACTCAAGCGAAATTCTCATATTATAAATGTGAACGTTACTTTGTCTGTCTGTTACCTTTTCACGCCTAAGCCACAGATAAGTAGCCTGGGACTTGGTGAAGGGCTCCTACATGAATAAACTGTTTTTCTTTCTTTATTTCTTCCTATAAAACGAAAAATCTTTGAAAAATCAACGCTATAAATCACCTAAAGTTAGCAGTAAATTTCGTGCTTTTTTCTTCGCCAAAGAACGCCATACCTACACCCTGCCCTACGAAGCCCTGGATATCGATTGTAAACCTTGTCCAACAACATTAAATAATGAATACCAGCAAATTAACATTCCAACAGCCAATGTTCCAAGCCTTTATATCTATTTAAGTATGTTCTTATGTAGATCTCAAAAAACATATAAGTATCACTTCAACTCCTAAGTTATTCTATGTTCATTTTCACACCAAGATTAACTCCTTTATTACTGAGCCAGAATTATGCTTGTTTGTACAAACTTTGACAATGCCGTTCCCAAGTCATAAAATAATTTGGTCTCCTCACTATGAAAGCGTAGGTGTTAGATATCTTACAATCCTAAGTTTGGTAGCCAAAAATCGTAAATAATGAATTTCCATATCAATAAAACTTGTCGGTAATGCCTAATAATGATATCAATTTTCAAAGTTTAATATCGAAATGGAGTTGTTTGTTCAAAACTTTGTAGAACTTGCAAATTACTTACGATTATAATGGTTTTAGTACGTGAACCCTTCTAAGATGATCACAAGCAGTTGTTGGTTCCACGAAAATACAAAATATTATGAAATGCATTTATGAAAAGACTTGTCTTGATATGTCATGTCCTCTTTGTTGATAAATTATATTTCGTCGACGGAAAGCTCACTCGTCGACTCAAGAAGTTAATAAAAATGGACGTTTAAAATATTTGACGAAAACGCTCAATGAATTCTCCAGAATATTTAAACATTTTTTCCCAAATCAATTGTACCGACTCCAGAGCAGTGTAAAATATGCTGCACTACAACTACCAATTGAATTTTTAAATCCTATACTCAGACTTAATACAAAACCCAGACTGCGAACAATACAGTGAAGCATGCGCCAAACTACACCTCGCTCTATGCATACACGCTCATACGCACTCATTTACACCAAACTACAATTAAACTACACCTCATTACATGCACACATGTTTACGAAACCCGAAACGTGAAGCCTCACGTCACTGTTCACAGCGCTGTCTTGGTCTTTTATTTAGTCTGAGATCGCATATGGAAAAGATTTCCCAATTCTAATAAGTGCAAGTAACAGCATCCGAATCGTATAAACGAAGAATATGAAATGAAGGCATCAATAAAATGCCAAGAAAATGCTGAATATGTGAATTTTAGTGTGTGGGAACAACGTTGAATGTTTGTTGGAGTTCGAAGTGGCGTTCCATGAGAAACTTATTATAGAGGCAAATGAACCGATGTGTAGGGACGCCGACCAAAGAGTTAGGAGAACTGGTGCAAGTGAAAATGGAGTTTTAATATCAGTTTAAGGTTAAGACAAACTTTTAAGCACAGTTTAGAATAAACTTCTTCGTGTTCTTGAACTATATTTCAAGAAAGAGAGTTTCTTTGATTCCAAAATTATCTATACTATAGTATTTAGTATACCGTAAGGGGCGGGTGGGTTTACTTTGACTTTAGGGTATAACTTTGGCCCAAATCAAGACAGATGTTTAGTGTGATTAACCCTAGAGCCCTACATGGGGCACTGGGGAACCCAAAGCTGTCTGTTTTCTGTTTGTGTAATATCATCAATTTTGAGCGTCTGTGTATTTTAGTTTAGTGTTGACGCTATTGGTTGATAAGTGACTCGTAGATTCGTCCACTTGGTTTGTCGCCGCTGCAGAAAACAAACAGCTCTGGGGCGCCCCAGCACCCCATGTAGGGTTAATTCCACACAAAGTTCCGCAAGTACGCATCTATATCGCCATTTATTCGTTTTTTTTTATAATAATAATAATTTTCTCTTCAAAAAGTACAAAAACATTACAAGAAACAATATTTTTCATCTTTTTTAGTGAGTTACCGAAGGACAAGTGACGTTCGAGAGGAGCTCGTAGCTAAGTAATAACAGCCGCACAGGTCGATCCATCAGGTTAAGCTACGCTTGCCGGGGTTGGTCTGTGGATGGGTTACTATCTTTTCATACCTAGACTCTTCCGTGCCTCGGAAAGCACGTTAAGCCGTTGATCCCGGCTGTCATTCGTGGATCTTTGACAGACGTTACGGGTCGTCAGAAGCCCGAAAATCTGACAACCAGTCTTACCAAGAGGTATCGTATACCCAGTAACTGGTTTGTGGAGGTCAGATCCATGTATGTAGAGAGTCGCTCCATGTAAAATACTGGTATTCAGCTGCATCCGGTTAGACTGGAAGTCGACCTCAACATAGTTGGGAAAAGGCTAGGAAGATTGGACAAGTGACGTTCGGCAGGCTTATTACGTAACTTGCAGAAAAGCCTAGCGATTGCAAAATTGCTTGTCAATTGCGCAATAATTGCTTTTCAATCCCTTGTCAATCGCAAATCAGTATGACGTATCGCTGATACATGATACCGATTTGCGATTGAAAAGCAATTATTGAGCAAATGTTTTGCTATCGCTAGGAAGCCTGCGGTTGTGTGGTCGCAGCACTTGGGCAGTATAAACAGTAGTCTCGATTTGGGCCCAACTTATATCGTAGAGTCAAAGTAACCCGCCTTTACGGTACAGAAAAAGATGAAAATTCTATCAAAAGATTCACTGATCATGATTTATGTTCCAATGATTTGACGGATCTACATATTGGGATTTAAGAAGACAGGGAAAACAGCTTTCAAATTCATATGCCAATAACTCGTCTCAATGATTGACACATGAATAATGTTTTTCAACCCTTTGGGATAAGAAGCCCCATTTCAGATAACATCTGGTTCTTAAATCCGCGAAACGGATAAAAAACATCCGCGCTTTGAAAATGATAAATTACTAGTAGTTTTTATAACTATTTATTGTATCCAAAATTATGTAAATCTTAGCTTAAAGCAGAGCCAACGCCCACAGTCCATTTTGGGTGTGTAGTTAATAGCAAAAGTGTAAAAGTTGTTAAGGAAGCTGCTTTCTCAGCGTTTTCACGCTGCGTTCCGAACGCGGCAAACAAACGCGCACACTTAGCAGCTTGTATTGTTAATCACAGTACCACCAGGCTTCACGATGCAAAAAATAACACGGTTTTATGCACATTTTCATTGGTTCAATGTCTTGCTGGTTATAAATGGCAATTTTGACCAAACAGCATTTTCAAAATATCACTTCACTCTTTTACATTGAAATTAAGGCAATATATAGGCTTATAACTAGGATAAAATGGTCAGAGATGGTCCATAATTATTCAAAACAATCTCAATAGAAGGATTGTTTTATTAAACCAATAAATCAAATACAGGCTGACTTTGAAAACATGCAACAAAATTTAAAGGGGTGTTCTACCCATCAATATGAATAACTTTAACTATGGGACCAACTTGGATTTCGCAAAAAAATTTCAACCTTCTTATACAAAATGGTCTAAACGGGGACTTTTACATGAGAATGTTGATTTTTTTTTAACGAATTCTTAGTTGGCCCCATAGTAAAAGTTGTTCATATTGATGGGTAGAACACTCCCGTAAATTTTGTCGCATGTTTTCAAAGTCATCCTGTATAATTCTTATAGGACATACACAAAGCTGAGAAAGACAAAGCCTTTTGTCAAGAATTCACAAATCAGAAGCCAATTGAAAGTCCATAGGTACCCCAGTTATTATTAAGAAAAAAACCTAATCCTGAGTACCAGCACTGACCACTAGCCACTAAAAGTACCTGGTGAACAAAGCAGCGAAGAACCACACTAGCGCGCAGATCAGCGTCGCCCTTGTCTTGGTGCACACGTACCCGGCACGCAGTGGCTCGCAGATCGCGTAGTACCGCTCAAAGCTGATCGCGAGGATGGTCAGGACTGACGCGTGAGTGACTGTCAGCTCCACAAATGGCACCGCTAGACCTGGGAAAAAATGCAAAATTATAAGTAAGATTAGTTATAAATTATTTTTAAAGTTAAAAACTTGCATTAGCATAATCAGCCTATAACGTAGGCTTCCTCTCGGTGAGAGGGGTGGGCCATAATCCACCACGCAGGCTCAATGCGGGTTGATGGATGTCACATGTATTTGATTTTTAGGTTCTAAGATATGCCGGTTTCCTCGCGATGTTTTCCTACACCGTTTTGAGAGCAGTGGTGATGAAATTAATTTAAAAAAAAAATCTGTTTGAGATGAGTTTGCTTTTGACTCTAGGTCAGAGGTGATAGAGACAAAGTCGACGATGGTGTTAGCTTAACCAGAAGAAGCCTGTTCACTCTCACTTTGAAGAGATTAAGGTTGTATGAGCTCGGAAACACAGACGCAGGTAGTGAGTTCCATTCTTTTGCTGTGCGTATTTTAAAAAACATTTTGAAACGCTTAGTGCCAATTGGTGGAATAGCAACTAGGTAGGGATGGTAAATGGCAGTGCGTTTAGATGTCCGATGGTAGAAGGGGGCCGGTGGAATCAGGTCTTGGAGTTCTTGGGCACACTCACCGAAGTACAATCTGTAGAAGACCAACAAGCAGGCAACCTGGCGGCGATGAGCCAAGCTGTGAAGCTTGGCGTCCACCAATTCTACGTCGCCAATGAGCCTCTTAGCTCTGTGTTCCACCAAGTCAAGCGCGGCTAGTTGGTACTTAGCTGATCCATCCCAAAGGTGGCTGCAATACTCCATACAGGATCGGACTTGCGCTTTGAAAAGGATTAAAAGCTGTCCAGGTGTAAAGTATCGCTTCACCCTATTTAGGATGCCCAGCTTCTTGGCCGCTGATTGGGCTTTGCACTCGATGGTGGCGCCGAAGTTGAGACCAAATGTCAACTCCATGCCTAGGAGCTCAAGCCGATCAGTTACAGGAACAGATGTACCCCGAAAAGTAGGAATTAGGCATACATAAAGTGCCTGCTCACTCACGACTCGTAAGTCGAGGCCGATACCACTGGGCCACCACTGCTCTTGGATTAAAAACCTACAAATGCGAGAAAAGAACAGTACCTACGTGTACAGTGAGGAAGTAAGTTGTATAGTTTTCCAACTCGTCAAGTGTCTGCAAATCTCCATACATTTATGTAAGGTCATATCAATGTGTGCTCAAATGTCAGCCGAACCCCATAGGTTCACAAGTACTGCAAGCCCGCGGTCGCCACAGGTGGTGTCTTTTTTTACGTTTATATAATTATATACGTATAAATGGTATACGTTTATATATATATTATTATGTAAACTTCGGGTGTGCCCGACGTTTCACCCCTTAAACGTCGGGCACACCCGAAGTGTACATGTGTGTGTGATGAAATTTTTTTTTAAGAATTTTTTTCCCCAAAAATACAGACTGAAAAAAATTATTTGAAAAAAAAAAAATAAACCGACTTCAAAAACAAATTAACTCAAAATTATGAAATAACTTTAATTTCGGAAGTCGGTGTCTTGGGATCTAAAATTCAGTTTTTTTGCCACTGACTTCCGAAATTAATGTTATTTCATAATTTTGAGTTAATTTCTTTTTGAAGTCGATTTAATTTTTAGAAAATATTTTTTTATTTCGTAATTTTTTGTTTTAACTGGAATATTGGTTTGTACTAAATAGTTAATAGTTTTGTTATAAATATTGCACTAGAATTCGACCAACGTTTTGAGATGTTTTCCCTTTGACACCACACCCGTAGCTCGTATCAATAAGCCAGGCCGTCACACTTACACGTATTAGTCCAATAACTTGAAAACTACAGAACCGATTTTGATGAAACTTGCACTGTTCCCTAAGTTGAAGTAAATATAAGCCAATAAAAATATAATGGTTGCGAGCCGATTAACAGTTTCGGAAAAATGCGTGGACAACGTACATACATACAAACATACATACATCTATAAAATTTTGTATTTTTGTTTCGAAGCCCGAATAGATTATCACATCGAGGGTTCACGGGCTCTTTGTATTAAGCGACACGTTTGGAACTTTACTGGAGAGCATTTCAAAGTTTCATTATTCGGAAAAAGAACATTGTAAAAAAGTATCAATATTTTTTTACGAAAAAGTGGCCTATCGACGGTTAAGAATCAATAGTGTTTTTTTACGTTTTTCGCTTCTTAATGCAGGTATATATGATAATAACGCAATATCGGCCAGGATGTCGCTTAATACAAATAGCCCGTGACCCCTCGATATGTTAATATATTGCAGTTCCAATAATATTACATACATCGAAGCGTGTTGACTCCTTTTCATTTTAAGTCGGTTAAAATACAGGCTGTGTTAAGTGCTAGAAAGCATATCAACGGCTTTGAATAGTATCAGTTCACAAGTTCTTTGAATAGTAACATTCAGCCATAGCGGTCTCTACCCTGCCACCGACGATGACGCGGAAATGGCGAAGTTGTGTGTCAACAAAATTTAATTAAATAGATAGATAGATAAAACATTTACTTGGAGCTCACACTAAAGACTTAACACAACACACAAAAGTACAATTAGAAGATCACAAATGACAAAAATATATAAAAAATTAAGGTGCCAAAATAAAAAAAAAAACATACCTACTTATACATATAACGGGTTTGTTTCCCGGAAGCTTCGCCGCAAGAGAGCGCTGTGAGCGCTTCAAAATCATTCAGTTTTTTTTTGATTACGTTTTGATTAATTCGCTGTCATGCCATCGACACAACGAATAAGTTCACAAAACAACAAATCATTCTGATAACAAACACGCAGTCCATCGCTTATTTAAACAATCAATCAACCTGCCTAGCCTTTTCGCAACTACGTTGGGGTCGGCTTCCAGTCTAACCGGATGCAGCTGAATACCAGTATTTTACATGATGCGACTGCCTATCTGACCTCCACAACCCAGTTATTGGGTAATACGATACCCTTTGGTAAGACTGGTTGTCAGACTTTCGGGTTTCTGACGACCCGTAACGACTGTGAAAGATCCACGAATGACAGCCGGGACCAGCGGCTTAACGTGGCTTTCCGAGGCACGGAGGAGTCTCGGTATGTAAAGATGGCCACCCATCTACGGACCAACCCCGGCAAGCGAAGCTTAACCTGATGGATCGACCCGTACGGCTGTTATTACTTAGCCACGAGCTCCTCCATTATACCTCCTGCTTATTTAAACATTTTACCAAAATAAATAGAATGTAGTTGCTACCTGTGAATTTCAGCCCCGAATCATAATTTGTTGTTTTATTATACTTACTACAATTATATTTGTTTACACTATATTTGAACATTTCCCTAGTTCTGGACGATACGAAATAACCAAGCTTATTTATTTAACCTTTCTATCACTTTACTAAACGCTATATAATTTTAGTGGAAAGTCATGTTTCATAAGTTATTTGCTTTTTAGGTACCTAACTCAGGCGCAAAATATTCTTACATTTTTCAAGTGTATCATGCAAGGCCCCTTGACGTCTTGCATAAACGAAGGCTCTAATCTACCTACACTACAAAGACGTTCCTTGTGAAGCAGGTGTGGTGTAATTATGAATAATAGGCTGAGGAATTATCTGATAAGGTAACGTTGCACTTTATAAGAAGATGTAGTGACAAAAATTGAAAAGAGTATGCTTGGTCATGGTGAGAGGGTGAATGAAAAGCGACTAAGAAAAGTTATTTACAAGGCAGATATGAGTGGAAATACCGGGAGGGGACGCCCTACGAGATATAGCGACCTTATAGGTGACGATCTTCGGAAAGGCCAGGTGCGTAGTACTTGCAACCAGCGTGTGTGTATGACAAAAGAGAATGTAAGTATCGTAGCGCTATAAAAGATAATAATTAAAGGTTAAAATGTGATTTATTAGTAAATTTTGTGTTTTTCTTGTATTCTTAAAAATTATATTGATCTTTCGATAGAATGGATATGCGATGCGTTGAACGCTCGATCAAACAAACATTCGATATTTTGAACACTCGATGTATTGAGTGTGTGATGTATTGAATGTTCGATTTAATAACCATTCGATATTATGAGCGCTCGAGTATTTAGACGTTCGATTTATAGTGGTCGATCAATTGATATTCGATTATTTGGCATTCGATTTGGCATAGTACACCCGTGGTTTCTGCCTACCCCCTTCTTATGGGAAGAAGGCGTGAGTTTATGTTTGTATGTATCATAAAGCTGTGTCTTCACATTACCCAACAGTGCAACTTGCATCGGAACAACATCTTTATTCTTTACATATATTGATTTGTTCGCGAGTACAATTCGTGCAGATTCACGTTGACTTGCATGTTGCGTTGCATTATGTATGTAGCTACCCTTACATTTAAATATGCTAGTGAGTCTATCTATCTGTCTATTTTTGGATGTAGCTTCTGCTCCAGTTCGGGAGACTTTGGTTCAACTTTTCCTTTAAACTACTGAACCAATTCTAAACGTTTTTATTAGAATGTTGTTTGATATATAGGACTGCGTAGGAATGGGTATCATTTTGACAGTGCAACAACATTTATTGCGTTATTTACGTTACGCTTGCCGGGGTTGGTCCATGGATGGGTGACCATCTTTTCATACCGCGACACCTTTGTGCCTCGGAAAGCACGTAAAGCTTTTGGTCCCGGCTGTCATTTGTGGATTTTTGACAGTCGTTACGGGTTTTCAGAAGCCCGAAAGTCTGACAACCAGTTTTAGCAAGGGGCATTGTTTACCCAGTAACCGGGCTGTGGAGGTCAGATAGGCAGTCGCGCCATGTATAATACTGGTATTCAGCTGCATCCGGTTAGACTGGAAGCCGACCCCAACATAGTTGGGAAAAGGCTAGGCAGATTGATTGACGTTGTTGATAAGGGACATTTTTGGAACATATAAAGCAATGGATTAGCAGTGAGCTCAAAATCATTCAGTTTGTGATTGATAGTGTGTTACGCAATTAGGGAGCAGGACTTGCATCTTTTGCATTCAGAAATTAAGAAATGGCTATACTAGTCGGATTATGGAGATTTTTGGTAGAAAAGTAACTCGATTCTTTGTGGATAACAACGGGAACGGGTAATTATAGAAAACTGAAAATTCTATTCTTTGATGTAGCCTTAACAGACTAGGGAGTTCATAGCGGTTCTCGAACTTCTCCGTCCTTACAGACCTCCGTGGCGGGCTGTCTCTAATGTGTCAGCCTGTCAAGAGGTCTGATGCTGTCACATACGATACGGGAGCAAAGAGTACCTATAATAATTAAATAGGGAGCACAGGAGCTTGCCAAGAGACCCTGACATGGGCACGTTGTGTTGTAAAATTTATGCCAAAATAAAAAAGTTTTACGCTTAAGGGAACCCTTCCAATAACCTGACCCACATAACCTTGGGAAGCTTTACATTTTATAAGTTAATGCAAGACGCCTTTGCAGGTCCTTACTTAGAAGCAGTTGCATAAGGATGTGGTAGTAAATTATCATACATAAATGCAACAGCGACCTTGTGCTAGTGAACTTCATGTTTCTTGATTAGTTGGCCACCCACATGCTCTAAAAGTGAGATGATGAGGGAATGACTTTGTTTTAAGAGTAAAAGTGGCTTGAATTTGTAATGTGACCAGTGCAACTTAATGAATATGACTTTATTTCGAAGTTCAGTAAATGCATATGAGAGGCAGTCATGGAGAAATTGCAATGTTTGGAATTTTGGAAAACGGATTAGCTTCTGGAACTGCCCGGTTGGTCTAGTGGTGACAAGCGCTACTGCTGAGCGTGAGGTCCTGGAATCGATTTCTATTGGGTTTTCCATCAGGAGTTTTCATTAGCAACATGGAGGGATTTGTGCCCAGTAGATGGCCTTAGGTCCCCTATTACATGGGGCTTAAACATAACTGGTGAAATGTGGGTGTACTATAGGTACAGACGCCAGCTGGTCAACCTACCCGAAACTGTCAGATTTTCCCAATCAACCTTGAACCGTAATACTTTAGCAATAAAGTCGAAATTCTATTAAAAAATCTCTTACAGATTGTAGTAGCTTGATGTGTAATAACAGCCGCACGGGTCGATCCATCAGGTTAAGCTACGCTTGCCAGGGTTGGTCTGTGGATGGGTGACCATCTTTTCATACCGAGATTCCTCCGTGCCTTGGAAAGCACGTTAGGCCGTTGGTCCCGGCTGTCATTCGTGGATCTTTGACAATCGTTACGGGTTGTCAGAAGCCCGAAAGTCTGATAACCAGTCTTACCAAGGGGTATCGTATTACCCAGTAACTGGGTTGTGGAGGTCAGATAGGCAGTCGCTCCATGTAAAATACTGGTATTCAGCTGCATTCGGTTAGACTGAAAGCCGACCCCAACATAGTTGGGAAAAGGCTAAGCAGATTGATTGACTATAGGTACATACGCTCCAAGGATTACAGGCGTTATTATGTTATGGATTGGCTTCTTTTGTTATTCATGGATACCACAAACACTGATAATCACCAGTGTTTGTGGGTAAGGGGTAGATTTGCTTTTGCCAGAAAATCAAAAAAGTTTTTCTATCCCCATTTCTAGCCCCATCGAAAGCACTTCACTGATGTTGTCCAACATCTAAAATACAGCCTTATTACCGTTCATATCCACTAAAACATACTAAAATATGTGACAGTTTAGCCCATAAACCCTAACATAGGGCTAACATAACTTCAACAAGCCAAACTAATGTTCAAAATAACAACAGACACCATTACTAGGTCTTGAATCGACGATTCTCGATACGAATTTAGCAGGCCATAAAATCCAATAAGGTTTGGCCAAGGCCAGTTTTTCCAATGAATACAATCGAGGAAATACAATAGATACAGACTACTTTTTCATTATGATGTATCCTCGATAGTGTCCCGAAAAGTTGGCGCTTAACTGCTGCCAGACTCGGCGCCAAAAGGACATCGTAAAAGGAATATAGCGGTTAAAACAGTTTTTGTCCTTCTGGGTGCGAGAATTTTGGCGAATATTAGCACAAATTGAAATGTGTGCCTTTATGTGGAGGTAAGAAAAGTCTTTGTACGATTTATTGGCAGTTTCAAAGCCATTATTGCGATATATGGAGTCACTAAATTAAGAGGTGCAGTAAATTGTGATTCGGGGAAAGTACGAGTATAATAGGCAACCCTGTTTGCACCCGTGGGTGTCGTAACATGTGACCAGAGATTTAAATCAAGACCTTCTGCCTGCTAACCAGAACACAGTGAGATCATTATCACACTGATCATCTAGATGTATTGTAAAAGTAAATTGTATTGTACAGACGCCAGCACATCAAGCTACTACAATCTGTCAGATTTCTTTAATAGATTTTCAACTTTATCGTAGGTTGATTGGGAAAATTTGTCAGTTTCAGGTAGCTTGATATGCTGGCGCCTTTGTAGTCCCATAAAAGCTGGTTTTCCAAGTGTTCATATGAAAATTGGAAAAACTGGCAAAGTGCGAGTCGGACTCGCACACGAAGGGTTCTGTACTATACTCCATACCAATTTTTAAAAATACGTCAGTTTAAAAAAAAACACGTTTCTTGTTTGGACCCCAATTTTGTTTAATAGGGTTCAGTTTGGCACCCTTCGGGTAAGGAACCATAAAATATAATTACGTTAGGCCATAGGTAGCCTTTTAAAGTATTTTAATAATAAGGAAGACCTTGAAAGTGAGTCCCACAATCTAAGCCACGAGGCAACCATCAGCAAAATAGATTTTAAGTGACCCAGAAATACGTAGATACGGCATTAATAAATCCTACCCGCATTACTAGTAATAGTATTTACATTATCCACTAAATAGAGGCTTTTCGGTTCAACGTGATTTATGGCTCAGAGATAAATGTGTTTTTTGTTAAATGGTTACGCTTCCTACATAGGTATATTGAAACGAATCGTTATTCTCACTAGTGGTGATTTCTTTTAAGTGAAACTGGTCCGAAGAAATAGATTTTTCTATGAGTTCGTTTATTTATTTTTGAAGTTTGGATTTGACCTGCAGGGTAATTGCGCAACAAACTCCCCAGCAGCACAGCTGTCTGTTCAGTTAAAAAAATAAAATAATCTATACAACACTGTATCGCAATGCCTTTCATATTGCATATGCCTATCATATATTACTTCATATGTTTGAAAAAATCATCAGCTCAACAATGTAAATAACGCAATGAACGTGGCTAAACTGTCAAAATGAAAGGCATTGCGATCGATGGCATTTTTATGTGTGTTACGCATTACCCCGCTAGTCTTTGTTTGAGGTACATTAATAATACGAAAATTTCACCAAAAAATTAAATTACCAATGCCAAAAAAAAAACCCATGCATTATCATCTGGCTAGCCTTTTCCCAACTATGTTGGGGTCGGCTTCCAGTGTAACCGGATGCTGCTGAATACCAGTATTTTACATGGAGCGACTGCCTGTCTGACCTCCACAACCCAGTAACTGGGTACGATACCCCTTGGTAAGATTGGTTGTCAGACTTTCGGGCTTCTGACCACCCGTAACGAGTGTCAAAGATCTCCGAATGACAACGGGGACCAACGGCTTAACGTGCTTTCAGAGACACGGAGTGGTCTTGGTATGTAAAGATGGTCACCCATTCACGGACCAACCGCGGCAAGCGTAGCTTAACCTGATCGATTTATCCATGCGGCTGTTATTACTTAGCCACAAAAAAATCCTAATCACCAACTCCGATTGCATAAAGTCGGACTCTTTAAAACAATAAAAATCATGAGGAAATAATGGTATTATTTTTCGTCTATCCCATCCCATGGTGTAGGGTATCGTTGTATAGGCCGTTCAAAAATATTGCGTGTCTGTGAAAACGATTTTTCGATTCAGAGATCCGTTTCCGTAATATTAAGCTTTAAAGTGTCTACTGTTAATGGTTGTTTTTGGATATGTAAAAAAATTCACGGCAGTTGTATATAAGAAAAGTAAAAATGAAAACTATCACAGCTAGGTAGGCTTTACAAGTTTACGAATAATAATTAATCGACCAACTTTTTATTTGCCGTTGGAATTTATGGGTGAACTTGTTTTTCAACTACAATGTTAACTACGGAACCCTTCTTTGTGCGTGGTCCGACAAGAGCACTTGGCTAATTACGGCGAAAATGACATAAAAAAATGAATTACCAATGCCAAAAAATACCAATCACCAACTCAAATTGCTGGAAGTGGGAATCTTTAAAACGATAAAAATCACTATAGAAATATTTCTCAGCCTCCCAAATGAGATAATTACTTTAATCAAGTAAATTAGAAACAAACTTTATGCGCTGTTCACGTCAGAATTCTATTAGGTACCCTACATTTATAAAACAGTTCATTGAACCCTTTAAACATCTTAAAATTGTGAAATTAATTTAATCTAAGTTATTCCTCTTACGCAAGGCGGACCAAAGGAATAAGATATTGTAACTATAGTCTTGGGACGAAAATATCTTGTTTCCAAATGTATAATATTTTAAGTTAACACATCCTTGAGTTTAAGGCTGCTTTTCCACCGGAGATGTGCTATGTTTTCTTTATTTTATTTTGTTAAATGGGAAATCATCAAATAACTTCTCCTGCTCTGGTTGGAGCGGGAGGGCGTGTCAGACTTCTACTGACTAAAACCCACCCGTGTTCCTTCAGTTGCCTGTGCCAGGGCCACGATATCTCTTTCGAAAAATCCGCAACCCTGGCAGGAAAGATGTGCTATGCTACGTTGCTATGGACGCGTTTGATATCCACCAATCTTATTCATTGATTCACATAGCATAGCACTTGTGGAAACGGTTTCAACTAAGCTATGGTTTTATATGGAAGGATCCGCTCTATGGATGCGTGCTATGGATGGGAGCTATGGATGCGCGAGTTGTGTAGCTATGTGCAGAGGAGAGCACCTAGAGTAGGCGCGCGTCCCTACTGTCGATGCATCGCATAGCTCGAGCTGCGCATCTTCATCGCACAGCTACCTCGCGGCGGCGCATCTTCACAGCACATCTTATTCGGTCCGCTACACAGCTTAGCATCAGTGGAAACAGTCACATAGTTTCATAGCTTAGCTTTCACATCCTCGCAGCATAGCTGCATAGCACATCTCTGGTGGAAAAGCAGTCTAAGGCATGCGTGGGTTTAGCCTGGTTTCTTACTGTTTATTTATTACTTGCTTTTGCCCGCGGCTTCGCTCGTGTGTAGTTCGGGAATTATCCCACCGGAATGTGGTCAGGGGGTCCTATGTTATATCGGATGCAAAGGAGGATGGCGAGGTTGCATGTACAATGGGACCCACTATTAGGAGTATCGTTCAGTATCGAAACTTATAACTAGTTGTAGAACTATATAAAACTAGCAAAAAAGCAAATGGCCAGTAAGTCGTAGAGGCTGGGAGAAAAAAGATATGCAATGTAAAATATTATAACCTAAAACGAATCTTATAGTGCTTATTTAATAATACAATATCTTTTTTATGTAATAAGTAGTTTCAAAAAGGTGATCAAACAGAATAGAAATATTTACAAACACTACCATTGTGTTTCTGCATCTCTCTGTCCAAATATAGGTACCTACTCAAAATAAAAATACGTCTGGGAGCTAGGAACTATAGTGACTTGGTCAAAACGAGAAATGAAATTAATATGGTAAGCATAGACTAGATTGATATAGGATGAAACTATAATCATTAATGGCAAAAAAACTAAGCTGAAAGAAGCGTAAATATCTAGCAGAATTAAGTAGTTTTAATTAATATGGTAAGCATCGACTAGATTAATATAGGATGAAACTATAATCACGCGGATAAACCCATCTCCGAACTCTCTCAACTACCTGAGCACTTTCGTCGGACAAACGATGTCTCCGTAATCGGGCAATGCGCAATTGACAATTCACACAACGCATTTTATCGGGTAACTAAGTCCAAACCACTTGGAAATCGGAATCCAAAGGTAAAAGCGGTTGTGTAAGTCGGTATGTAGAATAATCAGTCCAAAGGTAAAGCCAAGTCGTCAAGAATCCACAAAATCACAGAAAATAATAGATATCCCACGTTAGCCGTTGAAAACAAACAATGGAATAACACTCTGTCTGACAGCCAACTCCTATTGACAGCCTAACGTTCCATTCTAGCTTATCACAAATAATCGTAATAATTATAATATTGTACATTTTTGTATAAAAAAATGTGAATGCATTTTTATTAACATTAACTTTTGTATGTTTTTCTTATACTTTAAAAGTTTTGTTGAAAAAAAAAATGACAAGCGTAAACGTCTACAATTGTAAGAACGTAAATCATGTAAGCAGTAGGTTGGAATGTAATACGAAACACGGTGCGTTCAAAGACTGCATGAGGACTTATTTTAAAGTAAATAAAAATCTTTCTAACTTTTAATTCCCATCATCTAGTGACTCAATATTTTTTATATAATCCTCTTACAAACTCCTAACTATAGTAAATATAAACTTGCAAGTGAATGACACTTCGTTAATTTATAAACAATGTGGGTCCAAACTCGCCATCCTTCTTTACCTAAAGTTAATTTTTGGCTTAGGAACAGAGAGCGGAATAGGTAGAGTATAAATATCTAACTTCAAGGAAAGAAGTAACAAGATTGAATAATACCTCCTATAAAATCCCGGAAAGTAAACATGACGATTAAATCTCGGGATTTAATAAATTGAGAATTATTTATTATTTACTATAAATATTTTACTTGTTACGAATGTATTCAAAGTGAAATAAATAATCCGCAATTTCTTATTTCCCGGGAAATTTGCAGGGATTTATAAATTGCAAATTATTTATTATTTTATTAATAATGTTTGATTTTTTACGAATGTATTCAAAAGTACAATAAATAATTCACGATTTCTTAAATCCCGAGATTTAATCGTCAAGATTATCATTCCGGGATTTTATAGGAGGTATATAAATATTATCCACTCTTGTTACTTCTTTCCTCGAAGTTTAGGTATTTATACTCTACCTATTCCGATGACGCCAAACAGCTTCCTTCCATTTACGTATTTTCTTAAAGACACCGAATACCTTTTAAAAATACGAAATCTCAACGTTTGAAACCTTAACAAGGCTTCATTCAAACCCACGCACCAATTGTCTAAATAGACACGAACGGATTTTTTGTTTGATAAAATGTAAACAACACAAATCAATTGATTAGTTTTACTTTTAAAACTGTTCTATTTGGTGGCTGGCATAAACATTCTGTAAACATATTATGATAAACAGAGCGAGGGGTTGGGTGTCACATCCTTGCCGATAGTTTTGTTTAAAACTTCTCTAGGCGCATTGAGTGGTTTGGATTTGGTAGGGGAAAATGTTAAGGGTTCTACGTCACCGACTTGCTAATATTAACAGTTTTTCATTACCTAGATATGGCGGCCGATATAAATAAATAAAATAAAAATAAAATTAGTTTAATTCGAGTAACAAGACTCATATACAAACACATATAGCAGAATATATAGACAGGATAACAAGCACAGACAAAAAAAAAAAAACCTACACTCACAAGGTAATAATATGTCTGCTGCAGCATTGCCGTATGTAAGGGTAATCCAGTCTGTTGGCAATCATCGCCAGGACGGTATGAATGTATCATCGATATGTCTTACACTGCTACCGTAAGGAAAAAGGACGTTTTTACAAAAATATTGAAATAGAGAAAAATAGTATTTTGTCCTTTTTAAAATAGCAGAAGCGTCTTATTTAATGGTAAAATTTATTAGGTTTTCTTTAAGTTTACGCCAATATAAAAATACTGGTAGATGCGTCGTTTTTTTTTTTTTTTGCTCTTTCCGAATATGTAAATGAGTCTGTTTCGAAAAAAATGTCAGATACGTCTTTTCTCCTTATGACGGCAGTACATTTTGTGCTTGTAATAAATGCCACCAGAAAAAATAAACACAAAGGGTGAAAATTATTTCATAGTTTTGAATTTTCAAGTCCCCATGTTTTTATTAAGAATTACACAGATTGCTTAGCTACTTTGGTCCTAATCTCGGTTAAGACTTGAAAGGAACATAAAGTATATTAATTTTAGAAGGTAATAAAACATTATATCCGGCAAACACATTTCACATAGGGCTTTAGGCCATACCACAGATTAGTACAGATGGGACACTCCGCAGTTTAGCGGGCCTATCTCACTGGGCCAATTCAGTAGGACTGCCGCGGTCAGAAGGCATAAGAGTTACGCGTTAGAAAGAGAGGCAACTTGTAGGTGAATATAACTGTAGGTAATAAACGTTGTGCGACCTGAATTGCACTTTATTATGTTGTAGTAAAGTCGCTTTTTATTTAAATGATTTTGCAGAGTGTCCTATCTGTGGCCATACGTTAGCAAATTCCTATACCCAATTGAATGCATTTACAATGACCCCAATGCTGTTCAAGTGTCCACGGTAATTTTGCCAAATATACCGATATTGCCCAACATACGTGGTTTAGAAAGATTTATAGTCTTGGATATTGGTTGGTTCTTCTTCGTACATACTAGAACAGCTATTAAGAAGCTTAGAAGTGTACATATATTAAATGGGGTACAAAGGTGGTTGTGTCGCTAACAAGTTATAAATAATGGACTATATTACGATATTTGGCCTCAGCTGCTGGCTGTACCTCGTGGCCGCACTAATCTGTTGAATGAGGCGCCTCTGACGCGGGCGCTTCGCACTCTTAACCTTGTAGCAGAGGAGACAGGTATTTTTGCTTGTTCACGAAGTGAATTCACAAGGATAACATTGTATGTCATAAGTTTTAGAAAATAAGTTGTTGTTTTTAGGTTTGCTTCACTATTGCATTGGGTTGTACCTGTAGTAATAGTTGTAAGTGATTATATAAATAAATAAATCAATTTATTTTTAGGTTCCATACCTCAAAAGGAAAAAAAAAACGGAGCCCTTTTAGGATCACTCGTGTGTCTGTCTGTCTGTTACAGCCAATTTGCTCCGAATCTAATGGACCAATTAAGTTAAAATTTGGTACGCGTATGAATGTCTGTGACCCAAACACGGACGTGTAAAGTAAATAAATGAATTTAAATAAGGGGTCAATTTTGAGGGGAGGGGGGGGGGGAATAAGAAAATTAAAAAAAAAGTTTTGCAAACTGTACCGTGTGACATATCAAATGAAAGGGCTTACTGTGAGGATCTCAAATATATATTTTATTTATTATTTTTAAAATAAATGGTTTTAAAGTTAGAAAATAGACGAAAATTGACAATTCCCCCCAAAGGTTATGGTCTTAAAATAACATAGTAAATCTCTCAATATTTAGCGTACACACTTACATTTGGAATGGATTGGCGAACATATTTTTCAACTTATCATTAGAACTTAAAACGGGATATTTACCATGTACATTAATTGATTTGAGTTTCCGATATTGCCGAACATACGTGGTTTAGAAAGATTTATAGTCTTGAATATTGGTTGGTTCTTCTTCGTACATACTAGAACAGCTATTAAGAAGCTTAGAAGTGTACATATATTAAATGGGGTACAAAGGTGGTTGTGTCGCTAACAAGTTATAAATAATGGACTATATTACGATATTTGGCTTCAGCTGCTGGCTGTCAATCAATTAATATACATGGTAAATATCCCGTTTTAAGTTCTAATGATAATGTCAGTGACCATGTCGGTTTAAAAACTTATATTTTTCAACTACAATGTTAAGTTTGTTCTTGTGATAAATTCATTCCAACTACGCAATTCTTCCTTGTGCGTGGTCCGACACGCACTTGGCTGGTTTTTTAAGAAAGAACCGAATACAATAAAGGCCATACACGTCACACGAATGCACTCGGAGAGATGGGTAAAGATCGTCACCCACTGGACGCCACAGGGAGGACATCGCCGTCGAGGCAGATCACGGTGGAGGTGGTGTGACGATCTGATAAAGTTTGCAGGGCCAACATGGCCAGAGATTGTACAAAACAGGGAGGTTTGGAAGGAAAAAGGGGAGGCCTTTGCCCAGCAATGGGACAATGAAGGCTCACCAAAATAAAAAACAATTAAAATAGATAAAGAACACACATTCAAAATTGGTTTATAGGTAATGTATACACAAATAATTATAGGCGTACATATCACTGAAAGAGAAAAGACATTGGATTTGTCCAATGTTTTTTCTCTTTGCTGCTTCTAAACTGGAAATAATTAAAACTAAGTTAATTAATTGCATTAAAATAAAATACAGTACAAATGAAAACATAGTAGGGATGATGCCTGGGTAAAAAAAAAGAAATTCTATTTAGTCCGTCAGTCAGATAATAAAAAAATATTAGACACGTATTTTTTGCTTTATCATATTAATAAAAAATGACTTAGATAACTCGCATTAAAGTTCGGGAGTGGGGGCTTGTTACGTCACTTCTACGTATAAAATCTACAAAGACGTGACGTCATTCCACATTTTAACTCAATGTATCGCCGTAATCTTTTGATTACGAAGAAAAAGAAAAAATACGTGTCCAATATATTTTAATAATCTACATGACGAACAAAAAAACATTTTTTAGTCATCATCCCTGTTATAAGAGTAACGAAATTAAAAGTTTATATATAATTCTACTTCAATAGAAAATGAGGCTAAATGATAATTGTCAAGTATTTTATCCGAATACCACACAAGGAGTCCTAAAATATTAACGATATGAATGGAAGTTCGCACATTGCTTTAACAAACACGCGTTCATTGAAACTCAGCTGGGTTTGTCCTAATTTGCTCCAGAAATATGATAAAAAATAAAATAAAATACTTGGAATTTTATTGATGAGGATCTCATTGAAAACAGACAATCATTTTTAAGGAAGCGACAGCGACTTATTCGCGTTTTTCGCCCTTCTTCATTCATTTTCTATTTTTATTTTACGGAAGCTATCGTCATATTGAGGATCTGTCTGTATGTATAGTCCCATTGCAGGGCAAATGCCTTATTATATTATAATTATAAAACATTCGCTGCCATATCAAGATATATTCCGCGAAAATTAATACCTAATAATTTTGTTTTATTCTAAATTAAAGAATGTTTTACAATTTTTACGAGTAAATACCAAAATAACTGTAAAAATATAGCAAATATATTTATAAATACTAACGATCTATAGTGTATTAAAAAAAAACCGGTCAAGAGCCAGTCGGACTCGTGCAGCGAGGGTTTCGTACTATCATACTCGTATATAAATATAAAAAAGTGTGCTATTTAGAGACATCGATTTATTTGTCCTGTAATCTTTACATAAACTTCTATCACATAGAATTATTTCAGTTTTGTCTCTATAAAAACCTCGGAGATAAGGGAGAACGGTACTTTTTTTACATTTTTCATCAAAAGTCGAAAACTATGCGGCCTAAAAAAATTAATAAAAATGTTTGAGAATATGCAAACAGCGTTCTTTCATATGATACCCCACATGCCTTAGTAGCCCCACTTCGCACACACACATAATTTTTTTAAGAGCCCCCCTTTCAGTCCCTGTTGCAAAAAAAAAAAATGTTTTATTTCTTTCTTATTTGCTAAATAATTGGGCAAACATCATCTAAAACTATTCCAAAATTCAAGTTGATAGCATTATTAGTTCTTGAGATATCCAGCTGTGACGGACAGACAGACATACAGTCAGACTGAATCGCACCATAAGGGTTCTTTTTTACCATTTTGGTACGGAACCCTAAAAATAGTAATGATGATTGATTTAAATGTATTAAAATAATAACGAAAAACCTGTAGAAATGCGACGTTGCCAGCCCGCGCGGAATAAACGCTCTTAAGGAGTTTCCATGGAGTTTTTGTTTCTTTGCAGCCAGTCTTTTTAGGATCACTTAACAACAAATTATGACTTCTTTTTCTTGCTCGCCTCGACGGCCTAGTGGTTGCAAGCGCTACTGCTGAGCATAAGGTACTGATTTCGATTCCCGGGTTGAGCACAGTGTTACTGGGTTTTTCCATTAGGAATTTCTCAATAACAGCTCGGAGTCTGGATTTGTGTCCGGTTGATGGCAATAGGCTCGCCCCCTATCACATGGAACTTAAACATAACTGGCAAAATGAAGGTGTACTATATGTACACTTCTGCCTAACCCTTCTGGGGTCACAGGCGTGATGTTATGTTATGTTTTTTTTTCTTAAATTGGTCATTATGTGAAAAAAAATGTTTTGAATTTGAGACAATTCATCATTCTCCTGCCCTTGTCCCAATTTATTTGGGGTCGGCGCAACATGTCGTTTTCTTCCATACTTCTCTATTAGTCGTCATCTCGGTAGTCACTCCCTTTCTGGCCATATCATCTTTCACACAGTCCATCCATCGTTTCTTTGG
Organism: Dicycla oo; assembly: GCA_948252095.1. Lineage (NCBI taxonomy): Eukaryota > Metazoa > Arthropoda > Insecta > Lepidoptera > Noctuidae > Dicycla > Dicycla oo. The sequence continues at coordinate 19,582,867 of OX411732.1, forward strand.
TCTTCCCTTACTCGTATAGTCATCCACGCACGTAATTTAAAACAACTATTGGAGATAATATACTGTAGCCGTAGTCGCCACATTTGGCAGAAGAATCCTCGAATTGTTTCTAACTGACAGAAGAACACTGAGGCATGTTCAATCAATCTGCCTAGCCTTTTGCCAACTATGTTGGGGTCGGCTTCCAGTGTAACCCGATGCAGCTGAATACCAGTATTTTACATGGAACGACTGCCTATCTAAAGTCCACAACCCAGTTATTGGGTAATACGTTACCCCTTGTGGTAAGACTGATTGTCAGACTCGGGCTTCTGACGACCCGTAACGACTGTCGAAAACTCACGAATGACAGCCGGGTCCAACGGCTTAACGTGCTTTCCGAGGCACGGATGTAAAAATGGTTACCCATCTACGGATCAACCTGCGGATCCTGTGGATCGACCCGTGCGGCTGTTATTACTTAGCCACAAGCTCCTCTCGCTAGCGGCATGTCCTCATTTCAAATGGACAGAAAGAACTGTTTCGTCTCAAGAAAACTTACTCGTATTTTTAAGAAGTTTTACAGTATCTAGTCTCATCTAATAAAAATACGTCTAATTTACGTCCTTTTTTAACATTGATTGTCGTGAACGTTTTTAAATACCTACCAGAATTGGCCTTCTGTTCTCTCCACTACTGATAAACTGTTTTGACTTTAGTGCGTGACTCCAAACCTAGGTAGGCACCTACTAACCGTCACTAAATCTGCCAACCGCATATTCAATACTACCACCAACCGCCGATGTACACGCACGTGTACACAGCCATTTTGGCGGCGGTACTGCGGTGTGCACTGTGCTTTATCATAAATTAGGCGCAGATATGCAAGTAGGCACAATAACTGCTTTTGCGGTTAGATTTGGCAAGCAAAATTGGCAGAGTGAAGAGGCCTGTAGTTTTGTCAATGGTCAGTGGACTTACTAACTGTTTAGAAAACGTACGGTACCCACTTCGTAACGTCATCCCTGTTACGAAGCTAATCGCCTTACTGATTTTTGGAAAGCGTCACTTTGCTACCCAGGTAGGTACTTACTACTCGGTACACACTATAAATATCTACTATCCCTTAGGCGGTTCGCTGATTTATTCCGTTCTAATACCAACAACTAATACCACTGGTATTTGTTTCAACTCATATTTATTTTATATTCCGAACTGATATCATTGCTTAAACTAATACTAAAACAAGTTGAAAGATATAAGGTACAGTCAGTAAAAATGCTTTGTAAGACCTATAATTGATAAAAAAAATCAGTTAAATACAAAAAATAAAATTTACTCTTTCTAAAAATTTTGCAAGATGATTAACTTAAACTACTCTTACCTTTGCCTTTGTAGAAATATTGGAATGGAGTGAATTTGGATGGCATTATATTACGATCACATAAAAATATTAGAAAACAAATTTAATTTGATTAGGTTTGACTTAGCTGACTGTACTTACCAAATTCAAGTGGTTCGCACATTAAATTTAATTATTTAAAGAGTGTTCGGAATAGAAAATAAATATAAGTTGAAACAAATACCAGTGGTATTAGTTGTTGGTATTAGAACGGAATAAATCGGTTCGCTCAATACGACAAAAAAAAAAGACTTCGAGCGGGGTGGACAAAGTTAGTCAACACACACAATTCCAAAAATTAAGTGAAGAAATCCGAGCTTTAAAAAAAAAATAGAATAAAGCTTCCAAACAAAGAAACATCATTCATCATTCTCCTGCCCTTATCCCAATTTATTTGAGGTCGGCGCATCTTCCATACTTCTCTATTAGTTGTTAATCTTAGTAGTCACCCCCTTTCTAGCCATATCATCTTTCATCCATCGTTTAATTGGTCTCCCTACATCTTAAAGTCATCCACATAGATACTCAAAACTTTCCTCACGGCATGTTCCTCACTCCTCCTCATCACATGCTCATACCATGACAACCGATTTCCACACAACTTTTCAGTCACCGGTGTCACTTTCAGGCTTCATACTCCTTTCTTATTCTATCCATTCGCGTAACATCCCTCTTAGCATTCTCATCTCAGCTACATGCAATTGCCTTTCATTCGCCCCTTTTGCGGCCCAACATTCTGATCAACCATAAGATAACAAAGCAATCAATCAGTTATAATAGAAAAAGAAGATAAAGACAAAACAATAAATCCAAACAATCTATTGAAAAATCTCAACTGAATTTAATTCAATCGTCTCAAGAGATTTATTCTTTGACAAATCCGCATTTCCTTTGGCAATGCAATTTTGTACTCACCGCAGAATTTAATATTCTTTGCATTCTTTTTAGATTACTGTCTTCAAAAATAGATGTCAGTTCACCGAAAATTATTTTACAAATCACTTGATACACAGCGACTGGCAAAAACACGATTTGTCACGTCATCATTTTATAACAACTTGGGCAAATAATTCAGATAAGGCGAAAGCGTCAAGGTAGCCCGCGAAATTCAAATTGTCTTACGTTTTTTGCAATTTACAAGTCGGTATTAGAGTGTACGTTCATCAAAATATAATTTGCAGCCGTAACAAGTATTTATTTACATAATTAGAATCATTAAAGTAACCATTACAACTCTTTAAGACCAGGTAATCCAAATGATTGACTATTTCATGAAATCTTCACATTTCAGGATTATACTAACTTAAGAAGTTGTATTACTGATTCTAATGATTATAATTCTGTAAATACATATTTGTTACGGCCGCAAATCATACTTTATTTAACATACAATTTAATACTGACTTGCAAATTGCAAAAAAACGTAAGAAAATTTGAATTTCGCGGGCTACCCTGACGCTTCCCCCTTAACAAACTAATTACCTGTTAAAGTTTTGTTTGATAAAGTATTATTTGATAAACAATTCATTTTTTCAATATGTTATCTCATAAAACAACATTTAGAAAAAAAAAGAATAATATTGCATTAAGCAATTTCCTAAAAATGAAACTCATTGAATAGGTAAAAGGGTAATTTTAATTAATAAATCAACAAGAATAGAGAAAATATACTTTAATTAGTATGAAAATAAGAATTGTAGCTAAGTTTATCCACCAGATTATAAACCAAGGCACAGCTAACTTATTATTTGTTATTATTTAAAATTGTCATGCAATTAGTATTCGTCCCACTTAACTATCCCGCTATTTAGACTCGCTTTTACAATAGATAAATGACATGGCTAATTGGCCACCCACAAACCAATTTATCTGAGCAGTCCAATTCCTATTATTAACACCAATTACTCAAAAATAGACAAATCGTTTCTTATTTGTAAGGACGTGCAACTATGTAGTTTTGGCCTGAGGCTTTGCCCTGGCAAGCAATGTTTGACTTCATCATCTGTCTAGCCTTTTCCCAACTAAGTTAGGGTTGGCTTCCAGTCTAACGGGATGCAGTTGAATACAAGTATTTTACATGGAGCGACTGCCTATATGACCTCCAGAACCTTGTTACTAGGTAACGTGATACTCCTTGGCAAGACTCATGGTTGTCAGACTTTCGGCCTTCTGACTATACGTAACAAGGGGCTTGTGGCTAAGTAATAACAGCCGCACGGGTCGATCGATCAGGTTAGGCCTCGCTTGCCGCGGTTGGTCCGTGAATGGGTGACCATCTTTACACACCAAGACCCCTCTGCAGTGGCGTAGCTAACATGGGTGGCACCCGGTGCGCATAATTGTGGTGTCACCCAAGAATGAAATCTGTTAAAATGAATAAACATGCAATAAACGTATAGTATGTTTTTATTTAATTATTATAAATAAGTCTTTCATAATTACAATAGAAATTTTGATACCTACTAATAACTTTACTAATTACCTACATTTGTTTATACTAATCTAACAAGCACTAAAATCTCTTTTTTCTAGCTTTAACAGCTGCAAACTCAGAAATCACATCATCAAAATTTATATTTTGTGTTGCCTCGTGTTCTATTGTTAATATGCCAAGATTTTTAAGTCTGTTTTTGGTCATTGTTGCCCGCAAGTAATTTTTAATTAATTTTAGTTTGCTGAAACTCCTCTCACATGAAGCAACTGATACGCGAATTGTCATAAATAACTTTAGTGCAGCCATAAGATTCAGAAGAGATTCTGTAAAGTCCCATTCCACGATGCATTTCAAAAAGTCTAGAGTCACCCAGCTAGAAACTGTAACATTAGCCACTTTTAAATGTCATCTCTACCTCGGTATCTGTAAAAAGAGTTCTGTTTAAGATATCTCATCATAAAAACCAGTAAATTTTAAAAATTCGCGAAAGAAATGAGCAATGACACAGGCGACAAGCAACGACTATTTCAGGGGAATCCCCAATCAGTTAGTGTAGTAGGGCTAAATAAAACGACAACATTTTGAGGGGCTCCCCGATCGATCGCGCCATAGAGCCATGAACATAAAAATAACAGTGTGTACACTGGAAAAAAATCATGGTCTAATGTGTGGTCAGAGTGAATAATTTCTTGTTAACATTTATTTCAAATCAAAATCAAAATCAAAATCAAAAGTCATTTATTCAAACTAGGCTGAGAATCAGCACTTTTCGAACGTCAAAATTACATAAGACAGTCCCCCAAAACGCCCGCCCTTCACCACTTCCTAGTGCTTTAGCTGAGGAGAAGAAGTGGCGCAACAAACTCCTCAGCAGCACAGCTGTCTGTTCAGTTAAATAAAAAATTTTAAAAAAATATATATATTCTATACAACACTGTGCAAATTACATGCAAGTACATTACGCAACACAAACATTAAATTAAATTTAATTATTTGCTATAAGTCAGCTAGCACACGCCAATATACTTAAAAAAAGAAGAAAAAAATCGAAAAATCGAAAACTATACTCAAGCAGAATCAAAATACAAAACTAAAAACGTAAGTAGAACTTTATACCTATATTAAAAGCCTCCAGTAATAAAGGGCGTGCCCACTTACATATAGCCGTAACTCGAAGTCACAGATGATAAACTAGGACCATCGAAGTAAAAAATACGAGTTAAATTACTAATAACAAAACAAAACCAAGGTCAGCAAGACGACCAGTCACCACAAGCAGCACCCGTTCACGAGCATAACGCAAAGATCAGCCATTACCCCCCTCGCCATATTTGAGGGAAGGAGGCAACCCGACCCCCGACGCTACCGCAAGCAGTGACATCTAAGGGAGCATGACGAACCTGCTGCCGGTTGCTCAGACAAGAATAATTATGATCAATTGTCGAGGTCACTAGCTAACCACATATTGCAATACCACTCATAAAAAAAACATTGTAATGAGTAGATTATGTCAATGATAAATAAAAATAAAATTAAAATAAATTGACCTTTACAGTCAAAGAAAATAAATAATTATATGAACCCATATAACCTGTCAGTAGGTAAGCTAATTCTGGAGAAAGAACATAAACATTGTCTTAAGTTAAACACAGCGACCAACTATTCTTATCGTTTAAGTAATCGTTGATAGAATAGTATGCCTTTGAACAAAGGTTAGATTTTACTTTGGCTTTAAACGCATTGTAAGGCAAATAATAGGTACGTGCATTTATAAATAATCACAATTGATAAATTACATTATTTTGTTGGCATAACTTGATTAAAATAGCTTCAAACCCATATTATTTTTCATTAAAAAACGTGACAGTTTGTGTAATTTTTTGTATACAGTCAGGTGTCACCCCGGAACTGGTGACACCCGGTGCGGACCGCCCCGACGCCCCAGCCCCCCCCCCCCCTCCCCTAGCTACGCCACTGCCCAGCTGTGCCTCGGAAAGCACGTTAAGCCGTTAGTCCGGCTGTCATTGGTGGATCTTTGACAGTCGTTACGGGTGGTCAGAAGCCCAAAAGTCTCAACTTCACCAGTCTCGTTTTAACCAGTAACTGGGTTTTGGAGGTCAGATAGGCAGTCGCTCCATGTACTGGTATTCAGTTGCATCCGTTAGACTGGAAGCCGACCCCAACATAGTTGGGAAAATGCTAGACAGATGATGATGACTATCAGTAACGATTGTCAAAGATCTATGAATGACAGCCGGATGGAGGGGACTCGGTATGTAATGGATGGTCACCCATGTACAGACCGGCCTCGGCAAGCGATGCTTAACCTTGAAGATCGACCCATCGGCTGTTATTATTTAGCTACAAGCTCCTGTCCTACTTACGTATCCTAGTTATTTTTCAAGAATTAGAACAAGCATCTAAAATCCTCGTTGCCGTGTTGGTGTAGTGGTCACAAGCGCTACTGCTGAGCATGAGGTCCTGGGTTCAATTCCCGGGTAGAGCAAAGTGTTACTGGGTTTTTTCAGGAACTTTGCAGTAACAGCACGGAGTCTGAATTTGTACCCGGTTGATAGCAATAGGCTTGCCCTCTATCACATGGGACCATTACATAACTGGCGAAATGTGGGTCTCACACCCTTTGGGGATTACTGGTGTTACGTAAGTCTAATATCGCAAACAATTTTTCTGTTTTATTAAAACTTTTACTTTTATCATAGAATTGCTTACAACAATCAAACACATACATTTATAAAATCAGATAATACTAATCTGGTTGACCAATTAGAAATTACAAAGGACAGCATAGTCTGTAGAAGGCAATTTCGGCTAATCGAGTAACACGTAAATGTTTTGCCTATAAATTCCGTACGTATATTGATTCCAGATGTCCTGATTAATAGGAACAGGCCTTTGTCTGGTCTGGCCAATCCTCCCCCTCCTTTTGGCCTTATAGTGACATGGAGGATAAATTAAGTGCTTTAGTAGTCTAGTTGGTAAGTACTGCTATTAAAGTGATATTGTCCGCACAATAATAAGTAGGCTTTTTCCCTCAGACATCTAAAAGTTGTAGGCTTCATCTCATGTGTAAATGTAGGTATAAAATTTACGTATATTTTGGACGATCGATCATTCATAAACAAGCACACAGGAAATGATATTGAAGGGTTTTAGCTAAAAGTATCTACGTACCTACTAATGGGGAAAAGAAAAAACCTGCCAAGTGCGCGTCCGACCACGCACAATGAAGGGTTCCGTAGTTGGGATGAATTTATCCCAAGAACAAACTCAACATTGTAGTTGAAAAACATGTTCTCCCATACATTCCAACTGCAAATGTAAGTTTGCACAATATTGAGAGATTTACCATGCTCTTTACGTAATACGTCCGTGTTTGGGTCACATAAATTGATTTATATACCAAATTTCAATCGGTCCATTATATTCGGAGCAAATTGGCTGTGACAGACCGACAGACAGACACACGAGTGATCCTAAAACGGTTCCGTTTTTTATTTGGACATACGGAACTCTAAAAAGGCGTAACTCAAAGTAAGGATCGACCTAGACCTGCATTTTAATTTGACAGCGAACGCAATTGATAGTTCGACATTTAGTAAAGACGAAGTCAGAATGACTGCATCATTTAATAAATCATCACAATAAAACTGACAAATTACGTAACATCATAGCAACTGGTGGCTATCTAGCGTGAAGAACATTAACTTAACGATCATGTTGCTAAATCCGTGACCAGCTCATTATATCCACTTTATATACCTGAAATAATATAATGGCCACTTAATAAAACGCTCGTAAAACAGCACATCGTTTCCAGGAACACTTGTTTTGATTTCATTCGGCCATGTGGTTTAGGGTCGGGACACACTTTGATATTAAACAATTGTGTCGACATTGTTTTAAATATAAATTACGTAGGTAAGACAGTACGTATAATCTTACAAATTATTTTGCTAAAAGGAGTTATTTTAAGAATGAAGACAGTTCCCGTTATCAATCATATAAAGTGCACAAGTTCACATAAAAACTTTTAATTAATGAGAATAAAGCTCCATTTACACGAAGAAAGTTATGCTTGTGGCATACCATAAAATTACAAGGGCACCGTCTAAATCTAAACAATACGTACAAAATTGTTGCATGATACTGGCGAGTTAGTTGCCGCTCAAAACCGGTATAGGTGTAAACAGCACGTACACAATAAAATCGCATTCAATTCTGAAATGAAAATTTTCTATCATTGAAACATGAGCGAAAGGAACAAGACTTTTAATAAAATTCAATGAAATATTTGGCATCGCAAATACGGGTAATCCTTGAATCAATTGTACAAGGACGTGCAACTCTGTGTTTAGATGAGGCAAAAGTTGCATTCTATAATCGTCTTGTAATTTTATTGCTTTCGTATAATTCTTTATTGCTCTTTTGTGAGAAGTCATCTTGAATATGCGTCACAAATTTGGAACCCGTGTTATGGTAAATACATCGATCGTATTGAGAATATACAGAAAAGATTTGTTTGTTTTCTATGTTTCCGGCTACGTATACCATACCATTCTTATGATTACATGAATCTTTGTAAGAAATTTCACCTACAGCCACTAATAAATCGTCGTCAACTAGCAGATTGCACTTTTCTTTTAAAAATTATATCGAACTAGATTGATTGTCCTGATCTCCAGCAGATACTGCGTTTCAATTTCAATGTCTCCCAAAGATCAGTTAGATTTAATCCGCCTATCTCCATTCCTTTTTCCTCTTCTAACTACAGGCAAAACTCATACATAGTGCGAGCGAGTAAGGATTTCAATATTCTTTGTAAAGAGTTCTCATTTGACCCATTTACCACCAAAGCCCGCACGCAGTCGGCTGAACGCTGACTTCTTTAAAAGTGCACAGTGCTTATTGTGTATTATTAATATGTATATTATTTTCTATCGTGCTTGTTAGTGATCCTAAGATTTCTATTACTTTTTCTGTTTCTACCCATAAGAACCTGTAATTGGCTTTTTGTTTTATATACAATTGTTATCCATCTGTCTTAGCTGTTGGTTCTCCTATCAATCAATAAATAAATAAATCGCATGCGATTTTATTGAATGGCAAAACCTGCATTCAATTATTGTATGCCTTTTTATGGAAATCGCACACGTGTTACCAATTCTTGACTGGCAATAAAATTGAACTTACTTTATGGCATGCGATAATTGCTTTTGAACGTTTCAGGCACTTGCACCTTGTAAATGCAGGTAAAGTAGATGCATTTTTTTTAAACATTAAATTTACCATGGCATATGAGTAAATTATTTATAAACACCAACTGCATGCAAATTGACAACCCAATTTTGCACAATAATAAAATCAGCTACTACAGACTGACACATTATAAAAACATAACCCTCTTTCTGGGATGTCTTCTCTTACAAGAAAACGACTCAATATTTACCATATTGGGTCGTTTTCTTCTAAAAAAAGACGAGGAAACCAAATACCGTACTACTTACTATTTGGCTACGGGCTTCGCTCACGTTTTCAATATAAGTGGTGTGCCAAACGATATGAAGGTACTGCTGTTACGTGATTTTTGTATAGAACTATCCAAATAGCTGAACTACTTGGATTAGAATGTATGTCTTGACATAGTATAGATCGAGTGGCGGTATCTACATGCGAACTACGCATCACACTGACGTCACGCGAAATCCTGCAACGCGCAACACTCGTCTGGTCGGAGGATTCTCCCTTTTTTAAAGAGAATGAGTGAACTTTATACCTGTTCCTCATATCTTACGATGAATTACTTAGACGAATCAACCTAGACACTGTGAAAGGTCTTTAAGGTAATGCAAAATCTGCTTATTCTAATTTTCCGAACATGGGCTTTCCTATAGTAGTCTCCTCAAACAGTGATGTTGTAAGTCCTGCAATAATTTTAAAGTTTTTTTGATCCATAGTTAACTGAACCTGAACCAATGGTTGAATTTTGGCTAAATGTGACAGGCTAAACATGAGTGAATTATGCCATTAGTTACTATTTTTTAGTATGAATGAGCTAACATGAATACATTCATGTTTAGTCTTTCACATTTAGCCAAAATTCAACCATTACTTACTATGTTCAACCATTGGTTGAATTAACTATGGATCAAAAAACTGGCCCTAAGAGTTAAAGTTGATCATTTCATTTCGAGTCGAAGGCAAAGGTAAAAATATTGTAGATATTATTATAGATGACTCGGGTCCAGTATGTGGCCACGCCAATCGCAGCATTAGTGGCGTTTTTTATATCCTTAGAGCTGCATATGTATTGGGCTTTTTGGACACTCCAACATAATGGGACATGGTTTGGTCAGGAGCACCGCATTGGCACTGGGTGTCAGATGGCATCTCCATCAACTTTGATCTATGAAATCTCAGTCAATCGATATTTTTAAAAGTTTTGTTTGTAGGTTAATAATAATTAATTAATTATTCACACACGGTCATCTGATCCCAAATTAAGCAGAGCTTGTACAGACGCCAGCAGGTCAAGTTACCCGAAATTGTCAAATTTTCCTAATCAACCTTGAACCTAATGCTTTAGCTATAAAGTTGAAAATATATTAAAGAAATTTGACAGAATGTAGTAGCTTGATTTATTTATTTATTTATTTTATCATTTATGTACACACAGAAAAATACATAATAAAATACATAATTATAATTAGGAGTACAAAGGTACTGCTTATTTCTTAAGAAATTTCTTCCAGCAGACCTGCGAAAGGAGAAATGAAATAGAAATGTAGACAATAGTGTGTAAGAACAAGAAGAGAAAAATATGAATATGCGAAGACTTAAACTAAAATATTAACTATACACTACAGAGAAGGAATAAGAATAGTAGCTAGTTTTATGAGGATGAGATTTAAGGTGTGATCTACACGGTGCGTCGCTAGGGCGAGCAAAGGAAAATGCTCACGCAGGTAGGAAGGATAAGACGGGTTGTGTAAAATGTTGAAAAGGAGACATAAAATCCGAGTGTTCCTGCGAAGGCGGATTGGGAGCCACTTCAGTTCCTTGCGAAAGTGAGAAACATGATCATACTTTCGAAGACCAAAAACAAAGCGAATGCACAAGTTTTGCAAGCGCTCAAGCTTGTTTAATAGCTCCTCAGTAGCATCCAGGTAGCAGGCGTCGGCATAATCTATAATCGACTGAATAAGCGCTGAATCTGCTGAATGTGCTGGCGTCTGTACTATGGAAACCAGATAACTGATATACTACATACAATACTTTTTTTTTTGTGAATTTCTTATATAGATAATTACACCCAGACTCGGAACAAACAGACGTGTTCATGTGACGTGTGCACACAAATGTTTGTCCTGAATGGGTATCGAAGCCACGACCTGCGGCATGATAGGTTGTATTAAAAGAGAGCCTCTACTTGAGTCGATACTTTTAAGGATAGTCTACTAACTGTCCAGTAACTGTCCTGCCTTACCTGTGAATTTTAGTAAAATTTGTGAACAATGATGGTCATAAGCTCGTAATACCGTTAGTGAAAATAGTGACTTAGTTCTTTTTATGTTACAACACTCTAATTAATGGTCACAAACTTATGTTTGTTTAATGTAAGTAAGCACGAAATGAAAATAAAACAATCCCTCTGAATGCCTTTGAGTCAACAAATGTACAGTAATTACGTTACTGCGTGTCCAAAGCATATTATTTTCACATTTTTACAACATAAAAACCGGAAATATATTAATGTTTTTTTTTTCTCTTAGAACTCCAAATGAAATCACCATAAAATAATTAATAAAAAATAACTTGTAATCGGTTTTACTATCATGAAAATCTTGCGCTAACGGCCATTGTCAGTCTCCATCATCGGGTCAGATATATGACACCATAATCTTGTATTGTCATCAGAACAACACCAGTTAGTAAAATTCCAACTCAATCAGATTATGGGAAGTAGGTGAAAAACCGACCACAAGATTTCAACTAGATTAGTTAAATAGAAGGGCAAAGTGCTCCAATTACGAACTCATAAACGACTAAATTCCACAAGTGATCGCCGTTTAAAAATCGTGCGATAAAAAGTCGCACGTGCAATCTTCGCTGAGCGTTTACTTTATTACACTTAATTGGGGCGTTTCGCGGTTTCGACTTCCGAACTAGTTTACAAAGGAATTTCCACCTTATAGTTTAAGTAATAAGAGTAGTTTTTAGTTGCAGTGTTGTGTTTGTATCTGGTTCTATCGGTCGTTTAGCACAAAGTCGGCATGTGCTTCGAATGGTCACCTATTTAGTGGGTGTTCATTACAGCGAGTAGCGACTATTGTTTTGTTTGGCTTACTACTAGATTTATTTGAAAATAACCACAGAAAATGGTACATACAAAGAAAAGTATTCCGTTTTTCACGACTGCCACAAAAGTAGGTACTTAATTATTAACCGACTTCAAAAAAAAGGAGGTTATCAATTCGACACGTATGTATGTACTATTATTGGAACAGCAATACATTCACATATGATAATTTATTAGGGCTTACAAACAAATATACAAAATTTTATAGATGTATGTATATTTGTATGTTTGTCCACGCCTTTCTCCCAAACTATTTATCAGATCGATTTAATTTGTATTGGTTTACATTTACTTTAACTTAGGGAACAGTGCAAGTTTCATCAAAATTGGTTCAGTAGTTTTCAAGATAATGGACTAAAAAGTGTAAGTGTGACGGCCTGGCTCTTTGATAGGAGCTACGGGTGTGGTGTCAAAGGGAAAACATCTCAAAACCTTGGTCAAATTCTAGTGCAATATTTATAACAAAAATATTAACAAATTTTTACAAACAAATATTCCAGTTTTTATTAAAAACTAAAAATTCGAAATAAAAAAATTAAATCGACACCAAAAAGAAATTAACTCAAAATTATGAAATTAATTTCGGAAGTCGGTGGCAAAAAACTGAAATACAGATACCAAGACACCGACTTCCGAAATTAAAGTTATTTCATAATTTTGAGTTAATTTCTATCTATCATCTATTCGTCGAGTTTTCTGTAGTGCCAGTATTGTAACGCGAACATCATCGTTAAAATGTCGATCTTAGCTTAGGAAAAATATTAGAGGTTACTGTAATAACGTGTCTAAATAAGGTCTATCTATTCACGAAATCATTATACACGAAATCTCTTGAAGGGGTCATTGTACTCATCAAAATTCAGCTGTTGCCTACATTTTGACGAGTTATGTGAACATAAATGTAGGTATGAGACATCTGATTTTTTTTTTTCGAGATATCAGGTTTGGTCCCATAGTAAAAGTTGTTTCATATGTTTAAGTATCGGTCACTAATTACCAGTATCTAAATTTTTTGTAAGATTATTATGCCTTTGATTGTCTGTCATATTTTTAATGTATTTGTTCTATTTATTTATTTAACCATTTATGTACACACAAATAAATAGACAAGAATAAAGGAACAGAAAATTACGTACAAAGGTGATGCTTATTTCTAAAGAAATGTCTTCCAGCATACCTGCGATAGGACATAGGATAAAAAGAGATGTAGACACCGTGTGTAAGAATAAAAGAGAAAATAAAAATACATAAAATCTAAAAAAAAAATTCACTAACAAATAAAACATATAATAAATACTTAAATACATACATACTTCTAGAATAAATATCGCTAAAATAACCGCAACAAATAAACTTTATTTTTATTTTTTTATATACAGGGCTATTTTTAAATCATTAACTAACCTTTCACAGGGTGTTCTACCCATGAATATGAACAACTTTTACTATGAGACCAAACCTGAAATCGCAAAAAAAAAATCAGCTGTTCAGTAGGTACATTTATGTTCGCTTATTTGGTCAAAATGTACTGAACAGCTGATTTTTTTTTTTGCGATTTCAGAGTTGGTCCCATAGTGAAAGTTGTTCATATTCATGGGTAGAACACCCTGTTAAAGTTTAGTTAATGATTTAAAAATAGCCCTGTATATATATTCTAAAAAAGTCGTTTGATTTGTGTACAACCGACAGACGGACCCCAACCTTAGGTGTGAATAGCCGTATACAAAACAATACTAGATCCAGTCTGTATATCTGTGAACATGTTTATTCTGATCGTGTAACTGTTACACTATCGCGATATCGCTACAATATAGGGATGTTACTTATATTGCTTTTAGCACTCAATAATATTATGCTGTTCTGTGCACCGGTGCTTTTTAGTTGCATGCGACGCTTTATTCATTATGGATGATTTTATTTTGTTTTTTATTACTTTTCCTGCGTACGTCACTTGCCACGGCCAGTTTTTGGATAGGTATACATATTCATTTATTGCGTTCCATAATGTAAAAAAATATTACAAAAAGATTTACATCTTGGTATAGACGCCAGCAGGTCAAGCTACCCGAAACTGTCAAACTTTCCCAATCAACCTTGAACCTAATGCTTTAGCGATAAAGTTGAAAATCTATTAGAGAAATTTGACAGATTGTAGTAGCTTGATGTGCGGGCGTCTGTACAAATTATGGAATCAATTAGGGCACAGCAAAAGGATATTTTTTTTTACAAGAAGTAAAATTAAACCAATAAAAAACACCAGTATTCAAATTGTAATCCTAATCCTAATATTATTAAATGCGAAAGTGAGTTTGTTTGTTGGTTACGATTTCACGCTAAAACGGTTGAACGGATTTAGATGAAATTTTGCATATGGGTAGACCATGACCTGGTTTAGGACATAGGATACTTTTTATCCCGGTAGTATTTTCCTGTGGGATAATTTCCGACTTTCACGCGGGCAAAGCCACACACGCCAATTAGGTACGAGTAATAGCCGTGTGGTAGGACTGCCACCTTATATGTAAGGGGTTGTGGTTCAATATTAAAAGACCTATAGATTACAAGTTATTATAGCAAGATATTATAGCATCTACTAATCTCTAATCTAATATATTTGGTATATTGGCGTGTGCTAGCTTACTTATAGCAAATAATTTAATTTAATGTTTTGTGTTGCGTAATGTACCTAAATTATTATGCGCAGTGTTATATAGAATCATTTTTTTTTTAACTGAACAGACAGCTGTGCTGCTGGGGAGTTTGTTGCGCCACTTCTTCTCCCCAGCTAAAGCACTAGGAAGTGGTGAAGGGCGGGCGTTTTGGGGGACTGTCTTATGTAATTTTGACGTTCAAAAAGTGCTGATTCTCAGCCTAGTTTGAATAAATGACTTTTGATTTGATTTGATTAATAATTACTGAGATATTACTTATTTTACCTTAGCATTACTTTAAAATTCTTATCAATGGTTACTAACTTTTACACATTACTAGGAACGACCGCAGGAAGTCGGCTCGCAAGAATGTGAGACTTGTTACGCTTCAGGTGCCCCAAACCTAACTAATTTCTGATTTACTAAACAAAAAAAAAAAAAACTGATTTTCACAAGCACTGGAAATTGTCTATAACATATCTAGTTTAGAATCTCTTCATTAGACGGTTTGTAACATTAAATAAAATATCACAAGAAAATAGCTATAACCAGTTCCAAGAAAATGAAATCTCCTTCCGTCTTCGACCTCCGATCCGCGATACAATACATTCCGTAACACATGACCTCTTGACCCCGGACCATTGTCCCGACTGTCTCACAATAAGCAATAAGTGACAACTGTCCAAATATGGCGGTTTGCCACACAATAATATCAAGCTTTGAAATGTGGTCCCGTTTTTATTTGTGGCTATTTTTAGAGAAGACTTAATTTTTGGCTTGACTTGAACTTTCATAATCTGCCTAGCCTTTTCCCAACTATGTTGGGGTCGGCTTCCAGTCTAACCGGATGCAGCTGAATACCAGTATTTTACATGGAGCGACTGCCTATCTGCCTCCACAACCCAGTTACTGGGTAATATGATACCCCTTGGTAAGACTGTTTGTCAGACTTTCGGGCTTCTGACGACCCGTAACGACTGCCAAAGATCCACGAATGACACCCGGGACCAACGGCTTAACGTGCTTTCCGAGGCACGGAGGAGTCTCGGTGTGTAAAGATGGTCACCCATCTACAGACCAACCCCGGCAAGCGTAGCTTAACCTGATGGATCAACCCGTGTGGCTGTTATTACTTAGCCACGAGCTCCTCTTGAACTTTCATAATATTGATGAAAAATGGCGAAATGTGGGTGAACTATAGGTACACCTCTACCTAACTCCTCGGGGATTACAGGCGTTATGATATGTAATATATAATATTGATAAGTTTGTAGCGTTGCAATTAGAATACATTTTGTTGCTAATTTCAAACTGTCGATTAAATTAACATTTCAATAGTAACAAAAACTTGCGAAAATCCTCTAAAATAAAAAGTGGTGTGTATAGTAGGCCGCATGCCTGTGGTAACACTTATAAGGTGAGGACAAACGAGCGCAATTTTTTGAGCTGTGATTCGCGTAAAATGAGTCGCGGAATTTACGCCGCATTCGGTTTCATACTAAAGTCCTGTTTTTACCACACGGCGACGCAAAATGAGTTGTCTGCTGATTCACGCGCATTGCTTTAACCGAATTGCGCTTGGGGAGAGTGAGGGGAGCGAGGCAAGCATCAATTAGTTGCAGAATGCGCGAGAGTCAACACAAGCACCCCATAAAAACGTTGGATAGCCACTGAAGTTACGCCTGTCCGTCTTGGAGCCTAACCTGCGGTACCTTCTCAAAGTATGCGACTCACGTCTCACAAAATAACACTCGTTTGGCCTCGCTCTTAGCTAACCTATGCGTAATACCTACTTACGGAGTTTCAATAGAATCATCATTATCGTCTTCCTTGCTCTTTATTCCATGTTACGTGGGGTCGGTGCACGACGTTTTCAATAGAATATATGAACCAAAAAACCGGTCAAGAGCGTGTCGGAGACCACGCACAATGAAGGGTTCCGTAGATGAGATGAATTTATCCCAAGAACAAACTTAACATTGTAATTGAAAAACATGTTCTCCCATACATTCCAACCACAAATGTCCATAGTTAAACGAAAAGAATCCAACCCACATTACATCTAATGTGGGTTGGATCCTTTTTGTTTAACTGTGGACAAATGTAAGTTTGTACGTACAATATTGAGAGATTTACCATGTTGTTTTAAGATCATCGACTTCTTATAGGTTTTCCTGTAATCTGCTACTAATGTAATGTACTATTTTTTGTATTTTTTTCAAAATTTTAGGCTCAGTACTTTCGGAGATAAGGGGCCGAATGGTCAATGTTCGTCTATTTTATCAAATAACTTTGAAGTTATTTATAATAAAATTATAAAAATAATATATTTGAGGCCCTCACAGCAAGACCTTTTATTTGATATGTCACACGGTATAATTTGCAAAACTTTTTATTTTATTTTCTTATTTGCCCCCTAAAATTGACCCCACAACCAAAGTTCAACTTAATCGGTCCATTAGATTCGAAGCAAATTGACTGTGACAGACGGACAGACAGACAGACACACGAGTGATCCTATAAGGTTTCCGTTTTCGCCTTTTGAGGTACGGAACCCTAAAAATCTAAGACATGTGACATCCTTCAACTCGCACTGGGCCCGAGTGGTATCCCAGCAGCAATGGGAACACTATAGGCTTATTATGGTGATACCATAATCACCTTATAGTGCACCAGCAAGGAACCGGTTTATACTAGTTAGGTTAACATTGACATGCTGCATACTGGACGTGCTTTTATATCACCTAACTACGTAATATTATATCTATACGTACAACAAGGACATTTTAATAGGCTATTGTGAAAATGAACTCCCCAATAGACCAATTTAAAAGAGACTCTGTCACCTTATAAACACCGAATTAATTTAAACTGCGGAACCGAAAACCAATTACCTGGCTAACCAAACATAGCTCAGAGCTCTTTTGAAGTCTATGTTTAAAATAATTGCAATGATAAGGACAAGAAATGGAAACATCTCTTTTGAAAATAGCATTTATATAATAAGTAAAGGACAAGTTTGCATGTTAAATTGCACACAGAATCTTAAAAGGACCGGCACCCTAATTGCGTAACACACTATCGATCGGAATCTGAATGATTTTGAAGCAAATTGCTAATGCATTGCTTCATATGTTCGAATATTTTGTCTGCTCAACATCGTGAATAACGCAATGAATGTTGTTGAACTGTCAAAATGAAACCGATTCCGATTGATAATGTGTTACGCAATTAGGATACAGCACCAAAATTGCGTAAAACAATATCAATCGGAATCGGTCTTCTCAACACCGTAAATAACGCAATTACGGTTTGCGTTATTTACGGTGTTGAAAAGACAATTTTCGCGAACATAATATATGAAGCAATGGATTAGGAATTTACTTCCAAACGATTCAGATTCCGATCGATAGTGTGTTACGCAAATTAGGATGCAGTTTTTGGCAAGCCACAAAGATAGATTATTTAATAAATCGATGCATACGAGTATTAGGGCTCATGGAGCCAGGCATCAAATCGTTGAAAGCTCGATTGTTAACTATGAGGACCTAAGTTCGACTTACTGTCGGGCAAATTGTATCTTACAGTTGTAAGAGTCTATAAATGTAGGAAAATAATGATGAATACGAATTTGGCTAAATACTAACAACCGTGCGGCTATTATCGTCGTTGTCGCTCAAAGGTTAATCTACGCGGTAAGCAATGCGCGGTACGGTAAGCGTACCGCGGTCGGTTCGTGGATGGGTGACCATTACATATCTACCTATACTTGAAGCAGTTTGATGACTACCATTTCTACCCACCTATGTATCCAACTCTCTTTATTATAGGGATGGTTGGGAACTATAAGTTGGAAGAAAGGCGCAACCTCGCTCTTGTAAAATATATTTTTATGGTATTTCGTGGGATATTAAATAATCCACAAATATTGGAATCGTTGGGATTGCTCGTTCCAGACAGGAGGTTACGGTTGGTACCGAGGGAGGCACTGTCTAAGGTACCGGCAACCCGTACAAACTTGTTAAAGTTTGCACCGGCGGTGATTCGTTCAGTAAGAACCCTTAATAGTGTCTCGGCTTTTGGACATATTTTCTTGCTCTTTGGAGAAATTCCAGAAGGTGCCACTTAGTATGTTGTCCGCTGTGTAACTTGTGCTTCTACCCAGAACCGCTACTTGGGACTGGACAATCTGAGCAATCATGACTACTTTTGTTAGCTTGGGTATTACCTGTTAAAACCAAATATAAAGTAGAGTAACAAATATCGAGAACCGTCCGTGTCTCGGAAAGCACTTTGTCCCGGCTGCCAGCCACAGATCTTTGACAGTTGTTATGGGTAGTCAGAAGCCCTAATAAAAGTCTGACAGTCAGCCTTACCAAGGGCCGTTCGTATTACCCAGTAACTGGGCTGTGGAGGTTAAATAGGCAGTCGCTCCATGTTAAATACTGGTATTCAGCTGCATCCAGTTAGACTGCAAGCCGACCCCAACATAGTTACAAAAGGCTAGGCAGATTGATTTGAATGTAGGGAAATAATAGCACACTTTTTACCCTATCTAATCAGCCTGTGCTTTCGAGTACTTTTCCACTTTATCAATATATTCAATTAATTGATCCATGGAAATAGGGTCTTCAAGTGCTTTATTTATATTGTGTTTGATGACCTTAATTTAATAAATGTATTATAGTAGTACAGTGGAACAACGCCCTT
The DNA here is from genome assembly GCA_948252095.1 of Dicycla oo. Taxonomy (NCBI): domain Eukaryota; kingdom Metazoa; phylum Arthropoda; class Insecta; order Lepidoptera; family Noctuidae; genus Dicycla; species Dicycla oo. Next base: position 19,602,420 of record OX411732.1, read on the forward strand.
TTTACGGTTCCAGATCCAAAGGGTGCCAACTGGTGCCAACGCCTGCCTATTACTAAACCTCCGCTATCCGTCAGGCTGTCTGTCAGCAGGCTGTATCTCATGAACCGTAATAGGTAGACAGTTGAAACTTTCACAGATTGTGTATTTCTGTTGCTGCTAAAACAAAAAATAATAAAAATTAAATTAAATTAAAAATCAATAGGTAGACACATGAAACGATAATACGGAACCATTTGTGTGCGAGTCTGGCCGGTTTTTTTAATTATGTTTTCCGGTACAAAAACAAAAATATCGGGCACTATATTTTCGAGTGTATATTACTTAATAATAATTATATTATATAATAATTAATAGTTTAGCAAAATGACTACCAGCTTAGTTAAATCGTAGTCAAATCAAAACCATTTATTTGACAGTTGCATGAAATAGCTATAACACCTTAAAGTCGACGTCATCACCAACCTACGAGTATAATGTTCCTGCTGCTGTGACACAGGCCTCCCCTCATTGAGACGGATTGTACTGTACTTCGAGACGGATTGTACTGTACTTTGAGACGGATTGTACTGTACTTAGAGACGGATTGTACTGTACTTTGAGACGGATTGTACTGTACTTCGAGACGGATTGTACTGTACTTTGAGACGGATTGTACTGTACTTCGAGACGGATTATACTGTACTTCGAGACGGATTGTACTGTACTTCGAGACGGATTGTACTGCACTTCGAGACGAATTGTACTGTACTTCGAGACGGATTGTACTGTACTTTGAGACGGATTGTACTGTACTTTGAGACGGATTGTACTGTACTTCGAGACGAATTGTACTGTACTTCGAGACGGATTGTACTGTACTTTGAGACGGATTGTACTGTACTTTGAGACGGATTGTACTGTACTTTGAGACGGATTGTACTGTACTTTGAGACGGATTGTACTGTACTTTGAGACGGATTGTACTGTACTTTGAGACGGATTGTACTGTACTTCGAGGTGGATTGTACTATACTTCGAGGCGGATTGTACTGTACTTCGAGACGGATTGTACTGTACTTCGAGACGGATTGTACTGTACTTCGAGACGGATTGTACTGTACTTCGAGACGGATTGTACTGTACTTCGAGACGGATTGTACTGTACTTCGAGACGGATTGTACTGTACTTTGAGACGGATTGTACTGTACTTCGAGACGAATTGTACTGTACTTCGAGACGGATTGTACTGTACTTTGAGACGGATTGTACTGTACTTTGAGACGGATTGTACTGTACTTTGAGACGGATTGTACTGTACTTTGAGACGGATTGTACTGTACTTTGAGACGGATTGTACTGTACTTTGAGACGGATTGTACTGTACTTCGAGGTGGATTGTACTATACTTCGAGGCGGATTGTACTGTACTTCGAGACGGATTGTACTGTACTTCGAGACGGATTGTACTGTACTTCGAGACGGATTGTACTGTACTTCGAGACGGATTGTACTGTACTTCGAGACGGATTGTACTGTACTTCGAGACGGATTGTACGCGTGCCCAGTGGTTGGTGGAGTGTCTAATTTGGTAAACAATTGATTTCCCTGACTGTACTTAAGCGGTAAGCGCCAGGGTAGCCCGCGAAATTCAAATTTTCTTACGTTTTTTGCAATTTGCAAGTCAGTATCAGGTTGCATGTTGATCAACGTATGATTCGCCACTGTAACAAATACGTATTTACAGAATTATAATTAATCATTAGAATCAGTAATACAACTCTTTAAGTTAGTATAGTCCTAATTGTCAAGATTTCATGAAAGAGTCTTTCAATAGGATTACTTGGTTTTAAAGAGTTGTATTGATGATTTTAATGACTATACTGCTGTCATAAGGAAAAAAGATGTATCTAGTAGTGGTAGACATAGTCGTAGTTATTTACATATTCGGAATCAGCAAAAAAAAAAAAAAGACGCATCTACCAGTATTTTTATAAGACGCATCTGCTTTTGTATTTTAAAAAAGAAAAAAAAAATCCTGGATTTCAATATTTCTGTAGAAACGTCGTTTTCCCTTACGGCTGCAGTATAATTCTGTAAATACATAATTATTACGGTCGCGTATGTAATTTCGAATAACATACAACCTAATACTGACTTACAAATAAAAAAAAAAAAACGTAAGAAAATTTTAATTTCGCGGGCTAGCCTGGCGCTTTCGCCTTAACAGTTCATATTTACCGTCTGTTAATTACGTGTGATCTAATATAGGTTATATTAGATCACACGTAATTAACAGATTTACTGGATTTTGCTAAAGCTTGCTCTGGTAAAATTTTTAACCTTTCGCATGCCGAACGTAGGTCTACGCGAGACACAATGGCTTATTAATAATTGTTTCTGTAATTACCAGTATACGAAGGGTTAATAAATCGGGCTTGACCTTTTATTTGAATCTAGAAACTTCCCGCTGACAGCTGATATCCCTTTGTAGTTCTCTCGGTGTGAGATAGGTACCAACTGATCACAATTCTCTGAACCTGATTTGAATCCATTAGTCGCCTTACGGTTTAAAATATACATTATAAAGAGGACTACTTTACTGATACTAGGGATATTTTACTGTTATCCATTAAAATAAAAACGGTTCAAAATTACTCGGAACGCTATTCATATTTTTATAAGGAAACATCACATTTATTCCACAATTTGCGCAAAAATCATAATTAAGCCCTCCCTTATAGGGGAATTTAATGTTAAATCGCAATAAAAATAATGCAATTTTCTGAAGTATTCAAAAATGTCGGGTTGGCAGTCGAACGCTTAAAATATAGCTACCGCTTTTTCAAAAGACTTTTATGGACTTTCCAAGAAATAAAGATTGCGTTTTAATGTTAATATAATAATATTAAGAGCAACTGTGGCTTTATCTTGTAACCATGGCAACCGCCAATCGATTGTGGATAAAATCTTAGCTTAACGAGCGACTGTTAATTAATCGAGAGCTGGTTTTAATAAAGACTTTTTTAGCTAGAACTCATTGTTCAGTAAAATCTTGAACTCTAATAAGAAACGATCAATCAAACTGTCTAGCCTTTTCCCAACTATGTTGGGATTGGCTTCCAGTCTAACCGGATGCAGCTGATTAGGCGCCAGTATTTTTACATAGAGCGACTATCTCCCCACAACCCAGTTACTGGGTAACACGATACCCCTTGATTGTAAGACTTTTGGGCTTCTAACTACCCGTAACAACTGTCTACTAATGATAGCCGGGATGACCTCTCCATAACCCAGTTACTGGGTAACACGATACCCCTTGATTGTAAGACTTTTGGGCTTCTAACTACCCGTAACAACTGTCTACTAATGACAGCCGGGATGACCTCTCCATAACCCAGTTACTGGGTAACACGATGCCCCTTGGTTGTAAGACTTTTAGGCTTCTAACCACCCGTAACAACTGTCTACTAATGACAGCCGGAACTAACGTGCTATGCGAGGGTTCGATATGTAATGTATGGTCACCCATCCAAGAACCGACCGCGGCAAGTGTAGCTTAACTTTCGATCGACACGTGCGGCTGTTTAATCACGTGCCCATTTTTAGATTCGATTAAGTAGCTGTTGATCACAGTTCACGGGTCAACAAATGTCCATACGCCGCTGATGTCACATTTGACATCCGCGGTCCACATCTTTAGTTTGGGAGAACAAGGTTTTCAGAACTTTAGGTTGTGTGTGTATGTATGTAATGTAAACTAGAGCAGACAACGCGAACAAAATTTTTGCGCAATATTTTGTTATCCCAAACTAAATATGTGAACCGCGAATATCAAATGTGACAACCGTGGTGTATGGACGTGTGTTGTCCCTTACAACAATATGTTGCGCAATTTGTTCGCGGTGTCTGCTGTAGTTTTGATGAAAACTGAGTTATGGATTGACACTAATCTATAGTGTAGATTAGTAAGAGAATTAAAATAATAAAGCGGAGCTCTCCTTACACAGCATGTGTTCCGAACCAGATAGGAAAACAGATAAAATAAAAAAATTAAATTTGACACTTAGAACGTCGCATTCGTCAACATAAAGGTTGCGTTCATATTATTACTTCAAGTTTACCTTGAACTTCAATGAGTTTACGGACACTTGACAAATTGTTGCTAATTTGAAGTAATGTCCCACAGATGCGCAGTGATACAATACAACGATATCAACAAAATTATATCCATCATCGTCCTTTCGCATCTATGGTACCTATACACCTAATTAGGAACGGCACAGCATTTTTCTTCCATGGGGGGCTGAAAATTTTGAACCCAAGTACCTACCTTCAAGTGTCATTATTGTCTCGCGCTGCATATTACTAATTTGCGAATATTCTCTTTAGTATAAATACAGAGTTGCATGTCATTAGTATCATTACGCTTTTAGTAATTAATCCATAAACATCATCATGTCTCAGTTATCCGCGACCCATCCCTAGGCTCAAAACTTTTCAGTCCCCCGGTACACCGGATGTAACACTCTTAAGAGCGCTATTGTTGCTCAGATTTGCTATGGGGCTTAAAAAACGTAGCGTAAAACGTAGCGTAAAACGTAGCGTAAAAAATTAATTACTCAAAACTTTTCAGCCCCCCGGGGGCTGAAAAGTTTTGAGTAATTAATTTTTTAATCGGCCGATGAGCGCTATGTCTAGGTTGGTCGCAGTTACTGGGCTACTTATAGGACCCCAAAATAGCAATTATTTGAGGTTTACAAATAGAGGTGCAATCATTATATTAGAATGTTCAATAATATTTTCAAGAAAGCAAAATGGGAATTAATGGAGATTCAAATAAAGGCATGCTATTAGAAAATGGTATTATGAAAAAGTAGAACGCAACCCTTTTTTTTTCATTCTGCCTAGCCTTTTCCCAACTATGTTGGGGTCGGCTTCCAGTCTAACCGGATGCAGCTGAATACCAGTATTTTACAAGGAGCGACTGCCTATCTGACCTCCACAACCCAGTTACTGGGTAATACGATACCCCTTGGTAAAACTGGCTGTCAGACTTTCGGGCTTCTGATGACCCGTAACGACTGTCAAAGATCCTCGAATGACAGCCGGGACCTACGGCTTAACGTGTTTTCCAAGGCACGGAGGAGTCTCGGTATGAAAAGATGGTCACCCATCCACGGACCAACCCCGGCAAGCGTAGCTTAACCTGATGGATCGACCCGTGCGGCTGTTATTACTTAGCCACAAGCTCCATAGTAGTGCGCAACTACTACACAACAATTGCAATTGTAAAGATACACTATAAACCCCTGCTTTAAAATGTTCAGGGCTTTAGTACATCTCCGCCGTGAAACAACGAAACAGCCAAACCGTATGATGTTTCACTGATGTTCTGCTTATATTCCGCTACACGAGTAGCGAACATCATGCGAGTCAATTGAAACAAACCGTATGATGTTTCACTGATGTTCTGCTTATATTCCGCTACACGAGTAGCGAACATCATGCGAGTCAATTGAAACAAACCGTATGATGTTTCACTGATGTTCTGCTTATATTCCGCTACACGAGTAGCGAACATCATGCGAGTCAATTGAAACAAACCGTATATGTTTCACTGATGTTCTGCTTATATTCCGCTACACGAGTAGCGAACATCATGCGAGTCAATTGAAACAAACCGTATGATGTTTCACTGATGTTCTGCTTATATTCCGCTACACGAGTAGCGAACATCATGCGAGTCAATTGAAACAAACCGTATATGTTTCACTGATGTTCTGCTTATATTCCGCTACACGAGTAGCGAACATCATGCGAGTCAATTGAAACAAACCGTATGATGTTTCACTGATGTTCTGCTTATATTCCGCTACACGAGTAGCGAACATCATGCGAGTCAATTGAAACAAACCGTATATGTTTCACTGATGTTCTGCTTATATTCCGCTACACGAGTAGCGAACATCATGCGAGTCAATTGAAACAAACCGTATGATGTTTCACTGATGTTCTGCTTATATTCCGCTACACGAGTAGCGAACATCATGCGAGTCAATTGAAACAAACCGTATGATGTTTCACTGATGTTCTGCTTATATTCCGCTACACGAGTAGCGAACATCATGCGAGTCAATTGAAATAAACCACTGCCGTTTCACTGCTATGGTTTCGCGGCGGAGGTGTGCTAACGGCCTCAATGTGGGAGCAAGTCCAAAGTATTTGTATGCCTTAATGTTTATTTAATGGCCCATATCTGAGAGGATTGACAGTTTAAACGCTTACTTACATACGTTGACGAGCTTCGCATTATACAATACTTGTAAATGATGTTTTTGAAAATATACTGTTGAGCTTAACGAGACGGGTATAATAACATGTTCATATATAAGAGAAATGAAGTACCTAATAAATGCAATCTTAACCACCCTGAAGCGGTTTGAATTCTCAATAGAGCTATTAGTTTGAGTAAACTGTTAACTGTAACCGTGGGATGTAAAATAAAATGTTTGTTATACTCTCAGGTACGTTACGTTTTCAATTTGGTATCTACTACTGGGTATATCAAGTATCAAACACAATTTTCGGGAGGTACTTTACAGGTTCCATGCAGTGGGCAACCTTATACAGCGTTATTGGTAAAACACCAGCAAGCTCTTAAGGCGTCATTGTACTCATCATTATGAACAACTTTTACTATGGGGCCAAACCTGAAATCGCAAAAAAAAAATCAGCTGTTCAGTACATTTAGACGAATTATGCGAACATCTGATTTTTTTTCGCGATTTCAGGTTTGGTCCCATAGTAAAAGTTGTTCATAATGATGAGTACAATGACCCCTTAAGAGGTTGTTGGTGTTTTACCAATAACCCTGTATATTACTGGCTGACATTCTACCGCTCAAGCAAGTATAGAGCTGCCTTTTTAAATAAATAAAAAAGGTAGTTCGTGTTTTTGTTTTAGGACTCAGTTCGGTCTGAGCTAGGGGTTAGGCAGTGTAGATTAAAGAAGGGCGCGTTTTTCTCCGAATATTGTATCGTTTCAACTTGTAATTGTAAAACATATATTGCGTCACCATCTATTATTTGTAGCTAGCTACCCCCTGTTGAGTTAGAACCTCCACAGTACTGTAGAGGTTCAATTCTAGCCCATGTGTAATTTATGTCAGGCCGGCAGACATCTATGACATTAGGACGATATTTTTTAGAGGAAGACGTATAGAGTTTGATTAGAGAGACGTCAGCATAGAACACTGACGTCAGCGAGACGTGCCCGCAGGGCGATTGACAGGCGCGTTGCTTTTAATAGATATAAAAGATATATTCTATCCTTCTTTGGAATATATCTTTCGAGAAATCGAGGAGCTCGTGGCTAAGTAATAACAGCCGCACGGGTTGATCCATCAGGTAAAGCTACGCTTGCCGGACTTGGTCCGTAGATGGGTGACCATCTTTACATACCGAGACTCCTCCGTGCCTCGGAAAGCACGTTAAGCCGTTGGTCCCGGCTGTCATTCGTGGATCTTTGGCAGTCTTTACGGGTCGTCAGAAGTCCGAAAGTCTGACAACCAGTCTTACCAAGGGGTATCGTATTACCCAATAACTGGGTTGTGGAGGTCAGATAGGCAGTCACTCCATGTAAAATACTGGTATTCAGCTACACACAGGTTAGACTAGAAGCCGACCCCAACATAGTTGGGAAAAGGCTGGGCAGATTGATTGAGATATAAAAGATATATTATTGAAATACATGAAAGAGTGCATCGCGAGTCAGATTATTTATTTATCAGCTTAGATAAAAACCCGGTGTTTATAAGGTAGACTGCAGCTGTGGAAACTCGTATATCGGTCAGACAAAGCGTACTGTGGCGTGTAGAATATCGGAACACATAAGGGCGGTGAGAAACAACGATACACAGAAATTGGCCATAGCTCAACGTCTTTTGGAATCCGGATCTAACCACTGGATTGAGTTACATAACCCTCAGGCCATCTCGACAGAAAGCCACTACATAGGTACCTAGACTGGCGAGAGAAGCGATTGAAATTACCAAATATAAGAACTTCAACCGTGCGGATAGGTTTCAACTGTCGAGAGCCTGGAATCCAGTGGTCCAATTGTGTAAAGACCGCAAGAGTGCCGAAAAAAGTTCGCGAGCGGACAGTGAGTTTTGTGTGTCGAGAACAGAATCGAGTTGTGAGTGTAACAACTGAGAGTGGTAGCGGTGTCAATCGCACTAAACGAACAAGAAAGTAAACATCCACCCGCAATCACTTTAGTTTATCCGTGATCATGACACTTGCAACAGTGCCGAAATATCGGAAACTCGAAAACTTAATATACATGGTAAATATCCCGTTTTAAGTTCTAATAATACTACGTGTTTAAACGTGACCTTCAGTTTAAAATCATTAAAAGTCGTTTATCGTCGCCTTAAAGAGCAATCTTGTTGTGATCAATTATTGTATCGTGTCAGTATTGGAAAAGTTCTAAATCCTTTAAAATGGACGAACACAAGTATAAATATTTATCTACTAGCGCGCACGAAGTTTTACCATTTTAGATATTTTTTCTATTAAAAAAAAAAACTCGGGCTAAATGATAACAGCCGCACGGTTCGAATGAAGGCTACGCTACTACTTAGCTACGCTTGCCGCGGTCGGTTCGTGGATGGGTAACCATCCATTACATATCGAGATCCCTCCATGCCACGGAAAGCACGTTAAGCCGTTAGTCCCAGCTGTCATTCGTAGATCTTTGACAGTCGTTACGTGTAAACTTGAAATGGCGAAAAATAAATCAGCTGTTCCCTACATTAATGTTCGCATAACTCTTCAAAATGTACGGATCAGCTGATTTTGTTTCGCGATATCAGGTTTGGTCCCATAGTAAAAAAACCGGTCAATCGCGTGTCGGACCACACACAATGAAGGGTTCCGTAGTTGGGATGAATTTATCCCAAGAACAAACTTAACATTGTGGTTGAAAAACATGTTCTCCCATACATTCCAACTACAAATGTCCATAGTTAAACGAAAAGGATCCAACCCACATTACATTAGGTATAATGTGGGTTGGATCCTTTTTGTTTAATTATGTACAAATGTAAGTTTGTACGCACAATATTGAAAGATTTACCATGTTATTTTAAGACCATAGACTTCTTATAGGTTTTCCTGTAATCTATAGCTGTAGAATTATTTTCTGTATTTTTTTTTTTCAAAATTATAAGCTCAGTAGTTTCGGAGATAAAGGGGGAACGGTCAATTTTCCTCTGTTTTCTTAAATAACTTTAAAAAAAGTTTATTTTAAAATAATAAAAAATATACATTTGAGACCCTCATTTGATATATCGCACGGTACAGTATGCAAATACTTTTAAAAAAAATTCTTATTTGCCCCCTCAAAATTGACCCCCATATTCAAAATTAATTAATTTACATTATACGTCCATGTTTGGGTCACAGAAATGCATACGTGTACCAAATTTCAATTTAATCGGTTCATTAGATTCCGAGCAAATTGGCTGTGACAGACGGACAAACAGACAGACACATGAGTGATCCTATAAGGGTTCCGTTTTTTCCTTTTTGAGGTATGGAACCCTAAAATTGCTTATAATGATGAGTACAATACCCTTAAGGGATTACGTGTATGAATAGATAGACCCTTATATACGTATAGTGAAGAGAGCAATATTATGTAGTGTTCTACAGAGTACAAGAAATATTGAAATCTACTCAGCACACACTATCTATGGTGCTGCGTTATTTTGATAAACTATTCTTAGACAAAATATGTTAGCTGGTGTTGTGATCATATTAGACTCATTATTAGATCATATGACTGATTCCAATTCAATCTTGCATCTAATAATATCTATGTTCTAAAGGACAGAAAGGTAGCTAACAGTTTATTTGTAGTGCTGGACCAAAATACCAAAACTTGAACAGCCTTCTCATTACCGTCGCCGATCAAACAACCAGCCTATAATTTCCTTCCCACTATCATTATCGAGGATGCTACCTTTACCGAGAAATAAATTCACACCTTAACAGTCACGCGACCCGCGGACCAGAGTCCCCGAAGCTACCCGGCCGAAACAAACAAAAAAAAAAAAAAAGTTTTGAATACTCACATAACTCCTTTCCCAGCACCCACGTCTCCGGCTTAGAGTTGACCTCCACCAGCACAGTCGGCGTACACACCAGCAGCACCATGAGATCCGCAATACTCAAGTTCACTAGAAAAATGTTCGTCGAGTTCCTCATATCCTTAGTCTTTAGTATCACGATTGGTACCATCACATTGCCTATCACACCGAGACACATGATCACTATACAGAACGTCATCGACGTCGCTTTTATGTAATACGGGATCTCAGCGTATTCCGTAAAATTGTCATTCGACATCGCGTATGTGGCATTCGTGAAATTCGTCTTCGCGAAACCCGAATTTTCGTACTCGTCCGAAGTTTCGTATGTACAGTTTTGTGTTGCATTTTTGTAGTTAAATGTTATGTTCCTAAAGTCGTAATGTAGTGTGTTCACATCTGTCGGTGTGTGTGTGAAGTTAGTTGTTGAAATCATGTGTGTGTGTCAGTTCATAATTTCACATTGTTCCTCTTTGGTGTCTGTTAGGACGGTGATATTTTTCGGGTCATCTGTAACAAGAAGAGAGTGCACATTAATATAGGACCAGCAGGCTTAGCACAAGAACCGTAGAGAAACATTTTGTCGACTGTACAACAGCAACGAAGTATAGAAAGATTCAACTGCACTTTTACGAAATTCACTTTTTTACATAATTCGACTCAGAATTCTTTGTTTTTCTTTGGTTTATTTTTTACTGTTTAATTCTCAATTTTTACAAATATTAATCATACTCATTTATTTATTTTATTTTTTTGTTTTTTTTAAGTTACGCATATAAATACGACTGCGGAGTCGCGCCCGTGGCGCCGGAGAAGATGCGATTGTTAACGTGTTTTATATGGAATTTTTCACTTTTTGTATGGACTAAGCGCACTAAGCGCTTCCAAATGTCTGTTATAATGCGCACAGCAAAAGAATGGAACTCACTACCTGCGTCTGTGTTTCCGAGCGCATTCAACCCTAATCTCTTCAAAGTGAGAGTCAACAGGCTCCTTCTGGGTAACCTCACTCCATCGTCGACTCTGTCTCTGTCGTCTCCGACCTAGACTAGAGTCAAGAGCAAACCCATCTTAAACAAAAAAAAAGGAAAATTTGTAAACTTATTAGTTACATGTAGAGTTTTAGAGGTTTATGGGCATCATAAAGGGGGGCAACATTTCATTATTTTAGCGATAGGACACACCGTTTTCGAGATATAAGCAAAAGAAGAGAAGAAAAAAATGGTTTTGTAGATAACTGTCTAGTAGAAAATTTTCTACTGTCTTTAGAATGGCGATTACAAAATCAAATTGTCTTCACTACCCCAGACAATTATCAGTGGTCAGTGTGATTTTGACAGTTGGGATAGAAAACTTTCTTTCGAAATATTCTACATAAAAAGGACCTAGACAAAGATTGCTAGAAACGTAAAACAAAATGACAAATTGTAGAAGGATTCTACGGTGCGATGTCAAATTGGAGAAACGAATTGAAGAAAGAGATGTCTACTCTTCGTATAGATAGTGGTCATGCTAAGCCCATTGGCATTGCCATTGATGCCGATTCTCTTGTTCAATAACTAAACTAAAATTAGAGAATCGCTATCTTTTACTAACAGGCAGCGCGAGAAGAGGACGGTTATAGCTATGACCTAAGTTAGAGATGTCAAACTAGTTTACGCCTAGCGCTTCACTGTGTTTTTAGTCGACATGTTTTTACGTGTCGTCTGAATTTGTATGGAAATATTAGTTCCACAACTCTAATTTACGTCCGTCTCTAAAAAGTTAGCAATAGCCTAAATTAAGTTTAGTTTGTGTACAACAGAATCGGCACCATTGTCTATAAAAAGACTGCGATGATAGATAAGTATTGATAGTGGATGAGAAAGAAGTTACGTCAGTATTTTTGAACCGTGATACCGTGATGATACTGTATCTGTCCCTATGTTCCAAATTATAAGTCCGCACTATCTTTATGATGTCTTTTTTTTTCAAATTTAATTCGACGTGCTAGTACCTAAAGAAGTATGTTAAAATGATTTGCATCAGCAAAAACTGTAACAGCAAAACCAGCTTATTATTATCCCACTGCAGGGCAAAGTAATTATCTTCTCATTCCGAGAAGAGGCATGAGCAATGAGCATTGCACGCTTGCTCAAGGCGAGTTGGTGATTTCAGACTTATATTAATCATTAGCTTATCAGAGGAGCTCGTGGCTAAGTAATAACGGCACGGGTCAATCCATCAGATTAAGCTACGCTTGCCGGGGTTGGTCTGTGGATGGGTGACTATCTTTTTATACCGAGACTCCTCCGTGCCTCGGAAAGCATTGGTCTCAACTGTCATTCGTGGATCTTTGACAGTCGTTACGGGTTGTTAGAAGCCCGAAAGTCTGACAACCAGTCTTATCAAGGGGTATCGTATTACCCAGTAATTGGGTTGTGGAGGTCATAGAGGCAGTCGCTCCATGGAAGCCATCCTATATATAGTTGATAAGTTAGCTTCTGACTACTAAATTTCATGTTCCCCGACCCACCCCGTCGCATAGCATCACCTGCCCATTCTATTACTTCATTTTGGCTTAGTGTTCTTTCTGATATTTTTTTTTTCTTTTAAACAAAATATTTTTTCAAATCCAACTGGTAATTCCAGAGATTGGCGCGTTTAAACATACTTAAACAAACGAACAAACCAAAAAAACAAACTCTTCTGCTTTATAAGTCCAGGTTTCCTCACGATGTCTTCCTTCACCGACGTCAGTGAAGTCCAAGATAAACTCATAAAGTACTATTACTAGTATTGGAAAAGTTACATTGGTCACTAAAAACTGTATTGGTTGTGTGAAACGTAGATTCATTCATTATCGTTCCCTTAAAGATTATTGGAATGAACCACTTGTAACAATTTATTCACAATGCTGTTGCTCCACAAATTCGTTAAACCAGCTGTGTTCCTCTATTGTGTAAATAATTTAATCGCAAATAGCAAGCTGTTACATTTCAATGTCTGCAACAAACTTTCATTTCCTTTTCGCTTTGTTTCTTTTTAATTTGGTCGTGTTTTTCCCCCGGTGGGTTCCCGCATTGTCGAGGCGGGGGGCCCAGTAGCCGTGGCTTCGTCACCCACGGTGAAGCGAAGAGGAACCCGAGGAGGGGCCGCTCGTCAGGGCTTTTGCCGTAAGCCGATGACGTAGCGGCCAACAAGTAGGTTGCGATGCCGCTAAGTGAGGCGGGCCGCGATGTCGTGTGGGAGGCATCGCGGCTGAGGGTTGGAGGCCGCAGCGGGAGAGGTTTGCTGGTATTGCGGTGCGCCACTCTTGACGGGGTCGCCACCGTCTGATGGCGGTCGCGGTGGTGAGGAGTATCTCTGCGACCGAAAAGTGGTAGGTGGCCGGGCCACTGACCTGACCGGTCGCAGGGGGACCAAGGGTGCCTAGACACGGGGTCATCTAGCGCCCATGTGCTGGTTTGGTCCCTGGGGTGTCACGGCGTGCAATGTGTTCTGGTACACCGGTTATGGGGGGTACTCCTCAGAGGAGGGTCCGGTGACGGACAGCCGCGGCGGGTTCTCGGATGAGTGCTAACGCGTGTCCGTGTTCCCGCCACAAGCGGCAGTTTTAGTGGGTTGGAGTCCCACATAAAGGCGCGGCTCCACCGCAGTGCACGCTGTGCACGGACACGCGGCGCATTTTAGCTGCGTGTATTCATTTGTTTGACAACGTGGGTCTACGTTTCCACTGAAGTACACGAATATGACCCACGACTATGTGTAGCGTGGCACGGCGCACGGGTAGACCCACGCTGACAGCGTTGAGCTACGTAACCGCTTATTCGAGCAAGCTTTTTTTTTTCGTCAGAAGAACTGTCTAGCAAAGTCAGTACCAATGCCATTCTATGAGTACCTCGATACGATATATACGAGAAACACGAAACGCGTCCGTTCCACAACGTGTATGACTGAAAACTGCTCTGCGATAACCGAGCTGTACATAGTCGTGGGTCTTATTCGTGTACTCCAGTGGAAACGTAGACCCACGTTGACAGCGTTGAGCTATGTAACCGCCTATTCGAGCAAGCCACGCGTGTATCAATGACGTCAATTCATGCGTAGCCTCTCCGTGGGTTGCAGTGGACACAACCACATACATTTTCTTACAAAGCGAAGCTTAATACACGTGCGTAGCCTCTCCGTGCACCGCGGTGGAGCCGCGCCTTAACTGCACTATCTCCCCGTGGTATTGCAGTATGCATGAGCATTTCTCCACGCAAAAAAAAAGATATTCTGTTTTATTATTTAGCGTTTGTGAATGATATTATTGTCATTAATCATGATAAACTCTCAAATACAACGAAGTAAATAAAGATCTAAACAAAAAAGTAACCTTTTCATCCCCATAAAAACACAGAAAATCTTCTAATTACAGTGTTTTATAACCTTTTCTATCTAAGGTCACGTATGCACATACATCAGAGTTATTTCAACCCAATTTAAACTAGAATTTCCGTCTTGCATCCCTTCTAATAACGAATTACTATACTTAAACGTTTAAATTACAAAATTCTACAGTAAATTACAAAGCAAATTAGAGTAGGTATCGTCTACCGCACGTCGTTAGTAACACTTTGACCTTAAGCTGGCTTAGTGTAGTACGGAGTTTCAATAAAATAAGAAGCCAGCTTATACTGGTTTTGGGCCACTACCGTGTGGCCTACTGTACTTGTACTGTAACCCCAAAATGAAGGGAGGGTGTTATCATACAAATTAGTTTGAGAATTCCCCACATTAAGACGGTGAAATTCATCTTGCTAGTAACCAAGCTTGGCCATAATCTGCGAGCAACGGAAGTATTTTATGGTTTGTATTTTGTGTTTATATTTTTTCGGTTAACATTTTTGGGTAGACGTTATTCAGGAAGCAAAAAGCCTTTCAAAATTAAAAGGCTTTTTGCTTCCTGAATAAAAATTGCATGAAAACAAAAGCTTTTTGTGTAAACCTCAGTCTATTCCTAGTACGACTCGATCGTTAATAGTTTATAACGTGCTTCCAATTAAAAATAAAAATTGTTATTTGCCATATGTACAGCTAACAAAAAAATCGCTGCTGAAATACAAATCGATGTTACCTATCCTGTTGTCCCTATGTTAGATAATTTCTTACTCTATTAATATAACAATAATCTATTGGATTTGTCTAGATCCAAAATATCTCTTAAACTAAGACGTCACAGGAGTCAATACGGCAAAAATTAGAAGTCATAATAAAAAATTGCGAATCAAAAACTAAACCGTAGCTCTTTACAATAGCCTATTCACTTCACATACAAACTTTTTGGCCTACTCAAGCCACGATACCTAAACTATGGCATAATTATTCACACTATGGCCTACCTAAAAAGGCACCTACGAAATTACTCATTCACCGTCGCAGAACTACAACGAAACTTATATAATTTGGGGTCCCACGAATTGCGTGGAAACTCACCAAGTGACATTACGGCAAGTCATTTAGGTGATATATTCGTAAATGCGGTAACGAGATCGTGTGGAGGATTAGCCGAATCTTGGTGGAATTAGCCTTGGATTAGGCACTAGCCTGTCTTCAGAACCACTTAGTTATTTAATTAAGGTGGCACCAAACCACTTTAATTTGTACTTAAAGTGATCTGTCAATACACTTGCAAGTAGGCTTAAACAAAGACAGTTTGACTCGAATATTTTATAACAATAAATTTTGATTTTAAACAGAGGAGCTTGTGGCTAAGTAATAACAGCCGCACGGGTCAATCTATCAGGTTAAGCTACGCTTGCCGGGGTTGGTCCGTAGATGGGTGACCATCTTTACATACTGAGACTCCTCCGTGCCTCGGAAAGAACGTTAAGCCGTTGGTCCCGGCTGTCATTCGTGGATCTTTCACAGTCATTACGGGTCGTCAGAAACCATTAGTATTACCCAGTTACTGGTTTGTGGAGGTCAGATAGGCAGTCGCTCCATGTAAAATACTGGTATTCAGCTGCAGTATCTGAAACCGTGAGAAAATCTGTTGCAAATAGCAAAAAGCTTAAGAGGATTGTGAAGTGCCGATACGCGGCGCGATTTTTAGAGGCAATTGCCTACATTTCATACAATTATTTACATAAATATTGTTTCGGGCGATAACGTTTTTACTCCCCTAAACTTTTACTAAATTAGACAATTTTAATCTCATTACATTCAGTATACTTTAGTCTAGGTCTGTACGTTTTTCGTTTTTAGTAATTCAATTTAATTTAATTTAAAAAAATAAAAATGCTCGAGGATGTTTTTATGTCAAAAATATAGATATTTAGATGCTAATAACTTATATTGTATGCAATATTTCTTTATAATAAAAACGTACGGACCTAGTTTTTCATTATACCAACAACATTTCCAAAAAATATGAAAATTAAACTATGTTTACGGGGAGAAAAACGTTATCTCTTTTTGTATGAAAATTTACAGCTTCACAATCCTCTTAAGATGTGGTCTCGTATTGACCATAAATATGTCAGAAGTGAAAAATATCATAATCGGTGAAAGCTTACTTTATAAGGAATGCAATGACCCTACTAAGTCTAGTGTCAAGCCAATACAACGGCTACGGCAGTATCGGAAACCGTAGTAAAATTTCAATCTGTTTTCACGGAAACAAAAGGTGCAGACTCGAACTGCGCCTACTATTATTTTTTTTATCTCCAGATCTACTACCGAGTTCTAAACCAACTCAAGCATAGTGCCACTTCCTTATAAACATCGTCTTTAGAACAGGATTAACTAAACGATAAGAACAGTGCCCATTAAGATTAATGAAGGATCTACGTATGAACGCCTATTAGTTTCAACGCTCCATGTTAATTTCAAAGAGATGATCTCACAATTTTTTGCACTAGTTACTGATTAGCATCATTCTCATCCGTCGTGCGACGCACGCGCAAAGCAATGATTATTTTCTCAAAATATTGCTATGTCTATGCTATATTGCTAGCTATTGTCTATGTGTATTGCTAGGTCTATGCGAATATACGTATGTCGTTTATTGTCAGCGCCTATTTCATAAATATTAGCCAGCCAACGTCCATTATCTTTATTATTGACAGCATTATTTTCTCCAATGCTCATTATTTTCAAGTCTTTGTAAGTTTTCTGTTGTAATGCTTTGTCTACATTAAGGGGGAAGCTCCAGGTAGCCCGCGAAATTCACTCATGTCAGTATTAGATTGTATCAATCTGCCTAGCCTTTTCCTTTTCTTTTTTTTTGTCGGCTTCCAGTCTAACCGGATGCAGCTGAATACCAGTATTTTACATGGAGCGACTGCCTATCTGACCTGCACAACCCAGTTATTTGGTAATACGATACCCTTTGGTAAGACTGGTTGTCAAACTTTTGGGCTTCTGACAACCCGTAACGACTGTCAAAGATCCACGAATGACAGCCGGGACCAACGGCTTAACGTTATTTCCGAGGCACGGAGGAGTCTCGGTATGAAAAGATAGTCACCCATCCACACACCAACCCCGGCAAGCGTAGCTTAACCTGTTGGATCGACCCGTGTGGCTGTTATTAATTAGCCACGAGCTCCTCATTAGTACCACCTCCTCAGTATTAGATTGTATGTTGATTAAAGTATGATTCACAACCATCACATGTATGCGTTTAGAAAATTATAATCGTTAGAATCAGTAATACAAGTCCATAGGTTAGTATAATCCTAAATGTCAAGAATTCATAAAACAGTCATTCAAGATTATATGAACTTAGAGTGTTGTATTGATGACTTTAATGAATAAAATTCTATAAATACAGATTTGTTACGGTTGCGAATCATATTCAGATCAACATACAACCTGATAATGACCTACAAATTGCAAAAAAAACATGAAAAAAATTTAATTTCGCGGGCTACCTGGAGCTTTCGCCTTAAGGTGGATGCGCAAAGATAGCCCGCGAAACTGAAATTTTCATGCGTTTTTATAATTTAAAGGTCAGTGTCAGGTTGTATCTTGCTCAAAATATGATTCGCGACAATAAGAAATATGTATTTACATAATTATTGCCTTAAGAATCATCAATACATCTCTTTAAGTTAGATTTGTTCTGAAATTGTCATCAGAAAAGTTTTGAGTATGAATGTTAATGGCTATACGAGTAGGGGAAGACCAAAGAAACGATGGATGGACTATTTGAAAGATTATATGGCTATAAAGAGAGTGACTACCGAGATGACAACAAATAGAGAAGTCAATCAATCTGCCTAGCCTGTTCCCAACTATGTTGGGGTCAGCTTCCAGTCTAACCGGATGTAGCTGAATACCAGTATTTTACATGGAGCGACTGCCTATCTGACCTCCACAACCCAGTTATTGGGTAATACGATACCCCTTGGTAAATGATAAATGATAAATGATTTTTATTTCTGTAAGTAGGTTTGTACAAACACTTTTACAAGTCAATATAATAGGTTGGGGAAAAAGTTTCTTCGCATTTTTTAAGAAAATTCAAAACATTTTTTAATATAGTTTATTTACATTTAACTAAAGTATGTAGGTACCATTTTGTTCGATAACTTTTTGCCATCTTGTAGGTAGGGACATGATCTCTTTGCTATAGAAATTTTGGGACTTCTGGTCAAAATACCGCGACAAGTGGTTTTGGCAGTCCTCTCGTGATGTTAACCTGATACTGCCTAAAGAATTCTGAAGAGACCGAAACAGGTGGAAATCTGAAGGTGCAAGGTCAGGACTATACGGCGGATGCATTAACACCTCCCAGCCAAACTCTCTTAATTTTTGCTGAGTGGCTAAACGTGTGTGAGGTCTAGCGTTATCATGATGAAAAACCACACCCCTTCTGTTGATTAATTCCGGCCGCTTTCTCTCAACTTCTTGCTTTAATCTCATCAGTTGTTCGCAGTAGAGTTCAGAATCGATGGTCCTGCCTGGTGGTAACAGCTCATAATGAATAATGCCCTTCCAATCCCACCACACACACAGCATCACCTTGTTGCGAGTTAACCCGGGTTTCGCCATAGTCTGTGAAGCCTGACCGGCCTTTGACCACGACCTTTTTCGTACGTTCTTGTCATACGTGATCCACTTTTCATCACCAGTTATCAGCTTCTTCAAAAATGGTTCGGTTTCATTACGTCGTAATAAAGAATTACAAATGAGTACACGGTTCATTAGGTTTCTTTCAGTGAGCTCGTGAGGTACCCAAATGTCGAGCTTTTTTGTGTACCCAGTTTTGTTCAAATGCGCTAAAACTGTTTTGTGGTCAATTTCCAGTTCTTCAGCTACGTCGTAACTACTGATATGCCGATCTTGCTCCACTTTTTCAAAAATGGCATCCATTTTATCCGTAATAGGGCGACCAGAGCGACGTGCATTTTTAACATCAAAATTTCCGGATTGAAAACGCTTAAACCAAATTTATGCTACTTTCACAGACACTACACTAGGTCCATAAACATCGCAAATTTTTTTCGCGGCTTGCGTTGCATTTTTACCTTTTTTGTGGTAAAATTTTAAAATGTATCGAATTTCTTTATTAGATTCACTCATCTTGACGGTACGAAAAACAAATGAAAATCACACATTTTCCTAATTTGAATTTGGAATTATGTTCTTTAAAATTTAAACTTTCAATGATACCAAAACCAGCCAGATACAAATAGTATAGCCAAAAAGATTTTATTACAAGTTCATACATACTATAATGCGAAAAGACTTTTTCCCCAATCTAATATATTTATTTATTTATTTTTTTAAGTAAAAGACTGGTAAGACTGGTTGTCAGACTTTTGGGCTTCTGACGACCCGTAACGACTGTCAAAGATCCACGAATGACAGCCGAGACCAACGGTTTAACGTGCTTTCCCAGGCGCGGAGGAGTCTCGGTGTGTAAAGATGGTCACCCACCTACGGACCAACCCCGGCAAGCGTAGCTTAACCTGATGGATCGACCCGTGCAGCTGTTATTACTTAGCCACAAGCTCCTCTACAACAAATAGAGAAGTATGGAAGAAAAAGACATGTTGCGCCGACACCAAATGAATTGGGATAAGCATGTCGGGCTACGTTTGCGCATTCACCAGGATTAGTAAAAAATTACAAAGAAGTACGTTATTTTATGTAGGCAACACTCGGGAAACGTCGATGTGGATTTCATGATTAAAGAAAGAAAGAAGAAAGAGAAAGTTTTTTTTTTGGGATACGCACAGGAAAAAAGTAGCGTATAAAACTAACAAAATTAATATTAAAAACAAAAAAGTACAAAATTAACCAATAAAAAAAGACCGGTGTGAAGCCAAAAAGACTCCTATCTCAGCATAAAGCTGTGGTATTAAAAAAAAATACAACACCCAGCGTGTATATCTGATTAGTAGAATCTGTCCAGACACAATTTTCCCAAAATCAACACGCTTCCCAAATGGATTGTTGACATGATCCGTTTTATAGCCCACTGAAGGATCTATAGCCTTATGAATATTATAGCCTCATAGCCAAACTCTGTCTATTTTTCTAGGCAACCTCATGTATTCCGTAGGTACTTTCCGAGTAAGTGAAAGTGTGCGTGCCGACTAATGTAGGGAGATAGTTATCCGTGTTTCTAGCGTCCCGGATTTCCGGCCAATTAGCACGATGTTGCGACATTAGGCAGGTCCATCTCTTAATAGTTTACAGGGTTGGGGGAACCTAATCTTGATGGAGACACTTTGAGAGGAAATTGAGCGAAGAGATAAAAGTTTAGATGTTTATTGTATGGAGATCCTGTTTTTCTCTATGATGACTTCATCTGTTTTTTTTTTTTTTTTTTTTTAATTTGGGAAAACATTATTTCGGTCATACGGAAAGTTTCTGATCATTTTCAAGAATCTCCCGATACTACGAAGAAGCTAGTTCACTCAAAACCTACAGATATTTGAATTTATAAAAACAAAAAAAAAAGGAGAAGGAGCTCGTGGCTAAGTAATAAAAGCCGCACAGGTCGATCCGGTTAAGCTACGCTTGCTGGGGTTGGTTCGTGGATGGAGGACCATGTTTACATACCGAGACTCCTCCGTGCCTCGGAAAGTATGTTAAGCCGTCGGAGTATCGTATTACCCAGTAACTGGGTTGTGGAGGTCAGATAGGCAGTCGCTCCATGTAAAATACTGGTATTCAGCTGCATCCGGTTAGACTGGAAGCCGGCCCAAACATAGTTAGGAAAAGGTTAGGCAGATTATTTAAAATTACTCTTGTTTACTGTTACTTCAACTACCTAATATCTTAGCCACAAAAGGAAAAAATATAATAAGAATTCCTTACAAAATAAACACATCAGCAGTTCTATTTATTTTATTTTTTTTATTCGTTATTGACTTTCGTCTACGCCTCCTTGCCTAGTAAATACAAGATAAGCAAATAGGCGAAGGGAATAAACGAAGAAAATAAACCAAACACATCGCTTCCGGGGTTATTGACATTGATAGAGGAAAACTCCTTTGATACTTGGTGAGACGTTGTTCGTGTTATAAAGATAATTCATGTAGGATTTTTTACACTATTGTAGTTTGCTTTCAGTCTTTGATAAGGGGGCCCCTAAATAGTGTGACTGGTAATTAGTGACCGATACTTAAACACATGATTGCAGTCATGATAACAAACAACTTTTACTAAAATCAGCTGTTCTCTACATTTTGACGAGTTATGTGAACATAAATGTAGGGAAAAGCTGTATTTTTTTTTTTGCGATTTCAGGTTTGGTTCTATAGTAAAAGTTGTTTGTTATCATGAGTACAATCATCTGTTTAAGTATCGGTCACTAATTACCAGTCACCCTATACATATGTATATGGGGTTCAAAAACCGCCACGAATGACGACGCTGAAGTATAAAGTCAAGTTCACTTCGAAATCCTTGCTAATTTTAGCAGTTTTAAGATTCTACAGTGCTAAGTTAGTACTAATAAGATCCCGTATTAAATCTATACGAATATACAGGGTGTCTGTTTACGGTGTAGCGAAAATTAAGGGTGTGGTACAGACCATCAAACTGAACAACTTTTTCCCGGCAACCAACATCGTAACCATGAAAAAAAAATTTGTCGTCCCATACAAAACTTCAATACCTACTTGACCAAATGTATGGGACGACTGATTTTTTTTTCATGGTTACGATGTTGGTCCCCGGGAAAATGTTGTTCAGTTTCATGGTCTGTGCCACATCCTTGATTTTCGCTACACCGTAAACGGACACCCTGTATAAAATTCAAGTCTCTGTTTGTAATGTTAAAATAACAGCTTCTTATTAAATGCATATGAAAGTATATACGGTGCCTACTTATAACGAAAAACAATTTTCAAAATTGTCTATCCGTCTGCTTGTTGGTTCCTGCTTATCTCCGAAACGGCTGGACCGATTTTGACTGGACTTTCACTGGCAGATAGAGGATGTTATATAGAGTATTTAAGCTACTTTTATTTTAGAAAAAGATTAAGGATTACGCGCAAAAACCATTAAAATCAATGAAGTTGTAAACAAATTCCGATTCAAATAGGTAAAAGCTAAAGTACCTAGCTCCTAAAACGAGTGAAGAAGGAGAAATTCTACAGAGCGATGATGCAATAGTTACCAGAACTCTAGGAACAACAAAATATGTTAAACAAATTTTATACAGCACATCACAAGATATTGTAATAGCAGGTACAACAACGTGCATGCAGGTTGCTAACAAGAATCACCCTTGCATAATACAGGGTGACTTAGAATTCATTATACTTCCAAGGATTCAAATTAGGTACCTACTCATGAATATGAAGAACGTTTACTATAAGACCAACTCTGAAAGAGCGAAACTTACCCTGGAAGGATGCTAATGAATTTAGTCTTTTAGGACATACTTGGTAAAAAGGACATAGGCGCATACACATAAACTCGCGACATTTTCAAAAGGCAGGCATCAACTAAAGAAAGCCACCTGCTACGATCTTTACATATTCATATGACGAGCATAAATTGCTTAGCACGATACTATCACCATATGACGAGCATAAATTGCTTAGCACGATACTATCACCATATGACGAGCATAAATTGCTTAGCACGATACTATCACCATATGACGAGCATAAATTGCTTAGCACGATACTATCACCATATGACGAGCATAAATTGCTTAGCACGATACTATCACCATATGACGAGCATAAATTGCTTAGCACGATACTATCACCATATGACGAGCATAAATTGCTTAGCACGATACTATCACCATATGACGAGCATAAATTGCTTAGCACGATACTATCACCATATGACGAGCATAAATTGCTTAGCACGATACTATCACCATATGACGAGCATAAATTGCTTAGCACGATACTATCACCATATGACGAGCATAAATT
Source organism: Dicycla oo (assembly GCA_948252095.1). NCBI lineage: Eukaryota > Metazoa > Arthropoda > Insecta > Lepidoptera > Noctuidae > Dicycla > Dicycla oo. The sequence goes on from OX411732.1 coordinate 19,625,935, forward strand.
GCTTAGCACGATACTATCACCATATGACGAGCATAAATTGCTTAGCAACCATATTAAAGTAATCGAATCGCAACCGTGAAATACTTAGGTATAACTGAATAGTTCCGATGGCCATCTGTGGTGTTCATCATCAGTTCCACTTCACCAAATGGTGCTTTCCGAGAGCAAGTGCACGAGTTACTATAAAAAATACCCAAATCGCTATAGGTGTGTCTGAAAAAAATAAAATTTAAGTGTTTCCCTCGATTTCCATGGGATCCCCTCATCAGATTCTGACTTGGTGGCAAAGGGATCACCTCGAAAGCATACTCTTTCAAACAAAAAAGGATTTTGCAAATTCGTCTATATATGACGGAGTTAGGCCCGAACATACATAAACAAAATATAAACATCCGAAATGAGAACCTCCTCCATGTTGGAAGTCGGTTAAAAACACAGACAGATTTAAAACAGCGCAGTTATATTAGCATGTTTATCTTCCTAATTCATCAACTCACGCACACATCTCTTTTAAGACTAAACTGAAAAAGTAAATACGCGATAGCACACAACGGTATCTGAAGATAAATGGTTTTAATCCCAAAAATAACTCTTCATATAACATATAGAAGTTAATTTCAGTTAAAATCGAGCTTCTTATCAAACATGTCAGAATTTGTTAAGAACGTATAAGTGTATCATGTGTTACACTGATAGCGAGTAGCGAGTTATTGAGTTTTTGCCTTTGCAAAAAACTATAATATACATTTCAAGTATTAGGAGTATGTACAAAAACTTGTAAAATAATTTTAGTGAAAATTTAATTTAATTTTGATTTTAATTTTATTTTAAGTGTTGCTTTTTGTTTTTATTTTTGGTGCTAATTTCGATCTTAATTTGATTAATGGTTATGATTTTGATCTTAAATAATCTTGATTATGATTTTAATTTTATTTTAAGTGTTGGTTTTGATTTTTATTTTTGTTATTGATTTAGATCTTAATTTAAATAATAATTTTAATTTTGATTATGATTTTCATATTATTTTAATTTTGATTTTTAATTGTATTTTTATTTTTAATTTAATTCAGATTACATGTGATTTTCATTTTAATTATGGTTTTAATTTAGAATTTATTTAAAAATATAATTTTATGTTCGGTGAGTATAAGAACTCATCTAATTTTAAGTAGACGCTCAATATCAATCGACCAATAAGTAATGCATGTTGTGCTTGCTTTTGTTTATTACCCGTCTTGTTTACGTAAGTATGTTTTAGTTTAGTTTAGTTCATTAAATTTCAAGGCACCAATTTTGCAATCAATGCTATGTATGCCGTAATAGAGATGATGACAATTATTTTTTTATTTATCCCTCATGTAGAATAGTAAAAAAATATTGGACACGTATTTTTCTTTTTTTAAGTCTACAAAAATTACGGCGATACATTGAGGTAAAATGTAGCATGATGTTCACGTCTTGGTAGATTTGATACGTAGTTGTGATGTAGCGAGCCCCCACTCCCAACTTCAATGCATTATATCTAAGTAACTTTTTTATTAATATGATAAAGCAAAAAATTCGTTTCTAATATTTTTTTATTATCTGACTGACGGACCATATAGAATTTCTTTATTTTTACCCAGGCATCATCCCTATTACCATGCTTATTGCCTTGATACTGCTCAAATTACCTTGTTTACCATATTGTATTGTTGAATGTATATAATATGAATAGATATGTATAATTTTGGCTTTGTCGGTTTATTGTGTTTGTTGGCAGCACATGTTGTGGTTGTTCACAGATTTCTTATTATTCTGATAATATCTGAAGACTTGTAATGACAAGTCTTCAGATATTGATATATATTCAGCCAATGGGCTGTTAGATACATTTTCAATCTCTTAGTATGTTTTAGATATAAGTCTTCCAGAGGAAATAATTAAAATGTACATTAGACCTAAGTTTAATGTATGCGATGTGGCTATGCTTTTTTAACTAAATATAAACAAATAAATAAGTGTAATTGCTGACTACACTGACTGTAGGAAAAATAGGTATGTAGACAGCTGTTTTACAAGGTGCTCGACTAACGAAACTTATCTGCTATCCATATTAATAGTGCATAGGACACTGCCGATTCCCTCAGAGCCCTTCTTTCAACACCCACTCACCAATACCTTATTCTATAAAGTCTGACAGCTCCCTAACTTAAAGACCTGCCCAGACAATGTCTAGTGCATTGCGTAGGCGAGATATGTCTAGACGCGACTCGGTTCATTCATAAAGCTGCTCCACCAATTGTAATATAGTCTGGTCTGAAATTAAGGCATTTTGTTGCTGCGGTTTTAAATTGGTTGGTTCGTAAAGGGTAAGGACTTATTATTTCTTGTTATTTAGTTAAAGTTAAGACTAGAGATTTTCAGAAAGGTTGTGTTCTTTTGTCTTTTATTTGGTATTCATAACTTCACGCCCGTTACTCGTCATGGTTAGACAAAGGTGCACCTATACAAGGTGTAACATAAATAACGTACAATCTCTTATAAGGGGTCATTGTACTCATCATTATGAACAACTTTTACTATGGGACCAAACATGAAATCGCGGAAAAAAAAATCAGCTGTTCAGTACATTTATGTTCGCATAATTCGTCAAAATGTACTGGACAGCTGATTTTTTTTTGCATCAGTACATCAGAAAATTGGCTCCGAGATCTTGGATGATCTAAGTTTGTGCCGCACCTTCGACAGAACCCTCAGGTAAATGAAGTAGTTTCCCGCCGTCACCCCGCAGCAGTGCACGACGAAAATAGCTCATGCAAAGCCACACACCGTTTTAAAACTTATCGATGCAGTTTGGATTTATTATTATTATTATTTGTGATGGGTTTGCTCTTGACTCTAGTCTAGGTCAGAGGTGACAGAGACAGAGTCGACGATGGAGTGAGCTTACTCAGAAGAAGCCTGTTCACTCTCACTTTGAAGAGATTAGGGTCGTATGCGTTCGGAAACACACGCAGGTAGTGAGTTCCACTCCTTTGCTGTGTGCATTATAAAATACATTTGGAAGCGCTTAGTGCGAATTGGTGGAATAGCAACCAGGTAGGGATGGTAACTGGCAGTGCGTCTAGATGTACGGTGGTAGAAGGGGGCCGGTGGAATGAGGTCGTGGAGTTCTCGGGCACACTCTCCGAAGTACAATCTGTAGAAGACCGACAAGCAGGCAACCTTGCGGCGATGAGCCAAGCTATGAAGCTTGGCATCCACCAGTTTTACGTCGCCAATGAGCCTCTTAGCTCTGCGTTCCACCGAGTCAAGCGCGGCTAGTTGGTACTTAGCTGATCCATCCCAAAGGATGGATTGGTGTTCAGGATCAATTCTTACCGTATCACATTGTGATATCATTTTAATTTTAGTAGTAAAACGTCCAAAAAAGTTCTTACCGTAACCTATCAGCAGAATCTGTCAGCAAATTCCGACATAGAAGGTGCTCTGGCATGTCCTTGGTGAACTTAGTCTATGTGCACAGTAATAAGCAGGGTTTACAACTCAAAATAAAGTGGTCTGCTAGGACTGCCAGTCACTACCAAAAGAAAAATCTACGAGTACATATAGCAACTCAAGCTATACACTGCATAACTGCGAACACGCGCGCCACAATGACCGGGCCATCGTCGTATTAGCCGGTTGATCGAGTGATTCACTGCCGGCCGCACGGAGCAAGGGTTACTTGGATCATTTAGCTATATTTATTAGCTGGTCACACCACTCCACAGGGATTGCATTTTCTTATATTTTTCCTTCAGTAGGTAACTATAGCTGCGTGTAGATGGGAATTGGGTGACCTGATTGTTTGGGATTCCGAGAACGGTATTTATATATAAGTTTGTTTTCAACTGTAATGGAGCATTAAAAAAAATCTCTTTTAAGATTTTAAAGAAAACGGTGCGTACTTCTACCATCAATTGGCTATTAGTATCTGGTGCCACTAGATAACGTCCTGTTTGGCTAATTAAAAGTTCATTACGACATGGTGGGTTATCCCACTAGTATTATAAATGCGAAAGTTTGGATGGATGGATGGATGGATGTTTGTTACTCAATCACGCTAGAACGCCTAAACAGATCTGGATGTAAATGGGCACAGAGATAGATACCACATATGATACTTTTTATCCCGGGAAAATGTACGGTTCCTTTGGATAATTTCCAACATCCACGCGGGTGAAGCTGCTGGCAAAAGCTAGTTCTTTTATAAGTTAAAAATCATGACGAAACGTATAATACAAATATGTTTTGACGTTCTCTAGGCAGAGCAGTGGTGGTCCAGTAACAACTGCCGCGACTTACGAGTTCTTAGTCGTAGATTCGTACCCTTTTTGCGTGGAGAAATGCTCATGCATACTGCACTACCACGGGGATAGTGCAGCTATGTGGGACTCCAACCCACTGCAACTCTACGGTGTCCTCTTCCGCTTGTGGTGGCAACACGGGCACGCGTAAGCACTCATCCGCACACCGCACCCTCCTCTGGGGAGTATCGGCGCACCAGAGGACGCCGTGACCACCCCAGGGACCAAACCAACATATGGGCGCCAGACGACCCCGTGTCTAGGCACCTTTGGTCCCCCTGCGACGGGTCAGCTTAGTGGCCCCACCGCCTACCACTTTTCGGCCACACATGATAAGGAGAGCGTGCAACGCCATACCGACACTCTCCCCTGCGGCCCCACCGCGTCCGCCATCAGAAGGTGTAGGTTCAAACGGTGGTGTCACATGTCTTCGAATTTTTAGTTCTAGGACATGCCGGTTTTCTCACGATGTTTTCTCTCACCGTTTTTAAGAGCAGTGGCGATGAAATTATTTACAGAGCCTGTCTGGGTTCGAACCCACGCCATAAAACTCGAAGTTGGGACTGTTACCACTGCTCTCATAATACAGTGAGAAGTAAAAATCACTCTTCCCAAAAACATGCTAGCGAGGATTAGGGAGGCCTCCAAAAAGTTGAAAAGGCCTGCCTTAATATAGATAAGGAGATAAGAAGCTTAATTAAAAGTTTTAAATGACTAATCTTTATCTATATCAATTCTTTCATAAAGAATGTAACAAAATAATGTTACCAGAAGAATTTTGTTCCAATTTTTGGTCTTCATTATTTGAGGATCAATTAAAAGAGATCTACAAAAGAAGCAATATTTTCTGAAAAGAAAAAACACCGTGGTAGCGAACAAAGTGGCGAAACCAACGACACAGAATCTACTTACATATGTCATGTGCTACGTTTTTAAAAAGATCGAGCGATCTTAAGGGCCTTAGCACATCTCCGCTGCGAAACGCGAAACAGCGAAACCGCATGATGTTTCGCTGATGTTCCGCTACTCGAGTAGCGGTACATCATGCGAGTCAGTTGAATTAAACTACTGCAGTTTCGCTGCTATGGTTTCGCGGCGGAGGTGTGTTAAGGGCCTCAAACTTGCTCGATTTACTCCCAGTTTATGAATTGAGTATTTGAAGTTGAGAACTTGTCAAACTCTAAATAAGGTGATAACTTGCAAAATGCAATTTTTTTACCAACTTCTTTTTTTAATTTCGCGAAAAGACTTGTGCAATTTCGCGTGCCTAATTAAAGAAATCACTTTAAGTAATGCCAAAGCAGAATTTGACAAGTTCTTAACTTGAAATTCTCAATTCAAAAAGCTGGTGTAATTTCAATCATTCACAATGTTGTATTTCGAAAATAATAAGTAGACCAAGCACACACGGAAGCATCACAAGCGTCAGTTACGTAGGATCTTTATTTAATGCAAAACTGATAGATACCCCTGGATGGGGGCATTACTAAAACTCCTGCCAATATGTAGCGTCAGCACATTTCTCTGTGAAGTATTGAGTTCCACGATCTGAACTGTCCAACGCTAGTGATAGATTGCTGACCCAGGGGCATTACAATAACCTTTGGAGCATTCTTGCTCTTTGTCGAGTGAGAATAAGCAGCGTAGGCTACACATGTTTGTAAAGAAATATGGTTTGTATCTACCTACATAATCAGTAGATTTATGGCCGGTTCCTATAATTTACGGACAGTTATTTGTATCTTTACCGATAATGAAGCAATAGCTTTGCATAGTAGACCCTCCCATATGGAAGTAGCTATCACAGGAAAGATTTGTTTATGAATATTTATATGCCAAACTGGCAATACAAAATGCTACCATTGGTAAGCAAAACGATTCGTTTTTGTTTATAGGAACTAAGCATTAAAAAAATCATAGTAAATAGATTGAGTAACCAATTAAACATACCATATCATAGCAACTCGCCTGTAATCTCGGAAGGGTTAAAGACAGGTGTGGGCACAGGTATACTGCAGCCATAAGGGGAAAAATGATGTATCTACAGAAATACTGAAATGGAGAAAATACTGATTACACTACGAGTATAAGGCACATAAAGGCAAAGGCTACAAAAGCAGATGCGTCTTTTAATAGTAAGAATTATTAGGTTTTGGCCAATTTAAAAATACTGGTAGATGCGTCTTTTTTGTTGATACCGAATATGTAAATAACTCTATTTCGAAAAAAATTACAGATACGTCTTTTTGCCTTATGACGGCAGAATAGTAGGTACACGCACATTAGGCTGGGTTGCACCATACCAGTACCTAGTTAAAGTAAAGGTTTATGTCAAATTAGACTACACATAACTGTAACGCTGACTTTTAACGGTTACTCCGAAATGTGTTGCATTTATTGTATTCATCAGATTAGTTAAAGAAGAAGAATAATCAATAGCAAACTTTGCATTCATATAACCAGGACAGGTCTACTGCGTAAAAGTATATTCTGTATGGCGCCCATTCTTTTTACTACATTGCCAAAATATTGGACGGAAACATTATATTTTAGAGAAAACCTATTATAGCACTTTTTATTATTATTTGAGATGGATTTGCTCTTGACTATAGTCTAGGTCAGAGGTGACAGAGACAAAGTCGACGATGGCGTGAGCTTACCCAGAAGAAGCCTGTTCAAACCTTGAAGAGATTCGGGTTGTGCGTTCGAGAACACAGACATATACAGGGTATAGTTCGCGTCAAATAACGTTGCCGCTCTGAAACCAAGCTTTCCGATGCGCATGGCATGGTGCGCTACTGTTTTACTATAGATATTGACTACTGCGCAGTCATTTGCGCGAACTTCAGAGCGGCAAAGTTATTTGACGCGAACTATAGTGAATTCCACTCTTTTGCACTGACGAATTGTTGAATGTTAAATTAGTCTAATTTGTGTATTGACTTGCTTTGACATTGAATTGACTATTTTTTATTAAGTTGATGACACTGTTTTGTAGGACATTTTAATTTTTTAATTATAATTTGGATTGTTAATAATATGAAGAATGGATAATTTATAATTATGTGATGTGTATGTAATAACCTACCTATTTATTGCCATGTGTGTATTTTCATGTTTTGGACAAACAAATAATCTTTATCTTATCTTTATTTTTAAAGTTACCAGTGTAGGTACGCGTCTGACAGAAGTTGAGAAGTGAACTTTAACAATTACATGAACTAGTGAAGCGTGGGTGGTTAAGGTTACAGTCAAAATGACGTCAGCTAACAAATTGTCAAATGAAGCAACCCAGGTGCGATGAGATGGTGTAACTCACCCTTTTTTATTTTTGTGGATGGGAAATCATCAAATAACTTCTCCCGCTCTGGGTGGAGCGGGAGGCGGGTGGCGTGTCAGACTTCTACTGACTAAAACCCACCCGTGTTCCTTCAGTTGCCTGTGCCAGGGCCACGGTAACTCTTTCGAACAACCCGCAACCCTGGCGGGCATCGGCCTTAGCGGACCCCTTCAGCTAGTGCTGACATCTCTTTGAGGCGCGCGTGGAACACAACGCACCGTCGACCCGGGCCTGGTCCTTACCGGACGGCGAGCTACCCATTGCTCGCCATGTGTAACTCACCCTAAGTAACCAATGATTTAGTTTGAGACTGCCTCGTTGGTGTAGTGGTCGCAAGCGCTACTGTTGAGCATGAGGTCCTGGATTCGATTCCCAGGTCGGTCAGTATTATTGGGTTTTCCATCAAGAATTTATCAGTAGCAGACCGGGGTCTGGTTTTGTGCCCAGTTGATAGCAATAGGCTCGCCCTCTATTACATGGGACTTAAACATAACTGGCGAAATGTGGGTGTACTACAGGTACACCTCTGCCTAACCCTTCGGGGATTACAGGCGTGATGTTTTTTTTATCGATCGATACGAATTTTTACAATTATATTAAGACAGAAACCTCACAATTGGCCAAAAACCCAAAAAGGCTACTCCTACAATAAATCAGGCTATACGTAAACATTGACCACAAGTAAACATTGCTTACTAGGCTAACTTTGTTTTCTTGCAAATACGAATAAATTAGCCTTTAATATATCTTACTGTTGACTCCAGGAAAGAGGTCGATTGAGTAGAATGTATGGACGAAATCAAATAACAAACAAAATGTTTTAGTGGCAAATAAGGGATATTAATGGTACAATGACATCTACATTCATCTTTGGTTCACGAGCTCATACGGAATCATTGCATTCATGACCTCGAAAATTGATCATAGTTTTTCTTGCCCGAGCAACCGGCAGCAAGTTCGTCATGCTCCCTTAGATGTCACTGCTTGCGGTAGCGTCGGGGGTCGGGTTGTCTCCTTCCCTCAAATACGGCGAGGGGGGTAATGGCTGATCTTTGCGTTATACTCGTGAACGGGTGCTGCTTGTGGTGACAGGTCGTCTTGCTGACCTTGGTTTTGTTTTGTTATTAGTAACTTAACTCATTGTTGATTTTACTTCGATGGTCCTAGTTTATCATCTGTGACTTTGAGTTACGACTACATGTACGGCTATATGTAAGTGGGCACGCCCTTTATTACTGGAGGCTTTTATTTGGGTATAAAGTTCTGCTTACGTTTTTAGTTTTGTATTTTGTTTCTGCTTGAGTATAGTTTTCGATTTTTTTTTTTGGTATATTGGCGTGTGCTAGTTTACTTATAGCAAATAATTTAATTTAATGTTTTGTATTGCGTAATGTACCTAAATTATTATGCGCAGTGTTATATAGAAACATTTTTTTTTTAACTGAACAGACAGCTGTGCTACTGGGGAGTTTGTTGCGCCACTTCTTCTCCCCAGCTAAAGCACTAGGAAGTGGTGAAGGGCGGGCGTTTTGGGGGACTGTCTTATGTAATTTTGACGTTCAAAAAGTGCTGATTCTCAGCCTAGTTTGAATAAATGACTTTTGATTTTGATTTTGAAAAGCTCATGAGAAAAAATTCAACATACAATAACTCACGCCTTCTTCCCATGGGGGTAGGCAGAAACTACAGAACGCCATCTGCTACGATCCTTACATACTCCTTTTGCTTCGTTTTCATACATAAGCACCCTAATTGCGTAACACACTATCGATCGAACTCTGAATCGTTTTGAAGCAAATTGCTAATCCAATGCTTCATATATTCGAAAATTTGTCTGCTCAACAACGTAAATAACGCAATGAATGTTGATGAACTGTCAAAATGAAACCAATTCCGATTGGTTATGTGTTACACAATTAGGGTACAGGTCATACACGCACGCCAGTTGCGCGAATCTCCCTACTACGCACCTGACCGTTCTGAAGAATATCACCAGTAAAAACATGTCAACTTGGTAGGGTATTCAACCTAACTGCTTGATCAGCTCATGAATGAGATCCATTTAAGTCCAATTAAAACTAGTCGGATACCCCAAAATGTGCATAACAATAAAACAAACCGAAAACCGTCATATATTAGGGTTCCGTACCAAAATAGTAAAAAGGAACCCTTATGGTGCGAATCAGTCTGTCTGTCACAGCTGGATATCTCAAGAAACTACTAATAACTTGAATTATGGAATAGTTTTAGATTACGTTTGCCCAACTATTTTGCAAATAAGAAAGAAATAAAAATACATATATTTTTAAAAGGGGGTCTTAAAAATTCTAAATGGAGCTACTATAGCAGGTGGGGTATCATATGAAAGAGCGCTGTTTGCACATTCTCAGACATTTTTCTTTTTTAGGCCGCATAGTTTTCGACTTTTGATGAAATATGTAAAAAAAAAATACCGTTCCCACCCTTATCTCCGAAGTTTGCATAGAGAAAAATCTGAAATTATTCTGTGTGATAGAAGTTTATGTAATTTTTTTTTATTACAGTAAAACTAAAACAATGTCTCGAAATAGCACACTTTTTTATATACATGATGGTACGGAACAACAAGTCCAACTCGCTCTTGATCGGTTTTTTTAAGTCAGTCCTTAGTTTAAATTAGGTAGTCTAGTATTTAAAGTCACCATAACATTAAAAACATTGTATTTATTATCTGCGTGCGTAACGTGCTCAATCCGTGAAAAATAGTAAGATCAATATGAATAAAAACTACAAGTTCATTATAACAACAAATAGTCCACAAGAAACAAACAACAAAAACAAACCTTAAGTAACTTATCTAAATATTTACAAACAGTTCATGACTGCCGCAAGACAAAACGTTTACAGAAACACAATATCGTGAATAGACCAAGTTAAAACACAATTATTTAACAGCTGAACTAACAAGATAAACTCTAACTTAAACAATCCACAACAAGTTTTAAACACTAGATTAAAACTGAAACAAGTTTAAAAGCAGTTGTTCGGACTTCGGACTGCGCGACTGTGTCAGAAGCCTAACTCAATTCTATAGCAGGATGAATTTTTTAATTCAACTGTTATGTGATTTGATTTGCATTTTCTACTTCAATCCTGATATGAGGAGCCCGTGGCTAAGTAATAACAGCCGCACGGGTCGATTCTGATGATGATGAGGTTAACTTGATAGTTAACCTACGCTTGCCGGGGTTGGTCCGTAGATGGGTGACCATCTTTACATACCGAGACTCCTCCGTGCCTCGGAAAGCCCGTTAAGCCGTTGGTCCCGGCTGTCATTCGTGGATCTTTGACAGTCAATCTTCAAAAGTCTGACAACCAGTCTTACCAAGGGGTATCGTATTACCCAGTAACTGGATTGTGGAGGCAGATAGGCAGTCGCTCCATGTAAAGTACTGGTATTCAGCTGCATCCGCTTTGACTGGAAGCCGACCCCAACATAGTTGGGAAAAGGCTAGGCAGATTGACTTCAATCCTGATATAATTTGAATTAAAATGCAATCTTCTTTTTAGATGGGTTTTTCTATTACCAATATCTCAGTAGAGCTTGTCTACTCTGATATGACGCGCCCTACTACCGTATTTACCGTTGTGTGCGTATACAAATTTAAGTAGTGGGGGCCTCATTTTAGGGTAGACAAGCTCTAGCAGCCCGGGGTCTGGATTTGTACCCGTTTGATATACTGTTTTGCTTTTCATTTTCTTTTCCTTTATGATTTTCGTGTATTGTATTTTGGTTCGTTTTATTCTTATCAAACTTGTTGTACATACCTAGCTATTATGTGAATGATGTGGTCGCCTATAATTGGAAGCGTACACTTGTATTTGTCCCAGTTTATGTTAACATGAATGTAATTGTGTAGCCTCTGTTGGTGATCCAATAAATAAATAAAGTTAATTTGTCGAATAGGAAATTTTTTGTTTTGTTTTAAAAGAATTAGTGTGGTGCTTGGAATTACCGTGCTTTTCAGATCTAAAGGCAACCTGTTAAATAACTTTACTGATTGGTATCGTGGACTGTTTTTGTGTTGTGTGCCTTCCCTTATTTCTCGTTCTTCTATTGTCTCAATTTCATGAAGGAATTTAGCCATATTAATTAAAAGTACAAGGACATAAATGCTTGGAACTGTGAGTATGCCTTTCTTTTGCGTGGAGAAATGCTCATGCATACTGCACTTCCACGGGGAGATAGTGCAGTTATAAACTCCACGGTGTCCTCCTCTGCCGCTTGTGGCGGGAACATGGGCACGCGTTAGCACTCACCGCGAACCCGCCGCGGCTCTCGGTCACAGGACACTCCTCTGGGGAGTATCCCCCATCACCTGTGAGTATGCCTAACTTTATTAAATGTTGACGGCAAATGCGTATTGTTCATTGAGCTGGGTGTATAGCCATAGCACAGCATCATGCTGACTAAAAGCCTTGTCACAGTCACAAAATGCAGCTGCTGACTATTTAATTATGTTCCGTGCTTGTGATTATGGATCTATTTTTAAACGAGTTTTCGTTTTGTACGCACGTGTTTTTGTGACAAATAAATCTATTTTTAACGACTTCAAAAAAGGAGTTATCAATTCGACACGTATGTATGTAATATTATTGGAACTGCAAGATATTCACATATGATAATCTATAAGGGCTTCCAAAGAAATATACAAAATTTCATAGATGTATGTTTGTATGTATATATGTTTGTCCACGCATTTCTCCGAAACTATTAATCAGATCATGACCATTCTTTTTTTGTTGGCTTAAATTTACTTCAACTTAGGGCACAGTGAAAGTTTTATCAATATCGGTTCAGTAGTTTTCAAGATAATGGACTAATATGTGTAAGTGTGACAGCCTGGCTTATTGATACGAGCTACGGGTGTGGTGTCAAAGGGATAACATCTGAAAACCTTGGTCAAATTCTAGTGCAATATTTATAACAAAACTATTACAAACTTATTACAAAGAAATATTCCAGTTTTTACTTAAAACTAAAAATTACGAAATAAAATATAATTTAAAAAAATTAAATCGACTTCAAAATTATATTAACTCAAAATTAAGAAATAACTTTAATTTCGGAAGTCGGTGGCAAAAATTTAAAATATAAATCCCAAAACACCGACTTCCGAAATTTAAGTTATTTCATAATTTTGAGTTAATATCTTTGTGAAGTCGATTTTTTATAATAATTTTTTTCTTTCGTTCTTTTTTTCCTACTATAATATATCCGTGACTATAATGCAACGACCCAAATAAATTGCAAAATCGGGAGTAGGTATTATTATTTGTATCTGAGGACCTTTAAAAGTTTTGTAAGAAATGTAAACTTATAAGTATAAGTCCTTATATAAGTCTTACCGAAACAAGGTAGGTAGAAACAATTAGAAGTTAGCACGAACATAATATAATTAAGTCCTGCATTAAGTTCTATTATGTAGCCACCAAACACAGTGTTGCAGTTTAACTTATTCAATCAACTTTAAGCTCGAAACGCTTGATTAAAGCAGTAACAAGATTAAAGTACTTATTCAGACCGCTAAACTACTGTATAGAGCCTAACTTAATTTAAACTGCATTCTCAATTCAAAAAATCTAATTTGTCCTCTATAAAGGAGGTCGCATAAATCCTCTTTTCTCCGACCTTTGTCTCACAATGCCCCACTTTCTTATACTTATTCTTTTTTTTTTTTCTCGCAATAATGGAAACTCCTTATTACTTGAGCTGTATTCATATTAGCTAAAGCCTATTCAATACAAAACCTCTACATAGTCTTGGGAATTGCCATAGTATACCCATTATATGCCATTAAGTTCCCTTCAAAATAGTTGAAATAAATGGTTCTGGTCCTTGAGTCATGTTATTGAAAGGACTGCATCAGTTGGGACTAGTCATCTCTTAGCTGCCACGACCTAATTTAATTTATCAATTGTTTTTTTGTTTTTAATATTTTTATTAAGGACGCATCTATCTACATTGTTCTCACACGTACAACATCGACATGAATATATAGGTACTTTATTATAACTGATACTTTGTAATAATGTTTTGATTTAAAAGAGTGTCCATGGAGTTTCTTGCTCGTTCTTCTCCATAGAACTTACTGCGCTTTGTAATGGGCAACTAGCTTCATTTTTCTGATTGACGGACCCCTTGACAATTCAGAAGTGCTTGTAATTTGGTTTATTTTAATAAATGCTTTGAGTTTCAGTCTAACCAAGGGCCTGATAACTCAATCAATCTGCCTAGCCTTTTCCCAACTATGTTGGGGTCGGCTTCCAGTCTAACCGGATGCAGCTGAATACCAGTATTTTACATGGAGCGACTGCCTATCTTACCTCCACAACCCAGTTACTACTGGGTAATACGATACCCGTTGGTAAAACTGGTATCTTCTGGGGCTTCTGACAACCCGTAACGGCTTAACGTGCTTTCCGAGGCACGGAGGAGTCTCGGTATGTAAACATGGTCACCTATCCACGGATCAACCCCTGTAAGCGTAGCTTAACCTGATGGATCGACCCGTGCGGCTTTTATTACTTAGCCACGTGCTCCTCAAGGGCTTGATAACTAAACCTTTATTTTTTTTTCCTTGCTGGGGTCTATTTTCAAATACAGAAAGAAGAACGATATAATACAGTCGTCTTTTTTAGACTAGTTCATATAAAAAAAAACAAGTGGAATTCCCCACGCAGCTATCCTGGGCTGTGTCACAATTATGCGGATAAAATGTAAAATAATAACAACCTTCGTCAGTTGCAATAAGTCTTAATTTTTCAACAAATAAGCTTTTCGTCGGATTTGTTGTTCATACAAAATTAAGACAACTGACGAAGATTTTTATTATTTTACATTATTTTTCCACATAATTGTGACACGCCAAAATATGTCATTGGTTACACGCGCCAGATAGCTACGTGGGCATTTCCATTATTTTTTTTTTTTCTATTCCGTGGTGACAACTTACCAAGTTTTAATTTAATAAGTAGGAACTTATTGAGGGAAAAAGTGAGGTTGATTTTATTTCTAGGCTTTCGAACCTGCAACTTGCGTCTAGATTAATCTTTGCCGTTGGTTTATTCCCGTTCCACACCATTCCCGACACAATTTAATTAATTCTATGTCGTCTAGGGACGTACGTAATCATTTCGTGCTATGTACATAATAATTAAAGGCTGAAGGTAGGAGAGGGTTTAAAGTTTTTACGATGTGGCAGAATATTAATCTGGTGCGGAAGGTGTCAGAGGCTGTAATTTAAAACATGACCTCTTATCTGGGTATCCGGTAAAGAATGGATAACCTTGAAATAGCATACAATAGAACTTCTGGCCGTTCTAAAAAAATACAAAAATTATATATATATATATATATGAAATTACTGGTAATTAGTGACCGATACTTAAACAAAAAACTTTTACTATGGGACCAAACCTGCATTCGCGAAAAAAAAAAATGAAAACAGTTGTCCCATACATTCATGTATGTTCGCATAACTCGTCAAAATGTAGGGAACAGTTGATTTTTTTTCGCGATTTCAGGTTTGGTCCCATAGTAAAAGTTGTTTGTTTTCATGTGTACAATTATGTGCTTAAGTATCGGTGACTAATTACCAGTCACCCTATAGTTAGTACCTAAGATATGGTTTTTTAGGAAAGAAATATTGTGAAATTTTCAGTCACACTATTTACTGCCTCTCTGTCGGCTAGCCAATTTACAATATTGTAACAACAAATAATCGATGGAATCCATTTAATGGTCATGGTGAAGAAGAATGTTAAATAAGATAAAAAAGTATTTTTTTCTAAAAAATCTTAAGTACTATGTGACCAAAACAATTAGGAGCATGACAGCTATGAAGTTATTGAATCTAGGGAGGGAACACCGGGACAGTGATTGATATTGTACGTTTTATCATCACTGCCGTCACTACGGGAAGCGCAGGATAGGTGCGGGGTGCGGGCGCCGAAACCAAATTCCTGTCATGCGCCTAATTGTTTTGTTCAAGTAGTAAGTACAACTTGGGATATTTTCTTTTTGTATTTTTTTTTTAGAATGGCTGTAAGATGCTACGAGTATTTTAAGGTTATCCATTCTTTACCAGGCACCCTGTTTAAGATGGATGTAAGCCTGGAATTTATGTGTGTGGTAAATAACTTTAATTATAATGAACATTACTTCAAGTACGAGAATAATGCCAGCATACAGATTTGCTTCTGGATGAATAAACACTGCTAACAAGCTGTGTTGTTCCCCTGGTCGTGCTAAATGAGGCAAAGGACATGAGTGCATTCTATCAAAGATCCCGGAGGCCTGGAGGCCTTGTAGTGCTAACGAAACTACCGCATATCCATGGACTAAAATTTTCAGAAAGAATATACTTACATTTCATAAAAACTCTCCAGAAATGGCAACACTAGATGCATGGCTGGCTGATCATGTCTTATTATGAGTTATGCCCAAATGATGATGATAAGACCTAATGTTTTTGGTGTGGTTTTGCATAATCTCATCCAGCAAAATTCAACCAAAAAATCTTGTTCCCAATTTAACCCTTACAGAATCGTCTAACGATACAGCCGGAAGATATATTCGTATAAACCGAGGACCAACGAAGCCAATCCAGCAGCGCCAATTATCAAATTTTGTTGCTGCAAGTGCTGCAATCTCTTGAAGCGGATCGCTGCAGCGCTACACCGATCTAATTTTGTTGCTGGAACGGATAATCCTAATGAGATTTGCGTCTAACGGATTTTACTAGAATTTTAGCTCGAAATAGTTAATAGATTTAAGTTCGTCGAAGAAGGAGTTAGCAGGAAATATGGTAGGGTTAAAATGCTAACAATTTAGCTTTAAAATATGGTGAAAAATAACATTGTCAATAATATAGATAAGTATAGCATAGTTACAGAAGATATAGAGGAGGGACTAAGTAATAACAGCCGCACGGGTCGATTCTGATCGAGTTAAGCTACGCTTACTGCGGTTGGTCCGTGGATGGGTGACCATCTTTACATACCGAGACTCCTCCATGCCTCGGAAAGCACGTTAAGCCGTTGGTTCCGGCTGTCATTCGTGGATCTTTGGCAGTCGTTACGGGTCGTCAGAAGCCCAAAACTCTGACAACCAGTCTTACGAAGGGGTATCGTATTACCCAATAACTGGGTTGTGGAGGTCAGACAGGCAGTTATTCAGCTGCTTCTGGTTAGACTGGAAGCCGACCCCAACATAGTTGGGGAAAGGCTAGGCGGATAATGAGTTACAGAGGATATTGTGATTCACAATAAACAAAATAGAATAATTTGACAGCTTGTTTCTACCTACTACCCACTCAAATTTAAGGCTCCTACAAATACGCGCGACACCGACGCGAATCACACGTGACACGCGACGCGAATCGCACACAACACAAAGTTACTTCGTGTCGCGCGACGAGCGGTACCTTTGTGTCGCATGCGATTCGTGTTGGGTGTCGCGCCTGTTTGTAGGAGCCTTTATTAATTGTGCTGATATTCATTTCCGCGTCGAACCAATAATAAACATAATCTCAGTTGGCATTTCAGAGCTTACGCTAGTTGGCACATCGCTGATACCTTCTCGCAAATATTTTAATGTATTATCTTTGATAACAGCCGAAATGGAGACCAATTCAAAAGAACCAATAATACTTAATATGAAAAGCGAAAATGTTACAATATCATCAATTTCCTTATGGCTAAACACTTTTCCTGACTTTTGGATCGGAAATCGATCTAAAAGTCGGGAAAAGTGTTTAGGTATATAATATACAGACACTGAGCAATCACGCTTGCGACCGCTAACCTAACGAGACAGTGAACTAGACTTATGACACTAAAATAAAATCAATCTGCCTAGCTTTTTCCCAACTATGTTGGGGTCGGCTTCCAGTCTAACCGGATGCAGCTGAATACCAGTATTTTACATGGAGCTACTGTCTATCTGACTCCCACAACCCAGTTACTGGGTAATACGATACCTCTTGGTAAGACTTGTTGTCAGACACGGTCTAGCATAAGTCAACATAACTGGCATGCAAGCAAAATATAGCAACCACTAAAACTAAAGCCTGCTTGAACTAAAAGTTGTAAAGACTGCAGAACTGTCCAGAAAGGGTGATAACTAAACACCACAAATTATTCTCTCACAGTGAAGTTTGTTATATTTTTGTCATGTAACAGCAGCCATGCAGGCGTGTTAGTTTAATTAATGTCTCTCAGACACTGATGTGATAAGCAAGGAATATTTTGGAGGGACTTTTGGTGTCTCCGGCTGGAAGTCCGAACACTCATATTTTAATACAGTGTGGAAGATGACCAATTGTCTGTAATTCCCTTTCAACCCTTTAAATCCAATCTATAAACAATAATCGAGCATTCCAGCATACTTAAGATGACCACCGTAAAAACCGAAAAATGAAATATAACAAAAGGGCAGACTGTAAAAAGATTACGCCATGTCCAAAACGAAGAGAATAAAAACTTTTTTACAAAAAAAAAAAAAAAACAACTGACTTTCAAATAACACCATAAAGTAAAAATTAACTTTAGTTTCGGAAGTCAGTGTCTTTGGATCTGCATTTTAGTTTTTTGCTACTGACTTCCGAATTTAAAGTATTTTTTTTTGGAAGTCGGTTGTTTTTTCTTTTATGGAACAAAGATTTCGGTTTTTCACTTTTTAGTTCAAAATCAAAATCAAAAGTCATTTATTCAAACTAGGCTGAGAATCAGTACTTTTTGAACGTCAAAATTACACAAGACAGTCCCCCAAAACGCCCGCCCTTCACCACTTTCTAGTGCTTTAGCTGGGGAGAAGAAGTGGCGCAACAAACTCCCCAGCAGCACAGCTGTCTGTTCAGTTAAAAAAAAATGATTCTATATAACACTGCGCATAATAATTTAGGTACATTACGCAACACAAAACATTAAATTCAATTATTTGCTATAAGTAAGGTAGCACACGCCAATATACTAAAAAAAAAAAAAAAAATCGAAAACTATACTCAAGCAGAAACAAAATAATAGTAATGGTACCAGCCCCACACCGATTCGTATACACTACTTGCTATGTAAACAACAGTGACAGAAAGTATTATATATGGGACCACCGCACAAGCTTTCTCTACCAAATGTAAAAAGAATTTTCAAAAAAGATCCCCCATTGAGGAAAATATCAATGACCATACATAAAAAAAAGTGCAGAAAAGAGGTCTATTCTAGACGTGGTCGTGCTACGTGTGTTGTTAATTTCCTTATCCATAATACATAGGGTGACTGGTAATTAGTGACCGATACTTTAACACATGATTGTACTCATGATAACACACAACTTTTACTATGGAACCAAACCTGCAATCGCGAAAAAAAATCAGCTGCTCCCTACATTTTGACGAGGACCGCTGATTTTTTTTTTGCGATTTCAGTTTTGGTTCCATGGTAAACGTTGTTTGTTATCATGAGTACAATCATGTGTTTAAGTATCGGTCACTAATTACCTACCAGTCACCCTAAATACATATAAAAGTCAATATTTTTGCGAGAGTGTTCATTTCGGTATGCCACATCCAAATCAAATTGTGTTCTGTTGTAGTTTCCAGTTCACATGTCCCACTTGTTGTTCCCCGTCGCGCTAACGTTTATTCACTCGTTAATTAATTTAAAATATTATCTGATGTCGTTGCAATCTACATAGCTGCATGACATCGGAGTTAGTGTCCGTCGGTCCGTCCACACAGACCGGCTCGGACAGGAGAGTACATTTTTATAGCGTTTAAAAAAGAGTTTTGGGTCATTGAAATAAGATTGATTTTCATTTCACTTCTCTTTTTAAATTAGGCGACCTAACGCGCTCAGTGTAAAACAATAATGAACCTTATTTCAATGACCCAAAACTCTTTTTTAAACGCGATAAAAATGTGCTCTCTTCTCTATGTGAACGAACACTTCAGCTTAGGGTGCATCCATATCGCGATCATTCGTGCGTGGTTGTGAATATTCCATTTTTATTTTATTTATTCATTAAAGAACATCAACAGCATGGTACAGACGCCAGCACATCAAGCTACTACAATCTGTCAGATTTATTTAATAGACTTTCAACTTTATCGCTAAAGCATTAGGTTCAAGGTTGATTGAGAAAATTTGACAGTTTCGGGTAGCTTGACCTGCTGGCGTCTGTACATTCAACATTGGTACTAGGGTATTTAGAAAAGTACATAATTCAAGAAAAAAGTAAAGTTTACGCAAAGTAATTTAACTTCAATAAAATAAAATACAACAGAATACCAATTAATGAAGCGCATGAATATAACACATAAATACTTCAGAATATATATAACAGAAATTATGTGACTAACTAAATGATAATTGTCAAGTATTTTTTTCGAATACTTCACAAGGAGTCATGAAATAAATGTCCAGGTTTGATTTTAAGTTTTTATTGAGCTAGTTCTTATTAGCGACTAAAGTACGACAAAATGTTTTAGGTAGGAAAGCGCGGGGTCTCTTACTTTTAGGGAAACCAATCCCGCACAAGCAGGATCGCGCACTGTTTTTTCGGGGTCAGTAATGCATACTACACATGCGAGATCTGCGGGATTTGCGGGACTGAAAAAAAATGGAATTAGAAGAAAAATGGGCGACAATATGCAGTCTATAAAAGCATTCACACCGCGCGATTTTACTCTTGAGCGAAACAACTAGGGATACAGAAAAAGTATCGATACTTGAGTAGTTTTGAGTAACGTTGAGTATACTCGATACTTTTTTTAAGATTTCGATACCGAGAATTTTCGTACTAGATATTTTTGTTTTGATACTTTAATAAGCATCAATACTTTTAATTTTACTAGATATATATATGTGTTACCAAAGTAAAATAATAATCCATACATTCAGATTCTATGATAAAAATAGATACATTTAAAAGTTTGTTACAATATTAAATCATTTGTGATTTGAATTTTGTTGTCAAAGTTGTCAAAATTTGGTATTAAAATAATGCGTTTTTAAATTAAATCCAAACTTCCGTAATAAACGATAAGTTTTTGAAGATAGAATTCACAACTTACGAGTATTTTCAATGAATGAGACAAATGTATCTAGAAAATGCGCACTATTTATTTGAAATTAAAAGATGAATTTGAAACAAGCTAACAATACAGTGTGTTAAAACGCCACAAGCCATCATTCATGTCATCATCTGTATGTGTGTGTGTCAGTGTGTTTGTTTAGTAAGTATTTAAAAATATCAATCTTCATTGGAACTTCCTCATCAATGAAACTCCGTGTTCATGTGTGCTTTGTAATGCTCAGTTCCACTTTACCACGGTTTAAATGCTCGAAAGCAACTGCTATTTGGACTCATCTTTAGAATGGTTAATATAGATTATATAGAAATAGAATTTACTGTTCAAAAATTTTATGTATGTGTCATTTCAATTCATAATTCATCCAATCATCGTTTCAGTCGACATTTGTCCGAAAAAATATTCTTCCTGACTACTCTAGTGGTTACTCGTAAAGAATTTGATGTAGACACGCACGGGTAAGGTTTCGGGTTTACGTGTCATTGGACTAAGAGGATCCGGTAAAAAACTTGCTCAGAGTATCAATCAACCGTTTTATGGTAAGCCCGAATTTGGTAAGTAAAGTAAAAATCTCAAGAGTTTCAGAAAAAAAAAAAAACGAGTGAGCCTTACAGTAGTCGCATATGATGTGTAACATCTGACACCTGTTTGGGTTAACAACATCTGACGACCGACTCTAGCACCACGCGCGCTCATTGGTCAAATCAAATAATGCGCGCACGCCCGGCTTCCTGTTACACACATCCGTCCCTTTTCACGAAATCACTCCCACATACTTCTGTATGGCCATAAAAATATATAACAAATTACCTGAAAAAATAAAAACCTTAAATCTGGACAATTTCAAAAGAGAACTATTAAGAATTTTGATAAATAAATGCTATTCCTCACTGCAGGAATATCTGGACGACAATTCTATAATTACTGCTTCATAAAATTGTAAATCACCTTACCTATTTTGACGATTTTGAATTCTGTTTGACATTAGCATCAATATGACATGGAACTTAATATTTTGACATTTATTGTATTTTAAATTTGTATTGATATGCATGTACCTATTAATATTAACTTTATTACAAATGTTTACATAATTCTACAAGGTTAAGATATCTTGAAAGTTAAATTTGTGTTAAAAAGTAAACTTCGACAATGTTAATAAATATATTTGTACGCCTATGAGCAAAACATAGAGGATCTACCAATCTGAAACATCTCGCACACTGTTATAATTTGACCTATGTTTACAAATAAAGCATTCTGATTCTGATTCTGATTCAGATTGCAGGAAAGCGAGAGGAAAGGTGTTACACATCAAAAATTTACATTTTATAGTAAGCAACTTTATGTCTCTTAGTCTCACAACTCGCTTTTGCTTACTCATTTGCATTTTTAAGTATTAATAGTAGTAGCGAAGTAGTTATTATTATCAATAGTAGGTACAGACGCCAGCACATCAAGCTAGTACAATCTGTCAAATTTCTTTAATAGATTTTCAACCTTATTGCTAAAGTATTAGGTTCAAGGTTGATTGAGAAAATTTGACAGTTTCGGGTAGCTTGACCTGCTGGCGTCTGTACCTACACAAACTACCTGAAGTAAAACACCGTCGGGAAAGATCAATTTGATTGCCAGAATTTGCCGGAAAATTACAGCAGCCTTAATGGCACCTTCCGTTTATTTTAATTATCACTTACTATAAACTCAATCTACATAATTTATACAAATAAATAAAATTGGAGTGTCTATTAGTAATGTCAAAATAACTGCTTTTTACTAAATGCATATGAAAGTATATACGGTACTTATAACATAAGAACTATTTTGAGAATTTTTGTCTGTTTGTCTGTTTGTTCCGGTTAATCTCCAAAACGTTTAGATCGATTTTGACGAGACTTTCACTGGAAGATAGCTGATGTTATAAGGAGTAATTTAGGCTATTTTTATTCTGGAAAAATAATTAGGGTTCCGCGCAAAAAAATCAAACATTAGATTTAAATAGGGAAGTATTGTCATCCACGCGAGCGAAGCCACGGGTAACAGCTAGTATATTTTCGATAACAACTCACATTTTCGAGTTCGATGCTCGATCGATTTGATTTTATATATTTTTACTCCTCAATACTGGGGTGGTTTAAGAAAAAGAAAATTAGGAAAAACCTAAATTAACAGCCGAAAATTCGAAAAGTCGAAATATTGTCTATCGTGGTACGACGATGTTCACCGGGTCATCTATTTGTGACGTTCCACGGGTAAAGGTACCTTGTGGTGTGTATAGAGTTATGCATACCATAATAATCTGGAATTAATAAGCTGTCGATTTCAAAAAAGATCAAGCTCCTACGATGTGCAGTTACGGAGAAATATTTGTTTAAAGATTGTATTGGAATCTGAGCAATTTTACAAAACAGACAATTTAAGTTTAGCCACCTCAAAAACAATGTTGTCGTTGTAAGTTACATAGTGGGCTATGGAGACTAATTCCTTGGGTTACTGTCCTTCAAAAAATGTTGCGATAAGTTCTGTATTACAAATCAAAATCTTGATAAAAAAAAATATAACATCACGATTTATCTTTACGAGCCGAACAGAGAGAAAAACAGTCAGAAAGAACGCTAAACGAATACGAAGTAATCGCACGGGCGAGCGATGCGATACGACGGGGTGGGTCGGGGGGACATGAAATTTCACGCGGACGAAGTCGGGAGCAGAAGCTAGTACTAATAATAAAGCTGAAGAGTTTGTTTGTTTGTTTATAATATATGTTTGAATACGCTAATCTCTAGAAGTACTAATCAGATTTGAAAAATTCTTTTTCAATTTGATAGCCCAATTCTTGAGGAAGGCTATAGGCCATGTAACATCACGCTATGATCCAAAGGAACTGAGCAAAAAGTAAAAATGTCAGAAAGAACGCTAAGCGAAAACGAAGTAATCGCGCGGGCGAGCGATGCGATGCGACGGGGTGGGACGAGGGAACAAGAAAATTCAGCGGACAAAGTCGGGAGCAGAAGCTAGTACTAATAACAAAGCTGAAGAGTTTGTTTGTTTGTTTATATGTTTGAATACGCTAATCTCTAGAAGTACTAATCAGATTTGAAAAATTCTTTTTCAATTTGATAGCCCAATTCTTGAGGAAGGCTATAGGCCATGTAACATCACGCTATGATCCAAAGGAACTGAGCAAAAAGTAAAAATGTCAGAAAGAACGCTAAGCGAAAACGAAGTAATCGCGCGGGCGAGCGATACTATGCGACGGGGTGGGACGGGGGAACAAGAAAATTCACGCGAACGAAGTCGCGGGCAGAAGCTAGTCTAGTACAAAATAATACTACCACTATCCCCATACATCAAATTACGCACATTTCAAAACTGGAACACGGTCATAATCGTGTCAATTTGTCAAACAATAGAAGATCACCCTATATCACTGTTACTCAACTGTTCTTGTTGTTACCGATCCTTTTCAACTGTATTTGCCTAACAACGCGCTAGGGAATCACCGGGTTCAGTTTATTTAGAGAAATACACGGCTTTTATATGTACATTTACTTAAACTTAATTGCGGTAGACGTGGATGTTTTCGTAGTTATAGTGAACCATGTTACAGAATGTTCATTCTTGATAATGCTCATGCTTGAAGTTGTGTAATGATGGGTTCGATTTGTACTCGTAATCTTTAACACGGCGCCTACACCTCCGCGGCGAAACCGCATGCGACAACGAGTCAGTTGAATTGATCTAGTGCGGTTTTGCTGCTATGGTTTCGCTTTGGATGTGTGATACCCGGGCCGGGCCGGGGAAGCTATTCCCAGAGCATGCCCTGTTAAGGGGTATGCGCTAAAGTAGCCGCGAAATTCAAATTTTCTTGAGGTTTTTTCAATTTACAAGTCAGTGTAGTTATGTTGATTAAAATATGATTCGCGACCTTAAGAAATATGTATTTACTGAATTATAATCAGGTATTAAAATCATCAATCTAATTAATTCCTGCTAACTTCTTACAACGCAGTTTATTTATTTATTTATTTTTTTACTTGTAGAATGATGATGATGTTATGTTGTGTTGTGTGTCTTCTATGCTATTTCAGAGGGTTTGGTTTCCGCATTTAGTCCTTCTGGAGGACCATTGTGCGTGAGTCATGGTGGCCGAGTTGTGTGCCTTTTATGAAACTAAATGCGATCTCAACCGAGTTCAACAGCTGTCAGTGTCAATATTCCATAACAATTTTGACACTGACAGCTCTTGATCGTGGTTTAGATGTGCTGAACGCGTTCAGTTTCATTGATGAAATTCGTCTTTTAGTCTGTGCTAAATAAATGTATATTCTTTTCCTTTTATTACTTACATAACTCTCTCAACATACAACCTAATACTGTCCTGCAACTTGCAAAAAATCTGGCGCTTTCGCCTTAAGCATATTGACGTAGGTACTGTGACTTGTCACGTAACTAAGTACTATGCAAAACAGTTCGTGAAAATGCTTAACATAATAAGATTATAGTGAAATTGGCCCAAAACAAGGCCCTAAAAAAAAAACGGCCAAGTGCATGTCGGACCACGCACAAAAATGTAAGTTTGTACGCACAATATTGAAAGATTTACCATGTTATTTTAAGACCTTAAGTTTCGGAGCAAATTGGCTGTGACAGACGGACAGACAGACGCAGACAGGCACACGAGTGATCCTGTAAGGTTTCCGTTTTTTCGTTATGAGGTACGGAACCCTAAAACAAAGTTGCTTGATTACATCTACAGATTAACGCCTCCTTTTGGGTCGAGGGTAAATAAATCAAACATTTGACTGAAAATCAGTAGTTATGTGCCAACCGACCTTTTATAAGTACAAAACAACATGTTTTTCTTTTCAGTTGCTTAAGCTGTGAGTAGTCTATCAATCAGTGATTTAAAAGATCATAGATTCCAGCTTCTTGTATAATCTGGTCGTATGGTAATATTATATAAACAAATCATTCTTAAAGTACGGAAATCTCTCTCGACGCTTCGACCTCGAATAGAAAAAAACAATCATTCTGCCTAGCCTTTTCCCAACTATGTTGGGGTCGGCGTCCAGTCTAACCAGGTGCAGCTGAATACCAGTTTTTAGCATGGAGCGACTGCCTATCGACTTCCCCAACCCAGTTACTGGGTATCACGATACTCTTGGTAAGACAGGCTGTCAGACTTTTGGACTTCTGCACACTTCTACAAATGACAGCCGTGACCAACGGCTTAGCATGTTTTCGGAGCCACAGTGGGGTCTCGATATGTAATGGTTGGTCAACCATCCACGAACTAACCCGACCTAACTTTTCAAACATATTCTTTCAAACAAACCTTGTCCTGACAATTACAAACACAAAAAAAACGAGCGAGCCTTACAGTAGTCGCATATGATGTGTAACATCTGACATCTGTTTGGGTTGATACCATCTGACGGCCAACTCTACGAGTAGCACCGCGCGCGCTCATTGGTCAAGTCAAATAGCGCGCGCTTCGCCGGCTTCCTAGTTACACACTTCCGTCCCTTTTCACGAAATCACTCCCACAGATTGCAGGAAAGCAAGAGGAAAGGTCTTACACATCAAAATAATTAGCCAAATATGTGCAACCGTTCTGAAGTGATGCGCGATAAAAAGAGGCCGGAACTTTGAGATCCAAAAAAATTTTGGTTACATTTTTTTACGTAAAATTTAAAATTATTATCACCTATTTTCTAGAACTTTTATTTCGTAGTGAGCATGTTTTGTATAAAAATATAATTAGTATCTGATTAGATATATTTATTGATAAACATCGCATATGTAAAGTTTCGCCAACGAATTCAAAGTAACTTAGTATATGGCTCAATTGAATTTCAATGAAAGAAAATACCTTGAGGTGAACCTGGACTTCAATAGATTGGAATTCAATAAATACTCTTTCTTTATCTGTATGAGAAAAGGTGCCCTGGGGCATTTGCAACCTGATGTAATATTTTGCTTCCTTCTGACTGTGTCATAACTTTAGTTATTTTAGAAAGAGATCATTTCAAAAGATTGCCGCGTTGGTCTAGTGGTCGACAGCGCTACTGCTGACACATGAGCTCTTGGGTTCGATTCCCGAGTCGTGCAGTGTTATTTATTTATTTTACTAGGTTCACCAATAATTGATTACACCGACACAAACACCCAATACATCCCCAAAAGTAAAACAACAGTGTATCAGTTACTTAAAGTTAAACACAATGAATCGAATAAGGTTAGTCGGTAAAAACTTGACCGTCTTCTCAATAACTGCATTCGATTCGTTTTCAATCTGCGTAAATACGATCATGTCTCCGCGCATCGGTCGCTTCTACAGTGGTTGCCCATACGCCAGCGCCGACAGCAAAGGGCGCAGACCACCTTGTTTTCATTTCTTAACTCTCCCTCTTCCCCTAGTTACCTAGCTTCCCATTTTCAATACATTTGCACCAACCACAATAGAAATTTACGTTCATCTCACAATCGTATTCTTCAATGTCCCACCCACCGCACAGACTTCATTCACTCTTCCTTCTTCGTTCAGTTTATCTCTCTGTGGAATGCACTCCACCAGGAAATCAGGATGGCAACCGACCGATTATCCTTTAAAGTTAAAGTTCGCGACCACATTCGCAAGAAGCTGGTAGTATCATCACAACGGTAATGTTTCCCAATGGTTTGTCTTATTTGTTTTAGTATATTTATGGTGTTTATATTTATATATAGTTAGGTGTATATATTATATTTATATGTATCTATATCTTTATATTTAAATATATATCTATTCCTCATCTCTCGCTGTTGCACCTACCACTGTTTGTCTCTGCATCACCCAAAGGTCGACTGGTAGAAAATGCCTATGGCATTAAGTCCGCCTTTGTACATTTTGTGTGCTTAAAGTATTAAATAAATAAATAAACCATTAAATTAAATTAATTACATTTAAATTAAATTAAGTTCTGATTAAAAGTTATAAAATAGGTTAAGGTAAAATTGAATATCCTTTGACATTATAACATTCGCTAAATTGATAAGAATTAATTATTGTATTTTGTATTTAATTGTTATTGGGTTTTTCCATCCAGAATTTCTCAGCCCGAAGTCTGGATTTGTGCCCAGTTGATGGTAATAGGGTCGCCGCCTATTACATGGGACTTAATCATAACTGGTGAAATGTCGGTATACCTACTATAGATACACCTCTGCCTAACCCTTCGGAGATTACAGGCGTGATTTTATAATTTTAAGTCATTTCAAAGGATTCCATCGTTCTTCTATAGGTACATAATAATAGATACAGCTTTATCATATGACAAATAGAACTTATCATATCCAGAGTCTGGATTCCAGATGAACTTAGCCTAACTGGATAATTAGTTTCTCTAGCTATCTTAGTTCATCTGCCCCTCCTTCCTCTTCCACACACCCCTTAGTCGTCTTCCAGACGTCATGTAATACTCAGCAAATGTTGACCAACTGAGTAGCAAGGAACTACCTTCTTTGAGAACCTACTAAGTACACTTCAGGCCGTGAGAAGTGGTCTACGATTTATTGACGAAGAAATATTGTAGTTTCAGACGTTTGGAAGGCTGGTTTTACTTGACAAATAATTCAATGGTACCTACCATTGATTTATTTGTCGAGAAATTGAGTGAAAATATTAAAAACAAGGAGGTATCATAACAGAAAAGCCAGAATTCACCCTATTAGTTAGAAATTGAGACAAAGAAAAGTTATTTTGGGTGGAATTATTACTCATACCTACTATAACCAAGTCCATGAATCAAATAATTCAAACAAATTCGTCACATCAAATAAATTCGTTGTGAAGTAATCTAAATCACCATGAAATTATTTTTAAGTAAAAGTAAAATTATGTTTGATAAAATGCCTCTTAATTACACCCAAGTTCACATTTATCACTACCTGTTTTCGAAGGCAAATATTTTGTTTAAAAAAAAGACTAATATTAACATAACATAACATCACGCCTGTAATCCCTGAAGGGTTAAGCAGAGGTGTAGTTATGTTTAAACTTCCATGTAATAGTGGGGCGAGCCTATTGGCATCAAACGGGAACAATTCCAAACTCAGGGCTTCTAATGAGTAATTCCTAATGGAAAAACCGCAATAACACTGATATATTAATAATATTAATCCTGCGTAATTATTTGACTTTTTTTAAGTAATACAATTTTCAGGAAAAAAAAAACTAGTCAGTAAAGCTAGATGAAAACATTATAGTAACGAAAAGCAACAGAATACTAGCTCAAGAAACTTAAATTGTGTTGGTAGACATTTAATAAGAATTAATGCGAGTCGCAGAATAGTTATTCAGTGGATAATCTTAAAAATAGGCGCCAACAACACTTAATTCTAGACTGTTTTATAAAGCGCTGGCGGTTGGCGGTCCACAAGTCTACCCTGGAGAGATATTTCATTCCTTTTACTTACTCGGAGAAAGAAAAATTATTTAATGGCTTGTTATTGCTAAAGTGATAGAATCTTAAAGTTAATGAAATATTGATTTATTGGCACCTACATTGTTTTAGGTAATGAAAATGTAAAAGAATAACTAACTTGGGCCAATAAGTTTTTATAAAGTGAATTTCATTAAGATCTATACGTATAAAGAAAACGCTGTTATCAATTAAACCCCTGTAATATTGTTCAAACTATTATTGATTTAAATTAAGGTTTTTTTTTATTCTAAACTTAGCACTCATTAATTGCAATTAAAAGTCCTCTGAAAAACGGAACACACCAACAACCCAACTAGATATTTATCTGTCAGCACACAAAATATTCCTACATACAGACCCAAATGTACAAACTCTAATGTATGAATAAATGAATTGGAAAACACGTAAATAACAGAATAAAGTCAAAGAAAGCAGTAAATAACTCAGAACGAAGATTATTTGCTCACGAGACATTCAATTTAACATTCTCATATCTAATGGAGTGCTAAATATTGAAATGTAACTTTATGTCATAGATAATTTATGATCACGGCCGTGTTTTCGCAGCAAAAGTATTGTTTTGATTTTGGGGCAATTTGGAAAATTTTATTTTATGTTGTGCTTTTTTATTGTAGATGTCAGACGTATATTTTAATGTAATGTTATTTTTTTAAAAGAAATCAATTATTTCGATTATTTATGCGAGTTTAGCGGCTTTGTAATAATAGCCGCACGGGTCGATGCATCAGGTTAAGCTAAGCTTGCCGGTGTTGATCTGTGGATGGGTGACCATCTTCTCATACCGAGACTCCTCCGTGCCTCGGAAAGCACGTTAAGCCGTTGGTCCCGTCTGTCATTCGTGGAACTTTGACTGTCGTTACGGGTCGTCAGAAGCCCAAAAGTCTGACAACTAGTCTTACCAAGGGGTATCGTATTACCCAGTAACTGGGTTGTGGAGGTCAGACAGGCAGTCGCTCCATATAAAATCCTGGTATTCAGCTGCATCCGGTTAGACTGGAAGCCAACCCCAACATAGTTGGGAAAATGCTAGGCAGATTGATGATGCGAATTTCTAAAATGAGAGTATATGGCTGAAAAATATGATTTACGGAACAGAATTATTATAATACCAACTACCTGTGTTTTTATATAAATTATATATCTATAGATACATAACACAATATCTATGGTTATGTAATCTTTTATAAAAAATAATGCAAAAAATCTCAACTACACATATCACAAGATAAAATAAACTTCTGAAGACGGTTATTGCACTGTCTTTATAAGTTTATTGGCACAGTAAAACAATAGGAACTAAATTAATTTATGGCAAACAATTAAGAGCAATATTTTTACGACTTACTGTGAGTACTTTGTCACTTAGAACTCAACTTTGTGTAGTTTTGGTCATCATTTTCCTTGACAGAGACATTTTATATGATGTCTTTAAGTGACGCTCATTAAATTTGAGAGTAGTTTGCGATGACTGATATATAAAGATATGCTACTTAAACTACTACTGTGCCATAAAATGAATCATATAAAACGTCTTATAAAATAGTGTAGTAAAAATCTAACGTTTAGAAATGAATCATAAAACATAGCAAAAAGCAATTCGCAGCCTAGACGGACATTAAAGAGGTGTCGTGGGACAGTTGGTTGGAACGGAGTTCCTTTCGCTTTTGCACACTTGGCGAATTAGAGCTATACCGAAAAAAGTGTAACATTTTGACCGTCACGACACTTTTGTTACGTAACAGTGAGTGAGTGTTTTTATTTGGCCTCAAGTGTACACACACACAAACACACACATTACGGAACAACCAAATTGCTAATATCAACACAATCTACCAAAAATGTCCACAAAATATCGGCTGTCCCATTTCGAGGGCCCGACGTGTAACGTAACAAAGCTGACACAGTAACGCACTTAACTTGAACGTAACTAGCCACTGTTAACAGTGTACCGACTGAGTCAATATGTGCATGTACACTTGTCTTAATGATTATTTACGGAGCTTTTTGTATTTTGATTTATTTGGTGATATTTTTCATGAAAATCTAGAGAATAATACAGAAACAGGCCAACTACAATCAGTACATAATATCTGTCTTTTAAATAGACCATTTTAACATTTCTCTCAACAGTAGCACGAACAAATCTTACAATAAAAGTTAGCCTAAAAACATCAGACGAAATCAGAAATTGATTTTGCCACCTCTGCTAACCAATCTGCATAGCCTTTTCCCAACTATGTTGGGGTCGGCTTCCAGTCTAACCGGATGCAGATAATACCACCTCTGCTGACCGATTGAAAAATTTGACAGAAACTAAAAGAACCGATTCTTGGTCAAGGACGTATTTAAAACTTCTGTTAAAAACTATTTATGTTGAATATTTTGGTTTCCTGTTAGCTCACATTGTAGGTAATAGGTAATCTTAATTATACTGGGGTGGATCATATATTATAATCGATTATCGTTTTGACGTGGAGTTGCAGATACGAGCCCGTTTTACTTATTACCTATAATTATATTAAATTGGACAGTGAACCCTAATGTAACACTTTAATTTAAATGTTTTAATTTTGATACACGTGTAACAAACTATAAACATGAACTATGAACAGCCGGTCTATTCTGTAAAAATCTCACCGTGAAAACGTAGGTGAAGTGAGCTGTCATTCCATCAGATGCTAGGGATCAACACTATTGACAGCTCACTCCACGCTCACCTCACCTAAGTTTTCACGGTGAGATTTGTACAGAAGAGCACTGCAGGTCACAGGAACAATCTACGACTCCCGCATTCCACTTAAAATTAAGGGAAAGATTTATAAAACAATGGTTAGACCTGCTGACTTGTATGGATCATAATGTTGGGCCACCAAAGGGATGAATGAAAGGAAATTGCATGCAGCTAAGATAAGAATGCTAAGAGGGATGTGTGGTGTTACACGAATGGATAGAATAAGAAATGAGTACATAAGAGGAAGTCTGAAAGTGACACCGGTGACTGAAAAGTTGTGTAGAAATCGGTTGTCTTGGTATGGGCATGTGAGCGGAGCAATGAGGAAAATGTCGTCAGTCGTCAAGTTTTGAGTATGAATGTGAA
Source organism: Dicycla oo (assembly GCA_948252095.1). NCBI lineage: Eukaryota > Metazoa > Arthropoda > Insecta > Lepidoptera > Noctuidae > Dicycla > Dicycla oo. The sequence continues at coordinate 19,658,322 of OX411732.1, forward strand.
AGGCTAAGAAACGATGGATGGACTGTGTGAAAGATGATATGGTTATAAAGGGAGTGACTACTGAGATGACTACCCATTTCTTATTCTATCCATTCATGTAACACCACACATCCCTCTTAGCATTCTCATCTCAGCTGCACGCGATTTCCTCTTTTTTGATGGGGGAGAATGGCAGAAGAAAACATGTTGCACCGACCCCAAGTAATATCTTATAATATCTTCTTAGGACATTGTTCACACACGGTCATCTGATCCCAAACTAAGCAGAGCTTGTACTATGGAAACCAGATAACTGATAAACTAAATACACTACTTTTTTTTTTGTAAATACGTACTTATATAGATAATTACACCCAGACTCAGGACAAACAGACATGTTCATGCACACAAATGTTTGTCCTGGATGGGAATCGAACCCACGACCTGCGGCATGGCAGGTGGTATCTTAACCAACCACGCCATCTGAGAGCCGATGATGAAGTTCGATAACCCTGTATCAAACTTATCACTTTAAGGTTGCTATGATCATCAACACCCGTAATTTTCAATAATACACAATTGTACTGGACCATCAACCATTCTTATGTATTCACATCGCGACAAAACAACTTAAAATGGCAAAACCCATAAATAAAACAAACATAATTCTTCTGAAAGTCACTCAAATAATGTAACAAAACACGCGAATTAGCTACTTTGATTTATAAACAGTAAGAACTAAAGCCAAGTCCTTTGTAACAAAATCGGAGCTGGCCACCGATGACATTTATTTCCTCGCAAATAATATTAAAATATTGTTCTAAGATTTATGTCAACGCTAATTTCTATGTGAAATTATCTGCGGTGGTTCGTAGAAATATTGGTATAACATGTTACAGTAAGCCAGTGCGTGAATGATTAGCTCTAAATTCTAATGAAACAGCTGTTCAAAACAGTTTTAATGTGATTCAGTGAAATTGTTACTACTACTAGTTGCTAAATTAAGTAATAACAGCCGCACGAGTCGATCCATCAGGTTAAGCTAAGCTTGCCGGGGTTGGTCCGTAGATGGGTGACCATCTTTACATATCGAGCCTCCTCCGTGCCTCGGAAAGCACGTTAAGCCGTTGGTCCCGGCTGTCATTAAAGGATCTTTGACAGTCGTTACGGGTCGTCAGAATCTCTGACAACCAGTCTTACCAAGGGGTTCGTATTACCCAGTAACTGGGTTGTGGAGGTCAGATAGACAGTCGCTCCATGTAAAATACTGGTATTCAGCTGCATCCGGTTAGACTGGAAGCGAACCCAACATAGTTGGGAAAAGGCTAGGCAGATTGATTGACTAGTTGCTAAATTAGCATTTTAACTATACAGGGTCAAATGAAATTAGCTAGCGAAACTCCGCAGACGTTCTGGGTATCGATATCTACTGATGATAAAACAAAAAAAAAATTACATAAGAAACTCGTTTAATTTCAAGTAATTATAGCTGACTACGTACGGGGTCAACGACCGCTTGTAGTGTTCTTCTTGAAATTATAAGGTTATTAAATCTTTTTAGAGTTCCCTACCTCAAAAGGAAAAAATGGAACCCTTATAAGATCACTCGTGTGTCTGTCTGTCTGTCCGTCTGTTACAGTCAATTTGCTCCGAATCTAATGGAGCGAATAAGTTGAAATTTGGTACACATCTGAATTTCTGTGACCCAAACACAGACGTCATCATCATTCTCCTTCCCTTGGCCCAATTTATTTGGGATCGGCGTAACACGGCTTTTTCTTCCATACTTCTTATTAGTCGTCATCTCGGTAGTCACTCCCTTTTTGGCCATATCATCTTTCACACAGTCTATCCATCGTTTCTTTGGTCTTCCCTTACTCATATAGCCATCCACATTCATACTCAACACTTTCCTGACGACATTTTCCTAATTCCTCCGCATCACATGCAACCGATTTCCACACAACTTTTCAGTCACCGGTGTCATTTTCAGACTTCTCTTACATACTCATTTCTTATTCTATTATCCATTCGCGTAACACCACACATCCCTCTTAGCATTCTCATCTCGGTTGCATACAATTGACTTTCATTTATTCTTTTTATGTCCCAACATTCTCATCCGGCAACGTGTAACATAAATAAAAGAATTTTGAATATGGAAATCACTTTTGGGGGTAAATAAGAATAAAATAATAAAAAAATTGCAAACTCTACCGTGTGATATAGTATACAATGATAGGGCTTACTGTGAGGGTCTCATATATAGTATTTTTAATAATTAAAAAAACTGTTTTCAAGTTATTTAAAAGAGTTAACTTTGAAAAAATATAGCAAATAGTTCTATACCTATAGATTTCAGGAAAACCTATAAAAAAAACCTTAAAATACACATAGTAAATCTCTCAATATTGTATGTACTTACATGGGAATGCATGGGAGCACATGTTTTTCAACTACAATGTTAAGTTTGTTCCTGGAAACCCTTCACTGTGCGTAGTCCAACACGCACTTGGCCGGTTTTTTTTTTTGTAGTGTCGTTTTATTTATAACTACACACCACAGCATTGTGATTTTGAAAATCGATTCGTATTTGGGATAAGCTGGTGATGAAACCGGCATCTCATAGAACCAAAATTTTGAAGATATGACATAATATACCCGCACTGAACAACCTGCGTGGTAGATTACGCTCATTCCCCCTAGCGTAGAGGATCCAGCCGTTCTATGCGGTAAAAATCTCTCCATGAAACCTTAGGTGAAGCAGGTACCACCTAAGTTTCACGGTCATTCATTTCATTACGCATTCTATCCAGTACGCTGCTATGGATTGACACTATAGACAGCTCACTTCACCTAAGTTTTCTCGGTAAAATGTTTACAGACCGGCTGACTCAATCTGCCTAGCCTTTTCCCAACTATGCTGAGGTCGGCTTCCAGTCTAACCGGTTGCAGCTGAAACCAGTATTTTACAAGGAGCGACTGCCTATCTGACCTCCATAATCCAGTTACTGGGTAATACGATACCCCTTGGTAAGACTGGTTGTCAGAGTTTCGGGCTTCTGACGACCCGTAACAACTGCAGACCATCCACGATTGACAGCCGACACGAAGGAGTCTCGGCATGTAAAGATGGTCACCCATCCACGAACCGACCTTGACAAGCGTAGCTTAACCTGATGGATCCACTAGTGCGGTTGTTATTACTTAGCCACGAGCTCCTCAATAGACTGGCTGACTGGGTTGTGGTAATTTTGGATTACGTTTCATTTTAGCAAACTTTTAAATTATGTTTAGAAGAAGTGTTTCTCTCAAACATAACAATGTTGTTTTGATTAAGGGGAAGCTTTAGGGTAGCCCGCGAAATTCAACTTTACTTACGTTTTTTGCAATTTGCAAGTCAGTATTAGGTTGTATGTTGAATAATCCTCAAATCTCATGATTTCATGAAGTAGTCATTCATTAGGATTACCTGGTCTTAAACAGTTGTATTGATTACTTTAATGATTATAATTCTGTAAATATATACGATTTACGGTCATGAATCACATTTTGATCAACGTACAATCTAATACTGACTTATAAATTGCAAAACCCGTAAGATAATTTTAATTTCGCGAGCTAACTTCCCGAGTTTCATCACCACTATTATTTGGAATGTGTTTCAGGGCATCTTTCAAAAGAGTACCTACTCACTTTTCTATATTTAAAATAACATTGACACATTCTATTCTAAAAACAAAAGCTCTCGATTCACCCCGAAAGAATGTCGATAAATTCGAAAATTCCATAGACTCAACAACTTTTGTAGTTGATCCAACATCGAACTCAATTTTATGAAGCGAAGACACATTGATTGATGTTTTGGCAACAAGGAGGGCGTGCCAAATTGGTCTTTAAACAGATCTCACAACTTGGCGTAAGTTTTTACATTAGACACGTTGATTAGAAAAAGTGACGAGTGACAACACAGAAATAAACTGGGATTGGATAGTGATGGACGTGTGTTTTCGGAATGTTTCGGATTTTTCCGGAAAATTATTCAATTCGGGTTTTGATTCAAATTCACGCAACCAGTTGGTGCCACTTTGACAAGAGGTCGACAGTGAATATAAAATATATCGCACTGATAGTACAACACTGCTGTAAATCAAAATATGTCTATGACTTAAGTGTATGAGATAACCATTAATTCAAACGTAAAATTCTGTTTCCTACGCGTCAATAATACCATAAAAAAACGGTACCGTATTAATAAACTTCATTCATTTTTTATAATCTCAAGAATGGTGCAATAGTTCGCTAGTGCCCATCTTCAACAACTGCAACAACTATTAAGGGATAAAGCTTATGTCCCATAGTATGAAGTTATGGGAAAAAATAATAGAGAAAACATTGCGAGAGGAGAGTGAGATTACCCCAAACCAGTTTGGGTTTATGCCAGGTCGAGGAACAGTGTACGCCACTTTTGCACTCCGCCAATTGTGCAAGAAGTACAGACGTGCACACAAGAACTTGCACATGGTGTTCATTGATCTGGAAAAAGCGTATGATAGGGTACCTCGGGATGTCTTGCGGTGGGCCTTGAAAGAGAAAGGTTTGTCCGAGAAGTATGTAGAGTTAATTCGTGCTATGTACAGTCAATCTTGTACCTACGTCCGGTTGGCTGCTGGCAATACCGACGAGTTCAGTGTGGCGGTAGGCTTGCACCAGGGGTCGGCTTTAAGTCATCTTCCTGTTGTTTATGGACGCTCTAACTTCGGACATTTTTTTTTATTTATTTATTTTATTGGGTACTTCAACAATGAGTACACTAGTACATTACAAACTTAAGTATAAGCGCCTCATTACTTATAGAGAAGCACAGCATACAGGAAGAGGCACCCTGGTGCATGCTATTTGCCTACGACATCGTTCTTGTCGGTGAAGATGGACCTGAGACCCAGAGCAGATTGGAGAAATGGCAACGGAAACTGGAGAATGTCGCCTGAAAATCAGCAGAACCAAAACCGAATATACAATATGTTCTGCGATTTCGGCGGTCTCTCCAGCTCTGCGGCCATAGCGCTTGATGGCGCGCTTCTCCCGGTCTGCTCCAACTTCCGGTATCTTGGTTCACTTGTGCAAAGCGATGGCGAAGTAGATCGGACTGTTAAGCATAGAATTAACACTGGATGGATGAAATGGCGGCAGGTCACGGAAACAATCTGCGACTCCCGCATTCCTCTTAAACTCAAGGGGAAGATTTATAAAACAATGGTTAGACCTGCTGTCTTGTATGGATCAGAATGTTGGGCCACAAAAAGTATGAATGAAAGGCAATTGCATGCAGCTGAGATGAGAATACTAAGAGGGATGTGTGGTGTTACGCGAATGGATAGAATAAGAAATGAGTATGTAAGAGGAAGTCTGAAAGTGGCACCGGTGACTGAAAAGTTGTGCGGAAATTGGTTGTCCTGGTATGGACATGTGATGCGAAGGAATGAGGTAAATACTCGTATAGTCAGGAAAGTTTTGAGTATGAATGTGGATGGCTATACGGGTAGGGGAAGACCAAAGAAACGATGGATGGACTGTGTGAAAGATGATATGGCCAAAAAGGGAGTGACTACCGAGATGACGACTAATAGAGAAGTATGGAAGAAAAAGACATGTTGCGCCGACCCCAAATAAATTGGGACAAGGGCAGGAGAATGATGATAATCTTTATCAGGAAGTGAATAATAAATTTTTCGTCGATTCTGAAAAAAGTCACATTTTGAGTTACAACAGTATTGTATTATCAGTGTGATATGATGACGTTCAAGGTTCATCATTCGTTTCATCATTCAGTCACGACTAAAGAAAATATAGGAGCTTTGACACTTTTGACAGGTGTCCCGACTGACGTCTCAGTGCAGCTACCTAGTGAAAGTCATTTCAGAAAACTCTCATTGAGTAGTTAAGTTAGCTATTTGAGTTTGGATTCTAGTTCCGCATTGTTTTTGAAGTGAAAACTTATTTAGGTGCACTTTGCAATCTTTCTGAACAGTGAATGAAACTAAGCCGTCATTCACGCTTGGGTCGGTGACGCTGAATCGGATACCGCAGAACAGATAAAAGAGGTTTGGGTACAGTGTGAAAACGTTCAAAGGTTCCATCGTTTAACTTCGGTAAAACCGAAATTATTATATTCCCACATAAATTATTATAGACTGACGCACTAATTCTGTCACTCCTTTATTGGACCAGTCACATTTAATTCGGCAAAGTTCGGTTTTTCCGAAAAAAGAAAAAACGATGAAACCTTTGAATGTGTTCGTATTTTAAACACGGCTCCAGTCAGTCGGTGACGCTGAATCGTGTATACTCGGCTCCAGTCATTTTTATACATAAATCAAATGTGTGCGGAAGCTTTATTTATGTTAGTAAACAAAACACAATCCAGGAGCAATCTTATTATGGACTAAGTATCATCCAAATAGTGGTGAAAATACAAACTAAAAATAGGCCTTATAAGTATTACAAAAATAATAGCCTAAATAAAAATAAACTTACAGCCATAATACATATCATATCAGTAAAAATAAATGAGATTATCATGGGGATATGATCTGAGTATGTAAATCGTGCTGAGATAACAATATGTAGTGTTGCGTGTACATATACATCGTTTCTAAAAGGGCGGATGTTATAAAAGTGGGTCGGAAAACGGTTAGGAATATGAGAATATAATTTACTTTGATGGTGGAACTCACACTTTGGTTAAAGAGGATGATGTGAGATTATTATTTATGGAATGGAATTTGAAAGAAAATGTTGCTTGGTTTGCTGGAAAATGTGAAATATAATTTGTATTTTGTTAAATGTTTGAGTAAAAACAGTTTATTCACATACTACGCTTGCCGGGGTTGGTCCGTGAATGGTGACCATCTGTACATACCGAGACTCCTCCGTGTCTCGGAAAGCACGTTAAGCTGTTGGTCCCGGCAAGCGACTGTCATTCGTGGATCTATGTTTGACAGTCGTTAGGGGTCATTAGAAGCCCGAAAGTCTGACAACCAGTCTTACCACGAAGAATCGTATTACCCAGGTACTGGGTTGTGGAGGTCAGATAGGTATTTGCTCCATGTAAAATACTGGTATTCAGCTGGATCTAGTTAGACTGGAAGTCGACCCCAACATTTGGGAAAACTTACTTTACTCCTATTACGTGGGTTTAAACTTGTGCAAAGCGTTAAGCACAAAATTAACACTGGATGGATGCAATGGCGGCAGGTCACGGGAACAATCTGCGACTCCCGCATTCCCCTTAAACTCAAGGGGAAGATTTATAAAACAATGGTTAGACCTGCTGTCTTGTATGGATCAGAATGTTGGGCCATAAAAAGAATGAATGAAAGGCAATTGCATGCAGCCGAGATGAGAATGCTAAGAGGGATGTGTGGTATTACGCGAATAGATAGAATAAGAAATGAGTATGTAAGAGGAAGTCTGAAAGTGACACCGGTGACTGAAAAGTTGTGTGGAAATCGGTTGTCATGGTATGGGCATGTGATGCGGAGGAATGAGGAGAATGTCGTCAGGAAAGTGTTGAGTATGAACGTGGAGGGCTATACGAGTAAGGGAAGACCAAAGGAACGATGGATGGACTGTGTGAAAGATGATATGGCCAGAAAGGGAGTGACTACCGAGATGACGACTAATAGAGAAGTATGGAAGAAAAAGACATGTTGCGCCGACCCCAAATAAATTGGGACAAGGGCAGGAGAATGATGATGACGTGGGTTTAAACATAACTGGCGAAATGTGGGTGTACTATAGGTACACCTCTGCCTAACCATTCGGGGAAATAAGTCGTGATGGTACGATGTGTTGTGGTTGCATGCAATAAATATTAAAAATCTATAAGTAAATAAATGTGGAAAAAAAATTGTTTCCCAATGTTTAATTCTGAAAATAAAAATAATTTCCGTACCTTTATTTGGCATCACGTATTTAACGCGGCGACAAATTAATCTGAATTTGGGAGTAAAATATAATTAAAGCTGGTAGCAGAAATAATTGGTTTGCAGCTACAATAGGCGGATAAAAAGTAGAAAATGGGCATTCTTAAATTATACAATGAGGTTGTATACAAAGTTATTACAGGGTGAAATTGAATTTATGGGTAATATTTTAAGAGGTCATTGTACTGATCATTATGAATAACTTTTACTATGGGAACAAACCTGAAATCGCGGGAAAAAAACACAGTTGTTCCATACATTTATGTATGTTCGCATAACTCCTCAAAATGTAGGGAACAGCTAATTTTTTTTCGCGATTTCAAGTTTAGTCCCATGGTAAAAGTTGTTCATAAATATGAGTACAATGACCCCTAAAATATTGCCCATGTATTAAATTTCACACTGTAGAATCACTCATTCGTTTGACAGTAAATAAGATATCTTTTGTTTCTCGAATCGTAAAATCCGTGCTGTGAAAACAAGTCATTGGTTACAAAACTGTCCACTCTCTAATATCCAGACCTTTCAAATAAATCTTTTGGTTCAAATTAATCTTTACATTCCAACATTCTTGACCAATTTTCTTGTCAACAAATCCCAGTAAATTGATCTTCAAACTGCGATCTACGTCAAATGACCTAAATTCCTCCCTTTCAAACATTGATATCAATCATTTTTTATGCGCCAGATACTGGTGTGAAATGTTACAAAGTTATTTCATGTATGTGACAGACGGACACTCAGTTGACAACCGGAAATAGACAATGTCGGGGAATATTTTTTTAAATTATTTTTGACATAAAGCAGTTAGCGTTATGACATGTCTAGACGTCGCATCACAACCGACTGTGAAGGTCTAGGTTTATAATAATAATAATAATATCCTAGGACATTCTTCACACACGGTCATCTGATCCCAAACTAAGCAGAGCTTGTACTATGGAAACCAGATAACTGATATACTACGAGTACATACACTACTTTTTTTTTGTAAATACATACTTATATAGATAATTACACCCAGACTCAGGACAAACAGACATGTTCATGCACACAAATGTTTGTCCTGGATGGGAATCGAACCCATTTGATTCCCAGCTGATCAAATATCATTATCTTTTTCAGCTTCAATCAATCAATCTGCCTAGCCTTTTCCCAACTATGTTGGGGTCGGCTTCCAGTCTAACCGGATGCAGCTGACCAGTATTTTACATGGAGCGACTGCCTACCTGACCTCCACAACCCAGTAGCTGGGTAATAAGATACCGCTTGGTAAGACTGGTTGCCAAACTTTGGGCTGCTGTCTACCCGTGTCAAAGTTTTAAAGATCTACAAATTTCCGTAGCACGGATGGGTCTCGATATATGTTAAATGGTCACCCATCCACGGACTGACTTCGGCTAACGTAACTTTCAACCCGTGCGGCTGTTACGAGCCCATAACAAGAATCTAACAAGAATATCCGACACAAAATCCCTTAAAAACGTAGGTACTTAAGGGATTTTGTGTTATTTCTTTGTAAGCTTTACAGTACACTCAAGGACAACAAACCGCTATTTATTATTGTAGATTCTCATATCTTCAACCACCATAAAAACGGATATAAAGATGATCAGAACAGTAATTGTGATAGTAAGCCGGTACAATCGCGTACTATCGTCTAGCCAACGCAAAAATTCACGTCACCTTTAATATTTATAGGATGTGTGGAACTATTAATGGACTGTGACGTACAGTTGAGTACAAAAATGCTGAGCTATATAAATTCATATTTTTTTCAATACCTATTGAAAGAAAGAAAAGAAGGAAAAACTGTTTATTCACGTGACAGTGACGTAACATACATAAAATTGTGGTTAGCCTAAAAACAAAAACAAAACAGTACTAATTCAAAAAATAATATGCTAAACGGAAATATGAGCATAATACCGTGAGCCGTGCTCAGAGGCGGAATCCACGGCGCTGGTTTTCAGCGTAGGCTAGCGTGTCGTTGCCTCAGAACAATAAATAAAAACACCAGCTAGATACTTATTGTTCCGAGGCACATAGCAAATAATACTCTCATGAGTTCTGAGGTCGCTGTGGCAACAAAAAAATTGCATAAATACCTATTTGATACTAAGCTTTAAAATTTATATAAGTGAAATGACGTGGCTGTACAAACTTTACAAGGTGAACTTTTCTCGCTGAACAATTAGGTAAGTAGATAGGTAGGTAGATTAAGTACTTAGCATGTTTTATATCGATTCCAAATCGAAACTTACCTAAATACATTCATTTTGAAAATATATTTAATTTGTAAGGCAAGTTTCCTTGTCAAGAGATTTGATTGGCTTTTATTATTTAGGACAAACCATAACAACAGGAAACATGAGACAAATTAGAGATTCTTACGGAATGAGAACTTGAAACCCAAAATAATTCAAGTATGAATTAATTAATTTAATCTTAGCGAGTATCGCGTGGAAGCTCGCCGATAATAATCAGAAACTTTGTTCAAGGATACGCCAACGAAAACTGAGAACCATTTTTCTTAACAATGTTAAAAACTTACGAAGTAGGATCAACAAGATAAGCATTCTGCTTTAATCTTGTTTGTCTTACTAAAAATGTAAAAGACTTTTTAAAACCTAAAAACTTTATTCATGTTTGTAGTAGGAAAAAGCAGCTAAAACATAATTATAAGTTTATATAGGGCTAATTTTTCAATCGTCTCTATAACTTTTATTTATGGAATAAATATGGCGGTTTGACAGCTTTTATATAGAAAATACGTCAAACAGTCATATTTATTCTTCGCATAAATATTATCTGATTATTGAAAAAACCAGTCAAGAGCGAGTCGTACTCGCGCACCGAGGGTTCAGTACCATCCTACTTCCTACTTATCCTACTTAATATTATAAATGCGAAAGTTTGTAAAGATGGATGGATGTTAGTTACTCTTTCACGCAAAAATTACTAAACGGATATTCATAAAATTTGGCACACAGATAGTTTATAACTTGGATACTTTTTATCTCGTTATTCCTACGGGTTCGAGAGGAGCTCATGGCTAAGTAATAACAGCCGCACGGGTCGATCCATCAGGTTAAGCTACGCTTGCCGGGGTTGGTCTGTGGATGGGTGACCATCTTTTCATCCGAGACTCCTCCGTGCCTCGGAAAGCACGTTAAGCCGTTGGTCCCGGCTGTCATTCGGTGATCTTTGATAGTCGTTACGGGTCGTCAGAAGCCCGAAAGTCTGACAACCAGTCTTACCAAGGGGTATCGTATTACCCAGTAACTGGGTTGTGGAGGTCAGATAGGCAGTCGCTCCATGTAAAATACTGGTATTCAGCTGCATCCGGTTAGACTGGAAGCCGACCCCAACTTAGTTGTGAAAAGGCTAGGCAGATTGATTTGATTCCTACGGGTTCGAGACTTACACGAGTGAAACCACAGGGTGCTGCTGGTGATATATTAAAAAAAAGTGCGCTATTTACAGACATCGTTTTATTTTTACTGTAATCTCTACATAAACTTCTATCACACAGAATAATTTCAGATTTTTTTCTATGCAAACTTCGGACATAAGGGCGGGGGGGAGGGAGGACGGTATTTTTATTTACATTTTTCATGAAAAGTCGAAAATTCTGCGGCCTAAAAAAAAGAAAAAATATTTGAAGATGTGCGAACAGCGTTCTTTCGTATGGCCACTTGCCCTAGTAGCCCCACTTCAAGTTTTTAAGACCCCCTTTCAGTCCCTGTTGCAATATATTATATATATACAGGATAATTTTTTAAGTAGTGCGCAAACTTTCACAGGTTATTCTACCCATGAATATGAACAACTTTCACTATGGGACCAAACCTGAAATCGCGAAAAAAAATCAGCTGTTCAGTACATTTATGTTGGCACAATTCGTCAAAATGTACTGAACAGCTTATTTTTTTTCGCTATTTCAGGGTTGGTCCCATAGTGAAAGTTGTTCATATTCATGGGTAGAATAACCTGTGAAAGTTTGCGCACTACTTAAAAAATTATCCAGTATATATGTATTTATTTATTCTTATTTGCATAATAGTTGGACTAACGTCATCTGAAACTATTCCAAAATTTAAGTTGATAGCATTAGTAGTTCTTGAGATATCTAGCTGTGACAGACAGATAGACTGAGTCGCACCATAAAGGTTCCTTTTTACCATTTTGATGACCACGGAACCCTAAAAATGAGCCCTTAGTTTAAATTAAAATAATACAGGTAAGTTATTAAAAACTGCCCATACTGTCTTAAATAGGTACAAACATTTTCAGAAATATTTTTCATCGTGTAGCATATTTTTATTTTATTTCTATTGATCGTCAGCCCAATTGCGTAACACACTATCAATCGGAATCAGTTTCATTTTAACAGTTCAACACCATTAACTGGGTTATTTACGTTGTCGAGCCGACAAATTTTTCGAACATTATGAAGCAATAGATTAGCAATTTGCTTCAAAATGATTCAGATTTTGATTGATAGTGTGTTACGCAATTAGGGCGTTGATGGAATACTGTTAAATATTTTCACCAAAAAAACATGATTTAAGTCAGCAATCATTTGAAAATATGATGCAGAGAAAGTAGGTACTTATACAATGTAGCAATTTTAATAACTGTCTGTTGAAAGGCAAAATTCCTATATATTTTTTTACCTATCTTTATAATCCGAACGCCAAATATGTATGTTGTCAGCATTGTAATATCTTTTAAAAACAAATTGCTGGGAAGAATTCGCTCTTGATCTTACAAAACAAAGCTGTATTACTTCTGAGTGTTAGTGAACATGTTACAAAAGGAAATAAACTTGGCAACACTCAAAATCTTTAAGATTAGGTACAGACGCCAGCACATCAAGCTACTACAATCTGTCAAATTTCTTTAATAGATTTTTAACTTTATCGCCAAAGCTTTAGGTTCAAGGTTGATTAGGAAAATTTGACAGTTTCGGGTAGCTTGATGTGCTGGCGTCTGTACATTTACTGAATCAAGTTTTACGTTAAAATATAATAATAAACAAAACTTTTGCTTCAATAATTAGTTTTGTAAATAATTCTATTAATTATGCTTGTTAAGCTTTAATTACTTTCAGGTTTCAGCTAAGAGCTTTTAAAAACTTTGTTTAAGTTTATCCTCTTAAAATAATTCGCCACCATTAAAATTCGCCGCCTTTTTTGACGGATACTGTGAATTTCTCTGAAATAAACCGAACACTTACCGCTAATTAAAAAAATGTCAGAAACGAACGAAAACTATACGAGTAGTACCTAACAAAAAAAATTCCGACCTAATAATACTCAAGAATTTCATTACAAAATTAAACAGAGCATTCTAATTTTGTAAGAAAAAATAAAAGCACAAACCAGTTCACACAAAAGAAAAAAAAACAATAAAAACACTCATTTCGCTAGATCAAAAGGATCGGTATCAAGCATCTTCAGACAGTTCTGACCTTTCGAAAGTGTTATATCGCGTTACTATCGGCATGTATATTTTATTGGCACATATCGCTTTTTTCACGATAACCATCGTCCGCGAGTGTACCCGCGACAGACTGGCGATCGGCCAAAGCTTTGATGTCGCCGAAACGCTAATCTAGCCAAAAAGCGTGCCTCCCCTGCGTGTAGGCAATTGTTTTTTTTTTTGCGGCTGAGTGGATTGAAATTGATTCGGTAAAGAATTAATGGTATTTGTGAATTATATTTATGTTTTTGGATAATATCGCCCACAGTCTGGGGTTGTGCCCGGTTAATGGCAATAGGCTCGCACCCTATTACATTGGACTTAAAAATTTAACTTGTGAAATGTGGGTGTACTATAGGTACACCTCTGCCTAACCCTTCGGGGAATTCAGGCGCGAATTGTGTGTGTTTCGCCAAAATGGCGAGGAATTTGGGAAGATTAAGTGTTCTGTGGTGAAGAGTTGGCCGGCCATTCGTTTGGATTCCGAAGATTTGGATCATTGTTGCGTGGTTTTACATAACTAATTACATGATTATTTAAAAAAAAAAAATCCTCCCGACTAAAATCCGGTACCAACTGCTACTGAGAAATTCCTAATGCAAAAACCCAATAACACTGCCCGACACGGGTATCGAACCTAGGACCTCACGCTCAGCAGTGGCGCTTGCGACCACGAGACCAACGGGGCTGTTACACACACACACACATGATTATTAGATAATCAATATTAAGTATCATATTATATATACAGGTTGTAGCGTAATTAATGGATAATCATGTATGTGCGGGAAGGGGACCTCAAGCACTATAATATAAAAAATTGTCAAACCGCGGAGCCGATGTGTATGCGCATTTTTTTTTTAAAATTATGTTTTGAAAAATTGCTACCTTTGGTCACTTCCTCGGCCACCGTGTTGACAAATGAAGGAATATTTACTATCTGATTTCTGAATATTCCTAAATAAACGTGCTATAAGATGTTAACTACAGTTTTAAAGTACTTCATGTGGTTTCTTTTTAAATCTTAAAGTGAAAAAAAATGTGTTTCTGTGTGTTTCTTTTTATTGCCAATAAAAAAACCGGCCAATTGCGTGTCGGACGCGCAATGAAGGATTCCGTAGTTGCAATTTTATACCAAGAACCAACTTAACATTGTAGTTGAATAACATGTTCCCCCATACTTTCCGACTGCAAATGTAAGTTTGTACGCACATTATTGAGAGATTTACCATGTTATTTTACTTCTTATAGGTTTTCTTGTAATCTATAGCAATACAACTATTTTCAGTATTTTTTTCAAAATTTTAGGCTCTGTAGTTTTGGAGATAAGGGAGGGGAATGGTCAATTTTCGTCTATTTTCTTAAATAACTTTAAAACAATTTATTTTAAAATTATAAAATATATACATATTGGAGACCCTTACAGTAAGCCCTTTGATTTGACATGTCACACGGTACAGTTTGCAAAACTATTTTTTTAGTTTTCTTATTTGCCCCCCATAAGTGACGCTCATATTCAAAATTCATTTATTTACGTTACACGTCCGTGTTTGGGTCATAAAAATTCATATGTGTACCAAAATTCAACTTAATCGGTCCAATTGGCTGTGACAGACGGACAGACAGACAGACACACGAGTGATCCTATAAGGGTTCCGTTTTTCCTTTTCAAGTACGGAACCCTTCAAAAAAATTGCGCATGCCCATCGACTCCGGGGTTTGACTTTTTTTATATTATAAGGCTTGGGGTCCCCCACCCGCAGATTCATTAATTACGCTACACTCTGTATATATTTGACTGGCCTGTTGGTCTAGTGGTTAGTAGCCCTGACTGCTATGCCGGAGGTCGTGGGTTCGATTCCCACCCAGGACAAATGTTTGTGTGATGAGCATGATCATTTGTTCTGTGTCTGGGTGTAATTTATCTATATATGTATGTATTTAGAAATATATAAGTATGTTTATCAGTTGTCTAGTACTCATAACACAAGCTCTGCTTAGCTTGAGGCTAGACGGCGTTGTGTGATAGTTGTGGAATATTATTATTATTATTTATTTAGAGCAGTCCTGACTGACTGACTCATCAAACCCCGGAACCTAGAAAGCTGAAATTTTGCACAGAGGTGATCCCTATAATGTCGACAAGAAATAAGGAAGGATATTCGTTCCCGTGGAATATTTTCCTGACATCCACGCGGCCGAAGCCGCAGGTTAGTTTAAATATATTATATAACTAACATAAAAATAAAAACTAATGCCCTATCAAAAGATATCTGAACGATTTTACATTTATTGTAAAAAGTATTTGAACTTTTTTGAAGTCATTTTTATTTAACAAATACCTACGTACTTGAATAAAAATAAACGGCTAAGTTGTTGTACCAAACAGCTCAATTTAGCGACACTTTCGTTGCTAGATTTAAAAAATAAAACACTGAAAAAATCTAAAGTGAACGCAATTTTGTTAAAATGGTTCGCTAAAAACAGTGAAAGCTTTCTTCTAAAACGGTCTCTATGGGCATAATAAACAACACCCTGTAACTCTTTACTGAAAAATAAAAATCTAAAAGGTTCAATCTGTGTACGCACCGGGACTTACAGCTTAGTACGGCCGTTATTCCAAATGCGTACAGTGCGGCTACGTTAGAAACAATTGAGTCTGGTACCTATGAAATACCTAAGACCCTACTGACTCTAAACCTAGCCCTATAGCAATTACCTAGCACCCTAGTTACCCTAACGCCCTAGCCTATCATACAAACCACACCAAACGTAAGTTACGTTGGTTTTACGTGCGGGAAGTCTGTCACAAGGAGACCTACGGTGACAGACGGAATTTGGGTAGGAATAGGGGTTTGTGTACGTCGTGCAATGTACACAGGAAATGGTTTTCTCACTGCCGATCCCACAGACTCATAGGACCGATGATGGCTAAAGGTGTCTTGGCCACAGTGAGAGGAGTTACGGGAGATGAATCAAACTCGACTCCAGCTTGACGACTGCTTTATTACAGTAGTTAACTTAATTATATATAAATTTTGTGGTCAATACACATTGATACCTATTTACATGTGTGTTGTGTGTGTATCGAGCCGATGAAGCGAAGATCTCAGCAGGTCACTTCTTAGTGCTGACGGTGTGCCGGTGTTGCCGGCGGAACGAATGTATGTCGATCTTAACGCTGACGCTGTAATGATGTAGCTGGCTCGTGTAACTACTGTTCATGGTTGAACAATCTGTGTACATTTAAAAAGCTCGTCCTTTAAGGAAAAGAAGGTTTTAGGCAGATTTGGCACTTAACATGCAACTTATCATGTATTAGATCGAAAGCTTCAGGTAGCCAGCGAAATTCAAATTTTCTTATTTTTTTGTAATTTGCTGGTCAGTAACAGGTTGTACTCGTATGTTGTTCTGAATATGATTCGCGACTGTAACAAATCTGTATTTATAGAATTATAATCATTAAAACCAGTAATACATCTCTCTAAGGTCATATAATCCTAATGAATGAAATCTTGATATTTAGGATTAAAGTAACTTAATTAGTTGTGTTACTACTGATTCTAATGATTATAATTTTTAACCGACGGCAAAAAAGGAGGTTCTCTATTAGAACTGTATGTATGTATGTTTGTATGTCTACGATTTTCTCAAAACCTAGTGAACCAATTTTGATGATTCTTTCACTAACGTGAACTAAAGTATGTAGTACTTTCAGGAAGGTTTTAGTATATAAGGGAATTATTCTTATGTACGAAGTTACATGCATAAATGTACTGTATTTTCGGCATTTCTAAGCGAATTTTGATGATTTTTCTTTTCGTTCGTCTTGAGCATAGGGTATTTTGTATATTCAACTAAAATTGGAAAAATAAATTTACTTTAAAAAAAGTAAAAACCCACATCAAAAACCTAAAACGAATAAAATAACTTTCATAAATAAACTTAACAGCTTCTGAAGTTGGTGTCTTCAGTTCTTTAATGTACTAATAGCTTGGCACCGACTTCAGAAGCTGTTAAGTTTCTTATGAAAGTTATTTTATTCGTTTTAGGTTTTTGAAGTCGGTTTTCACTTTTCTTAAAAGTAAATTTTGTAGAATACAAACTTGTTACGGTCGCAAATCATACTGACTTCTATAGCAAAAAGCAAAAAACGTAAGAAAATTTGAATTTCGTGGGCTACCTGGAGCTTCCCCTTAAGGTATATGAGATACATCACGTCTGTGTTTCCTTAAGGGATAAGCAGATGAGTTTAGTGTGCCCACATTTTACCCTTTATGTCCCATGTTATCAAAAATCAAAAGTCATTTTGTCAACATTACATAAGACAGTCCTCCAAAACGCCTGCCCTTCACCACTTCATAGTGCTTTATAGGAAGAAGAAGTGGCGCAACAAACTCTCCAGCAGCGCAGCTGTCTGTTCAGTTAGAAAAACTTGATTATATACAATATTATGCAAAGTAATTCACATTACGCAACACAAAACATTAAGTTAAATTATTTGCTGTATGTCAGCTACAGCACACGCCAATATACCAAAAAAAACTTTTTAGCAAAAAATAAAACCGACTTCCAAAACAAAACACTACAAAGTGAAAAATAACTTTAATTTCGGTAGTCGGTGTCTTTGGTTTTGTATTTTCGTTTTTTGCCACCGACTACCGAAATTAAAGTTATTTTTCACTTTGTAGTGTTTTGTTTTGGAAGTCGGTTTTATTTTTTGCTAATTAAACTTTTTATTTTTCACTTTTTAGTTGTGGAACTTACCCCACACAAATTCGAATACATAATTGAGCACAATAATTGTAGATATAGCCATGTAAATAACAGTGATAGGAAGTTATTAAAACACCATCACATCATCCACATAAACTAAATGGGAAATATACACATTATTGAAGCTAACTCAAAAACTCCCCAAGCAAAGTTAATAAAATTTATATGGGACCACCTTGGAAGCATACCCTATCAAACAAAAAAAGAATTTTCTAAATCGGTCTATCCGTCTTTGAGTAATCGCGTAACAAACATACAAAAAAAAAAACGTACAGACGAATTGAGAACCTCCTCCTTTTGGAAGTCGGTTAAAAATAGCAAACGATCCTACTGCCTGGTATAACTTTTTCCAGACTCCGGGTTGCTACTAAGAAAAGAGCTTTAGGTAACTCTTTTTTTTATTCTTTTTTTTTGGCCTTTTGTATTACATGTATATGCCAGTCCGATTAATCTTATTCAATACATCACTAGATTAATTTATGAAATTATTTAAATCAAAAATATATTTTATATCTAGTAACCCAAATCTCAGTACCAACACAGCTTTCCCGTGCAAAAAATCTAAACCTTGTCAATGTTAAACTTCAAAACCTGCACGTAAATAATTTCGCGAAACGTTTGCAAGCGCACGAAACCGATGTAAATGAGGGATAAGCAGAACTCGAGGTTCAATGGTCTGTATTCTGTACCAACTTGTAACCATCAGAATGTTTCGTGAATCATGGTATATGGTGTTGCCGGAAGCGGGGGCGATTAAGGATTAAATCGCTTTCTTGGTTATCAGTGTGACATAAGTAAGTTTTTATATTGTATACGACATCATCTACATTTTGACAGGCCAGCTGGCGTGGTTGGTTAAGATACCGCCTATCATGCCGCAGGTCGTGGGTTCGATTCCCACCCAGGACAAACATTTGTGTGCATGAACATGTCTGTTTGTCCTGAGTCTGGGTGTAATTATCTATATAAGTATGTATTTACAAAAAAAAAGTAGTGTATCTAGTATATCAGTTATCTGGTTTCCATAGCACAAGCTCTGCTTAGTTTGTGATCAGATGACCATGTGTGAAATTTCCCAGGATATTATTATTATTATCTACCTAGTGCCTAGCATTTTAAAACTACGTTGGGGTCGGCTTCTAGTATTACCAGATGCAGCTGAATACCAGTATTGTACTTGTACATTGAGTGAGACTGTCTATCTGACCTCAACTATCCAGTTACTGGGTAACACGTTACCCCTTGGTAAGACTTCATCATTTCAGCCGAAAGACGTCACTGCTGGACTTAGGCCTCCTCCAAGCACCTAGTAACAGTGTTACTAAATGATAAAAGAATCGCATCAAAGATTCTGTATTTGAAAAAAATTCTTTTAGCGCTAATAAAGTCGTTTGTCAGAAAGAAATCGTAGCAGCTTCGACGCCTACGCAGAAACAACGTTCAATGCAAAAGCTTCCTTCAAGAAATTGCACGCGACACAAAGGCACCGCGTGTCGCGCAACGAGCGGTGCCTTGTGCGATTCTTGTCGCGTGTCGCGCCTGTTAGAAGAAGACTTTAGTTTCCTCGTCCTAAGTACTGAACCCACGTAAAATACTACCATATTGTAAGACTTTAGGAAGGAATGAAACCATTTTTCTTTCTTTTTTTACTGACAAATCTTTTCTCCTTTTAATACGCTCATACTTTGCACAGACAAATGCTAAAGACCTTTGCAAATAATTCCATAGTCAGATCGCTATTCGCCCTCGCTCTGCCACCCACCAAGTTCCAGCCTTCGAACTAACCCAGATACCAACAAAGTAATAGATCTAGTATCGCGATAACATCGTGCTACTCATATATTTGTGGAAGTTTCCAGAAGTTGACTCGTTTATCATACGATGAGCGTAACGCTAAGTGGTATTGGCCTATACTGAAGATAATTTTCGGGAAATCGTTGCTATTGGCTACTAAAGTGAGGGAAAAGACGATAAAAATACCGTTTTACGTATGTATGTAAAACAAGAGATTTTTGTTGTATAAAATACCACACTGGTGAATAGGATGTAAAGTCAAACCAATTGAGAATGTCAGTGACTTATCCTAACTAATAACCTCGCTATCCTAACTATATATTTTTATTTTTGCAATTTGTATTAATCAATCAATCTGCCCAGCCTTTTCCCAACTATGTTGGGGTCGGCTTCCGGTCTAATCGGATGCAGCTGAATACCAGTATTTTACATGGAGTGACTGCCTATCTGACCTCCACAACCCAGTTATTGGGTAATACGATACCCCTTGGTAAGACTGATTGTCATACTTTCGGGCTTCTGACGACCCGTAACGACTGGCAAAGATCCACGAATGACAGCCGGAACCAACGGCTTAACGTGCTTTCCGAGGCACGGAGGAGTCTCGGTATGTAAAGATGGTCACCCATCTACGGACCAACCCCGGACCCGTGCGGCTGTTATTACTTAGCCACAAGCTCCTCAAAATACCACACTAGTGAATAGGATGTAAAGTCAAACCAATTGAGAATGTCAGTGGTGATTATTGACTTATCCTAAATAATAACCTAACTATCCTAACTATATATTTTTATTTTTTATAATACACACATCAACACGGTCTAGGGATATTTTTAAAAAACCGTATTACTATCAATGTGTTAATTATTTATATGACATGTATATATTTAAAAGATACGTTATTTAATATTCTACCATTTTTTAATAATGGTTAAGGTACTTAGATTAAAATTTCAGGATTTTATGGAAAAAAATGAAGCATAGACGGAAACCGTATATGAATTAACTTTTAATTTGTGAGTAAAAACTGAAAAAAATAGAAAAATCATTTAATTTGTGTTTATAAACTTGAAGTTAGTAGTCTGAGAAAGCGCCCATGATGTTCATAACACATCGGCAACGATTCGGCATGCTCAGAACAAGGTTGTCAATGTCTTGCTGCGGAATATTGTCCCATGTCCTTCTGAGGTGCGCAAAAAGTTGATCTTCTGTAGCCAGATTTTCAGGAACTTCCTTCAGAGCTCTTCTTTGCAGCATATCCCACGCATGCTCAATGGGATTTAGATCTGGCGATTGAGCAGGCCAGTCCAAGGCCCTAACATTGTGTGTATGTAACCAAGCTGCTACCGTTCTCGCCGTGTGTGCCCGGGCATTGTCGTGCATGAGCAGGAAATCTTGCCCCATTTGTGTTCTGTGGGGCAAGATTACGGGCCCCAGCACCTGTTGGACGTATCGTTCTGCCGTCATATTGCCCCGCACCCAAACGAGATCCGTCCGTCCTCCAAGACGAATTCCTGCCCAAACCATAATTGTTCCTCCTTGGTATGGGTGAACTTCCTGAGGGTTCTGAAGACGGCTCCATCGTCCAGGAACTCGCCAAATACGCGTCCTTTGCGAATCTGGGTGGAAGCCGAACCTGGATTCATCCGTGAACAGCACATTGGACCATTGCTCACGGCCCCAGTCCACGTGGTTCCGAACCCATTCTAATCGTCGTCCACGATTGCCTCTCCGTAGAGGTGGGACCCGGAGTGGTCTACGAGAGCGTAGATTGCTTTCATGCAGTCGCCTTCTTACAGTTTGGTCACTCACAAGCACTTGGTGTTCCACTCGCAGCCTTTGGACCAATTGAGTCGCCGTTGCATTTGGTTGAGCTCGCGCAGTAATTTGCAAAAATCGGTCTTGTCTTGGGGTAGTGATGCGACTTGGCCCCCGGTGCCTCTCCGCTACTTCACCTGTGGCACGATAGCGTGTCCACAATCTTGAAATTACATTTTGGTGGGTCCCTATGGCCTCAGCAACATTACGCTGAACAGACCCAGCTTCCAGCATTCCCACAGCTCGTAACATCTCCGCCCTCGTCAAATGTTGGCGCTGCATGGCTACAATACTACAATTTTAACTTTATCTTTCGTTTAAAAATGAAAAAAAAACTGTAACTAAACGTAATTCGTATTGTTTTCTAAATTTCGCACAAATGAAAATTCCCTCTCCTACACATCAAGACATTTTATGCCACCGAAACAAAAAAATTTTCAAAAATTTGAATTTGGAATTAGTCTGAGATAAATTACAAACAAATCGGTGTATAAAAGATTCCAATGCGGCCAGTACTTTTCGAGTTATTTAATTGAGTATGAAATATCCCTAGACCGTGTTGATGTGTGTACTATAAATGCGAAAGTAAGTTTGGTTGTTTGTTTATTACCTTTGCACGCCTAAACCACTGAACCGATCATCCTGAAATTTTTTATATACGTTGTCAGGTGTACAGAAACGGACATAGGGTACCTTTCATCCCGAAAAAAGTACTGTTCCCGAGGAAAACAACAATAACGTTCTTATGATAATAGATGGCGCCACGTGTCTTTCGAATCATGACTGAATCATATTAGCTGTAGCATAACGAATTCTAAAGCTAGATATTAATTATCTGTGCGATTTTTATATTTAATCTATGACATTACTACTTTCACCTCCCTATAGTACTTGCTAGAAACTCACTCCTTTTCCGCCATAACCACAAGCCTGTACAGCTCCCCGAAATTGGGTAAGTACTCATAGTGTCCTTAGGAGAATCTGTATATTACTGTAACTGTGTTTTATCTTGTGTTTATTCTAAATAATGATCTTGTAAACCACTGTGATGTTGATTTTCCTCTCCAATGACCCATTTCCTTGTCTTGGGGCTACGGACTCGTCTGGTTAGGAAACTACGCACATCACAGAGGCTTACCGGATCTTCCTCTGAGCTCACGGACGCACCCTTGCGTGGTTCCAGGGTTCACGGCTTCGGATACTTCACAGCTTCGGATACTTCGCTACTAAGGATACAATCACCGCTCCGGCTAGACCACACCTTTGGCTAGACTACCGGCCATAACCTCTACGGCAGCCTACGCGCCAGACGCGGCTCTATACCCGACAACTACGCACCAGTCACGGCCCTCTAACCGGCGACTAAGGCTGAACACGCCGAGCCACCGCAGCGCCAGCCAGACGGTCCACCCAGGGCAGTACCCTTCCACTTTTTATAACGCCACAGCAAAGAACCTTACAACCAGAATCTACGACCCTCTTCTGTAACTTGTGGCTTAACCTAAAATTAAACTCTGTTTTAAGTGACACTTGAGTCTCATTCTCTACCTACTAAACCCCTATGCCATATAGTATAGAAACTTTAGTAGTGTGTTAAAGAGTTTTTTTTTTTTTTAATTTATGTACCTTACGTCTTGTGAGTCTGGAGTGTCGATAGACCGGTTTTTCATAATACTTTAAATGCGAAAATAAGATTGTTTGTTTTGTACGCTTTCACGCTAAAACCGCTGAACGGATTTGGATGAAATGTCGCACATGAGTAGACCTTGATTAGGACATAGGATACTTTTGATCCCGGTAGTGCGTTCACCCACCACGTGGGCGAAGCCGCAGGCAAAATCTAGTCCTAATATTATTAATATTATAAATACGAAAGTGAGTTTGTTGGTTTGTTACGCTTTCACGCTAAATTGGCTGAACGGATTTGGATGAAATTTGGCACACGGATAAACCATGACATGGATTAGGACATAGGATACCTTTTATTCTGGTAGTACGTTCCCGTCTGATAATTTCTGAGAGCTAGTTAAAAAGTAATTCTGTCACTAGTATTGTATCGAGTTATATTTTCTTACCTAGTTTTGTTTGTCCGTGTAAGATATCTCTGTTGAGAATAAATCTCTTGTAGGTGCCTAGAAGGAGCGCAGGAAATTGCCTATCGTCCTGAGAACCAAATGGTTTACCAGTTTATTGTCAGCATAGGTAGCTAATTGGCTATACTTTCACATCCAAAGTTAAGGTCCAAAAACTCTTCATCATCCGCCTAGCCTTTTCCCAACGATATTGGGGTCGACTTCCAGTCTAGCAAGCAGCAGCTGAATACCAGTATTTTACGTGGAGCGACTGCCTATCTGACCTCCACAACCCATTAACTGTGTAAAACGATACCCCTAGGTAAGACTGGTTGTCAAACTTCAGTGTCAAACATCCAAGAACGACAGCCGGAACCAACTGCTTTGCGTGCTTTCAGAGGCATGGAGGGGAAGGTATGTAAAGTTGTTCACCCAGCCATGGACCAACCGTGGCAAGCATAGCATAACCCCTCTTCTCTCATTAACATAGTTTGCCCATTAAGGTAGTTCCTCCGCCCATTAAAAAATACAAACAATATGATATAACGTGTAATGGTCTACGTCGTTACCGGCACAGGATTTCCTCCAAGGAGAGTTAATGTACAGACGTCAGCAGGTCAACCTACCCGAAACTGTCAGATTTTCCCAATCGACCTTGAACCTAATGTCTTAGCAATAAAGTCGAAAATCTATTAAAGAAATCTGACAGATTGTAGTAGCTTAATGTGCTGGCGTCTGTACATTATCGATATAAAGTTTATGTTTAATATCATGAACAAATTTAATACCTACGGGGTAGTATTTTTTGACAGTCTAATTTACCAAGACCGTGGCGTTGGCGTCAGTCTTCCTAGGCTAGGCTAAGCTACACCTTTTTTTTATTTGAGATGGGTTTGCTCTTGACTCTAGTCTAGGTCGGAGATGACCGAGACAATGTCGACGATGGAGTGATCTTTCCCAGAAAAAGCCTGTTCACTCTCACTTTGAAGAGGATTGTATGCTTTCGGAAACAGACGCAGGTAGAGAGTTCCACTCTTTTGCTGTGCGCATTATAAATGAAAAATTATTATTACATTTGCAAACTGTGAAGCTTGGCATCCACCAGGTTTACGTCGCCAATGAGCCTCTTACACCTAAATAAATCAATATTTAAGTTAGCATATAATAGTCAAATAAATATTATGGCCTTTTATGTTATCATAATATTAGGAAATAAGGTTTTAGAAGGAAACAAAGTTTTTCCACATTGTGTAGGCAATAAAATGGCAAATTTATTTGACTTTGAAATTAGTTATAAATTGGTTTACGATTCGCTTACTTAGGTAAGACCAGACCAGACCAGATATTAGACGTACGATACATTTATTGTTTTTCAAAGTATATGCCCTCAAAATTTATACATTTTTGCATTAGCTGGAACCATTGTAAAAAGCAGTTGGACCAGTCTTCCTTAGGGACCCTTTCAATGGCTCCTTGGAACGCAATCACCGCCGATTCAGGGCTCGTAAAACGTGTGCCTTTAAGTTTGTCTTTAATTTTAGGAAACAAAAAGAAGTCGCAAGGTGCGAGGTCTGGGCTGTATAGCAGATGAGTCATCAGTTCTGCAATTGAAACCTGCAAATACGCATCCGTTACCTTAGCGGAATGTGACGACGCATTTTCGTTGTGAAGGACGACATTGTTTCGAGGACGCTTTTCGCGAACTTTTTCTAAGACTCTGGGCAAGCAAGTGTAGACGTACCAATCTGCGGTCACTGTCTTTTGGTCTTGAAGCGACACTATTGTGTAATGTCCTGATTTGCCGAAAAAAGAAGTAACCGTTTTCTGACCAACGCTTCGACTTTTCTTAACTTTCGTCAACAAGTCATCAAAAGGAAAAACCCATTCTGCCGACTGGCTTTTTCTATCCGGTTCAATGCAGTAACCAAAGTTATCCAGGTTTCGTCTCCTGTCACGATATTATAGACAGCCATTGACTGCCTCCCATTAAACTTTTTTATCATTTACGGCACCACGTGACACGCAGTCGTTTCTGGTCTTCATGCGGTATCCGTCGAGTACAAAGCTTCCGAACCTTCAGATGCACATGCAAAATGTTTTGCACTTGGCTCATTCCAATGCCTAATACAGTACGAGTTTGCTGACAGTAATTGTTTTTGTCAGTTTCAATCAGATGTCTTACGGTATCAATATTCGATTCTTTAACCGCCGTCGTCGCCGGCTTCCCGACCTTCACGTACATCGTCATGGAGATGATCACATCCACGTCTAGATTCTCCGGACCACGAATACACAGAGCTGCGACATAGGGCTTCATCACCAAATGCCAATTGAAGTCTCTGACAACTCTCTTGTTGACTTAAGCCACAGCGAAACTCGTAAAAAATCATTGAGCGAACAATTTCTCGAGTTTAATAATAATTCATTGTAATAGAGACACACAATTCCACAATGAAAACAACAAATGACAGTCTCGCAAATTAAAAAGTAACATGTTCCCAGAGATTTCCATTTTCGAATTACGTAAATTTTGCTTTTTTATTTTATTTATTGTATGTGGCCAGTTCCAGAAACTTTCAGTATCCCCCACGTATAATTTAATAGTAAAAAAGAAGACGTAGACTACCTACTTAAAGTCATTTTTAGACCAGATTAAATTGGAATAAGTAAAACAAAGTTTGAGCAAATACCTATTATTCGCTTAAAAATCAGATTCAGTGACCAGCATCAGGGTTTAAACATAAAACCCAATACAGACGATCATCTCGCCTTATCAAACACATCCCTATACGATGTAGTTAAAACCAGTAACCAGAGACATCGTCAAACATATCTCAGTACTTTTACATCGAATTTAACGACAGTTATAAACAAAGAGAGACAATAAAAAAACCAGCGAAGTGCGTGTCGGTTCCGTAGTTGGGATGAATTTATCCCAAGAACAAACTTAACATTGTAATTAAAAACATGTTCTCGCATACATCAATATACGTCACGGTCAATGCTCAAAATGCAAATATAAGTTTATAATCGCAAAAAATATATACAACTAGCTGACCTGACAAAGTTGTCCTGTCAAAATTTATATAATTCATACAAAATTACCATAGAAAATGCCCTTTCAGTTTTCCCGAATTTTCCAATTTTCCCGGGAACTTTTTAAACCTTTTCTTTCATACAAAACTTGTCCTGACAATTACACACAACAAAAAAAGAATTATCCAATTTGGTGCAGTCGTTCGGAAGTTATGCGCGTACATACATTTCGGCGATTCATTTAATAGAGATAGATGTATGTAAACTTATGTGATAAAATTAGAAATTAATGATTTTCGGACTTTTTCCTTTACCTGTGCTGTGAGACCTTGCTTCTTGTCAAATTTCATGATTAGATTGATGATTATCTTTAGAAAGTCCTATAAGTTTTGATTTATTTGCGAGTATCAAAATATGTCGCACAAATAGTCGTATTTTTTTTTTAGCATTGACGTAAAAGCTTGACATTTTTTAGAGCTTCAAGGGAACGTATGACTTGCGTATTTGTTATTAATTTCAACTAGATACCTCCACGGATTCTCGAAAAATAGGGTCTTGACAGACAGACAAGTCAAAGATCTGGACAGCGAAGTGATCCTATGAGAGTTCCGTTTCTTCCTTTTGAGGCACGGAACCCTAAAAACCATGTCACTTTATCTGCTTCCAATGAAATAGCCTGATGTATTTTCTCTCTGTTTATTGATTGGCTTGTTGGTCTAGTGGTCGCAAGCAGTACTGTTGAGCATGAAGTCCTGAGTTCGATTCCCGGGTCGGGCAATGTGTTATTGGGTTTTCCATCTGGAATTTCTCAGTAGCAGCCAGGAGTCTGGATTTGTGCCGGTAGATGGCAATAGGTTCGCCCCCTATTACATGGAACTTAAACATAACTGGCGAACTGTGGGTAGTCTTAACCCTTTGGGAAACACAGGCGTGAATGTGTATATTATGTTATGCTATTTTCTCTCTATAATAAAATTGAGAGAACTTTATCCAAACAGAGAACTGATGGGATTTAATCCGATTTTCCTCAATCTAGAATTCTAGAACAATAATATTTTTAGTGAAAGATTAATCTGGGAGGCAATTGCGTAACATCCTATCGGAATTATTTTGACAGTTCAACAACATTCATTGCGTTATTTACGTTGTCGAGCAGACAAACTTTTCGAACATACGAAGCAATGGATTAGCGATGAATTTGCTTCAAAATGATTCAAATTACGATTGATAGTGTGTAGTGCAATTAGGGTACGCTGTAGGAAATGACTTGAAGATTGATAGCCAGAATTTTAATTGGCTACCCAATTAAAATCCTGGCTAGCAATCTTTTATTAAAAAAATAAAAAACTAGAAATCGCTTAGTTAGTTACTAAACTTTTTTTTTGGTTGGGAAATTATCAAAATATATCTTCTCTCGCTCTAGGCGGAGCGGGAGGACGTGTCAGACTTCTACTGACTAAAACCCACCCGTGTTTCTTCAGTTGCACAGGGCCACGGTAACTCTTTCAAACAATCCGCGAGCCTGGTAGGCATCTGCCCTAGCGGAAATCATCAGTTAGTGCTGACATCTCTTACAGGCGCGCGTGGAGCACAACGCACCGTCGATCTGGGCCTAGTTTTTACCGGACGGCGAGCTTCCCATTGCTCGCAAAAAGATTTGCAAACAATAAGATTTGCAACAAAAAGATTTGCAACTACAGACTAAAAATAATATTTCCATAGATGATTGACTAGTCGCATAGAGGGTTGGCGTACCTCAAATTCCTCGGAAATATAATAGATAGTGCATCAAACTAAATGTATGGAATTAGAAAGGACTCCTTAATAGTGGTGGAAAAAGGTTCAAACCAAAAGCAGATTTGCGTGGGACGACTTTACTCCCACGAACCACTACTTAAATAAAAAAATGGGATGAATTTCATCCCATGTGTAATTAGCGGTTAGGTACTAACCTAACTTATTAAATAAATATAATAATAATAACATTATTTCTTGACATAAATCAAATACAACAAATCATGGAAGTCTCCGACTCCTGCGCTAGTTATAAAAGTATGTTGCAGGAGAAATTGATTACTTATTTCCCATATTAGCTTTTGCCAGCGACTTCGCCCGCGTGGATGTTGGAAATTATCCCACGGGAACCGTACATTTTTTCGGGATAAAAAGTATTCTATGTGCTTATCCAGACTATAATCTATCTCTGTGCTAAATTTCATCCAGATCTGTTCAGCCGTTCTGGCGTGATTGAGTAACAAACATCTTCACAAAGTTTCACATTTATAATATTACCTATAGTAGGAAGTAGGATTGAAACTCCATCACCCTGCTTGGAGTGAACGTGTACCTATGCTAGAAAAGAATGGCTGACAAAACATAACATCACGCGTGTAATCCCTGAAGGGTAAGGCAGAGGGGTACCCCCATTTCACCAGTTATGTTTAAGTTCCATGTAAATAGCGGGCGAGACTTTTGATCAGGCACAAACCAGACCCTGAGCTGCTAATGAGAAATTCCAGATACAACAACAAAACAGGGTGAAAATACATCAGGCTATTTCATTGGAAGGAGACAAACTGACATGGTGTTTAGGGTTCCGGGTACCTCAAAAGGAAAAAACGGAACCGTTATAGAACTACTTCGCTGTCCGACTGGGTGTCTTTCAATACCCTTTTAGTCAGGAACGCGAGGAGGTATAAAGTTGAAATTAATATCAAATACGTAAGCCTATGTTCCCATGAAGCTCTAAACCCAATCTCTGCCCGACCTTGGGAATCGAACCCAGGATCGCATGTCAACAGTAATGCTGCCGACCACTAGGCCGGATGGAACGATGTAGTAATATAAATTCTGTAATATTAGTCAAGTATTCCCCTGATAGCGCTTTATTTTTAAAATACTTCGATGAAATGCGAGTTCAATTTCGCAATGAATCGTCCTGTCAGTAAAACCATATTCAGTGCCTACACACTTGCCTAGGTACCTCTTAACAAAGCAAGTACTGACACTGTAATTGGATTCTGATGAAAAACCGGCCAAGTGCGTGTCGGACCACGCACAATGAAGGGTTCCGTAGTACATTCCAACTGCAAATATAGTATTGAGAGTTTTACCATGTTATTTTAAGACCATAGACTTCTTATAGGTTTTCCTGTAATCTATAGGTAGGTAGGTAGTACTATAGTCTGTATTTTTTTTTTTTTCAAAATTTTAGGCTTAGTAGTTTCGGAGAAAAGGGAATGGTCAAGTTTCGTCTATTTTCTTAAATAACTTTAAATCAATTTATTTTAAAATTATAAAAAGAGTCTATTTGAGACACTCACAGTAAGCCCTTTCATTTGATATGTCATAGTTTGCAAAACTTTTTTTTAATATTCACATTTGCCCCCCAAAATTTAATAATAATAATTTATTTCATAAAAAGTGGTACAGTCTGTTACAAAGTGGGTTGTCAACTTCGAAATAGTTTACATCTGAGATGAGTAGGTAACAATACAAATTTACGATCTGATGTCCTAGGTAGGTTACTAAGTAGCCTGTATTAAGGACAAACAGCCCTCATTTCCCGAAAATAGGACAAAAGTATTGCTAAAACTGTTACATAATTATTATCTAACAAAATTTAAACAAATTAAATCATCTGCCTAGCCTTTTCCCAACTATGTTGGGGTCGGCTTCCAGTCTAACCGGATGCTGCGGAATACCAGTATTTTACATGGAGCGACTGCCTATCTGACCTCTACAACCCAGTTACTGGGTAATACGATACCCCTTGGTAAGACTGGTTGTCAGACTTTCGGGCTTCTGACGATCCGTAACGACTGCCAAAGATCCACGAATGACAGCCGGGACCAACAGCTTAACGTGCTTTCCGAGGCACGGAGGAATCTCGGTATGTAAAGATGGTCACCCATCCACAGACCAACCCCGGCAAGCGTAGCTTAACCTAATGAATTGATTGGCTATTATTACTTAGCCACGAGCTCCATTTAAACAAATTAAATAAAAAATAAAATAAAAAGACAAGTACAAGAATGTGTGGAGCGCGCGCGTGTGTGTTTGTGTGTGTGTGTGAATGTGTGCGCGTGCGTGTCTGTGTGAGTTGTGTGTGTGTGTATTATGAGTTACTTCATTGTTGTAAGAAGGGATTGGGTATCATCATAATTTTTGGTAGAAAGAAATTCAGTAATCAGCTTTTTGCATGTTAGCTTACAACATGTTTGCAGTGGAATTATGGCGATTATTCTATTATATAAAAATGGACCTTGATAAAAAAGAATCTTTTTGTAAATGTAAAGTATGGATGAGGTACAGTACATAGCCTGTTTCTTCTTCTGGGTATGGTCGGCTGACTTGCTATTGGAGTGTTAGAGTGCTGTTGTAAAATCGAGCTGAGTATGAACATTTGTGGAACGGTAAGGACCTCGCATTTCTGGTAGAAGTCAAAGGTCGGATAAAGTATCGGTCGAAAAGTGGCTACCTTCAGGACTGCTCGCTGCGCTACCTCAAGAGGCTTGAGAATTTATTTAGCAGCACCACCCCAACTTGTAATGCAGTAAGAGATTACAGACTGGCACATTGCAAAATATACAGACCGTATAACATGTACGTTGGCAATATGCCTAAGAGTTTAAAAAAAAATTGACCGCCATAAGTGACGCTCATATTCAAAATTCATTTATTTACGTTACACGTCCGTGTTTGGATCACAGAAATGCATGTGTGTACCAAATTTCAACTTAATCGGTCCCTTTAGATTCGGAGCAAATTGGCTGTGACAGACGAACAGACAGATAAACACACGAGTGATCCTATAAGGGTTCCGTTTCTTCCTTTCGTTCCTTTTGAGGTACGTAACCCTAAATATATACCCTATAAATAGGGATATTATTAATTGCACATGAAATAAATAATCACCAATCAATTTATTTCCATCATTTAAATAAATTTTTACATCAAAAATACTGACTGCACAGCAAATTAACCAGAACATACATACACAATACTCGCACTCATAGCACATTTTGCTATAACATGGCAACGAATATTAACCCTGAGGTTAGGTTTGGTTAGGTTATTTTAAACCCTTTACACAGAAATAGAAGCCCAGCGAAGCGGGGCTTCGTCGACATAGGATGCAAGAGCGAGCGAAGGCATGAAGGGTAAGTTACAATAATTTGTTTTTCTCAAGAATGGTAAAAGGTAATATATAGGTTTAATGTGCGCTAGTCATTATTAGCTATGCATTAATAAAAAAAGCTTTACTTTAAGATAAAGAGCGGTGCGCCACGAATATAAATTGTTGCTTATTTGCTTATATTTTGAGTTGAGTATTTTGCTGTGCAATCATTAATTTTGATTGGAATTCGAATTACTTTTGGATAAAAAAGTCATTTTTTTGAATTGCGTTTAAATACTACCCCTATAAATATTGTTATCTGACAGTAGTACCTACAAAGGTAACTCTGGTGTTCCATGAGAAGTAGAACAGCTAGCTTTTCATGAAATTCAGGCTGTCTTGTTTATCGAAGTTGCTTTGAAAGATTTATTAGCAATATGGGTACGACACACAAAAGTAAATCAAACTGCTGTAGGAAAGAGACATTTGCGGCAAGAAAATATAAAAAAGGGAATCAATACAATTAATGTAGTTATATATTCTTTGCGAATAAAGTCACATCAATGCAGAGTCATGATACGGAAGATTTGAAGATGTATAATATTTAAGAGGATTGTGAAGCTGTAAATTTTCATACAAAAAGAGATAACGTTTTTCTCCCCGTAAACATAGTCTAATTTTCATATTTTTTGGAAATGTTGTTGGTATAATGAAAAACTAGGTCTGTAGGTTTTTGTAATAAAGAAATATTGCATACGATATAAGTTATTAGCATCTAAATATCTATAATTTTGACATAAAAACAGCCAGGAGCATTTTTATTATTTTAAATTAAATTAAATTGAATTACTAAAAACGAAAAACGTACAGACCTAGATTAAAGTATATTAAATGTAATGAGACCAAAATTGTCTCATTTCGTAAAGGTTTAGGGGAGTGAAAACGTTATCGCCCGAAACAATATTTATGTAAATAATTGTATGAAATATAGGTAATTGCCTCCAAAAATCGCGCCGCGTATCGGCACTTCACAATCCTCTTAATGTGTCACTTTATAATATTTAATGGTTCGAATTTCGGACCGCATAAGGATCACACTGCGGATAGGCAGTCGCTCCATGTAAAATACTGGTATTTAGCTGCATCCGCTTAGACTGGAAGCCGACCCCAATATAGTTGGGGAAAAGGCTGGGCAGATGATGTTAAGGAACACACTGCGCGCACAATATCTCGGACTAAGAAAGCTAGCTACCCAGAAAGCCGGGACATGTCGCCGTATGGTAGATGAGAAATGGGCTAAAAGAACCAGCGAGTGGTTCCCAGTAAACGTATGACGACATTGCGGCAGGTCATGGTGAAAATGGCGGTACGAGCTTGACCGAAAGGACTGGCCAGAGGAAAAAAGTGAAAAAAGAAAGGGAAGCCTTTACCATGCGGTGGTACAAGTCAGGCTAATTCGATTATCCTACTTCCTCCTATAATATTATAGTTAAATGTGAAAGTTTGGATGTTTGTTACTCAATCATGCCAGAACGGCTGAACGGATCTGGATGAAATTTAGCACAGATATACGCACAGATCCATAGGCCACTTTTTAAACGACTTCATAAAGGAGGAGGTTCTCAATTCGTCTGTATTTTTTTTTTGTATGTTTGTTACACGATTACTCAAAGATGGATGGACTGATTTGGAAAATTATTTTTTTGTTTGAAAGGGTATACTTCCTAGGTGGTCCCATATAAATGTTGTTAACTTTGCTTGGGTAGTTTTTGAGTTAGCTTCAATAATGCGTATATTTCCTACTTATTTTATGTGGATGATGTGATGGTGTTTTAATAACTTCCTATCACTGTTATTTACATGGCTATATCTACAATTATGGTGCTCAATTATGTATACGAATTTGTGTAGGGTAGGTTCCACAACTAAAAAGTGAAAAATAAAAACTTAGCAAAAAATAAAACCGACTTCCAAAACAAAACACTACAAAGTGAAAAATAACTTTAACTTCTGAAGACGGTGGCAAAAAACGAAAATACAAAACCAAAGACACCGACTACCGAAATTAAAGTTATTTTTCACTTTGTAGTGTTTTGTTTTGGAAGTCGGTTTTATTTTTTGCTAAAAAGTGTTTTTATCCTGGCAAAATGTACGGTTCCCGTGGGATAATTTCAAACATTCACGCGGGTGAAGCCGCTGGCAAAAGATAGTGTTAAATAAATTAGATTATAGTCTACCAAACGATGTTGCGTTTACTCACAACCATATTAAATCAAAACTATTTTAAAACCATAAAACCCAGTAGGCGAACCGGTTTGTCAAATCTTGATTACTTAATGTGCTTTACTAAAACAACCTTCACTCTGACCATAGCGAGCACATCTAAATAGGCTGAGTGATTTCGCTAAAGATGACAAACATACAATAGGTACGTCAAAACCATGGCCCTTTTATTCATTGTCGGTCAAAAACACATTTGAATTCCCATTGACCTACTGATGGTAATAGAAATAAAGATAATACTAAAGATTATGGAATTGTTGCGTCAGAACATTTTGAAACCATGTTAATAAGGGCTTGGACAGACATGACAACATATCGCGCGCTTAGTAATAGACACAACACGCAACACGCTACGCCAATACATACGCGACGCATAACATTACGCCAATTACGTAGGGCTTATGTTTAACTTACCACCAAAGAAAGTAAAATACTGCCAAAAATAGTAAATGATCACCAACATTAAAACTCCATTTTATTGTGAAATTATAAACAAAATGTTTAACATCTTGCTATCCTAGACTACAAACTAATCATTATTAACCTAACCTAACCTAACCTAGAAAGAACATTAAAAGCAAATCAAACAAATATAAAAAAAAAACCTAACCTAACCTAACGCAATAATTCGCTCGTTAAGATTTGGTGATCATTTACTACATTTGGTGATCATTTACTACATTTGGTGATCATTTACTACAATTGGTGTTTGAATACAATTTGAAGTGCAAAAAGCTTAGGGTATCAAAGTATTTTATGGTGATCATTATATTTAATCCCATTACGAAGTACACAAAAATTAAGGAATGCAGAGAGCGACATTATTATTAATAGTTTTTTACAGTGTGTGCGTGTATCTGTGCGGTTTAGGTGCTGTAAATGGATTGTCAATTGAATGAATAGTCCAGAGTTGGTAGATAAAATAGTAAATTCTGTCGCTTTTATAGAGTAGGTACTAGTACCGTCCGCGGCTTCCCCCGCGTGGTATGTCGACAAAAGAAGCCTATGTTCTTTTCCCGGTCATGGCTTACTCGCGTGCCAATTTCATCCGAACCCGTCTAGCCGCTTTAGCGTGAAAGCGTAACAAACAAACAAACTCACTTTCGCATTTATAATATTAGTTAGGATAGTTAGGAGGATGAAAATCCGGTCTGTTGAAATTCTAGACTCATACTCGCACTACTAAAGTTTCTATAATAATATAATTCAATCATGATTCGAAAGACAAGTGGCGCCATCTATTATCATAAAAACGTTATTGTTGATTTCCTCGGGATCAGTACATATTTTCGGGATGAAAAGTAGCCTATGTCCGTTTCTGTACACCTGACCACGTGTATGCAAAATTTCGGGATGAGCGGTTCAGTGGTTTAGGCGTGAAACAGTAACAAACAAACAAACAAACTTACTTTCGCGTTTATAATTTTAGTTAGGAAGTTAGGACTAGTTAGGATAGATGAAACAGAAAATGCAGTTATAACAAATCGGAACCACAATGTTTTCAA
Source organism: Dicycla oo (assembly GCA_948252095.1). NCBI lineage: Eukaryota > Metazoa > Arthropoda > Insecta > Lepidoptera > Noctuidae > Dicycla > Dicycla oo. The sequence continues at coordinate 19,694,179 of OX411732.1, forward strand.
AGAGGAGTAGGTATCCGGAATTATGGAAACAATCGAAAATTATAATTTTCTGTCATGCCCCGCTCACTCACATTCGTACGAATACGCGAACCCACAAGTGTAGAACGACATTTTGCAATTGATTATTTTTGCAAGTTTTCTCTGCATTTTTTCTAAATGCGCGCATGTGAGTGACCGGGGTAATACCTAGGATTATGTATTGTACCTATGGACATTTCAGACTATCTCCAAAATGGCCTCACACTGCACACAACACCGATAGCGTCACGCCACTCACTGGTGTTGCTAGAAAATAAAAATGCCACCACAATGTTGCAATATTATATTGTTAGTATTGCCAGTTTTTTTATTATAATCAATGTCCAAAGGTAAAAGCTTCCGTAGGTACAATACAAGACTATATGCTAATTTAATCATCATGTGACAGTTATAGGCTAGCTCTGCTTGTGTGGTAAAAAGAAAAAAAGAAAGAAAAACTGTTTATTCTCGTGGAAGTGACGCCAGCAGGTCAACCTACCCGAAACTGTCAGATTTTCCCAATCAACCTTGAACCTAATGCCTTAGCAATAAAGTCGAAAATCTATTAAAGAAATCTGACAGATTGTAGTAGCTTGATGTGTTAACAGAAGCCTAAAAACAAAAACAAATGGATAATATTCTAAAAATAATATCTTAGCCGGAAATATGCGTCGAAACGGCTAACGCTCAACATAAGACCGTGGCCCGTGCACGAAGACAATTTCAAAACTGACTGACTAACTAAACTTAAACTAACACTAACAAGATAATAATCTAACCTAGTTGAAAACGCAAGTTCACCCTCCGCCTTAGCACACAGTAAGTAATGGAATGACACTAAAGTGGATAATGCACTGTCGTGCGGATCACTTTACAAATTCGCTTGTTGAGTGGTCACACAGATTCCTGATAGTGTTTACTATGCTTGAGTGCTTGTATCGGGAACAATATTACACAAGCTGGTTTTTTGTTGGGTTTGGCAAAGTATGGGAAAAAGCTTAGATTATCAGCTGGTTTTTGGCGAGACGTCTTATATCGGGTGTTTTTAGGGTTCCGTACCTCAAAAGGAAAAAGGAACCCTTATAGGATCACTTTGTTGTCCGTCTGTATGTCTGTCTGTCAAGGCCCATTTTCTCAGGAACGCGTAGAGATATCAAGTTGAATTTATATCAAATACTCAAGTTTATGGTCTCTTTCAGCTGTAAAAAAATCAAACTTGTACGTCAACGCCATCAAAAGATATAACCGTTTATGTCGCATATTTTGCGATTTCACAAGGGAATCAAAACCTATAGGGTACTTCCCGTTAACCTAGAATCATGGAATTGCGCAAGAAGCAAGGTCTCATAGCACAAATAAGGGGAAAAGTCCGAAAATAGTTATTTGTAATTTTATCACATAAACAAAAATTGGTTTTACAAACTTTTCACTGTTGGAGAATTGACTGTAACGTATATTATATCAATGTAGGAGAACATGCTTTTCAAATTTCAACTAAAATGTTAAGTTTGATTTTGGGATAAATTCTTTTCCACTACGGAGCCCTCCATTGTATGTAGTCCGACACGCACTTGGCCGGTTTTTTATGGTTCCGTACCTCAAAAGGAAAAAACAGAACAAGGGTTCTGTTACAAATACACGAGTGATCCTATAAGGATAAGATCACTCGTGTGTCTGTATGTATGTCTGTCTGTCTGTCTGTCCGTCTGTCACAGCCAATTTACTCCGAATCTAATGGACCGATTAAGTTGAAATTTGGTACACGTATGTATTTCTGTGACACAGACGAGTAACGTAAATAAATGAATTTTGAATATGGGGGTCAATTTTGGGAGGCAAATAAGAAAATAAAAAATAAAGGTTTTGTAAACTGTACCGGTTGACATATCAAATAAAAGGGCTTACTGTGATGGTCGCAAATACATTTATTTTATATTTTTAATTTTTTTAAGTTATTTAAGAAAACAGATGAAAATTGACCATTCCAAGAGGGGGAATGGTCAATTTTCTAACAGCGTTCTTTCATGATACCCCACATTCCCTAGTAGCCCCACTTCGAATTTTTAAGACCACTTGCAGTCCCTGTTGCAAATAAATATATGTAATATTTTTATTTCTTTCTTATTTGCAAAATAGTTGGGCAAACGTCATCTAAAACTATCCCAAAATTCAAGTTGGAGTTCTTGAGAAATCCAGCTGTGACAGACGGACAGACAGACAGACTGAGTCGCAACATAAGGGTTCCTTTTTACCATTTTGGTACGGAACCTTAAAAAGATCTTACAACGGCTATTAAAACTTTAACAAAACTATAACGACATAAAAACAACTTCATGTCACTTAAACGTCATATAAAAGCATTATAACGAACATAATATTCTTCCAGACATTTTCATAGGCCATAACGATTGTCCCAATCTCTTGCGAAGTAAAATTTCAGCCTGGTAGTAGGCTTTTACAGGAACACATCAACTTAATGTTCTGGAAAAACAATATATAAACATGTTCTAACATTATGGTAGGTAGCAAAAACATGTCGTCAGCTATCCGAGCGAGCTGTTAAAATCAATCGAGGGAAAAATTTTACTGTGTGGTAAGTATGTTTATAGGCTTTGCAAATAAATAGTGGTCATTTTTGTTATTTCCTACTGCATATTTCATTCAAATGTGACCACGATTCATTCTTAACCCAAATAAATAACCTGCAACAATCAATCTGCCTAGCCTTTTCCCAACTTTGTTGAGGTCGGCTTCCAGTCTAACCGGATGCCGCTGAATACCAGTATTTTACATGGAGCGACTGCCTATCTGACCTCCACAACCCAGTTACTGGGTAATACGATACCCCTTGATAAGACTGGTTGTCTGACTTTCGGGCTTCTGACGACCCGTAACGACTGTCAAAGATCCACGAATGACAGCCGGGACCAACGGCTTAACGTGCTTTCCGAGGCACGGAGGAGTCACGGTATAAAAGATGGTCACCCATCCACAGACCAACCGCAGCAAGCGTAGCTTAACCTGATGCATCGACCCGTGCGGCTGTTATTACTTAGCCACGAGCTCCTCTCCAAAAATATAACCTGAAACATACCTTCTAAAATGCTTTTTGCCAAGTTATCGAGAAGAATCTTCAACTTAGTCCGAGATTCTTCACGATTTATGTTTCTTCACCGCAAATTTTTATAAAGTAGGAAGAATTTATAAATATTTCGTTATCTGTCAATTCAAAGCCATAACTTGATGACCAATGTGATCAAATAGCACGTCCTTAAACCACCAAATAAATAAACATTATAGTAACGAAATATGCCGTGAAGGTCTCGCCTCTCATACACGAGGTTGTGGGTTCAAATCCGGCCAAGTACCAAAGTGACTTTTTCAATTAATATGTACTTTCTGAGATATTCTTAGATATTACTAACGTCGGTGAAGGAAGACACCGTGAGGCAACCTGGACTTTAAGTCAGAAATCGCCAAACCGTCTTGAGCAAGCATGGTGATCAATGCAGCCTTCTCTGTATAAGAAGAGGCCTTTGCAGTGGGACAGTAATAGGCTGGTATTCATTTTTATAACTTTTTGACCTGCTAATCCAGGCACTTACAGATACCTGCTGACATTCGTCGATCTTTGCTTGCAATAACCTTCATGGTCGAAGGTGTAGAACTTTTTTAGTTCCAACTACATATTCTAATAACCTGGCAGTCAGCAAATGTGTCACCAAAACCTCTTCTAAAAATAAAATACATAAGTACCTCTTTAATATGTTTTGTCAAAGCCACACCGAAGAGAATATTTAACTGTTTTAAAATCTGCTGGATAAAATTTAAGGAACGCATAGATATACATAGTGTAGCGTACCTTTACATGCGTTTAGCGTACGTAGCTTTATGCTGAGATATGAGCCTTTTTGGCCTCGCACCGGTCTTTTTTTTTTAATTTGTTAATTTTGTATTTTTTTGTTTTCTAATGTTAATTTTGTTAGTTTTATCTGCTCCTTTTTTAATGTTTGTATTTCATGTGCGTGTCCAAAATAAAATATTTTTCTTTCTTTATTTTACCTATAGGTGAAAAAGTAAAATTATGTGAAAAGGAAATAAATGGAGTTACGTTACAAGCAGTTTGTTGTTAAAAAATAATTTTCATTTTGACAGTAGTCAGAAGCCTATAAGTCTGATAACCAATCTTACCAAGGGATATCGTGTAACCCACTAACTGGGTTGTGGAGATCAGAAAGGCAGTCACTCCATGTAAAATACTGGTATTCAACTACATCCGATTAGGCTGGAAGCTGACCCCATCATAGTTGGGAAAAGGCTAGTCAGATTGATTGTACCTCCTTATACAGTGCAACAAAAACAGTACCAAAACATTTCAGTTTAGAAGACTTGACAAACATCCACTTTTACATACATTTACGGATACATTTTATTTATATTTCCAGTCTGCTGAGTAAGAACACACAATTTCAAAAGAAAATTACTAATGGATATTCCATTAGAGAGATGGGAAGCTGCATCCGCTAGCACTGATAACATCATGCTGTGACATTAGCTACAGGACTTGTACGTTAAAGTGGCAAGTTATTTTGATTGTATTGCATATTTTCTTGGCACAATGTCAGCTTTCTCGTGAATAAACTGTTTTTCTTTCTTCTTTCTTCTTCTTTCTTTAAACCTAGTAATATTATGTTACGTTAACTTTTCCTAAAACACTTTCAAACGTAAAACAAAGCCTTCTTTTTATCTTTTTTACCGGGCGAAAGGAATAACCCCTTTTTTTTTGGTGGGAAATCATCAAATTACTTCTCCCGCTCTGGGCGGAGCGGGAGGGCGTGTCAGACTTTTACTGACTAAAACTTACCCGTGTTCCTTCAGTTGCCTGTGCCAGGGCCACGGTAACTCTTTCAAACAACTGGCGATCCTGGCAGGCATCGGCCCTAGTGGACCCCACTCCATCAATTAGAAATGACATCTCTTTGAGGCGCGCGTGGAACACAACGCGCCGTCGACCCGGGCCTGGTCCTTACCGGACGGCGAGCTACCGTCCGCAAGCCCACGCCTACATTGGCTAACCAGCCAAAACCACCCCTAAAGAATAACCCTAAAGGCCTTTTAAATTCGAGATAGGCAACATGCTACAGAAGGTATTTAGACAATCTGAAACACCATCAAAAATTTGCTAATTTAGAAGAATATTGTAGCAGGGAGGGGCCTGTGGCTAGTTAATAAAAACCGTACGTGTCAATCGATCAGCTTAAGCCGGTTGGTCCGTGGATGGGTGACCATCTTTACATACCAAGACCCCTCCGTGCCTCGGAAAGCACTTTAAGCCATTGGTCGCGGCTGTCATTCGTGGATCTTTGACAGTGGTTACGGATCGTCAGCAGCCCGAACCACAACCACTCTTACCAAGCATTACCCAGTTACTGGGTTATGAAGATCAGATAGGCAGTCGCTCCAAGTAAAATACTGGTATTCAGCTGCATCTGGTTACACTGGAAACCGACCTCAACATAGTTGGGAAAAGGCTAGGCAGTTGATGATGCGTACACGCATCGAATGATGCAAAAACCGGTGTCTTCGAAAGCTATAAAAACGTACATACCAAAGTTTTCTTAACATGTCCTTCGCATATTCACTAAATTATGGGTTTCGTACGACTAGACTTCACCTTGAAACAATCGTAGCGTTAGGCACATGGAATTCCACCTATAATAAAGGGGTAGTCAGAGATGCTAATGAGCATTGTCTGCAACAAAACCCCAGTAACCCATTTACCCATTGCCTGACCCAGACATCGAACCCCCAACACGCCCACTTAATTATGCAACTATGTCATATTATAACGGAAAAGCCCCGTAGCCTTATCACCAACATATAATTGTCAAACATATCCTCAAACTACATATCAAGACGTAATGCCCTGTTATCAGTAGCATTCCTTATCACTTTGTCTTGTTACAACGAGTTTTACGTGTTTTTAAGTGCCGTACATTCTGCTTCGGAAATGCATAACGTTTTGATAAAACTGTGGAAGTCGGATATTGGTTTGTGAAAGGACTAATATTGTGGTATCTTTGGTTGTATTTTTAAGTTTTATACTATGTGATAGTGGAGTAGGTATTTTTGGAAAAATAATGGAAACTGTCAGTTCCGAAAAATGGACAGACAGACACAAGAGTGATCCTATAAGGGTTCCGGTTTTTCCTTTTGGGGTACGGAACCCTAAAAACAAACAACCATCACAAAATTAAAAACAGAACGTTCTAAAATCAAACTTCAAAAACTTGCCAAAAATATTCCACATTGTCTATGTAGGTCAACTTTAATAAAAGGCAAAGGCATCTGAACATACTTCTTAGATCTTTTCCAGTGCATCGAAACGAGGTTATAATAAAATTGTCCGATGTCCAGGGAAATCTGCAACTTAATTGCTGGCCCGGGGCATTCTGTGCACTCCGGGGCTTATATCAGCTGGTTTATTCAAAAAAATGGAAAGATTAATTTAAATGATTTTTAGTTTGCAGCACGAGAGAGCGCTTTAATAGAATGATAGTTTAAAAGAAGTCCAGGCTTCAGCAAGTTTGGATGCGTTAGATTCAATGGGACAGTGCCGTTGCCGTAAAATATGGCACTTATGAAAGGAACTATACTTAGAATTTTGTTAAAGAGTAGGTATACTCGTAAAAATGTAAGTTTGAAATTTTTGGAGTTTACTTCTTAGGAATCAATTTTCATATAAGGCCCCCGGTATGGAAAAAATATAAGGAGTGAAATAGAAGCGAAGCGATGTCATGTTCTTGTGACACGTTTTTATGTTTTGTTTATTTTCGGCTAGTCTTCATTTTAGCTGTTAATCTATCCATTATATTCAAAGACAATCGTAAAAATAAGGACTTAAGGAGTAAACTCCAGTCGTGCGTCGGAGTTGACACACACATTTTTCCTAGATTGTAAGGTTATTATGATTTCAAGGAAACCTTGAAAAAAAAACGCATGATGCCTACGTAACAAAATGTATCTTGCACAAAATATATCGTGTGCGACTGACATTTATTTAAAAACTTTAACTCGGTTTGATACTGAAAACGGTTGCAGATTATTTAGTTATATGTCAACGTCAATTTGATTACAAAGATAAACTACTACGTTGATGCACTGAATTCAGTGAGAGAGTAACAGTAAACTTTGGCGTATAACTTTTGTAAAATAACCGAAAGGGACTTCTCCGCTTCACTTATAAACAACAGAGCCAATGACCGCTGCAAGCCTACAAAAAAACAAATCCGTTTAAATCGAAGCCATCCGTAACTAAATCAAGTAATTAAAACTTGAACCATAAAAATATATCGCCAGAAATTCCGAGCCGACCATTATTTTTAGTAAATAATTATCAGAACTTCTTAATTTGCAGTCGATAAAAAACAAGAGTTTGTTAAACTTAAACAATAAAGGCAAGCTAGACGGTGACCGAAAATGAATGATGACAACATTGGTAGCTTTTAATAAAACTAACCTATTTATCTGCAAATGTAAAAAACTGCTTAAAAATACATAATGTCTAACCTAGCTATTTTAGGAAGAATTTGTGTCCAGCCGATCTACTCGTATTCTGTAAAAATATCACCGTGAAAACGTAGGTGAAGTGAGTTTGACGTGAGCTGTCATTCCACTGATGCTATGGATTGACACTATTGACAGCTCACTCCACCTATGTTTTCACGGTTTTACAGAATAGCATTACTGTTCTGAATTTTTCATCAACATTAAGAGGGGGATTGACTGGGAGCGTAAGGCTCTGGCGGCCAGGGGTGATATGTAGGCACGAAGATTTGCTCGGTGTACTGACCAAGTTAAGATAACGCTTTTTAAAGCCTGAGCAGAATAAGAGGCAATCACCATAGCATCCTGAAGGCTGTGGTGGCAGCAGACACGCCATAATAAAGCAGTTTGTGAGAAGACTACATATACCTACGTCTTCTCATTAATTCGTCTTTAGTTTAAGTTATTAACAAAAGTATTTTAAGGAGGAAGCCTCAGGGTAGCCTGCGAAACTCAAATTTTCTTACGTTTTTTGAAATTTATGTATTAAGTTGTATGTTAAATAAAGTATGATTCGCGGCCGTAACAAATATGTGTTTACAGAATTATAATCAGTAGAATCAGTAATACAACTCCTTAAGTTAGTATAATCCTTAAATGTCAAGATTTCATGAAATAGTCATTCATTAGGATTACCTGGTCTTAAAGAGTTGTACGAGTATTAATCATTTTAATGATTATAATTTTGTAAATACATACTTGTTACGGCCGCGAATTACATTTTGTTTAACGTACAACCTAAAGCTGACTTGTAAATTGCGAAAAAGGTAAGAAAATTTGAATTTCGCGGGCTACCCTGATGCTTTCGCCTCAATGATTATAATTATGTAAATATAATACTTGTTACGACGGCGAATTAGATTTTGATCAACGTACAACCTAATACTGACGTGTAAATTGCTAAAACCTAAGAAAATTTGAATTTCGCGGGGTACCCTGAAGCTTTCGCCTTAAGTGCAAACCTGTTACTAACAATTTATGGATCTCATAGTTGTCCGAAATAAAATGATTTTATTTATTTATTAAATCGATTAATTAATGAATGGTCAGTCCAACTCAACCAACATAATAGGTTGATCTAATAGTAGTTAATGATATCTGGTTTTTTTTAAGAGCTCGTGGCTACGTAATAACAGCCGCACGGGTTGATCCATCAGGTTAAGCTACGCTTGCCGAGGTTGGTCTGTGGATGGGTGACCTCTTTTCATACCGAGACTCCTCCATGCCTGGGAAAACACGTTAAGCCGTTGGTCCCGGCTGTCATTCGAGAATCTTTGACAATCGTTACGGGTCGTCAGAAGCCCGAAAGTCTGACAACCAGTCTTACCAAGGGGTATCGTATTACCCAGTAACTGGGTTGTGGAGGTCAGATAGGCAGTCGCTCCATGCAAAATACTGGTATTCAGCTGCATCCGGTTAGACTGGAAGCCGACCCCAACATAGTTGGGAAAAGGCTAGGCAGATTGATTGATATATATATACAGTATGTTAACCAACAGAGGGCGTTCCCGTTAACCCGCAATAGTATAGCATCCATACATGCTAAAAAAAATATTACCATTCGAAAACAAAATGGTTTTTATTTTTTTTTAATATTAAAATATTCACTAAAAATGTTAAATTGATACGTAAAAGAAACACTCTGTACACGCGTACTTGAAGGACGGAAACATCGCAATTTAGTTTTTATTTTTAGTGAATATTTTTATATTTTTTTGAATATTTTAGTGAATATTTTTAGCATTTTTAGTGAATATTTTAATATTAAAAAAAATAAAACCATTTTGTTTTCGAATGGTAATATTTTTTTTAGCATGTATGGATGCTATACTATTGCGGGTTAACGGGAACGCCCTCTGTTGGTTAACATACTGTATATATATATATATATATATTTTGCTTGCTACTTTGCTACCCACTAAGTCAGCATAAAAATATCATATAATATTATATTATTATTATTATTATGTATATAGACTAGAATATTATTATATAGACCACAATTCCCAGAAGGTACATACATTTGAATAGTTTTATTTTTTTATCACTACTTTTTGATCAACCTGCCTGCCTGTATTCCCTGAAGGGTTAGGCAGAGATGTACAACTCTTTCTGTACTAACCCAAAATTAGGTACCACTCCTGCCAAAAAGGGGTAACTATTTCTACATGGGATAAATATTTCGGTGTAGCGAATATGAAATCCTCACCAACATGTACTTACTATCGACAGAACACACTACATCCCAAACAAAGAATGTACAAATAAACTCCTAGATACATCGGTAAACGATACTGTACCGCTCCATTCAACATGTAAATCGTACATCTGAACCAGCTACATGAATCTTATAAATCCAACTGTCATCGCCCAAGTCACGTACGGAACAGTTCTGCGAGATTTGCTAATAGCATTTACACATATTTTGCATAGTAGAGTGATGTGTCTCTGGTTAGGGATACCTTCTGAATTATATACCACTCCGAGTAGAAATAGGGGATGTATTAAATGAGTAAATGGCATACCTAAATGTACCATCGAGGACACTGGCGGTGAACCACATTTCAGCCTTATCACCTTAGTAATAAGGTTGAAAAGACCGCGATGGTACGTTTGGCCTGGACCCCTTTCTATCACCTCGCTGACGGACTTATACAATATTTTCACCACGACATGTTAAGCTACGCTTGCCGCGGTGTGTTCGTAGATAGTTCACTATCCATTAGAAATCGAGACCTCTTCGTGCCTTGGTGTTAAGCCGTTGGTGTCGGTTGTTACGGGTAGTTAGAAGCCCAAAGTTTGACAAGTAGCCTTACCAAGGGTAGCATGTTACCCAGTAACTTGGTTGTGGAGATCAAACAGGCAATCGCTCCGTGTAAAATACTGGTATTCAGCTGCACCCAATTAGACTGGAAGATGACCCCATACTGTTGGGAAAGGCTAGGCAGATTGATTGAAGATCTATTCTACTGAACCGCAATGGGCCCGTGTGGTGTATGACGCCTTCTGCCACTCACAGAGAGAAGTCATGAATCCCATCACTAGGAACTGGAAACATTATAGGTTAATAATATTACTTGCTATATATTCTGATATAAGTCATGCAGCTACAAACGAAGAGGGTCCTGAGTTGAACTGCGCGATTACTGTCAAATGCGAGCACTGACTAGACAGACACTTAATCTGTGTGGTTCTTTCCTCAAAAGACCATTTCAGACACCAGTCTGCATGCTCTTCACATGAACTGACCAAGATTATGTCTGGACTTTAAAAGAGACTGTGACCTCTGAGTTTGTTTCGGCCTTTCTTCTCAGAGTAGAACGAGAGGAAACGCCGACTTCTTCTAGTTTTAAAAACATGATTAACGTGTAAAACGTTACTTACAGAAATAAAATCATTTATCATTTATCATTTCTGCCTTCTCTTTTTAGCACTCTTCGTATAATATCATGACTAAAGTGCCCTAAATTGCGAAAGAAAAAAGCTGCCGCTTATTTATTTGCTCCAAAACTTTGAGTGAATTGATTAAAAGTTGGAAGGCAGTTTATAAAGTCAGGGCGGCAATTTTTCTAAATCGCTTCGAACATAAATTATGTTGTATGTATAGGAACTCATACGATAAAGTTCGTTGCTTTTTAGGGTTCCGTACCCGAAGGGTACCAAACGGAACCCAATTACTAAGCCTTCGCTGTCCGTCCGTCCGTCTGTCTGTCAGCAGGCTGTATCTCACAAACTGTAATAGGCAGACAATTGAAATTTTCACAGATTGTGTCAGATTGCCGCTATATAAAATTAAAGGGTGACCCCACACAAGAAACGTGTTTTTTAACTGTTTTTTTTTTAATGAAGTGTTAATTAATATTGTAGGTTTGGTGGTACGGAACCCTTCGTGTTCGAGTCCGACTCACACTTGGCCAGTTTTTGATGTTACAGGGCAAAGACAAATTCAGAACATAATCAGAAAAAGCCGTTAAACTGGGTGTAATTTTAATCACTTAAGGGTTAATTGTACTCATAATTATGAACAACTTTTACAATGAGACCAAACCTGAAATCGCGAAAAAAAAATCAACTGTTCCCTACATTTTGACGAGTTATGCGAACATAAATGTAGGGAATGTTATCAGGTTTTCCTGTAATCTATAGGTTTAGAACTATTTTCCTTGTTATTATTTTTTTAATTTTTGGCTCAGTAGTTTCGGATATGTGGAAGGGATGGTTAATTTTCATCTATTTTCGTAAATAACTTTAAAACAATTTAATTTAAACTTATAAAAAAAAAAAAAAAATATTTGATTTGTCACACCGTACAGTTTGCAAAACTTTGTTTTATTTTCTTATTTGCCCCCCAAAATTGACCCCCAAATTCTAAATTCATTTAATTACATTACACGTCCGTGTTTGGGTCACAAACATTCATACGTGTACCAAATGTCAACTTAATCGGTCCATTAGATTTGGAGCAAATTGGTTGTGACAGACGGACATACACACAGACACACGAGTGATCCTATAAGGGTTCCGTTTTGTCCTGTGAGGTACGGAACCCTAATATAGCACCGAAAACTCGTACTACGTTTTGACATTGTACCCGTGCGAGTAGGGGCGAGTCGCTAGTACAGAACAATCTTCTCGTAAACTCTACAATTGCCGATGTCACTTCATTTCTTCTAACCTCTGGGGAGGTTAATAATGGGACAGGTCAATCCGAATCCCTCCCTAGCGACCTCAGAACCATGGAACCCTCATCCTTGACTCCCACGTAGCATCTACAGCAAGTACAGTCACGAGCATAAATACCTTACAGTTACCCAAAATTCAAAAGAGTTTTTCTCGGGATATCAAATTGCAACTTCGAGAAAAGAACTATTTCATATTAGTATTATTTCAACATTACTATGTTCATAACACCATAAAATATCTATCAAAACTTTAGAAGCAAATTATTTTTTAACCGACGAAAAAAGGGAGAGGTTCTCAAACTGTTGACGCGTATATATGTAATAATATATATTATTATGTAAGATCACGCATAACTTTTTATAGAGAAGTCCGATTTGAACAATTATTATTTTATTCGAACCTCGAAGTTGGTCCCATGTAAAATTTATTAACTTTGCTTGGGTACTTTAGCTTCAATAATAATAAATAATACGTATTTTTCCCACTTAGTCTGGTCACTGTAATTTACATAGCGGGTAGCGGTATTCGAATTTATGTGGGATAAGTACCTGCCACAACTAAAAAGGGAGAAATAAAAACGTTTTTTCAAAAAAAAAAAAGACTAACTTCCAAAAAAAGGAATACAAAGTGAAAAATAATTTTAACTTAGGAAGTCGGTGGCAAAAAAACGAAAATACAAAACTAAAGACACCGACTTCCAAAATTAAAGTTATTTTTCACTTTATAGTATTTTTTGGAAGTCCTTGTTTTTTTTTTTTTTTTTTTTGTAAAAAAGTGTTGAATCAAGTGTAAGGTTTATGGTTGTGACAGTACCTAGTCTGTTTATTGCTTATTAGTTCGGTTTCATTGTACTGCAGTACCACAGCATTGTAAAAACTATTGAAAAGGGTTTAGGGACGTTTTGTTTAGGATTTGTTTAACCGCCATTTTCTAAGAAGGTTTTTCAGTGTTATTAGTTAAAACGTATCCGACGGAACTTAAATGCCTACTCTTGGTGCACAATGGCCACTTATCCCCGATGTCAATCTGGCGAACTAGCACCACGGAAAAGACATGAGAGCAAAATAATGTTTGGTCACCTCTTTACGAGTTTCCCGTCAAAGGTAACTTATTGTAAATTGCTTAGTGAATAAGAAAGCAGTGACTCTGTTACAGCCAACTAGCATAATTATCCTTACAATTAACATCCTAGCCTTTTAACTAAACGGCGGCGTTCAATTAGCGGCCTGAATGATATTCAATTATCGGTTAGGTTGGAAGTGGGAACCAACAACGTGCGATCCGAATTGCTCGCAGTAACTAAGCCAAGGCACCCCGACCAAATGGGTTAGGTTGGAAGTTAGAACTGCGACCCACCACGCGCGAGCCAAATTGCTCGCAGTAACTAATCCAGGGCACCCTGACCAAATGGGTTAGGTTAAGTTAGAACTGTGACTAACCGCGCGCGAGCCGAGCGAGCGAAGCGAGCAGTGCCGCGGCCGGCGAGCTCTTCTTCCAAAGGCCATTAACTCCATCAGATTATTACTTTATATTGGGGCATGGTTATTGTTTGATAATTATAAGCTTTTAGTATTCAATTAAAGGTCTAAAGCGGCTAATAAAACCAGTTCCATCATAATTTAATTAACGCTAAAGATTGCATTCCATAATGAATAAATTAAGCACATACAATAAACAAAAAAGGAAGAGGATAAAAATAATAATCTTGAAGTTCTTAAAATAAAGAAAAGAGAATAATCAAGGCAAAATAATTAATTATTATAAGAAACTATAATATAAACATATACATATTATAAATTAAACTCGCTTCACGTGTCTGTCCGTGTGACCGCGTTGTTCTTCTAAACTAAGCAACGGATTTTGATGCGGTTTTCGCCATAATTTAGAGGATTTATTCCGGAAGGTTTCTCACAACTACATGGGGGTCGGCTTCCAGTCTAATCAGTATTTTACATGGAGTGACTGCCTATCAGGTCACAACCTACTTACTGGGTAATACGATACCCGTTGGTAAGACTGATTGTCAGACTCGGGCTTCTGACGACCCGTAATGACTGTGAAAGATCCACAAATGACAGCCGGGACAAACGGCTTAACGTGCTTTCCGAGGCACGGAGGAGTCTCGGTATGTAAAGATGGTCACCCATCCACGGACCAACCCCGGCAAGCGTAGCTTAACCTGATGGATCGACCCGTGCGGCTGTTATTAATTAGCCGCGAGCACTTCTATAAACATCTGTGTGTACAACTACAGAAGAGATATTTTTACCTTTTCTGTGTGTACAACATATTATAAATTTAAGTCGCTTTTCGTATCATCTGTGTGACCGCGTTGGTGTTTTAAACTACGCAACTGATTTTGATGTGGTTTTCAACATCATTTAGAGAATTTATTTCGGAAGGTTTATATGTCAAATCAATCTGCCTAGCTTTTACCCAACTAAATTGGGGTCGGCTTGGCTTCCAGTCTAACCAGTATTTTACATGACGCGCCTTCCTATCTGACTTCCACATCCCAGTTATTGGGTAATACGATACCCCTTGGTAAGACTGGTTGTCACTTTCTGGCTTCTGACGACCCGTAACGACTGTCAATGATCCACGAATGACAGCCGGGACCAAAGGCTTAACGTGCTTTCCGAGGCACGGAGACTATCGGTATGTAAAGATGGTCACCCATCCATAGACCGTCCGCCGCAAGCGAAGCTTAACCTGATGGATCGACACGTGCGGCTGCTATTACTTAGCCACTTATGTGTACCTATAATAATACATTAATATTAAACTTACATAGTAAAAGAAATTCCGATGTGTTGTCAAGGCGTAAAAACCGTGATAAGCATAATTGGCGGGTCGCTAGTTAGTTAGATAATACATATAACATACAGGCACATAATATCAAGGTGAGTATTCGTCATCCACCCGTAGTCCGATACAGTCGTCCCACGGACTCGCTAGCGAATATTTCTAAATTCCGATGTTAAAGTTGCGTTTTGTAAGAAATAATTATTATTTTAAAATAAAAAATGCAAGTGATTTACCAATATTATCATCACTAAGCCGTGAAAATATTACTTTGTAGGAAGGCATAGACTAGGTTGGCGCGCTTTCTAAGGCGAGCGTAATAACGGAACGTTTTTCCCGCGCCACGCCGCCGAATCGCGCGCGCATCTCTACAATAGTACAGTAGTCCGGCCCGCACCGCTGTCACATACGGTCACTTTGTGTTTAAAATCGTTACCTGCCACAGTTATTACTTAGAACTGAATGCTTGTTATGTGTTAATGTGTAAAACTCTTATAAAATAACGATAGTCGCATTGTTCTATGGATATTTTAACTGTCCCACCACAACTTGTAATTTAGAAGTCGCAGCGAATTTAAAAATTAAATTAAGAAAACAACGTCATTTCAATCATTTTTATTGCATATGTTGCTTAAAATTTTCAAATGTTCAGATTGAAGTACCTATCAAAGTTTCATAACTACATACCTACATATTTTTTCTGGAATTTTCTGTAGGCTCAACAGCATTAGGCTCCAAAAACGACCATTTCACAACTAAACTCGCCTTTAATTCGACACAGTCTTTCCCGATTTCGTGTACCAAAACAGATCTCCAATCATTGGAAATTGGTCGTAAAATATATCATTCAAATTGTATGTCATAACTTTTGCCAAAACATAAACAAGTCGTTACGTAAACGTATAAGTTAACGTTTCCACATATTCGTATCTACATTGACCTTATGATAGACTCAGTAATATTCCAATCAGGATTATCATAATGACTAAGTATAATATATAATACTACTTACTACTAGAACTTTTTTTGGAAGACTGTCCAGTCATATTGAATATTTCGTTATCTATCTATACCTATATACAACTTCTTTTTTTTGATATGCCATACCTTTAGGGTATTAATGAGGCCATCATTTTGAACAACTTTTACTATGGGGCCAAACCTGAAATCGCGAAAAAAAATTTAATAGTTCTCTACATTTTCACGAGTTTTGCGAACATAAATGTGCTGATTTTTTTCGCGATTTCAGGTTTGGTCCCATAGTAAAAGTTGTTCAAAATGATGGTCTCATTTAATACCCTAGAGTTATGGTATATGTATAAAAAAAAACACGTATATAAAATTAAAAGTCCTTGAATGACTGACTGACGGATCAACGCAAAGCCTAAACCGCTGGACCTAGAGACTTGAAATTTTGCACATAGATACCTTATACAGTATAGACATCCACTAAGGAAGGATTTTTCAAAATTCCTCCCTTAAAGGAGTGAAATAGGGGATGAAAGTTTGTATGGAAAATATCGCATCGGAAAAAATACCTCTGTAACTTTACAAAAAGTACTAGGATTGCATGAATTCAAGATAGTAGGTATATCAATTCAAGACACGATACGTGCACAATTTCTGAGCAGTAAACATAACAAAAATTACTAGGCTTGCATGAATTAACAATCACGCCCGAACAGCTGAACGGATTTGGATGTAATATGGCACAGAGATAGAATATAGTCTGGAATAGCATTTATCCCGGTTGTAGGTACGTTTTCGAAATCCACGCGGGCGAAGCCACTGGCAAAAGGTAGTTTGAATATAAATAGGTAGCCTACATTTATTTGCTAGGCTAAAGTCTCATGCCCGTTTTCACCGACCCTAAGTGACGCTTAAATAATAATAAATAATAATATCCCGGGACATTTCACACACGGTCATCTGATCCCAAACTAAGCAGAGCTTGTACTATGGAAATCAGATAACTGATATACTACATACACTACTTTTTTTTGTAAATACATACTTATATAGATAATTACGCCCAGACTCGGGACAAACAGACATGTTCATGCACACAAATGTTTGTCCTGGATGGGAATCGAACCCACGACCTGCGACGTGATAGGCGGTATCTTAACCAACCACGCCTGCTGGCCTGTCTGTGTATGTGAAATGAAACCCTAAATATTATTACACTGTTGGATTTTCAACTCTTGAAAACCTATCAGTGCACTTTTATTTAGGATTCATTTAAGAGTCACTTAGGGTTGGTGAAAATGGGCAAAAGTCTAGCAAATTGATGTAGGCCGAATACCATGAGTGGTTTTATTTTACATCCTAACTAATATTATAAATGCGAAAGTAAGTTTGTTTGTTTGTTTGTTACCTTTTCACGCCTAAACCACTGAACCGATCATATACATATACGTTGTCGGATGTACAGAAACGGACATAGGGTACTTTACAACCCGAAAAAAGTACTGTTCCTGAGGAAAACAACAATAACGTTCTTATGATAATAGATGGCGCCACGTGTCCTTCGAATCATGATTGAATTATATTATTATAGAAACTTTAGTGCTAAGAGTTTTTTTTTTTTTTTAAGTACCTTTATATAATATTATAGACAAGCAGAGTACAACCCGAATTGATTGTCAAATTCTAAACAAACGCGAGCGAAGCCGGGGGCAAAAGCTAGTTGGTATACTCGTATATTTCGCGTCACTTAAGTTTGCCACACTGAAACCAGGCTTTCCGATGCGCATGGCATGGCACGCTGCTGCTTTAGTATCTATAGATATAAGTGCCGATTCTCTCTTTCAATAACTAAACTAAAATGAGAGATTCGCCATCTTTTACTAACAAGCAACGCAAGAAATGGACGGCTATAGCTATGAACTAAGTTAGAGATGTCAAACTAGTTTACGCCTTGCGCTGCACCGTGTTTTTAGTCGACATGTTTTTACGTGTAGTCTTTAGTTCAACTAAATTTGATAGTTCTAATTTACATCCGTCTCTTTCTTGTTTTATTAAAGAGAAAAAGTTAGCAATAGCCTAAATTAAGTTTAGTTTGTGCACAACAGAATCAGCAACATTGACTACTGCGCAGTCATTTGTAGCCTACTTCACGATTATCTACTTTCGGGCTTCTGACGACCCGTAATGACTGTCAAAGTCCTACGAATGGCAGTCGGGACCAAAGGCTTAACGTGCTTTCCGAGGCACGGGGGTCTTGGTATGTAACGATGGTCACCCATCCACGGACTAACCGCGGCATGGGTAGCTTAACCTGATCGATCTTCCCGTGCGACAGTTATTACATATATTAAATCTGCTGTTTAGTAGAAAAGTGCCTTACCTACGCGGTCAAAATGTCTGGAACAGCATTTTTTTTTTTGTAAATATCGAAAAATTTCAACGCTACAATTTCAGTCCTACCGGGTCCTACAAAATTAACATTACAAAAACATACAATAAGCGACCTTATTAGCATGCTCTTCGAACCAAAGAGTTGCCAAGAATGTAAAAAAAAACCGACCAAGTGCATGTCGCGCACAACGAAGGGTTCCGTAGTTAGGATGAAATTTATCCCTAGAACAAACTTAACATTGTAGTTGAAATACATGTTCTCTCATAATTTCCCATTGCAAAATAAATGTAAGTTGATCGACTATTACTCGTTAATTTGTAAATCCTACTTAGCCGCGATAGTTATCCTTGTATTTTCTTTATACATACTACTGCTATGATTGTTTTCACACATCCAACAATAACCATTTAGCTGGGGGGAGCGGGCAATTGACTGTAACAAAAATTTGCTCTATAAAGCTCAATATTTCGCAAACGGATACCTGAATCTCAAAAAATGGTTTTTTACGCACCAGCAATATTTTTAAACGACATATCCAAATACATCCCACACATAATCGAGCAAAAAAGTCATCCTACGTGGGGAGTAGGGATTTAACCTAAAAAAAAAAATACCACTTTGTTGCAGTTATTAATATGTACACCCGTGCCAAATTACAGCCGTCTACAGTACAATGAGTCTCTGAGCTAAGCCGGGGACAGACGGACAGTCTGTTTGTCCATGACATAGCTAAATTATACGGGTTCCTTGTTGACTATGGAACCCTGAAAATGGTCCATAAAAGGACTCCAGGCTGTTAGACTGATTCGTTGTTATTAAGGCAGATTTACGCACCGCACATTGATAACAAAAGTGGCATTATCAAAACTATGTTTTCTAAATAACTCCATAATTTACTGGCATATTTTCAGTATATACAAAACTTTGAGTATGATAGTCAAATTGCAGTCTTTTATTTCAGTTATTTGCTAAGATATTGACCAAAATGCTGCGTCAAAAAAGCTTTAAATGGACATACAGAAAAACTTTAATTTTTGTATAATGCCACTTTTGTTTTCAAGGTGCGGCACAATCAATACTTGAATCTCTTTGGTATTAATGATCACACAACACCCAGATTATAGATCTTTTCTATCAAATTCTACATACACAATACATATTTCAGCTACGAAATTCTTGTACAAAATACATACTTTCGAGACTATACGTAATATATTTAATTCTTTGTATAGATTGTAGTGATAATAACAAAAGTTTTTTGAAAGAACAAAACGAACAAACTTTATGTGAAAACTTTTTTATTTGTCCGCATAAAATATGTCTGTGTATAGTTTTTATTTTTTACAGACCATTGGTATTAGTTGAAGTTTTTCAAAGTTTGTTATTTTTATGCAAATGCAAAGGTGTATGTTATACATCGTAAACTAAATATTGAAGATGCTAAAGCTGAAACTTCTATCGTAAGTTACCGACCAAATATATTTCAAATTGACTCATTTTAACAATACTGCCGTCATAAGGAAAAAAGACGTATCTGACTTTTTTTTTTTCGAAATAGTATTATTTACATATTCGGAATCAGCAAAAAAATAAGACGCATATACCAGTATCTTTATATTGGCGTAAACTTAACGAAAACTTAATAATTCTTACTATTAAAAGACGCATCTGCCTTTGTATTTTGTATTTTTTCTCCATTTCAGTATTTCTGTAGATACTTACGTCCTTTTTCCTTACGGGGCAGAATACATAGTTGACTTTAGATGTTAGAAATTCGTAAATAAATAAAAATCAAAATGGCTTAGGTACCTACTACGTATTAATTCAGAGAAGTTTATTCGTGCACTAATCGAACGTTACGAGCTAAACCTTATGCACAAATGTGGGCAATCTTCAAATTTTCTTACGCTTTTTCAATTTGCAGGTCAGTGTCAGGTTGCATCTTGATCAAAATATGATTCGCGATTATAACAAATATGTATTTCCATAACCAAAGAATCATCAATGCATCTCTCTAGAAGTTAGATTTGTTCTAAAATGTCATGATTTCAGAAATCATGACGCAGGAATATTTTAATTTCGCATCCACCATAAGGCTAGCGCAGATTGGCGCGAGCCGCACAGCAACGCAACGCATTGCAAAAGTCCTACCAGATCACTTCCAAACATTCTGTATAAACCATCATATCACTCACAGGCGGACCGCACCGGGCCGCAGCGCAACGCACTGGCGCGTGGCGGGTCGCTCATCATCATCATGAGATTATAGCAGTCCACTGCTGGATATAGGCTTCTCCTATTGCACGCCATTCAGCTCGATTCTCGGCAACTCTAACCCAGCTGCTACTAGCCACCCTGCGAAGATCGTCGCTCCACATGGTCCTACTTTACGCTTGCCGATTCGCGGTCTACACTCAAGAACTCGTCGGCGGGTCGCTCACCAGGCGTATTTTTGCGGCCGCTGTTATGCGTTGTGATGCGGCTCGCCTGTAGTTGATACACCATGTGTGTTGCGTTAGGAATGCGTTGCGTTGCGGCACGGCCCGCGCAAATGTGCGTATCCTCATATATTTATTGATTTAGGATATCTAACAAAAGATTTATGTACACATAAATAAGGTGCAATATCAGGTACCTATTAAGAAGGAGACTACAACATGTACAATAATGTTAACAACCAAGCTAAAAAAAAAAATATTAATAATAAAAAATTAGGGAAAATTAGGGAAAAGTTAATAAAGTTTTAACGACATAAAAAAAGAAGAAAACATTACATTTAGAGATACTTATATTAAATTAAATCTATCAAATATTATTCAACACCATTGCACTTGATTGGAAACAGAATTCGAATTTTAAATTTGAATCTGTCTGAAACAATTACTGCGCTATGACACGGACGGACGCGATTGCTAATGTGCTTTGGAGCAATTTTGTAAGGCGGGGTGCTGCGGCCCACCGCAGCTTTAATATGCTATAGCTTTAGGTTTCACTGCAGAAACAACATTGAAAATAAACAGTAAGAAAACTGTCAAATTAGTTTAGCGTAGATGGCGCTAAGTGTTTGTTACTTTCATTCAACTGTCAATGAGTTCATTGCAAAATTTGCTGCGAGGTGGCGCCTAAGTAAGTCTTGTCGCCGATTGGTCGTTTTTCATTCAAAATCACTTTGACAAGACTGTGACAAACACACAGCGCTCTCTCGCGGCGAAGCTTCCAGATTACAACAACATTCTAAGCACCCTGCGAGCTTCTGCCTTACGACATACACGATACTTACCTGTGTATACTCTTTCGTCATGAAACATTTTCGCTAAAACTTCCAGTCATGCTTCAATGAGACCTAACATCTTGCTTAACGAAGCAGGCAATAAGATAGTGCTATCTTTACTTTACACCTAACTTACCTCGGGTTGACGTGTCAATATTTTCTAAAAATAATTATAGTAGTACCTATTTACCTATAAATAGGGTATAATTTATAATTGTCGTTATTTATATCCAAGCTAGAAAAAGACAGTGAATGCATGTATTACTTGGTTAATATGCGCTTTTATAATTGCTAACCGTCACGTAATTCTCGTGTACGTCCACGTCACGGAAGCACGATAACACAGGGAAGTAAATTGTATGGAAATATAAGAGACGCTTTTAAAATTCCGTCCACGATACCGTTGTAACGTGCGCGTATTTCCATACATTTTATAGGCGTGGACGATAATATCGTTACGTTAGAAATTATAAAAGCGCAAAATATTTAAAGTACTTAATCATTGCTGTAGTTCATTAATTAATAGACAATTTATTTATTTAATTTTTAATTTAATTTAATTTTTAATTAAATTTTTAGTTTTAATTTTGATGCGGAGAGCGTACTGTACATCGCTGTACTCGTGCAGTCTGTGGGCTCACTACTCTAATAGAAGTTACGGCGCCCTCCGAGTCCAGTACAATAACGCGTTCAGCTGCCCCGATACTGCAGCGCTTCGGGTATGTTCGCAAGCGCGCCGCGTCCTTGATGCGCAGGGTACGGGTTAGCTCCAACATCATACTGACGATGATTGCGGGAAGGCTGGACTGCCCCTTCATCCGACATTGTTGCAGCAGACATGTTGATTGTCGGAGAGAAGGTATTAATTTTATTTAATTTTATCACATCATTTATGAATTTTGAATTGATTTGGTTTTTGGATTTTATTTTATTCGTTTTATTATTGTACTATTTTGATGTGACATGATTTGATTTTATTTAATTGTATTTTATTTACCTATTTATAATTTTATTTCATTTTAATTTATGTAATGTAAATGAAATTTATTTTTTATTGTTTATTCTTTGTCTTAATTTTGATTTTAATTTTATAAGTGCGATTTTATTTTGTTTTTGTTTTGTGTCTTGTATTGTGGCGTGGAGTTTTGTTATGGATATTTATCTGAAATAAATGATTTGATTTGATTGCATCTTTGTAAACAGGCTGCAACAGCGCAGCCACCGTTTACAAGGAACAAACAAATGACTGCTCTGAAAATGAGCGGTCAAATTGACGTAAGCACCATCCTTGGTACGGTAGATTTTTTGTCCACAGCACCGGGAACGTGACGTCAACGAGAAAAAGATGGCGGCGCCGAAGTAGCGGCAGTACGTTTACTATGGCCGAATAATCTCGTTTCTCGTTGACATCCCGTTCCCGATGCTGTGGACAAACAGTCTTAGGACCCAATCACACGTACCAAAACCACGTCACCACATCGCAGCGACAAAATCTGAGCAAGCAGTGCTAATTTTTATTTAATTAATTTTTATTTTTAGCCGTAATAAATTGATTAATGTATATTTCATGCATGCATAATTCAGACACAATGCGAATATGAATAAATAAATAATAAAAACGTGTGAATATTGTCGCTGCAGCTTTTATTTTTTTTATTTATTTGTGATGGGTATGCTCTTGACTCTAGTCTAGGTCAGAGGTGACAGAGACAAAGTCAACGATGGAGTGAGCTTACCCAGAAGAAGCCGGTTCACTCTCACTTTGAAAAGATTAAGGTTGTAAGCGTTCGGAAACACAGACGCAGGTAGTGAGTTCCACTCCTTTGCTGTGCGCATTATAAAAGACATTTGGAAGCGCTTAGTGCGAATTGGTGGAATAGCAACCAGGTAGGGATGGTAACTGGCAGTGCGTCTAGATGTCCGATGGTAGAAGGGGGGTGGAATGAGGTCGTGGAGTTCTCGGGCACACTCTCCGAAGTACAATCTGTAGAAGACCGACAAGCAGGCAACCTTGCAGCGATGAGCCAAGCTATGAAACTTGGCATCCACCAGTTTTACGTCGCCAATGAGCCTCTTAGCTCTGCGTTCCACCGAGTCAAGCGCGGCTAGTTGCTACTTGGCTTATCCATCCCAAAGGTGACTGCAATACTCCATGCAGGATCGGACTTTAGGGTTAAAAGCTGTCCAGGCGTAAAGTATCGCTTCACTCTATTTAGGACGCCCAGCTTCTTTCAGTTGCGTTGTGGTAACTACAACATTTCGATGTGGCTGCGTTGTCGCTAGTAGTTGCGATGTGGTTATGTGTTTGCGGACAGGCAGATCGACTCCGGCTTTCGTTGTGTTTGCGATATGCACCGGCCGCTAAGCGCGGTCTCGGCTGCGACGTGGCCTTGATGTGGTCGGTATCGCCCACACAGTTGATTTTAACGGCCCAGTGTGGTCCGTGTGAATTAAATTTTCATTTTCATATATATTAGCACCCGTCCACATGTTGTCGTTGTGGTGTGGTTGCGGTTGTGATATGTGTGATCGGGCCCTTATTGGTGACCACAGAATATTGTAATTTGCAGTATAACTGAAGAGACTATCCTAATAATATAATTGCCGAATCCAGTAGGTAAATCATGCATATAAACAATCTTGGGTAAACTAATTTCAGCGGAATTTATTTATTTGAATAAGCAGAAATATAAATAACAGAAGACAGTCCCAACTTTTTTTAAGAAATTATTATAACTAGAAATGTCTTCGAGTGTCGTCAGTCTGTTGTCTTATTAATAAAGCCACAGAGCACGGAGACGCCTCGTCGCTGCTAGAGGCGACATTTTAAACATTTTCCATACCAACCAAGCAATCAATCTGCCTAGCCTTTTCCCAACTATGTTGGGGTCGACTTCCAGTCTAACCGGATGCAGCTGAATACCAGTATTTTATATGGAGCAACTGCCTATCTGATCTCCACAACCCAGTATCTGGGTAATACGATACTCCTTGGTAAGACTGGTTGTCACACTTTCGGGCTTCTGACCGGTAACGACTGTCAAGGATCCACAAATGACAGCCGGGCCCAATGGCTTATCGTGCTTTCCGAGGTACGGCGAAGTCTCGGTGTGTAGACCACCCATCCACGGACCAACCCCAGCAAGCGTAGCTTAACCTGATGGATCGACCCGTGCGGCTGTTATTACTTAGCCACGAGCTCCTCTATCTAATCTCCTTCCATACAAACCAAGCGTGTCACCGCACTACGATGCAAATGACGTATAAAAACTGACAGCTTTTTCAGGCCCTTAGCACACCTCCGCCGCGACCATAGCAGCGAAACCGCAGTGGTTAAATTCCACTGACGCGCAGCGAAACATCATGCGGTTTCGCTGCAGAGATGTGCTAAAGCCCTTATACTAAACGTAGTCTAGTTATGATCAGAGACGAGTACTTTTCCCACTTCCTCATACATTTCATAAACGACACCTATGGAAATGTTAATCTCTGTAAGATTACATTATCAACTGCATGGTTTGGCAGAAGTGATGCGCTCAACGTACTGACGGCGCCACGAATTTTGTTAATACTGCCACCTCTAGACGCTCTTGGAATAAAGCGAACAATCCACAATGATACGGCACTAAACTTACTAATTTACTTTGTCGACTCCTTTGTTTTCGGTAGCCACAGACCAATTGTCAAGTTAGGTCTAAATAAATTCATTGAGGTTAGTGACCTATTTTGTTTGTTGATTTGATGAGGATTGGGCCAATTGCTATATGTATTGAAGATTCTTGTTCTTTTCTTTTTGTTTACTCAGATTTGAAGGTGTTTTTGAACTAGTTTTTTATTACTTTTTGAGATCGATTCTGGTTTACAAAGATCATACAATCATCTATAAGTGTTAAGAGTTATTTTGTTTCACATAGACCTAATTATATTGAACATGCAGTATATTTCAGTATAGATAACAGGGCATTTACAATAAAATTAAATTTATATTTATTTGGTATATCCCAGCAATCATCTTGCATCCATTTATAAGGCGCTTTCATCCGATATCCCAGACACTAACTTACAAACAGCAAGCAAAATCTGAATCTCGAATCCGCCATCTTGAAAACGGTTAGTTCCATCTCAGAAGATTCGCAATCACTATCGTAATAACTCTAACTAATGAGGCGTCAAAAACTAAGATAAATTCAGTCAATGGGTTAAATCTAACCAACTTTTAACCGAAGTTCTTTTCCAGATGACAAGGAATGACAGATATTAAATGTCTTACAACTTAAATTACTTTTTAAATTCGCTAAGTTGGATATTTTGAGTTGACAGTTAAAAGGTTGGCATAAATTCAATCGGAGTTCCTTTTAATTACTTTTTAACCGACTTGCAAAAGGAGGAGGTTCTCAATTCGTCTGTATGTTTTTTTTTGTATGTTTGTTACGCGATTACTCAAAGACGGATGGACCGATTTAGAAAATTCTTTTTTTGTTTGATAGGGTATACTTCCGAGGTGGTCCCATATAAATTTTATTAACTTTTCTTGGGGAGTTTTTGAGTTAGCTTCAATAATGCGTATATTTCCCACTTATTTTATGTGGATGATGTGATGGTGTTTTAATAACTTACTATCACTGTTATTTACATGGCTATATCTACAATTATTGTGCTCAATTATGTATTCGAATTAGTGTGGGGTAGGTTCCACAACTAAAAAGTGAAAAATAAAAACTTTTTAGCAAAAAATAAAACCGACTTCCAAAACAAAACACTACAAAGTGAAAAATAACTTTAATTTCGGAAGTCGGTGGCAAAAAACGAAAATACAAAACCCAAGACACCGACTACCGAAATTAAAGTTATTTTTCACTTTGTAGTGTTTTGTTTTGGAAGTCGGTTTTATGTTTTTCTAAAAAGTTTTTTTTTATCTTCTGAAGAGTTTTCATTTTAATGCCTTTTAATACTGTATCGTTGGTTATGAGCAGAAAAGGGAACTTCCCATTTCCTCCACGCGTTCCTATAAAAGGCACCTAAGTATGGGAATGTCAATCTCTGAAAGATTACGATATCAACCACGCCATCTGGCCTGTCTGAGAAGTTACGACATATCTCTTGTGACTGTATTGTGAAACACTTTTGTTTTATTTCTCATACTGACTTCTCAGAAAGAGGAGCTCGTGGCTAAGTAATAACAGCCACACGGGTTGATCCATCAGGTTAAGCTACGCTTACCGGGGTTGGTCTGTAGATGGGTGACCATCTTTACATACCGAGACTCCTCCGTGCCTCGGAAAGCACGTTAAGCCGTTGGTCCCGGGTGTCATTCGTGGATCTTTGGCAGTCGTTACGGGTCGTCAGAAGCCCGAAAGTCTGACAACCAGTCTTACCAAGGGGTATCATATTACCCAGTAACTGGGTTGTGGAGGTTAGATAGGTAGTCGCTCCATGTACAATACTGGTATCCAGCTGCATCAGGTTAGACTGGAAGCCGATCCCAACATAGTTGGGAAAAGGCTAGGCAGATTGATTGACTTCTCAGAAAATAGAATTTTGATTCTTGTGCTGAAACTATGCGTTTAGAAACAAATACAATATAATAGTAGGGGAGGCCACGGGGTTAAATGTGTTCAAACTGTCACATTAAGGAAATTCCTCAAGGTAATTGTCAGATTGTGGGTCAGCACGACAAGGACATCAAGCTGAACCAATCAATCTGCCTAGCCTTTTCCTAACTATGTTGGGGTCGGCTTCCAGTCTAACCGGATGCAGGTGAATACCAGTATTTTACATGGAGCGACTGCCTATCTGACCTCCACAACCCAGTTATTGGCTAATACGATACCCCTTGGTAAGACTGGTAGTCAGACTTTTGGGCTTCTGACGACCCGTAACGACTGTCAAAGATCCACGAATGACAGCCGGGATCAACAGCTTAACGTGCTTTCCGAGGCACAGAGGAGTCTCGGTATTTAAAGATGGTTTATTAGAAAAGGTGGTGGTTGGCCCGAATTTTTAATAGGTACCAACATAATACTAAATAGATATACGTTTAGAAACTGTTTTGATGATGAAAGTTATTGCTTCAAGTTGCTTATTCAACAAAGACAATCCCTTATTATTAAAATCATGAGTTTTCTGACGACAAAATTCCTAAAACATGTTACATATTAGATCACATCAGAGGGCCTCGACAAAGTAACATTCGATTAGCGATGACGCTTGTAGAAAAGCCAAAAAGCCAAAAAATGTATGGGGTTGACATAAGCTATCGTAGTGAACTTTGACGCTATAGCGATTGTGGAAATAGAACTGCTCCAAAGCGAATTGTCTAAGTCCTATGGTAATCTGTTTTCAGCTTCTATTTGCGACAAAAATATCGTTTTGCAACGCAAAAACCTGATCAACTTACAAAGTCTAACAAAAAATAGAAATCGTGACAGTGCTCGACCCGAAATCCGATACAAATTCAATGTTAGGTGAATATACTACGAATAAGTTACCCGAGATATTTTGCTACTGAGTTCATAAACTCACCGAACTTATTTTTGGTAGGAACAACATTGGCACAATGTGTGGCTACGTACAAACTTCGAGATATATTGAAGTAACGAAGTCATCATCATAATTGTAATATTAAACACGACTCTTGTTATACGTAATAGAATATAGTAAATGGAAAATTGAGAATTGTTGGGTTTTTTTATTCGTTAGGTATAAGGGGACTATCCTGCCCTTGTCCTAATTTATTTGGGGTCGGCGCAACATGTCTTTTGCTTCCATACTTCTCTATTAGACGTTATCTCGGTAGTCACTCACTTTCTAGCCATATCATTTTTCACACAGTCCATCCATCGTTTCTTTGGTATTCCCCTACCCGTATCCACATTCATACTCGAAACTTTCCTGACGACATTTTCCTCATTCCTCCGCATCACATGCCCATTACCATGACAACCGATTTCCACACAACTTTTCAAAATCAAAATCAAAAGTCATTTATTCAAACTAGGCTGAGAATCAGCACTTTTTGAACGTCAAAATTACATAAGACAGTCCCCCAAAACGCCCGCCCTTCACAAAAAAAAATCAGCTGTTCAGTACATTTTGACGAATTACGCGAACATAAATGTACTGAACAGCTGATTGTTTCGCGATTTCAGGTTTGGTCCCATAGTAAATGTTGTTCATAATTATGAGTACAATGACCCTTTAAGAGGTTGTGTGTTATTTACGTTACACCTTGTTCTTCTCTCATTCTTATTCTATCTCTCTCTCACTCATTCTATCACTCATTTCTTATTCTATCCATTTGCGTAACACCACACATCCTTCTTACATTCTCATCTCAGCTGTATGAAATTGCCTTTCATTCATTCTTTTTGTGGCCCAACATTCTGATCCATAGAAGACAGGTAGGTTAGTTATAAAGGAAGTCGGTTTTTTTGTTATTTTTTCTCGTATCGAATGAAATACATCATTACTATCAGCTACCTAGCCTTTTCCCAACTATGTTAGGGTCAGTCCAGTCTAACAGGATGCAGCAGAATACCAGTATTTTACATGGAGCGACTGCCTATCTAATCTCCACAACCCAGTTACTGGGTAATACGACACCCATTGTTATGACTGGTTGACAGACTTTCGGGCTTCTGATGACCCGTACCGACTGTCAAAGATCCAAGAATGACAGCTGTGCCAATGAGGCACGGGGCCTCGGTATGGAAAGATGGTCATCCACGGACTGACCGCGATAAGCGTAGCGCGGCAACCTGATCGAACTGTGCGGCTGTTATAACTTAGCCACGAGCACTTGATTTTTTTTGTTGCGATTTCTGTGTTGGTCCCATTGTAAAAGTTCAGAATCAGAATTAGAATTATTTATTATTTGTAAAACATAGGTCCAAGGTCTTATACAATATAGATGACTTATAAGTATATAATTACGATATAAAGTTCATATAGCGGCTCAGCACACCTACGCAGCGAAACCGCATAATGTTCCGCTACTCGAAACGCGATTCAAGTAGCGGAACATCATGCGAGTCAGTTAAATTGAACTAATGCGGTTTCAGTGCTATGGTTTCACGGCGGAGGTGTGCTAAGGCTCGTAAGGTTCCTTATATATTCATAAGCGAAATATGTTTTTGATTTTACTCATCAGTGTACAATTTTCCCTATGGGGAATTTTCATAGGACAACAAAATGCAAGAAATCAGCTAATGGAAGCGGGGCTAACCGTCCATGGTGTGCCGGACGTACCTACTTCGAAAAATCACAAAAAAAAAGTTTTTTTACGAGTGAAAATTCATTTATAGAGAAACTAATCTCTTTTTACGGGCCCTACCTGAAACAATTAAATACAATAGTATTTATCTAAGCTTCATAACTTTGATACTTCTTCATATTTGTCTTATTTCATCTCACAGAAACATCAACATCATCAAAACGAATGCATAAAATACATGAACGGAGCATGTTTTGACAATTTTAATATCTCATACGTTTGCGTTTGTGTTATTTTACCAAAGTTACGATTACACGTGCCTATGTATACAGCGCTGTTTTGTATATTCTGCGTACTGTACACACGGCTGCATATTAAAATAACCAGTATAAGCTGACCTCTCATTGTACGGAAATCCTGTAAATTACGAGAATACTGGAAATGTATAGCTTCTGTAGCCGTGTGTTACTGTACCTTACATCTGTACTTCTTTGTTTATTATACAAACAGTCTTGTCAATCCCGGTGTGTTCCCATGTGGAGCTGGGCGGAGCAGAGCGCAGTGGAGAAGAGCAGTGAAAAGTGGCAAGTGTTTCCACTGCAGCGGAGCAGAGCGGAGTGGACATTTCGAGGACTGTGATTGGTCGGACCGCCCTGCTCGACGCCGTTCTGTCCAGCTCGGGGCCACGTGTTCATATATTTTAATTGAAAGTCCGCTCAGCTCCACTTCCACTGATACGGAGTGGAGATTTTGAGCACTATAATTGGTCAATTCATGGTCCACTCCTCTCCACTCCGCTTGATACTTACACTTTGGCTTTTTTCTTGAACAAGGTTTAATTTAAGCAGTAAGTAGCTTTTGGTGAAGGAGCTCGTCCGGTGCATCTGTACCTTCTTGGCAATATTATAGAGTTTATAGGTCCTACTAGACCACACCCAGTGCGGGTACGGTGCTCCTGACTAGACAATGACCCACTGTTGGAGTGTCCTAAGCGTCCCTACTCCTGCACATTTGAGAACGTTAAAAACGCTACTGAAGCCACGATCAACGCAGCTACCTACTGAACCATAAATAATATATTTAAGTGGGTGAATATTGTATCATTGATTCGAAAACGAGGAGACTCTTCAAGTTGCAGCGTTTCTGTCCTGGTGTAATTACAGGCACAGAGAAATTTCAGCTTTGTCACTGGGATATGTAATAACAGCCGCACGGGTCGATCGACCAGGTTAAGCTACGCTTGCCGCGGTCGGTCCATGGGTGACCATCTTTACATACCGAGACTCCTCCGTGCCTCGGAAAGCACGTTAAGCCGTTGGTCCCGGCTATCATACGTGGATCTTTGACAGTCGTTACGGGTCGTCAGAAGCCCGAAAGTCTGACAACCAGTCTTACCAAGGGGTATCGTATTACCAAACAACTGGGTTGTGTTCAGATAGGCAGACGCTCCATGTAGAATACTGGTATTCAGCTGCATCCGGTTAGACTGGAAGCTGACCCCAACATAGTTGGGAAAAGGCTAGGCAGATTGATATCACTGGGATATGCTAACGCTTCTGCAATGCCTCTAGTATTACAGATGTCCTTTGCCGGCGGCGACTACCGTCGTCGGCATGTTTTCCATCCAAAAACATAAAAAGATGTAGGTTTATTGTCTATTGTGGTTTCAATCGTAACAATTAAGAGAGGAGTCTCACTCACCTATTACCTCTGTCACTAAGCGGCGTTGTTGTGATACAATTCGAACGGTATGTGGTGCCGATGTTCCTAATAACAGACATAGAGAAATTTCAGCTTTGTCACTAGGGTGTCTACGCTACTGCAATGCCTCTGCTATTGAAAATGTCTATAGGTACCAGGCGGATCATCTGCGGCCGAAAAGTGGTTGGCGGCCGGGCCACTGACCTGACCGGTCGCTACGGGACCAAGGGCAAGACACGGGGTCGTCAAGCGCTCATGTGCTGGTTTGGTCCCTGGGGTGGTCACGGCGTGCAATGTGTTCTGGTGAGCCGGTGATGGGGGGTAATCCCCAGAGGAGGGTCCGCTGACGGACAGCCGCGGTGGTTTCGCGGAAGAGTGCTAACGACCATGGAGTTTAAGTGGGTTGGATTCCCACATAACTATCTCCCCGTGATAGTGCACATTAGGCGTGAGCATTTTTACACGCATAAAAATAAACAAAAAGGCGATGACTGACCACTATAATCAAGTGGGCTGTCGTCGGCTGGTTTGTCTTCCAAAAACATTAAAAATATATTGACAGGCCAGCTGGCGTGGTTGGTTAAGATACCGCCTATCATGTCGCAGGTCGTGGGTTTGATTCCCATCCAGGACAAACATTTGTGTGCATGAACATGTCTGTTTGTCCAGAGTCTGGGTGTAATTATCTATATATGTATGTATTTTTAAAAAAAAGTAGTGTATGTAATATATCAGTTATCTGGTTTCCATAGTACAAGCTCTGCTTAGTTTGGGATCAGATGACCGTGTGTGAAATGTCCCAGGATATTATATAGGTAGTTTTACAAGCTGTGTGCCCGATGGGATTTCATTCTCTATTTAACCCCTATAGAGGATTAATTTAAAAAAGAACTTCCTGATTGCTCACCTTCTTTACAAAAAGAACTCTTGTGCTTCTTAACTCAGCGGTTCGTGGTCTGATAGTGTTTGAATGAATGAATGAATTAAATATTTTTATTGAAGTAGATTGGGGTTACAATCGTTACGATTAATTGAAATCATAATACTCGTATTATAGGGTGACTGATAATTAGTGATCGATACTTAAACACATGATTGTACTCATGATAACAAAAAAAGTTTACTATGGGACCAACCTGAAATCGCGTAAAAAATCAGCTGCTCCCTACATTTATGTTCGCATAGCTCGTCAAAATGTAGGGAACAGCGGATTTTTTGTTCTGGTTCCATAGTAAAAGTCGTTTGTTATCATGAGTACAATCAAGCGTTTAAATAGCGGTCACTAATTACCAGTCACCCAATATATTGTCACAGCAAGAATAAAAGTGGCCCCGAAAATAATGGAACTTGTCCGTATTTTCCAGAAAACAGATCCAAGTTCCGTCCTATATTTCGGAGCCGTGCTAAATCTGTTGTTTTATATGCTAATCATAATTTCGCTGAAGTCTATCCTATAATGGAAATTCTACTTTAATACGCAAAACTTTGCTTGGAATTTTAAGTTCTCCCTTGTTTCATTTGATTGACTAACTTTGGATGTACGTATTGTTTTGGTTTTCCTTTTCTTAATTAGACTGAGATTTGTTACAATTTTCGACTTCAAAAGAGGAGGTTCTCAGTTCATCGGAATATTTTCTTTTTTTTTTCTCTGAGATCATGTTTTCCTGTTTCGACTCTTCAGTATTTAGTTGCTTCTAACGATTTGGTCCCTGAATAACATCTCAATTAAAAAGGTACCTACAGTTCTTCAGTCCTTATACAAGTACACATAAAATCATGTACAGTCAGGAAAATTAACTCTATAGCAAATTGACACACATCAACTTGCCCAATTGAATACGACTGTCAAAGAATGAATAGTTGTGACTCAAATTTAATAAAGGCTCGCACGCAATCGCGACGCGATTCGCATGCGACACAAGGGCACCGCTCGTCGCACGGCACGCGTTGCCTTTGCGTCGCGTGCGATTCACGTCGCGTGTTGTGTGAGCCTTTATTAAATTTGAGTCACAACTGTTTGGGTTTGCTCTTGACTATAGTCTAGATCAGAGGTGACAGACACAAAGTTTACGATGGAATAAGCTTACCCAGAAGAAGCCTGTTCACTCTAACTTTGAAGAGATTCGCGTTGTATGCGTTCGGGAACGCAGACGCAGGTAGTGAGTTCCACTCTTTTACCGTGCGCATTTTACCGTGCGCTTCCAAATATCCTGGAAGCGCTTAGTGCGAATTGGTGGCTGAAATGGCAGCTAGGTATGGATGGTAACTTGCAGTGCGGCTAGATGTTCGATGGTAGAAGGGGGCCGGTGGAATGAGGTCGTGGAGTTCCTGAGCACGTAGGCTCATATAAATTTGTAGTAGTTTACTCCTTTGACGTCTATACGGGACACTTCACAATGAAAAACTGTCACTTTTGGAATGACTTTTCGACACAATTTGCTACTCCTCCCTTCTAAACTGATGCAAATGAAAATCAGCCATAACGGACAATAAACAATTAGCTCAGCAATAATTTTCCCCAAGTTTACCTAAATACCACTAGTTTTATTCTTATTTACCTTAGCACTTACGTCACTACATGCTCGTCTTCAAAGGCTTGGTACTTGTTACGATTGTGTACCAGCTATAAAATATCACTACTGACCGTGGAACTGCTATCAATTGATAGTGTAAACGATCCTTGGTTCACATTGCAGTAATCACTGCACTTGGCAGATAGGTTAGTGATTTTAGAACGATTTTATTAGCAAATTGCCCGAGATTTCACTTGCATCCTAGGGAATTTTCTTCTGTCAGTGTCACTTATTAAGTTACAACACTGACTAAGGTAATAATAATAATATAAATTCTTTATTTCGGACAACATAAGATCCACTGAGTTAGTAAATTTCTTCTATTTAATGTTAGTAAATACTAAAAGTAAAACACTAAACTTGTTCTTTGAGTTCGCTTCATGTGGACGACGCACAAGCGAAATTAAAGTACCTATTTCCCTCGTTCATCACCCCCACAAAACGTCTCAGAATAGGAGATGTTCTCCGCCACTGTCCTGAGAATACTGTTGTGACTGTCCCGCAGTCTTGTTATTAAGGACGAGATTTTTTTTCGAATCAAATCAATCTGCCTAGCCTTTTCCCAACTATGTTGCGGTCAGCATCCAGTCTAACCGGATGCAGCTGAATACCAGTATTTTACATGAAGCGACTGCCTATCTGACCTGCACAACCCAAATATAGGGTAATACAATACCCCTTGGTAAGACTGATTGTCAGAATTTCGGGCTTCTGACGACCCGTAACGACTGTCAAAGATCCACGAATAACAGCCGAGACCAACGGCTTAACGTGCTCTCCGAGGCACGGAGGAGTCTCGGTATGTAAAGATGGTCACCCATTTACGGACCAACCCCGGCAAGCGTGCGGCTGTTATTACTTAGCCACAATTTTTTTTCGGATGACCGCATAAAAGTCGTCAGTTCGATTCAGCGCAAACATCTCAGCTGCGCTATAAAAACGGGGCAGGCCCAACAACATTCTGAAAGCATTATTATATTGGATGCGCAGGACCTCCAGCGCTCTTTAGTAAAGCTGACCCACAGACTTCCCGTAATAAAGAGAGAGATTTAATTATGTGTCTTTATTACCCTCAAAGACATTTACAACGGTCGCATGCGCTACTGCTGAGCATGAATGAGGTCCTGAATTCGATTCCCGGGTCTGGATGTGTTATTGGGTGTTTCCAACTGAAATGTCTCAGTTGTAGCACGGAATCTGGATTTGTTCCCGATTGATGGCAATAGCTCGCCCCCTAATACATGAGCCTTAAACATAACTGGTGAAATGTGAGTATACCTGCTTCTTTGCCTAACCTTTCGGGGAACTGGAGTGATATTATATATCTTTAGAAAACCAGGGACTTAGCAGTTAAAAAACGCTGATATGCATGTTTCAACCCCAAACGGCTCGAGTATAAGTCCCAATAATGTTGGAGTACTTGCGCCGTTTGAGGTTTTCCGCACCCGCAGCAGCCGCCCTAGCACAGAGCACAGCCCGCCGTGCTGAGAAAGATGGGATGGCGCGACAACGCACCAAAGGCCTACCTACCGTCTAAGGAATTTTAGTCATTTCGTCTGGTCTCTTCCAATCGTCGCGCGCCAAGCCATTGGATTCTAAAACAACTGGCACCCTGGTGGTGACAAGCGCACGACGGATGATGTCATTGATGCTGGCGTGCTGTGCTATCCGGCCTGCGCTCTTACTGCAGGACAGGCCATGGTGTCCGAGGTAGTCGACACCTTCACTGCATTGGCAGCGATGTGGAGTCACGCAAGGAGCGCCCAGATTAATAGACTCTACTTAATAAAAATCATAAATTAATTAATTAATTTTCTCACTTAAAAACAACGCGCCACCTAAACCGCTACGTCTAAAAGCATATTATGGAATTTTGCACAGCAAAACTAGCAGCTCCCCGCGATTTCACCCGCGTAAGTATCGAACCCGTAAGAAAATAGGGACAAAAAGTATCCTATGTGTTAATCCAGGTTATAAACTATCTGTGTGCCAAATTTAATCAAAATCCATTCAGTAGTTTTTGCGTGAAAGAGTAACAAACATACAAGCACACTCACAAACGTTCGCCTTTTTAATATTAGTAGGATTGAGCACTAAGGAAGAACTTTTTTTTAAATACATCCCCTAAACGGGTTACATAAAAAGTGAAAGTTCGTTATGTTTGTCGATAGGTAATCCCATTGGGCACATGGCATTACCCCTGGTCTTCGATCATCGGTATTATCAAAAACTCCTCACTACAAACGAAGTATTTTTTCAACTCCTTCAGCAATAAACGTCAGTAGTTTACAGTAACTTCCATCCACAGTTACCTGTAACAATAGTGGCTATTCTGGTGGCTCGGCCACATAAAACGGATCCGTTCAAGCGATTAGTATCAATTTTGTGTTCAATTGAAGAGATTTATGTTCTCCAATGCACTTCGTGTTGCTTCACCATCCGGCTGTAGGAGCACTATGATTTTGGGCGGGATAGTTCTATATTCTTTTACGAATAGGAAAATATTGAGTTTTTTTTTTTTTTTTTAATAATACAAGAACAAGAATTGTTTTTTTTTTATTTTTAAACCTAATGTTAAGAGTGTTTACAAAACTGTGTAACTTTTTATAAAGATATTAGTAAAAGCCTTTTAACCTAATCATACTACCCAGTAACTTGGTTGTGGAGGTCAGATAGGCAGTCTGTCCTTTAAAATACTGGTATAGCTGCATCTGGTTAGACTGGAAGCCGACCCCAACAACGTTGGGAAATGGCTAGGTAGATGATGATGAGCTGCATTAGACAGGAAGTGGACCCCAACATAGTTGGTAACAAAAGTTTAGGCAGATAATGGCTAGTAAAAGAAACCGGTCAAGAGCGAGTCGGACTCGCGCACCAAGGGTTCCGTACCATCCTACTTCCTACTTATCCTATTTCCTACTTCCTATCCTACTAATATTGTAAATGCGAAAGTTTGTGAGGATGGATGGATGTTTGTTACTCTTTCACGCAAAACCTACTGAACGGATATTCATGAAATTTGGCACACAGATAGTTTATAACCTGGATTAACACATAGAATACTTTTATGCTGATATTCTCACGGGTTCGAGACTTATACGCGAGTGAAACCACAGGGCGCTGCTAGTCATATATAAAAAAGTGTGCTATTTACAGACATCGTTTTATTTTTCCTGTAATCTTTACATAAACTTCTATCACACAGAATAATTTCAGATTTTTCTCTATGCAAACTTCGGAGATAAGGGGGGACGGGACGGTATTTTTATTTACATTTTTCATCAAAAGTCGAAAACTATGCGGCCTAAAAAAAAGAAAAATGTTTCATAATGTGCAAACAGTGCTCTTTCATATAATACCCCACATGCCCTAGTAGCCCCACTTCACATTTTAAGACCCCCTTTCAGTCCCTGTTGCAAAAAAATATATAAATTTTTATTTCTTTTTTATTCGCAAAATAGTTGGGCAAACGTCATCTAAAACTATTCCAAAATTCAAGTTGATAGCATTAGTAGTTCTGGAGATATCTAGCTGTGACAGATAGACAGACAGACTGAGTCGCACCATAAGGGTTCCTTTTTACTATTTTGGTACGGATCCCTAAAACCGGCCAAGTGCGTGTCGGACCATGCACAAAAAAAGGTTCTGTATTTGGGATGAATTTATCCCAAGAACAAACTCAGCATTGTAGTTGAAAAACATGTTCTCCCATACATTCCCACTGCAAATGTAAGTTTGTACGCACAATATTGAAAGATTTACCATGTTATTTTAAGACCACAGACTAGGTTTTTCTGTAATCCTATAGATTACAGAAAAACCTAGTCTGTGATAACTGTTTTCTGTATTTTTTATTAATTTTAGGCCCAGCAGTTTCGTAGATAAGGTCTATTTTCGTCTATTTCCCTAAATAACTCTTTTTTTAATTATAAAAAAAAAATTGAGACCCTCACAGTAAGCCCTATCATTTGATACGTCACGCGGTACAGTTTGCAAAATTTTTTTTCAATTTTCTTATTTACCCCCCAAAATTGAACCCCATGTTCAAAATTAATTTATTTACATTACACGTCTGTGTTTGGGTCACACAAATTCAGACGTGTACTAAATTTCACCTTAATCGGTTGATTAGATTCGGAGCAAATTGGCTGTGACAGACGGACAGACAGACACCCGAGTGATCCTGTAAGGGTGTCGTTTTTTCCTTTTGAGCTACGGAACCCCAAAAAAGTAAAACGTCATAAAGGGAGTGAAAGCACGCTCGCTGAGCGATGGCCTACTGCACTATAAGGATGCAGGTTTATGTATGTGTACATAGGCCATATTCATAGGCCTGCAAATAGTTGCCAGGGTTTGTTTGAAAGAAGTTGAGTGGACTAAACGTACTATAGTTTCCAATACGCAATGACTAACCACTTACATATCGATCAACGCTGTTTTAGTTGTTGCTAAAGTTTTAGAGAGCGAGACCTACTGTAGCAAACTACTTTGGTTTGTGGGGTTGGTGGTATGGTATTATAGATCTGTTTCTGAAATGAGAGAAACTATACGCTAAAACATTTCCACTTAATATTGTAGTTCCATATATATACGCTTTTGCCTGCGGCTGCGCACGCGTGGTCATCGGAAATTCTCCCACCGGAATTTATCAATCTACGGGGATAAAAAAGCCTAGCCCATCTCATGGTCTACCTGTGTGCCAAACATCGAAACCAGACAAAGTTGCTTTCAAAATGTATGTATAAAGATGTAAGACAGGGAGACCTTATCTCTCCGAAACTTTTCACCGCTGCACTGGAGGAGGTCTTCAAGGTTCTAGACTAGTCGATGGTGTGTACGTCACTCACCTTCGATTTGCCGATGATATAATAGTCGTGGCTGTGACTATGGAGGACCTCAGTACAACGCTTGATGACTTCAGTAGAGCTTTCGAAAGAGTGGTTCTTAAAATGAACATGGACAAGACCAAAGTTATGACAAATGCCCATGCAAAACCCGCTCTCATGAAGATAGAAGACGCCACGCTCGAAGTTCTGGACGAGTATGTTTACCTAGGGCAAAGCCAGCTAGGTGGGTCTAACTTCGAGAAAGAGTTCAATCGTCGAATACGACTCGGCTGGGCAGCATTCGGGTAGCTACGCAAATCTTCTCATCTCACTTACCGCAGTGTCTCAAGACGGAAAGTCTTTGAGCAGTGCGTGTTGGCAGTGATGACCTACGGTACTGAAACGTGGTCGCTCATAATCGGCCTTATTCGAAGGCTAAAAGTCACCCAAAGGGCAATGGAGAGGGCTATGCTTGGAGTTTCCCTACGTGATCGAATCAGAAATGAAGAGATCCACAGGAGAATCAAGGTAACCGATATAGCCACCTTTAGGATAGCTGAGCTAAATACCAACTTGCTGCACTTGACTCAGTTGAACGCAGAGCTAAGAGACTCATTGGCGATGTAAAACTGGTGGATGCCAAGCTTCACAGCTTGGCTCATCGCTGTAAGGTTGCCTGCTTGTCGGTCTTCTATAGACTGTACTTCGGTGAGTATGGTCAGGAACTCCACAACCTCATTCTGCCCCTTCTACCATCTCATTTCATCATCATACTTCGAAAATCTAGACGCACTGTAAGTTACGATCCATACCTAGTTGTCATTCCACCAATTCGCACTAAGCGCTTCCAAACATCCTTCATAATGCACACGGCAAAAGAGTGGAACTCACTACCTGCGTCTGTGTTCCCGAACGCTTACAACCCGAATCTCTGCAAAGTTAGAGTGAACAGGCTTTTTCTGGGTAAACTCACTCCATCGTAGACTTTGTCTCTGTCACCTCTCACCTAGACTATAGTCAAGAGCCAACCCATATAAAGAAAAAAGCCCGAAGAATTGCCAAACTTAAGTAGCAGTGGGGCCGAAAGGTTCTGGAGCGGCGACCACGTACCGGAAGACGTAACGTTGTAAGGCCTCCCACAAGCTGGACCGATGACTTGGTGGAGGCCGCAGGAATCCACTGGATGCGAGAAGCACAGAACCGGTCGAAGTGGCGGTGCATGGGGGACGCCTATGTCCAGCAGTAGATCTTTGGCTGAAATGGTGATGTTGATGACGATAGTATATAATGTGGAATATGGTTATTCAAACGGACAACTTCAACTACACAGCGACGTGTTTCCTCGCATTATCTTCCCTTTATTATTTTTCCTATTTCTATGCTATCAGATTCGTAGGCATTTCTTTAGCCATTTCGTTTTGTAGGCTTTTCGGTAAATACTATTTATCTATATCTTGGTCCATAAACATTTAACAGCTTTTTTGTGCCAATGGACGTTTACGATTTAGGTTATATGATATCCTGATAACTATAATCCTGTGTTTTATTCATTTTTATATAAAGATCTTATCTTTAAATAAATACAAAGATTATTTTAAAATGCTAGTGTGAAAATATTTTTTTATATTTTTTATGTATTTCAAAGTATCCTATTTCATTGCGATGGAAAAAACGTTTCTAAGAAAATCGGAAATAAACGAGAACACTGAAATGGTTTACTCCACGTAGGTACTCTTTGGGCTACCTTTTTTTTGTGGCTAAATACGCATGCATACTGCACTACCACGGAGAGATAGTGCAGTTATGTGGGACGCCAACCCACTGAAACTCCACGGTGTCCTCTGCCGCTTGTGGTGGGAACACGGGCACGCGTTAGCACTCACCGCGAACCCGCCGCGGCTGTCCGTCACTGGAACTCTTTCTGCTACCTGCTGTTACTAGCAAGAAGTAAATAAAATATATAATATCATGAAATAAAACATGTAAGAGTTTCGGTTTTTTTTCCTCTCTGTAATCATTTTAACAAAAATAGGTTTATGTATTTGCTTCTCAATGTTTGATGTCTATCGTGTTATTTTGTTTGTCCGTTATTTGCACAACTTTTACTGAGAACACATAAGATTACTTGGAAAAAATATATTTTATTAATATTTTTATCAAAGGAACAAAAACACCTGTAACATTTTTTTCCGAATCAGATGTTTTTAAAACAAATAAATTAACTTAACATAAAAAATACGTATCAAAACATATCTCAGATAATATGTTTATCACCAATAAATATTACAGCAAGGTAATTTAACATATTACAATTTCCGCCACATGTAGACCTCATTCTCCCAACGTTCTTAATGAAACTATAATGACATTTAAATCAGTCAAATTGGGAGAAAGTACATGAAAAATTGGGATTTGGCCGACTTCCAAATGACTAAATAACTTTTTTCGTGGGTTGCCTAAATGTAATACACTGAAATCTGTTTTATGTGCAGGCCCAGGTCTGTAATAATTCTAAAAGTGTTATAACTCTTGCAGCACTTATGACTTTTGATTTCTTCTTCTTTGTCGATGCACTCTTGACATATGGTCGTGTTCATCACGTTTTCTAACAACTGTGATATGCCTCACGATGCGCCGCCATGCTTCCCTGTTGGCTGTAATATGTATGCATTCGTGTAGTGGGCTCCCCACTGCGGATTTAATCTGGCCGTTTCATCGCATGGGCGACCTGCTACGTGCTCCCGTTCCTTCGACCTATCCCTACACTACTAAACGTTCTATGGAATCGTTTCCGCGTCGTGACATAAGGCCAAAGAATTGGAGTATTCGACTTTTGGTTTCAGTTAACAGTAAAATAAATTATAGTGAAAACTGTTCGTGGACATCAAAGGAAGTAGTAAAGTTTTTCCAATGAAATGGATAATGTCTACCTAGAAACTAAAAGCATTATTTGTGATCATCATGATCATCAAAACGATTCCTAAGTGAAAGCATTAGGTCGGGAACTAAATAAGCTGTAAATCTACGACGTGGTAAGAGATGAGAATTTTGACGTTATACTTCTACCAAGAAAACATTAAACAATTATTTTGCCCATAAAGCATGCCGTCAATAGGCGTTTTTTTTATGATTTTTAGCGTGACGATATTATCGTTGACATCAACGTC
The DNA here is from genome assembly GCA_948252095.1 of Dicycla oo. NCBI lineage: Eukaryota > Metazoa > Arthropoda > Insecta > Lepidoptera > Noctuidae > Dicycla > Dicycla oo. Next base: position 19,736,401 of record OX411732.1, read on the forward strand.
CACGTCACTACATCACGATGATAGCAAAGGGAAGAAAGATATAAAGACGCTTATAAATTACGGTCCACGATAACGTTATAAACATCTTACATCTTGTGTTATCGTCATGCCGTCCAAGATGATACCATCACGTTAAGACGCAGATCTATACCAATGGCCTTCAGTAGTTAGCCTGCGTCTTCTGCGCTGAGCTCATGGAATGTGTCGTACGTCCAGCCAGTAATAGGACTCGCCGATCAAGGAACGCTGTCCCAAATTAGACCCATTATTCATTTAATATACATTAAACAAAAAGTATTTTAATAAAACACGTATACTAAAAGATAAATAAATAAATTGTCTGTAAAATGTGAATGTTTCATATAATTACGCTCGATAGTTTTTGCATGATTCTCAGTTTCATTTATCCGCGTTAGACATAACTTTACAAATAAATTATTACCTACACTATGTAATATATTAACAAAATCTAAAATATTTACAAATTAAGTTATTAGGAAAATGGTCTAATTTAACATTTATCTTTTTCAAATCATTAGCACTACTTGTTTAGACGTAATCTTTAGTTTAAAATCATTAAAAGTCGGCTATCGTCGCCTTAAAACTTATAAAATCGCACATTGAGACTTCATAGTAATATTGTATCTGTTCTCCTTTCAAGACCTAAACGGAACCGTTTAGAGGATCTTACAAAAGACGGGCCATTCACGTGAATCCCTTTAGGGTTTCAGTAAAATGTACACAAATAGTACCAATTTTGATCGTATTCGTTTATCAAATAAAACATAAGTTATAAAGTTGAATCAACATCGTCATTCCTTCATTCATTCGTGAATATACAGAATGTTCTTTTTCTGAAAAGGTCAAATCTTGACAACCAAGTATAACGTGATATTTTCTAAAGGATGTAAGCGCTTCTCAATCCTTTTAGCATCATGCTCCATTTTCGTAGGTAGTACATGGATTTTTGCGTGGAATGATTTACGATCAGCTTCTAAGCTATTCATAGTATTCATGACACGCAAAGTGGTTTTAACATTTTAAGAGCGGTTTTTTTTTTCATTTATTTATCAAATGGGTTTAGTAAATAAAACTCCTTTTTCATAAAAGCATTTTAGTTACAATAGTAAACATTCATTTCTTTTTTTAAATCATCCGTTAAGGACCGTCTTAACATTTTGGAAAATTGATTGATGATACTTGTTTAACATTTAATTTTAGCGATTAAGGGCGTTTATCCCGCGCGGCCTAGCAACGTCGCATTTCTAGTGGTTTTACGTGATTATTTTAATACATTTAAATATATATATTTTTTTAATAGACTATCTAGATTGTGGGTTTATAAGTATGTATGCTATATTTTTTTACAGTTATGTTGGTATTTCTTCATAAAAATTGACATTAAATGCAATATTGTCATTTTTTATGAGTTAATACCAAAATATGTAACTGTAAAAAAATAGCATACATACTTATAAATACCAACGATCTAGATAGTCTATTAAAACAAATAGTAATTTGATTTAAATGTATTAAAATAATCAGCCCGCGCGGGAAAACGCTCTTAATTCTTTATGATATAAAAATCAAAGTGGTTAAAAATATCTATTTCCTATTAAGTTATCATTTATCTATTCATAATCTTACTTTGTATAAAAAATCTTTTACAACACTAAGGGCTGATTTTACTAAAGTCTTTAACTGTGGAACAAAATTGACGTCTGGCAGTTTTTAAATGGAAAAACTGTCAAAAATTCAAAATTACTTCCCAGAATACAACTTGGTCTAAAATTTGTTTATTTATAGGTATAAATAAACAACTTTATACCAAGTTTTTCATTAAATAAAACCGGTCAAGAGCGAGTCGGATTCACGCACCGAGGGTTCCATACTAACTTATATTAAAAAGTGTGCTATTTAGAGACACCGTTTTGTTTTCTCTGTAATCTTTACATAAATAACATTCTATTTCACAGAATAATTTCAGATTTTCCTCTATGCAAACTTCGGAGATAAGGCGGGGAACGTTTTTTTTTTTCATCAAAGTCGAAAACTATGTGGCCTACAAAAATGTTTGAGAATGTGCAAACAGCGCTCTTTCATATGATACCCCACATGCTCTAGTAGCCCTACTTCGAATTTTTAAGACCTCCTTTCAGCACCTGTTGCAAAAAAAAATACTTTTATTTCTTTTTTTTGCAAAATAGTTGGGCAAACGTCATCTAAAACTATTCCAAATTTCAAGTTGATAGCATTAGTGGTTCTTGAGATATCCAGCTGTGACAGACCGACAGACAGACTGAGTCGCACCATAAGGATTCCATATTACCATTTTGGTACGGAACCCTAAAAACTCGTCAATTTTGTTCCACCTACCTAATAGGTGTAAAAGTTTGGTCGAATCCGACTTTAACGCTTTCAAGGACACTGAACGAGACAAAATAGAAGTTTTATTGCTAAGACGTCTATGGTCGTTTAGTGTCCTGCGACAATACTTTACCTACTTATATTATTTTCAAGACTGTCCCGTACCATATCCAGTGTGGCCATCCAACAAGCAACACATTATAGAACATTTGTTTCGGGATATCTTAATGAAGACACATGAAGGGGTCAATGCTTTTATATCCCACTGCCCAACCTGTTCGGACGTGGCGAAAGATTTGAACGCGTATATGGAACGTAAAATATTATTTATTATTCTGTTTGGAGTATGAAATGTGGCATAACAATGTGGGATGTTTATTATGAGGTAGAAGAAGCAATGATTTTTATTTGTGGTAATACTGATAATACTTTACGTATTCTTCTTTTTTATGGATCGAAATAATTGGAAGCCATTTGGGGAATCCTTTGCTTCTGGGTTGCGAGAGGGACTCAAGATGCAGATGTAGGCCAATGGCCTTGAGTAGTTAGCTTGCGTGTTCTGTGTTGAGTTCACACAACGCGTCGTACGTCAAGCCAGGACTCGTCCTTCAAGGAACGCTGTTCCAAATTAGACGCATTATTAATTTATTATACATAAAACATATAGTATTTTAATAAAACAGGTACACTAAAAGATAAATAATTAAATTATCTTTAAAATTGTGAAGGTTTCATAAAAATACGCTTAATAGTTTATGCGTGATTCTCAGTTTTTATCCGCATTAGACATGACTTTACAAATTAATTATACTGTGTAATATAACCATAATCTAAAATATTCACAGATTATTAAAAAAAATATCTAATTTAACATATGTTTATTTTTTTTAATCATTAACACTACTCGTTTAGATGTGATCTTCAGTTTAAAATCATTACAAGACTGTTATCGTCGCCTTAATTGAGATTGTCATGTCATGTAATTTATACCACGTGGTTAGGTGAGAAAAATCCTCGTGAGCCTGGACTTAATCACCATGGATCTCAAATCACATCTCGCTGTAAGCAAGACTGATGATTGTTTGGCTCTTCTCTGTGTGAAAGGAAGCCTTTTGCATTTTCTTTAGATTTGAAAAAAAAAAATCCAAAAAATACACCCCTAAGTGAAAAATAAATTTAATTTCAGAAATCGGTGGCAGAAAAATAAAATACAGATCCAAAGACTCTGAACTTCCGAAATTAAAGTTATTTTTTACTTTGTAGTGTTGTTTTTTGGAAGTCTGTTGTTTTATATTTTTGGAAAATAGTTATTTATCACTTTTTAGTGGGTCAGTTTGTAATTTATCTACAATTACAATAGCCTAATGCCTCCTCACCATTTACATTCTATTGCTTTTCCCGATGCAGGGACATTAATTGTTGAGGAGTTCTACTAGTAAGAACCAGGAGGACTGGAGCTGAAGGTGAGCATAAATTGCTTAGCAACCATATTAAATCACTTAATCGAATCGCAACCCGTGAAACACTTATTATTGAGTAGTTCTGATGGCTATCTGTGGTCTTCATCATTAATTCAACTTCACCAAATGGTGTTTTCCGAAATGCACGAGTTACTATAAAAAATACCACGCTATAGGTGCGCCTATTAAATTTGAGGGTTTCCCTCGATTTCCATGGCAAACAAAAATATAATTTTCAAAATCGGTCCACAATTGACGGTAAAAAAAAAGAACATAAAGTCGAACATATAACCTCCTCCGTCTAGGACAAATAAGTACCTACAGACATTAAAAAAAAAGTTTAGTTGGCGTAGTTCGAGTCCGCACCGTTTTTTTTTCGTGAAAACATAATATTGAAATTTTACTACGGTGTCCGATAGACTTAGTAGGCTCATTGCATTCCTTAGAAAGTAAGCAATGACATAGTCCTTGTCACGCCGCCCCCATAAGATAAATAATCCCTAGCCAGGTGATTGACCCCAGATTACTAAAACATCATAATCAACCCATAATGCCGTCATAAGGACAAAAAAGACGTACTACCTATCAGACAATATTTAGGAATAGAGTTATTTACATATTCGGCATCGGCAAAAAAGACGCATCTGCCAGTATTTTTATATTGGCGTGCACTTAACGAAAACCTAATAAATAATTCTTACTGTTAAAATAAGCATCTGCTTTTGTATTTTGTGTTTTAAAAAGAACAATTTATAGTTCTAGGACATGCCGGTTTCCTCACGATGTTTTCCTTCACCGTTTTAAGAGCAATGGTGATGAAATAATTTACACAAAGTATGTGTGTAAAGAGCCTGTCTGTGTTCGAACCATAAAACTCGTAAGTCGCGGCCTTTACACCACTGCTCTCCACTGGTCCCATAAAACATCAAGTTACATTAATCCTCTTCAGAATTAATCTGGGTAGAGCACCTATCATAAAAGATCATGACATAATCCTTTGCTATATCGTTAGTTTTATGTTCGTTTTCACTAAATCTAGGCAACACCTAAATGAACGCCTGCACTGTTGGATTTTCAACTTTCGACGCTGAGTCGAGCGTTGAAAATTCAACAGAGTGCCGGGACGGGTGTCACATAGTGTTAGTGATGTTCTCATGTTCTATAGTAAATGTTTATATGCTGTTTTATAATATGGTGATGATAAAGAAATAAACAAAGAAAACATGTCATAAGTGCACACAACAACTAAATAGAAAAAATAATAATAAAAAAAAAACAAAGAAAAAAAACTTAACTCTATACAATAAAAATGCTTAAATCTGGACTGAAAAAAAGAGATAATAATGTGTGTCTCATATGATATAAGATATAACCGAGGCAAAATGGCGGAATAGAATACAGAGTAAGGGTATCTTCTGCTACCTGATGAACATAAGAGGGTATGGGGGTAATGGGGTATGATTAAATTTAAGGTGAAATGTGGATCCCATTTTTGTGCTAATCACGTCAAGGTGTGCCGAGTTTCTCATTAAAGGTTATTTCTATTAAATAACCTATGCTAGTTCATGTTGACTACTTAATTAAGGGGTGCGTAAGTATGAATTGTCTATTTACAAGGTGCTCAAGCGCCTACATTACATTTCTTTAGATCACTCTACATACGGCGATAGAAAATACGGTATCTATTACATGTGTTTATGGACGTAAATCTTATGCCTCGGAAAGCACGTTAAGCCGTTGGTCCCGGCTGTCACCAAAGGGCTATTGTATTACCCAGTAAGTGGGTTGTGAAGGTCAGATAGACAGTCACTCCATGTAAAATACAATTCGTATATATTCAGCTGCATCCGGTTAGACTGGAAGCCGACCCCAACATAGTTGGGAAAAGGCTAGGCAGATGATAATGACTCTGCATACGGCGATAGAAAATACGGTATATCGTGTACTATATTTTGCCCAGCGACTTCGCCCGCGTGGATGTTGGAAATTATCGCACGGGAACCGTACATTTTTCCGAAATAAAAAGTATTATATGTGTTATTCCAGACTATAATAATAATATAATAATAATAATAATATCCTGGGACATTTTCACACACGGTCATCTGGTCCCAAACTAAGCAGAGCTTGTACTATGGAAACCAGATCACTGATATACTACATACACTACTTTTTTTTTGTAAATACATACTTATATAGATAATTACACCCAGACTCAGGACAAACAGACATGTTCATGCACACAAATGTCTGTCCTGGATGGGAATCGAACCCACGACCAGCGACATGCTAGGTGGTATCTTAACCAACCACGCCAACTGGCCCGTCTATAATCTATCTATGTGCCAAATTTCATCCAGATCCGTTCAGCTGTTCTGGCGTGATTGAGTAACAAATATCCATCCATCCATCCAAACTTTCACATTTCTTATATAGTAGAATTAAATGCGTTTATAGACATATATGTCATATGTACAGCCAGATATTTTTCGTCTGGGTTAGTAATAACATCATCAGTCGGTAATAACTCGACGATGTCAACTATGTTGATTACAACATTGCAATATACGGCATTCCTGCTACGCAATATTAAATTGATGCTAAATTGCCGCTCGAACTAGTCAAGAGTGGATTTAAAATTGCTACAAAATGACATTAGCCTTCATCTATTACTTACTTGCTTGCATTTTAGGCATGATTTTATGTAAGCAGCGGGATAATTCTGAGCAGTGGGATAATTGCGTAACACACTTGCAATGGCAATCGCAATTGAGCTTCACTCAAAAAGCTGTTAATGCTTTTCGTTTTCAGTACAACAATGCATCCAGGATGCTGTTGGGGCTGCCACGATTTTGTAGTGTCTCTGGTATACTCGCGGACGTGCAAACTGACGGCTTCGCTGCGATCAGACGCAAGCGTGCAGCCCTGTTGCACAAAGTGCGTGCCAGCTCCAACAGTCTCCTGGATGTCTTTGCTAGCTAACTGGATCAAGCCCTATTATTTACTATAAATCAGTGCCAATAGCAATTCAGTTGTTTAAGAATTGCATAACACACTTACAATGTAAATTGTCCATAGTTAAACGAAAAGGATCTAACCCCCATTACACCTAATAGGGGTTGGATCTTTTTCGTTTAACTATGGACAATTGCAATTGAGTTTTACTCAAAAAGCTGTTAATGCTCTTCGTTTTCAGTACAACAATGCATTCACGATGCTGTTGGGGCTACCACGCTTTTGTAGTGCCTCGGGTATACTCGCGGACGTGCAAACTGACGGCTTCGCTGCGATCAGACGCAAGCGTGCAGCCCTGTTGCGCAAAGTGCGTGCCAGCTCCAATAGTCTCCTGGATGTGATTGCTAGCAAACTGGATCAAGCCCTACCATCCTTACTTACTCGTATTACTTATATACTTATACTTATAATATTATAAATGCGAAAGTAAGTTTGTTTGTTACCTTTTCACGCTTAAACCACTGAACCGATCATCCTGAAATTTTGCATATACGTTGTCAGGTATACAATAACGGACATAGGGTACCTTTCATCACGAAAAAAGGACTGTTCCCGAGGAAAACAACAATAATGTTGTTATGATAATAGTTGGCACCACGTGTTTTTCGAATCATGACTGAAATATATTATCTAAAAACGTCAATTAGAATTAATTCATAAAAACCGGTCATATTTTAGATAAATTAAGATCAAATTTTAAGTTACGTTAGTTCAGTCACGTAAATAAACTATGTTATGTAAAATGTAAGACCGCATTGATGCGAAAAAGTTTTTTTGGTATGGCACCTAAAGTGTTTAATAAAATTCCAGATAACATAAAAAATATGACATTATATAAGTTTAATAAAAGCTCTTATCAAATTATTAATTGACAAATGTTATTATACTGTAGACGATTTTTTTAACGACCAATTATTATAACTAATGATGCATTTTTTTTACCTTTTGATACGAAGTACTATGACTATCTATTGATTTTATTGTTTTTGATGTTTCTTTTTTTTATTTTTTTCTTTTCATGTAAGTATTAATTAATTTAAAATATATATATATATATAGATAGTATTTTTGAATGACATAATGTAATGACACCTAATTATGACAAAACATAGTGCACCCCCTATTTACGTCACCTATGTAAACACCTAAGTTTCACAAATAAATTGATTGATCGGTGTTTAGTAGTGTGAATTGATTATCAAATTCTAAATTAACGCGAGCGAAGCCGTGGGCAAAAGCTAATTTACTATAAGTCAGCTGCTAATAGAAATTCAGTTGTTTAAGAACTTGGAACTGGTTGTTTTAGTTGTTGTTGTGTTGTTTAGTTGTTTCATCATAATCTGCCTATAATGTCCTCACAGCTGGGACACCGGCCTCCTCTTTGTAAGAGGGAGTGAGTCATAATCCATCACGCGGGCCCAGTGCGGGTTGGTAGATGTCACATATCTACGAATTTTTGGTTCTAGGACTTTGGTTTTATTTTATTATAATTATGATTATAACGTTTCATTTTGACAGTCCATCAACATTAATTGCGTTATTTACTTCCTTGAGCCGACAAATTTTTCGGACATATGAAGCAATAGGTATGCTTCAAAATTATACAGTTTGTGATTGATAGTGTGTTACGCAATTAGGGTACAGTTTATCAAACTTGGATGAAAAAGTTTCTAATATATCAAATGGATGTTCGCAAGTGTTTTCTGTTTTATGAAAACCTTTTTTTGAATATGGCTAAAAATGATTTGGTTTTTAATAGTTCAAAATTAGAACACCGCCAGTTACCTGTCTTCCTTATCAATGCTTATTCCTTCTCTGTTATTTTATGCTTTTGCCATACCATAATACAGTTACAAGCAGATATTATCTACGACCGAACTTGATTTGACACGCTGCCGTGCGTCTAGATATCAACATTATATTGAAAAAGCGTCCTGTCCGTTATGACATATGGTGTCGAAACGTGGATACTGACAGTCGGACTGGTCCACAGATTTCAGGTCGCTTATTGCGCTATGGAGCGAGCTATGCTCGGAGTTTCTTTGAAGGATAATAAAATCAGAAATAAAATTATTCGGAGAATAACCGGAGTTAACGACATAGCTTGAAGAGTAAGTAACTGAAGTGGCAGTGGACTGGCCATGTGTAATAATAAAATAAATATAAAAAATAAAAATGTTTGTCGAAGGACTGATGATCAGTGAAGCAGGTGAGTCCTGGAGTGGAGACCGCGTATCGGCAAACGTAGTGTGGGACGCCTCTCAGCTAAATGGACCGGGAGGGGAGGCGGAGGACAAGGTGCTGTGACGAGCCTAGGAAAGGCCTACGTCCAGCGGACGGCGATAGTCTGAGTTCATTGAAAAAGCGCTCATAAAACTAAAGCATCTCTTATCAGGTCTTTCATTGCTAGGATAGCATAAAAACCGAAGTCTCTACCTCAAGATAAGGCTGCAGAATGTTATTAACTTCCCGAACGTGACTCCTGGCGGTAATGCTAAGATATTCATGAAGGAGGCCCCTTGCGTAGCGTGAAATATACCACCTAGAGTGAATTATAGGAGACAATATATCTGTCACAGCCAACTGGTTTAATTAGCCGTTCAGGTAACCGCCTAGCCTTTTAACTGATTGGCGGCCGTCCTGAATCAATCAATCTACCAGCCTTTTCCCGACTTTTTTTTGTTGGGGTCGGCTTCCAGTCTAACCGGATGCAGCTGAATACCAGTATTTTACGTGGAGCGACTGCCTATCTGACCTCCACAACCCAGTTACTGGCTAATACGATACCCCTTGGTAAGACTGATTGTCAGACTTTCAGGCTTCTGACGACCCGTAACGACTGTCAAAGATCCACAAATGTCAGCCGGGACCAACGGCTTAACGTGCTTTCCGAGGCACGGAGGAGTTGGAGTATGTAAAGATCCGTCCACAGACCCATCCACAGACCAACCCCGGCAAGCGTAGCTTAACCTCATGGATCGACCCGTGCGGCTTTTATTACTAAGCCACGAGCTCCTGGCGGCCGTCCTGAATGATATTCAATTATAGTTAGCTTCAAATTAAAATTCTTTATTTGGTTAAAACATGGTGTTTATAGGTCTTACAATTAAACAGGAGTACAAATATGTTTGATAATTAAATTGATAATTCTGGCATATTTTTTAGTAACTAAGTCAATTTCAAAGTAACCTAAAGAGAAAAATTATACATTTAAACCAACTTTAGAGGCTACTTGGATTTTATTCACATAAAAAATCCCTAATAGTTTTAGTATGTCCATAAATTAATATTTAGGGCTTGGTTCACATTTCTATGCTTATCTATTAAGTTAATAAGGCTACCACCATTGATCATAAGATCTTAGTATAACCACAGATTAATACAGATGGGACACTCCGCAGTTTAGGTATGAAGCTAACAAGTACGCGGCGGACCTATCTCACTGGGCCAATTCAGTAGGACTGCGGCGGTCTGGAGGTATAAGAGTTACGCATTAGGAAGAGAGGCAACTTGTAGGTGAATATAAATGAAGGTAATAAGCATGAAGGTATAAGCAGTCGTAGCAAGAGTTGCTTTTTATTTAAATGATTTTGCGGAGTGTCCCATCTGTATTAATCTGTGGTATAACTTTAACAAAAATAATGGGGACCTATTTCGTCTACGTGTCTAAAGTACCTACCGTTTTTTTTTTATCGACCATTTAATTTATTTTCTGAAGAGAAAAATGTCGCGGATTTAATTAAGTTTAATAAGGGAAAATACATCATCAAAGACACACAACAGCACTAAGAGATCTTTTTTAATAGTTTTTATTTATTTTGTAACTTCACAGCTGATAGTAGGTTTAACAATCCTCGAGTGCAATTTCCTTGCTTTATTATCACAGTTATTACAGTTATTATCACATAAAGTAAAATCACGCTTGTAGTCCCCCCGAAAGGTTAGGTTAGATTGCAGATGATCTGTAGTACACATATATTTCACCAGTTGTGTTTAAATCCCATGTAATATAAGTCGTGACAGTTTGTCATGTATGTTCTCTCACTACCACCCGAAAAATGTATTTCGAATACTGACGTCAAATTACGAAATTCGTAAAGAACAAAGTACGTATTTAAGTTTTATAAATTGTTTTGAGCTTCCTGCATAACTAGGAATAAAATAAAATACAAAACTCAGTAATAGGGGGCGAGCCTATTGCCATCAATCGAGCACAAATCCAGCCTCCGGGCTGCTACTGAGAAAATCCTGATGGAAAATCCCAATAACACTGCCCGACCTGGGAATCGAACCCAGGACCTCCTGCTCAGCAGTAGCGTGTGCGACCACTAGACCAACGATTCAGGCCATTTTTTTTTTTTGTATAACTTCACAGCCGACGTTAGGATTAACATAATCCTCTAATGCAATTTCCTTGCCTGTTATCATCCTCTTCATAAATAACATTTCAGTAAGTCTTTCTTTTATAGCAGCGTACCATAAATCATGTTAAGTACATAATTTAACTTTTCCGGGGCCTATTCAAGAATTTTCACAGCATAAACAACAGCCATATTCAAAATATCTAGAGCTGAATTAATGACAGTATCTCGAACTATTTATATTTGTGTTAACATTAATTAATTTTATGTTTACACGTTATTAAGATAATATATTACTAGTGTGACAAGATTAATTTACTAAAGTGATTTATATAGTGTCTTCATTAATATACTTTTGAAATTAGAAGGGAAAGGGACGTGTTACGTTTTTTTTTTTTGTGTGGCTGTTCGAATTCGAATCGTTTTTTTTTTTTTTTTGTAAAAGCGTGTTTAAAACTTTTTCGTAAGAAAGACGTTTAATATCTTCGAGGAAGTTGCCAATATAATATCGTTTCGTGAATGTCTGTGTATGCTATTGGGTATTTATTATTCGCGTCATGTTTCATCAAACGTCAAAACGTTTTTGTAAGCCAATTGAACGAAATATTGGCCTTATAATATTGGTAGGTACGACTTAGCAGACTTTTGCAAGTATTGCAATATCAGCACAAACTTTAGCATACATAAAGGCTCCTGCACACAGGTGCGACGCGGCGGTGGAACGCGATTCTGGTAAAATCAATTTCCATAAAGTTTTCATAGAAATTGTTCTACTACGAGTAGAGTTGCGTCGCGCCTGTGTGCGTCGCGTCGCGCCTTTATGTATGCTAAAGTTTGTACTGATATTGCAATACTTGCAAAAGTCTGCTAAGTCGTACCTACCAACATCATAAGGCCAATATTTATTCATTTGAATTTTTATATTATTACGATTTAATATAAAAACATTGTCATTTGTAGGTACATGCATATTACGTTAGTAGTAAATTTGAGATAACCTTAGATACTAATACGGTAGAGTCTCACTAATTCGGCACTATTAATAATAATAACCCCACCGCTGTATCTCTACGTTGACGTCGTGGTGGGGCTTGCGCGCTCCGAACTTTAGGTCTGTGCCGGTAGAGTTTACTTTGCCAGAACGGGTCTAGGATGAGGAGCCAGACCAAGAGCGATACAGAAACTCGCAGGGCAGCATGTGGCGAGCTGTTGGGCAGTAGCGACCCCACGGACCCTATCTCCCGGGAGAAATCTTGTCCTCATCTCTGGCTTGCCTTTATTGGCCGGCTGGAGTGAACACTGACGAGGAACAGAGCTCCCACCTCTTTCTTGCCTTTATTGGCCGGCTTGAGTGGAGATTCGCAAGAGCAAACGTGCTCGGAGGAAGGAAGTATTCCAGTAAGGTGCTGGTAGGGATCTTGACCGTACTTCCGGTATTGTCCTGATAGCCGCGGGATACCTCTCTACTCCTCAAGCACCTCAGAAAGTGTTGCCCCCTTGTCGCTACGTCACTATGTGCTAGCGGCCGTTTCCGGGGGCCCATTTTTGAGTGTGCAAGTCACCCCCTGCCATTTTATCCGTGTATAATATATAACATTGGTCTGGCAGGGGACATAGTTCTTCCATAGTTCAAGTTACCCAATGCACTTTAGCCACCCAGACCCATAGCCCGATATGTTTTGTTTCCACGTACAACAATAGTCCTGTACCAACCGGGGGTTGTCCTTGGGTGCACTTGCATAGGGCATACAGGGATAATCGTCGGTTGGTGCCTCCTTGTCATTTAAAATTATTTAAGAGGCCTCTGCGAGTTGGTTTCGGCTCCTCGTACGCCTTCCAAAGGTCCGGGACCCCAGGGTCCCGAGAAATGTAAAAAATAATAATAATATCCTGGGACATTATTCACACATTGACATGACTATTTACTTTGTACAGTATTATATTATTTTAATTTATTGTGAATGTGAAGACTATGTAGGTCATTGCTTTTTTTGTTTGTTTTATTTTTTCTCTCAGTTATTTTTAATCATCGTCTGGCAGTTTGAGTAATTTATGCGGCCTACCCCAATGTCCTTTCTTTGGTATTGTTCGTCGAATCGTTGAGCTCCTCAAGTTCTGAGTTGAGCTGCGCGATTACTGACAAATGCGTGCACTGACTGGACAGGTCCTCTCAATCTGTGTGGTTCTTTCCTCAAAAGACCATTTCAGACACCAATCTACATGGTCTTCACATGAAGTGACCAAGATTATGTCTGGACTTTATAAGAGACTGTGACCTCTGAGTTTGTTTCGGCCTTTCTTCTCAGAGTAGTCAGAAAGGAAACGCCGACCTCATCTAGTTAAAAAAAAAACATGATTGACTTGTAAAAGTATTTGTACAAACCTACTTACAGAAATAAAAATCATTTATCATTTACACACGGTCATCTGATTCCAAACTAAGCAGAGCTTGTACTATGGAAACTAGATAACTGATATACTACTTAAACTGTTTTTTTTTTTTTTGTAAATACATACTTATATAGATAATATAAATTAAATAAAGCATTTTATAAAAAGAAAGAAATAAAGAGGCGAGGGACGCGTGAGTGAGGGTGCCGGATTATTGGACGTTCCGGTTTACTGAGACTCTACTGTAGGTAAGTACTATTCTTGTCGATTAGATTTCTCATGGCGATGTCGTATTGCACTGTTTAGAAAATAATGAGAATACTAAAATATTCTAATAAAATATCTCTTTTCCATAGATAATGTAAGAAAAAGCTTTGAAAAATTTGTGTTGGATCAAAATAATACTTAGGTACTAATTTAAAAAAAGGCTGAAATATATTTTTGAAAAGCAGACGTTTAATTAGATGTCGATCACAATTTTATGCTAGAAATAATAAATTACCTACCCATTCCCTTAATTTCCAAGAAAGCCTTTTTTTTTCTCAGAAATCTAGGATAAGAAAAAAAAACCAAGAATCAAAAGAAATAAAATCGATATTAATGACCCTACCATGTACATAGATTCAATATGACTATAACTTATTAGGTCAATCGTGTGTGCGCGAATTGAAAGAAAAAGGGACTTTCTTAATTAACCCAGATCTTCGGTTTATATCGACTTATAATCTGTGGACATAAGTTGCGCGGGAAAATACCTATGTAGCAAATGCTCTCTTGTTTCTGCGAAATTCTAGGAAAATGAACCGTTTCTTATTTGCAACTTTTTTACCGGGAAAAATAGTGGCAATTATCAGCTCTTGTTTAAAGTATTTCAGGGTAGAATTTTGCTGTGTTACTTTTTTTTAATCGTTAAAAATATCGGACTTTAATTTTGACGTTTCTAAAGAAGTGATTATTTATAAATACAGATGTTTTAAACATTAAAATGTTTTTATATAAGTTTTCAGAACATTTTATCATAATATTGTATGTTGTAGAAAAAAAAAGTATTTAAGTAGCTTTTACCTGTCTGACCAAGATTATGTCTGGACTTTAAAAGAGGGGTAGTCAGACAGAAAATGTCGAATCCATGTCGCTTATTTATTATTATTTTTTTATACGATGTTCTCCGATATCCTATTTACAGAGTAAACAATTTAATTTCATTTAATTTTCTGCATGTGTTAAAGTAGGCACTGCTTTAGTGTTTTTATCGATAAGCTTATCAAAGCAAGGTATCTTCTCCAATGTATGTGATTTAAAGGCAAGTTAGCTATTTCTTTAGACAACGATTTCCGAATTTAATGTTTATTTACTTTGGGAATCTTTATAGGTTTTAAACATTCAGCTGGCATTTGAAATCCGTTTTATTTCAACTAAGTAAATATTTTAAATGAAGGTTTTATCGTTCAATTATTTTTTCTTGTTGCTTGTTTTAGTCACTTTCAGCCAGTGCATCAGTTTACATGAAGATAAAACTTGAATCTTTCTTTTTTTTAACCTATTCGTAATAATAATTTTACAAATAATCCGTTACAAAGCAATACCTAATTTTCTTTTAAATTCATAAATTGCCGTTGTTCAAAAAAGCCCATATATCATTAAATACAAAGAAAATAAGGTTTCAAAAGGCACCTACCTCATAATTTGTTTTACATTTTAAACAACGGACATAAAAAAAAAACTAATGTCTAAATCCCGAAAAACATGTCACAACACTACACGTTTGAAGATTTTTCATAACGTCAATCTGGAATTAATAATTCTGTCGCGAAAACCACACTCATTACATAATATCTATCCCAATAACCTATTTTGAAGGCAACAATGATTCGAACCAAAAAAAAGAAATCAAAAATCTAATACTTACATAAATCGAAATGTCGGTCATCAGTTGGAAAACTCACATTAACACAAATTATAATGAAACAAACACTGTTTTGACACTATAGTAAAATTATTTTATCACTTATGTTTACGTGAAAACTTTCGCGCGGAAACTTAGGTGGGAGCGACGTGAGGACGTCTGCACGTGACGCTTGTCGCGCGAAGACTGGCCACTGGCCCACTGAATTTTCACACCCACGGAGTTTTCATTTGGATCACGCGTCGAGGGCGG
Organism: Dicycla oo; assembly: GCA_948252095.1. NCBI lineage: Eukaryota > Metazoa > Arthropoda > Insecta > Lepidoptera > Noctuidae > Dicycla > Dicycla oo. The sequence goes on from OX411732.1 coordinate 19,752,153, forward strand.
GAAAGCCGAGTTCGAGATTCTAATGTTCATCCTTGTCTATGACGTGTACGTACCTACGTAGGGCGAGTGCTAATTACTGGCCGCCGAGAGATATTTATCGTCTAGTTGTTGAAAGGGAAGAATATTTTTCTGTCGTATTTTCTTTGTATATTGGTCGTTCTTTGCGTTTGACAATTGTTTACGAGTACATAGTGCTGAGATATTCATGTTCGTTTAAGAAGGTTAATCTTTAGATCGTCTACTTATCAGAACCAGATTTATTCGAGTACATACCTAATGATTTTTAAACTTAAAAAAATACAATAGTTAGCCCACAGCTTCCTAGTGTTTTAGCTGGGATAGCAGAATCTTATGGTAGGTAGGTCCATAGAGATTATAACCTACTTGGTGTCTCCATACAACCTCCGCAAGTTTGTTAAAAGATGTCAATCTGCCTAGCCTTTTCCCAACTATGTTGGGGTCGGCTTCCAGTCTAACCGGATGTTTTACATGGAGCGACTGCCTATCTGACCTCCACAATCCAGTTACTGGGTAATACGTACCCCTTGATAAGCCTGGTTATCAGACTTTCCGGCTTTTGACGACCCGTAACGACTGTCAAAGATCCACAAATGACAGCCGGGACCAACGGCTTATCGTGCTTACCAAGGCACGGAGGAGTCTCGGTATGTAAAGATAGCCACCCATCTACGGACCAACCACGGCAAGCGAAGCTTAACCTGCTGGATCGACCCGTGCGGCTGTTATTACTTAGCCACGAGCTAATGTAAGATAATGGCATACAATTATGAGACAAACACTATATTTCATATTAAAAGATTACAAAATATTTAGGAGTCAGCTTGAAGAATGGACAGTGCGCGTCATCATTAAAATGATACATATTGATTTTGTTTAAATAATTACGAGTTTGAATACTAAATAAGCATTTTATTGAAAGACCCCGTCACAATGTCCATGTAGCCATCATTCATCAGAAACATTTACATAGTAACCACAAATCTTTGTGAACATGGTATTTTTTCTAAAACCCGTTAGATTTGAATGGTGATAAACATTATTTCTTATACTTTCGCATTTGGTACCGTCAGTAACAAAAGTCGATCAACACTTTAATTTTCTAAATCTTAATTTTGAGCAAAATGATTTAATGAATCGGAACAGAGGTAAAAAAAAATAGCTCATAGCCGTTACTTACATGAAATGCTAAAAAGCAGATTATAGAATCGTTTTGTGTCAATTTATATGATGGGTAAAAGTAACAGTGTTATTAGACTTTTGCTGACCGTACACTTTTACTTTCTCTTGAGAATAAAACATTATACCGTTGTAGCGTTTAATTTAAACGCTTGACATGCTTTAGACTTGAACCGATGTTGAATTTCGGATTAGGTTATGTCATATTAAACGTGGATTAAATTGTAGTTAGCCATTGTGATATGACGTTAACAGGATTTTGGAATCACGATGGAATCATCGATCAGTTTCATTGGACTTTAATATGCGGTACAAGTGTGCATGACACATCGAAATTATTAGCAGAGAAGAAAATTGCAAATGAGATTAAGTGCAGATTTCACAAATGAAACGCGATCAGCACATCTAAGCCGAGTTCAAGAGTTGTCAGTGTCAATATTCCAAAGAATATAATGACAGTGACAGCTCTTAGACGTGGTTATTGTGCTAATAGCGATCAGTTTCAATTGGTGAATTGATTGAAATCCGCACTTAGTTATATTATTTAGGTTTACTCCGTATCTAAAATCATTTTACTGTAACAAATCCTTCACTCGTCCATAAAGGTTCATTTGAAAATCTGCTTCAGGCTGGCATCCACCTATGTATTTGGCGCGGCCGTGAGGTACCACTTACACATGATCATATATTTTAAGAATTTTGTGCTAATTTAATTAATTGAAATGTATTCCTTGCTTATGGTATTGTAACGAATAAATGATATTTTCCCTCTTTCTTTGTTGTATTTATTATTATTAGCCTTTATAGTCCCACGGCTGGGCAAAGCTCCCTACTCTCTTTCCATCTCTCTCTGTCCAGAGCTACCAAGGACCAGTCTTTATTAAAGGAGTCCAGCTCATCCCGCCATCTGCGTTTGGGCCTGCCGCGATGTCGTTTGCCATTAAGCGGGACCCACTGGCTCGTAAGTTTGGCCCATTGATCATCTGACATCCGGCAGATGTGGCCAGCCCTATTCCATTTAAGCATGGCAGCTTTCCGAGGGACATCAGTTATTTTACTGATGGAACGGATTATTGTATTCTCAACCCGGTCCACAAGTTCGATATCCAGAATATTTCGTTCCATAGCTCTCTGGTAAACTTCTGCTGAATTGTCAAAGACCATGTTTGAGAACCATACATACATGAGGATTGGAAGAATACACATGTCGATGAGTCTTCTCTTGAGAGATTCGTTGTATATCGTTCGATAATTAGCTATCAGTAGAAACTTTTTTAAGTTGCGACTTTTCTTCAAAATATATCTCCTGGCACAAAAAAAGAAACATGATATAAGGTTCAGGAAAAAAAAACATGTTTTAAGTTCAGGATTTCCCCAACAAAATACTACATTCAATATTTCACTACAAATTCAATTGAAACGAGCATCGTCATACAAAATCTCCATTCATCTGAAACAGGAATTAGGTCAAGTGCACAAGTTACTGAGAAAGGTTGACGAATACGAACGAACATGACCAACATCACTATTACCTATACTCAGGAATGCTGTGATGGGAGGAATGCTCGTTGTTTTTCCTCGTCTGTTTACAGGAATTTGTAGCGTCAGGGATATAAATATAAGTATTACGTAGGCTACATGTTTCATTGAGGATAAGTACGTAGTTCTCGTCAATGGTTGATGAAATTATAGAAAGGATTATTGAAGGATGGCCAAAATGTAAGGAACAATCCACACTAATAAAATAACCTCAAAAATGAGTCCATAAGTGGTTCGTTTTTCGAGAAAATTGTTTTAAGAAATGGTTGTTTAAAACAGGGAGCTAGGTTTTTGGAACACAATTTCTTATCGCTCGTTATACTCTGCACACTTAGCGAGTGAGAGCTAGACTGAAAAAACCAGCCAAGTGCTTGTCGGCCTACGCACAATGAAGGATTCCGTAGTTCGGATGAATCCTAAGAACAAATTTAACACTGTAGTTGAAAAGCATGTACTCCCATACATTCCAACTGAAAATGTAAGTTTGTACGCTCAATATTGAGAGATTTACCATGTTGTCTTAAAAGTTTTTCTGTAATCTATAGGTATTGAACTATTTTCTCTATTTTTTTTTAAATTTTAGGCTCAGTACTTTCGGAGATAAGGGAGAATGGTCAATTTTCACCTCCATATTCAAAATTAATTTATTTACGTTACACGTCCGTGTTTGGGTCACAGAAATACAAACGTGTACCAATTTCAGCTTAATCGGTCCATTAGATTCGGAGCAAATTGGCTGTGACAGACGGACAGACACACGAGTGATCCTATATCTATAAGGGTTCCGTTTTTTTCCTTTTGAGGTACGGAACCCTAAAAATGTAACATTATAATCGTCACACTTTTTTTTTTCTTATATTTACTTTCATACATCATCATTCTCTTGCCCTTGTCCTAAATTATTTGGGGTCGGCGCAACATGTCCCTTTCTTCCATATTTCTCTATTAGTCGTCATCTCGGTCTCGGTAGTCACCTCCTTTTGTAGTATCTCCAAAAAATGGCTAAATTATTGTTTGTATCATTGAAATCAGGAAAAATAGCAAAGTCTGAGCAAAGTGTTCCTACGATTTTTTTTTTTTTTATGATATACATTGATTTTTGTATCCTCTTTTACCAAAACATACTTCAAAATGCTGTACATACCATAAAATCAACTATTTTTCAATGTTATATAGATACATCAAAAACGTGTAAACGATATTGTCGTAACTTTGAAGTTTAAAGCTATTTCGTTGTGCCATATGTTACAACTACCAAGATACACCAATAGTTCTGCTTGAAATTGAAATACCAATTGCTGTAAAATGCATGTTAGTCTAACTTTATAATGCTATCTTTAGTAGCATCTGATAAATTTCATTAGAAGAAACACGTGTTCCAAACATGACCTCTCCGATGCAGCTAGTTTACGAGTTATGAATTTTTGAAATAGATTTTTGGCTCTCGTGTACAGTTCAACTTTTCAAAATACTACAAGAAGACTCTTGCGTCGTATCATCTTTTACACAGTCCATCCATCGCTTCTTTGGTACGAGTATTCCCCTACTCTTATAGCCATCGACATTCATTCTCAAAACTTTCCATAAATACTCTCAAACTTAGTTAATTTATTTCATTGTGCCTGCTATTTAATAGGGGAAAGGAACTTCGTTCCAATAACACACTATCTATCGGAATCTTAATAATTTTGAAGCAAATTAATAAACCATTGCTTCATTGCTCTTTTTGCTTGTGTTCGAATTTGACTTCTCAACACCGTAAATATCGCAATTAATGTGGTTGAACTGTCAAAATGATGATAGTGTGTTACGCAATTAGGGTGGGGGTGTCCAACGACACCTCTCGACTTTTTATCACCTGTACCTACTGTTCCATAGCTGAGCAAAACAGCTAAAATCTCAGTTCCCAGTGGATGTTTACATCTTTTTCTCTCTCACACTCTCTTTGTTGCCTTTTCCCAATCTGTAGATATAAAAAGCATAACATCACGCCTGTATTACCCGAAGAGTTAGGCAGAGGCGTACCTTCTGTACCCCCACATATCGCCAGTTATGTTTAAGTCCCATCTATTAGGGGGCGAACCTATTACCACCAACCGGGCAAAGCAGACAATCATTTAAGAATCTAACCGAATATTACAATCCCCAACAGCACAGCTTACACGTGTACGTGTCGAAAAAACCGACATCTGTAAAAATTCAAGATCAAAACTGTTCACGCTATTGTTAGAATCAGTAAGTACATTAATAACGATAACCTCGAGACAAAAATATTTCTTTCATTCATTCACAGATCATTGCTATAAAAAATATATAACACTTCACACTATTTATGTATCGTTACTGTAAATTATAAGGCAGCTAACAGACATCAAAACAACGTAGGTATATATATAAATTGAAATAAATTAGGTTTACACAAAAAGTCGGCAAAGAAAAGAAACTCACTTAAACTGGATGAAACTGGTTCGTACTGGACGTAACCAGAATTGAATGTTTTGTAACTGCTAATAAATTCTGGCTTGTTATTTCCTTGTTCGCGTCAAATTCGCGTCAAATTGTAGAAATGTCATTGTTGAAAATGGTCTTTATGATATTGTGAGGCTCCTGATTAAGATTCATTACTTTAGTGTATTGTCTTGTGTTTATTGGTCTTTCTACGCAAAACTTTCTATAATCCATCCCAATTTTCATTTATATCCTAATTTTAATTTGGACGAAGTAAATTAGGTTTTAAGATTCGTTAAATACTTAAGTAGGAACAAACAGTTTATTACGGCTTCATTGTGAATGACACCGTGAATTTGCTGGTAGCCCGAAACTCTGAAAACAGGGCTAAGGTTAGAATATCAATTTTGCTCTGTAATCAGATGGTATACATTTTGATATTCCTCTGTTGCATCTTGCAATTCGCTTGATAACACCTTAACACTAGAAAGTGATCTCAGTCTATGTAGTTGGAAAAATCAGTAGGTAATTAAGAATGATGATGGGAGCCTAAAGATTATTTAACTTTAAAAGCACGAGGGTGAGGTAGATAGGTAAAACGGGCTGGTATCCGCAACTGGATGTCAATGCGCGTATTTTGCGTAAGGTTGGGAAAGACAGCTCCTCAAAGAAGGCCATCAGCACCTTGGTGTTACTGACAACCTCATGGAGGGTATCTGGCGACCGGGCAGTTACATGAGCTGCTGTCTCGTCGTCCTCCATGCAGGCCCTGCACAGCGGACTGTATGTGACTAGACGAGAAACATGAGGATTTTATACTCAAAATGAATAGCACTATAAGTTTATTAACGATTATAAAAACTGAACTCAATTAAAAAGCCATGCTATTACTCATCAGCTTGCAAATGAACGAACATTGTTTACGTTTTTATCACAGCTTGAGGGATGCGTAGATTAACACAGTTTGCGCACAAACAAAATGTGATCGATTGTTATTGAGCTGTTCTGTGTTATTTAGCTTCATTAAGTTAATAACTTAAACATTCGTAACTTAGACGGTGGGTGTAAGCGGTCACGATTGAGGGAGGGTTTTCATGACACTTGACGCCACCAGATGGCGCCACTTTGACAAAAAGTCTCCTATTTCGACAAGTAATCCTATTACTCGTAATATTATAAATGGATGTTTGGATGGACGGATGGATGTATGTTATTCAATCACGCCAGAACGGCTGAACGGATCTGGATGAAAGGCACAGAAATAGATTATAGTCTGGAATAGCACATAGAACACTTTTAATCTCGGAAAAATGTACGTTTCTCGTTGGATAATTTCCAACATCCACGTGGGCGAAGCCGCTGGTAAAAGCTAGTATAAAATATAGGATGACGTTCATCATTCAGGCACGATTAAATAAAATATAGGCGCTTTGACATTTTTGACAGGTATTAATAAGTACCAAATAGATCAGATACTCGACGGTTATGACGTAGTAGTTGCTTAATTATTCCTAAATTACTTTCAAATATTCATTAATGTCTAAATAATATTCTTTGTATTTATTTACTAGTCATTTATTTGATTTTTATAACAATAATTTAGTATTTCATAAAATCATAACATATTGAGTAATTAACTGACAGTTGATTTGAATAATAATAATAATATAATAATATAATATTCCACAACTATCACACAACGCCGTCTAGCCTCAAGCTAAGCAGAGCTTGTGTTATGAGTACTAGACAACTGATAAACATACTTATATATTTCTAAATACATACATATATAGATAAATTACACCCAGACACAGAATATATGAATATGGCGGTTAAGTGTATAAAAAGGAAGGCAAACCATTTTTAACATTCATTATATTGTGAACTAGTAATGAGAACGTTACTCTGTCTAAATACAGACTGAGTGTGAATTTAAAGTTCGTGTAAAACCTGCTACTCAGTATCACAGGTGTCCGGACACCTGTGATACTGAGTAGCAGGTCCGGTCTGACGTCTTAGGGCTGCCACCTAGTGAACGTCATTTCAGAAAAGTCAAAGTTAAAACGTTTTTTTATACTAAGTGTAACTAAGTGAACCATGTTGGTGTTTTGTTATGTTAGTATTATGACTTAGCAGTCTTTTTCAAACATTGCAATTATCATTCGCCTGTCCTTATCATCCTAAATTAGCATGCATTAAACATTATTATTTTCTTTTATATTAGTACTATTAAATCGAGAAATTATAGTTATGTCAAAATTAAATGTCAATAATAATGAATTTAATACAATTATTCGGCAATATTAATACATTAGGCGCGGCAGACGCACATGCGCGTTTTCGGACGTTCACCAGGTGCTTGACGGCGCGTATGCGCGTTTACATAACTTTTTTCGAGTGCGGCGCGCCGCACCTGTGCGTTCGTTGTGCATCTCTATTGTTTGGAAAACATCGTAAAATAAGGTCGGTAAGGGTGTAGCATAAAGAAGCGTTTGCATAAAGAATTAAGCAGATAATGTGTTAATGTCATCCTTTTCAGAACCTCATTGAAAACCCTCATTGGTGGAGAACTGGAGCCATCAGAATGGTGAATTCTTAAGGACAACGGATTTGAACGGTCGAGGTCCAATGACCTGAGGGCCTAGACAAGTGACAATCGCTTTCAAAGGTTTTCGTATTTCTACATTCAACGGGATTGACTTACTTATGGGTCGACGGCACTAGGAAGTCATGTAATGGGTTTTGGATAAGTTTATAACTGTAACTGTAACTTAAACCACGAAACCACCACGAAAATCGAATGTTAATCCAAGCATGCGTAGAGATCCATTCAGACTCGTACTAAATGACATTTCTAGATCTACAAAATACAATAAGAACTGTTTAGCAACGTGTGTACATAATAATAATAATAATATACCAAGCAATTTAAAAACACAGACTTCTAGAGCATATTATATAAATGGCTAAATACACAAAAAAAAATATTCCATGAAAGAATTTATAGAGACTAAATATGCGCCAACAATAATTTAATATCATGTGATGTAACGCATCCTATAAGTTTGCATGCTATGTATCTTTAGCAAAACATGTACGCACTAGTTTTAATGTAACACATGTTTTAACGCAAATAAAATGAATTGAATTGAAGAAAAAGAAAACGTCTGGCTAGCTCAAGAGTTTCACCAGTCAGTGAAAAAATCGGGTTGAGGACAAACCTTGTAAAAGATTGTTAAAAAAATAAATTGAATATCACTAAAAACGCGAAAAACGTACAGTCGTATTTTGATAACTTTGACGACTTTTAAGACCACCTTTACATCGTCATTATCGCTGATAGATTGAGTTTACATTGTACTGCCCGAGAAGAGAATAGTGCAGCCTAAGCTGAATATACATATAAATTATGTTGTCCTCCTAATACGACACTTTTCACGAGAATAGAATAGAATACTTTTATTTCAGACAGAGTCCATAGGGTTAGTAACAATTAGTTAGTAATTTTACTTAACATCGAGTGTTAGTATGTACAGAAACAGAACATAAATGTACAATTAAAATTAAAATTCAGCGTGGAGCTGCATCCACCTCCGCAACATCGGAGAATTCTACCGATCGGTGAACACATTGAGAATACTGTTGGTGCTGCCGCGAACAGGCGTCATCAGAGATGCACATCTTTTTCTAATGATGGTGGCAAAACCATAGATGTTACTATCCTCAAACATCACTGACGCACTACAACGCCACGGCAGCCGCAGCAGTACTCTCAGTGCACTATTGTATTGAACGCGTAGGTCACTGTATGCTCGCTGAGTGAAGTTGACCCACAGGCTGCACGTGTAGGACTGACAGTACGCTTTGAAAAGCGTTACTTATAGATCCCACTTCAACATTAGCAGTTGTAGCGTCTAAAATAACATTCTGATACTCTCGAAGTACACAATTTGATTAATTGATATTTATGTTCATTTAGTTAAGTAAGATCAATTTGAATGGCAGGTCTCCTGTAAGACCAGACAGTGCAATAGTTGAATTAGTAAAGCCCATATCAGACGACCCACTGAAGTGAAGTTAAATTTTTGTTTCATACCATGTTATCACCACACCGACAGAGTTATACAGGAATGAACATTCATCTGCATATTTGATTTCACTTTTCGACCATTCGTTAGGCTAGTGAAAGATCTAAGTGCAAAATGTAACATTGTTGGATCGATTCACTAATCAGTTCATTTTTAGAGTTCCGTACCTCAAAAGGAAACCACTGTGATGTGCTTAGTTTCCTAACCAGACGAGGTCCGTAGCCCAAAGACAAGGAAAGGGTCGGAGGTGAGGAAACTAGCATCACAGTGGTTTACAAGATAAAAGTAATAATGTAGAATGAACACAAGATAAAACACAGTTATAGTAATAAACAGATTCTCCTAACGACACTATGAGTACTTACCCAATTTCGGGGAGCTATATATGCTTCAGTGACTATCGTTAGAAAAAGGACTGGATTCCTCTCGTCCAGTCTATTTATAGACTTTGTGTTTCTAGCAGGTTCTATAGGGAGGTGAAGGTAGTAATGTCATAGGCTAATTGGCAAATCCCACAGATAATTATTTTCTAATTAGTCGACTAAGTAATGGTACAGTACCTACACTGATATGCTACAATAGGATCACTTCGTTATCCGTCTATCGGTCTGTCAGTCTGTCAAGACCCTTTTTCTCAGGGACGCGTGGAAGGTATCAGGTTGAAATTAATATCAAATATGTAGGTCGAAGCTTGGAGCTCTAAAAAAATCAAGCTTCTAAGTTAACGCAATATATAAATACGGCCATTTAAGCGACATATTTTGATACTCGCAAAATAAATAAACCTATAGGATACTTATCGTTGAGCTAGAATCATGTTTGGGTCTCATAGCACAAATAAAGGAAAAAGTTGGGAAATTGTTAATTTGTAATTTTATCACCTAAAAACGTTTGTTTTTTGGGATAACAAACTTAAATTTGCTGTTGGAGAATTGACCGTGACGTATATGAATATATGGGAGAACACGTTTCTCAACTACAACGTTAAATTTGGTTTTGGGATAAATTCTTTTCAACTACGGAACCCTTCATTGTGCGTGGTCCGACATGCACTTGGCCAGGTTTTCACTTTTGATTCATTTTGTTTTCAGACGTTTCACTTCGAGTGAAAGATGCCGAATGAAAGGTAAACAATGAACAAATAGTGAAGCATCTGATATCGGCTTTAGTATGTATCTATTAGTGCAATTCAATCAAAACATTTGAAGATCGACTCGTTGACCTAGTGGGGTGAGCTAGGAGATGTATTATAGATCTTGTTTATGCATTTAAAGCTCTTGCAATATGAATTCGTTTCGAATCTCTAGAGTAATGTATGATTATCACAGTTTAAAGTTTAATGATCGAATAGTGGTGTTAAGTTTAAATAAAAGCTTGTGGAAACCAATTTTGAAAACAGTAAAACTACAATTAGCTGGTGTGGTCATGTTTAGAAGATGAACTAAGGGGCCGTCATAGTTATTACGTCTTTTTTTCAAAAGTATTCTTTGATATTTGAAAGTACTCCCTGGGACTTTTAATAAACGAGTTTGGAATTTGACGGCCTTTATCACTACACTCACAAAACCGGGAAAGAAAAAAAATGTAAAAAGGTTTATTATTACTACAAGTAAATATCCTAAAAACTAGTGATTAGAGCCTCCTTTTAAGCAAATAAACCTGTGTTAGGAGACTCCGCTCTTCCAATATCAATAAGTACAATTTACTTGTTTTATTTTTGATTCTATACATTTGAAATAATAAGTACTCAATATAAAGAAATGAGAATTTAAGATAGTCTTAAATATCAATATAAACATTTCAAATGCGTATGCAACAAGCAGTGCAGTGGCGTGCAATTTTAATTTAGACAATCTCGACAGATCGCCGAATTATGGACAGGAAAATTACTGATTACAAAACCACAACTTCAACCGACTTTATAGCAAAATTTTCTCAAACCGCGATCTACTCAATAAACGTTCAAAACTAGCCACAAGTATAAAAACTCTTGATAATGTAACTAAACGCATAAAAAAGCAACAAACATGAAACGGACGGAAGCTGAATGTATGCCAATAAATGTAGTCTAGTACTCTGGTATGTATACATAAATCATTTTTACACCCGACCACATTACAGAGGAAACATTCTTGAAATTATGAACCAGGAAAACCAACCAATTTGTTTGAAAGTGTATGCCTTTTCTGGCAATATTGTCCCTAAAATACGTCGGTATTATAATATCTAAATATACAGGGTTATTGGTAAAACACCAGCCACCTCTTAAGGGGTCATTGAACTCATCATTATGAACAACTTTTACTATGGTACCAAATCTGAAATTGCAAAAAGTAAAATCAGCTTTTCAGTACATTTTGACGAATTATGCGAACATAATTGTCCCATAGTAAAAGTTGATCATAATGATGAGTACTAAACAAAGTCGATTTTCTTGTCTGTTCGTGTGACCGCGTTGTTTTTCTAAACTAAGAACGCAATGAATTTTGATGCGTTTTCACCACCATTTACAGAATTTATTCCGGAAGCTTTGTGTATATAATACACTAGTAGGTCTGCGAACAGTAGACCTCGCAAGCACAAACTTTTTTGCAACAAATAATATACCAGTCATCTAGCGGTGCACAGTAGCGCCATCTAGTGACCTTATTGTAAAACTAACATTAATATTGGTTTTAAAGCCTCGTTTTAGAGAATTCTGATAATTGTTTTCAGAATTCTCTAGTTTTTTGTTGAGAAGGTGGTCCCAGGAAGGGCCGATTCCACTGGTAGAAATCTAAAAGTGAGCAATTTATTGCATTTTGAGGAGCTTTTCTGCTCATCACGCTCAAGATCCTCATCAGATCTTCACTAATTTTTTATGAGACCAACTGAAACTTCATTTTAAATTAAAAAATGACCATCGAAATAGGATCTTATAAGGTGGAGATATCTAATAGCTCTTTTGCCCTTTTTTGGAGAAAGTACCCCTATAATCAAAAATCCCCAACGACAAAAAAAATCTATAAAGTCGTAAAACCTGTATACCAAGTTTCGTCCAGATCGGTTGTAAAATACGACCTGTAGAGAAGTAGCAACAAACTGACAGACAAAAGCAAGTTTTGCCAGACGTGAAACAAAGACGCTTCGCTCGCTTAGCTCGCTAGTTCAATTAATATTAAACTTAATATTTAACTTACAATAAAGAAATCTCGATGTTTTGTCAAATCATAAAACCGTCCGGACCAGGGGTGGGTCGCTAGTTTTAGATGAAATCGTTGTAATGTAGGTAGTAACAACCTTTTTTAATTATTCAGAAGTATCACTGATTCTTTTCACTGGGCCCTCTGTGGGACCTGATCACCATATTGGTTTAGTCGTTGAAGAAGAACAACTACAAGCGTTGTGATTAAGAGGATTGTGAAGCTGTAAATTTTCATACAAAAAGAGATAACGTTTTTCTCCCCGTAAACATAGTTTCATTTTCATATTTTTTGGAAATGTTGTTGGTATAATGAAAAACTAGGTCCGCACGTTTTTATTATAAAGAAATATTGTATACAATATAAGTTATTAGCATCTAAATATCTATATTTTTGACATAAAAACATCCTCGAGCATTTTTATTTTTTTTTTATTAAATTAAACTGAAATACTAAAAACAAAAAACGTACAAACCTAGATTAAAGTATACTGAATGTAATGAAATTAAAATTGTCTCATTTCGTAAAGGTTTAAGGGAGTAAAAACGTTATCGCCCGAAACAATATTTAAGTAAATAATTGTATGAAATGTAGGCAATTGCCTCTAAAAATCGCGCCGCGTATCGGCGCTTCACAATCCTCTTAAGGGTATTTCTGTGTATTCAACAGACCTTAACCCAATTCACAGAGCATGTTATCCCTGCGCCGGCGCCGGCAGCGACTAGAGATGCCTCTACAAATAATATTCGTGTCCGAATTCGGCACAGCCATAGACTAAAGGTGGTTTTACACCGGCGAGGCGAGGCGTGGATGGGATGGGCGAAAATTGAAATTTGTATGGCAAAATTTTTATCCACGCCCTGCCCTTCTTTGGTGTAAAAGGTCTAGATGCGCGAGGATGTGCGAGGCGAGAATTCAAATATTTGTTAAGTACAATATTGAACTTTATTGCTCTAAGAATAGACTATTTATTTATTTTGTAAAACGGATATACAAATCTCGCACCGGCCATCAAGGACACGCACGGTCACGGCCACGGCGCAAGCGCTGACTCGCGATGTCTCGCGATGGCTCGCGCTGGCACCCGCTGGCACGCGACCGCTCCGACCGTCGCGAGACAAAACGTAGAAGGCGCGTGAGTCACAGCTTGCCGGGCGGCGCGAGATAACGCGAGATAGCGCGAGGTAGCGATGGCCGGCGCATGACATCGCGAGCCGGCGAGAGGCAGCGCTGGCCATCGCGAGATGGCGCCGTATAGCGATGGAATCTTTCGGTGTAAAAGGGCAAGCGTGATTTCAATTCTCGCCCATCCCATCCACGCCTCGCCTCGCCGATGTAAATTCACCTTTAGAGAATGGACGGAGCGTTCCGTATTCAGTTGTGTAGTGACTACAGACCGAAAAGTACGAGAGAGACAAAGCGAATTTGCGGCCCGTAGTAGTCTCTTTAGTAGTTGTCTCTTTCTACACAGTGGTCACTTTTGTGAGGCTAAGCTCAGTCCAATTCTTTATGTTTATGGACACAACTGAGCGCAAGGTAACTGTCACAGGGCATTGTTAACATTGTCACGAGCCGCCAGCTGCTTGGTTTGTATGGAAGTGTTGACAACACCATCTCATGCGCCGAAGCGTCTCCGTTATCTATGGCCCAATCAAACTGATATGATCAATGATCATATTGCATTGAAAGTGTTTCAAACACTACAGGTTTTTATTACTACTCGTAGTTCTGATTATTTTTCGCCCACAGTTCAATATTGAACACGTAAATATTTTGAACATCAATCATTTTATTTTAAGACCAATACAAATCTTTGCAAACATTTAGGCATGCCGCAAACGGCGTTAAATAATAAACTAGTGCTCTATAATGCACAACAGTATACAACTGCAAAGCATCAATCAAAATGTTTATATACCTGTGATTAGGCGACTATTCGATTAGAAACATTTACCAACCCAATAATTTTCTTATACCAGCACTTTAATTATGGTCTAACTAGCTTTTGCCCGCGTCTTCGCCCGCGTGGTTGTCGGAAATTATCCCACGGGAACGCACTACCGGGATCAAAAGTATCCTATGTCCTAATCCAGGTTTTAGTCTACCCATGTGCCAAATTTTATCCAAATTCGTTCAGCGGTTTTAGCGTGAAAGTGTAACAAACAAACAAACTTACTTTCGCATTTATAGTATTATTAAGAAAAACCGTTCTGTCGACACTAAGAGTTTTAGACTCACAAAATGTATTAGGTACTTAAATAAAAATAAAATAAAATCTCTTAACACACTACTAAAGTTTTTGTAATAATATAATTCAATCATCTGTCGAAGGACACGTGGCGCCATCTATTATCATAAGAATGTTATTGTTGTTTTTTCGGGAACAGTACTTTTTTTCGGGATGAAAGGAACCCTATGTCCGTTTCTGTACACGTGACAACATATATGCAAAATTTCAGGATGAACGGTTCAGTGGTTTAGGCGTGTAAAGGTAACAAACAAACTAACTTACTTTCGCATTTATAACATTAGTTAGGATGACAAAATTAAATAACTATATTCTGTTCCAAAAGTATGCGATGAAAATCTAAACAAATGGATCAGAAAACTTATGTGTTGATGCTTTCAATTTGTAGTGACACTTACAAATTGAATGCTTTGATTTGATTATGTGAATATTTAAACCTAAAATTCTCATCATCTGCCTAACCTTTTCCCAACTATGTTGGGGTCGGCTTCCAGTCTAACCGGATGCAGTTGAATACCGGAGCGACAATCTGTCTGACCTTCACAACCCAGTTCCTGGGTAATACGATACCCTGGTACGACTGGTTGTCAGACTTTCGGGCGTCTGACGACCCGTAACGACTGTCAAAGATTCACAAATGACAGCCGAGACTAACGGCTTAACGTGCTTTCCGAGGCACGGAGCGGTCTTGGTATGTAAAGATGGTCACCCATCCACGGACCAACGTAGCTTAACTGGATCGATCGACCTGTGCGGCTGTTATTACTTAGCCACATGCTAAATAATAACCTAGAGTTCTAATTTTAAATTTTCATTTAACAATTTGGTTAATTTTATACCTACTTAACCTCAATTTTCGTCAATGATTTCTCAATGGGGTTAAAACTGCCACTTGCTCACTTCAGATGTCGCTACCATTATCCGTCTTAAAATTTGACAGCTATCTGTCAATATCCATACGTTTTTTGTAAACAATCAACTTCTGTTACTCATAATTAATTAATATGCCCCGTTTCGCAGCTGTTGACTGCAAAAATCCGGGAACTCATGTATTCCCAAAAGATATTAAAAGAAGAAAACTATGGGAGAGAGCTCTCTGAAGAAAAAAATGGAAACGCAATAATACTAGGCTATGTGCCATTTTAAACCTGAAGACTTATCAGAGAAATTCGTATACAGGTGATGCTCTTTTACATACTCGTAAAACTGAGAACTGGGTGTGTTTTCATTACAGGCACAGCTGTGCATGACAATATGCATGGTTACAATCATAGGCAACACTTAGCGTTACCAAGCTCCTAGTTTCGTACAGGATTTTCCCTTTATACCTCGTATATGAAACCTCGACCAATATTAACATATTGAAAATAAAGTATATTTTATTATTAGAATCAACTCACAAAGGAAATAAATGCATCATCTCTGTATGAAAACTTGCCTTTCAACAAACTCTTGAATGTGGGTTTTAGGTAGTGTTAGAATTGACATCCCTGAACTTCTCTAGGGCAGGAATGTTGGGGTGATCATCTTCAAGCTTGTCTCCAACTCCGATCAAGTTATTTCTGTCGTATGCCTCCAGTCTTCAACAAAAAAAGACTTTAATGTAAAACAAACAAAACAACCCAACAATTATAAAATGGGCATAATTTAGTTACCTTTCCACTAAAGCTGCTTCTCTTTTCCTTAGCTCCGCTTTTAGTTGTAGTAGTCACTTACATTATATTACAGTTTTCGTTTAATTAGTGATAGACACAACAGTGAACACATACACAACAATGGCGGTTTGAAGACGGACAATAGTGCTGCCACCTATGCAAGCTTTCAGTTTTTAACCTCATTACAAACTAATAATGCTATTCAAACAACAATTGTTGGAAAAGAGGTGATATATTAAATTGATGGTTTCAAATTTTAACTTGAAACCTTCTGAAAACAGATGAATGTGTTACTTACGTACCTTTAGTGAGGAATTGCGTAAGAATTTAACCTGAACAGGGATTGTTTACACTTTCATTGGTTTTGAAACAGATCGTATTATTATCTACATAGAATAAGCCCGGAGTCAGGTTTTGTGCCCGGTTGATGGCAATAGGATGTCACCTCCTATCCCGTATTACATGGTACTGGCGAAATGTTGGAATGCCTACTACGTATATAGGTACACCTCTACTTAACCCTTAAATTCATAGTGATGGAAATTTCCATCGTAAAGAATTTTTGTATTTATTTTTAGAATGAATTTATTTATATCAATGTTTAGGCAACAGTTTTGAACGAAAAAAAAACAGTCAATTGTCATGGTCAATCATCTGTCCAAGTGAGACGATTACTATTTGTTGTGTGTGTTATGTGTCTGCGTCTAGATGAAAAAGCAATATTCTTTTGCTCCTACATCGTAAATTCGTAACGCGTGCATCAAGCTTTATACAATAGCACGATTTTCGTCGATATCAATCTCCTGAGCGATAAAAGTTCGATATACAAATAAAATTGATTTATTTGCGTATTTTATTTCTGTGTAGTTTATTATTGTTTGAATTTTATTTTGCCGCCCTTTTTAATGCTTGCTAGTTTATTTTATGAAAGTTTCTGTTACTCTTCTTTGTATAAAAAAAAGTTATACATAACAGAAAGCAATTCAAACTAGAAGGGAAGGGGGAGACAAACATACCAAAAACATAACCATCCTTCAGGGCCCACCTCAATCAGGGAATAAATTAAAGATCGTCTTCAAAACTTTTCATAATTTCGTCTCCTACTGACTGGCCTGTTGGTCTAGTGGTTAGTGGCCCTGACTGCTATGCCGGAGGTCGTGGGTTCGATTCCCACCCAGGACAAATGTTTGTGTGATGAGCATGATCATTTGTTCTGTGTCTGGGTGTAATTTATCTATATATGTATGTATTTAGAAATATATAAGTATGTTTATCAGTTGTCTAGTACTCATAACACAAGCTCTGCTTAGCTTGAGGCTAGACGGCGTTGTGTGATAGTTGTGGAATATTATTATTATTTTTTGATATTTCTCGGGACACTGGGGTCCCGGACCTTTGGAAGGCGTACGAGGAGCCGAAGCCAACTCGCAGAGGCCCCTTAGATAATTTTAAATGATGAGGAGGCACCAACCGAGGATTATCCCTGTATGCACTATGCAAGTGCACCCAAGGACAACCCCCGGTTGGTGCAGGACTATTGTTGTGTGTGGAAACAAAACATATTGGGCTATGGGTTTGGGTGGCTAAAGTGGATTGGGTAACTTGAACTATTGAAGAACTATGTCCCCTGCCTGACCAATGTTATATATTATACACGGATAAAATGGCAGGGGGTGACTTGCACACTCAATAATGGGCCGCCGGAGACGGCCGCTAGCACATAGTGACGTAGCGACAAGGGGGGCAACACTTCCTGAGGTGCTTGAGGAGTGAAGAGGTATCCCACGGCTATCAGGACAATCCCGGAAGTACGGTCAAGATCCCTACCAGCACCTTACTGGAATACTTCCTTCCACCGAGCACGTTTGCTCTTGCGAATCTCCACTCAAGCCGGCCAATAAAGGCAAGAAAGAGGTGGGAGCTCTGTTCCTCGTCAGTGTTCACTCCAGCCGGCCAATAAAGGCAAGCCAGAGATGAGGACAAGATTTCTCCCGGGAGATAGGGTCCATGGGGTCGCTACTGCCCATCAGCTCGCCACATGCTGCCCAGCGGGTTTTTGTATCTCTCCTGGTCTGGCTCCTCATCCTAGACCCGTTCCGGCAAACTCTACCGGCACAGACCTAAAGTTTGGAGCACGCAAGCCCCACCACGACGTCAACGTAGAGATACAGCGGTGGGGTTATTATTATTATTTTTTGATATTTCTCGGGACCCTGGGGTCCCGGACCTTTGGAAGGCGTACGAGGAGCCGAAGCCAACTCACAGAGGCCCCTTAGATAATTTTAAATGATGAGGAGGCACCAACCGACGATTATCCCTGTATGCACTATGCAAGTGCACCCAAGGACAACCCCCGGTTGGTACAGGACTATTGTTGTAGGTGAAAACAAAACATATTGGGCTATGGGTTTGGGTGGCTAAAGTGGATTGGGTAACTTGAACTATGGAAGAACTATGTCCCCTGCCTGACCAATGTTGTATATTATACACGGATAAAATGGCAGGGGGTGACTTGCACACTCAATAATGGGCCCCCGGAGACGGCCGCTAGCACATAGTGACGTAGCGACAAGGGGGCAACACTTCCTGAGGTGCTTGAGGAGTGGAGAGGTATTCCACGGCTATCAGGACAATCCCGGAAATACGGTCAAGATCCCTACCAGCACCTTACTGGAATACTTCCTTCCTCCGAGCACGTTTGCTCTTGCGAATCTCCACTCAAGCCGGCCAATAAAGGCAAGAAAGAGGTGGGAGCTCTGTTCCTCGTCAGTGTTCACTCCAGCCGGCCAATAAAGGCAAGCCAGAGATGAGGACAAGATTTCTCCCGGGAGATAGGGTCCATGGGGTCGCTACTGCCCAACAGCTCGCCACATGCTGCCCTGCGGGTTTCAATATCTCTCTTGGTCTGGCTCCTCATCCTAGACCCGTTCCGGCAAACTCTACCGGCACAGACCTAAAGTTTGGAGCACGCAAGCCCCACCACGACGTCAACGTAGAGATACAGCTACATTATTATTATTATTATTATTATTATTACTAAATCTATTTAAAATACAAACGAAAGATTAATGGATTGTATCGTTGATCAAATAAATAATCCATTTATAGATCATAAAAATGGGTTCAGGTAAATAAAAACGCCAAGAATTATATTTGAAATCCAAATGCATTTGTATCTATCCAAACTTGCAATAGATTCTCATTTATAATGCATTAGAATAACCTTACCAGTAATTTCCCTCCATTCAAACGAAATTCGAGCACTTTAATTTATGGTACAATTACAAAATTAAATATAGTTTGTTTCAAGATTATCTGATGAAAATCGATCAGAAAACGTTACTGTAGATGCTGATATGTAGTGCCAATTACAAATTGAGTGCTTAAATTATATGTGGATACTTAAACCCGAAAGTCTAATTTAATACCATCAAAGGATACATAATATCGGGAAATAAAGATATTATTATTATTATACAATGTGGAACAGGACGATTGGCATTCTTTTAAACAACGTAAAGAGTATTAAGCTCTTTACCCGTATACAAAAAATCAATCAAACCCAATAAATACTTTAGCCACAGGAAATTATTTTTCAGTTTCTTATTTTTCTACATGATGTAGATCTGAGTGCGTAATAATAAGCAAACATTAAAAGGTCAAGAACCTGTGCAAAACGTATGATTCTATTCGCTGCGTCTCAATATGCTTGAAAGACAGAAAAAGGTGTCATACGATTCCACTCTGACGCGCCCCGCCCAGTCCCACAAAATCCTACAAAGAAAGAAAAATAAAAATTAGTGTGCGTGTGAGCGGATTTTTTTTCGCCAAAAAGTCTCGGGGCTCTCGCTAAATAGGTCAGTCAGTGCATAGCGGCGCCCTTTGAGGAGAGCACGCGCCTATTTTTTTTATCACGAGACGAACCGCGCGCGCATTGTCGTGATTTTATGAAAAATTTGGGGGCCGTAAAAAACGAGGTGTAGGTATGCACATAAGAAGTGAACACTGTGGACGATTTAAAAATAAAATAATGAATGCCTTCGACAGACTTAAAAGAATGGCAAATAGGGACTTGTTAAGACGAGTCCGTGAAAATTTGAATTTACTATGTCGCTTGTGCATAATGAACAACGGTGGACACTTTGAAATTTTAAAATTTGAGTTTATTGATGATGTAAATTCTGATTGTGATTTGATGTTATGTGATTAATCATTCAATCAGTGATCTTTTAATTAACAACGAACAACTTAGTGAGTTTGTGTCGTGTTTTGTTGTTATCCGACTAAAGTACCTACCTACGCCCCACACCGCCGCCGCTGCGCCCCGCGCTGCGTCACGTAACAGGCCATGCCTTTTCGTAGATAAAGCGTGTTTACTTTTAAGCAGTAAATTCAGCTTTTATTTTTTTGAAAATTACATATTTTCTTTTAACTACTACGAAATCGCGAAAAACTCAGCTGTTCTCTACATTTATGTTCGCATAACTCGTCAAAATGTAGGGATCAACAGATTTTTTTTTCATGATTTCAGGTTTGGTCTCATAGTAAAAGTTGTTCATAATGATGAGTACAATGACCCCTTAGGAGCAGAGCTTGTAAACGTTACCAAATAACGTTACGTAACGTAACGACAATTTCAATTGTGATAGCATAGTAACGTTGCAAAAATTTACCGTTAGTTGATAACATTACCAGTAATATAACGTTAATTAGCATTAACGTAAAATACAAGAAATATCGTTTTAACAGTAAAATTATTAGTGGTACCTAACCCGCGAATTTTCTTGTGTTATTTGTAATTTTACGGTCAGTGTCAGGTTGTAACTTGATAAAAATGTGATGCGTGACATTAACAAATATGTATTTACATAATGGTATCATTTACCTACTCATCATCATCAATCAACTTAGATTTGATGTATTAACTAGGTTTCCGAAATCTAGATAAGAGAAAAAAACATAATGTATATATTGTTATAATTATGGTACTTGGGTACATATTTTTTACTTTCGTGAATCACCCACTTATAACCGTTAAAAATAACGTTAAATTTAACGTTAAAATACAAGTATCGTTAATAAAGAATAACTATTAAATGAAGCATAAATAATGTTAAAAATATTACCGGTATTTAAAGTTCTGCTTAAGAGATTTCATGTATGAATAGATATATCTTATATGTAACAAACACCCTGTTGTTCCTTTTAACACATGATTGTACTCATGATAACAAACATGTTATACTATGGGACCAAACCAAAATCGCGAAAAAAAAAATCTGCTGTTCCCTACATTTATGTTTGCATAACTCGTCAAAATATAGGGAACAACTGACTTTTTTCGCTATTTCAGGTTTGGTCTCATAATAAAAGTAGTTTGTTATCATGAGTACAATCATGTGTTTAAGTATCGTTCACTAATTACTAGTCACCCAATATACATATTATACACTTATATTTAAGATATTTCCTTACCTAAATGTTACGTAAAGCGCATTCTTGGCGGCAGACAGCCTCTTGCCTACCTTGCTGACTGGCTAATATTTTCAACGGCAACTACCCTTTATTTTTGCGTGGAGAAATGCTCATGCATGCTATGGGAAGATAGTGCAGTTATGTGGGACTCCAACCCACTAAAACTCCACGGTGTCCTCCTCTGCCTCTTGTGGCGGGAACACGGGCAAGCATTAGCACTCACCGCGATCCCGCCGCACCTTTGCTACTCCCTAACATCATTGTCAACAACAATAATATAATATATTATACTCGTATAATCAACTAAAGGGCTCTATAGTTCCTGACGGGCGTCACACATATGTTTACAAACTCAATTACGAGTATATGTCTCAAGAAGTCATGACGCACAATATTATTGTTTAATTGTGTCAAAATATGTGGCATATTAATTAACCTACATAGTTGACCTATTTAGTTTATGCTACCTTTCAATAAACTAGACTCAAGCAATTGTTTCATGGGTTTCCTAATTATTTCCAGCCCTTTTCTAAGCCACTGTAGCTGTATGGGTCGGTGGCTTTGTTTAAGTAAGTAAAGCCTTAAAAAATCATCATCATTCATCATTCTCCTGGCCTTATCCCAATTTATTTGGTGTCGGCACAACATGTCTTTTTTTAAATACTTCTCTATTAGTCGTCATCTCGGTAGTCACTCCCTTACTAACTATATCATCTTTCACACAGTCCATCCATCGTTTCTTTGGTCTTCTCCTATTCGTACTACTTTCCAGACATTTTCCTCATTCCTCCGCATCACATGTCTGAAAGTGACACCGGTGACTGAAAAGTTGAGTGTAAATCGGTTGCCTTGGTATCGGCATGTGAATGAAGCCTTAAGAAATATTGTTTAGATGTTTTTATATATTTTTCCTATCTTCATAATACCTACCTATCTCTCTCTGAGTAGGTACTGTGTATGCTGTAGGGTTCATAGTGCGTAGACGTACAGGAATCGACCAATCAGACGAGACGAGAGACACGCATCGTGGATTTCAACCAATGGTCGATTTCTACATGTCTCCGCTCCGCTTGTCTCTGCTCCGCTCGTATCATCTCACAATTACAAATTACAATGGGCTCGCGAACACAGAAATTCGGAGGATGAAGATTGGCGTTGTTTGCTTTTCAGATGAATCTCGTTTCGGTACGAGGCCGGATTCTGTACTCGAGTTTGGAGGATCTCTGGACGTCAATAACGTTTGAAATTTTATCAGGAAGTTCGTTCTTATAGAGGGGGAACCATAATCGTTTGGGCCGGTATTTGAATCGGTGGAAGAACCAATCTCATTTCGATCAGGGGCAACCTCAATGCTTAGATTTATGCGTTTGTTTCAGATGTGATCATCCCTTTGGGAAGCTGGTTGGGTGATTCGTTTCGACTAATGCACGACAATGCACGCACTCTTGCCGATGCTCGCGTAAACGTTCTGCCGTGGCCTGCTCAATCACCGGCCCTCAATCCAATTGAGCAACGCTACAAAGACAAGCTCTGTTGAGTACCTATGGATGCCGTCCATACCCCACAACAACTTATTGACTTGTTAGAAAGAACATGGGTGGCCATTCCTCAAAGTGATTTTGATGAACTGATTTTAAGCATGGCAAATCGCTGTGATTCTGCGATTAGTATCAATGGTGGAAACACAGATTATAATTTTTTTTTTAACTTTACAATAAAAATGTTAAAGTCCTCATTTTTTGCCATTTAATTGACGACATTAACTTAGGTTAATTTCCCATAATTTGCAAAAATTGCAATTTTTCTTAATTTTTACAAAATATAGGGTAAAGTTTTTAACTTAAACATAGAAATTAAAGTAGGAAGCCAATCTGGAAGACTAGATTTGGTAAATATTAATTGGATAATTGTTTTATTGTTAAAAATGTACTTGATCCCTAGACACTTTTGATGTGTGTACATGTAGCTAGGTATCTTCCCTGGGAATACAGGTAACGTAAAGTAATTAAAGTAAAATTAATAAAATCATTAAAAAAGCATTTAATAGTCTGGATATTATCATCTAGGACCTGAGTCCTTGTCTAGACGAATCGAAGGAGCCCAAACTCGATAGGGTTGCGTCGTTTTATTACCGAGTTCCCATTGCCAACTTCCGGCTCCATCATCAGATCAGCTCCATATTTTAATAATACTGCATTGTCATCTGATTTAAATCTGCATGTAACATTTCAACTCAATCGGAAACCGGGAAGTGGGTCAAATTTAACTTGCAAGATTTGATTACAGACAGACAGACAGACAACACCGGGACTAAGTACGTAAGTAAGTAAGACACAAAGTAAGTAAAAAACCGGTCAAGAGTGAGTCGGACTCGCGCACTGAGGGTTTCGCACCATCTTACTTATCCTACTTCCTACTATAATATTATAAATGCGAAAGTTTGTGAGGATGGATGGATGTTTGTTACTCTTTCACGCAAAACTACTCAACGGATATTCATGAAATTTGGCACATACATAGTTTATAACCTGGATTAACACATACGATACTTTTAATCCCGACATTCTCACGGGTTCGAGACTTACGTGGGTGAAAACGCGGGGCGCTGTTAGTCATATATAAAAAAAGTGTGCTATTTAGAGACATCGTTTTATTTTTCCTGTAATCTTTACATTAATTTCTATCACACAGAATAATTTCAGATTTTTCTCTATGCAAACTTCGGAGATAAGGGTAACTGTATTTTTATTTACATTTTCCATCAAAAGTCGAAAACTATGCAGCCTAAAAAGAAAAAATGTTTGAGAAGGTGCAAACAGCGCTCTTTTATATGATAATCCACATGACCTAGTAGACCCACTTCGAATTTTTAAGACCCCCTTTCAGTTTTTTTTATTTGCAAAATAGTTGGGCAAACGTCATCTAAAACTATTCCAAAATTCAAGTTGATAGCATTCGTAGTTCTTGAGATATCTAGCTGTGACAGACAGACAGACAGACTGAGGCGCACCACCGAAAAGCCACGTTACTGACACGATATTGAAACTGCATATCGGATCAGAAGTGACTGCTATGAGGAGCTGTTCAATGAAGTATTCACAATCAAAAGCGCCTTTTACTGATAATATTATTGTTACATTGAGCTAGAACGTTTATATGTGTATCAGGAAATGACCAGCAGTATTCCCACGGTACTTCAGGGAACATTGTTAAAAATTACAAGCCCTACACTACCTTTGTAGGTAGGTACCTACATCAATAAAAAAAGTAGTTTAAAAAAAAATTAAAGAAGCTTTTGTTAGTCTGGATATCATCTAGGACCAGAGTCCTTGTCAAGACGAATCAAACGAGCCCAAACTCAATAGGGTAACGTCGTTTTATTACTGAGTTCCTATGGCCACCTTAAGGCTTCATTATCAGATCAGCTCCATATCATAATATGATTGCATTGTCATCCGATTTACATATGCATGTAATATTTCAGCTCAATCGGAAACCGGGAAGTGCTTTGATCAATTTGATGAAGTGGGTCAAATTTAACTTGCAAGATTAGATTACAGACAGACAGAGACCAGGACAGGTGAAACTAAATAAATATAAAAGCTTGTAAAAATAGTTTAAGTATAAAGTATCATAGTGATACTTTAAACCCAGAGTTTAACTGAACTTTCAGGAATGACAACTGTTCTACAGAACGTGAATGACAAGTTATTAAAATATGAATAATTAAACATCATTTGGTTCATTTTTAAAAAGTCACATGGAATTTAATGTTAAGGAATTATGTAGTTTTGTGATAACTAATGAAATGAATAAAAATAAACATATTAATTCTTTTAATTAGATTATTGAATTGTTTTTGAAAGAAACCAAAATCAAGTGGAACCTTTATTAGGTTCCACTTAATTATTACAAGGCTTTCGTTTAGATAATATATACTTAGCGTTATCCGTATTCGCCCCCCTATGTATTGCTGCTATTTGCAATCTTAGGCCATGTTTCTGTTCTCCAGAAAAGTATACCTGAGTGGTATACTTTTCTGGAGAACAGAAACATGGCCAGCACTTTGTCACTTTTGATTACTGATTCGATAAGATACCAATCTGCCTAGCCTTTGACCAACTATGTTGGGGTCGGCTTCCAGTCTAACCGGATGCAGCTGAATACCAGTATTTCACATGGAGCGACTGCCTATCTGACCTGGCTGGTTGTCAGACTTTCGGGCTTCTGACGACCCGTAACGACTGTCAAAGAGCCACGAATGACAGCCGGGACCAACGGCTTAACGTGCTTTCCGAGGCACGGAGGAATCTCGGTATGAAAAAATGGTCACCCATCCACAGACCAACCCCGGCAAGCGTAGCTTAACCTGATGGATCGACCCGTGCGGCTGTTATTACTTAGCCACGAGCTCTTCCTCGATTCGATAAGATACATACATACGAATCCGATGTTACCCTCATTTTCTACTTTTATTTTAATCCAGAGGAACCCAGTACAAAGGATACTTTTTGGTTACATATATACATAAACTCACGCCTTCTTCCCATGGGGGTAGGCAGAAACTACAGAATGCCACCCGCTACGATGCTTCCATACTCCTTTTGCTTCTTTTACGTTGCGAGTACTATGCACCTGACCTTTCTGAAGAACATCACAAATAAGATCATTATGGTTCCTTCTAGGGCGTCCCCTCCCTGCATTTCCACTCAAATCTGCCAAGTAAATACCTTTTATTAGTCGCCTTTCACTCATCCTCTCAACAAAACCATCTAAGCAAACTCTTATCAGTTTTTGTCACTATATCTTCTTTTAAATCGCCCCGTCGACTTATCACATCAGTCCTCATTATTTACGCTAAACTGACTTTTAATGCCGCCATATTTGTTTTCTATCGACGTTTTATAAAGTTTCGTTAGTAAACCACGACGATTAAAAGCGTATCGTTTAACCTACCGCAATTAGAATCGATGCCAAGAATTCACGTTACGATGTACGACCCAATTAAGACTTTTTGTTCGCTGTGCGTGAAAGCTAAATATAAAATCGTATACGTGAGTGTAAAGCATTAATATACATACAACATACATAATTTTCATGTTGAAGCGACCATAGTATTTGAATTTGAGCCAACCTCCATCTGTAGTCAAGAACTTACAAAGATTTTCAATAAAGGAAAACATCGTAAGGAAAGTGGTATCAATGGTCTAAAATCGGCAACACTTAGTGATTTATTATATATATTAGAGCGATAATCAAAGACGCTGAGTTGGGACAGTTTCAGAGTGATATGATCATCATTTTTATTGTCTTATAGAAAACAAAATCGTAAAAGAAATGGGGACTTTCACATAGAGAGGTGTTATCGTAGCAACTTATCCTTGGGCATAAAACCAAGTAAACAATTCCAATATTTTTTTGCTTAATAGATAATTTCTGAAAATGAAGTTTTGAACAGAATAGCTGTGCCAATGGGGCACAATATCCGAGATGTTACCCACGGGGACACACCAACAAATGGTTGATGATGAAATATTTGGTTTTCCGAACAAATCAAGAAGTAAAAGCTTCATACACGAAGGATATCTTATTTTAAAGTTCTTTCATTTCAGCCCCACTCACATAGGAATCGATATTCCGATCTAATTGAATAAATATGACGTGAACAGCCTAATTGAGTAAAGGTCGCGAACGAATTTAAGGTTAGCAGACAGGCACGACACGACAGTGCGACGCGATTCTAGTAGAACAATGTCTACGAACTACGCAATAATGCGACGCGATTCTAGTAGATCAATTTCTACAAACTACGCGACAATGCGACGCGGTTCAAGTAGAAAAATTTCTACAAACTACGCGATAATGCGACGCGATTCTAGTAGAGCAATGTCTACGAACTACGCGATAATGCGACACGATTCTAGTAGAACAATTTTTACGAACTACGCAATAATGCGACGCGATTCTATTAGAATAATTTCTACGAACTACGCGATAATGCGACGCGATTCTAGTAGAACAATTTCTACGAACTACGCGATAATGCGACGCGATTCTAGTAGAACAATTTCTACGAACTACGCGATAATGCGACGCGATTCTAGTAGAGCAATGTCTACGAACTACGCAATAATGCGACGCGATTCTAGTAGAACAATTTCTACGAACTACGCGATAATGCGACGCGATTCTAGTAGAGCAATGTCTACGAACTACGCAATAATGCGACGCGATTCTAGTAGAACCATTTTTACGAACTACGCGATAATGCAACGCGATTCTAGTAGAACAATTTCTACGAACTACGCGATAATGCGACGCGATTCTAGTAGAACAATTTCTACGAACTACGCGATAATGCGACGCAATTCTAGAGAACAATTTCTACGAACTACGCGATAATGCGACGCGATTCTAGTAGAACAATTTCTACGAACTACGCAATAATGCGACGCGATTCTAGTAGATCAATTTCTACAAACTACGCGACAATGCGACGCAATTCTAGTAGAATAATTTCTACAAACTACGCGACAATGCGACGCGGTTCAAGTAGAACTCTTGAAAAAAGAACGGTGCCGAAATCCTGGAAGCTTGCAAATGTACAACCAGCGCCCAAAAAAGGCGACCGTGCAGACCCTGCCCATTACCGTCCGATCGCCATTACCTCCATTCTGTGCAAAGTTTTGGAAAGGGTACTGAACAATAAGTTGCTGAACTACCTTGAAGACAATGATCTCCTCAGTGACCGTCAATATGGCTTTCGCCGGGGACGGTCAACTGGCGATCTTCTTGTGTATGTCACGCACTGCTGTGGCGAAGCCATCGAGAAACACGGCGCAGCACTGGCTGTATCGCTTGACATCTCGAAGGCCTTTGACAGGGTCTGGCACGCTGCTCTGCTCAGGAAGCTTCCTGCTTATGGCATCCCAGCTGATTTTTGTAGCTGGATATCAGATTTCTTTAGTGAACGGTCGATTAGAGTAGTTGTTGATGGCTGCTCTTCTGACCTTATGGCTATTGATGCCGGAGTTCCTCAGGGGTCTGTTCTCTCTGCAACTCTTTTCCTGCTGCACATCAATGACCTGCTTCGGCCTGGTATTGTTGGGTACGCAGATGACAGTACAGTTTCAGAGAGATACTTGTCCAGAGCAAAAACCAGCGGGGCCGAAGTTCGTTCCTTGAGAGAGGCCATGGTAGAGCGGACAGCTTTGACCTTAAGCTTTGTCTCCCAGTGGGGTGATGATAACCTGGTCTCTTTTAACGCCACCAAAACGCAGGCGTGTCTTTTTACCGCTAAAAAGAGTCGTTTCGCCCAAACTCCTACTTTTCGGGGTGCATCTGTTTCTGTAACTGATCGACTTGAGCTCCTAGGCATGGAGGTGACATCTGGTCTCAACTTCGGCGCCACCATCGAGTACAAGGCCCAAACTGCGGCCAAGAAACTGGGCATCCTAAATAGGGTGAAGCGATACTTTACGCCTGGACAGCTTTTAACCCTTTACAAAGCGCAAGTCCGATCCTGCATGGAGTATTGCAGTCACCTTTGGGATGGATCAGCTAAGTACCAACTAGCCGCGCTTGACTCGGTGGAACGCAGAGCTAAGAGGCTCATTGGCGACGTAAAACTGGTGGATGCCAAGCTTCATAGCTTGGCTCATCGCCGCAAGGTTGCCTGCTTGTCGGTCTTCTACAGATTGTACTTCGGAGAGTGTGCCCGAGAACTCCACGACGTCATTCCACCGGCCCCCTTCTACCACCGGACATCTAGACGCACTGCCAGTTACCATCCCTACCTGGTTGCTATTCCACCAATTCGCACTAAGCGCTTCCAAATGTCTTTTATAATGCGCACAGCAAAAGAGTGGAACTCACTACCTGCGTCTGTGTTTCCGAACATATACAACCCTAATCTCTTCAAAGTGAGAGTGAACAGGCTTCTTCTGGGTAAGCGCACTCCATCGTCGACTTTGTCTATGTCACCTCTGACCTAAACTAGAGTCAAGAGCAAACCCATCACAAATAAAAAAAACAATTTCTACGAACTACGCGACAGTGCGACGCGATTCTACTAGAACAATTTCTACGAACGATGCGACAGTGCGACGCAATTCTAGTAGAACAATTTCTACGAACTACGCGATAATGCGACGCGATTCTAGTAGAACAATTTCTACGAACTACGCGACAATGCGACGCGATTCTAGTAGAACAATTTCTACGAACTACGCGATAATGCGACGCGATTCTAGTAGAGCAATGTCTACGAACTACGCGATAATGCAACGCGATTGTAGTAGATCAATTTCTACAAACTACGCGACAATGCGACGCGATTCTAGTAGAACAATTTCTACGAACTACGCGACAATGCGACGCGATTCTAGTAGAGCAATGTCTACGAACTACGCGATAATGCAACGCGATTGTAGTAGATCAATTTCTACAAACTACGCGACAATGCGACGCAATTCTAGTAGAACAATTTCTACAAACTACGCGATAATGCGACGCGATTCTAGTAGAACAATTTTTACGAACTACGCGATAATAAGACACGATTCTAGTAGAACAATTTTTACGAACTACGCAATAATGCGACGCGATTCTAGTAGAACAATTTCTACGAACTACGCGATTATGCGACGCGATTCTAGTAGAACAATTTCTACGAACTACGCGATAATGCGACGCGATTCTAGTAGAACAATTTTTACGTACTACGCGATAATGCGACGCGATTCTAGTAGAACAATTTCTACGAACTACGCGATAATGCGACGCAATTCTAGTAGAACAATTTCTACGAACTACGCGATAATGTGACGCAATTCTAGTAGAACAATTTCTACGAACTACGCGATAATGCGACGCGATTCTAGTAGATCAATTTCTACAAACTACGCGACAATGCGACGCAATTCTAGTAGAACAATTTCTACAAAGTACGCGACAATGCGACGCAGTTCAAGTAGAACAATTTCTACGAACTATGCGACAGTGCGACGCGATTCTACTAGAACAATTTCTACGAACGACGCGACAGTGCGACGCAATTCTAGTAGAACAATTTCTACGAACTACGCGATAATGCGACACGATTCTAGTAGAACAATTTCTACGAACTACGAGATAATGCGACACGATTCTAGTAGAACAATTTCTACAAACTACGCGACAATGCGACGCGGTTCAAGTAGAACAATTTCTACAAACTACGCGATAGTGCGACGCGATTCGACTAGAACAATTTTTACGAACTACGCGATAATGCGACGCGATTCTAGTAGAACAATTTCTACGAACTACGCGATAATGCGACGCGATTCTAGTAGAACAATTTCTACGAACTACGCGATAATGCGACGCGATTCTAGTAGAACAATTTCTACGAACTACGTGATAAGGCGACGCGATTCTGGTAGAACAATTTCTACAAACTGCGCCACAATGCGACGCGATTCTAGTAGATCAATTTCTACAAACTACGCGACAATGCGACGCAATTCTATTAGAACAATTTCTACAAACTACGTGACAATGCGACGCGGTTCAAGTAGGACAATTTCTACAAACTACACGACAATGCGACGCGATTCTAGTAGAACAATTTCTACAAACTTCGCGACAATACGACGCAATTCTAGTAGAACAATTTCTACAAACAACGCTACAATGCGACGCGATTCTACTAGAACAATTTCAGTGGATGGATACTCAGTGCACTCCACTAATCCACTTCCACCATAGCCTGTTGACCCGGTTCCCCGCTATTGACCACAATGGCTTACTATATATTTTTATCGTATTCTTTGATTACTATGGCATCCAGCTTCTCTTAGGCTTTAAACTAGCTATGCAAGTGGAACCAATTGAGGCCTTTGCGCCTCTATCCGCGACACCATTTGACTTCTTGCCCTGGAAAAGGAAGCTTGGAAGGATTTGGAGGAGGCCTTCGCTCAGAAGTGGAACAGTGTAGGCTAACATAAAAAAAGAAGTGTTGTTGCAAATCCTGAAACAAAAAATAATAAAGTTTCATAACAAAAATAATTCAAAAAGGCTATAAACAATCACAAAAAACTAATGTGTTTCAATTTCAAATGTATACACTCGCATAAAAGTAATGGCTATTAGATATTAAATCAGGGATGGCGAACCTTTTCTCTGCCTAAAACCAACATCTAGATATATAGAATACTCTTTATTTAGTACACCATATAAGTCACAAATATAAATGTAGAATTCTACAATGCATCGTATGAGTATCGCTTCGTATACTCGTAGAATATGAATACAGATATGAATGAAGAAATTTTACATATGGTGACACAACGCGCAGTGTGATCATCTTCTGCTTCTCCCTTTACCAACTATGTACGGGTCGGCTTCCAGTCTAACTAGAAGTAGCTGAATACCACTATTTTACATGGAGCGACTGCTTATCTGACCTCCACAATCCAGTAACTGGGTAATACGATACCCTTTGGTTAGGCTGGTTGTGGCTTTCGGGCTTCTGACGACCCGTAACGACTGTCAAAGATCCACGTATGACAGCCGGGACCAACGGCTTAACGTGATTTCCGACGCACGGAGGGGTCTTGGTATGTACGTAAGATGGTCACCGATCCACGGGCCAACCGCGACAAGCGTAGCTTAATCTAATCGATCGATCCGTGCGGCTGTTATTACTTAGCCACAGGCCCCGCAATATAATCTACATAAATAAAAATCAATTGCCGAATGTATGTACGCGCATCACTTCAGAACGGTTGTACCTATTTGGCTAATTCTTTTTTTGTTGTAATTGTCAGGACAAGGTTTGTATGCTTCGATCAACAATACCAACTTTGTATGACAGATTTATTTTGGAAAATTTACGGGAAATTTGAAAATTAGGATGGTGTTTTTGTACGAACAATTGATAACAGACAACACACTGCCTAAACCACTGGAGATAGAGACATGAAACTCACTCGGGCGATGCTGGGCATGAACATCTAGTATACAATATGTAACAAAACCCCTGTTGTTCCTTTGAACACATTATTGTATTCCGTACAATTTTTCGGAATAAAAAGTATCCTGTGTGCTGCGATGTGGGGATGAGGAGGGGTTAAGTAAACAACATGACGTGTATTACTTTGAGAGTCAATTGTGAACTGAGACTCAACTGTCCTCAACTACAGTCTTCAACTACCCTCTCTCCTTTAATAGGTGGTTTAAATATACATAGATAGTACGTGACTACGTGCTAACACTAAGCCTACGGAGAACAGTATATTTACCTTAACTTAACCCTGGACAGTACGTGACATGCTGATGTACAACATACGTGACACGATGATGAACAATATACGTGACTTCTCAGCACAGTGCTACTCCAGACTATAATCTATCTCTGTGCCAAATTTCATCCAGATCCGTTCAGCGGTTCTGGCGTAACTGAGTAACAAACATCCAAACTTTCGCATTTATAATATTATAATATTAGTATTAGATTATAATTCTATAAATACATATTTGTTACGGTTGCAAATCATATTTTAATCAACATAAAACCTAATGCTGACTTGCAAATTGCCAAAAATTTAAGAAAATTGAAATTTCGCAGGCTACCTGGAACTTGCCCCTTAAGTAAACACAGCATGTTGTTATTTGTACATAGAGGGCACTGCAGCCCATTGCCTATCCTTGAAACGTTATCCCCTTGTCGTATTTCCGACTCCCACGCATTAGGATTTCATATTTTTGTCGGGATTTTTTTTCACACGAAAGCTTTACCAACCCTAAACTAAAAGAAACAATTATGTCTTACAAAGACATGTATCATGAAGAAGTACGATTAAATAAAATTAATGGCCTATTCAAACTAAAACACAGACATTTGAAATAATAACTCAGAGATTAAAAAATTATTTAATGTTTCTATTATTGTAGGTCATTGACGTTTCATTATTTACGATTCGTATGATTCGCGCGTAAAATTACTAATCAATTGATGAAATCAAAGTCCATTTAATGAAAAATAAGAAATTATACTTTTTTACATCCCACGCGAGTACAATTTTAAAAATACGTCTTGTGATGAGATAACTCTACTTACATTAAAAAATAAAGAAACTTTTATGAATGCAATATTCCTAATTATTGTGAGATGTCCCCGATTTTCAAAACAAGGCACGTGCCAATTCTTCAATGTCATATTTTGTATGGTCTGTCTTATAAACAAAAAATCTTTAATTCGGATAAGCGACAACGGTTAGTAAACAAAAAAGCAGAAAAGAT
This sequence comes from Dicycla oo, assembly GCA_948252095.1. Lineage (NCBI taxonomy): Eukaryota > Metazoa > Arthropoda > Insecta > Lepidoptera > Noctuidae > Dicycla > Dicycla oo. Next base: position 19,786,270 of record OX411732.1, read on the forward strand.
AACTTAAACCTATGTTAGTAAACTTATTATCTATTTGGAAACAAGTCTGTTGTTAGAAATACATCTTCGAACAACGTCACCTAATAAGGGAGACTCGCACCTCCCCGCTTCAGGATGGAGTTGGAGCTTTCCCGCACTCTGCAGAGCAATGAGGCAGATTTCTGTCTGACGATGGCGTGGAAGCCATCGACGTGTGCTTGTGCATGTTTATATCTGATGCACTGCAGAAACGGGGCAGCCTCATGAACATCCTTAAGCCGTTATTATATTGGACCTGCCTTATGCCGCGGTCCCACGGTCCGCTTTCTCACAGGCTAGACTGCGCCAGGCCAGACCGACAGGCCGTTGGAGCAGTCGGTCTGCGGTGGCCTGTCGTTGCCTGTCCGATCGAATGTATGGGATGGTCCGTGAAACGCTCGAAGCGGGCCACGACAGGCCTCGACAGGCACGGGCCGCGACGGGCCTGGACGGGCCTTGGGAACGCGGCATAAGATGCTAGCACCAGCACTCCACACATTAAAAGCATCTGTGATTCGTCGATTCCTGCACGTCTCCGAACTTTTACCCATGGAGAAATACGATCAGTACCCAATCAGACTATTCCCTCGACACCGATCCATCTTATAAATAACCTCTAATTACCTTACCACCGCCCCAACAGATCAGTTTATTTTTATCCCAGGTCAACGAACTCTGTATCTCTCTTCCCGGCAAAATCTTTACAGCCCTATTAGGGAGAGAATCTACAACGACCCTTAAACGACCGATCATAAACTATGACAAAAATATGTGTGTTACAGGAAAAATAACACATAAAAATGTCGGCTTACATTTCCTTTTGCCATTATATTCTTCTGTTTTCCTTGGATCTGAGTAGTTTCAGCGAATTGTGAAGTCTGAATAACTAGTAGTATTGTCCTAGATCACGGAGACAAAGGACTTAATATATATTTAAAATTAGACTAATAAAAAAGTAATTCATTCTCTTTTCTTGGTATTTATAATAAAAACGCAACGTTTCTCTGTCTATATGTTAGTTAGTGTTTATAACTCGAGAAGAATTTATCCGACTTACAAGCGTAGGTAGGTATTTATTTTCATTTAATCATCGATTATGCCCACTATGTGAGTTTTGGTAAATATTCTTTTTTTGTAAGTTATAGTAGTATGAAGTCTATCAATTTTGAAAATAGATTCCCGCTGAAATTCGTTCTAAAATAAGGACCCACAACAGCTTATCCAAGCTTAGCCAAGATTAAAACAACCAGTGTCATAGTAACCTTATTGTCATCATAACGAGTATTATAATGTTGTACTAAATTTCATTATGCAACTCTTTTGCTTTTCGATCCCTTCCTTACTCATCAAACAGCCACATTCTCACTACTCAATTCGTGGTATCTTTATGAATTTCAAAGAAAGAACATTGTAATTCCCGCGCTTTTCACTACCACAGCGCTGTAATTAAAAAAAACTTATAGGATATTCGAATTTACGTCTTATCCCGCCATTTTTATTCGATATTATATTGCAAAATCGATATAGGTATTTACGTATATATTGCAAAAAAAATATTACCTAGTTGTTTACAAAAATGAGTGATACAAGCTTTGATAACAAACCACCAGATATTTCAAATGCAGCAAAGGACATTTCTAACCAATTATTACCAGAAAAGTCTATACATAGTTTATATTAGATACTCAGCAATTAATCTCTCCATGAATTTACATGTAGTTATTACAACACTGTACAACACCCTATGGTTTCAGAACCATTTATAGAGGATTCATATCATGGGTGTAGATAAAGTCTTGTATGCAACAGTACTAATAATATTTCTTGTATATCGAAACAAAATACAGTGTTATTTGTGGTGCAATATTAATATCAGTGTAACATTAACCATCAGACTGCAAGATTAAAAGGCGTGTTACACAGCAAATAAATACACCGAGACCCACCTCCGTGATTTTGACAGTGTCATAAATTGTAATCTTTGAATTATAGCCCTCTGTGCGAACGTGTTGGCTTGGACATCGCCCGCGCTTTGGCATCTACCACAAACATCGAAAATAACGATTAATTCTTTAATTTCAATTCCATTGCGGATTGTCTATGATTGACAGATGAAGGAGCTAGTATAAAAGCAGTAATGGAAGATAAAGGACTTTGAATGTCGTATTGAATGTGTAGTTCTATGCCACCTGTTCATCTGATTTTAGGCCGTAACAGACAGTGGCCCACCTGCCGCCCCCCTGTCTGGATGTCTAGTTATAAAGTATGAAGGTGAAGACAGAAGATCCAGTACGTACGACCAGAAGCAAAACGGAAGGTGATAATCAAGAAGGAGGAAGATTTAATAAGCTCTTAAGTGTTACTTAAGAGGGATCAGGGGAATCTCTAAGTTGGCCGAGCAGCATAAACCCAAGTATTTGTGATGTCATAACTCGCTGCTGCATGTTTCTATACATACAAACCGTGGAACTGAATTTGTAAAGGTGTCAGCATAGATTCCTAAGCTAGAACAGTCCTTTTAATTTCCCTTTTTTGTGTCGTTGCTATGAATGTCCACGAAGATGATTTCGAAATTCGAGATAACCCCGAAGTGTAGGGATCCACCTCTCGAGTACAAAATTACGAGTTCGAATTTAGAAAGTAATGTGACTTCGTAAGTTAATATTAATATTATCATCACTGATTAACGGGACATCTTCTTGTGAACCCCCCCCCCCCCCCCCCTACCCCCATTGCACGGTATGGAATTACATACCAGCATAGAAAATTTCCGGTGATTAATAAGCCTTCTCATAAAGAGAAAAAGGACCTAGAGCTTTTAGACATGGAGTTGACGTCTGATCTTAACTTCGGCTCAACCATCGAGTCAAAAGCACAGACTGCAGCCAAGAAGAACGGCATCCTAAACAAGGTGAGGCGATACTTCACATCTAGACAGCTTTTAAGTCAGATAAAATCATAGGTCCGTTCCTGTATGAAGTATTGCAGCCACTTATGGGACGGTTCAGCAAAATATATACCAGCTTGCTGCACTTGACTTGGTGGAACGCAGAGCAAAAAGGCTTATAGGCGACGAGACCTTGGTGGCTAGGTTTCACAGCTTGGCTCATCAGCGTAATGTTGCTTACCTGTCGGTCTTCTACAGACTGTACTTCAGAGAGTGCGCGCAGGAGCTCCACGACCTGATCCCACAATCGCCATTTTACTGCCAGACTACCAGACCCACTACAGGGTACCATCCGCACTTGGTTGATATCCCAACCAGTTGTACGCAGCGCTTTTCCACCACATTTATTATGCGCACAGCCAAAGTGTGGAACTTTTTGCCAGCGTCTGTGTTCCCTTCCAGATGTAACACGTCTGTCTTCAAAGCAAGAGTGAATAGGTATCTTCTGGGCACGGTCATTCCATCATAGACCTAATCCATTGGAAATCATCAGGCGTGAACAAGGTCAAGAGCAAGCCCAGTCAGCATTAAAAAATAAAAAAGTACCTCTTTCTTCTTTTACGAAAAGAGGCCTGTGCCATTTTGGCTTTGCAGAGTATACAGCCAGTTTCCTTCTTCGTGTCGCTGGCACGACAGTATTTCAGGATCCGGTGGGCCCAAAACTACGTCACTTCCACAGCGTCGTTAGCAGCACAGAGATCACTTTAGCTGCATGTTTTAGGGCACAGAGGGCAGGATAGGAGGTGAAGCATAGTTTGTGACAGCTCCGCATCCATAGAGTTAGGTGTGACAACGGGCCTTCTGCAGTATATTTTCTCTTTATTCTACTCTAGATAATATTCAGCTATTTACTATAGCAAACGTAAATCATGTTACGTAAAATAGTTCGCTTGATTTATTATACTTAGTATTGATGTTTATTTTGGATGAATTTCTTCTAATAAATACTTAGATATAAGGCCGTCTCAAATGGAGCCAATAAAATTATAGGACATGTATTTTTTATCTAGGTAAATTATATGAAATATATCAATAGTCTTGGCACTGACAGACTGCAATGTTTTATGTACTTAGTGAATAATATACAAGAATATTTGGACGTGTATTTCGATTCTCACTGTATTTTACAAGTAAATTAGATTTGATTTGCTGTCTGATTTTGAATTTGAAACATTAATAACACAAAATAGTCTCTTTTGCATTCGAATATAATATATAGGCATTTCTAAACGCACTTCTTTGTTATCATTGTCACATTAATATTAAAATCTATGTCTGTCGGTCCGTCTGTCTGTTTGCTCCGGTTACTCTCTGATACGGCTGGACCGATTTTGACGGGACTTTCATTGGCAGATAGCTGATGTTATAAGGAGTAACTTAGGCTATTTTATTTTAGAAAAAGAATTACGAGTAAAAAAATAAAAACCATGAAATTGTGAACAAAATCCTATTCAAATAGGGAAGTATAATTGACATCCACGCGGGTGAAGCCGCGGGTAACCGCTAGTAGTACATAAATAATTGAGTGGGTTTAGAAATTCTTTAAAAAACATTGTAAATTAAGGAATCTCTTTGCCTTAAGACAACTTTAGCTCATAATGTCTCCCGAGATCAAACATTTTGAGCTGAAATTGCCACATTAATTACGGAAACTATTTCGATTTTTCTCATAGGAACATTTCGTCGCGTGCGCCATTTTTCTCAGCAAACAATCACATAATTATCACTATACATCACGCGTGGCATTCTCTGAAAGGGCAGGCAGACGCGTGAAATATTTTTTTCCATTCTTGAGAATGTATGTAGGTACCTACCCAAATAAACCTATCATAGTATATCCATTACGCTAAAACTAATGTTTTCAACCAAAAATCCCTAAAAACGAAACAACCCAGGAATTTAATCTCACCATCGTCATCCAGGCTTATGACACTAGACTAATGAAATAACTGTTTTAACTAAATTGACTATAGGTACTAATCAATCTGCCTAGCCTTTTCCCAAATATGTTGCGGTCGGTTCCAGTTTAAGCGGATGCAGCTGAATACCAGTATTTTACATGGAGCGACTGAGTTACTGGGTATTACGATACCCCTTAGTAAGACTGGTTGTCAGAATTTCGGTCTTCTGACGACCCGTAACGACTGTCAAAGAACCACGAATGACAGCCGTGACTAACGGCTTAACGTGCTTTCCGAGGCACGGACCCGCACGGAGGAGTCTCGGTATGTAAAGATGGTCACCCATCCACGGACCAACCCCAGCAAGCGTTGCTTAACCTGATGGATCGACCCATGCGGCTTTTATTACTTAGCCACCAGAGCTATTCACTATACATATATAGCAATTTACTATATTAGAATACTACTATTATACTATACTAAGTAGTAACCATTTCACATTCACTGTAACTATTTCGATGTTCCTCGTACTTTTCGTCGCATGCGCATTATTCTTGGAATGCGTCGTGAAATAATATCTAGCAACGACATTAATTGGCATGTTCTAAGAAATGTACAAATTAATGTTCCACGTATATCATTATGTTCTTTGGGAAATAAAAATGTGAAACAAAACCGGCCAAGTGCGTTTTGGACCACGCACAATGAAGGGTTCCGTTGTTGGGATGAATTTATCCCAAGAATAAACTTAACATTGTAGTTTAAAAACATGTTCTCTCATACATTCCAACTTTAAATGTATGTTTGTACGCACAATATTGAGAGATTTACCATGCTATTTTAAGACCATAGATTTCTTACAGGTTTTCCTGTAATCTATATGTATTGAACTATTTTCTGTATATTTCTAAAATTTTAGGCTCAGTAGTTTCGGAGATAAGCGGGAGGAAATCGTCAATTTTCTTAAATAACTTTAAAAATATTATTTTAAAATGATAAAAAATATGTTTAATGCTATACAGGGTGACTCAGAATACCTCTTTTGATCCAGCGGCCCCATATTCTGTTGTGCATTATTAATCATTAGATGAAGTCCCCAACAATGTTCATTAAAGTTTTTGAATGCTTTCGACATGTCAAAGTTTTCTTCATATTTTTGATGGAGTCAACCCTAAATTTGGTTGACCTCTATTCTCTCTTCTTTGATATAGGGATGAATGCGTCAGATAAGACACTTAACACATAATAGTAAAAAGTCTATAATTTTCTTGCATCAGAGAGGCAAGTTGATTTTTTTTCAAGATTGAATTAAGTCTTTAATACCAGTATGATATGCGAAATACCTACGCAGAGTAGAAGTAGACGTAGCTACATACATCTGCATAAAACTGCAGTTTAAACCCAACTACAAGGTTTTTATAAAATACAAATACCTAGTAAAAAATTTAATAAAATAAATATTAGCTCCCTATGAAAATTAATTCCATTTGTTTAACAGGTATCTATCCTCAAAAGTAAGATATCGAACGACCTAACTGTTTTCGTTACTCTTTGGTGAAATACATTTTTATAAGAATTAATTGCAGTTTTAATCCTCCGATTGGTAGAAATGCCACCAATATCTTGCAATTTCCTACACTATACTGCACGCCCATTTCTTCCGGCTTTCTTATTGGATATCGGCATCGGTTGAAGAATGCTTCAAATCCGAAAGATTTTTTAAACTGAAATGATTTTGAATGTTATTTAATCATAAAAATAAGATTCAAAATCATTTCAGCTTACAAAATCTTTTGACGTGCCGCCGCGGCGGCACGCCAAAAGATTTTTCGCCGCGCGCGTCCTTTGAGCTCGCCGCCACCTTAGAAAGGAAATCACTAAAAGATTCCGTACATGTGTAATAATAACGCGATTCTATTCTTAGACCGGGCAATCTTTTTGGGGTTTTTGGATACTGTATTCGATTATTTTGGAATTAGATTTGTTTCATAATTATGGCAATGTATTTTATTTCTTTATCATTTAAAAATACAGAAAATAGGTAAACCACTAAGATTTGTAATTAATGCTACAAATACTAGTCAACCTCGATAATACAATTTTAACTGGCCGCTTATCACATCATGGGACAGAAATACCGTAAGCAAAATGTAGGTGCACTGCTATCACTAGGTACAATATTTTATTTTAAAAATAGTACCTATTTATTATCGGAATTCACTTAATATCTTATTGATCCCTAAAATTGTGTACATTTTTATTTTTGTAGGCTAGTTAAGCAATTAGGCATTTATTTCGCTAGTTCACTTCATTCTTTCGAGTTGGATGCATGTCGTCTAGATTCGCGTTGGATTGCAGTGAATTTTGCGAGGAATCATGACCGAAAATGCGAACAATGAATATTATGACATGATAATGTGTGTAGGTGCGACTGACGGTAATCTTGCAGCAGCAAGACAACTGTCTAAGTTCTGTGTACCTTTTGTGTTTGTTGTCCTTATTGTGAATAAGTTCATGTGCTAAAACTATGAGTGTACTTACGTGTACCTACGTGTGTAAAGCTGCGCAGGATTTGAAAAGGAAAATGGTATGTACAAACTTAATAATTACCGTACTGATCATTTCACTCGCGCGATGAGGCAACAGCTTGCCAGGTCAAAGGACGCGACAATATCTACATACCTACGGCCTGCGGTCATTGATTTATTTGGCTCCGCCTATCTAGGGTTGCTACGACATAGCAAAATTAAAATATTATTTGTATTTTGTAAGAGAAAACCGAAATTATTTAAAGTTGAGATATGACCATGGCGACCTTCCAGAATAACTAATAGTGTATTAAACAATACACTGTCTTCGGTATAACAGGGGTATTTTGAATCACACTGTATATGCTTACATAGTAAGCCCTTTCATTTGATATGTCACACGGTACAGTTTCCAAAACTTTTTTTTTTCTTTTTTGCCCCCCAAAATTGACCCCCTATTCAAAATTCATTTATTTACGTTACATGTCCGTATTTGGGTCACAAAAATTCATATGTGTACCAAATTTCAACTTAATCGGTCCATTAGATTTGGAGCAAATTGGCTGTGACAGACGGACACACGAATAGTCCTATAAGGGTTCCGTTTTTTCCTTTTGAGGTACGGAACTCTTAAATGTAGCATTCCGGAATGCTAGTAATAAGGAAATTGAAATACTAACCTACAATTTTTCACTCCATTTTTTTAAATTTAAGATGGGTTTGCTCTTGACTCTAGTCTAGGTCTGAGGCGACAGAGACAGAGTTGACGATGGAGTGAGCTTACCCAGAAGAAGCTTGTTGACTCTCACTTTGAAGAGGTTAGACTTGTATTTGCTCGGAAACACAGACGCAGGTAGTGAGTTCCACTCTTTTGCTGTGCACATTATAAAAGACATTTGGAAGCGCTTAGGAACTGGTGAAATAGCAACTAGGTAGGGATGGTAACTGGCAGTGCGTCTAGATGTCCGGTGGCAGAAGGGGGCCGGCGGAATGAGGTCGTGGAGTTCTTGAGCACACTCTCCGAAGTACAATCTGTAGAAGACCGACAAGCAGGCAACCTTGCGGCGATGAGCCAAGCTATGAAGCTTGGCATCCATTAGTTTTACGTCGCCAATGAGCCTCTTAGCTCTGTGTTCCACCGAGTCAAGCGTGGCTAGTTGGTACTTTGCTGATCCATCCCAAAGGTGGCTGCAATACTCCATGCAGGATCGGACTTCCGCTTTGTAAAGAGATAAAAGCTGTCAAGGCGTAAAGTATCGCTTCACCCTATTTAGTACGCCCAGTTTCTTGGCCGCAGTTTGGGCTTTGTACTCAATGGTGGCGCCGAAGTTGAGACCAGATGTCAACTGGGACTCATGCCTAGGAGCTCAAGCCGATCAGTTACAGGAACAGATGTACCCCGAAAAGTAGGAGTTTGAGCAAAACGACTCCTTTTAGCGGTAAAAAGACACGCCTGTGTTTTGGTGGCATTAAAAGAGACCAGATTATCATTTGACATTAAGCCTTGTCTCCCAGTGGGGTAACCCACTGGGAGACAAGGCTTAATGTCAAATCTGTCCGCTCTACCATGGCCTCTCTCAAAGAACGAACTTCGGCCCCGCTGGTTTTTGTGCTGGACAAGTATCTCTCTGATACTGTACTGTCATCTGCGTACCCAACAATACCAGGCTGAAGCAGGCACAAACTCAAGCATTTACACACAAACTCAAGTCTCAAAATTATAACACTAGGAAATCTAGAAATTAATGTCGGCTTGGACTTACGAGTGGTAACTTGCGTTAACAGATTGATGTTAGAGATGTCTAGTCTTTTCCCAACTATGTTGGAGTCAGCTTCCAGTCTAACCGGATGCAGTTGAATACCAGTATTTTACATGGAGCGACTTGCTGTCGGAACTTCACAACCCCGGAACTGGGTAATACGAGATACCCCCTGGTAAGTCTGGTTGCGAGATTTTAGAGCTTCTGACGACTCGTAGCCATTGTCAAAGATCCATGAATGACAGCCAAGACTTTTCGAGGCACGGAATTGTCTCGGTATGTAAAGATGGTCACCCGTCCACCTACCAACCCCGGCAAGCGTAGCTTAACCTGATGCATCAACTTGTGTGGCTGTCATTACTTAGCCACGAACTCCTCCATACGTCAACATTAGAAAGAAATAGTGTACGGCCCGAGTGTACGAGTGCACGCTCGACTCGAGCGTCCGGCGGGGCGGGGCGTGCGACGTTCGTATTAAACACTCGCGAGTATCCTGAGTGTCGGCCGAGCGGCGCTCGGTGAACGCTCGTCGCCGCTTGCACGCAACGCTGAACGTCCCGCTGGACGCTTTTTCACTAGCGTCGTACACTTTGCGTTCTAGTTTCTCCACATAGGACGAGGAAAAAGTTGCTTTAAAATTATGTCGAATACAAGAACGAATTCTGAATAGCACACGCGTGTGGACACACCTTAATAGCTGGAAGACTGACTTCTCAGTAATGTTCTCTTTGAAGATGACTGTAGCATGTTGCAAGCGCTACTGATGTGTGTGTCACCGTAACATTATGAACTTCGTGAATTAATAATCTATCTCGCGAGATTATGTTGATTGGATGAGCATTCTAAAGATTATAACAATTTTAAGGCAGGACATAATTTGCGTATGACGTCACACTGCGACTACTTTTCACTGTATCGAAAAATCAATTCGTATAGCACAAAAACGTGTTTAGCTGGATCAGTTATTCTGATGTCTTTATCAAGAACTAGCAGCAGCCCACGGTTTCACCCGCGTAAGTCTCGAACTCGTAAGAATATCGGGACAAAAAGTATCCTTTGTGTTTATCCAGGTTATAAACTATCTGTGTGTCAAATTTCATAAAAATCCGTTCAGTAGTTTTTGCGTGAAAGAGTAACAAACATCCATCCATCCTCACAAACTTTCACATTTATAATATTAGTAGGATTTACAAATCACTACCAGGATTTAAAGAGAAACAACAGAATTATTGGCTAAAATAGGGTTAAAAATTAATATGAAGTTAACAATAGCAAATTAATATCAGATGTTCGTCTCATATCGGCCTTAATTCTGCTCAGAAATGAAAAAAAAATCTAGTCAAAGAAAGCTTGCATTAAAAGGAATGCAATGAGTCTAAAAAATCTAGTACCGAACAAATAAAATAGCTACGGCAGTATCAGAAACCGTAAAAAATCTGCTGCAATTAGTAAAATAAAAAAGTTTAAGATGTTGTCTCATATCGGCCGTAAATCTGCACAGAACTGTAAAATATCATAATCAGTGAAAGCTTACTTTATAAGGAATGCAATGGGCCAGCTAAGTCTAGTGTCGAGCAAATACAATGGCTACGGCAGTATCCGAAGCCGTAGTAAAATTTCAATTTGTTTTCATGAAAACAAACGGCACGGACTCGAACTGCACCTACTATTTTTTTAACCGATTTTAAAAAGAAGGAGGTTCTCAATTCGTTTGTATTATTTTTTGTATGTTTGTTACGCGATTACTCCAACATGGATGGACCGATTTGAAAAATTCTTTTTTTTTTTTGTTGGAAAGGGTAAAATGGTCTACAAAAGATAAAAATGGTCTTCGTAAATGGTCCTATATAAATTTTATCAAATTTGCTTGGGTAGTTTTTGAGTTAGCTTCAATAATGCGTATTTTTCCCACTTAGTATATGTGGATGATGTTTTAATAACTTCCTATCACTGTTATTTACATAGCAGGAATTCGAATTTGTGTGTAACTAGGTGAAATATAAAAACTTTTTAGCAAAAAATAAAACTGACTTCCAAAACTACAAAGTGAAAAATAACTTTAATTTCGAAAGTCGGTGGCAAAAAACGAAAATACAAAACCAAAAACACCGACTACCGAAATTAAAGTTATTTTTTACTTTGCAGTGTTTTGTTTTGGAAGTCAGTTTTATTTTTTGCTAAAAAGTTTTTATTATACTCTTGGGCTTGTGTTCTTCAAGCTAGATAAGTTGAGCTTCATTTTTATAGGGAACCAATTATTTTACGATGGTGACTACCTTTTGCACTCGGTCTTTCAAAACAATATCTTCTATCGCATAGCTTTCTATTCAACGTACCAGTGCGTCGTTCCAGTCTAATTCTATTCCGTTTCCCCTAAACACAGTTCCCGGTACAGACTACAATCAGCTGCAAGCATTGCATTTCCTAGAAGAGACAGTCTTGGCGATGCATTTCCCAAAGAACAAGTAACACGGACAACTGATGGATGGATCTACTGCTAAATAGATGATTTATGAGAAATTTAAATCGTTTGTCATGGGAATGTCATGAAAATATCGTCAGAAAAGTTTGAGTATGAATGTGGATGGCTATGTGTAAAAAATGATAAGGCTAGAAAGGGAGTGATAACCGAGATGAGGCATAATAGAGCAGTATGGAAGAAAAGCCGGCCAAGTGCGTGTCGGACCACGCACAATAAAGGGTTCCGTATTTGGGATGAATTTTATCCCAAAAAAAAAAACTTAACATTGTAGTTGAATAGGTAATTTATCAATGGAATTTATAGGTGAAAAATTTTTACTTTTCCAAGTACATTTTGTAAGTTGGTCAACTATTACTCGTAAACTCGTAAAGCCAACTTAGCTGTGATAGTTTTCCTTTTAATTTTACTACATATACTACTGACTTTTCCCATATCCAAAAGCAACCATTTGCAAATAAAAGCTTAATTTTACGCAAACGGATATCTGAATCGAAAAACGGTTTTCATAGACCCATAATATTTTTGAATGGCCTATCCAACGATACCCCACACCATGGGATAGACGACAAAAAAAACACGCAGTACCCTAAAACGTTTTTTTTTTCATGATTTTATTTTATCACTTTGTCGGCGTGATTAATAATGTATATCTATGCCAAATTATAGTACTAAGAGTCTCTGAGCTAAGCTACGGACGGACAGACGGACATGGCGAAACTGTAAGGGTTCCATGTTGACTACGGAACCCTAAAAAGTTAAAATATTCCTTTTGAAACTGTTTTATTGGTCTTAACACACTTTGGAGGAGCTAGTACCTATAATAATGCCGACTTTGTGCAGCCCGTAATATAAATAAATTGATATAAAGTAGTTGTCTTTCTCCCTTTAAACTCGTCAAGTGCACTCTAATACTGCATGCGTCACGTCGTATCGTAAAATATACAATTTTCAGTTTGACGCAAACTGTGACGTAAACGCACACGTAGACGTTATCTACTATACAAGCTAGTTCTATTTTATAAAACTACAAAGCTTTATGCCTGTATTTCTTCAAAGAGGTAGGCAGTAATGTTAAATAAATTAATGGTGTTAAGTCCCGTGGAAAAAGGCCTTTGCCATCAATCACGCCAAAATCCAGACTCTGGGCTGACCAAAACCGAACACTTTACCCAACCTGGTGGTGTAACCAAGGATCCCAAGGTCAACAGACGCGTTTATATACTGTTCTAAACACGGTTATCCTGACGTCCTCACTTTTTGATACCTATACAAAAAAAAACTCAGAACTTTGCGGCTACGTATAGCCCGCTCCATTTGAACTGGCAGACATCTCTGCAACTTATTATTTGAATAAAGGGAAAGATACAAAATCACGCTCGTTTCAGCGCAGGTGTAAAGGTATAAACGAAAAGGCAGAGAGGGGCTCGTGGCTAAGTAATAACAGCTGCACGGGTCGATTGATCAGGTTAAGTTACGCTTGCCTTGGTCGGTTCGTGGATGAGTGACCATCTTTACATACAGAGATACCATTAGCGTGCCTTGGAAAGCACGTTGAGTCGTTAGTCCCGGTTGTCATTCTTGGATCTTCGACAGTCGTTACAGGTCGTGAGAAGCCCGAAAGTGTGACAGCCAATCTTACCGAGGGTTATCGTGAACTATCGTGTTACCCAGTAAGTAGGTCAGATAGTTAGTCACTACGTGTAAAATACTGGTATTCAGCTGCATCCGGTTAGACTGGAAGACAACACCAACATAATTGGGAAAAGGTTAGGCAGGTTGATTGAGACTAAAAGGCACGCAATATAGTTACAATGCAATTTAAAAAAAATAAAAAATATATAAAGTGCGTGGTAAGAAATTTGCAGGAATGTGTGCCTAATGCTGTGCCCAGCTGTGGACTGCGATATGATGATGGCTGAGTTGTGAGCCTCACGGCTGCGCCAAATAGGCACATTTCAGCAAAAATGCCAGACAACTAATGCCTGACGCTGGTTTACAGCTGGACCTGGACTGTGAGGTGTCGGTTGTACCTACCTAAATCAGTTTTATACTTCAATGTGTATATGCATACTTAAGGTGAAAGCGCCAGGGTAGCCCGCGAAATTCAAAACTTATTACGTTTTTTGCAATTTGTAGGTTGTATGTTGATCACAATATGATCCGCGACCGTAACAAGCATGTATTTATAGAATTATTATCATTCAAGTCATCAATACAACTGTTTAAGATCAAGTAATCCTATTGAATGACTATTTGATGAAGTCTTGACATATGAGGATTGTAGATACTAACTTAAGGACTTATTCTAATGATTATAATTCTGTAAATACATATTTGTTACGGTCGCGAATAATACCTTAATCAACATACAACCCAATATTGTCTTGCAAATTGCAAAAAACGTAAGAAATTTTGTATTTCGTGAAATACGCTGGCGCTTCCCCCTTAAATAAAATAAAATAAATTAGTGTAAGATGTGAAATACACATGCGCACGTGTATTTCGGTGAATTAAACCTCATAATAGTAAAAAAATATTCTTAAAATAACCCCAAACTGTCCGCCCATGCCCTTGACAAAAAAAATTGTTCCAAAATCTTTAAACATATTTTTTCACCATAAAAATCTGATCCAAAGTGCCACTCAAACTGAAATTAATCCATCTTCGTCTCCGTCGCGTCACTTTCCTATGTTCCACATACATTGCGTACTAACTTTGTACAATAACAAGGCATGTGGTTACAAAACTGGCAATGTATAACGAGCTTGAGATTTTTTGTGCTACCAGCTGTGTTCGGTCGCCGACTGACATATGTGTCAGGGTACATGACAAGCATTTTAATATATCTAGTCGCTTTCTCGATTCCATTACTGGTGGAGGGCATATTCTGGTCTGTAGTTTGGTGGAGATATCATATTTTGTGTAGACAGTATTTGAATCACGGGCTATTTTTGTTGGTTTTGTGATTCCATTGAGACATTCTTCCTGGTTTTTTTTTAAACACATTCAAAAGCAGTTTGTTATTTAAAAAAAGTATGAAAAAAATCTCTTCAAATATACTGCATCATTTTGCGAGGTGATTTCATTCCCCTATAGCGAAAGTTCTTTATTGTTTAATGCATAAACACATTGAATTCAGATATTCGAAGACAATTGTGACATAGTAAAACCAACCAGCACTGGAGCGTGGTGGATTATGGCCCAACCCCTCTCACAACGAGGAAGCCTGTGTCCCAGAAGTGGAAACCTTAAGGAGGAAGCGTCAGGGTAGCCCGCGAAATTCAAATTTTCTTACGTTTTTTGCAATTTGCAAGTCAGTATTACGAGTAAGTTGTATGTTAAATAAAGTATGATTTGCAGCCGTAACAAATATGTATTTACATAATTATAATCATAAGAATCAGTAATACAACTCCTTAAGTTAGTATAATCCTAAAATGTCAAGATTTCATGAAATAGTATTTTTTTAGGATTACCTGGTCTTAAAGAGTTGTATTGACGAAGAGTTGATCACTTTAATGATTCTAATTATGTAAATAACTTGTTACAACCGCAAATTATAATTTGATCAACGTACAATATAATACCGGTTGTAACAAGTATCTATCTTCATCAATACAGCTCTTTAAGACCAGGTAATCCTAAAAAAATACTATTTCATGAAATCTTGACATTTTAGGATTACGCTAACTTATGGAGTTGTATTACTGATTCTAATGATTATAATTCTGTAAATACATATGTGTTACGACCGCAAATCATACTTTATTTAACATGCAACTTAATACTGACTTGTAAATTGCAAAAAACGTAAGATAATTTGAATTTCGCGGGCTACCCTGACGCTTCCCCCTTAAAGGCTGACACTAACGCTTATACTCAATCAAAATAACGTAATCTTATGTTTAAGTCCCATGTAATAGGGGGCGAGCCTATTGCCATCAACCGGGAACAAATCCAGACTCCTGGCTGCTAGTGCGAAATTCCAGATGGAACAACTCAATAACACTTTGCCTGACCTAAGAATCGAACCCAGGACCTCATGCTCAACAGTAGTGACCACTAGGCCAACGGGGCATACATCCTAATCTTTCTATTTACGTATAATCACTAACTACACACATGCAGGCACAAAACAAATCGCTTTAATCCTCCCGCCACCAAGTTTATTATAAATAAACATGTCAATTAGAATTTAATACCACCATTACTAAAATTAAGCCCTTTTGACGTATATCGGCATAACTCGATACAATAAATAAATCCGTCAACTATTGGTGGAGGCACGTTTTGGTTTTACGCTAAATTCGCACTGTGATAAAAAATCGCGCGAATTTTGAATTGCCATTTTGTAGCACATGGACGGTATGATAATTATGTAGGTACATATTTTATTTTATTTTATTTTATTTATTCGGGAAAATAAACAGTTACACATTAAAATCTTATACTAAGTTATAAATATTATATACAAGAGTTATAAATGTATAACCTACAACATTTTCCACAACATATTAAAGGTTATATCTAACAGTGCGCTAATCTAAGTTGTTAGAACAGAAAAGTAGTCTATAGTAAACATTTAACATAGACACGCATGCAAACAACAGAGAAAGAGAGAGAAAGAGACAGAGAGAGGGAGAGAATGAGTAAGTATTAAACTAACTATTACAATCTGAAATTATTTTGTAGATAAGACTTCAAAATTTTTGAGCAGAGACAGAAAAGAAGTCGATATCTTCAAAGAACGTGTTGTATTGATTGGTAAGGCGGCGTAGGGGTACTCGCAAGCCCGCGTTTGTACTACAAGAACATATACACATATCTACAAGCACTTGTAATTTAAAATTCGCGCGGTAAAAAATCTGTCTGTGTGGAGTTTGGCATAGTATGTCGCTCCTTGCATTGCGAAATAAAATAGTAACAGGTAAATTAAGATTTTAGTTCTCTTGCCTATTGTAGACTGAGATTTGCATAGAGCTAACAAAAATCGCATAGAATTTCAGTCGCAATGCATGCTCGCTAAAGCAGCGAGCCCTTATTTATAAGTAGACATTTAAGCCGCGTGAATCCACCGTGCAACCTCTTGTTTTTTGCGTGGAGAAATGCTCATGCACTACCACGAGAGACAATACAGTTATGTGGGACTCCAACCCACTAAAACTCCACGGCGTCCTCCTCTGCCGCTTGTGGCGGGGACACGGGCACGCGTCAGCACTCACCGCGAACCTGCCACGGCTGTCCGTCACCAGACCCGCCTCTGGGGAATACCCCTCACATGACATGGACCAAACCAGCACATGGGCGCTAGACGACCCCGTGTCTAGTTACGCTTGGTTCCCCTGCGACCGGTCAGGTGAGTGGACCGACCGCCTACCACTTTTCGACCGCAGAGAACGCTAGGGAGAGTGGCCAACGAAATACCGACACACCTCCTCCCCTGCGGCGCCACCGCGTCCGCCGTCAGACGGTGGCGACCCCGTCAAGGCCACGGAAGGTAGGGAGAGCGGCGCACCGCAATACCGGCACTCCTCTCCCGCCGCGGCCTACAACCCTCAGCCGCGATGCCTCCCATACGTCATCGCGGCCCGTCTCAGTTGCGATGTCGCCCAAGCGGCACCGCAACCTACTTGTTGGCCGCTACGTCGTCGGCTTCCTGGAAAAAGCCTTGACAAGCGCCCTCCTCGGGTTCCTCTTCGCTTCATCGGGGGTGACCAAGCCACGACTACTGAGGCTCGACAATGCGGGAACCCACCGCGGGACAGTTCGCGTCAAATAACGTTACCGCTCTGAACCAGCCTTTCCGATGCGCATGGCATGACGCGCTGCTTTTTAGGGTTCCGCACCTCAAAAGGAAAAATATGGAACCCTTATAGGATCACTCGTATGTCTGTCTGTCCGTCCGTCTGTCACAGCCAATTTGATCCGAATCTAATGGACCGATTAAGTTTAAATTTGGTACACGTATGTACATATTTCTGTGACCCACACACGGACGTGTAACGTAAATAAATAAATTTTTAATAATATGGGGGTCAACTTTGCGGGGCAAATAAGAAAACTAAAAAAAAAAGTTTTGCAAACTGTACCGCGTGGCATATCAAATGAAAGGGCTTACTGTGAGAGTTTCAAATATATTTTTTTTATAATTTTAAAATAAACCACTTTAAAGTTATTTAAGAAAATGGACGAAAATTGACCATTCCCCCCTTTATCTCCGAAAGTACTGAGCCTAAAATTTTGAAAAAAATACAGAAAATAGTTCAATACCTATACATTATAGAAAATTCTATAGGAAGTCAATGGTCTTAAAACAACGTGGTAAATCTCTCAATATTGTGCATACAAAATTACATTTGTCCATAGTTAAACAAAAAGGATCCAACCCACATTAGGTGTATGTGGGTCGGATCTTTTTCGTTTAACTATGGACATTTGTAGTTGTAGTGTATGGGAGAACATGTTTTTCAACTACAATGTTAAGTTTTTCTTGGGATAAATTCATCCCAACTACGGAACCCTTCATTGTGCGTGATCCGACACGCTCTTGACCGGTTTTTTTACTGTTGCTAATGACCACTGCGCAGTCATCAGCACGAACTTCAGAGCGGAAAAATTACATGACGTGAACTATACGCTGGACATTTTAGATTTTAATTCAAGTTCCATACACTGAATATAAACCTCTAGAGTAAAAATCGCGCGGTGAATATTCGCAGTGCGGGCTTAGCCTTAGCGATATAGCTGCGATACAAAGTGTGGCTAAACGATAATACTGTTTACTGTTTTAAGTACTAACTGTCGGTTAATTGAAAAGGGTGTGGAAAGGTTATCGGGGAATTATAATCTCTCTATCGTCTATACGGCTTAATGGAATATAGCCTCTCTATTATAGAGGATAATTTCAGCAACACGAATCACTAGTAAGTAGGAGGATCCTGCGGGGCAACTGCGTAATATACTTTCACTCGAAATCGGTTTCATTTTGACAGTACAACAACATTCATTGCGTTATTTACGTTGTCGAGCAGACAAATTTTTCGAACATGTGAAGCAATGGATTAGTAATTTGCTTCAAAATGATTCAGATTTCGATCTATAGTGTGTTACGCAATTAGGTTACTGATACTACGACCCATATCCATTTTCTCGCCAAGCAGTGTTGATATAATGTGCGCGGTCCCACGGCCCACTTTCCCGCAGGCCAGACCGCGCCAGGCCAGGGTGACGAGCCGTGGGAACAGTCGGCCTGCGATGGCCTATCACTGGCCGTCGGATCGAATGTAAGGGATGATCCGTGGAGAGCTCAGCACGGGCCGCGACAGGCCTCGACAGGCCGTGGGACCGCGGCATTACGTATATATAGATTGACTGGTAATTAGTGACCAATACTTAAACACCTGATTATATCTACTCATGTTATCGAACAACTTTTACTACCGGACCAAACCCGAAATTGCAAAAAAAATCAGCTGTTCCCTACATTTATATTTGCATAACTCGTCAAAATGTAGGGAGCAGCAGATTTTTTTTTTCACGATTTCAGGTTTGGTCCCATAGTAAAAGGTGTTTGTTATCATGAGTACAATCATGTGTTTAAGTATCGGTCACTAATTACCACTCACGCTATATAAGTGCCGGTGTCATTACTGCCGGTCTATTCTGTAAAAATCTCACCGTGAATGCTTAGGTGAAGTGAGCTTGAAGTGAGCTGTTATTCCACCTGGTACTATGGGGTTGACACTATTGACAGCTCACTCCACGCTCACATCACCTAAGTTTTCACGGTGTTTGTACAGAATATCACTACAGGTATGTAAACACTGTTTGTCCACTGCATGCCGCACCGGGAAGAGGACGTAAGCGAGAAAACAGATGACGGCGCCGAAATAGCGAGTAGAGTAGCATTTACTATGGCCGAATAATCTCGTTTCTCGTTGACGTTCCGTTCCCGGTGCGGTGGACAAACAGTCTTTGGGTTACTATCCGTCAAGATTTGTCTGGACATGGACATGTTTTTTTTTTTTTAATGAAACCTGAATAAAGAAAATGAATATTTAAAAGTAAAAAGTCCGAACATTTTACTTTTAAACACACACACATACATACATTACACACATACATACATACACACACACACACACACACACACACACACACAAACACACACACACATACACATTACATTTAATTTTTTTCTTTTAAATATTTATTTCTCCGGCTTTTTGTCAGAACTTTTCAAATTTCGAAATGGTAATGGTACATGAGTCATTTTCAGCTTTTTCTCTGGGAGTGCAAAAACGCACCTGCGATGCTTTTGGTATTGCAGTTCCATAGATAGGCAAAAAGGTGATTATCAAACACCATATTACTCGCAGTCAAAGAATAAATAATTATTTTAGGTTCTTTAAGGTCTGTTTTTACCTGCACCTTATTATTTTTCAGACTCCGTCTCATTGCAAACATTTTAAATGAAAATTACAGTTCAAAAAGGTGACATGCGCCCGTTTCTGTGTTTTTCTATCTTTATGTATTTATACCTAAATGTGTGTTGTGTGTAAGTACATACATAAATAAAAACATTATAGATGCTTCAGCATCTGCCTAGCCTGCTCCGGATGAACCGGATGCAGCTGAATACCAGTATTTTACATGGAGCGACTGCCTATCTGACCTCCACAACCCAGTAACTGGGTAATACGATACCCCTTGGTAAGACTGGTTGTCAAACTTTCGGGCTTCCGACGACCCGTCACGACTCTCAAAGATCCACGATTGACAGCCAGGACCATCGGCTTAACGTGCTTTCCGAGGCTCTGAGGGGTCTTGGTATATAAAAAAGTTCACCCATCCACGGACCAACCGCGGCAAGCGTAGCTTAACCTGATCGATCGACCCGTGCGGCTGTTATTACTTAGCTATAATAGCCGCACACTTCGATCGATCAGGGTATATAAATTATCGCTCCTTGACCGTATATTATTAATATTCGCAAAATCATTTACTATTCCAAAGACGAATATCACATCTCACTCGACCAGCAGCTGTTCTATTCTGTAAAAATCTCCGTGAAAACTTTAGTGAAGTTAACTGCCATTCCACCTGATGCTAGGAATTGACAAAATTGTCAGCTCACGTCAGTTTTCACCGTGAGATTTATACACAACTGATCGGCAGAACCTTACAGAATAAGGATGGTATACGAAAAAGGCAGCGGAACGGAAGCGTCATTAATCTCGTGTAGTGGCCACATGTGTCGCCATCAGACTCTGATACCGAAGAGTGAAGGGGAAAACATGCGGAGGGAAGATTTAGAGGGATACATTAAGTCAAGTTGCTACTTTGGTAGATAGATTTAGGGTGCAAGTCACCAATTAAACTGAACGTGATCAGCACGTTCATAAGACATCCTTAAAACAGCCTTATTAAAAAATAGCATCCTTTCCATGGGACCGCTTGTATATAATAAATTATCTGACCATTTAAAAGACCTTCCCATAAAAATGTTTAAAAAACAATTAACAAAACTATTGCTGGAGAAATGCTATTACACAATTAAGGACTTTTTAAATGACAAAACTATATAGGAAAATGTTATTGATAAATGTACGTTTTCTTTGCAATTTCAAATGGTTTAGATTATAATAATGACATTGTTATTTATTTATTATTTTTTATGGTTGTTGCTATATTGTAATTTGACAAACAGATTTTGACATTACCAGATTATGTAAAGATTATAACTAGGTAGTAATAATTGTGAATGTTTTGAATTATTTTGACATTAAGATTATTAACATTACACATTATGACAAATATTCTTCATTATATGATTTGCGAGAGATTTATATTTAATTAACTGATTATTTTTATTATTATCTCCTTTATTTATTTTTTAAACTTATTTTATTACATTTTTAAATATTTTTATAAAAACATTAAAAAAAAAACATTTAAAAATATAAAAAATAGTGATCCGCCGGTAGCGGGTGCAGGGTCCAAGCTACCGGTGGTTAGGGCCCCAGAGACAGGAACCTCCTCACAATACGCGCCGTATCAAGGGGGACTGCCTTCTGAATCAGGCCCTTCACCCAGCCACCCAACGAGAGCCTCTTGAGATGTTGGTCGAGGCTCTTAGCGATAAGGCCATTGACCGTAACGACTATCGGCACAATGATTGCCGAGTCCACATTCCACATAGCGACAACCTCGTGGACTAAGTCGAGATACTTCAATTGTTTCTCCTTCTCAGCCTTCACGAGGTTCTCGTCATGCGGGATAGTGACATCGATTATCATTGTGCGGCGCACTGATCGATCTATTACCACTATATCAGGCTTATTGGCTACAATAGTCCTGTCAGTGATAATAGATCGATCCCAGTATAACGTGACATGGTCATTCTCGAGAACTGGGTCGGGCACATACCTGTAATACGGTACCTCAGAGTCCACAAGGCCGTATTTCAGAGCAAGTTGCTGATGGATAATCCTGGCTACTTGATTATGCCTGTGCAAATACTCGCCGTTAGCTAAACGAGAACACCCAGAAGTAATATGTCTGATAGACTCACCGGGACAATGGCATGCCCGACATATGTCGATCGTCCCGTCTTTCATTATATACTTCCGGTAGTTATTCGTTAGCATAACTTCATCCATAATTGCACAGACTGAACCTTCGGTTTCCCCATAGAGGTTACCGAAGCGTAGCCAGGCCACGGACGCTAAGAAATCTACGTCGGGCCCATGAAGGGCCCGGAAAAAGCGTCCGTGAAGCTCCTTGCTTTGCCATACTTCCTTGCGGTCATTGGTACTAAGCACCACAGGTTTGCGCCAGTTCTCTTTAGCCAAGGACAACGGGGTGAGTCCCTTGTCCACTGCAACCACATCTCGGTGCATACCCACGTCAGCCTTGAGAAAATATTCTCTGAGACTGCACACCTCGCGGTTGTGGAGGGTCTTAGCATTTAAAAAACCTCGACCCCCGCACTTCCGCGGAATGTACAGCCTCATGACAGACGAACGTGGGTGATGCATCCGGTTTGCGGTCAACAGTGACCGGACTCTCCTATCCAGGGCGTCTAGTTCCGTCTGGGTCCACTTTAGTATGCCAAAGGAGTACATTAGGACCGGCATGACCCAACCGTTAAAGGCGCGCACCTTGTTGCCGCCTGACAAAGAACTATTAAGTACCTTTTTCAGGCGACCGAAGAAGCGCTCCTGCAACGATTGTTTCACGTCTGGTCCGTTAATGCCTAACCCCTCTGACATACCCAGGTATTTGTAGGTATCAGTTGCGGAGAGTGATCTCAGGTTTATAGAATCTGAGAGTTGTAGTCCCTCAGATTCCACAATCCCGCCCCGCTTTACATGCATGACTGCACATTTATCTACACCAAATTCCATCCTGATGGAATCACTAAAAGTTTTAGTTACTTTTAGTGACTCCAGCAGTTGCAATTTGTTGGTGGCAAACAGTTTCAAATCATCCATATAAAGCAGGTGGGATATTACCTGACCCCCTCTCCGCAAAGGACAGCCCAGCCCTGTACCCTCCAGCAGAGTGCTAAGAGGGTTCAAGGCTAAACAAAACCACAGTGGACTCAGACTGTCGCCCTGGAATATTCCCCGCTTAATCCTAATAGGTTCGTTGCTCCCCTGAATTTGTCGGCATCCTGGATAGCGAAGAACCGTCCTCCACTGCCCCATATACGTCGTTAGGAAGGTGCTCAGAGTTGTATCAATTTTGTACAACTCTAACACCCTCAAGAGCCATGTATGCGGCACCGAATCAAAGGCCTTCTTATAGTCTATCCAACATGTCGACAAATCCTTTCGGGATCGACGGACCTGTTGGCTTATGGCCATGTCAATGAGGAGTAGCTCCTTGGTGCCGCGGGACCCATTCCTACATCCATTTTGAGAGACAGACATAATAGAATTCTTTTCTAAATGAGAATTAATTTTCTCTCTCAAAATGGATGTAAGAAGTTTATAGACCGTCGGCAAGCAAGTGATCGGCCTATAATTTTTGGGTTCCGTGGTATCACCTGACTTATGGAGCAGGTGGGTAACTCCTGTTGTAAAGAGCTGTGGCAGCGACCCAGACTCTAAGGCCGACTGGAATTGCGATGCTAAGCACGCGTGTGAACTTTTCAGCCATTTAAGCCAAAAATTGTGCAGTCCGTCCGGTCCCGGAGATTTCCAGTTCGGTATCGGGCGGGCTGCACTGGCTACATCGGAGGAAGTAATTATTACTTCCTCCATCTCCGGTATGGCGTCACACACGCGCTCAACATCCCGCATCCATTCAGCCTCAGTATGGCAAACGGGCACCGACCAGATGTTACGCCAGAATATGCTAGTGGCATCATCATCCGGGCGGCATACGTCTGCCACATTTTGCTCAGGTCGCTCCCATGCTCTATACACCCACCTTTGATCACGCTGGAATATGCGATTCTGGGTATACCGCTCAACCCGTCGCTTATACCTACGGATACGGCTTGCCCATGCACAGACCTTCTGCTTCAGGAAGTCAATGCGCTCTGTGACACGGGACATATATTCTTGAGGACTGATTCCAGTCCCCGAGAACGCCCGCCTCACAAAGCGCATCACTCTAGGGCGAGTATTGCCCTCCCTGAAGCAGTATAGTTTGCCGATGAGCACCCTGGTCCCCTCGATACGCTGCTCGATCCTGCACTGCCAGGCTGGAACAGCGGGTTTTGGTCGTGTAGCTATGTCACAATTTGTAAATTTGACATTGGCTACACGACACGCCGCAATAGCCGCGCAATACAAGATCGAGTGCGTATCTACGAGATCTTCGCTGCTTTCAAAATAAAAACCAAGCAGCGAATCCAAGGCACACACCATCGCCCTATTCGTTCTGTGCATAGGCAAGCGAGGTAAATGTGGTCTAAGTTGGACAGGGGCAGTTCTAAACTCCCGAATCGCATCCTCCAGCGCGCTCCTCAATCGTTCGTTACACTGGCTACTTACCGTAACAATCTCCTCGCCCCCCTCCTCATCATGAACATAAGACCGCGGTTGGGTTATGTCACTGACTAGAGGTTGCACCGCGGTCTGTGACGGGACAGGGACGATACGATTGCTCAGTACCTCTGAGCGCAGCCTATCAAGCGCGGCGTCGTCCAATCTGTGATTCCGTTGGATAACCCGCACCTGATCCGAAAGTCGTTGGGCCGAGACGTTGATGGCTGGTTGAAGCGCCTGGAACAGAGACAGCATCCTATCGCGGTACGCAGTGAGGTTAGTTCCCCCCTCTGTAGCCCCGTAATATGCGCGCATGACGTTCTCATTCATTTGTTGAGTCCATTTCATGCGCTGCACACAACCACCGGCAGCGGGGACCCGGCTCGGGGCTGGATGGCCCCTAAGTCCCAAGCTTCTCGGTGGCCGGCCTCTCCCCTGCCGACGTACAGGTGTTGGCGACGTCGGCGGGGAAAAATACTCGTCGCTCGAGCTCGACGCAACTACCGCGGCCGGTGTCGTCACAGCGCTCTATTTAATGAAATATTTCAGCAATTCCTGATTCTGGTCCTTAAGCAGATTCTGGGAATTGATGAAATATTTCATTAACGATATTCTCCTTCATCAACTTTTGGCGGAAGGTAATGACGGCGGTTAAAAGGTCGAATATTCACCCGCCACGGTGGGGCTGGGTACCGGCGGCAGCGAGGCGGAGCCGAGCGAAGAGTCCGGAGGTGGTAGGCGTGCTCGTCTTGCAGCTGCTCTCGTCAACATTTTTTTATTTTCATTTGGGTTTGTATTGTTTTATCGGAGGTGACATGACAAATGTCACCTCCGATTTGGCAGTTTTTTATGTATTTTGTACATTTTGGTAATTGCTGTATTTAAATTATCTTGATTATTTTTTCTTGCAGCGTGTGGGTTTTTCTCAGGAAATAAAATAAAAAAACTGCGACTAATATTAAACTGAAAATAATATAAAACTGAAAATATATGAAAATAAATTTTGACGTGTTGACGTTGGTGTTGCCAGCTTATTATTTTTATTATTATTATTGTTTTTATAATTTTTTGTTTTTGTTTTAGTCTGATCAGTAACTACATATTAAATTTAATTATGGCTAATAATAATCGTATCGATAGCTGTATCTATAGTACTATTTAATTCAAACCTAATATGTTGCATGCCGTAAGGTAAAATGTATCGGGACACTTAACAAACATTCCAACTTATATGTATACCTACATTATTAGCAAATAAATGATTTCTTTCTTTCTTTCTTTCTTTCAGCACATCTAAACCGCGTTCGAGAGCTGACAGTGTCGTCATTGTTATGCCTGACAGCTCTTCAACGCGGCTTAGACATTACGCGGTTTCATTAGTAAAATTCGCCCTAAAGGTTGAATGTAAATACATACAATAACTACTACCAAGTTGAACTGCATGCTTACCAGAGATTGGAGTAGAGTATAAATATACGTACATAAACTTCGAAAAAAGAAATAACAAGAGTGGATTATACCTCCTATAAAATCCCGGAATGACAAATATGACGTTTAAATCTCAGGATTTAAGAAATTGCGAAACCTATCTAATAAAAAAAATAATTAAAAAAAATTAAATCGACTTGAAAAAGAAATTAACTCAAAATTATGAAATAACTTTAAATTCGGAAGTCGGTGTCTTGGGATCTGTAAGTTTTTTGCCACCGACTTCCGAAATTAAAGTTATTTCATAATTTTGAGTTAATTTCTTTTTGAAGTCGATTTAATTTTTTTTTATTTCGTAATTTTTAGTTTTTAGTAAAAACTGGAATATTTGTTTTTAATACGTAGTTAATCGTTTTGTTATAAATATTGCACTAGAATTTGACTAAGGTTTTTAGATGTTTTCCTTTTGACACCACACCCGTAGCTTGTATCAATAAGCCAGGCCGTCACACTTACACGTATTAGTCCATTATCATGAAAACTACTGAACCGATTTTGATGAAACTAGCACTGTTCCCTAAGTTGCTGTACATATAAGCCAACAGAAAAATGGTCAAGATCCGATTAATAGTTTCGGAGAAATGCGTGGACAAACATTCATACATACAAACACATACATACATCTATAAAATTTTGTATATTTGTTTGGAAGCCCTAATATATTATCACAACTATGGGAGTATATTGCAGCATCAATAATATTACATACATACGTGTAGAATTGATAACTCCTCTTTTTGAAGTCGTTATAAAAGAACCATCGAAATCGGGTCGCATAAGGCGGAGATATCCAGTAGCCCCCCTTTTTGCCCCTTTTTGGAGGAAGTACCCCTCCAATCAAAAATCCCTGATGATAAAAAATTCTATGAAGTCGTGAAAGCTGTATGCCAAGGCTGTATGCCAAGTTTCGTCCAGATCGGTTGTAAAATACGACCTGTAGAGGAGTAGCAAGAAACTGACCGACGTCAGCAAATTTTGCCAGACTTGAAGCAGAGACGCTTCGCTCGTTCGGTCAATTACAGTGACAGGAAGTTATTATAACATCGTCCACATTGACTAAGTGAGAAAATATGTATTATTGAAGCTAACTCAAAAACTACCCAAGCAAATCAATCTGCCTAGCCTTTTCCCAACTATGTTGGGGTCGGGTTCCAGTCTAACCTGATGCAGCTGAATACCAGTATTTTACATGGAGCGACTTCCTATCTGACCTCCACAACCCAGTTACTGGGTAATACGATACCCTTTGGTAAGACTGGTCGTCAGACATTCGGGCTTCTGAGAACCCGTAACGACTGTCAAAGATCCACGAATGACAGCCGGGACCAACGGCTTAACGTGCTTTCCGAGGCACGGAGGGGTGTTGGTATGAAAAGATGGTCAACCATTCACAGACCAACCCCGGCAAGCGTAGCTTAACCTGATGGATTGACCCGTGCCGCTGTTATTACTTAGCCACGAGCTCTTCAAAAACTACCCAAGCAAAGTTAATAAATTTTACAAACGACCAACTTTGAGGTATACCCTCCCGAATAAAATAAGAATCGTTCAAATCGAACTAATCTGTAAAAAGTTTTGCGAGGTCATACATAAAAAATAAAAAATAAAATACGCGTCGGTTTGAGAACCTCCTCCTTTTTTTTCGTTGGTTAAAAATATAATTTATGATTTAACCCCCCTACCATAAAGTATTAGTTACAGTGCTAGGTAGTTTCAGTGCTGGGCAGGTCAAGATGTCACTACCGTATAGATACCGCCCATGGTTCAAAATCGCTTGGCACATCAGTTTACGTCCTATATTGTCAGACTCTGATACTTAAGGGTGAAGCGGAAAACCATGCAGAGGGGAGATTTAGACGAAAGAGGGGTGAACTGAGTTAAGTTGATGGTAAATATGAATGGGGAAAATCTGAGAAGTATTTGTCGGGTGGATTACCTATGGTTACATTGTTCATAAAAAATTAA
Organism: Dicycla oo; assembly: GCA_948252095.1. Taxonomy (NCBI): domain Eukaryota; kingdom Metazoa; phylum Arthropoda; class Insecta; order Lepidoptera; family Noctuidae; genus Dicycla; species Dicycla oo. Next base: position 19,814,360 of record OX411732.1, read on the forward strand.
TGGTTGAAAGTTAGCAGTCATCATCATCACCCACTGCCCGTCTTCACACACTCCTGGGCTAATGTGTCTCTTTTCTTGTGCGTCCCCACGCTCCTGTGCCAGCCAAAGTTTGCAGTAGATAATGCAACATCGAATTACTTATTTAGTTATGACAATATCTAGTTACATAATTCAGTTTTTCCATCAGGAATTTCTCAGTAGCAGCCCAAAGACTGGATTTGGTTATTTATTTATTTATTTGTTTAATGCACAATATACACAGCCATAGTTAACGTGAGTACATGACCCTGTTAGGGCACAGCAAGATAACTTAAAACTAATAATAGGTATTGTGGTGAGTATGCATTATCTAATATCACGTAGATTAGGAACTTTTACAATTAAAATATTATATTAATTAAACTTATATCTAGCTTTATGCATAAAACATGTTATATTATATTATAATTAACACACAGATGTATATTTAGACTCTATTTTAATATTTTATCTTCCATAAATACTTGGATGCTGTAGGAACTTTTTTTTAAGAGCAATGCCTTTCATTTAGCTTTAAATACACATATTGTTTTCGTTGACCGTTATATATTTTAAGGTAATTTATTTGAGCCCAGTTGATAGCAATAGGGTAAGTTATCACTTAACTGGCAAAATGTGGGTGAACTATGGGTACCTACATCTCTGCCTAACCCTTAAGGGAATACAGAAGAGATGTGATGCTATGTTACATAAGTAGATAGTTATTTAAAATTACTGAAGTATGTGCTGCGTTGCGAAGAATACAAATTAATAACAACAAAAGGAGCATAGCCTCGAAGCACAGAGGAGTAGCCGACTGCATCGGAGTAAAAGTAGGTTACCATAGACAATAGGTTCCCAAACTTTTATGGACTACCGCCCACATACAAGAAAAAAAATCCAACGCCCCCTTTACACAATAGTTAATTATGCCAATTTTATATGTCTGTCTATTATCTATTAATAATCACAAATTCAAAATTAATTCTCTCTGTCTCTCTCTGTAATCATGCCACACGAAAAGATTCAGCGCCCACAAGTGGTCGTTATCGCCTACTTTGGGAAAGGCTGCCACAGACCATCGTACGTCAAAGGCACAACTTACCAAACTATAATCTACCACTTTAGCTGAGGAGCTCGTGGCTAAGTAATAACAGCCGCACGGGTCGATCCATCAGGTTAAGCTACGCTTGCCGAGGTTGGTCTGTGGATGGGTGACCATCTTTGCATACCGAGATTCCTCCGTGCCTCGGAAAGCACGTTAAGCCGCTGGTCCCGGCTGTCATTCGTGGATCTTTGACAGTCGTTACGGGTCGTCAGAAGCCCGAAAGTCTGACAACCAGTCTTACCAAGGGGTATCGTATTACCCAGTAACTGGGTTGTGGAGGTCAGATAGGCAGTCGCTCCATGTGAAATACTGGTATTCAGCTGCATCCGGTAAGACTGGAAGCCGACCCCAATATAGTTGGGAAAAGGCTAGGCAGATTGAATCTACCACTTTAGCTTTTGTCAAAATAGAAAGAAAATACGTCTATACGTTTATTTGTTTAAATGACGCGAAAAAAGAACATAAACACGAAAAGAACAAGTTGGGGAAAATATGCGTCACATCCACGCAAAACGGCCATCGCTCAGCATAATGCTGCGACCCAATGCGAGACAGACCCCCAGCGCTGGTTTTCAGCCTAAGCACATAGGAAAGCAGAAGACAATCAACCTTTTAAACTAGTTAACTTGAAACTAAAATAGAACATCATATCTCTAACTGAACTAGACAAAATAAGAACTATACCTACTTCCAACATTTCCCAACTGAAGGACATTCCTAGAAACAACATGCGCACGCGGTGCAGTTGTAATGTTATCCTAACAAAATGATATGTTTCCCCACCCACGCCCACAACTCTAGAATGATATTTGAGTGGAATATACGGTAGAATATCACGAGCGTTCCTGCTTTGACAAACATTAATTGAAAATGTGCATAGTTGGGAATGTTGCTTGATTTAAATAATAGAATAGTGCATCGTTCTGCGTTTTATTTTCCTTTTCTTGTCTATTTGCTCATCAGACCATACGAGAATTCATTCGAGGATTACATGTCGTTGTAGTGGAACAGCCATTGCCACTTATAGAAGGTAGTTCCTCTTTAGACTTTTTACCACCGCCGCCGTCGGGTTTCGAAGTTCAGTATCTATCTAGTGTCATTCTGGATTTAAAAGTAGATATTGATCTGAAGCTAATCCAGTCAGTAACTAAGACACTACGAGTACTTCTTTTCAGGATGGCACCACATCGGCAAACCATAATGTGACCACAGATTCACTATAATGTGACCGATACCGCTCTACCGCACTTTACGTAGGTATATGCACGGCGAAACGGGGGGGGGCGGGCAGTGAAGGCCGCACATTCGTCAATCCTCATAGCGTCCCACCTCCTGCGGTACAGCGGTATTGGTCAAACTATAGTAAGCTACTTTTCTTGTTTCATTTTTTCACGAGCTACTCAAGAATAAAAAGATTTTCCAGATAGCAAAGGATATAACGCTGACTGTCCAAGGTGCACAAGTATTATTATAAAAGTTTATTTTATTGTTGGAAGGTGTTTTTGACGGCTTTGTAAAAAGCTGAGTAAGCAAGATGTAAAATCTTATAGGAGAGCAGTGCTCACCCACACGGATGTATATAGCATCAATACGCCTTTTTGCCGATACGATACCGATACCGATACTTTTATAAAAATATCGGCGATACCGATACGCTTATTATTGAATTTAAAAAATCTGCCTAGCCTTTTCCCAACTATGTTGGGGTCGGCTTCGAGTCTAACCGGATGCAGCTGAATACCAGTATTTTACATGGAACGACTGCCTATCTGACCTCCACAACCCAGTTACTGGGTAATACGACCCCTTGGTAAGACTGGTTGTCAGACTTTCGGGCTTCTGACGACCCGTAACGACTGTCAAAGATCCACGAATGACAGCCGGGACCAACGGCTTAACGTGCTTTCCGAGGCACGGAGGAATCTCGGTATGAAAAGATGGTCACCCATCCACAGACCAACCCCGGCAAGCGTAGCTTAACCTGATGGATCGACCCGTGCGGCTGTTATTACTTAGCCACGAGCTCCATTATTGAATTTAAATGAAGCTAAAATAAACAAAACACAAGTTGGGTTATTGTTTTTAATGAATATAAAAATTACAGATTTAGAATGAGATTATTCATTATTATAATTAAGGTTAATAGTTACTAAATAAAATTTACTTTAATAAGATTTTTGTTAAAAAAACAAAGGATTTTCAAGTTTTTCAAAGATAGGCGATTTCGCAAATCTGTTTGAATGAGACTTGCGGTGGAAAATAGTCTCTCAGGTGACACAGACTCATTTGGAAACGAATGATCCATTTACTGCGGCATTTTTTTTTAATTTTTGATATAAGACGTCATTGTTCATGCCTCGTTTGCAACGAAATAGACAAAACAGCACGTGTGTTTACATTACTTTTTTGAAGCGCGAAATTTAAAAGTATCATTGTACCGGAAATAAAAAATATGGCCGATGCCGATATATCGGCAAACCCGAAGTATCACGGTATCGGTATCGGATGCTGCACCCCTAGTAGGTACTGTAGCGACCCTTTTTTTTTTTTTTTTGATGGGAAATCATCAAATAACTTCTCCCGCTCTGGGTGGAGCGGGAGGGCGTGTCAGACTTCTACTGACTAAAACCCACCCGTGTTCCTTCAGTTGCCTGTGCCAGGGCCACGGTATCTTTTTCAAACAACCCGCAACCCCAGCGGCATCGGCCCTATTGGACCCCATCTTTGCTGACATCTCTTTGAGGCGCGCGTGGAACACAACGCGCCGTCGACCCGGGCCTGGTCCTTACCGGACGGCGAGCTACCCATTGCTCGCCATCCGCAAGCCCGCGCCTACGGTGGCCGGGAATCGGCTATCGCTTCCCGACGCCCAGGGCGTCTCCTGCGGCGACTAGGGGCGTGAGGGCGCAAAGATTGCCTCTCCCTCACGCGTTCAGCCTCCTCCTTCGCGAGCATTACTGCTTCGCAGAAGGAGGTGACGGCTTCCCATGCACTCTCGCTCCGTACTATGGCCTGTACCAGGGCCGGACGCGAGAGATCGCCGCCGCCGATCGCCTCCGCGAACTGTAGCGACCCTGGCGATGCGATTCGCTGAATTGCATTTTTGATACTGTTAAGGAACGCCAGCGCCGGGCACGCCAGTCGCTTACTTACCTTCGCTTTGCTACGTCCTAAGTTACTGTATTAATTATAAACAAGTTATTGTGAACCTTTATTAAATTATTATATTAATAATTTATCTGGACCCTAAACATAATACGCACAACAGAACTTACCTACTTATTTTGTTAAACTGTATTTGGTATTTAAATGTACTACAATCCTTAGTTTGAGTAAATAAATAGTATCTATCGGAAAACTACAACGCAAAGCAAACGCCCTAACTCTTAGAATCAGTATATCAATTTCCAGCCAAAAATATACGTCAGGAATCGCGTGGGAGTATTAGAAGTGCCAACACATTTGTTGCCTTCCACACGTCACTTACAATTGAGTTACAGAGTTCTACTGAATCCAACAGGTGAACACAGGTGTACTTACTTCAAATATGTATGAAGTTTCTATTTATAGTGTCGCTGGCTGATGAGATTTCGGTGAAGATGGATTATGAAATGAATAAATTGACCCAATTATAAAGACTCAGATGTTTTATAATCATGTGGGGCTTGTGGCTAAGTAATAACAGCCGTACGGGTCGATCGATCAGGTAAGGACCATCTTTACATACCCAGACCCCTCCGTGCCTCGGCAAGCACGTTAAGCCGTTGGTGTCGGCTGTCATTTGTAGATCTTTATCAGAATAAAAAATAAAAAATCTAAAGTCATTTATTTAAACTAGGCTAAGAATCAGCACTTTCGAACGTCAACGTTACATGAGATAGCCCCCCGAAACGCCCACGCTTCACTACTTGCTGGTGCTTTAGCTGGGAAGAAGAAGTGGCGCGACAAACTCCTCAGCAGCACAACTGCCTGTTCAATTTAAAAAAAAAATGATTCTATACGATAGTACGCAAAATAATTTACATTGCGCAACACATAAACATTAAATTAAATTAAATTATTTGCCTTAAGTCATATATCAATATACCAAAAAAAAAACATTGAAAACTATACCTAATCAAGCAGAAATAAAAATGAAAACTAAAAACGTAAGCAGATTACAGAACTTTATACCTAAACTAGCTTTTGCCCGCGGCTTCGCCCGCGTAGATGTCGGAACATATCCCACGGGAACGTACTACCGGGATTAAAAGTACCCTATGTGTTAATCCAGTTAAAAAATGTCTTCTTTTGGCTGAGCGATGAAGACATCGCTCAGCCAAAAGAAGACATTTTGACAAACTCTTGTTTGTAAGGATTTTTGACCCCCTAGGGGATGATTTTCAAAAAACGCCAAAACTGTATTCCGCCATTCGTATTTTCTAAACAAAATGCTTAATACCATTTTTTTCCTTACAAAATTTCATCCCCTATTTTCCCTCCTTAGGGGATGATTTTACTAAAACGCGGAAACACGTGGTTTTTAATTTTTAACCAGAATGCTAAATACCAATTTTTGTGGTATAAACTACAAAAAAATACTATTTCCCATACAAAATTACATCCCCTATTTTACTCCCTCAGGGGCTGAATTTCGAAAAAAATCTTCCTTATGCCTTGTCTACATTATAAAGGGAACGTCGGTGCAAAATTTTAGCTTTCTAGGTCCAAGGGCTTAGGCTGGGCGTTGATGAGTCAGTCTGTCAGGACTATTCTTTTTATTTATACAGATAAAAGCCTCCAGGCGTAAAGGGCTACTTACATACAGGATGTAGCGTAATTCATGAATAAGTTCAGTATCTGCGGGTGGGGGACCCCAAGCCCAATAATATAAAAAAAAAATGTCAAACCCCGGAGTCGATGGGCAATTTTTTTTTATTGCCACCTTTGGTCACTTCCTCGGCTACCGTGTTCACAAATGAAGGAATTTTCACTATCTGATTTCTGTATACTTAACATTTTTAAATAAACGTGCTATAAGATGTGTATTACAGTTTTAGAGTACCCCATGTGTTTTTAGCTATAAGATGTGCATCACAGCTTTAGAATATTTCATGTGTTTTTTTTTTTACCTTAAAGTGAAAAAATTTTGTTTCTGTAATTTTTTTTCCTAAGTTTGAGTTCGTCTGGTATAAAGAAATGTATGGAAACCTAGCTGCCCATATTTTTTTAAAACTTGTCCCCTTAATGCAGATTCCAAAATAATAATAATATAATCAATATTCAATTTCTTTTTGAGAAAGGTACAAAGTGATTTTTTTTACAGTAACACAATTTTTCACTTTATAATTAAAAAAAAACACATGAAGTACTCTAAAACTGTAATACACGTCTTGCACGTTTATTTAAAAATATTATGCAGAAATCAGATAGTGAAAAATCCTTCATTTGTGAACACGGTGGCCGAGGAAGTGACCAAAGGTGGCAATTTTTCAAAACATTTTTTTTTTGTAATTGCGCATACCCATCGACTCCGGGGTTGGACAATTATTTTTATATTATAGGGCTTGGATTACCCCACCCGCACATACCGGGGTTATCCATTAATTACGCTACACCCTGTATATAGCTGAAATTCGAAGTCATTAATGATAAACTAGCACCATCGAAGTAAAATAAATAAACAGTTAATTAATAATAACAAAACCATGGTCAGCACGCACAATGGTCCACTTGAAGGATTAAGTGCGGAAACCAAACCCAGAACATAGCATACAAGCAGCACCCCAGCACAGGTGTGGAAATCAGACAGGCAGTCGCTTCATGTAAAATACTGGTATTCAACTGCATCTGGTTAGACTGGAAGCTGACCCCAACATAGTTGGGATAAGGGTAGGCAGGTGATGATATTTTATAAATCATCGGGATTGATTGCATTTTAAAAGCCACTGGTTTAAGCCATAGGTGCTTTGTCAAAAATCATGATTTCTAAAAATTGTGCTGTGTGCTCGTGTTTTAGCAAAAATCATAGTTTGACCAAAATAGTATAATGGGGTTTTGAAAACCCAGTTTACAATCAACGGTTTCCACAAAAAGTTTAAAGTACTTTCCGGCTAGAATCACATTATGCCACCGTATCCTCTCCGTCTCATAGACGACCTATGTTGAACTTAGCTCTGCAAGTGGGTCATATTTGATGGTTTTTCAGTCAAGCTGCTATTTTTAACTCTTGTTCGTTCGTCACTAACGGTCAATTGCGTTCTTGACACATCTCTTTGTGGTATTATGCAGTATTATGCATTCGCATAGTAAACTACGTAAACTTTATATACCAGGGTAAGTAGAGCGTAACTGTAAACCGCTTTTAGGACAAGTTAATCGTCACTTTCTAAGATCTGCCCGTAACTGCCTTTTTGCTAAGCAAACCTCTCTCTCTTTCGATACAGCAGAGGAGATACGAGCATTGATCATCAGACTTACCTGATTGAATTTTAACCTTATTTTAACACTACCTACTACTTACTTACAACCTACTTTTAACAGCAGTGATAGCCTAGTGGCGTGACCGTCCGACTGCCAAGTTTTAGGTCTCGAGTTCGAACCCAAGGCACGCACCTCTGACTTTTGTGATTCATGTGCGTATTGTATAATTATCACTGGCTTAAAAAACGGTGAAGGAAAACGTCGTGCGGAAACCGGCCATGCCTGAGTGATATTTCTCGATGGCATGTGAAGCCAAGTCAGGGAGGCTCATGGGCGACATAAAAACTCTGACACCAGCTTAGTTACTAACCACACGAAAAAGGTACATATATTTCAGGCTGATTGTTTCAGGATACATTTTTCGAAAAAAAAAAGATACGATGTTATAAATGTGTGTAGGAAACTACTCTGTTTAATTAATTGTATTTCAGATCGCCTTTCATAAAACTAGAATCAAGACTTCGGACGCAAATCCGACAAAAATAAGCTATTTTTCGGTAGAGTTAGCGATGAAATAAAACTAAATCAAACAAAATTAACAATTGCAACAAATAGATTACTTCTTTATCTCCAAATAATGGCCATTTTTTGGTTTGAAATTTTGGTATTTGATATCGTAAAAACGATTTTGCGTTACCTCTTCACACAAAATTGACGATATGAGGCTTAGTTCGGGATCATTTTTCTGCTATTATGTACATAATTTTGTTTCTTAAAAAATACCCTAAGTAAGCAGATATAATATTTTCAAAAATTTGGGCAAAATATTCACAAAAATTTACAAATAATCTCAGAAAAAAAACGAACCGTCAAATTTTTCACATATTTTGCTCTTACGCATGAATCTTCACGTGTGGTAGTCTGGATATTTACGTAGGTCCGAATAAAAACATGAAAAATAATCTAAGAAAAATATTAAATTTTACTAAGTATTAAAATCTGTGTAGTTACTAATTAATCCCGCAGTTAACCTTGCGTATGTATGTGTGTGTGTTTGAGCTGTGTCAGAGTGGTGATGCGATTCGATACCTATATGTTTTGAGAACGCTTCCTTAACAATGTCGGTTTCCGATCTTTGTTTTTTTTACTACCTTCCAGTGTCTAGATATAAAGTATCATAATAACTAAGGATCTCCATATTCTAAAAGCTTACACGTGAATAGATTCTAAACATATACAGAAAGTTTGGTTAAACGTGGGATTTACTGTAAGGGGTCATTGTACTCATCATTATGAACAACTTTTACTATGGGACCAAACCTGAAATCGCAAAAAAAAATCAGCTGTTCAGTACATTTATGTTCGCATAATTCGTCAAAATGTAGGGAGTAGCTGATTTTTTTTCGCGATTTCAGGTTTGGTCCCATAGTGAAAGTTGTTCATAATGAAGAGTAGGTACAATGACCCCTTAAAGTAAATCCTTCGTTTAACCTAACACTCTGTTTGTAGGGTGACTGGTACTTAAACACAAGATTATACTCATGATAACAAACAACTTTTACTAAGAGACCAAACCTGAAATCGCAAAAAAAAATCTCAAAAAAGCTGCCCCCTACATTTTGACAAGTTATGCGAACATAAATATATGGGACAGCTGATTTTTTTTTTCGCGAGTTCATGTTTGGTCCCATAGTAAAAGTTGTTTGTTATCATGAATACAATCGTATGTTTAAGTATCGGTCACTAATTACCACTATCTTATATATAGCACATTAAAATTAATTTCTGGTTTATGAAATTCTCGTCTCAACCAAAGATACCAAATTTAAATCATTTCATCCACACAAATATTTATCTCAAACCTTTCGTTATTAATCCCTAGTTATCAGAGTCAAATACTTCTAAAGACACACAATTACTCACTTAATAATTACATAATTCCACAAATATCTCCCATGATCGAAGGTCAACCACTAACATAGTATAAACAGTCCTTCAATCTGATACCGAACGGGTTTGAGGAGTAGGTACGCAAATATAGGAGTCGGGTGATTCGATACGGTCTTGGAGCATAGAAATAGGATGATAAGCTAAACGAGCCGACGGCATTATTGGAATAAAATAGAGGAAATGTCAATTCGAAAACTGTAATCATGTTCAGTCGATTTATTCTGTTAAAATGTTGAAAAAACCATGAAATCTAAGGTGATGTGAGCTGTCAATGTTGTCAATCCCTAGCGATTCCTAGCATCAGGTGGACTGACAACTTACTTCAAGCTAATTTCACCTAATTTGCGGTGAGATTTTTACAGAATAGATCGGGATGCTAAAACTTAACTAAAACCATCATCTGTCTCGACATTTGAATTAATTTTGTGGCCTAATATCCGAAATTGCACTGAAGAAAGAAACATTAGCTATGTGTTCCTTAAGCCGTGTCTCCAGCTCGGGTTTTTCGAAACATTACACCAAAACATCGAAACAAAGAGGCGTACACATTTGTGTATGCAAACACGATGTGTTTGTTTTCCGAGCTAAAAACATTCCCCACGTGGGTGGTGAGGGAAAGGTAAGGGTTTGTTTCATTTTCAACCGTCCGCCCGCACCAAAAAATAATAATAACCTCCTTCTTTTTGAAGTCGGTTAAAAATTGAAAAATAACTTTTGTTAAATAACAGCACACGAAACATATATCAAACAACCTGCATGCTGTGCTTAGGCGTCGTGATTAGACTCTGATAGGCGGGGGTTATCGTCGTCTTTATGCAAATTAAACCAGTACAAGTATTCACAAATATAATAAAAGGCACGTAAACACAATTCAGAAACAAAATACACATAAAACACAATGAAAATACTTACGACAATAATCTTACCTTCGAAACACTAATTATTGCAATAAATACAGACACTTACAGATACTACAGACACGCGACTACACAGGGCTCTATTGAGCATGTCACTTGATGGTTAGGTACTTTTACTAACTAGCTTGATACATTGGAACTGTGATGGAACTAACTTTCAATCCTAGGGGACGCATATATATTAGTTTTGCACCATAGTTAACGTAGCGGGTACACCTCACCTGAGTAAAACTATGACACCAATATATGTGGTTTAAACAATAACCACGCCCCTATTTTCTCGTGCAAGTCACAACCTGTCGACTTTTCTGAGCCAGGGATAAACCCGTACGCAGTTTTGAGTTGATTCTCTGCGTTCAAGTCAAAACGTGTTTATTTCCGACGGACAAGCATAGTCTCGTGGAAAATTTATTAGTTAGATGATGTTAAGCTACTAGTACATTCTTATAGCTACTTATAACTAATAGCAAACGGAGTTAGGAGTATGGTGCTTCTCCTACAACTTTAAAATCGGAAGTCGGTGTCTTTGGATCTGTATTTCAGTTTTTTGTAGTGTTTATTTTGGAAGTCAGCTGTTTTTTTTTTTCTTTTTGTAAAAAAGCTTTTTATTTTTCACTTTTATAGTAGGTCAGTTTGTAATTTATCTAAGTTACAATAGCCTAACGTCAACTGCTCATCACCTTTTATAAAATATTGCTTTTCTCGATCCAGGGACGTTAATTGTTGAGGAGTTCTCCTAGTAAGAACCAGAACTGAAGCTGATGGTGAAGTCACCATCAGTTCCACTTCACCATAATTTTGCATTATGACGAGCATAAATTGCTTAGCAACCATAATAATCATCGCAACCCGTGATATCTTTATTATTGAGTAGTTTCGATGGCCATCCGTGGTCTTCATCGTCAATTCCACTTCACCAAATGGTACTTTCCGAGAGCAAATGCACGAGTTACTATAAAAATACCCAAATCTCTATAGGTGTGCCTATAAAATTTGAGGGTTTCCTTCGATTTCAATAGGATCCCATTAGATTCTGATTTAGTGACAAGGGCACCATCCTAAGAGCATACCCTTTCAAACAACAAAATATTTTTTTTAAACGGTTTTCAATTGACGGAGAAATCGCTGTACATACATTAAAAAAAAAATATATACAGGGTTATAGGTAAAAAACCAACAACATCTTAAGGGTTACATTGTACTCATCATTATGAACAACTTTTACTATGGGACCAAACCTGAAATCGCGAAAAAGAAATCAGCTGTTCAGTAATTTATGTTCGCATAATTCGTCAAAATGTACTGAACAGTTGATTTTTTTTTTTTGCGATTTCAGGTTTGGTCCCATTGTAAAAGTTTTTCATAGATAATGATGAGTACAATGACCTCTTAACGGGTTGTTGGTGTTTTACCAATAACCCTGTATATCTATCTTTCCACATTTCTACGATCCATGTCCTCGTCCTATATTCCTATTTACACAAACTCCTGACAATGTAGAAGGTCAGATTGGCCCACAAATTTGGCACTAACTTATCTTGTCAAATAAGGTGAGATGTGACTTCTTATTTATTTATCTACTAGATTTATTTATCTACTAGGTTTATTCCCCTAAGGAAATAAGCTGAATTGTACTTGAAAAGTGGTCCAGCTCAACATCTGAAAGTGTTGGTATGCTTACATAAGTTTTCCATCTGCTCCTGTTACTTATGATCCCTAACTTGTAAAGGGAAATATTTAACTAATCCTCCAAAAAACTTTCTAATGATAACCTTCTTTAGAGTAACATGTGATATTCTCATGCGGTCAAAGCTGAATTATCAAACTCTTTTCGACTCAATTTTTGACGATTGGCCAATCATTAGAGTTCTGTAATAAAATGGTAAAAATGAACCCTTATGGTGCGACTCAGTCTGTCCATCTGTCTGTCCGTCTGCTACAGCTGGATATCTCAAGAACTACTAATGATATCAAATAAAATTTTGGAATAGTTTTAGATGACGTTTGCCCAACTATTTTGCAAATAAGAAAGAAATAAAAACGTATATAAATACTTTTGCAACAGGGCCAGAAAGGGGGTCTTAAAATTCGAAGTGGGGCTTCTAGGGCATGTGGGGTATCATATGAAAGAGCGCTGTTGCTGTTGTTGCACACTTTCAAACATTTTTCTTTTTTCTTTTTTTGTCCGCATAGTTTTTGACTTTTGATAAAATATGTAAAAAAAATAACCGTTCCTCCCCCCTTATCTCCGAAGTTTGCATAGAGAAAAATCTGAAATTATTCTGTGTGATAGAAGTTTATGTAAAAATGATGGCAGTTGCAAATATTTAAATCGTTAGATTCGCCCTTCTGCATCAAAAGATTGTCGCGATTCTGTTTCGGTTTGACACCTCTGATACACTATGACGCAGTGACTTGAATTGATCGTCATAGAAACGCTATCTAATAATAGTGTGAGCTCACTCTTCTCAGTGTGGACACTTTTGCGTGGCTAAGTGCGGTGACGGCAAATCTAGCTATTTAAATCTTTGGGATTTTCATGACGGCCGTAACGGCCGCTTTCCTAGGAAACCGTAACTTTACCAATCCAGGCATAGATATAATATGTTAAGGGGGAAGCGCCACGGTAGCCCGCGAAATTCAAATTTTCTTTCGTTTTTTTGCAATGTGCAAGTCAGTATTAGGTTGTAAGTTGATTAAAGTATGATTCGTGACAGTAACAAATACGTATTTACAGCATTATATACAATAGAATCAGTATAACAACTCCTTAAGTAAGTATAATCCTAAATGTCAAGATTTCATGAAATAATCATTCTTTAGGGTTACCTGCAGGGCTAACATGACAAGCGCGAGATCGCTCTTTTTCTCGATTTGTCGAAATTTGTCTACGATTCTGACGTTATTATAATGCATAACATGACAGTTAGGCTCGAGTAAACTTGAAAAAAGCACTTTGACACTTCTTTATCTCGTGACGAGAAACCAATGTAGCAAGTTATCAAAAATAAATCATTTTTATCATAGAAATATCGGCTTGAGGTTCCGTCTCATTCATTCGATTTTATCCATGGAGTTAGTATGTACTATATTTATTTTACGTCCACCTCTTTTAATTTATGTCAAGTTCTTTGTGTGATGTTCCCATTACTATTATTATTCTGAACACAATAACAGATCTATTTAAAGATATCTTAAGGACTGAATATATACCGCATCAATGGACCACATCAACCATAATTTTACTTCATAAGAAGGGGAAAACAGAGGATATTTCTAAATACAGACCTATCTCGCTAATGTCCAATATTTATAAAATATTCTCTAAGATAATACTAGAACGATTAACACAAATTTTGGACGAGAACCAGCCAAAGGAACAGGCGGGGTTTCGAAGTGGCTTCTCAACAATGGACCATATTCATACCATAAAACAGTTAATTCAGAAATGTAACGAATATGGATTAAACTATTACTTGGCGTTTACAGATTACAACAAAGCTTTCGACTCTTTAAAACACGAGAAAATATGGGAGGCTCTAACCGTACAAGGAGTCCATAGTAAATATATACGTATAATTAAAAACATATACGAAGATATGAATGCTAAAATACGCACGGAAAGGGTAGGAGAATGTTTTCCCATTAGACGTGGAGTTAGACAGGGAGACCCCTTATCACCAAAACTCTTCCCTGCAGCCCTGGAACATATATTTCGGCAACTAGATTGGAGAAATTACGGAATAAATGTTAATGGAGTATTACTAAACCATCTAAGATTCGCTGATGACCTCATACTAATATGCGAAGACCCAGAGACGTTACAGAGCATGATTGAAGAACTGGTATACGAAAGCGAAAAGGTGGGATTATCAATAAATATAAGTAAAACCAAGTTGATGACAAACCACACGGACTTTCCAATAAAACCAAACAACATTAATGAACTGGAATATGTAAAGGAATATACTTATCTTGGTCAAATAATATCTCCAACAGATCTCACAACAAAAGAAATTAACAATAGAATAAACTTAATATGGAAGAAATACTGGGCTTTAAAAGAAGTAATGAAAAACTCGAATATAAAAATAAAATCAAAAAGATAATATTTAATACATGTATTCTGCCGAGCATCACATATGGGTGTCAGACATGGAGCTGCACAAAGCCGCTAGAGACCTGCCAACATAGAATGGAAAGAAGTATACTCAACATAAAATTAAAAGACAAAGTCAACTTTTAACAACAATAAGGAAACAAACCAAAATTATGGATGTAAAATTTCAAATTAAACAATTGAAGTGGAAATGGGCAGACCATTTAATAAGAAGTAAGACAAAGAAGTGACAGAATGGTGTCCAAACTATAAAACAAGAAGGAAAGGCAGACAGTATCGTAGATGGGAAGATGACATCAAAAAGGCAGCAGGGACTACTTGGATGAGGATAGCAAGAGATGGATGCTCGTGGAGAACACTTGGGGAGGCCTATGCTGAAAAGCAAGACAATCAAGGAAACGGTATCGAATAAAAATAAAAAATATTGGTACTAAAATTAAGATGAAGTATAACTTGTAAGATTGTTATTAAAGGCTATTATTATTATTATTATTTAAGTTCTTTGTGTAACTGACTTTTTTTATTAAAATTAAATGTTTTTCTTTGGCATGCCGAAATTAAAATACAAAATGACGGAAATGAAAATTAGTGGCACATAATATACTCACTAGATATACCAAGATCCCTCGGTGCCTCGGAATCACGTTAAGCTGTTGGTCCCGGCTGTTATTCGTGGATCTTTGACAGTCGTTACGGGTCGTCAGAAGACCGAAAGTCTGCCAACCAGTCATACCAAGGGGTATCGTATTTTCCAGTTACCGGGTTGTAAAGGTCAGATAGGCATCCGGTTAGACTGGAAGCCGACCCCAACATAGTTGGGAAAAGGCTAGGCTGAATGATGAATGTCCTCACTAGATAATAACCACAATTGACAAATGAGCCCACGATCACAATTTGACAAAGCGAAGATTATTATAGTAACAATCACCATAAAACCCATAATATTGCAAATTTTGTTAATCACCACACTTACCAAAAGGACTGGTTTTCAGATAAATATGCAGCTAGAGTTGATTTCACTATTATAACCAAAAAATAAATCTGCCTAGCCTTTTCCCAACTATGTTGGGGTCGGCTTCCAGTCTAACCGGATGCAGCTGAGTACCAGTATTTTACATGGAGCGACTGCCTATCTGACCTCCACAACCCAATTACTGGGTAATATGATACCCCTTGGTAAGACTGGTTGTCAGACTTTCGGGCTTCTGACGTCCCGTAACGACTGCCAAAGATCCTCGAATGACACCCGGGACCAACGGCTTAACGTGCTTTCCGAGGCACGGAGGAGTCTCGGTATGTAAAGATGGTCACCCATCTACAGACCCCGGCAAGCGTAGCTTAACCTGATGGATCAACCCGTGTGGCTGTTATTATTTAGCCACGAGCTCCTCCTTCACTATTATAACCATAAAACACTAAACGTTGTTAATCACCACCCTTAGGAACTGAACTGGCGATTTTATTACATATTGCCATACAGCCACAATCCCTAGATTTCGTTAATCAGCATAATTGGCAAAGTCACTGGGTATTACTGAAAGTGATACTCGTCTACGTAATAGTGCTCCCCTCCGCCACAGTTTTTCTCGCGACCGCCGGAAGGAACTTCGTTCCAATATAAATAGTAGATTAGAACTAAGTATTTTCATTATTAATATGTTGTAAAATAAAATTATAACTAAAATAAGTACAATTATGAAACTGCCATGGTAATTTGGATTTTTTTGTATCATAATTTTATCTACTCACTTCGTCGTCAAAATCGAGGACGACTAAATGACAGAAGAATCGCAGATTATCTCGTGTTGAACTGTCAAAATTCAAGATAACTTAGGTGCCATGTTAGGATTTGTCGAGAAAACATCAATCAATCTTGTTACGGTCGTGAATCATAATAAGATCAACATACAAACTAATACTGGCTTGGAAATTGCAAAAAAAACGTAAGAAAATTTGAATTTCGAGGGCTACCCTGACGCTTCCTCCTTAGGTTGGGCGCAAACGGGCCACCGACCACAGCCACCGGTGGCTATGTCGCCTCTTTCTGCGGTGTTGAGTACTGCTATAGCGGGTGGACGCCTCCGGCTACACGTGTGCGGTGCGTCTATACAAAATATATGAAAAAGGTCGCTATATAGCCACCGGTGACTGTGGTCAGTGGCCCGTTTGCGCCGAGCCTTAATATCCGTGTCTTTCAAACTTTTTGACGTTAATTTTACTAAGCTAAGGTCAAAATGTTTTACTGGCTTAATTAAAGGAACGTAGTAGGTACCTACCTAACCTATTTTTTTCATTTTCGGATTTTAGTAGGTACAAATGCTACCATTGATTGAACTACGACTCACCTGACCTAAATTAAATCACCTATATCAAAAAGTGAGGTAACATTTGAGAGATTTATCACCGCAAAATTAGCCATAAAGCTTCATAAACAAATCAAATAAGATTGTGTTACGAAAGATCGTTCATTGAACTTCGCCTCTGATAAATAAACAGTCTCTTTCAATCAACGCGGTAGCTGTGTATTAACTTATTTATATACTCTTTGAAGACTGTCCAAATGCTTGATTCAGTGTCGCAATGTTTTGCCGCTTGAAGCTTGATATCCTTTATGTTTCAGATCTACGAGTGTCATACCTTTTAGTTCACTTTGAGTAGATCACTGTGGTTTCATATGTCCTAATAGAAAAAAAGAAGAAGAAAGTGAATTATCAAAAGTGACGTAAGGAGAAAAGTGGATAAGGATGTAAGGCATTTTTTGTCTTTTTGGTGACAGGAACGTAATCAAAATAAACGATGAAGTAAAAGGAGAATGGAGGGTATAATTGGGTATTTTCTGGATGCCACGATGGCCGACATGGATTTCTTAAAATTGTCTCTTTACGCTAGATATGCACTGCATGAGACAGTTAGAGAGGGGCTTGTGGCTAAATAATAACAGCCGTACGGGTCGATCGACCAGGTTAAGCTACGCTTGCCGCGGTTGATCTGTCGATGGGTGACCATATTTATATACCAAGACCTCTCCGTACCTCGGAAAGTATTGTATGTTTAGTCGTTGGGGCCGGCTGTCAGCACGTTAAACCGTTGTTCCCGGCTGTCATTCGTAGATCTTTGACAGTCGTTACGGGTCGTCAGAAACCCGAAATTCTGACAACCAGTCTTACTAAGGGATATCGTGTTACCTCATAACAGGGTTGTGGAGGTCAGATAGGCAGTCGCTCCATGTAAAATACTGGTATTAAGCTGCATCCGGCTGGAAAAAGGTTAGACAGATGATGGGTTTCCTTACTACAATCATTTCACATTTTTGGTATTCAGCATACAATTCAGCTTATTTCCTTAGAGGAATATGTCTTGTAGATAAATAAGTAAGAAGTCACATCTCAGCTTATTTGAAAAGATAAGTTAGTGGCTACTCTGCTGGATACAAGCCTCGTCTTTTGCACGTCATCCACCCAAGTACAGAACTTGGGTGGATGACGTGCAAAAGAGGAGGCCTGTCACATCATCACAGGCTAGTCACATCAAGGTTCACATAAGTTTAAGCTTGTCTGGTGGCGTCAACCTACATAACAAGATGCTATAGCCAACATTTCTTCTGCCTCGTTTCAGACACCATATCCTTGAGAATTTCCCCTATCTTCCATTATAACAACTGTAAAATAGCTATGCACAGGCTCATAGGGCTATGGAAGGGAGTATTCTGGGTATCAAACTAACAGACCGAGTTAGGAATACGACTATTCGTTCCGTCACAAAGATAACTGATGTCACGTGGAAAGCTGCCACGCTAAAATGGAATTGGGCTGGACACATCTGGCGCATGTCAGACGACCAATGGGCGAACCTTACGACCCAATGGAATAGCGGCAGGCCCAGACGGAGATGGCGGGATGAGCTGGACTCCTTCAACAAGAACTGGTCCTTAGCAGCTTTAGACAGAGAGAAGTGGAAAGAGAGTAGGGTGGCCATTGCTTTACAGTGGGACATCACAAGCTTTTAATAACAGGCTCATCATAAATAAATAAAATAAAAAAATAAAATAAAATTTTATTGAAATAGTATGTTACAAAAAGGGACATAAATATGTTCCAGTATATAATATTAATCTAGGCTTATAATAGTAATATAATAATCTAGATAAAAACTATGTTATGAAAAATATAAGGTTACAGTTGCAAAATAAAATAAATAAATAGAATTCTGAAGGTAATGTAGTGCGTTGCCCGAGCTAGGTTTATTTAAACAGTCATTGAAATTTTCGATATCTAAGCAGGAACAATCTTTTGCGTTACCTTATCTTAAATTTAAACTAGGCTTATAGGATACATTTATATGTATACCTATAATTATTATAATATTAGTATAGGTAAATACAGTTAAGTCAGTTACTTTATTTCAGTACCTCTAGAAGTTTTCCGTGTCAAAATTCCGTGTGAAATAATACAGATTAAAACTTAGCAGACCATATTATTAACCTATATTCATATTTACTCTGCCGTGAAGACAGAATGAAATAGGCAGTTTCTCATTAACACTCAGATCTAAATAACTAATAAATATACAAGCAGCAACATTAATATAATTTATTATAATAAATAGTAGATTTATCAACGAACAGCAAGTTGACAAACAGGTATAAATAACGTTATATGGCTGAGATCTGTCATTTATTATTATATAACAACAAATAACAGATGTGTTAACTATGGTTGCAAATGTTCCAACTGTCAAAATGAGTTATAGATTTTCTTTTCATTTTTATTTAGGGTTTCGTACCAAACTGGTAAAAAGGAACCCTTATGGTGCGGCTCAGTCTGTCTGTCTGTCACAGCTGAATATCTCAAGAAACACTAATGCTATCAACTTGAAATTTGGAATAGTTTTAGAGGACGTTTGCCCAACTTTTTTGCTAAATATGAAAGAAATAAAAATATATATAATTTTTTTGCAACAGGGACTGAAAAGGGGTCTTAAAAATTCGAAGTGGGGCTACTAGGGCATATGGGGTATCATATGAAAGAGCGCTGTTTGCACATTCGCAAACATTTTTTTTTAGGCTGCATAGTTTTGACTTTTGATTAAAATGTAAATAAAAATACCGTTCCCTTACCCCCCCTAATCTCCGAAGTTTGCGTTGATAAAAATCTGAAATTATTCTGTGTGATAGATAGAAGTCTATATAAAAATTACAGGAAAAATAAAACGATGTCTGTAAATAGCACACTTTTTTTATATATGACTAGCAACTGGTTTCACACGCGTAAGTCTCGAACCCGTAGGAATATCGGAATAAAAAGTATTATATGTGTCAATCCAGGCTATAAACTATCTGTTTGCCAAATTTCATGAATATCTGTTCAGTAATTTTTGCGTGAAAGAGTAACAAACATACATCCACCTCACAAACTGTCGCAACAATTTATAATATTAGTAGAATATGAAGTAGAATGGTACGGAACCCTCGGTGCGCGAGTCCGACTTGCTCTTGACCGATTTTTATTTAATGAAGTCTGTGTCCCGTGTAAGAAAAATCGTTATAATCTACACTGTATAATAACATAAAGCTGAAAAGTTTGTTTGTTTGGTTGAACGCGCATATCTCGGGAACTTCTGGATCGAATTAAAAAATTATTTTAGTCTTGAATAGCCCATTTATTGAGGAAGGCTATAGGTTATTTAATATCACGATATGACAATTAGGAGCCGAGCAAAAAGAAAAGAAAAATCAGAAAATACACTAAGCGACAATCAAGTAATCGCACGGGCGGGCTATGCGATGCGATGCGACGGGATGGGTCGGGGGTACAAGAAACTTCACGCGGACGAAGTCGCGGGCAGAAGCTAGTTTAAATAATAGGTATGGAGGAGCTTCTGTCTAAGTAATAACAGCCGCCCGGATCGACCGATCAGGTTTGCCGTGGTTGATCTGTGGATGGGTGACTATCTTTACTAACCAAGACCGCTCCGTGCCTCGATAAGCACGCTAAGCGTTTGGTCCCGGCTGTCAATCGTGGAACTTTGACTGTCTTTACGGGTCACGGGTTAATTTAACACTGCCCTAGTTGTGATTGATTTAAATCTGTTTGTATTGTCCTGTTTGTGTGCGTGTGTATTATTGTATGTATGTGTATATGTTAGATATACATATGTAGATGTTGGTGTTGTTGTTACTTTGAATAGTAATGTCAAGCGATGTAAGTTAACACGCTCACTTGCGCTCACTGCGTTGGATGACTTTCAGTTGGTGCAGCATGGGGTCTATTATATCCGAAGTACGATTTGTTCCTGGTGCGTTGCTGTGTCGAATAGACCCGTTCGACTTCCATCTGTCTAGGAGGATTTATCTTTATAGGTATAATGATTAAGAGGCTACCGAGCGCGCAGTGGCGCCCTTATCGTTTGTTTGGTTATTTCTTTTATTTTAGAATGAAAATGCAGAAAACGAGCACGTTACTTTGTGCTCCACAAGACTATGCGATATTATTATTATAAGTCGTAATTTTATATTATTAAGTTTTATTGTAATCCTTAAAACGGGAAATGGTGGCCACTTTTTTCCGTTTTAACAATAAAACTTTACAATATCAAACTACTGCTTATAATAATAACGTATAGTCTTGTGGAGCACAACTTAACGTGCTTATTTTCTGCATTTTCTTTTTAAATTAAAAGAAATAACCAAACAAACGATGAGGGCTCCACTGCGCGCTCGGTAGCCTCTTAAAGCATATTCCTTTATAGCAGTATGTTGACAAATAAATACTCAATAAAAGGCTGAAATCGTAGGTAGATGCAATGAATGGTTTGTTTGTAAATAAAGAGATTGCGTTTTTAGTGTTGTGGATGATAAAAAAAACATCGATAGCGATAAAATGTATAATATATATTTCAGATATGTTGATTACATTTAAAAATAAATTATACCGTAATATCAGATATAATGTCGTTTTACATGCTTTACTCGTGGTTAACCTTTTTAACTTTATTGCTGGCTACTTTCCTACTTAGTGTTTGGCGTAATTTATCGGAACATCCTGAACAATTCCGTTTTTTGTTACTGTTATGAACTTTCTCTTCTCATTTGCATAAACGGCTAGCTCAACTAGCAAGTAATCTAGTGCGGTTATCGGGTCATCGGGCATCGGGTCGTTTAGAACCAATAAAAAAAATTGCTGCAGTCGGCATCGGGTCATAAGAACCCGATGCGATTTTTTCGTACCTATATTATCAATTTAACGAGACGACCACTTTTATAGGTAAACGAACACTTATGAGAGCCGAAAGAAGGGAAGAAACCGAAAGAATCGAATTTTAGAATGACTTAGGTATATGAAATCCTATGAATCCTCGCACACACTTATCCGCGCCGAATCGGATCCTGACGAATCGCCGGTAGAATTACTAGGTATAGTTAAACTATTCTAAAAATGAACGCCCCTACACAGCGGTTACACATAATAATTGGTCTTTGTCATTGGTTGCTCAGTCACCGGCAAGACATGAAAGTGGTAGCACGCGTCGATTTCACCGCAAAAGTACGGTCAACAACATGTCAACGAAAAAGCATATTCGCAGTCAGGTAAATATTTTTTGTTTCAAATTACCAAAAATCACAGATTGTTTTTATGCAAACGGTACCTACCGACTTGCCCAAACGCCGAACAGCCGGATTTGTCAGCGAACTAGTGTATAAATGAAACGAACGTACGACAGAGCGAACGGGTCGTTCCATACAAAGCGCACGCTCCCCGCCGTACCTGGACTGATCGCACGATTAGTTGACCTCTAAGTGCGGCGACGAGTCCATGTTTAGAGTAAAGTCGCCGCACGCACTCAAGTAAAGTGTTGCAATAAGTATTTCCTTTCACACATTGAAATAATTACGTTTTGTGGAGGGGCGTTCATTTTCAGAATGGTTTATCTATACTTCGTTTCGTTCAGCGCGGACAAGCGTGCGTTTACCTTAAGAGGATTGTGAAGCTGTAAATTTTCATACAAAAAGAGATAACGTTTTTCTACCCGTAAACATAGTTTAATTTTCATATTTTTTGGAAATGTTGTAGATATAATAAAAAACTAGGTCCGTACGTTTTTATTATAAAGAAATATTGTATACAATATAAGTTATTAGCATCTAAATATCTATATTTTTGACATAAAAACATCCTCGAGCATTTTTATTATTTTAAATTAAATTAAATTGAATTACTAAAAACGAAAAACATACAGACCTAGATTAAAGTGTACTGAATGTAATGAGATCAAAGTTGTCTCATTTCGTAAAGGTATAGGGGAGTAAAAACGTTATCGACCGAAACAATATTTATGTAAATAATTGTATGAAATGTAGGCAATTGCCTCTAAAAATCGCGCCGCGTATCGGCACTTCACAATCCTCTTAAGGTGATAGGGCTCAAGGTGATTCGCCAGTATAAAATATATGCATTTACATAATTATAACCTTAGAAATCATCAATACATCTGTCTAAGTTAGATTTGTACCACAATATCATGATTTCAGAAATCAAACTTAGTAGTGTTATATATTGTAACCCACATATAATATGTTATAGATATATTTGTTTTGTTTAAATACTTTATTTACTATTCCCATATTAACCAATGCTAAAACACTTTCAGCTCATTAAGTTACTATTTAATTTGAATACATTTCCCAAAGCTGTCATTGTTTACTCATCAAGACCGAGACACTCATTAGAATATAGTAGGCAAGTTTACTCAGTCCCTGCGCCCTATATATGCGTTGTAAATTAAAATTAAGGCAGTTCATTCTGAAACCTCAAACCGTGTTTTACTCTACACCACATAACAGTAGAAATTTAACTTAGAGAGATGTATTGAGGATTCTTATAGTTATAATTACGTAAAAACATAATTTGTTATAGTCACGAATGATATTTTGATCAACATTCAACCTGCCACTGACCTGCAAATTGAAAAAAACGTAAGAAAATTTGAATTTCGCGGCTGCCACTACGCAATTACCTTAAATAGGACGCGGGATAGCCGCGGACTAGTAAGCGAGAAGTGGCGAGAGCCACCCAGTGACAGAATCTATTTTTTTTTATATTTTTATAGACAGCACAAACAAACTTAGTTTCTTAAATTGTTAATACCTTATTTTGCTGTGCCCGGTTAAGCTACGCTTGCCGGGGTTGGTCTATGGATCTTTTCATACCGAGACTCCTCCGTGCCTCGGAAAGCACGTTAAGCCGTTGGTCCCGGCTGTCATTCGAGGATCTTTGACAGTCGTTACGGGACGTCAGAAGCCCGAAAGTCTGACAACCAGTCTTACCAAGGGGTATCGTATTACCCAGTAACCAGGGTTGTGGAGGTCAGATAGTCGCTCCATGTGAAATACTGGTATTCAGCTGCATCTGGTTAGACTGGAAGCCGACCCCAACATAGTTGGGAAAAGGCTAGGCAGTTTGATTTTTTTGCTGTGCCCGACAGGGTCCACATGATCTAATTAAAAGTTTACCACCTAAGAATACCTACATGTGGAATGCAATAAAAGTATTGAGTATTGAGTACCTATATATGCACACATTTTTTACAGCATAGTATTTATTTTCTAGGCTAGTATCTCATTTTGTTTTTCGCAGCCCAACGTGAAGTTGGTTAGTACTTATAACATCCCCAAAACCAATCACTACCACTTTCCTACGCCAAATTTTAATTAAATTGTACAATCAAAGGTTCTTTCCTTTACCAAATATTTATGAAACCATCCAATGAGAACAAACTTTAATAATATTTAACATGGATATGATTGGACACGTGCCCTGAAACTAGACTTATTGACACGTGTCGCTATATACAGGTGCCTATCTTGTGTCTTTGTACCTTCAGGCAGTGATTTCCCTGGACAGTTCGTTGCTGATAAATATTCAAGGTGTGATCGATGTAATCACTGAAGTATGAAATACAGGTGTTGATACGATTATGAAAATACTAGCCACCCGCTCCTGTTTCGCTCGGGTGAAAAGCACCTACTGATGTGGCAGGTCATCAAGATTTCTGTGCTTTTTCTAAGATAAATTTTGAGGTACTATACACAAAACCTTCCGGAATAAATTCCCTAACCGATAGATAGATAATACAAATATAATATAAAAACAAGGTGCCAATATACAAAAAAGAAAAACATAGGTACTTATAGAAATAAAAGTGACATAGGTACTTCATAATTGGCGGTGAAAACCGCATTTAAATCGATTGTGAATTTCAGATTTTTAGAAGAACTAAGTGCACACTGTATTGTCTGAAGACGAGTCTTTGACCAGTGCGTGTTGCAAGTGATAACCTACGGAACTGAGACGTGGTTGCTCACAATGGGCCATAATAGAAGGCTAAAAGTCCCCAAAGGGAAATGGAGAGGGCTATGCTTGGAGTTTCCCTACGTGATCGAATCAGAAATGAAAAGATCCGCAGGAGAACCAAGGTAACCGACATAGCCCGAAGAATTGCCAAACTTAAGATGCAGTGGGCAGGGCATATTGCTCACAGAACAGATGGCTGATGAGGCCGAAAGGTTCTGGAGTGGCGACTACATACCGGAAGACGTATCGTTGGAAGGCCTCCCACAAGGTGGGCCGATGACCTGGTGAAGGCCGCAGGAATCCGCTGGATGCGTAAAGCACAGAACCGGATGAAGTGGTGGTACTTGGGGGAGCCCTATTTCCAGTAGTGGACGTCTTTCGGCTGAAATGATGATGATTAAGTGGACACACAGACAGGCTCTAAAGTCTAAAAGCTACTTATATATACTATTTATAGAAAAGACACAGTAAATAGGAAATGTGTACACTTTATCCCTTTTGCATATACACCGGTAGGCAACTTGATATACGAGTAACTACTTATACGTCAACTGAATACCTACGTTCATAATAATCCAATAAAGTACCTAGTTATACCTATATAGATATGTCTCTAGACCACTTTTATTTTTAACTCCAAAATGGCGTACCGGGAAAACTAAGGAAAGTCCCTTTGGTTAAAGAAAATTCGTAGTCTGAGTCAGAGGATATAATATAGCATTTTTACTGATATCTATATATTTATATTGATTGATTGATGTTGGGGGCGGCTTCCAGTCTAACCGGATGCAGCTGAATACCTACCAGTATTTTACAAAAAGCGACTGTCTATCTGACCTCCACAACCCAGTTACTGGGTAATACGCAACTCCTTGGTAAGACTGGTTGTTAGACTTTCGGGCTTCTGACGACCCGTAACGACTGTCAATGATCACACGCACATCCGCACACACGCACACACACACGCATACACACACACATACACGCACACATTCGCACACACGCACGCACACACGCACGCACGCACACACGCACGCACGCGCACTCACAGAACATTAACTACTTTAATACATACATTCATTCATCATCATCAGCATCATCTTTCATTAATTTCTTTCTTTCTTTTCATTGTATTTAGAGGACATTATAAAATACATATACAGATGTGTACAAAAGTTGTGTAGTTTCAAATTAACATAGTTTCGGATCTTTTTATAGACAATAAACAAAGCCTGATCATCAAATCAAACATCATCAAAGGCAACCCGATCGACGTCCGATGCAAACTGTGGCAGGAAACTCTCCATCCACTCGTAGTCTAATCCTACTACCAAGCGAGCATATTCCCGCCGGGTCCAACCTTCCGTGGCCCACGAAATCTCTGGACTGCCTCCGAACCCAAGTGGCTAGCAAATTGGGGTAACCCCACTTTTGACGATGATGGTACGGCAGCAGGGTTTAGATGTGGAGCTGTGTCACTGCCCTCTTTGCCCCAAAATATGCAGCCGTAATCCATATCAACCTCTGCGCTGCCTTAGACATGCCGTGGAGGTAGCGAAGTTTTAGGCCAACAAAATTGTAATCCCAGTCGTCAGTCGATATGCGATGAAGAAGATCAAATCAAACCATTTTAATGAAGCACATCTCTTTCAATCAATCAAATATATTCACCGCAAATTACAAATACTGGATGATCCTAATTCCGTATCGTATATCATATACCCCTATAAATCACGCATCGGACTCCCGGTGCGCTAAAAGAAATCAAACCATGCAAATGAAGCATATCTCTTTCCATCAATCAAAAATATTCACTGCAAATTACAAATATTAATTCCTAACTTTCAAATCACACGCTTACCCCTAACACTGGATGATCCTAATTCCGTATCGTATATCATATAGCCCTACTATAAATCATGCATCCGACTCCCGGGGCGCCAAAAGCATTTAATTTCAGGAGATTAAAAAGAAATGTCGTTTTATAATTTGTCGGGGCATCGTAAACTTGTCGCGTTAACTATTATGATGAATGGGAAGATAACATAGGATAATACATCACGCCTGTTTTCCCGAAGGGTTAGGCGGAGGTGTAGATATACATATAGTACACCCACGTTTCGCAAATTTGTGTGATCCACTAACTCAGGTACGTAAAATTTTCAACAGAAATACGTGTGATTCTAGCTGAACACAGTGTACCTACTTAAAACTATAGAATATATTATGGGAGATCACATCACGGCCACCAGCGACGGCCCCTTTTTCGCCGCCAGCCATCGTCGAGACAACATCGTTGCTGTGTAATATTTTGTCTGACATTTTTCTACCCACATTTTTATTTGGTTGTATTTGATTATTAAATTAAAGCATTAAGGTACTTGTCGTTGTGAGTTTTTTTTTAAGTGAATTAATGTCAAATACACAAGAATATGTATGTCTGTATTTATGTGTAACTTTTATAAATAAAAGAAATATAAAAATACATAACCTTTAAATAGAGTGTTTATTGAAAATTTATATCATAATAATAATAATCCCAAACTAAACAGAGCTTGTACAGACGCCAGCAGGTCAACCTACCCGAAACTGTCAGATTTTCCCAATCAACCTTGAACCTAATGCTTTAGCAATAAAGTCGAAAATCTATTAAAGAAATCTGACAGATTGTAGTAGCTTGATGTGCTGGCGTCTGTACTATGGAAACCAGGTAACTGATATTACTACGTAGGGTGTTCTGAAAGTCTGGAGATTTAACTTTATTTTGCACAGTTTTTCAAAATAATTGCCACCACAATTAATACACTTCTGCATCTTTATAAATCTATCACTAAAAATGTATTTCCATTCCTGTTCAGGAATTCCCGCACTTATTATTGTCCCAGGCCGAAAGTAAAGCTTCTTTCCGAAATATTTGCCCTTTCAATTTACTTTTCACGAAAGGAAGCAGTCCAAAGTCACATGGCGCCAAGTCTGGGCTGTAAAGCGGATGTTCAAGAAGTTTCAAGCTGGCATCTCGCAAAAATTAGCAAGTAACGTCAGCACAATGTGCCGGAGCATTATCATGATGAAGATACCAGGTGCAAAGTTGTGACTTTGGACGAAGCTTCTTAAATTCCTGGATAAGTTGAGGAAGGCAGACAGTGGTGTATCAAGCAGCGTTTACAGTCGTCTGCTCACGGAGACCTACTTGACCTACCCGAATACCGAAAAAAACCACGATCATTTTCTTTTTTATCGACTTAGATTGTTTTTATTTCAGTCGGAGTTTCTTCGCCTTCTGTCACCCATATTTTGCTGCTTTGTGGGCAAGTCGTAATAATAAAGATTTTCCGTTTTCAAACTTTGCAATATTTTTTTACACCAATTATTCGCTGTTCCTTTTGTTCATCGGTAAGTTTATGTGGCATCCAAAGAGTACAAAGTTTTCTACAACCTAAATGGTGAATAGGTAATTGAATAGAAATTGGATGGTGAATAATTGAATGCAACGCTGCTGAGCCAATCTGCAGTAAGGACTCTATTTGCCGGTAGGTTATTCGCCGGTCAGTTTCAATTAAATTTATAAGCGAAGAAATATTTTCTAGAGTAACTGCTTCCGCCGGTCGTCCTGAACGCGGGTCGTCTTCTAGGTTAAACCAGCCACGCTCAAACTGTTTGTACCATATGTACAGTCACGAGCAATAATATGTATACACTTAGCCACTTTTAAAACTGATTTTCTTCTACTGTATTGATTATAATTTTGTGTTGTTACGAACATAGCGTTTTGGAATGCATATAATTATGAAATATGTCGGCCATCTCTAAATTGCTATCGCTTTTCCACAATAAAATCGCTTCTGAATTTCTCTAAGTGTATACATATTCGTGCTCGTGACTGTACACGGTTGCATGAGAGGGACAGTCATCACCAAGTATAGGCTTCATTTCTTCTAAACAGTTTTCTGGACTTGAACCACGTAAAAAGTTATAACGCAAAATTGTGCGATATTTGATAGTAGTCCACGAAGCCATTATAGTGAACTTGTTCGAACACGAACTGCGGCAATACTGAATGCAAACAAATGACAACTGACACTAACGTATATCATAACATAAACAGTCAAACTACGAGCTCGCGTGCGTCGGGCATCCGCCTTAGTATTATTAAGTATCTCAAGACTTTCAGAACACTCTACGTACATACACTTTTTTTTTTTGTAAATACGTACTTATATAGATAATCACACCCAGACTCAGGACAAACAGACATGTTCATGCACACAAATGTTTTTCCTGGATGGGAATCGACACCACGACCATAAACTCACGCCTTTTCCCATGGGTGTAGGCAGAAATTACAGAACGCCACCTACTATGATTCCTACCAACTCCTTTTGCTTCGTTTTTGTTCATACAATCTGGTCATACATGCACGCTGGTTACGACAATTACACACCTGACCTTTCTGAAGAACATCGCCAATAAGTGAATGTCCTTTTAGGGCGTCCCCTCCCGGAGTTTCCACTCACATCTGCCTTGTAAATACTCGTCTTTCATCTTTCACTTTTAAAATTTGAGACGCGTCGGTACCCAGCAATTCGTATGTCTATTAGTTTTTCTGTGTCGGTGCACAGAAAACAATGAGACACCGGGTTCAAGACATACATTACATAAGACGGTACAGTACGTAATTGGAGTAAACCTTGACCATCTCCGTTAGAATTCTACAATAGTTAGCAGAATTTGTATCGAGGCTGCTACGGCTAACGACTAGTTGGAAGATACTTCTGCAACCGTAATGTTATTTTTCCATTACCGTGGGGGTAGAACTAGTGAACTACAAAGCAACACTAGTGTGTAGTAGAAGATTTATGGCCGATTCCTATAATTTAAGGACCGTTATTGGTTAAAAATAAGACTCTTGTATCTTTGTCAAAAAAGCTAAGCTCCGCAGCATACGCTGTTAGGAAAATTCGTAATTTAACTAACATAGAGACAGCCCGTTTAGTGTACTTTAGCTATTTTCATAGTGTAATGTCGTACGGTATTCTGTTGTGGGGAAATGCAGCCGACATTCAGACTATCTTTGTTTTGCAGAAAAGAGCTGTTCGATGCATTTATAAATTAAGTCCGAGACAATCTCTCAGAGAGAAATTTAAGGAGATTAATATAATGACTTTGCCTTCTCAGTACATTTTTGAAAATCTTTTATATGCCCATAAAAACATTAAATTGTTTAAAAAATACAGTGATATCCACAATATAAATACTAGGAACAAACACAAATTTGTTGTACCTCCAACAAGGCTCACGAAAATAGGTCGCTCATTCAGGTGTCAATGTATACGCTTTTATAATAAACTTCCAAGCCATGTTCAAGATCTGAGCCTTAATAAATTCAAATCATTCATTAAACGCAAGTTGTGTCAGAAAGCTTATTATACCGTTAAAGATTATATTGAGGACAAAAAGGCTTGGGATTGAACTGCTCCAAATTTTATTTTATTCTTTTATTTTTGCATACTTAATGTTGACATGACTATTTACTTTGTACAGTATTTATATTATTTTAATTTATTGTGAATGTGAAGACTATGTAGGTCATTGCTTTTTTTTGTTTGTTTTATTTTTTCTCTCAGTTATTTTTAAGCATCGTCTGGCAGTTTGAGTAATTTATGCGGCCTACCCCAATGTCCTTTCTTTGGTATTGTTCGTCGAATCGTTGAGCTCCTTAAGTTCTGAGTTGAGCTGCGCGATTACTGACAAATGCGTGCACTGACTGGACAGGTCCTCTCAATCTGTGTGGTTCTTTCCTCAAAAGACCATTTCAGACACCAATCTACATGGTCTTCACATGAAGTGACCAAGATTATGTCTGGACTTTATAAGAGACTGTGACCTCTGAGTTTGTTTCGGCCTTTCTTCTCAGAGTAGTCAGATAGGAAACGCCGACCTCATCTAGTTTAAAAAAAAAACATGATTGACTTGTAAAAGTGTTTGTACAAACCTACTTACAGAAATAAAAATCATTTATCATTTATCATTTACCAATAATGAAGCAAAAATATATATGGAAGTAGCTATCACAGGTAAAATGAGCTTACGAATCTATACATATGTCCATTTTGACAATAAAAATGCTAGGTACCATTAGTAAGCAAAACGATTCATTTTTAGGGTTCCGTACCTCAAAAGGAAAAAATGGAACCCTTATAGGATCACTCGTGTGTCTGTCTGCCCGTCTGTCACAGCCAATTTGCTCCGAATATAATGGACCGATTAAGTTGAAATTTGGTACACGTATGTATTTCTGTGACCCAAACACGGACGTGTAACGTAAATAAATGAATTTTGAATACGGGGGTCAATTTTGTAGGGCAAATGAGAACATTTTAAAAATAGTTTTGCTAATTGTACCGTGTTACATATCAAAGGGCTTACTGTGAGGGTCTCAAATATATTTATTTTATAATTTTAAAATAAATAATTTTTAAATTATTTAAGAAAATAGACGAAAATTGACCATTCCCGCCCTTATCTCCGAAACTACTAAGTCTAAAATTAAAAAAAAAATACAGAAAATAGTTCAAAATTTATAGATTACAGGAAAACTTATAAGAAGTCTATGCTCTTAAAACAATATGATAAATCTCTCAATATTGTTCATACAAACTTACATTTGCAGAACATGTTTTTCAACTACAATGTTCAAGTTTGTTCTTGGGAGTCATCCCAACTAAGGAACCCTTCATTGCGCGTAGTCCGACACGCACTTAACCGGTTTTTTGTTTATAGGAACCGAGCATTAGAGAATCGCTACTAAGTTAGAGATGTCAAACTACTCGTAGTCTACGTCTTGCGCTTCACCGTGTTTTAGTCGACATATTTTTACGCAACTAAATTTTACAGCTCTAATTTACGTCCGTCTCTTTCTTGTTTTATTAGAGAGCAAAAGTTAGCAATAGCCTAAATTAAGTTTAGTTTGTGCACAACAGAATCGGCACCATTATTAACAAAACTTTACTAAACATTACTTTTGTTAGATTTTTAAACCAGCCCTGATTGAACCTGAAACAATTTTTAATACCTTGCCAAGTGTAGTCAATAAAACTCCCTTCCATCCTAATAAATAGGAAACACAAAACTAAGATGAATGCCTATTTAATTATATATCTACACAGTCTGGCCATAAACACTGATACAATTAAAAATAAGAAAGATATTACATTTGAATTTGGAATTTGTCATTTTATACGATTGTTCATTAAATTTCTAATTTTGGCGCCAATACATTGTACAATATTTTGCGATATTAAAATGGAGTGGAGTGATAAAGAGAACCGAATCGCTGTGATTGCATTACACAAAGTTGGTATGGAGCCAAATGCAATTTTTAAAACTCTCCATACGCTTGGTATTAGTCAAATGTTTGTGTACCGGGCTATTAATAGGTACAATGAGACCTCCTCTGTTTGTGACAGAAAAAGATCTGGCCGTCCACGTAGTGTTCGTACGAAAAAGGTGGTCAAAGCAGTAAGGGAAAGAATTCGAAGAAATCCTGTCCGAAAGCAAAAGATTTTATCTCGGGAGATGAAGATATCACTCA
Organism: Dicycla oo; assembly: GCA_948252095.1. NCBI lineage: Eukaryota > Metazoa > Arthropoda > Insecta > Lepidoptera > Noctuidae > Dicycla > Dicycla oo. The sequence continues at coordinate 19,846,815 of OX411732.1, forward strand.
GAACCATGTCGCGTATTTTAAAAGATGACTTAGGACTTGCAGCCTATAAGAGACGCATTGGTCATTTTTTAACTGATAATTTAAAAAGAATAGGGTGGTAAAATCGAAACAACTACTGAAGCGGAACGCAAAGGGAGGTCACAGAAAAATTTTGTTTACGGATGAGAAAATCCTTACAATGAGGAGCCACACTCAAAGCTGTGTGTAGATGTCGCTGTAGTCGACCGTACCTTGTTTACCTTTCGTGACGGTAGTGTGACTGCTATTTATGAGATTTTAAAATGTAATTCCACTATAATATGTACGCGTTTATGACTGTGCGTCAACTAAAAGTTGAGCTCCGTAAACGGAACGCTGCAACTGTCGACAAAAAGGCCGATTTGATTGAAAGGAAAACACTTAAAATATTTAAGGTTATGATTGTTTGTGAGCCTTTTTCCATAAGCCACGAACTAACATTCCTATTTTTTATTTTATAAATTACTTTTGTATGATCGAAACCAAAATTTTGGTGCTGACTGCGACATCCATGACGACACCGCATACCTATGTCCACCTTCTGATACATTCAGAGACATAAATGCAGATACTCCTTTACCAATGATTAACAGACAGGTAATACAAGAATATTTACTGTGTATTAACTGTGTATTCTGTGAATATTAACTTTGTATGTCTGTACGACACAATTTCATTAAAAGCAAATCAAGATTTAGATATTTTTCACCTTTCTCTACCCAAATTCAAATTTTATATAAGAAATATTTTGGCATCGAAATTTAAATAATATTATTGTTGTATGTTATATAATATTAAATTCTAAACTCTGTAAAATTTTAACGGTGTGAACTTCTGGTTGTTGTTACACTTAGGTACATATAATTTAGTTGTATAGTAATCTGTGGGAACTGTTTCTGGATTGTGTTGAACTATTTGTATACATATATTTGTTATTGCATCTGTTTGTTTGCCAAATAAAATAAAATAAAAAATATTTTGATAACTAAGTACCTATATTGGTTGATTAAATCTTTAGAAGAATTTTTTACTACATAGATTAGTTAATATAGTATATTTTATGACACTTTTATTTTGATGACAATAATTTTATTTTATTAGATAATAATCTTGATTCTTTGGGTTTATAGATATAGTACCCAGCCTAAAGGACGGCTTCTTTACTAATCTAATCCTCTTCTGTGAAAAGCGCAGCAGATAATGGTGCAGTACTACTTGCCTTGAAGTTTTTAATACGTAACGCCAATTCCCATTGTTGTCTGCCATTACTTTCATTAGGATACAAATGTACTCCTCTGTTTTTACAAGTTAACACACTACATTGTGGCATTTTGGACAAAATTACTAAAAATAGGAAAGCTAAACTTAGTAGATTGCAAAAATCCATACGATTTGACAGCTAATATATCAAAACAAGGTACAGTCGATTGTGCGCCATCTATCGTGATAAAAAGTTAGTTTTCCTCCCCATTGAGCAACATTTTAACAAAGAAAATGACCGTATTTATGCTCAAAGCTCTAAGGAAGCTTCCCAATTAGTCGACAGAGTGCAACGTGGGCATTATCCGACTTCAGTGATGGTTTGGTGGGGTGTTAGCTATGAAGGAGTGACTGAGCCATATTTTTGTGAAAAAGGTATCAAAACATGGAAAGAGTGCGTGCTTCTATTGATAACTAGCCTCATCGTTTAAAGGACTGTATTGCAGCCAATGGAGAATAAGCTTTTTATATTTTAAATTGTTTTATATTTATTTGTTAAACTAACACACTGTAAAAGTAATAAATATTATTTGCAATAAAAAAAATTTTTTTTTCTTCGTGACAATATTTATGGCAAGACTAGGTATATACATAGTATATAACATTATATCTGTACATAGTTACAAATAAACAAAATTGAAGTGTCCGTTTGATATCTCAAAATAACAGCTTTTTAATAAATGTATATAAAAATATATACGGTCAAAAAAAAATTCTCTATCTGTCTGTTTGTTCAGGTTAATCTCCGAAACGGCTGGACCGATTTTGACGAGACTTTCCCTGCAGATAGCTGATGTTATAAAGAGTAACTTAAGCTACTTTTATTTTTTTAATTATTAGGGCTTCGTGCAAAAAAATTAAAACCCATGAAATTGTGAATAAAATCTGATTCAAATACTTGTAGGGAAGTATTGACATCCACACGGGCAAAACTGCGGGCAACAGCTAATTATAAAATAAATAAATAACAAATCTTCTAAACTACACAATGGCGCCGATTCTCTTGTTCACAAACTATACTTTTAAGTTCAGTACTTACATATTTTTCTTTCTATTTCTTTAAGAAAAGACGATAAATATTAGTTTAGTTCTGTCAAAATAAGATACAAGTTTAGACGTGATTAAAAAATTGGCTACTACAAGTACGTCAACTTACGTCAGGTGCTGACTAATTTGACATGACTAAACTATAATTGATGATTAAACGAACTTACTTGTACGTGAAGTTCGATCATAATTATACGAAGTGCTTCGTTCGAAGAGATTAGTAACCTGAAATAATAAACCTATTACTTATTTACACATGTAGTAACACCCAGGATTCACCACATAGCACTGTATTTTGAGAGATAAGAGGGTAACTTTTTTTTTTTTTTTTTTGCGAGGTAGACGTGCCCTAAAACTCCGCTTGTCATTTAGTTTGGAGTATCTGTAACTAACGTCTATCGTTGATATTTTTGGAATGGTTTGGGTTGGGCGGGAGGGAGTTACTAATCTCTTCGAACGAAGCACTTCGTATAATTATGATCGAACTTCACGTACAAGTAAGTTCGTTTAATCATCAATTATACTCGTGCTTCGTTCTCGAGATTAGTAACCTGAAATAATAAACCTATTACTTATTTACACATGTAGACTTTGAGAGGTATAATTCTGAAAATATCAACGCCAATATCAGAATCAATATTATGTTTGATCACATCATCAAAATCATATTGTATCTAATATATTATAATATATATTATAAATAAGTTAGTATTTTATGTTCATATTATAGGTAGGTATACTTAGTACGGAAATGTAATTAACTTTTATATAATAGTAGTTATGTTCTAAATCAATTACATAGTTTGATTAATGTTTAATCTTCTGTAAGTATTATTAATAATAGCTCTTGCTAAGACTCATAGGTCATATTTAGTTATATTTGTTGATAAAATTTAAAAAACGTGTCTGAATTGTTACACCAGCCAGCGGTTTTTCTGATCAGGTCAATATTTAGGCCTTAGATGTGGAGGCATTTCTCGTGCTATGCGCCGAGAATATGGATACGTCGATCCCGCTTGCATGGAGCGTACTCTTTATCCAGCGACACAGCATCTGTGTGGTCGCCGCTTTATGGGGCTTTTTGCATCCGATAAATAAAGTATCATCTTTACGTAACGATGAAGTTTTATTAATGTAATCAAATAATGTCTGTGCAGGACATATTCTTTATTCTGTAAAATGTAAGGCAATACCAAGAGAGGTTGATTGGTTCGTTTTTTTTTTTTTTTTTTTTTTTAATGTTTTTATTAAGTCGGGTATTTTTATTATGATTTCGTTAGGTTTGATTTCAATGTTCTTTATATTGATTTTCGAAAAAGTCTGGACCCTATGTGGGCCGTAACAAGAGCTAATAAGGTAATGGATTTTTTTGTCAGTTGATCTAGCACTAATGTTTCATTAGGATAACAAGTAGCTACGTGAGATAGAACGCATAAGGTATCCCATGTTACATTGTATCTAGGCATGGGTGGACGTAAACGGAACACACCTTAAAAACCTTATTATTAAAATCTTTGGAGACACTAGGTCCCAATATCAAGGATAGGGCAGCTCTAAAACTATTCAAACTACTGTATTTAGTACCGGCATCAAAAAACATTGTTAAAAATCTCAGTACATCGGTGATCGATGTGGCTTGTAAATATCAAGGGAATTCTGAACACAGAAAATTGAACTATTTTTATAACAAACATTATATTGTCTCATAGAACTGTCGGCTAAAGAGGCGAGCATTATATGTTCCGACGACTCCGGAACGCTACTTCGCGATAAGGCAACCCTGCAGCCAGGGTAAGATGGGTAAGATGGCTTTGAATGTTGCCGTTGCTGGAATGATCAAAAACTATACTGTACGTGTAACTGTCAGATTTAAAAGTAATTAATTCAGATATTAATAAGTTTTGAACAAGGGGAACCAAGGCTGCGTAGGCCATAAAGGTATTATTACGATGTCTTTTGCTTGATCATTCCAGTTTTATTTTTATTATTATTATTATTATTTTATTTTTTTTAAGTTTTTTGAATAACTGGAAAAGGCGGAAATGCATAGAAATACATCTTAGACCAGCTAATTGTGAAGGCGTTTATTGCGAAAGCGTCTGGATCTCTATGCCAAGCAATGTATTTTATACATTTTCTTTTAAAACGACTCGCGAATAAATCAATGCATGGTGTGCCAAACCTTTCAAGTATATATGAAAACATATTTTCCGTTAAGGGCCATTCTATATCTGGATGGTTGAGTCTTGCTTGATTCTTTACCTGCTATGGTATTGTCTGCAGATTTAATGACGCATACACAAAAATTTTTCGGAACTCGCACCATTGCCAAATATCTTTTGCTACCTTGGTTAGGTGTGGATATTGAATTCCACCCATCCGATTGATATAACTAATAGAAGTTTTATTATCAACGCGTAGAAGTATTTGGCAATCGTGATAGTCTCTTGCAAAAACTTTAAGTGCAAAAAAGGCGGCCAAAAGTTCCAGGTAAATTATACGTTGTCTTTGCTCTGACAACGAGCACACGCCGTCTCTGAGCCACACGCTGCACCCCACCCAGTAGTTGAGGCGTCAGAGAATATTTCTACCGAGTAGGTATCCTCTTTGATAAGGTTCTCGGGCTTTAGTACGGCTTGTAGCCACCATCACAGGTCATCGTGCAGGTGATCGGGGTTACTCGTGTAACGATTGTAATCGTCGTGACCTTGTAAACTAAGGTACAACGTTCTAATCCTTTAGTATAAAGCCAGCCGTATTCTACGGCTGGACAAACAGAAATTAACAAACCGAAAAATTTTGCAAAATCTTTGATTTTGATACGCTTTAATCTCATAAACATGTAAATCTCGTTAATTAGGCGTTGTTTCTTATGATCGGGCAACATAATTTAAAAAATTTGGGAATCAAGAATAAAACCCCAAAATTTTGCATCTCACGGAAGGTTTCATAGTTGATGATAAATCTGTTAGTAATTTAATAGAAATATTAATATTGTTTAAGCAATCGTTGTATGAATATCCAATTAAACATAGATTGTCTAGATACTCGTATATAGTAGATATAAAGCCAGCCAATCTGAGCAATCCAACGACGGGTTTCATCAATTTAGTGTAAATGTATGGAGCAGTGTTGAAGCCGAATGGCAAGACATTAAATTCAAAAAAACTTAACGGAAAAAACGGAGATATTTTTTGGAGTCTGGATGTATTTTTAATAAAAAAAATATGCATCTCTGAGATCACAGGTTGCCATATATAACAATTTTTTGTCATTAATTTTACTGCTGTGTGTAAATCTTCCAACTTAAAATGGTCAATTCGTATATGTTTATTTAGATTTTTTAGATTCAGGGTAAACCATTTTATTGCCATTTGGTTCAGGCACAAGAAAGATACTCGATATAAATTGATTGGCGCACAGAGCGCATTCGGATATAGCGCCAATTGTCATGAGACTATCAATAATTTTGTAAAAATCATTTATCTCAGTTTGTGTCCAAACAGGAAGAGAAGGTACATTTTTTTTGTACAGTAAGGTACAGTTTCTTGGGACACTTGTTTACAAAATTGTATCCTATAGCCTTCAATACAGGAAAGAACAGTTCTGTCTTGTGTAAGGTGAGACCATTGTCTTGCACTCGACGCTAAACGACCTGCATATTGTACCTTATTTACTGGCGACGGGTCGACTGTGGCTGATAGCGCGATGTCCTCGACCAGCTGGCGTGCGGCGGCGGCGCGGCGGTAGCCGGCGCGCCGGGGACGGGGGCGGCAGTGGCGCCCACGCTCCAGCAGGTGGGAAAGGCTGGCGGCCCCTCTGCGGCCACGACTGCCTGCGAGTTGAAGGCAGAGCCTTCCAGTTTAAACCACGTGAACTTGATGGCTGAGGTTGAGTGGTCTTCCTCCGGCACCAGATTTCGGCACAGCTTTGTCAGTCTTCAAGTTTTCAGCCAGGGCCTCTCCGAAAAGATACTTATCTATCTTAGTCTGCATCAAATGGTCATTAATGTCTTTTTTTTTTTTTTTTTAAAGACGACAACGCAAAGTAGCGCGTTTTGAGTCTGAGTGTAACGTGTCGCACATTAACTTTGCCGCATCCATAAGTTGTTTGTTGTGTCTTTGTCCTTTTCTTGCATTTTAGTTGTTATGACGTCACTCAAACAGGCCAAGGCAGTGCCAAGCTGTTTTTGCCTATTTTCTATTCCCTTTTCATGTTTCACGCTTGCTTCGGGCAAGGCAGCCTTTATTTCCGGATTGAACATCGGTGGAATTATTCTAGGGCAGTTGGCTGGTGTCAAGGGCTTTACATCGCTGGCGGTAGCAGCGATTGCGCAAGGCTCAGCAGCTTACAGAGGCAAGAGCGGGGGGGATTGCATGCGACAGCATGTTAGGCTGTGGCACGGGCGCGGCGCAGCGGCGATGGCGCGCGTGGTTGCGGCGCGGGGTACAGCTCGAGGGACGGCGCATGGGACAGCGCGGGGACGCCGCAGGACGTGGCGCCCGCGACTCCGTTGTCTCATCTAACGAGACATCCCGTACATCTGATGCCAGCCTAGGTCTTGCCATATTGCAGTCATCGTCCGAGAAGATGTCAATTGAGTTTGCAAATCAAAGAGAAAGGTTGCAATTCCAGTGAATTGAACGTCTTTCCTTAACTGAATGGTAGATGTTGCAATTCCAATGAATTGAACGCACCATAGTATATAACGATATAAACAGCCCTTTGTGCTGTTCGAGTTCGAATAAAAAGTAGGTAGGTATGTGTCAAATTCCAGTGAATTCAACGAACCTTCGTTTATGTATTGCACGGCCAAGAGATTTGTTTATGTTACGCCTGTAATTTGTAGCAATAAGAAATAACATACCTTTATAGCTATGCTCAGATAGCATGGAGTCCTTTCGGGATGAAGGCGGTATCAAAGAACGTTGCCGCTTGGCACGTTTTAATTTCCTCTCCAGTTTACGAAACTTCTTGCTTAATTTGTCAATGTCAATATCACGCTTCCTCTTCGGCATTTTTGTTTTGTTAAAAAAAAGAACACTGGAAATAACACTTTTAGTCCGTACCGACGAGAAGGTGTGCAGTGGTGAAGCACTGTAACGTGAATGACAAGCGGAGTTTTAGGGCACGTCTACCTCGCAAAAAAAAAAAAAAAAAAGTTACCCTCTTATCTCTCAAAATACAGTGCTATGTGGTGAATCCTGGGTGTTACTACATGTGTAAATAAGTAATAGGTTTATTATTTCAGGTTACTAATCTCGAGAACGAAGCACGAGTATAATAATGTTTATCTTCTGTCCTTTTCGTAATGAAATAGAAAGAAAAAGATGCACTTAACTTAAATTTCATCCCCTTAGTTTAGTTTATGAACAAGGGAATTAGAATCCCGAAAGGTTTACTTATCTTATCCTATAATCCTATAATAAGTTTGTTTGTTTGTTTGTTACGTTTTCACGCCTAAACCACTGAACCGATCATCCTGTAATTTTGATATAAGTTGTCACGTGAACAGAAACGAATAGGGTGGTACCTTTCATCCCGAAAAAAATAACTGTTCCCGAGGAAAACAACATTAACGTTCTTATGATAATAGATGGCGCCACGTGTCTTTCGAATCATGATTGAATTATATTATTGTATTATACAGTATGTTAACCAACAGAGGGCGATCCCGTTAACCCGCAATAGTATAGCATCCATACATGCTAAAAAAAATATATCCATTCGAAAACAAAATGGTTTTTATTTTTTTTAATATTAAAATATTCACTAAAAATGTTAAATTGATACGTAAAAGAAACACTCTGTACACGCGTACTTGAAGGACGGAAACATCGCAATTTAGTTTTTATTTTTAGTGAATATTTTTATATTTTTTTGAATATTTTAGTGAATATTTTTAGCATGTTTAGTGAATATTTTAATATTAAAAAAAATAAAAACCATTTTGTTTTCGAATGGTAATATTTTTTTTAGCATGTATGGATGCTATACTATTGCGGGTTAACGGGAACGCCCTCTGTTGGTTAACATACTGTATAATAGAAATTTTAGTAGTGTGTTAAGTTTTTTTATTTATTTTAGTACCTAATACATTATGTGAGTTTAGAGTGTCGATAGACCGGTTTTTCATCCTACTAATATTATAAATGTGAAAGTTTGTATGTTTGGATGTTTGTTACTCAATCACGCAAAAACGGCTGAACGGATTTGGATGAAATTTGGTATACAGATAGTTTATAACCTGGATTAAGACATCGGATACTTTTCGTCCCGGTAGAAGATTCCCGTGGGATAATTTTCAACATCCACGCGGTCAAAGCCGCTGGTAAAAGCTAGTAATACTATAAATGCGAAGTGAGTTTGTTTGTAACGCTTTCAAGCTAAAACCGCTGAACGGATTTGGATGTTTGGCATATGGGTAGACTATGGCCAGGATAAGGACATAGGATACTTTTGACCCCGGTAGTGCGTTCCTGTGGGATAATTTCCAACAACCACGCAGGCGAAACCGCGAGAAAAAGCTAGTACATTAATATTTAACTAAGATATAATTATTTTTAATTGTATTATATTTAAAATTATCCTTTTTATAATAATTATTTTGTATGCCTTAATTGGTAGGACATATGAACTGCGCATTTACTCGACATCTTTAATTGTATTTGTACCATCTATGTTCAGCAATAAATAAATTGAATTGAATTGAATTGATATAGCGCGGAAATCTCGATGTTTTGACATTTCACCATATCAGACCACCAAACCAAACCAAACAAACAACAAACCAAACAAGATGGCGGCGGAGTGTTAATGGCGCTTCTACGAACGCTTAAGTCCTCTGAACTTGATACCTCTGGCATTCTTGCTAATTCACAATATTGCAATCTTATTGAACATATACTCATAGAAGTGCCAAGTGCACTACCGTCCAAGCGTCATGTCATCAGTGCCGCTTATATACCTCCCAGAATGGCCACCTCTGTATATGAACAACACTTTGAAGCCTTACAGCAGGTAATGAGTGACCCTAGTGTTGACTGTTTCTACATATTAGGCTACTATAATCTCCCAGAAATAACTTGGATTACACTGGGACCAGATGGACCTCTTATTTCGGGCAGTGGGCTGGGTACGGGTGCTTCCATAACTTGTAGCCAGTTAAATAACTTAATATCATTACTAGATGCTACACAATATAATGTAGTGGCAAACACTAATGGCAAAATTCTTGACCTACTTATATCCAACCACCCATGGAAGGTATCGGCTGCGTTGTTTCCTCTGCTTCCAATTGACACGTATCACCCACCTTTTATCTGTGACATAAGTCTAAATGTAGATGTTAAACCTATGAAAAAGCGACCGCTACAAAAATACAACTTTCATAAATCTGATTACGAGCACATTAACCGCAAAATTCAGGATATTGACTGGGCGGAGCTTCTTGCCCCTTTGGGATCCGAAGAGGCACTAAGCACATTTTACAATAAGATTGATGACATAATTAAACAGCATACACCACTATCAGCATCTAGGACGGCTGGTTATCCGGTCTGGTTTTCTAAAACATTAACTAGTACACTCAATAAAAAACAAAAAGCATGGGTTAAATGGAAGAAATATGGCAACATTGTAGACTACGAAAAATTTTCACAGCATAGAGCCCTCTTTAAGGAAAATTGTAATAAATGTTTCTCTAAATACATTCAGTCGATTGAGGATAGTATACATAAAAACATTAAGGATTTCTGGATCTACATTTCCAACCGCAAAGAAAAATCCGGTATACCGGCGAAAGTTCATTATAAGGACGATATATCCAACGACCCTCAATCGATATGCAACCTGTTCTCCGATTTCTTTTCTTCCGTATATGAACCTGCTTCATCTGCACTCTCTCAATGGGAGTTACCTTCTAAAACAGTGTCTAACGATATTGTTGTTTCTAACCTACACTTTAAGGAAGAATCGATTTTGGCTGAACTGAAATCTCTTGATCCATCTAAGGGACCAGGTCCTGATGGGCTGTCTGCGTTCTTTCTTAAAAATACTGCTGCCTTTATTTGTAGACCCCTAGCTATAATCTACAATAAATGTATCACAGAAGGTGTTATGCCAACGGTGTGGAAGCAGGCTAATATCACACCTGTACACAAGGGTGGATCAAAACGTAGTATTGAGCAATACCGACCTATTTCTATTTTGTCTACCTTGTCGAAGCTTTTTGAAAAACTGGTACATAAAGAAGTGTACCCTATCCTACATAACACTATTATACAGCAACAGCACGGTTTTGTGAAAAAGCGATCCACGACAACAAATTTATTGGTATTTTCTAGTGACCTATTTGATAACATTGACAATCGTATACAGGTTGATGCAGTGTACACAGACTTTCAAAAAGCTTTTGACAAGGTGGACCATGAATTGCTGCTGAACCGAATAGCTTTCAACGGTATTCGTGGTAACTTATTGCGATGGTTCATTTCGTACATCACTAACCGATGTCAGCGGGTTGTCATTAACGGATACCACTCTCATGCTACTCGGGTTACATCTGGTGTCCCACAAGGCTCTATTCTCGGTCCCCTTTTATTCATTATCTTTATAAATAACATAAGTAAGTGTTTTCATCATTCCAAATTTTTGTTATATGCTGATGATCTCAAAGTATACAGACCAATTCGTAGCATTCAGGATTGTTATCTTCTCCAAGAGGACCTGGATAGACTGACGGACTATTGTTACACTAGTAAACTCCATCTGAGCATTCCCAAGTGCAACTACCTAAATTTTACCAAAAATAAAAATATTATAAGGTTTTCATACTCATTGTGTAATGTTTTATTGAGTAAAGTAAACTCCGTTCGTGATCTTGGCGTATTGCTTGACTCAAAACTCTGCTTGGATCTGCATATCGAACAAATTGTAAATAAAGCATATAAGATGTATGGATTTATAATGAGATCTACTCATGATTTTAATCGAACCTCATCGTACCTCTGCCTGTACAAAACCCTAGTACGTTCTCAGCTCGAATATGCCGTATCCATCTGGAACCCGTACTATCACAAATACATTGATATGATAGAAAACGTTCAACGTAGATTTCTTCGTGCAATGCATTAGAGGTGTCACAAAAGTTATCTAAAGTATAGCCAGTTGCTCAGTAAATACAAGCTTTTGACGCTCAGCTCTAGACGAAAACAATTAGAAGCAATGACATTGTATAATATAGTTAATGGCAATTTTGATTGTATAGATTTAAATAATGTATTGTGCTATGCAGTTCCCAGAACTATCCATAGACGGCGGGTGCGTGCAGGCAAACTCTTTGCAGTAGGCACCTGCCGATCTAATACTGGTCTACGATCGCCAGTTCGTCGAATGACAACAACTTACAATGAAATATTCGAACACATAGATATATTTGCATGCTCTTTGAAAAGGTTTCGTAGCCTTTTGTATGAGAAACTTGAAGCCTTGGACTAATTGTTTTTAATTGTTTGCTGTTGTTTCTAAAATACTAATATTTTTAACAATTTTTTTTTTCTTATTGTTTTTATAATATAAGTGTCATGCATGAAACAGTTCACCTCCTAGTGACTTTAAGGTTTGTTTATGTATGGTAATCTGTGAACAGCGTTGTGGGCTACATTATTACTTATGTGATTTATGTTTTTCTGTTTGTAACATTGCATAATGTAGCTGTTTGTTGTTCCTATATTAAAAATAAAAATATAAAATAAAATAAAAATCAGTACCCTTCATTGTACCTACTCGTGTGACGGTGTAAAGAAGGGGCGGGTCAATATCTAAAAATGATTAAATTCACTGACAGACAACGCACAGTCCAAACCGCTAGGTTTTTTAAAGCATAAAGTTTAGCACAAGAGTTCCATATACGGTGCAACTTAAATAAAGCTCAACCTCATAATTATGAACAACTTTTAACTATGGGACCAAACCTGAAATTGCGAAAATATCAGCTATTCCCGACAATTTGACGAATTATGCGAACGTAAATGTAGAGAACAGCTGATTTTTTACGCGATTTCACGTTAGGTCCCATAGTAAAAGTTGTTCATAATGATGAGTACAATGACCCCTTAAGACGTTTTGCGTTATTTAAGTTTCACCTTGTATAACGAAAGGAAGGATTTTTGAAAATTCGATCAAGGTCAACATTCGGTCGGATAAGGGATCAAATGGGATAAAAATGTGTATGCAAGTTTGTCATATTCGCCAATTGGAAACTCAAAGGGTGAGCGCACAGCTTGTTGATAGAATAAAAAAGAAAAAGAGAAAGTTTAAAAATAGATGCCTATAACCACAGATTAATACAGATGGGACACTCCGCAAAATCATTAAACAAAAACCTACTCTTGCACCATAAAATTCTATTCAGGTCGCACAACGCTTATTACCTACAGTTATATTCACCTACAAGTTGTCTCTCTTTCTAACGCGTAACTCTTATAGCTTCTCACCGCGGCAGTCCTACTGAATTGGCCCAGCGAGATAGGCCCGCCGCGTACTTGTAGCTTCATACCTAAACTGTGGAGTGTCCCATCTGTATTAACCTGCCATAACCACAAATTAAACATAACAAGCCTGCCTACTAACGCCAACTTAGTCAAAAGACATATCACATACGTTACCAAAATTTAATTTTGCCTAATTAAAATAACTATTTTAGTAAGTCCCTATTTTGTCTGCTGATGATTTTATCAATTAGCCTTTCGAAACGACGACGACTGACGTGAAATGTGGTCTGTTTGTATATGGAATTATTTTTAAGTAGGTTTTCATGTTTATTATGACATTCGGGAAGTTTTTGTTAAGCTCATTAACGTGATGGTAATGGTTAATGTGATTTAAATTACATACTCTGTTGCGACAATCTGAGAGTTCTCGTTTTGGGAGACAAAACTGACTTAGGCACCCCTCCCACCGCCGCGCGCCGACGAGCAAGCGAATAGATACAGAAGAGCCGAGCACGAGCCTAGCACAAATTCGTGTAGTGTGGACCGACTTACGAGCCTCGAACGAGCGCGCTTCGAGCATTTTGTTTGTGCTCGACTGTGCTCCGCCAATTGTCGGTTTTTTGACGAACACAAAGGGATTTATATCGCGCTCGCAGTGCGCTCGTGGACGTGTTTCAGTGACAGACGGCTAATCGCTCCAGCCGAGCATCATGGAAACGTGGTCAGAAGATGTTTGTTTACAATTACCTAATTGAATTATTTCAAAATAATCCAATGATAAGGGACCCAAAACATGAGGATTAATAAAAAAAAATAAGAAGAATGTCTTATGGTCTCGTGTATCCCAAGACTTGGGCAAGGAGATATGTGCAAAAATAAAATTAGCTGCTGCAATAGCAAACTCGTCCATATTCGCCACGAACCGCGAGCACACTGCGGAAAACTACGTTCGAGTACAGTGATCGTTGTAGGTTTGTTGTAACGTCCACACTTGACGCTCCGAACACGATGCTCGGCTCGTGCTCCACTCCTGCTTGGCTCGTCTAGCGTAGACGCAGCTTAATGAGCTCTCGGAAGTTGCACGCGAGTAACGAGTGGCCTATAAGGATATTAGCAAATTATTTTTGTGATGAACAAAAGAATGACGTAGGTAGGTAGGCATTACATAGGTAGTATAAAAATTGTTTCACATCTTACTATAATGATTGTGCACTCAACTGTATCATGCGCGGTTTCGTACTCGGGCCTTTTTTTTTTTTTTTTGCCGCTCTGGGCGAAGCGGGAGGCTGTGTCAGACTTTTACTGACTAAAACCCACCTGTGCTATTGATAAACGAAGGATAGACGGGTAATATAAAAACGTCACCACAAGCAAAGACACTGAAGTACAGTCAGCAGACTCTGATGAACAAATTCCATAAGCAGGTAATATCGGCACCACTATTAACTTTTCTGACCAGCTAATCTTCTCACCATGGAACAAACTATTCTCAGCTATTCAAAAGTCGTTTATAATCAAGAGTATAATGACCCCTTACGAGTTTGTGCGTTATTTAAATTAAATCTTGTATATCAATAACTTTTTTTTGAGTTTACTTACTCCTTAAGAATCTATTTTCATATAAGGCCGGGGGCCTTATAAGATTAGCTAGTATGGAAATTTAATGAGGAGTGAAATAAAGCGTTAACTTAAAAGCGTTACATTTTTCTGCGCAACGTAAAACTAAACGAACGCCTTTACCTTTAAGTTGCTTTTTGTATAGCACTGATTCGTTGAAGAAACCTTTGTTTTCGTCCAACAATAGAAAGTCGGAATGGCACAAAAAACAGGAGTAAACTCCAGTCGTGCGTTGGAGCTGACACACATGTCATTTTTTTCTTCTACTCGTATATTCTAGTTAACTGATCTTTTTGTATGCACATGTTTCTGTGACAAGTTATTTTGCTTTCTTTCTTCACTTTCTTGCCCTTCGATTCTAAAATAAATCCTAAAACAAAATAGTTTTTCATTGTCACAGTTCCACTTAAATTCGACTTTAAACTTGTTAAGATGAACTAGTGTTAGCAGACGAACTTGGCTGCATTTCTGCATATTGCGCATGTTTTATTCAAGTCTTCTTCTTTCAAAGACTTTGAAGTCATTAAAATATTTAAATCGACTCCATACAACAGTTTTACAAAGGGTTCATGGTAATAGACAAGTTGTGATGGATTTAATTTTGTTGTTGTTGGTTTTCTATTGTAATCATTATCTGAATTCGACAAGAAAGGGCTTGTGGCTAAGTCAGCTGCGGTTGGTCCGTGTATGGGTGGCCATCTTTACATACCAAGCTTCTCCGTGCCATTGGTCCCGCCTGTCATTCGTGGATCTTTAATAGTCGTTATAACGTCCACTTTTCAATTGTAGTGGAGGGGTGAGCAATGTTAAATTAGTTGATCTACGTATATCTACTATTTAGGATTCCGTTGTCAACAAGGAACCCTTACAGTTTCGTCATGTCCGTCCGTCTGTCTATCCGCGGCTTAGCTCAGAGACTCTTAGTACTAGAAATTTGTAATTTGGCATGGGTACATACTAATCACGCCGACAAAGTGGTAAAATAAAATTTTGAAAAAAAAACTTAACATCTATCGGTGTGTATCGTTGGATAGGCCGTTCAAAAATATTGCGGGTCTGTGAAAGCCATTTTTCGATTGAGGGATCCGTTTGCGTAATACGTTAAGCTTTAAAGTGTAAATTTTTGTTAGCGTCAAGAAGTGTACCGTGCCTGCTAAATACATACTTTGTTGTTGCATATGTGAAAAAATTCGTAGTATAAATAACGAAGTTAAAATTAAAACTTTACAAGTAAACGAGTAATAGTCGATCTAAATACATTTGCGGTTAGAATGTATGGGAGCACATACACATGTTTCAACTACAATGTTAAGTTTCATCCCAACTATGGAACCCTTCATTGTGCGTGGTCCGACATGCGGTTAATAATAACAATAACCCCATCGACGTATCTCTGCGTTCCTGAACTCTAGATCTGTGCCGGTAGAGTTTGCTTTGCCGAAATAAGTCTAGCGTGACGAGCCAGACCTAGAGAGATGAACCCGCAGGACGGCATATGACGAACTGTTGGGCATTAGCGACCCCACGGACCCTATCTCCCGGGAAGCTTGCCTTTATTGGCCGGCCTTAGTGAACACTGACGAGGAACAGAGCTCCCACCTCTTTCTTGCCTGTATTGGCCAGCTTGAGTGAAGATTCAAGAGCAAACGTGCTCGTACTTCCAGGATTGTCCTGATAGCCGTGGGATACCTCTCCACTCTTCAAGCACCTCAGGACATGTTGCCCATTTGTCGCTACGTCACTATGTGCTAGAGACCATTTACGGCCATTTTATCTGTGTATATAACATTGGTCAGGCATTGGACATAGTTCTTCCATAGTTCAAGGTACCCAATCCACTATAGCCAGCCAAACCCACAGCCCAATATTTTTTTATTTCCATGTTCTGCAATAGTCCTGCACTAACCGAGGGTTGTCCTTGGGTGCACTTCCATAATGCATACAGTGATAAGGGTCGGCTGGTGCCTCCACATCATTTGAAATTGTCTAAGGGGCCTCTGCGAGTTGGTTTCAGCTCCTAGTACGCCTTCCAAAGGTCCAGGACCCCAGGGTCCCAAGATATGTCAAAGACAATTTAAATAATAATAATCATTTTTATTTTTCCAAAAATAGTGTTACATATTTTTCCCACCAGTTATTGATAAGCAAAAACTATGCAATACAATACAGTACTTAGGTATTTAATTTTAGTAGAAAAAGATGACTTGACCTTTTTAATTTTAATTAAACGGTGTAGATGCCAGTGAAATTACAGGCAAATGACACTTTCGTATAGGTTTGTCTAGAGGGCTTTTGTGTATGATTGTTTTTTACTATTTCCAGTGCCATAGCCCATTATAAGCCACGCCCTGTGCTACATACAAAGGTTTGTTTTTCTAAGTACCGTTGTTCTATCACACATGCAAACTCTGCACATTCGCGCAAAGGGCGATGATCTTTACATTTCAAAGACAAAGACAAAACTATTCGTAGGATATGGTACAAGATTAAGGTAAAAGTATGTTCAGGACACATCCGCCGCTAAAATCGGCGTACGAATATTTATAATTATAATATGTAAATCACGGACTAGAGAAAAAAAAAGGACTCGGCGCCATGCATATCGAAAGTGAAGCACAGTAAGCATGCCGGACCGTTTGTACAAACGTGCCTCACGCACACATTTACATCATAGTATGCCGGCCGGCCGCCATTACGCGTCTTTGTAAGTACTTAAGTAATTTCAATTAAGTGGACTTCATAAATCGCTTTATTTTAATAAATGAATAAACTGTCAAAATATTTAAAAAATGGAGAAATTTCCATTCATCTGGTATCCCTCAAATCACGCACACATAGATCGGTACGGTGCTTCACTTTCGATACGCGTGGCGCGGAGTCCTTCTTTTTTCTCTAGTCCGTGATGTAAATATGAACATATTGAATCTAACTTGTACTACTAACACACTTATCCTAACTATAATAATATACTATAAATGCGAAAGTGAGTTTGTTTGTTTGTTACGCTTTTACGCTAAAACGGCTGAACGGATTTGGATGAAATTTGGCATATAGGTAGATCATGATCTAGGTTAGGACAAAGAATACTTTTTATGACGGTACTACATTCCCGTGGGATATTTTCCGACATCCATGCGACTGAAGTCGCGAGCAAAAGCTAGTTTAAAATAAAACCACAACATTTACATTATAAAATTAACTGAATCTAATATTTATATTTACTACCCCTATCATTAATAAATTCATGAGCTGTGTAAAAATTATTTTCAATTCTCTTATTACTTTCACCCAACACTTCCTCATATATTGTCGAAAACTGTAAACGTTTAACATGGAACTATTCAGTAACACTCCAGTCTTTAACAGTAATATTGGAAAAGTTAAAACATTTACACTTATTGAGATTCCTGTCGATAAAACGTCATTTAAGGCGACGATAACCGACTTTTAATGATTTTAAACTGAAGATCACGTCTAACAAGTAGTGTTAATGATTTGGAAAAAATATATGTTAAATTAGAGCATTTTTTTTATAACTTAATGTGTGAATATTATATATGAATATTGCGTAGTGTAATTAATTGGTAAAGTTACGTCTAATGTGGATAAAAAACTGAGAATCACGCAAAAACTATTAAGTGTATTTTTATGAAACCTTCACCATTTTAAAGATAATTTAGCTATTTATTTTGGTATACGTGTTTTAATATATTTCCTTTTGTTTTATGTACAATAAATTAATAATTCGTCTAATCTGGGACAGCGCTCCTTGCTGCGCGAGTCCTATTACTGGGTGGATGTATGTACGACGCGTTGCATTGACTCAAGGCCGTTGGCATATATCTACGTCCTAACTGGAGCGTGCCGTTTCTCGTGAATATGCGAACTGGGTGGTAGAATGTTTCACCTCCCACAGACTTGTAAAACTGAGGAAGGTTTTGTAAAGTTACAAATTTCAGGTGCCAAAAGAGTTAAAGAAGATATACAAGGTGTAATTTAAATAACGCACAGCCTCCTAAGGGGTCATTATACTCATCATTATGAATAAATTTTACTATGAGGCCAAAAAACTGAACTCGCGCAAAAAAAAAATCAGTTGTCCCCTACGTATACATGGTGCTTGGTAAAACACCAGCAACCTCTTAAGGGGTCATTGTACTCATCATTATGAACAACTTTTACTATGAGACCAAACCTGAAATCGCGAAAAAAATCAGCTGTTCAGTACATTTATGTTCGCATAAATCGTCAAAATGTACCTACTGAACAGCTATTTTTTTTTTTGCGATTTCAGGTTTGGTCCTATAGTAAAAGTTGTTCGTAATGATGAGTACCCCTTAAGAGGTTGTTGGTGTTTTACCAATAACCCTGTATTTACATAATGTTCGCATAATATCTCGTCAAAATGTAGGGAACAACTGATTTTTTTTCGCGATTTCAGGTTTGGTCCAATAGTAAAAGTTGTTCATAATTATGACTATAATGACCCCTCTATAACTATAAATTAAAGTCACTTTCATGTCTGTCACGAAATGTCAGATAGAAACGCGTTGTTCTACTAAACTTCGCAACGGATTTTGATGCGGTTTAGTTATGGGGTGAATTTCAACAAGAGATTTTTATGTATCATTTCGGTGGGATTTTTTTATTTCAATGCAATCTATATATTTTTAGTGACAAATAATACTTTAGTCTATTTTATAACATTGTGCGTGAGTGGACATCAAATATTATCAAAACTTACATAAATATTTAAGGATAAAGTTTTAAGAGTCCACTGAAATTAAAAGTGTCCACCGAAATGATAAAAATTACCACCGAAATGATACAGCTAAGAACAACCGTGCCCCCAGCCAGGGTTCCGTACTTTGTTAGGTTTGATTTCCACAAATTTTAGATAAACACTGAGACAGGACAGTACACAGTTTTTTTAATATCATCATTAATATACAGATATTACAGTTAGTATTATTACATATATCATTCTTTGAGGTTACAATAACCTCAAAGAATGATATTAATGTAATGTAATGTTTATTATGATATGAATGAATAGTTTCTTTACTTTTATAACCTTTGGTAATTTTTGTGGTTGTTGTTGTGTGAAAATGTTGGAAAACTTTATCGTAAATGCTGGTAACCTTAAATAAATATTTTTGCTTGTTTATGTACTAATACTAATTTACTTGATATATTTTCAAAAGAATCAACGTATCGCGATTAGAAAGCTTAAAGTTTCTGATTAATATGATGGTTGCATTTGTAAGTTATGCCATTAATAGTAATACCTAATGTCTACCTATTGCACTAAGAGAAAAATGCTAGGTATAATTTAGTTAAATTGGTAACGAGAGGAGAATAGTGTTTCTACAGGTATATCAGTAAAACTTCTAAAATTAAATCAACTCTTATATTTTTAAAATAATAATAATAATATTCCACAACTATCACACAAATAAATAAATGAATAAGAAACATTATAAAAATATCTTAGTAGTAATAGCTTAGTACTTTTAATCCTTTTACATAAACGTATGAAACATAACAGAAACCTGAGATTGAGATCACTTTATTCTTAAATTACTACAACAATAGAGAAACGTACATATCTAAATAGAACAAAAAACAACAAAGTTTTGTTCTACCTATAACTATAATTCGCAATTATGTATAAGTAATTCTTATACCTAATGCGAATTATAGTTATTCCAATAAAACAGTCTTTCTGGGTACGTATTTACGAGTAGGTTCAAGTATGTAGCTTAAAGATTAATTTTTCATCATGTCACTTTAAATCACACAATTATTTCTCAAATTCACTAATCAGCCTCTTTTCATGACTATAAATATAGGTTTTTAATTTAGATATGTACCTAATAAACAAATCTTCTTTAATTATCACACCACAGCACGTCTTTACTATAATTATTATAGTCATCAGTCTTCTTTAATAAGTTTAACTTCCTACCTAAAACAAGTCATGCCATTAAATGACAGCAAATATTTAAAAAACTAAATATACAATAACAAAAATCAAAAAATATTCAAATCAGAACTGGACGAAGACGAAGATAATCTTCTTACTTTTCTCTTCTTGGCTGTAATCATGATTTCTTCTTCGCTGTCAATATTTCTTGTCCGTTCATACTTTTCAATAATTTCAGTATCATTGTTTTCAAAAAATGAACACGATGGAGTGCTAAATTCATTGAAGTTTTCATATTTTTCGAGCAATGATTTGGGTATTATCGATGATTCCTGCTCATTCTCTCCTTTTTGATTATTCATTCCATCAAAGGAATGGGATGTTGAGGGCTTAATAATTGATATTTCAATGTTTGTGATTGAGTGTGTGTGTGGTTCATGTATGAAACTATTCCTTTGTAATTTTTTGGAAAGATTCTTTTCATTGAATGGCTTGGGACGTAGTACTAATTTTTCTGACAGTTGAATTGGACGCAGATGTGCTATATTTGTATTATTTGCAAAATTCGTTGATTGAATCCCAGTGAAGTCATGAAAACCTAAATGCTTGCCGTGAGGGCACCTAATAGTTTTATTTAGGCATTCTCTTTCAATACAGGACAGATGTCGAAGTGCCAAACGGTTTCCTGACTCTTTAGACCAAACAACTTGGTGAACTTTCATAGTTCCCGGAAAAGTCTTTAAGTCTTTGGGCAAGAGCCAATCTTTTTCTGTCACCTGATAATCTTCAACTGTTTCAATTTTCACACCTTTAACATAACACTGTAGGTTTTGTACCAGCGATTCAATATTGGTAATATCATGTTGATATGAGACTTGTTTATCTAGCGTTCTCTTTAATACTCCACCCACTCCATCTGCTGCGCTTTTTCCATGACCACACTCACAATAGTTCCAAATTATGTGGGTCAGCATCGGACAATAGGAGGATAACTGAGTTATTATATATAATATATTTTTATTCCTGTATTGCGCAGATGGTGAGTCAGAAATAACGTAAAGTTTACGAACCAGAGGAGCAGTTATCTCAATTTCTTGCAAAACAGGAATGAGGTGTGCCCATACTGCAGCAGCATCATGCCTTAAAGAGGTACTTACAGTACAAAATGACTGAGTTTTGCAAGTTTCGTTGTCGAGTTTGAAATATATTACGACAGTATGCAAAGTGAACTGTTGTCTGCTACCACCAAAATGAAGGGATTGAATTTCGGATCCATATTTGGCATTATAATTTTCACTGAAATCAATTTGTATAATACAGTCTTCCGTAGTCATATTTTCTTTTAACGTTTTGAAAGCTTGATTTTGATTTTTATTATTGACGCAATGTTTAAGGAATGGTTTCAGGCTATCTTCGAATTTTTTTATTAAATCTAGTGGTTTCACCCAACGCCTTACTTTTTCAACTTTAATAGCAGATTTTTCTACATTATTTTTGACATATATGCTTTTATTCTTCTCCCAACCCCAATACGCTATGTTCACTTCATTATTAAACTCTTGATAATCAATGTGTCTATTTTTACAACTTGAGCATATTCTTTGCAGACAATCGATGTTATCTTTACTACAACATAGGCTACTTAAAACGTCGGATATTGTATTTTCTTTGATAAGGCGGTTTCTTTTCATAGATTCAATCAAAAGTTTCATATTTTCGTGCTTTTCACATAGGCATGTATTTCGTGCATTCACATTTGGTTGAGTGACCCAGAAAGGCTTCATTCTTGAAAATGTTGAATAGCTTATCGGTGGTTCTCCTGATCCCAAATATTTCAAGTGTAAATTTTTAAGTGTGTCTGTCAATAGTCTTTTTTGTTTTTTTAATCCATGTCTAGATATGGTGTCATTTTTTCCAGGACACAGTGTTGAATTTTCATCATCTTCTAAAAATTTCACCACCCTCCTGAGAATTCGATTTTTTTTTTCATCAGGTTTTATGACTTCTACTGCTGGTTTTTCTCCTTTTTGGGTACTTTTCTTCAAAATCATATAATTGCTTTGTAGTCTGTTACACCTTTTTTTGAACATTTCTTTTTCCTTAGTGACCTGTAATAATTTGTTTTGTAATTCTGTTATTAGCTTAGTTTTAGTTTTTTGATATTTTCGAAATTTGTCTTTAAGTCCTCGCTTGAATTCTACAGATGTAATTGACGAGTCTGAAACAGGGCTGTTGGGGCATAATGTTGACTCGATACTACTTAGATTTGATGGACATGTTATTCGTTGTACGCCACTTGGTTGTACACAATGAGTGCCAGTTACTACATTGTCATCAATATGATGTTGAATATTGGAACCAATTGTACTATCGCTATTCATCGGCAAGCAGCGCCGAGCCGAAGATGGATTCCCTTGACGAGAAGTGCTTGGACCAGGATTGCTATAGTCAAAATTTACAAAATTTTGATGCGTTGATAGCAGGGTTTGTCGTGGACTGCTTGTGTATACCCGATGAAAGCTTCTAGCTTCTGTAGTATTAGAACGTTGGATTTGGATATTCGTACTAATACTATTGCTGTTCAATCGTAAGCTGCGCCGTAAAGTAGGCAAGAAGGAACTGTGACAGGAAGTGCTTAGTCCAGGACCATCACTTTGATCCCCAATTGTCTCATCCAGAGGGTTAGCACGAGCCGCTATAGGAGCTGGAGCTGCTCTATTTTTTTTTCTTTGGTAATAAGCAGCAGCACTTATTTTGTTTTTTCTTCTTAGGATTCTTAATTTTTTAGGGGTCATTAGATGCCTTGAAACAATTAATCCCGCTGCTTTTTTTCTGGCATACCTTTCTCTGTCTTTTCTCAAAAACTCTTCGCGTGAGACTTCATTGCTCTTAATTCTCTCTTTTCTTCTTCTTTCATACAACCTCCTTTTTTCCAACCTTTCTTCTCTAGTCTGTTGCTTAGGCCGCGGCATCCTAAAATCAAAATACACGCTTTTCAATTTTCTTCTTTCTCATATCCACAGACATACATTCATACACACTATACTATGATCCTATAAAATACTATACCTTCAGATACACCACGCGCTCACACACTAGCTCTCTTGCATTGACTCAGACAAACACTCTCACAGGCAATTTCTCATCACATAGGTATATCTCTTTTTTTTCATATAACGTTTAAATGCTCTTTAACTTATTTGTTATATCTTGTAAAATTAAGAAATTTTGTAATTATATCAAATATTATTTATTATTGTTATTTACTCGTAATAAATGATATAAAAATAAAGGTAAGTGACTTATATTGAAGGTAAACCCTCGAAATAATTATTTTGTTGACAATTAGTAGGTATAATAATCTACACTGTGGTGACCCACACACTCATCACATTTTCGTTGAGCCGAACAAATGTGTATCTAAAGTATAGTAAACATGTACTAACTACATAGATATATGTATATATTATATATCTTAAGCACAAATATTACACAACAAATACACCTAAATAATCTAATCGACACTCTAGGTAAAAGTAGGTACATTACAAAACTATGACTTTGTATTTGACACCAGGATCTCTAAAACTTTATGTTTTTATCATTTCGGAGATACTTTTAATTCCGGTGGACTGTAATTGGTATAACAGTCCACCGAATCCACTGAAATGATAACACTGAGATGATAAAATAGAGGTTAGTTCTACATTTAACTCCGAAAAAAAATTATTTAAAAAATATGAACACTACTCAAACAAAACAGTACTTACTGCGAATTTAATACACAATTTTGAAACAAATTAAACAAATCTAGCACGAGTTATAACAGCCACCGAAATGAAACTATTTTTGTCCCCATATTACTGAAATGATAAACTTACTTTTTTGGCGGGAAACCGCAAGACGTTGGGACCGGTGCGTTCGCGCCGAGAGCTTAAGCCGGACTGATCCGGAGTGAGAAAAGGTGAAAGGGGCGTAACAACGCAATGTTGATGTGGCTATTCTACTAAAACTTACTGTCCTCTGAAATGATAACTTTTTTCCAGACAAAAGTTGACTGCCTGTCAAATCCATGAGAAAGAAGATAAACAAACAAAAATTGTTTTATTTGATCGAATATATTATAATTTAATGATAACAAAATCAATTTAAATCCATATTACGAATGTATTTGCAGGAGAAGGTATGTTATGAGCGGAATTGGGTTCAGGACAGGTCACCGTGATGATAAAATAACACTTTGTAATTTTTTTTTTGGGTATATTAGAGGGTAGATACCAATGATTTTTTTTGCCAAGGTAGAGAAATACTTACGTTGTTGAGAAAAAATATATAAAATTAATAATCAGCACATTGCACTACCGTTCTCAGGTTTGCCGTGTATTTTTTTGCTTGGGCAATTCACCCTATGATCAGCTTCATTTAGAGAATTCATTCCGGAAGGTTTACGTGTATTATATTATTATTATAGTTGCCTGGGCTGAGGCGCCTGTGGCTAAAGTAATAACAGTCGCACGGGTCAGGTTCAGCTACGCTTGCCGCGATTGGCCCTGGATGGGTATGACCTCATCTTTACATACCAAGACCCCTCCGTGCCTAGGAAAGCACGTTAAGCCGGTGGTCCCGGCTGTCATTCGTGGATCTTTGACAGTCGTTACGGGACTTCAGAAGCCCGAAAGTCTTAACACCAGTCTTACCAATGAGTATAGTATTACCCAGTAACTGGGTTGTGGAGATCAGATCAGGCAGTCACTCGACTAAAATATTGGTATTCAGCTGCATCCGGTTAAACTGGAAGCCGACCCTAATATAGATGGCAAACGACTCGGCAGATGATGATATTAATATGAAAGTTACATTACGTAGATGTAATTAAGAATGAAGAAATCTTGATGTTTTGTCAAATTGTAAAAAAACATGCGAAGCAGTGCTGGGGCGCTAGTCAACTATAAAATTACTACAAGTATTCTGTGTCTATTTCAAAAAGGATGTACCTATAGCAATCTTGTGATGAGTAACTAAAAGTATTTGCAAGAGCTAGATGGATAAAAAAAAGATCTTGTCTAAATTGAATTAGGAGAGATGTTACTAGATTTATTTCTGGTCTTGGGGCGTTAGTAGGTATACCTATCAACATTCTTCTGCCCTTATCCTAATCTATTTGCCTTTTTAGGGTTCCGTACCTCAAAAGGAAAAAACGAAACCTTTATAGGATCACTCGTGTGTCTGTCTGTCCGTCTCTCACAGCCAATTTGGTCCGAATCTAATGGGCCGATTAAGTTAAAATTTGGTACACGTATGTATTTCTGTGACCCAAACACGGACGAGTAATGTAAATTAATGAATTTTTAATATGGGGCTCAATTTTGGGGGGCAAATAAGAAAATTTAAAAAGAAAGTTTTGCAAACTGTACCGTGCGATACATCAAATGAAAGGGCTTACTGTGAGGGTCTCAAATATATTTTTTGAAAAGTTTCAATTATTATATGTTTTGAGTAGAGCTGACTAAAATTCTAATGAATTTGTCATCCTGTCAGTAATGTGAAACTTTAATTATAACCTATTTATGAATGGTGTCAGGGCGTCACACTGAAGATATGTCATGTGTATGGCAGAGGGCTAATTCAAACACAATCACAATGAGCGGCATAAAAGTCCAACGTGCGTGATCTGGGAAGCGAGAGGTCATAAGTTTGGATGCCACCCATAATCCCATTGTACTATTAAAACGTGAACTTCCTTATCGAAGTTCATAGCACTATAATAATTTTGCGTAATTCACAATCTAATGCACGGCTTCTGATTTACGAATTTTAAGTTGAGAACAAGTCAAAGTCTCTGCTTTAGCATAACTTAAATTTTGAATTTCGCGGTGTAGCATATTGAATTTTATTTTATTTTTTTTTATTTGTCAACTATAAATACTCAATTGGAAAACCGGGTATTAATAGTTTTAACTGAAATCACTTGAAGAAGACGGCGATTGTAATCATCTTAACTAAACGATACTGTGGTCAAAAGCCAATCTCGATCTTGTTATCTTTTGCCAAAATCCTACAGTCATTAGTGTGCCCTTACGTACAAAACCAGCTAAGGAAATATCTCAGTGAGAGCCAACAAGGATTTGTCAAGGTGTTGATCTTGCTTTGACAAATCAGTTTGTCACTTTTGGCATACAATTCGATGTAATATATACGGACTTTAGTAAGGCCTTCGACCGAGTTTCACATAAAATACTCTTGCAAAAGTTATTAGCATAATTATGGCATCACCTTGCTAATGTGGCTAGAATCTTACCTCGAAGAACGTACTTTCTTTGTTGTGGTGAATGGCTTTAAATCTAGTGCTTGAAATTGTCACGTCTGGTGTGCCGCAGGGCTTCCATGTCGACCCCGAACTTTTCAAGGTTTGTAAACCGATTTGCCAACTTGTTTTCAATTCTCCCTATGTTTCATGTACGCAAACGACTTGAAGGGAAGAGTGATAGGCTGAATTAATGATATCTGCATAGTGTCTGCAAATCGATCTCAACAGTTTGATTTAGTGATGTAAGCGTAAATGGCAACAAATGCTTTCAACTCTCAAAAGAGTTCACCTAATTGAAGTTGTTTACAGTATTGGCAATGAAATGGTTGAAACAGTAGATCAAATAAAGGATCTATGCGTAATATTTGACCGTAAGCTCACCTTCCTTCCACACCTTGAGAGTGCCGTTAAAAAGTCCTCTAAATTGTGGGGCTTCGTCATTCGGAACGGCAAAATCTTTCGTAATAGCCGGTACTTTGGACTATTGCAACTTAGTATGGAGGTCACATTATGCAACACATTACTTCGACTGGAAAGGATTCAGATGCGGTACCTGTGGCACTTGATAGTTCTAGCAGAGTATAGAAAAAGTTATCTCACACGGATAAATTGACGAAATTTGGCATAACTTCCTTGCCTCGTCTGAACAAATTGTCGGATTGTATTCATGTACAAATTTTTGAATAATATGATAGGCTGTCCTAAGTTCCTAAACTGTAGGATTAATTACAGGGTACCTGCTGGATATCCTCGCATTCGTATCACCTCGTGCAGTCATTTTTTCATTCTTTTTCTCTTCTTTTTGTTCATTGCTAAGATATGAGACGGCTGTATACCTCTCTTTATTTTGTTTTGTACAAATAACTTAACTTCTCTAATTTAAGATTGTTCACCTAGTAGGTAATAATAAGAAAATGCTGTATTTACGTGTAAGAGTTTATTTCATGCGAAACGATGGGTAGTCAGGATGGTAACAATAAACGATGTACTTGCACTATAATTTGTTTAATCCTTTTAAAATCAGAGTTTGCACTAATAGTTATTGCACGTGGTGATGGTTACAAAACAACTGACTGGAGCTGACTAACACATTGGTATTCATAAGTTCCACTAATAACCTAATACTTAGATTGCATAAGTTACAATAATGAGTTTACATAACAATTATTAACAACCAAATAAATGATATGGAGTTTATAAATCAATATTCTTAAGCAATCATTACTTTAAACATTGCGCGCCGGAAGCTGACAACCTGAAGGCGCCATAATGGATATTCAACAGTTCTTATTAAATCACCAAGAATAAATGAAACATTTAGCTAACTAATTCCCAATAATCAGAATGACTATAATAATTATGTAAATTACTTAGTCAATCTGGTATTATCCAGGACCGGAAGTCGCTAACAAATGATTATTTAAATTACTTAGTCGAGCAGGACTGGAAGTCGGTAACATATATTTAGTTCTTTATACAAGCTTTTATTTAGTTTCACCTGTGTCTGTCCGTAATCGAATCTTGTAAGTTAAATTTGACCCACTTCCCGGTTTCCGATTGAGCTGAAGTTTTAAATGCATATGTAAATCAGATGACAATGCAATATTATTATGACATGGAGCTGATCTGATTATGGAGCTGGACTGGCCATGGGAACTCAGTAATAAAACAACGCAGCCCTATCGAGTTTGGGCCTCTAGTCTTGACAAGGACTCTGGTCCTAGATGATATCTAGACTAATAAACGCTTGTTTAAAAAAAAAAATATACACTTGTTTTCTGTTGCTTCCTGTATTTTCTGTAGTGTATACGAACGTTGGTAAATCTACATAAATAAATAAACTCAGCCTTTTGCAGACCACTTTAACCATAGCCAAAACGATTTTTTACCAAAACGAGCCTTTCACAATGTGCTTCCTTATCGAAACCTCCATGAAAGATGGCTCAAAATCCATGAAAACCAATATGCAATAAAGCCTATAGCAATAACTTTTCTCAAAGTCATTTATAATAAACTAAGGACCTTTTATAATTAATGGTTGTGGGGAACCTTTGTTCAAAAGGTTGTGCAAGAGACGTAATATGAATTGAGGGTACAATAGATTTTATTTTCATTCCGATCTGGAGCCGAAGTTTCACGAAGTGGTCACGAACGTTTAATGTTCGTAATTTAATTTTGAAATTACGAAATTGATATCCGTTTACCGTGAATACTTCCGGGATATTTAGGGTTACTCGAAGTTTTCCCTTATAGAAATCGGATATGTCAACTAGTAGCAAAATATTCACATCTCGTGATTTGTTCTACAACCATTACTTCTACTGTTTCCCATCACTCGGAGTTTCAGGGACTATGTAAGTACAGTCGGCAACAAAAGTTTTAATCAACTCTAATTTTTTTGTTCGGTTATAAGAATAAGTATTCGGAAAAGAAAGTTAATATGCTTTTCCTAATATCCTTTTAGTCGAATAAAATGAAATGCTATGTCTCAATTTAGAATCTAATCTAAACTGACACACACTGCCACTTTTACACATCATCTAAATTATAGATAGATGATGTATAAAAGTGGCATGTATAAAAGGAGCTCGTGGCTAAGTAATAACAGCCGCACGGGGCGATCGATCAGGTTAAGCTACGTTTGCCGGGGTTGGTCTGTGGATGGGTGACCATATTTTCATACCGAGACTCCTCCGTGCCTCGGAAAGCACGTTAAGCCGTTGGTTCCGGCTGTTATTCGAGGATCTTTGACAGTCGTTACGGGTCGTCAGAAGCCCGAAAGTCTCACAACCAGTCTTACCAAAGGGTGTCGTATTACCCAGTAACTGGGTTGTGGAGGTCAAATAGGCAGTCGCTCTACTACTAATACTGTTATTCAGCTTCATCTGGTTAGACTGGAAGCTGACCCCAACATATGTAGTTGGGAGAAGGCTAGGCCGATTGATTGATTCATGATTTCGTCAAAACTCAAAAACAGTCTTTAACAGAAAACCAGACAAAACAACCCTCTTTCCGTCCTCTGAAGTCGCCTTCTAACTACAAAGCCTCATAAAAATCCCTTGGAATTAGTGAATTTTCATCATAGTCATACGAAGGCTCGCCCGTCGTCATCTGTTTTGTCAAAAAAAAGGCTGTGCAATAAAACTGAGACTTCGCGGGGACACAAATTATTTGCGGACGTTACCCGCGACCCGGATAAATTATTCATTGCTGGTTTTATTGTGAGGGACGATAACTAAACGATACAAAATCCGTAAAAAAACTTTTTTGCAAAAAATAAAACCGACTTCCAAAACAAAACACTACAAAATAAAAAATTACTTTAATTTCGGTAGTCGGTGTCTTTGGTTTTGTATTTTCGTTTTTTGCCACCGACTTCCGAAATTAAAGTTTTTTTTTTTTCATTTTGTAGTGTTTTCTTTTGGAAGTCGTTTTTTTTTTGCAAAAACGTTTTTATTTTCACTTTTTAGTTGTGGTACCTACCCCACGCAAATTCGAATACCACTACCTGCTATGTAAATAACAGTGATAGGAAGTTATTAAAACATCATCCGCATAATATACCTAATTAGTGGGAATAATACGCATTTTTGAAACTAGCACAAAAACAACCCAAACAAAGTTAATAAAATTTATATGGGACCACCTAGTAAGTATATCATCTCAAATAAAAAAAAATATCCAAATCTGTCTATCCGTTTTTGAATCACGTAAGGAACATACAAAAAAAAAACATACACTCGGATTAAGAACCTCCTCATTTTTGAAGTCGGTTAAAAAGTATAAAAATAATGTCTGTCGTGAGTGTCTGCGTGACCTCTTCATCATCATCATCATCATCATTTCAGGCGAAAGGCGTCCACTGCTGGACATGGACGTAGGCCTCCCCAAGCACCGCGTGACCGCTTACTATAATTTAGACGACTATAATTTAGAGAACGTAATCTAAAAGATTTATGTATTACTAGCAGCGCCTCGCGGTTTCACCCGCGTAAGTCTCGAGCCCGTAGGAATATGGGGATAAAAAGTATCATAGTGTTAATATAGGTTAGAAGCTATCTGTGTGCCAAATTTAATCAAAATCCATTGAGTAGTTTTTGCGTGAAAGTGTAATAAACATCCATCCTTCCCCACAAACATACGCATTTACCGTTTTAAAATAGGGTCTAATAGGTGAACGGAGTAGAAGCCTATGGCATACCTAGTTTTTTTTTTTTTTTTTAATAATAATATCGAAATTCAAATCATACGCACCCTGCGTATGATTTGAATTTCGATATTTTTTTAACGATCTTTATAAAGTTTTTTCAAAATTTCTGTTTTTATTGTTCTAGTTTGCTGATAGAGCAATTTCTGTCTAAGCTATTGAAAAAACAAACAAAAAAAAACTAGGTATGCCATAGGTTTCTACTCCATTCACCTATACTTTTTCAAGACGGTAAAGAAGTCACCCAATATTCTAATATTATGAATGCGAAAGTTTGTGAGGATGGATGGATGTTTGTTACACATTCATGCAAAAACTACTATTCATGAAATTTGGCACACAGATGGTTTATAACTTGGATAACTACATAGGACACTTTTTATCACGTTATTCTTACGGCTTCGAGATTTACGCGGGTGAAACCGCGGGGCGCTGCTAGTCATATATAAAAATAAAGTGTGCCATTTAGAGACGCCGTTTTATTTTCCTGTAACCTTTACATAAACTTCTATGACACAGAATAATTTCAGATTTTTCTCTATGCAAATTTTGGAGATAAGGGGGTGAACGGTATTTTTTTTACATTTTTCATCAAAAGTCGAAAACTATGCGGCCTAAAAAAAAGCAAATGTTTGAAAATGTGCAAACAGCGCTCTTTCATATGATACCCCACATGCCCTAGTAGCCCTACTTTGAATTTTTAAGACACCTTTCAGTCCCTGTTGCAAAAAAAATATACATTTTTATTTATTTCTTATTTGCAAAATAGTTGTGCAAACGTCATCTAAAATTATTCCAAAATTCAAGTTGATAGCATTAGTAGTTCTTGAGATATCTAGCTGTGACAGACAGACAGACTGGTGTTCCTTTTTACCATTTTGGTACGAAACCCTAATGACAGATTGCGGAAATATTTCTACGCATTCTACGCTTCGCACGGCAATGTGTCAATTTGTCCATTCTTCCGTCGACAAAACTTCGTCATGCTACGCGTGCAGCAGTGCTATTCTGTCAAATCTCATCGTGAAAACTTAGGTGAAGTGAGCGTGGAGTGAGCTGTCAATAGTGTCAATGCCTAACATCAGGTGGAATAACAGCTCACTTCAAGCTCACTTCACCTAAGTTTTCACGGTGAGATTTTTACAGAATAGACCGGCTGGTGAGGATTCTCAATTCTTCGTTAGAAAAGCTAAGTAATTTCAACAGTAACTTCTGGAAGTAGACCTACGAAATTGATAAGAATATCAAATAATATAACAAAACTCATCTCATCATCATTCACCCTTTTCTTTATCTTTTAGAATAGAAAACATTCATTTAGACATCGAAAGAGATTTCCGTTTACGGAAAATTCTGAAAGTTTCACATGCTCCATTTTTGATGTATGACAAAACCGTTCGCCAATCGGGACTCAAAATCACCCCAAATAGGACGAAAATAACCGAAAAACCATTTCTCCATGGTATAAACAGTCGTTTAATCTGAACGAAAGTGAAACATTTCTAAGGCCGGGCCCATATTTGAGACTGTTCGACAATCACGTGGAAGAACCTGAGTGAGGGTTTTCAGTCGCATCCCGCGTCCTGTGCGGGATTCGCTTCAAGGTGAGCTTAAAAGTGGACCGCAAGTATGCTGGCCACACTCATGAGAATCATCTCCCTAGCCTTTTCCCAACTATGTTGCGGTCGGCTTCAAGTCTAACCGGATGCAGCTGAATACCAGAATTTTACAAGGAGCGATCGCCTTTTAACCTCCACAGCCCAGTCACTGGGTAATACGATATTACCCCTTGGTAAGACTGGTTGTCAGACTTTCGATCTGCTGACGACCCGTAACGACTGTCAAAGATCCACGAATGACAGCCGGGACCAACGGCTTAACGTGCTTTCCAAGCCATGGACCCTTCCATCTTCACCATCTTGGTATGTAAAGGTGGTCACCCGTCCACGGACTAACCGCGACAAGCGTATCTTAACCTGATCAATCGACCCGTGCGCATGTTATTACTTAGCCTCAGTTCCCTTATAGTCACGACACTTCCTAATCGTTAAAACAATCGACGTGCGCAGTCGCATCCTGCGTCCCGCTCGGAAGTCACCTCAGTTTGGCCAGAGCTTAAAAGTGGGCCGCAAGCATGCTGGCCACACTTACGAGAATAAAAAAAAAACATCTAACAATCAAACTTACAGATCGCAAGTGTATGCTCATCCTTATACCGATTGAACTCAACACCGACTACTATGTGTATGATGTATGACTGTTTGTCGCATTAGGGAGCCATATAAATATTAATAATGAGGCCAATAAACGGATTACAGTTTATTGGTCCAGCTTATAGATGAATGTACGTAGATGTTTTTGAATGGAGATATAGGAATTATTTGGAATTATTTTTTTACAGATAGTAAAAATTAGGAAAATTACAATATAACCTACTAGGTATTTATCGACTACGATACACCGATTTACTGGTGTGGTGTCAAAGGAAAAATATCTAAAAACCTTAGTCAAATTTTAGTGCAATATTTATAACAAAACTATTAACTACTTATTACAAACAAATATTATTAGAAGTTTTTACTAAAAACTAAAAATTACGAAATAAAAAAATGATTTTAAAAATTAA
The DNA here is from genome assembly GCA_948252095.1 of Dicycla oo. NCBI lineage: Eukaryota > Metazoa > Arthropoda > Insecta > Lepidoptera > Noctuidae > Dicycla > Dicycla oo. The sequence goes on from OX411732.1 coordinate 19,880,316, forward strand.
ATCGACTTCAAAAAGAAATGAACCCAAAATTATGAAATAACTTTAATTTCGGAAGTCGGTGGCATAAAACTAAAATTCAGATCCAAGACCGAAACTTCCGAAATTAAAGTTATTTCATAATTTTGAGTTAATTTCTTTTTAGAAGTCGATTTAAATTTTTAAATAATTTTTGCAGTCGGTTATTTTTGGGCATAAAATAACAGGTTGCGGAAGTCAGATAGGCAGTCGCTCCATGTTCAGTTACATCCGCTGAGACTTGTAGCTGACCTCAAAATGGTTGGGAAAAGGCGAGGCAGATGATGGTGACAATAATTTCAAACAAAACAACTAACTCAATCTATTTCGTCACAACTAAAAGGTACCATTAAAATGACAAAACAAACCATTAGCGTCGCGTTCCGTCAAAACTTCAGCACTGCATTTATGTTAAAAGCAATACTTTACTTATGTACTTGACTACATTAACTTAATGATAAACTAACGTTTGAATGACGGGTCTCATAATGTGTTTGTAAACTAAATTGGTACCTACTTTACTTGAACTTAGTTGTTAGGTAAGCACACAACAATCATACACATATTTTTTTAAGTGAAAAGCTCTTTAGGTGCGTTGAGTGATTTTTGGTAGGGCGAAATCTTATGGATTTGCGTCACCGATATGCTATCTGTAGGTCTATGAGTAGGTATGATGTGTTGCGCTTGGCCAGCAGGGAAGTCAATATAAATGTATAATTATATATGTATATATATTATATTAATATGTGACGTAACATTCCTTGCGCTAATACTAAATAGTCTGCCTATCTGCGAGCAACTTGGAAGTAGAGAAGAAAGTCACAGTTGTAACCTAACCTAAACTGAAATCGCGAAAAAAAATCAGCTGTTTCCTACATTTATGTTCGCATAACTTGTCAGCTGATTTTTTTCACGATTTCAGTTTTGGTCCCTTACTAAAAGTTGTTTGTTAAAATCGTGTGTTTAAATATGTTCGATGTCCACCGCGCACAGGATGGATGGAAAGCAGCACATGAAGAAATTTTTTGCTCTGTTGGTGTAATTGCTGTATGGCGTTCCAGTGAGAGGATAAATAAGTAAATAAATAAATAAATAAATCGGTCACTAATTGCCAGTTACCTTATAGTTTCGGCAGACTGTCTAATTCTTTTTCTCTTTTTAAGGCTGTAAGTTTCAATTCCCCAATGGTTACTAATCTGGCTCGAAGGACCGAAAATATGTGGCATCATATCTCATACAGCAGTTTTACTTACTTATTGATAATTTAAAACATTACCTTTTTTTGTAATGCCTTTATTTAATGGCGATTTATTGGAAAAGTGTGCGTTTAAGCCATGATGATGCTTTGTACACTTGTCTATATACTATAATACCAACCTATTATTATCCCACAGCAGGACAAATGGCTTTTCTCAAACAGATAAGGTACGAGCATTGATCACCACCCTTGCTCAAGACAGGTTGGCTAGAGGAAACCGGGACTTAACTATCTTTATTAATAAAAATCAATTGCCGAATGCATATACGCGCATCACTTTAGGACGGGTGCACCTATTTGGCTAATTCTTATTTTTTTGTGTTTATAATTGTCAGGACGCGGTTTGTATGAAAGAAAATGCTTGAAAAATGGCCGGGAAAATTGTTAAATTCGGGAAAACTGACAGTGCATTTTCTATAGGAATTTTGTATGAATTAATGTAAATTTGACAGGACAATGTTTGTCGGGACAGCTAGTAATATAAGTCTGAAAACTTATATTAACTACTAGCGGACACGGCGAACTTCGTACTGCCTTAGCAGCGCCACCTACCGGGTCCAATTGTATTTTCAAACCACCCAGGAACCCATTGAAATATACACACAAAATTTCATCCAAATCGGTCCAGCCGTTTAGGAGGAGTTTAGGTGACAAACACACGTACAGAAGAATTATATATACAAGGATAAGTCCCGGGTTCCTCACGATGTTTGCCATCACCAATGTTAGTAATGTCAAAGATACACTCAAAAGTTACAGGAGAATTGAAAAAAGTCACATTGGTAATTGATCCATTAACGTGCATGAGAAGCGAAAAAACCACTGGGCTATCAGGATTTTTTTCTACAATTTTTCTATAATCTTGCCTATAAGGATCCTATTCACTCGTGCCTTTCTGAACCTATTTTTCTTTCAGCGCAAGGAGCTAACGCATTTTTATTTCCTACGTTTCTTCTGATTAATTCCGCTTGGTCTCAAGATAAGCTATTGTACCCTGGGGACTGTCGCGCTCATTGCGTTGAGATTCAGCCTACTTACGAGTTACTGATAAAATAGTGGGTAGACTCGGTGGTCAACTAACAAACTTTATTGACTGTATTCTACATATAAAATGCTACAAAACTTCAAAAACCGGCCAAATGCGTGTCGGACCACGCCCAATGAAGCGTTCCGGAGTTGGGATGAATTTATCCCAAGAACAAACCTAACATTGTAGTTGAAAAACATGTTCTCCCATACATTCCATTTGTAAATAGAGGTTCGTACGCACAATATTGAAATATTTACCATGTTATTTTAAGACCATAGACTACTTAGAAGTTGTCCTGTAATCCCTAGGTATAGAACTATTTTCTGTATGTTTTCAAAATTTTACGCTCAGTAGTTTCAGAGATAAGGAGAATGTTCAATTTTCGTATATTTTGTTAAATAACTTAAAAACGTTTTATTTTAAAATTATAAAAGAAAAATATTTGAGACCCTCACAGTAAGTATTTGTCTGTCTTGATATCACACGGTACAGTTTGCAAAAAAAAAAAAATCTTATTTACCCTTAAAATTCATTTATTTACGTTACACTTTCTTGTTTGGGTCACAGAAATTCAAACGTGTACAAAATTTCAACTAATCGGTCCCTTAGATTCAGAGCGAATTGACTGTGATAGACCGACAGACAGACACACGTGTGATCCTATAAGGATTCCGTTTTTCCCTTTGAGGTACGGAACCCTAAAAAAGAATTGTGCTAATAGTGACAATAATAATTCCAGCCTATTATTGTTTCACAGCTTAGCAAAGGCCTCTTCTCATACAGAGAAGGCATAGTCATCATGCGTGCATTAATCACCATGCTTGCTCAAAGCGGGTTTGCGATTTGTACGCGACTTTTTCTTCGCGATATTTTCTTCAACGAGGTCAGGGGGACCTTAAAAAAAGAACGTCTATATGACTACTCCCAATCTGCATAGTCGACAAATCAACATTAACCAAATAAAAATACAATAATACTATCAGAAAACTCCGAACAAACTTGAATAAAAGCCAGCACAACTTCGAACGAACTAAAGATGTTGAAGTTCAATCACAAACTAAACTTACAAATACATCTTACAACTCTAAACGTCTTCCCTAACTTAATCTATGAAACTCCATTCATCCTCTCTTCCCCCTTTCATTCATCCCCCCAGTTTTGGAATCCAATGTTGTGTAACTTTTGAAACATATCTGATCCAGTTTTGCGGCACGTTGCTTCTATTTTTGGGGTAAATTAAGCTATTAGAAAGTTTTGTTGAATGTTTTTGTTGGTATAATGGAGTGTGCAAACTGACATAATTATGGCGAATAAATTAATTTAACGTTTTGTGTTTCGTAATGTTGATTCTATTGTATAGAATCAAGTTCTTCTAACTTAACAGACAGCTGTGCTGCTGTAAAAAAACTCCGAACAGAAGTGGTGCAGAAGCGCCACTTCTTCTCAGTTAAAGCACTAGGAAGTGGTGAAGGACGGGCGTTTCCGGGGACTGTGTAATTTTGATGTTCGAAAAGTGCTGATTCTTAGCCTAGTTCAAATAAATAACTTTTAATTTTGATCAGCGCCGTTCTTGCTAGCGTCACCAATTTACCTAGATATTTTGTTAGGAGCTCTAGAATCTTAATGATCCCACTATACGGGCGGCATAAGGTGACTTCTTATTTACGCCAAAGTTATCAAAATACGGCAGTGCTTTTAGTCATATAATGCTTTTCGAAATAAAGTTATTAATATTCTGAACAACTTAGATACATCTTGTGGGACATAACTAGTTTGTTAGTTTATAACGATATAAAATGTTTCCTTGAATGCGAAAATAACTAGCTTACCGATGAGTCCTCATCATAGCATACCTCTTTGTTAATATGTGGAAAATATAGTGGTTATAACAATGATTTGGTTTTATGTACCTTTCTGATACGTGTTTTTAACAAAGTAATATCGCTTTTTTTTTCAAATAAAATAAAATAAAATAACTCATTGCCTCGATTAATTTCTAATGAACCCTAGTAATAACCATTTATTTCCGGAAAATATGAAAATGACGGATATTTTTATGAATAACTAGATTCCAATTAATATAATCATAGTAGGTATCACTCAAATCAGGATCCTCCAAGAAGAACGGTACCTACAATATTGCTTCCTATAACTTACAAAAAAAAGTGTCTAACATTTAAACTACCCCGTCGAAACAAAGTTCCTCGTCACTTCGTTCAGACCCCTGCGCCCTGAGACGCGAAGTTATTTGAAGAAAAACTAAGTAGATAATAAGTTCTAACATAAAACGAATCAACGACGTAATTTAGAACACAGAAACGTGAGCAACTTGGATTTAATTTAGAAAAACTTTCAAGGTTTATAGCATTTTTTTTGGACTGGAATAAATACGAATCAAAATTTATTTATTTATTGTACTTGTACACAATTCAAATCATACATAACTCTTCTTCTTTGGTACTTGACAGGCCAGCTGGCGTGGTTGGTTAAGATACCACCTATCATGCCGCTGGTCGTGGGTTCGATTCCCATCCAGGACAAACATCTGTGTGCATGAACATGTATGTTTGTCCTGAGTCTGGGTGTAATTATCTATATAAGTATGTATTTACAAAAAAAAAAAAGTAGTGTATGTAGTTTATCAGTTATCTGGTTTCCATAGTACAAGCTCTGCTTAGTTTGAGATCAGATGACCGTGTGTGAACAATGTCTTAAGATATTATTATTACTTCTTGAAAGGCCTACACTGTCCTCCCATATCTATTAACTGTTATTTGAAAATATTGTCAAATAAAAATATTGTTGTATTGTTTTTTAAAAGAGTAACCGTGGAGATTCTTGCCGGCTCTTCTCCATAGAAAACGACCAATTGGAACCGCTCACCTAGCTTTTGACGTTTAAATCTCCCATGTAATTTATGTGAATTAAAATATTTTGATTTCATTTCATTTCAATATACGGACAATTTAAGCTGGTAGCCAATTTGATTAACAATTAATATCACTGACTTTGCCTGAATAGTGTCTACATTCCTACTCCAGTATGAATGACTAGACACTTCAATACCAAGCGAACATACCCTCAACACCATTTTCACGGTGTTAAAAGTGGTCATTGTTCAACTTTGTTTATTTTCGAGCTATCTATTTTTTATGTGAAAGGCTCGTGGCTAAATAATAACAGCCGCACGGGTCGATCTTCAAGGTTAAGCAACACTTGTCGAGGTAGGTCTGCGGATAGGTGACCATCCATTACATACCAAAACCTTTCCGTGCCTCGGAAAGCACGTTAAGCAGTTGGTTCCGGCTGTCATTTGTAGATCTTTAACAATCATTACTGGTAGTCAGAAGCCTGAAAGTCTGGCTAACAGTCTTGCTAAGGGGTATCGTGTTACCCAGTAACTGGGTTGTGGAAGTCAGAGAGGCAGTCGCTCCATGTACTACTGGTATTCAGCTGCATCCGGTTAGACGGGAAGCTGACCCTGTCATAGTTGGGAAAAGGCTAGGCTGATGATGGTTGACATTACTCTTGCAGGTACAACCATTACAAACTAGACAAAAAAAAAATACATTTTTACATAAACTCGTCAGCCACACCACATCCACAATGATGGTTTTCATGAAAGTTCACCCCACCAGTTGGCGCCACTTTGACAAGAGGTCTTCCATTTCAATGTAAAATATAAGGTGACGTTCATTTGTTTCATTCATTCGTTCATCATTTAGTCACGACTAAAGAAAATACAGACACTTTGACCCTTTTGACGCTGACGCTGACGTCTCAGTGCTGCCATCTAATGAACGTTACTTCAGAATAAATTAACCTCAGCTGATATTCACAAACTAGGCTATCTAGCAAACCGCCTAACTTATAGCCAATAAGGCTGACAACAAAGAATGTGGCGGTCTTTGAACGAATAAAAAGTGGACCTATACTCTGATTAAATTCTTTGTAAGGTCCGGACTCCGGATGGACTTATTAATCTTTTTTATGAGGCTACTTGATGAGGGGCTTGAAATATATGCTTGACCATGTAAGTAGTTAAATCTGAGAAGGGATGAAAATGGCTAGATAAAAATATTGCTCCTTTGTTACTCTTTACTGTCACTACCAGAGGGACTGAAAAGTTTTGAGCCTAAGGACCTTCAAGTGTAATTATTGTCTCGCGCTACATATTACTAATTTGCAAATCTTTAGTATAAATACAAAGTTTCATGTCATTAGCATCCTTACGCATGTAGTAATTAATCCGTAAACATCATCATGTCTCAGTAAACCGCGGCCCATCCCTAGACTCAAAACTTTTTGGCCCCCCGATACGCTGTTTTTCAGTGTTATAGCAAATCTTCATCCGGTGTACACACACACACTCGCAAACGGGGTCACGGTCTCTTTTAAAGTCCAGACATAATCTTGGTGCGATCATGTAGATTAGTGTTTGAAATAGTCTTTTTAGGGTTCCGTACCTCAAAAGGAAAAAACGAAACACTTATAGGATCACTTGTGTGTCTGTCTGTCTGTCTGTCTGTCACAGCCAATTTGCTCCGAATCTAATAGACCGATTAAGTTGAAATTTGGTACACGTATGTATTTCTGTGACCCAAAAACGGATGTGTAACGTAAATAAATGAATTTTGAATATGGGTGTCAATATTGAGGGCAAATAAGAAAATTAAAAAAAAGTTTTGGAAACTGTTCCGTGTGACATATGAAATTAAAGGGCTTACTGTGATGGTCTCAAATATATTTTTATTATAATTTTAGAATAAATTGTTTTAAATTTATTTAAGAAAATACACGTAAAGTGACGATTCCCCCCTTATCTCCGAAACTACTGAGCCTAAAATTTTGAAAAAAATACAGGAAATAGTTATATGCCTATAGATTACAGGAAAACCTATAAGAAGGCTATGGTCTTAAAATAACATGGTAAATCTCTCAATATTGTGCGTACAAAATTACATTTGCAGTTGGAATGTATGGGAGAACAATTTTTTAACTACAATGTTAAGATTGTTTTTGGGATAAATTCATCCCAAGTACGGAACCCTTCATTGTGCGTAGTCCGACAGGCACTTGGCCGGTTTTTTTTTTTTAGAACCACATAGATTTGAGTGAACCTGACCAGTTAGTACCTACAAGTATTTGTCAGTAATGTGTAGCTCAACTCAGCACTTAAGGAGCTCAAGGACTCGATGAGCAAAACCAATGAAAAGACATTTAGGTAGGCCCTGTAGGCCGCTTAAAATACTCAAACTGCCTGACGGACGATCATTAAAACCCAACTGAGAAAGAAAAAATTACCCACATAGACCTCACTTTCGCAATAATTAAAGTAATGTAAAACTTTACTAATAATATAAATGCGAATGTGTGTTTCTTTCTTTGTTACGGTTTCACGCTAAAACGGCTTAACGGATTTGGATGAAATTTGGCACACGGGTTAATGACCTGTATTAGGATATAAAATATTTTTTATCCCGGTAATAGTACGTTCCCGTCGGACAATCTCCGACCTCCACGCGAACGAAGCCGCGGGCAAAAGCCATACATATAATTTTGTATAAAATATTCATCAAAACCAATGTCAAAAAAACTTCTGATCAAACAACCGCAAATTCGACCAATACGAACGGAAAACATAACTAATAATCAAATATTTTTTCTGGAAATTAAACACGATAAATAATTTGGAGAAACACAAAGAGGAGCTCGTGGCTAAGTAATAACAGCCGCACGGGTCGATCCATCAGGTTAAGCTACGCTTGCCGGGGTTGGTCTGTGGATGGGTGACCATCTTTTCATACCGAGATTCCTTCGTGCCTCGGAAAGCACGTTAAGCAGTTGGTCCCGGCTGTCATTAGTGGATCTTTGACAGTCGTTACGGGTCGTCAGAAGCCTGAAAGTCTGACAACCAGTCTTACCAAGGGATATCGAATTACCCAGTAACTTGGCTGTGGAGGTCAGATAGGCGTCGCTCCATGTGAAATACTGGTATTCAGCTGCATCCGGTTAGACTGGAAGCCGACCCCAACATAGTTGGGAAAAGGCTTGTTTGGGCTCAATTGGACTTTGTAATTAAAGACGAGTGGACTGTATTATAAGGGTGTAATTTACATGAACATAATATTATAGATAGGTACAAAAGAATGCCCGTAGTGGAGCGCGTCTGTGAGCTGAGTGGAGTGAAGGGCGCGCAGCGGCCGTCGCGTACCGGGTTCGGTACCTCGCCCCGCGGCGCCCGCGACCCCGCGGTCAAGCATATGTGATGCGCCGACAGGCTAGGCAGATTTTTTTGAAACACAAACTTTTTGCAGAACGCAAAGCACTTCTGAAACAAAAATGTACAAATTCTCTAAAATCTCACAATCTTGAATAAAATTGCCAGGCCGCAAAGACGACAGCATTTCCTAAAAAAAAGTAAAACAAACCGAACTGTAAAGAAGCCGCAAGTTTAACCAAACGGAAATTATATTTCCAGCTCTGAAACTTGTACAAATGCAGAACCAGCGACACAAGGTAAGGAAACAACAGAAGTGTAGTTGTGAACCTTATAGAAAGTCAAAGTATTTATAACAATGTGGGTAGGAACCAACAAAGAATCACTCTAGTCACAAGCAAAAGTTATTTAATCACACAAAATATCTTCCTTACAAAATGAAAGAAAGAAAAGAAAGAAAGAAAAACAGTTTATTCGCGTGAAAATGACGCACACAAACTACACAAGAAAAGCGAAACACAAAATAATAAAACATAACAAACCACACAAAACAAAAAACATAAGTACCTACACACAATAAAGTTATTGGAAATGTGCGTCACTACCGCGCGAAACGGCTACACGCTCAGCATAAAGGCGCGGGCCCACCGCGGTGCACGGAGAGACTACGCACGTGTATTAAGCTTCGCTTTGTAAGAAAATGTATGTGGTTGTGTCCACTGCAACCCACGGAGAGGCTACGCATGAATTGACGTCATAGATACACGCGTGGCTTGCTCGAATAGGCGGTTATATAGCTCAACGCTGTCAACGTGGGTCTACGTTTCCACTGGAGTACACGAATATGACCCACGACTATGTACAGCTCACTTATCGCAGCGCAGTTTTCAGTCATACACCTTGTGGGCCGGACGCGTTTCATGTTTCTCGTATATATCGTATCGCCACGAAACCTAGCAATTGACAAAATGGCGCAGGCGTCGCTCGCTTTCGACGCCTGCGCCCAGGTGGGAAGGTCCCACCTCCCCACACCTCCCGCAGTGAAGCCGTGTCCGTGGATTGCAGTGGCACGTGCGTAGCCTCTCCGTGCGCCGGGCCACGCTATACATAGTCGTGGGTCATATTCGTGTACTCCAGTGGAAACGTAGACCCACGTTGTCAAACAAATTAATACACGCAGCTAAAATGCGCCGCGTGCCCGTGCACAGCATGCGCCGCGGTGGGCCCGCGGCTTACTGCCGCGGCCCGTGCACGAAGGCACGAATCCACGGCGCTGGTTTTCAGCGTAAGCCGGCGGTGTGTATCGCTGTCAGAGACCATGCACTGAAATGTATTCACTAGTAATTAAGGAATCACTAAAACAATCGGTTTTAATTATTTTTGTAACAAAATGGGACAAGATTACTCGGAACAAAAGCGATTCGTCGGATACGTGGTGCGCTCGCCGTTGGCGTTCGGAAACAACCGAAGTTCAACATGGCCGCGCAAACCATCGCCTCGACGCTCCGCCCGCCAGGGTTGCGGGTTGTTTGAAAGAGTTACCGTGGCCCTGGCACAGGCAAGTGAAGGAACACGGGTGGGTTTTAGTCAGTAGAAGTCTGACACGCCCTCCCACTCCACCCAGAGCGGGAGAAGTTATTTGATAATTTCCCATCCATAAAAAAAAAAAATTAAAAAAAAAACTGACTGCTGTCAAATCTCGTTCCGACGTATCTTTCAACAGATGGCGCTGGCAGTGCGCCGTCATATTTATTTGTAAAACAGGTGTTGTAAATAAAAATATTTATAAAGATCACTATATTTTGCCGTTGACGAGTACAAATATCAATAAAGTAGAAGGTATCTAAAATTACACTTAGTACAATCTGCCTAGCCTTTTTTCAACTATGTTGGGATCGGCTTCCAGTCTAACTGGCAGGCTTATTACGTATCTTGCAGAAGCCTAGCGATAAGACAGGCCAGCTGGCGTGGTTGGTTAAGATACCGCCTATCATGTCGCCGGTCGTGGGTTCGATTCCCATCCAGGACAAACATTTGTGTGCATGAACATGTCTGTTTGTCCTGAGTCTGGGTGTAATTATCTATATAAGTATCTATTAAAAGTAGTGTATGTAGTTTATCAGTCATCTGGTCTCCATAGTACAAGCTCTGCTTAGTTTGGGATCAGATGACCGTGTGTGAAATGTCCCAGCATATTATTATTATATTATTATTATCTTAAAAACAAAGTTAACAATTTTATTAGAAAAACATAAAATTTCTGTTACATTTTAGCCCAGCATTATCCAAGTTCGTATAAACTTTACAAAGAGAGGCCGATATGCCTGCGCTTGGCGGCGCTTATCGGTGACGGTTCGTGCTGATTCGGAAAAAATTATGAAAACTGCCTGCGCCGACCAGCGTTGACAACCAGCAATTGTCGATGGCAACAGCGCTGACATATTGGCGCTAGTTATCAGCGTTCTACGTGAATGCGGCCGTACTTTCAGAAGTCAAAAATAATACAAGTTTGAATTTGTATTGTAAACGTTTGGATCCTCCAAACATGATGGTTATGACTGTACTTATACTATGAATATAACAATCTGATGGCATTGGCAATTACTCCATGATAGTTACTCGGGTAAAGAAAAAGAGGTAAAGAAAAAATATAATAATACATTATTTTTATACTCAGGTAATAAATACATATAGAATCATTGTGAAACTCAATCTCATACATCTATATTCTTTCCCGCAAAAGGATCCTTATAGACATCCTACATACGATTCATCATACGATGGAAACCTTTCAAAATTTGATGGCGACTCCAGTGAAAAGTGAACCTTCTCACACTTTCACATATTAAGGCGGTGACGAAGAGGTATTAATTTCCTGATGCCAGTCCCGTTTGATATGGCATCATTGTGCGAAGGCAGTCGTTCATCGAAGATTGTGGAAGGACTGGACGTTACTGAGGTGAGGTTTGATACCTTTTCATATCGAAGCAAATTGCTTTTGTCGTAGGTGTTAAAATAATGGTGAGATCAGATTTTAAAAATCTGATGTCCTCCTTATGGACATTTGTACGTGCTATCATGAGAGAGAAGAAGAATTTATTGTGAGCTATAGAAGCCAGCTAGATGAACCTGTAGGCGGTGGGGACAGACTGGGTGAGAAAGATGGAGAACCACGTTGTAGGGCAACTTATGAGAGGCCTCCAGAAGTAGACTGGATACAGACCTCAGCAATGGCATAACATAGTCATAATATCCTCAAATGTTCCCACTGCTGGAAGACAGACCTCCTCTCAGTAAGATGGAGTGGGCCGTAATCCATCACGCAGGCCTAGTGCCGGTTGGTAAATGTCACATGTCTTCGAGTTTCTGGGTCTAGGACACGCCGGTTTCCTCACGATGTTTCTCTTCACCGTTTTGAGAGTAGTTGTGTTGAAATAATTTACACAAAGTAAAGCGCGTGTCTGGGTTCGAACCTACGACCTACACAACTCGGTAAGTGGCGGTTACCACTTGGCCACTGATCTCCTAATCAATAAGTTGAATTTAATGATTGCTCGACCAAATCTATAATAAGAATATATGTATAAATAATCCTATGGAACTAGCTGCCTAGATTGTCTATCAATAATTTCATACTATCTGATGAAAATATATCCCAAATCAGTTTTATGTCAATCAAACTTCTCCCTATTAACACAAGCGTCCATCCAATTAACACCAGAAATACCTAAAAACGCAATCCACTGAACGGCTCGTTCAATCAACGTCAGTCGACAGTGCTTATAAACACTCAATGGACACACATAATACAGATACGGTATGAATGGTGGACGTTCACAATCGTTCAATGAACATTTTTTAATGTTAGAGTGAGGAAAGGAAAAATGGAGGCATCAGTTTTTTTTAGTTAGTTGACCAAGTTGATTTGGATTTGAAAGTATACGTATTTTAATTAAGAATTACTGATACATCCTAAGTTTATCACAGGAGAAGGAAAAAAACGTGAGGAAAGATCAATCCTCATGCCTTCTCTTTAAGAGAACCCTTCTCTTTAAGAGGCCTTTTCCCTTCAGTGGAATAGTCTGGTACATACTGATACATTTGGCTATAACAATATTATAACGTGGTGAAAATGGGTTATTCCACAAATTCCCATTGACAATCCCCATCAATGGGGATTTGTGGAATAACCCGGTCAAAATAGTCCTTCTCAGTTTTATTGATTTTTCCACAATAGCTTATAAAGATACTTTTCCAGGGAGCTCACCTTTGGCCTTCTAAGCTGCGAGTATGTGTACCTGTACACTGTACAGGATGACAGGCGGTGGCGGCGATGGTGGCAGGCGTCTTTAACACTTCAAACTCGAAACTTCATCATTCTCCTGCCCTTATCCCATGTTTTTTACTTCCATATTTCTCTATTAGACGTAATCTTGGTAGTCACTCCCTTTCTAGCCATATCATCATTCACACAGTCCATCCATCGTTTCTTTGGTCTTCCCTTACTCGTATTGCCATCTACAGTCATACTCAAATCTTTCCTGACGACATTTTCCTCGTTTCTCCCAATGACTATATAGTGGTTTAATTCTCTTTGGTTCCTCCGCATCACATGCCCATACCATGACAACCGATTTCAACACAATTTTTCAGTCACAGGTGTCACTTTCAGACTTCCTCTTACATACTTATTTCTTATTCTATCCATTCGTGTAACACCACACATCCCTCTTAGCATTCTCATCTCAGCTGCATGCAGTTGACTTTGATTCATTATTTTTGTGGCCCAACATTCTGATCTGTACAAGACAGCAGATCTAACCATTGTTTTATAAATCTTCCCCTTGAGTTTAAGGGGAATGCGGGAGGCAATTCAAACTCGAAACTTATAAGCATTTATTTCCAATAACTCAGCAGACCTACATTTTAAAAGTATTATACAATACATACATGTCTTCCTTATCAACAGTAAATTACCGTAACTCAAAGAAAGAACTAAAATTACGTCATCATACATACGTAAACACCAACTTTGCAGTGGCGTGCACATTCCCTTCAGCTATTTGTGCCCCACATACATCGGAAAAGTTACGTCGTGTAATTATTTTCTCGGCCTGACAGCTGACGTAAGCACTTATGTCAATGGTGTTCGTATTTCTTTTGTTTTTCGTTATGTTACTGTGGTTTTGCAGGTTGATAGGGTATTGTGAATGCAAGGTATGCAGCTATTTTAGGAATAGGCACCCCAAGCCAGGGACGAACGGCTAAAGCCGTGATTTTCAACAGGTATCGTCGTGATTGGAGACTCTTTGAATTTGGAATATTTGGAAGGATATAATTTCCTCATGCAGTTCATGAAATTATAATGAAGCTAGAAAATGTTAAAAGCAAGACAACACTCTTTTACATTCGAATTTTAATTACAATAATTATTACGTAAAACGAAGTTATTGAAACTATACCCTTAGAGCTTAGAGCTTAGACCATTTAGAAGAAGGGACCGGGGTGGTTTTAGTGAGCACCTTGATATTTAAATATTTGCATGCGAAATGTGTAATTGCACTAACAAATTTATATACCTACCATCTTTTGTACCCATTTATTGCAAATAAATGACAGAAAAAAAAACATCCGCAGACCAAAGGACGATTTTGAAGGCTACTCCTAATCCATTGATTCATGTGTTTGAAAAATTCGTCTGCTCGACAACGTAAATAACGCAATGAATGTTGTTGAACTGTAAATTGAAAGGTATTACAATTGTTAGTATATTACGTAACTACCGCAGGCTAACATAATATTGTATATGAGCGAGACAGCACTCAATGTCATCTTCATCATTCTCCTGCCCTTATCCCAATCTGTTTGGGGTCGGCGCAACATGTCTCTTTTCCCGACTGCCCCAGAAGGAGGGTAAAGTTTTTCGAGAATATGTAACCTAAATGGCTTGATGGATTAATATATGAGGTGTCGTTAGATTTTGTAGGAGTGACATAGGCTATATAATATTTATATATATTGTATCTGGAAATACCAAAAAAAGGGAGGTGAAGGTTATAGGATCACTCATGTGTCTGTCCGTCTGTCACAGCCAATTTGCTCCGAATCTAATGGTACACGTATGTATTTCTGTGACTCAAACACAGACGTGTAATGTAAATTAATGAATTTTGAATATGAGGATTAATTTAGGGGGCAAATAAGAAAATTAAAAAAAAAATGCAAACTGCACCGTGCGGTATATCAAATGAAAGGGGTTACTGTAAGGGTCTCAAATATATTATATTTTTAATAAACTATTTTAAAGCATGATAAATCTCTCAATATTGTGCGTACAAAGTTACATTTGTCCATGGTTAAACGAAAAGGATCCAACCCACATTTGGTGTAATGTGGGTTGGATTCTTTTCATTTAACTATGGACATTGTAGTTGGAATGTATGGGAGAACATGTTTTTTTACTACAATGTTAAGTTTGTTCTTGGGATAAATTCATCCCAAGTACGGAACCCTTCATTGTGCGTGGTCCGACACGCACTTGACCGGTTTTTTTTTTTATAAAATTACAACAATATTGGTATCAAATCAAATAAAACCGAATGTAATGATGAGTCAATTCCAAACTACACGAACAAAACAACAAACCAAAACAAAATAAAACAAAACGTACACTATATTTCAGGTTATTGGTTTGTCTCCGGAGGAACTCGTGGTTAAGTAATAACAGCCGCACGGGTCGATCCATAAGGTTAAGCTATGCTTGCCGGGGTTGGTCTGTGGATGGGTGACCATCTTTCATACCGAGACTCCTCCGTGCCTCGGAAAGCACGTTAAGCCGTTGGTCCCGGCTGTCATTCGTGGATCTTTCACAGTCGTTACGGGTCGTCAGAAGCCCGAAAGTCTGACAACCAGTCTTACCAAGGGGTATCGTAATACCCAGTAATTGGGTTGTGGAGGTCAGATAGGCAGTCGCTCCATGTAAAATACTGGTATTCAGCTGCATCCGGTTAGACTGGAAGCCGACCCCAACATAGTTGGGAAAAGGCTAGGCAGGCAGATTGGTTTGTCTCCGGCTGCAATACCAGAATTAATTAAATAAATTATAATGCTAGTTTTTCTCTTTTCAGTTTTGTATTTTTGCAGCCGGTTTTATATATATATATATATATATATATATATATATATATATATTTTAAATTATTTTTTCACATACTTGTCTATTAATCGTGATCTCGGTAGCCACCGAGACAATCCACGCTGTACCACCATAAAATAGCATGGCAATAGCCAACTAGTGAAGCGAATTCTTTAAGCTTAGCCTTAGCTCCATTGTTATCTTTCGAAAGACGAAATAAAAGAAAACCTCCATCTCTTTTGTCTTTGTCTTTCGTAACCCCTTTTGTCTCACTGTCTGTAATTTTATCTACGATTTATTAAGTATATTTCAGTCAGGAACTAACTTTAACTGACTTCTAAAAGGGAGGAGGATCTCAAGCTTTTTTTTTTTTTGGAGTTTACTCCTTAAGAATCAATTTTCATATATGGCCCCCGGTATGGATTTTATGAGTGAAATAATATGTGTACAAGCGTTAACTTAAAAGCGTTAAGGTTTTTTGCGCAATGCAACAAAACACATGCGCCTTTACACCTTAAAAGAAAGAAAGAAAGAAAGAAAGAAAGAAAAACAGTTTATTCGCGTGAAAATGACGCACACAAACTATACAAGAAAAGCGAAACACAAAATAATAAAACATAACAAACCACACAAAACAAAAAACATAAGTACACACAATAAAGTTTTTGGAAATGTGCGTCACTACCCCGCGAAACGGCTACACGCTCAGCATAATGCCGCGGCCCGTGCACGAAGGCACGAATCCACGGCGCTGGTTTTCAGCGTAAGCCGGCAAGTTAAAGTTGCTTTTTGTATAGCACTGATTCATTGAAGAAACCCTGCCCCTCTGGACCCTCTGGTCCTTTGTTTTCCTCCAACAATAAAAAGTTGGAACAGCACAAAAAACAGGAGTAAACTCCAGTCGTAAGTCGGAGCTGACACACACACACACACAATTTTTTAACACTAAAAATGTTTTTTCGCTTCAGTATAGCCCCCATTTTTGCTCTGAGTGGGACATCGATTTGGTGTCGTGAGTTTTAGGGCTACATAAATGGTTGAGGTCTCAAAAGATGCGTATCAACAAAGGCTACAAAATGGTGAAAAAAAATTGAAGAAGTCAAAAACTTTTTTTGAAAATCACAAAAATGTAAAAAATTCGATCAATTTTTTAAGGTCTTTTGTCATAAAATCAACTATATAGTTATCAAAAACTAAATGCGATATCGAAAAAATGAAAAAAGCCCTCGGGGTATTGAGTTGAGCTACATTTAAAAAAAAACAGACCTCGCGAAATGTACCTATTTGTATTTATTTGTAAACACGTATTTTAATTTAATTTTATAATTATGTTAATTAAAATTATTTATTTTTTTATTAATTTTGTCAAAAATGGGTGTATAGATATTATGAAAAAAAACTTCTAGACATATTTATTCAAAATACAGTTATTTGAATTCTTGAATAAATTATATATTCTTGTACGTAACAGTTGTGCCATTTTCATTTTCCGGTAGCTATTTATTTACATCCAAATCTGCGTTAAAATTAGTGTTGACGCTCATAACTTCCAAACTTATCTTTTTTCCGATTCTGCTTCCATACTAGGCTAGATAATGACGAGACAAATTGATATAATTAATTTGTCTTAGCTAAGCCTACACTATACTGAAGACTATTTTGAAACTGCAATCTGATGGAAAACACATAGTTCTGCAATGGATTCCATCACATGTCGGAATAAGAGGTAACGATATGGTGGATCTACTAGCCAAGCAGGCCATATGTGATGGAATTCCTGTTAACTTTTCTCCTTACTTTACTAACTTCATACCTAAAATCAAACAGGATTGTTATTCGCTTTGGAAGGAGTACTTCAATAAAAGATCACTAGAAAAAGGAATCTGGTACAAAACGATCCAACCACATCCTTTGAACTCACCGTGGATAGATAACCAGCTGTTGAACAGATGTGATACTGTTATCGCACTAAGACTTCGTTCCGGACACATTTCGTGTAATAAGTTCTTATACCTAATGGCAAAATCAACAACTGATAATTGTGATTTTTGTATCAATTCCGTTGATGATGTTTATCATATATTAACCGAGTGTGTCCGCAACGAGGAATTTAGAAATAGTTTGGATTGTAGGATTAGAGAGATAGGTTACTGTAATAGTATTCTAGCTGTGCCACTTTCTGATGCAGCTAGAGTACTTTACAAACTAGCTATACTAAGATTATGTTAAATGTTAATTAGTAAGTATGATTTTGTTAAGCCAACCAGGGCGGCATAATCGCATGTGCGACAAAGCCCTTTCAATTTGAATAAAATAAAAAAATATATTAATTTTAGTTTTGAAAGTACACCGTTAAACAGACGGGTAACCACTATACTACGTTTGTATGGAAGAAGGACCGACTAGCGTAACCTTAAGTCAGGAAAATCAAATGTTAATTAAACAACTTCAGTCTACCAACTTAAATGGTCCGTATTTTCAAATCACAAGTGTCATTCTTTGACCATTATATTCAATGGCAACACGACAAATTGACATAGTGTGTCAATTCGATTAACAATTAATTTCCATTATGTAGGTACATGTCTTTCGGCTAATATTGACGATGATGACGATGATGACGACTTTCAACTGGATTTAGTAGATTCATACACCATTATCCGGTCTATTGTATAAAAATGTCATCGTGAAAACTTAGGAGAAGTGAGCTGTCATTTCACCTGCGATAGGCAGCTCACTTCAAACTCACCTCACCTAAGTTTTCACGGTGAGATTTTCTCAGAACCGCACTGCTGGATGTCTACTTTAAAAATTAAAATGTCGTGAAAACATAGTTATTTCTTGTTCTTGCTAACGTCATCGGACGTATTATTTACGGACAACAGCTGCGGCATCGGCATCAGGAAACTTTCCGTGTTACATACGTGGCCATGTGTGAATAAAGTTCGAACTGTCCTCTCGTTGCTAACAGATTTTTTTTTCGATCTGTTCCTCGGAGAAAGCAGGGTTGACAGATCGGAATAATCCGCCGTGGGTACGATGTTCATTTTTCTGATTTTGTTTTTGACTTTAATGGCAGCAAAACGAGTTTTTGAACTTCGAGTTCTGGATAACATTTTGAGTGCGAGTGCCATATATTAGGTTTTTGGCTTTTTCTACCAGTTTAGACTCTATAGACAGTTGATGATCAATGGTCTCTTATTTTTGTTTGTAGAAGGAATTTTCATTGATTCCACTTTCACAAAATACTAACTTACATACAATCTTTTATTTATATATACTATGCAGGGTTATTGGTAATTCGACGTGTTTCTGGCAGGACGTCATAGTAGGGTTAAAATGCAACAAATTGAGCGACCAAATATTTAACCGAAATTAAGTAGTTTTTAAGTTTTTTTTTTTTTTTATTTTGTGATTTTTGGCAAAGTTTGAGGCATTTTGGAACTTTTGATTATTAACAATTTACAATATGATAACAGCATCAGCTTAATATACATAGTCGCGCCGTAAATCATTTTTAAATTGGATTTTTCACAAAAATCTAAAAACCTAAGTAACCCAAAAACTACTGAATTTCGGTAGAACATTTTTTGACTTCATTTGTTGCAGTTTAACCCAACTATGACGTCCTGACGCAATTACGGCGCTGGCCCTGACAACAATTAGGATAGGCGGTTTTATCGCATTGGGTTCTCCTGTAATTGTAAGATTATTTGTTAGCCTATTTTGTGTCCCACTGCTGGGCAAAGGCCTCCCCTTTTCCCTTCCAAACCTTTCTGTCTTCTGCGATCTTTGACCTTGTTGGCCCTGCAAACATGATCAGATCGTCACACCACCTTCGCCGCAGTCTACCTCGACAGCGATGTCCTCCCTGAGGCATCCAGTGGGTGACGATCTTTGCCCATCTCCCCGGGTGCATTCGTGCGACGTGGCCAGCCCACTCTCTTAGACAATCTTACAGTGGTCATCATACCACAACTGCGAGACATAAGTAACAACGTTATCTACTGTTTACTATAAAACGTTTACGAGATCATCAAATGGCCGGTGGTTAGAAATTGACAATAATCTGTGATAGCCGTTGCTATCAAAAGACTTAATTGTGTGACAGTTGTAGTTACAACTGTCACACAATGAAGTCTGTAATTAGGCTCGTGGTTAAGACATCCGCACGGGCCGATCGATCAGGTTAAGCTACGCTTGCCGCGGTTCGTCCGTGCATTTACGGACCAACCGCGTGACAATCTTTTCATACCCCTCCGTGCCTCGGAAAGCACGTTAAGCCGTTGGTCCCAACTCTCATTCGTGGATCTTAGACAGTCGTTACGGGTCTTCAGAAGCTCTAAAGCGTGCCAAGCAGGCTTACCAAGGGGTATCGTATTACCCAGTAACTGGGTTGTGGAAGTCATATAGTCAGTCACTTCATGTAAAATACCGGTATTCAGCTGCATCCGGTTAGACTGGAAGCTGACCGCAACATAGTTGGGAAAAGGCTAGGCAGAGGCCAAACTCAAGTGAATCCTGCGCCGGGATGCGTGACGAAATTCGCTCGCGTCGATTGTGTCTACTAACTTGTGTAGCCGTGTTCAAATTGAGGCCGATAATCGCGTGGATGGCGTCCTATTCATTAAGGCTTGTCCTTGTAACGTAACAAATATAAAAAAAATGCATTTATTATCCAAAACAAGGTGAAAGTTCAGAAGGTCAGCAGCAGGGTCTTGAGGGCAACAGGAACGGGCCGTCTCTAGACACTCCAAAACGGGACCAAAGGACAGGAGTTATGAGGAGTGCAGCAGCCAGTAAGTCACAGAACAGGTACGATGTACAGGACAGGGCAGGACAGGAACGATATTCCGATGTCGGAGCTGCAGCGTCTTTCGTCAGTCAGGAGACAGGTGTCGGCGATAATTCTGCCCAGAAGACGTAATATTTTAAAATAGAGTAATTTATAGCGGAGATGCCTTCCTACACCTCCGCTGATGGCGGCTTACGTCCCGTCGTTAGTTGAACGTAATAGAGGACGACAGCGTTAGTGGCACGTCTCCAGAAGCCTTCCTACGTTGGGGACCTCCCGAATGAGTCCATTGAAAGGGGAGCACTGGACATATCCAGTGTTACTCCTAGTCCGTTAACCCCTGAAGCCCATAGGCAAGTTTATAGAACTAAAGAAAAAGAAACTAAATCCAGGTCTGTTTTTTCTAGTTTTTAAGTTTTTTATCAATTACTCCTACAATTTTCATTAAAAGTGTTCATAAAATACAGTTCTCTACAAAATAATAAGGAATGATTTCATGTCATTACTTTTTTAGTCCAATCAATAGACTTTTTGTAAACAGATAATTGCTTCATATTTTGCAATAAATTACCAGCGTTTTATAACGCTTGTCTTTCTTTTCTGTGCAGTTCGACAGTTACCGCGATTTTACGGGAGGACAAGCCTCAAAACAACCGCGGCGCGCAGTCACGTCCCGCGTCCCGCCAAGGATTCACCTCAATGTTGCCAGAGCTTTAATTCAACGACATGCCTTGAGTTTAAGTTCTGTTCAGTCAATCAATATTTATTGCAATCCATAATGTACACATACAAATGTAAGTATAAATAGAAATAGTTATGGACCCTATCGGGCACAGCAGAATTTAAAACTAGTTGTTCTGCGAACAGACCTCGCGAGAACAAACTTTTTTGCAACAATTAATATGTACCACTAAAGTTATTTAAAACGGGATATTTACCATGTTATTTTTTCATCAGATCTTCACCAAATTTTTATGTGACCAACTTAAAGTTCAAATAAAAGAAAAACCATCAGATCTCATCGGGCAGAGATACCCAGTAGCCCCCTATTTTCCTCTTTTTGGAGGCAGTACCTCTGCAATCAAAAATCCCCGACGACAAAAAAAAATCTATAAAGTCTTAAAACCTGTATACCAAGTTTCATCCAGATCGGTTGTAAAATACGACCTGTAGTCTAACTAACTCACAGACGAAAGCAAATTTTTGGCAGACTTGAAGCAGACACGCTTCCCTCGCTCGGTCAATAAGTAGGAGATAGGAAGAGCGCTCCATTTACAACGACCGATCGTTATTTTATTTTATTTTATTTTATTTTAAACACATACACTATCATTACAGGTTTACCTAATGCAATAGTGTAGTTACAACTTACAAGGTTAGACTTATATTGCTAAATTATATTATGAACCACAATGAGTTATTGTACAAAATGCGGCCCGTGTGAATTCACTCAGTGTACAGTTGAAGCAGTCAATCTGTTGTGACACCATATTGAGTGCACGTAGCGCGCGCGTCAGCGGCGCGTGCTGCAGCAGGTTGGTGCGAGCGGGCGGCACCCACAGCAGCGGCGGCCGCCTCCGCCGCCCCACGTGCCCATCAGGTACACACAAGCCAACCGTGCGTAGAACGCAAAGATCAATATATAGTTTTAAAAAAAGTATGGCGAATACCCTCAATTTAAAAATAATAATGACCAATCCAAAGTAAGACATGTTAGATATGGTGTTCCCCAAGGCAGCGTAATAGGGCCTACGCTATTTATTACCTACATCAATGATCTCCCTAATGCAACTGTGCCTATGATATTATTTGCTGACGACAGCACAGTTAATATTACATGTAATGATAAAAATCTATTTGAAAACGACATTAATAAAGCACTTACATCTATAATAACATGGCTAATCAATAACAATCTAAAAATAAATATAAATAAAACAAATGTAATGAACTACAGTCAAAGACCTCAAAATTCAATTAAATTTAATTTAATATATGATAATAATATAATAAATCAAGTAGAAACTGCCAAATTCCTCGGTTTAAAAATTGACAGTAGAATCAATTGGAAATGTCACACAGAAGAACTTTGTATAAAAATAAGTAGTTTATCTTTTGCGATGTTCAAACTGGCACCAACAGTGAGTAGAAACGCATTATTGATGGCATATTATAGACTTATTGAATCGGTGCTTAGATACGGTCTAATATTTTAAGGTAATTCGACAAACACCGACATGGTATTTAAAATGCAAAAGCGTTGTATTCGGGCTATGTTTAAGATCAAAACTACAGACAGCTGTCAACCACTGTTTATAAAATACCATATACCGACACTTCCGTCACTTTACATCTTGGAAATAGCTTTATTTGTTAGAAACAATCCTTACTGGTTTCCTCTTTTGTCAGACAATGTAATTAGAAATAAACGTACTAAATATAAGAATTTCTTACAGTCTCACTCTGCGAAAACAGCACTCCTTCATAAAAGCGTATTTTGTATGGCACTATCAATATACAGTATGTTAACCAACAGAGGGCGTTCCCGTTAACCCGCAATAGTATAGCATCCATACATGCTAAAAAAAATATTACCATTCGAAAACAAAATGGTTTTTATTTTTTTTAATATTAAAATATTCACTAAAAATGCTAAAAATATTCACTAAAATATTCAAAAAAATATAAAAATATTCACTAAAAATAAAAACTAAATTGCGATGTTTCCGTCCTTCAAGTACGCGTGTACAGAGTGTTTCTTTTACGTATCAATTTAACATTTTTAGTGAATATTTTAATATTAAAAAAAATAAAAACCATTTTGTTTTCGAATGGTAATATTTTTTTTAGCATGTATGGATGCTATACTATTGCGGGTTAACGGGAACGCCCTCTGTTGGTTAACATACTGTATATCTGCTAAGTTTATTTTGTCCTAACTCCATTGCAATTAAATTCTGACGTTGGCCGTAGACGTTTGACGTCGGCTGATCGTGTGTTCCTTGATTCCCGAGATCGGAAAAAGTGTATAGTTCGCGTCACGAAAGTTTGCCGCTCTGAAACCAGGCTTTCCGATGCGCATGGCATGACGCGCTGCTGTTTTTGTATAGATATTGATGCGCAATCATTTGTAGCCCACTTCAGGGCGGCAAACTTACATGATGCGAATTATAAATGGGTAGAGACTGGATGTGCGTCCGGTTACTGGTAATGTCATCCCGTATCATGTGGGACATAAATGGGTTCACACTTACACTATACACCGTTGCCTATCCCTTTGGCTAATCATTATTCTCCTGCCCTTATCCTAATGTATTTGGGGTCCGCGCAACTCGTCCCTTTCTCCCATACTTCTCTATTAGTCATCTCGGTAGTCACCCACTTCCTAGCCATATCATTTTTCTCACAGTCCATCCATCGTTTCTTTGGTCTTCCCCTACTCTTATAGCCATCCACATACTCAAAACTTTCCTCATAACATTTTCCTTCAGCTAATATGTATTATGATTTATATTATGTTTAAAACAACAAGGTTATGCATAAAAGGGTTTTAACAGTTATGTTTTTATGAATAGTAATTCCCTACTTTGTATGAATGTACCCTTAAAATAGGGTAGTGGCCAGATAACAGTAATACCTACGCATAGCAATCGGGTCAGGAGTTAACGCGCCATTACCTCGCTTAACGACATTGAATGACGTGCCTGTCTAAAGCTAAAGCTAAAGAGGGTTTACTGCTATTAGTTTATTTTGTGACAATGGCCAGCTAAAATAAAAACTATACAACATAGCTTTGTGCTCATAGTTTTATTCTAATTTTGAAATTGTTCTTGCTTGAAGTTAAAGTGCGTTTTCTTCATAGAGTTTTCGTGCCGCCTATGAACTTCATGGTGAAAAACTTTCTATAGGTACCTTTCTATAACTATTTCAAACTATTCATGCATTAACTTCTTAGGGTGTTTTTCAGGGCCTTGAAATTATTTACATTTTTTTTTACATTCTCTTTCAAACTAATGAAAACGCACCTTAAGCTACTTCACACGAAGGGCGAGTAATTACACTGAGAAGCGGTTAATTTTAATAGGCCTATATTAAACCAACTTTAGTTTAGGCCCTTTGCGACAGGTGGACAATTAGCGAAAGCGATTTGCGATCTTTAGATGAGTAGTTACGAATGGCCTCATTCTGCAACTTAGCAGCAACTTGGCAGTCATTCTGCAACGATCATCATACAGACAGAAGCACTGAAAAGAATCTACAAATTGCAACCGTGCACTAAAATGCAGACTTTTCTAAAATGCCTGTATGGGCATTTATTCAAATTCAAATTCTTTATTTCAGACACGAGTCCATAGTGTTAGTATAACAAAATTACTTAAAGACTAGTGTTAGTAATTCAAATACGAAAGGTATACATCCTCTAAACTGATGTGGATCCTTACCCAGTGGCGCAGCAGAGGGGAGTCCCAACGATCTCGGAACACACTTAGGAGACCAAGGGCGTGTGTGCATGTAGTGCACAAAAAAAAAACACCGCGTTAAAAAGACGCCCGTGCGAACGAGGGATAACAATAATCGGTAAACGTCTGCCGATGGCGATGATAAATGTAGCTTAAAGACCTCAGGACAGCCATGTAATAGGCTGCCATATTGTAACAAATGATCGAATAGCGACAAGAGCGTCACAATCATGATCCGCCATCTTGGGTAAAAATTGGCGCCAAACATGGTTTAGCTTTTAATGTCATGTGTTTATATTTTTATAATTTATTACTTTCTGAGTTGGGAGGGCTGTGTTGTTGTTTGTTCCTTAAAGGGTGAACAGAGTAAACGCAAATTTTCATGTACAGACGCCAGCACATCAAGCTACTACAATCTGTCAGATTTATTTAATAGATTTTCGACTTTATTGTTAAAGCATTAGGTTCAAGGTTGATTGGGAAAATCTGACAGTTTCGGGTAGGTTGACCTGCTGGCGTCTGTACCTAATACTTTGGTAACTTCAACTTTTCCTTAAAGTTCAAATCTGAGAATAGACAATTATTTATAAAATTTTGGGTTACTCTATATTTCTTGGGAGGAAAACTTACATTAGATTTGTACCCCTTGCAATGAGTTTCCTTTGGGTAAAGGAAACTCAAATAAAAAAAAAACGCAAACTATACAAAAATTATTAAGTCATTATTTTTATTCTGAGTTTTAAAACCAAGCAACTTCCAGATCCGTGAAATATAACACAATTATGGAAAAAACAACAGAAATAACAACTTAAGTAACTACCCAAGCTGAGACAGTCGAGATAGATACAAGTCTGTATAAGTAATTAACTACTGACTAAGATAACTAATCCTTGGATAGTGTCTCTTGAGACTAGCTAATTACACTCGACGAACTATTATGAATTATGATGAATGAAATAAGTTAAGTCCTAGTAACTAAGTCCTACGTTTGCGATGGATCTCATTTCCCAAAGTAACTAAATGTCAAACTCATTTAGTTTAGCTGTCGACAGCGGGTTCCCAGTTTTTAGTGGCTCTATCAGCTTGTTTATCATAGTAGTATCTACCCGAATAATGTCAAATAAGGTGAACCTATGTATATCTATCACAATCGCTTTTAGTGTCTCAACATAGTTGAGAAAAGGTTAGCTAGATGACAACGACCATATAGCCTAGATCAGGGGTTCCCAAAATGTACGACGCGGCGCCCTGGTGCGCCGTACAGAATAAAGAGGGGGGCTCTTGTTTACCATTCTCAGGAAACTACAAAATGTGGTAATCTACCTAGTATCATTGCACACTATTTCGGCTAGCTAGGGCGCCGAGACAAAATACTAATCCTGTAAGTGCGCCGCGAACTGAAAAAGTTTGGCAACCCCTGGCCTAGATGATGACGTGTGACCGCGTTTTCTCCTTAACTCCGCAACGGATTTTGATGCGATTTGTGAGAGAATATTCTACTCCTTGATATGCACTGGTCTCTGTAGCCCCTTGAAGCATGATACTCCAGGGGCTAGTGCAAATCTTCAAGTAATCGAGTCTGGTCAAACTACGCTTTGCTCGGTGAATTTCATTCATTCAATATAGAAATCTCGATGTTTTGTCAAGCCGTAAAAACCGTGCATTGCATTGGTGGGTCCCTAGTTAGGTATGAAAGTAGTCCCAGCAATACCAAATTAAATCTAAATCCCAGAAAATCTCGAGAATTTTCTTCATTAAAAACAATTGTACTTCAAATTATTAAAAAAAAATCTACAAAAGTGTAAAATTAGCGAAACAGACACAATCTGCCTGAAACAGTTCATTATCACAAATACGTCTATTTCCTTTCCTCCACCATTTAGCGTGATTAGTGAGTCACATTAGGTTAGGAGTGGTGTGGATAACGATTCGTTTGACGTCAGCCCCAAGCTCCTGTAGAAGACAGTTATTGATGATGATGGAACAGACGGAATAAGAAACAGCTGAATGTTTAGGATAATTTCATTAATTAACTTAAGTTGGTCGCATAATTTAAAAAAAATGTAAAGTACGATAAATGATAATAAATGATTTTTATTTCTGTAAGTAGGTTTGTACAAACACTTTTACAAGTCAATCATGTTTTTTATTTTTTTTAAACTAGATGAGGTCGGCGTTTCCTATCTGACTACTCTGAGAAGATAAAAAGGAGCTAGATGTTCTGGGTTAAAAATCGAGCGTTGTTGCTTTATTTTGGAAACCACCTGTGAATCTGTTTTATTCATCTATCAAAACAAGAACAATCTGTATTTATTATTCATTTATTCAATCAACTTACATGACTCATACACGATATTTAATACATACAGTAACAGACAATACACTACAATACAATAGAAAACAAAACAAAAACCATCGCGCTATCAACATTTATATTAGTGACCGACGTGCAAGTCACCGCAGCGTCTAGTAATGTATAAAAATCAAACGACGTGTATTAGTCTCGCAAAAACTCGAAAATGGCTCGACCGATATGAATATTTTATTTTTCGTTTTATTTGCTGGATTACTGGGGTGATTTAGGAAAAAAGAAAATTAGGAAAACACAAATGAACAGCCGAAAATCCAAGTTGAAATTTTCAGAGGACGTCTGACGGGTCAGGTGATAATATTATAAATCAAAATTGCTTTTCGTGTCTGTCTTTGAGACCGCGTTCTTCTTCAAACTGCACAACGGATTTTGATGTGATTTTCACCATCAGTTAGACTAGAGAATTTATACCGAAACGTTTAAGTGTACAATACACCTTCCGGAATTTCCTAGATTTATTTATTTATATACAGGTACTCCAACGACTCATTCACTAATAACATATTACATAAAAGAACTTATTGTATATCTATCAGTATGGTGAATTTGTCACTTAACGAAGTACACAGCTTAAACATACATAGAAAATACATGTAGAATTATGACAATTATCTTAAAGTGATTTAAAATAAACTAACTTATTGTTTGTTACATTGAGAGATAATTAAGAGCTACACATAACATAGGACGACAATATAAAAGAAAGTACAACGTCAGATTTACTTAATTAATAAATAAATACTAGTTCCTTAGTTTAATTTTGGCGTGATAAGACGACTGCAATAAACGTGATCAAAATGTTATGAATGGTTGGGAATCATAAGATTTTTACGGAATTGGCAAAAAGTGTCGGCAAAGATGTCGATGTTGCTGCTATTGTGGGTTATATTATAATTAGCCATAAATCGGTTCACGGGGGCACTGCGACCAAGGTTTGTTCTTGATGAGGACATAGCATATATATCATTTCTGCGTACAGATCTAGTTATAGTGCACCTAGGTACAGTGACATTAAGTTCAGATAATAGCTCTGGAACATCGGACCGATTACGGATAATTTTATAAAGAAATATCTGATCGGAGAGACTTCTATCAGATATTTCTTTATAAAATTATCCGTAATTATCCACGACATGAGTAAAATTATAATATGTATGGCACCAATCCTTTATAATACGTTGCCAAAATATTGGATGGAATATACAATGGAAAAATTAAGAAGTTGGTTAAAAAACCTCCTGTTAGGGAAGGCCTATTACAGCACTTATGAATTTCTGAATGATAAATTAATCTAATTTGTGTATCCCTAATTAATTGACTAACTATTTCATTATCTTTGGCACCAATCCTTTATAATACGTTGCCAAAATATTGGAGGGAATAAACAATAGAAAAATTATGAAGTACTTAGCTTAAAAAGCCTTCTGTTATAGAAAGCCTATTACAGCACTGAGGAATTTCTGAATGATAAATTAATCTAATGTGTGTATTCCTAATTATTTTGATATTTAATTGACTAATTTTATTATCTATGATGAGTTGATGACACTGTTCTGCTGTAGTACCTACATTTTATTTTTTAAATTACAATTAGGATTGTTAATTGTTTGAGGATCTCGTGGCTAAGTAATAACAGCCGCACGGGTCGATCCATCAGGTTAAGCTACGCTTGCCGGGGTTGGTTCGTAGATGGGTGACGATCTTTACATACCGAGACTCCTCCGTGCCTCGGAAAGCACGTTAAGCCGTTGGTCCCGGCTGTCATTCGTGGATCTTTGACAGTCGTTACGGCTCGTCAGAAACCCGAGTCTGACAACCAGTCTTACCAAGAGATATCGTATTACCCAGTAACTGGGTTGTTGAGGTCAGATAGGCAGTCGCTCCATGTAAAATACTGGTATTCAGCTGTATCCGGTTTTAGACTTGTGGCGGCATCTACATCGCCACATGCGAACTACGGCTGCGTCCGGTTAGACTGGAAGCCGACCCCAACATAGTTGTGAAAAGGCTAGGCAGATTTTTAATGATTGTAAATTGTTTGAATAAGATAAATTTATAATAATTTGATGTTTATGTAATAAGTAACCTACTTATTGATATTTGTACGCCGTTAAGGCAAACATGACTGTGATATATTTTTATTGAAACATCTTGCATGCCATGTTGGTGTATACCATGTTGGTGTCAAGTTTTGGACAAATAAATTATCTTTAAAGAAATCACGATGTTTTGTCAAGTCGTAAAAACCGTGCGTAGGATTGGCGGGTCGCTAGAAAATTATATTCTTACATTCTATTCTAAACAACCCGCTGAAAAAACAAAGCAACTCACACAAAGGATTCCAGTAGGTACTTAAAATTCAGAACAGCGGCTGTTTATAATAGGTGTAACATTCCACAAAGATCGTTAATTTGTCATTAATTCCACTTTATGACTATGAACGACAGCTCTATATGCTTTATGTACCATTTTGACATTAACTTTAATCTAAACATGGCACAGGGTTGAAGTTTTTAAAAACGTTTCAAGTCCTCGATAATGTCAAATTCAAGTCAAATTGTGCTGAATTTCATTTTAGCCCGCTGGTCAATAATGTGATTTGAATTTGGAACCTCAACAAAAAATTTGTATAAAATCTTTAAAAAAAACCGAAAATCGAATTGCTTTTTATTACCTCGCAGAAATTGTGAAAAATAGAGTATTACATTCTCCTCGGGGATAAAGGTGTCTTCGTCTTGGGCGAGCTTGAATAGCGCCCGTAACAAAAGACACTGCTTTATCCCTTTAGTGAATAATCTATTAATATTGTACACAATAATTGTAGCATAGCCACTAATAGGCCATTTTTTGGGCTGTAGTGTGTTTGTGGCTCGTCTGAACAGACCCATTGCAAGCATTGATGATTTTTATTATTTTATATAGGGTGACTGGTAATTAGTGACCGATATTTAAACGCATGATTGTACTCATGATAACAAACAACTTTTACTATGGGACTAAACCTGAATTCGCGAAAAAAATCAGCTGTCCCATACATTCATGTTCGCATAACTCGTCAAAATGTAGGGAGCAGCAGATTTTTTTTTTCGCAATTTCAGGTTTGGTCCTATAGTAAAAGGTGTTTGTTATCATGAGTACAATCATGTGTTTAAGTATCGGTCACTAATTACCAGTCAGAGTCAGCAATACAGGGTGTAAGGGACAGCCCTCCGCAGACTGATGGGGTGAATGATTTGTTTGTGTTTTTATGCACAAATCGGAGCATCAGTTACGGGTTGGGAGGGGTAGGTAATAGGTATGCGGTGAGTTCGGTGAACTCTATAGCTACACAGAAAGTGAACAGCTGATTTCACGCGTCGTTCGTTAGAGTAGTTCAACATCCATTGCTCTTTTTTTTTGTTTTTATTGTAGCTGTTTTATTTACATAAATGGAGTACTGCGTACAGATAATGTAATTTTACATTGAAATAAAGGAATAGTAACAGAAAAACAAAATTAAAAAAACAAAATTTTCCTGAGAAATTTTCCAGTGGAATATGATTCCAAATAAGGAGCTGAATGCACCCTGTTAGTTTGTGGAGGGCTGTTCCTTACACCCTGTATAATAAGCATGCAAACTGTAATGCAAAAGGAAAAAGTACTACATATTTGATGTTTACTCTGTACATTGTACCAAGCCGGTTGAACCTGTTTGCGAATGAAGACGCAGTCGGGTTACGATGTAAGACATAGTACATTTCCTAATCAGTATAACGTATCCTTCTATGATTTACACCGGACGAAAGAGGTAGCCCTAAGCCCACTATTACAATTTAGGACAAAGAGTTACACAAGCACATCATTTGGAACATTCGTTGGTCTTGTGCATAATTTGGGACATTCGACAGTCGTGTGAATAATTAAAACGTCAATGTGACACTTATCAATTAGGATTTGTATCATTTTTGTTTATTACGATTCTATTGTTCATCTTCAATTGTTTTTTTTTTCAGGTATTGGGAATACGTGACATTTTTAGGAATCCGTACCTCAAAAGGAAAAAAACTGAACCCTTATAGGATCACTCGTGTGTCTGTCTGTCTGTCCATCTGTCACAGCCAATTTGCTCCGAATCTAATGGACCCATTAAGTTTAAATTTGGTACTCGTATGAATTTCTGTGACCCAAACGCGGTCGTGTAACGTAAACTGTACCGTGAGACATATCAAATGAAAGGGGCTTACTGCGAGGATCTCAAATATTAAAATATATTTTTTTTTTAAGTTATTTAAGAAAATAGACGAAAATTGACCATTCCCTCCTTTATCTCCGAAATTACTGAGTCTAAAATGAAAAAATATATATATATAGAAAATAGTTCTAAACCTAGGGATTACAGGAAAACCTATAAGAAGTCTGTGGTCTTAAAATAACATGATAATTCTCTCAATATTGTGCGTACAAACTTACATTTGCAGTTGGAATGTAGGGAGAATATGTTTTTCTAACATTAAACTATTATTGGTGTAACTACAATATTAAATTTGTTCTTGGGATTAATTCATCCCAACTACGGAATCCTTCATTGTGCTTGGTCCAACACGCATTTGGTCAGTTTTTTTTAAACTAATCTAAGGCCCACTTGCACGTTTAGTTGGGTTAAATAAATAAATAAATGTAGTGTTTGTAAACTCGGAGTTAAGTAATTAACATTTTAACTCATATTACGCGTTGCAACACTAAAAAGTAATACCGGGTTCGTTAATTTGGCATTGGTGTTTCTTGAATTCTCTGTTCAATCGACGAAACATAAAATATAATTGCAATATCGTTGCCCTGATACGTAATCCGCTCAAAATTGAATGAACGGAAATTGTATACCCATCTATTTTACTCTACATTACGATACGTAATACTTTCTTGCTTTTGTTATTAATTAAATATTTATTTTAATCGGAATGTACAAAATCACCATAAGATAATAATAATCACCATGGAGATTAAGTTAATTGATTGACGAAAACGTCAGATGGGAAAATATAAGTTTTTTATAATTTTTTATATGAGTTCATGAATCTATTGCCTGCTGATATAGTATCGAATTTTCACTTATGTCGAACAATACAAAATTCAAAATTTAAAAATGTGAATTTATTTTGACATTACTTGCACTAACCCAGAGTTTAGCGACATAACTCTCCCACATCGGTGGGTTAAATATTTAAAAGTTTAACTCTAGGTTTATCTCTAACTCTTGGCGGCGCAGATGATTGATAAACCGAGAATCTGCTGTTAACTCTGACTTATCTAAGATAACCCATGAACGCGCCTCAAGCTGGGTTGGCGATTTCAAACTTATATTAACTAGTCTACTAGTACTAGTAGAGGAAACCTGTTCCTCACGATGTTTTCCTTCACCGAAAAAGAGTCCAAAATAAACTCAGAAAGTAGATATGAATTGAAAAGTCACATTGGTACTTGCCTGGATTTAAACCCACAACCTCGTGTATGAGAGGCGTTGGCCTTAACCACTGGGCCCTCACTATATTTTACTATAAAATAGGAACCATTAATATCAAGACCAGTCGCCACAACCTAAAAAAGTTAAGAAAACGACTTCCTTTGACCAACTACAAAGAACCTACATTAGGTGCTTCAAAATATTGCTATTCTTCAACCCGGTTTAATCTGTGTATGTGACCCAAAAAGTTATAGTACTAGCCAAAATATTAGGTTGGGTTTCATTTGTGTTTCGTACCGTCAAGATGAGTGAATCTAATGAAGAAATTCGATACATTTTAAAATTTTACTACAAAAAAGGTAAAAATGCAACGCAAGCCGCGAAAAAAATTTGCGATGTTTATGGACCTAGTGTAGTGTCTGTGAGAGTAGCACAAATTTGGTTTAAGCGTTTTCAATCCGGAAATTTTGATGTCAAAGATGCACGTCGCTCTTGTCGCCCTATTACGGATAAAATGGATGCCATTTTTGAAAAATTGGAGCAAGATCGGCATATCAGTAGTTACGACGTAGCTGAAGAACTGGAAATTGACCACAAAACAGTTTTGGCGCATTTGAAAAAAACTGGGTACACAAAAAAGCTCGACATCTGGGTACCTCACGAGCTGACTGAAAGAAACCTAATGAACCGTGTACTCATTTGTGATTCTTTATTACGACGTAATGAAACTGAACCATTTTTGAAGAAGCTGATAACTGGTGATGAAAAGTGGATCACGTATGACAAGAACGTGCGAAAAAGGTCGTGGTCAAAGGCCGGTCAGGCTTCACAGACTGTGGCGAAACCCGGGTTAACTCGCAACAAGGTGATGCTGTGTGTGTGGTGGGATTGGAAGGGCATTATTCATTATGAGCTGTTACCACCAGGCAGGACCATCGATTCTGACCTCTACTGCGAACAACTGATGAGATTAAAGCAAGAAGTTGAGAGAAAGCGGCCGGAATTAATCAACAGAAGGGGTGTGGTTTTTCATCATGATAACGCTAGACCTCACACATCTTTAGCCACTCAGCAAAAATTAAGAGAGTTTGGCTGGGAGGTGTTAATGCATCCGCCGTATAGTTCTGACCTTGCACCTTCAGATTTCCACCTGTTTCGGTCTCTTCAGAATTCTTTAGGCAGTGTCAGGTTAACATCCAACTGCCAAAACTACTTGTCGCGGTATTTTGACCAGAAGTCCCAAAATTTCTATAGCAATGGGATCATGTCCCTAGCTACAAGATGGCAAAAAGTTATCGAACAAAATGGTACCTACATACTTTAGTTAAATGTAAATAAACTATATTAAAAAATGTTTTGAACTTTCTTAAAAAATGCGAAGAAACTTTTTCCCCAACCTATTATTAACTGCATAGTTAAGTCTTTAGACAGGCTGCCACTTACATTTTATCTAGTAATAAGCCTACGGAGTTTCGGGATAGCCTTTGGCTAGGGTTCCCTACGAAGAAATCCGTCTTCTCTATGACTTTAGCTATACCTACATTAACCTTACCTACATTAACGATTTTAGCTGTACTCGAAAAAACACCTAATTACATTAATGTAATTAGGTGCTTTTTCGAGTGGCGCACTCGCATAAAAAAATGGTGCGCAGACCTGCGTTCCGGCATTCGAAGGGTTAAAACAAGCCTGTATACTCTATAAGGATAGGAAGGGTGACGAGACTATTGTCATTAGGTACCATGGGAGAAACGAACATCTGAACACCGTTAGAAAAGTCCCGTCCACACGATGACTACATCTGTTAGCCAGCGTTACTATAGTCCTTACAGGGTGTATAGGTGTTCGTTTATCCGATAATACCGAGCTAACCTTTCTTAAAACCGTTCAGTCCAAGATAAGCAAATAAAAGTTACTTTGAAGCGACAACACTTTTTATTAATAGGTACCCATTATTTTCTTTTTTTCCTTAATATTCATAAGTAATAAAATGTGCATAAATAACAACTTATATATAATTAATTAATTTAATAAATATATAATATCCTAACTTAACTAAAACTATTAACATAGTCTATCAATATTATTAGATACAATAATAGCGGTCCCAGAGTTGAACCTTGAGGAACACCTAAAGTAGGCCTCGTACTAGACTGACATCCATTCTCAAAAGCATAATTTGTGTTTTTAATATAATTAAGACGATATTACTAAAGTCTTTCATAAATTGTGCAATGCTAATCTACAAGGTGTAACTTAAATAACGCACAAGCTCTTAAGGGGTCATTGTACTCATCATTACGAACAACTTTTACTATGGGACCAAACCTGAAATCGCGAAAAAAATCTGCATTTCAGTACATTTATGTTCGCATAATTCGTCAAAATGTACTGAACAGCTGATCCTTGTATAAATTGATAGAAAAGTCGGAACTATTCCAGTCGCGTATACATCGCCCTAATTCGCTCAGATTCCGGACTAGTTAGCCAATGCCAATGGTGACTCTTCTTTATTAATTAGTCTGCCATTAGATCTTCCTTTTATTTGTCAGGAACGATTCAACTTTGTTAGCATTTCATTTAATTCTGCGCTTGATTAAAATTGCGATTGTTTTTTGATGGAAGATTTTCTTCAAATTGTTCTGTATAATAAAAATGTGATATTTTTTTTAATTTTATGGATATTTAAAATTATTAGGAAATGCCTGTGCGGCTATGATATTTTATGTGTTTTCTTATAAACGGCAGAGACTCTATCGAGATACTAACTCAGACTTCTTTATCGTAATAATAGGACCACAACACGGTCGTAGCATCGTAATAAGAGATAGATTAAGTACTGTGAAAGTCAGAAGGATCTTTACTTCCTTGGGATCGAAAATTAATAGACTATTAAGAGCCTATACTTCCTCAAATGTCTTAGCATGCTCCTCCGTTATGTCGAAAATACTGCAGCATTAATTTTTAAATAAATATATGATAAAGTTGATGATTAATGTTAAGTACTATGTTTGACGAAAACACGATTCCATAAAATCTCGATAGAAAAAATATCCAAAGTTACCTCTAAACCGAACAATAAACCGCTGGTATTCAAAAAATACTTCAAATGCGATCATGAAACTTTGCATACTAACTGAACTAACTATAAAGCAGGTCTTATGTGTCCTTTTTTTTAATTAGCATTATTTTCACCGTGAGAAGAAATTACCTAAACTATCGGCGTCTTGAAGTTTGCTCCCTGCCGCCCGAAAACCCCTGCTCTGTCTCGCTTCGGCTTTCGAACGAGAGGGCTGTGTCGCTTGCACTCAGAACACACATTACGCAACAGGTAAAATAGGTAGGATAAAGAGTGAGGTGGCGCGGGGAAGTGGGGACGAAATTAGAATTTGAGCTGAGGTTGTCTAGGCTCTTAAAGGTTAACTCGGAAAGGGATCGTCACCGTATCGCTTTCGTTCGGGAGCTTGTGAGGTGATTACGTTACGATTCCGATTAGTGTTAATCTAGCCTGTAAACCGGTGAAGGTTGTATGCTCTACATCAGCTACGGCCTTACTGGATAAAATAGGACTATCGTAGATTCGTAATGTCCAATTTTATCCATTTGAGACAAACATTGAATCCAACTACCTATACCTATAAGAACTAACTAACTACTAATTTACAATATGAAGTATTGTAAATTTCATTCCTGGCGTTCTTGAAAGAGCAAGCTTAACTCAGGACGAAAGACTTGCGAAGACGACACTACGCTGTATCAGTCAAATTAAACATTAAGGTGTACTAATGTAATAGGTTGGGGATAAAGTTTCATTTTAAGAAAATTCAAAACATTTTTTAATATAGTTTATTTACATTTAACTAAAGTATGTAGCTACCATTTTGTTCGATAACTTTTTGCCATCTTGTAGGTAGGGACATGATCCCATTGCTATAGAAATTTTGGGACTTCTGGTCAAAATACCGCGACAAGTGGTTTTGGCAGTCCTCTCGTGATGTTAACCTGACACTGCCTAAAGAATTCTGAAGAGACCGAAACAGGTGGAAATCTGAAGGTGCAAGGTCAGGACTATACGGCGGATGCATTAACACCTCCCAGCCAAACTTTCTTAATTTTTGCTGAGTGGCTAAAGATGTGTGAGGTCTAGCGTTATCATGATGAAAAACCACACCCCTTCTGTTGATTAATTCCGGCCGCTTTCTCTCAACTTCTTGCTTTAATCTCATCAGTTGTTCGCAGTAGAGTTCAGAATCGATGGTCCTGCCTGGTGGTAACAGCTCATAATGAATAATGCCCTTCCAATCCCACCACACACACAGCATCACCTTGTTGCGAGTTAACCCGGGTTTCGCCACAGTCTGTGAAGCCTGACCGGCCTTTGACCACGACCTTTTTCGCACGTTCTTGTCATACGTGATCCACTTCTCATCACCAGTTATCAGCTTCTTCAAAAATGGTTCGGTTTCATTACGTCGTAATAAAGAATCACAAATGAGTACACGGTTCATTAGGTTTCTTTCAGTCAGCTCGTGAGGTACCCAGATGTCGAGCTTTTTTGTGTACCCAGTTTTTTTCAAATGCGCCAAAACTGTTTTGTGGTCAATTTCCAGTTCTTCAGCTACGTCGTAACTACTGATATGCCGATTTTGCTCCACTTTTTCAAAAAGGGCATCCATTTTATCCGTAATAGGGCGACCAGAGCGACGTGCATCTTTGACATCAAAATTTCCGGATTGAAAACGCTTAAACCAAATTTGTGCTACTCTCACAGACACTACACTAGGTCCATAAACATCGCAAATTTTTTTCGCGGCTTGCGTTGCATTTTTACCTTTTTTGTAGTAAAATTTTAAAATGTATCGAATTTCTTCATTAGATTCACTCATCTTGACGGTACGAAAAACAAATGAAAATCACACATTTTCCTAATTTGAATTTGGAATTATGTTCTTTAAAGTGTAAACTTTCAATGATACCAAAACCAGCCAGATACAAATAGTATAGCCAAAGAGATTTTATTACTAGTTCATACATACTATAATGCGAAAAGACTTTTTCCCCAACCTAATATTATGATCGCCCTGTTTTAAACCTCGTCAACCAAAACCTGACTGACGGAAAAGACATGGACGATCCACGATCCTCCTATGAACAAACAATATGAATTGAGAGCACATTAGCGCACATATATAAGAGCCTCTACAGTATACCTATGGTCTGTTCCAAAACAAACAAACCCCGTTCAGGTTAAATTCTTACGAAATCA
This sequence comes from Dicycla oo, assembly GCA_948252095.1. Lineage (NCBI taxonomy): Eukaryota > Metazoa > Arthropoda > Insecta > Lepidoptera > Noctuidae > Dicycla > Dicycla oo. The sequence continues at coordinate 19,918,306 of OX411732.1, forward strand.
CTCACAAAAGGGTATCGATATCTAATGGCGATAAAACAAAAAACTAAACTTGCTGAACTCATATTTTTCAAGAAAGTACACCACAAGCGTCCGTTGACCCCTTACTCAGCTGAGGTTGTGAAATTATGAATTAAGATTTTTTCTTTGTTTCATCTTATCATTAGTAGATCTACTAATGATAAGATGAAACAAAGAAAAAATCTTAATTCATAATTTCACATATGTGATACTATATCTATATAGTATCACATAGATATCGGTCGAACCATCGCGCCTGCGAAGTTCCGCTAGCTAATTTAATTTTACCTTATATATTTATGGATATTTTTAGATTTCCTTTGTGTGATTTTCCGTCCTTGTTTAACTTATTATACCTACCTCCATTACAAGTTAATGATGTGGCCTCCTATTATTGGAAGCGCACACTTGCACTTGTATTTACCCCTATTTTTGTGTGTCCGAGACCCAATAACAGGGTCAAATTAAATTAGCTAGCGAAACTTCCCAGACGTGATGGGTGTCAATATCTAAACACAACAAAATAGAATTTAAAAAGATTTGATGATTTTTTTTTGGGTCAATGACCGCTGGCAGTTTTGTTACTTAAAGTGTGAGTTAATACAATCTGTTTTAACGTGTTGAGATATCGATACCTACCACGTCTGTAAGTTTTACAAAGAAAAACTGATATTTTAAGTAACTACATTTAACAACGCGCGGGGCGGCGGTTGACGACCCAAAAAAAAAACATCATCTTTGTTTCATTTTTGTTTTATCATCGGTTTAGATATCGTCTGCGGAGATTCGCTAGCTGATTTAATATGACCCTGCATATGTAATTTTAAAAAGTTTAAATTAGGTAGGTAATAAGGAGTTCTACTTAAAATTCATTGCCGCAAAGCCCTTCAAAAATCAACTATCCCTCTTACTAAACAATTTTGGCACCGACAATGTGTTACTTTGTAACCATCATGTTCATTGTATCTCATAAAGTATCAGTTTCAATCGTAATGGGCCAGGGAATGGCAACATGTGTTGATAGCGATATTTTAGTCAATTGTCTGAAGTTATCCTCGAAACAGACGAACTACAATTATGTTCAATGTAATGTCTGAAACATCTGTAACTTGAATTCTTCATTTAATCATCAAGTTACAAATGTTGAAACATTTGTATGAGTTGTTTTTTTGGGGTAATGCCTTAATTTCAATCATTTTTGCATTGAAATAATATATTTTTAATGATTTTTATTTGGTCTTCGAGGAGGGAGAAGAATGAATGAATAAAATGCACCGAATTAAGCGCGGCAGCGTGGTTTGACCAGACTCTATTACTCGAATGAACCTAAAGATTCACATTAGCCTCTGTTGCCTCATGTTACATGGTGCAACAGAGGCCATGGCATATCAAGAAGTAGACAGGGGGCGCGATAATGGTAGGGAACACGTGCCTTTAGGATATGGAAGAGATAAAGAGCCTACCGAGTATGCACCCTATAGTAAGCATTGGAATTTATTTATTTAATTAATTAAGATGCTTTAAAACCATTTACAAAAATTAAAGACACAGTTTGTATATATAAGTACACATGCACATAAAAGAGAAAATATAAAATCATCTAACAACACTTAAACAACATAAATTCCCCTCACAGTACATGCCAATAAAATCTTCGCCCATTCGTCCGCAAACAGATCGTTTGTTGGGTTAGAGTCCAAGAGGTCATTCAGTGCAGCCAGAGTACGTGGTACTGGGGACTTAGCACGCGCAACAGTTCGACATGGAGGCACAGCAGACAGCCTGTGCTTTCTGCTGCGGCAGTAATTGTCTGGGACAAAGAAGCGAGCCAGCACAGCAGAAATTGTGGAGAGACGGGTGATATAATTATGGATGGGCTCTTTAGTACAAAATTATATTAAAAGCTAAAATTGTCAACTTTTGTCCTTGGCTGCCGAAAGTTAAACCAGAAGAAAAAAAACCATGGTGTACTTATTAATATTAACTAAAAAAAAAACAGCTGAATGCCGCGTTGGTCTAGTGGTCGCAAGCGCTACTGCTGAGCACGAGGTCCTAGGTTCGATTACCAGGTCAGGCTGAGTGTTATTGGGTTTTCCTTCAAGAATTTCTCAATAGCAGCTCGGAGTCTAGATTTGTTCCCGGTTGATGGCAATAGCTCGCCCCCTATTACATAGTACTTAAACATCACTGACGAAATGTGGGTGTACTATAGGTACACCTCTGCCTAACCCTTCGGGGATTACAGGCGTGATGTTTGTTTTATGTAAAAAAAAACCGGCCAAGTGCGTGTAGGATGACGCACAATGAAGCATTCCGTAGTTGGGATGAATTTATCCCAAAATCAACATTGTAGTTGGAAAACATGTTCTCCCATACTTCGATATAATATTATATGTACGTGACTGTCAATTCTCCAACTGCAAATGTAAATTTGTAATCGCAATTGCGAAAGTAGTTGTTACAGGAATGTTTTTATTCAATTAATGAATTTTTCCACAAATGTCCACGTTTTTGTTATTATTATGCCTAAATATTTTATGAAAAAGTGAAGCTCTCATTTATTGTTAACCATTTAATTATTACATATTTGTTGTTAATTTAATTTGTAATTTAATTTAATTTGATTTTATTTGTAATTTAATTTAATTTGATTTTATATGTAATTTATTTTTATTAAATAAATTTCTATTTGCATGCCGCTGTGTCGGCGAGACATGATGATCCTTTACTACTTTATTACATCTTTGTTTGTACCGTGTTTCTGGCAAATAAACGAATTATTATTATTATTATTATTTCCTTTATTCAATAGTTAATACATATATAAATTATATTTTTAAATATTAGAATAAAAAAATATAAAAACATTTAAAAATATAGTAGCCCACCGGTATCGGGAACAGGGTCCAAGCTACCGGCGGTCAGGGCTCCAAAGAGAGGAACCTTCTAACAATGCGAGCCGTGTTCAGAAGTACCGCTTTCTGAATCAAACCCTTGATCCAGCTGCCCAACGAGAGCCTCATTATTATTATTATTATTATTATTCTCCTTTATTTATTTTTAAACTTATTTTATAACATTTTTAAATATTTTTATAAAAACATTAAAAAACACATTTAAAAATATAATAATAATTATTATTATTATTATAAAATGACAAAACTACAAATTAACGATTTTCAGACTTTTTCCTTAACTTATGTTGTGAGACCTTGCAATTTGACCTAGAATCATGAAATTTGGCAAGAACCAAATTTCATGATTCTAGGTAAACTGGAAATAAATACCTTACAGGTTTTGATTTATTTGCGAGTATCAAAATATGTCGCATAAATGGTCGTATTTTTTTTATTGCATTGACTTAGAAGCTTGATTTTGAATCGACTTCAAAAAAAGGAGATTATTAATTCGACACGTATATATGTAATATTATTGGAACTGCAATATAATCACATATGATAATCTATTAGGGCTTCCAAAAAAATATACAAATTTTTTAGATGTATGTATGTTTGTCCACGCATTTCTCCGAAGCTATTAATCTGTTCGTGACCATTTAATATTTATTGGCTTAAATTTACTTCAATTTAGGGAACAGTGCGATCAAAATCGGTTCAGCAGTTTTCAAGATAATGGACTTATCCTTGTAAGTGTGACGGCCTGGCTTATTAATACGAGCTACGGGTGTGGTGTCAAAGGGAAAACATCTCAAAACCTTGGTCAAATTCTAGTGCAATATTTATAACAAAGTTATAAAAACTATTAACTACATATTACAAACAAATATTCCAGTTTTTACTAAAAAATAAAAATTACGAAATAAAAATAATTTTAAAAAATTAAATCGACTTCAAAAAGAAATTAGTGGCAAAAAACTAAAATACAGATACCAAGACACCGACTTCCGAAATTAAAGTTATTTCATAATTTTGAGTTAATTTCTTTTTGAAGTCGATTTAATTGTTTTTAATTTTATTTTTTTTATTTTAGACTTATGTTGTTTTTGTTTACCACGCTCACGCGTTCCTGAGAAAAAGAGTCTTGACAGACTGACAGACGGGCAACGAAGTGATCCTGTAGTAAGGGTTTCGTTTTTTTCCTTTTGAGGTTCGAAAGTGTGGAACTCTCGGCCAGCTTCTATGTTCCCTTCCACATATAACCCATCTGCCTTCAAGCAAGAGTGTACAGACATCTTCTGGACACGTTCGTTCCATCATAGACCTTATCCATCACTCTCCATAAGGCGTGATCGAGGTCAAGAGCAGGCCCAATCAGCAATAAAAAAATTAAAAAAAAACTCCAAAAACATCGAAATAAACGTAATCCGTGCAGAAATATCGTCTGTTACATATCAGAGTACTGAATTAAAACTCACGGGAGTACGCTTGACTTAAAATAGAATCCCATTTTGAGTGCTTTCCGTATCCGCTTACATTTTCATCTTTATTTTGGCTTATTGCCTTACTTTAGGTAAACGGATAATACTTTGTAATATGAAAATGTCCCTTCATCTTTGTTTGGCGAATTTCCAAAGCCAAACAACATGGTTTATCTTTAGACCTCGAGCCATTTTTAAATTTAGGCTACTGCAGACAGGCGCGACGCGACTCTATATTAGAACAATTTCTTTTTTTTTCATGATAATTACTATGAATGCAAAATCTTAAACTAGATCAATAAAACACATTTAAAACTTCGTGGAAATTGTTCTACCAGAGTCGAGTCGCACTGTTGTCGTCGCGTCGCGCCTGTCTGCTGTAGCCTTTTCGAACGTTATTCCGACAAAGTTAAGGCTCATTCAAAAAGGTGTAACACGCAACGCGAATCACACGCGACACAAATGCATCGCTCTTCGCGCGACGCTCGGTGCTTTTGTGTCGCGCCTTTTTGAAGGAGCCTTTAAAAGTTCTTATTACAAAACTGACGTTAAAAAGTGGTCAATTTTATATTTAAAAAATTATCTCAGTCGGAATCATCATTCATTGAAATTTATTTGGGATCGATGTCTTCTTCGTTTGTATTTTTTTTTTTCTAGTCACAATAACGTATTGACGAAATTATACGAGTAATCAATCAATACAACTCTCTAAGTCGGAATTGGCCACGAATGCCATGATTTCATATATATAATAGCCACTCAATAGGGCAATTTTGCGGACTATCTTAGGGCCGGTTTCTTGAACCGTAGGGTTAAACATAGTAACTAATGGTTGAATTTTGGGTAAATGTGAAAGGCTAAACTTTTTTTTTAACATTAATGTATTCATGTTAACTCAGTCATGTTAAAAAATAGCACCTAATAATGGCATTTTGACAAACACATTTAGCCCTCCGCGGTCACGTGGTTGTTGGCGTACATTTCATACTAACGCGGAACGCCTAACGTATTCCTCTGTTTTCTCCCTGATTAATGGATTACTGATACTATACTGAGTCAAATTAGATTAGCTAGCGAAACTCCGCAGACGTGATAAGTATCGGTACCTAAACACGATGATTTTTTAATGCTGCTTTTTTTAAGGCTGCCTTTTTTTTAAATGCTGCTTTTTTTAATGCTGCTTTTTTAATGCTGCTTTTTTTAATGCTGCTTTTTTTATGCTGTTTTTTTAATGCTGCTTTTTATAATGCTGCTTTTGTTTTAATGCTGCTTTTTTAATGCTGCTTTATTTTTAATACTGCTTTTTTTTGAGGTTGTCAAAGACCGCACTGGTGGTGTTGTTACTTGCAGTATGAGTTGAGAAAAACTGTTTTTTCGTGTTTTAGATATCTATACCCATCCCGTCTGTGCAGTTTACAAAAGAAAAACTGATTTTTTAAACTGATATTACGGTAGCCAGTTTAAAAAATCAGTTCAAGGTCGGGCAGTAGAGCTATTTCGACGGGGGGGGGGGGGGGGGGGTAATTCTAACTAATGAGAATAATTCTACTGTATTTGTACAAAAACGCCTTCTAAATCTAGGTAGGTGAATAATTTCTTTTTTGTTTTATCATGTTACGATATCGAACCTGCAGAGTTTCGCTAGCTAATTTAACTTGATCCTGTATATACTTTAGAAAAAAATTCACCAAAAAAACAAAACATAGGGACATGATAGTGGTAGATAAGTATATACATTAGGTAGGTAGTTATATCGTAAAAAAATATTTGGAATAGTTTTCATCAATCATTCATCACCCAGAAGCCCAGGAAGAAAACATAAAATACGTTATGCCCTGCGCAGACGGGCGGACAAGACGGCAGAGGATTTTAAATTTATCAATTGAATTGAATACTTATCCAATCGTAATAAGTAATATATTTCAATGCTTGGTAGTCGACCTTGGAGCAACGCAGCGCAGTTTTCTCTGGAGCATTGAAGAGCTCGCTGGAGGGTACCGCAGCGGGAAGCGGCGGTATACGCCGTTATGCACCGGTGTGCGCTGGAGTCTGCCAAGCCGCAAATCAATTTTTCGACTGCGTACTCGCTAGTGGAATAATAAAATCCCGTATCGCAGAGGTTTTTTCTTGTCAGTGTGCGCTGGTCGAGAGAGGAATCCTCCGCGATACTCTCCCCTGCCGTCCTTCAGTGTGTGCAGGCCATAAGTATGGAATGACCGCGAACGACCACGTGACCGCGGTTCTTCTTAAAGGCGAGACTCGCTTTGCAAGGTAAAGAATGTCGAAAAAATTTCAAAATGAAAATATATTATTTACTTACCTTTCTGTTTCTGTATTACGCATTATGATCTTTTCACTCAAAACCCGACATAAAATCGTCATCACATTCCTTTGTTTCAATTGCCTATACCAGGGTTACTCAAAGTGGGGTACGCGAACCCTTAGGGGTTCGCCATTTGACAGTGGGGGGTTCGCGCCAAGGTTTACGTAATGGCGGCTGGTTAGCTGGCAAGCGAGCCGAGTCAGAATTGACCAAAATTACTCCTAAAATCGACTCAATTTGTGACAAGAAACAAGCCCACCCATCACTTTAATTTTCTTTTTGACACTTTTGATAACTTTTATTAAAATAAAAACCGTATTTTCTACTACCTACTGCTAGATATTCTTTACAGGGGGAGGAGGGGGTTTAGGGGGTTCGCTATCGTCTGGGAACTTTAACAAGGGAACGTGGGGCCATAAGTTTGAGGAACCCTGGCCTATACCAACAAAAAATAAATACTGCAAGATTACACACATAGGCATCTACCATGTACAGTCACGAGCACAAATAAAAGTGATTTCCTACTAAAGTCTCTATTCTTATGCTTCTTTCTTATTATATATGACATAATATCTATATCTTCTATACAAATAATAAAGATGAAGAGTTTGTTTGTTTGTTCGAACGTGCTATAATCTCCGGAACTTCCAGTCGGATTTGAAAAATTATTTTACATTTGATAGTCCAATTCTTAAGGAAGGCTACGGGCTATGTAACATCACGGTAGGACCGTTAGGAAACGAGCAAAATAAAGTCAGAAAGAACGCTAAACAATAACGGAGATATAGCGCGGGCAGGCGATGCGATGCGACGCGGTGGATCGGGGGGACAAGATACACGCGGACGAAGTCGCAGGCAGAAGCTAAGTATATACAGGGTTATTTGTAAAACACCAGCAACCTTTTAAGGGGTCATTGTACTCATCATTATGAACAACTTTTGCTATGGGACCAAACCTGAAATCGCGAAAAAAAATCAGCTGTTCAGTATGTACATTTTGACGAATTAGGTATGCGAACATAAATGTACTGAACAGCTGATTTTTTTTCGCGATTTCAGGTTTGTTCCCATAGTAAAAGTTGTTCATAATGATGAGTACAATGACCCCTTAACAGGTTGCTGGTATTTTACAAATAACCCCGTATAAATTACAGTAGCTTTTCTTGTCTGTCTGTGTGGCCGCGACGTTCTTTTAACGGATTTTAAAAAATAGGTTCATGTGTCATGCCAAAAAACATTAACTCGAATAATAAAAAATAAATTAAAAAAAAAAAACAGATATACAGGTAGGTAGGGTGGAAAGGTGTGGTCAAACTGAAGAGTGTGGTTACAGACCACCAAACTGAACAACTTTCTCCATGGGAGCAAAATCGTAATCGAAAAAACTTTTTAGCAAAAAATAAATCCGACTTCCAAAACAAAACATAACATAAAAATAACTTTAATTTCGGTAGTCGGTGTCTTTGGTTTTGTATTTTCGTTTTTTGCCACCGACTTCCGAAATTAAAGTTATTTTTCACTTTGTAGTGTTTTGTTTTGGAAGTCGGTTTTATTTTTTGCTAAAAAGTTTTTATTTTTCACTTTTTAGTTGTGGAACCTTCCCCACACAAATTCGAATACATAATTGAGCACCATAAGTGTAGATGTAAGTAACAGTGATAGGAAGTTATTAAAACATCATCACATCATCCACATAAAATAAGTGGGAAATATACGCATTATTGAAGCTAACTCAAAAACTCCCCAAGAAAAGTTAATAAAATTTATATGGGACCACCTCGGAAGACCACCCCTTTCAAACAAAAAAAAGAATTTTCCAAATCGGTCCATCCGTCTTTGAGTAATCGCGTAACAAACATACAAAAAAAAAACACAGATGAATTGAGAACCTCCTCCTTTTTGAAGTCGATTAAAAAGAATTATCAGCCGTCCCATACATTTGGGTCAAGTAGATATTGAAGCTTTGTACGAGACAGCTGAAATTTTTTTCTCGATAACAATGTTGGTCCCATGGAGAAAGATGTTCAGTTTGATGGTCTGTACTGTACTCTTAAGTTTGACCACACATCTCTGATACACCCTGTATAATCACGAGCACAGAACAGAAATAGCCGGCAGCTGCACGTTGTGACTGTGACAAGAAGACTTCCACTCAGCATGATGCTGTGATGGGGTGTGCTGGACTGCACAGAGCTGATTTTCAGTGGTCACCCGAAAAGTACGTACGTAAACCAAGTCAGGTTTAAAGATTTATGTACCGATTTAATAAAAGGTAATTGGTATTGTGCTCGAGATTGTACGATACGTTCTAATTTCTAATACGTTGTCTCCGCGGGAGCTCTACAATGAGCCAGCAGGCAAGCATTAGGGACCCTTTTAGAACCAGCACGGTTTGTTACTCCTCTTATGAGGAAGACAAAGGAATTGATTTTTTTCTTATTGCTACGGGCGACGTGGCACGAAGGATGATGCAAGCATGGACTAAGTAAGTATCTACTATCAGTAACTAGATGGAGGACGTTAGGAGGACGTGGTTATCTATTTTCTATGAATCTGAACTACAGGGTTACTGGAACCTCAACGTATTCCTTGCAGGACGTCATAGTAGGGTTAAAATCACGGAACAGATAAATAAGGTTGGAAAGGCCCTAGCTCCAATTTTGTATTAGGACCAGTGTCACCGCTTGTCTCCCACTATTTTAATTTCTACACATACGCACTACTATGTTTACAAATCGCACCTTGAAAACAAAAGTGGCGTTATACAAAAATTAACATTTTTCAGATGTCCATTTAAAGCTTTTTTGACGCAGCATTTTGGTCAATATCTTAGCAAATAACTGAAATAAAAGACTGCAATTTGACTTTCTTACTCTAAGTTTTGTATACACTGAAAATATGCCAGTAAATTATGGAGTTATTTAGAAAACATAGTTTTGATAATGCCACTTTTGTTATCAAGGTGCGAAATATTTCGCACACAAACAAATCACACACACATAAATCTCAGGGCATATATTCGTTTGCACACTAGCACTAAGCTCCCGTAGGCATAGACACTCACACACGCAAAAAAGCAATAAAAATTTTCATACACGCTAGTGCTTGATAAAGCCGCTATTCTTTATCGATAAATTATCTGATGAATGTATGGGGAAAAATGAAACATGAAATAAATATTAAGAAATATTTATTTTACTTTTATCAATTACAAATAATCTCTGTCCTTGGAATAAAACGTATTTATTAAGCAATTGGCGCTTGCTATCAATTGTTAATGAATTTTTCAAAACAATGTGTAACCTTACGTTAATATATTTTCAATAATTGCTTTGGTGAGGTCTGTGACGTGGTTTGCTGTAGGGTATTGGCCAATTTGATGATAAATTATGTTTTTAAATATTTCACTTCCTACAAAGTGACGCATAGTTTTTGCCACCAACATTTTTTTATTTATATTATGAAGCCTTTCCGTATAAATTTTAATAACAGATTCTGATATTTTACAAACCTGTCTCAATTCTTTTGACGGGTATAACAGACCACCCTTATGTTTAGCAACTATAAATTTATGATCTTAATTTATGTTATTGGACAATAGCGCTCCAATGCATATATCGCAATCTATTTTCTTAATTAAAATATGCGCTATGGATTCTGAAATATGGCTAATGATTTAATTGCTAAAATCTGAGATGGTATTGAAAAATGCGTTAATATCCTCTTCGTTATTATTATCATCATCATCATCGTCATCTTCAATCGCAATCCTTCGTATGGATAACTTGAAATGCGGACTTTACGAGAGCGATTATAATTCAAGATAACATTAGGTTACCTGAGCGCCTTCGCAATTTTGCACACTGGTAGAAATAGCATCATAAATGGGCTTATTAAATATAGCATTGCAAGAATTAGTTGTCTGAAAAATAACGCAAAAGTCTTTAGATGCCACGTACCCTTACACAGTAGAAAAAAAATCAAAATTGAATTATTTTTATAGAGCTGGATGCTTGCATGATAATGATTTACCGGAGTGTGATATTAATCTATTGTAATTATTATAAGATACCATACATACTAGAAATATTTTTCATGAAAATGAACAATTAAATAAAATAAAACCTGATAATTAGGTACATTTTGAATGCAGGGATCAGATTTGTTCATAATTTAGGAGATAATAAATAGGAGTAGAATATGAAATATGGAACATAGTTCCAATTTAACAAAACCTACCAAATAACTTGAACAAATCTGAACAACTTGTTCTACCTATAACCTACCTATAACCAGATTTTTTAAAGATAAAATCATTTTCAGTAAAATGTTTAGAGCAAATAGTACTCGTCTTTGTCGGCATCCAGTTTCCTCTACCTGTCACATCAATCCATTGTTCCCTGGCGTTAGGTTCTTTAGGAAACCTAAAATTTATAATTTATTGCATTAGTAAAATTGCATTTTACTTATATTTTAATTCTAAATACAATCAAACATCCATCCATCCTCACAAACGTTCGCATTTGTAATATTAGTAGGAGTAGGATAGGAAGTAGGATGGTACGGAACTGGCGCACCGAGAGTTCCGTACCATCCTACGTCCTACTTATCGCTCGCGATTCGCTCTTGTAACGGCACGTTACATGAATAATCATGTTTTGGTAATGGTTCTCTAAATGACAATATAATTATTATAAATGAATGCTTTGTTCTTTGTTTGTGTACGACTTGGAACGCGCCGGGTACGTGCACTGCGGGGCGGGTGTTCGCATAGAATGAATGATGTGAAGGGATTGCGCCCGCGCAACTGACGCGAGTCCAGGCGGTCGCTTCGGTCGCTTCTAGACTGAGGTGAAACTTCACGTATCGCTTGGTGTCCTGTCGAGCGCCCTAGCAGACACGACAATTATTTTTTGTCATTTGAAAAAGTACTTCGAGTTAAAAGTGCCAATAAGTGATCAGTGATAATCCCGATCTATGGTAAGTTTTGAATAGCACACAAATTACGCAAATCATAATCATGTCATTTTCTTGCCAATCATTATTCTGTGTACTACTATTATACAGAGTGATTTTTAAAACATGCGACAAAATTTAAGGGGGTGTTCTACCCATCAATATGAACAACTTTTACTATGGGACCAACTAAGAATTCGCAAAAAAAAAATTACCTTCCCATGTAAAAGCACATACCCGATTGGACCATTTTGTATAAAAAGGTCGAAATTTTTTTGCGAATTCCGAGTTGGTCCCATAGTAAAAGTTGTTCATATTGATGGGTAGAACACCCCCTTAAATTTTGTCGCATGTTTTAAAAATCATTCTGTATATATTATTTCTTGTTACTCGTATTACACATTTTCTGTTGCTTATTTCATCTAGATGAAATAAGCAACAGAAAATGTGCTTATTTAAGCACCATTTAGGAATAGCCTCAGAAATTACTAATAATGTGGTAACATGCTACTTAATTTTCTTCTACGAGTACCTTCAAGCACATTATTAATTTCAAAATTTAAATTCTTAAATTGTATCCGACTCATACCTATTGTTTTTTTCTGATTTAATTTTGCTCCACTTTGCTTAATATGTAAACTCCGTTCTGGACAGTACCACCACGGCAATACTACTACAACTAAATAGGTATTTCCTTCCTGTTGTCGTCGGTAGTACCCTAGCGCGGAGGTTATTAGGCCAAGTTCTAATCAGCTGGAACGGTGGTTCCAGGTTTCATGTTCACGTCAAGCCATCAATGGCAGCAGCTTCGCGTCTAGTTTTGAACGGACCGAAGATCATTTCGACGCTTCGCCACTGGTGTGCTGAGCAACTCGGACGGCCGGCCGTTTTATCCACTAGTGACGTCACCGTGCAGCACAGCACGGAACTCCGGCCAACTTTCATCTCTGGCCAGCAGCGGGATTTCACCTGCATCTACAGGGGAGTACCTATCCCTGCAGGAGTGACAGCAGACGTCCGCAACCCACGACCTACAAATATTTTGTGTGCCTCCGGCTTAACTGGTTTGGTTATTTTAAATTAAACATTTTTAAGGTACACACCCGTTTTTTTTATTCAGACGCCAGATATTAGGTGGAAATCAAACGGGTGGAGGCTACACTCTTGACCGGTTTTATTTAATATTACAACGAAAGTCTAGAATTAATCACTTTTTAGGGTTCCGTACAAAAATGGTAAAAGGAACCCTTACGGTGCGACTCAGTCTGTCTGTCTGTCACAGCTGGATATCTCAAGAACTACTGACGCTGTCAACTTGAATTTTCGAATAGTTTCAGATGACCTTTTATGAACTATTTTGCAAATATGAAAGAAAAGTACGGAACCCTCGGTGCACGAGTGCGACTCGCTCTTGACCGGTTTTTTTTGGTGGGAATCATCAAATAACTTCTCTCGCTCTGGGCGGAGCGGGTAGGGCGTGTCAGACTGACTAAAACCCACCCGTGTTCCTTCAGTTGCCTGTGTCAGGGCCACGGTAACTCTTTCAAACAACCGGCGACCTTGGCAGGCATTAGCCCCAGCGGAACCCTCAGTTACTGCTGACATCTCTTTGAGGCGCGCGTGGAACTCAACGCGCCGTCGACCCGGGCCTGGTCATTACCAGAAGGCGAGCTACCCATTGCTCGCCATCCGCAAACCCGCGCCTGGGCGGCCGGGAATCGGCTCTCAATTCCCGACGCCCAGGGCAACTCCTACGACGACTAGGGGCGTGAGGGCGCAAAGATTGCCTCTCCCTCACGCGTTCCGCCTTACCCTTCGCGAGCATTACTGCTTCGCAGAAGGAGGTGACGGCTTCCCATGCACTCTCGCTCCGTACCATGGCCTGGACCAGGGCCGAACGCAAGAGATCACCGCCGCTGATCGCCTCCGCGAGGACGCGCTGGTGCTCTGCCCTAACCGGTCAGACCTCCACTGTTTGCTCTACCGTGTCTTCCGGACAATCTACACAATGGTAACACCCAGGCGTTTCTTCCCGCCTGAACCGTAACAGAATCCATCCGAAGCAACCATGTCCGGTGAGGACCTGCTTCAGCCGGTCTATTCTGTACAAATCTCACCGTGAAAACCGTAGGTGAAGTGAGCTTGAAGAGAGTTGTCATTCTACCTACCGCTAGGGATTGACACTATTGACAGCTCACTCCACGCTCACCTCACCTAAGTTTTCACGGTGAGATTTGTACAGAATAGCACTGACGGCGGAAGGTGAGGACGCCGTGGTGCCTCTCCAACCACTCCTCAAAGAGGGGACTTATCGCCGCAATTGTGGCGTGCCCAGCACTGGGTTGCGACAGTCGTACTCTCCATGTCGCCATGAGATCCCGCCGGAGCTCTGTCCGCTGTGGCGTGATTTCTCGTGGCAGCGGAGTTACTCTCCGGTGTTTTGCCTCCTCTATCACTCCCATGTGTATGCGAGGACTTTTGCCTAGAGATCCCATGGCGACAATCTGGCAAGGAGGCTCGCCGCCCCACTGGTGACCGTGCGGTATCTTCGGACTAGCCAGTACCCTAATTGGGTAACACACTCTCAATCGGAATCGGTTTCATTTTGACAGTTCATTAACATTCATTGCGTTATTTACGGTGTTGAGAAGACAAATTTTTCGCCGCTGGGTGCGAGAATCACAGAACCGGTCGGTCGCTGTTGACGCTTGGGGCAAGCCTAGTTCCAGCAGTGGATCTTCCGCTGAAAGGCTAAAATGATGATGATGTTGAGGTAACTAGGTTGTTTCTCGTTTTAAAAATGATGATGATGTTGAGGTAGCTAGGTTGTTTCTCGTTTTAAAAATGATGATGATGTTGAGGTGGCTAGGTTGTTTCTCGTTTTAAAAATGCTGATGATGATGAGGTAGCTAGGTTGTTGCTCGTTTTAAAAATGATGATGATGATGAGGTAGCTAGGTTGTTTCTCGTTTTAAAAATGATGATGATGATGAGGTAGCTAGGTTGCTTCTCGTTTTAAAAATGATGATGATGATGATGATGGCTAGGTTGTTTTCTTGTTTTAAAAATGATGATGATGATGAGGTAGCTAGGTTGCTTCTCGTTTTAAAAATGATGATGATGATGAGGTAGCTAGGTTGTTTTCTTGTTTTAAAAATGATGATTATGATGAGGTAGCTATGGTTGTTTCTCGTTTTAAACATGAATATAATTTATTTTTATTTTATTTAATTAATTTTAGGAAAACTTACAGCTAATACGTTTCAATATCAAGTACAATGTGTAAAAGTTGGCCAATTACAAGCTTCCACTAACGATTAATGTGAGTATTATGGCTCGACTACGTATGTATTTGGTATACACATAATCATACTTTTGCCAACAATATTTTGGACATTCGTTTAAAGACGCAAGAAGTTATTGTCCATGGTAGAAATGAACATTATAGGCCCATCTCTCTTCTGAGTCTGTCTACAAATTGTTTTCAAGAGTCATCACGAACTGTCTCGCGCGCATGTTGACGACATCCATCCCAAACAAGCCGGATTCCCAATAGGCTTTAGCACGGTAGACCACATACATACGCTGCCATATAGCCTGCGAGACCTGCCTCTCTGCTTATCGTACCTGAAACGAACCTATTTCACAGTTTGGAACGAAACGTACATATTTGACAGTTTGACATAAGAAACACCACAACTGGAGTATAGATAAACCATTCTAAAAATGAACGCCCCACCACAGCGGTTACGCTCACACGCAAAGAAGGTGTATCCACGCAATACACATAATTGGTCTTTGTCATTGGTTGCTCAGTCACCGGCGAGACATGAAAGTGGGACCATGCGTCGATTTCGCCGCAAAAGTATGGTCAACATGTCAACGTGCATCAGGAGAATGTTGTATTGGCTACTTTTTAGAAAAACTTCGCTAGTTCGCATATAAACGTTGTTATTTTATTTTTCCTTCGGCCGAAAGATAAGTTTGTTTTTTGTTTACTTTTGTTTTGCAATTAAAGTGATAATATCTATTATTTGTTTAATAAAGTGCAGCTGCCATCTCTACAGGTAGTACTATTGGGAACAAACAGTCTCACTAGTACCATATAAATGGTGGTAGGTACTATAGAGAACGAAATTTGCCGCTAGTACCACCGGGGTGGTACAATTCGGTGGTACTAGTGAGAACAAAGGAGAATAAATCTATCAATACTCGTAATAACAGGGGATTAGGAACTCGGAAAGGGTTAGTTTCCATCAAATGGAAAAATCCTCGCGGATGCTCGAGCATTTTTTTAAATAATTTCACTGAATAGGTAACTGTATCAAAAGGCGACGATTACCGATTTTTAATCATTCTAAGCTGAAGATCACGTCTAAACGAGGAGTGTTACTTATTTGGAAAAAAAAAATATGTTAAATTAGATAATTATTTTAATACCTTAATCTGTGAATATTTTAAATTATCTTTAAATTACGTGGTGTATTTAATTTGTATAATTATGTCTAACGCAGATAAAAAACTGAGAATCACGTAAAAATTATCAAGCGTATTTTAGGTGTCTAAAGCCTGCATTCCTGCTGCACTGATGTCGGTCGCGCGTACCATACATTGTGTTCTATATAGCACCACACTGCGGTGCTAACGTCAGCGGCGCGTACGTTGTTAGTGTGCTACGCCGTACGCGCCGCGTATCGCCCGCGTCGTCGGTCTCTCTCGTCAGCGCCGCGTACATCGGTCGACTGGCGAGCGCAAACACGATCGAACGTACGCGCCGCTGACGTTGGCACCGCAGTGTGGTGCTTTAGTATAGAACACAATGCATGGTACGCGCGACCGACATCAGCGCAGGAGGAATGCAGGCCATAAGGGGACTACAGGACCTTAACGCAAATAACGCAAGTTTTATAATGCCTAAAAGTATATGATCTATTGCAGTAAACCAAATTAGAAAAAATATATGATATTCTTCAGGATATATGCTAGTTAGATAGTGTGCTGAAAACATAATAAGTACAACTAATTTGACACGATAGAAAAAAATCACGAAGATACCTCTAAAAATTTCTTTTAATAATTAAAAACCATACTAATATACATGCAATCATCCAGATTTTTTGGCAGATTATTTTACAAGCAACATATTAACGTGATAGTGTTTTAATTTTTTAGTCTAATCACTAGATTTTTTGTAAATCGATAATTGCTTCATATTTTGCAATAAATTACCAGCGTTGTGTCATCGCGCTTCTCTTTCTTTTCTATGCAGTCCGACAGTGACCGCGCTTTAGGTCATGTAGTCCCCCACTGATACGATAACGTCAGCGGCGCGTACGTTGGTCGATTGCTACGCGCCTCATATCGCGCGCGTCGGTCTCGCTCGTCAGCGCCGCGTACTTCGGTCGACTGGCGAGCATGGAATTGTGCGAGCGCCCTCAGTCTGTTATCGATGATAAGCTGAATGCCACGCGTGCGTGACAGTCGCTATGAATATCGTACCGTTGAGCGGTCGGTATCGCAAGCACGTACGGTATTTTATTATTTATTTCTCGCTGACGTACACGACCGACATCAGCGTAGGAGGAATTCAGGCCTTATAGTGTAGTTGACTTCCACGCGGATGAAGTCGCGGGCAAAAGCGTAATCGAATAAAACAACGACGTTAAAAGAAACAGTGTATTCAAAAAAAAACAAATACAATTATAATTCAGCGCAATGCACGTGGAGTGGTGGGTGGAGGTGGGTCGTAGTGAACGTGGTAGACTCTGTACGCGAAGTACTCCATAAGTGCCAAGGCTAGAGGGAAAAGAAACTTTTGGTTCGACTGCGGCACGACAAAGTACGCCAGGCAAGCAGCACCCGCCGTATACCATCCGAACTCACGGTTGTTGATGTGCGAGTAGTGGCACAAAGAGATGATGTTCAGGGCAACCGCCAGGTTCCCTAGAGGGACATTGTCTTCGCCAGCGAGAGAAAGAGCAAAGGGAACCACTCCCGACAGCAAGTGGACCAGGGAGATGGTCTGATCGTTGCGCCGGAGGTCCGCATTCAAGCATGGCAGGGCCAGGTACCGCGCAGCCTTCAAGCTAATCTTGTACATTGCGCTGACATCGTTGCCGAAAGCTCCTCCTGGAGAAAAACGATAATGGAAAAGTTAAGACACATAAGAATCCATGGACATTGGACACCTCAATTAAAACTACAAATTTAGTTTAGTTGGTAATATTTGCATGTAAAGACATGGATGGATTCCTATGCTAAAAGGAATCGATTGACAACCTGAAGTGACAATATTTTACAAAACTCTGTTGTTGACTTTGTCTACAGAGCACCATCATACCTACTTTGGTTATGTAAGAATCCGACTATTCCATGTATAAAGAAATTTGCATGCATTCCAGGATGTGTGTAGCTGGCGCCGCTCATTCGACTGATCCCGCGCCCGGCCACGCAGCACAGCACGAGGTGTGCGACAGATGCATTAAGGTTGTCGCCATCGCTTCCCATAGCATTTATACACTACCTTGATCACTAAATATTGTTAAACACACCTAAAATTAAAATTTAGCGCACCCCATGACATTATTTTGAGCAGAAAAAATAGTTGTCAAATGTCATTCCAATCTTCTTTGTCAATGTGTGATTAATTTTTAAAAAATTACATTCGTAAGAAGAATGTATTTAAATGCGAGACGTGTCGAATTTGGTCAAATCAGTGTATAAAGGTGAGCGTCCACTGGTCCGCGCCGACCGCAACGCACGCTCGGCACGCAACGTATTGCACGGATTTGCCGATGGCATGCGTCCACTGTGTCTGGATTTTTGAGTGTTTTTGCTGTTGTTAAGTCGTGTCTCCTGCGCGTGTTTTTCAAAACAAAAACATCTGATCAAAGAGGCGTGACCATACACATTTGTGTACGTAAACACGATGCTTCTGTTTTCCAAGCTACATGGAAAACATTCTCCGCGCGGGTGAAGAGGGGAAGGGTTTGTTTCATTTTCAACCGCCCCGCGCGCACCGCGCACTAGTGTCACTGTCAGTCAATACAGGTTTTGAGGTTATAAGTATTATTGTCTTGTGAATAGTTGTAAACATTAATCCGTAGATCTAGGTAAAAGTCAACATTTCAAAGTCGACGGTACACGGTCCGACTCGAAATCTGTCTTGTCCTGGATATTGAGTGTAAAATTGATAAAACTGATAGCGCGTCTTCCTCGTCGGAATTCATTACGACATCTACACAAAATGTGTTTTAATTTAAAAATATTGTATAACGCCGGAGACAGCTTGTGTATGAAAACAAATGTTTATGTGTAAGGTTTTTTATGTAATGTTGTGAATAAACACACGCAGGTGACACGGCTTTAGTAGACGTCGTCTGTCATGGAGATTGAAGAAGATATTATTAGATAGACCATAATTTAGTTTACTTTATTTCTCTAAAACATTAATAATTTTGTTTGTGTAGTAATAACGTCTTTTTTAGTTCTGCTATTTGACGATAGATGGTATTAAATGAAGTAAAGAAAATACTTTTATTTTTAAGTTAATAAATTCATTCTTTTGATCTAAGCCAAATATATGGTTTTGCCCCCCCCCCCCCCCCCCCCGCCGTAGATATAAATCTCTTGCCTTGTAAAAGCTACACTGTATTTATAATAATAAATACCTATATCTGCGACTAATACTTCAATCTTGGTTAGTTTTGTTCATAATTCTACAGGTTATGGGCCCCGGATATGTGAGAAACAATAGTAGTAATTAGTTTCAAGAAGAAAAAAAATCTACAAAATAGTAAAAACGCAAAATGCGACCATTTTTTGCCGACGACAACGACAGCTTCAGGAACGAGTTCCGATGTATCAGTAAATTTTGAATATTCTCCCTCAAACAGGTTGTCAAGCATTATGTCGTTCAGGCAACTAATGTTTAAGCTTGTTTCCTTGATCTTAGTCGCGCTTTTGTCACCATAAATCATGACCTATTGTGGGGGAAGCTAGAAGGTAATAATGTGCCAGCCGGGGTTACGGGGTTTATCAGATATTGGTATTGTAATCAGTCCAACAATGTCAGATGGGGTTCTATGTCCGAATACTATAAGCTGTCGTGTGATGTTAGGTCAAACCCCTTGACCTTTCCCGACCTGTTTAATCTCTACGTAAATGACCTGATTGAGGAGTTGAGCAGGGCACAGGTAGGGCTTAGGTTGGGTGATCGTTATGTGAACAACCTGATCTATGCTGATGATGTGATTCTGCTCAGCCCCTCAATTAAGGGCTTAAGAAAGTTGCTGGTTATTTGTGATCAGTATGCTAAAAAGCATGACTTAGTTTACAATGCAAAAAAAAAAACAGAACTGATGATATTCAGGTCGGGAGTGGGGCCTCAAAATGTTCCGCCAGTGTACATTGGGGGCAGACGGTGAGGGTTGTGGGGAGGTTCAAGTACCTTGGTCACTTACTGACATCGGACATGAAAGACGATGCGGATATCGTTAGCCAGCGTCGTGCCCTGTCGGTTGTGGGAAACTTGCTTACCAGAAGATTTTTTAAGGCTAACGTACAGACTAAGGTGCACCTATTCAAAACGTACTGTCAAAGTTTCTATAAGTGCTAGCTCTGGACTGAGTCATACAAAGAAGTCTTGGGATGGCATACGTGCTCAGTACAATAACATCTACAGACACCTAATGGGGTTGAGGCGCTACTGTAGTGCCTCTGGAATGCTCGCCGAGGCGAGGCTGAACGCGTTCAATGCCATTCAGAGAAGCAGAATTGCATCATTCATGTCCAGGGTTGGTACATGTAGTAACAGTATAGTTAGGGGCCTTGCTGATAAGATGTATGCAACCAAGACCTACAAGCGGTGGTTAGAAATAGCAGCGTAGTTTATTTTTTTGTATTTTTAAGAGAAGAAAGGCATGAGTTTGTTTGTGGGCCATTTGTTTTTTTTTTTTTTGTATTATGTTATTTTTTTTCTTGATTGGATTTTCGTTTATGGATCATGTGGTCTGCAATAAAGTTTATTATTATTATATTATATGAATTGTGATATCATGTAAGAATACTAATATGTTTAAAAAATCTCTCACCGAAACTCTGACACCTCGCTGGTACATAGCTCGAACAGCTCGTTCTTGAAGAACAAATATATTTTGAATATCAGCGGCTTTGCCTCAGAGCAGAATACCGTAGGACATAACGCTATGAAAATAACTAAAATATACTAACCGAGCTGTATCAACGTCAATGTCTCAATGTCTTATTTTCTTGACAGCGTAGGCTGCTGAACTGAGCCTTCCCGCTAGGCTTGATATATGTGGGCCCCACTGAAGTTCTGCATCTACTGTTAGGCCCAGTAAAGCTGCCGAGTCTACACAGCCGGTCTTTAAGTATTGTCACAAGTATAATAGGTCATAAAATTAAAAATACACTGTACTTTCAAAAAATGTTTTTTATTTGTAAGTTGTAGATGTAGGATAATATTGAAATAAACTGTATTCAAAATGTCCACCACCATTCGCCACGCAGGCCCTTTAGTCTCCGCGGCCAGTCATCAATCGCAGCACGAACCATATTATTCATATCTATTTCGGCCACTGCTGTTCTCAGTGAAGACTTCAGATTCTCCAATTTTTTATGAGGCTTAGCGCAGACTTTTGCCTCCAACACCTGCCATATTTTGTAATCCAAGGGTTTAAGGTCAGGGCTGGAGGGGGGCCAATCTTCATGCTTTATCAAGTCGATGTTCTGGCCTTGTGCGCCGGTACGGAGTCCTGTTGAAACGTCGATAGCCGTCCTCGAAAGAGCCTTTGAGGTAGATATTTTACGTTAGGATCCAAAACAGTGTCTTGGTAAACTTTCGCACTTGTTTTAACACCTTTTTCGCAGAAATGAACTTCAGTCGGGCCAAAATACGAAACTCCCAACCAAATCATCATTGATGAAGGATGGTGGCCATGTTGCAGTCGGGGAATAGTATTACCAGCTTTCGCAGAACTTGTAACATACACCCTATCATTTTATTTGTTGTACTTCTCTTCTATATCGAATTTTTTTCGTCGGTAAACAGCAAATATCTTGACTTTATCACTTTCATACCTTTCAAGCGCGCGTTGAAGAGATGTTCACGTTTTTTTTCTGTAAGCTCGTAGACCCAGGTCTTCATTGAGTACCATTTTTACTGTCTTTGTACTTAGGCCCACTTGTAAAGCCATCAATTTCTGTTTGCGAACGGTATTTCTTGCAATACGCGCCTTGATTGCTTTGATAACTGCTGGAGTCCTAACAGGTCTACCTGATCTTTTCTTGTCATCCACACTTGAGTGTTCATTGTACCTTTTAGGCATGTGTTCACCAACTTTCAAACCACCGGTTAGGTATTTGTACAGTTGGTTTCTGTCAAATTTGGAAGGAAATTTGACATAAACCAACTGTTTAAATACCTAACCGGTGGTTTGAGTGTTGGTGAACACAGGTCGTAATAGTACGATACACAAATTTCTTCGTGATTTGCAGTTTTTCAAGAAGCTTTAATATAGTGTTTGGCGAGTGGCCACAACGGTGTAATTCAATTTCTACTACTCGGTTTCTTTGAGTATCCACTCCATCGTACATTATTAATATTAATAAAATGTTTTAACGTTTTATTGATCGTAAATCAATTGAAAATTGAATGCTATTATTTCTTTTTTCCTTTAAGTTCTAAATTGCTGACCGAGCAAGATGCAGGACTTGACCGGAGGTTCAGGGTGGACTACGGCAGCATTGACTACGGCAATATACATTAAAAACAAATCACCGAGCAAAGCAATAAGGGGCAGCACACCGGAAGAAAAATGGTATGGTACCAGAGTAAACTTATCAAACTTACAAATATTTGCCTGCATTTCCTACGCAATAATTCGCTAGAGAGCATACCCTTTCAAACAAAAAAATAATTTTGCAAATCCGTCTATATGTGAATATGACGGAGTTATGCCCGAACATACATAAAAAAATACACAGGGCTATTTTTAAATCATTAACTAAACTTTAACAGGGTGTTCTACCCATGAATATGAACAACTTTCACTATGGGACCAACTCTGAAATCACAAAAAAAAAATCAGCTGTTTCATACAAAAGTTCAATACCTACTCTACCAAAAAGTATGAAACAGCAATTTTTTTTTTTGTGATTTCAGAGTTGGTCCCATAGTGAAAGTTGTTCATATTCATGGGTAGAACACCCTGTGAAAGTTTAGTTAATGATTTAAAAATAGCCCTGTATATGTATATAAACATTCGAATTGAGAACCTCCTCCTTTTTGGAAGTTGGTTAAAAATGCCGGGCGCTCGGTGCGGGCGGTACCGATAGTGGACGAAGTGCTATATGAATTCCTACTGAGCAAACCAAAATCGTTTGCGTGCCGTGCGTGCGTTGCGGCTGGCGCGGACCAGTGAACGCTCACCTTAAAGCTCGTTTCCTAGGAATGCAGTCGTAACGGCCGTCATGAAAACTTGTAATTTTCAAACCGGGCGGGGTTTTTCCAAAGATTTAAATCGCTAGATTTGCCCTCACCGTACTTACAATTAGTCAAGCATAAAAAAAGTGTCTATACTGAGATGAGTAAGCTCACACATTTATAAAAAATAGCGTTTCCATGACAAACAAGTCAAGCGACTGCGTCATGGTATGTCCATAGGTGTCACACCGAAACAGAAACACGATTAAGATGCGGGAGGGCGAATCTAACGATTTAAATCTTTGCAACTGCCATAATTTTCATAACAGCCTGCCGTCTGCCGCTACTAGGCGGCCTGCAGCCGTGCGGTTAACGCTCTTCTTTCCTAGAAGCTTACACTTAGCTTAACCGTAGCTTTATAATATAATTTATTTATTTTATTTATTCACTCTTTACATACAAACATCCTTACGCAGTGGCGTGCACTCCATACATGCAAATAAGCACTGCATACCCTGTAATGCCATACATACATGCCCATCTAATTGCAAATGATAAATAACTATAGTTCAAAAAAAAAAAACAGCTCGCGAGCTGTGACCGACGATGCTCGAACTCTCGCTGCATCGGTTCACCGCCCCGCGTCCGCACTTCCTCGCGCCATCGGTAAAGAGACGCGAGGGCTCTCGCCTCTAGGTCCCAGGGCGGGGATCCGGCCAGTGCACAAGCCGCCTCGTAGGAGATCGTGCGATACCCCCTGATAGCTCTGACGGTCATCGCCCTCTGTGGTTTACGCAGTATTGCGATGCAGCCAGCCGTCAGGTCAGAAGCCCATACCGGGGCCCCGTACAGGGCCATGGATCGCACGATCCCCAAGTACAACCGCCTACAGGCGGTGCTCGGGCCCCCTAGGTTGGGAAGCAGCGTTGCGAGCGCGCCCGCCGCGCCCATCAACTTGGGCGTCAGCCGCCGAAAGTGGGGGCCGAAGTCCCACCGGCTGTCGAGCACCAGTCCTAAGTACTTCATGGTTGACTCGACAGCAATTCGAGCCCCTCCGACCACAATGTGTGATCCCGGCGGCGGCGCCCGTCGGGGGCCATGGAATGCAATGGCCTCCGACTTGTTGAGGGCCACCTCCAGGCCCAGGCGTCGGATGCGACTCACGACCTGCGAGACCGCAGCCGTAGCCAGCAACGCTGCCTCCCTGAACGAACTCCCCCGGGCCGTGACCAGCGTGTCGTCCGCGTAACACATCAGGTCCACTCCCGGCTGGAGCTCGCCCCGCAGCACCCAGTCGTATCCGATGTTCCACAGGAGAGGACCTACAACCGAACCCTGTGGAACACCGCACGACATATCGCGCCGGCGCCCGCCGTCGCGTCCCCTGTAGGTGACACACCTTTCCGCCAAGTAAGCCCCAACGATGTGGCGGAGGTAGCGAGGCACCCTATGGTAACGCAGTGCCTCCCGAATACAACTCCAGGGCAGGGTATTGAACGCATTGGAAATGTCCAAGGACACCGCCAGCATCACCCCGCCCCGGGACACCGCTTCCTCCGCCAGGACTCTCACCCGCATTATCGCGTCGATAGTGGAGCGCCCATGCCGAAAACCGAACTGACTATCGTCCAGATCCGGCCCCTCTCTGCACAAGTGGCCGACGAGGCGGGCTGCAATTATCCGCTCAAAAAGCTTACCCACCTCGTCTAGCAGCACTATAGGCCGGTATGCGGACGGCGAGTCTGCTGGGCGCCCCACTTTCCTGAGCAGGACCAGACGACCTGTTTTCCACTGAGTAGGGAACCGGCCCTGCTCAAGGCAAGCTGAGTAGAGTCCTCTCAGCTGGGGCTCTAGCTCCTTTAAAGCGAGAACGAGCGCGCGGCCGGGAACTCCATCGGGCCCCGGGGCAACTGTTTTGGCCCGGAGCCGCGTTATGGCCGCCGTCATCTCCGGCTGTGTCACCTCAGGGACCTCCTCATCCTCCGACTCTGCGGCTGTGGGCAAAGCCATCGGCGGCGGCACATGCTCTTCTCTAGCAGGGAAAAGGGCTGCGACCACTTCCTCTAGTAACTGAGGCTCTAGACTCTCAGTGAGTGGGGGCGCCCAGGCACGAAGTTTCCCTCGAACCGCACGATATGGACGTCCCCACGGATCCCCGTCTAGGGTCGCCAGCATCTCTTCCCTGGCTCGAGTCTTCGACTCGTCGATGGCCAGCCACAGAGCCTTCTTTGCCGCGCGGTACACCTCATACAGCGCGGCTTCTTCTTCCGGAACCCGACGACGTCTCCTCCGGTATCGAGTTTACTGGCGCCGAACCTCCACGCAAGTCACACGCATCTGCGCGATTGCGGCGGACCACCAGTACACCTGGCGCCTTGTGAGCTCTGTGCGGACACGGGGCATGGACGCGTCGCAGATTTGCGTCATCGTCCTGCGGAACCACTGCGCTTCCCCTTCGACGTCGACGGGTTCGTTCGTCGGTGACTCCCGGACCCAGGCCTGGATAATAGCAGCTTCCTCGAGAAGCTCCCTGTCGATTCGCTTGTACGACCAGCGAGGACCATCCATTTGCGAAGCAGACGGGTGACCGCCGCCCGCACTCTGGGTGGAGACGTCGAAACGAATGTACCGATGATCCGACAACGTCTCCACCTCTACGGCAACTCGCCAGTCGCGGACACGGCCCGCAACAGCGGAGCTGGCAAACGAGACGTCCACTATAGACCCACCCCGCTGCCGCACGCACGTGTAGACCGAGCCCTGATTCAGGACGGTCAGGCCGGTCGCGATTGCCCACTCTTCCAACACCTCGCCCTTAGGATCGGTGACCGGGGATCCCCACGCCGTAGACTTAGCGTTTAGATCCCCGAGCAACAGCACCGGACGAGGGTGGAACTGGCCCACGACGGCACCCAACTCGACAAGGAACCCCTCGAAGTCAGCAAGACTCTTGTTGGGCGAGAAGTACGCACCAATCGTGACGATTCCCCCCGAAAGAGCGGCGACCCAGCCGTGTCCTCGGGAGGGACTGACAAGAGTCCCGCCAATGATAGCCACTAAACCGTCTAGGTCCCCTGCCCAGTTATCGCGGGGGGGGGACAAAATACGGCTCAGCGACCACCGCCACGTGGATCGACCACTCCGCCATGCTCTGGAGCAGCAGATCCTGAGCTCTGGCAGAGTGATTGATATTTGGCTGGAGGAAATGAAATTGTGTCATCACTGACATTCCATTTCCTCGGCATCTCCTCCTTCCCTGGGTCGGGAGTCAGCGGCTTTGTTTCCAGGTTGTGGGAGGGGTGCAGGTCCTCCGACAGCTCCTGTCCTCCTGCCAACATTTTTGGGCGCCTTGCAGGCTTTCCCGCCAAGTCTGTGCTCCGTAGGCTTTCCTGCAGCTGCGCAAAGACTGCAGTGTGGAGCCGCGGAGCACTTGGCCGACTTGTGGCCGGGTTGACCGCAGCGATAACATAAATCACTGCGATCGATTTGTGCAGTGCATTGTGCCCGGACGTGCCCCTTTTCCAGGCACCTGAAGCACTGCACAGCCCTTGTTGGCAGGAGTTTAGCCCTGACAGACACCCATCCCACCCGCAAACGTCTGCCGTCTGTGACCTTATTTGCAGCCGCTACCGGGCACTGCACCCAAACCGTGCCTAGCCCGGCAGCGCTGCAGCGAATTTCACCCACCTTCACATTTTCGAGCGGACATCCACCATTTTCGGCAATGGCCGCCACTACTTGCTCCGGGGTCGCGGTGTCGTCCAGCCCATCTATTCGCAATTCAGCCGTTTTAGTGGGCCTGGACACCCGGGCATCCTCCGGTTTGAGGACCTCTCGTAGTTTAGCGGCCAGAACGTCCGCCCTCTCCTGCCTTGCAGCACCCGACACCTCAAACACCTTGGCGCCCGTAGCTGCCGTTCTGAAAGCAAAGCCAGCCGGGGTGCCAAATTCGCTGAACCTCAGCTTCTCCTTAACTTCCATCAGGACCGACTTATAGGTCACACCCCTGTTTGCGGCTTCGGGCTGCAGTGTGATAACTACAGCCTCGGAGCGTGGAGTCATGACCTTGGGCGGCCTCGTGCCCTCTGCTGGAGCCGGGCCGTTGGCGGGTGTCGGCAGTGCTGCCTTCTTCTTGCGGCCCCTCTTTACCACCGTCGTCCAGGCCTCTTGGTTGGGAGGCGCAGTCGCCGGGAGCGCGGTTGTGTTAGAAGGGGGCGCGGACGCACCCTCCGCGGGCTTCTTGGGTCCTTTCGCGGGCTTTTTGCCCCCCTCCGCAGGTTTCTTGGCCACCTGTACGGGCTGCATCCCTGT
Organism: Dicycla oo; assembly: GCA_948252095.1. Lineage (NCBI taxonomy): Eukaryota > Metazoa > Arthropoda > Insecta > Lepidoptera > Noctuidae > Dicycla > Dicycla oo. The sequence goes on from OX411732.1 coordinate 19,945,737, forward strand.
GGACTCCTCTTTCCTCCGCCTATCTGCCGCAAGCGGCGGCCGGAGGCTTTCGGCCGGGGGAAGTCGTGCTTCTATGGCCTCCAGCCGGGCATTCACCATGCCCCCACATTGCAGCATGCAAATTCTGGCCACCCTCTCTATATCATGATCCGACAGGGCAAGAACATGCGGTGGAGCAGATGCAGGGGCCGATGAAGACGCGGCAGGAGGGGAGCGGGTGGCTTCCGGAATTGCTTGCCGCGGCCAGCCATTCCTCTGAGCGGCAAACTCCCGCTTGAGATCCTCCAGCTCCGAGCGGAGACGGCTGTTCTCCTCCCACAGCTTCGCCGTCTCTTCCGAGGTCGTACGATCAAGGAGAATCTTAACCGCCTCCCTGATCCCTTCCGCCGCCTCTTTAAGGGCACGGGTGAAGGAGCCCTTCAGGTTGCCGGACTTGGTAGCAACCTTCAGGACAACATCCACACCGTCCAACACCTGGCGGTTGAGATCCTGTGCCGTTAGGCTCCCCCCCGTAGCGGCCTGGGCAGACCGCCGCTCCCGGGCCTGACGGGCCATTTCGGCGACCTCATCGGCCGCGACCGCTCTAGTTTGAGCACGCTTCGCGGCTTTGGCCTCCGCCTTCGTGCCCACAAGCGAGACGGTGACCCCTCCTGGCTCCTCAGTTGAGGCCTCGGATGAGACACCGAGGTCACTCTCCCCGCCGATTCCCGGCGTATCAGGCCGCTTGAAGCGACCCCGATCGTCGCGCCCTGGTATCGGAGCGGAAGCTCCACCCGCCACCACGCGACCCCGTCCTCTCTTCGCCGACGTCAATTTAGCGGCCGACAGGTTCTCCTCGCTTGAGGAGAGATCCATCGACCTCGTCCGCGAACGCTTTCCAGAGGACCTGACACGCCCGCCCGAGTCCTGATCGGACATACTTTGGTCCCTTGAGGGACGGGAGCCTCCTCGAATCTTGTTGCCGTCGCCGGCAAGCGGCACCTCCACCAATAAACTTGGTACACTCTCAACTTTTTTGTTATCATTATTTTTTGTATCCATATTGTTCCCACGAGTAGTGAGGAAATAAATGTCCGCCTAGACAGAGCCTCTTGTACTAGGTAAGCCTATATACTGTAGAGTGCGGCAGGTATCTACAGGGGAAGCGCTAGCGACTGGTCCCCCACCAGCCACTCATCCTCTCGCCACGCTTCAAAGCTTAGGATTAGGTGGTTTTTTATCTTAGAGGTGTCCTTCCTCTGGGCCGGGCGATTAAGCCAAGCCCCCGACGGCGGCATTATGCATGCCTCCGTTCGCTGTCCGGCTAACCCGACTCAGCGAACCCGCCGAAAGTTCTCTCCTCAAGATTGCTCTTGAGGGAGAAACAACAGCCGCGTTGGTGCGCCTGCACCGTAGCGGCAGGGTCACGTCCAGTGACAATCGACAAACGTCGATCGATCAGGAGCGACCCACAACCCTTGTTCCTCCACTATGCCCTCTGCGAATCAGAGGGACACGTGGAAGAACGACGTGGAGCATACTGCTCCCCCGCCCGCAGAAATTCGCCACAAACAATACTCTCTCCGAAAAACTCCCACACCTTTTCCAGAAGAGATTATTGTCCATGCCCAGGGTGCACCGGCCCGACGACTGCTCTTCCCCTCGAACGTATCCATAAGGGACGAGCAGGTATCAGGCACACGAGGAGGTTTTCTGCACGCACCCCATCGCTAAGAGCCTCGACCAACATCTCAAGAGGCTCTCGTTGGGTGGCTGGGTGAAGGGCCTGATTCAGAAGGCAGTACTCCTTGATACGGCGCGTATTGTGAGGAGGTTCCTGTCTCTGGGTACCACCGGTAGCTTGGACCCTGTTCCCCATGCCGGTGGATTTCTATTTTTTATATTTTTAAATGTTTTTTTTTTTAATTCTAATAGTTAAAAATATAACTTATATGTATAAAAAAAATGAATAAAGGAAATCTAATAATATAATATAATATAATATCCTGGGACATTATTCACACACGCTCATCTGATCCCAAACTAATTGTAAGCAGAGCTGTACTATGGAAACCAGATAATTGATATACTACATACACTACTTTTTTTGTAAATACATACTTACAATGTATTTCAAAAAAAAAATGTAGTATGTAGATAATTACACCCAGACTCAGGACAAATAGACTTTATTTATTATGAAAAAATAAAGTACTGCACTAGCGCCACAGTCTTTTATACTAGCGCCTAGAGAAACTGTACCAGCAATGTTGCTTTACACTACACTTGTAGAAAAGATTATTATTATGAAAAACAAAACCTGATAGTTTTATCGGAAAATTATTCGACGTTGAGTTTTAAAACAAGTCAAATGAAAAAATATCACATAGATTTTATAAGCGTGGAAGTTATTTGGCAACGACTTAGAATGATAAGGTCGTTTTATTTGGTTAATAAATTAGTCTATTACTACTTATTTGCCTTATTCAACTTAGTTGTATAATAAGTATTGTATTTGCATGCCAACAAGCCAGAATGCACACGGTTCTTTATTATGTTATTTTCGATCCTATTTGTATGTACCTGCTTTCTTAGCAAATAAAGTCCTATTCTATTCTATTCTATTCTAGTCTTTAGTTTGGAAACAAGATGGCGCTAAAATCGACTGCTCTTTCGTGGCACTTTTCTGATTTTATTTTTATTATTAACATCGTTAAACTTTAATAATGGTGATGAATTAAAACCTATTTTTTCTATTGTTTGAGTTGTTATCTAGATTCACACTTACACACCATCGCTATTATTTTTGTCTATGGCCATTGGCTGTATAGCTTTGTTCCTGTGCTTGAAAATATTGACCAAAGGGAAGAGGTTGAAAATTAAAAAAAAAATACAAGCTGCTGAAGCTGCCATTTTGCTGCATTTGAGTTCAATAGCGTTCGTTTTTTACGATAATACTCGCAATAATTTCGTAATTCTGTTGAAAATCTTTTATAGTTCGTGAAATTTGAAATCAAAGCAGCGGAACCAACACAAAAATGGCAGCGAGCGACTCTGGGACAGATGAGTCACTGTATCCTATTGCTGTGCTCATAGACGAGTTGAAAAACGAGGATGTGCAGCTTCGTTTGAATTCTATTAAGAAATTATCGACCATCGCGTTGGCCTTAGGCGTGGAGAGAACTAGGTCGGAGCTGATCCCCTTCCTGACAGAGACCATTTACGATGAAGACGAAGTTTTACTCGCCCTTGCCGAACAACTGGGTGAGTACATTGCAAATGTTAAGATTATCGTCGGAAGATTATCTGTAACTCGGCATTGTTTTGATAACCTATTTATTGTTATCATCCTGTTTAAATATAATAAGCTTCCCCATTATATCGTCTATGTTTTTGGTTATAATGCGTACAATATAAAAGAATAGTTGAAACCTTGGTTGAAAGATAAACATGTTTTTCGCGCACTAAATCACAGTAGACTTAGTATCATATTGATATGTTACTAAAGTAAGTATCAGTGTAATTTAATCATTACATAAATGTACTTGTAAAATACTATACACAACCAGTAAAAACTACCTCTGTTAAAAAAAAACCTGTTTGCTATTTTTAATTTCCACAAAGTTACGATGAAGAATCATAGGACTTCAAAGTATGAGAAGAACAATAAATTATGTAGAAATTATGGTTGAGAGGAGGAAATTCCGTTAATAAGGATAATCATTATTTACAATGTTTATAATTCAACAGAGCAGGAATGCACATGGCTATAATACATACTTCCAATAATATACTGCACTGTTCATTCAGCTTTCTGATAATGTGCGCTCAACTCTACACTATGGTCAATTTATCTTGGCAGGTCCGAATATAGGCACTAAGAAGTTTCGCGCATGTTCTATCACTCACACTCGCCTCATGTCACCATTTGGTTCCTAAGAAATGTTACTGTGCAGACGTCTGAGCGAAGTCCGGACTTGCCAAGATAAATTGACCTTACTGTAACTAAGAGCAAATTCTAATAAAGTGCAACCTAATATTGTGTAACACTTGCAATCACAATAGGTAGTTCCTACTTTGCTTTTATATAATTATAGCATTTTTAAATTGACCTTACTGTCAATGTGTATAATTTTTAAACTTGTGGTACCTCTAACAGCTATATTCTAATACACATGAATTTGTTACCAATTTTCTTTAGTGAGTGATCGCCCCTAAGACGACCCACTGACCTAGGAATTGAACTTGAATAGGGTTTTTTTACACTTAATTTTATCACAAAGTTTTGGAACAGATTATAGTCCTGAGTTTTTCTTTATTTTTACAATCAAAATTGAGTATTGCAGATTTTTTTCTTATTTTGTTACATTCATTTTAAAGGAAACTACGGTCAGCAATAATGTGTTTAGCTAATTTGATCCTTATTACTACTAGAAATTGTCCAACTGACAGGTGTCAGGAACGCATTCTCTCTACGGCCGGACTAATATGGCCCTGAGTATCATACTACATATAACCAACCAGATCGCCCATAAAAAATGTGAAACTGCAAATTTTGTTAGTTTACATTTAAAAAACTTGTTAATTGAAATTAAGTAACCTATTTAAAGTATAGGATAAGTGTAGTAAAAAAATACTTACAGATCTTTTTTTTTACTAGTAATTTGTAATTGTAACGGGTGTTATGCATACAAATCCTAAACAATATTTGCAGTAATAAGTATATAGGGTGACTGGGAATTACTGACCGATACTTAAACACGTGATTGTACTCATGATAACAAACAACTTCTACTATGGGACCAAACCAGACTGCAGAAAAAAAATCTGTTGTCCCATACATTCGTGTTCGCATAACCTGCCAAAATGTAGGGACAACAGATTTTTATTTTTTTTTTCGCAATTTCAGATTTGGTCCAATAGTAAAAGTTGTTTGTTATCATTAGGACAGTCATGTGTTTAAGTATTGGTCACTAATTATCAGTCACTTATGGTGAGAACACTTAAAACACAATATTTAATAACATTTCATGAATGTATTGTCCTAAAACATAAAAAATAAAAATAAGCTGTAGTAAGTATGGTCCCCTCTTATTTTTAGTTTGGGACTAGGCAATGTGCAGAAAGAAATTAAAAAATCTTGTAATTTCAGGTCCTTTTCTGCAACGGTCCCTTTCCCTTCATTTTCGCCAATGCTCTGCATACTTTTCGGAGCTCCTTTTCATCTATTCTCTATACTCTTTCATTCTCTCTTTTGCTGAAGGCATCTTGAGGATCTAAAACAACAGCAAGCCAATCAAAGCTTTTATCACACAGCAACAGCATAATATCATATTTAGGGATCGTCTGTAAATCACGTGACATTATTCACAAGGTAAAACTTAAAAAAAAAATTGTCCCGTAATTTGTGGATGACCCAGGTGTTGAAAAGTTTAGAACAATTCACCAAACCCATTATCATTATTTTTATTGGTCCCAATAGTATCATTACAAAAAGAGGTAACACCCATTACCCATAATGGATGTTACATGATATTCCCCCTCAATGTTTTATAAATAAACTAGCTCACCCGGCGAACTTCGTACCGCCTTAGCAGCGCCAACTACTTGGTCCAATTCTGTTTTCAAACCATCACACAATAATTTCATCCAAATCGGTCCAGCCGTTTAGGGGGAGTTGGGTGACAAACACACATACAGAAGAATTAGACATAAATAGTAGCAGACCCGGCGAACTTCGTACTGCCTTAGCAACGCCACCTACCGGGTCCAACTGTGTATATTTCAATGGGTTCCTGAGCCCATTGAAATATACACACAAAATTTCATCCAAATCGATCCAGCCGTTTAGGAGGAGTTAGGTGACAAACACGCGGACAGAAGAATTGTATATATAAGGATAAGCTAAACATAAAATAAAATCTGAAATATATCAGCTGCCAGTACCAGTTGCTTGCAATCATAATCTTCTTTCTCAAATGCATGAGACAGACTAGATGTTAAACAAACTTTTCCACTATTTTAGTAACGGACGTTACGTTGGCTTTAAAAGCTGGTGAAAGTAATGAAAATATTGCACTTACCAAATTATTATTCACGCACCAGCAGAAGAAAATATTTGTTTTCGAATGGCGGGTGACGGGTCGCGAGCTGACAATTTGACAGCAGTTCAGTGTATTCATTATCTGAAAAAAAAAACTACCATTGATCAAGCCTAATGACCAAATCCAAAACTAGGCAGGTTTTAAAGTCAATCAATCATTTACCTTAAGCTAATCTTAGCTTAAACTAAATGTTAACTAAAATTCGTGAATTAAAAAAAAACCTGCAGTAGCGTTTAACATGGAACTATCCGTATGATCAATAACCTGTACAAAAAATCTTTCAGGTAATTTCATCAACTTGGTTGGTGGTGGTGAATTCGCTCACTGTCTACTCCCACCGCTGGAATCTTTGGCCACCGTAGAAGAGACCGTAGTCCGCGACAAGGCTGTGGCTTCACTCCGTGCTGTAGCTGCTCATCACACTCCTCAAGCTCTGGAGCAGCACTTTGTACCGCTAGTCCAACGCCTTGCTGGCGGCGACTGGTTCACATCCCGTGCATCTGCTTGCGGGTTGTTCAGGTAAATATTGAAGACTTTATTTGTTAGTTGTTTTGTAGTGGTAGTTAGTAGAGCATATCAAGTATGCAGACAATTATTTTGAATTTTTTAGGAATCCTATATGAACTGTTGTCTTTGAACACAGTTCATTCTGTTCTAATGAGTTTGAAATCAGATAGTGCCCCGGGTTGGGACAAAATTCAAATTAGTTTTCTAAAAGCTGCACACGAGTATGTGGTTCCAATCATAACTCATTTATCAAGCCTATGCTTTGAGCAGGGCATTTTTCCAGAGCCTTTGAAAGTAGCACTGATAACTCCGGTGGATAAGTGCGGAGACAAGGCGGACCCGTCAAATTATAGACCAATCTCAGTTCTCCCGGCCATCTCCAAAATTCTTGAAAGACTAATAAATGTACGATTAATTAATTACCTGACTAAAAACAAAATACTTTCACCCTCTCAGTTTGGGTTTAGGCAAGGAATGTCTACCGAGGATGCAGTGTTGGCACTAACTTCTAATATAGTAGGCAAAGTTGACAATGGTAGTAGATGTCTTGCGGTATTCCTCGACCTTAAAAAGGCCTTTGATACGGTTTCTGTTCCCATACTTCTGCACAGACTTGAAAATATTGGTATTAGGGGCCCCCCTCTTGAACTTTTTAAAAGCTACCTGACAAAACGCAAACAGATGGTTAAAATAGCGGAGTTTACTAGCTTGGAAGAAATTGTTACGTATGGAGTCGGTCAAGGAAGTGTCCTCGGTCCGACGCTTTTCCTCGTTTATATAAATAACCTTGGTAACATGAAAATTGACGGGGGACACATATTCTCTTACGCGGACGATACCGCTATAGTTTTTGCTGGCAGAACGTGGGAAAGTGTTGGGAGGTTTGCTGAGAGTGGCCTGTCGGAAATTGCAAGTTGGCTCAATCTCAATCTCCTCACATTAAATGCTTCCAAATCAAATTACATTTGTTTTACCAAGTATAACCACACGCAACCATCATCTGAATTCCAATTAAAGATACACAACTGTTCGAACCCCCTAGATCTCGGTTGCGCTTGTGTTAAAATAGACAGGCTTCAACAAACTAAATACTTGGGTGTAATGATTGACCAGCGACTCTCATGGCACATGCATACTGAACTTCTCATGAAAAGGGTCAGGAAAATGATTTGGACATTTAAGACCCTTCGACACGTAGCTACAAAGAATCTTCTTAGGCTGGTTTACGTTTCCTTGGTCCAATCGATCCTCACCTATTGTTTGACATGCTGGGGTGGGACCACTAAGATTAAATTTTTGGAGTTAGAGAGAGCTCAGAGATCTCTCCTTAAAGTTATGTTCTTTAAACCCTTCAGATTCCCTACACAAAAACTTTACCTTTCTTCTGACCTTCTATCTGTACGAAAGCTTTACATCCTCCAACTTATCCTTAGAAAACACAAATCCCTACCGTATGATCCCTCAATGGCCAATAGACGAAGGAAACACGCAGTTGCTCCAACCATCACAGTAAGATCTGTTTTTGCTAAAAGACAGTATGTACGGCAATCGTCCCACCTGTACAATCTGATTAACAAAGAATTAAGCATATACTCTCTGAGGCTGCATGATTGCAAAAAGAGTGTATTAAATTGGCTTAAGACTAAAAGCTATGATGAAGTTGAGTCCATGGTATCAACGATTCAATAGAATACCTACTATTTATTGTTCACCATAAAAATTACAGATACCTACAATTGTAGAAATTTAACTTAGGTTGATACAATACAACATAATTCGATAAATATGATCATTGATAAAATAACCTTTACTCAATTCCTGACTGTAATTATTACGCGGTGTTTACGGTTAATGGAAGAGGCCTATGACTTCTTCCGATCCCAAGACACTGTCGCAGGGTTAACCAAATACCTAAATTATTCAATTCACACTCATTACTGTGCACCTTCAGTCATCCTCACACACACACACACACACACACACACACGCATACCTTACACTACACCTCACTCAAGCGCGCTTCTTTTTTCCTTTTAGTTTATTGTTTTTCTACTAAATACATGTATTTCAGTTTTATATAAATCGGTTAATGATAAGGGGAAGAGCGGAGACTCCTAACACAAGCATTTCCTTGCTTTTTTTTTTTTTTTGTGGATGGGAAATCATCAAATAACTTCTCCCGCTCTGGGTGGAGCGGAAGGGCGTGTCAGACTTTTACTGACTAAAACCCACCCTTGTTCCTTCAGTTGCTTATGCCAGGGCCACGGTATCTTTTTCAAACAACCCGCGACCCCAGCGGCATTGGCCCTATTGGACCCCATCTTTTGCTGACATCTCTTTGAGACGCGCGTGGAACACAACGCGCCGTCGACCCGGGCCTGGTCCTCACCGGACGGCGAGCTACCCACTACTCACCGTCCGCAAGCCCGCGCCTACGGTGGCCGGGAATCGGCTATCAATTCCCGCCGCCCAGGGCGTCTCCTGCGGCGACTGAGGGCGTGAGGCTGCCTCTCCCTCACGCGTTCCGCCTCCTCCTTCGCGAGCATTACCGCTTCGCAGAAGGAGGTGACAGCCTCCCATGCACTCTCGCTCCGCACCATGGCCTGGACCAGGCTCGGACGCGAGAGATCGCCGCCGCCGATCGCCTCCGTGAGGACACGGCGGTGCTCTGCCCAAGCCGGGCAGACCTCCACTGTATGCTCCACCGTGTCCTCTGGGCGATCCACACAATGGTGACACCCGGGCGTTTCCTCCCGCCTTATGCGAAACAGGAACCTCCCGAAACAACCGTGTCCGGTGAGGACCTGCGTCAGGCGGAAGGTGAGGACGCCGTGGCGCCTCTCTAACCACTCCTCAAAGAGGGGACTTATCGCCGCAATTGTGGCGTGCCCAGTGCTGGGCTGCGACAGTCGCACTCTCCATGTCGCCATGAGATCCCGCCGGAGTTCTGTCCGCTGTACCGTGATTTCTCGCGGCAGCGGAGTTACGCCCCGGCGTTTTGCCTCCTCGCGCCACTCCCACACGTGCGCGAGGACTTTCGCCTCCAGATCCCACGGCGGCAATCCGGCAAGGAGGCTCGCCGCCTCACCGGAGACCGTGCGGTAACCCCGGACTAGCCGAATGGCCATGACCCTCTGGGACGCGTTCAACCGGCGGACTGGCCGCAGCCTCAGGGAACGCGCCCACACCGGTGCCCCGTAAAGGGCCATGGACCGCACGACCCCCGCGTAAAGCCTCCGGCAGGAGGCGTTTGGACCACCTAGATTGGGCAGGAGCCGCTTCAAGGCAGCCCCAGCCCGCTCCAGTCTGGGAGCCAAACGTCGGAAATGCTCCACGAAGTTCCACCGGCTGTCGAGGACGAGTCCCAGGTACTTCATCGTCGACTCGACTCCGATGCGAACCCCTCCTACCGTTATTTGGGAACCCGACGGTGGCGCATTCCGAGGACCATGAAAACACATGGCCTCGGACTTGTGCAGGGCCACCTCGAGTCCCAACTGCCGGATCCTCTCAACGACTATCGCAACCCCGCGTGTCGCTAATTCAGCCGCCGCCTGGTGCGACCTCCCCTGCGCCAGGACCAGCGTGTCGTCAGCGTAACATACTACGCTGACGCCGCTAGGGAGGTCGGCGCGCAGCACCCAGTCGTACCCGATGTCCCACAAATGCGGCCCCAGGACCGATCCCTGTGGGACACCGCACGACATCTCTCGCCGGTTCCACTCTCCCTGATGACCGGGGTAGATGACGGCCCTATCCGTCAAATAGGCAAGCATTTCCTTGCTTAAAAGGAGTCTCCAAACCATATAATGTAAGCCATATTATGTTAACTGAAATAAACATTTTTTTTTATTTTTTTTATAGAATATAGGAGACAAATATTTTGTATGTAACATGTTTTGTACAGTCCATAAATACTACTGTATCTATGTGTAGCTACAATTAAGTACCCAATGAGTTATGTTTTGTGGCCATACATTGATGCAATATTATAGAACAAAGATTGTTGACAATTCAATGAATTCTTGTCGATATACACGCTGCTTTTTTATTGGCTAGGGAGCTGCCGCGAGTGTAGTGTTGTACTCATCATTGTGTACACCTTTTACTATAAAACCAAACTTGAAATCGCGAAAAAAAAATCGGTTGTTCCCTACATTTATGTTTGCATAACTCGTCAAAATGTTGGTAACAGGTGATTTTTGAAGGGGAAAAATACGGGATTTGCCCGTCAAGTTGCGTTTTTAAAACTTTCAGATATCAGTATGACTTTTTATAATCCACATCTGACCTTGACACCACTGTCGGCGGAAGAAAAAGTAGTTGGAAATCTAAGCACAAAAACAGACAAAAAAGCTTTTTCTTTCATCCTGCAAAAGAAAAAGTGGAAAAAAAAACAAATGTTCCAAACCAATTAATTGGTTACTAAAACAAATCTGCTTTTAGTAGGGAAACGAAATATAAAGGGTAATAATTCTATGTTCCATTTTGCTCAGTGGCAAAACCAAAACTGTGGAATAAGAAAAACACAGTTCAGTTTGTGAATCAGATTAGTATTTTCCCGGGAATATAAAGTGAAAAAGCTCATCGCAGAGCAAAGTATTTTTCCAATGTTCTTATCTATGTTTACTTATACCTCGAGAGGGTTATTATAAAGAGTAATAAACTGAACATCTCTTGATCTTGTTTTCTTTGAAATTTACATTTTCAAAAGCTGCAAAAGTTTATTAGGCATTCTAACAATGGTAATGATTGCTGCACTATTTAGTTATATGCAAAGTCAAATCAATAGTCGAGAACTTACAAAGCATAATTATATTACAATGGTTTCTACTACTTTTACTATGCTATCTATTTTTGATGGACTAAAAACTTAAATTAATTAAATTGTTGGATTAAAAAATGGCCAAGTGCATGTGGACCACGCACAATGAAGGGTTCCGTAGTTGAAAAAACAAATTTAACATTGTAGTTGAGAAACATGTTTTGCAAATTTTAATTTGTATTCGCAAGAAACTATTTTTCATGTGATAAAACCACAAATTAACTAATTTAGGACTTTTTCCTTTACATACTGTGAGGGGACTATAGGTTTTGATTTACTTGCGAGTAAAAAATATGTCGCATAAATGGTATTTTTTTATTGCATTGACTTAAAAGCTTGATTTTTTGTAGAGCTCCAAGGGACTAATATACCTACGTATTTGATATTAATTTCAACTTGATACTTCCACGCGTTCCTGAGAAAAAGGGTCTTGACAGACAGACGGACAACGAAGTGATCCTATAAAGCTTCCGTTTTTCCTTTTCGAGGTATAGAACCCTAAAAAAATGGTTTATTGTCAAACAAACCACGTACCTACTTAGTTTTGCGTCGAGCACAAGCCAAGACAGCGTAGAAGGCTTTCATTTGCTGTAAAAGCCAGAAATAACAACATGCAATCATGACATTCCCTCCACACTTCTAGTCCATTTCTTGTTTTGTGTTCTCGTAGGTTTATGTAATATTTTTCATGTATGCGTTTTCAGTTTTTTTGTCTATATATAAATGGATAAATCTAATCCAATATCAGAGAAAATCAGTTTTTCAGTTTTTTTTTTTTTTTTTTCATAAATCTACATACAAAGTAAAACAGCGCTGCAAATTGCAAAACAACCTAAGAAAAATTAAATTTCGCGGACTACATTGACGGAATAGTACGATCAGCCTCAAAACAATGTATATACCTACGTCTCAGGATAGTACTTAGGAGCAAAAATAAAATCCTGATATTAGCTCGTATTATTACGAAAATCTTTCTTAGTTTCCATTAATCGGATCCTTTGCAACAATCCTAGGATTTTCGACATACAGGATGTATCAGAAAGGTGATTTTTTTTTCTCGATTATGATGTTGGTCCCAAAGAGAAAGTTATTCAGTTTGATGGTCTGTACCACACCCTTAAGTTTGACCACACCTTTACAACATGTCCCAGAATTAACGCACAACCTCTTAAGGGGTCATTGTACTCATCATTATGAACAACTTTTATTTGGGACCAAACCTGAAATCGCGAAAAAACATCGGCTCTGCCGTACATTTTGTCGAGTTATGTGAACATAAATGTAGGGAACAGCTGATTATTATTTTTTTATTACAATAATTCATTTGATGGTCAATAATAATATAATTACATTACTTATAGTGTGTGCTACCCCCGAGTCTCCGCCCCAGTGAAGGCCGAGCTCCGCCAGCACTTCCGCTCGCTGTGCCAGGACGACACGCCGATGGTGCGACGCGCGGCCGCCTACAAGCTGGGCGAGTTCGCCAGGGTAGTCGAGGTCGAGTACGTGAAGAGTGACCTCATACCGATGTTTGTTACGCTGGCTCAGGTATGTACAAATTACAAGTCAAAAACTTGAAACTGAAATCAATTATTTCAATTAAGCCATTTACGATCAGGTTAAGCTACGCTTGCCGCGGTTGATCAGAGGATGGGTGACCATCTTTACATACCTTGCCATGTCTCGGAAAGTACGTTTAGCCATTGCCCCGGCTGGCATTCGTCGATCTTTGACTGTCGTTACGGGTTGTTAGACTTTACCCAGTAACTGGGTTGTGGATAGGGTTGCCAACCGTCCCGCGTGATGCGGGTCGTCTCGATTCCACGGTTAACATAATGCGTCCCTCGATACATGTCTGCGAGACGCTAATTGTCCTGCTTTATGGCAAACCTGGCCCAGGTTAGATAGAAATCCCATGTATGTGCACCGGTGTCTGGGAAATGATAATGCTTTATCTTATGAAACCTAAAACATCCTAACAGATTTACGCCTAAAAATAGAGCAAAGAATTAACGACAAAATTCTTTGGATTTGCACAAGAACAAGAGTCCATCAAAAGTATTTTGATTTCATGGTACAAAAATGCATTGAAATACCCTGTCGATCACTTCGGTTTTTCGGAAGACAATAATTTGGAAATAATGCGAATATTTGCTTTGGAAAATGCATTTATTTATAAAGATCTCTGTGTTGTAAAAAATTATCACTTGTCAAACTCAATTTTTTTTTAATAATAATAATAAATATCTTTATTTCCCGAAAATACAGATAATTGTACATTAAGTTTACAATTTTGAAAACACTGTAGAGTACATTACATAAAACATTTGGACGCTGCAGAAATCTGTACACTGTAGAATAAACTCTGTCTCTTAAACTAGGGGTATCCTGTATCTTAAGAGACAGTGCTTCGCAATGGCTTTCCAATTGAAATGTATGAGTGGACGTGTCGATTTAACTTAAGTAGGGAAAAAAGTTATAAGTTATGAAAAAGAAAAATATAAGTTACTTTAGTTTTTAAATTATGCATGCATAGGTGAGTGAATGTGATTATAGGTGTGTTTATGTTTGTGTGTGAGTGTGTATACGTAGGTGATGTGGTGATTGTATGTAAGAGAGTGATATGTGCGAATGTGTATGGATCCGAGGATAAGAGTGTTTTTGCAAGCAAGGAGATGAGTGTGTGCTTATTAGGTGATGTAGGTAAGTTTAAACTGATAAAAAATATTGTTTTTCGCTCGTTTTTGTATACAGAGCTAGATTAAATTTGCTAGCGAAACTCCACAGATGTGATGGGCGTCGATACCTAAACACAAGAAAGCAAAAAAATGATGAGAATGATTAAAACTTTATTTTTAGTGTTCTCTTCCGTGTAAGACTATGCTTTGATAACAAAAATAAAAATAATTGTACTAAAAAAGTCCTAACATAATCAATAAAAAGTCGCATAATGTTATTCCTTATATCTCCGAATGGTTACTTTTTGGAGCAAAGTTTTCATAGTAACTTTTATTTGTATTATAGGCTATACAAGTTTTGTACGTGCGCAGTGATTTTGAAAAAGGCGATTACTTCCATACTATTTCGGGCATTGCCCTTTAATTTGACCGTGTATTTGTAGGCTGGTGTCATTTTTTTTTTTTTTTTGACCAAGTCACGCATATTAATTTCTGCATTTCCCGCATATCCGTGAATAAGAGTTGGCAACCATAGTTGTGGAGGTCAGATAGGCATTCGCTCCATAGAAAATACCGGTATTCAGCTGGAAGCCGACCAGGTTAAGCTACCCTTGACGCGGTTGGTACGTCGACGTTACCATTTTTACATACCGAGACCCCTCCGTGCCTCGGAAAGCACGTTAAGCCGTTGGTCTCGACCGTCATTCGTGGATCTTTGACAATCGTTACGGGTCGTCAGAAGCCCGAAAGTCTTGACAACCAGGCTTACCAAGGGATATCGTATTACCCAGTAACTGGGTTGTGGAGGTCAGATAGGCAGTCCATGTAAAATACTGGTATTCAGCTGCATCCGGTTAGACTGAATGCGGACCCCAACATAGTTGGGAAAAGGCTAGGCAGATTGATTGATGTAATACACGGTTACATTAGCTCATGTTTATATTTTTTTTTAAACCAGGACGAGCAAGACTCAGTACGTCTGCTAGCTGCAGAAGCATGCGCAGCAGTAGCGGCCCTCCTGCCTCCTGAAGATATGGAACAGCTGGTGATGCCCACAGTGCGAGCCCGAGCGGGAGACACCTCGTGGAGGGTCCGCTACATGGTGGCCGACAAGTGAGTGCCCATTACAAAAGTTCTCCTAGATCAGTTTGGTATATTTTGTATGTCCATCGCACACTACAGGCGAGCCGTGCCATACGTTTTAGAGTTCCGTACCCAAGGTGCCAAAGCCTCTGCGGTCCGTCCGTCCGCCTATCTGTCTGTCAGCGGGCTGCATCTCATGAACCGTAACAGGTATACAGTTGAAATTTTCACAGATTGTATATGTCTAGTGCCGCTATAAGAGTAAATAATAAAAATTAAATTAAAAACTAAAGGGTGTTCCCATACAAGAAACGTGTTTTTTTTTTGTTTGTGTTACGGAACCTTTCGTGTCCGACTCACACTTGGCCGGTTTTTTGTATTGAAATGCGATGCGCTGCCGTTTGACGCGACTGTCATGTATGTGCCACTCACAAAAAAGAGCAGAACCAAGGTAATGCAAGCAAGCTCATGAATGAAAAGGACGAAAAATATATCTTTTATCCTTTGTATTCATGAGTTTGCTTCTTCTCCTTGTTTCTTTCTACCTCGTTTTTTAAGAGTGGCCAATTACTATAGCAGTCACCCTACCCGTTAATCGCACAGCCTTAATCCTCATAATGTCTGTTACAGGTTCGTCGAGTTACAGCAGGCAGTAGGACCCGAGCTGGCTCGTTCAGATCTCGCGCAGATCTTCCAAGCATTGCTCAAGGACACGGAGGCTGAGGTCCGTGCCGCCGCCGCTGGCAAGGTTAGTACAAGTGCTCTTATATGATATTGAGTTAAAATCGAGCAGGTAGCCCATCTGACTGTAAGTGCCCCCCAAAAACGGAATTCAGGTGGGATCAGGTCGTGGAGCTCCTGCGCACACTCTCTGAAGTACAGACTAGAAGACCGACAGGCAAGCAACATTACGCCGATGAGCCAAGCTGTGAAGCCTAGCCACCAACGTCTCGTCGCCTATAAACCTTTTTGCTCTGCGTTCCACCCGAGTCCAGTGCAGCAAGCTGGTAGTGTAAAATTCGACGCAGAACTTGATAAACGCTTGATGCGTGGAATTTTATACTGCCGTCATGAGGAAAAAAAAAGTATCTGACATTTTTTTCGAAATAGTGAATTTTTCGAATTTTACATATTCGGAATCAGCAAAAAAAAAAAGATGCGTAAACTTACGAAAATCTAATAATTCTTACTATTAAAAGACGCATCTGCCTTTGTATCTTATACAGGATTATTGGTAAAACACCAACAACCTCTTAAGTGAAGTAAGAAATCGCGAAAAAATAATCAGCTGTTCAGTACATTTATGTTCGCATAATTCGTCAAAATGTACTGAACAGCTGATATTTTTTGCGCGATTTCAGGTTTGGTCCTATAGTAGAAGTTGTTCATAATGATGAGTACAGTGACCCCTTAAGGTTATACAGGGTTGTTGGTCTTTTACCAATAACCCTGTATAATTATTTAGTAAAATCTGCTGATTTAATTTTAGATCAACTAGAAATGCATGAAAAACATACTACTATGTAGTTTTAATCCTTATGGTGCGTTTCCACTGAAGCGGAGCGGAGACGAGACGTGCAGGAATCGACCAATCACAATGGATGAAATTCTCATCGCGTCACTCGTCTCGTCTCCACTCCGCTCCACTCATCTCCGCTTCAGTGTGAACGCATCCTAACTGGCTAAGACACGAAAAATTGCTTTAAATATTAACTCGGGGGTAGTATATAATTTAGTAAGATTTGCAGATTCTAGTTTTAGAACGACTAAAAATGCCATAAAAAAATCACATACTTTCAGTTGTCATCATTACTGGCTAGCTTACGAACAAACAACACAACAATAACTCTCCCAAGATAACAATGTTATGTCTCTCTCACATTTACTGTAGGGTGCATCCCTAACCATAAGTAATGTCAATGCAAATGTAAAATGTCAATGTAATGCAGAATGTCAAATTTTAACTTAAATGCAGAAAATGTCAGTGAGTGCTCAACGGGATGAATATCTTATATATCTTAGGACATTGTTCACACACGGTCATCTGATCCCAAACTAAGCAGAGCTTGTACTATGGAAACCAGATAACTGATATACTACATATATTACTTTTTTTTTTGTAAATACATACTTATATAGATAATTACACCCAGACTCAGGACAAACAGCACATCATGCACACAAATGTTTGTCCTGGATGGGAATCGAACCCACGACCAGCGGCATGGCAGGTGGTATCTTAACCAACCACGCCATCTGGCCTGAATCTAAATAAAAATGCAAGTTGTCCAACTCAAACCACGTCTAATAACACTAAAAATGTAATATACATAAAATGCATAGAATAATGCAATGTGTCAGCGTCAATGCATTGCCAAATGTTGGTCGCGTCCAAGGTGCAAATACGCGAGTCTACTGGCTAACTTATTGCAATAACTATATGTTAAAACCCATGTGCGTGCACTCTACATTTACAATTTCTTTCTGACAGCGAAGAAATAAAAGTAGAGTAAAGAAGGTGACAGTAATGATTAAATGTATGGGTCTCAGTGAAAACAAATTAAATAAAGAAACAAAAATTAAAAATTGAATTATTTATTCATTTTCTATATCTCATAATACAAAATGCACCTGCTATTCTAAAATCTACGAAGATATGTGTAAATGACTTGAAGCGAAACAATTTTAAATCCCTTTTGATACGCCCGTTAATGACTAGCAACCCATCGGCAGATAGTCACCAGTCTTGACTTGTCGGAATAATCAGTGCTAAGTTGTATTTGACTTCAGTTAATCGAAGGCGGCATATGTGCCACATAGCCATATTCTTCAACAACTGGAATAGCGTCTCGGAAGCCTCTGTCTAGGATCATGGCGTCATTTTAGTGAAAAAAATAATGCCACTCACAATCATCTATGGGGCCGCCGTGACCTGTCAAATTCATTCTTAATATACCAGCGTCGTAGCAGCATATGGTCCAGTTATGACCGGACCAGAGGTGACCGTCAGCACAAACAAACATAAAAGATATGACCAGATTTCGGTATTTGTGAAGAGCTTAGGCGCTGACACATGAAATTAGAATTTTTAATCTATCAAGGATTATAATAGGGATGATGACTAAAAAATGATTTTTTGTCCGTCATGTAGATTATTAAAATATATTGGACACGTATTTTTTCTTTTTCTACGTAATCAAAAGATTACGGCGATACATTGAGTTAAAATGTAGCATGACGTCACGTCTTGGTAGATTTTATACGTAGAAGTGACGTAGCAAGCCCCCACTCCCGAACTTTAATGCGAGTTATCTAAGTAATTTTTTATTAATACGATAAAGCAAAAAAATACGTATCTAATATTTTTTTATTATCTGACTGACGGACTAAATAGAATTTCTTTTTTTTTACCCAGGCGTCATCTCTATTGATCTGGGGCTATCTTCATTACCGAATATGTAATTTGGTATAACTCTATTCCGCTGTATTGTTTCATTACGGGTTATGTGATCTAATCACAAAAAGAGCACAAAATCAAAGAACTTGTTTATTTCTTAAAAAAAAAACTTGATTTACTTCTAAAAATGTCAGTAAGACACCTGCTGTTCTAAAACTAAAATTTATAGACTTTACTTAAATTATATGCCTACTAACTAACCTTTAAATTATTATAAATTACCGTGGCTAAATAATAACAGCCGCAAGGGTCGATCCATCAGGTTAAGCTACGCCGTTGGTCCGTAGATGGGTGACCATCTGTGCTTTCCGAGACTCCTCCGTGCCTCGGAAAGCACGTTAAGCCGTTGGTCCGGGCTGTCATTCGTGGATCTTTGACAGTCGTTACGGGTCGTCAGAAGCCCGAAAGTCTGACTACCAGTCTTACCAAGGGGTATCGTATTACCCAATAACTGGGTTGTGGAGGTCAGGCAGTCGCTCCATGTAAAATACTGGTATTCAGCTGCATCGGGTTAGACTGGAAGCCGACCCCAACATAGTTGGGAAAGGGCTAGGCAGATTGATATTTAACCTTTAAAATTAATATTCAGATCGATTTTTTGTTTGTATGTTAGCCAGTAAGGGTTAAAACCAGAAATGCTTTTATTGCATTTCTAGTTGAAATAAACCAAATTTGAGCTCAATCGGAAGGAGGTTAAATTTAACTTGCAAGATTCGCTTGCAGACAGACAGACAGACCCGTATTACGTATCTTGCAGAAGCCTAGCGATAGCAAAATTTGCACAATAATTGCTTTTCAATCGCAAATTGGTATTATGTATCAGCGAGACGTCATACTGATGTGCGATTGAAATGCAATTGTTGCGCAAAGTTTGCTATCGCTAGGCTTCTGCAAGATACCCTGCCTACATGCCGGAACCAGATGTGATAAGTTAGTGTGTTTATAATGTAATGTTTTATTTAAATAATTTTCCACTTTCCTCCAGGTAAAGGACTTCTGCATGAACTTGGACAAGGCTCACCAGGAGCACATCATCATGACAATGATTCTGCCACAGATCAAGGACCTGGTCTGCGACGCCAACCAGCACGTGAAGTCAGCGCTCGCCTCCGTTATCATGGGCCTCAGGTACTCAACTTTGTCTTTCAAATTTCGCTTTTAGAGATAAGACCACCACTTGTGCATTATGCATAAAATTTGTACATTTATACTAGCTCTACCAGCGGCTTCGCCCGCGTGGATGTTGGAAATTATCCCCTATTGGAATTTTTCTTTCTCTAAAAACCTTATTCGATCATTAAAAAAAAAAGATACAAAAGTCTGGCCAGCTGGTCGCAAGTGATGCGCTACGTGAATATAATAAAGAATATTCTATTCTATTCACAGCCCCATCGTCGGCCGCCAGAACACTATCGAACACCTCCTGCCTCTGTTCCTGACCCAGCTCAAAGACGAGTGCCCTGAAGTCAGGCTCAACATCATCTCCAACCTCGAGTGCGTCAATGAAGTCATCGGAATTCAGCAGCTAGTGCAATCCCTGCTTCCCGCCATCGTCGAGTTAGCTGAAGACACAAAATGGCGCGTCCGCCTCGCCATCATCGAACACATGCCCCTCCTCGCCGGACAACTCGGACAGGAGTTCTTCGATGAGAAACTGACCGGCCTCTGCATGTCCTGGCTCATCGACCATGTTTATGCCATCCGCGAGGCAGCCACACTCAACCTTAAGAAATTAGTCGAACAATACGGATCGCAGTGGGCCGAAACCAACGTCATCCCCAAAGTACTCGCCATGTCACGCGAACAGAACTATCTCCACAGAATGACTTATCTATTCTGCATCAATGTGCTTTCTGAAGTGTGCGGCAAGGATATCACCACCAGGGTACTACTGCCCACTGTCTTGTCGATGGCAGACGACAATGTTGCCAACGTAAGATTCAATGTTGCCAAGACTTTGCAGAAAATGGCGCCTTTCTTAGACCCTGCGGTCATTCAACCGCAAGTCAAGCCTGTACTTGAGAAGTTAAACGTAGATCCTGACGTCGACGTGAAATATTTCGCCTCTGAAGCCATCGCTGGAATCGCTGGTTAATTTAGTTATAAGGTCACATAAAAATTTGCATTCGTTGTACTAAAGTTACAGTTGCGGGTATTAAAATATCAGCAGGGATGATTTGAAAATCTAGAAATGCATTTTTTTTTAACCATATTCTTAGAAATGTTAGTAATTAATACACAGTGCGATCCATGTGCATAGGTATAAGCTGGAGTATTTTATAAACTAGTATTTATTACTCGACGTCCGGCGGAATTTGAGTTTCGTGGGAAATTTTCGTATCTATTTGTAGAAAATTAATTTCTTCATTCCAGTTAAAATCTGAAAACGTATATAAAAAATATTTACATGACCAGAGCATGTACATAGTGTCAGATACAATTCAAATAAATATATTATACCACAGTTATTTGTTTTATTTAGCAACTGGATGTTCCTCAAGGTTTCTCTTCCTCTTAGAATTACTATGCATTGATGCGGAATAGCATCGCGCTTGCTGCCAACTTCACACGATAGCTGTCAAATTAGTACTGCCAGCAAAAAAAGTGTTATATTTTTTTATTCATAGATTTAATTATTATTTGTATTCTTTTTTAAAAAAAATTATATCTTGAATTCCATAAATAGATAATTTTTGGATAAATTAATAATATATGGAAACGGTATTATTTTTTTAAAACCAGCCAAGTGCGTGTCGAACTACGCACAATTTCAAAAAAAAAAAAAACATGTTCTCCCATACATTCCAACTGCAAATGTAAGTTTGCATGCACAATATTGAGAGATTTACCATGTTGTTTTAAGACCATAGACTTCTTATAAGGTTTCCTGTAATTTATAAGTATTGAATTTTTTTCCAAATTTTAGGCTCGGTGCTTTCGGAGATAAGGGGGAATGGTCAATTTTCGTCTATTTTCTTGAATAACTTAAGTTACTTATTTTAAAATTATTAAAAAAATAATTATTTGAGACTTTCACAGTAAGGTGTAAAGGCGTCCGTTTTGTCAATAGTACTACACTCTGAGCTAGTGCTTAATTTGCTGTTATTGACCAACAAGGAATGCTGGCCTGCAATAGATGTTGAATCAAACGCAGCTTTCAACGTAATACAGTTTATTTTTAGGTATTGATTGCATACAAATATTTGCACTTTACTTTACCGTTCACACATTTAAAAAAAAAAACCTAAAATCAGGCATATCGCGCCGTTTACAGATGTGTCTTGAAGCAGTTCTTTGCACTGGCACTGCCTCCAATAAAGCTATCACCTCAACTCAAGACAAGTTTTTCTATTACTTTTGTGCTCATTAGCCGTCGTACCTATTGCAGTAGGTACCTATTTTAACAAAAGAGAGATTTATATTGGCGCGAATAGTCGAATGTCAGCCAGTACAACATAAGCTTAAGGTCCATTGCATGGAACCTTTACAGTGGCGCCGATTCCCTTGTTCACAAACTAAACTTAAGTTCAGTGCGTCTTTTTCTTTCTGTTTCATTAAGAAAAGGACAGATGATAAATATTAGTTTACTCCTGTCAAATTAAGATATTCCATAGATAAGTTTAGACGTGATTAAAAAGTTATCTACTAAAAATACGTCAATTTATGTCAGGCGTGGACTAATTTGACAGGACTAAGCTAATATTTTATCGTATGTCATTATTTTAGTTTGTGAACAAGGGAATCGGCGCCACTGTAAAGGTTCCATGCAATGGACCTTAACGTTATGTTGAACTGGCTGACATTCGACTACTCGCGCCAATATAAATCTCTCTTTTGTAATTAAAAAAGATGGTTCGCATGTTTTTTCCAGTTCACATAGTTTGTGACACTTCGGTTCATAGATAACACTACGTATACTAAGGGTCGGTTTTTTTATCCGTAGTTAACCAATGGTTAAACACAAAGGATGTATTTTGGCAAAAATGTGAAAGGCTAAACATGATCTGAAACGGATCAAAAAACCGGCCCTAAGCTTCGGTTTTAGCTAGGACACTAGGCGGTATAGGTAAGTGTGCTATTTTATCTGAAGATTGTATCGTTCAGACTTATTAAGTACACCTCTCGTTGTTGCGTGTCCGAGTATTATTTACTATCCAACTACACACCCCTATAGAAACTCAGAACTTCCACATAGATGGACTCTGATCTTCTACAATACCTATAGCAGTCCACGATTTGCGCACGAAGGTTAGGTAGCCAAATTCTGAAGGTTAAGGTAAAATAATTCGTTAATTATTAAATTTTATATAAGTATGATTACTGTCGCCGCGCGCCATAAGGAAATTGACCGTTTCTACAGAAATATGGAAATGGAGAACAAAAAATTTTGTCCTTGTTAAAATACAAAGGCAGATGCGTCTTCTAATACCTAGTAAGAATTATTAGGTTTTCGTTAAGTTTACGCCAATATAAAAATACTGGTAGATCATGGGTCTTTTTTGCTGATTCCGAATACCTATGTATATAACTAAGTATATTTGGCAAAAAAATGTCAGAGCAGACTAGCGACCCAGCCCTGCGTAGATAGAGAATGAAGTTCATTCTCTATCTACGCAGCCCTGCTTCGAACGGTTTTTACGACTTGGCAAAACATCGAGATTTTTTTTTTAAATTTTAATGTAGATACAGACGCCAGCATATCAAGAGTTAGTACAATCTGTCAAATTTCTAGATTTCCAATTTTGTTGCTAAATCATTAGGTTCAAGGTGGATTGGGAAAATTTGACAGTTTCGGGTAGCTTGACCTGCTGGCGTCTGTTGGGTCATGTATTGTACCAATGGACATTTCAGACTAAGTATCTCCAAAATGGTCTCACACTGCACATCACCGATAGCGTCACGCCACTCACTGGTGTTGCTAGAAAATAAAAATGCCACCACAGTGTTGCAATATTATATTTTTAGTACTGACAGTTTTGTTTATTATAATCAATGTCCAAAGGTAAAAGCGTCCATAGGTACAGACGCCAGCACATCAAGCTACTACAATCTGTCAGATTCCTTTAATAGATTTTCGACTTTATTGCTAAGGCATTAGATTCAAGGTTGATTGGGAAAATCTGACATTTTCGGGTAGGTTGACCTGCTGGCGTCTGTACAATACATGACTATACCTACCTGTAATAAATTTATAATACCTACAAGTAAACATTCCGGAATCAATTCCCTAAATTATGGTAAAAACCGCGTCAAAACGCACCATAGGTTCGCGCCAGCCGTACAGGTCGAACGATCAAGTTAAGGCGATATGTGAGAAGCTAACTGAGCGGTAATAAGAAAGTGACAGAGTCAATTACATCCACATGGGAAAAAAAGAGAGCGCAACAATGCGCTTGAACCAAAATAAAAGCGCCAAACCAAATAAAAATTGTTTAAAAATAAATTAAGCTATCTATCAAAAATATGTTCAGCCAGAGTTTTCAACATTGTACCTAATACGCACATTTTGAATGCAATTTTGGAATGTAATTACTTAGGATTTTAGAATTACAGAAAAAATATAAAAAAGTAGATGTATTTTCGGAATTAAATTCTATCGAGGAAATTTAACCCAATCGTGTTTTCCTTCAGTCAGAGTATTGATCAAATAGTCAATAAACATATATCCAAAAATTAAATCCATACATTCTGTAATAGTGAAATAAATGGTTACGAAAAAGCCCCCGACTTATTTTGGTATCGCCTTAAGCTACGCTTACCGCAGTTGGTCCATGGATGGGTGACCATCTTTACATACCTACCAAGACCCTTTCGTGCCACGGAAAGCAAGGTCCCGGCTGTCATTCGTGGATCTTTGACCTCCGAGTGTGATCATGTGTTAGATTCTTAGATGGACTTTTAATTTCGTAGCCTGTTCCCTCCCTCGAGGCTCGATTCCGTCCGATGAGGAAAAAGATTATGATGTTGAGTTCTTTATTTTATTAAACCCCTTCTGGGTTGATGTGGATTGTCATATCAGATGTTTGTTATAGCAGGCTCGTCAATCCTTCCCGTCGGGTTTTGGTTGACGAGGTTTAAACAGGACAAACGTGGTATTTGTGGGTGCACTTTGGCATAACTTAAAGGTTTTATCTGACACTTAGCGTGGTGTCGGGTTTGCGCAAATCGTGTCCTGAGTTAAGCCTACTTTTACAAAGGTGACAAAAATGACCTCATATTGTGAAATTTATTCCTGGCGTTAGGTAATTATTCTCATAGGCATTAGGTAGGATTAGCCTGAGTACTCGAATGTCATGTTATAAATAAAAGTCTTATTTGGAAATAGGACTGATTCATGTAAAAGGTTCCAAGCAATGGACCTTAACCTTATGTTGTACTGGCTGACATTCGTCTACCTACTTGCACCAGTATAAAGCTACCTATCTCTTTTTAAATATTTAAAAAGAGATCGTTCGGACGTTATTGCCTGAAGCACTTCGATTGTAGCTAGGACGCGGCTCAGGATAATTCTAAGAAGTGTGATTCGCTTGATTTCTTTAATTATATCTCTCGTTGTGCTTCGCCCGAGTATCATTTATCACCTGACTACACACCCCTGTAGAAACTCAGAGCTCTGGCTGAGTTTTATCACAGAATAAATAATAGTAGGTACCTACTAACGTAGTTTTAGGCAGTAAACATCTGATACGCCCCCCCCCCCCCGCTCCACACAGAGCGGGAGAAGTTATTTGTTGATTTGCCACCACACATGATTGATGTTCCGCATAATTGGAGACTGAACTTCTACAGTAGGTACCTATAGACATAGATTTGCAGAGGTCGTGGGTGATTTTAATTAGCTGAAAACCATCTAGTTTTGGAGGAAACAGGAAAGCTTATATAGGTTGGGTTATATTGTTGTTGTGGTTTACATTGTTTTATTTTATCATCATAACGACCTATTCTTTTTGCCTGCTGCGTGATGTTAAATACTGGTGCCGATTCTCTTGTTAACTAACTAAACTAAAATTAGAGAATCGCTATCTCCACGACCTCATTCCGCTGGCCCCCTTCTACCATCGGACATCTAGACGCACTGCCAGTTACTATCCCTACCTAGTTGCTATTCCACCAATTCTACGACAATGATACTTTACGCCTGGGCAGCTTTTAACTCTTTACAAAGCGCAAGTCCGATCCTGAATGGAGTATTGCAGCCACCTTTGGGATGGTTCAGCTAAATACCAACTAGCCGCGCTTGACTCCGTGGAAAGCATAACTAATTGGCGACTTGGCGACGTAAAACTGGTGGATGTGAAGCTTCACAGCTTGGCTCATCGACGCAAGGTTGCCTGCTTGTCGATCTTCTACAGATTGTACTTCGGTGAGTAGGTATAATGCCCAAGAACTCCACGACCTCATTCCACCAGCCCCCTTCTACCATCGAACATCTAGACGCACTGCCAGTTACCATCCCTACCTAGTTGCTATTCCACCAAATCGCACTAAGCGTTTCCAAATGTCTTTTATAATGCGCACAGCAAAAGAGTGGAACTCTCTACCTGCGTCTGTTTCCGAACGCATAACAACCCTAATCTCTTCAAAGTGAGAGTGAACAGGCTTCTTCTGGGTAAGCTCACTCCATCGTCGTCTCTGTCGCCTCCGACCTAGACTAGAGTCAAGAGCAAACCCATCTTAAATAAAATAAAATAAATCTTTCACTAACAGGCAGTGCGAGAAAAGGACGGCTAATAGCTATGAACTAAGTTAGAGATGTCAAACTAGTCGACATGTATTTTGGTGAATAAAATTATTATTATTATTATTATTGTACGTGTCGTCTGAATTTGTATGGAAATATTAGTTCCAACTAAATTTGAAAGCTGTAATTTACGTCCGTCTCTTTCTTGTTTTATTAGAGAGAAAAATTTAGCAGTAGCCTAAATTAAGTTTAGTTTGTGTACAACAGAATCGGCACCATTGTTCATCATTATCTATTTAAAAACCAACGTTAATATCTATACCGAAGTTTACACCATATTTACTACCTATACACCTAATTCCATGGTCTTCCTTTTATTTTAGATGCTATGTTATTCAGAAGCAATACCTAAATGTATATTATGATTGAGCCTTTTGATCGGTACAGTAAAATTACTTACAGGTTTTTTCACATTTAGCGGGTTTGACTCCCGGCCGGTTCAGACATGCATAAAAGAATCGCCGAAATGTATGTACGCGCATAACTACCGAACGACTTCTTTTTTGTTGTGTTCGTAACTGTCAGGACTAGGTTTGTATTAAAGAAAAGGTTTGAAATGTTGCCGGGAAAATTGGAAATTTGGGAAAACTGAAAGTGCATTTTCTATGGGAATTTTGTATGAATTATAGAAATTTTGACAGGACAACGTTTGTCGGGTCAGCTAGTTTAAAATAATGAAGTATTCATTCAGTAAATTTTTCTGTGTACAGTATTTAAGGTACTTTTCCTCCATGTGGCAAAGTCGTGGGACGCCCTGTATATGTACAGACGCCAGCACGTTGACGTTCAAGGTTGATTGAGAAAATTTGACAGTTTCGGCTAGCTTGGCCTGTTGGCGACTGTACATACCGTAGTCTGTACAGTACACTACGGTATGTACAGTCGAATGTACAGTGTGCAGTCCCTATTTATTAATTATACTCTTCGGTCTAAACATTTACCAGTATAATGGTTTACAATGGGCTTGTTTCCCGAAAGCGCTGTGTGTTTGTCACTTGTCAAAGTCATCTTGAAGACAAAGCGACCAATCGGCGACAAGAAAAGAAAAAACACTTAGCACCATCTCGCGGCAGCTGAATGAAAGTAACAAGTGCAGTCCGCTTTGCCGTAATTGCCGTCTGCCGCTTTATGCTGGATCACAGAACATTAATACTGTGTTGGATTGTGAATGTTGTTGCAGCCTGCATGGCATCCAGCAATACAGAGCAGGATTCTCCTTGCATCTGTTCTGCAAGAGGACGGCAAAGCAGACTGCCGTGAATGGGCCCCTTTAGCGCCATCTACGCTGAACTAATTTGACAGTTTTCTTCCCCATGGCAATGTCTTTCATTTTGACAATACAAAAATATTCAATGCGTTACTACGTTATGGGGCACATGAATTTTTCAAACATATTAGGTTGCGGAAAAAGTCTTTTCGCATTATAGTACCTATGTATGAACTTGTAATAAAATCTCTTTGGCTATACTATTTGTATCTGGCTGGTTTTGGTATCATTGAAAGTTTAAATTTTAAAGAACATAATTCCAAATTCAAATTAGGAAAATGTGTGATTTTCATTTGTTTTTCGTACCGTCAAGATGAGTGAATCTAATGAAGAAATTCGATACATTTTAAAATTTTACTACAAAAAAGGTAAAAATGCAACGCAAGCCGCGAAAAAAATTTGCGATGTTTATGGACCTAGTGTAGTGTCTGTGAGAGTAGCACAAATTTGGTTTAAGCGTTTTCAATCCGGAAATTTTGATGTCAAAGATGCACGTCGCCCTATTACGGATAAAATGGATGCCATTTTTGAAAAAGTGGAGCAAGATCGGTATATCAGTAGTTACGACGTAGCTGAAGAACTGGAAATTGACCACAAAACAGTTTTGGCGCATTTGAAAAAAACTGGGTACACAAAAAAGCTCGACATTTGGGTACCTCACGAGCTCACTGAAAGAAACCTAATGAACCGTGTACTCATTTGTGATTCTTTATTACGACGTAATGAAACCGAACCATTTTTGAAGAAGCTGATAACTGGTGATGAAAAGTGGATCACGTATGACAAGAACGTGCGAAAAAGGTCGTGGTCAAAGGCCGGTCAGGCTTCACAGACTGGTGAAACCCGGGTTAACTCGC
Organism: Dicycla oo; assembly: GCA_948252095.1. NCBI lineage: Eukaryota > Metazoa > Arthropoda > Insecta > Lepidoptera > Noctuidae > Dicycla > Dicycla oo. The sequence goes on from OX411732.1 coordinate 19,974,235, forward strand.
AACAAGGTGATGCTGTGTGTGTGGTGGGATTGGAAGGGCATTATTCATTATGAGCTGTTACCACCAGGCAGGACCATCGATTCTGAACTCTACTGCGAACAACTGATGAGATTAAAGCAAGAAGTTGAGAGAAAGCGGCCGGAATTAATCAACAGAAGGGGTGTGGTTTTTCATCATGATAACGCTAGACCTCACACATCTTTAGCCACTCAGCAAAAATTAAGAGAGTTTGGCTGGGAGGTGTTAATGCATCCGCCGTATAGTCCTGACCTTCGGATTTCCACCTGTTTCGGTCTCTTCAGAATTCTTTAGGCAGTGTCAGGTTAACATCACGAGAGGACTGCCAAAACCACTTGTCGCGGTATTTTGACCAGAAGTCCCAAAATTTCTATAGCAATGGGATCATGTCTCTACCTACAAGATGGCAAAAAGTTATCGAACAAAATGGTACCTACATACTTTAGTTAAATGTAAATAAACTATATTAAAAAATGTTTTGAATTTTCTTAAAAAATGCGAAGAAACTTTTTTCCCAACCTATTATTATGAAGCAATGGATTATTAACTTCTTTCGGTTTATGAAGTGTTAGGTACGCAATATTGGGATGCAGAACTGAAACCAAAAAATATATATATCAAATAGGAACTTGCTAAAACAGAGAAAATAATACTATTTAACTTCCTATATTTGTAGCAATTTTAACTGTATTGAAAACAACTGTACAACAGCACCTTAAAGTTTTTCACCTTATAGGTACAGACGCCAGCACATCAAGCTACTACAATCTGTCAAATTTCTTTAATAGATTTTCAACTTTATCGCTAAAGCATTTAAGGTTGGCTGGGAAAATTTGACAGTTTCGGGTCAGCTGGCGTCTGTACCTATTGTAATTCACTGTTATTAGCTGAAATACAATAGTGCCTACCACGGCTGCATAGTTACAGATTCCAGCTTTTGAGAGAACAGGAAAATTTAACTTAATTTTTTTTCCTTGTGACTTGCGAAATATTTTATAATCATCGGAATTTACATTTTGGATGTTTGCGCAATGCTCATGTTCTTATCATCACATAATAATGTTCATTCATTATAAATTGTAAACAGATACAATACAATATCGTATCATAAGTAGGTAATTATTTCTGAGTCACCTAATTGTGGATAGGTTACCTACCTACCTACTTAAGTTGATCAAAATATGCTTCGCGACCCTAACAACAAAAAAATTATAATACCTATTACAAAATCACAAAATTATAATTGTCAAAGTCATCAATACAACTCTTTAAGCACCCTAATTGCGTAACACACTATCAATCAGAATCTGAATCATTTTGAAGCAAACTGCTAATCATTGCTTCATATTTTTTGAAAAATGTATCTGCTCACAACGTAAATAACACAATGAATGTTGTGGAACTGTCAAAATGAAATCGATTCCGATTGATAGTATGTTACGCAATTGCCCCACAGGAAAGTAAACCTATTGAATGACTAGGATTTCATGAAATCTTGACATTTGAGGATTATACTATCTTAGGGAGTTGTATCACTAGTTCTAATGAATAAAATTATGTAGGTAAATACCTACATATTTGTTACGTTCGCGAATCATACTTTAATCAACATACAACCTAATACTGGCTTGCAAATTGCAAAAAAACGTAAGAAAATTTGAATTTCGCGGGCTGCCCTGAGGGCTGCATTTTTTTGAGATTCCAATGCTTCAATCAATACCTAGTATAAACAGTAGTAGTAAATTTGAATGCTGACCTTGAAGTACTTTAAGCGATTTTGGACCTTACTACTAAGACAATACGCATGCGCAAACAACCCCCACCACTCCACCGAGCGCTCAAGATTCGTGCCGCGCGCCTGCAGGTATACCTATACTGATTTATGTTGCAAAGAATTGCAAATTATGATGACAGAGTTGTGAAAGAGCAAAACACAAAAACAGCTGTAAAATACATTGATGTATATATACTCGTACATCAATGGTGAAATATGATGCAATAAAATATAATAATATGATGCAAGAAAACCCTACATTACCTACACTTACACCATATTATTTTGATGTAAACAATCCCGACAATTTTATAAAATCTATGAAAATCAAAATTTCTTTAAAAACTGTGGAGAACATATTTTTTTTATCTTTCATAATTATTCAAGAGCTCTTTTATAAGTTTGAAAGACGAAAATGCAGTGACAACAAACATAAATTAGTTAGTACGTATTCCCACATATACCGTCGCTATAAAAGCAAAAAAATTATAACAGTTTGCGACTGTCGAGTGTACGGTTCACTCCGCTCGCCAGAGTCGTAGTTCTACGGTTCACTCCGGGTCAAGTTTATTGTTTACCTAAGCTATACCTAGGTATTCTATTATCTGTGATCCAAGTATATTCACTCCCTGTACAAGATGGTTAATTATTTTATTTACGCGAAAGATTACTCGGGCTCGACGGATGGAGTGATGTATTATCACAAAAATGGACTAACAACTCTCGAACAATTTATAAGTGACGTGAACCAAATTAAAAGTGCTTTAGCAGATGAAGATTCACAAATTGTTTATTTACATTGGGGAAACAAGTGCGAGGAAGTCAACGAAACAAAAGCTCGTAAGGCATATAGAGAACTGGATGGCCGAGGTACTAATACGTTGCCAGAAACTATTATTGAGTGGGTAAGGGAGAATATTGATAGCGACGACAAAATTAAATTATTGTACATCATTACCGACGGTCAGATCAATAGGCGAAGCTTTGACAAATGTTTGGAACTTAATGAAAATATTGATTATGAAAAGGTAGTTTTTCATGCACTAAGTGAAGACTTGCGTTGTATCGACTTATCCGTCACTGCGTCATTTATCAAAAGCCAATGTACTATTTACCGAAACAATGAACTATTCGATGAAACTGATATTTCGAAGGAGTTTGACTATGATAAAATAACCGCCGACAACTTTGCTACAGAAAAAGAGAGTCTGAAGTCTTACATTAAATTCAAATTCCTCACTTCAACGAAAAATAATGCTAAATCTCTCGCCGAAATTGATAAGCTGAAAAAGTTGAAGAATAGACTAAACAGTGTGTCAACAGAAAACTTTCCAGACACGATGGATAAAAATGCATTTTTACGTGAATTCAAGAATACTAACTGGTACAAAAGTTTCAGCAATCCATTATATAATTTGAAAGTAGACATTGAGAGCTCGATTACTACATTAATTAACTACATCGTCAGTGAAAAAAAATCGTATGGCTTTGACGCTTTAAAGTTCGAGACCACATTCAACAAAGAAGTTCCCGAAGAACCGATCGAGGATATCAATTTCACAGCTGACCAAGAAATCAAGTTCCCTGACATCATTTTGGCTGACGAGACAGGAATTCCTGTGATCTTATGCACAAAATTGAATCTGCTGGAAAAACTTATATTTCAAAATTCCGAATCGACAGCAAGTTTCTCAAAATTCAATTCCATGATGGAATGTCCATTGTTTTTGTTGGAAGATCCTGATCTCAATGAATCAATGGGGTACTTCTATACCTTAACTGTTTACAAACAGCTATTAGAGCAGCCAAAATTAGAGCCTCGCTCACGGCGGCCATTCCACGGCGGTCTGGTGCTTGTGGATACCGACGACTTCGATAGATACAACGACTACATTTTGTCAGCCACGTACTTCAACTTCAAAAAAGTGAAATACAACATCGGTTTGTTTTACTTCGTGTTATGGAAAATTTGTGAAAAGAAACAGTGGATGGACGAAAACGTAGTCGCACAGTTCAAAAAGTACGTGTTAAGGCGTATCAGTTCAACGAGGTGTAAGATTGGACTGTCATCTTTGCCACTAGACCCTCAAGTGAATTCTTCGTTACCGACTGCTCTGTGGTACTGCGTCGAAATTTCTACGATCATCTTTAAAGACGACCCTGAACGGTTTGCACACGAACGTATGCGAATGTATTGCGGCGTCGCAGATGCTATGATCGAAATCTTGATCTATTTGAACTACAAGTTAGACTTGGAGAGCATCAATAAGCGAAGGGATTTAATGAGGTATGTCGTTATTCTGAAGAAAATTCCATCGCGGAGGAAAAAGGTTTTGTATATGGTAGAAAAGATTTTCAAAAACGTTAACGGTTTTCTTGTTAGTGAAATTGAAAATGCGGCGAATGTAAAAAAGCTCAATTATTTGAAATTAAACCACAAGGAAATGCTGAGAGACGACGTTATCACGGAAGAAGTCAAGTTGGAGGATTACGTTCACTTCTTACATCGGACTGATAATGCAGTGGTTCATATTTGCGAAAAAACATACCGACCCTTTTTTATGGTCGACCAAAACGAATCTTTCTATAGCAAATTGTACAACATTGCTAATCGAGTTGTAATCAATAATATTGATGGCGAGATTGTGCTGACATATGAACCCATTAGTCAGTTGGAATTCAGTAAAATTTTATCTTTGTTTAATTTGTATCTACATTGTGTAAAAGACAACGATAAGTTCCCTACGTTGGACGAATATAGAGAGTATATTTTGAAAAAGAAAACATTCAAGAACGATTTAGTGACCATTTTCCCAGTGAATGTTTGTAACAGAATTGAGGCAGTATTCGTGATTTATGAGAGCGTCATCAAGGGTGTGAGTGTCAAAGACTTTGTTCAAGTGAGTGATAAGTATGTGGGCCGGTTTGATAGAGTTAAGGGTGAGAATAAGGTAAACTTTGAAAGTGATGATAAAATTAAAGAATTCCTTTCTGAAGAGGAACGAAAAGTCAATTTGAAAAGAGTAGAACAAGGATAATATTTTTTAAGATTTCGTTATAAGATGTAATTTTTAAGGACTTTCTCAGATAGATACTGATATTAGATTTAAAGTGTTTTTTAATTATTATTATTAGGTATATTTTAATTGTACTTCTTTTACCATAGGTACTGCTGCCCAAAAGGAGGATAAGGTTTATTTTTCATTTTCTTGTTCTTGTAAAATGTTTGTGATGGTCATATATACAAGTTGTTACATTTTTGAACGAAAAATCAGTTATCAGTTTAAAATTTTTATAATTAAAATAAATTGGTATTATTTATCATTCGCCAAACTTTACCAAATATTACTAACCAGCTACGTACCTACCTACGATAAAGTAGGTAGGTACGTACGTAAGTAAAGTGGATCATTGTAAAGGTGTCACAAAACTCTCAGTATTCAACATATTACTTTACTCTTTGCTATCATGCAATCGCAGGCTCCTAATGCACCCGCCAGGGTTGCGGGTTGTTCGCAAGAGTTATCGTGGCCCTGGCACAGGCAACTGAAGGAACATAGGTGGGTTTTAGTCAGTAGAAGTCTGACACGCCCTCCCGCTCCAGCCAGAGCGGGAGAAGTTATTTGATGATTTCCCATCCACAAAAAAAGAGGCTCCTAATGCAACAATGCAATGCAAGTACTTACACTCAAACTGCCGGTTCGGTATTTAAACAGTTGGTTTATGTCGCAGACGTGATGGGTATCGAAATCTAAATACGACAGAATTCGATTTGATGATTTTGTTTTGAGGTCAATGGCCGCTGGTAGTGTTGTTACTTGAAGTGTGAGTTGATAAAATCTGTTTTTCACCTCAGCACCTCAAACAAGCAGCTTTTGCTGTATAAAGCATAAGGCAGTTGTCCCACCACCGGCGATGAACGAGTAGCGAGTAGAACTAGCAACTGAAAACGAGTTGGCGAGCAGCGAGTGAACGACGGCGACAGGCGATTACTCGCTGGTATGCGTATGTACCAAGCGCGCTTAAGGCCCGTCCTCCCTAAAATACGGCGAAACTAAGTAACTTTGTGTCCATTTTTTACAGTAACTATAGCAGATTTTTGATAGAAAAAAAAATACAATAATCTACAGTACATAAGAAGTGATTTCATGTGTCCAGAAATCTGTTTTAGTTTATATAACCAAAGAAAAAAAAAGCTAAACACAGGTCTGTTTTTTCTAGTTTTTACCATATTACTCCTACAATTTTCATTAAAATTGTTCATAAATTTATACAGTTCTCTACAAAATAATAAGAAATGATTTCATGTTATTACTTTTTTTAAATTATTTTTATTTTATTTTAAATTAATTTACAAAGCAAATCCTTAGCGGCAAATTTACGCTGCGCCCCGCTCTCGCCCAAAATCTCAGTGCGGGGCGAGACGTGTTGCTGGACGGACCTGTGCTGCTTTGCGTGACGACCTCCTCGCTTCGATAAACATTGTTTTTTTGTGAATAGTGTAGCCACACGGACAGTTTCATTTAATTTTTGGTATCTTATCTACCTAGTTACGTGACTATATTTTTTTGTGTGAATACTTTTACTTTATTAATATTAGTTAGTGTATTCAGTGTGTTTTGTTATAATAGGTTGGGGAAAAAGTTTCTTCGCATTTTTTTAAGAAAATTCAAAACATTTTTTAATATAGTTTATTTACATTTAACTAAAGTATGTAGGTACCATTTTGTTCGATAACTTTTTGCCATCTAGTAGGTAGGGACATGATCCCATTGCTATAGAAATTTTGGGACTTCTGGTCAAAATACCGCGACAAGAGGTTTTGGCAGTCCTCTCGTGATGTTAACCTGACACTGCCTAAAGAATTCTGAAGAGACCGAAACAGGTGGAAATCTGAAGGTGCAAGGCCAAGACTATACGGCGGATGCATTAACACCTCCCAGCCAAACTATCTTAATTTTTGCTGAGTGGCTACAGATGTGTGAGGTCTAGCGTTATCATGATGAAAAACCACACCCCTTCTGTTGATTAATTCCGGCCGCTTTCTCTCAACTTCTTGCTTTAATCTCATCAGTTGTTCGCAGTAGAGTTCAGAATCGATGGTCCTGCCTGGTGGTAACAGCTCATAATGAATAATGCCCTTCCAATCCCACCACACACACAGCAGCACCTTGTTGCGAGTTAACCCGGGTTTCGCCACAGTCTGTGAAGCCTGACCGGCCTTTGACCACGACCTTTTTCGCACGTTCTTGTCATACGTGATCCACTTTTCATCACCAGTTATCAGCTTCTTCAAAAATGGTTCGGTTTCATTACGTCGTAATAAAGAATCACAAATGAGTACACGATTCATTAGGTTTCTTTCAGTGAGCTCGTGAGGTACCCAAATGTCGAGCTTTTTTGTGTACCCAGTTTTTTTCAAATGCGCCAAAACTGTTTTGTGGTCAATTTCCAGTTCTTCAGCTACGTCGTAACTACTGATATGCCGATCTTGCTCCACTTTTTCAAAAATGGCATCCATTTTATCCGTAATAGGGCGACCAGAGCGACGTGCATCTTTGACATCGAAATTTCCGGATTGAAAACGCTTAAACCAAATTTGTGCTACTCTCACAGACACTACACTAGGTCCATAAACATCGCAATTTTTTTTTCGCGGCTTGCGTTGCATTTTTACCTTTTTTGTAGTAAAATTTTAAAATGTATCGAATTTCTTCATTAGATTCACTCATCTTGACGGTACGAAAAACAAATGAAAATCACACATTTTCCTAATTTGAATTTGGAATTATGTTCTTTAAAATTTAAACTTTCAATGATACCAAAACCAGCCAGATACAAATAGTATAGCCAAAGAGATTTTATTACAAGTTCATACATACTATAATGCGAAAAGACTTTTTCCCCAACCTAATATTATAGTAAAAAAAATGTATCTAAACAATCGTTTTCTAAAGCAAGGTGTGTTCAAGATGGGAAGTAAACAAATACAAAAAAAAAACGAAATCTCAAAAAGAAGATGGAAACAGGGAAGAAAATGGGATAAAGAAACATCACGATCCCCTCAACATACTTGCTCATTAATGATAAAAAAACGAAGGAACATGAAGAGGTAGAAAACCAGAAACCAAATACCAGAACCAAAGCAAGATTCAAGTAAATGAAGAAGAGAAAGAAAATACTTTTTATTACTCTACTGACTTTCCGAATGCTTCAATTCAAGAATTCGGTAATATAAGCGATGATGAAGAAGTTCAAATAAAAAGAAGAAAAACATTGACCGAAAGACAATTAAATTTTAATGAATTTTGAGTAATCTGTCAATAAACAAGTTTATGCTGCCAATATTGGTTTTCTTTTTGAAAGACATGCATATCAACAAAAAAGTTATGATACTAGCAATGCCCGCAACTTCGTACGTGCAAGCATTGAAATAAATGCCGATACCGATTGTTTTAGCTACTAATATTCTTGGTTCTTGAACATATCCTTGGACACACACTAGGATCTTGTCTTATAGTACCTACATTTTTATTTGAGGAGTAGGCTCAATCGCTATCGTCTAGATGTACCTCTAGGGTTCCATACGAGTATCAGGTCCTACATAACATGAATTTAATATCATATAGTGTTCAAAATCCCTTACCCTTTTTTCGTTCGCTTTTTAAATTCATCTCTGCGCTATACAGGTTGCTCTAAGATGCTATTTTAGAAAATTATAAATAAATCAATAAATAATAACGTTTAATGAAATTAAAATATCCTTATAAAACGAGATTGTGCAACCATATACGTGTGTTGATTTCATGTCGCCATTGCAGCGCCACGTTGTATAATTTTTAACTTGTAGAAATGTACAGACGCCAGCACATCAAGCTACTACAATCTGTCAGATTTCTTTAATAGATTTTAGACTTTATTGCTAAAGCTTTTAGGTTCAAGGTTGATTGCGAAAATCTGACAGTTTCGGGTAGGTTGACCTGCTGGCGTCTGTACTTTTATTTCAGAATGTGATTGATGTGACTAATAAAGAAATATCTAAACAAGATGTTTTATGTGTTGCCACTCCTTAAAGATTGTAAAGTTAATTTTTTAATACCTTATATGTAGGTATTTATAAAAACATCTGCGGTCTTACTACAAAAGGATTAAAAACATGTTCAACGCATGTCTAACGTCAAACTCCATACATAAAAAAACATAAAATACGCGTTGAACATGTGTTTAAATCTTTTGTAATAAGACGGCTGTTATTTATTAATTACTCTATGTCGCGCGCGGCAGTAATCGTGTACACCCTAGCGAAGCATCGCGCGCGATGTTTAGGTTCGGGTGGTGCGGGGAGTAGTACAAAGCTCCGCCCACACACGCAAGGTCGTTGGCGCCGGTAAAAACCTTAAGCGTGAGTCTCTCAGAGAGTGCTCTGCCCGCCAAGCGAGCGTCGCTAAGCAAGTTACTCTCTTTGATATGTATGGATTTAATTTTTGGATATAATTATGTTTATTGACTATTTGATTAATAGATTCTCTGAATGAAGGAAAACGCAATCCTCGATAGAATTTAATTCCGAAAAGACTTCTTCTTTTTATATTTTTTTCTGTAATTCTAAAATCCTAAGTAATTTCATTGCAAAATTGCATTCAAAATGTGCGTATTAGATAATTGAAAACTCTGAAAATATTTTTGATAGATAGCTTATTTTTACAGATTTTTTATTTGGTTTGGCGCTTTTATTTTGGTTCCAGCGCATTGTTTCGCTCTCTTTCTTTCGCATGTGGAAGTAATTGACTCTGTCACTTTCTTATTACCGCCCAATTACCTTTTTACATTATCACCTTAATAATATACATTGACACCTGAATGAGCCACATATTTTCTTGAGCCTTGTTGGAGGTACAACCAATTTGTGTTTGTTCCTAGTATTTATATTGTGGATATCAATGTATTTTTTTAAACAATTTAATGTTTTTATGGGCATATAAAAGATTTTAAAAAATGTAGGTACCTACTGAGAAGGCAGTCATTATATTAATCTCCTTGAAATTTCTCTCTGAGAGATTGTCTCGGACTTAATTTATAAATGCATTGAACATCTCTTTTCTGCAAAACAAAGATAGTCTGAATGTCGGCTGCATTTCCCCACAACAGAATACCGTACGACATTATACTATGAAAATAGCTAAAGTATGTACCTACACTAAACGGGCTGTCTCTATGTTGGTTAAATTACGAATTTTCCTAACAGCGTATTCTGCGGAGCTTAGCTTTTTTGACAATTTATCTATATGTAGGCCCCACTGAAGCTTAGCATCCAAAGTTAAGTTCCCAAGAATACTGTGCTATCTTCAGGATTCAATTCTTCGCCCTTTATCAACACGTTAGATACATACCATTTCAAAATTCTGGGGCCGCTATGGACTAAAACACTAAAAGATAAGAACACTCAAGAGATATTATATATTTTCATTTCATTTGTGAGTCAATCCACGAGTTCTAAAAATGCAGTCCCGCATTTTATGAAAAACTTCGGAATTTTGGCTTTATTTGAAAAAAAAAAATACGATAAGCGAGGCCACTACGAACTATACTAATAAATATTCTCCACCAATGAATAAGTCAAAGTTGTTGCAAGTCTTTGAGTTTCTCAGAATAAGAACGGCAAAGTTGGCCAATTTACGCAAAAATCATGGTCATAATGTAAAATACGAGTATGACCGACTGAGAACTTTGATTGCAGCTACTATGCCTTAAATATTAGGTTGGGGAAAAAGTCTTTTCGCATTATAGTATGTATGAACTTGTAATAAAATCTCTTTGGCTATACTATTTGTATCTGGCTGGTTTTGGTATCATTTAAAGTTTAAATTTTAAAGAACATAATTCCAATTTCAAATTAGGAAAATGTGTGAATTTCATTTGTTTTTCGTACCGTCAAGATGAGTGAATCTAATGAAGAAATTCGATACATTTTAAAATTTTACTACAAAAAAGGTAAAAATGCAACGCAACGAATCATGCCGACCCGAACAAGCTCCGAACGAGCGATTTTGACGAAAAGTTGTGTGACATCATTTTGTATTGCTGGAATGTAGCCAACTTTTTAAACCTGAACTACGAGAGCTTGCTATGGCCTATCTAGATAAACGGCGCCTTACGGTTTTCCAGTGACATATCCTTGTGTCCTAACCAAATGCGACTGTCGCACAAACACGCGATACTTTACATAGATTATGAATTTATGACGTACAAACGCCACTTGATTAATCGCGCGAGTAGGTACGTGATATTCACATAAACAAGCGCTGTTCGGAAAACCGGTAGGCGCCTTCTGTCGGCGCGACCACGCGTTCCGGTTCACCGAGCAAGTGGCATAATATGAACACGAGGATCGCTTTGGTTAGGACGCGGGGTTTGAACACGACGATCGTGTATTCGCATTCGCGCGACCGATCGCTTTGGTTAGGACGCTGGGATAAAGTGCAAGACATGACCATGTAAGCGAGATGATACCCAATGACTTATGTTCGCGCATAATTACTTTCACCCAAAACTCGACATAAAAGAACGTGTCGAGCATTTTGCTGCTGTCTGCGATAGAGAAACAAACAATTTAAACTTTCTATATTTTTATTTCCATTGAAAACAACAGTATCCTAATTCACTTTATGCTGAATACAGAATCTAGCTGGAGTGAACAGGAAAACTTAATTTGGAATGTAACGTGTCGTTACTGGGCTATTGTTTTATTTACATAAATATTTGTCACTTCACAAACGGCACAAGTTCAAGCGATATCACATAATAAATAGCAACATCTTGATTTACAACAGATTTTGATTATTACATAATATTATAAATTGAACACATGTCAACAATTTGTGCATGCAATATTTTTTTTTTAGCTTTAATTATCTGTGTCTGAAGCACCACGAAAGAAAAATAAAGACAAATAAATGGCATCTATTCAAAATTATAATAATTTAACCGGTCAAGTACATTCTAGAATATTAACGGTGAAAATATATACACAATACGGTCTCAGCATTATAATGACTGTTACTTATGATTTAAACGCGTTTATATAATTTTGCACATGATCAAAGTACATGTATGTAATACATTATAATAAACTATTAACAACTTACTATTAAACAGTATTTTATCTTACAAGTATATCATGGTCGGTACACGTTTGTGGCACGATGATCGTGTGTAGCTACGCTTACACAAGCAATTTTTTCAGCAATTATTGTCTGACAACAGTTGCTGGAGGCATTGGAGGTTTTACCTCTAATTACTGCATATATTTTGAATTAGTCTATTAACTTGCTCCATATCGCTCAACAATATGGTGGCATTACAGCAAATTACTTAATGTTATCATGTCACCTTTGACTAATATTGCCAAGAATTTACCAAATTAGCCAATATAAGGCTTGACTTGTCGTTTGTGACCAATATTGCCCAGAATTGCCCAAAGTTGCTCGTATAAGCGCTTCTAATCGTGAAGCTAGTACTGTCGACCACGGTACGGGATCGCTTAGTGACGGGAGTCTCGTGGGTAGAACTCTGCGAGGATGGATGCAGGGATACGCTTCAACATCTCCTTGGGGAAGATACGCAGCAGCTGCCAGCCGATGTCCAGGGATTCGAATACTGTGCGGTTTTCGTAGTTACCCTGCAGATGATGAACATTTATGTATAAATAATAAATTAATAACACAACACATAATATAACGCCTGTAAAGCCCGAAGGGTTAGTTAGAGGTACCTATGTACACCCACATTTCACCAGTAATGTTTATGTCCATGTAATAAGGTGCGACCCTATTGCCATCAAACAGGCACTATTCTAGACTGCGGGAATAGGGATGATGACTAAAAAATGTTTTTTTGTCCGTCATGTGGATTATTAAAATATATTGGACACGTATTTTTTCTTTTTCTACGTAATCAAAAGATTACGGCGATACATTGAGTTAAAATGTGGCATGACGTCACGTCTTCGTAGATTTTATACGTAGAAGTGACGTAGCAAGCCCCCACTCCCGAACTTTAATGCGTGTTATCTAAGTAATTTTTTTATTCATATGATAAAGCAAAAAATACGTATCTAATATTTTTTTATTATCTGACTATTAGTATGTATAATAGAATTATAATCATTAAAATCATCAATACAACTCTCAGGTTCATAATAATCCTAATGAATTACTATTTGATGAAATCTTTACATTTAGGATTTTACTTATTTTAATGAGTATAGTTTTGTAAATACGTATGTTACGGTCAACCTAATACTAACTTGCAAATTGCAAAAAAAAAAACGTAAGAAAAACTTAATTTCGCGGGCTACATGGAGCTCTCCATTCACTATGTCAGTAATGTCCAAGAAAGAATTGAAAAAGTCATATAAACCCATAACTTCGTGCGTGAGAGTCGAGGCCTTGAAAAATTGGGCCATCACAACAGTAATCTTATCTATACTCATAATAATCTGGGTTGTGGAGGTCAGATAGGCAGTCGCTCCATGTAAAATACTGGTATTCAGCTGCATCTAGTTAGACTGGAAGCCGACCCCAACATAGTTGGGAAAAGGCTAGGCAGATGATGACTAATAATAACCTATAATAACAATAAGCTGAAGAGTTTGCTTGTTTGTTTGTATGTTTGAACGCAGAAATACCCGTCGGACTTGGAAAATTCTTTTTGCATTTGATAGCCTAATTCATGAGGATAGCTATAGGCTATTTAATATCACGCTATGACCCTTAGGAGCCGAGCAAAAAGAAACCGAAGTAAAAGCGCAGGCAGACGAAGCGATACGATGGGGGCTGAGGGAGTTTAGGTGTAAAATGTGGCTGTTATTTTAGTATATTGTGTATAAAACGACTTCCGGGCAGAAGCTGGTATAGTACTGATATATTGGACATACCTGCGAAATGAAGTTCTTCTCGAACTTGACGAGGAACTCGAGGTACAGCAGATCGTCTGGTGTCAGCGCCTCCTCTCCTACGACGGCCTTCATCGCCTGCACGTCCTTACCGATGGCGTAGCAAGCGTACTGGAAGGGAAACAGCATGTTAGTAATAATGTTCTCCTGACCGAGTTGTGGTCACAGCGGATAAGTACGTACGAGAATAAAGTGCGTAAATGCTTCAATACATATCGAGGGTTCACGGGCTATTTGTATTAAGCGATATTTTTGGGAACTTACAGGAGAGCATTTCAAAGTTTCATTATTCGGAAAAAAGAACATTGTAAAAAATGTATAAATATTTTTTACGAAAAAGTGGCCTATCGACGGTTAAGAATCAATGTGTCTATCTCAGTTTAAAGGTAGATTATAACTCAATATCGGCCAGGATGTCGCTTAATACAAATAGCCCGTGAACCCTCGATATAATAAATTAATTTTCATGTCTGTCTGTGATAAATGTAATAATTGGTAAATGATTTTATCTACACTCATGTCGTAAACTGCTGATTATGAATTAAAAAATAGTACCGACAGACGTTATGCATGTAGAACTCGAACAAAATTAAAAAGTTCTATTACGATACAGATTTCTTAGCAACATAATGCTATAAAATAACTTTTTTTCTATTAAAGTACACTTAATGATCGATCGACCAATGAGTTTTCAATTTGATTTTTATCATTGTATGTTATATGGGCCCTAGGGCGCATGCGCGATTGACCGATGATAGATCCGTAACCATAGTAACGTAATCCACGTTACTATGGTTTCGGAGCCATTATTGTGTTTGTTTACTTTTTGCTAACTTTCGGTTTTTATTTAAATAGGTACTTACCTATTGCATGAGTGTAGATAATATAGTGTATGAAACTGAACATAACTAGGTATCAACACACTCGTGTGATACTATTTAATACCTCTCATTATGAAACAGTTTCATAAACTACCATTGTTTATGTAAGTAGATTTGTAGAAACACTTTTAGCATTCAATCATATTTTTTTTTAAACTAGACGAGGTCGGCGTTTCCTGACTACTTTGAGAAGAAAGGCCGAAACAAACTCAGGGGTCACACACTGTATGACCGCGTTATTCTTTTAAACAATGCAACGGATTTAGATGCGGGTTAGGCAGAGATGTGTACCTATAGAGGGTGTACACCCACATTTCACCAGTTATGTTTAACACATTATCTGCTTAATTCTTTATGCAAACGCTTCTTTATGCTACACCCTTACCGACCCTTATTTTACGATGTTTTCGAAACAATAGAGATGCACAACGAACGCACAGGTGCGGCGAGCCGCACTCGAAAAAAGTTATGTAAATTGTATGGACGCGCATACGCGCCGTCAAGCACCTGGTGAACGTCCGAAAACGCGCATGTGCGTCTGCCGCGCCTAATGTATTAAGCGAGGGTAGATACCGAACAGTTTGCTGATCGGCACGCGGCGAATGTAAACAGTAATTGCTTCGAGTCAGCTTTGTAGTTCAACAAATACTGTCGAATTTAATATGAACACGATCATGTGTAACACCCCGTAAAAAACAAACAATATCTTACCAGCTGGTTGGAGACGTCAGAGTGGTCCTTGCGGGTCATGCCCTCTCCGATGGCGGACTTCATAAGACGCGACAGCGACGGCAGCACGTTGACTGGCGGGTAGATCTGTCTGTTGTGGAGCTGACGGTCTACGTAGATCTGTAGAGGAGATGAAGTACGGTTTGAAAAAAAAAATCATTTCTTTGTTTTGAATGTGGCAGGAAAAATGTATTTCGATTAGATCTTCTTCAGAAATGATATTATTTATTCTCTAAATAGGATATCGGAATCACTTTTACGTTATGTTTAAAAAAAGTTGGGAGACGACATTTCCTGTGACTACCCCAGAGTCGACATTTCCTATCTGACCACCCCAGAGTCGACATTTCCTATCTGACTACCCCAGAGTCGACTTTTCGTATCTGACTACTCCAGAGTCGACATTTCCTATCTGACTACCCCAGATTCGACATTTCTTATCTGACTACCCCAAACTCGACTTTTCCTATCTGACGACCCCAGACCCGACATTTCCTATCTGACTACCCCAGAGTCGACATTTCTTATCTGAGTAGTACCCCAGTTTCGAAATTTCCTATCTAACTACCCCAGACTCGACATTTCCTATATGACTACCCCAGAGTCGACATTTCCTATCTGGCTACCCCAGACTCGACATTTCTTATCTGACTACCCCAGACTCGACTGTTCTTATTTGACTACCCCAGTGTCGACATTTCCTATCTGACTATCCCTAAGCAGAACAGGCGTAACCTCAGCGGTCAAAGTCCCAAAGCCCAACCGCCAATGAATGAAATATTTTTTTTTTTTACCATTTTGGTAATGCTAGCCTGGTAGGTCATTTAAGTCACGCATGTAGTATTTGTGGGGAACCGCAAGGGGTTAGCAGAAGTTCACATATTTGCCATGTAACTACCCTATAAAGAAAATAAAACTTTATCTATACAAATAAATAAAATTGAAGTGTCCTTTTGTAATGTTAAAATGTATATGAAAGTAAGTACTTACAACAAATAAAAAAAATTCGTCTGTTTATTCCGGCTAACCTCCGAAACGGCTGGATCGATTTTGACGGGACTTTCACTGGCAGATTGCTGATGTTATAAGAAGTAATTTAGCCTACTTTTATTTTAGAAAAATAATTTAGGTTCCGCGCAAAAAAAGAAAACGCATGAAATTGTGAACAAAGAGCGCGGGCGGGCGATGCAACGCGACGGTATATTGTGTATCTTGCGACTTGCACGCGAACGAAGCCGCGGGGCACAGCTAGTTAATAAAATATCTCTCACCTGTCCCTCAGTAATATAACCCGTCAAATCAGGAATAGGATGGGTGATGTCGTCGTTGGGCATAGTCAGAATGGGGATCTGAGTGATGGATCCGTTCCTGCCTTCGACACGACCGGCGCGCTCGTAGATTGTGGCCAAATCGGTGTACATGTAACCTGCGGAGAAATACATTTTGTTAGGATTTATCCATAGACAAATTATATTATACAGTGTCAAATTAAATTAGCTAGCGAAACTCCGCTGACGTGATGGGTATCAATAACACGATGAAGCAAAAAAAATAAATTAATTTCAAGATTTTTTTTTGGGTCATTAACCACAGTGTACTCGAACTATCTCTCTCGAAATATCTCTTTTAAAAATGAATTAAAAGCCTTCTTGTTAGAAAAATGTTTATACTCAGTCTCAGAGTTTATGTCAAACGATAAAATATAATTCAATCTATAAATTAGTTTTTTTTAATGTACACTACTCTACTATTTTGACCTAGATTTTGACATTATACTTACGATTGATTTGACATTATATTTATTTTTTGATATAGTTTGAATTATTTGACTACTTACTATTTTACTTTTCAATTTAATTTTAATTGGGCTTGCAAATGTATTGTTCTTGCATGTAATAACTTAACTTTATTTAATTATTTAATATGTAATGTTCAACACAATGTAATATTGTTTAATGAAATGAATGATATCAGTTTTAATATAATTTTTTTTGTAATCCGTACAGACGTGATGGGTATCGATATCTAATAAAATACCATAAAACAAACAAAAAAAACGACTCGTACTTCAAGTTTGTCAACAACAACAGTGGTTGTTGACCCAAAAAAAAACATCAAAATTTTTTAAATTTTGTCTTGTTTAGATATCGATTACCCATCACGTCGGCGGAGTTTCGCTAACTAATTAAAAAATTAGAAGAGCATTTTATGAGCCAATATTAAATATGAATCGACTCCAATGTAAGCTTTCCAGAATATGTATTGATGTCCAATACTTTCGTTAGTGAAGTGTAGTGAAATATTGACAAGTCCGAGCGCTTTAACAATTCTTTAGCTAGAGATGTGATAATAAATGACAAAAGCTAAGCCATAAATTTTTAAGAGACAAACCTGGGAAACCACGACGTCCGGGAACCTCCTCACGGGCGGCAGACACCTCACGCAGAGCCTCCGCGTATGAGGACATGTCGGTCAGGATGACCAGCACGTGTTTCTGTGCAAACATAGCATAATTATCATCATCCCTGTATTCCTTCAAGGGGTTAGCACAAGCGCATAGTACGGTAGGCTACACGTCAGTGGTAACAAAACCAGTATAAGGAGTGTTAACATTGACGTGCCGCCTAGCGTACGTAGTAGCTAGTGCCATGTTAGAGGAGGCGAGTCTGTTGCCTTTAACTGGGCACTATAATCATTCCAACCATTTATTTTACTTTAGCGTTTAAGAAGTATTGCATTTTTTCGTCTATGGTTGTCTGTCTAAGGAACTTCATAGACGTGCTTATGTCAAAAAAAAAAAATAATAATGCTTGGTTGGAAAGAGTATAAATCGTACTGTTTTTCATTAATCTTCTATTGGAAAAGGACATTTAATCCCTATAATATCACTGCAAATTAAGTAATATTTTCCTTTAGTACAGCAGGGTGTATTCTGCAACTTTATGAAAGAAAAATTTAACATAACATCACGCATGTATTTCCCGAAGGGTTAGAAAGAGATGTATCTATAGTACACCCATATTTCGCCAGTTATGTTTAAGTCTCATATAATAGGGGGCGAGCCTATTGCCATCAGGCACAAAGCCGGAGTCCAAGCTGCTGCTGAGAAATTCCTGATGGCAAAACCTAATATCACTTTGCCTGGCCTGGGAATCGAACCCAGGACTTCATGCTTAGCATTTTTTTCATTTACAATTTGTCGTATTTTCAGATGACTATACATAAATGCAGCAGATGTCGACTTTTGTTTTGTGCTCGTGACTTGTATGCAGATCTAGTATGTTTTATTTTTCTTTTTGTAAAATTCCGAGTTAATTATTTTTTGTATGCTCGTGTTTCTGTGACAAATAAACTTATTTCTCTTTCTTTCTAAATATCTACTTTTACATGAAAACCCGAAATCACAAATTGTAACATAGTAACATAGAATTGATGAGTAAGTAATAGATATCTTACCTCGCACTGATAAGCCAAGAACTCGGCGGCAGTCAAAGCCAAACGGGGTGTAATAATTCTCTCAATGGTAGGGTCGTTGGCCAAGTTCAAGAAGAGGCACACATTCTCCATGGAACCATTCTCTTCGAAGTCCTGTTTGAAGAACCGAGCGGTTTCCATGTTCACACCCATGGCGGCGAATACTATGGCGAAGTTGTCCTCGTGGTCATCCAATACGGATTTTCCGGTTTGCTAGTAGAGAAAAGGTTGTGGTAAATAAGTAGTTAGTAGAGTTCGACCGAAGTTCGTTTTCGTTTTCGGCAGAAATATCCATTTTCGGCATAATTATTTTTTCAGAGATATTCAACTTAAAAAAAAACCGCTTTCAAATCGGTTCACCCGTTTAAGAGCCCTCTTTTTTCGTCAGGGGTTAAAAAGAGCAATTACTGAGAAAATACAAAAAAAAAAAAAGCTTTTTCTCGTATATAAATAACAGATCGTTTGTCAATAAAAGCCTTTGAGAAAAATATATGAGTAAATTTTAGTGTGATTGAAGTTTAAACGGTATAATTAAATTACTAAAAGATTGACCTAACCTATCGACAAACAAAAAAACATTTCGAGAAGATACTTAATAAAGATTTTTTTTTTAAATACCTTGACAAGACCGGCCTGCCTACAGATCTGGGCGGCAATTTCGTTGTGGGGCAAACCGGCGGCTGAGAAGATGGGGATCTTCTGACCACGGGCGATGGAGTTCATCACGTCGATAGCGGAGATACCTGGAAACAACACATTATTTTATACAGGGTCAAATTAAATTAGCTAGCGAAACTTGATATCTAAACGGGATAAAACCAAAAATAAATTAATTTAATGATTTTTTCTTGAGGTTGTCATTGAAAAGGTATTTTAATACAAATACGTTACTAAGTACATAATATGTAATAACAACTGTCTGGTTTACCCTGAGTACTTAATACATTACTTACAAAGTACTTATTTATTCTTCTATCCCCAAAAAGCAGGACTAAGCCTGTCCCACGCGGGAGATTTAATTTTGGGCTAAACATGGGGCAACCTTTGGCCACTATGCAGTTAAAAAAGCCTAATAAAACGAAAGTGCTTGGCACCAGAGGGACAGTTTGCTCCTCTGGTATAGAGCACTTTCGTTTTTTAAGCTCCTTTTTTTACTTTTGTTGGTCTTTAAAATGCAACAAAATGAAATGCTTACCAGTCTGGATCATCTCCTCAGGGTAGATACGAGACCAGGGGTTGATGGGCTGTCCCTGGATGTCCAAGAAGGCCTCAGCCAGGATGGGGGGTCCCTTGTCAATGGGCTTGCCGGAACCGTTGAATACACGTCCTATGGTGATAAAAATGTAATTTATTTAGTTTTACGCATTATAACACATTGGAGGGTGTGGTACAAAAAAAAAATGTGCGTGTAAACTTTTAATCAGCAACTTCGTACATATATTGGGTTGGCACAAAAGTAATGAGACACTACAAAACTGTACATTTCCTTATTCAAGTTAATTGTTTTCGATAATATTCTAGAATGTTGTAGAACATTCTAGGTACTTGTGATGTGGGGGTATATAACGCCACCCGCGCGATCGGTTTAGTCAGTTTGAAGAAAAATGGACGAGCGACAAGTTCGAACACTATACTTTTACGAGTACTTGTTAGGCCACAGTCAATGATATATATAATTAAAAAGTCGTAGATAGATTTCTACACGCTTCACAAGTGGTACGTCAAAATGTGGCTAATTAGCCACATTTTCGTCGTCTTGTCTCTGTTTCGCTCATGATAATTACGACATGCCGTCCAATATCCACGTGTCATCTAATAGTTCGACGTTGTGCCGTTTTTGAACATCGAATGTTGGGTAGGTAACGTATCTACAGCCTTGGCCAAAAGTATTAGGCACCCCACAAACATTTAAACCACATGTGCAAATTATGAATCAGGTTTTTATGGCACGTCAAAATACTTTATCTATTGTTTTAATTAACGTTTGAATACAGTTCATGGGCTATTGTTTAACAGATAGCTTTGTTTTTATATACTTTATTAGGTGCACGTGTTTTATGAGGGTGCCTAATACTTTTGGCCAATGCTGTACGTCTTTTTACTTATAATATCATTGGCCACAGTGCGCGGGCTGCGGCTGACAATATCAACACTGCATTGGGTGCTGAAAGTACAAGCCATACGACGGTGTCCCGATGGTTTGACCGCTTTAAATCAGGAAACAGGAGCCTTGAAAGTCAGCCACGCTCTGGACGAGCACCCGTAGTGAATGATGACGATTTACGCCGCGAACTGCAGTCGAATCCGGATGCTACCACTCGTGAATTAGCGGAAGCACTTAACTGCAGTCACCACGCCGTGGAAAACCATCTGTATGAGCTTGGGTATCGAAAAGTTTTGGCTCGGTGGGTAGCGCACATCTTTACAGACGCCAGTCGTGCACTCCGTGTCGCTATCTGTCAATCACTTTTGCTGCGACCCCGACGTAGAGTTTTTGTCTGATCATGTTACTGGAGATGAATCGTGGATTAATTACGAGAACGATACACGTCGTTCTTTTTGGCTGCCTCCAGAAGAAACACCACCAACTCAACCGAAGCCGAGTCAAAAGAACCGCTTAAAAGTTCTGTTTTGCTGTTTCTGGGACGCTCAAGGCATGCTGTTTTATGAACAATTACACAATGAAACTAAACTATGAACGCTGACAAATATTCAACCCAGCTCACCAAACTATCTGCTGCTATCAAGAAAAAACGACGAAGACGAGTCAATGTAGTTTTACTACACGATAACGCTCGACCTCATGTCGCATCTGCCGTTCGCCAACAGTTGGAGAACTTGGGCTGGGAGACGATACCCCACCCACCTTATTCCACAGACCTCGACCCATCAGACTATCATTTAGCCCTGAAACAACATTTGCGGGGTAAACAATTTAATGATTTCTCTGATGTAGAGGCGGAGTTGAACAACTTTTTCGAGGCACAGCCATCAGAGTTCTGGGCGAAAGGCATCTAATTTTTGCCGGATCGTTGGCAAGTCTTAGATGCTAATGGTGATTACATCATTAACTAAGCTTTTTGTATTGTAATAATAATAAAAAATATAAAACGTTAACCAAGTGTCTCATTACTTTTGTGCCAACCTGATATTTTTATCAATGATGAATGAATATATATCCTGTATGTAATATTATGCCCTGTCTTTACATACGTACATTTTATAAAGTCGCTTTCCGTGTCCGTATAAAGCAGTTTTCACCATCGTTTAGAGAATTTATTCCGGAAGGTTTATCATTAGGACATAGGATACTTTTGATCCCGGTAGTACGTTCCCGTGGGATGATTTCCGACAACCACGCGGGCGAAACCGCGGACAAAAGCGAGTATTTTATAATTACAAAAGACGGTCCCCCAAAACGATAAGTATAATATATTACTACACATGATGATGCCTGGTGACCACGGAGAAGTGCGCCTAACTCTTCTCGAAGACATGGTTATGACCGTAGGCCAGCTTTTCACCGTCAGAGAGAACAATGTTACCGTAGCTACCGGAATAATCACTGATACTTTGACGTCAATCAATGTGCCTAAAGGAAACTAGGAAAGGTTGTCTTGAAGGTGGAAGAATGAGATGCGCATATTTTCCCCAAACTTGTTCTTTAATTGTTTTATTTTGTTATTTTATTTCTTTGCGCCATGTTTATCGCAAATAAACGTATTTTCTTTCTTTCTTTTTTCTTTAGATGTATGTATGTAGTTGTTTGTAGATATTGTTATTTATAGAAAGGAAATGCGTTTATTTGGAACATAGTTGAAAACTTAGTTTTTATGAGCTACTTAAGAAAAAAAAACTACTGCCATAATTCAGCTGGCAAATAATTAAATTTAATGTTTTGTGTTGCATGATGTACCTAAATTATTTTGCACACTGTTGTATAGAACTATTTTTTTTTTTAACTGAACAGACAGCTGTGCTATTGGGGAGTTTGTTGCGCCACTTCTTCTCCCTAGCTAAAGCACTAGGAAATGGTGAAAGGCGGGCGTTTTGGGGGACTGTCTTATGTAATTTAGACGTTCGAAAAGTGCTGATTCTCAGCCTAGTTTGAATAAATGACTTTTGATTTTGAATAACCCAAACTGACGGCTTTGAATGGCGTCCGCGACAGAAGTTGTACGCTCAAAGCATTTTCAGCACCATGAATATTCTTAGCACTGCCATCTCTCGACTCTCGGCACGGCGATCCCGTGCTATGTGTGATAAGCACAAACATCCTAGCAGTAGCTGATCTACTTACCCAACATATCTTCAGACACGGGTGTACGCAGGATATCACCGGTGAACTCGCAGAGAGTGTTCTTGGCGTCGATACCTGATGTGCCCTCGAACACCTGGACAACGGCCTTGGTGCCGCTGACCTCGAGCACCTGGGGAGACAAACATAGTCAAAAATGTATTATTTGGGAGTGAAAATGAGAAATGTTTATTTTCCTTAATTACCCGACTGCGCGACGGCAAAGACAGTGTTATGTGTCTCACGCGTATATATGCAACTTTATTTGTGGGTTCTTTATTTATACCCTTTAAGCATCCTAAGGCTGAATGGATTTCAATATATGAGATGTATATAGACTCGTCTAGGTCGTGCAATGGTTATAGGCAGTTTTTGTTTTTTAAAATCAAAATGGCGGATTTCAGACGTCTATAAATAATATCTTGAAAAAAGTGTGTTATTTATAATTTAAAAAAAAAACAAGCTTTTATTAATATTAATATCATCTAGGACCAGAGTCCTTGTCAAGACGAGCCGTCGTCGAGTCAGCTCCATGTCATAATAATATTGCATTGTCATCTGATTTACATATGCATGTAAAATTTAAGCTCAATCGGAAACCGGGAAGTGAGGCAAAGGAGACGGAAAACGGTGGGCCCAAATGTATAAAGTTGAGATATGATCTAAAAAGTTTGAAATATTTTTTTAATTTTAGAATATCAAAAATCAGCTCAAGTTTCGATCTGGAAGCGGAGAAATATGAGAAAGATAGTTTTCGTGAGATTATCCATTAATTGATTACACAATTACAAATAGAAAACCTTCGCACTAGGTAGTACTAGGTAAATAACTCGAAAGTAATTAAATGCACCATATTATATACTGATATACATTAGAGTGCATTTAATTACAGTCATATTAATCAATAAAATATCAATTAATTACAGAAAACCAATATAATGATTAACGATTTCATAACGATTAAAATCAGTTATATTTTTAGTTTATGTCACTGGCATAACAGCTGACCATAGATATAGGTACTGATTTTTATATTTCTAATGCAGCTGACTGACATTGACACTAGACAGCTGTTGTAGTAGGGGAGGCCACAATGTTTTTGGTAATTTACTCGAGCGTCGCCGTCGTAGAAACATAGTCGATTTTGAAGATGAAATGGTAGAAAGACAAAAGGTTATACTCGTATGATCGTAGAATCTGGAATTTCCTTAGTCTGACGGTTTGGATTTCTTTTTTCAAACCATCAGATTAAGGAAATTCCTCCACATAAATGTCAGATTATGGGTCAGCACGACAAGTACATAAAGCTGAACCGTCTGTATATTAACCTCACTCGCTCGAGTATTTCAATGTGATACTTATTTTGCATTTTCAAAAATCGGCCATGAGTCTTGGTCGCGTCCAAATCGTCAGTCTTTTGAATAGCTCTTTTAGGGTTTACTTAAGATCCCTTATATTAGAAGCAAATATATTTTTTTGTCCATTTTCAACCTCTTCGTACGGCCACCCCAACCATGCAAACTGGCAGATTAATTTTCCTCTGTTATCAGAAACACGTGGGGCATATGAACTATCAATATCAGACGCGCTCGAGTAAATCCACGTGACAGCTTTTTTTTTTGTGCATTTTTTAAAACCTGTAGCCGCTCACCACACCGTTGAAGGGTATTTAAACATGATTTAACCTTTTTTTCTTTCTACCATCTAATCTTCAAAATCCAATAAGTCGCCACGACGCTCGAGTAAATCACCATTTAGCATCGTGGGCTCTCCTACCATTGCTGACTGCTGTTGATTTGGAACACCCCGATAATTTTTCTTTTTCATTGACGACTGCTTTGTTTTTTGCGGACCCAGGGTCAGAACCCTGCCGACCTGGTAAGACCGTTGCTTTCACACTGGACACGGAAGATCGCTCGCACGTTTGACTCTGAATTGTTATTTTGGATTTTACCGCCGTCTTGTGGTATTGTTGAGGCTATGGATCGCTGTGTGAATAGCAACTACTCACTGCAATACACTAGGCCAACGACCCTCAACCCTTGGACTATGAAACAATTCTGTCAGTGATTCGGCAATGGCTTGCATCTCAGTCTGTAAGTAAATATAACCTCATCTAACCAGCTACCTGTATCCTGACTTTTCAAACATTCTTCACTGTATATAATATACATTAGTGTCTGAAGAACATATTTTGCTCTTCAGGAATCAGTTGTTAGTTAAATATTGTACCATAACCTTACTTTTACGAAATATCTAATAACTGAAGCTCTCAGATTGTCAAAACATACAGAATTTTTACGCTAAGGACTGGTATTTTGGAGTCTATTATTCACATCATGTTCATCTCGTTACATTTAGACCCAAGATTGTATGTAATGGTTTCTGTCTCCTTTAAAAATCAAGATTAGATTACAGACAGACAATAAAAGCTTGTAAAAAAATGTTTAATTCCATGACCATATGAGGTCCGCCACCAACTGCATCTTTTTAGTTGCAGTAGGGTGGTCTTATTTTATTACCTTTTTGTATGTTACCTATATTTTTTGGAATCGTCTCCTCAAGTCCTTTTTTAACCGACTTCCAAAAGGAGGAGGTTCTCAATTCGTCTGTATTTTTTTTTTTTGTATGTTTGTTACGCGATTACTCAAAGACGGATGGACCGATTTGGAAAATTCTTTTTTTGTTTGAAAGGGTATACCTCTGAGGTGGTCCCATATAAATTTTATTAACTTTGCTTGGGGAGTTTTTGAGTTAGCTTCAATAATGCGTATATTTCCCACTTATTTTATATGGATGATGTGATGATGTTTTAATAACTTCCTATCACTGTTATTTACATGGCTATATCTACAATTATTGTGCTCAATTATGTATTCGAATTTGTGTGGGGTAGGTTCCTCAACTAAAAAGTGAAAAATAAAAACTTTTTAGCAAAAAATAAAACCGACTTCTAAAACAAAACACTACAAAGTGAAAAATAACTTTAATTTCGGAAGTCGGTGGCAAAAAACGAAAATACAAAACGAAAGACACCGACTACCGAAATTAAAGTTATTTTTCACTTTGTAGTGTTTTGTTTTAGAAGTCGGTTTTATTTTTTGCTAAAAAGTTTTTTTTTTTGCAAAAACCGCATTTTTAAAGTATTCAAAGGCTCCAACATACCTGACCGGAGCGGAGGGTGCCATCAGCGAGCCTCAGCTGTACGATCTCCGAGAACTTGGGGAACTTCACTTCGTCCAAGATGACCAGCGGTCCGTTCACACCAGACACCGTCTTGTAGGCTAGACAAGTAATATTAATTTTAATCATGGGGGTACATTTTTGTGATGGGTGGAATGTAATATGCGGCCTTATTACAAAACGAGGTTTGTTTCTAAATCCAGGTTTAAACAATCGAGTCAATTTTGAATTTAGGACTATTTTCGAAAATGTTACACTCATTAGGGCGAGAATACACATGCCTGTACCTTGTACAATACTATGCAAGTAGCTGGCATGCCATTGTGACATTCACCAATCAGAATTAGTTATACTGTATTTATGATCATTGATATGACACAATGACACAACACAAACAAGACATGCTTTTTTAAAAAAGAGTTCTACTTAAATTTTAAAAAAAGCTATTAACCAAATAATAAACTCTAAAACAAGCAGGATAAATATCTAAACCTATGATATTTATTATTGTGTCATATTAAAATTTATCTGCCTAAAATGAACAAGTATAGTTGTAGTCCTCTGTTGGACGATCGCCAGTTAAAGAGTTAAGATGACCTACTTTCTCAAGTCGATAATGGTAGTTGTATGATCTTTATATGGTTCAGTAGGTACAACTTCTATTGTATTCTTTGTGGGCTGATCAAACTTTTTTAAACCTCTTTTATCTGTTCTGTGATCTATGCAAAAGAAGTCATGGGAGTTCTCATTAGACTGATATTAAGGCTCACTTGCAAGTTGCACCAAATGCACTTAATTAATGTAAAAATGTTATCAATGAACAATTTGTGACTTCACTTTAACTGGCTTATTTCTCATTGGCTTTTTTTTATGAGTACTAAGCAGATGTTGTTCTATTTCTTTCTACTTTACTACGTCACAACGAGACTTTCCTACTATTACTACGCCCATGTTCGCACGGCCTCTTTGTAACGCGCATGGATGCACTCTGTCGGATTTTCAAACCTCAACACTCAACGTCGAGAGTTGAAAAAAAAGTGCGCGATGAAAAAACGTCGCGTTAAAAAAACGCCCGTGCGTACGTGAACTAATTCTAAGAAAAATAAACTCTAATGTAATCTCATCTAAGAGACAGTTATTTTAAGATATATTTTCTAGTACAGAATTTCTTTATCTAATCAAAGGATGCAATTTGAAACTAGAAAAAAAAAACAAAAACTACTTTGAACAACATCAATAACTTTGTAAGTACATATCTTAATTTCCTTTTGTTGTCTAGTGATGACTGATGTGATGAAGGTTATGTGAAAAGCTAAGCAGCCAGCACTCCCTGTAGAGTATTTAAAGTCACCTCTTCGGAGAGTGTTGGCTGATAACTGTACACTGGTCTTTTGATGAAGATGATCATATGGAGCTGTAATGAATGAATATAATGATGTGTGCACATGGCCCTAATGTCTCTTAATAATACCAGCCTATTAATGGTCTCACGAGCATTGATCGCCACACTTGCACGAGACAGGTTGAGTATTATTGACAGTTAAATAAAATATTGAGATTGACAGACTTTCCATTCTAAACTTGGCAATTATTGTGAATGTTTTGTTTTGTCATAAAATATGTATTATAGTTTACGATGCAGTCTTGAAACAGCAACTTCATACAGAACCTTTCACCATGAAGATGATGTATGCATATTGTTAATTGCAGATGTGCGGTATTTAGCTTATCACTTCATATGCTGTACATATCACAGTGGAATGAAACTGAGATTTAATGCGAAAATTACATAATAGATAGTTTTGTTTTCATGTATAAAGTATAAAAAATCTATTCTATATTTTTATTTCGTTAGTTTTTAGTGTCCCTAGCTGACAGTGCCAAATAAACATTTTTCATTCTTTCTATCAAGTAGTATGAGAAACAGAGTTAGCAACCACTATCTTATCATAATATTAATGCTTCAGTTCCGTTGATGTTGATTGATTTTAAACAGCTGACTGAATATATTGCTCCTAAGACTGTCAATATAGTTAACCGGTTGGAGCATCAAAGGAGGACCAGTGGACTTTCACTCTAATATAATCACTCTATTGTCTATATGTTTGTTTGATGGTATGGGCGGAGAGCGGTACCATACCATGCCATCGGTGTTGCACCGGTTCAGGGATATGAGAAATAAGCTGCAGATAATAATGGTGACAATAAGTAGCATCAGTATACCATGTTATGTATGCTAAACTAGACTTTTAATTTGCTAGCCCTTTTTACACCCGAAAAAAAAGTTAATTGACAAGATTTCTAGGAGTCTTAAGGAAAACAAGAAAAATGCAAAAAGGAATCCTGAATTTTCGATCGATCGTCGTCGGTTGCGTACGCAAAAATGAATCCGTGCGGTCTAAGATTTTTTTTATGTTACTTGTTATCGTATACCGTCGCGGGCTAGATCAAAATGACAGCTGTGATCAACCTTTTTTGTCATTTTGACATTTTAGCCATGTTATGTTAGTCAATTAAGTCTAGCAAATTAAAAATTGGAGTATAAACAGTTTTTAGGGGTCCATACCTCAACAGGAAAAAACGGAACCCTTATAGGATCACTCAAGTGTCTGTCTTTCTGTCTGTCACACCCAATTTGCTCCGAGTCTAATGGACCGATTAAGTTGAGACACGTATGAATTTCTGTGACCCAAACACGACCGTGTATCATAAATAAATGAATTTTGAATATGGGAAGTCAATTTTGGGGGGCAAATAAGAAAATTAAAAAAATAAGTTTTTCAACCTGTATTGTGTGACATATCAAACAAAAGGGCTTACTCTGAGAGTCTCAAATATATTTTTTTAATAAATTTAAAACTGTTTTAAAGTTATTTAAGAAAATAGACGAAAATTTACCATTCCCTCCCCCTCATCTCCGATGAATGAGGTCATTGCCATTAAATCTTCAAATAAACTAGTGATTGTCTGGTACCTGCATTATTTGTTGTCTAAGAGAAGAAATACATGAGCACATAAAGATACCAACAGTGAAAAAAGAACTATGTGAATAATGCAAAACATACAAACGAAGACTGAGTAAGCACAGCAGTGTCTTAGCCAAGAACCTTTTAAACAGACAAGGGGATATAATCCGCCTAAAGAGATGACAAGTCCTGAACTTGGACCAGAGATAGTGAAAACTTATTAGTACTGAAATACATACTGTGAATGTTCAATGGAACATCACAAAAAGGTCTCACATGAAGACCCCCATCTGATTGTGGTTAGAAAGCAGATCGTAGATAAAACGAGAACATAAAAAATGTGAAGTCATGATAACTGGTATACTATGAATTTATTGATTTTTGACCATCTCTTTCACAAGATTTAGGAAAAAATCAGTTTTTGCTTTATTGTAGTTCTGAAAGAGTTAAGAAATACATTGGTCCAGTCCCTCGCCTAATAAGGGATTGGCAATGAGCGTTTTGTCCATGAACAAGATCAGCTGATCACCTATATTTTATTCTAGTGAGTTAGCTGCCAATGATATCACTACAGAGTATTGAGTAACAGTATGATCATATGACTTTATAAGATTGATATAACACCTTCATGCATTAGCATCATTGTAGAGGATGACATGAACCTATTGTATGTACCTCTGTATGTATGATCTTTAAAATAAGACTATAGTACTGCCCTGATAAGCCGAAAAGCGCTAACTCAATCAGAGTAAGTTTTGAGAAAAACGACTTTTTGTGAATGGATTTTTCCCACCTTCAAACGGGGGTTAAAACTAATATTTTTAAAACTGTTAAAACTTATATAAACGTATTTTTGACCCAAGATATAACTGACATACCTAAATTATCCATAAATGGCACCATTATACCTATTTTGTGAGATACTGCTATTTTGATTAAAAATAAAGGCTTCAAAAATTGAGATAGTGCTTTTAGTCTTATTCTGCTCATAGAAAGTTCCATACAAAATGATGTTTTTTTCATTTTTGATGAAAATACCGAATAAATTTGTAATAAAACTTCATTTAATATTTTTTTAACAACTTTATTAAATGTAGCAGCAAATTACAAAAAAAAGTTAAAGCAATTTATTTGCTTTCTATGAAATAAAATTAATCAAAAGTTGGTAGTCCCCGCCAAAAAGACATTCTATTAGCAGGTATTAAACTGGAAAGAGATTTTAAAATATTGTTTTTTTTTGTTTGAGATATTCCTGCTGGTACTGTTTTTTTTAGTTGGGGATGGAAGTTTGTCTAATTTTAAGAACTTTGTACCTACAATGCTAGCCGTAATGTGTTCATTATCGAAACCAGTTCTGTACCTAATGTCAAAACTGCCTCTGTTAACTTCCACTTCAACAATGTCACTAATGTAAGGTCGTGGTGACAACCGGGAAAGTTTGTATTGGGTCGTATAGTCTTGCCACTCATAAAAATCATCTATTGTAATTTTTTTGATATTTACATTTTTTCCAGCACTGTTTACAGCTTCGCAAAAGTCATCAAAGTCATATATTTTATTTTTCATTCGCTTCATCGCCAATTCTACTCTATATGGTGAAAAGAGTCTGCAGACATAAATGTGTGTCCGGCTTCGAAGTATTTAACAATCATCTTTTCTGCATTGATCTGATCCGAATTTATAACATAGATTAAAAACGAAAAAAACGTCCAGTTTTTATTTTGAGCAGAACAATTATCTTTTTACTAATGTTTATCTTCATGTCACGACACGCTCTATTGTGAAATGTAAGTGAGTGTAATCCTTATTGCAAAGATATTAAAGTCAATTTTAATTACCTATTATACTTAGGTATAGCCGTATCTCAAACCTTAGCGAACTAATAATACCCACATTTACTTAGCGTAAAAGCGCTAACTCCGGAACTTTTTCGAAACATGAACTTACCGCTTATTGGCTTAAAAATTTACTTAGGTTTTTGATTAACATTTTTTAAGCGTTTCTAGCCTATGTCGGTATAAGGCTATTTGGCTTCATAAAAACGACATGCCGTCAAATCTCTTCGGAATTTAAGGAAAAATTGAGATATAAAAAAATTTCTTAGTGGTTTATTTTAATGTTTTAAATTAGATATCGCTATTTGGCTTATACCATTAGATGCGAAATTATTCTAGCTATTGAATGGTATAAAAAAAACTAAAAGGGCGTATCTCAGAGATAGCGCCTTTCGGCTTAGCAGGGCAGAGTAGTATATCTTCTTCCTTTTAATCATTGACATTCTAAATTTGAATTGCTATGGGGACAAGATTCTGCAAGTATGTTGGTCTTGTGACCAAAATACTGTTAGATGTGCTAAATAAATGGGTAGCATCACTTTTCTTATAAACTTATGAGTAAATGGTCTCCTTCCTATTGATTATATCATATTTTACAGATTACATCTTCCTAAGTACTAAGAATATAATCAGTCAGATGCATTCTAATTGAGCAGTTTGCTATGAAGTCACTTTTTATTTTATTTTATTAATCACCATTAGTGGTAGTAATGCCAATTTATACCATAAAAAAAAAACACTTATGAAGGCTAAAAGTGTAGTAAAAACATATCTGTGATCAGGTGACAAAAATTAAGGACATGCCATGACGACTACGTTCATTTCCGATAACGAATTAAGTACAACTTTGTCATGTTTTTCGGGTTAAGAGATTATAGTATAGCTTTTAGGCGTCTATTTATGGGTCACACAGTCCATGATCAAAGAAAATGGGGCTCTCAAATATCGTCATCTTTTGGTTGCCCGTTATCACAATTTTAAACCATCCATTCTTACGAAATCAAGAACTACAACCCTTGTTATTGTAAATAGGACTGAAAGGCAACATCAAAACTGCGTAACATAGAAACTCAGAAGTAAAATCGATATTTTCATTGAGATGTCATACGACAGCCGATTGAGATGATCAAAATTTGGGTGTACTTACTCAGACGGGGCTGGGATATGAAGTCCCGGGATACAGCCAAGACATGCTCCTTAGCTGCTTGCTGACTTGTAAGGGTTGATGCCATTTTTCAGTTTTCACTTTTTGGCAGTCCGCTCAATAAAACAGCAAACTGCGCTGCCTCCTCGCCCGAAAACTGACGAATGTATGTATTGTCTATGTTACTTCACGTGCCGTCACGTGACCTATCACAAGGCAAAAATTGCTCTATGGTAGAATTATTTCCCCAAAAATCGTTAGTATTGCGGATTTTTCCCTAAAATAATAAAAAAAACAAGCGAGCCTTTCAGTAGTCGCATATGATGTGTAACGTCTGGCATCTGTTGAAATTAAATAGCACGTGCTTCCCGGGCTTTCTGTTACACACTTCCGTCCCTTTTCACGAAATCACTCCCACAGATTGCAGAAAAGCGAGAGGAAAGATGTTACGTTTGTTAATACATTTATTGATTCAGTGAAGACTGTAGTTTCCATAATTTACGTTTTGTTTGACAAACCCAAAGGTTTCATTACGTCACTCAAATTCAAATTGAAAATATTTTATTCCACATACTTAAACCTACATGAGCACTTATGAAACGTCAGTATTTACTGAAACCAATTTAAAAGAAAAGCACCGACCATGAAGAATGAACAAAATCATAATCATAAATCGTTTATTTAAAATTTAAAAACGGACCATGGCAACGCCTACCTAGTTAAGTAATGCCTGACCTATGCAGTTTCTTAAGTAACTCCTGTTTCACCACAACAGAGCACGGAATTGCTTACCGAGGACTCTCCGTGCTCGGTGCGTTTCGTTTCTTAATTCGTTTCTCAATTTCGTAAGTTGCGTATTCTATTTAGGAGTCACCTAGCCACTCACGCGTAACGCGAACAAACCCTTGGTCGAATCGGCCATTTTGCGTGAATGTGACGTATATTTTCCCCCAACTTGTCCTTTTATTAATTTTATTTTAATAAGTGTAACTTCTTTGCGTCATGTTTAACGCAAATAAAAGCTTTTTCTTTCTTTCTAATTGTCCAGGAACATTTTTTTCGCCAGTGGCTGACAAATTAGTTCTAAGAGTGTTGCAGTTGCAGCAATATTTGCAATAATTGCCCGAGTGTCCGGGCAACAAAATACAGCCGAGTTTTAATGCAAATGTTTAAGTTTAGTTTTCCGGGCCACACTTGAAACATTGTTGGCGATGTGTTTCAGCCACACACACTCACTGCCAGGAAAATATGGCTGGTATAAGCGTCATTCTTAGGGGCCATAACGGGCAAAGAGTTTTAGGTTTTTTTATTTGAAATTTACTTGTAGAGACGCGACGTCAGAACTCTTTTTGCATGCTAGTGGCGCAAAATAATTGTTTATTCTTTTTTACTTTTTTCAAACATGACTTTTCATATATTTTTATCCGAGGAGGGTCTTTTGATTTTGTCATTCATGCAAAAATATTTTTATTTTTTTTGACAGGGTTTATATGTCATAAAAACCACAAAATACTCAATGGCAGCTCGCAATCCGGAAATCTGCACGAATAATGGCAATAGAATCATTCACACATGAGACTTTAAACGTTACGTAACTTATGTAGCAGTCCCCACTAATACCGCCGGTAACCAGTGAAACGTCTTTTTTACAATAATAATATAAATGTGAAAAAAAATTGTCCATACTGGTCTATTTTACAAAAGACTGTTTTGCCATTAAAAAGGTAAAAGTAATTTTGTATGGCAACCCTGTTAAAAATTTTCTTTATAATCCGTCTATTTTGTCTATTGATTTGGTACTACTATAATAACTCACTCCAAACTCACTCTGAACATCTTTTTAGATTTTGGGAATTCACTGAATAGGTTTGCGAAACAATAATTTGCAAGGATCTATTTTTAAATTGATCTTTTGGTGCTTGAATTACATTGACAGGAGGCGTTATTGGTAAACAATTCTGAACTATAATCAGACTAATCGTATTCAGTAACTTGACAGTTGGAGGATATCCAGTTTCGGACACCAAATAGGCAGTGACCTATTTGGTTTCAGGAACCCCATGGTGGACTCATTATTAAATTATTTATAGTTAAACTTACACAATGATTATTGACTGATTTCACGTTTTTGAAAAGTTAATTAACTGAAAATAATGTCAAGTTACAAGTCCAAGTATAACTATTTTTTTCTTTTTGTTTCAGTTTACGTACTAATACCCGTTAACAAGTTTCACATTAAATTCGAGTATCTATCAACCAACTAGTATTGGATGTGGATCTAGTTTCTAATTTTATTTATTAATCTACATTTTTTTATTACGCACGTTTTCTTGCTCTACGTAGCCCGCGAAATTAAAATTTTCTTACGTTTTTTTTTTTCAAATTTGCGAGTCAGTGGCGCCGATTCCTTTGTTCACAAACTAAACTAAATTTAAGTTCAGTGCATCTTTTTCTTTTTATTTCATTAAGAAAAGGACAGAAGATAAATATTAGTTCAGTCCTGTCAAATTAGTCAGCGCCTAACGTAAATTGAAGTATTTTTAGTAGGCAATTTTTTAGTGAAGTCTAAACTTGTCTATGGAGTATCTTAATTTGACAAGACTAAACTAAAATATAAAATATCTTCTTAGCTGGTTTGGGACTGGTACTCCACCCTATAATCACTAGAATCAGTAACACAACGTATATATAATAGTAGTCTATGAATACAACTACAGGGGAAGCGTCAGGGTAGCCCGCGAAATTCAAATTTTCTTACGTTTTTTGCAAGTCAATATTAAGTTGTATGTTGAATAAAGTATGATTTGCGGCCGTAACAAATATGTTTTTACAGAATTATATACAATAGAATCAGTAATACAACTCCCTAAGTTAGTATAATCCTAAAATGTCAAGATTTCATGAAATAGTAATTTTTTGGGATTAGCTGGTCTTAAAGAGTTGTATTGGTCACTTTAATGATTCTAATTATGTAAATAGATACTTGTTACGACCGCAAATTATAATTTGATCAACGCAATATAATACCGACTTGTAAATTGCAAAAAACGTAAGAAAATTTGAATTTCGCGGTCTATCCTGACGCTTCCCCCTTAAATTCAGTAATTTATCGCTAGCCATATTTGCGTCGTTTATACTGAAAATATTACATTCCCCTTTCCTGTAATGGTGGCAAAACACAACACAGAAAGCGTCAATTTTGCACTGTAGTGTCTATAAGTATCTCGTAGTGGTTAAGGCGACAATTATTCACAAACAATGTAGAACCGGCAGAAAATACGTTAGGGAAACCATCACAAGACAAATTTAGATATACGCTATAGACAAAGAAACAGATATCAAACAAATCAAATCCGCCATATTGTACCAGAAATGAGTGGTGACATTTCATTAAAAAAAATCACCATACATCATTATTTGTTTGTTAAGTTTTTTTTTTTCTAGTTAGCATTGAAACACAAAATAAGGATTTCAACTAGTTTAAATCATTACATAATTAGCCTATAAAGTTCCAACTGCTTGGACACAGGCCGCCTCTCTGTGAGAGGGAGTGGGCCGTAATCTACCACGCGGGCCCAGTGCGGGTTGATAGATGTCACATATCTACGAATTTTTGGTTCTACTCGTAGGACATGCCGGTTTCCTGACGATGTTTTCTTTCAGCGTTTTGAGAGCAATGGTGATGAAATAATTTACACAAAGTAAAGCGCCTGTCGGGGTTCGAACCTACGACCTACAAATCGTAAGTCGCGGCCGTTACCACTGGGCTACCACTGCTCTCAATCATTGTTTTATAATTTTTTAATCAATATTAAAATCATCACAGCTCATCTTGAAACTGCAGCTACCGAAATTATGGGTACCCTACGAATATTTTATTATTCGTAGAGAGTACCTATACAATCGGGCATGTGACATGACATCACTGATCTTGTTATAAGTTTCTTTTCTGCTTTCCGAGGCGCGGAGAGCTTGGTTATAAAGATCAACGGAACAACCGCGGCAAGTATAAAGTACTCTGTGGCGGTAAGTGTAGCTTTTTAAATCAGGGCCGGAAAAAAACGAAACAAAAAAAAAAATCACATGCTTGTCAAGCAATTTTGACTGTATAGGTACCCCACCAGGACGTAGCGACCGAATTCGGTCGTATAGCGATCGCTACCTATGTCGAGACTGCCGGCCCTGCACCCTAATTGCGTAACACACTATCGACCGGAATTTAAATCATTTTGAAGCAAACTGCTAATTTATTGCTTCATATGTTAGAAAATTTTATCTGCTCAACAACGTAAATAACGCAATGAATGTTGTTGAACTGTCAAAATGAAAGTGATTCCGATTGATAATGTGTTACGCAATTAGGGTACTGGTCTATCGACCCATGCGGCTGTTATTTCTTAGCCATAGCTGTTCTTTCATAGTAAGTAACATAGGTATAATATTTATTGAATAATAAATAGTATCAACACCGTTTAAGCTGTGTATAGCCAGGGATGACAGCTCTTGATTTTTATTTAAAATTGCCGCCTTTTTAACCCCCAACGCAAAAAGAGGGGTGTTATAACTTTGACCGCTATGTGTGTGTGTGTGTGCGTGTGTGTCTATGTGTCTGTCTCATAGCTCTTAAAGGGGTGAACCGATTTGGATGCGGTTTTTTATTTTTTCTTGGACAGCTTTCGTTGGTTAGACTCAGTCATCAGCAGTGATCGGATAATCGGGCGCTTATATACCTAAACTCCTTCCCACGAAAGAATAATATGGACATTCCTTTCTGAATAAATAAGTAATCCCCGGTTTCCGCGATTGAACGATTTTGTAAAAACAACTATACCTAACAAACTTAATTAAATTATAGCAGTGGTTATTTTGATTCAGTGTCTTTATTTTATTCAAAACAAATGGAATATCAATAAAAAATGATAATGTGCACAATGTGGTCAACTAGTGGAAATTATTCATTTAGGTATCTATCCTAACAGATTAGTGATCTAATCGACTAATTTATTGTATTTTATACGAACAGAAGGGATTCTGAAAGGCATGTCCATATTATTCTTTCGTGGGAGTAAAAGTGAAGTTTAGGTAGGTATATTAGCGCCCGATTATCCGATCACTGGTCATCAGTTACTTTTTAAAATTTAGTAGTAGTTTAGTAGTAGTTAGTTTAGTTAAATTTAGTAGTTTAGTGTAGCAGTAGTTTCATGGATCAAATACTGGCGTGCTAGTGTCGATGTCGCATGCTTTTGGCATTTTTTTTTTCTATGTAAAACCTTCATTCTTCCCGTCAGGGTATATAAATGTTCTGTGGACGGAATGGCATAATTTTTGAAAAAGACAGACGGTAGCAGACGGTAGTTAGAAACATTTTAATGTATTCATGTATTCTTTGTGAGAAACATAAGTATTTTATCATTTAGTTTCACCGAAATGTCTGTGCGTAAAGTTGTGCCCAATGTGGCCAGCCGAAATTTCAGTAGAATTATGGGTGCCGATGCCGCGCTGAGTAGTGAAAAGTTGAAAAGAAGTTATTTTACTTACACTAATTCATTGTCGCAGCCTCTGTCTGATAAGTTGCCCGCTACTGGGACTGCCTGTGACGCGTTTGCGAAATATTTAAAATCGGGTAAGTAAATTATACCTGTTTTGCTTTACCCATATTATTATTATAAAATAAATAAATAAATATTATCTATTCGTCCGATAGTCGGACTACTAAATTTATTTTATTCATCCGTTTAGCGGACGACTAGACACTTCGTAAAATAAATAGTGATTCGACACAAGAAAGGAATCTTGTGACTACAAAAATGGATATTTACCTAGCGAGAGGAATTCCACGTCCCTTCGGTACTAGCACTTTGTCAGCCATGGCCACTACCTACGCCTATAAACTATACTGTAGATTTGTTGACCATTTGTTGGCAGGCCTCCACTGTCCTCTCATACCTATTAACACTGTTATTTGAAAACATTGTAAAAACCAATTATTTTTAAAATAGTAGGGGAAGGTGGTACAAAATGATCCCCTAAGGGAAAACAGCTCTAAAACAAGTGTTTATAACTTTTTTCTTAAACTTAAAACATTTAATGAGTAGTGATTTAATCGAACTACAAATTGAGTATGCGTTGAGTCGCTTACGCTATAAGGAATAGTTCTTATTAATATTTTCGTAAAGATCTATATAAGGATCATTTTGTACATCCCTGTGTCCAAAACGATCCCCAGTGTGCGGGTAAAATGATCCGGGGATCCTTTTACCCCATCATTTAAAATTCAAGCAAGAAATGAAATATAAGTTAAATAGAAGTAAAATAAATATAAGTTTCGAATTCGAAATTAATTTCGAAATTATTGTAAAATCAGTTTTAGTATCAAAAACAACTAAATATTTTTTTTAATTTTCGTAAACCTCTATAACAGTAACTCCAACTTTATTGTACTTATAATATTATTTTTACTATAATATAATCATTCATGGCATGCCCTCTTTTACGACATTTAAGGCGTTAAACATGGCGTTTTCATTCTAGTTTTGACGTATGGTTTTTCGAATATAATTTCGTGGCATGATTTCTATAATCAAAAAGTTTTGAATTAGTCCCGCATTTTTTAGCAACAAAATAAAGGGTCTTAAAAACTTGTCAGATTATTAAATGCATGGTTTATATTCATATACTAGCTGGCCGCCCCCGGGAACCCCGTACCACTTTAGAATATAAACTACTAATCTATTCTACACTACCGTACCTACACTACCCTATCCCTACCCTACCCTACACCACCGCACACTACCATATACTACCTTACTCTACTTTACACTACCCTACCCTACACTACCCTACCCTGCACTACCCTAACCTACACTGCAACATACTCGTATAAATCTACACTACACTACTTACCCTACATACCTACATTTTTCTCACCGTTCAAACCTTCCTTGAACTACGACAAACATTTCAAAATCAAAATCAGCTAAATCGGCCTAGACGTTCTCGAAAGATATTCGTTATGATTGTGTACATACTTCATACCTATTAAAAATATATACACCTATTTATTGAAAGTTAACTGAACACAATTATCAAGGGGCAAAATGATCCTGGGATCATTTTGCCCACCCAATGTAGGGATTATTTTATCTCAAATGCTTTATTAACGAAAAACATCAAAACATAACCTATGATTTTTAAATACTGTAATGAAAGACGGGTAATTAGATAGCTAATTGACAGCAAAACCCGAGACAAACATACGTGTCACATAATATGTATATACATAGACTAAAGCTAAGTACATAATGTCAAATAACAGCTTACCTTAGATTGAACACAGGAATTTTGAATATTTTGTGATAAAAACTTTTTTACCGCGAACAACGCCATGACTATAGATGGGCATATACCCGGTAAAAACCCAGAGTTTGGTTAAATACCCATTTATACCCATTTTTACCTACCCATTTTTAATTTATACCGGGTAAAAATTAAATCAGTTTAAACTAATTATTGTATTTTTAATAGATACTTTGACATACAGAGTTTTATAATTTATTTTATTTGAGACCGTCGTCGTCGTCGGGCATATACGTTATAGTGTTATAGCACTGTAACACGGACTAGAAAAAAAAAGAACTTTTTTTTTTAGTTGTCACACAGTGCCAAAAGTACCTACTGAATTAATAGAGAGGTTTAGTCAAGTTTAGTATTCATCATCTGCCTAGCCTTTTCCCAACTATGTTGGGGTCTGCTTCCAGTCTAACCGGATGCAGCTGAATACCAGTATTTTACATGGAGCACTGGAAAAATGATGGCGTTAATAGTTCATAATACGTCCCCTGATAGGTTTCATTGGAATTATTGTATTGTGAAACGATAAATCTCAGTAATTTTCACTTATTTACTTGTTTTGAAATGTTTTCACTTATTTACTTGTTTTGATATGTTACTTATCTACATATTCTTAAAGGTAGTGTGCAGCATTTAGTTAAAACATGTGCAGTCAGTACAGTACTCATTTGTTTAGGTTCTAAACAGTTGATTTTTTTTTTTTTAAATTTATGTTGAATAATGATTTAAAAGACATTTAACTTCGTTTTACTTGAAATCAATATTTTATCTTCAATTGTCAAGGTCAAAATTAAAATGATTGGTCGTAGTATTGATGACGAAGCCAATTAAATAATATAACGACATTATTCATTTTTTTACCCGGTATTTTTTATTAATACCCGGTAAAAAAGGGTATTTTTTCTTTTTTACCTTTTCTTACCTTTCCTTCCAATTTATACCTTCCCAATTTATACCCACCCGCCCATCTCTAGCCATGACACTAACAGAGATTGTACAGCTAGGCCGGCCGTAGGAACCAGAAATTGACATAAAATATCCTAGATGGCGCTATTAAGTCGGTAAAACTGTTAGGGATCGTTTTACCTCGAGGGATCATTTTGTACCACCTTCCCCTAACCGTGGTGTTTCTTCTTGCCGGCTCTTCTCCATAGGAAACAACCAGTTGGAACCGTGCAACCTAGATACTGATGTTTCAAATGGAGGTGTGAAATAAAATATTTTGATTTTAGTTTGTTTTTTATTTTATCACCAGTGGTGGACTAAGCCTTTTTTAGCAGTATTTCGGAAAATATTCATGTTATTTCTCTTCAGGTCCTAGTAGTGCTTTGTAATCTCTTGACGACGACACCAGAATCAATATTCTTGTTGGCACACAGGTAGACTACCGCCGTAAGGAAAAAGGACATTTCTAGTTTCTACAGAAATATTGAAATGGGGGAAAAAATATATTGTCCTGTTTAAAATACAAATTACAAAGGCAGATGCGTCTTTTAATAGTAAGAATTATTACATTTTCGTTAAGTTTATGCCAATATACAGGGTGTCCAGTAAATAGCACGACATACTGCAGGGGGTGATAGCTTGGGTAACTACCTATCAATACAACACAATATATGTTCAGCAAAATCTTACGGATTTACAGTTTTACAAAATTTTCCGAAATATCGAAAAATCTCTACCTTGAAACAGATTTTTAAGCATCTCGTAATGAAAAAATCCTTTTCTAGAACTTTTTTTACATCAAATTATTCGTGAATAGGTTACTCTACTCATTATAAGTTTTTTTTTGATCAAAAACAAGAAAGTTTTGAAGAAATAGTTTCTTTTGTTAAAATTTTCACAGAACGATTTTCTTTTCGCATAACTTTAACCTACAGTGGTGAAAAAAAATCCGTAAGATTTTGCTGAACATATATTGTGTTGTATTGATAGGTAGTGACCCTAGCTATCACCCCCTGCAGTATGTCGTGCTATTTACTGGACACCCTGTATAATACTGGTAGATGCGTCTTTTTTGCTGATTTCGAATATGTAAATAACTCTATTTAAAAAAAAATGTCAGATACGTCTTTTTTCCTTATGACGGCAGTAGATTATGAACTTGGATTAGTTAGGATTTTGGATACTTAGGTACTACTGGGATAAAAAATATTATTTACGAGCTCCACGCGGGCGAAATCGCGGGCAAAGGCTAGTCTAAAAGGTGCTCTATATCTTTCCAGGACAAACGGTGTTCGTACAGGGCGCGGCTGCGACCCCAGTGCATCTGGTCGATGCCATGACGTCCGTCGGCCTGAACGGCTGCATGAAAGACATCAAGGTGGTCCATATGCACACTCAGAAGGAGGCTAAATACTGCGCTCCTGAATGTAGAGATGTCTTCAGGTTAAGTTATGGGATCAGACGTTTCTTTGCAGAAATGCATGACAGTAAAATATTATGCAAAAATTTCAAATAGTGATTTTTCGCCAATGATGGCCAACTTTGGCGATTTTATTTTGAGAAACTGAAAGACTTCGACAACTTTGACTAATTGAATGGTGGAGAATAGTTATTAGTAGGTATAGTTCATGGCGGCCTCGCTTTTCGCAATTTTTTCTTATCTATTTATATAAAGCCAAAATTTGCATTTTTTCGAGCTCGTGG
This sequence comes from Dicycla oo, assembly GCA_948252095.1. Taxonomy (NCBI): domain Eukaryota; kingdom Metazoa; phylum Arthropoda; class Insecta; order Lepidoptera; family Noctuidae; genus Dicycla; species Dicycla oo. Next base: position 20,016,488 of record OX411732.1, read on the forward strand.
ATTGATCAACTGTAATAAGGAAATGAAATGAAAAATATATAATAGTATCTCTTAAATAATGGTTTAGTTCATAGCATAGATGGAATATCTATATAAAAACCCATTCAAAACCATAAAACTTCTTAATAAAAACGCTCAGAATTAACTTTTGGGGTATATAAGTACATAGGTAAAAGGTATCCTATCTGTCTCCTTTTACGCGTATTTGGAGGTGAACTTGTAATCGAAGAGTGGAAGGAAACTCCGACAACTTGCAGTTAATATTATTATATTTGTCGCGCAAGTTAAAGATAAGGTTATAATACACTGTTTGGTACTTACGACTAAAAAAAAAAAATACATTTAAAATAAAATACATTTATTTCGAGCAACCTTAACTCATATGTAAATAAAAATAATTTAAAAAAATTAAATCGACTTCAAAAAGAAACGAACTCAAAATTATGAAATAACTTTAATTTCGGAAGTCGGTGTCTTGGGATCTGTATTTTAGTCTTTTACCACCGACTTCCAAAATTAAAGTTATTTCATAATTTTGAGTTCGTTTCTTTTTGAAGTTGTATTAATTTTTTTAAATTATTTTTATTTCGTAATTTTTAGTTTTTAGTAAAAACTGGAATATTTGATTGTAATAAGTAGTTAATAGTTTTGTTATAAATATTGCACTAGAATTTGACCAAGGTTTTGAGATGTTTTCCCTTTGACACCACACCCGTAGCTCGTATCAATAAGCCAGGCCGTCACACTTACACGTTGAAAGCCAGGTCATCCTAACTATTTCCATAACTGAGGACCAATAAGCACTTACCTGGTCATCATCAGACCTTCAGAAAGAATCATGTAGTAGCATCCGTGCTCAATTAGATAAATGTTGAAAGCTGGGTCATCCTAACTATTTCCCGTTATTGAGAATCGATAAACACTTACCTGGTCATCATCAGACCTTCAGCAAGTGTCATGTAATAGCACCCATGCTCAATTAGATAAATGTTGAAAGCTAGGTCATCCTAACTATTTCCTTTACTGAGAACCGATAAGCACTTACCTGGTCATCATCAGACCTTCAAAAAGTATCGTGTAGTAACACCCGTGCTCAATTAGATAAATGTTGAAAGCTAGATCATCCTAACTATTTCCATTACTGAGGACCAATAAGCACTTACCTGGTCATCATCAGACCTTCAGAAAGTATCATGTAGTAGCATCCGTGCTCAATTAGATAAATGTTGAAAGCTAGATCATCCTAACTATTTCCATTACTGAGGACCAATAAGCACTTACCTGGTCATCATCAGACCTTCAAAAAGTATCGTGTAGTAGCACCCGTGCTCAATTAGATAAATGTTGAAAGCTAGATCATCCTAACTATTTCCATTACTGAGGACCAATAAGCACTTACCTGGTCATCATCAGACCTTCAAAAAGTATCGTGTAGTAGCACCCGTGCTCAATTACATAAATGTTGAAAGCTAGGTCATCCTAAGTATTTCTATTACTTAGGACCAATAAGCACTCACCTGGTCATCATCAGACCTTCAGAAAGTGTCATGTATTAGCAGCACCCATGCTCAATTAGATAAATGTTGAAAGCTAGGTCATCTTAACTATTTCCATTACTGAGGACCAATAAGCACTTACCTGGTCATCTTTCATTATCTTGAAAACTACTTAACCGATTTTGATGAAACTTTCACTGTGCCCTAAGTTGAAGTAAATGTAAGCAAAGAATGGTCACGATCCGATTAATAGTTTCGGAGATATGCGTGGACAAACATACATACATACAAACATACATCTATAAAATTTTGTATATTTGCTTGGAAACCCTAATAGATCATATGTGAATATCTCGCAGATCCAATAATATTACATACATACGTATCGAATCGATAACTCCTTTTTTTGAAGTCGTTAAAAAAGGATAATAAAAATTAAAAAAAAAAACAAACTAAAAGACTTAATATCTAACCGGCCCTGCTGGCAGCCACATGCCTATCACAACAGTGCCGTATGTAAGGGCGGTTCATCCGGTCAACGATCATCGCCAGGACGGCATTGGTGCTGCCCCAGACCCTCCGCACCAGGGACGCACCCCGCTTGCGCATGGTCGCGTGAAAGCAATCTGTGCGTGCCTCAGAGAACATCCCTGAGACGCTGCAGTAGCGAGGCAGCCCCAATACAGCCCTGAGCGCGTTGTTGAACTGGACGCTGAGGGCTTCGTACGATGCACGCGTGTACCTCGCCCACAGGCTGCACGTGTATAGGGACGTGCAGTACGCCCTGAAGAGCGTTATCTTCACCTCCCTCGAATAGCGCGCAAACCTGCGTGCGAGCATGCTCCATGTCAGCATTGTCCTTGAGGTCTATCGTAACTAAATGCCCTAGGTACTTAAATTGATCCACCCTTTCGAGTGGAACACCGTTTAGAAAAACGGGCGGACAACTTTGCGAACGTTTCGTACCGACCTCAGGCCATGGATCGACTTTTGGTCACATTGTACAGACGCCAGCACATCAAGCTACTACAATCTGTCAGATTTCTTTAATAGATTTTCGACTTTATTGCATTAGGCATTAGGTTCAAGCTTGATTGGGAAAATCTGACAGTTTCGGGTAGGTTGACCTGCTGGCGTCTGTACATACAATGCGGCCGACGACGTATCTTGGCGAGTCCGAACTTCGCGCAGAAGGCTGCGCAATAACATTTTTTAGGAACCAAATGGTGATATGAGGCGAGTGTGAGTGAGAGAACATGCGCGGAAGTTCGGAGAGCCTGTGTTCAGACTCGCCAAGATACGTCGGCCGTAGTGTACTTTTATTTAACCCATGACTCCTCACAGGTCTGCACCAGCTTTCTGAGGCCACAGACCGACTTTTACTAAATGTTAATTATAAAAAACAAATTACCTACTTATTTATAAATAAATATAAATATAAAATAATATAAAAATAGTATAAAAAATTAAAAAACACACTTGTAGCTAGCCGAAATAAAAAGTTGAAAATAATTTTCTATAAGTTCAAAAAAAAGAATAGAGTAATTAAGAAAAAAATCATTTTACCGTAAAAATGCGGGGGGTGATTTTTATGATATTTTATGATGACTTTATTTTTACCAATATCTGTCAATAAAACATTTACAACAATTGACATCTAGCACCCCATGCTATTTTACCTTATTATTTTCTACTTTTTAGTTCGGCTAGTTTCAAATTCGTCCAATGACGTCTGATTGATTGGCATATTTTATTTGAAGTTAGTTACTTCAAATAAAATATGCCAAGAGGAGCTCGTGGCTAAGTAATAACATCCGCGAGGGTCGATCCATCAGGTTAAGCTACGCTTGCCAGGGTTGGTTCGTGGATGGGTGAACATCTTTATATAACGGGACTTCGCCGTGCCTCGGATTGGTCCCAGATGTCGATCGTGAATCTTTGACAGTCGTTAAGAGTTGTCAGAAGCCCGAAAGTCTGACAGCCAGTCATACCAAGGGCTATTGTATTTCCCAGTTACTGGGTTGTGGAGGTCAATTAGGCAGTCTCTCCATGTAAAAACTGGTATTCAGCTGCATCCAGTTAGACTGTAAGCCGACCCCATCATAGTTGCGAAAAGCTTAGGTAGAGTGACTTCATTAAATTCCAATGTTTTATTTATCTACGCGTTCTTTGGTTCGGGCATCGCCGTGCGCCACGGCATTGAGCATGTGCATGCGGCATGTTGGCATTCAACGAGCCGGGGCACCGGCACGCCCATCTGTAACAGAACACATCGGAAGTCATGACATGGGCATGTCATGCGGTGCGCATGATGAGAAGACTGCCGTGAGGAGGTTTGAGTATGTATGTAGATGGCTGATGGTAGGGAAGACCAAGGAAACAATTGGTGGACTGTGGGAAAGATGATATGGCTAGAAAGGGAGTGACTACCGAGATGACGACTAATAGAGAAGTATGGAAGAAAAAGACTTGTTGCGGCGACCCCAAATAAATTGGGTTAAAGGTAAGACAATTATGATTTGCAGCCTAATTATTTGGTATTCTCACCCCCAGAGCGTGTTGTCTATTCATGGGCGCGAACGTCCGCAAGGCAGTCGCCGAGGGCCGCGCGGATTCCTTGCCTATATTCTTGCAGGACATCCCTAAGTTGTTCCACAGGAAAATCATCAAGCCCAATATTGCTCTTATTCAGGTTTGTTCTAAATTAATGACAAAAAAATAAAAAACACGACTATGGCAGCCGAGGGACCGTTCTGCGGAACACTTTTTAATCTAAGAGGTCCCCCGACCGCAATGATAATTTTACTTATCTGTTTAGTCAAGCAGGTTTAGCACGAGAACCGTAGAGAAACGTCTTGTCGACGGAAGAGTAGACTAAAATGACGTCACCGTGTAGACAGTACGACGGCAACAAAGTAGAAAGAGTCAACTGCACTTTTAAGAAATTCACTTTTTTACATAATTCGACATAGAATTCGTTGTTTTTCATAGGATTTTTTTTTCTGTTTAATTCTCAATTTTTACAAATATTAAGTCACGCATATAAATTACAACTACGGAGGCGAGCCCTTAGCGCCGGAGAAGATGCGATTCTCAACGTATGGAATATATGGAATATTTCACTTTTTGTATGGAAAATATGAAAAATTATTACCTACATGTAGAGCTTTACGGCGTTAGGGGTGTTATAAAGGGGGGCAAAATTTTCTTTATTTTTGCGATAAGACACACCGTTTTCGAGATATAAGCAAAAGAAGAGAAAAAAACGATTTTGTAGATAACCGTAGGTATATATACTTCGCGGTCGTAGAGTAGAAAGTTTTCTACTGACTTTAGCATGGCGATTACAAAATCAAATTGTCTTAACTACCCTAGACAACTTTTTTCCGAAATAAAAAAGGACCTAGACAAAGATCGCTAAAACCGAAAGACAAAATGACAAATTGTCGTAGACAGAGAATACTATATCATCAACACTTGTTCTTTTAGACGCGATCTTCAATTTAAAATCATTAAAAGTCGTTTATCGCCAGGTTGAGCCTGGCACTAATCCAGACTCCAGGGCCGCAGGGATTATACCCAGTTTCATGAAGAAAAAGTCAATAGCATTTTGCGATTGTTAGAGCATAAATATATTCAAATAAGTTTACTATTATACTAATAATATTCTTTTATTTAAACACTGCAGGTTCATCCCCCTGATCGGCATGGATACTGCAGTTTGGGAACGTCAGTCGATTGCGTCAGGGCTGCACTAGTCAACGCCGAAGTTATAATCGGTAAAATATTTTTTATCATACAAGCCACGGAACATAAAAAAACAGTGGAAGTGGTATGCAACAAAATTACTATAGGAACCGCTGTCGCCAAACTTACACAAATAAACCGATAATCATATAATGCACTACAAACAAACAATTCGTCTGATTTGTCGTTTTAATTTTAGTCAAAACTAGCGTAAGTCACAGATCCTACATCCAGAAATAAACCTTCATGCATTATGAATAGGATTTATTTTGCTTTAGTCCAGAAAGTATTTACAACGTTTTGTAATCTCAAGTCAAACTAGATTCGATTGACGAGTAAATTCCGCTACTTGACCATAGATGGCAGTATTCTAAGTGATCGCAATTATAAGTCTAATTACGTTAGTCATAAGGTTGACATTCGCGTGATAGGTCGATAACTATTGCTACTCGATCAAGGCCACACCAGTGCAGTAACACTTTGAATTTTGAATTACATTATCGATATCGATAGATACCCGATTTCTTGTTTAAATCGAAAAAATAAGTATTGTTGGGAGTTAAGTAAAACTGTAAGTAGAATGAAGTAGTGTTTTTTTTTTTCTTTTGCTTATATCTCGAAAACGGTGTGTTCTATCGAAAAAATAATGAAAATTTTGCAACCCTTTGCTGCCCATAACTCCCTAAAACTCTACGTATTGGTAATAATCAATAATACAAATTTTGACATTTTTCATATTTTCCATACAAAAAATGAAAAGTTCCTCCACTTGAGGTGTATTTTTTTTTGCTTTTGCTTATATCTCAAAAACGGTGCGTCCTATCGAAAAAATAATGAAAATTTTGCACCCCTGTGCAACCGATAACTCCCTAAAACTCTACATGTTGGCAATACTCAATAATAGAAATTTTGAAATTTTTCATATTTTCCATACAAAAAGTGAAAAGTTCGTCCAGTTGAGGTGTCATTTATTTTTTAGCTTTTGCTTATATCTCGAAAACGCTGTGTACCTAATCGAAAAAAATTATGAAAACTTTTAATCGCGATTAAAAAAAGACATTTAGTTTGATAATCAAAATTTTAGGTTAAAAACATCAAATTCAGAATAGCAAAATTTCCATTTTCACTAAATTAAATAGCTTAGGACCAACTTAGTGCTGTCTAACAATAAAATAATTAAGTTGTGTAACTTTAGTCCATCGTCGTTTGACAGGAATAAACTAAATTAAGATGATTTTTAGTCTAGTGTAGAGACACCTGTGACAAGAGAATCGGCACCATTTTCTTTTATCGATAAAACTAAGATCCGACCCGACCACATCACTAATTGAGTAGCGAAGTACTTTCGAGAACGAAATAAGAAATAAGGTCAATATGGGTAAGTGTGACATACTTTTCACAAAGTTTACTTTGAACATAAAAATCAAAACGTTTAAGGATAAAATTTCAAATATCTCTTAAAGCAAAATGTAATAAGGTCCATAAAGGCCAGAAAACAATGTGTTTTGTACAATTTTAATCATTATTTGTTGGTTTTTAGGGTCCAAAATAAAAGTACTACGTTAGACACACTTCCCCAGCAAAACGAGGCAAGTGTGACTACATAATAAACCCGCGATAGACAGCTGTTTTTTAAATAAAATCTGCAAATTCCTTGATACTTAAGCATGTCAACCTTCATATTTTACTTATACTACTTACAGCGCTTGTTATGATAATTTAAAATAAAAAAAGGTATGGGGTAAGTGTGTCATATCAGGGGTTTAAAACATTTTTTTTTTTTTTATAAAGGGTGAATTGAAAGAAAAACACATATTGGTGCTTGATACAAAATATATTCATTAAAACAATGCCAATCAAAATAACAATGTCTGAAAATTAAAATTTGCGAAGGAGTTTCTAAAAATTATAAAATTAAACAAAAAATCAACATCTTAAACGTAAGCTGTGAAGTACCCACTTACAGCAAATTTTCATAATTAAGTTAGTATCGGTCGAGAATTGAGCTTACGATCTACGACAGGAGGATTACTTTGGGATCCTACATAAGTCTTTAGAATATTCATTAAAAAAATAAAATAAACATAAAAAACAACATTTTCTAAATTGTATAATTGCACATTTGTGTGTAAATTTCTAAGTAGCCTACGAGTATCTGTCTAAAAATGCACTTAGGACCTAGGAACTAGAGCGTAATACTGTTTCGTTTTGGAATATTATCACATTAAAAATTATATAAAACAATTCAACATTTTCTAAAATATAGCACATTTTTATAACTAAATAAATAATAAAAACAAAAATAATAAATACCTACAATAAACACAATTTAACATAGACGCTCTTCCGCAATTCAATTCAGTACTTTCAATGCTTATCCCAAGTAAAAAAAACTTCAGGTAGGTAGGCAAGTACCTCTAAGTAGGTAATAATAATTAGTCATACATAAATGTTTGAGACTCCTGACTTGAGGCAAGTGTGACATAAAGACACACTTGCCCCAAGTAAAGTAGACACACTTTCCCAGGGTCAAGATTTTTAGATTATATTTTTAAAACTTACGTAAAACTTTTATTTTCAACAATACAAGTAAAATAGTTAGAATAACATAAAGTTTAACATATATAAAAAGAACTTACCTATGCGAAATTCACGGATTCGATGAAATCACCGAGATTTTTATTGATGAAAAACCACGCACCTCATTGCGTCACGTATTAAAAATTGTGCCATGTTACAAAACGGCGATAACTATAAAAGTGTTTGACTACGACATCTAGAACAGAAATTGTGAATCAATATTTTTTTTACTCATACTAACAGATGGCACTTGCTTCAATAGCTTAATCGGTTTTCGTAATATAAGGGGCAGTTACACTTACCCCGTAGCTACACTTACCCATATTGACCTTACCAGAGAATACAATCAATCCAAGAGAAACTGTATTTTAATCCTATAAGGTTGATTTTAACTAGAGGTTCTATTACTTCATTCGTAAATTGAAATTAACTAAGATTTTATTAGAAAACAAATTAAATCTTACTTAGCGATGGTACGAAACACCTCCATTTTTAAGAGTTTTTTCTTACTATCATTTTTGCACTCCAAAATGGAACAAAACGGCATAGCTACGGAAAAATAAATTTGTCGCGAGACTGCAACTCGACGCGATGTTAGAAATCGACTGTGACCATAGTTTAAGATCTGTGGGGACCAAGGAAGCGATACAGCGCTTATTTGTGACACGCGTGCCACGCCTACTTAGCACTTCCACTGTTTTTTATGTTCCGTGATACAAGCCGTGTGCTCCACGGGATTTCAAAGTGGATGCGTAAAGGTAGCTCGAGAAAATCAAATTTTCTTGTGTATTTTGCAATTTGCAGGTCGGTGTCAGGTTGTATTTATTTATTTATATATAGGTACTCCAACGACTCATTCACTAATAACATATTAAATAAAATAACTTATTGTATATCTATTAGTATGGTGAATTTGTCACTTAAAGAAGTACACAGCTTAAAGATAAATAGAAAATACATGCAAAATTATAACAATTATCTTAAAGTGAATTAAAATAAACTAACTTTTTGTTTGTTACATTGAGAGATAATTAAGAGCATAACATAACATAGGAAGACAATATAAAAGAAAGTACAAAGTCAGATTTACTTAATTAATGAATAAATACTAGATCCTTAGTTTAATTTTGGGGTGATAAGGCGACTACAATAAACGTGATCAAAATGTTATGAATGGTTGGTAATCATAAGTTTTTTACGGAATTGGCAAAAAGTGTCGGCAAAGATGTCGATGTTGCTGCTATTGTGGATTATATTATAATTATCCATAAATCGGTTCATGGGGGCACTGCGACCAAGATTTGTTCTTGATGAGGATATAGCAAATATATCATTTCTGCGTACAGATCCAGTTATAGTACAGTGACATTAAGTTCAGATAATAGCTCTGGAACATCGGACCGATTACGGATAATTTTATAAAGAAATATCTGATCGGAGAGACTCCTACGTTGTTCCAGAGATATCATATTGAAATGATTGAGTCTTTGAGGATAACTAGTGTCTCGATCGCAACTAGAACATCTGAAGCGCAGATATCTGGTGAAGGACTTCTGTATACGTTCTATCCTATTGACATGGACGCGATATGTAGGATTCCCTGCCGGAGATGCGTAATCCAGTATACTTCTAACCAGCGTGCTGAAAAGAAAGTTTTAGGGTCGATATGGACCGAAATTCCGAGCAAGTTCTCTTGACAAAACCTGCCATTTTTGTCGCTTTGGATACGACTAGGTCGATGTGTTTAATGAACGAAAGTTTACTGTCAAGCTGGACTCCTAAGTCACGGATGGTTTCAACCTGTTGCAGATAAACTCCATTTAATCTATAGGACGAAGGTACTATATATATTTGTTACGCGTAAACGTCATGTGGTAGCATTTACTTACGTTAAGGGTCATCATGTTTAACCGACACCATTCATGTATCGCATCCAGATCCTTCTGAAGAAGCGATACGTCCAAGTCCGTTTTAATTTCTTTGTACAGTTTTAAGTCATCAGCAAACATGGAACATTTGCTATGTCGTACTGTGGAAACAATGTCATTTACAAATATAAGAAATAAGATCGGCCCCAGGTGCGATCCGTATCTTGATCAAAATATGATTCGCGACTATAACAAATATCTATTTACATAAGAATCATCAATCATTCATCACTCTTAGTTAGATTAGTTCTAAAATGTCATAATTTCCGAAATACACCCTGACGTTGATCTGCAAATTGCAAAAAAACGTAAGAAAATTAGAATTTCGTGGGCTACTCTGACACTTCCACCTAAAGGAAAGAACCCTAAAAATTAAGAGCAATGGCATCGGTAGCCAATGGCTTAAACATCACAAAAAGAAAGTTAATTAAGAGATATCAGTTTTATGCTGAACAAACATTTGCAGCACAAGTAAACAAAAATATGCCTCGAACATTCTGCGACGCGATCATCCATATATCTCACATCGACATGATAGTCGAACACCACGATACATTGCCTGAATACATATACGGCGGAAAACTCAGTCCCGAGGTGAGAAAGATCGGCACGCTCATTGGACAGAATCTGGTCGAAGACGGCGCCACCCTGCAGATGGGTATGTAGGTACATCATCATACATAATTATAGGGTCACTTTCCACCAAACGGTAAAATCCTCGCAGATGCTCGAGTACTTTTAATTTTCACTGGATAAGTAACTAAATAAAATTCGACGCGACGAAATTTATACTTATTCGAATTTTATACTTACAAGTCAATATTGATACATTTACTTCTTCAGTAAATTAAAAAAGTGCTCGAGCATCCGCGAGGATTTTTCCGTTTGGTGGAAACTGACGCTTAGACAAGATCATTGTGGGCCACACCTGCGCGACCTTAGCGACCGCGGTCTGCGAAGCGGGAGCATCAGTCGCGCGGCGGTCGCTGCTCGTGTTATATTATGGCGCCTTGCAGTTGCACACCTACGCAACCGCGACGCGGGAAGACCGGGTTTGCAAAGCAAAACGCGACTTGTGGTCAGCCGTGTGTAGAGCTTGTTTACTCTGATCAAAGCGAGAATCTTATGAATAGTGACTATCATGTGTACCATTTAAGTAATGAATTTAATAGCACTTTACAATGTCAACCCTCAAATATCACACAATTTTCGTGATTAAAATACACGGCTTTTCAAAAAAAAAAAATTATCCTGATTTAATATTTTTCCGAATACAGACTCAATGGATCGCGTACGGGACGCGTTCGATTGAGTCTGTGTCGAAGAAGTTGGCGAAGTACGCTCAAAGCATCGAGTATCTACCTATTCCAGTCCATTCATATCATGTAAAAAAAACCGGCCACGTGCATGTTGGACTACGCACAATGTAGGGTTCCGTAGTTGAGATGAATTTATCCCAAGAACAAGCTTAACATTGTAGTTAAAAACATGTTCTCCTAGACATTCCAACTGCAAATGTAATTTTGTGCGCACAATATTGTGAGAATTACCATGTTTTTTTTTTAAGACACTTATTATAGGTTTTCCTGTAATCTACATATAGGTATAGAACTATTTTCTGTACTTTTTTTTAAATTTTAGGCTCAGTAGTTTCGGAGGTGAAGGAGGAAATGATCAGTTTTCGTCTATTTTCTTAAATAACTTAAAAAAAACGATGTCAAAATTATAAAAAAAATATATATTAGAGACCCTCACAGTAAGCCCTTTCATTTGATATGTCACACGGTACAGTTGACAGTTTGTACAATTTTTTTTTTATTTGCCCTAAAATTAACCCCTACATTCAAAATTCATTTATTTACTTTAAACGTCCGTATTTGTGTCACGGAAATTCATACGTGTATCAAATTTCAACTAGAATCGGAGCAAATTGGCTGTGACAGACGGACAGACAGACAGACGAGTGTTCCAAGGGTTCCGCTTTCGTTTTTAGTAAAAACCGGAATATTTGTTTGTAAGATTTGTTATAAATATTGCACTAGAATTTGACCAAAGTTTTGAGATGTTTTCGCTTTGACCCGTAGCTCGTATCAATAAGCCAGGCATCAGTCGCATTAGTCCATTCGTCCATTATCTTAAAAACTACTGAACCGATTTTGATGAAACTTGCATTGTTTCTTATGTTGAAGTAAATGTAAGCCAATAAAAATAAAATGGTCACGATCTGATTAATATTTCGGAGAAATGCGTGTATGTATATACAAACATATACACATACATACATCTATAAAATGTTGTATATTTGTTTGGAAGCCCTAATAGATTACCATATGTGAATATATTGCAGTTCCAATAATATTACATACATACCGTGTCGAATCTCGAATTGATAACTTCCTTTTTTGAAGTCGGTTCAAAATACTTCGAACTCATAAATTAATCGCTACATTTAAAGAATGTAAAACTGTAGAAAACTGGATATGTCAAAAAGTGGCGTTTATTCCCTTCTTCCAATTGGTGGCGCAATTGATATGTGTACCAAATCAACTTAATCGGTCCATTAGATTAGGAGCAAAGTGGCTGTGATAGACGGACAGACAAACACACGAGTGATCCTATAAGGGTTCCATTTTTGCATTCGGACATGCGAAAACCTAACAAGATGGCGGCGGTAGTTTCGACTCTGGCAACGCACCAAAAGATTCCTAGACCGTTGTAACATGAGTTCGACATTCTGTCAGCAAATTGTCTTGATTGTCTTTTCAGAAATCCAGTGTGTGCCGTAGGGAAACATTTCAGATTGGCTCAGGCATCTCGCCCGCAACTTCGTCCGCGTGGATTTCGTATTTTCCGGCCCCTACGAACTCAACACCCCCTCCACCCCCTTTTAAGAGGAATTTTGGAAAATTAATAATTACGATCTCTGTTATTTACCTAAAGAAGTTTCAAGTTTATTAGCTGAAGGAATAAGATTTTTCATACAATACATACGCAAATCACCGCACTTTTCCTTTGCTTTACTAAATCTAAGCGAACACGAGCCACCGGCCACAATCATGGGTGGCTGTCGCGACCTGCTGCAGTGGCAAGCACTGCTCTAGCGGGTCGCTGCCACCGCCAAAACGTATGGAAAAGCACGTGAACAGCTTGCAGCTGGGCCACCGGTGGCTGTGGTTCGCTTGCTTGTAAGGGTAGGCCCCTTAACTTCAGTTTTTATCAGGCATCGGCAGCATTCCGGACGCGGTCCTGGCAGCTCTGAAGAATCACAAGGATCTGGCCATCCACTCGGAGATGTTCAGCATCGGGGTCATCGACCTGGCTAAGCGCGGATGCATTACTAACAACTTGTAATATAATTTTTATTAATATTTATGTGAGATCAGGGTGTGTGTTTGCGACCGCATAACAAAGTTGGTTTGGGTTTTTGCTGATTTCTAAATAACTGTGCTAGTAAGGGGTATCGTTTTATTTTTCAATCGAAACTTCAAAACTATAGTGGCGTGCCTTGCGCTGGGTAGCGCACTTGCTAGCTGCTTGCTTGCTTGCTAGTTACTTAGCTGCTCCCACTCTACCACTAGGATCTGGCGGAGCTCAGCCCTGTATACCTCGACATGACGAGGCATCAGGTGCTCGCCCCGCTCCAGCGCGTCCCGGCGCACCGAATCTATATTTATAACCTAATATAAATACTTTGGACAAAACTGTATGGGGCTTGTTTTAGATCTCTACCACAAACGAGAGCTATGTCACTATAAATTATGTATCTGACTAGATTGGTCTCTGTAGATCGCTCAACTCGGAATCGGCAGTGGGAAAAGTGTCCAAATAATTGGCAATGATGGGACAAACGACACAATCGAAGAGCTTTGAGAAAAGATAGGATGGAAATTGGCCTGTAGTTTTTGATGTCGCTGGAGTCGCCTTTTTTGTGCACAGGCACGATACGGGCCTCTTTCCATTCGTCGGGAAATACTCTAAGCACCGATTAAATAAGAGACACACATTTTGGTTCACAAGAGGGTCGTGTTTACGGCACAGCGCGGCGGTCGGGTTATAGTGTGGTTGGGTTCCCTTTGGTACCCTTCGGGTACGGAACCCATAAAACGGTAAAGCTAAATAAAAATAATTATTTTTTTCTATACTTTCAGGCTCTATAGATTTCTATAGAGATCTATAGAATTTGATTTTATGATGGTAAAATCCAAAGTAAAATCAAATTCTATAGATTTGAAAAAATAACAAGGATTTTAGCCTCATTACGTGTAGGTGTATTTAGATGTATTTTGTCGTGTGCTATATCACAATATAGGGCTCGAAGAGACGATTCTGAAAATATAATGTTACAGTCACAACCAAAGTGGTAAGACCCAAGCTAACGACGAATAGGGATCCAGAGTGAGGAATCTCTCACAATGCGAGCCGTGTCCAAGACGACCGCCTTCTGCATTGAATCCTGACCCAGCTGTTTAGCGATAGTTTCTCTAGGACTCTAGGTGTTGTCGGTCGAAACTCTTCGCTGTCAAACCATCTATGGACACGACTACAAATAATGATAAAAAAAACAACACAATAAACAATAAAAATAAATTTTAAAATACATATAACTGAATCGGTAATTTATTATTATTGTTATTGTTATTTCTTTTCCAGGAAGAAGTACCACAAAGGCCGAATGGTTGTCAGTTTTCTCGTCGGAAACAAAGAAATGTATGACTACGTCGACAACAACCCCTTCATCGGTCAGTATTAACAGATTTTTGTTCAGATGTCCTTTAATAATTAGGTATACCGCGAAGAACTAGTTTTCATTAATTTTTACCCGCGGCTTTGCTCCCGTGGTTTGTTTGCTTCCCATCCCACAGGAGTCATGCATTTCATAGGGATAAAATCCCATAAATACCGACCCATGAACGTTTACACTTGCACACAACCAACGGAATTTAATATTCTGTACCTATCTCAGACTAAATAATAAACCAAGACAGCGCTACGAACTTAACAATACAGCGAATCATGAGCAAAACTGCACCACGCTCTGTGCATACCCGCTCACACGCACCAATTTACACCAAACTTCAATTAAACTACACCTCACTAAGGGCACATAATGTTTACGAAACCCGAAACGTGTGGCCTGACGTCACTGTTGACAGCGGTATGTCTTAGATTTTTATTGTCCGAGCCTACCTATGCGATTTATCAAAGTACAACTTACTATAATTCACGCGGCAAAATCTTAACCGACTTGAATAAATAATAGGTTGGGGAAAAAGTTTCTTCGCATTTTTTAAGAAAATTCAAAACATTTTTTAATATAGGTAGTTTATTTACATTTAACTAAAGTATGTAGGTACCATTTTGTTCGGTAACTTTTTGCCATCTTGTAGGTAGGGACATGATCCCATTGCTATAGAAATTTTGGGACTTCTGGTCAAAATACCGCGACAAGTGGTTTTGGCAGTCCTCTCGTGATGTTAACCTGTTCTGAAGAGACCGAAACAGGTAGAAATCTGAAGGTGCAAGGTCAGGACTATACGGCGGATGCATTAACACCTCCCAGCCAAACTCTCTTAATTTTTGCTGAGTGGCTAAAGATGTGTGAGGTCTAGCGTTATCATGATGAAAAACCACACCCCTTCTGTTGATTAATTCCGGCTGCTTTCTCTCAACTTCTTGCTTTAATCTCATCAGTTAGTTGTTCGCAGTAGAGTTCAGAATCGATGGTCCTGCCTGGTGGTAACAGCTCATAATGAATAATGCCCTTCCAATCCCACCACACACACAGCATCACCTTGTTGCGAGTTAACCCGGGTTTCGCCACAGTCTGTGAAGCCTGACCGGCCTTTGACCATGACCTTTTTCGCACGTTCTTGTTATACGTGATCCACTTTTCATCGCCAGTTATCAGCTTCTTCAAAAATGGTGCGGTTTCATTACGTCGTAATAAAGAATCACAAATGAGTACACGGTTCCTTAGGTTTCTTTCAGTGAGCTCGTGAGGTACCCAAATGTCGAGCTTTTTTGTGTACCCAATTTTTTTCAAATGCGCCAAAACTATTTTGTGGTCAATTTCCAGTTCTTCAGCTACGTCGTAACTACTGATATGCCGATCTTGCTCCACTTTTGCAAAAATGGCATCCATTTTATCCGTAATAGGGCGACCAGAGCGACGTGCATCTTTGACATCAAAATTTCCGGATTGAAAACGCTTAAACCAAATTTGTGCTACTCTCACAGACATTACACTAGGTCCATAAACATCGCAAATTTTTTTCGCGGCTTGCGTTGTATTTTTACCTTTTTTGTAGTAAAATTTTAAAATGTATCGAATTTCTTCATTAGATTCACTCATCTTGACGGTACGAAAAACAAATGAAAATCACACATTTTCCTAATTTGAATTTGGAATTATGTTCTTTAAAATTTAAACTTTCAATGATACCAAAACCAGCCAGATACAAATACTATAGCCAAAGAGATTTTATTACAAGTTCATACATACTATAATGCGAAAAGACTTTTTCCCCAACCTAATATTATTGTCACTGCAGGCTTATTGCTAAATAGCTTCTGCCCGCGACTTCGTCCGCGTGATATTTCTTGTTCCCCCGACCCAGCCCGTCGTACTATGTCGTATTGTATTACCTGCCTGCGCTATTACTTACTTCGTTTTCGCTTAGCGTTCTTTCTGACATTGATTTTAAAGGGAGTCGAGAAACTCTTCGGAAAATACTCCATATAATTGGATTTCATTACCAAGAAAACAAAATCGAACAGAAAAATTCTAATAGAACGAAAAGATATTTCAGCATTGAGAGCAAATTATCTTCAAAAATTTAAAGAGAATGAACGTGGTCAACAAAAACCAGTCATATTTTTGAAAGAGAAAAAGAAAGAAAAAGTATTGATTGAGACTCGCACAGGAAGATCTTGGACGAGACCTATATTCACGCAACTCATATAGCTGGACGCTGTTGGAGGAGTGATGAAATTGACGGTGTGATAAACCCAGTCTCCAAAGGAAACAGATCGATAACTGTTCATGTGGGATGACAATCAGGGTTTGTGGCGAATGCTTTATTAGTGTTCCTATCGAATACAAAAATGGCGATTTTCACGACCAAATGAATAGTAAGAATTTCAAAAAATGGGTGACCGATAAATTCTGCCTAATTTACATCAACCAACACTGATTATATTGGATAATGCATCATATCATAGCATTTGCATAAACAGAACTCCTGATGGAAATCATAAAAAGGCTGAGATGCAGAAGTAGCTGACGGAAAATATGTAATGTATTTTTAATTTTAAACGTGTGCAATTCTCCGACAGCCTATGTTACGAAGCTCGGGCCCAGACATTGTCCGTTGCGGGGGTGGATCTTAGTATTGATTGCTTTTCCCACGGCAAACTTTATGTAGCTCTTTCACGTGTGAGCAACCCTAGCAACCTTTTGTGTATGCTCCTGGTGGTTCTACCACTAACAGTATATAGAGAAGCTTTTTCCTAAATAACACAAGTTTTTTGGCAGCTTCTTACCAGGAAAAATCACCAGGCCTGGGCGATAGATTCTCCCTTTTCAAATGGACACCCTCTTAGCAACCTTAGGTATGGATCTTCTCTAAGCGGCACATTACTGTTTTCCGACAGCCACGCGAACGAAGTCACGGGTACAGCTAGTAATATAAATAATTTAGAAGACAAAAGTTGTCTGAGTTTATCAAGTTTGCATAAAAAATATGAACATTCTCATGATTTGTATTTGTATTTATCATGACTCAATATGAGCTTTAAAAAATGTTTAAATAAATGGTGCTATGATAATAACTTTCTGAATAAACATTTTACATTTTATTAAATTTAGCCTCCCATCCCCTGAACTCATCCACGTTTACATGTTTATAAGTTGCTGACAACACCAATGTGACTTCATTATAATTTCACATCGATCACGCGTTACACTCGTATTCGGTCTCACCATTGCTGGGTGAAAGTTCGATTTTACTGTTACCTCTTTACACTATTATTTTAAATATTAGAGTTGGTGTGTTTGAGTGTGCCCGACAGATATGTGTGGCGGCGACGGCGGCCTCAGCTGCTGGCTGTACCTCGTGGCCGCACTAATCTGTTGAATGAGGCGCCTCTGACGCGGGCGCTTCGCGCTCTTAACCTTGTAGCAGAGGAGACAGATATTTTTGCTTGTTCTCACGGAGTGAATTCACAAGGATAACATTGTATAAGTTTTAGAAAATAAGTTGTTGTTATTCGGTTTGCTTCACTATTGTATTGGGTTGTACATACTTGTAAGTGATGATATAAATAAATCATTAACAATGCTCAATTCAGCGAAATCTGATGTGGAAGGCATTCGTGAAATTATTTTCAAGAATGTTGGTGGTGAGATAATATTTACTAAAAGTATGCGAACTGTTCAGGGAATATCGAACTCAAATTCATCAAAACATCAGGACAACGATGCAAGCCGTACGGAAGATTCGGTTATATCTGACATACATTGTATTCAAGAATGATGGTGAGGTTACGCCTACATTTGCTCGAGTAAGCGACATACAGAATGATTGTGAAAAATTAAAAATAGTTGAAGGAAGTGATGATTATGATCCTGAGGGGAGGGATGAGCGTGGTATTGGTTCGCTCGAGTAAGCGACATACAGAATGATTGTGAAAAATTAAAAATAGTTGAAGGAAGTGATGATTATGATCCTGAGGGGAGGGATGAGCGTGGTATTGGTTCATCACAGGTGAGCAGAACAATAGCCTCATTGATAAGTTATTGGTGAGTTGATAAAATGACCACAAGCCTCAGTACCCGCACTTCGGTTCAAAAACAAAACGATTGCTCAGTTTCATAGACTGGCCTCTACATCAAAAGCCGAAGGTTTTAGCTGATGCCGGTTTCTTTTATACTGGTTATGGAGACAGGACCACATGTTTTCATTGTGGTGGAGGCTTAAAAGTTTGGGAAGATGATGATGATCCTTGGCAGCAACATGTTCAGTGATTTAGTCAGTATGCTAACGTTAAGCTTAAAAGTGAACCTGTGTAGTAGTTATAGTGTTTTTAGGTTAGCAGTAGACATAAAAGAGTAGAGAGGTTAATAAGAAATAAAAAATAGTAAACTATTTTTACTATGAATGTATTTTTATTTGATTTTACAATGCCCGCTAAGCCAATGTGCTCGTACCAAAAATCAATCTGCCTAGCCTTTTCCCAACTATGTTGGGGTCGGTTTCCAGTCTAAACGGATGCAATTGAATACCAGTATTTCACATGGAGCTACTGTCTATCTGACCTCCACAACCCAGTTACTGTGTAATACGATACCCCTTGGTAAGACTGGTTGTCAGACTTTTGGGCTTTGACGACCTGTAACGACTGTCAAAGATCCACGAATGACAGCCGGGACCAACGGCTTAACGTGCTTTCCGAGGCACGGAAGAGTCTCGGTATGAAAAGATGGTCACCCATCCACAGACCAACCCCGGCACGCGTAGCTTAACCTGATGGATCGACCCGTGCGGCTGTTATTACTTAGCCACGAGCTCCTCTCTCTCAATACCTATGTCTTTTAATACTAGATAGTATACGTAGTAATAATAAGACAGCATGTTTTTCATAAGGAGGAAACAGATTACAGATTTTATTGATTAGAAACTGATGGCAGCAGTGATCACTCGTTAAACTTCTCATAAGCGGTTCTAGTGTATCAGTTTGACATCGTAGAATGAAATACAATATTCAATCTGTGTTGCCAACTGCATCATAGACCTGAGTCGATGCAATCAGATTACTATACACACATTGTATTAATCGTTCGTGTATGTGTAGCTAATTAGGGGTTCGTGGGGGTTTGTGTGGACAATTGGGGGTCCTGGATCATATTCCGAGCGGAGCAAGGAAAAAGTAAAAATAAAAACATTTTTACAAAAAAACACTAAAAAGTGAAAAAAAAAAACTTTAATTTCGGAAGTCGGTGGTAAAAAACCTAAATAACATAGATCCAAAGCCACCATCCAGTTCCCTTTTTTTTGGAAAGTCGTTGTTTTTTTTTTTTGTAAAAAAGTTTTTTATTCATAGATAATTATTACCTATAGCAATGGTCTGGCTAAGTTTTATTAAATTAGGTAACATAACTCACAGTTACTTGAAATCTGTAATAAAATTGCAGAAATGTTGGAGATTGACTACGTGAACAACACCCACATAGTATCGCTACAGCCGCGCATGACGGCCATCAACTCGTGCATCGAGGTCGACCTCACGGGACAGGTGTGCGCAGACTCTATTGGTAAGGTATTACAGTAGGTACCTATAACAACACCCACATAGTATCGCTACAGCCGCGCATGACGGCCATCAACTCGTGCATCGAGGTCGACCTCACGGGACAGGTGTGCGCAGACTCTATTGGTAAGATATTACAGTAGGTACCTATAACAACACCCACATAGTATCGCTACAGCCGCGCATGACGGCCATCAACTCGTGCATCGAGGTCGACCTCACGGGACAGGTGTGCGCAGACTCTATTGGTAAGATATTACAGTAGGTACCTATAACAACACCCACATAGTATCGCTACAGCCGCGCATGACGGCCATCAACTCGTGCATCGAGGTCGACCTCACGGGACAGGTGTGCGCAGACTCTATTGGTAAGATATTACAGTAGGTACCTATAACAACACCCACATAGTATCGCTACAGCCGCGCATGACGGCCATCAACTCGTGCATCGAGGTCGACCTCACGGGACAGGTGTGCGCAGACTCTATTGGTAAGATATTACAGTAGGTACCTATAACAACACCCACATAGTATCGCTACAGCCGCGCATGACGGCCATCAACTCGTGCATCGAGGTCGACCTCACGGGACAGGTGTGCGCAGACTCTATTGGTAAGATATTACAGTAGGTACCTATAACAACACCCACATAGTATCGCTACAGCCGCGCATGACGGCCATCAACTCGTGCATCGAGGTCGACCTCACGGGACAGGTGTGCGCAGACTATTGGTAAGATATTACAGTAGGTACCTATAACAACACCCTCATAGTATCGCTACAGCCGCGCATGACGGCCATCAACTCGTGCATCGAGGTCGACCTCACGGGACAGGTGTGCGCAGACTCTATTGGTAAGATATTACAGTAGGTACCTATAACAACACCCACATAGTATCGCTACAGCCGCGCATGACGGCCATCAACTCGTGCATCGAGGTCGACCTCACGGGACAGGTGTGCGCAGACTCTATTGGTAAGATATTACAGTAGGTACCTATAACAACACCCACATAGTATCGCTACAGCCGCGCATGACGGCCATCAACTCGTGCATCGAGGTCGACCTCACGGGACAGGTGTGCGCAGACTCTATTGGTAAGATATTACAGTAGGTACCTATAACAACACCCACATAGTATCGCTACAGCCGCGCATGACGGCCATCAACTCGTGCATCGAGGTCGACCTCACGGGACAGGTGTGCGCAGACCCTATTGGTAAGATATTACAGTAGGTACCTATAACAACACCCACATAGTATCGCTACAGCCGCGCATGACGGCCATCAACTCGTGCATCGAGGTCGACCTCACGGGACAGGTGTGCGCAGACTCTATTGGTAAGATATTACAGTAGGTACCTATAACCCACGCCATTAAAGAAACGAAGATATCGCTAATCATTTCCGGTTACTTGCACATTCAAGACAACATCTGAACAAGTGGAGGAAAGAAACGATGAAATTTAAATGCCCTACAATCGTCTTTTCTTGAATCTTGCAGGTACCCGCATGTTCTCCGGTTTCGGTGGTCAAGTAGATTTTATCCGCGGCGCAGCAGAGGCCGTGGACGGGCGAGGCAAGCCCATCATCGCGCTTAAGTCTGTCACCAAGAAGGGAGAGTCCAAGATCGTGCCTTTGCTCAAACCTGGTCAGCATACTGCATCATTCTTGCTACTTGTTTATTATACATTATAAGGCTAGCTCATATGTACAAGGTGGAAAGTTGAAGCGGGCCCAGGAAGTAAGTATCTACACACATCAAAAAAAGTTTGCGATCAGTTTGAAAAATCGAAATCTTTTTGTTGCGGTAGGCTATGTTATAATTTCTTCTTCATTTTAGATTATTTGCTTAAAAATATAGAATTAGAATATTTTACAATAAAACCAATTCAATTTTTTTTCATTATTATTATTTATGATGGGTTTACTCTTGACTCTAGTCTAGGTCGGAAGCGACAGACAGAGTCGACGATGGAGTGAGCTTACCCAGAAGAAGCCTGTTCACTCTCACTTTGAAGAGATAGGGTTGTATGCGCTCGGAAACACAGACGCAGGTAGTGAGTTCCACTCTTTTGCTGTGCGCATTATAAAAGACATTTGGAAACGCTTAGTGCGAATTGGTGGAATAGTAACTAGGTAGGGATGGTAACTGGCAGTGCGTCTAGATGTCCGATGGTAGAAGGGGGCCGGTGGAATGAGGTCGTGGTGTTCTTGAGCACACTCACCGAAGTACAATCTGTAGAAGACCGACAAGCAGGCAACCTTGCGGCGATGAGTCAAGCTATGAAGCTTGACATCCACCAGTTTTACGTCGCCAATGAGCCTCTCTTAGCTCTGTGTTCCACCGAGTCAAGCGCGGCTAGTTGGTGCTTTACTTAGCTGATCCATCCCAAAGGTGGCTTCAATACTCCATGCAGGATCTGACTTGCGCTTTGTAAAGAGTTGAAAGCTGTCCAGGCATAAAGTATCGCTTCACCCTATCTAGGATTCCCAGTTTCTTGGCCGCAGTTTGGGCTTTGTACTCGATGGTGGCGCCAAAGTTGAGACCAGATGTCAACTCCATACCTAAGAGCTCAAGCCGATCAGTTACAGGAACACATGTACCCCGAAAAGTAGGAGTTTGAGCGAAATGACTCCTTTTAGCGGTAAAAAGACAAGCCTGTATTTTGGTGGCGTTAAAAGAGACCAGCCTTGTCTCTTAAGGTCAAATCTGTCCGCTCTACCATGGCCTCTCTCAAGGAACGAACTGCAGCCCCGCTGGTTTTTGCGCTGGACAAGTATCTCTCTGAAACTGTAATGTCATTGATGTGCAGCAGGAAAAGAGTTGCAGAGAGAACAGATCCCTGAGGAACTCTGGCATCAATAGCCATAAGGTCAGAGGAGCAGCCATCAACGACTACTCTGATCGACCGTTCACTAAGGACATCTGATATCCAGCTACAAAAACCGGTCAAGTGCGTGTCGGACCACGCACAATGAAGGGTTCCGTAGTTGGGATGAATTTATCCCAAGAACAAACTTAACATTGTATTTGAAAAACACGTTCTCCCATACATTCCAACCACAAATGTCCATAGTTAAACAAAAAGGATGCAACCCATATTACACCTAATGTGGGTTGGATCCTTTTCGTTTAACTATGAAATGAAATTTTATCAACAACTACACAATGTTCAGTTTTGCTCTAGGCGTTGAGAAAAAGACTATTATACGTATACGGTACATATTAACAGTAGACTTTCCCGCGAGTATCCACACTATATTCACAAAATATAACAAGCTATGTTCAAAACTAATTGATAGTAAGGGTATATGTTTTTTATGTATATACAAAATTAGTAAGGAGAACAAATTTCTCAAACACAAAAGCACGTTATAGTTTATAAAACGTATGTAACAGAAAAATTTCTTTAGGTCCTAATAAAGATTTCCATCACTCAAAATATATATATAATAATATAGTAATTTAGTAAATAGTAGTAGTAATTTAGTAATTTAGTAAAAAAGTTATTGAAAAACAAAAATGGATGATTAATTTTGCGACACCTTGTAGAAACTATTGTAATTAGTCAAGTACCTATAATATACGGGTTAATGACTTTATCCAACTTCATTGTAAAATCGTTATAGAAATACATGCTCCTATACTGGCGCCTAAATCCTTATTTGTAGGATATTTCAAGAATCTTATAAATGCATGAAAATGTAGTCTTGAGAACGTTATAAGTACGGTACTGACTTTGCTAGTTGGGCAGCCACCGAAGATCGTCGCTCCACCTAGCCTGAGGGCGTCCTGCATTACGTTTGCCGATTCGCAGTCTCCACTCAAGAATACGTCTATCCCAACGGTCATCGGTTCTACGGCTAACATAACAAAACCGGCCGATTGCCATTTCAGCTTGCTTATTCAGTGAGCTATGACGACAACTTTGGTTCTCTGCTGGATCACCTCGTTCCGGATTCTATCCCTCAGAGAGATTTCAAGCATAGGCTAGGCGTAATGATTGACTTATAAATTTATAAATAAATGAAATATTATTTTGTATCTTGCAGGTGCAGGCGTGGTGACAACTCGCGCGCACGTACAATATATTGTGACCGAGCACGGCATCGCCCACCTGTTCGGCAAGACGCTCCGGCAGAGAGCATACGAGCTGATCAAAGTAGCCCACCCCGACCATCGCGAAGAGTTAGAAAAGGCCGCATTTAAACGCCTCAAGTGCATGCCTTGCGCTTAAGAAGAAAAAATCGAAAAGTGAAAAGTTAAAATCTACAATATGTAACAAAAACCCTGTTGTTCCTTTTAGGGACGTTTACATTTACCTACAAGCACAACATAGATGAAATTATAATTTAAAAAAATGATAAGCATTGGCTAGTAAAAAAATGTTTAGAGTATCTGATTTTACAAGTACATCGTGGCGCACGGGCCCCGGGTTGGTACCACGTGCCTACCTACCCCCCTTTTCCCCGCCACCCGCCGCCCTGTGAATCGCTTAGTCTCCCGCGCAGCTTACTTTCGAACGGATGTCGCGTCATCGCTTCATGCAGAATTGCAGAGGTAATAAATCAGTTAAACATTACAAATATTAATAATTAAATATTTATTTTAATTATTTTTGGTGAACAGTTTTTTTTATAAATGACTTGCTTTGTTACATATGTATACTGATTCTTAAAACGTAGGTAGAATGCACAGCAGGGTTTTTGTTACATATTGTATAGTGGAAGCTGGCCTGAATGAATCGTTGTTATAATATTGGTGCCTTGCCTTAACATGTAGCGCTGGCGGATGACGAGACCGCGTTGAGCCGGTGTTAGCATCGCGTATACGCAGCGTTAACGTTTGACAAACGCTAAGTACGAAAGGAACCTTAACCTAAGTGAAAAAGCCTCCTCTCTTCAGTGTGTGTCGATATTTAGGGTTCCAGTAACAAGTACTTCGTGAATATAATTTCTAAACTATATGGGACAGTAATGTATTTTCTTTTTTTTGCGATTTCAAATTTGGTCCCATACATACATACGAGTACATAATCAGTCTATAATGTTCCCACAGCTGGAACACAGGCCTCCTCTCTGTGAGAGGGACTGGGCCGTGTAATTCAACCACGCGGGCCCAGTGCGGGTTGGTAGAAGGCACGTTTTCGAATTTTTGATTCTAGGACATGCCGGTTTCCTCACGATGTTTTGTAAAAGTTATTCAGTTCGATGTTCTAAAGCACCTCTTAAAGTTTGTTCGGTTAATTTTGAAACAACTTATATAGATGGGGTCCATTTTATACAATGGGCAACCCTTACCAGTTTCTTGGTCATATTTCATTCAGGTCAGCATGGTCTCTGAAGCATTTCCACTATCTTTTTAATGGATTTGGAAGTTATTTATATTTATTTCATTTGATAACAGTTATGTATCAATCGAAAATACCACGTTTGGTTACGTTTGGTAATATTGGGCAAAAATGTTTAGAGCTTGGTCCAAATGTCCACCACTAACGAGACCTATGTCACTGAATAGTATATTAACTTCACTAGCAGCAGTTAACCTAGTCAAATCAATTTTAAACAGCATTAACGCTAAAGTTGCAACATCAGCTCTGTTCTTAGACATAAGCAAAGCTTTCGATTTTGTTCATCATTCAATTCTACTTGATAAATTGAATAAAATCGGTATAAGAGGTCCAGCCTTAGAATAGATCAAATCATTTTTATCGAATAGAAGCCAAATCATGAGGATCACTAAATTCGAAGAAACACTAACATTATCACCAATTTCGATTCCCAACCTCGATATAATTGGTGTACCACAGGGAAGCATTCTAGGGCCACCGTTATTTCTCATGTCATATTAACGACCTCCCTCAAGCAGTAGAAAAAGATTGTATCCTTTTTGCTGATGACACAACTGCTATTTTAGACTGTAAGAACGTTGAAACCTACGAATCAGATATAAATAACACCATAAACAACATTATCACATGGTTAGATAATAATGCTTTAAAAGTTAATGTAGGAAAAACTAACATCAAATTTCAAAACGCAAAAGAGTAAATGCCTCCAACTTAAAATATCTCGTAGGAACTAATTAGTCGAACAAGCACATAAAACAAAATTTCTGGGAATAACACTCGATGAACACTTCAACTTGAAAAAACAAATTGACGAAATATGCATGAAAATAAATAGATTTGTTTATGCTTTAAGACAAGTTAAAGATGAGACATCTAAACCAACTGCGATGATGGTGTACCACGCCTACATCTGTCCCATTATCCGGTATGGCATCGCTGTTTGGGGAAACTCTTCGGAAATCTCTAGAATACCATTTATTTACCATTATTATTATTATTAAAAAAAATGTATTCGTGCAATCTTTAACATGGACTGGTCTGAATTGTAGACCAGTGTTTAAGTCACACAGTATTTATTGAAAATCCCTGTACTATTATATTATTATAGGATAGGACTATTCAGGCGCAGTTGCGTGTATATGGCGCCACTTATATATAACTTAACCTTACAAAAATCTGCTTGGTTTTGAAAAAATAATCATGTCAGTCCTACCACTTCAGGAATGCATTGTAGTCACTTAGCTATTTACTTAATTAGTTACCTTGTCGCTAGCTTACTATTTAAATACGTAATGTGTGTTTAAAATAATTCAAATTGATATTGACTTGAATAAATTGTTCTTTTCGTTCATTGTGAAGCTGTAAAAGCGATAACGTATTTCCACCGTAAACATAGTATAATTTTCATAATTTTTGGAAATATATTAGGTATAATGAAAAAATAGATTTGTAAGTTTTTATTATAAAGAAACGTACGACATAAGTTATTAGCATCTAAATATCTATATTTTTGACTTAAAAACTTCTTCGAGTTTTTTTTTTTTTATATTAAACTACACTCAATTACTAAAAAAGAAAAACGTACAGACCTAGATTAATGTTTACTGAATCTAATGAAACCAATATTGTCTCACGTGGGGATGAAAACGTTACCGCCCGAAACAATATTTCAAAAAGGAAATGTAGGTAATTGCCTCCAAGACTCGCGCCGCGTATAGAAACTCGAATAATTGTTATTATTTTGTCTATAATTGTTTAACTGAATTACATATATTGAATATTTGCATGCCATCACTGCATGGCGAAATGTGTCTTGCACTGAATTTTATACGTTCCTAACATCTTTTGTACCCACCACATTTTATGCAAATAAACGATTTTGATTTCATTAGATTTGATTAATTCATAAGGAGTAACTTTTATTAAGAAGGCTGAGTTTATGTATGCACCTATGTATGTAACTTTTACTAAGAATCCCCTACCTAAAATCTGTCAGTGAAAAGATAAAACTAAATAAAAATTATTGTTTTTTTTTTTTACTTTTCGCTCGGTGTAGTACTGGTGGTAAGTTCAATATTTCTGACCAACAGAAATGTAAAATTTCAATCGCTAATAACTACGAGACTTTTAATGCTACAGTAATAGTGGAGCATTCAAGAGATAGTTCTTATTTATAACAATTTTCAAGCAGGATTTCATTTGCCTATGACTTCATATCGCGTATGCAGGCGCATGCGCGCGCCCCTCTATTTTTCACTATGGCATAGTGAAAAATAAATTGGAATTTCGACACATTGTGTCGAAATTCCAATTTGTATAGCGCAAAAACTTGTTTGGGCTAGAATGTTGATTCTGGCGTCATTGTCAAGAATCGACAAATCAGTACAAGAAACTAAAGAGCAACAATAGAAATGTTGACCAAAATAGGGTCAAAAAAGTTTACAATACCAAGTAAAATAATTTCAGATGTCGTCTCCTAACGGCTATAAATCGGGTCAGATTTTTTTTTAATCCAGACGAAAAAAGCTTGCATCATTCATAAGGAATGCAATAAGCCCAGTGGTGCAAATAGGCCACTGAATGCAATAAGCCCACTAAACGATTTCATGAAAATTCACGACGCAGACTCGGAACAGAATGGCTAGATTAATTTATAAAAATGAGGTATCATTAGAATTATTTTGACTCCACGAGTGACAATGGCGATAAGAATTTTGAAAAAAAAACAACAGCGGGTAATATTTATGAATAGGTAGGTACTAAAATGATTATAATAGAAGAAGTCTATTTTATTAAATATGGAATCATTTTTAGTTACATACGATCTCGTAAGTGGGTGGACATTCGGACAGCTTTTGGCCATTGTAAGTGCTTTTTATTAATATTTTTTTTTACGCTCAGGTTATAAAACAGAAGACAATTAAAATATTTATTTACATTCATATCGTAATTTTTATTTTGCTTTATCAGTAGGTATCACCTTATAGTCGAATATCACTTGCATATCCTATAACGACATTGCGATTTCAAAGTTATAATGACACAACCAAGTTTAGATGATAAGCAAGTGGCTCAACAATCCCGGTTCGTGACTATACGTGTACACTATACATAAAAATAGGGAAATACATTTAAAATATTAGGTTGGGGAAAAAGTCTTTTCGCATTATAGTATGTATGAACTTGTAATAAAATCTCTTTGGCTATACTATTTGTATCTGGCTGGTTTTGGTAACATTGAAAGTTTAAATTTTAAAGAACATAATTCCAAATTCAAATTAGGAAAAGTGTGTGATTTTCATTTGTTTTTCGTACCGTCAAGATGAGTGAATCTAATGAAGAAATTCGATACATTTTAAAATTTTACTACAAAAAAGGTAAAAATGCAACGCAAGCCGCGAAAAAAAATTGCTATGTTTATGGACCTAGTGTAGTCTGTGAGAGTAGCACAAATTTGGTTTAAGCGTTTTCAATCCGGAAATTAGTCATATCAGTAGTTACGACTTAGCTGAAGAACTGGAAATTGACCACAAAACAGTTTTGGCGCATTTGAAAAAAACTGGGTACACAAAAAAGCTCGACATTTGGGTACCTCACGAGCTCACTGAAAGAAACCTAATGAACCGTGTACTCATTTGTGATTCTTTATTACGACGTAATGAAACCGAACCATTTTTTGAAGAAGCTGATAACTGGTGTGGAAAAGTGGATCACGTATGACAAGAACGTGCGAAAAAGGTCGTGGTCAAAGGTCGGTCAGGCTTCACAGACTGTGACGAAACCCGCAACAAGGTGATGCTGTATGTGTGGTGGGATTGGAAGGGCATTATTCATTATGAGCTGTTACCACCAGGCAGGATCA
The DNA here is from genome assembly GCA_948252095.1 of Dicycla oo. Classification (NCBI taxonomy): domain Eukaryota; kingdom Metazoa; phylum Arthropoda; class Insecta; order Lepidoptera; family Noctuidae; genus Dicycla; species Dicycla oo. The sequence goes on from OX411732.1 coordinate 20,045,766, forward strand.
TCGATTCTGAACTCTACTGCAAACAACTGATGAGATTAAAGCAAGAAGTTGAGAGAAAGCGGCCGGAATTAATCAACAGAAGGGGTGTGGTTTTTCATAATGATAACGCTAGACCTCACACATGTTTAGCCACTCAGCAAAAATTAAGAGAGTTTGGCTGGGAGGTGTTAATGCATCCGCCGTATAGTCCTGACCTTGCACCTTCAGATTTCCACCTGTTTCGGTCTCTTCAGAATTCTTTAGGCAGTGTGAGGTTAACATCACGAGAGGACTGCCAAAACCACTTGTCGTGGTATTTTGACCAGAAGTCCCAAAACTATAGCAATGGGATCATGTCCCTACCTACAAGATGGCAAAAAGTTATCGAACAAAATGGTACCTACATACTTTAGTTAAACGTAAATAAACTATATTAAAAAATGTTTTGAATTTTCTTAAAAAATGCGAAGAAACTTTTTCCCCAACCTATTAGTTCACAACTGTCCTATTACTTTAAAATGGCTTTGTTTGCTGGTAAACCTGAATTTTGCCACTGCACCTGCCATGACGTTAGCAAGCTCTTTTTGGGAAGGCTCAGCAAGTCGTAGCCCTGGCATTGGAAGTATTTAAGGTCAACAGCCTGGGACGTAGCAGCACAACAGTATACATTTAATTGAATTATCTGTAGTTTTCCCGAATTCTGCGGAATTTCCTTTTTTTTCTTGAGATAGTGTACACAGACCTGGCCCATTTTGAAACATCTCCTTTATTACCCACATTTAATTGTAAAACTAGTTAGGGAAAATAATTATCGTGATCCAAACCCGGTAATCGATTTGATTTGAGAGTTAGTCTGTGGTAGAACTTTCTGGAAACGACATAGGCAATTGGAGGGAGACATTTTGTCTTGACCTCCACGATGCTCCGGTGAGGTTTTTCCCAGATTGCACCTGTACTGAGTTATTTCAGACGGTGTGCAGATAATCCCGATGGGATTCGTGTTCTTTAAGTCGTATTAAGCTCTGAGTATACTAACATTTTTTCTGTCCCTGCGCGGAAGTCTTGAGATCTTGTGGTGAGGTGACTAGGGCGGCTATTGCTACATGTTTGGCTGTTTTGGGCTGGATTAAACCTGGAAGTGTGGGGACAGACGTGAATCCCTGATATCAGACCTGTGATTAAGCAGAACACAGGTTGGATCTGACACGTGGCTGTTAGTGAGCCTGTTCCATATGACAGGAAGGCTTTACCTGTTCGGGTCCTCGTGCCAGAAAACCGTCTTAGCTCCAGGTATGGCAAGCGTCAACGTATTCTCGTCGGACTCCTAGCCCGTAGGCCGCGCTAGCAACGTGGGAATCCCAGTTTCATATTGGGACTCCAAGCCAAGGGCTAATGATGTACTAATTAGGAGTTTTATTGGGGCTATTCTAATTGCGGGGTTTAATGGGGACTATCTGAGTGTTACCTGTTTATGAGCCCTTAGAGTCGCTTCTCATTAATGTTTTGGATACAACTCGGGTGAGAGAGATTATTTTGTTATAACTTTTTATACTGAATATTTTGATAAGTTCATGTCAGGGATTTAGGCCTTATGTAAAAAACAAAGTAATCGTACAAGTTATTACTCTATTATCCAGGTCGCAGAGAATCTGCTGAAACAAGCCCCGTAAAGTTTTTGTAGCCCCTTAAACCCTTAATGCTCCTGATCCTTTATCTGTCATACTACTTTAGTTATTATATAGGGGCCTGAAAACAAGTCATCTAGCTTTGTGTTGACCTTAGCAGTACTGCTAGTAGGTGCCTGCGTCCATAAAATCAAATCTCTTTTCTTATAAACATGGCAAATTTTACGACGTTTATCAAAATTATGTTTCATCCTAGCGCTAGTTTTATTGATACGTGCACTGGCCTTGCTACGCTTGACCTGGGTCGATTCAGGTACTTAATCTGGGACGGTTACATCACACACTGGCCTACCACTACGTGCAAACATTAAATCATAAGGCTTAAGCCCGGTAGTTTCATTTAAAGTATTATTTATTCCCCAAATCACATCGGGTAGACGGTTAGACCAGCTATTAGTGGCTTCACTAGGGTCAGTCGCGCGTAGGGCATTTAGTATGGTGCGATTGGTGCGCTCAACTTGCCCGTTGGCACGCGGGCACGCAATTGCATTCAACGTATGTTTAAATTGTGTTTGCCGCGAATTTCTTAAAATATCTACTAGTAAATGCCTTGCCATAGTCAGTTACTACTGCATCCAGATAGCCAAATAACGAAAACATTATTTTGAGTATTCTAATTGTTTCTACTGAATTAACTGATCGACTGCACTCTGCATAACAACGTTTGAAAATGCATCAGTTATAATTAACATGTATTCCTAACCTTTCTTATGTATCATTCTAAACGGTTCATTTGGCTTAGAAACCGGATGTAACTTGCCTTCCTTTCTGCCATGATCTCCCTTTCCATAAGCGCAACTTAAAGAAGAGGTTACATATTTACGAACGAACCGTGTCATTTTTGGGAACCAAAAATCACTTAATCAAATTGGTGCATCGTTTTAATCCTACGTGCCCTATTTCGTCATAGTGCAGTTGAAGAATTTTCCACCTAGCTGCCTCAGGCACTACAAGTCGATTACCACTGAGCGTCTTCCTATATAACCTGTCATCTATCAACACGTAATTGTTTATTATATCGCGTTCAGTCGACCCGGCTTTTAATTGGTCACTAATATTTTTTTATTTATCATCTTGATATAGAACCGTATAAAACCAATCTGACTTCTAAACGATTAATATTTACAGCATCTCTTGGGTTCCTACTTAATACATCGACAAGTTTCATTCGTTCACCAGGCCTGTATTCTACACTGATATCGTATTCCTGAATTAACAGCCACCATCTTGCGATACGAGGTATAATATCGCGTTTAGTGAGAGTGGCTCGGACGGCGGTACAGTCGGTGACTACCTTTACGTTTTAACCTACTATAATTCCACGACTCCTAATGTTTCTAGCTCGTAGCTATGATACATAGTTTTCTCCCTAGCCGTCACTCGGCTAAAATACATAACAGGGCGCAAAGTACCGTCAGACTGTTTTTGTAATTAAATTCCTGCTATTCCTAATTTGCATGCATCGCTGTGAACTTCTATGTCTAACGTAGGGTCATACAAAGCTAACACTGGCTTAGAGCATAAACATTTTTTTAAAGCGTTAAAACTATCGACTTGTTTATCACTCCATACCAACGGTACATTTTTCTTAGTCAATTCTGTTAAAGGGCGAGCTATAACCGCGAATTTATATATACATTTTTGAAAGTAACTACAAAGGCCTATAAATTGACGTACATCATGTACATTCCTCGGTACAGGAAAATGCGAAACTGCAATCAATTTTGGTTCTGCTGCTTGCACACCTTCATGAGAAATTTCATGCCCTAAATAAGTCACTTTCTCTTGTAAAAAAAGTATACTTTCCCATGTTTAATTTTAGATTTTCAGATTCAAACTTTTGCAACACCGATTCCAACATTTTTATACCAGAATTAAAATCAACCGAGGGTAGTAATAGATCATCTATGAATGCCAGAATTTCGCTAGTTGAACTGTTTGTTTGCGACGTTTGGGAACGAATGGAATCGACAATTATACTAATCATTCGCATGAAAACTGAGGGAGCATTTGCTAAACCAAACGGAATGCGCGAATACTCATAATGGCCCTGAGGTGTTATAAATGCAGTTTTGTGAGTGTCTTCGTGTGCAATTTGTAGTTGATGATAACTTTAGCCATATCGAGGCTCGTAAAATATTTCTTACCGACTAACTTTGAAACCTGATCGTTGATGTTCGGCAACGGAAATCTGTCTTTTATAGTGACCGAGTTAAGGGCACGATAATCCACACATAACCGACTATCACCGTTCTTTTTCTTTACCAAGATAACTAGAGAGGCATAATCGGATTTGGATTCTTTAATAATACCGGCATCAAGTAACTTACGAACTTTAGAATTAACTATTTGTTGTTCAGTGTGCAATAACCTATAAAATTGACGATACATTGGCTGCTGGGTGGTAAGTTTTATTTTTATATGTAGCAAATTGGTGCAACCGAGATCTTTTGTGCCAATGGCAAAGGTGTATTTGTATTGTAATAATAAATGTAATTAAACTATCACGCTCGTTTTCATTTAAACTCCCCATACTGATTTCGGATATAGGTACCCCGCCTGGACTATCACTCATTTTATTAATTGTTAAGACCGAGGCAGACGGGACTGTAAGGCCACATGGATTAGAGGAACTAGTGACTGAATAATTTGCCTTATTTGGCAAAATAGTGGGCAAGTAAGACAATAATGGATAGAACTCACCCGGCTTGTTTGGGTCACCGATTCGCTGCAGCTATCTGCTCGTGCGAGGATCTGGCCGGCTTCCCACTCGATGTCCTTGGTGCCGGTGTTGATAACCTTCATGAGGCCCTCACCACCTCGGAGTAACGTGGCTTCACGACCTTCTTGTAAATTTCATTGTAATTTTGCACTAGCTTAACTTCCTTGACGTTGCTGTTCGATTCGGCAGACATCTTGGCATGTGTAGTTGAAGAGCCAGGGCAGCGCGTGGTAATATGACCTTGCACACCACACTTGAAACAAATGCGTTGATCAGGTAATGAGCAATTCCGTAGGATGTGACCAGTCTTCTTACAACGCGGACAGGGGTCGGTCTCAGGGTTCACTTCCTTATCCTGATTCGGCAGCCGTCTAGCGTCCTTTTTCGGCGTGTCACGTGCTTCGAATGTTGGTTAGCGATAATCGTCGAGGGCACAGAGGAAGGCTTCGTACAGTTCATCTGGACGCTGGCATTGGAAAGCCCGTGCGTTTGGTTGTAATGAAGGAGGTAATCCTCTGATTATACACGAAACACTAGCAGTGTCAGACAGGTTACGAAAGCACATGGCGATTTTATCCTGGTAATATTTAGTCATTGTTTCGTTCGGGGGCTTCTTCCGGTTCATTATTTCGTCTAACAAAGCACTGAAGTCACGATGTTTGGGAAATGCTCTTGCTAGCATGCATTTCCATTCGTCCCAGGAAAAGTTATATTCATCGAGGCTGTTGTACCATTTACGTGCTTGACCACGGAGTTTATCTTGAAGGTGAAATGATTTTACTTTGTCGCTCCAGCCATGTATGTCTCCCAACTGGTCAATTTTCTTCAACCATACCAACACTGTGCAATCTTCTCCCTCCTAGCGGGTGGCCGCGCGAATTCTTCATCTCCACTAATATGATCTTGTTCTTCTTCACTCCAACCAGGCGGACGGATTCCACGTCCGACAGATGCAGTAGGGCGATTACGCTTCATATCCCACTTCTGAATGAAACGGGAAAGCAGTAATAGACTTCACACTTGACGAATAATCACAATTATTTATTGATATTTTTATACAGTTGAACAGAGTTTCGACTTATCTCATGTACGGCAGCAAAATGTTCCCGCCAAATGAGCGGTCCGACTACTTATACACTTCGACGGACGAATGGTCACTCGCTGGCTTGGCTGACAATTTCTGCTCCAAATGTCGTAAAGTGGCATTGGCTTGGCGTTGGCTCGGCATTGGCTTGGCGTTGGCTTGGCGTTGGCTTGGCGTTTGCTTGGCGTTGGCTTGGCGTTAGCTTGGCGTTGACTTGGCGTTGGCTTGGCGTTGGCTTGGAGTTGGCTGAACACATGACGAGGCGTTACAAAACTTAGTTTCGGAAATAAGGGGGGTCAATTTTCGTCTATTTTCTTAAATAACATAAAAAAATTATAAAAAAAATATATTTGAGACCCTCACAGTAAGTCCTTTCATTTGATATGCCACACGGTACAGTTTGCAAAACTTTTTTAAAATTTTTCATATTTGCCCCCCAAAATCGAGCCCCATATTCAAAATTCATTTATTTACGTTACACGTTCGTGTTTGGGTGAAATCCATAAGTGTACCAAATTTTAACTTAATCGGTTCATTAGATTCGCGGCAAATTGGCTGTGACAGACGGACAGACAGACTGACACACGAGTGATCCTATAAGGGTTCCGTTTTTTTCCTATTGAGGTACGGAACCCTAAAAGCAAGTAGGTACATCAGGAGCACCTTCCATCTACTTGTACGAGTGGAACCGTCAACTTCTGCTGCTTCAACGCCATTACAAGTTGTGGAAAATGACGAAATCACGAAAGGAGAATGGCAGAAGTCAATAGAACGCTGGCATTAAACTTTTTTAGTGGTTACAGAAATAAAAGTGACATGATTTCATTTATGAGCTTTTATTTAAAAATAAAATTAAAAGTAATACATATTGGGTTAAAGAGAAATCTTAATTTTTGTAATTAAGAAGTGAGGTTAAGTACATTATGTTTGCACTTTAATAGTTTTTTTTTTACATCTATTACTATTTTAACCATACGCATAAATGTTTATTGTATGCATAACATATCAACTTGAAAAACGATAACTACTTGTTATAAAAATAGGAAACGTCGAAGTCCAAGTCTCGTAACGGTTCTTCAGAAAGGTGTCTTCGAAATCCAAAGGCAAGTCGTCGTTATAAAAATCCCCGTAAAACTTTGGGAGCACAAAACATACACACCAGCACAAATCGCAGTAGCGAGCAAGCGAATGTGACTTGTGAACAGGGGCGGCAGTCTCGACACTCGTAACGATAGCCTTACGACTGAAATCGCTCGCTAAGTCCTAATGGGGTACCTAAACGGGCAAAATGGTAATAGATAGGTAGGTTTTTTCTAAGACAATAATTGGCCACTTCAAATTAACCTTGAATAACGAGGAAAATCGGAGAACATGATTAAATAAAAAAAACGGTTCTCGCCGCAAATGGTTTGAAACTGTAAATAGTTTTTTCGTGCTTGTCAAGCAATTTTGACCGTCTTAGGACTTAGCGAGCGATTTCATTCGTAAAGCTATCGTTACGAATGTCGAGACTGCAGCCCCAGGGGGAGACAGAACGCCCCAGGGGGAGACAGAATCCCGCCAGGGTTGCGGGTTGTTCGAAAGAGTTACCGTGGCCCTGGCACAGGCAACTGAAGGAACACGGGTGGGTTTTAGTCAGTAGAAGTCTGACACGCCCTCCCGCTCCACCCAGAGCGGGAGAAGTTATTTGATGATTTCCCATCCACAAAAAAAAAAGAACCTAATAGTTCCATAATGATCGATAGATGTCTCTGTAACCACAACTTTCATGCATATAAAAAACTCAATAATTAAGTTCTCTAATTTAATTATACTATTTTGCTCCCTATTTATATAAACTCTTTTGCAAAAAAAAGGCACTTGAGATTTTTTTCTCTAATTCAATGAAAAAGAGCAAGAAAGAGGTTTAATTAATTGGACGATGTATTGGCATGTTATTTGAAGCATCCTGGCATGATTCTTTACGTTCTAAATTTAAATTTTGAATTAACAAAAGAAAAATAATGATTATTGTGGATTATTGTAAAATTGCTTTGCCGGCTACTCAGTTATTTGGCGAAGTTCAAATAATATAATAAATGCTTTATTAAACTACCAAATTAACACGTTCGCGTGAGCAACCTCATTTCTGAATGTTGGTACTGAGGCGCACCTTTTTCCCATACAAAGTTAAGCAACGTCTAAAGACGTCCCGCCGCAATACGTACGTCTTAGAACTGTGTTATGTGGCGCAACGTTATTTCACGTCCGACGTCTATATACGTTATCGCCACCACGTAGGTCTGACATACCATGCTAAACGACACAACGTTCGTAGGCGTCAACTTAAATTTAGGAAATTGAAATGATACAACTGGCTATATAGGAATATAAGTTTAATCAAGAACTCTTAACATTCTCACTCTTAAGTCCTTTTCCTGCTGCATATCAATGACCTGCTTCGGCCTGGTATTGTTGGGTACGCAGATGACAGTACAGTTTCAGAGAGATACTTGTCCAGAGCAAAAACCAGCGGGGCCGAAGTTCGTTCCTAGAGAGAGGCCATGGTAGAGCGGACAGATTTGACCTTAAGCTTTGTCTCCCAGTGAGGTGATGATAATCTGGTCTCTTTTACCGCCACCAAAATACAGGCGTGTCTTTTTACCACTAAAAAGAGTCGTTTCGCCCAAACTCCTACTTTTCGGGGTACATATGTTCCTGTAACTGATCGACTTAAGCTCCTAGGCAAGTAGGCATGGAGTTGACAACTGGTCTCAACTTCGGTGCCACCATCGAATACAAAGCCCAAACTGCGGCCAAGAAACTGGGCATCCGAAATAGGGTGAAGCGATACTTTACGCCTGGACAGCTTTTAACCCTTTACAAAGCGTCAGATCCTGCATGGAGTATTGCAGTCACCTTTGGGATGGATCAGCCAAGTACCAACTAGCCGCACTTGACTCGGTGGAACGCAGAGCTAAGAGGCTCATTGGCGACGTAAAACTGGTGGAGGCAATGAGCCAAGCTTCATAGCTTGGCTCATCGCCGCAAGGTTGCCTGCTTGTCGGTCTTCTACAGATTGTACTTCTAGAATGTGCCCGAGAACTCCACGACCTCATTCCACCGGCCCCCTTCTACTATCGGACATCTAGACGCACTGCAAGTTATCCCTACCTGGTTGCTATTCCACCAATTCGCAATAAGCGCTTCCAAATGTCTATTATAATGCGCACAGCAAAGGAGTGGAACTCACTACCTGCGTCTGTGTTTCCGAACGCATACTTACCCTAATCTCTTCAAAGTGAGAGTAAACAGGCTTCTCCTGGGTAAGCTCACTCCATCGTCGACTTTGTCTCTGTCGCCTCTGACCTACTACTACTACCTACCTACCTACTACTACTAGAGTCAAGAGCAAACCCATCACAAATTTTTAAAAAAATTGGTATCGTGACGACGACGCTTCTTCGAAAAGTTTCATGATAAGTTGTTCTTCCTTATCCATCATCTATAACAATGCAATATTACACCTTTACTAAAGCAATTAGCAATGTAACTATATGTTACGTTATTATAAAACCATAACACCATTTATTTTATGATTATTACCATGTTCTCACTGTTAAAAATAAGCAAATACAAAAAAAGCACAGAAAAACCGTTACGAACTTCTCTTTCGAAATTATATCAAATTCATGTTAATTTTGACATTTTTTGTTACTCAAAAACATGCGGATGCTTATTCCATGTAAGTGTAATATAGAAAGAACAATGGCAGCTTCCCATACATTGTTTTATTTGAAATTAAATCACTATGTCTTGAAATGAAAAATACCTTATTTAACTCAGCGTCATTTTCTGGGAAAGTTTGTGCAACATTTTTTGTTAGAGAAAGGTCAGATTAATAGTTAATCAGTGTTGAACGTTTAAACAACATAGGACAAAGCCACAGACTACATAGAGATACATAGCACAAGCATCAGTTGTAAACTGTCAACGGTTGTCAATGTCAACCACCAATAAATATTTTTTTAAGACTTTGAATACTAGTCGTTTTAGTTCAGAATTGCCATAACATTTGATATATTTCCTACTTTGCTGCAATACTTTTATCTAAGGAAGAACACAATAAACTCAAACATCAACAAAATAAATACATTATTTATTTGAAGTCTTTCGACTTTCATCTAATGTGTTCTCCATGTTCAGGTAGGCGTGAATTATCGGGTAGGAAGGTAATAAAATAACACCTGTCACAATCACTCCACTTCTAATTCTCCATAATACAATCAAACACTTTGCAAAATAATTATGGATCGCTTATATTAAGAGGGATGCGATTAAAATATAACGTCCCCGACCACAAGTTCACTGCTCGTTTTGCAAGATGGCCGCCTCACCAGTTCTCGATGTTTTTGAGGTTGACATTTATACAGCAAGTCTATTAACAGTCTAGAAAAGCGGAGGCGCCGACTATGTTCAGGTAGGCGTGGATTATCGGGTAGAATGGCAGTATTTAAAAAAATAACACCTGTCACAATCACTCAACTTCGAATTCTCGATAATTCAATCAAACACTTCACGAAATAATTATAGATCGCTTAGATTAAGAGGGATGCGATTAAAATATAACGTCCACTGACGACATAGTTGCGTGCGCACCTTACTGCAATCTGAAGTTCCCTGCTCGTTTTACAAGATGGCCGCCTCACCAGAGTAATCGGTGTTCGTTTTTGACGTTGACATTTGTACAACATGTCAATTGACAGCAACAATTTCCTAACCTTTTAGAACGAAGTAGTCAAAAAACTTTTCATTAAGCATAATTTTTTATTTGGCCTTAATTAGATAATTTGATAGCATGAAAGAACATAGATAATAAATTGAATTACTTTTCTATAAGTGTCACTTTTAGACGTTCAAATTTATTTCAAATAAGAATTCGCCATTGTTCTTTATAATATTTACTAAACTTTTATGATAAAATATTACGTAATCCAGATAAGTTGCACGGCGTTCACAATACATACACGTTAGGTCGTCTCACTGCGCGCAGGTCAACTGGCAGTGGGGATAGCGGTACAAGGGAGGACGTCATAAGACGTTGCGAGTTTGTGAGCGCGACCTTTGCATGTGTGCGTCAAAACTAGAAGGATGATTTTTTTTTTAGGGCACGCGGCGGTGTAGGTCCAAAGACGTTGCGTCAAAATAAATATGACAATCTAGAGGCCGTCATATGACGTTGCGCCATTTCATAATTATATCAACACGACGTTGTAAGACGTTGCTCACGCGAACGTGTTAAATGACATAATGACTGACAGTTTGCCCCACAGCCCCATTAGACGGTAGACCCACTGACAAGACAAGGGAGTGTTGTCAGTGTTTAAGAAATATCGAATCAAAAATCGAAATAAAACGTGGCGTGAAATGTCATCTTCTAAAGTCATATTTATGGGTTTTAGTGTTGCCAATATAAATAAAATCGTAACAATTAGGTTGAAAAAAAAATGCATTCGATTTCTTAGATAAATCAAGTCCTCGTAAACTGTGTACATACATTATTTTTAAAGATTTTATTTTATTAATTATGCACTAACAATCAAACATTATGTAAATCAATTTATTATTACTTTATTTATTTTATTTTTTATATTTTTCAATGACAACATTGTCATTTAGTATGACATGGCCAAAAAGCCTTGTATTCATGGCCTTACAAACAAAGACTGGTTCCGCTCTATGTTAAATCAAATCAAGTTACTCATATTTAACGAGAATTAATCCCAAAATACAATAATAAAGTTAATCTGGCTATCACTATATAAAAATAAGCGCTTTTTTTTTAAATAGCTTTGAATTCTGTAACTTTCCATAATTAGTAATGCCAAAAACTGCCATCTCCTTTTAGTTTGTGTAAACCTTCATGGATTTTATTATACTATGGATAAATGCTTGATTTATGTACAGACGCCAGCACATCAAGCTACTACAATCTGTCAGATTTCTTTAATAGATTTTCGACTTCATTGCCAAAGCATTAGGTTCAAGGTTGATTGGGAAAATCTGACAGTTTTGGGTAGGTTGACCTGCTGGCGTCTGTACATACACCATATTTGTTTACCTTGGAATATATTGAAATATTTAGCGACATCTAGCTAGATGTTTATAGCTAGCTAGATTATATCTGGCGACTTTTTGATGCCACTCTAGCGACTTTTTTACCTACACGGCAACCCTGCTGCTAGCTCTTATCTGCTGCAGTGTTGCCGTTAGCGTACATTTTACACATTTGAGGTACCTTTTAGACCTCCCATGTGTAATGTGTCATGGGGTCCATTTTACGTGCCTTCACATATGTATGTGTAAAATCATGGTTTAAAGACTATTTTACGTACCTTTTTTGAAACCGCAGACAAAACGAGAAAACGAGATGGCGTCTTCGTTCCTAAGTGAAGTAACTCTGTCTCGCTTCCGCCGAGAGTAGGGAATTAAATCAAATCAAATCAAATCAAATCATTTATTTCTTTGCATGGAATGAACATTGTATTGTGTATCCGACCGGCCCGAGCAAGCGGCGCGCTCTTTGGGCGCGACAGACACATAATACTACTCACAGCGCGCTTGTTTGCCAAGAGGATAGGTACATTTTGTTTTGTATTTTAAGTACGCGAGATATTGGTATCTGCGATAAGAGAAAGTGATTTTCTTTCTTGTATACATAGTGTACAATAAATAAATAGAATAAGCCCATTTCCACTAATCGAATCCTGTGTTCAATTTCGCGTGGCGGCCGCGGGCGGCTGACCGGTGCCTTTATTGTTTATTACTACTCAAAACAAAATAAGGGCCACCACTATTTTTCAGCATAATTTAATTGTTATGAAGTTTACGATGCTGGGGTGTTTAAATTAAATTAAACAACATTTTTTTCATCAAATAAACTTAATTTTAATAAGATTAAATAAAACATTAACGACTTAGTAATGATTTTTGGTTTCACCATATTTACGTGTATACATAAACATTAAAATGAAAGTACAGTCTCAAAATCACAAGATGTACAGTTGCTTTTTTTGGGGTTAGTATCGAGTATGTCCTCCCCTTTCTAAAACACACTCTCGAAGTCTCGAAGGCATGCTCTTAATAAGGTGTCTGATGTTTCCGTCAGGAATCTCCTCCCAACACCTTTTCAGGAGGTCAATCAACTGGTGCTGGGTGTGTACATCCTCTTGAGCTGCTCTGACTCGCCGTTTCAGCTGGTCCCAAAGGTGTTCGATCGAATTTAGGTAGGAGCTGTCGGCAGGCCATGGCAAAACCTGAATATTGGCTTCCTCTAAGACAGACATGGTCGCTCGGGCTGTGTGTGCTCGTGTATTGTCCTGCATTAGGATGAAGCCGTCGCCTGCTCGTTGTGAAAACGAGATAACATGGAGCCTGACAACATGTTCAATGTGACTTTGTGCTGTTACTGTACCCTTGTTCAGAAAAACAAGCTCAATTTTGCCGTAAGCTGATTCCGGCCCAGACCATGAAATTGGAACCACTAAACCTGTCACGTGCGTGTATGCATGGATCAGAAAATCGTTCACCGCTTCTTCTCCACACTCTGACACGCCGATAGTCACTATAAAGCTTCACCTTGCACTCATCCGTGAAGAGCACGTTACGCCATTCCTCCATCGCTCATTAAAGATACTGACGCGCAAATCTTAAACGTTTGGCACGCTGGCTTCCGTTGAGTTTTGTTCGAATTACACACCTTCTTGAACGTTGCTGATCTTCTTGCAAGCGATTGAGTATAGTCTGGCCACTGACAGTTTACTTGTAGTCGTAGTAGGCGATTTTGCAGAGTAGGTACGCACTGTAGCAGTTCACGTCTTTCACAAAGTCCAATGTACCGGTCTTCACTGGCATGTACTCTTCCCGAGTCACGACGCCCTGGCACACTACCGGTCTCCTGTTACCGGTTCCACAAGTTTTGAACAGCCTTTCGTGAATATCCTAACTGCAGAGACACGGAACGTAGCGATTGACCACCTTCAATCATTGCTACGGCTCTAATAGCAGTAGTGTTGTCCATATGGTGTCGAATTCTTGGCATCGTACAGTTTAACGATCGATTTGCACGCTCAGTTTCCAAAAACAACCGTAACACACAGCGAACTGATGTTACAAAAGTTGAACAAAACTACCCACTTGAAAAGGCGCGGGATAAAAAATCTGTCAAATCGTACCCTCGACCACAATATTGCCCATACTTCACTGTTATTATTCCTCAACCACATAAGATCATAACACAATTCATAGAAATGAGTTATCATAACCTGGGTCAACATTCAGTTAGTTTAAAATGTAAATGTACATTTGGCCCTTCTTTCGTTTTGAGTAGAAGTAAGTTTTCTCTAGTAAGTAGTAAGTAGTCTCTCCCTGTCTTGCATTCATTGCGAGAGAGCGAGAAAATCAGTAGTGAGTGATTTTAGTAAAAGCATTGCATATGTACCTTTTTAATCCAAAATGTACCTTTTCAGCGCTGGATAAGTACCTTTTAGGAACTCAGTTGCGGCAACACTGATCTGTTGTGTTTTGCGTGTGAGTGCTATCTAGTGCTGTCTGTCTCTGTTTGTCTCTGTCTGTGTAGTATAGTACTCTCAAGTACTCAGCTCAGGTCAAGTCAGGTCTCCGGAAGTATTATTCAATAACAACACGGCCTATAGCTGTACAACTAGTTGGTTAAGATTAAAATAAGCTAAGTATTTTTAATAAGCTTAATCGAAATGTCTGTGTGTAAATATGTACCCAATGTGGCTATCCGAAATTTCGGTAGAATAGGTGCCGCGCTGAGTAGTGCAAAGTTGAACAGAAGTTATTTTACGTACACCCAAGAATTGTCGCAGCCCCTGGATAGAAAACCTGAATATGGGACTGCCAAAGAGGCGTTTGAGAAACATTTGAAATCCGGTAAGTAAATACCTATTTAATTTCTACTAATAAACTGTTTATCGATCGCTACATGTATGAATTTTTTTAGGTGTTCAGCACAGAGTTATGCTAATTAATGCTGTTTAGAACGAAACGTTTAATTTTATTTACGATTATTTATAATTCGACGCGGCGTTTTTAGCAACAATGGCAAGTCTGAACCGCCCCAAACTTAAATAAAACAAAAGACAAAGAAAATCACAGAAAATAAAAGACTCGACTCAATCCTGGCTGATACAGAAAAGAAAACGGCAAACTACGAATTAATTTTATAATCTTAGAGACAACATAAATAATACATAATAATATAGTTAGTAGCAGTGGAATAATTATCCTTAGAATAAAATCTTTATTTTTCACTTACATATTATTTACAAGAAAAATTATATATAATTTGGTCAGAGGAACATGTTAGGTGTTTAGAAAAATGCCGAAAAGCAGTGCTCTGCCTGTTAGGTTGCAAATGCAACCCAAGAACAGTAATCCGCCCCTAAAATGACCCTGTGGCCGTCAGAGACCTAACCACCATAGTTGTGACCTGGGCCTTCCTCATCACTCTCTTGACCCACCATTAACCACCCGTTAATTAAAAACCCATAATCTATATAAAAAGTGATCAAAGAAGAAAATACTCATTGTGTTTTATTCTCATGGAATGTCATTAAGTCCACCTGAATAAAAGAGACATCATTTGTGATAAACAAGTTAAAATGCTGAGTAAACCATATCCAAACTCAGTTGTATCACTAGAGAGTAGGGGCCGATGAATAAAGTATTGGCCTATTATTTTAATAGAAGGAACCAACAAGTAGCAAGCTCAAGTACAAAGTACACTATGAATCATGTTTTATACTACCTTGAACCATAAATCTTCAGCATTAACAAACAATTTACTGTGAACTTGTTTTATTGGTCTGTTTTGCACAGTTGGTATTTTTATAGAGAAATGAACTAGCTGTTGTGTCTGGTTTCACTTGATCATATGGAAACTTGGACCTGTATTTACCAACATCCAAACCAGCCGGTTTATTGATCCATAGTTAACTCGACCAATGGTTAAAGATAGTAAGTAATGGTTGAATTTTGGCTAAATGTGAAAGGCTGAACATGAATCGGTTAGCATGAATGTGTTCATGTTAAATCATTCATGTTAAAAATAGTAACTAACCCTTAGGTATTCAAACAGTTGGTTTTAAATGTAAAATTTGGAAGGAAATTTACTTAAAACAACTGTTTAAATACTTAACCGGCAGTTTGAGTGTTGGTGAAAACAGCCCATTCATTCAAATCATTTACCTGGATAAAAAGTGTTGTATGTGTTATCTAGGATATGGTTAAACAGTCTGCCATACTTGGGTTCTTTATGGTTTTAGAAAAGATAGTAGGTATTTTAAATACTTAAGAGGACTGTCACATTTTGTCACCTCTCTCACTCACATGGGACCAAATTTTTAAGATTGTTACATGTAAAGATGCTTTTTAGAAAAATGTAATCAATTAGTGAATTAGTAAATAATATTAATGTAATAGGTCATTATTAAAAAGAAAAACACATTTCTATTGTGTTATCTAATGAACTCAGCTCAAAAAACTCAAAAGTTTTTGAGATGAGTTAAATAAATGCCACAATAAAAAAGTGTTTTTAATGATTACCTACTAAATTAATATTATTATATTTTTTCTAATTTGCTAATTGATCACATTTTTCAAAAAAAAACATTGTTTCATTTAACATTCTTTAAAATTCACATTTGACCGAGAGGTGTGACAACATGTGTCAGCCCTCTTAATACATTAAAATAGTTATGTATTACATTCTTGTTCTGACAGTTGACTGTTTTAATGGTTGGTTACATTATGGCTAAAATAGGAATTCACCTAATCTATACATATATATACAAGGTGTAACTTAAATAACACACAACCTCTTAAGTGGTCATTGTACTCATCATTATGAACAACTTTTACCATGGGACCAAACCTTAAATCGCGAAAAAAAATCAGCTGTTCAGTACATTTATGTTTGCTTATTTTGTCAAAATGGACTGAACAGCTGATTTTTTTTCGCGATGTCAGGTTTGGTCCCATTGTAAAAGTTGTTCATAACGATGAGTACAATGACCCCTTAAGAGGTTGTGCGTTATTTAAGTTATACCTTGTATATAAAAATGAATCACCAAAATGTATGTATGTACGCGCATAACTTCCGAACGACTGCACCAAATTGGATAATTCTCTTTTTGCTGTGTTTGTAATTATCAGGAGAAGGTTTTTATGAAAGAAAATGTTTGAAAAGTTGCCGGGAAAATGATAAAATTCGGGAAAACTGAAAGTGCATTTTCTATGGGAATTTTGTATGAATTATTGAAATTGTGACAGGACAACGTTTTTCGGGTCAGCTAGTAATAATAATACACCGTAATGTTATATTATCATCTATCACTTAGGTTAATACTTTTCAGGTTAGCACTTGGCTTCGGCCCGTGTTATCCTATAAAACCGGCACATCAGCGCCGAGATACAAAAATATATACCAACAAATAATAATAATAATAATAATAGCAATTTCAGTCTAGGTGGCAAATCTCATCAGAGTTTAGCCAGGTACGCAGGTGACATTATAGTGCACAAGTATGTGCACAAACACAGGAGCACTCTCTGTTTTTTAACTCTCATAGTCCGATGGGATGGCAATCCGACATGACACTAGTTGGTGGCTCCAAACAACCACCTTCTGTACCTCATTGTGACTCCTCGATTCCCTAGGGTCCCGAGAAATGTGAAGAATAAAAATAATAATAATAATAGCAATTTCAGTCTAGGTGGCAAATCTCATCAGAGTTTAGCCAGGTACGCAGGTGACATTATAGTGCACAAGTATGTGCACAAACACAGGAGCACTCTCTGCTTCTTAACTCTCATAGTCCGATGGGATGGCAATCCGACATGACACTAGTTGGTGGCTCCAAACAACCACCTTCTGTACCTCATTGTGACTCCTCGATAACGGAGATCGCAGTTCTCATTAAAGAGGTCCGAAGAGTATTGTGCAATCTAGATGTGAACAAGGCCAGCGGGCCTGACGGCATTCCAGCGAGAGGGTTGAGGCAGTGTGCGCCTGAACTGTCTCCTGTATTGACACGTTTGTTCCGCCTCTCTCTTGACAAAAAAACGGTGCCGAAATCCTGGAAGCTTGCAAATGTACAACCAGTGCCCAAAAAGGGCGACCGTGCAGACCCTGCCCATTACTGTCCGATCGCCATTACCTCCATTCTGTGCAAGGTTATGGAAAGGGTACTGAACAATAAGTTGCTGATCTACCTTGAAGACAATGATCTCCTCAGTGACCGTCAATATGGCTTTTGCCGGGGACGGTCAACTGGCGATCTTCTTGTGTATGTCACGCACTGCTTTAGCTAAGCCATCGAGAAACCGCATCTCGAAGGCCTTGACAGGGTCTGGTACGCTGCTCTGCTCAGCAAGCTTCCTGCTTATGGCATCCCAGCTGATTTTTGTAGCTGGACATCAGATTTCCTTCCAGAAAGGTCGATCAGAGTGGTTGTTGACCTTATGGCTATTGATGCCGGAGTTCCTCAGGGGTCTGTTCTCTCTGCAACTCTTTTTCTGATGCACATCAATGACCTGCTTCAGCCTGGTTTTGTTGGGTACGCAGAATACAGTACTGTTTCAGAGAGATACTTGTCCAGCGCAAAAACCAGCGGGGCCGAAGTTCGTTCCTTGAGAGAGGCCATGGTAGAGCGGACAGATTTGACCTTAAGCCTGGTCTCCCAGTGGGGTGATGATAATCTGGTCTCTTTTAACGCCACCAAAACACAGGCGTGTCTTTTTACCGCTAAAAAGAGTCGTTTCGCCCAAACTTCTACTTTTCGGGGTACATCTGTTCCGGTAACTGATCGACTTGAGTTCCTAGGCATGGAGTTGTCATCTGGTCTCAACTTCGGCGCCACCATTGAGTACAAGGAACAAACTGCGGCCAAGAAACTGGGCATCCTAAATAGGGTGAAGCGATACTTTACGCCTGGACAGCTTTGAACCCTTTATAAAGCGCAAGTCCGATCCTGCTTGGAATATTGCAGTCACCTTTGGGATGGATCAGCTAAGTACCAACTAGCCGCGCTTGACTCGGTGGAACGCAGAGCTAAGAGGCTCATTGGCGACGTGAAACTGGTGGATGCCAAGCTTCATAGCTTGGCTCATCGCCGCAAGATTGCTTGCTTGTCGGTCTTCTACAGATTGTACTTCGGGGTGTGCCCAAGATCTCCACGACCTCATTCCACCGGTCCCCTTCTATCATCGGACATCTAGACGCACTGATGGTAACTACCATCCCTACCTAGTTGCTATTCCACCAATTCGCATTAAGCGCTTCCAAATGTCTTTTATAATGCGCACAGCAAAGGAGTGGAACTCACTACCAGCATCTGTGTTTCCGAGCCATACAACCCTAATCTCTTCAAAGTGAACAGGCTTCTTCTGGGTAAGCTCACTCCATCGTCGACTTTGTCTCTGTCACCTCTGACCCAGACTAGAGTCAAGAGCAAACCCATCACAAATAAAAAAAAAGAAAGTCGATATTGACGATATAAACAATTATCGATGTTTCCTAATGGTAAAAAAGTAATATTACTTAATGTTTACATTTTAGATTTCCAAATATTCTGGAACTGAAAGATAAGTGGATTAATGCAGTTTCCAGGGATAATTGGTTCCGAGAATTTATTGTTTTTCCGACAGGTATATTGCTATTATTTTTATTAGACATACTTTCAGTCGATTAAATTAGCTGATTAATTTAATTGAATAAAGTCAAATTTGAAGTGTTACGTCAGTGTTTTATTTGCAGCCAGTTAACACCCAATCAATATAGTTTAAAAAAATGTAGAATTAATAGACGTCGATTTTATCGATATCGATATTATAATTGTAAAACTGACTTGTGCATCACTATGTTTGGAACATTCGTCCTGAAATTGTTGTATCGGCCAATCACAACACCTGTATTTTCTTCGACCCCCGGCCCGCAGTGGTGAGTGGTATGCCTAGACAAAATCCGTCTATCAGCTCTCAAGTGGTTTAACCCTTTAAGGAGCAAAATAGTATTGGGATGGGTAAATAAAAAAAATACTATACCAAATCAGTTTTCTTTAATACTTAAAAGAAAATTTAAAACAAAAATAATTTTTCAGGAACCTAATACTGAGTTTTCAGGTTGTAGCTTTTTAGATACAAAAACACAAATATATAAAATAGGTTATTGAAAACTTCGTATCTAAAAATACACAAAATTACTCTCAAACTTGTAAACCATAAACAATAATCAACTTTAAACAACAAAAAATGTTAAATTAAATAATTATGTAACAGAGATCAATGGTTAAAAGTAAATAAATCTAAATTATTGAGCCGTAGTAGACTATTTGGTATGAAATTCACGAAAGCAGTTACGTTTTTCCGTAAGACACAGCCTCGTATCACATTTCAAACAACTTATAACTGTCTGTCCTGCTGTGCAGTTCCTGCACCGACCCTTCTTTACTATACTTGGTATATGGTGTAAGCCATCAGTGCGGATATCTTTTTCGGGCCTTGGCACAACGGGTTGTTTTATTTTCACCGAATTTGTGGCCATTCTACTAACCGTTTTACCTTTTTGCAAAAGGGTGTAAGAAATGCTTAATTTAAAATCTTTAAGAGACATTACTTTCTTTTCATTCAACATTTTGCAATGCCGCCTATATACTAACCAGCAATTGTTGACGCAAATATCTACTAAATGGTAATAAATTCTCTTATACCACTTCCTACTCTTACTGCCTGTTCGATATAGAGAAACAAACATTCCCGCTAAGTCCACACCACCCATGTGCTGGTTATATTCTGATATAACCATTGGACATTTAACATCTACTTTACACTTAGAAGCCTTACAATATCTTTTTACAAAAGTTTCCTTGTTATCGGCAGCATATGAACTAGCTAAAGTAACACATTTATTATCTGCCCATTTAGTAACAGCAATCTTCTTTTTGTTATCAACCATAACCTTATAGCTTCCTCTTCCTTTCTTTAACAAGTCTTTGTCCGAAATCATATTACATCCTCTCAAACGATCTTTACGGATAACCCCCAATGACAGGATGCCATACTCACTTCTTAAATATGATATAAGTTCAAGAGAAGAGAACCAGTTGTCAAAAAACAAGGTTGTCAAAGCTGGATTTTCAATAGTTTTAGACACCCGCAGTACACATTTTTCAGTGAGCCCGAAATATTTATTTTCAGTGTTTGTAAAACTAATGTCATCAAAAGTGGTTTCACCAGCATATGGGAAGAAGTCATAAACTATGCCAGATACACCAGCTCTGACTAAAAACTTAAACCCCCAAGGATGGGGCTTATTTTTAATGTACTGCCTTCTTGATCCAGCTCTTGTCCCTTTGTACGGGATCATCATCTCGTCAATGGAAAAAATTTTTTCGGGCTCTATTCGTAAACAATTTCTTCTGACGTGTTCCATGACAGGTCTCACTTTGTTATATCGATCATTAGGGTTCACATTGCTGTTATCGGAAAAATGCAAGTACTTACGTAATAGCTGATATCTTTTCAGAGGCATTACCGATGCTATTTTGTCATACCTTAACTGATGTGACCAATAATCTTTGTAAGAAGGCATACCGACAATACTCATGAGCATATCAATACCTAAAAAGTTTTCATATTCTTCTGTTGTCATATCAATTGATCTTCCTGTGCTTTGAGTGGAGTAAAGGTTTGATTGATAACAAATAAATCCCATCAATTCATCGTCGAACAATTTTTTGAAGTATTGATATGGAGTATCAATACCAGTAACTTGTTCCTGAAATGAACTGTCTACACTTGTTTCCCTATCCACAGGCCACATAAACTTTGTAGATTTAAATTTGAATTCCATGTGTTCCTTTTTTCTTTTTCTTGAACGCTGAACTTCAACACCAGAAGTCTGGGATTGATATAGGTCTTCTCTAAAGCTTGATGATGGTTCTATTCTATTGCTTTGGTTTTGAGTTTCTGATCTGTGTGAGCGTAAGAGTCTGGATGCAATTGGTATCAAAGGACTACAAGTATTGGAATAAATGGTATTTGGCGTACTTGGCGACTGAACGGATTGTGATGTGCCTGGTGAAGGATTTGCAAGAGAAGGTGAAGATGGAATCGTAACACTCGTCGCGGCTGGTGCATCAGGTAACCATGGGTATTCCGGTGGAGGCTGTATTTGTGATGGAAAAGAGTCATCTTCGCTATCCGATTGTTCAAAAATATCCATCATGTCGTTGGGAATATCAGGAGCGTCTGAAGACAGGTCTAAATCTATGTCAGAATCATCAGACCCTGAGTCAGCTGGCGGCAATAGGGCTAAAATTCTTGAACTCCTTGAACTTCGCTTCATTTTCTGTAAAAAAACGTAAAGTATTCTTGTATCTTTTTGGGCACTAATAAATTCAATTGCCAATCACTGAGAAAGACGCCCAGTATCTATTTAGATACATGGGTAGTCAACTCGATTTATAAAGGTAAGTCGCAATGTATCTATTTAGATACAAATACTTTTATCATTCAATATACGTTAAATAACATAATTTTATAATAAAATAATACTTACTTGTTATAATTAGATGCCTGTACAATAATATGACGCCAAAAGATTTACAATATATTCACTTTTACTAAGACTTTTAGCAAAATTTTATTAAACGTCCACCATTACTTAGTTTCGCCGCGAACCGTCTAAATTTTTGCTGTGACTGGAGGGAAAGAGATAGTACCCGTGGCTTGAAGTGTTGCGTTCTCGTTCTATTGTAGGTTGATAACTCTTACGGCAAGAGGAGCACATTCGCGCGACTTTTGGATTTTGTATAATGTTCGTTTAAATGTTTTGTGCATATTTAGATACAAAAATACTTAAAGGGTTAATACTGTTTGAAAAGAATTCACTATTCAGCACACTCACAATCACAACATTGTTTAAAAGAGGTATCACACCACGACACCAAAAACTTCCAAACTCTGACATACATGGCACACCCCACCAACCATACCCAACACTACACCATACCCAACACCACACCACACCACAAACTATAACTGTGTAAAAGAATTGACTATTCAGCACACTCACAATCACAACATTGTTTAAAAGAGGTATCACACCACGACACCAAAAACTTCCAAACTCTGACATACATGGCACACCCCACCAACCATACCCAACACTACACCATACCCAACACCACACCACACCACAAACTATAACTGTGTAAAAGAATTGACTATTCAGCACACTCACAATCACAACATTGTTTAAAAGAGGTATCACACCACGACACCAAAAACTTCCAAACTCTGACATACATGGCACACCCCACCAACCATACCCAACACTACACCATACCCAACACCACACCACACCACAAACTATAACTGTGTAAAAGAATTGACTATTCAGCACACTCACAATCACAACATTGTTTAAAAGAGGTATCACACCACGACACCAAAAACTTCCAAACTCTGACATACATGGCACACCCCACCAACCATACCCAACACTACACCATACCCAACACCACACCACACCACAAACTATAACTGTGTAAAAGAATTGACTATTCAGCACACTCACAATCACAACATTGTTTAAAAGAGGTATCACACCACGACACCAAAAACTTCCAAACTCTGACATACATGGCACACCCCACCAACCATACCCAACACTACACCATACCCAACACCACACCACACCACAAACTATAACTGTGTAAAAGAATTGACTATTCAGCACACTCACAATCACAACATTGTTTAAAAGAGGTATCACACCACGACACCAAAAACTTCCAAACTCTGACATACATGGCACACCCCACCAACCATACCCAACACTACACCATACCCAACACCACACCACACCACAAACTATAACTGTGTAAAAGAATTGACTATTCAGCACACTTACAATCACAACATTGTTTAAAAGTAGGTACTTGCAAGTTATTTGCCTGTATATACCTTCTTTGCCTGTGTCAAAGATACTTACAGCACATAAGGTGAAAAGGGGCTGTAGTTACCTGACTGCATATTTATTTCTTTGGTAGACTGAGGGGCTCATGGCAAAATAACAGCGCACAGTTTGATCGATCAAGGTTAAGCTACGCTTGCCGCGGTTGGTCTGTGGATAGGTGACCATCCCTTTCATACCAAGACCCCTCCTTGCCTCAGGAACCACGTTAATAGGTGATCCTGGCATTCATTCTTTGTAGATCTTTGAGAGTTGTTACAGATAGAAGCCTGAAAGTCTGACAACCAGTCTTTCCAAGGGGTACTGTTTTACCCAGAAACTGGGTTGTCGAGGTCCGATAGGCAGTCGCGTTTTTTAAAATACTGGTATTCAGCTGCATTCGATTAGACTGGAAATCTAGTTGACCCCAGTGAATTTAGGAAAAAACTCGGCAGATCATTATGACTGCACATATACATATAACTGTCACCATTCAAATTCAAATTATTAGCTATTGACCTTTATGTCACAAGCCAAAATTATTTACCAGTTTAACAAACATACTGTAATTAAATGCAATATATTAACATTACTTAAATAAAAATGAATAAACATTATTAGTATTGTATGTACTGATGTTGCCATTAGCCTTGTTTATTTGTATGAATGTGTATGTTAATTGGTATTAATTTATTTACAAAGGCACCAGGTCCATATACAAAGCACAAAGACTTAAAACACATAAAATTCGCTAAATGCATAAAATTCACTACTATCCTAAAAATAAATAAAATACATTAAATACATCATTAAGTAAAATACAATAAAATTAATTAAAAACGATAAATTGACATAAACATAATAAAAACCCAAGTCATTAAAATTAAATCCTATCTAAAAATTGTTACCGTCGGTTGGCACTCCGATGCACTTCGAGCCAATACCTATGGATCGGACTGCTCGAATCCTCACTGACGACCCTCAACAGCTGATTGGTAGATATCCGTAGAATGCTGGAGAACGATGCTATGCGCGATCTAATAACAGCATGAAAGTCCGGCCTCAGCGTTCATGCTCGACGCGCTAAAACCGCGGAAGTTTAATTAGGATGCGGTAGGCACTGTTGTACTGCACTCGCATGGTACTAAGTGTTGATCTTTTAAATTTAGAATGTGTAAAAACAGAGGCAATATAAAGGAACAACGTCTTTTTAACACACGTGCTACAACGGGAAAATCTGCGCGCAGGAATTGCACCGTATCGAGAGCGCCCGTCTTCCCCGTTCTATGTCGGCGTCATCTTTGATATCGTTAGTGAGAATATGTCCTAGATATAAACTACTCAAAACAAAATAGGGCCCACCTCGAATCAGTCACTATTTTGGTCAAAATAAAGTTATCTAAGTAGTTGTTGACAAAGTTATGCATTGAACCGTCAAGCTGACATGTTTAGGAATCCTTATCAATGTTTATTTCGACAACATTCATATTGGTTTCAA
The DNA here is from genome assembly GCA_948252095.1 of Dicycla oo. NCBI lineage: Eukaryota > Metazoa > Arthropoda > Insecta > Lepidoptera > Noctuidae > Dicycla > Dicycla oo. Next base: position 20,070,756 of record OX411732.1, read on the forward strand.
GAGGGTAGCTAAAAAAGTGAAGTACTCGAAAAAATCGTCGAATGCACAAATTCTCAGTCACTTAAGTTTTCAGTCTACACTAAACAGTGTTGTGGAATACTCACGTTTTTAACAATTTTGTTTAGTTTCTGTGTTAGTTGTGATCACTATGCCTGGTCCTCGCCGTCATATGGACATGGAAACCGCTGCAAGAGCAGTATCCTTGCTTCAAGAGGGACAGTCTCAGAGGTCTGTGGCTATCCACCTCGGTGTTTCGCGACGAGCAATCCGAAATGTTTGGGAACGGTATCAGGAGACCGGAAGTGTAGCTAGGAGACCTGGCACAGGAAGAGTTAGGGCTACGACTACCCAGGAAGACCGATATCTAAGGTTAACCGCACGACGGGAGCGTACTGTTACCGCTCGGACCTTACAAACTCGACTACGGCAATCCACAGGGACGAGAGTCAGCGACCAAACCATTCGGAATCGGCTTCACGAAGATGGACAACGCTCTAGAGTACGCGCTATTCGACTGAAACTAACGAGGGCTCATCGTGCAGCACGATTAAGGTACGCCCGGGAACATTTGGAATGGACCATGGATAACTGGAGGAATGTGCTTTTTACGGACGAGTCTAAAGTGAAGTTTTACAGTGATGACAGACGGATACGCGTGTGGAGAAGAGAAGGGGAACGTTTTTCTGAACCATGCGTCCATGGAACAGACCGATGGGGGGGTCCCAGTGTTATGGTATGGGGTGGAATTAGCTTACACGGCAAAACAGAGCTGGTAATTCTCAATGAAGGTACCGTAACCGCCGCCAGTTACATCGAGCGAGTAATCCGGCCACATGTCAAGAGTGGGCAATAATTTTGTCTTTATGCATGACAACGCTCGCGCGCACACAGCCCGCACCACACAAAGAGCCCTTTCTGAAGCCAATATCACCGTTTTGCCATGGCCAGCCATGAGTCCCGACCTCAACCCAATAGAGCATTTATGGGATCAACTCAAAAGAAGCCTGAAAGAAAACTACAGTGATGTTAACAGCCAGCAGGAGCTCATTAACGCCCTGAAAGTCTGTTGGGAACAAATACCGCATACAAACGTGACTCACTTGATTGAAAGTGTACCAGATAGGCTCAGAGAGTGCATAAGGAGCAGAAGAGGACCCACTCGTTATTAAAAAATAACAAGCACCATAATTTTTTTCAGAAGACGTGTGCTTTACAAGATCATGTTGATCCTTTATTTTGTGTATTTTTTCCTAAAAACTGTTATTTGTGTTTTTATTAAAGGAAATAAACAAATGATTCCATTGTTTATTTTTACACTATTCCTGAATGCCCACTTGACACTTGTACATTCATAAAAACTGAACAATTACGTTCAATTTTAAGTTAAGGCAAAAAAACATGGTGGGCCCTATTTAGTTTTGAGTAGTTTATAAACGTACGCACAACTTGTGGTTTTACATTACAGGATCTAAACGCAAATAACGCAAGTTTTATAATGCCTAAAAGTACTTATATGATCTACTGCAGTAAACAAAATCAGAAAAATATATATGTCGGTACAGGAGGCCGATCAGAGTGAGAATCTTCCCCAGAGAACATGATGTGTGGGTGATGCGTAGGTTAGCGAGCAACAAAGAAAGTATTTGAAATCACACTTCTAATTTATTTAGGTAGGTAGGTACACTGAACACAACGAGTCGTATGACGGTTCCTAGACTAGTAGTCCGCGCGGCTGCCAGCAGAAAAGTGTCCTCCTTGCGGTCGGACCTCTTCGCTCAACCCGCGCGTTCTTCAATCTAGACTCCGTCGAAACGTTGACGTCACAGCGCTTCCGTCTCGTTGTCAAGTCAGCTCCCGTACTATTGACTTTCCGACATATAATATTTTTCAGGATATATGCTAGTTAGATAGTGTGTTGAAAACATAATACAACTAATTTGATACGATAGAAAAAAATCACGAAGATACCTCTAAAAATTTATTTTAACGCTTAAAAACCATACTAATATACATACTATCATCCTCATTTTTTGTCAGATTATTCTACAAGCAACATATTAACGTAATAGTGTTTTAATTTTTTATTCCAATCAATAGATTTTTTGTAAATCGATAATTGCTTCATATTTTGCAATAAATTACCAGCGTTGTGTCATCGCGCTTCTCTTTCTTTTCTATGCAGTCCGACAGTGACCGCGCTTTAGGTCATGTAGCCCCCTTAAGTACAAAAAATAATAAATTAACTTCAAAAAGGAATAAACTCCAAATTATGAAATAACTTTAATTTCGGGAATTGGTGTCTTCGGGTCTTTATTTTAGTTTTTTTTGCCACCGACTTACGAAATAGTTATTTCATAATTTTGAGTTAATTTATTTTTGAAGTCTATTTAATTTTTTTTAAATTACTTTTTTATTTCGTAATTTTTAGTTTTTAGTAAAAATTAGAATATTTGTTTGTAATAAGTAGTTAATAGTTTTGTTATAAATAATGCACTAGAATTTGACCAAGGGTTTGAGATGTTCCCCTTTCCCTTTGACACCACACCCGTTAGCTCGTATCAATAAGCCAGGCCGTCACACTTACACGTATTAGTCCATTATCTTGAAAACTACTGAACCGATTTATATGAAACTTGCACTGTTCCCTAAGTTGAAGTAAATGTAAGCCAATAAAAAATAAATGGTCACGATCTGATTAATAGTTTCGGAGAAATGCGTGGACAAACATGCATACATACAAACATACATACAAACATACATAATAAATCTGCCTAGCCTTTTCCCAACTATGTTGGGGTCGGCTTCCAGTCTAACCGGATGCAGCTGAATACCAGTATTTTGCATATCTAACTTCCGTAACCCAGTTATTGGGTAATACGATACCCCTTGGTAAGACCTGGTTGTCAGACTTTCGGGCTTCTGACGACCCGTAACGACTGCCAAAAGATCCACGAATGACAGCCGGGACCAACGGCTTAACGTGCTTTCCGAGACACGGAGGAGTCTCGGTATGTAAAGATGATCACCCATCTACGGACCAACCCCGACAAGCGTAGCTTAACCTGATGGATCGACCCGTGTGGCTGTTATTAGTTAGCCGCGAGCTCCATACATAGGTACATCTATAAATTTTTGTATATTTGTTTGGAAGCCCTAATAAATTATCATTTGTGAATATATTGCAGTTCCAATAATATTAAATACCGACATACGCGTCGAATTGATAACCTCCGTTTTTTTTTGAAGTCTGTTAAAAAGTGCGATCTTGGGGCAAAACGTTGAAAAAGTAAAAAATAATTCAATTTACGTGATTAAAATCTAATCTAACTACCTTGCCCTTTGCCCAGCAATGTAGCTGTGTAGCTCCGAGATATAAGTATAGTATTGAATGCAAAAATCCCGTATATTCTCTGCATGGTGCAACTGTTGCAAGTGTTGTTAACCCTTTATTAAGTCACGGATATATTTGGACAACGCAAAAATGTGCCTCGCACTTAAAATTATAATTTCGGATTGCATCAAACCGTTTACCGAGCATGCTACGAAGTTGACAGCACATTATATTTTTTGCAACCGCGACGTAAAAGAACAAAACATCACGCCTGTAATCCCCGAAGGGTTAGGCAGAGGTGTACCTATAGTACACCCACATTTCACCAGTTATGTTTAAGTACTATGTAATAGGGTGCGAGCCTATTGCCATCAATCGGGAACAAATCTAGTCTACGGGCTGCTTTTCCCAACTATGTTGGGTCGGCTTCCAGTCTAACCGCATGCAGCTGAATACCAATATTTTACATGGAGCGACTGCCTATCTGACCTCCACAACCCAGTTACTGGGTAATACGATACTCCTTGGTAAGACTGGTTGTCAGACTTTCGGGCTTCTGACGACCCGTAACTTCATCCACGAATGACAACCGGGACCAACGGCTTAACGTGCTTTCCGAGGCACGGAGGAGTCTCGGTATGTAAAGATGATCACCCATCTACGGACTTAACCTGATGGATCGGCCCGTGCGGCTGTTATTACTTAGCCACGAGCTCCTGAAAACATAAAAATAAAAACTCCAAGATGTACACGAGTCGCTCTTCTCAGCGTGTCAATGACAAATATAATTTATTTTATGTTGAAATTTATTTCCTGTTTGGCCCAGCACCCTAATTGCGTAACACACTATTGATCGGAATCTGAATCATTTTGAAGCAAATTGCTAATCCGTTGCTTCATACGTTCGAAAAATTTGTCTTTTCAACACCGTAAATAACGCAATGAATGTTGTTGAACTGTCAAAATTAAACAGATTCCAGAAACGCTAACATCGTTCCCTGACGCAGACATAAGGTCCTCATGTGTACAGGTGACAGGGCGGGCATGTGGCCCAATATGAAAGTTAGACCATGCCGCATATACGTACAGTCAACGTCTAGAAGTCCACTTACACCGCAATGATCATTATCGCCTGTGATATACTGGCTGCCAAAGTTGCCAATGTATAGTATTGTCAAACGTTCTTATAGAAGAAGGTCACAAGTACAACTAATATTGCTATGCCATAGTTTTGTAAGATTGCTAGTGGACTTCTGACTGTTATAGTACATTGAAGATTGGAACCATCCGAGAAACCACATCTGTGAAGAATGTCTTTGCTGCGGCCGACCTGAGTACAGAGTCTAAGTTTTCCAAGTTCGCCACGGCAACGTGTGTCGAGTTGAAAGACTCTGTGATGGCTCGATGAAAGAATGTGGTTTGAACTTCTGTTCTTCGCCAAAGATCACATTCCGAGGAGGTGTTGCCATTGGATGGACTCACGCACCCAAGAAAACTTTTAGTGTTTTAAGTCTCCGTGACACTGAGGAGTAATTGTGCATTGTATGGCGAAGTCGTTTTCTAGTTTCCCCCTTTCTATGCGGTTTGCTATGAATTTCTGCTGTCCTGTGATTTCCCTTCCATGCGATATTGAGTTGCTACTCGACCTTTCATGACTTATTATTATTATTCATTAAAACAAAAAGAATCTGAATAGAATTTCTAATGATTCATTGACTGCTATAATTAAATTCATGTTATTCCGTGTGAAAATAGCAAAAATGTGACAGAATTTATATCCCGTGTATGGTTATCAATTGTCACATTTTTGCTATTTTATTCAGATACACCTTATCTTCCTTCTCCCCGCTCAAAAGCTCGAGCAAAATATATTCGTCTTGTTATAATTATAATAATATACACAGCCATTAGGAACGGGTCTATGTGCTGTATAAATATCTTGACGTAAATTAATAAACGTTTGTAGTTTACTTACTTATCAACAAACTCACTTACTTTGGAGATAACTTGTTTGTATTTAAACTATATTTAAATCAAGGATTTTCGTGTCAATGGACACCAAAATATTTGTCTTCTATAAGTAACTTACATTATAAATTAAAGTTGATTTTCGTGTCTGTCTGTGTGACCGTTGTTCTAATACTAATATACTTAAAACTTACTATATACTTAATACTACGCAACAGATTTTGACGTGATTTTCGCTATAATTTAGTGAATTTATTCTGGAAGGTTTATGTGTATAATATCTACATTAATATTAAGGCTTGTCTCCGTGAAATACGGCGAAACTAACGTTGTGTCCGTCTTTTACAGTAACTTTACATAAGAAGTGATTTCATTTGTCCTGAAATCTATTTTAGTTTATAGAACTAAAGACAAAAAAAAACTAAATCCTGACCGCGATTTTACGGGAGCGACAACCATAGGGCGTTTGTGCACTACAAGGAATTTTACTGTCCGACAGTCCGATTTTTTACGGTCCGATGTGGCATGAAAACAACGGGTGATTGGCTTGTGCACTTGTCCGTCTTTACTCGGATCGGTGCGGCGCAGTTCAGGGTAGTTCTCTTTGAAACTAAACGCCACGCACCCGTAATTACGCTAAGAACGATGAGTATGACCCGGAATGGGGAAAAGTAAAATGTTGGATGGTAAAATTACGTATAGTGCACAAACGCCCTATCGATGTTTTGGAACCGTGAGAAGCAGGGGCTGGCCTTTAGTATTTATTAAAGCAAAACAGTGTACTAAATAGTAGAACCTGTTGATCGAACGTATTTTGTTTTTGTAACATCATAATTATTTAGGTAGGTAGCCTAAAATTAGGTAGGTAGGTATACGAAAGCTTGAGTCGGAGACAAGAACAGACAACAGTGAATTGAGATGCGTGGGCAGTTGATTCGGAATAATTTGGCACGAGTCCAAATTCCAAATGCAAAATATACTGTAACGCGGGAATTCCAAATTCAAATTAACCAACCATTCAAAATAATAATAGATATCGATGTGTCAGGCCACCTTTATGTTGGAGAGAGCAGGCTGTCATCTACCACGCGGATCAATGCGGGTTATGATGAAAACCGTCCAAATGCGTGTTGGACCACGCACAATGAAGAGTTTCGTAGTTGGGGATGAATTTATCCTAAGAACAAACTTAATATTGTAGTTGAAAAACATGTGCTCCCATACATTCCAACTGCAAATGTTATGTTTTTACGCACAATATTGAAAGATTTACATTACGTTCTTTTAAGACCATTGAGGTTTTCCTGTACCTAATCTATAAGTATAGAACTCTTTTCTGTATTTTTTTCTTTCAAAATTTTAGGCTCAGTAGTTTCGGAGATAAGGAGCGATGGTCAATTTTCATCTATTTTCTTAAATAACTTTAAAGCTATGTATTTAGAGACCTTTACTACACCCACATTTCAATACTGCTGTCATAAGGAAAAAAGACGTATCTGACATTTTTTTTTTTAAATAGAGTTATTTACATATTCGGAATCAGCAAAAAAAGACGCAACTCCCAGTATTTTTATATTGGCGTAAACCTAAAAAATGTTACTATTAAAACTTTTTAGAAAAAAATAAAACCGACTTCCAAAACAAAACACTACAAAGTGAAAAATAACTTTAATTTCGGTAGTCGGTGTCTTTGGTTTTGTATTTTCGTTTTTTGCCACTGACTTCCGAAATTAAAGTTATTTTTCACTTTGTAGTGTTTTGTTTTGGAAGTCGGTTTTATTTTTTGCTAAAAAGTTTTTATTTTTCACTTTTTAGTTGTGGAACCTACCCCAAACAAATTCGAATACATAATTGAGCACACTAATTGTAGATATAGCCATGTAAATAACAGTGATAGGTAGTTATTAAAACATCATCACATCATCCACATAAAATAAGTGGGAAATATACGCATTATTGAAGCTAGCACAAAAACTCCCCAAGCAAAGTTAATTAAATTTATATGGGACCACCTCGGAAGTATACCCTTTCAAACAAAAAAAAAGAATTTTCTAAATCGGTCCATCCGTCTTTGAGTACCTAATCGCATAACAAACATACAAAAAAAAAAATACAGACGAATTGAGAACCTTCTCCTTTTGGAAGTCGGTTAAAAATACGCATCTGCCTGTGTATTTTGTATTTTAAACAGGACAAAATATTTTTTCTCCATTTCAATATTTCTGTAGATACGATCATTTCTCTAGGTCGGCAGAATAGTTATCGTAATACTTTTTACCTTACTGGAAACGCATGTTTTTCGTCAATCCTGAATCCCCATACTTCTGATTTATTTTTATTTCGCTTTTGGACATATTTGTTAGTATCCTAGTGACTAAGGGTCGGTTTTAACTCAACCAATGGTTAAACATAGTAACTAATGGTTGAATTTTGGCTAAATGTGAAAGGATAAACATGAATGTATTCATGTTAGCCCATTCATGTAACTAATGGCATAACTCGTGCCATTAGTTACATGAATGGTTATGGAAGTTACATGGAATATCATACGTCGTGCTACCGTTGCTTTGAGTGTAGTGTGTCTATAACCGTCCATAAAATTAAGTTAAATAAGTGGTAATTTGCTGCTAAATTCGGCAAATTTTTGTTGTGACATATACAGTGACTCTTGTGGAATCCAAATATATATGGTTACTGTCAATTAAATACAGTTTAATACCAGTATTTGCAAAATACCTATAAAACTTAAAGTTTCTGAGTGTTGAAGGTGACCTTTGTGACTTTGAGAACAAAGGAACTCATTAGTCACGAGCTTCTTGCAAGTCATTCATACAAAAATCTCTAAATATTGGTGCAGAATTTCGACCGATAACTTAAAGTCGCCGTGGTCGAGTGGTTGGCGGGGTGAGCTTTTTGTATCATTGCTCACTAGAGCTGCTCTGCGTGCCGCCGGTTCGGATCTCACAAAACGCAATTCTTTTTCTATTTTCAAAATACTATAATTCGAGCAAACATTGTTAGATTGAGAGTTTTAACAGAAACGGTACTATGATCCGTTCACCCGACAAGAAAAAATCTCATTCGGATACCAACTTGAGGACTGGTTCCCCAATGAGCGGCGAACAAAATGTGACAGTCCGTAAACATAAACAGCCGGATTCTGGGTGGACACAGGTTATAAATGAGTTGTCGACGGAGTTAAAGAATACAATAAATGAGTGGCGACAGGAGTTGGAAACAAGTATTAAGGAAATATCAGAGAATGTGGTATCAATGAAAGTTGAACTTACTTCGCTTAATCAAGTGACGTCAGAGATAAGAAATGACATTAATTCTCTTCGATCGGAGCAGTCAGTCCTGCGTAAGAGGGTTACTGAGTTAGATGTGAAGTATTCAAGTACGACGGAACGAATTAATTCCCTCGGTGACTCGGTCCAGTTTGTTGCTGACCAGCAAACTGATCTCGGCAAGAAAGTCGCACATCTTACCGAAAATATTCAAGAAACCATTGGTTTAAAGCCTATTGTTATAGAACTTGTGGCAAGGATAGATAATTTGGAACAGAGTGCTCGTAATTGTAACATAGAGATATGCAACATCCCTGAAAGGCGTAACGAAAACCTCGTAACCATGATGCAAAATATTGGGGCCAAAATTAAGTGCAATGTTCAGCAAAATGACATTATTTCTATTCACCGTGTCCCACATGCACACCAGCAAAACAATAAGCCCAAAAACATCATAGTTAAATTAGCTTCACGTATACTACGTGACAATATTCTTAGTGCCCATCGGTTATGCAAGGGACTTGCCACGGACCAAGTTGGCATTTCAGGAACATCGCTACCTATATATATGCATGAGCACCTGACTTTAAAAAACAAGCAATTATTTCGAGAGTGTCGAGACGCTGCCAAAAAGCACAGTTATAAGTTCGTTTGGGTTAAGCATGGAACCATCCTTGTCCGTGAAAAAGAAGGGACAAGGTCTTTTGCAATTCGGACCCCACAAGACATCACTAAAATTAAACCTGGCTACGCAGCACCGATTGACAACCAAGCAGCTGTATCCATTGAAAAATAGCTCTACAATGTATAATCGATCAATCTTCGGCATATCACATAACCTATCTCCACAGTTTTGGGAATTTGTAATAGTTTATATATTAATAACTTTAGTTGAACAGTCCATAATTATGCTGGCTTGTAAGTGGCTTGTTATGGTTAATCCTTCATTTTTTGAGTGTTATGTTTTGTTTCTTGTATCCTGTCCGCATTCTATTAACGCTTTATTGTTCAATACTGCCCGGCTACTTACGATTACGTTAGTATCGGTTAATGTATTTATGCCCATACTCTACAGAATTTTACGGTACAATGACAGATAACTTAGTTATATATTACCAAAATTGCAGGGGATTCCGCACAAAATTAAATATTTTATATATGAATATTCTAGCCAATTGTTATGACATAATAATTTTAACGGAGACCTGGCTGACACCTGAGATATCGGATAACGAGTTTATTGATGAGCGTTATGTGGTACATCGGTATGATCGTGACCGTATTGCTACCAATAAAAAAGACGGAGGCGGTGTTCTCGTGGCTGTACTGAAGGGTCTGCATTCAGTTCGATTGGTTCCGCAATTTGCAACTCATTCTAGCATTGAGCACATTATGGTGCAACTGCCAAGCTCGAGTCGTGGTAAGGGCCTAATTATTGTCGCAGTATATATACCACCAAAAACGCCAGAATTTGCTTATGCAGAATATTTTGAACTACTGCAATCACTGCTTAGCGACACAAACAATGATAATTTCTATATGGTAGGAGATTTTAACCTACCCGAAATCGACTGGATCGCTTGTACAGATAGTACTTCACTATCTGCTCATATTTGTAGAGGTAGCTCCCCCGTTTGTGATCATATGAGTGCGCTCTTGTCGTTCCTCAACGCTCATCAATTCAATACAATACGGAATCCAAGTGGGAGAATATTGGACTTGGTTATTGGTAACGGTGATTGCAATGTATCTAGAGCCACAGACTATTTACTACAGCTTGATAGCCACCATCCTCCACTTAATGTTTTTATTTCTCTAAGTGTACCATACGATTCGATGGCCCGTAAGATGATTAAAAAATATAATTATTACAAGGCAAATTATGATAACATAAATGGGGATTTGGAGGGGATAAATTGGGAGGAAGTTTTAGCTAACCAAACCATTGACGATACCTTAAGCACATTTTATGACATTGTTTTCTGCATTATTAAAAGACACGTTCCATTGATTAACTGTAGATCTTTAAAATTTCCGGTTTGGTTTTCAAAATCGCTTATACATATTTACAAAAATAAAGCCAAGGCTTGGGTAAAATGGAAGATGTATCAAAACATTTCAGACTACGAACAGTTTTCCATTTACCGCTCTAGATTCCAAATAGAGTGCAAAAACTGTTACAGAAAGTACATTGCCTCTGTAGAAGAGGGTGTCCGGACTAATGTAAAGCATTTTTGGACGTTCATCTCTTCCCGCAAATCCTCTACAAGCTTCCCTTCTATCATGTATTGTGGAAACCGTTCCGCCAATAACCCTGAAGACATCTGTAATCTGTTCTCAAGCTTTTTTAATTCGGTATACGAGCCATCCACTTCAGTTGATGATATTTCATCGCAGTGCGGAGATTATTTGGAAACCTGTTCTCTCCTGAGTAGCATTCAGTTTACTGCCGATGAAATATTAAGTGCGCTAAAAGCTTTAGATCCATCTAAAGGCCCGGGATCAGATGGTCTACCAGTTGTGTTCGTTAAAAAGACTGCCGTTAATCTGTGTGTGCCATTACAAATTATTTTTAATTTATCAATTTCACAAGGTGCCTTTCCCCAAGCATGGAAACTCGCAAATATAACTCCTGTTCACAAGTCGGGACCTAAACAGGATATCGAGAATTATCGTCCTATATCGATATTATCGGTTTTGTCAAAGCTTTTTGAGAGACTTGTTCATGATAAAGTTTATCCTCTACTACATAATAACATAATTCCACAACAACATGGATTTGTCAAAAAAAGATCAACTACCACGAACCTGATAACTTTTGTTGACTATTTATTTAACAATATGGACTCTCGTATTCAAGTTGACGCTATATACACGGATTTCCAAAAGGCTTTTGACAAAGTGGACCATCAATTGCTCTTGAGTAAAATTGCCTTTAATGGTATTCGTGGCGACCTATTGAGATGGTTCTCTTCTTACGTTTTTAACAGATCTCAGAGAGTTGTGATAAACGGTTTTAATTCTGCGACCCTAAATGTTACTTCCGGTGTTCCTCAGGGCTCTATACTGGGTCCTCTTTTGTTTATTATGTTTATTAATGATATAAGTACGTGTTTTCAAAATTCTAAACTATTACTTTACGCAGACGATCTAAAAATCTATAGGCCTATTATTAATTTACGTGACTGTTTACTTTTGCAGGAAGACTTAAACAGATTCAATGCATATTGTGTAAAAAGTAAACTTAAACTGAACATATCCAAATGCCATTGCATTAGTTTTACTAAAAATAAGAACGTAATAAAACATGCATATTCATTGAACAATATAAATCTAGCAAGAGAAACAGTGGTTCGTGATCTTGGTGTTTTGTTAGATGACAAACTCCATCTGGATGCTCATGTTGCTAAAATTGTAAACAATGCTTTCCGTATGTACGGTTTTGTGATGAGATCGGCTCAGGAATTTAAACGCCCTGGTACATATTTATACCTATATAAAACATTGGTCAGGTCTCAGTTGGAGTACGCAGTCCCGGTGTGGAATCCCTTCTATGAAAAATATTCTAATATGATAGAAAAAGTACAACGCAAATTTTTAAAGGCAATGCATTTCCGTTGCTTTCGTACGTATGTATCTTACAGCGACTTACTAATTAACTATAGACTTCAAAACCTTAAATCTAGGCGTATAATGTTAGAAACGACGTTTCTGTTTGATTTATGTAACAATTCATATGATTGTATAGACATAAGCAATAGAATTAGTTATGTAGTACCCAGAACAACTATATGTCGAGGTGTGCGAGCGCGACCTCTGTTTGCTGTAACCTCTTGTCGATCAAACGCAGGCTCGCGAGCACCCCTACGGCGTCTTACTGCTCAGTTTAATAAGATTTTCCGGGATATCGAGTTCTTTGCTGTTTCCACAGGAGAATTTAGAGGTATTGCTCGTAAAATTTTGGCAGAATTATGAACGTAATAGCCCTAAAACCATAATTTTTAATGTATATGTTCTCTTTTTTTTTTATTTTTACCTTATAAGTTTCCGTTTAGCTTTATTTTTATATTTAATCATATTCAATGTTATCGCACGCCGTTCGTTTTTGTTTAATTTTTTTTTTATATTATGTGGAAAATGTTGTAGGTTAAACATTTATAATCCCATTTTAGTTCTAAGTTCTTTATCATAACATTGTAATGTGTAACCGTTTATTTTCCCAAATAAAGTAAAATAAAAAAAATAAAATAAAACTCATTCATGTTTAGCCCTTCACATTTAGCTAAAATTCAACCATTAGTTACCATGTTTAACCATTGGTTGAGTTAACTACGGATCAAAAAACCGGCCCTAAAGAAGACCCTAGTCATAGCAAAATGCTTCTTCACATCTCAACAGCTCAAAGGCCCGTACTGACCCTCCCTGAGTACCGGATGATAAGGAGTCGTTGCTCCTAACAATCGATTATCTTGGCCTACTTCCAGACCTGCGCCGTTGTTAGCTCTAATGAATTCACCCTCCTTTTATCGAATTTCAGGAAGAGATAATTTATTTTGATAAGGATAGGATAAGCATATTAGCAAGCTATTCATGGTAGGGCAATGTAATTAATTTTAAAATGGTCAAGAGTGAGTCGGCACCAAGGGTTCCGTATATCTAAAAAATGTGTGCTATTTAGAGACATCGTTTTATTTTTCCCGTAATCTTTAATTTTCCGGGCTACTTTTCCATTTTTTTCTTTCCCTAAAAATCTTCTTCAGACTATTACGAACATTTAAAATAAAAATTAACCAAATTGGTGCAGCCTTTCACAAGTTTTGTGCTTACCAACGAACAGCATTAGATTACCGTTGCAAATGTTGCCATTCCACATAAAACAACATTTTTTTATGACATTTTTCACCTCATATGCGTTTTTCTTTTGAGAATGTTGAGATGGATGTGTGGAGTGACGAAAATGGATAAAGTAAGAAATGAGGTATATAAGGCGAAGTTTGAAAGTGGCGCCAGTGACGGAAATCGTTTGGCTTGGTACGGGCATGTGATGAGGAGGGAGGAAATGCATGTGACTAAAAGAGTGATGAATATACATGGTGACGGATGGAGAGGGAGAGGAAGGCCAAAGAAAAGATGGATGGATTGTGTAAGGACTGGTATGAAACTCACTCCCTTCAGTGAATGACATCATGAAGGTTGACAGGGGAGAATGAAAGAAGAAAACGTGTTGCGCCGACCGCGACCCCATGTAGCATGGGATAAGGACAGGAAGATGATGATGCGTTTTTATTATACGTCCGTGCTCCCTTCCCTCATTCCACTTTTTCCGGACTACATTCGTTGGGACTTGAAACCGCGATTTTGGGCCAATCTTTTTAAAAAACGTGGAGCCTGCCTCATCCCGTCCTCTTTGCCTTCCTTGCCTTGCGATGGCTTTTATGCTCTCTACTACGTGGTTGTTTTTTCTACTAGTCGCTCCATGTAAAATACTGGTGCAGCTGCATCCAGTTAGTCTGGGAGTCCACCCCAACATAGTTCGGAAAAGGCTAGGCAGATGATGATGTAGATTGCTCTACCGGCTAAGACTCGTCAAGTAAATACATGATTTTTTTTTTTTTGGTATAGTACCTACTTCATAAATTCTATAAAATAAAAACGATGTGGGCATAATAAAAATAGATAGTGTCATTGGAAAGGTCAGACAGAGTAATCAACTAATTAAAACCGACTAAGCACCTCTACTAAGTAAACATAATAATGTTGTCGTCAAAAGCCAATTCTTTCAAACACAAAGCGTATAAATAATATGATAAATAGGTATTCCGTCTACAAATAGGCATAATTTAAGAGGAGGAGTGGCTGAGATTGTTGTAATGTTATTGTCGTTTTCATAATCTTTGTTTACAGCAAGCACAGTATAAAAGTTAATAACATAGAGACCTGCAAGTAATAACATCGTAACTCAGTTTTAGGCCATTTTTAATTAAAATCGTATTCTTGCTGTACAAAATTAATGCAGATTTTTTTTTGCACTCACCACAGAACAGAACAAGGGTAAGTCAAAAACCATCCAGTCTGTCTGGTAAAAAACCATGCATGGTCAGCCTTTTTGTGTGCCCTGGTTTATAAATAATAAGTAGGAAATTTGTTGTTACAGATCATAGACTCAGATCTGGACACAGTCCATGTAACAAAGAAAGAAAAAAATATATTTTATTTGGGAAACGCACAGGAAATACAAACAGTAAAAAAGAGCATAGGAAACTAACAAAATTAACATTTAAAAAAACAAAATAAATATAAAATATAAAAATAAAAAAAAGTTAAGTAAGTAAAAGGTAAATTCCTGTTCATGATGAAAAAAACTAACTCGCCTAATTATGTGGAGTCGCACATTAATACAGATAGGACACTTCGTAAAATCATTTAAATAAAAGCGACTTGCTACGACACAATAAAGTGCAATCAGGTCGCACAACGCTTATTACCTACCTACAAGTTGCCTCTCTTTCTGTCGCGTAACTCTTATACCCTTCAGACTCGTTAGGGTTATCTTCTTTTACGACGCGGTGTGTGAGTGAGTATCGAACTGACTGTGCGAGCCGGCCGGTGCGCGGCAGCCCGCACTGAATTGGCCCCGTGACAAGGGCCCGCTGCGTACTTGTAGCTTCATACCTAAACTGCGGAGTGTCCCATCTGTATTAATCTGTGGTGGAGTGTGGAGTTGTGGAAGACTTACATCACTTATTGATGGTCTAATAGAAATGACCTGTTTGGAGTATTGAGGTTGAACCGCCTTGAAATAGGCACATTCTATAGAATTCTCACTCAACCAAATGGTGATGATGCGAAGAGTCTGTTCAGGTTCATGGCCCAAATGTACACTGTAGCAGTGTGTGTTTATGGTACGATGGGACTGTCTTACGCATTGCGATTCTAAAAGTACCTAATTAAATAAAGAATTTATAAAAAAAAAATGAAATCAATTCATACATGTGAGTTCTTTTCAAAAATAAATTTTGTGCTTTACTCTTCAAAGTGAAAAAGTGGACTTAGGGATTTTTCGAATTGGAGCACCCAATTGGTCTGGAATGTGCGAAAACATCCACTCGAAAATACACTTGCGGGAATCTACACTTGTATTGTCAGGGAAACGTATTGTTGAGCTCTTTCACTCAATCTCTGGTCACTCTGGTTGAGCAGATTGGCCCACTATTATAAGGCTGGTCCCTAAAGTCCGAACTATACAGTAGAAGTCGAAGCCGAATCCCTTGTTCACAAACTTAAACTTAATTTAAGTTCAGTGCAACTTTTTGCAAAAGGACAGATGATAAATATTAGTTTACTCTCTCACTTGCTTATTAATCAACGGGCGTTGCGCTGGATGAAACAACAAGCTTTTCGACCATACTCGCGTTGACTATAGACGTTTTGGGAAGGGACGTGCCCGCTGAAAAAAAAAATAATTGGGTCGATACGATCACGATTACACTTGAATATAATTTCTGTACCTAGTTCAAGTGCAGCGGTTATCAATAAATTAATATGGTCCTCAAGCATTTCAAATGAAGTGGCGTGGCGCTTTTATTATTGGTAAACAATGTGACTTTGCCGCGGTTGGTCCGTGAATGGGTGACCTTTACATACCGATACCAATCCATGCCTCGGAAAGCACGTTAAGCCGTTGGTCTCGGCTGTCATTCGTGGATCATTGACAGTCGTTACGGGTCGTCTGAAGCCTGAAATTCTGACAACCAGTCTTACTAAGGGGTATCGTATTACCCAGTGACTGGGTAGTTAGAGATCAGATAGGCAGTCGCTCAATGTAAAATACTGGTAGGTATTCAGCTGCATCCGGTTACACTGGAAGCCGACCCCAACATAGGTAGTTGGGAAAAGGTTAGGCAAGAGCTATCTGACCTCCACAACCCAGTAACTGAGTAACACGATACGACTTAGTAAGACTGGACTTCCAAAATTATAAACTCTTCGGCAAAAAAACGCAAACCACCTTAGCAAATAACCTATTACTTTGGTACCTTCAGTTATTTTAATTATTCTAAATAAATTAACTGAATTAGATGAATGTATTTATGTTAGCTCATTCATGAATGAGCTAATATGAATACATTCATGTTTAGCCTTTCACATTTAGCCAAAATTCAACCATTAGTTACTATGTTTAACCTTTGGTTGAGTTAACTACGGATCAAAAAACCGGCCCTAAGGGCTAACTTTTCAATCGTCAGATAACTTTTATTTATGGAATAAATATGGCATGGCGGTTTGACAGCTTTTGAATAGAAAATATGTCAAACTATCATATTTATTCTTCAGATAAAAGTTATCTTACTATTGAAAAATCAGCCTCAAGTATCGTATATCCCCAGTATCAGAAGCAGAATAGTTTCTGAACTGTCAATTTCGTCATCAACGATTAAATCAGTGATAAATGAAGTTGAAAGTCGAATACCTACTGACTGTTTGGACTTTGACATCACTTATCATCGATTTAATCGAAATTTGTTGGTGAGTGTACCTGTACCTACTCAATGCAATGCATGCCCAGGCGACAACTTGCCTTCGTCTGGGCATGCTATCGACGATCGATACGATAATGGTGTCTTGTGGAATACGTTCCCTTCCCACTCCGCGGCAATTACATTCTTTAGCTCCCTGGATGTTTAGCACTGATCTTACTCGTCGCTTCAGCTTCAGAACATCCCAGGTGTTTTGTAAAAATGTAAGATTTCTGATAGGGATGCATTAATATGCCTTTTTGCCGATACGATACCTATCCCGATACGCTTGTTGAATTTAAATGAAGGTAAAATAAATAAAACACAAGTTGGGTTATTTTTTTAAAACTAATATAGATATTACAGACTTAGAATGAGATTATATTTTATATACCTAGATATAAGATATCTTATTTAAGGTAACTGACGTCCGTAAATTTTCGACTGCGTTTCTGTAAATAAAGTTTTTTTGTTGTTTTAGTCATCGTTGTCGTCAGTCAGTAACCAATAACTGAATGAATAACTGTTATTCATTCCTACATTCATACAATCTATCTGCCATTCTCAATCACTCGCGATTCAATGCAATTCACTTTCTTCTCAGAGTAGTCAGATACGAAACGCCGACCTCATCTAGTTTAAAAAAAAAAAAAAAATTGACTTGTAAAAGTGTTTGTACAAACCTTCTTACAGAAATAAAATCATTTATCATTTAATGAGGGCGGGTTAATTCAAATTAAGGAAATGATAGGTATGTAAGTAGGTAATCATTTCCTTACATAGAAATAGATAAAAAATATTAGTTATTAAAATTAACATTAACACGTTAACTGCCATTTCAGGCACCGGTGCTTGACAGACATAGCACCTGTTAAGGCCATGTCAGTCCCGGGTGACTGACGCCACAGTATATAATTTAGATACAAATAATATATAATTTATAATTAATTAATATAATATATAATTTACAAAATACCTGACATGGCCCAATAGCTATGTTTTGTTTCGTTTGGGCCTCGTCAGGCACATATGCCAGACATTTTATTTTTTTGCTTTATTTTACATTATAATCACCGGAAACAAATTAAAATAGTCATATAATGTGATTTACTTGAATATACAACCAAAAAACAAAAATAAAAAAAAACGTCATCAAAATTTTACTATGGCAGTTAACGTGTTAATAAGATTTTTGTTTAAAAAACGAAAGTATTCTCAAGTTTATCCGATTTCGCAAGTCTGTTTGAATGTGACCTGTTGCGGTGGAAAATAGTCTCTCAGATGATACAGAACTCGTTAATTTGGAAACAAAATTCTGCACCACTTTTTACAAGTTCGGATATTCGACGTCATTGTTCGCGATTCGTTTGCAACGAAATAGACGAAACAGCACGCGCGTTTACACTACTTTTTTGAAGCGCGATGTTTTAAAAGTATCGTTGTAAGTACCTACCGGCAATAAAAATATCGCCGATGCCGATATATCGGCAAACCCGAAGTACCTATCACCGATATAAATGATAAATGAATGATAAATGATTTTTATTTCTGTAAGTAGGTTTGTACAAACACTTTTACAAGTCAATATTTTTTTTTTTTAACTAGATGAGGTCGGCGTTTCCTAACTGACTACTCTGAGAAGAAAGGCCGAAACAAACTCAGAGGTCACAGTCTCTTATAAAGTCCAGACATAATCTTGGTCACTTCATGTGAAGACCATGTAGATTGGTGTCTGAAATGGTCTTTTGAGGAAAGAACCACACAGATTGAGAGGACCTGTCCAGTCAGTGCACGCATTTGTCAGTAATCGCGCAGCTCAACTCAGAACTTAAGGAGCTCAACGATTCGACGAACAATACCAAAGAAAGGACATTGGGGTAGGCCGCATAGATTACTCAAACTGCCAGACCATGATTAAAAATAAGAGAAAAAATAAAACAAAAAAAAGCAATGACCTACATAGTCTTCACATTCACAATAAATAAAAATAATATAATACTTACAAAGTAAATATTCATGTCAACATTCAGTATGCAAAAATAAAAATAATATAAAATTTGGAGCAGTTCAATCCCAAGCCTTTTTGTCCTCAATATAATCTTTAACGGTATAAAAAGCTTTCTGACACAACTTGCGTTTAATGAATGATTTGAATTTATTAAGGCTCAGATCTTGAACGTGGCTTGGAAGTTTATTATAAAAGCGTATACATTGACACCTGAATGACCCACCTATTTTCTTGAGCCTTGTTGGAGGTACAACAAATTTGTGTTTGTTCCTAGTATTTATATTGTGGATATCACTGTATTTTTTAAACAATTTAATGTTTTTATGGGCATATAAAAGATTTTCAAAAATGTACCGAGAAGGCAAAGTCATTATATTAATCTCCTTAAATTTCTCTCTGAGAGATTGTCTCGGACTTAATTTATAAATGCATCGAACAGCTCTTTTCTGCAAAACAAAGATAGTCTGAATGTCGGCTGCATTTCCCCACAACAGAATACCGTACGACATTACACTATGAAAATAGCTAAAGTACACTAAACGGGCTGTCTCTATGTTGGTTAAATTACGAATTTTCCTAACAGCGTATGCTGCGGAGCTTAGCTTTTTTGACCATTTATCTATATGTGGGCCCCACTGAAGCTTAGCATCCAAAGTTAAGCCCAAGAATACTGTGCTATCTTCGAGATTCAACTCTTCGCCCTTTATCAACACGTTAGTTTTCACCTGCCTAACGTGAGGTAGCGTAAACTTAATGCATTTGGTTTTTTTTTCATTAAGCAGTAAATTATTAACACTGAACCAGTGAACTACTTTTGAGATCGCTCTGTTTACATCGTCAGTAACCAGCTGCTGACGTTTAAGTTTAAACAAAAGTGAAGTATCATCCGCAAACAAAACTATATCATGATTATCCTTTATGAGGTAGGGCAAATCGTTAATATAAATAAGAAACAAGAAAGGACCAAGAATCGAGCCCTGTGGGACCCCCATTGTTACTATAGATCCGGGCGATCTTTTTCCATTAACGTCAACGCTCTGAATCGGATTACTCAAGTATGAAGTAAGAAGATCCAGAGCGGTGTTCCGGATCCCGTAATGGCGGAGTTTCCTGATTAACGTTTCATGAAGAACGCAATCGAATGCCTTGGACAAATCACAAAAGATGCCCAAGGCATCGCATTTGCCTTCCCATGCATTATAAATATGTCCTAAAAGTTCAACACCGGCATCAGTAGTTGAACGACCCTTTGTAAAACCGAACTGCTTGTTATGTAATAATTTATGTTTATTAAAAAATCTTTGCAATTGGTCTAAAATTAATTTCTCAAAAATTTTACTAAACGTAGGTAGTACTGAAATAGGTCTATAATTTGTGGGGTCTGATGTACTACCTGATTTAAACAAAGGTATTATTTTACTATATTTCATGAGGTCAGGAAACTCCCCACAGTCGATACAGTTATTAAAGATAAGAACTAAAGTAGGTGCTACAATGTCAATAATAGACTTGGCAACTTCTACAGGATTACCCCACAGATCTGCTGTCTTTTTTACATTTAAAGTGTGAAAGGTTTTAATTATATCTCTACAGGTAATATGTTCAAAATTAAATTCCGAATCGCAAGCATTAACATTTTCCTTAAGCAAAGACTCAGCAACAGAAGTTGATGAGTTTAGGGATTTAGTAGTTGAAACGGGAATATCTGAAAAGAAATTTTCAAAGGCCGCGGCGACTTGTGAGTCTGATTTTATTATGTTGTCATTAATAGACAGGCTGTAGTCAGCACTTCGGTTATTAGACCTTCCCGTTTCACTATTAATAATATTCCAAGTCGTTTTAATTACATTACCACTGTTTTTAATCTTCGAACTCAAATAACGCGACTTGGCCATACAACAAACTTTTTTAAATAATTTTGAATAGTTTCTAACATATAAATTAAATTCAGCAGTGTTTACAAAATACCTTTCATTGTATAGTTCATAAAGCCGTGTTCTACTTTTATGAATACCAATGGTAGCCCAATCACTGAAAGACGCGTTTCTATTAACCGAGATAGTCTTGGGAATAAAGATAAGATTAAATTGTTGACAGTACATATATATAAAAAAAATCATCATACAGATCATTAGGATCAGTATGGTTAGCCAAAACTGTTAATTTATTAATGAGTTTAACTTTAAAAGCTTCCAAGCGACTTGTAGTTTTGGGGTTAACAATGATATCCTTTTTAGCCACTTTGTTATTTTGGTTTTGGATAGTAATCCTTTGCCCGCAATGATCAGAATCTAGTAAATTTATAATTTCTTTATGGCTTGGAATAACATCTGTATAAATATTATCTAGGCATGTGGCACTAGTAGGGGTTATTCTTGTGGGCTCCAAAAATAGGTTTACAAGATTGTATGACTGAAAAAGACTTATTATTTTACTACAAGAACCTGACTTTTCTAATAAATTAACATTAAAATCGCCGCAAATGATAATAGATTTATTTGAGTTACATATCTTGTGTAACACTTCATCCATTACCTTTTCAAAGCAGTCATACAATCCTGAAGGGGGCCTGTACACACTTAATACAATAAATTGCTCCAATTCTATACAAGCTATTTCAACTGTCCGCTCAACAGATAGGCTCACAATATCCTTACGGTCTTTAAATTTCAGCTGGTTACTTACTAAAATTAATGAGCCACCATGTATAGCATTTACTCTGCTGAACGAACTACCAACCTGGTGATTATTAAAATTAAACATAAACTGGTGGCTTTTAAGCCAATGTTCTGTTATACAAAGAATATCAATACTGTTAAAATTCATAAATAATTCTACTTCTAAATCTTTGTTGAGAAAACCTTGAATATTTTGATGCACCAGGTTAATACTATTTACTAATTTTGAAGTTTTATTTGAATTATATATCGGCATCGGTATCGGTTCCGTCCCTCTAGTCCCATTGACCCAGTTCCATAATGGGACAAGTGGGTTGATATGTCCTCCTAGTCCCATGGGACATTTGATACTAACCTATACCCCTATACTAATATTATAAAGCTGAAAAGTTTGCTTGTTTGGTTGAACGCGCTAATCTCAGGAACGGCTGGTTAGAATTGAAAAATTATTTTAATGTTGGATAGCCCATTTATCGAGGAAGGCTATAGGCTATATAACATCACGCTACGCTTAATAGGAGCGGAGCATCAATGAAAAATGTTGCAAAAACGGGGAAAATTTATTCCTTTTGAGAGCTTCTGTTGCGTGCGCTGCGTAAACGGTTAAAGTTACGCAACAATCATGTATGACAGAATTGTTCCTCTTAAAAAGTTGTCAAAAAAAGTCCGCGATAGCATTATGTCTATCTTATAAGGTTGGCTCACTATAACTTTTTTAATGGTAATCAAACTATTTGAACGTGCTAATCTCTGGAGCTATCAGTCGGATTTGAAAAAATATTTTTGCATTTGATAGCCCAATTCTTGAGGAAAGCTATAGGTTATTTAATATCACGATAATGACCCTTAGGAACCTAGCAAAAAGAAAAAAGTCAGAAAGAACGCTAAGCAAAAACGAAGTAATCGCGCGGGCGAGCTACGCTATGCTATGCGGCGGAGTAGGTCGGGGAAACAAGAAATTTCACGCGAACGAAGTCGCGGGCAGAAGCTAGTATATTTTATTATCGGTATCGGATATATCCCTAATTTCTGACACATTAAATCAACTTAGGACATACTCAAGCGAGTGCACTATAATATCCGGGTCAACGTACAATATTGTAATAATAACTAATATTGTATAAGTAAACAGATAACGATATCAACTAGTTTCTATATGTTTTGTATAGTAATAGTAGTAGATCATGTCCTTTATGTTTCTCGCTTAGTTCGTACCGGAAAAAGAAGACCTTTTTAGTCTTCTTTTTTCGGGTACGACATATGATGAGAGCTCACCAGATCACGCTATGGTAGAATGTAAACCAACCAAGCCAACCAGTAGTTTAATTAAGGGCGGATACAGTGATAAAATGGGGTGTTGAACTGTCGAATATCCGGAATCCATGCTGACGAAGACGAGTTTAAAGGCATAGCCCTGGTGATCTATGTAATAAAACGCCTCCAAGCACAAGCCGAAAACAAAAGACAAGAAAACGAACAATATAGAAAAACAATAGTAAATGAACCGCTATCTATATGTGAATGTGTAGATAAGCAATGCTTCAGTCGTTTGCGTCGGCGCTCGCGCATATTAAACGTCATGAAACAAGCCGTTTATCTCGCTGAATTCATAATACACTAGGTATATAAAACAGCTATGTACAGAGTACAGCTTACGTATGCAATGATGTTTTGTAGGTCATAGGAAAATGATAATTATTACGAAGTGATAATTAGACAACACTTATTTATTTGTACTTTGTCCCCCAAGTGGCAAGTAGATCTGGCATTTAATTCCCCGAAAAAGTAAAATGAGATGGTTGATGGCATTAGGCTCGCTCCCTGTTACATCTGACTTAAACATAGGTGGCGAAATGTGGATGTACAGACGCCAGCACATCAAGCTACTACAATCTGTCAAAAGATTTTCAACTTTATCGCTTAAGCATTAGCTTCAAGGTTGATTGGAAAAATTTGACAGTTTCGGGAAGCTTGAAGTGCTGGGCTGCTGGCGTCTGTACTATAGGTGTACGGTATACATACAACCGGTATATTCTGTAAAAATCTCACCGTGAAAACTTATGTGAAGTGAGCTGCCATTTCACCTGGGATTGGGACGTGACGCGATATTTCGACCCATCTTGCCCTTGGTAAGATGTTGTGAGATTTGGCTCGAGCCTCTCCCTCACGTAACCTAAATAATCTCAATAACAATGTACCGTTTATTAATTAAAATTTGAGGTCCCAGCATTTCTGTTTACTTAACACAGTTTTTAGAGTTCCGTACCAAAATGGTAAAAAGGAACCCTTATGGTGCGACTCAGTCTGTCTGTCTGTCACAGCTGGATATCTCGAGAACCACTAATGCCGATAGCATTAGTACTAATGTCATCAACTTGAAATTTGGAATAGTTTTAGATGACGTTTGCCCAACTATTTTGCAAATAAAAAAATATATATATATACAGTATGTTAACCAACAGAGGGCGTTCCCGTTAACCCGCAATCGTATAGCATCCATACATGCTAAAAAAAATATTACCATTCGAAAACAAAATGGTTTTTATTTTTTTTAATATTAAAATATTCACTAAAAATGTTAAATTGATACGTAAAAGAAACACTCTGTACACGCGTACTTGAAGGATGGAAACATCGCAATTTAGTTTTTATTTTTAGTGAATATTTTTATATTTTTTTTTGAATATTTTAGTGAATATTTTTAGCATTTTTAGTGAATATTTTAATATTAAAAAAAATAAAAACCATTTTGTTTTCGAATGGTAATATTTTTTTTAGCATGTATGGACGCTATACTATTGCGGGTTAACGGGAACGCCCTCTGTTGGTTAACATACTGTATATATATATTTTTTTTTATTTGCAAAATAGTTGGGCAAACGTCATCTAAAACTATTCCAAATTTCAAGTTGATGACATTAGTACTAATGCTATCAGCATTAGTGGTTCTCGAGATATCCAGCTGTGACAGACAGACAGACT
Organism: Dicycla oo; assembly: GCA_948252095.1. Taxonomy (NCBI): domain Eukaryota; kingdom Metazoa; phylum Arthropoda; class Insecta; order Lepidoptera; family Noctuidae; genus Dicycla; species Dicycla oo. The sequence goes on from OX411732.1 coordinate 20,095,526, forward strand.
GAGTCGCACCATAAGGGTTCCTTTTTACCATTTTGGTACGGTAAGTAAACAGAAATGCTGGGACCTCAAATTTTAATTAATAAACGGTACATTGTTATTGAGATTATTTAGGTTACGTGAGGGAGAGGCTCGAGCCAAATCTCACAACATCTTACCAAGATATATTATATATATATATAATTATATATTTTGCAACAGAGGCTGAAAGGGGTCTTAAAAATTCGAGCTACTAGGGCATGTAGGGTATCATATGAAAGAGCGCTGTTTGCACATTCTAAATGTTTTCTTTTTTTTAGGCCGCATAGTTTTCGACTTTTGATGAAAAATGTAAAAAATACAACCCCTTTGTATTTTTTACATTTTTTCACCCTTTTCTCCGAAGTTTGCATAGAGAAAAATCTGAAATTATTCTGTGTGATAGAAGTTAATGTAAAGATTACAGGAAAAATAAAACGATGTCTCTAAATAGCACAGTTTTTTTTTATATGATGGTCCGATGGCGAGTCCGATTCGCTCTTGACCGGTTTTTTTTTTTAATAATGACTTTCGGCTATAACAATCGTAATCCGCGGTCTTTTCGAAGTCGTTACAAACTGCTTTGTCTGTATAAATTAATCTGTGCTTGATTGCGTTGTATTTATTTAAACATGATCTGCTTAATTTCCCAGTTTTCTTGTGAACAAACGTGATATTTGCCGAGTCCCACTCTCTCCCACGTGAGATTGGGCGAGATTCGACTCGACCCCCGCTCCCCCCTAAACGGCTCACGTAACTCCTATGTACCTTATAGGCGAGCCTATTGCCATCAACCGGCACAAATACAGACTCCGGGCTGATACTGAGAAATTCCAAAAAGAAAAACACAATAACACTGCCCGACCTGGGATTCGAACCTAAGGATCTTCAGGAGCACCCGTATACTTCGCCGAATACAGGTGTTGTGTAAAATGCGCGACTTAATTTTTACCACTTGGCTACAGGCTAAAGTCAAATGTTATTGAAACTGAAAATATGCAGAAATGTATTTTTAAATTACTTTATTTTGTATTGTTGTGTGTTCAGACGGCAAGAATAAATTACTCATTGCCAAAGCTTGCTTGATGAATCAATTAAAGTGTTATTGTTTCAAAGTTAAAAGAAGACAGTCAATTTACATCTTCAATCAAAACTGTACCTTTATCTGAAAGTAAATGAATCATCATAGCTTAGGAGATGTTTAGTCCTTTGGTGTACGTTGAGGGGAGATTTGACTTATTCAAGCATACATTGATAAACTCGCTCGTTTTCCCAATGTACTTCATACACAAGCAAAAATGGGCGTATCAGCCCCATAGCACGTAATTTATTTATTTATTAAAAATAAATAGGTTTATTTGTCAACACGTGCATACAAAAAGATAAAAGTAATCCATTGACACGTATATGTAGGATGACTAGTAATTAGTGACCGACTCATGATAACAAACAACTTTTACCATAGCAGCAAACCAAAATTCGCGGAAAAAAACAGCTGTCCCATACATTCATGTTCGCATAACTCGTCACAATTAGGGAGCAGCTGAATTTTCAACAACTTAAATGATTGTACTCATGATAACTTATCATGAGTATAATCATGTGTTTAAGTGTCGGTCACCCTATATGTATATTACTGTTTATTCAGAAAAATACAACAAAATGGACCTACATAATATACTTAGGTATATAATCACGAGCACAGAACATAAAATAGTCGGCATCAAATCGGTAATTTACTTTACGTACCAAATTAAAACGGTTAAAAACGAACGATGCCCGTTCATATTTTTTGTGTTGTAATTGAAAAACCATTTCGAAGAATAGCATTACTGATCAATGCGGACTAATTAATCATGAAAAATATTCATATTTAATTAATATTTTTGATAAAATACGATTGACCTTGTTTGCCCTTCAAATTGCGTCAGCTTTGGCCGTACAATTTTGTATCATTGCCACTGAAAATAAAAAAGTAAGTGGCAAGTATTGTCTACAATCTGTCAAGTGTCAAATTATAACATAAATGTCAAAAATATAAACATATTATTTATAATATGTTTATATTTTTGACATTTATGTTATAATTGTAAAAATTGTATACTCTAAAGAGTATACAATATTATTATTGTTGCGACTTGCATCATAATCTCGTATTATATCAACACTCGACGATTTTTAATATATTGGAAGAGTTATGGAATACAGGAACTGGTTTGTTCCAACTTGCAGCAATAATAGTAATAATAGTACAAACAAAAATGTTGTTCGTATTAGAGAAGACTTGCGAGAAAAGTGGTGTCGCGTGATGTAGGCGTGGAATGTTACAAGGCTTATACAATACGAGTATACGTTGTTGCGAAGATTTACATCTTCAAAAACCACTTTTCGTTTAAAATTTGCTACTGTTTAGGTCAAAATTTCGAAAAATAAATAAGCTTGTATTTGTAAATAAGATAAGATAGATTCGGTTATGTATGACGTCTATTGACACTTTGACAGATGTGAGATGGATGATGTTGTGTTGACAGATTTTATGGACTAGCGAGGCAACGGCACAATCTTTAGTGCCACTGATAAATCCACCTACCTTCTCTCAGTGTAATACAAACACAAATTTAATTATTAAGAAAATGCTCTAATTTAACATATTTTTTTCCAAATCATTAACACTACTCGTTTAGACGTGATCTTCAGTTTAAAAACATTTATACTATCTTGGCATTGTCCTTAGTTTAATACACGTTTTCGTGCATTTCCCTCTCTAAATATGCTTTCTATCTTTCCAGGACAAACTGTGTTCGTACAGGGCGCGGCTGCGACCCCAGTGCCTCTGGTCGATGCCATGACGGGCGTCGGCATGCAAGGCAGCATGAAAGACATCCAGGTCGTCCATATGCACACTGAAAAGGAGGCAAAATACGTCGCTCCTGAATGCAAAAACGTCTTCAGGTTAGTACCTTCAACCGCCAGATCCAGGTCCAGATACTTATCGGTTAAAAACATCGATTTTCGCCTTCGTATTGCTAGAACGTCTCGTCTCTACTAAGCAGCGTTGCTGTCAGTGAAGGTTTCATATGGTAAGGTGCTAAGTGGTGCGGGGCACCAGGCCCCCGGGGTGTTTGAGGGCTCACTCGGCGTCCGGGTGACAGATCGGAATAATCCGTCCGGGCCGAGAGCCCTGCCAAGTCAACAAAGCACAAGGCGCAGGTCTCAGTTGGCGAGGTTTTAAAATAAAATATTAAGCTAATAATAAAGTTACCGTAATCTAGGCATGCTCCTCCCTAAAATTCATGCTATGAATTGTCAAAAGAAAATGAAACCAATCCGAGGCGGGGTACTAAATACTCGCAGCCTGCACCCTAAATTTGTAACACACTGTCAATCACAATCTGCACCCTAATTGCGTAACACACTATCGATCGGAATCTGAATCATTTTGAAGCAAATTGCTAATGCCCCGCTGAATGATTTTGAATCATATTGCTAATATAATCCATGATTCATAAGTAGTAAGCCCAACAATGTACCTAAATAACGCAATGAATGTTGTTGAACTGTCAAAATGAAACCGATTCCTACTGTACGCAATGGCCCCGCTGTTCTGCATAATTATGTCGACAAAGTACTTCCGATTTCCATATGAATGATGTAAAGAAAATTTAAAAGTATCCGAGGCGGGTTGCACTTCAGCCGGGCAATTGCGTAACACACTATCAATCGGAATCGGTTTCATTTTGACAGTTCAACAACATTCATTGCGCTATTTACGTTGTCGATCAGACAAATTTTTCGAATATTATAAAGCAATGGATTAGCAATTTGCTCCAAAATGATTCAGATTCCGATTGATAGTGTGTTACGCAATCAGGGTGTTGATCTGAACGTGTTACGCCGCTGCCGCTGGTTTCTGTATTCCGGTTTTCAATGTATGGGGTGGCAGTGTATTTTCAAGCACATGAGTTGAGTTTGTTGAGTTCAGTATGATGAGATTTATCTATTCAATTCTATCTGAAATTGCTAACACAGCAAATAATAATGTCAAAAACCACAACCTAGATCGAAACTGATGCTTTATCGCTAGATTTGCCCAAATTATGCAACATTTGGAACATTTTTTGGTAAACAATAAGTAACAAAGGCCACAACAGGTTTTAGAATGATACCTAAGCCCAGGTGGCACGGGCGATTTTTTTAACGCGACGCTTTTTTATCGCGCACTGTATTTTCAACTCTCTGTGTTGAGCAGAGCATTGAGAATCCAATAGAGTGCATCCTAGCGCGTCAAAAATTACACTGTTGGATTTTCAACTTTCGGCGCTAAGCATTGTGTATAAACTCCAATGTGCGAAAAAAAAAGTTAGTTGTCGGTGACATTCAAATAATCTGCAACATCTTATATCTTATCAATCAGCAAGTGGATATATCTCCAAATCATGTGTTATGCGATGTTGTCAGATAAACTACTATATCTCGGAGCTGCCTGGGTGTTGCTAGGGTTATAAATGACTCAAATGTTAATGGATTACGTACAGTCAAGAAAAAAGATGGTTATCTGTTTGACACACTAAGTAAAGCCATGTTTGTACTTAATTACATGATTGTACTCATGGTAACAAACAACTTTTACTATGGGATCAAAACTGAAATCGCGAAAAAAAAATCAGCTGCTCATTTTGACGAGTTATGCGAATATGAATTTATGGGACAGCTGATTATTTTTTCGCGAATTCACGTTGTTCCCATAGTAAAAGTTGTTGCATGTGTAAGTATAAGTATCGGCCACTAATTACCAGTCACCCTATAGGTACATACTTTCCTATTAATGACTTTAAATAGATTATTTCATAGCTGATTGTTTAAAAGCAAGTTTCAGACAAAAAATAAGCAATATTAGAAAAATATAATATTCTTTATTATGTACACCATAAAAATATATATATATATATATATATAATATATAAGGTGTATCTATTCATACACGAAATCTCTTAAGCGGTCATTGTACTCATCATTACGAACAACTTTTACTATGGGACCAAACATAAAATCGCAAAAAAAATCAGCTGTTCAGTACATTTTGACGAATTATGCGTACATAAATGTACTGAACAGCTGATTTTTTTTTCGCGATTTCAGGTTTGGTTCCATAGTAAAAGTTGTTCATAATTATGAGTACAATGACCCCTTTAGAGATTTCGTGTATGAATAGATACACCTTATATATAAACGTACAAACCATCATCCAATGGCGACCGCGGGCTTACAATAGTTGTGAACCTATGGGCACTATGGGGTTCGGTTAGGGTTGCCAGGTCAAAAAATCGAAATTCCGGAGGAAATTCCGGACATTTGATGAAAATTCCTGACATAATTTAAAAAGAAGAATTGAGATGCGAAATGTTCTACAAAACTATTATTAAAGATCGGGAAGTGTTGAAGAACATTTCTGGGAACACTAAATATCAGTAAAATGAATAATTACTTAATTTGAAATAAAAATATTTGATTTATAAAAAATATAATATTTCACTCTTTAGTTAAATTGTAAAAATTCCGGACGGTTTAGGATTCCCTCCGCATTCCGGACAAAGACCAATATTACCGGACAAGTCCGGAAAATTCCGGACGTATGGCAACCCTAGGTTCGGTTGACATCCGAGCACATGTTGACATAACCTATATGTTTTTTTTAATTGTATATAACTCACATTTGATGGGAAACGACAGCAAAAGGACTGTAGGTAAAGGTAGATAAAAATAAAATCTACAGGGTTTCTGAGAAAGGGAGTCGCCAACTTAAGGGTGTGGTACTGATTATCAAACTGAACGTCTTTTCCCTGGGACCAACAACGTAATCGTGAAAAAAAAGCAATCATCCCATACATTTGGTCAAGTATGTATTGAAGTATTGTTTAGGACGATTGAGTTTTTTTTTTTCACGATTATGATGTTGGTCTCCGGGAAAAAGTTGTTCAGTTTGGTGGTCTGTACCCACACCCTTAAGTTGGCGACACCCTTTCTAAGACAGAGTGTAGCAGCGCCAGCGCATCCCTACAAACATTTTACATTGACACACCTTCCCCCTTTACTTGGCGAAGACTGATAATTTGACAAGCTAATCAGAAGCAGATTAGGCATTAATTGTGATTGATAAGTGATTGATAACGTCGACACAAGCGATTATGTAGTTATGACATGTTATTAAAAGATAAAATGTTAGATCATACTACATTAAAAACTATTAGATAAGCTAAATGAGCTGGTTTTAGGTATTCCGGTATTCCCCGACGGGTTAGGCAGAACTGTACCTATAGTACACCCATATTTCGCCAGTTATGTTTAAGCCCCATGTAACAGGGGGTGCGTCTATACCCATCGACCGGGCACAAATCCAGACTCCAAGCTGCTACTGAGAAATTCCAGATAGAAAAACTAATAACACTTTTCCCGACCCGGGAATTGAACACAGGACCTCGTGCTCACCAGTAGCACTTGCGACCACTAGACCAATGAGGCAGATTTTCGGGGGATTTATTCTTGATATAAAATGCAAGGAAGTTACTTCCACAATAATTATACCGCCTGACTTCGAATTCATTCAATTAAAACATTTACGGCCCACCTTGGAATTGTCAAGGAGTCAGTCTGTTAGTCAGAAAGTTAAAGCCAGTTGCCCGTTCCTAAACGTCGATTTCTATGGAGAAGAACGGTCAATAAACTCCATGGACACTCTTTTAAATCAAGTTACAAAATCCTGGCATGACATGCATTTTGATACTATTTTTTTGTCTTCACGTGATCAGGTGGCTGGCCTATTTTTAGCCAAAAAGGATCAGCATTGCTATCCAACGTGGCAATGTTGCCAGCCTTTTGGCACTTTTCCCATTGGGGTAGGAGAGATGCGACATATCCTTTGAAGTCCACCCTCAACGTGTGTATCGGGATACATATTAATGATACGGAAGCTGAACCATAATTCAGCTTAAAGCACCGGTGACAGAAAAGTTGTGTGGAAATCGGTTGTCATGTATGTGTTGCGCAGAAATGAGGAAAATGTTGTAAGTTTTAAGTATGAACGCATAATTATGCATGTGGATAGCTATAAGAGTAGGGGAGGATCAAAGAAACGTGAAAGATGATATGACTAGAATAGGGTTGACTACCGAGATGACGACTAATAAAGAAGAAAAGATTAAAAAGACATGTTGCACCGACCTCAAAAAAATGGGATTAAGGCAAGGGAATGATGATATACCAGCCTAATAATATTGTGTTCTCATCCCCAGATCGTGTTCTCTATTCATGGCCGCAAACGTCCGCAAGTCAGTCGCCGAGGGCCGCTCTGATGCCATCCCTATATTCCTGCAGGACATCCCTAAGCTGTTCCACAGGAAAATCATCCGGCCTGACATTGCTCTTATTCAGGTTGGTTGATACTACTATAATCAAATAAACTGTTAGTGTGATAACAAGTGCAGGTTCATTGCAATTTAAAAGTCTATCCATGCAAAGAAAAGATTATGACCCGTGGTCTGTTCCAAAAGTATCTGGTGAAAATGTAAACAAATGGATCAGAAAACGTATCAGTGGATGTCAATTTGATTTGTAATTAATCTATTAATTTGTAATACTTAAACGCGAAAATCTAATTATAAATCACCTTAAAGCTCTGTTTACGCGGTGCAAGTTTCTGGAACGTTCAAGAGCAATAATCGCATGCCATAAATCACATTCAATTTTATTGCCATTCAAAAAGAGCATGTAAGTGTTTAACACGCGTGCGATTCCATAAAATGGCGCACAATAATGATTGAATGCAAGTTTTGCCCTTCAATAAAATCGCATACGACTTACATCGAGGCAACAAAATTGCAAGGCGATTATTGCATGCAAGTTTTGCCTCGTCTAAACTCTGGTCACACGTCTTTGCAGTTACATTATTGAACGTCGTCGTCCATTAAATTTTATTGAACGTCTCGTTCCTTTCGCTCATTTTTGAATGATAGAAAATTTTCATGCCAGAATTGAATGCTATTTTATTGTACGTGTGCAACAATATTGTACGTGTTGTTTAGACGGTGCCAGATATTTGCCCTTCAATTTTCGGGTATGCCACAGGCAATAAACTTGCGCCGTATAAATGGAGCTTAAGATGTTTTTCATTTGACAATTGAGGTTAATTTTATAACCTCAATTGTCGTCGATGACTTGTTATGTACAATTTAATCATGTTATTCAAACAATATTTCTTGGACAAAGTGGCTAGATATAAAGTCGAACGTGAAACCTTTTAAATACAGATGAATTTGTTACTAATTGCCTTTAGTGAGTGAATGCGTACGATTAATTGACCAAAATATATTTTTGGAACAGCACGCGTAGCGTGAGAAACGGGTTTTATCGACGGAAGAATAGACAAAATGACAGATTGTAGAAATACATATTTCTACGCATTCTACGCTTCTAAGGGCAGTTTTTTTGATCCTTAGATAACTCAACCAATGGTTAAACATAGTAACTAATGGTTGAATTTTGGCTAAATGTGAAAGGCTAAACGTAAATGTATTCATGTTAGCACATTAATATTAAAAATAGTAACTAATGGCATAACTCATTCATGTTTAGCCTTTCACATTTAGCCAAAATTCAACCATTAGTTACTATGTTTAACCCTTTAACCATTGGTTGAGTTAATTACGGATCAAAAAACCGGCCCTAAGCATGGCAATGTGTCTTTTTGTACTATTCGTCCGTCGACAAAACGTCGTCATGGCTACGCGTGCAGATCATACATAATTGACTAATAATGTTCCTTCACACTGCAGGTTTCTCCCCCCGATGCGCATGGATACTGCAGTTTGGGAACGTCCGTCGATTGCGTCAGGGCTGCACTAGTCAACTCCAAAGTTATTATCGGTAAAATATTTATTATAAGTAATATCATATTTTGTTTGACAGGAGCTCGTGGCTATTTAATAATAACCGCACGGGTCGATCGATTAGGTTAAGCCACACTTACCACGATCGGTCCGCGGATGGGTGACCATTTTTACGTACCACAAAGCTGTTGGTCCCGGCTGCCATCTTTGACAGTCGTTACGGGTCGTCAGAATCTCGAATGTCTGACAACCAGTCTTACCAAGGGGTATCGTATTACCCAGTAACTGGGTTGTGGAGGTCAGCAGTCCCTGCATGTAAAATACTGGTACCTATTTCTGTGCATCGCGTTTGATTGGAAGCCGATCCCAACAAAGTTGGGAAAAGGCTCGGCAGATGATGATCCTATTTCGTTTAAGAGCCTATACTATACCTCAAATGGCTTAGCATGACCCTCCGTTGTGTTGAAAATACTGCAGCATTAATTTTAAAATAAATATATGGTAAAGTTGAGGATTAATGTTAAGTACTATGTTTGACGAAAACACGATTAAATAAAATTTTCTCGATAGAAAGAAATTCCAAAGTTACCTCCAAACCGAACAATAAACCGCTGGTATTCAAAAAATACTTCAAATTAGATCATGAAACCTTGCATACTGACTAAACGTAACTATAAAGCAGGTCTTATGTTTTGTATTTTTTTTAATTACCATTAGTTTCACCGTAAATAGAAAGTACCTAAACTATCGGCGTGTCTTGAAGTTTGTTCACTGCCGCCCAACAACCCGGCTCATTCCCACTTCGGCTTTCGAACGGGAGAGCTGTGTCATTTGCACTCAGAACACACTGGTAAATAGTGAGGTGACGCGAGGTAGTGGGGGCGAAATTAGAATTTGAGCTGAGGTTGTATAGGTTCTTAACAATAAAAATAGTATAAACATTGCCCCTCAAAATCTACTTAATAAAAATCATGAATTCACTGACAGCCTACGCTTGGTCTAAAAGCAGAAAGTTTAGCACAAGATTTCCTTTTACAACGGAGGTGAGCATTAAGGAAGGATTTTTGAAAATTTATGCTTAAATCGGAGATGAAAGTTTGTAAGGAAGTTCGTCATTTTTGAGGACGAGAAATCCCATAGGGCACACTGCTTGTTAGGGCTCTTACACACCACGTTTTTTACCGGCGCCCCATCGACGCGCGTGTATCGTTAACGTTTGCAACGCAAACCGTGCAGTTTCTCAAGTTCTGCAAGGAAGAAAACGCGCTGTCGACGCGCGTTACAAGGAACGCGTGTAGGCGGCGCGTATAAAAAACGTAGTGATCGATGATTGTTCACGAAACTCTTCTTTGGCGAATTTTGTACTCTCGACTCTTCTGTTATTTTATGATTATTGACCGAGCAAGCGAATTGTTTCTGTTTCAAGTCTGGCAAAATTTGCTTTCGTCTGTCAGTTTGTTGGTATTCTTGTACAGGTCGTATTTTACAACCGATCTGGACGAAACTTGGTATACAGGTTTTACGACTTTATCATTTTTTTTTGTCGTCGGGGATTTTTGATTGGGGGGGTACTTCCTTAAAAAAAAGGGCTACTGAAAGAAAGAAGACAAAAGAAAAACTGTTATGTTATTATTTATAACTATAAAATCTGAATAATCTGAAATCCGATTTCGATGGTTCATTCAAAGGTACTTTAAGTTGGTCTCATAAAAAATTTGGTGAAGGTCTGATGAAAAAAAAAAACCATGGTAAATATCCCTTAACTTTAGTGATATATTAATTGTTGCAAAAAAGATTGTGCTTGCGAGGTCTTCTGTTCGCAGAACTACTAGTTTTATATTAAAAGGAACAGTTACATTATAGTCACTAGAACGTTTAGTGATGTGAATTTGTCTATATAGATAAAGTAATCTATAGAATAGATCTTATCGGGTACTCACCTTGCCATCTGTGATCTCGGTGCACGTGATTCTAACATTATTTTATTTGTCCTTTGTTCTATTGATAATAAACTGTGTCGAAGTCCAGTTTTTCTTCTCCTGTTTTATTTAAGTTAGTCTTAGCTCTCAAAACGGTGAAGCAAAACATCGTGAGGAAACCGGCATGTCCTAGAACCAAAAATTCGAAGACATGTGACATCTACCATCCCGCACTGGGCTCGCGTGGTGGATTAGGTATATCCCACTCCCTCTCACAGAGAACCCTGTGTCCCAGCAGTGGGAATGTTATACGCTGATTATGCCATGCTTATGCAGATCTTGTACACCTTTGGGCCGCCATACACGGACTGCTAAAAGCAGTCAGGATGGCCTGCTTCAAGCTGCGACTGCATAGTGAACTACAGTCTTCTACGTACACACATACACGAATCCGCTCGAGCAGTTGCAACTGCTTCGGGCGGTCGTGCGGTCAAGCAGTCGCCAGGCATACACTCTGCCGTCGTAAGCAAAAAGGGCACAACTAACATTTAAAAAAAAATTGAGTTACATACATATTTAGAATCAGAAAAAAAAGGCTAATCTGCTCAACTTTTTGTAGATTTTTTTTTTAATGTTAGTTGTGCCCTTTTTTCTTACGACGGCAGCACTGACTTCTCGAGCTGTCGATTGCTCTCGCGCAGTTGCTACCGATTTGAATGACGAGCAATTGGTATCAACCGCTCTAGCATATATCAATGGCAGCTTTAAGCTGTCGCCTATGACTGCAAGAGCGGTCCGTGTATAGAAAGAAAGAAAGAAAGAAAAATACTTTATTTGGGACACGCACAGGAAATACAAACAGTAAAAAAGAGCATAGGAAACTAACAAAATTAACATTAAAAAAAAATTAAACAAAATAAATACAAAATATATCAATAAAAAATCCCTGTGCGAGGCCAAAAAGGCTCCTATCTCAGCATAAAGCTGCAATATTTAAATAAATACCGCAGCGCTGGTATTCTGATAGGGCCCATGTGATGCCACGGACACACCTACGGACATCTACAAATCCAATAGGGGAATAAAAAGATATTAAAATACACACAATAGAATACCTATAATTTAGAGAAAAAAATAAAATATAAACTAATAACCATAAATAGTGTATTCATTAGTCGAATAACTCCCGACGCCAGACGCTTCAACCTCGCTTGTCTATGCTATAGAATATTGTCTATAGTCTATGACAAGCGATGAGACGCGGGCGCAGGTGATCGGCTGACAGTTGTATGTTGATCAATGGCTAACTGCTCGAGCAGTCCGTGTATGGCGGCCCTTAGATTGCCACGCTGGTGGCAAGCGCAACGAACTGTGCCCCGAGAGGGAGGTTCTGAGTTTATCTGAGATTTGTCAGAAACAGCACCCTAATTACGTAACACACTATCAATCACAATCTGAACGATTTTGAAGCTTATTGCTAATCCATTCGTTCATATGTTCGAAAAAATTATCTGCTCAAGGACGCAAATAACGCAATGAATGTTGTTAAACTGTCAGAATGAAACCGATCCCTACTGTACGTGTGTTACGCAATGGGGAAGAAAACTGTCAAATTAGTTCCGCGTAGATGGCGCCAAGTGTTTGTTCAGCTGTCAGTGGCTTTCATTCTAGAGGTAAAGGTACCTTGTTAAAAATTTTGCTGCGAGATGGCGCTGATTGTTTTTTCTTGTCGACGATTGGTCGCTTTGTCTTCAAGATGACTTTAACACCGCGCTCTCTTGCGACTTCCGGGAAACACCAACGGGAATCTGGATTTGAGCCCGGTTGTTGGCAAGAGGCTCGAAATGTGGGTGTACTATCATGTAGGTAGACCTCTGCCCTAACCTTTGGGGAATACAGGCAGCCCGGAGTCTGTACTTACACCTGGTTACTGACTAAAGGCTCACCTCGTATTTACGATATGAAAATTAATTAAACATTATTTTACCATTTTTTAATGCAAATATAAAAGAGTGTTTCTCAGCTCTACGGTCAGCTCCGACTCACGACTGGAGTTTACTCCTATTTTTTGTGACTTTCTATTGTTGGACCAAAGCAAAGGACTCAGTGCGTGATGAATCAGTGCTATACAAAAAGCAACTTTAAGGTGTAAAGGCGTTCGTTTTGTTGAACGTTGTGCAGAAAAAACGTAACGCTTTTAAGTTAACACTCCTCATAAAATTTCCTTACCGGGTGCCTTTTATAAAAATCGATTCTTAAGGACTAAACACTAAAAATATTCTATTCTTTTCTACAAGTCGCGAAATGTTGGTGTAATAAACAGCTCGGCATAACACGATATTATTAACTTTATGTTATACAAACATACATAAACTCAAGCCTTCTTCAAATGAGGGTAGGCTGAAACTACAGAACGCCACCTGCTACGATCCTTACATACTTACTCCTTTTGCCTCGCTTACGCTCATCTGGTCATACACGCACGCCGGTTGCGAGTACTACTTGCACCTGACGTTTCTGAAGAACATCACCAATAAGTTTATGCTATGATTAAGTAATTTTCCTTTACAGCACAAGTAAATGTAAACATGCCGCGAACATTCGGCGACGCGATCATCCACATGTCTCACATCGACATGGCGGTTGAAGACAACACGCCTTTGCCTGAACATGGCGTTGGGAAAGACGCCAGTCCCGAGGAGACACAAATCGGCAAGCTTATTGGACAGAATCTGGTCGAAGACGGCGCCACACTGCAGATGGGTATGTAAATCTATACTTACTTATAGTTTTTAAGGACGGGCATACACTTGGTGAGGTGCAGCGCAACGCGGTTTTCACTGCCAAACAAATAGCGACCTTGCACTAGTTGAAATAAAGTTAAAAAAAAGAGAGCGCATCTGAGTGGAAAGAATATATTTATTCTCGACTTTATTTTAAGGCAGCCAATGTTGATATTTGTTTGGCAGTGACAACCGCGCTGCGCTGCGCCTCGCCAAGTGTGCGCCGGCCCTAAATCTACCAAGGGACCGGTCGACGGGGTCAACGCACTTCTTGTCGAGCATAGGTGTAAGACTAATAATGAAGTGCGTGTTGTTTCAGGGTGGTATGTTATAGGTTATAGTATGTACTGTTGGCGAACGGTGAGATAGGTCGGTGGTGGGGTAGCGGAATGGTCGAAAAGAATATACTTTTAAGATTGCTCTCTGCGCCCTTGACAAGGTTTCGATTTTTTTGATGAGAATTGTATTATTAAAAACAACCGCATGTTTAAAATATTTGTATTCAAAGTATTTATAAAGTCTTTTCGCTCTCTTATGTAAAGTTAGAACCTTGTACTTTAAGCACCTCCCTGAAGAAGGTAACGTTGAAAAATTAAAAAAAAAAATAGGTATAAAATAAATTATTTCAATAGACAAATAAACAATAACTTTCCTACTGTCAGGTATCGGCAGCATTCCGGACGCGGTGCTGTCAGCTCTGAAGGACCACAAGGACCTGGGCGTCCATTCAGAGATGTTCAGTGTCGGGGTCATCGACCTCGTGAAGCGTGGATGCATTACCAACAACAAGTAACATTTTATTTCAATATCATTATAAAATTTTAAATGAATAATAAATAAACCCTTTTTTTAAATCAACCTGTATTGTCCCACTGCTGTACGATCTCCCCCACAGCTTTCCACTCTTCCCTGTGTGTCGCCTTCTCCGGCCAATCCCACATAAACGCCTGTAAGTCATCACGCCTGTGTTTCCTCGGCCTCCCTCGGCGACGACGACGCCCATCTTCTGGGTCCCACTGCGTGACGCCCATCTGTCAAGATGCATCCTACATACATACATGGCCCGTCCAATCTCACTTCAGTCTATCAGACTTGTTGCCCATATCGGTGATTCCAGTTTTGGAGCATATCATGGTATTACGTATTCGGCCGTACCTAATACGCTACGCTCCATCGCCCTTTCGCCAATCTTGAGTTTGGACTTTTGAGACTCGGTTATGGACCAAGTTTGAGCACCGTTAGGATGGGCAGAAAGCACATGTCGACGAGTTTGCGCTTCAGGGATAAAGGTAGATTACCTTTTCGTGGTAATTTATGATTATTATTTTTCTTTTTCTAGGAAGAAGTTCCACAAAGGCCGCATGGTAGGCAGTTTCCTCGTCGGAAACAAGGAACTGTATGACTTCGTAGACAACAATCCCTTCATTGGTCAGTATTATCATTTTACACCCTTTATCAGTCGGCCTAGCACGAATGTTTTGACGTATAGCAATAATACAACATCGTTAGCGTTCTAATGACTAGATCACATGGTGCGAGCTAGCGTGCGAGGCAGCCTACCGAGTAGCTGCAGTGCAGCAACTCGCACTGTGTGGACGTATCATACGAATTATTCGCACTTGCGAGTTGGGCAGGAGCTCGCAGCCGAGTAGCTTCAACATTTTTGTTTTCACCCGTCTACTTGCCTCGCTCGCCATGCGAGTGATGGGGGACTATCACTCGCATGGTGACAACTCACACATCACTCGCATCGCTCGGATGCTTTCGGCAGTAGCTCGCCAGTCAGTCGCAAGCACACAACTCGCAAGAGACTAAGCAGATACTCTCATAATGAAAACAACCAAGACAAGCCGATCTACTGACATGCAAGCAACTGTCTACTGCATAGTCAGCAGCTCGCACGGTGTAAACCAGCCATAAGGCTGTGCGAATTTCACCAATGAAACTAAACGCCATCAGCGCATCTAAATCTCGTTCAAGCGTCAATATTGCACAGAAAATAAATACACTGACAGCTCTTAAGAGGATTGTGAAGCTGTAAATTTTCATACAAAAAGCCATAACGTTTTTCTCCCCGTAAACAAATACAAATACAAATATTCTTTATTGTGGTACATAGGTAAGCAATAAGTTGTTACATGTTTCCGAAATTGTACACAGCTATGACCCGCCATAATGGCATACAATAATTTTAAAGTAGGTAACATTTTAACAGCATAATCAAATAGAAAATTAAAACATAGTCTAATTTTCATAATTTTTGGAAATTTATATGTATAATGAAAAACTAGGTCCGTACGTTTTTATTATAAAGAAATATTGCATACGATATAAGTTATACAGGGTTATTGGTAAAACACCAACAACCTCTTAAAGGGTCATTGTACTCGTTATTATGAACAACTTTTACTATGGGACCAAACCTGAAATCGCAAAAAAAAAATCAGCTGTTCAGTACATTTATGTTAGCATAATTCGTCAAAATGTACTGAACAGCTGATTTTTTCGCGATTGATCTTGTATAATATTAATATGACCCTGTATAATAATAAATTTGCCCTTTATTCTGAATTTTTCTGTTTCTCTATGTTGTTATAGTATGTCTCTCAATTCAGTGTGCCTTTTGGCAAAGGCCTCCTCTAGCTCTTTCCACTGGCACTGTCACGAGCCACAATCCTCCAATTGGGGCCCGCCGTTTGTTTAAGCTCATCTTCCCATCTTCTTTTCTGTTTCTTCTTGCTACGTTTACTGTCCCTTGGATACCAGTCGGTTCGATATAAGTTATTAGCATCTAAATATCTTGACATAAAAACTTCCTCGAGCATTTTTATTTTTTTTAAATAAAATTAAATTGAATGACTAAAAAAGTAAAACGTACAGACCTAGATTAAGGTGTACTGAATGTAATGAGACCAAAATTGTCTCATTTGGTAAAGGTTTAGAGGGGTGAAAACGTTATCGCCCGAAACAATATTTATGTAAATAATTGTATGAAATGTGGATAATTGCCTCCAAGACTCGCGCCACGTATCGACACTTCACAATCCTCTTAAACGTGGTTTATGCGCTGATCGCGTTCAGTTTCATTGGTGAAATTAAAGACGATAATCTTAGGTCGCTAGCCTAAGATTATGAACTGACCAAGATTATCTCTGGACTTTAAAAGAGACTGACCATTGAGTTTGTTTCGCCATTTCTTCTCAGTTTTTTATTTTAAATAAATATGACCTGTAGAGCTTGTCCACTCTTACACCTTATTTACTGTAGTCATGGGGTCTCATCTAGAACAAATTATAATTAGTTTCGAACAAAATTCATAGATGGCAGCATAGGTAACAATTATGAAATTAACAATCACTAAAAAGCGTTATACGGCAGATTTTGGCTAAAGTAAGATTAGTAAAAATAAAAACTTCCTTGTTTAATGTTGATTTATCTATTTACACTCATATTTCACGAATTTAAAACAAAAACGATAAATTACGCCTTTTACTTCCATCCGAACCAAACAGTTATAAACAGTTCAAAGTAGCCTTCTGTCAAGCATTTTGTTTTAGAGCACTTTGCAATAGATGGCGTTTTATTAAACATCACTTTCCACCACGGAATAGAAAAAACCGGCCAAGTGCGTATCGGACCACGCACAGGGAAGGGTTCCGTAGTTTGGATGAATTTATCCCAGGGTTGAAAAATATGTTCCTCCATACATTCCAACTTTTGGAATGTATGGGAGACATTCCAACTGCAAATGTAAGTTTGTACGCACAATATTGAGAGATTTATCATGATATTTTAAGACCATAGACTTCTTATAAGTTTTCCTGTAATCTATAGGTATAATATAACTACTTTCAGTATTTTTAGGGTTCAGTACCTCAAAAGGAAACAACTGAATTGCCTCCAAGCCTCGCGCCACGTATCGACACTATCGACACAGGATCACTCGTAGTATTGTAATATCTGTGCTGCAGTGTACGTATACAATTTTAAGTAGTGGAGTGAGTTATTTCAGAGTAGTCAAAGCTCTAAATGTGATTCAATTCATTAAACTCTAAGCTTTAGTGAATTTTGAATGGGAAAAATTCGTTTCACAATCGTATACCGATAACTTGTATGTGTGGTGCAAACTGTAAATATAAATGATTTTATTTCTGTAAGTAGGTTTGTACAAACACTTTTACAAATCAATCATGTTTTTAAAAACTAGGTGAGGTCGGCGTTTCCTATTTGACTACTCTGAGAAGAAAGGCCGAAACAAACTCAGTGGTCACAGTCTCTTATAAAGTTCAGACATAATTTTGGTCAGTTCATGTGAAGACCATGTAGATTGGTGTCTGAAATGGTCTTTTGAGTATAAGTTGGTTAACCCAACTAATATTATAAATGCGAAGGTGAGTTTGTTTCTTATGCTTCGGTTGAATGGATTTGGATGAAAAGCACATGGGTAGACCATGTCCTGGATTAGGACATAGGATACTTTTTATTACGGTAGTAACTTCCCGTGGGATAATTTAGATCTCCACGCGGGCGAAGCCGATGGCAAAAGCTAGTTAATAAACAGATATATAAGGTTACTTAAAATCTGTAATGAAATTGCAGAAATGTTGGAGATTGACTACGTGAACAACACCCACATAGTATCGCTACAGCCGCGCATGACGGCCATCAACTCGTGCATCGAGGTCGACCTCACGGGACAGGTGTGCGCAGACTCTATTGGTAAGATATTACAGTAGATACCTATAACAACACCCACATAGTATCGCTACAGCCGCGCATGACGGCCATCAACTCGTGCATCGAGGTCGACCTCACGGGACAGGTGTGCGCAGACTCTATTGGTAAGATATTACAGTAGATACCTATAACAACACCCACATAGTATCGCTACAGCCGCGCATGACGGCCATCAACTCGTGCATCGAGGTCGACCTCACGGGACAGGTGTGCGCAGACTCTATTGGTAAGATATTACAGTAGATACCTATAACAACACCCACATAGTATCGCTACAGCCGCGCATGACGGCCATCAACTCGTGCATCGAGGTCGACCTCACGGGACAGGTGTGCGCAGACTCTATTGGTAAGATATTACAGTAGATACCTATAACAACACCCACATAGTATCGCTACAGCCGCGCATGACGGCCATCAACTCGTGCATCGAGGTCGACCTCACGGGACAGGTGTGCGCAGACTCTA
The DNA here is from genome assembly GCA_948252095.1 of Dicycla oo. Classification (NCBI taxonomy): domain Eukaryota; kingdom Metazoa; phylum Arthropoda; class Insecta; order Lepidoptera; family Noctuidae; genus Dicycla; species Dicycla oo. The sequence continues at coordinate 20,114,329 of OX411732.1, forward strand.
TTGGTAAGATATTACAGTAGATACCTATAACAACACCCACATAGTATCGCTACAGCCGCGCATGACGGCCATCAACTCGTGCATCGAGGTCGACCTCACGGGACAGGTGTGCGCAGACTCTATTGGTAAGATATTACAGTAGATACCTATAACAACACCCGCATAGTATCGCTACAGCCGCGCATGACGGCCATCAACTCGTGCATCGAGGTCGACCTCACGGGACAGGTGTGCGCAGACTCTATTGGTAAGATATTACAGTAGATACCTATAACAACACCCACATAGTATCGCTACAGCCGCGCATGACGGCCATCAACTCGTGCATCGAGGTCGACCTCACGGGACAGGTGTGCGCAGACTCTATTGGTAAGATATTACAGTAGATACCTATAACAACACCCACATAGTATCGCTACAGCCGCGCATGACGGCCATCAACTCGTGCATCGAGGTCGACCTCACGGGACAGGTGTGCGCAGACTCTATTGGTAAGGTATTACTTGTATGTAGGTATTTCAAAAATAGATACACAATCGTCTATATGAAGTCGAACTGTGATGGCTGGGGATTTTTTTTTTTTTTTTTTTTTTTTTAATTACAAGGTAGCATGGCAGAAAGGAACGTCTGTATTTATATATTTATTTGTTTAATATTTTCACACTCAAAACGATACATTGGCGGACTAACGCTTGTACACGCTAAGAAAATTCACCGTGTCTGCTGCAGACAGGACCAATTTCATCATGTACTCGACAAGAATTTTGTCGGACCTAGGTACGAAAACTTGTCGTGTCTGTTGCAGACAAGACAAATATGAACGTGTAATGATTGAAAGGTTTTCGGGCTGTCGCACGTAGAGTATGGTATGCTTTTTTTTTTGTGGATGGGAAATCATCAAATAACTTCTCCCGCTCTGGGTGGAGCGGGAGGGCGTGTCAGACTTCTACTGACTAAAACCCACCCGTGTTCCTTCAGTTGCCTGTGCCAGGGCCACGGTAACTCTTTCGAACAACCCGCAACCCTGGCGGGAGGGTATGGTATGCTGTACCTACTAGTCTTACTAGTCAAGTCTGTTATTAATTTTCGATTGTTTACCTACTTACCCCGCCCCTCCCTATACTAGAGGTGTGACTTATATATTCGTAATAGGTACAGGTATTATAATACAAGCCATATATATTAATATTAGGATATGCGAATATAGAGTAATAGGTTACCAGGTATTAGTCAAATAACAGGGATGGACGCGTAATAGGCCGAGTCGCCTCGGTATTACTCGCTATGCTATTATTATTTGCCGACCGCAGTTATCTCACTCACTCGCCGACGTCTCGGCGCCTGGCGAGTGAGCGAGATGACTAGACTCGCATTAACTGACACGAGGCGGGCGAGTGAGCGAGATGAATATTGTAGTGTATGAATAGTTCCTGGCTGCTTGCTTATCGTTGTGCATGCGTATTGCGTATTTTAGAGACATAGTTATACTCGTACACGTCGGCCTTCTTATGAAAGCTGCATGAGTTGCGTTACCAAGTAAGCAAGTAATGAAAACAGTTTTTTCTAAAATGGTCACTTGTTTTTGTCGCATTGTCTTAGTATTAGCTAATATTGATATTGGTTTAATACCGTAGCAGTACAGAGCATGTCGTGTCTAGCGCAGAAGATTTTTACTTGTTCAGCACCGTGGCAGTGAACAAGTTCGTGTGTAGAACCGACACGCATTCTTGCGTAGACCCGGTTACTTTTCTTAGGGCTGTTTTTTTGATCCGTAGTTAACACAACCAATGGTTAAACATAGTAACTAATGGTTGAATTTTGGCTAAATGTGTTTGCCAAAATGCCATTGGGTGTATATCAGGATATACACGTCATGGCGCTGAGTGTGTTAACCTAATCGATCGACCCGTGTGGCTGTTATTAACCTGATCGATCGACCCGTGTGGCCACAACCTATTACTATCAAGTGGGCACAAATCCAGCCTCCGGGTAATTGATAATTATGGCATCAATTACATTTTTTTTAACATGAATGAGCTCATTCATGTTTAGCCTTTCACATTTAGCCAAAATTCAACCATTAGTTTTTACTTTACGTTTAACCATTGGCTGAGTTAACTACGGATCAAAAAACTGGCCCTTAGCGTGTACAAGCGGCCTTAGGCATTCTCTGTCAGTCAACCAAGGGTGGTATAAACCGTGAAAAAAAATCCTGTGCACGCGATGAACACATCTATTAGCGAGCGTTACTACAGCAGCCGAGCGTTCCAAGCAAGAATAATCCTTACGGTGTATAGATATTCGTTTCTCTGATAGTACACTACGGCCGACGTATCTTGCTACCCTGAACATAGACTCTCCCAACTTTTGCGCATGTTCTCTCATTCCATATCCATAATTATCAATTAGCTGGAGGCTGGGTTTGTACCCACTTGATAGTACCCACGTACTAGGTACTAGGTACGTACCCCACGTACTAGGTAGGTTGTGGCCACACGGGTCGATCGATCAGGTTAATAACAGCCACAAGGGTCGATCGATCAGGTTAACACACTCAGCGCCATGACGTGTATATCCTGATATACACCCTAATGCTTTTGTACCAGACCAGTGTATAACTGGTAATACACGGCCAGGGCACAACTTCACAGGCCGGGGTATATTGATTTATACACCATAGCGAACATTTTGTTTGGACGGTTTGAAAAGAAACCAATTCTGCAAAAAAAAAAAAAATTAAAGTACACTACTTTTGCCTCAAGGGTCCCTTGGCGCAGAGAGTGTTAAGCTACGCTTATCTTTACATACCAAGTCCCCTCCGTGCCTCGGAAAGCACGCCGTTGGTCCCGGCTGTCATTTCTAGATCTTTGACAGTCGTTACGGGACGTCAGAAGTCCGAAAGTCTGATAACCAGTCTTACCAAGGGGTATCGTATTACCCAGGAACTGGGTTGTGGAGATCAGATAAGCATTCGCTCTATGTAAAATATTGGTATTCAGCTGTATTCGGTTAGACTGGAAGCCGACCTCAACATAGTTGAGAAAAGGCTAGGTTAGATGATGGTGGCAATAGGCTCGCCTCCTATTACATATATGAGACTTAAACATAACTTGCGATTGTGGGGGGTACCTCTGCCCAACCTTTTGAGGAATACAGTGTGATGTTATGTTAACTATTAATTTCTCGTTCCAGGTACCCGCATGTTCTCCGGTTTCGGTGGTCAAGTAGACTTCATCCGCGGCTCGGCTGAAGGCGTGGACGGGCGAGGCAAGCCCATCATCGCGCTGGTGTCTGTCACCAAGAAGGGAGAGTCCAAGATTGTGCCCACGCTTAAAGTTGGTCAGTATATTGCAGGGTTTCTGCTATTTTTAACCAACAAAGGATGAGGTTCTCAAGTCGACGCCTATTATAGTACGCGCGCAAGTGCTAGTCACCGCCTGAGGTATGTGAGCGGTGAGACGGGGGACGGTGCGATTGACAAGATTGGCAGACTGAGTTAGCTCGGCTTTTGTCTACCTCCCCCGTCTCACCGCTCACATACTCTCCTCAGGCAGTGACTAGCACTTGCGCGCGCACTATAGTAAAATGATGGCAGCTTGATTGATCTTTGTTCATTGTTTTGTTGGCGCGTACTCAAAATTAGTAATATACATTATTTCTTTCTTTCTGTTTTCTTTTTAAAATTAGCTGGCGAAATTTCACAGACGTGAAGAGTTTCGAGTTCTTATTAAGGCGAAAGTGTCAGGGTAGCCCGCGAAATTCAAATTTTCTTACGTTTTTTGCAATTTACAAGTCAGTATTAGAATGTAAGTTGATTCAATGAAAATGAAAATGTGATTCGCGATCGTAACAAGTATGTATTTACAGATTTATAATCATTCAAGTAATCAGTACAACCTTTAAGACAAGGTAATCCTAATTACGTATAATAACTTTTTCATGAAATCTTGACATTTGACGATTACAATAACTTAGAGCCCCACGAAGCATGCGTAGTTCATACAAACGAAATACCAAAATAATTGGTAAATCAAACATATTCTTAAGGTAGTTTGTATTTATTCCGATTGGATTACAGAATATCTAGTTTCCCAAACATATATTTTGAAAGGACACTGATTTGAAGACGAAGTATGAGGAATTTCAAATTTCTATAGAAAACTTATTTTTCTCATATTTCCTGCTTAAATCAATGTTCTTATTTAATATTCTCTGTAATCCAATCGGAATAAATACACACTACCTTTAGAATATGTTTGATTTACAAATTATTTTGGTATTTCGTTTGTATGAACTGCGAATGCTCCGAGGAGGTCTTAAGGAGTGTGTATTACTGATTTTAATGATTATAATTCTGTAAATACATAATTGTTACGTTCGCGATTCATACTTTATTCAACATACAACCTAAAACTGACTTACAAATTGCAAAAAAAACGTAAGAAAATTTTAATTTTTGTATTAAGGGGAAAGCGTCATGGTACCCCACCATGACGCTTTCCCCTTAATACAAAAATTACTTTTCGTAAAATCGTAATTTTATGTAAATAGCTGATTGCGAGGTCAAAGCCCCCATGTCGCGCGCAGATACTTGAATATTATCCATGTTTAAGGCGGATGCGCTAAGGTAGCTCGCGAAATTCTGATACTGACTTGCAAAATGCAAAAAAACGTAATAAAATTTGAATTTCGCGGGCTACGCTGGCGCTCTTACCAATAAAATAACTAAGAACAAGCCCAGTGCGAGTCGGACTCGTACACGAAGGGTTCCGTACCACCGTTATATGGTATATTGTACGGTGTCATCGTACAATATTGTTAACAATACATATTAAAAAAATACACGTTCACATCAGTTTAAAAAACACGTTTCTTGTATGGTTTGCTGTTAGTTTAATTTCTAACTTTATTTTATTTTTATTATTTGTTGTTATAGCGACAATAGAAATACATAATCTGTGAAAATTTCAACTGTTTACCTATTACGGCTATTAGATACAGCCCGCTGACAGACAGACGGACGGACAGCGGAGGCTTAGTAATAGGGTTCCGTTTGGCACCCTTCGGGTACGGAACCCTAATGAGTAATAATTTTGTAACTTGCAGGTGCTGGCGTCGTATCGAGTCGCGCGCACGTACAGTGGGTGGTGACCGAGCAAGGCATCGCCAACCTGTTCGGCAAGTCGCTCCGGCAGAGAGCATACGAGCTGATCAAGATAGCCCACCCCGACCATCGCCAGGCTTTAGAAAAGGCCGCATTTGAACGCCTCAAGTGCATGCCTTCACCTTAAGAAAAAATCTAAATAAATAAACATTATAAGGTGTTAAAAAAAATACTTTACAAACTTTAAGAGATTAACTTTTACTAAGGGACCAACTTTGAAATCACCCATACAGTTTAGAACAGTAGGTATTAATTTTTAGTATGGAACAGCTGATTTTTTTCGCGATTTCAAATTTGGTCCCATAGTAAAAGTTATTCAGTTCGATGGTCTAAAACACTCCTTAGAGGAGCTCGTGGCTAAGCAATAACAGCCGCACCGGTCGATCCATCAGGTTAAGCTACGCTTGCCGGGGTTGGTCTGTGGATGGGTGACCATCTTTTCATACCGAGATTCCTCCGTGCATCGGAAAGCATGTTAAGGCGATACCAAAATAAGCTGGGGGCTTTTTCGTAACCATTTATTTCACTATTACAGAATGTATGGATTTAATTTTTGGATATATGTTTATTGACTATTTGATCAATACTCTGACTGAAGGAAAACACGATTGGGTTAAATTTCCTCGATAGAGTTTAATTCCGAAAATACCTCTACTTTTTTATATTTTTTTTTTGTAATTCTAAAATCCTAAGTAATTTCGTTGCAAAATTGCATTCAAAATGTGCGTATTAGGTAATTGAAAACTCTGGCTGAACATATTTTTGATAGATAGCTTAATTTATTTTTAAACAATTTTTATATGGTTTGGCACTTTTATTTTGGTTCCAGCGCATTTTTGCGCTCTCTTTTTTTCGCATGTGGATGTAATTGACTCTGTCACTTTCTTATTACCACTCAGTTAGCTTTTTACGTATCGCCTTAAGCCGTTGGTCCCGGCTGTTATTCGAGGATCTTTGACAGTCGTTACGGGTTGTCAGACGCCCGAAAGTCTGACAACCAGTCTTACCAAGGGGTATCGTATTACCCAGTAACTGGGTTGTGGAGGTCAGATAGGTAGTCGTTCCATGTGAAATCCTGGTATTCAGCTGCATCCGGTTAGACTGGAAGCCGACCCCAACATAGTTGGGAAAAGGCTAGGCGGATTGATTGGTCTAAAACTAAAACACTCCTTAAAGTTTGTATAGTTAATTTTTCAACACTTTATAGAATCGAAAAAAACATTTTACACAGTTTAAACGTAGTGGAAGCTGACTGGCCTGAATGAATCGTGGTTATTTACAAATGATATTTGAAATGCCTTTGCATTGATTTTTTAATCGGCAAAGTAACCGGATTAGTGCGTACGCACATTGTAGGAATTCGTAGCAGGTACTCTAATTAAGGGGGCGTTCATTAATTACGTGAGGCAATTTTGCTGATTTTTCGACTCCTTTCCCCCCTTTGGAGACATGTCGTGAGATTTGGGTCGACCCCTCCCTCCCGCCCCTAATCTCACGTGACATATTTCAAAATGCGTATTTTTAGTGTATATACGTTAACATACGCTTTATTGCGTTGGATTTATTTAATTATACATAGTTTGCTTATTTTTTTTTTTTTTTTTTATAATAAGCGCTTCTAAATGTCTTTTCCGTCACAGCAAAAGGGTGGAACTCACTACCTGCGTCTGTGTTTCCGAACGCATACAACCCTAATCTCTTCAAAGTGAGAGTGAACAGGCTTCTTCTGGGTAAGCTCACTCCATCGTTGACTTTGTCTCTGTAACCTCTGACCTAGACTAGAGTCAAGAGCAAACCCATCACAAATATTTTTTTTTTTAAATAAATAAAAGTTTATTTTTGAACAATAACAAGAATAAGTAGAACAAGTAAAACGATGATAGCTGCAAAAGTATAAACTGTTAATTACTTAGTTTTCTCGCATTTCACACTGTTTCTTGCGAAAAATAAAGAACGTAATATTTGCCGAGACCCCCCCTCTCCTCCAAGTAAGATTGGGTGAGATTTGACTCGACCCCCTCCCCCCCCCCCCCCCCTAAACGCCTCACTTAATTAATGAGCGAAAAGCCTCGCTTGCTACTTAGAAGTAGCAAGTTTTTTTATCACTTAACTGTTATATCTTCATTGTTATCGTTAAGATTAATCATATTATTTGATGACACGTTAAGTAAGTTGAGAGAGAGACAAAAAGTTTTCGGAGCTAAATAAAAAAGTAATTCAGGAACCTTCGTGTCATTTGAAACTCCTATCGATCGATAGAGACACGACGAAGTCCACACAAACTTTTTATTTAAGCCTCCATTTCATTAGAGTGCCACCCCTAATTTTTTGGGATTTTCTGGCTATAGAATCTTGGTCACATTTCATTCAGGTCACCATTGTCTCTGAAGCATTATCCACAAGATTTTTAAAGGATTTGGAAACTTTATTATTTAGCACCATTTTATTTGTTATAAGATAACATTTATGAATCAATCGACCCAGTAACTAACGTCATCTAGTTTGTAAGTGCTTTTTATTATCTGTGCAATAAAAATGGAAACCCAAGCGTGTTTTAATAGGTTATGGGCATTGGTCGATCTTTACAAAGAAATTGGATTTGTAATGCACCAACTCGCAAGTTACGTATACACAACTAAGGCCTATAATTTCTGTCAATGACTAACCAATGATATAAAATTATTATAGGTACCTATACTATTTACTTATCACTAATCATTTTGTAATTAGAGTTTTAGACAAACAAATACTGCCAGATTGACTTATTGAATGATGGTTTATGTAATCCCCATTGAAAACGAAACCCTAAACTAAAACCGATGGGTTAATACCCTGTCGTAAGAACAAAATATCCCCAGTCGTTCATAGTGCTAATGACGGGGTATTAACGAGCGGGAACGATCGGGAAAAAAATGTTGCGTTCTTCAACACTGTTAACGAGTGGAACAAAACATTCCGACAGGGTATTAACGAGCGGGAACGATCGGGAAAAAAATGTTGCGTTCTTCAACACTGTTAACGAGTGGAACAAAACATTCCGACAGGGTATTAACGACCGGGAACGATCGGGAAAAAAATGTTGTGATCTTCAACACTGTTAACGAGTGGAACAAAACATTCCGACGGGGTATTAACGAGCGAGAACGACCCAAACGGATTAGAAATACGCAGTATTGAACCATCCTCTAATGTTATTCCGAAACAACTGCAAGTTTAGGTTTTTTCAGCTCTGTGAGTCATAAGTGTAATTTGAAACTGAGGTCTGTAGTTTTAGCTTCAGAATTCAGGTATAAAAGATTTCATAAAAGGAGGTACTGCTGCCGCAGACTGTTAAATAGAGTTTTCACTCGTGTATTAGATTGCTAGATAATTAGATGTACCTTTATAGTTCGCGTAGCTACGTAATAAAAGCCGCACGGGTCGATCCATCAGGTTAAGCTACGCTTGACGGGGTCGGTCCGTGGATGGGTGACCATCTTTACATACCGAGACTCCTCCGTGCCTCGAAAAGCACGTTAAGCCGTTAGTCCCGGCTGTCATTCGGTGATCTTTGACAGTCATTACCGGTCGTCAGAAGCCCGAAAGTCTGACAACCCGTCTTACCAAGGGTATCGTATTACCCAGTAACTGGGTTGTGGTCAGATAGGCAATCACTCCATGTAAAATACTGGCATTCAGCTGCATCCGGTTAGACTGGAAGCCGACCCCAACATAGTTGGGAAAAGGCTTGGCAGATTGATTGTCATGTAAGTTTGCCGCTCGGAAGTAGGCTACAAATGGCTGCTCAGTAGCCAATATCTGTACTAAAACAGCACAGCGTCACGCCATGCGCATCAGAAAACCTGGTTTCAGAGACTTACGTGACGCGAACTATACCAAACTGATATTTGAAAACGAAATTCTGGATTCAAAAATCCTCATAGCATGCGAAAAATATAGAGTAATACTTTTACTCATTTAAATAGGCATAAAAATCGTTTTAATTTTACTTTGATATTAGGTATTCGAATTTATAAACAGAACCATTTTGGATATTTTTATCACTTTAAGTGTTACGTATTTATTGCGCAAGTTTGTTGTTTTATACAACACGATGCTATAATATTGTACGTTATTACTGAATAAAGAACATGTTTATTAGAACAATTCATGTGTTTGATCATGTTTAATCCCGCGCCTTTGTCGCTGCTTCAAATCCGAAAAATAACTGCAGAATTATAGCACAAAATAAATAATAGTATTATACTAAAGTACAGAAGTTGCACTCCTTTGATCTTGAAGCATCACGCTTTTATAATAGCTTACAAAATCACTTACTCCCCATCCCCACGCGTAAGCTAAATTGCACTTAATCGCCGCGATCCGCCAGTACATTGCTCAGCGGCCGTGTGCGTAGTCGCAGCGGAAAAAAATCGAATTTTTAATTTCAGTTAAGCAGATATTTAGTGTATGACGTCGTGTAATTGTGTATGGTAAGTACAAATTTGTGCATCCAACCATTGGGGAGCTATTGAACAAAAACTGTTTCCGCTGAAACTACGTCAGCCCAGCGGCACTTTTTTTTTTCCTATGGACGTACAAGAAAAAAAATACATTCAATAATTAGTGTGTATTTGTGTGTAAATGTGTATGTATAAATGAAATTTGTGTGTCATTACACTGCGAAGATATTCAAGTTTCCGCTGCGCTGACGTTTGGCTATTTGATGAAAATCATATAAAACGGTTTAGTGCAGAGTTGTAATTTTTCACACACGTTGCTTTGAATTTGTGTGTAATGTATGGTGAAAACAGAATTTGAAAAAAACATACCGTTCAGAAGATATACACGTAAAAGTAAAATAAGGTTATTAGGTCCTAGTACGTAAAATAGGAACTCTAGAGCCTAACTTATAACGTTTATACACTCACAGGCACAATTAACCGCCCACCTTATATTTCTTTCAATTTGCAGAAATCGTCAAACTTATACCACATTTGATGACAGGTACGTTGCAAGCTACCCTTAAGGTTTAAAAAAAAAGCATAAGTCTTGTAAAAAAAGTTGTTTATTAGAGCATTCACACCAAAAATCGATTTTGTGAAAAACTTTGATGAAAATTTAACAATATTTATTTTGAAAAAAGTGGTCGCAATTAAAAGATTTTTTTTTTATTAATAATGGGTGTTGCCGCCTCGGGCTCTAATGACTTCTTGGAGCCGGTTTGGCAGTCCATCCATGATATCTTGGATATCTGACTGGGGGATATTGTGCCACTCCTCCACCGCAGCCGTCTTGAGCTCTCCTAGGGTCGTAGGGGCTGGTACTCTTGCTCGCACACGTCTTTTGAGGTTGTCCCAAATGTGCTCAATTGGGTTAAGATCGGGACTGCGTGCCGGCCATGGTAAAACTTGAATCCCGACTTCATTAAGGTACTGAGAGACGGCTCTAGCGGTATGGCATCGTGCATTGTCATGCATTAATGTGAAGTTGTCACCAATGAATGGTGCAAAAGGTATGACATGGTCTTGAAGAACTTCCTGCACGTATCTTTGAGCGTTCACACTGCCTCTATCGAACACAACAAGATCGGTACGAGCCACGTAAGAGATACCTCCCCAAACCATTATGGACCCTCCCTGGTAACCCACTGTTTCGGTTATAGCGCATGGAGCAAACCTTTCGTTTTGGCGCCTGTAGACACGCTGACGTCCATCTGGACCACTTAAGGCTATTCTGCTCTCATCTGAGAACAGTATGTCCTTCCATTCCTGCACAGTCCAGCCAGCATATTCTCGGGCAAAAGCAAGTCTAGCTCTACGGTGTTGTGGGAGCAGTTGTGGAGCACGAGCTGGACGAAAAGCCCTCAGATTACTCTCTGCCAGTCTTCTTCTAATCGTACGTTCACTCACACTGACATTTCTCACCTCAAAAAGACGCGTACGAGCTTCGGTAGCAGTGCAAAAACGATTTCTCAACACATTGCTGACAACGAAACGGTCATCGCGGGCTGAAGTGCATCGATGTCGGCCTTGACCTGGCCTACGGGTGTATGAGCCAGTTTCCCGAAACCGTCTGATGGCATCCCGTACCGTGGTTCGAGGTACACCGAGTGTACGGGCGATGCGACGTTGGCTGTACCCCACGTCCGCCAAAGCCACTGCCCTAGCTGCACCAGTTGCATCGAGTGGCATTTTTTTGAGTCACAAACAATAAACGAACTCTAGAAACTTGAATTAAACAATATTCACACACTATGGCAGAAAAGAACAAAAAATGTTAACACGATAACGTATCGGCAACAATGTCAAACAACGACTAAATTCCAAAAACCCTTCGGTGCCACAAATTTAGCAAACGAATTACGGGTATAAGTGTTTAATTTATTGCTAAAGTACCCACTTGACAAAAAATAGAACAGTGGATAAGCCATAGTTAAGCTAAACAAACAGGGTGACGAAAGATATAGGTGGGCGGTTAAATGTGCCTGTGAGTGTATGTATCTTGTAAGGGTCTACAATGTCTTGCCAAGTTTAATTAATGTGCTCTAAGTAATTAATGAGCAATGGCATAATTTACTACGATTGGACCACTATATTATACGAGTAGGACATCCGATTATAGGACTTTTTAAAGGAAAATCAAAATAAAACCTATTCCAATATTTCGTGTATTAATGCTAACTATTCACATATAAAATTTCAGCTCATTACACTAATTAATTAAAGAGATAAAATAAAAAAACTTTTTAGCAAAAAATAAAACCGACTTCCAAAACAAAACACTACAAAGTGAAAAATAACTTTAATTTCGGTAGTCGGTGTCTTTGGTTTTGTATTTTCGTTTTTTGCCACCGACTTCCGAAATTAAAGTTATTTTTCACTTTGTAGTGTTTTGTTTTGGAAGTCGGTTTTATTTTTTGCTAAAAAGTTTTTATTTTTCACTTTTTAGTTGTGGAACCTAGCCCACACGAATACATAATTGAGCACAATAATTGTAGATATAGCCATGTAAATAACAGTGATAGGAAGTTATTAAAACATCATCACATCATCCACATATAACAAGTGGGAAATATACACATTATTGAAGCTAACTCAAAAACTCCCCAAGCAAAGTTAATAAAATTTATATGGGACCACCTCGGATGTATACCCTTTCAAACAAAAAAATAATTTTCCTAATCGGCCTATCCGTCTTTGAGTAATCGCGTAACAAACATACAAAAAAAAACATACAGACGAATTGAGAACATCCTCCTTTTGGAAGTCGGTTAAAAATACCAGAACAACCGCTATACATGGATAAATCGACCAAGTTTGAATGGATACAAAAAAGCGGCCGTGCAGTATATAGCGCTAACGTTCTAAAATTTCCAGTATTGTACCATTATTGGATTGGTACAGATGAGCACACAATTCTTGAACAAGTAACTAATAACTTTCGTGATAAAAAGTACCTCACTTGTTTTTCCATACCTCAAAAGGAAAAAACGGAACCCTTATAGGATCACTCGTGTGTCTGTGTGTCACTGCTAATTTGCTCCGAATGTAACGGACCGATTAAGTTGAAATTTGGTACACATACTCGTATGTATTTCTGTGACCCAAACACGGACGTGTAACGTAAATAAATGAATTTTTAATGTGGGGTGAACTTTGGACGGCAAATAAGAAAAAAAAAGTTTTGCAAACTACCGTGTGACATATCAAATGAAAAGGCTTACTGATAATCTCAAATATATTTTTTTTATAATTTTAAAATAAACCATTTTAAAGTTATTTAAAAGAAAATAGACGAAAATTGACCATTCGCCCCCTTATCTCCGAAAGTACCGAGCCTAAAATTTTGAAACAAATTCAAAAATAGTTCAATACCTATAGTATACAGGAAAACCTCTAAGAAGTCCATGGTCTTAAAACAACATGGTAAATCTCTCAATATTGTGATTGAGTGTGAAAGGTTGATTGATTCTAATGATTATAATTCTGTAAATACATATTTGAGGTACAAATTACAAAAATCTGAATAGCTAACACATTTTTCAGTTACATAGGTACAAATTACAAAAATCTGAAAGCTAACATACTTTTGAGCTATGTAGGTAGGTACAAGTTACAAAAATCTGAATAGCTAACATACTTTTCGAAAATTCGTCATCACTTCATCTGACAATGGGAGGGGTTTCTTTCCATTGTTGGTGTGCATGAAAGGTAGAGTTTGGAGTTTTGCCAATTCAGTTCTGGAATAGGTGTCCCATTTCTTGCATACTAGAATCTAGATCATGACCTGACTACGGCTACGGCTAACTCGGTGGAAAGGTCATCATTGCTAGGTAGCTTGTGATCGGTTAGGTATTCTTACTCATAAAATTTTACGATATAGCATGATAAACAAATTCATGGGTGCCGAGATGGGACTAAACCAAAATTACTAACTAAAGGCCGGTTTTTTGATCCGTAGCAATGGTTAAACATAGTAACTAATGGTTGATTTTTGGCTAAATGTGAAAGGCTATAGGTACCTACATGAATGACTTATGCCATTCGTTACTATTTTTTTTAATATGAATGAGCTAGTGTGAATAAATTAAATGAATAAATGTTTAAGCCTTTCACATTTAGCCAAAATTCAACCATTAGTTACTATGTTTAACTATTGGTTGAGTTAACTACGGATCAAAAAACCGGCCCTTAGTTTAAAAACATTACCCTCCTTATCGGATGCAGCGCAATTGAATAAGAAAAAGGTCAAAAATGTATGTGGAGGAGACTGGCAGAAAAGAAAGGAGGCCTACAGCTACACCCAATGCAATGGGTGATTTTGGATGAGGGTACAATAAAGCAAAAAATCTGTTTTTATTGTGTTGGATATTGATAATAATTAAAAATCTATTGTATCACAAGAATTAAGTTCCGTTCAGAAACTATAATATTATCGAATGTCTTTGAATATTGGTCTAATCTTGCAATAAATTGGCAACTCTGATAGCAGCTGTTAACGTGTTGGAGTGTTTATTTAAAGTATTTTTGTGTTATTTTGTTCAAAAATTATTATTTAAATTAAACCGACGAACACAAACCCACCATGAATTCGTTTGATCATGCTCTAGCTTTTAGGAAAGAGTTATTAATTGCTGCTAAATACAGAATAATTAGAAGAATAGGTGGCGGTTCGTTTGGAGATATATATTTAGGCATAAACATTTCAAATGGTGAGGTAAGTGGCTTTAATTTGTTATTTAATCAACAACTTAACTATCGGGCTGCACTTACAGAGAGTTCTAAGTGTTTTCAAAGTGCGAAAGTGCTCAAATAATAGTAAAAGTATTGGTATGCAAAGGGCATCTGAATGTTAACCTACATACGTTTAGATCGATCTATTATCAATTTATTCTTAGTTACATCATGAAGACGTCGCTGATTGTTAAGACAGACGACCGTGGCAGTGAATACTAGCCGCGACAAGACGTATTTATTGCGAACTTGGCGCTTTAGCACAAGCTAACGTAAAAGTTTTAGTTTTGAAACTTTTGAACTTAGTACCTATGCATGTATAAGTTCACAATGATAACTCGATCATACTTTGAAACTATTTATAAACTACTTCAAAAGGAGTGTTTTCTTAGACAACCTTATTTCAGAAAATCATGATTTATTTTCAAAATAATAACTAGTCCAATCAAGAATCATTAACTTTATGGCTAGGTAATTATTTTGTTTTGCAAGATTCAAAATATGGAAAATTTTTGAAGTGGAGAAACCACTTCAAAAATGGTTTCTGTTCAAGTTCTAATGATAATATTAATTGTTTAGATAAAAGATACCATTAGGTAGGTACTAATCATTCTGCTTATTCTAATGACTCATTATCTACAGTAATTCTACATGATAACAGACATATTTTCTTATTAGGTAGTTGTAGTTCTGCAAACAAGACTTCCCTACAAGTACCAAAACTACCAAAATAAATATTGAACAGCATGTGAGTATTTTTAAATTATATTTTAAGTACATACATAAAGTATACTTTACAATAAAAATGATAAAAATACTAAAAACATGTTTTTCTTGCTAGTTTCAAGCAAGAAACTATAGACCTTGTTCCCATTTCTACAAAAGAAAGCCTAATTGTAAAAACCCAACTCAGACCACTTTTCTAAAATCCTGTTTATGGTGATGGATTTATTTTCTCTTAGACGGCAAAACAAACTTTTTGAGTGTAAAAACAGACCTCGGTCATACTTTACAACTGTGTGATTTATTCACACAGCTGTACAGTCACGCGTAAAAACCCACATTATCCCTGGATGAAGATAATGTGGGTTTTTTTGTTTTCTTACAACCAAACATGTGGCAACATCTGAAACTGTCAGTTGTCAATATTGAAGTTTTTAACGATAGTTTGAACTTCAAACTTTGAAGTTTAACCAATGACATTCAGACGTCTAGATAATTCTTAGGGCGTTTTCAATTTAGACGGTTGATGTCGGAGTTCCGCCGCACGGTTGTTGCAGAATTATTACGACACGCGCACACAGTACCATCACCGCACCGCACTGTCCGGCACCAACTGTCTAAATTGAAAGCGCTCTTAGCTCCTCCGCAGTCGCGGCCATTTTCCGCGAAATATTATGAAACACTCGTACAAATTGGGCTTTGATTGTAAAACACACCTTGTAACAAGATGATTGTAAAAACCCACCTCATCCCAAAATAATTATAAAAAAAACAATAAAAAAATTAATTCTATGTATTATTTTAGTGCAACTAATTTTAAGATACCATATTTAAAATGATTTTTTATAAAAATATATATTAAAAAAATACCTGCAGATTTTTTTACACCAGAGTTTTCATTGATTTTCTGAAACTTTTGCATTTGGTCTGAGGTGGGCTTTTACAATCATGCATTCTTTGACAAACGTTTACGCGTTTTAACGCGCTACACTTATGAATGATAATAATTATCCTTGCTTTCAAAGCGTGCGTCAACGCGCGCTATTTTGAACGGTTGTTTGACTGTTACAAACTAGGCGCGCACTTTGAAACCGCGCGTCAGATTGCGTCGTCATGGGAACTCACAGAACACTATTATCCTAACGGTGGGAACTACTGCCTACTGACTGCCAGAATAGCAGCTTTACTATTTATCAAAACAATATAAATATTTGTACGCCGTCAGCGGCAAAACATAGTGTACCCATGTTATATTTACAAGACCTGTTTTTTACACCCACCTATGTTTTACAAATAAAAAAAACTTTGACTTTGACTTTTTGACTTTGAACTATCAGAATTTTAGTTATTAATTTATTATTCATTCATACATTCATACTTTTCATGTGTATATTGTAAAGGTCTAAAGTATGGTTTTTGGAAGACCTTGACACTTTTTCCTATAATAGAATAAGACTAAACCACAGTAGCTCACATTTAGTCCTAGTTCTCATAGGCCGTCTACGTTTCATCCGTTTGAGATTTCTACCATACAAAAAAAGCTACATCGTTGTAAACTGGCAACATTAAGCGTAAATGGCTACGTTTAGAAACTAGATGATGTTACCTTCTTGCTCGATATTTTATTGATTTTTATGATATTTTAAAAATAGAAAACACCATACATCAGTATCAAACGCATATTTGCACTTCAAAAGTCACACAATAATTTTAAAAATATTTGTTGTGTTATTTGAATACCTTTGAGACGCAAATATTTTTTAAAATTCTAATCTGAAGAAAGTACTGAGAAATACGCGTGGCCTACTTTTCGAACGCATTACGTCCTCCATTCAGTCACAGTTTCGTAAAATGTAGCCGTGAATTTATTATTGTTTTTATTCTAAAAGTGCGTAATTAGTGCTTTCGATTTATATTTTACAAATACCGGGACGATTATAAATAATCTGCAACCATGTCGAATTTTATGAGTTCACGGAAGGAATTATTGATTACTGGAAAATACAAGGTGTTGAAAAAAATCGGTGGAGGATCGTTTGGCGATATTTATTTAGCGATCAACATCGCGACTGGCGAGGTAACGTAATTTATACCATTTATTTTATTTGTTCTGCGTTAAGTGCGTTAATTTGCTTTCGTAACATTGTGAAGGCCCACGCGTCATCGATGGCACGTTATGGTGGGGAGAGGGGTGCATGTTGATTATTTTCTATGACGTACTACGTAGGGAAATGAAGGTTGGGACGTCGATCAGGCGATGTGATATTTCCAGGGTCGTTGGAGATTGCATGACAACTCTACAGTCAAATCAAATTAATATTTCTTGATGCATTCTTAAAATACGTAATGACGTGCTTTTTTATATTTTCTACCATAAATTGCGTCTGGGTTAGC
This sequence comes from Dicycla oo, assembly GCA_948252095.1. Classification (NCBI taxonomy): domain Eukaryota; kingdom Metazoa; phylum Arthropoda; class Insecta; order Lepidoptera; family Noctuidae; genus Dicycla; species Dicycla oo. Next base: position 20,131,825 of record OX411732.1, read on the forward strand.
TTTCACCACATTATGCGCTTTTATGTTCAAAGATGACCTCCTCGAGCTCAATCTGCGCAATTTGGGGTATTTTTAACACGTTCCTGCTATAAAATCGTAATGTTTCTATGCTAATGTTATTATTGTAGTATTGTTACTGGGTCAGTGGATCATGGTGTCTGCATCACCATTACATCATAGAACTTTTCCTATACCTAGAACCTTTAGGCTCAAGACTACAAACACAGTAAAACAAATACAGAAAAACTTTCAAAGAATTTGGTTTTACAGCTGTACAGAAATAACACTAACTAAACTCACTTTGACCTTGGTTTAACTAGATTAATGGGTCACAAACTAGCATAGCTAAAAAATTCAAAATATTTTAGATTTAACAAATAATTTTACTCATTTCTACCTTTATTTTTCCCACATGTCTATTGCTATGGATATTGAAAATTGTGCTAGTGCAAGTTATCAGCTATTTCATTCCTTTGAAAATCTTATGATGAATTTGGACCATGGTAACAGATTTATGAAGTCACTCCATGAATAATGATAATGCTCAATCCAATGTAAAATAAATGTAAACACTGCTAATCCTGTTTACCATTCTAATGAATTTCCTGTCTAGTATTTACTTCATACCAGAGAGCCTCTGTATCGTTAACCTCATAAAATATAATAAGAATATGGATTAGAAATACAATCAATTCTGGTATCAAAATAGTACAGGAATCAATTATATAGTCTGAAATCCTAGGCCTTATCTATAGAACTTTAAAATAAATGATGGTTGTTACCATTTTCTACAAAACCCATAAAGATTTCTTGTTAAAAGTGACTCAATTTCACTATGCAATCTAAAACATTTTTACAACTAACTTTTATACAGAACTAGATGACCTTGTGAACTTCGTACCATGTGAGGCTGAATTTAGATATTTCTCACGATTCTTCTGCAGTTTCTTTGAGTTTTTCCTAAATATTTTTTAATGCTAACAAAACAAATAAAAAATATTCAAATTGGCTGTAACATTTTTGAGTTTTTGCGAGACTAATGAATGGCAATTGATTTTTATAAATCTAAATAATGTTATTTTAAACAAATGCTATAAAATTTAAATAGAAACCTAAATTTTTAAAGCTTTGTTTAATTTAGAAACTTGCCATAATAATACAGTTTACTTTATAAGCATATACAAACAAGTAGCGCCAAACCCAAATTAATTGAGATGAGGACAAGAGAATGATGATGATTAATTAATATACAAGCATGGATGTAAACATTGGCATCCAAACAGCCCTTAGCCTGGGCACTGCCTAGTTCTGTAAATTCCCAGTTCTAAAAAAAATAATTTAGTAATGGGGACTGATAGCACAACACGTCATATTAGCATGCTGCATGACATGATGCAAACTCATAAGATTTCTCTACCAAAAATTGCTCGAAAGCGCAGAAGTTTTCACTTCAAAAAATCATGATGGATTATACAGCCAAAATATTATTGAAATATTAATAAAATAATAATGTGATAGATGGATTTGATTGAAGCCCAAAAGTCTAGTAACTGGGTTGTGGAGGTCAGATCCATGTCGCTCCATGTAAAATACTGGTATTCAGCTATGTTTGGTTAAGACTGGAAGCCGGCCCCAACATAGTTGGTAAAAGTCAGGCAGATTGAGATGGAGTTGATTGAATATCTGCTGACATTTATAGTTTTAGACTACTCATTATCAACAGACCGTTCATAAACTAAATTCTCATTTTTTTGCTATTAAAATGGGACAAGCATTAGCTCACTATTTTTTGTTTAACTTCAAGTATTGTCAAATGTTCGTGCTGGAAAGTCTTATATGTTACTCAAGATTCTTGTTTACCAAACAACAGGGTCACAATGCTCACGTGGCACAACAATGGTAATAAAAAAATCCTTGTGGGACAGTTGGGTAATAATAATAACCGAAATGAAATTATGTTTATTTCTGTAATAGATCAAATAAGATGTGGTACCCTACTATAGGTACACCTCTGCCTAACCCTTCGGGGATACAGGCGTGATGTTATCTTAGACACTTTTGTGCATCAATTTTTTGGTCAATATTTTAAAATTAGATGGCAACTGCATTTCCTAGGTTACTGATTCGTGAGAAGAAATGCTGAAACAAACTCATGGTCATGGTCTCAGTCCAAATATTTTATGTGAGTCTAAAATGCAGGGCCATGTCTGGAAGGGCTTTTTATAGAAATAGCCATTGCAGCTAATTGACCTACTTTTGATTACTATGTTTAGTTGTAATAGCTGTTAGGACAATTCTATCTGTTTCCAGTGTTTCAAGGTCTGAGCAGACCCAACCTGGAGATCCAATCACAAAAGGTTTTAGTCACTGCTCCTTATATTTTACCTTGTGTGTTTTGAATTTTATTAGGCTTTAATCATAACAATTATTGAAGTAATTTTTTTAAGTTCAAAACTACTACTTATACTAGAGTAGATTGTGAGTCACAAAAACTATGGGCACATTTATCAAAGATTCTTAGTATTAGAAGTCTTTTTTAATGATAATACAACTGAATTAAAGACACACACACATTGTAATCAGCTACCTGCCAATCTAAAGTAACATTATCACTGGATATCATTCCTTATCTATTTTCATGCCAAAAACACTGCAATGTGTGATTTTTGTAGACAATTTAGTTTTGCAGTTTTGATAACTTTCTGCTTGTGTTTATGTGAAATTAATAGGCATACAATGGATCTTTTTAATCCTATTAGACTGGAAGACGATCCCAATATCGTTGGGAAAACGCTAGATGATGATAATATTTCAAAAATTTATAATTTTAATTGCGGCAATGCAGCTTTTGACCAAAAATATAGTAATATATGTAAGTACTGTGTTTTCGAGTCATCAATTCCATGGATGGTCAGTGGTTTCCCTCGCATGTGTTCCAGTTACTAATAAGTATTTATTCACTATTTTGGTCTCTGTCCACCACACCATTGCTGGTGAGCCTCGCTCATCCGGCATCCAGATTAAGAAAAGTAGTAAAATACAAAACAAAATGTATCTGGACGAATGAATAATTACTAACTAATCCTACTATGAATGAAAGAAATAAAACGATGCCTGCACAAAATAAAAACTACCATTGTAATATTAATTTAACCCATTCCATGCCAGTAACGCACTCGGGTGCGTTTTAATGTTTTTTATTTGTGTGCCTACAACGCACTCGTATGCGTTTCGTGTATGTCTTACTAAAGCATATTTTTTTCATAGTGCGTCTCATTAAATGTTGCCATTTTTCTACTAAACTCAATTTAGATGATATTTCTGATACAGCAACACTGATAGAGTAGCAATAGACAATGTCATATTTGAATTGACGTCAGTTTTTGTACTGTGAATTTTGCCGGTAATGTGAATCAAGTTTTTGCAGTGATTTAAGGGATAACAAGTAAATAAATATCATTGTTTAATCAAATTTAATCATTTAATTATCACAAGAACGTTAATTTAAAACTGCCTATAATGTTTTGGATATTATCTAAAATTCAAAATATACCAACGATAATGGTGCGTTCAGTGGCATTTATAAATGACTTTGTTCGTGGATGGTGTTATAAATCGATAATAATCAGTCACTAAGGATCGTCAAATCTAAGAAGTACCGTTTGATAGTTGTAAACGTAATACATTTGAATTTTAATTTGTTGATTAAAAATTGTTTAACTTGTGATAAAATAAAAATTGCTTCATAATTCAATGATTTTACGGAAAAGGTAAAGTTTTGATTATTTGTTATAATTATATTTTTCACTAAAGAGCTATAATTTAAATTATAAATTAAGAGGAGAAATTAAAAGACTGATGTAAATTAATATAAGTGTTTTTATTTTTGTACCTAATTTACATTTTTGGTTCATGTTTCGAATCGTGCATAAAGCCATCCACTATATACTCTCAAAGGTGCGTTCTCGGACCTCTAGAAAATTTTTTTTTACCTTATGCCACCTACGCACCATATGCGTTTGGTGTTTTTTTTCGTATTTATCAACAATATTTATTAATATTTTTATTAATTACATCATAAGTAATCTATTTTCAACCACAATACATAAAAAAAGTTGGTGGCACCTGGTCAGTAGTGTTTAAAAAAAGGTGGCATTGAATGGGTTAATCGCGCTGGCAACATCAGCGCGTTCGATCATGGTAGATATGAATCATTCCAAAACCTGGCAATACTGCCATTGTGACGTCACATGAAATAGGCTGACGACACCTTTTTAGACTTCGTAATAAAATGATTTTCAGTGGTTTTTCGAAGTGTTTCTACGGTTTATAGTGTTTTTGAAGTATTATAAACGATAAATTAACTAAGTGTTGTGTTAAAATTTCACTCGGTGCGATGGGCCACCAATAATTTTAGTGACAACGAGTGATGAAGGAAAAATAAAATGGCTACCTTTGAACGCATGTTGTTAGCCAGGAAACATGTAATTATAAATGAAAGATACAACGTTATTCGCAAAATCGGCGGTGGCAGCTTCGGAGATATCTTTTTAGGAATAAATGTCAACGATGGAGAGGTAAATAACATTTCTGAGATTGATTTTCATTGGACAATTTCTAAGGAACGATTTCTTGTGTCAAGACGGCCGTGTATTTCGGGGTTTTTGTTCTTGAAAATGGCGGTCTGGGCGTATTTTTGATTACAATCAGCACAGTATTCACTAGATTTTTGAATTTTAGCAGATACTGTAAGATATTTCCCAAGCGTTTCATGATTTACGTAATTAGGGCAGTTCGAAAAATACGCCTTGTTCAAAATGTATGATGAGAGGTCACTGTTTTATGGATCTTGTGATATTTTAGCTGTATGCTAATTCGTTATTTTTACAGTCACAGAACTGTTATGTTTCGCAATATTCCGTTGTAACAATGGCTTTTGAGTGTTGATTGTGAAATATCACTGATGAGTTGCATATCATGTCTACAGACTTGTAATTTGCCATTTACGAACCAGCTGTTGGCAAACAATAGGTAGATTAATCCTCAGTACCATGTTACAGCCGAAACATAAATCTTCACTGATCAATGATCAAAGTTATTAAACTATTTCCATAGTAAATATATGTATCCACAAGTCTAACAGCCTTACTAATAAAGTTAAAATAAACTAATTGCCATGCCCTTACCATATCTTAATATTTAGGGCTGTATGACTCATTGGTAGATTGGTATTTTCCAAACAACTTTCCATATATGAAAAACCAATATCCTAAATCATTGATGTGTATTCAAGTTAGACAAATCTATTCAAACCTACTTGTTTTTGTACTCATCTATTAATTGGCTCTTTGTTTTCATATTGATTAACAAGTATTTGAGTCATATAGAAGCAAAAGCAGCAACATTCACTTTTACTGAAAAGGCAGTAGACGTTTTTTTTTGTTTACGTTCCATGTACCAATTTTTAGTTACATTATGTTCCAAGAATAGATAACCAATGATGATAGAATCAGATATTGTAAAACAGAATTCCCTAAGAAACACTACATTTACCAAAATAAAGTAATACATTTAGAATGTTGCTGTTTTTGCATCCAATGTGTGGGTAATGCTGCTTTTGCGCCATTCTTAATTGGATGTTGCTGGTTTTGCACCAGTCAATCATGGATATTGCTGTATTTGTAATGACTGCTTTTGTTGATGTTTTACTGTAATAATCTTGATACTTACTTATTTTTTTCAAAAATCTACAGATATTCCTTTTTACTAGGAAATATTATTAAGCGAATTTATTAGAAATAGAAAGGTGGAATGCTATGATTATGAATTTTAATACTTAGGTTTTATTTTTATATTATGGCAATAAATAAATTTAAACTTTTTTATCGTACACTTTATTGTTCTAATCATCAATTATTAATATTATTCTTATATAAGTTTAGGTTTACTTATTTCTTATTATTCACACATGCATGTCATCAATTTCTTCATTTTGCTCACACAATTCTTCGTTATTGTCACCGTCTTCACCCTGTTGGTTACTATCCTCAGTTTGGTCATCATTATATTCTTGTAGTAATTCTTTGAAAAATTGCAAATTTTCGTTTAGGTGCCAATCGTTACCCCAATGGCTTCTTAGCAAGGTTAGTGTATCTTTTTTTTTAGCGGCAGTTAATTTGTTCGAATGACGTATTTTTTCTGGATTTATCATAGCGCTTTTTTTTCCTGGTTTACAAACATTTTTGCTAACTCCATCATCGGATTTATAATGTAAATGCCCTTGAATCAAAATATTTCCGGGTCTCTTCGAACGTTTTAAAATGAAACGTTTACACTGTTTAAATTTGAAATGCCAGTTGCTCACGGGTTTAAAAACTTCCTGTGAAGCTGTTTTCCAGTCAAGGACTTCGCAATCAGTAGCTCCCAAGGTAGTGACAGTACTAAAGTTTGAAATAATGTCCAAGTATTTTTGGGGGCTATTTATTTCTTCGTGGAGCCGGACTTCCTTTTCGATCTTAGCGAATACTCTGTCAGGTGGTATGTAAGAATGTCCAACTACTGGAAACACTAGTTCAATTTGTTTAACATTTTGAGGAGCTTCTGTCATCCATTTAGATAACATAGCCAGCATAATAGTGTTTTTGTTCTGGCCTGCACAGCCATCAGCGACCAGTCGAACTATTTGACAAGAAGAGAAGTCTGTGTTTTTCAGTCGGTGATACAAGGCTGACGCAATTTCGTTAGCAGCTTTGGGAAAAACATTTTCGGTCCAACAGTAGGCAAACACGTTTGTAGGAGTTAACTTGCTTTTTGAAGAGCCCTCCACTATTGTGAAGTTAAACAAATAAATATTTCTCAGGTAGTATGCGACTTGGTCAGGAAGTTTAAGCAAATTTAATTTTTTTTCACAATCGAATGAAAACGTCTTTAGGTTAGGGTTTTCTTCTCTGACTTTTTCAAAAAATGCTTTAGCTCTCAATTTGTGTAATCTTTGAGAGATCATTAGATCGTTTCGTGCTTGAGTATCATTTTGGTGACCGATTTCTGATGAAAATCTCAAACAAGTGGCACAAACGTCTGTTCTTGGAGTACCGAAGCCGAGATTGTAGTTACTATTGAATATGTGTCGAAAGTAGGATTTTTTTACTTTTAAGTCATGACTAGCTTCTATATTGTATTGCTTCCATAATTTATTAATGGACAATTCCGATGACAAATAATACCTTTTGGTATTTCCTCTACAGTAATGAGGTTCTTGGCATGGAATTTTATTGATAAATCTTTTAATAGCTTCGCGTTTGTGCATATATTTACTAGACATACGGTCACCTCCTCTTTTTTCTGTTAAAAGTTGTCCGGTCTCAAAGTATGTCTTCATAATACTTTGCACTCTATATTTTGTGATTTGTAAAACTGTCAAAAAGAATTTTTGGCATACTTGTACTTTCTTCGTTGCAGATTTACAGTAAATGTAATATTTGGTTTGAAATTTTTGCATCGAATATTTTGAATTAGCAGAACGGCGATGACGCGTTACTTTTTTTGGTTGGCAATGCTTTAATATAAAAGCATCCTGCTTCAATTTATTGGGTTCTGCATAAAAATTGTCAAAAAATTGCTTAACGTCGGTCATTGCTATAGACATGCAATTAAACGTCTTTTTGTGACGACACAGCAATCTCTTTGGGAGAGTTACAGCAGAATACCTAAAACAAACATAAAGTAAGTAACTGTTTAAATATCACAAAAAAAACATACCTATAAACTTGTCTATGGTGTGGTGTGGTGGCAACGAAAACACGATAGTGAACACGACCATGACCGAATTTATAAAAAACCTAAATGATCAAAATTGTCTGAACGTACTGTAACTCCAACCATCGGTTTAGTAAATTAACAGTATTATTTAGATAAAATTAATGAAACGAGATTATTTAGCTAAAAAAAATAATTGAAATGATCAAGATTATCTAACTGTACTACAACTTACCGCTTTAGCTTCGCCTGGTATCTCTTCCATTTTTCGGGTTCTGCCTTTCTCTTTCGACTGTTTTTATTATCACAGGGTCTAGGAAAACATTCCATTTTCAAGTTTTATAACGTTTTTGTCAATAATAACACTATTTACGCTTTAATTTCACTGATTTACGAGAGCAAAATACACACAACCACCGTTGCACCGTTGGTTCGAATAGTGACACCTGATTGGTCAAAAAAGGATGTTGCTGTCTATGCCGCAACTACGTGGGTATGTTGCTGGTTTTGCTACTAATCTCAATTTGGAACCTCTATTTTGTATAGGATGATGATGGTTTTGAAACGATTATAATATTCGGTCAAGTAAAGTCGACGGAATACTACCATACTGCATTAAAAGTTGCCAAAATGAAAAAGTGGGATGTTGCTGGCTTTGCTTTTATATGACTCATTTATTTAAATGTAGACTCAATCAATTACTGTTTAGTTATCTTATATCACAAGCCAAGTATCAAAACCCACAAACCTTATTACACTCTGACCCCAGGGATATATATACCTATGTCCTCCTTGAAACAAGGAATATGACACTTAAGGAACAAGAAGTAATAGAATAGAAAAAAATCCATAACCCAAGATGAAAGATGGTTATTTCTGTTGTCAATGGTTTTTCTGCATTATCTGGAAAATACTAGACTTATATTTGAGAAACAAACATTCTGATCACTATCTCACTTGAGTAGATACTGGTCATAATTTCAGGCTTATTTACTATTGGAGAAATGTACATCTATATATCGTAAGGACTATTCTTGCTTGCAGCTGATGCGGTCTTGCAACAGATGTGGTCATTGAGTGTATGGGCTTTTTTTCACAGTATATAGATGTTTGATTATCCCATGGTACCTACTTATTTTCAGTTTGAACCACTTCTTTATCTGGAAAAAAGATACTCCAATCAGCCTACATATTTCAAGTTTGTTTTATAGATCTTCTAGCTTTTTGCCAGTGGCTTCGCCCATATGCATTTTGGAAATTATCTCACGGGAACATACTACCGGGATAAAAAGTATCTTATGTCCTAATCCAGGTCACGGTCTACCCATTTGCCAAATTTCATCCAAATCTGTTCAGCCGTTTTAGTGTGAAAATGTAACAAACTGACTTTCACATATATAATATTAGTTAGGATTTGTGTCTTGAAGTTTAAATTCCAATTGTATTAAATTTTCAAGTTTAAAATACTCTAACAATGCATTCAATTGTATAAAACAGGGATTCCATACATATGGTTTGATAATAAAAAACTCAAATTGGTAGTTTCAGAATGATTCCAAAACAATATATTATTGATCTAAAAAAAAAATTTTTTTTTTAAAGCTTTATAATATAAAACTTAAGTAAAATTTTACATATTTATTATGACCTTTGTGACAATGCATATTATTATGACTGTACACTTATATCACCAGCAAAGCAAAACATGTCTTTTTGTAGAACTTTTAATAAATAACAATACAAGCTTTGTTACATTTTCAATATTTTCATCTAGAAAATGCATTAGTCTTTACATGCTTGAATTACACTAAAAAGATAGGATTTTATCATTTCATTTGTCCAGTCCTATCAAATTGTTTTGATAAAATTCTTGACCTGACTTGCATAACATTGTTTTTTTTTTTTTACATTACTTTTTTATGCTAAAAACACGCTGTGGTTTTGATTGTACCTTTTTTCAAGCAGATTTATAATGGTGGTGGCCTAATCATTACTCTTTACTTATTTAACCCCTTTTTTTGCCTTACTTTTTTTTAAATAATTTAGAATAAACTGAATAACAAAATAACTGCCATAAAATTTTTTTTGTTGATATTTACCCAGTGAGTAAACAAAGTTGTTAACAAACAATCAGCTTCACATCTTTTCATGAAGGTGTCTTACCAAGGTGAAGTCTACAAAGTTGTATCTGACTGTGGGTGTAAAAGCCGACCATGGGGACTGTATGCATTCTCTTGTAGACCAATAATAGAATATAGTTGAATCTGTTTTTTCTTTATGTGGTAGGTAATTATTAATTATTATTATTTTATTTATAGAAGCAGGGGCACCCGCCCCATGCTTCGCGTGGGTGCAATGCACCGATGTGGCGACATGTCAAAACATCAAGATTTCTGTACTATAATCTAAGTTAAACATTAACATTGCACATAAACTTTCCGAAATATATTGTCTAAATGATGGTAAAAGCTACATCAAAACCATCATGTAGTTTAGAAGAACTTAGCAGTCACACAGAAGGACACGAAAAGTAACAAGCAGGAGGATGTTTATCAGCTATGATATGATGAGTCAACATATTTGCGTATTTTTAACCGTCTTCAAAAAAAGGAGGTTATCAATTCGACACATAAGTATGTAACTTGGAACTGCATTATATTCACATATGATAATCTATTAGGGCTACCAAACAAATATACAAAATTTTATAGATGTTTGTATGTATGTATGTTGACCACGCATTTCTCCGAAACTAGTAATCGGATCGTGACCATTTTATTTTTATTGGCTTACATTTACTTCAACTTGGGAAACAGCAAGTTTCATCAAAATCGGTTCAGTAGTTTTCAAGATAATGGACTAATACGTGTAAGTGGTGTAGGCTTACGGATACGAGCGGGTGTGCGAAAACGAAAACATCTCAAAAACTTGGTCAAATTCTAGTGCAATATTTATAACAAAACTGTTAATTACTTATTAGAAACAAATATTCCAGTTTTTACATCCTCGAAACTGTAATGTTTGTTAAAGCGAATCCCGAATTATTTCCACGCTTACAGGACGCTGTCCCACGTAATAGACGGGATATGAGCATAATTCGCGTATATCCTGCTAAAACTGCACTCATGCGCAAAAGTATCATCTGCATGGCTCCAACTATATTTAACAAGCTACCTAAACATTGGAAGGAGCTAAATGTCAATGCGTTCAAACGTCAGTTGATAAAGTTTTTGTTGCAAAAAGCATATTATAGTGTGTCTGAATTTTTAGTCGAAAAATTTGTCTGACATTAATTTTATTATAATACAGTTGTAAGTTTGACATAGCAGTTTGGTTAATTTCTTTTTATAATTAATGTGACTAAAATAATTTGTACGCCGATATATTATAAGGCTAAACATGACTGGACTATAATGTAAGTTATTATCATCTTGCATGCTTCTGTATGTATTTACCATGTTTATACAAATAAATAAATCTAAATCTACTAAAAAGTAAAAATTACGAAATGAAAAAAAAAAAACGGCGTGTGACGTGCAGATGTACGCGACTGCACTTTGCTTGAATTTGAAATCAAAATCAAGAGTCATTTAAAACGCCCTCTAAAACGCCAGTCCATTACCACTTCCTAGCGCTTTTGGGAAGAAGTGGGGGCAAAAAAGTCCCCAGCTTGGATTGACATTTCGGTTTCATTACTTACCAAGTCGCTACACGCACTGCAGACGTAATCGAAATACGATCCAGGGAATCATGATGTGCTTTCTTCCTTTTCGTGAAACCGCTCCTTTGCTTTCCGTCGAATATAAAAATTGCATGAAGTATTGTTGTAAATTTTTTTTAATAATAATAATCATTTATTCAAGTTATAAGACTCATAGTGTTAGTAACAATATACTTACAAATTATGTTAGTAAACATTAATTTGTGACATCACCGCTGCAAGGTGACAGGCCCAGCCGATACCTTGCAGCAGTGCTTCACAAACGCACAGTCTAGCCTGCTTGCTACCATCGACAGGATGCATTTGGTGCTGCCCCGCAAAACCAAACCCCTACTACTATAAACCCTTACTTACTAGTTTTATCCCCACTGAAGTCTTAAGTAGTGACAATATGAGTGATCCCAGATGTCCATTATGAAATGTGTGTAATGCCTTAACAGGTGGCAGAGTGCCATATGTTGCATTTGCACGCAACATTGCCGCTATGTAATAGGTTGGGGAAAAAGTTTCTTCGCATTTTTTAAGAAAATTCAAAACATTTTTTAATTTATTTATTTATTTATTTATTTAACCATTTATGTACACACAAATAAACAGACAAGAATAAAGGAACAGAAAATTACGTACAAAGGTGATGCTTATTTCTAAAGAAATCTCTTCCAGCATACCTGCGATAGGACAGGGGATAAAAAGAGATGTAGACACCGTGTGTAAGAATAAGAGAGAAAATAAAAATACATAAAATCTAAAAAACAATTCACTAAGCTAACAAAACATATAACAAATACTTAAATACATACATACTTCTAGAATAAATATCACTAAAATAACTATGACGAAATGGAAAGATAGTGTTCTTTCACTCTTCTTTTAAATACTGCAACAGTTTGGCAGTCCCTAATGTCAGGTGGTAGTGAATTCCACAACCGAACCGCGTGCACAGTGAAGGAGTAGGAGTAGAAGTCAGTGGAATGGGAAGGAAATTTTAGGAGGTTTCTAAGATGCGACCTGCAAAGCACATCAAAAGGACGGGCATAAGAAAAGCGTTCCCGCAAATAGGAAGGTGTTTTAGGGTTGTGAAGGATGTTAAATAGCAGACACAATATGCGAGAGTTCCTGCGAAGTCGAATAGGGAGCCACTTGAGAGTCTTGCGAAAGTTAGAAACGTGGTCATACTTTTTAAGGTTAAAAACAAAACGAATACAGATATTTTGTAAACGCTCAAGTTTATTCAAAAGCTCCTCGGTGGCATCCAAATAACAGGCATCTGCGTAGTCAATAATAGGCTGAATGAGAGTTTGAGCGAGGGAGATTTTGGTGTTCAGGGGTAAGAAGCACTGGAGGCTTTTCAAAGAATGAAAAGTGTAGTGCACTTTACGACTGACTTGAGCAACGTGGTCAGTCCACGATAAATAGGAGTCCAAGGTCACCCCCAGGTTTTTAACCGTATTTGCGTATTCAATCTGAACTCCATTCAGACAGAGTGGAGACAGCGACGCAACATCGAGCCTATTCCGCATATATCTGCCGCCAATAATTATAGCCTGGGATTTCCTAGGGTTGATTTGCAGTCCGAAGGACCGCGACCATTCGCTAATCAAATCCAGGTCTCTGTTCATGGCACACACAGTGGCTTCCGCATCTTCCCTTAAGAAATGGCTGTACAGCTGCAGATCGTCAGCATAGAGATGGAAGTAGGAAGAGATGACACTGGTGACAGAGTTGATAAAAATGGAAAAGAGAAGAGGAGAGAGGACGCCACCCTGAGGCACCCCTGCAGTAAGAGAGCACCAATCAGAAAAAGACCCGTCGAGACAAACCCGCTGCGACCGGCCTTTGAGATAGGAGTCGAACCAACCGATAGTACTAGAAGAGAAATTGAAAGACTTAAGGATCCCTAGAAGGATGTCGAAATCAACAGAGTTAAAGGCACTGCTAAAGTCAAGAAGTACAAGTAAGGTAAGAGATTTGCGGTCCATAGCCCAGCGGATGTCATCAGTAACCTTCAAAAGAGCAGTGACCGTGCAATGACCGGGTCGAAAACCAGATTGAAAAGTACTGAGAAGGTCATTCGCAGCTAGAAAGGCAGAAAGTTGCTGATGAACAATGTGCTCAAGAACTTTAGAGAGATAAGGGAGGATAGAAATGGGTCGGAAATCGGACGGTGAGTCCGGGCTAGAAATTTTGGGCAAGGGGATGATATGGGCTTGTTTCCAGGCCTCAGGAACTGTAGAAGAAAACAAGGAGAAATTGAAAATGTGGGTCAAGATGGGGAGTAATGTGGGGAGGATAGGAGAAATCATTCTTGAGCAAAGATTATCATTACCAACTGCAGACGAGGAAATAGCAGAAATAGCTTTTTTGACCTCATTTTCACTCACAGGACTAAATTGGAAAGAAGAACACTGTGGCACTGGCAAACAGGAAAGTTTATTTAAAGAAGCTGATTTGACGTGCGGATCAAAAGTAACTGGGGGATGAGAGAAGTGTTTGTTAAGGGCACACACGCCAGTGTCATTACTGCAAATAACTTGAGACTTACCAATGCCGACAGTTTTCAGAAACTTCCAGACTTCTGAAGAGTTACGGTTGTCGAGAGAATTATGGAAGTAGCTCCTCTTTGCATCTCTACACATACGACTGCAGCGATTACGCAACACCTTGTACGCAATCAGATTGTGCTCGGAAGGACAGCGTTTGTACCTCTTTTTGGATCTGTCCCTACTCGCCATCACATCCTTAATGGCAGGAGTAAGCCAGGGAGCCGGAACATACTTGACCTTGACTCGACGGATTGGAGCATGACGATCGTATAAGCTCAGTATTGTGCTGTTGAAAATGTGAACCATATCGTTGATACATGCGCTCTCTAAAACATTAGTCCAGTCGATACTACCAGCATCACGCAGCAATGCCTCCAGGTCTATACCCTTATAGTTTCTAAGGAAAATATAGTTCGGCTTACGCCTCGGAGGGCGAATCCTGTAGGACATAAAGATTAAGTCGTGGTAAGAAAAACAAGCAGTGAGCTGACCGTGGACAGCTACATTATTAGAATTAGAGACGATCATCAGGTCCAAAAGAGAAGGGGTGCAGTTAGGGAAATGATGAGTAGCGGAAAGAGGCAGAATACTAAGGTTAAAAGAAGATAAGAGAGATTGAAGTTTGTGAGTACGACTATCATTTTTAAGAAGGCAAGTATTAAAATCGCCCATCAAGACTACATGGTCATAAGAGGGACAAAAATCATTTAAAAGCGAATCAAAAGAGTCAAAGTAATCGATAGTAAGATTAGGACTGTACATCACCCCAAGAAGCATTTTAACGTGATGCAAGGAAATTTCAAGAAATAGATGTTCCGCTGACCCCGAGTAGGAAGAAGGAGACGTGCTGATAATCTTGTAGGGAATATCAGCACGCAAGTAAATTGCAACACCACCACCGCCCTTCCCAGTTCTATCATTACGAATAAGAACAAAGCCAGGAAGTGCATAATGAACAGATAAAAGAGACGGTTTGAGGAAGGACTCTGAGATCAGCAAAGCGTCTATATGTGCACAGTTAATGGAAGCCAGAAGATCAGGGTAATGGCAAGGGACACTCTGGGCATTGATGTGGGCTATGTTAAGATTGTTGGGGAGGTGGGACAGCAAAGTAGAAATTTGGTCACCGAGAGTAAGAGGAGAGGAAGAACCACTCGCCGCACTAAGAAAACTGCTAGAAGAGGAAGAACAAGAGAAAAAGTCATCATTAAGGTCCATGTCGATCATAGTTTGCAAAAATAATAATATCTATATATGAATAAAAATAATACAAAAATAATAATAATAATATCAGAACTACTCAATTAATTACTTGTGCATACAAACAATACAAAAATATACGTAACAACTAAATACGCTCAACTAATAAACGCACCTATTCGCTGTTGTTGGAAGAGATTTTAACACAACAATTATAACTAAGTAAGTACAAAAATAATAGAAGAAAGCAAATCAAGCCATACAAGAAGTTAACAGAAGACTAAAAACATAAAAATGATACCTAACGAGAATGTCAGCCATACCGTTCGCGCGTTCGGAAAACAAACAGTGTGCAACTAAACGTAACATCAATATCTTAGCAGTCATATGACAATCAATTATTCAATTATTCAATTATTATTATATCAATCAATTAATATAGTTTATTTACATTTAACTAAAGTATGTAGGTACCATTTTGTTCGATAACTTTTTGCCATCTTGTAGGTAGGGACATGATCCCATTGCTATAGAAATTTTGGGACTTCTGGTCAAAATACCGCGACAAGTGGTTTTGGCAGTCCTCTTGTGATGTTAACCTGACACTGCCTAAAGAATTCTGAAGAGACCGAAACAGGTGGAAATCTGAAGGTGCAAGGTCAGGACTATACGGCGGATGCATTAACACCTCCCAGCCAAACTCTCTTAATTTTTGCTGAGTGGCTAAAGATGTGTGAGGTCTAGCGTTATCATGATGAAAAACCACACCCCTTCTGTTGATTAATTCCGGCCGCTTTCTCTCAACTTCTTGCTTTAATCTCATCAGTTGTTCGCAGTATAGTTCAGAATCGATGGTCCTGCCTGGTGGTAACAGCTCATAATGAATAATGCCCTTCCAATCCCACCACACACACAGCATCACCTTGTTGCGAGTTAACCCGGGTTTCGCCACAGTCTGTAAAGCCTGACCGGCCTTTGACCACGACCTTTTTCGCACGTTCTTGTCATACGTGATCCACTTTTCATCACCAGTTATCAGCTTCTTCAAAAATGGTTCGGTTTCATTACGTCGTAATAAAGAATCCCAAATGAGTACACGGTTCATTAGGTTTCTTTCAGTGAGCTCGTGAGGTACCCAAATCTCGAGCTTTTTTGTGTACCCAGTTTTTTTCAAATGCGCCAAAACTGTTTTGTGGTCAATTTCCGGTTCTTCAGCTATGTCGTAACTACTGATATACGTCTTGCTCCACTTTTTCAAAAATGGCATCCATTTTATCCGTAATAGGGCGACCAGAGCGACGTGCATCTTTGACATCAAAATTTCCGGATTGAAAACGCTTAAACCAAATTTGTGCTACTCTCACAGACACTACACTAGGTCCATAAACATCGCAAATTTTTTTCGCGGCTTGCGTTGCATTTTTACCTTTTGTGTAGTAAAATTTTAAAATGTATCGAATTTCTTCATTAGATTCACTCATCTTGACGGTACGAAAAACAAATGAAAATCACACATTTTCCTAATTTGAATTTGGAATTATGTTCTTTAAAATTTAAACTTTCAATGATACCAAAACCAGCCAGATACAAATAGTATAGCCAAAGAGATTTTATTACAAGTTCATACATACTATAATGCGAAAAGATTTTTTCCCCAACCTAATAGTTCATATCGTGTGACATTTCTCTTAAATTGGTAAAATTTAAGAATAATGTCAACAAAAGTCAGCTTTGACCGTTTTTGGAATACTTAAGTCTGTACAAGTACATCCTCCTGATTGGTCAGATAGGAAATAGGCAAAAAAAAGAGGAAAAAACCTCATCTTTTTTTTTTAAATATGATTGACGTCTAAAAGTGTCTGTACAAGCCTATTTACCTAGGTTCCTGGCCTAGCTTCGTTAACGCACCGCCAGTGTACCTTTCGCTGATTTCAATGAGCCCATTACATATAACGTAATACATATGTAATGGAGAAAATAGTTAAGAAAACAAAATATTTAACTGATTTAATTCAATATGTTTTTTTTCCGATTCATGAAACTTGAAAATTCCTTTAGCAACGTCAATCATTACTCTAAACAGCTATTATCCTACCCTAGTAACTTGACCGTAAGATATTATTAGCTTTAAAGGGGATGTTTTCGCATAATACCCTTTTGTTGGTTCTTTAATATACCCATGGGAATTAAGGGGTTGCATTCATACTTAGTTCGTCGTCTGTAGACTTATTCGGTGGTCCAGACGCATCTTCAGTTGCCTTTCCTAGCATAATGCTTTCATTATCATTCATATTCAACTTAAATTTCGAGCTTGGTCTACCAGTTTCGAGCTTGAAGGGAGCTCTTGGTCACAAGATCATAAATGATAATATTAAAAGTGTCTTGCAAAAAGTTAAAACTTACACTACGGCCGAAATATCTTGTAAAGTCCGAAATTCGCGCAGAAGGCTGCGCAGTAACATTTTTTAGGAAGCAAATGGTGACATGAAAGCGAGTGTGAGTGAGAGAACATGCGCGAAAGTTCGTAGTACTTAATTATGTTCAAACTTGCCAAGATATTTCGGCCGTAGAGTAACCAGCACTGTTAAAACATTCTCTGCTGAATTCTTTATGCAAACGCTTCTTTATGCTACACCCTTACCGACCCTTTTTTTTTACGATGTTTTCGAAACAATAGAGATGCACAACGAACACACATGTGCGCCGCGCCGCACTCGAAGAAAGTTATGAAAACGCGCATGTGTGTCTGCCGCACCGAAAGTGTTAAATAATGTTACCTCTGCTGAAAGTCACCCACGAGAGGTGGGCCTTAATGTGCCACGAAAGTTACCAAGAATATTAAACACTATGAACTTGACACTTATAGGAGGGATTGATCTACATTGGCTCAGGATCGAGCTGTGTGGAAAAAAGGAAGGCCTTCCGTCTTTGCCCTGCATTGGGACAATACAGGCTGAATATTATATTATTCTGCCCGCGATTTCGTCCGCCTGAAATTTCTTGTCCTCCCAACTCACCCTGCCGCATCGCATCGCCTGTCCGCGCTATTACTTCGTTTTCTGTTTTTTTTTCTTTTTGCTCGGTTCCTAAGGGTCGTAGAGTGATATTGAGCCTATAGCCTTCCTCAAGAATTGGGCTATCAAATGCAAAAAGAATTTTTAAAATCCGACTGGTTGTTCCGGAGATTAGCGCGTTCAAAAATACAAACTCTTCAGCTCTATTATTAACTAATATTATAAATGCGAAAGTAAGTTTGTTTGCTTGTTTGTTACCTTTTGCATATACGTTCTCAGGTGTACAGAAACGGACCTTTCATCTCGAAAAAAATACTGTTTCCGAGGAAAACAACAATAACGTTCTTATGATAATAGATGGCGCCACGTCTCTTTCGAATCATGATTGAATTCTATTATTATAGAAACTTTTAGTAATGTGTTATGAGTTTTTTATTTGTTTTATTTAACTACCCAACACATTTTGTGCGTCGTAAAGTCTCAATAGACCGCTTTTTCATCCTCCTAACTATAATAATATAGATGCGAAAGTAAGTTGGTTTACTCGATACCTTTTCACGCCCTAAACAGCTATACTCAATCATCAACGCGAGCGAAGCCGCGGGCAAAAGCTAGTTATAGATATAGATAGATTTATGAATGCCTACTATGATCCCCCAGTCCCATGTGAAAATGTAGTTAGTTAGTTATTTGCGTTTAACTTTGTATTGGGTTTGTTTGATAATACTTCACTTCATTACATCATACAGTTAGCTGCGGCCTACTTTGTTCGTAATTAGTCTGATCATTTACAAGCACCACTGCAGTCCACTTCAAACAAGTTCAATATTACTTATTTGATTTTTGTTGATTTCTTTACGTTTTTCAATCATTGCTCTTTGAAGAATCGAAAATTGCCACCACAAAATGGTCTATTACGAGTCAAAATAAATTTTTATTTAGCTCAGGTTAATTTTATTGCCATAATTTTAATGATTTAATATCAAACTATAAACTCACTAAACAAACAAACAAATAAATAAATAACCAAACAGACGACCAATGAGTCTAAGGGCATTATTACGTTTACGCGCCGTCAACTTGCGTATACGCGCAACAAACGTAACTAGCGCTGCTTTTTCAAGGCAGAAATCACAAGGTCGATGCGCAGACGACGAACGGGCGTATAAAAAGCCGTGTGTAGGTATATAGGCTCTTAAACCTAAAACTTCTAAGAAGACTTTTACCAATGTGATTCTCTATTGTTACAGGAGGTAGCAGTAAAGGTTGAATCTATAAAGGCGCGGCACCCCCAACTTCTCTATGAGAGCCGAGTGTATAAGATGCTCCAAGGGGGCATCGGCATACCACACATAAGGTAAGTATCTATCGTAGAACCAATCTGCGTTAGTTATTTATTTAATTCAACAAACATCATCATTCATCAGATTAGTGTCTATAGGAGGCTCGTCCCTATTAGGTACATGGGACTTATGGTGGATCCGCAGTGGTAACCCGCGGGATTCAAATTTTATTGCATTTTTTGCAATTTTCAGATCAGTGTCAGGTTGTATCTTGATGAAAATATGATTCACGACAATGTCATAATTTCGAAATCATGACATTTGACAGAAATCACAACAATCGCAAACATGCTACATCTAGCTCATACCTAATAAATACCTAAAGAATCATGATTCTCATGGTTATAATTTTGTTATGTAAATATACATAACTATTTGTTATTGTCGCGAATCATATTTTGATCAAGATACAACCTGACACTGACCTGCAAATTGCAAAAAACGCAAAATTTGAATTTCGCGTATTACCACTGCGGGTCCACCTTAAACATGACTGACGAATTGTGGGTGTACTCTGCCTACCCCTTTCGAGGGGTAAGTTTACAAGCGTGAACAATACAAGTCATTTATTTACAACTTAAAACCAGCCAATCAGCGATAACAAGGAACAAGATGAGCGAAACGATTGCTAAAGTTTACCGTATTAAAGAACTAGCCAAATATTCAGGAATACAGCGTATCGCGCTTTGTTAGTAAATAAGTCCATAAAGATACGTAGGTAAATAACTAACGCTCGTACATTATGTACAGTTGAAACGTCACCCGGACGCGGCGAACCGCAACACGAAACACGATTGTCACAACTGTATTTCGGTGCGTCAATCTGAGTTTTCGTTACCAAGCCAGAATTAACGGTTTTTACTGTAAACGCATGTATTTTTACAGCGGGTTTCATAAAATCGGCCCATCCGATGTATTGTTTGTAATGGCTTGAAGCAGTCCACGAGTACTAGTCGGTGTGTTAGTAATTCAAAAATGGGACCGAAATGTCCGTTCGACCTAAAACTTCGCCCGTATTTAGGCATCGACCAAAAAGAAGTGACTGGAAGCTAAGGTTTGATCAGGCGGGCATAAAATTATACTATATGCGGATGCCTGACCAAAATAAACAACCTATATTTGTATTCTTGACACCTTTAACGAGCGTCAACAAGGCGTCTATCATCAATAATCATCTTATACTTTCGCCGCCTGTTTATCACCAATACTGGCACAGCTCCATCTTTCCAATTAGTGTTAATCATTTCACTTATTAAACATTCTCGATGACAGGTAACAAGTCCTTGAATCGATAGGACCTTCAGCAAATCAAACTGCCTGACCTCAATCCAATGTTAAATCGTTACAAGGTTTATCAGATTTCGATATAAAACAACAGCTCTAACAGCAGTTTATAATTTTATAACTAAAGCCATAGAAAGTGCGTTACCTAACTTGCAATTTTGTGTTACGTGCGAACTCTGTGAATGCTTGAATACGATTTATGTGGCTTTGGCAACCATTTTGATTTTTGAAAGTCTGATTTTTTTAGTTGTTTTAGTTACACCGAGGCTGTATACTGAAGGCCCTCTTAGCCTAGAAGTTTTAAAAAGCATATCATGCGCTTGTCATCCCGTCGAAGGTGTAATATAATTACAATTCTGTGATATGAATCATAGCTCATTGATGTTAGCCGTGATTTCGTTGGACACAAAAAAGCTGCATAGAAACAGTCTGAAGGCCTTTTGGAAGTTTATGAGTCAATTCAAGTCGATCTCTACATATGATTCGGTTCGTAGACCAAAACCAGTTATTTCAAATTGGTATACCTACTATCTAGAGTTGTTTTGTCCATAGCTTACGTACCAATTTACCACGCCACTGTATATGGCAATCTTCAATATTAATTTTATCCAAACTGTAAACAAACACGGCCTACTAGTATTATGTTGAGGCCACCGGTTTGGATAGGAAGTCCGACATCTCAATCTCCAATTCGCCACGCCCCAATAGCTACGCTTATACACCCATAGTTACGCAGTTTTTAAGCTTCATAAGGCGCTGAGCAGACGATGGACAATCGAAAATAGAATGTATTGAAATCCCGGCAGTCTATTTGTCCTACGTGTGCGTTATTGAATAAAAAAGTCATTCAAAATAGGCTGAGAATCGGCACGTTTGAAAGTCAAAATTACATAAGATCGTCCCCCAAAACGCTCGCCCTTTACTACTACTACTGCCTAGTGCTTTAGCCGAGAAGAAGTGGCTCCACAAACTCCCAAGCGGTACTGCTGTCTGTTCAGTTAGAAGAACTTGATTTTATACAACAGTATGCAAAGTAATTTAGTAAACATTACAAAATAATAGATTCCCATACGTTCTATCGTCGCGGACAAATTGTCCATGGTCTGCTCATCGCCTTACGGTAATCAATTGGACCACTCCGAATATCGGCAACTGTCGTTTTTGTTAATGGCATGGCGAGTTCGTACGTCACGAACATTGCGTCCTCAAGGCAATTAAGTAAGGCTATCGTCTGTCGACCGCACTGACCATTATAATTACGTCTGTGTAGACAATTAGTGTTGTAAGAACCAGGCGTTAAGGAGGAAGCGCCAGGGTAGCCCGCGAAATTCAAATTTTCTTGGTTGTTACAACTTACAGGTCAGTATCAGGTTGTACGCTGATCGAAATATGATTCGCGGCCGTAACAAGTATGTTGTATAACCTGATACTGACCTGTAAATGGCAAAAAACGTAAGAAAATTTGAATTTCGCGGGCTACCCTGGCGCTTCCCTCTTAAGATAGCTGTTTTTGGCTGGTTTGGTTCTTGGTTTCTGTTGCGCGGACGTTCGTCGATGTTCAACGTTCGGCCAACATAACTTCTACGTTATGTTTCAAAATTGAGAAACTCACCTAAATATACGATTTGTTCAAATCATTCGTAATGATTCGTGGCGAAAAACTTAAGGTTGAATCTGTATTTGGAAGTGACAGTGACTCAAATACATATATTTGTGTTATTTAAACTGATACCAACAAAAATATGTGCATAAATTAATTAACGCTAACTGTATTCGGTTGATTATTTTTGTTTAATCTTTTCCACGAAAAATGTTTGTTTTTGTTCCTCAGGTATGTTAGTTATTTCGCGTAAAAATATCACTTTCAATGACGTCAGGTCAGCTCAGAAATTCACGCCGAGAGCGCAGCAAAAAAATACAAATAGACTCATTTAAAGCATTGTACAAACATACTTGACATAATTTTTTTGCTACAAGATTTGTGACGAGACTATTAATCCATACATTTTGAAGGTCAATCTTGCTATAATAGTATCTTCGTGTAATAAGTCCGAATTAAATGAATAGATGTTCTCAGCTCACTCAGCAAATATCACATCTTTGTTAAGAGTATAGTAGTGCTTATTATGTTATTGAGTTTGGACGTGAGTATAACCTTCAGTTGCAGCGATTTGAGTAACAACAGGTTTGGTCTGCCTACACGCGGCTGCCAAGTCTCGGCTACAGCTACATTTGGTTCTATGCGTCTGCTTAGTGCCAATATCGGAATGGAATTGTTTGAATGACTTCTCAGGGATTGTTTTATTAGATTTTCTCCAAAGATGGGATTCATTTACAGGTTCGTCTCGTACTTAGAGCCCGAAGTCTGCCCGGTTCGGCTTCAAAGAATAAAATCTGTACTCGATTTCATTGCGTACGATTACTATAAGGTTTTCCGCTTCCTGTATTAATTACATTTCGGAACTTCCTTATTATTTATTATGCACCAGCTGTTGCCCGCGACTTCGTCCGCGATCCATAGCCTATGTCCTGCTCCAGGTCATGGTATACCCATCATCATTCTCCTGCCCTTGTCCCAATTTACTTGGGGTCGGCGCAACATGTCTTTTTCTTCCATACTTCTCTATTAGTCGTCATCTCGGTAGTCACTCCCTTTCTGGCCATATCATCTTTCACACAGTCCATCCATCGTTTCTTTGGTCTTCCCTTACTCGTATAGCCCTCCACGTTCATACTCAACACTTTCCTGACGACATTTTCCTCATTCCTCCGCATCACATGCCCATACCATGACAACCGATTTCCACACAACTTTTCAGTCACCGGTGTCACTTTCAGACTTCCTCTTACATACTCATTTCTTATTCTATCTATTCGCGTAATACCACACATCCCTCTTAGGTATACCCATGGTCCAAATTTCATCCAAATCCGATCAACCGTTTTAGCGTGAAAGCGTAATCAACACAAACACACTTTCGCATTTATAATATTAATTAGGACGAAAAACCGGTCTATCGACATTAGACTCACAAAATATATTAGGTAATTAAATAATATTAAAAAACTTAACACGCTACTAAAGTTTCTATAATAATATAATTCAATCATGATTCGAAAGACACGTGGCGCCATCTATATTATCATAAGAGCATTATTGTTGTTTTCTTCGGGAACAGTACTTTTTCCGGTATGAAAGGTTCCCTATGTCCGTTTCTGTATACCTGACAACGTATATGTAAAATTTCAGGTTGATCGGTTCAGTGGTTTAGGCGTGAACAGGTAAAAAACAAACTTACTTTCGCATTTATGATATTAGTTAGGATTAATATGCCTTATGGTTCTACATCAAACTTGATCAAACAAAATTAAAAACAAACATCCGTGTAGATAAGAATATTAAAATTTAAATTTTAAAAACGATAGGCTGGTTAAATAATAAGTTCACTAAAAGTAAATAAATAAAATACCCTCACACCAAAATGAAATAATTATTGTCTCAATATGTTGACTTCCTTGGGTTGGCAGTGACATTCACGTGATAATTATGATGAACTGCAACGATCTTTGAACCATGCTACATTATACACTAGATATTGCCTCGTGGAGCTGATAGTAGTGGGCTGTCTTAGTACTAGGTCTTCTTATTACTAATTTTGGTTTCGATCCGATGACTTGAAATCCCTGTCTTTAAAACGGAAATTGATTTCACAATATTCTGCTCATAGAGCGCAGTTATTTTTAATTAAATAGGTACAATGCTTTGTTTACTGCATTAGCTAGCGTATTCGCAATGATATTATCCTTCAACACATTGCCTCTTAAAATAAACAACGGAATAGGGAAATAGCACTCGTTACTCACCGTCTGCCTACAATGAAACGCAACCTAGACTAGCATTACATTGTTTACAGAGAGAAGTTCTACATCCGCCTAAACGTTCGTTACGCGACGCCGCACCCCGTCACACCACTACCATGAAATTGTGCACATGAAATTGCACGTTTTTGTTACAATCACTATGGGTCCTCCATAGTGATTGTAACAAAACTTGTAATTTCGTGCTATTTCAGTCGCATGAAACGTTGATTAAAACCCGAAAAATTGTAACGGGAATCCTTGAAAGGGATCCCCGACGACAGTTTGAAAGGTAGGATTAGTATCGTGCTTGCGATGGGCTTCGTTCCAACTCGACCCTAGTTCCAACTCGCCCGGTCCGGATAGATATATAATCAATCTACATATGTAAGCTAGAAGGCGCAAAAGTACTGATGGTAAGAAAAGTGCTAGTATGATTTTTATTTATTTTTATTCCGGCGTGCAAAAGAGATAAGCCGCGTTGGTTTTTTATAATTTCAAAATTTCGCGAAACCCCGAGACTCTTGGTATGTTGCCGACACATACCGATACATAAAATGACCTGTTATCGGCTGCATTGTAAGGTCAAAAGGAAGGGATGCATATCTTAGAAATCAATGAGTCATAATATATGAATGAAAGAGAGAGAGAGAGAAACAGAGAGAGCTCTTTGTAATTACTAAAACTCGCTATAACAAAGGCTTGTCAAAGGATGCCACGGACTTTTGCCCATTTGTACTATTATTTTTGTCCCATTGCGGTTATTGAATTCTATGACTCTTTTGTTATTGTAAAATTTCTAGGAATGCAATAATTGGAAAGGAATGCAATAATTAATAACTACTTATTTGTACGGAATCTAATACCTAGGTCATTTTGTTAAAAAAAAAAAAAAAACTTATATAATAGGTTGGGGAAAAAGTTTCTTCGCATTTTTTAAGAAAATTTGAAACATTTTTTAATATAGTTTATTTACATTTAACTAAAGTATGTAGGTACCATTTTGTTCGATAACTTTTTGGCATCTTGTAGGTAGGGACATGATCCCATTGCATAGAAATTTTGGGACTTCTGGTCAAAATACCGCGACAAGTGGTTTTGGAAGTCCTCTCGTGATGTTAACCTGACACTGCCTAAAGAATTCTGAAGAGACCGAAACCGGTGGAAATCTGAAGGTGCAAGGTCAGGACTATACGGCGGATGCATTAACACCTCCCAGCCAAACTCTCTTAATTTTTGCTGAGTGGCTAAAGATGGGTGAGGTCTAGCGTTATCATGATGAAAAACCACACCCCTTCTGTTGATTAATTCCGGCCGCTTTCTCTCAACTTCTTGCTTTAATCTCATCAGTTGTTCGCAGTAGAGTTCAGAATCGATGGTTCTGCCTGGTGGTAACAGCTCATAATGAATAATGCCCTTCCAATCCCACCACACACACAGCATCACCTTTTGAGAGTTAACCCGGGTTTCGCCACAGTCTGTGAAGCCTGACCGGCCTTTGACCACGACCTTTTTCGCACGTTCTTGTCATACGTGATCCACTTTTCATCACCAGTTATCAGCTTCTTCAAAAATGGTTCGGTTTCATTACGTCGTAATAAAGAATCACAAATGAGTACACGGTTCATTAGGTTTCTTTCAGTGAGCTCGTGAGGTACCCAAATGTCGAGCTTTTTTGTGTACCCAGTTTTTTTCAAATGCGCCAAAACTGTTTTGTGGTCAATTTCCAGTTCTTCAGCTACGTCGTAACTGCTGATATGCCGATCTTGCTCCACTTTTTCAAAAATGGCATCCATTTTATCCGTAATAGGGCGACCAGAGCGACGTGCATCTTTGACATCAAAATTTCCGGATTGAAAACGCTTAAACCAAATTTGTGCTACTCTCACAGACACTACACTAGGTGTATAAACATCGCAAATTTTTTTCGCGGCTTGCGTTGCATTTTTACCTTTTTTGTAGTAAAATTTTAAAATGTATCGAATTTCTTCATTAGATTCACTTATCTTGACGGTACGAAAAACAAATGAAAATCACACATTTTCCTAATTTGAATTTGGAATTATGTTCTTTAAAATTTAAACTTTCAATGATACCAAAACCAGCCAGACACAAATAGTACATACTATAATGCGAAAAGACTTCTTCCCCAACCTAATAGAAAAATACCAAGACACAAAACAAACAAACAAGATAGTAAAATTAATAACTTCAAAGTATTTATTTTTTACATCGTAGCACTTTTCTGACAAACTATACCCTTGCAGCTGATAGGCATATAAGAAAGCGGGCGAGTTGGAAATAGGGTCGAGTTGGAACGAAGTCTTGCGATGAGCCGTTGTCGGTCGATATTACTCCCAAAAGTATCAAAGGGACTGGCTTATCAAAAGTAATCGGCCACTGTTCTGATTCCGGTGTTTAATGAAACTTCTTATCTTCACTAATGACATCGTCTCAAACGCAGACTAGCGTCGAGTTTCAAGATCAATTCTGCTTATGCATTTGTATCTTTCTAGGCTGCAGCCTACGCTTTCTAAATTGTTATTACTTGTAGTTCGGTAACCATATTTGGTTCTATTTCGCACCGTTGATAGGTTGGGCCCCTTATATTTTGCAACGCCCATATGTTTAAGGTAAAAACGCCTTGCTTCCTTTTGCGCAATTCGGCACGTTGACGGAAAAACTCTTCTCTCACGTTTTAGGAGTTTTTCTTCCTTTTGCGCAATTCGAAACTTGACAGACGAAGCCCTGAAAATTATCCTATTGACGTTTACGCCAAGTTATATCGTTTAATTGAAACTTTTTATGTTATGTCGTAATTTTTATAAAAACGTGGCTGTTTGCAAATTCGTCCGCATAACAACCCACATGAGACGTTGAGTTTCGAAAACTTCTTGGTAACATCTCTGCGCCCTCTACAGGACAATCACTCTAATTTAATGTTTATTTTCATTTTCAGTGGTTTAGGTTTTGTAGGTACTGTCAGTCAAACGCAAGGTTTGGAGGCTTGCCGTAAATGCATGCTTATCAAATTAGTAATAGTGTTTAGATACATAGAACAAAAATATTTCGTGTTCCATAAAAGCATTTTATATTTATTCGTAACTATTTTCAGTACACACGTACACCTACGATAACCTTGCACCGACTGATGTTCGTATTCTCATTTACATTAACCTCTGTAAAAAAAAACAAACACGCTAAACTCGCCACAAAATAATAGGTCCGTTTTGACAGCCAATATCGTTTCATATGCCAAAGAGAGACAAACATAGCGGGACAAAGAGGGACGGACACCCTCATGTCAAAACGGACCTATTATTTTGTGGCGAGTTTAGTTACTATGTTTAACCATTGGTTGAGTTACTACGGATCAAAAAACCAGACCTTAATTTGATGTGCAGAATGCATAGATATGCGTTACAATAGTTGTTATTTTCAAAGTTAAAGTCAAATAATTTATTTCAAATAGGCACATAAAAGGCACTTTAATATTTGACGCAAGCAGTTTCTCTAAGATTTTCTAGATATTTACCTTACTGCGTTGCGCTTTTCAGTTTGATCGAAGACTGGGTTGATACTAAAACGTAGCTAATCTAGGTTAATATCGTGATTTCTTCGCTTGGGCTAAAATTTCCATACATAATCAGCACCCTAAAATTACGTTTTTTTTGGCGGAGGTCTATAAACACTAACGTTTCGTCAGCTATTGGGGGCGAGCGTTTTGCTATTTTAGAGGAACAGCTCCAAATTCGGGGCTGTTAACTGAGAACAGAAAAACGAAACCACAATCAAAATACAAATCAAAACTCATTTATACAAACTAGGGAATCAAAATTAAAGGCAGTCCCCCAAACCGCCCGCCCTTCACCACTTCTTAGTTCTGGGAAGAAATGGCGCAACAAACTCCCCAGCTGCACAGCTGTCTGTTCAGTTAAAAATTTTGACTCTATACTAATCAATTAGGACATTTTTTTTTACAAAATCTAATCAATTAAGGCATTTTTACACGAGGAGAGTTTCTCGACTGTCAAGAGCTTCATTCTCCTACCTAGTCTCACATGGACATTTTCGCCTTCGACGTCTAAAAAACTGTCCTCGTTTATTAGACACACCTTTAGCATCTCCTTTACCAACATTATTTCATAGCAGCTTTCTATTGTTTTAGATGGTACGGCTACGAGAAGGACCACAACATCCTGGTGATGGACCTTCTTGGTCCGTCACTGGAGGACCTCTTCAACTTCTGTTCGCGCCAGTTCACCATCAAGACTGTTCTTATGCTGGCAGGTCTGTATTACTTTAGTTTTTGTTTTGAAAGCAGTTCTATAAAGGTTTTGCTTTGTTCGTGTTTCGGGGATTTGTCTCTTGACTTGGTCGATGTGAGAAAACACGAGGTAATAATACATTACCGCGTATTTTCAGTCTGTTTAGGCTGAATTAGGCCTATTTGGCGCAGCCGTGAGACACAATACTGTTATAACCAAGTTTTTTTTTGTGCCTGTATTGTGTGCCTTAATCTAGGTCAATTAAATTTATTTTCTTTCTTTTGAAAGCATTTTAAATTTAAATTATTTTTGACTCTTTCGGTACATCTGATCATAAAACTCAAATGATCACTAAGGGCGAATTGCACCAATAAAACTAAACGCGATCATCACATCTAAACTGCGCTCAAGAGCTGTCAGTGTCATCATTGCTGTGGAATATTGACACTGACAGTTCTTAAACGCAGTTTGATGCGCTGATCTCGTTGCGTTCAGTTTCATTGGTAGAATCAGGCCTAAGTATGATGGTGTAACATAGTCTTATGATCAATTGGATACTTAGGTCAGATTAACGATACACCGAGCATTGCGTGAATACGAGATTAATTGTCGTCAATCCCAAATATGTTGGTATGTAACCTCCGTCATAAATATTATGTAACATGGGACTTGACAACAGCCGATCTCTTCCGTAAAAAGTAAAAATCTCACTGTGAAAACCTAGGCGAAATAAGCTTGAAGTGAGCTGTTATTCCACTTGATGCTAGTGATTGACATTATCACTTCACCTAAATTTTCACGGTGAGGTTTTAATTTTTTACGGAATAGATCCGCTGTTATCAAGTCGCATGTTCGGTTTACGTCATACAGAATAGATCGGCAGATTTAGGGCTGATTCCACCAATGAAACTGAACTCGATCAGCACATCTAAACTGCGTTTAAGAACTGTCAGTGTCAATATTTCCGAGCAATGACAGAATACTGACAGCTCTTGAAAGCGGTTTTTAACCCATTCATTGCCACTTATATTTTAAAAACATCACCTGGGTGCCACTTAATATTTTTAATGGTTACAATAGAGAATACGAAATTTAATGTGTTTTTCAATTTAAAAAAAAAACCCTAAATAAAAAAAAAACCCACCCAAAAATGGTAACTTCTTAGAGTACACTCAACGCATATGGTACGTTGGTGGCATGACGTAGAAATCTCGATCAACGCAAATGGTGCGTTGGTAGCAACGAATGGGGTACATTGTGCTGATAGCGTTTAGTTTCATTGGTGAAATTCGCCCTTACTGATCAGAGATTTGGTCTTAGAAATCGTGAAAACTGTTTAACAGTAGAAGCGGTTTTGCCTTTTTCCAAGAAACTTTTATTATTGTGAAGAACATCTTCACAATAATAATAGTATATAATTTAGTAGGTACTAACTAACCAACCCAACATTTTAATTCGCATGGGTAGCCACTCTGATCTTAATGTTTATGTTCACTTAAGTTTCTTTTCATACATTACACTCTCATATATTGTTAACAATTATAATTTGTTTTAAGAGTATTGCGTTAGAATTATTACTTGCTTTTTTCAAACTAATTAGTAACTACAAGTTACAACTAATGCATTATTACGTTTAGACTTCACAAAAATACAGCAGGCTTACGAATTTGTCTGATTGTTGGTATTTTGAGGGTACTTCCGGCCTTTGAACTTTGACCTGATACAGATCTATCCACAAAATTCAGCAAATCCGTTGTCACTTGGAAGTGTTTTTAAAACTCCTGTCTAATTTACTGCTTACTTATTTGCTTCACTGTTGTTTCTTTGCACACATTGGACCATTAAGGTAACTTTGCCTGTAACTTTTTATCTGCACTTTTCATTTGACTTGTCTTCGATTTTTCTTAAACCGCGTATGTTTGGGTCAGCTAGTGCAGATCAAGCAGCTAAATGCTTGAGCATGTTCTTTGCTCTCAATACTCAAATATACGACACAGGGAGTCATGTCATCCACGCTATACTGAACTCTGTTTCAGTTGTGATTTAGTTCATAATCAATTTATCAATGAAAAAAAAAAACCTCTAGCATTTTGATACCCAGTCTGCGCTGACCCAATCTCGACTTAAATAATTAAAGCCTGCGTCTGAAAATTTGTGGTCGTTTTACAGCATTTTAGAACTGCCCCTTTGCCCACAGATCAAATGCTGGGTCGCGTAGAGTTCATCCACTGCAAGTGTTTCATCCACCGTGACATAAAGCCGGACAACTTCCTCATGGGAATCGGCCGCCATTGCAATAAGCTTTACATGATCGACTTCGGGCTCGCCAAGAAGTTCCGCGACCTCCGTACACGTGCACACATCTCGTATCGTGAGGATAAGAATCTTACCGGTGAGTTGCTTACACTTTATAAGACAAGTTATGGAATCGGGCGTTACTTTGCAGAAATCCATTACAGTAAAATGTTATGCAAAAAATATGCACATGCAGAAGGTGCACATCCAACCGCAATAACCGCACCGTATGTGCATATTTTTGCGGGCGGGAGGACGGTGCTGCATTTTGCATCGCAAGTCTGGTTCTAGTTATTGCGGAATTAAAACTTTAATATTTTTACATAAGTTTACTTGATGGCAAGCAAAATTATTTGTATTTCTCCTATTAAACGCTATCGGTGATGTCTGGTGTAAGATTAAACGGACGTATTAAACGAAAAGGATCCAACCCACAGTATGGCCGTAAAATGTGTTGTGTATACCAAAACACTCTTTGTAGTTAAAACTAAAATATATCACGAAACAATCCAAGTAAAATGCAAATTCAAACGCGATGTTTCGAGGTTGAATATGTAAGTTGGATCCTTTTCGTTTAACTACGTCCATATTATAACGTCACAGAGCATTTTTAAGCTGCAGTGAGCGTTTTAAAGATACCATATCAGTACATTAACATCAAAATGGCCCTTCGCGTGGCGATATAATCAGCTGATAGCTGATTATATCGCCACGCGCTGAGTATGTGTCTTCGACACGGCGGTGGAAGATGTATCATGTTTTTATGCGTAGGTATATAATTTGTGATCTTAGAGGTTGCTAAGTGGGTGATTTTTTTTATTTAATTGGGTCAGGCAATCCTTAATTTCAAGCAGTAGTGCACTTTAGTATGTTCTAAAATAAGGGCCAACAGTATATAGAATGCTTCACAATTGATTCAGACACGTCTTAATCTAGCATTGTAGACGCAACTGCTAGTTAATAAAACTCTCGTCAAGATGCAAGCCCCTTTTGTCTCGGAAAGTAGTTTTATGCCCTAGCTGGAGGCTTTGAGTTCGCTTAAGGCAGCCCACAGGATTGACCGGTTAAGTAGTCACGACCTCTCTAGGCCAACTACGAGATGCCATTCACAAAAAAAAGCCGAAAAATCTTTTCAACTGTGGGCTTAGCATGCATGCTAAGCCCACAGTTGAAAAGATTTTTCGGCCAGATAGACCACTTGTCTATCTCTACGAAGAGTAAACAACTTTTTCTATACAAAGTGACATTTCGTTTCTCCGTTTTTGACATCGCACCGTATAGAGATCCTTCTACAATTTGTCATTTTTCTTTCGTTTCTAGCAATGTTTGTCTAGGTCCTTTTTTATGTCTCTATTTCAGAAGAAAGTTTTCTTTCCCAACTGTCAAAATCACACTGACCACTGATAATTGCCTGGGGTAGTGAAGACAATTTGCGCCGTGCTAGACAGTAGAAAACTTTCTTCTTGAAGGCCGCAAAGTATATACGGTTATCTACAAAATCATTATTTGTTTTATTTTCTTTTGCTCATATCCAAAGACGGTGTGTCCTAACGTAAAAATAATGAACCCATAACCCCCTAAAACTCTACATGTAGGTAATAATTTTTCATATAAACATACAAAAAGTGAAAAATTCCATATAAAACACGATGAGAATCGCATCTTCTCCGGCGCTACGGGCGCGACTCCGCAGTTGTATTTATATGCGTGATTATATTTGTAAAAATTGAGAATTAAACAGAAAAAAGAAAATCCTATGAAAAAACAAAGAATTCTGAGTCGAATTATGTAAAAAGTGAATTTCTTAAAAGTGCAGTTGACTCTTTCTACTTTGTTGCCGTCGTACCGTCGACAAGACAATTCTTTACGGTTCTCGTGCTAAACCTGCTGTACCTATAGCATAAACATCTCGCAGGACAAAGCGCCCCGTACAGCAAAGTTAGCCACGTTCCCTCGTAGAATACAGTTAATAAAGGAGTGACACACCGGGTGCTCGGTATTCCAAGCATGCGCGTCGAAGCCACAGTTACCCAATGATGGCTGATATAGATTAACTATGGTATATTATGTAGACTGGTTTTTGGTGGACAGGTTTCAGAACACCATTGTAGTGTTTAAAGACGGAATATTTAGAACTATACTAATAATAAATAAAGCTGAAGCTTGTATGTTTGAACGCGATAATCTCTGAAACTACCTGTCGGATTAAAAAATATATTTTTGCATTTGATAGCACAATTCTTGAGGAATGCTATTTAACATCCCGCTAGGACCCTTAGGAGCCGAACGAAATGAAAAAAGAACGCTAAGCGTAAAAGTAATAGCGCGGGCAGGCGATGCGATGCGATGCGTCGGAGTGGGTCGTAGCAGTCGGGGGAATAATTTTCACGCGGAAGACGTCGCGGGCAGTAGCTAGTTGTAGAATATAATTTATTCACAATATTATTCTTATTTGCGTGTCGATGGCAAACATAATGAAATAAAGTGAACGATAAAGTGAATGGACTATTCTCGTATGATCAAATTAAGCACTTAACGATAACATTAAATTGTACCAGACACGAACTGTTGTGTGATGACACGTGATAAAGTTATAGTAATCAATAGACTTATCATTTATTTACGTCTTATCATTTTGTATGATAACGATGCAAACAAACGTATAAAGAGGCGCAATTTAATAAAAAGATAACAATTACTTTATGACGACAAACAGCACCCTAATTGCGTAACACACTATCAATCGGAATCGGTTTGGTTTTGACAATTCAACAAGATTCGTTGCGTTATTTACCGTGTTGAGAAGACACATTTTTCGAACATATGAAGCAATGGATTAGCAATTTGCTTCAAAATTATTCAAATTCCGATCGATAGTGTGTTACGCAATTAGGGTGCAGTTACAGCTTTTTTTTTTTCGTGATTTTTGGTTTGGTCCCATAGTAATTAGTCGTTCATAATGATGAGTACAATGACCCCTTAAGAGGTTGTGCGTTATTTAAATTACACCTTGTATTTGTCAAAAATTACAAATTTGACACATTTCATGTTCACTTGTAAAATTATAGTCGGATTGTCCGATTGTTGCTTGTCGCTTGTATTAAATAGGCCCCCGGTTTAATAACGATTTGTTCTTACCCATAGTTGCTTAGAAATAGACATGTTATTTTCTAAATAACGCATTGTTCGTATCAGGTACGGCTCGGTACGCGTCGATAAACGCCCACCTCGGCATCGAGCAGTCGCGGCGAGACGACATGGAGTCACTCGGATACGTACTTATGTATTTCAACAGGTAAGTCACCTTATTTTGTGTAGATGTTATGATGTAGACTATATTAGTGGTGTTTCAGGTAAAATAGTTTAATAGTTAAGTTTTCCAAGCATCCTCTCTCCTTCTAGTTTGCTGTGCTCGACAGGGTCCATAATGAATTGAATGGTTATAGAATGCAATATATGATGTGAGTATTGAACAAATGAGCAGTCAATAGGAATCTTGTTAATTCTTACACAAAATATCAACGCACACAAATAAACCTAAACGAAGCATTAAGGTGGTTTAGTTCCCTGGGCGTCGGGAGCCGATTTCCGGCCACCGTAGGCGCGGGCTTGCGGATGGCGAGCAATGGGTAGCTCGCCGTCCGGTGAGGACCAGACCCGGGTCGACGGCTCGTTGTGTTCCACGCGCGCCTCAAAGAGATGTCAGCACTAGTTGAAGGGATCCGCTGGGGCCGATGCCCGCCAGGGTTGCGGGTTGTTCGAAAGAGTTACCGTGGCCCTGGCACAGGCAACTGAAGGAACACGGGTGGGTTTTAGTCAGTAGAAGTCTGACACGCCCTCCCGCTCCACCCAGAGCGGGAGAAGTTATTTGATGATTACCCATCCACAAAAAAAAGGGTGATTGAGTGAATAATAGCCGCACGGGTCGATCGTCCATGTTAAGCTAACGCTTGCCGCGGTTGGTCCGTGGTCAACAAACATATCAAGACCGCTTCGTGCCTCGGAAAGCACGTTAAGCCGTTGGTCCCGGCTGTCATTAGTGGATCATTGACAGTCGTTATGGGTTGTCAAAAGCCCTAGTCTGACAACCAGCCTTACCAAGGGGTATCGTATTACCCAGTAACTGGGTTGTGGAAGTCGGATAGGCAGTCGCTTCATGTAAAATACTAGTATTCAGTGTATCCGGTTAGACTGGAAGCCGTCC
Source organism: Dicycla oo (assembly GCA_948252095.1). Lineage (NCBI taxonomy): Eukaryota > Metazoa > Arthropoda > Insecta > Lepidoptera > Noctuidae > Dicycla > Dicycla oo. Next base: position 20,167,310 of record OX411732.1, read on the forward strand.
CCAAAATAGTTGGCAAAAGGCTAGGCAGATGATGAGTAGGTAGAGCCTCTATCAACGATGTTTCATTCCGTACGGCGCACCATGGAGCAGTTTAACTCGTTCCGAAGCAAAACTTGAAAATGTCATGATTCTGCCATCCACATGACCTCATTTACCACTACAATGGATAGTCGAGCAAACTGTCGAACAAATTGCAGCACCTATTAAGTGCCCCTCGCCTTAGAATATTATTTTTATTCTCCCTGATGGAACCTGAAATAAAGGAAGTAATTCCTGGCCAGTCCAAGTAGCATCAAACTTGGCTAAGGCTACGTTCAGATTTAACGCGCGCTCTGGTGATCGGTTGTACGTAAATACCATGATGTCTTGGCGCGCGATTCGATAACACGCTACAGTTTCATAGAAGACGGGTGACCGTCATATTGCATTGGCCGTCATGGAAATCTGTAATTTTCACCAGTAATTTACATTAAGGTGTTAAAATACGCTCTGTATTTTGGACAGCCGTTATTGTGTGCCCGTTTCCTTATGAAATCAAAGGTTAAGCGAAAATTCAATATTCACATTTTTAATTCGCACAATATTGGTTTTGTGGTTTTAGTTTCTCTTTGGGAGCATGCTGTGGGAAATGACAGAGCACGCTTTTCTATTATTACGACTGACATGGCATATTTATATGAGAAAACAATTCAACATAATCGACATTGTGATGTGAAGACTTCAACCTCGTACATTTATTTTCACCAGTCGTGCGTGTTTCGATTTTAAATGGAGTGACGTCACGGAATCTATACCGTAGCTCCTGGTTCAATATCTGAGGTGATATCGATTCTTAGTATTGTGATTCATTGTTACTTGAATCACGGATCTTTTGAAAGTAAAAATATATGATATCCTGGCACCTTTTGAACACCTTATGAATCTTGTAGAAGTTCTTGGAGTCAGTCAGGTTACGGTCGTTTTAATTCCACCTTCACACGAAACCGACAAAATTATATATGAATGTAACGTATGTAAAAAATTAAATGAAAGGAGCAGATGTACATCTGCTCCTTTCATTTAATTTTTAGATCCTTCAGTAGGCGAGTGAAAAATGCCGAGTGCCGAAATGCCGAACATCGTTTGAGCAATTCACAAATGAATTCATTTTTCACTTTTGATTCATTTTGTGTTTCACTTCCGAGTGAAAGATGCTGAATGAAAGGCAAAATTAACAAAAGCGAAGGGTCTGACATCGGCTTTCCAGTGCTGGGCAACGTGACTTAGAATTATTTTGATTAGGATCTTTCAAAAACCCCATGGGGAAAAGGCGTGAGTTTATGTATGGCTGTAGCTTTCAAAAACAAACAACTTCTACCGTTTGATGTCTTGTTTTTTTCCGAAAATATTTATCTCTGAAAAATAAACAACATTGTTTTCGCAGTCGAGTCTTTGGGCATATTGCCAATGTGCGTTTCTAATAACCAGGACCTTTCTTTATCCGTGACGTTGCAGTTTTGGTTGAATACACACGTGAACGTAATCAATCGTGGTTATGAAAGTGTAACGCATTTAGGGTAGGTACAGGAGGATTCTGAAAATTGCAGTTCGATGTCGTATGATGCATCGACATATCATTTTACAAAGTACGCCCATATCAATAATATAAGAAAACCAACAATCATAAGCGATTTTATGGACTTTTTCACAATGTGCGGATAATCACTAGGTATCTGCAAGAAACATTTTAAATTGAAATGCAAAGATTATATTACAAGTAAGAACTTATTTCATTACATGGTTATAAATCTAGAGGAGACATATGAAGTCGCTTTTGGCGTCTGTCTGTGTGACCGCATTGTTCTTCTAATCTGCGCAACAGACTTTGTAGTGGTTTACACCATCATTTAGAGAATTTAATTCCGGAAGGATACAATAGTATTTAACTTAGATAAAGCACAGAAATCTCGATGTTTTGACATGTCACCACATCAGTAGATTGCACCTGTGCAAAGCATGGACTAGTAAACTAATAAGACAAACTTGTAAGATGGTGAAACAGACATAAAAGTAAAGAATCAATTCAATTATTACCGTTCACAAAACCACTCGATACTATACGTATTCCGGTTTGAGGCCGCCAGTTGATCCGCTGTGCAAGTCCCGACTTGTTAAAGTGACTCACGCGAGGACCCGTTTCGACCCGTTACAGCCTACGGAGTAAGGCCGTTAATTTTAAATGTGTCCGGGAGTTGCGCAAGTATGGATTACTGTTAGCAAAGCTCTTGAATGTGACTCGTCGAGGCAAGGAGTTTCATATTATGGGGAAAGGAATTGATCACATTGGCTTGATTGTCTTTTTGTGTCAGTACCCAATAATCATTCTGCTGTGTTGGGATTTGGATAAAGACTACTATTCTATAATTTATTTATTTTATTTAAACTTTATGCACAACTAAAAAAATAATAAGTACTATACAAAGGCGGGACTTAATGCCTGAGGCATTTACATAGAGAAAATATGGCAGGTGCTATATAAAGGATATGAAAATAACTATGAAATACAAGAATAAATACATTGATATATACATACATACATATCAGTAGAGGAGAAAATGAATCCAGCAAATTAGAGCAGGGATGTTTCCGCCAACTTCTTACGTATACCTATGCTCACGTATCTTCACTGTAAAAGACAACCGATTTATCTTTTCTTATACTTCAATATTTTTTTTTTGTTTTTATCATGTTGGCATTAGCTATACGAGAATAAAATCATGCTGTCGTGAAAAGGAACCGAGAGCTATTGAAAAATATGTAAACCAAATAGAGTTTTGTATGTTTTTGTATGTAATAGTAAAGAAGTAATGATGGCAATAGGCTCGCCTCCTATTACATGGGACTTAAACATAACTGGCGAAATGTGGGTACACCTCTGCCTAACCCCTTCGGGGAAATAACACGTTGTTGTTAGGTTTATGTAGGAAAGAAATGACACATCTTTATGGCTTCAAGCTGCTGTTACTTCGATTCCAGTAATAAGTTCTGCAAAGTTAGGTAATTAAGGCAGTTATTGCAATTATATTGATGATATATTCTTTTTGTTTAACAGAGGATCGCTGCCGTGGCAAGGTCTGAAGGCGATCACCAAAAAGCAGAAGTACGAACGGATCAGCGAGAAAAAGATGTCGACACCCGTTGAGGTGCTCTGTAAGGTAAACATAGCAAATTTTTGTAACAGCATGCTCATAATCATATAAAGTTTATGGAAATGTAGTAAGTAACTTGTTTGTACGTTTGTTATGTGACTAACTCTTCCATAGGTTTGTAAACGACTTCTTGTTGAAAATTCGCCAACACCATACGTCATAGGCTTCTCTCAAGAATCTGTACAACGTAGTACACACGGTGACACATCAAGCTACACATTTCCAGTAAAGGCTGGCCTATTTTTGTTAGAACGGCCTATAAAAATGCGAGACCCCTTTGTACTGGAAGTGTATAGCTTGATATGTCGCCGTGTGCGCCTACTAAGACCAAATCATCCGGAATATTTTATTGACGTCTTTCTATATCGTTCTCACATACGTGTAATTTCAACTGGAATGCCTACTTCTTAACCAATATTTTTGTCTATAATAATGTCCATGCAGTTTCTAGCCAGTTCTTATCCATAGAAACCTACTACGTTTTGTGTTATAAGTGCCTGTATTGAATTAAATGCTTTGAGTTTGATTGTGAAAACCTTATAAATTGGAGATACATTCGAACATGAATCTCAACATATTTGATCATGTCTGTGGGTAGACAAGCTAGATTCGATACAAGTCCCAGCACAAACTATACCAAGTATCTTTCTATAGACCCAGTAATTGAATAAGCGTTGTGCATAACTTAGTAACCCAGGTGACGTCTGCATACGCGTGAGCGGTAATGTATTTGAACCTGCGACCTCGCGAAGAAGGTCGCCGATTTAAATCCTAAAGCTGGGCATTCACGATCAGTCCATTTGGATTAAATCAAATGGATGAATACCAATGGATGGACGCCAGTAGTTTATGGGCAGTCACGGTCAATTCTTTTGGATTAAATCAAATGGATAGATGCCAGGCATTTTCATTCGCGAGGCGTGATGCCACGGCTCACGGTTTCCGCACTCACGGACAAATGGCGTGAGGCTTTGAATTGAAGAATCGACACTAACGATCAAATTTTTTGGCGCGATGGACTGGCCGTGAGTGCCCAGATTAACACTTAACTGGTTAGTTATATCACTAGAGTATTTTAATCGGAATTGTATCTATTCGATAGTGCTATTGGTTTGATATTTTGTCGTGTAAGAAGCTTTAGATTTAGAGAACGCGTTTATATAAATATAACCCGTAAATAACTATGTCCTAACCCAAGTCATGCTCTATCTGACTGCCAAAGATCCAAATACGTTCAGCCGTTAGACGTGAAAAGGTAACACACCGACCGAGTTACTGTCGCATTTATACTTGCCAGCGGCTTAGCCTCGTGGCTAAGTAATAACAGCCGCACGGGTCGGTCCATCAGGTTAAGCTACGCTTGCCGGGGTTGGTCCGTAGATGTGTGACCATCTTTACATACCGAGACTCCTCCGTGCCTCGGAAAGCACGTTAAGCCGTTGTTCCCGGCTGTCAATCGTGGATCTTTGGCAGTCGTTACGGCTCGTCAGAAGCCCGAAAGTCTGACAACCAGTCTTACCAAGGGGTATCGTATTACCCAATAACTGGGTTGTGGAGGTCAGATAGGCAGTCGCTTCATGTAAAATACTGGTATTCAGCTGCATCCGGTTAGACTGGACGCCGACCCCAACATAGTTGGGAAAAGGCTAGGCAGATTGATTGATTGACATTCGTCCCACCATACATCATAATATCTAGTCAAACTTTATTTAGCATGGAGAAATTAAAACTGCAGGTTTTGAAACCTGTATAGAAAGGGAAAGTAATATAATTTCGTAGAGGATTCTTTAGCCAATTAACTAATCATATTATGAGCGTTAAGGCTTGAGTATAGCGAATTAATTAAAATCGAAAATCCAATAGGCCGGATGTGAGACTTGAAGAAATAAATAAATACGAAGGTCGTGACACCTGTCGTGATTAAGTAAGTTAAATTGAATTATTCTTCCTTGTGATTTAAATACATGTGTTTAGCACAGACTGATTTTCGTTTACGTCGGAAATTATCCCACAGGAACGTACTACTGCGGTAAAAAGTATCATGTGTTAATCCGGGTTATAAACTATAAAAAAAAAAAAAAACTATCTGTGTGGCAAATTTCATCCAAATCCGTTCAGCCGTTTTCGCGCCAATCCGGAACGTACATCCAAACAAACGGACAAAAATTCTAATAACTATATTTTCGGCATCGAGACTGGTTCCCAGACCTCGTAGCAATTACATGCTTTTTTTTATTCAAAAATGGTTAAAGGTCAAAACTATACATTGGTGCCGATTCCCTTGTTCACAAACTAAACTAAATTTAAGTTCAGTGCATCTTTTTCTTTCTATTTCATTCGAAAAGGACAAAAGATAAATATTGGTTTAGTCCTGTCAAATTAGTCGGCGCCTGAAGTAAATTGACGTATTTATAGTAGCCAATTTTTTAATCACGTCGTAAACTTGTGGAGTATCTTAATTTGACAGGACTAAACTAATATTTATCGTCTGTCTTTTTCTTAGTGAAATAGAAAGAAAAAGATGTACTGAACTAAATTTAGTTTAGTTTGTGACCAATGGAATCGGCGCCAATGTATAGTTTTGACTTCTGTATATTATATTACATGTGTAGGTATAGATATAGATTAATTGGCATTGGAACTTCCTCTGAATTATTAGGATGCTACGGTTTTGTAAATAAGCAATACATTTTATTTTCAACCTTTTGTCTCCCACTGCTGGGCAAAGGTATTACTCTGTTTTCAACAAATCTTTGTTTCCCTTTTTGGCCTATCTGCCATAAACACATCTAAGTGTACGGCCCGAGTGATAAAGCGTCCAGCGGGGCGTTCAGCGTTGCGGCAAGCGGCGAAGAGCGTTAACCGAGCGCCGCTTGGCCGTCACTTAGGACACTCGCGAGTGTTTGAATGTGTTAAACACGAACGTCGCACGCCCCGCCCTACCGGACGCTCGAGTCGAGCGTGCACTCAGGCCGTACACTGAGTCATCGCGCAAGCGTTTCTAGACCTGCCTTCGCGACAACGCCTATCTTTCTGTTCCCATTGTGTGACGACCCGTACCTAACCAATTAACCATCCATCATCACATAAATAACAAACATGATTGTACTATAAAGATAAAGTGTTTCCTTTAATGCTCACAGATTTAGTAAAATGATGAGTTGACATGACACGCTTTATCCCGTAACAGGGGCAGCTTGCTTGAAGTGGTACCATGCATATTGGTATCGCTAAAAGCGACCATCAACAACTTGAAGTAAACATTATAATACATACTTATATAATAATTATCCATAAAGAATGATGGAGATGAATCATGTACCAAGCTTAAAATGTTATGCCAATATAGCAATGGCAAAATGGTTTCTTTATGTTTTTGTGTGCTATCGATAAAAGAAAGTCTCATGAAAGTACATGCATTTACTTTGCGATTACGAAATATTACACCATATTTTACAACGCAATTATATATAAATCAATTCATACAACATTTCATCTTCGTCATAAAGCTTGCCAGGTTTTACATAAGATTTAGCTGTGAAATCAGTTTTGAGCTGATTAAATATATTCTCCTCGTATAGTGATACTTAGGGCCTAATTAATTCACGATGTCCGAGTAACCACTAATTAAAAAAAAAGGAACGGAATTTGTATGAAATCATCTCTCAAGTAAGTTACTAGGAACTTAATAAATAGGTGGTGAAACAGGCCTTAAATGTACGCTCCTTAGTCGGTCAGTTTTCTGCTACCACCTTTGTTAGTATTGACCGAGGCATGAACTTAGTCTAGTATAGTTTCGTGAGACAATTTTGCAGCTAAATCTATCAATTAAGACCCTTTATCATCAAAGTTAAATAATAATTAAAATACATTATTATTTGCGCAGGGATTCCCGGCTGAGTTTGCGATGTATTTAAATTACTGCCGCGGACTGACCTTCGACGAGGCTCCTGATTACATGTATCTAAGACAGGTGAGTCATATACACATTTATATTCCTTGTTCTACTATAAAATGTGTCACGTTTGTTACTAGCTCTAATTAGCTTTGGTAATTAGTTGAATCAAGCAGTTGTATTAATTGGGTGCCCCTCACGTATTGTAATTCCTTCAAATTAATATAACACAGTTGTCCCTACAGTGAATTTTAATGTAGTGACTGTGCTTGTACCTTCTTTGTATGAGAAGAGGCGTGGAACAGTTGCAGGTTGGTATTATAACTGACTAGCTATATACCGTTCGATGTTAAAGTAAAAGTAAATAAAATACATGAGCTACCTGCAATGTACTGGAATCAAAGTAACAATGCGAATTTATTATCCGTAATGATATTGACGTGGTGTCTCTGACATCTACAAGCCACGACACTAATCCTCGAGTAAGAGCTGCAGTAGCAGCTTACTATAATTTGAGTCAAATCAGCAAGCTAAGTGCCCATATGACGTAACTGAACCTTGTATCCTCTCCACAGCTGTTCCGCATCTTGTTCCGCACGATGAACTACCAGTACGACTACACGTTCGACTGGACGATCCTGCGACAGCGCAAGCAGCACATGGAGGCCGGCGCCGCGCCCGCCGACCGACGCTCGCCCTCCGTGCAGCGTCGCGCGCAGCAGCAGCCTTCGCAGCCGCCGCCTAACAACGAGGTACTATACAACTGCCTGTCCGGGCATAGCCAGCAGCATAAGCATAATTAGTTATCACAGGTGGGACACCGGCCTCCTCTTTCTGTGAGAGGGACTGGACCATAATCCGCCACGCGGGCCCAATGCGGGTTGGTGGATGACACATGTCTTCGAATTTTTGGTTCTAGGACATGCCGTTTCTGGTGATGAAATAATTCACACAAAGTATAGTGCATGCTTGGGTTCGACCCACGACTCGGTAAGTCGCGGCCGCTCCCACTGCGCCACCACTGCCCTTTGATTTAGCCAGTAGCTGAACTAGAACTCCAACCGATTGAGTAGCCTTGCGAGGCTGCCACATGAGACAAACGCTTGACGCAGCTCACGGCCGATTTATCTTGGCAAGTCCGAACTTCGCGTAGAAGACTGCGGAGTAAGATTTTTTAGGAACCAAAAGGTGACATGAGTGAGAGAATATGCGCGAAACTTCTTTAGGGCCTGTGCACACCACGTTTCTTAAACGCGCCGTCGACGCGCGTTTTAGAAACGCACGTCGACGCGCGTTTTAGAAACGCACGTCGACGGCTCGCTTTTATCCTACAGAGCAGTTTGTTGTCGTTTGTATCGATTCAAACGCGCGGCGCCGGCGCGTCTGTATCGATACTCACACGCGTTAGTATAGCGTTTGTATCGATTCATATTCTCTCGCTTGTAAATGGGTGTACCCAAAAACGTCGGTAATTTTTCTTCTTCCTTTTTTTAAAAAATAATAACAAAGCGCATGCAATCAATGCTGTCTCGACCGACACCATCTTGCTACTGTTGACGAGGTTCTGCTTAAAAACGCAAAATGCCAGCGCGTTTGTATCGCTACACACGCGAGTCTGTATCGATTCAAACGCGTATTAGAATTTATACAGGTGTGCAAAGGTCTACAGGCTGCGTCTGACTTGCGTGCGTATCGCGTCTGTATCGCTACAAACGCGCGTCAACGGCGCGTTCAAAAAACGTGGTGTGCACAGGCCCTTAGTGTCTTAGGTTCGGACGCGCCAAGATAAATCGGCCGAAGTGTACGCGTTTTGCGTTTCCACATACTTTACACCTTCGAGCGTTAGCCTGACGAGACGGCTGGGCTGGTTTGTACCCAGCTAATGGCAGCCGATGTAGGGCGTATGCCGACGATCAGGATTTCGGCAGATAGATTGTTGTACAAATGCATATCATTTGCATAAGACCGTAGGGGAATAACACCTACAACTAAAGCTAGCGTTCTGATCTACGAATTATGGTAATGTAATTAATAATAATACCTTGTAACTCACGTGTAGAATGTGACGACAAACAGTTGTAAATATCTAAGCATATACGTAAACGATGTTCTATTTTGATTCCGCTCTCATTACATAGAGCGTGTGGCCGTTTACAACCTGCATATTATAAGGTTTTAAATGAGTTTTTTTTTCAAGTGTGATTGTATAATGCAATTTCTATGATAAACAAAAAAGTTAATACCTACTTAAATTGTGATAGTCAATAAAATAACAGCAACTTATAAAACACTTTACCTAAAGGACTTTTCAGTACTTACTCATGTTGAAACTAACAATGCTACTGCTTTTGCTGCTGTGAACAAATAAAGGAGTTTCTCACGGTTTCCTAAATTACCGCGTGTCACATAATGTTTCTGAGTACTGCTCTTTCTTTTTATATAATCCGCTTTGCATAGTCTACAATTTAAATATAACTGGAAATTATCAAGTATACAAAATAGCGGTGTTTTCTCCTTTAGGCTAGTTATGATAAACAAATGCAAACATTTACCAGAAACTAATTAATACTGATAAAGCGGAGCAGTATTAATTAGTTTGTAGTAAAAGTTTAAATGATACTATCAATCTTTATACTGACTATTGTCATACCAGCACCCCAATTGCGTAACACACTATCAATCGGAATCTGTATGATTTTGAAGCAAATTGCTAATCCATTGCTTCATATGTTCAAAAAATTTGTCTGCTTAACAACGTAAATAACCCAATGAATGTTGTTGAACTGTCGAAATGAAACCCATTCCGATCGATAGTGTGTTAAGCAATTAGGGTGCTTTAATCTTTAAATTGTATCTGTACCTAAGGGCGATCGCAGACGACAGACTGGAAACCATTTTATTTTGCGTCTGTGCAAATAGTTTAACTTTATACAGACCAAATCAGAAACCAAAACAAAGCGCTGCGAACAATACAGTGAAGCATGCGCGAAGCTACCCTGGCTCTGTGTACACACGCTCACACGGACACATTTACACCAAACTACAACTAAACTACACCTCAATAAGTGCACACATGTTTACGGAACCGGCCTCTCGTCACGGCTCAGCGCTGTCTTGGTTTTTTATTTAGTCGGAGGTGTATTGATGATTTTTTTCTTTAAATTCTCTCTGATGACTGATTAGTATAGCAACCGATTGATTTTCTACTGCGATCTACGTACACAAAGATCCTATCCCCCAATAATTATCCTTCCGCTTCCTAACCTAACCTCGTTTCCTAGGTCAAATCCGTCCACGCCACAAACGATTCGGCCGCTAACAAGCAGCCGGTGGTGACGGGACATCAGTCTGTCAGTCAACTCAAGAAAAAACTCACTGGGATATCATAAATATAGCCAGACCCCTCTATTAACTACCTTATATGTTACTTGAATATGCACCGCATGATTCTATAGTACTGACGTACTTTTCTTGAGCACAGAAGTTATTCTCTTGAAGAAATACTTTCGCTATTGGTGTTTTAAAACCTTTTTTACGTTTCTGAACGACTATGTTGTAGATCATGTTTTGGATGTTAATGTTAGGCTAGATTTCAAATTGTACGAAAATGTGGATTTTTACTGCATAAATTAGACCTAGTTATGCAGAAAGCAGCCATTAGGCACTTTTTCCAAAAATGAGTTCTATAAACACAGTCATACTAATTTTGACATACTAGATTTTTTGCAAAAACAGCCATGTCGATATCTCTATTTATCCCGGAGATTATGAGCCGTCAAATGCAGCCTTGTCCATACATCCATAATGCAACCGTCGAGAGGAAAATACTTATAACTCATGGCTGCTTTCTGCATAACACGGTCCAATTGTCACAAAAAAATATGAAATGAATGTAAACACATAACAAACAATATTTTGTAGAACTGTTTACATTATTGGTAAGTCGAACTTTACTCAATCTGCGCGTTTTACGTGATGATTTCTGTGACTCACACAAGCACGTCACGTACGCACATATTTTGTTCATTATTATGACTTATACTCACAAAAACAAAGGTTTTTTTTTTTTTTGTAACTTTAATGTCGTTTTAAATATCGCACAAAATAATATAAAATGAGATTCGAAAATTCGAGTTTATTTTTCTTCATAGAGTTGAGAAATCAGGTGCATATTCATGTAACATATCCTAGTAAATTTTAGTAGGTGCGATGATTTGTTTTGTACAAAATAAATGTTTGACAATCAATCCTTTATTTTAGGCTTTGAGGAACACTTATGTTTACTAACTGTAACGCGAAGGGCAATAGAGATCATGTGGGTACTTATATGCAATTTTTGATTTTTTTTTTATTATATTAGCGGTGAATTAGCTGATTCACCTGTACGCCCACTCGCGCCGTTGTCGTTACAGCGGACGTTTTCGGAAACCTCATCGTCCGTCAAATTGTCGCGTTCCTTAGAATTCCGTACTTGTGTACAACAATTGAATGTTGCGTGGTGTGAATGTGTGTGTGCGCTTTGTTCACTGTAAATTTTTACTTTATAAGGTTTAAAAACATTATTGATAGTATTATTAATACATTTGCCAGTTATGTACAGTTAGCAACGTATTTTAAACGATTCCTTTTTTCAGTTTTGTTCAATCATAGTGATGCTAACCGTACACAACCGAATTGGTACGAAATAAATAACTCTTTCGACACATTGCATCGTAAAATTTTATATTTTTAATTAATTTTTAAAAATTGTATAAATTATAAAATGAGTGTTGCCAACACTGAAAATACTGTAATGTTTGAAATAAGGTACGCCAGCACATCAAGCTAGTACAATCTGTCAAATTTCTTTAATAGATTTTCAACTTTATTGCCGAAGTATTAGGTTCAAGGTTGTTTGGGAAATACTGACAGTTTCGAGTAGCTTGACCTGCTGGCGTCTGTACAACATAACGACAGGGTACGATGTGAATTTTGTATAATTTGAATAAAAAACCTTCAAGTTTAGTAGTACATGTGTATAATTTATAGAAGTAAGCCCGGAAAACGCGAGATGTTTGCGGTAATGTTGCCTACTTATAATATTGTAGATACCAGCAGAGTATAATCAACATTAGTTAGTTGGAAACAGAAACGTCCTATTGGCTGATTAGTTTAAAGTCATTTTTAGAAAAAAGCAGTAAAAGTTTATCACAGTCCAGCCGTTTTTTTTTAGTAGATGGTATTTATATTTAGTGATATATAACTGTAAGCCCACTTGTGCGTTGAACACGTATTTGGTTAGTTAACGCAGTCCATTTAACGCTTTAGAATATTAGATTGTGCTAGTCAGGTTGACCTGTCTGTACTATTCCGAATCTTAGATATCATATTAACCACTCGATTACAGAAACAATTAAAAAGCCATTGTGTCTCGCGTAGATCTACGTTCGATACGAAGGGTTAATTGCCACTGGCACAATTACCTACTAAATTGATTATTGTGTAACCATTCGCAATAATAAATCATTCTAAATAAATGTTGGCTGCAATGGTATTTGAACTTAGTCACATATGCCATTCAGTTGTGTGTTTATACTATCTAAGATTATGCATAAAAGTTAAACAATACATTTTTCATAGAATGTGATAAAACTAATGAAACCTTATTTGTTCCACAGTGAAAGAGAACCCGTCGTTCGGCAGCCCCGGGTGGTCCGATGAAGAAGAGAGCGCGATAGCATATGTAGTGTGCGAGTGTGTGTTAGTGTGTACGTGTGCATGAGATGCGGCCACGCCACGATGCTCTCCGACGGGCGCCGAACGCGTTCATGACAACGGACTTGCTTTCTCTCGGCTAGACGAGGCCTTGCGTTATAAGTTATATACCATAGTCTATCTAACACCTCCGTACAGTCGCACGCTTCAGCCTGCTTATGTCCCTACTGCCCTATTGCGGATAGCGACATCATATGACAGTTCGTTTTGTCGACAGTCGACTGAATAAGTCGGCATTTTAATTTATTATCCGGACACGTAAAGGTCTAGCAAAGGCAAGGCGACAGTATGGAATAGATAGCTGCACTGTGGTTGTACTATCGAGAACCACTGTCACAGTGGTACATTATAATGATCTTTCTGTTTGGGCATAGTTCCAATCGTCTTTTTTTACTGTATAAATTTAACTGTAAATTACATTACAGATGTTGATACAATTACACTAGGAAAATATTCATTATTAATTCAGTTTGTAGTTATGTAACTCGATGATTGTTTAGTTTTCAATGTTAGTTTTCTAATTAGCTAGTGTTCACATTTTCTTGTTACTGCCGGTGGTATTTCAATCTGTTCTCTGTACATACGCGAATTATGTTCGGAATACCGCCGGCGAATCGATGCGTAACACAATATTGGCTAGAATTGTTCATTAAAATTTGCAAATTTCTAATGAATGAATATAGTAGTCTATAATAAAATGGTAAAAATGAAAAAAAAAATGAACATATGTGGTAGTACCTAAGTGAACGGATTTCCTGCCGTTTGAAACGTGCCCTGCTGAACTAAACGGACATAGTTTTAAGATTATTTTTACTTTTTTGCTTTTACTTTGGCATATTTCACAGATAAATTGTAAATAGACATGGGCAGGGCGCGTTTCAAACGGACGTTGGTATGGCGGTATATCTTACTTGAAGATTATAAAATTGTAAATATATAAACTAGTAAACTTGTTTTAATCACTACATATTTTTTTAAGAAAGCACTAATTGCGTTTTATTTGTGGCGTATTGTGATACTGCAAGATTTGTTCTGAGTGGGGCTCTCGCGGGTAGTTCGAGAAACATCAACCTGTCGGATGGTTACGGATACAGTCGCGAGTAGCTACTTCTTACGGACAGCTCAGACGCTCAGCTCGTGATGTTTCTCGACAGGTTCCTGATTTCCTCACAGAGCCCAAACCGGGGCTACAGGCTTAATAAGGTTTCCAATGACTCTGAAAACTTGACTCGTAACTGGAATGAGTTTCATTTGAGGTTACATACGCCTCAGTTTTTCGAATGAAAAACATTCCATTTACCATTCAAGCTATCAATGATTAGACTTCAACGGAACTATTCAGTAATATTCATGTTTTTATACAACCTTCCTTTGCATATAATCTATGAATGAATGTTAATGAAGTGATTCCCGTTAACAGGAAACTCGGGACTTGTGTAGTCTCGGTGTGACAGTCGACGCCGTGTGTAATGTTTTTATATTAAACGATCACTAAACAATGCTTCCATAGTTTGAATGCTAGAAGTATCATAATACACCATGTTATTTCTAAGACATAACATATAAGTTTCCGGAATGATTAGTGTGAACGAAGTGTGAGCGAACAAATGGAGACAAAATAAATAACGTTTGAATACCATGTATAGTTACAATGTTGGTATGTTTGACCACTGAGTGATATTATGGATCTCATTCCTTTCAAATTTGGTTTTATTTCGAGACTCAGTAACGCTGGTTCAGGACACGCATTTTGTCTCCAGTTGTGTGTATACTCAGTGTGTCAACACTCTATAAATTAATAAACAGTAATAAACTAGTCTTTTGTTTTCCTTTTATATCCTCAGGTTTTCATTATAATTTATTTATTTATTGACCAACTTATACTAACAGTATTATTACAACATATAAGTTATAGGTCCTATAATAATAGGTTGGGGAAAAAGTTTTTTCGCATTTTTTAAGAAAATTCAAAACATTTTTTAATATAGTTTATTTACATTTAACTAAAGTATGTAGGTACCATTTTGTTCGATAACTTTTTGCCATCTTGTAGGTAGGGACATGATCCCATTGCTATAGAAATTTTGGGACTTCTGGTCAAAATACCGCGACAAGTGGTTTTGGCAGTCCTCTCGTGATGTTAACCTGACACTGCCTAAAGAATTCTGAAGAGACCGAAACAGGTGGAAATCTGAAGGTGCAAGGTCAGGACTATACGGCGGATGCATTAACACCTCCCAGCCAAACTCTCTTAACCCTTAAATGCATGATGACAGATTTATTCCTAAAAAAATATTTTTATTATAGGATGAGGATTTTAATTACCAGGAAAAATTAATAAAAAAATCGTAATAAAGTTTAAATATTTATTTTATAAAAAAAAACTATCGATTTCGATACACTATGCATTAAGTGCATTATATTTTCAGGCAGCCACTATATTGAGACAGAGTTATGAAATATACTGAAGCAGTCTTTAGATTTTTTGCAGCATAGATGTATGTTACATTTTGAACATTTTACTATACTTAGTAATTTACAGGTAGGCAACATACATCGTCCACGAGTTTCTGACCTAGTTATATTATGGTCTAATTTGTCTAGTCTCACCTCATGTGGAGGCAAAGTCTGGCATGGTTTTCCCTTGCGCATTTTAGCTGGCGGTTGGTGTTCATTAATCGTGCTGTTGCTTGGGCGACCCCTTGTATTAGGCGGAGCATACTTACATAAGGTATCAGCTAATTCTGAGCGAAAATCTGCGAGACTCAAAACGTCTTTTCTTTCGCCTTTTTGTTCCGCTACTTTTTTATACAGAACCCATGAATTTATAACAGACAAATCCACAAGATGGTAGAATATCCGCATGTACCACTTTCTGCTTTTCATTCTGATTCTATACCTTCCTAGGAAGGAGTCCATTAAATCCACGCCACCCATGTGCATATTGTATTCTTTTACCACCTTGGGACAGTCAATAGGAATTCTTCTCTTTTCTTTTTTGTCGAACCTTTCTATCTGTCCCACAGGACATGCACCCACATATGTGGAGGCGAAGATAACCTGTTTGTTATCTTTCCAGCTAACAGTAGACAAATCCACCCCTTCAAAGTTTGTCACGTATTCATCATAGGATCCTCTCAATACCGAACTTTTCAAAACTTCTTGCTTTGTTGGTAATTTGCAAGATTTCCCATGTCTGTTTCTTTGTATTGTTCCCAATGAATGGATCCCTTCCTTTGCCAACGTATGCCCCTAAATGTTATGTTATTGTCATCAAATCTAAGAGACTGCCTTTTCCAGAGTAGGTTTCTTAGATTCATTGTGAAATCTGACTGTTGTAAATTTGAATCTGCTAAAATAGAGTCATTCTGTGCCATTGGGTGGTCATGATGACGTTCTTCATCATTATTTTGGTTCATATTTTGATGTTCTACGCTATCAATTTCATCCTCTTCTAGCTCAGCCTCTAAGGCTTCACGAGAGGGATAATATGAAATGTCTTCCCCATCAGACTCCATATCATCTTCTGAAACCTCGCCATTTTCTAAGCGCAGAAGCATATCTTCTATACAACGATCTAAAACATAAAACACAGCCATGCACAATCAAAATAAAAAGCAATAAGCCCAAAAAACCCAACCAAAACCGTTATAAAAAATCAATCCGAACACCTGCATAATGACCTAAAAAGGAACCTAAATGCATGAGGTATCGTTTTCGATACATGCATAAAATCTTAGATTTAGGTAAGTAAATGCTAATAAAATGTGCAAATAAAATATGTTTCGTGCAATTTGAAAGACTTACCATCCATTTCAGATTATTATTTTACGATATGTTGCTTGAAATAGTCGATTATAACTGATTGAAAAATTCGAAATCGATCACTACTACACTTTGTTGCCGCTCAAACGTAGACAATAACATTGACGTACCGACATGACAGTGATGTTTGTCATTTGTTTTTTTTTAGTTAGTAATGGGACACAGATAGCATATTAACAATCAACTCAAGTTACAGAACCTATAAAAACTTGATAAAATCGATACAAATACGTAGTATCGTTTTCGATACAAGATGCATTTAAGGGTTAATTTTTGCTGAGTGGCTAAAGATGTGTGAGGTCTAGCGTTATCATGATGAAAAACCACACCCCTTCTGTTGATTAATTCCGGCCGCTTTCTCTCAACTTCTTGCTTTAATCTCATCAGTTGTTCGCAGTAGAGTTCAGAATCGATGGTTCTGCCTGGTGGTAACAGCTCATAACGAATAATGCCCTTCCAATCCCACCACACACACAGCATCACCTTGTTGCGAGTTAACCCGGGTTTCGCCACAGTCTGTGAAGCCTGACCGGCCTTTGACCACGACCTTATTCGCACGTTCTTGTCATACGTGATCCACTTTTCATCACCAGTTATCAGCTTCTTCAAAAATGGTTCGGTTTCATTACGTCATAATAAAGAATCACAAATGAGTACACGGTTCATTAGGTTTCTTTCAGTGAGCTCGTGAGGTACCCAAATGTCGAGCTTTTTTGTGTACCGTTTTTTTCAAATGCGGCTAAACTATTTTGTGGTCAATTTCTAGTTCTTCAGCTACGTCGTAACTACTGATATCTATCTTGCTCCAGTTTTTCAAAAATGGCATCCATTTTTTCCGTAATAGGGCGACCAGAGCGACGTGCATCTTTGACATCAAAATTTCCGGATTGAAAACGCTTAGACACTACACTAGGTCCATAAACATCGCAAATTTTTTTCGCGGCTTGCGTTGCATTTTTACCTTTTTTGTAGTAAAATTTTAAAATGTATCGAATTTCTTAATTAGATTCACTCATCTTGACGGTACGAAAAACAAATGAAAATCACACATTTTCCTAATTTGAATTTGGAATTATGTTCTTTAAAATTTAAACTTTCAATGATACCAAAACCAGCCAGATACAAATAGTATAGCCAAAGAGATTTTATTACAAGTTCATACATACTATAATGCGAAATGACTTTTTCCCCAACCTAATACTAAAATAATACACCATAGTCTGCACACTACACATACGAAACACTCGAATTCAGAATATTCGAACATTCATTGATTTTTGTCAAGACATACTTAATTAATTACTTTGACTTTGATTCTGAATTATTGTAGTACAGTAACCGGCATGAGTCGTGAGCACAAACCTACGCAGTAGTTCATTTTCAGGTCTCTTTGGCCGGGGGGCGCCGAACTGCACGCGATTGGTTCGTCAATCGATGCTCGTCTATTTGACTGGCGCATAATTCGGCTATTGTACACTTTCGTGCAATTTTAGTGACTTACGTTTTGGATTTTAAAATGTTATTTCGTATTTGTTAAGTGTCCGGGGGGATTGAGGCGATCTTTTGCCTACAACCAAGAATGCAGTAAATTATTCAAAACGTTGCAAAAACATAAATAAACAAAGAAATCTGTCAAATTTCTTTAATAGAGTTTCAACTTTAGGAGGTACTCGTGGTTAAGTCATTAAGCCGCACGGGTCGATCTATCAGATTAAGCTACGCTTGACAGGGTTGGTCCGTGGTTAGGTGACCATCTTTATATACCAAGACTCCTCCGTGCCTCGGAAAGCACGTTAAGCGTTTGGTCCCGGCTGTCATTCGTGGATCTTTGACAATGGTTACGAGTCGTCAGAAGCTCGAAAGTCTCGCAACCAGATTTACCAAGGGGTAGTATTACCCAGTAACTGGGTTGTGGAGATCAGATAGGCAGTCGCTCCATATAAAATACTGGTATTCAGCTGCATCCGGTTAGACTGGAAGCCGACCCTAACATAGTTGGGAAAAGGCTAGGCAGATTGAGAGTTTCAACTTTATCACTAAAGCATTAGGTTCAAGGTTGATTGGGAAAATTTGAGTTTCGGGTAGCTTGACCTGCTGGCGTCTGTACATGCGCCAGCTTCCCCCCACTACTGCTCCTCTGTGCTCACGACTCGTGCCGGTTACTATACTTATATGTAGTATAAATAACGCGACCATTTATTTTGTTCGTCAGAGCGGAACATCCACGGGGACACCGGCTGAATTATGTAAAAAAAAACACTATTCGGTATTTTACTAGCGTTAGCGTTATTAGAAAATGAATAACACTAAATAATAATTAGGTTTTCAGTACCTACATATTAGTTGAGTTATTAAGGCTCGGGCGTTCTCACTAGTTCGGTTATTTAGTCCGGTCACCGGACTGGTGAGACTATTGAGCCTGATAGTTCGGTATCGATAGCGGACCTGCACTAGTAAGGAAAGACTATAATAAAATATTTTTTACTTTAAATATCTCGGGAAAAACATCTACTTTTTCCAACAAGCCAAGTACCTACAACGCAATTTTATACAAAACAAATTGATACATCTACATATTTCGGTACAAGTTAACTACATCTGAACTTCTTGAATAAAATCGTCCTTTTCTATATTCACTCTGCTTCGTTTCGACATTGCTTTTCCAAATCTTTTCAATTGTTCGACCTTGAAATTTGCGAGATTGTCATCATCCTTCAGCACGTTCAAAATACGCAACAAACTTGGATTTTTATGGATCAGTCCATTAAGTGTAAAATTCCAGGCTTCTACAACATTGTTGGTGCGATTACGCTCAGCAAACACGCACCATTTATTTATAAACTCGGGCTTTATCCATGTTTTTTGAAAATAACTTATGAATTTCAAATTTTTCACCTTGAATAGACATTTCCAGCAGCATTTGTGGTGGTAAAGATAAATTAACATAGGGTATTGACTCGGTATCTTCTGAACTAGGCGAGGCTCAAAAAAAAATCTGCTGTTTCATACAAAAGTTACCTACTTTATCAAAAAGTATGAAACAGCAGATTTTTTTTTTTTTGTGATTTCAGAGTTGGTCCCATAGTGAAAGTTGTTCATATTCATGGGTAGAACATCCTGTGAAAGTTTAAAAATAGCCCTATATTGGTGAGACAAACGAGAAAAAGAATCCTGTTTGTCATACTGGTGTGATAATCTGGTGTGACTACGAGTCAGCAATGGATAGAGTAGTACGCCTTTGAACAAAGGTTAGATTTTACTGTAGCTTTAAACGCATTGTAGGGCAAATCTAGCAAAGAAGAGGGTAGCTTGTTATAAAAGGATATACCACGCCCAACAAATGAGTTATGTACCTTATGAAGCCGGTGAAATGGAGCACGTAATTTGTCTAATATATAAGATGTTGGTGAAGATGAATTGTGATGCCACCGTGAGAATACCAATCTGTTTAAAAAAAACTCTCAAAGAAACTCTGGCACCGAGCTGGTAAATTGCTCGAACAGCTCGTTTCTGATGAACAAATATATTTTGAATGTCAGCGGCTTTGTCCCAGAGCAGAATACCTAAATACCTAATAAATAACTAGACTAACCAATCTGTATCAACGTCAGTGTATTGTCTTACTTTCCTGACGGCGTAGGCGGCTGATCTGAGCCTTCCCGCTCGGCTTGATATATGTGGGCCCC
This sequence comes from Dicycla oo, assembly GCA_948252095.1. Classification (NCBI taxonomy): domain Eukaryota; kingdom Metazoa; phylum Arthropoda; class Insecta; order Lepidoptera; family Noctuidae; genus Dicycla; species Dicycla oo. The sequence continues at coordinate 20,187,658 of OX411732.1, forward strand.
GCTGAAGTTTGTCATCTACTGTTATACCCAGAAAAACTGCCGAGTTTACAGTTTTAAGCACCTCTTTATCTAAAACGATGTTGGACCCTATATTTCTAACATTCAGTAAGGCAGTCTTTTTAACCGACTTCAAAAAAGGAGGTTCTCTATTCGACCCGTATGTATGTATGTTCGTTTGTTTGTATGTCCATGATTTTAATAAATCCTAAAACTTAAAAATAGTAACGGAATAAGTCGCACCCTTAAAACATAAGTGGCACTATACAAAAGTAACATTTTTTAGTTAAGTATAGTGTCAAAATGCTTAAGACGAAACGCGCCCACTGGATACTGAAACAGCGTTCGTTAAACTGTTATTTTAAGCCAATCACAAAGCTTTATGTATATTTTTTTAGTTCCATATCACCGATACAATACTTAAAAAAACTTAAAATGGCCATACCGTAAAATGAACATTTTCGTATAGTGCCATTTATGTTCTAAGGGTGCGAAGTATATAACGGAACGGAAAATTACCAACTTGCATGCCAATTCCGGAGATCCCACGCGAGACAGGCTTCTAACGTACAGTTGCCCATGGGAGAAGCATTATTTTCTTAAGTCGATGATGATCATAGAAAATGTTTGTCCCTGGGACTTATTATTTGTTATTGAAAATTATACTTTAACCGGGAACTGAAGGCTCTTAAATGATATATAATTCTTTTTTATCATAAACTACCACATAATTATATACGTCCTCAGGCATAACATTCAGACACACTTTCTCATTACACACAATACACACACAACTACCTTAGTACAAACACACCAACTCACACATACACACACACACCATCACAATTACACACACATACATGCATACCATACTAGGCTATCTACTGTTTTTGGTATTACTATTAGTTTTCATAATGTATTCGATTTTATTGCATATTCTTTTTCTAGTATATTGCGAGTGGATTTGATAAAATTAAGGAATTTGCTGTAACGTATAATATATGTAATAACATGTATGCGTAAAAATGTAAACGGAACGAAGAAGCCTGTATCTTCACGACACAGGGAATCCTAGTGTGAGTTCCAGGATTCAACGTCTTGAATGCAATTTCTGAAGCAATAAATTATTCTTATTCTTATTCTTATTCTTCTTATATAGGCAAATCCGTCGGTATCATTGGAATACGCGGAATGTGTGTGAGCTGTCCGGCTGCGGGCACGGTGATGATGGTGGCTACAATGACGTTGTCTCGAAGTTCTTTGATTAAAACTCTTGTGCCATTACACAGGCTTGGAGAGTTAAAATTTTTAATATCATTATGGGTTTCCAACTTTCTATTTTCCTATCTTGCTTTTGCGTGTCACTGACTCTGGCAGGGATTTTAATTTTGAAAACGCTAAAAATTAGTCGCTAATTAGTCGAAATTAGTCGCCAAATATCAGAATTAGTCGGTCACTGGTTCAAAAGATATAAGGGTTTATAGGTGGCCCTGCTGGACAGAGTCTCCCCAGCAGGGCCACATTTATATCTCAAAAACTAGGACACCTAGCGAAGATCTGTTTTCTCCCATATTTAGTCGCCAATTAGTCGGAATCAGTCGCCAAGTTACAGATTTAGTCGGTGTGTAATTAAAAAGATATTAAAGAGTTCAATTTCCCCATATAATGGTACAAGCGAGTACAAAATACTTTATGTATTTTCTAGATAGTATCTATGACGTCTTATGGAGGAATGTTTGTTTCGAATTAAATAAATATAAACTTAGTCTATAATTTCAACCCACCATAGGAAAGCTGTATTCATTACTTATAAACAAATCTACAATAATGTACGATGTAATGTGTATGTGTGTGTGTAATGTGTGTATGTGTATGTGTAATTATTTATCCAACACAATGTGCACTTACCACTTAGTCGCTGGCAGATAGATCGCTGCGCTCCGTTTCATTTACGGTAAGTAAGAAAGAGATAGATGCGCGTGTACAGACGAGCTGCTTAGAACGAGTTGCCCGTCACGTAAGTCAGGGTCAGCGCAGACAGAGAGGAATAATCCCCGCACGGTCTCGGGTATTTTCTTTACGGATCGCGTATGTTCGAGCTTGCGCGCGACCTCGCGAGCCTGCGCGAGTAAACCGTTCTAGGTTACAGCTACAGTAAACATGCCAGTTTGTCGCTAAAGTTCGTCAACGATGGTGGACTGGGATATGATTATAATTGTGCTTTTGGCGGAAGAAGAAGAAATGGAAGAACATGTTAATAAAACCCCTAACATCCAAACTCACAAACTGTATCTGTTCATAATATTGTATAAGTAGGTAGGTATATGTAACATTTTCTGAAAGTACAATAATTTTAAGGTAATAAATCATTTTATATTTCGACAACAGAAGTTTTATTATTCTAACCTAAATTAAGATAAAATAAAAACTCAACCCGTCCATACCCACAACACAACACTCACAATAACCTCAAAATACACACAAACACAACACACATCAAACGAACTTTTTGAAAATTCATTTTTATAAAATAAAATTTGATTACAATTGACAATACGTTTTCAACGTTTTAGTATTTTAAACATTTTACTAAAGGTACGATATTTTTTTATTATTCTAACGTTAATTAGAGGTTAACATTGTAAACTGGTAAAACAGTTGCATGCGACTGTACATCTTGACACCAAATAGACCAAGAGCAAGGTTTAATGTTTTCAAAGAAGTTTAAGCCACTCTAAACTAGTAATTAAAAACATAAAATCATGAATTTAATTGAGATTTTATCTCTCTCGGACATTTCTAAAGACTTTAGACCGATAAAACTAAAAGTATATTACACATATTAATAGAAATATTTTTTCTAGGTAATTTTTCGTGAACTCTTCGATCTAGCTCTTGGACTATACCTTACTAATTGAACTCATTATATCTCCTAAACTAAGACCCGACTAAATCTGTACCTTGGCGACTGATTCCGACTAATTGGCGACTAAATATGGGAGAAAACAGATCTTCGCTAGGTGTCCTAGTTTTTGAGATATAAATGTGGCCCTGCTGGGGAGACTCTCCAGCAGGGCCACCTATAAACCCTTATATCTTTTGAACCAGTGACCGACTAATTCTGATATTTGGCGACTAATTCCGACTAATTTTTTGCGTTTTCAAAATTAAAATCCCTGATGGTGGCCCTGCCAGAGTCAGTGACACTGCTTTTGCCAGCGGCTTCGCCCGCGTGGAAGTTGGAAATTAACCCACGGAAATGTACTACCGGGATAAAAGTATTCTATGTGTTAATCCATGTTATAAACTATCTGCGCCAAATTTCATTTAAATCATATTAGATCTAATGATTCAAATATTGAGTGCAGTGCGATCCGCCGTTGCAATTGGACGCGCTTACACTGTAAGCGGGAATTATTATTTTGCGCCGAGCGCGGCATGTGCCGCTGCCACCATGCGTTCGGAAGAACTTTTGGCGAACGAGGTCCTTTTTTTTTGTGGATGGGAAATCATCAAATAACTTCTCCCGCTCTGGGTGAGTCAGACTTTTACTGACTAAAACCCACCCGTGTTCCTTCAGTTGCCTATGCCAGGGCCACGGTATCTTTTTCAAACAACCCGCGACCCCAGCGGCATCGGCCCTATTGGACCCCATCTTTTGCTGACATCTCTTTAAGGCGCGCGTGAAACACAACGCGCCGTCGACCCGGGCCTGGTCCTCACCGGACGGCAAGCTACCCACTACTCACCGTCCGCAAGCCCGCGCCTACGGTGGCCGGGAATCGGCTATCGATTCCCGCCGCCCAGGGCGTCTCCTGCGGCGACTGAGGGCGTGAGGCTGCCTCTCCCTCACGCGTTCCGCCTCCTCCTTCGCGAGCATTACCGCTTCGCAGAAGGAGGTGACGGCCTCCCATGCACTCTCGCTCCGCACCATGGCCTGGACCAGGCTCGGACGCGAGAGATCGCCGCCGCCGATCGCCTCCGTGAGAACACGGCGGTGCTCTGCCCAAGCCGGGCAGACCTCCACTGTATGCTCCACCGTGTCCTCTGGGCGATCCACACAATGGTGACACCCGGGCGTTTCCTCCCGCCTTATGCGAAACAGGAACCTCCCGAAACAGCGAACGAGGTCCTGGCATCCCTGCAGTACCAGCTGGATGTTATGGACGAGATCAGTGTGATCCAGATCTGTAAATCCAACTTCAATGAAGAGGAGATACGCAGGGCGAAAACACTGCTGTATCAGTCGCTACATATGGCCGACCGAATGCCGTCCCGCAGGAGGGATGAAAAGGGAGAGAGGAGTCTTCAAGATATTATAAAAGTGTTGAAGGAGACTGACCTGGATGACGTGCCGACTTTCGTGGCGAAGGATTTGCGCAAGCTGCCACCCGTCACATTCGACCACGTCGACGTCACCAGACTGCTGCGGGACATCACAACCCTAAGAATGTGCCCTACTTCGGAGAATGTGCCCGAGAACTCCACGACCTCATTCCACCGGCCCCCTTCTACCACCGGACATCTAGACGCACTGCCAGTTACCATCCCTACCTGGTTGCTATTCCACCAATTCGCACTAAGCGCTTCCAAATGTCTTTTATAATGCGCACAGCAAAAGAGTGGAACTCACTACCTGCGTCTGTGTTTCCGAACGTATACAACCCTAATCTCTTCAAAGTGAGAGTGAACAGGCTTCTTCTGGGTAAGCTCACTCCATCGTCGACTTTGTCTCTGTCACCTCTGACCTAGACTAGAGTCAAGAGCAAACCCATCACAAATAAAAAAAAAAAAAAATAAAAAAAAAAGAGCAAGCATGGTCGAGGTGCAGTTGAAGTTGGAAGCATCGCAATCCACCATCAGTGATCTACGTTCTGAGGTAGCAGATTTACGCAACACGGTATGTAGGTCACACGAGCCAGCTACCAACGCTAACGCACGTCACGGCGCACGTCTCCCATCGTTGGGACGCCGACTAATATTAGCTCGTCAACACCAGGACGTGCTTATTCGGCTGCTGTTACTTAAGCTCCCGCAAATCATCAGCAGCAACCAAGGGGTGCCCAAAGGCCCTCCGAAGCAGTTCGAAGCTCGTTACCGCCGGTAACAACCCAAAAGCAGATCGATGAAGAAGGCTTCATTCGCGTGGAGAAGAAGAAGAAGCCTGCTTGTCGAAATCGATGCGGTACCGCATTCACTGGTCCCGACATGTCGCTGCGTCCCGCTATTCCATCGACGCAGCTGTACGTGTCACGATTACATCACTCCACGAAGGTAGAGGAGGGCGTGGAGTACATCAGGATGAAGACCAAGTTCACATTAAGAGTCGAGAAGTTAGAGTCGCGCCATAAGATTAACTTCAAATCTTTTGTGGTGCGGGTTCCGACTCATCACCTGGAAACTTTCATGAAGGAAGAATTTTGGCCGACGGGTGTCGTGTATCGGAGTTTTCTCAGAAGGCTACATGACACCACGATTAGCGCAATATGTCGCCGAACCAACGTAGTAAATAGGATGTTTTTATTATGTATTAGATTGTTTCTTTTTTGAAAGATTATTTAATGTATTTTATCTATGGGCCCTTAGTTGCCTGAAAATAAAGCAATTATTATTATCTCCTTTATTTATTTTTTAAACTTACTTTATTTTTTTAAATATTTTTATAAAAAACATTTAAAAATATAAAAAAATAGTGAACTATCTGTTTGCCAACGTCCACTGAACGGATTGGACGTTGGCAAACAGATAGCTGTTTGCCAACGTCCAATCCGTTCAGTGGTTCGAGCTGTGTGTTGATAGATCAGGCAGTCCAGGCACGCTTTCCTTTTATATATATAAATGTAACATATTTATTACAAAAAAAATATATATGCTACGCCGCCTCCTTTATTGAAGTCGGTTAAAAATACTTTATACAAAAAATTCAATGCTAGAGGAATGAATGAGTTGGAATACAAAAAAAAAAACCTTTCCATAGAACTCAAAATTAAAAAAAAAATATACTTACGAATTTAAGGGGGAAGCTCCAGGTAGTCCGCGAAATTCAAATATTCTTACGTTATTTTTTGCAATTTGCAAGTCAGTATTAGGTTGTATGTTGAATAATATATGGATTTACATAATTATAATCATTAGAATCAGTAATTAGGTAATCCTAAATGTCAAGATTTCATGATATAGTCATTCGTTAGGATTTTACGAACTTAGAGAATTGTATTGATGATTTTAATGATTATTATTCTAAAAATAAAAATTTGTTACGATCGCGTATCATATTTAAATTAACATACAACCTGATACTAACCTGCAAATTGCAAAAAACGTAAGAAAATTTGAGATTCGCTGGCTACCTGGAGATTTCGCCTAAAAAATAAGCGAGTTAAAAAATAAATATATAATAGGTTGGGGAAAAAGTTTCTTCGCATTTTTTAAGAAAATTCAAAACATCTTTTAATATAGTTTATTTACATTTAACTAAAGTATGTAGGTACCATTTTGTTCGATAATTTTTTGCCATCTTGTAGGTAGGGACATGATCCCATTGCTATAGAAATTTTGGGACTTCTGGTCAAAATACCGCGACAAGTGGTTTTGGCAGTCCTCTCGTGATGTTAACCTGACACTGCCTAAAGAATTCTGAAGAGACCGAAACAGGTGGAAATCTGAAGGTGCAAGGTCAGGACTATACGGCGGATGCATTAACACCTCCCAGCCAAACTCTCTTAATTTTTTCTGAGTGGCTAAAGATGTGTGAGGTCTAGCGTTATCATGATGAAAAACCACACCCCTTCTGTTGATTAATTCCGGCCGCTTTCTCTCAACTTCTTGCTTTAATCTCATCAGTTGTTCGCAGTAGAGTTCAGAATCGATGGTCCTGCCTGGTGGTAACAGCTCATAATGAATAATGCCCTTCCAATCCCACCACACACACAGCATCACCTTGTTGCGAGTTAACCCGGGTTTCGCCACAGTCTGTGAAGCCTTACCGGCCTTTGACCACGACCTTTTTCGTACGTTCTTGTCATACGTAATCCACTTTTCATCACCAGTTATCAGCTTCTTCAAAAATGGTTCGGTTTCATTACGTCGTAATAAAGAATCACAAATGAGTACACGGTTCATTAGGTTTCTTTCAGTGAGCTCGTGAGGTACCCAAATGTCGAGCTTTTTTGTGTACCCAGTTTTTTTCAAATGCGCCAAAACTGTATTGTGGTCAATTTCCAGTTCTTCAGCTACGTCGTAACTACTGATATGCCGATCTTGCTCCACTTTTTCAAAAATGGCATCCATTTTATCCGTAATAGGGCGACCAGAGCGACGTGCATCTTTGACATCAAAATTTCCGGATTGAAAACGCTTAAACCAAATTTGTGCTACTCTCACAGACACTACACTAGGTCCATAAATATCGCAAATTTTTTTCGCGGCTTGCGTTGCATTTTTACCTTTTTTGTAGTAAAATTTTAAAATGTATTGAATTTCTTCATTAGATTCACTCATCTTGACGGTACGAAAAACAAATGAAAATCACACATTTTCCTAATTTGAATTTGGAATTATGTTCTTTAAAATTTAAACTTTCAATGATACCAAAACCAGCCAGATACAAATAGTAAGTAGTAAGCCAAAGAGATTTTATTACAAGTTCATACATACTATAATGCGAAAAGACTTTCCCCAACCTAATATTTACTTTGACTTCAATTTGATGTAACATACGAAAACAATAATAATAAACATTTTGGGCAATTCGAAATAAGGGAACAACTGGCAACACTCTTCCGTCACGTCACTTCGGGACATTGACATTGTGTTCCGAATAACCTCAAATTAAGTTGTGATAACATTAAAAAAATATAGTTTTGTATGTAATTTCGTGTGAAACGATATTCCTTGACACTTTTTGTTCAGTCTTGTGTTGTTTTTGCACCATTTAACCACACGGGATGGCATTTTGTAGGCAAACTTACTGCACAACGGTCCGGGAGGTACTGACAAAATGAGCGTAGTTTGATGCATCTGTGTGCGTGAGCGCGTATGTTTACTTAAAGGAGCTTAGTTTTGTGGCTTTACCAATAACTAAGGCCGCGCGTCGTCTACCTTTTTATTCATCTGAGGCTCGGCACTAGACTTTTAAGGCTAATTGCATGCCTTTTATTCTTCGATTGGGGTTTTTTTCATTTCCGAAGAAATTTACGACCGATATGAGACGACAACTGACATTATTTCGCTTTTGTCGAATTCACATTAACGTTTTACCCTATTTCGGCCAATATTTAAGTTGTTTCTTTTTGGTCCTGGTAGTGCTTTGTCAATTCTTGACAAAGACACCAGAATAACTGATCTAGCTAAATACGTTTTTGCACTGTACTTACAAATATCAAATTTCGACCCATAGTGAAAAGTAGGTCACGCGCATGCGCGTGCACTGTCAGTGTGTCGTCATATGTAAAATATATTCTGCCTTAAAGTTGTTAATAATATGACCTCTTTTTTGAATGCTCAACCATATTTTTTTTATTATTTATGCTCAAGCATTAAAAGCAATGAAAAGTCTCGTAGTTATTAGCGGTTGAAATCTTACAAGTTTTTGTCGGTCAGAAATATTGAACTTACCACCAGTAGTCCAGTACACCGAGCGAAAAGACGTTTTCACGTCAAAAATACTTATTTTCGAGCGGCCATTGTTGTTTACATCTTTGGCAAATTTAAAAACGCTATTGAAAATCGTGGAGAAAATAAGGGTAAATTAATTCCAACGCATGGGAAAAGAATACAACACATTACATTTTACACTTTATTTAACATTGTCATATAACTTACAGTAATAACAATAAATTTTCACATAATTGTTATTAGCCCTCGCAGGCTGCACAGAACACCTATTCTAAGTCGCAACATTCGAGAAAAACACCGATTTAAACAGCATAACGAGGATAGGTACGCAAGTATCTAATACTGAGAGTTTCATTTGCACCGTCAAAATATACACGATTATAGGAAACGCAACTTAGGTATAACAAATGTGCTATAGGTACACAATAAACATGCTATGCCTACTTTAAAAGTTCATAAAATTCTACATAGAAAATTAATATTTTCTGTTTAGCCGACCGGTTTACAGTATCTTTTATTAAATATGCTAAAACGCCAACCTACCTATATATTAATCTTATAACGACAAATTAAATAGACATCAAAATTATTGAAGTAGTGAGTACCCAGGTACCCATTAAATCGATTAAAATCGATGTTATTTGGTATGGGTTATATCTTGGACTAATGAGAGTTGAAACAAAAATCGATTTTACAGCCAGAATTTAACCAAATGTCACGTCACCTTTGTTTTTTGTACAACGAAACCTGAAAACGCTAACAATTTATTTTAAAAAATCTCTATTTTTGAAAAGATTAACAGGTGAGAAGGCTATGATTAACTATCTAGAATATTCTAGAGTATAAATTACTAGCAAGGTGATGAAATATGGGTAGGTACCAATCCTGATTTACAGGAAAACATACGCGGTGTGAAATTTACATCGATACAAAATCTTAGCAGAAAATTTGGAAATAGTTCACTTCTTACCTCCATCAATACAGGGTGGAAAACCTCCAGGAAAAACAAATTGAATTAATGATGGCATTTTTAAAAATAGGATATTTAATTAAATTAGTTATCTTCGTTAGAGGAGCTTGTGGATAATTAATAACAGCTTCACGGGTCGATCCATCAGATTAAGTCCGCTTGGCGCGGTCGGCTCGTCGTTGGATGACCTTTGACAGTCATTACAGGTCCTCAGCAGCCCGAAAGTCTGACAACCAGACGTACTAATGAAGGGGTATCGTATTATCCAGTTACTGGGTTGTGGACGTCAGACAGGCAGTCGCTCCATGTAAAATTAACTGATATACAGCTGTATCCAGTTAGGCTGGAAGGCGACCCCAACATAGTTGGTAAAAGGCTAGGCAGATTTGTTTCCACCCTGCATATTAGTACAAAAAATGTCGTTTTGCTAATGCATTATGCATTGGCAAGACTTTTTATTTAATTTAAAGACTTTCACACTGCGCAGCAACGATTACGATGTGTCCCGCGGTTGGCCGCATTCCTCGACTTTTGTCGGTCGGAAGACCCGTAGTGCGACCAAACTTTGATCTTGGTCGGAGCTTCTGCGGCCAAGATTGTGGTGACAAGTCATGATCGTGGACTCGCAGCGCGCGCTTAGTCTTCGTAGTGTAATCGAATGAACTATATCATTTCTAGCGCTTTCAATAAACTCTAATTTCAAATCTATTGCTGACAAGCTGTCACTCTGACAGTTCGAATAAAAATAAAGAAAATTCGTTTATTTGCGGTAAACATGACGCAACATACGAATGGCAATCGACCAACAGAGGTTAGGCCTTGTGTTCTTAACTTTACCCTAGAGCCTAGGGCCCGATTAAGTCTTGCTGTGGCAATCTAGCATGTTACGTTGCTAACTATCGTACTAATTACGTTATCAGTGCTAGTATTAAATTACTTTTACTCAAGTACAGCCATAATGTTTTGAAAAAGTGTGTCAAGTTTATTTGATGTGCGTTATTCAGATATATGTATTTATTGTATTTTAAACAGGATGTATTTTTAACTTTCGGACAAAATAAAATCCTAAAAAGTTGCACCTACTTGCGTAGCTAACAAAATGTACAGATTCTCGTTTGCTACGCACCATGCTACGGCGTAGCTAGCTTAGTGTAGCACTGACCTAGCTACGCCGTAGTAGTTTTCGTGCTTTTGATTTTGTTTCATTTTAAGCGGGATTTACATGACCTATTAACAAAATGAATTGCATGCATGGTAAAATTAATTTCACAAAACTAGTTTCAATACAGTGCAACTTGTTTCGTATTAGTGTCGTGAAATCTACAGTATCGCGGAAGTCGTGGCCCCGTCAGCATCAAAGCTTTATTTTGCAATGTACAATATTATCGTACAAATGTGCTTTCGGGACACTCGTTTCATGTCACTTTTGAAAGAAAGAAAGAAAGAAAGAAAGAAAAACAGTTTATTCGCGTGAAAATGACGCACACAAACTATATACACTTTTGATAGTGTAATTATTTGCGTGACATTATTTTTATCAAAATCGCGCTTTAGATTTTATGAAATTATTGCATGCATCATGAAATTAGAAGTTTACACGTGAAATTGTTATGTAATGAAACTAATGTCAAGAAAATAATTTTATCGACACTCTTTAAACAGACTCGTGTTTTAATAACCCCCATTATGCAACAGTTTCATAAACTACTATTATGTCACTAATTCTGTAATGTAAATCTGGCTTTAGGAAAGCGTTTTTTTAGTAGATAGCACAAGTTCAAAGACTACCACCATCTTTCATCGCCCTTCGTCAGAACACATCCTGCCTTAGTTCAGCAAGTGATGTTTAGATGATGTGTCAACATTATAAGTTTTTGTCATAAAAACCAGTGCGTGCTGCAAAATTACTGTTTGAAGAAAAACTATTAGGTGCAGATAACCTTGCAAATACTACGTACCTACTGATATGAATAAAGCTTTTGCAACTACACGAACATATCATACAACTTAGCTTTACTATGTAACTTATAGGACAAAACCAAACATGGCAGCAATTTATTTATTATAAATAGGTTGAAAAATACATGTTCTATAATGGTCCTCTACTATTTACATATAATACGTGAATTTAAATAACGTTTCTTTTTATACTCATTTCGTTTCAGATGTTGCCATGTTTAAAAAATATTTTTTTTTTAAATTGAGTCTATTTAGTTATAGGTTTACATACCCAGATACAGGCATTTTTTAAACATTTAGCATTACATTCGATTGTTCTATCAATGTTGAAGAACATTAATTGAAATTGGATATTTATACAATTAATTAATCTTACTATCTATTTAATTGAATTCAACACCAAATTGACATTTATAATTGCTGCGTTCTCTAATCACATAGAAGTTTTTTTGTTTTTTGTAAGTTGTTTAGATAGGTTAGTTAGAGCGATTTTGGAACCAAAACGCATAAGGTTGCGTTTCCACTGACGCGGAGCTGGGCGGAGCAGAGCGGAGAAGAACAGTGAAAAGTTTCAGGTGTTTCCACTGAAGCGGAGTGGAGCTGAGTGGAGATTTCGAGCATTGTGATTGGTCGAACCGCCCTGCTCCAGCTGCTTCTCCGTTCTGACCGGCTCGGGGCCACGTGTTCATATATTTTATTTGAAAGTCTACTCAGCTCCGCTCCGCTCCACATACACTGTCTGCATTGATGCGGAGTGATTGGTGAATTCACGGTCTGCTCCTCTCCACTCCGCCCAGTTCTGAACCCATTGCACTCGGAAGTCATTGGCTAGATCAAGCTTTTCTTCTCATGCATAGCTTTATAAGTACAATTTAATAAGTACTGTGACGTTTCAATAAATTTGCACTTTTTTTTCAATAATTAGTGATTAGAATGATACATTCCGTTATTTCAAATTAATTAGGAACATCACCAATTTTTTTAACACCAACATTGTCACAAGCGATTCTTATAGAGCATTATTATTTTACACTGGCAACACATCCAATATTGAGTGAAGCCACATTTAGCGATTATTGTCGAAAGGATCAATACATATTACACGAATATATTTTTAATTGACGATCAGTAAGTAGGTCTGATACATATTTTATAATTATTTTGGAATTATGACCTTGTTCATTCTTGAAAGACGTATACCTACGTTGGTCATAAAGAGGATACGCCTTTGCATTAACACTACGATAATGCATAAATTACAGGGACGAATTATGTATACTTTTTACGTATGAATGTTTGAAATAAATTTAAATCATAATTTTATCGCATCGACATTTTCTTCATTTAATAATGTCGACATGAAATCATGAACATTACAATTTAATTGATAAGTATTTACTTATCAATTACTTACTTAGTATTTACTAATTCTTGCTGGCTTTCGACTGCAGTTACCTACACGTCATACATTTTGTTATCTATTCTAAGAATAGTTACTGTTAGAGAGTCCAATTCAGCTTGTATGACAGCGATAGGGCTCGATAAATATAGACGTTCTTAAAGATAAGCTGGAAAGCGGAGATTCGTCACATTACGTTTGGAGTTGGAAGCATTTTTACGTCCAAAATACCTTCTACCACACTATATTTTTACCATCGGAATATTCTTAAATTATGACTTAAGCACTGACTAGGCATATATAGTACGGCTTTTGTCACGACCGATACTTTGAGCGATGTTAAGGCTCTTTTGGCCTAAATTAAGCTTTACACGAGTAAATTACATATTATGCTACGATGACCAGATAGGTTACGCCATGTATTCTAGTCAATCATGGGTTAGAAGGTAGTTTGGTACTTATATGTTGATTATTTGCTGTCCATTAACAGTCCAGTTTATCCTTCGTTTTAGGTTACAATATCAGAGAAAGTGCAAGAAAAAAACTAACCTAAAAAAATCAGCTAATTATCTTTCGATTAAAGACTTTTTTTCTTATAATAGACACATACACGTTAACATTATAATATTACTGCTAAATAGATCACAGAATTGGAATGGGAGAGTGCTTTAATAAGTATGACAGGAAGAGGGACGCTGAGGTATTTGGATCATCATGGAAAACAGGTCTTTGGAAGATGAATGATTTCAGCCAAGGGGTAGATTTTCTAACGACTAACAAGAGTAAGGCTTTAAACTAATTCATATATTATATATTTAGGTAATATACTCGGGGTACGTACATTTAATTTAATTAGGATATATTTATTTAGGCATTCACTATTTAGAAATTCTATATACAATATTCTATATAAAATAAATATGTAGGAATATGTGAAAATGAAAACATACGTGGAAGATCAGAAGTTTGAAACTTAAGTTCAAGTAGGTACTATTTACATAAAAATAACTATAGTTGCTGCTACATTTCTGAATTCCTAGCTGTAGTAAAAGTACAAAATATGATAAAAAAAAATAATTTTCTCACTTATCTATTGTGGTAATTCGTCAAACATCGATGTTTTGTGATAAATATATAATTTACAAAATTATATTCACACTATAACTAATAATTACTAAAATATACATTATCCTGACAAGTGACTAAGTCCTTATGGTTTTAAACATAAAAAAACCCACTTATATAGTACACAATACGATATTCGCGACTAGATACGTTTTCAAAATGTCATTTCACTAAAACTATGCAAATATTCATAAGATATTTATACATTAAAGCGAATTATTCTTTTTTGCTTCATGTCACATATACATAGACAACACGCCAACAAAATTAACGAGTAATAGTTACAATATCTACAGATACTTAGTTTAGAAAGGTAGAAAAAGATTTCGCAATTGCTACGAATTTTAAATCTCTTCAACCGTGAATATTGTAATGGGTTGTGTGAATACAAGTTTTACGATGAATTTTGATTTACGTAGATAAAAATGGTACGTATAGTAAAGAGAGATTATTTCTACCTTTCAACAGCTAAGATATGAGATTCTCACGAGTACTTTAGTTAGAAAACAGCAATTTGTGCGTAAGCAACACCAGTGCTCCACAAAGCTATTTACAACAAGGTAATATATCCTTCATGTTCCACGTTTCTTTTCCATTAGTCAGCAATTTTACCTCAGCCATCTTTTGCTGGCGATTTTCAATTCATATTGACACATGGTAAAAAGTACCTACTGCCGGATATCGCTCAAGCTCGCCATTTATATAGGTAATTAAATTTTACAATTCTTTGCTAACAATTGAGGCATGCAATAACTAAAATAACCACTCGAGCCAAACTACTTAACCCCATAATATTATTAATAAATTAACTCTAGCATTTCTATTGTGACAGTACCTAAGTAGAAAGACCATAATAATTTGGACCGCTAAAGTCCTACACGGTTATGTTAAAGTTACTTTTATTGTAGAAGATATACTGAAACTAATATCGATGCTTCTTTAATCATAAGACAATAGCGTTTTTACAAATCTTAACTAGTGGTTGTAATATTTTAAATAAAATTGTTTAGTTATAGCTTTATTAATAAAACATAGGCCGGTCATTGATTCAAGTTTAAACTAGAAAGTAAAACATTTGTTGTAAGTATTCTTATTAAACCTATACCTAATAAAATCAGTAACTTTTGAATACTCATAAATATAAATCTTAATAACGAATATATAACTAGAACCTAATCATTGGAATGTGTTTTAAATGGCTTATGTATACATAGAAGAAACGGTTAAAAGTGCATTTTAAATACACATGTCATAGCCATATTTTCCTTACGTCTATTCCGAAAATTTTAACAAAAATGACAACTGTCACATTTGACAGCCAAGCATGACCACTTAATAAAACAAAGAGTGTTGCTAGTGTAATAAATTAATAGCTAGAGATGCAGTCAGGGTGGGTGTAGTATCCGAATACGTTGAGTTCGTAGAGACTGGCGAGGGTTATGAAGAGGATGTACCATACCATCAGCACTGCGCCGTACTTGCGATCCAGCTTCCAGCCGTTTGCATGTGTGGCGACAACCAAGAAGATTACGGTGGAGAACAACGAGAGCGTTGAGTAAATCAGGCCTGGAAACAAAGAATTTGTTTTTAATTAATATTTAAGTATAAACATTTTCTTCGGACAGGCTGTTGATATTTTCTCAGACCAAAATAATAACTTAATGCTTAGTGCAGTTTTTTTTTTAATTCGTTTAGTAACATATAATAGTAGACAAAATAAAAAGTATTAGACACGCATTGTTTTGCTTTATCATATTAATAAAAATTAGTTGGGATAAATTTGTCCTGTTTGTTTGTTTCAACTATAATGTCAACAAACTTGACATTATAGTTGAAAAACATGTTCTCCCATACATTCCAACTGCAAATGTAAGTTTGTACGCACAATATTGAGAGCTTTACCATGTTACTTTAAGACCATAGATTTTTTATAAGTTTTCTTGTCTTCTTATAGAACTATTTTCTGATTTTTTAAAAAAAATTATTTTAGGCTGAATAGTTTCGGAGATACGGGGGCAATGGTCAACTTTCATCTATTTTCTTAAATAACTTTAAAGCAGTTTATTTTAAAATTATAAAAAGTTATACTTGAGACCCTCACAGTAAGTCCTTTTATTTGATACGTCACACGGTACAGTTTGCAAAACTTTTTTTTTTTTTTTTATTTGCCCCCTAAAATAGACTGCCATATTCAAAATTCATTTATATACATTAAACGTTCGTGTTTGGGTCACAGAAATTCATATGTGTACCAAATTTCAACTTAATCGGTCCATTAATCACTTCCATCCTTTGACGGGCCAGTTGGCGTGGTTGGTTAAGATACTCGTACCACCTATCATGCCGCAGGTCGTGGGTTCGATTCCCATCCAGGACAAACATTTGTGTGCATGAACATGTCTGTTCTGAGTCTGGGTGTAATTATCTATATAAGTATGTATTTACAAAAAAAAAGTAGTGTATGTAGTATATCAGTTATCTGGTTTCCATAGTACAAGCTCTGCTTAGTTTGGGATCAGCCAATTCGCTCCTAATCTAATAATAATAATATCCTGGGACATTATTTTACACACGGTTATCTGATCCCAAACTAAGCGGAGCTTGTACTATGGAAATCAGAAAACTGATTTTTTTTTAAATTCTATTTTATTTAAGAGAGTTTAATCACAAATTGATTATGCCACCCTCATCGGTAAAAACAATTATTCCTTATGATCTAAATCCTATTTTTGCTAACTTATATAGAAGTCTTGCATCCTTTGATAATGGGGACGTAAGAATACTATTACATCTTCCAACATCCAGTGACTTTGATAACATTATGACTCTTTCGTCCTCGTTCCGAATGCACTCCATTTGTATATGGTAAGTGTCTTCCACTATATTACACTCCGGACAATTTGGTGACGCAACTTTACCCATGAGAAATGCAAAACTGTTCATTGGAATGTGTCCCGATCGAAGCCGAAGAGCCATTACAATTTTCGGCCGACTCATGTTTGCCTGGTCGAACCATGAACAAAGAGATAATGCTGGCTGGATCGTCCGATATCAGATTCCCTTACAGCGATCTCTGATCGAAGTGTTCGTACCACATTTTAGTGCATTTTTCTTTAACTACACACAGAAAATTACTATGCATGGGAAAGAGTGGACAAACCAACCCATCATCACCAGCATCTTTCACCAATCAATCCACTACTTCATTATCTTCTAAGCCAACATGGGCCGGTATCCATTGCATTACAATATTCTTGTTCTTAGAAATAAGTTTACTAATAGATTTGATCACGCTGTAAGCAATCGGAGTACCCCGAAAACCTTACCCGAGTTCCTTTCCCGAGTCTCATTAATATGCTTAGCCCACCTAAGTGATTGATCAAGCCAAACACCCAAATATTTTAATTTTTAAAGTAACTGTCTCTCTTATCTCCCCGTTGTAAACCTTGTTGGGCCGATGAGATATCACTGCAAGTGGTATACAACACAAAGTCGTCCGCATACTGCGACAGAAACACGTCCCTACTTATATGCTATGACATACGTCCATGGTTGCTGTAAAAGTAAGGGTGACAATGGATCGCCTTGTGCCAATCCCCGACCGGACGTACGACAATGACGTTATTACCTTCTGTAATTTTAAGGATTCTCAGCTTAAGAAGGATTCTCAGTTCCAGATGTAACTACAAATCCTGGATCCTACACCGATTCATTGCATGATTTTTAATAGACCTTTGACATCTACGTAGTTATATGCGTTGTTAATATCTATGAAAACAGCCACCGTAATATTTTTTTTAAGAAAAGCCATTTTTAATGCGAGATACTAAAACGGATAAATTACGAGTATCTATAGTTCAGCGACATTTTTTTTTCGAGGAGCACGAGGCTAAATAATAACAGCCGCACTGGTCGATCCATCAGGTTAAGCTACGCTTGCCGGGGTTGGTCCGTGGATGAGTAACCATCTTTTCATACCGAGACTCCTCCGTGCCTCGGAAAGCACGTTAAGCCATTGGTCCTGGCTGTCATTCGTGGATCTTTGACAGTCGTTATGGGTGGTCAAAAGCCCGAAAGTCTGACAACCAGCCTTACCAAGGGGTATCGTATTACCCAGTAACTGGGTTGTGGAGGTCAGATAGGCAGTTGCTCCATGTAAAAAAAAATACTGGTATTCAGCTGCATCCGGTTAGACTGGAAGCCGACCCTAACATAAAGGGTGTCTCAGTAAGAGTGCACTTTTTCATTTTAAAATAAAAACAAGTATTTTATGACAGAGTTGTGATATTTTTATTGTATTGTAAAGAAGACATGTTCTGATTAAGTAAGGAATAAAATATCCGGCAAATGACCCACACGGCTCCGATGACAGGCCATTACTCTTTTCATGAAATTTTCCATGACTTTTGCACAGAGATATGGCTGTATCTCACCGATGACGCGTTGGATTTCCGATTTGAGCTCAGGAATTGTTTCGGGTTTATTCGCATAAACCCGTGATTTCACAAAATCTCAAAGAGAAAAATCGCACGGTGTTAAATCGCACGATCTTGGTGGCCAGTTGACATCAGAATTTCGTGAGATAATGTGTTCTGGAAATCGTTGCTGCAATAAGTCGATTGTTTCATGCGCGGTGTGGCAGGTTGCGCCGTCCTGCTGAACCCACATGTTGTCCAGATTCATGCCGTCCAGTTGAGGCCACAAGAAGTCCGTTATCATATTCCTGTAACGAATGCCGTTCACAGTCACTGCAATTTCAGCCTCATTTTCAAAAAAGGAAGGGTAAATCACGCCTCCTGACCAAAATCCGCACCAGACAGTTACTCGTTGTGGGTGCATTTGTTTCTCATGGATTGCATGAGGATTTTCTGAGTCCCAAATTCGACAATTTTGTGTATTCACGAAGCCATTCATATGGAAATGCGCTTCATCGGAGAAAATGACTTTTTTCGAAAAATTGGCATCGAATTCACTTTGCTCCATTACCCATTGAACGAATTGCCGGCGCTTTCCGTGGTCTGCTGGTTTGAGCTCCTGAGTTAGCTGAATCTTGTACGCATGAAGGTGGAGGTCTTTAGTCAAAATTCGCTG
Source organism: Dicycla oo (assembly GCA_948252095.1). Lineage (NCBI taxonomy): Eukaryota > Metazoa > Arthropoda > Insecta > Lepidoptera > Noctuidae > Dicycla > Dicycla oo. The sequence continues at coordinate 20,206,815 of OX411732.1, forward strand.
CGTAGTGCTTCGTGAAATTTGAAGTTGTTGAGAACGATGCCGAATTGATGTTTTCGGGTTTTCGGCGACACTCTCGTTTACAGCAGCAATGTTTTCAAGAGACCGACCGGTCCGTTGACGCAAAGGATTCTTATTATCCATAATCAACCCAGTTTCTTCAAATTTTTTGACCACTCTTCGAATGGTTGACACATTAGGTGCACTTTCTCGGCTGAAAATTTGGCGAAGTTTGCGAGCGGTTTCAGCGTAACTTTCCCCATTTTTGTGATGAGTTTTCACAATTATAACGCGTTGTTCTTTCGAAAAGCGCTCCATTTTTAATAATCGGAATAAACAGAGGTAACAGCTGTCAAACTTCAGAGTTGCCACTTGCATGAAAAAAAAAAATCAATTTTAAAAAGTGCACTCTTACTGAGACACCCTTTAGTTGGGAAAAGGCTAGGCAGATTGAAGTTCAGCGACATTTTCTAAAACCAGTAGTGTTATTTGATAAAAAACATATGTTTTTCGATGGACCACTCTAATCTGTTCATTAAAATGTTATGAAAAACTTTACAGACGCATGAGATCATTGAAATAGGACGAAGAGATGATAAACTTTGAGAGTCGAACACAATTACAATATCGCGCCATTGCGAACAAAACCCGAAGTCAAAATCTTATTATACAGTTGAATAAATATCTTTTTACCATTTTGTGGTAACCTTTTGATCTTGGAGTAAGAAATATTGTCGCCTTCAGGTGCAGTATCTTTAGATCTGACACTTTTATGAAATTCTGAGGGACTAATAACAACGTTAAGTTCAGAGTTATTCATGTCAAAAGCGAGGTCGCGCGGGGATTGAAAGTCCGGCGTCAAACTAAGAAGCAGATCAGTAGCTTTGTGTTTATCTAGGTACATAATGTGCTGAATATTTGTATCCCTTCAGCCACTTCATTTTCCGCCATACCGTAGATTGAGATGTAGAATAATCCAATGAAGAACAAAAGTCGCTAGATAACTGATATACTACATACACTACTTTTTTAAATACATTTAAATACATACTTAAGGTGCAATAAAAATATCTGCCACTGCTTCAATGGGAGACAGTATTGTGTATATAGATTACAATAGTGAAGAAATTCCGTACCCCGGAATAGATAAATCAATTTGAGACAATAAATTAAATAAACATTTACTTTATTTATTCTGCATAACGTGGTTCACAAACTACGCACGATATGTCGGTTCGTCAATGAAAACAATTGCTATCTCTTTCTAACTGTTATGTAGGTATTTTGTTATCTAATGTAGAGACAAACTAACAACAACAAACAAACACACACAACTTTAACGTTGCTAAATTGAAGAGTACAACTGTGACGTAGCATGACAACTGAAGTGACAGGTATTACGTTTAGTCGGTTAACCACGTCACGTGGTTTTTTGATTACCTTTTTTTAAGCAAATACGTACTTATATCAATATAAAATAACGATAAATTACAGTGTTTAAAAGTTAATCACCTTATTTACACCAATTGCACACTATTTACAGTTGTTTACAAAACACTAGGTAAGTACCTACTTATCTACAAGACTGTTGCACAAATCCGCTTTCACGTTGCACACAAATAGGCACGCTTGCGTAGTCTTTGCACTTTATTGAATGTGTCCGTTTCACTTTTTACTTGCCGAAAAGCGCACTTGATGCGCTTTGTTAGTTCGTCCACACTTCTTATGTCATGTCCGGTTTGTCCGGCTCACCACCGTACCACACACCATTTAAATACACCCGTACGCTCATGGTTAAATGAGCGTCGTCGCCATCATGTTGAAAGTGCAAGTCTCTTATCTCTTCAAGCGGAATACGTTCCAACATTCTTCTCACACGGGTTCGCAGTAAGCGAAGATACATACGTATCCCCGTTCAGTCTGTCTAAGAACACTGGTCCTAGTACTCTGTTGCCGAGTATCCCGTGACCAGACCGCACAACACGAGGATTTGCGCATTATGTATGTTGAATATGCCAATCCGTGTAAAAGTGGACTCGTCCACAGAATGTCCGCAACGTTCTTCCCGAATCCAATTACAGAACGCTAGGCGAGCCGCGTAGTCATGTGGATGCAATTCTTGCACTCTTTTAAAGTGGTAAGGACGGAGCCCTTCGCCATGACGCCGGTAGAAGTCCAATACTTCCTCTTCCATTAAGTTTACTGCATGCGCAGTTACAAATGTTGTTGCACTCGCGGTAGCACAATACCATTTCGCTGCTTTGCATGAATACCCGCACAAACCAAAATTTTGAAAATACTGGTTTATAACCAGTGGTCGGAGTAGGTAGAGCTGTTTTTGCTACTTGCAACATGCAGACATAACATGGATATGCCAAATATTTCCCGGAATCCCGGGAATTCTTGGAATTAAAAAACCATTGTTTGAGTAGTTTTTTATAGGAGTAGGTAGAGTTTTACTTAATTAACTCATATTTCACGAAGCTACCTCTAACAACATTCCAGGATCCCTGGGTGTATATAAGTAAGTATATACTGTTTGGGTGCTCACCTCACTTAAATCAGTCGACAATTTCAAAATCCCGGGATTTCAGAGGCATATCCATGTTAACATCAATGTTTGCGGTCATTCACCCCAAACAGCTCTACCTACTCCGACCACTGTTTATAACACAGCCAAATGCAAAATAGTCCTTATTTCATGGACAGTAAGACTCGAATTCATAACGGCAAAACCGGCAGTTTGCCGATGCCGAATGTGAGTCTTACTGACCATGAAATAAGGACTATTTTGCATTTGGCTGTGTTATAAACTAGTATTTTGAAAATTTTGTTTTGTGCGGGTATTCATGCAAAGAAGCGATTTGAAGATATTCTTGATTGGAATATCGTCGCCTGGGAGGCAGTTTTAAAGAATGCGCGTGTGATACGAGTGACCACTGATAATAGTGAACTAGCTAGCTTTCGAACCGCGAGAGAGCGGTCCACACCCTTATTTATTACTGCGCCGCGGATGGCATTGTTAACAAACAAAACATTTATTTGCCATTTGGCAACAGTGCATTGACAATCTTCATTGACGTTTTGCGAAGTGCGACAACAGCTAATTACTACGGGACGATTTCATGCAAAAAAAAAAAACAAATTTATACGCACATTTTTTTGTATGAAATAATTTATGACATATGATATCAATAATAATTTATCTTCACTATTGTAGCGTGCAGCCTTGGCAGATATTTTTAAAGCACCTTATATAGATATAATAATATTCCCCATACCTTTATGGTAAACGTTGACATGCGAGCCCGGGTGGATGATGGCCGTCTGGATGAACCACGGCAGACCGAGGCACACCAGGATATCGAACACGTTGGAACCGACAGCATTGGATACCGCCATGTCACCGTAACTGTGGAAATATGTGGAACGTTTGTAACAGTGTTGCTAGAATAGTGCTAGATAAAATATATATTTAATTTTATTAATATCTATCTCTTTCATCCATCAGGTTAAGCTGCGTTTGTCAGGGTTGATCTGTGGATGAGTGACCATCTTTACAAACGGAGACTCCTTCGTGCCTCAGAAAGCACGTTAAGCTGTTGGTCCCGAATATCATTCGTGGATCTTTGACAGTCGTTACAGGTCGTCAGAAGCCCAAAAGTCTGACAACCAGTCTTACCAAGGGGTATCGTATTACCCACTTACAGGGTTGTGGAGGTCAGATAGGCAGTCGCTTCATGTAAAATACTAGTATTCAGCTACATCCGGTTAGACTGGAAGCCAACATATTTGGGAAAAGGCTAGGCATATTGAATCTCTTTGTGTTAATGTATTGAAACAATTAAAAACTATCTTTTGATTCTGACACCTCCATCCAAAAAAAAAAACAGTGAACATTTTGGTGTCTATCATTAGTGTGACAAATATTTCTTCTGATGTTTTTCTGTGTTTGTAAATTGCTGAGAACACAACCACTAAACACAGAAATCGAATTCGAGATCAAAAATGTAAACAAAGGTGTTGCCAATTTTAAATAATAACCTCAATTATTCAGTTTGCCGAAAAGTACTATAACATAGTGTTAAAATAGTAATCTTAATGTTGAGTATAATATTGCACACAGTTTTCATTTAACTTTAAAGTGACGTAGACTACGATCCAAGAATAAAATATAACTGTTTGAAATAAAATCGTGCAAATTATTTTTATGCTACTGGCAATAAGGCAGTGGTCTTAAACATTTGGACTTCATTCAACTAGCGAAACGCCTCGACTTCGTATGGGTGCTTTTTACTAATGAAATAAATGAGATTTTTTTTACACACAAACCTTGTCCTGAAAATTATGAACAGAACAAAAAAGAAATCGGCCGAATGGGTAGAACTGTTCTCAAGTGATGATTATACGACGACACTTGCAACATCCTAACATTATTACAACAACCATTAGTATTAGGACTTACTTCAGGCTCATTTTTTAAAAATTTTGACACGCTGCTTTAGCGTTCATCCAAAACACTAAATAAATAAAAAAAAAAACTATTTAAATTACTAGGGAAATGTTGACTACGCCTGAATTGTCACTTTGACAATGACATTTCTTTGTTTACATTTTGGATCTCGAATTCGATTTTTGGGTTTAGTTGTTAGAGTAGTACAAGCACTATTACTACTCTCAGCTACCAAACAGTTGAGTATACAACAGTTTCAATAAGTCGCTTTACGAGGCAGCACACGTCGTGGTGTGCAGATTAACCAGTCAGATAAATTGGGAGCGTGGCTGGTGCGCCGAACTAACATGTTTTGCCACTGATGGAGGCACTTTATTACATTTCAGTGTCTTAAGTCATGGCTAAGAAGCTTGAGAAGGACTAGGGACGCACGGTCGACTTACGAAAACCTTAACCATACAATGGGCCGGTTTTTTGATCTGTAGTTAACTCAACCAATGTTTAAACATAGTAAGTAACTAATGGTTGAATTTTGGCTAAATGTGAAAGGCTAAACATGAATGTATTCATGTTAGCTCATTCATATTAAAAAATAGTAACTAATGGCACATGTGGAGGCTTGTAAATGGCTTTTCGTTGATTGCCTCACTACAAATTTTTGTATTGTTAGCTGTAAGCCACCCAAACACAATAAAATAAAATAAAAATAAAATAAAATAACTCATTTATGTTTAGCATTTCACATTTAGCCAAAATTCAACCATTAGTTACTATGTTTTACGATTGGTTGAGTTAACTTCTGGTAGGTATTGGTTTTTTGATCCGACTCAACCAATGGTTAAACATAGTACCTAACTAATGGTTGAATTTTTTAACATGAATACATTCATGTTAATTAATTCACATTTAGCCTTTCACATTTAGCCAAAATTAACGATTGGTAACGATTGGTTGAGTTAACTCGGATCAAAAAATCGGCCCTTAAAGCCTTGTGTGTCAACGCTTTAAGGGCCGATACGATGCAAACGGAGACGTCATAAACGTAATGCGTTCACAAACGGGTTTAAGGTGATATGCTCTAAAAGTGAACAACGTTTTCATAAGGTGATCGTATCATATTACTTACCTAGGCCTCGTCACAAAGATGATCGAGTCGTGACTCTGTATACTGGGTGTCCGGTAAAGAATGGATAACCTTAAAATTGCAATAATAGACCTTATGGCCGTTCTTAAAAATATACATATATATATATATATATATCTAAGGAAGCACGTAATTTTTTTTTCTTCTAAAAATTCTAACTTTTTATTAAATTCTTCACCACGACCACAAATGAATGAATTCCATTGGTTATTTATTTGTTATTATAATATTGTGCGTTGAATATGCCTACACGAGGCAGTAAATGGTGTGACAAACAATAGCGCAGTATAAAAAAAAAAAATATCATTTCTTGGGATATTTTTTTAGTATTTTTTTTTTAGAAAGGCGATAAGGTCTATATATGCTATTTCGTGGTTATCCATTCTTTACCAGACACCCTGTCTATCTTTGATGACTTAAAACTTTGAGGTGAACTTACCCTTCCTTGATGACAGCGAGTGAGGAGAGCGCGTCAGGTACAGAGACACCGGCCGCCACGAACGTCAGTCCCATCACTGTGTCCGGGATACCCAGCGTGTAGCCTGTGGAAAAAGAATTAGGGTCAGTCGAATTGTGAAGTTGCATTTCAGAGAAGCATCTACCAAGAAACGTTTAAAAAGTAAATCTTAAGTTTTTCCCTGCAAATGTAAGTAACAGATAGTTGACACAGTATTTTTTTATCTCGCGAAGCAACACATGCTTTACTTGTGTTTACCAAGTCTACAAACACGCTGTGAATGTGTGTAGCGCAAGAGCTCCTAGTACCGTCCGAGACAATGACGAAGTCGGAAGTGTGTGTGTGTGCTGACGCTACTCGTCTTCACGTACGGGTTTAAAGTGTGTGTGTGTGTGTGATGACGCTACTCGTCTTCACGTACGGGTTTAAATTGCTCTCTGCGATGTCACTTCCTACTACACAATTATCTGCGTGTCTGACAAAATAATGTTCAGACATTTTGCTTAATTCTACCAAAGTTTTTTCATTTCAAAAATACTATGAGTACAAAATGTACTGCTCTATATATTTTTTTCCAACTCGTGACAGGCAAATAAGGTGAAAAACAAAGAAATTGTGCGTTAACGATGATAAGCATTGAATAAATTTACTCCAAAATTAATAAAAGCGTACTCACCAATAATAGTAATCATCCAGACCATGAAGTAGGAGTAGAAGGAGATCCACAGCATGCTGATCATGAAAGTGACGGGGTACCAGCGACCACGGCAGTCCGGCATGGTGTGGCGACACGACCAGTGGATCGGGAACACCAGGTACCACCACGCGAGTTGCAGGTGGTCTGTGGACATGGTTCTTGTTACGTTACAGATTTCTTAACAGCCAGTTTCTGATCAGTAAATATTATGTAATGTTTAAAATTTCGAGAGACTTTCTGACTTTGTTTGAATATTTCTCGTGAGATTGATGTAGAGAGAGGACAAAGCCATCGTGCCTAAAAAACATTGCGCCACTGACGTGTAAAATAAAAAGTCAATATTTTATTATACTATATTATCAGTACTATTATGTGTCTATTATGTGGACAATGTCATGACTTCGGCCCGTGCGGCTTTATAAAACTATAATAATAAAAAACTTACTGGCTCCAATAGGTTTCACGAGAGGATCAATAGCAGTCTCGGGATTGTATTCTTTAGCCTTGTAGTAAGCTGGAGCTGCTGCGGGCTGAAATACAATAAATATTTTTATTAATCGGCTCGGCTTAGTTTCAGTAACTGGGTTCTACAGGGGAAGCCGCGCGTGGGGCCTCTGTATTTAAGTATGTGTGAAACACGAAAGGAATTTAAGAAGAGATTGAAGTGGTGCCAGGATAATACTGAGCAAATAAAAATGGACATACTGGCGGCAAAACATGAGGCTAAAGATTTCAGCAGTTTTTGGAAAAAAACGGGGCACTTGAATCCAAAGCCGAGTGTTCCTGTGAGAGTTGACAGTGCAGTTGGGGATCGGAATATTGCGAATGTCTTTAAAGAGCTGTTCACAGTAGAACCAATGCCCTGTGACTGAAGTAACTTAAGTAAACCAGACGTAAGACCTGGTGAGAAGTACTGTCGAATTACGCCATTAGATGTGAGAAATGTCATAAAAAAAATGAAGCGAGGAAAGTCACCAGGTCACGATAGTATAAGTATAGAACATTTGCGTTATGCAGGTGTACATTTGCCCAGAGTTCTGAGCTTATTGTTTAATTTTTGTGTGGGACATTCCTATATTCCGGAAGACATGATGAGAACAGTAGTAGTTCCAATAATAAAAAACAAAACCGGGGATCCATCAGACAAGCATAATTACCGGCCGATATCATTGGCCACTACCATGGCGAAGGTCCTTGACAGTCTCATAAACACGCATCTGAGCGAACACCTTCAGATTCATGACTTGCAGTTCGGTTTCAGACCTAACCTGTCAACGGAAATGGCAATTATGTGTCTGAAGCAAACTGTAAAATATTATACCGACAGGCATACGCCAATATATGCGTGTTTTTTTGATCTTTCAAGGGCCTTCGACCTGGTATCCTATGATATTCTTTGGCATAAACTGCTTCAAGAGACCACTGTGCCAAAGGAGCTGGTATCTCTCCTCAAATATTGGTACAGTAATCAAAAGAATGCTGTCAGATGGGTCAATACGCATAGTCAGGAATACAATCTGAAATGCGGTGTTAGGCAGGGTGGGTTGACTTCCCCGAGCTTGTTTAACTTGTTTGTTAATCAGTTGGTTGGCGGGCTCAGCGGAGCCATGGTCGGCTGCTCAATAGATGGAAAAATGGTCAACAATATTAGTTATGCAGACGACATGGTTCTGTTGAGCCCGTCAGTTAGTGCGCTCAGAAGACTTCTGGGTATTTGTGAAAATTATGCCCTGTCACATGGACTCAAATACAATGCGAGTAAGAGTGTTGTCATGCTATTCAAAGCAGGAAACAAGGCACCCTCTAACGTGCCGCCAATTAAGATCGGTGGGTCGGCCCTCGTGAGGGTACATAAAATTAGGTATTTGGGTCACATGCTGATAGAGCGGCTTCAAGATGATGAAGACCTAGAGAGGGAAAGGAGGGCGTTGGCAGTCCGTTGCAATATGTTGGCCCGCAGATTTGCACGATGTACCACAGATGTAAAGCTGTTACTTTTCAGAGCCTTCTGTCAATCATTTTACACGTGCAGTCTGTGGATCAACTTTACGCGGCGGGCTTACAACGCCCTGCGTGTTCAGTACAACGACGCTCTGAGGGCAGTGTTGAGAAAACCCCGGTACTGCAGTGCGTCCGCAATGTTTGCGGATGCATCTATTGATGATTTCTTTGCCATCATAAGGAAAAGAACTGCATCGATGATGAGCAGGGTGCGTGGTAGCACCAACGCTGTCCTCAGAACGTTAGCGTGCAAAATTGATAGCCCGTTTGCTGTGTACTGGGCAGGTGTACACTTGCACAGGAATAGGAAATAGCCAACGTAAATTATTGTGTAACTTGTTTTGTTTACTAACAAATTACTAACACCTGTTTTATTTTATTTTATTTTTATTTTTGTGTGTACTACTAACAACTAATTACTAACTAACAACTAACTAATTATTTTGTGCACTGTTGTTTTTTTTATCGACCCTGGTTGTCTGAATTAAAGATAATTATTATTATTATTATTATTAATTCCTCTTCAAAACTAAATGCTCGTACTCGTGGCAGCAATGTGTGAAAACCAACTGATAAGAAAAAACGTTGCCGATTGCGAATCTAGTTTTAATCTTACCCCTCGGTTAAACCAATATACGGGGTTATTGGTAATAATATGTTGGCAATCCATTAAGGGGATGTAGGTGAGGTCATTTGCAACGAAATTACCCCTTATGACTCCTATGCAAATGTCAACCGTTTGTAGCTCTGATTGATTTGAACTACAGTGCCCCGCGGATTCACCCGCGTAAGTCTCGAACCCGTGGGAATATCGTAATATACGGTAGTTTTAAAGCCTTGGCGAACACTAGAATACTAGATGATGCAAGTTCTTTCTTTACCTGTGGTGGCTGCTGTGGTTGATCTAGTTGCTGTTGCTGTTGCGGCCCTGTTGCCGACTGTTGTTGTTGCTGTTGTTGTTGCGGTTGCTGCGAGTACTGTTGCCCGGACATCTGAGCGTTGTAGATTGGGGCCGACATCTATAAATAAAGAGATTATTCTGAAAATTAATCATGCCAGGCTCGTGGCTAAGTAGTAACAGCCGCACGGGTGGATCGATCAGGTTATGCTACGCTTGCCGCGGTTGACCATCTACTATTTACCAAGACCCCTCCGTGCCTCGGAAAGCACGTTAAGCCGTTGGTCCCGGCTGTCATTCGTGGATCTTTGACCGTCGTTACGGATCGTCGGAACCCGAAAGTCTGACGACCAGTCTTACCAAGGGGTATCGTATTACCCAGTAACGGGGTTGTGGAGGAGAGATAGGCAGTCGCTCTATGTAAAATACTGGTATTCAGCTGCATCTGGTTAGACTGGACACGGACCCCGACATAGTTGGGAAAAAGCTAGGCAGATGATGATGAGAGTAAAGTCACGGGTAGCAAATTTTGTATCATATTTTTTTAATATATATTTTTTTATCATTTTGTCGATTTCATTGGTCAAACAAAACGGTCTGCAAACAATTTCCGCTTTCAGTTACCGCATGGGGAAATACCGTATGTAGGTTTGAAACAAAAAAAGTCGGGAAAAATAATCATATTCGTACCGTATCGTCCCACGCTCGGTTGGGGTCCCACTCCTGGGTGGGGTTGGTCCAGGCTGGAGTAGGCTCAGCGTTGTAGGCGGCGTTGTCATACGCGCCGTCGGGGTTGTAGGAGGCTATGGAGGAATTGTCTTTCATTACATTTTAAGTCATACCTAATGATTTACCTTTCGTCACGTATTAGGATTATGGTAGAGCAAAAACAAAACTATTTTGTAGAAGACCGAATCTTAAAATGCTTATTATAACATCTTTAATTTTGTTTTTGAGCTCTCAAAACAGGTAAGTCGAAAGTGGAACATAATTAGGTACAAATTACCAAAAATATGTAAAATGTCAAATGACAACTTAGGCCCACTCCAATCCACGTTAAACATATTTAGATCATGATTTTGTGTGTAATTTTCAAACGATTGGCAAAAACCGAACAATGTTTTAAGGCTCATTTTCACCGCACATCACTAAATGAGTTTAACGCTAAACGAGTTTAAAACATAATTCTGTATCTGTCATCTTCAAACGATTGAAAGAAACGGAGAGATGTTTTAAACGTATTTTGCAGGCCTTAGAGTTAAAAGTTTGACGGCTTTGTTTTTAATTATTAATATTACAGCCCCTCACGACCGTAAAATACAGTCTTTATCAAATATTTAACTCTAAGAAAAGTAATACAAAAAAAAAAAAATGAAAACCCGACTGCGTAAAGAGTGAACATTAAAAAGATGGAAAAAAAGTTACAGTAGAACATTGACTCCTAAGTCACAGGTCCCCCTAGTTTAGGAGGCAGGGTTTTTTCACTATTTGTGCAGCCTTTTCCCAAAATCCAATGTACCAATGTGAAATGTATTGGTATTGTACAAAGGTATTTTGCGTTAATAAACTTATTATTATATTAAGAAAAACCTCGGGAACCTGTGGTCCCGGACCTTTGGTAGGCGTATGAAGGGCCTAAATGAAGTGAGGCACCAACCGACGGTTATCCCACACTATGCAAGTGCACCCAAGGACAACCCCCGGTTGGTGTAGGACTATTACAGGATATGGAAACAAAGACATTGGAATATGTGTTGGATGGCTTTATTATTAATAATAACAAGATGACCTATTTTAACCAACGTTCAAAAAAAGGAGGAGGATCTCAATTCGTCGCGTATATATATTTTGTTATGTATATACACCGATTTCTCCGTCAATTGTGAACCGATTTCGAAAATTATTTTTTGTTTGAAAGGGTATGCTCTCGAGGTGGTCCCATTGTCACCAAGTCAGAATCTGATATGGAGATCCCATGGAAATCGAGGGAAAAATTTTATAGGCACATCTATAGCAATTTGGATATTTTTTATAGTAACTCATGCATTTACTCTTGGAAAGCACCATTCGGTGAAGTGGAACTGATGATGAAGACCACAGATGGCCAGCGGAACTACTCAATAATAAGTATTTCACGGGTTGCGATTCGATTAAGTACTTTGCTAAGCAATTTGTGCTCTTCACAATGCATGTGATGAATTGGGTATACCGCCGTTTACCCGAATTTGATTTGCCCTAATATCATTTGCCATAATAGTCAACAGCCATAATACTCATTTGCCCTACTCTCATTTGCCATATTAGTCACGTGCCAGAATCATTGTTTCCCATAAAGTCACTTACCATAACATCATTTGTCATAATCATTGTAAGCCCTAATTATCACATGCCCTAATTATCACATGCCATAATTATGATATGCCATAACATAATTTGCCATCGACATCGGGTGTGTAACGGTTGTTTATATCAAGAGAAATTGGATGCAATTGGGACTTTAGGGCACCCCGACTCGGACAGGTTAGGTTAGAACGGGATGGCGGGGTCGTGTGAGCGAGCGAAGCGAGCGAATAGACCCCGCCATCCCCTTCGTGGTTATTTTTTTATAAACCACACAGAAGTAGGAGCCCCGCGAAGCGGGGCTCCGTCGACCTAGCCCACCATCAACCATGCACAGAAAAAAAAACTTAAATATTTGTCTAATACTTGTTATGCCATTTAAATATTGTCTAATAATTATTATGGCACATAAAAATAAGGCAAACAATACTTATGGCATTCGTATCTTATGGTATCTAAAATTCGGGCAATTAAAAGTATGTCATATGTCTTTTAGGGCAAATGAAACATTCGGGCAAATGAAATTCGGGTAAATGAAATTCGGGAAAATGATGATTATGGCATATAATCTTCGGGCAAACAATAGACAACCGATGAATTGGAGCTAATGGTGACTTCACCATCAGATCCAGTTCTCCTGGTTCTTACTAGGAGAACTTCTCAACAATTAACTTCCCTACATCGGGAAAAGAAATACTTTGTAAAAGGTGATGAGCAATTGACATTAGGCTATTGTAACTTAGACACATTATAAATTGATCCACTAAAAAGTGAAAAATAAAAACTTTTTTTACAAAAAAACCACCGACTTCCAAAAAAATACTACAAAGTGAAAAATAACTTTAATTTCAGAAATCGGTGGCAAAAAATTGAAATAAATATCCAAAGACACCGACTTCTGATATTAAAGTTGTTTTTCACTATGTAGTGTTTTTTTTTGGAAGTCGGTGATTTTTTTTTCGTAAAATAGTTTTTATGCAGGAGGCTTGGGAGGTCTTGTTAAATTTAAGAACATTCCTCCGATTGCATGAAGATGTTTGGAGACAAAATAGGTCATGTTGTTTCCGTCTTTTTTAAAGTTCACTTTTTACGCAGTCGGCTTTTATATTTTACAATTTTTAGTTATGAAGGATTATTTTTGTCTCAGCTTTAGGTATAGGTAATGGTCGTTAAAATTATCTTTCAAAGCAATAAAATTTTGGGTTGTCACTCGATTTTTTTAAAATCATACGTGAGAAGGAGCTTCGTTCCTGACGGGGTTCCCAACCACACACGTTTTTTATCATTTCTCATTCCGAATTACATTTACACATATAATTTGTATATATTTTATACATATCATTCATCAAAATCGGTAAACCTTTTAGACTACAGGTCATAATGGAACGGACATACATACATACATAAAGGTCAAAAACAAAAGTTTTTACTTGGCTTCGCCGCAGTCGGGTAAAATGGCATTATTTTCGCTTGTATTGAACGTTCTCCATAAATAAATACTTAAAAGTGTACTCACGCGAGTCTCCCAGTGGCGTCTCCTTGGTCTGCCCCTCCATCTGCGCGTACGCACTGTCCCCTGCCGCTCCCGACGCGGGGGGCTGGCCGCCCGGCGCACTCCTTGGGTGTACCAATTAATTAAAGGCATGTATTTAATCGAGCCTCAACTAACTCCTATTTTCCTTTCGTAAAAATATTAATGAACACTCTAAAATAATGAATGCGTCTCTTTTTGTGAACTTCAAATAATTCCTATTTTGTGGTCCTAAAAATACTAAGTGCCAAGAAATTGCAGCCAATGTAGTCAGGGTGACCTAGCTTCATTATTGCGACCAATTCAGCTAGTGCATGGTTGGTCACCGTTCTAACCTAACCTAACCCGTTTGGTCGGGGTACCTTAGCTTAGCTACTGCGATAAATGTAATAAAAAGCCAGAAAGTTAAAAATAAGCTCATTTATTATAAAAAGTGTATATAATTAGAAGCCTAAGAAGTTTTTAGAGCATCACTAATTTAAAAGAAGAACATATTAGAAGGTCAATTGTTTATAGAGGATCAGTTAAATATTTCTCTTAATAAAATTGGTAAGTCATTTGCATTTAGGTCACTTATATTGTCAGCAGTTGTTGCATATTACACTTGTATCCAAATAAAATAATCACTTCTAATTTATCTATTAGAATCGGTACTTGTTTTGTTAATATTGCTGATTATAAAAAGTATAAACTACTTTTTAATGGTCCCACGTTGGGCGTCAACTTAATATAATTTGGCGACCAACCTAGGCCTACTAAGTAGAGTGTTTCGGTATATTCTTGTTTGAAAAATAAATTGTTGACGAGTTCTGAAACTCTTAATTACTTTTTAATGTTCCTATGTTTGACGCATTGGCGTCAGCTCATACCTAAATTTGGCGCCCTAGCTGGGACCACTATGTGTATTTTGTTTCACTATTGTTTTTTCAGATTTCTAATATAAAACTCAAAGTTTAGCTTTTAATAACTCCTAGCACATACCTGTATGTAACCAAGGCCGCTTGTTCTTCCCTGGTAGGCAACTTGAAAGGCAGTGGAAGCGTCATGGCCCAGCGCTCGAGAGCGGTGTTGAATCGCAACGCAACGCAGTACACAGCGTACATTATCAACATGAACAGTGCTTCAGGCCTGCAGAGCAATACGGATTAGTTAATAATATTAGGAAACCAAAAACGGGAAATAACATCTCAAAAGTGTTTGGCGACAACCGGAATTACCGTTCCCGAACCATTTAAAGCAGAAGTACAGAACTACAGAAGAGCTTTTTTGGGCACCAGCTTAACTAGTCCAAAAGGCTATAAGCACATTTTCTCACACGTTAGGAAAGATTGAAACAATTCAAATCCTCCTTTTTTCTTAAACAACATAAAGAATAAACAACGTGTAATTCGTATGGTCTACGTAATAAACATATTACGTGGACCATACGAATTACGGTATATTTAGTTTTGAGACATGACAATATCCCACAGAAAACTGCAAAAGGTAACAAAAAAAACAATAAAAATAACTCACCAAGACACGATAGAATTAGCAATCGTACACAGCATCACAAGAATGGAGATGGCGTAGAAGAAGCAATCCCTACAGAGAGGCCACCAGTTAAGATGCGATACTGTGCCAGCGCACAGAGCACACACCGAGATCACGAACATTATGTTGAACACTGCCGAGCCGATGACGCCTGATACTCCTGGGGAGAGAATGGGAAAGAGTTAAGTGCATAGAAAAGTTTTGTAGAATGTCTAGCATAGGATTTGGGTCGATGACATGATAAAAAGGAAACTTATGCCCACCAGAGGGATGGCGAAGGCGGTTTTAATGTCATCATAATGCGATGAACATATCCTTTATTTGTATGGTTTAATATGATTAGCTTATTTTATTTTATTGTAGCTCAGATTTTTACAGCCAGTCCAACAGATTAGCTTTGTGTTGCTCTTTTATTCCAGATTATCATAAAAGGTTCTATTATTTACAGTTCGCCTATTACTGTTAGGTAAATTGCCTTTTTAGCCAAACATCAGTAAACCAACGGCAGTGTCCTTAAAGCATCTTCATCAGACGCTGATGAACGGATCACCACCAGTATATGACCTGGAGGTTGTCCAGAGCAGACGAAGGTACAATGGCTCTAACACAGTATCCAACAAACCTATAACCTTATATTGAATGTAGCTTAGAAGTTTTTAGACGTGTCGTACAGTAATAAACTTGGTGTTATCTTACCAATATCGTCCTGTGCACAGAACACTCCGATAACGACAGTAGCGAGTTCAGGCGCAGAGCTGCCGGCTGCCATGAACGTTGCACCCGCTACGTCCGGAGCCAGCTTCAACTCTGAGGACATTATATTATTTAGTATTAGTATTCTGCTACGAATAGTAGTTGGGAACAACTTGGCAGTTTACGCAGTGCTTTCAAAAATCTGATCTATGAAGCTTTATCTTTTGTATCCATTTCAATGATTTGTTTTTTTCATCATAACAAACTGAAAATAATCAATCATGACTTGTCATTTTTATATTTTCAGATTGTTGTTTGTCGACCGTTCTGGGCTTCCAACGGGTTTGCTTTTAGATTAGGTACCTTAAATGACAAACAGCTTCTATGGATTCACTGTTATAGATCTGGGACTACTCCCAAATTCTCTCCTCAAATCGTTATCATCAATATGGTTTTTGGCTTCCACAATATTCTATTAGCATGTCTTGTTATATGTCAAAGGATTTATTTCATGGATGCTTTTAATTTTTTTAACTATAAGCCAACGAGACGAGATAAATTTCATGCTTTGGGATTAAAAACTTTAACTTTATTGCGTATGGTACTGTTTCAATTGCAGCAAAAATTATTTCATGATGTTTATTGGTTGTTTTTGTGTTCAAAAATCACTTAGATTATTTGAGTTTAAAGTTGATTTGCAATTTTATGTATTTATCTCGTATCGTTGGCCTGAGTATACACTGCTACAAGGAAATTTTGACGCTCCAATGACGTCGATGGGGACATTGTTGGTAAACATTTGTGAAATTCTAATTCTGTTGTGAAATGTCACTTGAAATGTATTTAAAAAACAAGATGACGCCGTTACTTCCAAATTTGCGCACGCGCCAAAATACTGTAGCGTTATATGTACGTATAGACTTACCCTCACAGATCCTATCAAGACTGGAGACGAAGTACTCATCACACACGATGGCGAGGCCGATGAACGTGAACATAGCCACCAGGAAGTGGATGATGAGGCCGCCATGTTTGCGCGCTGACTGACCCATCAGGGGTTTTGGGAACTAGAAGACGAAATACAGACGCGTTAAATCATATGCATAACAAATATTAAATCATATACATATCAAACTATTAGAACACTTGAGGTCGAACATATTTGATTTAAGCACATTCCATAAAATTCTGTCGCAACCAAATGGTGACGATCTGAAGAGTCTGTTCAGGTTCATGGCCTTAATGTAAGCCAGTGTGTATTTAGGGTATGATGGCCGGGAACTTGGTAAAAAGAAAATCTACAACAACGAAAATGATAGCTTTCACTGACTATTTATTTAATAGTATGGACTCTTGTGTGCAAGTGGTCGCTGTATACACCGACATTCGAAAAACCTTTGACAAGGTTGATCATGAATTGTTTTTGAAGAAGCTAGTCTGTAACGGCATCCGCGGGGATTTGTTACGTTGGTTATTTTTTTATGTATCAAATAGAAGACCATATATGTGGTTAGCTAGCGTCCTCAACCATTGATCATATTATTCTTGCCTGAGCAACCGGCAGCAAGTTCGTCATACTCCCTAAAATGTCACTGCTTGCGGTAGCGTCGGGGGGTCGGATTGCTTCCTTCCCTCAAATATGGCGAGGTGGTAATGGCTGATATTTGCGTTATGCTCGTGAACGGGTGCTGCTTGTGGTGACTGGTCGTCTTGCTGACCTTGTTTAATTTAATGTATGTTTTGTGTTGCGGTACGTAGAACCTCTATTCGTATACGTTGCTGCGTCTCCATCTGTTATTTCTTATTTAGCTTTTCCCCCAGTGAAGTCAGAATCTACACAGTACCTAATTGAAAACTGGCTGGAAATCTATTTGATAGATAGCTTAATTTATTTTTAAATAAGTTTTGTTTGGTTTTGCGCTTTTATGATGGTTCCAGCGTATTGTTGCGCTCTGTTTTTTCGCATGTGGAAGTAATAGGCTCTGTCACTTTCTTATTCCCGCCCAGTTCGCATATTACATATCACGTATGTCACATGTGATAGATAGGCTTCATGCTAAATTCATGTCATATTGAAAAGACTGTGGAATTTATTTTCAGGTTAGTTTTGGTGAATTACTAACATGAGGTATCCGGCTAATTTATAAAGCTTACGAAATAAGATTTCATATTTTACAAGCTTTTATTTAGTTTCACCTTTCCCGGTGTCTGTCTGTCTGTCTCTAATCTTGCAAGTTAATTTTGATCCACTTCCCGGTTTCCGATTGAGCTGAAATTTTACGTTCATATGTAAATCGGATGACAATGCAATATTATTATGACATGGAGCTAATCTGATGATGAAGCTGGAAGGTAAGGTCTTAGTAATAAAACGACGCAACCCTATCGAGTTTGGGCTCGTTTGACTCGTCTTGACATGAACTCTGGTCCTAGATGATATCCAGACTAATAAAATCTTGTTTTTTTTTCAATGATACACTTTTTAGTTCCTATTGAACTCGTCCCTAAACGAGACAATCTTGCAAGTGATTAATCATAATACACGTTGTTATAAATTAAGTCCAACAGCTTTACCTGTTCGATCGCCGGTGGGGAACAGTTGACCCGCAAGGGTTTCACGGTGGGGTTTGCCTTCCAGTTTGCCCTCTCCTCCTCCCGAGCCTCATCCGTTTCACTATCCTGAAAAACAAATATTTTATGATGAGCTTACGCACGTCAATGATAAAAGCATTGTAAAGTTGTGTATTCAAATGTCAACTGTCATCACAATTTTATGAAATGGCTATAATAATCATTATCAGCCTAGATTGTTTTGCCATTGCTGGGTCACAAGTTCACAAGCCTTCTCTCTGTGAGAGGGAGTGGGCCGCTACTACCAGCCCGCACTGGGCCCGCACTGGGCACTGGGCCCAGTGCGGGCTGGTAGTATGTCACATGTCTTCGAATTTTAGGTTCATGCCTGTTTCCTCACGATGTTTTCTTTCACCGTTTGGAGAGCAGCGGTGATGACATAATTTACGCAAAGTATAGCGCCTGTCAGGGTTCGAACCTACGACCTACAATTCGTAAGTCTAAGTAAGTGGCTATAACACGGCAAATTGACATAGAGTGGCAATTTGCTTACCAATTAATTTCCCAGACTGTACCGAAGTTTGCATTTTTGTATTTTAAGTTAAAAACACTTCATGTTGAAAAATACGTCATGTTCTTTGGAATTTTTCACAATAAACTAAATATTCTCCGCTAGTTTACCATATATCTAGTGTGTACCAAAAAAGAGCGCTGTTTCTGTAAGTAGGTAGATATACAATAGACCGCACGTCGCTGGTAGTTTTTTGACCTTGAAGCCGGCCTAGCTTGTTACGGAATTTCAATAGAATGCGAGCCCTACTTATACTGGTTCCGTTTACTTTATTTTTATTTTATTTATTTATCCACAAAATCCACAGCTCTTTAACAATTTTACTTAAAATAAATAAACAAATCTTACAGCCAATTACTATTTTATTTTTAATTACGCATTTACAATTTAGTAGCTACACTTCTCGTTATGCATCAGAAACAAACAGGATGACGTTACGTTACCACTCATGTGCGGCCTACTGTACCTACTAAACAAATGGACTCCACAAACATTAACTGCATCATTTATAAGTTTACTAAACACGATTGACGAGTAGAAGTGTTTGTACAAACCTTTTTACAGAAATATAATAATTTATCATTTGTAACTAAACATAACTGTTGATTTTCCTAGCGTCGTTACTCGATATCCCGTACCTATCTACCTTATACAGCGAGTATTAGAAATGTGTGGTCATATTTAAGATTGTGGTACAGGCCATCGAACTAGACAATTTTCTCCATGGGACCTACATAGTAATCGCGAAAAATTATTCAGCTGATAATTTTTTTCGCTAATTACGATGTTGATCATGGAGATAGTTGTTCAGTTTGATGGCTAGGAGGCCTACCACAACCAAATTAAAAACGATTCAAAAGCAAGATATTTCAACTTAAGTTCCCAAACTGCATCGCATCAAATTCGTATCATGACGTCTAATACGTTCAGCGGCATTTGGATCGTTAAAAGTGAATGAAAGATCGCAATTTATGGCTGAACCGTGTTTGCAACGTTTTTGGTGAAAAAGAGACAACGCTATTATTATCAAACAAGTTTGTCTCGCGCACATTTTAGTGACATACACGTTCAGAAGCAAGTAAAATTTTATTTGTTCTCAACTCAATATCATTAGTTTAAATTAAAAAAAGACGCTCAACAGTTGTTTTTAAGATTCCACATCAATACGGTTACTATTATTAAAATAGTTCTTAGTCAAGTTGTTATTTATTTACCTTTTGATATTTATTATACGAAAAAAATATTTTTATTTCGACGTAATGAAACCGCATGGTTACTATGTTTCTGTTTCGAACGTACCAGGGTAAAAAAAATTGTGTGTTGTCACTGTCAGTGTCAGTTTGACTAGATAAGCAGTGTTACTAAGTTAGGAAGTTTTCCCCAAATTTAGGGGGTAAACAAATGCGGTAGGATCTTTTTAGGGGCGTTATATTTTTAGGGAAAACCATGATTTAAAAATAATATAAAAAATATTGGTCGTATAAAAAGAAATCTTAAGAGACATTTGTTTTAGAAAACTAAATTTCTTACAGCTATTGTTTAATTTTTTTTATAAGACCAATATTTTCGCCGTAATATCAAACATTTAAACTATTCATTTCGAAACTAAGGCAAAAATCTTGGCGCTATTTATTATTTATATTTATTTTTACTAATATTATATTATTTAAGGGGTTTTTGACTTAAGGTTAGGATTAGGTTACTTAGGTTTTAGCCAGTAAAAGTCTGACACGCCCTCCCGCTCTGCTTGAGAGGGAGAAGTTATTTCATGATAGCCCACCCAAAAAAAAGCCTATAGCTATGAACTAAGTAAATTAAAGAGATAAGAATTTATGTTAGGATATCTACCTTGTTCTCTAAAGATAAATCCGTTGATTTGACAGGCTCTTTGAACATTTACAAATAAACTTACATTTGCAGTTGGAATGTATGGGAGAACATGTTTTTCAACTACAATGTTAAGTTTGTTCTTGAGATTCATCCCAACTACGGACCCCTTCATTGTCCGACACGCACTTGGCCAGTTTTTTTCATATAAGGTCACACAGATCAGGTTGGTTTAACAACCATATCTGTACCACACCTTTAATAAATAACCACGCATTTCTTGTACGCGCTACATACGTTAATAACACGTTAGATTACATAAAAAAACAACTTATAGGCTGAGGCCAAACGAACGTAATTTGTTGAGCTGTGAGTCGCGTAAAATGAGTCGTGGATTTTATTTTTATTAAAAAAAAAATCCACGACTCATTTTACGCGACTGAACTAACTGAGATGAACTCATTTTGCGTCGCCGTGTGGCACAAACAGGACTTTAGTGTGAAAACGAATGCAGCGTAAATTCCGCGAGTCGTTTTACATGACTCACGGCTCAAAACATTACGTTCGTTTGGCCTCAGCCATAATTTACAAATATCTTTAGGTTATTACCAAATAAAAACCAATTTGACTACTTTTACTTCCTACTCAACTGTTTAAATTACTATACTTCGAAAGTAACAATAATACCTCACAACTGGCACATCGATTCAGTACATACGATAATTTCCGTCGGGACCTCGATCTTCTAAACACCTGGGGGATATGAGTTCGTTCAAACTTTCAGCATGTTTGACTTCCAACGAGGTAATGATTGAAATACGACAGTGAAATTGAAATGTAAATTGAAAATGGGGTTGCTATGGTTAGTTGATTGAGTTGAGTTTGGTAAGTTTGACTTACTGACACGATCTATCGTTTGGCTGTGGTAGCCCGCGAAATTCTAATTTTCTTGCGTTTCTGCCATTTGTAGGGAGTGGGAAGGGGGGGGGGGGGGGGGGTTGTAAGGTTGTATCTTGACCAAAATATGATTCGCGACTATAACAAACATGTATTTACATAATTCCTAATTGTAGATTTTCTCCGGATTGGATTTCTAAAATCAAGAAACGCAAGAAAAATTAGAATTTCGCGGGCTACATTAGCGCATACCCCTTAGGCCTTAGCACATCTCCGTCGCTAAAACGCGAAACAGCGAAACCGCATGATGTTTCGCTGATGTTCCGCTACTCGAGTAGCGAAACATCATGCGAGTCAATTGAACTGAATTACTGCGGTTTCGCTGCTATGGTTTCGCGGCGGAGGTGTGCTACGGGCCCAAGTAAACTAGGTGAGTATGTGTTTTATATAACATAGATGAATCTCTATTTTGAGTTGCGGAACACAATAATAGGCTTAGTCGACCTCGCTTTACCATTTATGACAAAAACTCCTAGTAAAACGAAACTTCATTAAAGCTAAGGTTCCTAGAAGGGCGGTGGCCGTCGCTAACGGGCGCAGTGACGGCTGTCATGAAAATGATGGCGGTGGCAAATATTTAAATCGTTAGATTCGACTTACCGCGTCAAAAGCTCACATTTTTGATTCGTTTTGACATATTATCTGACACACAATGATGCAGTGACTACACTTGATTGTCATGGAAACACTATTTAATCATGTGTGAGCTTAGTCTTCTCAGTATGGACACTTTTTCTTGTGGGTCAGGTCAAATCTATTGATTTAAATCTTTGGGCAGTGGGGTTTGACTTAATGTCAAAAATACTGGTGAAAATGACGGATTTTCATGACGGCCGTTATAATATGACGGATCCGTTTTCCTAGAAAACCAAAGCTTCAGGTTGAAACTATCTAACTGTCACATTGGTCTCAAAAATGAACACTGACGTTTTATATTATCATGCAAGTGCAACCTTAGGGTGGTAAACCAGGGCACGCCACAATTGCGGCGATATGTCCCCTCTTTGAGGAGTGGTTGGAGACGCGCCACGGCGTCCTCACCTTCCGCCTGACGCAGGCGGTAAACACCCGGGTATTACCATTGTGTGGATTGCCTGAAGGACACGGTGGAGCATACGGTGGACGTCTGCCCGGCTTGAGCGGAGCACCGCCACGTCCTCGCGGAGACGATCGGCGGCGGAGATCACTCGCGTCCGGCCCTGGTCCAGGTCATGCTCCGGAGCGAGAGTGCATGGGAAGCCGTCACTTCCGTCTTCGAAGCAGTAATGCTCGCGAAGAAGGAGGCGGAACGCGTGAGGGAGAGGCAATCTTTGCGCCCTTACACCCCTAGTCGCCTCAGGAGACGGTCTGGGCATCAGGAATTGAGAGCCGATTCCCGGCCACCGTAGGCGGGGGCTTGCGGACGGCGAGCAATGGGTAGCTCGCTGTCTGGTAAGGACCAAGCCCAGGGCGACGGCGCGTTGTGTTCCACGCGCGCCTCAAAGAGATGTCAGGACTAACTAATGGGGTGGTCCGCTAGCTGCCAGGGTCACGGGTTGATTGAAAGAGTGACCGTGGCCATGGCCACGGTAGCTCTCACAGGCAACTGAAGGAAAACGGATGGGTTTTAGTCAGTAAAAGTCTGACACGCCCTCCCGCTCCGCCCAGAGCGGGAGAAGTTACATGATGATTTCCCACCCAAAAAAAGAAACAATGGTGGTATACGAGAATGACTATAGGTACCTATGTCTTTTTACACAGTCACCATCTCACAGTAGGACATTTGTTAAATAATGCTAATCATTGCGCACTTCTTAATAACAATCCCTTAGACATACCTAAGTATATGAACAACTTTGCTACTTATGTGATGATCAGGCCCGCTTGCACTATAAATCACAACATCATTCTGTCTCTGTCATCTTCAAACGATAGACAGAAACAGAGCGATATTTTAAGCCTAGGAGTCAGTCACGAGCGACAAATTATTAAGCCGCCTGTCCCACCTCTGACAAGGGAGCGACGAGCTATCGACGTTATCTCGCTCAAGAAAGGTGGGTACAATAGAGAGAGAGAGAGAGTTCTCGCCGGTAGTGTTCACCAGCAAGAACTCGGTCAAAAAACGTCTCGTTTTTAGTATCTCTACTCGCTAATCAAAAAAATAAGACAATCTCACATACCTCAACATATCCTGCATCCTTTTGCCCTTTCTTGTCGGGCTCGTCATCTTCTGGAAGCCCTTTCATTCCCTTCTTGCCGCCTTCTGGAGCGGTTTCCTCTTCTTTCTCTTTGTCGGTCGCCGGAGTGACTGGGACTGCAGGAATGGGGCTTTCTTCTGTAAATTGTGAAGATTATTCTTATTCTGGCATGTATCAGGAAGGTGTTGTCTGATTGTGGACAGGTCTGGTGTGGTCTGGGTGAGGTACAGGCCATCAAACTGAACCACTTTCTCCATGGGACCATCGTAATCGCGAAAAAATAATCAGCCGTCCTATTCATTT
The DNA here is from genome assembly GCA_948252095.1 of Dicycla oo. NCBI lineage: Eukaryota > Metazoa > Arthropoda > Insecta > Lepidoptera > Noctuidae > Dicycla > Dicycla oo. The sequence goes on from OX411732.1 coordinate 20,230,965, forward strand.
CGGTCGAGTAGGTACTGACTTTTTGTATGGGACAGTTGATATTTTTTTTCGCTATTACGATGTTGGTCTCATGGAGAAAGTTGTTCAGCTTGATGATCTGTCTGTACCACAACTTTCTGATACATTTTGTATACATAGTACTAGCAGCGCCCCGCGATTTCACCCGCGTAAGTCTCCAACCCGTAAGAATATCCAGATAGAAAGTATCCTATGTGTTAATCCAGGTTATAAACTATCTGTGTGCCAAATGTCATCGAAATCCATTCAATAGTTTTTGCAGGGAAGAGTAACAATCATACATCCCTCACAAACTTTCGCTTTTATAATATTAGTAAGATAAAAAAAAGTCGTTTTATCCGTGGTTTTTAATAACATCACCACATTTCGTCTTTTTTTTGTAATAGAGGCCGAGACTATTACTATTTAGTATACCGATATCCAGACATTACCAATTCAAGGCCAAAAGTCGCAAACAGTTTTAGTATTTTGCCTTTATTAATTCATCCCTCCACTCATTCAGACAAAACAAATTTTCAAGCAGTTTTGTTATGACACGCTTATCATTTCATCCATTTCATTTATTCATAAAATAGATTACATTGTGTTGAATATATACACATGCAATTTACATACAAATACAAGGAACTATGAATTATTAATGAATATTCCAAGTGAAATTGAAGTATAGTCACAGATTAATACAGATGGGACACTCCGCAAAATCATTTACTCGTAAATAAAAAACTCTTGTTACGACACAATAAAGTGCAATTCAGGTCGCACAACGCTTATTACCTACAGCTATATTCCTATAACCTACAAGTTGCCTCTCTTTCTATCGCGTTACTCTTATACCTTCTGACTCGTAAGGGTTGTATTCTTTTACGACGCGGCGTGTGAGTGAGTATCGAACTGACCGTGCAAGCCGGCCGGTGCGCGGCAGCCCGCACTGAATTGGCCTGACAAGTCGAGCCCGCCGCGCACTTGTAGCTTCATACCTAAACTGCTTAGTGTCCCATCTGTATTAATCTGTGGTATAGTGCTAAACAGTTGAAAATATAATCTTCAATGTACCTAAATCATTTATTATTGTGTAACATTAGTTCACATTTTTCTAATAAAAAGGCTTTTAATTTTGTTTTAAAGTGGGTGTTATAAATCAGAATCTTTATTAAATATCTCTACAGCTTGGTACTACGAGTAATGCTTTACTATATTAAGTTTTGGTTCTATTAGTTGCTTAATTTTGTTTCTTTGCGTGCTCTCTTTAATCTCACGTTCTTCTTGTGATTCAAACTCATGTAGACACTTAGCAAAATGGCTTAAGAGGACCACTATAATATAGGCTAGGTATCATTTTTATTGTACTGCAAAAAAAAACGGAGGTTCTTGTAATCCAGAAGTTTAATCTGTCTATCTGTTTCCGCGCCCACTGTCACTGAAAACCAGCGCTGGGGTTCGGTTTCGCGTAGGGTTGCAGCAATGCCTAAGGAGCGATGGCCGTCTTGCACGGATGTGACGCATATTTTCCCTCAACTGGTTCTTTTCACGTTTGTGTTCTTTCTTTGCGTCATGTTTACCACAAGTAAACGTATTTTTTTTCTTTCTTTCTTTATTTCTATCTGTCTACATACTATAAATTAAAGTAGCTTCGCTTGTCATAGCATAAAACTAATTCGTGTCTGTGTGTCCGCGTTGGTCTTTTAAACGACATAACGAAATTTGATGTGGTTTTCACTATCATTTACAATTTTAGAGAATTTATTCCGGCAATTTTATGTGTATACCTAACTATATTAACTAATATAATAAATTTGAAAGTGAGTTTGTTTGTTTGTCACGCTTTCACGCTGAAGCGGCTGGACAGACTTGGATGAAATTTGGCACTAGGTTGACCATGCCCTGTACCCTAATTGCGTAACACACTATCAATCGGAATCGGTTTCATTTTGACAGTTCAACAACATTCATTGCGTTATTTACGTTGATGAGCAGACAACATTTTCGAACATATTGTTATGAAGCAATGGATTAGTAATTTGCTTCAAAATAATTCATATTCCTATCAACAGTGTGATACGCAATTAGAGTGCTGGAGAAAGACATAGACTACTTTTCATCCTGGACCGCAGATAAAGTAGCGGGCAACAGATGGCACTTTAATATATTTTAACATGATATAGCAAAGAACTTGTTTTGACATGTCGCCACATCTGTAGATTGAACCCGTGCGAGGCAAGGGCGGGTCACTAGTGAATTATAAAAATAATGTTCATAAATATTGCTTATTGCCTTTCTCATCTATTTCGGAATCTCGAAGGTTTCCCAACAATTTAATACTGCGTAATATAATCTATTGGTAGATGATCCAAAATTCTCAAGTATGTAATATGATCACCATTCTCCTGCCCTTATTATGCCAAACTATTCGGGGTCGGCGCAACATGTCCCTTATTTCCATATTTTTCTATTAGTCGTCATCTCAGTAGTCACCTCCTTTGAATGAATGAATGAATGAATGATATATTTATTTGCAAGAATATAGGTAGCTAAGTTCTTAAGATCTATAATTCAGCATTTCATCCGTACAAATATTAGATTTTACATCTTGGTTATACATATTAGCATACAGTACACATTTAGTAATTAGCAATCACATAAAAATAATTGTAGGTAATTATATTTTCATAATATAATTTTAGACTACAGTGCAATTAATAAAATTAAAATTAAATACAATTCTATTCATTTAAAATAACCATATTCTTTCTAGCTATGTCATCCTTCACACGGTATATAGTAAGTAATATGTAGTAAGAATTTAATATCTCGTTTTACGATTTCTGCACCCTAATTGCGTAACACATTAGATCGGAATCGGTTTTAATTTGACAGTTCAACAACATTCATTAGGGTGCTGATTTTAGCGTCACAAAGCTCCGACTTCGCTTTTAAATAAAAACCTTTTTACAAAAAAAAAAAAAACAACCGTCTTCCAAAAAAAAACACTGCAAAGTGAAAAATAACTTTAATTTCAGAAGTCGGTGGCAACGAACAACGAAGTAATGTGAAGTGTTATAAGGACAACGAGTTTCGAAATTAAAGTTATTTTTCATTTTGCAGTGTTCTTTTTTGGAAGTTATTAAAAATTTGTTGCAAAGGATATGCTCGATTTTGACGATCGTTATTGTCACTCGTTAAGCTATATGCTTGGAAAGTACTATGTCGATCGTCTGTTGCTTACACGTTCAGTCGATTGTGTTTGATCATACGTGTCGATCTTCAAAAAATCGAACAAATCTGGAGCTGTACTTTTACGAGCTTTGTTATAAAGCGTGACAAAATCTTTTTTTCGCGTTTTCGTGTCATCAACATCTGCCTAGCCTTTTCCCAACTATGTAGGGATCGGCTTCCAGTATAACCGGATGCAGCTGAATACCAGTATTTTACATGGAGCGACTGCCTATCTGACCTCCACAACTCAGTTATTGGGTAATACCTTAATTAAGACTTGTTGTCAGACTTTCGGGCTTCTGACAACCCATAACGACAGTCAATAAAAGAAGATGCGACTAAACCTGAAATCGTGAAAAAAGTCAGCTGCTCCCTACATTTATGTTCGCATAACTCGTCAAAATGTAGGGAACAACTGATTTTTTTCGCGATTTCATGTTTTGTCCCATAGTAAAAGTTGTTCATAATGATGAGTACAATGACCCCTTAAGAGATAGTGAGTTATTTAAATTACATCTTGTATAAGGAACATATGTGCACGATTATAAGCTTCTAGAGCCAGCGGTTGAGGCTATGCGTGGTCTGTCAGTCAATGAATAAATTCAAGAATTCTGTTCAGTATATACACAATAGCTATATCCTTAGGGATATAGCTATGTCACGGCTACGACTATCTTACTGCGACAAATACATTCTTCGTTAAAACACCTACTTACAGCCTCTCTCGTTACTTTGTGAAAAGAAAATTACAGCAATTACCAAACCTTGCTTCTAAGAGAAGATCATGTAAATATTTCAGGATTGTATATTTTATTGTTACTTTCTATAGGGTCTATTCTACGAAGGACATTTAAAGCCCATAATATTTTCAAGCAAAAAAGGGTGAGGTCATTTGTACCTGTCAGACCTACAATCTGGGCTAGTTAATTACAACCTTTTTTATGTATGTAGAATGAATCCTATTCAGGGCTTCAGTTATTTTAATAACACTTTGTATTGTAAGTATCTTACCTGCAATCGTTTCCTCTTTGGAAACAACTTCAGGCTTATTGGTAGGTCCGAAGACCGGACCGCTTTCTTCTGCCGGTTTGTCGATAGGTTCCGAAGCGTTGGACGGTTTGTAGACCGCTTGGAACACCGAGTAGGCGATGAAGAACACGGAGACGGTCAGCCATCGGTGCCGACGAGGTCTTCTCATCCTCTGGAATAGAGAGAGAGAGTTTAGATAGGGGTGGTTAAACAACCGCGAGATTTTGACGTTGTATTTAAAATCACAACGAAAAATACGGGTACTACGAAATAAATGTGAATAATAATGCTGCGGCCACATTGTCGCGATAAGACGAGCTACACTTCGCGCGCTCTCTCTTGCACACCGCTGGACGTCTCGCTTTAAACAGAGAGCGCGCGAAGTGTAAAGTCTGGCCACGCTAACTCTGCCATGGAATGGGCAACCCCAAATAGTTTTACATACGGTATAATAAAACTTGACGTGTAAGTAGACCTAATGATTTTGATGTTTTGTTTTTTACATAATAGATTATTTATCTAAGAGCATTTTTTCGAATACCCATACGCCTGTTCGTGCTGTTTACAAGAAGATCGTGTCAAATTACAACATAGTGAGGAAAAATAACAAACTTTGTGGTTATGCAGTAATCGCTCACTGTGAGACTACTATAGACAGTAAATTTATAACAAGTACTTATTATTTTTAAATTCCAGGTAGAATAAGTGAAGAATTAAAACCTAATATTTAAGCTGAATATAAACAAAATAACCTACCAAAAAAAAACAACTAGTATCAAATTCTTTTTCCGTAGTACGGACGGTGTTGTCGTCTATAGATTTTCAAATTCTACCATTTTTTCACCTATGCAGAGTTAGCTTGGCCAGACCCTGGTTCGCTTTATCGCGACAATGTAACCGTAGCATAATAGAAAAGTTTATATCTGGGTAATTATTTTATTTTCATATCAATACATATTTTTGCGGAAATGTTTTCAGTTACATATAACTAAGTCACTCGTTTATACATTCAAAATTCCTAATCGGATTTTATTAAACGTAGGTAGTTTCTGATAGTTCTGTGCATAATCACGTCGGGGTCCAGTATAGGGCATAAAGAACAGGGTGTGAAATTCACTCATTCTCCATAGAAAAGGAAGGAACCTCCGACCAGATGGGTGTCGTGTCTAGGGGGGCTACTGCTCGATGGTTGATGACGGGATGTTGTATATATGCCAGTCGCGCGGTAAATTCTGCTTATGCGATGCAGGATTTGTGTGACGTCAGGCCATTGATGCGTAGTTCGCACGTAGCGTTGCAGATTCGTCACAATTCTGATAAGATAGAAATCTGAATGCATTCACAATAATGACCAAAGTCCAATCATCAGTCCAAATAAGTCAGCTTACTTCAAAAAGAAAACTTCATCCACGATAACAAACGTAAGAAAAACTCAAAGCGCATGGAAAACACCCAATCGGCTTTATAAATCCATTTTTACATTTTCTTTCATGAACTAGTCAACGTTGCACAATAATTGGACGTGTTATCAATATGACATTACCATTTCTTAATACTTCAACTTAATGACGAAGGAAATTGGTCATTCAGCCGGAAAAAACCTCTTTCAATCAAACTGCCTAGCCTTTTTCCCAACTACGAGTATGTTGAAGTCGGCTTCCAGTCTAACAGGATGCAGCTGAATACTAGTATTTTACATGGAGCAACTGCCTATCTGACCTCCACAACCCAGTTACTGGGTAATACCATACCCATTGGTAAGACTGCTTGTCATATTAAATAAAACGTCTATATAGATATTAAATTGAAATCCCTTCTCACAGCAATGGGCGCTTCATTCTAGTGATAAACATCGTTTTATTATATCTGTCCGTAAAAATATAACCGTAATAAACTTTGTGGTTTATCGAGTGGCAAATTATCTCTGTTTTTATGTTGTATATTGATTTTATTGAATACGTATAAAGGTCAGGAGGCAGTTTGAGCACCTACATTGGGTAGGTAGGGAGGAGAAGACCCGAGAGTCATGGCAATTATTGGAGATATTACACATGGACAGTTTAACGAAGAAGCTCTAATAGAAGTTAAGGCCTTGAAGTTGTAATGTAATGAATGGTTACCCATTCATGAATTGACCGTGACAAGTGTAGCTTTACTTTGCAGATAAAACGACGGTGACGTGTGTTACACGGCCGCTGAGTTATTTTGCATTACTTTTCACGTGAATGCAGATAACTATTTGATAAAATTATTGAAAGAGCCGTAAAGGCTGGAATATTTCCTTTTCGGTCGCGGAATACGGGAAAGGTATTTGTGATAAGTGGTCGTGTTTTTAATCAACTAATGGGTATAGGCCATTTTTACTATCTAGAAAAGAGTTCGACTTGCAATCATCACTGAAAAAATCAGCTGTTCCGTACATTTTGATAGGTTAGGCGAACATAAACGTAGGGAACAGTTGATTTTTTCATAGTAAAAGTTGTTCATAATGATGAGTATAATGGCTCCTTAAGAGATTTCGTGTATGAATAAACAAAACAAAGGTTATGTATGAGTACTTGAACTGAGTCGAACTCTGTGACATTACTGTGTCCGTTCGAGGTCCAAACTACTCCGGCGAATCCGAAATATCTGCGAAAAACTGTAAACACTTAATTCAGTACCGTATTGCTCAGTACCAATTTAATTACTGAACAAAATAAAGCCATGTACAGACTTCCTCCGTCTATAAAAATGTAGACATAGGAATGACGCAGCGTTTCCTTTGCCGCGATCAATCACGAAGGAGTGACGTCAGCGCGATGTGGCTGATAGACGACTAAGGGCGGGAACAGACGACGCGATTTCTTGACGTCGCGACGCGTTATTGATCGTCTTGTCTGACGTCGAACATCGATTGACGACACTAGTCGAGTTGTCTGAAATGGCTTTTGTTTTTTGTAATAAAATCGACCAAGTGCGAGTCGGACTCGCTCACAAAGCTTTCCGTAGCACTTTCCTTTATTTAATACTACATAACAGGATGAATTTTTCAAGTGGGCGTGGATGGCCAAATTGGAAACTATGAGGAATAGCGAAAAGTACTCAAAGGAGTTGCGGGCTCGATTTTGACGAAAACTAAAACAGCATCATTGGATTTTAAAAAATCGATCAAGGTTTAATAGGTAGGTGACATAAGAAAAATAAAAAAAAAGTATTTTGTTAAAAATGAGCTCTTACCTTTAGTTTGCCATATGTCATTACTTCCCAGAATTCGATCCTTATTAGCGACACTATCGAATGATGTAATAATAGTGTTTTTTTTTTGTTGAAAATTAACGGGATCCTTTCCTGGCTAGAAATATTGATTTTTCAAAAATCCAATGATGCAATTTTAGTTTTCATCAAAATCGAGCCCGCGACTCGTTTGAGTACTTTTCGCTATTTCTCATAGTTTCGGATTTGGTCATCCACGCCCACTTGAAAAATTCACCCTGAAAAATTCAACACGTTTCTTGTATGGTTTGCTTACTTGTAAAATAAAGTTAAAAATTAAGGGGGAATCTCCAGATACCCCGCGACATTCAAATTTTCTTACGTTTTTTTTACAATCTGTCACTTTTAGCTTGTACCTATGTTGATTAAAGTATGATTCGCGACCGCAACATATATGCATTTACAAAATTATAATCATTAGAATCAGTAATACAACTCCTTAAGTTAGTATAATCCTAAATATCAAGTTTTCATGAAATAGTCATTCATTAGGATTATATGAACTTAGAGAGTTGTATTGATGAGTTTAATGATTATAACTCTTTAAATACAGATTTGTTACGGTCGCGAATCATATAAAACCTAATACTGACCTACAAATTGCAAAAAACGTAAGAAAATTTGAACTTCGCGGGCTACCTGAAGCTTTTGCCTTAAAGAGTCCCCTTTAATGTTTAACTTTATTTTATTATTTGTTGTTATAGCGGCTGTAGCAGTACACACTTTGTGATAATTTCAAGTGCCGACCTGTTACGGTTCAAAAGATACAGTCCTGTGACAGACAGACGGACGGGCGGAGCTTTAGTAATAGGGCTCCGTTGGCACCCTTTGGGTACGGAACCCTAAATGTGTGATTGGAAATCGTTTTATATGAGTGAGTTCTAATTAGACGAAGTAGAAATCTGATTACTTTTTAGAACAAGGAAATTAAAGTATATAATCCTCGATATATATTTGTAATAGATCTCGTTCTGTTTATAAAGAAATATAGTCGCATTGTAGTCTCATAGGCAGTTTCCCTTATAGACATTATAACGACGTTCAAAGTCAAAATCAAAGTATTTTATTTGTTGAACATAGGTAATATGGTACAAGGTATAAAAACATTTTTCTGTGTTTAATTTCAATTTAACGTTCTCCACCTCTAAAACAGCACTTGTAATGGCGTAACAACGTGGAAACTAAAACATTCATTTCAATCCCAATTATATCGGCGGCGGCGGGGTGATTGCGTAACACACTATCAATCGGAATCGGTTTAATTTTCATGGTTCAAGAACATCCATTGCGTTATTTATGTTGTCGAGCAGATAAATTTTTCGAACATATGAAGCAATCGAATAGCAATTTGCTTCAAAATGATTCAGATTCCGATTGATAGTGTGTTACGCAATCACCCCGCCGATATAATTGGATTTTTATTTTTTTTTATTTGTGATGGGTTTGCTCTTGACTCTAGTCTAGGTCAGAGGTGACAGAGACAAAGTCGACGATGGAGTGAGCTTACCCAGAAGAAGCCTGTTCACTCTCACTTTGAAGAGATTAGGGTTGTATACGTTCGGAAACACAGACGCAGGTAGTGAGTTCCACTCTTTTGCTGTGCGCATTATAAAAGACATTTGGAAGCGCTTAGTGCGAATTTGTGGAATAGCAACCAGGTAGGGATGGTAACTGGCAGTGCGTCTAGATGTCCGGTGGTAGAAGGGGGCCGGTGGAATGAGGTCGTGGAGTTCTCGGGCACACTCTCCGAAGTACAATCTGTAGAAGACCGACAAGCAGGCAACCTTGCGGCGATGATTTAAAATGAATGTTTTAGTTTCCACGTTGTTACGCCATTACAAGTGTTGTTTTAGAGGTGGAGAACCTTAAATTGAAATTAAACACAGAACAAAGTTTTTAATATCCATAAAATTGGCCGCCGTGGCTAACACGAAAGCCTAATTTACTAAAAGCTTAATTTTTTATTGCTTTAATTTACTGACAGAAACAATTGACGAACGAATAATTTCATGAAATCTGGCCACCTCGTTCGTGCGATTTGATGCCATTACATTGGGGATATATAAAGCCGCATCTCTACGCCGATAAACCAGAAACAATTGAGCATTTAGATGCCGACATTCGACGTATTATTACTGAAATACACAGCCTGATTTACTGCGAAGAGTGTGTGAAAATTTGACCTCCAGATTACGTCATGTACGCATCAGCCGCGGCGGCATCCCCAAATCATATTCAAATATGATTTGGGGCATGTGGCCGCAGTATATTAATGACACAATATTATCTATCAAATAAACCCAATTTCATCGATATTAAGTCTGGGTGTAATTATCTATGTAAGTACGTATTTCAAAAAAAAAAAGTAGTATATGTAGTATATCAGTTATTTGGTTTCCATAGTACAAGCTCTGCTTAGTTTGGGATCAGATGACCGTGTGTGAAAATGTCCCAGGATATTATTATTATTACTATTAAAAATATGTTCCCGAGTTTTATTTCAATTTAAAGTTCTCCGTCTCTAAAAAAACACTCTTTATATTATTTATTTATTTATGTACACACAAAACGCATAATTAGAAAGAAATCGTAAAGATTATTTTATATCATTACAAATTACTATTGCTTAGATACTTTTGAAATGTTTATTTCTAGGTTTTTTTGACACGGCCTTGATAATAATTTGTCATAATCACATGATGAATGGAGCAGTGCTGGCCCAGTGGTAATGGCCGCGACTGTGGGAACATTATAGCCTGATTATGTCACATGATCAAAATGAGCTCGTGGCTAAGTAATAACAGCCGCACGGATCGATCCATCAGGTTAAGCTACGCTTGCCGGGGTTGGTCTGTGGATGGGTGACCATCTTTTCATTCCGAGACTTCTCCGTGCATCGGAAAGCACGTTAAGCCGTTGGTCCCGGCTGTCATTCGAGGATCTTTGACAGTCGTTAGACGTCAGAAGCCCGAAAGTCTGACAACCAGTCTTACCAAGGGGTATCGTATTACCCAGTAACTGGGTTGTGGAGGTCAGATAGGCAGTCGCTCCATGTGAAATACTGGTATTCAGCTGCATCTGGTTAGACTGGAAGCCGACCCCAACATAGTTGGGAAAAGGCTAGGCAGGCATGTCACATGATCAAAATCTGATCACGACTTATCATTTAAAATAATGAAAGGTAAAAACGTGATTTTTAACATCCAGATTTTAAATAAATAAAAAAAATTGCCAAGTACGTGTCGGACTCGTATACGAAGGGTTCCGTACCACCGTACAAAATTGAAAACTACGTTTTTTACTTTGGTAACAAAAAAAAAACGTTTCTTGTATGGTACCCTTTTTATTCGTTGTTATAGCGGCAATAGAACACAATCTTTGAAATATTTAACTGTCTACCTATTACGGTTGATGAGATACAGCTCGCTGATAGACCGACGATGGATGGACAGCTTAGCGTTCCGACCAAAAAACCCATTCCATAAAAATATATTGCATCGTAGCATTCGTAGCGTAACCTCGTAGGCCGGTCTACGCCGTAGCAGTTTGCTACGAGCTCCTCACAGAAATGGACATATTATAATAATAGTATACAAAATAATTTTGTCTATAAATAAGAATGATGCGATGTAAAAGTTATAAGATAGAGCCCGGTAAACTTGTAGGCTATGGATGTATGTATGTGTAGTAGAAATATTATAAGTCATTTTACATATTAATTTTGTCCAGTCAAGCCGTGACGATTCTTAGGGATTTGTGGGTCGACACGCGGCCTGATTATGTAAAGGGATGAGCGTCTGTGAAAAGGTAGGGCATTTATAGTATATGAAATAATTAAGGAACTTTGACACTTAACTATTGAGTCAAATGCTTCTTGGTGACTCGCGGATAACCCCATTCGCTAACATTTCCTACACTTGGCAATTAATAATGTCGGGCTGCTTTGTTGACACCCTATAAGGTGGTCGATGAACCGGAATTTCGTCGGTCGTTTTTATATCTACTTCTATTAAGCTACAGCCAATAAGTTTAAGTATATCGTATTTATTAAAGTTTTCGTTTTGATAAAATAGATTGACAGACCCTTATCGATCGATAGGGTCTGTAAATTTATATTAACTGCTAATTGTTTGTTGTTGTTCTGTTTATTCTGTTGTTGTTTATCCTAACTAATATTATAAATGCGAAAGTAAGTTTGTTTGTTACCTTTTCACGCCTAAACCACTGTTCGGATCATCCTGAAATTTTGCATATACGTAGTCACGTGTACAGAAACGGACGTAGGGTACATTTCATCCCGAAAAAAAGTACTGTTCCCGAGGAAAACAACAATAACGTTCTTATGATAATACAGATGGCGCCACGTGTCTTTCGAATATATTATTATAGAAACTTTAGTAATGTGACAGGCTTGTTGGCGTGGTTGGTTAAGATACCACCTATCATGCCGCAGGTCGTGGGTTCGATTCCCATCCAGGGCAAACATTTGTGTGCATGAACATGTCTGTTTGTTCTGAGTCTGGGTGTAATTATCTATATAAGTATGTATTTACAAAAGAAAAGTAGTGTAAGTACGAGTAGTATATCAGTTATCTGGTTTCCATAGTACAAGCTCTGCTTAGTTAGGAATCAGATGACCGTGTGTGAATAATGTCCCAGGTTATTATTATTTATTTATTTATAATGTGTTAAGAGTTTTGTCCGTCAACCACGCGGGTGAAGTCGCGGGCTAAAGCTATTCTGTTATATTACTAAGTAAGTGCCTATCTATGGTTGCTAAGGGCAGATGGTAGAATTCTGCCATATCCAGAACATGATCAACACAGTCCATCATCCTAATTGCGTAACACACTATCAATCAGAATCTGAATCATTTGGAAGCTTATTGCTGATCCATTGCTTCATGTAAATGTTAAAATTAAACCGATTCCTACTGTAAGTATGTCACACAATTACCCCGTATAGCGGCAGGAGATTTGACCGTTGTTGATTTCATTTCGTTGAATTTAACAGCAGTTAGCTTTCAATGCTTTTTTTATTATTTGTGATGGGTTTGCTCTTGACTCTAGTCTAGGTCAGAGGTGACAGAGACAGAGTCGACGATGGAGAGAGCTTACCCAGAAGAAGCCTGTTTACTCTCACTTTGAAGAGATTAGGGTTGTATGCGTTCGGGAACACAGACGCAGGTAGTTAGTTCCACTCTTTTGCCGTACGCTTATGAAGGATGTTTGGAATGCTATTGTTGATTTGATGAAAGGGTTATGGGTATTATCTCCAAGAGCTGTCACATAGAATTTGGATGAATGAAGATGAATTTCCATCAAAGTCCTTCGGATTGTGATTGTAAGTCTCAGTTGTAAGTGTCTTACGCGATTGCACGCGATTGTGATACTCTGACTATTTTATAGTGAATGCAGACAGAATTAACGTAGAGATTAAACCTTGAGTTTTATTTTGCAACACTTTTAAATACGTTTTCCAAAAATGTAGCCTGTATTGCTTGTATATTTAAAATACATAGATATTAACTTTTTTAACAAGACTTTTTTCCTAAACTGATTTTACACTTGAACCTGGAAAAGGTACAAAAGAGACGAAACAACACAATTTCACGTTTACAATATTAGTGAAAATCTCTTTGAATTAAAAAAAAAAAAAACCGGCCAATTGCGTATCGGACGCGGACCACGCATAATGACGGGTTCCGTAGTTGGGATGAATTTGTCCCAAGAACAAACCTAACTTTGTAATTATTGAAAAAATGTTCCCCCTTACATCGATATCGACCACGGTCAATTCTCCAACTGCAAATGTAAGGTTTTAAGCGCATTTTTTGTGTGATTAAGCTACAAATTAACGATATTCGGACTTTTCCTTTACTTGTGCTGTGAGATGTTTCTTACCAAATTTTATGATTCTAGGTCAACCGGAAGTATCCTATTTTGATTTAATTGCGAATATAAAAATAAGTCGCATAAATTGACGTATTTTCTTATTGCGTACACTTAGAAGCTTGATTTTTTTAGAGCTCCAAAAAGACGTAGGCCTTCATATTTGACATTAATTTTAACTTGATACCTTCACGCGTTCCTGAGAAAAAGGGTCTTGACAGACTGACATACAGACGGACAACGAAGTGATCATTTAAAGACCATTTTTTCCTTTTGAGGTACGGAACCCTAAAAATGAAAAAGACGTTGCGGAGACCCCAAGTAACATAGGACAAGGGCAGGAAAATTATGAGCGGAGAATCTCTCTACAAAATCCTCCTAATTTAAATTAATTAATTTAAATTATGACAAACGTGTGGAGACTTTTGTCATAATTAGATTGTAGGACTTGAAATAGCCCTGACAATATTTTTGGTGACTGCTCTTGGTAACACGGACTGGTGAACGCAACTTCACACGTCATTGTGCGTATCTTGCATACGGGTGGGAAAATAGATTATTCGATCCACCCCAGCTCCTTAAGGAATACTAGCAATGCTTTGGTGGTGATTATTCTTACAACTTGACTCAAGAAGATTGAGTAAAGACAAAAAAAGTCATATTTCAACGGTGATTTGTCTAAGACCCACCTCCTTCAAGAAGATGGAACTCATATTTTCAGGGATTTGTTCCACCAATGTTCACTTGTAAGATAACAAGTTATCCCTTGCCCTCAGGTTAGGAACATGTTATCGTTGAGAACACGCGAGGATCTCAACATGTCCCCTGAGGCAGATTGTGCGTATCGCGCGGTTATACACTTGATAGCATTGTTACGTACGCATTGTGATTTTATTACGTTTGGAATCTTTTGGATTACAAGAATCTTAGTGATTTATAGACAGACTTACATAAACATAAGGTCATATGGGGGACGACATAAACTATAGAACGCGACTTGCTACAATCCTTACATGGAGTATTTTGCTTCATTCGTTCGCATGTTCAATGTTCATGCATCTGATCAACACGATCGCCGGTTGCGAGTTCTACGCACCTGATCTTTCTGAAGAACTTCACCGATAAGGTCACCTTTTCCACTCACATCTTCCTTGTAAAAACTTTTTGTTAGTCGCCTTTCATTATTCCTCTCAATATGACCAAACACTTTTGTTTTTATTAGGTTTCTGTACCTCAAAAGGAAAAATGGAACCCTTATAGGATCACTCGTGTGTCTGTCTGTCTGTCTGTCCGTCTGACACAGCCAATTTGCTTTGAATCTAATAGACCAATTGAGTTGAAATTTGGTACACATATGAATTTCTGTGACCCAAACATGGACGTGTAAAGACAATAAATGAATTCTGAATATGGGGGTCACTTTTGTGAGCAAATAAGAAAATAAAAAAAAAGTTTTGCAAACTATACCGTGTGAGGGTTTCAAATATATATATTTTTTTACAATTTAAAATATTTCATTTTTCAGTTATTTAAGAAAATCGACGAAATTTGACCATTCTCCCCTTATCTCCGGAACGACTGAGCCTAAAATATGAAAAAAATACAGCAAATATTTATATACCTTTAGATGACAGGAAAATCGATAAGAAGTCTATGATCTTAAAATAACATGGTAAATCTCTAAATATTGTTTTTCAACTACAATGTTAAGTTGATTCTTGGGATAAATTCATCCCAACTACGGAACCCTTCCTTATGCGTGGTCCGACACGCACTTGACCGGCTTTTTTTTTGTTTTGTTCTCTTTTTGTCTGTCCTGGTGATTCCTGGTAGAATATTTTGGATAAGCATGTGATAGTCACGAAAGTTTAGTTATGGTTAAGAATTCGAGTAGGCTGAATTACTAGAGGGCTGAATAAATAAGGGGAAAATTTAGTTTTCTTTGTGCCTTGATTTTTAAAATGGTAGTATATGGGCTGAGTTAATGGAATTAGTTTCTCCCTGACGAAAAGTAGTGGCAGCTTTAAGGCGAAAGCTTCAGGTAAATAATACCCGCGAAATTCAAAATTTCTTTCGTATTTTTGCAATTTGCAGGTCAGTATCAGGTTGTATGTTGATCTAAATATGATTCGCGACAATAACAAATCTGTATTTATAGAATTATAATCATTAAAATCATCAATACAACTGTCTAAGTTCTTATAATCCTAATGAATGACTATTTCATGAAAACTTGACATTTAGGATTATACTAACTTAAGGAGTTGTATTACTGGTTCTAATGATGATGATTTTATAAATACATGCATGTTACGGTCGCGAATCATACTTTAATCAACATACAACTTAATACTGACTTGCAAATTGCAAAAACGTAAGAAAATTTGAATGTTGAATCTCCAGATACCCCTATCTGGAGATTCCCCCTTAATTTTTAACTTTATTTTACAAGCAAGCAAACCATACAAGAAACGTGTTGAATTTTTCAGGGTGAATTTTTCAAGTGGGCGTGGATGGCCAAATCCGAAACTATGAGAAATAGCGAAAAGTACTCAAAGGAGTCGCGGGCTCGATTTTGATGAAAACTAAAACTACATCGTTGGATTTTTGTAAAAATCAGTATTTCTAGCCAGGAATCGTACCTGTTAATTTTCAAAAAAAAAAAACACACACTGTATTATTACACCATTCGATAGTGTCGCTAATAAGCATCGAATTCTGGGAGGTACGACATACGGCAAACTAAAGGTAAGAGCTCATTTTTAACAAAATACTTTTTTTTTATTTTTCTTATGTCACCTACCTATTAAACCTTGATTGATTTTTCAAAATCCAATCCAATTTCGCGGGCTACGTGGAGCTTCCCACATAAGCTCTCTTTTGGAAAAACTAGTAGAAAACGGTAAAATAATTATTTTACAGATTTAAAAAAAGATACTGATAATAAACATCGCTGACAGAAAAAAAGGCAGTAAGTAATTTTATTGATACATATTGAGTTCAACATTCATGCAGATGAATTATAAAAGACAAATCTTCCCACACGTGTTTCAATTCTAACAACACCCACAAAAGCTTCATGTCAGCACATTACCAAAACATAACGTGTGTACATTAAAAATTCACGTTCACCTCATTCGACCCGCAAATGTACTGGAGTGCCGAAAATCCACCCACCCAATACCGACAGTACAAACACGAACTGTGCCACTTTCACGGTATATTTGCAATTGTCGGCTTTATTGAGCATGTTCACGTACTTCGTATTAAGATTTTTTGTTGTTCCCTTTTTTTTGGCCTGGCTTGTATTAAAGACTACGAATAAATTGGGAGTTTATTTGTGTAAATATTGAAGCAGGCTGTAGTCCGTGTTTTATTTTCTGGAAGCAATTTGAGTTTTATATGTAGAGCGGCTCGTGGCAAAGTAATAAACAGCCAGCTTATCGTTCGATAAGGTTAAGTTACGCTTGCTGCGGTTGGTCTGTGGATGGGTGATCATCTTTACATACCGAGCCCCTCTGTGCCTCGGAAAGCACGTTAAGCCGTTGGTCCCGGCTGTCATTCGTGGATCTTCGACAGTCGTTATGGGTCGTCAGAAGCCCGAAAGTCTGACAACCAGTCTTACCAAAAGGGGTATCGTGTTAACCAGTAAGTGGGTTGTGGAGGTCAGATAGGTAGTCGCTCCAAGTAAAATACTAGTTTCAGCTGCATCCGGTTAGACTGGAAGTCGACTCCAACATAGTTGGGAAAAGACTAGGCAGATTGATCTAGAAGTACTTAAACCTGCTCGTTGGTTTAGTGGTCGCAAGTGTTACTGGCGAGCTTGAGGTCCTGGGTCCGATTCCCATGTCAGGCAAAACTAATTGCTTGAATTGTTGGTTTGATTGGGCGTTTTCTATCAGGATTTTTTCAGAACCTGGAGTTTGGATTTGTGGCCGGTTGACTTATTACATGGGACCTAAAATCATAACTGGCGAAATATGGGTGTACTATTATGCAGGCTTTACACAGGTGACAAAAATCGCTTGTTCCAAAGTAGAGTAGGTGTCGACTGTAGTACGGCGACAGGTCGCATGCGGCGGGTCACTAAAATCGACCGTGAAAATGCTCGGTCGAACAATTTCAATATACCAGTGCGACTGTTCTGGTTGAGATTTTGATGCAAAATGAACTAGTCACCTGCGATATTTATCGACCTGAGTAAATGGGGTGGTGATTCGGCTTTTTTTTCCGTGGAGAAATACTCATACATACTGCACTGCCACGGGGAGATAGTGCAGTTATGTGGGACTCCAACCCACTAAAACTCCACGGTGTCCTCCTCTGCCGAATGCATCATGTGGCGGAAACACGGGCACGCGTTAGCACTCATCCGGGAACCTACCGCGGCTGTTTGTCACCAGACCCTCCTCTGGGGAGTACCCTCCATTACCTACCGGCGCACCAGAACACATTGCTGTAAATATTAATAGTAGGTAGTAAATACTGCCTCGTTGATCTGGTGGTCGCAAGCCCTACTGCTGAGCAAGTGGTCCTGCCTCTTGCTCAGCAGTAGCACCTTCGATTCCATGGTCAGGCAAAGTGTTATTCAGTTATTTCATCAGGAATTACTCAGTAGAACCCTGGGGTCTGGATTTATGCTCGGTTGATGTCAACAGGCGACTTACTTAATGAAAGCAGACATAATTAGGGTACCGTACAAAAATGGTAAAAAGGAACCCTTATGGTTCGCACCATTCTTCTCATTCTCAGTCTGTCTGTCTGTCACAGCTGGATATCTCGAGAACCACTAGTGCTATCAACATGAATTTTAGAATAGTTTTAGATGACGTTTGCCCAACTATTTTGCAAATAAGAAAGGAATAAAAAATAAAAAAAATACAACAGGGACTGAAATGGGGCCTTAAAAATTCCAAGTGGGGCTACTAGGGCATGTGGGGTATCATATGAAAGAATGCTGTTTGCACATTTTCAAACATTTTTTCTTTTTCCTTTAGGCCGAATGGTTTTCGACTTTTGATGAAAAATGTAAAAAAAATACGGTTCCCCCCTTTATCTCCGAAGTTTGCATAGAAAAAAATCTGAAATTATTCTATATGATAGAAGTTGAGTAAAAATTATAGGAAAAATAAAACGATGTCTCTAAATAGCACACTCTTTTTTTGATAGTACGGAACCCTCGGTGCGCAAGTCCGACTCGCTCTTGGCCAATTTTATTCAAAAATATAACGTCTGTTTACTTCATGAAACAAATTGTACATATTCGACAATGGCAAGCTCCCAATGATTGCAATTTGCATATTCATATTAGGTACCTATACCTACATAATGGTACCTAGTTCCTATGGGACCAACATGCAAATGATGAGTTAAACACAAATGATAATTTCGAATACCAGGTATTTCTCATTCACCAATCCAATATTCGAAATACCGAATTCCCGGTACAATTTATCGAGTACCTATTAATCAACCAAATTCGTACCTACCTTGTTTGTCAATACAAAATGGCCGCTTTTGTATTCACTACCATCGATAATTTGTTTCTGGTTAACATAAATAATAATAATAACGTGAAGCTTCTTTTTTAAGGTTCCGTACCCAAAGGGTGCTAATGGGACTCGGGACTCTATTACTAAGACTCCGCTGTCCGTCTGTACGTCTATCCGTCTGTCAGTGGGCTGTATCTTTTGAACCGTATAATAGGTAGACACTTGAAATTTTCACTATGGCCGCTAAAACAACAAATAATTTCACAAGTAATAAAAATAAAATAATGTTAAAAATTAAAGTGGGGTCCCCATACAAGGAACGTGCTTTTAACAGCGTTTTTTGCTGTTATGTAGTTTTTTCAGCATCTTTAAATATGGTGTTCAACACCACACCGGGAACCAATCGTGTCCGAGTCCGAATAGCAGTTGGCCACTTTTTAACCGACGAATAAAAAAGGAGGAGGTTCTCAATTCGACACGTATATATATACAGTATGTTAACCAACAGAGGGCGTTCCCGTTAACCCGCAATAGTATAGCATCCATACATGCTAAAAAAAATATTACCATTCGAAAACAAAATGGTTTTTATTTTTTTTAATATTAAAATATTCACTAAAATATTCAAAAAAATATAAAAATATTCACTAAAAATAAAAACTAAATTGCGATGTTTCCGTCCTTCAAGTACGCGTGTACAGAGTGTTTCTTTTACGTATCAATTTAACATTTTTAGTGAATATTTTAATATAAAAAAAATAAAAACCATTTTGTTTTCGAATGGTAATATTTTTTTTAGCATGTATGGATGCTATACTATTGCGGGTTAACGGGAACGCCCTCTGTTGGTTAACATACTGTATATTTTTTTTATGTATGACCACGCATAACTTTTTATAGAGTGGTCCGATTTGAAAGATTTTTGTTTTATTCGGGAGGGCATACGTCGAAGTTGGTCCCATATACAATTTATTAATTTTGCTTGGGTAGTTCTTGAGTTAGCTTCAATAATACATATTTTTCCCACTTAGTTTATGTGGATGATGTTCTAATCTATTTTGCAGGTAGTGGTATTCGAATTTGTGTATGTACTGGTATTCAGCTGCATCCGGTTAGACTGGAAGCCGACCCCAACATAGTTGGGGAAAGGCTAGGCTGATTGATTGGTATTCGAATTTGTGTGGGGTTAGGTACCACTACCTAAAGTAGAAAGTGAAAATAAAAACTGTTACAAAAAAAAAAACCTACTTCCTAAAAAAGGTAAAGCGAAAAATAAAAAAATTACAAAAAATCGACAAAAAAGCTTTTTTACAAAAAATTAAACCGACGAAAAAGCTGAAAAGTGAAAAATGAAAAACCTTTTAGTCTAACTAAACTCCTAAATTAATTTAAATTACAAATTTTGAGCCGGCGCCAAACAAACAAAGAAGCAAATTAATTACGTAAAGCGTATAAAATGGTCTATTAGCTTGACAGATCTTCGTTGAATGTTTGTTTGGCGCCGCCTCAAAATTAGTAATTTAAATTAATTTAGGAGTTTAGTTAGACTAAAAGGTTTTTTTTTTATTTTTCACTTTTCAGTTTTTTTCATCGGTTTAATTTTTTGTAAAAAAGTTTTTTTATTATAAAATTAATTGCTTGAGTAGTCTTAATATTGTCTTAAGGCCGGTAAAGTTGTGTTGATAATCTGTGGTCGATTATTATAAAAGACGAGCACAATTTGAATAATTTCTGTAGTATGTTTTAACGTAGGTAGTCTACCTACGTAATTTCCTCTTGGTAGGTATGAACCTACTTAGAAATTGTAAGATTGGTAATAAGTTCAGCACTTGGCACAATGGTACAATTCGTAACGAATCTACTTAAAAAAATCTCATTCATCCCCTGACAGAGAGCGCACAACTTAAACCGCAATCTAGAAACATTAAAACTAGTAAAAGATTTCCTTTTACAACGGAGCGCGGAGGTGAGCACTAAGGAAGTATTTTTGACATTCAATCTCTAAAATGGTTAAAAAGGGGTATAAAAGTTTGTATGGATGTTCGTCATTTTTGCCGATGAGAATCTCATGGGGCACTGCTAATCACGGCTTGTGCGCTATGAACATCACTCAGTGATTATAGCATAATTATACTTTCAATTATGTACTGTTCCCGATGAGGAAGCCCAGGTAAACATGAATAAAAATACGTAAAGCTAAGGCTCACAAAAGTTAGAATATAAAACTAGAATCTGACATCCAATTTAATCGAAATTGAGAAAAAATACTACCCCAGTCCCAAGCAATTCCTTCGACCAACAGTCAGCAGGATAAGAAGTTACCTACCGTATCATATTGTAGGTCCTCCAATCGATTCGTGTAACAAATGGGAAGCCAAACAATCGCGACGAGAATACGTATAAAACAGAGGTATTGATACGCTTCCAAGATGTGTTTAATCCGTCAGAATTGAAACGGACGAGCTTTTTTGGTTTCGTTGGTGTTCTATGTATTTTTAGATTACCTACTAGATATTTGAAGGTATGTACCTTAGGCCACTTCCACGTTTAGTCGGGTTAACTGAATAAATGTAGTGTTTGTAAACTCGGAGTTAAGTAATTAACCTTTTAACTCTTGTTACGCGTTACGCCACTAAAAAAGTGCACTGGGATTTCTATCGACGAAACATAAAATATAATTACAACTGTCTTTACCCTGATATGACCAAAAATGATAGACCGAACAATGAACGAAAATTATATTCAAATCTCTTTTACACTATATCACGATACGTCATACTTTCTTGACTTTGAATTTTATAACATGACATTTTATTTTAATCGTATTGTTTGTGGTTTCCATGGAGATTTAGTTTGATTGACGAAAACATATTACGATAAGGAAAAAATATGTTTTAAGTCTTTTTATAATTTGTAGGTATTTATTTTTATATGAGTTTATGTATATATAATATTACCTGCTGATATAATACCGAATTTTCACTTACTAACGTCGAACAAAATTAAAACAATTAAAATACACAATAAGTTATCAGTGGTAGGTACCTCATAACGAATATTGGTATATTAGGTTATTAATTAATTAACAATATTTTTAAATAACGCTTTTCAAAGCGTATTGTCAGGGTCTGAACACGGGTGGTCTGTGGATCAACTACACCAAAAGGTCGCTAGATGTCCTGCGTGTCCAGTACAAGAATGTTTTTAGAATGCTCTTGAGACTGCCCCGGTTCTGTAGTGCGTCAGAGATGTTTACGCAGAACCGTACTGACGGCTTCCACGCAATTGTGCGGAAGAAAATAGCGTCTGTGGCAGCTAGAACCCAGGCCAGTGGCGACAGCATTCTAGAAACAGTGACTGAGAATGTGTTTTCCCCTTTTATGAGGCATTTTGTGGAGAAGATGACCGGCTGAGACTGGTTTACGTGTTCTTTACAAAGTGACTCATACCCAAATTGTTCTTTACTAACACTACGGATCTCTGTTATCTGATTATTTTGAAATAAATTATTATTATTATAACGTCAATTTATTTTGACATACGTAATTATATAGTTACACTAACCCAGAGTTTAGCGACTTAACTCGCCCACATCGGTGGGTTAAATATTTAGAAGTTAATGATGAATGAAGGGTGATGATAGATCGCCTGATGACTTGTCCTGCTGGAAGCCCTTCCGGAAGGATGGGTTTGCGTCCTGCCAGAAGACTGCCGCGCGCCCTGCTAGAAGTACCTACCTATGCACTTTGTATGAAGTTTTGGTCTGGTTCTTCTGGCAGTACGGTGACTTCGATTGATCTTCTTGCGCTCGTCAGAAGTTTTAAACATTTGGTCAGTGAGTTTTACAATAAAATTCATTTGTTTAAGTACTTTCATAATATTAATAATAATAATAGATGTATTCGTACTTAATAAATAACGGATTATGGGAGCACTTTTATCTAATATTATTTATAGGAAAAGAACTATTTAGAGAACTATAAATCTGTCTCTTTGGCACTTAAATGTTGTGCCTGTACAATTACCAATGAAAATAAAAATAGGAGAGAGTGGCGCGGTACTCACAAAAAAAAAACCAAAATCAAGAAATAAAAAAAAAGAAACTTGATTACCGAAATGTTGACGACTCCGTACGCTATCGGTACCCGGGCATCGAAACAAGTCGCGCGAGCGGGAACACGCTGCCCTCGTGTGTGCTCATGCGCCATCGCCTGCTCATTGAAGGTCAGTTATGTTTTGCAACCGTTTTTTGTACAGTGGGACAGAGACAAAACTCTTCTATGTTTTCGTGCAAATATGAATTTTGTGCCGTATATATTACGGTATATTACGGTGATCGGAAAAAGTTGCGTCTTGCCGGAAGTACTTCTTGTTCTGCTGGCAGATCGGCGATCTATCATTAACTATAGGAGGCGCAAGATGAATCCGAGTTATTTAGGATTAGAATAACCCATGAATCAAGTGGGCCAGGTGCAAGTGATTTTTGTGTACCTACCTATTAGTTTGTAGAATTGGAATTTCAGATCATAATAATAAAATCTTCTGACCGCGCCTGTTTTCATGACACTCGGCAATACTGTAAGCTTCCCATTAGTGAAAGAATTTTCGGAATCGGATCTGCAGTTCCGAAAATTACCCACTACATACAAACTTACTTCTTTTAATATCAGTATAGGTAAAGAAGCGTTTTGCTTCCAACATTCTTTTTTTACCACTACATATCTCAATGAACAATCCCAGACGCCCAATTATTTCAAAGTACAAATATTTCCTTGTCCATAAATATACCTTCAAAATCCTAATTAATGAATTAATAATATCCATCCATTTAAAACACGAGCACCAAAAATACAATCCGAATTTAACAAATTAACCCACGCGATAACGTCTCCACATTTATACTAACTGAAACTGTAATAAACCATTATAACCTGACCTCCCCCGTCCCTCCCGTCATAGTAAAAGCTGTTAACATAACTGAAAGTTGCACACATCGAACGGCTCAAGTTACGTCGGTACACAGGGTCGGTACGTCGATGGTGAATCACGCACACATAAGCAGGCGGTTGGTTCGATCAATACCGACGTACTCCTTTACACTGCACTTCAAAAGGAATGAATGCGTTGTTCGCTTCGACGGCCATCATTGAATGGAAGGAATGAGGATTGAACGATTTGCGGAGTGAAGATAAAAAATATTGAATGCTTCAAGGATTTTATTGAAGGGGTTGAGAATTGAGATATGACAGCTATTTTTCCTCTTTACGTTGAATGGGAGTTTTCTAACGATCGAGTGATTTGTTTGAACTTTTGTTGTTGAAAAAATGGCTACAGTGTAATACGTATACAGGATGTGGTGTAAATAGTGGTTCAAAGTAAGGGGGTCCATACACCGCTATTTCAGCTATCAGATACCACAACTTGAACCATTTTTTCCAGTGTCAGAATATTTTTTGTTTTTTATATTATTATTTGAAAAATTAACACCTAGCTTTACTAATTTGGCTGTATTTTATATAAACAACATTATTTTTTAATTTTGTTTTTGTTTATAACTGTGAAATACATGTGCATGACATGCAAATAATTCTTTAAAGTAGGTAGGTACTAAAAGCAAGTTGTTACTGAAAAAAAAATTGTATTCTGAGACCTAGGAAAAATGGTTTAAATTGCTGAATATATGGTGCCCTGTATATAAAAGGTGTAACTTAAATAACGCACAACCTCTGAAGCGTCATTGTACTTACGGCGTCATCATTATTCAACAGTATTCTCAGTGTGTTCACCGATCGGTGGGATTCTCCGATGCTGAATATTAATTTTAATTGTACATATATGTTCTGTGTCTGTACGTTCTAACACTCGATGTAAGGGGGAAGCGTCAGGGTAGCCCGCGAAATTCAAATTTTCTTAGGTTTTTTGCAATTTACAAGTCGGTATTATATTGTACGTTGATCAAATTATAATTTGCGGTCGTAACATGATCTATTTACATAATTAGAATCATTGAAGTGATCAATACAACTCTTTAAGACCAGGTAATCCCAAAACGTCCTCGACAGCCGGTGGAACTTCGTGGAGCATTCCCGACGTTTGGCTCCCAGACTGGAGCGGGCTGGGGCTGCCTTGAAGCGGCTCCTGCCCAATCTAGGTGGTCCAAACGCCTCCTGCCGGAGGCTTTACGCGGGGGTCGTGCGGTCCATGGCCCTTTACGGGGCACCGGTGTGGGCGCGTTCCCTGAGGCTGCGGCCAGTCCGCCGGTTGAACGCGTCCCAGAGGGTCATGGCCATTCGGCTAGTCCGGGGTTACCGCACGGTCTCCGGTGAGGCGGCGAGCCTACTTGCCGGATTGCCGCCGTGGGATCTGGAGGCGAAAGTCCTCGCGCACGTGTGGGAGTGGCGCGAGGAGGCGAAACGCCGGGGCGTAACTCCGCTGCCGCGAGAAATCACGGTACAGCGGACAGAGCTCCGGCGGGATCTCATGGCGACAT
This sequence comes from Dicycla oo, assembly GCA_948252095.1. Taxonomy (NCBI): domain Eukaryota; kingdom Metazoa; phylum Arthropoda; class Insecta; order Lepidoptera; family Noctuidae; genus Dicycla; species Dicycla oo. The sequence continues at coordinate 20,256,356 of OX411732.1, forward strand.
GGAGAGTGCGACTGTCGCAGCCCAGCGCTGGGCACGCCACAATTGCGGCGATAAGTCCCCTCTTTGAGGAGTGGTTAGAGAGGCGCCACGGCGTCCTCACCTTCCGCCTGACGCAGGTCCTCACCGGACACGGTTGTTTCGGGAGGTTCCTGTTTCGCATAAGGCGGGAGGAAACGCCCGGGTGTCACCATTGTGTGGATCGCCCAGAGGACACGGTGGAGCATACAGTGGAGGTCTGCCCGGCTTGGGCAGAGCACCGCCGTGTTCTCACGGAGGCGATCGGCGGCGGCGATCTCTCGCGTCCGAGCTTGGTCCAGGCCATGGTGCGGAGCGAGAGTGCATGGGAGTCCGTCACCTCCTTCTGCGAAGCGGTAATGCTCGCAAAGGAGGAGGCGGAACGCGTGAGGGAGAGGCAACCTCACGCCCTCAGTCGCCGCAGGAGACGCCCTGGGCGGCAGGAATCGATAGCCGATTCCCGGCCACCGTAGGCGCGGGCTTGCGGACGGTGAGTAGTGGGTAGCTCGCCGTCCGGTGAGGACCAGGCCCGGGTCGACGGCGCGTTGTGTTCCACGCGCGCCTCAAAGAGATGTCAGCAAGAGATGGGGTCCAATAGGGCCGATGCCGCTGGGGTCGCGGGTTGTTTGAAAAAGATACCGTGGCCCTGGCATAGGCAACTGAAGGAACACGGGTGGGTTTTAGTCAGTAAAAGTCTGACACGCCCTTCCGCTCTACCCAGAGCGGGAGAAGTTATTTGATGATTTCCCATCCACAAAAAAAAAAGGTAATCCCAAAAATGACTATTTCATGAAATCTTGACATTTTAGGATTATACTAACTTAAGCAGTTGTATTACTGATTCTATTGATTATAATTCTGTAAATACATATTTGTTACGGCCGCAAAGCAAATCATACTTTATTTAACATACAACTTAATACTGATTTGCAAATTGCAAAAAACGTAAGAAAATTTGAATTTCGCGGGCTACCCTGACGCTTCCTCCTTAAAATTGTCACTAACCCTGTATAAAATAAAAGTTTGTATTCTAATAATTATGAACAACTTTTACTATGGGACCAAACCTGAAATCGCAAAAAAATCAGCTGGTCCCTACATTTATGCGTCAAAATGTAGGGAACAGCTGTTTTTAAGAATGCTTTTTTATAATTTACTCATTACATTTACTCAAAATGACAAAATGTTTTATTATTCTAAAAAAAAATTAAAACGCAGGAGACAGTTTGTGTATGAAAACAAATGTTTATGTGTAAGGTTTTTTGTGTAATGTATCGAAAAAACACGCAGGAGACATGGCATTACCTACATACAGAGGTACTTGTGTACCAAGTATACGAAAAGCACTCTACCCTTTTACCATTATTTTTCCGTTATGAGAGAGATTCCGATATTTCTCTCTGTTTATTCAGAAGTGGTATTACCAATAAACATTATCTACTTGACCTAAATGCTACATTAGAGCCAACGAAACGAGACAAATTTCGTGCTTTGGGATTAAAATCTTTAACTGAATTGCGTATGGTTCAGTTTCCATCGCAAATAAAATTATTTTATGACCTTTGTCGATAGTTTTTCATTCAAAAATCAACTTAATTCCCTACTTGAGTTTAATGTTGATATTTGTTCTAACCCTTGGTTGTTGAACTGGATTTTTTTGTTGCTAGCTGTACGGTTTTTCCGATTGTAGCATACTGGGAGGGTAGCCGACTGTCTTCTCATTTCAAACGCATAATAAAATACTATAACACAGACACACTCACACGCAACTCCGCTTGCACACTTGTCGCCTGCTTGTCGGTCTTCTACAGATTGTACTTCGGAGAGTGTGCACGAGAACTCCACGACCTCATTCCACCGGCCCCCTTCTACCATCGGATATCTAGACGCACTGCAAGTTACCATCCCTACCTAGTTGCTATTCCACCAATTTGCACTAAGCGTTTCCAAATGTCTTTTATAATGCGCACAGCAAAGGAGTGGAACTCACTACCTGCGTCTGTGTTTCCGAACGCATACAACCCTAATCTCTTCAAAGTGAGAGTGAACAGGCTTCTTCTGGGTAAGCTCACTCCATCGTCGACTTTGTCTCTGTCAGCTCTGACCTAGACTAGAGTCAAGAGCAAACCCATCACAAATAAAAAAAAAATAAAAAAAAACACTTCTTAACACTGCACACGAGTCCTTAAATGTTATGTTTAGTTTTCCTGTTGAATTTTTTTGTATACTTAGTTATTAAATTGTGAATCCGTAATTGGCTGTAATATTACAGTATTAGTTATTGTACTACTACAATAAGTGTATTAAGATATTTTTAAGAGCTGTGGATTCTGTGATTAATAAATAAATAAATAAGTTAAATTTTATCTTTCTTTTATTTCTGAAACACTTAGCCTAATACATATTTTTGGTTTCAGCCACACAACGCAAACCTCTCAGGGTTTATCCGTATGCTGGCGAGCCGTTCATTTTTTATTTTTACAATGTTATATTAGAATGGTGATAATAATTCATACATAATAAACAATACATAATTTAGGAGAAATTTTGTGTAAAGAAACGTTTTGATTTGTACTTATAACTTTTCGAACTCGTTTTGTATAACGTTTGCAAGTCTCATGGAAGTTTATTAAGAAAAAAGGTACTAAATATTCTGAAACCCTCATCCCGTACACATTATTGAATTTTGGTAGGATGTATTTATTTTTAAGTGGTATTTGTTCTCAGAAAATCAGGTCTTGTTTTTTCGGTTATCTGGGGCACGGTAGTGCCCCCGCTAAGACGAGCCAAGCGAAGCGCAAGGGCACTAAACTTTTCTAGAAGCGCTTCGTCGTTTTTTTGAACCCTCATAACTTTGGTGTGGATTATATCAGATAAACAAAATTCTCGGAATATAATGTCAATAGTAAACTTATTAAACATACAAAGTTTCATATTTTGACTAAGGTGTAGAGTTAGAAGCTTGGCTCTACATGAGATCTGATAACTTTTTGACAGTGGGAGCCATATGGTCTCGTCTTGGCAACATTTCATGAAAATGTTTTTATGGAATGTATTTATCTCGTATTGTTGCCGTCTCGTAGAGTTGAAGTTACATTTAACCTACTCGTACGTTCAATCGAATCGTGCATTTAACCCAATGCTGGTGCATTTAACTCAGTTGTACATTTAACACAATGTTGCATCATTTAACCCAATGGTACATTTAACCCAATGATACATTTAATGCAATTTATTTGTAGAACTGTTTGTGACGGAGCTTATCCAGGGGTACTACCATAATACCAATTTCTGCGGTCAAGCTTTGTTGCTGTGTTCCGGGTTTCAATGGTATGGGTGTTGATGCACGTAATTACTGGGCTTTGTCTCATCATATGCCTAGCCTTTTCCCAACTATGTTGGGGTCGGCTTCCAGTCTAACCGGATGCAGCTGAATACCAGTATTTTACACGGAGCGACTGCCTATCTGACCTCCACAACCCAGTTACCGGGTAATACGATACCCCTTGGTAAGACTGGTTGTCAGGCTTTCGGGATTCTGACGACCCGTGACGACTGTCAAAAATCCACGAATGACACAGGTGGGAACAACGGGTTAACGTGCTTTCCGAACCACGGATGGTCTTGGTATGTAAAAATGGTCACCTAGCCACGGATCAACCGCGGCAAGCGTAGCTTAACCTGATCGATCGAACCGTGCGGCTGTTATTACTTAGCTACAAGGCATTGTGTCTTGGGATGGTAATACCTCTGGTATTGCAGATGTCCATGGGAGGTGGTGCCATGGTCATATAACAACGAGTTGGGCAGTGGGCTGTCAGCTTGTTTGCCATACGCATCGCATCGCATCGGTCGCTGTTACTTCGTTTTCGCTTAGCGTTCTTTCTGACTTTTTTCATAGGGTGATGATAATGTGTTAGTTATGTTAGCCTTCCTCAAGAATTGGGCTATCCAATGCAAATATTTTTCAAATCTGACTGGTAGTTCCAGAGATTAGCTCGTTCAAACTAACAAAAAATCAAACAAACTCTTCAGCTTTATTCTATTGGTAATAAATACTCGTAGTACTAAGAATTTTTGTCCTTTTGTCTGTTTGTCTGGAAGTATGTTCTGGATTGGCGCAAAGACGACTGAACGGATTTGAATGAAATTTAGAGCACAGATAGTTTATAACCTGCATTAAAACATAGAGTACTTTTAATCCCGGTAGTACGTTCCCTTGGGATATATTCCGATATCCACGCGGGCGAAGCCACAGGCATAAGCTAGTCCATTATCATAAAATAACCCGCTAAAGTTTCCAGAAACGTAGCAAAAATATACGAAATAGTCCGTTTCTTTCTAGCACAATATGACCTTTCCTACAACTGACCCATATAATCTACAACGGAATGAAAGCAGCTGATACATTACTTTTTCAGTAAAGGGAAAATGGGAAGATGGTATATTACATGCTCGCACAGAAGATTTTTTTTTGTATTGTATTTTTACACGACTGCCCAAAAAAGGGTTGTAATGTTTTCATGGTTCATGTATGTTTGTATGAGAGTTTCTTTATTCCTTCACAACTTTTACATGCCTGAATAGATTTGGATGTATGGAGTATTGTAATATCCTTACATCATCCCGATTGACATGGCAAAAAATTAAAAAAAAAAATCAATATGGCGGCAGTATGGCTCCAGTTTCAAATGTGAAAAAAAAAACTTCAATTATTACCTACAGTAGGTATGGGTATCAAATTGATTGCCTTGATGAGTACATTCGAAAAATACTATATTATAAGTAGGAGAGTAATAACGGGTCTGGATCATACTGGATCCATACTCCCGATTACTCTCTAAAGACCATTTCAGACACCAATCTACATGGTCTTCACATGAACTGACCAAGATTATGTCTGGACTTTATAAGAGACTGTGACCTCTGAGTTTGTTTCGGCCTTTCTTCTCAGAGTAGTCAGATAGGGTACGCCGACCTTATCTAGTTTAAAAAAAACATGATTGACTTGTAAAAGTGTTTGTACAAACCTACTCACAGAAATAAAATCACTTATCATTTACTCAAAACGATACATCTATTCAGAAATGAGATTCCTGAATAGAAATACCATTTTGAATAGAGAGTAATTAAGCGTGAATAGAAAAACCATTCAGAATAGAGATTCTTGAATAGATGTAACGTATTGAATAAAGATTTTTGAATCGAGATATCATTTTGAATAGAGAGTAATGGGGGGTATGTATCTCGTATGATTCAGACCCCCCATTACTCTCCTACTTATATGTATAATTTATTAAGATAAATACATAATTATGTAGGGTGTAAGTGCAAAACAAATATTTAATTTTGGCTGCAAATGACTGAATCCGTCGCTTCGGCATGTCGTAATTACAGAAACAATTAAAAATGCATTGTGTCTGAACCTATGGGGTTCATACGACACGCACATACTCAGACTTTAGTAAGACTGCGAATATCTAAATGAGTGAAAGGATTCGTAGATGATTGAGTTATCATTAGACTTCTTTCATCATCACACAAGTAACAAAGGCTAGTAAAAATTAAAATAAAATTGGTTAAAATTAACACAACGCCATCTATTGCCTAATAGCGGTAAACAAAAATGTACCTAAGCTTCCTTAATCCATACTATATTTTAAAATAAAACTTTGTATAAAATAAAAATAAATAATTAAACAATAAAAGAACACGACTGCCCTGCCAAAAAACGAACTAAAAAGTAAAATACAACTTATATTAGTTAATCTGTATACAAAGTGAAAGGTCACTCATTTACTCCCTGACTACATATAAATACTGCAATTACAATTAATTTCAGTTGGGGGAACTTTTAGATTAAAAAGTGTTCCACAGAACGCAACTCCACGACAAAAATGACAATTTTATTTATAATCAGTTTAGTCAGAGAATTTAAAAATCTTTCGCTATTTTTTAAAAGAACGTACAGGCAGGCAGGGCAGTCGTGTTCTTTTAATTTTTTAAATTATTTATTTTTATTAATATACCAAATGGGTATAAAGTAATTGGCGAAAAGGAAGCAATTCTTAAGATAGATCTTGAAGGGCGGGCGTTTTGAGGACTGTCTTAGGTAATTTCTCTGCCTAGTTTGAATAAATGAGTTTTGATTGTGATAAACAATCAAAAAAGTCTGGTAATTAATGGATAACCTTGAAATGGAATGTAGAAGAAAATTGTATATTTTGAACGGCCATTCGTTTTTATATCAGCCATTTGAGGCCCTTTGTACACGGCACGGGTGTCTGTCAACAAGCTTCCAAAGTGATCCATACAACACTGAAGACCGTGCCTACACGCGGTGAATAAGCCGTAGTTTTACGTGGCCAGAAAAACGTGTGTGTACAAAGTTCCAGGTTCACTCTGTATAGAGAAGTCTGTTATTATCATTCAAGTACGCATGGTGACGATGTTTGTTCTTGGTAGTGTAATGAAAATTATTATATCGTATTTAGAACCCAACTCAATACAAATAAAAGAAAGAAATAAATTAGTTTGACCCAGGTACACAATATTCAGACATACACACAAACAACAAAGAGAAACACTTAAAATAGTTTTGTGGGCCTCACGGCTGCGGCAAATGGCCCAGCACTCTAATTGCGTAACACACTATCAATCAGAATCGGTTTCATTTTACCATTTCAACTACATTCATTGCGTAATTTACGTCTTACGGACGTAAATTATGTTACGAGGACGTCTTACGGATGTAAATTATATTACGAGGATATCTTACGGATGTAAATTATGTAACGAGGACGTCTTACGGATGTAAATTATGTTACGAGGATATCTTACGGATGTAAATTATGTTACGAGGATATCTTACGGATGTAAATTATGTTACGAGGACGTCTTACGGATGTAAATTATGTTACGAGGACATCTTACTGATGTAAATGTTACGACGACGTCTTACGGATCTAAAAGTTTTATATTATGTTATAGTTTTACAGAAATTAGTTAACTTGTTTGGTTATTCTTTTTTAAATGAATATTAATGGTGTTTATTTAAAACATTCAATACAAAATAAATATTGTTTATTCTTAGACAACGATTGTCCATAATGTTAGTTACAAAATACTTAAAAGCTATGTTAGTAGGTTGATAAATATAAAGTGAGGTGTTGATACATCAACCGCACCTCTCACATGCAGTTTGATGTATTTGTTGAACATAGACGCGTCCAACCTATCCGCTATCAATTTCAAGATGCCGTTGCTACTCCCCCGCACAGCTTTCATGACCGACGCCGTTTTCTTCCGCATAATTGCAAAGAAATCATCTATACGAGCGTCCATAAGCATGCCTGAAGCACTACAAAAACGGGGTAGTCGCAACAGTGACCTGAAAATGTTATTGTATTGAACTCTGAGGGCACTGTAGGCACTTTGTGTGTACTTGACCCAAAGACCGATCAATGAAAAAGTATGTATTTAATCATTTAGTATATTAACAACATTATTAATCCTACACATTAAAAAAATATATATATATCCAAGCGGTTAACTAAGAACAAACTAAAAAATGACATCGAAAAATTCCTTGGCATCGCTATCGATTGGTAGTGTGCCCAAAAGACTGGCGGTATTGCCACGTTGTGTGGCAATGCTCAACCTATGGCCAAGGTAAAAGCCAGCTAAGGTCACGGTAAAATCAAACAACCACTTCGACATTTCTTGAAAAAAATACAAAGATACCGAAACACCCTCATAAAATCTATTCAACCAATCAAAGCAAGCCACAAGCTTAAAAAAGTCCTTGTTAAAAATACGACACGAATACGGAATGAGGAAAAACGAAAATTAAGGAGATTTTTCTTGTGAAGATATTCAATTCCCCTCTTCTGCTGAATGGGTATAGAAATCATTTGATAAATACACGAATAGAGATTCAAAGAGTAAAAATGTTGATGTTTGATTTGTTGTTTTTTTTTTTTGATACGGGTAGGGTAGGGTAGGATTGTATTTTGTATTTTACGGGAACTTTTTTCATAACTGCTTGTTAGAGCTGTAGCTCTGACCGTACTTAATTGGATTGTATTGTGTCTTACTCTGCTGTAGGAATAGCTGGTAACCGAGTTTTTGGAACGAAGTTCTTTAAAGCGGCTTGTGGTAGGAGTAAACTGGCAGAAATTGTGACGTCACAAAAAAGCGTTAAGCCGTCAGTTTCAAGAGTCGAAAGTTTTGGTTTTGTTTTTTAATACAGAGCCATCTAGCATGTAGCACGTTGTGCATGTAGCATGTGTGCTAGTTTTTAGCACGCTATAAACAAAAAATTGACACTTGAAACTTAAACTTGAGACCATACTAGATGGCTCTGTATTAATAGATAATGTAGGTAACAGCGAAAGGAACTTCGTTTCAACAGGATGTCAAACGTGAGACTTCTCGACTTTTTTGGAATCGTTTTTCATATAAGGCTCCCGCCGGTATGGAAATTTTATGAGGAGTGAAATAATACAAGCGTTAACTTAAATGCGTTACGTTTTTCTGCGCAACGTACAGACGCCAGTACATCAAGCTACTACAATCTGTCAAATTTCTTTAATAGATTTTCAACTTTACCGCTAAAGCATTAGATTCAAGGTTGGTTGAGAAAATTTGACAGTTTCGGGTAGCTTGTTGTGCTGCGTCTGTACCTTGCACAGTCGTGCGTTGGAGCTGACACACACTTTTTAAAATTTAACATTGGATAGGTCAGGGTAGGTTCACTTTTACTAGTATCTCCCCTAAGGTGCGGTCGATTTTAGTATTTTTGGAATAATTGAACAAGTTCTCATATTAGGTGCTCTTGAAATACAATCGTGAGTCGTGAGTGACTCTTGACTGAGTTGTCGTGAGTGACTGTAACGGAAGACAGAATAGGGATGATGACTAAACTTTTTTAATTTTCCGATTATTAAAATATATTGGACACGTATTTTTTCTTTTTCTACGTAATCAAAAGATTACGGCGATACATTGAGTTAAAATGTGGCATGACGTCATGCATTGGTAGATTTTATACGTAGAAGTGACGTAGCGAGCCCCCACTCCCGAACTTATATGTATTTTTTATTAATATGATAAAGCAAAAAATCCGTGTCTAATATTTTTTTTTAATTATCTGGCTGACGGACTAAATAGAATTTCTTTTTTTTTTTGCCCAGACATCATCCCTATTGGGACTTAAACGATGGTAACTATAGCTCCTATAGCAAATTTTTTGCCTGTGGCATACCATAAAGTTGAAGCAACAATTTAATTACACCTTCTAAACAACACGTTCAATTCTTGCACGATACGGGCAAGTTTGTTGCCGCTCAAAACTGGTATGTTATTAAAATAAATTGGAATAAAATTGCACGTACAATAAAATCGCATTCAATTCTGGCATGAAAATTTTCTGTCATTCAAACGAGTGCGTTGAGTGAGGTTGTGTTAATCGTTGTTGCTCTTTTGAGGCATGAAATCCTAAAAGAAATGTACAAGGACGTGCAACACTGTATTTAGACGAGGCTAAACTTACATGCAAGTCGCATGCAATTATTGAATGGCTAAACTTGAACTATGTACTTGAAGAGATTATCATGAGCCTATAGCAGTCCATTGCTGGACACATGCCTCTCAAATCGTACGCCATTTAACTTGATCCTCAGCTTCTCTCATCCAGCTGCTACCAGAGAAGAGAGAAAATCGACGGCCGCAAAGTATATACGGTTATGTGACGGATATCTTTCTTTACAACAGATGAATGCACTGATTGTTCGAAGTATACACGGACTAATGGATGTCCGAGTCTACGAGTACTTTATCGCTTTGTGAAAAATAGGTGAATAAATACTTGACTTAATAGACTTGACTTAGTAAAAATTGAGAATTAAACAGAAAAAGTGCAGTTGACTCTTTCTACTTTGTTGCCGTCGAAATCATCATATTATAAATGCAAAAGTAAATCTGTCTGTCTGTCACCTTCTGACGACTTTGAACGGATTTCGATGAAAGCACACAGGTACACCGTGACCTGAGTTAAGATATACTAGTAGGATACTTTTATCCCAGTAGTACATTCCCGTGGAAGGAAGTATAAGGAATAATATAATGGAGGTCGGAACCTCCACGCGGGCGAAGACGCGGGCAAAAGCTAAGTGGCCGGTTTTTTGATCCGTAATTAACTCAACCAATGGTTAAACATAGTAACTAATGGTTGACTTTGGCTGAATGTAAAAGGCTAAACATATTTTTTTAACATGAATGTTAAAACTAGTAATATCGGCATTTTGGCAAACACATTTAGCCAAAATTTTACTACGGATCCAAAAACCGGCCCTAAGTCATAAACAATATATCTGCTGTTACTATGCAAGATAATGAGTTTCTAAAATTAAATCACAGTATTTAAGTATTACGACATTTTCACGATTGTCCTTGTAAGTTCTTATCACGAAACATAACATACAGAGTTCGCGAACATTTATAGCATTGTTCAACATAATCGCCATAGTAACGATAAGCAATATTCATGGAATTAAACTTAGGATCTTCGTGAAATTCAAGCCTAACTGTTGAATATTAATAAAGCCGATTATATACAGCATGTATTAAAAATGTGTGGTCATATTTAAGGGACAATTTGTTTATATACAGACCATCCAACTGAACCACTTTTTCCATGGGATCAACATCGTAATCGCGTAAAAATCAAAGCGACATATCAAAAAGTTGAGAATTCCCCTCTAAATCCAAGTTAATTACGAATGTCAGTATCAGGTTGTATGTTGATCTAAATATGATTCGCGACCGTAAGAAATCTGTATTTATAGAATTATAATCATTAAAATCATCAATACAACTCTCAAAGTTTATATATAAACCCCCCTATAACTTCGTTGTGGAACAAACTAAAAGCCTACATTTTCAGTGACCAAGAGGGAATTACATCTATAGGCAAAACTCTGACCTGTCCCGTTTTCTAGATATACAATCTCAATAAGTAACTTTGTAATCCTATATAAATCCCATTAAATTGTATATATTTACAAAGTTACTTTTACAGTTCTCAATTAGACTTCATTGAAATTGAATGAAATAATAAATAATACCAGAAAAGAAAAAAGGTAGACTACCTATAAAAAGAATAGAGATCCCATCAAAAACATAACATGTACATAAATGCACAAGTCTCGCAACGCAGTTTTGCTGTCGTAAAAAGTTGTTGCTGTGTGCAATTGCCAAGTCACTCTATTTATTAAAGAAATAAAGAAATGTAATATTGATATGGTTACTATAAAATTTTGTTAGCTAACTAACAAGGTATCAATTTATGACAAAGTGGTCGGATAGCTGCTCCCATAGATAGGCAGGTACTGAATTAACAGACTTGGTTTACATTTGATTTCACAACTAAAAAGTGCGTTGCGCCACTTGTGCATTTTTGTACATATTATGTTTTTGATGGGATACTAACTTAAAGAGTTGTATTACTGATTCTAATAATTATAATTTTGTAAATACCATATATGTTACGGTCGCAAATTATACTATAATCAACATAAAACCTAATATTGACTTGCAAATTTGAATTTCGCGGGCGATCTGGAGCTTCCCCCTTAAGTAATGTTTTAAAGCTTGGTTGGTATGTTAAAAAGGCAAACGAAGCGTGGGATATTTCTTAACCACATATATTTATTTACATTCTTATACAAATAGTTTAAAGAGGATAAGAGAGATATGGGTGTTTAGGAGTTGTGTTAAACTGGGCACAATAGACAGGAAGCACAATATTGACTAAGGTCTATGTGCTTAGGGGTCGTCCCCTCCCTCCCACAGGGCGAAAGCGCCAGAGTAGCCCGTGAAATTCAAATTTTTTTATGTTTTTTTTTTGCAATTTGCTGGTCAGTATCAGGTTGTATGTTGATCTAAATATGATTCGCGACCGTAATAAATCTTAGAATTATAATCATTAAAATCATCAATACACTCTCTAATTTCATATTACCTTGAATTACTATTTCATGAAATCTTGACATTTGAGGATTATACTAACTATAAGCAGCTGTATTACTGATTGTATTAATGATTATAATTCTGTAAATACATATTTATTACGTTCGCGAATCATACTTTAATGAACATGCACCCAGACACTCAGCTGCAAATTATAATAATCGTAAGAAAATTTGAATTTCGTGGGCTTTAGCACTTCCCCCTTAAATTATTGTGCCTTACCCACGCCTTACCCTTGAGTGCGAAATACGATAGGGGTAACGAGGACTTAAAATTACAATTGTAATCCAATATATCTAGTGTAGGTAAGTGTAGAGTGCTTTGCACTTCAGACAAAGGACAGAGTGCAAAGCACATATACGGCAAAAATGTATGAATTTCATAACTAAGAACAATATTTTGCTTGAATATGTAGAAGATATCTTTAAAGACCATCTGGATTCAATCACAGTATTCGTTGTATATTCATGAAAATGTCTCGCGTTGTTTCATACTTACAATGCAAATATGTATCTTAAGCTTCATTTACACCGTGTAAATTTCTGGAACGTTCATGACAAGCGCATGCCATAAAGCACGTTCAATTTTATTGCCATTCAAGAATTGCATGTAAGGTTTACACGCGTGCGATTTCCATAAAATGGCACACAATAATTGAATGCAAGTTTTGCCATTCAATAAAATCGCATGCGACAAGTACGCCAAAAGGCAATAAAATTTCAAGGTGATTGCATGCAAGTTTTGCTTTGTCTAAAAACAGTTGCACGTCATTGTACAACTGATTTAAGTATTACCCGCATTTGCGATGCCAAATATTTCATTAAATTTAACTGAACGTCTTGTTTCGTTCGCTGATGTTTGAATACGTGAGATTTTATTGTACATGCAATTTTATTTTACGTACGTGCTATTTACACCTATACCAGTTTTGAACGGCAACTAAATTGCCCATAATTATCGTGCAACAATATTGAACGTGTTGTTTATACATATTGTCAGTTATCTGTCCTTCAATTTTATGGTATGCCACAGGCGATGAATCATGTTTAGCCTTTCACATTTAGCCAAAATTCAACCATTAACTTCGCAACAAAATAATAGGTACGTTTTGACAGCCCATATCATTTGATATGCCAAAGAGAGACAAACATAGCGGGACACCCTCATCTCAAAACTGACCTATTATTTTGTGGCGAGTTTAGTTACTATGTTTAACCATTGGTTGAGTTACTACGGATCAAAAAACCAGAATGCATAGATATGCGTTACAAAAGTAGTTATTTTCAAAGTTAAAGTCAAATAATTTATTTCAAATAGGCACATAAAAGGCATTTTTGAACGCCAAAAGTTACAAAGAAATAGAATTGATTCTAGTTGCCCCTTTCCACTGCAATCGGCATTTTGTTTTGTTTTGATTGTTTGTTTGTTGTCTTTTGCCAGTGTTTACACACCCGGTAATAAACAATGTGTATTGTCTTTAGTCTTGGTGTGACCAGTAAATTGTGACCTGCCGTAAGATCAAGCAATGGACAAAATCGATGGCTCCTAAGTATACTGAGTCAACTGAACTTCTAATAACTTTAAAGGAGGGCGATAAAAAGAGCGAATCGTTATTTCAAATGTTAATACAAGAACAACAGACAGCTAATCATAGTGAATTAAATATAATGATGTCTATCAACAGTGCAAAATTATTTTCATATTATTATATTAATAACCTTTCGCTGTTTTTATCGCCTTCCTTTAAAGTTATTAGAATTACAGTTGACTCAGTATACTTAGGAGCCATCGAAATTGCCTAACGCGTTCGAACTACGCAACATTTTTACGTCGCAGTTACGTCACGGGATCTGGTGACGCATCTAATCTGTTAAGAGAGTACCGAGTGTGTAGTGGCGCCCTCAATGTTAGTTTGGTTATTTCTTTTACTTTAGAATGAAAATGCAGCAAAAAAGGACGTTAAGTTGTGCTCCACAAGAGTATACGTTATTATGATTACAAACAGCAGTTTTGTATTGGTAAGCTTTATTGTAATCCATAAAACAGAAAATAGTGGCCACTATAAGCTGCCTATTTTGACACCACAATTTTCGTGAGTTAGCATTTTTGAAACTTTGACAAATGGTGAGACTGAGACTTTCGCAAGAAATTTCTCCCTTATTTTTGAGTTGTGTGCCTTAGGACTTTAGGAATATACAACATTAGGAAGTCTCTTTCAATACGTAGAGCTGCGGCCAAATTGATGACCCGAAGGGTGTAAGGTGTCCTTGTAAGTTTAAACTTTTGATTAATGAATACGAGGATCGTGGCTTTTAGCATCGAGTAACTGCTCGAAAGTCTGCTTGTTTTAGATAAGTAGTTTAATGAAGTTAGTTAGGCATTATAGTCTCCGAACACGTTTTCACGCATGTAGAACGTATGTCTTGAACAAATTGTACGCTTTTATGTACTTGTCTCGCGATTTTTCTGGAAGAAAACTAAATTCGGCATTATATACCGCTTGCACTAACTCTGCTGGTGTTAAAGAACAATGACGAAATATTATTTGAAATAAACTTGAACGTCTAAAAGTGACACTTATACGAAAGAAATTCAATTAATTATCTATGTTTTTTTTAAACTATCATATTATCTAATTAAAGCCAAATAGAAAGTTATGTTTAATGAAAAGTTTTTTGACTACTTCGTTTTAAAAGGTTAGGAAATTGTTGGTTGTATTGGTTTAATATTACCATTTTATATTTATTTTCCTAAATAGTAGGTACAGTTTAATGGTCGTGGTGTTGTTAATATCATTTTTAGTTTGATATTTTATTTACATAGAGAAGTATTGACATCCACGCGGGCGAAACCACGGGCAACAGCTGGTTTAAAATAAATTCAAGATTTTTTTTTAGTCTGGGCCGGAAAGGTGCATGCCACTTTGAACAAAATACATTGTACATTGGGCCTCACGAGGCTATAATAGCTTTTGCCCAATATTCCTTTTCTTTTCTTTTCTTTTCCACTTCTCCACAATCCACTCTTTTCTTTTCTTTTCACTTTTCCACAATCCAGTTACTGTGTCCTTGTTATAGCTGAAATATTACTCACTCAGTTTTCTGGTGAGCAGTTATAATTTCAACCTTTTTTTTGTACCTGTGATTATTTTTGTTACTCGCGTGGGAGAAACGTGGGAGCACTTCAATGTAAAAGCCCCACCCCACTAATACAAAAGCCCTACTTTGAACAATTTGTGATAAGCAGCTTTAGTTAACCGGTCGCCCACATAACACTTGTGAGATTTTATCGTACTGTCTGTACGGAAAGTGCGTAGGAGTTGAGATATCGCCACAGACTTATCGCTATAATGTCGCGATAAAATACGTTTAGAAAATGAGACTTTCTTTAATACTCATTATGGTCTATTCCTCAGAATGTACATAGATCAGAATGTGGGTCTACAAAAGGGATGAATGCTGAGATGAGAACGCTTAGACGGATTTAAGGAGTTACGCGAATGGATAGAATACGAAATGAGTATATAAGAGGAACTACAAGTGGCACCGGTGACTGAAAAGTTGTGTGGAAATTGATTCTCATGGTACGGGCAAGTGATGCGGAGGAATGAAGAAAATGTCGTCAGGAAAGTTGTGTGTATGAATGTGGATGGCTATAAAAGTAGGGGAATATCAAAGAAACGATGGATGGACTGTGTGAAAGATGTTATGGCTAGAAAGGGGGTGACTACCGAGATGAAGACTGATAGAGAAGTATGGAAGAAGACATGTTGCGCCGACTCTAAATATGTTGGGATACGGGCAGGAGAAGGATTATATAATCTATGCCTTGTCAATTATCTTGGGACCTGGTTAAATTAAGCGTGAGGTCAGACGACTGTATCCCAGCGTGAGTAACTTGTGTAGGTCAAAATGAGTCCAAAAAATATCCTCTGAATTTGAGTTGGCTCATCTCGGGTAGAGTGCGGAAACTTTATACAGGGTTATTGGTAAAACACCAACAACCTCTTAAGGGGTCATTATACTCATCATTGTGATCAACTTTTACTATGGGTCCAAACCTGAAATCGCGAAAAAAAAATCAGCTCTTCAGTACATTTATGTTCGCTTAATTCGTTAAAATGTACTGAACAGCTGATATTTTTTTGCGATTTCAGATTTGGTCCCATAGTAAAAGTTTTTCATAATGATGAGTACAATGACCCCTTGAGAGGTTGCTGCTGTTTTACCAATAACCCTGTATAATATGAGACAGTCATTTCTAACGAATTAAATAACGTCAGATTTAGACTTGTCTAGCCCGCTCTAAATGCGGCTCTTTGAATATTCTATGGATGAGATACCATATAGGCAAGACCTAGGGAGACTAATTGTATCCTGTATTTAGACTATATAGCTGCTAGCTGACATTTAGACTATATAGCTGCTAGCTGACATTTAGACTATATAGCTGCTAGCTGACATTTAGACTATATAGCTGCTAGCTGACATTTAGACTATATAGCTGCTAGCTGACATTTAGACTATATAGCTGCTAGCTGATATTTAGACTATATAGCTGCTAGCTGACATTTAGACTATATAGCTGCTAGCTGATATTTAGACTATATAGCTGCTAGCTGATATTTAGACTATATAGCTGCTAGCTGATATTTAGACTATATAGCTGCTAGCTGACATTTAGACTATATAGCTGCTAGCTGACATTTAGACTATATAGCTGCTAGCTGATATTTAGACTATATCGCTGCTAGCTGATATTTATACTATATAGCTGCTAGCTGATATTTAGACTATATAGCTGCTAGCTGACATTTAGACTATATAGCTGCTAGCTGATATTTAGACTATATAGCTGCTAGCTGATATTTCGTTTCAAACTTTCCGATTGACCCGTTCAGAGGTGCGTTCAACAATCCATTCTTCGCGCACCTCAACTTTTCAATTTTATCTGTAGGTAATGTTTTGATTGTCATTGTTTTATACAAGGTGTAAAAAGATCCATCACACAGCCGTCATCAACGCATTCTATGTTACTTACATTGAGCAAAAATTATTGCTGGAAAACTTGTTATCAAAAATCGGTGTTGTAACTTTGACCTTCAATATCTCCGTAACCAGAAGAACCATACATGAGTAAGGTATGGTCCAGTACACACACAAAAAAAAAACACAATGACGGGAAGAACATGTCACTCTCGGATTTTTTTGTTTGTTTGAATCTCGTTGAGTAACTCGTTCTCGTATTTGAGATTAATGCGCGGTCGAACACGATTTTTTAGGCTTAATTTAACAAAGCTTTAAACTGAAAATCGTAAGGTTTTCTAAGCCCGAGGCTATCAAAATATATCCCTAACTGCATACCTAGATACCTCTTTACTATTCTTACACAGTTGTAGGGGAGTTTTGTAAGGGTCCCGAGGGTGAGGTAAACGGATTACAAGGAGCTTACAGAGATTGTCGAGTAAAGGGAAAGATTTATCGTTGCTTATTTTCGTTGTTCAAGATAATTTTGATTCTTTGAGAGATTTTATTAAATATATATTTTTTAAATATGCGAGAACTTGATTAAAGGTTTTGTTACTGTAGTAAATTGACAGTTGCGAAAAATTAGGAAATTTATTACAAGTGTCTTGCTGATTTTTATTACATTTCATTTTGGTCTAATGGTACATCCACACCGGAGTTTCATTCTGTGGATCTTGCCGCAAAGTTCTCGTAGTTACAGTTAAAGTAGTGTGGACGACCGGTTATTCATTTTTTTTAGGGTTATTCTATTTTGAAGCGGAGGAGCTCGTGGCTAAGGAGGAGCTCGTGGCTAAGTAATAACAGCCGCACGGGTCGATCCATCAGGTTAAGCTACGCTTGCCGGGGTTGGTCTGTGGATGGGTGACCATCTTTACATACCGAGACTCCTCCGTGCCTCGGAAAGCACGTTAAGCCGTTGGTCCCGGCTGTCATTCGTGGATTTTTGACAGTCGTTACGGGTCGTCAGAAGCCCGAAAGTCTGACAACCAGTCTTACCAAGGGGTATCGTATTACCCAGTAACTGGGTTGTGGAGGTCAGATAGGCAGTCGCTCTATGTAAAATACTGGTATTCAGCTGCATCCGGTTAGACTGGAAGCCGACCCCAACATAATTGGGAAAAGGCTAGGCAGATGATGATTCTATTTTGAAGCGTGTCTGCTTCAAGTCTAGCATAATTTGTTTTCGTCTGTCAGCTTGTTACTGCTCCTCTACAGGTCGTATTTTACATCTGATCTGGATGAAACTAGGAATATAGGTTTTAGGACTCTAAAAAATTTTTAGTCGTCGGGGGATTTTGATTGGAGGGGTACTTCCTCCAAAAAGGGGCAAAAAGGGGGCTACTGGATATATCCGCCTTATGTGATCCGATTTCGATGGTTCTTTTTCATTTGAAAGGTCATAACTTAAAGTTAGTCACATAAAAATTTGGTGAATTCGGCGTGATGAGCAGAATAGCTCCTCCAAATGCAGTAAATTGCTCACTCCCCATGGAATCGGCTCTTTAACTACTTGGTAGAGATTAATGAAGCACCTTCTCATCACAAAACTAGAGAATTCTGAAAATAATTATCAGAATTCTCTAAAAAGAGCCTTAAAAACCAATATTAATGTTAGTTTTACAATACGGTCACTAGATGGCGCTACTGTGCTCCACTCGCGAAATCTACTATTATTAAATTGCTATAAAGTATTTAATTTTCAGAAATCGTAAAAAGGAAAACACTAATAGACCATTCGTTTATACAAATAAACATCAAAATAAATGATATCGTGAAAATTGGTTCTCGTCTGTTCTCGTAGACCCTTGCTACGATCTAAATATATTTCGTAGCGCTCGTAGCACGTCACTACGCGCACGTAGCAAAGTAGTACATCTCCTACGCTACACTTCCTGCATTCATTCCTCGAGAATCTAGATAGTTTTAAGTCTTTATTTTATCTAATTAAAACAAAACATCACGCCTATATTACGCAAAGGGGTGGGTAGAGGTGTACAGTTCTCCTATATTTCGGCAGTTTTGTTGTAAGTCACATGTAATAAGAAGGGGCTGATATCCAGACTCTTGGCTGCTACTGTATTCAGAATTTTGGTAAAATCAATTTTAATTAGAAGTTAAAGAAGAGAGAGAATAGAAAATAATTGTTAAGCAAATTGATTACCAACTTAAATTGTCCGTATATTCAAACCACACTTGTTATCGTTTGGTAGTTGTATGAAATGGCTATAACACGGCTAATTGACGTGAGGTGACTGTACACTTTCCGACACGAGACGCTTGTGGCTTGGCCTACGAAGTCATTTACTTTTTAAACTATTCAAAGTCAAAAGTCATTTATTCATTCTAGGTTGAGAATCAGCACATTTCGAGCGTCAAAATTATACAAGGTTTAACTTAAATAACGCACAACTTCTTAAGGGGTCATTGTACTGACCAAACCTGAAATCGCGAAAAAAATCAGCTGTTCAATACATTTTGACAAATTATGCGAACATAAATGTACTGAACAGCTGATTTTTTTTCGCGATTGCAGGGTAATCCCATAGTAAAAGTGATTCATAATGATAAGTACAATGACCCCTTGAGAGGTTGTGCGTTATTTAAGTTACATCTTGTATAAGACAGTCCCCCAAAACGCCCGCCCTTCACCACTTCCTAGTGCTTTAGCTGGGGAGAAGAAGTGGCGCAACAAACTCCCCAGCAGCACAGCTGTCTGTTCAGTTTAAAAAATTGATTCTATACAAACAAGTACGCAAAATAATTTACATTACGCCACACAAAAACATTAAATTAAATTAAATTAATTGCCATAAGTATTTTTTACTCAAAAATTTAATATGAAAGTAGTAAAAAGTGATGCATTCATTGTATAGACGACTTTCAGAAGAATACATTGTAATTTTTTCATACCCTTTATACTTCTAAACGATTTTGTCTGAGTAAGTTACTTTTTTCTTTTTATTATTAAGTCAAAACTTAACAATAAAAAGAAAAAAGTATCTCATTCATTAGATCTTAATTGAAATGATCGTTCATGTTCTGCAATAGAACTTATAGAAATACTGTATCAATCACGTAAATCGGCAGAATTTCATATACGGCATCTTAATACATATCGGGTTGACTAATAAGTAATGAGCGTTTCAGTTTATAATTTCTAGAATTTTCGGAAAGGTTCGAGAACGTTCTGTAGCAGAGGGTATATAAAGAGCGAGTCGCGCTCATGCGCGTTATTGATAGTTTGGCTGTTAGTGCGTTAAAGTTCACAAAGAAATGAGTGATATTAAAACCCACGTACGATATTGTTTATTATATGAGTTTCAATCTGGGCATTCTACTGCAGAAGCTATACGTAATATATGTCAAAGGATAGCTCACGATGCAGTCTCCGAAGCAACATCAAAGCGCTGGTTCCGCAATAACGATTTTTCCTTAACCGATCAACCAAGGTCTGGGCGCCCCGTGGAAATAGATATCGATAAATTAAAACTATTAATCGAAGAAGATCCTCGAAGAACTACACGCGATTTGGCTATTCAGCTCGAGTGCTCTCATGGCACTATAGAAAATCATTTACATGATTTGGGAAAGACTTACAAATATAGTGTTTGGGTACCCCATCAGTTAAGTAAAGACCTACCGAGCTGAGATTTGTATACAACTTTTATCTTTCCGCCGCACATTTAATTGGTTAGATCATCTTGTCACTGGAGATGAAAAGTGGGTTTTCTAAGTAAATCACACACGCAAGCGCCAGTGGCTGGGATGTAAAGAACAGGGAAATCCAACGTCAAAAGGTGATCTTTATCCTCGCAAGGTAATGCTTTCTGTCTGGTGGGATATACATGGAGTAATAAGCTGAGAATTCCTTCCTACTAATACTACGATTACAGCAACAGTATATAGGGATCAACTCGAAAAACTAAAGCTTGACATCCATCGCAAACGTCCACAACACGAAAAAATATTTCTCCTGCACGACAATGCCCGGCCGCATATTGCTAAGAGTACCAGGCTAAAACTATTGGAGCTTAATTGGGAAATAATACCCCACCCTCCATATTCGCCGGACTTAGCACCAACTGATTTCAGATTGTTCCGATCACTTAGTAATAATTTACGGGAAAAAAGCTTTGACGATGAACCACACTTGAAACAATACATAGATGACTTCTTCAATTCAAAACCAACGAAGTTCTATGCGGACGCCATGCAATCTTTGCCAGATCGATGGCGAGTGGTAGTAGAAAACGACGGTGAATATATTATTAATGATTAACAATTATTCATTTAATAAATAAATACAAATAAAATAGTTGTATGTCGCTCATTACTCATTAGCCAACCCAATATTATGTAAAACGGAAGTACGCGTGTATCTTTAATAAAACCACCAATGAATATTTTACTTAGAAATAAGCAAAAGGTTTTCGTTGATTAAAAATGTATTATGTTCAGAGCGGAAGCGATCGATTGTAGACACACAAATCAACTGTAAACGACAGGCAAAGTTGTTTGTTTCATTGAATACATAAAGGAACATACATACATTTTAATAAGTGAGATTGATCAGTATTCAGTGAATATTGTGTAAGGTAAACGTTAGTTTGATTGTAAAAAGTCAATCAATCTGCCTAGCCTTTTCCCAACTATGCTGGGGTTGGCTTCCAGTCTAACCATATGCAGCTGATATTAGTATTTTAAATGGAGCTACTGCCTATCTAACCTCCACAACCCAGTTACTGAGCAACACGATATCTCTTGGTAAGAAAACCTGTAAAGATCTGTCAAAGATCTACAAATGACAGTCAGGACCGACGGCTTAACGTGCTTTCCGAGACATGGAGAGGTCTCGATATGTAATGGATAGTCACCCATCTACGAACCGACCGTGTCACGCGTAGCTTAACCTTCGATCGACCTGTGTGGTTGTTA
This sequence comes from Dicycla oo, assembly GCA_948252095.1. Taxonomy (NCBI): domain Eukaryota; kingdom Metazoa; phylum Arthropoda; class Insecta; order Lepidoptera; family Noctuidae; genus Dicycla; species Dicycla oo. Next base: position 20,278,363 of record OX411732.1, read on the forward strand.
TTATTTAGGCACGAGCCCTGTGACTTTGATTGTAAAATGTCTGGTTTCAAATATCAAATGTTTGGAATGGGTTGGATTAACTAGTACAAGATTCAATATGGCAGCTAAGCGTACTGTTACGGATAGAAAGATTGAAAGTTAAAAATGCTTATAAGCTATACACGATAACCGAATGAGATTCAGGGATTATGGTACCCTTGGGGCTTGAACAGTTTTCTTTACTATAAATACAGAGTTCCATGTCATTAGTATCATTACCCCGTAATAATCGTCCCCCTGACAATAACAATCATTCAAATCTGATCCAGCCTGTCCCATCTTGCTGTCCTCCCCCCAGCGACGCCCTAAGCCGAGGTTCGTTCCCCACAGGGGGAGCCCTTAGCGTGTAGTTGCTTAGTCTGTAAGTTTTATGCCCCTGGCTGGAGGCTTGAGTTATCTTAAGGCAGCCACAGGATGGTCCGGTTAAGTAGTCGCGGCCTCTCTAGGTCAACTACGAGATGCCATACATAAAAAAAGAAAAAAATTAGTATCATTACGCTTCTAGTCATTAATCCGTAAAAATTCTTCTGTAGGAACGTCGAGTCCGTAACTCTGCCGCTGGACGCCATCTGCTGGGCTTCCCCCATGTAGGTGGGGTCTAACCCGGTAGGGGCTGTACGCCGAGTTGCGGTGAAACAAGCGGCGTTGGGCATCAACGTCGTGGCGTGCCTACAGACACAAATTACAGAAACTTCTCTACAGGGGCGTGTATGCCGCACGCCCAACCATCCACTCGCCAGTGGCGACCATAATGAGGGGCCCGTGGTTACGGGCCACCGCGTTGCTTCCGCGGTCGGGGGGCTATGCCCCGACGCCGCACGCCATGCCCCGTTACGGGGGTGTAGCGACATCCCGCGCGTTTTTAATCCGTAAACATCATCATGTCTCAGTCATCCGCAGCCCAAAACTTTTCAGCCCCCCGGTACACCGGATGTAACACTCTTAAGAGCGCTATTGTTACTCAGATTTGCTATAGGGCTTAAAAAAAGTTAGCGTACAGTCACGAGCAAAAATATCTATACACGTAACAAAATTCAAAATCATTTTTCTCTTGTAATAACGATTGCAACTTTGAGACATGACCTATTTCATAATAGTGTGGATTCCAAAATGTTATGTTTGTTTTTTAACAACATGAAATTATAGTCAATATTGTAGGAAAAATCAATTTTAAAAGGTACTCAGTGTGTAAATATCACTCAGTATAACTCAGTGTGTAATGTACCGGGGGGCTGAAAAGTTGTGTATAGTATAAAGTTAATACAACAGTCTCTGTATTTCGTAGCACTCGTAGAATCAGCTACGAACCGTAGCACAGGATAGCTACGCGTTTTGTTAGCTACTTACTTTTTATATTTTATAGGCTAAATACTATTCGTCAGGCTAACAAGTTCTTTTTTTTTGGGGGGGGGGGGGGGGGGGGGGAATTTTCAAATAACTTATCCCGCTCTGAGCGGAGCGGGAGGGCGTGTCAGACTTTTACTGACTACAACCCACCCGTGTTCCTTCGGTTGCCTGTGCCAGGCCACGGTAACTCTTTTAAACAGCCCGCGACCCTGGCAGGAGGCTAACAGGTCATAAGAAGCTAAGATGGTTATTCTGGTCCTATGAAACTTATTGGTTATAAAATAAAACAATACAAAAATGTATCAAGCCTTGATGCAAAGTAGCGAAATGTTGGCACTTTTCCCATTGGAATTTATAAAAAAAGGTTGTAATTAACTAGCCCAGATTGTAGCTCTGACAGGTACAAATGACCTCACCCTTTTTTTGTTTGAAAATATATATTATGAGCTTTAAATGTCCTTAGTAGAATAGACCCCATAGAGAGTAAAAATAAAATATACAATCCTGAAATATTTACATAATTTTCTCTTAGAAAGGTTTGGTAATTGCTGTAATTTTCTTTTCACAAAGTAACGAGAGAGGCTGTAAGTAGGTGTTTTAACGAAGAATGTATTTGTCGCAGTAAGATAGTCGTAGCCGTGTCATAGCTATAGTAGTAGTTTGACATGAATATTTACTTTGTAAAGTATTATATTATTTTAATTTATTGTGAATGTGAAGACTATGTAGGTCATTGCTTTTTTTATTTGTTTTATTTTTCTCTCAGTTATTTTTAATCATAGTTTGAGTAATTTATGCGTCCTACCCCAATGTCCTTTCTTTGGTATTGTTCGTCGAATCGTTGAGCTCCTTAAGTTCTAAGTTGAACTGCGCGATTACTGACAAATGCGTGCACTGACTGGACAGGTCCTCTCAATCTGTGTGATTCTTTCCTCAAAAGACCATTTCAGACACCAATCTACATGGTATTCACATGAAGTGACCAAGATTATGTCTGGACTTTGTAAGAGACTGTGACCTCTGAGTTTGTTTCGGCCTTTCTTCTCAGAGTAGTCAGATAGGAAACGCCGACCTCATCTAGTTTAAAAAAAAAAAAACATGATTGACTTGTAAAAGTGTTTGTACAAACCTACTTACAGAAATAAAAATCATTTATCATTTATATCCCTAGGGATATAGCTATGTCACGGCTACGACTATCCGTAGGGATATAGCTATGTACTCGTATATATGAATTATTGGACAGGACAACGTCTGTTGAGTCAGCTAGTAATTAATATTTTACGATATAGTGAAGAACAACATAATATACGACCCGGCCGATTGACTCGCCCCCTGGTACAGGGGACGTCAACATAACTGGCGACATGTGGGTGTACTATAAGTACATCTCTGCCTAACCTTTCGGGAAATACAGACACGTGATGGTTATTGTATTATATCATATGTATGACGAAAAATATTTAATAATATCCTGGGAAATTTTTCACACACGGTCATCTGATCCCAAACTAAGCAGTGCTTGTACTTTGGAAACCAGATAACTGATATACTACATATTCTACTTTTTTTTTTGTAAATACATACTTATATAGATAATTACACCCAGACTACTTGAACTTTGAACAGGACTGTATGATGTTTCGTAGTAAGATGGTTGTAGCCATGATTTAGTTATATCCCTAGGGATATAATTATCTACCGTAATATATGAAAGTGGTTCATAACTACCTTACCAGAAATATAACTATAATACGAGCATGATCTAGTAATATAAGTATTAGGGCACTCCGACCAAATAGGTTAGGTTAGAACTGTGACCAACGCGCGAGCCGAGCGAGCGAAGCGAGCGCCACGTCGAAATTGATCGCAGTAAAAAAATTAGGGCACTCCGACAGTTTTCATATAATTATATTACGGTAGATAATTATATCCTTAGGGATATAACTATACCACGGCTACAGCCATCTTATTGAGACACATTCATACAGTCCTGTTCAAAGTTAAATATTTTTCGTCGTACATATCGCATGCTTAATAATGGACTGACCTAACTAAAACAATCGCAATCACTGACTTGTCTTACAAAATGGCATACATTTTATCCGTGTATGAAACAATGTATAGTAGGAATGAATGATGAACTGATTATGGATACAGAAATTATATTTTGAAGATATTTAGTTAAAACGAATTTCTTTGTACGCTTAACTCATTTTGTCACGTCGGTCAGTTTATTATTATAAACATGCGATATGATATGATACAATCATCATCACGTGTCTGTATTTCCCGAAGGGTTAGGCAGACGTGTACCTCTAGTCCACCCACATGTCGCCAGTTATGTTTACGCCCCCTGGAGTCTATCGGCCGGGTCGTATATTATGTTATTGTTCACTATATCGTGAAATACTAATTACTGACTCGACAAATGTTGTCTTGCCCAATATTTCATTGAAAATCCCATAGAAAAAAGCATTTTCTGTTTTTCCCAATAGGGATGATGACTAGAAAATGTTTTTTTGTCCGTCATGTAGATTATTAAAATATATTGGACACGTATTTTTTCTTTTTCTACGTAATCAAAAGATTACGGCGATACATTGAGTTAAAATGTGGCATGACGTCACGTCTTCGTAGATTTTATACGTAGAAGTGACGTAGCAAGCCCCCACTCCCGAACTTTAATGCGAGTTATCTAAGTCATTTTTTATTAATATGATAAAGCAAAAAATACGTGTCTAATATTTTTTTATTATCTGACTGACGGACTAAATAGAATTTCTTTTTTTTTACCCAGACATCATCCCTATTTTATTTTCACCTAATTTGGACTACAGTAAACCCCGTTTAAGATGATTTCAAAGGAACAACCAAAAACGCGTCTTAAGCGAGAAAGCGTTCTATGCGGATTAGGGACATAATAATTATATTAGAACATACTGTAATATTACAGTACAATCTATTTTTCCTTGCAACATTCATCAAAATAATAAACCCAGTTTCTCCGTAGCGATTCAACATTTAAGTATCTGAAATCCTACCGCACCTTTGCGAGGAGGTATTGTTGTGTCCGACAACGTCCGAGAAGATCCAAACGATCGGACAAAATGGCGGATTACACGCCACGTTCCACATTTGAACAAAATAACGTCTTTTGGTTTCTAATGGTGAATTTCACCACTCAAATTGAACGCAATTAGTACATCTAAACCGTGTTCAAGAGTTGTCAGTGTCAATATTCATCATCACCATTTCAGTCGAAAGACGTCCACAGCTGGACATAGACATCCCCCAAGCACCGCCACTTCGATCGGTTCTGTGCTTCTCGCATTCAGCGGATTCCTGCGGCCTTCACAAGGTCATCGGTCCACCTTGTGGTAGACCTTGCAACGTTACGTCTTCCAGTACGCGGTCGCCACTCCAGAACCTTTCGGCCCCGTCGGCCATCTATTCTGCGAGCCATGTGACCTGCCTACTGCCACTTAAGTTTGGCAATTCTTCGGGTTATGTCGGTCACCTTGGTTCTCCTGCGGATCTCTTCATTTCTGATTCGATCACGTAAACTCCAAGCATAGTCTCTCTCTCCATTGCCCTCACTGTTCCATTGCCCATTGAGAGCGACTACTTTTCAGTGCCGTAGGTCATCACTGGCAACACTCACCAGTGGTCAAAGACTTGCGCTTTGAAACACTGCGGTATGTGAGACGAGAAGATATTGCGTAGCTTCCCGAACGCTGCCCAGCCGAGTCGAATTCGACGATTGACCTCTTTCTCGAAGATCGACCTACCTAACTAGACAGTTTGTCTTAGGTCTTCATGAAAGTAGGTGTTACATAGGCATTTGACATGACCTTTGTCTTGTCCATGTTCATTTTAAGACCTACTCTTTCGTAAGCTCTACTGAATCAATATTCCATAACAATAATTACAGTGACAGATCTTGAACGCAGTTTAGAAAGGCTGATCGCGTTCAATTTCATTGGTGAAATTCACCCTAAACCTAAGTATAAGTATCCGAAACCTGCGCTGAGAAATGTAATAGATTCTTTTTGACACGCACGCTGAAATGAATGCGAACAGAAGCTCAGACGAGTGAGTGGCGAAACTGTGTCAAGCACTTTTTTAATGATTTTGACATCGTTGAAATTATCTTGACTTTGTTGACGAGTTCGAATGCTGCAGCTGTCATCTGTGTGATCGTCATAATCGTTACAAATGCATTTTACGTATTGGTTTCTACAACTGTAATTAGTGACTAAATAAATTAAAGATACTTTAGTCAAATATATAAATATGTCGTTAGAGACATCAGAAGAAAAGTCATAGAAAAAATGTTAACCCATGTCTCATCTAGTTTATTAATAATATAGCAAAATTACTTAATAGCCAAGTTTGATCACTTTTACGGACACCAACCATTGATCACAACCGTCAGAAAGTATGACATATCTAAGAAAATCCTTTCAGCAAATGTTTTTATTACTTATCTTTTTATTATTCCTCTTGTATTACCTTTAGTTACACTATGTCACCAATAATTATAAAATTGTAGTAGAAGACTAGTGTTAAGCCACATACTGTGTACAATTTAATTATAATATCCATATGGGGACTGGCACTGTACTCCCTTATACAGGTTATTCTATAACCTAGCTGGGAATGCAGCACCTCACCACCATTTCTGTTGTAGTTTTAGTACACTAATTTGTCATCCTGTAAATTGTCATGTACTACAATGCTGTTATGATGAATAAACAATATTATTATATTATTATTATTATAATTATTTAATTTATTGAAATACTCAGTTATTTATAAAACACTACCGAAAATAAGCCGCAGTTAAGTCCAATCAATTTATCACTACGAGGTTTGCAATACCACAATGTACAAGCTCTTCGAAAATAATTTTTCTTTTGCACACAATGCGACCTGTCATGGTATGGTACTAAAGTTACATACTCTGTGTATAACACGAGACATTATAGAGATAACTAATAGGTTGGGGAAAAAGTTTCTTCGCATTTTTTAAGAAAATTCAAAACATTTTTTAATATAGTTTATTTACATTTAACTAAAGTATGTAGGTACCATTTTGTTCGATAACTTTTTGCCATATTGTATGTAGAGGCTTGATCCCATTGCTGTAGAAATTTTGGGACTTCTGGTCAAAATACCGCGACAAGTGGTTTTGGCAGTCCTCTCGTGATGTTAACCTGACACTGCCTAAAGAATTCTGAAGAGACCGAAACAGGTAGAAATCTGAAGGTGCAAGGTCAGGACTATACGGCGGATGCATTAACACGTCCCAGCCAAACTCTCTTAATTTTTGCTGAGTGGCTAAAGATGTGTGAGGTCTAGCGTTATCATGATGAAAAACCACACCCCTTCTGTTGATTAATTCCGGCCGCTTTCTCTCAACTTCTTGCTTTAATCTCATCAGTCGTTCGCAGTAGAGTTCAGAATCGATGGTCCTGCCTGGTGGTAACAGCTCATAATGAATACTGCCCTTCCAATCCCACCACACACACAGCATCACCTTGTTGCGAGTTAACCCGGGTTTCGCCACAGTCTGTGAAGCCTGACCGGCCTTTGACCACGACCTTTTTCGCACGTTCTTGTCATACGTGATCCACTTTTCATCACCAGTTATCAGCTTCTTCAAAAATGGTTCGGTTTCATTAAGTCGTAATAAAGAATCACAAATGAGTACACGGTTCATTAGGTTTCTTTCAGTGAGCTCGTGAGGTACCCAAAAGTCGAGCTTTTTTGTGTACCCAGTTTTTTTCAAATGCGCCAAAACTGTTTTGTGGTCAATTTCCAGCTCTTCAGCTACGTCGTAACTACTGATATGCCGATCTTGCTCCACTTTTTCAAAAATGGCATCCATTTTATCCGTAACAGGGCGACCAGAGCGACGTGCATCTTTGACATCAAAATTTCCGGATTGAAAACGCGTAAACTAAATTTGTGCTACTCTCACAGACACTACACTAGGTCCATAAACATCGCAAAAAATTTTTCGCGGCTTGCGTTGCATTTTTACCTTTTTTGTAGTAAAATTTTAAAATGTATCGAATTTCTTCATTAGATTCACTCATCTTGATGGTACGCAAAACAAATGAAAATCACACATTTTCCTAATTTGAATTTGGAATTATGATCTTTAAAATTTAAAATTTCAATGATACCAAAACCAGCCAGATACAAATAGTATAGCCAAAGAGGTTTTATTACAAGTTCATACATACTATAATGCGAAAAGACTTTTTCCCCAACCTAATATATAAATATATATATTGAACTAAACTGAGTGCGGTGTGACATACACAAGATATGTTACGTTCATAGTAACCGACGTTTAAAATCTGCTCGTGACACGTGACTACACAGGGTTTAGTTTGGACGTGCGGACTAAAGACAAAACGTTCCAATTAGGTCGTTTTCAAGGCCTCATGACGCGTGTGCTAAAAAAAATCTGTCTCTTTTTCTGCGCGTTCGCACTGGCGAAACATTCACAAAAGAACATGTTGAAATCTCTATTTTCTGTCAATGTATCGACTCGCGATCGCAATGTCACACAACTTGTTTGACGTTTCATATCACTTGATATGTTTCACGACATGCTTTTACAAACTAATTTCATAACAAAATGTATCTGTATGAATCTAGTAACATGTTATAAGATTTGCTTTGACATTCTGCCGATTTTGTGATATAATCATACTGAAGTAGACAGTTTATTAGTGGGTAAAAATATAATAATAATATCTTAAGACATTGTTCACACACGGTCATCTGATCCCAAATGAAGCAGAGCTTGTACTATGGAAACCAGATAACTGATAAACTACATACATTTTTTTTGTATATACATACTTATATAGATAATTACACCCAGACTCAGGACAAACAGACATGTTCATGCACACAAATGTTTGTCCTGGATGGGAATCGAACCCACAACCAGCGGCATGACAGGTGGTATCTTAACGAACCACGCCAGCTGGCCTGTCTAAAATACAAGCATTGACGTGGAATTGCGGATACCAGGCCATATTACCTAGTGGGTAGACAATGAAGACGATTTATTATTTAAAGCAGACTGGGCCACCTCGTCTAGTCCGGCCTCTTGATTTGGCTTTTAATTTATTTAATTCCCTATTAAATTGTGTTTTGCGATATAATTTTCCTTTCCATCGGGATAGCACTATCCATGCCCATTTGCTCAGCTTGTAGTAATAAAGAATATCGACACTTTAGTCTGTTTTTATAGTCCACACATTTTGTAATCCACTAACATGCAAAGCCTTGCCAGAGATAAACTTTATAGTGTCGGTAACTCCATGTTTCGATGTTTCACCGGTGAAGTTTACCGTCATACTTGGAAAACACTAAACATCAAGCAATAGACAAGTTGAGACACATAAACAAACAACAGTGCGAACGCAAATGTAACAAATCTCTATACAAAACATGTCTATTGTATATGTTTCTAGACAGTGCGAACGCAGCGAACAACATATCTTGACATCTGTCTCATGTTTCGTGAACTCAAAGTCAATAACACAAATTATGAGATTTGTTTCACATGACAAGTAGCGAAACATCTACATGTTAAATGTTTTCTAGTGTAAACGCATAGTTTTATATATAGGCTGACTGAAAATCAGTGACCGATATTTAAACAAATGATTGTACTCATGATAACAAACAACTTTTACTATGGGACCAAACCTGATATCGCGAAAAAAAATAATCAGCTGTCCAATACATTTATGTTCGCATAACTCGTGAAAATGTAGGGAGCAGCTGACTTTTTTTTTATCATGAGTACCATCATGTGTCATCGGACACCATAATAATATAGTCACCCTATATAATATCATTAGTATAGGTAGTGATTTTGATGCTGTTCGCTTTGTTCCGTCAATCAATACATTTAAGGTCTATCCACACATGCAAGCGCGTGCCTGGGACGTGGACGGACCGTGCTCTGGCCTCGCGCTGAAAAAAATATCGGTGTGAACATTTTACATGGACTCGTTCACACGCGTCCGTGTCTGGGCCTGCGACGGAGCTTCAGTGCCTGCCCTGTGAGTGCTACGACCGTGTCACGTCTCAGGCACGGCCCTGATAGGTGTGGATAGACTTTGACACATACACATGCCACACACACATGCTCGAAGAACGGCATTTCGGGCGGTAAGAGTAGATAGATTAAATCAATCCACAAGGATACCACGCTTAGCACTCAACCTGTACCTACAACACCATAAAACGACCTAGAAATAACCAAGCCTCATATAGAACTGAACGTTCTATCCCAAATTGATCCCATCTTTCCTCAGACATATTTATTGACACGGCAAACGCCAAATCGGTTTATTTCCGGACGAACAGACAATATCGGACGTGGCTGCCGTATCGCCCCGACCATTACGAGGCGTAAATATTTAGTGTTTGTGCCGCTCAGTACCCGGCCGTAAATCTGGCATATTTTAGAAAACGTTCAGTGTTGTAGAGCGACGTCCTTGTCACTCATACCTGTGTGTCTCTTTCTGAACTAAGCATCTAACGCCCGGGTACCTGCTTTTCTGCTTTGTTAGCTGAATTTGCGGCAGAGGGTTTCAAAATAAAGTGGATGTGTTAAAATGTTTTTTTTTTATTAGGGTTCCTGCATACCCAAAGGGTGCCAACTGGACCCTATTACTAAGGCTCCGCTGTCCGCCCGTCCATCCATCCATCCGGCTGTCTTTTTAACCATAATAGGTACCTATACAATTGAAATTTTCACAGAGTGTGTACTACTTACTATAGCCGCTATAACAATAAAATAAAGTTAAAAATTAAAGGGAAGGCACTACAAATTAAAAAAAAAATGTAATGTTATACAGGGAGATTTTTTCAAGAGGCGTGGATGGCGAAATTCTATATTGTAATCAATAATATTGTAATGCTGAATACAGTACAATTCTTGAGACATCGAATCCAGCTACGTATTGAAAACAATGGTCATCATTATGAACAATTAATCAGTTTAGTTTGCCGTAAGTAATGACTACTTTCCAGAATATGATCCGTATTAGCGACACTATCGAATGGTGTAATACAGTGTGGTTTTTTTTTCAAAATCAAAGGATTCGATTCCTGGCTAGAATATTGATTTAAAAAAAATCCAACGATGCAGTTTTAGTTTTCATCGAAATCGGGCCCAAGACTCCTTTGAGTACTTTTCGCTATTCCTTATAGTTTCAGATTTGGTCATCACGCCCACTTGAAAAATTCACCTGTATATTGTACGGTGGTACAGAACCCTTCGCGTGCGAGTCAACTCGCACTTATTAATATAATTTTGATATTTATGAAAGTGTGTGTTGTGTATTTTTTCGGTGACGGCAGATATAATGGCAGCCCCTTAAGGGCTACCTTTTTTATCGTGGGTGTCGTTAAATTCCATGTACGAGTATGTACCTATGTCAGAAGAGTAGATACGTCTTCAACAACATAATTGCAATCAGTGCGATCACTAATTATAATCGTTTGGGAAATGCGGTAATGAATTTCACGAAAGCCTGACATCAGAGAGATATCAGACAAATGTTAAGTAAAGTAAGTTTCAAAGTTGATAAAGTATCTTTTCTATTATAATCAAATATTGTTAATCAAAATTGGTTTTAAATAATTAATAGGTACTTACGGAAAAAAGCTTCGGAGGATCCCATGTTGTTAAAATGTTTATTAAAAGTCCTTCGTATCATGTTTTTAAACCTTTGAGTATAATATATCAAAATATTACATCTGCACGCGTAGCCTGACCACTTCTATGTCTCCGAAGAATAGACACATCTCTTTCTATAAAAAGTGACATTTTGTTTCACCATTTTTAACATCACACCGTAGAAATCCATCTACAAACTGTCATTTTGCCTTTTGTTTCTAACGATCTTTGTCTAAGTCCTTTTTTATGTAGACTATTTTGAAAAAAGTTTTCTATTCAAACTGTCAAAATCACACTGACAACTGACAAATGTCTAGGGTAGTGAAGACAATTTGATTTTGTAATCGCCATGCTAAAGACCGCGATAGACAGTAGAAAACTTGCTATTCGACGGCCGCAAAGTATATACAGTTATCTACAAAATCATGATTTTACAGGATCTAGAGTTTTGAACGCAAATCTGTGATAATTAATAGAAGAACAAAGCTATCTTCTTCTATTTTACATCATTTAGTTAATAGGGCATTACCACCCGCCGGGGTTGCTGGTTGTTTGAAAGAGTTACCGTGGCTTTGGCACAGGCAACTGAACGAACAAAGGTGGCTTTTAGTGAGTAGAAGTCTGACACGCCCTCCCGCTTCACCCAGAGCGGGAGAAGTTAGAAAAAAAAATGGTTAAGGCCAATATTACTGTAATATATATTTTTATTAACTTCTTTTTCCAAAATACGATTGTTCGTTACTTTGTGAAAAATTGGTGTGTTTGTCTTTATATTCGTGATTTAATATTAGTAAAAATTGAGAAATAAATAGAAAAAAAAAGAAATCCTATGATAAAACAAAGAATTCTGAGTCGAATTATGTAAAAAAATGATTTTCGTAAAAAGTTGACTCTTTCTATTTTGCCGTGTATTTACACGGAAACGTCATTTTTGTCTATTCTTCCGTCGACAAAACTATCTATGGTGGTCATGCTACGCGTGCTGATAGACACTAAACTGTGACTAAACTAAATTTGGATTTCAAATCAAACGACATACCATAACCTAATTTTTGTCAAAACAATTTTATTGCAGACAGCATAACGCTCACAAATCCAGTACATACCCCACCCCCATTATGTCTTTGCTGTCACATGACGTCAACTATGATGTAATATGGCGTCTCTTTGGCGGCAAGATGACACTAGTGGAATACTAGGTCGCGGACACTTGCCAAAAAAAAACAGTAACCACATTACTTGTCTATGGTAATAGGATAAATAGCAGCGATATATGGGTTGATACATTATTGTAGGTCGGGAATATGGGTTGCTAAATTAGGTTAAATATCATAAACATTATATTCTTATTCTTTTTCTCAGGCTTTTCCAACTAATTAAGGGAAGCGAAATCTTCAAAAAAAAAAGCGCTCTGTTGGGCTAGGGGTGAATGCTCTAAACTCTTTGCGAAGACTTCTAGGTACGAGTATATCAAATGGTAGGAAAGTGGAGCAGCCATAACAACCTCGTTTGGCGGACGAAATGGTGATCGCCAGATATAACTCCTCACAGAAAGATGTCACTAGGACAGTAGCGAAGTATTCGTAAGGGAAGCTGGTTCAAAAATAAGGTAAAAAAAAAAGTTTACGGATGGATCTTAATCTCACGTATGATTTTACACAAAAACAAAATTTTCGCACCCGCCATCATGAATTTTCATTTTGTATTCACTATCGCCTTTGGCACCCTCGAAAACCAGAAAAACGATACCCATGATGAAAAATTTGAAAATTTTCGTAGCCGCCATCTTATATTTTCATTTTGACCAAATTCACACTTTTATTTCTCTTTCTATTATATATAATATAAAGAAAGCGACAGAGAGAGGAAGTTGCATGGAGGAGGCATAACGCTTATACGTTACGTGACGATTTCAACGAGGTCACTCCTGCCGCAAGCCGCGTTAACGAACTTCATTCCAAAAACACCACATGAAAATCCCGTTTTGAAAGGAAAACCAAAAGTAATAGGACTCGCCTAATATGGAGCGCTGTCCCAAATTAGACACATTATAAATTTATTATACATAAAACAAAAGGTATTATATTAAAACCCGTATACTAAAATATAAATAATTAAATTATCTTCAAAATTGTGAAGGTTTCGTAAAAGGTACCTAAAGGTATTTGTACATTGTCTTATGTAGCAATGAAATGGATGCCACCATACTGTCCTGTGTCCTGATTAATGTTGGAGCTCTGACGTGTGAGCTTTATTACCCGCTCATAAATCTTGATCCACTATAAATTGTTTTGTTGCTAAAGTTATGGCTGTAAAATTACATTTTGACCATTAAATGTGCTGAAACAGATCTAGTATAATCATCATTGTCTGCCTAGTTTTTTCCCAATTATGTTGTGGTCGGCTTTCAGACTAACCGGATGAAGCTGAATACTAGTGTTTGACATGCAGCGACTGCCTATCTGACCTACACAACACAACCCAGTTACTGGGTAATACGGTAATACTGGTTGTCAGACTTTTGGGTTTCTAGCTACCGGTAACGACTAGTTGTACTCGTAGTTATATCATAGTGCTATTATAGTTGAATAACTAGTCTGGCCATAAATACTGTCATCAGAACTTTTCTTTTTTCAACTCTTTAATTATTTTGAATTTGGAACGCGTTTAATATGTAAAAAACTTCTTTCGATTTCCCGCCATTTCACATAGTTTTTTCGAGTTTATTATCAAATTACAATATGGAATGGGGTGTTAAAAAAATAGGATTGCAGTGATTGCCTTGCACAAAGTGGGTACGGAGCCGCCGGTCATATTTAAGACACTTCAAAAGCTTGGTATCAGCCGTATGTTCGTAGATCGTACTATCGACAGATATACCAACACTTCCTCTGTTGAAGACCATAAAAGTTTAAAAGATCGGGGTGGCCGCGTGCTATTAGGACTACAAAGGCTGTTAACGTCAGTAAAGCCAGAATTCGCAGAAACCCCATTAGGAAACAAAAAAAATTATCGCGAGAAATGAAGATTCCCGCTAGGACTCTGTTGCGAATAATAAAAAAAGACCCGTAGCTCGGCGCTTATCGTCGATATACAGGATATGCCCTAAATCAATCCCTACAGAGTGAATCGATCAAAACGCCTTCTGTCCCGATACGCAACTGAAAACCACACATATATCCTCGTTAAAAAAAAAATCACGATTGAAGAGCACTAGAACAAGCAAAATGACAAAGTGTCTCACAGTACTAAAGAAACTGCCCAAGTGGTCGGAAAGGTACAACGTGGTCATCATCCTGCGTCAGTAATGGTTTGGTGGAGCGTGTCTTATCAAGGAGTCACAAAGCTTTATTTTTGTGAAAAAGGAGTGAAGACTTCAGCCAAAGTGTATCAAGAGACAGTCTTGGATCGTGTTGTAAAACCTCTCAGCAATACACTTTCTAAAAATGTACCAGCAGGCTGGCCCTCGTCTAGCCCAGATCTGAACCCCTTAGACTACAAATTATGGTCAGTTTTAGAGGACATCGCTAGCTCTAAACGACATGCCGACATTGTGTCTCTTAAGAAATCTCTGGAGCAAGCAGTGGCTAAATTTCCCATGGAAACATTTCGTAAATCCATAGAATCGAGGCCAGACAGTGAACTACAAGTGATTTTGCTTAAAGTTTCTGATTACTTACTGTATTTGTGTACTGTTTAAATAAAGAGTTAGTGTTTTAGCTTAAATTGGTATACAACAGCGTTATTGACTAATGGCATTATTGTCTTAATTTTGGAGATTCGAATTTCGGGAAGTGCTATTTCAGCATCATTTGAATAAATCAGTTAAATTCACTCATTCTTTTGGTAGGTATCGATTGCAGTAAGTATCGTTATGGTATTTTATAGATTAACCTAAACATGTTTAGCGCTAATCGAATTTAAAACCTCGTTCTGTTTCTCTCAATCGTTTGAAGAAGACAGAGACAGAAAGATCTTATATACAGGATCTCCCATAATTAATGGGGTCATTTTACTCATCATTATGAACAACTTTTACTATGGGACCAAACCTGAAATCGCGAAAAAAAGCAACGCAACAGTTGCTTTTTTTCGCGATTTCAGGTTTGATCCTTTAGTAAAAGTTGTTCATAATGATGAGTACAACGACTCCTTAAGAGGTTGTGCGTTATTTAAGTTACACCTTGTATATGTGGCGTGAAACGTGTTATTGATATGTGGTGATTTTATATACGTGCAGTGGAGTCCTCTTAACTTTTAGCAAACTACTAAATGATTTACCTAATGAATAAACCTCCCATTATAATTACGTAAAGATATTTGATACCACTCGTCGGCAACCTTCATTGCCGTCTATCAATTCAAAACAGTTTGGCAAGCACTTTATTATACGTGTCTAGACAGCGTCTAGATAATTCCTTTCAATAATAATAGATTTGGCTTCCATTACATTCCCTGGAGGCCTATTTTTTTTCTGGTTTATTGGATTTATTTTAGGTACCTATTGTCCTACTTAATGATGGGGCCCGCTAGGCATGGCGGGTTGATACCAGTCGGGGAGAGGTGAATGTACTAGTACAAATATCTCACGGGACTCATGCTACTAGAAGGAACAGTGGGGTTTTAGTCGGACATAACCCTCCGTTCCTCCCAGACGGAGGGTAGCCATGAGAATTTCCCCAGAGAAAAAAAGGTATCAATTGGTCCACGGGCTTAAGCTGGAAAAGACTTTCATAATAGTCCGATATTTCGCTAAAATGACGAGAAAGAAAGAAAAAAAAACTTTATTTGGGACACGCACAGGAATCGCAAACAATAAAGAAGGAGCATATAAAACAAACAAGATTAACATTAAAAAACCCGGCCAAATGCGTGTCGGACTTCGCACAATGAAGGGTTCCGTAGTTGGGATGAATCTCAAGAACAAACTTAACATTGTAGTTGAAAAACATGTTTTCAAATACATTCCAACTGCAATTGTAAGTTTGTACGCACAATATTGAGAGATTTACCATGTTGTTTTAAGACCATAGACTTTTTCCTGTAATCTATAGGTATTGAACTATTTTTTGTATTCTTTTCAAAATTTTAGGCTCAGTACTTTTGGAGAAAAGGAGGGGGTGGAAATGGTAAATTTTCGTATATTTTCTTAAATAACTTTAAAATGATTTATTTTAAAATTATAAAAAAATATATATATTTGACACCCTCACACCTTTCATTTGCTATGTTACACGGTACAGTTTGCAGTACAATTTTTTTTTTTAATTTTCTTATTTGCCCCAACAATTGACCCCCGTATTCAAAATTTATTTATTTACGTTACACGTCCGTGTTTGGGTCACAGAAATACATACGTGTACCAAATTTCAACTTAATCGTTCCATTAGATTCGGAGCAAATTGGCTGTGACAGACGGTCAGACAGACAGACAGACTGACACACGAGTCATCCTATAAGGGTTCCGTTTTTCCTTTTGAGGTACGAACCCTAAAAATAAAAAAATACAAAATGAGAAGAAGGAGAACAGAAGGAGACACACAAAAGGAGAACACAGAAGGAGTGAGGCTATTTAAAAAATAAATACTGATGTGCGGGGAAGCTTTTGCCTAGCAATGGTATGACCTTACTTCTTGCCTTTCATGATTCGAAGTCAATGGGTTTTGATTTATTTGCGAGTATCAAATTACGCTGCATAATAGGCCGATTATTTTTTTTAATTACGTTGATTTAGAAGCTTGATTTGTTTAGGGCTCGAACGAATTTGATATTAATTTCAACTTGATACCTCCACGAGTTTCTGATAACGGTCTTGACTGACAACGAAGTGGTCCTATTTTCCGCTTTTCCCTTTTAAGGTACGGAACCCTAAAAACATCGTAGATTAAGTAATATTTCCAAGAAAATTCTATCACATTCTTGGCTTTTGTGACTACGTTAAACGGCAAAACTATAACATTTTGCTTTTATCGTGATCAAAGTACTACAACCACAAACCAACCGGTAGAGATCAAAGCCTCACTTAATGGAACTAAGCTGGAACTTGAGGAGAAGTCTGCAGGGAAACGATAGGAATATTAATAATTCCCTTCACTAAACTAATTAGTACCGACAGTATCGGAAACCAAAGTTCTCTAGAATCCTTAACTAGGTTCACAGAACGTTCTGCTGTATTATTAATGTTAGAGAGCTTGTGTTAATGAACAAATGATGAAATAGCTGTGATATGTAAAGGCATGACGAGCGAGAAGTCGTGAGTTTGATCCTCATTTTTTACCGAATTCAAAAAGGAGATTCTGTATGTATTGTATGTATTTATGTTTATATTTCAGTTTTATCCACGATTTTCTCAAAAACTTATGAAACAATTTTGATGATTCTTTCTCTGGTGCGATCTACATACTTTCAGGAAGGTTTTAGTATATAATAAATTAGCTAATTAAACTTATGTACGAACTGTTATTTACTCCGGCATTTCGAAGCGGATTTTAATGATTCTTCTTTTCGATCGTTATGGGCTTATGAAATTGTATGTTCAACTAGAAATGGAAAAATAAATTTACTTTTAAAAAGTAAAAACCGACTTCAAAAACCTAAAACGAGTAAAATAACTTTGATAAAACTTAACAGCTTCTGAAGTCGGTGTCTTCAATTCTTCGAGCGAGCGAAGCGTTTCTGCTTCAAGTCAGGAAAAACTTGCTTTTGTCTGTCAGTTTGTTGCTACTCCTCTACAGGTCGTATTTTACAACCGATCTGGACGAAACTTGGTATACAGGTTTTATTTATTGTCATCGGAGGATTTTTGATTGGAGGGGCATAAAATTCTATGACCACATAGAATAATTTCAGATTTTTCTCTATGCAAACTTCGGAGATAAGGGGTGGGGACGGTATTTTTTTACATTTTTCATCAAAAGTCGAAAACTATGCGGCCCAAAAATAAAAAACAAGATGTTTGAGAATGTGTAAGCAGCGCTCTTTCATATGATACCCCACATGCCCTAGTAGCCCCACTTCGAATTTTTAAGAACCCCTTTCAGTCTCTATTGCGAAAAAAAAAATTCTTTCTTATTTGCACAATAGTTCGTCAAACGTCATCTAAAACTATTCCAAAATACAAGTTGATAGCATTAGTAGTTCTTGAGATATTCAGCTGTGACAGACAGACAGACCGAGTCGCACCATAAGGGTTCCTTTTTACCATTATGGTACGGAACCCTAAAACGGAGGAGGTTATATATTCGTCCGTATGTTTTTTTTAATGTAGGTATGTTCATCGATAGTTTCGTCAATTGTGGACCGATTTCTTAAAAATCTAGTTAGCTTCGATAATACGTATTTAATCCACTTTGTGTATCTTGATGATGTTATAATACTGCCTGCCACTGTTGTTTAGCAAGTAGTGGTACACGAATTGATGGGAGGTAAGTACCATACCTAAAACGTGAAAAATAAAATATTTTATACAAAATAAAAACAACCGACTTCCAAAAAAAAAAACTACAAAGTGAAAATTAACTTTTGGAAGAAGTTGGTGGTAAAAACTAAAATACAGATCCAAAGTTACCGACTTTTTTTATCAAAATCAAAGTACAGAAACGTAAGAATACTTTTAAATATTTTAGAATTCTCTTTAAATGGAAGCCCTACAATTAGGGAAAGGATAAATAATGTTTACGCGTAAAAATAACCTCGATTCAACCTCTGATCTTCAGGTCAGGTTTCCGGCTTGAAAAGGGGCACTTTGTTTTAAGGGTTTTTAATAATAGACCGAAGAAGCAACTTCCTTTTTCTCATAAACGAAACGGTACTTATTCCAAGACTAATTAGACTAGTTAAGTTGAAGTAAAAAACTTTTTTACAAAGAAAAAACAACAGACTTCCAAAAATACACTACAAAGTGAAAATTGTTATTTATGTTACAAGGGCGGAAATCATCTTACGCACGTGTGTTATACAACGTTCTGCTAGGAAATAAAAATATATATTTTTTTAAAGTATTTTTCTTTTGATTTAGCCGGTCAGAGGCTGTTGTTGGC
Source organism: Dicycla oo (assembly GCA_948252095.1). Classification (NCBI taxonomy): domain Eukaryota; kingdom Metazoa; phylum Arthropoda; class Insecta; order Lepidoptera; family Noctuidae; genus Dicycla; species Dicycla oo. The sequence continues at coordinate 20,297,512 of OX411732.1, forward strand.
ATTTTGTGCTTCTTGAGTAACATTTTCCGGGGTTAAATTAATTGATTCGTCACTTGATCTTGACATTTTTAGCAGATTTACACAAATCGACTCCGAACTAAACAAGAAATTAGTAAAATGGCGGGCTTATTTTAAAACCGAAAACCGTTAATTTGTAGTTTTATCACATTTTTTTTGCGGTTACAAACTGAGGTACATTTGCAGTTGGCGAATTGACCGTGACGTATATCGGTGTATGGGAGAACATTTTCTTCAACTACAATGTTAGGTTTGTTTTGGGATAAATTCATCCCAAAAAACAGATCCCTTCATTATGCGTGGACCGACACGCACTTGGCCGGTTTTGTTTTTATGAAAGTGAGTGGAAAACAAAGATAAAGCTGATATGTCTGTTTCAGTCCACGGCCACATGTTACCGACAAAAATTACATTGAAATGACCGTTGATTTGCTCATTTAAATTAATTTACGATCACTCGGAGCGCAAGTGAAAGATGCTGAGTGCTGAAACGACTGATATCAGCCTTAGTAAGTTTTATTTTTGATTCTAGAATACCAGGTAAGGTTGAAATGTCGCATGTACCCGTAATCATTAAAACCCGGTACACAGCCCCTATCTTTATGATCAACCGAAAAAATATTATCATTATTATGCTTTACCTGAACGTGGTTGTACCACTTATTTCAACTTCGTTACATAATATAGCAGACAATTTATTAAAAAAATTAAAAAAAAACAATTTCTTTAAAAGAAACCCAGTCTGTACTAATGTATTTTTTCCAATTCAATAGCAAAACTTTCAAGAAATTTAGAAATCACACTGTCTTCAGCTATTCTTGAAATAAAATCAAAAAATTACAATATTTTATGAAAATAGAGCTCGTGGCTAAGTAATAACAGCCACACAGGTCGATCCATCAGGTTAAGTTGGATGGGTGACCATCTTTACGTACCGAGACTCCTCTGTTCCTCGGAAAGCACGTTAAGCCGTTGGTCCCGGCTGTCATTCGTGGATCTTTGACACTCGTTACGGATCGTCAGAAGCCCGAAAGTCTGACACAACCAGTCTTACCAAGGGGTATCGTATTACCCAGTAACTGGGTTGTGGAGTTCAGATAGGCAGTCGCTCCATGTAAAATACTGGTATTCAGCTGCATCCAGTAAGCCTGGAAGCCGATCCCAACATAGTTGGGAAAAGGCTAGGCAGATTGATTGACAATATCTTCATTACGCAAATCAATGGCGAAATGAACTATTTTTCGAAAGCGCTAGAGTGATGAAACTAATAAGAAACTGTGACTTACACCAATGGTTTTGCGCCACGAAAAATACTTGTACAATTCATGTGCTCGAAGCGTTTTCCAAGCAGTCAAATTGTGCGGAAAGTACCGCTTTTTCGCACTAGTGTTTTTTACTTTTCAGTTTTTATTTTTAACTCCGTTAATTATTAGGTTTTCGGTAAGTTTACGCCAATATAAAAATACTGGTAGATGCGTTTTTTTTTCTGATTCCGAATATGTAAATAACTCTATTTCGAAAAATGTCAGATACGTCTTTTTTCCTTATGACGGCAGTATACACCTTTGCCTAATCCTTCGAGAAACAGGCGAGCCAACAATTTTTCTTCTTATACCTGACATGATTCACGTTTTACGCATGAATCAGTCATTTTTCTCTCGAAGGGAAACAGCCCAAAGATTGATCATCCGTTTAGGATAATGGGTGAAAATAACATGCGTCTTTACTTAAAGAGTAATGAGCCGTTTGTTACGTGAGGTCTTTGTAAAAAAGGCGCGACTCAAATTAAGTTCAGAACACGTCATTACCATAATGTGAAACAAATTGAGGATTTTGTCATCTTTGTGTCATGTTTACAAAAATATTATGAGCATAAAAAATTCATGAGTAATAATTTTCTACAAAATTACTATTTGTGTTTGTTTGATTGTTTTTTGTAACATAAATGGTTTATTAATAGGCTTACAATAATTATAAAACAGAATACTCTTTATTACCAGGGGGACTGAAAAGTTTGAGCCTAAGTAGGTATGTACCTTCAAGTGTCATTATTATCTCGCGCTGCATATTACTAATTTGCGAATACCCTCTTTAGTAAAAATACAGTTTCATTAGCATGAACTTTAAAAAAAATTAGCCCCCTGGTACACCGGATGTAACACTCTTAAGAGCGCTATTGTTGCTCAGGTTTGCTATAGCTAAGTTTTTAACAAAAACTTAGCGTCTGTTGGGCCATGGATGGCTGAGACACGATGACGTTTACGGATTAATTACTGAAAGCGATGCTAATGACATGAAAGTCTGTATTTATACTAAAGAGGGTATTCGCATATTAGTAATATGCAGCGCTAGACAATAGTCACACTTGAAGGCACTTAGGCTCAACACTTTTCAGCCCATCGGTATGTAGGAATTACAGATATAAAGTAGAAATTTTACATAGGATGACGCAATGGGCGGTCTTATCCCTAAAAGCGTTCTTTTATACATAGGTAACCTTTGGATGGATTTAAAGGGAGATACTGCAGGGTGTCTGTGGTGTATCATGTCAGTCCAATTTAATTTAATCCACCAACCTGGCTCGGCGTGCTGTGCTGGCACCGGTGAAGCGGCTGCGGAAAACCTCAAGCGGCGTAAATACTCGTATAATAACTATAATGGTAATTTTATTTTCGAGCCGTTTGGGGTTGAAACCCTCGGGCCATGGGGTCCGAGTGCTCATGCGACAGCAGGAAATCTCGAAACGGCTGGTTAACACTTCCCGTGACCCAAGGCCTGGCTTTTACCTTGGCCAGAGGCTAAGCATTGCCATATAACGTGGCAATGGCGCCAGTCTCTTGGGTACATTACCAGTCGACAGCGATGTGGATGAATCTTTCGCCGCCATATTTTAGTTTGTGGATAGTTTTAGTTAAGTTAGGATATAATTTTGTTATTTTTACTATTGTTAATCCACCAACTAACTGCAGTTTGACCTAAAATAGATTAGCTACCGTTGTTGCACTAACACTACACCAAGATATAAGCAAGATACCTACACTATATCAAGATGAGAGTTGTTTGTGTAACTAAGTACGTCGTCGCCGCTGGGAACACGTACATCCGTTTATTGAGTTTAAAGACCGCAGTGCGCTCTCGGAACAGTTTGTCCATGCCTACTTTAATGCTACGTTCACACGTCATTATAGAACACTTCGTTTTACATTATTCAGCTGCCGGTTATAATTGAATACTATGAAAAACTTTTTAGCAAAAAAGAAAACCGACTTCCAAATCAAAACACTACAAAGTGAAAAATAACTTTAATTTCGGTAGTCGGTGTCTTTGTTTTTGTATTTTCGTTTTTTGCCACCGACTTCCGAAATTAAAGTTATTTTTCACTTTGTAATGTTTTGATTTGGAAGTCGGTTTTATTTTTTGTTAAAAAGTTTTTATTTTTCTCTTTTTAGTGGTTCACATGTCCCCCCTTCATAGCGTACCGGCGTGATGTTATGCTACGAACTGGTGGAAACAATAGACAGACATGAGATTTCAGCAATCTCGGGCCATTTGCCATAATTTATTGAGGAGTTCCGTTACCTATCTCCGAAGTTCTTCATCAGATCTTCACCAAATTGAAATGAGACCACTTCGAGAAACTACTCTTCCAAAAACTACCCACATCGCTTCAAGTGTGCCTATAAAATTTGAAGAGTTCCCTCTATTTCTCCAGGATCCCATCATCAGATCCTGACTTGATGATCATGGAACCACCTGGAAAGTATACCCTTTCAAACAAAACAAAAAAAAAATCAAATCGGTCCAGCCATCTTCGAGTAATCGGGGAACATACATAAAAAAAAAGGTTCCGACGAATTGAGAACCTCCTCCTTTTTGAAGTCAGTTAAAAATGTATACTGTAATGCAGTTTGTACCAAGAGTTGCTGGTCGTTTACAATGGCATAGTAAAGTCTAGAATTGCACAGGGCTAGATTATGCAGGGTCAATTTAAATTAGCTAGCTAAACTCAGCAGGTGTGATAGGTTTTTAGTTTTACTGTCATTAGCACTGCAGAGTTCCACTAGCTACTTAATTTAATACAGGGCAAAAACCGTATTTGATTTTAATTTAGACCATAGTATTATTGGGTTTTCCATCTGGAATTTCTCACAGCAGCCCAGGGTTTGGATTCGTACCCAGTTGATCAATAGGGTCGCTCCCTATTATTTGGGACTTAAATATATCTGGCGAAATATTTTTTTTTTTTAATATTTTTTTATTTTTATTAATTAACACATACATTTGTTGTAACAGGTAATACCCAAGCTAACAAAAGTAGTCATGATTGCTCAGATTAGAAGCACAAGTTACACAGCGGACAACATACTAAGCGTCACCCTGTGGAATTCCGCCAAAGAGCAAGAAAATATGTCCAAACGCCGAGAGACACTATTAAGGATTCTTACTGCACAAATCACCGGTGCAAACTTTAATAAGTTTGTACGGGTTGCCGGAACCCTAAAAAGTGCCTCCCGCGGGCGTACTTCCTATAGGTACACCTCTGCCTAACCCTTCGGAGAAGCAAGGCTTGATGTTAAGTTGTTTAAACTATTTATATAAAATCGGGATGTTGAAGTGTGAACCCAGACATATTTATACGGCAAAAAAATCCGGCCAAGTGCATGTCAGAGCACGCACAATGTAGGGTTCCGTAGTTGGGATGAAATTATCCCAAGAACAAACTTAACATTTTAATTGAAGAAACATGTTCTCCCATACCCAACTGCAAATGTAATTCTGTACGCACAATATTGAGAGATTTACCGTGTTATTTTAAGACCATAGACTTCTTATAGTTTTCCTGTAATCTATAGGTCTATCTGTTTTCTGTATTTTTCTCAAAATTTTAGGCTCAGTAGTTTTGGAGATAAGGGTAGGAATGGTAAATTTTCTTAAATAACTTTAAAACAATATATTTTAAAATTATAAAAAAATAGATTTGAGACCCTCGCAGTAAGCCCTTTCATTTGATTTGTCGCACGGAACAGTTTGCAAAACTTTTCATTTTAATTTTCTTATTTGCCCCAAAAGTGACCCCATTTTCTAAATTCATTTATTTACGTTACATGTCCGTGTTTGGGTCACATAAATTCATATGTGTACCAAACAAGCTAATTGGTCCATTAGATTTGGAGAAAATTGGCTGTGAAAGACGGACATATAGACAGACAGACACACGAGTGATCCTATAAGGGTTCCGTTTTTCCTTTTGAGGTACGGAACCCTACAAAGCATGATAATAAAAAGGTGCAGTATCTACAGCACCGTGTGATCTGAACGTGGTCTAAATAAACCCTTTTTAAGATGGATTCAATATTGTACAGCGGACCACAAAATTGGTGAGCCATACGAATGTCGTTCGCACGTGCTGGGGATATGAGCTGAAATTAAAATAGTTGGGCTAGAGCCAGGTTTCAATTCGCTCCTTTGGCTTGAAAATTACCTACAGTTGCTGACTTTTTAGGGTTCTGTACCTCAAAAGGAAAAAACGGAACCCTTATGATCATTCGTGTGTCAGTCTGTCTGTCCGTCTGTCAAACACGGCTGTGTAACGTAAATAAACGAATTTTAAATATGGCGGTCACTTACGGGGGCAAATAAGAAATTAAAAAAAAAATGCAAACTATACTGTGTCACGTAATAGGTTGGGGAAAAAGTCTTTTCGCATTATAGTATGTATGAACTTGTAATAAAATCTCTTTGGCTATACTATTTGTATCTGGCTGGTTTTGGTATCATTGAAAGTTTAAATTTTAAAGAACATAATTCCAAATTCAAATTGGGAAAATGTGTGATTTTCATTTGTTTTTCGTACCGTCAAGATGAGTGAATCTAATGAAGAAATTCGATACATTTTAAAATTTTACTACAAAAAAGGTAAAAATGCAACGCAAGCCGCGAAAAAAATTTGCGATGTTTATGGACCTAGTGTAGTGTCTGTGAGAGTAGCACAAATTTGGTTTAAGCGTTTTCAATCCGGAAATTTTGATGTCAAAGATGCACGTCGCTCTGGTCGCCCTATTACTGAGAAAATGGATGCCATTTTTGAAAAAGTGGAGCAAGATCGGCATATCAGTAGTTACGACGTAGCTGAAGAACTGGAAATTGACCACAAAATAGTTTTGGCGCATTTGAAAAAAACTGGGTACACAAAAAAGCTCGACATTTGGGTACCTCACGAGCTCACTGAAAGAAACCTAATGAACCGTGTACTCATTTGTGATTCTTTATTACGACGTAATGAAACCGAACCATTTAAGAAGAAGCTGATAACTGGTGATGAAAAGTGGATCACGTATGACAAGAACGTGCGAAAAAGGTCGTGGTCAAAGGCCGGTCAGGCTTCACAGACTGTGGCGAAACCCGGATTAACTCGCAACAAGGTGATGCTGTGTGTGTGGTGGGATTGGAAGGGCATTATTCATTATGAGCTGTTACCACCAGGCAGGACCATCGATTCTGAACTCTACTGCGAACAACTGATGAGATTAAAGCAAGAAGTTGAGAGAAAGCGGCCGGAATTAATCAACAGAAGGGGTGTGGTTTTTCATCATGATAACGCTAGACCTCACACATCTTTAGCCACTCAGCAAAAATTAAGAGAGTTTGGCTGGGAGGTGTTAATGCATCCGCCGTATAGTCCTGACCTTGCACCTTCAGATTTCCACCTGTTTCGGTCTCTTCAGAATTCTTTAGGCAGTGTTAGGTTAACATCACGAGAGGACTGCCAAAACCACTTGTCGCGGTATTTTGACCAGAAGTCCCAAAATTTCTATAGCAATGGGATCATGTCCCTACCTACAAGATTGCAAAAAGATATCGAACAAAATGGTACCTACATACTTTAGTTAAATGTAAATAAACTATATTAAAAAATGTTTTGAATTTTCTTAAAAAATGCGAAGAAACTTTTTCCCCAACCTAATATATCAAATGAAAGAGCTTGTTGTGAGGGTCTCAAATAAAGTGTTTTTTTTTAATTATAATTTTGAAATAATTTTTTAAAAGTTATTTAAGAAAATAGACGAAAATTGACTATTACCGTATCTTCGAAACTCTAAGTCTAAACTTTTTGAAAAAAAAAATACAAAAAATAATTCTATACTTATACATTACAGGAAAATTAATAAGAAGTCTATAATCTTGAAAAAAAACATGGTAAATCTGTCAAAATTGTGCGTACAAACTTACATTTGCAGTTGGAATGTATGGAGAACATGTTTTTCTACTACAATGTTAAGTTTGTTCTTAGGATAAATAAAATTCATCCCAACTACGGAACCCTTTATTGTGCGTGAACTGACACGCACTTGACGGTTTTTTATGTTGCCGTTTGACTGCGTTTGAGTTCAAACTTATGTCCAAAGACTGGTATCAATTTTAACCGACTTCATAAAGTAGGAGGTTCTCAATTCGTCTGTATGTTTTTTTTTTTTTTGTATGTTTGTTACGCGATTACTCAACGACGCTTGGACTGATTTGAAAAAATGTTTTTTTTTTGTTTGAAAGGGTTTACTTTCTAAGTAGTCCCATATACATTTTATTAACTCTGTTTGGGTAGTTTTTGAGAAAGCTTCAATAATGCGTATTTTTCCCATTTAGTTTATTTATGTAGATGATGTTTTATTCTATGCGGATGATGTTTTAATAACTTCCTATTACTTGCACTGTTATTTATATAGCAGGTAGTGGTATTCGAATTTTTATGGGGTAGGTACCACAACTAAAAAGTGAAAATTAAAAACTTTTTAGCAAAAAATAAAACCGACTTCCAAAACAAAACACTACAAAGTGAAAAATATCTTTGATTTCGGAAGTCGGGGGCAAAAAACGAAAATACAAAACCAAAGACACCGACTACCGAAATTAAAGTTACTTTGTAGTGTTTTGCTTTGGAAGTCGGTTTTATTTTTTGCTAAAAAGTTTTTTTTCATTAGCGATAGTTCAACTACATAGTCCTAAGGACACTGATGGTCGATTTCTGCAATGTTATTTAAGCATCGTGAACATTGACTGATCGCTGATGGCTTGCTTAAAAAGATGATTCCATATAACTATGAATCCATACTAATCCATACAATTTGTATTCTATCCACACTTCCATATTATATTATAAATCTGATCGTAACTAGGTATAGGTACTCTGTTACCTTTTTACGCCTTAACGGCTGAACGGATTTGAATAAAATTTTGCAAACGGGTAGACTATAACCTGGTTTATACTTTTATACCGGTAGCATGTTCCCGTGGGATAGTTTCCAACATACACGCGGGCGAAGCCGCAGACAAAAGCAAGTATTTTTTCTAAATCCTCATCGCCTTCTCTATGACTAGGTACAAAAAAAAAAAAACTACTAAAAAAAGATTTTTTCCTATAGCCTTGTTTTCCTACACCAAAAAATACTCTTATAAAAAAATATATCAATTGTAGGAAATCCCACAAAGTAGCCCAAGGCTCAAAGGCCACGAGATCCGATTATATCGATAACTACACTTGACTCTTGACCGCCATGACACGAAGGTGAAGCTCTGAACTCTTTTCTGATTGCTTCCTAAATCGTGCGTGTTGAAAGTCTTTAATATTTTCAGGTAATTTGATTTTTATTCATGAGTAGCCATGATTTAGGGAACAGCAAAATAACCGATAAAAAATTTGATGTTAATTAATGGTTTGACCAGTATGCAAAGAGTTGGATATTGGTTTCCCTAGTATGCAGTCTTGGACGGACAATGGTTTGTACTCCATCCATTTCACACTAATCTGCATGGTCCTCACATGATCTGAGCAAGATTATGTCTGGACTTTAAAAGAGACTGAGACCTCTGAGTTTGTTTCGGTCTTTCTTCTCAGAGTAGTCAGATAGGAAACGCCGACCTCATCTAGTTTTTAAAAACATAATTTATTTTTTAATGTGTTTCTGTGATGGCCCAATGGTGAAGGCCTCGCCTCTCATACACAAGGTTGTAGGTTCAAATCCGGACAAGTAGCTATGTGACTTTTCAATTCAATGTACTCTCTGAATTTATCTTTGACATTACTGACGTTGGTGAAGGAAAACATCGTGAGGCAACGTTAATATAAGTCTGAAATCGCCAACCCGTCTTGAGCAAGTGTGGTGATCAATGCTCGTGCCTTCTCAATATGAGAAGAGACCTTTGCCGTGCAGGGGGCAATAATAGGCTGCTATTATTATTATATTATTTTTATTGTAAAATAGTTATTTATGCAACTGTTGTATAATAATGGGTATTAAAACACGAATGTGTGTTTAAGTATCACATGAGTGTTTTAATTCCTAATTATGTACAGTTGCATACAAGACTATCTACACAGACCTCAATCAATTTGCCTAGCCTTTTCCCAACTATGTTGGGGTCGGCTTCCAGTCTAACCAGATGCAGCTGAATACCAGTATTTCACATGGAGCGACTGTCTATCTGACCTCCATAACCCAGTTACTGGGTAATACGATACCCCTTAGTAAGACTGGTTGTCAGACTTTCGGGCTTCTGACGACCCGTAACGACTGTCAAAGATTGACGAATGACAGCCGGGACCAACGGCTTAACGTACTTTCCGAGGCACGGAGGAATCTCGGTATGAAAAGATGGTCACCCATCTACAGAACCTGATGGATCGACCCATGCGGCAGTTATTACTTAGCCACGAGCTCCTCCACTAGGGTGTTGTACAGTGTTGTAAGAACTCTATGTAAATTACTGCATAGTTTCATTGCTGAGCATATAATACAAACAAACTATGTATAGGTAATAATAGAATTATTTATTGTAATAATGATGTACATTTTTAAATTACGGCGCTGTGGTAGTGAAACGCTCGTGCATGACAAAGTTCTTTTTTTGAAATTCAAAAAGATACCACGAATTGAATAGTGAGAATATGGCTGTTTGATCGTAAAAACAAAGAAGTTGCATAATGAAATTTAGTACAACATTATAACACTCGTTTGGATGATATTAGGGTTACTGTGACACTGGTTGTTTTAATGTTGGCAATAAGCTGTTTCAGAAACTTTTATAGAGGATTTATAGCATGGGTATACATAAACCTACATATAGAAATAAAATTAGATATTTATTATTTGCCTGACTGACATTATTTGCGTAACCGGTATAGAAAAACAGTTGAGGTCCCCATTCCATCATTTTGTTATACAAAACTGTCAACGCAAGTCTGACCTTAGAACCTCGCGTAAACTAATTTCACGTAATTGTTGTAATTTTATTGAGTCGTTAGTGATGTCATTCGGTACAGATATAGATAACCTCCTAGGTTATCTTTACAAATATAAATAGTCCTTCCTGAGTTATCTATGTTTAAAATTTCCAAGTGTGGCTAATTGGTTGTTTGGGACCAAACGAAATTATACCTACTAATCACTAAGCTATAGTACAACCCAACTTAACTAAGATTATTTGATTTACGGCCGAACCCATCTATCACCAGTTTTGGCAAACCTACTGGAGATAGAAATAGCATCTATCTATGATTTTAACGTCCCAATAATCTAAGACAGATACAACAAAAGAACATGAACGAACGAAAGGAACATAAGGACAGGACATAAGGTCTATCAACAATAGCGATCTGTATTTTACTGGAAATAGGGTATTTGGTTCAGCCGTTAAGGGGACTACTAGACCTAAAGCGCGGTCACTGTCGGACTGCAGAACACAACGCTGGTAATTTATTGCAAAATATGAAACAGCTATCTATTTACAAAAAAATATCTATTGATTGGACTATAATATTAAAGCACGTTAATATGTTGCTTGTAGAATAATCTGACAAAAAATCAGAATGATTGCATGTTCATTAGTATGGTTTTTAATCATTAAATGAAAATTTTAGACGTTATTTTCGTGATTTTTTCTACACATTATCTAACTAGCATTGAGCCCATGAGAGCCAGAGTGTTCAATACTTATTTATTTTAAACTATTTTTTTTTTTTTTGTAAAGTATGGTTTTAGTAGTTAGGCCTATCTGTCCCTTGAGGCCATGAGAGACAGAGTGGCCTAATTGTCATTTATTTTATCCTGCTTTAAAAAAAAAACTGATTTTTCTTTACTACCGTAAACTATTGTTTATGTAGTTAGGCCTCTCTGGCTCTCAAGGCCTTATATCCTGAAAAATATCCTATTTTTCTGCTTTTGTTTACTACACTAGATTATATACTTTTAGGCATGCGTTTAGGTCCTGTAGTTCCCTTAATAATATTAAGTACTCACGGTGGCGGTGTCTAAATATATTTTTATTTACTTTCCTAACACGGGTATGCTGAAAGAGATTTCTGTAGAAATAAGCATCACGTTAGAACGTATTTTTCTGTTTTTTTTTCTTCTGCTTGTCTGTTTATATGTGTGAACATATTATTATTATTATTATTCATTTATTTCAGAACCAACAAATATTCCATACATTGTTAGTAAATCATACTTATAACTATGTTAGTATATTATTATTGAATGTCAAAATTATTCATTATTAATTATTACACTTACACTATTTTACATTGAAAAGGACCCCTCCAGAACCGTGAACGGTATTCCAGTGCCTCACAACCGGACAATCAACCCTATCCAATATGGTATTCAGAAGGCTGCTGGTGCTGCCCCGCACGCGGCGCATCAGGGAGGCCACTCTTTTCCTTACTATAGCCCTAAAGCAGTCAGTGCTAGCCTTAGCAAACATACCTGATGCACTGCAAAAGCGAGGCAACCCCAACAGCATCCTAAGACCATTATTGTACAAGACCCGCAGGGCATTGAAAGACCTACGCGTATAGCGGACCCACAGGCTGCAGGTATAAAATGTCTGGCAGTATGCTTTAAAAAGCGCAATTTTAACATCTTTTGTGCACCGTGCAAACCTGCGCGCCAGCATATTGCATCTCACTGCCAACGCCCTACGTTCCCGCTCAATATCTAAATCATCTGAGAGGTCCTCGGTGACCCAGTGCACCAGGTATTTAACGGTTTTTATTTAACGGTTGCATAAATAAAATAAATTAAATAAGTAAATAGTGTATGTATAGCCTAAATATACAAATGTTAATGACGATAAGAGACTGAGAGGTATCTGAGGCCCTTTGATCCCGCAAAGGGTTTGCCTCGAGGGCTGCTTAAAAAGTTAAGTGCTGGAAAATTTACGACAAAGAGACATGTTTTTAAAATTTACGACAAATAGAAGAAAAAACATTTTAAAAAGTCTTTGGTAAAGTTTTGTCCTGTAAACGGGTAATGCATGGCCAAACCAGCCGAAGTAAACCCTACCTACTGCCTGCCTACCCACTTCTTTTTTTCTTCTGTACTTCCTACCTTCGTTCTACGTATAAGGAACTCTTCAGCATTTGGTGGTTTAGGTTGCACGTTCTCTGACAATGAATGAAAGAATTTAAGATTTTTTCTTCAGTAGGAGTTTTAAATAATTCAGTACCCGTCCCTGGATTTGGAAGACTCATTAAGTAGGGGACGGTAAATCTGCTGTCCAAACACACAATGAAGTATTGACAGCCAATCAATGAGGGTTTTCTGAAATGACGTTTATTAAGTGGCAACACTCAGTCGTCAGGTTCGGGCACCTGTCAAAAGTGTCAAAGCGCCTATATTTTTTATTTTTTTAGTCGTGATTGAATGAAGAACGAATGAATGAAACGAATGTTGTACGTCATTATGTTATATTTTATACTAGCAGACCCGACAAATGTTGTCCTGTCAAAATTTCAATCATTCACACAAAATTCCCATGGAAAATGTACTTTCAGTTTTCATACAATACCTTGTCCTGACAATTACAAATAAAAAAAGAATTATCCAATTTGGTGCAGTCGTTCGGAAGTTATGCGCGTACATACCTACATTTCGGCGATGAATTTATATATGTATATAGATTCATTGTCGAAATGAAAGATCTCTTGAAAAAATTGGCGCCAACTGAGTAGGGTGAATTTTCATAAAAACCCCGCATTGAGTTGACACGGGGTTTGTCAACTTATTAACACGTTGACTGCCAACCTATGAGTATACTCGTAGTACAAGACCTGTGAAAGTGTGTCATTTTCACCATTAACCTCTCGAATGTCGGAGACTAAATTGACTTGACAGAAATTGTCAAGCTGTCAAGCTGTATTAGGATTACATTATCATAAAGGTCATTTTAATATTTTCACTTGTCAATTTAGTGTAACTGTCCGACTTAAGACACTTGGAGCATTTTTTCTTATGTCGAACTGTGTAACATAAGACATTCGAGAGGTTGACATTATAAGGTATTTATAGGGGCTTGTGGCTAAGTATATAACAGCCGCTCGATCGATCAGGTTAAACTACGCTTCCCGCGGTTGGTCCGTGACTATCTTTACATACCAAGACCCATCCGTGCCTCAGAAAGCCGTTGGTCGGCTGTCATTCGGGGTCGTTTGACAGTCATTACGGGTCGTCAGAAGCCTGAAAGTCTGACAAACAGTCTAATAACAGCCGCATGGGTCGATCGATCAGCTTAAGCTACGCTTGCCATGGTTGCTCCGTGGATGGGTGATCATCTTTACATACCAAGATCCCTGTGCCTCGGAAAGCACGTTAAGTCGTTGGTCCCGGCTGTGATTCGTGGATCTATGGTCGTCAGAAGCCCAAAAGTCTGAGAGCCAGTCTTTCCAAGGGGTATCGCATTACCCAGTAACTTGGTTGTGGAAGTTAGATAAGCAGTCGCTCTATGTAAAATACTAGTATTCATCTGCATCCGATTAGGCTGGAAGTAGATTCCAACATAGTTGGGAAAAGGCTAGGCAGATAGTCCAAAACCCTTTGCATTTGGACAGCCGTTATTGTGTGGTCGTCTTGCTGACCTTGGTTTTGTTTTGTTATTAGTTAATTAACTCTTTGTTTTACTCCGATGGTCCTAGTTTATCATTTGTGACTTCGAGTTACGACTACATGTACGGCTATATGTAAGTGGGCACGCCCTTTATTACTGGAGGCTTTTATTTAGATATAAAATTCTGCTTACGTTTTTAGGTTTGCATTTTTATTTCTGCTTGAGTATAGTTTTCGAATTTTTTTTTTGTATATTGGCGTGTGCTAGCTGACTTTGCAAATACTTTAATTTAATGTTTTGTGTTGCGTAATGTACTTATATTATTTTGTGTAGTGTTGTATAAAATCATTTTTTTAACTGAACAGACAGCTGTGCTGCTGGGGAGTTTTTGCGCCACTTCTTCTCCCCAGCTAAAGCACTAGGAATTTTTTTTAAGTAAAAAAAAAGTGAAAATTGCAATTTTTTATTATCATACAAAAGGACCATTTATTTTTTATTGAAGATTATTTCTTTAAAATGTTGGCGGTAACTGCTGTTAACACGGTCCATTATAAGTTCCAATTGCACGAACAATTCGGTGTACAGTTAATTTCTCGCTTCGGATCGCTGAATTGGCAGCCTAGATCGTGTGATATATAACCTCTAGACTTTTTCCTTTGGAGCTGTGTACTCGGGTACGATTGAGGAATTGGAAGCCAAAATACCACCCGAAATGCTCAGGCGCGTCTAGCAAATTAGAACTTCAGAATGGACCATGTTAACCACAGTTACGGCCAACATTGGAAGGAAAAAATTTCTTTAAAAATTTAATGTCATGAATGGTTCTTTTGTTTAATATTAAAGTTAACCCGATAAAATTGGTATTATTATTATTTTTTAGTTTTGAAAAAGTACCTTTAAATGAATCATCTGTTATACGTATATGCAAACTACGTAAAAAAATTTAAAAACAATTCAAAATATAAGATTAAAAATAAGCCATGGCAGTTAAGAGATGACCAGTCTCAATTGTTGGCGCCCGTTCACCATCCAGCTCAACCATCTTGTAGGGAACCGAATGATCCAACACACGCGCTACCATCAGCTAGACATTTAGATGAACATGACATACTATGAACTGCCATGCTCTTTCAAGTCTGTTTCTTATTATTTGGTACTTTACTCCTGATTTTGGAACGAACTGGTAATGATTTAACCTTTTATATTTGCTATTTTTAGTAAATAAACTATGGTATGGTTTAAAATAATAGCTTCAGTGAGTGGGCTATGTGAGCTATGTGAGAGTTAATTAATTGATCGCCTATAATTTACAACACAACCTCATTAGTGACCTACTTAACATTAGTTTGTTGAAGTCAGAGAAACTTAAAACTGATTTTAAAGTTTATATTTTTTTCTTTTTCTAATACCAAACCTTTGTCTCTTATTCATTAAAATCTTCAAATATAAAGCTAAAAATTCCCCTGAAAAAAAAAAACTAACCTAAAGGGCACAAAACCAAAAAATCCTCGCACACGCTTCATCAATCATAATTTCATCCCGCTGACGCTCTCCCAGTCCATAGATAATGTAAAATAAGGCAAGTTCTCACCGTAGGCTGCATACTGGCGATCGGCCAGCTGTTCCAAGCGTACGCTGCTATTTATACGCCCAGGATATCGATTTTCCCCGGAACCGTTACGTAATACACGACACAGCCAAAACGTTTGCCGCCTCTGACTGTTACACTCATAAAACGCACATTTTGCTCTAAAACCAATAAAGAAAATTTGCCAGATTTATTTTAAAGTCAAAAAAGAATATATTAGACTGAATGCGTTCACAAATGCGTTTAAAAAAAGTTGACGTGTTTTTCTTGAAAATGGAAGGCGGGAATTGACTATAGGATTTTTCTTTTCTTTTTTTGTTCACAGTTTTTGGCTGTGAAACCGTTGTGGTGCAGGCTCCGCGGAGGTTTGATACAACCGTGCTCAGTGGCGCCCCCGAGCTAACTGCCGGTTCCACGGGGCGACTGCGCGATTCAGGCATACAAATAAAGTCGCTACATTGTGTTATGGTTTAACCTTATATCTACGACGATAAAGTTGAAATTTACTTGAGTGCGGTGTAAAATTGAGGGTAACATTTTCTTTCAGTATCTATCGCCCATATTGTTGTACAAATAAGATTGTTTTTAGTTAGATTTGGCGTTACGTGATTTTGTGTTCTAGATGAGCATTGTTTCAGCATTGACGGAAGAATAGACATGATGGCGCCTATTTTTCATTCATTTGTCAAAGCATTTGATTTAATGAATTCATCATCATTCCGCTTGCTTTGTTTAGTTCCATATTCGTGTTAATGTTTTAAAACACCTTTGGGATTGCTCTAAACAAAAGTACTTCCACAAAAAATAATTAAATATCTTAAACAATCTAAGTTAAAAATAATCTAATAATAAACAACCAATAACTTTTAGATAACATCAACATTTTGCTTTATCGCAGTAACAACGAGCGTTAACAGCAAAATATAATTATACTAAAGTACTACACCGGGCCGCAAAGTAAGCGGGTCGCTAGCAAAAACCTCAATAACTTCCAAAATATTGGAGCTAGCTTTATGAAATAAAGAGTATATTATAGACAATTTTATAGTCCTTCAATCAATGTCATACAAGTTCAAGATTATGAAGTTTATCTACATAAATAAAAATCAATCGCCAAATGTATGTACACGCATCACTTCAGCAGTGCTATTCTGTAAAAAAAAACTCACGGTGATAACATAGGTGAAGTGAGCTTGAAATCACTTGTGGTTCCACCTGCTGATCTATTTTGTAAAATTCTCACCGTGAAAATTTAGGTGAAGTGAGTTTGAAAAGAGCTGTCATTCCACTTGATGCTAGGGATTGACACTATTGACAGCTCACTCCACGCTCACCTCACCTAAGTTTTCACGGTGAAAGTACAAAATAGCACTGCTGATGCTTGGCATTGACACAGCTGACTGCTCACTCCAAGTTTTCACCGTGAGATTTTTACAGAATAGCACTACAGAACGGTTGCACCTATTTTTTTTTTTATTTGAGGTGGGTTTGCTCTTGACTCTAGTCTAGGTCAGAGGTGACATAGACAAAGTCGACGATGATGACGAGATTCTTTTTTTGTTGTGTTTGTAATTGTCTGGGCAAGGTTCGTATGAAAGATAAATTTTGAAAAGTTACCGGGAAATTGGAAAATTCGGGAAAACTGAAAGTGCTATTTCTATGGGAATTATGTATGAATTATTGAAGTTTTGACAGGACAACGTTAGTTGGGTCAGCTAGTTTTGAATAAAAGTAAGTTAAGTAAAAATGATAATTTTCACTAGATTTTGAAAAATGTGCTACGGTATCAAATATGCAATTTTTAAACATTTTAGGATTTTGTGTTGCCACCACGAGCTGTTAATACAGCTGTTATACGGTTTGGCATGCTTTCCACCAGACTTCTGAGCCGATGCTGAGGAATATTCTCCCGTTCCTCTATCAGTGCTTCTTTCAGTTCACGAAGCGTGGAGAGGAATTTCGCTGGCATACACATCGTCCCAAGCATGCTCGATGGGATTCAAGTCTGGGCTGCGTACTGGCCACTCCACGCCTGTGATCACGACATCTTCCAGGTAGTCAAACATTATCCGAGCTGTATTTAGATGAGCGTTATCTTGAAAAAATATGGCGTTCTTGCCCATGTTTACTAAAAATGGGCCAACATCCTAATTTAAGGTTTCATTCACGTATCTTTCTGCAGTTAAAATGCCAGTTTCTACCACCACTGGCACGGAGCGGCTTTCGGAAGAAGTTCCAGCTCACACGTGCGTGGAGCCTCCGCCGTA
The DNA here is from genome assembly GCA_948252095.1 of Dicycla oo. Classification (NCBI taxonomy): domain Eukaryota; kingdom Metazoa; phylum Arthropoda; class Insecta; order Lepidoptera; family Noctuidae; genus Dicycla; species Dicycla oo. The sequence continues at coordinate 20,315,260 of OX411732.1, forward strand.
TGGCACTTTCTCTTCAATGCAAGCTTGGTTATAACGCTCTCCTGGTCTTCTGTAGACTCTTTGCCTCCCATCGTACGTGTACAGCATGAACCTCGACTCGTCGGAAAACATTACTCTTGATCAGTCATCTAGAGTCCAATTCATGTGTTCTCTAGCGTAACTCCGCCTTGAATTTCGATACAGCCTTTAGAGTTTTGGACCATTTGCAGATCTAAATGGCTTCAAGTTTGCTTCAGCAAGACGCCGCCTCAGTGCACACGTCCTCGGATTGCTGCCTTCAGTAAGTAGAAGGTGATTTTTGGTTTCAATAGCCGTTTGATATCGATTTCTTAACATTGTTGACACCATAGTGACTCTAAGGTTGACACCATATATCGATCCTCCCGCGATATCGCGTGCCTTGTTCGACCTGGTTCCTGGTCTTCGAATATTGGATCCAGTATCTTCGTATCGCTGGAGCACTCTTTGAACAGTTGATAGCGACACATCAACAGTTCTCGCTGTAAAACGATGACTGCGCCAATTTTATTAGAATGATGAATTTCTGCAAAAGAAATGCCACATTTATAAACAAAAACAAAAGCAAAACAAATGGTTTCAGAGTCGTTCAAATTTTAAAAATATTCTTTATTTTTAATTTATGGTTTTTAATCACAATCCCCATAAAGAATTAAAAAGGTTTTACTTAAAAAATAAGTAGTGTATGTAGTATATCAGTTATCTGGTTTCCATAGTACAAGCTCTGCTTAGGATCAGATGACCGTGTATGAAATATCCCAGGATATTATTATTATTACTACTTCTTTCTATATTTGTAATGAAATAAACTTTAATTTAGTTTTTATTTTAAAAAGATTGCTCAAATATTTTAAAAGTTATAGCACTCTTTATAACCGACTCGCTTTTTTTGCGGCCCAGTTTACATTATATTATAACGCTGACAACAAAATAACAACCGACATTAAACTAAGCGGCTTTCCGCTTCACTGAATAACATTCGCTACGCTCTCGTAGACATCGTAGACCCTCGTAGGCCGTATGCTACGAAGCGTAGCTCTTACGTAGCCCAGTTAAATCAATTAAATACTGGTCATAAAATCCAAGACGGATTTTATTTAGATATTTATCTACACCCATGCTATAAATCCTCTATAAAAGTTTCAGAAACAGTTCGCTTATTGCCAACATTAAAACAACCAGTGTCATAGTAACCATAATATCATCCGAACGAGTGTTATAATGTTGTACTAAATTTCATTATGCAACTCCTACAGAGTACTCTTTTATATATAGGGTGACTGGTAATTAGTGGTCGATACTTAAAAACATGATTGTACTCATGATAACAAACAACTTTTACTATGGCACCAAACCTGAAACCGCAAAAAAAATATCAGCTGTTCCCACGACTTATGCGAACATAAATGTAAGGAACAGCTGATTTTTTCGCGCTTTCGGGTTTGGCCCCATAGTAAAAGTTGTTTGTTATCACGAGTTATGCGAACATAAATATATAGTTGGTAGGTATATTGGTTTGGTTTATATATTGGTCCATATAAAGATATTGGTTTCGTACTTAAAATCCGTTCAGTATTTTTTGAGATCATCGCGAAAATACAGCGAGACAGACAGACGCGGCGGAGGACTTTGTTGTGATACTATACTAGGTTGAGAATCAGCACATTTTGAATATCAAAATTACATAAGACAGTCCCCCTAAACGCTCGCTCTTCACCACTTCCTAGTGCTTTAGCTGGGGAGAAGAAGTGGCGCAACTAACTCCAGCAGCACAGCTGTCTGTTCAGTTAGAAGAACCATCACCAATAATCACCAATAATGTTCCCACTTTTGGGGCACAGGCCTCTCTTCGAGAGGAAGTGGGCCGTAATCCACGCGGGCCCAGTGCTGGTTGGTAGATGTCACATGTCTTCGAAATTTTGGTTCTGGGAGATGCCGGACTCCTCACGATGTTTTCCTTTACCGTTTTGAGAGCACTGGTGATGAAATTATTTACACAAAGTAAATCGCTTGCCTGGGCTCGAACCTACAACCCACTCGTAAGTCGGGGCCGTTATCACAGGGCTACTACTGCTCTCAATAACACAGATAAAAAAGCACAGATTAATAAGAGAACACAGCTAATGAACTAGGTCGAATTTAAAATAAAATCTAACACGAACAAAAAAGTCGAAGTCACCCAACGAAACCTCATAAACTTCAGTCGAACTTCAGCTTAATTACAAAATTATTCCGAAAACTTTTTGAACAGCCATTATGGTCGTTTTTAAACAGACTAACACCCGTATTTATAAACAAGTAAAATTGATTACTTCAGTAAAAGTAATTACTCAAGTCACGATTTTTAATATTTAGTTTAGTAGTTGCTTGAACTTAGAACTGTCAGAGGTTAGGATTCTTTGCCAAGTAATAGTTCTTGTGTATGTCACGCACTGCTTTGGCGAAGCCATCGAGAAACACGGCGAAGCACTGGCTGTATCGCTTGACATCTCGAAGGCCTTTGACAGGGTCTGGCACGCTGCTCTGCTCAGCAAGCTTCCTGCTTATGGCATCCCAGCTGATTTTTGTAGCTGGATATCAGATTTCCTTAGTGAACGGTCGATTAGAGTAGTTGTTGATGGCTGCTCATCTGACCTTATGGCTATTGATGCCGGAGTTCCTCAGGGGTCTGTTCTCTCTGCAACTCTTTTCCTGCTGCACATCAATGACCTGCTTTGGCCTGGTATTGTTGGGTACGCAGATGACAGTACAGTTTCAGAGAGATACTTGTCCAGCGCAAAAACCAGCGGGGCTGAAGTTCGTTCCTTGAGAGAGTCCATGGTAGAGCGGACAGATTTGACCTTAAGCTTTGTCTCCCAGTGGGGTGATGATAATCTGGTCTCTTTTAACGCCACCAAAACGCAGGCGTGTCTTTTTACCGCTAAAAAGAGTCGTTTCGCCCAAACTCCTACTTTTCGGGGTACATCTGTTCCTGTAACTGATCGACTTGAGCTCCTAGGCATGGAGTTGACATCTGGTCTCAACTTCGGCGCCACCATCGAGTACAAGACCCAAACTGCGGCCAAGAAACTGGGCATCCTAAATAGGGTGAAGCGATACTTTACGCCTGGACAGCTTTTAACTCTTTACAAAGCGCAAGTCCGATCCTGCATGGAGTATTGCAGTCACCTTTGGGATGGATCAGCTAAGTACCAACTAGCCGCGCTTGACTCGGTGGAACGCAGAGCTAAGAGGCTCATTGGCGACGTAAAACTGGTGGATGCCAAGCTTCATTGCTTGGCTCATCGCCGCAAGGTTGCCTGCTTGTCGGTCTTCTACAGATTGTACTTCGGAGAGTGTGCCCGAGAACTCCACGAACTCATTCCACCGGCCTCCTTCTACCACCGGACATCTAGACGCACTGCCAGTTACCATCCCTACCTGGTTGCTATTCCACCAATTCGCACTAAGCGCTTCCAAATGTCTTTTATAATGCGCACAGCAAAAGAGTGGAACTCACTACCTGCGTCTGTGTTTCCGAACGTATACAACCCTAATCTCTTCAAAGTGAGAGTGAACAGGCTTCTTCTGGGTAAGCTCACTCCATCGTCGACTTTGTCTCTGTCACCTCTGACCTAGACTAGAGTCAAGAGCAAACCCATCACAAATAAAAAAAATAAAAAAAAAAAAATAGTCACCATTTTCTTTACTTAAGAATTGAGAACTCGACCATTTTGCGTTTGATTTAGTAATGAAACGTTGATTCTTACTCAATCATACTCAAGTAAATAACGTACATTACTCGACTATAGAATAAGATTTTATAAATGAAGAGTTCTATACTCAGGTAATGACTTCACTGAGAAATTACTTAGCAGTAAGTAATTGCTTGTTTATAAATACGGGTGTTAGTGTTGCGCCCTTTAGGCTTAATTTGGTGCAATCTAGCTAATGAGTTGAGAACCGTCCTCATCTTTATCGTTTCAGCCAAAAGACGTCCATTGCCGGACGTAGGGCTCCCCCAAGCGTCGCCACATCCACCGGTTATGTGCCACAAGGTCCACTTTGTGGGAGGTCTTCCAATAATGCGCTGTCCGATTCGCGGTCGCCACTGCAAAACCTTTCGGCCTCATCGGCCATCTGTTCTGCGAGCAATGTGCCCTGCCCACGCCACTTAAGAGGCTACCGAGCGCGCAGTGGCGCCCTCATCGTTTGTTTGGTTATTTCTTTTATTTTAGAATGAAAATGCAGAAAATGTGCACGTTATGTTGTGCTTCACAAGACAATACGTTATTATTATTATAAACAGTAGTTTTATATTGTTAAGTTTTATTGTAATCATTAAAACGGGAAATGGTGGCCACTTTTTTTCCGTTTTAATGATTACTATAAAACTTAACAATATAAAAGTAAGTACTATTTATAATAATAATAACGTATTGTCTTGTGAAGCACAACTTAACGTGCTCATTTTCTGCATTTTCATTCTAAAATAAAAGAAATAACCAAACAAACGATGAGGGCGCCACTGCGCGCTCGGTAGCGTCTTAAGTTTAGCAATTCTTCGAGCTATATCGGTATGAGTAGCTGAGAGTAACGTAAAGGAATTTTGTGAGTTAAGTGTTCTTTCTGTGGCCCTATATAAGACTGTCCAATCATATGAGTAAACTTAATTTTCTTATACCTGGTTCCTATATTCAATAGCCGCTTTACTTAATAAATATTCAAGGCACGTCTTGGTAATACCTACTAAGTACTGGTCCTTTGAAATGGTTGAGAAATCTTTGAACTCTTTATAATGACCAAAGTTGAACTTTTAAAGGAGTCTCTTACCGTTGTTGGATTTGGATTCTAAAAGGTTTTCATTTCTTAAAAACTATTTAGAATTTCCGATTTGGGATCATTTATTCTCATAAGAATTACAATTCACTTACATGAGAATATTTAGTTCGATTGTAATGTTTTGAGGGTAGATTACAATATAAATAAGGAAGTGTTAGTTCGATACACGGGTTCAATCAACTGTCAAAATACGTAAACAAGTTTCTGTACAACACCGATCAGCGGTAACTGGATGTGGCTTCACACTATTATAGGGAAAGTAAGTTTAAAGTAGTTTAAAAGTGGTTTTAATATTTTAGATCCTTCATACATAATAGTAGTTTTCCTTCCTTAGTTTGTGTGGGTTGGGTGTAATTGTAAAAAGTCTTATTCACGTCTGTTTCATTTTGTGTTTTTATATATATATATATATATTTTAATATTTTTCTAATTAGTATGCATGTAATGTATGTATGTTTGTGTAGTGTTCGTTACTTATTTCTGTGTATAGTTTCTGTTGTAGTTAGATAGTCATAATTAAATACCGTTACCGCAGTTTATTTTGAGCACTTTGTAGTAAGTAGGTTAGTTAGTGTTTTATCGGCGGTACCCCATACTTCCACTAGGTAGTCAATATGTGGATTAACAAGGGAGAAGTAGATTGTATAACGATCTTGACGTGGTAAGCACCGAACGATACCTCGTAGGGTACACGTGAGCGATTGTAATTTTGGCTTTATTTTTTGAGTATGTAGAAGCCACGTCAGTTTATTGTCTAAAATTAGCCATAAATATCTTTCTTGATCTACTTTGTTTAAGATTTGGTCATTTATTGTTAAATGTGTATAATTGCCTTTTTTTTTTGCTGTGAATATCATGTAATTAGTTTTAGCTGTATTAATGGTGGGAATATTTTTTTTGAAATCACAGGTTGTCGTTAAGTCCAAATCGTTCTGTTCTTGCTTAATAATGACATCGATTGAGTGGCCGAAATAAAACAAATATGTCTCATCTGCGTATAAGGTTAAGTCACCTGTTAGACTAATTTTGTGGACAATATTTATGTACACGAGAAATAACAAGGGATCCAGAATTGAACCTTGGGGTACACCGTATTTTATAGTTCTGGGATCACTCTGGGTGTCATCAATTTTAACTACTTGGTATCGATTTGACAGGTAAGGTCTAAAAATGTCAAAGGCGGGGCCTGTTAACCCGATTTCCATAAGTTTCTTTAATAATAATTCATGACGGACTGTGTCAAACGCCTTCTTTAGATCGATAAAGACACCCACAGTAATTTTCTTTTTATCAATATTAAGTTTTATAGTTGTCACAAGGTCTATTAGTGTGTATTTGATTTCGGTCTAAAACCGTATTGCTTTTCATATATTAAGTTTAGAGTAATTAGGTAATTTTCGATGCGGTTGTACAAAACCCTCTCAAAATTTTTTGAAAGCATGGGAAGAACTGAAATAGGACGATATTCGCGCGGCTCTGATTTAACTCCGGATTTATAAAATGGCGTAACTTTCGCAACCTTTAGACTATTTCGAAATATTTCCGATTTCATACATTTGTTTATGCAATTTGTGAGCTGGTGTTATATTTAAATTATTAATTATTTTTAGAACTTCTCTGTTGTGGCTGGTTCTAGATCAGTAAGGGAAGATCAGACGAGCTAGATCCAGCTGAGACTGCCGAGGCACTAGCCGATGGGTATTTCATGGGAATTTGATTTGCCAGTATCAAGCCAACATTTGCAAAGAAATCATTGAAACATTCGCAGATGTTTTTTAAGTCAGTAACAGTGTCATTTTGTGATTGAAGTTTTCGGGGGGCGGAGTTTTCAATGAATTTATTGCAGGATAGGCTGTTTATCAATCCCCACATTTTCAATGGCTGTTTTTTGCAGTTTTCAAAGGCTTTCCTTGATTTCGTTCGTTGGATTAACTCTAATACTTCGTTTCTTTTCTTTCTAAATATAATACATCTTCCTTTTGCTTGTCTTTTGGGTTTTTCTTATGTTGATTGCATAGTGTTCCGACTGTTTATTTCACGTATGATTGATCTATTTATCCAAACTTGTCGTGGTGGGTTTACTGTTTTGGTTTTTGTGGTTTAGCTTATGTCTATACTTTTTAATAGTTTTTCTTCCAGTATTTTGTATATACGTATAGTCACTGTTTGCGGGATTCCAAGATGTTCTTAAAAAGTATTTCATAGTCAGTATTATGGTAGCTTATCTTTTTCAGAGGATCTGGTTTATAGTGTTTCAATTCTAAGTAGATTTGTTTGTGGCCTGACATGGGTGTATCGACAATGGCTAACTGGAAATCATTTAGTTTAAGATTGGTTGTGGTAAAAAGAGTATACTCTTTGATGTTAACGATTGTATTGTGCAGTATTCCTCATATATTTTGTTAAAAAATTCATAGCCTTTTCTTGGATCACTTCTTTACTTGCAGTTGCACGTTCTGTAGTTAATAAATTGAAATTAAAGACGCCAGAGACTATACCTCGCTTGTCTTTAAGTAGTTTTTGGGAGTAGGTATCTAAAAAGGTTTTGACGTTTGACTGTTCTGGTTTTCTGTATACAACACCTATATCCAGAGTATAGCTTGCGATATGAATCCAAAGATAGTGATTACAGTTTTGATAGATTTCCTCAGTCAGACTATGTCTCAGGTTAGGTTAGGTCAGGTTTTAAAAATTTGGACAGCCGTTCAAAACCAAAGCTTTAGTAAAAAAGTGCAAGAGCTATTATTGAAAGCTAAGAAATATTTAACACATTCCTTAGTTATACGAATAAGTAAGAAATGTGTTAAATATTTCATAGCATGGATCTCAAAGTAGTGGCTGGTGTTTTATATTTCGAAGCATTGTTTGTTTTACTTGAAGCTGGCACAGCGCCAAACGACTGCAGCGGAATTTATTATTTAACTTGTAAACTTGAAATGCAATCCTTGAAGTAATATAGTTGTATGTTTGCGACATGTTGGAATTGTAATGATTATATAAAAAATATACAGGGCTATTTTTAAATCATTAACTAAACTTTCACAGGGTGTTCTACCCATGAATATGAACAACTTTTACTATGGGACCAAACCTGAAATCGCAAAAAAAAAATCAGCTGTTCAGTACATTTATGTTCGCTTATTTGGTCAAAATGTACTGAACAGCTGATTTTTTTTTTTGCGATTTCAGAGTTGGTCCTATAGTGAAAGTTGTTCATATTCATGGGTAGAACACCCTGTGAAAGTTTAGTTAATGATTTAAAAATAGCCCTGTATAAAATAACTATAATAATAATACCAGCCTGATATTGTCCTACTGCAGGGCAAAAGCCTCTTCTCATACAGAGAAGGCACGGACATTGATCACCGCGCTTGCTCAAGACGGGTATCTGGACTTATATTACTAGCTGGCCCGACAGACGTTGCCCTGTCAAACTTAAAATAATTCATAAAAAAATCCCATAGAAAAAATGACGTTCAGTATTCCCGAGATTGAAATATTTCCGGGAAACTTTTCCAATTTTTCTTTTCATTAAAACCTAATTTGGACTATTACTTACTAACATTCCAAAATTAAAAATAGCATATTAGGCCCAGCCTTTCTCAAGTGATGCGCTTACCAACGAATAATATTTAAATTTTATTTACAAGTATATAGCTAGATAAATAAGTCCAGGTTTCCTCACGATGTTTTCCTTCACCGACGCCAGTAATGTCCAAGATAAACTCAGAAAGTACATATGAATTGAAAATATATAATAACGAAGTAATAAAAATGTTGGTAAAGCCTAAGCAGATAATGATGAACGAAGAAAAAGATTATGGTGACCCCACGGACTAAAGAAAAAAGAAGGACTCCGCGCCATGCATATCAAAAGTGAAGCACAGTAAGTATGGCCGGACCGTTTGTACAAACGTGCCTCACGCACACATTTACATCATAGTATGCCGGCCGGCCGCCATTACGCGACACGACGGCGTCTTTGTAAGTACTATTTACGTGAAGTAATAAAATAAAATAATGCCATCTTGTGTTGTGAAAAGGTGTAAAAATAATTCTACATATCAGAAAAAGTGTCAGGGAATAACATATCACAGGTAAGGCATAATTTTACTTGTTGATTTATTGTATTTTTGACATTTTAAAATCATTACTATTGGAACACAAAACCTCAACAGACTTATGAGTGTTGTCAGAAAATAAATGGGTAAAATTTTCCCGAGAGATTGGGTAATTATTTTTTTGTGTTCTTTGTATTATTTTTTTTTGCAAGTATTGACGATGATTATTTTTATAGATTTCCTACAGCAAATCAACTATGGAACAGTGATTGGATAAAAATAATAAGAAACTGCAGAGGTGAAGACGATTGGGTTCCGTCGAAAAAAAGCGTGATATGTAGTATTTATTATACATTTTGATACAAATGATTTGTATACCACGAAAAATGGACTACGTCGAGTCGTTACCTATGCAGTTCCAAAAAGAGTAAGATAATAATAATTTTTGTACTAAATATACTTCATCTGTGCCCATCATAATATCCATCCGCCTAACCTCTTCTTTACTAGTATGGGGTCCGTTTTGATTTAACTAGATACGGCTGAATACCTGTATTTTACACGAAACCACTGCCGTCAGACTTATAAAATTTCAACTATATCTGGTGACTACCTAGTAATTAATCTTCTTCGCTGACTGTATAGTTAAATAAATATTTTTACTTAGTTATGTTAGTAGAAACCAAAGATTTTCTGTTGAGTTTTAAGTGAGTAGTAGTATAGTGATGATGTTCACACTGTTTGTATTTTCTTTTAGCTATTGTTTGAGCCACCAGACATCGAAAAACAGCCTGTGGAGCCAAGAATGACTATTCCTTTACAAAGAGCACACCAGTTGTCATCACATGAGACATCTATTTTTCTTCCTTCATTTGTAACGAAAGACAGCATTCGTACATGACATTAACTGAAATATTAGAAAACTTTATAGGCAGCAATGACATATTTTTTTTAATTTAGAAGTCGAGCACACTTTCTCAGGGGTAGAACACAAAATCAGTCTAATAAAATGCATTTCAGAAAAATATTTAGCCATCAGTTTTCATCATATTTCCAAATTAGAATGTATAGCAAGGCCAGTGAACAATAACAGGCAGGTATATAAAAAATTAACCCAGCATAATGGATTTTAGTCTATTTTTAAGCATTTAGGTATGGTTTTCTGTAAAGGGTTTGTATCATCAGTTGGTTCTTAGATTGGAACGGATTCTAAGACTTCTTCGATCGATAAAGAAAGCAGTGCGGGTTAGTGACTGTTTGTATGTGTTGTGAAGATTCTGATTAAATGATTTGAATAAATATTTAACTTTTATTTTCTACAGAACGTTAAATAGTTCTCTTATTATTATACATAGGTAAAATCTTTACACCTTGTGTGTAAGTAAGCTTTAATAACCCATCCCCCCTATCTTACTTATAGGTAATCATTTGCATTACGTATTCTACAGCAGCGTTTTTTTAGTCATCCATGCAAATTAAATACTTAATTTTGAGTTTTAACTAGTATATGTTTGTTTGTATTTAAGTGGACTTCTTATATCGCTTTATTCTAATAAATGAATAAACTGTCAAAATATTTAAAAAATGGGGAAATTTCCATTCATCTGGTATCCCTCAAATCACGCACACATAGATCGGTACGGTGCTTCACTTTCGATACGCGTGGCGCGGAGTCCTTCTTTTTTCTCTAGTCCGTGGGTGACCCGTAGTCCGTGAGGTTAACGAAAAGGTCACCATTACCTCGGTATCGGATGTAGCAGATAATAAATTATTTATGTAGTTTTTATTATATCAAAAGGACTGGCAGTAACGTCTTCCTGAGCATAATAAATAGAATATTCATAACAGACCTACTTGTTCTATTATACTTACCAGAGATTCTGGTAATTTCCTATTTTAACGAATAGTTCCTATTAATTCGTATACTTTTCGATCGTTGTGTGACACTCCACCGGGATTTTTTATCAGGAGCCATTTTTTTATTAAACTTATAACAACGCCATCTGTGAGAGGGTAGCAGACTTACAGCTTTTCTTGTCCATGAAGTAGAGTTAGCAAAAGTTCTAAGTGGTTGTTCGCTAACGTTTCAAAAGATGGAGTATAGATGGCGGTACACGCTTAGCGAACAGACGATTATTTAGGCTGCGGCAAGGGCCAAGAGAGAGGCTGTTTTAAAAGGATAGATAGGTACTGTTACTGAGCGCGCAATGGCGCCCTCATCGTTTGTTTGGTTATTTCTTTTATTTTAAAGTGAAAATGCAGAAAATAAGCGTGTTACGCTGTGCTCCACAAAACTATACCTTATTATTATTTCAAACAGTAGTTTTATATTGTTAAGTTTTATTAATCCTTAAAACGGAAAATACTGGTCACTAAGCTCCGTTTTAACGATTATAATAAAACATAACCATATAAAACTATTATCCCTAGTTGTCTCGCTCAAGAGTAATTCGCGCGGTGTGCATACTTTTAGACTGCATATTGTCGCCCAATTTCTTCAAATTCCATTTTTTTCCAGTCCTGCAAATCCCCTGGACCCCGCATGTGTAGTCCCGCATTACTGATCTCGCAAAAACAGTGCGGGATCCTGCGGGATTGGATTCCCTAATATTAATAATATGAATAGTTAACCTTAAAACAAACATAAGGAGTTAGACAGTACCTATCTCATAATCAGCCTATAATGTTCCCATTGCTGGGACACAGGTCTCCTCTCTGCGAGAGGGAGTGGGCCACGGTCTGGCCATCCACCACGCGGGCCCAGTGCGGGTTGGTAGATGTCACATGTCTTCGAATTTTTGGTTCTAGGACATTCCGGTTTCCTCGCGATGTTTTCCTACACCATTTTGACAGCAATGGTGATAAAATATACACATAGTAAAGCGCCGTGCAGGGTTCGAACCTACCACCTACAACTCGGTAAGTGGCGGCCGTTACCAATTAGCCGCCTCTTATATGAAATTATAGAATCTAAGAACATGCTTTATTTTGTTGTTTTTATTTTTTAATAGGTAACAAATAGACTGCTGTAAAAAATCTCGGTCTCGAGTAGTCTCGATCCGATACTAGACTATTTTAGTATGCTCAGGCCAAACTACTTAGAAATAAGACATGTTGCGCTCCTTCATATTCAATTTTTAGGCTACCTAAATAATCTCAGATGAGAACCAGGCGGGTGTTTATTTATGCCAACAAATAAAGAATCACCATAGAAGGCCAATCCATTTTGGAGATTTAATTAGTATAACTAATAATAATGTACGGGACAGATTGTTTTCTAAACTGTACACTATAACTGTTTGTTTGTTAGGTAGCGAGTGTGTCCAACATGTAAAACACTTCACGTAGTAAACCAAAAGTTTATTGATCACTAGTGTCGTACACCGTAAAGGTTAGTGATTCTTACATGTACGTCTGTTCCGCGTGTTGGTAAGTTGCACACTAAGTAGCAATATTTGTTGTGACAAGTGAACCTATTGATTCTCCTTGTCAGCCAGAAGTAAGGTTAATGTACGTACGTAGTACAAATAATCTATAGATACTGAATATCCTATCCTATCTTACTATCCTACTAATATGATATTATAAATACGAAAGTTTGGATGGATCGATGGGTGTTACTCAATCACGCCAGAACGGCTGAATGGATCTGAATGAAATTTAGCACAGAGGTAGATTATAGTCTAGAATAGCACATAGACTACTTTCTACATTATAATTTCCGACATGCGCGCGGGCGAAGCCGCTGGCAAAAGGTAGTAATATAATGCGAAAGTTTGGAAGTTTGTTACTCAACCACGCCAGAAGGGCAGGACGGATCTGGATGAAATTTAGCACAGAGATAGACTATAGTCTGGAATAGCACATAGGGTACTTTTTATCCCGGAAAATTTACGGTTCCCGTGGGATAATTTCCGACAGCCACCCGGCGAAGCCGCTAGAAAAAGCTAGTTGGGTATAGAGAAGTAAATTTTGTGAGTTTGTATGAAAAGGGTAATCTTCGGAACTACTGATCCGATTCAAATCAAATATTGTTATTGTGGGCATAGGTTATACAAACAGACTGATGTTAGGTAAATTACAGGTCCATTATGTCCTAATAGGCCTACAATAATTATGTCAAGATGCAGTGTAAAAAACTTCATAGGTATCACTTATAAAACAAATCTTGCAAAAATGAAAATCTTGGATCGTGTAGTAAGTAAGCTTTGTCAATTAAAAAATTAGGCAATTTATATAATCACCCGATCCGATGGCGTTTCCGATAATCATTTCACGAGGGAAGCTATAGTATTGCCGAGTGGCATACATTATATTCGAAGTCGCGGGCAGAAGCTTATTTAGGTATTTTAAAAATTAATAATTAAGTTAATAATTAACCTAACTAAAACTATCAAAAAAAAAATGGCGTCGAAAATTTCCTCCGCATCGCTGTCGACGGGCAATTACCTACCCCATAGACTGGCAGCATTGCCACGTTGTATGGCAAAGCTTAGCCTCTGGCCAAGGTAAAAGCCAGCCCTTGGGTCACGGCAAGTGTCAACCAGCCGTTTCGAGATTTCTTTGAACAAACCATGAGCAGAAGCTAGTTATTAATATAACTAATAATAAATCCCTCGACCACCATTAAATTCCCACATATCGCGGTTAGCGCACCAATTGTCTGCGCGCCGTAACCTTGTAGCGGGGTGACGATTTAATATCAATAGTTAAATGTATGGGTGTGGCGGAACAGATGTGCTGTGCTTTGTGGTAATTGTAGATTTTATTTGTATTTTTAGTATCTGCGATCTTTGGTTCAGCATAGCTTATGTTCGAACTTTAAGTGCCATGCACTGGAAAAATGTTTGTTTATTGAACTTAAATTATGACTTAGTTCGTGATTATAGAATATTGATAGAACATTAGATTACTTTGTATTCAGCGGAACTGATTAGATTATGATACTTAATAAGAATACCTAGACTTCACTCACTTTTACAAAAAGTTTTATATAGGTACAGTCACGAACCGGGATTGTTGAGCCACTTGCATATCATCTTGACTTGGTTATGTTACACGAATGCCACCCGTGAAATTTGACATGTGACATTCCAATAACGAAAAACGGTCGGCATTCGTGTAACACAACCAAGTTAAGACGATAAGCAAGTGGCTCAACAATCCCGGTTCGTGACTGTACCTAACTCGATTATAATTATTATGGGAGTGGGCTGGTCACGTCGCACGAATGCACCTGGAGAGATGGGCAAAGATCGTCACTCGCTGGACGCCAGAGGGAGGACATCACCGTCGAGGTAGGCCGCGGTGAAGGTGGTGTGACGATCTGATAAGGTTTGCCGGGCCAACAAGACCAGAGATCGCACAAAACAGGAAGGTTTGGCAGGGAAAAGGGAAGGCCTTGGCCCAGCAGTGGGACACGAAAGTAGGCTAACAAAAAAAATATATATTATCATAGCAGGTAGTAGATAATGTCCTTCTACAGGCTTAGCAATCGTCCTTTCTGTTAAAACACGTAAACAAATCTCTTAATAACACATCAAGTCGTAAAAAGATAACAGATCCATTCACAATATTGGCTCATATTACATTAAAGCAAAAAGTTTCAATAATAATCTGTACTAATAATAATTATCTGTTACAAATTCTGTGACACTTTTCACAACTTTCTCCGGTGTCAAGCTGAGCTGTCAATTAAAATGTTCGCCGATTCGACACACACCACAGCCCCGTCACACGATTTACCAAAGTCAAAATTTCAATTACGCACTTATACCAACATTACCTTAAAATTTATTTGAGCAACTGTCACTCGATTTTAAGCCTTATTACCTTCTGTTAGGAGCCAGTAGAACATTATGGAATTGTAGATAATGAATGTCGGTTGGAGTACTTAGTATAGATGACAATGTTAAAAGGATCATGAGTGCATTAGCTATTGTGGTGACACAAAGGGATATTTTCTATGATATGCGTCAACGGTACCAGAGGGACTACAAACTGATTGTGGTCTTGAAATCCACGAAAGTAAACTTTAAATAAACTAGAGTAAGTGTTAGGTGGAATGCATTTTGTAATTTGGTAAAATATAAGAATGGTTTGTATAGATTTTTTTTTTCAGTTTGCGTTCAGTCAATTGGGTTAAAACTTATATTTGACACTTCAATTCATGGGTTTTGAGTGTATAGAAGCTTATTGTTTGTAATCGGATTAGTTATGTTTGTTGTTTTGTTTAGGATCGAGTGCTTGACTTCGTTTGGGATCAACAGGTATTTATTTTGAATAGGATTGAACTATTTATTTAGTGTTTGAAAAGTCACATCTTTCAATGTTGGAAAGGTAAATAAATACGTACATTCCTTCATATAAGGAGATTAAATAATGAAAGAAAATAACTCGGTTGGTTCATGCAAAGAATAAATTAAATGACAGGTATTGACTGGATATTTTATAAAATTCCTACTCTTCCTTAACACGTTGACTGCCAACCTACGATCTTATTGGACCCCACTGCCAACTATGAGTATTCTCATAGTTGATTGTGTGCAATTTGTAACGAATTCTATAGGAGTGGCAGTGGAAGGAGGCCGGGGTTAAACTCTTTGGCATTTGAAGTAAAACATTATCTAACCAGAAAAAGAAGTTTAATAGAAATGTTTTCGGATACTTGTATACTTACGAGTATCCTACCATTTTGTATGGTGGCAATGGGCCCATAAAAAAGTTACTACGAGTATACTCGTATGGCATCCAACGTGTTACGACAGTAAATCTACATCCAAAACGTGCAAAAAAAGTAAAACAAGAAGAAACTTCATTTTGAACTGTCGCAAATTCTAAAAAGTAATGTAGCTAGACAGACAATGTAGCAGACATACTAGAGAGATCAATGCCATGCTTCTGCAAAATAATTCAGACTTGCTCATTGTGCTAACAAACACACACACACACACACACACATAGGTACACACATTTGTACAGACACCCACACCGTATAAGTAGATACATGCACGCATTATATCACTCTAAGCTTTTCTTATTTTTCTGTGTACTTCATTATTGGCGTGATGTTTAGAAAATTAATAAGGTTATACTTACTATCAGCTGTGAAGCTATCTTATATAAAATAAAGTAAGTAACTGGTCGATCGAACACTTGCTCGGTGGAAAATAGAGAAAACGTTTTTTTTTCCAGAAATAAAACCTAGCTAGATCGATTTTTCGCCCCCGTAATCCCCTATACTTATTGCAACTTTCATCGAAATCGTTAGAGCCGTTTTCGAGAACGTGATTACAAATATTTATATAGGATGACTGGTAATTACTGACCGATACTTAAACACTTTTACTATGTGACCAAACCTGAATTAGCGAAAAAAAATATCAGCTGTCCCATACATTCATTTTTTTTATTGGTGATGGGTGTGCTCTTGACTCTAGTCTAGGTCTGAGGTGACAGAGACAAAGTGGACGATGGAGAGAGCTTACCCAGCAGTAGCTATCTCACTCTCACTTTGAAGAGATTAGGGTTGTGTGCGTTCGGAAAACAGACGCAAGTAGTGAGTTCCACTCTTTTGCCGTACGCATTATAAAAGACATTTGGAAACGCTTAGTGCAAATTGGTGGAATAGCAACCAGATGGGGATGGTAACTGGCAGTGCGTCTACATGTCCGATGGTAGAAACGGGCCGGTGCAATGAGGTCGTGGAGTTCTCGGGCACACTCTCGAAGTACAATTCATATTTGCATAACTCGTCAAAATGTGGGGAGCAGTGGTTTCAAGTTAGGTCCCATAGAAAAAGTTGTTTGTTATCATGAGTACCTACAATCATGTGTTTAAGTATCGGTCACTAATTACCAGTCACCCTATATCTACAAATATTGCTCATTTAATAGCAATGGATAAATAAAACGGTAACAACCTTTCAAAGAAGGCATTTGCCACAAACCTCATTTTTGTTTCTATGTAATTCTTTTTGTGTCCTTACCTTTCAAGTCAACGATCTTGGCTGCAGTTATCATGAGTATAATTTGGCCCGTGTCAAAGACATTTTATATTATTATGATGTTTTTTTGCCGCGGAATGGCAGCTGTGCGTTGAAAATCCAATATCTCATATCGCATTGTGTTTGTGGCCATATGTGACACAAGCCACCGATTGTTGCCATCGGTTAGCTGGTAAATGGGCTACTATGTGCTTCTAATGGCCCAGTCTAACGGTAAACGTTCATGTACATATGTATATAAGAAAATATAGTTATTATTTTTCAAATTAATTTCAAAATAAACTGTTTATAACTGTTTTGGTGACGCTTTAGAAACAGAATTTAAGGTATAAACAAATCACAGCTGAACTACTTACTTATCTAGAATAAGCTAGTTTAAGGGAAAGCTTTAAGCTTTAAGGAAAATGAAAAAATACATATGAAATTGAAAAAGTAATTTTGGTACTCAATGTCAAAGTCAGATCATGTATTTCAAATAGGCACATAAAAGGCACTTTTGAACGTCAAAATTTACAAAAAAACATTTTTACAAAAAAAAAAAAACAACTGACTTCCAAAAAAAACACACTTTAATTTCGGAAGTTGGTGTCTTTGGATCTGTATTTTAGTTTTACGCCACAGACTTCCGAAAATAAAGTTATTTTTCACTTTGTAGATTTTTTTTTTGGAAGCTGGTTGTTTTTTTTTTTTTTGTAAAAAAGTTTTTATTTTACACTTTTTAGTGGGTCAGTTTGTAATTTATCCAAGTTAAAATAGCCAAATACAATATAAGTTATACTGCTCATCACGTTTTTACAAAATATTGCTTTTCCCAATGCAGGAACGTTAATTCCTGAAGAGTTCTCCTAGTAAGGACCAGGAGAACTGGAGCTATTGGTGAAGTCAGCATGACCATAGGATGCATTGTGATGAGCATAATTTGCTTAGCAACCATATTAAAGTAATCGAGTGAAATACTTAAGTATAATTGAGTAGTTCCGATGGCCATCTGTCGTCTTCATCATCAGTTCCACTTCACCAAATGGTGCTTGTCGAGAGCAAATGCACGAGTTACTTTAAAAATACCCAAATCGCCTGTAAAATTTGAGGGTTTCCTTCGATTTCCATGGATTTAACAAGTAATAAGCCTGTGTGAGTTAAAGTAATCACATAATGTCATCAATGTCATAAAAATAAATAAATTATATAATTAAATTAGCAACCAGTTTGATTTTGTCTAGAAATTTCTACTAGACCGGCTAGAGCTAAAGCTGGTTTTAGTAAGGGTAAATAAGCAAGTGTATTTTTTTTGTTGTAAATATACAGGTTATGGTGTGATTTATGCAGACACTTCCTATCCGACAGAGAAGAAACTCTAGGTCTCAGTCTAAGTCCAGATATTACCTTGGTCAGTTCATATGAGGACCATGTAGTATGCCTGAGATGGTATTTTGAGGAAAGAACCCAGCTTTGAGTGGGTTTGTCCTGTTAGTTGACGCATGTGTCAGTAATCGTGTGACTCAAATATCGTAAAATTGATAAAAAATCCAGAGTTAGAAATAATTCGCTCACCTAGTAATAAATTGGCACTTCTGCAAAAAATGCGAAATTGAGTTTATATTATAATATACGTGTTCAAAAGTGGAATCTAAAATATATATTGACGTCTATACTAGTAACTAAAACCATAAATTCTGTAAAAAAAAAAACGTAAAATGAACCCGATAAATTAATTTCAAACCTCTTAACCAATATTATAAATGCGAAAGTATATAAGTTTGCTTGTTTGTTTGTTAGCTTTTCACGCCTAAACTATTGAACCGATCACATTGAAATTTTGCATATACGTTGCCACGTGTACAGAAACGGACATAGGGTACCTTTCATCCCGAAAAATGTACTGTTCCCGAGTAAAACAACTATAACTTTCTTATGATAATAGATGGCGCCACGTGTCTTTCGAATCATGATTGAATTATATTTTTATAGAAACTTTAGTATTTCTTAATACATTTTGTGAGTCTAGTGTCGATAGACCGGTTTTTCATAATACTATAAATGCAATAGTGAGTTTGTTTTTTGTTACGCTTTCACGCTATAACCGTTGAAAGGATTTGGATGAAATTTGGCACATGGGTAGACTAAGACCTGGATTAGGACATAGGATACTTTTGACCCCGGTAGTACGTTCCCGTGGGATAATTTCCGACAACCACGCGGGCGAAGCCGCGGGCAAAAGCTAGTATTTTATAAAATCTTTGATTCTCGTTTCTGTAAAATGTAAACGTACGTAGATGTGGCAACATATTACTAGATGAGCGAATTATTTTCGTAACGATGTTTGACTATGATCTGCAGTCCCTATTGCAACCGTATTACCTGAATAAAAATCATAAATAATAATAATTTCTTCTGCATCAACAGGCAAAGGCGCCGCACATTGATGCTCAAACACAACATGAAGTATATAAGCAACAACAGATAACAAATGATTTGTATCCGCTATAGTTGCGGTGAAGTCGCGCGTGATTTCGGCATGGGTTTGTGACAAGAGGGCTGACCGCATCGAGGGGACACATTTGTTCTTGATTGAATACGTAGGGGAAAAGTTTAGAAATAAAATTTTGTAATAATAAAATTGAAGAAAATTGTCGATAGTCTGGGATTATGGGCACAACATAAAGCATTTTGCTGC
This sequence comes from Dicycla oo, assembly GCA_948252095.1. Taxonomy (NCBI): domain Eukaryota; kingdom Metazoa; phylum Arthropoda; class Insecta; order Lepidoptera; family Noctuidae; genus Dicycla; species Dicycla oo. The sequence continues at coordinate 20,334,839 of OX411732.1, forward strand.
CATGCATGGAAAACGCTGTCTTTGAAGTAAAATGTGATGTAGTTAGTGGTCCTTATTTCTCCCATACATGCTGTCTTCGGATAAAAATCATTTCAAGTAGGTAGCCATCGAAACAATATTCTGCAAACACCGAAGAAAAACTTGCATTGATTTTGATTTCTTCCGGCGGCGGGTAAGGGCCGGCGCATTCTTGGCGAGGCGCAGCGCAGCGCGGGTCTAACTGCCAAACAAATATCAACCCTGTAGAAGTTGAAATAAAGTTGAGAATAAATAAACTTTCATTAGCTCCAGAGCGCACTTTTTTTTAATTTGAGATGGGTTTGCTCTTGACTATAGTCTAGGTCAGAGGTAACAGAGACCAAGTCTACGATGGAGTGAGCTTATCCAGAAGAAGCATCTAAACGGAAAGAGGCGCGTGTCTCATATCATTTATACTCCGCTTTATTTTAAGCTACGCAAGGTTGATATTTGTTTGTTCACCCAGGTTCATTGCGTTATTTACATTATTGAGCAGACTAGTTATTCAAACATATGAAGTAATAGATTAGCAATATCCTTCAAAACTCTCTGATTGTGATTGAAACTGTTACGCAATTAGAGTGCGGCTAAAGCCTAACATTATTTGTGCTCAAATGATTGGTACATAGATAATTGTGAAAATGCAAATGAAGGGTCCAGGGAAAGTAGGACTCGTCGACATATTTGGTATAATTTAACTAACTATGCCATTCGATTCGTTATAAAAGGGCTTTTCATTTGGTTTAATTAGAAAGGTATAAAAAGAGCCAATTATAAAGATAATCCACAAACGAAAAAATCCAAAAACGACTAAATGGATCCCATTGCAGCTCAAACTTGACAATAAAGTGCACATAGCACGCAAAACTGGTAAAGAAAGTACTCATTGTCTATATTAAATTTTTAAGAACGCGTCCATAACGTGGCCTTTTTAGATAATCTGTCATCTGTCAATTACATGTTTAACATATATTTATTTATTTAGGGACAACAAACAACAGTGTAATACTAAGTACACATAGGTTAGAACTTAATAATAGAGGTAACAAATACACTACTCACAACGTTATCCACATATTACTAAACAAATCTACTAGTTGTTAGAATGAACGATATAAAAATAAACATTACTTAATTATAAGGGATTCTGATCACTTAACATAGTAACAATTTCTTTTATAAATATAGCCTTGCTGAGAAACGTAATATCAGATGAGCCAAACTGCCTGTAATAGGTGTCAACTAATCGACGCAGCCATTATTATTATTGTTATTTAACTAGCTATTATCTCATAATATTAATATTTGTTGATGAGCCCCTTCTGTTCCTGTGCCCTTCAAATGCAGCGTACTATTTAGAATGTGCCTACAAAATATTTAAGCGCGGTACATGGCTTACCACAACCATGCATACCATCCCATTCCGTCGCATAAAATGAATTTAAAATTTGAGAATATTATAAGAAAGACCCGACACCTAATTTAGATAACACAAGAATACAACACCAAAGTAAACCTCTTAACACAATTCAAAACAGAAAGGACTTGCTGACATCGATTTCATTCAAAATATTTCGCCACTTACAATACCATTTCATCTCGCCGAAGCTGGTATATTGGTGTTAAAAGCATTTAAACATGCATAGAATAAAGAGCCTTTACATTTTACAAACACACACGTCATCCAATAAAGGTATTGACTAACTATTACTGGGTCCGACAGTTTTGAAGAAGCCGCTCGAACGCTGCGACAAAGTCACCGCGCCCCGCCCTCAACTGTCATTCCATACAAGTCACAATGACTTTTATTGTGTCAAACTATAGGATGTTACTGTGATTGTAAATTAAATTAAAAGTTGTCGGCCAGTTTGATGTGGCGAATTTTTGTTTGGTTTTTAGGTGACATTTTTGTTCAGGTATGAGGATAAGTAGCTCAATGTAGCGAAACGATGTTACCTCTATTTATGGGCTCGTTCTTCGGTTGATTTTGGAGTTTTTGTTTAGTATTCTACCTATAGGAGACAATGAGGCATCATTAGGGAAAGTAAATCTTTGTTAGCGTGAGCGTAGCAGCAACGTAGCATTGTCGTAGCGGGTGCTACGCCGTAGGCACAGATATGTTGAGTTTATTTTAGTATTCCTAACATTACTGGCGAAATGTGGGGGTACTATAGGTGTGCACCTCTGCCTAAAACTTCGGGGAACACTTCGGGAAACGTGTTATGTTATTTTTATCCCATTGTTCTGTTACACCAGATAATAAAGACACTATTACAGAACCTATACAGGCTGTCCGGTAATTAATGGATGACCTTGAAATAGCATAATTATAATAGACTTTATGGACATTCTAAAAAAAATACACAAAAAATATATCCCAAACAGTACCTAAGATAAGATTTTTTTAGAAATAAATACTGTGCAATTTCTAGTCACTATTTACTGCCTCCTGTCGGCATAGTCAACATAAAATATTCTATGTTCTATGTTGTTGGGTCTGGTTTCCGCACTTAATCCTTCAAGTGGACCATTGTACGTGGCGTACAATATTATAACAATAAATAACCGATAGAATTCAATAATTAATTCATTTGTGGTCGTGGTGAAGAAGAATGTAAAATAAGGTAAAAAAAGCTGGTATTTTTCCTAAAAAATCTTAGGTACTTCGTAGATCATAAGGTCTATTATGTGCTATTTCAATGTTATCCATTATTATACCGGACACCCAGTATAATAAAGACACTCTTACGATTGCAAAAACACAACTTGCTCACTTCACCTTAATCTCATGTGTGATTTTTACAAATAGACCGGTTGTACTCTAAGGGCCTGTATTTTGAAATGATTAACAGTCATGCATGAATTTCAACTGGATTTGAAAAGATAGCAGAGATTTCCAGAAGATAAAATTGCGATGAGCGTAAAATCTGTTAACATTATAAAGAGATGCATGCACCTGAAGGTCAAGTTCTCGTAAGTAACAACATTACGCATGTGATCCCCGAGGGGTTAGACAGAGGTAAGAGAGAGAGGTAGAGAGTACGTATAGTACACCCACATTTCGTCAGTGATGTACTATGTAATAGGGGGCCAGCCTATAGTCATCAACTGGGCACAAATCCAGCCCATCCAAATATCAAATCGCAATCTCAGCAATATGTGGGTAACTAAAAGTATTTTTGACTGATTGAGAATACGACTGTAGAATGCTACTGTTCTTGAAAATACGAGACTTACTCTTTAGAGTATTGCGTTACAATACGGCTATTATATTAGCCCGTAGGGAATGAGATTGAGTAGTCAGATAGGAAACGCCGACCTCATCTAGTTTAAATAAAAACATGACTGACTTGTTTGTACAAACCTACTTACAAAAATAAAAACATTTATCATTGGAAAGATCAATCTCGTGAGATGTCGCTATTTACGAGAACTCGACGAGATAAGTGGATCTGTTTTTTTTATTGTGACATCTATATTTTTTGTTTTTACTTATTTATCATCATTATATTAATTTTGACATACCTACCAAATAATTTACCTCCCGCAAGATCAATATTTTATTTCGCATGCAACCATATTTGTACAGTCACGAACCGGGATTGTTGAGCCACTAGCTTGTCATCTTAACTTGGTTGTGTTACACGAATGTCACCCGTTTTCATTCTTGAAATGTCACATGTCAAATTTCACGGGCGGCATTCGTGTAACACAACCAAGTTACGATGATATGCTAGTGGCTCAACAATCCCGGTTCGTGACTGTACGTCTCTTGGCATAACATAGCTCATAGCGAGCTATGAACTCTATTTTAACAACTGTATTTACTACCTATGCTACACAAATAATAAATGATTATTGATTATTACATTTTTCACAATAATAGAATAATTGATAGGATAATATATGATGTATTTTTTTAATAATCATTTATTTATAACATCTTTTATTTTAAACAATTAAGTAATTTCAGATAACAAAAATTAGTCTTCAAAAGTAGCTTCGTAAAAAGTTTAAAGTAGGTACTTAGGTATCTAATGTGTCGTCCGACAGACTTCTAATTTTGCAGGCTAAATAAAACGCTCTTGCAGCCTGAACTGACTACAGAACAGTAAGAGTTCTCCTTAGACCCTAAGAAAACCGACCAGTATAGACCTAAAATAATGGTTTTAGGTAATTGACTTAATTATTATTTATTAGTTTTTTTTTTTTTTTGAGAAATTGTTATTCTATTATTCTAGTGTAATTTTCTCAAGTAATCTTGATAATGTATGATAACTTGTGTTCTATGGTCTATTTTTGTAAATTGTATGACATGCAATTTTGATAATTATTCACATCCTCCGCTTCGAAAACCACATTGTATTCATGCTCCTGTGCAATCTCTCGAGAGCAAGATTTCATTCCCTAACCCGACTGACCAATACAGATTTCTCTTTTGATACTTCAACTATTATTTTCCGTATACGCCCCACATACCTTGCAACAATTTCACCACCTTCAAGTACCAAGACGGCTCAATCCAACAATGAAGACCGCCACTTCAAAGTCACCGCGGTGGGCGGGGCGGCGGCGTCTGTCATGTCAACGATATGTTTGTCTGTTTGTTTGTTTGTCGGCGTCAGCACACCTTGTACAGATGTTGTTTGAGAAGGATTGAGGCAGAGTCCTTGTTATACATACAGTGACAGTTTGGAAAAAAGTTGTGTCTACTTAAGGAGGAGCTCCAGGTAGCCCGCAAAATTTAAATTTTCTTACGTTTTTCTGCAATTTGCTAGTCAGTATTAGGTTGTATGTTGATTAAAGTATGATTCGCGACCGTAACATATAAGTGTTTACAAAATTACAATCATTAGAATCAGTAATAAGACTCCTTATTTTAGTAAACTCCTAAATGTCAAGATTTCATCAAATAGTCAACCATTAGGATTATATTAGCTTAGAGAGTTGTATTGATGATTTTAATGATTATAATTGTACTAATACTGCAGATTTATTACGGTCGCGAATCATATTCAGATCAACATACGACCTGATACTGACCTGCAAATTGCAAAAAACGTAAGAAAATTTAAATTTCGTGAGCTACCTGGAGCTTACGCCTTAACGTAACATTAACTTATGTGGACATGAATACAGTATACAGTCCCTATACATCCCACCAATTAAAACATTTTAATAGCGTTAGCGAATAGTGATATCTATATAGTCTATGGAGGTGAGATGAGTAAAGAACCAATTTATTTTTGTAACATCCTTATAAGCATTCCTAAAACCCTAAGTATTTCAGAATAGATCGTCAACGGTCAGAGGCCCCAGCACGTCAGTACGCTCGAATTCAAACGTTTTTTTAATCGAAAATACTACTGTCCTATTGCATTTCGATTAACTTTTATGCGACAAACAAAATTAGTATCATCCTGCTACTACTATCTACTACTTAGCCTTTTCCGAACTATGTTGGGGTTGGCTTCCAGTCTAACCCGATGCTTACCTGACCTACACAATCCAGTTACTGGGTAACACGATACCCCTTGGTATAAGACTGAATGTCAGCCTTGGGCTTCTCATTACCCGTATATATCGTGCTTTCCGAGGCACGGAGGGATTCCGATACAGATTTCGATATGTTATGGATGGTCACCCACCCACGAACCGACCGCGGCAAGCGTAGCTTAACCTTCTATCGACTCGTGCGACTGTTATTATTTAGCCACGAGTCCCAGTCCCTAGGTACAAGTAAATATTATGTGCGAAAGGATTATTTTCAACTTGAAAGTCATTGGAGTTTACTCCGCGCGTTTGTGATAGGAGTAAGTCTGCTCTAATGACAAATGCGTGCATTGACTGGACAGGTCCTCTCAATCTGTGTGGTTCTTTCCTCAAAAGACCATTTCAGACACCAATCTACATGGTCTTCACATGAAGTGACCAAGATTATGTCTGGACTTTATAAGAGACTGTGACCTCTGAGCTTGTTTCGGCCTTTCTTCTCAGAGTAGTCAGATAGGAAACGCCGACCTCATCTAGTTTAAAAAAAAACATGATTGACTTGTAAAAGTGTTTGTACAAACCTACTTACAGAAATAAAAATCATTTATCATTTATCATGTGTTATGTTATGATGTAATATCAAAACAGTAGGTAGGTTCATCGCGTTACGGCTATAGGCCTAAAAAAAAGTGTGTATCGATTGTCTTTATAATGGTTAGATTGACCGCTACAATGAAGACTGGTCGAAAATAAGCAAAACACAAAAACGTGACCACGCTTCGCTTGTATTTCACTCCTCATATTTTTTTCCAATCGATTCTTAAGGAGTAACCTCCAATAATAGCTTTAGCGTATAGGTAGTGATATCTTCTATCTATGGCTACAACTTACTTACATTGCAATACCAAGACTTTAAAAGATGAGATGCGTGAGATGACTATTAGAACTCAAAAATGTTTGCAACATCCATATAATAGGCGAATAAATAATGATACTATTTCAGAAAACACCAACGATCAGCTCGTTGGTGTTTTCTGAAATAGTATCATATCTTCGTTTGTCACACTTACATAATTTGAAAACACATAAGGACCTTGACACCTACCTACCTACTTAATGTTGCATGTAGTTTTATTTTAGAATTTGCAACAACTTTGGTGCGGACCAAAAAGTCCGTTTCAATCATTGTGGGATGTCTTATGCCGCGTTCCCACGGCCCATCGAGGCTTATCGAGGCCTGTCGTGGCCCATGCCAAGCATTGCACGGATCATCTCATATGCGGCGTTCCCACGGCCTGTCGAGGCCCGTCGCGGCCTGAGCCAGGCATTCCACGGATCATCCCATACATTCGATCGGACAGGAGACGACAGGCCATCACAGGCTAACTGTACCCACGGCCTGTCGGCCTGGCCTAGCACGGTCTGGCTTGTGAGAAAGCGGGCCGTGCGACCGTGGCATAACATTCGATCGAACGAGCGACGACTCGCCACCGCAGGCCGACTGTTCCCACGGCCTGTCTGCCGTTGGCCAGGCCTGGCGTGGTCTGGCCTGTGAGAAAACGGGCGGTGGGATCGTGCCATAACATTGGTGACGACAGGCCACCGCAGGCCGACTGTTCCCACGGGCTGTCGGCTGTCGGCCTGGCCTGGCGCGGTCTGGCCTGTGAAAAAACGGGCCGTAGGACCGCGGCATTAGTTGGACGTGTCACTGTGAAATTCTAGTGATCAATCATCTTCTTCACGAGATGCACCCTTTATTTACACATTTTTGAAGTCAAATTGAGATGCATCACCTTGCAAGTGAACTAAACTTTTATTGCCACTAATAACGTCAAACACCTGTGGTACTTGCTACTTAGTAAACAAATAATTATGAACAGGTACGAGTATATTTTTTAATAAGAATAAGAATTATTTATTTGCAGATCACCGTCAATTTTTACAACTGGTAACCTGTAGGTTACCAGTTGTAAAAATTGATGGTTTAATGTATACAGTCACAGATAATATAATACGGTATAGGCAGGTACAGTCCATATTTTTCCGGTTAAGGGCATGAAAATTAATTTTATATTAATACTAAAAATAGGTACTTTTTTTTTAAATAAAATGTACAGAATATACAAATACCTATGTTCTAATAAAGTTTTCAAAGATGAATTTTATTTCATGTTATGTATGTATATAAAATAAATAAACAAACACTAAAAAATTATACGAATCTTAAAATAACATTTTTACTTTATGTTGCAATAATTCTTGTAAAGAATAAAAACAGTTTTCTATCAACCATCTAAGCAGTTTAATTTTAAAATATTTAAATGGAGGGAAAAATTAAACTTACTCATTTTAAAACACTTTAAATGAAAGTGTTTTAAAATGAGTAAGTTTAATTTTTCTGACCTAAAAAACACGTAAGATTTCAACCGCTAAGACCTTTAATGCTAGAGTAATGGTTGAGCACTCAAAAGATAGGTCATATTTATAACAATTTTAAGGCCGGATATACTTTGCCTAGGACGTCACACTGCGAGTGCACGCACATCCGCGCGACCCTCTGCTTTTCACTGTGTCGAAATATCAATTCGTATAGCGCAAAAAAATTTTCATTTCATTTCATTTATGTTGACAGGCCAGCTGGCGTGGTCGGTTAAGATACCACCTATCATGTCGCAGGTCGTGGGTTCGATTCCCATCCAGGACAAACGTTTGTGTGTAGGAACATGTCTGTTTGTCGTGAGTCTGGATGTAATTATCTATATAAGTATGTATTTACAACAAAAAAAAGTAGTGTATGTATTATATCAGTTATCTGGTTTCCATAGGACAAGCTCTGCTTAGCTTGATATCAGATGAAATGATGATGATGATGTGTGAATGTCCCAGGACATTATTATTATTTTCTTTGTATATCTCGGGACCCTGGGGTCTTGGACCTTTGGAAGGCGTATGAGGGGCCGAAGCCAACTCGCAGAGGTCCCTTAGATAATTTTAAATAATGAGGAGGCACCAACCGACGATTATCCCTATATGCACTATGCAAGTGCACCCAAGGACAACCCCCGGTTGGTGCAGAACTATTGTTTTACGTGGAAATAAAACATATTGGGCTAGGGGTTTGGGTGGCTAAAGTGGATTGGGTAACTTGAACTATGGAAGAACTATGTGCCCTGCCTGCCTGACCTGTACGAAAGGAGATGGATACGCTTTCATACAATCTTGGGCCTGGATGTAAAAAGATGAAATTGGTGTCAATTGGTAGCTACTATATTATCGGACCATCACTGAAAATTTTGCGGATTTTAGCAATCTGAGAGCTGAGTTATAAGAGATTTTGTAAAAGTGAGGTTATGTATCAACCTACACTTAACAGCTGTTTTTTGAAGTGAGAACGTCATATGTTTCTTTTATTTAGGATGTTAATTATATTTGTAGAGTGGGAGGAAGTTAGGAAAAACAAAGATTAAAAAATCAATAAAGGTAAGGAGATGATACTTAAAAGTAAAAATCGCTTTTAATTAGTATTTTTTATTCATCTTCAATTATTATTAGAATGTCATCTAAAAATTGTGCAGGTGAAACTATATTATCTTGGTACCTGCCCAACTAAGGTACCATATTATTGACATTACATGGGCGCAGCAGCCTACAGTCCGTTTGCCTACGATGCAGTTACAATAATATTTTAAGTATTGCTTCAATACCTCTGCGAAAGCTGTCGACTAAAATGTAAACAAAATAAGTTTTGCGACTTATATGTCTCGATTGAATGCGGCCCCTAAGTAGCCATGAGGTATTTGAAGCCGACAGCTCTCGAAGTAGGCTGCTTCTGACCTCCCTGCACACTTCTATTACATAGCTATCATTGCCTCTTACATGTTCACCAAAATAAGAACGTGTCTGCTTTATTTGATATGTGCCTAGTGATATTATCGGTGAGCTGGGGAAAATCATTAAGGTTATCATTTTGTACAGTTATTGTACAGCGATTAGTCGCTATGCCACAATTTACACAACGAACCATGGTATCAATATCCAATCGGTAGGCCGGTCGTAAAATCAAAATTAAGAAGTCCTAGTCCAATGTATAAGCGGGGTTCTCCGTGTCCGGTATGGTAGCAAGGGTCGTACAAGAAGCAAAATCAGAAGTCCGTAGAAAAAAGCGAGGTCGAGGAAATTATCAATAAAACGTGGGAGGAAACACACTCAAAACGTACACGCACTAAACGAAACGAAACGAGTGGGTGAGTGTCACAACTGTCTGTCAATGTTATGGATGTCAGCACATACTAAAAATACAATAATCGATTAACATATAATACATGAATCGATTTCAAGATTTATCTTTAGTACATATTTAATTTGTTTAAACTATATAATAACTTAATTCTAATAGATTTAACTATTTTAATTTAATCAATCATCTGGTTAAATCATTGTTTTTAATATTATGAGCTTTGTCACGTTAATCAATTATAATTTAATCGATATTTCATTTTATTCGTCACCTTAAATTTAATTTTGGGATTTCTCAATTCCCAGATTGTAAATTGGGCTGATTTTTCAGATTTTGAAATAGAAAAATATAACCCCTTTTTTAAACCATACCTCAACTTATTACAATCAGGCCCAGAAATCCCCGTCTCCTTTCAACTTAATCGGTCCATTAGATTCAGAGCAAATTAGCTGTGACAGACGGACAGACAGACACACGAGTGATCCTATAAGGGTTCCGTTTTTCCTTTTGGGGTACGGAACCCTAAAAATTAATATGAAGTTGGCAATAGCAAAATAATGTCAGATGTCGTCTCATATCGGCCGAAAATCTGCTCAAAAATTTAAAAAATCCCAAAAATAGCAAAAAAGCTTAGGATGTCGTCTCATATCGGCCGTCAATCTGCTCATAACTGGAAAATATTATAGTCTGTGAAAGCTTTCTTTATAAGGAATGCAATGAGTCTACTATGCCTAGTGACGAGCAAATAAAATGGCTACGGCAGTATCGGAAACCGTAGTAAAATTTCAATCTCAATCTGCCTAGCCTTTTCCCATCTACCTACCTTAGGTTCGGCGTCCAGTCTAACCGGATGCAGCTGAGTATCAGTATTTTACATGGAGCGACTGCCTATCTGACCTCCACAACCCAGTTACTGGGTAATACTTTGGTAAGACTGGTTGTCAGACTTTCGGGCTTCTTCTGACGACCCTTAACGATTGTCAAAGATCCACGAATGACAGCCGGGACCACAACGACGGCTTAACGTGCTTTCCGAGGCACGAAGGAGTCTTGGTATGAAAAGATCACTCACCCATCCACAGACCAACCCCGGCAAACGTAGCTTAACCCGGTGGATCGACCCGAGCGGCTGTTATTATTTAGTCATGAGTAAAATTTCAATCTGTTTTCACGAAATCAAACGACGCGAGCTCGAAGTGCGCCTACAATATTTTTTTCTGGTTTTGGTAAAGTTGTTTGTTATGTTATTTAATCGGAACTTTTTGTAAATTATAACATAACGAGTGAAATGTGTGTGTTACTATCACACCTTTGCCTAAACCTCCAGGGAAAGCAAGCGTGTTATGTTTATATGTTATTTTATTCATCTTTCATAACATAAAAGTTATCTAAATTTATATAATTTTTATTCTAACTGAAAGACCCGTATACATCACATAAGTCGTTCCAAACCCATCCAAAAACTTCTAAACCATTACCATGCCCCTACAAATTGAAAAGTCAAAGTTAAAGTAATAATATCACAAACTAACCCTACATATCAAACCAGGAGGTCCCCCTGTGAGGCGACGCTCCTCCCTACTGACTGACCCTCGCTTAAACACCATAGTGGTGGTGTCGTGGCGTGGTGGGGTCGTGATGAGATCGTGTTGCGGTTAGCGTGGGGAATTAAAAATTGTAAATGAAAACGTTTTGGGAACGATTTCCATCTTGATCCGGGATAATCTGTCGGTCTATTCTATAAAAATCTCACTGTGTAAATTTAGGTGAAGTGGGCTGTCACTCCACCAGGGATGCTAATAGGATTTGACACTCTTAACAGCTCAGATGACCTAAGTTTTCACGGTGAGATTTTACAGAATAAATTGCCTAATTTAAACATTCCTATTCTCTAATTATTGCGATCGAAGTAATTCAATACTAACTAACTAATTGCCTGTCTTTGATTTTAGCAAAATTTAAGTTCTTGGAAACATATGATTGCAGTTTTTATAACCTTTATATCTAAGAATGTGTCGTTATAGGTATGTATCTGGCAGTAGATCACGTGTTACATGAAAAACTATCTACAAACGTTTTAGTTTTATGTGAAAGCTCTATCAAAGTCACACAGTTGCAGTCTTGTTCTTTTCATAGCTTTGACAGGTTAAAATTTTAACACATTCAGGCCAGCGCCGCTCTCGTGAGGTGCGCACGTTATCAGTCTATATTTTCTCATAGAAAATGGACATACGTTCACAAAAGTTCTGCTCTTCAAGTATCCTATATTATAAGATTTAAACACAAAGTTCATAATGTACGATCAATAAAACTGCAAACAATTTGGACACAACGTCTATTCCCGTCAACGTTCTTAACGTTGCGTCTTGCGCACGACGTGTTCAGACGTTGCGCGCTTGCGAGTGTGTAGTAGACGACAACAATAAACCGCCAAAATTTGATTTGTTGTAGCTCTAGATTCCTCTACATATTTGACACTTGAAAGTGTTGCGGCGTAAAAGTTCAACTAATGGAATTTACTATGGCTTAATGACGTTGTGAGACGTAGTGCAAATAATATCATGTTTTATTAGACGTGATTAGACGTGATTTGACGTTATAAGATATTGCTGGACCGAACGTGTAAGGATCTCATAAAATCTGGCGTCGAACCGTCTACATTATTCGGTATGAATGACTTACGTACGTATACCTTGGGTAACACTACGACCATAGAGAAGATCTATTATGGCAGTTTTATTTTCATAAGTTTATTGAGGATAATATTTTCTACAGGTAGGTTGAAATGTTTCAGACTCAGACTTTCCGACCTTTCGATACTGATTATACAAGTATCCCAATCGATACGTTCTCCAAATGAGGTTGAGATCACAGTAAAGATACCTAAAGTTAAACGAAATTAAGATGAAATGCTTATGGCCGGTTTTTTGATCCGTAGTTAATGTTTACTTACTATTATTTTTATTACATTACTTACTATGTTTAACCAATGGTTAAACATAGTAAGTAATGGTTGAATTTTAGCTAAATATGTTTGCCAAAATGTCATTAATTATTATTTTTAAACATAATACATTCAGGTTAACTCATTCATGTTTAGCCTTTCATATTTAGGCAAAATTCCAATGTGAAAACCGGCCCTTAGGCTCGCCCACCTCATATAGGCCAATTAGGATGCATTTAGTGAAGTACCGGTATGTCCGCGTGGTGGATTGACTCTCTCGCAGAGAGGAGGCCTGCGTTCCCGCAGTGGGAACGTTATTATCTGCCAAGATATTCCGTGCAGCGTCGATATGTAACTCCTTGCTAAGTTAACCTTATCTAAACATTACTAAACATGCTTAGCCTTTTCCCAACTATGTTGGGGTCGGCTTCCAGTCTAACCGAATGCAGCTGAATACCAGTATTTTACATGGTGCGACTGCCTATCTGACCTCCACAATACAGTTTAGTAACTGTATGGTAATAACAGTATCTGTATCTCAGTGGTAATACGATACCCCGTGGTAAAACTGGTTGTCAGACTTTCGGGCTTCTGACGACCCGTAACGACTGTCAAAGATCCGCGAATGACAGCCGGGACCAACGGCTTAACGTGCTTTCCGAGGCACGGGGGGGTGTTGGTATGTAAAGATGGTCACCCATCCACGGACCAACCGCGGTAACCTGATCAATCGACCTATGCGGCTGTTATTACTTAGCCACAGGCCCCTCAATCTAATACATCCATATTATATTCAATAGAACTTAATTCAGGATTCTTCGGACTACAGTCAAGATTAAAGTGGCAAGTTTATTTTAAACCGATAGATCTTCAAATTACAATTGATTTTTTTTACGTTTAATTTTTATAACACAAACGAGACCGTAAACATGAGACTTCATGGCGTCACTGCGTCTGCGTCGGTATGAATGGGTCGCAGCGTCACAATGGCGACGAGCGATTTATGGCGCTTTTTGTTTTGCGCCACGATTATGAGGTCTCGCTACAGTTGCGCCATAGGTGTCGGACCACACGGAAGGTGCAAATATTGTGGTACAGGGTGCTCAGAAAAGGGACTTGTATTATTTGATGCACCATGTAACATGAGGCAACAGGGGCTAATGTGAATCTTTGGGTTCATTCGAGTAATCGAGTCTGGTCAAACCACGCTGGGGTCGGTGCATTTCATTCATTCATTCAGAAAATCGAGCTATCGGAAGATGTAAAATGAAGAGAATTTTAATAAATTAATATCGTAGTTGCTAATATCGTAGTTGTTAAAAAAAATAAAAAATAAATATTTAACTGTTAATCATCAACGGTCAACAGGTTAAACATCTAATATTTTCAACCTGTTTTTTCATTGATGATTATCCCTCATTGTCGAATGAAAAGTCGTTATAAAAAAATCAGTTTATTGATTCAACGACCACCTCTAGTCAGTACGTCGCAGCGAGTCGTCACGAGCGCACGTGGCACAAGCATCGATTCTAAGTACTTAAGGCCTTGAGATTTGGTTTTTTAATATTGTTATTAACGACAAACCAGCAGACACGTTTCTGTTTTTAAACAAGACTCGATATCCATTAAAGTTTTTTTTTTTTTCTTCTTAATTTGGATTAAATAATAATTGAGTAAAATCAAAGATCCCAACACAACTTCGTCATCTGACATCTTGACTATGAGTGGTAACGAATCTGGAGCACGGGCGAGCAAAGAGTTCGAAACGAGCGTGTTACATGGATTTTAGCACTCGGCATAACGTAACATGCTCGCTGCGAATGGTACATTACGCCCCGTAACACCGGTCAGTACTAACCATCAAGCTCACGCGGTTAAATTCACGCGGTTTAAAACTATATTGTTACTTAGAAATAAGGGTTAATATCCTGTGTGGACAGTTTCACTCTGTGGCCTGACGGATATTCTCGTCGACTAACTGACACTGTCGACTATTTGAAAATTCATCCCCTGAAGGGATTAAATAAGGGATTACAGTTTGTGTGAAAGTTCTTCATTATTGCCGACGACTAATCCCGTCGGGCACATGGCTTGTAACAAAATAATTTTACATTCTAGGTGCCTACAGCCAACAGATTTCACCAGGTTTAATCTTTGTCCAATGTCTCTGTCCCCTCTAGTCAAGAGCAAAGCCATCTTAAATAAAAAAAAATAAAAACATAGCCTAAAAAATTGAGAACCTTGGTAAAATTTTGAACACCCCATTTACACCTACACGGTTCACCATTCACAAGTCGTGCTACATTTTATGACACCCGTAGTAATTGGCCACAATGAGTGTCCACCGATAGACTGGCACAAAACTGGCAAAAAATCGGTATTAACTCGTCACGGTTTTCGAGAAATTCTCTTAAACGATACACGAATATTGTACCAACGCATTCTTGGAGAGATTTATATGAATTTTATAAAGACATAGAGGCAAAACCACGAACTTTATTAGTATTATTGGATGAGATTTATTATAGAACTAAATAGATCGAATGAATGGTATAATTCGATTTTCATTCAAGGATTTATTTATGTCCATTCATTGATATGGTTTTGAAAATTGGGCAATCCTATTTGTCGCGTTATAGAGACATTATAAAGGTATTATTTTTTTACGGTTACCCACCTGGTGGATTTTGGCGCAAAAGTTTGATGTTGTAGTTACAACCAGCACCCTAATTGCGTAATACACTATCGATTGGAATCTGAATAATTTTGAAGCAAATTCTCTTCTCAACACAGTTAATAATGCAATGAATGTTGTTGAACTGTCAAAATGAAACCGATTCCGATTGATAATGTGTTACGCAATTAGGGTGCTGGGAACTAAGTAATTTCCATTTGTTATGGTAAAACATGAATTGCAATTGAAAAATTTTACCTAACAAGAAAAAGGTTCTACAATGTTGCCACGTTCTGATTTCACGAAGACAGAATCGCACGAGGTATAGTGACAACGAGATTACGTATTAGACATCAACCTCTGTATTTATAGACGATGCTTAAAGTTAAGTACCTAACGATTACCGACTGTTAAACCATATAATTTATCCTATAAATAAACCATTATTTGTCTTCCCTATAAAACAGAAACATACAATTTTATAAGAAAAGTTTTAAACTCTAAAATACGGATGCAGTACCTATACCAGTATACTGCATCCGTTTTGACTAGAAGCTGACCCTAATATGGTTGGGAGAAGGCTAGACAGATGATGACGTAGCTCTAAGGCATATAGATTGACAAGGTAACGGACTTTTATAAAAAAATACAAAACCTTCATATTACGTTTATTCACGGTAGGTAATCTTGTCTCTTCAACAGATAGAGATATTGGAACATACATACGTAACGGCACATCGATCATCTGTGGCACGTCTTAAAGGCGTGACGTAACAAAACATCAAAATAACAGGAATCCCGATAGATAAGATGGATTCCTTGTCACAATCTTGACGAATCGAACCTCTTTGTGATTGCAACGGAATTCATCGTTTTGTATGTGGTACTAGAAATATAGAAGCCGCACGGGTCGACCAATCAGGTTAAGTCACACTTGAAGTGGTTAGTCCGTAGATGGGTAACCATCTTTACATACCAAGACCCTTCCGTGCACCGGAAAGCACGTGAAGCTGTTGGTCCCGGCTGTCTTTCGTGGATCTTTGACAGTCGTTACGGGTCGTCAGAAGCCTGAAAGTCGGACAACCAATCTTACCAAGGAGTTTGTATTACCCAGTTACTGAGTTATGGAGGTCAGATAGGCAGTCACTCCATGTAAAATACTGGTATACAGTTGCATGCAGTTCGACTATGTTGGGAAAAGGCTAGGCAGATGATGATGCCAAGAACCCAACGATACTGAAATACTGAAGAAAAATACTGGACAGACTATTAAATTTATTGTCCATAGGAGTAAAATCATAGGTAGACTGCACTCTGTACTCTGTAGATAGACTGTATTTTATGAAAATAAGGAAACTAAGCGAAAAGCCTAAAAATCGTTATTGCTCACCTCGGGAAAGTGGACTGCAGGCCTTGTGATGATAACTTAGCCAACGGCTTTAATCGCTCATCTATCAATCTCTTGCGTTGTCGCGTCACAGTTTGTATTTCGTCTTGGTTTTACGTACCTGTTTTTTTTATATTTCTATGGTAAGTAGGTAGGTACAAATTTTATATCCTACCAAAAATTTCTCACGATTAAATCTCATTCAATCCAAAATAAAAATATTATTTGTGAAAAAAAAAACAACTTTTTACGTAAACATAATTTTGTACAATCTAATAAAAATATGAACGCTGCCAATCCATCATGCGCGCCAATTTTGACAGATCGCGCCATTTTCAAAATAAGTTCAGATATCTTCGTAAATGCATCAAAGGCAGCCCAATCAAGTCTATTGTATTTGAATTGATGTAACTTGATTTGTTTAGATTGATACGACCCATCGATTTTGTGGTCGCGGACAGTTAGCTTTTTATATGAAATCCCGGAAACGATGATTATGTTCTTGCTATTATTATTTCTGTATTCTGTTAATAGTAGTTCAGTTCAGTTAATATATGTATTCTGTATTCAATAAGTCAGACTCGCTCAGATTCAGACTGCAAGATTTGCACTTTCAAACTAATCAGCATAAGCATAATCAGCCTATAATGTTCCCATTGCTGGGACACGGGCCTCTTCTCTGTGAGAGGGAGTGGGCCGTAACCCACCACGCGGGTCCAGTGCGGGTTGGTAGATGTCACTTGTCTTCGAATATTTTGTTCTAAGTAGGACATGCCGGTTTCCTCACGATGTTTTCCTCCACCGTTTTGAAAGCACCGATGATGAAATAAATTACACAAAGAAATGCGCCTGCCTGGCTTCGAATCCACGATCTACAACTTGTAAGTAACTTTCGCAGATTAGACCAGTAGGCTCATTGGTAATGGCCCTATTACCACTGGGCCAGCACTGTTCTAAACTGCGCTAGATTAATTGTAGTGCAATAATTAAGAGCCTACACAACCTCAACTCAAATTCTACTTTCGCCTCCACCTCACTCTTTATCCTGCCTATTTTACCTGTTGTGTAATATGTATTCTGAGCGCAAGCGACACAGCCCTCCCGTTCGAAAGCCGAAGCGAGACAGAGCAGGGGTGTTCGGGCGGCAGGGAGCAAACTTCAAGACGCCGATAGTTTAGGTAATTTCTTCTCACGGTGAAAATAATGCTAATTTAAAAAATAAAACACATAAGACCTGCTTTATAGTTAGTTCAGTTAGTATGCAAAGTTTCAAGATCTAATTTAAAGTATATTTTTGAATACCAGCAGTTTATTGTTCAGTTTAGAGGTAACTTTGGATTTTTTTCTACAGAGAAAATTTTATGAAATGGTGTTTTCGTCACAAATAGTACTTTACATTAATCCTCAACTTTACCATATATCTATTTATTTCAAAATTAATGCTGCAGTATTTTCGACATAACGGAGGCCTTTTTAGGTAATATAGGCTCTTAATTTTTTTTGTTTTAAATGTTCATTACATAGCAATAATTGTAACACGTGACGTAGGTATATACCTACTCTATTTACAGGGTTAATTTTGTATGAACAACAAATAAGCTTTTCGTCAAAGTTGAATTTGTTGTTCATACAAAATTAAGACTAATTACAACTGAAGAAGGTTGTTATTTTACATATTTTTCCGCATAATGACATGCATAATGTGACACGCGCCGGATAGCTGCGTGGGCACATCCACTTATTTTTCTATTCCGTGGGTATTACAGGCACTCATAGGTAAGTAGAAAAAAAAAAACTACCAGGGTTATTGGCCAGGTACGGCCAAAAATGTTAAAGGTCTCCTCAAGTAACGCGCAGCTAACAACAAGTTACTTAACACACAAATAACACATTGCAGAGGAGGTACACCAAGATGATTTATTTGGTATCGGCTTCCAGCCAGCGCTTCTCGCCATCAAACTGGAAAGTTTGGCGAGTAAAATTGTAAAAACAAAAAAAAAATGTATGCTGGAAAATAAAAAAAAAGTTAAAAAAATAACCGGATGCAACTGAATACCAGTATTTTACATGGAGCGACTGCCTATCTGACCTCCACAACCCCGTAACTGCTAAAGTACGATACCTTTGGTAAGACTGGTTGTCAGATTTTCGGGCTTCTGACGACCCGTAACGACTGTCAAAGATCCACGAATGACAGCCGGGACCAACGGCTTAACGTGCTTTCCGAGACACGCAGGGGTCTAGGTATGTAAAGATGATCACCCATCCACGGACCAACCGCGGCTAGCGCAGCTTTACCTGATCGATCGACCCGTGCGGCTGTTATTACTTAATCACAGGCCCCTCTCTTAGCTCTTGTCGAGGAAAGTTGTGGAATGATATTGACGGAAGCTGTTTAAAAACTAAAAATAAAATTTGAACAAAGTTGGTTAACTTCACTAAATTATAATACAAATTAATGAAGGGCATGTTACATATCGTATCACTTATCAGAGTAATAAAGTTAAAAATTGATACTGCTCACTTTAACAGAAATTATGTTAAAGTGAGTCAAAAAGGCTGATTTTTCAATAGTCAGATCACTTTTATCTGAAAAAGAAAAAAATACAGTTTGACATATTTTCTACACTAAAGCTGTCAAAGCGCCATATTTATTCCTTTAATAGAAGTTATCTGACGGTTGAAAAATTAGCCCTAAATGATAATACTGGGTTGTCCAAATATAAACCCGCCATCTTATTTACAATTTCACGAAATCGTAAGAGGGTTCTGGAAACGTCCATAGTTCGGCTATATAAGAAGAGCAGGCTCGCGCGACCTCCCCCCCGGGGGGTTCCCGCATTGTCGAGGCGGGGGGGCTCAGTAGCCGTGGCTTGGTCACCCACGGTGAAGCGAAGAGGAACCCGAGGAGGGGCCGCTCGTCAGGGCTTTTTCCAGGAAGTCGACGACGTAGCGGCCAACAGGTAGGTTGCGGTGCCGCTTGGGCGACATCGCAACTGAGGCGGGCCGCGATGTCGTATGGGAGGCATCGCGGCTGAGGGTTGGAGGCCGCGGCGGGAGAGGAGTGCCGGTATTGCGGTGCGCCGCTCTCCCTACCTTCCGCGGCTTTGACGGGGTCGCCACCGTCTGATGGCGGACGCAGTGGGGCCGCAGAGGAGGAGGAGTGTCGGTATTTCGTTGGCCGCTCTCCCTATCCTCTGCGGCCGAAAAGTGGTAGGCGGCCAGGCCACTGACCTGACCGGTCGCAGGGGGACCAAGGGTGACTAGACACGGGGTCGTCTGGCACCCATGTGCTGGTTTCGTCCATGGGGTGGTCACGGTGCACAATGTGTTCTTGTGCGCCGGTGACGGGGGTTGCTCCCCAGAGAAGGGTCCGGTGACGGACAGCCGCGGCGGGTTCGCGGTGAGTGCTAACGCGTGCCCGTGTTCCCGCCACAAGCGGCAGAGGACTCCACGGTGTCCCCGTGGAGTTTTAGTGGGTTGGAGTCCCACATAACTGCACTATCTCCACGGGGAGATAGTGCAGTATGCATGAGCATTTATCCACGAAAAAAAAAAAGGCTCGCGCGACCTCAACAGTCGAACAATAACTTCGATACGATTCGGACGATCGACAAAAATGGACATTTCTCGAAGAGAACTTAGGGTACTTCTACTTCATGAGTTTCGTCTGGGTCACGAAGCGACGGAAGCCGTGCAAAATATTTGTAGTACGATGGGAGAGAACGTCCTCTGTTACGACACAGCAAAACGATGGTTCCAGAAGTTTCGTGAGGGTAACTTTAACCTCGACGACCAGCCCCACCCTAGAAGACCACCAGCAATTGATATCGACGTTCTAAAAAAAATAATTGAAGATGAACCAAGATCTACGGTGCGTGAACTGGCAGAGCGTCTTCAGTGCTCCCATAGGACAATATATAATTATCTCCACAAACTTAATAAAACTTGGAAATATGAAATGTGAACATCACACCGGAACTTCGAGTGGTTACGCAATCTTATTACCGGCGACGAGAATTGGGTCTTCTATGTAAATCATACCCGCAAGCGTCAGTGGCTTAGCGTTGGTCCGAAGGCAGTACCAACACCGAAACAAGACAGTCACCAAAAAAAGGTTATGCTGTGCGTCTGGTGGGGAATTAGGCGAATAATATACTGGGAACTTTTACCACCTAATACTACAGTTACTGTGGATATCTACTGTGACCAGCTTGACCAAGTATCTAAAAATCTGAAAGGAAAACAGGATAGAATTTACTTTTTGCATGACAATGCCAGAGCATACATTTGCAAGAAAACTCGTGAGAAAATACAGGAACTTGTATGGACCATTATTGCACATCCCCCTTATTCAACAGACATTGCGCCAACCGATTACCACCTGTTCAGGGCTTTATGTAATTACTTACAAGAAAAAAAATTTGATGACGAACACCAACTAAAATGTGACCTGACAAACTTTTTTGACGAAAAACCGAAAGCCTACTGCGAGCGCGGGATTCTCACACTGGCAAATCGTTGGCAGCAAGTTGTGGATAACGACGGTCAATACATTAATGAAAAGTAGTTGTTAATTTAAAAATAAAATTTATAATAAAGTTTTCTGAATAATGGCGGATTTATATTTGAACAACCTAATAATTGTCAATGGTGTTTAGGTTAAAAACAAACTAATAATTATTAGTTTTGGATAGAAGTCAAATCTGGAGATCCAGACTGCTACTATAATTACCTAATAAAAGGACTATTTCTTTTTTCTTTCTACTTTTTCCTATTTCTTCCCGTGGGTGTCAAAGGCGTGTGTAAAAGGCGACTAAGGGACTTACTAGACAGTGCGCAGAAACGTTCTCTATGCATTGTAAATAACCGGTCAAGAGCGAGTCGGACTCGCGCACCGAGGGTTCCGTACCATCTATTTAGAGACATCGTTTTATTTTTCCTGTAATCTTTACATAAACTTGTATCACATAGAATAATTTCAGATTTTTCTCTATGCAAACTTCGGAAATAAGAAGGGGAACGGTATTTTTTTTTACATTTTTCATCAAAAATCGAAAACTATGCGGCTTAAAAAAATAAAAGAAAAATATTTGAGAACATCCAAACAGCGTTCTTTCATATGATATCCACATGCCCTAGTAGCTCCACTTTCTAGTTTTATTACGTTCTTATTTTCAAAATAAGTAGTTGGACAAACGTCATCTAAAACTATTCCAAAACTCATGTTGATAGCATTACTATTTCTTGAGATATCTAGCTGTGACATACGGACAGACAGACGGACTCGTACCATAGGGGTTCCTTTTTACCATTTTGCTACGAAACCCTAAAAACAATACTGCGATCGCCTACCTGCCTGTCAAGCGTGAGGATTATGCCTCCCCCCCCCCCCCCCCCAAATGACAAGAACCAAGAACAAATGTCCCCTAGTGCCTGGCGATGAGGGAAGCACAGATTTGGTCAAAGTAGTTGGGGGAGGCCTATGTCGTGGCCAATGTCCAGCAATGGACGTCTTTCGGCTAAAATTCATTGGAGGCAAGTATTGAATGCTCCTATTTATTACGACGGGTAAGCTGCATTGTGACATTGAACCCAGTCAACTGCCCCATAGGAATTAACATGTAACCAGTCAATTACTCGATCTTTATTCCTGATCCTGATTAGTCATTATTACGAAGGTTAGAATGTTGTAGCAAGCTTATTTCGCAGTTCTGATACTAGTTTATAGCCTAACAAGCCGTGTGCCGATGAGATATATCTACCATTGTCATAAATCATTTAGGTATTTATTTTGATAAATTGTTTTTCTCTGTCATAAATGTCGAGCTTCCATGCAAGCTTTCATCCGCTACTGAACCCATAGGGCATGAATTTTTAAAACTCTCCTTCCTTAGTGCTCACTTTAATTTGTAGTGAAGGGACTCTTGTGCAAATGTCAAGCAGTTTAGGCTGTGCTTTTTCTGTCAGTGGATTAACTTTAGATTTTTATTAAGTAGAAGATAGACAGGGCTCTTCGGCCAAATTAGTTCTAGTAAAGTATTATTTTATTTAAAACTATGTAAACAATAGAACCAAGAATGGATCAGAACAGTTCCCAACGGTACTTACAGCAAGCTAAAATTGCTAAGTCTCCCATAAACCGCTAACAATATCCCTACATACATAACACATGCGTGCGTATATAACATTAATATAAATCGGGAACCGCAACAATTGCAGAAACCATTAAAACAAACAGGATTGCAGCTGCGAGCGGCGACCACTCGAGCGTAACGCTCGGCCCCCAGGCCCGCCCCCCGAGCACGCACAAAAATCAACATAAATAACAATACACACCCCTATCTCAGACACTTTGACACCTTCGACAACAAAAAAGGTCTAACGACCAACTGAACCATAAACCCAAACCCTCCCTTGTGCATCCGAACACAGAACTCAAGTTGGCGCGAAAACGAACCCGCCATTCCCGAAAAAAGTTAAGCCAACGTCAAGTGTGCAACAATTGAAAAATATTTCGTCTCTTTCGTCCATTCAATAGATACAGTCCCTCTACTTTTGGGCGCTTTTATTAAATTTATTGTCAAAGGAATGTATATAAAAGTTGTTGAAATGAAAAAGGGTCCCAGTTCTATTTCGATCGTGAGTGACACCAGTGTTCCAATATGTTTTCCGAACAAAGTTACTCGAGGCTTTTCAGACCTTGGGATGTGAGTGATAGTAAGAATGAAGGACAGACAATCTGTGATATTAGTACAAATGCAGAAATAAAGACTAAGAAAAGGAAAATCGATGAAACTAAAAGAGAGAGTCGTTTAAGGAAAATTCGCGGGACTTTTAAGAAGTCAGACCCGAGTCATCAAGATGCTACAGTTTCTACTACCACTAGAGAGGGTGATGAAGACATAAAGCCTGCTGCTATCACGGAAATAAATTCCCCTGTGGAAAAACTAACATTATGCTGTGACAGGCTGCTTCAAAAACCTCCTTCTGCAAAGAAAGAAAAAATTGAAAAGCCGACGGAGGTTGACTTAAAACCTCAACCTTACCCGCAGCTACCACAGATGCCGTACAACGCGACATTTATGGCAGACTACTTACCAACTGCCGATATAGCCCACGCATTAGGAGTACCACCAACCGACCCGTTACTCCTGGAATCCCTTGCACAAGGATACGCGATGGAGCTAGAATATGCAAGAATCCTGCACCAAGAGAACGAAGCTAAAACAAACGCGAAAAAGCAAAGACCAAAGAAATACAAATGCCCACACTGCCACGTTGGGTTCTCAAACAACGGACAACTGAAGGGCCACATCAGAATCCACACTGGAGAAAGACCTTACAGATGTGAAGAAAAGAATTGTGGAAAGACATTTACAAGAAACGAAGAGTTGACGAGACATAAAAGGATCCATTCTGGGGTGCGTCCGTTCCCTTGCTCAACTTGTGGGAAGAAGTTTGGCAGACGAGACCATTTGAAGAAACATACGCGGACTCATTTTGTTCAGGCGGAGCGGATGATGCCTATATTCGTGCCGCTTTCAGCGGTCCCCCATATGCCTGGCTTCCCATATTTATACGGTTATTGAGGGTCAAGAAAATTGTGGAAATTTTCTGAAGACATTCAGAAGGTATATGAAAAGTTGCTTAAAATATAAGATGTAGATTTTTTGTTTAAAATCTGGACTGGTGAAAATAAAATTTACTTTTCCCCATTCTTTAATGATGCAAACGTTTCTTTGAAATTCATGACGAGTTTTACAGCAGTTTGAGCTTTTATTTTAAAAGGCAGAGCTTTTAAAAATGTAAATGTTAGTATAATAAATAAACCTATGTTTTGAACTTGTAAATAATAAGAAGTTTATAAAGAAATATATTTTAGTGGTAAGTATTGCTAGTAAATAAATAACAATTTATAAATAATAGTATTTTTTTCACGACTACCAGTCAATTAAGATGTGTAAAATGGTTGTGAATATAATATGTAGGTGTAAGAAAGATAGATAAATATATTTTTCGAATTTTACTTCATTGATTTGTTTTACCCATAGATCTTAAGAACTTAGCTACCTATATTCTTGCAAATAAATATATCATTCATTCATTCATTTTTGTTACCCTCGCTTACTTTCATCATCAGCCTAGGCTTTTCCCAACTATGTTGGGGTCGGCATCCAGTCTGACCGGATGCAGCTGAATACCAGTATTTTACATGGAGCGACTGCCTATCTGACCTCCACATCCCGGTTACTGGCTAATATGATACCACTTGGTAAGCCTGGTTGTCAGACTTTCGGGCTTCTGACGACCCGTAACGACTGTCATGATATATGACACGAATGACAGCCGGGACCAACGGCTTAACATGCTTTCCGAAGCACGGAGCGCCTTGGTATGTAAAGATGGTCACCCATCCACGGACCTACTGCGGCAAGCGTAGCTTAACCTGATCGATCGACCCGTGCGGCTGTTATTACTTAACCACAAGCTCCTCCCTGCTTACTTTAAACTTTTTAATTTTCAGTATTACACAGCCATGAAAAACTAGTATAAGAAAATATGAAAAATTGTTTTGACTCAAAATAG
Source organism: Dicycla oo (assembly GCA_948252095.1). NCBI lineage: Eukaryota > Metazoa > Arthropoda > Insecta > Lepidoptera > Noctuidae > Dicycla > Dicycla oo. The sequence continues at coordinate 20,360,181 of OX411732.1, forward strand.
CTTTCCTGATTACTTCTTAAAGTTTCAAGATCTTTAGGCACCGCAGTTTTCAAAAAAACTTTATTTAACTCTTGGAAAACAAAAAGCCGGAGCTACGTCCACATAAAATATTGATATAGTTAGGCTCACCGTTAAATAGGGCTCTTGCTTAATCTCGACTATAGATGATTTAGGGAATGTGCGCTTTTATGATTTCTAGCGTGATTATCGTGGACGTCCACGTCCATAAAATGTATGGAAATACGTGCAAGTTATTACGTTATCGTGGACGGAAATTTAAAAGCGTCTTCACATTTTATTTCCCTGTGTTATCGTGATGCCGTGATGTGGACGTCGACGTCCACGATAATGTACCTAGTCACGCTATAAATTATAAAACGCGCAATGAACACACTTATCGACGTGGAATCAGCTCGAGCCGATCATGTATCGCCTTGGTCACTTCAGCAATTGGAAATTCGGCACGATGTTAATTCGTGTCTAATCGGAGCTCGAGACGTGTCGTCCGAACAGAAACGAGGCGAGTAACTTCTTTTTCACTTTTATTGCATGGACACAAAATTCTTTCTGACCGTCTGGAGCCGATAAGTGTGGTCACTCCGGTACTGCTAAGAATGAAGAGTTGTTAGATAGTCCCCAGAGAACAAAAAGACGATAGTTATAGATCCAGCGTTGAAAAACCATTTTCAGCTCATGTGAATAACCAGCACAGTATATTTTTTCCGTTTACATTGTTACTTACATAACTGTGAGGCATGTGGTAAAACAGAGGACATAGATACAGCATGTTTTGGTGGAATGTGTACCTACCTACCTATACAGGGTGTATCAGAAAGGTGTGGTCCAATTTAAGGGTGTGGTACAGACCATCAAACTGAACAAGTTTCTCCATGAGACTAACATTGTAATCGAGAAAAAAATATACATTTCTGATACATCCTGTACACTAAGGGCTCATTTATGGAGACGCGGCGCGTCGTGCGACGCGTATTGCGTGACATCTCGCAACGCGTTGAACGATTTTTCCGACGCATGTGTCGGCCCGCGTTATCACACGCGCAAACACAAACATATGGCAATGTACGATGTTGTTTACGAAGACGCGGGGCGTGCGATGCCGCGGGCCCCGCCGCGGGTGTCGCTACGTTTTACCGAGAACGGAGAATTGCAGGAATAGCTAGCCTTAACGCTGCGTACGTCGCCGCGATAAATGTCGCGTGCGACGCGGCGATGCTATCCGCGGGCTCCGACTGCATTTCAAGCAAACGCGTTTAAAATCGCTTCTCCGTAAACGCTCTCTTACAACGCCATATATGTATTTGAATTTAGTGCGGGCCGCGCCTCCCAACGCGACGCGTGACGCCCAGCGTCTCCATAAACAAGATCTAACATAGGAAACGCACTTCTCAACACGCTGAAATTTTCTGTAATGGATGTTCGAATGTTTCTAGACTACTTTTGCCTCGTAAAGCACGTTTAAGCCGTTGGACGCGGCTGTTATTTGTGGATCTTTGACAGTCGTTACGGGTCGTCAGATGCCCGAAAGTCTGACAACCAGTCTTACTAAGAGATATCGTATTACCGACTTACTGGATTGTTGAGGTCAGATAGGTAGTCGCTCCATGTAAAATACTGGTATTCAGCTGCATCCGGTTAGACTGGAACCCGACCCCAACATAGTTGGGTCAAGGCTAGGCAGATTGATTGACTTTTTTATTAGATAAGAAATTGGATTAAGTTATTTTTGGTTCTATTTGATTAGGAGTAGTTAATTTAGTTTACCATTCTATTACTCCAAGAACTCGGCATCCAACAGCGTCTATCAGCACTAGTACGGCCTCAAATACTGAAGTTCTTTGGTCATGCCAAGAGACGTAATAATGACTTCGTCTAACGTCTAGTGGTACAGAGCAAAGTGATGGATAATAGGCCACGCGTAGAACGTCTAGTGATGCAGGGCAGAGTGAGAGCCACGCGTAGAACGTCTAGCGATGCAGGGCAGAGTGAGGGCCATGCCGGTGACCTCCCACCGATGAGGTGGACCGACCAAATAAAATCCATGGTTGGAGGCCCTGTTAATGAATGCGCCAGACCGTCAGCTAACAGAACCAGATGGAGAGAGATCGTGAGAGATACACTTCACCGTGACCACGACCGCTCTGTCAAGAGTGAAGCGAACAAGAAGAAGAGTTAAAATAGTTTAGGAGGAAATTACTTAGTAGGTAAGTACAATCAATCTGCCTAGCAATTTCCCAACTATGTTAGGGTCGGCTTCTAGTGGACCGGATGCAGCTGAATACCAGTATTTTACATGAAGCGACTGCCTATCTAATCTTAAAAACCCAGTTACTGGGTACTGCAAGCTACCATCCCTACCTTGTTGCTATTCCACCAATTTGCACTGTTTCCAAATGTCATTTATAATGCGCACAGCAAAAGAGTGGAAACTCTCTACCTGCTGCGTCTGTGTATCCGAACGCATACAACTCTAATCTCTTTAAAGTGAGAGTGAACAGGCTTCTTCTGTGTAAGCTCACTCCATCGTCGACTTTGTCTCTGTCACCTCCGACCTAGACTAGAGTCCAAGCCCATCTCAAATAAAAAATAAAAAACAAGCCCTTAACTACTCGCCTATTAAACACGTTAGCTCGAGTTATATCCGCAAAGACGTTTTGTATTATAATGTTACCTACGGAAGAAGGACATAGAGCCAGGAAAACACTTGGACACGACCTTAAGATATTGCGCAATCACAATCGAGCCTCTCTAGAAACACAATTACAAAGCAAAAGAACTTCGAATCGCCTACAAAAGTATTATAAAATCGATTCATCATCCAATTCATAGAAATCAAAATCGATTAAAAAAAAACTTGTGCAAATAAAATATCCGAGCATTAGAGTACGGACTTCCGGTTACATGAAAGGACATACTGTAGCACAATTTGTTATTCTCCAAATATTTTGACTTTTACGTCGCAGAAAGAAAAGTTATAAAAAAGATGCACACTTGGTCCGATAAAAGATTTTTGAGAAATACTCATGAACAAATCATTAATGCGAACGGAGGTTGACGTTATGTTGGTTCACGTTCTGTTACAGTTCGGCAATATTGCCATCTTTAAAGTTTTCAAACACCAAAGACTACACGATTACTGCGAAAAGAATCATCATCTCTTGCTCTTATCCCAAATGATTTAGGGTCGGCACAACATGTATTTTTCTTTTATATCTTCTCTATTGGTCATCCTCACGGTAGTCAATCCCATAGGAACTTTCATACAGTCCATCATTTCTTTGGTCCTCCCCTACTCGTTTATACTCAAAACTGTCCTAGCGACAGTTTCCTCGTTCCTCCACATCACATGCCTATCCATGACAACCGATTCGAGTTATACTGGATCGTCTTCTGTTATACACTGGCAAATATAGCAATATTATATTTTTTTTGCGATATGGACCTCGATGTCGCGCCTGATGGAAAGCGATGGATGAGTTCTATGATGCATCGAGCTTGCCCAGAAGATGCCTGTTCACTTTTGTTTTGAAGGCAGACGATATGGGGATGTTGGGATATGTACACGTGGAATCAATTTGCTTAGCCTTTTCCCAACTATGTTAGGGTCGGCTTCCAGTCTAACCGTATGCAGCTGAGTATTTCATATGGAGTGACTGCACGCCAGGGTTACCAGGGTACAACCCAGGGTTGTACATGGAAAAAAGAATACAGGGTTATTGGTAAAACACCAATAACCTCTTAAGGGGACATTGTACTCATCATTATGAACAACTTTTACTATGGGTCCTGAAATCGCGAAAAATCAATCTGCGGTTTCATACATTTTGACGAGTTTTGCGAACATAAATGTTCCCTACATTGTAGGGAACCGCTGATTTATTTTTCGCGATTTCAGGTTTGGACCCATAGTAAAAGTTGTTCATAATGATGAGTACAATGTCCCCTTAAGAGGTTGTTGGTGTTTTACCAATAAACTTGTATACAAAACAAAGTCGTGTTATTTACACCATTTATAAACTCAAGAACGACTGGACCTATTTTTACGATCATTGATTTGTTGGATTTTTCTCCGTCCCGATTAGCAGAATAACTATTAAAACATCGGAAAAATTCACAAAAAAAAAAATATGAAGAAGATTAATTTTCTCATACATGAAATTTGGACCAGACAACGTCTGTCGGGTTAGCTAGTAATAAATAAATACAGAGGGACTATTGATTATTAAACTGTAACTAAAGAGAAGAGTATGCTTATTAATAGTGTTCGAAACTGACTTTGCGCTTATACTTCGCGCCCCTTGTTTCCGCATGATAAAAGACTATTAAATACTTTCTTCAGGCGGCCAAAGACATACCCAAATACTTATAGGTTTCGGATGCGGAGAGGGCTCTGAGATTTATGGAATACGAGAGTTGGGTTCCCACGGATTCCACAATCTCCCCACGCTTTACATGCATGACCGTACATTTGTCCACACCAAATTCCATCCTGAAGGCGCTACTAAAAGTTTCGGTTACTTTCATTAGCTCTATCAGTTGCAAATCGTTGGGGGCAAAGAGTTTTAGGTGATCCATGTAGAGGAGGTGAGATATAACCTATGCCGATAGGCTAGACCTGAATCCTCTAGCAGTGTGCTTAGAGGATTCAAGGCTAAGCAGAACCAAAGCGGACTCAAACTATCGCCCTGAAATATGCCTCGCTCTATCCTTATCGGTTCGCTATTCCTCTGGATATTTCGACATCCTGGATAGCGAAGGACCATCCTCCATTGCCCCATACACGACATCAGGAAGGTGCGCATAGTTGTATCTACTTTATACAACTCCAGCACCCTCATGAGCCATGTATGTGGTACCGAGTCATAGGCCTTCTTATAATCTATCTAACACGTCGACAGATCCTTTCGGGAACGACGACCCTGTTGGCTAATGGTCATATCAATGAGAAGTACCGCGGGACCCATTCCGCTTCTAAGATGAAAATCTTTTAAACAGAGAGTGAGTCAGCAAATGATCAAATTGTGCCCTTTAACTGCAACAATTTCGATAATAATCTTAATCATAAATCTTTATTATCTCATCCATCAACATAATATTACGGGCACCGGTTAATAAAATGTACAATCTTAAATAGAGAAAGGTGTCTGAGGTAGGAGGGTCCTCTGTTCCTTGGGGCGGCGACAAGCCCGCCGGTTGAACGCGTCCCAGAGGATCATGACAATCCGGCTAGTTCGGGGATACCGCATGCACTCCGGTGGGATCTGGAGGCAAAAGTCCTCGTATACACTTGGGAGTGGCGCGAGGAGACAAAACGGCGGGGCGAAACTTCGCTGCCGCGAGAAATCATGGCACAGAGGACCTAGCTCCGGCGGGATCTCATGGCGACATGGACAGTGCGACTGTCGTAACCCAGTTCTGGGCACGCCACAATTGCAGCGATAAGTCCCCGCTTTGAGGAGTGGTTCAAGAGGCGCCAAGGCGTTCTCATCTTCCGCTTGACGCAGGTCCTCACCGGACACGGTGGTACGGGAGGTTCCTATTCCGGATAAGGCGGTAGGAAACACGGTGGAGCATACGGTGGAGGTCTAACCGGCTTGGGCGGAGCACCGGCAGCGGCGATCTCTCGCTTCCGGCCCTGATCCAGGCCATGGTACGGAGCGAGAGTGCATGGGAAGCCGTCACCACCTTCTGCGAAGCAGTGCTCGCAAAGGAGGAGGCTGATCGCCTGATGAGGGAGAGGCAATCTTTGCGCCCTCACGCCCCTAGTCGTTGCAGGTGATGTCCTGGTCGTCGGGAATTGATAGCCGATTCCCGGCCACCGTAGCTTGCGGATGGCGAGCAATGGGTAGCTCACCTTCCGGTAAGGACCAGACCAGGCCCGGGTCGACGGCGCAATATGTCTCACGCGTGCCTCAAAGAGATGGCAACAGTAACTGATGGGATCCGCTTAGGCCGATGCCTGCCAGGGTCGCGGATTATTTGAAAGTGTTACAGTGGCCCTGGCACAGTCAAAAGATATTATCCATACTAATATTACAAATTCGTAACTCTGTATGTTACATTTTCACGGCCAAACCACTAAACCGATCATTATGTAATTTGACAGATAGGTAGCCTGGATGGAGCCTGTAGAAGGGCATAGAGTACTGTTTACCTTGGATCGCAGACGAAGTCGCGGGCAACAGATAGTATAGTCTGAAATCGCAATTAGGTAAAAGCAAGATCTACAAAATTAAAAAAATAAATGTATTGTTTTTGTTAATTTTGAAACTGATCCCCAGACAATACATGTTTTTTTCTTATTGTATTGACTGATACCTAAATTTGATCATACGTAGTGGGTATTCCTTTCTTCGCAGCCGTTAAATACAATTAGTACCAAAGCGCTTCATCTCAATTTGTCAATCAATATTTTAAAGACATCAACATTCTCGTGCCCTTATCCCAATCTATTTGGGGTCGGGGCAACGTGTCCCTTTTTCCATACCTCTCTATTAGTCGTCATCTCGGTAGTCACCCCCTTTTTAGCCATATCATCTTTCACAGTTCATCCATCGTTTCTTTGGTCTTCTCCTACTCTTATAGCCATCGACACCCATACTCAAAATTTTCATCCGCACCACATACCTACCCATACCATGACAACCGATTTCCACACAACTTTTCAGTCACCGGTGTCACTTTCAGACTTCCTCATATGTACTCATTTCTTATTCTATCCATTCGCGTAACACCACACATCCCTCTTAGCATTCTCACCTCATCTGCATGCAATTGCCTTTCATTCATCCCTTTTGAGGCTCAACATTCTGATCCATACAAGACAGCAGTTCTAACCAGTGTTTTACATATCTTTCCCTTAAGTTTAAGGGGAATGCGGGAGTCGCAAATTGTTCCCGTGGCCTGCCGCCATTTCACCCATCCAGTGTTAATTCTGTGCTTAACCGTCCGATCTACTTCGCCATCGCTTTGCACGAGTAAACCGAGATACCGAAAGTCGGAGAAGACTGGGAGAAACGCGCCAACAAGCGCGAAAAAATAAAAAAATAAAAATTTACTCCATCGTCGACTTTGTCTCTGTCGCCTCCGACCTAGTCAAGAGAAAACCCATCTCAAAAAAAAAAAAAATGTTTAAGTAATAAAGGGTTGATTTCATTATGAAATGATTGATCGTTGATTTTGACCACGTAGTTTTTATTTATGGACAAGTGCATCCGACGACAGACGTAGGAAAGGGTAGGTAGGTACTAGTTGCCGGTCCTTTCTACACTTCAAAAGACCTACCTACCTTTGCGTTGCCATGCTGGGACTCACGTGAGAGGGAGAGGTGGGCCATAGTCCACCACGCGGGCCCACTGTGGGTTGGACCTGTGGGGTAATTGCGTAACACATGAGTGGCAATGGCTTTCATTTTGACAGTTCAACAACATTTATTGCGTTATTTACGTTGTTGAGCAGACAAATTTTTCGAACATATGAAGCAATGGATTAGCAATATCTTTCATAATGAAACAGATTGAGATGGAAAGTGTGTGCAATTCGGGTGCTGGTTGGAATTCAAACTGAATTTTGTTTGACAAAAGAACTTTATGATAAGTGAGTTACGTTGAACTTATAACAAAATATCTACCTATACTGCACAATAAACAGGCAATAAATTATCGATTGCCTATTTCACGCCAAAGCACCAAACAAATTAGCTACTTTCCCACGTTCACTTATATTTGCCCCAAATAAACCCTAAATACATTAAAAACGTACTATGCGGATGTCCGTTTACCCAGCAGGACTCTGAGCAAGAAATTGAGATATTTTTACACTGGGCACACTGGTATAATTGGAAGAATGAAGTGTTGTCGTTGCGCGCTGCGTGAGTTCTTTTGTTGAATTTTGACTTCCGTTTTTGTAATTGGAGCAGTTAAAGTAAAGATAAAAAAGCAAAAGAAAGCAAGTTTTGAAATTCCTAATCTGACATTCATGCGCTCTTTAGCGTAATAGTGGTAGCCATTTACATTGGCGCCGATTCCCTTGTTCACAAACTAAACTTAATTTAAGTTCAGTGCATCTTTTTCTTTCTACTTCATTAAGAAAACGATAGATGCCTGCGCCATTATCCAGCATAGAAAATGCACTAGCGTTTAGATACGAATGTTATCGAAGCCAGGCGTTAGTACTAATGGCCGACCTATTCTATAAAATCTCACCGTGAAATCTTACGTCAAGTGAGCTCGTAGTGGGCTGACATTCCACCTGATGCACTATTGACAGCTTACTTCAAGCTCACTTCACTTTAGTTTTCACGGTGAGATTTTTTACAGAATAGATTGACTGTTGAATAGGTGAGGTGTTTTGCACTAAATATAATAAATAAATCAGCCTGTGTTGTCCCACTACTAGGGCAAAGGGGTCTCTTTTCTTTTTCCAATCAACTCGATCGTGAAGTGTAAGGTAAAATAACAAGAGAAAATATGAGGTCATAAAATCTTGATAGGTAATAATTTCAAGATTAGACAACGCTGATAAAAAATATCCATTCAAAGATATACCTAATCCGGCTTAATTTTATTTCGCGAGCTTTTGTTAGTCCCACGATAGTTCCCACGTCCAAAAAACTGGCCAACATCGCCAGTGTAGGTGTGACCCTACTTTTTAACCGTAGAGCATAATCTTTTTAATTCTTTCGACAAACAGAAGGAATCCCAAGTTATTTATAACAACCCGCCTACAATCCGAACAAATTCGCTGAATAGATAATTTATTGGCCGTATAAGGTCAGTGTGTGTTGCTAGAGTAAAAAAAATCGAATTTACTTTTTTTAGGCACAGGTGGCATTTGATACAGCCTGAATGAAACCTTCGGGACAAAGCTTAGGAAATTAATGATAGAATTTGTGTAAACATTTTTTGTTTGTGAATAAAACTATTTTGTTATGAATCGTGAGTTGTATTCGACAAATGAAGGAATAGCCGATTAAACCCCGAAAATATTTGAAGATATTTCGCGGGGTTTAATCGGCTATTCCTCAATAAATCAATTGTATACATCAAACCATTCTTTAAACATTCTTCATTTACATATCAAATATTTTTTTTTTTTTCATTATTTTTTCTTACCCATATTTGCAAAAATAAAATTATTCTTAAACCAAAACCTAAAATAATTTTAGGTTGGGAGAAACTTGTGACAGAAAATCAAAATCAGCGGAACCATAAACTCATTGCTATTTACTCAAAAATCGAAATATTTGCAACTATTATAAAAGTTGGGCTATTACGCTATCCCAACGTTTTAGGCATAAACAACGTGTCAAAGCTGAAAATTCGCTGTTTACGGTAGAGCGCTATATAATTCCACAGTCAACGTGACCAACGTCCCGCTTTGGGCGGGACAGTCACGCTTTCAGGCTATCCCGCTGTCCCCAGCGAGGGCAAAAACGTACCGCTTTCACAGACCGAACGATAAATTAATTTAAGTATGTACCGATTATTTTTGCATTCACAACGCGACAGATAAAAAATCACTAGCTGGAATGCTGAGAATGTTCCTGTTGAAAACCGTTGGATGGAATTATTCCTGTAGGTATTATAACTGTACGAACTTTCGTATGATTATCGAGTAAGTTATGTGTCTGCCTGGAACTAACGCACGTGTCGAAAGATCTTTTTCTGCAATGAATAAAATATGGACAATACAAAACGCAGTACTGAAAGCCATTTTGATTACCAAGACTAACATCAACAAAATCATAAATAATGAGCTCCATTCCTACTTGCACTAAGTTTTGCATGTGCGTTATGCTGCATAACGCACACGCAAGACCATAGATAATATACTATACTAAAGTAGTACATTGTGCTTATGGGTGCATACAACACAACAGGGATCGTGGGAGTATTTAAAGTTAAGTTATAACACTTTAATTTTTTCAAAAAAGTTGGAAGTTTGACCTTCAATATCTCCGTAACCAGAAGTTCCCAGGTATGGTTTAGTACAAAAAAAATGATCATAATATCGGGAAGTACATTTGACTCTCGGCTTCTATAGTGGTATGTTTACATTACACCCGATATTTAGCTTATTAATAAATGGGGCTCGTGACTAAATGATAACAGCCGCACGGGTCGATCGAAGGTTAAGCTACGCTTGACGCGGTCGGTTCGTGGATGGATGACCACACATTACATATCGACACCTCTTCGTGCCTCGGAAAGAACATTAAGCCGTTGCCGCGTTGGTCCCGGCTGTCATTCGTAGATCTTTGACATTCCTTACGGGTAGTTAAGAGCCCAAAAGTCTGACAGCTAGTCTTACCAAGGGGTATCATATTACCCAGTAACTGGGTTGTGGAGGTCAGATAGGCAGTCGCTCCGTGTAAAATACTGGTATTCAGCTGCATCCGGTTAGACTGGAAGCCGACTACCTAACGGTCCCCAACACGTTGGGAAAAGGCTAAGCAGATTGATTTAGCTTAGTTATTGGATAGAGTAAACATGCATTTTAGTAGTGCATGCCTCATGCATGTCAGAAATCAGAAATCAGAAATATTTTATTTGTGATACATAGGTACAGTGGTTGGACATGTTTTAGATTAAAGTGCGCTATGATCAGCCTATTATAGGCATACAAAAAGAATTAATTATAATTTTTTCATGCAAATGAAGAGCTTATATAAATGATTGTATTATTTCATTATTATAGGAACAAAAGTCAAAATAATTTGTTAGGTAATTGTCAAAATAATTTGTTACATAGATGTCAAAATAATTTGTTATGTCAATATCAAAAATAATTCAGATTTAAATAATGAATTATGATTTGTGATTACAATATAGTTAAAGAAGCAAGTTACGTCATATAACAAAAATTACAATTTTAACATGTCAAAATTTATCTGATAAAAAATCCGATACACTATAATAACATTTTTGACACAGCAAACTTCTCAATTTTTTTTTAAACATATTAATATGTAGATTTTTTAGCTCTTTTGGTAATTTATTAAATATAACTGTTGCCATGTGAAAGACGCTTTTATACATCAGGGCAGTATTCGCTTTTGGAACGCACAGACGACTTTTGTCCCTTTGGTTCCGATTGAAAGCTATAGATGCTAAAGTAAATAGATGAGGATTTTGCTTAACGAAAGCCGCTACTTCAAATATGTACAGTGACGGTAATGGAAGGATACTATGCTCTTTAAAGAAAGGCACACAGCTCACCGTTGATTTTAAACCAAACATAGCCCGAATGCATCGTTTCTGTGCCTTAAAAACGAGATCTTTATCGGTGGAATTCCCCCAAAAGATTATACCATATCTGAGAACAGATGCGACTAGCCCATTATACGCAATTAAAAGGGCACTGGAGTTTATTTTGCTTGCAAGTGTATGTAAGGCATAGGCAGATTTACTAACTCGCTTGCATAATTGTTGAATATGCGGTTTCCAAGTCATTTTCTCATCAATATATAAGCCCAAAAATTTACAATTGTCTACTTCCTCTATTGTTTGCATGTTAAAATTCACATTTTGGTTATTTGGTGCTGGTAAGCGCTGTCTAAAGTACATCAATTTAGTTTTGCTTAAGTTAGCTTTCAAATTATTAATATTAAGCCAATTCATAACAGAGCTCAATGTGTTATTTATATCATCTTCAAAAGTGTTTATGTCATTACATTTTATTGTTACTGTACTGTCATCCGCAAAAAGAGCTATAGGATTATCAGTGGCATTGGGTAAGTCATTGATGTACAATATAAAAAGCGGTGGCCCCAAAACGGTTCCTTGAGGAACACCGTAGTTTCATGTCATGCAACTAACATTCATATTTTTCTCACAAAGAAATTACGACAAATTTTTAGGTATCTACAGAAAGTATTAAGCTATTTCGAAGGGATAATTGACCCGGCGCAATAAATTAGTCTTACGCTGGGAACAGTACAATAGTTCGGTCCATGGGAATATTGGTCAGGTGGGCCCGTGGGCTGTGTCACGCCTACGGAATGGACTTTTTAGTGTGGCTATTGCTACCTGAAGTAAGTAGTACTATCACTGCTATACTGCCAGGGGAGCCATGAAGTTGAGTCAGGTTAGGACAGTCGGGAATAGAAAAGATGATACAAATTAAGAATTATTGTGTAATCAAACTATAAGGTTGCAAAGAAAGCAAAGTCTGTAGAGCTTTATAATCAGTATAATATCAATACTACACTTTGATAATACTGTTTTAATTACACAAAATACGTCTTCAATCTCCGAGTTTTCAAGCTCGACAGCCATGTTGCCAAGTGAGATTATACAAATATCACGTAGGCTACAGTTTGACAGCGAGATGCTGTCAACCGGCAACAGTCAGTTTAATAACTATTGTTTATTAAACTTGGGCCCATAGTTAAAACATTATAAAATAAAATATTAAAACTGCAAATACATGGTTATAAAAATAAATAATATTTAAAGCATAGCTTTACATAATTAAACAAAATAATAACAATAGATAACAAGTGAAATGTGATTGAGGATTTTTTGTAAAAATGGAGACATTGTTTTGACATTAGCGCAGAAAAGTGGGAAACTCGATTCCAAATAATGGAAAAGGGAAGGACAAAGAAGAAAAAAAATTATGTGCCGATACCTTAACCTTTAATAGTGACCTGCTTACCCATAAATAAACCCACAAGTAATCTGTAGACAAAATTATTTCCATTACGCCATGCGTCATACAAGCTAAGTTCTATGAAAGTTTTATAATGTAGGTAGCCTAACCGCTGTGCTCACCCGCGCGCGAGGAGAAACGTTGAGCGCCCCACCCGCGGTATTCTTGTAAACAAAACCGATTTGCATCGTAGCATCTTGGAATTTTGTGACCGTTGAATGTTTCTTAGAATGCTAGTGAGTAGGGCTTTATAGTATATTAGAATTAGAAAGGACTCCCTAATAGTGGTGGAACAAGGTTCAAACCAAAAGCAGATTTGCGTGGGATGACTACTCCCACGAACCACTACTTAAATAAAAAAATGGGATGAATGTCATCCCATGTGTAATTAGCGGTTAATCCTACTCTATGGTCATCGAAAATCTTTATTCATAATTTATTCAATTATAATTTAATCAGTAATCACATGCCAATGATTTTTTTAAATTTAATTTTATATGTTGTACACAGCATTGAATGTTGTGATAATTTTTCTTAATTAGTGTTCTGAATTACTTATTCATTGTATGTAAAAATTCTAATTTCAATAATTTATAAATATGTTATGTAAAGCCGTTTTATGTGCATGTGGTGTTAACCTGTAATTAATTGTTGCACTTGTAAATGTTACTGTAGTCTATAAGTCAGAAATGTATATAGTGTAAACAATTGTTGGTTAACCTAAATAAATAAATAAAATCATGGACACCCACTTTATGGTCACCCTTCACTAAACCTACAATTCGCTAAAGATGGCACCAACAATACAAATAGGATTATTTACCACGTCCATTACACTACAATGCTCATTCATGAATTTATTGTGCAAAAAATACAAGTTTGTTATTCCCACGAAGTACTTGACTTTTGCGCAAATTCGCTTCGGAATCCGTCAGGTTGCACCACGGTTGCACCTCTATGAATTTGACGGGTCGTGAATAGGTACCTTTTTAAAAACGATGATCGATTCGATTCGATTTTTTGTGTTTGTTTTGTCGACTGTGAGTGTAATTTTTGACACTTGTAACACCTTTTTGAGACTCCCACGCAATATCTTATGGAAGGCTGTCATTTTACCCGACTGCCTCAGAAAGAGTGTGTTTGTGTGTTCTTCAACAGTCACATTAAGTCTCAACGGAGGTGTCAGAAAACTTTTGATAATTTTAAAAACTTTTTCCAAAAAAATCAATCAACTTCCAAAAAAACCCCACAAAGTGAAACATAACTTTAATTTAAGAAGTCGGTGTCTTTGGATCTGTATTTTACTTTTTTGCCACCGACTTCCGAAATTAAAGTTATTTTTCACTTTGTGGGGTATTTATGGAAGTCGGTTGATTTTTTTGAAAAAAAGTTTTTATTTTTCACTTTTTAATGGGTCAGTTTGTAACTTATCTAAGTTAAAATATCCTAATGCCAACTGCTCATCGCCTTTTACAAAATATTTATACGAGCATAAATTACTTAGCAACCATTATTAAAGTAGGTACCTATAGGTACCTACTTTAATAATTGATGAAATTGATGAAACGATTTGATTATAATCAAATCGCAACCCTTAAAATACTTATTATTGAGTAGAGTAAAAAATACCCAAATCGCTATAGGTGTGCCTAAAATATTTGAAGAGTTTCGATTTCTCGAGGATCCCGTCATCAGATCCTGATGACACTGGGACGAACTAGAAAGTATAACCTTTCAAACAAAAAATAATTTTCTAAACCGGTCCCGCCGTCTTCGAGTAATCGGGGAACATATACATAAAAAAAAAAGAAAAAAGGAAAGAAAAAAGATCCTCCTTTTTTGAAGTCGATTAAAAATCAGAAAGCATTGATGAACTTCTACGTTGAATAATAAGTAAATAAGTCAATACGAAATACCTGCACACAATTATATGCGAAGCGATAAATATGAATCAAATCCTAATTATTCTGTACCCATACCCAACCACAAAAGTAATAATAAAAGTATCGCTAATGACAACTTCCTGCTCAAACGGAAGCGCGGGAAAATGCAACAAACTGTCATGGCGGCCACCCATGGCGCGTGATTTGTCATTGTGGTAATGATGGCACAACTTGCATAAAGATTCACATTGTTATTTCGATAACATTTGAAACAGAATACTTAGCCCTATTCAATTTTGAATAAAATTGGTTATATAATTGGGTGAATGTTAATGGTAAATCAATTGTGGATCCTCGATCGATTTGTTTGACCTTTCTTGAAGCTGTCGAAATTGATATATTATTAAGAAGAATGCGCATCAATCAGTCAGCATATCTCAATCTTACCTTGGTGGGTATCCCTCGAGCTAGGATCTATTATTTTGCTACCTATATTTAAATATATATATATATATATTACATAAGGATTTGTCCACACTAATTGTATCATTGACAAAATGACTCACATGATCGCATAACATTTTGCGTCGAAACTGATACGAGACTGTGCCACGCAACAGAGATCTGATAAGAGTACCAAAATTATACAAATGTGGACAAGGCCTTATCCCCCATCTTCTGAAAAATATCGCAGAAAATGGCTAAACAACTCTGTAACGAGGAAAGGAAAGGCACCAGAGCACCTACCTTCTTTTTAGCGCAAATAAGTTAATGCTATCAGTGATGTTTGCCCAGCATGATGATTAACATAGGTAGTTATTTCTAAGTAATGGTCATCGTTTCAAGCATTCTGCGATAAAACCGTTTTTCAGACGATAAAGCAAACAAGAGATTGGCCGGAGAAGGCAACGCATAGGGATAAGTGGAAAGCTATGGAAGAACTTTGCTCAGTAGTGGGAGTTGATATAAAAAAAGTCCGCAGTGAAAGTCACTGAAGTCCCAACGTGATCCATGAGGAACACAACCACACAAGAAAGATTTCAAACCTACTCTGCAAGAACGTAACGAAAGTTTATTATTCCACTTTCCCATTATAATATTAGGGATAACTCACCAAAGCCCATTAAATGAATTAAATAAAACATCCTATCAACATGAAGGGCTATAAATTTCGCGCCAACAATCGTAGGACGTATCTCTTTCAACTCCGATCGCCATTGTTGCACGTACGTCTCGATCCCCCTATGTGTAGGGACGGTACAATAGTGCTGAAAGTGTCATCGTACTTGCGGTTAGACCACACGTGGGGTTGGGCTTTTAACAAACTACGATTTGGGGTGAGCAGAACCCTAAGTGATGTTGTGTTTCGGATATGGTCTAATTGAAGAGTTTAGGTTCTATTTTATTAATTTTAAGAGGAGTGCAGAAAGAAATTAATAAAACATCTTTTAAGACATATTTAAAACTGTATTAATTAATTAATTATAAGCACAAAGAAACCTTACATTTCATCTTTAACAGAATTCTTCAACTTTACGACGTACTCATCAATCACCTGCGAGATCTCGGCCACATTCAAGCCCTTCGACTCAATGAACTCGACATTGTCAGGCTCTTTAATATACTTCTGTATTGCAATGAACAGTTTCCTAGCTTCATCCTTCCCGTGGTAATTTTTCAAACAAAACGTTTTAATATTCTTCAGCATCTCAAAAACTGTTATAAGAATATTATTTTCATCCGTGCTGTAAGACCAGATCTTCTTAAATATGTTCAGCAGGCCATTACAGACTACTGGAGTAGCCATGTGTTCAAGTAAACCTATTCTCTGGTAGAACTTCAGTTGGTCTCTATCCACGACAGTCCTCTGCACATTGTTCCTTGCTTCCATATGCTCCTTCAGTATTATATTAAATAGATCTAAAAGTGTCTTTATCACTGAGGTGTCCAGTTTAGGTACTTGTTCATAGAATGGCGCTAAGCCTTTGATTTTCATCACTCTGGCTTGCACCTTCGGATTACCAGGCAGCCAAATATACATAATATCTAATGAATGAGCCTTTAGAGCTAGATTATCTTTTTCGAAAATATCTAGAACTTTATCGACTACTGTTATGGGTATGACCGCGGTGGTTGTTGTCGGAGCGATATCAAATAGGACTTTTAAAAGTTTAAGTGTGTGAGTTTTAAGCTTATCGTAATCTACTCTAAGATTCTGCTGTACTATTCTGTCTAAACCATTAGCTTTTAAGAACTTGTACGCATTGTTAGAATTCTTCACAGCCTCTGTGATATCGTAGAGTATTTTTATCATGGCATCGTAGATGCGCTCTGAATCTTCCGACATAATAACATCAGCGTCGATTTCTTTTAGCTTATAAGCAGTTCTAGTCATGTGTTCTAGTTTCTGTAATGCTTTCTCAATGTCCGGGTTAAGCGGGTCGAACTCATGGTCAGCCGTCAGGTGCGGAGCTTCACCTGGAATTATAAAGATTTAATATTTGAAATAAACGATTTACATAAAATGTAATGGAATTCTAGGAAACAGACCGACTGTAACATACATCCAAATATTTTGATTTAGATTATTACCAGTAACATCCATGTGTATTTACCGAGTTAACAAGGAGAGTCAGCTGCACTTATCACTAAAAGCAGCGGGACAATTGCGTAACACACTATTACTCGGAATCGGTTTCATTTTGACAGTTCAACAACATTCATTGCGTTATTTACGTGGTTGGGAGACGAATTTTTCTAACATTATGAAGCAAAGGATTAGCGATTTGCTTCAAAATAATTCAGATTTCGATTGATAGTGTGTTACGCAATTAGGGTGCAGGTCGGACTTTGGCGACACGTGAGGAATGGGAACGTCCAACTAAGCTTGATAAGAAGGTGACCCTTAGGTATAAGTATAAACTGCGGCCTATCCTAAATAGGGTGAAGCAATACTTTACGCCTGGACAGCTTTTAACTCTTTACAAAGCGCAAGTCCGATCCTGCATAGAGTATTGCAGCCACCTTTGGGATGGATCAGCTAAGTACCAACTAGCCGCGCTTGACTCGGTGGAACGCAGAGCTAAGAGGCTCATTGGCGACGTAAAACTGGTGGATGCCAAGCTTCATAACTTGGCTCATCGCCACAAGGTTGCCTGCTTGTCGGTCTTCTTCAGATTGTACTTCGGTGAGTGTGCTCAAGAACTCTACGATCTCAGTCCACCGGCCTCCTTCTACCATCAGACATTTAGACGCACTGCCAGTTACCATCCCTACCTAGTTGCTATTCCACCAATTCACACTAAGCGTTTCCAAATGTCTTATATAATGCGCACAGCAAAAGAGTGGAACTCACTACCTGCGTCTGTGTTTCCGAACGCATACAACCCTATTTTATTCAAAGTTAGAGTGAACAGGCTTCTGGGTAAGCTCACTCCATCGTCGACTCTAGTCTTTGTCGCCTCCGACCTAGACTAGAGTCAAGAGCAAACCCATCTTAAATAAAAATAAAAAAAATAATTAAAGCGTTTAAACGCCTCTACGAACATAAGTCTTCCAATAAAATATCATCAAGATGTAACGTAGCTAGTAGGTATGATGGGTACCTACCTACAGTTAGCAGGAGGTGATTGGAAAACGCAGCTACACATTCACGTAGTCACCTTCTATGATGCCCACGGGCAGAGCTATGTATGTAGAATCCTCACATGCACTGCTATTTGAATAATATTTACTAAATAATAAAATTTAAACCTTACTTGCTCCGATTATTTCTTCAGCACCCCTAGCGTTGTCCAAAAGTAACACGGTCACATAAATTAAACTTAAAATCCGCGACATTTTCACATCCACCCTGAACATCTTTTGACAGAATAATTTATAAGAAAAGTCAAAAATATATATAAATACTTCTTTTAAGAATAAAACAGAAATATTAACGTTACGAATATATCCTTCTCATTGAGCATTTTGTGATTGCCTCATTGGTCAAATGTAAAAATATTTATTATTTAATTGTGCACGTATCTTCACTACATTTAATATTAATATTGTAACCAATTGAGAATAAGTACTGAGATAAAATTGTAATCGTTATCAACTGAGCCTCACGCGACAACACAAACTCAAGTAGGTACAGTAGCGGTCATAAGTTGAGTAGCAATCTCACAAAGCAATAATAATAATAAAACCCCACCGCTGTATCTCTACGATGACGTCGTGGTGGGGCTTGCACGCTCCGAAATTTAGGTCTGTGCCGGTAGAGTTTACTTTGCCGAAACAGGTCTAGGGTGGGGAGCCAGACCAAGAGAGCATAAATCCGCAGGGCTGCATGTGGCGAGCTGTTGGGCATTAGCGACCCCACGGACCCTATCTCCCGGGAGATGTCTTGTTCTTCACCGCTAGCTTGCCTTTATTGGCCGGCTGGAGTGAACATTGACAAGGAACAGAGCTCCCACCTCTTTCATGCCTTTATTGGCCGGCTTGAGTGGAGATTCGCAAGAGCAAACGTGCTCGGAAGAAGGAAGTATTCCAGTAAGGAGCTGGTAGGGATCTTGACCGTACTTCCTGATTGATTGTCCTGATAGCCGTGGAATACCTCTTGGAATACCTCTGCACTCATCAAGCACCTCAGGAAGTGTTGCCCCTATAGAGGTATGACGAACATGGAGTAAAGTTCACTCATCCTCCATAGAAAATCGTGGATCCTCCGACCAGACGGGTATTGTGTCTGGTGGGCTACTGCCCGACGATTGAAGTTGGGACGTTGTATATAGGCAAGTCGCGCGGTAAACTCTGCTTGCGCGATGCAGGATTTGCGTGACGTCAGTGTGATGCGTAGTTCGCATGTGGCGATGTAGATGCCGCCACACCCCCTTATCGCTACGTCACTATGTGCTAGCGACCGTTTCCGGGGGCCCATTATTGAGTGTGCAAGTCACCCCCTGCCATTTTATCCCTGTATAATATATAACATTGGTCAGGCAGCGGACATAGTTTAAGCAATACTTTTGTCCTATTTTCGGGAAATGAGGGCTGTTTGTCCTTAATACAGGCTACTTAGTAACCTAGCTAGGACATCAGATCGTAAATTTGTATTGTTACCTACTCATCTCAGATGTAAACTATTCCGAAGTTGTCAACCCACTTTGTAACAGACTGTACCACTTTTTATGAAATAAAATTATTATTATATTATCATTATTAGTTAATATTATTATAGTTCTTCCATAGTTCAAGTTACCCAATCCATTTTAGCCACCCAAACCCATAGTTCAATATGTTTTGTTTCCCCGTTCTGCAATAGTCCGGCACCAACCGGGGGTGTCCTTGGGTGCACTTGCATAGTGCATATAGGGATAATCGTCGGTTGGTGCCCTCATCATTTGAAATTGTCTAAGGGGCCTCTGCGAGTTGGCTTCGGCCCCTCGTACGCTTTCTAAAGGTCCGAGACCCCAGGGTCCCGAAATATGTCAAAAAAATAAATAATAATTAATAATTATCCTGAGATATTATTCACACACGTTCATCTGATCCCAAACTATGCAGAGCTTGTATTATAGAAACCAGATAACTGATATACTACATAATAGTAGGGGAGGTCACGATGTTTTTGGTGACATAGTCGAGAGTCGTTGAGACTTATTGGATTTTGAAGATTAGATGGTAGAAAGAAAAGGAGGTTATATGATGTATACGCTTCACCTGTGAGGGGAGTGGCTACCGATTTTCAAAAATGAAAAAAAAAACTGTCACATGGATTTACCCGAGGGCGTCAGATATCGATACTGTATATGCCTCATGTGTATCTGATAATAGAGTAATTTTAATCTGCCGTTTTGCATGGTGGGGGTGGCCGTACGAAGGGGTTGAAATTGGGCAAAAAAAAAAATTATTCGAGCGCGCCAGATTTTCAGAAGAGGATGTTAAGTAAAGGAGCTCCTATTCAAAAGACTGACGATTTGGACGCGACCAAAAGTCAAGGCCGCTTTTTACAATGCAAAAAAATATCGTGACTCGAGTATTTCAATGTCACGATTTTTTGCATTTTCAATAATCGACCATGCATGCACTTAACATCCCTTCTGAATATCTGACGCGTTCGAGTAAATCCATTCGACGGTGAAGAGTATACATCATAACTAACCTTTTTTCTTTCTACCATCTAATCTTCCAAATCCAATAGCTCCCCACGATGCTCGAGTAAATCACCAAAACATCGTGGCCCCTCCTACTATATATTAGGTTGGGGAAAAAGTCTTTTCGCATTATAGTATGTATGAACTTGTAATAAAATCTCTTTGGCTATACTATTTGTATCTGGCTGGTTTTGGTATCATTGAAAGTTTAAATTTTAAAGAACATAATTCCAAATTCAAATTAGGAAAATGTGTGATTTTCATTTGTTTTTCGTACCGTCAAGATGAGTGAATCTAATGAAGAAATTCGATACATTTTAAAATTTTACTACAAAAAAGGTAAAAATGCAACGCAAGCCGCGAAAAAAATTTGCGATGTTTATGGACCTAGTGTAGTGTCTGTGAGAGTAGCACAAATTTGGTTTAAGCGTTTTCAATCCGGAAATTTTGATGTCAAAGATGCACGTCGCTCTGGTCGCCCTATTACGGATAAAATGGATGCCATTTTTGAAAAAGTGGAGCAAGATTGGCATATCAGTAGTTACGACGTAGCTGAAGAACTGGAAATTGACCACAAAACAGTTTTGGCGCATTTGAAAAAAAATGGGTACACAAAAAAGCTCGACATTTGGGTAGCTCACGAGCTAACTGAAAGAAACCTAATGATCCGTGTACTCATTTGTGATTCTTTATTACGCCGTAATGAAACCGAACCATTTTTGAAGAAGCTGATAACTGGTGATGAAAAGTGGATCACGTATGACAAAAACGTGCGAAAAAGGTCGTGGTCAAAGGCCGGTCAGGCTTCACAGACTGTGGCGAAACCCGGGTTAACTCGCAACAAGGTGATGTGTGTGTGTGGTGGGATTGGAAGGGCATTATTCATTATGAGCTGTTACCACCAGGCAGGACCATCGATTCTGAACTCTACTGCGAACAACTGATGAGATTAAAGCAAGAAGTTGAGAGAAAGCGGCCGGAATTAATCAACAGAAGGGGTGTGGTTTTTCATCATGATAACGCTAGCCTCACACATCTTTAGCCACTCAGCAAAAATTAAGAGAGTTTGGCTGGGAGGTGTTAATGCATCCGCCGTATAGTCCTGACCTTGCACCTTCAGATTTCCACCTGTTTCGGTCTCTTCAGAATTCTTTAGGCAGTGTCAGGTTAACATCACGAGAGGACTGCCAAAACCACTTGTCGCGGTATTTTGACCAGAAGTCCCAAAATTTCTATAGCAATGGGATCATGTCCCTACCTACAAGATGGCAAAAAGTTATCGAACAAAATGGTACCTACATACTTTAGTTAAATGTAAATAAACTATAGTCTCTAAGTATATATAGTGTAAATTGTAAAAAATGTAGTGAAGTGTTGAGTGAATACTTAGCGACATTTAATTACTCAGACACTGAAAAATTGCTAGAAGTAATGCAATAAGTTTATTAGTGTTAAGTCTATTTCTATTTATTATGTATCAACGCTAGCTCTATGTACAGTAACATATTGTCCAATAAAGCACTCAGCGCTGTTAAGTGATGGCCTGAAACACAGGTTTGAATAAACCTACATCAGGCAGGTCGCTATTGTATTTATTAGACCTTTAACCATTCTATTTAAGTTATATACACTAGATTTATTTTAGACGTAGCTTAATATTTTCTTACTGATATTAATATGTAACTTTGTAATGCTGTAACTTCTACGTAATTTATAATTTATATATGTGAACTTATGAATAAATTATTCTTATTCTTATATTAAAAAATGTTTTGAATTTTCTTAAAAGATGCGAAGAAACTTTCTCCCCAACCTATTATTTCGGTGTTTCGTTCGACGCCAGTGTGTGAATTCTGAGGTGTGCGTTCTGCGTTGATACATCACTTATACACACAGATGTAGGTACGGCCTTTGCCGCGCCTTCACAGCAATACAATCCTTAGCGTGCTACTGCACTTATGACCGCTTACTGTACCTCCTACCTAATGTTATATGTATTGGAATAATGTAGGTACCTATACCTACTTTAATACTTTCGTTATTTTGTACAAACCGCTTTCCTATATAATAAGTAAAATATGTAGTCAGATTCATGAGCATGAATAATTTTTTTTTTTTTATTCGTGATGGGTTTGCTCTTGACTCTAGTCTAGGTCAGAGGTGACAGAGACAAAGTCGACGATGGAGTGAGCTTACCCAGAAGAAGCCTGTTCACTCTCACTTTGAAGAGATTAGGGTTGTATACGTTATTAAATTGTAATTCTTCGTCATTGTAGTTAGCTCATTATTCATTATGGCATTACCGTTATAATATGACCCATGCCACCCAATGCACACCTACAGCCCAGTGCCCCAGAAGCTTAAAAGCCGCAAAAGTTTTTTAGGAAGCGTGAGTCCAGCTGATGAAAATCCCTCCAAAGCAAGATGCGACCTTTGGCAAAAGCTGCTTAAACCCCCTGATTCCTTAATTGGACTATCAGAGAGCCTCCCAGCCGAACACAAGTTGCCGCAGCCGAGTTGGAAAACTTTAAATAGACTTTGTACCCAAGTCGGCCGCAGCAAAGACAATCTCCACAAGTGAAAGTTCATGGACGGCTCAGATCTCCGGTGTGTATGTGGCGTCTCTCCACAGAGAATGGCCTACCTTCCATCTTGTCACCTGTACACAGCTCACGTGAGGACCTAAAGGCTACGTCAGCAAACGGTATTAGCGTTGCTGAATTGTGGGGCAAACTTTAAAAGACATATCGGTATACCTACTGATCATAAACAATGCCGCCCATGGGCATGTGACCCCCGTATTTTTCTGAATATTCATGAAAAATTATCGAAAATTAACTTTAAAAGGGGTCTATCTTTATTCTTTGATATTTTTCATGTTAATCAACTTTCATTTTTTGAGTGACGTTTGTGACCTTGCTTTACTTACATTTTTTGCCATGTCTCCGATGTTATTGGCTCGATTTGGATTCTGTATATTATTTCTAAAAGGTTATGAGTTATTTTATCGGATTAACTAACTTATTTTTTTAATCAGTAGGTATTCTTTAAGAAAACACGCATACGTCCATAAAATCCGCCATAGGGAGACATTTTTAATCATTATTAATAAGCTACTACATAACAATTTATTCTTCTCAGGGATCAGTCAGCTAGGAAAGGCCGGTGCCATCTAGTTTTGAAATATTGACGTGTACGGTGCCAGTTAAAAGATCTACATAAGCTACGGTTTCGTAGAAGAGCGGTCAACGTCACCGCACTTCACGGCCGCAGAGACGGTTTGTCATGAAAATGATCGCAGTTACAAAGTTTGAAATCTTTAGATTCGCCCTACCACATCAAAAGATTGCCGCGTTTCTGTTTCGATTTGATACCACTAACACACAATGACTTAGTTGCCATTGAAACGCTAGGTATTTAATAAATGTGTGAGCTCACTCTTCTCAGTGTGGAAACATTTTTGCGTGGCTAAGTATGGTGAGGGCAAATCTGACGATTTCAATCTTTACGTCGTGCTCCCCAGCAACCCTATTATCTGTTTTTCATTCATAAGTTAGTAATAAATTTGTACCCAATTTGCACTCAAATTGTAAATACCTAAGGTTAACAGACACCTCAATTTTATTACGCTGTATACTGTAGAGCATCTCTCCAGCAACCCCATGTTAAAATATGAGGAAACTTACGTAGATGCTTATTGTATTATAAACAAAGAAAGGTCTGAAAATAATATCGTGCTGTTGTTTTTACCATTAATCAAGCAAGCTTTGACTAGTTATGTCAAGTATAAGCGCCTCAGTGAAAGTACATAGCAAAGTGACTTAAAATACACTTTGCTATGTATTTTCGCTCAGGCGCTTGTAATCTTTATCGTTCGGTTTCTTTTTTAAGTATGCACTTATTGGATACAAATATAACTTATAAATGAAAAAACGGTTCTCTATTGTGTTCATTAACTTTTTTATCTATAATCTAAAGTGCCATATTTTTTTTGTCCTAATCATCATTTGTCCGAATGATAACTTGCCCGAACTTAATGTCACATAATATCACATGCCATAAAATTGAAATACCTAAATACAGTATGCCCTAAATTTTTTAGTCATAAATATTACAATCAATAATATACAAAAGACTTAAAACCGTTTTCAATAAAAGTTATATGTCCTAAATTAAAATGATTTAATGTTTATGTATCCTAATAATGTTTTTAAAACACAAAGGTTTTGCTATGAACTTCTCTCAGCAAGCATGTAGCATGCAAGCAACCATGCAGCATGCAAGCACGCATGCAGCATGCAAGCAAGCATGCAGCATGCAAGCATCCATGCAGCAAGCATGCAGCTTGTAGCATTCAAGTAAGCATGCAGCATGCAAGCAAGCATGCAGCAAGCATGCAGCATGCAAGCGAGCATGCAACATGCAGCAGGCATGGTTTTCTGTCAAGGCTCCGGCGGTCCTACGCGTGCTAATCGTCGCAGACAGCTTACGCTCACCACCGCAGCTTCGGCTTGCCAGCCTCAGCCGCGGCGGTTCACTCGCAGCCTCCTACTCCTCAGCCCGCGGGCCGCCTCACCCCTACGCGCCTGCACGCTTAGACTCTAGGGGTAGACAAGACTGTGTAGGGTCGGATTTACAGCGATTCGTTTCTGGCATTAAAGCCTAATTTTTAGCAAATGTTTTAGGACTAACAATTTTATTATAAGTGAGCATTCGGAATAATACACATTATAATAATACAAGACTTTATTTCATGCAAAATTAGGAGATTCAATTATTCAATTAGTACTCGATATTATGACAGAATAATTTTAGAAGTATCTAAAGATAATTATGTAAAACAAAATTTCGAATTTTTGAACATTATGGTTACTGAAGTAAACGTGTTATGGACAAAGAGAATCAAACCAAAACAAAAACAGATATGGGGTTGCTGGAGAGCAACATGTAAATCTTTGTGGGGCGGGGATTGAAAAGGACAGATTTTCATGACGGCCGCTCAATGACTATATTAATTATAGCCTCTTGACTGCTCATGCGGGCGACTCAGGCTCACGACACATAAATGAAATTGCACTTATATTAGATACGATTGGCCTTTTTAGTTTTGATCAGTTATTGGATCTCTGCACACGCGGTTATTTTGACACATTTTAAAAGATTTTTCTGCATAAATAAAAACAATTATGAGATCCTGTTCAATTAAATGGTGTGGGAAATCGTCTAGCTAGAACATCCAGCTATAAAAAAGATGCCATAAATTTTCATCGGTAAGTAAAATATATTTATAATTGAATAATATTATGAATAATTGCAGGGCTCAAGCTAAAGTGGTTGTTTACGTAGGTACAATAGCACAAAAATGTACATACATCGCGTTGATGTCTTTTTGAAAAGTCCCTTTCTCTCACTAGGGCATTGTCAATATGCCTGTTCCTTTCTATCTGTTCATTCGTCATGAGTAGTCATGACATTGTTGCATCGGCCAATCATAACCGCTGTATTTTATTCGTCACCCGGCCCGCAGTGTTGAGTCGTGTGCCTAGACGAAATCAGTCTATCAGCTCTCAAGTGGCTTGCCCTGGTTGTTTACACAGTGCGAGTTGCTGCACTGCAGCTACTCGGTAGGCCGACTCGCACGAAAACAAAAAATGTTGGAGTTACTGAGCTGCGAGCTACTGTCCAACTCGCAAGTGCGAGTAACTAGTATGATACGTCCTCACAGTGCGAGTTGCTGCACTACAGCTACTCGGTAGGCCTACTCGCGCGCTAGCTCGCACTGTGTTAACTAGCCAATACAGAAATAAACATTTCATTACATACCTACTGCTACAGAACCTCATAGGTAAATAAGAAAGCTAAAGAAAACTTCTGGTCAGGATTTCCTTAACTTTTTCTGTCATTGTCACCACAGACTACTGAGAGATAGAGGTAAATGCGCCAATTATGGACTGGTTCTGTAATATGGACTACCCGCGTTTCTCAATGAACGTTATTAGTAGAGCCGTTGGTCAGCGCACGCTAAACTTCACCCTCCCGTTGCCCGCTAGTCGCAGGGGGGAGACAGTTAGAACAAGCACTACTTTCGTAAAGAAAGAGGCGCCATCTACTTTACTTAACTGAGAAACTATTAGTTTCATAATTATCGATAGATGTCTCTGTAATCCCAACTTAACGAAAATAAGAAAATCAAATAACTAAGTTCTCTAATTTAGAATAGATTTTAAGTTTTTTAATTTTCTAGAGAATAATTGTAATATAACACCGGAGAACTTCGGATTATAAAACGGGAGGCACCATCTGGTGGCAACATTTAAAACTAGAACATATATACTTATTGTGGCCAGTGTTAAGTTTTCTAATAAATACATTTCGAAATTGAAATAATACCTCTGTTTACCATTGTGTCGAACTAAAAGGGTACATAGGTACATAATATTGACATTGCCCGTATAGGAGTACAGCATTTTAGATCTATCTTCAATAGCAGTGATAGCCTAGTGGTGTGACCGTCGGACTGACAATTCTAGTGGTCTCGAGTTCGAACCCAAGGCACGCACCTCTGACTTTTCGGATTCATGTGCGTGTATATATTATAAATTAAAAAAAAATCGGTGAAGGAAAACATCGTGAGGAAACCCGTGCGTGTAATTCTCTGACTTAGCATGTGTGAAGCTAAGTAAGAGGAAAATGGTATATATACATTCCTGTCATAAAGCCTTAGTTCCCGTTAAGATATGTAGATGGCGTTTCGAATCTGGCTGCTTCGAAATGTCGCAAGAGGGCTCTCTTCTCCCGTATTCTTATTATACGAGAGCGCGCACGTATTTACGGGAGCAATTTTTCGTTATTCAGTTATTATTCAGTCATTATTTCGTTATCAACGCGCGATGTCATTTCTTAGCTAACTTCGTAAGCTCATAATTTCAACAAATATTACACTTTGTGAAAGTGGACTAAACCAGGGGAAAGATACGTTATTTTACAATAATCCTATTAAGTTGCAATATTCAATAGTTTTTATAATTTTCTGAATATTTGAAACCATGTGTAACCATATGGTCCATATTTTGTACACTTTTCGCAAATTCACAATAATGACATATTTTAGAAAAAGTTGATTATTTCTAAGATGTTGGTGTTTCTTAAGAATTTTATTAATCGTTTTTGATACCAAATAATTATCGAACTGTTCAAAATATATAAGGCTGATTATACTTTAAAATTCTGAGTTTTATTTGACAAAATCCTTATGGTGGTCCATAATTGGCGCACTTACTCTACTATCTACGTTATTACTTTAGTATACTCGTAGTGTTACCGTGTTACCTATGTATTACGTATTGTCACCAAGTATTGTATGTTCTGTGAAGTTGTCAAACAAAGCGTAAACTTCACGTAGTTTGTGGTAAACTTACTTATATATCTGTGGTAAACTTTGTCATAGTTCTTTCCATTCCAACGTTTGCAGTTTACAGACAGTGGAATAATATTAACAATGATTAAATAATAATGGAATTTACTACGTGACTATCGTTTATGGAGGCGTTGACAGTCATATCCCGGTGTGGAGACGGTAGTTGCTGCTGCATCCCCCACAGGAGCATGGTCGCTCTCATATCTATTATCAGTTTGGTTCGTAAAGTTCAAATCAATAAACTGATATTGATAGAGGAATTAACTTTATTTTCTGCCCATAATTATACAAAGTCCGTCAATGTGCAAAGATTAATCAACGAATGCCAATTAATGGCAATATAATAGAATAAGTAGATACTCACGCATTTATGACTCTTTGAAATTGATTGTTCCTAAGCTCTTAGGTACTTAGCAGTTTAGCACGTTGGTAGGTAAGTTGTACGACAAACGCCAGGCCTTTCCAACTTTGAAATACCTATTTTTGCTTGCAAGATGCAATTGTAGGCACTCATGACAAAGTAAAACAAAGTACCATAGGGGCAGGGTTTCTTCAATGTTTCAGGAAAATGCGTCTGTTTTGTTAATAGTAGGTACCTACCTATTGAGGAAAATAATAGCTTCTAGATATTAAGTTGTCCCAAGGGTTAATTTGTCAATTCGTAGTTTACTTTAAAATAAAGTTTAATTTTAATTTCTTTCTCTGCTTACCCGACTCCCTAACAGTTACCTACACGATTTGCGTAAGCCCGAGAAGCTTGGGTAGGTAGTTATAGCTCGGGCTTTGTGCCTTACCGAAAAATTACAGCACTGTTTTGTTCTAATTTACAGATAGCATGTATCCTGGATATGATAACAACAAATGGTAGCCCTAACGAGTGTTCCCAAAACTTGACACTGATAAGCGCACAGGTGGACTGCGCGAAACAGCTCCTCATCACTTTGTTTCAAATGGCAAACCTTCTGTTATTGCTCGGTTCTATTGTTGTAAGTGCCCAAGTCAATAACTTGTTAGGTTTTTTAGGTATAAAAAACCGGCCATCACACTACTTACATATTTGAGCGATGAGTCTCTGCTTCAAGTCTGGCAAAATTTACTTTCCTCTGTCAGTTTATAACTCTCTACAGGTCGTATTTTACAATCGATCTGGACGAAACTCGGTATACAGGTTTCACAACTTAATAGAATTTTTTCGTTGTTGGGGATTTTTGATTGGAGGGGTACTTCCTCCAAAAAGGGGCAAAAAGAGGGCTACTGGATATCTCCGCCTTTTGAGATCCGATTTCGATCGTTCATTTTTTATTTAAAAGCTAGTAACTTAAGTTTGTCTCATAAAATTTTGGTGAAGATCAGACGAGGATCTTTGGCGTGATGAGCAGAAGTGCTCCTCGAAATGCAGTAAATTGCCTTCTTTTACATTTCTACCAGTGGAATCGGACTTTTAAGTACTAGGTAGGGATTGATTGAGCACCTAGGACCACCTTCTCATCACAAAACTAGAGAATTCTGAAAATAGTTATCAGAATTCTCTAAAACGAAGGATAGAGGAAAAGAACAAAAACATGCTTAGTATTCCGTTTTAAATAACTTTAGTGGTAGGTATCTATAGGTATCAATTCGTCGCCAACGCCGCAAAGGGGTGAACCTCAAATGAGAAAATTTTACAGGAGAGCCAATAAACTTTTTTTTTCTCCTGATGACGCGCTTATTTCGGCCGTATTTAAAAACAAATATTATAATAATTAAAAAAAAATAATCTTAGAGCTTCGTCCTTTTGTGTTGACATAGAGCTCGACAAATAGATCATTTTTGTATACTTAACTATTTTTATCCGTTCGTATGAGGTTCGCCCCCTTTGCGGCGTTGGCAACGAATTGTTGCAAAAAAGTTTGTGCTCGCGAGGTCTACTGTTCTCAGAACTGCTTACTAGTTTAAAAAAAACACGTTTCTAGTATGGGCATGGGTACCCCTTTAATTATTAACTTAATTTTATTTTTAGCGGCAATAGAAATACACAATCTGTAAAAATTTCGACTGTCTGCTTCTTATGGTTCATGAGATACAGCCCGCTGACAGACAGACAGACGGACGGACAGCGGAAGCTAGTAATCGGGTTCCGTTCGGTACCCTTCTGGTACGGAACCCTAAAAAGTACGCCTTTAACGTGAGTGATTTAATAAATGCATGTTTACGTATCTATGCGAACATTTAGACCCATCTACACCATAAATCCATAAAGGCGTTTATCGATAAACATATTTAGTGATTTGTGGTGCAATTGGGCCTTAGACCTGAACCAACGCAGAAAAGCCTGCCTGGAATGCCCACGCGTTTGGAAGGTTCTATTCAGTGCGAAAATACAACCCCTGACCCGAGAAAATTGAGAGCTTTCAGACACTGCACCAATCGAACTTAAGTATTTGCTGTTTCCAAACAGTTTCATGCACGTCTCATTTCGGCAACTTTGCAAATTCATAATATTTTTGGTCGATAATCGAGTATTTTTTATAAACTTTCGGCATGAAAGTGGCCCTACTGAGATAAAGCGTGAACATCATCATCTTCTGCCCAACTATGTTGGGGTCAGCTTCCAGTCTAACCGGATGTAGCTGAATACCAGTATTTTACATGAAGCAACTGAGATAAATCGTGAACAAAAACCCATTAATAGAAAATCGACCGACCGTATATAATATTCGACCGTCGAAAATTACAGCATATAGGTAGCTAAAAGTAAACGCGCACACGCACACCGAAGTAAGCGAAGGAGCCGAAAGAAACGAATTTTAGAATTACTTGTTAGTATGAAATTCCATATGCAACCTCGCACACTTATCCGCGCCGAATCGGACGAATCGCCGGAAGAATTCCTAGGAACTTCGTTTCTTTCGGCGCGGACAAGTGTGCGCTTACCTTAAACAAGCGCTTCAGCGCTTCCTACTGCTAGGAAGAAACAGTGCAAAAGAAATGCATTCTCGAGCCATTTTACGAGATGCAACCCCAACCGTATTGGTGGAGGTAAGGGGAACGAGATTTCAAGCCAGAAAGTGTGCTACTTAATAATAATTAGCTTTTGCACTAAGCTTCCATTTTCATCAAAATAATAATTAATACATTTATAATGTGCATTTTGGGTGTGTGCTGATTTGTTGTGATAAGTATCTAATCGTCTGCGCTAAAGCGTAGCGCAGACGATTATTCTGCCGTCTTAAGGAAAAAAGACGTACTTATCTGACATTTTTTTTCAAAATAAGAGTTATTTACGAGTACATATTCGGAATCAGCAAAAAAAGACGCATCTACCTACTAGTATTTTTAATTTGGCGTAAACCTCTAATTCTTATTCTTAAAAGACGCATCTGCCTTTGCATCTTGGTAAGTATTTTAAACAGGACAAACTATTTTTTTCTCCATTTCAATATTTCTGTAAAATACGTCCTTTTTCCTTACGGCGGCAGTATTACTTAAATAACTGTAGATTTTTAGCATTCCGTAGATCCGGATGAAAAAACGGAACCCTTTCCTATCACTTGTGTCTGTCTGTCCGTCTGTGACAGCCAATTTACTCCGAATCTAATGGACCGCTTAAGTTGAAAGGTACACATTTGAATTTCTGGGACCCAAACCCGGACGTGTAACGTAAATAAATGAATTTTGATTATGGGGTCACCTTTGGGAGGCAAATAAGAAGATAAATGTTGCAAACTGTACCGTGTGACATATCAAATGGAAGGGCTTACTGTGTGGGTCTCAAATAGATGTTTTTTAATAATTTTAAAATAAATCGTTTTAAAGCTATTAATTTTGTATTAGAACAAATGTTCTCCCTTAGGTAAGTTAGTAAGAGTTGGCGCTCCCTCTGTACGTCGAGCGCGTCGAGTGGTGACGGTCATCTCGCTTTGAGAATATGATTTCTTCCTCGCTTTTTAGGGTTCCGTATCAAAATGGTAAAAAGGAACCCTTATGGTGCGACTCAGTCTGTCTGTCTGTCACAGCTGGATATCTCAAGAACAACTAATGCTATCAACATGAAATTTGGAATAGTTTTAGATGACGTTTGCTCACCTATTTTGCAAATAAGAAAGAAATAAAAAAATATATATTTTGCAACAGGGACTGAAAGGGGGTCTTAAAAATTCGAAGTGGGGCTACTAGGGCATGTGATTATATTTCCTAACGAGCAAGAAACTCCACAGCAGCTAAGTTACCAGGGGGACTAAAAAGTTTTGAGCCAAGTAAAGTACCTATCTACATTCAAGTGTCATTATTGTCCTGCACTGCATATTACTAATTTGCGAATACCCTCTATAGTATAAATACAGTTTCATGTCATTAGCAGCATCATTACCTACGCTTATAGTAATGAATCCATAAACATCGTCATATCTCGAGTCATTCGCGGCACAAAACTTTTCAGTCCCCACCGGATTTCAACACTCTTAAGAGCGCTATTGTTGCTCAGATTTGCCCCCAGTACGCTAAGTTTTTTAAGCCCTATAGGCTTAAAAAACTTAGCGTACCGGGGGCAAACTTTGCAAATTTTGAGACTAAAGATGAGCCGCCGATGACTGAGACATGATGATGTTTACGGATTAATTACTAAAAGCGTAATGATGCTAATGACATAAAACTCTGTATTTATACTAAAGAGGGTATTCGCAAATTAGTAATATGCAGCGTGAGACAAAGACACTTGAGGGTACTTAGGCTCAAAACTTTTCAACCCCACTTGTCAGCTATTAATGTATTTTCTCATTTACAGGAAAGTGCAATCCTAGTACAACTGTACGTGTGGTACACCCTCGCGTTCGTTGTGCTGGGCCTCATCGTAAGCATTGTCGACTTCCTCTTTAAATACAAATTGGAAGGCACCTCTTCCCTGATCGGGTTCATCACTGAAGTTAGCTTCTTATTCGGTGAGCTTCTAGATATCTCTATCTATACATATTATAAATTTAAGTCGCTTTTCGTGTGTCCATGTGACCGCGTTGTTCTTTTAAACTACGCAATGGATTTTGATGCGGTTTTCATCATCATTTATAGGATTTATTCCGAATGGTTTATGTGTCTACATCGCCACATGCGAACGACGCATCAAAGACCTTACGTCACACAAATCTCACACATCACACTGCACTTCGGTCGGCCCACAAGTAGAGCCCTTCAACTCTCTCCTGGTCGACGCCAGCAGTCAGCCTCAACCCAGCGCTGTACCACATCCGACGCACTGGAACATAACGCAGCGCCACTCCGACTCACTGGCGAATCTCCGCAGACATTTCCGAATCATCGTGAACTATAATGCGGCACCCGGTTCCGACTCACTGGAACATCAACTGGCCCTGGCAAGCATCGCAAGATACACGACTCGGCCCACTATCGACCTCAGGTCTCCGGAGAGGAGTGATCTACAACGCCACATGCGAACTACACATCAAAGACCTTGTCACACAAATCCACTCGTCATCCTCAACCCGGCGCTGTACCACAGCCTCTCATCATTGTGCGTAGTCTGACATGCACTTGGCCGGTTTCTTTTTTTGCCATTACCGAATTACTTATCTGTAATCGGTGCATCAGTAATTCGGACAGCATGTTTTTATTTTAGGCGTTATAAGTATATCGACCAAAATATGGCTCAAAAGCTTGCAATTTTTTTAAAATGAAAGATACACTAGTGCGGGCGGTGGTGGCCTAGTGGCAACGGCCCCGATTTACATGTCGTAGGTCGTGGGTTCGAACCCAGGCTGGCATATTACTTTATGTAATTTATTTCAACACCACTGCTCTCAAAATGGTGAAGGGAAAACGTGCATCCCGCATGTCCTAGAACCAAAAATTCAAAGCCGTGTGACACCCACCAACCCGCGTGTACTGTTCCCGTGTGGTGTATTATGGCCCTCTCCCTCTCACAGAGAGGAGGCCTGTATCCCAGCAGTGGGAACGTTATAGGCAGATTATAATGATTAAACTTCAGTGCAGGGTTAAAGTTTAGTATCTTTTGGCAGGAGAAGGGGTTTGGGAGGGGTGGGGGAGGTGAGGGGAGTGCCCCTGGTACCACTCCCATGAAAAGGTAACGAACCATTCTTGAGAAAAACCAATTATTGTAACCTAACCTCAAAACACTTGTTGTCAAAAGAAAGTTACTTCTGCAGTCTCCGGCGCTGCGGGAAGTGCAGCCCCTTTGCCTTTACGTAACAAAGGATATGTACAGCGGGCGGAGGCTGCTCTCCCACCGCGCCTCCGGATTTTTATATACACTCTAGGGGAAGCAGCCAATAGATTAGTCTTGAGACTAGGAGTCGGGGTGCCCCGTTACGTAACAAAGGATACGTACAGCGGGCGGAGGCTACTCTCCCACCGCGCCTCCGGATTTTTATATACACTCTAGAAGAAGCAGCCAATAGATTAGTCTTGAGACTAGGAGTCGGGGTGCCCCGATTCGGTTTTGGGACAGTTTCGACCTATTTTAACCATAAAGTGTAACTACCTTCTGATCAGCATTTCTAGGTTGAGAAACGGAATAACAAATGACACTGACACATGACGCAAATGGCTAGTGTTGGGTAACTCAGCACATGTGCTACCACAGCTGTTGTAGCTACTCACTTGGATAAAAGGAGTCACTCACTCTTTTTATTTTGATGTGCTAGCACACACCACAGATTAGCTACACAGAACATTTTGTACGATTGTACGTATAATATCTACTATTCTAAGCAAAGGAGTTAAGGTCTAAAAATTGCTGTCTTTTTCTTTCGTTCGTATGACAACGTCACGTAAACATTCTCAATTCTCTTCCCTCGTCATCACTCGTGCGAGCTGTGTTAGTCAGCGCGTGTGCCTACTCATACTCTCCCGCGTATGTGTACCAGTGTGCCGTATCGCGTTGTCGTCACTACACTCCACACTCGCCGAGTCGACGACTCGCGGATCGCGCGGCGAGTCACACGCGACTCACTTACACACTCACAGAACACAACTCGCGGCCTCGCCTCATTCGTGGTAGCACAGTGTGCTAGCACACTTCTCATTTTAAAAGAGTGTGCTACCCATCTCTACAAATGGCGTAGTTTTTTTTTACGTTCCGTTTCATCGATTTTGCACGACATTTTACACTACAGACAATATACTGCAGATACTAGTAGAGATTTGGTTGTCAATCGCCCATATTAAGGGGAAAGCGCTAATGTAGCCCGCGAAATTCAAATATTCTTGTTTTTTGCAATTTGTATCGAACGAATTTGAAATCTTACATAAACGTATATCTTAAATATATAAACGTAAAAAAAAATCATCCTATGGCGACCGCGGGCTTACAGTAGTTGTGAACCTATGGGGTTCGGCTGACATTCGACATGATCTTGGCATAATGTATGAGGATTTTCAGACGCTTTAGGGGTTAAAAAGTCCAATAAATGGAACTACCACAAACTGAAAGACGGCACCTCATCAGTACCCCTGAATAAGTATTAATTTCTAACTTTTTTTTAATTCTCTGTACATGGTTCTCATACTTACTACTTATTGATTTTTTTCATTACAAAATCCCTTCTGTTGGTTTAACTTCCTTCCATTTTTCCACCAAGACGTAATAGGACTGAGTTTTCATATCACGGTTTCAATATTCTTTTGATTAAATGTTTCAAACGGTAGGGAAACACTTGTATAAATCTATAATCATCATCATCATCATCATAATCCTATAGCAGTCCACTGCTGGGCATACGCCTCTCCAATTGCACGCCATTCAGCTCGATCCTCGGCAACTCATCCAGCTGCTACCAGCCACCGAAGATCGTCGCTCTACCTAGGCTGAGGGCGTCCTACCTTACGTTTGCCGATTCGCGGTCTCCATTCAAGAACACGTCTATACCAACGTTGCGTTGTCATCGGTTCTACGGCTAATATGGCCGGCCCATTGCCACTTAAGCTTGCTTATTCTCTGAGCTATGTCTATAAATTCAATTATAAATTCTCTGGAATATTTTGTCAGGTCATTAATTTCCAATATTAATTACTTATTTTGTAATTATCAATCACCCTATCACTCAAACAAGTTTGAATATGCGTCTACACGCTGCAACAGTAGGTAAGCGCAAACAAATCTTTCGCGCCAAACTTCAACCTTGACGTCTACACGCTCCGTCTACAAACCTTGGTTGTCCAAACACGTTGCGCAAGCATGTTGGTTTTGTGTGCACCGGTACCTATTTAGGTGAAGTGAGCTGTCAATAGTGTCATCAGGTGGGATGACAGTTCACTTCAACGAAGTTTTCACGATGAGATTTTTTACAGAATAGACCAGCAGTTGTCTTTATTTATTTATGTACAGACGCCAGCAGGTCAACCTACCCGAAACTGTCAGATTTTCCCAATCAACCTTGAACCTAATGCCTTAGCAATAAAGTCGAAAATCTATTAAAGAAATCTGACAGATTGTAGTAGCTTGATGTGCTGGCGTCTGTACCTACTCCACTGCGTCGATATTATCAATATTTCTACCCTTACAGTAATATGCCGCTGCTTACCTCTAGTGGACACATACAGAAAACACATCGGCGGCGAATCTTCCATCATCAGCGTGTAAATAGTGTTTATTGAAAAATAAAAATCACAAAATATTTTTTTACTTTTTCATTTTATATTTTTGTACTATCTACTTTACACAATGTGGATATTAAATATCTATAAAAATAAAACATCATACAACAAAACTTAGAATTAACGCGAATACTAAAATAACATGGTTCCCGCTGAACTCATGTACACACATTTGCTTAGGAATATATAAAAAAAAACTTAAAACTGCTTAGTCTCCTTCAGTTCTAAATATGATGAAAGCTATTTCTCATTATATTTTCTTTAGGTACTACATACATAATTATACCTAAAGCTTTGGTTTCCGAAGAAAGCGGTGAACGGTCACACAATAACAGCTGTCCCAATACAGAGCGTTTTTGACACCTGAATGTCAAATACTGGTGAAAATGACAGTTTCATGACGGCTGTTATTATAATGACGGACCCGCTTTCCTATGAAACCAAAGATTTATTGTATGAGAAAAAAACATTTTCATCTCACCACCTCGGAAAGATACTGTTTATCATTCGAAATCTGAGTGCAAAGTGAATTTTGTCTGCTAGCGTGGAAAGATTTTTTAAAATTCGAACCTTTCTATTCAATAATTTTATATTCCGCCAGTCCACTGAAAATGCATTAATACTTTTTTTTTTGTGGCAATTGAGCCGGTGTCGACTATTCTGCCAGCGTCACGTTTAGACGGCGCTCACTTCGTATTTCAGTCAGTGTCAGTGTGCCAACCTCATTTTTAGAATAATCGCACTGGCCAGCACGACTGCAAGACACAAAAAAAAAAACGTTCAAAGGACATCATTTTTTGGGCCTTTTCTGAACTCTTGACTTATATAGTTATCTGTTTCTGAAAGTGAAAAATGGTACGTATGGTTAGGACTAGCCATTTGGAGTAATAGTTACTAAGGGCACAAAAGTTGTAGGATTACTCTAAGTCAAGTTGTACAAGTTCGATGATTTGTCATATTCATACATTTATTAATTTCTGAAAGTGCTGAAAATTATAAAACATTGATTAGAGCCCAGCAGCGACGAAGATATAAATTTAACACCAGCAGATTTAGTGCAAGCGGTACATAATGCCGAAATGAGTTTTCTTCCGGAAAAATCGCGCGGAAAGTACTTAAAAGCGAACAATTTATTCAATGCATGGAGACGACGTTCTAAAGACGCAAAAACGTTTTCGGAGACTAAATGCTGTCGTACTTTATTGAACCATCTAACTAACTAAAACAAGGAATTCAAGCACACTTTGGAGCATTTACTCTACTCGCTGCTAAAAGCCACGATCAAAACAAAAATTTATATATCCACACATAAAAATATTCCAAACTATTGGCGTTTTTAAAG
Organism: Dicycla oo; assembly: GCA_948252095.1. Taxonomy (NCBI): domain Eukaryota; kingdom Metazoa; phylum Arthropoda; class Insecta; order Lepidoptera; family Noctuidae; genus Dicycla; species Dicycla oo. Next base: position 20,398,236 of record OX411732.1, read on the forward strand.
ATAAAGTAAAATGGCTACAAACCGAAAAAATCTAAGATTTTTCAGCACTACTAACAATGGGGCAGTTTCTCAACGAAGCGCCCGACTCCGAATTTCTTGCTACAAAAGTGAAAGTAAGTAAATATGAACTATGTGAAAGTATGTACTTACTGTCTTAGTATCTGCTGTAAAATAAATTTTCTTCCTTTGCGTTACAGGCTGTCCACATTACTGGCATTAGTGGAGCGTGTCGGGCTAATGAACTCACGTTTCTTACAACGAAAAACATTGAGTAGCATTCAGAAAAGTTACTCTTGGTTAACTTATAAAACACGAAGACCAATATTTATAGGAACATGATTCGTGACGAATATGTCAAAATTGTAAATTGCGCCCTGCTAATACACCAATCGAACGATTTTTTTTTTTTGCAATATCGCAAACGAAAGTGTGTCAGACAGCCTACGGGAAGTACCAAGGGTAGTAGTATGGGAATTGATGGTTTGCCACGAGAAATTGCCACTTTCCTTGGACTGCAGGAACCGGAGCAATACACCGGGCATTGCTTTATGAGGACGTCGGCCACATTTTTGATACCGTGGCAGAAGGATACATAGAGGACTCTATCGAAAACAAGTCAAAAATATGCGAGGACATCGTTGGAGGTATGAGTTTAAAACAGTCTTGCCCAGATCCTTGGACTCGTCCTTCAACTTACAAAGACAGCACGATAGGAAATCGTTTTGAATCGCCTGCCAATCCGTCTCCAACATTCACAATGGAATGCAATGTTCCGCAAATTTATCAAATAATTTACCTAGTAATAGTACACAAGTGACAAACACAAGCAGTTCCAAAAAAAATACTTTCAATAGTAGTAATTTAATTTTTTTTAATAAATAAACACTAATTTAATATATTATTTAAGCTGTTTTTGTTGCACCCAGCATTTTCCTCGCTGTAGTGAGGTGAAAAGTTGTGTGTTTCGCTCGGCAGCAAAGTTGTTCTGCGTCTCGTACCTTTGAATCCTGAGCAATATTAAAATATATATCAAATATAGTATCCTGAGCGCAGCGAGGGAGAATACAAGTTCTCGTGCCAAAAAACAACTTTGCAGCCGTGCAGAACAAATAACTATTTCCGTTGTATTACGTTAATGATTTTTCTGATAATATCGAATTTAATAGCAGTAAGGTAAATCTTTCAAGATAGAATAGCTCCCAAAATAATATAGAACAAAAGAAGTAAGTATGTGAAACTGGACGGAAGTTAATTTCGATGCAATTATATTTGCAAAACAAATTCTCTATAAAATCATTTTAAAATGAACGCGTCGCTGCTTAGTCAGGCCCTTTCCGAACTTTCGAACGGACTAGTCGTATAAAAACACGATTATTCCTTATCTTCTATCTATAAGGCTTATCAGCATACAAAGGCTCCGTGCCCGCATCAAAAAAACTCCAACCCAGTTTCACTGTATCAATATTAATAATTAATTTATTATATACAAAATAGGATATACGCAACTACATATTTCTAAAGTACGATTGACATTGTTTGAAAATCTTTACAAATTAATTACCACTATTTGTTGTTGGTTCCACGAAATGAATAAGATAGGCGTTTGTCAAAAAAAAAAAAAAAATTGATAAAATACGTTTTTCATTTCGAGAAATGCACGATTATTTAATGAATCTCCGAGGCATACAAGGCATGATTTTCATTGATCAACTTATAAGCAAAAGAACACTCATTGAAAACAGCGCAAACGCGTCGATAAACTTATGTTACAATAAAACGCTAACAATCTTACTTCGCACAATTAGTAATTTATGAAGAATAAACATCTAAAGCATGTTACACACAGAGTGAAAAGATTCATGCCATCTCGCATTCTTGCAGCGCTTGCAGGTTTTTGATAGAGAATGAAGAGAGTAGTCAACTGGGAATTTTTTCTTGGTTTTGGCAGCATTTTACAATTATTACCCCAACCCGAACCCAGATACGCGCCATTTCCGACTGTTCTTAAATTCCTTTATAAACTGTAATAATAATATAATATAATATCCTGGGACATTATTCACACACGGTCATCTGATCCCAAACTAAGCAGAGCTTGTACTATGGAAACCAGATAACTGATATACTACATACACTACTTTTTTTGTAAATACATACTTATATAGATAATACACCCAGACTCAGGACAAACAGACATGTTCATGCACACAAATGTTTGTCCTGGATGGGAATCGAATCCACGACTTGTCATTGTTGTGTTTCTGTTATGTTTTAAACAAAAATTTAAAATTATGCTATAAAATGTGCGTGACCCATGACCAATTAAGAAATGTGTCTGCCATTGTTAAAAGAGCAGATTTTGTGGAAAATTACGTTTTCCAATATTCTTCTTGCATAGATATTTTCCATAGTTTCCTTCTATGAAATATTTGTGAAAAAAATGGATCCCCATATTTAATTAACAGCTGCGCAAAGGGTCGTATTAATTATATAATCATTCGTAAAAGAAGTACCTTGTTTACAAAAGTAATATGGATAGTGGCAGGTATAGTCTGCGCGCAAGTGCTAGTCACCGCCTGAGGGATGTGAGCGGTGAGACGAAGGAGGTAGATAAAGGTGAAGCTAACTCTGTCTGCCAATCTTGTCAATTGCGCACCTCCCTCGTCACACCGCTCACATACCTCAGGCGGATGCGATTCCGAATCCACACCTTGTAAGATTTTTATAAGTTCTTCAGAACTTAATTCATTACCTTCACTCATTTTTATAATAATAACAATAAACACAATCCACATACAGAGCTGCACTATCTCACACTGACCTTGAGGCACTTACGTCTATGACGTCACAGGTTGTCTTCTATACATGTCAATGGCACACGAGGCACGTACAGTTTCGTTGTGGTTTATTAGTGACGGGATCTTTCAATATCGATATCAGCAGGGTTGATATGATTTGAATCACCTAATCACCAAAAAAAACTTGATTTTAATCGCGATTCAAATCACTGATTAAAATCAATTTTTTTTTTAAACTAAATCGTTGATTTAAATCAATACCATTTTAACGCAACAGTATCAGCCAAAAAATGTCAAGGGACTTCCCCGACATAAACTAACGGTGCACACACACATACGTCCAATGCTATGTAAAAAAGTCTGCTTGCGGAAAGTATAACAAAGCGGTGTGTAAATAAGGAGTTAATGGGTAGTAGAGAGAATGAAAAAACATTTAGAAACATGACGTGTGGCAGAAAAGGATCGCAATCAGAACACCGACTTATGCGACTTTCTTTTTTATTAATATAAAGAAAGAGATTTTTATTTTAATAGTAATTGACTTCCAAATAAAAAAAGATTGGAATATGTAAATAAATCAACAAAAACAAATTTAAAACAGATAAATCCGATTTAAATCACATAAATCCGATTATATTTTGATTTTTTTTTTAATAATCATGATTTTTATCAACCCTGGATATCAGTATTAAGGTATTAACCGAAGTGCGGCACTTTGTTTATTAAAAGATTCGTGTAAATACATGTGTAAGGGCCGCCATACACGGACTGCTCGAGCAGTTAGCCATTGGTCAACATACGCGGACCGCTCTTGCAGTCATAGGCAACAGCTTGAAGCTGCCATTGATAACTGATCGAGCAGTTGATACCACCAACTGCTCGTTATTCAAATCAGTAACATCATTGGTAATTCCAAATAAGTTCTTGCGATTTAAGAATCAATGTTAAACGAAAAAGATCCAACCGACAACACACATATTGTGGGTTGGATCTTTTTCGTTTAACAATGAATACAAGAGTTAACTCAAAAGCGTTACGTTTATCTGCGCAACGTACAGTAAAACCGCAATGTCAATCTATTGCTTTGTGAGATTGCTACTCCACTTATGACCGCTACTTTACCTTGCGCACCTTTCACGTTGAAATCATTTGTATGTGTATACCTACTTGTTTTGCTTTTTTCGGCCAGTCTTCATTTTTTTGTTTATTATCGGCCAGTCTTCATTGTAGCGGTCAATCCATCCTTTATATTCAAAGGCAATCGTACATAAGGAGTGAACTCCAGTCGTGCGTCGGAGCTGACACACTGTTTTTTATCCCGGTACTATGTTCCCGTGGGATAATTTCCGACAGACACGCGGGCGAAGCCACGGTCAAAAGTTAATGGTGATATAATTATATCAACTATTGGCTTCCAAAGAAAATAATATCTAAGTTAAATTTCGCATACATCTCTATCAAAAACGTGCAAGCTATTATTGATATCTGGGTAGTTACATAGAAAGGCTCTGTAGGCATATATTTATTTATTTTTATATTTATTATATTAAAATCTACGGAAAACGAAATCTAATCTAATATACATAAAAGGTTACATACAAACTAATTTTCAAAACGTTATGTTACTCAAGATTTTCGTTTCTGAAACTTATTTTGGCACTAGAAATTATACTGAAAAGTAAAAATGTCCAATTTCTATGTCAAATCCCTTTGAGATCACAACTTAAAAGAAAGTTATCTTGCAAATATTTTGACTCGACTAAATCGCGTAAATATCACTTAGAATAATTTGCGTATTGCGAACACATTAAACTTTTACACGCGAAATAGTTTGGCGCCATTAGTGAAAGAAACACGATATTCTTATAATCGACAATTTTTTTATTCAAGTCAGTAGATTTTTTTGTTTTATGCTAATCGGTATAGGTAGCCGTATCCTTGTAAATATAAAATAAAATTTTAAACAAAAACATATACATATTTCACGTCCGCGCGCATCAGAAAGTTGTTGGCAATCATAGTAGTGATATTTTCATCTGCAAAAGATCATAAGCGACCCTATAAAAAAGCACCTGGCCGATGGCAGATAGCCATGCATTTCTGATAATATCTAGCAATTTTGGACCTTATCCTCTTCGTATAACAGTATAAAATCTGTACTCTCTATCTCTGTAAATCCATTCTAGGCACTATCTATTGAATGAATAATGTTCAATGGGATGATCATTTTAGAGTTTTGCGACGATATGAAATTATATTCATAATTTAAATAATTTATTATAAACAATGACTAATTTTCATAATAATATAATTATGAAAATTAGTCATTGTTTGTACTGAAAATACTTATTCCCGTAATTTCCTACGGGGTAATAATCCAGACTAGTTGGAACAACCATGATTGGTTTTAAAAAAATGATCACACAATAAGAATCTCGCTAGAACACAGCAGTGCAGGACAAACAGTGAACTAATTCCTGTTGAAATATTTCAAACACAGTACTCGCAAAACTTTATCGAGCTCTCTGAACTTAGGCCCGAGTACGAATCCGCGCATGGTACAGTTGAATGCACAATCATTATCGTAAGATGGGAAACATGTTTTATAGTACCTATATGCATACAGCATTGATTTGTTCATCACAAAAATAATTAGCAAACTTCTGAGAGCTCATAAGGTTTTGCGCGAACTGTATAGTTGTAATTTTTATAATATGTAGTTGAATTTCTTTTCTTTACATCAGATATGGTGGTACCAAATAGGATTATGGCCTCATCCCAATTCTAATATGATTTGCCGCCACACATCTGACGCGCGCTTTATAAAATTCTAGTTAGACACATCATTATAATTATTATTTTTGAGGGCAAACTTCCGACTTGCTAGTCCAACTGGCTGATCAGAGCATTTAATGTATTTAAACTAAAGCCTAACACAGATTTATAATTTAATTATTATGCTACATACATATAACAATAGCTATTTAAAAATCTGAAGTTGTGTGTCCGACCATCGGACAGGCAATCAGAAGTTTGCCTCAAAGAGAAACTAATTGATACATATCAGAAAGTATAAAAAAAAACAGAAATCAGACTTACTTTGAAACAAAACTCCATTTTTTTCAATATTCCGTTGTTTTAATTTAAACTTCCGAGTTAAGTAACACTCTGATTGGCTATCGACACTATAGGTTGCTGGTTATTGGTGGATATTACTGTAGATCCAGGGGGTATTTTTTGCGGGACCATTCCATCTATGTGTCTGTATTTCTTGAGTCGTGTCCATTGGCCATTGTTGTAGTTCATTTGGAAATGCATCTCCGAGAGCATCGTGAGGTATGTGTCGTCGGATTGTAGAACATTCTCGATGTTTTCTGATAGTTTTATTGTTACTATGTTGCCTAGATTAGGACAGGGGTTTTCTGGGAAAAAAAATGTTATTGTTTAGACTCCTGTGCTTTTCAGGATGGAACTTGAATTTTGATAAATTCAAGTCGTAACATAGAAAAAGTTTGGAAGCAAAACTCCCGATCAAAATTTTACACACATACCTGCAACCTCGGGCGTACGATAGGGTTCCTAAAATAATAGTATAAGTAAGAAATAGAAAATACGTACCTCTGGAGCCAGCCATGAAACCAAGTATAAGCGCCTTCTCGGGTCTCGTGACGCGATTCGCGTTGCGGAACATGTCTTGCGCTTCCAACATTTGTTCACGCTGAAACCACACCAATATGAACAGTTATTAAAACAATTTATTTAGCAACGGACTACTCCGTCCGTTTACAATCATTTCTGAGATAGCAGCATATAATGTTAGCTTGTTGTAGCGTCCTATTCAAAGTGATCGTCGTGATCATGTCACTTGTTCGGAAAACCGTAAAGCGCCCTCTGTCGGCGCGACCACGCGTTCAGGTTCACCGAACAGCAGTGCTACTCTGTAAAAAGCTCACCGTGAAAACTTAGGTGAAGTGAGCGTGGAGTGAGCTGTCGCTAGTGTCAATCCCTAGCATCAGGTGGAATGACAGCTCTCTTCAAGCTCACTTCACCTACGTTTTCACGGTGAGGTTTTTACAGAATAGACCGGCTGATAGTGACATAATTTGCACGTGACGATCGACGAAATGAGCCCTTAGCTCATTTCTCAATCGTCATTGTGAAATTCATACAGAAAACTGTACGAATTTCAAAATGACGATTGACGAACGAAAACAAATATTTTTGCCAGATTATGTCTGAAAAATCACACAAACTCTGCAAAAGCACATTTTTTTTTTTTTTTTTTGTTAAAAAAATCAGCCCTAATCAAATTATTTCTAGCAAATTTACGAAAAACGACGGCTTTCAGAAAATAATGTAATTTAATTAACTAACTTTTTCTTTACGTAAGTTTCGGTTTCGTTTTCTGCCGAAACTAGAAGAGCTGAAAATCGTGTTTCGGTCGGTCACTCCATAAAGCTGTGCATTTTGAAAGGTGGGCAACGTAGCAAATAGCAGTCAAATATTTAGTTGCATGTTTTTATTAATTTGTCAACATTACTGTATGGAAATGTCAAATATCGCTCTATAGTGCACTAAATATTGTTGAAATGCAATCGTAACACTGAATATTTAGTTTTCGATGTAAAAAAAAAGCGTTTGGAAACTTTCCATGTCCTCTTTACACCTAAAACTGTTATAATACCTAATTCAGTGTTAGTATTGCAATTCATAAATAATATTTAGTGCACTCATCATCATTTTGCTGCCCTTATCCCAATCTATTTGGGGTCGGCGCAAACTCTTATAGCCATCGACATTCAAACTCAAAACTTTCCTGACGACATTGTCCTCATCCCTCCGCATCACATGCCCATACCATTACAACCGATTTCCACACAACTGTTCAGTCACCGGTGCCACTTTAAAACTTCCTCCTTTGTATCCCTCTTCCTCTATCCATTCGCGTAACTCCACACATCCGTCTTCGCATTCTCATCTCAGCTGCATGCAATTGCCTTTCATTCATCCCTTATGTGGCCCAACATTCTGATCCATACACGACAGCAGGTCTAACCATTGTTTTATATTACCTTCCTCTTAACATTACTTCCACACTTCTCTATTTTCTCTATTAGTCGATCTCGGTAGTTACCCCCCTAATGTTTTCGCTCTATAGTGCTATAGAGCGAAATTTCAACCTAACTATATAATATTACAAATACGAAAGTGAGTTTGTTTGTTACGCTTTCAATGAAATTTGGCACACCGGTAGACAATGACCTGGATTAGAACAAGGATACTTTTTATCCCGGTAGTACGTTCCCGTGGATTTCCGACATGCACGCGGGCGAAACCGCTGGCAAAAGCTAGTATTTCCATACATTAATATTAACAAATTAATAAAAAACAGGTCAATATTTGACAGCTATTTGGACCCTTGCCAATTTTTAGAATGCACGCTCTTTAGGAGACCTCGACGTTCGACTTCCCAAGATCGGAGAGTATGCATGAATGAAGAAAATAGTGAAACAGCTGGTAAAAAATAAAAATTCGGGAGGTGTCGTGAGACACCCGGTTGGAACGAAAGTTCCTTTCGCTGTACATTACGTATTAATACTGAGTCATCTAGTATAAGTTTTTAGAAGCTGAACACGTATACTACATGGCTCTGTATTAAAAAACAAAAAATCAACTTTTGACACTTGAAACTTGAGACCTTGAAATTGACTTTTTCGGGCATAACCCTTTTTGTTACGTGACAAGCCGCGATAAAGATCTTCGTTCCAAAAATAAAGCGTACCGTGAGTGACAGTCCTCTACGCGGCAACAGCGGTTGTTGCGTCGTTTGTACGGTTTGCCTCGCTTGCACGGGAGGCGCCGCTTGAACAGCTTGTGACTGTTGCGCCGTTTGAGCTATTTGTATCTGCTGGAATGAAACAATTAAAAAAAATTAATGAAATGGTGAAGACACTTTTACACGTAAATGTTTTGGTCAATATTTTAAGAGCGTTCATCCCACGCGGGCTGGCAACGTCGCATTTCTACAGGTTTTTCGTGATTATTTTAATAAATTTAAATCAAATTACTATTTTGCAGCCATGCAATAGATCGTTGGTATTTATAAATATGTATGCTATTTTTTTAATTTATTTTGGTATTTCTATTTACTCATAAAAATTTACAATAATGTCCATTATGTCAATTTATATGCATAAATATCAAAATAACTGTAAAAAATAGCATATACAATATGTAACAAAAACCCTGTTGTTCCTTTTAGGGACGTATATACAGGGTTATTGGTGAAACACCAGCAACCTCTTTTTATTTATGTTTGCATAATTCGTCAAAATGTACTGAACAGCTGATTTTTTTTTCCCGATTTCAGGTTTGGTCCCATAGTAAGTTAGTAGTACAATGACCCCTTAAGAGGTTGCTGGTGTGTTGTGCTTGTAGGCACAACATTGATGAAATTATAATTTAAAAAATTAAGCATTGGCTAGTCGAGAGGTCAAAGTCAAATAGCAATTAAAAACGAACAAAATGATTAGAATATCTGATTTTACAAGTACATCGGGGTGCACGGGCCCCGGGTCGGTACCACGTGCCTACCTACCCCTTTACCCCGCCACCCGCCAACCTGCGAATCACTTACTTCTCCCGTGCAGCTTACTTTCGAACGGATTTCGCGTCATCGCTTCATGCAGAATTGCAGAGGTAAAAAATCAATTTAAACATTACAAATATAATAATTAAATATATACTTTAAAATTTTTTGTTGTTTTTTGATTTATTACTTATGTATACCCATCCTTAAAACGTAGGTAGAAGGAACAACAGGGTTTTTGATACATATTGTATACTTTTAAATACCTACGATCTACGTGCATGGCTGAAAAGAAATTAGTTATTTGCTATTAAAATAATCAAGAAAAACCTGTAGAAACGATTTTGTCAGCTCGCGTGGAATAAACGCTCTTAAAACTAGATGGTGCCTGAGTACTGTAGTGTAGGTACTTAGATATAAGTTGTTACAATACTTTAGTTATAGCAGGTAGTGGAACGACTTGTGAGCGTCGTCAGTATTAAATAGACCGTGTAAGGAACCAGCTGTTTTGTTGTGACACTTTCCCCCTTCCCCGCGCGCTACAACATTACAAGTACGACTGGAGTTGTGTGATCAATTCGTTTGTACAAAGTGTGAGGATAACAGAAATACATTTTTATACATTAGAAATAACACTGTGATCGACGTAATCATTGCGATGGCGAGGTTTGTCGGCACACACGTGACAAGTGTAGGAACTTTTGCTCATTTGCTGACGTACGTGCAACGATTTTTGTGCATCACCGCCATAAAGGCGCTTTTCGTATGCACGGGCCAGTGGCTAACCCCGCCTGCATTGTTTTCGTCCACCAATAGCGCTTCGCAATAACGACAATAAAATACGTGGGTCAACGACAGACTGATATATTAGTTAAAAAAAAGGACATTGTTCATTTTAGGGTCATCCTTCTTAGGCGACATTCTTAGTTCATTGGACAAACAAAAACAATGAACTAAAAAAAAAAAGGTTCATCCTTCATTCATTGGTCAAACAAAAAAGGCGTTGCAAGCTAAGATTTCAACGTGCATTCGAAAAACTTTTGAAATGGCACAACGACTGCTGACTGCACAATAAGCTACCTAGTAAAATTAGCTAAAATAGAGAACCTAGATAAAAGAGCCCCATAAAATCGCGCTGGTCAAAGATACATGATTCAGCAATCAATCCACTATGCTTCATATTAACAATCAATATCCTACGACCATTTAATACAATATATATTAATTTCTAGTTAAGGGCCCCTTATTCCGAAAGTTTAGGCATTTTACGCACCGAGACGGCTTGCGTCCGCGTTGCACAGGAGCCGTCGCGATATGAACTCCGGTGACCTATGGCGGCGGGCGAGCACGCCACAGTATAAATAAATCAGTAATTGAAATATTATTGGCGTGCTGGTGATAAGAAATAGTTTGCAACAAAAACGTATAGCTTGATGTACTGTCCACTGCACTATTGACTGTAAACACTAATACACTTATATTGTTATGAATGCATGACTGGCAGGCGATGATCATTCTATAGAATTTAAAGAATGGTTTTAGAAGATTTGGTGAGTACTATAATGAAAAACAAATATGATTTATTATAATATAATAAAATAATATTTTATTTTAGCAAAATTAAAACCGACTTCCAAAACAAAACACTACAAAGTGAAAAATAACTTTATTTTCGGAACTCGGTGTCTTTGGTTTTGTATTTTCGTGTTATGCCACCGACTTCCGAAATTAAAGTTATTTTTAACGACATCAAAAAAAGGAGTTATCAGTTCGATACGTATGTATGTAATATTATTGGATTTGCGAGATATTCACATATGATGATCTAATAGGGCTTCCAAGCAAATATACAAAATTTTATAGATGTATGTTTGTATGTATGTATGTTTGTCCACACATATCTCCAAAACTATTAATCGGATCGTGACCATTCTTTTTTTGTTGGCTTAAATTTACTCCAACTTAGGGCACAGTGTAAGTTTCATAGTATTCAAGATAATGGAAGATGACCAGGTAAGTGCTTATTAGTCCTCAGTAATGGAAATAGTTTGGATGACCTAGCTTTCAAAATGTGTCTAATTGAGCATGGGTGCTACTACATGATACTTTCTGAAGGTCTGATGATGACCAGGTAGATATTAGATAAATGTTGAAAGCTGGGTCATCCTAACTACTTTCGTTATTGAGAACCGATAAGTACTTACCTGGTCATCATCAGACCTTCAGAAAGTATCATGTAGTAGCACCCGTGTTCAATTAGACAAATGTTGAAAGCTAGGCTATCCTAACTATTTCCATTACTGAGGACCAATAAGCACTGACCTGGTCATCATCAGACCTTTAGAAAATATCTTGTAGTAGCACCCGTGCTTAATTAGACAAATGTTGAAAGCTAGGCCATCCTAACTATTTCCATTACTGAGGACCAATAAGCAGTTACCTGGTCATCATCTGACCTTTAGAAAATATCTTGTAGTAGCACCCGTGCTCAATCAGACAAATGTTGAAAGCTAGGCCATCCTAACTATTTCCATTACTGAGGACCAATAAGCACTTACCTGGTTATTATAAGACCTTCAGAAAGTATCATGTAGTAGCATCCGTCCTCAATGAGATAAACGTTGAAAGCTGGGTCATCCTAACTATTTCCGTTATTGAGTACCGATAAGCACTTAAATACCTGTTCATCATCAGACCTTCATAAAGTATCATGTAGTAGCGTCCGTACTCAATTAGATAAATTTTGAAAGCTAGGTCATCCTAACTATTTCCATTACTGAGGACCAATAAGCACTTACCTGGTCATCATCAAACCTTTAGAAAGTATCTTGTAGTAGCACCCGTGCTCAATTAGACAAATGTTGAAAGCTAGGCCATCATAACTATTTCCATTACCGAGGACCAAAAAGCACTCACCTGGTCATCATCAGCCCTTCAGAAAGTATCATGTAGTAGCACCCGTGCTCAATTAGATAAATGTTGAAAGCTCGGTCATCCTAACTATTTCCGTTCCTGAGAACCGATAAGTACTTACCTGGTCATCATCAGACCTTCAGAAAGTATCTAGTAGTAGCATCCGTACTCAATTAGATAAATGTTGAAAGCTGGGTCATCCTAACTACTTTCGTTATGGAGAACCGATAAGTACTTACCTGGTCATCATCAGACCTTCAGAAAGTATCATGTAGTAGCACCCGTGTTCAATTAGACAAATGTTGAAAGCTGGGTCATCCTAACTACTTTCGTTATGGAGAACCGATAAGTACTTACCTGGTCATCATCAGACCTTCAGAAAGTATCATGTAGTAGCACCCGTGTTCAATTAGACAAATGTTGAAAGCTAGGCTATCCTAACTATTTCCATTACTGAGGACCAATAAGCACTTACCTGGTCATCATCAGACCTTCAGAAAGTATCATGTAGTAGCACCCGTGTTCAATTAGACAAATGTTGAAAGCTAGGCTATCCTAACTATTTCCATTACTGAAGACCAATAAGCACTTACCTGGTCATCATCAGACCTTCAGAAAGTATCATGTAGTAGCACCCGTGTTCAATTAGACAAATGTTGAAAGCTAGGCTATCCTAACTATTTCCATTACTGAGGACCAATAAGCACTTACCTGGTCATCATCAGACCAGTGGCGTGCACTCCATACATGCAAATAAGCACTGCATACCCTGTAGTGCCAGACATACATGCCCCTCTTAATTTGAAATGATAAATAACTATAGTTCAAAAAAAATATTAATCTAACTTATTCACCATTCACACGAACACACATTCGCTTCCCGTATTTACAGTGCGATTTAAGCGCCAGCTATGCCAGGCGCAGCGGGCAAAAGCATTACTACGCCGTGCTTATTTTTCATACAACGCAAGACTTTGCGACCCGTGTAGTACACAGCAAAAGTGTGTTTGTGTGCGTGAAAACGTGTGCGTGTGTTGGAGTTTTAGAAGCACTGCTTATATTGCAAACCGTCCAAATTGAGAAGCCGTAAAAGGACCGCCTAATTGTTGATTGCAGAGGGTCGACTTTTTTTAGTCGGATTGGCCAAATGACCGACTAATTCATTCGTTCGTATTAGTTCGGAACGTACCTAATTGCAAAGTTCGTCGCCATATTGTTTGTTTATTTGTTATTCTCGGCGCAAGTGATTGATTGTCTAAGTAATTATTTAGTAAGTTTATTGTAAAAAATGGAAAATTATACCTGTGAGTCCTGTGCTGGCGAATTGTGTTTAAATAAATTAAAATCTGCCGCGTTTTCGACGTTATCTTTCGAGGAAAAATTTAAATTGATTGCAAAGGGAAGGTGTGTACCCGGATTGAATTAACTCAAAAATAAGGTAATGCAGCTATTCGTTACTTTCATGAAAAGTTTTATGATAATTATAACAGGTTGTGTATGTACTCACAAACATATTGTACTGTTTCCCTTGAATTTTGTTTACAAACCAAGATAAAAAGAATGTTTGAACCTATAACGGATATTCAGATCTAAATAATTTTCCTAGAACGGTTGCTAAACACGATTCTTCAGAAAAACGTCTGGAGTCCTGCTTGAAGTTCCAAACTTTTGGTAAAGGTAGAATAGAGACTAGTTTGAAAAGCCAGTTTAAGTTAGATATTGAAAGGCAGCATTGATGTAGTTTGTTTTCTTGGTAAACAAGAATTAGCATTCCGTGGGCTTCCCAGCCAGCTTGTCTTTTAATAAAGGCAATTTTGTAGAAATTGTAGATTTGTTAGCTAAATATGATGGGGAAACCCATTTACAATCAACATCGGGTAGCTCATTCACGGGTTTATCGAATAGGACCCAAAATGATTTAATTTCCAGTGTTGCGTCGGTTATTAAATCAAAATTCAGTAGCGCTTCGACCGAACGATCATTTTCTAGTCTAAAACGAATTCATACATATTTACAAAACACACAGGGCTAGAACAGACTCACAGATTTGTCTATGATTGCAATTGGAAAAAAATTTAGTAAAACGATGTAGCAGTTTTTACGACGACGTTTTGCAAAACTATCTGAAATTATAGAGATAGATTTATAAACATTAACTTGTAGAAAGTAATCAGTTAACATTAAAGTAGTAATTTATTTTGAATTTAAATTCATTTGCGCAAAGAAAACAAAATAAACATCCCACGGCCTTTTTAAATGCCCCTTTGCATATCATATAAGTGTCACTTATGGGTGAATATTTGACCTTTTAACCGCCGTCATTACCTTCCGCCAAAAGTTGATGAAGGAGAATATCGTTAATGAAATATTTCATCAATTCCCAGAATCTGCTTAAGGACCAGAATCAGGAATTGCTGAAATATTTCATTAAATATATTCTCTTTCATCAACTTTTGGCGGAAGGTAATGACGGGCGGTTAAAAGGTCAAATATTCACCCTTATTTAAATATTCATAGTGGTCGCAAACAAACATCATGCGAAGCCAAAGGCTTCTGTGGTAAAACTCAGGTAGGGTAGGTAGTCCTAGTCGTTGGGCCACCGACAGCAACAAGCTGAAACTGGTAAGTTTTTTTTTTTAGCTGTGCATACCCTGTCTGAAATCTCTGTGCACGCCACTGCATCAGACCTTCAGAAAGTATCATGTAGTAGCACCCGTGCTCAATTAGATAAATTTTGAAAGCTAGGCCATTCTAACTATTTCCATTACTTAGGACCAATAAGCACTTACCAGACTTATCAGACCTTCAGAAAGTATCATGTAGTAGCACCCGAGCTCAATTAGATAAATTTTGAAAGCCAGGTCATCTTAACTATTTCCATTACTGAGGACCAATAAGCACTTACCTGGTTATCATCAGACCTTTAGAAAGAATCATGTAGTAGAATCATGTAGTACATACATACAAACATACATCTATAAAATTTTGTATATTTGCTTGGAAGCCCTAATAGATCATCATATGTGATCGCAGATCCAGTAATATTACATACGTACGTATCGAATTGATACGAGTAACTCCTTTTTTTGAAGTCGTTAAAAAATACAGACGAATTGAGAACCTCCACCTTTTTGGAGTCGGAAAATAAAATATACTAGCACTAGCATAAAAAATTAAATTCAATAAAAAGTGGTCGTGTGCTAGATGCAGGTTCATTTTCATCGACCGATATATTCCTCAATCCTGGGCGCGAGTCTCCTCTAAAATATTACGCGCGAGTCTCCGAGAGGAGACGCGAGTCTCCTCAAAAAAAGGAGTTACTCGTATCGAATTGATACGAGTAACTCCTTTTTTTGAAGTCGTTAAAAAATACAGACGAATTGAGAACCTCCACCTTTTTGGAGTCGGAAAATAAAATATACTAGCACTAGCATAAAAAATTAAATTCAATAAAAAGTGGTCGTGTGCTAGATGCAGGTTCATTTTCATCGACCGATATATTCCTCAATCCTGGTCGCGAGTCTCCTCTAAAATATTATATAATAAAATGTAATAATAAAAACAAAACACAAATTTTAATAGGTACACCTCCTTGAATGCACCTTGTAAAGGTGAATGTTTCCATTAAAGTCAGTATGACTATGTAGAATTTCAGTCATACTGACTTGGCTAGTCTGTGTAGATTAGTCATTACAGATACACTTTTTTTCTTGCGGCGACGATAATGTGGTCGCGAGCAAAAATTGCATAGGTCCTCCCTCGATGACGTCCGGCAGGACACTGGCGCGGTGCGCGCGAGTCGTTTTTCACGTATTTATTTAATTTAAAAAATAAAAGTGCCGTATTTTAAATTTATCCAAAAATATCCCTGTCAAACCCGATTAGTAAATGAAATGTTAAATTTTCATAAAAGTTTCGTTCTCCCAAGTCTCATAAAACTTAAAATACTTTCAAAATCGACTTTACTTCAGATTTTTTTTTTATCAAGCGAAATGTTAAATAATGTGTTTTTAACCAAAAAAGTCACTAGATCAAAGATGTATCTGTACTATATATTTTTTTACGGATTTAAGTATGATGATTTCTCTGAAAACAACTCGATCTAGAAACGTAAATTTCGAAAAAGGGGCCCTTAACATTGTGTAAATTGCAGCCCCAGTAAGTTACAATAGTACTTTTGTCGGGGAACTCTTGATCAATGAGCGGCGGGACGCCGTGAGCGTTGAATGAGCAGCCTGCACTGTCTCCCCGTTTCGCCGCGCACTTACAGGGTGTGTCGTAAATAGTGGTCCAACGTTAAGGGGTCGATACACGGTCTATTGTGCTATCCCATACCACAATAAAGAACCATTTTTTCCAGTCTCAGAATAAAATATTTGTATATTATTATTTGAAAAATTGACGCCTTGCTTTACTAATTTAGCCGTATTTTATATAAATGACATTATTTTTTAATTTCGTTTTTTTTATGTATCTGTGAAATGCATGTGCTATACATGCAAATGTAAAAAACTGTACTGAAGCAAGTGGTAAATTTAAAAATAAAATTGTATTCCGAGACCTAGGAAAAAAAATACGGTATACGGTCGACATCTTACCGTTGGACCACTATTTACGACATACCCTGTAAGTAAGGCGCGATACAGCGGTATCGGTTAACAACATACCGGTTGCGCGATCTGTTGTTGAATTTGCGGCTGCGTGTGTACAGCGGGCACCGCGCGTGCCGCCTGCTGCACCACCGTCGGCGGCATCTGGGACAATACGTGGACTAAATATTACACAGTGTTATATGTTAGATCATTCATACTGACTGTAGGTTACATTTTAAATGATGGTGACGATAATGTGGATACGCGATGGTGAAAACGTGTGGTCAATGGGACCAGTGTGGTCATAAATATTTGGTATTCATATACTTTATAATAGGCATACATACTTTGATTATGCGGTACCTACGAATTTAATACCGCAGTCTGACACACAAGGGCCGGCTATTTTAAATTATTTATTGATATGGCACTTCAACGACTTACTTGCTAATACATATACGTACTAACAAAATAACATGCACTTCAGGTATAATCTGATGTTATCGGAATTCTTTGTTTGTACAAACAATTTTAATCATTTTTGCATTGATATATAAAAAAAAACCCAAGATGGACAGTCTCAAACAAAACTAACACTCAAATCTGTCAATTCATATATCATCAATTATACATAAATAATTATAGTAATTGTAAGCTTATTTTGTATTGTGATTAGTTTGGCCACATAGTAGCCACAATTTGGCTAGATGGTGACCACAATTTAGCCTGATAGTGACAATTCTTTTGTGTATCATACTCACGGGTTGTGTATCCAACCAATGTGACTTTTTCAATTCATATGTAGTTTGCAAATTTATCTTGGACATTACTCGACATCGGTTAAGGGAAAATATCGTGAGGAAACCTGGACTTATAGGCAATATAAGTCTGAAATCGTCAACCTGTCTTGAGCAAGCGTAGTGATCAATGCCTTCTCTGTATGAGAAGAGACATTTTAACCGCAGTGGGACAGTAATAATTTGGTACTAATGAGACAGCTCGTGGCTAAGCGGGTCATCACGTTAAGCTATGCTTCCCGCAGTCAGTCCGTGGATGGGTGACCATCTTTACATACCGAAATCCCTCCGTGCCTCGGCAAGCACGTTAAGCTGTTAGTCCCGGCTGTCATTCTTGGATGTTTGACTGTCGTTACGGGTCGTCAGAAGCTCGAATGTCTGACAACCAGTCTAGCCAAGGGGTATCGTGTTACCCAGTAAGGGGGTTGTAGAGGTCAGATAGGCAGTCGCTCCATATAAAATACTGGTATTCAGCTGTAGGCGGTTAGACTGAAAACCGACCTTAACATAGTTGGCAAAAGGCTAGGCAGCTAGGCAGTTGGTAAGTAAGTAAATATTATACTTACGGGTTTGATATTCTGCAGCAGCACTGCCTTGCCGCCCGGCTGCAGTATGACGGCGGAGGTGTTGAGTAAGTTCTGTGTGGACAGTAGCAGTGGCTTCCCGCCTGCCGGCCCGGCTATCAGGAGCTTCGGCTGTTGACCTATTACTATTGGTTTTGCGCCAGTACCCTGTGGAATAAAAGATAGATCACTATATATTACAAAACAAAGTCCCGCCGCCGTGTCTGTCTAAACGCGATAAACTCATAAACTACCAAACGGATTTTCATATGCTTTTCACCAATAGACGGAGTGATTCATGAGGAAACTATATGTGTACATTAAGATTTTGTGTAAATTGGCTGAAATATGATGATGATAGTCGACGATGTCGGAAAAAATCATGCTAACTGGGAGCTTTACTGGCCGTGCGGGTGCGCCGCTATATTATAATAGGTTGGGGAAAAAGTTTCTTCGCATTTTTTAAGAAAATTCAAAACATTTTTTAATATAGTTTATTTACATTTAACTAAAGTATGTAGGTACCATTTTGTTCGATAACTTTTTGCCATCTTGTAGGTAGGGACATGATCCCATTGCTATAGAAATTTTGGGACTTCTGGAATTTTGCTGAGTGGCTAAAGATGTGTGAGATCTAGCATTATCATGACGAAAAACCACACCCCTTCTGTTGATTAATTCCGGCCGCTTTCTCTCAACTTCTTGCTTTAATCTCATCAGTTGTTAGCAGTAGAGTTCAGAATCGATGGTCCTGCCTGGTGGTGGTCCACTTCCAATCCCACCACACACACAGCATCACCTTGTTGCGAGTTAGCCCGGGTTTCGCCACAGTCTGTGAAGCCTGACCGGCCTTTGACCACGACCTTTTTCGCACGTTCTTGTCATACGTGATCCACTTTTCATCACCAGTTATCAGCTTCTTCAAAAATGGTTCGGTTTCATTACGTCGTAATAAAGAATCACAAATGAGTACACGGTTCACTAGGTTTCTTTCAGTGAGCTCGTGAGGTACCCAAATGTCGAGCTTTTTTGTGTAGGTACCCAGTTTTTTTCAAATGCGCCAAAACTGTTTTGTGGTCAATTTCCAGTTCTTCAGCTACGACGTAATTACTGATATGCCTACCTTGCTCCACTTTTTCAAAAATGGCATCCATTTTTTCCGTAATAGGGCGACCAGAGCGACGTGCATCTTTGACATCAAAATTTCCGGATTGAAAACGCTTAAACCAAATTTGTGCTACTCTCACAGACACTACACTAGGTCCATAAACATCGCAAATTTTTTTCGCGGCTTGCGTTGCATTTTTACCTTTTTTGTAGTAAAATTTTAAAATGTATCGAATTTCTTCATTAGATTCACTCATCTTGACGGTACGAAAAACAAATGAAAATCACACATTATCCTAATTTGAATTTGGAATTATGTTCTTTAAAATTTAAACTTTCAATGATACCAAAACCAGCCAGATACAAATAGTATAGCCAAAGAGATTTTATTACAAGTTCATACATACTATAATGCGAAAAGACTTTTTCCCCAACCTAATATGATGATGATTGTTGACGATGTCGGAAAAAATCATGCTAACTGGGAGCTTTACTGGCCGTGCGGGTGCGCCGCTATATTATATGAAACAAGTTATTACATATTATATGCTTGTTTATGTATGTATTCTTTACTTTTTAGGGTTCCGTACCACAAAAGGAACAAACGGAACCTTTATAGGGTCACTCATGAGTCTGTCTGTCTGTCTGTCCATCTGTCACAGCCAATTTGCTCCGAATCTAATGGACCGATTTAGTTGAAATTTGGTACACGTATGTATTTCTGTGACCCGAACACGGACGTGTAATGTAAATTAATGAATTTTGAATATGGGGATCAATTTTGGGGGGCAAATAAGAAAAAAAACTTTTGCAAACTGTACCGTGCGATATATCAACTGAGATGACTTACATTGAGGGTCCCTTGAGGGTCTTATTTCGTCCCCGTAGAGCGAAAAGTCATTAAGTCGAAAAATCGTGTTTTGAGTTATTGATAGTTAAAGTTTTTGAAAATAAAAATCGTTATAACTTTGGTTAGCCATTACATATCCTTATGTTTTTACCTTTAATTTGAAGAAAATAAAATAAAATTTATATTATAAGAGCTAAAACACGTCAAAAACCTCAAATAATTGAGAAAAGTTAAAAACATCAAGCTAATTAATTGTTATCTATAAAATCTCTGACGTAGTTGTGAATTAGTTAATTGTCGAACGTAGTTAGTGATTTTTCACTCAGTTTTAAATTATTTTGAAGAAAAATAACTAGACTTAAGTAAAGTGGAACTACCTGAAAAATTAAATCAGACTTCAGTCCACTACTTCTCCTCCCTCCTCTGTGACGTCTAGCTCCAAAATTCTATGTACTACGTCTTTACTTGTTGGTAAAAACTGGTACCACAAGTGGAGTTCTTGTGGGATTATCCCTTTTGCACATAAATTATTGAGGTCCTTCTTTTTTGCCTCTGATATAGGCAGTGGCGAGGAGTAAGCTGGTGGTATTTTATAATTTATCAATTCTTGCATCAGTTTTCTGTCTCTTGTCCATCCATTTGTTCGTCTCGTTTCCTCCTCTTTCTAGTAAGAAGAGTAGTTTTGTCGGACATTCTAATATATTAAATTCTAGATAGGGACCATCGTGTTTATATCTAAACTTAACGAGGCCCGGGCATTTTCTCTCGAAACGAAGACACTTAATTTTTAGCTATTTAATTTTATTGCCTTCTGTATCTCTGCTTGTATTTTTTACTATTTTTTCATTAAGAGCTCTTACATCAATCATTTCCGGGTATTTTAATTCGTTAACAATATAAGATGATGATAAGTGTAATTATCGACCAATCTCCCTGGCTACTATTATCGCAAAGGTACCCGACAGTCTGCTGGACGCACGTAAAAATCTGGAGTTTCGTAAAAATCTTGGCACAGAAAGTGCGATTCTCGGCCTCAAACATACGGTGCAATATTACACAAAACGGCGAACACCAGTGTATGCTCGCTTTTTAGATCTCTCCCGTGCCTTTGACCTTGTATCTTACGAGGTTATGTGGCAAAAGCTGCGAGAGAGAAAAATTCCAGCGGAGCTGTTGCGTATCTTCCAGTATTGGTAATACATCCAGACGAACAGTGTGAGATGGGCCTATAGGCTGTCTGTGTCTTATGGGCTGGAGTGCGGGGTGAGACAGGGCGGGATAACGTCACCAAAGCTGTTTAACCTATATGGAATAGATCTAATCGTTGAGCTCAGCAGCAAAAAAATCGGATGTCGCACTGATGACGTCAGTGTCAACAATATCAGCTACGCTGACGATAAGGTGCTGCTGAGCCTAACGGTTAGGGCGCTTAGAGAGCTGCTTACTGGCTGCGAGGGCTATGCTCGAGAGCATGGCCTAATTTATAATGCTAATAAAAGCTAGTTCTCGGTCTTTAAGGCTGGCGGTGCTAAATTTCCTGAGTATGTGCCCCCGATTAAACTAAATGGGAATGATCTATTGCGAGTGTACAAGTTCAAGTACTTGGGGCATTATGTAACCAATGACCTTAATGACCAAGTGGATATTGAGAGGGAACGTAGGGCGCTGGCAGTCCGATGTAACATGTTGGCTCGTAGATTTGCACGCTGTAGCAGGGCAGTCAAAATAACGCTTTTTAAAGCTTATTGCCAAGCAGTCTGTGGACCAACTATACTCAGCGGGCTATCAACGCCCTACGGGTCCAATATAATAACGGGTTTAGGATGTTGATGGGGCTGCCCCGTTTCTGCAGTGCATCAGGTATGTTTGCACAAGCACACGTCGATGGCTTCCACGCCATCGTCAGACAGAATTCTGCCTCTTTGCTCTGCAGAGTGGGGGAGAGTTCCAATTCCATCCTGAAGACCATAGCGGGGAGGTGCGAGTCTCCTTTATTAGGTGACGTTGTTCGAAGATCTATTTAGAACAAGAGCCTTGTTTCCAAATAGATAATAAGTTCACTAACATAGTTTTAAGTTATCTTTTTGCTTTTTGTTTACTATCCCATATGGATGTTGCTTATCCGAATTAAAAAAAAAAAATTAAAATAAGGTGGTGCTGAATCTCTGTTTCTTTTAGAGCACGCACGTTCCATGATAGACTTCCAGTCAATCATGAAATAAACAGGCGTATGTCTTTGCTGTCTTACTATCGCACTATGCATGGAGTCCACTTCTATATGAGTGTGAACACTCTCTAAATATTTTTGCTCAATAACTTCCAGCTGCACAACCGATCTTTGAATCAAATGAACTAAAAATGCCGTGATAAATTGGTTTCTATTTTGCCCAGCGCATGTGTCGCTATAAATGATGACTTCTTTAATATTGGTTGGTATCTGACTAATCCACCAGTTCATTGCTCTGGCAATGTCCACACTGCCTCTTTTACCATTAATCTCATTCCAAGTTACACAAAATGCTTCATGAGGTTTAGACGTGTGAATAGTAAAATTTTGAACGTTTAATTTTCTGTTGTAATATAAAATACCAACCCCGCTGACTGGTATGTGCAAAGTAGACTTCATGTCTGCCGTTACGACTAGGTAATTGTCATCAATAATATACGGCTGCTTGTCCGATTCTTTCCTTGCTGTGCTTCATTTTTTCTTGCAATATGTGAATCATATTCCTCCTTCAAATTTTCTGGACGTCCAGCACTATCATAACGAGTGCATGTTATACATAAGTATTTTTTTGGAGTAAAAAATGACAAATTGAATTTAGACCCAAATATTGTTTTATAGACTTAAAAAGAACATGGTTCTTCATTCAACGTTGTTAGTTGCTCTTTATACAACTCGTATATTTTGACTCATTGTTACACATTACCAATATTTACGTTTTAATAACAACGAAACGCGTGTATGTCACTCGACGTTGACTCCGCGTATGAGTCACCACGCGCCACGCTCGTCACTGAAGCCGCGACAAACTCACTAACTCGCGGGCACAAGTACCTTAATTGTAACAGTGTACGTCGAAGTTATATAAATAATAATTAAAAGCCTTTAATTCTTATTCGCAATATATCATATGTTCCACTTTTCAAAGAAAAAAAACATTAAAATGGGTTGATGATTTTTCGCTTTTGTAATATTGTACTAATCTTGTAAAAATAAAGAGTGAGTAGTCACTACGTCGAGTTAGTTAATTTTCGCTTTTGTGTGTTTTAGCAAACTACTGATTTTAAAAACTCACTTAATCATTTTAGTGACTTTTAGACTACCTGAAGGCGTATGTATGCATAGATAATTCCAGAGAAAAAGTAATTAAGTCATTTTAATTGCCAATCATATAAATTTTCGATAAATGTATAATAATTAACTAAATTAGTTATTTCTTCCATTACGTTATGCGGTCCAAAAGGTAGACTTACTTACTTTTCACATTTCGTAAAACAAAAACGAAGGCAGCTACAAAAATATCGATTAGACAGAATATTAGAGAAGAAAATGTTGATTTTAGTGACATTCATAACTCATTTTGGCCATTTTTCGACTTAGTGACTTTTCGCTCTACGGGGACGATTTATATAAGCATCTATACAGGGTTATTGATAAAACACAACAACCTCTTAAGGGGTCATTGTACTCATCATTATGAACAACTTTTACAATGGGACCAAACCTGAAATCGCGAAAAAAAAAATCTGCTGTTCAGTACATTTATGTTCGCATAATCCGTCAAAATGTACTGAACAGCTGATTTTTTTTTTCGCGGTTTCACGTTTGGTCCCATAGTAAAAGTTGTTCATAATGATGAGTACAATTACCCCTTAAGAGGTGTTTTACCAATAACCCTGTATAAATGCTTATATAAATAAGCACCTTACCTCCTGTTAATATTTGCATGCCAAAATATGGCAAAATGTTTCATTATCACACAAGAATATTTTATTCACCACCACCATTGTATTACCTACCGCATTTAAACCAAACAAGTGCATTATTTAAAAAAAACTGTTTTTAAATACAAGCTTTTATTAGTCTGGATATCATCTAGGACCGAAGTCCTTGTCAAGACAAATCAAATGAGCCCAAACTCGATAGGGTTGCATCGTTTTATTACCGAGTTCCCATGGCCACCTTCCGGCTCCATCATCAGATCAGCTCCATGTCATAATAATATTGCATTGTCATCTGATTTACATATGTATGTGAAATTTCAACTCAATCGGAAACCGGAAAATGGGTCAAATTTAACTTGCAAGATTCGATTACAAACATCAGGACAGGTGAAAGTAAATAAAAGCTTGTAATAAATGTCTTTGTCTGACTTTGAAATTCTTTAGCTTTATAATTAGTATAGATTAAAACTGTAATATGTTTTCTAGTAAAATGATGGATTAGCGTATGATTTAAATTGCAAGTAGGTCGAGATTGAACAATTACTGATTGTAATATCGTCAGTAACGACCGAATCTAACAAACCAAATAAATTGATTGCTGTTTGATTAGCATAGTAGTATGTACTGGTACAAAGCGAAATCAATTAGATTTCCCTTGCGAGCCTTCTTACCATCGGATTACTTGAACCACAATTCAATCATTTCAATGGTACAGTCGATGACATAAGTTGTCATTTCTTCAGAAGAGTTTTATGAACGAAAACTTTCCAGTGAATATTTACTTGTAACAAATTAATTATTGAAGATAAGTGAATAAGCTATTTCTATTAACTGTGCATAGTTTGAAGATGAATAATAATTGAAAAAAATATTCTATGACTAGCCTGCGGCTGCACCCGTGTGGATGTCAATACCTTCCCTATTTGAATTTTTCTACAATAAAAGTAGCCTAAGTTACTCCTTATAACATCGGCTATCTGCCAGTGAAAGCCCCGTCAAAATCAGTATAGCCGTTTCGGAGATTAGCCGAATAAAGAGACCGACAGACAGAAAAACCATTTAAAATTGTTTTTTTTTTATACAGGGTTATTTGTAAAACACCAGCAACCTCTTAAGGGGTCATTGTACTCATCATTGTGAACAACTTTTACTATGGGACCAAACCTGAAATCGCGAAAAAAAAATCAGCTGTTCAGTACATTTATGTTCGCATAATTCGTCAAAATGTACTGAACAGCTGATTTTTTTTTATCTAGCATAGGGTCAATCAGGGTAATTGTAAACGTTTTTGAAAAATACCTTTTGAACTAATAAACTTTCGGCTTTGTAAAACAAAATATTGACAGTTAGAAAAGAGGAGTTAATTACTTTGATTGTATAGCAATTTATCTAAAAACTGCAACATCAGCCATTGAAATTGTGTCATAAAGCGGTATTAAAAATTAAGTGTTTACATTTAACCTTGACTTTAAAACAAAAAATGATATTTTGGGGTAAATGTGAACACCTAAGGTAAGTCTACGTGATAAGCATTGTAATTCCGCTAACTCGTTTTCACTATTTAGAGTCTCATAAATACATAAGATTTTGATCTAAGCGTCTACCAATATACAGGGGTAAATGTAAACAAATCATCTAGCTTCGATATTTTGGGTTGACTAAATTACGGGGTGATTGGAAACATGTAATTGTTTTAGAGGAAATTGTAAACTAATTAGGAAAACCTATACATTTTCAAAGGGGGTAAAAGAAAACAAAATATATAGAAGTGTTTTTAAATTGTTTTATTATTATTTGTTTTTAAATCAACTATAACCATCTTATACATAATGACCTACTAATCAAAATAAAGATAGTCTTCATCATCCAGGAATATAAAATCAGTTTCCTTCTCATTCAACCTAAGCAAATTTATGTTTTTCACAATCATAGCAGCTGGTATAGTGTCGATATCTTTGGTTGTGGCAAGAAATCTCATATTATCATTTCTACCTACTTTTTTAAAAAACGAGACAGTGTACAGAGGATGTACACTGTTGTGCTCGTGATAGTCTGCCTGTTCCTTTTCCCATTTGTTGGACTCCATGTTCGACTAATTTCTTCTCCCAAGCCTTTTTGACTGGTCCAAACACGCATTTGTCAAGGGGTTGAATCCTATCTGTCATATGGCTTGGGAACTTCATCAGTACAATTTTAGCCTTATCAGCTTCTTCGATAATTCGAACACTTATATGGCTTGCATGTCCGTCGTACAGCAATAAAGCTGTTTGGTGTAGTCCATTTCGTTCTTCACGTAATCTGGTTATATATGGTATAAAAGATTTCATCAACCAGTTAAAAAAAACTGGTTCTTCCATCCATCCATTTTTGGAAGCTGCATACAATGTACCAGGATAGGATTTTTTTGATGTCCACCGTGCTTGCACAGCAGCCCCTTTAAATACAATAACGGGTGGCAAAACCCTTCCATCGGCAGATACACATGCAAGTACTGTCGTTGATTCTCTTCCAGATCCTCCAGACACTCGTAACACATAAAGAGCTTTACCTTTGTGACCGATGGCCCGTAATTTACTGGGGTCGCTCTGAAAGCCACTCTCGTCGCAGTTATAAATGTACATGGGTTTTTCTTCCAAATTCTTTTCTTTTACAACGGCCATTAGCATTTCATAAAAATCATACACAATAAACGGTTTCCTGGCATCCATTCGCAGTTTTTGCAGATGTTCAGGCTTTTTTAGTGTCAGTTCTGGGTGGCGTTTCATGAAACTTACATACCAATCATTACCAGGTTTATTGTCTTTAAAATTATTTACAATGCTATTACTATCAACATACTCCTTCACAAGATTTTTTAGTTCCTCTTTTATTACTGGAAGGCCCATTTGTGCTCGAGTTTTAAGGCAAGAAGCTATGTGTTCTTCCACGCGAGCTGGCAATACTTTTGAAACACCAGCGCCCATTCTGTTAATGTCCACCTTTCTGCCTTTTATTCGGTGATAAATAACTGAGATAGGGACGTTATAGGCTTCCTCAGCTTGTCTATAAGTCTTCTTATTTTCCTCTACATCCTTAACAGCTTTTTGTAAGTCCGTTAAGGTATATTTTGTCTCTCTTTTTCGGATGTAAACGCGTGGCATTTTGAAAATTTACCTGAAAAGAAATGTTTACCATTACCCATCACCATGTCATTACCAGAAATTATAAAAGTTCACAATTACCCCATTGTTTACAATCACCCCCAAACCCGTTTACAATTACCTCTATCCAGTATATCATATGGGAAAATGTAAACACCACTTCGCTGCTTGATAGCTTGACTTTATTGATGGAAAGTTAGAAAAATGCAAAGCTAATGCCATTAAATCACAGTAAAAAAAACAATAAACAACTTACCTATCAACTTTTCTTATAATATATTTTACTATCAACTTCGTCCAAAAACTTGAAAACAAAGTTTTTGCAGACAACTTTTCGTCACACCGAAGGTGCGGTTACTTTTCTGACAGGTGAAAAAAATGACATTTGTAGTCATAGACAACAGATTAAAATAACGTTTCGTTTCACGTCCGTCAACATAAATACATTATTATAAGTTTATTGGGAGTCGTTTCCAATCACCCCAGTTTACAATTACCCTGATTGACCCTATATACTTTCATATTTGCATTTAGTAAAAAGTTGTTATTTTGACGTTACAAGCAGACACTTCAATTTTATTTATTTGTTTAAATGTATATTGATTTATTCAACGACATTTATTGCTGAATGTACTCTTAAAATCGTGTACCTAGGCGAATATGTTTCATCGTGTGTTACATTTCTTTTTTCTATTTAGATACGCGTTCCCACCATTGGAGAGCGACACACCTGTCGAAAGTCGAAACATTTTGGATGCACCGATCCCAAAAATTCTATAGATAACCAAAATCCAAGATGTACTCACGTGTACAACTAGCGGGTTGGCGACCGGCGGCGGCGTGCTGGGCGCAGGCGGCGCGGGCGCAGCGGGCTCGGCGGGCACGGGCAACGCGGCGGAGGCCGAGCTGTCGCCGGTGCTGGCTGTGGCTGCTGGGAGACGTACTTCATGTTACTCATGTCCACAAAACTACAACTGCTAAAAAAGGAGGCTTGTGTCCCAAAGCCTCCTTTTTATAGCAGTGGCTTTTTCTTTGATGAATTTTCCCATAGCTTCAGGGAATGTCCTCGCAAATGCTTCGAGATTAGTTGGACGTAGTTTAGCCGAAAGGACTCGACCCACATAAAGTCATTATTGAGTTATTACATTAGATTCACAACAGAAACTTGATATGGTCGCCCTTAATTAATGTATCACTTATATGAACATATAATATCGTGGCAGACTGGTGCCTAAACTAAGCTCTAGGCTTGTATTACAGGACTCCAAAACTAAAGTATTTATTATTGTTTTGTATCTTAGTTTTTATTATCAGATTATTATTAAGTATATATAACTATTAGATTTTTTTTATTCACAAAGAACCCACTTAGTTTATTTATTTATTGATTTAAGTATAAATATAAATATTATGTAGGTAATAGGTAATACGGGCTGGTATCCGCAAACACGTCAATGCGAACCTAGCGTATTAAAAATATTATGTCTTAAGTGTGCTGAAACTGTGTGTGCTCCCCGTCACTTGTCCCTAAAGGTTCATAAGAAAACCAGCGTCAGACAGCATCTGTCTGGCATTAATGCTGAAATGAACCTTTTTGACGCAGCCGTGAGGGACACACTGGTGATTAAACATTTTTTTTAAATTTCTTATTTGTATTTTGTGTTTCACGAACTGTGTCAAATAAATGTTATTCTTTCTTTCTTTCTTTCTATATCGAGGTTTTAAGACTGCGTATGGAATATTGTCACATATGTGGGCAAATACAGGGTGTTTGGCAGAACGTTGAACATACGAAAATGGTGGATAGGTGGGGTCATCTGCTACTTACTCAGCCCTAATTTATTTGGACCTGGCCCCCTGGATATTTTTATAAATTTTTGTTTTTGCTTTCTTCTAGTTTCACCACTTTCTTAACTTTAAAGTGTAATTTTTATTAAATATGGGTAAAACAGGCAATATTTTGTTTTTTTTTTTTTTTTTAATCTTTAATGTTGGCAAATTCTTATAAAACTATTGCTTTATTCAGATGTTAGCTAGAAAAAGTTGAGTCCTCAAACTTACAGAAAGATGTAAAAAATACTTAAATCTTAATTTCAACTTGCAAGTAAAAAAAAAATGATTGAGGAGTTCCAATTCTAGAAAACATCCCCAGTGTGTGACTTTTCTAATGGTATGTAATTTGCTTTTATAAAAAAAACTACTTGATAAAATTATGAAATAACTTTAAGAGTTATTTCATCATTTTATCAAGTAGGAAATTTTTGACGAAACTCTACGGAAAGTGAAATGTTTTGCGAAATTTAATACTGCAAGGTTGGTAAAATGATCGATTTAAACCCACACGTGAAGAGACAAAGGGGCTTCCAGAGGAGATTCAGTGTGAATGTCTGGGCAGGGGTGATTGGCGATAAGCTAATAGGGCCTCATTATTTGCCCGACAACATCAATGCAAACAACTACTTGGATTTGTTGGTAAGTGATTTACCACCATTAGTGGAAGAAGTGTTCCAAGAAGACATAAACAGGCCTATTGTCTTTCAACACGATGGCTGCCCAGCTCAAATAAATTAGGTCTGAGTAAGTAGCAGATGACCCCACCTATTCACCATTTTCGTATGTTCAACGTTCTGCCAAACATCCTGTATACTAATATTTTAGAAGGCAAATATACTAATATCTTTGTAGTATCACGGATATTCTTGCTGAGTGAAAGAACCAACCGTTAGGACTTCTTTGGTATATGTAACTCATTTTTGATCAGTGTGGATTGAGTCCTTTCTGCTTAACTACGTCCGATTAAACTTACCACTAGTGTTCTCTTCAGGTTTGGGCAAGGCGTAGTTGTTAAGTCCCTTGGCATAGTCAGGCGGTGGCGGAGACTGCGGAGCGACCGCTGCGGCCTTCTTAGCTCCTTCCTCCATTTCTGTAAAGATGGCGATTGTGATTACACTGTGTTCTGCATGTGTGCGAGATTTTTAGGTACTGGGGTGATGGCATTATCTAAATGTTTGAATCTTTAATAAAGTACAGTTAAACTATTAAAGGTACCCCCGCTTCAGTAAACTCCGTGTGAGCACGAACGTCGTTTCGACGAATCTTACTCTATGAAATCGCTTCCGCTGATGGCGACATTGGCGCGATAGCGATAAAGTATGTTTAATGTACAGTGGTTAACTGAGTACATACCAAGCTTCCTCCTCTTCTTGATCTGCGCATGCGTGGCCGGCTGTTCCGCGATGTCCAGCAGCTTGATGCCGGCGCGCGCAGGCGGACGCGCCGCGCCGCGCCACGTGCCGCCGCGCGCGCCGCCGAAGCGCGAAGGCAAGCCTTTGAGCGGGGCTGTGGGAACACATGGAGTGTTACATTGTGACTAGTATAACTTAGTAATAAAAGAACACTACACCGCTACACTGTTGTAATAACCTTCCTGAAAGTATGTAAATCACGATACCTAGTGAAAGAATCATCAAAATTGGTTCATTCGTTTTTGAGAAAATCGTGGACAAACAAACATACATACATACGGGTCGAATAGAGAACCTCCTTTTTTGAAGTCGATTCAAAAGTATGTATGCATACCCTGTTCTGTCAAAATTTTACTACATAATATTTTAGTCATGGTTATAGTTAGTCCGTGGTAGGTATCCACCAAAACAAAAGTACTATTTAAGTAGGTACTTTCCTACCAATACTTATCAAAGCCTGAACCTGACCTTGTAAACAGAACTTATCAAGTACCTAACTATAGTATAATAATCTACACTAATATTATAAAGCTCAAAGTTTGTTTGTTTGGTTGAACGCACTAATCTCAAGAACTTCTGGTTCGAATTGAAATATTCTTTTAGTGTTGGATAGCCTCGAGCTCAGAACGGTATAGCAAATCACCCTTCGCCGATGGTACGGTTCGCCGAAACCACTCTTAGTCGACACGTTACGAACATCACGCTACGACTAATTAGGAGCGGAGCATCAATGAAAAATGTTGCAAAAACTGGGAAAATTTATTCATTTTGAGAGCTTCCGTTGCGTGCGCTGCGTAAACGGTTAAAGTTACGCAAGAATCATGTAAATATGACGGAATTTGTTCCTCTTCAAATGTTCTAAAAAAAAGTCCGCGATAGCATAATATGTCTATCTTTTAAGGTTGGCTCACTATAACGTTTTTTAATGGTAATCAACTTTGTTTGAACGCGCTAATCTCTGGAACTGCCAGTCGGATTTGAAAAATTCTTGTTGCAATTGATAGCCCAATTCTTGATTAACACATTCACTGCTGAATTATTTGGCGAACTTGCTCCAAGTGCTGCTTTATGATACACTAAACCCTGTGCGTCAAATGCTCATGCGCGCCCAAAAAATACTTCGTGTGGTGCTATGAGCGCGCATGCGCGATTGAAGAAACTCTACCCAGTGCGGCTGGGCGCATATGTGCGCCGTTACAAACTTATCCCAAGTGCGGCGAGACGCTTATGTGTGTTTGAAAATTTTCCAGTTTTATGAGTCATAAAACAATTACGCCAAGAACAATAGAGATGCACAAAAAACTCACAGGTGCGGCGCGCCGCATTCGAAGGAAGTTATATAAATTGTATGGACGCGCATAAGCGCCGGTAGCACATGGTGAACGTTCGAAAATCGCGCATGCGCGTCGGCCGCACAGAACGTGTTAACATCACGCTATGACCCTTAGGAGCCGAGCAAAAATTAAAAAAAAAAGTCGGAAGGAAGGCTTAGCAAAAACGTAGTAAAAGCGTGGGCAGGCGATGTGATGCGCCGTGGTGGGTCGGGGGAACAAGAAACGCGGACGAAGTCGCGGGCAGAATTTAGTAATTAATATTCTAACTACGTAAATATACGGGTGACCCAAATAAGAATAACAAATGTAAACATTTAGTAGGTAGGTGTAGGTACCTACCTAATCTGAGGGCACGGAAGCCCAGAACAAATAATAGTACTAACGTCTAGGTTATTATACGTACTTACTAATTTATTTTACTCATAAACATGTCATACTTACAAACTCCCTGCTCACATTACATAAGTACGATTGTGTTGTGTATGTACATACAGTACATTATATAGCATAGTACACAATCGGTACTTAACTAATTATGGAATGGAATTAACTTACCGTTTCACAATCGTTTGGTAATTTAAAAAAAGATAAGTTTGAATTCTTCTGTTTATTATAACATCCGTACACACAGCTATGTTATGTTAGTGTTACGCCTTTTATTGCCATAACGAAGGGTGCACAAAATCAAAAATAAAAGAAAAACGACGCGTTCGTGTCGCACTGAGCGCGTATTTGCCATAACGAAGGGTGCACAAAATCAGAAATAAAAGAAACACGACGCGTTCGTGTCGCGCTGAGCGCGTATTTGCCATAACGAAGAGTGCACAAAATCAAAAATAAAAGAAAAACGACGCGTTCGTGTCGCGCTGAGCGCGTATTTGCCATAACGAAAGGTGCACAAAATCAAAAATAAAAGAAAAACGACGCGTTCTTGTCACGCTGAGCGCGTATTTGCCATAACGAAAGGTGCACAAAATCAAAAATAAAAGAAAAACGACGCGTTCGTGTCGCGCTGAGCGCGTATTTGCCATAACGAAGGGTGCACAAAATCAGAAATAAAAGAAACACGACGCGTTCGTGTCGCGCTGAGCGCGTATTTGCCATAACGAAGGGTGCACAAAATCAAAAATAAAAGAAAAACGACGCGTTCGTGTCGCGCTGAGCGCGTATTTGCCATAACGAAGGGTGCACAAAATCAGAAATAAAAGAAACACGACGCGTTCGTGTCGCGCTGAGCGCGTATTTGCCATAACGAAGGGTGCACAAAATCAAAAATAAAAGAAAAACGACGCGTTCGTGTCACGCTGAGCGCGTATTTGCCATAACGAAGGGTGCACAAAATCAAAAATAAAAGAAAAACGACGCGTTCGTGTCACGCTGAGCGCGTATAGACCCTATAGTCATCAATGTGTTGTCGCGAGCTGTAGACACTTATCTCGAGCGGAAAGTACCAGTGCAACGGCACTGACTTTGTGTAATGATGGGTAAATAAAATCGGTTGCTTTAAAAACCGATTACCGAGACACATAGTTTTATTACACGTACGAGTGTGTAATATTTGGGCGAGTTTCAAAGCCAAACCAAGACAAACCAAAACCTGATATACAGATTCCTTCCAGAAGGTTTATTCTATAATAATACATTGTGTATTATGCACCAGTGGCGTTTATTAAATGTTCAAACATAAAAACAATAGATTTTGTTTTTTTTTTATGTTTAAACAACATTTAATAATGAGTCAGAACATCGATTTTATTCGGTTAAAAAATGGCGA
The DNA here is from genome assembly GCA_948252095.1 of Dicycla oo. Lineage (NCBI taxonomy): Eukaryota > Metazoa > Arthropoda > Insecta > Lepidoptera > Noctuidae > Dicycla > Dicycla oo. Next base: position 20,431,886 of record OX411732.1, read on the forward strand.
ACGGTCACAACACTGCGGCAACAAACCCAAAGACATGACATTGTAATAACGCCCTGTGAGAATATTAAACAACGAGTAATTCGTGTTTTTGGATGCATTTTTCCAATATAAAGTGAAACTTGGTCCTTAGGAATGATACTCGTACTCATTGTTATAGTGTATGGATAACAATCAATCAATCTGCCTAGCCTTTTCCCAACTATGTTGAGGTCGGCTTCCAGTTTAACCGGATGCAGCTGAATACCAGTATGTTACATGGAGCGACTGCCTATCTGACCTCCACAACCCAATTATTGGGTAATACGATACCCCTTGGTAAGACTAGTTATCAGACTTTCGAACTTCTGACGACCCGTAACGACTGCCAAAGATCCACGAATGACAGCCGGGACCAACGGCTTAACGTGCTTTCCGAGGCACGGAGGAGTCTCGGTATATACAGATGGTCGCCCATCTACGAGCCAACCCCGGCAAGCGTAGCTTAACCTGATGGATCGACCCTTGCGGCTTTTATTATTTAGCCACGAGCTCCTCTGTGTGGATAACATAGTAATTAATTAGGATTATGAATTTGATTTTTCGTTTCTTACGTAGACGTTCATACAAATTTATCGCGGCACACAGTATTTTATTTTATCTCAAAATGACCACCTCCCTGATTATTAGTGAATCAGATAGAGCTTTTTATTCTAATTGCGAGAGTAAAACTCCCACGAATCCATCTTAACTAGTTTAGGAGATATCCGGGGGTAAAACTTTTTACCCATATTTTGAAAAAATAATTAAAAAAATATTAAAAAAATTATTTCATCTAAACTTTTACAGTTGCTTTATTTTTTTAGCTACATTTTAAAAGGTCTTGTTTTTATCTATTTTACGAGTCCTTTATGGCTGCTCTAGACCTCGTAGGAACCGAGAAATCAGCGATTTTGTGATTTTCGTTTTTATTTTTTTTTGCCCATGTTCCTCAGTATTAGAATCTGCAATTTACTTTAAAAAAGAGGTAATAAGGTTTCTTGGGGATTTGATGGAAGTACTGGGCAATCTGTATACAGACAGGAATTTAGAGAACATTCTGGTGACCCCGATTTTGACGAAAAGTCAATAATTGCTACAACTTTGGTACCATTGAAAATTCAAGAATGCGGAGGCAAAAACAGTTTAATATGGTTAAATCCAGCCCCACAGTCATTTCGTTCTTGTAGGCCTCTTCACATCCAATATAGAAAAGAGACGCAAGAAAGAATACTGTCTGAAAAAGAATATATAGAGGAACAAATAAGGCTTTTGACTCCTATTACAACACTTACATCAAAAGGATTTATTGTCTTCACAAACTGTAATTTAACGCTGAGCTTAATTGATGGAAAAGTTTTTAATATAATAAACAACACGTCTTCCCAATTAAGTTGTGCTATTTGCAAACTGACCTCCACGAATTTCAATAACCTAGACCTTGCTTTTTCAATACCAATTACAGAGGAAGCGGCACTGGAAAACGGCATGAGTCCTTTACATGCGTATATAAGATGCCTGGAATTCTTGCTGCACTTGGGATATAAAAATGACCCAAGAGTCAGACAGTGGCGAGTAAAGAAAAATTCTGATCTGGGACAAATTACTGCAGAAAGAAAAAAAGAAATCCAAAACCAAATTAAGGAAAGTATGAGTCTATTGGTAGACGTTGTTAAACCTAATTCAGGCACCTCAAATGACGGCAATACGGCTCGGCGAGTATTCAAAAGTGAACAAAGCCGCCAAACGTTTGCTAATATACTTGGCATTGAAAAATGGCTCGTCGATGACCTAAATGTAATTTTAATAGCCATCAATTCGGGATTACCAATAGACGCAAAAAAATTCGGTACATTTTGTAAAAATGTGGCTTATAAGTATGTAGAGAAATACAACTGGCACCCTATGACTACTACTATACATAAAATCTTAATTCACGGAGAAAAAATTATAGAGAATTCAGCGCTACCCATAGGACTACTCTCTGAACAGGCTGGAGAGTCGAGGAATAAATTTTGGCGTCAGGATAGGGAACATCACAGCCGGAAAGATTCTAGGGTTCATACTATGATGGACTTATTCCACAGGGCGCTTGAGTCATCCGACCCTGTCATATCAGCGATACGGCTAAAACAACGCCTAAGTAACCGAAGGAGAATGCCACTGCCAGAAGCTGTTATAGAAATGTTACAACCGGACAATTCTGAATGTTTAAATGAAGATAACTGTGATGTCGAAGAAGAAACTGCATGTACCGAGAGTGAAGAAAATGCGTTTACAACACTTCTTTACAACGAAGATAGTTTATTTAACGCAGATGATGTTTAAGCACAATTATTTTCAAAACACAAGCCAAAAGAATTCTACTATATTTATAAAGTAAAAAATATAAAAAATACGTCTTAAAAAAAATTTGCGGGTAATTACCCCGGGTTCGGATAAGTTCGGGTAAATCTTAGTAATTCCGAGATTCTACGGAATTAATTGTTGTTTTTTTTTTGTGTTGGTAGTCTACCTTATTACCTCTTTTTTAAAGTAAATTGCAGATTCTAATACTGAGGAACATGGGCAAAAAAAAATAAAAACGAAAATCACAAAATCGCTGATTTCTCGGTTCCTACGAGGTCTAGAGCAGCCATAAAGGACTCGTAAAATAGATAAAAACAAGACCTTTTAAAATGTAGCTAAAAAAATAAAGCAACTGTAAAAGTTTAGATGAAATAATTTTTTTAATATTTATTTAATTATTTTTTCAAAATATGGGTAAAAAGTTTTACCCCCGGATATCTCCTAAACTAGTTAAGATGGATTCGTGGGAGTTTTACTCTCGCAATTAGAATAAAAAGCTCTATCTGATTCACTAATAATCAGGGAGGTGGTCATTTTGAGATAAAATAAAATACTGTGCGGCATGTATAGGCGCAAGCCGATGCGCAGATGGCGCAAATTGGCGGTCGCGCTCACTTCAGCCCAGCCAAAAAGATTGGGGACTACTGCATGCACAATGAGAAACGCCAAATCGATGGCTCCTAAATATACTGAGTCAACTGTACTTGTAATAACTTTAAAGGAAGGCAATATAAAGAGCGAATGGTTATATTTCAAGTGTTAATACAATCAAGAAAAATAGCTAATCATAGTTAATTGAATATAATAAATAAGGCCTATTAGCAGTGCAAAATAAATTTCATATTATTTTATTAATAACCATTCGCTCTTATTATCGCCTTCCTTTAAAGTTATTAGAAGTACAGTTGACTCAGTATACGTAGGAGCCATCGAAATTGGACTTCTTGGAGATTGCGTTGATAATAAGTACATAGTTCCTATATTTGAACTAGTTTGAAAATTTCAGTTTCATCAGATGCATTTAATATTGGGCGCAGACGTGGCGAAGCAGTTAGGTTTATTTACTTTCAACTTATCTTCAACTAGCTTCTGCCCGCGACTTCGTCCGAGTGGAAGTCCAAGATCCACAATATACAAAAAATAACAGCCACATTTTTATAAAACTCCCTCGGTACCCGAGGCCACCGCGTCGCATCGCATCGCCCACCCGTGCTTTTGCTTCGTTTTCACTTAGGGTTCTGTCTGACTTTCTTTCTTTTTGCTAGGCTCCTAACCCCTTAAGAGCGTAATGTTAAATAGCGTAATTTGATTGAACGCGCTAATGTCTGGAACTAGCAGTCGCATTTGAAAAATCTTTTTGCATTTGATAGCCCAATTCTTGAGGATATAATATGCTAGGAGCCAAGCAAAAAAAAAGAACGCTAAGCGAAAACGAAGTAATAGCGTGCGCAGGCAATGCGATGCGATAGAGTGGGTCAGGGGAACATAAAATTTCACGTGGACGAAGTCGCGGGCAGAAGCTAGATTTATTATATCGAGGGTTCACGGGCTATTTGTATTAAGCGACATCCTGGCCGATATTGAGTTATTATCATATCTACCTGCATTAAAAAGTAAAAAACGGAGATAGACACTATTGATGATTAACCGTCGATAGGCCACTTTTTCGTAAAAAATATTGATACTTTTTTACAATGTACTTTTTTCTGAATAATTAAACTTTGAAATGCTCTCCTGTACAGTTCCGAACATGTCGCTTAATATAAATAGCCCGTGAACCCTCGATATGTATAGACTACCTTCTCCCCGACACTTCGTCCACGTGAAATTTCGGCCCCCGACCCACCGCGTCGCATCGTATCTTATTACTTCGGCTCCTATGGGTCGTAGCGTGATGGTGACCCCACCTCTCGCATAGCATCGCATCGCCTGTCCGCGCTATTACTTCGTTTCGCTTCACGTTCTTTCTGACTTTATTCCTTTTTGCTCGTCTCCTAAAGGCCCTAGCATGATAATAAATAGCCTATAACCTTCCTCAAAACTTGGGCTATCAAAATGCAAAAATATTTTTTTTTAATCCGACTAGTAGTTCCAGAGAATAGCGCGCTCAAACAAACTCTTCAGGTTTTATTATATAGGGTGACTGGTAATTAGTGACCGATACATAAACACATGATTGTACTCACGATAACAAACAACTTTTACTAAGGGACCAAAAATCTGAATCCGCGAAAAAAAAAAAATCAGCTGTCCCATACATTCATGTTCGCATAACTCGTCAAAATGTAGGACGCAGCTGATTTTATTTTCGCGATTTCAGGTTTGGTCCCATAGTAAAAGTTGTTTGTTATCATGAGTACAATCATGTGTTTAAGCATCGGTCACTATAAATTACCAGTCACCCTATAAACTCCAGGTTCTTACGGAAAGAAAAATTTGAAAAGTTGGCGGGAATATTTGAAAATACGGGAGAAATGAAAGTTCATTTTATATGAGACTAGCTGTTCGTGCCCGGCGTCGGCCGGGCGAATTTCATGTCTCATCTCCAGTAGTTTATGCTATGTATTGTCTGTTTTGATACAAAAATAACATCAAGATTTCCGACTTTTCCGATGAATTTTCAAAAAAAAAAAAGTCGTACAAACCTCAGGCTATTCCTTTCTATCACATAATGATAGAAAAGGATAGACAACATATACATAGATTTCATAACTTTTTCCACCCACAACCACCCACTTCCACCAATACCATCCAAACTCCCTTACTCACAGCAGGAGACCAAGGGGTATCTACCATCACAACGGGGAGTAGATTCCAGTTGGCGGTGACAGATAAAACCCTGGACATACGTACACACATAGTTTGCTTTTTATGTATATATATTGATTTTAATTTGGACACGATAATGTTTGTCGGGTCAGCTAGTGTAATACTATAAAAACATAATTATAACTTACTAGTATCAGTCATCTTCCTAGGCATGCCCCTACTGCGCACAGGCACGGTAGGCGCCTGAGCCTTCTTCTGATTGGCTTGCACCTCCGTCGCCTTAGCCAAGAGCTCGCTACGTAGGGCTACAGATTTCGGCTTGCGTTTTAAAGTGAAATGCTTTACTGGATTAGGTTGTTGGCCCACCTGAAATAAATGTGTGGTGTTTTATTGGATGACTAGTTATGTGCGCGGCTTCGCTCACGCAACTGTTCTTTAGACATCAAAATATAATTTTATTTGATGATTACGTTATGGATGGCTGCATAAATTGGGCACCTATTAAAAGTTCTTTTGAAAATCTTGTGGCTAAGTAATATCAGCTGCACGGGTCGATAGATCACGTTAAGCTACGCTTGCCGCGGTTGGTCCGTGGATGGTTGACCATCTTTACATATCGAGACCCCTCCGTGTCTCGGAAAGCACCTTAAGCCGTTCGTCCCGGCTGTCATTCGTGGATCTTTAACAGTCGTGACGGGTCGTCAGAAGTCCGGAAGTCTGACAACCAAGGGATATTGTATTACCCAGTATCTTCGTTGTGGAGGTCAGATAGGCAGTCGCTCCATGTAATAAAATACTTGTATTCAGGTGCATCCGGTTAGACTGGAAACCGACCCCAACATAGTTGGGAAAAGGCAGGCAGATGACACAGGCTAGAAAAAATTTATTGATGCTTACGCTAAAAATATATAATTCAAACTTAAAACTTTATTTCAATTAAACTATTTACTGCACTTTTGAATTGTCAAGGGGTCGGTCAGTCAGAAATATGAAGCTAGTTGTCCATTCCAAAGCGTAGTGGGTTCCTATGGAGAACAGGCAAGAAACTCCATGGACACTATTATAATCTTCTCAAATTATTAGGGGGAAAAGCACATCTTCTTACAAAAACTATAGACTTATTTTGCCTTGCACTCGGCATTTTGGCATCCAGTCTAATCACAATCAGATAATGCTCAATGTTAACATAATAATTATATCACTTGTGTACCTTTTGATATCCCATAACTCTAGAGCCATTAATGAGACCATCATTTTGAACAACTTTTACTATGGGCCAAACCTGAAAACACGAAGTAAAGTGCAGCTGTTCTGTACATTTATGTTCGCATAACTTGTCAAAATGTAGGGGGGTGGATTTACACAAGAAAAATTTCATCAAACAATAGATTAAAAAATTTAAAACTCGTTGTAATGCTAGTAAAACTAGATAAAATCATTGTAGGATAACTATAATGTTCCTAAATTGAGTTTAGACCCGCATTTTAAGAGTAGATCAGAAGATATCAGCATTCGAATAAAAAGAGGCGAGATGGTGGTGACGAGTATGGCGATGATTTATTTATGGATGGTGGTGATTTCGTGTGTATAGTGATGACGCTTTATATGAACGTCAAATTAAAGACAATTTAAGCAATCAACTTTTTTTTATAAACAACACTTATATATTATAAAAATAGAGTGACGTGATCTTTGTTTTTATCCCGATTCATTGTTATTGTGGCTGAACGTGGTATTTGTATATAACCTGGAATGTTTTATCTATACTATTATTTTTACGCTTCAGTGTACTCAAACACGTTTCAAACGGTTCGTGAGTAAAGTTAAGAAGGTCTTCGATATGTACGTAACCGTCGCTTTTTTGTAGTCATTCGAATTTGGTCGGATAACCAGCTGTTGTTTACATGTTTTGTTTTTTGTTTATATTTACTTAGTGCAAAACATTCCAAGCAGAATATTTCATCACTACATATTTTTGACTAAACGCACAAATTTTTGGTTAAACCTACATACACATTTTGGGTTGAGCCGGTTTCTTGTATTTTGCCGTCAAAGTTATGACACCGTCGTTTTGACTTTTAGCAATATTATTCAATAACGCATACATGTACACTTTTGAAACTTTTTATAATTATTAGACGCGTCAAAAAGGACCGAATACAGTTTTCAGCGAGCTTATACGTTTTCTCAGACGCTGCGATATTTTTCGAGTTTTCAAAAAGCGCGATTACTTGAAAGTTACCTATAAATATTTTATAAAATCTAATTCTGTCACAAATACGCACAAATTAAGAGCTACTCGTGGATGTTTATTCTACAGGCGCACATACAATGGTGTTGATCACGATTCTGCAAAACGTTACTCCAGCAGGAAATGCAATATCTCGAAAACCTGAAGACGCACAAATTATATTTTCGGCGCACACTTTTGCACAAATATAAGCTCTCTGCCCATGCACAATATTTCTCTCTCCGATCATTCGTTTAGAATTTTCCTGCTGGAACAACGTTACTCCAGCAGGAATGGTTTTTCCGTTTTGTTTTCAAAAACGACAAAGCGCACAATTTTTTTATTTGGCGCACATTTACAGCAGATTAGCAATTACGCACTAATTATACGTACCACTCTCACTCATCACCCTAGGAGCTACTTTCCTGTTGGGGTAACGTACACGTCGGGCAGGATGAAGGCACAGTGGGATTTGTGATTCTTACCCAAATGTATCTTCAAGCCTCGTTCACCCTTAAAGAAGTGTGCTTGGGGACAATGAGGGCATCTCACTAGGACATCCAGCGATATGGCAGGTTGACTGGCGCTTCGTACGGCGTCACTACTGTCGTCATTGTTCAATATAAATAATAACAAAACCTACTTACACGATTATTCCTTATGAATTCCACAAAATATGCACTTTAGAATCTAGACTAAAATTAAAATAACAGAAATGACATATAAATAAATTCAACACAGCTTGTCTTGTCTTATCTGAAAAATATTGACAGCCACAGACTGCGCAGTCGCGCTGGCGGCCCGGGGCGCCGCGCCGCCGTACAACATTTTGGCGCAGCCCCTGCACTCACAGAGCATCTGTTGCCATGAGACAGCGTCGCGTCGGTCGCGTCCAATCGTCAGTATTACACTGGTGGTCAGTGTATTCGAGCCACTTGGAGGCTTACAGATATGACTTATTTTTTTCAAAATCTGAAAGTCTATCACAATTGCATTATATCAAGCAATTTATTTTCTGGAGAACTGTTAGAACCGACTAGGGTTAGGGATAGCGAACATCTCTTGCTACGCTAGGTCTGTCACAGTACCTGATATATATTCAGTGAATAATATATAATTTAGAATGATTAGGTTCAGATAACACTTCTGCTTTTTACATTCGGTCACAAATGCAAAATTTCCTAGCAAACCTACCTGAGGTTCCATTAATTGTAAATTTTCACAATGAGAATTAAATTCGTAACAACCAGATTGCAAAATGGAAACTCTCTTCACCACCTCAATACCTAGTTGCTATTTAATAATTTCCGGGTCCGTATCTCCGTTCTTAATAGATTACAGGAAAATCATAATTTAGGTAATTACATAATATATTTTTTTAGAAACACAGGGCTATAAAAATTTCATCTTCATACGTCCCATACATATACGTCAAAATTTTCCAGAACATTATAAATGCGAAAGTTTGTGAGGATGGAAACATCCATATGTTTGTTACTCTTTCACGCAAAAACTACTGAACGGATATTGATGTTTGGCACACAGATAGTTTATAACCTGGATTAACACATAGGATACTTTTTATCCCGATATTCTTACGGGTTCGAAACAACGCGGGTGAAACCGCGGGGCGCTGCTAGTATAAAATAAATTAGTTTCATATTGTATTATATTACTTATATGTACTTTATTCCCGGTCTGAAATAAAAAAGGACTTAGGTATATAATTAGGTACACCACGTACCTACAATTAAGTTAAACATAAGAATTAAGAAAATTTTATAAATTTTTAATTAACTATTCATCATCTGCCTAGCCTTTTCCCAACTATGTTGGGGTCGGCTTCCAGTCTAACCGGATGCAGCTGAATACCAGTATTTTACATGGAGCGACTGCCTATCTAACCTCCACAACCCAGTTACTGGGAAATACGATACCCCTTGGTAAGACTGGTTGTCAGACTTTCGGGCTTCTGACGACCCGTAACGACTGTCAAAGATCCACGATTGACAGCCGGGACCAACGGCTTAACGTGCTTTAATTAACTATTGATTCTATATAAACTACATCTGTAAAAATAAATTTCGATGTCCAAGTGTATTTTTTGAGCAAATTTTAACACAAATTAAGAAAATCATCATCATCATGAAGATTTGAAAGCGGTGATGATCCATATGGTGATGACAAGATTAGGACGCTACATCGATTTTTCTACAAAAGTAATAATAAATCTTGTTGAAATCAATCGTAATGTTATTTTATGTACTTACTTTGAATGACGAAACTTTGTCTAAACAACTTTTTTGAACACTCACAACAATTTATTGTTCTCGGAGCGCGTGTTATGCCAACGTGCGGCACACTCCGCAGTTTGCTCTGAACTGCGGAAGCAGGGCGGGGTATCGAGGGTCACATAAATGCTACGCAAAAGAAACTATTATACCTCCACTTTGATATTTTCATGACGGTGTTGACGAATTTCGATGCTAAATTTTATTTTATTACTAGTTTATCACAACACTATTTTCTCTGTGGTATAGTTTTACGACCCACCATACCATCAGGGGTATGGCCAGTGGTATGGTGGGTCAACCCTGCGGGCCAGCATGTTACAACAGACTACCAGCGACCTACGTTCCCTTTCAATGTCACAGTTATCTTCAAGGTCTTCAGTGACCCAGTGGCCTAGTAGATACCTAAACTTGTCCACTCTTCGCAGGGATTCTCCACACAGTGCGACATGAGGAATACACGAATATGTGCTACCTAAAAATTATAATTATGCCTACTTTAAGTCAGTAATAAATCGCTTCGAATTGAATTAGCTGTGAAAAAATCGCAAAATGAACACAACCGTCAACGAGACGACGGCGACGACGACGCGTTCTCGAGTCTGGCTTTTCGTCAAGGCTTTGGCGCTCCGGTCCTTATAACCGTTGTAACTTTTAAACTGTTCATCCAAATTACTTAGTGTAAAAGACAAAGTTTATCTACATTAAATTCCAAAAGCTATAAAGGTATTCATTTTGATAAGAATTAACTAAATACTCTAAAATGTGCATTGTAAAAAAAATATCCAATTTAAATGTATTTATGGCTCACTATTTTGGCTATAATAGCTTCTACATAAAAAGTAGATATATGCTGTCACGGACTTTTATTTAGAACTGTTTAAGGCAAATAATCCCACCATACATTACCTTCGTATAACTAACGGCTTAAGCAGCGCACGCCAAGATAACTCTCAGAGGGCAGGAATTTTTCCGACTTGATACTTATCATTATATTATGGTCAGATCACATATCGAGCCTTTTCAGGAAGAAGATCGTAACCGCCATTTGGCATATTTTACAGAAGGTTTTTTTTAAATATTTCTCAAAATATTTATAGCATCAATTTGAATTTTTTACTTAGTGTTTTCAGGGCACCTCCCTATTAATTCAAATGCTAAGATTTGACTCAGTACTCTATAATCACATACATATGTCGCTTACGTTAAAACTGATGACCGTTATTAGGTAGAGCTGATATGAGTATGTCGATTACGATAATTCTTAAAATCATAAAATAGTATAAATATTTTTTTAAACTGTTTTTACGAGATACCGTGCCAAACAGAGAAGGACAAAGAGTCAGAAATACAAAAAAGTAAAACAAAAAACATTAAGTAAAGTGAATTAGCTATATTAATAAAATTAAATACAAAAAGAGACACAAATCAGTCCTCGTCTTCATCAGTCTCAGGTAAAACGTCTCTTGTGTTTCTATCGCAGGGCAAATCCAGATATTCTTTTGTATAAACTTCTGGTATGATACCTCTTTCGCACATTTTCTTTAAATCTTCGTATTTCGCCTTCGAGATGGGAATTTTTTCAGTGTAAGCAGTTTTAGGTTCACGAATAGCTTGTTGATTCTGCCGAGACCTCAATATAAGAGACACATCAACAGCTTGTTCGGGTCCATCATAGTCGTATTTAAGATAGAACTTGTCGCCTTTTTCAAATCTAGCGTTACGCAGCTTGCTTGTTTGTATTTTAATTTTGTTTGGTAAGAAGGCTGTTGCATAGGAATTCCAATCTTTAATTTCATTATTTTTTAAAAGAATTGTCTCATATTTTTTGGGGTTAGTCCGAGCATTTCCAATCAAAGTTTGCCATTCAGATGGTGCGTAAATGGTTCTTTTCTGTATAAATCCTTCTATTGTTGCATGCACAGAGTCTACTGGCATCATGGTGTGTCCAGGAATGAGGAAGTTTATAGTCAGCCTTTCAACAAAATTCACATGATATTGCATGAAATAATACAGCATCACAATCATGGCTTTATTTTTATTTTGTCCTGCGCAACTGTCACAGTATAATGCAACTTCATTTTGAGTCCTTCTCTCGTCAACCATTTTAAGGTATTTAAAGAGAATAGTACAGATTTCATTACACCCTCTTTTCGCTACCGTTTCGTTCCAAAGATAACAAAATATAGATCTGGTACTGCTTTCATAAATGCTTTTATTATAATAGGCAAGCTTTCGAGTATAGTAGAAATTTACGCTTTGACCGTGAGGTGTTGTTAAGACCTTTTCAAGATCAAAGCTTGCACACAAAAAGTTTCTGTTGTCTTTGCTTCTTTTTTGACCCTCTAGAAATAGCTTTAATGATATTTCGCTTTTTTTCTTTCTTCATCATTCAAATTCTTTATTCTCTCACATTGATCACATTTATCTTTCTTTGGTAAGTGAAACCCTAAGTTAAATTCTATTACTACCCTAAAGTCAAGGTAACTTTTCTTCTATAGTAACCAAAGTTTACGGCATTCACATTTCATTTATTTGAGTATTATAAAGTTACAGTTCACGAACAACTACACGCAAAACGTATTTTATTTCTCTCGCAAGCGACAAGTATTTACTTACGTTGCATAATTTATTATCGTAAGTGCCAAGTAGGATGCTTGCAATAAAATTATTAACCTAGTATTATATCGTAAGCGACAGGTACTATACTTACGATCTGTCAGTCGGTGGAGGTTACGTTAAAAAACTGAATGGGTTGTAACTTACGATGAAAATTTCGAAATTAAAAAAAGTTAGTTATATTTCTACTTTGAACTCTAAAGTAAGTGCTATAAGATCCAAAATCAGTTGATCTGGCGGTTAATATAAAAAACAGTTTTTGGGATTTTTGGCGCTTACGATGTTCTTCCTGAAAAGGCTCGATATGTTAATAAATTGTAGCCTATGTGCTACTCCAGACTATATCTATCTATATGTGTGCTCATCCAGATCCGTTCAGTCGTTTTGGCGTTATTGAGTAACAAACAAACATCCATCCATCCATCCATCCAAACTTTCGCATTTATAATATTAGTAGGAAGTAGGATTGATTATTTATTTTACGAAGAAAATATACTTTTCTAAAAAAATATAAACAATATGGATAAACGTAAATCATAAATTAAAATCTAATTAATACGTCGGGTAGTGATTTTTGTACCGGCAAACGTAGAGTCCCATTTTTCACAGATGGTCATGATTTTGAAGTATTAATTTTATTATTAAAAAAACTATTGACTGAGGACGTTTGGGTTAAAGCGCTCTATAAAACAAGGTTATATAAAGCCTGTAAATGTAAGAAAGTTACGATACTCGAGCAATATTTATTTTTTATGCCCTCAACGTGATTTTTAGACATTGTACTGATGATTCTTTTTTCGTGACTTCAGGTTTGGTCCCATAGTAAAATTTGTTCAAAATGATGGTCTCATTAATACCCTAGAGTTATGGGATATCAAAAGGAACTCGTTTTATATGGCAATGAAGAAATAATTCTTCTAAACAACCCACCACAGAAACTAAGGCATTCTTATTCAAGTACAGGCACTCTAGTGGTAACAGTCCGAGATCCGAATGCTTAGCTAATGCTCGTCTCAGCTCACTGATCATATCACTGAATATTGGCCTGGTCTCGTCGAACTCTGCTATCTCTGTGTTGAGGGTGCCTGCTGACGGGAACGTCTTCAGGGTCTCTGCCAGCATGGCCACCCAGAGGTCTGAGTCCACGGCGGCAACTTCGATGATCTCTTCGAGTTCATTTCGCCACTGGAAAGAGGTAAAAAAGTTATTATTTTTGAAAATATTATGCTGTTCAAATTGGGTCCTGTCACATTGGTTCAGGGGGGTTTGGGAATACCAAATTTTAACTGATCTATGTACTGCCACTAATTCATTCATTCTTCGTTAATTCTGTGCCAAAGGCCCCGCAGTGATTGTTAAATTAGCTGAAAAGTGATGATAATCAGGTTTTGAATTAGTTAAAACTCTAACTCTTGAAATAAGCCAATGTTCTATGTTATAGTTTGGTTTCTGCACTTAGTCCTTCAAGTGGACCATTGTACGCGAGCCATGGCGGCCGTCGGTGGTTATTCCTACCAGCCCACCTTCCTCCAGAAGTTAATCATGGCTTCTGGTCTGTTCAGAACATCTGTGAAAGATCTGGGTGCCCCGGGGGTTTCTATTCTAATCTGGGTAATGCCTGCGCATTCGAAGAGCACATGCGCAACGGTTTCCTCAGCCTCCATGCAAGCTCTGCACAGAAGGCTGTCCGTTATGCCCATTGTGTGAAAGTGTTTGTTTAGCGAGCAGTGTCCTGTGATGGTCCCCGTCACCAGGCGCAGGCCTTTCCTGTCCAGACGTAAAAGTCACCTGGTTAGTTTGCCATCTAAACTTGGCATAGCCTCCCTGGCCTGCCTGCAACCCAGTGTCGAGGACCACCAACTCTCTGCTTGTGTGTGGGTGAACTCTTGTAGCCACCTGCATAATTGGTTGAAGGGGATGGGTACGATTGGTTCAGGTCCACAGATTGACGTGCTGGATGCCCTCCTAGCAAGTTCGTCAGCGGCATCATTACCCAACGACCCACTGTGCTTTTATCCATTGCAGTGTCACTGTATGCGGTTACATACCGTTACTTGTTCTAATGCATTGTGACATATAAATAATAAGGCTATAAATAAATGTTAATTTGGTTAATCTGGTCTGTTTCGCTTGGGTCTTTAATAAAGCTCTTCTTTTATCACCATGCTTGGCAGGTGGATCGGTGATCACTGTATGATTTTACACTACATTGTATCATATTAAAATTGATTTGTTCTTTGCAAATGTTTTTTTTTTTTTTATAAACATCTTAAATGCCTTTTCTAGAAGTCCTTGAGCATACAAACACAGCCCAGAACATAATAAACATGTCTTTTATAATGCGCACAGCAAAAGAGTGGAACTCACTACCTGCGTCTGTGTTTCCGAACGTATACAACCCTAATCTCTTCAAAGTGAGAGTGAACAGGCTTCTTCTGGGTAAGCTCACTCCATCGTCGACTTTGTCTCTGTCACCTCTGACCTAGACTAGAGTCAAGAGCAAACCCATCACAAATAAAAAAAAAAAAAAAAAAAAACACCCTCGGGCCATTGGGGTCCGAATGCTCATGGTCACTTTAAGGAAATCTCAAAACGGCTGGTTGACATTTCCCATGATCCAAGGGCTGGCTTTTACCTTAGCCAGAGGCAAAGCATTGCCATACAACGTGGTAATGCCGCCAGTCTCTTGGGTAAATTACCAGTCGACAGCAATGCGGATGAATTTTTCGATGCCATATTTTAGTTTGTGAATAGATTCAGTTAAGTATGGATATAATTTCGTTATTTTTCCTATTGTTCATTTAAAGGACTGTTGGAACTGAATTAATGATATCTAAACAACACATTGAGACATTATGATTATATGCTGTCAGTCTAATAATACCAGCACACTCTATTCATTATTAGAACCTTCAATTCAAGGTGTCAGTCATTCCAGTCAGTTCATTAGGTCATTAGGACAACTTGCTGACAGTTGCATTCACAATGCCGCATTAATAGTACAAGCTGTTTTGTTGTTGTGTCTTTCTTGGAAATCATCATCTGTCTAGCCTTTTCCTAACTATGTTGGGGTCATATTCCAGTCTTAACTGGATGCAGCTGAATACCAGTATTTCACATAGAGTGACTGCATTCTGACCTCCACAACCCAATTACTGGATAATACAATATACCTTGGTAAGACTGGATGTCAGACTCGGGCTTCTGATGGCCAGTAATAACTTCTGTCTTGGTAATGGTACAAATTGCTATGTTTCTAAATATGGCTGTGGTAGCAGAATTTTCCTGTTAGAAAAAAGTAATCGACTACTCTGGAATATGCCCTTTTCACTGCTTTGCTTCTATATATGTCAGATATTACAAATTATGACTTTCTGCCATTTTTTTCTTGTATTTTGCAGTATTTAATGCTGACAACTTACTGATCTACAGAAGCATTTAGTAAAATGCTGTGTATGACTTTCTACCAATTTTTCTTGTACTTTTGCAGTATTTACCTAATGCTAACAACTTACACCAGTAAGTTTAACCATGTGTTTGTTTAAAATTTTAACAATGTTTTGTAGTACTTAATGAATGCTTCTGTAGATCACTACAGAAGCCATACAGCATTAATTAAGTACTACAAAACATGGTTAAAATTATATCGAATTTTATATTTATTCACAATGGGATGCAACGTCGTGATGGCCCAGTGGTAAATGCCGCCTTACCTCTCATCACAAGGTTGTGTTAAAATTCAGACAAGTACCAATGTGACTTTTTCAATTCAAATGTACTTTCTGAGCGTATCTTGGACCTTACTGACATTGGTGAAGGAAAACTTTGTAAGGGAACCTGGACTTTACAGTTAACTAGCTGTTGCCCACGACTTTGTCTGCGACCCAAGATGAATAGCAGCCTATGTCCTTCTCCAGGTCGTGGTCTACCCATATGCCAAATTTCATCCAAAACCATATAGTCATTCTAGCATGAAAGCGTAATCAAACACACTTTCACATTTATAATATTAGTTAGGATAGTTAGGAGGATAAAAAAAGCCAGTCTATCGACACTCTAGACTCTCACAATGTACTAGGTATTTTAAAAAATACACACTACTAAAGTTTCTATAATTATATAAATCAATCATGATTCAAAAGACACGTGGCGCCATCTATTATCATAAAAACGTTATTGTTGTTTTCCTCGGGAACAGTACTTTTTTTTCACGATGAAAGGTACCTTATGTCCATTTCTGTACAACTGACAATGTTTATGCAAAATTTCAGGATGATTGATTCAGTGGTTTAGGCTTGAAAAGGTAACAAACAAACCAAACAAACTTACTTTCGCATTTATAATATTAGTTAGGATAAAAGCCTGAAATCGCCAGCCCGTTTTGAGCAAGTGTGGTGATCAATGCGCGTGCCTTCTCTCTCTGACTGACCTCTCTGTCTGTCTCTTTTCTACGTCTCTGTCTGCCTTTGTCCTGCAGTAGGACAGCAATAGGCTGTGTTTTTTTTTTTTTTTGTATTATAATACACCTATTTCATTCCATTACACATATTCCATTACATACATACACATATTTTATTCCATTATAATAGTTGGGACTATGATATTTGAAGTCAGACAGTAAGACTGTCTGGAACAATTTGTCAAGTAAATATTACCATTGTTTTATAAGATTTTTAATCATGTAAACATTCAGTGTAAACTATAGGTACTGCTCCATGTCTACCTGGAGAGTAATATAGCAATCTTTTTATGTCCATATCAATCATTCTATAAGAAACATGTTATTGTTGTATGACTTAGAAAACTCATTATTTTAACATTACTGCATCAGTAGGCAATGTGTTGTTCAGAAAATATATTTCCATAGAAAGATTTAATTGATATCTAATTCTTGTTTGCTTTATGCTGTTGTTAAATGTTTTGCATAACACAATAATGTAACATGATGGTCCTTGAAAACCCATGTCACAACATTAATATTGATAGTAAAGGTTATATCTATTTCGAAGGCATCCTGTAAACATAGCAACAGTTATACTGAGGTTTCGCACTCTTATCATAGTACTTTAATAATAAAGCTGAATTGTTTTTTAATTTTTAACAAGTCAGTATTTTAGTAATGGTTAATTTTCGTTAAAATAGGCAGAAATTGACCGCTAGTGTTAAAATGTAATCAATCTATAATTGTTGCTGTAAAAAATAAATTAAACAAAAATTTTTAGCATGTAAATTCAATACAACACTAATACCCTAAATTCAATAAAAGACAACAAATAAAACTAATACATACATCAGAGATACTACTTCTCATTCACACTCATAGCTATATATATGAAATGAAAGAGACAAAAACACAATACAGTTACGCAAAACCATAGAACATCAAAGAGAAAAGTTACCTCCTCAACATTTCTGCGCGGGATATGAAAGAAACTTAGCAATAATTTCAATTTCACTTGCGTTTGCAAATCTGGAAAACAGTCCTTGATGTTTTTCAACACTTCGGCATTTAATTGCGTACAAATTGAGCCACTTGTCCACGAATCATTCGAAGTACCGAGTTTATTGTGGAGCCACAAAGATGTGTCACTATCCCGAACGTTCGCCATCTTGCAACTGAAATACTTGTGAAATAGTGACGTTAGAGTTTAGACGTATTCGCCTTGCCTTAGTTGCCATGTGTCTTTTGAGTTTTGAACATACTAGTCAAAGATCGATACTATTCTCTTCAACAATATTATTGAATTATAAATAAAATTTTAAATATAAGTAAAAATTTAATAAATACTTTTTATCTGTTAAAAACTGGAAACTAACACAAAAGGAGTATTTTTTGTCTCGTAAAGCCCACTTTTTTTACCCAGCGGTTCCAGCGTGCTGTCATTTCGAAAAAAAACGACAACGAATCATCTTTGAAAAGCAACACCATTGCAGGATCATATTCTCACAAACGTTACATAAAAATTATTCGTTCGCAAGTTGCTGATTGTCTTTTCAGTTTCTTGGAATTTGAAAACTTTAATTTATATAATAACCTAAATGCTAGGTGTACACATAGCTACTTTAGTCGCCACCACCGCCAAACTCGCTGGCGATTTAAAATTTCACGTCCACTCAACTGGTAGTGGTACACAGATTTTGACTGCTGATTTGTCGCTGGGTGGTTTTCAAAAAAAATGTTCGTTGCGTAATGGAATTCCACCCAGAAAGAAAAGAAAAATATTGAAATTCAACAAGTTATCGGCTAACGAGTTATATTATGTTTTAAAAAATAATAAAATTTAATATGATATGTTTCTAATTAAACGAGAAATATATATTTTAAGGAAGGATGGTAACTAAAAAGTTCCGTTACGTTACAAAGTTTAGATTGGTATTAAATGGTAAATGAAATAAAATTACTTTTTATTATAATATATTCTAACAAGAACAGTCTTCAGAATCACAAACTTATAATTAGTTATTTAAGTAAAATCAACATTTTTTCAACGAAAACTATTCCTCTACGTTACTTTATGGCACGTTTCATTGCACAGTCAAGCACTTTGGCACTTTTCTATAAAATATGTTATATAAAATTATGTTTCATAAAACTTTTAAATAAAATTATTATAAACAATTTAAATCACAGTAGTAATCATATGAAAATTATTTTTAAATTAAATCTAAATATCACCATGAAAGTAGGACAAGTGACGTTAATAGAACAAATCGTCACGTTTAGGAATTATAAGGCACAGTTTACATTACTTAGAATGAATCTTTTTCTTCTTCAGTTAGTTCTTTTATCTTCTTAAAATGCTTCTTCAGTCTTTTGAGTTCCTTTTTTTTATGAAGTTCGTGCTTTACTGGATCCTGTTTTATTTTTTCCCTGTATCTTTTAGACCGCTCCGCTGCCGTCAACACCATAATCTGGTAAAAAAAATGTCTAAAGCTGCATAATTTACGTTTTGATTATCGAAAATAATGATTACAAAAATCTGTAATAATTCGATCGATTAAATTATTTAAATTAAACGTTAATGCTTTACTCAATTACTTTTCACTAAAAATAATTAATCAATCTGTCAACAATTTAAAAACATTTTTTTTTTTTTATAATAAACTGTTTTGATTGTAATAACTATATTGATATGTGTAAACCATGCTTTAAAATTCCACTACGTCACATTTGGTGTTCCACTAGTACAATACGTAGCGTAATGGACGTGACGTATGATGGCTTCACAAAAACAAACTCAAGAAATCAACAGTTCGAAAGCAATTTAAGGAAATGTTCCACTTAATTCGGATTGCATACACTTTTTTCTAATAAGCTATGACAAGTTATAAGTCAAACAAACATTACTTACTTAATAAAATCAAGTTCGTAGTGGAAAATGCGAACAGGACTCCGTGACGCCCGACGCCGTGACTCTCGCTTTTAGACAAAACTACTGTCATTTAACAAATATGGCGGACATTTACGTTCTAAAATGTTGTCAGCACTAAAAAAATACTCTTAGTTTATTCAATTTTCTACTCAAAATCAGTAAACCAGTGTAGCGTATATGGAATTTTCCATCAACGTTATTTTGAGGGACAAGATAAAACGTGTATTTTAAATAATTTTGTACTCTAGCACCTTATGAATTAAGTTTATTATTCAATTTAGATCATATAATCCTGCCAAATTACATAAAATTACTGAACAAAAGGTCGGATAACAGTGATATTTTACGTTCGGAACTTTACAAAACCTGCATGGGACACGTCAAAAATCATCTTTCATCTTCCTGATAATGATTAATTTAATCAATATTACACAGATTTTCGCACTTCTGAATATGTTAATAGTACATTTCGAACATATTTTGTCGTTTTCTTATTAAAACACTGAGTTTTAACTGCATTTGCCTGAAGAATAGAGGCTTAAAGTCGTAGGACATGCAATTTTCTGATGAACATTTTTTTTGAAAAAGACCCCGCTATGTGAAAATCTCATCAAATCTGTGATTGATGATGGATGTGAGATTTTGAAATCGCCGGCCACCATCACAGAACACTAATACCCTTACCATAACTTGATGGTCGGCGTGATAGATAGCTTATCTTGATAGTATGTATTATATAATATACTAGTCAAAACAAAATAAGGGCCACTAGGCCTTTGAGGTGTAGGTACCATGAAAATTATTAAAATAATTATTTGTTTACTTTTAGTAAACATAAAACAATGTTATTGTTTACCGTTTAGACTAGTAACTGTTTTAATAAATTATCAAAATAAACATGTTTATTTAACTCTAAAAATGTCAATTTAAGACAAAAAATATAAACAACGGAAAGTCACTAAAAAATCACTTTTTATTTCTTTTCTGTTTTTTAATAACGCGTATGTCCTATTTTAGCTATGC
Source organism: Dicycla oo (assembly GCA_948252095.1). Classification (NCBI taxonomy): domain Eukaryota; kingdom Metazoa; phylum Arthropoda; class Insecta; order Lepidoptera; family Noctuidae; genus Dicycla; species Dicycla oo. The sequence goes on from OX411732.1 coordinate 20,452,555, forward strand.
ACTTCTGAAGCCTGGAATGCTTCCTCTAGATCAAATGCCTCACGTTTTCAGCTGGAATCTCTTTCCGGGCTATTTTCAAAGCGTCAATCAGTTGCAGCTGCTAGTTGCAGATTTCTTGCTTACTCTCTCTAACTCTTCGTTTCAATTGGTCCCACGTGTGCTCGATTGGATTCAATCTGTGCCATTCCCTTCCCCTCGGACCGCGAAAGCGAGTAGACGTGTTTTCTGTGCCAATAATTTTGCAAAGTTTTAAATAAATCATTTAATAAGTTAAAAAGCAGTGAACGAAAATCAGCGCAAGTACTAGGAGCTCATAAGAAACGAAGCGGTGACGCGCCGTCGGCGATCGCCCGGTAAGCCCCCTCCTCATTTGCCGGTATTGACACGCCCATCACACGTCACATAGCAAAGCTGCTAGAGCGCCTACCTAAAACTTACTAGCAGACGTTTGCTCACACCCTTATTGCGGATACATAAACGATAGGAAAACGATGCCATCACCAAACAAAGCTGCCTCCGACTCTGACCTGTCCAAGCCCGAATCGCCGGCGCAGCCCGCATTCGTGACCTCTAGGCCCAAGCGCAAGCACGATGATGTATCTATTACCAAGGAAGACTTTCTTGCTTTTAAGAATGAAATCAAGCAAATGTTATGCTCTTGGAACACAGAACAAGACAAAAAACTTAAAAAAATGGAAAGCTCACTGTTGCTAATACAAAATACCACAAATGACTTTGAAAAATCTCTGCAATTCATCTCCCAGCAGTATGAAGATATGCAAAACAAGTTAAAGCATCTGGAACAACAATGCAAAGATTACTGTTTACACATATCGTCACTCGAAGGAAAATTGGAGGATTTGCAACACAACATTAAGAAAAATAATTTAGAGATTCGTAACCTGCCTTGTCAGGAAAAAGAGTCAACTGTTGAACTAATTCAGATGATGCATAACCTAGCAAGTGGGCTAAACTATGAACTCCAGTCAAGCGACATACGCCATATATACCGCGTCCCTGGAAAGAAAGGAACAAACAGACCAATCATCATGGAACTCAACACAATCGCAACCAAACAAGATATCCTTAACTCTGTCAAACGTCATAACAACTCGAATCCATCTCAAAAGCTCAACACCAAACACTTTGGGATAAGTGGCACCACCAACGCCGTTTACATAGGGGAAGACTTGACTAGCAGCACTAGGAAGCTCTTCTATTTAGCACGTGAGCTGTGCAAGGAAAAACAATACAAATTCTGCTGGATTGCTCACGGAAAAGTCCTCATACGGAAAATAGATGGCCAATCAGCGATACTTATTAAAAACGAAGCCCAAATAGAAAAACTAAGACAAGAATGACTAGATTCTTCTTGTATGCTGTTAATAACCTCCTTTTTTCTCTGCACTTGCATGATCTATTTGTACATAATTATAAAAATTGTATACTACACTACTCAGATTACCATAAAACATTCTACTCACACTTCACTACAAACTACGACCACCTATACTCACACACCAATACCTGTCAATCAGACTCACTATACATACAATCACAACTCAATTTTCATTCATTCTAATACTAGCCTGTCAATTAAAATTATCGCTTTACCAAGCGAGTCCCGCTCACTTCGTCATGCCTATGTCTTAGCAGGGACTATAGGGTCTAGTCTCATAATGATCCCCCAAAATAGACGAATCAAACAATATCTCTAATAGTGGATAAAATAAACGATATTATTAACAATATTGACCATCTCTCAGTCTCTGCTACGATAAACTGTATGACCGAAGAATGCTCAAATTATGTCACAAACCCGTCTCAACAACTAAAAATTATTACTCAGAACATTCGCTCTATTCACGCAAACATTAACTCATTCTTAACACTTCTTTGTAGAACAAATGTTGACTGTGATATACTCGTTTTGACAGAGTGCTGGCTAAATCGTTACAATGGTTTCATTCCTTCCATTGATAATTACACTTATTATTACACTAAAAATCTCCTCAACCAAAATGATGGCGTGGTGCTCTATGTTAAAAACATAAAAAACTACACAGTTGAGGAACCCGTTTTACATGACGCCAGTTGTCTAATACTAAAAATTGGCACCGATAAGGCAATAGTCTGCATTTACCGTTCTCCTTCCATCAGAGATATAAGTAAATTCCTCCAATCCCTAGACGGGATCCTAGCGGATCTAACTTCTTATAAAACCATAGTTATTGTAGGGGACCTTAACATTGACATTGCCTGTTCTCCATGTTCTAACCAAACCTCAGACTATCTAGATCTCATAGCCACTCATGGCATGTTACCAGCTCACACTCTCCCCACTCGTCAAACCGCCTGTCTGGATCACGTCATGCTCAAAACCAACCTCTCAGCTGTCACCATAGTCCTACACTCTTCTGTCACTGACCACGACCCTGTACTACTATGTCTCAGGCTAAAAAACCGCGTCAAACCACGTCCACTCACCGCCTCGAAGACGAACTTTATAACTCTAGACCACGCGATGAACACTACAGACTTCCAGCCGATTTACCAGCTAACTGATGCTAATGAAGCCACAGACCGCTTAATTACTATCCTTATTAGACTCTTAAATAACCACACATCTATTGTCAAGCTCCCAAGCAATCAACGGCTGATCAAACCGTGGATGACCACCGGTATACTCCGCTGTATCCGTAATAGAGACGCCATGCACTATAAGCTCAAACAAACTCCAAACAACAGTGTTTTATCTATTACCTACAAAAGGTACAGAAATTTTTGCTCCAAAATATTAATAAAACTTAAAAGAGACTATGACAGGACAGAACTGTGTGAGGCTGCTAATGATAGCAAGAAAATCTGGAAAATAATAAAGAGAGTAACTCATACTGAAAAACAAAATACACCCAATACTGACTTGTTAGCTCATTCCACCTCACCCCAACTCTCGGTAGATAGAGTGAATGAGTTCTTTGCTAGTGTAGGTCGGAATCTTGCTCAGAACTTTTCATCTCCCCCCGGTAGTGAAAAATTGGCTACAGAATTAACCTCCTCACCTTCGACCTTACAATCATTCGTCATGTTGAGCACCGATGAGGCTGAGGTGGATGAAATAATCAAGTCACTCAAAACAGATTCTGCCACTGGTTGGGACAACATTTCGACTAACTTTCTGAAGCGCTACTCACAAATACTTGTTCCTCTGCTAACACACATTTTTAATATTTCGCTTAACACTGGTACCTTTCCACGGCACTTTAAGAAGGCCATCATCCACCCAATACATAAAACTGGGGACACACATTGTGTAAATAATTACCGCCCTATTGCAGTTCTGTCGTCCATTTCCAAAATTCTTGAACGTATTGTAAATAAAAGGCTAGTGAAGTATCTGGAGGATAAAAAACTTTTCGCTCCCAATCAATTCGGATTTAGGCGCGGCAAATCAACCAGCAATGCGGTTACGGAACTTGTCGATTGCGTCGTCAAAAATGTTGACAAAAAGAAAAAAGTATTGTCAATATTTTTGGACCTGAGAAAGGCATTCGACACAGTTCCGATACCTAACTTGCTTATAAAGCTGGAGGAACTGGGGATACGAGGTAAGCCTCTTGAACTTATGAAGGATTATCTTCAAAATCGAACTCAGTGCGTAAAAATACAGGAACACTACAGTAGAGATGCGCCCGTCACTTTTGGTGTCCCCCAAGGCAGCGTGCTTGGGCCAACCCTGTTCTTAATTTACGTTAACCAGCTCTGTAACATAAAACTGGGAGACGGAAATATAATAGCGTTCGCCGACGACACCGTCCTTACTTTTTCCGGCGATTCTTGACACGACACCTTTAACTCGGCACAAAAAGGACTCAATACTGTTCTGCAGTGGCTTAAGACACATGCCCTCACTCTAAACACTGGCAAAACCAAAATCCTTACCTTCTCTATGCGTAACTCCACACAACCTTCTGACACGCTAACTCTAGCAGCACACTCGTGTTTACTGCCGGGAATGGTAGCTTGTACCTGCCCTAAACTAGAGCGATGTAGGGCAATAAAATATCTGGGAGTGATAGTTGACAACGGTCTGAGTTTTGCAGCTCACATAGAGACTCTAACAAAAAGAGTCAGAAAACTTATTTTTGTCGTTAAAACACTTCGCCACGTTGCTGAACCTCAAATTATGAGATGTACCTACTTCGCTCTCTGCCAGTCTCTCCTAAATTATTGTGTATGCGCCTGGGGTGGTGCTCCCAAAACCTTACTCTTAAAGCTGGAAAGAGCTCAGAGAGCCGTGCTAAAAGTCAGTACCTTTCGACCTATCCTTTTTCCAACTGAGGAATTATATAAGAACTGTAAAGTCCTCACAGTCAGGCAATTGTTTGTGCTTAACACCGTACTACTTCAGCACCATATAACTCCCTACGAGGTAATCACCACAAGACGCAAAGACAAAATAGCCCAATCCTACCGTTCGCATTACTCTTTTACAAGAAGGTTTCCCTGTTTTCAAGGCCCCCATCTGTATAACAAAATTAATAAAATATTAAACTTCCACTCACTTCCAAATATATCTCTTAAAAAGAAACTATGTAATTGGCTCCAGACACTCAACTATAACAACACAGAGCTCTTATTGTCGACTTAAACAACTAGGTAAAATATAATGACAGGCAAACCCACACAAACACACCCACTCACACACACACACACTTCCACTCACACACACATCCACTCACACACACCCACTCACACACACCCCCACACTCCACATCTATCCTTTTTATCACTTTTCATTTTATCTTTTCTTGTTTTGCTAAATGATTTATTTGTTGTCCATATAACTCTGCAAAAATGAAAATAAGTTCTCGTAAATTAGACAAACTCTCTTTACAAGGCACCCATGAAAGGGTTGGGCCTAGCACCTTTAATACAAGTTGTCTTGTCAACTTAGCAAGGGTGCTAGAGTCTCCAAACATATAGTATACAACGACTCCATCTTTTTGTTTGTAACCTAATGTTGTTCAAATGTACACCTTTTTATTGCAAATAAATTATTATTATTATTATGCTAATGGGAACACAATAACGCCTGAAGACTTCCTTAATGTAACGCTGAGCAGTTACGGTACCCACATTTAAAATATCGAGCTCGGTTTTGCCGTGTAAGCTAATCCCACCCCAAATTATTACCTACCTTGGGACAACCGAAACGGTCAACTTCATGTATGGAGACTTCCGAAAATCGCTCACCGCGTCGTCTCAACACCATAAGTGTACTCGGCTTGAGTGCATGCTCGACTTGAGCGTCCGACGGGGCGGGGCGTGCGACGTTCGTGTCATACACAAGCAAAAACTCGCGAGTGTCCTGAGTGATGGCCGAGCGGTGCTCGGTGAACGCTCTTCGCCGCTTGCATGCAACGCCCCGCTGGACGCTTTTTCAATCGGGTCATACACTTATGCGCCGATCTTCATTAAACAATTTTACTTTGCACTCGTCGGTGAAAAGCACAATGCTTCACTGATTTATGCCCCAGTCCAAGTATTGACATAAAGTTACTCTGTGGTACGTCCGACAAAGAAATTCAAACAACTCGTCGTTTTGAAGTATGCTGGTCGTCGTGCAATCAATTCCAGTTAGTTTGGTCACTGAAACGAGTACTCGTTGTCAATCCGTAGGCGATTTTGTAACTTACGAAGTTACGAGACATCACTGTGCGACCTCGGCGGGCACTAAGTGTACGAACCGAGTGAAAAAGCTTCCAGCGGGGCGTTCAGCGTTGCGTGCAAATTCAGCGAGCGCCGCTAGGCCGTCACTCAGGACACTCGCGAGTGTTTGCTTGTGTTTGACACGAACGTCGCACGCCCCGCCCCGCCGGACGCTCGAGTCAAGCGTGCACTCAGGCCGTACCCTTAGCTGAGCAAAGAGTAAAGTAATAATAAAGAGGGAAGAGTAGCTACTCTGTGGTAAAATTTGCATGTATGGGAAGTGCTGCCACCTCTAATTTGGTAGGTGAATTAAGGCTATATTAATATATACACCTACCTATAGGTAGGTATGCATACGTACTACGAGTAGCGAACGAGTCCTCCCTACCTACTACCTATTTTTGAGCGAGTTTGTGCTAAGGTAACAGTTGATTTACTTAAACTTACTAATTTTTGACATTAGACGGTATTTGTACGCGCCATATTTGTTTTTTGATATTGTTTTATTGATCAAACATTACCCTCAGATTACAGAACAAACCTCCTGTACAAAGTTATTATTGGTTATTATACTCTTTAACGCTTTGTTCTGTAATCTGAAGCATAATTTACTTATTTTAGCGTGAAGCTCTACACTTTTATAATCGTATAAACAATGTCTGATGCGTCGTTATCCATGCCATTGAATATTTATGAAGAAGAAATAAATGAAGAAACGACATGGGATCTCTCATCCCAAGGACTGAAAAGTGTGCCCGAAATAAAAAATCCCCATTTATGTGTAAGTGTTGATTAGGTACTACTGCATATTTTTTATTTATTCGGGATTATCGCTTTTCACCTATTTTGTCCCTATCACACATGATGGTAAGCGATAATGCCGTCGACGATGGTGCACTCTTACCCAAGAGTACCTAACCTGTTCACTCGCGACCAGTAGGTCCTACTACCTACCTAGTGGTCGCGCCTCTACACCTATTTTATGTATGAATAAAAACAGCCGGAGCTACGGTTTGCCAATTTACAATAAATTTGTGTATTACAGATCCTGTACCTTCAAAACAACGGAATTAAAACTTTACCAGATGATCTATTTCCCTCTTTACCGTATGTCATGTACTTAGATTTGAGAGACAATCAAATAACAGATATACCAAAATCCATCAATCACCACCCAAACCTCACGCACCTGTTGTTACAAAACAACAAACTAACATCACTCCCGAATGAACTAGGGACTGTCATTAACTTGAAAGTCCTGCAATTAGGCGGGAATCCGCTTATGTACCCGCCAAGAGAAGTAATAAATGCGGGAGTTTTAAGCATCAAACACTTTCTAAACCACAAATTCATTGACGAAATGTTCGAAAACGCCTCCCGCTCCGATATTTCTGAAATTACGGTAAGCAAAAGCGGAATTAGTCCTGAAAACTATAGTCAAGGAGGCCGGAGTTACAATTCGGTTATTGATATGGCCAAATTAAAAAAGAATATGTCTGTTCAATTCAATGAGAAATATTTGGACGATTCAGACGAAGATTTGTATGCGAGAACTAAAGGGAAGTGCCCGAAATTAGCAAAGAGTCGTTATACTATCCCGACGTATTACCAAAGTTCGAAATATGTTGAGCCATCAAGCTCGGATGGGAAAAATGTTTTTGAGGCTAAAATAAAACAAAGCTATTTGAGAGATTTGGCTATAAAGAAGCACAAAGATTTACTAGCGACGAGAGACAATATTCTGCAAAGGAGAAAGTGTGTTCTTTTTTTAAACATTTTTCTATGTATTTTACCCACCCACTTTTCGCAAGAAAATTTTTCCCTCTGGTCGGATTTTTGTTTTTGGTTGCTAGTCTAATAAAACTATGGCTAAAAGTAGGTCTTGCAAATAAAACAGGAAACATAAGAGTTATGTTACTTACATTACTTTTTTGAATTATTTGTTTACGCTTTTTCTTCAGTTTTTTTTTTGCACATGTAACACCAAACTGCTTACATACCTACAGCTATTCCAAGGAAAGTATGCGCTTCGGGAATCAACGTCTAGCTTCGGAAATAAGAACGCTCCTTGACGAGATCTGTTAGCTACATACGTCCATGAAATTAATTGCCTATTTTGTATTACCATGATACCAGAATTAGTCCAGTCAGTGGGAACGAAAAAGTGGCTTTGCCCTACAAAAGGTGGAGTAGAAAATGTTTTGAATTGACAGGTACAACTACTCTATGTAATTCCAAGAAACTTTTAAAACATGTGAGTGACAAAATGTCGATTTGCGACCGGAGTATGTAACCCGATAGAGAAAACTACAAGGCGCGGTAGTACAAAAATTAGAAGCGTTGCCTCTGCGGTGGACTACTCTGTGGCGCGACGTTTGCTTTCGAAGATTACCGAAGCGTATACCTTTTCTGGTTTACCTGTATTATTACTAGATATTACCCACCATTTTTACATCTTCCAGGAACCTAGAACAACTAAAAAAGTGGCGAAAAGACTACATTATTAATATGAGCAATGCCAACAGTTCATACCAATTGGACTCAAAGGATTTCCCTTACGACACCCATCCTGATTATATGACAGTTTTAAGCAGAGATGACTTAGAAAAAGATTTGCCGGATAAATATAGAAAGAAACTGATACGAAGGTGCAAGCCAACGGTTCCTAGGAAGAGTAATAACGATATCCATTTAGCTTTGAAGATAAAACAGCTGTTTGAGAATTTGGAGGCTATTGATTTGAATAGGAAAGATATGACGCCTAGGACAGAGCAGAAAATGCTATTAAATGAGATACAAAAGGTATATATGTGGTTGTAAACAACGGTACAGTAAGCAGCAAGTCTGTCGTAACAATTTGATATTTTGTACCTCAAGTATTTCCTTTTGCTTTCCTTTCCATTTTCATTTTACTCTTCTTGGTACAAAAATATGTATAGATAAACCATTCTAAAAATGAACGCCCTTCCACAAAACTTGATTATTTCAATGTGTCAGAGGAAATATTTATTCTACACTTGTGTGCGTGTGACGATTTTACTGTAAACATGGACTCGTTGCCGTACTAGAGGTCAACTAATCGTGCGATCAGTCCAGGTACTAGTAGTACGGCGGGGGTACGACACGTTCGTTTCATTTATACACTAGTTGGCCAACAAATCCAGCTGTTCGGCGTTTGGTCAGTCGGTATAGGTACCTATGTTTGCAAAAAAAAAAAACTGTGTTATTTATATATACCTATATATAAATGAATCGCCGAAATGTATGTACGCTCATAACTTCAGAACGGTTGCACCTATTTGACTAATTCTTTTTTGTTGTGTTTGTAATTATCAGGACAAGGTTGGTTGGTATGAAAGTAAATGGTTTAAAACTTGCCGGGAAAATTGGAAAATTCGGGAAAACTGAAAGTGCATTTTCCATGGGAATATTGTATGAATTATTAAAATTTTGACAGGACGTTTGTCCGGTCAGCTAGGTGTTTACATTTTTATGTACTTATAATAAGTACCTTACAAACATAGCTATGTTTGTAAGGTACTTATTTAATATGGGTCATTTCATTTACTGTATATTATGTGAATTATTGCCTTAAAATAAATGATGAAATTATTATTATTTCAAGCATTTATCGACTTATTACTAATATTATAATGCAATTCATAATAAAACATTATGCACTGCAAACAAACGTTATGAAATACAGTATTAATTAACCAAATTATTCATTTATCAATATAAATAATCACTTTCATCAGAATCAGACTCAACATTAATAATGAATTCAAAATCCATGTCAATATTTTTCATATAGGTAATTATTGTTTTTCGATATCATTAACATGTCTACATGTATTTTCCCACATAGTACAATTAATCATTTCAATTCGTTCCTTTATTAGAGCCATTAATTATAGACGTTAAGATTTGTTCAACATTTTTTGGAGCCACGTAGTTTTTTGCGTTGACGTGTTGACCGTACTTTTGCAGCAAAATCGACGCGTAGTCCCACATTCATGTCTCGCCGGTGACTGAGCAGAGCAACCAATGACAAATACCAATTATGTGTATTGCGTCGATACACCTTCTTTGCATGTGAGCATAACCGCTTTGGAGGGGCGTTCATTTTTAGAATGGGTTATCTATACTTGAATATTATCTCGTTAGTTCTAATTAAATTATTATGTTCTAGATCTCAGAAATAAAGCAGAAATTAATGGAGCTTTCGACGTCCAACATTAAAACTGTAGAAGCTGAATGAAGGGCTGCACGAACTTTTTACGATGACAAGTATTTTAATTTTATTCATAATATAGTATTATTGCTAGAAAATACAACTTCGAGGCTTTGGAAAATAAAGCAATATTTGATTTTTTTATTTTTATTATCGATTTATCGTCAAAATGGCCGTCACCATAATAAAACGCATATAAATAACATAAAATATACTGACAATAACGTTCAAATAATTATTGTTACACACAACACGTCGTTATAAATGTACCTACTTAGTCATTACACAAAATTGCAGCACAGCCTTTTGACAACTTTGCCCACATACAATGCGTGCACTGACTGGACTGTTCCATTCAAATCTGTGTGGCTCTTTCCTCAAAAGACCATTTCAGACGGCAATCTATATGGTCCTCACATGATTTGATCAAAATTATGTCTGGACTTGTGACATCTGAGTTTGTTTTGACCTTTCTTCGAAAAGCCGACCTCATCTAGTTTTTAAAATATGATTGACGTGTAAAAGTGTTTGACAAACCTGATTACAGAAATAAAATAATTTATCATAGGTACTTGAACAATGTTGACAAAAGACCCATGAACAACTAAAATAATACATTTATAAAAGGAACATTACAATTGAATTATCCATCATATTTATTTATATTTTATTATTCATATAAAATTGTTAATTTACCTTAATTAGTGACTACACATTCTGTTTACTATGTTTTCGACAATTTTTTTTTTGCCAAAAACTCACAATTTACAAATATCGGTTTTTTTTTATAATACTGAAGCACTGAATGATATTGACGAAGAAAAAATAATAAAAAAATATAATGTCATTTCACTCATAATGCTGATACAGAAAGCAAATTAAATGCAAAATTGTGCAATCAAAATACTATAGGAAATAACATCTTGCTTGAATGATATTATTTCTATAATAACTAAATAGATTTTGCATAGGCAATTATGAATAAAAACTACCTATGTAATTGTGATTACGAAGTAAAGAAGTTAAATAATAAGTAAGATTGTTGCCAAACCATAAGTATCCATTTTATATCTTTATAGAGCATGATGTCGTAGGTGATATGTGAAAGCGAACTGAACTGGGCGGGAATAATAAAGTGACAGAGTCAATTACATCCACATGCAAAAAAAGAGAGCAGCAATTCGCTGGAACGCGAAATAAAAGCGCCAAACTAAAAATTGTTTAAATATAAATTAGGCTATCTATCAAAAATATTTTAAGCCAGTTTTCAATTACCTAATACTTACACACATTTTGAATGCAATTTTACAATGAAATTACTTAGTATTTACAGAATAAAATATAAAAAAAAAAGATCTTTTCGGATTAAATTCTATCGAGGAAATTTAACCCAATTGCGTTTTCCTTCAGTCAAGAGTATTAATCAAATAGTCAATAAACATAAATATACAAAAATTTAATCGATACATGCTGTAATAATGAAATAAATGGTTACATTACCCCCGATTTATTTTAGTATCGCCTTAAGGCCTCTGTTCTCATGCACGAGTTGTGATTTTGTGAAACAAAAATTATCAGTGAAGATTAACTTTAAAACTATTAGTTCGCTTTCGAATTGTGTGAACTTACAGAATAGGACTGCAAATGCGTAACCAATCAAAGTAGACCTATAATCTTTCCAACCGTTTATTTTACTTTAGCGTCCATGAAGTATTGCATTTTTTCGTCTATGGTTGTCTGTCAATAATTAAGGAACTTCATAGGCGTGCTTGTGTCCAAAACAAAATAGGTTGGAAAGAAAATTTCTTTATTCTAACATTTCTATACATTCAATTTAAGTACTGAAACTATTTTTTTTACATACAATATTGTTCACATGCTTTAAACTACATATATACAAAGCATTACATAAGTAACTGCAATTTAAGTTTTTAAGCCCAGTTCACACTTTGTCGTGGCAAGAATAGCTAGAAACAACTGTTATTTTGAAAAAAAAAAAACTTGATTTTTCTGTGTGCTTGGAGCTGTCAAAATCGTTAGGTCAGATGATTGAATTCGGCGCCTGCTTACCTGTTGTTGTGTTATTTTAAACACACTGTTTTTTCCCTATAGGTTCTCAGCTCATAGCCTTTACCTAACCTCTGACCTGCTGTCCGTAAGAAAACTTTACCTACTCCATGTTATCCTGAAAAAACACAAATTCCACCCGTATGATCCCAGAGAACCGAGTATGTGTAGCAGAAGAAGCTATTTGGTCGCTCCAACTGGTCCAGTTAGATCTGTATTTGCAAAGAGGCAGTACGCAAGGCAATCTTCCCACTTATACAACCTATTGAATAAATTGCTACACCTCTATCTTCTGAAACTCTGTGACTGAATGGCTTAAGTCTAAAACCTACGATGACATTGAGGCCCTGGTAACATCGCTTCGTTAAACTGCCTAGCAACTTAATAGGACCGCAGTAAGCAAATAGTTACTGGAGGAAGCTGTTCCTGGCTTCCTCCGATCCTAAGACATTGTCGCAGGGCTAACCAAAACCAATACTCAGACCTAAACCTAACTGAAATCTTAACTTATAATATGCAGGCAAACGAATTTATCTCATACACAATATACCCTCACACTACTACAAACACTCACGCACTCACACATTCACACTATTACATACACTCACGCGCACACACAGTCACTACCACAGGCATATAAAGAATAGCAGACCAAACATTCGCAAAAAAATTGCGTAGCCATTACGCACACATAGTGTTGTCAATACAGAGCCGGACTAAGGCCGGTTGCCGGTATTATCTAAGATACTGAAAAATCCGATACACTTACTAAAAATCCGCGAAAATCGATATTCTCTGGGTATAAAAAGTGTACATTACTTATCAATAAAGTATTAACGAATAGAATAGAACCCATCTATTCCCGTGGTTATTGTAAAAGGTGACTAAGTGAGTATTTTAAGAGGACGACGGGCAGCAGTACACCCCTTTTGACGACCAGCTTGACGGTATATATTTTTAACCGTCTTCAAAAAGGAGGATGTTCTCAATTCGACTGTATGTTTTTTTTTTTTGTATGTTTGTTACGCGATTACTCAAAGACAGATGAACCGATTTGGAAAATTATTGTTTTGTTTGAAGGGTATATATACTTCCTAGGTGGTCCCATATAAATTTTATTAACATTGCTTGGGTAGTTTTTGAGTTAGCTTCAATAATGTTTATTTTTCCCACTTGGATGATGTTTTAATCTATGCGGATGATTTAATAACTTCCTATCACTGTTATTTGTGGATAAACATTTGTGTGCATGAACATGTCTGTTTGTCCTGAGTCTGGGTGTAGTTATCTATATAAGTATGTATTTAAAAAAAAAAAGTAGTGTATGTAGTTTATCAGTTATCTGGTTTCCATAGTACAAGCTCTGCTTAGTTTGGGATCAGATGACCGTGTGTGAACTATGTCCTAGGATATTATTATTATTATATTATTTACATAGCAGGCAGTGGTATTCGAATTTGTGTGGGGTAGGTATCACAACTAAAAAGTGAAAAATAAAAACTTAGCAAAAATAAAACCGACTTCCAAAACAAAACACTACAAATTGAAAAATAACTTTAATTTCGAAGTCTGTGTCAATAAACGAAAATACAAAACCAAAGACACCGACTACCGAAATTAAAGTTATTTTTCACTTTGTAGTGTTTTGTTTTGGAAGTCGGATATATTTTTTGCTAAAAAGCTTTTATACACTCAGCGGCACGGAATGTGGCCCAAACTGAAACAAACCGATAACAGGCGATTTTAACATCGCATATGAGAATTTCGAATGGTAGTTAGTCGGGACATTTGTTTTTGTTAATTTATTAGGGTAAGCACAAAAAAAAATTCTTTAATTTCTGTGACACTTAACGTTAGTTCGTTACTGAAACGCACAAGACACGGGTGAGTTAAAACTCGATATTCAAATGGTCGTGCATGTAATCTTTATTGTTTTATTTTTTAAATAATCTGTAGTAATTTATGCTTCCAGAATTGTAACACAATGACTCTTACTTCAGCTCAAGTTGCTCAAGCTGTGTTGCTTCGGAGTCAGGGGCGAACGCAGCGAGAGATTGCTGAAATTTTAAAAGTACCGCGTACAACTCTCAGGTACGCCTTAACAAGGTACGACCAGATCGGCCTTTACACAAGGAGACCAGGACGTGGCGGTATTAGGTGTATATCAGCGCAAGATGACCAATTTATCGCTCTCGCAATTTTGAGAAATCGGTTCCTTACTGCGGTCGAAATACCGCTCTTGCCGTTTGTAGCCGCTGCCGTAAGTGAGCGGACAATAAGAAGGAGAATGGAGGAACGGGATTTGCGTGCTCGAAGACCAGCTCGAGGTCCAGAACTGCTTCGGCACCATCGTGTAGCTCGACTTCGGTTCGCTCGCGAACACGCAAATTGGACTCACGAGCAGTGGAGTAAAGTTTTGTGGACTGACGAATGAAGAGTGGCCTTACGAGCTCCAGATGGCCGCGAACGTGTGTGGAGAAGCCATGGGGAGAGATTTCTGCCAATAACTACCAGGCAAACCGTCAGTTTCCAGGTGGATCAGTTATGGTTTGGGGAGGGATCTGTTCAGACGCACGCACAGAGTTGACAGTAGTTGTGGGTCGTCTAACGGCAGTGCGATACATTGAAGAGATCCTTCAGGAACACGTTTTACCATTCATGGGATTCATCGATAGCGAAGATTTCATCTTAATGCAAGGTAATGCTCGACCTCACACAGCACGTTGCGTGGATGATTACCTGTCGGAGGTGAGAATTACCAAATTGGAGTGGCCGGCACGAAGCCCAGACATGAATCCCATAGAACATGTCTGGGATATGCTTAAAAGACGCATCCGATCCAGTCCCAACCCTCCAGAGACTATCAGTCTGTTGAAAACCGCTCTGGTGGCCGCCTGGGAAGAAATACCCCATGTGGACATTAAAAACATAATCCACAGCATGCCTGATCGCATGCAGGCGGTTATCAAGGCCAGAGGTGGAAATACCCACTAATAATTTTAAGTACCATAGCTTTATTTTGTAAATTTCATTGTAAAACATTTTATTGAAGGTTAATGTCGCATCACCTAGCCTTGTCTGACCATGAAACAGGACAAACGCTATCGCTGCAAACTACTAAATCATCCGAAATATACAGCTGGTATGAGAATGTCAGAGATTATAGTAGAGAAAACATGGACAAGTTCTATAATTGTATGTCATCTATTACCTTCTCGGGCGTATACGAAAAAAATAACTTGCAAGAGGCGTTTACCGAATTTCATGCTCTATTTAAATTATTTTTCAATCTGTGCTTCCCAATAAATACTATAAAGAGGTCAACTAAAAAAGGGAACCATTGGTTGACAAAGGGCATAAGAATATCCTGTATAAGAAAACGGTATCTCTATCTTAACCAACAACACAATAAAACAAATAGAAAAAAGTCAAATAAACAATATAAATCATACAGCTCCGTACTCAAAAAGTGCATATATAAATCGAGACAACTACAAAGTAAAAAATATATTGACACTAATAAAAATAAATGTAAAGCCACATGGGCAGTGATTAATGAAAATATTGGAGACATTAGTACGATAACGCAAATTGACCGAATAGTTCAGAAACGAGCTGTTCGAGCAATTTACCAGCTCGGTGCCAGAGTTTCTTTGAGAGATTTTTTTAAACAGATTGGTATTCTCACGGTGGCATCACAATTCATCTTCGCCAACATCTTATATATTAGACAAAATATACATTTATACACTAAAAACAGTGATATTCACAATGTTAACACCAGAAATAAGGACAAATTACGTGCTCCATTTCACCGGCTTCATAAGGTTCATAACTCATTTGTTGGGCTTGGTATATCTTTTTATAACAAGCTACCCTCTTCTTTGCTAGATTTGCCCTTTAATGCGTTCAAAGCTAAAGTAAAATCTAACCTTTGTTCAAAGGCATACTATTCTATCAACGATTACTTAAACAATAAGAATAGTTGGTCGCTGTGTTTAACTTAAGACAATGTTTATGTTCTTTCTCCAGAATTAGCATACCTACTGACAGGTTATATGAGTTCATATAATTATTTATTTTGTTTGACTCTCAAGGTCAATTTATTTTAATTTTATTTTTATTTATTATTGACATAATCTACTCATTTCAATGTTTATTTATTTTTTATGAGTGGTATTGCAATATGTGGTTAGCTAGTGACCTCGACAATTGATCATAGTTTTTCTTGCCCGAGCAACCGGCAGCAAGTTCGTCATGCTCCCTTAGATGTCACTGCTTGCGGTAGCGTCGGGGGGCGGGTTGTCTCCTTCCCTCAAATATGGCGAGGGGGGTAATGGCTGATCTTTGCGTTATACTCGTGAACGGGTGCTACTCGTGGTGACAGGTCGTCTTGCTGACCTTGGTTTTGTTTTGTTATTAGTAACTTAACTCGTTGTTGATTTTACTTCGATGGTCCTAGTTTATCATCTGTGACTTTGAGTTACGACTACATGTAGGCTATATGTAAGTGGGCACGCCCTTTATTACTGGAGGCTTTTATTTGGGTATAAAGTTCTGCTTACGTTTTTAGTTTTGTATTTTGTTTCTGCTTGAGTATAGTTTGCGTTTTTTTTTTTTTTTGGTATATTTGCGTGTGCTAGCTTACTTATAGCAAATAATTTAATTTAATGTTTTGTATTGCGTAATGTACCTAAATTATTATGCGCAGTGTTATATAGAATCTTTTTTTTTTTTTAACTGAACAGACAGCTGTGCTGCTGGGGAGTTTGTTCCGCCACTTTTTCTCCCCAGCTAAAGCACTAGGAAGAGGTGAAGGGCGGGCGTTTTGGGGGACTGTCTTATGTAATTTTGACGTTCAAAAAGTGCTGATTCTCAGCCTAGTTTGAATAAATGACTATTGATTTTTTTTTTTACTTTTAAGTCAACAATAATCGGACATATGAAGACTCTAAGGAGATAAGTGACAAAGGACATGTGATGAAATGGGCTTGGAACATGAGCAACTATCATGTGCTGTTTTTCTGATAGGGAAAAATATCCAGGATGGCCTTACAAAAACAAAAAAATTATTAGAACCACCATTATTTAATAAATAAATATTTTAAATCCAGTTATTTTTTATCGCAATATTATTTTTGCACATTGAAACACTCCTGTCAGTTGTCATTTCGCTTAAATTGTCATTGTCAAAATCGCTATTTTCCCGTTTGCTTAGGAATCTTAGGATTTTAATATGTTTATTGTATTTCTAATTTTTACTTGATAATCACAGAGCATGTAACTTTATTGATAATAGCGAAATCATCATTTGAGAGGGCCTCATAAGGCAGTTGTCCCACTGCCAGCTAGGAAGCGACTAACTATCGGCAATTTTCTCGCTCAAGAAACGTACAATAGTTATAAATTCCGTGTAAACAAGATATGCATAAATTAATAGTTGATCGCCGACTGTTCACACTGCCGGCGAGGACTCCCTCCACTGGTTTTTAAAATAATACCCGCTCAGCGATGCTCGCTTGGCGGTCAGAGCTCACGCCGAGACCAACCAGCGGTCATTTCTGCCTAGAGTGCAGATTTGAGTGCACATATTACGAATTCAGAACAATTACTAGAACTATCGCTGTTTGAGTAGAGATGAGTTTGAATATTTACTTGCTTTAGTCGACTGAAACCCGTGTGGGGCTGTGGGAATCGTCCGTCGCACTCGGACACTCACTGTTAGCCCAGCGACAAAACTAACGGAACTACACCTCGCTGCTCGCTGTTCCCAACTTGTTTTCAGTTGCTAGTTCTCAGTCTAGTTCAAGTCCTCAGTGGTGTGTAGTCCGCCAACCCGCACCAGGCCAGCGTAGTGGAAGCCTAACACTCATTCTGAGAAGAGGCCCGTGCCCAGCAATCAGACAGTAATGGTCTGAATTTATTTTATTTATTATTAGCGAAATTGTGTTATCGCAGAAGCGCTATTATTTACAATATAATGATTTATGATAAGGATAATGAATTACATGTATAACACATGCGCGATAGATAAGTTTAGATCTGAGCGCTGTTTAAATATACTAAACATTAATATTTAGATAATATAATGCTGCACTGTTCCCGAGTCACATAGCCTGTGTTAAAAAAGAAAAGTAGACACTAACTAACATAGTTAATCTTACTCGGGAACAGTGCAGCATTAGAATGTTTAAATCTTTATATTTAAACCGCGCTCAGGTCTCAACTTATCGCGCACGGACTGTACCAAATATCCTTATTTTCTCCTACAATTTGGGACTTTGAAGTTGGTAAACTGTGTGTAAAATTACTGACTACTGATGGTTATATGCATCTCTTCCAAGGCGGATCATTATACCTGACACAGACTAGACTGGATTGGATCTGTTAGCCTTTTGTTAATAGTCGCTCCAGCAAGCCGGAATACGTGAACAATATGTACTAGGTAGAGAAATAAAAGAATATTGTATTTGCTGATAATCAAATCAAGTCATTTATTCAAAGTGGGCTGAGAATCAACACTTTCAAAATTACATAAGACAGTCCCCCAAAACGCCCACCCTTCACCACTTCATAGTGCTTTAACTGAGGAGAAGAAGTGACGCAACAAACTCCCCAGCAGCACAGCTGTCTGTTCAGTTAAAAAAAAATTGATTCTATACAATAGTACGCAAAATAATTTAGGTACAATGCCATATCAGAAGTGCACTTATTACTGATAAGTTTCTTTTTGATATGGCATTGTAAATATTATAAAAATAAGTTTTTCATAAGTCGAAAGTTGTTATCAAAGTAACCCCGTAGTATTAAAGTAACCCCAGTTTACCGTAAACATATAAGATGTTGGCAAAGATGACTTGTGATGCCACCGTGAGAATACCAATATATTTAAAAAAATTCTCTCAGAAACTCTGGCACCTAGCTGGTAAATTGCTCGAACAGCTTGTTTTTTTTAAGAACAAATAATATTTTTAATGTCATCGGCTTTGCCCCAGAGCAGAATACTGTAGGACATAGCGCTATGAAAATAACTAAAATAAATATGTGTTTCAGCAGAGCAACACCCGCATCTTAGTGAACGACCTTTTGTACAGCCATATTGTTTGTCATGAAGGAGGCTATTTAAATTAAAATGTCTTACACCCGTATTTATAAACAAGCAATTACTTGCTGCTAAGTAATTTCTTTGTGAAGTAAGACAAGACAAGTAATTTCTTTGTGATAGAATTCTTCATTTTAAAATCTTATTATATAAGTAGTCGAGTAATATACGTTACTTACTCGAGTAAATGCTTGATTAAGAATCAACGTTCCATTGCAAAATCAATGGTCTCTCAACTCTCAATTATTAAGTAAAGACAATGGTGACTATTACTTGGCTAAGAATTGTAACCTTTGACAGTTCTAACTTCAAGCAAATACTAAACTATAGAAAAAAAATCATTACTTGAGGAATTAGGTACTTTTACTGAAGTAATCACTTTTACTTCTTTATAAATATGGGTGTTAGCTACCTTTCAAATATTTTGCTAAATGCAGGTAGGATAGAAATAAGCCTAAAATTGCCAACGTCATTTTTATTACCTGATTTAAACAATGGTATGATCTTACTAGTTTCCATGAAGTCACGAAAAGTTCCTAAATCAACATATTGTAATTAACAGTAATTGTAACAGCTAGATAGGGGGCTACGATGTCTATTACTTAATAGTTTAATGAAGATATATTTATTCTACCTCTTCATTTCCTACATCTTCCCTTACAATTATATTGTCAAGAAACTGTGCAGGCGGTAATATGTTGTTTTGATGCCGAGCCCACCCAAGATACCATAAATGATCGTCATTAATACATTAGGCGCGGAAGACGCACATGCGCATTTTCATAACTTTCTTCGAGTGCGGCGCGCCGCACATGTGCGTTCGTTGTGCATCTCTATTGTTTCGAAAACATCGTAAAATAAGGGTCGGTAAGGGTGTAGCATAAAGAAGCGTTTGCATAAAGAATTAAGCTGACAATGTGTTAAATGAGCACAGCTTCCAACAGTTCGCTTACCTACTATACAGCTGCAGTAGGTAGTAATATTCACAAATTCTCTCCTCCCAACTATTTCATTTGGTTAATTTTATCAAGACATAAGTATAATATTTTTTATTGCTTTGATGTCTTGACCTGATCCTGCCTCTTAGTAATACTGTCTCATGTGATGGCATTATGCCTGCTGGGACATTTGTGATTTCTAAGCTTTCACTTATTTCAACCAAAAATGTCCCATTTGCACGAATATGCTCCCCATAATATGACCTGGTTTGCTTTATTTGGTAAATTCCAAGACTAAACAAAATCAAGTCTGACATTTCCATTACAGGGAACATATTTATTTGTGGTAATTGGGCATCATCTATTCTTATAAAACTGGCTCGGCGTCTATGCTCAAGCACATAGTCACCTAAATAGTTCGGCATGTTAACTCTTTGCATTGCTCTGTCTAAGATTGCTTGAGCATCAGAACGGTTGGTTATAAGAGGATGGAAATTATTCAATATGGCTGCGCAAATTCTAAAATCGTTCATTAAGTTTCTTGATGCAACATTAAAATATTTATTTCTGAACATCTTGAAATCACGTTTAAACCGACCATTCACTACTTCAATTACCCATATGCAAGCCGAGATTTATTTGCTTTTATCATGGACAATTGTGTTTCACCTACATCTAGAGTCTCTGTCTTGTGTACTGAGAATCCTAATGAGGTAAGTAGTCCTATAGCATCCCGAAACAATCTATCTAGCAAAAACACATCATTGTCTCTAAAATAATTTCTGAGAGCACCACTGGGTGAAAAAAGTTCATTCATTATCTGGGCATCAGATGTTGTAGCAGCATATGGACCATAAACGTCTAAAATAAATCCATCTGTGGTTGCCATTATAAAAGATTTCAATAGATTGGCATATTTATATAAGCTATAGGTTTTTTTTGGAATAGGTAATTAGACGACTTTTGCAAATATATATACATGTATATGTGCCATCAAAGATTACTATAGGATTACTTTCCTGTGTGCCAAATAGACCCTGTGGAATCAGAAGATTTCTGTCGGACAAGCTTGTTCTTGGGATATTACTAATGCCCAAATGTAAAGGTACATATGATTCGAATAAGCAGCTACGGGTCTTCTTTACATACTGGCAGACTGTATAAGTTGATAAAAGAAACAAAGAGGCAATGCATCAAAAAGGTTCTCCAGTCCATATTCTTATTAAATACATACCAAGTGCTGTTTTAGGTTTTCTACATAAATTGGACAATTGAGCTATGCAAGTTATTATTGCCAGAAAGTTCAAAACGGTCAAGCCTGTCCAGTATCGACAAGTAGAATACTATTTGTCGATACTAGACAGGCTTGACCGTTTTTAAAGATTTTTCAACATTTTCAAAGTCTATAGTGTTATTTACATTCCTCCGTTACAAGTCAAGCATTTCAGTAATATGCACCTGGTTGAATTCAGTTACGAATTCAAATTCAGCAAGAAAGTCCCAATTGTATTAACTTAAATGTTCTTCACACAGCCGAGCATTTTTAGTGATGTACAGTTTTTGATGTGTGAGAATATTTTCTTTAAAAACAATGGCACACGTTTCTTTTCCTGATTCATACAATCCGGAACAAAACAATGAGTAGTGGTATCTGGAGTGCGCCTATAACCATTCTAAAGTAAGGCTTACACCGTTCTCGGAGAACATTTTCAATGTCTGTACTGGCAGAACTGGGAGCCTCCACTGCAGAGCTAGATCCACAATCCATGAATGGATTTGGTTCTTGCGGAATCTCATCATTATCTGTGCTGGCAGTACTTATTGTGAATAATACGGATCCACATTCTGCAGGTGGTGGTGGTTGCCGATGAGCCCTTAGCCAACAAGCATTACATGCACGGGCGTTAGAAGGCATCTGCAATTGAAGGCACAATTAGTTTTAGTAATTCTAATGTGGGTGAATAATAAAAACAGTCACAGTCACACAAGCTGCTCAAGTTAAGCTTGAATTGCTACTGAATTATCTTGATATTACTATATTATTTAGAGTTATATTAGTTGGAATAAACTATACAACAAGCAAGTACACTTACAACAAGAGGGCTGATTATATTGGCGGAATAAATCTATTCAGTAGCACCATAATTTAGTTGATGAGAGCGTCTCCCAGGCAATAGATATGCCACAACATACACAAACTGAGTCATGGCCAAATTGACGTTCACCTACATTGCCTTCATTCCTGTTATTTGATTCAAGAATCAATAGGCTAACACACTCGTGACATAGGTAGTCTTCATCGATTACCTAAAACAAGAAATACTTCATATATTAATCTAAAAGTACATTAATCTATAAGTACAGGAATTTGTTAATATTTTATACTCTTTTTCAAGTTGATGATGGTTATGACTATGCTAATAAGGTAACTCAACGTTTGCATGAGCCTGAGCATAACCCAACCCATTTTCTATTGTTAACGTGCACAAATGAGGAATGATTAACTGTAAATAGACTATGCAAATGAAAATCAGTATTATAAAACTGCTGAATGGATAACCTGGTACCTAGTTTTCAGGGTATGCAGATTTTAGCTACATAGGTACTTGTCTGGCAATCCATTCTTCTAATACAGAGATAATCTCAAGATCCAAATGTGTTGCATTGTACTGATATGGTTGTGTAATTGGAATAGCAATCCAGCAATTAATGCAGCGGGGCATGATGGTGAGGATTATATGAAAGATAAAAACATTAGTGTGGTACTATGGTTTCAGAGCCTGTGAAGAGTCGGTCTACGGAAATTAATTAATTGTGTTACGGCAAATCTGGACGCAACAGATCTTATGAAGTACTTGCTATATAGCCACAAGACTATGGATTATTCTAGGCCATACCTCTTGATTCGATCGTTTGTTAGAATCCCATCTCATAGAAAATAGGTACTAACCTTAAACTCGTGTGCAAAATCCAAGTTCGAGGGAGAAAATCTCAGGTTGGTCAGTATCGCCGGTCGTGAGTGTTAAAATCGTGTCCATTCAGTGTATCCAAATTAAAAAAATTAAAAGGTCAATGGATCGTCTTCTGAAATAAGATAAAACAACAAACTTGCTTGCAAACAAAAAGCAAACAAATTCTTCTCCTTTGTATACTTAGTTAGACGCATTCAGTATTGCCATATGGAGGAGGCTTGAAATCTACATTTTCACTTTAAAAAATCCGTATAAAATCCGTACTACCAATCTGAATAAAATTCCGTATGAATTCCGTATAAAAATGAAACTATTAAGATTATTTATACACATCATTTAAACATTCATCATTTAAACATGTCTGAATTATTCTTTTAACTAATTTCCCTAAAAGTTGTTTTTATAAAAATATCACCCTTTTTGCTACGTGTGAGCCAAACCTTGATTTAAAGTAGATTTTGTCAAGCAATCTTCGTTGAAGCGCTGCATTTTGCGTGATTTTTTTTGCACCTCCAGGCATTGTTTTCAAAGTACACTTATTTATTGCACTAATACTACAACGACGAAGTAAAATTCGGTCCTAACAGGTAGGTGCTGCTGAATAAAGCCCACTTTCCACTATGGGATATAATACATATTATATCCCGCGATCGGCCTTTCCACTGTGAGAAATATATCTTTCTCCAGTTTTCGTTCCTTATTGGATCACGCCGCACGCGTCGTACACAAACCAAATCGATCTTCTAAACTAAACGCATAAGTATTGTTTTGCTAGGTACCCTCGACATTACAAACAAATACAATAGGTTTGCGAATGAGCATACGGACAAGGTCACTCAGGTAATGATAGACATGAACTGAGGGTAGCGACAGCGCACGGCGTGGAATGGTGTGCGGGGGGACAGGAGGCGAAATATAATATGAAAGTATCACAACACAACAACCTCTTAAAGGGTCATTGTACTCATCATTGTGGACATGTTTTACGATGGCCCAAACCTGAAATCGCGAAAAAAAATCAGCTGTTCAGTACATTTATGTTCGCATAATTCATCAAAATGTACTGTAACAGTTGATGTATTTTTTCGCGATTTCAGGTTTGGTCTCATAGTAAAAGTTGTTCATAATGATGAGTACAATGACCCCTTAAGAGGTTGTTGGTATTTTACCAATAACCCTGTATATTACATCTCAGTGGAAACGGTTCTATTTAAAAGTACGGTGAGCGATATTAATCTATATCTCGAGATGTAATATAAGTTACATTATATCCCATAGTGGAAAGTGGGCTTGAGAGTTGTCGAAACTATAAAGATTGAATGAATAAACTAATAGCCTTTCTCTTTCATTTCGCATAAAATAGAACAAGACAGCTGTTAGAGCTATTGTCTTGATTCACGGTTTCGAACGTGAACTATGGCACGGGATTCTCCACATTTCATTTTTATTACGGTTACGGCTCTATTATGTGCTATTGCAATGAAATGAAAATAATAGTTCCGACAGATAGACTAAACTATGATTAATAATGAATACTACGAAAAAAATATCGGAATATGCTCTGCTCTGTACTGCATCTGCCTGAGGTCGATTCTATCTGTACGTAAATCCATATAAAAATCCATGCATGATTTATTTGTATTGGGCTTTCAAAATCCGTACAAATACGGACAAATCCGTATAATATAGCAACACTGCGCATTGGCGTTTAATCTACGCGTTTAATTGAATTTGACACTTGATAGACGTTTGAATTTCACACTTGATTGACGTTTGAATTTGACACATGACAGTAATCCAACAGAATAATGTTGCCAAAATTAATAATTACTGTGGGTTGCAATTTAATTTTTTATTTATAATTATTTAAAAATATAATAACTAAAGATGGGTGATCCAAAAAAAATATTAAAAAATACTGTAAGTCTCCTTAATTTATGTACTTTCATAAACATATAATCCCTTCTCGTTTCTAATTGCAAGCCCAGCCTCCATACAAAAAAATTACATGTCCTTTAATGAATTTTATATACAATTGACAAATAGCAATAACTTTAAATTTAATAAAGACGAAATAAACAAAACTATCGACATTAATAACGAACACACAATATTCCTTAAGCCTACTGATGCGATGGAAGTATTTCGAACAATTAAAAATCTTAATAACACAAACGCAGCAGGAGTAGATGACATAACAACTAATGTAATTAAATTATGCGCACCATACATATGTCAACCGCTGTGTTATTTAATAAACTTATCATTTGAGGAAGGTACCTTTCCAAGCTTATTGAAAAAATCAGTAGTTAAGCCACTTTTTAAAAAAGGAGAAAAGTCTGACATGAATAATTATAGGCCAGTGACTCTAATACCAATAATGTCAAAAATCTTTGAGAAAATTATGCTGAGAAGGCTTCAAGACTTTACAACAAGTCATCGGATACTCAAAGATCAGCAATTCGGGTTTAGGCGGAATAGTACCACTTCATTGGCATGTTTTAATTTGATCAAAATTGTCACCCAGGCGATAAATGATGGCGTACAGTCATGAGCACTAATATGTATACACTGAGCAACTTTTAGAATTGATTTTTTCCTACTGTATTGATCATAATTTCATTTTGTTTCAAACATAACATTTTGGAACCCATACTATTATGAAAAAGGTCATTTCTTAAAAATGCAATCGTTATTACACGAGAAAAACGATTTTGAATTTTGTTATGTGTATACATATTTTTGCTCGTGACTGTACCAATTGCTGCGATTTTCCTAGACATGAGTAAGGCGTTCGATTTTGTGGATCATAAATTGCTCTTACACAAACTTGAAAGATATGGAATAAGAGGCAAAGCGAACGACTGGTTGAAAGACTACCTAAATGACAGAAAGCAATGTGTCGAAATCGCTAAAATACATAATAAGGAAAAGATGTTATATAGAAGTGACTATCGACAAAATAATTTTGGAGTGCCACAGGGGAGTGTAGTAGGACCTTTCTTATTCCTCATATATATTAATGACCTCCCAAATATCACTCGCCATAACACAATCTTGTTTGCTGATGACACAACCCTCATTGTAAAATGTGATGATGTTGACACATATGAACTAGACCTAAACGGAGCAATAAACAACATAATACACTGGTTAAATTCTAACAATTTACAAATTAATATGGAGAAAACCAAAATGATCCAATTCCATTCCCATAAAAGAATGCCATTGACGCTAAATGTTAATTATAATGGTACTATCATCGAACAAGTTGCAAGTACTAAATTTCTGGGTATAAAGGACATGTAATTTTTTTGTATGGAGGCTGGGCTTGCAATTAGAAACGAGAAGGGATTATATTTTTATGAAAGTACATAAATTAAGGAGACTTACGGTATTTTTTAATATTTTTTTTGGATCACCCATCTTTAGTTATTATATTTTTAAATAATTATAAATAAAAAATTAAATTGCAACCCACAGTAATTATTAATTTTGGCAACATTATTCTGTTGGATTACTGTCGTGTGTCAAATTCAAACGTCAATCAAGTGTGAAATTCAAACGTCTATCAAGTGTCAAATTCAATTAAACGCCAATGCGCAGTGTTGCTATATTATACGGATTTGTCCGTATTTGTACGGATTTTTAAAGCCCAATACAAATAAATCATGCATGGATTTTTATATGGATTTACGTACAGATAGAATCGACCTCAGGCAGATGCAGTACAGAGCAGAGCATATTCCGATATTTTTTTCGTAGTATTCATTATTAATCATAGTTTAGTCTATCTGTCGGAACTATTATTTTCATTTCATTGCAATAGCACATAATAGAGCCGTAACCGTAATAAAAATGAAATGTGGAGAATCCCGTGCCATAGTTCACGTTCGAAACCGTGAATCAAGACAATAGCTCTAACAGCTGTCTTGTTCTATTTTATGCGAAATGAAAGAGAAAGGCTATTAGTTTATTCATTCAATCTTTATAGTTTCGACAACTCTCAAGCCCACTTTCCACTATGGGCTATAATGTAACTTATATTACATCTCGAGATATAGATTAATATCGCTCACCGTACTTTTAAATAGAACCGTTTCCACTGAGATGTAATATACAGGGTTATTGGTAAAATACCAACAACCTCTTAAGGGGTCATTGTACTCATCATTATGAACAACTTTTACTATGAGACCAAACCTGAAATCGCGAAAAAATACATCAGCTGTTACAGTACATTTTGATGAATTATGCGAACATAAATGTACTGAACAGCTGATTTTTTTTCGCGATTTCAGGTTTGGGCCATCGTAAAACATGTCCACAATGATGAGTACAATGACCCTTTAAGAGGTTGTTGTGTTGTGATACTTTCATATTATATTTCGCCTCCTGTCCCCCCGCACACCATTCCACGCCGTGCGCTGTCGCTACCCTCAGTTCATGTCTATCATTACCTGAGTGACCTTGTCCGTATGCTCATTCGCAAACCTATTGTATTTGTTTGTACTGTCGAGGGTACCTAGCAAAACAATACTTATGCGTTTAGTTTAGAAGATCGATTTGGTTTGTGAACGACGCGTGCGGCGTGATCCAATAAGGAACGAAAACTGGAGAAAGATATATTTCTCACAGTGGAAAGGCCGATCGCGGGATATAATATATATTATATCCCATAGTGGAAAGTGGGCTTTATTCAGCAGCACCTACCTGTTAGGACCGAATTTTACTTCGTCGTTGTAGTATTAGTGCAATAAATAAGTGTACTTTGAAAGCAATGCGTGGAGGTGCAAAAAAAATCACGCAAAATGTAGCGCTTCAACGAAGATTGCTTGACAAAATCTACTTTAAATCAAGGTTTGGCTCACACGTAGCAAAAAGGGAGATATGTTTATAAAAACAACTTTTAGGGAAATTAGTTAAAAGAATAATTCAGACATGTTTAAATGATGAATGTTTAAATGATGTGTATAAATAATCTTAATAGTTTCATTTTTATACGGAATTCATACGGAATTTTATTCAGATTGGCGGTACGGATTTTATACGGATTTTTTAAAGTGAAAATGTAGATTTCAAGCCTCCTCCATATGGCAATACTGAATGCGTCTAACTAAGTATACAAAGGAGAAGAATTTGTTTGCCTTTTGTTTGCAATCAAGCAAGTTTGTTGTTTTATCTTATTTCAGAAGACGATCCATTGACCTTTTAATTTTTTTAATTTGGATACACTGACTGGACGCGATTTTAACACTCACGACCGGCGATACTGACCAACCTGAGATTTTCTCCCTCGAACTTGGATTTTGCACACGAGTTTAAGGTTAGTACCTATTTTCTATGAGATAGGATTCTAACAAACGATCGAATCAAGAGGTATGGCCTAGAATAATCCATAGTCTTGTGGCTATATAGCAAGTACATCATAAGATCTGTTGCGTCCATATTTGCCGTAACACAATTAATTGATTTCCGTAGACCGACTCTTCACAGGCTCTGAAACCATAGTACCACACTAATGTTTTTATCTTTCATATAATCCTCACCATCATGCCCCGCTGCATTAATTGCTGGATTGCTATTCCAATTACACAACCATATCGGTACAATGCAACACATTTGGATCTTGAGATTATCTCTGTATTAGAAGAATGGATTGCCAGACAAGTACCTATGTAGCTAAAATCTGCATACCCTGAAAACTAGGTACCAGGTTATCCATTCAGCAGTTTTATAATACTGATTTTCATTTGCATAGTCTATTTACAGTTAATCATTCCTCATTTGTGCACGTTAACAATAGAAAATGGGTTGGGTTATGCTCAGGCTCATGCAAACGTTGAGTTACCTTATTAGCATAGTCATAACCATCATCAACTTGAAAAAGAATATAAAATATTAACAAATTCCTGTACTTATAGATTAATGTACTTTTAGATTAATATATGAAGTATTTCTTGTTTTAGGTAATCGATGAAGACTACCTATGTCACGAGTGTGTTAGCATATTGATTCTTGAATCAAATAACAGGAATGAAGGCAATGTAGGTGAACGTCAATTTGGCCATGACTCAGTTTGTGTATGTTGTGGCATATCTATTGCCAGATGAACTGGGAGACGCTCTCATCAACTAAATGATGGTGCTACTGAATAGATTTATTCCGCCAATATAATCAGCCCTCTTGTTGTAAGTGTACTTGCTTGTTGTATAGTTTATTCCAACTAATATAACTCTAAATAATATAGTAATATCAAGATAATTCAGTAGCAATTCAAGCTTAGCTTGAGCAGCTTGTGTGACTGTGACTGTTTTTATTATTCACCCACATTAGAATTACTAAAACTAATTGTGCCTTCGATTGCAGATGCCTTCTAACGCCCGTGCATGTAATGCTTGTTGGCTAAGGGCTCATCGGCAACCACCACCACCTGCAGAATGTGGATCCGTATTATTCACAATAAGTACTGCCAGCACAGATAATGATGAGATTCCGCAAGAACCAAATCCATTCATGGATTGTGAATCTAGCTCTGCAGTGGAGGCTCCCAGTTCTGCCAGTACAGACATTGAAAATGTTCTCTGAAAACGGTGTAAGCCTTACTTTAGATGGTTATAGGTGCACTCCAGATACCACTACTCATTGTTTTGTTCCGGATTGTATGAATCAGGAAAAGAAACGTGTGCCATTGTTTTTAAAGAAAATATTCTCACACATCAAAAACTGTACATCACTAAAAATGCTCGGCTGTGTGAAGAACATTTAAGTTAATACAATTGGGACTTTCTTGCTGAATTTGAATTCGTAACTGAATTCAACCAGGTGCATATTACTGAAATGCTTGAATTGTAACGGAGGAATGTAAATAACACTATAGACTTTGAAAATGTTGAAAAATCTTTAAAAACGGTCAAGCCTGTCTAGTATCGACAAATAGTATTCTACTTGTCGATACTGGACAGGCTTGACCGTTTTGAACTTTCTGGCAATATTAACTTGCATAGCTCAATTGTCCAATTTATGTAGAAAACCTAAAACAGCACTTGGTATGTATTTAATAAGAATATGGACTGGAGAACCTTTTTGATGCATTGCCTCTTTGTTTCTTTTATCAACTTATACAGTCTGCCAGTATGTAAAGAAGACCCGTAGCTGCTTATTCGAATCATATGTACCTTTACATTTGGGCATTAGTAATATCCCAAGAACAAGCTTGTCCGACAGAAATCTTCTGATTCCACAGGGTCTATTTGGCACACAGGAAAGTAATCCTATAGTAATCTTTGATGGCACATATACATGTATATACATATATTTGCAAAAGTCGTCTAATTACCTATTCCAAAAAAAAACCTATAGCTTATATAAATATGCCAATCTATTGAAATCTTTTATAATGGCAACCACAGATGGATTTATTTTAGACGTTTATGGTCCATATGCTGCTACAACATCTGATGCCCAGATAATGAATGAACTTTTTTCACCCAGTGGTGCTCTCAGAAATTATTTTAGAGACAATGATGTGTTTTTGCTAGATAGATGGTTTCGGGATGCTATAGGACTACTTACCTCATTAGGATTCTCAGTACACAAGACAGAGATTCTAGATGTAGGTGAAACACAATTGTCCATGATAAAAGCAAATAAATCTCGGCTTGCATATGGGTAATTGAAGTAGTGAATGGTCGGTTTAAACGTGATTTCAAGATGTTCAGAAATAAATATTTTAATGTTGCATCAAGAAACTTAATGAACGATTTTAGAATTTGCGCAGCCATATTGAATAATTTCCATACTCTTATAACCAACCGTTCTGATGCTCAAGCAATCTTAGACAGAGCAATGCAAATAGTTACCATGCCGAACTATTTAGGTGACATATGTGCTTGAGCATAGACGCCGAGCCAGTTTTATAAGAATAGATGATGCCCAATTACCACAAATAAATATGTTCCCTGTAATGGAAATGTCAGACTTGATTTTGTTTAGTCTTGGAATTTACCAAATAAAGCAAACCAGGTGATATTATGGGGAGCATATTTGTGCAAATGGGACATTTTTGGTTGAAATAAGTGAAAGCTTAGAAATCACAAATGTCCCAGCAGGCATAATGCCATCACATGAGACAGTATTACTAAGAGGCAGGATCAGGTCAAGACATCAAAGCAATAAAAAATATTATACTTATGTCTTGATAAAATTAACCAAATGAAATAGTTGGGAGGAGAGAATTTGTGAATATTACTACCTACTGCAGCTGTATAGTAGGGAAGCGAACTGTTGGAAGCTGTGCTCATTTAACACATTGTCAGCTTAATTCTTTATGCAAACGCTTCTTTATGCTACACCCTTA
Source organism: Dicycla oo (assembly GCA_948252095.1). Lineage (NCBI taxonomy): Eukaryota > Metazoa > Arthropoda > Insecta > Lepidoptera > Noctuidae > Dicycla > Dicycla oo. Next base: position 20,483,939 of record OX411732.1, read on the forward strand.
CCGACCCTTATTTTACGATGTTTTCGAAACAATAGAGATGCACAACGAACGCACATGTGCGGCGCGCCGCACTCGAAGAAAGTTATGAAAATGCGCATGTGCGTCTTCCGCGCCTAATGTATTAATGACGATCATTTATGGTATCTTGGGTGGGCTCGGCATCAAAACAACATATTACCGCCTGCACAGTTTCTTGACAATATAATTGTAAGGGAAGATGTAGGAAATGAAGAGGTAGAATAAATATATCTTCATTAAACTATTAAGTAATAGACATCGTAGCCCCCTATCTAGCTGTTACAATTACTGTTAATTACAATATGTTGATTTAGGAACTTTTCGTGACTTCATGGAAACTAGTAAGATCATACCATTGTTTAAATCAGGTAATAAAAATGACGTTGGCAATTTTAGGCTTATTTCTATCCTACCTGCATTTAGCAAAATATTTGAAAGGTAGCTAACACCCATATTTATAAAGAAGTAAAAGTGATTACTTCAGTAAAAGTAATTACTCAAGTAATGATTTTTTTTTCTATAGTTTAGTATTTGCTTGAAGTTAGAACTGTCAAAGGTTACAATTCTTAGCCAAGTAATAGTCACCATTGTCTTTACTTAATAATTGAGAGTTGAGAGACCATTGATTTTGCAATGGAACGTTGATTCTTAATCAAGCATTTACTCGAGTAAGTAACGTATATTACTCGACTACTTATATAATAAGATTTTAAAATGAAGAATTCTATCACAAAGAAATTACTTGTCTTGTCTTACTTCACAAAGAAATTACTTAGCAGCAAGTAATTGCTTGTTTATAAATACGGGTGTAAGACATTTTAATTTAAATAGCCTCCTTCATTACGAACAATATGGCTGTACAAAAGGTCGTTCACTAAGATGCGGGTGTTGCTCTGCTGAAACACATATTTATTTTAGTTATTTTCATAGCGCTATGTCCTACAGTATTCTGCTCTGGGGCAAAGCCGATGACATTCAAAATATTATTTGTTCTTGAAAAAAAACAAGCTGTTCGAGCAATTTACCAGCTAGGTGCCAGAGTTTCTGAGAGATTTTTTTTAAATATACCTATTGGTATTCTCACGGTGGCATCACAAGTCATCTTTGCCAACATCTTATATGTTTACGGTAAACTGGGGTTACTTTAATACTACGGGGTTACTTTGATAACAACTTTCGACTTATGTAAAACTTATTTTTATAATATTTACAATGCCATATCAAAAAGAAACTTATCAGTAATTTGCACTTCTGATATGGCATTGTAGATATTATAGTCGAAAGTTGTTATCAAAATAACCCCGTAACCCCAGTTTAACGTATTAGACAAAATATACATATATACACTAAAAACAGTGATATTCACAATGTTAACACCAGAAATAAGGACAAATTGCGTGCTCCATTTCACCGGCTTCATAAGGTTCGTAACTCATTTGTTGGGCTTGATATATCTTTTTATAACAAGCTGGACTGAAAAGGGGTCTTAAAAATTCGAAGGGGGCTACTAGGGCTGCTATTTGCACATTCTCAAACATTTTTTTCTCTTTTTTAGGCCGGATAGTTTTCGACTTTTGATAAAAAATGTAAAAAAATACCGTTCCCCGCCTTATCTCCGAACTTTGCATAGAGAAAAATCTGAAATTATCCTGTGTGATACAAGTTTATGTAAAGATTACAGGAATAATAAAACGATGGCTCTAAATAGCACATTTTTTTATAAATGATGGTACGGAACCCTCGGTGCCGCGAGTCCGACTCGCTCTTGACCGGTTTTTTCCTTATGACGGCAGAATAGTAGGTCGCTGTGATTGACTCAAAAGAATGTTTATGTTCTTTCTTCAGAATTAGGTTACCTTCAGATAGGTTATATGAGTTCATATAATTATTTAATTGCCAGTAAAAGTCAATTTATTTTAATTTAATTTTTATTTATCATTGACATGATCTACTCATTACAATGTCTTATGAGTGGTTTTGGAATATGTGGTTAGCTAGTGACCTCAACAATTGTTCATATTATTCTTGCCTGAGCAAACGGCAGCAAGTTCGTCATGCTCCCTTAGATGTCACTGCTTGCTTTATTTTATTTAATACTTACTACCTCTTGAAAGAGCACAGACAGCAATTTTAAAAGTAGCAAACATCCATCCCTTTCTCTATCCTACAGATCTGCTACGCAAATCCTGTAACGTGCTGACTGTTCGCCAGCTTTTTATAACGCACTTGGTATTAAAACAGCACACCATGCTCGCCTATATTACATACATTGAAAGTACTAATAAGAGACGGAATGATATTGTATGTGAGTCAAATGCATCCTCTAAATATGTTTTTATAAACAGATTTTATACATTTTTAGGCCCATTTATGTACAATAAATTAAATAGGAAATTAAGTATATATAAATTAAATAATTACGACTGAAAAAAGATTATTCTGCAATTTTTACTTAGCATATCATACAGTGAGACAGAGGATTTACTTCTTGTCTGTAAATAAAACATGTTAGTCTTGGAAGTGTTAATATAAATATTAGTTTTTATTTTAGTCTTCTCCTTTGGTAATCTTATATTTTAAATTTTTAAGCACCATTCTAGCCTGAAACATAGGTTCTATCTAGTTCAGGCAAATGAGCAACTGTGCCCTCTATAATTTTTAAGTTATTGTAAATCTGCACCATTTTTATAAATAAACGATGTTATTATTATTATTTTATCATTTTATAACTTCGAGTTACGGTTAGGTACATATAGCTATAATATGTAAGTGGGCACGCCCTATAAGCCTGGAGGCTTATTTAGGTATAAAGTTCTGTTTACGTTTTTAGTTTTGTATTTTTATTTCTGCTTGAATATAGTTGTATAGTTTTCGATATTTTTTTGTTGGTATATTGGCGTGTGCTAGTTTCATTTAATTTAATGTTTTGTGTCGCCTATGTACCTAAATTATTTTGCGTACTATTGTATAGAATCAATTTTTTTTTAACTGAACAGACAGCTGTGCTGCTGGGGAGTTTGTTGCGTCACTTCTTCTCCTCAGTTAAAGCACTATGAAGTGGTGAAGGGTGGGCGTTTTGGGGGACTGTCTTATGTAATTTTGAAAGTGTTGATTCTCAGCCCAGTTTGAATAAATGACTTGATTTGATTATAAGCAAATACAATATTCTTTTATTTCTCTACCTAGTACAAATTGTTCACGTATTCCGGCTTGCTGGAGCGACTATTAACAAAAGGCTAACAGATCCAATCCAGTCTAGTCTGTGTCAGGTATAATGATCCGCCTTGGAAGAGATGCATATAACCATCAGTAGTCAGTAATTTTACACACAGTTTACCAACTTCAAAGTCCCAAATTGTAGGAGAAAATAAGGATATTTGGTACAGTCCGTGCGCGATAAGTTGAGACCTGAGCGCGGTTTAAATATAAAGATTTAGACATTCTAATGCTGCACTGTTCCCGAGTAAGATTAACTATGTTAGTTAGTGTCTACTTTTCTTTTTTAACACAGGCTATGTGACTCGGGAACAGTGCAGCATTATATTATCTAAATATTAATGTTTAGTATATTTAAACAGCGCTCAGATCTAAACTTATCTATCGCGCATGTGTTGTACATGTAATTCATTATCCTTATCATAAATCATTATATTGTAAATAATAGCGCTTCTGGGATAACACAATTTCGCTAATAATAAATAAAATAAATTCAGACCATTACTGTCTGATTGCTGGGCACGGGCCTCTTCTCAGAATGAGTGTTAGGCTTCCACTACGCTGGCCTGGTGCGGGTTGGCGGACTACACACCACTGAGGACTTTGGCAATTGTCCCACCACTGGCGATGAACGAGTAGCGAGTAGAACTAGCAACTGAAAACAAGTTGGGAACAGCGAGCAGCGAGTGTGTAGTTCCGTTAGTTTTGTCGCTGGGCTAACAGTGAGTGTCCGAGTGCGACGGACGAGTCCCACAGTCCCACACGGGTTTCAGTCGACTAAAGCAAGTAAATATTCAAACTCATCTCTACGAAAACAGTGATAGTTCTAGTAATTGTTCTGAATTCGTAATATGTGCACTCAGATCTGCACTCTAGGCAGAAATGACCGCTGGTTGGTCTCGGCGTGAGCTCTGACCGCCAAGCGAGCATCGCTGAGCGGGTATTATTTTAAAAACCAGTGGAGGGAGTCCTCGCCGGCAGTGTGAACAGTCGGCGATCAACTATTAATTTATGCATCTCTTGTTTACACGGAATTTATAACTATTGTACGTTTCTTGAGCGAGAAAATTGCCGATAGTTAGTCGCTTCCTAGCTGGCAGTGGGACAACTGCCTTATGAGGCCCTCTCAAATGATGATTTCGCTATTATCAATAAAGTTACATGCTCTGTGATTATCAAGTAAAAATTAGAAATACAATAAACATATTAAAATCCTAAGATTCCTAAGCAAACGGGAAAATAGCGATTTTGACAATGACAATTTAAGCGAAATGACAACTGACAAGAGTGTTTCAATGTGCAAAAATAATATTGCGATAAAAAATAACTGGATTTAAAATATTTATTTATTAAATAATGGTGGTTCTAATATTTTTTTTGTTTTTGTAAGGCCATCCTGGATATTTTTCCCTATCAGAAAAACAGCACATGATAGTTGCTCATGTTCCAAGCCCATTTCATCACATGTCCTTTGGATCAGAACTGCAACTGGAAACACACGTCGATTATGTGTGTGATAAGCTCGACAGATTTGTCTACGCAATAAAAAGATTAAGAGTCACGGTATCAAAAGAAGCTGCGCTTTGTGCATATCACGGATACGTTTCGTCCGTACTCACTTATGGTCTCTTGTTGTGGGGTAATTCGGTGGATATTATAAAAGCGTTTAGAGTACAAAAAAAATGTGTACGTGCAATTTGTGGGGCCTGGTATACGGATAGTTGTAAGCCCTTGTTTAAAAAGTACAATATTCTGCCATTACCGTGTATTTACATTAGAGAATTATGCCTATTTGTACGACAACATCCGACGGACGAACTCGCTAGGAGGGCATCCAGTGCGTCAGTCTATGGGCCCGAACCAATCATACCCATCCCCTTCAACCAATTACGCAGATGGCTGCAAGAGATCACCCAAACAAAAGCAGAGGAGTGGTGGTCCTCGGCACCAGGGTGCAGGCAGTCCAGGGAGGCTATGCCAAGCCTGGATGGCAAACTGACCAGGCGACTCTTACGCCTGGATAGGAACGGCCTGCGCCTGATGACGGGGACCATCACAGGACACTGCTCGCTGAACAAACACTTTTACACAATGGGCATAACGGACAGCCCTCTATGCAGAGCTTGCATGGAGGCTGAGGAAACCGTTCCGCATGTGCTCTTCGAGTGCACAGGCGTTGCCCAGATTAGAACAGAAACCCTCGGGACACCCAAATCTTTAACAGATGTTCTGAACAGACCAGAAGCCGTGACCAACTTCTGGAGGGAGGTGGGCTGGTTGGAATAAACCCCGACGGCCGCTATGGCTCACGCACAATGGTCCACTTGAAGGATTAAGTGCGGAAACCAAACCCAATAACATAGAACATAACATAGAACATAGAACGACAACATCCAGAATATTTTACTAAATACAAAGATGTAACCAAACGAAAGGTAGCTCCTAGAAATAAGGATAAATTTAAACATGAGCTCTGCTTACCGCAATGCAGGCTCGAATTGTATAAAAGGAACTCGTACATAAATGCTGTAAAGGTGTATAACAAATTACCGGACGCCTTTAAAAATCTACCTTTGACCAGGTTTAAAAAAAAAAGGTAACGCAATGGTTAAAAGAAAAATGCTTTTACGATCTCAGTGAATACATGTCAGATCGCGGAGAATGACACTGTAATAATAATATATATACTTTATAATAATTAATTAATTAAAATTTGCACTCTGACATGATAATACATAGTTGTGATATTTATTATTTACATATTGTTAATCTGACATTATATTAAACTATCCCTTGAACTGACCTAGGTATGTTTGACATGTAAAATTCTAATGCATGAGTTCTGATTTGGTGTGGCTGTCTACTTGTATTTTTATTTAAAATTTAATTAAAATAGCAACATCGTGCTCCACACTAGCGACGAAATTAAATATTTGCACACCATAGCATAATGGTAGAATGTAAAGGGGCCACTATTTTTAAGATCATACATTGTATACCTACATTCTAGCAAATAAATGAATTTGAATTTGAATTTGTCTTTTTTGTAATTTTGTAAAATTTTAATAAAGTTAACTCACTTTTTTGTTAATTAATCATTCTCATTTAATATTCGAATAACATTTAAGTTTTACAAAAAAAAAAAAACCCTGTTTCGCATTTCATTTTGATAATAAAACACATAGAACGCTTGGGCCACATTCCGTGCCGCTGAGTGTACATGCAACAAAACATTTCGTCTTTTGTGCCAAATCCGTCCCTGACGAATTAATGTTGCTTATCAATATGGCGGAGCGGGATAAACAAGCTACGCGTCAAATTTTGTCCGAGTCATTGTGACAACAGGTGACAGAACGAGATGCCATTTACGACTTGTCGCTTAGCAAAAAAAGGTTAAAGAATCATGTCCATCTATATAAATATACCTATGGATTAATGTTTGGTCTGCTACTCTTTATGTCTGTACCCAATATCCACACGCATAAATCACACAAGTGCGCTCCTTTTTCATTTTTTTTTAAATTCTGTATTTTCTCTTCTTTTATTTTATTATTATTCTGTTTTCAATTATATAAGAGCGGAGTCACCTAACACAAGCATTTTCTTGCCAAGGTGTAGGTAGGTCTCCAAAACGTGTAGGTATGTTAAAGCTATAAGTAATTGAAATGAGCATTTTTTTTTTAACTGTAATGTAACACGTTACACACGCACGGTTAAACAAATCGGGCTAAAACAACCGCTTCTGTTTTTTTTTAAGTTAGAATCTTAAAAATCGTCACAAGACAATGTGAACGATGCATTATATTATCCGTAAAAATCTACCAGTGATATAGCAATATTTATTGCAAATAGGAGCCATTAGGCAGTAATGAATTTAACCTTTATCTAGATATCATTTTTACATACGAATGGCGAAGCTTTTGTTTTTCTTATGTAAGGTGTACCGTTCACAGTACCTACCTATTTAGGAAATCTATTTTTTTTTCATATTTCTATTATTGCATCGTATGTTTGGATTTAAAAAAAAATTGTTTCTTTTATCTATTGCCGAATCAGTTGAGCACGGCGCGGCGGCGGCGCTAAATGGCTTAATTTAAATCTAGACTTAGAATCTGTTATACAATGTAATCTTAACTTTTACCGGCGAATCTTAGGATTAGATGGTTGGTCTTGAAAATAAACTGACATATGTTCAGCAGACTTTACCAGTACTTAACTTTTTACAAGAATGAAAATTAAGTCCAATACATAATAGTGAACACATTCAATATATTTACAGAAATATGAGATAAAATGCTCCGTTATTACCAACTAGCTTCTGCCCGCGTGAAATTTCTGGCCCCCCGACCCCCCCACCCCGTCGCATCGCATCGCCTGTCTGCGCTATTACTTCGTTTCGCTTAGCGTTCTTTCTAACTTTTTTCTTAGGTAGTTACTTACGTATTTAAATGAAAAATCAAAGTTAGCAAAAAGTAAACAAACACAATAATGGCTCCGACACCAAAGTAACGTGGATTACGTACGTGGTGTATTCCCGTTCGTCCCACTGCCGTCGTTCCAATGGTGACACGAACGAGAATTTAAAAAATAATATTAAATTTATTCCCGAATGTCCCATGTTTAATATTATTTTTTAAATTCGTGCCACCAGTGGGACGAGCGGGAATACACCGATTACGTTAATATGGTTACGGAGCTATCATCAGTGAATCACGCATGCGCCCTAGCGCGGTCCCCATATACAATGATATAAAACGAATTGAAAATTCCTTGGTCGATCCGAAGTTAAGGGGGAAGCGTCAGGGTCGCCCGCGAAATTCAATTTTTCTTGCGTTTTTTTTTTTGCAATTTGCAAGTCAGTATTAAGTTGTATGTTACATAAAGTATGATTCGCGTCGTAACAAATATCTATTTACAGAATTATATTCAATAGAATCAATAATACAACTCTTTAAGTTAGTATAATTCAAGATTTCATGAAATAGTATTCCCGAACGCTTACAACCCGAATTTTTCTTCAAAGTTAGAGTGAACAGGCTTCTTCGGGTAAGCTCACTCCATCGTAGACTTTGTCTCTGTCACCTCTGACTATAGTCAAGAGCAAACCCATGACAAATAATAAATAAATAGTCATTCACTAGGATTACCTGGACTTAAAGAACTGTATTAATCACTTTAATGATTATAATTATGTAAATACATACTTGTTACGGCCGCGAATTACATTTTGATCAACGTACAACCTAATACTGACCTGTAAATTGCAAAAAACGTAAGAAAATTTGAATTTGACTACCCTGACGCTTTCGCCTTAATAGAACAAAAACGGCCAAGTGCGAATAGGACTCGCGCACGAAGGGTTCCGTACCTTATCTATAAAAACGGAAAAAAAATCACGTCTGTTGTATGGGAGCCCCCTTAAATATTTATTTTATTCTGGTTTTTAGTAATTGCCGTTATAGCAGCAACATAAATACATCATCTGTGTACATTTCAACTGTCTAACTATCACAGGTCATGAGATACATACAGCCTGGTGACAAACGGACAGCGAAGTCTTAGTAATAGGGTCCCGTTTTACCCTTTAGGTACGGAACCCTAAAAAGCAATTTTATAGCATTATGTTGTTAAGAAATCTGAATCATAATAAAACTTAAGGGACTATTTTTGAATTCATAATCAGAACTTTACGATATGAGTGTAGATAAAAGGTGTTATAACATGATTCTATTTTTAAATTGCGGTATTTCGTTAATAAAGTACCTATGTCAATTACTCGTTTTGAAGTTTATAATTAGAATTATACGATTTAAGAGTAGAGAAAATGTTTTATGATCTGTCTTCCCACCCGCGTTATGTGTTTTATTATTAGCTAAATCTTAAAGAAATACATCATACTAAAAAACATTGCTGTACAATACGGCCGATGAATATGGCCGGTCCGAACTTTGCGCAGAAGGCTGCGCAATAACATTTTTTGGGAATCATATTATGGTGACAAGAGGCGAGTGCGCGAAAGTTCGGAGAGCCTATTTTCAGACCAGCAATGATCATCAGCCATTATTGTATTTATGTTTTGAATCAATCAATTTTTGTTAGTTTACTACTATCTAAATAGCCTTTTAAAATGGAAGGCAGAATATTTTGGCATAAAAAATTAGCATAATCATTCTACTAATATCCTAGTTCAGTTCATCACCGAATCTCTCACTCTTTCTTCAATAACCACACTTCAGGAAGTAGAATTTAAGCTCGGATAATAATAATAATGATAATAAATTACAGTTACTTCTTATTGACAGCAGCAACCCAACAGCAAACTTATTGTAACTAGAATAAATATCACTGTGATTTTCAAAGTAAGATAACTGTGGAAAGACTGTGTGTGCTGTTTCGAGACATAGACAAAAAGAGATATACTTCTTTAAAGCGCAAGGTCCAGGTAGGCCGCGAAATTCAAAGTTTCTTACGTTTTTTTGCAATTTATGATTCGCGACCTAACAAACCTGTATTTATAGAATTATGATCATTAAAATCAACAATACAAGTTGTATTATTAGGATTTGTACACAAAATACAAGTTGTATTATACAACTAAGTTTATATAATCGTAATAAATGACTATTTCATGAAATCTTGACATTTAGGATTATACTAACTTACTGATTCTAATGTTTATAATTTTGTAAATACATATATGTTAATGTCGCGAATAATACTTTAATCAACATACAACCTAATACTGACTTGCAAATGGCAAAAAATGTAAGAAAATTTGAATTTCGCAGGCTACCTGGAGCTTCCCCCTTAACTGGTTTCAAATTAAATCTTTCAGGGTCCCAAACTTGTACTGACAAAAAAATAGTAGCTTGTATCTACACCTCTTGATAAGTTCTGGTTTAATATTCTAGCACATAATTCCTTATCTAGTAAATAGTGTCTATCTGGACATTGTATTACGGGCCCTAAGATGTATGAAAAGCTGTTGAATTGGAGCCAAAGAAAAAAAAATCAGATTTTTATTAAGGTCCTATTTCATAATTTCTTCGAATATCAAAACATAAAACAAATAATTCAATAGTTACAGATTTATTTAAAAACAAATAGTGAACTTGTGATACTTATTATAAAGCATTACGCTAAATATAAAGAAGGCGTGAGTATATGTATGTAAGCTAAATATACAATAATAATTCATATACTACTATTTATATTTTAATATACGTTATTCTACTTATACAATGCGGCTTAGAAATAGAACATTATTCATTATAATAGTTTGATATGAACATCAATCAGATCATAGCAATGTAAAAACAATGAAACTGTATAGTTGCCATCACGAAATATAATATTTCTGTTCATGTGTATAATATATTAATATTGAACTTAGAGCATATAATAAAGAAATCAAAAGTCAAAACCGCGCGAAGAAGGGGCCGGTCGCTACTCACTCCTAACTCGAACTCACTCCTAACTCGATTTCAGACCAAACCGGTTTATTCCACGCGTGATATGTCGCAGCTAACTAACTGGCTTAATTAGGCGTTTAATTAACAGCCTAGCCTTTGGAAGTAGTGCTAGCCGGCCGCTGCCCCGGAACAGCTCTCTTCGCTCGCTCGGCTCGCACGCGGTTGGTCACAGTTCTAACCTAACCTACCCATTTCAGATCAGGGTGCCCCGGTTTAGTTATAATAAACTGGTTTGGCCTAAAATCAGGTTTGGCCGGTGACATATACATATGACTCAATAGGGATGATGCCTGGGTAAAAAAAAAGAAATTCTATTTAGTCCATCAGTCAGATAATAAAAAAATATTAGATACGTATTTTTTGCTTTATCATATTAATAAAAAATGACTTAGATAACTCGCATTAAAATTCGGGAGTGGGGGCCTGCTACGTCACTTCTACGTATAAAATCTACCAAGACGTGACGTCATGCCACATTTTAACTCAATGTATCGCCGTAATCTTTTGATTACGTAGAAAAAGAAAAAATACGTGTCCAATATATTTTAATAATCTACATGACGGACAAAAAAAAAAAACATTTTTTAGTCATCATCCCTATTATTACAATATACTATTATTGGTTGACTGCACGCTGGCCGAAGCCCGCCTGCAGTCATGCACTATGACATTATAATACACCGATATTAAGAATCTTGGCAGTTTTCTTGCGTTAGTACTGTTCTATAATAAATGAGCTACGATTTATTTTTAATTCTACAGGCTGTAATTGCCATTGGCACCCCCCTTCTAGGAGTGGAACACTAGATTCAAACAGCTTTTATACGACGATCACGACCGCGCGGATAACAGTTTCAAACTTAAATTCGAACGATTTTAAGTTTGAAAATACTCGTTTTGCACTTAATATTATAGAGGTATGAGGAACAGGGTGTAAAGTTCACTCCGCGATGCAGGATTTGTGTGACGTCGGGTGTTTAATGCGTAGTTCGCATGTGGTGATATAGATGCCGCCACAATGTTTGTTTAGTTTTAAGGCTTTATTGATTTCTATGGGTGACAATTATTTTGTTTTTCACAAAATCTCATTCGTTCATGCTACGGCCGCGTACTCGTAAATACAGTGTAGCCACTTTCAATTCGTGAAAATACTTGAAAAAAGAAGTGATTGACATGCAGCGAAAGTATCTTAACCTTTGTTAACATTAACCAAGCCACAAAACCTCACTGCTTGCGCTTCCTCATGCGCCTCAGCGGGTACCTATGTCCCCGCACGCTGCGCACGCGCTAGAAGGACCGTGCGAGGTACACGCGGCCGCACGCGCCGCGCGAAAGTTCCACGAAGCCCAACTTGCTATAGAACTGGTGCAGGTAGTGGTCCGTCGCGTTGATGCACGCGTGCACGCCGCTTGCACCTGAGGATACAGATTGACAACATTTTAAAACAGGAGGAACTATAAAATCGCCGTTTTCTAATAATTACATACAAAAACATCTTTTCATTTAACATTCCTAAAATTTTTGTCCCGTGTGAGCGACAGGTGACATAATGTGACAGTCCTCTTAAAATGTAAATCCAAGATGGCGGCTGCGAAAAAAAATTGTTTTTGGGTTAAATCAGACGTGAGCGTGAGAAGGAACTTCGTTCCTGACGGGGGTCCCCCGACCGCACAGGTTTTTTTTACAGTGTCTTTTGATCACCCGAGAAATATCTTGTAGGTAATGGTTTCGGATCTATGTAGGTGTTTTTGTATGAGATATTTGTGTCACTAAACATAAGTGAAATACAAAAACAGTTGATGGATAAAACTCTAAAAATTTGCGTACACACAGACTGATAGCGGTTTACTTGAGAAGTTAAGAAGTAAATCAAATTCATCGGACCTCGTTTTCACTTACGGTAAATTGACATGCAAGTCAACAGTCTGGCAAGCACGAGCGGGTCACGACACGCCGCTAGCACACAGCACGTCAGTAACGCGGGGTGAGAGCGTGTCACGCGCCCAGTAGAATTGTAACTGTGATGACTATGTGACACTCACCGTGTGCTCTAAGCGCAGCTAACACGCAAGTCAACAGTCTGGTAGGCACGAGCGGGTCACGACACGCCGCTAGCACACAGCACGTCAGTAACGCGAGGTGAGAGCGTGTCACGCGCCCAGTAGAATTGTAACTGTGATGACTATGTGACACTCACCGTGTGCTCTAAGCGCAGCTAACACGCAAGTCAACAGTCTGGCAGGCGCGAGCGGCTCACGACACGCCGCTAGCACACAGCACGTCAGTAACGCGGGGTGAGAGCGTGTCACGCGCCCAGTAGAATTGTAACTGTGATGACTATGTGACACTCACCGTGTGCTCTAAGCGCAGCTAACACGCAAGTGAACAGTCTGGCAGGCGCGAGCGGGCCACGACACGCCGCTAGCACACAGCACGTCAGTAACGCGGGGTGAGAGCGTGTCACGCGCCCAGTAGAATTGTAACTGTGATGACTATGTGACACTCACCGTGTGCTCTAAGCGCAGCTAACACGCAAGTCAACAGTCTGGCAGGCGCGAGCGGGTCACGACACGCCGCTAGCACACAGCACGTCAGTAACGCGGGGTGAGAGCGTGTCACGCGCCCAGTAGAATTGTAACTGTGATGACTATGTGACACTCACCGTGTGCTCTAAGCGCAGCTAACACGCAAGTCAACAGTCTGGCAGGCGCGAGCGGGTCACGACACGCCGCTAGCACACAGCACGTCAGTAACGCGGGGTGAGAGCGTGTCACGCTTTCAGGAGCTCGCTCGCATACGTTGAACTGGTGGAAGTGACGGACGCATTCCTAGGAAAAAAGAAAATGTAAGTAAGAAATAACACGGTGTAAGTAAGTGCCGAACGCATTCTATAAAAATGTACCAATCTGTGTAATAAAACGAACTGTTTTCTGATAAAATGGACGGTTCTATGTACTAAGTTTGTCATTTCCGTTGGGAAATCCCATCGGGCGTACAGCTTGTAATTTAATAATAATTGGCATACCTTAGCCGCCTGGCTAAGGTCTTGTCTCTCGGTCAGCTGTTCCGGGTACTTCGTGCACATTTCCGGTATCCACGCCACTTCCTGTCGCTTGTAGAACTCCTTGCTATTCAGTACGGCGCACGCGTATCCTACTATTTCCGGTTTCATGCCTGTGGGACAATTTATGTTATTATTATTAGTTATTTTTTTCTGAGGTCTTGAGTTCTATTCCTAGGTCTAGCAAAGTGTTATTGAGTTTTCTATTAAGAATTTCTCAATAGCAGCCTGGAGTCTGGATTTGTGCCAGGTTGATGGCAATAGGCTCGCCCTCTATCACATGGAACTTAAACAAAACTGGTGAAATGTGGGTGTACTGTAGATACATCTCTGCCTAACCCTTTGGGGATTACAGGCAATTACAATTATGTTATTAAACATCATTATTTGATGTTCTAAAATGTGTATTTCCATTTGTATCCGTGGGTGTATTTGATGTGGGTGAGCGAGAGAGATTTTAAGTGTCTTAAAAGATCTACTTACAGATACAAACATTTCATTTCAGATAAAAAATAAATAAAAATCGATATAATTAAATATAAATGTTTCTTTGTTTGTCCCTTAGGCTGAAGTTTGGTAAGTTATTGCGTGTAGTCGTGCACGCTCGCGAAGGTTTCCGAGTTAGTAAAATCATCCTCCACGCGAGCTAAGACGCGGGCAAGTCTGGTAATTTAAATAAAAGTTAAATATGTTCAAATATTTCGCAGATCACCATATTTTCAATATTTTTCTTTTTCTATAGAGATATGACTTACTGTTAACTCTAGGCTCGATGGTTCGCTTGTCATCGTCATCTCCTGACTGATCCACCTCCTGAGGAATACATTCCTCATCGTCTTCTATCACCATGCATAGTTCGGGAACCAGCGTCAGGAATGGAGCTACTAGCCTAGGGCAGAAATTGATTTGTTAACATTCATTCAATTAAGGGGAAAGCCCCGAAACTATTAACCCGCGAAATTCAAATTTTCTTAAGATTTTTGCAATTTTCAGCTCAAGTGTCTGGGTGTATGTTGATAAAAGTATGATCACGACCGTAACAAATATTTCCGTACAAGGCGTGAATAAGTTGATAAGTCGACTTGCAAAAAAAATTTGAATTGTATAAAAATGGCATCTGGAATCTAATTCATATTAACATACACAAGTGCAGTTTGCTGAGAATTATGAACTTATCGACTTATTCATTTTTATTTACCATATAAATTAGGCATTCCATGCCATTTTTATACAATTAAAAATTACTTGCAAGTCGACTTATCAACTTATTCACGCCTTGTACGTTTATTTACAGAACTATAATCATTAGAATCAACAATACAACTCCTTAAGTTAGAATTGATCTCAAATGTCATGATTTCATGAAATAGTCATTCAATACAGTAGGTACATATTACCCGCAGTTATAGTATTGATGATTTTAATTATTGAAATTCCATAAATACAATCGGAGTCGCTCCATGTAAAATACTGGTATTCAGCTGCATCCGGTTAGACTGGAAGCCGACCCTAATATAGTTGGGAAGAGGTTAGGCAATTGATTGTATTCCATAAATACATATTTGTTACGGTCGCGAATCATATTCAAATCAATATAACACCTGATACTGACCTGCAAATTGCAAATAACGTAAGATTTTTTTTTTTTAAACAAAACTGTTTATTTCAATTACAAAGTGTATCTACATACAAGATTTGGAGATCACCTTTTAAGCAATTGTTAGGACAAATATACAGGGTTATTGGTAAAACACCAGCAACCTCTTAAGGGGTCATTGTACTCATCATTATCAACAACTTTTACTATGGAACCAAACCTGAAATCGCGAAAAAAAAAATCAGCTGTTCAGTACATTTATGTTCGCATAATTCGTCAAAATGTACTGAACAGCTGATTTTTTTCGCGATTTCCGGTTTGGTACATTTTTATTTTTATTGAATGGGAATTGTGGCAAAACATTCGAAAGATGTTTGTGTTCTATACGTATAGACTGTTCTATCTTGTTTATGCAAGTCTCGTTGACCAATTTCAAAGTCCCAAGGCCATGTGATGGATCAAATTATTGCCGCGCCGTTTGACGACTATCATCATCATTCTCCTGCACTTGTCCCAATTTATTTGGGGTCGGCGCAACATGTCTTTTTCTTCCATACTTCTCTATTAGTCGTCATCTCGGTAGTCACTCCCATTCTGGCCATATCATCTTTCACACAGTCCATCCATCGTTTCTTTGGTCTTCCCTTACTCGTATAGCCCTCCACGTTCATACTCAACACTTTCCTGACGACATTTTCCTCATTCCTCCGCATCACATGCCCATACCACGACAACCGATTTCCACACAACTTTTCAGTCACCGGTGTCACTTTCAGACTTCCTCTTACATGCTCATTTCTTATTCTATCCATTCGCGTAATACCACACATCCCTCTTAGCATTCTCATCTCGGCTGCATGCAATTGCCTTTCATTCATTCTTTTTATGGCCCAACATTCTGATCCATACAAGACAGCAGGTCTAACCATTGTTTTATAAATTTTCCCCTTGAGTTTAAGGGGAATGCGGGAGTCGCAGATTGTTCCCGTGACCGCCATTTCATCCATCCAGTGTTAATTCTGTGCTTAACAGTCCGGTCTACTTCGCCATCGCTTTGCACAAGTGAACCACCGCCGTTTGACGACTATACATAGAAGATATCTAAAAAAAAGCCTGTATCACAGCTATGCGCCCGCTGCTCTGTATGTAGCGTCGTCAGCCTACAATGTTCCCATTGCTGGGATAAAGGCCTCCTCTCTTTGAGTGGGAGTACGCTGTAATCCACGCGGGCCCAGTGCGGGTTGTCAGATGTTACATGTCTTTGAATTTCTGGTTCTAGGACACGCCGCCCGGTTTCCTCACGATATTTTCCTTCCCCGTTTTGAGAGCAATGGTGATGAAATTATATACACAAAGTAAATCGCCTGCCTGTGTTCGTACCCCTCAACCCGCGTACTCGTAAGTAGGGGCCGTTACCACTACGCCGCCCCTGTACGCTGCTACGTGCGCTCAACGTGGTGATCATGAATGTTTTTACCTCTTATTGTAAATAATACAAATCTTTTTTAATAATGAACCCTTCAAAACAAATTAAATGACATACCTGTCAGCCGGTAACGTTTGTAAATCACTAGGAAATAGATCACTGCAGTCGGAGCCATCTCTACACGTCTTATGACATATCGCGCATACCTGAAACAAAATGTTTACGTTTATTTATTATTTCTTAGCATATTATCATTTATACAGGGTTATTGGTAAAACACCAATAACCTCTTAAGGGGTCGTTGTACTCACAATTATGAACAACTTTTACTACGGGACCAAACCGAAAATGCGAAAAAAAAAAATCAGCTGTTCAGTACATTTATGTTCGCATAATTTGTCAAAATGTACTGAACAGCTGATTTTTTTTTGCGATTACAGTTTTGGTCTCATAGTAAAAGTTATTCATAATGATGAGGACAATGACCCCTTAAGAGGTTGTTGGTGTTTTACCAATAACCCTGTAGAGCTATATTATTTCTGAGAATATCATTTATAATGCGTTATTATTTCTAAAAATATGATTTAGACTGCGTTATTATTTCATAGAATATCATTTATCATTTATACAGCGTTATTTTAATCAGTAGGAGAAACTTTACAGACGTGCTGAGTATCACTAACTTGTATTTTTTTGTTTCTAAACTCTGGATACTTATAATTATAATAAAAAAAACGTGCCATTTACAAATTGAGAGCTTTGATTTGAATACTTAAACCCAGAATTTTAATTTCAAATCAACTTAAAGATGTTTGTAATTTGACATAATCCTTCCGCCCTTATCCCATGTTACTTGGGGTCGGCGCAACACGTTTTCTTCTTCCATTCTGCCCTGTCAACCGTCACGCTCATTCACTCCCTTCTCTTTCATATCATTCCTCACACAATCCATCAATCTTTTCTTTGGTCTTTGATGTTATTAAACTTCAATTATTCTCGATTATTTATTCATTTCAATTTAATAATGTTATTTAAATAATAATTGTTGGAAAAAGTAGTAAGATATGTGTTACTAATCGCCTTTACCGAGTGATTGCGTAAGAATTTAACCTGGGGTCGTATTATGAACAATTAATGCCATAATTTTTCCAGTGCCAGTGAGAGACGGAGCTATACATGCCCTTTTTCGCAACGGAATCATGATGGCGTTAATCTTTGTCGAATGTATGTACGCCCATCACTTCAGAACGGTTGCACCTATTTGGCTAAGTAATTCTTTTATTGTTGTTTGTAATTATCAGGACAAGGTTTGTATGAAAGAAAATGTTTAAAAAGCTGCCGGGAAAATTGGAAAATTCGGGAAAACTGAAAGTGCATTTTACATGGGAATTTTATATGAATTTTTTAAATTTTGATATGACAACGTTTGTTGGGTCTGCTAGTAGTTCATAATAAGCACCCTGAACAGAGTTTGTTTACACTGTCATCAGATAGTTTTAGATCAGAGCATACGGCTGATCACGAGATCAAAGCCTGTAAGTCGCGCAAAATGCGCAGGATTATTGTTAAAGAAAGGTGCTCGTGGCTAAGTAATAACAGCCGCACGCGTCGATCGATCAGGTTAAACTAAGCTTGCCGCAGTTAGTCCGTGGATGAGTGACCATCTTTAGATACCGAGACACCTTCGTGCCTCCCGCAGCAGCCCCAGCTGTCATTCGTGGATCTTTGACAATCGTTACGAATCGTCAGAAGCCCGAAAGTCAGACAACCAGTCTTACCCAGGTGTATCATGTTACCCAGTAACTGGGCTGTAGAGGTCTGGTAGGCAGTCGCTCCATGTAAAATGCTGGTATTCAGCTGCATCCGGTTAGACTGGAAGCCGACCCCAACATAGTGGGGAAAAGGCTAAGCAGACTGATTGATTGTTAAAGCAAGGACTATACCTGCTGACGAAAACAGCCTTATATTTCCGAAAGACTTACCGCTTCTTCATCAGCCGTTGAATAAGGTCTAATTGTAAGTGGTAGTATCGTGGGTGGCGGCAATGTTCTCAACGCGTCGCTGTTACATTCTACTGGTAATAATCTCCTTAAGTCTGCAGTAAGACCTCCTCGGAACACCCAGGGTTCCTGGGAACCACTCTCGAATGCCTCGCGCCAGCCTTTTGAAAACCCTGTGAGGGAAAAAAATGGGCTTACTAGCGTGTAAAGGCAAAATAGTGGCGATATTGGTTTAATTCTTATTCGGGCACTTCAATTGGAGTATTTGTAGAAATATTCTCGTTGCAATGCTACCTACAGTAACAAAATAAATTTTATTCTAATAGCAATTGGGTATATTTTGATTGTCAACATAACGATTAAAAGAAAGTAAATAAAAAAACTTACACGTGTAACTTCCTTGTGTATTTGTTGCTATGTTTTGTGGGTATTTCCCGAGCTCTGAAACAAGAAAGTAGTATTACAAATTGCCGCATTTTTTTTTTCTTCATATTTATTGAGCAAATGACTGCGAACAGACGCTTAGCGCTATTGACGGAGTCAGTAGAAGATGACTGAGGAAATACTCGACCATTGAAGATTACTGCTCCATCATTCATGTGTGGTGTAGTCTTAAAGAGGGTGGGTTGTCTTGGAACTGAGGATAGATACTGATGTCGTATAGAACCGAATATTACCTTATGTTTAAAAGGCACTACTTACCGCTTCTTCACCCGTCTTTGGCAGTGGCGTATTTTAAGATTTGGCGCCCTGACCCAATAAGGTGCGGCAAACACCGTAAATTAACGATAAAATAGGCAAATCCTGGCTACCGCGGGAGTTATAGTGAATTACGGGGATTAAAAAAAACCGGTCAAGTGCCACAATGAAGGATTCCGTAGTTGGGTTGAATTTATCCCAAGAACAAACTTAACAGTGAAAAACATGTTCTCCCATAGATACATTCCAACTGCAAATGTAAGTTTGCACGCACAATATTGAGAGATTTACCATGTTATTTTCTTATAGGTTGTCCTGTAATCTATAGGTATATATAAGTATTTTCTGTATTTTTTTTTTCAAAATTTTAAGTTCAGTAGTTTCGGAGATGGGGGGGGGGGAATGGTCAATTTTCGTCTATTTTCTTAAATAACTTTAAAACAGTTTATTTTAAAATTATAAAAACATATATTTGAGACCCCCCACAGTAAGCCCTTTCATTTGATATTTCGCACGGTACAGTTTGCAAAACTTTATTTTTATTTTCTTATGTGCCCCCCAAAATAGGGATGATGCCTGGGTAAAAAAAAGAAATTCTATTTAGTCCGTCAGTCAGATAATAAAAAAATATTAGTTACGTATTTTTTGCTTTATCATATTAATAAAAAATGACTTAGATAACTCGCATTAAAGTTCGGGAGTGGGGGCTTGCTACGTCACTTCTACGTATAAAATCTACTAAGACGTGACGTCATGCCACATTTTAACTCAATGTATCGCCGTAATCTTTTGATTACGTAGAAAAAGAAAAAATACGTGTCCAATATATTTTAATAATCTACAAGACGGACAAAAATCATTTTTTAGTCATCATCCCTATTGACCCCCATATTCAAAATTCATTAATTCACATTACACGTCCGTTTTTGACAGAAATACATACGTGTACCAAATTTCAACTTAATTGATCCGCTAGATTCGGAGCAAATTGGCTGTGACAGACAGACACATGTGTGAACCTATAAGGGTTCCGTTTTTTTCTTTTGAGGTACGGAACCCTAAAAAGCAAGTTGGTATGCAAGAGTACCACAAAAAAGTTAGAATACTAGTCATGTACCTGTTTGTAATTGTTTAGCTCCCCGCCTTGGAAAGGATAAATTTACTTTTCACCATTCATACAAAAAAAGAAGAAACTACTATAGAAGTTGCTTTGCGTCACTTTCACGTGAATAAACTGTTTTTCTTTCTTTCTTTGACGAATTAGGTACGAATAAAAGCTTTAGATTTCAGAAAATGAAGGATAGAACAGCGAACAAAGCGAGCTCGAAAATTTTAGCACCCCGCCTCGGATAGGTTGGATGTTAACGATGATGCAGATATAGACGACTAGCTTTTACCCTATGTCCTAATCCATGTGCCAAATTTTATCCAAATCCGTTCAGCAGTTTTAGCGTGAAACCGTAACAATTCAATCATGGTTAGAAAGACACGTGGCGCCATCTATTATCATAAGAACGTTATTATTGTTTTCCTCGGGAATAATACTTTTTTCGGGATGAAAGGTACCCTATGTGTACCTGACAACGTATATGCAAAATTTAAGGATGATCGGTTCAGTCGTTTAGGCGTGAAAGGTCACAAACAAACAAACTTACTTTCGCATTTATTTAGGATATGGAAGTTAATTAGTCGACTTATATAAAAGTTCCAAAATTAAGAAAAAAGAATGAAAGAGCGAACGAAGCGAGCTCGAAAATATTAACACCCAGAAAATACGGGGCGGTAGGCTAGAAGAGTAGTAAGTAGTGCTTGTTCAAGAAAATACGGCAAAGTGTGAGGTGCCATCTCGCCTCTTAGCCACAGGGTAAATACGCCACTCGTCTTTCAGTAGTTCTAAAACTGACAAAAGCAGCTGAATATCACCGAATATCATGTTAAAAAGGTCTAAGATAACAATACTGACCTAGCCATCTCAGGAAGCCATCCAGCAGTGCCAGGACAGCGCACAGCTCCCACACGTAGGGCTGCAGCTCGCAATGCAACTCCTGGTTGTTGGCGGCGGCGAGACGTCGAGCTAACCGACGTGTGCGACACATCCACCATGCGAAACGACTGCGACGGCGACGCCATTCACTTGTCTGGGGGAGAAGAATAGGTATTCTACATTCATGAGACACACAAGAGAGGAGCCAGTAAAGCCACAAGATTGTGTCTGAGCGGTACGGCAGCGTTGTCCTAAATAAAATCGCAATGACATGCCACACGGCGCATTGCGACGCCACGCGGTACCGCACCGCGTCGCTATATGTGGCCTGTTTCACTCAGACACACGACAATCAAAATAGGTTCGATTTGACGTTTCTCATTTTGCATGCAATGACATTTTTTTTTTTGCAAACTTCTTTACCACAATTGAGAAATTAGATATTCCCTTATCCCCATTTTATTTTTCGGCTGCAATATGTCTTCTTCCAAAACATCTCTATCAGCCGCCATGTCAGTTTTCACCCTCTTTCTTGCCATACCATCTTTCACACAATCCAAGCTTTGTCGTTTCCGTAATGCCTAACTAGATTTTTTATATCTACATATTACATTTATCATTCCTTCAACAAAACAAATATTTTCAGTTCGTTTTTGGTCGGATTTAAGTTTTTTTTTTTTTTTTTAATTTACAACTTTTTAGTTATATTAAGGTTTTATCCTACATGCATTTGTTGAAATCGGTTCAATAGTTTTGGCTGTATAAGGGAACAAACTTACTTCCATACCTGACTGACCTCCACTGATCCGCACTGACCACTGAGATTCATAACCATTCCTCTCAGTCGTAGTTGGGTAGAACAAAACATAAGGGTTTGTTCATTCAATCTAAAACTACTTACATACCTCAGGATTATTCCCTCCCATCCTCCCTTTCCTTATTTTAGATTTTTTTACGTTTATTTTTTATTTACAAGCAGTTATTATAATCGTGTGCGTAAGCTTATGTTTCCAATGAAAAAGCTCAGACATGTAGTTGCTTTCCCACTGTTGAAAACTGTTTATTTGCCTTAGTTCAGTCACTCCTAACCTATTGCATCTCATTTTAGGGTGGCACTTTTAAGACCCTAATGCTTCGCAGGGCACAGAGGGCCGTTTTAAAGGTGATGCTTCACAAACCGTATCGCTACTCTACAACCCAATTATAGAAGGACATGTCTGTACTCACTTGCAGGCAACTCTGTACGCTCAATATAATACGTAAGCACTTCTCTCTCAAATATGACGCCAAATTGCTTATAAATAAACGACGTAAAGGTTTGCCCTTCGGTTAGAATGAAAACTGCTCTAGCAAGTCGTAGCTACTTGAATTTGAGTGCCAAAAATCAAAAGTCATTTATTCAAACTAGGCTGAGAATCAGCACTTTTTGAACGTCAAAATTACATAAGACGGTCCCCCAAAACGCCCGCCCTTCACCACTTCCTAGTGCTTTAGCTGGGGAGAAGAAGTGGCGCAACAAACTCCCCAGCAGCACAGCTGTCTGTTCAGTTAAAAAAAATGATTCTATATAACACTGCGCATAATAATTTAGGTACATTACGCAACACAAAACATTAAATTAAATTATTTGCTATAAGTAAGCTAGCACACGCCAATATACCAAACAAAAAAAAAATCGAAAACTATACTCAAGCAGAAACAAAATACAAAACTAAAAACATAAGCAGAACTTTATACCTAAATAAAAGCCTCCAGTAATAAAGGGCGTGCCCACTTACATATAGCCGTACATGTAGTCGTAACTCAAAGTCACAGATGATAAACTAGGACCATCGAAGTAAAATCAACAACGAGTTAAGTTACTAATAACAAAACAAAACCAAGGTCAGCAAGACGACCTGTCACCACAAGCAGCACCCGTTTACGAGTATAACGCAAAGATCAGCCATTACCCATGCTGTCATGCCCACCTTTATAATGCAATTAACAAAACTTGC
Source organism: Dicycla oo (assembly GCA_948252095.1). Lineage (NCBI taxonomy): Eukaryota > Metazoa > Arthropoda > Insecta > Lepidoptera > Noctuidae > Dicycla > Dicycla oo. Next base: position 20,507,409 of record OX411732.1, read on the forward strand.
AACATATATCCCCTTCCAAAATATAAGTGTAAGACCGTAGTGAACCAATACCTTCAGGGTCTTACTTACGACGACACTGAAAGACTGTTCTTCCCGCTTAAACACACGCACGCACACACACACACACACACACACACACACACACACCATGCATGCCTTAAAATTAAAATAAATATATTATATCCTATCAATTAAGTATATTAAATTATTTTTTTCTTTTTAAATAACCTTAAATGAGCGTAATATTAATTGTACCAGAACTATTTGTAACATTATAATATTACAATAGCAAATCATTGTGTCACGGTATAGCTTGTTAATTAAAGTGATTGTAGGAGGAAGGCGTCGGTGTCTGTCACACAGTTAATACTAGCACAGACATCGTCGTTTACTCTATCTTTAAAATATCTACTCAAAACTTTGTACATTGTGTTTTTGATTAGGATAGATGAATTGTACCCACGTTTGTTAATAAAATTTTGATTTATTATTTATAATATAGAATTATTATATTTATTATTAGCAGTTACAACTATTTTTTTTATTTTTTTTACGTTTCTCGGGACCTTGGGGTCCCGGACCTTTGGAAGGCGTACGGGGGGCCGAAGCCAACTCGCAGAGGCCCCTTAGACAATTTCAGTTATTATTATTACCAGTTATTTATTATATATTAACTGTACATACCTCAGGCTTATTCCCTCTAGGCAGTAAACTAGCAGCGTGCGTAGTCAGCCAGTTGAAGTCATGTAGTAGCCTCAGACCGCGCGATCCGTGCTCGAACGGCAAGTAAAACAGATCGCATAGCAGGAGCAGGTCGTCGGCAACTAACGCGTTCGGCTCTATGGAAGGGTCATCGTTTTCTACGGGCCTGCAGAGAAGTATTTTGGCATAAGCGAAAATAAAGAAACAATTTTGTAAATCCATACTTAAAATCATAAAAGGAAATGTGTAATTGATTCTATATAAACTTATTGACCTTCTTATGATGTACGCTTTTGTACTTTTACACACTTAGTCGCAGTAACTAAGCGAGGGCACCCCGACCAAATGGGTAAGGTAAGGTTAGAATTGTGCCAAATCGCGAGAGACGAGCGAGCGAAGCGAGCGGTGCTACGGTAACGGCCGGCAAGCTCTACATCCAAGTTAGACGTAGTTCACAATAATAGTATTTTTGGACTAATACATAGCCAATATTTAGTATTTTTGGACCACAAAATAGGAATTATTTGTGGTTCACATAATGAGCCGCATTAATTATAGTAGATTGTTAAATAAATAACGATTTATACTTATAATTTATCTTTTTTTTACATATTTCTTTTCTTTGCTTTATGACCATTCATAAAGTTTTGACATCAGAACAGTAAAGTGTGTAAAACTTTTAATCAGATATATTAAAGCTAATTTAAAAAAAAAAAAAAAAACAATATTTCAATGAAAAAAATCATTAACACCAGGAAAAATAGGCTAAAAGGCGTACTCCTGTAGCTACAAGACTTTCTTTTCAGACTTTTCATTTAGCAATAGAAAGTATCAAAATAAAGGTGTTTGCAAGTCTTAAGGATTCCTTAATACTATCCCTGTTAATTATAAGACATTGTATAACGTCACATTATACTTACTCGTCGACAACTTCTGTGGGTTCCGCCGGTTCTACCATCATGTCAGTACTGAGTGGACTTTGACTTGGTTCTACTTGCATTGATCCATTCTGAAATAACCAAATGATTACTATTTTATCTCTTAATTTTATCTATACAGGGTCAAATTAAATTAGCTATCGAAACTCTACAGACGTGACGGGTATCGATACCTAAACAAGATAAAACAAAACAAAAAGAAAAATCAATGATGGTTTTTGGGGTCACTTAAAATATTTTTTTTTAGTAAACTTCACAAGACGTGATGGGTATCGATATCTCAACACGATAAAACAGATTTTATCAACTCACACTAGTAACAATACTGCCGTCATAAGCAAAAAGGGCACAACTAACATTTAAAAAAAAAAATTGAGTTACATACATATTTAGAATCAGAAAAAAAAGGCTAATCTGCTCAATTTTTTGTAGATTTTTTTTTAAATGTTAGTTGTGCCCTTTTTTCTTACGACGGCAGAATACTATCAGCGTTCATTGAACCAAAAAAAAAAACATCTAATGTTGTTTATTTGTATTTTGTCGTGTTATCGATATCGATACGTCTGCAGTGTCGCTAGCTAATATAATTTGACCCTGTATACTCAAGGTCTAATTTGCTCTAATTTAAGTGTCTGTTTATGGCACACGTATTATTCAGTAATTATTTCTTGAACGCAGGAACAATAATTTTACTCAATATTTGCAATTTTGAGGCTTTTGCTTTGCAGTGGGTAAGTAATAACAGCCGCACGGGTCGAACCATCAGGTTAAGCTACGCCTGCCGGGGTTGTTCTGTGGATGGGTGACCATCTTTTCATACCGAGACTCCTCCGTGCCTCGGAAAGCACGTTAAGCCGTTGGTCCCGGCTGTCATTCGTGGATCTTTGACAGTCGTTACGGGTCGTCAGAAGCCCGAAAGTCTGACAACCAGTCTTACCAAGGGGTATCGTATTACCCAGTAACTGGGTTGTGGAGGTCAGATAGGCAGTCGCTCCATGTGAAATACTGGTATTCAGCTGCAACCGGTTAGACTGGAAGCCGACCCCAACATAGTTGGGAAAAGGCTAGGCAGATTGAAATTGATTCGCTTTGCAGTGGGTTGTAAAGGCTGTGGATGATGATGATATTCGAATTAAATTTAACTGAAAGCTGTTGTAAGGGTGTATTCATGCGATTGTCGTTGCCGATAAGCGCCGACAAGTACCTATCTCCTTAGTCGGCGCCGGTCCGCGCCGAGTTGGAAAAAAGTCATGAAAAACTGCCTGCTCCGACCAGCGTTGACAACCAGCCATAGTCGAGCCGACAAGCGCTGGTTAGCGTCGCCGATAAGCACCGACAAGTTCATATCTCATTAGTCGGCTCCGGTCCGCGCTGATTTGGCAAAAAGTATGAAAACTGCCTGCTCCGATCAGGCAGCGTTGACAACCAACGCTTGTCGGTACCGACTATTCTACTAGACTAGTCGGCGCCGGTCCGCGCTGATTTGGCAAAAAGTCTAGATACATCCTAAACTTCTGAAGCGATAATACTCCCTGTTTTCTGAAAGTCTCACTACATAATATGGCGTCTATTAATTTGATCCGTTTCTGTTCTTAACATTTTTACTGCCAGCGAAGCAATAGTTAAATAATCGCCATGAATTATATGTGATTATACGCGACAGAGAATGAGTTATTAAAGTCAACAAACAGCTTACATGGCTTATAGTAAATTTTACATATAATTCGCTAAGATTGTACCTAGCATATGGGCGAAAATACGCATGCTTATTTTTTTTTTTGGATGGGATATCATCAAAATAACTTCTTCCGCTCTGGGCGGAGCGGGAGGGCGTGTGAGACTTTTACTGACTAAAACCCACCCGTGTTCCTTCAGTTGCCTGTGCCAGGGCCACGGTAACTCTTTCAAACATCCCGCAACCCTGGCACATGCCTGTAGCTGGTACAAAGCTATGAACGTAGCTGGCGTTCCGTGTGCCATAACCACTCACTTGCTTTAGGCAATGATCGTTTCCAATACTGAAACTCTTGCTTGCTCTTGGAAACAATCGTTGCCAAAATTTAATTTCTATTAAACTACTCTAAACGTAGTACGTAAAGTCCATCCGAAACGTTTTTAAACCATAGACTAATAAATTATCAGATTCTAACCTCTGAACGCAAATTTGCAACATCTATAAACGAATTTTTATTTATAATTGAAAGTTGAAGTTTGTATTGTGATTTTCTGTGGTCAGCATTATTCAATGTTTTTATTAAGATTTTCTACCACAATCATGATCGTTTCTTGTTAAATAGTACAAATAACTAGGTATTCTATGTAGTTTATAAAAATGATGAAAAACTATACAGGGTGAATTTTTCAAGTGAGCATGGATGGCCAAGTTCGAAACTATGAGGAATAACGAAAAATACTCAAAGTAGTCTCGGGCATGATTTTGATGAAAAGCAAAACAGTATCATTGGATTTTTGAAAAATCAATATTTCTAGCCGGGAATCGAAACCCCTGATTTTGAAAAAAAAAAACATAGACACTGTATTATGACACCATTCGATAGTGTCGCTAATAAGGGTCGAATTCTGGGAAGTAATGACACACGGCAAACTAAGAGATAATTTTTAACAAAATACTTTTTTTATTTTTCTTACGTTACCTGCCTATTAAACCTTGATATTGATTTTTCAAAACTCCAATGATGCAGTTTAAGTTTTCATCAAAATCGAGCCCGAGACTACTTTGAGAACTTTTCGCTATCTATTCCTCATATTTTCATATTTTCGGATTTGGCCATCCACGCCCACTTGAAATATTCACCCTATTGCGCAATTTTTTTCACAAATTCACGTTATTCGACTGAAATCGGTAAAATCAATAAAATATGCTCGACCGTAACTTTTGTCACATATAAAATACCAGCTTTTGCCAGCGGCTTCGTCCGCGTGGGTGTTGGAAATTTTCCCACGAGAACCGTACATTTTCCCGGGATAAAAAGTATGTTATGTGCTATTCCAGACTACAATCTATCTCTGTGTTAAATTCCATCCAGATCCGTTCAGCCGTTCTGGCGTGATTGAGTAACAAACACACCAGTTTTGTCACATTACAAACGTTACTTTGTTTCTTATCTTATCGTCTACACAAAACAGTAAACAAAACTACGCGAGGCCACTCGAATCGATTGTAAGTTTTAGTAAAGGCGGCCGCGCCGTGTATATAAGGGTCAAATTTTTGAAATCGAGAGCAAGCGAGCGAACAACAACTTCCGATTGATCAATGTCACAATGGCATGCCAGCTACTTGCATAGTGTTGTACCAACTACAGGCATGTGTATTTTCTCCCTAAGTGTAATGTGGCTGAGCTTTTTTAAATAAATAAATATAGTTACTCACCTCACTCATCCCATCATTCATAACAACATCAGGGTCAGTAGCGGCTGTAGACGGCGGGTCCACATCCAACGGTTCACCGCCTACTTCAGTAATAGACGGGCGGCTCGGACTTAACGTCTGTGGCGTGTCTGGGCAACAGAAAATGTAATCTGTTCTATATTTTATATGCCTGTTCTTTACTTAGTGGTTGACGCACAGTTGAAAAGCGAGCTATTTTAGTTGGCAACGTCGCAAATACGATAACCTTAAAAGGTTCCATCGTTTATTTTTGGAAAAACCGAACTTTGCAGAATTAAATGTGATTGGTCCAATAAGGGAATGATGGAATTAGTTCAGCAATCTATAAAGCTATTGACACAATTGCACATTAGTAGCACGAAAGCATACTTTTATTGAGCAATTACTACATAATAGCATGTGTGTCACAACATACTAGTAGCATGTGTGTGTGTGAGGGTGCGTGCGTGTGTGTGTGTGTGTATATTTTACATTAAGCATGCTTTTTATAAGTACGTGTGTAATAATTTAGGTGGGAATATAAATCAATTTCTATTGGTCACATTTTATTAGCAATATTTCCGTTTTTCCGAAAGGAAACGTACGAACCTTTGAACGTTACTGAAATACCTACTGTTAATGTTACTGTAGCTGTCAAATATTTACTTGATTTTATTAATTTGATAATATCACTGCTGAGTATATATATACTTGAGCCAGATAGTGTGTTTCAAATATAGACAAGACCAGGAAGTCGAAAGACGAGTCGAAAATGCTTGAAAAACCTACTAGGCCCTTTAATGAACACATGAAAGGTAGTCTTCCAATAACACTGAAAATAAAACTCATCGACATGTGCATCTTACCCGTTCTAAAATACGGTGCACAAAGTTGGTCCCTTACTGAACAACAAAAGTCCAACCTCAAGATTTGGCAACGGAGCGCAGCATAATAGGTGTCAAGCGTACAGATCGCGTTAGAAACACCAACCTTCGCTCCTTAACTCGAGTAGCGGATGTTGGACAAAAAACAGCCAGGCTGAAGTGGGAGTGGGCTGGCCACGTCGCACGAATGCACCCGGAGAGATGGGCAAAGATCGTCACGCACTGGACGCCTCAGGGAGGACATCGCCGCCGTCGAGGTAGACCGCGGCGAAGGTGGTGTGACGATTTGATCATGTTTGCAGGGCCAACATGGCCAGAGATTGCACAAGACAGAAAGGTATGAAAGTCAAAAGGGGAGGCCTTGGCCCAGCAATGGGACACAAAATAGGCTAAAAAAAAATGATTGCATGGAAATATCGCTTTATAGTGCACTAAATATTATTTATTAAAATACTAAATTGCAATAATAAGACAGAATAAATTTTTTGACAGCTATTTGCGACGTTGCCAACTTTCATAATACACAGCTTAAGGGACTAACTAGACTTATTCAGCTTTTGTTCATATAAAGCACCAGTTTTGTATGGAGATGCGCATGTAGTTAGTCCCTTAAAGTGAAGGCAGGAACATGGATTTTGGAAAATTAGGGGAGCAAAAAGAAAGGATTTTCATGGGCGTGTGAATCGTGCTCGAAATTAGTATACGAACGAAGTTCCTGGTAAGAGATAGTCTTAAATATGATAGTAACTTATTTAAAAGTAACATAATACTTAAATATACAGGGTTATTGGTAAAACAAATTATTAATGGTAATTATTATTGGTAAGTTGATAATTATGATCAACTTTTACTATGGGACCAAACCAGAAATCGCGAAAAAATAAATCAGCTGTTCAGTACATGTATGTCCGCATAATCCATCAAAATGTACTGAACAACTGATTTTTTTTTTTGAGATTTCAGATTTGGTCCCATAGTAAAAGTTGTTCATAATGATGAGTTCAATGACTCCTTAAGAGGTTGCTGGTGTTTTACCAATAACCCTGTATATGACGTTCCACAGGTAAAGGTACCTTGTGGTGCGTATGGAGTTATGCATACCAGTAATAGCAGCATAAGTTATGCATACCAGTAATACCAGCATAAGTAATTAAAAAAAATTATTCTGGAATTAATAAGCTGTCGATATAAAAACAAATCCAAGCTCCTACGGTGTAGTTACGGAGATATATTATATTTTTTTACAAAACAGACAATTTAAGTTTATCCACCTGAAAACCAATGTTGTCGTTGTAAGTTACATAGTGGGCTATGGAAACTAATTCCCTGGGCTTCTGTCTTTCAAAAAATGTTGCGATAAGTTCTGTATTACAAATAAAAACCTTGATATGGGCTAAAGAATATGCCTTATATTATAACCAACTTCTAAAAAAAAAAATCACGATTTTTTACGATGAGAACGCCACATTTTTTACTGATCAATTAGAAAACAATTACTTGATAAAATTTTGACATAAAAAAACAAGAATTGAAGGTAAGAATAAATTTTAATATTTTCATGCAAAATCACAACTTAACGATTTAAGTTTTAATTTTACAAAAAATGTAAATTCTTGCAAACAAAACAACATTATTCTTTCATGAGCATAAATAAAACTGATAATATCGCATTTATGTCCGTGGTCCGTTTTGACATGAGGGTGTCCCTCTTCGTCCCGCTATGTTTGTCTCTCTTTGGCATATGACACGACAAGGGCTGTGAAAACGGACCTATTATTTTGAGGCGAGTTTAGTAGAATCTGAAGGCGAATCATATTTTATTTAAAGGTAAGTCTTGTTAATTTGTTCACATCATATGAATGGTTAAAACTCACGAGAGTCAAAAGATCTTTTAAAAACCAAGAAATCCAACATTCCATCTTGTCCTGTTCTTAACCATAACAACAACAAAAAAATAAAGTGTATTTTTTTTTTATTCTGGATATCATCTAGGACTAGTGTCCTTGTCAAATGAGCCCAAACTCGATTGGGTTGCGACGTTTTATTACTGAGCCCATGGCCACCTTCCGGCTCCATCATCGGATCAGCTCCATGTCATAATAATATGGCATTGTCATCCGATTTACATATGTATGTAAAATTTCAACTCAATCGGAAACCGGGAAGTGGGTCAAATTTAACTTGCAAGATTAGATTACAGACAGACAGATACTGAGACAGGCGAAACTAAATAAAAACATGTAAAATCCATAAAGAATCAAATACAAACTCACCACCAACACTCATATCCCCATTCCTCTGCTGTTTTTCAACAGCCGGCTCCACATCATCCACAATAATCTGATCAGCATCCTCCCCTTCTTTATCCTTCTTCATATCAAAACTCCCCCCCAAATCACTTATCAACTCTCCACTTTCCGACTTATCCATATCATAATTACTCTTATTCACACTTCCTTCCAAAGCTTTTAACCCTAAAATGGGAACGGGGAGTGTTGAAACAGGCATTTCGGTGGGGAGGGATATGTTGGAACTTGCTATGGGGATGATAGGGTTGGGTATGGATTCGTTGAGGACGACTTTGGTGGGAGAAACTAGCGAGTTCATGACTGGATTTGGTACGGGGTTGAGTGTTTCAATTGGTGATACCTGTGGGCAGAAAGTACAGTTTTATTTATTTGACGATTTGAATCCCCCCATGCCTCGGAAAGCACGTTAAGCCGTTGTTCCCGGCTGTCGTTCGTGGATCTTTGACAGTCGTTACGGGTAGTCAGAAGCCCGAAAGTCTGACTACTAGTTTTATGAAGGGATTTCGTATTACCCAGTAACTGGGTTGTGGAAGTCAGTCGCTGTACAAAGACGCTTACCGCTTTAAAGGACACTGAACGAGACACAATGGCGCCGAACAAACTAAACTAAATATAAGCTCAGTGCATCTTTTTCTTTCTATTTCATTAAGAAAAGGACAGACGATAAATAGTAGTTTAGTCCTGTCAAATTAAGATACTCCATAGACAAGTTTAAACGTGACAAGCTCACGGACGAAAGCGATACGGTGACGATCCCTTTCTGAGTTGTTAGGTGTGCTATGACCTTTAAAGGGAAAGGGTTAAACGAAGCCGATAGTCACTTGTTCCTGTCATTGTGATAATTTTTTTTTTTGTATTGGACCATACTTTCTGGTTATGGAGTAATTGAAGGTCAAAGTTCTAACTTAATTTTTTTCACGAAATCATGTTTTAAATTTTATAACTTAGCTTTAAATACCCTAAGGGCGAGAATACACATGTAAGTTGCACAAAAGCATGCAAGTAGCTTGCATGCCGTGTGACATAACAACTTCTGATTGGTGAATATCTCTATGGCATGCCAGATACTTGCATAGTTTTGTACATACATACCCGAAACGTTTGATACGAAGTATTGAGGCGACGGTCAACATTGATAGACCGGTCTGGATGCGCCTTTTCTGTTTTCTTTTTCTTTGCATTAATAAAGCACTATTTAACCACTGTAATTACTTACCCTAGTAGACAAAATAGGGCGGTCATTAGAGCCTGAAGCGCAACCATCAGCCAAGGCCTGCAACTGTGACGTGTTAACAGTCGGAATGGCGAGCACCATATCTGCTGTGCTTGTGGTCGAGGTGTTTGATGTGGCCGTCATTAGGGACATGCATGTGTTCACTGATGGTAGGATTGGGATTATTGGAACTGGTGGTACTGTAACAAAAAAGGTTAGATTAGATTTATAAGAAGTCCAAACAGCATTAGTAATGGGGAAGGAAACTGACAAATTGGTTCCGCGTAGATGGCGCTAAGTGTTTGTTACTTTCATTCAGCTGCTAATGGAACTTGCCGCGAGTTGGCGCTAAGTGCTTTTTCTTGTCGTCGATTGGTGGCTTTGCCTTCAAGATGACTTTGACAAGTGACAAACACACAGCGCTCTCTCTCGGCGGAGCTTCCAGTAAACATCCCCATTGGCCTATAATGCTGTACGCGCCAACCAAAATTACAATATTTTATTTGTAATAAATTACGGGAATTAGATAAGAGCCTAGTGGAAGTCCTGATTCAGTATATTATGATTGGAACTTTAATCTACTTATTGCAATGAAATAAAATTATTTCGACTCCAGTATAATGGGATTTAGCATAACAAAGGGAAACCGAGACAATAGTTTTAATTACGATTTAGCCAAGATTGCTTTACCTTATCAAAGGCTCGAGTCAAATGTGATATCGATGATATCATGTGATATCGATACCCATCGCGTCTGTGGAGTTTAGCTAGCCAATTAAAAATAACCGTGTATAGTATAGTAACATCCAAAAATAGTTCTATGTTATTGGGTTTGGTTTCCGCACTTAGTCATTCAAGTGGACCATTGTGCGTGAGTCATGGCGGCCATCGGTGGTTATTCCAATCAGCCCACCTCCCTCCAGAAGTTGATTATGACTTACTTCTGGTCTGTTCAGAACATCTGTGAAAGATCTGGGTGCCCGAGGGTTTCTGTTCTAATCAGGGTAACGCCTGTGCATTCAAAGAGCACATGGGCAACGGTTTCCTCGGCCTCCATGCAAGCTCTGCGCAGAGGGCTGACCGTTATGCCTATTGTCTGGAAGTGTTTGTTTAATGAGTAGTGTCCTGTGATGGTCCCCGTCACCAGGCGCAGGCCGTTCCTGTCTAGGTTTAATAAAAGCCTATTTAGCTTACCATCTAAGGATGGCATAGCCTCCCTGGACTGCCTGCAACCCGTTGTCGAGGACCACCAACTCTCCGCTTGTGTGTGGGCGAACCCCTGTAGCCATCTGCGTAGCTGGTTGAAGAGGATTGGTTCCAAAAATAGTTTTAAGTCTTCCTTATTGTTTTATTTACCTGTGATGGTAGGTTGTGGCTTGATCACTGGACCCTGAGCACTCTTAAGTACGGAAAACTCTGGTAACCATTCGTTGATCGCCTGTCTGTGAGTGGAATAAAAGGAGGAGTTATTTTTTTTTTTTTTTTTTTTTTTTATTGTTTGTTATTCATAAAAATCAGTGTACATGCATTTTTTAAGCCTTCAAAACATACCGCACAAACCATCGCGGGTTTAACAGCGGTATGGCCAGACACGGCAACTCGGTGCCAATACATACTTAGTTATTAACTTAGGTAATAAACAACTAGGTACCTACATACGAGTATTATTCCCTACATTGCACTGCAATCTAGAAAGTATCTTTTTAATACCTTAGAACAATTCTTCGCATTTAATTCATTGCAGATTTCTATAGGTAAGTCATTCATATATGCAGGTAGCATGCATTCCAACGTCCTTGCTCCATAAACATTATTAGATTTAGGTTCGATAAATGTGGGTAAGTAGGTCAAACAACGCAACGACTTTAGTCTTTCGTATTTACGAATATTACTTAAATTATGGTAATTCTCACTTATCACACGTAACCGTACCTTGTCAAAGACATTTACAATTTGGCAGTGCTTAAATAAACCCGTGCTATTATCTTGGAACTCATGTTTTATTCTTGTGGGTACAATCGTTTTTAAAATGCGTAACTGTAATTTGTAAATGTCCTCGACGTAAGTCTTGTATGTACGCCCGTAGCTACTTAGGCCGTAATCAATGACGGTGTCGGCCAGAGCCAAGTATAATGTTCTGAGTGTTCTATAAGGTAGTTTATACTTAAGTATCGCTAACTTTGCTAATATAGACCTAAGCTTATTACATACATAATCAATGTGCGGGCGCCAGTGGAAATTACTATCAATTATCACACCAAGATACATATGTTGAGTCACCAACTCTAATTTCTGGCAACTACACACTGTGACTGGTCGGTGAAGACACATATGCTCATGAGCAACGACAACAGGCACACAAGACGCCGGCAGGTAAGGCGAGTGTATATGCAGTAGTTTAGTTTTTTTTGCATTAATTACAAGGCCAGCGTCGTGAGCCCACTTACATAAGAGGTCGAAATTACTCTGCATCACTCTCTGTGCCTCCCATATGTCTTTGTGTGCAGCTACCAAACATGTGTCGTCAGCAAACTGGTACACGGAGCCCTCCGTAAAAATGTTACACATGTCGTTCACGTACAGTAAGTATTCGGTCGGTCCAATAATCGAACCTTGGGCCGTGCCTTTATCGGTTGGAATCATGCTACTTAATGAACCTGAGACCTTCACCGACGTGAAGCGGTTTCTGTGGTAGTTTTTAAACCATTCTAAGAATGGGCCCCGTATACCATTTTGCTCTAATTTATTAAATAGTGTATTATATTCTAAACAATCAAATGCTTTGCTAAAGTCAATGAGGACAACAAGCACGTGTTCACGATTGTTCAGGTGCCCATTGACCTCATTACTGAACTTTGATAATAGTTGTGAGGTATTTTTGTTTTTCTGAAAGCCGTACTGTTTCTCATTAATAATATCATTTGATTTCAAAAACTTGTTAATTTGTAGTCCGAGATACCTCTCAATTACCTTATCAATACATGATAATATAGTTATCGGTCTGTAGTTGTTAACATCTGAGTACGAACCATTCTTATGGATAGGCCTTACTATTCCAACCTTGAGTTGATCAGGGTACAAGGACGTTGCAATGCATGTGTTAATTAGATGCGTTATAACGGGGGTAATTTCCTTATATATGTATTTTAGGTCTTTAACTCGGATACCGTCGAAACCTGGGCATTTCTTCTCATTTAAGTGCTTTAGTATAGTGGTTACAATATCCTCATTGGCCTTCTGTAATCTCATAGATAAGTTACAATTATTGGTATAGGACTTAACATCTAGGATAGGTGTGTTACACTGGAATTTGCATGTATGGGTAACATTATCTCTGAATTCAGAAGCAAACTTATTAGATACAAGGTTTGGCAGTAGTTTAAAATGTTTTATAATTATATCATCTATAGATTTATATATTTTCCCACATAAGTTGTTAATGATTTGCCAAACTTTCCTGGAATTATGAAAATTGGATTGTACCTCCTTAAAAAAAATAATTATTCTTTACATTATTAATATGCTTATTTGTTTTATTTCTGTATTTATTGTATAACAGCCTATTAGCCAGGTTGCTTTGATCTTTAAGCCAGATATCTAATAGTTGATCTCTTTTTACACACATTTTTTCTATTCTTCTACTTTTCCATTTACACATTTGTCTTTTACCAACTTTAATGCTTACATTGTACATGCAGTTTTCGTATACATCAGAGAATTATGTATGAGGTAGCTACAAACGTATGCTAGAGTTTGGTCATATCTTACAACTTCATAATGCTTGTAACGGGTTTCTTAAAACTTATTTAAGAGGCCTATCACTAAATTGCGTTTTGACAGTTGTAATTACGTTTATTTTGAGTCTTATTTTTGTGTGCCTTTTAGTCTTTGTTAAATAAATGTATTTTCTTTCTTTCTTTCTTATAATTTATTTAGTTTTTTGTTTAAATTATGAAATTTTATTTCTTATGAACTAACGTTTATTCTTGTATAAATTTTACGTAGCAATATTAATGAAGTAAGGAGAAATTTACAGTTAATTCTGAGCGTTTTTAGTAGCTTTATACTTTTAAATGGGATTTTTTATAGATATTCCATACATTTCAAAATTCTGAGGTCGCTATGGACTAAACCACTATACCGAGATATTATTATATATTTTTCATTTCATTTTCTTCTGAAAGTAGTTCAATCCACAAGCTCGTAAAAATTCTGTCGCGCATATTAGGAATAACTTGCTATAGTTAAATAAAATTTTGCTTTATATAAATAGATAAGAAAAAATTGCGAAAAGCGAGGCCGCTATGCTATACTAATAACTATTCCTCACCACTCAATAAGTCAAAGTTGTCGAAGTCTTTCAGTTTCTCCAAAGTTGGCTATTTAACGCAAAGTCACGGTCGAAATGTAATAGGGGCCTTAAGTATTCAATCGGTAAACGTAATATTAAATGTCATGTAAGCTGTTTGTAATAAGTTGAATTTTCAAATTTGCAACTAGGTAATTATTATTTTTTACTTGAGAGACTTGTTTTACAGATTATCAAGTAAATTATATCTTATTGACGTCTCTCTGTTATACCACCACCATCTGTATAGTCTTTTCCCAACTATGTTGGGGTCGGTTTCCAGTATAATTGCATGCAGCTGAGTTATTTTATTACTAGCAGCGCCCTGCGGTTTCACCTACCTAAGTCTCGAACCCGAGGGAATATGGGGATAAAAAGTAGCCTATGTGTTAATCCAGGTTATAAACAATCTGTGTGCCAAATTTCATCAAAAGCCGTTAAGTAGTTTTTGCGTGAAAGAGTAACAAACATCGATCCAATCCTTACAAACTTCGGCATTTATAATATTAGTAGGATTTATAATTTATACCAATTATTTATTTATTCATATGAACAACTTTTACTATGGGATTAAACCTGAAATCTTGAAAAAAAAACAGCTGTTCCGTACATTTTGATGAATTATGCGAACATAAATGTAGGGAACAGCTGATTCTTTTTCGCGATTTCAGGTTTGGTCCCTTAGTAAAAGTTGTTCATAATGATGAGTACAATAACCCCTTAAGAAGTTGTGCGTTATTTAAGTTACACATTGTATACTAAAACCAACCAACCAACACACCATACCACCATTGGTATACTATATTTAAAGAAAGAAAGAAAACATGTTTATTGGGCACAACAACCAAATAGAATAAAAACAAAAAAAAAAAAACAAAGAAAAAAAAGAAAAACTTAACTCTACAATAAAAAAAACTTAACTCTATACAAAAAAAAGAGATAATGTAGGTATGTCTCATGGCTGTGCCAAATAGGCCCAGTTCAGCAAACTGTTACAACTGTATTTTACCTGAGGGCTTGTCGATGATGCAACAACCAAATAGAATAAAAACAAAAAAAAACAAAGAAAAAAAAACAAAAACATAACTCTACAATAAAAAAAGCTTAACTCTATACAAAAAAAGAGATAATGTAGGTATGTCTCATGGCTGTGCCAAATAGGCCCAGTTCAGCAAACTGTTACAACTGTATTTTACCTGAGGGCTTGTCGATGATGCAACAACCAAATAGAATAAAAACAAAAAAAAAACAAAGAAAAAAAAAACAAAAACATAACTCTACAATAAAAAAAGCTTAACTCTATACAAAAAAAGAGATAATGTAGGTATGTCTCATGGCTGTGCCAAATAGGCCCAGTTCAGCAAACTGTTACAACTGTTTTTTTACCTGAGGGCTTGTCGATGATGCAACAACCAAATAGGATAAAAACAAAAAAAAAAACAAAGAAAAAAAGAAAAACTTAACTCTACAATAAAAAAACTTAACTCTATACAAAAAAAAAAAGAGATAATGTATGTCTCATGGCTGTGCCAAATAGGCCCAGTTCAGCAAACTGTTACAACTGTTTTTTACCTTAGGGCTTGTCGATGATGATACACATGTTTACCAAGAGTGAGAGGCGCTTCATCTTCACACACGCCCTGCTCGCTCTCTCGCTCTAACTTTATGTCCCAGGATACTGCTTCCACTGTAATGAGAATCACATTACTAGTATAATGAGAAATACATTTTAAGAACGTAGAAACGATGTGTGAATGTCTTGTAACGTGTTTGGTAAAGCCAAATCCGAGATTTTTTCGACCTGCTTTTCATCTTTTGACACGGTAAGCGGTACGGTAAAAAATTAAATTAATGTACTACGTGACCAAAAAAATTAGGCGCATGACAGCTATGAAGTTATTCGAACTAGGGAGGGAACACTGGAACGGTGATTGATATTATACGTATTATCATCACTACCGAAAGCGAGTATACGACTGCACGTCACTACGGGAAGCGCGGGGATAGGTGCGGGGTGCGGGCGCCGAAACAGAATTTCTTTCATGAGCCTAATTGTTTTGGTCAAGTTATATAATCTATACTAATATAAAAAACCAGTCAAGAGCGAGTCGGACTCGCGCACCGAGGGTTCCGTACCAGCATATACAAAAAAAGTGCGCTATTTAGAGACATCGTTTTATTTTTCCTGTAATCTTTACATAAACTTCTATCACATAAAATAATTTCAGATTTTTCTCTATGCAAACTTCAGAGATAAGGGGGGAACGGTATTTTGTTTTACATTTTTTATCAAAAGTCGAAAACTATGCAGCCTAAAAAATAAAAAAAATGTTTGAGAATGTGCAAACAGCGCTCTTTCATACGATACCCCACAAGCCCTAGTAGCTCCACTTCGAATTTTGAAGACCCCCTTTCAGTCCCTGTTGCAAAAAATATATACAAATTTTGATTTCTTTATTATTTGTAAAATAGTTGGGCGTCATCTAAAACTATTCCAAAATTCAAGTTGATAGCATTAGTAGTTCTTGAGCTGTGACAGATGAACAGACAGACAAGCCAGACAGATTGAGTCGCACCATAAGGGTTCCTTTTTACCAAACCTAACAAAGCTGGAAAGTTAGTTTGTTTGTTTGAACGCGCTAATCTCTGGAACTACCACCAGTTGGATTTGAAAAATTTGTTTTGCATTTGATAGCCAAATTCTTGAATAAAGTTCTAGGCTTAACATCACGTTACGACCCTTAGGAGCTGAGCAAAACGAAAAAGGCAGAAAGAACCCTAAGCGAAAACGAAACAATAGCTCGGGCGATGCGATACGACTTGGTAGGTCGGGGGCCGAAATTTCACGCAAACGTAGTCGCGGGTAGAAGCTAGTTAAATAATAAGGATAGCAATGATATCATCCTGTCATAGACAAAGGACAAAGACCACTTCTGATATACAGAAGTGATGTTTATCATAACAGACATTTGTTAGTTGTGTTTATTCAGTTTGAAACAAATCGAATATGTCCGAAAAAAAAAGAAAAATAAAAAATAAGTTTTCTTATTTAATGTTTGTGTTGCGTAACTGTAAAGTCGCATAGATTTTTTTTTTTAACTGAACAGACAGCTGTGCTGCTGGGGAGTTTGTTGCGCCACTTCTTCTCCTCAGCTAAAGCACTAGGAAGTGGTGAAGGTTTGGGGGACTGACTTATGTAATTTTGACGTTCGAAAAGTGCTGATTCTCAGCCTAGATTGAATAAATGACTTTTGATTTTGATTTTCGTATTTTTTACAGCAACTCATTTCAATTGAGCTCACAGCTCTCATTTGGAAACACATAAATTCACACAATCTAATAAAATTATACTTACTATGTGCAGGCGCATCTAAGCTGCAACTCGCCCAATGTGCGAGCGTCCTTATCGGTATCATGTTCGCGTTGTACTCGCAGTTGGGGTTTGTAAGTACCCCACGTAACAGTGGGATTAGTTCCGGTGATCGTCCGCAGTACGGACCTGGGAAATAACAATACAGGTTGATTGAAGTTTGTATCTTATGAGGAATGTGTCGTCAGGAAAGTTTTGAGCGTGAATGTGGATGCCTAT
The DNA here is from genome assembly GCA_948252095.1 of Dicycla oo. Taxonomy (NCBI): domain Eukaryota; kingdom Metazoa; phylum Arthropoda; class Insecta; order Lepidoptera; family Noctuidae; genus Dicycla; species Dicycla oo. The sequence continues at coordinate 20,524,780 of OX411732.1, forward strand.
AAGAGTAGGAGAAGATCAAAGAAACGATGGATGGACTGTGTGAAATATGATATTGCTGGAAAGGGGGTGACTACCGAGATGACGACTAAGGGACAGAAATTTAAAAAGTGCTCGAGTATCCACAGGGATTTTTCCGTTTGGTGGAGATCCCAAATAAATTGGGATAAGGGCAAAAGGGAAATCAATAATTTCATGGATGAACGGATTATTAGAATAGCATATGTCTGCTGCTTTTTCTATTATGGCAGAAAATCTACAACAAAATATTTTCTTCCGCATTTACGTTTTTTTTTTTAGTTTTAGTTATTTTTAACTTTCAATGACTTTCATTGCCCACTGTTTGGCTAACAGAAACCTAGTTGATAATTCATCGTCCTCCTGTTCATATAGAACAAGAGGATGAACATGTTATGAATGGGGAAGAAAACTGTCAAATTAGTTCCGCGTAGATGGCGCTAAGTGTTTGTTACTTTCATTCAGCTATCAAAGGATTTCTCTGCTAAAAACTTTGCCGCGAGATGGCACTAAGTGCTTTTTCTTGTCACCGATTGGTCGCTTCATCTTCAAGATGACTTTGACAAGTGACAAACACACAGCGCTCTCTTACGGCGAAGCTTTCGGGACGCCATTACCTACCCAATATTTATTTAAGGTCCGCGCAACATGTCTTTTTATTCCACACATCTCTATTAGCCGTCCTCCCTGAAGCCACTCCCTTTCTAACCACGTCATCTTTCACACAATCCATCCATCTTTTCTTCGGCCTTAAAATAATCAGTAAAAGACCGGTGTTAATCAATCGATCGGTATTGGTGATCGGTATGTTAGTAATTGATAAGTACTCACCCAAAAACATTCGTTTCTGATCATAATCGTTAGCGTGTAGGTTATCCCATATGACTGGTGGGCGTCTCAATACTTGAGTTATCTCCTCTATTGCTTCCGTTGTTAGAATCTTGGATATCACCTTGGGACCTGGAAAAAAACATATGAAAAATTTACTTACTAGCTCTTGCCAACGGCTTCACCCGCGTTCATGTCGAAAATGATCCCACAGGAACGTACTATCGGGATAACAAGAGTATTATTTAAAAAAAATCTTTTTTCAAACTAATTTTTATTAGCCTGGATATCATCTAGGAGTTCTTGTCAGGACGAATGAAACGAGCCCAAACTCCTATCGAGTTCCCATGGCCACCTTCCGGCTCCATCATCAGATCAGTTCCATGTCATAATAATATTGGACTGCCATCCAATTCACATATGCATGTAAAATTTCAGCTTAATCGGAAACTAGGAAGTGGGTCAGATTTAACTTGCAAAATTAGATTATAGACAGACAGACAGACACTGGGACATGTGAAACTAAATACAGGCTTGTAAAAAGTATAAGGTTGTAAGTAGTTGTGTGTAGTAGTTGTTGTTGTGTTGTGTGTATATATTATTATGTGGCAAATTGCTAATCCATTGCTTTTAAAAATTCAATCGGAATCGGTTTCATTATGACAGTTCAACATTCATTTTTTTTTTGACAAAATTGTCTTTCAACACCTAAAACCAAATAACGCAATTATTTGGTTTTAGGTGTTGAAAGACAATTTTTTCGAACACATGAAGCAATGGATTAGCATATGCTTCAAAATGATACGGATCAAAATCGTTAGTGTGTTACGTAATTAGGGTGTGAGTGAGTGTGAATCACTTTGGAAGTTGTGCCACAGCGGCTTGTGACTAGCAGAAAGTCACTCAAGTCATGTTAAGTTTTTAGAAAGTGATGTAAATCAACACTTTAAAACCCCAGTGAACAGAGTTGGCTCAGAGTTGTAGGTCGTGGGATCAAACTCAAGCAAGCGCTTAACTTTGTGTAAATTATTGCATCACCACTACTCTCAAAACGGTGAAGGAAAACATCGTGAGGAACCGGCATGTCCTAGAACCAAAAATTCGAAGACATGTGACATCTATCAACCCGCACTGGGCCTACGTGGTAGATTATGGGCCGCTATCTTTCACAGAGAGGATGCCTGTGGGAACATTATACGCTGATATTATGGTGGATATTCAAGCCCTATAAAAAACTAGCTTGTAATAATAATTATAATAACCCCACCGCTGTATCTCTACGTTGACGTCGTGGTGGGGCTTGCGCGCTCCGAACTTTAGGTCTGTGCCGGTAGAATTTACTTTGCCAGAACGGGTCTGGGATGAGGAGCCAGACCAAGAGAGATACAGAAACCCGCAGGGCAGCATGTGGCGAGCTGTTGGGCAGTAGCGACCCCACGGACCCTATCTCCCGGGAGAAATCTTGTCCTCATCTCTGGCTTGCCTTAACTGGCCGGCTGGAGTGAACACTGACGAGGAACAGAGCTCCCACCTCTTTCTTGCCTTTATTGGCCGGCTTGAGTGGAAATTCGAAAGAGCCAACGTGCTCGGAGGAAGGAAGTATTCCAGTAAGGTGCTGGTAGGGATCTTGACCGTACTTCCGGGATTGTCCTGATAGCCGTGGGATACCTCTCCACTCCTCACGCACCTCAGGAAGTGTTGCCCCCTTGTCGCTACGTCACTATGTGCTAGCGGCCGTTTCCGGGTGCCCATTACTGAGTGTGCAAGTCACCCCCTGCCATTTTATCCGTGTATAATATATAACATTGGTCAGGCAGGGGACATAGTTCTTCCATAGTTCAAGTAACCCAATCCACATTAGCCACCCAGACCCATAGCTCAATATGTTTCGTTTCCACACACAACAATAGTCCTGCACCAACCGGGGGTTGTCCTTTGGTGCACTTGCATAGTGAATACAGGGATAGTCAGCGGTTGGTGCCTCCTTATCATTTAAAATTATTTAAGGGGCCTCTGCGAGTTGGCTTCGGCTCCTCGTACGCCTTCCAAAGGTCCGGGACCCCAGGGTCCCGAGAAATGTAAATTATAATAAAAATAATAAAAAACCTACAATAATTATAATCAAACAATATTTAAAAGGTCACCTACCTACCGCAAAAGTTTAATGAACCCAAGACAAAAACAATATAAAACAACATGGAAACTACCCACATGTCTAGTTAGCAATATCGTAAGCAATGTGTTAATCAAACTATGAGTAATCAATGGAAAAATCGAGCGGCGCACAGCGTATACTATTTTATAGGTGTCCTTAGTATCTTGTTATGGTATGTACGTCACGTTTTACAGTATGAAAACGCGAACTTCGCCGAATTAAATGTGACTGGTCCAATAGCAGAGCTAACCTAACCTAAAATTCGAGAAAAGAAGTAATAAGAGTGGATAATACCTCCTATAAAATCCCAGAATGATAAACGTGACGATTAAATCTCGGGATTTAAGAAATTGTGAATTATTTATTGTACTTTAAATACATTCGTAACAAATTAAATATTTATAATAACATAATAAATAATTCGCAATTTCTAAATCCTGGGCATTTCCCGGGAAATTAGAAATTGCGAATTATTATGATTAAATAGGAGTATTTAATTATGATTTTATAGGAGGTATTTATTGTTAATTCTTTCCTCGAAGTTTTGGGTATTTATAATCTACCTATTCCGATCCCCGCCAATAAGGGAGTGACGGTATTAGTGTGCGAATCTATAATAATTTAAATGGGAATATAAATCAATTTCTATTGGTCGACAATTACATTTTATTCGCTATATTTCGGTTCTTCCGAAGTGGAACCTTTGAACGTTGTACTGTATTGAAGAGAAAAAAAAATCCTCATATTTTGTGTCAAAAACGACTATTTTAGCAAAACAGCAATCCTGACAATAAAAAAAAAATCGCTCTCAAGTTTCGAAATAAAGAAAATAAATTATTGCAATTATTTTTTTCACCATTCACCTAATCTAACTGATGGTTTTATTGTATTGTATTGATGACATTTTAGTCATTTATATTAGCTTGTAAATTGTTTATTTTTATGTATTCTTAATTGAATTGCTGTGATTACCTGTAATTGAGTGTGCGTTACAGGATAAGGTATACTATACAAGTTTTAATATTGTAAAAGATAATATTGTAATGTATCCCCTTGTTAATCCTTAAATAATGAAAAAAGTGTGTGTCAGCTCCGACGCACGCACGACTGGAGTTTACTCCAGATTGTTGTGCCGTTCCGACTTTTTATTGTTGGACGAAAACAAACGACCATAGGGGCAGGGTTTCTTCAATGAATCGCAGTGCTATACAAAAAGCAACTTTAAGGTGTAAAGGCGTTCGTTTTTCCGTAACCCTTTTATTAGCTTGATCTGGAGATACATAGATATGTAACGGAATCTTTGAACGTGATTTTCACCCACTTCATAACGTCGGATTGAATTGAAACTTCGCACACTTATCAAGGACCGATGACAATAATAATTTTATAAGTTTGTCTTGATCAGGATCTCAGGATTAACGATTTTTTCCACATCTGAAAACACGGTAGTGTCTTGTGCTAAGGCGTGTACTTGAAGCATTTGTGACTTAGCCGATTCTTCGTTACTATGAAATTATCATCGTTAAAGACTAAGAAACAAAAATAAATAATAGTTTAAAAAAAACTAAAAACACGCTTTTGTTTTAGTGATTAAGAAAAAAAAAACATTTTATCGTAAAAAAAGCGTGGGGAGCTAGATGTCAATTCTTGTAAATATTTTATTGATAGATATTGGTAAAAGTAAGGTCATCATAAAATAACTTAAAAAGCACCCCACGCTTTTACTCTTTTGAACTTATAGAAAATTATTTATGTTAACGCTTGTATATTATTGTATTATTTCACTCCTCATAAATTTCCATACCGGGGGTCTTATATGAAAATCGATTCTTAAGGAGTAAACTCTAAAAATAACTAAATTGCCTAACCCTTCGGGTAATGAAGGCAGTGGTTGGTATGTTAAACAAATTGATGACTCATAGTCTTGCAGTTGCGTATGCCGTGTCATTAATCGTGTACTAAGCATGTCAGTAGATGTAGCGGACAACCTTTTCCATTCAGTAAGCGCCCAAGTGGTTATTAGTTGCAGTTATAACTGCCGGCACGAATCTAGAGCGCTCGGTAGAGTGGTGGGGGTTGTTTTCGCATACGTATTGTCTCAGGAGTAAGATTCAAAATCGCTTAAAGTAATTCAAGGTCAGTATTCAAGTTACGTGCCGCCAACTATATTTGTGGTTATTTGTTTACTATGACTGTAAAGGAATTTTTTTTAAGCAGTGCGGAAATTTTCACAGTGTATTCTACCCATGAATATGAACAGCTTTCACTATGGGACCAACTCTGAAATCACGAAAAAAAATCTGCTGTTTCATATTGGTCGAGTTGGTTATTAAACTTTTGTATGAAACAGCAAATTTTTTTCGTGATTTCAGAGTTGGTCCCATAGCGAAAGTTGTTCATATTCATGGGTAGAAAATTTGCGCTATGCTTAAAAACTTTTTCTGTATATATGGCTAGCGGTATGTGTGTTATTCCTTGTTATTAGATTTCTTGAACTTTGTAAAGAAAAAAAAAACTGTTATGTTGATTTCTCATAGCAACAGGTAAAAGGCTAAATGTCTTATCTGTTCCTAGTATTATTTCTCCTAGTTGCCAGGATCCTGACAAACTTTTACAAAAGGAAGTGATGTTACTGATACTAGAGAAGAACAAGCACTTACCAGTCCACATAATATCGATCTGCTGCGACAGTTTGGTCCCCAGAGTGTTGAGGTACTCGGAGCTGTTGACGGAGGGCACGGCGCGCGTGGAACAGTACTGAGTGGGGCACAGCAGGAAGCGAGGGCAGCCTAAGTGTTGGTGGATCTCGTTTGTTACTGATACCTGAGGAACGTATATACAGAGTTTTTATTTTATTATGCTTAAAAGAAAAGTGAAAAAACAGTAGTCCCAGCATCAAAATCGGAGAAAAAAAGAAGAATAGTGGCTTGTTTATGCATATTGAAAGTGGATAAATGAAAGGTTGGTGACTGAATATATCTTTCAGTCACCAAACTTTTATCTGTAGATAATAAATACACAGCCTAACTATACTATTGAAGATAGAAAGACTCTTTAGAGGATGTTGAGGTTAAGCCACACTTGAGAAAGATTTTTTTGTGTCCTTGTCTAATGGGGGTTTGAAGTATGTATGATTGTTGGCTAGTTTGTGATAAAACAACCAATATCCACTGGCATGTAAGTCATCTAAGTAATCTTTGGATCATCATCTTTCTTCGGCGCCACAATTATTTTTCTTCTAAACTTATGTACTAGTCGTCTTTTATTTTATTTATTTTAGGAAAACTTACAGCTAAACAGATACAGTAAGTAATAGTTTAAACAAAATATGGCCAATTACAAGTTTCCACATGTAGTTCCACTCTTTCTAGCCATATCATCTTTCACACAGGCCATCCATCGTTTCTTTGGTCTTCCCTTACTCATATAGCCGTCCACATTTATACTCAAAACTTTCCTGACGATATTTTCCTCATTCCTCTGCATCACATGCCCATACCTGCCCATACCATGACGACCGATTTCAACACAACTTTTCAGTTACCGGTGTTACTTTCAGACTCCCTCTTATTTCTTATATTATCCATTCGCGTAACACCACACATCCCTCTTAGCATTCTTATCTCAGTTGCATGCAATTGGCTTTCATTCAATATTTTTGTGACCTTGTGGCCATGGCAATGCGGGAGTCGCAAATTGTTCCCGTGACCTGCCGTCATTTCATCCATCGAGTGTCAATTCTGTGCTTAACAGTCCGATCTACTTCGCCTTCGCTTTGCGTAAGTGAACCGACATGCCAAAAGTCGGAGCAGACCGGGAGAAGCGCGCCATTTAAGCGCCATGGCCCCAGAACTGGAGAGACCGCATTCTTTGGATACTTTTATTAAATATTGATATTATTATTTTATTAATTCAATCAAAGGAAGTAACTGACGCACAGGTATCAGTGACATAGAACTAAACATGATACTCTAAAGAGCTGAACTCTTTACTACAAGCTTTTATTTAGTTTCACCTATCCCGGTGATTGTCGGTCTGTCGTCTATAATCGAATTTTGAAAGTTTAATTGACCTACTTCCCGGTTTTTGATAAGGCTAAAATTTTACATACATATGTGAATCGGATGACAATGCAATATTATTATGACATAGAGCTGATCTGATGATGGAGCCGGAAGGTGGCCACGCGTACTCAGTAATAAAACGATGCAACCCTATCGAGTTGGGGCTCGTTTGATACGCTTATTTTAAACTTGATGTGATTCTATATTAAGGACTGGGTACTTCGTTTTTATTGGACGTGTTAAATACACAAAACAAAGAATAGGCCCGCGTATAACTTCGTAAAGTTTGTTTAGTGCATTTCAGTGCATATTGCATAAAAAATACCATTAAAACAAAATGCATCTACAAAGTTGCCTGTAGCCATAGTAACTGCATATTCTAATCAATGTATCCAACTGCAGATAACGTATAAAACGGCTAGGCTGTGCAGTCAGGCGAACTAGTAATTGTGAAGGCCGTTAGCTCGAAGCTGGCCACGTAGCTGTGTTTATAGTCACGCATGGGTTACTACAAGATAGCAAACTATTAATAAAGACTAATATTTTTTTAGTTCTTGTTAAGGTTTGTATAGAATGTTCTGCTTAACTAGGTACAATAGACAGCACGTCAGCGTCGCCAGCCTAGCGTAGTATACAGTCAAATTAAATTAGCTAGCGCAACTCTGCAGATGTGATGGTTCGGTACCCCATCAACTTCACAGATGTGGTTGGTACCGTGTTTAGATATCGGTTATAATCGATTATCTAAACACGATACGTATCAAATCTGTGAAAATTTACACAAAAAAAAACTGATATTTCAATTGACTACAGTCTACAGTGAACGATGGGCCTACGAAAAATCATCAAAATGATTTATTTTTTTGTTTTAACAAAATCAAGTGTCATTTATTCAAACTAGGCAGACAATTAGCACTTTTCGAACGTCAAAATTACATAAGACAGTCTCTCTAAACGTCCGCCCGTCAACACTTCCTAGTGCTTTAGCTGAGGAGAAGAAGTGGCGCAACAAACTCATGTTTAGAAATAGATACCCATCACGTCTGCGGAGTTTCGCTAGCTAATTTAATTGGACCCTGTATATTTAATAGAATTAGAGGACATCTTATACTGGTTTTGCTAGAGAACAAAGGGTAAAACGGCACCCTGTTACTAAGACTCCGCTGTCCGTCTGTCACCAGGCTGTATCTCATGAACCGTGATAGTTAGACAGTTGAAATTTTCACAGATGATATATTTCTGTTGGCTCTATAACAACAAATACTAGAAAACCGAATAAAATAAATATTTAAGGGGGCTCCCATACAACAAACGTGATTTTTTGCCGTTTTTATAGATAATGGTACGGAAACCTTCGTGCGCGAGTCCGACTCGCACTTGGCCGGTTTTTTATGGCTATAAACTAAAATAAATATTTAATAAACATTTTTATAATTTCGGAGAACCTGTTTAACAAGTACATTTTTTTACATAAATGTATAACAATACTCAAGTTACGGGTTAGCCAAACAAACGTCAGTCCATAAAGTAGCTGGCTTAAAGGAATAACTACACTTATTCAGCTTTTGTCCACAGAAAAAAAAAAAAAAAAAAACAAACAGTGTTGTATGACGATGCGTACGCGTTCCAAACAAAACTGCTTTTTATTCTAGGTATAGAAAAAAGCTGAATTATTATTGAGCTGAATAAATCTAGTTAGTCTCGAAGTCTACTAGGTAATTTACAAAAGATGCAATAGCCTCGCCTTTGATTTTTTGACAGATTTTGTAAGGCAATTCTGTCAAAAACTCACAATGAGAGATCATTGCCATGTTCGTAAATTAGTAGACTTGGTTCCTGGAGTTACTGTATTTAAACTTACTTGTGCATGTGCAAAGCTCTGGAATATCTGTTTGTCAGCCTCACTCATCTCGGGCTCAATGTCATCAAACAGAAGAGCGAAGCATGTGCAACCGAATTGAGACACCTTGAAAATGAAAGAGAAAATGTTAGAAACTTAACAAAATTAAAATACAAATCATTTATTCACTAAAAAGTACAAAACACTCTATACAAATAAATAAAATTGAAGTGTCTGTTTTTAATATCAAAATAACTGCACTTTACTAAATGCATATGAATATATACAGTACTTAAAACATAAAAAAACAATTTTTAAAATTTTTGTCTGTCTGTTCTGGGTAATCTCCAAAACGGCTGGACCGATTTTGACGGCACTTTCACTGGCAGATAGCTGATAAATTAAGGAGTAACTCAGGCTACTTTCATTTTACAAAAAAGAATTATAGATCCGAGCGCAAAAAAAAAAATTAAAACATGGGTTTTAATTATTTTTTTTGCGCGTCTTTGTCGGATTTTATGGGAAATCCGACAACGACGCGGGCAAAGCCGAGAAGCTACTTTTAAAAATAACTAATGCCCAACAGCCGGTTTATACTGTAAAAATCTCACCGTGAAAAGTGAAGTGAGCTTGAAGAGAGCTGTCATTCCACCTGATGCTAGGGATTGACACTATTGACAGCTCACTCTTCGCTTACCTCACCAAAGTTTTCGCAGTAAGATTTGTACAGAATAGCACTGCAGTTCTCTTTGTAGCGTGTCCTTGAGTGTCTCAAAGGCCTCCTCTAGCACTTCAAACTTATCTCTTTCTCTTGCTATTTTAAAAATAACTTAAAATCGTAACAGAACATGGGTGTACTATAGGTACACCTCTGCCTAACCCTACAAGGATTACAGGCGTGATGTTGTGTTAATCAAAATAGACATCATTAAAACGACACTATAGTCCGGCCGTCGAGAGAATGCGTTTATGACACTTGTCAGTTGGACAAATTCTAGTAGTAATAAGGATCAATATCGCAAGACACAATATTCGTTGCTATGAAACTGGCAGGTGTCAAGAACGTATTCTCTCGACGGCCGGACTGTTGATAACCAACCCATATTGTGTCAATAAGAAGATATGAATTATCTACAATACTATTTATAGCAAACTTATTAGAATAATGGAAACAGCAAAGTAATGGGGTTGTTTCCCGGAAGCTTCGCCGCAAGAGAGCGCTGTTTGTCACTTGTCAAGGTCATCTTGAGGACAAAGCGACCAATCGGCGAAAAATAAAACACTTAGCGCTTCTCGCGGCAAAGTTTTTAACAAAGTACCTGAATGAAAGCCATTGACAGCGAATGAAAGTAACAAACACTTAGCGCCATCTACCAGGAACTAATTTGACAGTTTTCTTCCCCATTAATTAATTAATAAATACATAATAAGTGTACATAAAACATACTGATTTCTTTATTCACAAGCATTGAGAAAGTTTCTAATAGAGTTTCACAGTTAATTTATGATTGACAGCACAATGACAATTAATTAAAGCAATTATTGGATAGTTAATATAAAACTTTAATTTAGAAAGTAGTTATTTATATTTATAGACTATAAATAAACACAAATAAATGAATTTCTAATTTTATTATTAAATGTATATTGAAAATAAATAAATAAATAACATCCTGGGTCATTTTTCACACATGGTCATCTGATCCAAAACTAAGCAGAGCTTGTACTATGGAAAACAGATAACTGATATACTACATACACTACTTTTTTTGTAAATACATACTTATATAGATAATTACACCCAGACAAAGGACAAACAGACATGTTCATGCACACAAATGTTTGTCCTGGATGGGAATCGAACCCACGACCTGCGGCATGATAGGTGGTATCTTAACCAACCACGCCAACTGGCCCATCAATGTCATCAACAGCCCGTCTTACTGAAGTTTTCTCAGATTGCAATGCTGCAAGGAGAAGCATGTTATAATACCTTCGCAACTAGTTCCAGTCATGAGTAGACAGCAACAACAAAACTTTGTTTCCATACCTGTTCCAATTTCCTTTTCAATGTAGTAATCTCCTTCTGACTGCTGTACGTAATATCCAGTCCCGGTGACAAAGCATAGCAGAATATGATGCCTTGAGCCTTTGCAGCTGTTATGAGAGACGTTAGATGTTCTGCTTCTTCCACGGTGTACAGTTCTCTCCAGTATGCTCGATGCTTGTAATCGTCCTTTGGTGCATAGACATACATATCCATGCCCCATTTTTTAAGTCTGCAAAATTTTGTTATGTTGTTACAAATAAATTAAAGGAATCTGCTTTTCTTTTGTTGTTTATGGTGTATGTGAAATCCTATTTATTTTGCACTTAACCTGTAAAGGGACACTGACTGAGATACAATAGAAATTTTTTGTTATAAAGTCTATGGGTGTTTGGTGTCCCACAAAGTGTTACACCTAACCCAATAATCAGTAAGGACTTATAGAAGGTACAATTGCCTATAACAAACAGTATTTTACTATTTCGAGATTAAATCTACAAAATATACATTAAACTAGGTTAGTCTTAAAAGTAGAAGTGCATTGCCCATTCACATTTATAGTGTATTGTCTTGAAAATAATCTAATAGATCTTATCTTAGCCAGTGAACAAATGTAATAAAGTTTGTTTTTGTTTTGTTAAAATTGTAATGTAAACTTTTACAACATCATTAACACATTAGGTGCGGCAGACGCACATGCGCGTTTTCATAACTTTCTTCGAGTGCGGCGCGGCGCACATGTGCGTTCGTTGTGCATCTCTATTGTTTCGAAAACATCGTAAAAAAAAAGGGTCGATAAGGGTGTAGCATAAAGAAGCGTTTGCATAAAAAATTCAGCAGAGAATGTGTTAATAATGTTTACTAAGATACTGCAAGTAAATACTTTAGTGAAGAATGTCATTAAACTATGTAATATGGATTGTTATATAACTTAAATAACGCACAACCTATTAAGGGGCCATTGTACTCATCATTACGAACAACTATGGCAACAAACCTCGAAATCGCGAAAGAAAACAGCTGTTCCCTAAATGAAGAGTTATGCAAACATAAATGTAGGGATCAGCCAATTTGTTTTTTTTTTTTTGCGATTTCAGGTTTGGTCCCATAGTAAGAGTTGTGCATAACGTTGAGTACAATGACCTTTTAAGATATTGTATGTTATTTAAGTTAGACCTGTACATCCAATTCTATTATTGGACCTAAGTATTCTATCTTTAGACACACCTACACCACACCATACTCTAACCCTTTTGGGGATTACAGACGTAATATTATGTTCTGTGTTATATCTATCTCTATACCACTGAAAGGTTTGCTGTATCAATAACAATCTTGCGCTAGCAGAACACATTAAATTATTATCTTTGTGTGGTGTTTGGGTCACCAAGATACAGGCTGTGCCTAGTTTAGTACCCACTGTTAAATCATGTTAAGTTTTCTGTTGGTAGAATTTCGCAGAGTTTAGCATCCCTCTGTATGTGAAGCACTCATTCAACAACTGTAATTGTTATTGCGTACAATAAAGAATCTATTTGTCATCAGTCTAGTCTAGAGTGATGACAAATACACTCACCGGCACGGAAACTTGGCCACCAATAACTTGCCGATAATTTCTATTTAAATATTTAATTTTCACTATATTATGGGTTTATGCACTAAATTAGGGTTTTTTTATGGTTTTGTAACTCAGTTATTGAAAAAATGATGCTCCAGCAGTAATCTTTAAAAAAATAAGCAGTTTCACAAAAATATTGGTTTTAACACTGTCAATTTAAAAAGAACACAAAATGAAAAATAACCAAAAAGTCTTTGTTGTGTTTGCATTTTAATATCGGGTGTTTCCTCCCCTAGCCCCGATAACAGCTTGCATTCGTTCTGGCATACTTTGGATGATGTTTCTGATCTCAACTTGTGGTATGCTTTCCCAAGCGGTCAGTGCTGCATTTCGAAGCTGATTCAGAGTTTCAGGCGGGTTGGAGGAGGACTTTATTTTTCTTTTAAGCTTGTCCCAGATATGCTCTATTGGATTTATGTCTGGACTACGAGCTGGCCACTGCAATTTTTGAATACCAACCTCTGTAAGGTATTCCTCCACGCAATGTGCAACGTGTGGGCGCGCGTTATCGTGCATTAGGAGGAATTCGTCAAATCCAATAAACCCTGAATATGGTAACACGTGTTCCTGAAGAATCTCCTCGATGTATCGTGTTGCCGTTAATCGGTTATCGACGATAACTAACTTCGTACGTGCATCGGAACTTATTCCTCCCCAAACCATTATAGAGCCTCCATGAAAACTAACAGTTTGTGTGGTGGTAATGGGTAAAAACCGCTCTCCTCTTCTTCTCCACACTCGCTCCCGACCATCTGGAGCTCGTAAAGCGATTCGACACTCATCTGTGAACAGTACTCGAGCCCACTGCTCATGGGTCCAGTTGACGTGTTCTCGTGCGAATCGAAGTCGAGCTACTCGGTGACTTCTGAGAAGTTCTGGGCCGCGTGCTGGTCTACGAGCTTGTAAATTCACTTCCTCCATTCGTCTTCTCACTGTACGTTCACTAACATTGACACCTTTTGTGAACTGGAGTCGCTGGCGTATCTCAACAGCGGTGAGGTAGCGGTTTCTTAAAATTTCCAGGACAATAAAGCGGTCATCCCGGGCTGATGTGCATCTGACGCCTCCGCTGCCTGGTCTGCGGGAGTAGCGGCCTGTCTCCTGGTATCGTTTCAGCGCATACTGCATCGATGAACGTGGTACATTCAGTATAACAGCAACTTCTCGCTGTGTCAGCCCTTGTTCGATCAATGCTACAGCTTGTGCAACCTGTGATGGTGTTAATGGCATTTTTATTGGAATTAAATCACCTTTAGTTATTGAAGTAACAGTACGATATCACAATAATTGAATAACCTAACAATAAACTTTCACAAAACACAAATTTAAAACAGCAACTTAGTCGGGTTCAACTAAAACTTAAAAATAACGTCATATTGCACTCAAACATGATAAATTACCCGCTTGAACTAAAGGTAAACATTTTTTAGACCTACCTTCATAATAAATAATCATAGGAAACACTTAAAGCTCTTGTTATCGCGAAATACGCGCTTGGCCAAGATTCCGTGCCGGTGAGTGTAGAAAGAAAACCACAATACAGATAAGAAACACTGAAATCAACAACATGGATGAATACATCTATCTGGGACAACTCATAACCTAAAAAGATCCTATGCGCGAGGAAGTAAAGAGAAGAATAACGAACAGCTGGAGAAGATATTGGAGCTTGAGAGAGGTTATGAAAGACAAACAACTTCATATAAACATCAAAAGTAAACTATTTAACACCTGTATACTACCCATCCTTATATATGGCTGCCAATCATGGGCTTTAACTCAGGAAATAACAAACAGATTAGCAACTTGCCAATATGCTATGGAGAGGAGCATGCTGAATGTTAAAAGACTGGAAAATCATGTCATTACGAACAAAACAAGAACCATAGATATAGTACGGAAAATTAAAAGACTCAAATGGAGATGGGCAGGGCACACAACAAGAGGTCATGACAAATGGAGTAAAAAGGTGACAAGGAAGGTAAAAGGAGAAGAGGCAGACCGCAGAAAAGGTGGGATGATGATATCAGAGAAGTGGCAGGAGTGATGTGGAACTGAATGGCTCAAGAAAGATTAGAATGGAAGAGGTTGGAGGAGGCCTTTGCCGATTGGCAAACATATTTACAGAAAATAAAAAAAACTAGAATAAGTTTTATGTTTGTTTTTAGAATATTGTTAATAGGTTAAGTTGATCTGAATAAAGGCTATTATTATTATTATTACAATAAAGAATAAGATTAATATAATTCATTGAACTTTAACCTAAACTAAAGGAGAAGGATAAAGTAACAGCTGGTAATAAAATAAAGAACAACAAGACATATCAATGGATATATTTTAATATAACAATCACAAAAGAATAATAAATGTTTATTATGGACATTGTGACTGTGAGTGAAAGTTTAATTTTAATGTAACTTATTTTACAAAAAAATATTCAGAAGATTAGGTACCTATGTGATTTCTAGAAACATCTGGCCATATGATTTTGTTTATTTGGTCTATAAAACAACTGACTAAAATCTTGAGGCCCGTAACTGGGTTAGAGAATGCCCTTTAATGTTAGTCCTTCTATAATACAAAATAGTAAATATCAAGTATGTCTCTTTAACTATGCAAACAAACAGTAAGTCAGACACTGCAGAGTAGGTAAAAAATTAAGAATCTAAAATATGAAATCTGTTTATTTACCACAACTTTTTCTACTTAAATAAGGTTTATACAAAGAATACTTACTTTTGAAACAAATCTTTCCTTTGTTCAGTAGTCCACGGCCGTCCGTAAAAGCCTGTAATAGTGAAGCTTAGGTCATTCACTCTATTACAAACTTAGATAGAAGATGTATATCTACAACACATCTATCACATAAAAATAACAACAATTACCTTCAACAACCCCGCAAATAAAGTCCTTTCGATTAGAATTCGGCTCATCCGGTGAAGTTTCAGTCATATTTACAAGTAAATTAACGATTTACACGACAAAATGTAACAATTCCGACCAACGGAATAAATTTCGTAGTAGGTAGTAATAAGATATTTACACAATCTACGCTACCTCACTTAGCCTCAATAACAGACAGCGACAGTGTAAATACCAGTATTATATCAAATTCTTAGCTATCCTATAAAGCACCGGTTGCCGGTTGACCCGTATCAGGCGTAAATTATTGAATTACTTTTGTCCCAACAAGGAAATCTCCGAGTACCAACCAATGATGTGTCAAACTGAATAAACTGATGAGTTCGTTTAATGTATGTTTTTTGAGTTCACCAATACACTAGTAAACCGGTCGTTAGCTGAAGAATTTGCATTTAAATATTCAAATACTATAAAATATTTGTTGAGGTAGAGTTATTTTCTGTCTTAGAGCTATCATATTCACTCCTTTAGTTAAATTACAATGCGATTTTAGAGAAGGTGAGCTATGTGACCTACAAAAAACCCATTACTTTTTATGTAGGAATGTTATTGATGCGTTCAGAAATAAAATTAAGCTACAAACAGACTTAATACACATCTCCATTTATTTCACCGACTAACGAATATGAAACGCTATCTATTAAAATTATTTAATAAGTAATCTGAATTGTATTAAGAGGGTCCTTCCCAGCCCGTCTATCGACAACGCGAGCATGGTCGAAAAGCTTGTTGTTTCATCCAGCGCAACGCCCGTTGACTGACAAGCAAGTGAGAACGCGATAATTTCAATCTGCCTAGCCTTTTCCCAACTATGTTGGAGTCTTCCAGTCCAACCGGATGCAGCTGAATACCAGTATTTTACATAGAGTGACTGCCTATCTGACCTCCACAACCCAGTTACTGGGTAATGCGATACCCTTGGTAAGACTGGTTGTCAGACTTTCGGGCTTCTGACGACCCGTAACGATTCTAACGACTGTCAAAGATCCTCGATCGACAGCCGGGACCAACAGCTTAACATGCTTTCCGAGGCACGGAGGAGGCTCGGTATGAAAAGATGGTCACCCATCCACAGTCCAACCCTGGCAAGCATAGCTTAACCTGATGGATCGATCCGTGCGGCTGTTATTACTTAGCCACGAGCTCCTCATGAGAACACGATAATACTGAACGAAAAATAGTGTGCGGAAATTTTATGAAACTTGTTCCAGGAAATACGTGATTTTTAGCATGCCTACAAGTTTGTGAAATAAATGTTTGTTATTTAGAATCTCCAATACATGTGCGAGGTTTCTATCGTTATATTTTCTTTACTTTTACAATTTATGAGTTTGTACATTATGAACGGCCAAAGTTCAGGTAAAAATTGTGCAAAAAAGTAGATTTTTGGAGGCTTATATTGAGTTTGTTTTATTTTTCGCTTTGATAGAAACCTAGATACAGTGCACAAAATACCTATTAGTTCAAAAATTTTCACGTACGAGCGTTTGTATGAAAAGTATGACGGGTTGGCCCCTCTTAAGGGGCAGCGTCAGGGTAGCCCGCGAAATTCAATTTTTCTTACGTTTTTTGCTATTTGCAAGTCAGTATTAAGTATGTAGGTATGTTAAATAAAGTATGATTTTTGATTGATTGAAAACAGCATTCAAAAAAATCATCGTGTTTAGGTACCGATACTTATCACGTCTGCGGAGTTTCGCTAGCTAATCTAATTTCACTCAGTATAGTATCATTAATCTATTAATCAGGGAGATAACAACGGAATACGTTAGACGTTAGTATGAAATGTACGCCAACAAACACGTGACCGCGGAGGGCTAAATGTGTTTGTCAAAATGCCATTTTTTAACATGACTGAGTTAAGGAGGAAGCGTCAGGGTAGCCCGCGAAAATCAAATTTTCTTATGTTTTTTTGCAATTTGCAAGTCAGTATTAAGTTGTATGTTAAATAAAGTATGATTTGCGGCCGTAAAAAATATGTATTTACAGAATTATATACAATAGAATCAGTAATACAACTCCTTAAGTTAGTATAATCCTGAAATGTCAAGATTTCATGAAATAGTCATTCATTAGGATTACTTGGTCTTAAAGAGTTGTATTTGTTGGCAACCCTGCGTTCAACTCGCGACGAATGAACGAGGGATCGAGAACTGATTGATGCGGCTGACAAGAATGGCGCAACGAAGTTATAAAAAGGCTGTGCACGCACGGAGCGTCCTCTTTTCGGCATCAGACTTCTGATAGGAAACATAAAACTAAGGACACTTGCTGTTAATTTGGCTATTGTTTTAATGATTTATTGATTGATAAGTTTATTAAAAAAGTTTAACTTGGTTGCCTTGATTTTATTCCGAGTAGAATCGTAATTTTTCTAACATCAGAAGTGACAAGTAAATTCCACGCGATGGGTAAGCGCGATAATAGTAGTAGGCGCTCAAAGAGGAAACGTGCTCGCTCCACCTCTTCTTCAAGCTCGAGCTCCAGCGCCAGGACACCGTCACCGCCATCAAGACGGAATAATAAGGTATCGGTCAGTGGGTAGCCTTAGGGGCGGATACGAAACTGAGTAATACCAGCTCCATTAATTTAAACAATTTTATACCTGATTTTGATCCGATAAAAGACGATGTAGACACTTGGCTTAGTATTATTCGATCCTACGCAAATACTTTTTCCTGGTCCGATAGAATGATTCGTTATCAAGCTTTAAATAAATTGAAGGGGTCTGCTAAAGTATGGTACGATTCGTTATTACGTACAGAAAAACAGTGGCCGACGTGGAAATGGGACCAATGGCGGTTGAAATTATCCGTTAGTTTTCAAATACGTAGGAATATGTTTGACCTTTTGAAAGAGATAATAGACAAAAAACCTGTTGATAATCAATCTTTGTATGAGTTTTATTTTGAGCAGAAATGTAAAATGGATCGTTTAAGTTTAAACTTTTCTGAACAAGATATTATTTCAATAATAGTGGGAAATATTGGCGATAACAACATTGGGACATCTATAGAAGCTAGTCATTTTAGATCAACCGATGATTTGGCTAGTTATTTACATAGTCGTGTTTATAAGAAAAATGCAAAACAAGAAGGTAGTTTACGTGATCCACAGTCTAATAAAACGACAACACACAGTCAATCTGCAGTCGCAAGTCGTACTTTTGTATCCACAAATTCAGTCTCTACAAATCAACCTCCTAACGTAGTTACAGATTCTAGTCGTAAAACAATTAAATGTTATAATTGTGGAGGTAACCATAAAAGAAACCAATGCGAGGTAAACAAATGTGAATATTGTGGTAAAAGAGGGCACACAGAGTCTGTTTGTTTCCATAAGAAAAATTCTTCTAATAAATCTGTAGTAAAACCTGAACAGGAAATTAAATTTCTTTCTACTAATCCGCGTAACAAGTTTGTCAAAAGTGTTTGTTTATTTAATCATTACTGTGAGGCGTTTATTGACACCGGTAGCAGTTGCTCAAGTCCTTGGCAAATAAAAGTTCTTTGACCTATATTAAACTACCCTCACCCGTAGTTTTGCAAGGATTTTCTACAGAGATTTGTAAACATGTCACTAAAAAGGTTACGGTTACCATTTCTTTAGATTCTGTTTGTTTGACTGATATTAATATGTACGTTTTGGATGATTTGGTAGGATGCGATATATTGATCGGAAGAAACGTGACCGAACGATCCGATTTAGTATACTCTCGTATAGGCAACGAACTGAAATTCCAATACGCGAGTAAACTCACAGAATTTTGTAATAATATAACGGCAATAGATTTAGATGCTAATACACATCAAAGTGAATTATTGGCTTTGTTCAACCAATATAGTTATTGTGTAGCTTCCAATATAAAAGAACTGGGAATAGTAAATAACTACAAAATGACAATTAATCTATCAAGCTCACAGCCAGTTCAATGTAGACCTTTTAGAACCTCTCACTCGAACAGACAAATAATTAGAGAAATGGTAAACGAATTGCTCGAAAATAAAATCGTGCAAAATAGTAATTCTCCTTACGCCAGCCCAGTTCTTCTAGTAGACAAGAAAAACGGAGAAAAGAGGCTGTGCGTTGATTATAGGGCGTTAAATAAAATTACTATAAAAGATAAATATCCTATGCCGCGAATTGAGGATTTACTAGATCGGCTCCAAGGACATAAGTGTTTTACATCTTTACATCTTAAAAGTGGGTACTATCAGATTATTTTGCATAAAGACTCTATAGAAAAGACCGCGTTTATTACAGAAGATGGACACTACGAGTTTTTAAGACTACCGTTTGGTCTGGCAAATGCGCCATCGTGTTTCCAGCAAATGATGCACAAAGTAGTGGGAAATTTGAGATTTGGCAATGTCATTATTTATTTGGATGACGTTTATTTAGTTACAGAAACTGTAGAGGAAAATATTATATTATTGGAACAAATATTGCAAATATTTAGAACGAATGGTTTAACGTTAAATCTCAAAAAGTGCCATTTCTTCAAACATGAAATTGAATTTTTAGGGTTTAAAATAAAACCAGGTTATATTATGCCAAATAATTCAAAATTAGAAGCCGTTAAAGAATTTCCGATACCCAAAACCGTAGCTTAGACAATTCTTAGGGTAAATTAGTTACTTTCGGAAATTTATACGAAATTGCGCTGTTTTGTCGGCTCCTCTTACTAAGCTGCTAAAGAAAGACGCCGTTTGGGTATGGGACGATATTCAAAATCGAGCATTTCATGTTTTAAGAGATAAGCTAACTTCTGAAAGTATTCTCGCCATTTTTGATCCAAACAAAGAAAAGGTCTTATATACAGACGCAAGTAGAGACGGTATAGCTGGTATACTTACACAAATCGATGACGGAACCGAAAAGGTTATACATTACTATAGTAGGCAAACTAGGGAAGATGAAAAAAAGTACCACTCATTCGAATTGGAACTTCTAGCTATTGTGTGCTCCCTTCAAAAATTTCGGTTGTATTTGTTAGATAAACCGTTTAGAATAATTACTGATTGTAGTGCGGTTAGATACGCTTTAAACAAGGACATTATTCACAATGTTAACACCAGAAATAAGGACAAATTACGTGCTCCATTTCACCGGCTTCATAAGGTTCATAACTCATTTGTTGGGCTTGGTATATCTTTTTATAACAAGCTACCCTCTTCTTTGCTAGATTTGCCCTTTAATGCGTTCAAAGCTGAAGTAAAATCTAACCTTTGTTCAAAGGCATACTATTCTATCAACGATTACTTAAACGATAAGAATAGTTGGTCGCTGTGTTTAACTTAAGACAATGTTTATGTTCTTTCTCCAGAATTAGCATACCTACTGACAGGTTATATGAGTTCATATAATTATTTATTTTGTTTGACTCTCAAGGTCAATTTATTTTAATTTTATTTTTATTTATTATTGACATAATCTACTCATTTTAATGTTTATTTATTTTTTATGAGTGGTATTGCAATATGTGGTTAGCTAGTGACCTCGACAATTGATCATAGTTTTTCTTGCCCGAGCAACCGGCAGCAAGTTCGTCATGCTCCCTTAGATGTCACTGCTCGCGGTAGCGTCGGGGGTCGGGTTGTCTCCTTCCCTCAAATATGGCGAGGGGGGTAATGGCTGATCTTTGCGTTATACTCGTGAACGGGTGCTGCTTGTGGTGACAGGTCGTCTTGCTGACCTTGGTTTTGTTTT
Source organism: Dicycla oo (assembly GCA_948252095.1). Classification (NCBI taxonomy): domain Eukaryota; kingdom Metazoa; phylum Arthropoda; class Insecta; order Lepidoptera; family Noctuidae; genus Dicycla; species Dicycla oo. The sequence continues at coordinate 20,545,978 of OX411732.1, forward strand.
GTTATTAGTAACTTAACTCGTTGTTGATTTTACTTCGATGGTCCTAGTTTATCATCTGTGACTGTGAGTTACGACTACATGTACGGCTATATGTAAGTGGGCACGCCCTTTATTACTGGAGGCTTTTATTTGGGTATAAAATTCTGCTTACGTTTTTAGTTTTGTATTTTGTTTCTGCTTGAGTATAGTTTTCGATTTTTTTTTTTTTTTGGTATATTGGCGTGTGCTAGCTTACTTATAGCAAATAATTTAATTTAATGTTTTGTATTGCGTAATGTACCTAAATTATTATGCGCAGTGTTATATAGAATCATTTTTTTTTAACTGAACAGACAGCTGTGCTGCTGGGGAGTTTGTTGCGCCACTTCTTCTCCCCAGCTAAAGCACTAGGAAGTGGTGAAGGGCGGGCGTTTTGGGGGACTGTCTTATGTAATTTTGACGTTCAAAAAGTGCTGATTCTCAGCCTAGTTTGAATAAATGACTTTTGATTTTGATTTGATTTTATCCCGCGAATAGCCCGCTGGGTTTTGTCAACACAAGAATTTTCTTTCGAGATAATTCATAGGGAAGGGTCCCGGATGCAGCACGTGGACGCTTTAAGCCGCAATCCTGTGCCACCTGGTGAAATGTCTGAATCGGAAGTCATAATGTCAATTACAGAGGCAGACTGGTTGTTAACAGTGCAGGTTCAGGATCCTGAGATAGTTAAAATAAGAGACATTTTATTATCAGGAGAGGCCGACGAAAATAAAGATGTTTACCAATTACGAAATTTTAGGCGGAAAAGTTTATAGGAGAACTAGTCAGGATCGTAGATGGGTTGTTCCAAAGAAATGTATTTGGCAGATCATAAGATGTAACCATGACGATTTAGGTCACTTTTCGGTTGACAAATGTGTTGAGCGTATACGTACTAGATATTGGTTTCCACGAATGCGTAATACTGTTAAGAAGTACGTTAAAAATTGTCTCAATTGTATATATTTTAAAAATAAGGGGGGTCCGAAAGAGGGACATCTGTATCCCCTGCCTAAGTATGCACAACCATTCCATACCCTCCATCTCGATCATTTAGGCCCTTTCGTGACGACTAGAAATAAAAATAAATATTTATTAGTAATTGTGGATTGGTTTACTAAATTTGTATTTGTATCAGCTGTACGCAAAACAAACGCGACGGGCGTAATTAAGGAACTAGAACGCATATCTAGAATATTTGGAAACCCTCGAAGAATAATAAGCGATGCAGGTTCTTGTTTTACTTCAAGTCAATTTACTCAATACTGTACGAATAGAAATATTAGACTACATGTAGTAGCAACAGGTGTACCGCGTGCAAATGGTCAAGCGGAACGTTTTAATAAAACCATTTTAGAAGCTTTGAAAACTATGGGGGCTAGTACCGATGACGATAGGTGGGATCAGTGTATTAAGGCATTACAACAAGGGCTTAATAGCACAATACATAAAACAACGCAGGCCGTCCCTAGCGACGTAATGTTTGGCAACAGAATACGTACGGATACTGATAGTCTTGCCCCAGATCTTGATAGCGAAGCATTCGTAGACGTGTCAAAGTTGCGCGAAAGAGTAGACGAAAACATTAAAGCCAGTGCCGAGAATCAAAAACGAAGGTTCGACAAAACTCGAATCAATGCCACACAATATAAAGGAGATTTGGTATTAATTAAAATACAAAGTTAAAATAATGATGGCCAGAGTCGTAAATTATTGCCAGCATTCAAACGCCCATTTCAAATAAAAAAAGTCCTGGAAAACGATAGATACGAGATATCAGATCTAAGAGGTAGTCAAAGGACCTCTAAAATTTATAATGGAGTAGCTGCGGTGGAAAATATGAAGCCGTGGATTAATATTGATGAATGGAGCCTAGAAGGAAAAAGTAATGATAAAATGGATATTTGATCAAAAACCGTGTTGGCAAGGTATTTATGACTGTTTCATTTGGTTATCTATGTGATTACTGTAAGTGAATAATCACAATCCTAATTAAAGTTATGATTCCTTGAATCGGACATTAAAATTAATTTAATATCTTTCATCCGTCTCATAACATAACGAGTGATTTATTTATTCATAACGAGTCCAGATAGGATACAGTCATTGTCGTATTGCACTTTAGAAAGGTTGCTTTGCTTCGCTTTGATGGTAGAAGGTCAACTTGGGACGCTTGAGTGAGTGAAATGCTCTTCAAGTGCAAGTGATCTTTTGAATACGCTATATAAACCTGGTCTCCTAAGTGTGGCATAGTCCCTTTAGGTGCAGGATATGGCTTAGCAAGGCATGTGTTGTAGAAAGTGTGCAATACTTCGGAGTGTGCCTACTTAGGGATGCTTTATTAAACTGTGTAGTAACATTGTTCTTTCTAATTTCAGTATCAATGCAGCATGGCCGTGTTGGCAACCCTGCGTTCAACTCGCAAAGAATGAACGAGGGATCGAGAACTGATTGATGCGGCTGACAAGAATGGCGCAACGAAGTTATAAAAAGGCTGTGCACGCACGGAGCGTCCTCTTTTCGGCATCAGACTTCTGATAGGAAACATAAAACTAAGGACACTTGCTGTTAATTTGGCTATTGTTTTAATGATTTATTGATTGATAAGTTTATTAAAAAAGTTTAACTTGGTTGCCTTGATTTTATTCCGAGTAGAATCGTAATTTTTCTAACATATTGTTGATCACTTTGATGATTCTAATTATGTAAATAGATAATTGTTACGACGGCAAATTATATTTTGATCAACGTACAATCTAATACGGACTTGTAAATTGCAAAAAACGTAAGAAAATTTGAATTTCGCGGGCTACCCTCGCGCTTTCGCCTTAAGGCGAAGGCCACACCACTTCTATCTCTACGAAGAATATACCAGGGGGGGCACACTTAACACTGTCATCAATTTCCATAGGGAAGCAGCCATATTGTCTTGGTCAAATAAATGTCATTGTCGCCATTGTCAACTCCGACTTTCCGATGCGCAATTCTGTTGAAAATTGTTTCTCGATACTGTTATTTGTTTTGTTTTGTTTCTATTTCATAATATTGTTACCACTTTGATTTTCGTTTGTTATTTTTGTTGTTTTGTTATCATGAGTGAACTCCGAAGAAGATATTGTATTTTTGGCTGTGATGTTTTATGTAAGTGTTTATTACCATACCGTACCGTATTATCACAGTATAAAAATCATACAGTAGGACGACGCCTTTGATCTTGTGTAAAATGCCGACATCGTCTAGACAGTAACGCATCGGCCAGGGTTGTCACAAATAAACAATATTTACAAAATTATTTATTTATTGCAGATCAATATTGATAGTAGTATTATAATAAAACAATATTACACATTGATATAATAATGAAAACAATTTTTTAATGAAATGTTAAAATAAAATACAATTTAATAATTACATTCTAACAATAAGGGAACATACATAGTACATACATATACATACGAAAGAATTTGCTACAGACCACCAATCTGAACAACTTTTACTACAGGACCAACTCGGGACAGATTTAAGTTATTTAGATGGCGTTTTCATAACCAGTACCCTAATTAAACACAAAAGTGACACCCATATCAGATTATAAAAAAATTACGTCCACCATCTTGGATTTCAAAAAAGAGGGTTTTTTCGTAACAAGCATCCCAATTATACTCAAAATTGACACCCATATCAAATTATAAAAAAAATACATTGTCCGCCATCTTGGATTTCAAAACGGATGGCTTTTTCGTAACAAGCACCCCAATTATACTCAAAATTGACACCCATATCAAATTATAAAAAAAATACGTTGTCCGCCATCTTGGATTTCAAAACGGATGGCTTTTTCGTAACAAGCATCCCAATTATACTCAAAATTGACACCCATATCAAATTATAAAAAAAATACGTTGTCGGCCATCTTGGATTTCAAAACGGATGGCTTTTTCGTAACAAGCACCCCAATTATACTCAAAATTGACACCCATATCAAATTATAAAAAAAATACGTTGTCGGCCATCTTGGATTTCAAAACGGATGGCTTTTTCGTAACAAGCACCCCAATTATACTCAAAATTGACACCCATATCAAATTATAAAAAAAATACGTTGTCCGCCATCTTGGATTTCAAAACGGATGGCTTTTTCGTAACAAGCACCCCAATTATACTCAAAATTGACACCCACATCCAATTCTAACAAAATGACGTCCGCCATCTTGGATTTCAAAAAGGATGGCTTTTCTTTTTCGTAACAAACACCCCAATTATACTCAAAATTGACACCCATATCAAATTATAACAAAATGACGTCCGCCATCTTGGATTTCAAAAAGGATGACTTTTTCGTAACAAGCACCCCAATTATACTCAAAATTGACACCCATATCTTATTATAACAAAATGACGTCCGCCATCTTGGATTTCAAAAAGGATGGCTTTTTCCTAATAAGCACCCCAATTATACTCAAAATTGACACCCATATCAAATTATAAAAAAAATGACGTCCGCCATCTTGGATTTCTAAAAGGATGGCTTTTTCGTAACAAGCACCCCAATTATACTCAAAATTGACACCCACATCCAATTCTAACAAAATGACGTCCGCCATCTTGGATTTCAAAAAGGATGGCTTTTCTTTTTCGTAACAAACACCCCAATTATACTCAAAATTGACACCCACATCCAATTCTAACAAAATGACGTCCGCCATCTTGGATTTCAAAAAGGTTGGCTTTTCTTTTTCGTAACAAACACCCCAATTATACTCAAAATTGACACCCCTATCAAATTATAACAAAATGACGTCCGCCATCTTGGATTTCAAAAAGGATGACTTTTTCGTAACAAGCACCCCAATTGTACTCAAAATTGACACCCATATCAAATTATAAAAAAAATTACGTCCGCCATCTTGGATTTCTAAAAGGATGGCTTTTTCGTAACAAGCACCCCAATTAGACTCAAAGTTGACACCCATATCATACTATAAAAAATTAGGTCTACCATCTCGAAATTCACCCTTAGTAAATAATAAAAAAGTCCACCATCTTGACACGGAACATACAAACAAACACTTTCACATTTATAATATTAGTAGGATTTCCAAGGAAGCCGTGTGCGATAACCTATTAACATTTTTTTTTACCGTGCGCCGGTCGACCATTTTATTAGCGTTATCAACGTGGCACGACATTACAAATAAAATTATTTATGTACTCTACAATAACAAAACAGATTTATTTACCTTACTTCTGTGCGTGGAAGCTGATGAAACCGCAGATCCTTATTTTTGTAAGATGAAGACTTGCAATCACTCACAGCACACTTTGCATGCACCATTTTAAATAAAAAATAAACACTTGCCGGCCCTGAATGACGTATCCCGAACTACTAACATCGTTTTGTTCGCAGTTCGGGATCGGCTTACCCGCGTCTCGCCCCTCACACCCCGCACGATTGCCCTGTCTAGACGTCTTCGTCGGACCACTGTATGATTTTTAGACTGTGGTATTATCTTTATTATAACGAAGAAAAAGTGTTATGTTATTCCTTAATTTAATTTAATTAAGTATAATAAGTATAAAACGAATAAATATTAATAAAATGTATGTTTGATAATAATAAAAGGACATTTTTCTGAACTCCATACGTGTTTTTTTATCCCCTGACTGTTACCATGACACAGACTCGCTCAAAGAGTATAATAAATAGGTGAGAGCTACATATTATAGTAAGTATGCATACCTATAGGTAGGTATATATTATTATAGCCTTAATTCACCCACCAAACTTGAGGTACTCCAGCACTTTCCATACATGCAAAGAACAATGGCAGCTTGCCATACATTGTTTTGTTTGAAATTAAATCACTACGTCTTGAAATGAAAAATACCTTATTTAACTCAGCTTGATTTTCTGAGCTAGTTTGTGCAACATTTTTTGTTAGAGAAGGGTCAGATTAATTGATATTCAGTGTTGAACTTTTGAACAACAGAGGACATAGCCACAGACTACATAGAGATACACAGCACAAGCATCAGGTCTTCCGATTAAGAAAAGTAAACTGTCAATGTCAACTCAACCACCAATAAATATTTTTTAAGACTTTGAATACTAGTCTTTTTAGTTCAGAATTGCCATAACATTTGATATTTTTCCTACTTTGCTGCAATACTTTTATCTAAGGAAGAGCACAATAAACTCAAATATACAACAAAACAAATGTATTATTTGTTTGAAGTCTTTCGACTTTCATCTAATGTGTTCTCCATGTTCAGGTAGGCGTGAATTATCGGGTAGGAAGGCAGTATCGGGTATGTCAATAAAATAACACCTGTCACAATCACTCCACTTCTAATTCTACATAATTCAATCATACACTTCGCAAAATAATTATAGATCACTTAGATTAAGAGGGATGCGATTAAAATATAACGTCCACCGACCACATGGTTGTGTGCGCACCTTATCGCAATCCGAAGTTCCCTGCTCGATTTACAAGATGGCCGCCTCACCAGAGTGCTCGGTGTTAGTTTTTGACGTTGACATTTTTACAACATGTCAATTGACAGTCTAGAAAAGCGGAGGCGCTGACATTATTTACTCCATGTAAATAAAATAATAAACTAAAAATGATAATTATGTAAAATGATATTATATATTATTAAAAACACCACGACAATTATGCTGTACCTACTATTTAGGAAAATAAAATAGTATTGCCAATCCAACCAACAATTTCCTAACCTTTTAGAACGAAGTAGTCAAAAAACTTTTCATTAACCATAATTTTTTATTTGGCCTTAATTAGATAATATGATAGCATAAAAGAACATAGAAAATTAATTGAATTTCTTTTGTATAAGTGTCACTTTTAGACGTTCAAATTTATTTCAAATAAGAATTCGCCATTGTTCTTTTACTACAAAGTTGCTACTCTTTTTTCTCTATTATTACTTTACTCTTTGGAATAGACATCTCTTTCTAAACAAATTGACATTTCGTTTCTCCATTTTTGACATCGCACCGTAGAAACCCTTCTACAATTTGTCATTTTGTCTTTTTGTTTCTAACGATCTTTGTCTAGGTCCTTTTTTATGTAGACTATTTCTGAAGAAAGTTGTCTAGGCTAGTGAAGACAATTTGATTTTGTAATCGCCATTCTAAAGACAGTAGAAAACTTTCTACTTGACGACGGCCGCAATGTATATACGGTATCTACAAAATTATTATTTTTCCTCTTCTTTTGCGAAAAAATAATGAAAATTCTGCCCGTTTTAAAAAAATTAAAAATCATAATCATTTATTTGCCTAAATAAGGTACATAAGGTTGGTAAAAGGTTTGTCCTCTTATTCTGCCTTTAACTTCGGCGTGCAAATATAAAATAAAGTTACATATTTTACTTACATTAATTGGACCCATTTTTGCAAACAAGAACCAACCCACAGTATAAGTGCTGTGGGTTGGTTCTTGTTTGCAAAAATGGGTCCAATTATTGATCATAATCATACAGTCATTAAACGCAAATAGTTTATAAAATCCATAACCCACTAAAACTCTACATGTAAGTAATATTTTTTTTTATATTTTCCATACAAAAAGTGAAAAATTCCATATACTTAAAACTGCTTAAAACACGTTGAGAGTCGCATCTTCTGCGGCGCTAGGGGCTCGCCTCCGCAGTTGTATTGTGAAAATTGAGAATTAAACAGAAATAAAATCCTGTGAATAAACAAAATATTATGTAAAAAAATTAATTTCGTAAAAGTGCAGTTGGTTCTTTCTACTTTGTTGCTGTGGTACTGTCTACACGGTAATGTCATTTATGTCTACTCTTCCGTCGACATAACGTTTCTCTATGGCTCTCGCGCTAAGCCTGCTGTATTTGTCTTAAAATAAAATAATAATAAATGGGTAAAGGCTAACATGGCAACCCTAAATTCACTCGCACATAAATAGTCGACGCCATTACCGGTCCTCAGTTTTACCAGAGCGGGAGTTCCGTCCGACATTTTTTATACGTCCATGTCTGAGATCATCTAAAATTCCACAACAAATGTCTGAAGTCCCGCCTCTATAACCAGTGTGTTCTGCCCACCATGATGTTCGGTGCTGAGACGTGGACGCTCACGAAGGAGGCTGTGTACCTATATGGGCTATAGACCGAGTTCCAAACGTCGAGTTCCGAAGACGTAGAACGTCGAAGGTCTTCGATATCGGAAAGCGTGTTATGGAACACAAATGGAGTTGGGCAGGATACCTAGCAAGGCGCAGTGACGACAAGTGGAGTAACGCAGTGATAGAGTGGCGTCCAAGAACTGAAAGGCCAGATGTCGGTCGTCCAGCGGCGAGATGGGCGGACGACATTGTTGCCATCGTGGGCAAAACCTGGATGAAGCTGGCACAGGAGTGGGTGAAGTCGGGCTGTGGGTGATGCCATTAGCAGACCTCGTTATCGTCGAGGCAAAACAAAGAATATGTGACACACAGCTATTTTCAAGTTTAGTACCTATCAAATTATACACTCTCAGAGACGTGCTTATGAACATAAAAAATATTTTTTTTTTCCCTTTTTCGACATAGAAACATGTGACAGTTGCCTGTTTTGAATTGGAACACTACGAGATGTCATATGACATGTACACTATCATATAGTCAGAAGACCCCAAAGGGATTCCTACGTTGGCGACAGCTCATTGGAAATTGGAAGACATGTCCGACTAGTTATTATAAGTAGGTACACTTATGTACTTATTAATAAAACAACATGGGAATTGGTTCATTATTTTCATTATGTAGGCAATGATCATGTAGGTAAAAACTAGTACATATCGGAAAGTCTGTTTCTGTTTGATTGACACTTCGGTTTAATTAGTCTATGATTCTATCAATCTTTATGCCCCGAAGATAACGAGGTCTGGCCATTAGAAATCATTATAAAGGCTAAAAAAATATCTTATGTGCCTGACAACACTGAACTATCGCGCCATTTTTAAATATGAGGTGTAAAAGCGCGGATACAAAAAAAGAAGACAACATGGATTTGAAGAATTGATTTATTAATTTTATTTCACAATTTAATTTACAAAGCTATGCTATAATAATAATACTGACAGTGGTGACTGGTGCAACATTAAATATAAAATTAATCTTTTCTATTCACAGGGCCAGTTGGATTGACCATCAGCATAACAAGAATTTCAAAAATTCTCGTTAAGAAACTTTAACATCACGAAAGTGCTATTAATTAATGACTAGATCATTGTAATACTGCAATGTTGGCTTATTTACTTAACTTACCTTTCTTTAAAAACCTACAATAGTTATGTACAAACATTTTCACATAATTTTGTCATATTTACAAAAAATTGCTAACATTTTCAAAATGGAAATATAAGATAAACTTAGGGCTAAGTAGGTAGTAGAAGGTAGAAGTATTTTACCAGTAAGTACCTACCTACGGGCTACATGAATGTATAGGTACTTAAACCGTAAGCGTGCAAGAATTATTTACTAAAGTAGTTATTTTTTCATCACTTTTTCTATCATTTCATTATGATCCACAGATATTCCTCTGTGATATAAATTGCAAACGCTTGGAAGGGGCAACATTCCTTTATTTTCATTCACCGTAGGTAACTGACTTTTTATTTAAGTATTTTTAGAATTACGTGACTAAAAACACAATTTCAAAAGTCTCTTAGCTTCTTTTGTAACGACACTACATTCCATCGAAGGCGTCGTCTGTCGAAGTCCCGTTAGTTCAATAGTAGACGGCGTTGAGGCCGCACCTCTGCAAGTGTCAGCCGAGCATTCCACCTGACAGGTTGCCGTGAACCCTCATGTGGCGGTTCAGGTTACCGGACTGGGAGAACCTGGAGAAAAACGGTAGGTAGTGGTGAAGTTATTGTATAGTAGCGGGTGAAAAAAGAAGAGCTAACCGGGATCCTCCAGGATGCTATATGATTGACGCAAGAATGACATCTGAGAGCATTGAGACAAGGTAGCATCACAAAGTCAAAATTAAATAGGTATAGAGATCACTATTTATTGCCGTTAACGCCGTACAAATTAGATAAGTACTACCAGTGGCATTGCACTGGTACATTCTATTCGAGATAAGTGCCTACAGCTCGCGACAACACAGTGTTGTCAGTCAGTCAAGGTCTATACCTACGCGCTCAGCTCAGCGAGACACGTACGAAGCGATCACGTGTCGCCCCGCCGCCGATCGAACTCATCGTTTTTATTTTATTTTTGATTTTGCCCTTCGTTATGGCAATGAAAAGCGTACCACTAACAATCGTTGTGTGTACGGATATTATAATAAACAGAAAAACTCAAAGTTATCTTTTTTGAGTTACCAAACGATTGTGACCACTCAGCAAAAATTAAGAGAGTTTGGCTGGGAGGTGTTAATGCATCCGCCGTATAGTCCTGACCTTGCACCTTCAGATTTCCACCTGTTTCGGTCTCTTCAGAATTCTTTAGGCAGTGTCAGGTTAACATCACGAGAGGACTGCCAAAACCACTTGTCGCGGTATTTTGACTAGAAGTCCCAAAATTTCTATAGCAATGGGATCATGTCCCTACCTACAAGATGGCAAAAAGTTATCGAACAAAATGGTACCTACATACTACATATTAAAAAATGTTTTGAATTTTCTTAAAAAATGCGAAGAAACTTTTTCCCCAACCTGTGTATACTGTATGTACCTACAACAGCGGCTTTCTTCAAGATCAAAGGAGTGCAACATCTGTACGTTAGTACTATTATTTATTCTGTGGTACTACTTATAAAAGTTAAATTAAATAAACCTCTTTTATCTGTTCTGTGCCCCCGACACAAACCAAATAGGTAATATTTTGATCCAAGCGTCGTCGTTACGTCGGGGGACGGCTAATGAACAGCTATCCTTTCTAAAATAGCATATTACATTCATATTATATTCATATATAGGTATAAGCCTTGTCTGTTTGGCGTTTGGCGTTGACCTACGCTTGGGTCAAAATATTATGTACAGACGTCAGCACATCAAGCTACACGAAACTGTCAAATTTTCCCAATCAACCTTGAACCTAATGCTTTATAAATCTATTAAAGAAATTTGACAGATTGTAGTAGCTTGATGTGCTGGCGTTTGTACATACCTACGTATATTACCTATAACTTAGGGCCCACAGAACAGATAATTACCTGTTCTGTGTTAGGGCCAATATACATTTTATTTTATTATTTTTTAAAGGATTTTGTTTGTGTCGGGGGTTTTTAAGTTTTTAATTTACCTTTTATTTCCTGCTTTTAAACTTCATATACTTATTACCTACTACTCGTAGTAGACATGCTACGATCGATACGTGCCTCTCGCTTAAATCTGCGCAGCTCTACGTATTTTTCCCACAGTAAAGTTGGATACTATATAATTTACCCTTATTTCTTTTTGCTACTCCATCATCAGACCCTGATTTTTATCTGTAACATATTCATTGAGTCTATTCCAATAGCCCAAACACGAAACCTCTGCTGTAAGTTGTTGAGAGAGTTGGGTATCCTGCAAATTCCAGGTAATGCTACAGCATCAGTTCAGGGTTACGATGTTATTGTAATATCATTGAAGTAACTGAATACCATTTTCGACTCGATCAGACCTGTGGAAGATGCTCACATCCATTCATCAACTAGAAAAAAGCTGATAATCTTCAAACAGCTGAATAGATTTTCTTGAATCATAGCTAAGAAAAGAACACTCTTGATCAAGTCCCCTTTCAAAAAAAGCAAAAAAAAATCTTAATTCAGTCGCGAGTCGTTTGGGAGCTACGGTGCCACTCAATCTGCGTAGCCTTTTCCCAACTATGCTGGGGTCAGCTTCTAGTCTAACCGGATGCAGCTGAATACCTGTATTTTGCATGGAGCGACTGCCTATCTGACTTCCACAACTCAGTTACTGGGTAAGACTGGTAAGACGGGTTGGATCGTTACGGGTCGTCAGAAGCCCGAAAGTCGTCAGACTTTCGGGCTTCTGACGACCCGTAACGACTGTCAAAGATCTACGAATGACAGCCGGGACCAACGGCTTAACGTGTTTTCCGAGGCACGGAGGAGTCTCGGTATGTACTCATCCCCTGATGGATCGACCCGTGCGGCTTTTATTACTTAGCCACGAGCTCCTACACACGTTACGATGCTACTGTGTTAAAGTTATAAAACCCCTCTGTTTCCGTCGGAGGTAAAAATGAGATCTCTCAACGCTAAATAAAAAAAAAAAGTAAATAAAAGGTAAGAAGAACCAACCTACAATTATTATAGATTGGTTCTTCTTACTTTTTGTCAGCCGATGCATATGTGCACTAAACCCTTTCAGTCACAGGTTCTTGTTCTTTTATCTCGATGCTGTAAGTAGATGCTTACAGAGGGTCTCATTCTTAAGTCATGAGCGTTAGCTTTTCAAATGCATCATTGACCGAGCGCACGAAGCGTCTCTGCTTCAAGTCTGGCAAAATTTGCTTTCGTCTGTCAGTTGGTTGCTAGTCTTTTACAGGTCGTATTTTACAACCGATCTGAACGAAACTTGGTATACAGGTTTTACGACTATTTTTTTTTTTTGTCGTCGGGGATTTTTGATTGGAGGGGTACTTCCTCCAAAAAGGGGCAAAAGGGGGCAACTGGATATCTCCGCCTTATGAGATCCGATTTCGATGGTTCTTTTTTATTTGAAAGGTAGTAATTTTACGTTGGTCTCATAGAAATATGGTGAAGAGTTGATTAGAATCTTCGGCGTGATGAGCAGAATAGTTCCTCAAAATGCAGTAGATACATTGCTCACTTTTAGATTTCTACCAGTGGAATCGGTCCTTTAACTACTATGTAGGGATCGATGGAGCACCTGGGACCACCTTCTCATCACAAAACTAGAAAATTCTGAAAATAATTAACAGAATTCTTTAAAACGAGGCTTTAAAACCAATATTAATGTCAGTTTTACAATAAGGTCACTAGATGGCGCTACTGTGCAGCGCTCCACGCGAGGTCTAAGTACTGTTCGCAGAACTAGGTAGGTAGTCTAAAAATGTTTTTGGACGGGAAACTTGAGATGGAAAGTAGACAGAAATTGTTGCCTTACCTCAATAAACACAATTTACACTGATAAGGTTTTTCTCCGGAGTGGATACGTAAATGTTTCGTCAACGTCGAACTGTCCGAGAAAGCTTTCTTGCAAGATCTGCACCTGATAAAAGAGATAGAAAGAAAGAAAATTACGTATGTACATCGATTTATTACTATTACATTTCAATTCCCAAAAATATTTTTTTTTTTTTGGGAGAAACACTGATGTGCTGCAGAAAGTCGTTTAACAAAGGGGACACCACCAGCCAACGTAGTCTGAAACTTTGTAAAAGTAGGTAGGTACCTACCTACCTTCTTAATAATACCTATTCGAAACAACACAAAGATTTTTTCAATTTACTATCTATAGATACAAATAAATAAAATTTAAGTGTCTGTTTGTAATGTCAAAATAACTGCATTTTACTAAATGCATATAATAGTATATACGGTACTTATAACAAAAGAACAATTTTTAGAATTTTTGTCTGTCTGTTTGTCTGTTTGTTCCGGCTAATCTCTGAAACGGTTAGACCGATTCTGACGGGACGAGTTACTTAGGCTACTTTTATTTTGGAAAAATGATTAGAGTTCGGCGCAAAACAAACAGAGGGACAGAGTGACAATAAAGAAGCACTTACTGATAGGGTCGTTCTCCAGAATGCGTCCTCATGTGTGTGGTCACGCTGGAACTTTGGCTGAACCGACGATCACATATTGGACATCTATAATGCAAAATACAGAAAATATTAGATATTTAGGTTAGATAGTTAAGTTTGTATAGAACTCAATTTGTATAATGGACGTAGTTATGCTATAACGTTCCAATCCACAAGGTGGTCAAAATTGAGTTTTTGAGCCCAAGCTAGGTATTTTGACAAGTATATAATAAAATAATGTTTATTTATTTAGTTGAAGTGATACATACTACTTAGTTGTACTCGCTACCAAAAAAAAAGCGTACCACAAAATTAAAAAAACGCGATTTACTCAGTTCGACCTGCGTGTGGATTGGAACGTTATAGCATAACTACGTCCAAATCATCCATACAAATAAATTAAATTGAAGTGTCTGTTTGTAATGTCAAAATAACAGATTATTACTAAATGCAATCAATTTAAAAAATGCTTGTCTGTCTGTCTGTTTGTTCCGGCTAAACTCCGAAACGGCTGGACCGATTTTGACAAAACTTTCACTGGCAGATAGCTGATGTTATAAGGAGTAACTTAAGCTACTTTTATTTTAGAGAAAAAAATAGGGTTCCGCGCAAAAAAATTAAAACCCATGAAATTGTGAACAAATAGCGTGGGCGGGCCATGCAACGCGGCGGGTCGGGGGACGAGGGAGTTTTATTAAAATGTTGCTGTTATTTTAGTATATTGTGTATCTTACGACTTACACGCGAATGAAGTCGCGGGACACAGCTAGTACGTAATTATATGAAATTAGACTATCCACTATAGACATTCATGTTTATGACATATTTATTTGTCATCTGTCAGGCAGGATGACATACCAAAATTTTCCGTTTTTTCAATTTTAATGTATCTATTCATTTAAAAATCATCAAGTCTCAAAAATTGCAAAGAATGTGCGCAATATGGAGTTATAGAATTATGGAGAAATGTTTTGATGCTGCGTGAGCGTGCGTGATCCATCGCCGCCCGTTCGATGTCCACCACGCGCAGGATGGATGGAAAGCAGCACATGAAGAAATTTTTTGCTCTGTTGGTGTAATTGCTGTATGGCGTTCCAGTGAGAGGATAAATAAGTAAATAAATAAATAAATAAATGTTCATTTCGTTTATTTTTCAATTCTATAGTTGTGCTTAACTTACGGCCGGTTTTTTGATCCGTAGTTAACTCGACCTATGGTTAAACATATTAACGAATGGTTTAATTTTGGCTAAATGTGAAAGGCTAAACATGAATGAGTTATGTCATTAGTTACTATTTTTTAAAATGAATGAGCTAACATGAATGCATTCATGTTTAGCCTTTCACATTTAGTCAAAATTCAACCATTAGTTACTATGTTTAACCATTGGTTGAGTTAACTACGGATGAAAAAACCGGCCCTTACTTATGAAGTGGCAGATTATTTCAATCAGATTCTATTACATTTTCATTTATCTGATGGAGCGCTTTCGATTTAAAATGTGATGCTAGACGTTAGATATGATAAAATTGTGTCTGCAACACGTTAGTGCCGTACTTCTTAAAGAGGTCTTAAAGAGTATCCTTGTGTTAAAGAAGCAATGGAGGACCCTACCTTCTTCCTCTTTTGCAAACTTTCTTAACTCACCTAAACGGTTTCTGACCGGTATGCGTCCTAACGTGCGCAGTTAAGTTGGCAGCTTGCGAGAAGCTTTTATTACAATCACCACATCTATAAGGCCTTTCTCCAGAATGAGTCCGAAGGTGGGTCTTCAAAGTGCTAGGGCGAGCGTAGGTCTTGCCACAGATACGACAGAGGTTGGGCTTCTGTTCGTCATCTTCGGAGCAAGTGCTGAGGGCTCCCACCTGGGTAGAAATCATAACCATTATTTGATTGTACGAGTATGTACCGACAGCGTACTATAGCCAAATAGTTACTTAATTATTTTTAATTAATTTGTAAACGGACAACTCTTAAAAGTGTTTAAGTATTTACAAAAAAAAAAAAAGACGGTTTACAATTTTTGACATAGCCGATACGTCGCCGTGTTGCTAAAATAACTCACCGGTACTTTTCCCGATGAATTAACACACGAAGCATAACCATACTCCTGAGGATGCATCTGTCCCTGGTTCAGAATATACCCATTCCCCATGTTCTGTTCCTTCTGGACCTCCTGAGCATAAAGCTTGGAAGGTGGCCTCTTCAAACTCTGACCTAAACCTTTCTGGTTTGAGTAGTTAGGCTTCTGCTGGAATAACGAGTAGTTCGGGTTGGCTTTTTGAGGGTTTTGCAGTATTGGCTTGAAGGTTGACGTAGCGGTTATTAAGGGGTCGCTCTGGTTAGGTGTTCTGAAGTCCGCGGTGAAGGAGTATGTCGCTGAAGGATAGGTGGAGGAACTGATCACGTTTTGAGTTTGTGGGTAGACCACGTTGACTGAGGGAGTGGCGGTGTTCTGGTTCCATTGCATCTGGGGAAAATAGGATGTTGATTATTTTAGAAAAGTGAATTTAGTAATCATAAAATTGTTTCTGTAGTCTTTATTTTCTGCTGCCGGGGTTAGTTGAGGACATAAGACTGGCAGCGGAATAATTATTTAAAGCTTAACATTTAAAGTTGAAAGCTAAAAGTTAGGTTCAAAGATGACATCGTTTTTTCCGAGTTCCATTTCCCAGTAGCCTACTATAGTTCGCGTCATGTAAGCTTGCCGCTCTGAAGTAGGCTACAAATGGCTGCGTAGTATTCAATGCCTATACTAAAACAGCAGCGCGCAATGCCATGCGCATCAGATAGCCTGGTTTCAGAGCAGCAAAGTTACGTGACGCGAACTATACCTGATCAATTAGCAGTTGGTTTTAGTTACGTATTGTTGATTCTTATTTATACAAACATATTAGTACATTACAAAAATCAGAGAGTGTGATTACTGTTACGCGGTGACTAACATTAGAGAAAGGAATCGTCAACAGTATCACTTGTAAACACTATTTATATGTAATAAACCTTACGGGAACTACTTGTGATCTTTTCTCTGCGCGCTTCAAACTGAATAACTCTCAAGTGTACGAACCGTACAGTCATGTAGGTTACATTTCACGATTTCTCGGGCCCTATCCGCAGGGACAGGGTAGTGTAATAAGAAACAGAGAGTCAGGGCGACCGAGTCATAAGCGGCGCACCATTCTGTCCCTGTCATCTTCAAACGATTGACAGATTTTTTTTTAATATGGCATCTCGTAGTTGGCCTAGAGAGGCCGTGACTACTTAACTGGACTATCCTGTGGCTGCGTTAAGCGAACTCAAAGCCTCCAGCCAGGGGCATAAAACTTACAGACTAAGCGACTACACGCTAAGGGCCCCCTGTGGGGAACGAACCTCGGCTTAGGGCGTCGCTGGGGGGAGGACAGCAAGATGGGACAGGCTGGATCAAATTGGAGTACGATTGACAGAAACGGAGCGATGTTTTAAATACTTTTAGCGGTTGGTTATGCAATCAATCTGCCTAGCCTTTTCCCAACTATGTTGGGGTCGGCTTCCAGTCTAACCGGATGCAGCTGAATACGAGTATTTTACATGGAGCGACTGCCTATCTGACCTCCACCACCCAGTAATTACTAACACGATACCCCTTGGTAAGACTCGTTGTCAGATTTTTGGGCTTCTGCTGACTACCTTTAGCGACTGTCAAAGATCTACGAATTAGCGGTTTGTTGTGTAAGAGGGCCTAATTCCAGGAGTTAGTAAATATCTGACACCAACCTGGGAACACAGCTGCTCCGGCGGACAGCCATGCATGGTCATGTTCATGGACACGTTGACGCTCATGGTGGGGAACAGGGGCGCGCCGCCGTAGTGCTCGTAGTACGGGTAGCCGCCGTTGTTGACCATCATCTGGGTAAGATAATAAATAATAGGTAAAAATATCACGCCTTATTTCTTCCTTAGGGCCGGTTTTTTGATCCGTAGTTAACTCAAACAATGTTTAAACATAGTAACTAATGGTTGAAATTTGCCTAAATGTAAAAGGCTAAACATATTTTTTAACATGAATGTATTCATGTTAACTCAGTGATGTTAAATAATGGCATTTTGGCAAATACATATAGCCAAAATTCAACCATTAGTTACTATGTTTAACCATTGCATTGGTTGAGTTAACTACGGATCAAAAAACTGGCCCTTAGGGTTAGACAAAGGTGTACAAGACTTGCCTATAATAAATAAATAAATAAAAATGTTTATTGCATCAACTTATGTAAATATTACATTGTTATGTTTGGAGTCACCTATTAAGCAAAGATTTGTATTAGTGGTTCCGCTCTTCCAGTTCACATAGACATAATATATGTGAGAGATTAAACAATGGATAATTTTAAAAACATGCCAAAGGTAAATATATGTATATATATATATATATATAAGGAGTAAGGAATGCGTGAGGTGGAGGTGTGTGTTTGTTTTAGTCTAGCGACAAATTGTATCTATAGAATATAATATGTTCTATAGATACATATTATGTACCTATTTTTGCGAATTATGTGACGGTATGGAGCAATAGCCTCGATTTTTTCGTAACTTTTGCTCTTCAACCATTCAGTGAGTGTATTTTTGCAGTCGCGGCAGTTTATAATACACCCACATTTTCCAGTTATGTATAAGTCCCATGTAAGTAAGATGGGAAACCGAATAATACTTTTCTCGACCCGGGAATCGAACCCAGGACCTTAAGCTCAGCAGTATTTGTTTGGAAACGGATGATCACAAACGGATGTTAAACGAATCGAGTGGGACTTACAAATAGTATTTAACTCATATTTTACACATTTTTGAACACTGCTAACTGCTAGCCTGCTGGTTCTGCTGCACGTTCCTGACTCCGAGTATCCCTACCTGCGGACCCACCGTTCCTGCTCTTCTACCTCCTGCTGATCCTGCTGCGCGCGTAACACGCTGCAGAGTAAGTTTCTTGGCTACTTGGAGCTCATCTCAAGACCCACCTGAAGCTGAAGCCGACCTGAAGCTACTTCTTATTTCCTCAGAATCTCTCAACCTTTGCATTATCGCATTAAACACAACCTAGAAATAAATTTCACCAAAACCAAACTAATTACCTTCCACCCACATCAAAGAGACCCTATAAAAATTGACTACACTTATAATAATACCAAACTAGAACAGGTTAAAAATTTCACTCTCCTACGATTGTCAATAGATGAACACATAAACTGGAAATCCCACATTCAAAAGATTAGAGCAAAACTTTCGAAATTTACCTAAGCCTTACGCGAAATAAAGAAAACCACCAACTTCCAAACGGCACTCGCCACCTATTATGCATACGCCCAAGCGTGGCTCAGTTATGGGATCATACTTTGGGGGAACAGTACTGATTCACATACCATATTTACCCTACAAAAGAAACTAATCAGAATACTTACAAATATAGATCAATTAGACAGCTGTAAACCACAATTCCAAAAGCACAAAATACTAACACTTCCTTGTTTATATATTCTAGAAATTTGTAAATTTGTCCGAAAATACCCAGATTTTTATAACACCCGCGAAGAAATTCAAAATAAATATAACTTAAGACATAAAAATAGATTAAATTTACCAACATCAACACTTAAATTACATTCTTCCGGTCCTTTAGTAAGCTCCATCAAAGTTTATAACAATCTTCCAAAGAACATAAAAGATGAACCTAAAACTACAATATTTATTAAAAAATGAAAACAATTCCTCTGTACTAAATGTTATTACACAGTAAGAGAATACATGGAAGACAAATCGTTTAAGAAATAAAACAAAATATACAAATATAGCTAAGGAAATAAAAATTGCATGACAAGCACACACATACAACACATACATACACGCACGCACATACACTCATAAAAACACACACACACACCCAACGCGCACACAGTCTCAGTGTGTGTGTGGGTGACCACAAACACACTGAGACGTACACACACGCACACAAAAATGTTGCCAAATGTTAAATATAATTATTAAAATTTTTGTAATGACTACATAGTTCTTAAGTTTCTCTCCGAACCTCTTTAAGCTGTGCCCTTCGGGTCCATATTGTGTCTATACTTTATGTAATTTGTACCACCTATTATGTAACATATGGAATGATAATAAAGATTTGAGTATTGAGTATTTATTTTTTTATTATTTAGTCCTTTGACTTGATAGGGAATGCAAATCCGTTCTGTTTTAAAATCCGGATTTTTAAGAACGGATTTTTGATCAAATCCGGATTATCCGAATTTTACGGAATTTTTATCAAAATAAATAATAAAATGAATTTCGTCGATTATTACAAAAAAATGCACTGTTTCATACAAAAGTGCAATACCTACACGGTCAAAATGTATAGGTATGGAGAGGCTGATTTTTATTTCAATAAACCGACGATAAATGTCTACGGTGGGGTTTTGAATCATGTACTGATACTGAATCCGTGGTAACAGTTTGCGAGGTCGATGTCCCTGACACCCTGTATTTGTGTAAAGAAAGTTAAAAACTTAAATTGAACTACGACAAAAACACCAACTAAAAAGGTATAAACAAAGACATCGACATAATAATTATTTTTTTTGGTTTTCGTATAGCGGGAGTATATTATCGTGCTTGCTGATCTCAGGGACATGATCGAAGAGCTGTACGATAGGTCTCTAAAGGTGGGCTTGAAGATTAATACTTCGAAAAGAATACCACAGACTGCATCGAAGGTGGGGGCCAGCGTATCAACAAAGTGGAAAAATACGTCTACCTTGGACAAACTATCACCCTGGACAAAAATAGCTAGAAACGTGAACTGAAGCACAGAATACAATTGGGCTGGCGGGGCTTTTGTCCAGTTGACCCATGAGCTCAAGGGCAACATACTACTGTATGTGTCCTCCCCGTCATGGTGTATGCAGCTGATAAATGATCTCTCACTTAGCCGAGAATCACCAAACTCAACGAAAGGGAAATGTTAGGGATTTCTCTTCGTGATCATATCAGAAATACAGAGATCGTAAGAAGAAGGAAGCTAATTGACGTGGCCCTGGCGGTAGCGTGGAAAAAGTGGAAATGGGCAGGTCACATATGCTGCAGGCCGGGTGGGAGACGGTGTAAGGTGTTGGAGCGGAGATCCAGAACTGGCCATAGGAGACTAGGCAGGCCACCCAGCTAGGTGGATTGACGATCCGGTCAAAGTAGCAGGCAAGAGTTGGATGTGGAAAGGGCCCAAGATTAGGTAAAGTGGCGTGGCGTGTAATGGATTTGCCCTCGACCCGCGTCTCGCGTCCCGCTCGCTGCCAGAACCGAGAGACTCGGCAATCGCGGGACGCGCGAACAGTGCGACTACCAACTAGCGCAAGAAACTCGTTCTTTTCGATTTTTTGTAACAATTTCTTATTGTTCAAAACATCCCGATTCAATTTACAAATTCGGATTTGAAAGTCTACTAAAAATATGCGAATATTCGGATTTTTCGGATTACCTTCCGAATCCGGATTGCATTCCCTAGTGACTAACGAATTACCCTCCAGCCAATCTTAACGTTACACGAGTTCGCAATCAGACATACTGATCTCCGAAAAGCAAATTGACATAATATAATTGATTTTGTAATGGATGCAGGTCGCATCTTAGAAACCTCCTTAAATCTCCTTCCCATTCCACCGACTTCTCCTTCTACTCGAACATGTGCACGAGGTTCGGTTGTGGATTTCACTTCCACCTGACATGAGGGACTGCCAAACTGTTGCAGTATTTATACCCATGCTATTTAAATCCTCTATAACAGTTTCTGAAACAGTTAGCTTAGTTAGCAATAAAACATAATTGTTTTTTTTTTATACCTAAAAATAAAAGTCGTTTCCCAGCAATAATTTTGCGCAATGATCATGTATGCATAGTAGACGGCTTTGTGATGTGTCTTTTTACACCCTGTATAGGATGACTTGTAATTTGATTAGTGACCGATACTGTTCATTAATTTATTATATATATGTGTACAAGCTAAAAATAAATATATATATTATGTACAAGTGTATAAAAATACATAAAAATAAAAAGGGGAAGAGCTCATAGGGCATCAAAAAATTCGTCCCCATCGCTGTCAATGGAAAAAGTGCCCAAAACGCTGGCAGCATTGCCACGTTGGATGGCAATGCTGATTCTTTGGACTAAAAATAGGCCAGCCCTCTGGTCCCGTGAAGAGTCGACCCGAAATACTCGATGAGCACTCGGACCCCAAGGCCTTAGAGTTTTAACCCCAAACGGCTCAAACATATAACTATACGATACTTAAACACGTGATTGTACTCATGATAACAAACAACTTTTACTATAGGACCAAACCTGAAATCGCGAAAAAAAATCAGCTGTTCGCGTAACTCGTTTGGTGCTAGGATTAAATAAATAAAATAAATAGATGATATCTGTCTTAAACTACGGCTGAAATATCTTGGCAAGTCTGAACATAGGCACTACAAATATTCGCGCATGTTCTCTCACTTACTCACACTCGCCTCACGTCACCTTTTGATTCCTAAAAAAAGTTACTGCGCAGCCTTCTGCGTGAAGTTCGGACTTGCCAATATATACTCTGTACTACTACGTGATATTTCTCATCATGCAAGTTGCAAGCGACGCAGGCGCCGCCGCCTATCAGTCGCAAATACGCGCACTGCCCAACGGCTCATGATTAATTTTTCCCATGAATTCAAGGTTCTGACTGACTGCCATATTTTACAGAATACCACCAAATTTCAGTACCACTTAGATAGGTACTAAAACAATCTTGAACTTAGAGAATAATATTCAAGGAGATGAGAGAAACGCAATGAATGTGATCTGCATGAAAATGAATAAGTCATTTAAATAAATACATAATGGTGAAGATTCTCTTGTTCAATAACTAAACTAAAATTAGAGAATCTCTATCTTTTACTAACCAATAGCGCGAGAAAACGACGGCTATAGCTATGAACTAAGTTAGAGATGTGAAACAAGTTTACGCCTTGCACTTCACCGTGTTTTTAGTCGACATGTTTTAAGTGTCGATTTTTGTATGGAAATATCAGTTCAACTTTTGACAGCTCTAATTTACGTCCGTCTCTTTCTTGTTTTATTAGAGAGAAAAAGTTAGCAATAGCCTAAATTATGTTTAGTATGTGCACAACAGAATCGGCACCAAAGTCTACTTTCGTGCGTTGAAATTCTTAGTTCGCGTAATTAAAAAAGTGTAAACCCCGCTACGTCCGCTACGCGCGTAGCGCACTACACGCTTTGCTACGCGCTGCTAATCTCTGGGCTACGTGTGGACTCTACGACGTAGCACACGCGAAGTATTAAAAAACTTTATTATCACGATTTGAATTGATGCTCAACGCGGGTTAATACATTCTGTGGTCGCTTTTTAATTTAAAATTCTTTTTACACGTGTTTGCTATTAAAGTATTCTAACTAGAGTTTGGCCAGCGAGTCGTGTCACAAGTTATTTATTCCAATTCTTCATATGACAACACTTTTATCTGTCAAAAGAATCGGGTAAGTATTATAAAAACACTTTGATACTTGTCTTATCAATTTGTTATATTTAAATGATAGGTACTACCTACCTAGTCTTTTTACCTGGTGTGTACAAAGAAAGTCTGACTTTTATTATTGATTGATGTAGATCCAGTTAAAATAAAGCCCTATAATATTCACTCATAGGCTTTGATTTTACCATTGTCGTGCTGACTGGGCCAGCAACAGTAGCAATGGCGTTTTTGAGGAACTAATCTTAGGGATGGGATATTGCGATAATGATTGTTTTGAGGATGAAATAAAATATCAAAGCGACTACTTCATAGAGCAACAATAAATTGAATATAATTATATACGGCGCATATTAAGAATTATATATGTATAATTATCCAAGTTAGTCCCAGATAGAGAATACAATCCCCGGGATTCTGGCCGATTTTTGACCTCGAAAATCCCGGGACTGTACTTGTCTGGTCTCGGGATTTTCGGGATTGCCACAAATAGCATATTATATACAAATAGTTTTCATTCTGTAATCCGTTGCGCCTTGATAACTACCTTGCCTAAATTACATTAAAGGCTCCTGTTCCATAACGACAAAAAATCAAACGATAAAAGAACTTCACAGGTACAGACGCCAGTACATCAAGTTACTACAATCTGTCTTTCTTTAATAGATTTTCAACTTTATCGCTAAAGAATTAGGTTCATGGTTGATTGAGAAAATTAGTCAGTTTCGGGTAGCTTGACCTGCTGGCGTCTGTACAACCCGTTTATTGTAGAACTTAGAAGGGACTTTCCCACCCGGAACACATCAATACAATACTGTTAAGGTAATTCCCCAACGGGTCAACAGTGGAATCACCCGGTCACCTCGTAAGTAATATTGTTGCAAGGTATTCCCCTTCGGGGATTCCCTGTACGATAGTATAAATATGGCAATTAGGATTTCTTTTTTTAATTTATTATTCTACCAGCAACCAGGGTGGGTGTAGGTTACGAAATTTAAAAGTCAATTATCGGAAAAGTTATTTTAAATGGCAGGAGACTGTTAAGAGGGTTCGCCAATTGCTTACATTTTTCAAAAACACATCTTTTCACTTAAAAATCTTAAAAATTTGGTCCCGTGTGAGCGAGAGAGGTGATAAAATGTGACAGCCATCTCAAACACAAAAAAGACAGTGATACGTCGTCAGTGTAGAGTAATTTTTTAATTACGAAAGACGGGAATAATGCTAAATGTAAACGATGCCCAGCCGTTCTGAAGACTTTGGGTAGATCGACTAAGGGATTACATACACATTTGTAATCAAAACACAACATCAATATTTTAATTGATAATCGTATAACAGCTTCAATGTTCTGAAAATCTGAACACAGCACCGCCGCCAGCTAAGTGAAAGTTAGAAGATTATTTTACTAAAAGTTTCGACGATAGCCTGGATGATGTTTTTATTTATTTATTATTAACTTTATTTCAGACAGCAAAAAACATCCATAATTGTGTTAGTGAGTACTTAAGATCTATGTTAGTATATCACAATTTCATCAATAAAATGAAAACAAAAAATAAAACAAATGAGGATCACACAACAGAGTCAACAGATGTTGACACATGGAGTGCAATCCAGTGCCTATGGAAAGGACCGTCTAGCCGGTCCGCAATTAATTTCAGAATGCTGTTGGAGCTTGCTCGGATACGGTGCAAAATGGAGGCCGCTCTTTTTCTCATGATGGCATGAAAGCCATCAATCTGAGCCTCCATAAAGATGCCAGACGCACTACAGCATCTCGGCAGCCCCAACAACATCCTAAAGGCGTTGTTATACTGCACACGAAGGGCATTGAGTGCCCGCTTAGTACAGCTGACCCACAGCACATATATTTATCTACTGTGCCCACAGGGTGCACGAATAAAACGATTGGCAGTATGCCCTGAACATTGTGTAATTCACCTCATTCGGGCACCGTTTAAACCTGCGAGCCAGCATGTTCCCACGGACAGCCAACGCCCTTCGTTCCCTCTCAACGTCCACGTCATCTGCAAGCTCCTCCGTGACCCAGTGACCCAAGTACTTCACCTGCGTCGCTCTTTTCAGCGGTACACTATCTAGTGTAACAGTTGGAACGTTATCGACATTAAAATTCCTGGCAAGAATGATTGCTTTAAAATTTTAGATGGATTTCCGTTCAGCGTATTCATAACTTCAGATGATTTGAGAAAATTGCTCTTAGCGAAATACACGGATTTACCAAAGTCATCCGTCACAATTCGAAAACGTGTTATGAATTAGATACAGTGAAAAAATCAGAAACCAAGTAACTGCAGAATTAAAACATTGGCAAAGTGCTGGTGAAGATTCAGTCTTTCAACGAGTGGACATCAAAGTCTAATTTCATTCATATAAAAAAAGTTTGGAGCTGAGGACTCGTTCCTATTCAAGGAAATAATAGGTCTTTACCTATGAAATTGCCGATTTTTGGTACCGGCTAGTGTGAATAGTATCTTTCATTCTATTCTGAGTTCCAAATTCAAATTAATTTTATAACAAAGCAATGACATTTTAAAAAAGTTTCAGTTTTTCATTTGTTTTCCCGCCGTTCGATTTTTCTTTAATATCGATGTTTCTGTAACCATGGAAAAATAATAATTGCGCGCTATTTTCGAATACCTACGAGTTCCGTCGTGGCACCAACGCTACACAGAAAGCACACAATATTACGAAGTGTATGGACAAGGTATCGCAAGTAAACGCACGGTGCGTTTTTGGTTTGATCGCTTCCGTTCTGGAAATTTTGATCTCAACAATGAGCCCCGCGGGAAAATTTCAAATCCAACGAGGCGGTGAAAAACGCCTTTGGAGAATTTATCGATTCCCGTTCCCAGAATACATATCTATAGCAGAGGCATCAACGAACTTTCACTAAAATGCCATTTTTATGAAAGTTATTTTTATTTTATTAGGTATTATATTTCTTAACAAAATATATTTGATTTTTTTTATGTACGGAAATTTCTTAGGTAAAAACCTATTGTGATGGCGGAACTTCGTACATTGATAAAGCGTCTAAGTAAATTTGATAATTCCCTGGAAACTGAGATAGTGGCTATTGTAACCAATGCATGCATCGACGATGATAAAGGTGAGACGGCTCGCTTGCACTGAACAACAACTGTGCCTCGCACATGGTATCTATCAATTTGGCCGCCGGTGATGTTCTTTACTAAAAAAAAAAAAATTGCAAGACAGCCCTATTTCAGATGAAACTATAAATGAACCAACTGTGTCTGCTGATTATATGGACGACAGCAACGATAATGATAATTTAGACTGTAAAGAATCAGGTTTATTCTTAATGTCACAAAATAATCTTGCGCGAGAACACATACCAGAGTTACCAGAAGGTGAAAAAAGAGCTCTCATTTCTTTTGGAGTGTAAAACCAGGTGGAATAGTCTTTTAACCGCTGAAGCGGTTCTTTCTTTTAAAAACCGGCATTCAAAAAGCTCTCATATATCTCAATCATCCAATCCGTTTAGAAGATGGTGATTATGACTAGGTAAATAAAATTGTTTATGTGCCTCAAATTGCCTGACCCCAACCAAATTGACTTCGCAAAAAACAATAGCTCACAAAATCATTTTCTCGCCCGACATCTTCACACTGAGGATATGAAATATCGTGGGTTGAAACCCACTCGTGATTATTACTTGGTCGGTTATTTTGGCGTAGGAGAAGGTAATTTTATTTATCAAAACTTTTTAGCACAAAATAAAACCGACTGCCAAATCAAAACACTACAAAGTGAAAAATAACTTTAATTTCGGTAGTCGGTGTCTTTGATTTTGTATTTTCGTTTTTTGCCACCGAATTCCGAAATTAAAGTTATTTTTCACTTTGTAGTGTTTTGTTTTGGAAGTAGGTTTTATTTTAAAATGTTTTTTTTTTCACTTTTTAGTTGTGATACCTACCCCACAAAAATTCTAATACCACTACCTGCTATGTAAATAACAGTGATAGGAAGTTATTAAGACATTATCCACATAAACTATTGGTAAGACATTGCATTTTCACTTCCTATTGAAAAGAAAGGAAATACAATGACTCATAAGCGCTTGACAGGACAGAGACTCGAACAAGAGAGACGCAAGTGGCGTAATAAGAACTGGCCCTCAAGTCTGCTATTACAATGGTGTCAGAATGGAAGACTTACATCACTTATTGATGGACTGTGCTAGATATGAGTCTAATAGAAATTACCTGATTGGAGTATTGAGGTTGAACCGGCTTGAAATAGGCACATTCCATAGAATTCTCTCTGAACCAAATGGTGATGATGCGAAGAGTCTGTTCAGGTTCATGGCCCAAATGTAAACTGTAACAGTGTGTGTTTAGGGTACGATGGGACTGTCATAGGTACGCATTGCGATTATAAAGGTCCCTAATTAAATAAAGAAAAAAAAAATGGTGTCAGAATGGTCTATCATTGATTTCATAATTGTTGATTTTGACAAGTTTTGTAATCTACTAATATAATGGCGTCATTATGACTTTCCAGTGGTCAACCACTGACACTCCATTGAAAGAAATGGCTTAAAATGGTAATCTCGTACATAATGACAAATGAAAGACTGACTCCTAATAATTCATAATTCATTTATTTATTGTTTGCTACAGGTGAAAATACAGATCTTATAATTTAGTGTTATGACGTATGCGGTAATCTGCAAAAATTTTGACAGTTCCTTTGATCAGTACCACGATTTTATTACGAGACCACTGACCTACCAATGATCGACCATTATGAATTTAGCAGATTACGAACTTTTAGCAAAATGACAATGGGATCGTGTTGGAATGAAGAATTTATAAAAAAATAGCAGACTTGGGGCCCTGGATTGTTATAGACGAAATCTCAATAGTTTCGCCATGTAGAGCGAAGGATGTTGTCCCTTAATATTGAGCTGGGCAGTTAGGTACGGTTCACAAAGTACAGGGTACAACATTGGATAGAGCTGTCATAGATTTCGAAAAAAAAAAACTACGCCAAAGGCCAAGTATACGTAGCTTTAGGGCAAGTGAAAACCCTAGAAAGAATAGCATTGTGTGACTTACTGGTAAATAAATTACTCAACAGGCCGCATGATGAAAGAGCTTTTGCTTTGATTGCGTGGAGTTATTTCATCATCCTTGGTGTATTCTCAAAGAAAATCAGCTGACCAATAAATACATAGTATAATTCAAGATCGAATACTATGTGCTACAACTAGCCTCCAGTCTAACTAACTTTGATAGAAAAAAAAATGAGGTTGTGCCCTGATTACTGCATACATCTGCGTTACCCTTTCGAGTGTACAGGCGTGATGTTATGTTGTGTGATTGCGTAAACAATGCATATTTATGCGATAGCAGCAATCGCGGTTGATTTGCTGTAATATTTTGAAGAGTTCCGTTGTCTGTCTCCGGAATCCATCATCACATCTATGTGAAATTTAAATGAGTGGTCCCATTTCTGAATAAACCCCCTTAAAACAAAACAAAAAAAAAGAATTTTGCAAATCCGGCAGAGTTATGCCCTGCCCAGAACATATCTACATAAAAAAAAAAAACTTTTGAAGGCGGTTAAAAATCAAAATGAGATGAAGTTGTTCTATTTATGATTTAATTCGAATTTGATTTTGACAAAAGTAGGAGCCCGGTAATTAAAAGCTCCGCCGACATAACACACCTAGCAAACTAGCAAAACAAATGAAGAAAAAGTAGCAACTACATAGTTTTACAAAACATTTTGGAATTCTATGTGAGTATTTTACCTCCACTCCAAAACTAATACCTATGTAGGTATTAGTTTTGGAGTTTTTGACTATTTTGAGCAAAACGCTAGATTCAAAACCTAAAATGTTATTTTTTGTTGGCGCCGGTTCCTAATCGCTTGTTGTAACTAATGTTTGTTGCTGTGGTCATTAGTTAATTATGTTCCTACTGGGAGGAAGGGCTTTTTACCCGACTACGACTAAGCCAAAAGGAAGGATTATGGTTTAGCAGTCTATGTAAGTACGATATTTTCAGAGAATAAATGTTGCTCTAGATAGGTCTGTAGGGAGGTGACTTTAAGATTAATTTTGTGAAATTCTAATCGATTGTATCGCTCCCGAAATTAATAATTAAAATGTCAGTACCTGTGAGGGGGTGAGTCAATAAAGGATAAAACAAATCGCAGTATATTCGACAGATAGCCAAAAAATAGGCGTGGGTTTTTTATAGGAAATCAACTTGAAACAAGCATTATTAATCCATCAAAATTCCAATTTCAATAAATCCCGTGAAGCCACACATAAACGTTCATAAAGGGAAGCCGATAATAATCCAAGATGCCGTATTAATTACAATTATTTCATATCGAAACCCTCGAAGGGCGGAACCCCGTTTCCACAGTTTTCCATACACAATTTTCCCTCCAAACACCCCTTTTGTTAGACAGAAACGGGTAATCACGTCCTTGATGTTAGAGTGAGATGCGGAGCAATCCTTCGAATTAAACAGAGAGATGTATATCCGTCCTTGTTTCGTTGGTGGGTGAGTTGGTTAGAGTGAAAGGGATGGTGGTACCTGTGGGTGTACGGCCTCGGAGGCGCAGTCGCCGTGGACGACGGCGTGTTTTAGCGAGAGGAGGACGTCCGCAGCGTCTCCCCCTCCCCTTTCCCTGCAGTCCCCCGCTCCTGTCCTGTTGGTAATAAAGGAAAGTATTGAATTGCATCGTTTTACTAAACTTGGATTAACTGTAATGTATGTTACAACATAGTATACAAAATAATGGTTCAATGGGGATTTGGCTGTTGGGTAACTTATGTAATATACTCCAAGTTATCAGTTTGTAGTTAACCTCGTTGATATATCGCACACCTAGTTAAAGGGTAGCACAACTCAAAATGATCCGAAATCGAGTTATTGCGATTATCGGACTCTGCGTTGAAAACTACATTGACTGATTGACACATGTGTACAAATCTCCATTAAGGAGGAAGCGTCAGGGTAGCCCGCGAAATTCAAATTTTCTTACGTTTTTTGCAATTTGAAAGTCAGTTGTTAAATAAACTATGATTTGCGGCCGTAAAAAATATGTATTTACAGAATTATATACAATAGAATCAGTAATACAACTCCTTAAGTTAGTATAATCCTAAAATGTCAAGATTTCATGAAATAGTCATTTTTTAGGATTACCTGGTCTTAAAGAGTTGTATTGATCACTTTAATGATTCTAATTATGTAAATAGGTACTTGTTACGACCGCAAATTATAATTTGATCAACGTACAATATAATACCGTCTTGTAAATTGCAAAAAAAATAAGAGTAAACGAGTAAAACGTTTTTTGCTGTTCCTGAAAATAGAGGTACCTACTATTTTGAGTTGTGCTACCCTTGATCTAGGTGTGCGATATGTAGGTAGGTATCTAAGTACTATAATCCGTTCTCAAAAACAAGCCGTGATAACGGTTTTGTGGGACATAGTTTTAGGTTCAAGAAACTCTTTATAATTACATTAATTAAAAAAAAACAGGTATCTAATTAATTTTCAAACCTATTTATCAAAGCTGTAAAATAAACATGTTTTGAGTGATAATTCATTACCTACTTGAGGAGCAAAAGTTCAAAAGGTCGTAAGTAGGTATTTCCATCATAAACAAACTACACAAAATCGAATGAATGGATTTGTATTAAAGAAACAATAAAATGACATTTTGAACAGAACAATAAATATAAGATGCTTTTTCTAGAAGAACAATGCCGTTCTGTTTAAAAATCTAAGAGAACTACATCCAGTTTGATTGGAAACCAAGTTTCTGGATTTTATTATATGGTAAATACGTTCCTTTTCGATAAGTTTTTAGGCTCACTCGATGGACTATTTTGTAATGGGTTCAAAAACAAAAAAAACCGGTCAAGTGCGTGTCGGACCACGCACAATGAAGGGTGCCGTAGTTGGGATGAATTCCAATCCCAAGAACAAACTTAACATTGTAGTTGGAAAACATGTTCTCCCATACATTCCTACTGGAAATGTACTTCCATAGTTAAACGAAAAGGATCCAATCCACATTACACCTAATGTGGGTTGGACCTTTTTGTTTAACTATGGACAAATGTATGTTTGTACGCACAATATTGAGAGATTTACCCTGTTATTTTAAGACCATAGACTACTTATAGGTTTTCCTGTAATCATAGCTATAGAATTATTTTCTGTATTTTTTCAAAATTTTAAGGTCAATAGGTTATTTTAAAATTATAAAAAAAATATATTTGAGACCTTCACAATAAGCCCTTTTATTTGATATATTCGCACGGTACAGTTTCCAAATATTTTTCTTTAATTTTCTTATTTGCACCCCGAAATTGACTCCGTATTCAAAATTCATTAATTTACATTACACGTCCGTATTTGGGTCACAGAAATACCTACGTGTACCAAATTCCAACTTAATCCGTCCATTAGATTAGGAGCAAATTGACTGTGACAGACGGACAGACAGACAGACAGACACATGAGTGATCCTATAAGGGTTCCGTTTTTTTCCTTTTGAGGTACGGAACCCTAAAAAGTTGGAAAGTGAAATACGACCTTTTGAATAGATGCTCCTCACTTATCTGATCGGCCTACGTGGTTGTCTGAAAGCAGTAGATAATTAATGTTATCGTGTCAATGATGCCGATTCTGTTGTGCACAAACTAAAGTTAATTTAGGCTATTGCGAACTTTTTCTCTCTAATTAATCAAGAAAGAGACAGACGTAAATTAGAACTGTCAAATTTAATTCAACTAATATTCCCATACAAATTTAGACGACACTTAAAAACATGTCGACTAATAACACGGTGATGCGCAAGGTGTAAAATAGTTTGACATCTCTAACTTAGTTCATAGCTATAGCCGTCCTTTTCTCACGCTGCCTGTTAGTAAAAGATAGCGATTCTCTAATTTCAGTTTAGTTATTGAACAAGAGAATCGGCACCAATGTCATGGGTGGTTTAAACTAGCCAGTTACGGAATTCCAGATCCTTCTGTCTAAAAATGCACACCCCTCCACTGCTTGTTGCATAACTTTTCAAATGTCACGAACCAGGATTGTTGAGCCACTAGGTTATCATCTTAATTTGGTTGTGTTACACGAATGCCGCCCGTGAAATTTGACATGTGACATATCAATAACGAAAAATGGGCGGCATTCGTGTAACACAACCAAGTTAAGATGATAAGCTTTATTATAGTGGCTCAACAATCCCGGTTCGTGATTGTACGTAAATACAATTTTACACCCGTATTTATAACAAGCAGTTACTTGCTGCTAAGTAATTTCTTAGTGAAGTCATTACTTGAGGATAGAAGAATTCTTCATTATAAAATCTTAGTCGAATAATGTACGTTAGGTAAGAATCAACGTTCCATTGCAAAATCAAACACAAAATGGTCGAGTTCTGGTGAATTAAATTGGCTAAAAATTCTAACCTTTGACAGTTCTAACTTCAAGCAAATACTAAACTATAGAATAAAAATCGTTACTTGAGTAATTACTTGTACTGAAGTACCTAGACACTTTTACTTGATAATAAATACGGGTGTTCAAAAGATCTCTCTGCAGTTTTGTTACCTACAAGCAGTAAAAACCTTTAAACGGAATAACCCTACTACTTGTGCATTATTTATATTTTGGTACCTACTTATTCAAAATCAAGCTATAAGTACCTACTGCATCGTAAGTGTATCCGCAGGGATTGAGGAGCCATCTCTAATTCCTAAGTATTTAAACGCGGATAGCCTACAATACCAACATTTAGCTTCGAAGTTTTAAGTGTCGTTTTTGGGCCTGAAATGGTTTTTTTTTTAATTTTTGTATTAAAATAATACTTATATAATAATAATAATAAAAACATTTATTTCGACCAACAAAGGATCATATACACAAAAAATAAAATAAAACAAAAGCACATACAATTAAAAAGACCACATAAACATACAAAGATTACAGACTTCGACGGCTCAGTATGTGAACCATACAGCAATGGTACAGGTAGGTACTGACCATCGAATCTCTGCGCGAACACCCTCAGGATGCCGCTTGAGCTAGCCCGAACCCTGCGCACCAGGGATGTGCATTGCTTTCGTATTGTAGAATAAAAACAGTCTATTTGCGATCCGGCGAACATCCCTGAAGCACTGCAGAATCGGGGCAGCCCCATCAGCACCCTGAATGCATTATTATATTGCACACGCAGGGCATTGTACTGTCCGCGCGTGTATGAAACCCATAGGCTACTCGTGGACAAAGATGTACAGTCTGCTCTGAACAATGTTGCTTTCACTTCAGTGGTACAACGAGCAAACCTGTGGGCTATCATATTCGCCCTTACAGACAACGCCCTGCGTTCTCGCTCTATGCCTGCATCGTCCCTCAGATCAGAGGACATCATATGTCCAAGATATTTAACATGTTCCACCCTCTTCTGTGGTGTTCCACATATTTTTATAGCAGGATTCGTTGTTGGACATTTACCTCTGGTCCGAAAGATCATGCATTCACTTTTTTGGACATTATAAATAAAGCCATGGCTGTGAGCGTAGTTTTCACTTAGGTATGTATTTTTTGAATATGTAAATAATACTTTTTCTTAAAAAATAAAACGAAATATTTTGTTTTTGATTAAGTACTTATTTTTTATTATGCCATATTTAGTTATAATAAACCACCCTTTCATGGGTATTTTCTACTTATACAACATATTTTCGATGCTTCACATCTGCCAGGCTGGTGACTCTGGGTCTGTATATGTTAAGTTGAAATTTGGTACACGTATGAATTTCGGTGACCCAAACACGGACGTGTAACGTTAATAAATAAATTTTGAATAGGGTAAAACCAGGAGAGATGGACCAGCGGGTGAGACGGACCATCGTAATTTCTACCAAACTATTAAATTTATTTAGGCTGACAACACTTACGAGCTCTTGTCAACCTGTTTGCTCCGTGTAGAAAGCGAGACTATTTGATTTTCGTTCGTAAAATTAGTAAAAAACGTATTAAAAGGTTTCGGAAGCGTGTTTTTTTTTGTGTGGGTGTTTAAAAAACGAAGGTATGTATAAGATATTGTATTTTTAGAATAAGAATTGACGTTTCTGTGCTAGTATGTTCATGAAATTATAAAATAACCTCAAATTTTTCGTTTGTTTATTTTGCTTTTAATATGAGAAAGTGGTCCGTCTCTCCACTCAATTTAGGAGAGATGGACATGTTATGTATGGGTGAGATGGACCAATAGTCAACCGTTTTGTTTTGCAAATTTGAAGTGGTTTTAAATTATTATTGCTACTTATTTTTTAATCCATACATTCTTAATGTGTTAATCTCTTCTTTTGTAGATAATATGCCTTTAACATATAAGAGGAAAAGTGGAGTATGTAGAGGAGAATGAACAGAAAGAGCATTAATTGATGCTTTTCAAGCTTTTCTAATGGAATGGGTATCAATGAAGCAGCAAAAACATTTGGGATACCTAAAACTACATTTAAACGAAGACTTGCAAAAAATTCCTTGACTAAAAGCGATGTTCTCGGTCCCAGTGGTATACTGCTGCCTGAAAATGAGAAGAAGATCGTCGTACACATTAAAAAATTACAGAAAAGTGGGTTTACGCCATCAAGAGAAACAGTGCGTAAAATGGCATATAATTTAGCGGAAAGACTTCATATTAAACATAACTTTAATCACGAAAAGAAAATGGCGGGAAATGGGTGGTTACAAAGCTTTCTTAGACGAAACAATGAACTTTCAATCCGGCAGTCAGAAGGTGTCTCTGTGGCCAGGGCTAAGGGGATGAATAAAGAATATGTTGATAAGTATTTCAACCTTTTAGAAGAAGTTTTGAAAGAAAATCAACTTTTTGACAAACCTGGCTCTATTTTTAATATGGACGAGACAGGCTTGCAGCTAAATAATAAGCCGGGGAAAGTAGTTGCCGTGAAGGGATCGAAAAATGTTCCTAACATAACTGCTGGGGAAAAAGGTGAAACCATTTCGGTCATCGCTTGCTGCAGTGGAGAAGGTGTTTTTCTTCCACCCTATTGCATATTCAAGGGCAAAAATAAAAAACCTGAGTTTGAGGATGGCATGCCACCCGGCTCTGTGGTAACAATGTCACAAAAATCAGCATATGTGAATTCAGAAATATTTTTTGATTGGCTGAAGCATCATTTTTTGCCAAGGAAACCACAAGGTAAGTGCGTGTTAATCCTTGATGGACATTCTTCACACTGCAGCAATGTGGAAATGTTGGAGTTTGCTGAAGAAAACGAAATCATTTTGATTTGCTTACCCAGTCACACAACCCATTTCCTTCAGCCGCTTGATAGAACGTTTTTCAAGTCCCTGAAATGCTTTTATTATGACGAATGCAATAAATTCATTACTGCTAACCCATCAAGAAAACTATCACGCTTGCAGTTTGGAAAAATTCTGGCTTCAGCTTGGAATAAATCAGCTTCAGTGAGCAATGCAATATCAGGTTTTTCAGCAACTGGGATCATACCGTTTAATGCAAACGCCATACCAGACTATGCTTTCTTAACTCCAAGTAACCATGACAATAACCTACAAACTAATGCTATAATTCAACATGATCAACCTACTAAAGAATCAGTCCTTTCACAGCCAGCAACCGTTCAAAAACCATCAACTAGTGAAGCTGTTTCTCCAAAGGCAACGCCTGGAAAGATTTTAGATGTGGTTTCTCCAATACCTATCATAGAAAGAACTGCAAACGTCCGTCATAGGTCAAGAAAAATAGCAGAAATTTTGAACTCTACTGAAAATATTCAGAATTTAAAAGAAAATCAATCAAGGAAAATGAAAAAAGAAAATTCTATTGAAACTAAACAGATTGTAAAAGTAACACGGAAAAATAAGGGAACTAAAAGACAAATTTCTGCAAAGAAAGAAAATAAAAGACAGAAAAAACAAAAAAATGAAGACAGTTCTGATGAAGATAGTGAACAAGAGATTATAACTCTGCGTGATAGTCCTGAATTGACTGAGTGGGATGACAACGAATGTGCAGGCTGTGGTGAAAACTATGAGGAAACCCTGAGTCAAGATGAATGGCTGCTGTGCATTATCTGTGAACGCTGATCCCATGAAGGCTGCACCAATTATCCCGATATGTGCGACCGATGCGGAAATACGATGAAAAACTGAAGTTTTTACTTTCATTTAATTGCTTATGTTACTTGTTGATTTCGTTTTGAATGTTTATTTTTTTGTTTGGAAGTGTTAATGATTATTTTTGTTAGGACCATCTCTCCTTACTGGGTGGTCCGACTCACCCGTATAGAATGGGAGAGATGGACCGAGGGTACTTTTTTTAATATTTCAATTATTTCCATAAAGATGCTATAATCGTGTCATATTAAAATAAAAAAATGTTGACTATTAATAGTTAGTTAGTTTATCACTAAATTGTTTAATAGTTATTAAGAAATAAAAAAGATATTAAAGTTGAACAAAATGTGGTCCATCTCTCCTGGTTTTACCCTAAGGCCTATTCAAACCTAAGCGGTATTCGCTGCCGCTATGGGTAGAGGTAATACCGCGCGGGTTTCGCTTAGGTATTTACACTGAGAAAAATCGAGTCAATCAAGTATGAAATTTTGCTTGATAGAAAAAAAAATGAATGAAGCAATCAAAAACTTACATAAATAGAATAATCACTGTTTGTTGTCACAATAAAGTTAAAATGATCAACTCTTCTATAACATGCACTTCATAAAATGAATTATGATAACATGATTAAGATATTGTAAACATGGCACATCACAGATTTAATCAAGTTGGATGATAAGTTCTATAATAACAGTTTGTTATAGGGTGGTGGCGTCAGTATTTCATGTCAAGACTTGTTTATTTCATTCGTTCGGCAGATCAAACATGGTACGCTTTGTGCGGAGTAATTTATTCAATTAATTCCAATTTTCAAGTTATTGCGCGGTTACACGAAACAAAAACACCTCTAAGACGACCCACTGACCATAGGCGTCGTGTCGGGGCGCCAAGTTGGAACCTGGAAATGGAATTCGGTGAATCATGTGCTGTGATTGCTGTGAATCTCTTCCCATCGTAGTGGTTATACCCCGGTTTGTGATGGAAGAAGTGTGCAACCTCCAAGTCCTCAAGTGTGTGTGTGTGTGTGTGTGTGTGTGTCGGCTTGAGGGCTGCCCGAACTACGTGCCACTTTTATCAGTAAGTACCTAACCTTCCTACCCTTTTAGCAAATATGATAATAATTATGTTGTTTTCGCATCAGTTCAGCGACGATTATTTTGCAGAAAATGAAATTAATCTGCAGGCGCTTTCTGCGCTTACCCATGACGCTATCAAAGAGCTGATTCCTTTAATAGGGCCTAGAACCCTATTTCTACGGAGCTGGAAAAATGTGGAAGTCGGATTTCACTATAGACAATAATATAAGTATTTCGGGAGACTTGAGCAGTATCGATATATCTCTAGGTAGGTAAGTAGGTAGGTACTTACTTACCTTTACTGAAATCGGGTCTAAAGGTACCTACTACTTGATCAAGTTAACTAGGCACCGTTTCTTAAGGAAGTATGTACTTACATTAATTATGTCAGCTTAGTGTGTGTGTAGTGCAGTATAGTAAATCTATATAAAAATGTATTTGAATACTTAAAGTGGTAGTGCTTAAAGTGTTAGTATGTAGCTAGGTATTTAAAACTAATATTAAAAAATAACTAGGTATTTCAGGCCTAGTTAAGTAAGCACTACTTACAAAAAATGTTGAAAATAATGTAAGCATGAATTTTTCTTATTCAATATATATATATATTATATATGGGACCAAACCTGAAATCGGAAAAAAAAATCAGCTGTTCAGTACATTTTGACCAAATAAGCGAACATAAATGTACTGAACAGCTGATTTTTTTTTTGCGATTTCAGGTTTGGTCCCATAGTAAAAGTTGTTCATATTCATGGGTAGAACACCCTGTGAAAGTTTAATTAATGATTTAAAAATAGCCCTGTATATATAATTTCATTTATTTTTAGTTCGAGTTCGTTTTAAGTTTTTTTTAGTTTTTAGAGTGTCGGATGTCCCAAAGGATGCCAACGGGATCCTATCGCTAAGGTTCTGCTGTCTTTCTGTCATAAACTATCTTGTGTATTGAACTAAGTAGCTTAGAAATACAAGTGGGTACCTAAATCATAAGAGTAGGGTAGGAACAATAATATGATGGAGGGTAGACTTAAAACGTAATAAACACAAACTTACAAACTAGGAAGTATGCAGGTATCTATATACAACAGGCTGTATCTTTTGAACTATAATAGGTAGACACTTGCAATTGTCACATTGTGTATACCACGGGATCTGTGGTGTATACTATGGCCGCTATAACACCAAATAATAATAAAAATAAACAAATAAGTTAAAGTTAAAAAAGAATTGCTTGGTTGAGTGAACATGGCAATTGGCCTCCTTGATGTTACATAGAAACCGCATGCCATCTTCACTCAGCTGAGTAGTTTGTAGTAGGTTTTTGTACGGAACTCTCAGTGTGCGAATCCAACTCGCACTTTATTTTTGTTTTCTATGCAGAGTTTGATCGCCTAGGTACTGTGTAATTATTATAATTAATTCATGGTTCTGTTTTTTTTACAGCGCCTTTTGCAATTACTTAAAGAAGATTTTGGGACATCAGGTCTCTTAAAGTTTGGCGGGAAATCATTAGATAATGAACATTCTAGAAGTCCCCGGCCTAGCTGCCACTATTTGCAAACAAATATTAAAAGACCATAAAAATTCTAATATCACTGAAGAAATAAATATCACAAGTGGAGTAAACAAATAAAGGAAATTTTCCGAATGTAAGGATTACGACGTAGGTACTGCATTTCACCATGCGTTACTGCGCAAGGTGTGACAGACCAAGCCAGAGGCAAACTAATCAGTCAATTACTCAACTTGAGAAGGAAATATCAAAAACAGGGTGTACTTGACATTAAACAGAAGAAACTACAAACTACTGATGAAGCTGTCAAAGTATCACCCCAACCACTTCTGCTAACAGTTAATACTGCAAATACCAGCAATGACGATGACGATATAGCGTGGCTTAAGAGCAGCTCAGATCCTTGGACATTAGTTCTAGCAAAATGGAAAGGGACATTACAAAAACGTCTCAAAAATTTAAGAGACTATTCAGTTGAACAATATTTTACAGGTTATCCTGCCTTACAAAAACCTCAGGGTTTTACATTGGTAGGTATTTGGTGCTTAATATACTTAATTTAGAATTCATTCTCTTGTCAATCTCCATACCAAATTTAATCAAAAGCGGTTCAGCAATTTATCTGTGAAACCTGATGAGAAGACAGACTTCACATTTATACAATTAGTATGGATTATTTATCATGATTTGTGGGCGTGATGGTAGGAACGTAGAAGTCAACTGCTCTGTGCGCAAAGCCTAATATTTAACCTTTTGTTTCAGCTTGAAGAAGACTTCAATGCTTGTTACCCTGAAGAAAAAAACAACTTTTATTTGAATTTCCCTTCAGTGAAGAAAACTTTAATAGAACTTTTAAAAAGAAGAAAATATAAAGACGTTTATAGCAGTGATGTTATCCATTTGGCAGACGGTAAATGTTTTTTGTTTATGACCACGGCACGGGAAAGAAAGGAGAATTAATTATCAATAGTGTGTCTGTTTGTCTGTTGCCTAAGATTACGGCCAAACAACTGGTCAAATGCTGACAGCCAGTTTTTATTAAGTAAAATTCTTATTTCAGATTCGAGTGAAGACCTTGCTACAATATTGAGTTTGCCAGAGCTGATTAATCCAAGCATCATTGCTTTACCGGTCGCTGCTACCTCTTCGAGCACCAAACGCAAATCCTCTCCTCTAGCCATGTAAATGATAAAAAATGGAATTAACTAAATAAATTACTCCGCGTACCAAAGCGTGCCAGATCTGCCCAACAAACGAAATAAAGAAGACAAGCCTTGACATATAGTCTATATGTATATAGTCTTTTTAGAAATATTGTTTGTATAAACCACAAAATTACAGGTATGTTGTCAAACTAGATAGTTTATTGGAATTTCCTATACCATGTAGGTAATATCAGCATTGTATCAAATAAAAATGTTGTCCAATTTAATTTTAAAACCGTATGGATACTACTTCCTGATTCTCACTGTATAAGACTACTGTTCATTTATTTAGTATAAAGATATTGATGCCTATAGAAACACAAAGGTTATACAGGGTGTAACTGTAAACAGTGTGTAAGTGTAAACAGTGTCAACCTTTTAAGGGGTCATTGTACTCATCATTATGAACAACTTTTACTACTGGACAAATCTTTGGTCCCATAGTAAAAGTTGTTGATGAGTGACCCCTTGAGAGGTTGTACATCAATTCCGGGAGATGTTGTTTGTATAAGGCAATGTTGTTGTTCAATTTATTAGCATAAGGATGTTGATTATAAACAGGGTGTCTCACTGCTATGCCACATGGAGGAAAAGTACCTACTTTTAACGTTGAGTAGGAAATTTTGCTGAAAGACTTCATTTTAAGAAAAAAAAACTGCATTCTAAGTTTTTTGGGTAGGTGAGAGGTTATTCACCCTGTCGATTGGTGCCATATATGTTATTTTTCAGAGTTTAGTGTGTTTGATTCCGATGCAGGTAGCTGATTTTTCAAAATTCAAAAACCTCTGAATGCAGTCCAAATTATTTTTTAAATCCAAATGACGTCTTCTTTCACTTAATATAATGTATATTATTCTTCAATGTAAAAGTACTTTTCCATGGCCCTGGGACACCCAATATAAGACTGCTCTTCAATTTAGGTTCCTATTAGCTTAATGATGTTGATTTGTAAACACAAATCCCCTTGTTCATAAAAAAAAAACTGAAGCACTCTACAAACCTGAAAAAATAGTGCTTCGTCTTCTTCTTTCAAACGGAAATCATTAATCGAAAGAAATTGACAAAACACTATTTTGACTAAAGTAGATTTGTAGAGCGTTTTATTTTTTTATGAATAAGAAGGAAATGTTATAAGACTACCTACTGTTAAATTAATTAGTATAAGGGAAATGTTGATCTCTGATAAATAAAAACTGTTTATAATCACTTCTGTCATTCTTATTTTGCTGATTATACAGTTCCTTAACCTACAGTACAACACGTGCGTGATAAACTGAGACCTGAGCGCGGTTTAAATATAAAGATTTAGACATAATGCTGCGCTGTTCCCGAGTTACATAGGCTATGTTGTAATGTCCACGTTTTTTTTAACATAGCTATGTTACTTGGGAACAGCGCAGCATTATAATTTCTAAATCTTTATATTTAAACCGCGGTCAGGTGTCAAAATATCGTGCACGTGTTGTACTTTTGAACCTATGAACAATAAATAAGTGCACTATATAAGAATAAATATCTTTCCTGATAGAGTCAATAAAACTACTTTGTAGCTTTAAACAAGATCACTGAATACCATCACAATATTCATTGATACAATCAATCAATTGTGTTTATTACATTTAAAACAAACTTCTTACATATTAATAATTATCTGTATTCAAATATATAAACAACTTTATAAAACTAAATAAGTATTATTGTAAACGTAAACATATAAATATTTGATTCTTATGTCGAACAGAATCAAATGAATCAAATTACCAATTCACAGTAATCAGGTCCTTTGATTGCAGAATACAATAACCTTATAAAATTAAGCGTAGACATTACTGAAACTACTAAAATACTTGATAACCATTACCAAGTTCGTTATAACTTCGATCACCAGATATTATTGGCATGATAACCAAACTTGATTGAATTGACAATTATTTTGTTTGATTTTATCAAGACAACTTGTCTGTTGCTTAATCAACATAACTTTATTGCCATAATCATATTACTTTATGTGCTCGTATGTTAACAAGTTCCTTGATAGCTGCAAACATTTTTTTTATTAATGTTATCAAGTTTTTCTTTCAGTGTAGTATTGTTTCGCGGCAAAAGCGGTACAGATGAATGAACAGTAATATTACCGCATACCCACTCGGTTTTCTCTACCCATAGCGGCAGCGAATACCGCTTAGGTTTGAATAGGCCTTAAGGGAGTCAATTTTGGGGGAAAAATTTAAAAATTAATAAAAAAATAGTTTTGCAAACTGTACCGTTTCACCGTGTGACATATCAAATGCTTACTGTGAGGGTCTCAAATATATATTTTTTTATAATTTTAAAATATTTTCTTTAAAGTTATTTGAGAAACTGGACGAAAATTGACCATTCCCCCTTACCACCGAAACTATTGAGCATTTAATAGTGAAAAAAAAAACAAAGAAAATAGTTCTTTAAATATATTACAGGAAAACCTATAAAAAGTCTATGGTCTTAAAATAACATGGTAAATCTCTCAATATTATGTGTACAAACTTACATTTGCAGTTCGAATGTATGGGAGACCATGTTATGCAACTACAATGTTAAGTTTGTTCTTGGTAGAAATTCATCCCAACTACGGAACCCTTCATTGTTCATGGTGATTGGTATTAAAAACGGCTGAGAAGATTCGTAGTCCTAGAATTAATCATTAATATTTTTTTCTCGCACTTAAATCCAGCTACGTCTGGAACAATGGAAGTGGAAATCAGACTCTCCAGGGGCCAGGGGTAGGCAATTAGACAGAAGTGTAGATACCCACATTTGGGCAAGCATAGGTATTCTGCCGTCATAAGGAAAAAAGATGTACTTATCTGACATTATAAATTAGGTACATTTGGAAACGCTTAGTGCGAATTGGTGGAATAGCAACGAGGTAGGGATGGTAACTGGCAGTGCGTCTAGATGTCCGATGGTAGAAGTGGGCCCGTTGGAATGAGGCCGTGGAGTTCTTGAGCACACTCACCGAAGTAAAATCTGTAGAAGACCGACAAGCAGGCAACCTTGCGGCGATGAGCCAAGCTGTGAAGCTTGGTATCCACCAGTTTTACGTCACCAATGATCCTCTTAGCTCTACGTTCCACCGAGTCAAGCGAGGCAAGTTGGTACTGAGGTGAGCCATCTCAAAGTTGGCTGCAATACTCCATGCAGGATCAGACTAGCGCTTTGTAAAGGGCTAAAAGCTGTCCTAGCGTAAAG
The DNA here is from genome assembly GCA_948252095.1 of Dicycla oo. NCBI lineage: Eukaryota > Metazoa > Arthropoda > Insecta > Lepidoptera > Noctuidae > Dicycla > Dicycla oo. The sequence goes on from OX411732.1 coordinate 20,589,531, forward strand.
CCTATTAAGGATGCCCAGTTTCTTGGCCGCAGTTTGGGCTTTGTGCTCAATGGTGGCGACGAAGTTGAGACCAAATGTCAACTCCATGCCTAGGAGCTCGAGCCGATCAGTTACAGGAACAGACAGATTACAGAATCATGTATATTGGTGTCAATAAAAACTTTTTTACAAAAAATTAAACCGACAAAAAAACTGAAAAGTGAAAAATAAAAAAAAATCTTTTAGTCTAACTAAACTCCTAAATTAATTTATGTTGCAAATTTTGAGGCGGGCGTCAAACAAACATTCAACGAAGATCTATCAAGCTATTATACCATTTTATACGATTTACGTACCTAATTAATTTGCCTGTTTGTTTGTTTGGCGCCGACTCAAAATTTGTTACATAAATAAAGGAGACAGGGATTTCTGGGCCTGATTGTAATAAGTTGAGGTATGGTTTAAAAAAAGGGTTATATTTTTCTATTTCAAAATCTGAAAAATCAGCCCAATTTACAATCTGGGAATTGAGAAATCCAAAAATTAAGTTTAAGGCGACGAATAAAATGAAATATCGATTAAATTATAATTGATTAACGTGACAAAGCTCATAATATAAAAAAAAATGCTTTAACCAGATCGTTAAATCTATTAGAATTAACTTATTATATAGCTTAAACAAATTAAAATCTACATATACTAAAGATAAATCTTAAAAACGATTCATGTATGGTAATCGATTATTGTATTTTTAGTCTGTGCTATGACATTGACAGACAACTGTGACACTCACTCACTCGTTTCGTATTTTTTAGTGCGTGTACGTTTTGAGTGTGTTTCCTCCCACGTTTTATTGATAATTTCATCGACCCCTGCTTTTTCTACGGACTTCTGCGGCCGCATTCTACGGACTTCTTGTACGGCCGTTCCTACCATACCGGACACGGAGAACCCCGGTTATACACTGGACTAGGACTTGTTATTTTAGATTTTACGACCGGCCTACCGATTGGATATTGACATCATGGTTCGTTGTATAAATTGTGGCATAGCGACTAGTCGCTGTAATACACTAGGTCATCGAGCTTTAGATGACGAAATGATATTAGCAGTGATTCGTCAATGGCGTGCACCACAATCTGTAAGTACTTACTCTACCATGCTGCTCCCACTCTACAAATATAATTAACATCCTAAATAAAAGAAACAAATAATGTTCTCATTTCAAAAATCAGTTGTTAAGTGTAGGTTGATACATAACCTCACTTTTACAAAATCTCTTATAACTCAGCTCTCAGATTGCAAAAATCCGCAAAATTTTCAGTGATGGTCCGATAATATAGTAGCTACCAATTGACACCAATTTTATCTTTTTACATCCAGGCCCAAGATTGTATGAAAGCGTATCCGTCTCCTTTAGGAGTTTAGTTAGATTAAAAGGTTTTTTTATTTTTCACTTTTCAGTTTTTTTTTCCTCGGTTTAATTTTTTGTAAAAAAGTTTTTATTTTTCGCTTTTCAGTTACCTTTTAAAAAGTCGGTTGTTTGTTAGGGTTCCGTACCAAAATGGTAAAAAGGAACCCTTATGGTGCGACTCAGTCTGTCTGTCTGTCTGTCTGTCACAGCTGGATATCTCAAGAACCACTAATGCTATCAACTTGAAATTTGGAATAGTTTGAGATGATGTTTGCTTAACTATTTTTAAAATAAGAAAGAAATAAAAATATGTATATATTTTTTGCAACAAGGACTGAAAGGGGGTTTTAAAAATTCGAAGTGGGGCTACTAGGGCATGCGGGGTATCATATGAAAGAACGCTGTTTGCACATACTCAAACATGTTTTCTTTTTTTTTAGGCTTTCTGTCCAATATAGTATTTCACAGTATAAAAGGCTTCTTGCTTAGATTCTGCTTTATAAATGATTTGAATTTATTAAGGCTTATTTCTAAAAGTGGCTTGGAAGTTTAATATAAAAGCGTATACATTGACATCGAAACGAGCCACATATTTTCTTGAGCCTGGTTGTATGTTTGCACATTTGAGTTTGTTCCTAGTATTAATATTATGGATATCGCTGTATTTTTTAAACATAAAAAATATATACATGGGGAAATGATGGTATTTTGGAATACTGTTGTTAATTTGGGATAGCAGTGTTTCACAAAAATGAAGAGCGCTATCTCGTATTATCGATCATAAAATGTTCACAAGTAGCGTCATCTATCGTATATTTACACGGATAGTCTGTCATTTTACTAAGATGGCGACCAGAGATTAAAACGTGGAACAGCGCGTGAGAAAGTTTTTGGGGTATGTGTTTAACCCATTCCCATAGCTAAATTTAATTATGATTGTGCTGTTTAGCTTTATGTGTAGTGTAAAATAGATAATTTTCTTCTTCTTTTTCTTTCTTCTTAAACATTGACTTAGTAATAGCGAAAATAACTAAGTTAAGCATGGTGAATATAATTTAGAATACCTACTCCTATACCAAAATACCTGCACTCCATCTCCGAAACTAAATTGTGCCATTTAGCATTCAACCTAAAATTTTAACTTGTTGGGATATTGAATTGTTTTTGATAGCTTGCACATTGATAGTAAGATAATATTGCTTCAATTTAATCAAGGTTTTATTTCTTAATACCTCACGGAAAAACAGTTCCAGGTCTGAAACAAAATGGTATTCCAAATTACCATCCTTTCTACAAGTACTGAGAAGCACAGTCATTAAGTACCTACTTATATTAATTTCTTGAGAGAGTGTCAGGGACTTAATTTATAAATTGTACGAATTGCCCTTTTTTGTAAAACAAAGATTCTCTGCACGCGTCGCCACGCGCTCATAACTCTGCGACTCTCTCGCAGAGTTACGAAATTATTTAGTCGCAGCAATGTGACAAACGTATTATGATAGTATTTACTCGAAACGTAAAAAACTGCTTCACCCGCCGCATCACAACCACGCGTAAAAATCGGAACACCCTTGCGTTAATTATCCAATCAACTTACAACAAAAAGATGGATGATACGGTTGGACGGTTTCCGACGACTGCATTTCCTCTACTCAAGACCGAACAACTCCAGACAATCCAGTTAACATTGATGAGAGCGGTTTCAGTGGAGCCAAAAACGAGTTTGGCTCTCCTGATGTTTTCAGCGGCCTCGTTGAGCATGATGCAACAGCTTACTCAAAATAACTTGAAGTAATTTTATCTTCTACATTACCTGTTGCAATATACCTATTGAGTAAACTTGTATATCTATACTCTTAATTCGTTGATCTATACATACTAAAAATTAAAGTTACTAAAATCGCGGTCACTGTCGGACTGCATAGAAAAGAAAGAGAAGCGAGATGACACCGCTGGCGCTGGTAATTTATTGCAAAATATGAAGCAAAAATTGAGTGATTTTCCTTATTATTTTGTAGAGATCTGTATTGAATAATTTTAATGAAAATTGTAGGAGTAATATGGTAAAAACTAGAAAAAATAGACCTGGAATTAGTTTTTATTTTTCCTTAGTTCTATAAACTAAAATAGATTTCAGGACAAATTATATCACTTCTTATGTATTGTAGATTACTGTGTATTTTTTCCTTTCAAAAAGATGCTATAGTTACTGTAAAAGATGGACACAAAGTTAGCCTTAATATCGTATCCGTTTGTGTGTTCTTCTAAACTCCGCAACGGATCTTGATGCGGTCTGCACTATCATTTAGAGAATTTATTCCGAAAGGTTTAATAAGTGTATCATAATAAAGTAACATCATCACGCCTATAATTCCCGAAGGGTTAGGCAGAGGTGTATCTATGGTACAGTCAACAACTAAAGTCGATTAACACTACAGCTAGCTTATCGTCGTTGTCAAACCAAAATCTGCTATGTGCAAAAATTATACTTTAGATAAATTAAAAAAAAAATGTCATAAAAATGTATCTGTTGCACACAGCATATTTTATAAAAGGTCGTAGATCGTCGTACAGTGATGATAGGCACTTAGCAGTTTTGTTTATATGGTAGATAGGGCAATAAACTATACGCAAAGGTCAAAAAGTAAATATCTCAGAAAAGAGCACATAGCAGATTTTGGTTTGACAACGACGTTATTCTAAATCTGAATTTTGAGCAAAATGCTTTAATGAATCGGAACAGAGGTGAAAATTAAAAAAAAAGCTCTTAGCCGTTACATGACATGCTAAAAAGCAGATTATATACGTAGAATCGTTTTGTGTAAATTTATTTATCATATGATCGCGTACACCGTACACCCACCATTTCGCTAGATATGTTTAAGTCCAGCCTATTGCCATCAACCGGGCACAAAACCAGACTCCGAGCTTGTACTGAGAAATTCCTAATGAAAAACCCCGATAACACTGCCCGACCTGGGAATCGAACCCAGGACCCAGCAGACCCAGCAGTAGCGCTTGCGATGCGACGTCGTGACCAACGCAATGCAGAGCTGATGAAACTTCCTCACAGTAAAGAAACCTCCATGTTTTGAAGGCAAGTAGTGGTTTCGTGTAAACAGTGTCTTTGCAGCTTCTTGCTGTTGCGTTATGGTAACTACAAAGTTTCGATTTGGATGCGTTGTCACTATTTGTTCTTGTGGCTAGTATTTGCAGACAGACAGATCGACTCCGGCGTTCCATGTTTGCGATGTGGCCGGCCGCTGGTGCGCAGTCTCGCTGGTGGCAAATGTGGTCCGTGTAAATAAACTATTTATTAATTTTCATACAAATTAGCGCCCGTCCATGTTTTGTCGTTGTGGCTCGGGCCCTTAGTTACCTATCACGTTTAGATTTTGGCATCGGTCGGCAGATCGAAGCGAGAAGGACCCCAAGATTATGTGTAGGTACCATTACATGAAGATGCTCAAGCTTAACGACCACTTTCTATCTTCTTCTACTATCTTTCTATCTCTTGCTGATCCTCTCGCTACCTACTGCTGTTTACTTAGGAATCGTTATTGATTCACAGATCTTTTGGAAAACGGTTGTCCTCCCACATCTAGACGTATTCCAAAAAAATCTCATTGATAACCAGATTGGTAAAACTTTCTAGCCTTTGCACTAGTATAGGTATATGCTCGATGTTTGGCAGCATCTACAAGGCCACATGCGAACTACGCATCAAACCTGTCGTCGCACAAATCCTGCATCGGGAAAGTAATCTGTCCCGATGCAGGATTTGTGGAAAAAATACAACGTCCCGACACTGGTCGGAGGATCCTCCCTTTTCTATGAAGGCTGAATAACTTTCCAAGTTGTTCCTTATACCTCAGTAATGTTAAAAAACTGCAGATTTTCTTCTTAAAATATAGTGAACGTACTTGTATCCCGAGCATGGTGAGAAGGGGAATAGCGACGGCAGCGGCTCCAGGTCTAGCGGGGGCAGCGAGAAGGACCCCATGTCCTCGGGCGGCCACGGCTCGTCCGGGGAGAGCGCTGAGCAAGCGATGGTATCGCTTAAGGCGTTTAGCTCTTCGCCATTTTCTGGACAGCAGTTCTCGTTTTCCTGCTGTAAGGAGAATTTAAGTTTTAATCGTTGAACGCTGACTTTTTAAAAAATGCATAGTACTTATTGTACCTCACACAAGGTGTTTAATCACGGTTATCCTCTTAAGACTTAAGGCGTCATTGGATTCATCATTATGTCATTATATTATGAACAACTTTTAGTATGGGACAAAACCTGAAATCGCGAAAAAATAAATTAGCTCTTCCCTACATTTTGGGGTTATGCATAAATAAATCACCTCCTGCAATCTGTGGGCGTGATTTCGTGAAAAGGAACGGAAGTGTGTAACAGGAAGCCGGGGAAGCGCGCGCTATTTGATTTGACCAATGAGCGCACGCGGTGCCAGAGTTGGCCGTCAGATGGTACCAATCCAAACAGATGTCAGATGTTACACATCATATGCGACTACTGTAAAGCTCGCTCGTTTTCTAACGATTTTAGGTTTGGTCCCATAGTAAAAGTAGTTCATAATAATGACGCCTTAAAAGGATAACACACGCAGTGATCCCAAGATTTCCTTTTTTTTTCTATTTTTACGCGTGAGAATCTCTAATTGGCGCTGTGTTACATATAAGAACATTATCCTTCTGTAATACTTATTAATAAATAAATAAATAAAATCAATCCTCTTGTGCTTATACCATACTCATTAATTCTGTAACGTTTTCTCTTAGGTACGCTGTTAAAAAAGTATTTTTAAATTAAAATGTAAAATTGGTCAGAAAACGTACCTATCTGTGGACGGAAAACTGTGGTGCCATTTACAAATTGTGTGACTTGAATTGATTATCTAAATCCTAAACCTAAAATCCTAATTTCTAAACATCTTAAAGATGTATTTGAGAAATGAGGAAGGTACAGACGCCAGCACATCAAGCTACTACAATCTGTCAAATTTCTTTAATAGATTTTCAACTTTATCGCTAAAGCATTAGGTTCAAGGTTGATTGGGAAAATTTGACAGTTTCGGGTAGCTTGATGTACCTACTAATTTTATAACTATTTAATAATGTTATTCAAACAAAAACCTTCGAAATACAGATTCACGTGTTACTAATTTGTAATTTCTTTTAGTAGGTAAGTGATTCCGGAAGAATTTTAACTGAAAATTTATTTACACTTTCATTAAAAAGTTTTGAAACAGTTAATTTCTACATTTCTAGTTTCAAATCGAAAACATGCTTGAACATCGTTCTTGAATACAGAGCTGTCTATGTATTGATATGTTTGTTGCGTGTTTTGTACAAGCTCTGACAAGATAAGTACTTAGTTAAATCATAGGAGCGATCATATTCTCTTAAATCCAGTTATATTTTCTAAACAAAATGAAGTACTTGAACACGTACACACAAGCTTCGTTAAAAAATAGATTTACTTTTTGTCTACGCAGATTCTGAATTCAGTCATTGTAATCATGAACCATTTTGCTATTATGAATGTAAGCTGTATTACCTACTACTTATAAGAAGATTATAATTTAGTTACAGGTAGGTATACATCTCTCCCGAAATAAATAGCTGTGGTATCGAATAAAAATTTTAGAATGTTTTAAAAATCATATTGTCATGATAAATGATGTTATTTCTGTAATTAGGTTTGTACAAACACTTTTACACGTTAATCCTATTTTATAACTAGATTTGGTCGGTCCTACCTGACCCACTCTGAGAGGAAAGGCCGAAACAAACAAGTAGGCAATACCAGTTTTTTAAAAGGAGCGACTGCCTATCTCGGCTATTTCAAAACCTAGTAAGGGACACTTTTTACAAACATCGTTTTATTGCATATTCTTGCTAACCTAGTAAGTCCCTACCAAATTACAAAAACACAGCGTTAAAAACTCACAAATAAGCATCGAAATCTAGTAAGTCCATACACTGCCTCGTGACCACTTTACGTTTTTGCGCTCTCTTGTAAAATTTAGCTTAAGTCCCTACTAGGTTTTGAAATGGGGCAGCCGATCTGACTACCACGACCTAGTTACTGGGTAATACGATACCCCTTGGTAAGACTAGTTGTCAGACTTTCGGGCTTCTGACGACCCGTAACGACTGTCAAAGATCCACGAATGACAGTAGGGACCAACGTGCTTTCCGAGGCATGGAGGAGTCTCCTATCCTCGGCAAGCTTAGCTTAACCTCGATGGATCGGATCATATGGCTGTTATTACTTTGCCACGAGCTCCTCGTTCACCCACGAGATCGTCACTACCTCATGGAACTTTATTAGATCAATTAGGAAGAATTGATTGTAGGTATTTTACATAATCTTATAATGGATTTTAGTCACCTTAAACTTGGCGCCCAACGTGGGACCTATTTTGAAATTAAAAGCACTCGATTTTATCAGTAGGTACATACTCATGTAAAATCTCTGCCAATTTAATTTCAAATAAGAAAGGAACATTGTGTTCTATCTACATAAAAATGATAAAATTATACATTGCGTTGTTATTATTTTTTTAAATTGGTACCCAGCGTGGGCCAATTCAAAACCACTTTGTTATCGGCAGATTCTGGTACGTGTAATATCTCTGGCAACTTAATTTTCACAAATCAAATAGATAATTATGTTTTCTTTTAAATTGGCGCCCAGCGTGGGACCAGAAGTTAATATTAAAAACATTATATTACCTAGTCACTAAACATTCTTAACCATGGCAATTAGTCCAGAAATTTTCAGAAAATTCTAATAAGATTTAACCTCCAGCCTTCACAGCATCGCAGTTTTCACCATCACCTACACTAAATAAACACAGTAACCAGAATCAGTATCAACACACCTGACAGCACTCTTCCGGGAACTCTCTCAATGGGTTCTCCACGCAGGTACACTGTAGAGGATCGCAGCAAAGCCCGTGGTCTGTCGGGCAATACTCGACCAACCCGAACTGCGGGTTGTTCGGTACGTAGCAATCCATCGCCCCGCCTCTTTGCGCGCATCTCTATAGCGCAGGGGCGGAGATTTCACTCATTGTTTGACAATCAGTTGCTCAGTTTCCGTCGCTTGTAGTCGCGGGTTGGCATGCTGGAATATTATATGTTAGGTTTAGTTACACAAGAGAGAAGGCAGCGGTATTTAATAAAAATGCAACAAAATTAAATGATGGAAAAACTGTTTCTAAAGTAAGGTTAGAATAAGTTACATGAAGCATGTGATGATTGTTTGTGTAGGTACCTACACAATTAGTTCAGAGATAAAACATTATTTTTAGTACTTTGTGGTATATTTACTTTATTAACTACTGTTTGTAGAAGACTACTCTTCTACTGTAATATCTACCTATTACCCACAAGAAGCTTGAACACGATTGCACTTTTTTGTCTGATTTTGAAAAAAAAAAAACTCATTTTCGGCTATTTAGGTACCGACGGCTTTTTTGCCGGCGCGGTGGAGTAGGTAAGTAACTAGGTAACTACGTTTTTGCTGTTAGTCTTTCCCGTTTAATTTATTTCTCTCTTAATCCCAAAGCAAATAGACCAATCCTCTTTTTCGTATCATAGACATATTATTTTGGATGGACATTGCCTGGAGCAAAGTATTTATTTAATTATCTATTAAAACTTAATAAAGGTGGACGTAATGCCCGAGGTATTTTCTACCAGTCATCCGTAAGGTGATTCAGAGACAAAACATGGTAGGTGCAATATACTTAAAGGATAGATAATTCGAAAAATAATAAATACCTACTAATACATAGATACACACGTACTATCAAGGAAAGTTACATCGATACACCGTAAGGACTATTCTTGCTTGCAAAGTTGCAACGCTCAGCCGCTATAGTAACGCTTACCCACGCTCGTCAACCAATAGCATCGCAGCTTCAGATTTTTTTTCAATGGAAATAAATATCAATTTATTTTGTAATAAATATAGATTTTTTTCAATGGAACCTTTAGTGTGCGGCATTTTTTTTTACACTCTCCACCTTTTTTACTCTCTGTTACTGAGCAGCCCCTTGTTTTTTTTTTTATACATAGGTATACAGACGCCAACACATCAAGCTACCCGAAACTGTCAAATTTTCGCAATCAACCTTGAACCTAATGCTTTAGCGATAAAGTTGAAAATCTATTTAAGAAATTTGACAGTTATAGCTTGATGTGCTGGCGTGTGTACTATCGACAAAACAGACGCCTTTACACCTTAAAGTTGATTTTTGTGTACACCGATTCATTGAAAAAACCCTGCCCCTATGGTCTTTTGTTTTACTTTGTCATAAGTACAGTTGCAGCTTGCAAGCAATATTGTTTCAAAATTGGAAAGGCGTAGCTTTTGTCGATCGTACATAAAAGCAGAATAAACTTTGTCAGGAGGTATTTCTATCGCCCAAAAGTCAATGTATAGCTGTGAAAGGTTGACCTGGAACCCTGAAGTTTTCATAATAATTATGATTTACGGGTACTGTAGAGGTTCCATGCAGTGGACTCTAACCTTATGTTGTACTGGCTGACATTCAGGAACTCGCGCCAATATAGAACTGTCTCTTTTGAATATTTAAAAAAAGAGATAGTTCGGATGTTTTTCGGCCGGTCAGACTTGTATCGTGACTAGGGCGCGGGTCGGATAATTTTAAGAAGTATGAGATAGTATGAAATTGTATTAGGCTGAGCTTATAATAAAATATACCTCTCGCAGTGTTTCTCATCTGACTACACACCTCTGTATAAACTCGGAGCTTCCACGTAGGTGGACTCATATGTTCTGCATTACTATAATAAGAGCAATTGATCCTGCTCTTTGCCATTATTAGAGAACACAACCTGACAATCGGTCTAACTCCTGAGCAATGTTTTAAAAGTGTTATTGCCTATAAAAGGCATCACTGACAAGCTTCATGCTGCATGTCACACTAAATAAAAAACCAAGACAGCACTGTCAACAGTGACGTGAGGCCGGTTTCGTAAACTTAGTGTGCACTTAGTGCGGTGTAGTTTAGTTGTAGTTTTCAGCATGCTTCATTGTAGGTATTGTTCGCTCGCATGTCTTGGTTTTTATTTGGTTTGAGGCTGAGATGACAATATTGTGAGATAGATATTACGGTGTGATGAGAATGAATTTGATTTTATACCTAAAGAAAGAGTAGTTATGGAGACAGATAGTTTGGAAATATTGTGAGAGAAAAGCTGAGTAGATATCTTCCTAATCAATTGTAGTGGTATGGAAATATGATGCGGAGGAATGAGGATCATGACAATTTAAAAAGTTTCAGTATGGTAAGTTTAAACGTGTAAGGTATACGGTTAGTAAGTACAGACACCAAATTAACTTCAGGATGAGAACAGGAGGGCCAAAAGGAAGATGAGCATAGTATGAAACGTTTTTGTCATTCTGTTATTCACGACAAACTAAGAAACATACAGGTTCAAATTAAATTAGCTAGCGAAACTTGACAGACGTGAATATCTAAAAACACGATAAAACGAAACAAAATATGATTTGATGTTTTTTTTTTTATTTTGAGGTTAAACTAGCGCTGGTCGTTAGTTACCTACTTGAAGTAAGTATGAGTAGACAAAATCAGTTTTTTGTTTGTCTTATTGTGTTAACCTAACCCATCGAGTTAGTGAAGTTTACTCAAAAATATAGATTTTTTTAAACTGATATTTGAAGTTGGATACTAAATTGGTCGTTAACCCAAAAAAGAATCATTAATTCAATTATTTTTGATGCCCGTCCGGTCTGCGGAGTTTTGCTAACTAATTTAAATTGACCCTGTAGTGCAGGGTTTCTCAGAGTGTGCTTCGCGGCGCCCTGGTGCGCTGTACAAAGTACAGAGGGGTGCCATGAGGTGCTCTTGTTTACCATTCTGTAAATAAGAGCACCTCACGGCTATCTACCTAGAAACATGGCACCCTATTTCGACTAGCTAGGGCGCCGAGGCAAAATACTAAACCTGTAAGTGAGCTTGAAAAGTTTGGGAACCCCTGCTGTAGAGTATTTATGAAGCTTAAATACTTAAAACACCTTTATACAAGCTCATCTCTGACTGTATCGAGTTACTCTTAATATTTCTTACCACAGGATTGCTACCGTAACCAGATCCAAATAAAACCTCATCTTTAGGTTCCTGAGCTTTACACCCAGTAGGTAGTCGTCCTGGGTCGGATTTCTCTTTCAAAATATTAGGTTCTTTCTCTGATTATATAAAAACCAAGACATAGCGCTGTCAACAGTGACGTGAGGCCGGTTTCATAAACATGTGTGCACTTAGTGAGGTGTAGTTTAGTTGTAGTTTGCGTGTGAGCATGTATGCACAGAGCGAGGTGCAGTTTTGCGCATGCTTCAATGTACTGTTCGCAGCGCTGTATTGGTTTTTTATTTCGTCTGAGGGTTTTTTAGATATAAATTACTCACCCGTACGCGTCTTACGTATCTTGCAGAAGCCTAGCCATAGCAAAATTTGCGCAATAATTGCTTTTTATCAGCGATACGTCATACTCATACTGATTTGCGATTGACAAACGATTGAAAAGCAATTATTGCGCAAAATTTGCTTCTGCAAGATACGTAATAAGCCTACCGGTATGGTTAGTTTCTAGGTTAAGAAAACTGTTTATTTTCGTTTTACTATCGTAAAATCAAAGCTTCGCCCATTTCCAGGTCTAAGCCTCAATATCGAGTACCAATTCGTCGAATAATAAGTACAGTTATAGGTAGTCCCCAATCTTTTTGGCCGGGTTGAAGAGAGTGCGACCTCCATCTTGCCCATCTTGCGCTTGGTATGTTCCCAACTGATACCTTTATTGTGCATTCTGCGCATCAGCTCGCGTCTACGTTCAGCCCGGCCAAAAAGATTGGGGACACTGTACTTAGGTAAGATTCCAAGTTTTAAACATTGATTAACTTCTCAGCATAGCTTCTCAGAGATCCTAGCATGAATGATTTTAATATTAATACCTAGGTACGGTATTTATATTAAACTTAAAGGCTGACTAACTATTCATCTAATTATAAACTAATACAGGGTTACTGGTATACCCACCGCGTATAGCAGGTCGTCATAGCAGGGTAAAAATGCAACAAATTATATAAGCCACCAAACGCTGAACCGAAGTTCAGTAGTTTTGAGTTCATGTTTAGTTTAAGCCGATGGATTGTATGTAGGTATCGAATGTATTTATAATAGTATTCGTTATGTAGCAAGTAAGGAATTAGCCCCGTAATCCTGTCTAGCGGGCACCTGAGTAAGCGGATTGGTCAGCAAATGAATGCAGGAGGAACAGTCTTATTGTAATCGATATTCATCATCATCATCCTCCTCCACAGCTCGTCTGCACGACCCACTACTGGGCCCAGACCTCTCTATTCTTGTGCCAATCCCATCCAGGTTTTGCCCGCGATGGCAACAATGTCGTCCGCCCATTTTGTTGCTGGATGACCGACATCAACCAGTTCTTGGACACCACTCTGTCACAGTCTTACTCCACCTGTCATCACTGCGCCTTGCCAGATGTCCTGCCCAACTCCATTTGAGTTCTATAGAAGACTTTCGTGTGTCTTCGGCTCTCGACGTTTGGAACTCGGTCTTTTATAATAGCCTGATGCCAAGCATGGAACACTCCATGGCTCTCTGTACAACTACTCTAATCGACATTATCTACTGGCTTCTTATAATCTCTGTTGAAAAAGTATGTTTGTCTTGGTACCAAGCTAATTTTCTTAATTTTTTTCGAAATAAATATAAGAGACTCACTTTCACATTCACAAGCAAAAAGGTCTAGAAAGGAATTTGAATAACTTTTACCATTTGTTTTTAAAGTGAACATTTCTTTAAGCGCGTTGAGCAATTTTCGGTAGCGGGAAATCTTACGGGTTCGCGCCACCGCGTCACCGTGATACCTGGACACCGCGACATGCTAAGCATAATTTTCACTTCTGTCGGTAGTCCCCAGCATGACTGCCAACTAATTTTTGTTTAACAATATCAGTCAGTTAGATTTTCAGGACCCGGACACGAAACTGCGACGTCAACGTATCGTAAATTCGAATAAGTAGTATAAATATGTCTGATCCTTCTAAGTTATTAACTTAAAAGTTAATGCCCATAATTACGCCCTTGTGTAATGTCGCCAATACTTATACCTACGACCACACAGTTGAAATATCTACCAATAGGTAAAAGAAAAACCTAGTAGTTAAATTGGTTGGTTATAAATACAGAGTCATCTTTATAAGCATACATACAGACCAACGTAAAATTGCTTCCTAAGCCTTTTCCAACCGCTACCATTAGTAATTTAAACGAGTCGCTTTTTGATAAAGGATTAGGCTAGCGCAACTTTTAATAAGGCTTGAATAAAATTTACATTTGAATGAATGAATGAAATGCACCGATCCCAGCGTGGTTTGACCAGACTCGATTAATCGAATGAACCCAACGATTTGCACTAGCTCCAGGGGCTATGCCTCATGTTTCATGCGGCTACAAAGACCATTGCATATCAAAGAGAGATATTATGCCCGGGGGTGCGATAAGCATTTTAGTAAATATGTAACTAAAGTTATCGCTTTTTTCTACCTATCTACATGAAACTCTTCCCAACCATGCAAGAGATGTCGAGGGAACATGTTGGGAAAGGAATTTTACGCAGTGGGTTACATCAGGGGAACAGAAACGAGATATTGCTAGATATTGCAGGATTATAACGCTTTGGGACACCCATAGAGAAGTGGTCTATCACTCTACCTGATGACCTAACCTAGTGTTTATTCTTCTCCATAATAATATGTATGCGGGCAAACACACGATAAAGAAAATATCAAATATAAAGTACATTATTATTTTAATAATAACACTTTATTAGTTAGAAATACCTACCTTCACTTTTTAAAGCCCGTCCCGTTAAGTATAAACTTGAGCAATTTCGTGAAACTTCTTATAGGTAACCAATTAGTTGAATTTTTCTACGCGCTAATTCAAAAACTGTTCCAGAATCAAAGAAACTCCTTTGTTAATTATTGTATTTATTGTTTTATATAGGTATGTGTGCTGTATACCTATGCGAGCTACAAACTGTCATTTTTAATTAAATTACCTTTTCGCACAAAACAAAAAGCAACAACACATTATTCGTCCATAAAACAAATATACACACCTTTTTTAAAAGGAACATCCAGAAAAATTCACTGCAATGGCACTAATAACACGAAAATATATCGGAACACATCACAAATCACAGTTTCACACAAAACCTCCTTTCACTAATTAAATTAAACGTAGCGGTCGAAGCAAGCGCCATGGCAACACCAGCGACAGTTTAAAAAATTAAAACATTTTTTTTAATATTGTTTCGGACAGAGGACGAGTCCTTACACCACGTTGATGGTGACTAAACTATCTGCCAAGTGTGCTAAGTGCACTCCCGCCCCTACCGTAATTGGCTGTTTGTATCCAACCCCTCGTCTGTAAAAAAAAAAACAACATGACATATTGTGCGCGGGAAAGTGGCTGTCATCGTATCGGGTTAACATGGCCGGCCGTGCGGAAGCTTTGGCCCTGTGGTGACAATCGTTTAGCAGTGCGATAATGTTTAGATAAGTAATGAGGTAATTAATTCTATTTACATAATTAACTTGTAGTTCTTCACTACATGAGCTTTTAGTTTTGCATGCTTTTAGAGTTTGCAATTAATTGAATGTTGAGTTTTCAGAAAGTATCAGACCTTTGCAGCTTTGTCGTTAGATATTAGTATTATCATAATACATATAATATTTTGCAACTTTTCAATTTATGATGTGATCATAATAATAATGCAGTTTTTCGATGTTACCTGATCTGCTCACCGTGCGCTAGCTACGGAAAAGATATCTATACTCTATAACTATACTAATAATAAAGCAGAAGAGTCTGTTTGTATGAACGCGCTAATCTCCGTACCTCCTCGTCAAAATTAAAAAAAAAACCTTCTGCATTTGATAGCCCGATTCTTGAGGAAGGCTATACGCTATTAATTTAACATCCCACTAGGCCCGCGAGCCGAGCAAAAAGAAAAAAAGTCAGAAAGAACGCTAAGCGAAAACGAAGTAATCGCGCGGAGAGGCGATGCGATGCGACGGGATGGGTCGAACAAGAAATTTCACGCGCACAAAGTCGCGGGCCGATGCTAGTTAGTCATAATATCTAAATAATCCAGTCCACCTCCGGATTTGTTTTCAAATTAAGGTATTAATAATTCAATTCAGGTAAGTACTTTGTCTCTTTAGTAAGCCTACCACGGTTTTCTTTCAAGAACAATAATATATTTAAACTGTATTACTTACTGCGTTAGCAGTTAGCACTAAGGCCCTTCGCACACGGATCGTAAGCGTAGTCGTCACGTAAGCGTATAGTAATACGCGCGTAGAACGAGCCACACGAGCACGTACGTACTCGTATGGCTTTTTATTTAATTTTCAATTAAAATAAACTTTTGAATCATTACAGTAAAGAAATAATACCTAATTTAGAAAATATTATTTAACGTCTTGAAAGTGTCTAACAGAGTCGTTTTAAAATATATTTAGATATTATATCAATATTTATATATTTAAAATCTATTCTACGTTTATTGTAATTTTGAACTTTATCATGATATCTTAAAAGTTGTTCAGCAACTTTCACTACAATTTTATTTGATATTGATAGTAGGTATTGCTTGAGTAGGTAGATACATAGTGGCAAACTTCTCCGCATACAAAGCGGTGCTGCAGCGAATCGTATGAGATGTTTCGCGTCAATGCGAAGTGACGATACGCTTACGAGACGACTACGCTTACGATCCGTGCGAGGAGGGCCAAACTCCTCCAATTCGTGATCGTAATCGTTTTAATTCCATTAAGATCCATCAAACATACCTACCTAATATTTATATCTACCTGGATTTTCTGATGTTAACGCTTTGAAGGACAATATAAAGCCATAGACATAATAACAATAAAACTTATATTGTGTCTCGTTAGTGTCGTTCAAAGCGATAAACTAAAATACCTACCTACCTAACCTCCAAAATCGTAATTGATATATTCATCCTCTAGCAATACGAACATGATCCAAATATCAATACCGATTAGTGCGCTCAGCCAGCGTGGGCCACCCAGGTAGCTGTCACGTGGCCCATCCGGAGCCAACCTGTCTCGCACGTAATTGTTTCAAATTGATTGAACTTTACTTATTTGCAGGTAGATTGAGGGTCATATGGCGTGGGATCGTTTGAGCTTTGTGATATGTGAACTGGAGCTACCCTGAATAGAATAGAATAGAATAGAATAAACTTTAACTGTCCAGTATTACAGCTAGTAGTTGTATTGTACCTATATGAGTCTGCAAGGCTAAATTGGGACTGGATGGGTCAGGCCCGCCGCGTGCGGGCGTGCAGGGCGTGCACCGCACGCGGGTTCATTTACAAGGGGGCGGCAAAAACAGATATCGAAACGAAAACGAAACATTCCCGTAATTTGCATGTTTTTCATTGAACAAAATCAAAATCAAAAGTCATTTTTTCAAACTAGCCTGAGTATCAGCACTTTTCAAACGTCAAAATTACGTAAGACGGTCCGCCAAAACGTCCGCCCTTCACCACTTCCTAGTGCTTTAGCTGGGGAGAAGAAGTGGCGCAACAAACTCCCCAGCAGCACAGCTGTCTGTTCAGTTTAAAAATTTGATTCTATACAACAGTGTGCAAAATAATTTAGGTACATACATGCATGCAACACAAAACATTAAATTAAATTATTTGCCATAAATCAGCTAGCACACTCTAATGTACAATAAAAAAATCGAAAACTATACCCAAATAGAAATAAAAATAATAAAAACCTTTATATCAAAATAAAAGCCTCCAGGCATAAAGAGCGTACCAACTTATATAAATAGCCGTATATGTACACGTAACTCAAAGTCACATATAATAAACTAGGACCATCGAAGTAAAATAAATAAAGAGACCAGTCACCTCAAGTAGCACCCGTTCACGAGCATGAGCATAACGCAAAGATCAGCCATTACCCCCCTCGCCATATTTGAACGCAAAGTCCTGCCCAACAGTCAGTCAGTCAGTTGGCCCCGACGTTCGACGCTACCGCAAGCAGTGACATCTAAGGCAGTAGAACTTGCTGCCGGTTGCTCAGGTAAGAATAATATAATCAATTGTCGAGGTGACTAGCTAACCACATATTGCAATACTACTCAAAAAACATTTGAGTTGTACATGGGGCGGCTTAATCGGTATTGCACGCGGACGTTCAAACAACTAGCAGCGGGCCTGCTTATAGGATGGATCCATGAAGGCACTGTGGATGCCTGAAACGGGCGGGCGTTATCACCGAGGCAGGTCTTAGGCACGCTGGCGTCATGGGCGTGACGATTTGGACTCGTTGCTGACCGACTGGCTGGAGAAGGCACAACATAAAGAAAACTGGGAAATTGTGGACGAGATTTTGCCCTTCAGTGGAACAACAAAGGTTAAATTTAAAAAACTTTTTAGCAAAAAATAAAACCGACTTCCAAAACAAAACACTACAAAGTGAAAAATAACTTTAATTTCGGTAGTCGGTGTCTTGGGTTTTGCATTTTCGTTTTTTGCCACCGACTTCCGAAATTAAAGTTATTTTTCACTTTGTAGTTGTGGAACGTACCCCACACTAATTCGAATACATAACTGAGCACAATAATTGTAGATATAGCCATGTAAATAACAGTGATAGGAAGTTATTAAAACACCATCACATCATCCACATAAAATAAGTGGGAAATATACACATTATTGAAGCTAACTCAAAAACTCTCCAAGCAAAGTTAATAAAATTTATATGGGACCACCTCGGAAGTATACCCTATCAAACAAAAAAAGAATTTTCTAAATCGGTCCATGCGTCTTTGAGTAATCGCGTAACAAACATACAAAAAAAAAAAAACATACAGACGAATTGATAACCTCCTCCTTTTGGAAGTCGGTTAAAAAAAGGTAGGTTAACTAACTTACACACAACTATAATACCGGAAGCAAAAGGTTCAAGCCTCAGCATTATGCTTAGGATATTTCTAAATATGTCGCATAAATGGCCGTATTTTTTTATTGCGTTGACTTAGAAGCTTGATTTTTTTAGAGTTCCAATGGACGATATACCTGTGTAAGTGTGTAAGTATTTGATATTGGTTTCAGCTGGTTTCCTCGACGTGTTCCCTAAAAAAGGCACTGACCGACATACAGATAGACGGAGAGACAGCCAGAAGAAAAACGAAGTGATCCTATTAGGGTTCCGTTTTTCCTTTTGAGGTACGGAACCCTAAAAATCAATTAACTGGAACAAATTCCGATGTGATGCTGCGCAGACGGGATAGGATCTGTAGGTAGAGCAATGATGTAGGTTGATAGAACGTTCCTCTACATCTCATACGCGATTATGGAATAGGGTATTCTGCCAGGCCGGTGGAGCCAAAAAATCTAGCTTGGTATTATGACGAACTTTCCAGTTCCTGGAGAAACTAATAATTCCTGTCGCGAAGGCGCATACCTGCTGGCAGGAGCTGGAGGAAGATGCTTAATATAATTTACTCGTGTCTAAGAATTCAATCAATTTGTTCATTATTGATCATAGTTGATCTTATTCTGACCACCGTACAAAGAAAATGTAAAGAACGATACTGAAGAATTTAGGCTTGGAAAAATCAAAAGTTAATCATACTCAGCCTTAGTAATCAGCCCCATGGTCTGAACCAGTCCTCTGTCACGTCTCTTGAAAAATCCTGACATTCTAGTCGAATGTTCTAGCCTTTTTCCCAACTATGTTGAGGTCGGTTTCCAGTCTAACCAGATGCAGCTGAATACCAGTATTTTACATGAAGCGACTGCCTATCTGACCTGCACAACCCAGTTATTGGGTAATACGATACCTCTTGATAAGACTGGTTGTTTGACTTTCGGGCTTCTGACGACCCGTAACGACTGTCAAAGATCCACGAATGACAGTCGGGACCAACGGCTAAACGTGCTTTTCGAAGCACGGAGGGGTCTTGGTATGTAAAGATGGTCACCCATCCACGGACGAACCGTAGCAAGCGTAACTTAACCTGATCGATCAACCCGTGCGGCTGTTATTACTTAGCCACAAGCCCCACCAACAGTATTCTCAATTGTCAGTCAGAATTGTGCAAAAGTTTAAATTCGTTTTTGACGAAAGAGGAATTATTTCTTTGCGATATTATAATAATATTGCAGTATGTAAATTAAAAAATGATAAAACTCAGATCAGAAATCTTCAAATTATTAATAATCGCCAATATGACGTCATATCGTTTTGCAAGCACGTGCATTACAAAGATCGCATGATTGTTAGTTGGACTATATTTTTGAGTTAATACCCTGTTTATCCAAAAGAACGATATGTATTTTGGATACGTACTCTTCTCTGTTATAAAGTTTCTTTCTACATAGAAGATTTGTATATGGGGTAAGGATAAAAGGATGATAGTACAAATTCTAAGCCACCACCAGACCTAACACATGTCTAAATTAACAAAAATTCAAAGAAGCCTCACACCAACGGATGCAGTGTCAACAAAAAATGGCGCATATTTTTGGCGCGCGAAAGCGTTCAAGGAAAGTCATACCGTGAGAGTTTTGCAGTTGCTATGCATACAGGCTGTGGGCATGCGGCCCACTGAACAGTGATGCCGAGCTGACGATCGACGAGGTGGTCCAGCCCACACAAGGAGTTAGAGGTCGAAGATCGAACGTTCTGGAAGGTAGCGATTTTTTTATGAAGTTTGGGAAAAATACTGGCAATCAATTATTATATTCTGATTAATTTAATTATATTACTATAATTTCTGTAATTCTGACTTATAGAGGCGTGTAGTTATTTGTTTGCTTGCGAAAATGAGTTGAGTTTGAGAGAATGCGAAAGTGAGTTTGTTTGCTTGTTACGCTTTCACGCGAAAACGGCTGAACGTATTCGGATGAAATTTGGCGCATGGGTAGACCATGAACTAGGTTAGGACATAGGATACTTTTTATCCCGATATTTCCACGAGCTCGAGACTTATGCGAGTGAAACCGTGGGGTGCAGCTAGTTACTTATACTATTCAGAAACCGTTTTACTCGCAGCTGGTAGAAGTACTTAATAAGTAGATAGAGCTTCTTGTAAAGAAGCTCGTCTTGGGAAATACTAAGTAGGTAAGTACCACCAAACGAACCTACTAAATTATTTCAGCCCCCAATCAGCCGCGTTACCTTAGTATAAGACCAATACTGACATACGGCTCGGAATGCTGGGTTCTAAGCAAAAAAGTCGAAAACTCTCTGTTAGTATTCGAACGGAAAATGCTCAGGCGCATATTCGATGCAGTGTTGCAAAACTAGCAATGGCGAACGCGGTACAACCATGAGCTCGACGAGATGTACAGACGAGCCTAATGTAATTAAAACCATAATAATAGGACATCTTCGATGAACAGGACATGTCGCAAGAATGGACGAGCCCAGAGCACACAAACGTTTACTGGATAGTTAACCAAATGGCCGGAGAAGTCGAGGGCGGCCCAAGCTCAGATGTTTGGATGGCGTAGACCAAGATTTAAGAACTGTTGTAGTGAGAAATTGGAGAGAAAAAGCCGGAAATAGGTCACGTAATTGAACAGGCTAAGGCGGCTTTACAGCCGCGGGTGGGCCAACTGAAACTAATTGGTTATCAGGGATAACCAATTAGTTTCAGGGGGGGTCCGTTTTTTAAAATGACTGTAGCGGTCCGTATGGTAGGCGATTATTTAGCAAGCAAGATTAAAAATATCAATTACCTAAGAAATAAAAACAAAAGAAAAGAAACGTCAATAATTTTAACCAAATCAAATCAAATCACTTTTATTTGTTAACACAGGTAAAGAAATACAGATCTTGAGTTTGGTGAACAGAACAACCAAGTAAGTATCTAATTAATATTAATGTAAAAATGTTTTTTTTTTTAACATTGAACAATCTGTCTGAAGTCTGGAGTAAATTTGGTGCAAGCTATTGTCATTAAATCCTGGAAATGTTCATCAATACCTAAGTCGAGATCGACCAGACCCAGATCTAGATTTTTTTCAAGGGGGCAAAAACCCCCGGCAATCCTTTATTTAACCTTATGTTTCTCTATGAAGCCTTATTTCTTTTAATATACATGGGCATGTCGGACACTTATTTTAATGAGGATTTCAAAAACTATGGTTTGAAAAGTCTTGAGATTATAGCATATTAGAATTACAATTTTACTCTTCGAGCCATAAATTAATCAGATGTGCGGTCCGATTTTCGATTGACTTATGCAGAAAAGTTTACCACCTATTAACACAATCTAGAATGCAAGAGCGAGCGAAGCGAGCGTGAAAATTTTAACAGTCTGCCTGAGATAAGTTAGATTTTCTTTTGTGATTTAAGAATCAGAAAAGTTTTACGAATTAGGAGTACAGTATTAGGCTACAAGAGCAAGCGAAGCGATCTCGAAAATTTTAGCACTGCCTGTGATAAGTTACATTTTCTTTTGCGATTTATGAATTAGAAATATTTTAAGAATTAGGCTTTTGCGATTTAGGAATTAGAAAAGTTTTAATATTAATCCTTAAATCGCAAAAGAACAAATCTCAGACGGGTACTAAAATTTGCAAAAGGCTGCAATAGCGAGCGAAGCGAGCTCCAACATTTTGAAAGCAACATATTAATCAAATTTTATCGATCGATAATGCTCCAATCCAACAGGGGCACCAAAACTGTGGTAAAAATTTAAGGAAATCGTGTCGCCTTTGCAGATGCCAGTCCTCGGAAAGGGCGGGACGGACGTCCGGCGCCCGCTCGCAACCCGCTCACACCGTTTGGCGACCTATGCCTACTCTAATCGGTGATTTCCTCAGTGCGCCACCCGCAGTAAAAGATTATAAGTGCTGCGCGTCTCACTTATCGCAGTTGCGGTGTGCTGGGTAGTGCACTTGTCAGCCACACTTGAATTTGTCGCCCCCTGAAGTTGGCGCCCGGGGCACTGGGCCCCGGTTTGCCGTCCCGCTAGATCCGGGGCTGGATCGAAAACTGAAGGTCCGGATTAGGACCGCAGTCCGACATTTGGTGACTTCTGCCTTAGATGATGATGAATCAGCCACGATGAGCTGCGCTATTCCGGTGTCGCTGTAATTACCTACAAGCACATCATAACACCTTGCAACTTTGTCTCTGGATGAGCAATACTTACCTACATCGGGGAAGCCACTAGTACTGCAGATGTATGGTCATCCAGTGACCACAATACCATCAGTGTCTCGTTGGCTTCCTTGCCATTGTTGCCACAAAGGCACCGCTCGTCGCGCGACTCGCGGTGCCTCTGTGTTGCGTCCGATTCGCGTTGCATGTCGCGCCCATCTGTATAAAAACCGGCCAAGTGCGTGTCGGACCACGCATAATGAAGGGTTCCGTAGTTGGGATGAATTTATCTCAAGAACAAACTTAACATTGTAGTTGAAAAACATGTTCTCACACACATTCCAACTGCAAATGAAAGTTTGTACGTACAGTATTGAGAGATTTACCATGTTATTTGAAGACCATAGACTTCTCATAAGTTTTGCTGTAAGTAATCTATTGGTATAGAAATATTTTCAGATTTTTTTTTTTAATTTTAGGTTCAGTAGTTTCGGAGATAAGGGGGTGATCCAATAGATTTGGAGCAAATTGGCTGTGACAAACAGACAGACCCACAGAAATATCGTATAAACTCGTTTTCGATCGACTTGCTGTTACAAAAACTAAACAAATTAATGAAGACAAGAACTACATGCCGAAAACCCGGTCGCGTGAGCGGTTATAGGATACACGATACTACCCATTTAATGATAAAATCAATTTCGTCGTAGTCCTTAGAACCTATTGGGCTTTGACGAATGTATTTAGTACCTACTGCTGCTGCATGCGACTTCGTCTTCCATCAGCCGTTTTAGAGTGAAAGCGTAACACACAAACAAACTCACTTTAGCATTTATAATACTAGCAGCGCCCCGTGGTTTCACCCGTGTAAGTCTCGAACACGTTAGAAGATCAGAATAAAAGTATTCTATGTGTTATCCAGGTTATAAAATATCTATGTTCCAAATTTAATTAAAATCCGTTTAAGAGTTTTTGCTTGAAAGAGTAACAAACATCCATCCTCACAAACTCGCGTTTGTATAGTAGGATAGGATTAGTAAGGATACCTACGACGGACGCAATACGTACGATGAAAATAATGCCTGATATTCTCTGCTAGCTTGAAAATTAATCAATCATGAAGGATTATGTGAAAATCGTAGTGATTAAAATTAACAGAAATAGCCACGGAGGCAAAAAGCTGTTTATTTATTTATTTATTCTAGTACATGGAGGACTTACAGCTAATAAAAACAAATACATAAAGGATACCATAGACACCCGAAAGCCAATTACAAGACCTCACGTATAGACTTATAATAATAATATTTACAGTGTGAACACAAAAAACACATCGCCTAAATTGAAGTAATACACTTAAAATACTTAATGCGCAATAATTTGACTAATATAATAGAGAAAATAATAAAATAACAAAATCAAACAATATTACATACCGCTACTTGAAAAATTTGAGGCTTAAACACCTTCTGGCCGAATTCACACTAATTGAAAATGGATCAAAATCATGTTCCTTGCATATATCATTGAAACTTTTGCTTGCGCGCACAATGTAGCTGTTCTGTCTATAATTCGAAGATGTATGAGGTACACGTATGGGTGGATTAAAACGAAGTGCTTTCCTTGGCACATTAAAATAAAATTTTGACAATAACTCGGGGTAAGATTTTCAACAAAAATAAACAATCTGCAATATTACGTCGATCTACCAGTGGTAGCAAATGATACTTCTTACAAAGTCCAAGATAATCGGTTGAATGGTATGGAATCATTTGGTGAAAGCAAAGATATTTTATGAAGCGTTTTTGGATGTTTTCTATGCGGTCAATGTATTTATGATAACGAGGATTCCATACCTGAGACGCATACTCTAGCTCAGTTCTTACAAAAGTGCAATATAATATTTTTAGTGTTTTAGCATCAGTAAAACACTTAGAGAGACGTATTATAAACCCAAGCAGTTCAGAAGCTTTTTTAACAATTGCGTCAATGTGTGTGTCAAAAAGTAACTTACTGTCTTGATGGACGCCCAAATCACGAATAGTATCGCACCTTGGCAAGATCTGGCCCGCCAAAGTATAAGTAGTGGCTAGGACTGCACGCTTTCTAGTGTAAGTGATCACCGAACACTTGGATGGGTTGAGATCAAGTTTATTAGCCCGACAATACTGCTGTCGTAAGAAAAAAGGGCACAACTAACATTAAAAAAAATCTACAACATATTGAGCAGATTAGCCTTTTTTTCTGATTCTAAATATGTTACATACATATTTAGAATCAGAAAAAAAAGGCTAATCAATTTTTTTTTAAATGTTAGTTGTGCCCTTTTTTCTTACGACGGCAGAATACTCTTCAAGCCGATACAAGTCAGCCTGAAGTGCTACTCTATCTTCGAGCGTTGAAATAGTGGCAAAGATTTTCATGTCATCGGCAAAACATAATAGTTTAGATGAATGAAGGCACTGGTCGATGTCGTTCACATAGACTACAAATAAAAAAGGACCAAGCAATGAACCCTGAGGTACTCCGCTGGGCACGTTTACCTAACTGGACATATAATTATTAAGTACTACTGCTTGTGTGCAATGTAACAAGAAAACCACCTCAAGAGGTCGCCACGGATTCCCATATAGTTTAACTTCTTTATCAAGGTATCATGGTCGATCCGATCAAATGCCTTGCTATAATCTGTATAAACCACATCGACCTGTTTACCATTATCCATAGCATGCGTAATGTAATCATTAAATAAAATCAGGTTAGAAGTGGTAGACCGTCCTTTCAAAAATCCATGCTGAAAGGAGCTGAAAGAGTTAGCAAGGGCGGAATATAACTGATTAAAAACAATCCTCTCAAATATTTTAGCTATTACACACAGCTTGGATATAGGCCTATAATTAGTAATCTCGGTTTTAGACCCCTTCTTATGTACGGGTGTAATAAAATCAGATTTCCATACTTTAGGGACTACACCTTGACTCAAAGACTTGGAAAACAAAATCGAGATAGGTAGGGCAATGGAAGGCGCACATTTAATTAGAAACTTAGATGATATGGTATCAGGGCCAGAACCTTTAGTTGGATCCAAGTTACGAAGTAAGCCGGTCACAACATCAACATTCACTTCTATGTGACAAATGTCAGATGAAGTTCTGTTAGTATCAGAAAGGGCAACAGGAGGTGGACTGGGTGTATAAGATGAAGTGGGGTTGAGGAAAGTCGACATGAAATAAGATGAAAAAGCCTCACAAATAGAATCTCCAGTGAGTAATGTTTCATTATTATAATTTAATGTATTGGGTATAGTATTAGCGTTGTAGCGATTTTTAACAAAGGTCCAAAAGTGTTTAGGGTTAGCTTTAATGGATTTTTCAGTTTGATTAAGATAACATTTATAACAAGAAGCTTCCAAAGCTTGTCGGCTCAATTTGTATTAGTGTATCCAGGGATCTATTAGGGTAGCTCTAATTTTTTTCGGCAGTTTATCTGGGTCAACTGCTACAGCGTTGCTAAAACTCAAGTAAGTACCTACCTATTTTGACGTTTTAAAATCGAAGTGGGTATGTACCGTGATGTGGTCACAGTGGACATAAGGGGTTCATCCCGCTCTCCATGGCTAAAGAGAACTGGCGCAAACCTGTGATACTAACAACCGATGATCGCAATGAGCTATGGCAAAGCAAGCAGCTTCACGGGCGTTTTTTTAGGGTTCCGTAGTCAACAAGGAACCCGCATAGTTTCGCCATGTCCGTCTGTCCATCCGTCAACAGCTCAGAGACTCTTAGTACTAGAAAGCTATAACTTGGCATAGATATACATATTAATCTCGCCGACAGTGGCCAAATAAAATCATGAAAAAAATAAATGTTCATGGTATCGTTGGATAGACCATTCAAAAATATTACGGGTATGTGAAAACCATTTTTCGATTCAGGGTTCCATTTGCGTAAAATTAAGCTTTAAATTGCAAATGTTTGTTAGTCAAGTGTCTAGCCCCAGCACCCTTCAAAGTCAGCTAAATGATAGCTTTTGGATATGTGAAAAAATTCCATTGTAAAATTACTTATTCAACTACAACGTTAAGTTTGTCTTTGGGGTAAATTAATCCCAACTACGGAACTCTTCATTGTGCGTGGTCCGACACGCACTTGGCCGGTTTTTATTGTAAAAGGCCTGAGGGACCTTTACTTCTTTGGGACCGACAATAATTAAATAATAAACTATTCACGTAGATCTCTAAGGCTGCCATCAGACGGACTGCACAGCAGCAACCGCACGCAGTCGATATATTCAACTGCATGCAGTTGTACGTTTGACTTCATACAGTCGTGACTTCAACTTCACGCGGTTGATCGCTAACCGCATACAGTCAGTGTGCAGTTTACGCGGTTGGCTGCAGTCGTGTGGAGTCGATATTAACTGCATACAGACGGGACATCAACTTCACGCGGTCACGCAGCCACGCCTCTCGCTGACTCGGATCCTGCCATGAAAATAAATACCTACCTGTGACAACGTTCTAACGTTCTATAGTTTATATTTGGGAAATAGAAATATGG
The DNA here is from genome assembly GCA_948252095.1 of Dicycla oo. NCBI lineage: Eukaryota > Metazoa > Arthropoda > Insecta > Lepidoptera > Noctuidae > Dicycla > Dicycla oo. The sequence continues at coordinate 20,616,742 of OX411732.1, forward strand.
CGAATAAAATGTGACAACGATCAATAGAAATTGATTTATATTCCCACCCACATTTAATTCGGCAAAGTTCGGTTTTCCGAAAATAAACGATGGTACAGACGCCAGCAGGTCAAGCTACCCGAAACTATCAAATTTTTGCCCAATCAACCTTGAACCTAATGCTTTAGCGGTAAAGTTGAAAATCTATTAAAGAAATTTGACAGATTGTAGTAGCTTGATGTGGTGGCGTCTGTATCTTTTAACGTAGTCATATTATAATTGTATACAAGTTGCCATTTCACATTAAGTAGGTACAATGATTCACTATCCTTTAGTAGGGATGATCAATATCCAAAATTCCGACCGCTTGACTCGGTGGAACGCAGAGCTAAGAGGCTCATTGGCGACGTAAAACTGGTGGATGCCAAGCGTCATAGCTTGGCTCATCGCCGCAAGGTTTTGCCTGCTTGTCGGTCTTCTACAGATTGTACTTCGGAGAGTGTGCCCGAGAACTCCACGACCTCATTCCACCGGCCCCCTTCTACCATCGGACACCTAGACGCACTGCCAGTTACCATCCCTACCTGGTTGCTATTCCACCAATTCGCACTAAGCGCTTTCAAATGATAAATGATTGATAAATGATAAATGATTTTTATTTCTGTAAGTATGGTTCTACAAACACTTTTACAAGTCAATCATGTTTTTTTTTTAAACTAGACGAGGTCGGCGTTTCCTATCTGACTACTCTGAGAAGAAAGGCCGAAACAAACTCAGAGGTCACAGTCTCTTATAAAGTCCAGACTTAATCTTCGTCACTTCATGTGAAGAACATGTAGATTGGTGTCTGAAATGGTCTTTTGAGGAAAGAACCACACAGATTGAGAGGACCTGTCCAGTCAGTGCACGCATTTGTCAGTAATCGCGCAGCTCACTCAGAACTTAAGGAGCTCAACGATTCGACGAACAATACCAAAGAAAGGACATTGGGATAGGCCGCATAAATTACTCAAACTGCCAGACCATGATTAAAAATAACTGAGAGAAAAAATAAAACAAAGAAAAAAAAAGCAATGACCTACATAGTCTTCACATTCACAATAAGTTAAAATAATATAATACTTTACAAAGTAAATATTCATGTCAACATTCAGTATGCAAAAATAAAATTTGGAGCAGTTCAATCCCAATCCTTTTTGTCCTCAATATAATCTTTGACGGTATAAAAAGCTTTCTGACACAACTTGCGTTTAATGAATGATTTGAATTCATTAAGGCAAGTCCTCAATATAATCTTTAACGGTATAAAAAGCTTTCTGATACAACTTGCGTTTAATGAATGATTTGAATTTATTAAGGTTCAGATCTTGAACGTGGCTTTGAAGTTTATTATAAAAGCGTATACATTGACAGCTGAATGAGCGACCTATTTTCTTGAGCCTTGTTGGAGGTACAACAAATTTGTGTTTGTTCCTAGTGGATATATTGTGGATATCACTGTATTTTTTAAACAATTTAATGTTTTTATGGGCACAAAAGATTTTCAAAAATGTACTGAGGAGGCAAAGTCATTATATTAATCTCCTTAAATTTCTCTGTGAGAGATTGTCTCGAACTTAATTTATAAATGGATCGAACAGCTCTTTTCTGCAAAACAAAGATAGTCTGAATGTCGGCTGCATTTCCCCACAACAGAATACCGTACGACATTACACTATGAAAATAGCTAAAGTACACTAAACGGGCTAAAACTATGTTAGTTAAATTACGAATTGTCCTAACAGCGTATGCTGCGGAGCTTAGCTTTTTTGGCAATTTATCTATATGTGGGCCCCACTTAAGCTTAGCATCCAAAGGTAAGCCCAAGAATACTGTGCTATCTTCAGGATTCAATTCTTCGCCCTTTATCAACACGTTAGTTTTCACCTGCCTAACGTGAGGTAGCGTAAACTTAATGCATTTGTTTTTTTTTTCATTAAGGAGTAAATTATTAACATTGAACCAGTGAACTACTTTTGAGATCGCTCTGTTTACATCGTCAGTAACCAGCTGCTGACGTTTAAGTTTAAACAAAAGTGAAGTATCATCCGCAAACAAAACTATATCATGATTATCCTTTATGAGGTAGGGCAAATCGTTAATAAATAAGAAACTTTTATAATGCGCACAGCAAAGGAGTGGAACTCACAACCTGCGTCTGTGTTTCCGAGCGCATACAACCTTAGGGTTGTATGCGCTCGGAACTACAGACGCAAGTTGTGTTGTGAGTTGCAGGTTGCAGGGAGAAGAAGCCTGTTCACTCTCACTTTGAAGAGATTAGTCTCTTCAAAGTGAGAGTGAACAGGCTTCTTCTGGGTAAGCTCACTCCATCGTCGACTTTGTCTCTGTCGCCTCTGACCTAGACTAGAGTCAAGAGCAAACCCATCTTAAATAAAAAATAATCACTCCGCAATCAATCTATTTTTCCCCATGATAAGAGCGTTTATTAATACGATATTTTAAGGCTTGTTCATATGACAAGCGCCTGCCCTAGGAGGACATTATATCTACCTTATTGGTCATGTTCTTTAGAAAGGTCAGGTGCGTAGTACTTGCAACCAGTATCAACGTAAACGAAGCAAAGTCTGCCTGCTTTTTCCCAACCACGTTGGGGTCACCTTCCAGTCTAACCGGATGCAGCTGAATACCAGTATTTTACATGGAGTGACTGTCGATTTGACCTCCACAACACAGATATGGGTAACACGATACCTCTTAGTAAGACTGGTTGTCAGACTTTTTGGGCTTCTGACTACTCGTAACGACTGTCAAAGATCTACGAATGACAGCCGGGACCAACCATGATTTACGAGGCACGGTGGGGTCTCGATATGTAATGGATGGTACCCATGCACGAACCGGCCTCGGCAAGCGTAGCTTAATCTTCGATCGACCCGTGCAGCTGTTATTATTTAGCCACGAGCCCCACGAAAGTAAGCACTAACGCAAACGAAGCAAAGTACCTATGTAATGATCGTAGCAGGCGGCGTTCTATAGTTTCTGCCTACCCCCATAGAAAGAAGGCGTGAGTTTATGTATGTATGTATGTATGTGTTCAATTGACAAGAAAAGTTTCAGCGTTGTCGTTTGAACCTACTTAAGTTCATAACCTAGGTACACATTTTTTTTAGGTCATCAATTAAGTTATTTTATTTAATTACTTTGCTATATTTACCAGACGGCTGCCTATTTTTTGGCCAAAGAATTAGCGTTGCCATACAACGTGGCAATGCTGCCAGCCTTTTGGGCACTTTTCCTGTTGACAGCAATGCGGTCTTGTTTGATGCCCTATGATTATTTTGTACTTACATAATAAGATTATTATTTTAAGAATGTTAGCTTTTAAATTAGGTACACAATGCAATCACCATCAAAACTATTATAACAATAATTATAATTTATATGCTAAGCTAACACCTAAATAAAAATTCAAATCCATCCGGATCATCGATCCGGTTGCTCACCTGTCGGAAAGTCGATCGTTCGGAAACGGGAAGTGTCGGGTGTCGTGTCCGGTCGTCCGGTAACCGAATAGCGAGGATGAACTCCCTTTGACATAACGTCACACCGCTGCCGATGACTGGGTCTCTGTGAATATTTTATACCGGATATAGGAAAAATATTAGTTCAGTCTACCAACAAGGCCCCTCTTTCACGTGCGAGTTGCATATCTATAAGGTCAGTTAGGTACTCTATCATACATAATTAATAAAGGAAGGAGCTCACAAAAGATTTCGTGCTAGGTTAAAAATAACTGACAAATTTTCTATATACATAGTAACGAATGGCCACAGTCTACACCTTAATAACAGACATGTGGAATTGTCGAAACACATTAGAGCCCGTTGAATAAATGTGGTTAGATACATGCCATTCATAATTATTTGAGTTAAAAATCTCGAACACGCAGGTAGATTTGGCAAGTAGTTCGAACCAAGGTACAGACGAGACGCCAGCACATCAAGCTACTACAATCTGTCAGATTTCTTTAATAGATTTTCGACTTTAATACTAAAGCATTAGGTTCAAGGTTGATTGGGAAAATCTGACAGTTTCGGGTAGGTTGACCTGCTGGCGTCTGTACCTATGAATAAAAATAACGTACTTACCTAATTTTAATTAATTTGGAAAAAAAATCTGTTGTTTTCACATACATTTATTTTCGCACGTCAAATTGTAGGGGATAGCTGATTTTATTTTTGCGAATTCTGGTTTGGTCCCATACTAACAGTTGTTCATAATGATGAGTAAAACACTATCGTGGTAGCTCCAATCTGCCTAGCCTTTTCCCAACTATGTTTGATGCAGCTGAATACCAGTATTTTACATGGAGCGACTGCCTATCTCCACAACCCAGATACTGGGTAATACGATACCACTTGGTAAGACTGGTTGTCAGACCTTCGGGCTTCTGACGACCCGTAACGACTGTCAAAGATCCACGAATGACAGACGGGACCAACGGCTTAACGTGCTGGGAAAAGATGGTCACCCATCCACAGACCAACCCCGGCAAGCGTAGCTTATCGTGGTAGCTCCCTAGCCAATAAAAAAGCAGCGCGTATATCCTGTCCCAGAAAGTGTGTGTGTAGATAGATGTGTCTGGATATACACTGGATGACTTTTTTACCGTCTTGAAAAATTTGGTGAACGGAGTAGAAGTCATGGCATACCCAGTTTTTTTTTTTAAATTGATAATGATTTGAATTTCGATATTTTTTAACGATCTATAATTATATTTTTTTCAAAATTTCTGTTCTTATGGTTCTAGTTTACTTCAAATGTGTAGTGTTTAGTGATAGAGCAATTTCTGTCTAAGCTCCTGAAAAAAACAAAAAAAACTAGGTATGCCATAGGCTTCTACTCCGTTCACCTATTGTACCCTATTTCTTTCAAGACGGTAAAAAAAATAATCCAGTATATTCGTTTACATATTCGATCTCTTCTTCTACATGTAAAGATACAGACTACAGACTTCTGTCGTATTTGTCATCAATTTGGTCTTGCATTGTTTGGTATCCATTGATAGTCCTGCTTTTTTACTTTCTGATGTTAGATGTTGTTGAAACATGATTTAAAGTGCAGAAGGGTCCTATGCAAAAATAATGAGATCGTCTGCCAATCTCAGGTGGTGTAAGTTTCCCCGTTTATTTTAATGCCCAATTCATCCCAGTTCAATTGTGTAAAGACGTTTTCTAGAACAGCATTGAATATTTTTGGTGACAGCGGGTCTCCTTGTCTAACGCCTCTCTGAATTTTAAATTGATTTCCAATTCTTTCGAGCTGTAAAGCTGTGCTGTTGGCATATCTTTGTTGGTTTATGCTTATATATTTATTTTCCACTCCCTGGTTTTTTAGTGACTTCCAATTAAAGTAACTATGCTTTAAAGAATCAAACGCCTTGTTATAAGTCCACAAACGCCAAATAGAACGGGCGGTCGTATTCGTTGCATTTTTAACGACTTCAAAAAAAGGAGTTATCAATTCGATACGTATGTATGTAATATTATTGGATCTGCGAGATATTCACATATGATGATCTATTAGGGCTTCCAAGCAAATATACAAAATTTTATAGATGTATGTTTGTATGTATGTTTGTTCACGCATATCTCCGAAACTATTAACCGGATCGTGACCATTCTTTTTTGTTGGCTTACGTTTACTCAAACTTAGGGCACAGAAAGAGTTTCATAACAATCGGTTTAGTAGTTTTCAAGATAATGGAAGATGACCAGGTAAGTGCTTATTGGTCCTCAGTATTGGAAATAGTTATGATGACCTAGCTTTCAACATTTCAGTATCTAATTGAACATGGGTGCTACTACATGATACTTTCTGAAGATCTGATGATGACCAGGTAAGTACTTATCGGTTCTCAGTAAAGGAAATAGTTAGGATGACCTAGCTTTCAACATTTAAGTATCTAATTGAACATGGGTGCTACTACATGATACTTTCTGAAAATCTGATGATGACCAGGTAAGTACTTATCGGTTCTCAGTAAAGGAAATAGTTAGGATGACCTAGCTTTTAACATTTATCTAATTGATCACGGATGCTACTACATGATACTTTCTAAAGGTCTGATGATGACCAGGTAAGTGTTTATCGGTTCTCAATAACGGAAATAGTTAGGATGACCTAGCTTTCAACATTTATCTAATTGATCACGGTTGCTACTACATGATACTTGCTGAAGGTCTGATGATGACCAGGTAAGTGCTTATTGGTCCTCAGTAATGGCAATAGTTAGGATGACCTAGCTTTCAACGTGTAAGTGTGATGGCCTGGCTCATTGATACGAGCTACGGGTGTGGTGTCAAAGGGAAAACATCTCAATACCTTAGTCAAATTCTAGAGCAATATTTATAACAAAACTATTAACTACTTATTACAATCAAATATTCCAGTTTGTACTAAAAACTAAAAATTACGAAATAAAAAATAATTTAAAAAACTAAATCGACTTCAAAAAGAAATATTTCTTTTTGAAGTCGATTTAATTTTTTAATTTTTTTTTTTAATTACTTGTTTGACGACGTAAATGTGATTGTCTGAACAAAATCCTGCTTGTTCTTTAGGCTGGTGCTAGTCCTTTAGCTAACCTTTCCAATATTATCTTTATGAATGCTTTGTAACATATTTGCCATTAGTCTATAATTGTTTATGTTGTTTCGGTCTCCCTTTTTGTGCAGTAGTATTATTGCAGACGTTGTCCATTGAGTTGGAATTTGGTCTATAGTCAGGATTTCATTGCATATTTTCGTAAATGGTTATGTTATCAGTTTAATGGTGTTTTTGAGTAATTCATTAGTTATTTTATCATCCCCAGCTTTCCCTGCTTTTTGAGTTTCAAAAGCTCTTCTTACTTCACTTTGCATTATATATATGGGACTGGTTCTTGGTTGGTGTCACGTTTTTCAGTTGTCTTGTTCGTGTTTCATTTACAATTTTTTATAGAAGTCTGTTGCAATATTTGAAATCTGTTGGTATTTATTTGTGGTGTAGATTTTCTGATTTTTGTTCTTGTTGTGTCCGTACGTCGATAATTAAACTCAAAGAGTTTTTGAAAGTTTCTACATATTGCTTCGGTCAACAATACTGACTAGAACTGTGAAGCAATAATTTTTTCCCACGGCATCAATCATCAAAATATTCTCACAAGTTATCTACATCTAAATACCATCTATCCACCAAAAACCACGATAAAAATCTGCAAACGCATCAACTATGTTCCACCCTTAAATTAATTATTCGCTCTGTAAAACCAAACAAAAGATGATCATTGATATTCATCCCAAATCCCGACCGTGCATCGAGTGACCATTATCGGCAGTTGCATAAGGTTTATAATAAAAAGCGCGTGCGCTCGTGAAGTGCTTCAAACTTACCATGCAGAAATGATTTGTACAAACATAACAATTAAGTTGGTATAGTCCACCACCTGTATTTGCCCTTAGGCTCAGTAGCAAGTGTGGCAGCATTGTTACTGTTTCATCTGACAGGTAACGCATGTTTATTTAGCGGGTAGTACAGTTTTTTTTTGGGGGAGAGTAGTTTGAATGATGTAGGGAGATGTGTTTGTAATGTGTTTTATTTATGAGGTCTCTTTTTGGTTAGTGTTGGGTAATCTCGGCAGTTGCATTTTATTGGTTTATCAGAATAATTTAATAGGTGATGGAAGAAAAATATCGTCGCAGAATACACCACATATGTATGTAAAATCAATGGTAAAAATTGTTTGGGAACGCATTTTGAACGTCATCATTGCACGTATAATTTACATGAATTCTTTTTAAACCAATTTTTGTTAATTTGTTCATTTTTGTTCACCTGAGCTGCGGCTATCCACATGTGATCAAAAGTGTCAGGTCTACACCTGACTCCACTTGTGGCTCTGAAGTAGCTACATCTTTTAATTAAGTAATACTTCTTTTACTTTTTGACGCCGTTGTCTTATTCTGTCATTCTTGAAGACTTTCATATCTCCTAGATTCTGTCTGACCACCATTTCCATTTTCAGCCATTGTTCATTTTCATTCAGCCCCACATCTGTAAAAACGAACAAATACTTAGGTAAATTAAAACTTATAATTATCTCTTAACTGATCTACTGCAGCTTCAACGCACTCATAAAAACCCATTTGCAAAATCAACAATCCCACAACCACAAAGCGCAGGCAATCAGCCGCTTGTAAAATGATACGTCTCAATCGAAAACGTAAATAAAAGATAAAACTTGTAACTCAATATGTTACGGATTCACTAGTACCGATCTTCCATCCATTCTTACGACTGATTTACATTTAATCGGTTGAGGGGAGGAACGCATGGCGCGCGCGTGCCTTGACAGATAATCGACCATTTTGGTTTTTTTGGCGCGTGCACAAGAATGACAGTAAAACCGCTCTGAAATGTAATTATTGTAATTGTCGACGTTATAATCTTTTAGTGAGTGTGTTTATGGATTTAGCAGTGAGAAAATTGTATGGTATTATAGTTGCAAATCGCTATTTAGCTAAGTATTTAGTTTGATGACGTGTTTAAAATTCAAAGTGGGTAGTTTGATGAGCGAAGAGAATGGTGAAGGGTAAATCTTGCAAAGTTTCTGCTAACAATTTCAATCGTTTCCGTTCCTAAAAACCCTGTACGTAGACCATTCTCTTCACTCAATCCCAACAAGGAAGAACTCTATCCGAATTTTTAGGAATTCCAAACGAAGTATCAAGTCATATAGAAAACTCAGTGAAGCTTCGAAAGCTTCCAACAATACCGACATTACATCAGCGATATAGGTAGAAGTCTTTTTAATTTGCCTCGCAACTGCCGAAGCCCTACAAGCATCCATATAACGGATATCGATTCAGCGACTCCTGCTTTTCCAAACTTTACCGGTTAGCTTTCTTTTATTCTCCGCGCTTTTTGTTTAACTTTTAAAAAGTTTGCACGCTTTGGGAAAGAAATTCTAAAGCATATTGTTTGTGGTTCGCGAAATTAGGACCGTGGCTATTGAATTATTTTATGAATTGAAAACCTTTTACAGGGTCAAATTAAATTAGCTAGCGAAACTCCGCAGACGTGATGGGTATCGATACCTAAACATGATTTAAAACAAACTTTTAGCAAAAAATAAAACCGACTTGAAACTCTACAAAGTGAAAAATAACTTTAATTTCGGTAGTCTTTGGTTTTAAATTTTCGTTTTTTGCCCCCGACTTCCGAAATCAAAGATATTTTTCACTTTGTAGTGTTTTGTTTTGGAAGTCAGTTTTAGTTTTCGCTAAAAAGTTTTTATTTTTCACTTTTTAGTTGTGGTACGTACCCCACACAAATTCGAATACCACTACCTGCTATGTAAATAACAGTGATATGAAGTTAATAAAACATCATTCACATAAACTAAGTGGGAAAAATACGCATTATTAAAGCTAACTCAAAAACTGCCCCAAGCAAAGTTAATAAAATTTATATGGGACCACCTAGGAAACAAAAAAAGAATTTTCCAAATCGGTCCATCCGTCTTTGAGTAATCACGTAACAAACATACAAAAAAAAACATACAGACGAATTGAGAACCTCCTCCTTTTTTGAAGTCGGTTAAAAATAGAAATTAGTTTCATGATTTTTTGTGGGGTCATTGATCGCAATTAGTTTACTCCAAAGACTATATATTCTCTATGGTGTAGTCACTTGAAATATCAGATTAAAAATCACTTTTTTTGTGTAAACTTCACATTCACAGACGTGATTCGTATCCTAAACACGTTACGATAAAATAAAGGAATACAGATTTTCTCAATTCATACTTCAAGTATGAATCAGTATTATACTATTATTTATTTTATTCTGTGCTTCAAGTAACAACACTACCAGCTCTTCTTGAAGCCAACTTAGCAGCTTCTTGACCCCCAAAAAGAAGAACTTCAAATTTTTTTAGGGATCCGTACCAAAATGGTAAAAAGGAACCTTTATGGTGTGACGCAGTCTGTCTGTCTGTCACAGCTGGATATCTCAAGAACCACTAATGCTATCAACTTGAAATTTGGAATAGTTTTAGATGACGTTTGCCCAACTATTTTGCAAATAAGAAAGAAATAAAATATATATACTATATGTGGGTACTGTTTGTGGGGTATCATATGAAAGAGCGCTATTTGCACATTCTCAAACATTTTTTCTTCTTTTTGTAGGCCTCATAGTTTTCGACTTTAGATGAAAAATGTAAAAAAAATACCGTACAGATTTTTCCGTACATAAAATTTTAAACTTCTATCACACAAGTTTAAAATTTTATGTAAAGATTACAGGAAAAATAAAACGATGTCTCTAAATAGCTCAGTTTTTTTTATATATGATGGTACGGAACCTTCGGTGCGCGAGTCCGATTCGCTCTTGACCAGTTTAAATTATTTTTATTTTATCGTGTTTAGGTATCGATACCCATCACGTCTGCAGAATTTCGCTAGCTAATTTAATTTGACCCTGTAAAAATGTTTAGTTTTTAGGGAAAAAAAAACTCGGTTAACATGGTACGGGCGCCGATTCCTTTGTTCACAAACTAAACTAAATTTAAGTTCAGTGCATCTTTTTCTTTCTATTTCATTAAGAAAAGGACAGACGATAAATATTAGTTGTGATACTCCATAAACAAGTTTAGCCGTGATTAAAAAGTTGGCTACTAAAAATAAGTCGAGCAAGGCGTTGACTAACTTGACAGGGCTAAACTAATATTTATTTTCTGTCCTTTTCTTAATGAAATAGAAAGAAAAAGATGCACTGAATTTAAATTTAGTTTAGTTTGTGAGAACAAGGGAATCGCCGCTAGTACCTTGTTAACCGAGTTCTTTTTTATCGTAAAACTAAACATTTTTAAAAGTTGTTCATAATGATGAGTACAATGACCACTTAAGAGGGCTGTCGCATTTTATCACCTCTCTCGCTCACACGGGACCAACTTTTTAAGAATGTTAAATGTTACATTTTTTAAAAAAGCATCTTCTCTTTTTTGAAAAATGTAATCAATTGGCGAACTAACAAATATTATAATATTAATTTAATAGGTAATTAATAAACACACATTTTTATTGTGTCATTTATTTAGCTTATCTCAAAAACAGATCATAATTAACATTCTTAAAAATGTGTGACCCGTGTGAGAGAGAGAGAGGTGACAAAATGCGACAGCCTAAGAGGTCGTGCGTTATTTGTATAACTTGTCGTGCTTGCCTCGGTATAAACTGTCATATAAGTAAGATGGCTTGGACGTATATGCTAACGTATGCTAACGTTCTAAAATTCTAAATGTAATTTTAAAATTATTTACCAAAGAAAATTGGCAAGAAAATAGAAAACTGTATCTCAACAAATTATGACACAAATACGTATTCTAATAGGCCAGGATGCTACTGGCAATTTCTTGATGGAAATACCCTGTACGTTCTATAACACTGCAAGGTTTTATTTGAATAGTTAGAAGTTTTTTTTTAGATGCCCATGTAGTCAGTAGCTCAATCCTAACGCAGTTTTTCACATGCTTTCACTGAGATACAGATGTCGCTACTGATCTGCAAAGTTCCATTGTAAATAAGGCAGATGTCACCGCACTCTTTCTATTAATCTCAACATAAGTTTTCTTGATTAGTGGCGTTAAAAAAACCTAAAAATAATCCAAAATTAATATAAGCCGAAGACACTAATTTCGTGATAACCTAGATATATAATATTATGTAGCTAGGTAACCTATATTAAAGGTATTTGTAGACATGACTATAATTTTATTTACAGGCAAAAAGTTGACTCAAATAAGTCCATGGTTAGAAAAGTTACTCTAGCTAGAAACGACTAATAAAGTATGTACATCATTGAACGATAAGCTAGTACCTATTGGTCTTTTGCTGAGACCGCATGATAAAAATTAAATTGATCAGCAGTGTGGCGTCTTGATCTGTCGAACAGTGAGGGTGCGACTGATTTAGTAATGAATGAATTCTGTTTTTTTTTTTTTCAGTTTTATTTTTCAGCGTTCACTTTTGTTGGTAGAAACGGTGTTCTACATGTACTGGCAATCTTAATAGTCTGGCAACATCCAGATTTATAATGTCAAATTTTTATTGTCGCAAAAATTTCAGTCATTATTTTCGCATTATTATTGGTGACATCAATTAAGTTTTTAAAGGTACAAAATAAATCAATCAAAGCATCCCGTGAAAGTTTACAGTGTAAGCCCGTCGTCGGCTGTGCGTGCTAAATTATCAGTGTTAACGTGTGCAAAGGTCTTCATAAATGAATAATGTCGTTGAGGTCGAAGGCACTGGCACTAGTGGAAGTGCTGCTGAGGGTGCCGCCTCTGTTTGTGGTGGATGAGTTCCTGAAGATCAGCCTGGGGCTGCCGGTGTCGTCGGGCGAGGAGCCCGTGCTCGCCAACATCACCATGGACGGCGGCGCCGTTGACCTGATGGACCCAGATGTCAATTACTACGACGCGAATTTCTACAACGCGTTCTTCTTCACAATCGTCAAATTCTTCGTGTGCTGTTTAGGTGAGTGACGTTTTTTTTACAAGCACTGGTATTGCAACATTCAGCCGTTAATAGTTTCGAAACTGGTGGGTAAGTTTCGAAATTTTTGTGTTTACTCTGTCGTGTCATAATTTGTTCAGAATATTTTGTTCATTTTGTGCTGTTCCACTTGTAATAAGGCTAGACTTTGGTATATTAGTCTTCTGTTGAAAGTTCCATGTAGTTCCCAGCCTTGTATTGCATAGTCAATAGCACAAATATGGATAGTTGCTACCAGTCTGTTTTTCACAATGTCTGCATATTTACAAAGTTTACTATTTCAATAGTCTATTGAAACCCACAACAATATTATGTTTAGAATGTTGAGTGCACAAACTATGCATGTTTAGTGCAATGCTAGTTGGTAAAATGAAGAATAAAGCTTACTTGCAAATAATTAATGACAACACAACCATGTTGTTTTATGAAGTAAAGTCAAAATTTCTATTAAAATAATAATAATACCAGGCTATTATTGCCCCAAAGCAGGGCAAAGGCCTCTTCTCAATGCAAATTCTCTTTTCAATCTGAGTAGCTTTTCCCCAACAATGTTAGGGTCGGTTTCCAATCTAACTGGATTCACCTGAATACCAGTATTTTACATGGAGCAACTGCCTACCTATCTGACGTCCAAAACCCACTTACTGGGTAATACGATACCTCTTGGTAAGACTGGTTGTCAGACCTCCAGGCTTGTGACGACCCGAAACAACTGTCAAAGACCCATGAATAACAGTTGGGACCAACAGCTTAACGTGCTTTCCGAGGCACGGAGAAGACTCGGTATGTAGAGATGGTCACCCATCCACGGGCCGACTGCCACAAGCGTATCTTAACCTGATGGATCGACCTATGCGGCTGTTATTACTTAGCCACAAGCTCCTGATGCTGCATTAATTTTTATGAGTATAAAAACATAAACTGCTTGTGTGTTGGATTGCGAAGTTACAATGAGATGCAGTCATTAGTAATGTGCTGGTAATTTGTAAGACGTTACCTGAGGTGATAAACAACACCAGTTAAAATGTTTAGTGCAGTGCTAGTTAGTGAAATGAAGAATAAAGCTTACTTGCAAGTACTTAATTAATGACAACACAACCATGTTGTTTTATGAAGTAAAGTCAAATACTTTAATTAAATAATAAAAATACCAGCCTATTATTGTTCCACACCAGGGCAAAGGCCTCTTCTAAATTCAAATCCTATATTGAAACTGCCAAGTCATATTACAACTACGTCGGGGTCGACTTCCAGTCTACCTCCACAACCCAGTTACTGGGTAACACAATACCCCTTGGTGATCTCTGTTATGTAGAATTTTTTTATTAAACACCAGTACAAAATACAGTAATCTTTTCTAAACAACCTGCACTCTGTAATCAAAATATTTGCTGAAGCATATTCGAAATTCTTTTAAAACACTAGAATTTTCCAATAAAGCACTTCCAAACTACGCAATTAAAGACTTACATAATTAAAGACTTCAGTGTTTAAACAAGTACAATATCTGAAACAATTATCCAATATATTTAAATTCATTTTGAACACAATCTTTTGTGATTAACATACAATGTAGACCAAATGCTCATGTTGGAATGTTGAAGCATAGAAATACATAATTGTCCGTATTTATGCAAAATGGAACCACACAGCAAACACACACTTTTGAGATATCAAAGGGTTTACAAAAACATGTGCAGCACTGTTAAATGAAGTAAAATTACTATTTCTTTTATTTAAATATGTTGATAAATTACTAAATTTAGTATGTGTATATAATTTTTTGTTGATTACTGGTAAACTTTCAAAATAATTAAGAAATTGTGCATGTGGTTCCTTTAAACATTAAGTAAATTAATAGAGTGGTTCCATTTTGCATAAATACGGACAATTATTATACATAAACTTTTTATTTATTTTATTATTTAGTATACACAGTGAAATACATAGAAATACAACACAATTATAGTTTGAGTACAAAGGTACTGCTTCAAAATGCATCAATTTTCTCAATAAATTAGGTAGTTGATATTTTAATTAAATTGTTACATTTATAGAAATAGACTGAAGCTAATCTAATTATATCTAGCCCCACTTTCTCTAAATCCTATTTCACTAATAACTCTCACCTCAACTGTATTAGGTTCCAGATCTTGATCTTTTGAAAGTCATAACTGCAATCTCTAAACTAAAGCTGTTATAAAGTACCTATTAACTTAACCATTGAACAAAATGGCCTTTAAGACGCAGATTTAAGATGCCAATGACCTTGAATGAATGAGTGGTTAGCTTGCTGAATTGCTCGCTAAAATGCTCTAATTTAACAAGTTTAAAATAGGAATGGGCCGAATGTGCTTTGAACCGAATATGAACTTCGGCCGAATATTCGGTGAAAATAAAAAGTTCGACCGAACTTCGGTTATTTTCATTAACTAGGAGGTAATAAGATATCATTTCACATTTATAAAAATCAAAAATCACTATTTTTTTGCGATAATTATTTCAATGTTTAGATGTGGTAATGTTTAGAATACTTAAATTGTTAAATAAGTAACCACTAACAAACAATAAATAAATGTTTATGATTTTATTTTAGGGGATTAAACTTATTATTTTAGTCAAAACAGTTGAGTTATTTTAATACTTTCTTGTACCGAATGTTCGGCATTTGAAACGAATTTCGGCCCATCCCTAGTTTAAAATCATTAAAAGTCGGTTATCGTCGCCTTAAAACCAATCTAAAAAAATGTCTTTTCTCTGTCACACATACCCGAGAGATGAGTGGCTCTGTTTCTAAATTTTAATTTCGATTTGTCTTATTAATGCCAAGGTACCTGTTTTTGGGCACACCACAATTGCGGCGATAAGTCCCCTCTTTGAGGAGTGGTTGAAGAGGCGTCACGGCATCCTCACCTTCCGCCTGACGCAGGTCCTCACCGGACACGGTTCCTTCGGGAGGTTCCTGTTCCGGATAAGGCGGGAGGAAACGCCCGGGTGTTATCATTGTGTGGATCGCCCGGAGGACACGGTGGAGCATACGGTGGAGGTCTGCCCGGCTTGGGCAGAGCACCGCCGCGTCCTCGCGGAGGCGATCGGCGGCGGCGATCTCTCGCGTCCGGCCCTGGTACAGGCCATGGTACGGAGCGAGAGTGCATGGGAAGCCGTCACCTCCTTCTGCGAAGCAGTAATGCTCGTGAAGGAGGAGGCTGAACGCGTGAGGGAGAGGCAATCTTTGCGCCCTCACGCCCCTAGTCGCCGCAGGAGACAGGTCGACGGCGCGTTGTGTTCCACGCGCGCCTTATAGAGATGTCAGCACTAGCTGAAGGGGTCCGCTAGGGCCGATGCCCGCCAGGGTTGCGGGTTGTTCGAAAGAGTTACTGTGGCCCTGGCACAGGGAACTGAAGGAACACGGGTGGGTTTTAGTCAGTAGAAGTCTGACACGCCCTCCCGCTCCACCCAGAGCGGGAGAAGTTATTTGATGATTTCCCACACAAAAAAAAGGTACCTGATTTTCTCTGTTACTGTTGTAAGGTAGGCCGCACATCTATGTAACAAAAGTAGGTATAAGCTGGCCACTTTTCAATTGTAACTCCGTACTACGTTAGGCCCGCTCAAGGTGAAAGTGTTACCACTGACGTGCGGCCTACTATACCTTCAGCAAACTCGACGTAGCCCCCTTGTCTTTAAGGGCGAGCGCGCTCTTGTTATATTGAATCAGGCGATAGTTTGATCGTTCTGGGAAGTAGTTATATAGCGACTAAACTAACGGTCGACTTAACTCCGTTCTGATTCCCAGACCGATCAACTATCGCCGTATTAAAAATCACAAGTGCGTGTTCGCCCTGAAGGCTTCCGCAGAAAGGCGCGACGCGACGACGCAACTCTTCATGGACTAGTCGCGATGCGTCTGTCTGCGGGAGCCTTTAGCAACTCTTTTGAGCCTCGAAATCTATCTTGTCACTAGATTAGAACTCCGACTATCTTAAAAACATTTTTTTTGTTAGCCTACACTGCCCGACTGCTGAGCGAAGGCCTCCCCCAAATCCTTGCAAGCATATATTTCCAGAGCCAACTCGATCCAAAAAACAATATCTTAAAAACATAATTGTTAAATTAAAAAAAAATCGCTTACGTCATAGTCATTAAAGTAATTCAAATGGCGATTCATGAGTAATAGGAAAAACATAAGTACCTAGGTTCCTATAGTAAAACCACCGGAATGTGCGACATTCGCGCCATGTGTTCACCGACAATCAATACATAGATTAGGCCTGTGTTCATCAACATTCAATCCACCGCCGGTGTATTTAAACAGTTGGTATATGTCAAACTTCATAAGGGCGGAGTTTATCGACTTTTAAGACGGCTGTTTCTTGTTGTTTGTTCCTTTTAATCAGTTCTTTCCTTAGGAAATTTGACACAAACCAACTGTTAAAGTCCTAACCGCTGGTTTGAATTTTGGTGAACACAGGTCTGACGAAAGAACTGATTAAATATCTAAGCAGCCGTTTTAAGGCGCAGATAAATGCCAATCACTTTGAGTGGTTAGCTTGCGTGTTCTGTGCTGAGCTCACGCAACGCGTCCTGCGTCCAGCCGGTACCTAATAGGACTCAAGGAGCGCTGTCCCAAATTAGACGCATTATTAATTTATTACGTATACATAAAACAAAAGGCACTATATTAAAATACGTATACTAAAAGATAAATAGTTAAATTATCTTTAAAATGGTGAAGGTTACATAAAAATACGCCTGATAGTTTTTGCGTGAACAACTCAGCATAGCAGTGACATGGAAAGTGTCGAGAATGCAGTTTGATCCTGCCAAAGGAATCACCGGTGAAGGTGAACTTGAAGAACCGACGTCGTTAAAAGAACACATCCATATAATCACCCGTCTCTCCACGATTCCATTGCTTATTTTACCGTGCATACTGGATAGGCTTCTTCCTTATCCATATCCTAAGGGCCTGTCTTCCCTTCCATTATCGCGGCCCCCGGTCTACTCCTTTATATGCAATGGTATCTGTTGTACGGTTGTACCATGTAACAGGGACTAGTGTGAATCTTTGGGTTCATTCGAGTAATCGAGACTGGTCAAACAAACCACGCTGGGGTCGGTGCATTTCATTCATTCATTCATTTATTCTCTGTTTTTTATCCGCGTTAGACATAACTTTACAAATTAATTACACTATGTAATATAAACATACCTAAAAATGATCAATTTAAGATACATTTTTTTTTCAAATCATTAATAGGACTACTCGTTTAGACATGATCTGTAGTTTAAAATCATTAAAAGTCGATTATCGGCGCCTTAAAAGTCGGTGAACTCAGCCCTTAGTGCATGTAAAATATTTGGTCAACTGCACCCTAATTGCGTAACACACTATCAACCGGAATCGGTTTCATTTTGACAGAGCAACAACATTCATTGCGTTATTTACGTTGTCGAGCTGACAAATTTCTCGAACATATGAAGCAATGGATTAGCAATTTGTTTCAAAATGATTCAAATTCCGATCGATAATGTGTTTCGCAATTATGGTGCAGGGTCATAGAATTGATCTTCACACTATTAGAAATTTCCAAGAACCATTGTTTTTATACTGAAACATTGGGCGTACCCAGTTATCTGTGCCAGACCTCGCACAGGCGGAAACTACAAGTGTATCTAGCTTCATCTTTATGGTTTAGCTAAACAGAGGTCTAAACTACCGTCACATCAATAAATCAAATGATGATTCTCAGTCTAAAATTATTTTCAAATTAGGCTGAGAATCACACACTTTTTGAACGTCATCAGTATATAGTATAAAACAAAGTCCGCCGCGGCGTCTGTCTGTCAGTATGTTCGCGATGATCTCAAAAAGTACTAAACGGATTTTAATGCGGTTTTCAGCAATAGATAGAGTGATTCAAGAGGTAGGTTTACACCTATAGTTTTTTGACATCCACGTGGGCGAAGCCGCGGGCAAAAGCTAGTAATTACATGAGACAGTCTCCTGGCATGGCCTCCCTTCACCACTTCCTAGTGCGTTAGCTGAGTAGAAGTGGCGCCACAAACTCTAGCAGCATAGAAAAAGTTGATTCTATTCATCATATATATTATATAACTTTATGGTATTCCATAGGCAACAAACTTGCATCGTGTAAGTCGGACTTAAATGACCATTACCTTATCTTAAACACATATTTACTTACCATATAAAACAACACAAACTAGTTACCTAGTTAGATTAGTTAACCTAGTAAGCGACGGCGACGGCAATCGTTTTATCTGACAGAGGAGCCCCAGGGAAGTATACAGAAGCGGAGCTCGTGGATAAGTAATAACAGCCGCAAAGGTCGATCCATCAGGTTAAGCTATGATTGCCGGGGAGGGACCGTGGTGACCATCTTTACATACCGGAATTCGTGGATCTTCGACATTCGTTACGGGTCGTCAGAAGCCTTAAAGTCTGACAACCAGTCTTACCAAAGGGTATCGTATTACCCAGTTCCTGGGTTGTGGAGGTGAGGTAGGCAGTCGCTCCATGTAAAATACTGGTATTCAGCTGCATCCGGTTATACTGTGACCACGGGGGTGGTTTTAGTGAGGCAGATTGAAGTATGCAGAGCCCGACCTCTGTTCACTACATAAGTTTTGTCGTACGCAAAATAAATGTAAGATATTGTTTAGACGAGTGTAGATTTATAAAGGCAAACTAACATTAACAATTAAGTAAGTAAGTACTAGTTTTGTGACGTAATGATTAAAAAAAAATTAAACATGGCTGAATTTACTGGTCGCGACGTTCGTGTAATAATCTTATATAATTTTAAGCGTGGCTTAACAAAGCAACTATGTTTTGAAGAATGAGAGGTGCATTAGGACAAACGAGTTCTTTAAGGACTATAGAAAGGTCGTTTATTCAGTTTAATCGCGGCTATTATAACTTGGAGGGCGATTCGAGGTCGGGTAGGCGTAGGTAAAAAGATTGAGGCAATGCAAAAACTACTAAAAGAAGACGTATGTAATGTATGTAACGTGTCGACAAACGAGGAAACTCTGAATTTAAGTGCAACGACTGTTCATCGAATTCTTTACGAACGATTTAAAAGTTAGGAAACTTTGTTCGCTCTGGGTGCCACATTCGATGACTGACGAGCTAAGGGAACAACGTATGAATTGGTGTCATGAGATGTTAAAAAAAATTGATGCCGGCCAATCGTAAGTACCTACGTCAATTCAATCGTTATATGTGACGAAACTTTGCTTTACTATTTTGATGTCCCAACTAAAACCAAAGTAAGTGCGGGTAATTAAAAAAAAAAAATCATAGTGGCAGTATTTTTCTCAAAACGCGTAATTGTAACTTCTATCATGCTTGATAAACAGAAGACTGTTACTGCAGGTTGGTACTCGGAAAAAGGTTGGCCTCGAGTTTTAGAATCGTTGAAAAACGTGCGACCGAATTCAAGACTCGACACTAGGTTTTGCATCAGGACAACGCTCCTGCACATCGGGCTGGCAGAACTACAGACCATTCGCGTGAAATTGGAGCAAAACTACTAGGACATCCTCCTTACAGCCCAGACTTAGCCGTGACTTTGCTCTTTATCCTCATGTGAAAAATCAATTAAAAGGACGCAAGTTTTGTAACAATATCCTCCAAATGGCTTCTGTAGCAAAGTATAGTACATAGTTCGAACGTATGAGAGCCTGTATTAGTGCTAATGGGGCTAATTTTGAAAAAGAAATAAGTATAAAAGCACGACAAAATTTATATAGTGACCAGGTATAAAGCAATCCAGCACCCTAATTGCGTAACACACTATCAATCAGAATCGGTTTCATTTTGACAGTTCAACAACATTCATTGCGTTATTTACGGTGTTGAGAAGACAAATTTTTCGAACGTATGAAGCAATGGATTAGCATTTTGCTTCAAAATGATTCAGGTTGCGATAGATAGTGTGTTACGCAATTAGGGTGCTGATTCTTGAGGGGATCCTCCGGCAAGTGGGAAGGATGTAAGTCGGGTCGTTGTCGAAACTGGTTACGTAATTTTTGCTGCATAACAAGCTAAGTTGACAAGATTATGCTTAGCAAACTAAGAAGTAAACGGTGTGTCGATTTTTTGCACGATGACTCGTCGTCTCGTTTAACGTAAAGCCAAAACTAGCGATAAAAGAACCATTTAAGACCTCCCGGGATATAACGAGGTACAGCCAAGACTCACAGCAACGATGGCGTTAGACATTTTTAGGGTTCCGTGCCTCTAAAGGAAAAACGGAATCCTTATATGATCACTCGTGTGTCTGTCTGTCTGTCCGTCTGTCACACAGCCAATTTGCTCCGAATCTAATGGACTGATTAAGTCAATATTTGGTATATACACGTATAAATTTCTGTGACCCAAACATGGACGTGTAACGTAAATTAATGAATTTTGAATATGGGGTCAATTTTGGGAGGCAAATAACAAAATTAAAAATAAAGTATTGCAAACTGTATTGTGAGACATATCAAATGAAACGGCTTACTGTGAGGGTCTCGAACTTTTTTTATAATTTTAAAATAAATAGTTTTAATGTTTATTTAAGAAAATAGACGAAAATTGAACCTTGACCATTCTTCCGCCTCCCCCCACTTATCTCTGAAAATACTGAGCCTATTTTTTTTTTCATTCAGAAAATGGTTCTATATACCTACTGGCACGAATCTTGAGCGCTCTGAAGAGTGGTGTGGGTGGTTTGCGAATACCTATTGTTCTCAGTAGTATGGTTCAAAATCGCTTAAAGTAATTCATGGTCAGCCTAAAGTTTCGTGCCCGCAACCTATAGATTACAGGAAAACCTATAAGCCTATGGTCTTAGAATGACATGGTAAATCTCTCAATACGAGTATTGTGCGTTCAAACTTATATTTGCACTTAGAATGTATGGGAGAACATGTATTTCAACTACGTCGTTAAGTTTGTTCTTGGGATAAATTCATCCCTACTACGGAACCCTTCATTGTGCGTGGTCCGACACGCACTGGGCCGGTTTTTTTTTGTACTGACACCTGCTCTGCTCGCATACAACATACTAACCTGACACTGACCTGCAAATTGCAAAAAAAACGTAAGACAATTTGAATTTCGCGGGCTACCACTCCGCATTCACCTTATTACAGCGAACAAAACCAAACAGCAACCACAGGAAAGAAGGGAACGGCCATCTTACTTTTTTTTTGCATTACTCAAGGAAAGCGAGATATCCTTGTTATTCTATGTGAATATCAGTCCATATTGCTTTCCTTGAGCCTTAACAGTTACACAGTTTAATTTTGAAACATTAATTCTAAGAAACTGCACCGATTACCGCCCGTATCCTGAAATATCGCGTTACATACGATTTGACCGACGTCCGTGTTAATTTGGACTTCCTCCCTAGGTTCCGGCCAGCGGCGGCGGTAGCCGCTTCGATTTGATGGCTGTATTAAATAATAGGTTTATGAACTACTAGAGCTCTTGCCAGCGGCTTCGCCCGCATGGATGTCGGAAATTATTCCACGGGAATGTACAGACGCCAGCAGGTCAAGCTACCCGAAACTGTCAAATTTTCCCAATCAACCTTGAACCTAATGCTTTAGCGATAAAAGTTGAAAATCTATTAAATAAATTTGACAGATTGTAGTAGCTTGATGTGCTGGCGTCTGTACAACCAGGATAAAAAGTAGCGTATGTGCTATTCCAGACTATAATCTATCTTTGTGCAAAATTTCATCCCTATCCGTTCAGCCGTTCTGGCGTGATTGAGTTACAAAAATCCATCCATCCAAACTATCGCATTTATAATATTAGTAGGAAGTGGACGTGACAGGTATTGTTGAGGTATAAAACTCAGTATGTGAGTTTTTTTTATTCAGAAAATTATTAAGAAAAATGTACCTACATATTTTTACATTAGCCATTGGTAAGGTCAACAGCAGGACTGATTAGATATCAATGATGACACTGCAAGGCTTTTGTCAATACATTAGATATATCAAAACCGACCAAGTGCGAGTGGGACTCGCACACGGACGGTTCCCGTACCACCGTACAGGATTTAAAAAAAAAAAAAAAAACTTCTGTTTGAAACACACGTTTCTTGTATTTATTTATTTTATTTTTATTATTTGTTGTTATAGTGGCAATAGAAATGCTATACAATCTGTGAAAATTTCCATCTGTCTCCCTATTACGGTTCTTGAGAGACAGCCTGCTGACAGACAAACGGACGGACAGCGGAAGCTTAGTAATAGGGTTCCGTTTTGTACCCTTCTGGGACGGAACCCTCAAAAACATTGCTAATCATCGTGAAACGTAATGACTGAAATCAATGCTCCTGAAGCGTTGATCCAGCCTTATGACAGTTGTCACAACTTTGTGTTATAATTATATGCAAAAGCGGGAGTAGTCGATCAGTTTCAGTGCACTAGGAAAGGAGTTTTATGCAACAACCGCTATCAAAGCTATCACATTGGGTATCGGATTCGGTTAATCAAAGCTCAAGGTTTGACACTACGATCTAACAGATAATTTAACCAGTTTGATGAATGATTCAGTTCCTTTGTTTAACTACATTTTTTCTACAATCTCAACTCGGAATTTATTCACATTTAAATGTGTTTATTTACTGCTTTGAACCGTGTACGTACCTAATGCAAATATTTACATATTTTAACGTTTAAGTTGATCGAGGTTATCATAGCTCATAGCACACAGTCACAGTTTTGACCATGACAATCTGCAAACCAAAGCATGTGTGATGTATCCGTACTAATATTATAAATTCGAAAGTAAGGCTGCCAACCGCACGCAGTCGATATATTCAACTGCATGCAGTTGGACCTTCGAGGAGCTCGTGGCTATGTAATAACAGCCGCACGGGTCGATCCATCAGGTTAAGCTACGCTTGCCGAGGTTGGTCTGTGGATGGGTGACCATCTTTTCACACAGAGACTCCTCCGTGCCTCGGAAAGCACGTTAAGCCGTTGGTCCTGGCTGTCATTCGTGGACCTTTGACAGTCGTTACGGGTCGTCAGAAGCCCGAAAGTTTGACAACCAGTCTTACCAAGGGGTATCGTATTACCCAGTAACTGGGTTGTGGAGGTCAGATAGGCAGTCGCTCCATGTAAAATACTGGTATTCAGCTGCATCCGCTTAGACTGGAAGCCGACCCCAACATAGTTGGGAAAAGGCTAGGCAGGTTGATTGATTTTGCAGTTGGACGTTCGACTTTGTACAGTCGTCATATCAACTTCACACGTCTTCACGGTCAGAAGCCGGCCGCGTGAAGTTGAAGTCACGACTGTATGCAGTTAATATCGACTCCACACGACTGCAGCGGACCGCGTGAACTGCACACTGACTGTATGCGGTTAGCGATCAACCGCGTGAAGTTACGCGACTGTACGAAGTCAAACATACAACTGCATGCAGTTGAATATATCGACTGCGTGCGGTTGCTGCTGTGCACTCCGTCTGATGGCAGCCTAACTTTGTCTGTCTGTCTGTATGTATGTTACCTTTTTACGCCTCTAAACCGCTGAACGGATTTCGATGAAATTTGGCAAGGAGATGGATGGCATCCCGGGGACGGACATAGGCTACATTTTTTTCTTAAAAGTAATCCTACAGGGGGTGATATAGAGGATGAAAATTTGTATGGGAAACACATGATATCTGAAGTCGAAAGGTAAAAGGAGACGGATACGCTTTCATACAATCTTGGGCCTGGATGTAAAAAGATGAAATTGGTTTCAATTGGTAGCTACTATATTATCAGACCATCACTGAAAATTTTGCGGATTTTAGCAATCTGAGAGCTGAGTTATAAGAGTTTTTGTAAAAGTGAGGTTATGTATCAACCTACACTTAACCTCTCGAATGTCTTATGTTACACAGTTCGACATAAGAAAAAATGCTCCAAGTGTCTTAAGTCGGACAGTTACACTAAATTGACAAGTGAAAATATTACAATGACCTTTATGATAATGTGATAATGTAATCCTAATACAGCTTGACAATTTCAGTCAAGTCAATTTAGTCTCCGACATTCGAGAGGTAGCTAATTTTTGAAGTGAGAACGTCATTTGTTTCTTTATTTAGGATGTTAATTATATTTGTCGAGTTAGGAAAAACAAAGATTTAAAAATCAATAAAGGTAGGGAGGTGATACTTAAAAGTAAAAATCGTTTTGCGTTAGTATTTTTTATTCACCTTCAATTATTATTAGAATGTCATCTAAAAATTGCTTGTCAAACCTTGTTAATATCAGATATCCTAGATAGCCAGCATGGTAGATGCTGGTGAGCTAAAAAACATGAAATGAGTAAGTACTTACAGATTGTGGTGCACACCATTGACGAATCACTGCTAATATCATTTCGTCATCTAAAGCTCGATGACCTAGTGTATTACAGCGACTAGTCGCTATGCCACAATTTACACAACGAACCATGGTGTCAATATCCAATCGGTAGGCCGGTCGTAAAATCCAAAATAACAAGTCCAAGTCCAATGTATAAGCGGGGTTTTCCGTGTCCGGTATGGTAGCGAGGGTCGTACAAGAAGCAAGATCAGAAGTCCGTAGAAAAAAGCAGGGGTCGAGGAAATTATCAATAAAACGTGGGAGGAAACACACTCAAAACGTACACGCACTAAACGATACGAAACGAGTGGGTGAGTGTCACAGCTGTCTGTCAATGTTATGGATGTCAGCACAGACTAAAAATACAATAATCGATTAACATACATGAATCGATTTTAAGATTTATCTTTAGTATATGTAGATATTCAATTTGTTTAAACTGTATTATAAGTTAATTCTAATAGATATAACTATTTTAATTTAATCAATCATCTGGTTAAAGCATTTTTTAAATATTATGAGCTTTGTCACGTTAATCAATTATAATTTAATCGGTATTTCATTTTATTCGTCACCTTAAACTTAATTTTTGGATTTCTCAATTCCCAGATTGTAAATTGGGCTGATTTTTCAGATTTTGAAATAGAAAAATATAACCCCTTTTTTAAACCATACCTCAACTTATTATAATCAGGCCCAGAAATCCCCGTCTCCTTTAAATTGGTATGAAATAAAGAGTTAATGTATTAGCTTTTTGTAAAATAGCCCCTTAAGGAGGGTAAAAAGGGGATGCTTTAAAAAATTCACATGTACGTAATATGTAATATGAAATGTTTGTGTATGTTTGTGTCATTTTGGATGCCCTGGGTCCTGATAAACATTCCTTTTAAGTCTGATGTTAACTCAAATCTGGAAAGATAAAGGAGTTCCTGTTGCAGTAGCCTCCTCTGGAATAGTAAGTTGCCACGTTGCTAAACGGTGGGCCGAACGGTACATTCGTTACGTGAACGGCCAGTAAACTTAGTTCATGAGAAAATGCCAGTTTGCCAGCACTAAACCGAACTATCAAAGATCAATCGAATTAACAACCAAAGTAACACGGAATATAATTCTGCCGTCATAAGGAAAAAAGACGTATCTGACGTTTTTTAACGAGTGTAAATTTAACGAAAACCTAATAATTCTTACTATGAAAAGAGGCATCTGCCTTTGTATTTGTATTTTAAACAGGACAATTTTTTTTTCTCCAATTCTTTTTCCTTACGGCGGCAGAATTATTCTGGTACTGCTAGACGGCGATTTTAAGGTTTTTACCGGCGCCAACGACCTTGCGTGTGTGGGCGGAGCTTTGTACTACTCCCCGCACCACCCGAACCTAAACATCGCGCGCGATGCGTCGCTAGGGTGTACACGATTACTGCCGCGCGCGACATAGAGTTATAAATAAATAACAGCCATCTTATTACAAAAGATTTAAACACATGTTCAACGCGTATTTTATGTTTTTTTATGTATGGAGTTTGACGTTAGACATGCGTTGAACATGTTTTTAATCCTTTTGTAGTAAGACCGCAGATGTTTTTATAAATACCTACATATAAGGTATTAAAAAATTAAATTTACAATCTTTAAGGAGTGGCAACACATAAAACATCTTGTTTAGATATTTCTTTATTAGTCACATCAATCACATTCTGAAATAAAAGTACAGACGCCAGCAGGTCAACCTACCCGAAACTGTCAGATTTTCGCAATCAACCTTGAACCTAAAAGCTTTAGCAATAAAGTCTAAAATCTATTAAAGAAATCTGACAGATTGTAGTAGCTTGATGTGCTGGCGTCTGTACATTTCTACAAGTTAACAATTATACAACGTGGCGCTGCAATGGCGACATGAAATCAACACACGTATATGGTTCCACAATCTCGTTTTATAAGGATATTTTAATTTTATTAAACGTTATTATTTATTTATTTATAATTTTCTAAAATAGCATCTTAGAGCAACCTGTATAGCGCAGAGATGAATTTAAAAAGCGAACGAAAAAAGGGTAAGGGATTTTGAACACTATATGATATTAAATTCATGTTATGTAGGACCTGATACTCGTATGGAACCCTAGAGGTACATCTAGACGATAGCGAAAGAGCCTACTCCTCAAATAAAAATGTAGGTACTATAAGACAAGATCCTAGTGTGTGTCCAAGGATATGTTCAAGAACCAAGAATATTAGTAGCTAAAACAATCGGTATCGGCATTTATTTCAATGCTTGCACGTACGAAGTTGCGGGCATTGCTAGGTATCAT
Source organism: Dicycla oo (assembly GCA_948252095.1). Taxonomy (NCBI): domain Eukaryota; kingdom Metazoa; phylum Arthropoda; class Insecta; order Lepidoptera; family Noctuidae; genus Dicycla; species Dicycla oo. Next base: position 20,644,018 of record OX411732.1, read on the forward strand.
AACTTTTTTGTTGATATGCATGTCTTTCAAAAAGAAAACCAATATTGGCAGCATAAACTTATTTATTGACAGATTACTCAAAATTCATTAAAATTTAATTGTCTTTCGGTCAATGTTTTTCTTCTTTTTATTTGAACTTCTTCATCATCGCTTATATTACCGAATTCTTGAATTGAAGCATTCGGAAAGTCAGTAGAGTAATAAAAAGTATTTTCTTTCTCTTCTTCATTTACTTGAATCTTGCTTTGGTTCTGGTATTTGGTTTCTGGTTTTCTACCTCTTCATGTTCCTTCGTTTTATTATCATTAATGAGCAAGTATGTTGAGGGGATCGTGATGTTTCTTTGTCCCATTTTCTTCCCTGTTTCCATCTTCTTTATGAGATTTCGTTTTTTTTTTGTCTTTGTGTACTTCCCATCTTGAACACACCTTGCTTTAGAAAACGATTGTTTAGATACATTTTTTTTACTATAATATTAGGTTGGGGAAAAAGTCTTTTCGCATTATAGTATGTATGAACTTGTAATAAAATCTCTTTGGCTATACTATTTGTATCTGGCTGGTTTTGGTATCATTGAAAGTTTAAATTTTAAAGAACATAATTCCAAATTCAAATTAGGAAAATGTGTGATTTTCATTTGTTTTTCGTACCGTCAAGATGAGTGAATCTAATGAAGAAATTCGATACATTTTAAAATTTTACTACAAAAAAGGTAAAAATGCAACACAAGCCGCGAAAAAAAAATTGCGATGTTTATGGACCTAGTGTAGTGTCTGTGAGAGTAGCACAAATTTGGTTTAAGCGTTTTCAATCCGGAAATTTCGATGTCAAAGATGCACGTCGCTCTGGTCGCCCTATTACGGATAAAATGGATGCCATTTTTGAAAAAGTAGAGCAAGATATCAGTAGTTACGACGTAGCTGAAGAACTGGAAATTGACCACAAAACAGTTTTGGCGCATTTGAAAAAAACTGGGTACACAAAAAAGCTCGACATTTGGGTACCTCACGAGCTCACTGAAAGAAACCTAATGAACCGTGTACTCATTTGTGATTCTTTATTACGACGTAATGAAACCGAACCATTTTTGAAGAAGCTGATAACTGGTGATGAAAAGTGGATCACGTATGACAAGAACGTGCGAAAAAGGTCGTGGTCAAAGGCCGGTCAGGCTTCACAGACTGTGGCGACACCCGGGTTAACTCGCAACAAGGTGCTGCTGTGTGTGTGGTGGGATTGGAAGGGCATTATTCATTATGAGCTGTTACCACCAGGCAGGACCATCGATTCTGAACTCTACTGCGAACAACTGATGAGATTAAAGCAAGAAGTTGAGAGAAAGCGGCCGGAATTAATCAACAGAAGGGGTGTGGTTTTTCATCATGATAACGCTAGACCTCACACATCTGTAGCCACTCAGCAAAAATTAAGATAGTTTGGCTGGGAGGTGTTAATGCATCCGCCGTATAGTCTTGACCTTGCACCTTCAGATTTCCACCTGTTTCGGTCTCTTCAGAATTCTTTAGGCAGTGTCAGGTTAACATCACGAGAGGACTGCCAAAACCTCTTGTCGCGGTATTTTGACCAGAAGTCCCAAAATTTCTATAGCAATGGGATCATGTCCCTACCTACAAGATGGCAAAAAGTTATCGAACAAAATGGTACCTACATACTTTAGTTAAATGTAAATAAACTATATTAAAAAATGTTTTGAATTTTCTTAAAAAATGCGAAGAAACTTTTTCCCCAACCTATTATAACAAAACACACTGAATACACTAACTAATATTAATAAAGTAAAAGTATTCACACAAAAAAATATAGTCACGTAACTAGGTAGATAAGATACCAAAAATTAAATGAAACTGTCCGTGTGGCTACACTATTCACAAAAAAACAATGTTTATCGAAGCGAGGAGGTCGTCACGCAAAGCAGCACAGGTCCGTCCAGCAACACGTCTCTCCCCGCACTGAGATTTTGGGCGAGAGCGGGGCGCAGCGTAAATTTGCCGCTAAGGATTTGCTTTGTAAATTAATTTAAAATAAAATAAAAATAATTTAAAAAAAGTACTAACATGAAATCATTTCTTATTATTTTGTAGAGAACTGTATAAATTTATGAACAATTTTAATGAACATTGTAGGAGTAATATGGTAAAAACTAGAAAAAACAGACCTGTGTTTAGCTTTTTTTTTCTTTAGTTATATAAACTAAAACAGATTTCTGGACACATGAAATCACTTCTTATGTACTGTAGATTATTGCATTTTTTTTTCTATCAAAAATCTGCTATAGTTACTGTAAAAAATGGACACAAAGTTACTTAGTTTCGCCGTATTTTAGGGAGGACGGGCCTTAAACAGTCTCTGGAGATAATTTCCGAACCTACGCGGGCGAAGCCGCGGGCAGAAGCTAGTAGGCTATAAGATTTTTAGGCGACTGGAGATTATCATCTTGTCTAGACACCTAGTACAACAACTATTGGAGCAAGCACCTTTCTCTAAGTCAAAGACATGGCTTTGTCATTTTGGAGCTCTGAAAAAGTCGGTTAAGGCGAAAGCTCCAGGTAGCCCGCGAAATGCAAATTGCAAAAAACGTAAGAAAATTTGAATTCTTACGTTTTTTGCAATTTGCAGGTCAGTATCAGGTTGTATGTTGATTTGAATATGATTCAAATCTTTATTTAGTTATCTTACTTCTTACTAATATTATAAATGCGAATGTTTGGATGGAGTTTGTTACTCAATCACGCCAGAACGGCTGAACGTAAAAAAAAAATGGCATATGTATATGGAGATAGATTATAATCTGGAATAGCACTTATGATACTCTTTATCCCGGAAAAATGTACGGTACCCGTGGGAGAATTTCCATCATCCACGTGGGCGAAGACACTGGCAAAAGGTAGCAGAATTATAATCACTAAAATTATCAGTACTCTCTAAGTTCATATAATCCTAATGTATGATTATTTTATGAAATCTTGATATTTAGGATTATACTAACTTATTATAATTTTGATTATAATTTTGTAAATACATACATGGTGTGGCGTAATTAACGGATAACCCTGTATCGGCTCGGGCAAGCCCTATAATATAAAAAAAAAAATGTCAAATCCCTGAATCGATAGGCATGCGCATTTTTTTTTTGTATAATATATTGCCACCTGTGTTGACTTCCTCGGCCACCGTGTTCACAAATGAAGGAATTTTCACTATCTGATTTTTGCATAATATTCTTAAATAAACGTGCTATAAGATGTGTATTACAGTCTTAGAGTACTCCATGTAATTTTTTTTTTTTTTAATCTTAGAGTGAAAAAATTGTATTTCTGTAAATTGTTTCTACTAAGTTTGAGTTCGTCTGGTGTAAAAAAATTGTATGGAATTAGGATTCTATACAATTTTTTTTCTTTCTTACCATTTTGGAGTCTGCATTAAGGAGACAAGTTTTAAAAAATATTGGCAGCTAGCTGCCCATATTTTTTAAAACTTGTCCGCTTAATGCAGACTCAAAATAGTAAGTATACCAATATTCCATATCTTTTTTAGATACTAAGTGATTTTTTTTACAGAAATACATTTTTTTCACATTATGATTTAAAAAACCACATGGGGTACTCTAAAACTGTAATACACATCTTATAGCACGTTTCTTTAAAAATATTATGCAGAAATCAGATAGTGAAAATTCCTTCATTTGTGAAGACGGTGGCCGAGGAAGTGACCAAAGGTGGCAATTTTTCAAAACATAATTTAAAAAAAAATTGCACACACCCATCGACGCCGGGGTTTGACATTTTTTTTATATTATAGGGCTTGCGGTCCCCCCACCCGCACATACAGGGTTATCCATTAATTATGCTTCACCCTGTGTATGTTACGGTCGCGAATTATACTTTAATCAACATACAACCTAATACTGACTTGCAAATTGCAAAAAACATAAGAAAATTTTAATTTCGCGGGCTACCTGGAGCTTCCCCCTTAAGGAGGGCTCGATGTTATATCGGAGCTGTATGTACCGACATACAGATCTGATACATCATCGAGCTCTCCTCAGGCTCTAGACAGCCTTCCAGCTATAGCTTTTCTTCAAGAGTTGGTCCAGTTTTCTTAATAGAGTTTGTCCAAATCTAGGAAACATTTTATCCTAGGTTTAGAAGGACGCATCTTTTCGTTGAACGCCGTTGAAGCGTTTTTTGAATCCTTCAAAAAAAAACGCTTCTATTTTTTCTAACTTTTATTTCAATGTTTTCTCATTTCTGTCCTTCTAGTACTGCAAACATTCATGACGGTGCAAAATTCACTCAGCTACATAACAAAAGCATTTATCAAATTATTATTATGAAAACTATCCCACGCTATTGTAACAGGCGCTCGCCAGACAGACTAGATTTCTTAAGTAAATGAAATTATTCAGCTTTGCAATGGGTGATTCATTTAAAGGTACTTTTTTAAAAAGTAAAAAAAAAGGCGAAATGACCAATTTTATCGGGTTATCTTTATTATGATACAAAAGAACCATTCATAGCATTTATTTTTAACATGGGTCCTTCTGAAGTTCCGATTTTCTAGACGCGTCCGAACATTTCGAGCGGCGAATATCGCGAGTAATATTGGCTTCCAATTCCAGCGGCGTCGAAGTTCGTTCCTTGATAGAGGCCATGGTAGAGCGGACCTTAAGCCTTGTCTCCCAGTAGGGTGATGATAATCTGGTCTCTTTTAATGCCACCAAAACACAGGCGTGTCTTTTTACCGCTTAAAGAAGTCGGAACTGATCGGCTTGAGCTCCTAGGCATGGAGTTAACATCTGGTCTCAACTTCGGCGCCACCATCGAGTACAAAACCCAAACAGCGGCCAAGAAGCTGGGCATCCTAAATAGGGTGAAGCGATACTTTACGCCTGGACAGCTTTTAACCCTTTATAAACCCTCCCTCCTTTTATAGATCCAGCATGGAGTATGTCAGCCACCTTTGGGATGGATCAGCTAAATACCAAGGAACGCAGAGCTAAGAGGCTTATTGGCGACGTAGAACTGGTGGATGCCAAGCATCACAGCTTGGCTCACCGCCGCAAGGTTGCCTGCTTGTCGGTCTTCTACAGATTGTAGGTACTTCGGTGAGTGTGCCCAAGAACTCCACGACCTGATTCCACCGGCTCCCTTCTACATCGGACATCTAGACGCACTGCCAGTTACCATCCCTATCTGGTTGATATTCCACCAATTCGCACTAAGCGTTTCCAAATGTCTTTATAATGCGGACAGCAAAAGAGTGGAACTCGCTAACTGCGTCTGTGTTTCCGAGCGCTTACAACCCTAATCTCTTTAAAGTGAGAGTGAACAGGCTTCTTCTGGGTGAGCACACTCCATCGTCGACTTTGTCTCTAGAGTCAAGAGCAAACTCATCTCAAAAAAAAAAACACTTTTTAACTTAAACTCATAAAAAATGGATCAATTTGAAAATTATTAAAGAGCTATGGAAAGAGCATCACCTGAATAGGAAACAATTGCGAAACATCGAGAACATTTAAGAGAGATCATGGAACAAAGAATTAACAATAGAATAAATAATAAATCATAGTTACTAAGAGCTTCATAGCCCTAATAGCCATTTCAGACGGTTAAGCGTTACTGTGGTCAGACTAGCATTAAAAAAAGCTTAGGCCATTGCAAGACTTTGGACCTCCAACCAAGATTTTTAAATAGACCTAGCCTAAAGGACTAAAAACCTTTAGGCTTTTAGCCTGTCAAGCCCCGTAGTTACGAGTCTAGCCTTCAAAAAAAGGTTAAAAAAGCCTATAGTCCTCGGGAACACTATTGTGTTTAGAGCTGGCCAATCTAAGACAGAAACTGATTGCGATATGAGAAATTCCTTATCGGTGCGTGCAGTATACTTTGGATTATTGTCGTGCTGGAATGTCCAAATAATGCTTAGTGTCGATTGCTTTATTCGGAGGGCGTCGTATATATCGTTTTCTATCAGAATATACCCTGTTTATTTTTGTCTCGTCAGAAAAAAGAACATTTTTCCACTGTCTAACTGTCCAGTTTTCATACCTTCTTGCAAATCCAAGCCGGGCTTGCCTATGGCACCGTTTCAACATGGGCACCTTCCTTGCTATCCTTCCGTGCAACTTCGACCAAACGCCTTCGAATAGTGCGTGCCGAGATTGCTGAATGGTTTTTTTTCACCAAAATATTATTTTCTCAGCTAGTTAGACCCTTTAAAAGGATTTTGTTTTGCCAAACGAACGATATTTCGATCATTTCGACAAGATGACTTTCTCTTTTTAGTAGTCTGGTACGTGGCAAAATGCTTCACAACGTGGAAAACCATCGTTTTTGAGCATTGCAGGTGGTCGGCTATCTTTTATACGACCAATTCTTCTCGCAAAGTTTTAATATTACTTCCCTTGTAGATTTATCACTACTTTTATTTTTAACCGACTTCCAAAAGGAGGAGGTTATCAATTCGTCTGTATGTTTTTTTTTTTTTTTTTTGTATGTTTGTTACGCGATTACTCAAAGACGCATGGACCGATTTAGAAAATTCTTTTTTTGTTTGATAGGGTATACTTCCGAGGTGGTCCCATATAAATTATATTAACTTTGCTTGGGAAGTTTTTGAGTTAGCTTCAATAATGCGTATATTTCCCACTTATTTTATGTGGACGATGTGATGGTGTTTTAATAACTTCCAATCACTGTTATTTACATGGCTATACCTACAATTATTGTGCTCAATTATGTATTCGAATTAGTGTGGGGTAGTTTCCACAACTAAAAAGTGAAAAATAAAAACTTTTTAGCAAAAAATAAAACCGACTTCCAAAACAAAACACTACAAAGTGAAAAATAACTTTAATTTCGGAAGTCGGTGGCAAAAAACGAAAATACAAAACCCAAGACACCGACTACCGAAATTAAAGTTATTTTTCAGTTTGTAGTGTTTTGTTTTGGAAGTCGGTTTTATTTTTTGCTAAAAAGTTTTTTTCCCCATTGCTTTCGTAAGAAGCAATCGAACTTTTACAGCACTAATTGGCGCCAAAAGTATACGGATAGTGTCCTACAACCCAGAGTGTTCTCTGTTTAAATTTGAATAAAAAAAATAAACTATTCAGTGTTCTTAATTATGTGACCAGCCAGTAAGTAGCAATACTAGGTTTCAGATCTGATTAAAGTTTATCCATTTTTTTTTTATCGTGTATACAACAACCTAATACTGACATACAAATTGCAAAAAAAATGTAAGAAAATTTTACTTTCGCGGTCTACCTAGAGCTTCCCCCTTAAGGGCGCACCGAGTCTTTATCTTTACGTGTAAAGAGCAAAGAAAATAACCACACTTTTGTACTTTTTCAATGTTTTTCGTTGTTATTCTCATCATATTGCTAAATAAAAAGCTTTCTCCAGTCATCTATGAACTTTAGTAAATTAATCATAATATCAAATTATTTATTTACATAAAAAAGTAGGGAAATAGAGAAAAAAAATACTCAAAAAGAAGAACCATCTCACTTTGCGAATTTATTCTATCGAGCCAACATTATTAAATCGTGTGTCCATCGTGTATACTTTCTAGTATACAACGTGTTTATTTATATACCATAATTCTAGGGTATTAATGAGACCATCATTTTGAGCAACTTTTACTATGGGACCAACCTGAAATCGCGAAAAATAAATCAGCTGCCCCCTACATTTTGACGAGTTATGCGAACATAATAATAATTCTTTATTGACATAATTATGTTACAGAAACTTCATCGGTCACTTATTACCTGTCACCCTACCTATTATATTCCCAATAATACCAATATATTTCACTAGATTTCAATGTAATTGTTTTCTACTTCATACAACGATTATAAAAACGTGTTTGTGTGTATAAATAACTCGGTGAGCTGCCGTTAAAGTAATTACGTAATTAAGTAGATCAATAAAAGGTTACCTTTGATTACACGAATTATATCGATATTTTCGTGATAACACGTGTAGATATAATGTCCTGTCAGTTATGTTACTGTCACGACCACGAACGCACTTAATGTTATTATGGCACGTGGTCGCTAATAGATTCCTTTATCGCTATGGAGGATCCACAGCACAGTATCATGCTGAGTGGAAGCCTTCTTGTCACAGTCATCATGACGTGCAAGCAGATGCCGACTTGTTTTGTGCTCATGATTTGTATGTAGATGTATTTAGAAAAAAAAATCAGCTGTTCCCTACATTTATGTTCGCATAACAGCTGATTTTTTTCGCGATTTCAAATTTGGTTCCATGGTAAAAGTTGTTAATAATGATGAGTACAAGGACCCCTTATAAGTTTGCCACTGTTTACACTTACACCTGTATATATATACATATGCGTGCGCGTCTTTTTACATTGTTCTCACATACATACAATTATAAATTACGACATTAATGATGTCAACTAATATTTTGTAACAATACAATTTAAAAGAGTGTCCATGGATTTACTGGCCATAGGAACCTACTACGCTTTGGAATGGGCAACTAGCTTCATATTTCTGGCTGACAAACTACATGGTTTATTTGAAAGAAAAAAGAAAAGAAAGAAAGAAAGAATATAAATTTATTGGACTCGGCTACAATATTCACACAAAAACAAAAATCCTGAATAACTTTTTCCATGGGACTAACACTGTAATCGTGAAAAAATTATTAAATGTCCCTTATTAAACTTCAATACCTACTCGACCCAAATTTAACGGGTGTTTGCAGTTACGGTATTGTTCCCATGGAGAATATTGTTCACTTTGATGTTCTGTACTCTTAAATTTAAACACACATGTCTGATACACCCTGTAGAATCCTAAAGTATTTTATTAATAGTCATTTATTTATTTTTTTCAGTCGACATGATCCATTTTCTTAGTGAATTAGTTCTTAAAACTATGTTAGTTCACACGTAAGCGCATGTATAGTTCGCGTCACGAAAGGTTTCCGCTCTGAAACCAGGCTTTCCGATGCGCATGGCATGGCGCGCTTCTGTTTTAGTATAGATATTGAGTACTGCGCAGCCATTTGTAGCCTACTTCAGAGCGGCAAACTTACATGTCGCAAACTATAACAATGTTTGAAGAACGGACCGTCATACCTGTCCGCTATCACACTCAGGATGCTGTTGCTACTCACACGCACTCTGTGTAGCAGTGATTCAGCTTTCTTGTGTAAAATTGCCGCATTATTATTTAGGACAGTCATCATTAGCGATTTCTATTTATAAAACGAAGTTTTAACAGCTACATTTATTAGGACATGATCTTTCGCATACAATTATAATATCTAAAACATGGTGATTAAACATGGTGTTACGCAATCGCCCCGCTGGGCCTACAGTCTCGACATAGATAGCGATCGCTTTTCGACTGAATTCGGTCGCAAAGTCCTAATGGGGGACCCCATACTCATTCATTCGGCCAAAATAGCTTGACAAGTACGTGATTTTTCGTGCTTGTCTAGGAATTTTGGCCCTCTAGTAGAGACTCTATTAGGACTTTGCGACCGAATTCGGTGGTAAAGCGATCGCGATCTATGTTGAGAGTTTGAGACTGCAGCCCCAGATCGTAAAATGAAATTGCGATGGCGATGAATGGGAAACATCAACAATTAGCGAGATGCAAATTTTGCAAAATTTTTTTTGCCAGTTGTTTGGCACTGTCTTGTTATTTTTTGTTACAGTTTGTTACTCACACATATTGCCTCTAAAAGGGCGAAACCAAGTAGGGGTGTGGTCTGCCGACTGTCACTAGCTGCGCTTCCGCAGAAATACGTTCTAAATTGAGCATGCTTAAGTTTGGCCCATATAGTCTAAACAGTCCAACACACTCTAAACTCTTTCCTTACACTACATTTTTCCCTTTAACAACCTGGATACATTCCTGACTCACCCCCTGGATACATCCCTAACACACCCTGGATATATCTCGAAAACGTCTAAAAACACGTAGCAGAAATTAAACATAGGTATAGACGCCAGCACATCGAGCTACCAAATTATCTGTCAAAATTCTTTAATAGATTTTCATCTTTATCACAAAAGCATTAGATTTAAGGTTGATTGGGAAAATTTGACAGTTTAGGGTAGCTTGACCTGCTGGCGTCTGTACATAGAGGACTAAAATGGACTTCAGGACACATGAAATCACTTCTTATGGATTACTATGTACTTTTTCCTATAAAAAAGATGGGTACAAAGTTACTTAGTTTCGTCGTATTTTATGGAGGACAAGCCTTAATTTCGACGCAGTGATAATTTTCGTTCTTTCTCCCTTCTGTTCTTTATTTTGCACTAAGCTTGGCTAGTTTATTCCTACAAATTCAACTGTGTCTAGCGTAATTTCCATAAACGTTTGAGTCCTATTTGAGTTTGAACAACTACAAACCGTAGTTTTGTGGTAAGTCCTATTAGAATTAGGCACGCCTACGCAGACGCACACCGTTTACTTAGCTAATTTAACTTCGTGACTAAAACCATAAAGAGTAACAAACTGCCAAGATTCTTGTTTGAGAACAATAAGACAGTATTTGTATTTCACACTGCACTTGCATAAAGAGCTAAAGATCAATGACCGCAATATGCGCAAGAGTAGGTACACTAACGAATTCGTATTAGCTGGAGACTGGAGGGCATCGAAACTTTTTGGTGCGCGTTTAAGTACATCAAGTTCAAGTTTAATTGGTTCGCGGACGGTAAACGAGTAAGTTTTATTGATATTTGTTATGATTTATGACGTCTATAGACGTCAACTGTCCGCGAAAGCGAAATTGCAACTGAATAATTTTTTAGAGTCCTACTTAAAATACATTTCAACTCAAGTGATGACTAAATCGTTCTTACCCATTTTGGAGTGTAGATAAAAATCACTGTTAAAATTCGTCCTCTGCTTAGCAATCAAAGTCAATGTGACCATCACAATTATAAACATAGGTATTATTTTTGTGCCGATCCAGTTTTGATAAACTTCTCGTCTACTTTTAAAATCTTCTACAGACCAGATAATTGCGTAACACACTTACAGTAAGAATGGGTTTCATTTTGACAGTTCAACAACATTCATTGCGTTATTTACAGTGTTGAGAAGACAAATTTTTCAAACATATGAAGCAATGGATGGCTTCCAATTCATTTAATTTCTATTTGGCACAAACTTGTAAAAACTGACCACAAAAACATTAGGCAACATAGAACAATTTATTATGTTGGTTTACAAGCACAAAACAGTAAAGTACAGAAGACTCAAATATGTATAACTTACCTCGCTATAACATAATTGTTATAATTAAAAGAAACACTGGAAGCTACTGCAACCGAGGTATGAGGAACAGGGTGGAAAGTCATCCACCATAAAAAAGGGATCCTCCGACCAAGACGGGTGTTGTGTCCAGGGCTTGGAACCGGTACCAAAAGTAAAGGTTCTGTATCTGTACTTAGCTCTTCTTGCCATTTCGGTATACCTGGGTACCGGTACTCCACCTAACAAGTACCAGTAATAAACTCAGATCCCCGGCGCGAATCACATATTTATTTGTTTGTGGAACCTCATACGGTTGGCAACCTCGAAGTTATTTTGCTAATGCCTATTAGATATCCTTTTTACTTATATCTATTTTCAAAGTGTAACTTATGGAAATATTTTTAGGGTTCCGTATATCAAAATGAAAAAACGGAACCCTTATAGGATCACTCATGTGTCTGTCTGTCTGTCCGTCTGTCACAGCCAATTTGCTCCGAATCTAATGGACCGATTAAGTTGAAATTAGGTACACGTATGTATTTCTGTGACCAAAACACGGAGGTGTAATGTAAATTAATGACTTTTGAATATGGGGGTCAATTTTGGAGGGGCAAATAAGAAAATTAAAAAAAATTGCAAACTGTACCGTGCGATATATCAAATGAAAGGGCTTACTGTGAGGGTCTTAATTATATTTTTTTTTGATAATTTTAAAATAAACTGTTTTAAAGTTATTTAAGAAAATTGACGAAAATTGACCATTTCCTCCCATTATCTCCGAAACTACTGAGCTTAAAATATTGAAAAAAAAATACAGAAAATAGTTCTATAATTACAGGAAAACCTATAAGAAGTCTATGGTCTTAAAATAACATGGTAAATCTCTCAATATTGTGCGTACAAACTTACGTTTGTCCATAGTTGTCTAATGTTCACTATAGACTACTTTTCTGTTTTAACAGCTTAGATTAGCGCACTGTTAGATATAACTTTTAATATGTTGTGGAAAATGTTGTAGGTTATACATTTATAACTCTTGTATATTTATAACTTAGAATAAGATTTTAATGTGTAACTGTTTATTTTCCCGAATAAATAAAATAAAATAGTTAAACGAAAAGGATCCAACCCACATTAGGTGTAATGTGGGTTGGATCCTTTTCGTTTAACTATGGACATTTGTAGTTGGAATGTATGGGAGAACACGTTTTTTAACTACAATATTAAGTTTGTTCTTGGGATAAATTCATCCCAACTACGGAACCTTTCATTGTGCGTGGTCCGACACGCACTAGACCGGTTTTTTTTTGGTACCGGTACCATACCGATACAGATTAGAAATACCAATAGTACAGGTAGGTACTACGTATAGTATCGGTATCACACCTTGTCCAATAGTACCGGTCTCGAAAAATACCGGTATTTCATGCCGTTGTGTCTGGTGGGCAACTACCCGACCGACGGTTAATATAAATTATAATTAACAATTAAAAATAAATTATTTAGGGACTAGCATTTATTTATAAAAAAAATATAAATAAATGCTAGTCGCGCGGTAAACTTTGCTTGCGAGATGCAGGATTAGTGTCCCGCGCATGTGGCGTTGTAGACGGCACTAATGGCGGCCTTGCGTAAGTGATACCTATATCCAGCAGTGGACTGCTAGAAGCTGATGATGGTGATAATACAGTGATGGAATAAGGACGAGAATACATATGCCTGTAACTTGCACAAAAGTATGCAAGTAGCTTGCATTCCGTGTGCCATGACAATGAATGTGACAATGGCATGCCAGCTGCTTGCATAGTTTTGTACAAGTTACAGGCATGTGTACTCGCCCTTACGACAAGCCATAGAATCTAGATTTCAATAACAAAATAATGCATTCGTTTGCGCATTTAGTTTAATTGCTATCACCTTATTCAACTACTGGTACCATGCGGATCACGTAGTGGCCTTTCTGTAATTGTATCTTTTTATCATGAGCTCAAAGTAACGGTTCATCTTGGAACATACGTTACGGTACAGAGTTATTGCGTCTAACTGTTCAAGACTTAGACCCCAAACGATATTTAATTTTAGCCTTTAGAATAACTCTGTGGTAATGTTTTTGGTTTTATTTCGAAGTTCATATTATATTTGTTAAGGGTAATGCCAGAAGATTGAGTAAACCTAGGTTTACCCAACCATTTTGGGTAAAGTCCGAATAATCTCGTGCGTTGTGTGGTCACAGTTCTAACCTAACCTAACCTAACCTACATTTCATCCTACACCTAAGTTTAATCATTCTAGCATTACCTGAGTCGACCTGTATGGGGAATTAAAATTTATTTTAATTATTATTCGGACTTTAACCAAAATGCTTGGGTAAACCTAGGTTTACTCTATCATCTAACATTACCCGTAACATATATATTACTTCTTCGTTGCTTTTCAAGGTCCTTGAATTATTTCTTTACTATATTTCGTATATGTTATCTTTAAAAAGTATGATTGTATTAATTCTTTGGGGATATAATATTATTATAATGTTGTTCTTTAAAAATAAAATAAATAATAACTGGACGGGCTATCCGTTTATCACTTACCACATCCGTAGTTAACCTGTTTGAAAGCACGAACCTTGATTCAGTAAACAATATAAGACATTTCGGCATCGAAACGCTTTCACTTTTGTATAATTATTTTGGTAATTATCGATTTATTTTCAGCCTGTTTTGTCCGTGGTGCCACACAGGCAAACGCTTCCCTTGATTGTTTCCACACCTTTACTTTTTGTGGTAATCGTGATACCTTTTCCTATCTGAAAACTGAAGCTGGTCCTTATCGCCTTCACCTGGGTCTTCCATGCCTCCGCGATGTCATTGAATGATTCCCATTTCATTTCATTTTCGACTGTACTATGTTACTACCCTATTTTATTCATCAATGGTTGTTCTGGTAGTTTTGTGAAAAAAGTTGTAGAACGTTATATTATTATTAGGTATACTTGCTATCAGAGGGTCATAGCCATCCGGCTAGTCCGGGGTTACCGCACGGTCTCCGGTGAGGCGGCGAGCCTCCTTGCCGGATTGCCGCCGTGGGATCTGGAGGCGAAAGTCCTCGCGCACGTGTGGGAGTGGCGCAAGGAGACGATACGCCGGGGCGCACAGTGGTGCAGGTAGTACGGGCATGCGGAAAATATTATTTTTAAATGAAAAGACGTTGCGTTTCTTCATAATACTTTATTAAAATGATATAATGGATGTACCAGTTTACAAAGAGAAAGATATAACACGTATTTTTTTTTTATTAACATGAAAATATTCATCAAATTTTTTCACATGAATTTCATATAATTAAATCAGCATTTTTAAATAAATAAATATTAATAAACTAAATATTAAATAGAGAAGACATTGATTTAGAGATGGGTGCTATCCACTAATAAAGCTTTGGCATCATCGTGAAGAGGATAGTATTTTTTATTCGGTACTGCACGTAAACTGTTGATAAGGGGATCTGAGGTAGCTAAGAGCATATTCATAACATCTTCATTACATGATAGACGAGAACATTTTCTTGAATGACCTAACCTATAATTGCGGTAATCTTTATTTCGCGCTTCTTGAGCTTCCTCAGATAACATCCCAATAGGTAAGGCAGCAACACTTATTATTTCTTTGCCATGCAGCAAGATTTTATGCACAGTATTTGGCATATTATACCAGCTGTACATGCTTACGTATAGTTCAGCAGTTTCGTAACAATAACTACCAAACTTATCCGAATCAACTAATGCACTAGAATTAATTGTTTGCAATATTATACCAAACCGATGAATAAGTTCTTTATCGACTCTTGTGACTTCAGCTACAATGTCTGCATTATTGAAAAATCTTCTAGACGTATTTCCATCGTTAGATGTTCCCATTCCTTGCTTTACAAAATCCACTTTTAGACCTAAACGTTGAAACAGCTCACTTTGGATTCTTTTCTTCTCTTCATCTTTTTGTTGTTTGGTAGTTGCGTTCGTTCTCCAACTGGTAAATGACATATTGTACGCAATATGTAATATGCATTCCATAAATTTAATCCGTGCGTGAAGCGGGGATAAACCGACCTTGAGAGCCTCCGTATTCACAGTTTTATTTCGCACTTGGTCAAGGTTATTCATTTCTGATGGCTTTGACTTGCATATAAAACACACTGCACATGATGATGTGTCCGTAACTGTCTGCGCTATTTTGCCATCTATCATTGTGAACACAAGTTTATGGTAGACTTTGTAAGTCTTTTCCTTTAAACTAATAACAGTTTCATTTAAGTTTGCTATTTCAGACTCCATTCTAGCAATTTCATTTTTCGTAGATTCTGTAGTTTCTTTTTGAAATTGGAATTGTACCGGGCGACAACACCTTGTAGAAGAAGGAGTTGCATTTGTCCAATACACAACAGATTTATTTTCCTTTTCATACAGACGCAGTGGAACTAATGATGTCAAAAACATATATGAATCTGACACATTTTCGTCGATAAATGACTGTTTGTACTCAGCATGACCTGATGATCCGTCACATCCCCACTTGTGTAAAAACGTTGAATTTACACTAATCTGTGTAAGGTCGTCTTCAGACATTACTTCAAATAATCTTCTGGTTGTGTGATCCAGTAATGACTGCAAACTTACACAAGCGTAGCTTTCCGTTACATCAATATCCGTGGGGTAGCATTGCCTTTTTACTTCAAGTACTTTATGATAATCGGGAAAAATATCACAACCAATACTTTTTGCTGCATTTCTCAGTACTTGATATTGATGTTTCGAAAGTGATGCATCAAGTAATAATGCCAACGCTTTTTCTGGAGTAAACTTGATAGTATCCGATGATTCTTCTTGTACGAGTACCTTAGAGGCAGCTTTCTTAATCATTTCTTCAGGAACGCTTTCACACAATCTTTTAACTTTATATCGCTTTGTTCGATCGCAACATTCATCAAATGATTTTTCTGGTCGTCCTCTATGAGAGCGTTTTGATGGCCCTGGAACATTACTGTCACAATTCACCACATCAGTCTGCACCGAAGATGTCTCAACGGTAAAAATATTTTTCAGCCACTGTTCATTTTTTGCCATAAAAGCATTTTTATTTCTCGCTGCAGTTTGCCACTTTTTTGTAAATACGGGTAGAAAATTACGGCTTAACTTTTCATAAACTTGATTCCAAACACTTTCTGTAAGCTGTGGATACATAAGTTTTAAATTTTCGAGGCATTTATGTATCTCACGATTACTTGATATTATGATTTCCACTAAATCGGCATAGACAATAGTAAAGCTATCCATCACTATAATAACACTGTTATCGTAAGAGAAAATAATTGTAAGTGAAGTTAAAACTACCATTCAATGCTATTTATACTTACACGATATGATAAAATGTTAATTACCCTCATTAGAAACACTTATTAATATAATGCACTTTTTCTTAATTACAGAGCGTCATTAGTTAAGTACCTGGTATTTCCAAGATCGCAAATTATCGCAGCCAAAACTAATGTATTCTTAATCTATAGGGTCTAATTAATCTCCGAAAGTATATTATTACGTATCGGTCGATAACGGAGATTAGTTATGATCTCATGATTGAAAACAAAAGGTTCCAAATGACCTTCTTCACTAAAAATGTAATAGCAAGTAATTATTCATTATATTATAACATTATGTTTACTATTTTATTAATACACACAATAAACTTATGACTAAACTAAAAATGAAAGTTGATAATTATAGTATTTTGGTTCTATTCATACTTGAAATAACAATATTTTTTGCACGAAATTTGTAAATTCTCGATCACCCTACTTTGGCATCATATAATTAAATACTGTATAATTATTTATCCGTATTAATTTTAGGACTTGTTTCTACTCATTCTAGTATGTGTGTACCAAATTGTAGACATTTTAAACAAGGTTGAAACAAAGGACTTTTTTCCGCCCTTGAACCAATGTGGGGCGTAACTCCGCTGCCGCGAGAAATTACGGTACAGCTGACAGAGCTCCGGCGGGATCTCATGGCGACATGGAGAGTGCGACTGTCGCAGCCCAGCGCTGGGCACACCCCAATTGCGGCGATAAGTCCCCTCTTTGAGGAGTGGTTAGAGAGGCGCCACGACGTCCTCACCTTCCGCCTGACGCAGGCCCTCACCGGACACGGTTGTTTCGGGAGGTTCCTGTTTCGCATAAGGCGGGAGGAAACGCCCGGGTGTCACCATTGTGTGGATCGCCCAGAGGACACGGTGGAGCATACAGTGGAGGTCTGCCCGGCTTAGGCAGAGCACCGCCGTGTTCTCACGGAGGCGATCGGCGGCGGCGATCTCTCGCGTCCGAGCCTGGTCCATACCATGGTGCGGAGCGAGAGTGCATGGGAGGCCGTCACCTCCTTCTGCGAAGCGGTAATGCTCGCGAAGGAGGAGGCGGAACGCGTGAGGGAGAGGCAGCCTCAAGCCCTCAGTCGCTGCAGAAGACGCCCTGGGCGGCGGGAATCGATAGCCGATTCCCGGCCACCGTAGGCGCGGGCTTGCGGACGGTGAGTAGTGGGTAGCTCGCCGTCCGGTGAGGACCAGGCCCGGGTCGACGGCGCGTTGTGTTCCACGCGCGCCTCAAAGAGATGTCAGCAAAAGATGGGGTCCAATAGGGCCGATGCCGCTGGGGTCGCGGGTTGTTTGAAAAAGATACCGTGGCCCTGGCATAGGCAACTGAAGGAACACGGGTGGGTTTTAGTAAAAGTCTGACACGCCCTTCCGCTCCACCCAGAGCGGGAGAAGTTATTTGATGATTTCCGATCCACAAAAAAAAAAAAAGGTATACTTGCTATTTTTTTTATATATATATACCAGCAAATAGTAGTTTATATTTTAATTGTCATTTTATTTCATTACATGGTCGTATTGTAAAGGGAAGATTTGGTCTCATTTTCTTTACTAGTACACTCGTGTGAAGCCGGGGCGGGCCTGCCTATTCTGTAAAAATCTCACCGCGTGAAAACGTAGGTTAAGTGAGCTTGAAGAGAGCTGTCATTCCACCTGATACTAGGGATTGACACTATTGACGGCTCACCTCACCTAAGTTTTCACGGTGAGACTTGTACAGAATAGCACTGCTGTACAATAATAAAGCTGAAGAGTTTGTTTTATGTTAGTTTAAACACGCTAGTCCCTGGAAATACCAGTCGGATTTCAAAAAATCTTTTTTTGCATTTGATAGCCTAATTTTTGAAGAAGGCTATTTAACATCCCGCTACACCCTTTAGGAGCCGAGCAAAAATAAAAAAAGGCAGAAAGTACGCTAATCTAAAACAAAGTAAAGCGCGGGTGGGCGGTGCGATTCGACGTCATGAAGCAAAAGGACGAAATCGTGTCTTACGACTTCCACGCGAACGAAATCGGGGGCAGGTGCTAGTAATGAATAAATAATCTATTTCGGGCTCCAAAATGAGTCATGGGAACCGGATTAAAGGCCTATTCAAACCTAAGCGGTATTCGCTGCCGCTATGGGTAGAGGTACAGACGCCAGCAGGTCAACCTACCCGAAACTGTCAGATTTTCCCAATCAACCTTATACCTAACGCTTTAGCAATAAAGTCGAAAATCTATTAAAGAAATCTGACAGATTGTAGTAACTTGATGTGCTGGCGTCTGTACATACCGCGCGGGTTTCGCTTAGGTATTTAGTATTATGTTTCGCGGCAAAAGCGGTACAGATGAATGAACAGTAATATTACCGCATACCCACTCGGTTTTCTCTACCGCAGACGGTAGCGAATACCGCTTAGGTTTGAATAGGCCTTTACTTGTATTAATTTGTACAAAACAATAAAGATAGAAATATTAGACGAATATTACGGTTACCAGCGGGGTAATTTGCATAACACATTATCAATCGGAATCGGTTTCATTTTGACAGTTCAACAACATTCGTTGCGTTATTTACGTTGTTGAGCAGACAAATTTTTCGAACATATGAAGCAATGGATTAGCAATTTTAATTATACAGAGTGTTAGGTTAAACGAGGGATTTACTTTAAGGGGTCATTGTACTCATCATTATGAACAACTTTTACTATGGGACCAAGGACCAAACATGAAATTGCGAGAAAAAAAATCAGCTGCTCCCTACATTTTGACGGTTTATGCGAACATAAATGTACTGAACAGCTGATTTTTTTTTCGCGATTTCAGGTTTGGCCCAAAAGTTGTTCATAATGGTGACACCCTAAAGTAAATCCCTCATTTAACCTAACTCTGTATAAGGATTGAGGATTACATTTCGATTGATAGTGTGTTACGCAATTAGGGTGCTGTTCGATAAAGAAGCGTGATTGGTGATAAAGAAGGTGATTATGAAAACGGCAGACTAGTCTACAATAGGCTCTTTTTTTTTTTCACCTTCCTGCTTCTGCCGAAGTGGTAAGTAACCCTAGGGATTAACGTTAACGTTAAATATGCGAATTTCAATACAGAGTTATTCAGTTTTTTAACGTTCCTTAGGTTTTTTTTTCAAGTTCACAGACAGATCCACCCTTGAACTAGTTGGTAATTCAAAGCAAGTTTACTAAAAAAAACCGGCCAAGTGCGTGTCGGACCACGCACAATGAAGGGTTCCGTAGTTGGGATGAATTAATCCCAAGAACAAACTTAACATTGTATTTGAAAAACATGTTCTTCCATACATTCCAACTGCAAATGTAAGTTTATACGCACAATATTGAGAGATTTACCATGTTATTTTAAGACGATAGACTCCCTGTAATAGATGTAGAACTATCTTCTGTATTTTTTTTTTAAGTTTAGGCTCAGTAGCTTCGGAGATAAGGGGGGATTGGTCAACTTTCGTCTATTTTCTTAAATAACTTTAAAACAATTTATTTTAAAATTATAAAAAAGTATGTTTGAGACCCACACACACACACCCAGCAAGCCTACACACAGTAAGCCCTTTAATTTGATATGTCACACGGTACAGTTTGCAAAACTTTTTATTAAATTTTCTTATTTGCGCCCAAAATTGACCCCCATATTCAAAATTCTTTTATTTACGTTACACATCCGTATTTGGGTCACAGAAATTTATACGTGTACCAAATTTCAACTTAATCGGTCTATTAGATTCGGAGCAATTGGCTGTGACAGACGGACAGACAGACACATGAGTGACCCTATAAGGGTTCCGTTTTTTCCTTTTGAGGTACGGAACCCTAAAAGTATCACCGACAACTTTTTAGAACTGGTTTCAGACAATTCTCTTCACAAAAAGTTAACGTTCTATTTACTTACCTTGACCTAGCCATTAACACAGCAAATTATGAAACATCAAACTATGTCACTGCCAGAAGTGCCAAATGACGATGTACGATGAGACAAAAATTATAACATTCTGCCTTTATAATACAACAGACTCAAGAATTATCCTTTTAACCGACTTCAAAAAAGGAGGTTCTTTATTCGACCCGTATGTATGTATGTGTTATGTCCACGATTTTCTCAAAAACTAATGAACCAATTTTGATGGTTCTTTCACTAACGTGATCTACATACTTTCAGGAAGGTTTTAGTATATGTATAATACATTAGGTAATTATTCTTATGTACGAAGTTATATGCATAAATGTACTGTACCTATTTCCGGCATTTCAAAGCGGATTTTGATGATTTTTTTTTCTTTTATTTTAGTTCGTCTTGGGTATTGTGTATATTCAACTAAAGTTTTAAAAATAAATTTAATTAATATTATAAAAAGGAAAGTAAGTTTGTTTGTTTGTTACCTTTTTAAGCCTAAACCACTGAACCGATCATCATGAAATTTTGCATATACGTTGTCTGCTGTGTACACATTTTTCGGAATGAAACGTACCCTATGTCCGTTTCTACAGAAACGGACATAGGGTACGTTTCATTCCGAAAAATGTACTGTTCCCGAGGAAAACAACAACAACGTTCTTAATGATAATAGATGGCGCCACGTGTCTTTCGAATTATGATAGAATTATATTAATAGGTTAGGGAAAAAGTTTCTTCGCATTTTTTAAGAAAATTCAAAACATTTTTTAATATAGTTTATTTACATTTAACTAAAGTATGTAGGTACTATTTTGTTCAATAACTTTTTGCCATCTTGTAGGTAGGGACATGATCCCATTACTATAGAAATTTTGGGACTTCTGGTCAAAATACCGCGACAAGTGGTTTTGGCAGTCCTCTCGTGATGTTAACCTGACACTGCCTAAAGAATTCTGAAGAGACCGAAACAGGTGGAAATCTGAAGGTGCAAGGTCAGGACTATACGGCGGATGCATTAACACCTCCCAGCCAAACTCTCTTAATTTTTTCTGAGTGGCTAAAGATGTGTGAGGTCTAGCGTTATCATGATGAAAAACTACACCCCTTCTGTTGATTAATTCCGGCCGCTTTCTCTCAACTTCTTGCTTTAATCTCATCAGTTGTTCGCAGTAGAGTTCAGAATCGATGGTCCTGCCTGGTGGTAACAGCTCATAATGAATAATGCCCTTCCAATCCCACCACACACACAGCGTCACGTTGTTGCGAGTTAACCCGGGTTTCGCCACAGTCTGTGAAGCCTGACCGGCCTTTGACCATGACTTTTTTCACACGTTCTTGTCATCGTGATCCACTTTTCATCACCAGTTATCAGCTTCTTCAAAAATGGTTCGGTTTCATTACGTCGTAATAAAGAATCACAAATGAGTACACGGTTCATAAGGTTTCTTTCAGTGAGCTCGTGAGGTACCCAAATGTCGAGCTTTTTTGTGTACCCAGTTTTTTCAAATGCGCCAAAACTGTTTTGTGGTCAATTTCCAGTTCTTCAGCTACGTCGTAACTACTGATATGCCGATCTTGCTCCACTTTTTCAAAAATGGCATCCATTTTCTCCGTAATAGGGCGACCAGAGCGACGTGCATCTTTGACATCTAAATTTCCAGATTGAAAACGCTTAAACCAAATTTGTGTTACTCTCACAGACACTACACTAGGTCCATAAACATCGCAAATTTTTTTCGCGGCTTGCATTTTTACCTTTTTTGTAGTAAAATTTTAAAATGTATCGAATTTCTTCATTAGATTCACTCATCTTGACGGTACGAAAAACAAATGAAAATCACACATTTTCCTAATTTGAATTTGGAATTATGTTCTTTAAAATTTAAACTTTCAATGATACCAAAACCAGCCAGATACAAATAGTATAGTCAAAGAGATTTTATTACAAGTTCATACATACTATAATGCGAAAAGACTTTTTCCCCAACCTAATATATGTATTATAGAAACTTTAGTAGTGTGTTAAGATTTATTTTTTTTAATTTAAGTTAGTACCTAATACATTTGTGTGTCGATAAACCGGTTTTTCATCCTCATAACTATTATTATTAGGTGTGTTTGTTGATTACGCTGACACGCTAAAACGGCTTAACGGATTTGGATGTAATTTGGCACATGGGTAGACCATGACCTGGAAAAGGACATAGGCTACTATTCATACTGGATCGCAGACGAAGTCGCGGACAACAGCTAGTAACTTACAACAACGTTAACAAACATTAACAGCTTCTGAAGTCGGTGTCTGCAGTTCTTCAATGCACTAATAACTTGGCACCGACTTCAGCTGTTAAGTTTATTATGAAAGTTATTTTATTCGTTATAGGTTGTTTTTTTTTCTTTTTCCAAAGTAAAATTCAAGTTAAGGTCCTACAGTATTTATATCTCACGAAGCGACACGCGCTTTATTTGTGTTTACCAAGTGGACAAACACGCTGTGAATGTGTGTGTAAGCGCAGAAGCTCTCGGTACCGTCTGAGACAATAGCAAAGTTGGAAGAGGGTGTGTGTGTTATGTGCTGACGCTACTCGTCTTCACGCACACATTCACGGCGTGTTTTTACACTTGGTAAACACAAGTAAAGCGTGTGACGCTTCGTGAGAAAAATATACTATATCTTTACTTGAGGCACATCACACAGGAAGATTGGAGTCTTCCAATCTTCTAGATGTGCTTTATTATTAGTTCTATTGATAAGCTTTGCAAATTCTATCACTCAGTCCTATTTGATAAGGACGGATTGGCAGCTGTCTTCAGCGACATAGTTGCTATAGAACACTGATATACTCAGGTCAGACATTTTCGTTGGTTACCTAAGTCATCTAAGCGCGAATTTCACCAATGTAATCTACGTTCAAGAGTTGTCAGTGTCCAATGTTCCAGAGCAATGATGACACTGACAGCTCTTGAACGCGGTTTGCATGTGCAGTTTCATTGGTGAAATTCGACCAAAGAGATCCACTAAATAGTTCCCTAACTATTTAGTGGATCTCTTTGGTCGAATTTCACCACAGATAATGACCAGAAAAAAAAAAAGATTTTTGACTGCAACTTATGCCTTGGTTGTTATAAAAGTATGCAAACCTACACGGAATTTGTAGAATTTACAACATATAATTAGATTTATAAGGTCACGACCTCAAAAGTAATGGTAGCGAAGCGGAGCATACTCTTAATAAACTTAATTAAATTGAGGCCAAAATCGTTCCCTCCTTTAATCCAAATGCCTTTATAATTATCATAATAATGTAATTTATTTTTGTCATTGATTTAAAATTTTATGATAAATTCTACGTGTCATGAATAGTCACCATGCGAAGATTAGGGTCTTTCTTCGTAAGTCACGACGAGTCTTAAAAAAAAACATCCTTAATTTCATCTTGTAATAGTTCCATTTTTCCAAGTATTAACATTTGTCTTTTCTTCTTTTCCAGGATGTATGTCAGCACTCTGCATATTCGTACTGTACACGAAGCACCTAATCATCGTGTACCTCTACCTGATGTCTGTCGGCCTTATCTTCGTGTCCTATTGGACCAATGTTTCGGCCATCAAACAGATGCAGGCATTAACGCTAGTCGAAAACTCACCTCACCATTCCACCAGCATCCTAGAAGACATATTAAATTTAAACGTTAAAAACCTCATTGACGTCGATGGACCAGGTATTTTGGTCATACAAAATTACGCTATACAGTTCTTATTGGCTGTTATATTCAAGTATGTCCACCTCGGGCCCCGACATTCGACCATACAGAAGCTTCTACCGATCAGCTTCATGGCACCCTCGTTCCTAGCGATGTTGCCAGTTCCTCCGAACCTCCTGCACCACTCGCCGGTGTTCTCTACGCTGTTGCCACTCTTGTTGGTGAAGTACGTGTTATGGTCGTCAGCGTACAATGTGATACAGGTAGTGTACGCGGGCTACCAGCACGGCCGGTTGTTCGTCAGCAACTACGGACTGTCAGCACTCGTGGAAACGGAATGGATGCGATTGAATGTTCCGTGCGTGTTGCGAGTGTTCTGGGTGTTGCGTGTCGCTGAACACGCCCTAATGCTCCTCGTGGACAACTATGACGAGGAGGCCGAAGAGGGCCTGAAAGTTTCTACTTTACTTGCTGTTCAATCGCTAGCTTCGATGACGAAGTCGCTGCTAGTAACTGGATGCGAGACAATAACTGCCGTGCTTGGCATGACTTCTGTGATCTCATTCTTTTGCCACTATATCGGTAATTTCTTCCAATGGATTCTGTTAACGGACGACGAAGAAGACAAAAGTATAGGAACCGTATCGGCCATCCTGTTCTACATCCTTGCGTTGCAGACAGGATTAACATCGTTGAATCCTGAGAAGAGGTTCATACGACTGTGTAGGAACTTCTGCTTGCTGTTTACAGCTCTCTTGCACTTTTTGCACAACATTGTGAACCCTATGTTGATGTCTTTGAGCGCATCGCACAATCCAAGTACACACAGGCACATCAGAGCTCTGGGAGTGTGTGGCTTCCTAATAATGTTCCCGATCTCTTTACTTGTTTACCTGTGGTCGCAGCACACAATTTCCACGTGGCTATTAGCGGTGAGCGCGTTCAGCATAGAGGTTATAGTCAAAGTGATCGTCAGCCTTATGATCTACTCACTATTTTTAATTGACGCGTATCGAAGTACTTTTTGGGAGCAGCTCGACGACTATGTGTATTACATCCGAGCATTCGGGAACACTATAGAGTTTTGTTTCGGTATATTCTTGTTCTTCAACGGTGCGTGGATCTTGTTGTTCGAGTCTGGGGGAGCTATACGCGCGGTCATGATGTGCATCCACGCCTACTTCAATATATGGTGTGAGGCGCGAGCCGGCTGGTCCGTGTTCATGAAGCGCCGAACTGCTGTCAATAAGATCAACTCGTTACAAGAAGCTTCGGCGGACCAGTTGAATAGTTTAGACGACGTTTGCGCGATATGTTATCAAGAAATGCACTCAGCTAAGATTACTCGCTGCAACCACTACTTCCACGGCGTCTGTTTGCGGAAGTGGTTGTACGTTCAAGACAGGTGTCCTCTGTGTCACGACATACTATACAAAATAGATACGGATGGTAACAAAGAGAATGAGGGCAACGAGGAAAACACTAACAACCAGAACCTGCTTCTCGAGGAAGACCCAGAGCTGCTACTGGGCGAGGGCGTCAGATGACTCTCTCGAGACCAGGCGACCGTAGCGTGAACCACTTAGATTAACCTCAGTATCAATTTGGAAACGAACTAATTTAGTGGTAATTTTTTCGATTTGTATAGTAAGTTATTTTTTTTTTATATTTTAAATCAGATCGATATACCTGTGATTTAAGGTTTAAATTTTGTCTTGTGATGAATGGTTTTTTTCTCAATAATGCTGTGTGAGGTTACTTAGTATAAGCTTAGTGGTTACTCGGATGCTTACTTTTGATGATGTCTCCTGTATTGTACACGTTCCAGACTTTAAAATTGCAAGTACTCGATAAAAATCCTAATATTGGAAATGTTTTTGAAAATATTAGACGAAAAACATGAAGCTATTTGTAAATAGTTAAGGTATTTAGAAATAGCTTATAATATTTGGAGGTAACTAAAATGAAAAAATTTAAAAATAGTATTTTTTTTCCCATAATAAACTGTAAATAAACTATTATATTAGTTAGTAAGTGTGTTTTCTATTTGTACAAGGTACGTCACGATGATCATATTATAGACAACTGTTGGTTTGAATGACTACACACATAAGGGCCGGTTTTTTGATCCGTAGTTAACTTAACCAATGGTCAAACATAGTAACTAATGGTTGAATTTTGGCTAAATGTGAAAGGCTAAACATGAATGTATTCAAGTTAGCTCGTTCATATTAAAAAATAGTAACTAATGGCATAACTCATTCATGTTTAGCCTGTCACATTCAGCTAAAATTCAACCATTAGTTACTATGTTTAACCATTGGTTAACTACGGATCAAAAAACCGGCCCTAAGTACGGTATGTTATTTGTTTCTCTATGATATATGTTTAACGATGTTTCGGTTACTGCATTAAATGTCTATAAGTGTGTAAAAGTGCTTTTGTTTCACGTCATTCTCGCCAGTTCTCTCTCTGTATCCTATTCCCGCCATCCATACGATATAATAGGTTGGGGAAAAAGTTTCTTCGCATTTTTTAAGAAAATTCAAAACATTTTTTAATATAGTTTATTTACATTTAACTAAAGTATGTAGGTACCATTTTGTTCGATAACTTTTTGCCATCTTGTAGGTAGGGACATGATCCCATTGCTATAGAAATTTTGGGACTTCTGGTCAAAATACCGCGACAAGTGGTTTTGGCAGTCCTCTCGTGATGTTAACCTGACACTGCCTAAAGAATTCTGAAGAGACCGAAACAGGTGGAAATCTGAAGGTGCAAGGTCAGGACTATACGGCGGATGCATTAACACCTCCCAGCCAAACTCTCTTAATTTTTGCTGAGTGGCTAAAGGTGTGTGAGGTCTAGTGTTATCATGATGAAAAACCACACCCCTTCTGTTGATTAATTCCGGCCGCTTTCTCTCAACTTCTTGCTTTAATCTCATCAGTTGTTCGCAGTAGAGTTCAGAATCGATGGTCCTGCCTGGTGGTAACAGCTCATAATGAATAATGCCCTTCCAATCCCACCACACACACAGCATCACCTTGTTGCGAGTTAACCCGGGTTTCGTCACAGTCTGTGAAGCCTGACCGGCCTTTGACCACGACCTTTTTCGCACGTTCTTGTCATACGTGATCCACTTTTCATCACCAGTTATCAGCTTCTTCAAAAATGGTTCGGTTTCATTACGTCGTAATAAAGAATCACAAATGAGTACACGGTTCATTAGGTTTCTTTCAGTGAGCTCGTGAGGTACACAAATGTCGAGCTTTTTTGTGTACCCAGTTTTTGTCAAAACTGTTTTGTGGTCAATTTCCAGTTCTTCAGCTACGTTGTAACTACTGATATGCCGATCTTGCTCCACTTTTTCAAAAATGGCATCCATTTTATCCGTAATAGGGCGACCAGAGCGACGTGCATCTTTGACATCAAAATTTCCGGATTGAAAACGCTTAAACCAAATTTGTGCTACTCTTGTGCTACTCTCACAGACACTACACTAGGTCCATAAACTCGCAAATTTTTTTCGCGGCTTGCGTTGCATTTTTACCTTTTTTGTAGTAAAATTTTAAAATGTATCGAATTTCTTCATTAGATTCACTCATCTTGACGGTACGAAAAACAAATGAAAATCACACATTTTCCTAATTTGAATTTGGAATTATGTTCTTTAAAATTTAAACTTTCAATGATACCAAAACCAGCCAGATACAAATAGTATAGCCAAAGGGATTTTATTACAAGTTCATACATACTATAATGCGAAAAGACTTTTTCCCCAACCTAATATGTGCAACCAGTGCCCAAAAAAGGCGACCGTGCAGACCCTGCCCATTACCGTCCGATCGCCATTACCTCCATTCTGTGCAAAGTTTTGGAAAGGGTACTGAACAATAAGTTGCTGAACTACCTTGAAGACAATGATCTCCTCAGTGACCGTCAATATGGCTTTCGCCGGGGACGGTCAACTGGCGATCTTCTTGTGTATGTCACGCACTGCTTTGGCGAAGCCATCGAGAAACACGGCGAAGCACTGGCTGTATCGCTTGACATCTCGAAGGCCTTTGACAGGGTCTGGCACGCTGCTCTGCTCAGCAAGCTTCCTGCTTATGGCATCCCAGCTGATTTTTGTAGCTGGATATCAGATTTCCTTAGTGAACGGGCGATTAGAGTAGTTGTTGATGGCTGCTCTTCTGACCTTATGGCTATTGATGCCGGAGTTCCTCAGGGGTCTGTTCTCTCTGCAACTCTTTTCCTGCTGCACATCAATGACCTGCTTCGGCCTGGTATTGTTGGGTACGCAGATGACAGTACAGTTTCAGAGAGATACTTGTCCAGCGCAAAAACCAGCGGGGCTGAAGTTCGTTCCTTGAGAGAGGCCATGGTAGAGCGGACAGATTTGACCTTAAGCTTTGTCTCCCAGTGGGGTGATGATAATCTGGTCTCTTTTAACGCCACCAAAACGCAGGCGTGTCTTTTTACCGCTAAAAAGAGTCGTTTCGCCCTAACTCCTACTTTTCGAGGTACATCTGTTCCTGTAACTGATCGACTTGAGCTCCTAGGCATGGAGTTGACATCTGGTCTCAACTTCGGCGCCACCATCGAGTACAAGGCCCAAACTGCGGCCAAGAAACTGGGCATCCTAAATAGGGTGAAGCGATACTTTACGCCTGGACAGCTTTTAACCCTTTACAAAGCGCAAGTCCGATCCTGCATGGAGTATTGCAGTCACCTTTGGGATGGATCAGCTAAGTACCAACTAGCCGCGCTTGACTCGGTGGAACGCAGAGCTAAGAGGCTCATTGGCGACGTAAAACTGGTGGATGCCAAGCTTCATTGCTTGGCTCATCGCCGCAAGGTTGCCTGCTTGTCGGTCTTCTACAGATTGTACTTTGGAGAGTGTGCCCGAGAACTCCACGACCTCATTCCACCGGCCCCCTTCTACCACCGGACATCTAGACGCACTGCCAGTTACCATCCCTACCTGGTTGCTATTCCACCAATTCGCACTAAGCGCTTCCAAATGTCTTTTATAATGCGCACAGCAAAAGAGTGGAACTCACTACCTGCGTCTGTGTTTCCGAACGTATACAACCCTAATCTCTTCAAAGTGAGAGTGAACAGGCTTCTTCTGGGTAAGCTCACTCCATCGTCGACTTTGTCTCTGTCACCTCTGACCTAGACTAGAGTCAAGAGCAAACCCATCACAAATAAAAAAAAAAAAAAAATAATAATAATATTTTTTCCTTCTTTTCTCCATTGTAACGTTCTACTATTTCTCACCGTCATCATTCTTCCGTAGGAGCTGATACAGAACACTGTTCAGTTTTTCCCTATGATTCTGAAACTACTTCACATTTTTGCAGTTTGCTGTCCAAGCTAGTGGGTAAAAAAACACCAAAATGTCAAAGATTGCCAACGCAAAAATTCGACGCGCCAAAGTTAAATTGAAAAACCTATTATTTAATCTTGGTCTTGCTTAACTCGGCTATCAGATTATTAAATAAATGAATACAAAAATGTCAATAATTTGAATGATAAAAAAAATCAAAACACGAGTCAACGGTTGACCTCTAGCAGAAGTCGTTGACCTTGCCGATTGAACTTTATCACTTACCACAGCGAAGTTGTTATATGTATATTGAATTTACATTACTGAATATTTATTTATCTTCAGCCTGATTTTAGACCGTGCGATATTTTAAATGCTGGTGGATTACCATAAGTTGAAGCAAAAATAAATGTTGTAGGTACCGTCTGAACTCTGAACAGTGTTTAGAATAGTTTTGATGATGCATGACTTTTTTATTTTATTTTATTAGGGAAAACAAACAATCGTACATTGTACATTATATCTAGTTACGCAGTATGCTATAAGCAAATGTACAATCCACTACATTTCCACATGCTTATATTAGATACAGTTATGGTAAGATTAAGTAAAATCAATATACAGGGTTATTGGTAAAACACCAGCAACCTCTTAAGGAGTCATTGTACTCATCATTATGAACAACTTTTACTATGGGACCGAATCTGAAATCGCAAAAAAAATCAGCTGTTCAGTACATTTTGACGAATTATGCGAACATTAATGTACTGAACAGCTGATTTTTTTTCGCGATTTCAGGTTTGGTCCCATAGTAAAAGTTGTTCATAATGATGAGTACAATGACCCCTTAAGAGGTTGCTGGTGTTTTACCAATATCCCTGTATAACAACAATACATTTTTTTCGATATCTAAAAATGTAATAGTTAATACATAAGTACTTAAATAACACAATAATTAAAAATTTTGAGCAAATCAATCTAGCTAGCCTTTTCCCAACTATGTTGGGGTCGGCTTCCAGTCTAACCGGAAGCAGCTGAATACCAATATTTCACATGGAGCGACTGCCTATCTGACCGTCACAACCCACTTACTGGGTAATACCCCTTGGTAAGACTGGTTGTCAGACTTTCGGGCTTCTGACGACCCGTAACCACTGTCAAAGATCCTCGAATGACAGCCGGGACCAACGGCTTAACGTGCTTTCCGAGGCACGGAGGAGTCTCGGTATGAAAAGATGGTCACCCATCCACAGACCAACCCCGGCAAGCGTAGCTTAACCTGAGGGATCGACCCGTGCGGCTGTTATTACTTAGCCACGAGCTCCTCAATAATTAAAAAATTTGAGCAAGGCGCTTAATAATTTGTTTTTTAAATTTATGTTTAGTAAGGGCAAATACATCGATATCGTTAAAATTACTATTGTAAGTTTGAACCAATCTCTGGAGCGGCTCCAATCAATCAATGGGTGGCAATCTCTGGGGGTGGATTTTATGCTTCAATGTTATTGTATGTATGCCACAAGCAAGAAATTTGCAACGAGTAAATAAATGCGGCTTTTCTATTCTTTTCGCGGCAACTTCTGTTCAAACCGTAAAAGCTATCCCGTTGTCCTCACCACCGAATCCCTACTGATGGGTACAACACCTGAGTCATGATCTATCAACCCTGGTAAAACATCCATATGTATATGTAGTTATTTCAGTGACTTGCTTCTTTAGTCAATGCAGCTTCATCACATCGACCGCATCACCAATTAAAAATATTAAAATCATAGGTACGATATTGGACAAGCGTCAGCTTATCAAATCAAAACATTGAACTTCTTGGTAAGTCAATAGTCAACATAATTATCGTTGAGAAAACCCACTAAGTAAGTACATAATATAATTAATGACGAGGCCCTGTAACAACAAAATATATTTTTATAATTACCGTCATGGTGGGTTTGTTTGACTCTAGGGCATAACTTTGGCCCAAATCATCTACACAGTTCCGCAAGTACGCGTCTATCGCAATCTATTAGTTACCGAAGGAAATACGACGTTCGTGTGGTCGCGACACGGTAGGCAGTTCAAACATTCTCGTTTTGGCCAATGTTATGCCATGTAGGTAGAACTTGGTCAATAATACCTACCTCATAGTTTCTGCAAAGTCAATAGTAAGTACATTGATCTTTGTGCTAACAATTTCACACCTAACGAAATATCTATCTTTCATTAGATACACGACTTAGAATTTTTTACCGGTAAAGTCCCGAGAAATGTAACATGGACTGTCATTCCGGGTAATATTTAGTTACTCATATGCTTAGCCTTTTCCCATGTTGGGGTCGGCTTCCAGTCTAACCGGATGAAACTGAATGCCAGTATTTTACATGGAGCAACTGCCTATCTGACCTCCACAACCCAGTTACTGAGTAACACGATACGCCTTGGTAAGACTGGTTGTCAGACTTCCGGGCTGGCTTCTGTCTGTCAAAGAGCTACAAATGACAGCAGGGACCAACGAACGGCTTAACGTAATATACAGGGTGTGGTATGCACGATCAAACTGAACAACTTTTTCCCGGGGACCAACATCGTAATTGTGAGAAAAAGTCTGTCGTTTCATACATTTGGTCAAGTAGGTGTCGCAGTTTTGTAGATTTTTTTCTCACAATTACGTTGTTGGTCTCCGTGAAAAAGTTGTTCAGTTTGGTGGTCTGTACCAAACACCCTTAAGTTGGCGACACAGGGTTTCACAATATACACTAATCACACACTCATAATTGTTTTGCTGTTTGTTAGTTGTTGGTATTTTCTTTCAGCATACAGTGCATAGCCATCATCAGCTTAGATGTCGCTGACACTGGATTGTACAAAAGCTACCTACTTAGGAATTTTGACTTCCTCGTTTGTCTGTAGCAAGGGCATTTAAATCTAGTTTTGAAGGTCGCTATGACTGTTAGGACATTCTATGTTTATGGCATAGCAAGAATTTTTGTTTAACCCGTGAGAAGGCGCGCCTAATTTTCTTACACGAGTAGGCGCGTGCGAGCAAATTGCTCACACTATCATAAATGTTTATATTTTTAGTGTTTCTATATTTATTGGCTTATAATGTATTTAAATAAATAACACAAGGTTTAGTAAGTAAGAAAACAAGTATTTTAATCAAAACTATTAAACATAATAGCAACTTCTAACGCAAATAACAAAACAACCTAGTATTAATTAATTTTTTTTGGCACGTTTCATAAAAATCACAATAAAAACTGTTACATAACAAAAACTAAAAAGTGTTATTCATCCATTAAATCTACACTAATGTGCCTCTCGAAACACACTGAACACATGTATTTTACATGTTCGGTGCAAAGTAATTGCTTGCACGAAGTACATGGTTTTTTTGACCTTCTATTTTTACGTCTAGGACATATTGCACAAAATCCGACGATTGCTCCGTATCAGTTTCGTGAGGACTACGGATGACAGAACTATCGCTTTCTATGGTGTCAACACGATATTGTTCCCCATTTTCAAGATCTGCATCCAATTTATCACCAGAATCCTCTTCCAACCACGAACAAATTTGTGCTTGCATTCGATCGTCCATTTTGTATCTGTAGTGTAGCTAGAAGAAAAATAAAAATAATAACATTATTACTAAAGAGTTTTTACATGATAATCAACTAATATAAATCAAACAAATGAAATAATATGGCAGAAATAACAATCTAACTTTTTTAAACCACAAAAATAAATACTTACACGGATGGGCGCGTCATGAGCAAATTGCCGCACGTTGGTACACGGCCTCCACAAACGCCTTGCTGTGCGGTCGCAACGCCACTGAGCGGATCGAGAATTGCGTCAGGGGAGAGGGGGTGAATATTTAGGAAGGTACTTAAGTGCTTGAATTGGTGTGGCATGGGAAAGACAAAAAATTTTTGAATTAGATTTTTGTGTGAGCAAATTGCTCATAGCGCGCCTTCTCACGGGTTAAGAAATCTAAAAATGCATTGTATATTTGACTTTCCTGTTCAACCCTCCTAATGACGATAAATATAGATTCTGAACTCACAAGTAACGTTTTTGTTTAATTTTAAAATGGCCTCTTGATTGGTTTTATTAGTTTTCTGGTTTCAAGATTTCGTAATGTGAGGTCTGAGATTTGGCAGCCGGGGCTGGGTACTTTTAGGAAACGGTTATTGCATATTTTTTTTTTTAGCAAGTCGGTATTTAAATATGCAAGAGACTTAAAACAATACCTTGTGGAACGCCTCATGAAAAACATTAGCACGTGGTAGATAGAGGTCCGTTTTCATTTCCACCTAGAAAATCCTTATGAAATAATTCATCGAACACCTACTATCTAAAGAGACATTTATTTAAAAACAATAACTTCATAAATACAGGATGTACAAACACGAACGCTTTAGTTGAATACAAGATCCTTGTAGTTGGATAGTAGGTAGTAGTTGGAAACGTGGCAGTTGGTCGAAGTGCGCACGACTGTCGTACGATCAGCGCGCTCGAAGTTAGCTTTTACGATCTCGTAGTATCGACCGTCACTGAGGAGGAAAAAATTAATGTTTTAAATTCAGTCATATTGAAAGTGAAACGCAGCAGGGCCCTTTACCGTGGATGTATCTTGGCTATCATAAAGTACAACAGACAACCAAATTCTAATGTTAGAACCTAAAATTCTACTCAACTCCACCAACACTGAACTGTAAAACCTAGTTTTTCTAAAGTTTTAGACCTCTAGGTCCTACGTAGGTACACTGTATTTTAATTTAGTTGGTAAAAAATTTTCAAAAACGCATAGCATTGAATCATAAACCTACATATTCGTGCAGCTGTTTTACTACTTTTTTCTAAGTTAATAAAACTTAGCCATATCCACCTAAAGTTATTTCTGATCTAATGGATTTATTAAACGAATTCAATGTTACTCACCTGAGCACCAAACATTTAAGTTTCAAACACTTGACACGCAGAATGTCGATGGCTTTCTGACTCTTGTCGCTAAAACGTAAGTTCTCTGGATCCCAGCGCAGTTCCAGACGTTCCAGGTTGGGACAGCTGTTTGCTATGCCGTCCATCAACTGAAAAGACAGATTTACGATATTGTAGGTAATCAGCATTTGAATCTCTTGTGTAACTACTAATTCGAAAGGCTATAAAGGTATAGGTATTTTTTCGAAGGCTAGACATAACGGTGCAGTTTGAAGACATTTTAAAAAGCATTCAAAAAATCTTGAAAGACTGCTGAATGAAAAATTATCGTTTCCTTGTGAAATTATAGCAGCAATATCGCGCAAACGTAAATCTGCTGTAGATAAGAAAACTTACTTGATCAACGTGGATATTGACGCCAAGACGTTCTTGTGTGCCCATGATAAGAATTCTGAAACAAATTGCAAATATGTAGTTATTATGATTTAATTTTGTTTATCGTCACTTCTCTCAAGCGTTTGCTTCACAATAATTACAAACAGTAACATATTCGAGTTTAGCGTTTAAATGCGTTACACAAAGGTGTAACGCATTTAAACGCGCGTGAAAGCGCTATATTATTACGGTATGATTACGCAAAGACGTAATCATACCGTAATAATATAGCGCTTTCACCATGTAAATAACGCTAACTGTTACAGGATAAAACTGACTAAATTATTATTCTAAAATGGGCTTCTTCAAGGGACTCTGCTCGGTCCTATACCACCAAACGAAATCGGGTAATTAGACTGTGATTCCTTTATATTATTTTCTTCTGCTACAAGGCCACACTGCTGAATGGAATTCAGTAATTGGGACAGAAACATTACAAAGTTGCTTGTATCAGTAGAGGTTGCGCATCTAGTTTTGGGCTTGATCGGATTCTTTAGCTGGTCAAGCGAAGTCGTAAAATCCTTTATCACTTACTTGGCGTTAACGAGTAGCTGCAGCACACTCTGCCACAGCTGGTCAGTGATGTGCGGCATCCCGCTGAGCACGAGGCCGTGCAACTGGCTGCCGTGACGCGACAGGAAGCGGTGCAGCGCCTCGTCTGTCAAGTTGTCTGACGAGTCCACGTCCAGGCCTACCAGGTTTCTGAAGGAGTAAGATAGTTCATCCATAAGTAGTCATGGGTATTTGCCTGGGTTTTTTATGGACGTTTTGAGTAAATGCCCAATAAACGTCCATTTACGCCGAATATACGTCCAAAAACAGGGCATTTATTTCGATCGGAAAATTATACAAATTATTACATCATACTCCGTTAATATTACTCCAAAGGGTTTTTTTATACAGCAAATCTATAATTTCAACTATAAATATCTTGTTTTGTGAACATATATCTATTTTTTAAGTTCGCCGAGACGCGTTTACTTATTTTGTGTGTTACTAACTTCCTATTAAAACACATTTTGGTCAGTACCAGCTTGTATTCAGGTAAATATGTAAATAAATGCACACGTGGACACGTCTAGTAAAAAAAACAAAAGTTTAGAAGATCACTCGTAGCTTTTTATTGATCACTTGCCGATTCACAGTCATTAGTGATTTGCATACATACTGTTAGTACTTAATTTAAATTAATCACAATTTCGTTCAAAAAGTTTGAGGATTTCACACATCACAAACCGTCTTTTAAAAATGGGAATATTCGATAATTCATAAGCCACAAATTTGCCAAACATGTCGTTCGCAGATTCATAATTCGATTCTTTGTCTGTTTGTATGCCGGCATGAACCATTACGATATTCGCTTGAGTTTGCACATCGTTTGATAAAGTAACTTGTTCCGTCCACTGTAAATCTTTATTCAACATTCAAAGCTGCAGAAACCGTTGATAATGTAATGTGGTGGAGAGGAATTTGTGGGTCTACTGCTCTTAGTAAGATAGCTGTTCGTATTCTTACTGCACCCTGTACATCAGCTGCTACAGAAAGATCTTTTAGCACCCATGGATTTATTCACAGCGCGAAGAGGAATCGCCTCACAACGGAAAGAGCCGCCAAAATTTCATTTCTAGTGAATAATTGGAATTTATTGTACAGAGACTGTTTCTTGGGTGATCTTGTTTCTTCAGATGATGATAATGATAATTATACGGAAAGTTTAGTGGAAGATGACAACACTGAAGACGACACCGTTGACACAACTTCAAACGAACCTCAACCATCAACTTCTACATCCAGATCATTTGAATTTGTTCCAATTGTCCCAAATGATCCTCTTTTTTACGATAGTGATAGTGATTAGCAGGCACGGATCTCTATTACCAAGTAGAGTAAAATGGTTATTTCAATAATACCGATCGATTGTGTATTTGATTGGTGCCTGTAACATGGCAAAAGCTCAATAATTTTTATTCTTTCGTGTTGTTTAGTTTTACTTGATAAACAATAAAGTAATTTTTATGAGATTGATTTTACATTACGATCATATTTTTTTCAGATATTTAATTAAAATCCTACCTTATGGTCATAACCATTGTTTACACCACTATTT
Organism: Dicycla oo; assembly: GCA_948252095.1. Taxonomy (NCBI): domain Eukaryota; kingdom Metazoa; phylum Arthropoda; class Insecta; order Lepidoptera; family Noctuidae; genus Dicycla; species Dicycla oo. The sequence continues at coordinate 20,681,132 of OX411732.1, forward strand.
GATGTAAAAGTCACAATAACTTTGGAATTTAAGCAGTTTTAGTTTTTGCCCTGTTTTTGGGCGTTTAAAAGACGTTTATTCGTTTTTGCCCAATTTGCCCTGTATTTGCCTTTTTTGTCCAGCTGGGTTTAAACCCTCTGCCCATCTCTATCCATAAGGGAATGCAGCTAAATCAGCTAATAGTGAGTACCTATACCTACACGTTAAGCAGTAGAGCTCCACTATGGTAACTCTGTATATAGGTACTTAACAAAAGCCGCATTTCTTATGAAATTAGCGCAACAATGAGACAATTGTACAGCCCAAAAGAAACCATAATTTTAAAATCTACCTCAGGCTTAGCACGAAGTGCGTCTTGTCGACGGAAGAGTAGACAAAAATGACGTTACCGTGTAGACAGTACGACGACAACAAAGTAGAAAGAACCAACTGCACTTTTACATAGTTCGACACAGAATTGTTTTTCATAGGATTTTTTTTTCTGATTAATTCTCAATTTTTACAAATATTAAGTCACGCATATAAATACAACTGCGGAAGCGAGTCCGTAGCGCCGGAGAAGTTGCGATTATATATGGAATTTTTCACTTTTTGTATGGAAAACATGAAAAATTATTACCTACATGTAGTTTTAGGGGGCAAAATTTTCATTATTTTTGCGATTTGACACCGTTTTCGAGATATAAGCAAAAGAAGGAGAGAAAAAATATTTTGTAGATAACGTATAGGTACATATTATTTGCGGCCGTCGAGTTGAAAGTTTTCTACTGTCTTTAGCATGGCGATTACAAAATCAAATAGTCTTCACTACCCTAGATAACTTTCTTTAGAAATAGTCTACATAAAAAAAGGACCTAGACAAAGATCGCTAGAAACGAAAGACAAAATGACAAATTGTAGAAGGATTTCTACGGTACGATGTCGGAGAAACGAAATGTCACTTGTATATCTTAAATTCTTTCAACAATCACTTTACAGAATTTTTTTTTTCTATTAAATGTTAGGTTTTCAGAAAAACAAATTAAGAATTTAAGAATAATAAAATAAAAATTAAATACTAATGTGCTTAAAATGTTATTTTTATTTTTAAAACAGACTGAAAAGTTTTAAACAAATAGGTTGGTAGTCTGCGTTGACCCTAAGATTTCCTCAAACAATAATACAGCTACTACGCAAAGTTGTCATAATGATACAGTCCTATTACGAACGGCAACATTGCATCGTACTTCTGCTCCGGCAAGGAAAAATAAATTTAATGATAAAGGCCATTTAGTTGAATATTTAAAGCACATAAACATTTACGAATCATAGGTTGCACCAAATATATTGAAATTAGAGTATTTAGATATTTATTTTCAGTTTATATGATAATCATATTAATGATGTCCAAGTTTGGGTAGAACTATATGATTATTTTAACGCTCACAATATTTTGAAACATTGTCACTGCCAATATATTAGTGAACTCGACTGTACCGTTGTAGTTACAGATTAGCGAATCGGCCAACACGCCGCCACTTTAGTGCCAACACTACCGTTTCGTCAACAGACTTTACATACAGAAAATTGAAAATACTCTATATATTAAGTGCATGTATGTTTCACGGTAGGTACATAGGCCCTTAAAACCAAAACACAAAAATAAGCGCGGTAGAAGTTTTTCTCCGAATGAAAAGTTTACGAGGGGAAACTCAAATATCAATGCTGCCTGCGACACTTATTTAAAATGTCGCAGCATTATGCTGAGATGGGGCCTTTTGGCCTCGTACAGGACTTTCTGTTTTTATATTTTGTTTTGTTTTTTACTTTTATCTTTGTGTTTTTAGTTTAATTATTGATCATCTTGTGCGAATCACAATAATGAATGACGAATGAATGAAATGCACCGACCCCAGCGTGGTTAGAGAGACTCGATTACTCGAATGAACCCAAAGATTCACACTAGCCCCTGTTGCCTCATGTTACGTGGTGCATCAGAGACCATTTGTATATCAAGGAGTAGACCGGGGGGCGCGATAATGGTAGGGAAGTCGTGCCCTTAAGATATGGATAAGGATTAGAGCCTACACAGTATGCACCGTAAAGTAAGCAATGGAATTGTGGAGAGACGTGTGTTATATTGGGTAGGCGCAAAAGTAATGAGACTACAAAACTCTATACATTTCCTTTCTGAAGTTTTGTTTTTTCCTTTTTCAAGTTAATTGTTTTCGATATTATTCTAAAATGTTGTAAAACATTCTAGGTACTTGTGTTGTGGGGGTATATAAAGCCGCCCTCGCGATCGGTTTAGTCAGTTTGAAGAAAAATGGACGAGCGACAAGTTCGAACACTATACTTATACGAGTACTTGTTAGGCCACAGTGCGCGGGCTGCGGCTGACAATATCAACACTGCATTGGGCGCTGGAAGTACAAGCCATGCGACGGTGTCCCGATGGTTTAACCGTTTTAAATCAGAAGACAGGAGCCTTGAAAGTCAGCCACGCTCTGGACGACCACCCGCAGTGAATGATGACGATTTACGCCGCGAACTGCAGTCGAATCCGGATGCCACCACTCGTGAATTAGCGGAAGCACTTAACTGCAGTCACCACGCCGTGGAAAACCATATGCATGAGCTTAGGTATAGAAAAGTTTTGGCTCGGTGGGTAGCGTACAACCTTACAGACGCCAGTCGTGCAGTCCGTGTCGCTATATGTCAATCACTTTTGCTGCGACCCCGACGTAAAGAGTTTTTGTCTGATCTAGTTACTGGAGATAAATCATGGATTGATTACTTTTTGGCTGCCGCCAGAAGAAACGCCACCAACTCAACTGACAACTGAAGCCGAGTCAAAAGAACCGCTTAAAAGTTCTGCTTTGCTGTTTCTGGAACGCGCAAGGCATACTGTTTTATGAACTATTACACAATGAAGCTATAAACGCTGACAAATACTCAACCCAGCCCACCAAACTGTCTGCTGCTATCAAGAAAAAACGACGAAGACGAATCAATGTAGTTTTACTACACGATAACACTCGACCGCATGTCGCATCTGCTGTTCGCCAACAGTTGGAGAACTTGGGCTGGGAGACGATACCCCACCCACCTTATTCCCCAGACCTTGCCCCATCAGACTATCATTTGTTTAGAGCCCTGAAACAACATTTGCGGGGTAAACAATTTAATGATTACTCTGATGTAGAGGCGGAGTTGAACCACTTTTTCGAGGCACAGCCATCAGAGTTCTGGGCGAAAGGCATCCAAACTTTGTCGGATCGTTGGCAAGAAGTCTTATATGCTAATGGTGATTACATGATGACTAAGCTTTTTGTATTATAATAATAATAAAAAATATTAGGTTGGGGAAAAAGTCTTTTCGCATTATAGTATGTATGAACTTGTAATAAAATCTCTTTGGCTATACTATTTGTATCTGGCTAGTTTTGGTATCATTGAAAGTTTAAATTTTAAAGAACATAATTCCAAATTCAAATTAGGAAAATGTGTGATGTTCATTTGTTTTTCGTACCGTCAAGATGAGTGAATCTAATGAAGAAATTCGATACATTTTAAAATTTTACTACAAAAAAGGTAAAAATGCAACGCAAGCCGCGAAAAAAAATTGCGATGTTTATGGACCTAGTGTAGTGTCTGTGAGAGTAGCACAAATTTGGTTTAAGCGTTTTCAATCCGGAAATTTTGATGTCAAAGATGCACGTCGCTCTGGTCGCCCTATTACGGATAAAATGGATGCCATTTTTGAAAAAGTGGAGCAAGATAGCATATCAGTAGTTACGACGTAGCTGAAGAACTGGAAATTGACCACAAAACAGTTTTGGCGCATTTGAAAAAAACTGGGTACACAAAAAAGCTCGACATTTGGGTACCTTACGAGCTCACTGAAAGAAACCTAATGAACCGTGTACTCATTTGTGATTCTTTATTACGACGTAATGAAACCGAACCATTTTTGAAGAAGCTGATAACTGGTGATGAAAAGTGGATCACGTATGACAAGAACGTGCGAAAAAGGTCGTGGTCAAAGGCCGGTCAGGCTTCACAGACTGTGGCGAAACCCGGGTTAACTCGCAACAAGGTAATGCTGTGTGTGTGGTGGGATTGGAAGGGCATTATTCATTATGAGCTGTTACCACCAGGCAGGACCATCGATTCTGAACTCTACTGCGAACAACTGATGAGATTAAAGCAAGAAGTTGAGAGAAAGCGGCCGGAATTAATCAACAGAAGGGGTGTGGTTTTTCATCATGATAACGCTAGACCTCACACATCTTTAGCCACTCAGCAAAAATTAAGAGAGTTTGGCTGGGAGGTGTTAATGCATCCGCCGTATAGTCCTGACCTTGCACCTTCAGATCTCCACCTGTTTCGGTTTCTTCAGAATTCTTTAGGCAGTTTCAGGTTAACATCACGAGAGGACTGCCAAAACCACTTGTCGCGGTATTTTGACCAGAAGTCCCAAAATTTCTATAGCAATGGGATCATGTCCCTACCTACAAGATGGCAAAAAGTTATCAACAAAATGGTACCTACATACTTTAGTTAAATGTAAATAAACTATATTAAAAAATGTTTTGAATTTTCTTGAAAAATGCGAAGAAACTTTTTCCCCAACCTATTAAAAAGTGTCTCGATACTGTCGTGCCAACCTGATAATATATGGACGTCGCCGCCAGGCTCCTTCAAGTTCAGCTTCATCGGCGAATCCTTTGGCAGGATTAAACTGCATTCTGGACACTCCATGTAACTATACTTTTTCTTTCAAATAGATTCAAGACCGCTTATACCATTAACAAAATCTTACCTAGCAGTACCAGCCTCGATCCAAGCCTTCAACACAGAGTCATTGAACCCGTTGATCTGTCCGGCGCTCAAGAACCTGAGGTTCTGTGTCCTGGTCAACATGTCAATGAGGCACTCCGTCGATAGGTCCGTGGCCGTCACGTCTAACTCCTGAATCGAAGACTTCTCCCATTCCACTTGCATCACGTGCTCGGATTGGAGACCTGGTAGAAATGAGGTTGAAGTTTTAGCAAAGCTTTACCAAATATTGGTGATGTTGCTTTAAAAATAGTGGCAGAGAAGCCTAGCCTAGCGTTGTTTACGTCAGCGTTCGGCCAAAATCATCACATGCAGCCCATAACAGTTCATTGCTGGACCTAAGTCGCTGAAATAGTGTTGCGGACTCAGCACAGGAGCGGGAGGTTAAATTGGCACAAGCAAAGGGAAGCTTATTATCTAGTACTGGGTTAAAGTACCTACTGAAGTTGGGCTGCGGATAATGATGTTTTCATAAAATATTGAGGTTCGCTCGAAATGAGCAAACTGAGTCAAATTCTTGGACTTATTTCGTTTTGAGGGCACAAATATAGTTAAGAGCTAGTAAATTTACCGTCGAAAATCGTAATCTTAGGACATTTCTAAACGACTCCGAAGGTTCTATACTTGTTTTTTTTTTTTCTACAAAATAAATGAGTAAAACTTACTGCATCCGTTCATAAGTAAGCAGGTGAGCCTCCTAGAGCGTTGGAAAAGAGTCTTCATAGTGGAGCCTGTCACTTTATTGCAAAAGTTCACCGCCAGGCACTCCAGCTGTAAACAGAAGTGCAATATTTGTAGGATTAGCAAGCGAAACTAGACGAGACTGGTCGACACCTAAACACGATGAAATAAAAAAATGATACGATCTTTTTTTGGGGGTCAACGACCGTAGTTTGTGTAGGCTACTCAAAACATTAGTTTAAAAAAAAACGTTTTTTGTGTAAACTTCACAAGCGTGAGCGGTGTCTAAACACGATAAATAAGTAAATAAAAACTGATTTTCTCAACTAACAATAACACACACTTAACATCATTGTGTGATCAGCTTGTAGATCCTATACAATAGTATGGTATGCTTATGGTATAGGATCTAATGAACATACCTACTTATAATCATCTAACGGCTATTACCCAAACTACTATCCTGATTAATATTATTGTGTGGATGCAGACAGGGTATGCAAAAATGAGACGCAAATGCAGGTTGAGTGTGGAATGTGTATATTTCCAGAAATCGGTCTCTTAATATCTCTGCTGCAATAATGAATACATAGTGGGTACATATAAAAGGTTAGCTAGAACAGAATACAAATACCCTACGTGCTGCATTTAACACATTATCTGCTTAATTCTTTATGCAAACGCTTCTTTATGCTACACCCTTACCGACCCTTATTTTACGATGTTTTCGAAACAATAGAGATGCACAACAAACGCACAGGTGCGGCGCGCCGCACTCGAAGAAAGTTATGTAAATTGTATGGACGCGCATACGCGCCGTCAAGCACCTGGTGAACGTCCGAAAACGCGCTAGTGCGTCTGCCGCGCCTAATGTATTAACAAGTGAGTAGGTATTAGTAATATATAAGGTAGTTATACTATTCCGCTACATTATAAATGCGATCGTGAGTTTGTTTGTTTGTGACCTGGATTATGACATGAAACGTTTTATCTCGGCAGTACGTTCCCGTGATATAACTTCAGAACTCCACGCGGGTAAAAGCTGGTCGTTACCGGTTATCCACGCTTGGTTCTGATCTGACATTCCTGTTGTGATGTCCCATCTTTAAAAAAATAAAATTTGATGACGTACTCTTGTGCGCGGTTAAATCGGAAGTTATCCCACGGGAAAGTTCTACAGGGATAAAAGTAATTCTAAGTAAGTATTTACTTAGAATTACTTTTATTCCCCGCCTACCGCAGTCCGCAGTCCACTGTTGGACATACCTAGGCCTCTCCAATTCTGGGCAACTCTCATCCAGCTGCTACCAGCCACCCTGCGAAGATTCGTTTTCTCTAAGGCTACTATGACTGTTAATTATCATTACCTGAATACAATTAGAGCTGAACGCATCAATATGGGAGTCATCCACGAAGTTGATGCCATACAGGTTGATGACGCGAAGGTTGGGGGTGGCAGACTTGAGTTTGTGGACGTTGATGACTTCGTATATCTCCTCCTCTTCTTCTTCTACCTTCTCGTATGTGCCTGAAAGAGATGGAGAGAGTTTTGTTAGCGCATTCTTTGCAATCCTCTAGTTGGAAGATAACTTTGATAACGTCAGTGAATTCATGAGATTTTACGTCCTTCAACCTTTTGAGTAGGTACAGAGTTGTAGAAGGGTGTGGTAACGCTATTTGACCTATTACAAACTCCCTCGTTGGTCTAGTGATCGCAAGCGCTACTGATGAGCTTCGGTGCGAATCCCAGGTGAGGCAGGTAAAGGGTTGGTGGGTTTTTCCGTCAGGGATTTCTCAGTAGCAGTCTCGAGTCTGGATTTGTGCCCGGTTGATCGGAAGTAGGCTCGCCCCCCCCCTATTACATGGGACTTAACACAAGGGGCGAAATATGGGTGTACTTAGGGTTGTCGGGTGGTTGGGATTCGTCTGGAATGTCCCGACATTTCATATCATATTTCTTAGTAGAGTACCGGGTTAGTTTTTGGTGATGTTCTTGAGAAAGGTCAGCGTAGTACTCGCAACTAACCTAACTAACTTTGTGTATAACCAGATGTAGGTATGAACGTAAAGCAAAAAGAGTGTGGATGTAACAATTCAACAGAGAGAAATGTGATAAATCATCGTGAATACCTACTTAGAAACTTGTCTCTCGTCAATGGTTAATGTAGTAGTGTAGTAAAGCTGCCCTGTATCGAAATTTGGGGGACCTTTTTACAAAATAAATAAAATAGCATCCTGAGTCGAGAGCTTATGCTGTCATTGTGACTTTACTAAGAGAATACAAGAGCGAGCGAGGCGAGCTAGAAATCTGACTCGGATACTTTAAGTTTTCATTGAAGAGCTAGCGAAACGAGCTCGAAAACAGAAGCATTCTTAACCCGGCCATTAGTGAAGATTTCATTGGAATTTTACTAAGACAATGCAAGAGCGAGCGAAACCAGCTAGAAATTTGGAGAATCCTGTCCTGACTCGGAAAGTTAAGCTGTCATAGGTATTGACATTTAAAAGAGAAGAGAAGAGAGAGCGAGCAAAGCGCGTTCAAAAATTGGAGCATCCTGACGCGTAAGGTAGATTTTCTGTGTGATTTTACTAAATGAATGTAAAAGCTTGAGAGTTGGACCGTGCCTTTAGCTTGAAGTAAGGCTTCGGCGCTTGAATAAGGCGAGTTTTTTGATCCGTACTGCAGGTATGGTAACAACATATTATGTAGGTATCTACATATATTTCATATAACACTTCATAAATTCATGAACATAACTAAGTACATACAACAACAAAAAGTATGATTTTATTTGCAGTCCCGCAAATCCCGCGGATTCGCAGGATTGATGACCTCGATCCGCAGGCTTGCGGGATTGGATTCCCTAGTTGAACAGTAAACTCACCAATAAGATGCAGAATCTCCAAGCCGTTGATAAAGTTGTAGATCTTCCTCATGAAGCCCTCCATAAAGATGACCTCTGACAGACAGATGCAAAGGTACCGCAGCTTCGTGGGAAACGCCTGCATCTCTGAGAAGTCGTGCAGCTGCATGGCTGAAGATGAAAGAACAATAAGGTTTTAATACATAGGGTTCGAAAAGGAGAAGGTTCTATTCGATTGCGGCAAAATTCCTTGTGTATTGCACATAATAAAATCCTTAAATTAATTAATTCATTCACACACTGACAGACAAGGCACTTCCTAAACCGCTGGGTTTAGTATCTGTGGTCTAGGCACAAGAGTTCCTTATTTGAACATACATCTCCGAATAGGGTTAAATTGGGGGATTTATGACGATGGAAAAGTAAATTTCGATAAACTCTATTTGGTTTGACCATCGATAATCATTGGATACGACAAACATCACAAGCAAGTCATTTTATTTTCTATCGTAAATGCAATATTGAACACAAAACCTGTAGGTTTCGTATGCATAACCAAAATAAATAATAATTATTGTAATACCTTTATAAATATTTTGTCTCAAGCAGGAATCGAACCAGCAACACGTATCAATCTGCCTAGCCTTTTCCCAACTACGTTGGGGTCGGCTTCCCGTCTAACCGGATGCAGCTGAATACCAGTATTTTCATGGAGCGACTGCCTATCTGACCTCCTCCTCTGGGTAATACGATACCCCTTGGTAAGACTGGTTGTCAGACTTTCAGGCTTCTGACGACCCATAACCGACGACTGCCAAAGATCCACGAATGACAGCCGGGACTAACGGCTTAACGTGCTTTCCGAGGCACGGAGGAGTCTCGCTATGTATAGATGGTCACCCATCTACGGACCAACCCCGGCGAGCGTAACTTAACCTGATGGATCGACCCGTGGGGCTGTTATTACTTAGCCACGAGCAGCAACACGTATGTATTGATAAAAGTCAGCACAAACCACTGCGTCCAGCTAGCCGTAACTAACCTACCATTGGTAAGCAAACTACTTATTTGGTTTTCACGTTAATAATACAAGGTGTAATTTAAATAACGCACAACCTCTTAAGAGGTCATTGCACTCATCATTATGAACAACTTTTACTATGGGACCAAACCTGAAATCGCGAAAAAATATCTGCTGGTCCCTACATTTTGACGAGTTACGCGAACATAAATGTAGGGAACAGCTGATATTTTCTCGCGATTTCCGGTTTGGTCCCATAGTAAAAGCACAGTATAATTATTGAGGTGAAAGTCGTTTATAATGATGAGTAGGTACAGTGACCCCTTAAGAGGTTCAATCTGCCTGCCTTTTCCCAACAATGTTGGGGTCGGCTTCCAGTCTAACCGGATGCAGCTGAATACCAGTATTTACATGGATCGACTCTCTACCTGACCTCTACAAACCAGTTACAGGGTAATATGATAACCCTTGGTAAGACTGGTTGTCAGACTTTCGGGCTTCTGACGACCCGTAACGACGGTCAAAGATGCACGAATGACAGCCGGGACCAACGACCGCCACTGGTGGCAGCGGACTTTTTCATATATTTTGTATAGGCGCACCGCACACGTGTAGCCGGTGGCGGCCACTCGCTACAGCCGTGTCCGCGACTCGCACCTTGTGGTCGCTGCGGGCCACACAACACGCCGACACCCGCCACTGTCGCGCTGCTCCACCCGGTCAATGGCTTAACGTGCTTTCCGAGGCACGGAAGAGTCTCGGTGTGTAAAGATGGCCATCCACGGACCAACCGCGGCAAGCGTAGCTTAACCTAGTAATGTAGCGACTCGTACGGCTGTTATTACTTAGATCTTTATTTAAATTACACCTTGTTTATTATGCACATTTATCATAACCTAGCTGCTGGCTGACTTCACCTGCGATCCAGGATGAAAAAGAGCCCTTGTCCTTCTCCAGGTCCCAGATTACCTACTTATCTGTCTAACGATCGATCCGCATTCATAATATTAGTATAGATTTATGTATATTCTGACTTACCAGTACTAAAATCGAGCAGCATATGCGTCAAGTTAGGACATTTTGCAGCAAGCTCATGTAGAACAGTGTGGGTGATCAATTCTATAGGCAGCTCAATGTACCTCAGGGAAGGCCCGAACCTTATCGATATTAGTGCTAGAAGAGACTCCAGTGATCCTGAAAATTAAGTTTATTAATAAAATCATGAAGTTGTTGTTCAATTTGATATGTAAGAATATGGGCAAAAATTTATAGCATCTAGGTAGGTTACTGTCAGAGTAAATTAAATATCTGTGAAGGGACTATACGCATAGCTCAGAAATAAAAACACAAAGTAGATAATTATAGGGTATAGCATTTCTTTTAATGTAATATTTAATACCACCTTAGGCTATTAGACGACCTGTTTTTGAGATGATTACGCCTCTTGATTTTGGCGCGATAAAAAGTTATTTCAGTATTTTTAATACTAACGCCATCTATTAGTAACTTTTTAAAGTCACCCATACATCACCACAGATAGTAAAATAAAACCTAATTCGGTGGGGTTGCAACGTAACAAAAACATGACTTATATGGTAGAAAAGCATTAATTCTATGTGGTTCTAATTTAAGACTCGTCAACTCATTTTAGTGGTACTATTTTTAGAATGTGAACCTACCAACATGTAATCCTGAGATTTCTGGTCGTAAACTGACGTGGGTCCATAGTTTTGTGTCGTAGGCGACCATGCGCCATCTTTTGCATACCGTCGCCATTCGACATATTTCTCGATGTGTAAGATACGAAAATATATTCAGTAATACTTTGTCTGGTAACTTCTCTATAGTCTGAAACAAAATAAGAAGCACGTTAGGTTATTTTATCCTCCTAATCATTTGTTATTCATTTGTGGCAAGCGTAGTGACTGCAAATTGGCACCTAACTATTAAAAATTAATTATTTATCTTTCACAGCTGCAGTTATGGGTAGAGTAGAGTAGACGTGTAATATGTAATTGAATTATTATTAAGTGTCACTTCTAATGCTATAAAGATCCTAATGCATTCTTATTCTGCCCTATTTCCAAAGGTTAGTTTCTAATTTTTCTTAGTTTATATTTTTTATGTACACAGGACAGTCTTTAAAAATATGTAAACATAATCTAAACAATAACAAGAACACATTTACATAACATTACCGTGTTAGCGAACGGGCTCCGGACTTGCCCGCCTTCAGTCAAGTAAACTTGACTGGCTTCCAAAGCCAACTGCCCCCAAACATCAGTCGGGATATCCATAACGAATTTTTATACTACACACTAAATAAATCACGAAAAATACATTAAAATATACGATTATCTGGCCGAATTCTTTCCAGATTTACTTGATACGCACGTAAACTTCGACTCGAGCGCATAAATGGAACGCTCAGGTTAATTTTGGAACCATCCGGGATTGGGCGAAAGTGAGCGTGTAAGAAATATTTCAGCAATTCGTTGATTATTTACTCTTTAAAATAAATTGAAACAGTAACACTGGAGAAACGCATACAGCTGCTAATGATGATGTAATTTTTAAAATGAATGGCGACGGCTTTTGATATTTTATATTATTTAATAAAATTTTCGGAAGCGGGAAATTTGAAAGCTCTGCGTGGTGCGTAATCGGAACTCAGAACTTTGAAGGTGTAATAAAACGTTTTAACTAGAGTTTTAAAATAAAAAATACTCCTCTGTGTGTCATTCTCTTCTTAGCAATGTCTTCTACAAATAGCTATAGTTAATTAAGATACCGATTTGAATGTCTTCTGCTTAAAATGTGTGTTATTTATTTATTAATATTAATTACAATGGTATTACACCAGTAACAGTAATTAATTAATTATTTCTTATGCATCATATAAATTACAATTTAAATACAGCGTTAATAAAAAATAAAAAAAAATACATTTCGTCAGGTTTCGCAAAATCTCAAGCACAATAACATGATTTGGTTATGTAGCCAAGTGCGACAATATCTAGACCAAGTTTTCTATTGACACAGATGCATGACATATCTCTACGCTCATTATGGGCGTGCAACATTGTATGCACGAGTAAGATAATTTAGAACACATCAATCATACGTATAAAAAATTGCATTGATTTTGTGCATAATAAACCTATTTCCTTTTTCTCTCTAGCTGTAGGTAGTCCTAGTGGGTTAAATCTTGAACTCCCAAGGCAATTCTATCGTTAAAGGGGAAGCGAAAAAGAATGCTAAATCTGATGCCAGGTGGCCGCACACGGGTCACACGTTACAGACACAAAACGCCGCCATTTGCAGCTGGAAGCGGCTATTAAGAGGATTGTGAAGCTGTAAATTTTCATACAAAAAGAGATAACGTTTTTCTCCCCGTAAACATAGTCTAATTTTCATAATTTTTGGAAATGTTATAGGTATAATGAAAAACTAGGTCCGTACATTTTTATTATAAAGAAATATTGCATACGATATAAGTTATTTGCAGCTAAATATCTATATTTTTGACATAAAAACATCCTCGAGCATTTTTATTTTTTTAAATTAAATTAAATTGAATTACTAAAAACGAAAAACGTACAGACCTAGATTAAAGTGTACTGTAAATAATTGTATGAAATGTAGGTAATTGCCTCCAAAAATCGCGCCGCGTATCGGCACTTCACAATCCTCTTAAGTAGCGGAAGTGCGCGACAGTCACATGTGGTTGGTGGTTGACACTAGTGGTCAGTAGCCACTACTTTTATATATTTTGCTAACGTTTAGATTAGTGGTCGGTGGCGGCCACATGAACAACAAAGAGTTCATATAAAATGTACGAAACCAATAGTCCGCAGCTCGGTGGCGACGGCGACGTTTAGCCCGTGTGCGGCAAGACTTATTCATTGACCTTCCCTTTCAAATTAATCAACACCACACATCTGTAATATCTCAAAATTATCTTTTATCTTGTTGTCAGTCAATCAATCGTCTTTCGTTCTTCGTCCTCGTTCGCAACTGTATACCTACCCGTGCCGAGGTGATAGCTATGTAGGTAACAACGTATTGTCTGTGCAGACATAACTTGGCAAACAGGGCGGTATTTCCTGGATTGTGACTCAGGCAGGCGCCGATCTGTTTGTGTATAAATCCCGTTAATATATTGTTTCTCGACTCGTGTGAGTACCTACCTATTGTATTAATTTTTTGTCAATAGTGCGCAAAAAATCGTGCATTGTGAAAATAGATCGTTCTTTTCCGCATCATTCGTACTGTTAAATAATTATTATAAGATAGAATCAAGTCTTGCAGTTGATTTTATCGCTGACACAATTTGTTTGGAACGTATGATAAATGATACAAAAATAAATCATCTGTTTATACAACTATCACCTGTATTAATTAGCTGTTAAGAGCGAAAGTCGATTAAGAAAATTTGGCGGCAAATTGTCGGCAACAACAGGGCTACATGCCATAAATTTCTAATTTCAAATGTCACGTTGAAACAGAATATTTAACAGATCAATTTCTACAGAAATAACGTTTTAATTATAATACCAGACTAATAGTTAAAGCAATCTTGATGGATTGAATGAAACAGATGCAAAACGAATTTTGGACGAAGATTTATGCCTTGTCTCATTCGCAAAGCTTCCATCAACTAAACTGCATTAAACTAATGTTTTTCGAATTGCCTTCGAATGATTTCCAAAGAAGGAATGCATATGAAGCTTCGAAAAACAATAGAAAAGACTATTCTTAACGTGGCAGTAACTGAGACAGCAAATATATCTGTTGTGTGATATAAACATACAACTGCAGTTCTGACACAATATTCACCAAATTCAACGATGTCTGCATATCTCTATCTAAATATGATTTCGCGATACAAATCTGAAGACGAGACGTCAATATTGTGACGTCGCAAAGCCAAAGGTGTAATGGAAGTGGCGCCAACCTAACCCGTTTGGAAATGAACAGATGTATTCCAACGAATTTAGAATTAGTCTCATTTAAGAATGAAGATGACGCAAGTGATTAGAAGAAAAAAAAGTCTACAGAATTTTTGTGCTATTTTCATAAAGAGATTGATACTGGTTTATGAAAACAGGAATGTTTAGGAAACAAATAATAAAAAAGAGTTGGAAGAATTTAAAATGAAATGAAAAAAAAAAACAATTCCTTATTCAAATATCAAAATTCACAATCATTGCACATCCTTAACTTGTTTATGGTCTAAACATTACCTTCCTCCTTGGTGGAGTGGGTGGAGGTTTCGAAACGTAGTATCCTAGCGTTTGTGTTTCCTCATCCTGCATTATCGAATAAATAATTATTGTTTATGCACTTTTCTTAACAGGCTGCACACGACTGATTGCCTGCATATAATCACAACAAGTAATTGTTTGGCACAAATCAATCTTATGTCATTGTCACTCAGATTATTTTTAGGGTGTCAACCTGCCTATACGCTAAGCTATAACAAATACATATGCTGATAATAAAATTATGATGAGATGGGGCATTCCCTTATATTCGATACCTCGGGGCTCAGAGGACGTATTTACATCATCTTATTCATTTTTCATTCTTTATCGAACAGTATACCCAAAGTAGTGAAATTCTCGAAAAAATGTTCTATAGGTACTAGGTATCCAAAATTTTAGGGCTTTCAATGCAACAACACAATTTCTTTACGACCTTAATAGATTTCAAACGAAAACCAATCTGTCCTTTACTACTTGCCTGTTTAAATATCTAGAAGTAATTTTGGTATTCGTAATTCAATTCAAATATTTAATTCGGGCAAGGTACATCCATATTTTGGTTAGTTACAATGTAGGTACTTACAGAACTATGTTAGTAATGATGAATATAGTATTTTTATAGGTTATTGGTAATATGTCGGCAATCCATTAAAGGGAATGTAGGAGAGGTCATTTGCAACCAAATGACCCTGTATGACCCCTATACAAATGTCAACCATATTTTTTGCAGAAATCGACCATTTTAGTCAAAATACCCGCCATCTTCACCCGAACCGCGTCCCTACAAACGGACACCGCGCACACAAATGCGTATGTACTCAATGCCCAAGGAAGGGTCTGTCGACTTTACCACTCAATGTCTTCAAGATAATATTGGGATCCTCCCTCACTCTGCTTGTAACTGAGGCGACTCTCTTGCGCAAGAGAGAGTAGAAATCGTCTGTTCGCGCACGCGCAAACATATCAGACGCACTACAGTAGCCAGGCAAATCCAAAATTATCCTGAAGGCGTTATTGTATTGGACGCGTAAGGCGTTGTAGGTACGCTGCGTATATTTTACCCAAAGGCTACAGGTGTAAAAAGATTGGCAGTAAGCCTTAAACAAAGTGATTTTTACATCACTCGTACAGCGTGCAAACCTGCAGGCTATCATATTGCAACGAATTGCCAACGCCATGCGCTCCCTCTCCATGTCTGCGTCTTTCGAGAGATCCTCCGTTACCACGTGTATGGTACGTGAAGCGAGAGACTTGATTTAAAGGCATTCCATTGAGAGTGGAGGAGGAACCTCTGACGAAATTCTGTTTCTCCCTTTGAATATGAGGAACACCCTCTTTTATGTTTTAGACAAGGCCGTGCGACGTTGCGTATGATTCGCAAATCGATATTAATTTTCTTATCGTGTTGATTGATGAATCAACGCGATAAGAAAATTAATATCGATTTATCCATCCAGTCCATCGACCCAGGTCCCAGCAGCACCATGTCGTCCGTGTAGCTCAAGTTATTGACTGTTACACCATTACTAGAGCAACCGACATTTGCGCTGCTGAGTTCCTCAATCAACTGACTAACATACAAGTTAAACAAAATAGGCGATGTTAGTCCACCCTGTCTAACTCCACATTCTAGTTTATATGGGTCAGAAAAGGTGTCCGTCCATCTGACCCGGTCAATCTGATTATTGTACCAAAATTGTAATAGGCCAATTAGCTCACTAGGTACATTTAACTTGGCTAGCTTGGCCCACATGTTATCATAGCAGACAAGGTCAAAAGCCTTAGAGTGGTCAAGAAAGACTGCATAGACGGCATCTTTCTATCAGTATAGTACCTGACCGTCTGCTTGAGTAGGCCCCGCTGATATATGGTGTAACTTTTGTTTGTCCCCCGCCTGCGATACCAAAATTCAATAGATTATAATGCTTGTTTTTCTCTCTCCAGTTAGGTATGTGTTTTTTGCAGTCGGGTTTTTTTTTATAACTTTTTTATTTCAATCTGTTTGGTTTTATATATGTTATGGCTATAACCCGAAGTGCGGCTACACCTACTTTTAGCCGGCTAGAACTAGGTGTAGGTAATCGATTGCATTCGGACCCTGGTACTCGCCGGCCGCTGCCGCGGCACCGCTCGCTTTGCTCGCTCGGCTCGTGCATTGTATGGTCGCAATTCTAACTTAACCTACCTTTCAGCCTACACCTAAGTTTAACCAACTGTTATACATGTGTATTTTGTGTGCGTCACTTTCACGTGAATAAACTGTTTTTCTTTCTTTCTTTCTATTGATGTAGCCGGCTAAAACTTCAGGTTTTAGCCGTGACGAATATATTTATATTTGGAATTGACTTAATGAGTCAATTATTAGCTTTTATTTGATACTAATATTGTTGTAATTTTTTTTTTTTAAACCGATTAAGATTGAGTCGGACAGGCGCACCGAGGGTATATAAAAAAGTGTGCTAGATAGAGACATCGTTTTATTCTTCCTGTAATCTTTACATAAACTTCTAGCACACAGAATAATTTCAGATTTTTCAGAGATAAGTGGGGGGAACGGTATTTTCATTTACATTTTTCATCAAAAGTCGAAAACTAAAGGGCCTAAAAAAATGTTTGTTTCATATAACTGTGTGAAGCGTTGTACATCTTTAGTCTTAAGGCTTGGCATTACGCCGTTGACCTCGCTCAAATGGGCGTTACCGCCGAGAATGCCCCGCGCACCCCCTCATTATAATTACGCGCGAAGCGATCACTAATATTCTATTTTGCACCGCTGACTGCCACAGAGCCATGACGCGAGACGCACGCATAGGTAGCCTGTTGCATATTTTAGAGCAGTGGTGCAGAACATTTTTAGGTAAAAACTTGTATGTTGTAGAAAAACAAATACAACACTTGTGTAAATTATTATATTTTTAGAAAATATTTTTTTTTTATGACTAAGAATTAATAATAATAATAATAATCTTTTATTTCTCTCGTAATCACAAACACAGTACAAAGTCAAGGTAACACTTAATAGAGACTGGTGTCTGTTGTAGGTAAAACCTGTATTACAGATCACCAGGCTTACCGCCATCGGACAACTCATGAATGACCTATGACTGTATTAACCTAACATACAGGTTGTACATAATAAAACACTATTACAAATTAATAACAAAAGTGAAGTGAAACTAAATGGAAAATTAAAAACTAAAGTAAAAATGGCTCTTAACGTTTGATTTGGGAATGAGTGAGTGTGAGTGTGTGTGTGTGTGTGTGTGTGTGCTTATTCATTTTATTATATAAATATGGACCCAGGAAACCGAAAAAAATATGTGCGAGACTGAACCTATATCTATTTGTAGTGCAGACATCGGTGGTTCTTCTCTTACCAGATATTGTTTTGGGGTCGTAAGAAAGTTCTGAGTGCTTCTTAGTAACTGTCAGTAGAATAAAAAGTTGTCTAACGGTCAGCACCTTATAGCGCTGATAAAGATCAAACATAGGGTGTCGTATTGGAAGGAAAGAACTTACTTTTAATACGGTTCTTTGGGCTCTCTCAAATTTTAGTAGGTGAGTTTTAGCGGCTCCACCCCAAGAAGTTATACAATATGACAATAGAGATTGACACAATTCATTGTAATATTACTAAAACAGAAAATGCGCGGCAGAATATAGACAGTTATTATTATTATTATTAGCTTTCCCCGCAACTTTTGTACCTAAAAGTACCTACTACTAGTAGTTGTTTTAAGTACTTCAAATATTTAAAAAAAAAAAACGCAAAATAAATCAAGTGGAAAATCTGAGCAATATACAAATCTGCCGGCCATATGCTTGCACGAAGCTCAAATGCCATATTAGGTTCATGGGCTCCATGAACCACAATGCGTCCCATATGGTTTGTGGGCCCCATACGACCCGTGACCGCAGTTCAATTTATTATAAGTCACAAGCGGTCGTGGGCCCGGATCTTATTAGTTCAATAAGGCCGGCCACATACACAGACTGAATTCCGTTTCGGAATTCCGTTCCGAAATATCGATTCGGAATTTTCGAAGGCAGTAAATCCATACAAAATCAAGGATGTATCACACACGTACAGTAGTTCTTCGTTTATTTTGTATGCCTTTGCTGCTTTCGAAATTCCGAAATGATATTTCGAAACGGAATTCCGACTGTGTGGCAGGCCTAATCAATTAATATATAATTATATTATACAGAGTCGTCCATTTACAGGGTCCATTTTTTTTGGTTTTGATGGTTTTTTTTTATCCATTTTATTGCATGTCAGTGACTGATGTTGGGATTAAATTTGTTCAGGTTATACATTGACAAAAGCAAAATAAAAGCAGCTTCGTTCAAAGATCTTAACGCTTCAGATTCCCACGTTTTGTTTACTATATCCATATGAAAGGTGAATAATTTTTGTGAGATCTCAGGAAGTCCTAGAGTTGACGTAATTTCCAGAAGTTGCGTATGTCCACATCCTGCTGCTATTGCCTCAACTACGGCACATGTGTTTAAATTCATTTCTTCTGGGGTGTTGTCTCCCTCTATTATAAAACTCATGTTACATAAAAGACATTTCAGTTTTAATTTATTCATTAAACCTGTCAAACGTTCAGATACGATTTCTATTGACTTTAAACCGCAGCTTGATATTTCTTGGAGTGATTTAAAAAAATGACTGATGTTTACAATACGTCTACCAATCGATAATTCTTCAGTTCCCCTAAAACAAAGTAAAATTTTAAATTCAGTTGAAATAGTGATGGCTTTAAAAAATATTGTAGCTTATATTGTATACGTTCATCCACGTTTATTTATAAAAGGGTTACGTTAATCCAATTTTAAAATATATTATGTCATTTGATTTGCTTATAACTTTAGGGTCCTATGAAACTCGCCAACCTCGTTACTTTTCGACTCCTTGTAGTCCGAGAGTTGCAATCTGCAGGTTACATCCATGGGGTCCAAAGAGGATGGACAAAAAAAGTCCACATACTGTCGGAATTCCGTTTCGAAACATCGATTCGGAATTTTCGAATGCAGCAAATCCATGCAAGATCAAGGATCTACGAGTATCACACACGTCCTCCGTTCGAAATTTTCTCCAAATTACGCATGGTAGTCTGTGCGTGACTTTGTATGGGTTTGCTGCTTTCGAAATTCCGAAACGATATTTCGAAACGGAATTCCGGGACGGAATTCCGACTGTATGTGGCTGGCCTAATTATTACCCTATATTAGCAATCTGATTGCAATGAGTAATAATACAGGGTCAGATTAAGGTTTTTACCGGCGCCAACGACCTTGCGTGTGTGGGCGGAGCTTTGTACTACTCCCCGCACCACCCGAACCTAAACATCGCGCGCGCTGCTTCGCTAGGGTGTACACGATTACTGCCGCGCGCGACATAGAGTAATTAATAACAGCCGTCTTATTACAAAAGATTTAAACACATGTTCAACGCGTATTTTATGTTTTTTATGTATGGAGTTTGACGTTAGACATGCGTTGAACATGTTTTTAAACCTTTTGTAGTAAGACCGCAGATGTTTTTATAAATACCTACATATAAGGTATTAAAAAATTAACTTTACAATCTTTAAGGAGTGGCAACACATAAAACATCTTGTTTAGATATTTCTTTATTAGTCACATCAATCACATTCTGAAATAAAAGTATGTACATTTCTACCAGTTAACAATTATACAACGTGGCGCTGCAATGGCGGCATGAAATCAACACACGTATACGGTTCCACGTTCTCGTTTTATAAGGATATATTTTAATTTCATTAAACGTTATTATTTATTGATTTATTTACAATTTTATAAAATAGCGTCTTATCTGTATAGCACAGAGATGAAATTAAAAAGCGAACGAAAAAAAGGGTAAGGGATTTTGAACACTGTATATGATATTAAATTCATGTTATGTAGGACCTGATATGAAACCCTAGAGGTACAACTAGACGATAGCGAAAGAGCCTACTCCACAAACAAAAATGTAGGTACTATAAGACAAGATCAATTTGTAGGTCTTTTTTTCATTGTGTTAGTGGATATGCTCAAGAACCAAGAATATTAGTAGCTAAAAACAATCGGCATCGGCATTTATTTCAATGCCTGCACGTACGAAGTTGCGGGCATTGCTGGTGCATCATAACGTTTTTGTTGTTTGTCAAAAAGAAAACCAATATTTAACTTGTTTATTGACAGATTACTCAAAATTCATTAAAATTTCATTGAATTTCGGTCAATGTTTTCTTCTTTTTATTTGAACTTCTTCATCATCGCTTACTCGTATATTACCGAACTCTTGAATTGAAGCATTCGGAAAGTCAGTAGAGTAATAAAAAGTATTTTCTGTATCTTCTTCATTTATTTGAATCTTGCTTTCTTTCTTGCCAGTGTTCAAATAAACAAAAAAGGAAGTACACGGGTTTCCGTGTACACGGAAATCCGTGTACTTCCTTTTCGTGGTGTTTGTTTTCTAGTTTTCTACCTCATCATGTTCCTTCGTTTTTTTATCATTTATGAGCAAGTATGTTGAGAGGATCGTGTTGTTTCGCTGTCCCATTTTCTTCCCTGTTTCCATCTTTTCTGTTGCTCCGCCATTGTTAATAGTTTTACTTGCTTTGGTCTTTGTTTTTTTTTCCAGTTGTGATTTTTGTTTATGGTTATATTGCCATTTTCATTTAATTTTTTCTTACAGCCTCTTCAAAGTTGAATTGGTAGGCTGAAATAGGGCACTTTACTTCAATTGTCATGTCATTGCAGATTCCGTCAGTGCTAGAGCCTATGTAGGGCAATCGTTCGTCCAGAAACAAACCACACACACGGTTGTATTTTAATCCCTTCCTGTTTTGATAATTGCTCTAAAGCGATTTTTTCGTTGTCAACTCCGTGTTTTATAGATTTTACATGACTAATACAGTCTTTGTATAAAAGGTATTTAACAAGATTTCCGCAACTGACATTTGGACGTCTTTTGATTAGTTGATTATTGAACAGTATGCCTTTGAACAAAGGTTAGATTTTACTTTAGCTTTAAACGCATTGAAGGGCAAATCTAGCAAAGAAGAGGGTAGCTTGTTATAAAAGGATATACCAAGCCCAACAAATGAGTTATGAACCTTATGAAGCCGGTGAAATCGAGCACTAAATTTGTCCTTATTTCTGGTGTTAAGATTGTGAATATCCCTGTTTTTAGTGTATAAATGTATATTTTGTCTTATATATAAGATGTTGGCGAAGATGAATTGTGATGCCACCGTGAGAATACCAATATGTTTAAAAAAAATCTCTCAAAGAAACTCTGGCACCGAGCTGGTAAATTGTTTGAACAGCTGGTTTCTGAAGAACAAATATATTTTGAATGTCAGCGGCTTTGCCCCAGAGCAGAATACCATATGACATAGTGCTATGAAAAATAACTAAAATAGACTAACCTAGCTGTATCAACGTCAGTGTATTGTCTTACTTTCGTGACAGCGTAGGCGGCTGAACTGAGCCTTCCCGCTAGGCTTGATATATGTGGGCCCCACTGAAGTTTGGCATCTACTGTTATACCCAGAAAAACTGCCGAGTCTACAGTTTAAAGCATCTCTATCTAAAATGATGTTGGGTCCTAGATTTCTAACATTCGGTAAGGCAAACCAATCTGTAACCATTGAGAGTGCAGTGTTTACGTCGTCAAAATCTTGTCTATTCCTGTCGACTTTAAAAATAAGAGAGGTGTCACCTACAAACAGTACAACGTCACAGATACCCTTTAAATAGAATGGTAATTCTATTTAAAGGGTATCTGTGACGTTACACTTAACTGAACTGGTAGCCCGGAAGAATTCACACCATTTACATCTACACATTGAATTATACAACGTGGCGCTGCAATGGCGGCATGAAATCAACACACGTATACGGTTCCACGTTCTCGTTTTATAAGGATATTTTAATTTCATTAAACGTTAATATTTATTGATTTATTTACATTTTTCTAAAATAGTATCTTGGAGACACCATAGGGCTATACTAATTTTCGTTATTATTTAGTTTGTTTGAAATTTGTTTATTTTTTTCAATTTACGAATTGTTACTGGCCGCTAGCCCTATCCGTGTCTTGAAGGAATGTCGTCATTACCGTCAAAATCTTTTGTATTTAAAATGAATTTGATAGGATGATAAGGGATAGACAAACATCAGATATTCCCCGCACGATTTGATGCAGCCAGCAGAGACCATTGGACAGTACCTACCATTTGTAGGTGGGATTTTGTAGTAGGGATAGGGAATATTTACTTATTCTTTGGTTAATTAAGTACCTACCTATAATACATAACATGAAAATTACCAAAATATGAATTGAAGTAGGTACTAGAAACAACAAAAGAAGGAGACAGAGATTACAAGAGTAAGTTTCCTATTTCAATGTACCTAATTGAAATAGGAAACTTACTCTTGTAATCTCTGTCCCCTTCTTTTGTATAATTTTTTGAGATTTCGTTTTTCTGTCTTTGTTTACTTCCCATCTTGAACACACTATGCTTTAGAAAATGATTGTTATTTTTTTACTATAATATAATAAAACACACTGAATACACTAATATTAACAAAGTAAAGGATGTATTCACACAAAAAAAAATATAGTCACGTATAAGGTAGGTAAGATACCAAAAATTAAATGAAACTCTGTCCGTGTGGCTACACTATTCACAAAAAAAACAATGTTTATCGAAGCGAGGAGGTCGTCACACAACGCGGCACAGGTCCGTCCAGCAACACGTCTCGCCCCGCACTGAGATTTTGGGCGAGAGCGGGGCGCAGCATAAATTTGCCGCTAATGATTTGCTTTGTAAATTAATTTAAAATCAAATAAAAATAATTTAAAAAAAGTAATGACATGAAATCATTTCTTATTATTTTGTAGAGAACTGTGTAAATTTATGAACACTTTTAATGAAAATTGTAGGAGTAATATGGTAAAAACTAGAAAAAATAGACCTGGGTTTACCTTTTTTTTTCTTTAGTTATATAAACTAAAGCAGATTTCTGGACACATGAAATCACTTTTTATGTATTGTAGATTATTATATATTTTTTTCTATCAAAAATATGCTATAGTTACTGTAAAAAATGGACACAAAGTTACTTAGTTTCGCCGTATTTTAGGGAGGACGGGCCTTAAATTAGCTAGTGAAACTCCACAGACGTGATGGGTATCGATATCTAAACATGATGAACTAGTTAGCTGCGACACATATACAGGTTCAAATTAAATTAGCTAGTGAAACTGCGCAGACGTGATGGGTATCGATATCTAAATATGATAAACTAGTTAGCTGCGACACATATATAGGGTCAAATTAAATTAGCTAGCGAAACTCCGCAGACGTGATGGGTATCGATATCTAAACACGATAAACTAGTTAGCTGCGACACATATTCAGGGTCAAATTAAATTAGCTAGCGAAACTCCGGCCAACGTAAATTCGTACGTGTCTAATAGTAACAAGCTATAGATACACTGCATGCGAATCTATAGCTCGTTATGTCGTTACTGTGCCGCCGTGTCGTAATGCCGCCCGGTCGTTTGGAATCTATACCTTGTTGCCATTAAACACGTACGAATTTCCGTTGGCAAATTCGAAACGAAAACAGTTTCTCGTTCTGGCGACGAAAGGTACCTAGGTAAGTATAAGCAGCTGATAGGTAGCTGCTTAGGTACGCATATTACTTATACGTACCTACCTATATCTTTTTATCAAAACGCTTGATTGATGGTTACTAGTAAAATGTTAGAGAGGTACTCAAATTACTTACCGTTTCATTCTTTTTATTCTCCTCTTGTATTTTATTTTCAAATTACGCTCAGTGCGTCATTTTTTGTCACCCATATTGATTTTATAAATAAACTTATATTAACACAAATATTTCCTATGTAGTATTACTAACTATATACTAAAAACTACTCTAATATTTACACACACAAAAACTATTAAAATCAACAAA
The DNA here is from genome assembly GCA_948252095.1 of Dicycla oo. Taxonomy (NCBI): domain Eukaryota; kingdom Metazoa; phylum Arthropoda; class Insecta; order Lepidoptera; family Noctuidae; genus Dicycla; species Dicycla oo. The sequence continues at coordinate 20,705,791 of OX411732.1, forward strand.
ATAAGTAGGTAGGTATTTGTTTACAATACTTTCTAATGGTATTGTCACCAACGAAAAAATGCGGGAAAAAGTGGTACAGGTCCGTTCAGCACTGCGTCTCGTCCCGCACTAAATTAATAGGCGACAGAGGGGTTGCTCACGCGATTGAGTGTCGATTTATGTAAAAAAAATGACTATAAGTAATTAGAAAAGTTATTTAAAAAAATAAGCCGAGGATTCCCTAGGTATTGTATTGTGTAATATCATGATGACTATAAAAAAACCTAGCGATTAATAGTTTCGAAGAAAAAAGGTTTTATATTTCTAAAACAGGGGTTACTTCTCATGTATGTTAATGATATTTAAAATTATTTTTTATTTTTTTCTAAGTGAAGGGGACATGTGCTTTATTGTGTAGTTTAACATATATTTTTTTAAAGATCATTATGGTACGGGTTATGGAGAAAAAAGGTTTTAAACTTCTTCAGTTCCAACCTAATTTACATATAGCACCGCCTTAAACTCTGCAAGTGCATTTTTATATTGGTGCGGAAATTGTACAGCAACCTGTTGCGCGTAAGAGACGAAGAATTACGGATATGTTTTAAAATACCTACGCGTGAAATCCTAAATCTGAAAGTATACCCAATGTCAACTCGGCCAGTAACGTCACAAATGTTAGGTAAAGGTACGCTTTAATGAATTAATTCTTGATTTCTGGATTTGAAAACATACCCGATGGCAACATGGTCTCTGACGTCTTGAGCGCACAAATATGTATTTACAGAATCATAATAATTAAAATCAGTAATACAACTCCATAAGTTAGTATAATCCTCAAATATCAAGATTTCATGAATCCGGAACGAGCCGGAAAGACGAGAAATGTTAACAGTGTATAATAGCATGTGCGAGACTGGAGTATGTAACAGCATCCTTGCTGCCCCTGCTTCGGAAGCAGCCAGGATGCTGTACAGACTCGTTAACATTGGCATTAGTCGCAGAGGTAGTGTAAGATGATTTTTAGTTGTGTAGTAGTACGTACATAAAGTCGATTTATAACGATGAGGGTGGCATAATCTGTCTAGATTAAAACCCTCTATAAACAATTAAAGAAAAAAAAAAGATTTCATGAAATAGTCATTCATTAGGATTGCCTGCTCTTAAAGAGTTGTATGGATCTCTTTAATGATTATAATTAGGTAAATACATACTTGTTACGGCCGTGAATTAAATTTTGATCAACGTAAAACCTAATACTGACTTGTAAATTGCAAAAAACGGAAGATAATTTGAATTTCGCGGGATACCCTGACGCTTTCGCCCGTCGAGGATGAAGAAGACGAAGAAAAGGAACATTGAGTATTTTTGAAATGAAGAGTAAAATTAGTAGGTAGTCTATAGTTTCACTTTTGATAAAAATAATTAGGCTTAGTACTGTTTTATAAGTATTGGACAAAATTAACTCACAATTTCAAATAAAAAAAGTAATAATAGATCACTGACTCACTACACAATTAAACTAACTAAATAAAGTTTGCGTAGTCAAATGCAGATTTATACCCTAATAAATTCTCTTATACAACCATAAAATAAACCGGTCAAGAGAGAGTCAGACTCGCGCACCGAGGGTTCCGTACCATCATACATTTAAAAAAAAGTGTGCTATTTACAGACATCGTTTTATTTTTCCTGTAATCTTTACATAAACTTCTATCACATAGAATAATTGCAGATTTTTCTTTATGCAAACTTCGGAGATAAGGGAGAGCGGGCGGGGGCGGTATTTTTTAGCGTTTCTCATCAGAAGTCGAAAACTGTGCGGCCTAAAAAAAAGAAAAGAAAATGATAATGTGCAAACAGCGTGTTTTCATATGATACCCGACATGCCCTAGTAGACCCACTTCGAATTTTTAAGACCCCTTTTCAAACCCTGTTGCAAAAAAATATATACAGGGAGTTAGGTTAAACCAGGGATTTACTTTAAGGGGTCATTGTACTCATCATCAAAAATCAGCTGCTACATTTTGATGAATTATGCGAACATAAATGTACTGAACAGCTGATTTTTTTCGCGATTTCAGGTTTGGTCTCATAGTAAAAGTTGTTCATAATGATCAGTACAATGACCCCATAAAGTAAGTCTCACGTTTAACCTAACGCTCTGTATATTTTTATTTCTTTCTTATTTGCAAAATAGTTGGGCAAACGTCATCTAAAACTATTCCGAAATTCAAGTTGATAGCATTAGTAGTTCTTAAGATATCTAGCTATGACAGACAGACTGACTAGCACCATAAGGGTTCCTTGTTATCATTTTGGTACGGAACCCTTATGCAGGAGCTCGTGGCTAAGTAGTAAAAGCCGCAGGGGTTGATCCAGGATAAGCTACGCTTGACGAGGTTTGTCCGTGAATGGGTGACCGTCTTTACATACCGAGACTTCTCCGTACCTCGGAAAGCACGTTAAGCCGTTAGTCCCGGCTGTCATACGTGGATCTTTGACAGTCGTTACGGGTCGTTAGAAGCCCGAAAGTCTGACAACCAGTCTTACCAAGGGGTATCATATTACCCAAGCCGACCCCAACACAGTTGGGAAAAGGCTAGGCAGATTGATTGTAGTGGTATTCGAATTTGTGTGGAGTAGGTACCACAACTAAAAAGTGAAAAATAACTTTAATTTTGGAAGTCGGTAGCAAAAAACGAAAATACAAAACCAAAGTCAGCGACTACCGAAATTAAAGTTATTTTTCACTTTGTAGTGTTTTGTTTTAGAAGTCGGTTTTATTTTTTACTGAAAAGTTTTTATTTTAGATATATTATAAAAATAAAGAACTTTTGCCCTAGATTACATTGAGGTAGCACTACAAATACAAAAATATATTAGCAAAAGATTTTTTTTTTCGTTTTTTGCTTCTCTTGAAATACATGCCTTTTGAGCCCCGAGGTATCGATATGTACTAGAGACTAGATACTGTTATAAACTTATGATACTAAGTATGTGTTTTTATTTCTATGCTGATAGTCCGATAATAAAGTTTTTATCTTATCATGGGTTTATTCTCATCATCTCACACGTAGAACTGCCTTAATATTTTCATCGGTGAACCATTATTATGTTGAAGTACCATCTAATCTTTTGAACGATTTACTTGTGGTACTTGTGGTAAAGCGAGTTGTAATCGAAAGAATAGTTTGATTGTCCAATAGAAACACACACAAATGAAGGAATTTTCACTATCTGATTTCTGCATAATATTCTTAAATTAACGTGCTATAAGATGTGTCTTAGTTTTAGAGTAACTCATAGTTTTTTGTTTTATTCTTAAAGTGAAAAAATTTGGTTTCTGAAAAAAATAATCACTTTGTATCTAATAAAAACTTTTTAGCAAAAAATAAAACCGACTTCTAAAACAAAACACTACAAAGTGAAAAATAACTTTAATTTCGGAAGTCGGTGTCTTTGGTTTTGTATTTTCGTTTTTTGCCACCGACTTCCGAAATTAAAGTTATTTTTCACTTTGTAGTGTTTTGTTTTAGAAGTCGGTTTTATTTTTTGCTAAAAAGTTTTTATTTTTCACTTTTTAGTTGTGGAACCTACCCCACACAAATTCTAATACATAATTGAGCACAATAATTGTAGATATAGCCATATAAATAAAAGTGATAGGAAGTTATTAAAACATCATCACATCATCCATATAAAATAAGTGGGAAATATACGCATTATTGAAGCTAACTCAAAAACTCCTCAAGCAAAGTTAATAAAATTTATATGGGACCACCTCGGAAGTATACCCTTTCAAACAAAAAAAGAATTTTCTAAATCGGTCCATCCGTCTTTGAGTAATCGCGTAACAAACATAGAAAAAAAAAAAAAAACAAAAAAAAATACAGACGAATTGAGAACCTCCTCCTTTTGGAAGTCGGTTAAAAAAGATATGGAATTTTGATATACTTATCATTTTTGAATCTGCATTAAGGGAACAAGTTTTAAAAAATATGGGCAGGTGGTTTCATACTTTTTTTGATACCAGACGAACTCAAACTTAAGAAAAAAAAAATTACAGAAACACAATTTTTTCGCTTTAAGATTAAAAAAAAACTACATTAAGTACGAGTACTATATAACTGTAATACACATCTTATACCACGTTTATTTAGGAATATTATGCAGGAATCAGATAGTGAAAATTCCTTCATTTGTGAACACGGTGGCAGAGGAAGTGATCAAAGGTGTCAATTTTTTATAAAAAAAAAAAAAAAATGCGCATACCCATCGATTTCGGGTTTTGACAATTTTTATATTATAGAGCTTGGAGTCCCCCTCCTGCTGGTAATTACGCCACATCCTGTATGTAGATAAATCGTAGTCATCCACGAAAAACAGGTACATTGTTGAGTTTATGGAAAATAGGTGCCGAGGTTTTTTTTTTATTCAAGGGCTTTCATGGCTTGGGAAATCAACCCTCCCACCATCGCCCAGAGAGAAACATTTGCGAACAAGCGAACCAAACCAACATTCATATTCGCCGTTTTCGTAAATCCAAGTGGTGTTAAATTGCTGGTGCTAGATAACAAACTTACAGTGCTGTATAGCCGTTGTTTATTAGGTTAGGCAGACGCAGAACTTCAAAGTCATAACGATTAGTCAATGCCTTACTAAAGATTTATGAAGACGATTTAGAAAAGATACATTATGGAGCCATCTGGTAAAACGCGGAATTATGTTCCTTCGCTCGTTTCGCATTTAAGATTGAGATAACTCGTTAGGTCGAGCAAAAGACACGCTCAATCCCGTGCCTACTACCTCTTTGGGAAAGTAAGGAATGGTGTTATGTGCAATATAATATGTTATACATACTCAATACAATACGCAACCAAAGATAAGCAAGCCGTCATACGTCAGGGTGAAGTTTTGACATGAGCTTCTACAAAGCGTACTTACCTCGACACTCCCTAACTTATGACTACTCACTATGTAGTTTTCACAAACATGGTCATAATGTCATGAACGAGTTGTTTCTAAATCCTGCCACCCCAGAATGGTGCTATTGTTGAGCCTTCAGTTGGTTCGAGTACACGTTTTATTATTATACCTGCTAAAGACGCAGAATTGGTTTCCTCACTGGCGCCCTAACTGCGTAACACACTGTCAATCACAATCTGAATGATTTTGAAGAAAATTGCTAATTCATTGCTTCATAATATGTTCGAATTTGTCTGCTCGACAACGTAAATAACGCAATGAATGTTGTTGAACTGTCTAAATGAAGCCATTGCGCAATTACTCCGCGGGATGAAATATTACTTTTAATAGTCAGTAGGTAAGGACAACTTTGGTCAAATTAATTGAATCCTTCGAAAATGGCTGGGTTAATTATGAACCACAAAAGAAAATCTATGGTGACATCGTTTATCATCATTCTCTTTTCCCTATCTTGTTTATGTGGATGATATTATTATTACTAAGCTTGTAAGTATTTTTATCAGAGTTTAGAGAGAGAGTATGGTGTATTTTAACGACGGGCTTGTGGCTTGTGGCTTAGAAATAACATCCGCACGGGTCGATCGATCAGGTTAAGCTACCGCTTGCCGCGGTTAGTCACATTGGGTAGCTGTCTTTACATACCAAAATATTATATTACTATACTCTTTGACCCCTCCGTGCCTCGAAAAGCACGTAAAGCCGTTGGTCCAGGCTGTCATTCGTAGATCTTTGCCAGTCGTTACGGGTCGTCAGAAGCGCGAAAGCCTGACATCCAGTCTTACCAAGGAATATCGTATTACCCAGTCACTAGGTAGGCAGTCACTCCATGTAATACACTGATACGTACTCAGCTGCATCCGTTTAGACAGGAAGCCGATCCCAACACAGTTGGAAAAAGGCTAGGCAGATGATGATGTGTATTTTAGCGACACGTAACGCGTATGGCAATTAAAATTGGTAAGTACTTATTCTGCAATACTGAGCTAACAAAAATAGACTGTAACTTCCGTCGAACATCTGAGGTGACTAAGGAGTTCTTTTAGGAGCACTAATACAACATAGTAACCATTAACGACGAAGTTATTAATCAAAAACATTATTCTAAAAACGAAACTTATATTGCTGTGAACATTCTCAATGATTAAAGAATATAAATTGAAAAAAATAATGAAAAATTGTAAATACTCAGTAAAATACTGTGGTACCTATTCAGCTGCATCCGGTTAGACTGGACCGACCAACATCGTTGGGAAAAGGCTAGGCCGATTATGATATAAAATATAAATTGAAGTAGGTAGTAGGCTTATAAATCAGACACTATCCTATTTGTGTGCAATTATTACAGCGATTGTGACTGAAATAGATCAAAGCAAGGAACACGTAGGTACATATTCGTAGGAATCATCTAACTAATGCATTGCATTTCTGCTGATCATGTCGAGTACTTGAATCTAGCGTAGTCTAATCTAATGTGTAAACTTGATTTATTTCACTGACTCTGTTGGCATTTTTAGTAACAATCGGGACATTAAAGTCAAAATGTTGATTCTGAACATGCTTTCGGCATAATCGTAACACAACGCGGTTTGTTTTTTTTTTTCTTTTTTCGTATATTGGAAAATATGAAACATCTATTCTGGTTATGAAATTAACCATGAAGAAATGGATAATTTTAAGAATTAAGTAAGTGATCATGTTGAAATGTGGTGTGAGTTACCCATGTAGTTTGGATACGTGCATGGAAATAGGTAGGTATGGGTTGAGTCAAAAAGGTGGCCTCCTTCCGCGTGTTTGTAAAAAAGGCAGCAGTGACATCCTAATATGGCATGGCATGGACTAATGATGAAGTCCGTGTTTAGATTCGATTCTACATAATTGAGATTCAAAAGTTTACAAACTAATAGAATGAAGATACTAGCTGATCGGAATGACAATTCTAATGATCGGGATAATATTAAAACTTAAAACACGAGTCCAATCTGTGTAATTCTACCGTAATGAATCATTGAGTGTCACCCAGTCAGAGATTATTTAAAACTCTGTTCCTCACTGTCGTCTTTAATTACAGTCTAAACTAAATAGGGAATGTCCTGGTTTCGTCTATTTAAATGACTTTTTAATTGTTTCTGGTAGATACCTACTCAACAGTCATTCATTTACTTATTACTGTTATATTATTTCTATAATTACCACTATCTGTTTCCTGCGAAAACTGGACCCCATGTCATCCCTGGTGATCGCCATCGCAGCCGTGTCCACATTCAAAATCCCCCACGAATCCATGATTGCTGGTCTAAATAACTCCACAAACAAAAAGTCCTTCGTAGCACTGTATCCTTCAAAACACACACAAATCCAATTGGCGCGAAAACTCCATAAAACAAAGTTTGAACTAACTAGTTAATTCCACAAGTTTCGCGTCATGTCGCCTGTCTATCCTTCTTAACCGTCTGGTACAAAAGCGAACCGCTGTGTAAAGTTATGTTGTAACAGATGTACCTATATGCTGTCAGATATTTAAATTGGCAGGCCAAAATAAGTACGACATTTTGCTTCAGCTGGGCGCAGTGAGACGGTGCGGTTGCCAAGAAGATTCGTATTGCAATCGTGTCACAGTACTACGGTAGATGTACGAGACCGCCTAACAGCATCTGCCGACTGATTCAATGCTATGTCAACGCTATTTAGATCTAGAACATTTTAAAGGAAGTCGTGAATCTGGGTTTACACAAGTATCCATTAAGTATCAATTTGTTGTGTGCATTCGCGATTTTTAATTAAGCCATCTGCCTACCTAATCGTAAATAAAATGAATTTTTCATTGAGTTTTTTATGTTGCTGTTGGATGATATCCAATTAATTAGAAGTTATGTTATTATTGATCCATTTATGTAAGTGTTTGTAGAATAGGTTTATTTAGTAGTAAGTATGTGTAGACTTATGTAAACTTAGTATATTTCGAATGACTGAACATAATCGTTCGGTTTAGAACTTTTTGAGTTAAAAATTCTAAACCAAAGTTAATGAACGTAAACACAAATTCTTGTTATAATAATCATTTAATAACAAGAAGATAAGTCTTGAAACCTAGAGTATGTAGTACGTAGAAAATAACGAACGCGAACGGTGTGGAACTTGGGTATAAAACATTTTTATACAGCTGGTAACATTAAAACGAATCACTCTACTGTTCTGGTTCACTCCAGTCACGGCTGTTTCTGTCAAACTGACAGCTGATTGACTCGTTGACCGAATGACCGTTACTTACGTTCGTTTATCGGTTATCGTAACTCGTAATTCAGTGTTGCCAACTTAGTGGATTTTCCACTAAAACTGGTGGTTTTGACTCCTCATTTAGTGGTGAAATATTGCTTTTAGTAGCTAGTGGATTTTCTAGTGGTTTAGTAGAATTCAGTTTCAGTTACTAAAATCGATATCACTTAGCCACTAACACATTACGAAATATATTTTTTCTATCCTACTTCATTTAATTTTCAGTTACTTTTTATTAGAGATACTATTTAGCAGAATGAATGTAATAAAAAATAAGCAGAGGAACAGAATTAAGTTAAATCTACTACATATACAAAGAATACGTTGTGGTTTGAGAGTGGAAGGAAAATGTTGCAATGAATATAAAATTCTAATAGCATAACGTTTGAAAACAAATCGGTACCAAAGAATCGTATCAATGTGAAACCGACGATTATGGTACAAACAAAAAATATTGAAGAAGACGAATTAATTTAGATTTTCAGTTGTTGTTGAATAATTTTAATGTTCCTGGTCTTGACTTCTTGATTTACCTACTAATTGTTTGTTGATTTACTGATTGTTGATATTTTCTTAATACGTAATAATTAAGAACAACTAAAATTTTGTTTAGTAGAAATTTTAGCGATTTTAATGTGCGGCCAGTTTTTGTTAGTGGTTTTCTGGTAGTTTTATAAGTGGAATCTGGTGGAGAGCTAGTATAACTGTTGGCAACACTGTCGTAATCTCGTAATGTCTCGTATTCTCATAGCATTGTTTTGCAATGTTCTTTGGCGGGGTGTCAATGATATTTGTAAAATATTTCTAGTGCGCATAATACAGAAATATTATTTATGAAACTAGCGGCCTACACGCCTTTGTTTAAAAAATATTTGAGATTGAGACAGCTATGGACAATATCGGTCGGACGTGCTCAGACTCTGTGTAGATTAGTTCGCCTGCTCTCCTCGCGCGGGCATCTTGCCTTATCTCAGAACTCGGAAATGCGAACATCTCCAATGTGCTGATTAGGTATATTCAGTTCATCGCGTGAAACAGTATCCGCCGGTTGTTTTGACGATGTATCGGTAGCACTGGCAGGTTAATAGAGCATTGAAAAAAATAGTTGTCGGGGTTTGTGGACTTTTGAAAAAGGAACTCTTTTTATTCAGAAAAAAAAAATAAACCGCGGAAAGTTGCAATGGCGGGCTATTTACCAGAATACATGTACACTTTTGCGGACCAGCTCGACGAGCATCCATGGCTTTTTGCTGGCCTAGCATCAATCCTGGTTGGTCTCAGCGGCATTCTACCGCTGCTCATCATTCCACTGGACGCGTCAGACAGCTTCACCGATGGCCGTGAGTATTTATATTTTGTTTACTTGCGTTAATTTTTTCGTCCATGTGTTTGTTATTTTTAGATGTTTCAAGTCATCATTCATGGTAGTGTGATGCGCATGCGCTGTCTGGCATATGAATTAAGTATGTTTCGTAAACAAAAGAAATAATTAATTTTAAAGCCCTGACAAGCTAGCAAGAAACTTGGTGATATCATTCCTACAAAAATAGATCATTTGTTTATCCAACTGGAAAGGATACAACTTTTCTTATTGGTAAAACAAAAACAGTATTTTTTCAGTGGTTAATAAAACCAGCCAGCATCACCAAGAATAATAGAATATTCAAAATAAATAAAAAGATTCAAGTACTATATTTTGTAAAAGCTTCAAATGTAACTGCTAAAGTCCTGTTTTTTTTAATCCAAAATCAGATAAACAAAACTATCTGTTATGATTATCATTAAATATATGATGTTTACACCTCACAAGTATACGTATATTATCCTTCCAGAGCTACTAATTAATATAAAATATATTTATGTGAAATTGACTTGCAAGTTCTCTTGTATTTATTGTGAAGAAATCTTCCTAGTTTAGAAGATACATATTAGGTAATCTCCACCTGAATGTTCTTAAGAAAAATAACACTTAATAAAATAAATAATATTCATTTTAACCAGCCCAGCTGTCTCAATCTGGAAAAAAATATGCCTTTATTTTAATTTTATATTAATAATATTACTGGTACTGGCACACCATATAGCATACAATTTTACATACATCAAAAATATATCATATTATGCATAGTAAGGATTCTGCATTAAACTAAAGGAAATGTTTAAGTTGATAAAAATAGCTTCCTGTAACCATACAGAATAATAATAGTCATTCTTTTCTAATAAGGAAGAGGCAATAAACCTGTTATTTTTATTAATATACTGCCTGACCCTTCAGACTATTGTCCTGTAAAAAATTCTATTTCGATTTTCCCGCTGTTTCCCTTGGGTTTTCTTAATTTTCTTTTTCCTAAACCACCCAAATAAAGAGGAGAACAAAAGAAAAAATCAAATTGGTCGAGCCATGTTCGAGTTTTTGTGAGATTATTGCACTGCAATATTTATGTAACTTATTAATTAAATATTTTTGTACATTATTTTAAGTTTACTTGCAGTTTTTAATACAAAAAAATGTAATGTATAAAATAATAATAAAAAAAAAAACATTTTATTTTCATTCTATATTTAGCTGCTGCTCATGTAATTCCATAATAAATGATCATTATCCTTTCAACTCGCATCCCAAATACAATTGCATTTGCAAATCATATAACAATAAAATCACCCACATAATCCTATACCATAAACAATACACAATGTATACTTACAATACATACACAAACTAGTCAGCCAGTCTGTTTACAATACAGCACTCACTGTGCAGGGGTTATTGACTCATTTTGTTTACACCCGCAGCATGAGAACCATTGTTTTGACTGTCTGATAGCTACTATGCTTTCTTGTTTGTTGATAATAGTTGATTCAACTGGGGCTTCCTTCCTTTTGAGTAATGTTGATGAGTTTCTTCTCTTATTTTGGTGAAAGCAATAACATCTCCGTTCCTATCGTTTAGACCTTTGTTCTAAAGTCTGAATGATTTTGTGCTCTCACTGAATAGCACTCTGTGATACAGGTGAATTGTTTAAGGGTGGTCTCAATATCATTTATCTGCGAAAATGAGATAAGTTTGGTGGCAATTTTAAGTGATAGGGTAAAAAGGGGGTTCCAACTAAAATAATGGCTAATAGTGATGTACGGAAGACAAAGATATGCTGCATAAATTAAGATAAGGACAGGAGAATGATGATCAAAATTTTAAATAAAAAGCATTTGATTCTGGCTATAATAACAGTATCAGATGTGGTGTCGCGGGTTGTACGACCTCTAAACTGGTTGTTTTGTAGGTCAAATAGAATATGGCTGTTTGACAAAGCCGAGTTAGAGAGAAGAGAGATAGTTCGACTATATAACAAATATAATAGTTATTTGGATCTTGTTAGTATCTGAAAAAAAGAAAGATCTGGCAATTGGTAAAGCTTACATACTATACCTAATCTTAGATACTGACTATTTAAGCTTTGCGTTGTTCGCACGATTTTTTCTAATCCTATCCTAACAGTCCTAACTAATATTATAAATGCGAAAGTGAGTTTGTTTAGTTGTTTGTTACGCTTTCACGCTAATGAACGGATTTGAATAGGGGTACCTACATGGGTAGACCGTGTTTTGGATTAGGACATACAAATACTTTTATCCCGGACGTTCCCGTGGGATAATTTCTGACCTCCACGCGGGCGAAGCCGCGCGCAAAAGCTAGTTCTGTATAAAAAACACCGGCCAAGTGCGTTTCGGACCACGCACAATGAAGGGTTCCATAGTTGGGATGAATCTATTCCAAAAACAAACGTAACATACATAGATATTACGTCACGGTCTGCAAATGTAAGTTTGTAACCGCAATTTTTTTATGTGATAATAAAACTGTTAATTAACTAATTTCGAACTTTTTCCTTTACTTGTGCTGTGAGACCTTGCTTATTGCCAAATTTCATTATTCCAGATCAACGGGAAGTACTTTATAGGATAGGTTTTGATTTATTTGCGAGTATCAAAATAATTATGTCGCATCAATGGCCGTATTTTTGTTGTTGCGTTGACTTAGAAGCTTGACTTTTTTTAAAGCTCCAAGGTACCGTAGACCTACGTATTTGATATTAATTTCAACTGGATACCTCCACGCGTTCCTGAGAAAAAGGGTCTTGACAGACTGACATACAGACAGACGGACTTATTTTTTGTGCTTGGTGAAATGCTCATGCATGCTGCACTACCACGGGGAGATAGTGCAGTTATGTGGGACTCCAACCCACTTAAACTTCACGGTGTCCTCCTCTGCCGCTTGTGGCGGGAACACGGGCACTTAGCACTCACCGCGAACCCGCCGCGGCTGTCCGTCACCGGACCATCTTCTGGGGAGTACCCCCCATCACCGGCGCACACATTGCACGCCGTGACCACCCCAGGGACCAAACGAGCACATGGGCGCTAGACGACACTAGTCCGTGTCTAGGCACCCTTGGTGTCCATGCGACCGGTCAAGTCAGTGGCCCGGCCGCCAACCAGTTTTCGGCCGCAGAGGATAGGGAGAGCGGCCAACGAAATACCGACACTCCTCCTCCCCTACGGCCCTACCGCGTCCGCCATCAGATGGTGGCGACTCCGTCAAGGCCGCGGAAGGTAGGGAGAGCGGTGCACCGCAATACCGGCACTCCTCTCCCGCCGCGGCCTTCAACCCTCAGTCGCGATGCCTCCCATACGACATCGCGGCCCGCCTCAGTTGCGATGTCGCCAAAGTGGCACCGCAACCTACTTGTTGGCCGCTACATCATCGGCGTCCTGGGAAAAGCCCTACGTGCGGCCCCTTCTCGGGTTCCTCTTCGCTTCACCGTAGGTGACCTAGCCACGGCTACTGAGCCCCCCCGCCTCGACAATGCAGGAACCCACCGGGAGGGACAGACAGACTGACTACAAAGTGACCTTATAGGGTTGCGTTTTTTCCTTTTGTGGTACGGAACCCTAAAAAGCTAAAAACAGGTTCTTGTGGACATCTAATTATCTAGTAGTTGATTGACCCAATCGCGTCATCTTTCAGTAGGTAGTTACTTGCACACTCCATTGGCCTCTGATTCAATTTGAGAATCTTTCAACCGTTTTCCCTTGTTGTTTCACACGTTGTTTTTTTAATTCGTTTCAAAGTTGAATTGTTTGTTGTAACATGTCCTACTACTGTGGTAACAATTACAGCGCCTAGTCGCGACCCCAATTTTCCATCATGTCCCGGCTGTCATTCGTGGATGTTTGACAGTCGTTACGGATAGTCAGAAGCCCAAAATAGTCTGACAACCAGTCTTACCAAGAGGTATCGTGTTATCTACCCATTAACTGGGTTGTGGATGTCAGATAGGCAGTCGCTCCATGTAAAATACTGGTATTCAGCTGCATCCGGTTAGACAAGAAGCCGACGACCGCGACTCCAATATAGTTGGGAAAAGGTTCAATTTCAAAACATAAAGTGATCCCATTTTGTAATCAAAAACTGCAGGCTAACACTGCAGTCAAAATTACCACCCGACTGCAGAAGAGAAGTCCAGTTCCAACTCAATACTTGAATCGCTGCAGGTCTCCCAAAGATCCTCTTTGTTTCTACTGGTTTTCTATGTGCTCTTCGGTTCGGTTCATATTTATAAAACATCATTTAATAATAGCCTCCACGGGTGGTAATATTTAAATCTATCTCATACAGTTCGTGCCTTTGCGAGAGAAAATAAATAGCGTAGCTCTCAAAATACACAAAATCGTCTTTCATAACGACGCGAATCGCACGTGACTCAAAGGCACCGCATGTCGCGCGACTATTGGCGCCTTTGTGTCGCGTGCGATTCGCGTAGCGTGTCGCGCCTGTTTGAAGGAGCCTGAACGTTTATTTACGCTCGATACCGCGAATAGAAGGTAATCAAGCCCTTGACTTTGCAAGGACAAAATATGGCGATGCTTTTGTTTCTCAGACTATATAACAATGATTCCATAGCAACTCCTCGTTTGACGGTGTGTAGAATAACTGACTTTTCTGATGTTTTAATCAACAATATCTGTGTATTAGTTTGCCACTATTGCCAATGAACCTGACAAAACCATAATCAGGAATCCACGTCCTAAGGTATTCTTGAATTTACTTTTTATAATTTGTCCTTAACAATACCAGCCTATTATTGTCTCAGTGCAGGGCAAAGGCCTCTTCTCATAAAGATCAGGCACGGGCATTGATCACTACGAGCTACGCTTGCTCAAGACGGGTTGGCGATTTCTGACTTATAGTAACTATGCCCAGTTTTCTTCACGATGTTATTAATTCACCGATGTTAGTACTGCCCAAGATAAAAACTCAGAAATTGTCTCCGGTTTTTCATATTCGTACTCAAGAGATAATGGGGAGAGATAATAGTGTTCTTTTCTCGATGCTCAATTGATCATAGTTCAGATACCCTCGTATCTAAGTCGTGGATATCACGCGAAGATAAGACGATTTATTTTAGATCACAAGCGTCTGATCTTGCAACGTTCGTCGATATGTTACGAAATAACTTAAAACTCTTTAGCAATGTTTGACAGTTGACTGGTTAACAATAGACTCGAGATTACAATGTTTTACGAAATCGGACCGTTCACTTTCCTGAAAAAGTGAAAAAAACTATCAATGAAGTTTTGCTCCTTGAGAGGACACTTTAAAACCGTTTAAAACTTTGGGCAGCGTCTATTCGCAACTCCTTTTAGAACACTGGTTGGCATTGCAACTTGTTTCTTATAATATATTTAATTTAAACTTTTTATTTGATTTTGGGTATAAGTACACACATTGATAAATCTTTTGTCAAATGAAAAAGTGTTTATTCACAGAAAAACTTTTTTGGACAACACATATTACCTCTGCCAAACTGCAAAGCAGTTTGTTAACAGACGCAGCTCCTTCTTTTTTAAAATTATTACATACGTAATTTACACTTTTTCACCTATACGCTAAACTATAATAATAATAAATATTTATTGGCATAAATTTTACAATCGATTATGAATCCCCTGGCCCCTAAACTAGTGTTAACTGCCATTATTAGAACTTAAAATGGGATATTTACCATGTATATTGACAGGCCTTGATAGGCCAGCTGGCGTGGTTGGTTAAGATACCGCCTATCATGCCGCAGGTCGTGGGTTCGATTCCCATCCAGGACAAACATTTGTGTGCATGAACATGTCTGTTTGTCCTGAGTCTGGGTGTAAATATCTATATAAGTATGTATTTACAAAAAAAAAGTAGTGTATGTAGTATATCAGTTATCTGGTTTCCATAGTACAAGTTCTGCTTAGTTTGGGATCAGATGTGTGAAATGTCCCAGGATATTATTATTATTATTATTTGATATTTCTCGGGACCCTGGGGTCCCGGACCTTTGGAAGGAGGAGGAGCCGAAGCCAACTAGCAGAGGCCCCTTAGATAATTTTAAATGATGAGTAGGCACCAACCGACGATTATCCCTGTATGCACTATGCAAGTGCACCCAAGGACAACCCCCGGTTGGTACAGGACTATAGTTGTACGTGGAAACAAAACATATTGGGCTATGGGTCTGGGTGGCTAAAGTGGATTGGGTAACTTGAACTATGGAAGAACTATGTCCCCTGCCTGACCAATGATATGATACACGGATAAAATGGCAGGGGGTGACTTGCACACTCGATAATGGGCTCCCGGAAACGTCAGCTAGCACATATTGACGTAGCGACAAGGGGGCAACACTTCCTGAGGTGCTTGAGGAGTGGAGAGGTATTCCACGGCTATCAGGACAATCCCGGAAGTACGGTCAAGATCCCTACCAGCACCTTACTGGAATACTTCCTTCCTCCGAGCACGTTTGCTCTTGCGAATCTCCACTCAAGCCGGCCAATAAAGGCAACAAAGAGGTGAGAGCTCTGTTCCTCGTCAGTGTTCACTCCAGTCGGCCAATAAAGGCAAGCCAGAGATGAGGACAAGATTTCTCTCGGGAGATAGGGGGTCCGTGGGGTCGCTACTGCCCAACAGCTCGCCACATGCTGCCCTGCGGGTTTCTGTATCTCTCTTAGTCTGGCTCCTCATCCTAGACCCGTTCCGGCAAAGTAAACTCTACCGGCACAGACCTAAAGTTTGAAGCGCGCAAGCCCCACCACGACGTCAACGTAGAGATACAGCGGTGGGGCTTATTATTATTATTATATTATTTTTTTCGAGTTTCCGATAAACCGTTATCCGTGATCATGGCACTTGTCTCAGTGCCGAAATATCGGAAACTCGAAAAACTTAATATACATGGTAAATATCCCGTTTTAAGTTCTAATAATGGTGTTAGTAACCATGTCGGTTTAAAAATTTCTAGTGTTAACTATATCATAGAGATCAGTATATCTAAATAAGGTAGGTATAAGATCCTGTTAGTAAAAGCCGGCATCTACTCGTCACCTTTCGACCTCCTTTTCGATGAATGTAGCTCATAAATCACCGTAGAAAATCATACAAAAGTGTGAAAAGTCATCTCAGACTGTATGCACCCGGAATCAAATATATATGGGTCAATTTGTAGCGGGCACGCGAGGTGAATAACCTGCTAGTTTATGCACAATACTGCATTCCTTACCGGACATATAGCGTTACAGTTCCATCTATAGTTCAATGCAACTGGCATTGTGGTTACAGGGTAGGTGATAGATATGAAAAGGGGAACTTATGGGAATCAATAAAAAAACAACTTTTCCGGATTAGAAATGAGTAACTAAGTAAGTGCTGCCGGTGATCGAGAAAATGTGGATGGGCATGTGATGCGGAAGAATGATGGACAAGTCGTAGAAGTCGAGTAGGGGGTGTTCAAAGTAACGATTTTGTGAATATGATATGGCTAGTATAGGGACTAAATACTGAGATGTCAGCTGGAAGAGAGTAGAGATGTATCGAAGGAGAAGTCATGCTGTGCCAACCCTAAATAAATTGGGATATTAAGTACCTACAGAATGATGATGGTGATGACGTCTTTGCTGTTGAAACCATTGGACCTGATGAATTTGAGCTTGAGCTTTGGGCGTATCAATCAAATCAGCTCAGCCTATCGCAGTCCACTCTGGACTCCTCTCCCAAGCTGCCCCACATTCATTCATTTAGGATTGTTGCGTATGCACGACGATAACTTATCCATTTTAAGTGGCCGTACACGAAATTTTACCGATTTCGCTGATTTACGTGATTTTACAGACGTTATTTTACAGTTAAAATAGTGTATTTTTATAAGTTTTAAGGCACAACATGAAAGATCGTTTCAATTATTATGATCTAATAAGTGAGCTACTTTTTTATTTTTATTATTTACTTTTGAATAATCGACCTAAAACCGATGACTGTTTTGGAATTTTTGCTGTAAGAGGTTTAGAATATCACATAGGTACCTATTTACGAATCGTTTTGACGTCTAAAGGATATGAAAAAAATACAATGTGTTTTTGTGAAGGTCGACTATAAAAGAAGTGCATCACTTTTTACCACTTTCCTAAGAAGAAATGAATAAAAAATATTTAACTTAGTCAAATTTTAGAGAAAATGGCCAAATAATTGCTTTCGATTTCGGCTACTTATAACGTTAAGTTCAAAAAATTAAAACAACAGAAATAAACTTTAGTTCAAAATCAATTAATTCGCTGAAAATAAAATACAAAAAAAATGGCAATAAAAAATCCTTTAAAACAACCTAAATCTCGAATTA
This sequence comes from Dicycla oo, assembly GCA_948252095.1. Classification (NCBI taxonomy): domain Eukaryota; kingdom Metazoa; phylum Arthropoda; class Insecta; order Lepidoptera; family Noctuidae; genus Dicycla; species Dicycla oo. Next base: position 20,723,745 of record OX411732.1, read on the forward strand.
TTAAAGTTGCTGATTCATTAGATCATAATTGAAATTATCTTTCATGTTGTGCATTAAAACTTATAGAAATACAGTAATTTAAATGTAAAATCACGTAAATCAGCAAAATCTGCAAAATTTCGTATACGGCCTCTTAAGTAAATACAATGTTACTTTCTAGTGTAAATCTCTTGTGGGGTTGTAGCTAGTATGGCAGTGTTTATCAATTTCACAGCTCAATACGTTTATTTATGTCCCAGCTGCCTCCGCTAGATAAGCGGTAATTTACCCTATATTGTTGAGAGCCCTGTGGATGATTCATTGTCGTTATAGTGCCTTCAATAATACACTTATGATCATTTACGTTATGTTTACGATGCTAATTGATGCTCCCTAAGTACACCTCTTGATTCTTTCTTCTGAAGAGTCCTATTAGGATAGGACTGCCAGCATAGTTTTCATTTGTTTTAGGTCTCTGCTCTAGATAGTGCCATTATCTAGCAGTAACTAGCCTGAATTCCAAGATATTCGACGTATATATCCTCGTTGGTATGACATAAAATAAAGAAGTCCGATGATTGGCACTTCAAGTCGCGCTATTCTAGATTAAACGAAAACTATAAACACTTTACACGTAAATTGATAATAATAAGTTAACTCGTCCGTTGATCGTTGTTAGCACGTAAGAAGATAATGCCAATTTAATAATACCTTTGTAGATACTACTTTAGACTTGACTTGAACTTGATAAAATTGCACTCTACACGCTTGAGATAAACTTGATAACAGTGCTCTTTACACGTATAATGATTATACATATTTCACGGGAAGCATCGCTGAAGATGAAAGTTAGTTTGATTAATTTCGATTACGATAATTATGTCCGATCTGTTTCATTTTTGAACATAAATTTAAACAAAACGAAAACTGAACTGAATACTTTATTATGTTTCTTCAAATCTGACTTCAGCTGCAGTTTTATGTATTATTATCCTTTTTATCGGACATTTTTATCTCACTTGAAACCTAGGTTATTCGTTTATTGATCTCTGAATAAATAAACATAACACATTTGCATTGTTTGGTCGAAAATTTATCACTAAACATGATAAAGGGTGACTAAGCTCCTCTACCAGATATGCACTTTTGTTGCGGCTCATTTCAATTGTCAGGCGTTCATTAGCATCATCTTGCATGTTCTTTCGCCGATATTTTATAAGTACTAATTAGTCTTCCAGGCAGTCGGATAAATATTAAACGTCTTGCTTGATTTTGACCCGACTGCAAAGAGTAATCATATAGAGAAAGAGTAGCAACTCTGTGGTAAAATTTGCATGTATGGAAAGTGCTGCCACCTCTAGTTTGGTAGGTGAATTAAGGCTATAATAATAATAATAATATATACACCTACCTATAGGTATGCATACTTACTATGAGTAGCGAACGAGTCCTCCCTACCTATTTATTAATGAGCTTTGAGCGAGTTTGTGTTAGGGTAACAGTCAGGGAAAAAAAACACGTATGGAGTTCAGAAAAATGTCCTTTTATGTCCATCCAACTTAAATATTAATATTTATTACTTAGTTTTATACTTGTTATAATAAAATAAAATATTTTTTTTTTTTGTGATGGGTTTGCTCTTGACTCTAGTCTAGGTCAGAGGTGACAGAGACAAAGTCGACGATGGAGTGAGCTTACCCAGAAGAAGCCTGTTCACTCTCACTTTGAAGAGATTAGGGTTGTATACGTTCGGAATTGAATAACATAACACTTTTTCTTGGTTATAATAAAGGTAATACGGTACGGTATGGTAATAAACACTTACATAAAGCATCACAGCCAAAAATACAGTATCTTCTTCGGAGTTCACTCATGTTAACAAAACAACAAAAATTACAAACGAAAAACAAAGTGGTAACAATATTATGAAATAGAAACAAAACAAAACAAATAACAGTAACGAGAAACAATTTTCAACAGAATTGTGCATCAACGTCGGGAAAGCCGGAGTTGACAATGGCGTCATGACATTTATTTGACCAAGACAAGATGGCTGCCAAGTTTTTTTATCCCACCACAGTGCAGATGTCGCTGTCGTCTATCGAAATTGATGACAGTGTTAAGTGTTTGTGTGGCCCCTGCCCGACTGCCAAGAAGGGTTATGTTTCGGTATTCAATGAATATTATGTCTCGTTACGTCAGTGCCTCGGAAAGCACGTCACATCTTTGACATTCGTAACGACTGGTCAGAAGCCGAAAAGTTTGTCAAGCAGTCCTAATAAAGAGTATCGTGTTATCCAGTAGGCTGGGTTGTGGAGGTCAGATAGGTATTCAGCTGCATCTGGTTAGACTGGAACCCGACCCCAACATAATTGGGAAGAGGCTAGGTAATATAAAACAGGAACAGAATGCGTTAGTAACTAGGTTACTAAGTCAACGCATGTCCAGTACTTCCAAATAAATCATGAAATCAGACTTGGCTTGGCAGTAAGCCAGGAATTTCTATGACAAGGTGGATAATACAAAATGTATGTCAGTTTCCATTTTCATAATCGATCGCTTTTTGCAAACGACCTTCGGGTGAACGTGAAATTTTAACGTTATGCAAAGATTGCAGCCTACCGTTCGGAAACGGGACTTGGAAGTTATTTCAGGAATAATAAGGAATTTTTCCGATATTTGAATTAAAATTCATTGTCATTTATCAACTATCTACACAAACTTTAAATTTCACAGATTTTAACCATAAAAAAACCATTCGTTGAAACTAAATTAAATTGTAAGTACTTGCGATAGAAATCGCTACTGACGCTAAATATAATTTCTCGAGGTTTCTATCAGCTTGCAGAACCGAATATCAAGTCAATTATGTATCGAGACATACCGTACAATTGCCTGTCCGTAGCAATCTAAAAAACTGAACTCGTGGAGCAGCACTTTTAGTTGAATAAAAATAATTGAATGCTTAGTAATAAAAAAAAATGTTTGACAATAACCTGAAACAACAGAATGTATGGCATTCGTCCACCAGTCAATTGTTCTTATTAATTTATTTGCATTCATTCATATCAGGCCAGACGCGGTTCTCAGAAAAAATTTAATGTTTTTATTGTTAGTGGTATTTTATTATCGGTCTATTGTGGTTTTCCATGACCATATATCATGCATGACTATGGTTTAATATCGAAGGTTCACGGGCTATTTGTATTAAGCGACATGTTAGGAACTTTACAGGAGAGCATTTCAAAGTTTCATTATTCGGAAAAAATAACATTGTAAAAAAAGTATCAATATTTTTTTACGAAAAATTGGCCTATCGACGGTTAAGAATCAATAGTGTCTATCTCTGTTTTTTTACGTTTTTAACTTTTGAATGCAGGTAGATATGACTATAACTCAATATCGGCCAGGATGTCGCTTAATACAAATAGTCCGTGAACCCTAGATATGGATTGCTGACGTCTTGAACTCTTATAGATGGTAATACAGTCATTAACTTAAAATAACACTACCAATGCACACTACGATAAGTTATTATATCTGTCACGTAACGATAATGTATGGGGTGAGCCTCCACTCGGCCCAGGTTTCCGCTCGGCCCGAAACAAAAGTACTGAACATTACTTGTTTGATAAGCATAAAAAACTCGATGTACCGGGATAAAATTGTTGAGTTAACATTGTTTTTATTTATTAACACGTTTTCATAAGTTCATTCAATTATAAAAATCAACATGTAAAAAATAGGTAATAATTTCTTCTTAATTATAAACATCACGTAATGTTTACGTAGTAAAAGAATTAAAAAGTCTTTGAAAGTATTTATAAACGTATAGCTTTTTTCAGAAAATCTATAAGTGAAACGAGTTTAGCTTCATATTGCTTCGTCCACATGGCTAAACTGTGATAATTTAAAACACTTCTCTTCGTTCTGATTGAAACGTTGTTTCCATCGCGGTAAAACCTTGAATAAAATCGAAATAGTTGAAATCAAATGTAATACTCAATTAAGTCAAAAAGTAAAGAAAATATTTAAAAAATAGTCCTATCCTGTCTTGGGCATCCTCATATTTATGTAGAAATATTGATAGCAATCATTTTTATAAGTGAAATCTAGTTAGGTTTTCTGCCCAGAAACTTTTGGAGTCGCATATTCCACGCCTCCACCAAGTTTGTTATCCTGTGACGCTCGTTGTAACAACACCACTTTTGTATCATGTCAGGATCCTCTAACTATTGTTCAACTAAATAATTGAATTTAATAACTTGTTCTTCTGGGAAACTAAGTCAAAACGGAAAGTATTTGTAAATAAACTACTATCGTATATACATTATTTTAATTAAGTTAACCTGTAGTGGAATATTTGATATAATTCTTCGGCCGAACGGAACCTGGGCCGAGTGGGGGCTGAGCCAATGTATGGGACTGTTAATGGAATGCCAGACGACCAATGGTCCAAACTTACGACCCAATTGGGTCCTTCTTAATGGCAAGCGACATCGCGGTAAGCCCAGTCGGAGATGGCGGAATGAGGTGGACTCCTTCAACAAGAACTGGTCCTTAGTAGCTCTAGACAGAGAGAAGTGAAAAGAGAGTCGAGCCGAAATATGTCTAGGGTGAGGAGCCAGACCAAGAGAGATGCATAAACCCGCTAGGCAGCATGTGGCAAGCTGTTGGGCAGTAGCGACCCCACGGACCCTATCTCCCAGGAGAAGTCTTGTTCTTCACCCCTGGCTTGCCTTTATTTGGCCGGCTGGAAAGAACACTGACGAGGAACAGAACTCCCACCTCTTTCTGGCCTTTATTGGCCGGCTTGAGTGGAAATTCGCAAGAGGAAGGAAGTATTCCAGTAAGGTGCTGGTAGGGATCTTGACCGTACTTCCGAGATTGTCCTGATAGCCGTGAAATATCTTTCCACTCCTCAAGCACCTCAGGAAGTGTTGCCCTCTTGTTGTTACGTCACTATGTGCTAGCGACCGTTTCCGGGGGCCCATTATTGAGTGTGCGAGTCACCCCCTGCCATTTTATCCGTGAACATATAACATTGGTCAGGCAGGGGACATAGTTCTTCCATAGTTCAACTTACCCCATCCACTTTAGCCACCCAAACCCATAGCCAAACATGTTTTGTTTCCACGTTCTGCAATAGTCCTGCACCAACCGGGGGTTGTCCTTGGGTGCACTTGCATAGTGCATACAGGGATAATCGCCGGTTGGTGCCTCCTCATCATTTAAAATTGTCTAAGGGGCCTCAGCAAGTTGGCTTCGGCCCCTCGTACGCCTTCCAAAGGTCCGGGACCCCAGGGTCCCGAGATATGTCAATATAATAACAATAACTCATATAAGCTATTGCAAAGCCTATCTCAATACTGTTGAAAGTCGATGTAGAAACACGAAACGCTTTGGAAGTTGATTGTCATTAGTGTCTATAAATCTTGCCAACCGTTTATTTTACTTTAGTTTCCATGAATAGTATTGCATTTTTTATATTAGTTTAAGACACCAGCTGCTTGCTTAGTCTCACTGATATGATAGTATGAGAAATACTAATTGTAAGATTTTCTTGGATTAGTTTGGTTGTTCTTTTACCATAGACTTTACTCCCCTATTGTTTCGTCTATATAGGCTTATGGTCCACCTTACGTAATTTCTCCACCTGTACATTATTGTCGGGGTTGTGGCCTTGCCAGATCATCGACGTATTCAGATGCTTCCCTTTTCTGCTCTTCATTTCCATTAAAAAAGTTTTTTTTTTTTTGGTGGGAAATTCTCAAATAACTTCTCCCGCTCTGGGCGGAGCGGGAGGGCGTGTCAGACTTCTACTGACTAAAACCTACCGGTGTTCCTTCAGTTGCCTGTGCCAGGGCCACGGTAACTCTTTCAAACAACCCACAACCCTGGCAGGACTATGTGAAGCCCTGGGGCAGCTATAAAACCAGTGGTCCACATTAGCCCTGGATCGCAAGCACTGGTAGTCATGAGGAAAGGCCTATGCCCAGCAGTAGGATGATAAAGGCTAACAGTAATCTATAAACTATTTCCTACAAAGTAGGTTTGATTACGGAAACTGAACGGAAAATTATGTACGGGGTGCCAAGAGTTGATTGGCCCTACAAAGTAGCAGGTTGTCTTTACCGCTTACTTGTGATCCGCCTTATCGCTACGTGATGAGTTGCTTGTACTGATAACAGACAATTGGAGATACACTCTAAAGTCGTAGGTCAGCGCCTCAGCAGGCACGTGGATAAAAATATGTTTTATTGACTTTTTGGGCTAAGAAAAGGTAACAAATGCAAATGATTATATCCGATCAATTGCCAAGTAGCCTATTATTTTCATGACATACGAAAATAATAGGCTATAGGGTATAGGGTGACTGGTAATTAGTGACCGATACTTAAACACATGATTGTACTCATGTTGAAAAACAACTTTTACTATGGAACCAAACCTGAAATCGCGAAAAAAATATCACCTGCTCCCTAAATTTTGACGAGTTTACGCAAACGCGAATGTATGGGACCGCTGATATTTTTTTCGCGAATTCAGATTTGGTTCCATAGTAAAAGTTGTTTGTTATCATGAGTGCAATCATGTGTTAAAGTATCGGTCACTATCAGTCACCCTTACATAGGGTAGCTGGTAACTCGACGACGTATTCCTAGCAGGACGTCATAGTAGGGTTAAACTGCAACAAATTAAGCCATCAAATGTTCTACCGAAATTCAGTAGTTTTTGAGTTTTTAGTTTTATTATTAAAAATCCAATTTAAAAATGATTTACGGCGCGACTATATCGATGGTCCCTATTAACAATGACATTTTTTAGATAATTGGAATTACAATAAAAACATTTATTTTATTGTAAAAACAAACTTTGAACTGAGGGTAGTGCAATGTTTGTTTTAACGATAAAAAAAAATCTTTATGTTATTAGCAATGTCAGTTCTGCAAAAATACTACTGTTCAAGGACTAAACAGTAGGCTTTTCGCAGAACTGACATTGTTAATAGGGACCTTCGATATTGGAAATTAAGTTATTATCATAGCTGATGCCCTATCAGATCTTTAAATTCCTAAATCTTTGGCAAAAATCACTAATAGGCAAAAAAAAAAAACTCAAAACTACTGAATTTCGGTAGAACATTTGGTGGCTTAATTTGTTGCATTTAACCCTACTATGATCTATGTCCTGCAAGAAATACGTCGAGTTATCAGTAACCCTTTATATCGGTGTTGAACTACGTCGTCCAACAGTTTTCTACAGTCAGAAATAAACTAAGTATAAGTAAACTAAGTAAGTAACTAAGTAAACTAAGTATGTAATAGCATTTTATGGATTTCAAGTTTCTATGTAAGTTAGACTATAATGAAACTAATATAGCCTATTATCATCGCCCCTCCCCAATGTCATCTGGTATATCGACTATTTCAAAATCATCCGATAAAGATAATGCTGCACGTATGTATATAAATAAAACAATATTGCATTTTGTTCGCCGTGCCTTCTAAAAGCTCTTCAGAATTCTCAGTAATCCATCTCGTGGTATTTCCGACGTCGTCGGCGTCGGCTGATTGTTTCATATCGCTAAGATGGCCGATAACGAGAATTTATAGGTATTAGTTAGTAATAGTTACCTACCTAGACGTTGACAGTTGCCCGATTGTCTGTCTCATAAAATATTTTTATCGTCTTATCAAAAGGTTCATAAGAACTTATCTCAAAGGCTGCAGCTTCTAAACTGTTAAATTAATGCTATTTGTGTTTTTTTCCAAATCCTCCTGTATTAGAACTTAGCATCTCTTTATTCTCGGAAAATTCATCTCATTTTCAAATAAGTGCTTAAATTAACAGGCTTTTTACTATACCCAAAAACTAAATTCCAAATCAAGTCAACCCTTATGAACACTTATCCCGATTAACTTCAGCCCGAATAATCTTCTGCCTAGCCTTTTCCCAACTATGTTAGGGTTGGCTTCCAATCTAACCGGATGTAGCTGAATACCAATATTTTACATTGAGCGACTGCCGTTCTGACCTCCACAACCCAGTTACTGGGCAATACGATACCCCTTGGTAAGACTGGTTGTTAGACTTTCGGGCTTCTGACGACCCGTAACGACAGTCAAAGGACAAAGTTCCATGAATGACAGCCGGGACCAACTGCTTATCGTGCTTTACGAGTCACTGATTGGTCACCCATCCACGGACCAACCGCGGCAAGCGTAGCTGAACCTGATAGATCGACCCGAGCGTCCTCTTAACTTCAGCCCGAATCTCCATTCCTAATGAACCTTAGCTCGGAGCCATGAATTCAGGGCACACCCCTACATTGCTGGGTTTCATTCGAAGGAGATAACGGGCGTAAGTGAACTAACAGGGAAGGGAAATAGGGATAAAGTGATTTGTGCATTAATTGTGATATTATTTCTGACTACAATAATCCAGGATAGTGTGATTTGGGTTTCCTTTTTTGACGAAAAGAGCCTGAAATGATAAGACGCGTTAACACTACTCACTAGTTAAATTAAACTTGATTTAATGATAAAAGCAATCGTTTTTATCGCAGCAATCACAACGGTAATCGACAAGCAATTTACTAATAATACTACTTGATAACTTATCTTTTAATGTAAACTTGAGTGCCTTAGTACACGCGCGAGCTATGTGCTATCTGACACGGCGAAAATGATGATCTCGTTTGACAGATCCTTTGATCCCTGTTGAAGTTATCGAATCATATTTTCCTCAAACATGGGATTTTGGCACAATGAACTGAACTGTTGGTTGGCTGATTGTACGTAGGTGTTTGCAAGGTGTCATAAACGTCTGCACCGTGGGGCAGTCAGCCCGCTAACAAGTTGCTGACGGGCTTATAATTGTACCCATGGAATGCTTAATTTTCATAGCTTTAAGACTATCTTGTCATCATTCCTTAGTCCCCTTTTGTGGTCAAATACACACATTGCACAAAACTGAACGTTTCATTCCCATAGTAGATCTCTATAGCCGTGCCTCATCTCTTGCAATATCCGGAGACACTCTAATCCTTTATTGAAATACACATGCATACATTTATCAGCAAATGTCATTATTATCTTGAGCCAGTAAATCCGGTAGACGAGCGGTGGAAAGCGACAGTTAAGTCGAGCAATTATCGCTTATTATGCAATTCGTGATCTCTGAACTCAGCACACCTTTCCCTCATGTTGAAAAATACTTTATCTGTTACTTTAATTAAATATAATAATTAAGACAATGGAGCAAGTTGTTTATTTTTTATTTTATTTAAGGTGGGTTTGCTCTTGACTCTAGTCTAGGTCGGAAGCGACAGAGACAGAGTTGACGATGGAGTGAGCGTACCCAGAAGAAGCCTGTTCACTTTTGTTCACACAGACCCAGGTAGTGAGTTCCACTCTTTTGCAGTGCGCATTATATAATACATTTGTAAACGCTTAGTGCGAATTGGTGGAATAGCAACTAGGTAGGGATGGTAACTGGCAGTGCGTCTAGATGTCCGATGGTAGAAGGGGGCCGGTGGAATGAGGTCGTGGAGTTCTTGGGCGCACTCACCGAAGTACCACCTATAGAAGACCGACAAGCAGGCAACCTTGCGGCGATGAGCCAAGCTATGAAGCTTGGCATCCACAAGTTTTACGTCGCCAATGAGTCTCTTACCTCTGTGTTCCACCGAGTCAAGCGCGGCTAGTTGGTACTTAGCTGATCCATCCCAAAGGTGGCTGCAATACTCCACGCGGGATCGGACTTGCGCTTTGTAAAGAGTTAAAAGCTGTGTATTTAGGATGCCCAGTTTCTTGGGCGCAGTTTGGGCTTTGTACTCGATGGTTGCGCCAAAGTTGAGCCCAGATGTCAACTCCATGCCTAGGAGCTCAATTGTTATTGTGCCAAACGGGCAATCAGATACAACAGTATTTCTGATTGCCCGTTTAGCCTTTACAGATAGGCTCCCGCAGACAATTAGCGCGACGCAACTCCGGTAGAACAATTTGAATGAAGTTTTCATAGAAATTGTTCCACCAGAATTTCGTCGCGCCTGTCTGTCTGGGAGCCTTAAAGTTTGATTGTGGCATTAAGAAAAGACACAAACCAACCAAAAAATTAAATGGATAGATTGTGTGAAAGATCAAAGATAATAATATATGGTTAGATAGGGAATGATTGAGATTAACACACGAGTTGTTGATGGAAGAAAAAGACGTAGGTACCTACTGCACTGATCGCTATTAAATTGTAATAAGGACAACATTCTAGTTTATGATACTTGCAAAGTCACTTTATTTACCACTCATTGCATCTAGTATATTAGCTATCTAACAAATCATAAAAGCTGCTGCATTATGCTCTATTTATTCCTAGTTCTACTAATCACATAGGCGGCCAGGTCACGGTCGAAGCCAACGCAAATCCTATAAGCACTGACCCTAGCGTTCAGTCTAACTGATTAGATACCGCAACGATCTCGTGGAATTGACAGCGTATTGTCTTAGGAGCACTACATTTTATCAGTTAACCTTCAAATAGTTCATTTACCGTATTGCAATAAGGATCGATGCCATCATATCGGCTTAGCCCAGTGATTGAAGTGCGGATGAATTTCGAAAAGGTATAACTGATTGCGTATTCTTGATTTAGTGGATAAGACTTCAAAGATGTAGGCTCTGGAGTACTCCAAAGCAATTAGAGGAAGTATAGTCTGTTCAAAAACTATGTGATGAAAATGTAAACAAATGGATCAGAAATCGTAACTGTGGATGACTCATTTACCACTTTCAAATTGAGTCCTTTGATTTGATTAAGTATTTACTTAAATTTATACTTAAATCCGAAATTATAATGTTTAATCACCATAAATATGATTTTCATTTGACTATCGAGAATTGAGGTTATAAACTTATAATTAACTATAAGTTTATAACCTCAATTCTCGTCGATAATTTTTCAATTAATTATTGTTATTCAAACAATAATTGTTGGAAAAAGTGGTGAGATATAAAGATGAAAGAAACCTTTGAATGTGTTAAGTATTAATTCACTTTAGTGAGTGATTGCCGAAGATCGACCTGAATAGAGTTTGTTTACACTTTCATCAGATACTTTTGGAACAGATTATAATCAACTTTTATACAAAATAACTTTGCCCAATATCTCTAGTTGTATTAGGTTCATGATGATCATCAGCCTAATATATCAGACCACTACTTGACATATAGGCAAGTCCATCCTCAAATGACTCCGTATCATGGTGAATCGAAATAATTTCCCTTTTGTGAACAGTCGTACAAACAGCTGCGTTGCTGAGGAGTTTGTTACGCCACTTCTTCCCAGCTAAAGCACTAGGAATTGGTGAAGGGCGGGTGGTTTGGGGGACTGTCTTATTGAATTTTGACGTTCAAAAAGTGCTGACTCTACGCCTAATTTGAATAAATGACTTTTGATTGATTGCGAATCATCCTCTATGTAATCTCTGTTTTGGGCATTCATTAAACTCTAAATATTTGTTGTTACAGCTGGAGCATCTATGCTGAGGATACTGCTGAGCTTTGCAGTGGGCGGACTACTAGGCGACGTGTTCCTACATCTGCTGCCAGAAGCATGGCAGAATGATCTCAATAATACTAAACGTAAGTCCAAAACAAAATAACGGATGTAAAAGAAAGCTCAACGAAGCCGAGTGTCACTTATAGTCCCCGTTTTTGTGATAATTTTATATACTGGACTGAACCTGGGAATCTTCTGGTTATGGAGATATTGAAGGTCAATGTTACAACTTTTTTCTTTTGTTAAATGTCAACTCCCATGCATGCACCTAAAAGCAGAATGTTTTGCATGCGTTACTTTGTGCAATTCAATAAGCAGCGTTTTTTCACACCATCAATAAAAGTTGTTTCCCAACAATAATTTAATGTTACTTAGTTTGATCGTCTTCGATCGATGCATTCATTTTCGCTGAATGTTTGGGCTTGATGCAGATAAAGCCATAGCTGTTTATCGACGGCAGGATTTCCCAACGCGTTTGGGCATGTTATGAAATGTTTTTGTTATTATAACGTTTTGTATTAACTAGGGATGCTCCTATTAAAACCTATTTAGGAGTGATCCTATTTATAAATATATTAGCGATGCTTCGGCTTTGCCGATATATCGGCGATATTTTTATTGCCCGTACAACGTTACTTTTCAAGTTTCGCGCTTCTAAAAAGTAACGTAAACGCACGTGCTGTTTCGCCTATTTCGTTGCAAATGAGACAAAAACAATGACGTCTTATACCCAAAATAGAAAAAAATGGCGCAGAAATACTTGTTTCCAAATGAGTTCTGTCGCATCTGAGAGACTCTCTTCCACCGCTGTTCTCATTGAAACAGACTTGCGAAATCTCCGCAAAACTTGAGAATACTTTTTTTAAACCTTATTAATGTTAATTTTAATTACTATGACTATTAACCTTAATTATTAATTTGAATAACTAATAATCTCATTCTGTCTGTAATTTTTTATATTAATTTAAAAAAAAATAATTTGTGTTTTATTTATTTTACCTTCATTTAAATTCAATATCACTGATATTTTAAAACAGTGTCGGTATCAGTAGTACCTTGTCAGCAAAAAGGCGTATCGATGCATCCCTAGTATTTATCACTATTTATCTTTAACAGATTTGCTCTGAATCCTATTGTCCTGTCAAATAACAACGGTAACTCATTCGTTTTACTGAATTCTTGGAAAAATACAATCATAATTTTATTATTGTTTCACACAAAAACTTTACCGTGATTAATAATTGAAATTGAATTGAAATCTTACAAATGTTTAATTTGTTCCTTATGACTTGTGCTGACCGTAGATGTACGTTACAATTAAATACCATAATATGAAACATTAGCATATATATTAGTAGCTATTTTTGTTACGTTACATAAAGCCCTACTGTGTGATAATTTAATTAGTTTCATTCAAAATTAAACTTATTCAAGGGCTCGTTGATTATGTAACTCGCATTCAATTCGGGCTTCGTTTAGAGCGGTTAAAATCGATATATTTTCATCAATGCTAAATAATATGTTCGCTTTACTGCTAAACTCCAGCTGAATTCTTCTTCCTCTTGTTACGAGTCACTCTATATACCTATAAACATTTCGCCCATATTGGAAGGTACTTGTACCTAGGTCTCCTACCACTCTAAAAAGCTTATGCTTTTAGAGGTCACTTTATGAAAAGTCTAATGTGAACTGCCTATGGCGCGTAGTGGTTTCTTCTGCACTACATTTTTTTTATAAATTCTTCGATGCGAACAAAAAAGTTTCAATGCTTACTGTTTTTATATAAAATCAAAAAGCAAACAGGTTACAACTTCCTGGTTTATACAACACAAACAGCCAAACTTTGGTGCTCTTCATACAAACAATAGATTTGGTAACGACCACAATGTCACTTCCTATCGACAGAGTTTACAAACAATGATGCATTTGTGCATTGTCAGTGTTTCTATCAAAATCAATACTTCTAGTTGCTATGTATGTCCTTTGTCCACACAGTGGATTTAATGCTAAGTAGAGCTATAACTTGTCTCGGATTACGGAATAGTACGATTAGGTAACCTTACGCGTAACCGTAGTGCAATGTCAAGGTTATACGTCGTTCGTCGTTGGTAACGATTATCTCATGTTCTTCGGCGGTAGATTAAAATGTGCATTAGTTAGTACAGGGTAGAGGTACAGATTTTCTGAAAGGCCATGTACAAGAGGAGCGATGGATCTAGACAATATCGATAGGTATATCGCTGTAGTGTAAAAATAAATGATAAGGTCATCTTCAGCCAACAGAAATCAATTGTTGGAAACAGGTCATATGATACATGTCACAGTAACTGGAAACCGAAAACACTCACAAAATTATCAGAAAAATTGTCAATTCTTACAAAATACTTCTTCCTGAATAAATCCTCTAAAACTACAGAAATGAGTCGAAAGGTTAAGGACTATTTACTATTTTCATTAACGAACTATCAATACGAACAATGTTTAAAATGCTAATATGAGTAAATAGTTGTTACAGTTGGTAAATAGTAGGTACTTGTGTATGCAAATAGATAATGCGTGGTAAGTCCATTGTCAATGCTGACGAGCATCCACAATTCCACATGTATGTTATGTACATATTAATTTAAAGAAGCTGAAGGTTTTCCCTTTTGATAACCGAAAGATGGCATTGACAGCCGACAAAAGGCAATTTTGATGAACAAAGGAACTATGGGAAAGATACGGAAGTAGATTTTGTAGTGGAATAGAATAAAATAAATAAAAAAGCCATTTATTTCATGCAAGCTATAATAATTATCATTTTTTTAAATTATTATTTTGGTTAGTTTTAACTAAATGGTATGTTATTAGTATTGTTAGTAATTATATTCCAGTTTTTTTTTTTGTAAATTACACTGTCTTAGTTTGCAAGAGAGCCCCTGTGCGGATAAAGGCCTTCTCCAAAGATGCCCATGTTTCTCTGTCTTGTGCTACCTTGGTCCCCACAATGGGCCAGTTATTTTTTTCACTTCATGTTCCCAGCGTGTCAGTGGTCGCTCCACAGTGTCGTTCTAGCAGTCCATCACTGGTCCGTTAGTCTTGCCACATGGCCTGCCCATTTCCATTTCAGTTTTTGGGCGTAGCTCAAAACATTTGTTGCTTTTGTTATTTTTCTTATTTGGCGTGTCTTATTTTGTCCTGTTTCTTTGTGTTTGTTAAGCAAGGTAAAAGGGTTGAGTTCATGACTTTTGTTTTGATTTTGTTGATTGTATCCTTCTTTCAATTTCTGCTTCGTTTCTATTATTATCAAAACTGATTCTTTTTCCTAGGTATATGTAATATTCTGTTTTCCAGTGGTTTGTTGTCAATTTTTTATTGGTCTTTTCGAGGAGCTTGTCATTGCCAGTCTTTTTGAGGTTCATTTCTAAACCCACCTAAACACTAACTGAATGGAGTGATTCGATCATAATATTATTATGTTGTAGCTGGGAGCTAGTTTCTGATAACAAAACCAGGTTCTCTGCAAACCTCAGATGGCTCGTATATTTCCAATCTAGCTTGCTAATAATAGATTCCAGGATAGCGATGAATATTTTTGGTGACAAAGGGTCGCCCTGTCTTACTCCCCTTTTTATTAGAAAACTAGGGCCAAGGGTTTCTAATTTAACTCTGCTCGTATTATTGTTCTAGATACTTTTGATAACTTGTATGTATTTAACCTGTCCTCCTTGTTCCCTCAGGCTCAGGCTCTTCCATATACTTGTGTTCTGCCACCTTGTCAAAAGTTTCGTTCAAAATCAAAAGTCATTTATTCAAACTAGGCTGAGAGTCAGCATTTTTGGAAGTTCAAAATTGCATAAGACAGTCCCCCAAAGCGCCCGCCCTTCACCACTTTCTAGTGCTTTAGCTGGGGAGAAGAATTGGCGCAACAAACTCCCCAGCAGCACAGCTGTCTGTTCAGTTGAAAAAATTGATTCTATACAACACTGCGCATAATAATTTAGGTACATTACGCAACACAAAACCTTAAATTAAATAATTTGCTATAAGTAAGCTAGTACACGCCAATACACAAAAAAAAATCGAAAACTATACTCAAGCAGAAATAAAAATACAAAACTAAAAACGTAAGCAGAACTTACCTAAATGTTGATGGCATTTAACAATTTATCGTAATATGCTTGTACTGAGTCTTCCTCCGACTGGGCCTGACAGCATGAACTTTAGGTTTTCTTCGTACTATAAAAGTGTTACATATTTCCACTTCGCATCTCGGTGAGCTTTTTTGGTTGGTGGTGAATTTAGCTCTACTTATCTTATGCTCGGATAGCTTTATTGTTGCTCTTATTGGCCTATGATCTAACGAGTAGTTTATATTTATAATTTCTGTCCTGAAATATTTCTGGTCGGTTTGACATGATAAAATCTATCTCGTTATGTTATATTCTGTTTATCGTCGTTTGTGATAAACAGAATACTAAACTATGTCAAGAATCATTCAAAGAAATATGGAATTATAAGATACGGATAGGTACCTACACATAATGGCTAGACATTATTTGTTTTATTTTA
This sequence comes from Dicycla oo, assembly GCA_948252095.1. Lineage (NCBI taxonomy): Eukaryota > Metazoa > Arthropoda > Insecta > Lepidoptera > Noctuidae > Dicycla > Dicycla oo. The sequence goes on from OX411732.1 coordinate 20,739,834, forward strand.
TTAAAATCACAATTAATAGAGATTATAGTTTTAGTCTAGAGCTTTACATACTCCTTCAATTACAGGAGGCCAAATCATGCTTAGAAAATATCGACTAAATTAACTTAAAACTAAAATTCATACTCTAGGTATGTAGGTTACTAACAATAGTGTATGGATATATGGATTAGTTGTCCAAAATAAAATGATGTTTTGATTCTTATTACTATTATCACTACTAAACTAATAATAATAATAAGTATACCTACAAAAAAAAAAAACAATACGATGAGATGACAAAGAAGATTCGGAAGTTGATTAAGAAAGCCAAATGCACGATTTCACCACCAAACTTACCATAGGCCTTAACTTGGGTAAGTCTACTACATGCTGATGAAGAAAATAATTGAATATAAAAGTAGGTATTTAATGAATGAAACACATTGAGGAAATGAGATAAATGATTGAAACCAAGTCATCGTTCTAAACAACCGCTCGATTTTGTTGTAGTTACTTTAACAAACGCACACAAGGAAGCGCTCAAATTTTTATTCCTCTGTCTTCTCGACAGAAAGACCTGCAAAGGCTTTGTTCACAACAAAGCAGCGACACTTCTTTGAAAACTTGGTCACAAAGCAACTGACACCAGAAGATCCGATTTTCGTTTTCAACATTTCCTACTAATGCTGACTCGTCAAAACAAAAACGAGAACGACCGCCATTCAATGTCGCCGTATAGCGACGATAACCTAGATTTGCTTATTAGTGCATTCATTGACACCGCGCGCTCCATTGCTACGTTAAACACGGCGAAATGGGGAACTACAAACGACAAATTAGTTCGGAATCGTGATGTTTGACGAAGATAGTGGCGTAACCCTGAAGGGTCAAGATACATTGGTAATCAATTAATCATACTAAGAAAAAGGTGTCATTAGGGTTCCGGACCAAAATGGTAAAAAGGAACCCTTATGCTGCGACTCACGTCTGTCTGTCACAGCTAGATATGTCAAGAACTACTTATGCTGTCAACTTGAATTTTTGAACAGTTTTAGATGACGTTTTCCCAACTATTTTGCAAATAAGAAAGAAATAAAAATACAGATATTTTTATTGCAACAGGGACTGAAAGGGAGACTTAAAAATTCGAAGTGGGGCTACTAGGGCATGTGGGGTAGAATATGAAAGAGCGCTGTTTGCACATTCACAAACATTTTTTTTTTCTTTATTTTAGGCCGCATAGTTTTTGTAATGTAAATAAAATGTAAATGAAAATACCGTTCCCCCCACTTATCTCCGAAGTTTACATAGAGAAAAATCTTAAATTGTTCTGTGTGATAGAAGTTTATGTAAAGATTACAGGAAAAATAAAACGATGTCTGTAAATAGCACACTTTTTTTTATATATGACTAGCAGTGCCCCGCGGTTTCACCCGCGTAAGTCTCGGACCCGTAAGAATATCGGGATAAAAAGTATCCTTTGTGTTAATCCAGGTTATAAACTGTCTGTGTGCCAAATTTCATGAATATCGGTTCTATAGTTTTTGCGTGAAAGAGTAACAAACATCCATCCATCCTCACAAACTTTTGCATTTATAATATTAGTAGTATGGCATATGAGTTTCTATGGGTAGAGAATGAGACTCAAGTATCACTTAAAACAGAGTTTAATTTTAGGTTAAGCCACAAGTTACAGAAGAGGGTCGTAGATTCTAGTTGTAAGGTTGTTTGCTGTGGTGTTATAAAAAGTGGAAGAGTACTGCCCTAGGTGGACCGTCTGGCTGGCGCTGCGGTGGCTCGGCGGGATCGGCCTTAGTCGCCGGTTAGAGGGCCGCGACTGGCGCGTAGTTGCCGGGTAGAGAGCCGCGTCTGGAGCGTAGGGTGCCGGCCTGGTAGAGAGCCGCGTCTGGCGCGTAGGCTGCCGTAGAGGTTATGGCCGGTAGTCTAGCCAAAGGTGTGGTCTAGCCGGAGCGGTGATTGTATCCGTAGTAGCGAAGTATCCGAAGCTGTGAACCCTGGAAACACGCAAGGGTGCGTCCGTGAGCATAGAGGAAGATCCGGTAAGCCTCTGTGATGTGCGTAGTTTCCTAACCAGACGAGTCCGTAGCCCCAAGACAAGGAAATGGGTCATTGGAGAGGAAAATCAACATCACAATGGTTTACAAAATCATTATTTAGAATGAACACAAGATAAAACACAGTTACAGTAATATACAGATTCTCCTAAGGACACTATGAGTACTTACCCGATTTCGGGAAGCTACACAGGCTTCAGTGGTTTTGGCGGAAAAGGAGTGAGTCCCCCCGTCCAGTCTTATTATAACCTCTGAGTTTCTAGCAAGTACCTACTATAGGGAGGTGAAAGTAGTAATCTTACAGACTAAATACCAAAATACTACAGATAATTAATATCTAGCTTTAGCCGAATAATGTAGTGTACATTGATACGCTGCAGTAGGATAGGAAATATATATAGGATAAGTAGGAAGTAAGATGGTACGGAACCCTGGGTGCGCGAGTCCGACTAGCTCTTGATCGGTTTTATTATTTTCCTCGTGATACGGATGCACATTAATTATAGTAATAAACATTGCTGTCCTATTTCTAATCGTTTGTTTACAATGTTGAGGATCATGCCCCAAATTATTATATATTATTATACTAAAATGATCTATCTATCTAAATTATTGGCATTTGCTTTGCGGTTACGGTCAGGGAGATACTTTTATGAATTACTTTAGAATGATGTTTGTTGGTATTTTAAATACAAACACTTTGATAGTCGAATGGGGTCAAAAGCCTGTGCAGGGTAATTATGATGCAATTTCGGTTGCCCTACATTATTAAACGAATTCAGTTTACGGGTTTCAAGATTTCCTAAAACACAGGTTTTCATAAAAACCTAGAAGAGGCATGTCTACATTACAGTCAGAATTAAGTTTTCTTCGATTGTAATTAATGTAAATCATCATTTTTACTTTATACTTCAATACATTTTATTTATTTAAAAGGTATATTACCTATTATATAATTTAGGAACAGGAGCTCATCATGCCTTCGTTTATTCCTTAGGGACATTAACGCTAATGCACTTGGCAATCCATGGAATCAGCACTAATTATAATAATACAACTCTGATGGCCAAGAAGAGTATTTTAACCACGAAACACGAATCTATGTACGAATGGCATGGCATCATAAAAATAGAACGTGGGAATTGACGTTTTTCAAGCTAATTGTACCATTTTTCCAAAATCTGTGAATGCAGTTAGCAATTACTGCAACTAAATTAACTTTAACGTAACCCGCCCTTACTGCCCCATCTCAAAAATCCAACCTATATGTATTACTGAGTCCCCATCCAGTATGTATTATTGAAGGGCTCGTAGCTAAGTAATAACAGCCGTACGGGTCGATACATCAGGTTAAGCTACGCTTGCCACGGTTGGTCCGTGGATGGTGGTCCATCTTTACATACCGAGACTCTTCCGTGCCTCGGAAAGCACGTTAAGCCATTGGTCCCGGCTGTCGTTCGTGGATCTTAGACAGTCGTTACGAGTCGTCAGAAGCCCGAAAGTCTGACAACCAGTCTTACCAAGGGTTATCGTATTACCCTGTAACTGGGTTGTGGTGGTCAGATAGGGAGCCGCTCCATGTAAATACTGGTATTCAGCTGCACACGGTTATACTGGAAGCCAACACCTAGCTGGGAAAAGCTAGCCCCTAGTTGGGAAAAGGTTTATTGGATTGATCCAGTGCCTTATCGTTGGCATACTGCAGAAATCACTGCATGTTAGCTTCAATGATTGTAAAAGATACTAAATTGGAGAAGTGAGGTGACAACAATTTCTAGGGGGACTGCATAGTCAATTAGTCAGTCAGAGCACGAGGTCGGCAGCTTGTTAGTCAGTCTTCATTAGCTCAGCTAGCGTTGACAAATGCGCCTCGGATTAGAAAAGTCATAAATGCTGGCTAATATACAACATGTCCCAGAATTAACACACAACCTCATAAGGGGTCATTGTACTCATCATTATGAACAACTTTTACTAGTCTGAAATAGCAAAAATTAAATCAGCTGTTCCCTACATTTATGTTCGTATAACTCGTCAAAATTTACGGAACAGCTGATTTTTTTCGGGATTTAATTCTGGGACATATTGTATAGCCTAACTTTTTAACCGACTAAAAAAACGGGATGAGGTTGTATCGGATGTTTCTTTTAAAGGAGAGAACTTTAATTGAAATAAAACACCGTAAAATGTTTTTAATACGAGTATCCATGAAATTGACTTTATTTGATAGATAATTTTATGGCATTAATGTTTGAACATGATTCCGGGCTTGTGGCCGCCGCAGCTGACACCAACGCCTAGTTTACTGAAAACTTATTTTTTTTTTTTTTGGCTTAATTTACAAAGCATTTGACAAACGCCTAATTTCACGAAATCTCGTTCGTGCGATTTGAATCCATTACTCAATTATCTCTGAATTAATAAATCTCTAATAAAGTCGCATGTCTACTCCGATAAACCAGTAAAAATTCAGCACTTGGATGTTAACATTCGATGCATTACTGCCGAAATACAGCCTGATTTACTCGAAGCGTGTGTGAAAATTTGACCTCCATATTACGCCATGTAGGTACGCGTCAGCCGCGGCGGCCACATGCCCGAAATTATATTGAAACATGAATGCCTTAAAATTATCTACCAAATAAAGCCAATTTCATGGATATTAAAAACATTTTTCTGTGTTTAATTTCAATTTAAAGTTCTCCCCTCTAAAAAAAAAACACCCGTTACATTGGAATCTTTTTATGTACATAAGTAGATTAAGTTAAAATATGTAATTTTGCATGCATACTGTGCTTTTCATTATTTTTATAAAATTACGATGAGATCTCCCGAGATAGAGTAAAATCATTTCAATACAATACGAGAATCAATTCACGACGTTACGATCATTTCGATCCAGAAAATCGATTCAAAGCAAAAAATCGGGCATCCCTAGATATCCTATAAGGGTTCCGTTTTTCTTTCGGACGTACGGAATCCTTGGAACAGTTGTACAATTAACTCAATGTTATCAAACTATTCAAAATGTTTATTAAACACTCATCATTATGGGTAATTACATAATGTTTTGACATAATGATTACTTAATACAATGGTTTTTGATATAGCTACCTATTTTACTGCGGGAGGTTCATGAACTGGTATCAGCCCCCCGTAGAATTCATATCTGACTCAAATACCTAATAAATACACGGAAGAGTATACATATAAATATAGATACTAAGATTGCCAGATCATTATCATCATCATTTCAGCCGAAATACGTCCACTGCTGGGCATAGGTGAGAGGCCAAGCGTCGCCACATTGACCGTCTGTGCTTCTCGCATACAAACTCCAACGGATTCCTGGGGCCTTCACAAGGTCATCGGTCCACCATGTGGGAGGCCTTCCAACTCTGCGCCTTCCTTGTGGATTGCTAGATGGGTGGCTGAAATTAATATGCAAAGGATCGCAAGAAGGAAGCATGCACAAAAAAGAGGATTCCTGTCCTCAGCAATGGGTGGAACAAGGCTGCCAATGATGGCTGTGAAGACTGATTGATTTATTGAAGCAGTGTTTGAAGTTAGGGTGGCTCAATTCTGTCGCTATCCGTTGTATATCGAGCCATCATCATCTGCCTAGCCTCTTACCTACTAGGTTAGGATGAGGTTCCAGTCTAGCCAGATGCAGCTGAATACCAGTATTTTCCATGGAGCGACTGCCTATCTGACCTCCAAAACCCAGTTACTGAATAACACGATAGTACTAAACATTTACTGGAGGCATCCCCCTCCCAAAAGACTTTTCTTTAATGGACTCTTGAAAATCAGTAGCCCCATACAAGTGCTGTGAAGTGCATAAAATTGAAGATGACTCGTCATAATCACATTATAAAGTGGATATTCCACTAATTTGTGATATAACAATGACATACGCCGCACGACCACTCATTTATATACAGAAGGTTGAGGTTTTGCGCCAACACTCACACATGTCAAAACAAAATGTATTCTAATCCATTGCTATAAAGTTTAAAATCGTATGAATGTGCTAGGCTTAGGAAGTTTTGTGTTCCAACTGATAGTAACGCTATGTAGTTGGTATATAAAGTAAACATAACATTGTGAGTCAGACTAATACTCGATCAATCATGGTAACTGTGCGTTACGATTGCAATTATTACTTGTGTGTTTGTATTGCACGACTTGTATGCGACTTTGTGACGAGATTCTCACGTATCGGGGACAGTAAAGCCCACTTTCCACTATGGGATATAATGTAACTTATATCTGCGAGATATAGATTAATATCGCACACCGTACTTTTAAATGGAACCGTTTCCACTGAGATGTAATAATATAATTATATTACTTACATTTCAAACTATAAATATTTTTTCGACCGACCGAGCGATACTTTCATATTATATTTCGCCTCCTGTTCTTCCGCACACCATTCCGCGCCGCGCGCTGTCGCTACCCTCAGTTCGTGTCTATCATTACCAGAGGTCGGAATTAGGTAGAGTTTTTTATGTATGTACATACTTACACTGATTTCATACAGCGAAAGAATAAAGTGGATATGCCTCAAATCCCGAGATTAATTTTAAAGAGCAGAAAAATCCCCGTGGTTTATTAAATAAAAAAGTTATTTACTTTTACACAATTTAATCCACTGCACGCGCGACTGACGTAGCCAAATGAGAATGACCAAAAGTGGTACCAAAAAGTCTCACGCATCAAGATAAAAATTTTATAGTAATTATTTTCACAATTTTTTATGACATTACCCGTCGGGGTTTTGGTTTTTGAATAGCGAATTTAATTTAAAGTAAAAAAAAGTATTGATGTTTTACTCCATATGGCCGTTCACAAACCTGAAATCGCGAAAAAAAATCAGCTGTTTAGTACATTTTGACGAATTATGCGAACATAAATGAACTGAACAGCTGATATTTTTTCGCGATTTCAGGTTTGGTCCCATAGTAAAAGTTGTTCATAATGATGAGTACAATGACCCCTTAAGAGGTTGTTGGTGTTTTACCAATAACCCTATATATATCTCACAGTGGAAAGTCCGATCGCGGGATATAATATATATTATATCTCATAGTGGAAAGTGGGCTTTAACGCATTTGCGTTCACTGATCAATGATAAATGTTGCTGTAGGGATTTAGGATTTGCGTCTAGTGTGATTTGTGGGCCAATATTTAGTATCAAGGCACAAAATAGACAAATTGTTGAAAAGTTGGGTTGCCTTTAGAGACAGAGTTCAAATATTCTTATACCTATCTTTAATTTCATTGGCACTATTTGGCTATATACTATGTTGCTTGACAGATAAGTGTCACGCTCGTAGAACACGTACAAAAGTGCCACTCGAGGAAAAACATACATGTTGATGCAGAAAGCAGGAAAATTACAAGTACAATTTCTAACAATGTTGATTAAAATGCTGCACTTCAGTAAATTTAAAATAATACATGGGTAATCTTAAACATTATCATTGTCTGCCTAGCCTTTTCCCAATTATGTGCTTCTAGTCTAACCGGATGCAGCTAAATACCAGGATTTCCTCACATAGTTACTTAATCTTAAACATATTGCAATTATTCAAGTAAATTTGCTCTCAAAATACGACTGCCGGGCAATTACGTAACACATTATCAATCGGAATCGGTTTCATTTTAACAGTTCAACAACATTCATTGCGCTATTGAAGCTGTCGAGCAGACAATTTTTTCAAACATATGAAGCAATGAATTAGCAATTCGCTTCAAAATTATTCAGATTCCGATTGATAGTGTGTTACGCAATTAGGGTGCTGGCCTATAAAACAACCAAATTAACCTCTACGTAATATGTAAAGTTCCCTGGGAACTATTCATTACATCTTCCAGGGAATGGCTGTCATAGAACCATAAATAAATAACGTGGGGCTGGCACTTAAAAAAGACGGTTCTTCATTATCCTCCTGCTCTTATACAAAATTTAGGGTGAATGTGATAACATATTTTATTTTCAACTGGCTGTTGCTCGCGACTTCGCCCGCGCAGCTGTCAGCAATTATCCCACGGGAACATATTACTGGGATGAAAAGAATATAGGTTATAAACTATCTATGTGCAAAATTCCATCCAAATCCGTTCAGCCGTTCTTACGCCAATCCGGAACATACATCCAGACAAACGGACGAAAGTAAAAAAAATATATATATTTTCTGCATTGGACTTCTTCGCAGACCACGTCGTAGCAATAACTTTTTTTTTTTACAAATGTTCAATGTACAGTTTTGACTTCGTTACTAATTTATTATACTCGTATGTATGATACATTACATCCCTCAGTTTTCACCCCCTTTCTAGCCATATGATCTTTCGCACAATCTATCCTTTGATTATCTGGTCTTTCCCTACTCTCATGATGACTCCACTAAGTAATACATTTCTCGTTTCCATTATAATTTATGGATCAAAAATGTTAAATTTTATATTCTCTCTCCACAGCGGGCGAACACGTATCCTTAAAAAGCGGCCTGTGGTGCCTCACCGGCATGCTAGTCTTCATCGTGGTAGAAAAACTATTCGCCGCCTCAGACCACGAGGAAAGCGAAGAGGAAACTCACGAGGAACCTGAAGTTATCAAACAAAATGGTTCTACTAAGATAAAAGAGATAGAAATAGAAGAAATTGAGAAGTTCCTCGCAGTTGAAAGGAGGCAGAGGGGGAAGAGTATTGGCGATGGCATTTGTGATGGGAATGGAACGGTGACGGCGAAGGAGCTGTATGATACGTGTGTGTTCAATAATAATACTAAAGGTAAGAAATCTTAATATAAGCAGAGATTAATACAGATAGGACACTCCGCAAAATCATTTAAATAAAAGCGACTTGCTACGACACAATAAAGTGCAATTCAGGTTGCATAACGCTTATTACGTACAGTTATATTCACCTAAAAGTTACCTCTCTTTCTATCGCGTAACTCTTTTACCTTCTGACTCGTTAGGGTAGCCTTCTTTTATGACGCGGCGTGTGAGTGAGTATTGAAGTGACCGTGCGAGCCGGCCGGGTACTTGTAGCTTCATACCCAATGACTATATTACTGTTTAATTCTTTTTGTTCATACCTAAACTGCGGAGTGTCCCATCTGTATTAATCTGTGATATAAGTAATATAACATCACATCGCGCTTATAGAATACTCATTATTCTGTGCAAGTGTACACCATATGAATTACAGATATAAATGAAGAGATTTTACATAGGACGACGACGCAAGGGGCAGTCTTATCGCTAAGAGCGATCTTTTAAAAACAGCCTTTTGATGGATTAAAGGGAGAAGGAGAGACGATACTTTAGTTTGTGCTGTACCATTTACATAATAATATACAATAAATGCATACATACATAAATAAAGCATATACTTAACCTGAAGGGGCTTGCGACTTTAAGGTCCAGTTGTCGCAAGCGCAACTCTGATCGCGAGGTCATGGGTTCGATTCCCATGTCGGGCAAGGTGCTGGATTCTTAGAGCACCTATGCATTTTGCACCAAGGCACCATTTGAAAATAACTTTGATGCAAAATGTATTGGTGCTCAATCGGGAATACTCCGGATTGGTTCCCGGTTCATGGCAATAGGCTCGCCTATTTTTTTTCCTCTTTGGCAACTTAGGGCTAATTTGACCAAAGCACATAATATATTTTTCCGTGGAATAAAATTGACGACTGACAGTTTTTGTATGGAAAAACTGTCAAAAATTGAAAATTTATTCGAAGGGGAAGACTTATACTAGGTTTAAAAGTTTGCTCGAATTCACCCTAGCCGTTGTCGTCTACTCTGCCAGCGTCATGTGGTGACGGCAACGCAGCGAGGTGAGACATTGAATTTAAACTTAACATTGATTTTTTTGCTTTCGGTCAAGGTCTTTTCTGTGGTCTTTTCCTTACGCGTCGTAATGAAAATAAGCGTAGGTTGTTAGATTCTATGCTGGTATTTATAGAACAGGCATCGATTTAATGTTGACTGGACTATAGATAGTTTCGGTTGACGTCATACAACTTAGAATAAATCGGTCAAAGTTAAAAGCGCCGAGAGAGGCACATCAAAGTTGCATGTCGTACTTTAAATCAGTTTCTTTGTTCATTTATACTATGTATACTTTGGAATTACTTATTAGTATGTGCTATATCTAAACTAATATTTAAAAAATAATTTTGAGTTTGAATGTAGGGGAAAATCTTCAGAACTTCAGCACCCTAATTGCGTAACACACTATCAATCGCAATCGGTTTCATTTTGACAGTTCAACAGCATTAATTGCGTTATTTACGGTGTTGAGAAGACAAATTTTTCGAACATAATGAAGTCACGGATTAGCAATTTGCTTCAAAATGATTAAGATTACGATCGATAGTGTGTTACGCATTAGGGTGCTGAACCGATTCCGATTTTTTTTTCACAGATGGGCTGCTACAGTATTGCCGAGTGTGATATGATATAATTTATGTTAAAACAAAATATTTAAGTTTCGGTTTTTACAACTCTACGAAGTCGCGGGCAGAAGCTAGAGGAGTTCAATAACATTTTCAGGCCCGCTTGCACCACAAATCACTAAACGCGTTTAGCGCTACTACACTCATTTAAAACATCGTCCTGTTACAGTCTATCGTTTGAAGATGACAAAGACAGAATGATGTTTTAACCTGATTGGATACACACACACATTGGATGCGTTACAGGTTAATGTAATGGATGATATTAACAGTGTAATTTCAAAACATTGTAAAAGCAAATTATTTTTAAAAGAGTAACCGTGGTGTTTCTTGCCGGCTCTTCTCCATAGGAAACATCCAGGCACCTCACCTAGCTTCTGACGTTTCATAAGTGCCCGTATATGTTTAGATTTTGTGTACGAGTATACTAAACAAATGGACTATACCTATGGGTCCGATTTTTTTTTTAATTTAGAATTCAACGAATTGAGAGATGTGGTGCAAGCGGGCGTTAGTGATTGCTCCATTCCTGTTCTATTATTTTCTTATATTAGTAATTTGGACGTTGCATTCCAGGTGTATGCTGCAACACAGTAGCGAGTCAGAACGGGACGGTCCGAGCCTGCAACAGCAAGGGCAACAGGTGGATGGGCCGCTGTCTGCTGCGGGAGGCGCGGGAACAGGCGCTCAAGGCCACCAAGGAGAAGAGCAACAAGAAAGACGTGAGTGTTATATATGCAACGTAGTGGCTAGTCAGAACGTGCAACAACGTCATCATCTTCCTGTCCTTGTCCTATGTTACTTGTGGTCGGCGCAACACGTTTTCTTCTTTCGTTCTCCCCTGTCAACCGTCACGCTCATTCACTCCCATCTTTTTCATATCCTATACAGGATAATTTTTTAAGTAGTGCGCAAACTTTCACAGGTTATTCTACCCATGAATATGAACAACTTTCACTATGGGACCAAACCTGAAATAGCGAAAAAAAAAATCAGCTGTTCAGTACACTTATGTTGGCATAATTCGTCAAAATGTACTGAACAGCTGATTTTTCTTTCGCTATTTCAGGTTTGGTCCCATAGTGAAAGTTGTTCATATTCATGGGTAGAATAACCTGTGAAAGTTTGCGCACTACTTAAAAAATTATCTAGTATATGTATATCCTATTTTTATCCTATCATATATATTCCTCACACTCTGTCTCTCGTTCAATCAGTCCAGCTGTTCAGCAAATAATGAAATATAGGTCCATAATACAAGTGTAATTCAAATAATTTATCATTGATGTACTCATAATATGAACAACATTTATTTACTATGGGACCAATAGTTGTCGTGGAAAAAAAAAATATCTGCCGTTCGTTACATTTTGCTGAATATAAATGTAGCTGCCATTATTTTTAGGGTTCCGTACCTCAAATGGAAAAAACGGAACCCTTATGGGATCACTTGTGTGAGTCTGTTTGTCATATCCAATTTGCTCCGAATCTAATGGACCGATTAAGTTGAAATTTGGAACACATGAATTTGTGTGACCCAAATATGGACGTGTAACGTGTAAATGAATTTTGGATATGTGGGTCAAATATGAGGGCAAAAAAGAAAATTTAAAAAAAGTTTTGCAAACTATACGGTGTGACATATCAAATGAAAGGGCTTGCTGTGAGCGTCTCAAATATATATTTTTTTATACTTTTAAAATATATCGTTTTAAAGTTATTTAAGAAAATAGGTGAAAATTGACCACACCCTCCATATCTCCGAAACTACTAAGTCTAAATTTTGAAGAAAAAAAATCTGAAATAGATGAAGACTTACAGATTACAGGAAAATTAATAAGAAGTCTGTGGTCTTAAAAAGACATGGTAAATCTCTCAATATTGTGCGTACAATTTGCAGTTGGAATGTATGGGCGAACATTTTCAACTAGAATGTCAAGTTTGTTCTTGGGATAATTATTTCTCTTCTTTATTCATCCCAATTACGGAACCCCTCATTGTGCTTGGTCCGACACGCACTTAGTTGGTTTTTTTTTTTTAATTAAGTACTTCTTGTAAATAAAAGAGGATTCCATTTGCTAAACAGCAGTTCGCTCTTTTTCTGATTATTTTTGTTAGGTCCCATGAATCTATAGTCTAGTGATCTAGTACTTTCCACTTGTGTGCAGAAATAGCACCAATGTCATACTTATGCATCTCTGCATGTTAATATTCCAGGTGGCAGGCTACTTGAACCTGATGGCGAACTCTATAGACAACTTCACTCACGGGCTGGCAGTGGGAGGCTCATTCCTCGTCGGGTTCCGAGTGGGCGTGCTCACCACATTCGCTATATTAGGTTAGTATTACAAAACATAACGCCCAGTGCCGGTTTTAGCATTACAGGTGTAATGCTAAAACCGATTTCTGCTGCGCCGCTCTCCACTTGGAGAGTAAAAAGGGGAGAAAATTTTTTGCACTCCGCTTCGGAAAGAATAAGATTTTCTTTTGTCCATATACAGATACATGATATACTCTGTCGACGTATACAGAAAAGGGAGAACGCAGGATGCAAGAGTTAGCGCAGCGAGCTCAAAAATGTTTGCACCCCATTTCGGATAGGTTAAATTTTCTTTTGAACATTCATACTTAAAACAGAAGTTACTTTGTCAACTCATGCAGAAAGTTCGAGAATTAGGAGAATGTAGGATCCAAGAGCGAGCTCAAGAACTTGCACGCCGGCGCCGCCTCGGCTAGGATAGATTATCTAAACTAACAAACTGCCTTTTAGTTACTGAACATAAATTCTGGCCTTGTTAGGGATTTCATTAAAAAAGTAGGTACTCTGCAGGTGCTAGAGGTGAAATCCGTCTGTCTGTGAGTGACTGTTCAACCCTGGCGCCCTGAGCGGTCGCCCAACCGCGCCCTACCCACACGCCGGTATTGGTAACGCCTGTACTGCGTGTCTGCATGTAGCCAGAGATGTAATACTTATATCGATCGCCAGATTATTTAAGTCCGTACGTAATAAGGGGCGAGCTGATTGCCATCAACCGGCCACAAATCCCAACTCTGGGCTGCTAGGTGTCTATTATTTAGAGCACTACAAGTGGATTTTTAATTTGGACACACATCAATAACTGAAAAATCTAAGGATCAACTAACAATCAACCTGCCTAGCCTTTTACTATGTTGAGTTCGGCTTCCAGTCTAATCGGATGCAGCTGAATACCAGTATTTTACATTGAGCGACTGCTTATCTGATCTCCACAACCCAATTACTGGTTGTCAGACTTTTGGGCTTCTGACTACCCGTATAACAGAGCAAAATGGTTTTAATTTAAAAACAATTCTGATTTTCATTTACAGTGCATGAAATTCCTCACGAGGTTGGAGATTTCGCGATCCTGCTCAAGAGCGGCTTCTCACGGTGGGAAGCAGCTAAGGCACAACTGGTAAGTTTAAGCATCCCTGATAAATTATACCGTGTTTTCACTGTAGTCAAAGAATAACAAAATTTTAAATGTTGCAACATTTCAAATGTTCCAACTTTTGTGGACCCCACCTAATCTAACATTTTTATCTTCTTCGTAATGACGAAGAAGATAAAAATTTAGATTCAATGCTGACGATCACGATCACATATGACTCGTCTCCAAGCTATGCAGTCTTCTGCAGCATAGACCGCTCGGTAAATGCTGCCTTCTTGATCACGTCTGACCATCCTGCCAGTGCTCTGCCTTGAGCGTATTTCACTCCCACCCAGCCCAGCGTCATAAGCCTTTACAGACCATGCTTAAGTGAACGCATAACTTGTCTGAAAAATCTGAGAGCTCCTGGTATATTGTAGATAGCCGCTTGGTAATGTTGAGTTCCTCCAGTATGGATTCATTCGTTCTTATGGCGGTCCATGGTATACGATGTATACTAACATTTATGGTAATGCTTTATGTATGTTTACTTACAGGCAACGGCGGCAGCTGGTCTGATCGGCGCCATGACAGCTGTTATTTTCAGCGGAGCCAGGAACTCTATTGGTAAGCTACCTAAACCTTTCAATGTCAATTTATGCTAGCCTACGATATCGGCTCGTAAGGTTACACGTCTTGATAACAAAGTTAGTAATGGACTATTGACAAAAATACCTAAAATTACTATTTTTCATATGGATGGCAAACTAAACTGGGTCAGCCTAGAACTTCTCTTCGAGTTTGGCGCCTTCAGCGGTGTCTATGCCTCTATGCTACTAGCGTACTTCTTATCATCGAATTACCAAAATGTTCAAAACCACCAACACCGGCACACTTCCCTCAATGACCACTAATAATTTTATTTTATTCTATTCGAGAAACTTACAGCTAACTTATACAGTGTTCTTAAACAATATGAAATTGAAGGCCATACCAGTTTCCACTGATAAACACTGAAAATGAAAACCGAGTTATATTACACAATCCACTAAAAACTAAAAATTATTTAGACGCAAACAATTACTCTGTCATAAAGAAGCTTTTCACCAACAAAAGCCGAGAAACACTGGTATTGAATATATCCAAATCATGTTCACCAGACAGTTTACTAAAACTCCTTCTCGCACGGATCAGAAACGAGTTCTGCCTGTACGCGGACTTGGAATGAGAGACATGTAATAAGCTAGGTTTGCAAAACATTTGTTTGTTGGTTTACAACTTTGTAATATTTGACACCGTAATCCGGTCTACTTAAAAATATTGTTTATTTGCGCACACAAGCGCAAATAAACGGATTAGATTTAATAATTAACTTCATCTTATTTTACCCTTTTCAGAGGCGAAAACTTCCTGGATAGTTCCGTTCACTGCAGGTGGTTTCCTCCACATCGCCTTAGTAACAGTCCTGCCAGACTTACTGCGCGAGCCGGACAAGATGCAGTCGTTGAAGCACCTCGGAGCGCTCGTGTCCGGTATCGTTATCATGGCCTTTATGACGTATTACTTCGGGTAGACACGGATACAGGATGTGGTTGGTATGTTTAGTGTGAATGTAGTAACGTATGCTCTGTTCCAAAAGTATCTGATGAAAATGTAAACAATGGAAGCTTCGCCGCAAGAGAGCGAAGTGTGTTTGTCACTTGTCAAAGTCATCTTGAAGATAAAGCGACCAATCGGCGACAAGAAAAACACTAGGAACTCCACTGACAGCAGAATGAAAGTAACAAACACTTAGCGCCATCTACGTGGAACTAATTTGACAGTTTTCTGTCAATTTGTAATGCCTTTCCAATTGAGTGCTTTGACTTGATTAATAACTGCCTAGCCTTTTCCCAACTATGTTGGGGTCGGTTTCCAGCCTAAGCGGATGCAGCTTGATACAAGTAATTGCTTATTAGGTGCTTTGATTTGATTATTTAAAATTAAACAAATAAATCATTTAATTCAAGTAAAACGCGAATTAGATCAAATAAAATTTCACAATATTGTTACAGAATAGATTAAATCAAACACGACATTTATTTTTAAATCACCGTAAACATATTTTTCATTTGACTATTGAGGTTAATTTATAACCGCAATTCTCGTCGATGATTTTTCAACTACAATTTAATAATCAAAAAAATATTGTAGGAAAAAGTAATAATGTTGGAACTTTCTAAATATAGGTGTATGTATTACATACTAATTCCCTTTAGTGAGTGAATGCGTAAGAATTAAAAATGAACAGGGTTTGTTTATACTTTCATTAGATACTTTTGGAACAGCGCATAGAGGGTTTTTGGTTTGAGGCAAAGAGAAGATTATAATAGCAATAGTGTTGCATTCGGAAGGACGGCTGCACCACCATATGGGAGACATAGCCAGGAAGAGAGAGAGTGAGAGTGTTGCATTCGAAAATGTAGAGTTGCATGGATAACTATGTTTTGAAGATGGTTATGGCGAGCCCAACAAAGTAATATAATGTCGTGTGCCGTGTTGTTATGGAACATACGTCGCGTTTGCGAAACTTCTACGCTGAATATGGGTAAGGTCGTAAAAAAATCTATTATAAAGCACTGAAATTATGTAAAGGCGAATGTTAACTTTGTTAAACGTTAAGAAAAATCACAACAAGGTACGTCAGAATAACATTACCCTCTATTTGATTTAGCCGCAATCGGTTAAGCTGTGTGTACAGTCTGCTTTATAAAATTCCAGTGTGTGACATAACATACACCATAACACAACTGGACAACTGGAGCTGGAACAAACACACTCGAAAATTGTAACTACAATCACAATTCGTCACAATAATGACTGTATATTTCGAATTAGGAACCTAGTCAATCATATCTTTGTACTTACGCTCTAGAATTCACAGATTAACTGTTCGAAATAAGCGCACTAAAATGAGAAATCCTGGCCAAACATGGGTTCACCTCAAAACTTTTAAATAGTACATTTTTTTACGACCTTACCCATATATTATTATATGCGTTCGTCGAATGCCGAACTTAAGGCAGGTGCAACGTAAGGGTTTGACATATTTCAAATAAGTCACTAGAGCTGTGGAATTGTCGATAAAAAAACAAGTGAACTTAATTTAACAACAAAATTATTACAAAATGGTCAAACTTTACAGAATACTTTTCTTCTACTCTTATCGAAAGCCCTCGTTATGCTGTAAATAATGTCATCAGTGGCTATAACTTAGGAATCATATATTTTTATATTCTTAAGATGAAATCAACGTCCGCACAGGACATTAAATGAGTATTAATATTTTTGAATTAAACTTAGACTGTGAACTGTAGAAACTTGTCGAAATCAAGTTAAATTAAGTCGTTAATAATACTCCGAAAACGTTTATTAAAGTGAATGCGCAGTGGTAGCTCGTGAAATTCAAATTTTCTGACGTTTTTTCTTTAGCAATTTGTAGTTGTGTCAGGTTGTATGTTGATCAAAATATGATTCGCGACCATAACACATATGTGTTTACTTTGGTAATTACATTATTATAACCATACATAAGAATCATCAATACAACTCTCCAAGTTAGATTTATTCCAAAATGTGATGAAAATTTGAATTTCGCTTTGCGCATTTACAATGATACGTAAAGTTTTAAAAGTAATATTTATATTATTATAACACTCAAGGACTTAATATATAAACTGCCGGTCTATTCTGTAAAAATCTAACCGTGAAAACTTAGGGGAAGTGAGCTTGGAAGTGCGCTGTCAATCCACCCGATGCTAGAGATTGACACTATTGACAGTTCATCTTACCTAAGTTTTCACGGCGAGATTTGTACAGAATAGCACTGCTGGACTAAGCCCTCTTACTAAAAACGCGAGCCGAGAGAGATATGTCATACCGAGGCTGTTTATCTCTTTCTAATAGGGTGACCAAACACTAATATAACAAACAGAATAATTTGTGTCCGGTTGTCAAACCGGTTGAAATTCTTGTTTGCATTACAAAAATATTGTAATTATGTTACAATAATAGTGCAATAATAAAACTATAAATAGAAATTATACCTACACATCGAAATAGACTCTCGTGTGGAAAGCTCCTTATTTGAAATTGAACAATTTTGTGTTCTATGTTGGTGTTGAATCGTGTACCCATGTTTTTGAGAAAAGAAGTTATGATAGCTAGACTACAATATTGTTGAGACACGTCTTGTGTCGAATCATCATGAAGGCTTATGATGAAGTAGGCAAGGTTGCATGTAAAATTTCGTTCCGGGACCATGAACCTTTCTTGCTCTTTTTTCGTTTGCTCTACAGGGCTGGTGTTTGGGTATTTAATTAAATGAAGCAAAGGGAAATAAAATTAAGTGTGTCAAAAATCAAAAGTTATTTATTAATACTAGGCTGAGAATCGGCACTTTTCGAACGTCAAAATTACATAAGACAGTCCCTCAAAACGCCGGCCCTTCATCACTTCCTAGTGGATGAGCTGGGGAGAAAGACATGCGCAACAAACTCCGCCGCAGTCTGTTCAGTTAGAAAAACTTGAATTGATTCTATACAATAGTATGGAAAATAATTTACATTACGCAACACAAAACATTAAATTATTTGCTGTATGTCCTTGAGAGGTTGAAGGAGTTATTTCCACAACAGGTTGAGACGGATATTGCTTAGTACCAGAGTTTGTTTATTACTAGGCTGAAAAAAAAAATATTTTCAAAAATTTTAACTAGAAAATCAATCGCTCTAGCTTCTCATGTGCGAACAACTGAGAAAAATCTAGCTTAGAGATAACAGGAAAAAATCTACAATCTCTTATTTCTGGTTAAGCATTCATTATGATAATGTCATAACCGTATCGTAATCCTTTTATACATCACACGCAATCACAGCTGTAGGAAGCTCATGTTATTAACGTTTGTTCATTTGCAATTGCTCAACAAGATTTGCCGCACACACTCATGCTCGGGGAGCATGGTTTATATTTAAGACCATAATCATAGGAAAAGCTGTTGCTTTGAGTTTTAATTTTAACCCAGTACCATACACACAGTCTACTTACTACCACAGATCATCTCAGAGTAATATTCTAGTTTTACTAATGATAAAAAATATAAAAACCTACTGGAAAAATTGATGGTACTGCATTAGCATTCAACGCTCGTCGTGATTTTGCTATGTAAAATTCTACCGGCTTGAAATGAAGGCTGCACACAACAGAATTTTTAGTAATTCTTTGTGATTTGGGAATTACATCCAACCAGTTTTTGCTTCATTTCTTCTTTCGATGGAAAGCTGTAACCAACATAAAAAAATCAATCATGCGATACATAGGTACAAATTGTATTTATTATACACCTAATATAAAGTCTTAATCAGAAATACACTAAAGCTTTAGTGTCTTCCGTGTACAAAAGGTCTAAAGCGTATCACACTACTTAAACTCAACATTGTTATTTAAACATAATCTTTGTTATTCCTTACCTGTGAAATGAAATGCCACAACCAGCATATGATTCGCTTTTACATGACTTTATACAGCACTTTTTCAGCATTTTCACTATATAATTATTGAAAAAGAACCGTAGTTAAGACTTTTAATGCAGCGTCTTCACAACAATAGAAAAAGTCGCATAGTCGCCATAACACCATTCATTTTTCAGATTTCAGTGTTACCAGAGTAATTTTATGATAGCTACCAAACAATCATATTATTTTGATTATTTTACTCATGGATTTTACTTAAATAAAATGATTTACCATTATGTACAGATTGTAAACCTATAAATAAAATTGATTAAAACTAATCTAAAAGCTAAAAATATGTATACGTAACTTATTTTACTTGTTGATGAAATATTTTCTATCATCTTTAACATTTTTATCTTTTGGCAATTGAGAAAAAGGGACTAACGGCCTTGGCTTGCGCTATCTCTCTCAGTTCGTTTGATATCCTAACAAAAGTAAACCTAATGTGCAATCATTATGGTTCATTTTTGTATGATACGATTTTTGGAGAACTCAGTCCTGTTTGTATATTAGGTCCATGGTAACACTCCCAGTGTTTCTCGCTTTTGTCGAGTTATTTTTTTTGTTTATTGAGCAGTAATTATGTAAATCAAGGATTTGAATTTGTTTGCCCGTTTACGTGGGATTTATTTTATTCATATTTCGAATCGAATATAAAGGTTGCTATATTGATAATAGCAGGCTAATATCAAACGTACTCCACTAAATAAATGTACAAACATTTTTAGATACTAATCACTTATTAAAACCAAATCACACCTATGTTATGTAGTTCTAAGTTCTACTTCTTTATTATTAACACAAGTTTTGTTTAGAATAAAAATATGTATGTTTAGATTAAGGTATTTATCAGTGGGCCTGTGTTGCCTGAAAATAAATAAATGCATGGATAAGTCATTTCTAGGTTTAGGAGACACACAATATCCTTTTGCGATCTCCAAAATATTCCCTTAAAACATTAAAAAAATAACTTTGAAAAAGTTGATTTTGTACACAAATAGAAAAATACTGTAAAATAATCATGACCATTTTACTTTGAAATTAGATTTAATTGTAACTATATCACGTAAATATGTAAAGATTGTAAATTATTGTAAATATTATGGAGCTAAGAACTTGTAAATGAGGAGATTTTGAAAATGCATTTATTGTGCAAACTTATCAGTTGTCTCAAATAGGAACCAAATGAAATGCCTACTTGAATTCAGCTCTTATTTATCGCGTATGGGTGGGTATACAAACAAAAATATCCAAACTCTTTGTTTATAGGTGGTCAAACAAAACATATTGAGTATACAACATGTCCCGGAATTACCGCACACCATCAAACAAACACCGTAATACACACTGTATTTTTACTACTAAGTTTATAAAATTCTATAATTATTAAATTAGTTATATTGATTGTGGGAGAAAATTAAGGTCACATCTCTACGCACGCACACAGTAGATTCTTCGTCCTTTTTGATTGGTTTTGACTGTACAGCGGAAGTATGACTGTAATTTTCGTAGTTTGAATTATTTCTAGATTAAAAATTATATTAAAAATGATCGAAATCGATTCAGTAAACCATTCTAAACAAACTATGTACTTTCATAATGTGCATTAATTCGGTTACACATTGTATAACTCAACATGCATTCAAGTCTCCAGTTACACAATTAAATACGGTATAATATTAGTTCCCCTAGCGAATAGTACAAACTCCACTTTTAATATTGTGATAGTTTTCTAGTTATCAAAATACTTTTATTATCAATTTGTACTGGTCTTGTTATTCTGTTTCAGTTTATAATATAAACGTAATCTTATGTTTCTTATTATATAGTACGTGTCATGTAAGTTTGCCGCTCTGAAGTAGGCTACAAGTGACTGCGCAGTAGTCAATATCTATACTAAAACAACAGCGCAACATGCCATGCGCATCGGAAAGCCTGGTTTCAGTGCGGCAAACATACGTGACGCGAACTATACACAGCATTTTAGCTAGTTCGAGTGCATTTTAGAAGTGGCATACTTTTATTAAAAAAAAAAAAACTTGTCAATTCTGCTATATTTAAATCATGTTTATTATTTGTACTACGCTGTACGTAAGAAACATGTCGTTTCGTTTCGGCGGCTAACTGCACTTGTTATAATAAATAATTATGTATCTACAATTAATGAGTAGCCATTAAAATATAATGTGATAAATAATGCCATTTACGAGTATTTTAGTCGTGTGCAACGACGTTATTATTAAGAGAAAAAGTGTTAAAAGTCAATAAAAAGTATCAGAATCAATATTGCGTATTATTTTAGCAGATATGACTGCTTGGAGGAGCGTTAAGCGAATAAGCGTTAGTTTGGAGGAGGAGCTTGTGGCCAAGTAATAACAGCGCACGGGTCGATCCATCAGGTAAAGCTACGCTTGCCGGGGTTGGTCCATGGATGGGTGACCATCTTTACATACCGAGTCTCCTCCGTGCCTCGGAAAGCACGTTAAGCCGTTGGTCCCGGCTGTCATTTGTGGGTCTGACAGTCATTAGGGGTAGTCAGAAGCCTACCCCTATCTGACAACCAGTCTTACCAAGGATACCTCTTGGTGAGACTGGTTGTCAGATTTCGAGCTTCGTATTAGTTGGTAACTGGGTTGTGGAAGTTATATAGGCAGTCACTCCATGTAAAACGCTGCTGTTCAACATAGTTGGTTATATAGGCAGTCGCTCCATGTAAAACGCTGCTGTTCAACATAGTTGGGAAGAGGCTAAGCAGATTGATAACCGCCTGGCAGCAGGTGACCACAGTTGTAATCTAAGGCGTAATTACAATTTTCTTGCGTTTTAAATCAGATCAAAAAAGAACAAATCTATCTTGAGATGTGTTGATGATTCTTATGGTTAAAATTATGTAAATAATTATTTGTTATAGTCGCGAATCAAATCTGAATTTCGCGGGTACCATAAAGTGATCGAGGGGCAATTCTCGTATTTTTAAGAAGTTCGCATTCTAAGTCGCAATCTCATCTCAGCAAAAATTTTTGCTGAGATGAGATTGCGACTTTAAAGCCAATGCCTGATCTTTTTTTTTTTTTTTTCGCGGTCGTCTTGTTTGTATAGTACAGAATAGTGTAACAAACGAAACTTTTTTTTTAATTTAACATGCATATCACTAAACTCGATTTGCAACTTTACAGCCAGGCAAGTGTTGATAACATTTCCGATGCGATTGATGAGCTGAACCGGTAGTTAAGGACTGGTCTGATCGATTTGGGGTGGCGGTTAACCCTGCCAAGTGTCAGGCTAGCATAATTGGGAGCCCTTACAGCATAAGAAAGCTGAATGGCTTAACTGTACCACCTGTAATCTTAAGGATCTTTCTTGATCTGCATGTCGACACTTGTCTTGACTGGCGAAAGCAGGACACTACTGTTAGTAATATAGTCACCGGAACATTGCGGTCGCTCTGTCGTTTGAAAAACCTTCACCCATCACACATGAAGGCAATGCTTGTACAGTCGCTGTCAGATATATTGTAGCAGGCAATATGAACAAATACTTCTGCACAATTTAAAATTTCAATAAGTTCCATACATTTCTAATTACCATTAATATCTAAACATTAATATCTGAGCAGATGCTTGTCAACAATTTCTATACACACAACTAACCAAAAATATCTGAACACTTACAACGTTAAGTGTATCTACGCAGACAAACACTGAGCTTATCTAATTCCTTACAGCGTAATATTATAAATGATGAACCAAAAACAAACACTCTCTGTGGTATAAATACGATGAAAAGGGAATAAAACACTTGACGTTGTAAGTGTTCAGATATTTTTGGTTAGTTGTGTGTATAGAAATTATTGACAGGCATCTGCTCAGAAATTAATGAAGTAATGAATATCAGATATTATTGATAACTTGGAAGTGTATGGAACTTACTGACAATTTAAATTGTTCAGAAGTATTTGGTCACTTTGTCTGCTACATTATATCTTGACGGCGACTGTACAGTCCCTAATCTTTCTCATAATTGACTATGGTGAAGTGTGTTACTATGACCTGAATGCAGATCTCCTCAATAAACTTGACCGCCTTCTCAATAACTGCATTCGATTTGTTTTCAATATTCGTAAGTATGACCATGTCCCCAGACACCGATTGCTTTTAAAATGGTTACCTATTGGTCAGCGCAGAGGTGAGGGCTCTGTCTATGTTGTTTTCTATTCTCGACCAACCCACTTCTTCTTACCTGACTTCCCATATTCAATACTTATGCTCTGCCCATAGTAAAAATCTTCGTTCCGCCAACAATCGTCTTCTGCGATGTCCTTACCGCTCTGGTTTCATTCACTATCCTTTCTTTGTCCAGGCGGTCTTTCTTTGGAATGCGCTCCCTCTGAACATCAGGATGGCATCCAATCGGTTGTCTTTTAAAGTGAAGATACGTGAGCATATACATAAGAAGTTGGCAGAAACGTCCCTGCGCTGATTTGTTGGATTGATTTTCTCCTCTACCGAACGTTATTTCTCCTGACAAAGTTTTGTTTCTATTGTATGTATGTTTGTATCCATCCTTTATATATTGATGTATTTATTCTTGTATTTTATAGTTATTTTTCGTGTTATATATCCTTTATATAGCACATGCCATATTTTCTTTCTGCATCACCCTAAGGTCGACTGGTAGAAAATGCCTCAGGTATTATATCCGCCTTTGTACGGTATTTGTTATTCACTTTTACAGACGCCAGCACATCAAGCTACTACAATCTGTCAAATTTATTTAATAGATTTTCAACTTTATCGCAAAAGTATTAGGTTCAAGGTCGATTGGGAAAATTTGACAGTTTCGGGTAGCTTGACCTGCTGGCGTTTGTACATAAAGTTTTAATAAATAAATAAACTCAGTCCGAAATGAGATAGAAGAGAAGTGTGTATGTATTTATTAGGTTTGTAGGCAATTTTTGACTCCTAACAAGATTATGTCTGGACTTTATAAGAGACTGTGACCTCCGAGTTTGTTTCGGCCTTTCTTCTCAGAGTAGTCAGATAGGAAACGCCGACCTCATCTAGTTTAAAAAAAAAAATTACTTGTAAAAGTGTTTGTACAAACCTACTTACAGAAATAAAAATCATTTATCATTTATAACGCACTGGAGGGTGTGTACTATAAAAACAAGATTTGGTTGATGGTCGCGAGAAAAAATAAAAAGACACCACCTTCCATATTAAAATGGGCATAGTCCTTTGAACTTTTTTTTTAAATACGAGATGTAATTGTCGAGACGGTTGATAATTTAGTCAACCAATCACATCAGTTGACATGCATTTGACAAATTGTTACCTAATTTGTCTTGATTTTCTTCCAGAAACCAGGTGTTATTTTATAGAGCTCCGTGCCCACAAACAACCCTCTGTGCCAGACAGTGGGGCTACGGTGGGGGCCTAGCGGTATGTCACAAAAAAAAAATGTCGGGTCGTCCAAATCTCTTCAAAGCAAAACAACATAATTTTGATTTGCATTTATTTCTCAATGTAACAAAGTAAGGATATTATGATACAATGAGATATCAATACAATTTATACATGCTACTAAAAACTTAAGTAACACAGTCCGCATATTGAAAGTATCACTCAAACGTCGTGTAGAGAGAATCACATACAATACGGCCGATGAATAATTATAGCCGGTCTGAACATAGGCTCTGCGAACTTTCGCGCATGTTCACTCGCTCACACTCGCCTCATGTCACCGTTTGGTTCCTAAAATATGTTTATTGCGCAGCCTTCTGCGCAAACTTCGGACCGGCCATGATTCATCAGCCGTATTAGTACAATAACGACATTGCGGTATAAGACAAAATAATTATACTACATGTACAGGTGGTTTTAAACAGTTACTTAATAATGATTACAAGATAATAATATCTACAGATGTTTGTATTTAAAATGGACAGATTCTTTAGTTCTTTTTGGTAATGGTAAACAAAAAGCAACGCAAAATGTATTTCTTTTTGTTGTAAAGTTAGTAAAATGTGCTTGAATATTATTGAGATGTAGTGCGCCAGGTTAATCGTCAAAATGGCACATAAATGATGGCGTCATTGTATTATCACCATACAAATAATATTTTTTAAACGTGTGTTAGAAAATCGATATATTTACAGTTTGATCTTTTTGATGCATTTAATATAGAAAAATAGGGTTTTATAATTTATTAACACACTTTTATAGGACTGACAATAATTGTATAACTATACCTACTAGTTCTTTATCTCAACAAATAATAATTACTGTGATTTAAATCTTTTATATAAGACCATATGGATTGAAGTAATGGACCATCCCTTATCAATACAAGATGGATACATGTTACATGTATACTAAAAACGATATAGAGATTCCAAAGACTTCCGATATGGATGTTTGGTAAATAAAATATCACTTTACCGATTCGGTAGGTAATCGTTATTATCAAGATATTCTTAGCAATTTAAAAACACGTGAAAGAACGTTAGAATATGTCGAGAATAAAACTTGTCAGAAATTTATATAAGACTTGGCATAGCCAAAACATCCTGTATAATTTAAAAAAGTGTCTTTTAACCACACGATAAAATTTCCCTTCAAAGTAAGCAATAAAATAATACTATAATAATAATAATAAAGGAGGCGTAGCTAGGACTCTTACATAGCATTTTTAGATCAATAACAATTATATGTCTTTTTGTTTTCAATTTTACATTTTGTCAAATCAAATATATTTGACAAAAAACAATGACGTTTTAATTTATTGTAAGTTATAGGGTCAATCCGCGGAAATCCTAATAATAAATTTATAAAAAAAAAGTTATTTGGATGATTTTTATTCCTAATTTATCGATCCTTAATAGTGCCCTAACTACGCCAAAAATCACAAGTTATTTTATAAACATTATCTTAAATTAGAGACAAGGTATCCGAGCGTGATAAATGCTGGTAGGTATAATAAAGGCGAGCGTATGTACAGACGCCAGCAGGTCAACCTACCCGAAACTGTCAGATTTTCCCAATCAACCTTGAACCTAATGCCTTAGCAATAAAGTCGAAAATCTATTAAAGAAATCTGACAGATTGTAGTAGCTTGATGTGCTGGCGTCTATACAGTGTGACAAATGTCGTATACAAGTGACAAGTATCGCGTTACATCACATACACTTTCTCTACGCGTTTCATACAGAACACCTCCTTGGTCTTCGGGCAGATGATAGAGCCGTGTTCCTTCATCATTTCTTTCAGAGCCTGGGGAATGAGAGAAAGTTTTTGTAAATACAGATTTATTATGTAAATAGAAGTACCTGGCCTGGAAATAAATAGATAGATAAAAGGAATTTTCCCAGATATGAGACCTAGCTAGATCGACTTGTGTTGATTGTCCTGAATACAGGGTATTGGTAAAACATCAACAACCTCTTAAGGGGTCATTGTACTCATCATTATGAACAACTTTTACTATGTTGTATAGTAAAAACTGATTTTTTGACATAGTAAGAACTGATTTTCTGACATAGTAAGAACTGATTTTTTTTCCCGATTTCCGAAAAAAAATCAGCTGTTCAGTACATTTATGTTCGCATAATTCGTCAAAATGTTCTCTGAACAGCTGATATTTTTTTTTTTTTTTTGCTATTTTTGCGGGCAATATGCGGTCTATGACGATCTATCTCTGAAAGCCTGCTCTCGAATTAAAAAAATCTGTATTAAAAAGGTGTTTAGGTAAACCAATAACATTTTGTGCGACGCACACACTGTTCATTTAAAGCATTTTTTTTTATTATTTCGTGTTTCATGAATTGTTGCCAAATAACTGTTATATATTTCTTACATGGCAATGCAGGATAAGTGCCTAAAAGGCTGGCTTTTGGGCACTTATCCTGTTGACAGCGATGCAGGCGAATTTTTTGAAGCTCTTTGATTATTTCCCCTCCTTTTTTATAAAGGGGGCAAATAACAGTAATACACTTTTTTTTTTTTAAATCTATGAAATATAATAACAGTATTTGTTGTTAAATATTGTATTTAGGGCCGGCAATTAAGTATGGCAAATAATGTCAGATAAATGTTCACCTCTAGCAACATGGTAGATATGAACCCTTTTCATTACGTTTTTCATGACATTTTCACAATTTCCTGCGTCATCTCAGTGACTGTGTCTCGAATATTTTGTTTTAATTGTTGAAGGTTCATTGGCCTGTTAGCATAGACACTTTCCTTTAGATAGCCCCACAGAAAAAAAGTCAGGAGCTGTTAAATCCGGCGATCTTGGGGGCCAATCAACGTCACAAAATTAATCGACCCGGAATCGTTATTTTCAATGTCTCGATTGTGGCGGCTCGTGCCGTATGACATGTGGCCTCTTCTTGTTGGAACCACATGTTTTTGTTTCACTTGATGTAAGATAAAATTGTTTATCATCTCACGGTACCGATCTCCATTCACTGTAACAGCATCACCCATAGCATCTTCAAAGAAATAAGGCCCAATTACTCCTCCTGACCAAAGGACATCAACCATTTTGTATGGCGTTTGGGCTTGAACATGAACATAAAAATATTGCACTATTATTGATTTTATTGAGTGGTTTACAGTAGAAAGAAAATATACAGATAAGAAGTTTTGTATCAAAGTGGTTAAATAATACAAAAAAAAAAAAACTTCAATGCTCTAAAATAAATTGTTTATTTGCAAAACTATTCATTTTCATAAGTTAACAAAACATGTTCTAAAAACTGAGCAGGTGGATTTACATTTTCATAACTTGCCCAGTTTAAATACCATAACACAGACATGATATGAGCGCAGCAACCAACAGTCCTTCGGCCGACCATGCAGTTGCAGCAATACTGTTTAATTGCTTGGATGCCAGGAGTGTGATTTTCATATAATATATAAACGAAATATATTTTACGGCTTATGTGTCTGCTTTGTATTATTTTCCTTGCAATAATGTGCAATTCTCAACTGAAGGAAATCCTTGTACAAGGTCACTGGCTCTATCAATGCACACTTCAATACTCGTAGTATAGGAACCATCATTTCTTATGTGCTCCCCATAATAAGACTTGGCCTGTTCAATACCTATGATATGTTCCACATGCTAATAACAAGTTCATTAAATGTTAATCTAGGAAATTCAACTCAATAGTAGCATTTAAGTTGGAGAACTGTGTCCGTCTTCGATTCAAATTATTTTCAATTACATAATCAGTTAATAAATTGTTTGTGTAGTTTTTCATTTACTACATTTAGAATTTGTCCTGCGTCGGGTCTATCTGAAACCCTTATTTATCAATGCAGCAACTGTTTTGAAGTCTGTCATAGCATGAGTAGATGCAGTATTGAAAAATTCACTCGTAAATATTTTATAAGACATTTTAAAAATCCCATTTACTGCTTCAAAAATCCACCTACACATTGTCACCTTTCTTGATTTATTTGCTGCCGCTGTTGACAACTGAGTTTCACCCTGTTGCAGGGATATTGGAAAATGAACAGTATGGTTACACTGTTGTAGTAAAGGGACACTATCTCTAAAACCCCTATCCAGCAAAAAAACATCTCCAGGTTGAAAGTACCTTCGTAAAGTATTTGTTTCATTATTAAATTCATTCATGATAGCTGCATCCGATGTTGTTGATGGATAAGGACCGAGTACATCTATAATATAACCATCAGAACATACCATCATAAATGGTTTCATGAGGTTTTATACTTGTGCAAAGAATAAGTATCTTTCGGGTATAAATAATTAGAACTTTTCTGAACATATAAATAGGTACCATCAATAATAATTAATTTGGGTTCCTATCTACTCCCCCGAACAGCTCATTGGGTATCATTAGATTTCTTGCAGCAATTTGAGCTCGTGTTATATGATTTATCCCTAAGTTTCGTGGAACAAAATCATCAATAAATATTTGACGAACTTTTTTTAATAATCTTACTAAAGTGGTAGGGGGTGTATTTAATAATGTCGATATCCGCTCATTGCTGTCGCCAGTTCTTATTTTCATAAGATATGCAGAAAGAGCTAATGTGCCATTTCGCACATTATTTATTTGTTGCACATCGGATTTCAATTCAAAAAGCTGGTGCTTGGTTAAACCACTCCAATAATGCACTGAGTCATCAGACATTTGCTGTACATATATTCGTAAACTGTAATATAACTCTTACAAATAACTTTTACAAATGAAGCAAAGTATGAATGTGACTAGCAGTAAAATATTGATTGCATTTCATTTCTCAAAATGTCAAAATTGTCATTTCTTAAATGGAATTCTCAAATTCTACATTGCTGTGGTACATAGTAATTGTAATCACTAAAAATATATCCTCTAAGCCACAAATAAATCCTTAGTCTTTCTTCAGCATTGCAATCAGGTAAGAAACAATGTGATTGTGTATCTGGAGCTCTTCTCATATTGGGTAAAGATATGGAACCTACTGCTGCCTGGACTTTACTGTCACTACTTTGCTGAATTTCTGCATTATCACCTTGCTGTACATCATCAATAGCATCTCTCCCAACATTATATGTACTGTGTCTGTCAGCTCTTTGCCAACAAGGATGGCAGATTCTATCAGATGCTGTCAGCTGAAATAAAAAAAGAACTTTAATTTAAGAAGAATTAATAACCTTGTCATCATCATCATCAACAGCCTATAATCATTGAACTTTCCCATAAATGAGAGGTTTTGCATAATCTCTAGTCAGGTTAGGAACTGCTGTTATTGATCATTACATAAGTGAATACTATAGGACATTCCCTGACATTTATAGGTACCTATCCTTAAGTCGGCTTACACAACACTTACAAGGAGAAGCTGGGATGGTATACTTTGGTGGGAACCAAATAGAAAATAAATAACCTTGTAGATCTCTGCAATTATAATAATACACTATATGGAAAGACCACATAATGCTTAGCTATTTTAGAAACTACATCAAATTAATAAAAAAAAAGCTTACCTCCATGTGGATGAATCCATTGTAAAATAACACTTTGGATATGTCTCTCTCGTTCTATGTCATTGCTTATCCCATGAGATCGAATCCTTAACAGTGAACATCTGCAGTTCACAACATAACTGTCTGTTACGGCCTGGATCTGAGCTCATTTAGGCATCAGACGATGAACCTTGGACACTAATTGATGCATTCAATGCTATAATCCAACAAGGATGGCATACAAAGCTGTTCTCTCCAGTCTGTAAAAAAACATTTTATGTCATAAATAAAATGAACCATCAAATACAATAGATTAATTTTTCAATTAACACATTATCTGCTTAGAATTGTCAATTCTAATGGCTAACACCACGTCTAAAAACATCTTGCTGTCGCAGACAGGCAATAAAACATTATACCACATGTCTTATGATTAAGACAATTTTAACAACACCTCATTTATGTTTTAATTCACCAAGCCAGTTTAACTACAGTGTGCTAAAGAAACAGACATATACCTACATACATTTTTTTGTGCACCCACAGGTTGACTGCGAGAGTTCTCTGCTAGAGATAAGCTCACCTTCGAGCAATCGTCCTTATAAAAATGTTTTTTTTTATTATTGTGCAATAAAGAGTTTTAAATGATGATCATCCAGAACCTTTACCTAGTGATGGATTTTAGCCAACTCAAATATTCAATTATGTACATAATCAGCTCAGAAGTTGGAACTTACCACTTGCGGTGCGATCCATTGCAGTATAACTCGCTGCACTTCCACAACATTAACAATGTGTCTTCCTGTGAGTGATTTCAGTACCACAATTCATACAATGTATAGATTCTATTAATGTAGGTGTAATTATCTATATAAGTATGTATTTACAAAAAAAAAAAAAAAGTAGTATATGTAGTATATCAGTTATCTGGTTTCCATAGTACAAGCTCTGCTTAGTTTGGGATCAGATGACCGTG
Source organism: Dicycla oo (assembly GCA_948252095.1). NCBI lineage: Eukaryota > Metazoa > Arthropoda > Insecta > Lepidoptera > Noctuidae > Dicycla > Dicycla oo. The sequence continues at coordinate 20,771,264 of OX411732.1, forward strand.
TGTGAATAATGTCCTAGGTTATTATTATTATTCACTATACAAAATCGGAAAGTCCATGTTCACGCGCAAGTCTTCATGTAAAGCGGGTTCGTTATGCGGAGAAATGCCAGGGTTAACGTTTGAAGCGGGTACTGAGCCCGAGAGTGAGCCGGGGTCGTCGTTTAGAAAATCATCAGAATCCATTTTGAACAGTACAAGTCGTCAAAAATAGCTAAAGTCGAAATAATATTCACACTTCACAATACGACGAAAAAGAGCGCAAACGCAAAGCGAATGACATTGACAATTTGACAATCAGGTTTGGGTCAGTGTTGCCAGTTCTCTGCACTGTCAGTCGAAAACTCGATTTGAAATCGATTCCTTCGTGCTGTTTTGTTTTGCGTAATTCTTTTGGTTATTGACCATGCCGCATTACAATTAGAATCTTCAAGAAAAGCACGTATTATTAATACTCGCTACCACGACGGACAAAACCCAAACGAACGAAGTCGAATTACCAGTTACGAACGATTCTTACTATTTTTCCTCGATAAAGGCGACTTCCAACGTTTGTTTTACGGGCACGCTATAATCATGGCGGTAAGTCTCCTCTTTTAACAGTGTTAGTCAGTAAAAATCTGACACGCCCTCCCGCTCCACCCTAGAGCGGGAGAAAAATAAATGGATGATTTTACCACCTCAAAAAAAAAAATTCTACGTAAACTATATCTTTTTATTTATGTAACTTTTTGTTTTTATTTATGTATGTATATAATGTTTTTATGATGAACCCTCCCACAGCCAGAGCAAAGCTCGTTCTTCCAGGAAAACATTTTAATGTTTCGAAGCACTCGAATCGAAACATCAAAAATATCGATATTATTTTTTCTGTGTTTTTATTCTTTAGGCAACCCTAACTCAACGCACCCCACACGCCACGCCGGAACTGTCACCATACAAATACAAATCAATTAAAAATCTTTTTTATTCGTTTTTAATATTATTTATATTGACACTCCCGAATGGGGACCATTGTTCAGTAAATATTATTACTAAATTATTTATGAATTCCTTCTTTCCCAATACGCTTGTTCACGGTTAGCCCATTTTGGTTGATGTTCTTTCCACACCAAACTGTTACACGACGTTGATGGTCGTTCGTGGATCAACGAAGGTTGTTCTTCGCACCAATAGCGAGAATTTTGCTCATTAACAACTCCACTGAGGTAGAAATTAGCTTCGTCATGATTTTTTTATGAAAATATGAGTCTCTTTCCAGCTTGTTTAGCATAACACTACAGAAATCACGACGCCGTCCATGGTCTCTCTCTCTCAGTTCTTGAGTTATCTGAACCTCATATGGAAACAAACCAAGGTCTCTCTTCAGAATTGTCCGTAGAGAAGTCCTCTTAATTCCGAGTTGTTGAGAACGTCGCCTGGTTGACAATGTGGGTTCTTCGGCTACACTTTGAAGAACAATTTCAATATTCTGCTCCGTACGAGCGCTTCTGGCTCGACGAGGAACTACTTTATCTGTTACACTGCCATACTGCTCAAATTTATTCACTAAACGTTTTATTGTTGGCCGCGAAGGTAACTGATTTCTACCAAAAATTGGCCGCAATTTTCTTAGTTTCCGCATTACATGATTGGGTTGAGAAGAATGTTTTAATAATTAAAATACGTTGTTCAGTCTTAAAACGCTTCTTAACAAATTTTCCGTATCTACACAAAATAATTTTCATGAAACAACTGTCATATTTGCCGCCAAAACAAAATGGCGGCAAAAAAGCTGTATACCTCCAAGTTGCCCACCCTGTATATAGGTACAAGTTAAGAAAGCAGGGGAAATAATCATATTGTTATTATTGTAAGACTGTTAGCTTTTTAAATTAACAGATAGATACATAGTTACATTTTCTTTGACAGTAGTTACGGGTAGTCAGAAGCCTGAAAGTCTGACAACCAGTCTTACCAGATTGTGGAGGTCAGATAGGCAGTCGCTCCATGTAAAATACTGGTATTCAGCTGCATCCGGTTTGACTGGAAGCCGACCCGAACATAGTTGGGAAAAGGCTAGGCAGATTGATTGATTGTTGGTATACAGTTTGCCTTACCTTTTCCCCATACACCTGTCCGTTGGGCAGCACCATGGGGTGGTTGTGCTCGTTGAGCGGCGCGCGCGAGATGCGGCACAGCAGGCGCGAGTGCGACACGTGCGCGTGCGGCAGCGTCGCGGCCAGCGCGTTCAGCGGCGGCTGGCAGGCGGGGCACGTGGACACGCGGGTGCTCTCCGAGTAGCACTGAGTGTGCCACAGTTAAGGAATATTTGTGTTATCTCGTCACAGCCTACATATTAGCCATAACCAGCCCCGGATTTACGCCTAGCCGAACAAGGCACTGCCTAGGGGCCAAGCCAGCCTAGGAGCCCGAGAGCTACCCCGACCAGGTAGTTTGTCTGCCTGAACGGCCATGCAACTATAATCCTCACTTTTGAAAACTTCAAGAATATCAACTTCGAGAATGCCAAGAAATAGTCACAAATAGTCGTGTTATACCTTCGAAGCTAAGGTAGGTGCGGATTACAGCGGAATGGTTTCGCCATAATTCTCACCTCAGTGCAAGCAAACGGCGTGGAATATCGACTTGCTATTCCAAAAAATAGTCATGATATAGTTAGTCGTGATGCCATGCCGAATCACGAAAGTAGTTCTTCAAGGATTCCAGAATTATAAAGGTATCTCGGTGTTAAAGGCTTAGGGATTTCAGTTTAAACTTGGGATCAAACATAGCCGTCCCAAACGATAACAACTTCGACCTGGTTTACTCTGTATAAGTAAAACCCATGTATACTGCTACATACACACTCACATTTGTGTCACATGTGTATTTTTAGGGTTCCGTGTCCAAAGGGTAAAACGGGACCCTATTACTAAGACTCCGCTGTCCGTCTGTCACTAGGCTGTATCTCATGAACCGTGATAGTTAAGACAGTTTTCACAGATGATGTATTTCTGTTGTCGATATAACAACAAATATTAAAAAACAGAAAAAAATAAATATTTAAGGGGGCTCCCTTACAACAAACGTGATTTTTTTTGCCGTTTTTATAGATAATGGTACGGAACCGGTTTTTTTATTGCTGACTGGGCATGCTCTTGAACTCAGTCTCGCTTGATGGAAAGCGATGAATGAGGTCTATGATGGAACGAGCGTGCCCAGAAGATGCCTGTTCACTCTTGCTTTGAAGGCAGACGGATTATAAATGTGGAAGAGAACAGACGATGTATATTCTAATATGATACATGGGGTGCCAAGCGAGGAAAGTTTTGAGTACGAATGTGGATGGCTATAAGAGTAGGGGCAGACCAAAGAAACGATGGATGGACTGTGTGAATGACATGGCTAGAAAGGGAGTGACTACCGAGATGACGACTAATAGAGAAGTATGGAAATAAAAACTTTTTAGCAAAAAATAAAACCGACTTCCAAAACAAAACACTACAAAGTGAAAAATAACTTTAATTTCGGTAGTCGGTGTCTTGGGTTTTGTATTTTCGTTTTTTGCCACCGACTTCCGAAATTAAAGTTATTTTTCACTTTGTAGTGTTTTGTTTTGGAAGTCGGTTTTATTTTTTGCTAAAAAGTTTTTATTTTTCACTTTTTGGTTGTGGAACCTACCCCACACTAATTCGAATACATAATTGAGCACAATAATTGTAGATATAGCCATGTAAATAACAGTGATAGGAAGTTATTAAAACACCATCACATCATCCACATAAAATAAGTGGGAAATATACGCATTATTGAAGCTAACTCAAAAACTCCCCAAGCAAAGTTAATAAAATTTATATGGGACCACCTCGGAAGTATACCCTAACAAACAAAAAAAGAATTTTCTAAATCGGTCCATCCGTCTTTGAGTAATCGCGTAACAAACATACAAAAAAAAAAACATACAGACGAATTGAGAACCTCCTCCTTTTGGAAGTCGGTTAAAAAGGGGCATGTTGCGACCCCAAATAGATTGGGACAAGGGCAGGAGAATGATGACTGGGGTTCCAAGTTCAAGTATCACCCAACATCCCAACTATAGTAATGAAAAGGATATGGCGTGTTGAGTGCAGCTAGTCCGAGCTGTAGCGCGACAGGCAGCGCCGGCAGCCGCGCCGGGTGCAGCAGGCGCGCGTGCTCCCAGCGGAACTGCAGCACCAGCGCGCGCCAGCGGGGCGCCTGCAGCAGCGAGCGGTACGGCTCCACCTCTGTGGGGCAGGGGAGGGCGACATTAACGGGGTCGTAACAGAACTATCGCTACCTAGCCCAAAACTATCGTCATACGTCATCATATACATTATCTCTATGTAAATAACTACATTAGGTAATAAAACATTCTTGATATGTACGACCGACGTTTATCCGATGCCCATTGATAGACAAGCTTCTCCAATCAACAAAAAAACATTATTTCATGAGTGCCTACACCTCCACGTCCGTAGTTCCGAAACGTCAGTGGGTGTCCACGAAAACACGTTCGTCTAGTAAGTTCAGCTTCCTTTGAGCGAGTTCATAAACCGGAACTCGAGGAGTGTATGTAACACAGAGTAGTTACCCGGCCGCCCGTTTGAGGGCGCCTCTCATGGTAATCGCCCTGCAGTTAGAAAGCTACCCACCAGCGAGCGAATGTGCGCGCGCTCTCAAATGTTCTACTGAATCATAATAATTTGTCTTGAGTGATTATCAGAGATTGGAATAGGTAGAGTATAAATACCTAAACTTCGAAGAAAGAAGTAACAAGAGTAGATAATACCTACTATAAATATTCAAACATGACGATTAAATCTCAGGATTTAAGAAATTGTGAATTATTTCACACGCGCACTTGCGTTTCTTTCACACTCGTTCCCTGACTATACAATAAGAGATATTTAGTGTGAAAAGAGAGAGAGAGAGAGAGAGAGAGAGAGTTATATCTATCTTCTCTCTCATGTCAAATCAATTGTCAAATGTGCTTAAACGTGACACGTCCTTGTTAGATTTGTTCTCTCTAAGTTTGATTTCGGAAATCATGACTTTGTGAAACAAATCTAACTTAGAGAGACGTTTTGATGATTCTTATGGTTATAGTTATGTAAACACATATATGTTATAGTCGCGAATCATATTTTGATCAACATACAATCTGACACTGACGTGCAAATTGCAAAAAAAAACGACTGAAAATTTGAATTTCGCGGGCTACCACTGTGCATTCACCTTAAAAACAAAACAGCAAATATAACATTACCTGTATCCTTAGGGAAGGCGAGCATCCCCATGCAGTGCTGTATGTCCTTCAGCTGGTCTTCTTCGTAGGTTGAGAAGTGCTTCTTAGCGTAGCGCACTGCCTCTAAGCGTTTGTCTTCACGAACTAGCTCTATGAACTCCTGGAATCAAGAGTATTGTTGGGTAAGATTTGTTAGTGGGTTGAATCAGAAACAGAAATGATTAATTTGCAATGAATATAGGTGACAATTTTTTTTACAAAAAAAAAAAAAAACAACCAACTTCCAAAAAAGCACTACAAACTGAAAAATAGCTTTGATTTCGAAAGTCGGTTTCTTTGGTTTTTTATTTTCCTTTTTTGCCACCGGCTTCCGAATTTAAAGTTATTTTTCAGTTTGTAGTGACTTTTTTGGAAGTCGGTTGTTTTTTTTTTTTTGTGAAAAAGTATTACTACTCTTACAAATTCAAATGCCACCACCTGTAAAAGAAATTAGAACATCATCCACATAATTATACTAGGTGGGAAAAATACGTATTACTGAAGTTAACTCAAAACTATCCAAGTTATACCCTCCCGAATAAAACAAGAATCTTTCAAATTTGATTACACGGTAAAATGTTGTGTTAAAAAATATATATATATGTATATATTGATGTATTTATTCTTTTATTTTATAGTTATTTTCGTGTTATCTATCCTTTATATTGCACCTGCCATGTTCTCTCTGCATCACCCTAAGGTTGACTGGTAGAAAATGCCTCAGGCATTAAGTCCGCCTTTGTACGGTATTTGTTTTTGTACTTGTGCATTAAGTTTTAATAAATAAAAAAATATTTAAAAAAATTAAATTGACTTCAAAAAGAATCGAACTCAAAATTATGAAATAACTTTAATTTCGGAAGTCGGTGTCTTGGGATCTGTATTTTAGTTTTTTGCCACCACGTTATTTCATAATTTTGAGTTCGATTCTTTTTGAAGTCGATTTATTTTTTTTAAATCATTTTTTATTTCGTAATTTTTAGTAAAATCTGGAATATTTGTTTGTAATTGTAATAAGTATTTAATGGTTTGGTTATAAATATTGCACTATAATTTGACCACGGTTTTGAGATGTTTTCCCTTTGACACCACACTTGTAGCTCGTATCGATAACCCAAGCCGTCACACTTACACGTATTAGTCCATTACCTTAAAACCGATTTTGATGAAACTTTCATGCCCTAAGTTGTAGTAAATGTAAGCCAACAAAAAAGAATGGTCACGATCTGATTAATAGTTTCGTTTTTTATTTAGCTATCTTCAGAATATCGTTGGACGGAGACCTAGATGACTGATGATGTCACCTACCTGATGGTGGAATCTGAAGGCGGGTATAGGATCTCAGTGATGGCACTATTTAGAACCATCATGTTTTTACTTATTTGAATAGAATATAAGTAAAGGAATATAAATGATGAAAGCTAGGTCATCCTAACTATTTCCATTACTGCGGACCAATAAGCACTTACCTGGTCTGTATCAGAACTTCAGAAAGTATCGTGTAGAAGCATCCGTGCTCAATTAGATAAATGTTGAAAGCTGGATCATCCTAACTATTTCCGTTACTGAGAACCGATAAGCACTTACCTGGTCATCATTAGACCTTCAGAAAGTATCACGTGGTAGCATCCGTGCTCAATTAGATAAATGTTGAAAGCTAGATCATCCTAACTATTTCCGTTATTGAGAACCGATAAGCACTTACATGGTCATCATCAGACCTTCAGAAAGTATCATGTAGTAGCACCCGTCCTCAATTAGATAAATGTTGAAAGCTAGGTCAGCCTAACTATTTCCATTATTGAGAACCGATAAGCACTTACCTGGTCATCATCAGACCTTCAGAAAGTATCGTGTAGTAGCATCCGTGCTCAATTAGATAAATGTTGAAAGCTGGGTCATCCTAACTATTTTCGTAACTGAGAACCTTGTTTTGAGATGTTTTCCCTTTGACACCACACCCGTAGCTCGTATCAATAAGCCAGGCCGTCACACTAACACGTATTAGTCCATTATCTTGAAAAGTACTGAACCGATTTCGATGAAACTTTCACTGTGCCCTAAGTTGAAGTAAATGTAAGCCAACAAAAAAAGAATGGTCTCGATCCGATTAACAGTTTCGGAGAAATGCGTGGACAAACATACATACATACAAACACAAATATACAAACATACAAACATATATCAATGAAATTTTGTATATTTGTTTGGAAGCCCCAATAGATCATCATATGTGAATATCTCGCAGTTCCGATAATATTACATACATACGTATCGAACTGATAACTCCTTTTTTTGAAGTCGTTAATAAATAAATAATCGACAGACTCGTGCTAAGTAACAACAGCCGCACGGGTCGATCCATCAGGTTAAGCTACGCTTGCCGGGGTTGGTCCGTAGATGGGTCTTTACATACCGAGACACCTCCGTGCCTCGGAAAACACGTTAAGCCGTTAGCCGCCGTGACGACTGTCAAAGATCCACGAATGATAACCGGGATCAACAGCTTAACGTGTTTTTCGAGGCACGGAGGGGTGTCGTGGATGGCCACTCCATCCACTACTTAGGACCGGTTTTTTGATCCGTAGTTAACTCAACCAATGGTTAAACATAGGAACTAATGTTTGAATTTTGGTTAAATGTGAAAGGCTAAATCAGTCAGTTAACATGAATGTATTCATGTTAACTGAAATATAAATTGTATTAATTTTGCTTGGGTAGTTTCTGAGGTAGCTTCAATAATGCGTATTTTTCCCACTTAGTTTATCTAGATGATGTTTTAATAACTGTTATTTACATAGCAGGTAGTAGTATTCGAATTTGTGTGGGGTAGGTATCACAACTAAAGCTACACATATACACACACAAAAACTAAGTGAAAAATATTTTTTTTTTGCAAAAAATAAAACCGACTTCCAAAACAAAACACTACAAAGTGAAAAATAATTTTAATTTCTGAAATCGGTGGCATAACACGAAAATAAAAAAAAACCAAAGATACCGACTACTGAAATTAAAATTATTTTTCACTTTGTAGTGTTTTGTTTTGGAAGTCGGTTTTATTTTTTGCTAAAAAGTTTTTTTTATTTATATAGATGGATTATTACTGTACTTACTTTAACTTTAAACAATGTTACCTACTAATGATATTGATAGTAGGCCGCTGCAAGTACAATCTAGCGTAATGGGGGATTATTGACCCAATCGACATCCAGTGCGAATGCGGTGCTCCTGACTAAACTATGTCCCAAATGTTTGCGTGTCCAAAGTGTCCATACACCTGCACTTCTGAGGACCTAAAAACGCCACTGATGCTGGATTGGCGTGGCCACCTCCTAGGCCCTACTCATCTGTCCGATCTAACTAGCCTGTATTATCCTACTGCAGGACAAAGTTCCACACAATTCTGTCTTTTGCTAGTGTCGGCCAGTCCTTTCCGTAGGAGTCAAGCTCGTCCCGCCATCTTCGTCTCGATCTGCCACGATGCGGTCGTGCGTTTAGTCACCCAATCGGTGGTTCTATTAGCCCATTTGCCATCTGACATGCGGCACCGGCAGACATGTCATGACCCTCATCTATCCTAACTATATTATAAATGCATTTCTGATGCGATTGATGAGCTTAACCGGGATTTGGGTGTGGTTAGGGACTGGTCTGATCGATTTGGGGTGGCGGTTAACCCTGCCAAGTGTCAGGCTATCATAATTGGGAGCCCTTACAGCATAAGAAAACTGAATGGCTTAACCGTACCATCTGTAATCTTTGACAGCTCCGTCATTCCGTTTAGCTCCGATGTTAAGGATCTTGGACTGCATGTCGACACTTGTCTTGACTGGCGAAAGCAGGTCACGACTGTTAGTAACAAAGTCAGCGGAACGTTGCAGTCGCTCTATCGGTTGAAAAACCTTCTCCCAACACACATAAAGGCAATGCTTGTACAGTCCCTAATCTTTCCCATAATTGACTATGGCGATGCGTGTTACTATGACCTGAATGCAGATCTCCTAAATAAACTTGACCGCCTTCTCAATAACTGCATTCGATTCGTTTTCAATCTTCGTAAGTATGACCACGTATCCGGGCACCGATTGCTTTAAAATGGTTACCCATTCGGCAGCGCAGAGAGGTGAGAGCTCTGTCTATGTTGTTTTCTATTCTCGACCAACCCACTTCTCCTTCTTACCTGACTTCCCATGTTCAATACTTATGCTCTGCCCATAGTAAAAATCTTCGTTCTACCAACAATCGTCTTCTACGATGTCCTTCTCACCGCTCTGGTTTCATTCACTATTCTTTCTTTGTCCAGGCGGTCTTTCTTTGGAATGCGCTCCCTCTGAACATCAGGACGGCAACCAATCGGTTGTCTTTTAAAGTGAAGATACGTGAGCATATACGTAAGAAGTTGGCAGAAACATCTCTGCGCTGATTTGTTGGATTCTTTTTCTCCTCTACTGATTGTTATTTCTCCTCTACCGATCGTTATTTCTCCTGACAAAGTTTACTCTGATTATATGTATGTATATATGTATATATTGATGTATTTATTCTTTTATTTTAAAGTTATTTTCGTGTTATCTATCCTTTATATTGCACCTGCCATGTTTTCTCTGCATCACCCTAAGGTTGACTGGTAGAAAATGCCTCAGGCATTAAGTCCGCCTTTGTACGGTATTTGTTTTTACTTGTGCATAAAGTTTTAATAAATAAATGCGAAAGTTTGTTTGTTTGTTACGCTTTCACGCTAAAACGTCTGAACGGATTTGAATGAAATTTGGAAGATGGGTTGACCATGACCCGGGATTAGGACATAGGATACTTTTAACCCCTGTAGTACGTACCCGTGGGATAAATTCCAATCTCCGCGAAGCCGCGGGTAAAAGCTGATAATAAAATATTTTTACTTTTGCCATCAACTCGAGAAGACGAGGCATAGAAACTGCAGACAGACTGACATCGACTGAACATCATCATCTGCCTAGCCTTTTCCCAACTATGTTGGGGTCGGCTTCCAGTCTAACCGGATGCAGCTGAATACCAGTATTTTACATGGAGCGACTGCCTATCTGACCTCCACAACCCAGTTACTGGGTAATACGATACCCCTTGGTAAGACTGGTTGTCAGACTTTCGGCTTTCGGGACGACCCGTAACGACTGTCAAAGATCTACGAATGACAGCCGGGACCAAGGGCTTAACGTGCTTTTCGAGGCACGGAGGAGTCTCGGTATGTAAAGATGGTCACAATCCACAGACCAACCCCGGCAAGCGTAGCTTAACCTGATGGATCGACCCGTGCGGCTGTTATTACTTAGCCACGAGCTCCTCATGACATCGCCTGAACATGAGATTCGTATATTCATGTTAACTTGCTGGTTTAATTTTTCATCATCATCATCATCATCAGCCTATAATGTTGCCATTGCTGGGACACAGGTCTCCTCTCTGTGAGAGGGAGTGGGCCGTAATCCACCACGCGGGCTCAGTGCGCGTTGGTAGATGTCACATGTCTTCGAATTTAAGGTTCTAGGACATGCCGGACTCCTCACGATGTTTTCTTTCACCGTTTTGAGAGCAGTGCTGATGAAATTATTTACACAAAGTAAAGCGCCTGATTGGGTTCGAACCCACGACTTAGCCGGTAAGTCGCGGCCGCTACCACTGGCTCACCATTGCTCTCTTAATTTAATTTTTGAAATCCTAATATTGTGTAAATTGTGTTCCTCTTTTGGGCAAATATACAATAGATTAATTATACCTGTATCCGTATCTTGAACTCCATGTTGGAGTTAAGTTTCCTCAACTTGGACTTGTTGTCGGCGCACCATTGCAGACAGCGGCCGGTGCGCTGAGAGTACAGCTCTGCCTCCACCTCCGCAGCCGCGCCGTATATGTCTGGAATATGCATAAACATAGTTGAAATGTACCACAACATACGGACGCGTGGCGAAATGCATTGCTGATGAAGACATTAACATCTGCAAACGCAAACTGTACTAACCAGGATGGAACAGTGTTAATAGAAACTATTGTTGCCCAGTGGTAGGACCATCGCTATCTCACCAAACTATTGTATCCCAGTGGTGGGACCATCGCTATCTCACCAAACTATTGTATCCCAGTGGTAGTACCATCGCTATCTCACCAAACTATTGTATCCCAGTGGTAGGACCATCGCTATCTCACCAAACTATTGTATCCCAGTGGTAGGACCATCGCTATCACACCAAACTATTGTATCCCAGTGGTAGGACCATCGCTATCTCACCAGACTATTGCATCCCAGTGGTAGGGCCATCGCTATCTCACCAAACTATTGTATCCCAGTGGTAGGACCATCGCTATCTCACCAAGCTATTGTATCCCAGTGGTAGGACCATCGCTATCTCACCAGACTATTGTATCCCAGTGGTAGGACCATCGCTATCTCACCAAACTATTGTATCCCAGTGGTAGGGCCATCGCTATCTCACCAAACTATTGTATCCCAGTGGTAGGGCCATCGCTATCTCACCAAACTATTGTATCCCAGTGGTAGGACCATCGCTATCTCACCAAACTATTGTATCCCAGTGGTAGGACCATCGCTATCTCACCAAACTATTGTATCCCAGTGGTAGGGACATCGCTATCTCACCAAACTATTGTATCCCAGTGGTAGGACCATCGCTATCTCACCAAACTATTGTATCCCAGTGGTAGGACCATCGCTATCTCACCAAACTATTGTATCCCAGTGGTAGGGCCATCGCTATCTCACCAAACTATTGTATCCCAGTGGTAGGGCCATCGCTCTCTCACCAAACTATTGTATCCCAGTGGTAGGACGATCGCTATCTCACCAAACTATTGTATCCCAGTGGTACGACCATCGCTATCTCACCAAACTATTGTATCCCAGTGGTAGGACCATCGCTATCTCACCAAACTATTGTATCCCAGTGGTAGGACCATCGCTATCTCACCAAACTATTGTATCCCAGTGGTAGGGCCATCGCTATCTCACCAAACTATTGTATCCCAATGGTAGGGCCATCGCTATCTCACCAAACTATTGTATCCCAGTGGTAGGACCATCGCTATCTCACCAAACTATTGTATCCCAGTGGTAGGACCATCGCTATCTCACCAAACTATTGTATCCCAGTGGTAGGGCTATCGCTATCTCACCAAACTATTGTAATTCAGTGGTAGGGCCATCGCTATCTCACCAAACTATTGTATCCCAGTGGTAGGGCTATCGCTATCTCACCAAACTATTGTAATTCAGTGGTAGGGCCATCGCTATCTCACCAAACTATTGTTGCCCAGTGGTAAGTTTTAAATAGGTACATAAATATTGGTTGAGGTCAACACAGTAACCGCAAAGTGCGTAGTTTTACATATTTACCTACACCAGCGGTCTGATGATCATAATCAAATGAATACCTGTAATACCTGTAAATAGGTATAATTATATACCTATAAATTACTTACCGACATTAGTAAGTTCCCGTAGCCCCCTAGCATCAGCCAGTTTGTTAGCGGAGTCATAGTACCCGTTACGTAGGAAGTAGTCAACCAGCATGCGGTCCAGGCGCACCTTGCGCCACTGGTTCAGGGTCGTCTGCGATGTGTATGTCATTGCCTTTAGTGGGGAAAGAAGAGTTAGAATAAGACCTTTTTTTTTGTTATGGCCACTTGCTTTTTCATATTTTTTTTTAGATATGACAGAGTCGACATTAGCTTTGTTTGCATAATAAGCCTTATTTAACGGTATGACGTCATAGCAAAATTTAAAGGTACAGTAAACGCTCAAAAGTCCATAAGCATGCTAAGGATTACATTGCTATGAACTGTGCATGTGCCTGTGTGAGCGATGTCTCACTCAACATTCCGCAGATAACACACACTAATGAATTGTCGCATGTCGTCGTACTACGCGAAATAACATTATATTTCTGTTGCATTTAGAATACTCGTCATAGTGGCGACCTGTTCTTACCATTGCATTGCTAAAATTCGCATAAACATAACATGTGCTGGTAGCTGTTTGGGCTAAGCAATGGTTTCACGATCAATGAAGTCTGAGTTCGAATCTTAATCACAATGTTGGACTGTTTTTGTTTCTTTGGAACCATAATAATATATTCCTATTTTAAGCAAAAACTTGTAAGATGTTTATGTTCATTTATTATTTATTTTTATAAGAAGTTAAATATTAGTTATTGTATTATTATTTAACTATTTTTGTGATTTTTAATTTATCTTTTCGGTGTTGGAAGGTTTAAATAAAAAAGTCGTGCTGAATGGTAACAAAAATGTTTATTCGTTTTATTTAGTTATTTATAAAATTAACAAACTTAAGAGAATTGTGACGTTACATTCCTACTAGATAAAAGAACTTTTTTTTTAACCGTTCATAGGATTTTTTGTTGTATACCCACTTAGTCAATTCATAATAACATAACTGTCAATACCTATTTAGTTTTCTATGATCTACCTTTCTACCTTTACGAAATGAGTGACCAAGCGAACAAGATAAAGAATATTATATTTCTGTCCCATTACTTCCAATCAAGTAAAAACTTACAAAAAGTCAATCAAGTATTGCGTGAGATTTGAACTCACGGCTCACTGATTCACGCATCTATCTGCACGCGCTTAACCGCTAGGTCATCTTTACACATGTTATAACTTTGAAATTATGAACTACAATCAGTTGTTGACGACGCATGTTTATGTTCTTGGAAATAGAAGGTCTTAAGTCAAACTAAACGCCAAGCTATTGCTTTGTGAGTTTGCTTATCGACTTTTGGTCGCGACTGTACCTTAATTTTTGGGTAATTCAGTTCCTGATTTAAGCTTTTGGTAAAAAATAAAGAATTACGTGTTTCAGCGTTTTTGTAAAATCTGTTGATTTTAAAATTCACAATGTAATATTGTTATTTTTGTATACTTCTTTTTAAGAGATTTAAAGGCCACCACTGGCCAACCACTTCACTATAACTACAGATTGGGTAGTGAAGTAATAAGTCGTGTCACCAAAATAAAGGACCTGGGCGTGACCTTTGACTCTGGACTAACATTTAGAGATCACGTCTCCACTCTTGCCAAGGAATCTTTGAGCGATAATTGGGAAGCGTTTGCAAGTCAGTATTAAGTTGTATGTTAAATAAAGTATGATTTGCGGCCGTAACAAATATGTATTTACAGAATTATATACAAAAGAATCAGTAATACAACTCCTTAAGTTAGTATAATCCTAAAATGTCAAGATTTCATGAAATAGTCATTTTTTGGGATTACCTGGTCTTAAAGAGTTGTATTGATCACATTAATGATTCTAATTATGTAAATGGATACTTGTTACGACCGCAAATTATAATTTGATCAACGTACAATATAATACCGACTTGTAAATTGCAAAAAACGTAAGAAAATTTGAATTACGCGGGCTACCCTGACGCTTCCCCCTTAAATGAATTTAAAACATTGTTCTATTTTTGTCAATGTTCAAAGTTGTCAAGGATGGGATGATCTTTTAAATATGTGCAGCGCTAAATGTATTTATGGTTTTTTATGCAAGTGGGCCTTGAACTCATAAATACCTGTTTTATGTACAAAAAGATTATTTGAATTTATCATTTGTCTGTCTGTCTATTCGTTACATTTTCACGCCTTAACCCGGCGAGGATGTGGAGGGGTCTATATGACCCCGTCAATTTTTAATCGAGTGTAGTTTTTTTTATCCGCGGCTGTAGTAGCTTGAACATGTCAGTAGCTGTTACTAAGGGACCCGCCCGCACGCCGCACACCGCTACTCAGTCGGCCGCCACCTGCGACGGGAACTACACGTGCGCGAAGTCAAAAAGGGTAAATATGACCCTGCTACAACCGCGACGTAGCATTTTTGTGTAATATTTCATAAGTATTTTTTATTTATTGTTACTCTGTTTTCAGGTATTTTTGGACGCAATGAATAACCGGGTGCATCAGGATTGTTACAACCAGACAGTGAAGACGACTTGTTGTCCGACGGTAGCGAATGTGAAGATCATATGAGTGCACCAACAGATAATAATATTGTGTAGTTTATAAGACTGACTTATTTTTGAAACTGATTGATCTCTAAATATATATTTATACCAAATTATCGTAATTCTTAAGAGAAGTTTTAATTATTTTTAGTTTTTTTCATGTTTGGAACGAAAGCCTTTGCCAAAGTTGATTGCTTTTAGGCCTTAGCTAAAATTAAAAAAAATAAAACATTTTGTACTGTAACTTGTTCTTTTTTTAATCAAAATCTATAAAATAATATCCAACTAATGTAATGTTATTCAATACTTTGATAAATAATATAAATCTAGCCTTTAAAAATGCAATACAATTCCAGGGTCAAATATACCCTCCACAATCTCCACGTAACTATTTTCACCACATCCTCGCCAGGTTAACAGAGACCTGGGTTTGGACATAGGATAATTTTAATCCAGTAATTGGCCTAATTTCCGACTTGTACACGGGCAAAGCTTAGCTTCTTCTTACCTGTATATCAATTTAGGCTTCTCAACTAGGTACAATCCATTCACCATGGATATTTGGAGGACAAATGGCAATTAATAACTTACACACCCACCCTCTTTCACTCAAATCACCTTGTTTTTTATTATGTACTCGTATTGTATAGTTTACACTTCTTGTTTTTGAAAGAGCGGAGTCTCCTAATACAGGCATCTTTTGCTTAAAAGGAGGCTCCAATCTCAAATTTGTTGTAAGTTTAAGGTTATCAAATACACTATTTCTGTTATTATTATTATCACCTGTTATCCAAAAGTATATTTATAAGAACAAAACTATCACCTTGACCTGTGGAGTGCTGGGCTCAGCCAGGGCAGCTGCCTGTTCCTTTAGGTGCTCCAGTCTCTTCTTACACACGTAAGCAGCCTGCACCTCCTCTGTGATCGCTTCAGAGGCCTTCCGCTTCATTGTTGTCAGCTTTTCTACCTGTTGTCCATAATATTTTTTTTAAGTTTTTTTTTTTTTTTAATTTAAATGAGAGTCTACCTATTATATTCTATTGTTCTTTATGGCAATGGTGCTGACGTCGACAATTCTGCCAATGTTATGTGTTAATTCAACACTGGTAACTATACACATAACACAAACAAAATCATTTATTCAAAGTACCTACACAAAAGAAATTGCGCTCTTGCTGATCAGTTGAATATTTCTATAGAAAACTTATTTTTCTCATATTTCATGTTTCAATCAATGTTCTTATTTAATATATATTTGGGAACCTAGATGTTCTGTGATCCAATCGGAATAAATACCCACTACCTTAAGAATATGTTTGAATGACAAATTATTTTGGTATTTCGTTTGTATGAACTACGCATGCTTCGGGGGCCTCTTAAGGATCAAGACAAAAATGAGTCGCTCAAGTGGCCACATTTACACACGTAAGCATTTAGATTTCTTAGTACGAAATGTAGAAAAAAGTTTTAAAATATTTACAATTTCAGTTTATTATAAACCTTAACACTCAAACATATAGGTTAATTACGATTGCAAAATATTTATATTTAAGTCCTTCTGTCATAAATTAAAAATGTCACTTGAAAATATAAAGTCATTTTTATAATAAGTACAAAAAATATTTAGTGTAAAATGAAACTTGTAAACTAATCATTAAGGTTAAAAACATTTTGTTGATAATTTCATACTTACTGTATTTAGGAACTAGACGTAGTTCTTGGATATTACCAGAACACAGTAAGTATTGAAAGACGTAGAGTTGCGCAATATATTTTTTAGGCGAAGGTTAGTTGTGTATTGTGGCAAATATTTTTGACGGATTTAAAAAAATAGTAGGACTAAAATAGTATTGGGTTGGCTAATAAGTAATGAGCGACATACAACTATTTTATTTGTATTTATTTATTAAATGAATAATTGTTAATCATTAATAATATATTCACCGTCGTTTTCTACTACCATTCGCCATCGATCTGGCATAGAGTGAATGGCGTCCGCATAGAAATTCGTTGGTTTTGAATTGAAGAAGTCATCTATGTATTGTTTCAAGTATGGTTCATCGTCAGTTTTTTTCCCGTATTATTACTAAGGTATCGGAACAATCAGTTCAGTTCAAGAATCAGTTGGTGCTAAGTCCGGCGAATATGGAAGGTGGGGTATTATTTCCCAATTAAGCTCCAATAGTTTTAGCCTGGTACTCTTAGCAATATGCGGCCGGGCATTGTCGTGCAGGAAAAATATTTTGTCGTGTTGTGGACGTTTGCGATGGATGTCAAGCTTCAGTTTTTCGAGTTGATCACAATATACTGTTGCTGTAATCGCTGCCGTGCCAATCCAAAAGACTGTAACTCAACTTACAGTGTTTTAGCTCAACAACGCCCAATCAGTTTCTATAAGCCTGTTTAGTACCTCTGACCAACATTTTTTTAATTTCAATGAATATTTTGTAAGATAAGGCAAACTAAAAACACTGTATTACGTTCAAGTTCAAAGCAATTAATTATCAAAAACGTCAAAAATCTCATATGTGCTTTTCAAAAGTTACAGTGTTTTGGATTGGCAGGGCAGCGTAGTATTAGTAGGAAGGAATTCCCAGCTTATTACTCCATGTTTATCCCACCAGACAGAAAGCATCACCTTGCGAGGATGAAGATCACCTTTTGACGTTGGTTTTCCCTGTTCTTTACATCCCCTGCCACTGGCGCTTGCGTGTGTGATTAACATAGAGAACCCACTTTTCATCTCCAGTGACAAGATGATCTAACCAATTAAATGTGCGGCGGAAAGATAAAAGTTGTACACAAATCTCAGCTCGGTAGGTCAGCTGATCTTTACTTAATTGATGGGGTACCCAAACACTATATTTGTAAGTCTTTCCCAAACCACGTAAATGATTTTCTATGGTGCCATGAGAGCACTCGAGCTGAACAGCCAAAACGCGTGTAGTTCTTCGAGGATCTTCTTCGATTAATAGTTTTAATTTATCGATATCTATTTCCACGGGGCGCCCAGACCTTGGTCGATCGGTTAAGGAAAAATCGTTATTGCGGAACCGTCGGAACCAGCGCTTTGCTGTTGCTTCGGATACTGAATCGTGAGCTATCCTTTGACATATATTAGGTACGTGTAGCTTCTGCAGCAGAATGCCCAGATTGAAACTCATATAATAAACAATGTCGTACGTGGGTTTTAATATCACTCATTTCTTTGTGAACTTTAACGCACTAACAGCCAAACTATCAATAACGCGCATGAGCGCGACTCGCTCTTTATATACCCTCTGCTACAGAACGTTCTCGAACCTTTCCGAAAATTCTAGAAATTATAAACTAAAACGCTCATTACTTATTAGCCAATCCGATATAATAGGTATAGTTTTTATTTTTCACTTTTTAGTGGGTCAATTTGTGATTTATCTAGGTTACAATGTCCTAATGTCAACTGCTCATCACCTTTTACAGAATATTTCTTTTCCCGATGCAGCGACGTTAAATGTTCACCATAAACATTGTCGACGAGCATAAATTACTTAGCAACCATTATTAAAGTACCTACAGGTACCTACCTAATCGAATCACAACCCTTGAAATACTTATTATTGGAGTAGTTCCGGTGGCCATCTGTGATCTTCATCATCAAAAGGTGCTTTCCAAGAACAAATGCACGAGTTACTATAAAAAATACCCAAATCGCTATAGGTGTGCCTAATAATAAAATAATATAATATAAAATAATAATATAAAATAATATAATATTTGAAGAGTTCCGTCTATTTCTCCAGGATCCCACAATCAGATCCTAACGTGAAGACAATGTGACCAACTAGCAAGTATACCCTTTCAAACAAAAAAGAATTTTCCAAATCGGTCCAGCCATCTCCGAGTAATCGGGGAACATATATAAAAAAAAATAAAAAAGATTCCGACGAACTGAGAACCTCCTACTTTTTTTGAAGTCGGTTATAAATAAATTGTTTTAAAGTTATTTAAAAAAATAGACGAACATTGACCATTCCCCCCTAATCTCCGAAACTACAGAGCCTAAAATTTTGAAAAAATACAGAACATAATTTTATACCTATAGATTGCAAGAAAACTTATAAGACGTCTTTGGTCTCAAAATAACATGGTATATCTCTCAATATTGTGCATACAAACTTACATTTGCAGTTGAAATGTAAGGGAGAACATGTTTTTCAACTACAATGTTAAGTTTGTTCTTGGGATAAATTCATCCCAACTACGGAACCCTTCATTGTGCGTGGTCCGACACGCATTTGGCCCGTTTTTTTTTTTAAACAAGGCCTTTCGTGGTGAAGAGGTCAGTTTATTTGACTTTGATCTATAAACTTTAAAATTGGCCTGAATATTTATTTATCTAAATCTATACTGACAATAAATATGAATGTTTTTTTATGATTGAACACACTAATCTCTGGAAGTACCTGTCGCATTTGAAAAATTCTTTTTGCATTTGATAGCCCAATGGCATATTTAATATCACGCATGGACCCTTAGGTACCGATCAAAAAGAAAAGTCGGAAAAAACGCTAAAGGAAAACGTAGTAAGAGCGTGGGCAGGCAATGCTGAAGAACGAGAAATTTCACGCGGACGAAGTCGCGGACAGAAGTTAGTGTTATTCAATTATACACGGATAAAATGGCAGGGGGTGACTTGCACACTCAATAATGGGCCCCGGAAACGGTCGCTAGTACATAGTAACGTAGCGACCAGGAGGCAACACTTCCCGAGGTGCTTGAGGAGTGGAGAGGTATTCCACGGCTATCAGGACAATCCCGGAAGTACGGTCAAGATCCCTACCAGCACCTTACTGGAATACTTCATTCCTCCGAGCATGTTTGCTCTTGTAAATCTCCACTCAAAGATAGAGGTGGGAGCTCTGTTCCTCGTCAATGTTCACTTCAGCCGGCCAATAAAGGCAATACAGGGGTGAAGAACAAGATATCTCCTGGCAGATAGGGTCCGTGGGGTCACTACTGCCCAACAGCTCATCACATGCTGCCCTGCGGGTTTATGCATCTCTCTTGGTCTGGCTCCTTACCCTAGACCTATTTTTATTATTACTATTACTGCAGCCAACACTGTCTGACTTTTAAAGAGCTTGTCATTTTAATAATAATACAGCAAGTTGTTTTCACAGAGCACCTATGTGTAACTGTGGCTTCTATCATGGCAAATAATTAATAGTAGATAAACTTAAAACCCTTTTTACTAATAATATTGCTGTTTAAAGCCGGACTCCATCTGTTACCTGCTTGAAGTTGAATTACAAATCATCCCCGTAGAGCGAAAAGTCACTAAGTCTTAGTTAGTGACTTAGTAACTTTTCGCTCTACGGGGACGAAATGAATGAGTATCTCACCATTCCGCCAAGTAGAGAATCAATCTCTCCAGTAGAGACTGGTTGCTTCCTTGTGCCCGTGTCAAGCTCGCTGGCTCCACTGCCCACTTGACGGGCCTCAACATCCAGCACACGCTGAGCATTGCGGTAGCGTTTGTTAAATACCTCATACGGTACCTAGAATTTGTATAAATCAAAACGGGTTACTAGGTCAATGTTGAAACAATGTAAAATAATAATGTATTTTACTTTGTTGCCCATTTTTGTTGGAAGAATATTTTAATGCACAAAGCAAGGCAAGATCCCTGGTAATGTTTGGAACAATAAATAATTAATTGTGTCTCATTAGTCAACCATTAGTCATAGTTTATGGTTATTGGTTACTATTTTTGGTCAGTGGGTAGCCTTAGGGGCGGATTTTTTTTTAACATGAATGAGTTAACATTAATATATTCATGACAACTCATTCATGTTTAGCTAAACCATTGGTTGAGTTAACTACGGATCAAAAAACCGGCCCTAAGTTATTATTTTGGTGCCATACATAATTATGAGGCTTATCTTAAAGAAATTGTAGGTAAGTCAAAAAACGGTGAGAGAGTATTGAACTTTGTTTATATTATGATATCTATGCAATTATCTAGCATGAGTGAATGTTATTGTGGGATAACTTTATGTTACAAATAACATTTCGAAAGAAATCTGCAATGTAAATAATAAGCAACACAAACAAAATATAATTTAAAAGATCTACTTTGTCGACGAATTTATTGGCCATAATAATTTGATCTTGTAGAAAATGATAAAAGTAACATGGCTAACTTTACCTTCAATGTTGCGTGCTCCAAAGACTTTAATTCATTCATCTTGTTTTTCAATTACTTAAATAAACTTGTATTTTATCCTCAAATACACTCTAACTGTCTCAAGGCAGTCTCAAGAACTCTTGTGGAGACCTTAGAAATGAAAACAAAACTCAGCTGATTAATCAATGGATTACTAGGCAAAACACGTAGTTAAACAAATCAACCAAAATTTCAGTTTGAGCCATAACTTCCGGGAAATTTAATATTAATCTATAAGAAGTGACAATAGGATTATCTAATCATGATATCAGTAACAACAATTTCACGATACAAGTGCAAAAAAATGTACAAAACCACTACAAAACCTTTTTGCGAACACGTATTTTCGATACTTCGATACGAAGAAGCAGAACAAAAATAATTCAAGACAAGAAACATTGTTTGTCTCTGTTTCTTTGTGTAAAAAAAGAGCGAGATAAAAGTATGATAGGATTTTAAGAGTTCGTTCAGAATCTTCAAAAATTAAATTATCTTAACATTGTTATAAAAATTAAATATACATTATTATCATATGACTAGTCCATTATAACATTACAGCCTGTAAAGTATTGCATTTTAATATTATTTCCTATATTTTTTCATTCCTTGGTGGTTTTTAAACAGTTGCTGCCATAGATAAGAATAATTGTATTTTTTTTAATTTTAAAGGTTTGTTAGTTTTGCATCGATTAAATTATACGATTATTGTATATTATATAATTTTATTTTTATAATTATTTATGAAGATGTATGATATTTTTTTTATCTCATTACATGCCTTCTCTTCTACGCAATACAATATAATTTTACTAAATTATCATACATAACATTTTGTTTTTTATTTATGGATTTATATAAAACAGACGAAACCGTTAATAAAATTGAGTAAAACTATACAACACTTCACATTTATTTTTACTGGCATTCTATGTTGAGCATAGACAACAATTTAGTCCATGCATTTTCGGCGCGTCAGCGCGTCACTTTCATTACGCAAATCCGCCATTTTGTATGTAGCTGGCGGTGCTTCACGGTATACTTTCTCGGTTCAGTGATTATATCCACGAAAAACTAGAAAACTTTCTTCAATTTGACTTTGTAAACTGACTGTGAATATAACTAACAATTTTGTGAAGTAACATAGCTTCAACTTCTTGTGCTTTCGTGATTTGTGTGTGCCCTATAATTGGAGCGCGTGGCTGGTGACTCTTTGTTGTTGGAATCAGCTTATTTACGGTGAGTTTCATTATATTTACTAATAACAAAGTAGTTTCAGTGAGTTACAAGTACCTCTGAGAAGTTTTAGTGATGTAAAATGTATTGTGAGAGAGTTATTAGCAAGAATGTGTTGGCGTCATTGATGCGGTTCTAGCGGCGCGGTGATTGCTTTGCTGTGGCGGTGGCTGGCGGCCGACGACATTATTCTCTCGGCGACGCTGACGCGTCACCTCTTGATCGCGTGAGAAAACGTGTTACTGGTTTCTAGAAATCTCTATGGACTAATCCTAAATTCGGCAAAAATAGTTTGCGACTGTAAGTTTGCGAGTTTTTGAAAGTTACCAACATGTGCTCGTAACGGTTATGACCTTAATTCTGTAAAATTGTGGGGGTGCGATCCAATGAGTATGCTCTATAAACCGAAAAATGTATTTCTAATAACTCTACAATAGATTCAGGTAAGAACAATACAATTTTACCTGTTTTAAAAACCGAAATGTAATCTGAAAAAAAAATCAATATCCTAAGTCCTAAATGTAACTAGCCACCTGTTTCTTTGAAGGTGTAAAAAGGATGAAAAAAATGTTCTTATACAACTACATTGTGTAATTATGTGTAAGTTCTTCTTTGTTGGCTTTGCAGTTACTGATAGGACAAAAAAGTGTGTTAATGATGACCTTTTCAACGGATATAGCTGAACCATGATAAGGAATACACTTGTCTAAGTTTTTTTAACTTATTGAAGATGCAGTGAATTGAGACAACTTTAATAAGGTAAATTATTTAAGTATACTATTGATGAGTTTTGTGAACAATATCAGTGGCATGGAAAAGTTTAACATTCTTTTATAATTATGAATTACAAAACTCACAAAGTAATTATTGCGAGCTATGAAACTAATTTTTAAAAATTGAGGGCTTTTCACTAAATATCAAAGAAATATTACATAAACCATACATAAGAGGTGGTACCCAAAAACCAAAAGTGATCATTGAACTTGCCATGGCATATAATGCAATATCTGCTCATAGCTGGTTAATATTATCACAATCACTTTACATCCTGTGGATCACCAGAAATTATTAACTAAAAGTACTGTATTATTATTCATCAATAATAGTGGTGACAGGTGTTACATTTGTACACCTTCACACTGTTTTAAATTTTAAATTAGAAGATAAATATCTGTGTTTTGAAAATAATTATACATTTCAATTATTATTTTTATTAAAACAAATAAAAATTATAAAATATTGAATTGTTTAGATGCAATAATAGTTTATTTTAAGCCCTGTGACGGGTGTTACAAGTACTCTTGCGAAATATGCTACCTTGACCAATCATCAGAGTTCAGCTAAATTGGAATATTTTATCACAAAACTAATAGCTAAGGAAAGAGTTAAAGAATTTTTCTTTCTGATAATTCCAATTATTTTGTAGATTTAGTATTTTCTTTGTTTTTTAGGGTTCTGTACCTCAAAAGAAAAACACAGAACCCTTATAGGATCACTTGTTTGTTTGTCACAGCCAAATTGCTCTGAATCTAATAATAACAATATCCTGGGACATACAGTCATCTGATCCCAAACTAAGCAAAGCTCATATATGGAAACCAGATAACTGATGATAATAACTGAGTTGGACTACTTAATGGACCAAGTAAGTTGAGATTTGGTACACATATGAATTTCTGTGACCCAAACACGGACATGTAACGTAAATAAATGAATTTTGAATATGGGGGCAAATAAGACAGAACCCTTCATGGTGTGTCGTCCGACACGCACTTGGCCGGTTTTTAAGGTTCCGTACCGCAAAAGGAAAAACGGAACCCTTACAGGGTTCTGACTTGTGATGTCTGTCCGTATGTCACAGCCAATTTGCTCCGAATCTAATGGAGCAAATTTTGTACACTTATTAATTTTCGTGGCTCAAGCACGGATGTGTAAACGTAAATAAATGAATTTTGAGACTTTTATTTCATTACAATAACAATCAACAACTTGAATTATAATATTTTAGATAATATATAACTTTTGGCCAATCAATCTGCCTAGCCATTTGCCTAGCCCAACTATGTTGGGGTCGGCTTCCAGTCTAACCGGATGCTGAATACTAGTATTTTACATGGAGCAACTGCCTATCTGACCTCCACAACCCAATAACTGGGTAATACGATACCCCTTGGTAAGACTGGTTGTCAGTCTTTTGGGCTTCTGACGACCCGTAACGACTGTCAAAGATCCACGAATGACAGCCGAGATCAACGGCTTAACATAATAATATCCTTACTTTCGCAAGGTCAATACAAAAAAAAAGTTAGTATATCTCATGTAGGAGTAACTTTTTCTTACATTTTGTGATGGGCGTTACACAAATACATGTGGTTACCATTTTATCAATAAAATTATAACTACTTACCTGATTAGTTTCAATTTTTTCACAAATGATAACGAGTTGTAGCTATGAGAGCAAATGAAAATGGTGGTCTTTGCAGCGGTTGTCGTAAAAAAAAAAATTGTTGCCATTTTAGTATATGTTTTTTTTTTTCTTTACTATGCTGACTTTGGAAGGCTCGTAAGTTGTAGAAAATGTTACGAAAATTGACGTAAATATTGATAAATTTCTTTTGAATTATGAAAATTAAAAACGAAGCTTGGTCATTTTCTGTTTTAGTATCTATATTCGCAATTTTTTGTTTTTACTTCCTGGTATCGATTACCGCGGAATGACTTAATAGCGAAAATCTGGGACGATTTTTTAATTCATACAAAACGTCAAACAACTGACATTATTTTTGTCTCGTAGAAATTTATTTTTGTCATTGAATTAAGTGATGTGAAAATAATTATCGATAATATGTACAAAGAATGTCTACTAAATAGGTATTTATTTAGTACACATTTATGGAAAAAATAATAATGTCGTAGGTGTATAACTATATTAGCATCTGGAAAAAATAGGGTTTAATAGAAGGGCAGAGGAAGCCTTTGACATGACATTTCGCAATTTTCTTTTCATAAAATTACTTACTTAAAAATTTAAGTAAGTAATCTTTCTAAACTACTATTTTGAAGTAAATTTTTCATAATTAAAACACTTGGAAATTATCAAAATTCAAATCATTTAATCTATAAATTCAAATTATTTAACCATTAAATAAATATTGTTTAAACTGTCACTAAAAGTTATTAGAAATTACTACTTACCGAACAATTCTCTCTAATAAGTTTGTTAGCTAAAAAGTTTCAATGGATTTCATTTCAAACTCTCCACCTTTCATTATTTTTACCTATTTAGCATTTTCATTTGTTCAGTTTTGGTCTTATTTGAATTCTTTACGAGTTTTATTAATTTGTTTGCGTTTGTCAAAGTTTTCTTTAAATAAAAGTATGCCGAAACGCTTTCGTATCGTGTTTTATAAGCTCCCCTTTTTGATAATTTTGATGAAATCAGTTTTTTCGCCGATTTATTGCTACCTATTTCGTTTTCAACTCGAAAGTTATATTGCTGTTTCCAATAAAAATGTTTGGCTGTCGGCGGTAGCTGACGTAACGCGTTCGTTAGTAATCCTTAAAGTTATCTTTTATGTTGTAGTATTTGTTATAGCCATACTGGAATAACAAACTGATCTAAAATACTGCGGTTATGTTATAAAACTTCGATAAAATTAAACATGGATTTTTCTCACAGTTTCATCTTTTAAAATCAGCAATCGTCGTTCTTAAGTTTCATCAACAAATCACGGCATATAGGAATCGACGCGACATATTCAATAATACATACGCCAAATGTTTATGCGACGATGCAATGCAATCTAAAATAACCTTATCGCTCCCAGCGACGAATTCCCAAAAATGACACATCTATATTCGACCTGACCACTCTTATACATACATACCTAAATGAATAATTTGCGCCGTCTAGAACGTTGACTCTTGTTGCCCATACATATTCACGTATATAATGCTCTTAGCAACTACATATGTTTATGTACTCTGTACAAGACACGCAATACGAAATAAAACAGCGTTTCTTAAACCCCTTCGAATACATTATAATCATAATAAGTAAACATATCCTGCTAAAAAAGACAACGCAAATCGTGCAAAAGTATGACACGCAAATTGAGACTTTGAATTCTCAAGTCATGTACGGTTCTTGAAAGACATGTAAGTATAATAATTAAGGTACTGACACATATGCTTATAAATAAGCATGCTTATATGAATGTTTACTCTAAATAAGCATGCTCATTTGTAGCAATTGCTCAATAAAAGCATGATTTCGTGCTAATAATGTGCATGTGTGTCACTAGCTCTATCGTTTGTTCGAAACGACGCCACACGTCTAGCTGCTTAGATGTCGCATAGCAACATATAATAGCTATACATAATGTAGTGTGGCGTATACAAAGAGGACGTGTAGTGTAGCGCATCAGTTCGCCTCGACCTATCTTTACACGCTATGTCAAGAAGTAACTAGGTATAGACGAGTCTAGTGTACATATATTATATCTAACTAGCTAGTGCAGATAGATAAACTCCACTTGGCTTGCCTACGTCTCTAGGGTTGTCAATTACAAACATTATTTCACTAGAAATGTTTTATCAAGAAATAACCAAAGTTATTTCACGTCGAAACGTGACAAGTTACTAAATTGATAAGTAATTCGACTAATGATTAATGAAAACTGCATCATAATACTTAATTACTCGTAAATCGTAACATTCCATTTTATATTTATAACAACCTTTAATGACAACTACAATGTGTAAGTTGTAACGCTAACATCACACGCTCTTTTGCGCGTGCCCGTCCTACCGTTACACTAGACTTTTCCCACTCATTTTTCAACGTCCGTGTATTATAAATCGTTTATATGACATCCATGGAGCTCGCTTAGATACTTCTCGGTAAATAGACGGACAGACAGACCACATCCGTTAGTGGCGGTGTGACTGCACGTGTGTGAACGCCTCGCACACATACACACACTTGCCATCTCGACCGGCCAGGCGGGTTGTCGATCGGCAATCGATTGCTCGTTGCTTTTAAATACTCGCCTACAATCATCGCCACGATTTTATTTAGCTTTGTTTTCTTGCTCTAGGCCTTGGAAAGTTGTCTTCGCGGTATAGCGTGTTTTTTTCTCTCTCGATGTTCGTCTTTATATTGCGGCTGGTAATATTTATGGTTTTGATAGCGTTGGGACGGTTTTAGTTCTTTTTATCTGTGGTAATTGTTTATTTGTAATCGTAAAATTTTTTCATTAGTCCAGAAATTTTATAGAATTCACAGTTTCTTAAATTCCAAGATTTAATCGCCATGTTTATCCACTCTTGTTACTTCTTTCCTAAAAGTTTAGGTATTCATACTCTACCTATTCGGATCTCTGTCATTACTGTAGCATTAGTTAACTTCTAGTCAAACATGAAAAAAAAAAAACTGGTTAGAACCAGCTAGGCTTTCCTGAATACCTAATTGGTTTAAAATGTATCTTATTGATAGTCGACATTAAATTGTAATACAATAGGAAATTATTGTAGGTACTGTATGTAAATTGACGTCTACACATGCTGCTTATCCACTAAATTATATATCCATTTACATAGTTTCTGCACTTTTTTGTAGGATTCGAGTTTAAATACACGTAAAGTTTTCTTAATTAGTATCAATCAAGTATGGTAATATAGTAATACTATTTATTAAATGCATATTATGTTTTATTCTTAGACATGTATAAGAGAATCTATTTATTTTTGCATACCCATTTCTCGAAAGGAGCATCGTTCTTCATTTACTTATGCTATTTATCAGACTACATGCCCTCTACTAAACATGCATCTCCCCAAAATGTATTTAAATGTATCCCGAGGGTAGATAAATCAATTTAATTTCCCTAAAAAGTGCTAACGGGTGACCCAAACTGCCGCAGTTCTACATCGTATTGCGTTATCCCCACAGTTTGTTGAGGGGGTTTTTATACAATGTATCGTATATCACTTGAACTAAAACCACAGAACGCACTTTCCCTGTCATAAGATACATTCTCTTCTATCTAGTAGGTATTAAATTTGCACAGTCAGTTTAAAAAATAAAAGGCAAAAGATATTAGACTAAAAAAATGACATCCCGTGCTTCCGTGGCGTCGCATATTGGAACATAGTTGTCATTTTACAGATTTTCACCTCTTTCAAAAAAGGTCTAAATATTATGGAACCATTAGTTGATTGATGAATATCGTAAATGCAAACGACCTAACCTGTTATTCTATGTAACTACCTATAAAAATAGACAGTACTCCAGTATTCAGAAAATTTATGCCATTTCTTCGCCATCGTATCCCAAACACGCTGACTTGTCATCTAAGTAATAAATGCGCACTCTTAAGGTTGATCCGCTGTGGGGTAGCACGCGATATTAAAATTTTCTTGCGTTTTCTCAATTAGCAAGTCAGTGTAAGGTTGTACCTTGATCAAAATATGATTCGCGACAGTAAGAATTATGTAAAGTAATGTAGATTTGCTCCGGATTGGTCTGATTTCCGGTAATCAGACGAATCCGGAGCAAATCCTTATTGTTAGGGAGATGTATTGATGATTTTTATGATTAAAATTATGGTTAAAGTTATTGTCGCGAATCATATTTTGATCAAGGTACAACCTTACACTGACCTGCAAGTTGCAAGAAAATTTGAATTTAGCGGGCTACCTTACGCAATCACCTTAAAGCTTAGTGTTTTTTTACTTACGACCGTAGATTTAGATTTCATGCGAAGGTGACATCTAGGTTTTTCCAGACGCGTCTAATGTACTTCTATTAGGTATTTTTTTACAGTAAACTGTGAAGTAATCACATGACGTGATTCATGAAATGAAGGCAAATTACACTTTATAGTTGAAGGAATAACTTTGACCGACTCCTCTATAAACAGGTCTTTAGCTTCCCCCACTTCGTGTAATTTTTGTTTTATTCCATTCTTTGTTCTTACTCGATCGAATATATAGGTCTTTCCGGCGATCCAATCGAGGTCACCTGGTCGCTGGCCTTTCAGCACGACTTTCGGCATTTCTTTGCTACTTTTTAATACTACTAACGTGAATAGGATACTACATAACATCACACCTGTAATCCCTGAACGGTTAGGTTGAGGTGTAGTTATAGTACACCCACATTTCGCCAGTTATGTTTAAGTCCCATGTAATAGAGACTGGACAGACTGGACTGCTACTGAGAAATTCCTTATGGAAAACCCAATAACACTGCCCGACCTAGGAATCGAACCCAGGACCTGAGCAGTCGCGCTTGCGACCCCTAGACCATTGTGGCAGTGAATAGGATACTAGTGTCTATTAACCATTTGATGAGGCATATAGGTCAGGCGGTGCTCATAATCCAACGATGCGTCACTGTTTATGCAAGATTACGAATGTAGCAGTATCGCGCTGGGTTTCAAGGTCACAATTACGACTAAATAAAGTCTTGTTGCTAGGCTATATTGTTTTTACAACTTGCAGTTTTATTGGTGAATGCATGTAATTCCACTGGGATGAGCAAGCAGGTGCGACTGATTTGCTGTAAGATATAACACCCGATTGTATCATGCATGATACCTACATTTAAATAGCCTTTTTCTTATTTGGAAGTCAGGTTAATTCGTTAAAACACTGTGTTATTTTAGAAACATGAAACTTAAAATCAACTAAATCTCCCTTTTATTACTTCCCTTCTTGTTATCATTACGCAATAACCCAATGTTTTTGCAAATAACATAGACGCGGAACACAATAATTATTCTATTGCTCTTCAACATCTTATTGTCCAATAAGACAATAATAATAATTTACTTTTGACATTTAAATAGCCTTTTTCTTATTTGGAAGTCAGATTAATTCGTTAAAACACTGTGTTATTTGAAACATTAAACATTCAAACTTAAAATCAATTAAATCTCCCTTTTATTACTTCCCTCCTTGTTATCATTTCGCAATAACCCAATGTTTTTGCAAATAACATAGACGCGAAACACTCAATAATATTCTATGGCTCTTCAACATCTTATTGTCCAATAAGACAATAATAATAAATTACTTTTGTTGGAGGGGTCGTCAGCAACATCAGTCTTCTTATGCGTAATAGGAATACTTCGCAATAAGTAATTTTCGCCCCTATTACATAGTACTTAAACATAACTGGCGAAATGTGGGTGTACTATAGGTACTCCTCTGCCCAACCCTACTGGGAATACATGCGTGATGTTATAAGTAATTTTCCTTATGACACAATCGTAAGCATGCGATGTGTTTCTTGAATAATAAGCGTCTGTATTAGGCATTATCGCAGATAATACTAGGCGACTTGTAAGAGCATGTGGGCTATTAGCTGGTTATGTAATCCATTGCTAGTGAGGACTATTTGATGATGCAGTAATGTTTCAGTTTAAACTTGCTTGAGAACTCTGCACGTATACATATCTGTAGCTACACATAAAGTTTGTCATTTTGAGTTTTTCTAAACTACTCCCCTAAACCAATCCCCTGATTGGGGGTGTCAGAGTTTGTATGCAGGACTGAGGATATCTTGCAATTTATTATTAGCCTTTACGATTCCACTACAGGGTCATGGCCTCCCTCCTTCTTTTCTCTTTTAACTGCTACTACCTTATCACTAATAACAATAATTTACACTAAAAAAGAAACATCGGTACCAATGGGCAATAATTTATATTTCAAGTTTCATGCATATAAAAAAATTGAAGTCGGCAAATGGCTCTGTTGAGATTAAACTTAATGTAAAACAAAACAAACTTCTTATTTCATTAACCATAACTTAGCTGTATTTATAAGATCATTTAACACGGAGAAGTCTCGGTATGGGTCATCTTTACATACCGAGACTCCTCTGTGCCTCGGAAAGCATGTTAAGCCGTTGGTTCTGGCTGTCATTCGAGGATCTTTGACACTCGTTACGGGTCGTCAGAAGCCCGAAAATCTGACAACCAGTCTTACCCAAGGGGTACCGTATTAATTACCAGTTACTGGGTTGTGGAGATCAGATAGGCAGTCGCTCCATATAAAATACTGGTATTCAGCTGCATCCGGTTAGACTGGAAGCCGACCCCAACATTGTTGGGAAAAGGCTAGGCAGTTTGACACGATGTAATATTTTTATTTTATGCATTCACATTGTCCTATTAATTTCTTATCTGCCTTGAACTGGAAACTAGGATATTTCCATGACATGATCACGCTACGCTTATATTATCTACACTGCTTGTTAATCAATTACGCTTATTAATAATACTAAACTGTAATAGTCTCCTATTACGGTGTAGTATTATTAATAAGCGTGATATGTATACAGTATAGCAGTTTAGCATACAAACTCCTATCGACCCATTAAAAAAAAAAAGAGCTCTGCTCATGAAATGAAATTATTTGTTTCAGGATGAATATTAACGTCATGGCAGTAATACGCCTAACCGTTAACCTTTATCGACCTAGGTAGTATAATACCCCGCATAAAGTTAGCTACTACGACCAAACCAAAATCCCTGCAAGATAAGTTAAAACATTCGTTCAGTAGCATTGTCAAAAAGTGTATAATTTAACTTACGTACAGTTCTATTGTACAACGGGTCGTTAATTCT
Source organism: Dicycla oo (assembly GCA_948252095.1). Taxonomy (NCBI): domain Eukaryota; kingdom Metazoa; phylum Arthropoda; class Insecta; order Lepidoptera; family Noctuidae; genus Dicycla; species Dicycla oo. The sequence goes on from OX411732.1 coordinate 20,803,643, forward strand.
ACCGCCCCCTTTTCCCGGGCGAGGCGGGGTGTGTGAACCAGCCCCCCCCCCCCCCCCCCCCCCGCCTATTCGTTGACCGACCTATTAAAATTATAATTACCGACCGGCTTTGTGTGTTATTGCCGAAAAGACGTCATATTGATTCCACGAAACGTGGTAACGTCAATAATATTAATGAAGCAATCGATTTTTCCAAGATGATAGTTCGAATTTCATTATTTTTGGAAATGGTTGGTCAGAAAAACTTAATATTTAAATTTTTCTGTACTAATTATGAATAAAAAAGAAAACAATTGGTCAACTAACGTCTTTGTTCCAATGGCCATTTGCTTTTCCAAAAGTGTTTTGCAGCCTCACAAAAAACCGTTCCAGATCCAGCGATGTGCCAAATGGACAAAACGAATGCCTGAAGTAGTTTTGGCTTATCTTCAAAAACTTAGCAAATAGAATTTCATTCATACTCGAAAACTTTACAAAAGGACTCGAGCAGATATAGAAGTTTTAATGTACACAGGAAATGGCTATAGCAAACTAGTTAGTCGAGTAATATCAAGCTGAGATAACTATACGTGGTTATTGTCGCATTTGTAGTTCGAGACGAAGACAGCAAATAGCCAAGAATGGCGTAAAAAGAAGGCTTATGCTGTCAAAGGATGTCCCGCCAAAAATGACACGAGTGATCGAAGACAGCTTGTTTGAATCGTAATCCTTCCTACCTTTACAAACCCAAGAAGAAAGTGGATAAGTGTACTCGTTATAAAATACAACATTTCTAAACATGCCAAACGTGTTACCTTAACATATTATAATAATTCACTTAATATCAGAGTACAGTACAGTTAATTTCGCATACAACGTCGACAAAGCGCTATCGAACAATAGTTAATGTGATTTTGACACAAAGGCGAGGGAGCTCGTCCGAGGGACGCTTCCCTCCGTCTCTGTGGCACATCCCAAGATTTGAGATATGACCTTGTCGTGTCCCCTCCTATAGTAACTCACTTATCAAGGCCTCTTTATTCTTTGTGGAGTCGCTTTGATGTTATTGCGAGTACACGAGTGCCCCAAATTGAAGTCGCAAATAAAGATATCACAGAATTTTAACTGAGTTTGATTACGTTCTCGAGCAAAAATGTTTTATTCGATGTTGGATTCGAGTATTCGAGAAAATTGAGGCGCTGTCTGTCAATCATTTCGTTGTTGGGTTTCCGTCTCGGAGCTCGTTTGACGAAGGTTTGATGTGTTCTACGAAATATTGACTACCTTTCTATGTATTGTGGCGTATGTATGTAGTATTGGAGAATTTCGTGTTTGACACGGTTGATATTATATATTAATACCGCTTTAACTGTTGAATAGTTAAAGCGGTATTAATATGTATACATGGAAATACATGCGTATTATGAGAATTTCATTTCATATTTCGAATATCTGACAACAAACGTAAGTCATATCAAGTCATGAATAAATAAAACTCCTACTCTTTGTGATCGATTTCATCATACAAGTTCTTACAATCTTGAAAAATGACGTCCACGAAAGTGAAAAAAAAAACAAGTCTTTACCAACAGAATATTTATATTAGTTGCTCAGTAAAGTATAGTATAAAAATTTATTTACAGCATGTTTTCTATTCGCCGCTTCGCTCGTCGTGGGCGCGAGTGGTAGATTTAATTTAAACACATCTAAAAATATAGTATTGCGTGAATAATATACGTTTGAATAATACTGGTGTATTACTCGGTTAGGTATAAAATGTAACTGGAGCTGATGAAAACATCTTAGTCCAGTGTCACCAGTTTCAGGGTCTTCAAATGTAAAGTGGATTCTTTCGAGCTTCATCTATCTAGACTTTTCCCAACTATGTAGGTGCTTCCAGTCAAACCGGATGTAGCGGAATACCAGTATTTTATATGACGCGACTGCCTATCTGACCTCCACACCCCAGTTATTGGGTAATACGATACCCCTTGGTAAGACTGGTTGTCAGACTTCGGGCTTCTGACGACTCATAACATGGCAGAACATCATTCATTTTATTGCTATTTTCGCAATCTGCTTCGCCTAGCTTGCCAATCTGCTCAAAAATGCGAGAATGAAGAAAAACTTAGCTATCAGTCTCCTTTCTATTCGCAAATTAGCGCTTTGAATGATTGGCTCTTACAAGAGCTATCAAATTCTGACGCATTACGTCTGCACCAAAAAAATGGCGTGGGCGTTGAGCAGTCTACACGAGCAGTATGATAGGTGTTCCCAACGCGATATAGACATTGAGTATTATCTATTTGGACGCGATCATACTGTTGTTATTGCTACTGATCGCGCTTCCATAATGCTGGATTTATAGCTGTACATATATTGACCATATAAAAATATGGTCAATGATAAAGAAAGGCACAGTAGTTTTTCTATTGTAACATTCTTAACGAAGCAAGATTAACGAGTATTCACAAATTCATTTAAACACGTATATACCTACGCGGATGAAAAGCTTAAATTCTCCGCTAACACGTAAAGCCATTATGTAATCGACAAATAAAAACGTTACACGTGCGAAATTGAAGGTTACAAGTACATTATATTGTTACGATATTGCGAATTCTATACATAGATAGCTGTTGCTATACATTTACGTCTGAGCAAATATTTAACCGTGATGACGCGGACGCCGCCGCCGCTCATTATGACAGAATTTACATTACCATTGTTCAAATTAAACGAATCGTTTTTTTTTTTTACTGTCATGGCTAACATTAACACTCTTTCTAAGCTTGTAAACGATGAGAATTAAACGTCAAAGCCCACCGCACTAAAATTCCTACCCCGTCCGTTCGCCATTCGCCACTTTTCTCACAGTTTGATACAACCATTTTCAGCTTCGCTTTATACGTATTTTATCGTACACTTTACGTAATTAAACACACGGCTTACACCGCATGGTGATCATTAAAATGTATTTAATGGCGTCTTGTGTAGCTGTTTTCGCAAAGCACATTCCACGGGTGTTTTTTTCGCAGTGCCCGGTTATTCGGCCGGTTAATGAAAGCCGAAGAGATGGGATGGCTAATTGGATTCCGTTTTGTATCGGAAGCCAGCGGCGCGGCTGCGTTTCCGTTACGAACGATGTTATTCACCTTTCGGGCTCTTTGTCATGGTAATTTTTTACTAACAAAACGACACGCTTTAGCTGCAATCGAATAGATGGTGTCCGCCGCAGTTTTAGCATTTTATTTCTCTATAAAGTTTTATTTTAACAAGCAAACCTTACCTCCGCCTTCCTTTTAACTTTTAGTAATCCACCTTTTTTATATGTTATACTTTGCGAAACAATTCTCGGATAGATACGTTCGGACGAAACCTCAGGAAACTTTCCCGTGAATGCCGAGAGCATTCCTCGGAATCTTTCCCTAACTTTTATTAAAACAATAAAATAACTTTCCCCAGCTACTCGTCTATAATTTATTCTCAAGCGCGTCTCACCTTTATCTTCGCCGGTATCGCCATTACCGATGCTTTATCGACAAAAAAAAACAGGTATTTACAGCGAAAAACATGCCACTAGAATCGTACGACGTCGAATTTGATCTAAGGCTTGCTGCTGAGTCATACAAGTGGCGACTGTCGGGGTAGGGCGGTGTTTGGGAGGGGGGGAAGGAAACCGCTCAGCTCAGCCACCTATTGTAGTATTTTGGGGGCACGTTGTTTTTGCGGAGTGTGGTGTGTCAGCGACAGGACGTTAGCCGACGCGGCGTGGCCGTGGCGAACTAGGCTTGAACGAGAACTCGTTTCAAAAGGTCTAGCTAGACTATTTATGCGGTCGCTTTGTTGATGACATTCTGCACGTGAACGATGTTCGCTTTTGTCTAACAGAACTATAAGTAACTACCTATACAACAACACGCCGTAGCTAATGAAATAAATTTCATAATTGTAATAATACTCCGTTTACAAATACTATTTTTTGAGAGCTCTCGTCCTCTCAAAAGGAGAAATGTTGGAACACTAACAACGAGCGAGATGATTTTTAAAACTCAGGATCCGTTCAATGTGATGTAGAAATGAAAAAAAACAGACGTTAGTTAATTAAACAACGTCGGGCGTAAATTTTATTATTAGTAAGGTGGAGAAAAGTCGTTTTGAGAGATGCAAGATGAGTCAGTTGGGAAGTTTTCTCGCGACGAACTGTAAATGGCAATTACTTAGTCCGCAAGTTGCCGCCGCTACTCGACTGGGAGTTGTTGCCGGCTGTTTGGACAATTTTTATTTCCATCGTTTTCGCTAACATTGTTTCTTTTATATTTTTCAACTGTTTGTTTGTGCCGAATTACATTTTGTTTTATTTGTTTGCACTTTCCTTTTTAGTTCGTCGCTACTTTATGCTTTGCTTTGCTTCACTTTGCGTTGTTAGCTGGAAATTCCTTTCTATGTTTATTTATAACGTTTGAACGATAACTATTTAAACACTGCAATAAATACGTATTTCGCCAATTTACTAATGACCATTATTTGCAATTCTGAAACCGCCTATTCCCAAAGGGGTAAACATTTGTGATTCGAACATTAAATTAGTCAGCAACATAATTTGTTTATTTAATTAGTTAGCACAGAGTACCGCAATTGTGTTTATATTACTAGTCAGTTTCACAGAATGCAGATAAAATTACAAGAGCAGTATGTACTGGCAATTGATGTCACCGGGTTATCATTGTTCAAATGGAATAGCTGAGAGAAAAATAAACATGAAGCCGATGTTGATAACGTACGCCGTTATAAAACTTATCATATAAATATAATACGGCTATATATCAAGCTACACGTTTCCAGTATAAGCTGACCTCTCATTGTTAGGAAATCCTATACATTGCGAGATCAGTTTATACTACACATGTACAGCTTGATTTTGGGGAGCCATGTGTAGTTTGATACACATTAATTAGTTTTGAAATATAAGGTCGTTATAAAAATCCATGCTTTAATGGCATAATTTTCTTACGTAAACGCGAGAGTTTTTATACAGAGATATGAATATGGAAATCATTTTTATTGCGTTGTGAATAAATTGAACTTGATTAGAGTTAAATGTCACAACTCTGACTGTTCTCACGCCTTCATTCTTGAATATTTATAACATTGTATTTGTCAGATGACAATTAAATTAATCAAGTTTATCATGTACAGACGCCAGCAGGTCAACCTACCCGAAACTGTCAGATTTTCCCAATCAACCTTGAACCTAATGTCTTAGCAATAAAGTCGAAAATCTATTAAAGAAATCTGACAAATTGTAGTAGCTTGATGTGCTGGCGTCTGTACCTACTTTTAGGCCCGTTCTAGATGGACGTTTTTTGTCGGCAACCGATTCAATAGATCGATAGATACGCGCAAATCAGTATTCCTGTTGTTGCATCAAAAGCACCAATGTTTTCAATCGTGAAACACTCTTGTAGGCTGTGTCAGCCATCGCTCGTATCACTCACTCTCAAAAGCCTGTGCCAAGATCATCCGACGTATGCAATTGGCGAATTTGACAAGGCAATTTAAAAATTCAAGTCCCCAAACAAGATACTCTTTGTTTTCGTGTAGTCATGTACAAAACGACGGCCTTTTTAATTGAACTGTTATCTTAACCACTTTATCGGTCAATTAAAATAAGTATCAGACATTTTAATGTTAGCTAGTAATAATACTAACCAAATGCGACATATTCACGATTCTAACTCCGATAACCTAACTTTAATGTCAGATAGCTCGATTACTAAATTTATTTATTGTCTACGATCTCGGAACATCGTGACTTCGTCGTATAACTAGTTTCTCCCGAAGATTCAAAATAATTAATATTCTTTTGTCGCTGTCACGTGTATTTATGGCCCAGATAAATAAATCGTGTCTGATTCTGCTTACGTGTTCGAGGGGCCAGTAGCTTCCCCATCTCTGGCTGACGTAAACTAAACGACACCGATTCTCCGGCGGAGATTGTTTTCCAAAGTGGGCCCCTCCTCAAATTGTTCTAGCGAAAATTACATTTTTGGTATTTCGAATTCATTAAGGGTCTTCCTTTCCTTTCTTTGGATAGAGTTCGATTTCGTATTTTAATTGGGTCTTGTGTAAATTCGTAATAAACTTGTTTGTTGTTGCAATTTGAATAATACATTATAATAATAATAAAATAGTAACGAAGTCAAAACTGTACAAAGATATTTTTGAAGAAAAAAAAGTAATTGCTACGAGGTCCACACCTCCCACGAACTAGTCTGATGCCGAAAATATAGTTTTTAGAAAACATTTTGTCTGTTTGTCTATATGCTATGTTCTGGATTGGCGCAAAACGCCTGAACGGCTTTTTTTTTTTGTGAATGGCATCTCGTAGTTGACCTAGAGAGGTCGAGACTACTTAACCGGACTATGCGCCTGAACGGCTTTGGATGAAATTTACTGCGAATATAGTTTATAACTTGGGTTAACCCATAGGTAGGTACCCATTTTTAATTCCGGTAGTACGTTCCCGTGGGATATTTTCAGACATCCACGCAGGCGAATCCGCTGGCAAAAGCTAGTAAATAAAATAAATTGAGTAGCAACAGGAAACTGGCGATGTTGTCACAAATAACACGATCAATTTCCGGGTGACCTTTGGCGTGGTTTTGTTGGCAAATGGCGATATCTCACGTCGATCCTAATCTTTTATTTTCCAAATGTAGATAAGTATTGTTAAACACTGAACTAATAATACGTAGTCTGGTCATAAGTTTTGTCACATATGGAAAGTTAAATAACTGACACAATGAGTTACGCACTACAACCATTATTTATACATCAAATGAAAGGGTATAAAATACAGATTTACACCACATTAAAATTATTCGAAATGTCCTCCTTTTGCTTCGATACAAGCCTTCAATCTGCAAGGCCAGTTATCAATCGAAGCACGCACGACGTTCATGTCAATATCGGACATTGCTTTAATCAGGGATGCTTTAAGTGACTCCAAGTTGCAATGGGGTTTAGCGCAGACCTTCTCCTCTTATGAGCCGGCGCAGAATCCTGCTGGAATACCCAGTGCTTGTTTTCGAACATTGTTTGTGAAAGAGGTTCCACAATGTTTGTTAGGACTGTGTTTTGATATACAAGGGCACTGGTTTTCACCCCTTTTTCACAAAAAAAACACCTCCGTTGGACCCAAATAGGGACACCCCAAGCCAAACCATGAATGCCGAAGGGTAATGACCACGCTGAACACGTGACACAGGTCTGCTCGCTTCTTCACTAGAGTGTGCATACACTTTATCATTTTGTTTGTTGAAACTCTCCTCAACATTAAAATTTTTTTCGTCTGAAAAAAGTATTTCGCGGTATTTTATTCCCGCGTACCGCCTTATCAAAACCCGGCTTCTTTCGAGTCTGATTTTCTTCAGCCGTGCGTTAAGATGTGCTGTTTTTTTTTTTCTATAAGCACGCGTTCCTAGGTCTTCATTTACCACCCTTTTAACAGTAGTTCTGCTTAGACCCATTTGCAGAGGCAACATTTTTTGCTTGCCGGCAGGATTTCGTTGGATTCGCGCCTTCTCTGCTTTGATGACCGCTGGAGTCCGAACAGTACGAGGTCGACCGCTCCTTTGTTTATCTTATAATTAAATGTTAAATTCTAAATTCGAAATTTTACCTATGTGACAGATCTTATGGCCCGACTACGTATAACTGTCTGTGCTAAACTCGCTTAGTCTAATAATTAAACGCTAAATTTGAAGTAGGGTTGGTCCGATGATGGGTGACCATCTTTTCATACCGAGACTCCTCCGTGCCTCGGAATGGACGTTAAGCCGATTGTCCCGTTTGGATCTTTAACAGTTTTTACGGGTGGGTCGTCAGAAGCCCGAAATTGTGACAACCAGTCTTACCAAGGGGTATCGTATTACCCAGTAACTGAGTTGTGGAGGTCAGATAGGCAGTCGCTCCATGTAAAATAAAGGTATTCAGCTGCATCCGATTAGACTGGAAGCCGACTCCAACATAGTTGGGAAAAGGCTAGGCAGATTGAAATTTGAAGTAACGTAACATATATTATAACATAATTCATAATTTTTAAGTTGGTTATCATGAGTACAATCATATGTTTAAGTATCGGTCACTAATTACCAGTCACCCTATATACAGTATGTTAACCAACAGAGGGCGTTTCCGTTAACCCGCAATAGTATAGCATCCATACATGCTAAAAAAAATATTACCATTCGAAAACAAAATGGTTTTTATTTTTTTTAATATTAAAATATTCACTAAAAATGTTAAATTGATACGTAAAAGAAACACTCTGTACACGCGTACTTGAAGGACGGAAACATCGCAATTTAGTTTTTATTTTTAGTGAATATTTTTATATTTTTTTGAATATTTTGATATTAAAAAAAAATAAAAACCATTTTGTTTTTGAATGGTAATATTTTTTTTAGCATGTATGGATGCTATACTATTGCGGGTTAACGGGAACGCCCTCTGTTGGTTAACATACTGTATATATTTATATTGATAAGTATATGTATGTAAGTATGTATTTATTGTATATGGTACACCACAGACTACCAGCAGTATTGTCGCTCCTTCTCCCCTTAATCCATCCAAAGGTTGTCTGTAAAAGATCGCTTTTAGCGTTAAGGCCGCCCATTGTGTCGCCTCTTGTAAAATTTGTACATTTATATAATATACAGTCATTTTTATGGTGTAGCGTAGTAAACAGTACCTATTCTGTCTATATATACAGCAACCTAGATCTTAGTCAACAGTCATAATATTTCAGACGGATACTATAAACTAATTACTAATTTCTCCTTCCAGTTCACGTCGACAAAAATATCCGTTGCTAATATTGAAAAATTAAAACGTCTGAAAGCCGATAAAATAGAGTTGCGGCGTCATCTGAAATCTCGCTAAGATGGCGTTTCTTTTATGTGGAACTGTGGAAGATCGTGCCTCAGCGCGACAGTAAAAAGTAGCTGACTCTGAACCGATCCGGTTTACTAGCGTCGGCAAAAAAGTTGCATGTGTAACTGTGTATAATATAGATTGGCTATGTGAGACATCGGTAATTAATGATTCCATTTTAGAATTATACTTACTTATATGTTAATCGAGCTAAAGATAAGCGTGTGGGCAATATTTTATTCGAATACGTGGCCATTTGAATTTGTCTATTTTAAAGCTAGGTAAAAAACGTGTCCTAATCTTTGAATAATTTCGTATTCATAAATTATGTCGTCAAGCTAACAATTAGGATCGATTTTTTATAATATGTACGTATAGATAACTCGATTTATCATTAAACTTAGTCGGAATGTTAAATTAACATGATGTCTAATTTAAAGTAATTTACATCCTAATTTATCTGCGAAACGAAATAATTTAAAGTTTTATTTAAAACACCAAAACCAAAATATCAATACGTAACGCTGATACTAAAAAGCAATTTCGAGTTTCAAAAAACATTTTCAGCATTCCTAGCTGTATAGTTTACTATCAAAGTATATAAAGCCGTGTAAATTATATTAACTATTTTTGTTAACCCTCAGTGCTAGACTTTTTCTCGCCGCTGACATTGACGAGAGCCACGGACGGTAATTATAAAACCACCTGGCTGGAAACCAGTCATGAGACTCGCGACAGTCGCACGCATGCTCTGTTGGGAGAAGAATTTTACGCGTTTTATGGTCGTAAAAAAACTGGTATACCACGAATTGTTGCGTCAGTTTTAGTTCAATTTTGTATTTAACTAGGCATGGAATTATCAGCTGCGTTTACTCGCTTAGCGTTCTTTCGGACTTTTTTTTCTTTTTGCTCGGTTCCTGAGAGTCGGTCATATCGTAATATTAAATAGGCCTTCCTCAAGAATTGGACTATCAAAAACAAAAATAATTTTTAAATCCGACTGGTAGTTCCAGAAATTGCGCGTTCAAACAAAAAAAACAATTTGTTATATAATTGTTATATAATATATAATTGTTATATAATGTATAATTTGATTTAGACTGCATTTTCATGTATGTTTTGTTGGAACCATTTTTTTTCGGCTAAATAAATAATAAATAAATAATGCTTATTTAGACAGAGTTAGTCTGTACACTACACTAATGTGAATGTAAGTAGTTTTAGTATATAATTATTGATTTATCTTCTAAAGTTTAAAAACTGGCGGCGACTTCGCAGAGGTCAGACAGCTCTACTCAATAACAGGTTAGATGAAATATCGATATTCAGTCGGTTACTTATGCCAGATTTAGTCTCAAGTTGACCTACTTACAAATTAATCGCAAGATTATTAGCTAAAGTTAGTAATGTACGAGTGGTTTTTACTATCATGATCTTTCAACAGTCTAACCATGGCACGATTGTAGGGTTCAGCCCAACTCATTAACAACTAGGGCATTCTTTTCAAACTTTTGTTACCAAAATTTTACTGTAGCCTTCGAATATAATTTTAACCCTTGCCAACTAAGCACGTTCAAATCACAAAAAGCAACTCCTCATTTTTTGTAGGTCGTACCTATCGTGGTCTGGAAACCTTCCTCCTGTACTTTAACCATTCCGACTGAACTTAAGACCCAGATATATGCCAATGGCCTTGATTGGTTAGCTTGCGTGTTCTGTGCTGAGCTCACGCAACACGTACGTCCAGCCAGTAATAGGACTCGCCCAACAAGGAGCGCTGTCTCAAATTAGACGCATTATTAATTTATTATACATAAAATCAAAGGTAATATAATACAAATAAGATAAATAATTAAATTATCTTTAAAATGGTGAAGGTTTTATAACACGTTTGATAGTTTTTGCGTGATTCTCAGATTTTTATCCGCGATAGACATACAAATTAATTACACTATGTAATATAAACATAATCTAATATTCATATAGTAAAAATTTATAAAATGCTCTAATTTAACATATATTTGTTCCAAATCATTAACACTACTCGTTTAGACGTGATCTGCAGTTTAAAATCATTAAAAGTCTGTTATCGTCGCCTTAACACGTCAAAATTATGATACGAGGGACGAAAGTAACATTGTGGGTGGTTGCCTACCCGACGTACAATCGTCATTCCGTTTACATTTATACACACATATAATACGAGTTTGATAACGTTAACGATAAGGATTATTACGTAGAAGTTATTTCGTTTGAATATTTAACCCGTGTTTCGATTCGGTGAGAAGTTCTATTATTAGTTAGTTTATAGTATTGTTGATGAAATGAGTCATTATTTATTCACGCACGTGTATATTTGAACGTGTTTAGATCCGCAGTGGTAAGTTTCTTTAGTGACACGTCGTCGATTCGATTTTCTGCACGTCTTTGCAGTGCATTCGTTGGTTCAATGGTCACTCACGCTTGTATTCCCCGAAGGGTTAAGGAGAGGTGTACCCCATACTGCCGCCGTAAGGAAAAAGGACGTACTTATCTACAAAAATATTGAAGTGGAGAAAAAAATATATTTTGTCCTGTTTAAACTATAAGATACCAAGACTTTTAATAGTAAGAATTATTAGGTTTTCGTTAAGTTTACGTCAATTTAAAAATACTGGGAGATGCGTCTTTTTTGCTGATTCCAGATATGTACAAAAGTAATTTCGAAAAAAATGTCAGATACGTCTTTTTTCCTTATGACGGCAGTATAGTTAGTGGGTTAGTTAGTTACGTCAGTTATCTGGTTTCCATAGTACTATACTGCCGTCGTAAGCAAAAAGGGCACAACTAACATTTAAAAAAAAATTGAGTTACATACATATTTAGAATCAGAAAAAAAGGCTAATCTGCTCAATTTTTTGTAGATTTTTTTTTTAAATGTTAGTTGTGCCCTTTTTTCTTACGACGGCAGTATAGCTCTGCTTAGTTTGGGATCAGATGACCGTGTGTGAATAATGTCCCAGGTTATTATTATTATTATATATTATTATAGTATACCCACATTGCGGCAGTTATGTTTAACACATTATCTGCTTAGTTCTTAGCGAAATTTATGTAAACGCTTCTTTATGCTACACTAATCCTGTGTGGGGAAACGCTCGGGTGCATCCAAAAATAAACCTTGGGTGTAGACACCCTTACCGACCCTTATTTTACGATGTTTTCGAAACAACAGAGATGCACAACGAACGCACAGGTGCGGCGCGCCGCACTAGAAGAAAGTTATGTTAATTGTATGGACACGCATACGCGCCGTCAAGCACATGGTGAACGTCCGAAAACGCGCATGCGCGTCATCCGCGCCTAGGTAATGAATTAAGTCCCATGTAATAGGTGGCGAGCATATTGCCACCAGTCGGGCACAAATCCAGATTCCCGCCGGCTACTGAGAAATTCCAGATAAAAAAAAAACCAATATGTAACACTTTGCCCGACCCGGTAATCGAACCTAAGAGCTCAAGCTCAGCAGTAGCGCTTGCGAACACTAGACAAACGAGACAGTTGGTGGGTCCTATACATTTTTCTAAAAGATCAATGGAGCGAGGGATCCCGTCAGTGACCAGTTAAGTGCTTTTGTTACTTCCCTCATTCCCAAGCCAATTATAAAATTGACAATAGCCACTAGATGGGAAATACTCTTTTATTTCTTCTGCCCCTGTGTGGGATTCTCTATAAACCGCACTTGTCTTTAAGAACGTCATAATATCCAATAAATGGGCTGAGTACATCGGTATACTGAAAACGTTATAATGTAAAGAAGTATGTCACAATGCATTACGTATACACACGTGTAAGAACGGAATTAGCTTCGCTTAGGTAGCCATTTTCTATGTGAGACGTAGTGAGATTCTATGCATTACATGTAAGTACGTCTGTCTATATAGGTACTGTGTGTTTTGGCGCCGCCCGTCTTCATTATACCTTTTGCATGTATCGTTATTTAATGTTACATAATAGCAAAACATCTTCGACAACTTTGTTTGCTAGTTGTTATTCTACACAAGCCCAACATTTTACAAAACTTTCTGGTTTGCTTTGTGTGTGAAATGTTATTAAAATTCCTGTCATATATTCCATTTGTATAGTTGATCACGGAGCGTGAAACATTCATGTAGTACACTTCTTGTTCGCGTTCACACAGTGAATCGAAACGTTTATTAAACTATTTCCATTCACACCCACTCGTATACACTAAAATAAATCATCAATAAACATTTCTAAGCTGCGTATAAAATTATTTCATTCATATAATAAAATGTTTTTTGTTCGAACAAAGAGCTTTGGCATCATTCAATATTAATCGTTAGAGCGAATTGAGACCGGGCGACACAGCTAGGTCGCAGTTAGGTTACGTAGACAAGGGCGCCGACCTTGGAACCACCCTTGCCCCCTCCCATCGTGCCTTCCCTCCCTCCTCCACAACCCTCGTGCACCCTCCCGGGACGAGATGTGAGCTGACTTTTGAGAACCTACTCCTTTGACTGTTACCAAGTACCTATCATTTATACATGTATTGGTTCTAGAAGAATCGATGAGACTTCAGTTCGCTTTTCAACTTTGTAACATTGTAAAAACACTGACTTTGTTATGATGTGAAACGTTTTACTTGGTTCTAAATTTCTAATGGGTGGTTTTCATTTGTTACAGGTGAGGGGAATTTCTGTATCAGTTAGTGTGTTATTGAGTTACCCTAACGTAAGTAAACATTAAATGTGTATGTGTGAAGTTCTGAAAGAGAGGTCGTCTAAAAGCCTGAAGATTCGCACCACGTGGGTTAGCAAAGGAAAATTCTCTACTAACATTCGTCAAAAACAGGAATTCCGTGGACATTTCTGCTCTGCCTTCCGAAACTGCCTCACGAATGAAGATGAGCTGACCTAGTATAATCCATGGACCATATAAACAGAATAAATTAATTTAACACTCATCGCACAAGAGCTGAATGCTAATACTAAGTGATTCACTTATTTACATGGCTCGGATTACGTATTTTTCAAAGTAGGTTACCGAGTTGAGAGCTTAGGTATTTACTCCCCCTGTTCTCCCATCTATGCAAATGTTATATCTAGATACACTTACCAGAGTTTACAACTACGTGATTGAATTTTTTTTCTTGATGATGCGTATTTGCGTCATTGGTTTTTGTGCTGACGGTTGCTGAACATGCGACCATCAGCGCAAAAAGCAATGCATCAACGCACAATTAATAAAAGTATTGATGGTGATAACGTGCACACGGCTACATATCAAGCTATACATTTCCAGTATAAGCTGACCTCTTATTGTACGGAAATTCTATACAATGCGAGATCAGCTTGTACTCCTTTAGATAAAAAATATAAATATGAATATTATATACACGTCAGCATCACGCAAGTGTTTTGGTGTAAGCCCCCTATTCGGGTAATCCTTTTGTAGGAGCTTTGATCATTAATTACCGTCTACGCAATATAAAGCTAAGGGCAAGCCTATTCCTTGAATTGTTTAAGTTTTCTAGAACCAAGTTTAATTCAAAGATACTATTTTCATTATAAATAGTTCGTGCGATAAGACGTACAACGGGATTATACGTCTTATCGCTGTGATTACAAGACATCAAAAAAGATAACATGGAATGGTAAGGCAGTAAAAAATCGTGCAAGCAGACTCGCTTACTAATTCAGACAGACCTCGCTTCAAAACAGACCGACTCATTTTGGCCTTTTAAAGTAATGAAACAGTTTATTTTTGTATTTTTTGAAATAGTATAGTTAAGTTTTGTTTGCACGCCCCAACGCTTAATCAATTCAATGATACGGGCAATGCAGTGACTTGTATTTTTATTGAAGTTATTAAGGATCTGGGGTTTATATCAATAATATGGACAGTAGTAGCAGCTTCATTAAGGCCAATAGAGAAATATAGACCCATCATCAATCCATTTGTCGATGATAAACTGATTAGTGATTAAAAAAGCTCATTTAGAGGCCTATAAATAAGCCCACGTTGAGCCAAATAGCCTCATTTTATTTTTAAAAGATCTTAATTAACTGTATTGTTCAAACTTCGTCGGTTAATCTTACAAAATAAGATTATCTGATAGCGTCTACAGTTATAATAGTTCATTAGATTCAAACCCACGAATATTAAATGTATTATTCCATTAGATTGATATCATATTCTACTCTGAAATCTAATAGAAATCGGGTTAGAGTTCATCTCGTATTGAAATCTAAACATTTTATTTGTACTCTTCGTATAACGTTTTAGTAAATTGATCTTGGTTTTATTTGTACACAAAATATTCTTTAGTGATTTTAATGCATCAGATAGAAGCTACAATTTATTACAGATATGTTTTTCGTGTAGCAAACAAACTTTGCTGTCTAGATTTCCAGAATATTTCTCAGTCATTCACGTGCATCAACGTCATGATGAGATAATATACGTACAAACAAAGTATGTTTGTCTAATTAAATTATCCAAATGCACACAGAAACACGAGTTTATAATAGAAAACAATGCTTAATTACAATTTTCGTTAATTTTCACACAATCCCATTCAATCCTCTGCAATTTGTATGATTGCGCTCCATGTAGGTCCTAGCTCGCTGCTGTAATTGTGTAATATTATCCCGCAAAGCCGCGTTACGAACAGTTATACACGTATATACTTAACTTACAGATTTGATTGCACTTAGTTTAATCACTTGTGAATATCACGAATTGTCAACCATGTTACGTGTGGTCACATCATCTATCTTTTTTCTATAGAAATAAAAATCGCGCATCACTTCAGAACGGTTGCACCTATTTGACTAATTCTTTTTGTCGTAAGGTTTGTATGAATGAAAATGTTTTAAAACTTGCCAGGAAATTTGGAAAATTCGGGAAAACTGACAGTGGATTTTCTATGGGAATTTTGTATGAATTTTGACAAGACAACGTCTGTCGGGTCAGCTAGTATTTTAATAAGGCACGAATCGTGTGTGAAAATGCTTGGTCCGAATAGATGTTAATTCATCTTATGAGTCTCAAGGTTTCATGAATATATTATAGCCATAGTCTTGCATATAACATAAATACTAAAAACATTGAAAGTTTAACTGCCACCGATTAATTTTCTAAGAAACGAGTTTAGATATAAAAAGTTCCCGGATTAATACAAGTTTCATGGCTAGTCCCCCACAGCTGCTAGTTGCATCTCTGTTCCGCCGGCTCCAACTTACTTTGAACTATATTTTAGTGCATACTCTGGCGAATTGCTCCCGGAAAGTTGACGCACAACTTGAGCCCCCACCCCAGCCACTCTAGTTTAGAACAGTTCTCATAACACAACGTATATCAAACAGTATGCATGTGTGCACATAAAACACAAGTTCGCGGTAACTCGCGTTCCGAAGTCGGGTGTATTATGTAATCTTCCGCGCTTTCCCAACTCTCTAAGTTGGACCATCGAGTCGCTCACATTGTCGCGTGCGGTAATAACAGAAACTCCTTTAATGTCACTTGGAGTTGTCACTAATGCTGCTCTAATTTGCGTTACACCCTCGTCTTTTGTGTGTTTCCATATTTCGCTGTGAGCTTTTTGTTTGCTTGTCCCCCCCACATTAGCGCGGTGAGTCGTTCACCTTGCGCACCGGAGGTGCCACGTGTCGCTCCTTCAATAAATTTTATCTCGGAGATCGCGCTTGTTTGGATCTAGAGCCGTTTTTTGCAGAGCAATCATTACTATGTAGTTGTTTGTACAGGACGCTCGGCTCGTATTATTATTAGTAACCGTAGGTATTATTGCTATATAAGAGGAAAACATCTCAAAATAGCGCAATTGTGCGACTCTCGACTAGCTCGCCGACGTTCGCCATTATTCACTTTTTGCACCGAGTGCTAGCGTTCGACAGACGGCTCGTTCTGTTGATGTTGATGTGCCTCTCAGTTTGACACAACCAGACGCTTTGTCATTTTTGAGTGGTCAAACTATTAAAAAAATCAAACCAATCAAATGAACGCTCCTGTTTGCGCGTTTACTACGTAAATGGAAGCGTTATTTTGCCCTTATAAAGTCAAATAGCTAATTTCCCAGTCTGTTTCGAGCTCTAAACTGTATATCGTGTGGTAAAGGCGCCGCGCTGTTCCGCGCTAGGTGGGATACACGTCGCGACTCTCAATCACGTTGTTTCCTCACGTTACAGTTTAATGGTTTGCCTATTCATGTTGCGTACGAGATGACAGGCGTTCTCGGCGTCCTCAGACGAGAGCCAATTTAGACGAGTCGTTCAATTTTCGCTTCTATAACGAGAACTAGTGAGAAGTTTCCGGTCGTTTGAGTTTGTAAATCGTTTGTTGCTGTTTTTCTTGCGTAAGCGAGTCATGAGTCATTTGCTTTTGGTCAATTATGTTGAAGTGGTGTGATTATCTTGTCGTTTAATTGTTTATGTTGTACTACTATGCGTGGGTTGGCAAAATAAGTGACGATAGCGGTAATTGGACCTGGGCCGTTCCCCAATTAGGGCGATTAGAAATTGAGCAGTCGACGCCAAATTGGATTATGTGCCCGTGAAACGCTATGGTCCCTCGACATGCGACATCGTCACCTTCGCTAAGGTATGGCGGACACGAGGTTAGGCGTTCCGCTTTATCACTATACAATTTTGTTGCGCAATTGGCGCCATTAATATATACACGTGTTATCTCGGTGTTCGAGAATGTTCGCAAGTCTGCGTGGCATTGCGCCCGCGCCCGATAGTACTGCGACTCCGGCGAACTGAGCTCGACACGTTTCGTATATGGCGGTCGAGAGTCGAGACTTAGCATCGTGCGCCGATCGTAAATTGCGTTTTCGCCGGCGTGAAAGGCGACCGCCGTTGCCAGCCGGCCGGTGCATTCACCGCTCACCGTATCGAATTTATCGCGAGATCGATACTCGCGCATACCCGCCAACGCGCTCTGTATACATTACCTGCGCCTAGCCGACGACGTCACCACACGTGGCGCGGCGGGAACGCGCGCTTGTGTGTGTGCGCGCCACACTATTATATGGAATTCAGCGATTACGCCACCTACCTACGTACAGGCAGCGAGCGCGAGTGCGTCCGCTCAGCGGTAATAATAATAATTAGCCGCCTCATTATTGTTATTGGAGGCGACCGCGCTCGCCGTCACCGACAGATAACCGCTGCGCGCGACCAGACGCCGCGTTCGATTCTCGCGCCGTGCTCGTAGCCATTGTTGCCATTGTCGCCGGACAAGGAGAAGTAGTCACCTTTGTGTTGTTCTGTGTGCCTACTACCTGGCTACCGGATTGTAGTCGCTGGATTGTTTGACTCGACACCACTGGACCGTCCTACCAGGTACGTTTGCAGTGTAAACTTCACTTGTATCGTAAACAATGGACGCGATTTCTATTAACTGTGTACACAAAGCCGGCTGCGCGGAGTAGCCGTCTCCAGAGGGTTTGTAGGGCGAAGCGTTCGTTCAGTGACCTTGTGACGGAGGACGCTACATGCGACTCATGTTTGTGTTCATTTGGCCGCTCAGTAGGAGGTTATTGAAAGTAAACGGAACACTAATAG
Source organism: Dicycla oo (assembly GCA_948252095.1). Lineage (NCBI taxonomy): Eukaryota > Metazoa > Arthropoda > Insecta > Lepidoptera > Noctuidae > Dicycla > Dicycla oo. Next base: position 20,822,152 of record OX411732.1, read on the forward strand.
CGTTGTTGCTAGCCAATCTTATTTCGAAAACATGTTGAGTGACATCGAAACGTGGCCAGTTCTATTGGACTTTTAATAATTTGGAAGCCACCATTATTTTTGTCATGGATGGCAAATTGGCAAATTGTCATACATAAATCATTACGTATGGTGCATTAATTGTCCATAGTTAAACGAAAAGGATCCAACCCACATTAGGTGATTAGGTGTAATGTGGGTTTGGATCCTTAAATTTCGGGCAGTTGGTGATCTGGGTAGGTTTAATTTTAGACTAAACTGGACAACTTTTGAGATTCTATAATAGCATCATTGGACTTTGTTTTGCCTAGTTTGTAAACATTTTGGTACTCATGTTCGTTTAAAGATTTTATTTAAAAAAAAAAAACTTGTGTGTTGACAATAATCTTTTGTGTTTCAATAGCATGTTATGTTTACCCCCTGTATGGCCCAGTATGGGTTCAGTTTCGTTCGAAATATGCTAATGTTCAACGCAGAAATCAACATAGCACTTATACATAATTATTTACCTACAAATTATAGCCTTTGCTTACGTTAGCCCGATAAGTTTTGTCACAACAAAGCCGTTTATCAGCTGAATAAAATTTTTGGTGGCTTTATCTAACCGGCCGCCATTTTCTTCATTAATTCCGGATTGTTTCGTTGGTTCGTATCAACATTTCGGTATATAACAGTATCTACCTACGTTAATTAGTAGTCTGTGAGACAGATTAATGATACACGCAGACATGAAAGACAAACATAGATTCTTATCAGATTGAGAGAAGATTCTTATCAGATTGAGAGAAGGATACCTGGTAACTGTTACTATGCGAAAGGTGGCCAACCTCTATATAGGTAGGGCTCTATTCCTTATTTATTCCTTTCATTTTGTAATACTTGCTTGGAAGAAATTGTTGTTAATAGTTGCTGTGAAACTGTGGGTCAATCATCATTCGATATGTTTACGGAATACAACGATTTATGATTTATGCCGATGCCACTTATCCGACTCTCTGTGCAATAACACCGGCCCTAAAGAAGACCTTTGCGAGGCCAATGCTAACGCGGTCAAAGTGACCGAATTCTGGTCGAAGCTTATTTACAACGAAGAAGAAAAACTCCACCTCCACGATCGTTTTGCAAGCGTTTTCATTTCACAGTAGCTGACCCAGAGAGACGTTGTCCTGTCTAAACAATAATTCATACAAAAATCCCATGGAAAAAGGACGTTCAGTCTTCCCGAATTAGATTTTTTTTTAAAGTTGGAATATTACGAACATTAAAAAAAAAATGTCAAATCGATTCTGCCATTCTCAAGTGATGCGCATACCAACGAACAGCATTTCATTTTTATTTATATTGAACGATTGGTAATTAGAGTAAGTAGTGACCGATACGTAAACACATGATTGTACTCATGATAACAAACAACTTTTACTATGGGACAAAACCTGAAATCGCGAAAAATAAATCAGCTGTTCCTCACATTTTGACGAGTTATGCGAACATAAATGTAGGAGCAACTGATTTTTTTCGCGATTTCAGTTTTGGTCCCATAGTAAAAGTTGTTATCATGAATAGTCACGTGTGTATCGGTCACTAATTACCAGTCACCCTATTTAGATGCGGAAATGGAATCATCGATACGATGAAGGAGAAGAACTCCACCTCTACCACCATCTTTTTGCTAGCATTTTTATTTCACATTAAAATCACAAAGCAGTTCACCAAGTATGCGGCCGCATTGTTGGTTTACTTTATCAAATGGCAAGTTTAAAATGTGCTCCCGAACGGATATCGAATGCGATGCACGTGCGGAGCTTCGTGATCGATGCGGTGCATCCAGATACACGACTAACGTAAATCTGGGAACGGATCAGGGCTGTCAGGAATGATAAATATAATTTTATTATGTTGTGAACAAAATGTGGAAATGGTGGAAGGTCTCTTGATGGCCTATATTAAGTTCTTATGGAAAATCTAAAATTTACTAAAAATCCATCGTGTGTAGCAAAGGAGAGAAAGAAATAACATCTGATACCATTTAATTATGGGTACATGCAGATAGTACAGACTCCAGAGCAATTTTGTTGATAAATTTACAGACGCCAGCCCATCAAGCTACTACAATCTGTCAAATTTTTCTAATAGATTTTCAACTTTATCGCAAAAGCATTAGGTTCAAGGTTGATTGGGAAAATTGACAGTTTCGGGTAGCTTGACCTGCTGGCGTCTGTACCAACAAAGCAACAAATTCAACATGTGGATAGTCTCCATCTCCACAATCGAGACTAAAAACAACTATAAATTCAATTTAAAATACTCCCTCACCACCCTGACTTCTTAAGTGCAAGTGTACATTAATATAAATACCGTCACGCCTAACGTGCGGCTCACGTCCACGATTGATGTGGCTGATCGCTCCGGGGAATCCTGACGGATGTAACCCTAGCCACCGCGCGGTATAAAAACGTCCGTCTGCACTAGGGTTACCAACCGTCCCGAATTTGTTTGTCTTTTCGTTTCTTGTAAGGACTTTGTCCGGCCTTGTCATTTGTCAGCACCCTGATTTAGTGACGTACTTTCAATCACAATCCGAAAGATTTTGAATCGCTAATACATTGCTTCATATTTTTGAAAATTTGGTCTACTCAACAACGTAAATAACGCAATGAATGTTGTTGGAACTGTCAAAATTAAAGGTATTGCAATTGTAAGTGTGTTACGCAATTACCCCGCAGGACTTATGGGTTTTTATTTAGAAATTTAAAAAAAAAGTTAAATATCCGTACAAAAAAGAAATATCAAAAAGTGAAATGTCCGGACTATATTGTAATGTCTGGCTTTTTGGGACTTTTCAAAATTTCGCTATGGTAACCCTAACCGCGCGGAATAAAAACGTCCGTCTGAGCTGAACGCAATTTATGAAACCGCTCTTTGTGATAGTGCTTGTGTATCAAGCTGTGTGTAGTTTGGATGTATGGCTGTTTCTATTCGATTGGTTCGTTTCGTTCATTCACATATCTACGTATCGTATCTATTGGATGTCACATTTGCTTAATTCAATCGTTGCTGTCATACCGACTTATATGAAACTATAATAAAATTACAATCGTAGACATTTCCTCGCTCGTTCTTAAACGCTCTAATCTAAATGATGGATTGTAATTATGTTAATTTTGCTGTAAAATTATTGTTTATCTAGCATACCTATTCGGTGCTAAAACTCGCCGAAACCCACACTGATGCAATCTCAGAAATAAAATCCCGTTTCAATGTCACATTACATTTAATTCAAAACAGGTAGTCTGTACTGACCTCGTTAGCAAAAACGTAATTCGTAACACGAATAACTTTCACAGCGAAGCACATAGCAACAACATGAACTAAAACTGCAACGCTGTAATTCAAAGAAAGTAAACTAAAACGGAGCGGTATGCGGAAAAGCAAAGGTAGAAATAGTGCTCACACTGTGTGAAATGAAATGACAATTTCGAAACGTGATTCTTATTACAATTTATCTGCGGACGTGTTCATAATATAATCGTGCATATTTCAGCGGTGATGTCATAGCATGTCATGTGCGGTTTTATTTGCGAAAGCAGCAGCGGTATTTTTTTAATAAATATTATATCACAGAATGGCAACTAGATAGATATAATTTTGCAGCGTACGCTTCCAGGAATGTGTGTTGATCTGTTGACGTTTTATTTTCATGTTTGCTACAGACTTTAATGGTGTGTTATAAATATGTCTGATGTATTGCAATTGTAACTGGTTTCACTGGGTATGGCAAGTCGGCAAGCAGTGCCTTTGTGTATTTTTGGCTTAGTTAGGAGACTTCCCTGCGTAATAAATAATAGTTCTAGATTAAGAGCATTACAGGACCTAAACGCAAATAACGCAAGTTAAAACTTGCGTTATTTGCGTTTGCGTTTATAATGCCTAAAAGTTTATGATCTACTGCAGTAAGCAAAATCAGAAAAATATATGATATTTTTCAGGATATATGCTAGTTAGATAGTGTTGAAAACATAATACAACTAATTTGATACGATAGAAAAAAATCACGAAGATACCTCTAAAAAATTCTTTTAACGGTTATAAACCATACTAATATACATAGGTACTATCATCCTGATTTTTTGTCAGATTATTCTACAAGCAACATATTAACGTGATAGTGTTTTAATTTTTTAGTCCAATCAATAGTTTTTTTGTAAATCGATAATTGCTTCATATTTTGCAATAAATTACCAGCGTTGTGTCATCGCGCTTCACTTTCTTTTCTATGCAGTCCGACAGTGACCGCGCTTTAGGTCATGTAGCCCCCTTAAGTAATTTATCTTTTCGCTACTAGCATCTAATCTTATCAGGAGATAAACCCAGAACACCGATTGGTATTTTGGTCCGGTGTCGTCACCTGACCAGACAAACAATGGTTGAAAGCCTCATTACTAACAAATAGAATAACATGAGCGGGAATAACAGTAGCATTAATCCATAACTCACGTTTATAGTATAAAATATGTTCCAATTTCCAAACGTGGTCCTAATGATATACAGAGCACATTCGTTCATATATATTATTATTATTACATATTTCATACGCTTAAATCCCGTAATTTATTATTCGCATAATGTCAACTTACGGCCGATTGGCTAATCAGTGCAGCCGCAATCGGCTTAACGATTAAAAATGACGGAGCATTAGTGACGGGGGGCATTTAATCGATATGTATGCAAGCCTAACATTATTATTACATGATTATTTAATAATTACTCCGTATTTATTTATTACTTCATGAGACTTCATTGTGCCTTGAAAAGCACTTGTCGTTGGTCCGGGTGTCATTTGCAGATCGTCGGCAGTTGTTACGGGTAGTCGGAAGCCCGAACGTCTGACAACCAGTTTTCAGTATCGTGGTACCCCCGTAACGGGGTGGTGGAGGTCAGCAGAGAGGCAGCCGCTCCATGTAAAATACTGGTACTCAGCTGCATCCGGTTAGACTGAAAGCTGAACACAACATAGTTGGGAAAAGAGTAGGCTATGAAGATCTCGTTTGTTTACTGAGGAAAAGGTGGAAGCTGGAAAGGAAATGTTATCGTGAAACTTCGTGCTGTATACGAGTAAATGTTATGCGGAGATAGTAAGATTTGTAGCACGTGACTGTGTCACAACTCTATCTACCATAATTACAATAAAATTATGATAATGTGAATTATTTTCATCGACACCCAACACGTCAGTGAAGTTTACACAAAAATAGAAACTGATCTAAACCTGACTATCAATAAATGCGGTAGATGACCACAAAGAAATCATCAAATTCTTATATTATTTTTAGGGTTGCGTACCAAAATGGTAAAAAGGAACCCTTCTATGTTCTATGTTATTGGGTTTGGTTTCCGCACTTAGTATTTCAAGTGGACCCGTTGTACGTGAAAAGGAACCCTTATGGTGCGACTCAGTCTGTCTGTCACAGCTGGATATCTCGAGAACTACTAATGCTATTAACTTGAATTTTGGAATAGTTTTAGATGACGTTTGCCGAACTATTGTGTAAATAAAAATACATTTTTTTTTTTTTACAACAGGGACTGAAAGGACGCCCTAAAAATTCGAAGTGGGGCTGTTACTACTACTACTAAAATTCCCCCCCCTCCCAGCTCTGAAGTTTGTATAGAGAAAAATCTGAAATTATTCTGTGTTATAGAAGGTAAAGATTACAGGAAATATAAAACGATGTCTAAATAAAACACTTTTTTTTTATAGTACGGAACCTTCGGTGCGCGAGTCCGACTCGCTCTTGGTTGGTTTTTTGTTTTATCATGTTTAGATATCGATACCATCGCGTCTGCGGAGTTTAGCTAGCGCCTAGCCAATTTAAAATAACCTTGTGTTTTTGTTGAGTACATTACCTATACGATATTGTTTTATTTGCTTACTGTTTATGTATTCATTTAGTGTGATCAAGAACATTTAATACAAAGTTACAAACAAAATAACAGTGCAAGTTAATATCCGAAAGCGTCACTCATCTCTCAGCAAGTTGTACACGTATAGCGCACAATAGAAACAAACTCTGTTGCGAAAGTTGATCACATCTACAAATAACTTTTCTCACAGAACGTCTAAACGAATCAAAACTTAAATGTGCAAATTTATTCGCGCAGTTCTCTGCGTTCACTAGTTTAGACTTTACACTAAACTGTTTCATTCTTGTGTAACTGGCTGGCGTTCATCTCGACCTACGCCACTGCAACTTTCTTTAAACTCCAACCGTACACACTTCTATCTATGGTCCATAGCAGTTTCTAGACTTGTTTGGGTATGCTGTGGGCAGGCCAACCGGTTTCCATTCCAAGTAGGCTTCAACAGTCGGCCCTAACGAAAAAAATACAGTTCACTTTCTTACGAGTCGTTTGTAGCGAAATATTTTATGGCTCTGTTACTAAAATAAGGTCTTGTGTCAGGAATAAGTTTATTGTTGTTTGGATTATATGCCTTATTTTTATAGCTGACTTGTCGCTGTTGGTTTTATTGCCGAAATTGTTTTCGTCACGGAATCGTGATTACGTAATACAATAATGTACTCTTTCGACAACAAGATGTCAACTTGGTCCTTCTTGTTCCAAAGGACCACTTCCAATTTATGGTTCTGGTCCTGTAGTTAGTAAGGCGACGAGTCTTCAAAATAAATTACAGTCGTGCTGCTATTTAAAGAGTACCAGCGTTTGCTTTCGTATCGCATTCTATGTGTGATGAGATGTCTACGGAAATGGATAAAATTAGATCGCACAGTACTCGTTGCTTCCGCACTGCATCGCAACGCGTCGCTCTCAGTACACACCGTATTATGTTATGACTATAAATATTGCAGTCTGTGTAAAATTGAAGTCATCATTACTTATGTGAAATACTGGAATTAACTACGAAGGAAAGTAATGTAATGTATTTTCAGTATTTTAGTACAACGTTATGCTATTATGAAAAAAAAAACTCCCGAGTTTAGTGCTAGGATATGACTTCTTGGACAATCTATAGAAGGATCCGCATGTCTGGATTAATAACAATGACTCATAGTCATTCAACAATTCTAAATCATTATTGATATAAGTCATGCAAATTCAGAACCCCGATTTAGGTCTTAACCCTAGTAAGTAGCATGCACTCAACTGCGTATGCATTTCCTAGTTGATGAACACACGACGGAGGGATCCACAGCATACATCATCATCATAATTTCCCCAAGGCCTCCCCCAAGCATCGCCACTTCGACCGATTCTGTGCTTCCCGCATCCAGCAGATTCCTGCGGCCTTCAAAAGGTCATCGGTCCGCCGTGTGGGAGGCCTTCCAACGTTGTCGTCCGATACGCGGTCGCCACTCCAGAACCTTTCGGCACCATCGGCCATCTGTTCTGCGAGCAATGTGCCCTGCCCACGCCACTCAAGTTTGGCAACTCTTCAGGCTATGTCGGTTGCCATTCCTATTTCTGATTCGATCACGTATAGGGAAACGGAGAGGATGGAGTTTTCCTATGCTTGGCATAGCTCTCTCCATTGCCTTTTGGGTGACTGTTAAGCATTCTAATAAGGCCCTTTGTGACTACCCACGTTTCAGTGCCGTAGGTCATCACTGGCAACACGCACTGGCATACCCCTCCTACCAACCAACTTCCTAGACTTGCCACAGGTAAACACCAGACGTAGTTAACCTATGCCCCTGTGACATTTCGACGTACTGAATCTAGTCTGGCTTTTACTCTGAGAAGATGCTGCGTGGGAAAGTAATCGTTGCTTGGTAACCAAGTACCTACGTTATAATTTTGTTTTGTTGCAACCATTTGTACTGGCTAGGTTTGTGTGTGGATGTCAGTTGTATGTAATCGATGTGTTTAAGATTAAGAGATTTTTTAAAATTATTATTGATACGCTCGCGTTTGGTCACTATGAATTTTGCTGGTCAAAATGTAAGAATTTTAGTAGGATTGTTTTTGTAAAACGTTATTATTATTTAGTAGTGATAAAGTCATTAAGACAGTTTTTGTATGTGTCTGTTCATTCGCCTTATAAATTTAAACGCACGAGTACCTAAGTAGAGTATTTCCATCCCTAAACAAATCATATTTATTGCAAAATCTTCATCAGTAATACGAAAACAATCCATCCACATTAACTTCCCACAAATACACTTGAAATATTACGGCTTGCCCCAAAACAATAATCCCATCACATATATTTTTCTGTCCACGGGAAAAGGCCAGCGAATGATTAATAGTGACACGGGCCTACGGTCACGTCGACTATGGTCATGCGTGGTTGAACTGTTGGTAATCTTGCCACCGAACTTATACTAATGGAAAACGGACGTCTGTTTGTATAGAGCCGAAAATCTTGCAATAAAAGAAACAACACAGTCAGAGAATTTCATTATTTAGCAGATTTGCACACTATGTAAATTATCCGTGTCATTCCATACGACTGATATAATAGGGTCAAAATGCTCGAGCATCCGCGAGGATTTTTCCGATTGGTAGAGACTGAGGCCATAGAGAATGGTAATGTTTTGAATACACGGACAATTTCAGTAGATTGTCAATTTTCTAAACAATACATTCTCGTGACTGTATATTACTTCTATTGTTCTATTTATTATTTGAGGAAGGTCGGCAATAGTTAATTGTGATAATGACTGGAATCTGTTGATACATTTGTCAATCTTTATGTGAATAAAAGTCTCATACATTTATGCGAATAAAGATTCATCTTTGTCATATTAATCAGACATGTTTGTACATGCAGTAGACATATTTAAAAAAAATGACGTTTATAAATACATGCCAATTAATCTGTCGATATGTAGTAGTAGGAAAATCGCTGCTTCGCATAGTTAATGATCCAGAGAACTTTCCAAATGAGACACTACAATACATACAAAAGTGTAGGTTTCCGCGAACGGTTATTGTTAACCGTTCAATACTCCAACCCGCTTAGTTACATGTCAGTTGTCAGAATAACAAATGGTCACAAAGTTCTCTCTTTTGACGAAACGCAAGCCGTTGTGGCCGACTTCCAAATGATTTGACGCTTTCATGCGTTCGAGAGAAATGTCGCAAGGACGTGGCCCTAACTAAACTGTTAGCCAATCGTTTTCACACGTTTAATGAGACGATAAAAGTGCTTTATTTTTGGCACTCCGTAATACGACAAAAGGCGGGCGGACTGCGTGGGTTTCACATATGTATTATCAAACGCGATCTATACGGTGTATTTTAGGCGGTATAGTGAAGCAAATACCAGAGACGTAGGCTGGTGGGAGTACCAGGCTTGCTACCGAGGTGACAATTCCTAAGCGTTGCCAATTAACGAGGCGTAATAAGTAACTGATGCATCATTCATAATTACGAACAGTTTCTAAATAACCGTCTAGGCTTCTTGCATAGTCCACGTCATAGTTTGAACGCATGGACAAAGCATGCCAAATCGTTGACGCAATCAAATATCAATACGATAATTTAATGGTTTTTGTTTGTTCTGAAAGCATTTACATTTGAGCCGGATTTAGTGATTACGCGTTTCAAAACTCACCCTGTCACTCGCCATCTAAAAATATTGTACTTGGCACTGAAATAAACGGCGTTAACTCTTTGATTTGAACTATGGCCAAGTTGTAATTAGTTAACGTTATCAGAGGCACTGTTACGGCGTATGTACTTAGATAACGATTCGTTGATAGCGAGTGTTTTGCAGTTTTCGATAGTAGGTCGCTAACAGCTCGTTCAATTTCCCTACTTTTCTAGTTTCTAAGCCACAGAAATAATTAAATTATTACACTTTTTTTTTGTCCCAACATGTTTGCTCTCTATATTTTTAGAACTCGGATACGTTTTACTCGATCAAGCAAAAAAGTAGACTAAATGGTCTGGGGCGCTTTAACTGTACGTAGATAAAATTTCTGCTCCACTGCTTCGGCTGTCGAAGCATGATTGAATAGCAGGCCAACCAATCTTCCATTTTGTTTCGTGAACCAGATTTTTCTCTGACATTTGTTTTATTTTCAGTCCGCTTTCATGAACAAAATACTTGGAAAGTTCAATTCTTGAATTGTCCAAAACGTAATCGTTTCTGTCCTTTGACAATAGTTTGAAGAAGCAAACTACCGCGTACTGCTTCTCGCTCCCCTTCCCTTTAAAATTAAACGAGAACTTGAAAAATCCTCTTTGACAAAGTTGTGGAAGTTGAATCGAGTTGGTAAGTTAGTTACATCTCGTCGTTCAATATTTTATAATGCGAGAGGCTGGCCGCTGATCCGTGAGCGTCACTCGACCTCCACGAAGGCCGTGCCCGGCTTTTATTGATTTTTTATGCGCATTGTCCATTTCGTTCGTACCTACGCCCCCGCCTGGCGCCCGCTCGCTCTGGGCCACAACAGCGACGAATTGCGATCGCTATACTTGTCACACGTAATTACAATGCCAGTTACACACCGTTATTAGAACACGTTATTAACTCTCTTTATATCAAGCGCTTTGCTTTCACAAACATATACGCGATTATGAAATGGTTCGTTCACAATACGCGTATAACAACACCCATTTATGTGCTAAGGGGAAACAAAAACGACCAAGTTATGTAGTTATTGTGTTATCATTAAACTGTCTGCGTTAAGGTACTTATGTTTTCTCATATTGGCGTCGGAGGCGTAGCTAAACCGTGGCGTAGTGTATGCGTAGTTATAGTAGCTTTTACTAGAACTGGGAAAATCGTTTACGACTTTGGTTCCACTCGTAAAAACTTGACGTCAAAAGGAGACCTTCAGATTATGGTTGTTGTTCCTTTATCTTCGTCTTCAGATTCAGTCTTATTATTGTCTTAGAACAGCTATTTTCACCGTTGCTGATAGACGAATCTTTGAAAATTTCTGTTATACAAATCCGTATAATACGCGATTCCTAATGTGTGTAATTAATTAAATGTTTTCACACTAACAATTACTTACATTCGAATGATGATTATTATTTATACAGAAGACTCCAATAATGATTACTAGAATTGATGAACTTGCTAATAGTAGGGGAGCCCAGTAGGGGATTTTGAGATTTACTCGAGCGTCGTGGGGACCTATTGGATTTTGAAGATTCCTTTTTTCCTTTCTACCATCTAAACTTTAAAATCCAATAGGTCTCCACGACGCTCGAGTAAATCCTAAAATCCCCTACCATAAACTATACAGCACAAGTTTGTCCTACTTTAGACTAGGAAGTTATGCACCGTCAGCGTCGTCCATCGACAAAAGTAATAATGTTTCATCAATACATCGATGTCATGCTAATGTGATCTATTTTTTGTTACAGATTGTAAACTCTGTGGACTGCCAGATCACCTAGCTAACTACTTTATACAATAAAAGTAAGTTGTTTTCGCAATTTGTAAAGTTATGGATAGGATAACGTACAAACCGAGTCGTTAGTATTCCAAATGCTTTATTTTATAGGAAATTCTGGAGGGTCTAGGATGCGTTTTGTTTTAATTTTGCGTTTTAAATTTATTAGGGATTATGTACAGACAGGGAAATAAATTGTTAAGTAGATTGACATACTACTCAAGTATTTTTTTCTCTACTGTCTTCTTGGCACGTGGTTTATTGACATACTACTCAAGTATTTTTTTCTCTACTGTCTTCTTGGCACGTGGTTTCATCGTGAAAATATATCATTGTGTAGACATACATACAAGTAATCAACTTATTAAGCATACCTAATTATAATAATAACATCACCGATAAAAATATTCGTCTGAATTTCGTTGATATCGGCTACACCGAATTTAACTTTGTGCAATTTCAACCTTGTCATTCTATTTCACAAAGTGCACGTAGACATTCAGTGTTCATATTTTATTAAATCAACAGTCGTGCACAAAGTAATGAACACCTGTTGTATATTCCTTTAGCTTTGCTGTTACACAATGGCCCATCATTTTCGTATTTTGTACACGAACAATTTAGAGTTAGTGAAATTCAAATATTGACTAAATAATAATTTGAAAGCTCAACAGACAGCAGTCGGCACCCGCGGCCGCGTCATTTGTTCAGTCTTCGACGTCAAACTGGTATTTACTACTACTAGTTGCTCAATACTAATTCGCCTCACTAAGTAAACAATGAAGTACGTTAACAACGTTATGTTATGATTATATGCTTGTAAAAAACTTTGATGTTTGTTCAATTTTGTTTTCCCACTTGATTCCAATTCGAAAACGAAGATTCTTAGCGCTATCGAAAATGCCAGGAAGGCCAAACCGTGCAGATTCAAAAATTCTCCGTATTTCTAATTTTATCCTCGTTTGAGCCTGTTTGCGGAATTTCAACTCGAGAATTCCTGCGTCCGTTGACTCTTGCGCGGGTGGCGCGCGCGTCAAGCCGAGTCGTAAAATGCAAACGCTTCGTGTCACACGCAGAGTGACACATAGCTTTCATATCGCATGACATGCCGATCTGTCTTTGTTCTGCTGAGTTATGCCCTGTGTCCCGCCGGTCCGCCGATCCGCTAGATGAACGCTAACCGCACTACAAATCATCGGCTCTGCTAACTCACTCCGCAAGAACGTCGCCCCGGCCCCTGCCTCGCCCGCCGACCTCGGCGACGTCTTCCCACAAATTCTCACCCCGAAACGATACATCCACCGCCGCGCACCAGACGAATATCACACGAACGCCGCAATGACGTAAACTCCATAGTCGCGTGCGCCAGGCGATGTTCAACTTACATTGGGCCGTTGTGCGCGGCACACACGATCATTAAACGTATATCTGTTAATAATAATTGCGATTGTCTGGTTGTACGTGCGCGCCGAGTTATGGCGCAGTTGCCGGGCGGTTTGCGAGCCCCCCTCCCCCCGCCACCACAGTCACCCACCGACCCGATCTGTGGCGAGCGGCGCATCTTGAGATGAAATGGCATTCAGTTTCGTTTTGTGACGGTTGAATGGGCGCCCGGTTTCGCGAATTCTTGTGTGTATTGAATGTATGAATACATGCATTAAACTATCCATGATGAATTTTCACATGACTAAAAACTTCGTTAGACGTTCGTAGTCTGAATGTGACATTGTATATTAAATTAATATAAACTTATCTATCGGTTGGGGCATAGACAAAAACTTCACATTTCCACAAACATTCTCAAATTCTTAATATACCTACGTGTAACTCCCATGCCGCAAGTAACGTGCCAAAATGTGACCGTGACCCTGCCAGAAAAAAAAAACATGTTATCGTTTATCTTAACAGATTATTGCCAAGCCATACAGCTATATAAAATCGTAAATCCTGGCGTTAGGTAATTGTTCTCATAGGCATTAGGTAGGATCAGCCTGACTACTCGAATGTCATTTTGTGAATAAAAGTCTTACTTGAAAATAGGACTGCGTCAAGACCTTTCAGTCAAAGGGGGCCTAGCTCATGTAAAGGTTCCATGCAATGGACCTTAACCTTATGTTGTATTCGACTACTCGCGCCAGCATAAAACTCTCTTTTTAAATAATTAAAAAAAGATAGTTCGGATGTTTTCTCCACTTCGCACTTCTAGGCGGAATAGTTTAAGAAGAGTGCTATTTTATGAAAAGATTGTATCGTTCAGATTAATTAATTACACCTCTCGTTGTTGCGTGTCCGAGTATTATTTACTAGTTACGTTCCCTGTAGAATAGAAACTCACAACTTCCACATAATTGGACTCTGAACTTCTACAGTACCTACCTCCCCTACAAAATTATTTTTTCAAGATTTTGTTTTACAACTTTATCAGCGTGGTTGATATGTATACCCATGCATCCTAAATTACAGCTCTCTATTCTAGTACTAAGTCTCTGAGCTAAGCCGCGGACAGACAGACGGACATGGCAAAACTATACGGGTTCCTTGTTGACTACAGATCCCTAAAAAGAAATGTTTTTTTTTTATCATAATGATTCTTTTCCCTAAACCGAATTAAGCGTTACATGAAATCCTAAGCAGTAATACCGTCAATGTTTATCTTTCGCTACGAAAATAAGCTTAGAATAATACTATCACAACATATGTGGTTCCAAGAAGTTGTTTTTGCCTTAAAACCGCCAGGAAAATAGGCAAGATTTTATGTTCAAAGGCATGAAAAAGAAATTACGAACGATCATTCGCAGACCATTTGGACACCAGCCTACAATTTCCACCTTTTATACCCAATAATTCACATGCCAGTACTTTACGAGGCATTATAAAGCACATGTTACAGTTTTTCCGTTAGCTTGCACATTTTTACGATCTCGATGCGGCTCGGGCGCTAGTTTAACACAGCGGCAGCGGAGCCCGAAGCCCGTCGGGCTCTCACGACCGGTCCCTACGTGATCTCCTGCGACGCTGTTCGACTCGCTAATAACTGCTGTAGGTTATACGTGTGTGTGTAAGTACACGCTGTACAAGTGTGAGAAGAAGAAAAATGTTCTTCGTTACTTTGATAACGTATTGTGTGGGACGTGAGAGAAATGCAGCTTTGGTTGACGGTTTTTGAAGGGTTTTTAGTCGTTGTTTGTACAGAGTGTTAGGTTAAACGAGGGATGTACTTTAAGGGGTCATTGTACTTATCATTATGAACAACCTTTACTACAGGACCAAACCTAAAATCGCGAAAAAAAAAAAACAGCTGTTTAGTACATTATGTTCGCTTAATTCGTCAAACTGTAGGCAGCAGCTGCTTTTTTTGCGATTTTTCAGGTTTGGTCTCATAGTAAAAGTTGTTCATAATGATGAGTACAATGACCCCTTAAAGCAAATCCCTCGTTTAACCTAACACTCTGTATAACAAAAAGTTACTTGATATATGGTACATGCATGGTCAACTTAAAATAACTGGCCAAACTTCACAGAGGTGACAGCTATCGATATCAAATCATGATGAAACAAAAATAAGAAAGTTTATAATAAACTCATACTTTTTCGTCATCTTTTGGATATCGATACCCGTCGTTTCTGTGAAGTTTCGCCAGTTATTTTAATTTGACCCTGTATACGCGTAAGACAGATATCGTATCGTATTACCCAGTAACTGGGTTGTCGAGGACAGATAGGCAATCACTCCATGTAAAATACTGGTATTCAGCCGCTTCCGCTTAGACTGGAAGCCGACCCCAACATAGTTGGGAAAAGGCTAGGCAGGTTGATTGATTGATACGCATAAGACAGATTGGCAACCAATTAAATCTTAACAATACGGAGAAACAATTCTCCACAGTGAGTGAGTGCTTTTTTAGGGTTTCGCACCCAAAGAGTAAAACGGGACCCTGTTACTAAGATTCCGCTGTCCGTCTGTCACCAGACTGTATCTCATAAACCGTGATAGCTAGACAATGATGTATTTCTGTTGCCGTTAAAACAACAAATACTAAATAAAAAACAAAATAAATATTTAAGGGGGCTCCCATACAACAAACGTGATTTTTTTTATAGATAATGGTACGGAAACCCTTCGTGCGCGAGTCCGACTCGCCCTTGGCCGGTTTTATTGATTACTTTACGCGTTGACTTCCAAACGTAATCGATTACCAGTACTATTAATTAAATACCCACGTTTATTCATTTAAAATCCCTTAGTAACATGTAACTGTAGATTTTATGCTATATTAAATTTGACAGAGCGAGAATATTATTTATATACGAGTTGTTATATTCTCTAAGTTTATTTACCATAAGTATTAATGCCTCAGATATCCCACACAGGCTTAAACAAACGAGTTTTACCATGAGTATTCACAATAGATTAACTATCTGTCATTATCATTACTCATGCACCGTTGCGACTTTCGAAGCTTAGTACTTCGGTGTCAATGTACTTCGCGTTCACGATACTTCCCAACGAACCCTGTAAAGGAAACGGTATGACTATGTATACAATAAGAACACACACGTATAAAATTCTGTTCAGTCTATGAATGAAAACGTCAAGCACCTTTAGGTGGTTTTTTTTATTACTGTTATATTTATATATATTTTTGTATTTCAATAAATTATCTTAACTATACATACAAATAAATAAAATTGAAGTATCTGTTTGTAATGTCAAAATAACAGTTTTTTTTTACTAAATCCATATGAAAGTCAACTCGTAACAAAAAAACAATTTTTAAAATGTATGCCTGTCTGTCGGTCTGTCTGTCTGTTTTTCCGGCTTATCTCTGAAACGGCTGGACCGATTTTGTCGGGACTCACTGCCAGATAGCTGATGTTATAAGGAGTAACTTAGGCTACTTTTATTTTAGAAAAAGAATTCGGTTTCCGGGCAAAAAAATTAAAAATTGTGAATAAATAGGGCGGGTGGGCTATGCAACGCGGCGGGGCGGTGCACGAGGGAGTTTTATTAAAATGTGGCACAGCTAGTTATTTATAATTTTTGCAGTTATATTAACAGTAACAAAGCATTCTTAATTCGCCACAAGTATTTGTTCGCGCGTGTAAGACCAGGGCCTCAAGTCTGCTATTTTTTTATTAATTCGTCATTCCAACACGATCCCATTGTCATTTTGCTAAAAGTTCGTAATCTGCTAAATTCATAATTGTCGATCATTGGTAGGTCAGTGGTCTCGTAATAAGAATCGTGGTACTGATCAAAGGAACTGTCAAAATTTTTGCAGATTACCGTATACGGTCAGTCTTTCATTTGTCATTATAGAATAGAATAAACTTTATTTTGAGCCAACTCATATGTGGTTAGTAAAATTGTTTTTAACATTATGTAAGAGATTACCATTTTAAGCCATTTCTTTCAATGGAGTGTCAGTGGTTGACCATTGGAAAGTCATAATGACGCCATTATATTAGTAGATTACAAAACTTGTCAAAATCAACAATTATGAAATCAATGACAGACCATTCTGACACTATTGTAATAGCAGACTTGAGGCCCTGATGTATGAACGTAAACGAGGCAAAAGTAAAGTAGTATATAAGGATCGTAGCAGGTAGAGTTCTGTAGTTTCTGCCTACCATCATGGGAAGAAGGCGTGAGTTTACGTATGTGTATTTGTTCAAAATTCGCAATTTCGTCGTGACAATGCGAAAATTTTCCATTCATTTCGTCCATTTTCGTCTGGGTGTCCCGTCTGTTGTTTCCTTGTATCAATATTTTCGACAAACATCTCAGCACGAATTTGCACTTACGAATATGTACTTATAAGAATATTGTTGAGTTGTAGATGTGCAAAATGTAACAAGATAGCGCTTTTACTTGTGTAACCTCGCGTTGCGTTATATTTGTTGACTGCAAAGTGCACGGTCACAGGATTGCCATGTTGTTGTCAAATGAATTACTGCATCGATTGCATAACACCCTCCCCGCATGAAATTAGAGGCGACTGTTTTATGTCTACTTAAGCTGTATTTATGCTATTAGCAACAAGACCCTGATGTTACGTTTGCCTGCGGGTGACATTACCCATAATGTAGTCGGCAATTCAAAAATACTTAACATACTCTATTTTCAATGCTATAAAGTGTAAGTGATCAAAGGTGATCAAACATCTAAAGCCTAATGAAACTACACTTTGATTTCAACTAATTAAACTACCCAGACGTTCTTTGAAACACTTGAAACCAATTCCTCTAAATTCCGATGCACCCCGAGCTTTATGCCCGAGTGTCGTCTGTCGAGTAATGGGCACTAATATCGTTATGGGCAAGTCGATAACGCTTAGCAAGGCTAAAGGAATTCGAATCTTTATTGTTATCGAGTCAGACTATCAATATGACGCGACGTGTGACTTGTTTCATCGATTAATCTAATGGCCATTCGTAGGACTGGGTTAGTTTATTGTTGATAGCTTATCAGCTTGTTGATTGCTTGTAATCGTTCGATGCTATCAGTTGTATTGACGTGAAAAGTTTTGGGAGCGGCTTTCGGCCAATTTTAGATAGGCTTTCTTTTTAGGGTTCCGTACACGAAGGGTGCCAAACGGAACCCTATTACTAAGCCTCCGCTGTCCGTCCGAATGTCTGTCAGCGGGCTGTAGGTCCTCTCAATCTGTGTGGTTCTTTCCTCAAAAGGCCATTTCAGACACCAAGCTACATGGCCTTCACATGAACTGACCAAGATTTTGTCTGGACTTTGAGACTATGACCTCGAGTTTGTTCGGCCTTTCTTAGAGTAGTCGGATAAGAAACGCCGACCTCATCTAGTTTTTAAAAACATAATTGACATTTAAAAGTGTTTGTACAAACCTACTTACAGAAATAAAATCATTTATTATTTGTACCTCAAGAACCGTAATAGGTAGACAGTTGAAAATTTCACAGATTATGTGTTTCTATTGCCGTTATAACAACAAATAATAATAAAATAAATAAAGTTAAAAAAGAGGGTCGCCATACAATAAACTTTCATTTTAATTTTTTTTTTTTACCCTGGCATTTAGTGTCACTGTCTAAAATTCATCGATTAGACTACAAATATAATTTTTATTTATTTTATCGTAAAAAAGAAATAGGGGGCCGTAAAAGTTGTCAGTTTTCGACCATTTTTGTACGAGCTTTATCGCAACAACAAGTTAGGAATTTGAAACTTATGTATAATAATATCATGTAGGTATACTGTATTTAATCAACAAATACTAAAAACGCCGATTCATAAGGTACCCATTTTGTTTAAATATGCGTATTTTCTGCAACTAACATTATCATTATCATTGCAAGTATCATTATGCAATACAAAGTTATCTTTGCGATTGTTAAAATTTAAGATGAAAAATATTTTCATTTAGTATTTTTTTTAATATGTATTGTTGAATATTGTATGGTGGTTACACACCATAAACACGTTTCCCAACGTACGAACTCAAGTGTTGTTTTTATTCAAAAGTCTCGTAAGTTTCTAACACAAATTCCCCAAAAGCCACCTCAAACTTCACCTTTCAACACAACCTAATCCAATCCAATTTAGTTTGAATAGAATTAGACTGCTAACACTAAAACCTTTAATCGGACGTTGGATTTTGTATGTAAAAGGCTTCATATCGGCTCTCGTCTAATTCTAATGACGCACTATGTGTAAATGACCAGGGAAATAGGTCGTTCGCGGAGAATCGGTTTTGCTCGCGTAATTACGAACATTGCCGATTTATGTGTAAATCATTCGGTGTTCAGGATCTAGCAGCGTTAATTTCACAAATACATGAGATAAAAATTAGTAAAATAGTGTTAGTAGGATAAATTATTGTTAGTTTGTGTGTGCCAAAATAAAACCACAGTTCTTTCTGTAAGTACGCTTTCTGTGTTTCTCCAAACCGTCGCAAAGGGTTACAAAGTAAAATAAAACATGTTCAGTCTTACTATCATGTTATTAGAATGTCACTTTTAAACACACGTGCCGCCTCGTTGACTCACTCCAGCGCGCCTCGGTTATTTGACTTTCAATTCAAATGTGCTACCTATCATTCAATTGAAATATGCATTGAAGCCAACGCAAGTGTACCATTGACATAGACAAAAGCCCAAGCTGACCACGTCTATCTTACATAGCGAATCTTCTTAATCTTGTCGAAACAGCTAACTAAGCAACTTGGAATCATTTATGAGCCCATATAAAATAACCACGCTTTCCTTCTGAGCAAACTTCCAATATTCACGGCAGTTTTATTGGAACGTAGTCCCTTATAGTATAATATAGTAACAGGAAGGGTGGCGGTGGGATGTGTCGCGCCCTTACGCCTCGATTCACGCGGTGTCGTGTTACCAAGGGCCCTTTGTAAGACAGAAATGTGATAAACAGGAAAATGCTCACATTGCTCACGGCTACGTCGGCTACCTACCTACCCACGATAACACTCAATATTGGAATTTAAACTTTATGCCGACGGAATTAATTTCGACTACGAACGCAGATGACGCGTCCATTTCTAGTCAGTCAAATAAATTACCGTTTAATACTTACTCTGTACGAAATTGCGAGAAATAATTCGGGGGCGTTGGCGGAATCGTTTGATTTTTGACGTCTAAACAAGAAGCTTTCGTTCGCCCGTTTCAAAGCGGAATTACATTTAACGGAACAGAGAGCTCGGGCTTTCCTTATTTCGAGAATTAATTTGTTTTTCTGCGGCGTTCTTATTGTAAATGTTTCCGCATTTCCAATTTCTTCCTTATCTACATTTTTGATTAGTTCATATTTATTAGATGGTTTCTTAAGTATTTAGGAAACAAAGACTGCATTGCTTTGATTCCGAGTGTCAGCATATGTTTAAGTCACAAATTCACAATCGAAATGGCTGAAATGTATTCACAGTTCCTAAAATACATTCAAAATGTCGATAAAGCCAACTAGGAAGTATACAGTGTAGTTATTACAGTTAGTTTGAGAGCAGTTTCAGCAAATTGCAAAAGTTCACAGTTTTAACTAACCAAAACCAATTTGTCGCAACAATTCTATATGAATCGCATTCTGAACAAATAACCAAATCACGAAACAAAAACTCCATCGAATAAATAATATCAAGTCGTATATACAAACTCAAGGCGCACTGTGGGCCAACTCCCAGTTTCAAACTGGATGTAATAACTGAGCGAATCAATTAAAAACTCTCCAAGTAAAGTTTCGCCTGGTCCCCCTCCGGTCTACAAGCTGTGTGATTTACGCGCTTAGGTGCTACAAAATTGCGTTCGTTTTGCGGCTCTTCGCCTGTATAAACTTTTTTTTTACGTTTTGTCTTTCGCATAATGTACGTAGGATAGTTCGGATTCTGTTAATGTAGCCGACCTACATTTTTCGTAATTAAAAATGAGCTCCGAATTGTTTTCTTTCAAGCATGTAACTGAAAATGTAGACTCGTTTTCTAAAGAAAATAGTAATGACAGGGCGAGATTTAATGGGTGCTATTTTTTTTGGATCGAATTTCAATCTGTCTTTAATGTTTGCCAAAGTAATCATGAGAGGTTTGGGTTTGTTATCTCTTCCCCACGATCTGCGGGTGGGCTCTAGTTTGTAATAAAATATAACTCGATCTGATATCTCATATCATATATAAAAATATATTTTTACCAAATCCCTACTGAATCAGTCGAGTGATTTATATCCGAAGGACGATCGGCCTATATATCACGACGCGAATATACAAGATATTTCAAAAGTCTTGTATTCCCAAATCACGTAATCGGATTTCAAATGCTGAAAAGCCGTTCATCGTTCATCTAATATGTGAGTTGTAAATTACAGAGTGAAATATCGCGAAAGCGTCTCAATTTATGACGGGTATGTGTGTGTTTGTGCACACACTGACTGGAGTTGTCAGGTAAATTCGTGTTCACGTTCTTCAGTGACGTATTATTGATGCTTCACGTGCTTCGGCGAAGATAACATCTCCATTTATTTTCTACTTTTATTGTGTAGGTACTCAACGTCTGTATACGAAAAATACTTATATTACTGTAACACGGCTATCTGTAGAGATTATTTGAATTAGCCCCGAAGATGGCGTATTTCGATATATTTTGAAACTGTTCATGTATTTTGTTTATATACGTTTTATCGAAGTTTTATTTCTTTTAGTATTTGTCTGTAGGTTTCTAGACTGTTCAGGTTGAACGGTCTAGAGTCTAGATAAACTGATGCATATAATTTCCATATTGAAAAGTTATATTAATGATCTCGAACCACGATATCAGAATCGGTTCTATTAAACTCCGCAGCAGTTAGTCTGCAAACGCCTCCACATGTAGAAAATATTACGTCCATTGGCTCACAAGAGATCCATCTTACTTAGATCGAAGCAGTTAGTAATGGAGCATTCAATAGTAAACCATGTTTCAACGCAGACCAATACCTTGACATAAAAATATTTATGCATACTTATACGGTTGATACAATCATATCTATGTATACCTTCAAGTCATACGCGTATAACATTACTGCACTGCATAATAATGCCGTCCATTAAAAGGTATAAACATAGTTTAAATAAATTATACTGATATAGACGCCGCATATTGGCATCAGTAATATTTATTACATGTCTCTAATCAGGCTGATTCCCCAAGGGTTACAAGCACTGATAATAATTACTTACTTAATGATTGCGCATATATTAACGTTTTAATAACTATTCATTTAAGCAGATCATTAATATCTTTCATCATCTTGTTGTTACAAAAATTATACAAACAGTGCCTGCGGCTTCTGTTAAATACATTTCCTATTTAAAAAGTATTTTCCTTAGTATGATAAAATTGATATACATAAAATGAATATTCCATTTATGTGTGAGTATGACGCTGCGTGAGCGTTGATCACATGTTTAACGATCTATGAAGACCGACCTTTTGTGTACCTATTGATTTTTATTGATATGACTTGCGTCATCACACCATTGTAATGTTTAAAGGTCGAGCAGTTTTAACTTTGAATATTATTATGTGTGAAGTCCCATGTGTTGGCAAATATTTTATTAATAGTAAAAAAAAAAACATATTTTTAGTAATATATTCTCTAAAATAAATTCAAAATTGTTTTGTGCCCACTGTGCAGTAACTTTTTCTTTCAATTGTTTTTCGGTCTTCACTTTGTGCTTCAGATGGAAGTTTGAGTTAAGAGAATGTTCCTCCAACATGATAATTATTTTACAAAACAAAGAACAAGTATAAAATCTAAATGAAATAAAAAAAGTACACCACAATTTATGTTCTTGTTAAAAAGAATTTACAACTTTTAATTAGCTTTCACTTTGTTTTAATACTTTTACAACGACTTTTTTCCATAATAATGAGTATCAAATTGTGTTTTTGTTAAGCCTTCTCTTTAATGCGGGTTTTCCTGTTCTTTTGCAGTAAATAGTTTTGAAGCATTTGGCTACACACACATTACGTATGTGTATTTGAAACGAGGTCATGCCGATTGACATACGAACTAACTAGCGAAATAGTATAGCTGTGGTTCACTGACACAGCACAAAGAGAATACAGTAGTGCGAGTCGGAACAAAAAGTCTTGGACTAACGGTACTTTCACTATGCGTCGTCAAACAAATCGATTGATACGCCTGCGATGCGTTAAACAGTGAAGGATTGACCTTTAAGATAAAAAAATTCAATTAGCATCGTTTTGTGATGGTAGATTTTTGCATAGCAACCACTCATCAGACGGTAGCTAATAGGCATTTTTTTTTGTACCAACCGATATCCGCGCAAAAAGGTACGTCAGACCGCATTCATTTAAATGGCTATCCAATTTTTTGAAATCATCGGTTATTAATATTCTAATCGATTTCAAATTTAATTAAGCAGGCAAAATATTAATCTTGTTTTCAAATAAATCAGTTTTGTTGCCTTTCATTAGACATATTTTAAACGGTGCATTAGCCAAGTTAATTTCTTTAATGGCTGACATCAAATTAGCAGTAAGTTTGTTTATTTTATTAAATCTGGAAATTAAATAGCTAGAAAGGCATACGCTGCTAGTATTAGCAGCTTATGCCTTTTAGCAGCTTTTGCCTTAATGTATATTAGTATAATAAATAAGTTAATAATAATAATAAGAGCTTACGTAGCACTCAAACATATTTAAATATAAAATCACCATTTGATGTTGAACTACTGGTTAATATTTTATTAATTACACTGCGGTGCTTGGGAGCGTTGCAGAGTGAATGACCGTGTCTCGGCGACGGGCGGGAACGCATGTAAATGAGAAGTTCTCTTGATGATACCATCGTGCTTGTGACGTACCTACATTTAAATAGAAAAAAAAATGTAACATTTTCTACCACGTTGTTATGGAGCATTTGTGCTTTTTGCAGTAGATGCAATGCTTCTTGTGAGCGCGAGTCTTTTTGCTGACGAGGCAAATGTTTTCAGTCGTTTTACATAAAGGCACTGAAATCATCTTTCGTAGATAGTAAAGGCCATGACGACTGCAACTCTTCGACTTTTTCACCACATCTTGTGGTTAATTTATCTGACAGAGTCGTACAATAATTGCAGTTCTGTTATTGAATTTATCTGGTAGTAGGAAATGGTTTCCCCGGGTATTTGTAAAACATGCCCTTTATCTAGATTAATAGAATTCAATATTTGTAACTGTAGTTAGGTAATTAAATCTGAGTCAGTGACTAAAACTGCACACCTTTAAGTACTCAATTTTAGCTAGTAAAAGTATTTTAACATAGTTTCCTACATCTTAAATTATTGAGCGAAATACTTCATAAAAATCGGTACATAAGTATTTACGTCATAATTATTAATTAACTTTTAGCTATTACATTTATATGAAATTCTTAAAAGCAGATTATTATCGAATCCTTTTTGTATCAATTCAGATGTGTAATATGCAGAAACCTTGTTATGGCTCCCCCAGAAAAGCACGATGCGACGCGATTCTGGTAGAATTTTCCATGACGTTTTCATAGAAAAGTGTTCTAATAGAGTCGCGTCTGTCTGCGGGAGCCTTTAATCTACTTTTTTTGCTGACAGTACTATAGTAACTGAACGTAGGTATGTATCAATTCAGATGTTCAATCTCAGAGATAAGTCCAAGTAGTAGCAGAAGTGGTTGTATACAATGAATCACAGTAAACTACTTTCTCGTCATTTACTCACGGCTTGTTCAGGAAAATAAACACTTGATTCATTGCAGTTTTTCCTTGAGGTTTTCTTTTAACTAGCGTTGCTAAGGCATAGTAAATTACTGACAGTACTAACGCATTAATAACCATATTATGTATGATAGTAGTTTGAGATCCTATTTTCGAAAACATTTTATTTATCTTTACTTGTTGTTTCAATTCTTCCTAACTTGACTACCTCTTGAACAGCCTATCTCGAACGGTCTATCCTATAAAAATCTCACAGTGAAAACTTTGGTTGAAGTGAGCTGTCATTCCACCTAATTCTAGGGATTGACACTATTAATAGCTCACTTCACCTAAGTTTTCATAGTGAGATTTTGCAAAATATCTCGGCAGTTCAAGAAGTCAAAACTTTTTGTTAACTTTCACACGTCTTATCATGCATTGTTTGTAGCCCGCCAACACAATTCAATAAACCTTTGTTTAAACGTCGCAATTTACTATCGCACGTCGATCAAAACGTGTCAGACCGGACTTTCTAAACCTTGTTCATGTCATACTTGGACGTCACTGGCCGATTGTGCGAAATGAAATTACCTGTCGCTTGTTGATAACAGAGGAAAGGTGCAGCTAATTGTTTAGATAACGAATGGTGAACATCATCATCATCGTAATATCACGCTTGTATTCCCCGAAGGGTTAGGCAGATGTGCACCTATAGTAACCTACACCCACATTTCGCCAAGTCCCAACTTTCCAAGTAATAGGGGGCGAGCCTATTGCTATCAACCGGGTACAAATCCAGACTCCATGCTGCTACTGAGGAATTCCAGATGGAAAAACTCAATAAAACTTTGTACGAGTCGGAAATCGAAACCAGAACCTCATGCTTAGCAGTAACGGTTGCGACCACTAGACCAACGATGCAGAATGGTGAAGTGCGTCATAAGCGATACTGGAGAAATGTTTACTGTGGTGTACCTAGTAATAAAACATGCTAGCGACAGACAGGCCATAGGAAATTAGAAATATAAATGTACCCGAAGTCAATAAAGTTAAGGAAATATTATATAAATAAATGAACAGGCAGGAATAATTTAATTAATATTGAACGAAGATATTTACACAACAATTATTATTATCAAATTCGTATACGTTCCTCAAATACATGTATGTACATTTTAATGTATTATAAACTCATTCTAGGAAAATAAATAAGCGTTCTAATTTTATTTAAATTACCTAATCTAAGAGGTAAAGTGTAAAGCTATTTACTTGCAATGCAGGACCTACTTGTTGCTATGTAAAAATATTAAATAAATTGTTATTTGCCATCAATGACAAGAAATAAGCATCACCTTTGTACTTGTACGCAATTATATTATATCTTCTATATAAATAAAAATCAATTGCCGAATGTATGTACGCGCATCACTTCAGAACGGTTGCACCTATTTGGCTAATTCTTTTTTTTTTGTGTTTGCGATTACCAGGACAAGGTTTATGTGCAAGAAAATGTTTTAAAACTTGCCGGGAAAATTCGGGAAAACTGACAGTGCATTTACTATGGGAATTTTGAATGAATTATTGAAATTTTGACATGACAACGTTTGTCGGGTCAGCTAGTATTATATAAAAAAGAATTGTACGTATTTATCTAAATCTTTCTTATTGTCTGTTTATGTATGTGTAAATGAAATGGTTAAATAATAATGAAAATGTTTATTGATTTCCAAGATATTATTTACATATCAATCTGCCTAGCCTTTTCCCAAGTTTGTTGGGGTCGGCTTTCAGTCTAAATGGATGCAGTTGAATACCAGTATTTTACATGGAGCGACTGCCTATCTGACCTCCACAACCCAATTACTGGTAATACGATACCGCATGGTAAGACTGGTTGTCAAATTTTCGGACTTCTGAAGACCCGTAGCGACTGTCAGAAATCCACGAATGACAGCAGGGACCAACGGAGGCACGGAGGCGTATTGGTATGTAAAGATGGTCACCCATCCACGGATCAACCGCGGCAAGCGCAGCTTTACCTGAAATGAAATTGTGAGAATTATTCTGCTGGTCCAAAGAGATATCTAAATTGTTCTCTAACCGCTTTATCTTCTCCTTCCGGAGAAATACCTGCTACTTCGTTATCCAAACAATAATAATATATAGCTCATAATACTCTCCGACGGATGTTGGCAAACTGACTAGTACTGGAGGAAGTTTTACCACCGTATGTTGATGTTTTCCTGTCCGCTCGCCGCCGCCGGTTCGTTTCAAGGAAAAAACTCAATGAATATTTATGCAACGTATGTTGTATAATTGGATTTCGTATTTATTAAAATCTGACACAATGGATATGAATGAACAATATTTAAACTCCCATTTTGTAACTACGACCGATATTTTCGACATTTTATATCGAGCGCAAAATAGAAGCGTGCCCACTACAAGGCGTTGGTTTTAATATTTAGCTCGTTATCGATTGTTATCGTCGTGAACACGTCATTTCTGAGAAATTGATGTGGTATGTACGTATGTATCTGTCTGTTATCGTGGTAAACAATTCCAATTACGTTCATCACCCAGATTTTTTGACATTTTTTGATTAAACACACCCGCCAAAACCAGTTTTCACAAGTAGAATCAGAATACTTATCATTTTAATGTCATGGCCTTTTGTCACGAATACGGGCCGGGGTGATTGGACGTAGGAACACGCTCGGACAGATCTTCCAACACCGTATGAACATTCGTCATCCTAATTTACAAGCCAGAAACTAATAAATTCAGCGGTTCACAGCTTGAGGTCTTGTGTGCATTAATACATTCCATAAATTATACACATTTGTCAATCTCTCCAACGACAAAAAAGTTTAAGGGAGCCAACACACAACGATCATAAAATATCCAAACGTTGGGCCAGCTCTTACAAATCACCTCTATTAACTGATTGGACGAACATTTTGTATTCACAAGGATCAAAGAGTTCTTTGACGCACGTTAACTTTCGCTGCTGTTCGTTTTCCTAACGGGTCCTTAATTGCGAACGTCCGTACGTTCATACAATGGGCGTTTTTCAACTCACCGGCATGGCAGCCGGGGAAGCAAAAATGTATGAGATTATTATGGCAACTTATCCACTTACCGGCGCCGGCAACGGCACGTCGATGACTCCCACCGGTGCCGTCGCCGGCGCCGGGACAGCAAGCTTCCCGCTCGGTGTCGGCCGGTAAAACTGCATGTGTATTGTGTACGTAATGTGCTGTGCGCGAGGGACGGGGTGGAGCTAGGGAGGGACCCGATGACACTCGAACTTGCCTTGTGGCTCGCTGTAAGTCCGTAGTGTATACTGTATCATATACATAGTATTTTTTAACCGACTTCCAAAAGGAGGAGGTTCTCAATTCGTCTGTATGTTTTTTTTTTAATGTTTGTTACGCAATTACTCAAAGACTGATGGACCGATTTGGAAAATTCTTTTTTTGTTTGAAAGGATAGACTTCCGAGGTGGTCCCATATAAATTTTATTAACTTTGCTTGGAGAGTTTTTGAGTTAGCTTCAATAATGCGTATATTTCCCACTTATTTTGTGTTGTATGTTTTAATAACTTCCTATCACTGTTATTTACATGGCTATATCTACAATTATTGTGCTCAATTATGTATTCGAATTTATGTGGGGTAGGTTCCACAACTAAAAAGTGAAAAATAAAAACTTTTTAGAAAAAATAAAACCGACTTCTAAAACAAAACACTACAAAGTGAAAAATAACTTTAATTTCGGAAGTCGGTGGCAAAAAACAAAAATACAAAGCCAAAGACACCGACTTCCGAAATTAAAGTTATTTTTCACTTTGTAGTGTTTTGTTTTAGAAGTCGGTTAAATTTTTTGCTAAAAAGTTGTTTTTGGGTCCATTTTCAACTTTTCGTACAGACTAAAATATGTTCCTTCTAAGTATCTCACTTTTAAGATAGGATCAATCCAAAATTTGACATCTCTGTGCTTATTATATTTTCATCTTAAATGTAATAAATATAACAAATAAATACGATGACTTGTTGAAACCATTTTTAAGTGTTGTACAAACTGAAATCCGTGTCAGTACTGCCCAAAAGACCCGAGCGTAGACCGGCGGCACCGGCACCGCAGCACCGGCCGCCCAGTGGAAAAACGGACTCCCGGCGGTCGTACGAGTTGATAAATGCATAATCTGTTTCCGATACATCCCTGATTAACAATTCAAGTCACCGATGTTGAGACAGCTTGTAACAGAACGTTGCTAACTTAATTATCTAGACTTCACGGTAAGCGCGTGCTTATTATATTCTCTTTACATATCGACCATTACGTAGGCAGATGTTTGTCCGAACGATTTCTGGCCACGAGGTGTGTCCGCATTGTGTATTCCGAGACTGTCGCCTCGGATAAACCCAGTTTACGAGCTCAGCAACATCGGTTACGTCTTGCCGTTTGAAATGTACGCTGGCGACAACCAGTCTGAGAATTTATCATTGCATAAAATGTTACCCTGAAACAATCCGTGACTTTCCAGCGACTCAAACTACAAAATTGTTACGTTCAGTCATAAATTCACCCGATTTTTATGGTACAGGCGCAGAAATTGGCAATTACAGTGTCGGCACACTCGTATCGCACTCACGTGCCTCTGCACCAAATTCGTTGTAATGCTCAAAGCTCATAACGTTTCAGTAGTTGCGAGTGATGCTTGAATCGCGGAAAAGGCCCTCGCTAGTGAGGTTTAAATTTTGACATAACCCTAAAACGCGAACGAGTCCAATTGCCGGTCGTTTGCGTCGGCTTTCCTTGCGATTGAACACGGCTACGCGTCGCCTGCGCCCGGGACACGTCGGATTGGAATATGTAAAATAATTCGCCGTGCCGAGAGCTTGCTGGGGCCGTTTACCTTTGCGATGAGATTATGCTGAAACTGACCCAGCTTACAGAGGTAGCACGTTGAATGGAATATTTCGGGGTTATTTCAAGTGACTTTTGTTGAAGACGCGAATATTTGAACGGAAAACCGTGTTACGAGGACGTTTGCGTCTTTCTTACATTTTACTTGCATTAAAAGCTTCCCGTATTTCCGGGTTTTATGAACTCGGAATGGCTTTATCAAATTATACTAACCTGTTTCATTCCGCTTTTTAGTATAATTGTAGCGTAATGGGTCGTTACCAAGACTGGTGAGAAGCGAACAGTTTTTAGTCGCGATATCTTGGAGACAGAATAATATTATACCTGATTTCTTAGTAAAAGAAACAAAACATAAATAAGTTAATATTGTAAGCAATCGATCCTAATGAATTATACATGATGTTAGAATTAAACATTTATTCTGGCTGAAAAAATATTAGTTTTTTGAAATGTATCACAAGATCTGCGTATTGTTCTTTGTACAGCTTGTACTTGGACCATTGACGTCAATCGAAAACTAGTTTTCTTAATGATTGTTTAAAATGACATTATAATTTTTAGAACACCATTAATAAACGTAGGATTATTGTAAGTAATGCCGATGTAGATGAAGGCTTTGCATATTTTAACTTATTTTTGCAACACAAAAGAGACTGTTATAAGATGAATTAATGATCTTTGTTACTGATCGTGTTTTTGTAATGAAAATTAGTAAAATCCCAAGCGGCATCGATGCCTTTGGTAGTCGTAGCCACGTGTGCCTGTAAGCCATTAAACATTAACACCGTATACTGAATAGTGATGAGACTTGTTAGTCCGTAGCGTGAGGGGGGTTATAATGTTTGTTTTCCTTATTGTCAATGTGTTTTCGTAGAAAGATTACGTCATTGTTGCCAGGTGTTTAATAAGTCCTGTTAGGCTGTTAGGTTAGATATAAAGATAAAATAAAACATGAATAGATACATAAATCATAATACAAATGACATGTCATCAACTAATTGATCAAATCAGCTTATCGCATTTCAAAACCGTGCATAAATAGTGTCAAAACTCACGTATTGCTCAGCGCAAATAAGTGTTGAGTATATATACACTTTGCTACCTTTTACAACGGACCACCAACAACCTAATACCGCTGTATCACAAAACAAACGCAGCTGGAAAGCGATCCGCTTTCATTTGCTTTCTCATACGAGTGAACAGACTCGCCTAGCAACCGCTAGCGGCACTCGTCGACCGTGGACTTACACTATTGGTCGAATTCCGACAGTACCGCAAGACGGCAGGCAAGATGTTGCGACACCATTGGCTGTCATTAAGTTATTAGTCATTTCCCGTACATCCGACGGCTTTAAAATGCGATTACGAGGATTTTGTAAAATGGTCAATTATGTTTTTGTAGTTTGATTAGGTGCAGTTAGTTTTGGAGATGTAGTGACAATACGATTTGCTTCTTCGATTGTGTTTATAAAACCTGCGTTTATATAACCATACATACATGAGGAATAATATAATCATAACGTGGCTAAGTTATAACAGCCGCACGGATCGATCCTTTAGGTTCAAGTTAGAGTGAACAGGCTTTTTCTGGGTAAGCTCACTCCATCGTAGACTTTGACTCTGTCACCTCTGACCTAGACTAAAGTCAAGAGCAAACCCATCACAAAAAAAAAAAACTACGCTTGTCGCTTTTGGTCCGTGGATGGGTGACGCATCTTTACATACCGTGTCTCGGAAAGCACGTTAAGCCGTTGGTTCCGGCTGTCATTCGTCGATATTTGAGTCTTTACGGGTCTTCAGAAGCCCGAAATTCTGACAGTCTTACCAAGGGGTATCGTATTACCCACTAAATGGGTTGTGGAGGTCAGATATTTCACGTTGTCATCAACGTTTTAAAACTTTTCACACAACCTGAAACCCACAATAGTAGTAAAAATTAACGAGCGTACATTCTCAGCGTGTTGCAGTACTTTCATCTTATTTCCTCGTAGCACTAGACTGGTGTTTGCGTGACCTGTGCGTTGACCCGTAGTCGCGCCCTCTGCTGGCGCCGGTGCCACCAATGCGATCTTTGCCCTCAGCACTTGTTTCTGTATAGTTCTAGGAGTGTATCGAAGTATGAGGGTGTTTTATTAAGGGTAGAATTTTCTATGTTGTCCTAATGCGAATTTTGCACTCGGCTGCTCTCGTTAGTGCATGACGCTAGAACTTTATGGTTTATTTTTGTGCAAAACTGGGTTAACGTTTCAAGTTTTGAGGGAGGAAAATAGAGCGATGTTTGATTCTCGGAGTAATCTTCTTTGGCACCTTACAAGTTTTCGTAGAATGTGTATCTAATAAGGAAAAGATTTTAAAGAATTGTGTTGGAAGAAGTGTAACCGATAGCGTAGTGTTTATCATTGAAGCATCTAGCGTGCCGTTTATTCACATTTCGCACTCCAATAAAAACCCACATCACAATCTTCAAGTAGGTACGTTAACTGCCTCGTTTGATCTTCCACACAAGTTCACTCACTAGCACACTCCTACTGATAAATGTGCCTTGTATAATATAATAATTCACGCCACTTATACCACGTGATTTACCGTCAGTGTGTGTGTGTGTGTCACAATCACAACAACATTATGTGTGTGTATGAAATGAGATCACGGACTATGAACCTCTGATACAATGTTGATACAGGCGAGTGATGAATGGAAGGAGCGTAAACGCCGCCGGCCGTCGAAAAAACCTACGTGCTGCAGTAATTGAATTGTTGCGAAATTTAAGTGCAAAACAACTTATTTGCAAATAGTAACATCTATATAGAATACACATATTATAAGTCTGGTGGTTTAATAAATCAATACACAAATACCTCAGTATACATCAAAATTGCGTCTGAAGAACATAGCGAGAAACAAGATGAAATATTAAATTGCTTCTAAAAGATAGTCCTACCTATGCTATTTCGTGGGCCGTGATGCCCGTGATCATGACCTTTGCACGGAAACGCAGACGCTACATCGGAATGGGGGCCGACGAAGTTTCTCCAACAGGAAAAGATATTCTTATTAACTCCAGTAAAGAATGACATAGTTAGGTGACGTAGTTATCAGTCGTAATATTTTTACACTTTTGATAACTAATAATAAGCAGGTCAGAGGTAAATGACCGGAGACAAGTCGCCAATAAGGCATTTACACGCGGCTCTAAAGGTAATTCACGATAAGTGTTTAAACAGTATTTACTTCTAAACCGTTTACTGATACTGTAATCTTAAACGGCAATTTACGTAAGTGCGATACGAACTTGTGTAACTCAAATACGTTGTCAACTAGAAAGTGATTATTTCGTACCTTCAAAGAGAAAGCGTGTTTGATCGAACGCCTTTAGAAGGCTTCCCGTGTCGCCCACTTGTCTTTATTATCATGAAAAACACTCCTATCCGCAACACTACAAATTGCTGACGTTGAAAAAGAAAACCTTTGAAATATGCTTCGCTGTAACAATGGGAGGTAATACATTGTTATGTAAAACGAAAAGAACATTTCTTCCAGCTCGGAAGTACATTATTGCAAACTATCAATAAAAACGCGCAGTCCGTATAACGGTGGTACATTTTATCCATATTTCAGTTGCGTTGCAAATCGTTCAGCTATTCATAGTGCGACTCGAACGCAGTCAGTTTCCAAGCAATAATAATATTGAAAGACAGCCCGCCCGCTTCCGCTTAGCTCTCTCGGGAAGAATGCTGATACAGCCCGCGGGCATGAAACTCTCCTTAGGGCACTTACACACGCTCATTTTACACTGATGCTAGTAAAATTGGACGAAATAGGTGAATGGCTGCCTTCCGCAATAAAACTTTATACTTTGTAGTTTGCAGACGAGGGATCAGAAATAGGTACGAAATGGCAAATACCTAACTGGAAATGCGAAATATGGAAATAGCAATTTCACATTAATCTCTATAATAAGCTAACAGGTTCCGATTGCTCTTTGACCCAATGCCATTCCAAAGCAATCTAAATCCATTTAGGTTGACATTTTCTCTGCAGCTAGCTCGATTAAAATTTAATCGGCTGCAGTTATTGATTGTTCGGAAATGTGAAGCATGATATTTCGTCACAATATTCATGTATCAGTGTTGACTCATTCTAGCTATTTCATAACTGTGCTAACAACACTCAGTTTGTCTAAAACTTTCCATTCGCCTGCATAGAAACAAAGACAGTTACACTTTTTATGCGCAGCGCTGCGTCCTAACTAGATCGCACCCACGGGTGCAATAACATAATATTGATGTGACGCCACGGCCATAAGATTGAACGTGTACGTGCACCCTTAAACCGGCCTTGCAACCGATAGGGCCATAACTGTTTACGCCCGTCATAAGCTGAGCCAGCATTCATGTCCGCGTAGCCATTTCTGTAACAGTATATTATACCCTTTAAAAATACGTTTCAACGAATTCTGCTTACAACGCACGCTTTCGTGCCGCTGAAAATTCATTAGCATCCAATTTGGAACCTTACACCGAACATAACAAGATTAACTTTTTTATGTAACTGTATAGGTACACTTAAATTTGCTGTACGCTGCGATCTATAACAAACCTGAGAATTATACATGAAGACAAAAAGATTCTCAGGCATGTCATTACAACGCCTTTTATGTATTAAACATTGGCAATTAGTGCAAAAAGCTTGTACGACTAGCAGAACAGGAGTCGGGCCACTTCGAAGCTATTGTGTCGTTTATGGCTAATAATATCCTAACTAATATTATAAATGCGAAAGTGAGTTTGTGTCGTTTGTTTGTTTCGCTTTCATGCTAAAACGGCTGCACGCATTTGGATAAAATTTGGCACATTGGGTAGACCATGACCTGGGTTAGGACATTGGGACAATTTCCAACCTCCATCCACGCGGGCGAAGCCGCGGCCAAAAGCTAGTTCTGTATAAATAG
The DNA here is from genome assembly GCA_948252095.1 of Dicycla oo. Lineage (NCBI taxonomy): Eukaryota > Metazoa > Arthropoda > Insecta > Lepidoptera > Noctuidae > Dicycla > Dicycla oo. Next base: position 20,856,618 of record OX411732.1, read on the forward strand.
ATTTTATGCGGAATGGACCTTAATTGCGGTACAGACGTGTAAATTATTGTGGAAATATCGCAGCCATTGTGTTTTAACGAGGCCTAAAAGCATTTTATCGATAGATATCCATTTTATTGATTAGGAAGATGGGCGTTGCGTCAAAGCTATTAGCATAATTATCACCTTTTTTTATGTTACGGCCTAGTATTAGATGTACTCGTTGCAAGTTTTCAGTTAGGTGTGCTTATGTTAGTAGCATTCCCACAATAAACGTCCGATAGTAACTCTTGGCTATCTTTCCCTCTTATGGAATGAACAAAGGGAAGCCACGTATTTATCCTACGGCACCACAATATACAACGCAATTGTTAGCCACGAATTTATTGTGGCATTAGACAGAACACAGAAGCACAAAATTTATCTCTAATCGACGATACAAAAAATTGGTCAATTTCAAACAATGGTGGAGCGTTGCCTAGTGCCTCCTTTGTGCGTTCCCAACGTGCGGACGGAATCACCGGATTCACTGGCTTCGTTTTGTTTTGCCGCAACACGGCACTGATAAAAAAAAAAAACGCACGAGACCGTGTCAGCTCGCGCTAGTCGCGCTGTACGTATAAGAGATACGGATGCGGAATATAAATGTTATTTTTTTGGTATGTTTTTGAGTTCATTTTGCATTAATATTTTGTCATTTTAAATGTTAATTTTAAATTTAGTTAGTATTTTGGTTGAGAAGTAGGTAAATTTTATAATTTTTCTTCGTAATGGGATGTTCACCTTGTTTTGGTGGTTTTGATTTTTCCTTAACGCTGATGTTGATGTTAATATCAAACCTACTGATCAGTTACGAACGATAGTTACAAAAGTACGTCTCAAAAAACGCATAGCAAGCCAAGCGAAAAAGTGTTAGCGGTTTAAAATCGATTAACCGTTTCTATTGGTAGATTTTTTGCACGTCCCCTTCCGGTCCATTCATCTCTGCGTTAGTGAACCCCTAATAACAGGTCGGCTGCTTTCACGCGTCGATCTGAAAAGTAAAAAGTTTTACGCCATCACAAAGCCTTTCGAACGGGGCCACCGGCCATCGATAGGCACGTACGAACGAACGTATTTCCAATTGGCTCATTGATTGCGTAAAATTGGACACGTTATTTAACTAGCAAGGTATATAGAGCGTTATTTATTGTACGGACCGAATATTGGCAGGTGCTGTTGCTAGCCAAAAACTCATTTCGGGGTTTGCGCTGTTGATTCAGATAAAGATAAATGTTTTTCGCATGATAAGTACTTGGAGCTGTAATTGTGCGCATAGGCTATCTATGAGCAGGAACATCATCAGAATGTCATGTAGACCTATGACAATTGTAGTAGTAGGTGTGTTGACCAAAGTGCAACTTGTAAATTCAATCAATTACGATTGTATTAAAAACAAATACGCAAATCACTATTGTAAAACATTTAACGCTTATACGTTACTCACGCAATACAAATCAAACACGTACCTAAATGATAACGTATATGCGTTCATTCAAGTAATCGGGAGCTGAAATAGGGCGCAGAGTACACGTGGCGTTCTTCGGGGGATCGATGGGGAAGAGATCACCCCCTCGCCCACCTGTCTGACTCTGACCCGCTTTTCATTATTACCTATTATTTACAGAATCAATGGGTTTGTGGAGCCTTTGTGCATTAAATGTGCTGTTTCTGTGATCGATAATAGAAAGGGTGGGACTTGATTGAATTTCTAAACAGTGGCGGTTACTAGGATCGTTTTACGCTGTGTTTACGTAGAAATGCTCTGTAATTTCAGAATGTTTGTTTAATTAAACATTTTATTTAACAGTACGTACTCGCATATAATTTGTAAGATGCTACAGAAGTTATTCATCTTATCGCATCAACTTCAGAGTCAGTCACGTGAATATTGAAGCCGTATCTCCCCTCAACGTAGGATGTATTTACGCAAACAATAATTTTCATATCTCCGTAACGCTTCCACTCGCCTGCCTTACAATTAAATCCTCCACAATAATTGGCTCCACGTGCAAAAAGACCATGAGGAAAAATCGTTAGCGAACGGTTTTTATCACAGCTTATTACGTGAATGTGACACGCGTAAAACGTATTTGTACAGATGAATGTTACGCTTGAATAGTTTATCAAAGTTGCTCGTGTACCTTTTGCGCAGAATTTTAATTTTATCAAGACTCGAGTTTTCCACAGGTTCATTTTTCAAGCTAAAAAAATATACGGTATTTTGCGCACATTTTAAAATAGACGATGGCTATTTTAATCATACTTTATACGTGCTATTTCTGCTGGCTACGCGCTAAAATATAGGCGGAATAACCGACTACAAAGGTCGTTAATATGATAATTCACTCGTAACATGCCTTACACAAGCGCTTTATCAAATACACTTTATTACAATAGTGGGTGCCGAGTCGAGGTGATAATGATAATACCATTATTGATCAGCTAGCACTTAAACGGCCGTACAGATCGGAAAGTAATGAAGCGCGTTTAAAATGCAGTGCAACCGGCAACGTGGCCGTCGGGTCCGAGCGTGCGGGGTGAACGACCTTAGCGCGTCCCCGCGATCGAACGCTCACCGCTCGCCACGCCACCGCTCGAATCGCCCAGCGCCCTGTCCCACTTTACACGACAAATTACTGTACCCGACTCGACTCGCGCAAATACAACGATTGTTTCACCACTTTTTACCGTAATTACTTTTTTATTTTCCTTAACTTTCAAAAATTTACCGAGAAACCAAGACTATTGTTGTCAAAGTTGACACGAACACAACCGTTTAGGAATTTGAACGGCAATAAAACTTTATACAGCCAACTCGCAACACTTCCCCGAAATAAATCTAAAAGGAAAAACAACTAGATCCCAATTTTGACTCGCATCCAAGCAAAAAAAAAGTAAAATTATCAGGAAACTGGTACTGCACCGCATAAATTCGTGCGAAATATTTCGGATTCATTAATCAAAGTTGCTGTGAAGTTTATGCAATCTGGTATTCGTGTTGTGCAGTTTTGTCGCGTGTTAAATGTTAGCTAAATGTTTTTAAAGGTGTGCTTTTAAGAGCGATGTCGTGAATAATTTTATTGATAATGGAACCTTGGAAGGTCGAATAATACTAGTCAAAACATAATAAGGGCCACCCGGTATTTAAGGTGCTCCAGGGATATTATTAAATTAATTAATTGTTTAGCTCTAGTAAACATAAAACAATGCTATTGTTGACTGTTTAAATAAATTATCAACAAACATGTTTATTTAACCTTAAATAAAAAATGACAATTAAAAAAAAATACAAACAACGAAACGTCACAAAAAATATCTTCACTTTTTATTTCTTTTTCTGTTTTTTAACAACTCGTTTGCCTTCCTCTTTTATCTATGCACTCCCGAAGCCTGGAATGCATGCTCTCCATCAAATGCCTCACGTTTTCAGCTGGAATCTCTTCACAGGCAATTTACAAAGCTCAGTTGCTGCTGGTTGCAAACCCCTTGCTCACTCTCTCTAATACTTCGTTCTAATTGGTCCCACCTGTCTTCGATTTGATTCTGGATTCACGGTAAAACTTTAACGTCTTCCAGGACAGAATGTGGGTCGCTTGAGCTGTGTGTGTACGGGCATTATCCTGCATCAAGACGAAACCAGGACCCATTTGCGCAAATGGGGTCACATGAGGCCTGATGACTTCTTTGATGGAACGCTGAGCAGTACCGGAACCCTCATTTAAAATAGCGAACTCAGGTTTGCCGTGTAAGCTAATCTCACCCCAAATCATTACGTTGGGAGCACCGAAACGGTCAACTTCATATATGTAGGCTTCCGAAAATCGTTCGCCGCGTCGTCTGAAGTCTCCACGCCCTAATGCGCCAATCGAGGACGTCATTAAAGAAAAAATATTTTGAACTCATTGGTCAAAATAACCATTATATATAAGTATTGTCGGGAGAAACTTGAAATGATTGGCACGTTGTTGAACCCTGAATAAAGGAATTCGAACAACTCGTCGCTTTGACGTGTGCTTGTCTTCGTGCTATCGATTCCGGATAGTTTGTAGTTTGGTCACTGACACGAGTACCCGTTGTCAACCCTAGGCCATTTTGTAAGTTACGAGCCGTCACTATGCGTTCTCGGTTGGCACTTAGCCGGATATACCGATCCTCGTGAGCAGTTGTAATGCGAACTCGAACCTGTACCCTAATTGCGTAACACACTATCAATCGGAATCGGTTTCATTTTGACAGTTCAACAACATTCATTGCGTTATTTACGTTGTTGAGCAAACAAAATTTTCAAACATATGAAGCAATGACCATGACTTTAGCCGACTAAGCCGATCATTGCTTTCCGTTGTTATGTTAGATAAAAGTTTATTTTATTTTATTTCATTTCTGGATCTAAGTCCAATTAAGTAATTAAAGAAAGAGTTCCTCTCCTATTTCTACACTGTTTGCTAAATAATTTAGTTTTTTTTTTTTGTTAGATAGTAATATTATTTTTATTTGATTTTTGGATCTAAGACTAATTCATTATTATTAGGTCAAAGGTTCGAAAGAGAAACTTATCCTAACTACCTATTTCTAAATTGTAAACTTACTTATTGGCAAATGTTTGTTAGTTTCTTCTTTTTTGTTGAAGTATTAATTAATTTTCTTTATTTAATTTCTGGATGAGGAAGTCCAATTATTTAATGGACCAAGTGAAGAGTTCTCCTATTCCTAGCCTAATTTCCTATCCTATTCTAGATTGCACTGAAAGTAAACTGTAAAACTGATTATTATAAAATAATAACAGTAAAGATTTCAATTTCATTTCACTCACCGTTTTCTAAATTTTGAAGCATACTACGAGTAAAAATTGGGCCGATTAGTCGGCGGTTTTAGCCGATTAGTCGGCGGTTTTAGCCGACTAGTCGCCGACTACAAATATGGCCGACTCGTCGGTACATCACTAGAAGCAATGGATTAGCAATTTGCTTTAAAATGATTCAGATTCCGATCGATAATGAGTTACGCAATTAGGGTGCTTGCTGGTCTTTTGCAACACTATCGGTCTCTTCTAGTAAGCGATTCTAAGTATTTTGGATAGAACTTCGAGAAAAACCCAGTTGCAAACCCACAGACCGCTGCGAATTTCTTTCTTGAATAATTGTAAGGGCTCTGGTTGCAGTAATTGTGTCCATATATATGTCTTCGTGTTTGTGGCATATTAACAAGATAACTAAACAATATTTTGGTAATTTTCAGAATACCAAAAAATATAATTATGGTCTTCATCCAAGTAAAATAGGTCTAGTATAGGTAGGACTAGCTCAGTATATGCAAAGCTAGACCTTGAATCTCTTTGTAGAAATACAGGCAGAAACAAAACCTCTATATCGGTAACCCATTTGAATTATTCGCCCCATCTAGTAACGTGGTATGTTAACCGAGGCAGACAGTTGGTCGCTGCTAGCTATCTGAAGTAGTGCTTGCTTCACTAGTACAAACGACGTAATAATAGATACGATATGCTTCTCATTCGGAACGTGTACGCAGAGTATTGAACTCGTTTCGACGATTTGTTGTGTATTGTTCAAGTAATTGTATAGCAGTAAACGGTTGTTCTCCATTTAATTTTATGAAAAGCTTTGTGAACAATTCATGAACTATTTATGCTTTTGGTGGGAGTGACAATGTAATGAAATAATTTGAAACTAGCACACGTGTTTTTCCACGGAATATCTAGGTGACCACGAATTTTTCACTCGTTCACCGGGCAGAGTCGGAACCAGTTGGCCTTTAGCCGCAATGATAAGATGGAACGGTTTATTCAGTGCATTTTGTAATGCTACCACTAGGAGATCCTTCTATCTAGCCACCCCGTATTGCCGCCCCACTGCAGGGGAAAATACCTCCCTCCCCTATTCCACACACTTCTGTTCTTTGCTAGTTATTTACTCAAACACGATCAACATTCAAAATACTCAATTACCAAACCACAAAGAATACACATACACAATTTTACTACACCGTCAACTACCCAACTTCGCCGACTCAAAGTCGACTTTATGAAACTTTAAACTTTATGAAACCAGCGAACAAGTAATCCGTCAAAAACATGGTACACGTATCCAACAGTTTTAACTAACTTAAACTGCTTTAGTTTTGGCCAAATTTCAACCCTGGACTACCTCCGGCCCGTTTGCACTACGGCTAAGTCTTTGCACTGAATTTGTATGCAGAGTTACTATACACATACGGGTTTTGGTTATGCTGTTTCTCTGTTTGTAAAGTGAAATATTCATGAAGTTTGTGGATCAAGCATTGGAAGTGTAGTAGTTATAAATTGCGGGTTTGGAAACACCGAGGCTGAGAAGTGGTTAGACTTATCTTGGATGCATTTGTCCATTCATGTGGACATGTCAAAATATTATTATCTTCATGTCAAATCATCACATACTCAAATGGACGTAGAGTAACGTATTACATTTGTGTGTTACTCTACACAACAAATCAACTCCTATGAATACTACTATTCCACTTAACTACAAATGATTTCGGAAGCATTCAATTGCAGTGTACAATATAATTTGCCTTGGCATTTAAATCATGTTTGTACATTTTCCTAAGGACATGCAAAATCAATATTTTATCAACGCTTATTAGCTACTTACAATCACGTACGTGACTGCTAATGTTTAAGGGGCTCGGCCTGTTTTCCTTATTGTTTTATACTTTACATTGAAGCGATTGCTAGGCGAACAGTTATCCAATCATACGCTTTATCACACTTTGTCAGGAGCATATTATAAACTGAATTACATAATTAATTCTCGTATATTATACCGACGTTTTTTAACATCGATTTTATCGATTCATTGTTTATGCTACGACGCAGTATTTAGTACTTTCTTAATAATTTGAATGGATATGTCACGGCTAAAACCCGAAGTGCGGCTAGGCTACAACTATAGCAGTTGGTTAAACTTAGGTGTAGGCTGAAAGGTCGGTTAGGTCAGAAATGTGACCACACAATGTGAGCGAGCGAAGCGAGCGGTGCCGCGGCAGCGGCCGGCGAGTGCCAGGGTCCGAATGCAATCGGTTACCTACACCTAGTTCTAGCCGGGTAAAAGTAGGTGTAACCGCACTTTTGTTTTAGCCGTAACAGATACAAGAATCTACGAAAACATAACTCCAAAGAGTGGATGACGATAAGTTGGTATTATCATGCCACCAAGTTCATCACGTTTAGTAAAAACTCGTCAACAATTCAATCAATGTGCTTAGCCTTTTCCCAACTATGTTAGGGTCGGCTTCCAGTCTAACCGGATGCAGCTAAATAAGCTAAATACCAGTATTTTACATGCAGCGACTGCCTATCTGACCTCCACAAGTTAGTCAGACTGTTAGTTGTCAGACTTTTGGGCTTCTGACTACTCGTAACGACTGTCAAAGATCTACGAATGATAGCCGGGACCAACGGCTTATCGTGGTTTCCGAGGCACACGGAGGGGTCTTTCGTCCAACAATTACTGGCCTTAATTTATATTAATCTCAGTCGGCCAAATAATTGGTCACCAAAATTAATTGGACGTCTGCACCACATACTTTCCACGAATTCCGGGTTAACCATTCCTATCAATTACTTATCAACAGTTCCAATGATTCAGGACGCGGACGGAAATGGCCGCTGAAATATGCAAATGTTAAACCATTTAACCCTTTACTGTTCCAATTTAGATATCGAAATTGGCAATAATATAACCTTTGGTGACAGCATAATACGTAATGTTCAAAGGGGGTTACTGTCCAGTTATCTACACATTTAAGTTACTAAATAATACATAAATGAAAACACAAAGTTCGTTAGAAACCTTATGAGAAACTTGTTCTTAACTACTGGAAAGTTCATGAAATTGCTGTATTATATGTTATTAGTAAGTACATAGGTAGGTAGGGTACATACAAGAGTCAGCGGGGACGGTAAACTTTGTTGCAAAAGATTTAATGGAAGTTAGTCTCTCTTTGTCTAAGTTTGGCACTCGTCTGGTCGCCCCGCTCCCGTTTCATAACTCGACGCGGATTCAGGGCTGCTGGACAATACACATTACTACTACTCTTTTGTAAGATTTGTTCTTGTTTGTTGCAATGTTTTATGTCGTTTATGGAAATTTATGAGTTTTGGCTGCTGTAGGTAGATTCTGCGTTATGGGTCTTTTGTGTCAATTTGTTTTTAATAGTTTGGTTGATCTCGATTGTAAGTAATGTGTAATTTAGGTATCTGTCTTGTTACAATTTTAATTTATCTTAACAGATAATTTAATGCTGTTAAAGTAAATTAGCAATATATTTTATCAAGCGACAACCCTGCTCTCAAATGTATATCTAGGGGTTAGTCAAAAGGGAAGTTTTATTGCTCGTGAATTTCATTATAACTTTGCAAAGCTCTCTCTTCTCTTAATACCTTTAAACGAGGATTGTTGTCTAATTTGTACGAATTATGTCGAATTTTCCTCACGGGACTCCGACTTGGATGTTATGAGAACACGTAAGTATATGTATGCTATACTTATGGTTGTCTGTGGGTATGGTAAGTATGGTGGGAGATAAAAAACCAAGCAAGTTTCTAGTCCCCATACTTCAAGTCTTTGATTAGAAGCATTTGAACGCCCGCTGGTTTGAGTATTTCGTAAAGTCAGTGGAGCTTCGGGATTTTGTTTTCCTTTTTCAAAACTCGACGAGTTGTATTAGTCGAGAAAATGTCACCTTACTTACACGTGAATGGACAAGCGCTGGAGCGGGCAAAATGTGAATGATAAGTACCATTGGTTATGTCCAATGTTCACGATTATGTTATTTGAATCAATGGTTCGGAAAACTGGCTGTCAATGAGTATCATAACGACGCATAATACCCAAAGGCCCTAATACAATATTGTGTTCAAGTTTCTCAAAATCACCCCATTTTTCACATGAACTTCGCAGACATAAAAGACCCATTGAGGCCATTTGAGAGCAGAATTAACATAATCGCATCATGAATCATGCACTATCTGGAATGACTGGGCTTTTTATTCCGTCGCATTATCGAGCGGCACATGCACATAATATGAACGTGTGACACGACTGCTGTCACCATTCATACGGCTAACAAGAATATAGAGAATTTATTGCCCGCTTCCTTCCTTGTAAGAACACTTGAAAGTTAAACCGTCTTGGAGTTGCAAACTACAACTTGTTACAAATGTGAAATTTATTCGCGATTCTCCAATAGTTCCTTTGAGTACTTATGGAATAATAGCTGAGCATTTATAAAGTTGCTTGGATGTTGAATATGCACCTATGCATTTTACAGAATGTAGCTTTCTTTTAAATATGGAGTTACAAAATAAAATCGAAACATGCGTTGAGAACGGCAAAGGTCGAAACCGAGCTTAAATCAATATCCGCCGAGTAAGATATATCTTACTCGGTCTCTAGTACGGATTAGCTTCTTTTAACCGACATCAAAAAGGAGGAGGTTCTCAATTCGTCTGTATGTTTTTTTTTTGTATGTTTGTTACGCGATTACTCAAAGACAGATGAACCGATTTAGAAAATTCTTTTTTGTTTGAAAGGGTATACTTCCTAGATGGTCCCATTTACAAAACCAAAGACACCGACTACAGAAATTAAAGTTATTTTTCACTTTGTAGTGTTTTGGAAGTCGGTTTTATTTTTGGATAAAAAGTTTTTTTAATATTGTATTTCCAACATGTCTTTGATTTCACTCAATTGTACATTAGACATTTCTATTAAGAGAGCCGTCGAGATCAACGTATAGCGATAACAAGGGCATTGCTAATTAAAGAGAATCTCTACAAAGCCAATCAACCAAGTTATAAGTCCCTTAGTCGACGTGGACTTCTATCTAGGGTTTAAGTGTTTCTGGATCGGAGCCAAATCTATAACTCTTCCCGATGCCATTGGAACACCAACTGAATCAGTTCCTAATAAAAAGCCGCTTCAATGTCCTTGTTGAAGGTCTATTGAGCGTAACACTGCGATTGCTTTTTACTAAGGTTTCTATTAAGGCGTGTTAGCTTCTTTTACGAAGGTCGTCGTTCTTTTATAATATTAATCCCCAAGTTCTTTTCCGTTTAAATTTCCCAACTTCGGTGTTATCATTTACGTGTTGTACAGCCAATCAATCTCACATCAGTGTTAACACTTGCACTATGAAAGTGGCCCTTACTGCTAAGGCATAAAGGCACTGTCAATGTCAAATTGTTTCCAGATTTTAGGTTGACTGTATATGAAGTTACTGTTCAGAAAGTCCAACTTTAAAGTAACAAAAATGCAACAGCAAAACACAAAGCTGAAAGACTTATTAATAACTACATCACAGCATTCGGAGATGGAAATGCTCAGTTTTTCCACTATCTCCGAGCAACGGACGCAGTATGGAAGTAGCAGTAAGATTATGACACGTCACAAGTTACCCGTTGGCCTCGAGGAGAAAGTTTACTCGGGCGAGTTTGTTCTCTCTCGCGCCTCCCCCACCGCCCTACAGTCTGCGCAGTTTGCAAGTTCGCTCGCCCCGTACCTACTCGGCAAACTAGATTCTGTGATGTTGTGTTGCTGGATGAGATACATGGTTCATTGCTTTGTTGGTTGGTATTGAGGGTTTGTTCGTATTAAATTGTTTAGGGAGGAATTGCGTTGTGAAAAGAAAATGTTTGAGTTAACAACATTATATAATCTTCCTGTATGTTTACCTTACAGGAATGAACACATGCTAGGATATGGAAGGAACTCTTGCTAGTTTCTTGTTCATTTTCATATTTGCCACGGTTTTCACTGTATGAAAGGGGGCAAATTCTTTCACAAAAACACTGCTACATTACACACTACTTAATTAGAACTCCCAACAAAATGCTGTTTACCTACAACACGAATTTATTTTTAGACTAGCTTTTGCCCGCGGCTTCGCCTGCGTGGATGTCTCACTGGATGAATCACTCTATCTATTGATGAAAACTGCATTAAAACCCGTTCAGCAGCAAGCAGTTTTTGAGATCATCGCGAACATACAGACAGACGGACGCGGCGGGGGACTTTGTTTTATGATATGTTGTGATCTTTAAACATTAAAATGGTATTTAGATTTTCCTGTGTCTCTTTTTTATCTTATAAACGAATTAGTGTTTAGTTGATACGATCTTGAGCACAAAAAAACTAATAGATCTATCGGGTTCTACGCCAAGAAAAAGTTCACAAAAAACTTCTAGCACATTTTTTTATTCATAGTCTCGTTCAACTTAGTCGGTCGCTGTGTAACTATCGAACTACCGTTTGAACTCGTGGAGGCGAATGGTAAATGTAAAGGGGAAATAATGTTATCGCTCCGCGTGTCGACTTTTGGTCCGACTACCCCTAAGTTTTGAGACTTTCGGACCTACACAAACAAGCGAGGAAACAACTTTTTTCTTGTTACGTCTCGGTAAACGAAAAGTTGGCGGTGCTTTAGTTTTTGTTCATTATGAATTATGTATTATTGTAATTAATACGTATTGTTCCAACTTTTTCTCGTCAAAGGAAAAGTTTTTTTTTGTTTTTAATTCGATTTGTACTTTTAAAATATTTTTTTAGCTTCTCTCTTTACAAATTTAGTTTACTTTGATACAATACAATCTCTCAACACTCAAAAGACTTAAACGACATCAATCGATGTAATTTTCCACTGTTCTTTCAACGTAACCGAATTCCGTTCCTTTATTAGGCCGTAATGAAAATTATCACATAACTGGAGTCGACGTATAGGGCATGATTCAAAGTAATCACAATACACAAATAAAATTACATATTCCAACTTTCCACAATCAAGCTCAATGCATCAATATTTCAACTTCATTAATCTCAAGAATTCACGCCGCAAACTGCCAAACTGTAAAATTACCTCGTCTGCACCCACTAACAAGCTAAGGCGAAAGTTTGCCTGTATCTTTGCTTGGTCTATATCAGAAAGCTTCCAGACTATCAAACTCTTGTTCACTAACCGTTGAATATTCAAATTGATTCGTCTTGTATCCTCCTACCGTGATGGAGTGAAATTTGGATGGAAGTTCGGAAATAGGTCGCTGACTCGCAGTCTAATCTTCTATATCGTGAGAAATTATGTTCCATTCATCAAAGGAGGGTGTTACATGAAACTGTTTGGATCAGTAATCAAAGTATTTTGTGTGTGTTCAGTTTGTGAACTTGATGCTGTGCGGAATAGTAATGTGATGGAGTGTATGAGGAGACCTCATTCGTGCATTCCGAGTCTTACTCATTCATAGATACTGGGTCGGCACCAAGTAAAAAAAAAAAGATTATTGGATCATGACGAAAAGTTGAGTCTGTTCTACGCATAGATTAGAAATCTACAAAACTCTTGGAAAAAATAGAAAAACAATATGGAAGCTGTCACTCTTGATTTCTTACAAGACGAACTATTTCTGTTTTGGGCGTTGAGAGCACAGAACAAAAGAGTGTATCTGTTCTATGGTTGAGTTTGTCCTACTTTTGGGCTATCATGTTTTTTATGTCAACGGCAACCATGTGCTGATTCCGAGAATTTTATTGAACCAGATTTTTCAAAGTGATCGTCTAAAGAGCGACCTTTATGCGTACAATTTTTGGATTATTGTGCAGCGTATAATTTGTTTAATTGTAAACTGAAGTGGAGGATGATTGTACTCATTAAAGCGTGTAAATCAGAACGAGCATTCGCTCTACGATATTTCGTAATGTAATTAAGGTTTTCCATGAAATCGTTTCATTTGGGTACAATTCCATTAACGTACATAATTACTACGATGTTTGTACATACATTAACAATCGCGACTTTCCAAGAAAACGCGTACATTTTCATGAGTACAGGTAATCACCTATGACACCTATCGTGTAGAGTGTAGAGAATCAATAAAACCCCAGCACGTAGGCTTGTCTAGCGTAATTAATCAAATGGTAATTGGTCATTGTCTTATCCGCCTACATTACTCCTGGGAGCAAAGCAATCAATATCGTCTCAAAGGGATCGCTTGTCAAAGATTATCGTGTGCCAGTAAATTATCATGTTTGTGCAACTACCCTCGGAAGGACGAACACAGATATCAGTAATTAAACATCGCTTTCCAATTAACGAACTGAGGCGTACGGTGTACCCTCGAAATGCTATCAGTTTTGTACACGGTGAATCAGTGTGTCTACTTCGGAAACGGGTCTGTGTCTCTCTCATCTGATAGTATCGGCGACTAGTTCTGCGGTCGGACAAAGCGGTCCCATATCTCCTGTGTTGGCGGAGAAAGGGGTCCATTTGACGTGTATAGGGAACTGGGTTCGTTTAAAATGATCGATTATGAAAGCGTTGTGAATTAGAGCTTTGGTGCTGCTCAGTGGACCATTTGTTTGGGGTTTGTCTTGTTTAATTTAACTTATAGTTTGGGTTCCAAGTTTAACAGTAATAATATTAATCAAGTTCTTTATTATTTGGCATGTCGTCTCCTTGCTGGTTTGGCACCACTGCAGAATTCTCTTAAAGTTTTATTTTTAATTAATCATGAAATAGTGAAAATTCCAACGCCAGAGATGATTAGAGATATACCGAAAAAACAAGTAGTAAGTCGCAGAGCAAGCCTTGCCAAAACCAGTCGCCGTTGTTTCCTTGGAACAGAAAGTTCACTGAGCCAACCTCAGCAATCGATAGTCCAACGACCCGAGGTGCAATAACAATTTATCGGATTCAAGTAACCATCGCCATTCGTCGATAAGAAAACGTTTCCCGAACATTAATTAAACAGATAGCGATGTGAATTGTACACATCTATCTGTTGGAACGGCAATTCGGCCGGAGTAGATTCTACAGTTTGAGATGTATGCGGTGGTCTTTATGCAACCGTCCCACTCGGAACCGGCAGGCACGCCGCGCCGTAAGGAATTAAAAGTGGCTGCTTTGAGTTCACTTTAAATTCGAACTACATTCCCGATTTTTTTTTGCTTTGAAATAAGTCGGTTAACATTTAGAACTCCCCCGCTCACGATGCGGTTTTTACAAAGATACGTGAAAGCTTATAAATGGATTCAAAGTAAACGTAAATTGCACCACAAGCCGGTGAGCTCAAATAAAACCACTCGCAATCATCCTCCAGTTACATCGTAACAAAAAAACATTATTTATTTTTATTTTATACTTTTTTTTATACACCCATTCGGACAAGAAAAGAAAGTAACTTCAAACGCAACAATTATCGCGATAATTGAAAGTACGATTACATTACGGAAATTGAGAAAACCAGTCTCTTACGACCGACATACGGAAGTAACATTATCTTCGCATCTAACAAAGAAGTGGCCACTCAGATTCATTGTAAACTTGAAAATAACCGCTGCCATTACTCAACCAGCTGGCTTTACTGACAGCTCAATATCATTATCAATAGCACTTATCTTTATAATTGAACGAAATGTTTTTACAGTTAACCGACTTAACTGTTGAAATCTTGGGAACGGAACGTACAATTACACCGCAATACTCCGCATATGGCCCAGGGTTGTCCATATGGAATGGTTTCTGATTGATCAACTTCGCCTGTCGGAGACTTGTCATGTTCGACTAATGACTACAGCTAACATGAGTTGCTATAAAAAGTAGGATTTTAATAGTTTCTATGGAACCGACCGACGTTGTCAGTTTTTATATTGATTTCTTTTAGAAAACGGATTCGAAATGGGCAAAAAAAATAACTTTTTTATATGCTCCAGTTTTTACAAAGGATAGTACAATGCTGGAGTGCCTGTATCCTAATCCACCGAAGATGCTGAAATACTCCTATTGTTTGCGAAGCTACAAATGGCGTTTGTAACTGCTAGTAAAGCACTTTTCATTGAAGATAACATCAGACTGAATAAAAAGTCCATAAAACCCAACTTTTACACTAGATTCCTTTTTATTTTCATCTGGAACCGATATGCGTTACAACGCTGAATTCGGAATTTCAATCTAAATGTTCTTCAGACAGTCGTATTCTTTATTTCAGAACCTGACACAAAGTTAAGAGATTATGTATTATGAGTCATAGTATTACAAATACGATGATTCAATGAAATGACTTTCAGATATCTGTGCTCGCGACGTAGTAATACCACGTTTGTTTAGTCTATAATTCAGCTCTTATCATCCCAATTCTCTTATAATTAAACGTAATGATTTGTCGCAGTTGTCATGTGTTACCGGACGCGACAAATATGCTCCTTTCAATTAAAAGTTTCTCGTATAGTTGTGACTGCAGTGTTCGGCCGAGTTGTTCCTCGTCTCAACTGATGCTTTTTACGGAAATTACTTCGGCACACTTGGCGCGCATCTACATGCCTCTGAGCTGTAAGCACATTCGCGCTCAAAACTTTTAGTTGCGAGTGTTGCGACGAAGTTAATGGAACTTCACAAGGGATATATGAATCGGTGATCTGTTTGCAGTTTGCTTACTTTGCTTGCTCGTCTGACCTGCTTAGTCTAGCAGTTTTTACTTGTTTGCATATGGTAGACTACACACGGATGCTCTTTAAGCGTATTACTTCAGCTTACAAAGTTATAACGGCCCTGTAAGTTTGTGCAGTCGCGCTCACAACTTTCAGTTCCAACTTCCACAAGCAAAGTTGGTACGAAGTTTAAAAGGGATTGTAGGACGAAGTGATCTCTTTGATTGGTTTTCTGGCCTGATTAATTTACTAGTTTGTGGTTGATTTATGTTTGCATATGGCGCTGTTATTTATTAATAATTTTGTATATGTAACTCTTCAAATAGTCACTCAATTTCGAAATTGACGAAGCGTAGGTTTTTAATTTTGTAAGTGAACGATGTTAGTGAACCAAATCAATTGAAATAACTGTCAGAGGTTCAGATCCCAATCTTTAATGAGTGACACCTTATTTGAAAAGTTTAGACGTGTTTGTTTGATAATTAACTAAATATTTCATTAAAATATGTATTTTATTCCTGTGTGTCGTTTTACGTAGCAACGTATCAATTTAATCTTTCCAGAGAATGTAGTACCTAGGTAAATTCATTTATTGTACAGACGCCAGCACCTCAAGCTACTACAATCTGTCAAATTCCTTTAATAGATTTTCAACTTTATTGCTAAAGCATTAGGTTCAATGTTGATTGGGAAAACTTGACAGTTTCAGGTAGCTTGATGTGCTGGTGACAAGAGTAACTGACGTATCCTATAACCTGTTAATACTTTAACTAGCTGTTCCCCGCGAGTTCGTCTGCGATCCAGGATGAATAGTAGCCTATGTCCAACTCATGGTCTACCGATGTGCCAATTTTCATAATCCATATCCGTTCAGCCGTTCCTCAAAAAGTATCTACAATAATATAATTAAATCATGATTCGAAAGACACGTGGCGCCATCTATTATAATAAGAACTTTATTGTTGTTTTCCTCGGGAACAGAACTTTTTTCGGGATGAAAGGTACCCTATGTCCGTCTCTGTACACGTGACAACGTATATGCAAAATTTCAGGATGATCCGAACAGTGGTTTAGGCGTGAAAAGGTAACAAACAAACTTACTTTCGCATTTATAATATTAGTTAGGATTAGTTCGGACTACTAGATCTCTCAGTAACTGGTACAGTGGAAGTACCAACACAAACTTGGAAGACGGCACATCTGAAAGGACTTATTTTAATGACAAAGCGTTTCCTCTAGCCCGTTTGTCGGCGAACCATCAATAGCGCATAAAATCGCTTACCATGTTTACATACTTGCATTCATACCATAGTATCGTACGTGTTAGTTTGTAAGGAAACAATGCAGGTAATACCCCACGGCTCTAACTCTAAAGCAACTATGTTGTTCCGTCCGTTTATGGACTGTAAAATATTACGTCGTCGCTACGACCAGACGTAGCCACGTAAAACTAAAATAACGACTTTAGACCACCGAGACGTAGCTAATGTTATATTATTGTATCATTTTTATACCCTTTTACGACAAGATTTGTCTTTACTTCCTACATCCAAGGTGGAATTTTTAACTACTTACTACCACATCTGCAGGTGATTTATTGTGGTATTCAAGTTTATGTTATAGCCATTCATTTAAACAGGTTTGTCCAGATTGGCACAAACTTCTTTCAGAGGGGTCGACGAACTTTGACCCTTTGCAACCTGTTGTAATCTAGGGAGATGAAGCGACGCATGAAACTCCTTTTATAAGCACCGACGGTTACAGGTTAAAGCGTTTTGTCTTCTTTATTACTATAAAAGAGTTTGTTAAAGCAAAGGGTTTTAGTAGGGTTGTTGACCCATCTGAAAAAAGTCTAGTGATGGCAATTTTGATAAAATGTTCAATCTTGCAGATTGTTTTACTCAATCTTACAAGTGTTTTTAAATTACACCTACCCCCTACCTAAGTTGTTGTACTACAATGACACGCCGCAGCTGGGACTGTCTTCTCGATTTTGTTCACTAGTTCCGCACAGTCTCTTTACAATTTCATGATGCCACTTTCAACCGCCCTAAGTCATCTACCAGAATATAATCTAACATCACCTCATCACTTGTTACAGGTGCAGTGAAAGCATTCGGACGCAGTGATCAGTGAAGTTTCGGACGGCAACGCCGCCGTACGTCGTGTCGTGTGTCCATACAGTGTGGTGCGTGAGTGCCAGTGCGCTGCATAGTGCCAGTGACAGTGCCAGTGTGTGTGTGTGCGTGTGTGCGTCCGCAGTGGCGCCGACGCCGGCGTCAAGTCAATGCCGGTGTGCCGATGGAGCGGTGATCGCGGACTGACTACATCACAAGAGCAGCGCTGGTTAGTTTAAACTTTGTGAACTTATGATGACTACACGGGATCGAAGGCTACCGGCAGCCTGAGTGTATGAAAAAAGCGTCAGACACCTCCAGAAGTATTAAAAAAAACAATTGAACGTCTTGTTTGGAGTGTTCCCGTTGCGTACCTAAGCCATTGATCACAACTGCATGGGGCGGCAGAAGGCAAAAATAACTAATGAGAAGTCCATTTTCGCCTTCGTCGTGCCCGCCCGGTGACAATATAGCTTACATAGGACATTGAAAATACCAGTCTAGCGCCTATAGTTAAAAAAAACCCTAATTAGATAGCCTAGTGGTGTGAGCGTCGGACTGCCAAGTCACACACCTCTGCCTTTTCGGATTCATGTGCGTGTTGTATAATTATCACTGGCTTAAAACACGGTGAAGGAAAACATCGTGAGGAAACCGGCCATGCCTGAGAGATATTTCTCGACGGCATGTCATTGTGAAGCCAAGTCAGAGGCCCATTATTATTAATATTAGCCTTTATTGTCCCACTGCTGGGCAAAGGCCTTCCTCCCTAGAGGCCCATGGACGGTATAAATAAAATCTCTGACACCAGGTTAGTCACTAATCACGTTCTTTAATTAGTGATTGATGCTAACCACTCGAAAAAGAAAAAGAATGAGTATTAAATTTAAAAAAAAAAAACAAGGTTTTAAGTGGCTCATGGGTTAATAAATAAATCAAACGAATAGCCCAGTTTTGTAAACCAACCGCGTGGTCAGATGAAGCGATTGAGTTTTTTTTTTAATCTATTTGGGTCACAACGGAATTAATGTCTGCAATCAATTAATATATTCTTGTTAATAATGATTGGCACGTGTATCTTCTTATACTATGGCTTTATCTAAGTCCTATAATTAATTTTAATCTAATTGATTTATACATTAGGCAATTCGTCAATTTAAAAGATAAATCGTCGTAGTCGGATAAATCTATGGTAAGTGGTTATCTACATAATAAGACTGTAAAATCTAAAGAGTTACTAAAGAGGCTCTTATCCTCAATTATACTGCAAATCGTTCTACAACTTAATCAGAAAAAAAGAAACCAATAGCTACTCGTTCTCGAGACAGATTAGGGATGTAAGCGCTCAATCACTGGTAATTGACACATTACGCCATAATAACGGAAGGCGCCTGTATCAATCATATTTACGTCTATAAAAACTGCTAAAAGATTAGTTAATCTATCAATGAAAACAACTTTCTTATACTTATATTACTTATTTTATAGGCTACACATACGTGGTCAGCTTTTCTGCCTTCAGATCTCATCAAAATCTGCACCGTGTGTGATTGTTACAGGCTCAAGGTCTACGCGCCTATCGCGATCTCTCTGAAGCGAATAATTGCAAACTTCAAACTGGTGATCATGTTTTATGTCATTATACTCATCATCTGCCGTCTTTTCCAAATACATAATATGTAGGAGTTGACTTCCAGTCTAACTGAACGCAGCTGAACATGTTTTACATGGTGTTACTGCGATTAAATTGTTTCGTGTATGTGCACGCATCTTGCATAGGGTCGTCAGTTCGTCTGTTCAGATTGAGCAGTGGCCAATAGAAACAAATTAAACTAATCTTTGTACCTATAATAGAAAAAAGTATGTTCTTGCTTATCAACCAACACAAGTTGTGACAGCCCATCATCATTCTCCTGCCCTTATCCTAGTTCATTTGGGGTCGGCGAAACATGTCTTTTTTTTTCATACTTCTCTATTAGACGTCATCTCAGTAGTGACTTCCTTTCTAGCCATATTATCTTTCACACAGTCCATCCATCGTTTTTTTGGTCTTCCCTTACTCATATAGCCGTCCACATTTATACTCAAAACTTTCCTGACGACATTTTCCTCATTCCTCCGCATCACGTGCCTACACCATAACAACCGAATTCCACACAACTTTTTCTTTGTGTTGTGACAGTCCATTGAGATAAATAGGTTGTTGAAGTGCTCTAGCTTTTTAGACCATGTAGTACAACAGTTTGCGTTCGACTGGCAGTATTTTACATAAGCGAGCTTTCTAGTCTTTCCCACAGTTTAATGCTAGGGTTCGAACGCTTTAGCTTAGGTTGGGCCGGTTCTCTTACATTAGATAGCAATGACCCCGACTTTAGTTCAACCTTAGAAATTAAGGGCCTACATTTCTTTAGTATTTGTTGGTCGGTTGATTGATCGCTCGTCTAGTGGTCGCAAGCGCTACTGCTGAGCATAGGATCCAGGGTTCGATAGACGTGTCTGTCAACAAGCTTCCACCATATAACACTGACGACCGTGTGCCTACACGGCAAATAAACCGCGCCGTAGAAAAAAAGTATGTGTACAAAGGGTTTTCCGATCAGGGCCCCAAGTCTGCTATTTTTTATTAATTCGTCAGTCTTTCATTTGTCATTATAGAATAGAATAGAATAAACTTTATTTCGAGCCAACTCATATATGGTTAGTAACATTGTTTTTAACATTATGTAAGAGATTATTTTCAATGGAGTGTCAGTGGTTGACCATTGGAAAGTCATAATGACGCCATTATATTAGTAGATTACAAAACTTGTCAAAATCAACAATTATGAAATCAATGACAGACCATTCTGACACTATTGTAATAGAAGACTTTAGGCCCAGGAATTTCTCAGTAGAAGCCCGGAGTCTGGATTTGTGCCCCATTGATGGCAATAGGTCCGCTTCCTATTACGTGGGAGTATGGGACTTCAAACTGGCTAAATGTGGGTGTACTATATATAGGTCACGTCTGCCTAGCCCTTTAGGGGAAACTGGCGATGTTATGCTGTTGTTTTAAGATGGTAATGTTTGTAGTTACGTCAACACTGAATGGTCAATTTGGCATGGTATTAAGTTCTTCGAAATAAAGTGTGGATGAAGTTGACTTATCCGTTCTTGGCAATACTTTGTCATCAGCATCAGCCTACAACAGTCCACTGCTGGGCATAGGCCTCTCCTATTGCACGCCATTCAGCTCGATTGTCGGCAACTCTCATCCAGCTGCTACCAACCACCCTTTGAAGATCGTCGCTCCACCTAGCCTGAGGGCGTCCTACCTTACGTTTGTCCATTCGCGGTCTCCACTCGAGAACACCTCACAGTTATCGGTTCTACGGCTAATATGACCGGCAGATTGCCACTTCAGCTTGCTTATTATGACTCACGGAGCCCAAACACGGACACTCACGGTACGGCCGGATGCTTGGAGTCTCTGAGGAATCAAATCCAGAACGAAGTGATCCGGCAGAGAACCAAAGTGGTCGACTTTATCAGTAATCAGTTTTATTTAATAACATGGTTAGTATGCAATGTTAACGAAGCTTTACGATATTTAGTATAATCATAAATTCAACGTGTTTAACAACAGTACGCTTAGAAAATACAATTTCCATAATCCGACATTCTTTACATAGACACACGTCCTGTGAAAACAGGCCTGTCCAGTTATGAATCCGCCACCTGGCAAATCTGGTTTAAGGTGCTCGTTCACAAGCTTAACAATAAAGATCAAACCTATAGTCCAAATAAACCTATAGTCCAGGTAAAACGTACGAACGCGAAGATATAAATATTGAATGTAGCAAATTGCTCACCACAGACGATAAAAAACATCTTATTATTCATTATTTTTTTCATTATAAACCTTGTTTATTCTGTCAATGCTGAGAGCTTATTTAT
The DNA here is from genome assembly GCA_948252095.1 of Dicycla oo. Classification (NCBI taxonomy): domain Eukaryota; kingdom Metazoa; phylum Arthropoda; class Insecta; order Lepidoptera; family Noctuidae; genus Dicycla; species Dicycla oo. The sequence continues at coordinate 20,878,162 of OX411732.1, forward strand.
TATCTTATTTCTGTGTAAATGCATTAATATAATACGTTGTATCCGTCTTATCTTTGAAGTTCTATGAGTGATAATTGCATTAATTATTAGGTACGGGTATACGTGCTATGTTCGTCGTAGTCTCTGCTGAGTCGTTAGGTCTAATGCGATGCAGGTCTATTACTATTTATTTGGTACTTACAACTCTGGGTTGCAACTGGCATGAAACAGAGTACCTACCTAAATGAGCTGATCTAATCCTCAAGTACGTAATAACACTAATAACTAACGAATGTGTCATGTAGATGATCGCTGACACTACCTAGATTGTATGCTTAATTAAACCTAAGCTGTGCACTCAGCTCTGCTCGCCTTAACTGATACAAGGCTAAATAAAATAAAAAAAGTATGATAATCTAGTATTTCTTACATAACATTATGTTCACGCCTGTATTCCCCTAAGGTTAGGTTAGATCCACATTTCGCCGGTTGTGTTTGTTATTTCTCGTGTTTTATTAAAAACAAATAGGTGTACTAACGACCTTAGAGACGGACCGCTTCATGAAACAAGGAGTAGGAGTTTCCATAACTATATCTAATCCTCAAGTAATTAACAAGTAACAATATGTTTTATGTAAATGGTCGCTGAAACTAGCTAGACTATTGTATGCTTAAACAGAGCTGTACATTCAGCTCTGCTCGCCTTAACAAATACAAAGCTAATTGTCCATAGTTATTAAATGAAAAGGATCCAAACCAAATTAGGTGTAATGTGGGTTAGATCCTTTTCGTTTAACTATGGACAATTAGAAAAAATATTTTAATGACATCTAGTATTTCTCACACACACATCACATAACGTGACGCCTATTCTCCCGGTAGAGTTAAGCAGAGGTATATCTACACCCACATTTCGCCAGTGATGTTTGTGTCTTATTTCTCATGGTTTAATCTATATCTATAAATAAAAATCAATTGCCGCATGTATGATCATGACTTAACCCTTAAATGCATGATTTTATTTTTAGACCGAGAAAAAATATATTTTGGAGCCATGAATATGCTGATTCAGGGAAATATAATAAAAAAATCGTAAATATTTTTATTAATTTAATAATTAATTAAAAATAATTTAATAATTTTTATTAAAAACCATATGTTGCAGAACTACAACACCATGCACTCACTAGACAATAACAACATATGAAAATTTTTAAAACAATTTTTGGTCGTGGTAAGACAAAGAGCTACTCCACACTTCTCACACCTTGTTTGCGTGTATCCCTTGCATCCAGGCATTTTGCATCTGCTGCGAACACATCTACCAGGCCAGTGACCAACATTATCAGTCCTTATGTCCTTAGGAGGAATATGTTGAGCTGGTCCTCTCCTTTTCTTTGCTTGTATTTCCATTTCAACGACGATCGGCTTTGATTTGTCAATGTCAAGTTTAAATTTGACAGTCGTGAAGAAAAAAAGTGTGTTGCCACTCGATTAAATATATAACCATGATAGTGATAATCCTGCAACAGCATGCAATGAACTCATACTAATAATTTTATGGTCGTTTGAATGGTATGTTGCAGTTTTACAACTTTATGCATTTAAGGGTTAAGAGGATTGTGAAGCGCCGATACGCGGCCCGATTTTTAGAGGCAATTGCCTACATTTCATACAATTATTTACATAAATATTGTTTCGGGCGATAACAGTTTTACTCCCGTAAACCTTTACGAAATGAGACAATTTTAATCTCATTACATTCAGTACACTTTAATCTAGGTCTGTACGTTTTTTGTTTTTAGTATTTCTATTTAATTTAATTTAAAAAAATAAAAATGCTCGAGGATGTTTTTATGTCAAAAATATAGATATTTCGATGCTAATAACTTATATTCTATACAATATTTCTTTATAATAAAAACGTGCGGACCTAGTTTTTCATTATAACAACAACATTTCCAAAAATTATGAAAATTAGACTATGTTTACGGGGAGAAAAACGTTATCTCTTTTTGTATGAAAATTTACAGCTTCACAATCCTCTTAAGAACGGCTCGACCGATTTTGCTTTTTTTTTTGTTGTGTTCCGAATTTAAAAAATTATGGCCCGATATGGCACGTCTATACTGCACTATACGTAATTTTACCGTCCGACATTTTACTTTTCTCCATTCCGGACATTCTTTATTTCTCATCGTTCCTAGCGTAATTACGCGTGCGTGCCGTGTAGTTTCAAAGAGAGCTACCCTGAACTGCGCCGCACCAATCCGAGTAAAGACGGACAAGTGCACAAGCCTATCATCCGTTTTTTTCATGCCACATCGGACCGTAAAAATTCGGACTGCCGGACAGTAAAATTCCTTGTAGTGCATGAAATTCACCCGGGCAAGACGATAAGCGTACTAATGGTCTGAGAAACGTTACCTCTTTATGACATAAGGAATAGGAGTTTCCATAACAATAGTTTGTCTTTTTGTTATAAAGACACGTCACTACTTTATTACTACTACTACTACTAGGACCTTTCCACAATAAATATTAAACGTCTCGTTTGTACAGACACAGGTGCAATTTAACGAGCGTTCGCGCGCTCTATAAATATGGGGTCAAGATAAGATAGCCATCTACAGTCTACAATTACATAATTCTCCTATTACGTGTGAATAGTGGACTTAAAATAGTACACTTACTTTTATTTTTGTTCCATTCTATCGCAATTATTAGGAGAAAGTCGCCTTGGAAAGTATTGCATCGATTCCATTGCAATTGGAAAATACCTAATATAACATATCGAAGATTTATCTTAACTGTTAATTGGACCGCGGGCCAGCACCCATGGGCCCGCGGTTGATTTTTGGTGCGGTTGATTTTTATTACAATACAAGGTGTAACTTAAATAACGCACAGCCTCTTAATGGGTCATTGTACCCATCACTAAGTACAACTGAACGAGACCAAACTTAAAAAAGAATCTGCTTTTCCCTACATTTTGACGAGTTATGCGAACATAAATGTAGGGAATATCTAATTTTGTTTTGGTGTTTTCATGTTTGGTCCCATAGTAAAAGTTGTTCATAATGATGAGGACAATGTCCCCTTGAGGTTGTGCGTTATTTAAGTTACACCTTGTACACAGGGTGTAGCGTAATTAATGGATAATCCTGTATCTGCGGGTGGGGGCACCAAGCCCCTATAATATAAAAAAAAAATGTCAAACCCCGGAGTCGATGGCCAAATTGTTTTTTAAATTACCTTTTGAATAATTGCCACTTTTAGTCACTTCCTCGGCCACCGTGTTCACAAATGAAGAATGTTCACTATCTGATTTCTGCATAATATTTTTAAATAAACGTGATATAAGATAAGTATTACAGTTTTAGAGTATCTCATGTGTTTCTTTTTTCTCTTATAGTGAAAAAATTGTGTTTCTGTAAAAAAAAAACAACTATATCTAAAAAAAATATGGAATATTGATACATTTTGGAATCTGCATTAAGGGGACAAGTTTAAAAAAAATAAAGAATATGGGCAGCTAGGTTTCCATACATATTTTTTACACCAGACGAACTCAAACTTAAGATTTTTTTTACAGAAACACAATTTTTTCACTTTAATTAAGATTAAAAAAAAAACACATGGAGTACTTTAAAACTGTAATACACATCTTATAACACGTTTATTTAAGAATATTATGCAGAAATCAGATAGTGAAAATTCCTTCATTTGTGACCACGGTGGCAGAGGAAGTGACCAAAGGTGGCAATTTTTCAGAATATAATTAAAAAAAAAAATTGCGCATACCCATCGACTCCGGGGTTGTAACATTTTTTTTTTTTATATTATAGGACTTGGGTCCACCCTCAGGGTTACGCTACACTGTATAATATGTATATAGATTTCAATCAAAAAACTACTTGAAGATCAATGACGTAAGTTAAATTTAGCATAAGTGCGGTATCATAGCCATGCATAGCTAGCTGCATTATATTATAATATCACACCCCCACACAGTGCTGCGTTATTACGTTTATTAAATAGCAATTACCGTTATTACACAGCACGAGTCAAATACGACTTGGCAGCTCTCATTCAAATCGTTGAAGCGCATGCATACGATATACGTTTTCACTTTCATCTCAGATAATTATCATTGTATTCCTCGTAAATCGTCATACCCCTACCTAGTAACATCACATCACATCACATCACACTTATAATCCTCAAACGGTTAGGCAGAGATGTACCCATAGTAACACCCACTTTTCGCCTGTTATATTTAAGTCTCGCATAACAGGGGGCGGGTCTATTGTCGTAAATCGGGCACAAATGCAGACTTCGGGTTAACACTACCCAATAACACTGCTCGACCAGGGAATCGAGCTCAGGACCTCATGCTCAGCAGTAGCGCTTGCGACCACTGGACCAACGAGGCAATCAGATACAGACAATATTATAGTACCTACGTATTTATTATTAAAACCTTTTGCACCTGTGCTGTGGCCGGTCTTAACATTATCTATGTCAGTCAATCTAGCTTGGCAAAATAATTAAGCTGCTGGTTAATAATTAATCTATATAGGGTGACAGGTAATTAGTGACCGATACTTAAACACATGATTAGGCTTATAATACAATAACAAACAACTTTTACTATGAGACCAAACCTGAAATCACCAAAAAAAAAAAAAAAGTTGCTTTCTACATTTTGACGAGTTATGCGAACATGAATGTATGGGACAGCTGATTTTTTTTTTCGCGAATTCATTTTTGGTCCCATCGTAAAAGTTGTTTGTTATCATGAGTACAATCGTGTTTAAGTATCGGTCACTAATTACCAGTCACCCTATATACATAACATAAAAATGAATCCCTGTTTCCCTTGGTCTCACGCCATAACTTGAGAACGGCTGACCCGATTTGGCTAATTTTGGTTTTAAAACATTTGTAATTCGAATTAGGTTCTTACGAAAAGAAAAAATGGAATAGTTTTCCCAAAAATTGAAAAAATCGGGAAAACTGAACATCTTTTTATGAATTATTGAAATTTGGACAGAACAACGTCTGTCAGGTCAGCTAGTGCTCGTATAAATACCGCAATGAATAAAGTAGTGTATGTTACTTTATTCATTGCGATTCATGTTAACAGAACACGTCTATCAATTACTGTACGGTAATTGATAAGCACAATCAAAAACCACATTAGGTATAAAAGTAAGTAACCAGTTGAAAGCAAATAAAACATCCATCTAACCTAGATATAGTGTATTTACGGGACACATTTGGCCGTCGCTATTCGCCTCTCCTGAATATATTCGAGTTCCACGCTCTCTAAATATTTCACATACAAGGACAGCGTTCTTTACGAGATACAAGAGAAAAGTCTCGACGATAGGGCGTTCTTGACCGCGGGGGATAAAATATCGCCAGTATAAACCATCAAAGAGCCTTTGGCAGGTCTTTTATATAAAAATACTTAACGATCAAGGAGTACTTTATATTTTCGATAGTGAAGCACCAAAGAATTCCTGCAACGTTCTAGGGTGTGAGAGAATATTGAGCACCATTCTTGGGCAAAACACTGTTTTAAAAGTAGGTCGAACTGATAGAGCTTGGTCAAGTTAAACACTGGAAAAAGACCACTTCTACAACATTTAAAACAATTGATCTCGAAACTATGCCAGTTTACTATTTATTTTTTTGTAAACACTATTCCAGTTTCATTTCGCCGCAACAAATCAAAACAACAGTAAACATATAAACTAAATCAGTTATTCCATTTGTCTCAACTTTAGGTCGGAAATGCGGAATTGAAACATACTGACTAAAAAACCGGTCAAGAGCGAGTCAACTCGCGCACCGAGGGTTCCGTACCATCATATATAAAAAAATTGTGCTATTTAGAGACCTGTAATCATTACATAAACTTCTATCAAATAGAATAATTTCAGATTTTTCTCTCTATGCAAACTTCGGAGATAGGGGGAACGGTATTTTTTACATTTTTCATCAAAAGTCGAAAACTATTCGGCCTAAAAAATAAGGAATGTTCCATAATGTGCAAACAGCGCTCTTTCATATTATACCCCACATGCCCCACATTTCATATTAGCCCCACTTCGAATTTTTAAGACCCCCTTTCAGCCCGTGTTGCAAAAAAAAATATATGTTTATTTCTTTCTTATTTGCAAAATAGTTGGCAAACGTCATCTTGAAACTATTCCAAAATTCAAGTTGATAGCATACTGTTCTTGAGATATCCAGCTGTGACAGACAGACAGACTGAGTCACACCATAAGGGTTCGTTTCTACCATTTTGGTACGGAACCCTAAAAATGGTACGAATATAAAGTTTGTTCGACTAGTTGAACTTAGTTTTAAAGCGTCCGCATTCTATTCCATACCGTTTAGTCCGCCATCGGGACAAATATTTGTTGACCTACATACTCATTTTAGGGCTTGGACTGATCAATCTAAACGTGTGTACAAGCCACGAGAAATTCGGAGAAATACTTCGTGGGATTTGTTAATTGTACGATTCGATCAGTTGGCCCAACTGTCAAGGTTGAGTTCACGGTGCCTATAAAAACGTTTTTTTTTTTTGTGAGATGGTATTTTATAGTTTTCCAAGGCCGGAACTACTTACTTAATGAAAAAGCGGCTAATCACGATTTTGGTGCTTTGAAAATGTCGTGGAACTTACATATACGACAGGCCAGCTGGCGTGGTTGGTTAAGATACCGACTATCAGGTCGCAGGTCGTGGGTTCGATTCTCATCCAGGTCAAACATTTGTGTGCATGAACATGTCTGGTTGTCCTGAGTCTGGGTGTAATTATCTATTTACTGTATTATATGTGTTTCTATGTATTTACCAACAAAAAAATAAGTAGTGTATGTAGTAGGTATATCAGTTATCTGGTTTCCATAGTACAAGCTCTGCTTAGTTTGGGATCAGATGATCGTGCGTGAAATGTCCCAGGTAAAATAAAAGATTCCCATAAATAAAAGAAAAAATGTCGCGTAATAAATGTAATCGCAATTGTATTTTTTCATAAATATCACGTTAAATCTTACTTTTACCAACTCAATTCATATAGCGAAAAAATATAGCTGCTCCACGTTGATAACGTATAGATATTATTGCCCGTAAGATTTTATGCTAGCGTGTGTAAAGTAATGGTATAGAAGATGCTTCATAACGAGGGGAGTGAAAGCTGTTTTTTTTTTTTCAACGCATGTAGTTCGCCTTGACCCCTAAACAACACGCGCAGCGGAAAAAGCATTATTATACAGGTAACGTTACTGTTGATACATTTTTAAAAATGCATACGATTGACCTTGACCCACTTAAGTACTACCTAGTACGTACCCCTTCAGCGCAGATGAAATAGGGGCAGGTAAAGGGCTCAATTATTTGAAATTAATACAACTAAGTGACCTTGACCTATTTACATACATAATACCCGCATTATGTACCTATGTATCTCAAATCTTTATCGGTTATAAGGTTACACCTACGAGTACAACCCTTGAAAGTAGAATACATATAGGTTGCACTATTTAATTAAGTAGAAGAGTTTGGTAGTTGTCTTGCGTTCCTAACTATAATATTATAAATGCGAAAGTGAGTTCGTTTGTTTGTTACGTGTTCACGCTAAAACGGCTGAACTGATTTGGATGAAATTTAGCACATAGGGTAGACTATGAACTGGATTAGGACATATTCGTAAGACACTTTTTATCCCGGTTGTACGTTCCCGTGGGATGATTTCCGAACTACACGCGGGCGAAGACCCGGGCAAAAGCTAGTGCATAATAATTACGTCTTCTAACGGCATAGCTTAGTTTGTTGTTTTACCGATTTTACACGTCAACACCGTTGAACTTTACGGTCCGCAGTAATAATCTATCGACTTCGGGGATTTTTCCAAACAAAATTTGTCTGATCCTAGATTTGAACTGTACAAATCATACAAATCCCTGTAATAATGGTACCGCCTAACATAAGTGATGTCAACAAACAAAGTAACTAATCCAATCTATTTCCTTTGTTGACTCGCAATCGCAACTCGGAGGAAAAAGCAGCTGACACAATTTCTATCTTTCCCATGGCTTCCAACGCTTCCCTATTGGAAGCGTTGGAAGCGCTTCCTTATTGACATGAAAATTTCCGCTGTGTGTTACCGTTCACTGGTATTGTATACACATAATGCTGATACTGTTCCGATAAAGGTGGTTTTACACCGGCGAGGCGAGGCGTGGATGGGATGGGCGAGAATTGAAATCACGCTTATCCTACACCAAAGATGGCCAGGGCATGGATAGAAATTTTGCCATACAAATTTTAATTTTCGCCCATCCCATCCACTTCTCACCTCACAGGTGTAAAACCACCTTTAGAATACGAGTTTGGTTTGTGTATCGAGAACTTTATATAGTGAGAAGTAGAGCGTTACACGCACAAAGTAAACTCATGTGTTACAAACAACTTACAAGTCTTGGCATTGTATAAGATTTATTGTGGATTTGTGTTTGTAAAAGGTGATCTCACATGAAATACGAATCGGATTACAAAATATCTTTCTCTGATAGAAAGCTACACTATTCCCGATTATCTGAACACATTGTAAACTAATTTACTTTTTTCGAAACCACCCCAGTAAAGAGTCGCGAACAAAACAAAAAAAAAAAAAAATTGAAATCGGTCGAGCCATATTCGAGTTTTTGCGAGACTAATGCACGGCAATTGATATAGCTGTGCCCCGCGACTTCGTTCGCGTGGAAGTCGTAAAATACACAATATACTATAAATAATAACAGCCACGTTTTAATAAAACTACCTCGTCCCCCAACCCGCCGTGTTGCGCCAGTTCACAATTTCATGGTTTTTTTTTTGCGCAGAACGCGATTTTTTTTTCTAAAATAAAAGTAGCCTACGTTACTCCTTATAACATCAGCTATCTGCCAGTGAAAGTCTCGTCAAAATCGGTCCAGCCGTTTTGGAGATTAGCCGAAACAAACAAACAGACAGACATACCGAAAGACACAAAAATTTTAAAAATTAAATTTTACATAAGTTCCTTATATACTTTAATAAGCATTTAGTAAAAAGCTGTTATTTTGACATTACAAACAGACACTTAAATTTTATTTATTTGTGTAAATTGATTAGTCGCGTTTCGGATCTGCCTGTGTGACCCACGTTGTTCTTCTAAACTATGCAACGGATTTTGATGTGGTTTTCACCATCATTTAGAGAATTCATTCTGGAAAGTATATGTGTATAATACATTGAAATGTAAATGAGAAATATTTATGTTTTGAAATGTCGTAAAAGCCGTGCCAAGCTGGGGCGGGTCGCTAGTCATCTAACAAGATGCTTTGCAGAAAATGCACGATTCCTGTGGGAATCTCCATGCGGACGCACAGCTAGTCACAATTAAAAAGTCGATAAATGTTATGTGCCCCTTAAGAATCATATTCGGATATTCTCGTCATATAAATCATACAAAATACCTGCTATTAGACAAACGACGCGGAGTGTCCGACTCAACTCGAGCTCATTTCAATTCTCAATTTTGACATCCAGACATTTTTACATGTCATACCTGTTTCCCCGTAGATTCGAACAGGTGTGAGTCTGACTCATTCCTAGTTCATTTGTGGATGATAAAGCACCGTTTAATGGCATGATAGTCTTGCTTTATGTTTACTTGAAATAAAAAGCTTCATGTAGTGTCGGCCGGCACCTCTAAGCCGCGTAGACAATAATGGTGGGATAAAAGATAACGTTCACGCATATAACTGCATAACTGATAGCTCCTAAGTCCCATAATTCCAGCATTTCCAGGGCTATTGGGTAAGATACAGAGACTAAACTGAGTACAAACTTACGCTTTGATCTGTCAAAATTGATAATGAAAAAGACGTGATTTTGACAGATCGAAGCTAGCGTTGAAAGTTCCGAAAAAAAAATTGTTAAAAAAAAAACAAATTTCGACCCCTTTACAAAAACCCCCAGCACCCCCCTCCCTCCTCCCTCCTCCCTCCTCCCTCAATCCCCTATATTAAGTACGTATTTGGAAAAAAAAACTACGAGATATTCCCGTTTCTTTCATATTTTCGGTTTTATTGGGGAAAAAAAAACCATAAAATATATACTGGCAATTTTTCTTGAAACTTTCTAATAAAACATTGAAAAAACAAAATAATGGAATTTGAAAGAAACGGATATTTTCGCGGTTTTTTTAACGCTAATCGAAGCATAAGTTTACGTTAAGTTTCGGCCCTGGCGGCCCTTAAACCTCTGCTGACTTTTGAACCATTGCTGCACCATATGTTATGTCTTCATTAATTCTCCTTAGCTTAGCAAGAGATCTCACGTAGTCGTTACTCTAAACCATATTCGAGTGTCGCTTCGTTCAACGCCTTAGCCACACATCTATTTACGCAATTACGTCGAAGGTCGAACTGCACATGACAAGAGAGCACTACGGGTGAACTCCATCTAGACTAGACGAGTGATTACAAGAATAAATAAAAGTGTTGTTGTGTCAGGTCTTTTTGAACTTTGTTACTTGGGAGCTTTTAGTTAGGTAAGGGTTAGGTGTGTGTTTAATAATAACTGGAGATAATATAATATCTAGGCATGTAAACACTTGGTCCATTTAAAAAACTAGCATGGAAATGACTTCTTGCTGATGACTTGCGCTTAAACCCTGTAATCAAACTTCCAACTAGCTATTATAAATGTACAACGTACTGGACTACACTTGTCACATAACCAGCTAATTAGTGTCTGAGTCGACAAATATTTGCGTATCATACGACTGAACTTGCATACTCATCATAATTAATTTACGACTAATCTTCTTGTGACCTTTTAAAGGTCGGCAAAGTGAAGTTTAATTGAGAGGAGCTCGTGGCTAAGTGATTAACAGCCGCACGGGTCGATCCATCAGGTTAAGCCATCTTTTCATATAGAGACTCCTCCGTGCCTCGGAAAGCACGTTAAGCCGTTGGTCCCGGCTTGTCATTCGTGGATCTTTGACAGTCGTTACTGGTCGTCAGAAGCCCGTAAGTCTGACTACCAGTCTTACCAAGGCGTATCGTATTACGCAGTATCTGGGTTTTGTGGAGGTCAGATAGGGAGTCGCTCCATGTAAAATACTGGTATTCAGCTGCATCCGGTTAGACTGGAAGCCGATCCCAATATAGTTCGGCAAAGGTTAGGCAGATTGAAAGTAAAGATTAATTGTAACCTAATTTGAGACGTAGCACTCAATGAAATAAATAATAATTACATAATTATGTTGATATTATTAGACCATAGTTTAGTCATTAAGGTCACCTGTTAATGTCATGTTGTTTTCATTTCAAGTAGACAGAGATTACACAAATGATAAATTATTTGATAAATAAGTAAGATGTTACCATCTGCATAAGGAAAATACGTCTGTTGTTTATATACAGCGACTACCTACTTAGCTTTATTTATTTTGCTAAGATGCAGATCGTAAGCTGCTGAAATAGGTGCCATGGGTAAGTCAAAAAGGCGAAGTGTAATTTGGTGCTCTGTTAGATTAGAGAATTCTCATAGGCTCGGGAGCAAAATTGCAGATCTTTTGGGATTATACTCGGAATACTCTGTCTATAGTATAGTAGGCTATAACTATAATCCTAGGCAGATGATGATGTGCAAATGTACATTTGGCACTAAATGCTTATCATTAAACGTAACTGACGTGCCGCTTACCCAGTAAAGAATTATCTCTACCATCTCACTCGTGTCATAGAATCAATCCAGGCAACCTAGCTACAGTACTTGCTCTCAGTTCATAGCCAGGCTATCCAGCTACTACATATGTGGTATTGCGATCGTTAAATGTAACTTATAGCCGTATGTGGCGTGGCCTCAAGCCCCCGAGCCCCCGACTCCCCGAGCGGCTGGGAGCACTTAGCGGGCGGCTCGGAGATCAACTAACCTTGTGCCAGGATATACGATAGTTTTCCTTTAGTTTACGTTACATTATTGTTGTTAGGCAGGCGGGAGTGTGCCGGAACGCGTGAGGTTGGGAGTCGAATCATTGTTGATGGATTGTAATGAGATTATTTAGTACTAGAATAATTGGCCCAGATGCCCTGATTAAAGTAAAGAATACTTTAACGAGTTACATGCGTTCTGCTGCGAATACCGGGCAAATAGCTTGGGATAGTAAACAATGTACAAACAGTCAACGGTGTAATCTTAGAAAGGGTAAGATGTGTACATAATTTGGCCAATTTTTATATTAAATTAGGCCATAAATTTTATGTATATTTTTTTTTTTACAAATATTTAAGATCATTAACACAGAACTCTCTTTATTTGTAACATTTTCTGCACCTGGGTATCGAAATATCGAACTCACGATCATCCGCCGAGGTCACGACCGCTACACCAATGAGGCGGCATTAAACAATCGTTTATTCAATGCACAGTAACAACGGTTATGTAATGCCAAGCCAACAACATAATATTTATCAGCAACAAGATGCTGTAAACAGCTGTTTTGTATACTAAACAAACTCGTTCCAATCCTTTGGCATTCAGATCACCTTCCGCATTTTGATGGGGTTATATCCGTTGAATGTTTTGTTTTGTTGTTATACTGCATGTTAACATCACACCCTTCTGTCGAGGGGATTGGCAGAGGTGTATTACATATTATATATCTGTTTTGTCAGATGCCTATCTATTGCCATTTTTCGGGCGCATTTAGACTGTTACTGATAAATTCAATGTTACTGCCTATCCTGGGACTAAAACCCAGGATATCGTGTGTTACACCTCTCGACTGATTAGTCTTTTTATATTCCATTCTTCAGTCGAGAGTCTAGAACTCTGGCTATTTTAATATATTTAGGTCAATCGATTTCAGTCAACATTGTTTCCAAGTGATGTAGTTTATGAAAGCTTAATATTTTGTAGCTTACTGAACCAGAAGCGTACGTTATTGGGGTTAAGAGGGTGTTTATTCCGCGACCGTTAAGAGCAGACAGCCAAGCTTTTAGGCACTGTACTAAACGGGTATTTAATAGTTCATTTTGTGCTTATCATTCTCATCACACTTTCACATGTACCTACTATTAAAGCGTCCTCAATAGAACTCGCAGCTACGGTAACAGAATTCATTATTCAGTGTATTTGGACTTGTATTATGAAATAGCCAATTAAATGTATCGGGATGAGAGTGACCTAGGATTGAGTTAAATGGCAATCTGTAATTGGATAAACTTGTGTCCAGCAGTGGACTTGTAAAGAGTGGTAATAAAAATAATGATAGTGAAGATGAATAAAACTCTAATAGAATTAATAAAACACTCTGGCAAGCAAACAGCTGTTATCACCACATTACTACAGAAAATATTCAACGACTGTACGTTCACACATAAAACATGAGAACCATGTCATAATGTAGTCATTATACCGGTTTTTAACACTGCGCATAGTATCTTTACATTCTAATGTCAGGCATTCATGATAAAACAAAACGCATACGACAAACGGCTGCCAATACTGTATTGTATTTACAATACAGGCGAGCCATTCAACGTGGTTATGATGCCTATGTTGCTATGGAAGATATTATGCAAGTTATTGCAGCTATTTCAAACGTATGTCAGTTTGTATTAACTGTTTCTGTCTGTAAGCGAAGAATAGTTTTTTAACCGACTTCCAAAAGGAAGAGGTTCTCAATTCGTCTGTATGTTTTTTTTTTGTTGTGGTATGTTTGTTATGCGATTACTCAAAGACGGATCGACCGATTTAGAAAATTCTTTTTTTGTTTGATAGGGTATACTTCCGAGGTGGTCCCATATAAATTTTATTAACTTTGCTTGGGGAGTTTTTGAGTTAGCTTCAATAATGCGTATATTTCCCACTTATTTTATGTGGATGATGTGATGATGTTTTAATAACTTCCTATCACTGTTATTTACATGGCTATATCTAGAATTATTGTGCTCAATTATGTATTCGAATTAGTGTGGGGTAGGTTCCACAACTAAAAAGTGAAAAATAAAAACTTTTTAGCCAAAAAATAAAACCGACTTCCAAAACAAAACACTACAAAGTGAAAAATAACTTTAATTTCGGAAGTCAGTGGCAAAAAACGAAAATACAAAACCCAAGACACCGACTACCGAAATTAAAGTTATTTTTCACTTTGTAGTGTTTTGTTTAGGAAGTCGGTTTTATTTTTTGGCTAAAAAGTTTTTTTGTTTGTGCTGTTAGGTTTAATGTTGTTTGTCAGTCCAAACAAAAGTCACTTTTACTTTTTAATTTGCAAAACGATTCCGAATCCTTTTAATCATTAATTTCTATTTTACGTCATTTTCAATGACTACCACTGTATTTGTACTCCTCAGGAGCCATCAAGTCCCTAAAATTAAATAATACACTGTTACTAATGACATATAAATAATACAAATACAATCCCAACAGCATTTAACAACTACCTAATTAACACATGAGCAGTATGATTGTATACGTTAAACCTACGAGTATCATTACATTACGTCTATCACCCAAAATCATAGCACATACTTATCAGACAGGTTGCCTATTGATTATTGACTAGCAACCCGCCCCGGCTTCGCACGGGTAGCAGAGCATAGTAATATACCTACTTTTTTTTTGTCGTATCGTATCAACCTGTTGCGTCGAGCATGTGGGTTACATTAAAATGTCAGTGATGTGTGTTTAAATTGCCAATTTACACTAAACCTTAATGAATTATACCTTACCTTCCTCATGAATCAGTTCGTCCATTGGTGAAAATCAGAAAACTGTATGAAAATCCGTTCGGTAGTTTATTGCGTTCAGTCAGACAGAACGACAGACGCGGCGGGGGGACTTTGTTTTATAATATGTAGTGATTTACTGTTCAAAAAACTCTCATAGATATCAATAATAATAATAATCATTTCATCATCTATCGATCATGGTCTAGTACTCTACCTGTGTGCCGAATTTCATCGAAATCAGTTCAACCGTTATGGCCTGAAACGGTAACACAGAGGCTAACTCATTTACTTTCGCAATTATAATATTGTTAATAAAAGTTACTCGGGGAATCTTCATTCACTCCAATTAATAACGGTATCTAAAGCAGTTTGATGGTTAGCCAAGTTATTTTACCGAAACCGAAGTGTTTTTGTTAAAGATTAATTTATTAGTCTAGGCTCGAACTAATAACACTGGGCTTTCTGACTGTTTATATAACTTAGCTCGTATACTAGAGTGGTGTGGTGAGAAATAGCGCTTATTGTTTAGTATGAGTTTATTGGTACATAACATCTACTTAATAAATAAAAAATCACTGAGGAAGGATATTTGAAAATTCATCCCCTAATAAAGAGGTTAAATAGAGGATGAAAGTTTGTATGGATGTTCGTCAGTTTTGCAGCAGCGGGGAATCACACCGTGCACATGGCTTGTAATAGCATTTACTTGCATAAACATTTAAACTCAGTGCATACAGAAATACAGTTATGGTACCAGAATATGGTTCTACACAGCAAAGCATTATTATAAAATAAAACTATGTAGGTACTACATATAAATGAGCAAAACGAAGCCAAAAATGGGCCCCATCTCGGCAAAAGCTTGAACAGTAAAATATTACATAATGTTACATAACTTGAATATAAATAAACACAATGCCAATGTCAAGGGGTAGACATACATAACGGAACGCCATGTGCTATGGATCTTTATAACCCTTCGTAGTTCTTCCACGTGTATACTATTACGTATTTTCATACATGCACAATGGAGTACCTGCGACGTCGCCCCTGACCTTGTATTTGTATTGTGTAATTTAGTTAACATTTCTTAAAGATAAAGACAGGTTTATCGCTTATCTTGTTGTTATTGAAATGAGGTTTACCCCACTGAAATAATCTGCTTGGAAGGGGACAAGTTTCGCTCGCTCCTCTGAAGCTACGTTACGGTGCGTACTTTGTATTTACTTTGTGCTTATCAAGAGCTGATAGGTTCCTTTCATTTTAGATGCATTGTGTTTACTTGATTTTCGTTATTCGTGATAAATGATATCGAGTGTTTTTTTTTTAGTGTAAGTAAAATTGTGAACAAAATCTGATTCAAATAGGGGAAGTATCGAAGCAATGGGCAACATCTAGTTCAGAATATAATAGCCCAGCAGTAGTCAAGATACTGCTGAAAATAGGGCTTTTACTATGCTAAACAGGACGTGAACCTTTTTTTTTTTTCATACTGTGATGTTTTGGGGAACAAGGTTATTTCCAATGTTAAATAATTAATTGACTGCAAACCTTGACTTTGTTATGCGTCGTTTATTGGAACAGAAGCTCGTTTATTGAAAGTACTTAATTGTAAAAATAAAAACCTTTTTCCAAAAATATTAACCGACTTCCAAAGAAACCCCACATAGTGAAAAATAACAGAGTCGACGATGGGACTTTGTGGGGTTTTTTTGGAAGTCGGTTGATATTTTTGGAAAAAAGTTTTTATTTTTCAGTTTTTAGTTTGTAATATATCTAAGTTACAATATCCTAATGTCATCTGCTCATCACCTTTTACAAAATATTTCTTTTCCCGATGCAGGGACGTTAATTGTTGAGGAGTTCTCCTGGTAAGCACCAGGAGAACTCCACATCACCATAAGCATTGTGACGAGCATAAATGACTTAGCAACCATTATTAAAGTAGGTGCCTAATCGAATCGGAACCCTTGAAATACTTATTACTTATCATTCCGGTGGCCATCTGTGATCTTCATCATCAGTTCCACTTGACCAAATGGTGCTTTCCAAGAACAAATGCACGAGTTACTATAAAAATACCCAAATCGCTATACGTGTGCCTATAATATTTGAAGAGTTCCGTTGATTTCTCCAGGATCCCATCATCACCTGATGACAATGGGACCAACTAGTATACCCTTTCAAACAAAAAAAGAATTTTCCAAATCGGTCCAGCCGTCTTCGAGTAATCGGGAAACATACTGAGAACTTCCTTTTTTTGAAGTCGGTTAAAAAAGCGTATTTCCCAAACAACTGTGCAAGAATATTATTGAACTGTCATAGTGAAAGCTAATGCGATTGGATTCGTAGTTTACGATGCAAGTGGCAATTTAATGTTTGCAGGTCAAACTCATTCGTAATTTATTCGAACTGTGCTAAAATGGTTTTTTCAATCGTTGTGGTAATGGTAACAAAAGGCCGCACTTAAATCTCCCACTTTTATCGCTAGTGTTTATAAAAGCGCTCCAAGTACATACAGCAATTTTAATAAAGTACACAAAATGTAAATAATAATTAATATAGGCTCGCCCTGGTTACTTGGGACTTAAACATACCTGGCGATATTTTGGTTTGTACTGTCCAGTACTGTAGGTGCACATTTGCTTATCCATTCGGGGAATACAGGCGTGATGTATGTATAGTAAAGAATAATATATATCAAAATCCTAGTTGACGTATGCACTTTCAGAAGCGCATGTATAAGCTATAAACACGTATATTTATATGTTAGTTTTTTATTTATTTATATATTCTTTACACGTGCTGTGGTAATATGCATTTTCATATTCATAACAGTTCAATGACGTGGCTAGTTTACTTATTTTATTGAAGTATCTGCATAAAATAGAAGAATAAATTATGATAGGTAGGTACTTAATATTGGTAGCTGAAAGTTTATTTTAGGTTGATTGATACACAGGCTGCCATGCTATTGCAAGCCCATCTCATAACTCAAATTTTGGCTGAATGTCTATCCAGCCTACACGTGTTATGATGATACATTGTTTTTTTAAGGTTAACCCTTCTACTTATTGAAGTTTAATGATAACTCATCAGTATAATGTCCGTATAAATAATGTAATCAATATTTCATCTATTATCATTTTGACTAGGTAGGTAGAGACTTAAACCTCGTCTGTTAAAGTACTTACAAAGTAATTATGTACAAAGTAATTACTGAAAAATAATTTGCTTTTTACAGATTTTGTTAGCGTTATTTCGAATCAACGCCCCTTTTCTAAGCCTTCATCAACTTTGTTTATTTGATTAGAGTTAAGATTGTTTTTTCTCATCGATATGAAAGCCAAAGTTTTCATAACACCCGGCTTTTGCTATTTGAGCCCACCGCAAAGACGTGGGTGAATCCACTAACAAAATAAACATTATGCCTAAGGTGTTTTCCATTCACAACACACGCCCCAGGGTCAGATTTTCATGCAGTACTAGTACATACTACAACCATTGCTTTGATTGCAAAACAGCTTTGCTGTTTTCCGATTTTAAGGGTATGGTTGCCGGTGTAGTTCTAGGCACATTAGACATTTCGGCTTTGTCTCTGGGATGGCAACGTTTCTGCGATGCCTCTGGCTCTGGTATCGCATATGTCCGTAGGCGGTGGTTACCTCCGACTCACCATCAAGTGTTCCGTCTTTGTTTGCCATCTATAAATTAATTTATGCAATTTATTTAATTAATTTATGGAATTTATACAGCTTTTCTCATTGTTTTCTTCTGTGTTTCCAGGTGACGCGCTGCGTAGCGGTGGTTAAAGCGGCTCTGCCGCTTTAAATGGACAAACGCAAGATGCTGCCAAAGAGAGCGCGTATGGATAGCATGCGGGGTCCCATCGCCAACGGACCCTTGCAGTCAAGGTGAATATTATAAATATTTGTAAAATTATGTAAGGTTCCCCGTCTAACCGAGCCCTAAGCTTAAAATACACTATAAATGGGCACCCTTAAAACGTTTAGACCACAAGTTATCGATCAGGCAGAAACTTTTTTTTTACATGCTTGAATGATTACTAAACAATTAGTATGCGAACTAACTCCGTGTAATTAAATAACATAATTACAAGCCCCCACTGATGTAATCCAATCACCATCCACAATCAGAAACTCCTACAGTTTATCAAAGATCGAATCTAGCGGAGTCGTTCGCCTAATTCGTAAGCTGGTCGCGAGTAAGCGCGGGTGGCAAGTTAACAAAGCGTCGTCCGCCGTCTATTGGGCTCACTCCACTTATTCTTTTCTCGCGCTAATCCTATTTGGTTTCCATCAAAACTTGCCCGAAGGGTTGCCCCCGCGCCCCACACCAATGCCCCCGGCCTCTTTGTTTGCCACCAAAATCTGTTTTCGTCTGCCCCCGGAAAAGTTTGTTGGAATTCTGAAAACTCCCTCCTTACCCGCCCGGAATTACTTTCCCGTTTCGCCGCCCGAAACTTTCCCCGGCAATAATAATAATTCCGCTCCGCTATGACGAAAGTTTAAATTATTAGTTTAATCGTACTGGTGTGCTTTAATTATTCGCGGCGGGCCGGGGGACGTTCGGGGCACGTCCTCTCTTCGTGATTAGCTAACTTGTTCCGGACTGCTATCCCCAATCTCTCCTAGTTTCCAATATTTGTCGGTTTGCTTAGTAATTTAATTTGTCCATTAATTTTGGTTTGTCTATTACCAAAGCTAATTGGCAGTTACAAACTTGTAATTTTGCTGTTCGGCGTATCTCTTAATCTAAATTGGAGTACCCAAGTTATTTAGTACTAAATTTGAATGCCTTTAGTGTTGCAGCGATTCTCGAGTCGCAAGTTACGATTTATTGTGTTGTGTCTAACTTAATTATTAATTTATGGGTTTAACCATTACCGTCGTATGGAAATGGCAACGTCCAGTCTCGTTACTGCAAATGTAAAATTAGATTGCAGGCTTAGAATTTGCTCCATCCGAAAATAGTATTACGTTTCAAATCAACCTACGTTGTCAAGAGAGAAAACGACCTCATGAGTGACATAATTATGTCAATTAAACGTTGCAGTCATTTACACAAATGATATCAGAATATCAATAACGTATAAAAAAGCAGTTTGCATAAATATGTGACCGTTATAACGAAGATATTTACATACAAATGTTTTTTTATTGACAACTTTTGATTCGATCTCCAGATTTGGACATAATTGGCATTCAAGACCTGAATTGATCAAAGTCACAATATATTTTAATTTTTGAACAGCCATGTATAATAATGACCGGAATTTATAATAAACTAGCTGACCCGACAGACTGTCCAAATTTCAATATGTAATTCATACAAAATTCCCACAGAAAATGCACTTTTAGTTTCCCAAATTTTCCAATTTTCTCGGCAACTTTTAAATTTTTTTCTTCTGTAAGAACCAGCAGTGCTATTCTGTACAAATCTCACCGTGAAAACTTAGGTGAGGTGAGCGTGGAGTGAGCTATCAATAGTGCCAATCTCTAGCATAAGGTGGATTGACAGCGCACTTCAAGCTCACTTCCACTAAGTTTTACAGATTAGACCGGCTGATCATCATCATCATTTATTGCATTCATGTAGTTTACACATGACCCTGCTAGAGCACAGCAATATAAATATACTAGTTTAAAGTGCTACAGTGTCACAATAATATACAAACCACTGTGCTGGTGCCGGGTTTCAGGTGCCGGGTAATATAGGATAGGGTGAGAACAATTTATTAGTCATAATTTCCATTCACAAATTAAAATAAGATAAAAAATTTAAATTAAAACAAATAGCGATAACAATAATAATCATAAAATAACATAACATAGGTCAATTTGGTAGTAAGTCAAAAGTTTAGGTGCTGAGTTTATTGTGTACAGGTGTGAATTTCAATGTCAAAATCCGGACTAACTATTACGAACATTTTAAAACAAAGTAGCCAAATCGGTCCAGCCGTTCTAAAGTGATGCGCTTACCAACGAAGTTCATATTATTAATAACTAGCTGACCCGACAAACGTCCTGTCAAAATTTCAATAATTCATACAAAGTTCTCATAGAATATGCACTTTCAGTTTCCCAAATTTTCCAATTTTCCCGGCAACTTAACATTTTCATTCATACAAACCTTGTCCTGATAAACAAACAAAAAAAAGAATTACCCAATTTGGTGCAGTCGTTCGGAAGTTATACGCGGACATACATTTCGGCGATTCATTTTTATATATATATATATATATATAGATACATGCAATGTCAACGCCAAGTCACAGAAGTGTGTAGGTATGGACTAACAAGCGACATTTAAAATAATTGATGTTCTTTTTTTTTTCCTTTTGGCTTCGCATGATGTCCTTTCATTAGGCGCCATCCTGACCACACTCTAATTGCGTAACACACTATCTATCAGAATCTGAATCATTTTGAAGCTTATTACTGATCTTTTGCTTTATTATGTTCAAGTTGCAATTACCCCGCGGATCAGTGCGTTTTCGTTTCGTTTTTGTACCGAATCTGTACAGATTCTTTACCGAGTGCAAGTAATTAAATGAGAGCTTCCTAACTGAGTCGTTTCGGTACAGATTCATTAATAGTGTAACAGGAAAACGAAACGAAAACGCTCCGACCCGGTCAGGAAGGCGCCCTAAACTGTCTTAAAAAAAAACTCGTCTTTCGGACAATTTGATGTCATTCGCAGAAATGAACACGCATGTAAAGGAAAAAGAAACAGTTACTGGTTTTAACAATTTTAAGCAACTATGAATCATAACGAAGTTCTTAATTATAATTTACCGAGTAATGAATGATTGTAACTAATTACAAATTAAATAGCTGTACCGTTCCATATCGCTTCATTCATTGCGTAACCTGTCTGCGCATTTAGATGTACGCCCCATATTGTTTCAATACACGATAACCAATCTCAACTAGTGTCGTCAATAATATTTACGTCCAACGGTATTTAAATTAATTAATCTGATATTTTGCATACAATGTTTTGTGTATTATTATTAATTAGTGTTTAGTTCGGGTATCCAATTTTCCATATAAAGCAAAACCTCAAAAAATTATGATTTCATGAGTCCATTTCATCATTAAAAAGTTATGAACTAACCATACTAACATACGATGTTTTCACCGGAGGTTATTTACCTAGCCTAATAACCTAATTCTTAACACAACACCGTGTAATCCAGGGGGTTTAAAACCGTCGTTGTGTGTAAAGTGTTAGCTTCATTTGTTTTTGCGAGCGCCCGGCAAATGTTGGTGAAATTGACGGCCAAGCTCAATAAATAATAGGGGAGATGAAAATAGAAAATTGTCTGCGTTTGCTTTAAACTACCTGCGGTTTTCTCGATTAAATATAGAAACTGAATATATGAACTGGCTCAAAAAAGCTGACAAGAGCTGGGATTTTTTTGTACAGGACTTATGTGATAACGTCACACTATTAAACGCTATATTAAGAAATGCGTATTTAGGACAAGACGAACCCTTCAAAGTACTAGACAATGATTTTTTTAAATTAAGAAAGTTCTTGTTTATAAATGGCGGGACAACAAATCTTTGGCGATGCTCAGGTTTTATGGACACCTGTTTTTTTGTTTATTAATAGCAACAAACAAGAAAAGACAATAATATGTTATGTCACTGACGCGCATCGTCGCGTTCCGTTGCGTCGCCTGTTCCGTTGCGTCGCCTGTTCCGTTTATTTCAGCGAGTTCCTGAAATTGACGGCCAGCCAATATAGAGGAAATTAAAATCACTTCGTTTGAGTCTGTTCGTTTATTGTCTACTAAAAATATCGATTTTGCTATAATTAGTACTATGAATATCGTTATGGCCCAGTGGTTTAAGGCCTCATCTCAATTGCCTCTCATGCAACCAATCTGACCGTTTCAATTCATTTCTAAGTTTAACTTGGACTTGACTGACATTGGTGAAGGAAAACACTATCGAAGTGAAAGGAAAACTGAGGAAACTTGGACATAAATGTATAATCAAAGGTGGATACTAGCATCGCCCCGCGGTTTCACCCGCGTAAGTCTCGTACCCGTAGGAATATCGGGATATAAAGTATCCTATGTGTTAATCCAGGTTATAGACTATATGTGTGCCAAATTTTATCAAAAAAGGTTTTGCGTGAAAGAGTAAAACAGTTAAAAAGTCGCGTTTATAATATTATAGTAAGAATCGCCAACCCGCCTTGAGCAAGCGCGGTGATCAATGCTCGTGCCTTCTCGGTATAAGAAGAGACCTTTGCCCTGCAGTGGAACAGTAGAAAGCTGGTATTATCATTATTATGAACGGTTGCTCAATATATCGCGTTGTTCCAATAATATGCCAGTTTTGTCGCCAATATTATCGCCGTTTGATAACTTGCTGTTACGCATTCTTTATCACTTACGTTTTATGTAACGCTTGCGTCATTATACTGCTTTACGACGTTATTTATTACCATTTTGTGTTAATGTATGAGTTGATACGAAAGTGCTTTCTCTCTTTGCACGGTACGTTGGTACATACAACTTACTAATATTAAAACGGCGCTAGGCATAGCTACGCAAATACCTATTGCAGTCGCTTTTAGAGGCATCTGATTCAGGTCGGCGCAACGTGTCTTTTTCTGGATTTAAACATGTATGCCTGTCCAAAGTAAGGACACATTAATTTGTATTTTGGCATCCCGTCTTAAAAGTCTTTGAAACTATATCTGACTATATGTCATGTGTCGTTTTGTTTTATGAATCTTTTTCACATAATAAATGTATTTAATTAGTTCTCGAATATTTTAACTTCTACATGTATAAGCTGTCGAAGTTGAGCAAACTTTGAAACTTTAAACAACTATAACGTTCCAAGAATGTTAACGTTATCTTTGAACATGCTTCAAGACTTAACTTAGTTTGTATCATGTTCAAATTGTTAACTAGTTTTTAATATTCTTATATCCTGGGACATTATTTTACACACGGTCATATGGCTTGTTGTTAAAATGTAATAAAAAAATACAATAGCCAATCAATAATATAATAATATTAAAATGGTCCAACATTTTGAAAAAAAAAAAAAAAAAGATAAATGAATATCAGATGTCCCTTTTCCTAACTGAGTTGACTTCCAATCTAACCGAATACGACTGAATATAAGTTTTCCTTAAGGCGCGACTGCCATTATATAATCAGCCTATAATGTTCCCACTGCTGGGACACAGGCCTGCTCTCTCCGAGAGGGAGTGGGCCCAGTGCTGCGAGGCAATTGCTTAACACACTGTTAGTAGGAATCTGTTTTATTTTGACAGTTCAACAACAATAATTGTGTTATTTACTTTGTCAAACAGACAAACACGCACACAGACTTTTCGAACGTATGAAGCAGTGGATTAGCAATTTGCTTCAAAATGATTTAGATTCCGATTGATAGTGTGTTACGCAATTAGGGTGCGGATTGGCAGATGTCACATGCCTTTGGATTTTTGGTTCTATGACATGCCGGTTTCCTTCACAGTTTTGAGACGGAGTTCCATTGCCACTCAATTATTAGACAGTACTGATAATCTTCAACCGGACCTTTTTATGTGACTCTTGGGTAAGCCTATGTCCAGCATTGGATGTCTTTCTGCTGAAATGATGACTATGATGATGACCTATGTTCTTGATTCGATCAGTTGTCTGACATGAGGACTAAACATAAGACAGTGAATATTTTTTAATTAATGATGATTAATTATATGATTCCAGGCCCCTAGTGGCGTTATTAGACGGACGCGACTGTACGGTCGAGATGCCGATACTGAAGGACGTCGCAACAGTCGCGTTCTGCGACGCACAATCCACCTCGGAGATTCACGAGAAGGTGCTGAACGAGGCCGTGGGCGCACTCATGTGGCACACCATTATACTGACCAAGGAAGACCTTGAAAAGTTCAAGGCGTTAAGGATTATAGTCCGTATCGGCTCCGGCGTTGATAATATTGATGTTAAAGCGGCTGGGGAACTAGGTGAGTCTATTTAAAATTATTTATCTTTTAAAGTAGCGTAAATTATTAAAATAGGTGCAGAACACACCTTCCACACTCATCACGGCGTCTTCTAACACAGGCATTATCTGCTTAAAAGGAGGCGCCATTCACCAACAAAATGTAAACAACTATGGTTAAGAAATAAACATTTTTGTATTTGTATCACTCCCGGCTCAACATCTGCCGCCTGGACGCGAACTGCAGTGACCTATGGAGAAATCTCTTATCTGGTTGCGGGCACAGGTTGGCCGCTGCAGAAAATATCATGGACCCTTCGCAAACACAGTGCGAGCGTGAAGACAAAACATGAGTCAATCGACACGAAAAGAAGATTGCAATAGGTGGCCGATTTTCACGCAGCGTAGCGACTCGTTTTTGACAGAGGTTATCGAACAGCACTGTGACCTGGCAGGTGCTTTATACAAGGTGTAACTTAAATAACTCACAAGCTCTTAAGGGGTCATTGTACTCATCATTTTGTACGAATTTTACTATGGGACTAAACACGAAATCGCGAAAAAATCAGCGGTTCCCTACATTTATGTTCGCATAACTCCTCAAAATGCAGGGAACAGCAGACTTTTTTTTCGCGATTTCAGGTTTGGTTCCATAGTAAAAGTTGTTCATAATGATGAGTACAATGACCCCTTAAGAGGTTGTGCATTATTTAAATTACAACTTGTATAATTGTCACCTACATAGATACGTAGAACAGTCTCCCATTAGCCGTGAGTCCTGTTAGTGACAATAGCGCAGTATATTTATTTATAGGTTAACATTATTTAAGTTTAAATGTCCTGGTCCTACTGGTTTCATGATCCAAATGTGATGAATTTAGTTGATCAATCATAAGATTAATTTTGATTTGAGCCCAAAAGTTGAAGTGAACCCTGAACCATAAGTTTCTTCATCCTCAATGTAAACCGTGACTTGTAAATGTTCCAGGCATAGCGGTATGTAATGTGCCAGGCTACGGCGTGGAAGAGGTAGCGGACACCACGATGTGTCTCATACTGAACCTCTACCGGCGGACGTACTGGCTCGCCAACATGGTGCGGGAAGGGAAAAAATTCACAGGTAAACCCATCACCTTGTCAAGTTTTGATTGAAACCTCGGGAAACAGGTGTCTGAGGACCTATTGCCAATAAACGCATTTTTCTTTCTATCTTTACCTGTTTCCCGGGGTTGCACTCGCATCCCAGGTAACTACTTCATGTATACCTACATTGTACAGTTTATCAAGCTTTTTGGTATACAGGCAAACATATTCATCTTTACACTTAACTGCCAATATTCATTTTTATTTTGAGCTTAATAGCTTAACGCTGATGTAAAAGAATTGACTACTCAGCACACACAACATTGTGTAGTTGCCTTAGTTGTAGTAGTATGTCTTAACCCAGGCCATAAACTCAACATTTCGGCAATCTGAGCGCTAAAATTTATAATCCAAATCAGATCAGCAAATATTGCTCATTTAATAGTATGTATAAATTATATACTACACCCAGGCACTTTTATTTACAAAAATTAAGCAATAAAACGTCACGCAATATTTGTAATTAAGTTCTCGAAAACAACTAACGATTTCGATAAAAGTTCCAATATAGGGGTTTACAGGGATGAAATATCGATCTAGCTAGGTAGGACTCATATGTTAGGTATACAAACTTATTTGTGTTTTGTATATTATGAGTAAATTTGAATTTGAAAGGTAGTTTGATTGGAATACGTTTTTTTGGTCTTTGTACACCGTGACATGTCTTTGATACCGTAAGATTGTTATAGTATACTGTGTATTTTCTCCAACTAAAATCTGGTTTATCTTCTCCTTCCATAATTCCTACATCATATCTAGGAAAATTTATTTTCTCTATTTTCATCAGAGCAGAGTACGGTCGCCCAGGCACTCATATCTACTCTGAAATGAAATTCTACCAAACGTTAACTTACATATTATTTGCTCGTCCAGTTTTTAATAGCAACACCAAAAAAAATAATGTGCTATCGTTATTCATATTCATAAAAATGATGTTTACGTCAACATAATATGACGGAAAGTTCGCTCTTGAGATGTAATAAACATCACTGGTATTGTAATGAATTACTTTACTACGCTCACGACACGTGCAGGCGATAAATATAGCCAATCTTGAAGCTATTTTTAATTGTATTCTACCTATTAATGGACACTGATAATGTTGTTACAATGTTTTACATTTAACAACAAAGTTGTTTTTAACTGCATAATGCATGAAGCTTATCTCAAAAAGTGGCTCTAGAAATAAAATAATCAGCCTGTTGCTTGATAAGCCCACAAGTCCTCATCTTCCTTTTTAGGGTTCCATACTAAAATGGTAAAAAGGAAACCTTATGGTGCGACTCAGTCTGTCTGTCACAGCTAGATATCTTAAGAACTACTAGTGCTATCAACTTGAATTTCGGAATAGTTTTAGATGACGTTTGCCCAACTATTTTGCAAATAAGAAAGAAATAAAAATGTATATACTTTTTGCAACAGGGACTGAAAGGGGGTCTTAAAAATTCGAAGTGGGGCTACTGGGGTATCATATGAAAGAGCGCTGTTTGCACATTCTCAAACATTTTTTTTAGGCCGCATAGTTTTCGACTTTTGATGAAAAATGTAAATAAAAATACCGTCCCGTCCCCCCTTATCTCCGAAATTTGCATAGAGAAAAATCTGAAATTATTCTGTGAGATAGAAGTTTATGTAAAGATTACAGAAAAAAAAACGATGTCTGTAAATAGCACACGTTTTTTTTATTTATTACTAGCAGCGCCCCGCGGTTTTACCCGCGTAAGTCTCGAACCCGTAGGAATATCGGGATATAAAGTATCCTGTGTTAATCCAGGTTATAAACTGTGTGCAAAATTTTATGAATTCAGTAGTTTTTGCGTGAAAGAGTAACAAACATCCATCCATCCTCACAAACGTTCGCATTTATTATATTAGTAGGATAGTAGGATGGTACGGAACCCTCGGTGCGCGAGTCCGACTCGCTCTTGACCGGCTTTTTCTTCTTTGAATTGCTTCACAGTTCAACCTAGGAGGTTGTCGGCTGCTTGACCGGGCTATCCTAAATGTATGCCTCCAGCCTTAACTTACAATCTAAGCCACTGTACGCTTACGGACCTGGGCTTAGGCGTCGCTGGGGGAGGGCAGCAAAGGACAGGCTGGATCAGATCAATCTCATCCTCCTGCATTTATTCCCAATTTATTTGTAGTCTGTACTGCCCCCTTTATAATCGCGGTGTGAAGTTATGGTGTTTGTAAAAACGACCCTGGCAAAAAGAGTTGCGGGTCCAGCGACTTACGAGATACGCACTGCTTTATAGAATATCTATCATGTGTTTTCATTTCTGTGGCTGTCATTAACCCGTCCCGTAGCATAGATCCTCTTATTGTATTCGGGAGTGCTTGCTGTTCGATGATGATCCTCTAAGCTCGGCTTATCCGTCCTAATTTACAAGAAAACTCAACCCTAGACTGTCATCTATGTCAAATGCTGATGTTGACGTGTTTGCGCTTCAGGTCCGGAGCAGGTGCGCGAGGCGGCGACCGGCTGCGCGCGCATTCGCGGCGACACGCTGGGCATCGTGGGGCTGGGCCGCATCGGCTCGGCCGTCGCGTTGCGCGCCAAGGCCTTCGGCTTCAACGTCATCTTCTACGACCCCTACCTGCCCGACGGCATCGAGAAGTCGCTCGGGCTTACCAGGGTCTATACGCTTCAGGTGAATACATAATAGATTAAATCGACAAGGGACCAAGAATGTCGTCCGATGGGTACCTGTCGTTAACTATCCAGCGGCAGCCGGAGCGTTTTAAAAGGGGCTGAGACGCAGACTGGCAACAGAGAAATGGCGACACGATTTCGACCACTATTGCACTAATGACGTGTAATTTCTTGTGCAACCACTATATACAGGGCTGAGGCCACCACTTCTCTGAAGAAACTTAAAAGCATACGTGTTTGTAAAAGATCCATATTTTATATATACCTTTTGCGAGCTACTGATGGTAAAAACCCAAAACAGGTCAGCTGTAAACTGGATTAGACGCTGAGTAATGTCTTTACGAGAGAGTTAATTCAGCTCATTTGCCCCTAGTCACAAAATAATATTGTGTGTTAATGTAACGTATGTATGCTGTTTCCAGGACCTCCTATTCCAGAGTGATTGTGTATCATTGCACTGCAGCTTAAACGAACACAATCACCACCTCATTAATGAGTTCACTATCAAACAGATGCGCCCAGGTGAATATTGCCCATTCATTTATTATTATACCTTTATCATAATAGAAAAGTTACGACAGCAAATAGAGCAATAGGGAATAAAATTACATGTTGCGCCGAAGGTATCTATATCTACCTTACCCCAATGTATTTGGGGTCGGTGGAATAACATTTTCAATAAAATGTTAATATTTTTCAAATTAGACTTTATTATTGCCAGGCTAAGTAATAACAGCCGCACGGGTTGATCGATCAGATTAAGCTACGCTTGCCGCGTTTGGTCCGTGGATGCGTGACTGACTATCTTTACAAATACAAGATAATGATGAATGATGATGCTAATATAAAAGTTTAGTAAATCAGCATTCTCAGCCCATCAAAAACTAATAAAAAATTGAATTGAATAAAAATAATTGCCAACTTTAGTTACGACTGTCAAAGATCCACGGAATGACAGCTGGGACCAACAGCTTAACATGCTTTCTGAGTCACGGAGGGATGTAAAGATGGTCACCCATAACAACCCTGTTAATATTGAAAATCCAGAGAAATTATAAACTTCAACTCACTTTTGGCAGCTATTAAAGTATTTGACAAATAAAAGCTGGCTATAAAAACAATCCAAAATATTTATTATATATTTTATATAGATTTTATATTATAATTTATTTATTTATTTATAACACCTTTACAGAATCATCCAATGATCCATCCAAAATATATCAGTTAATCCATTATCATAGAAGAACTTTGGATTAGTCAATAAAAACGTTATAGTTACAGGTCAAACATGGACTTTGAAACTAGGACTTTAAACCATAATGTGACTTTACAGCTGAAGTGAAGTACAAGCTTTTGCAAGGCACTGTATTTTTCGATCAAAAAAATTCCGTCGATCCGTTGCAGCAACGCGCTGCGTGAAAGACGTCCAAAGAAAGGCAAAGCAACAAACACGCCCCCTCGCATCCAAAATATTAGTAGGTTATGGTTACTCGTTGGTTGGTCCATAGAATAAGGTTGTGTATTCCCTCCAGGCGCGTTCCTGGTGAACACGGCGCGTGGCGGGCTGGTGGACGACGAGGGGCTGGCGGCCGCGCTCAAGCAGGGCCGCATCCGCGCCGCCGCGCTCGACGTGCACGAGAACGAGCCCTTCAACGTGTTCCAAGTAAGTTACGCCATGTCTATTCACTCTACCTAGCCTGTTCCAAATTATGTTGAGGTCTGCTTACAGTATAACTGGATTCAGCTGAATACCAGTATTTTTTACATGGAGCAATTGCCTATGTCTGACCTAACCCCGTTACATGTTTTTCAAACAGAACAGCCGGTCTATGATGAGATTTTTACAGAATAGCATTACATAGGTTTATTTGAAATTTATTTCAGTCATAGCTCGACATATACAGTGTGGCGTAAATATTGGCGCAAATTAGTAAAGCACGGTGTAAATTTTTCGTATAATAATAAAACCATGAAAACAACACCCACGATGAAAAATTTGAAAATTTTTGCAGATCTTAGATGTTCATTTTGACAAAATTCACACTTTCTCTCTCTGTCTCTTTCTATTATAAACTAAAAACTTATACTAGAGGCTCTGTAAAAATTTATATGACACTTGAAACTGACTTTTTCGGGCATAACACTTTCTCGGTACGTGACGATTCCTACAGCAAGCCGCGTTAAAGAACTTGGTTCCATAAAAACGATCATTCGCTTTTGCTTGGCGAATGAGAGCTTGACCTATGGTAAGAAATTCAAATTGTTATTATGTGAGAGCTGAATATGCGGTGTTTCGAACCCTTAAACGTTGGACCACTATTTATGCTACAACATGTATTTGTATATACTCTGCACGATGGAAGTTTGTTGTTCGTTGTGTTGTTAGCTTCACTGTTACTACATAATATTGTTGTTTGTTTATCAGTTAGTGGGCATTTCATATTATGAAACAGTACCTGGTCGCCTAAGCTCTGCTCTGGTGAAAATAGAGAAAACGAATTTTTTCCCTGAAATGAGACTAGATCGATTTTTCGCTCCCGTAAACACCTATATTACAATTTTAAAACTGCAGGGTGTTTCTCCGTTTTTGCTAAAAACACATATTTAGTGGCATATGATTTTCTTTTTCTGAAAACAATAAATTAAACACAGACTGTTTTGCTAAAAAAATATGATGGGGTATGAACTTGAAGGTGCATTATTCAATATATGCATATCTCGCTACATATTTGTAAACATTGATGCGACTAATGACGTTTTTCTGTGACAAAGTTAAACAAAAATATTGTTTTTTTTTTACAAACGTTATTGATTTTTTACTTATTCTATTTGGGCGGTTATTAGTAAAATTATCGTCAAGTATTTTTTTCATTCCGTCGCTTGTATAAATTACGACACCAAGACTTTAAGTGGTGGTGTTTGGAAACTGAGGTGAATGACGATTTGTGTGATGTTTTGTTAGTTTTCTTTTTCGACAGGTATATGCATATATTGAATAATGCGCCTTCAAGTTCATTCCATGAGAGCTATTTAGCAAATCAGCCTCAGTGTTATTAATTGTTTCCAGAAAAAAAGATGCCACCGGAAAGTGATTTTCGCCAAAACGGAGAAACACACTGCAACAAATTAAGCGGCCAAATGTTCTACCGAAACTCAGTACTTCATTGGCATGTTCCTTCGCAGGGCCCGCTGAAGGAAGCGCCGAACGTGCTGTGCACGCCACACGCGGCGTTCTACTCGGACGCGTCGGCGCAGGAGCTGCGCGAGATGGCCGCGTCCGAGATCCGGCGCGCGATCGTGGGCCGCATCCCTGACTGCCTGCGCAACTGCGTGAACAAGGACTACTTCCTGGGCGGCGGCGGTGTCATGCAGGGCGCGCCGCTGGCCGCGCCGGCCGCCCCACCCGCGCCCTACGCCGAGGGCATTAACGGCGGGTACTACGCCGCCGCGCAGGCCGCGCACTCCACCACGGCGGCGCACGACGCGCCCGCGCCCGCGCCTGCGCCTGCGTCGCACGCGCCCGCGCCGCATGCGCCGCATGCGCCGCACGCGCCGCACACGCCGCACGCGCCGCAGCCGCCCATCTCCCTGGTCAGTGCCAGCGGTAATGCGAGCTGATACTATCTGCTGACACTGTCCACTACCCGCACCCCACACCGACAGACGTCCCACACTAGCCAACTCATACTGTCACGCATGCATCCCGACGACGTCACACGCTCATCCTCGCGTCGTATTCCTCATTACCGAAAGTAGTGATTCCCACGTCACATGCTACACGATCACAAAAACGTGATGAAGCTCAATATTATCAATTCCTACATAAATCCAGTCCTATAGCTAGTGCGTTTTTATTTCTTTTTCTGTATAATGTCATCAACTAAGTAACTATTACACACATCCTCACGAGATCGTTGACCCCATCATCAAAACTTCTGATTGAAATATAATTTTAAAATTTCATTGCCATTAAATACGCAACCTATCACGTCTGCTAAATAATCCAAAAAGCCCCTTTATTTTAGTTTATATTTTATTGGAATTGCTTGTTATTTAAGATCATCGAGTAACGAGTATCTTCCCTGTGTTGCAGCCAATCAACACGTCGGATCCGGCCAACCATCAGTTGAACAAGCAGGAGAGCTCCGACGTCCATTAGGCGACGACGATGCGCTACGTTACAGTACCGTCATCACGCCGAGCGACTAAACAAACATACAAACAAACAATAGTTTTATTGATTCCATCGCAATTATGTCATAAGTACCTATGTCGTAAGCCAACGAGTGATATAATGTGTAGTCGCGGCGTTTGCATAGAGGCGACACTACGCTATATATTATAAAATAGGAAATTAGTGAGTTTAGTGCGTCGGCGTCGGTACGATCCGCGGCGAGTGACTATGTCTGTCCTCTTCCATTTTGTTTTATAGTGAAATACGTTCCTATCGCGGGGTTAAGGACAAATGGAGTGTGTACGCAATGGCAAGACTTCTTTCCTCCTGACACCTCACTAAATAGCCGAATTTTATTAAAGGGAAAACTATCGGGACTGGCATTCCATTTGTTTTCTACTCCTTGGTTTTCATAGTCGATTTCATGTTAACTGACAATAAAAATTACGATGGAAAAGATTTGAGCACGAATTAGTGTCTGAATATGAAAGTATCGGTGATAAAAGAAACTTTTGAAGTATACAGTGAGTCGGGACATTTCATTCTCGAACATGTTTTATATACGTCAGATAAATGAGACAAATCATATAATTAGTGCGTACGGCTTGTGTGTACACAGTTTATTTCAGTGTGATTATGAGATTCCTTGTGACGCACACCCGTCTCCATGCAAACGTCGCGCGATATGAGCGAATAGTTGATTCTGTGTTTGTATTTGGTAAGTTGGGACAGCTATATATAGATACTGTTATGGTAAAATGCGTGTTTTGATCGCGGGCCGAAGCGTGTATGTTCAGAGTGTACTTGTGCGTGTAAATAATGCGATAACATGTCGGAACTTTAGCTCTACTGCGAGCATCGCGGCGTGTGGCCGGTCAGGTGAAGCAGAGTATTAACTCTACCTTTCAAATCGATTACAAAACCGATGAACCACTGTTTTGAGTAGATAGTTTCACCATGTCAATAGTTAACCGCTGGTTCCATATTCGAGCTGCGAACCAAAGCAGACAAGAATAAAATATAAATGCTTTACGTGTCTGTCCAAAGGCTGCGCTGGTCTTATTTTTAGCGCAAAGTTCGCTGGATAATTTGGAACCGGCGTTTTAAAATGGATTTTTTTTGCTCAAGAGGGTAATTAATATGTTGGGTGTATTCAATGGTCAGTCAAAGTTAGTTGATTGATAATTATGTTTGCATAATAAACCTGTGAAGTGGAATCAGAGGTTCAGTTTACAGGAACACCTTACTAAGATAGAGCAAAAAGTAAGTTGTGAAGACTTATGGAATTTACGGCTCCATCAATGTTAATGGCCTTAGCATACCTCCGCCGCGAAACTATAGCAGCGAAACTTCAGTAGTTCAACTGACTGGCGATCAGCGAACATCATGCGGTTTCGCGGCGGAAGTGTGCTAAGGCCCTAATAGGGTTCATGTAAACGACGCTTCTTCGCTTGCCCTGAACTTGTCAATGAAAGAATAGCTTGAATACCAAGCTAAAATGTACAAAGCGAGAAATGCTAATGTTAAATGCAAATTAAATTGTCAGTCACAACCAGTCTGAAAAGAGCGCACAGTTAGATATTATCGCGTTATTCAGACGTACGTACGTGAGTGAGTTGTATCAAAGCGCTGGAGTATACTGTGTACTAGCATACGTTCGATGCATGGTCCCAGCTGGTCTATAAGCATTTGATCGCATTTGTTTGTACCCACACCGGCCCGGTCCGAGCGCATGCATTCGAACTGTTATTTTTAAGTAATCAACAAAAGGACTGTAGAATTCTATCATCACACTTTATTAACGAGAAAAACGGATGTCTTCGTGTTTCTTTTTTTTTACTTTGAAAATGTACAAAATCATCCTTCATTTGAATATTTTTTTTAAATAGAGTTTAAGTGACGAATTTGTACATGAAAGAACACCATGAAACATAAAATTTAGAACCGAAACGCAATAGAGGGGCTTCGCCCTGCCGAGCACCCGTCTGACAATCGTGAGAATTGGTATTTAAAAATTAGTATTTACTTACAGTTTAGTTTAATGACAAAAACAATGTGTATATTTTATGAGAAAGTGAAAAGTTCTTAAATAAAACTATTGTTTTCGGATTAATTACCTGAGTGTTTTATTTATTATCAAACAAATGTCAACCTCGGTGTGTTCAGTTCTGATTGACCATCCCTATAATACAACAAACTTAATACGTTATAAAACTATTGGGAGACAACCTGCCTTCTGTACTTATCTAGCACATTTTTATTTATTAGAAAAGGTTACTATTATAAAATATACTTGCATTATATTTCACATTTGAAACTTTCAAAACACAAGTTTTACAAATATAACATTTCATGCAGTAATGAGATCATTATTCATTAGTTTAATTGGCACATATATTATTCCTAACAAATAAATTAACATTTCGAAGCTATAATTATTACTAACGTAAAAACGTTATTAACAAAATAGTTACCAAGGGCGAGAATACACGTTTGTAGCTTGTACAAAACTATGCAAGTAGCGTGCATGCCAATGTACCATAATAGCTTCTGATTGGTGTATGGATACAATGGCATGCCAACTACTTGCATAGTTCTGTACAAGCCCTTAGGGTGCTGTTCCACCAGAGTTGTGCGAGGATGCGTAGCGGCGATGTTATTCGTTAGGGTCGCCATACACGGACTGCTCTTGCACTCATAAGCAACAGCTTGAAGCTGCCATTGATAACTGCTGGAGCAGTTGATACCAACTGCTCGTCATTCAAATCGGTAGTAACATGTATAATTCCAAATAAGTTCTTGCGATTTATTTGCACTGATTAGCGCGTCACAATCTAAGTCGTCCATTTTGCTCAAGAAACAAAAAACAAGAAGCGTGCGGGCGGGAAGCGTGTGCGATGTGGAATAAAGAACGCGGGCGGAGGTAACTGCGCGAGAGCAGTCGACAGCCCGAGCAGTCATTGTAAGCCTGGCGACTGCTTGACCGCACGACCGCCTGAAGCAGTTGCAACTGCCCGAGCGGTTTCGTGTATGTGTGTATGTAGAAGAACTACAGAGTTCACTATGCAGTCGCAGCTTGGAGTAGTCCATCCTGACTGCTTCAAGCAGTCCGTCTATGGCGGCCCTTAGTTTCACACACCCCTCGCTGCGCATCCTCGCTCATGTCTGGTGGAAACGCAGTCTTATTCTCGTGATGATAAGGTTGCTGCCAAGTGCCACTGGCAAATCTGTCAGAATAGCAGTGATCATAATTCATAATGTTGTTACAATAAAGTTGCTGCTGTCAGGTTGAAATAAACTGAAGGTACTGTCCAGACCTTTTACAGTTATTTTACTTGTATTTATCCCTGATTTTGACAGTCATGCAAAATCAGAGGTATACAACTGTGAAAGTACTGTAACACAAGACTGAGCAAATCGTCACGGTACATGCAATAGGGAAAAAATACAATTTTTGCTTTTTGACATGTAGTAAATAAGTATCCAGAACACGCTTCCGTAATGTTTGCAAAAACTATGTCTACCGGCAAATCGGAAGCGAGCATTATCTCAAATTATATTTAACTAGCTTAACAAAAAATAAACAGTTTTTAGTCCTTGTAAAGTGGTACCTACCTAAACATTCGACCTATTGCATGTACCGCGAATCCGCGACGAAATATTTGTTTTGTCAGTTGTTTTAGGTCCCACGCTACAATATGCAGCTAGTTTACCTTCAAGTTGCTGATCGGTCTGCTGTCAAATTGTATTGTGTGCTATGTTATTGGTTGACAAAAAAAACAATCACATTTCTGCAACCTGGAGTAACTACAATAAAAAAAAACGTAGCTAAAAGACTAAGGGAAAGATTCACAGAACGCACTTTGGCTTCGCTAAGTAACCGTTTCATAGAAGTATGAACCTTATTCTTATTCTTGAATATGTTTATATTCGAATAAGCGAAAGTAAGCAAGCGTTTCATAAGAATATGAACATTAAAATGATGAAAATAATGTTGCTTAGCAAAGTAAGTGCAGTCTCAGATTCAAAATCTAGCGGTGACCCACATCTGTCAGCACGGAACAGCATTATATCGTGTGCTGCTGCAGCGTGCTATCGCGCGCCGTCACCTTTCGAGTGCTGTCGAATACGAGCATGCAATGCTATGGCGCGCGGTAGCACGCGTCAGCACTCCATCGCCTCCCAGCCGGCGACCGCATTTTGGCCGTGATCCCGAGCTCATCGGCGATTCCGCCGCGCGTTCTCCATCTTTCGTTCTCGCTCGAGGAAATGCGGATCTGAGCGATAGTAAAGGATAGAGCATGAAAAAAGGCTGACAGATGTGGATCATCCCTAGCCCTAACAGCCCACCCTAGATTGCAATGCAACCCAACAAGATTTCCGATTTTCACCAATTAACATGCGACTTGCAATATATTCAAATCCACATCACTTTAGTCGTTAATGTGTTTTCTGTGAGCATGGCGAGCTCGGCGTGACCACCTTGAGTCTTCTCGTTTCCTCCGCGTCCAACGCTCGCTTCATCTCGTAGTATCTCTGTTTGAACGACTGCAGCTCATTGTTGACCCGGTCCAGTTCTAAGCGTTGGTCGTTCACTTGACGTTCGCGCATGCTTAGTTCTGAAAGACGGGGGGGCAGGGGGGATATTGTAATCATGGTCACCTTGGAAGTTAGTTTGAAATGATAAGTCGCAGATAGCCAAAGATGATGGTTTAATGAATATAAAGTTTTTTGCAAAAAAAAAAAAAAACGGGCTCTTTACATTTTTTTCTCTACTTCAACGAAGAAGAACAAGAAAGAGGTTTTATTAATTTGACGATGTATTGGCAAGTTATTTGAAGCATCCCTGGCATGATTCTTTACGTTCCAAATTTTAATTTTGAAATGAACAAAAGAAAAATAATGATTATTGTGGATTATTGTAAACTTACTAATGGCGCGATTTGCTGAAACGATTTTTTTTACTGATTACTAAAATTTTAAAACTTGTTGGATATTTTCTCCAAATTAAACAAATTAATCTTTCTTTTTACACTAAATACCACTTTTTGGTATGAGTGATAAAGCGATAAGGATTCGAAGAAGGTTGTTCGCAAACTTACGTGTCTCAGCGGCTAAATGTGAGTCGTTCAACTATCCAGAAGACTTGGCAACGGTATCAAGAGACCGGTTCGGTCAAAAGAAGACCCGGTTCGGGAAGAAAACGATGCATAGAACCAAGAGAATGATCGCTTTTTGGTAAGTCAGGCGTTGCAAAATCGTAAGGCGTCAAGTGTGGACCGGAAGAAGAGTCTTGAAGAAGTAAGAGGAGTAGAAGTTAACCTGTGGACGGTGAGGAGGAGGCTTTTGGCTGCCAATATCAGGAGTTATCGCCTGGCTCGGGGCCCTAAATTAGTCCGTGAGCACCTTGTTGCTCGACTTCAGTTTGCTCGAAACTGTGCTTCATGGACTCTGGAGGACTGGAATAAAGTATTGTTTTCTGATGAAGCTAGAATCTCTTTGTATGGAGAGGACCGACGCCGGCGAGTGCTGCGAAGACCTCGGGAACGCTATGCGGAAGTGTGTTTCAAAGAAATCACTCCTTATGGTGGAGGCTCCGTTATATTTTGGGCAGCAATTGATTCGACGGAGCGTACGGAGTTAGTTTTCATAGAAAATGGAACATTAAATGCACACCGGTACATACTGGAAGTCATTAGGACTTCCAGTACATACCGCATTGACTGCACTTGGGGAAGATTCCATTTTTATGGACGACAATGCTCGCCCGCACCGTTCTGGCGACGTGGAAGCGTACATGCAAGAAGTTGGGATCCGTCATTTATGTTCTAAAGAGAAGGGAACAACCTGCTCTACAAAACATCAGGGAGCTAAAAAGAGTCATTGCAGAAGAGTGCGAACGTATTCCTCAAAAGTTAGTAAAAACTTCGTGGAAAGCATGCCCAGAAGGATTCAAGCTGTGATTTTGGCAAGAGGAGGTCATACTCCGTCAGGTTATTAGCTTTTTACAGTTGTAACTTATTTAATTAAAAAAAGTAAAAACATCTTCTTGTCTTTATTGCCTACCACTTCTTATTGTTTGGCCGTGTACATCGATTTTAAAGAATTCATCGAAAATGTTTAAAAAAAATTGCCAGAATTCACTTCACGCGTATTAATTCACACGATTATAAGTATGCAGACTACGTCAAACAATTTACTTAATTAACTCAAATCGACCTGAGAACGTAAATTTCTTTAGGTGCCCGTTTTTTTTTTTGCAAAAGAGTCTATTTAACTACCTAAGTCACGTAAGTACACATAAGTCACGTAAGTAATGCTTCAAGAATACGTTAACGAGTACACATTCAGCGTTCATAGTCAGCTGTACTCGTTAACACAACATCCAGTAGGTATTTTACAATTACATGAAGCGACCGAGTTTCTGACCTCTACAAACCAGTATCTGGGTAACACAATACTCCTCGGTAAGCTTAGACTGGTCAGGCGGGTAATGTCTGGGGTTGGGCTTCAGACTACCCGTAACGACATCGGTGACTGATTATTTTTTAGTTTCCTATTGTCAATTGTATAACTGACTTGCAAAGATTCGTGTCCAATATTATGCAAATATGTGCATGCATTATTGTGTAGCTTTAAGCTTGTCGTAGGTTAGATCCCAGGTATCTATTAGGTTGGGGAAAAAGTCTTTTCGCATTATAGCATGTATGAACTTGTAATAAAATCTCTTTGGCTATAATATTTGTATCTGGCTGGTTTTGGTATCATTGAAAGTTTAAATTTTAAAGAACATAATTCCAAATTCAAATTAGGAAAATGTGTGATTTTCATTTGTTTTTCGTACCGTCAAGATGAGTGAATCTAATGAAGAAATTCGATACATTTTAAAATTTTACTACAAAAAAGGTAAAAATGCAACGCAAGCCGCGAAAAAAATTTGCGATGTTTATGGACCTAGTGTGGTGTCTGTGAGAGTAGCACTTCAATCCGGAAATTTTGATGTCAAAGATGCACGTCGCTCTGGTCGCCCTATTACGGATAAAATGGATGCCATTTTTGAAAAAGTGGAGCAAGATCGGCATATCAGTAGTTA
Source organism: Dicycla oo (assembly GCA_948252095.1). Lineage (NCBI taxonomy): Eukaryota > Metazoa > Arthropoda > Insecta > Lepidoptera > Noctuidae > Dicycla > Dicycla oo. The sequence continues at coordinate 20,918,003 of OX411732.1, forward strand.
CGACGTAGCTGAAGAACTGGAAATTGACCACAAAACAGTTTTGGCGCATTTGAAAAAAACTGTGTACACAAAAAAGCTCGACATTTGGGTACCTCACGAGCTCACTGAAAGAAACCTAATGAACCGTGTACTCATTTGTGATTCTTTATTACGACGTAATGAAACCGAACCATTTTTGAAGAAGCTGATAACTGGTGATGAAAAGTGGATCACGTATGACAAGAACGTGCGAAAAAAGTCGTGGTCAAAGGCCGGTCAGGCTTCACAGGCTGTGGCGAAACCCGGGTTAACTCGCAACAAGGTGATGCTGTGTGTGTGGTGGGATTGGAAGGGCATTATTCATTATGAGCTGTTACTACCAGGCAGGACCATCGATTCTGAACTCTACTGCGAACAACTGATGAGATTAAAGTAAGAAGTTGAGTGAAAGCGGCCGGAATTAATCAACAGAACGGGGTGTGGTTTTCATCATGATAACGCTAGACCTCACACATCTTTAGCCACTCAGCAAAAATTAAGAGAATTTGGCTGGGAGGTGTTAATGCATCCGCCGTATAGTCCTGACCTTACACCTTCAGATTTCCACCTGTTTCGGTCTCTTCAGAATTCTTTAGGCAGTGTCAGGTTAACATCACGAGAGGACTGCCAAAACCACTTGTCGCGGTATTTTGATCAGAAGTCCCAAAATTTCTATAGCAATGGTATCATGTCCCTACCTACAAGATGGCAAAAAGTTATCGAACAAAATGGTACCTACATACTTTAGTTAAATGTAAATAAACTATATTAAAAAATGTTTTGAATTTTCTTAAAAAATACGAAGAAACTTTTTCCCCAACCTATTATTCTGTGTGTAGATTGTTACATTTTATTAATTTGACAACTACAAATCTAGGTAGTAGGTATACTAATAAAGCTGAAGAACAAGAAACAAATGTGTTTGTTTGATCGCAATCTCTGGAATTACCAATCGGATTTATAAATTCTGCATTAAATAGCCAAAATTTTATTTTATAGGCTATTTAGCATCACGTCACGGTCCTTGGGGACCCGACCAAAGAGAAGAAAAACTTAGAAAGAGCGCGGGCGGGCGATGGGATGCGATCCGATGGGTCGGGGGGCCGAGTTTTCACGCGTACGAAGTAGCGTGCAGAAGCTAATTGGATATAAAGAAAAACATACCCGCAATTAAACACTTCATCTTAGTGGTCCTCTGTGTCAAAGCACGTTGCGTACGATTCAGTGTGATCTGCAAAACAAACCGTAGGTAGTTCAATTTAAGACGCCCCTAGAGCTTGCGTATTTCATACAAACGAAATTCCAAAATAGTTTGTAAATCAAACATATTCTAAAGGTAGTGTGTATTTATTCCGATTGGATTACAGAATATCTAGGTTATCAAAAATATATAAAATAAGAACATTGTTTTAAACATGAAATATCGAGAAGAATAAGTTTCTATAGAAATTTTAAATTGCTCATATCTCGTCTTCAAATCACTGTCCTTTCAAAATATATGTTTGGGATCCTAGATATTCTGTAATCCAATCGGAATAAATACACACATACACATATACACATATAAGAATATGTTTGATTTACAAATTATTTTGGTATTTCGTTTGTATGAACTACGCATGCTTCGTGGGCCTCTTAATGCGTCTTTTTAAATTCATAGACAAAAGCAAACATCCTCACATAAATGACAAAAAGCAAGTAGCGTGCATAAAAATACAGTGCTGAGTGGTTTGAATAAAATTTTTTGATAATAAAATTATATTGGTAAGTTTCCATCCGTAAACTCTTTTGAAACGTTGGATGGTGTCAATGTGCTTATAATACTGACTGCAGTTTGCACACACAAAAGTCGATTTGCAGAATGATTTTAATTCCGATTTACTTTTAAAGTCGGAACCCTAAAAAAGAACAGAACCAATGTAAAAGTTCAAACCAAACATAAAACAATTATAATTATAAAATAACAGTGTACTTACCTCGACTATCGTGATTGCTGACCGTACATGGTCCTAGAAAAATACTTAGCTATGTACGAGTATACTGTAACATCATAAAATAATCACCTGTATTTCAGGACTGGGCTGCAACGCCAGCATGTCTTTGACGGCGGTGTACAGGTTACGGGTCTCTTTCAACTCGCGATCCTTTAGGACGATCATCTCGCTCTGAGCCAGCACTTTCCTGTATAAGTAGGTGAAGGTATGTTAATATAATATGGTAGGTCACAAGTTATTATAACTTGAATGATTCGTAAGAAAATTATAGTGTAGGTACACAAGCTTGTCCATTTTCTACTTACACAATAACTGGTTAAACTGGGAAACACTGGTTATGCATAACATCATAACATAACATCACGACTGTAATCCCCGAAGGGTTAGACAGAGGTGTACCTATAGTACACCCACATTTCGCCATGTAATAGGGGGCGAGCCTGTTGCCATCAACCGGACATAAGTTCAAACTCCCCGTTACTGAGAAAACTCAACTGACAGAAAAAACCCAATAACACTGCGCGACCTGGGAATCGAACCCAGAATATTATGCTCAGCATTCGCGCATGAGACACTAGGTTTACGTTTTATATTTTTTATTATTATTACAATACAAAAAGCTTAGTCAATGATGTGATCAATTAGCATCTAAGACTTCTTGTCAACGATCCGGCAATTTGGATGCCTTTCGCCCAGAACTCTGATGGCTGTGCCTCGAAAAAGTTGTTCTACTCAGCCTGTACGTCAGAGAATCATTAAATTGTTTACCCCGCAAATGTTGTTTCAGGGCTCTAAAAAAATGATAGTCTGGTGGGGCGAGGTCTGGGGAATAAGGTGGGTGGGGTGTCGTCTCCCAGCCCAAGTTCTCCAACTGTTGGCGAACGACAGATGCGACATGAGGTCGAGCGTTATCGTGTATAAAACTACATTGACTCTTCTTCGTCGTTTTTTCTTGATAGCAGCAGATAGTTAGGTGAGCTGGGTTGAATATTTGTCAGCGTTTATAGTTTCATTGTGTAATAGTTCATAAAACAGCGTGCCTTGCGCGTCCCAGAAACAGCAAAGCAGAACTTTTAAGCGGTTCTTTTGACTCAGCTTCGGTTGAGTTGGTGGCGTTTCTTAAGGAGGCAGCCAAAAAGCACGACGTGCATCGTTCTCGTAATTAATCCATGATTCATCTCCAGTAACCAGATCAGACAAAAGCTCTTTACGTCGGGGTCGTAGCAAAAGTGATTGACAGATAGTGACACGGACTGCACGATTGGCGTCTGTAAGGATGTGCGCTACCCACCCAGCCAAAACTTTTTGATACCCAAGCTCATACACATGGTTTTCCACGGCGTGGTGACTGCAGTTAAGTGCTACCGCTAATTCACGAGTGGTAGCATCCGGATTCGACTGCAGTTCGCGGCGAAAATCGTCATCATTCACTGTGGGTGGTCGTCCAAGGTGTAGCTGACTTTCCAGGCTCCTGTCTCCTGATTTAAAACCGTCAAACCATCGGGACAGCGTCGCATGACTTGTACTTCCAGCGCCCAATGCAGTGTTGATATTGTCAGCCGCAGCCCGCGCACTGTGGCCTAACAAGTACTCGTATAAGTATAGTGTTCGAACTTGTCGCTCGTCCATTTTTCTTCAAATTGACTAAACCGATCGCGAGGGCGGCTTTATGTACCCCCACATCACAAGTACCTAGAATGTTCTACAACATTCTAAAATATTATCGAAAACAATTAACTTGAAAATGGAAATATATAGTTTTGTAGAGTGTCTCATTACTTTTGTGCCAACCCAATGCATAGATACTGCTTATGATAACTGGTCAAAATGGGAACACTATTCATACTCATCTATCTTGTAAAAATAGATAAAAACAAAATACTTATAGACAATAACAATAAAGTAAACAAATCGTAATTATTTAACAATAGCCTCCTGAACAATGACACAATTGAAAAACCTTAGCACAAGATCAAGGGTGAAACAATCCGGTCAATGTCTGTCCCACAGAGCTAGGATCCGCCTCCCCGGCCGCTGCTATTGCCAACATTTTCCTCAAACGTCAAATAAAGCATGTCACCCACAGATATAGGTCATCGTTTACATTAGGGTCGACGTATCTTGGTGAGTCGGAACTTCGCGCAGAAGGCTGCGCAGTAACATTTTTTAGGAACCAAAAATGGTGACGTGAGGCGAGTGTGCGTGAGAGAACATGCGCGAAAGTTCGCATAGCCTATGTTCAGAGTTCAGACTAGCCAAGATACGTCGGCCGTAGTGTACTCGGCTACTCGAACTACGACACTAATGAGTAACGAGAGACATAGGTATAGAAACTGACGCTTTGAATCGAGGGCGGTTCGCCGTCCGTGACAGAAGTTGTGCGCTCAACTCCCTTTCAGGCGCCACGAATTTTGTTAGGTAGTAAAATCAAAATCCATTTATTTAAACTAGGCTTTGAACTTTTTGACGTCAAAATTAAATAAGACAGACCCCTAAAACGCCTACCGTTTACCACTTCCACTTCTTTAACTGGGAAGATGTGGCGCGACAAACTCTCCAGGTTTGTGTACAGGATCTTGTACACAAACCTGGATGTACTTACTCGCTAGATCGCACAGTCGTACATTAGAACATTTTAAATTTTTATGCCTAACTTATAAATATTTGACAGAAAACTATTTAGGTATTCTCTTTGCGTGTTAACTCGTCTCATACAAAGATTATTTCTCCTAAACATTTAGCCGTTTCACTTTATTCTTTACATACAGTACAGTACAGTATTTTTACTTTCGATACCTCTACATGGCATTGTATTCATAAACTTGGTTTGAAATTAACATGTCCAGATGGGTTAGAGTTAGAACAACTTGTAGGTAGGCGATCTCCGGAGATCGGCGACTCTGTGCTCTGTGGTCTATTCGGAGCCTGCACTTTTTGCTAAATTACGACATTCTTCCACAAAACAAGATAGGTATTACATTGATCAATTGTGTATTAAGTAGGTACTTAGTTGTAATTACTCATAATTGGACCTAGTTATGCAGAAAGCAGCCATATGGCACTTTTTCCAAAAATGAGTTGTAAACACAGTCACACTAATTTCGACATATAAGATTTTTTGCAAAAACAGCCATGTCGATATCTCTATTTATCACGGAGATATGAGCCGTTAAATGCAGCCATGTCCATATATCCGTAATGCAACCATCGACAGAAAAATACTTATAACTCTGTTTGTACTTTTCCCGACATGGCTGCTTTCTGCATAACACGGTCCAATTAAATTTCAATCTATGGTAAACTAGCCTTACCTACTATTATTTTATTAAATTAATTTAACTGTAGTTCATCAAACCAACGTCACGTACGACCAATCGATCGATCATTTAAATTATTGACGTGCCAAAAGTTTGGGGGTAACGCTAATTATAAACTTTTTAAGGGTCGTTATTATTTTTGCACCATTGCAAGATAACAATAATTTTATGTGCAGTCATTTGTAGTGACCTAATCTCTTCAACATGGTTTTGTAATCACTGATTTAACTTTGTACCAGCCAATTAAAGTACCTAGTGACATTTCATCGATGGCTCAACTAAATTGAGTAATCACTGCGATAATTTTAATAGTGATTAAACGAAATTACGTAAAGGGAAGGTTGCTTCGGTACTTCGGACGAGGCTATCATGTAATTATGATAGAACTTCACTTACAGGTACCTAAGTTCGTTAAATCACATATAATGTTTGCGGAACTTATTTGTTAAATCAAGGTTTGAACAAATTAGGTAGGTACTGTACAGGTCTAATTCGAGCCCCTGTCTAATATATCAGGGTGGCAGTCTGCATCTATGACATTGGAACGAGACGGTCACTTTGAAAAAAGGTAGAGTTTGTTCTGGGGAGACGTCAACGAGACGGGCCCCCTTAGCCAATGTAGGTTCTGCGCGTTGATTTAAAGAGATATAAGGTCAGATGGGGTAAGTGAAACATACTTTACTTTTAATTTTACATAAACTGCTCTAGCACAGTAATATGACTCGCATTCATAATAACGATTGATGCGAACGACGATGCGAAGTACTATTCCTTTAATCAGTTGTCTATGATACCAGTTACAAGCTCTATAGTCAGGCAAATGAATACATGTTAAAATGCTTTTATCGGATATGAGTCGTATTTCGCCGGTGTTAGGTTTAATTTAGGAAATACATTTAATAAACTGAATTTGGGGTAAGTGAAACATTGTCTCGGTGGCCAGGGGTACTAAACTAGTGCAAAAATCGAACAAGATCTATATTATTTCTTAATGATTGATAATAATAAAAATGCGATGATATTATAAAGGGTTATTGGTAAAACACCAACAACCTCGTAAGGGGTCATTGTACTCATCATTATGAACAACTTTTACTATGGGCCGAAACCTGAAATCGCAAAAAAAATTTGCTGTTCAGTACATTTGACGAATTATGCGAAAATAAATGTACTGAACAGCAGATTTTTTTTTTCGCGATTTCAGGTTTGGTCACATTAGTACAAGTTACAAAGTGCTGCGGCGTTGGAATTATGTTTCAATTGTTTTGCTTCAGTAATGGAGGAACTAAAAGGCTCAAACTCGATGCACAACGTACCAAAACCAGCAGAAAAAAAACATACTTTTTTTTTTTTTTATTTCTTTCGCCTGTATTAAAAGGCAGGCATCGATCTATAGACCATTCAGCCAAAAAAAAACATACTGGTTGACAATGTTGACATAATGCAAAAATATGACAGTCGGGCAATAAATGTCAAATAAAGTTGTTCCCGCGTGATGATAAAAGATTCTACTACATTCGATTTTTGATTGATTTCTGCAAACCAGCCAGTGGTATTTCACGAATACAACTTAGCGCCCATTGCCGCCGTTGACGACCAATGGTATTGACAAATACCAGTGGTCGTCAACGGCAACCAGTGATTTAGAACTCTGTTATTACGTTATGTTTTGTGTAAGCTTATCAATCTGCCTAGCCTTTTCCCAACTATGTTGGGGTCGGCTTCCAGTCTAACCAGATGCAGCTGAATACCAGTATTTTACATGGAGCGACTGCCTATCTGACCTCCCCAACCCAGTTACTGGGTAATACGATACCCCTAGGTAAGACTGGTTGTTAGACTTTCAGGCTTCTGACGACCCGTAACGACTGTCAAAGATCCACAAATGTCAGCCGGGACCAACGGCTTAACGTGCTTTCTGAGGCACGGAAGAGTTTCGGTATGTAAAGATGGTCACACATCCACAGACCAACTCCGGCAAGCGTAGCTTAACCTGATGGATCGATCCGTGCGGCTTTTATTACTTAGCCACGAATAATAGGAAGAAAAGCAAAAATATCGGTTAGCAATATTAAACAAATAAAATCGTAATGCGTTTTAGAGGTTATAACAGATTAAAATCATTGTTGTTTTTAAACAACGTGGGTGTAGGTAATAGCATGATTAGACGTTTGAACTATTCCGATTTCGATGGATCTGCCTAGCCTTTTCCCAACTATATTGGGGTCGGCTTCCAGTCTAACCGGAGGCAGCTGAATACCAGTATTTTGCATGAAACTACTGCCTATCTGACCTCCACATCCACAACCCACTAACTGGGTAATACAATTTCAATATCAACATTAAATTAAAGTAAAGTTAATAACCATACCAACCAAATATACCTCACCGCACATTATTCTCTCAAGACATTTTGACAATGAAAAAGAAAATGAAAATAAGATAGATGAATGTACCTACTACCTAATATCTAGTTATGTGGTGTTATAGAAACTGATTTATTTATTTTGACTTGCGAGCTATCTATAGATATTTAAAAAATATTGTATACGCCTTTTTTATTAAATAAACAGTTATTTAACTTGATAGGCAATAATAAATCGAATAATCAATACAGAATCGATATCCTTATATTTTATGTAGGCACATTATACGCGATAGAAAAAATGGACATCCTTAGTATTGACAGGCGATAGCAAATATGGCGTACGTTGTAGTCGGAAACTTAAAGTACTAATTATTGTTCAAAAAACTATCCCATTGTAAATAATAATAAGTCTTATTTAAAAAATATATATTTCTATTTTAAAAAGTTTATGCTTTTAAAGTTTTTGAGACACGAGCCATTTCTCAAGAGTACTGTTAATGTGCAATCAATTTTATTTTATTCTTTTATTTTTGCATACTGAATGTTGACATGACTATGTACTTTGTACAGTATTATATTATTTTAATTTATTGTGAATGTGAAGACTATGTAGGTCATTGCTTTTTTGTTTGTTTTTTTTTTCTCAGTTATTTTTAATCATCGTCTGGCAGTTTGAGTAATTTATGCGGCCTACCCCAATGTCCTTTCTTTGGTATTGTTCGTCGAATCGTTGGGCTCCTTGAGTTCTGAGTTGAGCTGCGCGATTACTGACAAATGCGTGCACTGACTGGACAGGTCCTCTCAATCTGTGTGGTTCTTTCCTCAAAAGACCATTTCAGACACCAATCTACATGGTCTTCACATGAAGTGACCAAGATTATGTCTGGACTTTATAAGAGACTGTGACCTCTGAGTTTGTTTCGGCCTTTCTTCTCAGAGTAGTCAGATAGGAAACACCGACCTCGTCTAGTTTAAAAAAAAAACATGATTGACTTGTAAAAGTGTTTGTACAGACCTACTTACAGAAATAAAAATCATTTATCATCATTTATCATTTATCAATCTCCTTTAAAACAATATTTTCAGTTATAAATAATATATTATATTTTATTAAGAGCAACGACCACAAAGTGCAATTAATTTAAAGAATTGAAGATTTGTGTATTAATTTGTTCATATATAATTGGTGTAAAGATACAAATAAATTATTATGTGGATCTCGTAAAGATTATGATGTAGACAACATTCAGGAGTTGGCATTCAAATATTGTAAAAAAAGATTGAAATACAAGTATTTGACATTGTATCTAATGTTTTATTTTTAGTAACATACTTAACTTAAAGGAAAGAAAATAGCTATGCGTACATTGCGTAGGTACCTATATAGGTACCACCTATATGCTGCATGGATTGTTGTTCTTACTTGTTGCCAGAGGGCGCCTTGAAATGTTCGAGTGACGTCTCTATCCTCCTATAAATAAAAGTACGTTGTGGATGCAAGCAAGAATAGTCTTACGGTATACGTATATATAGGGTGACTGGTAATTAGTGACCGATACTTAAACACATGATTGTACTCATGATAACAAACCACTTTTACTATGGGACCAACCCTGAATTCGCGAAAAAACAAAATCTGATGAGTTATGCGAATATGAATGTATGGTGCATGGGTGATTACAACCATGTGTTTAAGTATCGGTCACTAATTACCAGTCACGCTATATAGGTGTTCCTTTCTCCGATAGTATAATGATGACATTGCTATCTGATAATAAAGGTTTTTTTTTTTTGTTGTTGAAAAGTTGATTGCTATCGACTATTTAGAGGTCCTCGAACGGTTTTTTGATTTTTGTCTGTTTGTTCGGGTTTCTTGCAAAAACTGGATATCCGATTTTAATGAAAAGTAAATAAGTTGGTACCTCGTAGGTCGACTTAAAAATTGGTAAATGTTTGATCAAATTCCGTTGGCTAACACCGGATATATAGATAGGTTTTTTGAAAAAATGCACATTCTGCAGGTAAATGGTAAATTTCAGAACTTTGAGCCGACCACATGCCAAGGCAAATTAATCAAGTACCTAGTAACACCACATTTTACATGAGATTATTTTTCATAACAATATTATTAAACTCTGGCACGGGGCAAGTGGGCCGTATGTTTCTCTTACCCCGGCCATCACCGTTTCACTTTCCCCTATCAGTACTTTTGAGTTTAGAATATCTACCACCTAATAATTCAATTGCCTGCACGATTTAGCTAGAAATAACTATTAGAACATAAAATCTATGGTTTGAATACGTTGCTTACCTATAAAAATCTTAATAATAGACTGATGGATCGACCCGTGCGGCTGTTATTACTTAGCCACAAGCTCCTAGGCTCCTACTCTATTAAAGTATCAAAACATGCTTCTTGTGGGGACCCCACGTAGGAAATGTGTGTTTCAAAGTAAAGTATTTTTTTAATATGTAAATAATAATAATGTTAGTACGGTGGTAATAAAACACAAATATAAATATCCGTTTATAATTCCCACAAAACATGTCTACATATGGCACCTACGCATGCGCGTTATTTTCTAGAACAGTTTTCCATATCGTTCGTTTATTTGCTTGTGATTTCTTACCGGGTATCTAATAGGTAATGATTAATTACTGTTTCAAATTAGTTAGCTTTCATTAATTAGGTACGTGAGGCGTTTAGGGGGTCGAGCCGAATCTCACTCAATCTCACGTGGGGGAGAGGGTTTCTCGGCAAATGTCACGTATTTTTTTTTCGCATAACTGGTCAATTGAGTATTATAAAAAATAATAATTAAGCAAATTATGTTTATTTATATAAATCCATTCACATTAGTTGGCGTTCATTAATTACGTGAGGCGTTTAGGGGGTCGAGCCAAATCTCACTCAATCTCACGTGGGTTTCGCGGCAATTGTCACGTAATTTTTTTTTTCGCATAACTGGTCAATTGAGTATTATAAAAAATTATAATTAAGCAAATTATGTTTATTTATATAAATCCAACGCAATCTAACACAGATTAATGTATTTAAACAAAAAATACGCATTTTGAACCACACATGAGATTTGGTCGAGCCAAATCTCACGACATCTCACCTAGAGGGGTTGAAAAATCGCCAAAATCGTCCCACATAATTAATGATCGCTCCTTTAGCAATACTTAGCATGACGTAGACGTACAGATTTCGGTAATGATGTGGTTAGGTGTTACTGGTGACGTACCGCTTTGTCAATAGATTTTGTTTGCTGACACTTGCGCCAGATTCTTACGGATATTCCGATATTTTGTTTTTCTACCGTTCTTAACACAACTAAGTTAAACAGTTCCGTGTCTGACTCACAGTTTTTCTAAGTAACGCACATCATACAGAACTACGTGGTGTGAGCGACCTATGAATCATCGAGCTTTGGAAAGACAAAATTGTGTCACACAAACATATGGGCTCCGCATGAGACTTTAATATAATCTCATGTTGGAGCGCATTCAAAACAAATTTTTGTACATGAAACTATACAGTGTCTATCCCTTCTATCCATTGATGTACCTAACCTTATTCGTTATCGGTATGGTCGGGTACAACAAACTCGAGACAAGGAGGGACTTAGCTATAACCACATAATTATATATTCAAACTATTACGTGGTAAGACCTATAATTCCGGTGTTTTGAAGGAGATTTGTCTGAATGTGCCTGACAATTACGTATCGCGGCACCGAAAACCACGGTTACTAGCAGTGCCACACGCACGAACCAACTTGCTCAGCAAAGCGCCGCTGACGCGCGCCTTGCACGCACTGAATGACACGGCTGACGACAGGATCGACTTATTTTCTTGCTCTCTGAATTAATTCACAAAAATAATATTGTATGTGCTATGTTATTAAAGATAGTTTAATTAAGGACCACGCTACCGCATTAGGATTTTCCTGTAATGATAGCGGTGTTTGTGACAAATAAATAAATAAATAAATAAAAATAATTGCGTGAGTTGTGACAGTTGACAGTCTCAACAAAGCGAACTTTTCTAAATACTAACATTTCAATAAGTACTAGGTACTGCCCGGATACCTACTTACTGTTCTATGATCTGTACCAAAAGTACCTAATGATAATGTAAACAAATGGATCACAAAACTTACCTGTTGATGCCAAATTGTAGCCCCACTTAAACATTTTGTGCTTTGATTTGATTATTTGAATCATAGAAATATAAAAACTTATATCTATGATTTGAATACTTAGGGCCGATTTTGAGGGTTCCGTATCAAAATGGTAAAAAGGAACCCTTATGGTGCAACTCAGTCTGTCCGTCTGTCACAGCTGGATATCTCAAGAACGACTAATGCTATCAACTTGAATTTTGGAATGGTTTTAGTTGACATTTGCCCAACTATTTTGCAAATAAGAAAGAGTATGTTTTTTTTGCAACAGGGACTGAAAGAGGATATTAAAAATTCAAAGTGGGCTACTAGAGCAAGTGGGGTATCACATAAAAGAGCGCTGTTTGCATATTCTCAATCTTTTTTTTTAGGCCGCATAGTTTTCGTCTTTTGATGAAAAATGTAAAAAAATACCATTCCCGCCCCTTATCTCCGAAGTTTGCACAGAGAAAAATCTGAAATTATTGTGAGTGATAGAAGTTTATGTAAAGATTACAGGAAAAATAAAACGATGTCTCTAAATAGCGCACTTTTTTATATATGATGGCACGGAACCCTCGGTGTGCGGGTCCGACTCGCTCTTGACTGGTTTTTTAATCGTCACATAACTTTTATCTGGGGAATATGATTGACGTTTTGACAGCTTTTGTATAGAAACAAATATGTTTATTCCTCAAATAAAAGTTATCTGACCATTAAAAAATTGTAATTTTAAATCTGTTATTTTTTAACCTCAATTTTCGTTGATTTTTCAATTGCAATTGAATCATGTTATTCATACAATAATTGTTGGAAATAGTAGTGAGATATAAAGTTGAAACCTTCTAAAATACAGGTTACTAATTTAGTGAGTCTATTGCGATTTAACCTGAACAGGGCTTGTTTACAGTTTCATCGGAAATTTTTGGAACAGACATTAGTTACTTGTATGAACACAAAGCCACTTACTTTTGCGTCAATCTTAGTTTCTGAGTGAGCCGCACACTCTCCGGGTCGGTGCCCTGCAGCTTGCGCCAGCGGTGCACGTTCAGAGGAGTCTCCAGCGCCTCCTCTAGAGCTCTCACTCGAAGGCGCTCCCGGCCTAACTCGCGTTCTAGGTTGAATACCTGGAAAAAGAAAGATGTCCAAGGCTGAATTCTACACACATTACTTGGTACGCACCTACTTTGGCTAAGCGTTATTTCTGTCACTGGTGCACAGCTGTCTGACTACAAGCACAAGACAGAGGCGGGAATATGTCTAAGCAAAAACACTTGCTATGTTACATTTACAGATCTCGGTCTAACTTGTCTAAAAATGAATGAAATACACCGACCCCAGCGTCGTTTGATCAGACTCGATTACTAGAATGAACCCATAGCCCCTGCGACCATTGCATATCAAGGAGTTGACCGGGTGTGATAATGGTAGAGAAGACGTGCCCTTAAAATATGGAAGGATGATTAGAGCCGTACCGCATATGCATCCGAAAGAAGCCTATGGAATGACGGGTGATATTTATCTATGGATGGGCATCTTTTAACAACATCTTAAGGATGATATTGGCGTTGCCTCGCTTCTGTAGTGCATTGTGGATGTTTGCGCTGTATCGCACTGATGCCTTTCATGCCGTCATCCGCAAGAAAATTGTATCCCTGATCTGCAGAATGCGTGGCAGCTGCAGCGGAATTCTGAAGACTAGCAGAAAGGATCTCTTCTCCTATATGGAGATCCTTTATTAAGAGAGTAATTTAAATGTATTTTAATTTAATTTTAATTTTTAATAATTCGGACTGTATGGATCAAGTTATCTGAAATAAATTAATTTTATTTATTTATTTTATTTTAACGACGTCACCGCCAGGTTGGTTCAAATCCAGCTTTACCGGTAAATCTTTTGGCGGGGCTAAACTGCTTTCTCAACTCTTTTTTTTATTTCACTGTTATGCAAACATTTTTGTTTCTAATGTCTACGCGGTACATGTTCGGCTTGTAGCTCGCTGCTGTTCAGCTCAGGTTGAGGTCGGGGGTCACCACTTTGTGGACATAGAAGGAACTCCACCCGTCTCCTTCCACGCGCATCGGAGGCGAAGGTGCGATCGAAGAGCAGAAGCAAAACTTCAACCCGCAGACAAAAATTAAAATTAAGTAAACTAGTGTAAGTAATAACCTCGAGGAACAGAGCTCCCACCTCTTTCTTACTTTTATTGGCCGGCTTGAGTGGAGATTCGCAAGAGCAAACGTGTTCGGAGGAAGGAAGTATTCCAGTAAGGTGCTGGTAGGGATCTTGACAGTACTTCCGGGAATGTCCTGATAGCCGTGGAATACCTCTCCACTCCTCACGCACCTCAGAAAGTGTTGCCTCCTTGTCGCTACGTCACTATGTGCTAGCGGCCGCTTCCGGCGGCCCATTATTGAGTGTGCAAGTTACCCCCTGCCATTTTATCCGTGTATAATATACATTGGTCAGGCAGGGGACATAATTCTTCCATAGTTCAAGTTACCCAATCCACTTAAGCCACCCAAACCCATAGCCCAATATGTTTTGTTTCCACGTAAAAGAATAGTCCTGCACCAACCGGGGGTTGTCCTTGGGTGCAATTGCATAGTGCATATAGGGCTAATCGTCGGTTGGTGCCTCCTCATCATTTAAAATTATTTAAAGAGCCTCTGCGAGTTGGCTTCGGCTCCTCGTATGCCTTGCCCCAGGGTCCCGAGATATGTAAGATAATAAAATAATAATAAACAATAAATTAATTTTTCAAAAAGTAATGTTCAGAATAGGTGTATGCATATACACCAGCATTTACAGCGTAGGACTTACAAGAGCAAAGAGATTAGGTCATTGACCCCCATGCTAGGTGGAATCTGTGTAATAGGAGTCATCCATCCGTCTTTATACAGGATTACCTACAGGTAAGTAAGTAGTACTTATATTTTAAGGAACAATATGTTTAATTCTAGTGTGAATAGGGTACCTTAAGCTTCTTGGTAAATAGGTCGACCAAAAATTGAAACCTCGATTTTAATCTAAGCACTCTAGGGCATATATTACGAGGCTATTGAAAACTATACGAGACTAATCACTAACTATTATAAAACTCACCTCTAATCTCAAATCGGTCATATTCTCAATTCCCTTGGAGAGCAAGTTCTTCTCCTTGCGCAGTCGGATGATCTCCAGTCGCAGGAGTCGAATGTCTTCCACACGCTGTTCATACTGACGCTCACCTTCGAAGATATAGGAATTTGAATTATTACATTTGCCAATATTCATTTTGGTTCATGGAGTTTAGGAATAAATAGGTAGTCACAGGATACAGAGTGCCTTAGATTGTAAATTTTTGGTTATCTCAGGTCTACATAGCATCTAGTTTATATACCTAATTTGTATTTTGTACTTTTGGTTTTTATTTGATTAAAATAATGTTTAGACACGGAATAGATAACTGTCCCTCGGATAAGTTCTGGATAAATTATGTGGCAGTTAAGTTTCATACAAAAACTGTTATTTTTTTTATTTATCTGGAAAGATATCGTCCCGTCACCCAGTGCCTCGTGTCCAGTGTCTATGTCTTTCCAAACAATAACACAAACCTATACCTACTCTCAGGCTCACTCACAAAGAGGCTCTTATCTTCCAAGAAAAGCTCTGTCTTCTCAAGAATTAGCTTCATTCACTCACCTCTCTGCAGCGTGATTTCCAGTATCCGTATCTTCTCGTACAGCAGCGAGATTTCGTCGTTCCTCCTCACCAGCTGTGCGCCCACCACGTCGCGCTCGTTCATGAGTCCTTCCAGCTCTTTCATGAGCTTGGCGCGGGCTGTGTCGCCCTCCTAAAAATGAAGGAAGGTTTATAGATTGATGTTTTATGATTATGAGACCAAAAACTTGGAACATAAGATCAACAAGTCTGTTCGTAATAGTTTATTTATCGGGCCAACATTTTGTGCCTTGAAGTGTAAATAAAGAAATTTTTATCCTCATTTATTCATTAAAACAATAACTACAGGTTTAGGCACTTGTCCCACTATTTACTCGCTTATGAAACGTACAATAGATATACATTCCGCGTAAACAAAAGAGATGCATATATTAATAGTCGATCGCTGACTGTTCACACCGCGCGCGAGTACTGGTTTGTCGCAGCGACAAGAGCTATCAAAGAGAGTACTCGCTCAGCGACGCTCGAATGGCGGACAGAGCACTCGCTGAGAGACTCACGCTTGGTACATACGCATACCAGCGAGTAATCACTTCTCACCGTCGTTTAATCGCTGCTAGTTGCTCACCAACCCGTTTATAGTTTCTAGCTCTACCCGCTTCTCGCACATCGTTGGCGGTGGGAAAAGTGCTTTAAGTCTGAAATTGCCGTTTTAACGTACTGGCCACTTTGAATTAAAATTAAACCTGCATGGTGTGAGATTCCAGTGAAACTTTTTTATTTCTTTTTTCATTCTAAATTTGAATTGAATGTTACTGAATAAATTGAATTGAATTGAATTGTTTTTTTCAATCAGCTTTTAAAGTAAAGAACAAAAATTTTTAGTTTTTAGAGTAATATTTGAATACGAGTTCCGACGTGGAACTAACGCAGCAGAAACAGTTCGCAATATCAATGCTGTGTTTGGAGAGGATACGGCTAATGAACGCGCCGTGCGTTTTTGGTTTAATGGTTTTCGTAGTGGAAACTACGTCTTGAAGAATGAACCCCGAGGAAGACCAGCCATTAAGGTAAATAACGATGGATTTAATGCCATGGTGAAAGCCGATCCGTATGAACCAAGGAATTAGCGGGCATGGTTTGATACCATACCCATAATATTGTCCTATTTGCATCAAACCGGTAAGATAAAAAAGCTTGAGAATGGGTGCTCCATGATTAGACTGATCTGCAGAGAGAAGCGCGCGTTTAAGTTTGCCTTACCTTGTTGATCCGGTACAGAAATGGAGGGATTTTGGGGCGAATTGTAACGGGTGATGAAAAGTGGATTCTTTACGATAATCGCAAGCAAACAACGCAATGGCAGATTCCAGGCCAAACGCCGCAACAGTGCCCTAAAGCGAACCTTAGTAAGCGAACTTACCCATAGAAAAGTGGTGATAACTGTATGGTGGTCACTTCATGGTGTAATTCACTACGGTATCCTCAGATCCGGTCAAGCAAGAACAGCAGATGTCTATTGTACACAACTTTGAATAATGATAGTGAAACTCGCAGCGAGACAGCCCCGACTCGTCAACCGATCTTCACCACTATTGCTCTATGATAGATAACGCAAAACCTCACACTGCTCGAGAAACCGGTAACACTACAGAACCGTTAGAAACCATCCGTCATCCTCCGTACTTGCCGCACCTGGCCCCTATACTACCATTGACTACCATTTTTTCCGCGATTGGGTTTCTTCCCAGGAAGTAATACAAAATGCCTGCACACAGTTATGTAGCAAAGGCATAAATGACCTTCCGATGAGATGGCAGAAATGTATAGAAAATGAGGGTAAATACTTTGGTTAAATAAATTTACCTTAGAAAAAAATTGTTTGAATTTTTGAGTACAAAACGGCAATTTCATATTTAAACCCCTAATATTAAATTGCATACCTATATAAATATAAAAACATAGAACAATTAAAATTTAAAAAAATTATCCGCCGGTGGGTTGTCCCAGCTACCGGCGGTTAGGGCTCCACGGATAGAAACTTACGATTAACCAAGTTAAAATTCTAGTTATTATTCTGAGAAGGTAAACTGCTCAGTACTGCAATAAAATTATTAAAAAATTCTTACCATGCGGCAAGTGTTTTTAGTCGAGAAAGCAGTTTAACCCCGCCAAAAGCACCTGTTACATGCAGCAATGCAGTACAAGGCCAAAAACAAAAAAGTCGGCCGCCCTATTTATACACATGGAACGACAACCTAAAGCAAGACATGATTTACTTCGACAATGAAATCAACTTTTGAGTAGATACGGCTGAAGAAAGAAATAAGTAAAAAAGGCTTCAAAAGAGAACTACAAGAAACCAGAAACGGATAGCAGTGAGATCTCAGACGAAGAAATTGGAAACAGCAACGTGTAATAAAGCATAGCAGTGACATAAAAAAAGTCGAAAACGCAGTTTAACCGCCAAAAGATTCACCGGGAAGCTGGACTAGAAGCAACCTGGCGGCGACGTCGTAAAAAGAGCCCATCCATAATTATATCACCCGTCTCTCCACTATTCCAATGCTTGCTATAGGGTGCATACTCGGAAGGTTCTTTATGCCCTCCATATCCTAAGGGCACGTCCTCCCAACCAATATCGCGTCCCCCGGTCTACTCCTTGATATGCAATGGTTTCTGTTGCACCATGTAACATGAGGCAACAGGGGCTAGTGTGAATCTTTGGGTTCATTCGTTTAATCGAGTCTGGTCAAACCACGTTGGGCTCGGTGCATTTCATTCATTCATTCACCATGCGGCAAGTGTTTTTAGTATAGTGTTGGGTATGCGTATTTGGATAGATTGAGAGCACTAAAGAATTGAATATTTGTTTCGGGATATCACCTGTTGTTGATATTACTATTGGGACTATAGTGACTCTACTCATTATTCAAACTCTGGTATTTTCTACTTGTAATTTTGGTTACTTCTGTGATATTTTTTTTTGTATGTTACTGGTTTGGGATTGCTACGAGTAATCTATTATAAATGTATGTTTGCGTACCTACTTTATCAACTAGTGTTATAGCAGATCTGTTGTTATATAATTATGGTGTGGTCTGTAATTATAGCGCGATCATAATATATTTTGTAAAATTGATTTTCTAAAACAGCTCAGGCGTACTTGTGATATTGTGTGTAGGGTTCCTGCACGAGTTTTAGTTGCGAGTTATATTAACAAGTTGATCAAGTCTATGCGTATAGTCATTTTGTTATTATTAAACCCACCATAGAACAGCGCCCAACATCTGCAACTCCTCAGTGACGAGTTGGCGACCAACAGAAAAGCGCCAAGACAATAAACTCGACGAGACCCGTATAAATGATATAAAAACATTTCTTGGAACCCGACCCGCCACTAATCAGAAAAGAAAAGTGGAAGAGTAAGCAAAGAAATGAATGTCGGGAGATTAGAAGCACGTGAACCTTAAAGTAAATGCAAACTTGTCCGCGCCGAACGAATCGAAGTTCCTAGTAATTCCTCCGGCGATTCATGCGATTCAGCGCGGATAAGTGTTTCATAGGATTTCATACAAGTAATCCTAAAATTCGATTATTTCAGCTCCTTCGCTTCCTTCGGCTCTGATAAGTAAGTGTGCGTTTACATTTAAGACGCTCCCTCGCCGGAACATTCGCCTGTAATGCAACAAATCAATTTTCGATTTTGAGCATTACGTTAAAATACTGCCTCCCTGGCTGACGAGCATTCGCCTGTAATATATCTAACAATCCAAGATTCCTGTTACAAATTGTATCACGGGTGCTGCCACTCACCACTGTTAGTGGTTGCGCCGAATTACTCGGGCAGCGAGTGTTGGGATTGCATTCACTTCACTCATCATTCGCGTGCGTGACCGGCGGCCAATCATTCGTCTGTCGTTCGTCGATCGCCGCTCCGCATCCACGTCGCTCAAAAACTGCTCCGACGCGCCGCCATATTTGTCTTTCGTGCCAATAAAAAAACCGCTAAACTTCGCTTGCATGCTCGCAACCTGCCGCGATTATAACTCATAAACCCGCTTAACTGGACGTGAATATCTATCGCTTGTGCACGCTGCTTCAAGTGTCTCCAAGAAGCAATCTTCAGGACCTCGTGGCGGCACTGCAGGTGAGTGGATTGCTTTCCTTAGCTCTCGTCTGGTTGGGTTTTCGGCGTACCATAATACCTCGCCCGCTCATATATAACTCTCCCGCATTATTGCTAAGTTCGCCCCGCATTTCTTTTCCGACTACCGCACCGCATCACCAGTTAGGTACATTACAAACGAATGGTCCCGGTGAATGTAATGTTACAAATTGTATCATTGCAGGTTGCGCACTGCAATGCTCGATGCTCCTCGCTCACTGATGTAATATGCTGGAATCTGAGGGCATAGATAAATGGCATTTCTTTCTCTACAATCTGTTTCTACAATCGCTATAGCTTCAAAATGACATTGACATGATCACGTGACATTTCGATAGCTTATATCAGCTCCAACCATTTTTTGGCTTTTTTGGTTGTTCTACTAGCGTCATCGTTAATCGAATGTTACTTTGTCTAACCCCTCTGAACTATTATTTACAGCCGAATGCTCCCGGTGAGGGAGCGCCTTAATGGTCGATATTGTTTGCTGTTAAAATGAAATGAATCCTGCTAGGAAAGTTTAATTTAACAACCAATTTCACCAACCTGCACGATCCTATTAAGCCTCGCTTCCTCCTGCCTTAAGGCGGTGATATCCGCGCGCGCCTCCGACAGTTTTCCGAGTCCCGACTGTATCTCCATGCGCAGCTGTTCGTTCCTCTTGTTGCACTTGCCGAGGATACCCTCGCAGGACTTTAGACCTGTCTCCTTGCCGCTTATATCTTCTTTTAGCTGTTCTATTTGGTATGCAAGCATCTGTGGTATAGAAGTAAAAAGTGTTAATAGGTATATGCGCTTTTTTTAACCACCCCACTAAAGAGACAAACAAAACAAAAAAAAAAAATAATAAAAAATATTCAAATTGGTCCAGCCATTTTCGAGTTTTTACGAGACAATTCATTTTTATATATTATATAGAAGTACAAAATATAATCTATTTCTAATAATTCTCTAAAATTCTAAATGAAGGTGATAACCGCATCAAAATCCGTTGTGGAGTTTAGAAGAACGACGCGACCACACAGAGAGACACGAAAAACGACTGTTTTTTTAAAGGACTGTTTTGTAGAAGATCGGTTTGTAGAGGAATACTGCAAACAGTACGGTTATGGCTGGTTGACACAGTGCGAGCTCACGAGCTGCTGACTACACAGTAGACCGCTGCTCGCACTGTGTACTCGCATGCCAGTAGCTCGGCTTGCCTTGGCTGCCTTGTCTCTTGCGAGTTGTGTGCTTGCGACTGACTGGCAAGCTACTGCCGAAACGATACGAGCGAGGCGTACAGGCGAGTGAAAATAAAAAATGTTGAAGTTACTCGGCTGCGAGCTACTGTCCAACACACAAGTGCGAGTAACTCGTATGATACGTCCACACAGTAGCTAGGCCGACTCCCACGCTAGCTCGGACTGTGTAAACTAGCCATTAGTTAGGTATAGTAATTTCAAAAGATTTATTTAGTATGTGACATCAGAATGCGTAGTTCGATGTGGCGTTGTAAATGGCGCTTCAAACTAAACTTACCTTCAACTTCTGTTTCAAGTCCTGTATCTCATCCAGGGCTTCAGTATAGTTCTTGTGCAGCATGTTCCTCTCAGCGCGCGTGGCGTCGAGCGCGACGGACAGTTTGCGCGAGCTGATGGTCTCCTCGCGGAGAGCCTTCTTCAGGTCCAAGATGTCGGCAGTGCGGAGACGGACCTCCTCTGCGCAGATAGTTTTAAAGGTTCTCGTTAATTTTTTACAGTAGGTACATCTAAAGAGAACCTAATTAATGCACAGACATATCAAGAATAGCAGACCAAACATTCGCTAAAAATTGCGTAGTCATTACGCACACATAGAGTGTTGTCAATACAGAGCCGGACTAGGGCCGGTTGCCGGTATTATCTAACGGTATTGAAACAAGCGATATACTTACTGAAAATCCGCGAAAATCGATATTCTCTGGGTATAAGAAGTGTATATTACTTATCAATAAAGTTTTAACGAATAGAACCACCCATCTATTCTCGTGGTTATTGTAAAAAGCGACTTAGGGAGTATTTTAAGAGGGCGACGGGCCTCCTTTTGATGACCGGCTTGACGATATATATTTTACATACTTACAACAAAAAATTTCGTGTTGTTGCCAAATCCGTCCCTGACTAATTTGTTGAAAAAGTTGCTTATATCAATATGGCGGCGCGGGATAAACAAGCTACGCGTCAAATTTTGTCTATAAGTCAGTAAAGATGTGTAAGTATGAGTCAGTGTGATAACAAGTGACAAAACGAGATGCTACTTACGACTTGTCGGTTAGCAAAAAACCGGTCAAGTGCGTGTCGGACCACGCACAATGAAGGGTTCCGTAGTTGGGATAAATTTATCCCAGGAACAAACTTAACATTGTGGTTGAAAAACATGTTCTCCCATACATTCCAACTACAAATGTCCATAGCTAAACGAAAAGGATCCAACCCACATTAGGTGTAATGTGGGATGGATCTTTTTCGTTTAACTATGGACAAATGTAAGTTTGTACGCACCATATTGAGAGATTTACTATATTATTTTAAGATCATAGACTTCTTAGGTATAGGTTTTCCTGTAATCTATAGCTGCTGTATTTTTTTCAAAATTTTAAGCTCAGTAGTTTCGGAGATAAAGCACGGGGAATGGTCAGTTTTCGTCTATTTTCTTAAATAACTTTAAAACAGTTTATTTTAAAATTATAAAAAATAATATATTTGAGACCCTCACAGTAAGCCCTTTCATTTGATATATCGCACGGTACAGTTTGCAAATACATATATATTTTAATTTTCTTATTTGCCGCCCAAAATTAACCCCATATTCAAAATTCATTAAATTACATTACACGTCCGTGTTTGGGTCACAGAAATACATACGTGTACCAAATTTCAACTTAATCGGTCTATTAGATTCGGAGCAAACTGGCTGTGACAGA
Organism: Dicycla oo; assembly: GCA_948252095.1. NCBI lineage: Eukaryota > Metazoa > Arthropoda > Insecta > Lepidoptera > Noctuidae > Dicycla > Dicycla oo. The sequence continues at coordinate 20,940,642 of OX411732.1, forward strand.
CGAACACACAGACAGACACATGAGTGATCCTATAACGGTTCTGTTTTTTCCTTTTGAGGTACGGAACTCTAAAAAAAGGATAAAGAATCATGTCCGTCTGTATAAATATAACTATGGATTAATTTTTGGTTACTACTCTTTGTATTTCTGTGAATTAATGGTATTTCGCAGAACAGTCAGGGAATTAATTGTAAAGCAAATTGACTATCAACTTAAATTGTGCGTATATAACTGTTACGTACAAGGATATTTCAGATCAGTTAAAATTAGAACAACACCGCCATCTTGTTCTATTTTTATACATTTCATGATTTCACAAAACAATATAACAAAGTTTTAACAATTTCGATCATAACAGTCTCTCTTTGACACTTGTGTGGATTGGCTTTGTCACCGTAAGATTGTGAACACTAGTTTATAATCTATCTCGTGATATAGTAAACTGTCGATAAATTGTGAAGTGTACCAATACTGCTTACAATATTACGTATTCATTTTCTATAGTTTATAATCTATCTCGCGAGATAGTATACTGTCGATAAATTGTGAAGTGTACCAATACTGCTTACAATATTACGTATTCATTTTCTATAGTTTATAATCTATCTCGCGAGAGATAGTAAACTGTCGATAAATTGTGAAGTGTACCAATACTGCTTACAATATTACGTACGTATTCATTTTCTATAGTTTATAATCTATCTCGCGAGATAGTATACTGTCGATAAATTGTGAAGTGTACCAATACTGCTTACAATATTACGTATTCATTTTCTATAGTTTATAATCTATCTCGCGAGATAGTATACTGTCGATAAATTGTGAAGTGTACCAATACTGCTTACAATATTACGTATTCATTTTCTATAGTTTATAATCTATCTCGCGAGAGATAGTAAACTGTCGATAAATTGTGAAGTGTACCAATACTGCTTACAATATTACGTATTCATTTTCTATAGTTTATAATCTATCTCGCGAGATAGTATACTGTCGATAAATTGTGAAGTGTACCAATACTGCTTACAATATTACGTATTCATTTTCTATAGTTTATAATCTATCTCGCGAGAGATAGTAAACTGTCGATAAATTGTGAAGTGTACCAATACTGCTTACAATATTACGTACGTATTCATTTTCTATAGTTTATAATCTATCTCGCGAGATAGTATACTGTCGATAAATTGTGAAGTGTACCAATACTGCTTACAATATTACGTATTCATTTTCTATAGTTTATAATCTATCTCGCGAGATAGTAAACTGTCGATAAATTGTGAAGTGTACCAGTACTGCTTACAATATTACGTATTCATTTTCTATATTTTATAATCTATCCATGTCAAACTTGAGAAGTTCATAATCATACGGTGACAGCTATACCGCGGCATATTGACATAGATGGTCAGTTGGTTTTGAGCACTTCTTGTCAGGTATTTACCTGACAAGAAGTGCTCAAAACTATTTGAATTAAGGACCAGCGAAAATGAATGATTGAGAACAACTTGCCTGTTATTTCATCAATTTTCTCGTTAAGAGCGATCGTCTCCTCCAACATCCTGGAAGGAAAAATGTGGTTTATTTATCATGAAATAAAATAATTAAACAACATAGAAGATCTATCTCATTCATTTCATTTATTCAATAACAATTCATATTGTGTCTGAATATTGTACAAAGATCCCTACTCAAATAATCAAAATAATAACAAGTAAAACACAGAATTAAATTAATTGAACACAATCTCATCATAAAAGTTTAAAATGTAAAACAATGTCAAAGAAGAAAAAATACCGGCCAAGTGCGTGTTGGACTACGCACAATGAAGGGTTCCGTAGTTGGGATGAATCCCAAGAACAAACTTAACATAGTAGTTGGAAAACATGTTCTCCAATACATTCCAACCGTAAACGTAAGTTAGTACGCACAATATTGAGAGATTTACCATGTTAAGACCAAGGACTTCTTGTAGGTTTTCCTGTAATCTGGTATTGAACTATTTTCTGAATTTTTTTCAAAATTTTAGTCTCAGTACTTTCGGAGATAAGGGGGGGGGGGAATGGTCAATTGTCGTCTATTTCCTTAAATATAATAGCTTTAAAATGATTTATTTTAAATTATAAAAAAAAATATATTTGAGATCCTAACAGTAGGGCTTTCATTGGATATATCACACGGTACAGTTTGCAAAACTTTTTTTTTTAATTTTCTGGTTTACCCTGCAAAATTGACCCCCATGTTCAAATTTCGTTTGTTTACGTTACACTTCTATGTTTGGGTCACAGAAATACATACGTGTACCAAATTTCAACTTAATCGGTCCCTTAGATTCGGAGCAAATCGGCTATGACAGACGGACGGACAGACAGACAGAGTGACACACGAGTGATCCTATAAGAGTTCCGTTTTTTCCTTTTGAGGTACAGAACCCTAAAAAGTAAATACATGTCACTAATATTAACAATAAAAAATTTAAAATTAATTTACAATGTCCACTATCTAGGCATATATTTAAATAAGCAAACGAAGTACCAGTTAACTCCTCAACATTCCCATCCAGAACAAAAATATTTTAGCTATGTTAATATTTTAACTATGCTAATCTAAGTACATACATTAGTAATTCTGAAAACTGTATTTCGTTTTTACTACTTTACAGCTGATGTTTCCTGCTTCCTTAACCGTCATAAATAAACTGTCCTTATTTTCTAAAACTCTACTAGCCCTTGGTAAATCTCGTTTATCTGTAACTACTTTCGTCTCTCTCAACTTCCCTTGCAACTCATCTACCCATCTCTCTCTATCTCTTACCTGTCCTTCTCCTTTCAAAGTTTCGTATCTTGAGCCCTTGCTTGTTAATCTGCATGGTGTTAACTTCCAGCTTATGTTCCAGCTGCTTTCGCCCCTTGCAACTCATCTACCCATCTCTCTCTATTTCTCACCTGACCTCTTGCTCAAAGTTCCATATCATGAGGTGTTGCTTGTAGATCTGAATGGAGTTAACTTCCAGCTCATGTTCTAGGTGCTTTCATCTCTCTCAACTTCCCTTGCAAACATCCACCCATCCCTCTCTATCTCTCACCTATCCTTCTCCTTCTCAAAGTTTCGTATCATGAGCCTTTGCTTGTTAATCTGCATGGTGTTGACTTCCAGCTCATGTTCCAGCTGCTTTCGTCTCTGCTCCTGGAGGTCCAGCATGGCCAGGTTCTCGAGCGCTTCATCTGGAAGTTAACGATTATCAATTACAAAAAAAGTAAGAGAAGAAAAAACAAAAAGGAGGTGGAAAAAACAAGAAGACAAAGTGGTGAAATGGCCATCCTTACATGATTTGTGACTCCGGATTTTTAATTTGTCTGTCTATGATGTCTTGTTTTATAGATTACGATTGGATTTTGAACATTTTTAAATACGGCTTGGGCCTTCAGTTGATAATTCAAAAAACGACTTTAGAGCCAAGTCCAAATTGTCAATTTTGAATTAAATTGACATCTGTTGAATAAACACCAAAATACAAAAACAGTTTTTTGTATTTCTAACATTATTCCAAGTCCAACTGAAACAAAACTGAAACTCAGTATTAGTTTTTGTATTTAGATCTTTAACTTAGTCGGAATAAATAATGAAATTAAAAAATGGCTTGATGTTTAAACCTGTGACTAAAGACTAATGTTGTTTTGAAGAGTTTGTTTGTATTTTTGTGTTTGTTTGTTTGACCGCGCTAATCTTTGGAACTATCAGTCGGATTTGAAAAATTCTTTTTGCAGAATTGGGCCTTCTTCCAGTTTTTTGTTTTTGCTCTTTGGAGCCGAGCAAAAAGAAAAAAACCGGCTAAGTGCGAGTCGTACTCTCACAAGAAAGGTTCCGTACCACCATACAATATTTAAGTAACACTAGTCTACATATTTTAAAAAATCCCGCCGCAGGAATCCGCTGGATGCGGGAAGCACAGAACCGATCGAAGTGGCGATGCTTGGGGTAGGTCTATGTCCAGCAGAGGACGTCTTTCGGCTGAAATTATGATGATGGTGAATATAAAAAAAATCAGTTTAAAAAAAAAAACACGTTTCGTGTATGAACCCCCTTTCATTTTTAACAATTCCATAGATTACTTTGTATTTCAGAATGATACTGTGAATTAAAATGTCATTTTTTGTAGTTGCAAAAAATCGCCCATATTGAAACAAAATAATTTATGCATCGGCGTTTTTAGTATATCGAGGGTTTACTGCGAAAAGCATCTAAGTGCTGTCAAGTCAGTTTTAAGTTCCCTATTGTGTTTTATAAGTTTATACATAATTAAAATGGAGGAGCTTGGGGCTAAGTAATAACAGCCACTCGGGTTGATTCATCAGGCTGAGCTACGCTTTCCAGGGTTGGTCCGTAGATGGATGACCATCTTTACATAGCGAGACTCCTCCGTGCCTCGGAAAGCACGTTAAGCCGTTGGTCCCGGCTGTCATTCGTGGATCTTTGACAGTCGTTACGGATCGTCAGAAGCCCGAAAGTCTGACAATCAGTCTTACCAAAGGGTAGTATTACCCAGTAACTGGGTTGTGGAGGTCAGATAGGCAGTCGCTCCATGTAAAATACTGGTATTCAGCTGCATCCGGTTAGACTGGAAGCCGACTCCAACATGTTGGGAAAAGGCTAGGCAGATTGATACATAGTTAAAATGCTATCATTTTTTTTACATAAAGTTTTTACCATGAAATATCTTCTAAAGTGTTTAACGTAGTTCTTAGTCGGTGTTACCAGTATAAAAAGCTCAACAAGATAATATTTTTTTTTATGTATTTAACAAATTTTTGCCAAAAATGTTGTTTAGCAGGTTTTCGCAGTAAACCCTCGATATGTTGATTCAATCCAGTATAATATACAGAACTTTCAAATTCCTAAGTTGTTTAGTTGTTGCGATAGAGCTCGTGCAAAAATGGTCTAAAACTAACAAAATCTGCAGACCACCCTATTTCTTCATTAAAAAAAAACAAAATTATTATTTGTACTCTACTCGATGAGTCGAGTGAGACAATGACACCCCTTTATTCCAGGGTAAGAAAACATTTTTTTTTTCTAAATCATCCCCTTTAATTTTTGACTTTATTTTATTTTTATTATTTGTTGTTATAGCGGCAATAGAAATACACAATCTGTGAAAATTTCAACTGTTTACCACGTACGTACGTTTCATGAGATACAGCCCGCTGACAGATAGACGGACGGACAGCGGTGGCTTAGTAAAAAATATGTCAGAAATAACGCTAAACGAAAACGAAGTAATACCACGGGCGATGCGACGTGACGCGGTCGGTGGAAATTTGACGCGGTGTATTAATAAAGCTAAAGTGAACGAGTACGCACTCTGTATCTTTTGCATGTTCTTCAAGAATATGTCCTTCTCTCTCTTCAGGTTCTCGATGTCTCTCTTGTCGCACTCGGTTTGCTTTTTGCCCAGCATGAGCTCGCGCTCCATCACCGACACCTGCTGCCGCAGACGCTCGCTATGGGCACAGATAAACATAGAAGGGCATATGCGTTTATTGGCAAAAGAACAAACCAGGGTAGACCGCTGATTAAGGTAGGTATGATTCACGACCGTAACAAATATGTACTCGTATTTACAGAATTATAATCATTACAATCAGTAATACAACTCCTTAAGTTAGTATAATCCTAAATGTCAAGATTTCATGAAACAGTCATACAATATGATTACACTTTGTCAAAAAGAGTTGTATTAATGACTTTAATGATTGTAGGGACTACAGGCAGCAATGTGCTAACGCTGCAAATGGTAATGTTCCATATGGTTCAGCCGGCAGTCGTTTGCGCCGCGCCGAAACAGTAACTTGTGTACACTGTATTATCCCTGTTAACGTGAATATCGAATAGACTGGTTTCACGGACTTGTGCATTTTATTTACTCTCCTCACCACAACCACTTAGTATACTTCAACATTGGTGACCCCGACGTGATCTTATTAGCAACGTGGTTGTGTAGGATAAATTCGGACAGTGCGTTAGTGTAAACGAACAGTAAGCAGCAAGTGTATAAGTAGTGCGGAAATAGGCGCGGCGAACGACTCCCCGTGGACTTGGGACCTATCTACGGGAATTTCAAGGGTCCCACGATGCAGACACCGCCACCAGCAGCAGGCCAAGTGGCCAGCATAAACGTCACAGACCGTATTCCTATGTTTTGGACCGACATGCCGCGGATGTGGTTCGCACAGTTCGAGTCCGCCATGGAACCACAAAAGCAGGGGGACGCAGCGAAATTCCACTTGGTAATAGCGAGGCTGACCAGGGATGCACTACAACAGGTTAGCGATTTGATTTATAAACCCCCCACAGAGAACAAATATGGCACACTGAAGCACAGACTGCTGACGGCCTACGAAGAAAGTGCCGAAAGACAATTTCAAAAATTAGTCGGAGAAATGGACCTGGGCACTCAACGCCCTTCACACCTATTGCGGCGGATGTCAGAGCTGGCGCAAAACACCGAAATATCTCCAGAGGCCTTACAGCGCTTATGGATTGCGCGCCTACCGGGATCATTGAAGGCCGTTCTTTCGGTATGTCAAGACCAAAAATTAGACAAGCTGGCCGAAATGGCAGATAAAATCATGGAGAATTTAAACAATGGAGAGGTAGCCACCATCTCTGCGACAACATCATCTTCAGCAGCAACGGACGTAGCATCGTTGATTAGCGAAATGACCACCGAAATGAAGGAGCTACGAAGAGAAGTAAACGAAATACGTGGACGCAGTAGGGGACGAGGAAACCGGCGCAGATCGCAGTCTAGATCAAGAGGTCCACGCCGCACCCCAGAGAGTCCAGATTGGTTGTGCAGCTACCACTACATGTACGGGAAGCAAGCAAGGAGGTGCACGAAACCGTGCAATTGGAAAGAAGGCTCAACGGCGGGAAACTGAGGTCGGTGCTGTCCTGTTCGGTGGGAGACAGCGGGGCCGCAACACAGAACCATCGTTTATGCGTAACTGACCGGAAGTCGAGAATCAGTTTTTTAGTGGACACAGGTGCGAACGTCTCAGTTTTACCAGTGCATAGTGTTAAAAATTGTGTGCGTTCTGAAAGCGGTTATAAGCTGTACGCTGCAAATAACACGGAGATAAAAACATACGGTATAAAGGTACTAGAACTTAATTTAGGCTTACGCAGAGTTTTTAAATGGCCGTTCATTGTAAGCGATGTCAAACAAGCAATTTTAGGTGCAGATTTTTTAGAGTCATATAAATTAGTGATAGATTTACATAATAAGAGGCTTATAGATAGTTTGACTAATTTAAAGGCAAATGGGTCAGTCATACGGTACGACGAAGCGTCGGTTAAGAGCATACAAGATAATATTAATAATCCCTATCGGGATTTGTTAGAAGAATTCGCGGAAATCACTAAACCAATGTCGTTCAGAGAATCGCCCGCCCACGCAGTAGTACACCACATAGTAACAAACGGCTCCCCGGTACACGCGCGTCCAAGGCCGCTACCGCCGGACCGTTATAATAAAGTAAAGGAGGAATTTCACCTAATGCATGAGTTAGGGATATGCAGACCGTCGCAAGGCGAGTGGTCTAGTCCGTTACACGTCGTGCCTAAAAAGGACGGGCAATTACGCCCGTGTGGAGATTATAGAGCGCTTAACGCGATAACAAAGCCAGACCGTTACCCCATTCCCCGAGTAAGTGACTTCACATATATTTTAGCAGGTAAAACTTGGTTTTCGCGACTCGATTTAAACAGGGCGTATCATAACATAGCAGTTGCAGCGGAGGACATCGAAAAAACGGCCATAGCAACCCCTTTTGGTCTCTGGGAGTTTCCACGCATGACGTTCGGATTGAGGAACGCAGCACAAACATTTCAGAGGTTCATGGACCAACACGTACTAAGAGGTATAGAGCGCATAGAGAACACAGATGGTAAGTCAGCACTTTTTTGTTACATCGATGACGTAATTGTAGCTTCAGACAATGAAAACATACATAAGGAGCATCTCCGTAAGCTATTTAAACGGTTCAGTGAAGCGGGAATAACCATAAATTTAGGAAAAAGCGAATTACGTCAGTTTAGAGTAGAATTCCTAGGTTTCGAAGTTACGCAGAATGGAATCAAGCCGATACCAGACAAAGTTAAGGCAATTGCAGACTACCCACGGCCAGATACAGTAGAGCAACTCCGTCGTTTTCTAGGTATGGTAAATTTCTACAGGTCTCATTTACCACATGCTGTGGTGCACCAAGCAGAACTCAATAAGTTTTTACACAATGCAAAAAAGAAAGATAAGACAAAAATACCATGGGATAGCGCGAGTATAACAGCCTTCGAGCAATGTAAAGTCAACCTACAAACAGCAACTACACTGAGTCATCCTAGTGCGGACGCGCCCTTATCCATTATGACGGACGCGTCGGACACATGTGTAGGGGCAGTATTACAACAAAAGGTAAGCGGAACGTGGAAACCAATCGGATACTTTTCAAAACAATTATCAGAGGCGCAAAAGAAATATAGCACGTACGACAAAGAACTAACCGCAATTTACATGGCCATGGTTCATTTTCGCAACTTGGTAGAGGGGCGGCAAGTCACTATTTTTACAGATCATAAGCCCCTAATGTACGCGTTCACAAAGGTAGGGAATAATAAGGAAATTCCAAGAAGGGCTAGACAACTATTGTATATTAGCGAATTTACAAGCGACATACAATACGTTAAGGGGCCAGAAAATATTGTTGCTGACGCATTATCGCGTGTAGAGTCCATTGTTTGTCCAACGGCGCTAGATTTCAACGAATTAGCTCAAGCGCAGGCACGCGATCAGGTTACGACCGGACGCGACGTTAGCAGTAAGTTAGAATTTAGGTATGTAGTTATGCCAGACGGCGATAGGCAAATTTATTGCGAAATGTCAACGGGTACCGCCAGACCTTACCTAACAGGTAAGTTTAGGAAACTAGCATTCGAAAGCGTTCACAACATCAGTCACCCAGGAGTACGTACTACACGTAAGATGACAACACAAAGATATTTTTGGCCGGGAATGAACAGAGACATTAACGAATGGACAAAAGCATGTATTCAGTGTCAAAAAGCAAAGGTTAATCGACACACAATTTCCAAACTAACTAGCTTCCCGCCATGTAGCAGATTTGAGCACATACACACAGATATAGTAGGTCCCTTGCCCACGTCACAGTACGGGCACCGCTATTGTATAACTATTATAGATCGTTTTACGCGTTGGCCTGAAGCAATACCAGTTACAGACATTACAGCTGACACGGTCTCCAAAGTTATCTACGAACATTGGATATGCAGGTTTGGGTGCCCAAACAGGATAACTACTGATCAGGGTAGGCAATTTGAGAGCGACCTTTTTAACAGTCTTATGAGATTTTTAGGGGTACAAAGAATTAGGACAACACCTTACCACCCACAAAGCAACGGATTAGTGGAGAGGTGGCATCGATCGTTGAAAAGTGCATTGACCGCACGTTTGACAGGTAGCATGGATTGGGTAGACCAACTGCAGACCGTTATGTTAGGGCTTCGTGCAGCGTGCAGAAGTGATACAGGTTTTAGTGCCGCGGAGATGGTATACGGCGAAACTATTAGGTTGCCAGGAGATTTTTTCCACGCGGAAAATAAGCAGGACAACGACCCGAACACATATGTAGGGCAGCTTAGGCAAACAATAAACAAGCTACGACCCGCGTCAAGAGCGAGTAGCGATACGCGTAATATATTTGTAAGTAATGATTTAAAGAAATGTACACATGTTTTTGTAAGAAATGAGATCATGAAAAAGTCCCTTTGTCCTACGTATGACGGCCCATACAGAGTAATAAGTAGAAATGATGAAGTTTTAGAGTTAAGTGAACAGTGTATTGAAAATAGAAATGTAGAAGTGGTAAAAAGAAAATTTTGTAATGTTAAAAGAATCTATTGTATTTCAAAAAAGTGTTAGCGATAATTAGCAACATAATTAAGATTAACAATGTATAACAATGTATAAATGTAGGTATGGGTCAATTATATTTTGCTGTTCGATCGTAGGTCACACCGCAGGGTTTGTGTTGTTGGTAACGGGCCACAATGATGCCAAGACAGGACAGCAGGATATAAGAGACCAACAGTTATTTTTTTTTTAAAAGGGGGAGGTATGTAGGGACTACAGGCAGCAATGTGCTAACGCTGCAAATGGTAATTTTCCCCCGCCCATATGGTTCAGCCGGCAGTCGTTTGCGCCGCGCCGAAACAGTAACTTGTGTACACTGTATTATCCCTGTTAACGTGAATATCGAATAGACTGGTTTCACGGACTTGTGCATTTTATTTACTCTCCTCACCACAACCACTTAGTATACTTCAACAATGATCATAATTATGTAAATACATACTTGTTACGGTCGTGAATCGTATTTTGATCCACATAATTGCAAAAAACGTAAGAATGTTTTTGAATGTTACCCTGGCGCTTCAGCTTTAATGAATTTGTTTATAAAGAAGTAAGATAATATATTATGATAATATGCGAATTCACACAAATTGCAAGAAAATTCTTGCAATTTGTGTGAATTCGCAAAAATTCTATTATGTGCATACATATGGCAAGAGATTTTTTAGGATCATCATCATTATTGACATTGACAACCCTGTTCCACTCTGCTGAGTATAGGCCTTCACCTTAGGATTGTAGGTTGGTACCTACTATCTATATAAATAAATAAAATTGAAGTGTCTGTTTGTAATGTCAAAATCACAGCTTTTTATTAATTGCCTAAGAAAGTATATACGGTACATGTAACAAAAAACATTTTAATTTTTTTTGTCTGTTTGTTCCGGCTAATCTCCGAAACGGCACGATCGTTGACGGGGTTTTCACAGGCAGATAGGAGTAACTTAACCTAATTTTATTTTAGAAAAAGAATAAGGGTCCGCTCAAGAAAATAAATTCTAATCCATGAAATAAATTAAATCCGATTCAAATGGGTTATTGACATCCACGCGGGCGAGGCCGCGGGCAGCAACAAGTTTTATTAATAAATTAAGGTTCACCCAGGATAATCATTTGTGTGCATGAACATGTCTGTTTGTCCTGAGTCTGGGTGTAATTATCTATATAAGTATATATTTACAAAAAAAAAGTAGTATATGTAGTATATCAGTTATCTGGTTTCCATAGTACAAGCTCTGCTTAGTTTGGGATCAGATGACCGTGTGTGAATAATGTCCCAGGATATTATTATATAGTTGTTCTTGGTAAACGTGTGATGGTGGTAAGTTCAATATTTCTGATGAAAACATGTAAGATTTCAACCGCTAATAACTACGACTCTTTTAATGATAACAAAAGATAGTTCATATCCCAAGTAGCACAGAACTGCATTATAAGGGGTCCACATCGGTAACTTCAGCATTTATAAAGCGTTATTAGAGTTCACTCGAACTGCGAAACCTGAAAATTAAGCTTTCGCCTGTTTATTGACTGTATTAACAACCGCGGAAGTAACAATATAATGCTGTGAGTGTTAATATAGGTGTACAGGTCAGTGTTAACCAGCATTTGGCAATCAATAGTACTGCCAGCAGCAATATAGCATTTTTGTGGACCTAAAAACAGCTATATTGTGAATTGAAGGCCACAAACGTACCCTTAAAATGTTTGCATTTTAAGAAAGAACATGTGAACTGATATAATGCTATCAGCTATTCTGTGACCTCAATTAACCATGATATAATGCGTCTTGCTGAACATAGCTGACCTTTTACTATGTTAATCAGCTTGTTACACACAATCTTATAACAGCACTTATTAAGCCCACGTGTGAATTCATATAATGCTAAATTACAGCAAACTGCTGTAAATTAGATCACATGTTACCTTTGATCCTGGTTGGAGCTGAATACTTCTACTAACATGAGCATTTAATCTACTATGTGCTGTTAAATAAGCTTTGATAGTGCCCCGTACGTATTATTCAGCGCCGCCATCATTGCGATATTGTGGTATTTTATTTAAAAATGTGGAAAATAGACGATTCAGGTGCCATCATTCAAATATTTATTGTTTCTTCACAAATTTATGTTTTACAATCCTGTCAATATCAACCTCAACATTCGAGCGCTTATTCCGCGCGGGCTGGCAGCGTCGCATTTCTACAGGTAAATGATAAATTATTTATTTCTGTAAGTAGGTTTGTACAAACACTTTTACAAGTCAATTATGCTTTTTTTTTAAACTAGATGAGGTCGGCGTTTCCTATCTGACTACTCTGAGAAGAAAGGCCGAAACAATCTCAGAGGTCACAGTCTCTTATAAAGTCCAGACATAATTTTGGTCAATTCATGTGAAGACCATGTAGATTGGTGTCTGAAATAGTCTTTTGAAAAGAGAATTTTAAAAAGAGAAAAAAGAAAATTTGGAGCAGTTCAATCCCATGTCTTTTTGTCCTCAATATAATCTTTAACGGTATAAAAAGCTTTCTGACACAACTTGCGTTTAATGAATGATTTGAATTTATTAAGGCTTAGATCTTGAACGTGGCTTGGAAGTTTATTATAAAAGCGTATACATTGACACCTGAATGAGCCACCTATTTTCTTGAGCCTTGTTGGAGGTACAACAAATTTGTGGTTGTTCCTAGTATTTATATTGTGGATATCAGTGTATTTTTTAAACAATTTAATGTTTTTATGGGCATATAAAAGATTTTCAAAAATGTACTGAGAAGGCAGTCATTATATTAATCTCCTTAAATTTCTCTCTGAGAGATTGTCTCGGACTTAATTTATAAATGCATCGAACAGCTCTTTTCTGCAAAACAAAAATAGTCTGAATGTCGGCTGTATTTCCCCATAACAGAATACCGTACGACATTACACTATGAAAATAGCTAAAGTACACTAAACGGGCTGTCTCTATATTGGTTAAATTACGAATTTTCCTAACAGCGTATGCTGCGGAGCTTAGCTTTTTTGACAATTTATCTATATATGGGCCCCACTGAAGCTTAGCATCCAAAGTTAAGCCCATGATAACTGTGCTATCTTCAGGATTCAATTCTTCGCCCTTTATCAACACGTTAGTTTTCACCTGCCTAACGTGAGGTAGCGTAAACTGAATGCATTTGGTTTTTTTTCATTAAGGAGTAAATTATTAACATTGAACCAGTGAACTACTTTTGAAATCGCTCTGTTTACATTGTCAGTAACCAGCTGCTGACGTTTAAGTTTAAACAAAAGTGAAGTATCATCCGCAAACAAAACTATATCATGATTATCCTTTATGAGGTAGGGCAAGTCGTTAATATAAATAAGAAACAAGAAAGGACCAAGAATCGAGCCCTGTGGGACCCCCATTGTTACTATAGACCCGGGCGATATTTTTGCATTAACGTCAACGCTCTGAATCCTATTAGTCAAGTATGAAGTAAGAAGATCCAGAGCCGTGTTCCGGATCCCGTAATGGCGGAGTTTCCTGATTAACGTTTCATTAAGAACGCAATTGAATGCCTTGGACAAATCACAAAAGATGCCCAAGGCATCGTATTTGTCTTCCCATGCATTATAAATATGTCCTAAAAGTTCAACACACAAGTATGAATGCTATTTTTTTTACAGTTATTTTGGTATTTACTCATAAAAATTGACAATATTCTATAATGTAGAATGTTGTCAATATTTTATTTTTATTTTACGATGACACACTGATCGGATGAGTTGATGTTATAGATAGATAACATAAACATAAATGGATAGACATTCAGACGTTGAATTTTGTAAAATGTGAGGATTTAAGCTGTTTCCTTTGATACTTAAAAACAAATCCTACAGAAAGTTTAACGTTTCATTGGGTACAACATTTGCATAAATGTTACCCACTGTTAAGCTTTAAATGGATCTGTAGCTGACTTGTTTGACACAAGAACTACTCGTGCCAGCTTGTTGCTGATTTATGTACCACAAGTGAACTCTTATTCAGTCCATTACATTTAATTGGGGTTAATGCAGTGCACATTGGGTGTCCGCCATTTTTCAGGTTGCAACCTTTATATTATCATAATATTAAAAAATTATTTTTGTTAAGTCAACGAAAATAACAACTAAATTTGAAAAGGATTCCTATTATTTACAAATAAACGACTTATTGTCAAATTAAACGTCATACATGAGGAGATTTCTAGTTTTTTTTTTTATATATCATCATCCTATTTTATTCTTATAAGTTTCAAGTAAACAGTCATATTTTGAAAGTATGTCACCATGTGTCGTAGATTTTTACAAATCCATATAAATTTTCGAACACGCGACATAATAACCTCGATATGCGAGTACCATGCGAGACATACGTCGACTATAACTTTCAAGTATCTTGTAGACGGGATTTGTTTGATGGATTTACAGTCACAATTTTGCTCCAAGTTGTTTGTACACATATGAATACGAATATTAAAATTAATACACGCTTTAGACCTTGCACTTGGAGACTACTAGATTTAATTTGTTTTGGCAATATTAAGGGTTAACAGATTTGCTTTGAGCCACCTCTCTATAAAAACTAACCCTCGTTCGGCCTTATTACGTACCAATTCCCAAGTGTCGCCAAAGTAGAAAATAGCCCTAACATCCGCATATGAGAAGATTTTCCCGCCACTCGTTCGAGAGTTCGTTAATATACACTAGAAACAGTGGCGGGCCGAGCACCGAGCCCTGCAGAACACCGAAAACTTCGTTTTCCTCATTACTATACGAGTTGCCTATTTTAACCTGTTGTTTCCTACCCCGGAGATAACTGTCAAAAAGAGAAAGAGCCATGCCTCTAATCCCTATCGCTAGCTTAAAGTCTCTACACAGAGACGGGTACAGATACGGTGTTCTGTGTCAGAAGCTTTTTTCAAGTCTAGAAACACCGTAACGCATTTATATTCCTTGTTTACCTTATCAGTCATTTCAGACGCTAACGCTATAACCGCGTCCTGAGTTGACCGCCCCTGTCTTTAACCATATTGTGAGTCTGAAAGAATGTTATATTTATTCAAGTAATCTGTTAGCCTTTTATTTAATATTTTTTCTATTGTTTTTGAAAGTGACGGTAAGACGGAAATTGGACGATAATTATTAACATCGCTCTTGTCCCCATCCTTGTGCACAGGCGTGATGATAAATCGTTTCAACGCATTGTAAAATGTACCGGTTTGCAAATGGGAGGAATTACAAAGTCTCGAGATAACCACAGGTATGCCATCCCACCTCGAAGCACTTGCTGAGTCAAGTGCCATGAGTGTACTATCCATTGTCTCCAGCAACACAAATGAGTTGGCTTGAGATGGTGTGTTTGAAGTGTTAAAAATAGGTCTATAATTCTATATCCTTGCTCAGTTAGAGTCATGATTTCTTCCGCCAATGTTTTTCCAATAGTTACGAAGAAGTGGTTTACACGGTTTAACGAGTATACAGAATGTGGTGTGATTTGAAGTAGGTATATACTTGATATCTTAAGTTTTATATAATGGATGATGTCGTTAATTTTACCCCAAAATACCTTGCGGATTTTTCGCAGAAGTTAAAATTTGTTTCTTATGATATTGTCTTTTGAGTTTCTTAATAAGATTAGAGCAAAATGTGCGATTACGCTTATAAGTTATGATCAAAATAACATTAAAAGGATCTCTCCTTGGCTGTAGTTGCAGGTAATTTTTTTTCGGTTGGTACGTTTTTAATTAATTTCGTTTTAAATATATCTGATATAATATTATAGTTGTTGCCACACTATCAAATTAAATCAAAGATCTGTAAAAATAGTAAGTTGTAAGAGGAACAAATAAAATTAATAAGTAAATCTCAGTACGCACCGATCAAAATCGATGCCAGATTTAGCTTGCTCCATAAGTTGGCACTTCTTGGTTAGCTGGACGACCTGCTTCGCCAGCTTCGTTCCTTCGTTACGCAGTTTGTTGCCGTCCGCGATTGTGTTCTGGAAGAAATACATAGCTTTTAATGAAAGCATTGCAATTCTCTTTGAATTGCACAATAGAAAATAAATCACTACATATTTACTTTGGTTTAGGGTTCGAACTACGCTTGCCACGGTCGGTCCGTGGATAGGTGACATTGTTGTTTCATACCGAGACCCCTCCGTGCCTCGTAAAGCCGTTGGTACCGGCTGTCATTCATAGAGCTTTGACTGTCGTTTGAAGCCCGAAAATCTGACAACCAGTCTTACCAAGAGTTATGGTGTTATCCAGGAACTGGGTTGTGGAGATTCGATAGGCAGTCGCTCCATGTAAAATACTGGTAATCAGCAGCATCTGGTTAGTAACTATGGAGTTTCTAGTGCATTCTTCTCCTTACGAAACTACCCACTCACATAAGAAAAAAAAGGGTCAATCTCGGAATGAGAGATAATAAGCTGGAAACTCGTATACGCATTCATTTTGGCGTTATAAAAGTTGTCTCAAAAGTCTCATAAAATCTAGAGTCTGCGTCGTGCAGACACGCAGTTAGTTTAGTTTGTGCACAACAGAATCGGCAACAAAGTTGATGTTCAAAAGAGCCTTTTGGTGGCCTACATCAAATAAATGATTTGGCTTTGACTTTGAAAAGGTCAGGCTGATGTTGATGATGATTTACCTTAAGTTCCTTGCTAGTATGATTGAGCGCAATCTTAGTCTTGTTGAACTCCTCGTTGGTAACCCTCAGAGCTTCTTTCATGTTTTCACACTTGTGGATCGCGGCCTCTTGCTCTGCTTGTGCCGTTTCCAGTTTTACCGTCATAGTATGGAGCTGACGCTCTCGACGCTCTATCGCCTTCTCTGCTTTTGATAGCTGTATATAGAAGAGGGTTGATAAGTAAATGCTTTATATCATTTTGACATTTTTATAATATCTTCTTATATATACCCTGTGTTGATAAAATGAATAAATCAATTGGAATTTGAATTTGATGTCAGTGGAGTTGTCTCCCGGAAGCTTCGCCGCAATAGAGTGCTATGTCTTTGTCACTTGTCAAAGTCATCTTGAAGACAAAGTGACCAATCGGTAACACGAAAAAGCGCCATCTCGCAGGAAAGTTTTCATCAAGGAACTCCATTGACAGCTGAATGAAAGTAACGAAAGCTGAATGAAAGTTACAAACACTTAGCGCCATTTACGCGGAACTAGTTTGACAGTTTTCTTGTCCATTGTTTTCTTGAATTACCTATTGGTTCGAAAATCAGTGTTTGTTATGGGATTGAGGATTTTGATTTGATTAATATGAGTTGCTTGAATCATAAAATAATTATACAGGGTTATTTTAAATTGGCTGGCTAAACTCAGCAGACGCGATGGGTCAATATCTAAACGCGATAAAATAAAAAATAAAACGATTTGTATTTTTTTTTTGTTAGTGTTGTTACTTAAAGTATGAGTAGAGAAACTGTTTTGTGTTTGTCTGTGAAGTTTATACAAAAAAAAAAAAAAAACAGTTTTAAACTGATAATTGAAGTGACTACAACAACCCCATAAAAAATGTGATCAAATTAATATATTTTTTGTTGTATCATAAGCGTCTGCACAATTTCGCTAGCCAATTTAAAATAATCCTGTATGTAGAGATACCTCTTACTTTATCAAGGAGGTTGGCGATAGTATTTCCCCGTGCGTCCAACGCATTTTTCAGTTGTTCAGTCTCACCCTTTAGGTGTTCGATTAGGCGGTTCTGTCGCACGGCGTTGTTTTCAGCTTCCTGAAACAATAAACGAACGAAATCGCACTAATATTGAGTGGCAACCAGTGTTTGCTTAGCATGAATTCGATCTACTGAAGTACTGATGTGGCAACGTTTTCGAAACAAAGATTTATGTGCTATATGTCTACTAGCTGTTACTGTCTGTAATATTTTAAAAGGCCTCATCTCATACTACACTTGCTCTCAACCTGGACAACATCAAATCATCCACGCTCATTCACGATTTGATATTGTCCATTTTTCTTCAAATATATTAGATTCGTCGCAGCGAATCAAAGGTTTCTTAGATAATGTAGGTAACTTAAAATATATATAATTATATTCATGAATTCCCACTGATATTCTGCTCTAAAAACGGCCTATTATGCTCATGATACCAATATGTTTTATCTATACAAATATATAAAATTAATAATAGTTCCAGGCGCTTCAACCAGCCATTTTTCTCTGTTCCAGGCGCTTCAACCAGCCATCAACGTCTCGGCCCAACGGCTGTCGGATCAGGCGCGGGTTATCCAACGGAATCACAGATTGGACGACGCTGCGCTTGATAGGCTGCGCTTAGAGGTACTGAGCAACCGTATCGTCCCTGTCCCGTCACAGACCGCGGTGCAACCTCCAGTAAGTGGTATAATCCAACTGCGGTCTTATATTAATGATGTGGAGGGGGGCGATGAGGTTGTTACGGTAAGTAACCAGTGTAACGACCGATTGAGGAGCGCGCTGGAGGATACGATTCGGGAGTTTAGAACTGCCCCCGTCCAACTTAGACCTCGTTTACCTCGCTTGCCTATGCACAAAACGAATAGGTCGTTGGTGTGTGCCTTGGATTCGCTGCTTGGTTCTTATTTTGAAAGCAGCGAAGACCTCTTAGATACGCACTCGATCTTGTATTGCGCGGCTATTGCAGCGTGTCGTGTAGCCAATGTTACATTTCCAAATTGTGACATAGCTACACGACCAAAACCCGCCGTTCCAGCCTGGCAGTGCAGGATCGAGCAGCGTATCGAGGGGACCAGGGTGCTCATCGGCAAACTATACTGCTTCAGGGAGGGCAATACTCGCCCTAGAGTGATGCGCTTTGTGAGGCGGGCGTTTTCCGGGACTGGAATCAGGCCTCAAGAATATATGTCCCGTGTCACAGAGCGCATTGACTTCCTGAAGCAGAAGGTCTGTGCATGGGCAAGCCGTATCCGTAGGTATAAGCGACGGGTTGAACGGTATACCCAGAATAGCATATTCCAGCGTGATCAAAGGTGGGTGTATAGAGCATGGGAGCGACCTGAGCAAAATGTGGCAGACGTATGCCGCCCGGATGATGATGCCACTAGCACATTCTGGCGCAACATCTGGTCGGTGCCCGTCTGCCATAATGAGGCTGAATGGATGCGCGATGTTGAGCGCGTGTGTGACGCCATACCGCAGATGGAGGAAGTAATAATTACTTCCTCCGATGTAGCCAGTGCAGCCCGTCCGATACCGAACTGGAAATCGCCGGGACCGGACGGACTGCACAATTTTTGGCTTAAATGGCTGCAAAGTTCATACGCGTGCTTAGCATCGCAATTCCAGTCGGCCTTAGAGTCTGGGTCGCTGCCACAGCTCTTTACAACGGGAGTTACCCACTTGCTCCATAAGTCAGGTGATGCCACGGAACCCAAAAATTATAGGCCGATCACTTGTTTGCCGACGGTCTATAAACTTCTTACATCCATTTTGAGAGTGAAAATTAATTCTCATTTAGAAAAGAATTCTATCATGTCTGCCTCTCAAAATGGATGTAGGAATGGGTCCCGCGGCACCAAGGAGCTACTCCTCATTGACATGGCCATAAGCCAACAGGTCCGTCGATCCCGAAAGGATTTGTCGACATGTTGGATAGACTATAAGAAGGCCTTTGATTCGGTGCCCCATACATGGCTCTTGAGGGTGTTAGAGTTGTACAAAATTGATACAACTCTGAGCACCTTCCTAACGACATGTATGGGGCAGTGGAGGACGGTCCTTCGCTATCCAGGATGTCGACAAATTCGGGGGAGCGACGAACCTATTAGGATTAAGCGGGGAATATTCCAGGGCGACAGTCTGAGTCCACTGTGGTTTTGTTTAGCCTTGAACCCTCTTAGCACTCTGCTGGAGGGTACAGGGCTGGGCTGTTCTTTGCGGAGAGGGGGTCAGGTAATATCCCACCTGCTTTATATGGATGATTTGAAACTGTTTGCCACCAACAAATTGCAACTGCTGGAGTCACTAAAAGTAACTAAAACTTTTAGTGATTCCATCAGGATGGAATTTGGTGTTGATAAATGTGCAGTCATGCATGTAAAGCGGGGCGGGATTGTGGAATCTGAGGAACTACAACTCTCAGATTCTATAAACCTGAGATCACTCTCCGCAACTGATACCTACAAATACCTGGGTATGTCAGAGGGGTTAGGCATTAACGGGGCTGACATGAAACAATCGTTGCAGGAGCGCTTCTTCGGTCGCCTGAAAAAGGTACTTAATAGTTCTTTGTCAGGCGGCAACAAGGTGCGCGCCTTTAACGGTTGGGTCATGCCGATCCTGATGTACTCCTTTGGCATACTAAAGTGGACCCAGACGGAACTAGATGCCCTGGATAGGAGAGTCCGGTCACTGCTGACTGCAAACCGGATGCATCACCCACGTTCGTCTGTCATGAGGCTGTACATCCCGCGGAAGTGTGGGGGTCGAGGCTTTTTAAATGCTAAGACCCTCCACAACCGCGAGGTGTGCAGTCTCAGAGAATACTTTCTCAAGGCTAACGTGGGTATGCACCGAGATGTGGTTGCAGTGGACAAGGGACTCACCCCGTTATCCTTGGCTAAAGAGAACTGGCGCAAACCTGTGGTGCTTAGTACCAACGACCGCAAGGAAGTATGGCAAAGCAAGGAGCTTCACGGACGCTTTTTCCGGGCCCTTCATGGGCCCGACGTAGATTTCTTAGCGTCCGTGGCCTGGCTACGCTTCGGTGACCTCTTTGGGGAAACCGAAGGTTCAGTCTGTGCGATTATGGATGAAGTTATGCTAACGAATAACTACCGGAAGTATATAATGAAAGACGGGACGATCGACATATGTCGGGCATGCCATTGTCCCGGTGAGTCTATCAGACATATTACTTCTGGGTGTTCTCGTTTAGCTAACGGCGAGTATTTGCACAGGCATAACCAAGTGGCCAGGATTATCCATCAGCAACTTGCTCTGAAATACGGCCTTGTGGACTCTGAGGTACCGTATTACAGGTATGTGCCCGACCCAGTTCTCGAGAATGACCATGTCACGTTATACTGGGATCGATCTATTATCACTGACAGGACTATTGTAGCCAATAAGCCTGATATAGTGGTAATAGATCGATCAGTGCGCCGCACAATGATAATCGATGTCACTATCCCACATGACGAGAATCTCGTGAAGGCTGAGAAGGAGAAACAATTGAAGTATCTCGACTTAGCCCACGAGGTTGTCGCTATGTGGAATGTGGACTCGGCAATCATTGTGCCGATAGTCGTTACGGTCAATGGCCTTATCGCTAAGAGCCTCGACCAACATCTCAAGAGGCTCTCGTTGGGTGGCTGGGTGAAGGGCCTGATTCAGAAGGCAGTCCTCCTTGATACGGCGCGTATTGTGAGGAGGTTCCTGTCTCTGGGGCCCTAACCACCGGTAGCTTGGACCCTGCACCCGCTACCGGCGGATCACTATTTTTTATATTTTTAAATGTTTTTTTTAATGTTTTTATAAAAATATTTAAAAATGTAATAAAATAAGTTTAAAAAATAATAATAATAATAATAATATCCTAGGACATTGTTCACACACGGTCATCTGATCCCAAACTAAGCAGAGCTTGTACTATGGAAACCAAATAACTGATATACTACTGTAGGAGTAGGAGCGGCAAGGGTGGGGAGAGTTAATAAAACTCGGCGCCTCACCCGGGCTCGCTCTCTTATTGCGCTCGCCTTTGTTGAGATAGGTCGTTACTCTGTCCGATTGTACCTAGCTTTTGCTAATTGTTTCGTCATAGGTAGATTGTTTCTAGATCTTAATTAGACTAATTAGTTTCGTATTATTTTTGTGTGTTAGCTAGTTTAGAAGTAAAAATCATTTTTGTTGTAAAGTTGTTTGTGGTGAATTTATTTTGTTAGATAGGTAGTATTAAAAAATTGTTTTTAAAAAAATCACTTCTGGTCTTATTTCTTAGATCAGAAGTGGGATTCTCTCCCAATTGCCCACCGTTATTTTTGTTAAAGGATAGTGCTTATCAGTTAGTTTTATTCTAGAAGCTTTGTCGTTTTGTTCGGTTTTTTTTTCTCCAGCTACCTTCAGGTAGTACGATTTTTGTTGGTGTTTAGTGGAGATTAGTTAGTGCTTTTGATTAGTTTTTGTGCCGTATTTTGTTATTTTTGTGTCATAGCGGTTCATTTATCTTTCTACTTTAGACTTTTGTTGATTTTGTCATGTCGAATCGTGAGCGTGAATATAGTGCGGATCGTCGCGATACTCGTAGTTCCAATCGTCATAGTCGCGACAGACGTGATAGTAGAAACCGCGAGCGATCACCTGACGAAAGTTTTAAGTTGCGGCTCGAGATGCAGGCTATGATGACGCGTCTTAAAGCGTTAGAGGATAGGCCTAGGGCGTCGCCTTTGCCAGGGCATTCTGGTGATCGTGCCTTAGTGCCGGAAACTAGAAACCGCGATAGGTCGTTATCACGACAACGTGATCAGGTCAGACAGTCACCTAGGCGTAATGCATTACGATCACCGGATCGTGCGGATCTGCGTAGTGAGCGTTATGTTTCGCCGGCACCGCCGTCGAGCCGTACGCGTAGATTGCAATCGCCACATGTAAGTCCGCGATCGCGTGATCAGTTTGTGCCGCCTTTCCGTAGCCATAACCAGCGCAACCAGTCTAGGTCTAGATCATTACCTCGCGGTTCAGAGCCTACATCTAGCAAGGCGCTAGAACATTCGCTAAACGATTGGGTGTCAAATGACCGCACGTGGAGTAACTTTAAGAAAGAGTTTAGGCCATTGTGTCCGAAGACACCTGATGTAGCAAGTATTTTGGCGGACGTGATTAACACCAACTCCGACAAGTACTCCACGTACGATGATTATGCGCGTCGTTCGTTACTTCGGTTGAGAATAGTGCGGGGACTTAGTGACGAATTAATATCGGCAATAATTATACGCGGTATTACGGACCCTAATATTAGAGCGGCCGCGACTAACGCAAAATTATTGCCAAATGATTTGATTGAGTTTTTCTCCATTTACGTAAAACCGGTTAGTACCTCGCGTTTAGATAGTGGTAGCAAAGGGAAACCAATCGCTGATTCCTTGCGAAAAAGGGGTAGTACTAGCGATATTAAGTGTTTCTCGTGTGGTCAGTTAGGACACAAGCAGGATGCGTGTACTAAGCGCTCTAGACCTGATCAGGGGCCGAGTAGCTCTCGGCTTTCTTTGAGTACCGCGAATTCGAAGACAGTTTTTGTTCCGAATAAATCCGAACCGTGTTCATTTTGTAAGAAGCTAGGTCATAAGATCGAAACTTGTTTTGCCAAGCAAAGAACCGAAGCGGCAAACAAGGAGGCTGTTAATTTTTGCAATGTTTTAGTAACTTCTACTAATAATGATGTTGTAGTGGCGGTTATTCAAGATGTGCCCGTAGACGTTTTGATCGATAGTGGTTCAACCATCTCTTTAATATCGTCTTCTTTGCTGAAACATTTTAATTTTTCGCGCAAGCTAGCTTTCCATATTTTGAAGGGCTTGGGTAGTCAGGAAGTGGAAAGCACGTCTTACGTTACGTTACCTATCGAGTTTGACGGTCTGACTCTTGATGTAGATTTGTTCGTAGTATCGTCCCAATACATGAACATTCCAGTCATAGTAGGTACGGATATTTTAAATAGAGGTGTTAGGTACGTCCGTACTAAAGATTGTCAGTCACTTACGAGGGTTGATAGTGGGCCTACAACTAGAGTAATGACGATTCAACCCGAGGTTTCTATTCCAATTATCACGCCTCTTGTTGATGATCAATTAGGAAAGCTGTTGAATATTATTAACGAGTTTTCAAAATTTTTTATTACTGGTACCGCGACTTCAACAGTCGAACAGGGCTTGATTCTACTTCGTAGTGTTCTTAATATCTTGACTGAGGCCGGTTTTTCAATTAACTTGAAGTAGTGTTCGTTCCTAGCTACAGAAATTGAGTATTTGGGGCGAACCATTAGTGAGAATCAGGTTAGGCCGAGTCATGACAAAGTAAGGGCTTTGATTGACTCAGCTCAACCGCAAAACATAAAACAGGTCCGCCAGTTTATGGGCTTTGCCAGTTATTTTAGACGCTACATAGCTGACTTTGCCCAGAGAACTGCTTGTATTGCTGCGTTGACTAAAAAGGGCGTTCCCTTTAACTGGGGTTCAGAGCAACAGGCTGCTCGAAAGTACATTGTAGAATGTCTAACGAGTGAGCCAGTACTAGCTATCTACGATCCTTCGTTACCAATAGAGGTCCACACAGACGCGAGCTCTATTGGTTATGGAGCAGTCATGATGCAAGTACATGAGGATAATTGCAAGCGTGTGGTATCTTATTTCAGCAGGCTTACTCAGGGGGCTGAGAGTAGATACCACTCGTATGAGCTGGAGACGCTTGCTGTCGTTAAAGCTCTTCAGTATTTCCGGCATTATCTTGTGGGGGTTCATTTCACCGTAGTTACCGATTGCAACGCACTAAAACTCACCCAACGTAAGAAAGATTTGTTGCCCAGGGTAGCTCGTTGGTGGGTATACCTCCAGGACTTTGATTTCAGTCTCGATTACCGTAAAGGTTCCCTTCTATCCCATGCTGACTATCTTAGTCGCAATCCCGTCAACGTAATTTCGTTTCAAAAGCCTTTGAACTGGGCTCAAATCGCTCAAGCCTCTGATGAAGAGATTCGATCTATCATCCAGAGTTGATCCGATGGTCAGTTGGACTCTTCCCGGTATGTCATTAAAAATGACATCTTGTACTTCAAGTCTACACCTACTGGTGAAAACCCTAAACTGCTTTGTTTTATCCCCAAAGGTCATCGACTTAGCCTTTTACGTATCTTTCATGATGAACATGACCATCCCGGTGTAGATAAGACAGTCGATCTTATTACGAAACATTTCTGGTTCCCGGGCTTGAGAGCTTTCGTTCTCAAATATGTAACACACTGTTTAGTGTGTCTTTCACACAAAAAAGTCGCCCGTGCCCCACTCCAACCCATTCACTCTTGGGAAAAACCAGACTCTCCCTTTGAAACCATCCATTTAGATGCCCTAGGTCCCTTACCTGAAGCAGATGGTTATCGCTATGTTCTGATCGTAATCGATGCATTTTCTAAGTTTGTTCTATTGTACCCTACGTACCGTCAGGATGCTGACGGGTTAAAACAGCATTTCACTAATTTAATTTCACTTTTTGGTACGCCTAAGTTAATTGTAGCTGATAGAGGTAGGATGTTTCAAAGTGCGGACTTTCTCAACTGGGTCACGGATATGGGCTGCGACACTCATCTCATAACGCCTGAGATGCACCAATCCAACGGGCAGGTGGAGCGTTATTGTCGCACGGTACTCAACATGGTACGTATCGAATGCAATCATCGACAGCAGAGGTGGCCGACTGTCATGTGGAAGCTCCAGTTGGTTCTGAACATCACCAAGCACAGAACAACTCAACAGTCGGCTCTTAACCTGCTGATTGGCATCGATGCGGCTACTCCACTCATCCGAAGTTTGGTACGCGACGTGGCTATTGAAGGTTCCAGTCCGAACAGGGAGGCTCTTCGTGAGATGCGTCGGCAGAGAGCATCTGAACGTCTCCGTTCAAATCGCGAAGCTCAAGATACTTACGTCAACCAAGGACGCAAGGTACCGCGCGTCTTCGAAATAAATTCATTGGTTTTTGTTAGAAAATAGGCGCAGTCGACTGGGAAACTGGATTCCTGCATGCGAGGGCCATACCGTGTGGTGAAGGCTTTGTCACACGGTCGTTACGAGCTTCAGCTTTTGGCCGGCTCGTATGGGAAAACTACGGAAGCAGCCGCGGAGTATATGATTCCGTGGCGTGGAGAGTGGACTCCCGATGTGTGTGCCGATTTTTTTCTTGGTAAGTGGTCTAAGTCATCGCTTTGATGTTTTTCCTCTTAATGACTTGTAGACATGCCATTGAGTGGTCTCTGTCTTATGTAATTATTTTAAGAGTACGTACTTCGTTATGTACCATATACCTACTTACTGTGTGCTTCCTCAAGGGATAAAACGCAATAAGGGAAGTGTTGTCTTGCGGTTGGGATAGCCTCTGTCTTGGATGTCCTCGTACTCAGATATACTATCCTGACTGACTGATACACTTCAAGTGAGGTTTGGTTTCATGTTATTGGATGCTGTCTTGGAGTATGCTCAGTCATGCGATCCTAGTATATGGAACAGGCCTTGGGTGGTTTGTGTTTTTATTTTTGTTGTGCTCGGACATGGTCCTGGAGCTGTAGTACGCGCAGGGTTATGCCAAAAGGTTGGTCTCTAACGAGTCGTGGTACGAGACATGTTTCGGTGACGAACATGGTCTCTGTGTTTTTCTTTTTTGTTTTGAAACATGCTTTTATGTGAATCGTTTCACACACGCAAAGTTATGTCTCACGTAAGTCCTCGTAGACCTCTAGCGAGTCGTGAGGTGGCACTCCCCCGACGGGAACTGCCCCAGGTGATCGATACAGATATTTGTTTGTTTATTTTTCTCCTTTTTTTTTATTGGTTTAGCTAGTTGAGCCTAACTATCATGTGTCATAGTTGTATAACTTGATAAGGACACATGGAGTCTCTGTGTCTTATTTAGTGTGTGAACATAGTATTCTGTTGCGATTTATTTTTGTTACAGAATCGGACGTCGATAATGAGAAATCTACCGCTCCAAGTGTCGTCGTCCAGCCTTCCGAAGTCGAGACGACTGATGTCGCGGTTGAACCACATGTCGCGCCTAGCACGTCCGGGACACAGGGACGCATCGAAGAACTTCCAGTCCCGTTCAACGCTTCGTTGGGTGATGAAGGTCCAGGGACATCGTTGCCGACCCTGGAGACTGACCTCCAGAGTTAGAAGATGGAGCCCGAGGACGGACTCCTGTCAGGAGAGGCCGTGTAGGAGTAGGAGCGGCAAGGGTGGGGAGAGTTAATAAAACTCGGCGCCTCACCCGGGCTCGCTCTCTTATTGCGCTCGCCTTTGTTGAGATAGGTCGTTACTCTGTCCGATTGTACCTAGCTTTTGCTAATTGTTTCGTCATAGGTAGATTGTTTCTAGATCTTAATTAGACTAATTAGTTTCGTATTATTTTTGTGTGTTAGCTAGTTTAGAAGTAAAAATCATTTTTGTTGTAAAGTTGTTTGTGGTGAATTTATTTTGTTAGATAGGTAGTATTAAAAAATTGTTTTTAAAAAAATCACTTCTGGTCTTATTTCTTAGACTACATATACTACTTTTTTTTTGTAAATACATACTTATATAGATAATTACATCCAGACTCAGGACAAGTGTCTGTTCTGTTTGTAATGTCAAAATAACAGCTTTTTACTAAATGCATATGAAAGTATATACAGTACCTACTTACTTATAACAAAAAAACATTTTTTTGTTATAAGTAAGCAAAAAAATGTCTGTATCGTCGGTTTTTTTGTTCCGGCTAATCACCGAAACGGCTGGACTGATTTTGACGGGACTTTCACTGGCAGATAGCTGATGTTGTAAGGACTAACTTAGGCTATTTTATTTTAGAAAAATATTAGGGCTCTGCGCAAATAACTTTAAAACCCATGAAATTGTAAGCAAAATCTGCTTCAAATAGGGAAGTATTGACATCCACGCGGGCAAAAGCCGCCGGCAACAGCTACTACTTTAATTTCGTAAATTCCTCTTTTGTAAAGTTGCAAGACAAATACTAGGATCCGTTGTAAAAACGTCATAATATAGCACCGTTCTTCATAGAACTCACCTCAATTTGCACTTCAAGCTTCGAGATGGTGATATCATTTGTATTGACCTTCGCCTCCAACTCCTCGATGTAGCCCAGCGAGTTCGTGAGCCGTTGCTTAACTCCATCCAGTTCACCCTGAAGTCGAGCCTTCTCTTTCTCGAACCTTTCTTTCTCTTTGGCAGCTGATGTTGCTCCCCTTTTGAAAAGTTGAGGTTGATATTGGATTTCGGAAAATCAACCTTAAAACTAATAGTAGATTGTTATACGAAAAAAGGGCTAAAATGACCCATTATATATACGAGGCAATTTTAGTAAATTGTTTTTACCGCCGTGTTTCACGCCGTCTGGTGGTGTCGAGTGTCTCTACTTTTCTACAAATTAAATAATAATACATTATTAAATTATATTATTATTTATTAAAATACAAAGTTTATAAAAGTCTTAACTTAATAACTATGCACTACAAAACCGTTTTCACGGTTTGTCTGTAGGAACAAACAAGTGTTATGTGCGGACACTTATCGTGGCCACAGTACTCAAGCAGTTCTCCCCGAGAGCCCGCAGACCATACTCTCAGTAATGCCGTCCGCAGACTGCTGATGAAGAACAATCAAGCACTAACTAGCCTCAACACGTAAGATACCCAAGACTATCCGATATGCGAGATATTCTCCCACAAGACAAGATACCTATTATCACCAGTCACGTTATAATAACGCAACTAATTGCAACAGGCATCCCGTCCCACGGAAAGTGAATAAAGAAAACAACCCACACATCAAAATATCTGAAATATCCCATCCAAAATCAATCAATCATTCAACTGCTCCCCCCCAACAAACTGCAGACGGGGGGGTCTGCCCAGTCTACAAACTCTCGAAAAAGAACCGCTTAAGTAACCTGGCAAATTTACTTTTTATTTTCTGACTTCTTATATCAGCAGATAATTGGTTAAAGAGATATGGTATTCTTTTATCAACTGTTCGGTCGCCAAAATAATTACTAATTCTGGGTACCACAAACTAACCTGCTGATACCATCCTAGTAGCTGCCATGGCTGTTAACCAGAAGTAGGTAATAGTCTATTTTTATTAAAAATAAAATTTACAGTTCTGGATATTTAACGAGATGTTTTTTCCCAGCAAAATAATTTCTGCCCTCTGTAAAGATGAATGTTGAGTTGTCTGTGGGGTAAACGTGGGAGATACACGTAGTTCCAGGTTTGAAGGTCCGTCGTTCGAATGTTCTGAATAGAGAATCAGCTGAGTTGTCTCATCCCTTGATGTCAATGGTCGTGGGCTAGTTGGGAGAATATTAAGAGCGTTAATTCCGCGCGGGCCGCCAGTGTCAGCGTAATTACTCATAAAAATAGCATACATACTTATAAATACCAACGATTTATTGAGTGTATTAAGAAAAAATGTAATTTGATTTAAATGTATGCGACGTTGGCAGCCCGCGCGAAACAAACGCTATTAATGCGTTCTGTGATACGCTGGGTGATATCAAATTTGTTTTCAATGGAGTTATCTAATATATAACCGTCACTTGATTAGATCTCCATCCGTGGCGTTTTAGTGTTGTTATATTTGCACCAGAATCCGCCAAGAGAGTGGCGGATGTTTATCGGAACCTGTCCAGTCAATGCAAGCATTTGTCTTTAATCATATAGCTCAACTCAGAACCTTAGGAGCTCATCGACTCGAGGAACAATATCAAAGAAAGGACACTTGGGTAGGCCGCATAAATTACTCAAACTGCCGTACTATATTAGTACCGAGTTTCGAGTTAATCCGACAGTGCGTTAAGGCTTGGCATGACGCCGTTGACCTCGCTCAAATGAGCGTTAACGCCGAGAATGCCCCGCGCACCCCCTCAATATAATTACGCGCGAAGCGATCACTAATATTCTATTTTGCACCGCTGACTGCCACAGAGCCATGACGCGCGACGCACGCATAGGTAGCCTGTTGCATATTTCAGAGCAGTGGTGCAGAACATTTTTAGGTAAAAACTTGTATGTTGTAGAAAAACAAATACAACACTTGTGTAAATTATTATATTTTTAGAAAATATATATTTTTAATGACTAAGAACTCATTGTAATATTACTAAAACAGAAAATGGGCGGCAGAATATAGACAGTTATTATTATTAGCTTTCCCCGCGACTTCGCTCATAAATAAAAGTGAATAAGTTTGTACCTAAAAGTACTACTAGAGTTGTTTTAAGTACTTCAAATATTAAAAAAAAAAAACGCAAAATAAATCAAGTGGAAAATCTGAGCAATACACAAATCTGCCGGCATATGGCCGGCGGCTTGCACGAAGCTCAAATGCCATATTAGGTTCATGGGGTCCATGAACCACAATGCGTCCCATATGGTTTGTGGGCCCCATACGACCCGTGACCTCAGTTCAATTTATTATAAGTCACAAGCGGTCGTGGGCCCGGAACTTATTAGTTCAATAAGGCCGGCCACATACACAGACTGAATTCCGTTTCGGAACTCCGTTCCGAAATATCGATTCGGAATTTTCGAAGGCAGTAAATCCATACAAAATCAAGGATGTATCATACACGTACAGTAGTTCTTCGTTTATTTTGTATGGCTTTGCTGCTTTCGAAATTCCGAAATGATATTTCGAAACGGAATTACGACTGTATGTGGCAGGCCTAATCAATTATTCATTCTTTTTCTAATTGAGTTTTAGCAATACTTTCATTTTCTAGCCCATGTTTGACTGATTTGACGTGATATATTAGGTTTTTATAAATTACATTCTTCACCATATTAGCACAACTGATGCCATTGCGTTTTTTAATTACGTTACCGAAATTTGAAGCCGTCAGTTAATTTCTTCTTAGTTCAAGCCATTTACTTGACTCACTTTGAAGTATTGTACCTGTTTCAATTCTTATTCTTTCATCTTCATTCTTCTCTAAATTTTTCAAAAATATTATTTTCGATTCCTCTAGCATTTCCTTTGACATATCGGGTTTCGCGCAATCCTGTCCATAATTGATGGAAGAGGCGTTTTGATTTTCCAATGTTCTTCTTTTCTTCTTTGTATATTTTTTAGGTCTTATCTGTCGCTTTATTCTGTTCATTTCAAATTTATGTATTTGTCCTTTTGGACTTCTACCTACAATACGTTTATGCAAGATGCTCAAAGGTTTTCTTGTGTTAAATGATAGAGCCGCAGTATCACATCTCATCTGATATTGATATTTTTGAGCAAAGTTTATCCTTTTGCCACCTATGAATTTAGCAACAACGCTATGATATCTCTCTACAGAGTTGCTGTCGACATCGTGCAAAAAATGTGTGAGTGTGCCGCTAGCTGTGATAATTACATAAAAGACATTTCAGTTTTAATTTATTCATTAAACCTGTCAAACGTTCAGATACGATTTCTATTGACTTTAAACCGCAGTCCAATGGTACGTGGCTTGATATTTCTTGGATTGATTTAAAAAAATGACTGATGTTTACAGTACGATACCAATCGATAATTCTTCAGTCCCCTAAAACAAAGTAAAATATAAAATTCAGTTGAAATACTGATGGCTTTAAAAAATATTGTAGCTTATATTGTATACGTTCATCCACGTTTACTTATAAAAGGGTTACGTTAATCCGATTTTAAAATATGTCATTTGATTTGCTTAGAACTTTAGGGTCCTATGAAACTCGCCAACCTCGTTACTTTTCGACCCCTTGTAGTCCGAGAGTCGCAATCTGCAGGTTACATCCATGGGGTCCAAAGAGGCTGGACAAAAAAAGTCCACATACTGTCGGAATTCCGTTTCGAAACATCGATTCGGAATTTTCGAATGCAGCAAATCCATGCAAGATCAAGGATCTATCACACCGTACAAGTAGTCCTCCGTTCGAAATTTTCTCCGATTCAAAATTACGCATGGTAGTCTGTGCGTGACTTTGTATGGGTTTGCTGCTTTCGAAATTCCGAAACGATATTTCGAAACGGAATTCCGGGACGGAATTCCGACTGTATGTGGCTGGCCTAATTATTACCCTGTATTAGCAATCTGATTGCGATGAGTAATAATACAGGGTCAAATTAAATTAGCTAGTGAAACTCCACAGACGTGATGGGTATCGATATCTAAACATGATGAACTAGTTAGCTGCGACACATATACAGGTTCAAATTAAATTAGCTAGCGAAACTCCGCAGACGTGATGGGTATCGATATCTAAATATGATAAACTAGTTAGCTGCGACACATATACAGGGTAAAATTAAATTAGCTAGCGAAACTCCGCAGACGTGATGGGTATAGATATCTAAACATGATAAACTAGTTAGCTGCGACACATATTCAGGGTCAAATTAAATTAGCTAGCGAAACTCCGGCCAACGTAAATTCGTACGTGTCTAATAGTAACAAGCTATAGATTCACTGCATGCGAATCTATAGCTCGTTATGTCGTAACTGTGCCGCCGTGTCGTAATGCCGCCCGGTCGTTTGGAATCTATACCTTGTTGCCATTAAACACGTACGAATTTCCGTTGGCAAATTCGAAACGAAAACAGTTTCTCGTTCTGACGACGAAAGGTACCTAGGTAAGTATAAGCAGCTGATAGGTAGGTACCTGCTTAGGTACGCATATTACTTATACGTACCTACCTATATCTTTTTATCAAAACGCTTGATTGATGGTTACTAGTAAAATGTTAGATAGGTACTCAATTTACTTACCGTTTCATTCTTTTTATTCTCCTCTTGTATTTTATTTTCAAATTACGCTTAGTGCGTCTTTTTTTGTCACCCATATTGATTTTATAAATAAACTTATATTAACACAAATATTTCCTATGTAGTATTACTAACTATATACTAAAAACTACTCTAATATTTACACACACAAAAACTATTAAAATCAACAAAATACATAAGTAGGTAGGTATTTGTTTACAATACTTTCTAATGGTATTGTCACCAACGAAAAAATGCGGGAAAAAGTGGTACAGGTCCGTTCAGCACTGCGTCTCGTCCCGCACTAAATTAATAGGCGACAGAGGGGTTGCTCACGCGATTGAGTGTCGATTTATGTAAAAAATAATGACTATAAATAATTAGAAAAGTTATTTAAAAAAATAAGCCGAGGATTCCCTAGGTATTGTATTGTGTAATATCATGATGACTATAAAAAAACCTAGCGATTAATAGTTTCGAAGAAAAAAGGTTTTATATTTCTAAAACAGGGGTTACTTTTCATGTATGTTAATGATATTTAAAATTATTTTTTATTTTTTTCGAAGTGAAGGGGACATGTGTTTTATTGTGTAGTTTAACATATTTTTTTTTAAAGATCATTATGGTACGGGTTATGGAGAAAAAAGGTTTTAAACTTCTTCAGTTCCAGCCTAATTTACATATAGCACCGCCTTAAAATTTTTCCTTACTAACTTTGACAGCCCCAAATCCTCTGTGAGGCTTCTCCTCTGTAAAAAGCTTAGTGTCAATCTTTATTATTTACTGAGGCATATATTGCCAATTTTCAAGTTCATAAACCAAAGGAATAAGATTTTTCATAATTATAAACTGTATCCCCTCTTTTCACCCCCACAGAGGTGGAATTTTTAAAACTCGTTTGGGACAAAGATTATTTATACCATTTTTGGATTTAAGAAGTCAGGCAGTAAAATCCTACCCTTAAAAATTGAATTACCCCTTTTTGCCCCTCCAGGGATCGATTTTCGTAAAACCCAATAACTTATTTTTGTTAAATGTCTGTCAAACGTATACTGAATTTCGAGCTAATCGGACCGCGCTTTAAATTCTTCCAAACGAACTTGAACATTCCTAAACCCCCCTTTGAGATGTAGTTTTGAAAAACTAATAATGACAAACTTTATTACTTACGCAAGTATGTGTGCCAAGTTTAGTCTAGGGTATTAATGACACCATCATTTCGAACAACTTTTACTATGGGATCAAAGTTTTTTTTTTTTTTTTGGATTGTTCTCTTGCATTCGTTATCGCGTCTACTGTTTTGAATATCGAATATGAATTTTACAGTTTTTTTTTTTTTTTTTACTTTAATCTTAATGCTTTAATTCTAATGATAATTTTGATTTTAATTATTGATTCTAATATCGATTATGATTTTGTTTTGTTTTTTGTTTCTAATTAATTTTTCTATTCTCACTACGAGTAAAAAATCTTGTTAAAACACATATTTAAGAGGCTATATTTCATGTAAGTGCTGTGTACGCCTGTAAGTGACTAATTCACCATAACTTCATGCATATGTTATTTATTATTATGTCAATATTCCTAGTGAATAGGTCGTTGGTGTACCTTTGAAATAAAAATAAAATAAATAAAAATAAAACCTGAAATCGCGAAAAAGAATAATAATAAGACCCAATAATGCTGTTTTAGTTTTCATCAAAATCAACACCGAGACTCCTTAGAGTAATTTTCGCTGTTCCTCATATTAGGTTGGGAAAAAAGTCTTTTGTATGAACTTGTAATAAAATCTCTTTGGCTATACTATTTGTATCTGGCTGGTTTTGGTATCATTGAAAGTTTAAATTTTAAAGAACATAATTCCAAATTCAAATTAGGAAAATGTGTGATTTTCATTTGTTTTTCGTACCGTCAAGATGAGTGAATCTAATGAAGTAATTCGATACATTTTAAAATTTTACTACAAAAAAGGTAAAAATGCAACGAAAGCCGCGAAAAAAATTTGCGATGTTTATGGACCTAGTGTAGTGTCTGTGAGAGTAGCACAAATTTGGTTTAAGCGTTTTCAATCCAGAAATTTTGATGTCAAAGATGCACGTCGCTCTGGTCGCCCTATTACGGATAAAATGGATGCCATTTTTGAAAAAGTGGAGCAAGATCGGCATATCAGTAGTTACGACGTAGCTGAAGAACTGGAAATTGACCACAAAACAGTTTTGGCGCATTTGAAAAAAACTGGGTACACAAAAAAGCTCGACATTTGGGTACCTCACGAGCTCACTGAAAGAAACCTAATGAACCGTGTACTCATTTGTGATTCTTTATTATGACGTAATGAAACCGAACCATTTTTGAAGAAGCTGATAACTGGTGATGAAAAGTGTATCAAGTATGACAAGAACGTGCGAGGCCGTGGTCAAAGGCCGGTCAGGCTTCACAGACTGTGGCGAAACCCGGGTTAACTCGCAACAAGGTGATGCTGTGTGTGTGGTGGGATTGGAAGGGCATTATTCATTATGAGCTGTTACCACCAGGCAGGACCATCGATTCTGAACTCTACTGCGAACAACTGATGAGATTAAAGCAAGAAGTTGAGAGAAAGCGGCCGGAATTAATCAACAAAAGGGGTGTGGTTTTTCATCATGATAACGCTAGACCTCACACATTTTTAGCCACTCAGCAAAAATTAAGAGAGTTTGGCTGGGAGGTGTTAATGCATCCGCCGTATAGTCCTGACCTTGCACTTTCAGATTTCCACCTGTTTCGGTCTCTTCAGAATTCTTTAGGCAGTGTCAGGTTAACATCACGAGAGGACTGCCAAAACCACTTGTCGCGGTATTTTGACCAGAAGTCCCAAAATTTCTATAGCAATGGGATCATGTCCCTACCTACAAAATGGCAAAAAGTTATCGAACAAAATGGTACCTACATACTTTAGTTAAATGTAAATAAACTATATTAAAAAATGTTTTGAATTTTCTTAAAAAATGCGAAGAAACTTTTTCCCCAACCTATTAGTTTCGAATTAGGCCATCCACGCCTATTGAAAAATTCATTATGTATATAGATGTTAGTTGATACACAGACTGGCGTCGAGGTTATGGAAATTCGCAGGATATGTAGGAAGACGTGAGTAAAGTCTCTGTAAAGAGGATATATCGCAGGTCGCCAAGATATAAAGATGTTGAGATTCCGGCTCAGCAGAATATTAGTGAAAGTGGGTTTTATCAAACTCATTTTGTTACATTATTAAATAATAATACCAGCCTATTATTGTCACACTGCAG
This sequence comes from Dicycla oo, assembly GCA_948252095.1. Taxonomy (NCBI): domain Eukaryota; kingdom Metazoa; phylum Arthropoda; class Insecta; order Lepidoptera; family Noctuidae; genus Dicycla; species Dicycla oo. The sequence continues at coordinate 20,976,450 of OX411732.1, forward strand.
GGCACAGGCCTCTTCTCATATAGAGAAGGCACGAGCATTGATCACCACACTTGCTCAAGACGGGTTGGCAATTTCAGACTTTAATCAACAGTCCAGGTTTCCTCACGATGGTTTTCTTCGCCTATATCCAGGATAAACTCGGAAAAGTACATATGAATTGAAAAAGTCATACTGGTGCCCGGATTTGAACCCACAACCTCGTGCATGAGACGCGAGGCCTTCACCACCTGGCCACCACGACATTTTGATACTTTAAACATCAAGTCTTGAACATATCGTCATTGAATACTTACGCATCATCATCGCCAGCTCGCTTCCTCGCCTCCAGTTCCTTCTCCAGCTTGGTGAGTTGTCTCTTCATGGTCTCCAGGCTCTCCACGCTGAAAAGCTCGCGAGCGTGCATGGCGTCTGCTAGAGCCTGGGCTTCCTCTACCAGAATAATGGAGAATATTAGCAAAGGCCTCGTTGGAGTTGTTGGTCTAGTGGTCGCAGCGCTACTGCGGAACATGAGGTCCTGGGTTCAATTTCCAAGTCGGGCAAAGTCTTATTGGGTTTTCGCACCAGGAATTTCTCAGCGGAGTCTGGATTTGTGTCCGGTTGATGGCGATAGGCTCGCTCCCTATTACATGGGACTTAAACATAACTGGCGAAATGTAGGTGTACTGTAGGTACACCTCTGCCTAACCTTTCGGGGATTACCGAGGCGTGATGTTATGTTATGTTTCTTAGCAAGGCGTAATTACACTACAGGCGTAATTCCACGCGCAGCTAACATGCGCAACCTACACAGGTTGCGCATGTTAGCTGCGCGGGCTCATTTGTTTGCCAGCCACGATTTTTTTTTTTGGGATTGGCATCTCGCAGATCACCCTAGGAGGCTGTCGGCTGCTTAACCAAGCCCTGGGTTCAATTCATGGTTGAGGCAAAAGCTTAAAAAAAACGCAGTTTTGAATTCCTTCAAAATTGAGATTAAATGGGCGTTCTCAGTGGCCAAAGGAACCATTCCTTTGACCACTGAACGCCCATAGTTCCGAATTTAGTCTAATGTGCCATTGCATCAATTATGTTCATTTAACGACTGACATAGGTATGCCCCCTACTTCCAAGCAGCAATTTTTTTTTTTGGATAGAAGATGATCCCAAAATCGCCCCATAAGGTTTTGTCGCGGTATGAAATTACTTTTTTTAAGTAATTTCATACCGCTACCATATTATAAATATATACCATACTTAGGTAAGCCCAAAGCTAATCATTTAAACAGTATTCTACTTACTGATTTCCTTGCGTAGTCTATCAATAACTTTGTTATTGTCGGCTATTTCAGCTATATAGTCCGTAACGATATCGTCGAAACGATTTAGTTTGGCCTGGAATAAACATTACAAGTATTAGAATTCGATGCAATAATTTTAGAATGAAGTGAGATTCAGCACTATGTCCAAGATTTCGATCCAACCGCAGAAGAAATCACCAAAATGCGATGCAGAATTGACGAAGTTGCAAAATCACTGATTGCCGATAAATCGCCGATGCTGAAAGTTGCATGTCTGCTAAGACAAGTATTGAAACAATTTGTGTAATCGGACCAGTGTCTCCTTCCTCTTACAAATAATTTTACCTCTTTAAAATATTACTTTAGATTTAGAGAAAATGGTTTGGACTAGAGCATGACTGTCATCGAGGTTCTGTTGATGGAACGGCAGGCTGTCGAGGGAAGTTTCTACATATTTGAAAAGCACACTGAAAAGCGAAAATAAAAAAGTTTCTCACAAAAAAATTTACCGGTCGGTTTAGAGATAAGAAAAGGAAGAAAGAAAATACGTTTATTGGCGGTAAACATGATGGAAAGATATAAGTCACGATAATAACAAGTAGGGGGGAAATAGAGCAGCGGTGGCCCAGTGGTAGCGGCCGCGACTAACGAGTTGTAGGTCGTAGGTTAGAACCCAGACAGGGTTCCCGCGCTGTCGAGGCTCAGTAGCCGTGTTTTGGTCACCCACGGTGAAGCGAAGAGGAACCCGAGGAGGAGCCGCTTGTCAGGGCTTTTGGCGGTAAGCCGACGACGTAGTGGCCAAAATGTAAGTTGCGGAGCCGCTTGGGCGACATCGCATCTGAGGCCGGCCGCGATGTCGTATGGGAGGCATCGTAGCTGGGGGTTGGAGGTCGCGGCGGGAGAGGAGTGCCGGTATTGCGGTGCGCCGCTCTCCTTACCTCCCGCGGCCTTGATGGGGTCGCCACCGTCTGAGGGCGGACGCGGTGGGGCCGCAGGGGAAGAGGCGTGTCTAGTGTGTGTGCGGCGTTGGCCGCTCTCCCAATCTTCTGCGGCCGAAAAGTGGTAGGCGGCTGGGCCACTGACCTGACCGGTCGCAGGGGGACCAAGGGTGCTTAGATAAGGGGTCGTCTAACGCCTATGTGCTGGTTTGGTTGCTGGGGGGTACTCCCCAATATTGTGGTGGATTGCGGCCCACTCCCTCTCACGAAAAGGAGGCCTGTGACCCAGCTGTGGGAAAATTATAGGCTGATTACGCTATGCATCACAACCACGCAAAACGGCCATCGCTCAGCGTAACGCTGCGACCCTATGCGAGACAGCGCCCCAGCGCTGGTCTTCAGCGACAGCCGGCGTTGACGTGATGACGTCAACCAATTGCGGTGCGCTGCGGGCGCTGCGGACTCTTGCGGCTGTAATGTGCACTTAGCTATAGTCTAAGTAGTAGTCAGTACTTTCCTGTAGGCTTAGCACGAGAACTGTAGAGAAGCGTGTTGTCGATGGAAGAGTAGACTAGAGTTGACTCTAGTCTACTCTTCCATCGACAACACGCTTATCGCAAAAATTGAATTTCGTAAAAGTGCAGTTGACTGCACTTTTACGAAATTCAATTTTTTACATAATTCGACTCAGAATTCTTTGTTTTTTAAGATTTTTTTCTGTTATATCTCAATTTTTACAAATATTAAGTCACGCATATAAATACAACTGCTATTTCGCGCCAAAAATCCGCCATTTTTTTTATTCAATCATCTATCTAAGGACACTTGAGTTTCTAAGTGGAATAAAACGGTACCTTAACTGTCGAAATCCATTCAGTTTTTTGGTAGATACGAGGTAGGTAATAAAGAAATTTACAAACATACAAGATACGCGCGAAAAAGATAACCCTTCATTGGCAGTCGGGTAAAAAAGGACCTAGACAAAGACAGCTAGAAACGAAAGGCAAAATGTAGGAGGATTTCTATGGTGCGATGTCATAAACGGAGAAACGAAATGTCACTTTGTACGTATATAGAAAAGATTGTCTACTCTTCGTAGAGATAGACAAGTGGTCATGCTAAGCCCATGGAGTCATTGTTCAGTGTAGGTAAGTAGAAGTCAGTACTTACCTGGAGTCCATTTTTCTCGTCACAATGTTGGTGGTTCTCCTCTTTGAGCTTGTAGTATGTGTCATATAGCTTGGTGTAGACATCTGATATGAACTTCATGCCTTCTGTCTCACGAAGCTGGTCTAGGACCTGGAAGTATGTACGATAATGAACATTGATATCGATATAATATTATAAGCATTAGATTGTGTGTAGCACAGAACAGATGAAAGAGGTGTGTAGGGCAGGGGCTTGTCCAAAGGAAAAAATATTTTATTTCTGTAAGTAGGTTTGTACAAACACTTACACGTCAATCATGTGTTTAAAAACTAGATGAGGTCGGCGTTTCCTATCTGACTACTACGAGAAGAAAGGCCGAAACAAACTCAGAGGTCACAGTCTCTTTTAAATTCCAGACATAATCTTGGTCAGTTCATGTGAAGACCACATAGGTATTGTTGTCTGAAATAGTCTTTTGAGGAAAGAACCACATAGATTGAGAGGACCTGTCCTGATTATACAAGTGCACGCATTTGTCAGTAATCGTGCAGCTCAACTCAGAACTTAAGGAGCTCAACGATTCGACGAACAATACCAAAGCAAGGACATTTGGGTAGGCCGCATAAATTACTCAGGCGCCCCACTTAAATTTTCACTCTACGGTAACTGGGGTAGTGGGGTGCATTATTTCAGAGTAGACAAGCTCTACTTAGGTATGTTTACGAGGGGTGATCAAAAAGTAATGATAATCGGGTAGTTCCAGTGCACATAAAAATAAATTTTTTTTTGCTTGCTCATATACCCACTAGGTTAGCATAAAAAAAATCATATAAATAGGCCATGATTCCCGGGAGGTACATTTCCCTCCCTCCCGTTGAAGACCCTGATTGTCCCCTGCCCCCCGTCACTCCAGACGAGGTGCAGGACATAATCAAGGGTCTTAAACCCCGTACAGCCCCCGGCTCAGATGGAATTACCAATAGGGTGATCCAACTCTTCCCCGCCCACCTTATAATGCTCATGGTCACCATCTTCAATGGTGCCATGAGCAACAACATCTTTCCTCAAGCATGGAAAGAGGCCACTGTAATTGGCATCCCCAAGCCCGGTAAGCCCAAGGCTGAGCCCTCTAGTTACCGCCCCATCAGTCTGCTCAATGTGCTCGGCAAAATCTATGAGAGGCTTATTTATAAGCGACTCAGAGACTATGCCGAGACAAAGGGTCTCATCCCTAACGAGCAGTTTGGTTTCCGAACGCAGCATTCCCGCGTTCATCAGGTCCACCGCATCATCGAACACATAAGCGTTGGCTTCCAATGTGGTTTGATGACGGGTGCTGTCTTCTTTGATATAGCGAAAGCGTTCGACAAAGTCTGGCACAACGGCTTATTATATAAGCTCTACCAACTTGGCGTGCCTGATCGTCTCGTACTCATCTTACGAGACTTTTTGTCGAATTGCACTTTTCGATATCGCATAGAAGGAGCGCTATCCTCCCCCCATCCCATCCGTGCAGGAGTCCCACAGGGTTCTGTCTCTCCAAACCGCAGTCGATAACCTCGGCGCCTGGTTTAGGAAGTGGAGAATCGAGGTCGATCCCGACAAGAGTCAAGCGGTCCTCTTTCTGACTTTCTGAGACCGCGTCGCACTCGACTCCCCCCCCCCCCCCCCCCCCCCCCGAGACGCGAGCCAAATACCTCGGTGTGACCCTCGACCACCACCTCTCCTTCGTTGAGCACATAAAGCAGGTGCGTTCGCGCGCCGCTTTCGCTCTCGGTAGACTCCACTTCGTTCTGAATGCACGTAGCAAATTGTCACTTAGGTGCAAATTGCGCATTTATACAGCGTGCATTCGCCCCATCATGACCTATGCGGGTTCAGTGTTTGCGCACGCAAAACCTCACCTCATTCATAGGATGCAGGCCCTCCAAAACCGTTTCCTCCGAAAGGCAACGGGAGCCCCTTGGTTCGTTCGGAACGAAATCCTCCACGTAGATCTCGACATTCCCACCATGTCCCAGTTCTTGAAACGCAATTCCAAGCGTTTCTTCGACTCAGCCACCAACCATCGCAACCCTCTGGTTGTCGAGGCGGCCAGCTATGTCCCCTTTCGTATTAGTAAGGTCCGCCGGCCTAGGCTTGTCCTCTCAGATCCTGACGACCCCATAACTCTTCTCCAGGAGAGCAGTAGGGACCGTAGGAACAAACACAAATCGACATTCCGACCTCGCCGCCGAGGTCCCTCGCGACGACCCCACGTGTAGTCGCTTAGTCTGTAAGTTTTTTGCCCCTGGCTGGAGGCTTTGAGTCATCTTAAGGCAGCCACAGAATAGTCCGGTTAAGTAGTCACAGCCTCTCTAGGTCAACTACGAGATGCCATTCAAAAAAAAAAAAAACGGGAGCTACATTCATTTGAATACGAACAGTCGAAGAGATAACATCAAAATGGAGAAAAACGAAATTAGAGCTGTCATCAAGTACCTCTGTTTGAAAAAAGTGTCTACCAAAGACATACACACCGACTTAGTGAAAACATTGGGGGACTCAGCTCCTCCATATTCCACAGTTGCACGCTGGGCGAAGGAATTTAAACTAGGCAGAACATCCACGGAAGATGAACATCGCGAAGGACGCCCATCCACGTCCCTCACTGAAGATAATGTGAAAAAAGGTTGAAGATGTTGTGTTGGCAGATCGGAGAGTAACAATCAGACATATAGTTGAGGTCACAGGGATCTCATATGGCAGTGTTCAAAGAATCTTCGCGAACGAATTGCATATGAAAAAGGTCTCCGCGCGTTGGGTGCCGAGAATGTTAATCGACGAGCAAAAGAAAAAACGAGTCGACATTTCGAGAGTGAATCTCGAAAAGTTCCAAGCAGATCAGGAATTTTTTTTGCTACGTTTCGTGACCATGGACACGACCTGGGTTCACCATTTTGATCCTGAAACCAAACAACAATCAATGACCTGGAAACGAGCTTCCTCACCGATGCCTAAGAAATTCAAAGTATCACGTTCAGTGGAAAAGATTATGGCGTCCGTTTTTTGGGACGCTGAAGGAATAATTATGGTGGAATATTTAGAAAGGGAGCCACTATTTCGGGCTCTTACTACGCAGACCAAATAAGAAGATTGCGGGAATCCATTAGGGAAAAAAGACGCGGCAAACTGCGAGCTGGTGTGCTGTTTCACCAAGACAACGCACCAGCTAACAAAGCCGCAGTTGCGATGGCTGTCATTCAAGAATCGGGATTCGAACTGCTCTAAAACCCGCCCTATTCGCCAGATCTAGCTCCTAGTGAGTTCTATCTCTTTCCTCGGCTCAAGGAACACCTCCGGGGCAAGAAATTTGAAGACGATAGCGAAGTGATGACCGCTGATGAGGGGTTTTTGGAGGCTCAAGGCAGACTTTTTTTCTAAGGTAATTCTGGGTTTAGAAAAAAGATGGACTAAATGTATTGACTTGTTAGGAGACTATGTAGAGAAATATTTTTTTTTTAAAACTATAATCACCGTGTTTAATATTCTTTATAATTACTTTTTGATCACCCCTCGTAAAAGCAGGTTGTGGACTGGGGCAAATGAAAAATCAAATCATTTACTTATTTACTTTGCAAATATTGGTAAAAGGTACACACGCCAGCAGGTCAAGGTACCTAATGCTTTAGCGATAAAGTTTAAAATCTATTAAAGAAATTTGACAGATTGCAGTAGCTTGATGTGCTGGCGTCTGTACAAAAGTTGTTTCAAAGTCAACGACAAATCATTTATTGCAAATAGGCACGTAAAAGGCACTTTCGAACGTCAAAATTAACAAAAAAAAAAAAAAAATAGAATTGATTCTAGTCGCCCCTTCCAAAAGGTAGTTTCGTATAGCGAAAAATGGACAAGAGACACCACCGTTACTGTACTTACCGGTCAGCAACCGCACACTGTACTTTAATACTGCAAATATTGTTAATTAATTAAATATAGTATCGTCACGTACGCAAGTAGGTACGTCAGTCTTCGGTTTTATATCGAGCTCGAGCAACATCTGACATTTTGTAACATTTTTATAACATTTTCTATTAGTTTAAATACCTTCTTGAACATTAACATTTATTTAATTAACATTCAACATTATATGTAAGGGCCTGCCCTTACAGTTACTCTTTTAAAATCTTTTTCTCGTTTATTTTAATAATAAGGTCCTCCATCTTCTACCGGCACATGGGCAAATCATATTTCATTACAAATGTAAATGTTTATAATGATCAACGAATCAACAAATTGAATAAACCGTACGCACACATTTCGCTAGTGTAATAGGAGGCGAGCCTAATGCCATCTACCGGCCACAAATCCAGACTACCAACTGCTCCGCGCTGCTATGGAAAAACCCAATAACGCTTTGACCGACCCGGGAATCGAACCCAGGACTTCATGCTTAGCTGTAGCGCTTGCGGCCACTAGACCAACGGGCCAGTTTATTAGGGTTCTCTACGAAAATGGTAAAAGGAACCCTTATGATGTGACTCTGTCTGCCTGTCTGTCTGTCACTGCTGGATATCTCAAGAACTACTAATGCTATCAACTAGAATTTTGGAAAGGTTTTAGATGACATTTGTCCAACTATTTTGCGAATACGAAAGAAATAAATATATCGCACCCTTAAAACATAAGTGGCACTATACAAAATTAACATTTTTTAGTTAAGTATAGTGTCAAAATGCTTAAGACGAAACGCGCCCACTGGATACTGAAACAGCGTTCGTTAAACTGTTATTTTAAGCCAATCACAAAGCTTTATTTATATTTTTTTAGTTCCATATCACCCATACAATACTTAAGATAACTTAAAACGGCCATACCGTAAAATGAACATTTTCGTATAGTGCCATTTATGTTCTAAGGGTGCGATATATATATATATATATTTTTTTTTTTGCAACAGGGACTGAAAGGATGTCTTAAAATTCGATGTGAGGCTACTAGGGCATGGGGTATCATTTGAAAGAGCGCTGTTTGCACATTTGCAAACATTTTTTTTTTAGGTTGAATAGTTTTCGACTTTTGATGAAAAATGTAAAAAAAATATATCGTTCCCCTCTTATCTCCGAAGTTTGCATAGAGAAAAATCTGAAATTATTCTATGTGATACAAGTTTATGTAAAGACAGGAAAAATAAAACGATGCCTCTAAATAGCACACTTTTTTGATGGTACGGAACCCTCGGTGCGCGAGTCCGACTCGCTCTTGGCCGGTTTTTTCCACTCAAGTACATATGCAGTTACGCTTTGTACTGATCACAATCAATAGATTATGTGACCCTGTTAATGGGATACTGATCACAACTAATACTTTAGGACTTTGTAGAATAACAAAGAAATTACTTTAGCAAACTCCTGCTCAGCTTCGGTGGCCTCAGAGCCGATGGTAACGGCCATGCCGAAATCTTCCTCGTCATCCATTTTGGAAAGTAACACTAAAACTTACAGAAATGACACTAAAAATATTAATAACAAACAATACTAAAACAAAACAGGTAAAAAATCTTTGTAAAATCGCGTTCGGTCTCGGTGCACCGCTGTTTATTTGGTTGCCTTGGTAACGGCGTCCATGTGAAAAGAAAAAATGAAAAAACGTAGATAGAGAATGAACTAGTTCATTCTCTATCTACGTGAAAAAATAATCAACAAGTTTAACCATAGAGCTTTTAGGTTTGCTCTATGGTTTTAGTGTAATACTTTTCGGATCTGGTTTTTGCCACAGAGCATGTAACTTTACACGGGGAAATGCCAAAGCAGAAGTATTTTTATTTATTTTGTTAACAAGGATTTTTACAAAGTCAAAACTTAAATTGAGGAAAAAACTAAGACTTAATTAAAACCTAGTCTATTAAAATAACTAACCGGTCAACTAAAGGACACGGATGTGAATTTAGTTAGTAATATAATTTATTAGAATGTTTATTACTTTTAATTGATATAATAAACTTAATTGCATTGCTTTCGGGATTTCGAAAAGATTTTCGATTTCAAGCAAGATTTGACTAGAATTTCGTGTGAGATCTGCCATTTCCAACGTGATGCTTGGTTCTACAGTCCGGCCGTCGCGTCGCGAGAATTCCTGACGCCTGTCAGTTGGACAATTTCTAAGAACTTCATAATATGGATCAAATTCGCAAAACACATATCGTCGGCCTATTTCGCTAACTTGCCAAGTAAAGCTGGCTAAGTATTTGTTTTCCTAATTTTCCTAAAATGTGTGTAAGATATCTTAAACACATTTTAGAAAAGCAGCTAATAGCATATGCTATTAGCTGCTTTAAAATATCAAGGAAATGTAGTATAACCAACGGGAATTTCAGAATTTAGATTGTTAAAGCGATAAATATCGCGTGTAAAAAGACACTTTCCGAAACCGAAAGACACATAATTTACCCATTATTTGATTTTTTTTTTTCCACTAGACCATACGTGGGAATCCACTGGTTCTGGAGATATTGAAGGTCAAAGTCGCATTTTTTTTTAGTTTTTTACGAAAACGAATAAGTAATTACTAAACTTTTTTCCAAACAAACATTACCTAAATTTTCGATTTTTCTTAACAAGTTACGCATTTGAAGTTACAAAAGGACAATGTATGTCAAACGCACACTACCACAAGTACCTATGCGAACGCGTACACGGAGCCGTTTGCCTGGATTCGTGTTACATTGCGCGCAATCAAAAATAGCTGTTTTTTATACCTAAAAATAAAAGTCGTTTCCCAGCAATAATTTTTGCGCAAAGCTACTTAGATGTATAGTATGCATAGTTAACGGCTTTGTGATGTCTTTTTACATCCTGTATATTAGTCGGTTTTTACTTCGTCCTGTAAACTATGGAAAAATGGACTTGTCAGGTTAACAAATTAGACCGACGATATTCGTTAAGGGTCCCCGAAACGATCAATTAACAATTGTCAATTTTTACATGATTGATGTTTACATAGAACCTCAATGTGATAGATACACATTGATGCGCAAATTGATCGTCTACCAAATGCAATGGAAGTGATTGACAATATTACTACAATACAAATTGATTGCAATTGATCGTTTCGAGGATCCCTTAGTATGAAACTGACAGGTGTCAAGAACGCATTCTCTCTATAGCCGGACTATACAGACCGTTCACAGAACATTTAACCTCTGACAGCTCGAGTCAATGCTCGACTTCTCAATGGTAGCAACCCAAAAGCAACCTTATTGCGTCGACAATAAAGATCACTGAGATTTTGACAGATTTGTCAATGGTAGCAACCCATAAGCACCCTTATCGCATCGACAATAAAGATCACTGTGATTTTGACAATGATGCAAAATCAGAGGCAGAATGAGGAGCCACACTCAAAGCTGTATGTAGATGTCACTGTAGTCGACTGTACCTTGTTTACCTTTGTTTTATGAGATTTATTTATGGGATTTGAAAGTGTAATTCGACTAAAATAAGTACGCGTTTATGACTGTGCCTCAACAAAAGTTGAGCTCCGTAAAAGGAACGCAACAACTGTCGGCAAAAAGGCCGATTTGATTGAAAGGAAAGCACTTAAAATATTTGCGGTTATGATTGTTTGTGAGCCTTTTTCTATAAGCCACGGACTAACATTCCTATTGTTTTTTTTTTTTTATTTTTTATATAAGATTACATTCGTCTGATCGAAACCAAAACTTTTGTGCTGACTGCGACATCCAAGACGAGACCGCACACCTATGTCCACCTTCTGATACATTCTAAGACATAAATGCACATAATTCTTTACCAATGATTAACAGACAGGAAATCCAAGAATATTTTGCATACTAAGTACCTATATTGATTGATTAAATCGTTAGGAGACTCTTTTGATAAATAACTTGGCTAATCAAGTATATTTTAAGACATTAAAATTTATTTTGATGAAAATAATTTTATTTTATTAGATAATATTCTTGATTCTTTTGTTTTATAGATATAGTACCCAGCCTAAAGGACAGCTTCTTCACTAATATAATCAACTTCTGTGAAATGCGCAACACAATCGTGCAGTACCTACTCCTTGCCTTAAAATTTTTAATACGTAACGCCAATTCAGTGCTTATTTTCAGTGCAGTTTTCAGTGCTTATTTTCTTTATGATACAAATGTACTCCTCTGTTTTTACAATATAAAGCACTACTTTGAAGCATTTCGGTCAAAATTACGGAAAATAGGAAAGCTAAACTCAGTACATTGCAAAAATCCATACAATTTGACAGTTAATATATCAAAACAAGGTACAGTCGATTGCGCGCCATCTATCGTGATAAAAAGTTAGTTTTCCTCCCCATTGTTGGAGTACAGCAAAAACAAACGACCCTACTTCTACGCTATTAATTCTTCTTCTTCTAACTCATAAATATTATTTTTTTTTATCCGAGCCCGCCTCAGCACTTGACTGAAATCCTTACTTTCTCATAGCGTCTTTACTATTCTATTAGCATTGCGTGAGACCGCACGTCTCACGTAGTAATAGTAAATCCCACTTTCCAATTTAAAAAGTAAATGATAATAAACATACTACTGGAATCCTTAGAATGGCCTTTCTTTTGGCTTTCCCCTTTAACCCTAACAAGAATAACTGCGAATGGTCTGTAGTAAAACATATTCAAGGTTCTAGTTATAAATAGACTTATAGAATGGCTACGATGGACTACGGGATTATTATAGATCCCATCTCTTCATGGATTTTTTTTATTATTAAACTGGCTTCTGCTCGCGGCTTCGCCCGCATGGTAGGTCGATAAAAAGTAACCTGTCTTATTCCAGGTCATGGTCTACCCGTGTGTGTGCCACATTTCATCCAAATCCGTTCAGCCGTTTTAGCGTGAAAGCGTAACAAACAAACAAACTCACTTTCGCATTTATAATATTAAAGTTAGGATTCTTGAAAGGTAGGTACTTCCTTCATCGCTAAAAATGCTCCCGGAAATTGGCCCTAAAATACAAATTCTATAGTTCCCTCTTAAAATCAATCGTCCAGAATCAACAGCATCTTTCATCCTCCTCTTCCATGATCACCCAGAAACGGACAACGATATAAAGATTGATCTAGAATTAAGCAATTGCCGTGATTGGATGAACGATATAATTGTACCTACTAGTAATGAGGATGTTGGTCGTTTGTCAATGTCCTTGATGGATGACCCCCTAGAGTGTGTCGTTTAACAATTCTGGAGTATGCATGATGGATCTTTGAGCTAGATCTGCTTGATCCGGCTGTGATGAAATCTAAACTCAACTCTGACTCGGTTTTGCTCGTCAAAGGTTCGGAGTAATCTTCTATTTTACTGGAGCTGAGTAATGGTGGTAAATAATTCCATACATTTTCGATCGAGAAAGTTTTATTGCAGCTATTTCAAGTTTACAAAGATCTTCGAAATTCTTTTTTATTTTTTTGTTTATTTCATCCATAATGATACATAGTTTTACTTTAACAGAACACCCGCCAAACTGCAAACCAATTTGTCGGCAGTAGGTTTACGTGAATTTTGCACGAATCTTGCTTAACTTACATATTAAAATTATCTCTAAGTTAATACTAAGACCATGGCTCTGTAGGCAAAGACTCCGTATGTGAATATAGAGTAGCTACCCACACAACCAACAAATGTCATGAGACCATAATCAGAAAGCGTATTATGGAACTCAAATGGTGACACCGGGCAAGGCGCAGTGATGACAGATGGAGTTAGACTGTGACAGAGGTCGTCCGGCGGCGAGATAGGCAGACGACATTGTTGCAGGCAAAACCTGGATGAGGATGGCGATTGGCACAAGAATAGCGAGGCCTGGGCCCAGCTGTGGGTGAAGACGAGCTGTTGAGGATGATAATTTAAAGTTTGGGATATACAATTATTTCGTCGGTCTTTCTTCTTTGTGCCATACGGGACCGTACATATTATCACCAATTTAATTACGAACAGTGCAGAACCCATACAAAGCTCTTAAATGACTATATCGCTACTTCGGTAAGACATGGGCATAACTGAACTTTTTGTGAATTTACAGGAGAACCATTTTGAGATTTTTCAACCGACTTCAAAAAGGACGACATTCATAACAAACATACAAAAAAAAAACATACAGACGAATTGGTCTGTATGTTTTTTTTTTTTTTGTATGTTTGTTACGCGATGACTCAAAGACGGATTGGCCGATTTAGAAAATTATTTTTTTGTTTGAAAGGGTTTACTTCCAAGGTTGTCCCATATAAAGTTAATTAACTTTGCTTTGGTAGTTTTTGAGTTATGTTAAATAATGCGTATTTTTCCCACTACGTTTATCTGGATGATGTTTTAATAACTTCCTATCACTGTTATTTACATAGCAGGTAGTGGTATTCGAATTTGTGTGGGGTAGGTACCACAACTAAAAAGTTAAAAATAAAAACTTTTTAGCAAAAAATAAAACCGACATCCAAAACAAAACACTACAAAGTGAAAAATAACTTTAATTTCGGAATTTGGTGGCACAAAAATGCAAAACCAAAGACACGGACTACCGAAATTAAAGTTATTTTTCACTTCGTAGTGTTTTGTTTTGGAAGTCGGTTTTATTGTTTGCTAAAAAGTTTTTATTCGGCATAATATTACTTTGAAGTCATTTTTCTATGCATAAAACAGTCTTATACTTTTGTGAATTGGAACATATTTTTTACAGGAGTAAAATGTTTTTTTTTTCAGAACGGAGTACATGACATGGCTTTTCTTGAACCAAAAAATCTACGTAATCTATATAAATAAAAATCAATTGCCGAATGTATGTACGCGCATCACTATTCACTTCAGTACGGCCGCACCTACTTGGCTATTTTTTTTTTTTTTTTGTTGTGTTTATAATTGTCAGGACAAGGTTTGTATGATAGAACATGTTTGAAAAGTTGCCGGGAAAATTGGCATATTCGGCAAAACTAAAAGTGCATTTTCTATGAGAATTTTGTATGAGTTATTGTTTTGACAAGACAACGTTTGTCGTGTCATCTAGTCATTTTATAATTATGATTATGACACTTTTTACATTTTCATTTTGGATGATTTTGGATAAAATAAACTAAAATTTCCGGCTAAAAGGGAGTTTCTAAAGCATTTGACAATTATGCCCTTGTCTTACCGAAGGTGCTATACCTAGTCTTGCCATACCTAAATATTGTCACGAAGAAAAAAAATAATTATTGCAAATAATATTTATTACTTTTACAGTGTGTTAATTTAATACATAAATATAAAACAATTTAAAATATAAAAAGCTTATTCGAAGTGGTCTCCATTGGCTGCAATACAGTCTTTTAAACGTTGAGGCCAGTTAACAATAGGAGCACGCACTCTTTCCATGGGAAAATTCTTCACTGCCAATCGTATGGATTGTTTTAGGGACTCCAAATTATCATGGCGTTTAGAGCAAGCCGTACTCTCTAAAACTGACCATAAATCATAATCCAGCGGATTAAGATCGGAACTAGACGACGGCCAGTCTTCAGCTCTGATGAAGTCCGAAACGTTCACTTCCAACCAAGACTGCGTGGACCGAGCTTTATGACCCGGCGGCGCCGAGTCTTGTTGGAAGGACCATACTTGGTTATTGAACATAGTGTTGTTAAGGGGCTTAACTACCTTCTCAAGAACGGTATCTTGATACACTTGTCCCGATGTTTTGATACCTTTTTCACAAAAATATGGCTCTCTCAAAAACTTTGTGTAATGCAATCACAGCGATTCGGTTCTCTTTATCACCCCACTCCATTTTAATATCGCAAAATATTGTACAATGTATTGGCGCCTCAATGAACAATCGTAAAAAATGACAGATTCCAAATTCAAATGTAATATCGTTCTTATTTTTAATTGTAACAGTATTTATGGCCAGACTGTGTATGTAGTTATACACAAGTTGGCACACAAGAGCTGAAATTAAAAGTTGTAAATGAACAATGAAGTAGATGTAGTGTGTTGTTGATGATGTTGTGTTGTTGTGAATGATGTAGTTAATCCATTCATAAAAATTCAAATTGCGCCCCCACCACACCCGGTTATCTGTATCTCGCATCCAGTCTCCTCTCATGTTCAAGTATCAAATAACCTCATTTGCATCTCTTTATCATCTTATCATTACTTCAGAGAAGTCTGATGAATATTATACGTATAAGGTGTTAAAAATTAACTTTACAAACTTTAAGAGGCGCTTTAGACCATTGAACTTTTACCATAGGACCAACTTTGAAATCGCCAAGAAAAAGCTGTCCATTACAATTTAGAACAGAAGCTTTAGTATGGAACAGCTGATTTTTCAAAGGTGCTCCCTTAGTAAAAGTTATTCCTTACTACTTCTGCCCGCGACTTCGTCGGCGTGAAATTTCTTGTTCCCCGAACACACCCCGTTGCATCAGATCGCCTGCCCGCACTAACCTCGATTTCGCACAGCGTTCTTTCTGCCTTTTTCTTTTTGCTCGGCTCCTAACGGTCCTAGCGTGATATTAAATAGCCTATAGCCTTTTTCAAGAATTTTTAAATCCTACTGGTAGTTCCAGAGACTAGCGCCTTCAAAAAAAAAAAAAAAAAAACTCCTTGACTTTATTATTAATAAGAATATTATTATTCACCTCCTGTAGGACAAAGGTCTCTCATAGAAGGCAAGAGCATTCATCCCCACGCTTGCTCACAATGACGAGATGAGATAGGTTGGTGATTTCAGACTTATATTAACTGCAGGTAAGTCCAGGTTTCCTCACGATGTTTTTTCCTTCACCGATGTCAGTAATGTTCAAGATACATGAATTGAAATAGTCTCATAGATACTTGCCCGGATTTGACCCCACAACCTCGTGCATGAGAGGCGAGGGCTTAACCACAGGGCCATCACGACATCGGGGCCAACGACACTCTGATGATATAAGAAAGAAATTCTTCATGTCTAAAAATATACTATAATAAAACTTATTAATCAGACTCGGAACCGGAACAGGAAGTTAGTAATTAGCTGTAAAAAAACCAGTCACTTTTTATTGTAGGCAGTACTGGTCATACATTATATTAATACCACGTACAAGTACATACCTCACTGGACCACCACTTCCTGCACTTATCTGTGCCAAAAATTATAAATTATCTTTCTAAATAGTGAGCTGTTTTTGAGAAAAACGCCTGGGAGGGACGGGCTGACACACTGGAAGAGTGGCTTATTATTGTCCAGGTGACGGAAATTTTACAAAAAGAAAGACTTTATTCCTTGGGCACGTTAGTTCGGGTCATGTAAGTTTGCCGCTCTGAAGTAGGTTACAAATCACTGCGCAGTACTCAATATCTATACTAAAACAGATGCGCGCCATGCCATGCGCATCGGAAAGCCTGGTTTCATAGCGGCAAAGTTACGTAACGCGGACTATATGCTTAGATGGTTTGGTCGTGTTGACAGGATGAGTGAATGGCGACTAAACAATAGCACAGTATAAAAAGATACAGTAGGACGATGCGTTTGATCTCGTGGTAAATGCCGACAGATTGTCGCAACAGCTAGGGTTGTCTCAAGTAAACAATATTTATTTATTTATTTTAGATCAACAATCAACATCGGCATCGTCATCAACATTATTATTATTATATGTGTAAACAATAATTTACAACTATAAAAATATCGTTTTTTTTGTGAACCAGCCGCTCATCTAAGAAACTGTAACTGTAGGTACGTACATCTTTATAAATGGGCGACTGGCAAATATTTTCGGTTTCTAGATTTACTAGATTTGAAATTTCTGTTGTTGAACTTAATTATGTAAAAAATCTTCATCCTAATAAATAATTTTGTCAAAGAAATTTATTGGGAAGCATGAACATGGTTTAGTGTTAAATTGAAATTGATGAAATCGCAGTTCTTTATTGATGTAAGATGTCGACTTGCAATCTTTCACAACACACGTCGTATGCACCATTTTAATTATTATACATAAATTAAAACAATAATAAATTGACATACGATAGCCCTGAAAGTTGTCACCGAACTACTAGCATGGTAGCGTACGCAGTTCGGGAGCGCCCTTCCCCCGTCTCGCCCCTCACGCCCCGCACGATTGCCCTGTCTAGACGTCTTCGTTGGACGACTGTATGATTTATAGACTGTGACAATAGGTACGATTTACAAGGCAGATTATGATCTTATTTGTGATGTTCTTCAGAAAGGTCAGGTGCGTAGTATTCGCAACGGGTGTACGTCAGATGTATGAACGTAAACGAAGTAAAAGGAGTACGAGTATGTAAGGATCGCAGCAGGTGCCTACCCCCATGGGAAGAAGGCATGAGTTTATGTATGTAAGTTACCTTTTTATCTGACTACGCGCCAGCGAAGAGGCGCGACACGCGACAAAAGGCACAAAGGCACCGCGTGTCGCGCGACGTGCGGTGCCTTTGTGTCGCGTGCGATTCGCGCCTGTTTGAAAGAGCCTTTCGACAGGGTTATGTTTTTTACGTGTATCTATGTAGCTTTGTATAGGTATCTTCTTTATACCCTCGAAGCATCATAACGGCTGGATGGATGATGAGACTAGGTAGGTATCTATTGACTCGTTTAGGCCGCGCGGTGGTACGTAGACTAAGTTTTGTTTTTGTAAAATCAAAAAGAGGAGTCAAAGGAAAAAATCTTGTAAAAAAATTAATAATACCATGATCTTAATAAAAAGTTAGAAAAAATAAAAGAAAAAACCAGACAGCAACTAAAACGTTCAAAACTAAAATGACTGATCAATCTTCCTAGCCTTTTCCCGACTATGTTGGGGTCGGCTTCCAGTCTAACCGGATGCAACTGAATACCAGTATTTTACATGGAGCGACTGCCTATCTGACCTCCACAATCCAGTTACTGGGTAATACGATACCTCTTGGTAAGACTATTTGTCAGATTTTCGGGCTTCTGTCGACCCGTAACGACTATCAAAGATCACCGAATGACAGCCGGGACCAACGGCTTATCGTGCTTTCCGAGGCACGGAGGAGTCTCGGTATGAAAAGATGGTCACCCATCCACAGGCCGACCCCGGCAAGCGTAGCTTAACCTGGTGGATCGACTTGTGCGGCAGTTATTACTTAGCCACGAGCTCCTTATTGACTAAAATGACTGATATTGAACTAAAATAACTGCCACCTGCATCAACTTACCATCTCCGTCTGGAATGTCGTTTGCCATTAAGAAGGACCCACTGGCTCGTAGGTTTGGCCCATTGATTGAGGTCTGACATCCGGCAAATGTGTCCAACCCAAGTACGTGAGGATAGGAAGAATACACATGTCGATGAGTCTTTTCTTGAGGTATAGAGGAAGGTCACCCTTCATTAGATCTTTCATGGCCCAATAGCTCTTCCAGACATTCTCGGTGCGTCTTGCAACTTCTTTGTTTTGTCTTGCCTGGAAAGAAACTATTTGACCAAGATAGAGATACTCATCGACATATTCAAGTGTACCCCCCGCCACGGTGATCCTGGGATTTATTTATTTAGTTTTATTTACAAGGCTTAAAAACCAATTACATAAACCTAAGTATACAATATATACTTATATAATAAGTACCAACATAAAACATAAACTAATAACAACAATTACATACTACTATTCTCGCAAAAACGTAGACACATAACCATTAAATTGGCCATTGAATTGGAATGCATGCTGTTCGTCATCAACTTGGTCTTTCACATATATATTCATTTGAAGTTCGACCTCTAGGCTTACTGTGCTAAGATCTTCTAGCATCTTAGTCAGCTCGGAGACTGAAGATAAAAAAGGTCAATATCGTCGGCAAAACGAAGATTGGATAATCTCATATGTCCAACCATAATGCCCCTTTCTGTCCAGCCTGCTTCCAGCTTTCTGAAGACTTCCTCCGGTACGACCGTGATTAATTTCCTTGTTTTTTTTTAACTCCTTTATTGATCTGGAATGACAGTCCTGTCATATAATTGATTTTAATGGCTGCGGTACTGTTTTTACCCGACTACGGCGAAGCCCAAAAGGAGGGTTATGTGTTTGACCTATATGTATGTATGTATGTTTGTATTAATGTCCGTTTTTTTGTTCCCTCGTAACTCCTAAACGAATGAACGGATTTGGATAAATTATACGTCTTTAGATTTGTCTTGGCAGCGCGAGTGTCACTGGCTAATCTAAAATAAAAAACCAAGTAAAATAGTGGATTTGGGGTGCCGTTTTGTGGAGTTCGAAATTTTTTTTTTCTTCTTAATTTTGACACCCCATTCGATGGTATTAGAATCTAATACCATCGAATAGGGAATCAATATGAAGGGTTTTAAAAGGTGATTACAAAAATATATACAACTTATATGGTTAAAAGTAATTCGAAGTGACAAATAGTAAAAAAGCTTTTAAATAAACCCTCATGACCAAAACTCCTTGCAAGAACTAAATCATCTGCGAAATTTTTCACATTTGTAAACTAAAAAGCTGGAAATAAAAAAAGTAGTTAAAAAAACTAAAAAACCCGGCTGCGGTAAAACTGAAAAGCTAAAAACATTTCACCCATTCCATTTTTATATTTTCAAACTCAAATGGGACGCGCCTGCTTCCTACTTTTATTTCATTTAAAATGGGCTTGTTTTTAGCTTTACAGTTTTACCGCAACCGGGATTTTGTTTTTTTAATTACTTTTTTTCTATAAACATTTTGCAAAAGGTTTATTTCTTGATTCTGTAAGGCGTTGAAAATTGGGCCTAGTTATGCAGAAAGCAGCCATGTCGGGAAAAGTACAAACAGGGTTATAAGCATTTTTTTGTCAATGTTAGCATGTATGGATAGGTAGGTGTATGTATGGACAGGGATGCATTTGACGGCTCATATCTCCCTGATAAATAGAGATATCGACATGGTTGTTTTTGCAAAAAATCTTGTATGTCGAAATTAGTATTATTGTTTATAACTCATTTTTGGAAAAAAGTGCCATGTGGCTGCTATCTGCATAACTATAGGCCCAATTGAGGTGTGGCTGATGCTATCAAAAGCTTTAGAGTAATCTACGAATGTAATATAAAGTGGAAGCTCTTGTATGTTTCTCGATAACCAGGTTGATTGCGTGGAGGTTGTCAGACGTATACTAAAAGACCTATTGATAGACAACACGTATACTAAAAGATAAATAATTAAATTGATAGTTTTTGCGTGGTTCTCAGATTTTTATCCGAGTTTGACATACTTTTATAAATTTACTAGCTGACCCGCGGCGAAGTTCGTACCGCTGGAATGATTCAGTGAGACCAATCGATTTGACGTTTTTTTTTAATGAAATCATTTGTTAATTTGTCATTTGTTGTATATTTAAGTATATTGACATATTTTCCTTAGTTTACACAAAATAAATTTCCGAACGCACGCATTATTACTTGACAACCAATATACTGGGTGATTTTTTTACCGTCTTGAAAAAAATAAGGCATAATAGGTGAACAGAGTAGAAGACTATGGCATACTTAGATTTTTTTTTTGAAAAAAAAAAGCTTTTTTTTAAATTTATAATTGTTAGAATAATAGTAGCAACATGAAACATTTTATTAGTTATCTTGTTTAAAAAGGTGGCAACACAGTCTCTATTTTTGTCTATGTATGTGTGTCTATAGCAGAACTATCTCTCTGTAATTTGTAGTCTGTCGGTTAAAATAAAACGGCAATTAATTCTTAAACACAGTTTCTTTTATTAATAATCATACGCACTACGCAGGGTATATGATCTATAAAGTTTTTTCTAAATTTCTGGTTTTATTGTTCTAGTTTACTTCAAATGTAGTGTTTATTGATAGAGCAATTTGGGTCTAAACTATTGGAAAAAAAAAAAACAAAAAAAAAAACTAGGTATGCCATAGGCTTCTACTCCATTCTCCCATTGTACCCATTTTTTTTCAAGACGGTACAGCCCGCGGCACGTAAGTTGGCAAGGTTTTGGCGTAGTGGGGGTAAGTTCGCGCATGCTACACTTATTGCAACAAAAAAATGGTCACTTTTATTGCTTGTCATTATTCTGTGGTTATTACCATAATTTATTTTTAAACATAACTATTTAGAAGAAAGTTAAAGAAAGGAGAAGAATTTGTGAAGTATATTAGGAGTAATAAATAAAATATACAGGGTTATTTGTAAAACACCAACAACCTCTTAAGAGGTAATTGTACTCATCATTATGAACAACTTTTACTATGGGACCAAACCTGAAATCGCGAAAAAAAATCAGCAGTTCAGTACATTAATGTTCGCATAATTCGTCAAAATATGTAACAGTACACATCATAAACCATTTTTCTGGCATGTCTACGTAAAATACGTATTTGTTTGTGGCATTATCTAAATTAAAAAATTCAAACAAAACAATAACAAGAACTTGTAACAAAAGCTCAACAAAAACAAATGTTACAATTTTAGTGCACGCAAGTGTACTCAGGAACGAATGGAACGTGGACGCAACGCGAGAGACAAGGGTCGACTGACCAACCAATCGCGCGCTTGGAATGATGCTACCTCATTCCCCGCGTCCCGCTCGCGACCAAAGAGATCTAAAAAATGACTTCTGCGCATCTAACGACTCTTGCCAACTTACGTGCCGCGGGCTGTAAAAGATATCATCCAGTATATTAGGTTGGGGAAAAAGTCTTTTCGCATTATAGTATGTATGAACTTGTAATAAAATCTCTTTGGCTATACTATTTGTATCTGGCTGGTTTTGGTATCATTGAAAGTTTAAATTTTAAAGAACATGATTCCAAATTCAAATTAGGAAAATGTGTGATTTTCATTTGTTTTTCGTACCGTCAAGATGAGTGAATCTAATGAAGAAATTCGATACATTTTAAAATTTTACTACAAAAAAGGTAAAAATGCAACGCAAGCCGCGAAAAAAATTTGCGATGTTTATGGACCTAGTGTAGTGTCTGTGAGAGTAGCACAAATTTGGTTTAAGCGTTTTCAATCCGGAAATTTTGATGTCAAAGATGCACGTCGCTCTGGTCGCCCTATTACGGATAAAATGGATGCCATTTTTGAAAAAGTGGAGCAAGATCGGCATATACGTAGTTACGACGTAGCTGAAGAACTGGAAATTGACCACAAAACAGTTTTGGCGCATTTGAAAAAAACTGGGTACACAAAAAAGCTCGACATTTGGGTACCTCACGAGCTCACTGAAAGAAACCTAATGAACCGTGTACTCATTTGTGATTCTTTATTACAACGTAATGAAACCGAACCATTTTTGAAGAAGCTGATAACTGGTGATGAAAAGTGGATCACGTATGACAAGAACGTGCCAAAAAGGTCGTGGTCAAAGGCCGGTCAGGCTTCACAGACTGTGGCGAAACCCGGGTTAACTCGCAACAAGGTGATGCTGTGTGTGTGGTGGGATTGGAAGGGCATTATTCATTATGAGCTGTTACCACCAGGCAGGACCATCGATTCTGAACTCTACTGCGAACAACTGATGAGATTAAAGTAAGAAGTTGAGAGAAAGCGGCGGGAATTAATCAACAGAAGGGGTGTGGTTTTTCATCATGATAACGCTAGACCTCACACATCTTTAGCCACTCAGCAAAAATTAAGAGAGTTTGGCTGGGAGGTGTTAATGCATCCGCCGTATAGTCCTGACCTTGCACCTTCAGATTTCCACCTGTTTCGGTCTCTTCAGAATTCTTTAGGCAGTGTCAGGTTAACATCACGAGAGGACTGCCAAAACCACTTGTCGCGGTATTTTGACCAGAAGTCCCAAAATTTCTATAGCAATGGGATCATGTCCCTACCTACAAGATGGCAAAAAGTTATCGAACAAAATGGTACCTACATACTTTAGTTAAATGTAAATAAACTATATTAAAAAATGTTTTGAATTTTCTTAAAAATGTCAATCCTTTTTCATTACTGACTGACTGACTTATTCTACATTTTAAAAATAAAAAATACGCCATTATCCGAATATTGTGAATTCGAAACCTTTATTTAAATACGTCCTTTAATTTGAGGGGAGAGTTTATCGTATCGACGGGATGAACATTAAATGTTTGACAGTTACGACAGCCATGAACATTTTGTATTGGATTTTTTTTCTTTTATTTTTTTTTCGTCAATTTTCCAATGTTTTTAATAATTTTTTCTGCTATTTGGAACGGAGACAAATACAACAAATCAAAAACCATGAAAATCGGTCCAGCCGTTCTCGAGTTATAAGTTTTCGCAAAAACCTGACTTGACCAAAATGCTAAAAAGGAACCATTATGGTGCGACTCAGTCTGTCTGTCTGTCACAGCTGAATATCTCAAGAACCACTAATGCTATCAACTTGAAATTTGGAATAGTTTTAGATGACGTTTGCCCAACTATTTTGCAAATAAGAAAGAAATAAAATATAAATATATTTTTTGCAACAGCGACTGAAAGGAGGTCTTAAAAACTCGAAGTGAGGCTACTAGGGCATGTGGGATATCAAATGAAAGAACGCTGTTTGCACATTCTCAAACATTTTTTTTTTACGCCGCATAGTTCCCGACTGTTGATGATAAATGTAAAAAAATAGCGTTCCCGCTTTTATCTCCGAAGTTTGCAGAAACCCTCGGTGCGCGAGTCCGACTCGCTCTTGACCGGATATATATATATATACATAATATAGATTACACTGTGTAATATATACATAATCTAAAATAATCACATATTATTATTTTTTTATGATAATTTATTTTATAATCTAATCTTAATTGGGAATTTTATTATGATTTTATTGGATATTTATTATGTATCGAATTTTTATTGCTGATATTGAAATAATTTAAAATTTAATTGAATAGTTGTTCACCTTTTATTACGCATGTTGTGCATGCTAAGTTAGGTATTCACACAGTATTGAAGACTCGTGATTACCTATTGTTACTATCCTATG
Organism: Dicycla oo; assembly: GCA_948252095.1. Lineage (NCBI taxonomy): Eukaryota > Metazoa > Arthropoda > Insecta > Lepidoptera > Noctuidae > Dicycla > Dicycla oo. The sequence continues at coordinate 21,000,758 of OX411732.1, forward strand.
TCGTTAAGGCCGGCACACACTTGGCGAGGCGCAGTGCAGCGCGGTTTTTACTGCCAAACAAATATCGGCATTGCATTGGTTGAAATAAAATTGAGAATAAATAAACTTTCATTAACTCGAGAGCGCATCAAAGCGGAAAGAAGCGAGCGTCTCATGTTATTTATTCTCGACTTTATTTTAAGGCGCGCAATGTTGATATTTGTTTGGCAGTGACAACCGCGCTGCGCTGCGCCTCGCCAAGTGTGCGCCGGCCCTTAGTGTGCCTTGCTCATTATATAATTAAAATGCTCTTAGGGCCGGTTTTTTGATCCATAGTTAACTCAGCCAATGGTTAAACATAGTAACTAATGGTTGAATTTTGGCTAAATGTGAAAGGCTACACATGAATGTATTCATGTTAGCTCATTCAAATTAAAAAAAAAAAAAAACCGGTCAAGAGCGTGTCATGAAGGGTTTCGTAGTTGGGATGAATTTATCCCAAGAACGAACTTAACATTGTAGTTGAAAAACATGATCTCCCAATACATTCCAACTACAAATATCCATAGTTAAACGAAAAGGATCCAACCCACATTAAACCTAATGTGGGTTGGATCCTATATTATATACTAATATTATAAATACAAAAGTAAGTTGTTTATTTGTTATCTATTCACGCCAATTCACTGAACTGATCATCCTGAAATGCAAATACGTTGTCACGTGTACAGAAACGGACATAGGGTACCTTTCATCCCGAAAAAAAGCACTGTTCCCGAGGAAAACAACAATAACGTTCTTATGATAATAGATGGCGCCACGTGTCTTTCGAATTGATTTATATTATTAAGTATAGAAACTTTAGTAGTGTGTTAAGAGTTTTTTTATTTTATTTATTTATGTAACTAATACGTTTTGTGAGTCTAGAGTGTCGATAGACAGGTTTTTTATCCTCCTAACTATCCTAACTAATATTATAAATGCGAAAGTGTTTGTTTGTTGATTGCGCTTTCATGCTAAAACGGCTGAACGAATTTGGATGAATATTTGGCACATGGGTAGACCAGGACCTGGAGAAGGACATAGGCTACCTGGATCGCAGACAAAGTCTCGGGCTACAGCTAGATTAATATTTCCAAATCATTAACACACTTGTTTAAAATTATATGATTTTAAAATCTTAATAGCATTAAAAGTCGGTTATCGTCGCCTTAAGCTTATAGTGCGCGCGCAACTGCTAGTCACCACCTGAGGTACGTGAGCGTTGAGACGGGGCAGGTAGACAAAAGCCTAGTTAACTCAGTCTGCTAATCTTGTCAATAGCACCCTCCCTCGTCTCACCCCTCACATACCCCTCATATATAATCAGTCAACAAGGTGACAATGGCGCTGTCTGCCCATGATGTGCTAGACATTGTAACGTCACATGTTATTTTTGTAATTAACCTTTTAAAATACTTAATTTAATAGAGAATAATACCTTACTTTAAAAAAATAATCGGCAAACATTATCATAAACAATAAGTAAATCAAAACGTATTAGTATTATATTGGCAAGACTTTAAGCAAAGACAAATACGTCCTGATCGGCTAAACTGATCCTTCGCCATTTTGCACTTGACTGAGGGTCTACATAGGGCCGGCGCGTCATTTCAGAGGACAGACCATCCCTCCGCTAGGAGAAATAGTGTTCTGTGGACAGTCCAGAGCGATCAAGTAATAAATCTATAACCGTGAATTAGTGGCCAACTAAGATCTAGTCAGTTGTAAAAAGTCTAATTTATTTTAAATTCCAAGTGTTTATTCTAAGTCGCTGTGTCTTTCAAGCCCCAAATCCGGGTTCTTCTACTACTTGAGGTTCTTCTACCACCTGAAGTTCTTCTATTACGTTCTTTTACTACCTACCAACCAACCAGCGTAGTTACTAACGCTGCGCATCTGCTCAAGCTCCGGGACGCCGGTTCTGCAGATACTAATTCTGCCGCCGTCGCCGCCGCCACCACAGGGGAGTGGCTGGACAACCCTGCAAGGAACGACACCAGAGTCGGAACGAACATCTGCACCAGGATCCCGCTACCTACTACGTCTGGAAGACCTACAGGATAGTGACTTTAGTAAAGTGGCATAAACCTCTCGCGCGCTCGATATTGAACCACGCCCGGCTCAACCGGCTTTGTAAACTTGTAATAGACTAATTAAATATTGTATGTACCTAAAGTTAACTTGTCCAATTATTCTCGCACCACCCACATCTAGCGGACACGTTACAACCTATTGCCATTCGAGGGACGTTTTTTTTGTTTTGGCTGGAGTTAGAAATCCTCATGGATCCTGCCTCACTAATGAGTCAGTCTGGGCATTGCAGGACTCATAAACCGACTAAAAACCCACGCCTTTCCTCTAACGTTATCTGAGACTTTTTTTTAGCAACTTTTATAATTTAACTACGCAATATCCTATACAACGTGTTTTTTTATATACCATAACTCGAGGGTATTAATGAGACCATCATTTTGAACAACTTTTACTATGGGAGCAAACCTGAAATCGCGACAAAAAAAAATTAGCAGTTCCCTACATTTTAACGAGTTTTGCGAACATAAATGTATGGGACAGCTGATTTTTTTTTTTTCGCGATTTCAGGTTCGGTCCCATAGTAAAAGTTGTTCAAAATGATGGTCTCATTAATAGCTTAGAGTTGTGGTAATGATAAATGATTTTATTTCTGTAAGTAGGTTTGTACAAACACTTTTACAAGTCAATCATGTTTTTTTTACAAACTAGATGAGTTCGGCGTTTCCTATCTGACTACTCTTAGAAGAAAGGCCGAAACAAACTCAGAGGTCACAGTCTCTTATAAAGTCCAGACATAATCTTGGTCAGTTCATGTGAAGACCATGTAGATTGGTGTTTGAAATGGTCTTTTGAGGTAGATAGATAAAAAAAAACACTACTATGTGAATCGTGTGTGCGCTAAACTGATAAATTCCACATATTCCCACTTCTAATTACGTATTTGCATGGATGTTACAATAACGTCAAACGTAAGGTAGGACGCCCTTAGGCTAGGTGGAGCGACAATCTTCGCAGGGTGGCTGGTAGCAGCTGGATGAGACTTGAAGAGAATCGAGCTGAACGGCATCCAATAGGAGAGGCCTATGCCCAGCAATGGACTGCAATAAATAGATGATTATAACTATCTTTGCTAGCAGCTTCGCCCGCATGGAAGTCGGAAATTAACCCACGTAAACGTACTACCGGGATAAAAAGTATTCTAGAAATGACAGAAGAATGAATAAGATGAAGAATGTGACCTACGAGCAGCTGCTTGAGACGTTAGAATCCAGATACGGTGACGCACACCTGGAACACGTGTTTCGTGCCAAGTTGAAAGATCGTTTGCAACGGATTGGTGAAAACCTGCAGCAGTGGGCCCTAGAAATAGAAAAGCTGGTTCGAAAGGCGTACCAGTCTGCAGGCGCAGCTTATCGAAGGGATTCTGATTCAAGCATTCGTCGATGGTAAAAGGGACCTGGAAGTTAGAGCTGCTGTTAGACTTGGGCATGACACGCTGAAAGATGCCTGGGCCCATGCGTTGGAGGTGGAGGCAGTGAGGCATGATCATCGAGCCCAACGCATCAGAGAGGTTGTGGCGTCACCAGTACGTGACCGTTATAGGTACAACCCCAGATGCTACACTTGTGGGGAAAAAGGCCACCTCCGGTCGAGTTGCCCGAAGCGAGGCACTGCCAGCGAAGATCACAACCAGGAAAGAAGGGTGGCTGATGTCGCCGCCCAGCAGCAGGGAAACGAGTAAACACCAGGACTGCGGGGCGGGTGCTGGCTGGTGCTAAAAGAGCCCCAAAAATTTCAATCTCACAAGCTCATGATGGGAACAGCCTGATAATCAAAGGTGAAGTGAACGGAAGACCATGTAAGCTGACATTGGGCACTGGAGCTTCTCGCACGGTTGTCATTTCTCAACACGCGAATCGTTTTCTTGGAGACTTCTTCGCTAAGCATGACCGTGTAAACTTAGTAACAGCTACCGGTCAACACATACCCGTCCGAGGTGAGAAGGAGGTAGAGTTAAAACTGGGTAACACAATTTACCGCCATAAGGTCATCATGGCTGACATAGTAGACGCCTGCATCCTAGGTTTTGACTTCATGCGACAGCACTGTTGTGAGATCGACGTAAATCAAGGAGTCTTGAAATGTGGTTCAGAAGAAGTGTTTATGGAAGGTGCACCATCGGGGAAAAACTGCTTGAAGAGGATTGTTCTTCCTCTCCAGTCGGAAAAAATAGTTCCAGTTAGTCCTCCACAGAATTCTGGATAGAAAAATCGATGTATTCTCATTGAAAGACTGGACAAAAACCTTCCATGGAAGATGGCGCGGATCTTAGTAAGGGCAATCAACGTTGCAGCCGTACGCATAATGAACCCAAGTGAAAAGGAACAAGTAATCAGGAAGGGTACGTTGATGGGTCCCTGTGAAGAAGTAGCTTGGATGCGTAAATGCCACAATCAGTCTTCTCGGAATAACGTCCAAAGTGCAAGATTTAACACATCAAATCTTTTGGAAGACTGTTGCAAAGATTTATCTGAAGGAGAAATGGAGAAGGCTAAGAAGATACTACTGTAGTACGTCGACATTTTTTTTGCTAATGATGCTGACATAGGGAAGACTGGATTGGTTCATCATAGAATTAATACGGGAAATGAGTTACCAATTCGTCAGCGACCAAGAAGACTACCAGTAGCAAGAGAAAAGGAAGTGGATACTATGATTGTAGGAATGGTAAAGGCTGGAGTTATAGAGCCTTCATCTAGTCCATGGTGTTCTCCTATGGTCCTAGTGAAAAAGAAGGATGGTAGCATGCGGTTTTGTGCGGACTATCGTCGACTGAATGACGTTACAAAGTGGATAGCTGTATCCACTACCCAGGATCGACGACACACTGTACACGCTTTCAGGAATGAAGTGGTTTACCACGTTAGACCTAAATAGTGGCTACTGGCAAGTGGAAATAGACCCTAAAAACAAGGAGAAAACCGCATTCTCTACAGGAAAGGGATTATAGCAATTTAACGTTATGCCATTCGGATTGTGCAATGCTCTTGCAACTTTCAAAAGGCTAATGGAGCTAGTACTCACCGGATTAATTGGAGACGCCTGTCTGGTCTATTTAGATGACATCATCATCGCGGGCCGCACATTTGAAGACCACCTTCAAAACTTGGAACGTGTACTGTCAAATAACCGAGCAGCCAATCTCAAGTTAAGTCCTAAGAAGTGCTCATCCTCCAGACAGCAAGTAAACTTTTTGGGACACGTGGTTTCGGAAGAAGTAGTGCAAACTGATCCAGAGGAAATCGTCGCTGTCATGGATTGACCAGTTCCGAAAGACAAGACGAAGATCAGAGCATTTTTGGGTTTGTGCTCGTACTATCAGCGGTTTGTCAAGAATTTTGCTGACATTGCCAAACCTCTACATAAGCTTACGGAGGAGAAGAGACCGTTCTGTTGGGATGAGAGCTGTGACATGGCTTTCCAGGAGTTAAAGAAACGTTTTTGCAACACCCCAATTTTGGGCTACACAGAAAATGAATTCATAGTCGACACGGACGCAAGTAATACTAGAATTGGCGGTGCATTGTGTCAGGCAAGAAGCTAAGGAAACACTACCTGTTAGGACACAGACCTTAGCGACGAATGGAAGGAAGCCCTACAGCTTGCTCAGCAAAGTGACATGGATATCAAGCCAATTCTCGAGTGGATTGAAGCTAATGCCCCTAAACCGAAATGGAGTGACGTGACAGCGATGAGCACAACCACTAAAAGTTATTGGGCGCAGTGGGAGAGCTTGGTAATCTAGGACGGTGTCTTGTGCCGTAAATGGGAAAATGCTCGAGGGGATAGCTGCCACCTGCAATTGTCGTCCCTATAGCAAAGGTACCAGAAGTTATACAGCTCTACCATGATGGATGTTCAGGAGGTCATATGGGAGTAAAAAGGACTCTGCTGAAGATCCGAGAACGGTTCTACTGGATCCATTGTCGAGAGGATGTGTAGCAAGCAGACAAAAAGATTGGGACAAGCACATACAACCGTTTCTCCTGTCATACCGAAGTGCAGTTCACGAGAGTACGTCTGTGACACCAGCCTTCGCTAACTTTGGGAGAGAGTTAAGGTTACCAGCAGATTTAATTACCGGCATACTCCCTGATACCCCACGCAATATAACAGATTATGCAAATGACCTGCGCAACGAGATGAATGACGTATATGAGCACGTCAGAGAATCAGGCCAACAGATGTCCGAAAGAATGAAAACTCGTTTTGACCGGAAGATGAACAATAGTGGTTTCGACGAAGGTTCACTAGTATGGTTGCATAACCCAGTGCGCAGTAAAGGGAAGACTACAGGCAAAATGGGATGGACCATAGAGAATTGTGACCAAGAGCAATGACGTCACCTACCGAATACAGAAGAATATGCGAACTGCGCCTCAAGTTGTTCATGTAGATCGATTGGCGCGATTATGGGAACAACATTGCTCGGGACGAGCATGTCTTAGGAGGGGGCAGTGTTACGTAGACGCTCATGCCATCTGTTGTTGAATGGCGGAATTACACGATTCGTCATGGACACTGGCGCCATCTGTTATCGAATGACAGAACTACACGATTCGTCTTGGTTGCTAGCGCCATCTGTTATCCAAAGGAGAACTACACGCTTCCGGAATTTTCTGAACGGTTAAGTGTCGTGTTGCAGCATTTCCGTAAATGCTAGAATGTTCTAGAATTGTGTCCTCGAATTTTCTGGAGCTTACACTCGTCATATGAATAGAGGTTTACCAGCGCTACGTGGCAGTACCGCAGGGCGCGTCATTATGATGCCCAAGGCGGGGAAAAACACCCTGAAGCTGGAGAGCTATCGGCCAATCACGCTGCTGCCGACGGTCTCCAAGGTGTTCGAAGCACTCCTACTGCGACATCTCGAACCACCCATTGCGCCACGACCGGAACAGTTCGGGTTCCAGGCGGAGCATAGCACGACGCTTCAGCTGTCGAGGGTACTGCACCACCTCTCGGCGGCAATGAATAAGAAGGAATACTCGGTAGCAGTATTCCTCGACATGGAGAAGGCCTTCGACCGTGTGTGGCACGACGGCCTAATTTACAAGTTGGCCACCTCAGACGCGCCCCGTCGCGTTGTAATGGTGGTCTCTAATTTCCTCTCAAACAGAACTTTCGGGGTGGTGGTCGACGGAGCGCTGTCAAGCGCCCGCCCTGTGCTAGCCGGTGTGCCGCAGGGCAGCTGCGTATCGCCGGCGTGTTACTCACGTTACACCGACGACATCCCCACCACTCCGGACGCGATGCTCGCGCTGTACGCCGACGACGCCGCGTACATTACCACCTCGCTAAATGCAAAGTACGCGGCGGTCAAGAGGCAGCGCGCGCTCAACCTGCTTCCCGAGTGGCTGTCCAAGTGGCGGCTGTCGGTCAACGTGGGTAAGACGCAGGCGATGGTGACCGGCTCCGCGCCTCTCCCACCACCCTTGAAGCTGCAAGGAGCTGACGTCGAGTGGTCGCCCCGGGTCAAGTATCTGGGCGTCAACATCGACCGTCGGCTCACAATGGGGTCACACTTCCGCAATGTTGTCGGACAAGGTAGGGTCGCCCGCAACCTCCTACGACCAGTGCTCTCGTCCCGCATCCCGGCGCGCGTCAAGTTGGGCCTGTACAAGTTGTACGTGCGCCCAATACTGACGTACGCCGCCCCTGCATGGTTCGCCCTCACGAGCGAGACGAACCGGAAGCTCCTTCGCACGCAGCAAAACCTTGCGTTGCGGACCATCGTGGACGCCCCTCGCTTCGTGAGGAACGATGTCATCCAGAGGGACCTCCGGATTGAGAGCCTGGATGAGTTTGTGCGGCGCCTCGCGAAGGGGATGTTCGCGCGTGCCGACGCATCCGCTTGGCCGCATGTCAAGCAGATAGCGTCCTGGCATACGCACCCCTCCGACGCGAGGAGGCCCTTGCCCCGCGACCTAGTTGCGGACGACTGACCCCATCACCGGACTGGACTTCCGAGTGAGTTGCCCTCAGTCTACACGCGGCTCACTTGTGACAATGACACTATTCAAATACATGCATCTGTTGCGTGGCACGTGCTAGGTTAATATAGGCGTGTCACGTAACAAACATCAGACATTCACCATACAGGCACCCAACTCACACGCGAAGTTGCGGCTCTTTTTATGCGGGCGTGTGACTCGCGTATACACTGGGCGGTGTTAGACAGCACAATGCCGCCCACACACTCAGAACACGGTCCCTTCTTCCCGTCCGGGCTCGGCTCGACTCGAAAACGGAGAGGGGAGGGGGCCATACATCCTATCTGTAGGAACGTCGAGTCTATAACTCTGTCGCTGGACGCCACTTGCTGGGCTTCCCTCATGTAGGTGAGGGTCTCGCCCGGTAAGGGCCTATCCGCCGAGTTTCACGGTGAAGACAACGGCGTTGGGCATCAACGTCGTGGCGTGCCTACAGACACAAAATACAGAAACTTCTCTACATGGGCGTGTATGCCGCACGCCCAACCATCCACTAGCCAGTGGTGACCATACTGAGGGGCCCGTGGTTACGGGCCACCGCAAAGCCCCTTACGGGGGCGTAGCGACATCCTGCACGTACGTGGCAGTTCAATTTGGAATGCGAAATAGTGATTTACTAGTGAGTGAACTAAAAGTGATTCTGTTTAAAGTTTCTGATTACTGTATTTGTGATTAGTTAAATATAGTGTGTTTTTGGTGTAAATTGGTATAAATTTATTTATCCCGAACCCCAGCTCGTAACAATATATTTTACGCTATGATAATTTGGGTTATTGTAAACTGGCCCCAAAGTAAATTCGTCACATTTTGTACACTCTTTACATTGAAAGTCTATTCGCCATTTGCATTAAAATATGTGTCAATTCGTACCTAATTGCTTAAGCATAAGTGCTTGAACATAATGGACATAATTTTTGCATGAAATACTGGTAGCAAGCAAAGTTATTGGTGTTTAGCGCTCGAAATGAAAGATAGATAATGATAGGTATGAAAGTAATCAGCGTATAGTTTAGTTGTAAGTAGAACTGTGATTTTTATGTATACGTATGGTTAACTTCTTAAAATTTCTGTGATTATGAAAAATAAATCATTTTTATTGTTTGATTTTTCTACTGTCTGTGCGGAAATAAACAATTTGACACATCAAGAAAATAGAGCTGTGGCACATATAGGTATATTTTTCCGTGGCGAACTTACTTTGTGGTAAATGTAAATAACCCCCACAGACGTCATACTCATATCAATAAAACTTCTATTGTGTCTCGTTCAGTGTCCCTGAATGGGTTAATGGGCATGGCCAGCCAGCGTGAGCTCTTTATTGTAAATTTATTATTGACAAGAAGTAATTTTAGTACTCATATCTTCTGTTTGGTTTAAAAATGTATTATTGTATTGGTATTGCTGTATTAAATTAGTATATCAGCTTTCCTCAAAAATATAATAATCTGGAAAAAGAAATGTCAAACTACAATTTATATCTATTAATTAATATTAATATTAATATCCTGGGACATTATTCACACACGGTCATCTGATCCCAAACTAAGCAGAGCTTGTACTATGGAAACCAGATAACTGATATACTACATACACTACTTTTTTTTTGTAAATACATAATTATATAGATAATTACACCCAGACTCAGGACAAACAGACATGTTCATGCACACAAATGTTTTTATTATATTATTATTTTTATTATATTATTAAATTATATCCACTTTAATATTTTCCTCTATCGGATCTATAAACTTACGTTATATAACGTAAGTTTATAGATCCGATAGAGAGAGGAAAATATTAAAGTGGATATAATTTTGCTACTATAAAAAGCGCCGCCTTACCAACTGCAGTGGTTCCGAAATATACTTGCACTGCACAAGTAAAAAGTCTCACGCCAATTAAACACTAAAATATATATATAAATATTTTTTACCTATATGCAGTGCCGGTCAACGCACCTAGCGCGTTCGCTGCGATTTGTAAGGCGGCATCAATGGTGAAAATTGTGGAGGCAGTGGGTGTTCATAATAGGGATGATGACTAAAAAATGATTTTTTGTCCGTCATGTAGATTATTAAATTATATTGGACACGTATTTTTTCTTTTTCTACGTAATCACAAGATTACGGCGATACATTGAGTTAAAATGTGGCATGACGTCACGTCTTTGTAGATTTTATACGTAGAAGTGACGTAGCAAGCCCCCACTCCCCAACTATAATGCGAGTTATCTAAGTCATTTTTTATTAATATGAAAAAGCAAAAAATACGTATCTAATATTTTTTTATTATCTGACTGACGGACTAAATAAAAATTCTTTATTTTTACCCAGGCATCATCCCTATTATATGAAATTCTGAACAATCACTGCCTCCACAATTTTATATATCTCATCGCCGCAAGGTTGCCTACTTGTCGGTCTTCTACAGATTGTACTTCGGTGAGTGTGCCCAAGAACTCCACGACCTGATTCCATGGCCTCCTTCTACCATCGGACATCTAGACGTACTGCCAGTTACCATCCCTACCTAGGTGCTATTCTACCAATTCGCCCTAAGCGTTTCCAAATGTCTTTTATAATGCGCACAGCAAAAGAGTGGAACTCACTACCTGCGTCAGCGTTTCCGAGCGCATACAACCCTAATATCTTCAAAGTGAGAGTGAACCGGCTTCTTCTGGGCAAGCTCACTCCATCGTCGACTTTGTCTCTGTCACCTCTGACCTAAACTAGAGTCAAGAGCAAACCAATCTCAAATAAAAAAAAAAACCTAACCTCGGGGTGCCCTTCGCTCGCTCTTGCATCCTATGTCAATGGCAATATTTTTGCTGCCAAGTTATTTTTTAGTAGCAAATAGTTAGTCGCTCTTTAAGTTGTTATTGGAAAATAATTAGCCACTACAAAAGAACACAAAATAATAAAACTGACTTTAATATAAGTAATAAAAAGACTTACATAAGTACATATATACATACTCCCAAAAACACAGATGCGCGCAACCGTACTCATCACACACACAACACACACACATACATACACAGCACACCCACGCACGCACCCACACGAACACACTCACAACACACACACACGCGCTCACACAAACACACACAATATATATTAATTACATCTCTAATAGTGGTCACTCATTAATAAATTGTACCAACTTACTCGCCGCGGGAGGAAGACCTGGAGTCCTGAAATACAGGGCTGCCCTAGTTTAGGCTCCAGTCCACTCCATTTATTTTAATAATATCTGTACTGTTTGAATTAGTGTGGAAAATAAATGAATTTTTACTTTACTTTTACTTTACTTACCTATTCTATTTTATACACGTACAAAATACATTTTAGTTGTTCCTCAAATGGGTCTTAATGGTTGATTGGAATGGTTGACTGACAACTATCAAACGTTGGTTGGCGCCACTTTCATTCGATTACGTTCATTACCAACGGTCTTGAGTACAAATTATACTTTATTATTTTTAATTCTATTAATTATATTATTTGCTTCATAATTGAGTTTGTTACGGTAGGAGATATTTAAAAATGAAATCAAGTTATAAACATACAATTTTAATAATAAAAACCATTAAAATCCACTGTCATTTTGTCTGACCGTTAAATGGAACCACATAGGAGAGAAATTCGTACATTATCTATGGTAAACTGTTTGAGTAATAGTCTCGTCTTAGAATAATAACTAAGGTAATAGTGTTCTGTGGAGCTAAAATGTCAACTTTATTATGTAAATAAGTTGTATTTGGGAAAATTTTGGATTTTGTTCTTCAAAAACCAAGCATTCGCGCAGTGTACAATTTTGTGAAAGAGAGGACATGTGGACATCTTTACGCTACAAAATTGTGAAGCCTCTAACGAGCGCCTTACGAAATGCAATGGTGCCTCTGCCTATATTTCTGTGTTTATACTTGGGAATACATATGTCAAAAAAGTTACAGTCCTACCAACTTATCTGTGAACTGAAAGAGGACGGCACCGTCGATTCAGTGTTGCTAATTAATATAAGGTGCCAAAAATTGAGTAAGTTTTCAAGAAGGAAATTTCACATTAGACATAATCGTTTAATAAGAATCACAGTTTTTACAAATTAAAAACAATGATACCTATATAAAAATAATAAAATAAATAAAAAGAATTTGATAATTTACAGTTACGTAGGTACGCTAACAGTTTAATCTCTCAGCAATAAACAATGGCTTTATCTAAAAAGTAATCCAATGAAGTGGAAATTCAGCAGATAAAATGTTCCACGGGGGGATACATCTTTCATTTAATGCGAAGTTAAGTAGGTACCTACCCTGCAAGAGGTACCTGGATGTCTAGCATGACCGTACCTAACTCCTAACACCAGATTTGACTAATTATAATTAGCAGTGGTACCTAGTGGTAGAATAGTGTAATAAAAAAAAAACAAATTGCTTTACAATGATTTATTGAAAACCAGGTTTACAGTAATTGTGATCTTTAGAGGAACATACACAACTTCATCCTTGTTGTGAGGCCATACTCAGCTTATTTCCGTACCACTATCATCATTATCACTATCGCTTTCGGTTTCAGTGTCACTTACCACTTCTATAATAAAAGGTTTATCTAAATACAAATCATCCTTCTAACCTGCGAACGTGTTTACAATGCTGTGCCCACTCATGAACTGTAATAGCGTCAAAAGCTTCTCTAACTAGGCGGGGAATTTCAGAATTTTTATGCTCAATATTTACATCAGCAACTTTTCTTTTCATTGTGCTCCATATGTTAAATGGGATTGAGATCACAGTGATAAGGTGGTAAATTTGTGTCTATTGTCTTCTAATTTTTTTTCAATCTCATGTAAAGGTTCAGGCTTGTTTCTCTTAATTATTTCTAAAAGCTGAAGTTTAGTCAAATTCTCTCCGTAATCAATTTTATTTTGGGTCAACCGTATTTTACGTATTAAGAAAACAATTAATTTGATTTAAATGTATTAAAATAATCACGAAAAACCTGTAGAAATGCGACGTTGTCAGCCCGCGCGGATAGACGCTCGCTTGTGGCTAAATAATAACAGCCACGCGGGTCGATTAAAACGCTTTGAAGGACACTATACGGCCATAACAGTAGTGTCTCGTTAGGTTAAGCTACGCTTGCCGAGGTTGACCCGTGGATGGGTGACCGCCCATTACCTATCGAAACCCCTTCGTGTCTCGGAAAACACCGTTGGTTCCGGCAGTGATTTGTAGATCTATGACAGTAAGTTTGATGATATTAGAACATTTTTATATTGGCGCCGAAGAGAATTTTTTAATGTCTCTATATGACATCATTCTCCCTTATTCCGATTTATTTGAGGTCGGCGCAACATGTCTCATTCTTTCATACTTCTCTGTAGTCGTCATCTCGGTAGTCACCCCTTTCTAGCTATAGGTACCTATAATATTTCAGTTTAATATCACACAGTCCATGAAACGTTTCTTTGGTCTTCCCCTACTCTTATAGCAATTGACATTGAATACCTAAAACTTTCCTGTCGACATTTTCCTCATTCCTCCGCATCACATGCCCATTTAATGCCTCTTTCATAAAACTCATGAATAATCTCTTTCTTTTTTTATTCAGATAATTCATGACTAATAGAACAGCCACTAATAAATTACTTATTTATAATTTATACATAGGCGGAACAAAATGTTTAACACTACATACATAATAATAACTCTAAATAAAGAATATGCTAATGTTTTCACTTACAAGGTTAAAAAACCCATAAATAAATTAGATTTAATCTGGCAATTGCCTGTGGTTTCTTTCGCACATAAAGTTCAACCAACGTTTGATCTGCTCATGCCAGCTCGTATTCCAGCAGTGAATTTTAAAGAATCCTTTCCCCACTCCTACTTTTCTACTACTGATCATAAGTATCTCTGTTACCTAACATGGTTCACTTTGTCGAATGAAATATATTGAGTACTAGCTTTTGCTTGCGGCTTCGCCCACGTGGTTGTCTGCAATTATCCCACGGGAACGACTACCGGGATCAAAAGTATCCTATGTCCCAATCCAGGTCATAGTCTACCCATGTGCCAAATTTCATCCAAATCCGTTGAGCAGCTTTAGCGTGAGAGCGTAATAATTCAATCATGATTCGAAAGACACGTGGCGCCATCTATTATCATAAGAACGTTATTGTTGTTTTCCTTGGGAACAGTTTTTTTTTTTAATGAAAGGTACCCTATATCCATGTCTGTACACCTGACAACGTATATGCAAAATTTCAGGATGAACGATTCTGTGGTTTTGGCATGAAAAGGTAACAAACAAACAAACAAACATACTTTCGCATTTATAATATTAGTTAGGATTGGGATGTAGAGGCATATCTACTTCTATTCCCCTGGCCCCTTTCAAGTCCCTTTACAGGGTTATAGATAAAATAATAACAACCACTTAAGGGGTCATTGTTCTCATCAGAAGAACAAACTTTACTATGGGATCCAACCTGAAATCGTGAGAAAAAAAATCTGCTGTTTTCTACATTTATGTTCGTAAAGGTAACGCGTCAGGGAACAGCTGTTTTTTCTTCGCGATTTCAGGTTTGGTCCCATAGTAAAAGTAAGTAGTTTATAATGATGAGTACAAGGACCCCTTACGAGGTTGTTAATGTTTTATCAATAACCCTGTATATCTACAGTGGAAGTTGTTTTGACCAAACTACTTTTCAGGGTACATCTGTTCCTGTGACAGATCGGCTCGAGCTCCTAGGTATGGAGTTGAAATCCAGTCTCAACTTCGGCGCTACCATCGAGCACAAAGCCCATACTGCGGCCAAAAACTGGGCATCCTAACCGGAGTGAAGCGATAATTTACGCCTGGACAGCCTTTGACCCTCTATAAGCAAGTCGATCCTGCTTGGAGTATTGCAGCCACCTTTGGGATGGCTCAGCTAAATAATTATAGATAGATATTGATCGTGAGCGCAGGGAACTAGCAGCCAGATGTAACATGTTGGCTCCCGAACGCTTACAACCCGAATCTCTATCGTAGACTTTGTCTCTGTCACCTCTGACCTAGACTATAGTCAAGAGCAATTTTGGGGGGCAAATAAGAAAAAAAATTCAAACTGTGCCGTGTGACATGTCAAATGAAAGAGCTTACTGTGAGGGTCTCAAATATATGTTCTTTTATAATTTTAAAATAAATCATTTTAAAGTTATTTAAGAACATATACGAAAATTGACCATTCCCCCTTATCTCCGAAAGTACAGAGCCTAAAATCTAAAACAAAATACAGAAAATATTTCTATACCTATAGATTACAGGAAAACTTATAAGAAGTCTATGTTCTTAAAGCAATATGGTAAATCTCTCAATATTGTGCATACAAACATACATTTGCAGTTGGAATGCATGGGAGAACATGTTTTTCAACTACAATGTTGGTTTGTTCTTGGGATTCATCCCAATTACGGAACCCTTCATTGTGCGTAGTCTGACCCGCACTTGGCCTGTTTTTTTTCCTTATGACGGCAGTATATTCGCCCCGGAAGCTGCTGAAGTCTCCCTAGAACAACACACACAGAACACTATTACTCTTAGAACACACTAGAACAAACTCTAAACGCCTTCTATCAATGTGACAGTTGGAATGTCATAAATACTGCCAGTAAGATATAAGGTTGCCCACTGAATGAAACCTCTACAGTATTTAGGCTCAAAACTTTTCAGCCCCTCATGACTGGCGGCACTAATGGGCAACGTACCTACCCAAAATTAGCTCGTTTCAACAATACGCTAGCTAGACAAAAACTGATGATGAATCACAGTTATAATCACTTAACAGTGTTATCTACATCATTAGTCAAAGTTCATTGTATTGTCTATGGCGTGATTTACCTTGACTTATGTAATCATTCATAATGATACATAATGAAAGAGAATTACGTCACTGTAGCGTAGCGCAATTGAATCAAAATAATTGATTAAAGATTTTTTACCACTTTTGATTGACAGTTGATTATGGGATTCAGACAGGGCAGATTTTCAAAAAAGCGGCGTTGTTGCAGCTAGGATAAAATATAGGAGAATAGTAAACAATCTAATAGATATACAAAAGAGACAAATAAACGACTTTATACTTAAAAACGAAAGCCTGAATCGTACTTCATAAAGTACATCTGCTTAAAGGCTCCTATAAAAAGGAGCGACACGCGACGCGAAACGCACGCGACATCAAGGCACCGCGTGTCGCGCGACGACCGGAGCCATTGCGTCGCGCGCGATTCGTCGCCTGTTTGAAGGAGGCCTTTGAAAACTACCGCGAGGCGACGGCAGCCGAACATCACAAGAAGCCGCATCGACAATAAACGATACCGTCATTGAAGCGCTGTTTGTCTGTAAGTACCCACTGCTTGTGCAAATAGAGTATATCGAGGAGAGAGAAAGAACGGGATCACGAAAACAGAATTGGTAATTGTATAATATTAAGTACTGAAATCTTCTTCTACTTTAAATTAATTTACTGACAAACAACGTACAGACAACGCATAACCTAAACCACAGGGTCTAGAAGTATAGGTTCCTTTTATAGCGAAAGTGAGCATAAAACAAGGATTTTTGAAAATTCACCCCAAGATGAAACTTTTTATGTTAGTACGTCATTTTTGCCGATGAGGGGCACACGCCTTGTAAGGAATAACTTTGAAGATTTATTTAATTAAAGTAAGTAAGTTACGACGAAACCAATTCTAAGCGTCAAAAACATTTGTCTGTAACAAAGGCATTTATCGAAAAAAATTAATTAGTCCTTGGAATATTTCCTCATAATTGATTTTGATTGATTCTTTTTTTAACCGACTTCAAAAAGGAGGTTCTATATTCAACCCGTATGTACGTTTGTATATCCGCGATTTTTTCAAAAACTGTTGAACCAAGTTTGATGATTCTTTCACTAACGTGATCTACACACTCTCAGGAAGCTTTTATTATATAATGCATTCATTAGGCAATTATTCTTATGTATGAAGTATGAATGCATAAATGTACTATATCTCTGGCATTTCTAAGTGGATTTTAATGATTCTTCTTTTCGTTCGTCTTGGGCTTATGTAATTAGTAGGTTACCTATGAACTTGCCGTTTTACAATACTGGCCATTTGAAACGTAATGTATGTATGACTGTCAATAAATTCTAAATTCAAATGAATGTTATTTAAAAAATATGGAATTCTATTTTCAAATTCAGTCATTTGTTTATTGATTAGTGTTAGTGTCATTATGGACACGATAAAAATACGAGTAATTATGGAATACGAGTTCCGTCGCGGTAGCAATGCCGCACAACATTAATTTCGTGTACGGAGTGAACTCTACAAACAAACGCTCGACTCATTATTGGTTTGAACGCTTCTGACATGGAAATTTTGGTCTAAAAAATAAATCCCGTGGTCACCTGAAAACTAAAGTCAGCAACGACTAATTAAAGGCGATAGTGGAATCTGACGATACTCAATCTACGGCTGAGTTAACAGCAGCTTTCAACGTTAGCATCAAAACAATATTGGTCCATTTGCTTCAAATTGGCAAGGTGCCACACGAACTGAACGATTACCAACGCGACGAATGCGTTGATAATCGTAAGCGGTCATCATATTGCTTAGACCCTAGTTCAGCGCCTAGGCAATGCCCCAAACGAAAACTCACCCATAAAAAAGTCAAAAAGGTATGGGAAATCATCAAATAACTTCTCCCGCTCTGGGTGGAGCGGAAGGCCGTGTCAGACTTTTACTGACTAAAACCCACCCGTGTTCCTTCAGTTGCCTATGCCAGGGCCACGGTATCTTTTTCAAACAACCCGCGACCCCAGCGGCATCGGCCCTATTGGACCCCATCTTTTGCTGACATCTCTTTGAGGCGCGCGTGGAACACAACGCGCCGTCGACCCGGGCCTGGTCCTCACCGGACGGCGAGCTACCCACTACTCACCGTCCGCAAGCCTGCGCCTACGGTGGCCGGGAATCGGCTATCGATTCCCGCCGCCCAGGGCGTCTCCTGCGGCGACTGAGGGCGTGAGGCTGCCTCTCCCTCACGCGTTCCGCCTCCTCCTTCGCGAGCATTACCGCTTCGCAGAAGGAGGTGACGGCCTCCCATGCACTCTCGCTCCGCACCATGGCCTGGACCAAGCTCGGGCGCGAGAGATCGCCGCCGCCGATCGCCTCCGTGAGAACACGGCGGTGCTCTGCCCAAGCCGGGCAGACCTCCACTGTATGCTCCACCGTGTCCTCTGGGCGATCCACACAATGGTGACACCCGGGCGTTTCCTCCCGCCTTATGCGAAACAATTTGTATGGGCCTACCGCTCAAGCTTCCTCTGCCAAATGAAAAAGAATTTTCAAAATCGGTCTACAATTGAATAAAATATCAATGAAAAAAAATACATACTGACGAGCATATTTGAAGTCTGAATAGAATAACCTGTCGCCTTAAATTAACATCGACCTTGAAGTGATTTATGAACTAAACAAGATGTTAATATAATACACGCTATATCATTGTAAAAATTTAGTCCAGTTCGAAGTGCTTTTATTGATGGAATTGCGGAATGTATGTCTGGCATCTGAATAGATGTCATAAAGTTGATCTCAAAATCAATTTTAAGCCATCTAATGAGATGCCTTAATGCACTACTCTTCAAACTTTTTGGACGATTATCATAATGAAATCATCAAGACACATTTTTGATACAAACCCGATATTATATACACAATTTCATCTTTATTTGGCACTTAAATATCTCTCTATTATTCAATACCTATTGACCGTATTAAATGGCGGCCAATTTTATAAAGTCGGCCAGTGATGTGACGCGAAAGTTATCATCGACAACCATTTGAGGTCAGTAATACAAGTTATAACCCTAACTAATATTATAAATGCGAAAGTAAGTTTGTTTGTTACCTTTTCACGCCTTTTTTTTGTGGATGGGAAATCATCAAATAACCTCTCTCGCTCTGCGTGGAGCGGGAGGGCGTGTCAGACTTCTACTGACTAAAACCCACCCGTGTTCCTTCAGTTGCCTGTGCCAGGGCCACGGTAACTCTTTCGAACAACCTGCAACCCTGGCGGGACGTTTAATAAAAAGGCCTAAGGGCCGGTTTTTTGATCCGTAGTTAACTCAACCAATGGTTAAACATAGTAACTAATGGTTGAAATTTGGATAAATATGTTTCCCAAAATGCCACTAGTTATTATTTTTTAATATGAATGAGTTAAAATGAATACTTACATTCATGTTATTTCATTAATGTTTAGCCTTGAAAGGCTAAATGTGAACATTTAGCCAAAATTCAAGCTTAATTACTATGTTTATCCATTGGTTGAGTTGACTACGGATAAAAAAAAGCCCTAAACCACTGAACCGATCATCCTGAAATTTTGCATATACCTACGTTGTAAGGTACACAGAAACGGACATAGGGTACCTTTCATCCCGAAAAAAGGATTTTTCCGGAGGAAAACAACAATAACGTTCTTATGATAGTAGATGGCGCCACGTGTCTTTCGGATCATGATTGAATTATATTATTATAGAAACTTTAGTGTGTTAAGAGTTTTTTTTTTTAATTTAAGGTGTTGATAGACCAGTTTTTCATCCTGCTAACTATCCTAACTAATATTATAAATGGGAAAGTGTGTTTGTTTGTTTGTTGATTACGCTTTCACACGAACGGCTGAACGGACTTGGGTAGACCATGACCTGGGTAGACCATGACCTGGAGAAGGACATAAGCTACTATTCATCCTGGATCTATACTCATGGGTAACGTTGTTTATGGAGAATAAAGATGCCACAATTATCCGTACCTATTTCATGGTCAGCAAATTTTGCAACCTCTACAACCGCCGGCGGCTGACCCTCGCGTTACCGTTGTGTCAGTTGTGTTCAGCCATTCACAGTTTTTTTGCTTCTCCAAGGTCTTTGAGTCTTGAATCGTGCTGTTGTGACATAGTTATTTATAGAAGTTTATATGTTTTTAATGATGTGTGTTTATGTAATTTGCAACAGATTTAGTTAATGAGGTCGTAGATTATCTCGTTGGTTATATTATTTATTATTATTTTTATTGACATTTCTCGGGACCCTGGGTTCCCGGACCTTTGGAAGGCGTACAAAGGGCCGAAGCCAGTGTTCTGTAATACATGGTTACAATGGCAGCAGGTGACTTGCACACTCAATAATATATTGTTATATTATTATCATCTAGTGTTTGCAAGAGAGACTTCTGAGTGTTCTAGATTCTTGGGTTTTCTGTTAGGGAATTCTCTGTAGCCGCCCGGGGTAGATTCGATCTCTGGATGAGGTGGTGTTATTGGGTTTTCCGTTAGGGAATTCTCTGTAGCCGCCCGGGGTAGATTCGATCTCTGGATGGGGTGGTGTTATTGGGTTTTCTGTTAGGGAATTCTCTGTAGCCGCCCGGGGTAGATTCGATCTCTGGATGAGGTGGTGTTATTGGGTTTTCCGTTAGGGAATTCTCTGTAGCCGCCCGGGGTAGATTCGATCTCTGGATGGGGTGGTGTTATTGGGTTTTCTGTTAGGGAATTCTCTGTAGCCGCCCGGGGTAGATTCGATCTCTGGATGGGGTGGTGTTATTGGGTTTTCCGTTAGGGAATTCTCTGTAGCCGCCCGGGGTATATTCGATCTCTGGATAGGGTGGTGTTATTGGGTTTTCCGTTAGGGAATTCTCTGTAGCCGCCCGGGGTAGATTCGATCTCTGGATGGGGTGGTGTTATTGGGTTTTCTGTTAGGGAATTCTCTGTAGCCGCCCGGGGTAGATTCGATCTCTGGATGGGGTGGTGTTATTGGGTTTTCTGTTAGGGAATTCTCTGTAGCCGCCCGGGGTAGATTCGATCTCTGGATAAGGTGGTGTTAATGGGTTTTCTGTTAGGGAATTCTCTGTAGCCGCCCGGGGTAGATTCGATCTCTGGATGAGGTGGTGTTATTGGGTTTTCCGATAGGGAATTCTCTGTAGCCGCCCGGGGTAGATTCGATCTCTGGATGGGGTGGTGTTATTGGGTTTTCTGTTAGGGAATTCTCTGTAGCCGCCCGGGGTAGATTCGATCTCTGGATGGGGTGGTGTTATTGGGTTTTCCGTTAGGGAATTCTCTGTAGCCGCCCGGGGTAGATTCGATCTCTGGATGGGGTGGTGTTATTGGGTTTTCCGTAAGGGAATTCTCTGTAGCCGCCCGGGGTAGATTCGATCTCTGTATGGGGTGGTGTTATTGGGTTTTCTGTCAGGGAATTCTCTGTAGCCGCCCGGGGTAGATTCGATCTCTGGATGGGGTGGTGTTATTGGGTTTTCCGTTAGGGAATTATCTGTAGCCGCCCGGGGTAGACTCGATCTCTAGATGGGGTGGTGTTATTGGGTTTTCTGTTAGGGAATTCTCTGTAGCCACCCGGGGTAGATTCGATCTCAGTATGGGGTGGTGTTATTGGGTTTTCTGTTAGGGAATTCTCTGTAGGCGCCCGGGGTAGATTCGATCTCAGTATGGGGTGGTGTTATTGGGTTTTCTGTTAGGGAATTCTCTGTAGCCGCCTGGGGTAGATTCGATCTTAGTATGGGGTGGTGTTATTGGGTTTTCTGTTAGGGAATTCTCTGTAGGAGTCGGGACTACACTGTTGGTCTTATGCCTGATTAATAGCAATAGTACTAATAAGTTTACTGGACTGAATGAAAGGTCAGTGATCATCATCATCTGCCGAGCCTTTGCCCAACTATGTTGAGGTCGGCTTCCAGTCTAATCGGATGCAGCTGAATACCAGTTTACATGGATCGACTGCCTATCTGAACTCTACAACCCAGTTATTGGGTAATACGATACCCCTTGGTAAGAGTGGTTGTCAAAAGGTCAACTATACAGCGTCAAATTAAATTAGCTAGCGAAACTCTGCAGACGTGATAGGTAGGTAACATATCCAAACATGATAAAACAAAAAGAAATTAATTTGATGTAGTTTTTTTTTGGGGTTTTCAACCTCTGGTATTTTATCAACTCGTACTTCAAGTACATATTTAACAACACTATCAGTAGATAATGTGGATATTGATCCCAAAAAAAAAAATCAAATCTTTTTATTTTTGTTTTGTTTTGTTTTGTGTTTCGCTAGCTAATTTAATTTGACCCAGTATTCACTCATAAGTATTTTGCCAGCCTGGCCCACCCAAATACCTAAGCGAGCGAGCGACGGCCATTTTGCCTGAATGTGACGCATATTTTCCCCAAACTTGTTCTTTTTGTGATATTTCTTTGCGTCATTATTATCGCAAATAAACGTATTTCTTTCTTTCTTTCTTCTTTCTAAGCAATCTGTTTTCCCCTTCTGTGTGTGATGCTTTTTTAACGGTTTTTGAGAAAGCCCATATCCATTCAACTGATGACGTAGATGAATAAACTACCAAAACAAGAAGATGAGCTTAAAACAACATTAAAAAATGACGTGCGAAGTTCTTGTTGACCGTCTGGTTAAGTATGCGGTTGGATTATCCTTTATTTCTGAATGGAAAATATTTGAAAATCACAAATCTACATTCCATGAAAAGTAGGCTGGGTTGAATAATATACCCTCGTCGGCCTTCGCTTCACCGTGTGTGATTAAGCCACGACCACTGACTCTACTGAGCCCCCCGCCTAGACAATGCGGGAACCCATGGGGTTGGGGGGGAATATTGAAGAATAAAGAAAATACTGAAAATAAAAGAAAATACTGAAAATAAAAGAAAATACTAAAAGTAAAAGAAAATACTGAATACAAAAGAAAATACGAAAAAGAAAATAATGAAAAAGCCAAATTACCTACTGGAAAAAAGAATACTGAAAAAAGAAAACTGAAAAAGAACATACTGAGAAAAGAAATCTGAAAAAAGAAAATACTGAAAAAAGAAAATACTGAAAAAAGAAAATACTGAAAAAATCTGGAGTTGTCGTGGGACACCAGGGTGGAACGAAATTCCTTTCGCTGTATATTAATTTCTGGTAAGGTCTCAAGTTTCAAATTTCAAAAGTTTTTGTTTTTACGGTTCCGTACCTCAATAGGAAAAAACGGAACCCTTATAGGATCACTCGTGTGTTTGTCTGTCTGTCACAGCCAATTTGCTCCGAATCTAAAGGACTGATCAATTTGAAATTTGGTACACGTATGAATTTCTGTGACCCAATCACGGACGTGTAACTTAAATAAATTAATTTTGCATATGGGGGTCGATTTTGAGGGTAAATAAGAAAATAAAAAAAAAGTTTTGCAAACTGTACCGTGTGACATATTAAATGAAAGAGCTTGCTGTGGCGGTTTCAAACATATTTTTCTTAATAATTTTAAAATAAACTGTTTTAAAGTTAAGAAAAAAGACGAAAATTTACCATTCCCCCCTTTTTTCCGAAACTACTAAGCCAAAATTTTTCCAAAAAATGCAGAAAATAGTTCTATACCTATAAATTACAGGAAAACTTATGAGAAGTCTATGGTCTTAAAATAACATGGTAAATGTCTCAATATTGTGCGTACAAACTTACATTTGCAGTTGGAATGTATAGGAAAACATGTTTTTCCACTACAATACTAAGTTTGTTCTTGAGATAAATTCCTCCCAACTACGGAACCCTTCATTCTGCGTGGTCCGATACGCACTTGACCGGCTTTTTTTAATACAGAGCCATCTAGTATAGTTTTTAGCCAGTTAAA
The DNA here is from genome assembly GCA_948252095.1 of Dicycla oo. Taxonomy (NCBI): domain Eukaryota; kingdom Metazoa; phylum Arthropoda; class Insecta; order Lepidoptera; family Noctuidae; genus Dicycla; species Dicycla oo. Next base: position 21,024,595 of record OX411732.1, read on the forward strand.
AATTACATAGAAGTGGTAGATGGCTCTGTATTAAAAAATATACAGTATGAACACATAGAAAAAAATTTAAAAGAGTATGCTTAGATGGTGTGGTCATGTTGAGAGGATGAATGAAAGGCGACTAACAAAAGGTACCTATTTACAAAGCAGATGTGAGTGGAAACGCCGGGAGGGGACGCCAAAGACACCTGACCTGACCTGACCAGATATATGAACGTAAACGAGGCAAAAGGAGTATATAAGGATCGTAGCAGGTGGCGTTCTGTAGTTTCTGCCTACCCACATGGGAAGAAGGTGTAAGTTAATGTATAACTATGTAGGTATTTATGAACACCTTTTTCCTTAGTGACAATTTTTACCAGCCAATTTCTACCGTAAACCGCGTTAAAGACCTTAAATTCATTCCAAGATTCTGGTTCTGAAAATAAGGCTGAGGCCAAACGAACGTAATTTTTTGAGCTGTGAGTCGCGTAAAATGAGGCGCGGATTTTTTTAAATATAAAAATCGAGATGAACTCGTTTGGCGTCGCCGTATGGCACAAACAGGACTTTAGGCTGGAGCCAAACGAACGTAATTTTTTGAGCTGTGAGTCGGATAAAACGAGTCGCGGAATTTACGCTGCATTCGGTTACATACTAAAGTCCTGTTCACACCACACGGCGACACAAAATGAGTTTATCTCATTTTATAAATAAAAGAAGTCGGTTAAAAAAATAACTGACTCATTTTACGCGTCTCACAACTCAAAAAAATACGTTCGTGAATCATGTTCGTGCAGCGTGAATTCCGCGACTCATTCTACGCGACTCACAGCTCAAAAAATTACTCAGGTAACACTGCCCGAGCCCCAGTCCACGTTCAACATGCGATACCTTGGGCATCTTTTGTGATTTGTCCAAGGCATTCGATTGCGTTCTTCATGAAACGTTAATCAGGAAACTCCGCCATTACGGGATCCGGAACACCGCTCTGGATCTTCTTACTTCATACTTGAGTAATAGGATTCAGAGCGTTGACGTTAATGGAAAAAGATCGCCCGGATCTATAGTAACAATGGGGGTCCCACAGGGCTCGATTCTTGGTCCTTTCTTGTTTCTTATTTATATTAACGATTTGCCCTACCTCATTAAGGATAATCATGATATAGTTTTGTTTGCGGATGATACTTCACTTTTGTTTAAACTTAAACGTCAGCAGCTGGTTACTGACGATGTAAACAGAGCGATTTCAAAAGTAGTTCACTGGTTCAGTGTTAATAATTTACTCCTTAATTAAAAAAAACCAAATGCATTAAGTTTACACTACCTCACGTTAGGCAGGTGAAAACTAACGTGTTGATAAAGGGCGAAGAGTTGAATCCTGAAGATAGCACAGTATTCTTGGGCTTAACTTTGGATGCTAAGCTTCAGTGGGGCCCACATATAGATAAATTGTCAAAAAAGCTAAGCTCCGCAGCATACGCTGTTAGGAAAATTCGTAATTTAACCAACATAGAGACAGCCCGTTTAGTGTACTTTATCTATTTTCATAGTATAATGTCGTACGGTATTCTGTTGTGGAGAAATGCAGCCGACATTCAGACTATCTTTGTTTTGCAGAAAAGAGCTGTTCGATGCATTTATAAATTAAGTCCGAGACAATCTCTCAGAGAGAAATTTAAGAAGATTAATATAATGACTTTGCCTTCTCAGTACATTTTTGAAAATCTTTTATATGCCCATAAAAACATTAAATTGTTTAAAAAATACAGTGATATCCACAATATAAATACTAGGAACAAACACAAATTTGTTGTACCTCCAACAAGGCTCAAGAAAATAGGTGGGTCATTCAGGTGTCAATGTATACGCTTTTATAATAAACTTCCAAGCCACGTTCAAGATCTAAGCCTTAATAAATTCAAATCATTCATTAAACGCAAGTTGTGTCAGAAAGCTTTTTACACCGTTAAAGATTATATTGAGGACAAAAAGGCTTGGGATTGAACTGCTCCAATTTTATTTTATATTATTTTTATTTTTGCATACTGACATGAATATTTACTTTGTAAGTATTATATTATTTTACTTTATTGTGAATGTGAAGACTATGTAGGTCATTGCTTTTTTTTTTGTTTGTTTTATTTTTTCTCTCAGTTATTTTTAATCATGGTGTGGCAGTTTGAGTACCTAATCTATGCGGCCTACCCCAATGTCCTTTCTTTGGTATTGTTCGTCGAATCGTTGAGCTCCTTAAGTTCTGAGTTGAGCTGCGCGATTACTGACAAATGCGTGCACTGACTGGACAGGTCCTCTCAATCTGTGTGGTTCTTTCCTCAAAAGACCATTTCAGACACCAATCTACATGGTCTTCACATGAAGTGACCAAGATTATGTCTGGACTTTATAAGAGACTGTGACCTCTGAGTTTGTTTCGGCCTTTCTTCTCAGAGTAGTCAGATAGGAAACGCCGACCTCATCTAGTTTAAAAAAAAAAAAATATTGACTTGTGTTGAAGCGGTGTTTGTACAAACCTACTTACAAAAATAAAAATCATTTATCATTTATCATTTAACAGTTGTGTCATATTATATTCAAAGCGGAAAATATTTCTGGTAATAAATATTTCGATGCTCACCTCGTTGTTTTGATTTAGTACCTAACGGTTAAAAATAGAGCCAAGTCCGTGATTGTGTATATAATGAGATGTAAATTGTTGTTGTGATTACGGAAACTATTGAAGGAAATCATAACTGTTGTTGTGTAGTGATGGATTTATGTACAATTTGACTGTCAATTAATTGATATTAAATAATATTTTCTGCTACAGAAAAAATTGTTTATTGCAATGTTTTTGCACTCTGATATCAACCAATTCTGGTTGAGATTAGGTGCGCTAAGGATGTCAGCAACCATATTGTTGTTGACATGGCCTCTGGCCTCCGCTACTGTCATCCATTCACTCTGCGAAGTTGCGTCAGTGTATCTAGCTTGTGGGCGTCCTATATAACGTTTGCAGACTCCACTCAAGAACACGTCTGCCCAAACTACGTAATTATTGTTCTAGGGCTAATATGGCCACCTCTTTGCAACTTCAGCTTGGCTTTGTTATGTCAAATTATACAAGGTGTAATTTAAATAACGCACAACCTCTTAAGGGCTCATTGTACTCATCATTATGAACAATTTTTACTATGGGAACAAACTAAAATCGCAAAAAAAAAATCAGCTTACATTTTGACGAATTATGCGAACTGAACAGCTGATCTTTTTTTGCGATTTCAGGTTTGGTCCCATAGTAAAAGTTGCTTCTAATGATGAGTACAATGACCCCTTAAGAGGCTGTGCGTTATTCAAGTTACACCTTGTATAAGGGAGGTAGCAAATTGTGATTTTTTACAGCGATTCAGAAGCGACACACCAGGCTGTCGCTGGTAGTATATTTTCTAACAGGTCACCGCGATTCTTCATCGCTACTGTCGCTATTCAGTTGCGTAGGTACTAACGAAATGCACTTCTGAATCGCTGCAAAAAGTCTCCTTAATGACCTCCCTACGTCCTGATAATACGTGCGTTTTAATGCACATTTAATGACATGGAAAATCCTTCAATTAAAGTACCCACTGACTTAAACGCTAAATAACTGGCCAAAAATAAAATAAAAATCCCCAGACCGATATTAATCAAACAAAACAAAAAAAAACGTAAACAAACATAAAACGATCAATACGTTTCTACCTACGTCAGAAAACTTAGCGGTTTTGTGAACAAGAATCAGGAAATGCGTATGACGTATTATGTACTGAAGTACCTACTAGTGACGTCACAACAGGGCTAGTAATACTACGGTTACAAACCTGGTCGATAGTAATTGACACCTGAAAATTATATCTTGTATTGTATTGGCCCCAGAAGTAAATGCCTATGTGAAGTGAAAATGTCACTTCTGGATACATACTCGTAGAGTTAAATATTTAGAATGGTGACGCGTTTGCGTAAGTGCCTATATGTGTGATTTTATTTATGAGGAGCTCGTGGCTAAGTAATAACAGCCGCACGGGTTGATCCATTAGGTTAAGCTACGCTTGCCGGGGTTGACCCGTGGGTGACCATCTTTTCATACCGAGTCTCCTCCGGGCCTCGGAAAGCACGTTAAGCTGTTGGTCCCGGCTGTCATTCGTGGATCTTTGACAGTCGTTATGGGTCGTCAAAAGCCCGAAAGCCTGACAACAAGTCTTACCGTAAAATACTGGTATCCAGCTGCATCCGGTTAGACAGGAAGCCGACCCCAACATAGTTTGGAAAAGGTTAGGCAGATTTGACTTCTCATTTGTTTTGTTTGGCTTGGTCTGTGAAAGGAATTATTAACAGGATTTTAGCTTTGTCGGCTTCTAAGAATCTGGCATAACCCTCCGTCCGACTGCCCTGGGGAGGAGGAACCCCATAGGGCTTTTACACGATAATAAATAATTATGACATTACCACATGCAGTTTAGGTATGAAGCTACAAGTACGCGGCGGGCCTATCTCACTGGCCCAATTCAGTAGGACTGCCGCAGTCAGAAGGTACCTATGAGAATTAGGCGTTAGAAAGAGAGGCAACTTGTAGGTGTCAGCGGCGAGGTGTGATTTTTTGCAAGAGAAAAGCCGAAGCGAAGCCGGTCTTAACTAACTTACTTAAAGTAAAAATGGCTCCATTAACTTTAAAAGAAGTCTTTTCTTTACTTCATTTAACACCATCTACCGTCAAATAGCAGAACCAACAAGACGTTATTACTACACAAACTTTTAATGTTTTAAAGAAATAAAGTCAATTAGAGACTATCATTCTAAAATTAATATAGGAATCTAAAAAATCGAATACAGTTGAACAGCTGAAAACTAAATAAAAATACTGTATACGACAAGTACTGTATAGTGACAATATTTTACAAAGTCCATTCATGTATATCAACAATGGGAAATCCATCAGTTGAGTCATGCCTTACCGGCTTAGTTGACAATATTTTTTATTCATCATTAACATCGTTATTTGCATTAGTATAAGCAATAATTAGCTCAAATAGTAGCCGGTACTTTTCATATACCCAGGACACAGACTGGTTACAAAGAATTTGAAGTTCGACGAAAACTGTGGGATTGGTGACGAATCGAAAATATAATAGGTTATTACAGTTTCAATTTAGTACGATCAAAATCAATTAAAGTTTTAGTTTAATTTTTTTCTTTGATATTGGTATCTTTTGGCTAAGTAATAACAGCTGCACAGATCGATCTATCAGGTTAAGCTATGCTTGCCGCGGTTGGTTCGTAGATGGGTGACCATTTTTACATAACAAAGCCCCTCCGTTACGAGTCGTCAGAAGCCCGAAAGTCTGACAACCAGTCTTACCAAGGGGTATCGTATTACACAGTAACAGGGTTGTGAAGATCAGATTCGCCGTCGCTCCATGTAAAATACTGGTATTCAGCTGCATCTTGCAGATTGGAAGCTGACCCCAACATAGTTGGGAAAAGGCTAGGCTTATTGAGTATAGATAGACTAGTTGACCCGACAGATGTTATCCAAATTTCAATAACACAACATGACATAACATCACGCCTGTATACCTTGAAAGCTTAGACAGAGGAAAAGAGAAAGTACAGCCATATTTTCCACAAGTCCTATGTAATAGAGGGCGAGCCTAGTGCCATCTACCGGGCACAGAAATCCAGACTCTGGACTGCTACCGAGAAAAGCCATTATTGGATTTCGATTAGTCCGACCAGGGTATCGAACCCTGGACCTCATACTCAGCAGTAGCGTTTACGATCACTAGACCAACGAGCCAATTAAATTTCAATAATTCATACAAAAATCCCATAGTAAAAAGGAGTTTTTCCAGAATTTTAACATTTTCTAAATGTAGTTGTTTTTGTATTCCATAAGTAACTTTAATTTTGAAAGTCTGTTTGTGTTTTGGTGTTGTCTTTGGTTTTGTACTTTTTTCGTTTTTCGACTCGTTTGTCTAGTGGTCGCAAGCGCTACTCCTGAGCATGAGGTCGTGGGCTCGAATCCCTTTTTTTTTTTTTTTTTGTGGATGGGAAATCATCAAATAACTTCTCCCGCTCTGGGTGGAGCGGAAGGGCGTGTCAGACTTTTACTGACTAAAATCCACCCGTGTTCCTTCAGTTGCCTATGCCAGGGCCACGGTATCTTTTTAAAACAACCCGCGACCCCAGCGGCATCGGCCCTATTGGACCCCATCTTTTGCTGACGTCTCTTTGAGGCGCGCGTGGAACACAACGCGCCGTCGACCCGGGCCTGGTCCTCACTGGACGGCGAGCTGGGGCTCGAATCCCTGGTCGAGCGAGGTGTTATTGGGATTTTCCAGGAATGTCGGGAGTTTCTCAGTAGTAGTCCGGAATCAAGAAGATGGCCGACGGGGCCGAAAGATTCTGGAGTAGCGACCGCGTACCGGACGACGTAACGTTGGAAGGCCACTAATAAGGTGGACCGATGACCTTGTGAAGGCTGCAGCGATCCGCTAGATGCGGGAAGCACATAACCGGTGGATGCGGCGGTGCTTGGGGGAGGACTATGTCCAACAGTGGACGTCTTTCGGCTGAAATGAAGATGATGAGCTCGGAGTCTAGATTTATGCCCGAATGATGGCAATAAGCTCGCTCCCTGTTACATTATAATATATTCGTAAAATTGAAATGAATGAAAGCAAATTTTCAAATCTAGCCTAGATTTGAAAATTTGCTTTCATTCATTTCACATCTAAGTTGTGCCATTCAGGTCATTGCTTTTTTTGTTTGTTTTATTTTTTCTCTCAGTTATTTTTAATCATGGTCTGGCAGTTTGAGTAATTTATGCGGCCTACCCCAAAGTCCTTTTTTTGGTATTGTTCGTCGAATCGTTGAGCTCCTTAAGTTCTGAGTTGAGCTGCGCGATTACTGACAAATGCGAGCACTGACTGGACAGGTCCTCTCAATCTGTGTGGTTCTTTCCTTAAAAGACCATTTCAGACACCAATCTACATGGTATTCACATGAAGTGACCTCGAGAGTTATGTCTCGACTTTATAAGAGACTGTGACCTCTGAGTTTGTTTCGGCCTTTCTTCTCAGAGTAGTCAGATAGGAAACGCCGACACTCATCTAGTTAAAAAAAAAAAAAAAACATGATTGACGTGTAAAAGTGTTTGTACAAACCTACTTACAGAAATAAAAATCATTTATCATATCATTTGTCGTACTGTACACCTTTGCCTAACCCGTCCAGGTATTCAGGAGTGACGTTATGTTGTTGTACCTCAACATCAATCTGCCTAGCCTTTTCTCAACTATGTTGGGGTCGGATTCCAGTTTAACCAGTTGCAGCTGAATACTAGTATTTTATACATGGAGCGTCTGCCTATTAGACCTCCACAACCCAGTTACTGGGTAACGCAATACCCCTTGGTAAGACTGGTTGTCCGACTTTCGGGCTTCTGACGACCCGTAACGATTGTCAAAGATCCATGAAAGACAACCGAGACTAACGGCTTAACGTGCTTTCCGAGGTTCGGAAGAGTCTCGGTATGTAAAGATCGTCACTAATCCACGGACCAACCCCGGCAAGCGTAGCTTAACCTGATGGATTGACCCGTGAGGCTTTTATTACTTAGCCACGAGCTCCTCTTGTTGTACCTATTTATGTTGTACATAACTACAGACGCCAGCGCATCAAGTTACTACAATCTGTCAAATTTCTTTAATCGATTTTCAATTTTATCTCTAAAGGTTCAAGGTTGATTGGGAAAATTTTACAGTTTCGGGTAGCTTGACCTGCTGGCGTGTGTACTTATTTATCATTCTCTTTCTTTTTTTATTTAGGGTGGCAAATTTTCAAATAACTTCCCCGGCTCTGGGTGGAGTAGGAGAGCGTGTCAGTTGCCTGTCCCAGAGCCACAGTAACTCTTTTAAACAACCCGCTACCCTGGCAGGATTGGTCCTCCTCATGTTGTACCTATTTGTGTTAAAACATGATGAATGCTTGCAGGTAAATTGAGAAGAAAATTGAAGATCATAAATATAACCGAATAATATATAATTCTACCTGCTTCTGCCTTTTTTGCGCACCGTGCGTTCATCGACCATTTTTGTTTCTTCAAGAGACAGGAGCGTAAAAACCCCTTTACTACGAAAAACTTTAAAACGTCACATTTTTCCTTTACCGAATTCCTTAAATTATTATTTTTATACAATCTTCCTCACCATTCCAATTTCACAGAAACGCATCGAAGAGGATAAATTTGTAAAAAATGTAATTAAAAATAATTGTGCTTCATTGAAATATTTATGGTGTGGTCGACTAATGGTCAAGTAACTCCATTGTAAATCCCCTGGACATTGTCGTGTAGGATTTTGATAAATGACTGGACTGGATTTTATTCCCTGACTTGAACGACTGTTCTGACTGATGGACGCTTTTTATAGTTCCGTACCAAAATAGTAAAAAGGAACCCTTATGGTGCGACTCAGTCTGTCTGTCTGTCTGTCACATCTAGATATCTCAAGAAATACTAATGCTATCAACTTGAAATTTGGAATAGTTATAGATGACGTTTGTCCAACTATTTTGCAAATAAGAAGGAAATAAAAATGTATATATTTTTTTGCAATAGGGACTGAAAGGGGGTCTTAAAAATTCGAAGTGGGGCTACTAGGGCACGTGGGGATTTTTTAGGCCGCATAGTTTTCGACTTTTGATGAAAAATGTAAATAAAAATACCGTTCGCCCAACACCCCCCCCCCCCTCTCTCTCTCCCTCTCTTGCATAGAGAAAAGTCTGAAATTATTCTGTGTCAAGAAAAATAAAACGATGTCTGTTAAATAGCACACCTTTTTATATATTATATATGACTAGCAGCACCCCGCGATTTCACCCGCGTGAGTCTCGTACCCGTAAAAATATCGGGATAAAAAGTATCCTATGTGTCAATCCAGTTTATAAACTATGTCTGTGCCAGATTTCATGAATATCCGTTCAGTAGTTTTTGCGTGAAAGAGTAACAAACTTCCATCCATCCTCACAAACTTTCGCATTTATATTGTTAGTAGGATAGAAGGATAGAAAGTAGGATATTAGGAAGTAGGATAAGTAGGAAGTAGAATGGTACGGAACTCTCGGTGCGCGAGTCCGACTCGCTCTTGACTGGTTTTATTTTACGAGGACTTAAATATTTACACCATAGAAAAAACCTTGAATTAATGAATGAAATGCACCGACCACAGCGTGGTTTGACCAGACTCGATTACTCGAATAAACCCAAAGATTCACACTAGCCCCTGTTGCCTCATGTTACGTGGTGCAACAGAGACCATTGCATTTCGAGGAGTCAATCATCAAAGATCAAGGAGGAGAAGGAGACCAGGGGGCGCGATAATGGTAAGGAAGACGTGGCCTTAGGATATGGAAGGATTATATTATTATAGAGTCGTACCGGATAATAATATGCATCCTGTAGTAAGCAATGAAATTGTGGAGAAACGGGTGATATTATATGGTTCGGCTCTTTTATCGACGTCGCCGCCAGGTTGTTCCACATCCAGCACCCTAATTGCGTAACACACTACCAATCGAAATCTGAATAATTTTGAAGCAAATTGCTAATCCATTGCTTCATATGTTCGAAAAATTTGTCTGTTCTACAACGTAAATAACGCGAGATCCTGCCGTGTTGCCAAAAAAGATTTTGCCAAAATTTCACTACCCAAACAAATTTGAGCAGCCTTTTTTATACCATTGCAATGCTTGGAATGATAATAGTACGCACACTTGGCAGAATATTATCAAGGATAATGTCATTTAGGCATTTGGTACTTAATCAATTGATTTGTTATGCCAAAAAATATAAAGACAAAAATAAGATTTTTTTGGGAATACTCGTATTATATAATTAAAAAATCCAATTTTATTTTAATATAATAATTTATTTAATATAAAATCTTTATGGTTACTTATGGAACTAGTTAGAGTAGGTTAATTATTTTAAAACAATGGTTAGGTTAGGTTAGGTCAAAACTGTGACGCACGAGCCGAACGCGCAAAGCGAGCGGTGCCGCGGCAGCGGCCGGCGAGTGCCAGACACGACTAGACTGTATAGAAAAAAAAAATATGGAAAAAAAGAGATTATTTTTAGCAGGCTATCGAGAACCGAACTAGTTAGACGATACTAAATATTTGGCTAATTTTATTTTGCGTTAAATGAGTTACCAACTGAAATATTTGACTACTAAAATTGTAAAGTACTAGTTGGTAAACAAGTTATTGTTTAAACGTTCACTTGGCAAACATTAGGTTTGTGTTACAATTAATTGTGAAGAGATTTTTTAGTAGAAGTAATAATTTGGCAAATGAAATAATGCGGAAAATTGTTTGGAAAGTGATAATTTGGCAATTTCTTTTCGATGAAACAAGGGAGACCCAAATAACGCAATGAATGTTGTTGAACTGTCAAAATGAAATCGAATCCGATTGATAGTGTGTTACGCAATAGCCCCGCAGCTTCACCGGTGAATTTTTGGCGGGTTATTCCCAAAAAAAGCCGACTTCAAAAACTATTTGTCGTGTTTGGTTTTCTTGTTGTAAAAAGTTTTAATTTTAAATTTTTTAGTTGTGGTGTAGGTACGTCACACAAATTCGTGTACCTACCAGTACTAAATTTGATAAAAAAACATAATCACGTAAGTCGCTCTACAGTAATCACGGAGAAATCGGTGTAGGTACATTATTTTTTTTTGAAGTCGGTTAAGTTGATCGTAGTAAAATCTTACGGTTACAAAATACAAATCGTAAATTGCAATATATGAGACTAGCTGCTACCCGCGACTTCATCTGTGATCCAGGATGATAAGTAGCGTATGACCTTTTTCAGGTCATGTTCTACCCATGTGCCAAATTTCAACCAAATCCGTTCAGTCGTTTTAGCGTTAAAGCATAACAAACAAACAAACAAATTAGGTAAAGTAGGTAAATTAAATTAATTTTGAAGTTAATTTAATAATATTATGCGCAGGAATGTTAATAATGTGTTTACATTTTTTTTATAGTAAATGTGTTTTTTTATGTCTAGTTAATAATGATGAAATATCTAGACGTTTTATATTCGTTAACTAGAGCGAAACGATACAACACTAAACTTGTAATAATGAATTATCTACTTGATTAAAATCTAAGCTAATTAATTAAATCTTATAGTGTACAATAGGGATGATGACTAAAAAATGATTTTTTGTCCGTCATGTAGATTATTAAAATATATTGGACACGTATTTTTTGTTTTTCTACGTAATCAAAAGATTACGGCGATACATTGAGTTAAAATGTGGCATGACGTCACGTCTTTGTAGATTTTATACGTAGAAGTGACGTAGCAAGCCCCCACTCCCGAACTTTAATGCGAGTTATCTAAGTCATTTTTTATTAATATGATAAAGCAAAAAATACGTGTCTAATATTTTTTTATTATCTGACTGACGGACTAAATAGAATTTCTTTTTTTTTACCCAGGCATCATCCCTATTAACTTAGAGGGGCTCGTGGCTAAGTACAGCCGCACGGGTCGATCGATCAGGTTAAGCAAGGCCCCTCTGTGCCTCGAAAAGCACTGTAAGCTGTTTATCTTGGTTGTCATTCGTGGATCTTTGTGTGTAGTACAAATATATAATATAAATATGTCTTTGACAGTCCCCCAAGTCCCAAGTAACAAGTCTTACCAAGGGATATCGTGTTTTCCAGTAATTGGGTTGTGGAGGTAAGATAGCGGTCGTTCCATGTCAAATTCTGGTATTTAGCTGCATCCGGTTAGACTGGAAGCTAGGTAGATGATGAGTGTACAATAAACGCTAATTTCATTTCTTAATGTTTTCAGAGATGTATATAGGCAATATTTGGCCTGATTCTAAATATAAGTAGTCATCGCCGCATATGGACATCTATGGACATCTCTGGATATCTCGCCTAGGGTCATCAATACCTCATCGCATACAGGAGACGTCCTAGCGGCCTGGGCGTCGGGAATTGAGAGCCGGTTCTCGGCCGCCGTAGGCGCGGGCTTGCGGACGGCGAGCAATGAGCAGCTCGCCGTCCGGTAAGGACCAGGCCCGGGTCGACGGCGCGCTGTGTTCTACGCGCGCCTCAAAGTGATTTCAGCAGTAAGTGTTAGGGTCCGCTAGGGCCAAAGCCTGTCAGGGTTGCGGGTTGTTTGAAAGAGTTACCGTGGTCCTGAACAAATAAACAACCAGGCAACTGAAGGAATACGGGTGGGTTTTTTATAGTCAGTAGAAGTCTGACACGCCCCCCGCTCCGCCCAGAGCGGGAGAAGTTATTTGATAATTTCCTGCCCAAAAAAATAAAAGGTGCGTTGCCATCCCAAAGACAAAACATCCAATAACTAAACGTAGAATAATCAATAATACCTATATATTAAATGTAACTGAACAAAGCTGGTAAGAATTCTACAAGGCAAGAAAAATGGCCACCGCAATAATCAGGTCAATTACCTCCCTAGTTTACTGATAAACTGGTGCTTTTATTGTGAAGTAAGTGTAATAAAAAACAAATGTTTATCATTATTATGCAATTTATTATAAAAGAAAATAAGTAGCTTAGGCCTGTGTTCACCAACATTCAAACCACCGGTTAGGTATTTAAACAGTTGGTTTATGTCAAATTTCCTAAGGAAAGAATTGATTAAAAATCTAAACAGCTGTTTTAAAGTCGGTGAACTCAGCCCTTAGTCGCAGGATCATAATTGCAGGCAAAAACTGACAGCGAAATTAAAAATGGAAGACATTGGATGATACTCGTACCTATATAAGAATTTCAAGAGCATACTTTTTAACAGTCTTTTTTCACCAAAGGTAATTAGGGTTAAATATATTAGGACCTTCCGAGAGACAAAGCCTTTTTTTAATATAAAAAATGCTGTCCCTTGCCTTTTATAATGCTGACATTGAAAGTGGTATTTTTAATTCTTTTTAGGGTTTCGTACCTCAAAAGGAAAAAACGGAACCCATAGAGGATCACTCGTGTGTCTGTCTGTCTGTCTGTCCATCTATCACAGCCAATTTGCTCCGAATCTAATGGACCGATTAAGTTGAAATTTGATACATGTATGAATTTCTGTGATCCAAATAGAACGTGTAAAGAAAATTAATGAATTTTGAATATGGGGTCAATTTTGGGGGGCAAATACTCAATACTCAATATCTTTATTGCTTTACCATAATGTGTACTTAGGTGGTAGGTTCTATATAATTGAGATCATTATGGACCCTGTAGGGCGCAGCAAAAGGGTAGGAGAGAGGAAGCCCTGTTTTAGGAGATCATGAATTATTGAATTATTATGAATTATTGCTATATTTTTTAATTTATTATTATTGATATTTTATTAAAGTATTTTTTAATGTATTATTTGTTGTTATTTTATTATTTATTAATAATTACCATATCATTAATATATTTTAAACATAACTATAAATTGCGTGATTTTCATTAATTATTGTTAACAATTATTATTGTTATATTATTAGTAATTTCCTTAACATTTATTATACTATCTTACTTTCTTTTTTACTTTTTTCTATTATGTATGTTTATCGTTTAAATATTCATCTAAGGAATAATAGCATTTGTTTATCAGTAATTTTTTAAGTTTTATTATAAATATATTGAAATTTTCTTCTTTCTTTATTATGTCTGGTAGTTTGTTGTATATTTTTATAGACATTACGTAGGGATTTGTAGAATGCATTTTTAGCCTGGATGTTGGTATGTTTTGCCTAGATCCGTGCCTAAGTGTGTACTGTGATTGGATGTCTTCGCGTTTTGTGTAGAACTCTTGATGCTTACGAACAAATTTACATAATTCTAGAATGTAAATACTTGGGAGGGTTAGAATATTATGTTTTAGAAAATAGGGTTTGCAGCTGTCAGTTTTATCAATATTTACCAAGATTCTAATTAATTTCTTTTGTAGGGTAAAGAGTGTCATTGCATCTGTACTATTTCCCCAGAGGGTTACGCCGTAGCTAAGCCATGCATTGGCATACGCATAATAGGTGGTGAGAGCAGTTTGTAGATCGGTTGTCTTTTTAATTTTTCGGAGAGCGTATGAAAATTTTGAAATTCTTGAACGGGTTTTTTGTATTTGTGTTTTCCAATTAATATATTTATCTATAGTAAGTCCCAGTAATGTAAATTCATCAACAGTTTCCAATTTTGAGCTGTTAAATATGAAGTTTAAGTGTAGAGAAGCTTTTTGATAAGGGTGGAAAATCATTAATTTAGTTTTAGCATAATTAATTTCTAAATTATGTGAGGTCATCCAGTTACATGTTTTCGTGAGTGTGGAACTTAGTTTTTCTTCTATGTTTGTGTTGTTTTGACATGAGACTAATATAGATATGTCATCTGCGAATAAAACACATGGTCCCTCTATAGTTTTCGGTAAGTCGTTGATGTAAACAAGGAATAATAGGCAACCTATGACACTTCCTTGGGGGATGGAAGCGTTGGTTTTTTTACTTTTAGATCGGATTTTTTCTATTTCTCTACTAGTGTGATTAAAGTATTCAATTTCAACTACTTGTTCTCTATTTTTTAAATATGACGTAAGCCATTCATGGGCTTTTCCGCGGATTCCTATTCCATACAGTTTATTTAAAAGTATTTTAAATTGTACCTTGTCATACGCTTTGGTCATGTCCAGTAGTATCCCTACGGCATATTCCTTGTTATTTATAATATTAAGGGCTTCTTGAATATATTTATAAACAGCTAATGTGGTGGAACGGTTTTTTCGGAAACCGTTCTTACAATCGCTCAATACGTTAAATTTTTCGCAAAAAGAATAAATTCGATCACACATAGCTCTCTCAAAAATCTTGGAGGCTGAGGGCAAGAGTGCCATTGGGCGATAATTATTAGGATCAGTTTTTGTGTTCTTTTTATGAATTGGTTTAATTAGTGATTTTTTTAACAAATCGGGGAAAGTGCCTTCTGCAAAAGACTGATTCAAAAGTAGATAAAATGGCAAGGTGAGTTCATTTGCGCATTCTTTTAATAACGTTGGTGGAATTTCGTCTAAACCGTGACTTCGTTTATTTTTTAGGTTTTTGATTAATTCGTTGACTTCCCAAGCTTCTACTGGGCTAAGGAACATGGTGTTCTCCGTGAGATTTAGTGGTGACATGTCGCCCAGTGCCATGCCGCCCAGTGCCAAATAAGAAAATAAAAAAATGTTTTGCAAACTGTACCGTGTGATATGTTAAATATATATTTTTTTTTATAATTTTAAAATAAGTTGTTTTAAAGTTATTTTAGAAAATAGACGAAAATTGATCATTTCCCCTTAGCTCCGAAACTACTGAGCCTAAAATTCCGAAAAAAAAAAATACAGAAAATAGTTCTATACCTATAAATTGTTTATCAACTACAATGTTAAGTTTGTTCTTGGGACAAATTCATCCCAACTACGGAACTCTTCATTGATACGCACTTGGCTGGTTTTTTTTTAAAGCACAGCTTCTCTAGCTCTGAAAATAAAAAAATAAAAGAATTCACAATTCCGCCTTACAGGAGGTTATAAAGAGGATTTTTGAAGTACTAACAAGGGATTGACTTCTGTATGCGAACTAAATGATACGTATGTAAATACGTTCTTAAATATGGTCAAAATACTGCCGTCCAAAAAAAAAAAACAAATTAGTAAGCGCAGTTCGAGTCCGCGCCGTATGTTTTCGTGAAAACAGATTGAAATTTTACTACGGTTTCCGATACTGGCGTAGCCATTGTATTTGTTCGACACTAGACTTAGTAGGCTCATTGCATTCCTTAGAAATTATGCTTTCACCGATTATGATATAATTTTTCATATCTGAGTAGAGTTACAGCCGGTAAGAGACGACATCTTAAACTTTTTTACTATTTGCAACAGATTTTCTTACGGTTGCTGACACTGCCGTAGCTATTGTATTTGCTCGGCACTAGCCTTTTTAGGCTCATTGCATGCCTTTTGATGCAAGCTTTCTTCGATTGGAGTTTTTTTTATACTTTTGCGCATGAGTGCAGTTTTAGCAGGATATACGCAAATTATGCTCATATCCCGTCTATTACGTGGGACAACGTCCTGTAAGCGTGGAAACAATTCGGGATTCGCTTTATCAAACATTACAGCTTCGACGATGTACAGACAAGGTTAAGTTAATATCTTGTATCATATATAATATGTCATGTCATTATTATTATTAGTAATTCGTCATCAGCAAATCATCATCTGCAAATAGAGTCATGGGATGTGATGTTGATTTTGGCAAGTCATAAATGTATAAAGAGAGGAGGTCCCAATACACTACCTTTTGGAACACCAAATTTAACATGACGTTCATCTGAAACCATATATCTCTTCTTTTTTAGTAGCTATATTGATTCTAGTTATTTCTGTGTTTTGCTTTAAATTGCCTAAATAAGATTTAATTAAATTAAGTATGTACAGTCACCTTAACTTGGTAGTGTTACACGAATGCCGCCCGTGAAATTTGATATTGTGTGACATTTCAATAACGAAAAACGGGTGGCATTTGTGTAACACAACCAAGTTAGTGGCTCAACAATCCCGGTTCGTGACTTTACATTATCTCTTACTCCATAAGCGTCAAGTTTTGAATTAGAATGTCATAATTTACGTAGTCAAATGCTTGCGTTATGTCGCAAACGATTTTTTATTTTTTTTTATTCAAAATCAAAAGTCATTTATTCAAACTAGGCTGAGAATCAGCACTTTTCGAACGTCAAAATTACTTTAGACACACACACACACAGGTAGTGAGTTCCACTCTTTTGCTGTGCGCATTATAAAAGATATTTGGAAACGCTTAGTGCGAATTGGTGGAATAGCAACCAGGTAGGGATGGTAACTGGCAGTGCGTCTAGATGTCCGATGGTAGAAGGGGGCCGGTGGAATGAAGTCGTGGAGTTCTCGGGCATACTCACCGAAGTACAATCTGTAGAAGACCGACAAGCAGGCAACCTTGCGGCGATGAGCCAAGTTGTGAAGCTTGGAGTCCACCAGTTCTACGTCGCCAATGAGTCTCTTAGCTCTGCGTTCCACCGAGTCACCGACTGGCTGCAATACTCCATGCAGGATCGGACTTGCGCTTTATAAAGGGTTAAAAGCTGTCCAGGCGTAAAGTATCGCTTCACCCTATTGAGGATGCCCAGCTTCTTGGCCGCTGATTGGGCTTTGTACACGATGGTGGCGCCGAAGTTTGACCAGATGTCAACTCCATGCCTAGGACCTCAAGCCGATCAGTTACAGGAACAGATGTACCCCGAAAAGTAGGAGATTGGACAAAACGACTCCTTTTAGCCGGAAAAAGACACGTGTTTTGGTGGTGTTAAAAGAGACCAGATTATCATCACCTCACGATTTTTTAGTATATAATTTTTAGGTGGAATAAATTTTCCTTGATTTATTATTTGTCAGGCTACTTTGCATTTGTTGTCTGAAGTTTTAGTTTTAAAGTTATTCTGTGAACGCTGTGTCAGTGTAATGATTTTTCTAAAAAGCTTAGAGTAATCTTTATAGCAAGTTTTATTTAACTGATTTGGCTTTAATCTATACGTCCACAAAAGTTGTCTTTTTTCTTACTACAGGTTTTAATACCTCTTGATACCCACTTTGGCTTTCTTATTTAATTTATTGTAGTCTTAGATTTAGGAAAACAAAGGTTATAATATAAAGAAAATATTTCGTGAAATCTATCGTAGGCAGTGTTCGGATCATCATCCATCAGTTTCATAGATCTCGGAGTAACAAAATTTGCCTATACAACGTTTAAACTTACCTATGTTTTCCCTGCTGTAATTGCGTTTAATAGCTCAGAATTTATAATACACATATTTTTTTTACGGGGCATTTCAATAGTCCCAAACGTATGGTCTGAAAGAGCAAACTCCAAGATCTCCGTCTTACATTGTTTGTTGTAATTATCACTACACATTTGACTCACAATTCGTGTAGGTTGATTAATATTGTAAGGTTTAGTTTGAAGCTAAGTAGAAGTCACTCAAACTCAATTGATTGATAATTCGTCTTTAACATGTCTATATTATAATCGCCAGCTATGATAATATTTCTATAGCGTTTTGTAGTTAAGTGTTGTAAGACTGTTTCAAATATATTATATATAAAAAAAAAAATAAGATTGCTTATATTTGGAACTCGATACACACATACAAAAACAGAATTGCACTTAGTTAATTCAATGGCTCAGCATTCGAAAGTGCCAGTTATTTTTAATTAGTTAATTTATATTTAATAATTCCTTCCATTCATGTCTATTCCTAACAAGGATACATGATCCACCTTTCTTAGCATCCTTTGTGCTGTAGTGGGCGGTTAAACCATAGTTACGTATGTTTAGCTGATTTTCATAGCCTTCCATCATAAAATGTACCGTAACGCATATCAAATCCACTTGGATGCCCTCTTCCATGATTTCATTCAAACGAACTGTGAGTGCATTTGTCTCGTTGAATAATCCTGCTGTTTTGGTGCATTATATTAAAATTTATTTATTTATTAATCAATACAATCTTACACTATCTTAACAGGTTGACACCCAATGCGATAATGTGATACGTGATTACCTGATTATCATTTCTTCGTTAGTAATTCGATAGTCACCCTCACGAATTCCGCCAACGTACAATTAAAAATGTCAAGCCTTTGCGAGACGCTGTTTAGTATACGTATGGCTCTTGCAACCGATGCGAATTTGCCTACGTTAGTGCGAGCCACCTGGACGTCGAAAAGCCGTGCCCTCGGCGCCTGCCGCAGCCTGGTGTTAGGGACGAGCAGCCTCAACGAGTCTAATATATCCGGATTATTTAATTTACCACGAAACACCTCATATATGTATTTTGCTAAATCTATATATATATATATATATATATATATATATATATATATATATATATATATATATATATAATATATATATATATATATATATATATATATATATATATATATATATATATATATATATATATATATATATATATATATATATATATATATATATAGATTAAAAAATGTCATCTGTCAGGCAGGATGACATACCAAAATTTTCCGTTTTTTCAATTTTAATGTATGTATTCATTTAAAAAATCATCAAGTCTCAAAAATTGCAAAGAATGTGCGCAATATGGAGTTATAGAATTATGGAGAAATGTTTTGACGCTGCGTGAGCGTGCGTGATCCATCGCCGCCCGTTCGATGTCCACCGCGCACAGGATGGATGGAAAAGCAGCACATGAAGAAATTTTTTGCTCTGTTGGTGTAATTGCTGTATGGCGTTCCAGTGAGAGGATAAATAAGTAAATAAATAAATAAATAGATGCTTACTGACGAAAAAGGTCACAACTTGACAAATTATCCTTGCTATATTCAGTGTCTTTCAATATCATCTGGTTATTAAATTGAATGTCACTAATTGAGTCAAATAAATCCTTAAAAATAATTTGTAGTCCATTATTATTCATTCTGCCAGTCCATTTGTTATACCTAGTGCAGTCATAAAAGAGCTTTTATTGCTGTCTAGTAGGTATGCATATTAATGCGTCATTATATCTTAATAATAAAGTTATAATATAGTTTCCACTCTAGAATTATATAAGTTAGAGTAATTTTCGCATTTATATGTTGGCGTACAAATAATCAAATTAGTGTGGTTGATTTCTTGTAGTACTTGTTGGATATTTAGAATGATGTCGTAATAGCTATTTGTCGTTCTAAAGTCTTCTTCACCCAATATAATTATGCAGTAGTCATCTAATAATATCCCTTTTTTTCCGTGGAGAAATGCTCATGCATACTGCACTACCACGGGGTGATAGTCAGTTATGTGGGACTCCAACCCACTATAACTGTATTGACTCAGGACAAACAGACATGTTCATGCACACAAATGTTTGTCCTGAATGGGAACCGAACCCACGACCTGCGACATGATAGGTGGTATTTTAACCAACCACGCCTCCTGGCCTGTCCTAATGTGAAGTTGGATAGTTTCTCTTTTATGCCGTTCAGTAATAAATGTGTACCTCTGTGAGGTGCTATGAAATGCACGAGTTTAGATCGAATAAGAACGTTTTCTGTAATGTTGAGAATTTTATATTTAATATTATCTGTACTCAACATATTTTGCATCTTTTCTTGTCATTAAGGGGTGGAATTGGGCATATTTTGTGTTTGTTGGACGAATGTTCTGTTGTTTGTCTTGTATAATAGATGAAGAGTGTTTTTTTCGGTAGTCTCGTTTGTCTGTCTTTGTTTTGATTTTGTATTTTCTTGGACCTCTGATTTTTAGTAATCGGTGTGTTCTTATTATTTGGCATATTATTATTCACCTGTGCGCACGTATTATCTCCAGTTGGTGACAGATCTTTCTGCACCGTCTCTCCTGAATTGTCCATCAACGGTGTGCATGTTACTTCCTTAATAGGTAGTTGATTGCGTTTTTCTGGTGCCGTATACTGTAAGCGTGCGTTTTCTCTGTTGCTGTCATGCATTTTATGTCTTTTAGTTTCCCTACTCGAGGTTTTGTGGAAAATTTCTGTGAAGTCTAGTTTTTTGTAAACATTTATAATTTTCTGGCATTTTACCAACTCACATATCAAGTTTCTCTTTTCTTCGTTTAATGCATCGATTTCATTATTAGCAGACTTTAGTTCGCCTGTTAGCTGATTTATTTGTGCTTGGATCACTTCACAACATGAGGAATTTTCATCCAGGGATGTGTTTGAAAGACTTGTGATTGTTGAGTCAAGTATGTGAGAATTAAATAAATCAGTTAATGACCTCGATTGGTATAGATTGGTAGGAATCCTTTTTCTATGCGTTATGGTATCGTAAGAATCCATTCTAAAATGTTAATAAGTATTATTATTTTAATGAATCTTCCTAGGTTTTGTTCCTAACATCGAGTTGTGTATTAGTAAATATGGATTTTGACAATCTTTTACGGGATTTCTAAAATCACGTGAAGAATTAAATAATTTTGAAACGCCGCCGCGCGCCGCGCCTGCCGACTGGAAGGGGCGGAGAAAGCCCTACAAGCGCGTCTCGCGCTGCAGACCTGGTTCCTGTCCTCGAAGTCTGAAGATTTCTACTCATCATGTAGCGTAACAGATAGCCACGGCAATCTGTTACCCATCTCTTTTAGTCTACATTACGATATGTAATACTTTCTTGTCTTTGAATTTTATAACATGACATTTCATTTTAATAATTCTGTACAAATCTCCATGGGAACCACATACTATACGTATGTGGTTTTCATGGATATTTAGTTTATTGATTGACGAAAACGTCAGATGGAAAAATATGTTTAAGGTTTTTACAATTTGTGTTTATTTCTAGATGAGTTCAGAAATATATTGCCTGCTGATATAGTGCCGAATTTTCACTTACGTCCAACAATATAAAATACAAAATAATTTATCAGTTACCTCATAACGTCAATTTATTTTGACATTACTTACACTAACACAGAGTTAAGTCGCTAGACCTAAGCTCATTTTCACCACACACCACTAACCGCGTTTAACGCTAAACGAGTTTAAAACATAGCTTCGTTTCTTTCAATCGTTTGAAGATGACAGAGACAGAATTATTATATATATTTTTGACTTGTAAAAGTGTTTGTACAAACCTACTTACAGAAATAAAAATCATTTATCATTTATCATTTATGTTTTAAACTTGTTTAGCGTTAAACGCGTTTAGTGTGGTGAAAATGAGCCTTAGGGCCGTTTTTTTGATTCGTAGTTAACTCAACAAATGATTAAATGTATTCATGTTAGCTCATTCATATTAAAAAATAGTAACTAATGACATAACTCATTCATGTTTATCATTTTTAACCATTGGTTGAGTTAACTACGGATCAAAAAACCGGCCCTTAACTCTCCCACATCGGTGGGTTAAATATTTAGAAGTTTAGGTGTACCTCTAACTCTTGGTGACGCAAAACATGAAATATTTGATTAACCGTGAGTTAACTGTTAACTCAGAGTTATATAGGATAACCCATGAACGCACAAGTGGCCCTTATAGTCACTATTTAATTGCAGATATTAAAAATAAATTAAGTAAAATTAATTGGATTGAAATTCACTTAGGTTACATTAGGATTAGGTTAAAAATGCTAGGAGGATTACAGAGTTAATATATTTCTGAAGTTGCCACCGCACCCCTGATCGCTCCTGTAATTTTATTTTTATCTGTTATTAATAAACATTTCAGCTGTAATTACTAGAACGGCCGAAAAATAAAATTATTCGTGGTTCAAAGAAAAACGTTTACCTAACGGTTCAAGGTATAAAATCCAATTTAAAGCTTTCACTTCCTGAAAATTCAGCATAAAAAGTACCTATTTTATTTTTATCAATCAGCCTACAGTTTGAAATCCCTGCCTAAAGGGGCCGTAGACACGTGCCATTCTAGGACGAGCCGCCATCCAAGCGGTAACACAAGGACTATATAAATTGGTAGAGGCTGAGTGCGCTGGCAGTCCGCGCACTGACCGTACCATGTGCATAGACCTGCAATTTAAGAAACTACATTGACAGTTCAAAACATTTCGCGCGGGAAAATTGACGTGTTGTGACGTTCGAGGTTTAAAAATAATAGACAGTGGTTGTGAGATTGTTTTTTTTTTTCGGTGCCTGTGATTTTGATTAGTTGGAAAAATTGAAAACGGCTGATTTAGAAAATTTATTTTATGTTGATTGTAATTTTGAAAGCAAAACAATAATAATAATAATAATAATAACCTGGGACATTATTCCCACACGATCATCTGATCCCAAACTAACTAATAATAAAACCTGCAATGTGTATTACTGATTTAATTAATTACTAACAAACAATTATTGATTACATTAACATATTTTATTTATTAAAATGAAAGGCAATTTAACCTAACCTTAGATTTAGTGACTATTTAATAAATGTATTTACATAATTTAAAAGTATTAAAATAATAATATGTACAAGTATATAAAAAAGGAGGGGAAATAATCATAGGCCATCAAAAAAGTAATAATAAATAAAGGACAGAAATATTTAAAAAAATGTTGAATTGTAAATACAGAAAAAAAAACGTATGAACCAGTATCAACCACTTTGGTTAAGTAGTTATAATTATTACAAGATTCGTTGTTAAATCGCTTTAAAAAAGTAACTATCAAATATCTGCATAATATCATAAACTATTGGGTTAGTAATGGGAAGCACTGTAAAAATATTTACCTACTAAGGCAATGGTAATTGGTTATGTAATAAGTGGATGGATAGTTGAGCTGCGCGATTACTGACAAATGCGTGCACTGACTGGACAGGTCCTCTCAATCTGTGTGGTTCTTTCCTCAAAAGACCATTTCAGACACCAATCTACATGGTCTTCACATGAACTGACCAAGATTATGTCTGGACTTTATAAGAGACTGTGACCTCTGAGTTTGTTTCGGCCTTTCTTCTCAGAGTAGTCAGATAGGAAACGCCGACCTCATCTAGTTTAAAAAAAAAAAACATGATTGACTTGTAAAAGTGTTTGTACAAACCTACTTACAGAAATAAAAATTATTTATCATTAAAATAAATCTATTAAAACTAGTTGTTAAAAATTAAACGAATATATATATTTTTTAATCAAGCTTTTATTAGTATGGATATCATCTAAGACCACTGTTTCAAAACCAATGAAACAATCCCAAACTCGATAAGGTTCTGTCGTTTTATTACTAAGTTCCCATGGTCACCTTCCAGCTCCATCATCAGATCAGCTCTATGCCATAATAATATTGCATTGTCATCTGATTTATATATGCTTGTAAAATTTTAGCTCAATCGGAAACCGGGAAGTGAGTCAAATTTTACTTGCGAGGTTCGATTACAGACAGACACCGGGACATGTAAAACTAAATAAAAGCATAGTGTTTAATGCGATAAGGAGTTACTAATCTGCACTTCATTTTCTATATAAAATGCAGCAAAATTTTCTTTATGTACTTCTAAAAATTGACAGCTATAATTTATGATGGATACTCAACTAGATTAGATAATAAAAATTATAATAAACAATAACAACAAAAAGCGGCCAAGAGCTTTATTAAAAAGGTTATTTATGCTTTTTTTATTCTACTCGCCCTACAAATGCGTGCTCCTCCTGAACCCTCTAGGCTCCCTTAATTATTTTTCTCATTGGAAAAAAATATTTGTCCTAATTTAATAACTGCTTAGTTTCGTATTTGAAAAACTAAATAGGTACGGTAATCATTTCGATTTTAAAGAAAGTAAAGGTTGGATAATTCTTTCCTTACATTTAATTAATTAGTCTCACAGTGAGTTTTTGTGTCCTCTTACATAAGGAAGCCAATAACCATAGATAACCTCGTCCTACAATCCCAACATTACAAACACAGTCTTTGTATCTTCCACACAAATCAAATTGAGATGACAGATATTATGACAGCACTAAATGAGGATGTCAGTCAATCGACGTAACTCACGCGATGACATATAGCAGAGACCTACGTTGCGTGTTGCATTTTCTCAAAGTAAATATTTATTCAAAGAAATGGAAATATCTGTAAATAATTTTGTCATTCATACTAAATGTCTGTTACCTTTTTACACCTTAATAGCTGAACGGATTTGGATGAAATTTGGTACACTAGTAGACCATGACCTGGGTACTTTTATCTCGGTAGTACGTACTCGTGGAATTATTTCCGCCAATCAAGCGGGCGCAGTCGCGAGCTTGCTAAATGAATCTACGTAAATTAAGTCTTTCAAGAAAATAAAATAATTTATAAGTTTTATTTTGATGTCTCAGGAAAAGAAGTCCTTCTAGGTAAGCGCACGTGGTTGACCATCATCCTTAACTATGGTATACTATCAACAACATCATCACTTACCATAGTTTAAAAGAGTAAAAAAAAATGCATAACATACTTTTTTAAGTCGGTTAAAAAGAAGTTGACCCTCTAACTAAGTGAAATCTATTCCTCTCGTATCTTAAATACTTATAACTTTCCTATCATTTATTTTACATTAGCGTCCATGAAATGGTACTTATTGCATTATTCGTCTATGGTTGCTTGTCAATAAATAAGGAACTTCATAGCATCCATGAAGTTATGACATTTTTTCGTTTCGCGTAAAAAATAAAAGTTTGGAAAAAGTATTCCTGATTGGATAAAAACTAACAATCAATCAATCAATCTGCCTAGCCTTTTCCCAACTATGTTGGAGTCGGCTTCCAATTTAACTGGAGCGTCTGCCTATCTGACCTCCACAACCCAGTTACTGGGTTATTACCCAGTAACTGGGTTATGGAGGTCACAACATCTCTTGTTAAGACTGGTTGTCAGACTTTCGGGCTTCTGACGACCCGTAACGACTGTCAAAGACCCACGAATGAAAAAACAAACAATCGATCGTTTTTGTTATACAATTATAGTAGATATCGACAAGTCATTGAATATTTTATGACTTTTTTTTCGCTATACTTTATTAAATTATAGCTAAAAGACAATAGAGAAACTGTTCAGTATTATAAATTATTTTTCAACTGAAAAACCGATTTGTGTCAATATCATAATATTGTAATTCTTTCGTCGAACTACGAGTGGCTATATGGCTCGGCGCAAACGGGCCACCGACCACAGCCATCGGTGGTTGTCGCCTCTTGCTGCAGTGGGTGGCCACCACCAGCCCCACGTGTGCGGTGCGTCTATACTAAATATATGAAAAAGTGTGTCGCTGTCGCTGGCCACCTATAGCTATAGTCGGTGGCATGTTTGCGCGGAGCCTATGAGAGCTTTTATGTGTAAAAGTGTTTGTTAAAACCAATTTACAGATATAAATATAGTTTATCGAATAGCTTAAAATAATGTTCCATTTGTGGACTAATTATCTTTAACAATAGTAAAAATAACAAAGTTATATCCTAGCTTAACTAAAACTATTCACAAACTAAAATATGGCGTCGAAAAATACAACCGCAGCGCTGTCGACTGGTATTGAATCACAACGACTGGCGACATTGCTACGTTGTATGGCAATGCTTAGCTTCTGGCCAAGGTAAAAGCCAGGCTTTAAGTCACGGGAAGTGTCAACCAGCCGTTTCGAGATTTCCTTAAAGAGACAATGAGCACTCGGACACCACGGTTCGAAGGTTTCCCTAAACGGCTCGAAAATATTAAAATAATGTTATTATAAATATTTATGCCGCGTGAGGTTTTCTGCAGCCGCATCACCGGCGCCAGCACAGCACGCTGAGCCAGGAAGATGGGATGCCCACACGCGTTGCATCCCACACTAAAGGCCGACCCATTTTCCATGGAAATAAAGACCGAAATAAAATAAGAGTACAGTTCAAAATATAAACATCCGAATTGAGAACCTCCTCCTTTTTGGTGTTGGAACTAACTCACTTATATTGGTGGATTTGGCAGATTTATTTCAAACTTTTGTTATTTAATTTCTCTGACTTTTCCCGTGATAGTTTTTTTTTGTATTTTAATCTGTAAAAAAACAAAATTATTCCTCGAATAAAGATCGGATCTGACGTTGGAAAAATCAGTCCTTAATCGAATGGTATCGAATTTACCATATTTGCCGAGTGGTTGTTATGTAAACCTAACTTTGGTCATTGACATCACCAAAAAAAAAAAACAAATCTCGTAAATTCGTAGCAGATTTGCTGATTATTAGGGTTCAGTACCTCAAAAGGAAAAAAACGATACCCTTATATGATTACTCGTGTGTCTGCCTGTCCGTCTGTCACAGCCAATTTGCTCTGTACCATGTGACATATCAAATGAAAGGCTTATACTGTGAGTTTATAATTTGAATATACGTAAATTGTTTAGAAGTTTTTTAAGAAAATAGGCGAAAATTGACCTTTCCTTCTTATCTCCGAAACTACTGAGCCTAAATATCTGAAAAAAAATACAGAAAATAGGTCTATACCTATAGATTACAGGAAAACCTATAAGTCTATGGTCTTAAAATAACATGGTAAATATTCTGTATGGTAGGTATTCTGTGTACAAACTTACATTTGCAGTTGGCAATGTATGGAAGAACATGTTTTTCAACTACAATGTTAAGTTTGTTCTTGGGATAAATTCATCCCAACTACGGAACCCTTCACTGTGCGTGGTCCAACATGCACTTGGCTGATTTTTTTCAGGATCAGAGCAAAGCAATAATTTATTGCTTACATAGGTTTAATTAATTTAATAACAATTTTTTGCAACACAAATACCTCATTGTAACCTAAACCATAAAAAATACGGAACTATTAGTAACAATTCCAGTTTCCTTTACATTTGATTTATTTACAAACTTTCATTATCAATGCATTGGGTTTTCCCAACATTTCAGGACAGTCATTGAGTGATTGTGATTGAATGAGTCAATTACTAAGAATAGCGCGACCGAGTTAGGAAGTAGGTACCTACTAACCGGTCCACAGATCACATAAGCAACATAGATAACACCACGCTTTGTTTCCCCAAAGGCAGAGGTGTTTCTACCTATAGTAGACAAACATTTCGACAGTTATGTTTAAGTCCCATGAAATAGGGGGCGAGCCTATTGCCATCAGGGCCTTAGTATCATCAATATCCTGCCAGGGTCGCGGGTTGTTCGAAAGAGTTACCGTGGCCCTGGCACAGGCAACTGAAGGAACACGGGTGGGTTTTAGTCAGTAGAAGTCTGACACGCCCTCCCGCTCCACCCAGAGCGGGAGAAGTTATTTGATAATTTCCCACCAAAACAAAAAGAAAAAAAAAAGTATCATCAATATTCCGTAGTTTCTGCCTACCCCCATGGGAGGAGGGCGTGAAGTTTGTGTATATATAATATGTATGTATGTGTTATTAAGTAATATGTGCGGCGCGGGCAGACTGCGGACGCGGCTGCGATCTCGGATGGGTAGGTACGTACTTGAATCTGTCAGTGTCCGGAGTCTGCGGCTCGTCCGCGGTCTGTCCGTGCCGAGGTGACTGATCCTTGGGTGAAATAGTGCATGGTTGGTAGTTTTAAGGTTACCTAGTTTATTATTTTTATTGAACAAGCGCTTCTCGCCATCAAACTGGAAAGTTTGGCGAGTAAAATTGTAAAAAGAAAAGAAAAATGTAGGTATGTTGGAGAATCCTACTAATATTATAAATGTGAAAGTTTGTATGTTTGTTACTCAATCACGCAAAAACGGCTGGACGGATTTGGATGAAATTTGGTATACAGATAGTTTATAACCTGGATTAAGACATAGGATACTTTTAATCCCGGTAGTAGGTTCCCGTGGGATAATTTCCGACATTCACGCGGGCGAAGCCGCAGGAAATAGCTAGTACAAAAATAAAAAATAAAACCAACCGGGCACACACATCCAGACTCCGACTGAGAAATTCGTGACAGAAAAACTCAATATAACACTGCCCGACCTGGGAATCGAACCCAGGACCTCACGCTTAGCAGTAGCGCTTGCGACCACTGGACCAACGTGGCAGGAAATGAGTCAAGTACTAAGAATATCGGTACATCGACTATGTGAGGAAATGGGTATTTAACCAGTCTACAGCCGTCACATAAGTAAATAAGTGAAATACCAGTGCTGACGTTAAATGACGTCAATCTAAATGAAATGTGGTCACGTCGATTCTGTGGCAGATTGTTTTTATAAATAAACTACCTTCTGCTCGCGACTTCTTTCGCGTGAAATTCCGGCCCCCGCCCGCGCTCTTACTTCCTTTCCACTTAGCATTATTCCTGACTTCTTTTCTTTTTTTGCGTGGAGATGTGTAGTTATGTGGGACTCCAACCCACTAAAACTCCACGGTGTCCTCCTCTGCCGCGTGGGGGACGCGTCGACAATGCGGGAACCCACCGGGGGGGTTTGCTCAGCTCCTAAGGATCATAATATGATTTTAAATAGCCTATATAACCTTCGTCAAGACTTAGAAAATGCAATATTTTTTTTTAAAATCCGACCTAGTTCCAGAGACAAAAAACAGACAAACAAACCCTTCAGCTTTATTATATTCGTATATACTAGCGAACCCCCCCCCCCCCCCCCCCCCTCCGGCTCGCAGTGTTTTACGACTTGACAAAACATTGATTTCTTTATTATATCTAATACGTTAAATATTTATTTATTAGGTATATAGACAAGCCTTTCTGAATAAGTTATCTAAATAATAATGAAAACTGCATCAAAATCCGTCGTGCAGTTTAGAAGAACGACGCGGTCGCACAGACTGACACGAAAAGGTACTTTAATCGTAACTATATCCTAAATCCTAAATAATATTATAAATGCGAAAATAAGTTTGTGTGTTACCTTTTCACGTCTAAACCACGGAACCTATCATCCCGTAATTTTGCATATACTTTGTCAGGTGTACAGACACGGACATAGGGAACCTATCATCCCGAAAAAAGTACTGTTCCCGAGTAAAACAACAATAACGTTCTTATGATAATAGATGGCGCCACGTGTCTTTCGAATCATGATTGAATTATATTATTATAGAAACTTTAGTAGTGTGTTAAGTGTTTTTTTTTTAAATATCTTATACATTTTGTGAGTCTAGTCTAGAGTGTCGATAGACCGGTTTTTCATCCTACTGACTATCCTAACTAATATTATTAATGCGAAAGTGTGTTTGTTTGTTGATTACGCTTTCACACTAAAACGGCTGAACGGAATTGGATGAAATTTGTCACATGGATAGACCATGACTTGGAGAAGGACATAGGCTACTATTCATATTCATCCTGGATCGCAGACGAAGTCGCGGGCAACGGCTAGTAATATTATAAATACGAGAGTGACTTTGATGTTTGTTAAGCTTTCACGCTAAAACGATGAAATTTGGCATTTGCGTAGACCATCACCTGGATTAGGACATAGAAAACTTTATATCCCGGTAGTACGTTCTCGTGGGATAATTTCCTACATCCACGCAGGCGAAGCCACGGTCAAAAGCTAGTTTTATGTGTAAGTTATAAAAATGGAATGCAGTTATGACGTTGTTACTATAATGATAGAAGGGCCAAAATAGCAACAACCTGTTCCATAAGACTAGACAGCAGAATAAATTAAATCGGCTATCAGGAATCCGGCATTTATTTGTTAAAAAACTGTATGCAAATTATAAGTTTTTAACAATAAATTGCATGTTTATTAATAAATAACGGTACAAAGGCGGACGTAATGTCTTGGACATTCTCTACCAGTCAATTTTCGACATAGAACTCTTTCCAGTGACGCCATTACACTTTTGCTTTTTACATCTACTTTATACAGGATGTTGGTTTAAACGAGGGACGTATTACAACGCACAATAGTTCATGCGTACATGATACTAATAAAAATATACACAAAAAAAAAAAAACACTGATAAATAACAGACAAAACCATATCAAAAATTTTGCAAAAAGTCTCGCAACGTGTATGCACCCTTGCGTTCTTCACTTCATACTTTAAACCTGGCTTAGGACAGGCAAAAATATCTAGGTAGTAAACAAAACATTAAAAAATCTTCAATGCAAATATGAATTGTGAACCGCAACAATTTAAGACAAAGATATGATGAGACAAAGTTAATAATTACACACTCTTGTGGGTGTTGCTCGAAGTATTCAAAAATGCTTTCTTGTAGGTGCACCATGTTATTTACGTCAAGAGGAAAAAGTGTCGGCGGTGTCGGCTTCTATCTATTACATCGCCGGTCTAGTCTAGATTTGTAAATTCAGTCAAAATGCCTGCAAAATACAAGATTGTTATGATTCGCCATGGCGAAAGTGAATGGAACCAGAAGAATCTTTTCTGCGGATGGTTCGACGCTGACCTTAGCGATAAGGGACGTGAAGAAGCAGTTGCTGCCGGAAAGGCATTGAAATCCGAAGGCTACGAATTCGATGTCGCCCACACATCGGTGTTGAAACGCGCTCAAATAACCCTGGGCACAATTTTGAAAGAGCTCGGAAAGGAAGACTTGCCGGTAGAGAAGACCTGGCGATTGAACGAGAGACACTATGGTGGCCTCACTGGTCTTAACAAGGCCGAAACAGCTGCCAAATATGGTGAAGCTCAAGTACAAATCTGGCGCCGTAGCTTCGATGTACCCCCTCCCCCCATGGAGAAAGACCATCCTTACCATGACACCATTGTCAACGACCCCCGTTACGCTGGTGACCCAAAACCTGATGAGTTCCCCATGTTCGAGAGCTTGAAGCTCACCATTGAGAGGACACTGCCTTACTGGAACAATGTTATTGTACCTCAGATTAAAGAAGGAAAGAGAATTATTATCGCTGCCAATGGTAACAGCCTCAGGGGTATTGTCAAGCATTTAGATGGTCTAAGTGATAAAGCCATCATGGAATTGAACCTGCCCACCGGCATTCCATTTGTGTATGAATTAGATGAGGATATGAAACCAGTCGATTCCATGATCTTCCTTGGAGATGAAGAAACCGTGAAGAAAGCGATGGAAGCCGTTGCCTCTCAAGGCAAGGCGAAGTAATTTTAAGCAATATCCAGTATTTTGTTTTGTTGTAGTTGTTACATATTATCATGACGGTTGACATTATATTGTATAAATTTCTTTTCGCAAACTACTAATAAATGTGCTAAGGAATCTCTACAGAATGTTTAAATTGATATTCAAAATCAGCTGCTGTATCCAAGAGATTATTTATTGGGTGTATGCCAAGATCTATCTTAAGTTGTTACTATAGGAGTTAAAAATATTTATCAATGTAGTGCTTGAGGTTATAGATTAAAACGTAATTAAACATGGCTCCCTTCCTCGTCCTTGGGCATGCGTTGGTACGGAGAACTGACCGAATATTCGTAATCGTTGGTTGACACCTAACATAAGATTGTACGACGGAATCTGGCCGATGGGAAACATCTCTCGGTACAAATTACTGGCTCCTCGCACACTATTATTAGATAACGCACGATCCATCTCAATATTCTTCATTGGAATATTGATTAGACGTAATTTTAGTTTATTCAACAATACGTTTACAGGACACATTTATCGCGAAGTAAGCGGGGTTGTTTAAGCGATATGCGGAAGCGCAATTAGACATGCGGAAATAGCGGCGCACTCGCATAGACTGCGGTCAGCGCGGAAGTGTGTCCTGTCGGTGCATCGGATACAATGTGACACAAAGGAAAGGGGCAGGGTTTGCGTACGGGTTTGGGTTTCCTTTTCGGCAGGATCGGCACGTGTTTTGCCGCATGATTACTTTACTGTTTACGCATTACAAGTTCACTTCTTGCGCGCTCAATGTTCATGATTAATGTATTTAATTGGACAATTACGTCACAAATTAAGGTTATAAGTTTTTTACATATTTAGGACGAGAATCGAATATAAGAATCAATACGGAGGGTATCTCAATAAGTCCCTCATTTAACCTAACGTACTGTATGTAGTTGCCACATTTATTCACTCAACATTACTAAGGGCTAATTTTTTATTCGTCAGATAACTTTTATTTATGGAATCAATATGGCGGTTTGACAGCGTTTGTATAGAAAATATGTCAAAATGTATGTATTTATACTTCAGATAAAAGTTATCTGACTATTGAAAAATCAGCCCTTACAAAACAGAAACATAAAATATCACACCTCTTTTCCATGAAGGAAAGTCAGGCCCCCTGTTAAATTTGAGATCTTTCATAGTAACACACATGCAAAATGTCAAAGTTTAAAAAAGCTATAAAAATCATAATATGCAACACATAATTATTTTAATTATTGTTATATTTTGCGGTTATTATGTTTTTGTTATTATCATTCATTTATTTTGTGCTTATTTCATTTTGTTTTATTCTATGATTTTCGTGTTGTATGTTTTGATTTATTTTATTATTTTCGCTATGTTAAGCGTACTCGTATACTGTATCTACCTAGATTATAAGAGAATGATGTGGTCTTCTAATTGGATGCGCACATTAATATTTGTCTCTGTCCTTGTAAGCGTGCACGAAATTGTGTGGCCACTGTAGTTGAAGATACAAATAAATAAATAAACAGCCCTTCTTTTGTATTGGAAAGGCTCGACTTAGACCACAATCTCTCAAGAAGACAGCGAATGTTAATGCAGTCTGCGATGGTACACGTTTGTCGAACCTATTTCTAACAAACTTCACTCCAATCTGTCTAGCCTTCCCAACTATGTTGGGGTCGGCTTCCAGTCTAACCGGATGCAGATGAATACCAGTATTTTACATATACCGACTGCCTATCTGACGTCAATAATCCAGTTACTGGATAACGCGATACCCCTTGGTCAGACTGGTAGTCAAACTTTCGGGCTTCTGACTACCAGTAACGATTGTCAATGAATGACAGGCGGGACCAACGGGGTCGATCCTCGATCTCCTTTGTTATGTCCAGCAATCACTTATGGCCCAAAAACGGCTATACACGACGTTCAACAGAACTGCTCAATGATCCTAAAATGCATTCTGACGTTTGTACAACGAATGTGCATCTAGATTAATTTATAGTGACGCATACAATTGATAAATAGCAGGGGAGCGTCCCCGGATAAGCTGGTACTCGTACAAACAGCGGATTTTAGCACTTAGCCACATTGCTGCGTAAAAGCGAATATGTGTAGACTTTATATTTTTACCCTACTACGGCGAAGCCAAAAGGAAGACATCAGTCATACGAAATCTGTACAATTTATGCCTTAATTACATGACTTTTGTCCGGTTTCTGAAGAATTCTTACAAGCTTAAACTCTTGATAGTTATTGATTCGACAAAATTATCTCTTCCTTATGCTCAGTCTTTAAAGTCCTCGGATAAACCCTCGATAGTAATTCAATTCTTCCTTAACGAAGTGTTCAGAAACACGTTTTCGAATAAATAATCACTATCGAATGGGTAAACTCCGTTCAAAAACCTCAGAAACCGGGCATTAGTGATGTGTGACGCCGGCTATACAAAAACGAAAATAACGATTTCGATGTTGTTGATTTCGGAGTTTGATTGGCGTTTTTGTCGCAGTTGGGTTGAAGTTATTAACTTTTATTTTTATTGCAAAAAGGGTTAATGATTCCACAGACAGGCGCGCCGCAACGGTGTGACCCGACTCCGGGAGAACACTTTCCATGAAGTTTTCTTAGAAATTGTTCCACCAGAGTTCTGTGGGAGCGTTTCATTTTGGAGTTAAGTATGTATGTTGCTCTAACGAACAACATTAGAAAGTTACCCCATCGATGGCGAACGCGATATTTTTATCGACAAGAATTACAAACAACGGGGCAATTGAGTAACACGCTATCAATCCGTATCGGTTTCCTTTTGACAGTTCAACAAAATTCATTGCGTTATTTACGTTGTAAAGCAGACAAATATTTCGAACATATGAAGCAATGGATTAGCAATATGCTTCAAAATGATTTAGATTCCGATCGGTAGTGTGTTCCGTAATTAGGGTGCAAGACTGCTTTTTTTTATTTAATTTTTTTTTGTGAGAATGAACCCAAAGACCCAAAAAAGCCAATCAATTGTTTTTTTGGGCTTTTGCATGTTGTGTTTAATGCATTCACGAACGATAGGGTAAAACCGGGATAGATGCCGCGCTGGGATAGATGCCTCGTTTCTAAAAACTCAACTACCAGAGAACGAAACAGCAAATTCGTTGTTTACATACGCGCCACATGCACCCCCCACCTCAGTGACGCGCGAGTTGTTGTGCTAGACGGACGTTTCTCGCTTGTGTGTCGAATTACATTCGCAGCGGACGCGACGAACGCTTCAAAATTTCAAACGTAAGTA
The DNA here is from genome assembly GCA_948252095.1 of Dicycla oo. Taxonomy (NCBI): domain Eukaryota; kingdom Metazoa; phylum Arthropoda; class Insecta; order Lepidoptera; family Noctuidae; genus Dicycla; species Dicycla oo. Next base: position 21,059,507 of record OX411732.1, read on the forward strand.
TTCACTATTCCATATCTTTGTAAACAGTTAAATGATTACATTTTATTTGAATGGTTTTAATACATTGGTTCTTTAAGAATACATTTAAGAGTCAATCACTGATGTTTGCATTTATTTTATATAAAAAATAATGAGAGGCATCTATCCCTAGTGAAAAGGATAGTTGGCCCGAGTTTACAAGGGATAGTTGACTTTAGGGGCATCTATCCCTCTATACTGCAAGAGCCTTATCAAAGTATTTAAAAGTCATAGTCGTGAATATTTTGGTATTTCCTAATAGTAGAATATTAAAAAAACACCAAAAAAAAATGTATCCAACTTTAATTTCATAATTCGAATGTAAAGAAATGAGTGTAGATACTGTGTTTTATTTATACTTACTTTGCTTATTGTAGGTGAGCCATGCCAAGGAAATACAAAAGAAAGGAGGGCGTACGAGCTCGAGTAGTTTCTTGGACAACAGAGCAGTTACAGTCAGCTTTTCATGAATTGGATAAAAAAGAATTGGGGATCAATGAAATATCCAGACAATTTGGGATTCCATCCAGAACATTGCGAAGGCGTTACGCTATTAAAAACCAAACTAAGTTGACTTTGGGAAAACATCCTGTCCTGGGTTTTGAACACGAAAAAAGGTTGGTAGCGCACATTTTGAAGCTTAGCGACGCGGGATTTCCCCCAGATAGACGATCTATACGTACGTTAGCATACCAATTTGCCGAAAAGCTACAGATTCAACACAATTTTGATAATGAAAACCAGATAGCTGGGAATGAATGGTTCAAAAGTTTTATTGAGCGAAATCCAGAGTTGTCTATTAGGCAAGCAGAAGGTTTATCTGTCGCTAGGGCTAAAGGTCTTAGCAGAGAAGAAGTGAATAATTTTCATGAACTTCTGACAAAAGTCCTGGCCGATAATGATCTCTTGGATAAGCCTGAAAGGATTTATAATATGGACGAATCAGGAGTTCAGCTTAACAATAAGCCTGGCAAAGTTGTTGCAAAGAAAGGTGCAAAAGTAGTAAATTCAGTTACATCTGCGGAGAAAGGTGAAACAATGACTATCGTAGCCTGTTGCAATGCCATTGGTAATTTTCTCCCACCAGTAGTAATAATAAAAGGTGTAAATAAGAAACCAGAATTCGAGAACGGTCTACCACTGGGCTCAAAAGTGTACATGAACAAAAAGTCGGCATACATAAATACCGATCTTTTCTATAAGTGGCTTACGGAACACTTCATAGCTTTGAAACCGCAAGGTAAGGTTCTGCTTATTTTAGACGGGCACTCATCTCATTCATCCGCACCAGACATGCTGCAAGTTGCTTCTGATAACGATATTATTTTGTTATGTTTACCCAGCCACACTACCTCAGCTTTACAACCATTAGACGTAGCAGTGTTTGGGCCATTTAAAACATACTTTAATCATGAGACTAATCAGTTTATGCGCGCAAATCCAAATAAAAAGATAAGCCGTTATAATGCTGGAACCCTTATACGCAACGCATGGATACGCGCTACTACACCTGCAAATGCTCTTGCTGGCTTTCGAAGAAGTGGGATTTATCCACTAAATCCTAATGCTTTGCCCGATTCTGTTTTCACTATATCTGATATTGCACATCGCAGTGACAATGATCCTGATCAACCCTGTGTGCTACATCAAACTACAACAGCGCTTCTTCAAACATCTTCTTTAAACGAAAATGCAGAACCTTGTGAGCATGTTGAAGTTGAACACAGAACACAAACAACTATACCTCCGATTTCTTCAATTGATTGTCCAACTACATTTGAAAACGAATATTTGTATGTCGCAGACCTGAACATAACACCACCCAATATGCCATCAACTTCATTCAACCGAAACTCACCTAGCCTTTTGATCGACCCTCAGGTTTTAGAAGATACGATTATTGATATTGTTGATATAGGTGATGATTCACTAATACGGATTCTAAATAACGAAGAAAAAGAAACACCTTCTAAATTTTTAGTCGAAGCATCACTAATACCACAAATTCCTCTGACTTTAGCAAGGAGAGCTAAACAATCGGCAGATATTCTCAATTCTAGAGAAAAAATAAAAGAAAAAAGGGATATTGCTGACAGGAAAAAGAAACAAATAGAATCTAAGATAAACAAGACTGAAGCTACCAAAAAAAGACGAACAATAAAAAAAGCAAATAAAAAAGCCAAAGAACAAATACAAAAAAATAAAAATAAGAAAGGAAAACCAAAGAAAAACTATGACTCAAGTGAAGAAACAGATGGTGACGTGACTGATTGCAGTCATAAAGAAAATGATTATTATTTAAAAGTAAACAAGGATCGTGGATTACGTAAAAGACTAGCTATTTATAGCTCAAACAGTGAAAATGAAGATCACCTCTCACCTAATACCGAAAAAGGTAAAAAAACCATAGGACTACCCGTGAAAAAAACTAAAAAAAAAAAATTAGAAGAGACTAATGCTATAGATGAAAATGTTTGCGTAGAATGCTTCGATACCTATAATAACACGAAGTCTAAATCTGATTGGATCCAGTGTATTATGTGTCAGAAGTGGCTGCACGAAACATGCACACTTTTTAAGAACTATTGCTCAAGATGTGGAAAACTTAAAATGTCCGGTTCCACTTAATGAAGGATAGTTCCTTACGAATATGTTGATTTTTTTGAATGTTTAAATAATTACTAAGGTTAAACGAAATTATTAATTTTTATTTTGTTAGAGATTCATATGAATGTTGATTTTTTTTTAATGTTAAATAATTATTTCTACGTTAAAACGGGAATGTTTCGTTTGAGATGATTCTATATGATAGTTTTAATATGTTATCGCTTAAACAGTTTTTTTGTATTTTTTGTTAAAGACATGCATAAATATAATTATGGTTAAGCATTTTATATTACCTACACATGAAGATAATAAATAAATATTACATTGTGATTACGTATTCTTGTTGATTATTTAAAAAGGCATCTATCCCGCATCACAGGCATCTATCCTCCTAAGTGATTTCATAGTGGGGCATCTATCCATATAGGTAGGCACCTATCCCCAAAAAATGTGTTTCGCAAGAATTACATTTTTGCAAAACCAGTAATGGTTAGGTAAATAAATACAGTTTCTAAAGCTTTATGAATGATTAAACTAACTATATTACAGGGTCAATCTAAGCAAATATGTTTGGTATTCAAATAATGAAACAGTTTCGAAAAGTGGGGCATCTATCCCGGTTTTACCCTATTTGAAGCAAGTTCATGAACACTTTCGAAAGCGAATGGGATATTTTTTTATTAGAATCCAAAATAGGATTAAGTATGTCTTTTTTTAAATACTGGTTTGGTCGAGCAATTAAAAAAACAAGTCTGTTCAAGAATACCTAATAATGCTAATGCAAAAAGAATTAGAAATAGCAATCAGTGCAATCTATCATGATAAGGATTATTAGACTTAATAATATTGTTGATAAGGCTCAAATTCTGCAAAGAAACATTGTAATCTTACATCATACGTCGATTATTTTGTTAATGCATAAAACGATCAACTAAATCCCGCAACGCCACACTGTAATATTACAGCGATTGATTTTTTTTTTTTTTCATATATAAAATATTAATTAATTCAAGTTTATTAAAAAAGACAATTTTGGTCCACAATAATTATTAGTAGAGCTTAGGATCTATGTTAGTACTTACTTTTTTTTGTTTTTTCAAATATTTCGACCACATGGTCCGTAACGAACACTCCATGGAACGACTCATTGTCCAGGGACAAGTGGAGGGCAAGAGGTCACGCGGTCGGTCACCTACGCGTACGACAGACCTTATCAAAGCGTCAACACAAACATCCATAGTTCAGAATTTCCGAGACGCTGAAGACCGGAATAAGTGGAGGAGCATCGCGAGGGCTACTTTAGCCAAAGAAAATGCAGAGTCATCAACCACGACCACTCTGTCAAGAGTGAACGACTAAGGAGGAGGAGGAGGATGTTTTATTTAGTCAACAGGAGAAAATAAAGTGCAATAAAATTATAATAAATTATATAATTACTGTCTCCTGAGATACAGGCTAACAACCTAGTTCAGGAGGCAGCGTGTATATGTAACTGTGTACTTACTTTGTTTTCGATAAAGCATTATTATTTCCTTTCCTTTCCTTACCTACATCAATTAAATTATATTGTGGAGTAGTAAGTACATTATTGAACCAATTTGTCTACACAGGCTGACTTTCAAAACATCATCATTCTCCTGCCCTTATTCCAATTTATTTAGGGTCGGCGCAACATGTCTTTTTCTTCCATACTTCTCTATTAGTCGTCATCTCGGTAGTCACTCCCTTTCTAGCCATAACATCTTTCACACAGTCTATCCATCGTTTCTTTGACTTTCAAAACATGCGACAAAATTTAAGGGGATGTTCTACCCATCAATATGAACAACCTTAACTATGCGACCAACTAAGAATTCGCAAAAAATTTCCTTCCCATGTAAAAGTAGGTAGGTACAGGATTGGACGATTTTGTATAAGATCGAAATATTTTTGCGAATTCCAAGTTGGTCCCATTGTCCCATAGTAAGTGACTGGTAGTGACCGAACTTAAACACATGATTGTACTCATGATAACAAACAACTTGTACTATGGGACCAAACCCGAATTCACGAAAAAAATCAGCTGTCCCATACATTCATTTTCGCATAACTCGTCAAAATGTAGGGAGCAGCTGATTTTTTTTTTTTCACGATTTCAGGTTTGATCTCATAGTAAAAGTTGTTTGTTATCATGAGTACAATCATGTGTTTAAGTGTCGGTCACTACCAGTCACCTTATATACAGTACTTATAACAAAAAACATTTTTTATTTTATTTTTGTCTCTGTCTGCTTATTTGTTACGGCTAATCTCCGAAACGACTGGACCGATTTTGACGAGACTTTCGCTGACAGATAGCTGATGTTATAAGGAGTAATTTAGCTACTTTTATTTTAGATTAAATTATTATGGTTCTACGAAAAAAAAATTAAAACTCAATTGTGAACAAAATCCGATTCAATATACTTCCCGTATTGACATGCGGGCGAAGCCGCAGGCATCAGCTTGTGACAAAATAAGTACGATCCCTTAAGGACAAGTCGTGACAACCGTCTGCCGAGACATTGTCCGCCGACTCTCACAATACATCGCCTTGAAGTTCGTACACAAACAGCTCGGAAGTGAGTGGTAAAGCAAGGTTTTCGACAATTATTACTAACTCATTTGGGTCAGCATTAACCGTTTTAACTTGACCTCTCCTTCCAAACATACACTTAACGTGGACAGACTCATTTAAATTGGACAGTAGCAAGTAAAAAACGACTCATTATTGTTTGTATCGTGTAGATTTAACAAGATATTATTGTAATTGATTGTTAATCACGGTTCTTTTTATTGTGTTGTTATTTTTTTATAAAGAAACAAAAAGATTGTTTTAATTATTTTTGTGGCGTGATGCAACTGATGTAAGGGCCATCTTCTTATTAGGTAGCCTATAAGATAAGACATTAAAGTAATTCAACATATCGCACATCTGGAGCAACGTTGACACAACTGTAAATGTATTTGGATTTTCAAACGTCAGATAAGCTTAGCGGAGGAATAAAATTAAATATGGCAGTTTGACAGATTTTGCATAGAAAAAAAATAATTATGTCAATCCGCCATTTTTGTTCTACAGATAAGTTATCAGGCGATTGAAAAATCGGCCCTTATTCAGTTTACCATTTTTTGCAATTGTGTAAATGTTGCTCCAAATGTGCGATATGTCGTTAAAATAAAGGATATAATGGCGCCGATGCCGATGCCGTAAAGCACTGACTGGATTAAACTGTGTACTTAAGGCGAAAGCTCCAGGTAGTCAGCGAAATTAAAATTTTCTTACGTTTTTTGCCATTTGCAGGTCAGTATCAGGTTGTATGTTGATCTGAATATTATTCGCGACCGTAACAAATTTGTATTTATAGAATTATAATCATTAAAATCATCAATGCACCTCTCTTGGTTCATATAATTCTAATTAGGATTACCTGGTCTTAAAGAGTTGTATTGATCACTTTAATGATTATAATTATATAAATACGTACTTGTTACGGCCGCGAATTACATGCTGATCAATGTACAACTTACTGATTCTAATGATTACAATTTTGTAAATACGTACATATATGTTACGGTCGCGAATCATACTTTAATCATCATACAACCTAATACTGACTTGCAAATTGCAAAAAACGTAAAATAATTTCGCGGGCTACCTGGAGCTTCCCACTTAAACGCTATCATATTATAGGTACATCATCATCATCATTCTCCTGCCCTTGTCCCAATTTATTTGTGGTCGGCGCAACATGTCTTTTTCTTCCATACTTCTCTATTAGCCGTCATCTCGGTAGTCAGTCCCTTTTTACCCATATCATCTTTCACACAGTCCATCCATCGTTTCTTTGGTCTTCCCCTACTCGTATAGCCATTCACATTCATTCTTAAAATTATCGGCCTAAAAAAAAAATGTTTGAAAATATGCAAAAAAAAATTCTTTCTCATTTGCAAAATAGTTGAGCAAACGTTATCTAAAACTATTCCAAAATTCAAGTTGATAGCATTAGTAGTTTTTGAGATATCCAGCTATGACAGATGGACAGACAGGCAGACGGACTGAGCCGCACCATAAGGGTTCCTTTTTACCATTTTGGTAAGGAACCTTAAAAACAAGCAAATATGAAAATACGCTCTTTAATTTGGGTTGAGCCAAACGGAGCTCTAAACCTTCAAATTAATGAGGTTTAGAGAAAATAATATGCTGCTAAACACATTAAAGTATCGAATTTGACAGCTCTATCTTATGTCTCGTTCTGGTTTTGCCAGTTAGTGAAAGATAGCACTACTGTAAGTATAGTTTAGTCTGTACGGAAAAAGACCCGATTACCCGCTAATTCATATAAAACTGTTGAAAAGTCATAGGTAAGTTTGCAATGTTTGAAAAATCGGCCCTTATTCAGTTTATACCATTTTTTGCAATTGTGTAAATGTTGCTCCAAATGTGCGATATGTCGTTAAAATAAAGGATATAATGGCGCCGATGCCGATGCCGTAAAGCACTGACTGGATTAAACTGTGTACTTAAGGCGAAAGCTCTAGGTAGTCAGCGAAATTAAAATTTTCTTACGTTTTTTGCCATTTGCAGGTATAAACAAATATCATAACAAAACAAAGCATTTTTACATGAACTCCAATTATGAAAATGCTTTGTGTATTTTACAAATTTGACCTATGACTTCTGACCTTCCCTTCCAAGTTCAATATCGCAATATCTCACCGAGACGACATATTGTTTGAGAAACTGTTTCATTTGGCGCCTACTACCTTTTGTTTCTATGAGAAAATGTTAGCTATCGATGTGTTGTTATTTTTCACACACTTGCGCAGAATTTCGTAAGAGTTTATGTGTGTATATGCGTGTGTGTGGAAAATTGTGTAAGAAGTTCATTTACCTAGTAGCAAATAGCTTTGTTCGTGTTTATACAATATGTAACAAAAACCCTGTTGTTCCTTTTAAAACATGTTTGTTGAACAAACAACTTTTACTATGGGAACAAATCGGAATTCGCGAAAAAAAATCAGATGTCCCATACCTTCATGTTCACGTAACTCGTCAAAATGTAGGGAGCAGCTGATTTTTTTTGCGATTTCAGGTTTGGTCCCATAGTGATAGTTGTTTATTATCATGAGTACAATCATGTGTTAAAAGGAACAACAGGGTTTTTGTTACGTATTGTATTCAATATGACCCGGAATTAACGGACAACCTCTTTAGGGGTCATTGTACTCATCATTTTGAACAGCTTTTACTATGGGACCAAACGTGAAATTTTGAAAAAAAAAAACATTACATTTAAAAGTTCGCATAACTCGTCAAAACAGCTGATTTTTTTTCGCAATTTAAGGTTCGTTGCGTTGATGAGTACAATGACCCTGTAAGAGATTGTGCGTTAATTCCGAGACATGTTGCATAGGGCCATTATTTGCTATGAAACATTGAGAGGTCGTTACAAAATATATTTTGGCTTATTGCCGAAGTGACAATCGTAAAGTTTGGATGGACCGATATAATTAAGAAATGTTCTTTTGCTATTCTGTCTCCTTACGATACCTAGATAATTATTCTTCGTAATTTATTTTCTGCTTTACAATATCAAATATTGTAATCGCACGGACACTCCAAAATCTCGTAAACATTTTTAATAGTGGCATCACAATAATTTTATTTTTGATCTTATTTAAGCAAGTATTTATTTATGGCACACAAGAAAGAATAAATAAATAATCAAATCTCAAACTGCTGTCCGTCAGTACATTGTCCGCTAAAATATTATGTCAATTCTTTGTGTAATCCTACTTGAACAGAATAACAACAAACTTATTAGTAAAACTCTCAGAGCTGGTCTAAATCATTGACGCAAGCTACCAACCTGACAAGGGCACTATGTGTCAACGAATGGAAGGTAAAGGTCCATCTGACTATTTGCTTAGATTTTTTTTACACAACATGTCAACACGCCAGCATTCCTCGAAGGGTTAGGCAGAGGTGTACCTACCTAAAAATATGAACAAAAAAAAAAAATATTGATAAATAACAGACAGAACCATACCAAAAGTTTCGCAAAAAGTCTTGCAACGTGTATGCACAAGGGTGCATACACGTTGCAAGACTTTGTCTGTTGTTATTGACGTTGTTGACCAAGAGATGTTTCCCAATCGCTAGCGCAAGGGCGCTAGCGATTGGGAAACATCTCTCGGTACTAATTAATGGCTCCTCGCACACTATCATTAGATAACGCGTAGGCACGAACCATCCCAATATTCTTCATTAGAATATTGATAAGACGTCATTTTTGTTTATTCAACAACACGTTTACAGGACACGTTTATCGCGAAGTAAGCGGGGTTGTTTAAGAGCAACTAGACATGTGAACATAGCCACGCACTCGCATAGACTGCCGTCAGCGGGGGAGGAGACTGTATCCTGTCGGTGCATCGGAGATAACACTAAGGAAAGGGGCGGGGTTTGCGCACGGGCTTTTGTTTTACCGTGTGATTACTTTACTGTTTACAAGTAAACTTATTGCGTGCTCAGTGTTCATGAATAATGTATTTTATTGGACAATTACGTCACAAATTAAGGTTATAGGTTTGTTACATATTTGGGACGAGAATCGAATACTGATTACCCTCCCTCAATAAGTATTTCGTTTAACCTGACATACTGTATAGTACACCCACATTTCGACAGTTATGTTTAAGTCCCATGAGGTGAGCCTATGACGATCAACTAGGCACATAAACAGACTCCGGGCGGCTACTGAGAAATTCTAGATACAAAAACACAATAACACTTTCCCCGACCTGGGAATCGAACCCTCAATCGAGAAGCAAAAAAAGAAGCTCAGCAATAGTGCTCACGACCACTTGAGCAACGTATTGTAAGAATTGTGTCGATAAACAAAACACGAGTCAGGTCAAACATTATAAGGTACTTATTGATCGTTATACTTCTTTTGAATGAAATCCGGGTTTTATCGTAACTTCGTAAGTAAAAAAATACTAAATTGACACATTTTCATGACAGGTGAAAAAACAAAGGAAGAAACAACTGTCACCTGTCACTTTTTTATTAATAAACTTGCGTCTGCTCGCGACTTCATCCGCGTGATATTTCTTGTTTCCCCGTCGCATCGCGTCATCCTCTCGTGCTATTCTTCGTTTTCGTTTAGCGTTGTTTGATTTTTTTTCTTTTTACTCAGCTCATAAGGGTCGTGGCGGATGTTAAATAAGTTTATAGCCTTCCTCAAGAATTGGGCTATCAAATGCAAACAATAATTTTTCAAATCCGACTGGCAGTTCCAGAGATTAGCGCGTTCAAGAAAACAAAAAAAAAACAGCTTTATTATTAGGACTAGCTTCTGCCCGCGATTTCGTCCGCGTAAAATTTCTTGTTCCTCCGACCAACCCTGTCGTATCGCATCGCCTGCCCACGCTATTCCTAACTTTCTGACTTTTTGAGTTTTTGCTCGGCTCCTAAAGGCATGATGTTAAATAGCTTATAGCCCTACTCAAGAATTGGGCTATCAAATACAAAAATATTTTTTGAAATCCGACTGGTAGTTTCAGATTAGCTTGTTCAAACAAACAAAAAATAGATAAAAAAACAAACTCTTCAGCTTTATTATTAGTTTCGATGGATAGATCCCTGATAATTTGTTTAACAATATTTTTTTTATTTTTTTATTTTAACTGGATTCATGGCGTGACAGCATGTAATCTTTCCCTCACATTTTTTTTTGTTTTTTTTTTTGCCTTAAAAAGTTAAAATAAAGGTTTGGATTTTCAATAATGGGCTTGTAGGAAAATGTAAATAAATAGTATAATGGCGTTTGTTTATTTATGTACAAAGGTTTTCTGATGTAATAGAACAATTAAGTTACTTCACTAATTCTTCTCACACTTCATTACTTAATTCAGAACTCTTCAATATACTCGTAAGTTCCATGTGCGATGATAATTATGTGTAAGATAACAAAAAAAAAAATCACATTCAGACAGACTTCAAAAAAGGAGGAAGTTTATGCATTCGATGAGTTTTTGGAGATTACTCCTTTTTTCATATAAGGCCCCGTATCGAAATTTTATGAGGAGAGAACTTAAGAGGATTACAGGACCTAAACGCAAATAACGCAAGTTTTATAAAGCCTAAAAGTATATGATCTACTGCAGTAAGCAAATTCAGAAAAATATATGATATTCTTCAGGATATATGCTAGTTAGATACTTAGTGTGTTGAAAACATAATTTAATGTGTTGACAACTAATTTGATACGATAGAAAAAAATCACGAAGATACCTCTAAACATTTCTTTTAACGATTAAAAACCATACTAATATACATATAATCATCCAGATTTTTTTGTCAGATTATTCTACAAGCAACATATTAACGTGATAGTGTTTTAATTTTTTAGTCCAATCACTAGATTTTTTGTAAATCGATAATTGCTTCATATTTTGCAATAAATTACCAGCGTTGTGTCATCGCGCTTCTCTTTCTTTTCTATGCAGTCCGACAGTGACCGCGCTTTAGGTCATGTAGTCCCCTAAAGCGTTACGTTTTTCTGCGCAACGTACCTTGCGCACCTTTCACTTTGAAATCATGTATTACTTGTTTTGTTTATTTTCAGCCAGTCTTCATTGTAGCGGTCAATCTATCCTTTATATTCAAAGACAATCGTATACATAAGGAATAAACTCCAGTCGTGCGCCGGAGCAGACTCACACTTTATTTTTTATTTTTACTAGTCACTGTAAGACAAAAAGGCTCGTGGTTAAGTCAGCCACACGGGCGCCATCTTTACATACTGAGACTCCTCCGTGCCTCGGAATGGTCCCGGCTGTCTTTTCTTGGTTCTTTGACAGTCGTTACAGGTCGTCAGAAGCCCGAAACCAAGGGGTATTGTGTTACCCAGCAGGTAAGAGGTTAGTGGAGGTCAGATAGGCAGTAGCTCCATGTAAAATACTGGTATTCAGCTGCATCCGGTTAGACTGGAAGCCAACCCCAACATATAGTTGGGAAAAGGATGCCTCTACATAATATTATTATTTATTTTGTCTCCCGATCGATTCTATTTTCAATGCAGCCTTGGTATTAACCTCGCTCGATTCTTGGTAATCATTTCACTTTGTTTAAAGTATTTTAAAAAGAATCTAGAGGCCTTTAGTTTAGTTCAAGTGCGTATCGGACCACGCACAGTTCAGTAGTTGAGATTATTATTTTCGCATGCACAGTATTGATTTTATCAACCGCATATACCTATCTAGTTACTATCGAAAACACTATGTAAAAGCAAGTTATTATTGCGATTGTAACCGCAAATATCCCCATATCTCAAACACTAACATCACAATCTTTTTAATTTTATTATGGTATCCATAGATTCCCACGGAACCCTAAAATGGTAATTTATAAATACACAAAACATAACATCAATTTGTATTCCATAAAAGAGATGAGAATCTAGACTGTTGGTTGCTACTGAAAATTGCCCCGTAGGAAAACCCAATAATGGCCAGCGCTCATCGGCGGATGGTGGGGTTAATCCGATCCTGCAGCCTATCCCTTGCTATCTTTCCCCAGCGACGCCCTAAGCTGAGGTTCGTACCCCACCGCCACCGTGCCTCCACAGCCGTGGTCGCGTAGTTTTATTTAACCTCCTAGGTTGTGAGATGCCATTTCCCAAAAAAAAAAAGAGCGGATGGCGGGGCAGAGTATTTTAAATTTACCAACGTAAATTCGTACATTAATGGCTAATGATAGGGATCCCAAAGCTCAGAGACTGACCACGGAGCATTAAAAGGATTTCTCTCTGCGGTATTGAAGAGCGCGCTGGATGATACCGCGGTGGGATGCGAAGGCAAGCGACGGTATGCGCCGAAATCCGCTATAGTACTCGCGTTATGAACTGAGTCGTCAGCCCATAAATGTCGCCAGTATAACATAACATCACTACTCCCGCCCATAAGACTCATAAGTGCAAGGGAGCGCCCAATATGCGCTATCGCTCCGCTCCCACATTTTATAGCCCTGAGTGTCACGAGCGTTTGGACCGAGTATAGCAATAAGAGTGTGCAACGCCTTCCGTCTTATCGATAGTCATTATGGCTCTCAATAAGCTCCATAAGTGCGAGCGAGACAGACTAGGTAACAATGATAGCCCGACTACTCACCGCGGGGAAGAGGTAATTGCCTCCGTATGCCACGGGGGATGCCGCGGGATTCTCCTCGACAAGTCCTCCTCGATGCCGTCCGCCGGTGTGCGTTGGACTTAAGAGTTTGCATGACGAGTGATACGGGGATGAAACTTGGGTCTCAACCAGTCAGCAGAAGCTTACGACTACTAGATAGACAGTTGGTAGCTCGGCTGGTAGTAGAATAATCGTACGTCTCTTTTTATTTAAAATCAAAAATCAAAATACATATTTTATTACACATAAATCTACATGGGCACTTCCGAAACGTCAGAAGCTGGGTGCACGGTTCCAATTGGTCTTTACCTAAGTAAAAGAGCCAACAAGAAACTCTGCGGTTACTCTTTTAAAAATAATTGGATTACACAATGTTTTCAAATTACACTGTTTATTAATAGGTATGAGAGAACAGTTTCAAAATAAGCGTAACAGAAAATTAAATGGCTTTTTCTCGACTTTGACTCATTATGTAATCGAGTAGAGATTCTAATCTTACTGATTACCATTGTTCATTTAAATTTTTAATTGACGTTCCGTATTGAATCAACAGAGTTTTTAATTAAATCGATCTTTATTATTCTTATAGCGGAAAAGTCCATTAAAAGGAGTATTTCAATATTACAGCAATGGGATATATTTATTACTTCTTTAAATACAGTAAAATATATACATTATGTACAAGTATACAATAAAATATAAAAATATAAAGCGGAAACGCTCATTGGACATCAAAAAATGCTTCCGCATCGCTGTCAATGGGAGAAGTGCCCAAAAGGCTGGTAAAAAAATATTAACTGTCAATAAAAGGGAAATTCTAATTTTGAGTAGTGAGATGACGTCATGTCTTTTTCCATACTTTTCTATAGTGAAAAGTATGGAAAAAGACATCATTTTGCACAGACCCCAAATCATTTTGGATAAGGACAGGAAAATGATGTCGAGGTTACTCCATTCAATTCTTTTTTTTAAGGGTTTGCTCTTGACTCTAGTCTAGGTCAGAGGTGACAGAGACAAAGTTGACGATGGAGTGAGTTTACCCAGAAGAAGCCTGTTCACTCTCACTTTGAAGAGATTAGGGTTGTATGCGCACGGAAACACAGACGAAGTAGCAAATTCCACTCTTTTGCTGTGCGCATTCGTAGATATCAACTAGGTAGGGACGGTAACTGGCAGTGCGTCTAGATGTCCGATGGTAGAAAGGGGCCGGTGGAATGAGGTCGTGGAGTTCTTGAGCACACTCACCGAAGATCTGTAGAAGACCGACAAGCAGGCAACCTTGCGGCGATGAGCCAAGCTGTAAGCTTCACATCCACCAGTTTTTCGTCTCCAATGAGCCTCTTAGCTCTGCGTTTCACCTAGTCATGCGCGGCAAGTTGGTATTTAGCTGATCCATCCCAAAGGTGGCAGCAATACTCCGTGCAGGATCGGACTTGCGCTTTATAAATTCTTCAGCATTTCAGCCGAAAGACGTTCACTGCCGGACATAGGCCTCTTAAGAATTTAATAATATTCTGAGGTAAGTGGGTAGTAGATACCTACTACCCACTTACCTCAGAATATTATTAAATTCTTACAATACTTAAATACATACGTATTTAATCATTTCCGTTGTATCATTGATAAAATCTATTTTATTTCCGGAATACTTACATCGTATTACATATATGTCGGTATATCTAAGCGATTAAAGTATGTTAAATTAATTAATCGATTATAGTAATTAACCCTTAACATATTATATTCTTAATTAACGACCCGCCCCTGATTCGCACGGGATTTCTTTTTTATATAGGCATATGTAAGTTTAATATTCATTTATTACGTACTCATAAACCTTCCAGAATAAAATCTCTAAATAATGGTGAAAAACTGCATCAAAATCCGTCGAAACGCGGTCTCATAGACTGACACGACAATCGACTTTATTTTATACTATTAGGTCATTCGGATCAAACCCGCCCACACTAGAATTCAAATAAAACAAAAACTGTTTTGTTTAATTTTATATGTAGAGCAACATAAGCTAGAGGTAATCGCCTTTAGAATTTATAACTGCTTGCCAGCGCTCAGGTAATTTTCTAACGGACTGGTATCTTCCATCTTCGTTGCCAGCCTTTATCTCCATGTCTAGGGCAGCGCGTAAGGATATAAGGTCAGAATAAACACAGCCGCCTATGTTGCATTTTAACTGATGGAAGCACCCATAGTCACACGGACTGATGTCGGGAGAATAAGGCGGCTGAGCCCAACGCTCAGTGTGGCGTGCACTCATCCACTCGTCCACAGCGGAGTGACAGTGAGGCCGAGCATTGTCATCCAACAGCCACACTGAGTGCTTACGGTTAGGAGCCCAACTGTTCATCAAATTGTTTAAAAATTGAATATAGCGTTGGTGATTCATTTTTTCGTTGTGACCCAATATTTCATAATAGCAGATGCCGTTTGTAGTCCAACGCTAGCACCAACAGGAACTTAGGTCCAAACTTTTCTGCTCGTGCCTCTGTTGGTTGTGTTTCGCCCTGGTAAAGCCATTGTTTGGCTTGGTCCTTCTCTGGTTGTCGGTATATGCTGATCCAGGTTTCGTCAATAGTCAATGTATGCTTTAAACGGCTTGGTTGCTGATTATATGCACGTAAATTAATTTTTGCGTAGTCCACACGCTGATCCATCTGGTCTTGAGTCAATTCGCGCGGTACCCACTTTGTTTTAATTTTGCGCATTTTGAGTATTTTCGTCATAATTTCATAACAAGTGGTTCTAGGTATGCCAGTGTGAGCTGACAGCGAGTTAATTGACCAAGCTCTAGACTCCTGGAAATCATTTTGGATTACCTTCAAGCGTTCCTCAGTTACAGGTCCAGATTTACGGTCACCTCCACGATGTTCCGCAACATCATAGTTCCCAGACCTGAAACGCCACTCTCTTACTGTAGTTGGAGAGAGTGCATTAGACGTCATTACTCTGACCAATCTTCGCTGGGCTTCGGCCGCTGTGAGTCCCTCCAGAAACATAAACTTCGCAATTTGACGCTGCGCGACGATGTCGATGGAGTTTCTTCCTTCTGTATTTACGTTCGAAGCCATAACAACAGTGTTCACTACAAATTATGAACAACAAACGACCACGCTACTAGCCGGACAAATAATTATGACGCAATAATTACTAACAATTGCATAATAATTGCATAATATATTTTTTTGAGCGGGCGGGTTTGATCCGAATGACATAATATTTACAAGATACCTATATTTAAATAAAACAATATATGTTAAGTACCTAATGTTATTATGTAATTACTCTGTCTTAATTACTTTTAAGGTAGTTGACTGAAGATTTATTTATCGGAGATTTGAGCACTCGATCGAAATTTACTAAAGATCGATTTTAGACAATTTCTTCAAATTGCCTGGTTGGTGGCAATAGGCTCGCCTCCTATTACACGGGAGTTAAACATAACTGGTGAAATGTGGGTGTACTATATGTACACCTCTGCTTTACGCTTCGGGGATTACCGGACCGTGATGTTATGTATGTCTGTGTACTTCTAAACACCTTCACAATCCGACCCTCTTGTCTTAAAAGGCGTGAAGTATTTTTCCATACAATGGAATATTTAACAGCGGCAATTATAAGGAGCCCTGACCCTGCTATCACAGAGTCTCAATCAATTGGCTCCACCGACGCGTGAGTGTGCAGGCCGAATTGAATCGATTAGGTACTGAGACGAATGCAGTTATGGATGTGGTTACCAATTATCTACCTACTCATTGTTTGATAAAATGTTTTGTTTACTTCTTCAGTGTGTTATCGTTTGTGACGTAATTTTTACCGAGGTGTTAAAATAGAAAAACGTTCTGAGGATCTTAGGAGACCAGCCATAACTTGTGGAGCAATTAAAATAATATACTGGGTGTAAGTGTAAACAGTGTCAACCTTTTAAGGGGTCATATTAACAACTTGTTCTATGGGACCAAACCTGAAATCGCTGGAAAAAAATCAGCTGTTCCCTACATCATCATTCTCCTGCCCTTGTCCCAATATATTTAGGGTCGGCGCAATATGTCTATTTCTTCCATACTTCTCTATTAGTCGTCATCTCGGTAGTCACTCCCTTTTTGGTCATATCATCTTTCACACAGTCCATCCATCGTTTCTTTGGTCTTCGCTTACCCGCCATCCGCAGCCATCCGCATTTATACTCGAAACTTTCCTGACGACATTTTCCTCATTCCTCCGCATCATATGCCCATACCATGACAACCGATTTCCACACAACTTTTCAGTCACCGGTGTCACTTTCAGACTTCCTCTTACATACTCATTTTTTATTCTATCCATTCGCGTAACAACACACGTCCCTTTTAGCATTCTCATCTCAACTGCATGCAATTGTCTTTCATTCATTCTTTTTGTGGCGCAGCATTCTGATCCATACAAGACAGCAGGTCTAACCATTGTTTTATAAATCTTTCCTTTGAGTTTGAGGGGTATGCAGGAGTCGCAGATTGTTCCCGTGACCTGACGCCATTTCATCCATCCAGTGTTAATTCTGTGCTTAACAGTCCGGTCTACTTCGCCATCCAGTGGGCTACTCCCTGTCGATTGATGTCGGGGTGTTTTATATAATTATGTATAACACTCGCGCGGTAAACTCTGCTTGCGCGATGCAGGATATGTGTGACGTCACGTCTTTGATGCGTAGTTCGCATGTGGCGTTGTAGATGCCACCACATATTTTTTATGTGAACCTATATCAAAACCAGCCTTGATGACCATTGATCATTGACCTGTCTCAAAGGTTAGACTTAATGATGCTTGAAAGTTAAATGCTGTTCTTCTGCACTCAAGTGGACCGATTTAACTAATTATTTTGGTTCACGGTTAAGCAACCACCACTTTTTAACCATTTTATGCAATTTGAACGTTTTTTCTAACCGACTTAAAAGAAAACGGTCAAGGGCGAGTCGGACTCGCGCATCGAGGGTTCTGCACTTTTATATTTTTATATATATATATATAAAAGTGTGCTATTTAGAGACATCATTTTATTTTTCCTGTAATCTTTACAACTTCTATCACAGAATAATTTCAGATTTTTCTCTATGCAAACTACGGAGATAAGGGGTGAACGGTATTTTTTTTACATTTTTCATTGAAGGTCGAAAACTATACGGTCTAAAAAAAAAGTTTGAGAATGTGCAAATGGGCTTTCATATGATAATTTTATTAAAACAATAATTTTATTCTCAATCTCAAGTCAAACATTGCAGTCTTGTCATATTACGCAAAAGTCTGGTATCACAAGTATTGCAGATATTATGTTGTCTTTACATATTTGTCGTGTATCAACACTCTGACATATTTGACACATGATCAGTGATCAACTTCCTTTATTGGTTATGGCATTTCCGTAACAAAAACTAAAATAAATGTTTATGAACGGACTTGCTTGATTGATTCGTCTAGAGTTCGCAATATTATTATTTATTTATTAATGAAATACCAACGAGATACATTACAATTATCTTTTACAATATTAGAACTTGTATAATATTACGTTATGCTGTAATGCACACTCGATTACAAGTAACCGTAGCTTACACATTAGATATCGAGTAATTAATTTCACATGCTCTGTCGCGAAGACAGAAGTGATACCGCAGTTGTGCAATTGTCCATAGTTAAACGAAAAGGATCCAACCCACATTGCATCTAATGTGAGTTGGATCCTTTTCGTTTAACTATGGACAATTCTTCTGACTCGCATGATGTTTCGCTACTCGAGTTGCCGAACATCAGCGGAACATCGGCGAAACATCATGCGGATTCGCGGCGGAGGGAGGTGTGCTAAGGCCCTGAATACATTATTAAATTAAGATTACATAAGAAAACCGGCCAATTGCGTGTCGGACTACGCACAATGAAGGGTTTCGTAGTTGGGATGAATCTCAAGAACAAATTTAACATTGTAGTTGAAAAACATGTTCTCTCATTACATTCCAACTGCAAATGTAAGTTTGTATGCACAATATTGAGAGATTTACCATTTGTTTTAAGACCATAGATTTCTAATAAGTTTTCCTGTAATTGAACTATTTTAGGCTCAGTACTTTTTGAGATAAAATGGTCAATTTTCTTCTATTTTTTTAAATAACTTTAAAATGATTTAAAATATATATTTGAGACCCTCACAGTAAGCCCTTTCATTTGATATGTCACACGGTACAGTTTGCAAAACTTTCTTTTTTAATTTTCTTATTTGCCCCGCAAACTTGACCCCATATTCAAAATTGATTTCTTTACGGTACACGTCCGTGCTTGGGTTACAGAAATACATACGTGTACCAAATTTCAACTTAATCGGTCCATTAGATTCGGAGCAAATTGGCTGTGACAGACAGACACACTAGTGATCCTATAAGGCAGGGGTCGCCAAATGGCGGAACGCGGTCCGCATGCGGACCGCCGACCCATTAGGTGCGGACCGCGAGAACACAGCAACTTGCACTACAGAGTACGTAATTTAACAAAAATGTATCCCCGCATTATCTTTGTTGACGTCAATTCGAAAACGGCCGGGCGAAGTAACGAGCTAACAAGCGAGAAAGAGATCCAAGAAAACACAGTTTTAAAACACGAACATGCGGAAGTTTCTAGTGAAGAGTTCTGGATAAAATTTGTGTGTCGTAATAAATATCCAGAACTACAAAAATTAGCTTTTAAACTTCTTACTTTGTTTGGGTCAACATATATTTGTGAAGCAGCATTTTCAAAGATGAACTTCATTAAGAATAAATTACGATCTCGACTTACTGATGTCATTTTTCTCATTCATTTGTAAAACCTTTGTTATTTCTGTAATTACATTTGTTTAATAAATATTGTTTTCTATATAATGTTGTGCGGACTGCGATTTTCATTTCATTTCTTAAAACGGACCCCGAGCGAAAATAATTGGTGACCCCTGCTATAAGGGTTCCGTTTTTTCCTTTTGAGGTACGGAACCCTAAAAAACAATATACATGCAAATATAATTTTATATAGCAAATTTTATATTATTTTTGGTGATGATCTTCAGAAAGGGCTTGCGTGTATGACAGATGTATGAACGTAAACGAGGCAAAAGGAGTATGTAAGAATCGTAGCAGGTGGCGTTCTGTTGTTTCTGCCTACCCCCATGGGATGAAGGCGTGAGTTTATGTATGTGTATGAGCAAATATTATTATTTTACCAATTGGTAAAATAATAACTGGGTAGATCATCTGACGACTAATACAAAAGTATGGAAGAAGAAGACATACCGTGCCGACCACATATAAATTGGGATAAGAGCAGGTTAATTACAATTATTTTACCTAGGTAATTGTGTTTAAAAACTACATTAGCAGTGGAAATATTATGTTTGATTCCAAATCAAAATTAGGCAGCTTTTGTAATTTATAGAGGTATGAGGAAAAAAAGGGAGGATCCTCCGATCAGATGGGTCGGGTTAGGCAAATGCCCGACCGTTGATGTCGGAATGTTGTATAAATGCCAGTCGCGCCGAGTCGCGCGTGAAACTGCTTGCGCGATGCAGGATTTTGCGTGACGTCAATGTGATGTGTAGTCCGCATGTGGCGATGTAGATGCCGCCATAAATTTGCAACCCCGGTCACTCACATGCGCGCAACAATTCGCAGGTACCTGCGAATTGTGCATGTGGAAAAAACGCAGCAAAAACTTTGCATAATCATTTGCAAATGTCGACCTATACTTTTGGGTTCGCGTATTCATGTAAATGAGTGACCGCCACGGTATAACAAAAAAAAAGAAAAAAAATGGAATTTTATCCCCCCCCCCCCCCTCCCCCGCCGTGACGTACTAAAAGTACACTATTAAATAGTGTAGAAAGTAGTGTTCGGCGCTATGGTGACCTAACACACCTATAATTCTCGTATTGACTGGATATGTAAATATGTAAATGTGGTAAAAGTCAAAATCTTGCATTGTCAGGCAAATAGCTGTATTAAATCACTATAAAACTTAGTTACAAGAATTGGTAAGAAAATGGTAAACTATATAACTAACTGATTGGTAAAATGTAGGTATGGTAAAATGGTATCCTACTAATTATAATATTATAAATGCGAAAATAAGTTTGTTTGCTTGTTTGTTATATTTTCACGCCTAAACCACTGAACCGATCATCCTCAAATTTTGCATATACGTTGTCACGTGTACAGAAACAGATATAAGGTATCTCTCATCCCGAAAAAAGTACTATTCCCTAGGAAAACAACAATAACGTTCTTATGATAATAGATGGCGCCACGTGTCTTTCGAATTATGATTGAATTATATTATTATAGAAACTTCAGTAGTTTGTTAAAAGTTTTTTCTTTTCTTATTTAAGTAGGTACCTAATACATTTTGTGAGATGTAGAGTGTCGATAGACCGGTTTTTCATCCTCCTAACTATAATATTATAGATGCGAAAGTAAGTTTGTTTGCTTGATACCTTTCACGCCCTAAACCGCTATTCTAAATAAACGCGAGCGAAGCCGCGGGCAAAAGTAAGTTGGTAATGGTTTTGAGTCGTGGTGTCTCTAAACGCGAACTGGCCCACATTTTGGTGAACGAGCGAATGTGCTTACTTGCGTTCGATGCAATAGGAAAAAACTTCTTTAAATGATAAATGATAAATGATTTTTATTTCTGTAAGTAGGTTTGTACAAACACTTTTACAAGTCAATATTTTTTTTTAAACTAGATGAGGTCGGCGTTTCCTATCTGACTACTCTGAGAAGAAAGGCCGAAACAAACTCAGAGGTCACAGTCTCTTATAAAGTCCAGACATAATCTTGGTCACTTCATGTGAAGACCATGTAGATTGGTGTCTGAAATGGTCTTTTGAGGAAAGAACCACACAGATTGAGAGGACCTGTCCAGTCAGTGCACGCATTTGTCAGTAATCGCGCAGCTCAACTCAGAACTTAAGGAGCTCAACGATTCGACGAACAATACCAAAGAAAGGACATTGGGGTAGGCCGCATAGATTACTCAAACTGCCAGACAATGATTAAAAATAACTGAGAGAAAAAATAAAACAAACAAAAAAAAAAAAAAGCAATGACCTACATAGTCTTCACATTCACAATAAAGTAAAATAATATAATACTTACAAAGTAAATATTAATGTCAACATTCAGTATGCAAAAATAAAAATAATATAAAATAAAATTGGAGCAGTTCAATCCCAAGCCTTTTTGTCCTCAATATAATCTTTAACGGTATAAAAAGCTTTCTGACACAACTTGCGTTTAATGAATGATTTGAATTTATTAA
Organism: Dicycla oo; assembly: GCA_948252095.1. Lineage (NCBI taxonomy): Eukaryota > Metazoa > Arthropoda > Insecta > Lepidoptera > Noctuidae > Dicycla > Dicycla oo. Next base: position 21,081,674 of record OX411732.1, read on the forward strand.
GACTCAGATCTTGAACGTGGCTTGGAAGTTTATTATAAAAGCGTATACATTGACATCTGAATGACCCACCTATTTTCTTGAGCCTTGTTGGAGGTACAACAAATTTGTGTTTGTTCCTAGTATTTATATTGTGGATATCACTGTATTTTTTAAACAATTTAATGTTTTTATGGGCATATAAAAGATTTTCAAAAATGTACTGAGAAGGCAAAGTCAGTATATTAATCTCCTTAAATTTCTCTCTGAGAGATTGTCTCGGACTTAATTTATAAATGCATCGAACAGCTCTTTTCTGCAAAACAAAGATAGTCTGAATGTCGGCTGCATTTCCCCACAACAGAATACCGTACGACATTATACTATGAAAATAGCTAAAGTACACTAAACGGGCTGTCTCTATGTTGGTTAAATTACGAATTTTCCTAACAGCGTATGCTGCGGAGCTTAGCTTTTTTGACAATTTATCTATATGTGGGCCCCACTGAAGCTTAGCATCCAAAGTTAAGCCCAAGAATACTGTGCTATCTTCAGGATTCAACTCTTCGCCCTTTATCAACACGTTAGTTTTCACCTGCCTAACGTGAGGTAGTGTAAACTTAATGAATTTGGTTTTTTTTTCATTAAGGAGTAAATTATTAACACTGAACCAGTGAACTACTTTTGAGATCGCTCTGTTTACATCGTCAGTAACCAGCTGCTGACGTTTAAGTTTAAACAAAAGTGAAGTATCATCCGCAAACAAAACTATATCATGATTATCCTTAATGAGGTAGGGCAAATCGTTAATATAAATAAGAAATAAGAAAGGACCAAGAATCGAGCCCTGTGGGACCCCCATTGTTACTATAGATCCGGGCGATCTTTTTCCATTAACGTCAACGCTCTGAATCCTATTACTCAAGTATGAAGTAAGAAGATCCAGAGCGGTGTTCCGGATCCCGTAATGGCGGAGTTTCCTGATTAACGTTTCATGAAGAACGCAATCGAATGCCTTGGACAAATCACAAAAGATGCCCAAGGCATCGCATTTGTCTTCCCATGCATTATAAATATGTCCTAAAAGTTCAACACCGGCATCAGTAGTTGAACGACCCTTTGTAAAACCGAACTGCTTGTTATGTAATAATTTATGTTTATTAAAAAATCTTTGCAATTGGTCTAAAATTAATTTCTCAAAAATTTTACTAAACGTAGGTAGTACTGAAATTGGTCTATAATTTGTGGGGTCTTTAGGTGCGTTGAGTGATTTTTGGTAGGGGAAAATCTTATAAGTTCGCGTCACGCGTCACGCAACATGCTAATGTGACGTGTTGTTGTAAAGAAAACTTCTTTAGGTGCGTTGTTTTTTGGTAGAGGAAAATCTTATGAGTTCGCGTCACGCGTCACGCGACATCCTAATGTGACGTGTTGTTGAAGAGAAAACTTCTTTAGGCGCGTTGAGCGATTTTTATTTTTGATATGCATTTCGCTGAGCGTTCGATTAAAACTCGAACACAATTTTAATCAAATCGCCATTTGAATGCAAATATAAATTAACAGAAAATAACAATGAAAAAACGTACAGAAAGATAAATGTTAGAGATAAATTCTCTTAACTGTTATGGTCGTGCTAGATAAGTCTAAGATTTAATCATTATTACGTGAAACATCCCAGCATTCTGTATTACTATAAATAATGCCATTGTAACCGGTTCAATGTTCGCCCAAACTTCCACAGAGTTAAAACATATTAGGGACATATTATTCATAAACGGATATACCGAAAGAGTTGTTTTGTTCCTACAAAAGTATCGATAATAAGACTAAAACAAAAACATTTTAATAAAAAATAAAACCGACTTCGAAATGAAGGGTCCGTTGCAATAATGATGAATGTCCTTTGTCTTTTGTTTTTAGATAATTGGGATTTATAAACGGTGTAAAAAAAACACAGACCTGAAGACAGTAAAATGGTGTTTATTAAAGTCAAAGTATAGTATATGTATCATATATTATTTCTTTGGAAAATAATCAATCTTAGGGTATTATAAACTAACTAAAAATAATCTAATCTTATCGTTATTGCCGTGAACGCCTGTGACGTTGAGCGTTATAGCCGTGTAGCCAAAATATTAAAAACATATTTATCTCGGAACTGCAAGCGATATTGCTAAGTTTGTAAACAAGATTTCTAACTACGTAGTCAAGTGACCGAATGGCATTACTGGTTAAGAATTAAATGTTTTTGGACATTCATCATTATTGCAGTGGACCCTTCAAATCAAAACGCTACAAAGTGAAAAATAACTTTAATTTCGGTAGTCGGTGTCTTTGGTTTTGTATTTTCGTTTTTTGCCACCGACGTCCGAAATTAAAGTTATTTTTCACTTTGTACTGTTTTGATTTGGAAGTCGGTTTTATTTTTTGTTAAAAAGTTTTTATTTTTCACTTTTTAGTGGTTCACATGTGCTTACCCCTTCATAGCGTACCGACGTGATGTTTTGTTACGAACTGGTGGAAACAATAGACAGACATGAGATTTCAGCAACCCCGGGCCATTTGCTATCATTTATTGAGGAGTTCCGTTACCTATCTCCGAAGTTCTTCATCAGATCTTCACCAAATTGAAATGGGACTACTTCGAGAAAGTACTCTTCCAAACACTACCCAAATCACTTCAAGTGTGCCTATAAAATTTGAAGAGTTTCCTCTATTTCTCCAGGATCCCATCATCAGATCCTGACTTGATGATCATGGGACCACCTGGAAAGTATACCCTTTCAAACAAAACAAAAAAAAAATCAAATCGGTCCAGCCATCTTCAAGTAATCGGGGAACAAACATAAAAAAAAGGTTCCGACGAATTGAGAACCTCCTCCTTTTTGAAGTCGGTTAATGAGAAATTAATAAAAATATTTTGGAATAAAATAAAAGAACGAATATACTTTCTGACAATGATTCCTTTCTCCTGTAAGTCACCTTCCGAGCCTCTGATTGGCCATGGGTTCATTTATTTACCAGGCCCAATGATATAATTACTACTCGTACCTATATTTTAGATTACTCCTTCAATAGAGATTGTTAGAGATCTTAAATCTGAAATGTGCCTAAAGTTTATCTCTATAGCATAATCAGGCGACACTTATGTTCGCACTGCTGGGACACAGGTCTCCTCTCTTCAAGAGGGAGTGGACCGTAGGTAATCCACCACGCGGGCCTAGTGCGAGTTGATAGATGTCACATGTCTTCAAATATTTGGTTCTAGGACATGCCGGTTTCCTCACGATGTTTTCCTTCACTGTTTTGAGACCAGTGGTGATCAAATAATTTACACTAAGTAAAGCGCCTGTCTTGGTTCGACCTACAACTCGTACGACGCGGTCATTACCACTGGGGCCACCACTGGGTCGGCGCAACATGTCTCCTTCCATGCCGTCATCTTGGTAGTCATCCCCTTTCTAGCCATGTCATCTTTCACACAGTCCATATTTGGTCTTCACCTACTCTTGTAGCTTGTTGTACCTTCATACGAGACCTACTCATAACGTCACTCATGCTCAATTATTTCTCATTATAAAATAAAACGTTTGAAGGGTGATTGCCTTACCTTGCACACTTCCTTTAAAGGCCTGTTCTGATAGAAGCGATATCGCTATCGCAATATTGAATCGTTACGCGATACCGAATCGGCACACATCGGTACGCGATATCGCCGTCGTGCTCGGAATAGTCGATATCGCCTGACAGCGCGGCGGCGCAGGCGGACCAGTAGACTTAGACAAATGGCATTCGCTTCGGAGAGATTCTATTTCTACAATCGCTATCGACGCATCTCTATGGAAGTTATCGTTGGACGCTGTCATTTCGTAGACCTATGATCACGTGACATTTCTGTAGCTTATATCCGTACCCCATACACTTTTGGCTTTTCTATACTACCGTCATCGCTACCGAGCGCGACAGCGATATCGCGTAACCATTCGATATCGCGTACCGATTCGGTATCGCTACCGAGTGCGACAGCAATATCGCTTATATCTGAACAGGTCTTAATCTCAACAATTAGAGCCAAGGCACCTCGTCTCTTTTTATTTTAATGTAAAAACTTTATACATATGAACGAACAAGCGATGCTCGAAGGTTGCTGTGGCATTAGATTGTTGCAGTCAGTCGTTAACTTTTATGTTTATAATGCATTTATAAGGACTATTGTAGTGATCATCTTTATTGCTTTAGTTTAAGAGTCGACAAGGTTGGATACCACTACCTTATAGTGAAGGGATTCTTCGTATATAAAGACAAAGAAGAAGAAGCTACTCTTTGTCTTCATCATGATCAGGATCTATTTAAGATTGTGCTATTTATTAATCAATGCCTGTAACATGTTATTGACATTAATAAACATTTTTATTAATATTATCATTCCTGCACTGTCGTGTGTGGCATTTCAAAAATCAAAGTTTCCACTTTGATTTTATTAGGATTACGGTTTACGATTCAAATAGAACCTAACAGGTTGTTTAAAATTTACGTCAGAGACAGAACTGCACTGTTAACCAATTATTTGTTTAACTAGTATTTCCTTTCGGTTCGCTTGTGTATTTGTTTTGATTTAGACCGCGTTTTGTGGTGTGATGCAAGTTGATAGGCCTTGACTGGCATGATTGGTTCAATCAATCAATCGACATTGGCAGTATAGAACTAGTTGCCACTCTAGCTTACCTATATCACACCTCGCTCCCAAAAGGGATAGTCAGAGGTGTAAAAGAAGGTGCGATATTGCGCCAGATATGTTTTAGTTTCCGATCAGCGATTGGGGGCAAGACTGTTGCCATAATTAATCGGGTACGAATCCAGACTCTGGGCTACGACTTAGGTTCTCAGAATTTCCAATGACGGAAAGATCAACGAGGACCCAACGCATTAGCAGTCACGCTAGTGACCGATAGATCAATGAGAACCCAACACTTTAACAATCTAGATCAACGAGGACCCAACACCTTAGCAGTCTAGATCAACGAGGACCCAACACCTTAGCAATCTAGATCAGCGAGGACCTAATGCCTTAGTAGTCTAGATCTACGAGGGCCCAACGCCTTAGCAGTCGCGCGAGCGACCGATAGATCAATTAGGACCAAACACCTTAGGAGTCTAGATCAACGAGGACGCAACGCCTTAGCAGTCTAGATTAACGAGGACCCAACACCTTAATAGTCTAGATCAATGAAGACCCAACACCTTAGCAATCTAGATCAATGAGGACCCAACACCGTAGCAGTCTAGATCTACGAGGACCCAACGCCTTAGCAGTCGCGCTAGCTACCGCTAGATCTACGAGGACCCAACGCCTTAGCAGTCGCGCTAGCTACCGCTAGATCTACGTGGACCCAACGCCTTAGCAGTCGCGCTAGCTACCGCTAGATCTACGAGGACCCAACGCCTTAGCAGTCGCGCTAGCTACCGCTAGATCTACGTGGACCCAACGCCTTAGCAGTCGCGCTAGCTAGCGCTAGATCTACGAGGACCCAACGCCTTAGCAGTCGCGCTAGCTAGCGCTAGATCTACGTGGACCCAACGCCTTAGCAGTCGCGCTAGCTAGCGCTAGATCTACGAGGACCCAACGCCTTAGCAGTCGCGCTAGCTACCGCTAGATTTACGAGGACCCAACGCCTTAGCAGTCGCGCTAGCTACCGCTAAATCTACGAGGACCCAACGCCTTAGCAGTCGCGCTAGCTACCGCTAGATCTACGAGGACCCAACGCCTTAGCAGTCGCGCTAGCTACCGCTAGATCTACGAGGACCCAACGCCTTAGCAGTCGCGCTAGCTACCGCTAGATCTACGAGGACTCAACGCCTTAGCAGTCGCTCTAGCTACCGCTAGATCTACGAGGACCCAACGCCTTAGCAGTCGCGCTAGCTACCGCTAGATCTACGAGGACCCAACGCCTTAGCAGTCGCGCTAGCTACCGCTAGATCTACGAGGACCCAACGCCTTAGCAGTCGCGCCAGCTACCGCTAGATCTACGAGGACCCAACGCCTTAGCAGTCGCGCCAGCTACCGCTAGATCTACGAGGACCCAACGCCTTAGCAGTCGCGCTAGCTACCTCTAGATCTACGAGGACCCAACGCCTTAGCAGTCGCGCTAGCTACCGCTAGATCTACGAGGACCCAACGCCTTAGCAGTCGCGCTAGCTACCGCTAGATCTACGAGGACCCAACGCCTTAGCAGTCGCGCTAGCTACCGCTAGATCTACGAGGACCCAACGCCTTAGCAGTCGCGCTAGCTACCGCTAGATCTACGAGGACTCAACGCCTTAGCAGTCGCGCTAGCTACCGCTAGATCTACGAGGACCCAACGCCTTAGCAGTCGCGCCAGCTACCGCTAGATCTACGAGGACCCAACGCCTTAGCAGTCGCGCTAGCTACCGCTAGATCTACGAGGACCCAACGCCTTAGCAGTCGCACCAGCTACCGCTAGATCTACGAGGACCCAACGCCTTAGCAGTCGCGCCAGCTACCGCTCAACTTATCAACGAGGCAGTTTTCAAATTAGTCATAGAACTGAGACCAGCACACAAATAGTCCATTTGACCTTTTTATTCCTTTTTATTGAACGTAAAAATGATTAAAAATGAAATCAAATGAAAATCAATCAATCAATGAAATTATGAATGAATTTTGGTAAAAATGATGGTACAGTAAGACACACACATTCCTTAGAATATAATAGAAAATTGCCGCCACAGCCCAGTTTCGAAATCTAAGTACGAGTAATAACATAGAATTTTGAAAGTCCAGTTATTTTGCAATTGCTTTTATAATTGCTGCCTGAATCAATGTTCGTGCTTTATTTTGCGAGCTTGATGGTTTAAGATTCCACGAAACGTGGGTATGTGGTAATGTTAATAATATCTATGAAGCATTTGTGAAATGGTTGGTCAGAAAAACTTAATTATAATTTAAATTCTGCTGTACTAATGATCGTCTTATGAATTAAAAAAAAACAATTGATCAACTAACGCCAGACAGTCTTTGTTCCAATGGCCATTTGCTTTTCCAAAACTGTTTTGCAGCCTCACAAAAAACTGTTCCAGATCCAAATGGACAAAACGAATGCCTGAAGTAGTTTTGGCTTATCTTCAAAAACTTAGCAAATAGAACTTCATTCATACTCGAAAACTTTACATAAAGACTCGAGCAGATATAAAAGTTTTAATGTACATAGGAAACGGCTATAGCAAAAGTCGAGTAATATCAAGCTGAGACGTGGTTATTATCGTATTTGTCGTTCGAGACGAAGCCAGCATATAGACAAGAATGGCGTAAAAAGAAGGAGGCTTATGCTGTGGCATTATGATGAGGAAAGAGGGAAGGATGCCATTCCAAAAATGACACAGTGATGGAAGATAGCATGTTTGAATCGTAATCCTTCCTACCTTTACAAATCCAAGAAGAAAGTGGATAAGTGTACTCGTTATAAAATACAACATTTCTAAACGTGCCAAACGAGTTACCTTAATAAATATAATAATTCACTTATTATCAGAGTACAGTACAGTTAATTTTTCAATGTGATTTTGACACAAAAGCGAGGGAGCTCCTCCGAGGGATGCTTCCGTCTTCCCTCCGTCTCTGTGGCACATCCCAAGATTTGAGATATGACCTTGTCGTGTCCCCTCCGATAGTAACTCACTTATCAAGGCCTCTTTATTCTTTGTGGAGTCGCTTTGATGTTATTGCGAGTACACGAGTGCCCCAAATTGAAGTCACAAATAATGATATCACAGAATTTTAGCTGAGTTTGATTACGTTCCCAAGCAAAAATGTTTTATTCAAAGTTGGATTCGAGTGTTCGAGAAAATTGAGGCGCTGTCTGTCAATCATTTCGTTGTTGGGTTTCCGTCTCGGGGCTTGTTAAACGAAGGTTTAAGGTGTTCTACGAAATATTGACTACCTTTCTATGTATTGTGGCGTATGTATGTAGTATTGGAGAATTTCGTGTTTGACACGGTTGATATTACTTACTTATTAATACCGCTTTAACTATTCAAATACATGGAAATATATGCGTATTATGAGAACTACGCATTAATTTCATATTTCGAATATCTGACAACAAACTAATTCATATCAAGTCATGAATAATTAAAACTCCTAGTCTCCTCCCTACTCTCTGTGATCGATTTCATCATACAAGTTCTTACAATCTTTACAAATGACTTCCAGGTATGAATGAAATGCACCGACCCCCGCATAGTTTGACCAGATTGCTCGAATAAACCCTAAGATTCACACTAGCCCCTGTTGCCTCATGTTACATGGTGCAACAGAGACCATTGCATATCAAGGAGTAGACCGGGGGGTGCGATAATGGTAGGAAAGACAGGCCTTTAGGATATGGATACGCCTATCGAGTATGCACGCTATAATAAGCCTTGGAATTGTGAAGAGATCGGTGATATAATTATGGATGGGCTCTTTTTACGACGTCGCCGCCAGGTTGCTTCTAGTCCAGCTTCCCCGGTGAATCTTTTGGCGGTTAAACTGCGTTTTCGACTCTTTTTATGTCACTGCTATGCTGTATTACACGTTACTGTTTCCAATTTGTTCGTCTGAGGTCTCGCTGCTATCCATTTCAGGTTTGTTGTAAATCTCACTTGCAGCCTTTTTGATCTTATTTCCAAAAGTTGATTTCATTATCGAAGTAAATCATGTCTTGCTTTAGGTTGTCGTTTCATGTGTAATTGGGCAGCTGACTATTTTGGTTTTAGCCTTGTACTGCATTGTTGCATGCAACGCGTGCGGTTCGCGACGCCTGTGGACATTTGCGAGATAGCACATCCTGTGGTTCTTCATGCATTTTATTTTGTCTTGGCTTATTCCTTGCGTGGATAATCAAGTCCCTCATGATAACTCTATCATATCTTCTTAGTCTTGATCTGTTAGCTTTAGTGAGTGCCGATACTTTCAAACCGTGTGTCATACAAGGTACAATAACCATTTGATACATGAGTCTAGACTGTCTAGAATGTCGATAGACCGGTTTTTCATCCTCCTAACTATCCTAACTAATAATATTATAAATGCGAAAGTGTGATTGTTTGTTACGCTTTCACGGTAAAACGGCTGAACGGATTCGGATGAAATTGGCACGCGAGTAGACCATGACCGGGAAAAGGACACAGGCTACTTATGTCGATTTGGATGAAATTTGGCACATGGGTAGACCATGGGATCTATTTATTAAAAACCACTTACCGGAATTCACAGAAATCATAGTAACAAACACAAAGTGATATTCTTTAGACAAAGTGCATGCGACTACATTTACGAGACACGTTTAGGTGCGCACGAAGCCGGTTTCAGTTAGTCAAGTTGAATGTCGACTTGTTTCTTTCTAACGCCTCTCTTTTTCGTTGGCCGATTTTTGAACAAGGGAATCGGCGCCACTGTCGTTTGTTCTAAAGAATTATTTTATAAAAGTTTTTAGTTTTGAATCTATCTTTTCAGGGTTCCGTACCAAAATGGTAAAAAGGAACCCTTATGGTGCGACACAGTCTGTCTGCCTGTCTGTCACAGCTGGATATCTCAAGAACTACTAATGCTATCAACTTAAATTTTGAAACAGTTTTAGATGACGTTTGCCCAACTATTTTGCAAATAAGAAAGAAATTAATATTCATATGTTTTTTGCAACAGGGACTGAAAGGGGGTCTTAAAAATTCGAAGGGGGCTACTAGGGCATGTGGTGTATCATATTAAAGATCGCTGTTTGCACATTTTTTTTTAACTCTGAATAGCACAGTTTTTTATATATTGTATATATATTTTTATATAAATATTTACGTATATGATGGTACCTACGGAACAATCAGTGCGTGAGCTAGTCCGACTCGCTTTTGACTGTTTTTTTTTATACCTATAGTCCATTCGGATTTTTTCCTTTACTTTGCTGTGAGACCTTGCTTCTTGGCTTTCATGATGCTAGGTCAACCCTACCCTATAGGTTTTGATTTACTTGCGAGTATGAAAATATATGTCGTATAAATGGCCGTATTTTTTATTACGTTGACTTAGAAGCTTGATTTTTTTAGAGCTCCAAGGGACCATGTACGTAGGTACTTATTTAATATTAATTAAAACTTGATACCTCCACACGTTCCTGAGAAAAAGGGTCTTGACAGACCGACAGGCAGACATACAGACGAAGTGATCCTATAAGGGTTCCGTTTTTCCTTTTGAGTTACGGAACCCTAAACATAGAAATAATTAAAGATAAATAAGTTTGACCCGCAGTCTTATCCAGTCTAAGGGCCACAGCTGACCTCATTGAAATCTATGGCTGACCTTCCATCCTATTTCTGAGTCAGAAAAGAAATCTTAAAATCGATCGCTTTTCGGAAACACCGGCTAAAACCCAGCTAAATGTATCATGCCTTCTGTCTAACCGAATCTTATATATCAAAGTAAGAAAGCAATCTTGTAGTATTTCGAAAAGTTGAACTTTACACCAGAGCCAAAAAGCTATTTAAAAAATTCAAAACTCGTAAACTAGCTGAATCGGAGAAGTCATTTTTGAAACACGTATTTCTTTTATTGAAATTTATCAGATGCCACTAATGATAGCACATAGCAATATTGTAGTTGACTAATTCGCATTCTAAAGTTAGTCTAACATACGTTTTATAATAGTTACAGTAATTAGTATTTCAATTTCAAGCAGCAATATAATCTTGGTAATAATAATAATATAATAATAATAATATCCTGGGACATTCACACACGGTCATCTGATCCCAAACTAAGCAGAGCTTGGACTATGGAAACCAGATAACTGATATACTACATACACTACTTTTTTTTTTTGTAAATACATACTTATATAGATAATTACACTCAGACTCAGGACAAACAGACATGTTCATGCACACTAATGTTTGTCCTGGATGGGAATCGAACCCACGACCAGCGGTATGATAGGCGGTATCTTATCCAACCCCGCCAACTGGCCTGTCAAGTAGTTGTAACATATGGCAAAACGAAATAGCTTTAAACTTCAAAGTTACAACAATTTAAAATTTTGCTGTATGTATATAGGATGACTGGTAATTAGTGACCGATACTTAAACACATGATTGCACTCATGATAATGCACAACTTTTACTATGGAACCAAACCTGAATTCGCGAAAAAAATATCAGGTATCCCATTACATTCATGTTCGCATAACTCGTCAAAATATAGAGAGAGCAGCTGATATTTTTTCACTATTTCAGGTTTGGCACCTTAATAAAAGTTGTTTATTATCATAAATACAGTCATGTGTTTAAAAGTATCGGTCACTAATTACCAGTCACCCTATATAACATTTAAAAATAGTTGACTTTATGGTATTTATAGCATTTTGAAGTATGTTGTGGTAAAAAAGTCAATGGCGTATAAGAAACACAAAACTCTTCCTTTTGGCTGCAGCTTAACCTTGAATAGAAGAAAAGATATAAGAGCAGAAGTACCTCAAACTAATACCAAGTTGTAATACAATATAAAAATACAATAAAAAACGCTCAGCTCAGCTATACTATAGACTAAACAAAAAGATTTACTTATGTAGGTAATAAAAAAAAAGAAAACATCGTAGGAAAACGTTTCTCAGGCCGTCCGAAGCGGGGTGCGTGGACAGGAAACCTCCCCGAGTGCCCGTGGGCTGGAGTTCCCTTACGGATACGTCCGGGGGGAAGGCCAGTCTCCGGGACGGTGCACCCTGGGGTGCGGGCAATGGTTCCCCTTAGGCACGTGTGCCTAAGGGGTTTTGTTGCCCGTATGCCAATATCCTGTCGGAGGTACGCTCCAACGTGTGTCCCTCTGCTCTAAGCAGAGACGCACAGCGGCGGAGTAAGAGCGGGCTCGGTGTGCACTAACCCTGCCGCCGGGCAGGCAGGAGGAAGTCATTTCCTTCTGCCACCGTTAGTCTCGTAGCCCCGAAGATTGTTCAAGGTCATGTCTCTGACTTTTGACGGGGGTCGAGGGTCTTGGCTTAACCGCCCGGACCGCGAGGAAGAAAACCTCTATAAAAAAATTACCCCAAACCTTCAAGCGGCGGCGCACCGTGAGGGAGGTTGGTAGCTTGATTAATGGGTAGCTAAATTAATCTCTAGTGCGAACCACAGTTTTGAGCCAGTGATAAAGTTTTTACTCGTGGGAACAAATATGGAACCAACTAAAAACTATGGACGAGAAGAGGAGAGGGAGAGGAGTGATGCGGGGTCGGAGTCCGACGCCGCATCGGGAGTGAAGGGCGCGAGGGGCACTTTTAAGAGCCCGGAGTGCGTAGTGGTGGGGGCCGCTGGAAGGAAAAATGCTTTCCTGAAGCGGACCCTAAATCCGGGAGATGCCCAGGAGTCTTCCTCGGACGGCGGAGTTAAATCGGCTCCAAAATATGCTCGCCGGGGCCTAGGCCGGAAGAGCAAGAGCCGGGTAAACGCCGCACAAGAGGACGGCTCAGCCGGGTCGGCCGAGGGGAGCGCCGTGGAGGCGTCTGGCGATGAGTCGGACGCCGCTGGTGGCTCCAATTCGGACCGGGCCAGGTTTGAAGAGGTCGTGGCCGCTGCAGTCAAGGGTGTGGCCTTGAAGAAGAAGCAGTCATCTAAAGACAAGGCCATACCCGCAGCCAAGGCCTCCATTATGGCGGCAGCGGAGGCTCTACTTCAAGGGCCTCCGTCGGACGGAATGTCCGAAATGCGGGCGGAGGTCACCCGCTTGACAGCCGCCATGGAGCTTCTCCGAAAGGAGAATGAGGAGCTCCGAGCAGACCTGGCCAGGCTCCGCGGAGCCGGCGCTCAGGAGGGGGTGCAGCAGGGGCAAGGCGGCCTCGGGCCTGCAGAGGACCGAGTTCTGGCCTTGGTGCGGAAGGAGTTGGCTTCCCTTAGCAACCGGTTCTCGGTCCTTGAGGGAATCGTCCTGCGGCCCCCGCTAGGCCGACCGGCGGCCTCGGGCCAGCCAAAGGCGGCTTCGTATGCCGCCATGGCTGCCACGGCCAAACCAGGGTCAGCAGGGCAGGCTAAGGGCGGGGCCGAGGCTGCGAAGGCGCCTGCGAAGGCGCCCACGAAGGCGGCTGCGAAGGCGCCTGAGAGGGCCCCAGCTGTGGCGGTGACGAAGCGGCTGCCCCCGCCTCCCAAATCTCCTCCGGCTGACGCCGAATGGCAGGTAGCTGGGGAGAAGAGGAAGGAGGGCAAGGCGGCAAGGTCGGCCAAGCGAAGGGAGAGGCGGCGGCGGCGCAAAGAGCGAAGCGTCGCGGCGAGGTTACGTGCCCCAAAGTCCGCAGCTGTAGTGATCACACTACAGCCGGAGGCGGAGAAGAAGGGCGTGTCCTACCGCGACGTGCTCGCCAAGGCGAGGGCGGCGGTGAACCTGGAGGAGATCGGTGTTACCGAGGGCTTGCGGGTAAGGGTCACTGCGACTGGGGCTCGGATGCTCGAGATCCCCGGTGCGGCCAGTGGCCCGACCGCTGACGCTCTGGCCGAAAGGCTCAGGGCGTCCTTAAATGCGGACGAGGCCCGAGTGTCCAGACCCGCCAAGTGCGTTGACTTGCGCATCCTGGGTCTGGACGACTCCGTGACGGAGCGAGAGGTGGTGGCCGCCGTGGTCAAGACTGGGGGGTGTGCCTTCGAACAGGTGAAGGTAGGCACCATCCGTCCTGACCTCACGGGGATGCGAGCCGTTACGGTGAGCTGCCCCGTATCGGCGGCCCACAAAATAGTTGGGGAGGGCCGAAGGTTCCAGGTGGGCTGGGATTCCACGCGGGTGAAACTGCTGGAACCCAGACCTCTGAGGTGCTTCCGTTGCCAAGTGGGCAACCACGTGGGGGCAAAATGCACCTCGGAGGTGGATCGCAGCAGTCACTGCTTCCGTTGTGGTCAGCCCGGTCACAAGGCCGGCTCGTGCAATGCCACGCCGCACTGCTATCTATGTGCGGCAGCTGGCAAGCCGGCCGATCACCGGGCTGGAAGCAAGGGCTGTGGTCCACCCACCAAAGCCCGGGGCAGGGGCAAGCCCTCCGCCTCCGCTACCGCCGTCACGGCCGCAGCCGCCGCCACGGCCGCCGTCGCTGCCGCCTCCACTGCCGTCGCCGCCGTACTCACTGCGGCAGAGCCCTCACAGGAGGCTCAGGGGGGGGCTAATATGGAGTGCCAGTAATGGCCCCATTACGCCTCCTCCAGGCGAACATCAACCACTGCGTCGCCGCTCAGGATCTGTTGCTCCAGAGCATGGCGCAGTGGTCGATTAACATCGCCGTGGTCGCTGAGCCGTACTTTGTCCCGCCCAGTGATTACTGGGTGGAGGACCTGAGCGGCACAGTGACCCTCATTTCGTCGGCCGCCGCCGGTACCCTGTCCCTCGAAGCCGTCAAGAGGGGACAGGGTTGCGTTGCAGCACGGTTCGGGGGGATTGTCGTGGTAGGGGTATACTTCTCCCCGAACCGAACTCTCGCCGAGTTCCACAATTCCCTTGCGGAGTTGAAAAACGTCGTCGTCGGGTTTCGTTCCCTTCCCGTGCTCGTCCTCGGGGACTTCAACGCCAAGAATGTGGCTTGGGGTTCCCGGTATACGGACACACGGGGCAGGATGGTGGAGGACTGGGCTCTGGAGACAGGCCTGGTCATCCTAAACCGGGGTTCTGTCCCCACGTGTGTGCGGATGCGGGGCGAATCAGTGGTGGACATTTCGTTCGCCAGCCCCGCTCTGTTGCCACATGTTGTTGACTGGCGCGTCATAGAGGGGGTGGAGACCTACTCCGACCACCGGTACATCCGGTTTGATGTCTCCGCCCAGACCTCGAGCGCGCCGGTCCGACAGGCCCCGAGTGGTCCGCGGTGGGCGCTGAAGAAGCTGGACCGGGAGCTCCTCCTGGAAGCCTCGATCGTGCAGGCCTGGGTGTCACCACCGGACAGGCCTGCCGACATCAACGACGAGGCGGAGTGGTTCCGGGAGGCCATGTCCGAAATATGTGACGTGGCAATGCCCCGGGTCCAGCCCGGTCGCGCCTGGCGCCAGGTGTATTGGTGGTCGCCGGAGCTGGCGGCTCTGCGCGAGGCGTGCGTTGCTGCGCGGCACCGGTACACCAGGCACCGCAGGCTCCGTATCCGCCCTCCGGATACGGAAGCCATTCAGGCGGAGCTGTACGAGGGGTACAGAGCGGCGAAGACCGCCCTCCGAGCGGAGATCTTGCGGGCCAGGGATCTGGCTCGCGAGGAGTCGCTGGAGACTCTAAACAGGGACCCATGGGGACGCCCTTATAAAATGGTGCGGAATAAACTCCGCCCATGGGCGCCGCCGCTGACGCAGAGTCTCCGGCCCCAGCTCGTGGAGGACGTGGTGAGCGCTCTGTTCCCTTCGCGAGGGGAACATACTCCCCCGCCCATGGCTCCGCTTCCTGCGGTGCCCATTGCGGACCACATCACCGACGACGACGACGATGCTCCGGAAGTGACCGAGGTAGAGTTGAGAGCGGCGGTACGTAGGCTGAGTGCCAAAAATGCCGCCCCAGGACCCGACGGCTTACCTGGAAGAGCCTGGGTTCTGGCCTTTGGGGCTCTCGGGCCTCGACTAGGGGGGCTCCTAACCGCATGCTTGGAGAGGGGCCAGTTCCCACTTCGTTGGAAGACGGGGAAACTGGTCCTCATTAAGAAGCCGGGGCGCCCTGCGGACTCTCCGTCCGCTTACCGACCCATCGTGCTGCTCGACGAGGTGGGCAAGCTCTTTGAAAGAGTTATTGCAGACCGCCTCGTCGGGTGGCTGGTGCAGGAGGGGCCGGATTTGGCGGAGAGCCAGTTTGGTTTCCGCAGAGGGCGCTCTACGGTGGACGCCATCATGCGCGTGCGAGCCCTCACGACGGGGGATGCTGTGGCCCGGGGTGGGGTCGTCTTGGCGGTGTCTCTAGACATCGCCAACGCCTTCAATACCCTGCCCTGGAGTTGCATCAGGGAGGCACTCCGGTATCACCGGATGCCGACCTACCTCTGTCGAGTGGTTGAGGCCTATTTGACGGATAGGGCCGTCATCTACCCCGGTCATCAGGGAGAGTGGAACCGGCGAGAGATGTCGTGCGGTGTCCCACAGGGATCGGTCCTGGGACCGCATTTGTGGGACATCGGGTACGACTGGGTGCTGCGCGCCGACCTCCCTAGCGGGGTCAGCGTAGTATGTTACGCTGACGACACGCTGGTCCTGGCGCAGGGGAGGTCGCACCAGGCGGCGGCTGAATTAGCGACACGCGGGGTTGCGATAGTCGTTGAGAGGATCCGGCAGTTGGGACTCGAGGTGGCCCTGCACAAGTCCGAGGCCATGTGTTTTCATGGTCCTCGGAATGCGCCACCGTCGGGTTCCCAAATAACGGTAGGAGGGGTTCGCATCGGAGTCGAGTCGACGATGAAGTACCTGGGACTCGTCCTCGACAGCCGGTGGAACTTCGTGGAGCATTTCCGACGTTTGGCTCCCAGACTGGAGCGGGCTGGGGCTGCCTTGAAGCGGCTCCTGCCCAATCTAGGTGGTCCAAACGCCTCCTGCCGGAGGCTTTACGCGGGGGTCGTGCGGTCCATGGCCCTTTACGGGGCACCGGTGTGGGCGCGTTCCCTGAGGCTGCGGCCAGTCCGCCGGTTGAACGCGTCCCAGAGGGTCATGGCCATTCGGCTAGTCCGGGGTTACCGCACGGTCTCCGGTGAGGCGGCGAGCCTCCTTGCCGGATTACCGCCGTGGGATCTGGAGGCGAAAGTCCTCGCGCACGTGTGGGAGTGGCGCGAGGAGGCAAAACGCCGGGGCGTAACTCCGCTGCCGCGAGAAATCACGGTACAGCGGACAGAACTCCGGCGGGATCTCATGGCGACATGGAGAGTGCGACTGTCGCAGCCCAGCGCTGGGCACGCCACAATTGCGGCGATAAGTCCCCTCTTTGAGGAGTGGTTAGAGAGGCGCCACGGCGTCCTCACCTTCCGCCTGACGCAGGTCCTCACCGGACACGGTTGTTTCGGGAGGTTCCTGTTTCGCATAAGGCGGGAGGAAACGCCCGGGTGTCACCATTGTGTGGATCGCCCAGAGGACACGGTGGAGCATACAGTGGAGGTCTGCCCGGCTTGGGCAGAGCACCGCCGTGTTCTCACGGAGGCGATCGGCGGCGGCGATCTCTCGCGTCCGAGCCTGGTCCAGGCCATGGTGCGGAGCGAGAGTGCATGGGAGGCCGTCACCTCCTTCTGCGAAGCGGTAATGCTCGCGAAGGAGGAGGCGGAACGCGTGAGGGAGAGGCAGCCTCACGCCCTCAGTCGCCGCAGGAGACGCCCTGGGCGGCGGGAATTGATAGCCGATTCCCGGCCACCGTAGGCGCGGGCTTGCGGACGGTGAGTAGTGGGTAGCTCGCCGTCCGGTGAGGACCAGGCCCGGGTCGACGGCGCGTTGTGTTCCACGCGCGCCTCAAAGAGATGTCAGCAAAAGATGGGGTCCAATAGGGCCAATGCCGCTGGGGTCGCGGGTTGTTTGAAAAAGATACCGTGGCCCTGGCATAGGCAACTGAAGGAACACGGGTGGGTTTTAGTCAGTAAAAGTCTGACACGCCCTTCCGCTCCACCCAGAGCGGGAGAAGTTATTTGATGATTTCCCATCCACAAAAAAAAAAAAAAAAAAAAGGCCGTCCGAAGCAGTATCTTTTCTGATTTCAATGATGCAAAAAATATTTTTTGCCGCGTTTTAAGATACGACCAAATCGCTTTCCAGCGTTGAAATTTATCTACAATTTATATTATATTAAAAGCCTGTGATGTCCCATTGCAGGTCAAAGGCCTCCCTACTCTCTGTCTAGATGTCTAGACTCTAGAGCAACTAAAGACCGGTTCTTGTTGAAGGGGTCCAATAACCACACATACTCTTATGTATACCCACTACATACTATTTTATTAAAGTAATCTTAACAAAAGCTACCATAATTCACTATAAGTATAAGATAAAAAAAAATAACACGTTATCATACAGACGGATTGACATTTCCGTATAGCAAAATACAGGGCCGGACTTAGAACGCCCTTCAAATGTCAATTACTATTACTTGTGCTGATTAGTCGGAATGGAGAAGTTTTTAGGTCACTAACAGAATCAGAAAACTGAGCTGGATATTCAAAACGCTGAGGTATACACGTACAGTGGTCCACTTGAAGGACTAAGTGCGGAAACTAGACCCAACAACATATAACATAGAACGCTGAGGTATATTGTACAAACAAGCACAGATATAGAGTCCGTCGTGTACTTCATCCCCATTTGGGGTGCGGCTAAGACTAAATTCATAAGCCTTGAGCAGGGACAAACGGGCTTTAAAAGTAAATTACTTACTTAAAAAATCTTTACCAAATAAGCGATTGACTCTCCGTGCGAAAACTATTTATAATTAAAACTGTTCTAAAGAAACACCAAACTCATCCTTTTGGCCGCAGCTTAACGTTGAATAGAAGAAAATATATAATAGCTGAAGTACCTCAAACTAATACCAAGTTGGAATACAATACAAATAAAAAAAAACCTTTCAGCTCAGCTATACTATAGACTAAACAAAAAGATTTACGTACATAGGTAATAAGAAAGAAAATAAATGTAAAAATTGTAATTAATTGGATAAATCCACTAACTTATGACGAAATGGAGGCGCTGCTGGAACCATTCATAACCTCACGCATACACTCTGATTCATTCACATTCATATCACCACCTCGCATTCACATTCACACACTCACACACTCGCATGCTGCATCCATACGGGCTGCGTTTTTAGACTTTTAGTTTTAGTCTTAATTCTGTTATCTTTTTTCATTTGTAAGTAATCAAAAATAAAATACTTAAAACAAGTTAATTGTATTTATTAATATTTGAAGAGCGGAGTCTCCTAACGCAGGCTTATTTGCTTAAATGGAGGCTTCAATCACAAGTTGTTAGGATATTTACTTGCAAAAATAATAAACCATTTTATTTTGTTTTAGATTGTTTATGGTCATTATTATGGTAAGGTTAAAACTTAAGGGGGAAGCGTCAGTGTAGCTCGCGAAATTCAAATTTTCTTACGTCTTTTGCAATGTACAAGTTGGTATTATATTGTACGTTGATCAAAATATAATTTGCGGTCGTAACAAGTATCTATTTACATAATTATAATCATTAAAGTGATCAATACAACTCTTTAAGACCAGGTAATCCCAAAAAATTACTATTTCATGAAATCTTGACATTTTGGGATTATACTAACTTAAGGAGTTGTATTACTGATTCTATTGTATATAATTCTGTAAAAACATATTTGTTACGGCCGCAAATAATACTTTATTTAACATACAACTTAATACTGACTTGCAAATTGCAAAAAATGTAAGAAAATTTGAATTTCGCGGGCTACCCTGACGCTTCCCCCTTAACGAATTGCCGATTAATTTAGTCGAGTGGTCTTTGGCTCTAATTAATTAAAGAACGGAATCGTTGAGTGTAGTTAGAAGACACCTAATACCGAGAAAAGATATCTAAGTTAACTAAGTTCTATAAAAAATAAACATTTTTTATCAAACTGTTTCACCAAATCCTTAATGAAGCACTTATATTACGTAAAAAACAGTACACTAATTGAAAGTTTGTTTTGAAGTTTGTAGATTGAGTGTTTTTATACGGTACCATAGCAAATATTTATTTTATCATAAATATTGAGATAATTATTTATGTGTTATATATAACCATTTACCAAATTCACTTCTGGAGATAGGTGATTTAAATGTATTTAAAAACAGTATAAAAACAATGTTGCTAAAAAAAGCATATTACTCTGTCACTGAATATTTACAGGATAAAGTTATATAATGTTACTCCGTACGATGTTTTAAATAATGTCTTTTATTGTTAAAATTCTAGTTTAGTAGATACCTGTGTATTTGTAAATTTGCATGCCCTAGGGTAGGATATGGCTAATGGACACTATTGTTTGTTTTGAGACCTTTTCTTTTGTACCCATATTCACAAATGAATAAATGATTGATTGATTGATTGATTGTTTATAAATGAAAATCATAAAAAAAAAAGTTAATAAACTCGAGTTGTGAGAAAACAAGAACTGCATTTTTTCGAAATATTACCTGATTTAGCTGGGAAGTAGGACGTCGTTTTTTGCAAAAAATAAATAATAAATACTGGTATTTGCTGATGGGTCAAAGGAAATGTACGTTTTACATATTATTATATCGAATTGATGTATGCTACATACAGGGTGGCAGCATCGACGTGCAACCATGGATTCAGTACATGATTCTGGAGACTCCTGCGTTGAAACATTTCATGGGTTATTAAGTTGGTAATATGTTGCACTTTTGTGAAAAAATTCAACGCAGGGGGTCCAGAATCATGTAAGTACTGAATCCATGGTAGATAACAGGTGGTGCGGCGATGCCCCGCCATCCTGTATATTTTTTTAATTCAAAGTTAGTATAACTAATTTATAGAATAGATGTATAACACAAACACAACTCATAACATCATTGTCATTGACGGGCCAGTTGGCGTGGTTGGTAGTATATCACTTATCTTGTTTCCATAGTACAAGCTCTGCTTAGTTTGGGATCAGATGACCGTATGTCCTAAGATATTATTATTATAAGTCATTATTTATCATCATAAGTACATCAACGTCATCATTACAATAAATGGTACAAATCGATGTTCTACGAATGTGTTTACATCATTCAGGAGGTAATAAACTACTGTTTTAATTATTTAATTGATTGAACAAGACTGTATACAAAGGATTGCATGACAGGATGTTTGATAATTATTAGTGAGCCACGCCCTTGTAGGGTTTAATTAAACATATAGCTACTAGTAAAGTATAGTACAGTACGACCACGATCAAAGTTTCCATCCGGAAAAACCGAACTTTGCCGAATTATATGTGACTAAACAGTGCATCAATCTACAAAATGTAACAAAAACCCTGTTGTTCCTTTTAACACGTATGATTGTACTCATGATAACAAACAACTTTTACTATGAGACCAAACCAGAAATCGCGAAAAAAAATCAGCTGTTCCCTACATTTTAACGAGTTATGCGAACATGAATACTTACTTCAAAAACATTAACACACTCGCCTATCAAAACAAACAAAAGCCGCTACATCACAAGGTCAATGAAACTACATCCTATGCCTTCTCACAGAACGCACACTTCACGCACTCGACCTTCAAATAAAAATAAAAACAAAAAATCACAACAATTTATACCGGCTTAAACAGGACCTAGTGTAGTGTTACCATGAGTACGGAAAACAAAAACAAAGGACAGTTCCGGAGATAGTTACAAGTGTCGCCACGATATCGTGGCGGAAGTGCGAGGCTTAAATTCCACGAAAAAGGTCGAGTACCTATGTATTGTTATGTTTTATTTATTCATATTTTTTACACTACCGCATATGAAAAGGTTTTCGTTAAAAAGTACCCACTACTATTAGTTTCATAAAATAGGGAGAAGTTTTCTATCCCTAACTGTCAAAATCACACTGACAACTGACAATTGTCTAGTGTAGTGAAAACAATTTGATCTAGTAATCACCATGCTAAAGACAGTAGAAAACTTTCTACTCGACGGCCGCAAAGTACATACGGTTATCTACAAAATCATGATTATAGCGTTTTGAACGCAAAACTGTGATAATTAATAGACGAACAAAGCTATCTTCTTCTATTTTAGTTAATAGGGCATTACTAAAGAAATGGTTAAGGCCGATATTACTGTGTGTGTTAATACTCTGTGTGTGTGTGTGTGTTAAATTAATATACACACACGTATGTGTGTGTATATTAATTTTGATGACAACCAAAATATTAATAATTAATCGAAAATCCAATGATGCAGTTATAGTTTTCATCAACATCGAGCCTGAGATTCTTTTGAGTACTTTTCGCTATTCCTTATAGTTTCGGATTTGGCCACCCACTTGAAAAATTCACCCTGTATATGTATATTTTCCAAAATACGGTTATTCGAAACTTTGTGAAAAATTTCCATGGTGGTCATGCTACGAGTGCTGGTCATACACGGACGCCGATTGCGAGTAGGTACTACGCACCTGCCGTTTCTGAAGAATAAGCGCCAATAAGGTCACTAAATGTTCTCCTAGCGCGTACATCCCACTCTTCGTCCTCATCGTTGCTCCTTATTCAAATATTTGTTTTTTTTTTATATACACCGTAGTTTTCCAAATTAGGAAATCACACACAGGAATGGGTTGCCGTAAAATCAATTGAATTAGATTTATCGATAAATAAGCAAGTCCCGCTTAAAACGTCCTAGATATTGAAAGTGTTAATTTGGAAACCCTCTAGGTTACGAGTATAAGTACTGGAACTACCGGCTCTTTGTACATACATACACCTACCTAGATTTACAAGTACCAGTTATTTATAGGTACGAAGTATACAACACATATGTTGTGTAGACGCTGTTAAGTGTCAACTGAGGTCGTTGCTTCGTTCCGTATGCGATCGCCGCGAGCTACATTGGCAAATAGTGTTAAGGGGGAAGCTCCAGGTAGCCCGCGAAATTCAAATTTTCTTACGGAATTTGCAATTTGCATGACAATATTAGGTTATATGTTGATTAAAGTACGATTCGCGACCGTGACGTATCTGAGGGCACGGAAGTCCCCCGCCAAGTCGAGCAAAACAAAGGCACGGCCGTATCATCCTTTTGTCGAAGCCATTCGGGCTATTTTCGACCCTAACTTCGTGGTGGAAAAAACTAGAAGCCTAAATATTCAGTGACCAAGAGGCATTACATATTATATACTGCATACATTATTACATATGTATATTTGCAAATTACATTAAATTTTAACCAGTTGTTTAAGAATTTTGAAATTGTTATTCAAAATTCCTTAATTTTGTCACTGACTCACAGATCATCAAAATTCTAAGGTACTTCTAGCAGACCCACAAGCTCCAAATTTTTAACACAGTTATTGTTTAGCCTATAAAGCAAGGAAAAACTCTGACATTACGAATATTTTTAGTCGATTTTTCTAGATAACAATCTGAATAAGTAACTTTGTAATCCTATATAAATCCCATTAAATTGTAAGTAATCCCATAGTTACTTTTACAGTTCTCAGTTAGACTTCAATGATAATGAAATAGGTAATAAGCTCTTTTAAAAACTTCCACGATACCGCAGATAGAGATACAATGGATTTGTATCTCTATCTGCGGTATCGTGGAAGTTACCTACGTTTTATTACACTTTTGATAGCCTTTCAGAAAAACCCACAGAGACAAGGGCTTTGAGAAAACCCACAGCTGAGGCACAAGACATAATTATACCCAAAAAGAAAAAAAGGAGGACTACCTACAAAAAGAAATCAGTTCCCATCAAAAACATAACATGTCCAAAAATACACAAGTTACACAACGCAGTTTTTCTGCCGTAAAAAGTTGTGAAATCGAATGTAAACCAAGTCGGTTAATTCAGTACCTACCTATCTATGGCTGACCCCACATTTGGCGTGCGCGATCCTCGGGCGCGCGCGCCGCACGGACGCAGCGCGCGCGCAGCGCGCGCGCCGCGCGAGCGCCGGGTTCACCGCCGTGCGACGTGCAGGCAGCGTGCGCGCAACGCGCGCGCGGCGCGCTCGCGACGCTCGAGTCGCGTTCTTACCCCTTCGCCCGCTATCCCCGCCGCCCGCTACTGTTTCGGTTCTTCTTACTTACTCGAGCGTCGCGAGCGCGCCGCGCGCGCGCCGCGCGCACGCCGCCCGCACGTCACACGGCGGCAAACCCGACGCTCGCGCAGCGCGCGCGCCACGCGCGCGCCGCGCCCGCGCAGCGCGCACGCCCGAGGATCGCGCACGCCAAATGTGGGGTCAGCCTATGGGAGCAGCTATCCAACCACTTTGTCATAAATTGACTTGATACATTTTTTATTTCTTTAATAAATAGAGTGACTTGGCAATTGCACACGTCAACATAATCTACACAAAACAAAATGTATCTAATATTAGCGCTTCGTGCTTTTATTAGTTTGAAAGTACATATATGGAGGACTTATTAAATTACTTAGTAGATTATGTTGCTGTATGCAATTGCCAAATCGCTCTATTTATTAAAGATATAAAGGAATAGTATTTATATGGTTACTATAAAATGTTGTTGGCTAACAAACAAGGTATCAATTTATGACAAAGTGGTTGGATAGCTGCTCCCATAGTTAGGTAGGTACTGAATTAACCGACTCGGTTTACATTCGATTTCACAACTTTTTACGGCAGAATAACTGCGTTGCGAGACTTGTGCATTGTGTTTTTGATGGGACATGTATTTACAAAATTATAATCATTAGAATCACTAATACAGCTCCTGAAGTTAGTATAATCCTAAATATTAAGATTTCATGAAGTAGTCATTAATTAGGATTATATGAACATAAGAGAGTTGTTCCACAAGGTAAAACAAGATGTTAACAAAAGGCTTAGAGCTAAGAGCCGTTGTAGACCCTGTCAGGGCACAGCAGAAATTATTGTTTAAAGATCTAAATCATAGAAACTAACATTAAAACAAAATTATACATTAAAACTGAATAATTACGTTATCACAAAAAGTTAATAACAATAACATAATTAAGTATTGATGATTTTAATTATTATAATTATATAAATACTGATCAACATACCTACAACCTGATATTGACCTGCAAATTGCAAAAAAACCTAAGAAAATTTGAATTTCACGGGATACCTGGAGCTTTCGCCTTAACGAGAGTAAAGTAAAAAGAAATAGATATTTAGTCAGGAAATAGGACATTAGGCTTAGTTTGATTGATTGCTTGCGGAAATTGCATACAATCTTTAGTGAAAAGATATGAATAACTTTTTAAGGATTTTTGTTGACATATATAATTCAACCAAGGATGCTAGTTATTATCTGTTGTTGAATCTAATGTCAACTGTCATGATCATGACTGGTTGTTCATCATCATCTGCTCAGCCTTTTCCCAACTATGTTGGGGTCGGCTTCCAGTCTAACCGGATGCAGCTGAATACCAGTATTTTACATAGAGCGACTGCCAATCTGACCTCTACAACCCAGTTACTGGGTAATACGATACCTCTTCCTCTTCTCGAAGCCCGAAAGCCTGATAACCAGTATTAGACTGGTTGTCAGATTTTCAGGCTTGTGACAACCCGTAACAACTGTCAAAGAGCCTTTTTTGTTATGAGATTTTTTGTTATTAAACCCACACAAAGAACCGCAAGTACGCGTCTATATCGTCCATCTATTAATTACCGGAGGACATACGGCGACACTTCAGGCAATTTAAACATTTGTCTCGATTTGGGCCACAGTTATGCCCTAGGTCAAAGTAACCCTTACAGTAGTAAAAGGTGTTCAGAATGATGAGTACAATGACCCCTTAAGAGGTTATCATTTATTAATACATCTTGTTACTTACTTACTCATTACTTTGATTTATTTAGTTTTTTCTTTTTTTTTAAGTTTTGCAGTCCAATCATGCACTCCCATTCTCCAATTCGTTTTATGGGACCCATTATCTAACTTGCCTACAGTAGTTCCTAGACGTGAAATACAACAAAAATAGCATAAACAGGTGCAAATATAAACCCAAGTCTGGCAAAAGTGTTGTAACACCCTGAAGGTTGCGCCGCACACCGTTCATAATGATAGGTTTTGCAACTAAGAGCTACCAGTACCTGACGAACTGGCGCATTTACAGAAAAAATAAATGGGTTAACAGAATCTTAATTAAATTGACGAATGGCGAAAAAGGTGCTTCACCACCGAATCTTGACGAACAAGACAAGTGTTTTTTTTTTTTGGCTTCGCACAGTTTGTGCATTTAGCCAGTGTCACGTTTAGTTTAGTTACATAGGAAGGTTTTTTAAATTATAAATAACTCCAAGACATCATACCATTTTATAGTGACAGCGTTTGTCTGCAGCCACCGTGAACGGGACGTCAACGAGAGACGAGAGTATTTGAACCATTTGAACTTTTTTTTATACAAATATCTGTCGTATCGACACAGACATGTCAAAAAGCGTTTTGTTTCTTTTTATCTAATCAAGAGCTACGTATGAAAAGAGAGACATCTAAATATTTGTCAAGGACTAAATTTGGCAACAAGAGTCTTGTGACGTCAAAACAGTATCTATGCGTGACGGGTCGCCATGTTGAGTGCTGAGTTTTGTAGCAGATGATTGGTGGATGTGCTGTCAAACGGTTGCTTGCTCTCTTGCACTCGCAGTTACACGAAAGGCGGCCATGTTGAGTGCCCGATTTTTGTAGGTATGCACGCTAATTTTGTAGATATAGTCCACAGGTTCCAAGTCAGTGATTTGAACCGAACGTGATATCCCGTTGACGGATGTGCGGTGGACACGCGGCCATAGATAACGCATGTATCGTCACTTGTCGATGTTCCGTTGACGTCCCGTTGGCGTGACGATGGACAAACGGTCTGATTAGAATAGGTTTTGAATTCATTTCGAAGTCATTCTAATACTATGGAAAACTTACTGTACAAGGATCTTTTGGCGCGTGGCCAAAATCGGAACTAACACAACCATCTGTTTTTCAAAACAATTCACTAAAAATGTTTACCAACAGCGCCCCCCTGTCAACGTAATTTGAAAGCCAAATTTTTATTGTAGCTGTGTATCGTATGTTTCGTCTCAAAGTGGTTAATGTGTATGAAGTTACCTAGCTAAAAACGTAAAATAAATTACTAAGGGGCTATTTTTCATCCGCCAGATAACTTTTATCTGAAGAATAAAAATGGCGGTTGACATATTCTCTATACAAAATCTGTCAAACCGTCATATTTATTCCTCAGTTAAAACTTATCTGACATATAGTTAAACGAAAAGAATCTAACCCACATTACACGTAATGTGGGTTGGATCCTTTTCGTTTAACAATGGACAAATGTAAGTTTGTACGCACAATATTGAGAGATTTACTATGTTATTTTAAGACCATAGACTTCTTATAAGTTTTCCTGTAATCTATAGCAATAGAATTATTTTCTGTATTTTTTTCAAAATTTTAAGGTCAGTAGTTTCGGAGAAAAAGGGGGAAATGGTCAATTTTCGTCTATTTTCTTAAATAACTTTAAAACAGTTTATTATAAAATTATAAAAAAAATATATTTGAGACCCTCACAGTAAGCCCTTTCTTTTGATATATCGCACAGTATAGTTTGCAAATATACTTTTTTTTTAATTTTCTTATTTGGCCCCAAAATTGACCCCATATTCAAAATTCATTGATTTACGTTACACGTCCGTATTTGGGTCACAGAAATACATACGTGTACCAAATTTCAACTTAATCGGTCTATTAGATTCGGAGCAAATTGGCTGTGACAGACGGACAGACAGACAGACAGACAGACACATAAGTGATCCTATAAGGATACCGTTTTTTCCTTTTGAAGTACGGAACCATAAAAACATCTTGCGCCGATCCCAAATAAATTGGGATAGGGACAGGAGAATGATGATGCTGATTTCTATAATGGAAAGGGTACTTATGTCGGACTTGGGGATTGAGCCAAGGATTAACAGTAGAAGGAAAACACGCCTGCAGATCGTATCTATGATTAGCCTTGATTCAGAAACGTGATTATGGACAATAGTCCAACCAACTAGAGGCCGTAGGTAATCAGGTAATCGTGAGTTCCAACTTCACCGGTTGTATTGACGTGTATCTACTCCTGATACCTAACCTACCTACGCTACTGATAATTAAAATAAAACAAACTGTAAGGTGTAAATGTCGCTCGGATAATTCAAATTCATACTTCCATTAATGCGAAAATAACGCCGTACCTTTTCAGAACCCACCGATCGTTATGTTCGCAGACAAGTAGCCTGGAGCCTAAAGAAGGACATATCCTACTTTCATTCTGGATATTTTTATTACAAAAACTATTTACAAAAAAAAAAAAATAACCGACTACCTACCAAAAAAACACTACAATGTGAAAAATAATTAATTTCGGAAATCAAGTCGGTGTCTTTGGATCGGTATTGATATAATTATGATTTTTCAATTTGTAGTGTTTTTTTTTTGGAAGTCGGCTGTTTCTTTTTTTTTTAAAGTTTTTTATTTTTCACTTTTTAAACAACAGTCATAGGAACTATTACATCATCAAGTTAAACGAAGTGGATTAAATAAGTATTATCGAAGCAATCTGAAAAACTACCAAAGCAAAGTTAATACAATTTATATGGGACCACCTCTGAAGTCTGTTTGGTGTTTTTGTTTGGTTCCTAACCAAACAAAAAAGAATCATCAAAATGAATTCATAATCGCGTAACAAACACACAAAAAAGAAAAAAAAAAACATACAGTTGAATTGAGAATCTCCTCCTTTTTTGAAGTCGGTTAAAAATGATGAAATACAAAACACATGCAGTCACAGTGACAGGCAATAGTTACTTATCTATATACTAAACAATCATTACAGCCAGTAGTCTTCCATGGCTTAGACTTAGGCAAGACTTAGGGCCGGTTTTTTGATCCGTAGTTAACTCTGGTTAAAAATATTAACTTGGAGGAATTTTGGCTAAATGTGAAAGGCTAAACATGAGTGAGTTATGCCATTAGTTACAATTTTTTAATATGAATGAGCTACCATTAATACATTCATGTTTAGCCTTTCACATTCAGCTAAAATTCAACCATTAGTTACTATGTTTGACCATTGGTTATGTTGACTACGGATCAAAAAACCGGCCCTAAGTTGCAATTGAAAACTTCTAGTTTTTTATTTATATTAACCAAGACCATAGCTTTCAAAATTCAGTTATTTCTAGATTTTGTGTTTTTACAAAAAATAGTGCGAGTATTTCTCTTTCTTCCATAGCTAGCCTAGCATAGAGGAGCTCGTGGCAAAGAAGATAATAACACTCGGGTCGATTCATACTCTTGCCGGGGTTGGTCCGTGGATGGGTGACCAGCTTTACATACTGAGACTCCTCTGTGCCTCGGAAAGTACGTTAAGCCGTTGGTCCCAGGTGGAAGGATCCAGTCGTTATGGGTCGTCAGAAGCTTAAAAGTCTGACAACCAGTGTTACCGCACCAGTTTCTGGGTTGTGGAGGTCAGATAGGCAGTCGCTCCATGTAATTCAGCTACATCCGGTTAGACTGGAAGCCGACCCCAACATAGTTGGGATAAGACTGGCTGATTAAATACCATCCCATAGCTTCAAAATAAAAGTCAAATTAGGAATCATTATATAGAATAAGAAAGAAGGCCTTAACCCAGTAGTAGACTAAACGCTGCTAAAAATAAATAAGTCTGAATATTTTAATTTAAAAAAAAAAGTGTGTGTCAGCTCCGACACACGACTGGAGTTTACTCCTTATGTCTTGAATCTAATGGATATATTGACCGCTATAATGAAGACTAGCCGAAA
The DNA here is from genome assembly GCA_948252095.1 of Dicycla oo. Lineage (NCBI taxonomy): Eukaryota > Metazoa > Arthropoda > Insecta > Lepidoptera > Noctuidae > Dicycla > Dicycla oo. The sequence goes on from OX411732.1 coordinate 21,111,150, forward strand.
ATAAAACAAAAAGGTGACGACGCTTCGCTTCCCCACACTCCTCATACTTTTCCATACCAGGGACCTTATATTAAAATCGATTCTTATGGGTAAACTCCAAAAAATCCAATTAAAAAGTAAATAAAACAGTGTAGGTATTGTAAAATGTAAATCATGGTCAGAAGACGGTTAGGTAACACGCGGTTAATGACCTACGACACACGCGAGAGCGGCGGCCGTGGAGTCGACAGTCTGTTGTTTTATTTTGCAATAGTATTGTTCGTGAGTTTGTTTGAGTTGGATAATGAAATGTGGTTTGGAAACAGTATTTTCAATTATGCTTTTCGAAGTTTACAGTATACTTATTTTTTAAATGTATCCATGAATAACTTTATTTCCCAGTCGTAATAAAACTATAATCGATTACTTTAAAAAACGCATCAAAAAGTACATTTTAGTTCCATTTTTAATTTGATACAAAGAGTTGAAACTTGAAATAGGAATACTTTCAAGCCGCTTGGGGCTGAAACCCTCGGACCTTGGGGTCCGAGTGCTCATGGTTTGTTCAACGAAATCTCCAAACGGCTGGTTGACACTTCCCGTGACCCAAGGGCTGGCTTTTACCTTGGCTGTGGACACGGTGGATAAGCATTGCCAAACAACGTGACAATGCCGCCAGTCTCTTGGGTATATTGCCAGTCGACAGCGGTGCGGAGGAATTTTTCGACGTCATGTTGTAGTTTTTTTAATAGTTTTAATTAGGTTAGGATATTATATTTTTAACTCAATCCTAGATAAATAATTTTAAAGAATACTTATGTCACATTGACAGACATGAAAGATAAAAAGAAACACTAAATTCCACTATATACATCTACAATTCTACACAAATCACAATAAACAATCTTGACACATATAATTCGTAAAAAGAAAACCAATCACGGTCGTCTCCACGCACGTCGCAGTCCACTTGCCAGTCGCGTATTTTTGACAGTTCACTATTACACAAGTAGGTCAGGTTCATTCACAATTGTTTTACTTTTTTCCAGGCTAAGGACTTTACTATTAGGCCTCTGTCGTGCACCGTTATCAAATAATAATAATAATAGACCTATAATTATTTATTTTGTAACCTCGCGAATTTATAGTACGTGTGTAGTTAAGTATTAAATTACTTATTTTATTGAAGTTAAAAGGGGCCTATGGCTAAGTAATAACAGCCGCACGGGTCGATCGATCAGATTAAGCTACGTTTGCCGCGGTTGGTCCGTGGATGAGTGACCATCTTTACATACCAAGCTCCAATGCACGTTTTTTAAGCGGTTGGTTCCGGCTGTCATTCGTGGATCTCGTCGTAAAAAAATCCGTAAGGTAAAAATTACGCCATGCAATCTTGAACTTTAATTAAAATATTCTTAATATTATTTTTGAAAGAAAATCATTTTTTGTTTAACACAACAACAACGAAGCGATAGAAAATTGTTATGAACATAGAAATAATAATTTTAGTCTCAAATATAAAGATCTAATTAGTAATTTGAAGTATTTTCAAAGTATCGCAAAACAAAATTAATTTAAAAAAATAATTTAGATTAACATCATTATAAAATTAAATTAAAATTCGTATTTACAAATAAATACAGCTATACATTTCACGACCAAAATTTTAAACACTCCATAATACAACTCGGCGACGCGTCACGCATCTAAGGAACGCGCTCTCCGAAATTACGCCACACAAAGGGCACCCTCCTGCCTAGACTTAGTGATACAGAGGTCCGGTTTTTTTTTTAATGTAGCCCAACTCAATACCCCGAGGGCTTTTTTTCATTTTTTCGATACCGCATTTAGTTTTTGAGATATAGTTGATTTTATGACAAAAGACCCCTAAAAATTGATCAAATTTTTCACATTTTTGCGATTTTCAAAAAAGTTTTTGTATTTTTCCATTTTTTTTTTTCACCATATTGTAGCCCTTGTTGATGTTGATACGCGTCTTTTGAGACCTCAACCATTCACGTAGCCCTAAAACTCACGACACCAAGGCGATGTCACACTCTGAACGAAAATGGGGGCTGTACTTCAGTATATCGCTATCGCTTCAGCGATGGAAAAACATATTCAGTGTTAAAAATGCAAATCACCAGAAAACTAGACAATCTTAACCTTAAGTAAAAAAACATTGCACTGTTACCAGTTGTTGTATCAACGCCTATAAGTATACCTAACCCTACTTCAATTACAAATGATAATTTCCAAGAAGAATCTCTCACAGCAGTCCACTTTACAATTGTACATACCTAGTTTTCAAGATCAACGCATACAGACAAACAACTACCTTGCATTCCCATATCTACATTATATCTATACTAGCTTTTGCCAGCGGCTTCGCCCGCGTGGATGTTGGAAACTATCCCACGGGAACAGTAAATTTTTCCGGGAAAAAGTATCATAAGTAGCACTTATGATACTTTTTTCCAGACTATAATCTATCTCTGTGCCAAATTTCGTCCAGATCCGTTCAGTTTTAACAAACATCCATCCACCCATCCAAACTTTCGCATTTATTAGTAGGATACAGATACATCCTCTACTATTAAATGAGCATTAATTATATATGTATTTGTAATCACGTTCTCGAAAACGGCTCTAACGATTTCGATGAAAGTTGCAATATAGGAGTTTATCTAGCTAGGTCTTAAAGTAGGTAGTATAAATTAAAGTCGCTTCTCGTGTCTGTCTGTGTGACTGAGTTGTTCTTATAAACTACGGACCGGAATTTGATGCAGTTCTCGCCATCAATTAAAGAATGTATTCCGAAAGTTATATATGTATATTAAATGAATATTAACCTTACATATAATATAGAAATATCAATGTTTGGTTAAGCCGTAAAAATCGTGCGAAGCAGAGAAGGGTCGAAGAAGATAAAGAGGACTGTAATAATGCAGTCAAAAACTCAGTCTAAAAGGTATATTCATACACGAAATTTTTGAAGAGGGAAGCGTCAGGGTAGCCCGCGAAATTCAAATTTTCTTACGTTTTTTTGCAATTTAAAAGTCGGTATTAGATTGTACGTTGATCAAAATATAATTTGCGGCCGTAACAAGTATCTATTTACATAATAAGAATCATTAAAGTGATCAATACAACTTTTTAAGACCAGGTAATCCTAATGAATGACTATTTCATGAAATCTTGATATTTGAGGATTATACTCGTATAATACTAACTTAACGAGTTAACTGATTCTAATGATTATAATTCTGTAAATAAATATTTTTTACGGCCGCGAATCATACTTTATTTAACATACAACTTAATACAGACTTGCAAATTGCAAAAAATGTAAGAAAATTTGAATTTCGCGGGCTACCCTGACGCTTCCACTCATCATTATGAACAACTTTTACAATGGGACCAAACCTGAAATCGCGAAAAAAACAGTTACCTACATTTTGACGAGTTATGCATTGCGAACGGATGGATCAGCTGGTTTTTTTCGCGATTTCAGGTTTGGTCCCATAGTAAAAGTTGTTCGTAATGATGAGTACAATGACCTCTTAAGAGATTTCGTGTATGAATAAACCTTATATATGTATATCAATAAAAATCAATTGCCGAATTACGTAAGCGCATCACTCCAGAACGGTTGCACCCATTTGGCTATTTTTTTTTTTTTTTTTGTGTTTGTGATGGTCAGGACAAGGCCTGAAAGAAAGAAAATGTTTTGAATATTGTATGGAATATTGAAAAATTTTGGTTCAAAAATCTCCATAAAAAATAGAGTGAGTAAAGTATAGACAGAAGACAGTAGTAAGATCTTAAAAAATATTAATTATAATACAGATTGTCGTTTAGTTGTTGAGTTTCACAATGTTTACATCCAATTTTCAATTTTTATTTCGGATGTGTTACATCCGAAATAAAATTGCTATTTTAGTCGTTTTATAAAAAGTAGTAAAACGTTATAACATACCTGTTATTTTTTTAAATACCAGCAATAGTATTTTATAGAAATCAGTGTGTTATCGTTCATCATTCTCCTGCCCTTGTCCCAATTTATTTGGGGTCGGCGCAACATGTCTTTTTCTTCCATACGTCTCTATTAGTCGTCATCTCGGTAGTTACTCCCTTTCTGGCCATATCATCTTTCACACAGTCCATCCATCGTTTCTTTGGTCTTCCCTTACTCGTATAGCCCTCCACGTTCATACTCAACACTTTCCTGACGATATTTTCCTCATTCCTCCGCATCACATGCTCATACCATGACAACCGATTTCCACACAACTTTACAGTCACCGGTGTCACTTTCAGACTTCCTCTTACGTGAAATTATTTAATTGTCATTTACAAACTAAAATATGGCGTCGAAACATTTATCCGCATCGCTCACGACAGCGATGCGGATAAATTTTTAGCTAACTTAGGATATAATTTTGTTATTTTTATATATCTATCAAAATATTCTATTACTTACTAATAAATAAGTACCTCCTTTTTACCATTGCCATTTTATTTCATTACTGAAAAGGGATGATTTGGTCTCATTTTCTTCATTAGTACATCCGTGTGAAGCCGGGACGGGTGGCTAGTATTCAATATATGTATTTACTGCATGGCAGCCATGGCCTACCGTACTAAAAACAGACTTGATAAGTATACAGACATAATTTGATTTTAATAACTCTGACGCAAGAAGCCAGCTTTGTAACATCATTGCAATAAAATAATCAAGTTATTGCACTTGTGTTTCTTACTTCCTCATAGCTTTTAAGTGGTTTATGATTCCAGGTATAAAACATAATACATACATATGTTTATATAAAAAATGTACAATCATTGATGCGCCTGCGATGGTTCTACAAGCAACGACATTAGTGGTACATTTACATTTTAGTAATCAACTCATGAAGCTAAAAACTCTTAAATCATCATCATTCTCCGGTCCTGATCCCAATCTAATTGGGGTCGGTGCAACATGTCCCTTATTTTTATACTTCTCTATTTGTCGTCATCTCGGTAGTCACCCCCTTTCTAACCATATCATCTTTCACACAGACTATCCATCGTTTCTTTGGTCTTCCTCTACTCTTATAAAACTTTCATCACAAATTTGTATCATTCCTCCGCATCAGATGCCTAAAAATGCCAAAAACTCCTAAATATCTCTAAATAATAGAGTTAAATTGGAATGAGCCTAAATTCAGTCACTGAGAGCCAATTCAGGTGATCAATATGTCCAGGAAATAGTTTCCTTCTTTGGCGACAGGATACGTATAATACTTAGTTATTATGGTCAACGGTAGATTGTAGCAGCGCGCAAACAATTAAAATCGTTTCCAACTCTTAGTTTTATATAGCGCAAATTTTAGGAAGTTAATAATTATAATTCATTTATTTAGATAACACAGATCCATTGGGTTAGTAACAATAGTCCTAATATATGTTAGTACTTAACTACACACAGACAGTTTACAGGTGACGAGTGGCCTCATCAACGGGCTGTCATATCTCCCGGCTATAGCGCGTAGACTACTGCTGGGGCTGCCACGGAGTCTGTTTAGCAGCGAGGCCGCTTTTTTACGCCGTACAGCATTGAAACAGTCGGTGCGTGCCTGTGAACATAGACGACGCGCTACAAATCCGAGACAGACGCAACAGCACTCTAAATGTGTTGTTGTTCTGGATCCGCAGAGCATTGCAGGCCTTTTGGGTGTAGCTAAACAACAGGCTCTCCGAGTACAATGACATGCAATATGCCTTGAACACCGTTATTTTAACCGCGGCTGTATATCGGAAGAACCGGTGGCCCAGCATATTAGCTCGAATCGACAATGCTCTGCACTCCCTCTCCATATCTGCGTCGTTTTTCAAATCGTCCGACACCCAGTGACCCAGGTATTTAAAGAAGTATACCCTGTGCAACCCCCCACCGTGAGGTACGGTGGAGGACACTTGGTATCGGACTTGAAGACCATGTATTTTGACTTGCCTTCGTTGTATATAAGGATTACAAGGCTACGAGAAGCAGCATGCATACGTTCAACCAGAGCATCATGACCCCATACTACATGGTGAGAATCAGACCTATGTATACAGGTGTCTCAGAAAGGTGTTGTCAAAAAGGGTGTGCTACAGGTATAGACCATCTAACTGAACAGCTCAGCTGCAGCATTATCAACTATCCCGTACAAAACTTCAATACCTTCTTGACCAATACCATCTTGACCCAAATGGGACGACTGATATTTTTTCTCGATTACCGTCCCATGAAGAAAGTTGTTCAGTTTGATGGTCTGTATCATACCTTTAATTTTGGCCACTTTTTTCTGATACGTCTTGTACATACCGTATTATTCTCCCGTGTCCCCTCGGCAGAACCTCTACCAAGCATCAAGTAAATCGTTGAAAACATAATTGTTTTTAATCATTAGCCACTTCAGTAGGTTATACAACAACGATAATGAGTTACTTCACGCATTGCTCGTGTTTAGCATAAACAATAATCGACTACTATTTAAGTAATATTATTTGGGGTTGCAACATTGTTATTTTTAAATGTTTCGTCTTCTTTTTAACCGGTTTCAAAAAAGGAAGAGGTTCTTTGTTCGAGGGAATCTATTTTTTATGTATGTTCCCCGATTACTCGAAGACGGCTAAACCGATTTGGAATCTTCTTTTTTTGTTTAAAAGGGTATACTTTTTTGTTATTCCCATTGTCAAGTATGGATCTGATGATGGGATCCTGGAAAAATCGACGGAGCTCTTCAAATATTATAGGCACACCTATAGCGATTTGTGTATTTTTTAAAGTAACTCGTGCATTTGTTCTCGGAAAGCACCATTTGGTGAAGTGGAACTGATGATGAAGATCACAGATGGCCACCGGAACTACTCAATAATAAGTAGGTATTTCACGGGTTGCGATTCGATTAGGTACCTTAATAATGGTTGCTAAGTAATTTATGCTCGTCACAATGCTTATGGTGAAGTGGATTTTTCCTGGTGCTTACCAGGAGAACTCCTCAACAATTAACGTCCCTGCATCGGGTAAATCAATATTTTGTAAAAGGTTACGAGCAGTTGATATTAGGCTATTGTACCTACTCGTAGCTATAAATTACAATCTGACACACTAAAAAGTGAAAAATATCAGTCTTAAAAAAAAAGACTACGACGTAAAAAATAACTAATTTCAGAAGTTGGAGGCAAAAAACTATAATACCGACCCAAAGTCTTATATTTTTCACGTTGTAGTGTTTTTTGGATGTCAGATTTTTTTTTGGAAAATGTTTTTTTGTTGTGGCAACCCCGTGGATGACTTTTGAAAAAGTAGAAAAAGGCGCGGAAATGATTTTTTTTCATTCTCAGTTATAAAACGATGAAAGTGGTCTCGAATCACAATTTAAGGTGTTAAGTACCAATAGAGATTTGTACAAAAGTGTATAATTCTTTCACTCCATCACTGTGTTTAATTAATGGCTAAACACACGCCTAAGTTAATATTACTGCCTAACACGAAAGGCTAAGTAACCCAAGGCTTTAGGCTCAGACCACACAAGTTACATCCACAATTTATTAACTAATGAATTATACGGAGTTCGAGGCTAGCAAAAGTACTAGTCTTTGAACTTAAGAGGCCGTACACGAAATTTTGCCGATTACGTTGGTTTACGTGATTTTACAGACGTTATTTTACAATTAAAATACTGTATTTTTATAAGTTTTGAAGTTTTTAAGAACATGAAAGATCATTTCAATTATGATCTAGTCTTTAAAAAAATATCAAATGATCTTAGTAATAGAAAAAAAACCGGTCAAGAGCGAGACGTACTCGCGCACCGATGGTCCCGTACTATCCTAGTTCCTACTTATCCTACTTCCTATCCTACTAATAATATTATAAATGCAAAAGTTTGTGAGGATGGATGGATGTTTGTTGCTCTTTCACGCAAAAATTACTTCATTTATTCATGAAATTTGGCACACTGATAGGTTATAACCTAGATTAACACATATTATATACTTTTTATCCCGATATTCTTATGAATTCGAGAGTTACGCGGGTGGAACCGCGGGGCGCTGTTAGTCATACTTATATAAAAAAAGTGTTTTATTTACAGACACCGTTTTATTTTTCCTGTAATTTTTACATAAATTTCTATCACACAGAATAATTTCAGATTTTTCTCAATGCAAACTTCGGAGATAAGTGGGGGGAACGGTATTTTTTTTTACATTTTTCATCTAAAGTCGAAAACTATGCGGCCTAAAAAAATAAAAAAATGGTTGAGAATGTGCAAACAGCGTTCTTTCATATGATACCCCCATATGATACACGCCCTAGTAGCCCCACTTCGAATTTTTAAGACCCCCTTTCAGTCCCGGTTGCATAAAATATATATACATTTATTTCTTTCTTATTAGCAAAATAGTAAGGCAAACGTCATCTAAAACTATTCCAAAATTCAAGTTGATAGCATTAGTAGTTCTTGAGATATCTAGCTGTAACATACAGACAGACAGACTGAGTCGCACCATAAGGGTTCCTTTTTACTATTTTGGTACGGAACCATAAAAATGTCAAATGCAATAATATAATACATAGCATGTCAATCAATCAGTGATTCTTCATTAAGGAAGCCGTCAATTGTGTAATATTTTTTTTCAATAAATATTTCGTTAAGTGCCCTTTTTTTAACCGACGAAAAAAAGGAGGAGTTTCTCAATTCGACACGTATTTTTTTGTTTGTTTTTGATTTAGTGTCCGTGGAGTTTCTTGCCCGTCCTTCTCCATAGGAACCTAAATACACTTTGGAATGGGCAACTAGCTTCGTAGCTTTCTGACTGATCAACTCCTTCACAATTAAAAGGTGCCTGTAATATTAGCCTGTAAACAAAAGCTTCGAATTTGAGCTTATCGATGTTAGCTAGCAGTAAACTCCATTCGTGTACTCTAGCCGTTAACGTTTCCTTCAATGAAATCACAGCACATTCCTAGCCAGTAATTGATGGTCAATTTGGCCTATTATCCAATAAATAAAACTCTTGTGAGCTATTCAGGACGAACTGAAGCTGTTGAATAAGAACTATTTAATAGGTTATTTGACCAATAGAAGGTCTCGTATGATTTGTATAGACTACTACGTCTTATTATGGAGACGTTTTAACTTGAGCGTTTGTGTGTCACAAATCTAAAACGTCCTTCTTGGCGGCAATTGAATAGCCAAATAAATTTACAAGTAGGTAAATGTATAAATACTCGTATCTACTGGTGAAAAAATATTTTTAGAAGGACCTCGAAAAGAGAACGGTATTAAAATCGGGGATCACTAGAGGGTTCCTTCTAAGTCGTGGAGTCTTCTAAGGTATGCCAAATACCACATGGCATAAATGGCCAAACACATAAAGCCACACATCTATGACCAGGTACAATTAAGGGGGAAGCGCTAAGGTAGCCCGTGAAGATGATTTTTTTTTACGATTTTTGCAATTGCAGCTCAGTGTCTGGGCGTATGTTGAATAAAGTATGATTCGCGACCGTAACAAATATGTGTATATAATATATAACTATACCCATAAGAATCAGGAATACAACTCCTTAAGTTAGTACAATCTCAAATGTCAAGATTTCATGAGTTAGTCATTCATTAGGATTATAAAATGAACTTAGAGAGTTGTATTGATAATTTTAATGATTACAATTCTATAAATACAAATTTGGGTCGCGAATCATGTTCAGATCAACATACAACGTTATACTGACATGCAAATTGCAAAAAACGTAAGAAAATTTGAATTTCGCGGGCTACCTGGAGCTTTCGCCTTAAGGTGGCGCAGCAGCCATCAAGTATCCCAATCCTTAACGTATATTTGTTTGTTTACAGATAACCAACCATGGGTTCCTTGCCTCGGGTTTCCGTAGTTAGCGGCGCCCGCACCTTGGTGCCGGCCGCTCCTCTGGCGAAGCATCTCGCGCATCTTGCTGGCAGCGATAACACTGCGCTGGTGTATGCTGGTGAGTGAAGTCTTTACACAATGGGCCATGCTTTGGGTCTCTAGTGATAACCGGGCGTCGGCTACCGGCCAATGTGGGGCCTGTATGTTCCGGAGCATCTATGGACGGAGAGTATTTGTGGCAACCGGAAGGCAAAGCCGAATACTATCTCTCCAGCCAGTATGTAACAGTTTTCGTTATAGGTACCAATCGATGCGGTTGCTACCAAGCCTCAGGTTTTTGTTACAGCATTTTGTCGTCGTGCCCCATATTTTTCCGCCCCTGTTACGACGTGCCCCACATTTTACCGCCGCTGTTACGACGTGCCCCACATTCGGCTCTCTATTTTATTACCTACAGCATATCATGATTAAAGAAATTCATAATCTCGACTAAAATGCACGATACGTAAAATTTTACATAAATGTAGTATTTAAGCATTGTTTAATTTTGAAAACAATTCATTTTTGTTGGCCCTGAGCGTCCGCCTTATACCGCATAGATTCATGTTGACATGTGATCATCACTAGGTACAGACGCCAGCAGGTCAACCTACCCGAAACTGTACCCGAAAGCTTTAGCAATAAAGTCGAAAATCTATTAAAGAAATCTGACAGATAGCAGATAGCTTGATGTGCTGTCGTCTGTACATAGATTACTTCTCCGAAAGACCACACCGACTCAATATGCTAAAGTAACTAAAACGTTTTGTTTTAATTACAAAGATCGAAGTTAAGGTAACAATAATACAATTACAAGACAATTAAAAAAAAATATCAACCCAAACCCATTTATGTCGAACATAAATCTAAAGACAATAGAATTATAGATGAAAACAATAAAATTTCAAATATGATCAGTAAAGAAGTAGGTTGGGATGATTGCAAGATACTGATAATTAGTGTTCTCACATAAAATTTGTATAACCACTGTGTAATTGACCCACTAGCCCCTTGTCAGTCATTGTCAATGAATTTATTTGTGGATGCTGACTTATTAGGTAGGCGATCTATAATAAGAGATGAAATGTAGAATCATGTCTGAAAGTCATCGTCATCTGCCTAGCCTTTTCCCAACTATGTTGGGGTCGACAAGCCTCTTAGAATCACGGTATACTGTTGTATTAATGATCTGAAATGCAATTTTATCATATATATTTAATTATGCTTGCATATTTTATTTCTTTATTGCATACTTTATTTCTCTTTTTAATTGTTCCCTGAATAGATAAATTGATTTAATTTAAATAACAATACCTGGCCTCGTAATAGTTACAGCAGACAAAAATAAAATAATAAATTTTAAAAAGCATTTAAAAACAATATAGTAATTAAAAAGAAAGATAATTGTAATAATACCGACGATGATTGCGAAGGTCGTAAGTTCAATGAATTAACGTGAAGATGTACATTATTAAGTAAAATACATAATTTTACAAAATTATCTTTCATCAGTTCTCGGAGATTTATTAAGAACGAAAGATTTAATCCCACTTTTTAACGACAATCAAGGAAATTAGCTTTAAACTACACTTTTTTGTAAGCCTTGATAAGATTATTAATATAATTAGACTTTCCGAATTGAAAAACTAGAAAGGCAATCACTAAAGTGGGTGTAGTTAATTTATGGAAAATGATAATGTGGTATTATTTTAGTGATTATTTTCTTTAGTACATCTAGCTGGAAACTGCTTCGTAGAACTATCATAATATGATGTTAATAGTGGTATAAGTAAATAATTATAAAAGGCGTATAACGTGTGTAACGTGCTTTCTTGGTGGGTTAAGAAGAAAATAAAAAAGAAATTAACAACTTAACGTTACAAAGATTCTTTTAATGAAATTAGAGATTTAACAAAGCAGGTTGAACTAGGCGTGGTCCAGATATCGAGCGCGCGAAAGATCTATGCCGCCTAAAGAACGCCACTATCCTGTAAGTCCTCCAGATGTAGAAAGCGGGAACCAGGTATTGGTGATTCTGGGTCCGGGTATAGTTGCTCGCAGGGTTGTCCCCTGCGGCGGCGGCAGCAGTATTAGTAGCCGGCCTACCGGAGCTTGAGTAGAAGCACAGCGCTTGTAGGTACGCTGGTGTAGAGGTAGGTAGGAAGCCTGGAATGAAGTCGGATTGTCTAGTTAGGTGTTGTCCGGATTCATGCGGCCGACTAGCTACATCCTGACAGCCGTCGCTCTAGAGGCCTACGGTGGATAGTGATGAGCTAGCAAATATTAACTATAGAGATGAAGCAGTCCAGGCGGCGTAAAGGCTTAAGACCTGGATACGGATGATAGAATTCAGAACCTTGATCCACAAGACTTGGTACTTTACACTCAGAGATCCGCATTTAGCAACACATAAAATGATATGGAAGCTATTAGACATATGTGGAAAAAGGAGACCCGGACCACCGACAGGTAGGAGGGCAAATCTCGCATAGAAATCTATAAGACTTAAAGCATTTGGTCGTGTTATCCAAGCGGTGGCCAATAAATAAAAAATAAAAATAAATAACAAGTTTATTGTACAAAGAGAAACACATAAGCTTAGTTATACACTAAATACGATTGTTAGTACAAGTGGTGGTCACAATCAGGTTGAACAGCTGACTCCTGAACTAAGTAAAAAGACACTTTTATTTCAGGAGTTTGGTTCCTCATAAGATTTAATACCTGAATTTAAAAATTAGGCACAATGCAAATTAAATAATACAATTTTGTATTGTATTAAATTGCTTATTCTACCATTATAGATGAGACATGCAGTGTACGTGTGAGTTATGCTGAGCTGGAAGCTCGTACCAACTCCCTCGCAAGAGCCATCACATCGAGAGCAAGACCTTCGGGCGCTAACAGGGATGGAGACTACGTCATCGCTGTGTGTATGCAGCCTTCACATAGGTGAGATCTAGAACTTGACTGAAACTGAACTTGACTTGGTGACTAGTAACTTCAGTTTTATATCTGGGATGATAACGCACTTGCCTGACATGCATCTGATTCTGGTATTGCGAATGTTCATAGACGGCGGTGACAGTCAGGTGAGCTGATTGATGGTTACCAAGAAATAAATTGAAACAACTTGGCGAAAAGAACAGGAACTATAGTTTTTAACAATAAAAGTATTTAAGACTAAAAGACTATAATTAATTATTAGACTTGAAAGGTGGTTTGCTCAAGTGCGAGTGCATTCGATGCACTTACTTTATTAAATATGGGGTTGGAAAATTGGTTTCTTATTGAAGATTACTTCATCGTATAACAATCTCTAAAACTTTTCAATCTTATTTTTCAGCACTATCACCACTTTGCTGGCAACGTGGAAGGCAGGAGCTGCCTACGTTCCTATGGAGCCAAGCTTCCCCCAAGCCAGGATCTCGCACATCCTCAAGGATGCTGAACCGTCTCTTATTATTTATGATGAAACCGGTAGGTTACTTCTTCATTATTTTAAGACTCATCAAGATATTTTTATATCGTCTCTCTAACCAATTTTGATAACAATTTCATCGGCAACAACGGTATTTACTGCTTAATGAAGTGTCTTATTAATAAACCACTTAATTTACCAGGAGATACCGTTATGATTCTTTACACCGTAATAAATATGGCATATTTTTCTTGTTACATTAATTATAATAATTATTTGAATAAAAAATTAGTAAAACAATATCTAACCTTGGATCTATCGACTGGTTTTCAGCAAATCCCGCTATGTTCTCCGGGAGCGGTGTACCAGCTGCATCCTACGAAGAGTTAGCACACGAAGCTAGTGGACTGTCAGCTGATGTCGTCCAGGATATGGAAGTACTGGCTGCAACTAGGAGCGAGAGCATCGCTATTGTACTGTATACTTCTGGAAGCACTGGTATTCCTAAAGGTATTTGTCTATTTGGATGATGTAATAATTTTAGTGCAGATAGAGATGTATTCATTGAAGGATCAGTGTTGATGTTCACACGAAGAATTTATGATTGAAAGTTAATTAAAGTGTTTGATGAAAAAAAATATTAAAAACACCTGATTCCGTTTTAACAAAAATCTGATATTAAAACTAGAAAAAATCTGATATTAAATAACCTCATCTTTTTTTTCAATCACAAGGAGTTCGCCTGTCCTACGCAGCCGTCTGTAACCGCCTCTGGTGGCAATTCCACAACTTCCCCTACAGTGAAACTGAAGTCAACTGCGTGTGGAAGACAGCTCTGACCTTCGTAGATTCAGTGAGCGAGATTTGGGGTCCACTGCTGCATGGCAGAACTCTGCTTATACTGTCCAGGGAAACTACCAGGGATCCCCAAAAGCTTGTCAATGTGTTGGCTGATAATCAGGTGAGTTAAATTAAACCAAAGATTTCATTATTTAATTTTTGGTTCTACAATGTCAAAACGATTTATTGCAAATTGTAGGAGTAAACAATGCCAACACATTTTAAAATTGGTAATAAATTAGAATTTTATGAGAATTTTGTCTATTCTTCACTTTATGTTTCCCAACAAAATCCACTGTTTCTATTTCAGATTCAACGTCTAGTTCTAGTACCAACTCTACTCCGTTCCATCCTCATGTACCTTTCCCTCAAGCCTTCTGAAAGACCCCTTCAGAACCTGAAACTCTGGATCTGCTCCGGAGAGACCCTTAGCAAGGACTTAGCAGCGCAGTTCTTCAAGAATTTCGGAGATCACAATGGTTATAAGCTTGCCAACTTCTATGGCAGTACTGAAGTGATGGGAGATGTGACCTATTATGTCTTGGAGAATAGTAGCCAACTTGATATTCATTCTACTATTCCTATTGGTAAGTTATTTCTACACAAATAATACTGTCTCCTTTAAAAATATTTGAGTTGATTCACAAGTTGGACTTTTTATATTTACCGTAATTTGAGAGTTTTATTCTTTTGAACTACATATAGGTTATTTATTTACTCAGAACAAAGGATTGTAGATTACACATTAAAAATAAAGTTTTACAAAATAAGTACTATTTCTACAAACATGTGGGTGAGCACTGCTCTCCTAGCTAGGTTATGGAAACCTGTGTTAAGGAGAAGTACTCCGGTCCCTTGACGTAAAAGTTACCTAATGTTACTTTTATAATTTCGGAGAATTGAGTTTGACAATTAAATTAAAAGATACGTTTTACTATCGTTAAAATAAAATAATTTAAGATAAACATGTGTATGTTTATCTGTGTGTGCGTGTACGTATATAAAGTAGTAAAATTGAGCTTCGGTAACTCCTACTTTAACTGTTTTTGTTATAATTCAAATCTGATGTAACAATAGCAGACTAAAACAAAAGCAAGCGTCATTGGCTCTGAGCCATCATCATCTTCTGCATAGCCTTTTCCCAACGATGGCGATGTTGGGGTCGGCTTCCAGTATAACCGGATGCAGTTGAATACCAGTATTTTACATTAAGCGACTGCCTATCTGACCTCCACAACCCAGTCACTGGGCAATACGATACCTTACTAAGACTGGTTGTCAGACTTTCGGGTTTCTGACTAACTGTAACGATTGTCAAAGATTCATGAATGACAGCCGGGACCAACAGCTTAACGTACTTTCCGAGGCATGGAGGGGTCTTGGTATGTAAAGATGGTCACCCATCCACGGACCAACCGCGAGAAGCGTAGCTTAACCTGATAGATCGATCCGTGCAGCTGTTATTACTTATCCACAATCCCCTGTAGTGCTAAATAGGTATATATTGATCTATATATGGTAACACCAGTAGCCGCCTCATGATGTAATACAGTTAACTGTACATCTATGGTCATTTGACATTTATATCGCCTTTTGTAAGCAGATTTTTGTAGTTAATGGTTACTAACTTACTACTGATGACCGTACTTGGTACTTAACGTAAGTAAAGAATGTCTGCACAGAGATGCACAGAATAGGATTTTATTGTGAAGCCCAAGACTAATAGAAATATATTATAAATCCGCCATGTCCATTTTTCAATATCGTCAAGACAACATCAGTTCCCAAAAAAGAGTAATACAGTACAAACCGGATGCTGAATACTAGTATTTTACATGGAGCGACTGACGACGAGATGACCAGTCCTTATTAAACAAAATCTAAATACATAGACGACCTTGTCATATCAAATTTTCTTTCCACAGGTGCTCCTCTAGACAACTGCGCTGTATACCTGTTGGATGAGGAAATGAACCCAGCTCGGGAGTCAGAGCCTGGTGAAGTGTGGGTGGCTGGGTGTAACTTGGCGGCTGGGTACGTGGGTGGACAAGGGGCAGACAAGTTCCTTGACAACCCTCATGCTGCACATCCAGGTATTTATTTTAAACTTAATGTATGCATGATATAACATCATACCATGGTAAGTTGTCTTCACCCAAATGTACTATTCATGTTGATAGAAAGAAAGAAAAGTATTTATTAAGACTCGCACAGGAAGATCACAAATAAATAAATAAATGATAATTGAATTCAAAACATAATTCCATATAAAATTGTTAGTAAAGCTTAAGTCTATGTTAGTGCCTTATACCCACTTAATCCTTAAAAGCCAACCTTACATTAAAAAGGACACCACCTGAAGTGTGTACCTTATTCCAGTGTCGCACAATAGGACACTCAACCCTTTCCATTATGGAGTTTAGAAGGCCGTTGGTGCTGCCCCGCACGCGATGCATCAGGGAGGCCACTCTCTTGAGCACTATTGCTCTAAAGTAGTCGGTGTTGGCCTCTTCAAACATCCCCGATGCACTACAGTAACGCGGCAACCCCAACAGCATCCTAAACCCATCATTGTAGAGGACCTGTAGGGTACTGAAAGCCTTCTGCGTATAGCGAACCCACAGGCTGCAGGTGTACAATGACTGCAATACGCCTTAAACAGAGTGATAAAATAAAAAATATATATATATAAAAACATTCCCGTACGAGGTCAAAAGGCTCCAATCTCAGCATGATGCTGCAACATTTAAAAGTAAGTGTCGCAGCGCTGGTATTCTGATAGGGCCCATCATCATCATCATCATCAGATCAGCCCGGAATCACCCACAGCTGGGTATAGGCTTCCGCCTTTTTCTTCCATACTCCCCGGTTCCGTGCATCCCTCATCCACATGTTTCCCGCGACTTTGACGATATCATCAACCCAACGCGCTTTTGGACGGCCCTGGTTTCTATGGGCTTTACTTAACCTCACATGTTGTTATGCTTACTGAATTCGTTTATTTATTTAACAGTCCATCATCCAGTTTTCATATCTATACCGATACGTAGTCTTATAGGAAAATAAGTGTAGCATATAATAATAATAATAATAATAATAATAATAGCCACCCAAACCCATAGCCCAATATGTTTTGTTTCCACGTACAACAATAGTCCTGTACCAACCGGGGGTTGTCCTTGGGTGCACTTGCATAGTGCATACAGGGATAATCGTCGGTTTGTGCCTCCTCATCATTTAAAATTATCTAAGGGGCCTCTGCGAGTTGGCTTCGGCTCCTCGTACGCCTTCCAAAGGTCCGGGACCCCAGGGTCCCGAGAAATATCAAAAAATCACAAATAATAATAATAATAATAATGTGCTAGCGCCCGTTTCCGCGGTTCCATTATTAAGTGTTCAACTCACCCCCTGCCATTTTTTCCGTGTCTATTAAAACATTGATCAGGCAGGGGCCGTAGTCCTTTCATAGTTCTAGGTAACCAGTCCACTTTAGCCATCCAACACATATTCCAATATCTTTGTTTCCATATCCTGCTAAAGTCCTACACCAACCGGGGGTTGTCCTTGGGTGATAATCGTCGGTTGGTGCCTCATTTCATTAAAAGCGTCTAACGGGCCTCTGCGAGTTAGCTTCGTTCGGCCCCTCACGCCTACCAAAGGTCCGGGATCGCAGAGTCCCGAGATATGTTAAAAAATAATAATAATATTTTGGGACATTATTCACACACGGTCATCTGATCCCAAACTAAGCAGAGCTCTTGTACTATGGAAACCAGATAGCTGATATACTAGATACATACACTACATATTAACTATCATTGCATAATTTTTCTTTCCCAGATTTCGGTCGTCTGTACCGCACTGGCGACTTTGGAGTGCTGGAAAAGGGAGTAATTCTGTATGCAGGACGTACAGACTCTCAGATCAAGATTAGGGGACATCGGGTGGACCTGCAGGAGGTCGACCGCGCTGTAACTGGAGTTGATGGCGTTGATAAATGTAAATATTTGAAAAAGGCTATTAAAATTAAATTGACCAGACCACCTTGGCTGCTTGACTTTTTGTAAACTCAGATTTTTAAAAAGTTTGCAGTCATGGTGATGGCCGACAGAAGATGCATAGCATGTAGCGGTGACGCGGTGACGCGAACCCGTGACATTTCCCCCCTACCACAAATCTCTCAACGCGCCTAAACAAGTCTTCACACAGAACCCTGTTCCTGCTTGTTCATATGTACTAAAGAAGTTACCTACACCTATTTAAGAATGTTTATAATTCCAGGTGTGGTGCTATGCTACGGTCTGGATAGCGGCAACCCAGAGATCCTGTCGTTTGTCACCATCAAGCCTGAAGCCAGAATAGCCGCACAACACATCGAGGCTGCCTTGAAGAATTCACTCACACATTACATGATTCCACAGGTATGGTTTTATGGATTAATTGTGAAATAATAATCGCAGAATATCCTTTTCATAATATCCTTTTCTATATTATGATTTTATATAAAATTAAGAATTCGCAAACAATTTAATATGAATCTCTATGTTTTCAGGTCATTGAGGTGGAGAGCATACCGCTGCTAGTCAACGGCAAAGTGGATCGACAAGCGTTACTGAAGATGTACGAGAACACTAATAATAACGGTAAGCTCATACGGTATCCACATTTCAGGAAAATATTAATCTCAATAAGCTAGTTTGATGTAGTACCTAATACTAATTCCTTAACATAGGCTCCAAGAGTGGCAATTCTGAAACTAAATATTCACTTTGTTAATAAATATGATCACCACAGCATGAGTGATGAGCTGTTCTTATTCATGTACTTAGTTTTTGTTATGAAAGAAGAAGATCCAAATAGACCATTTAAAATCGTAAACATCAAAATAAAAATCATAATCCACTATGAATGAATGAATGAATGAATGCTCCAGCGTGAACCAGACTCAATCGACCTCGGTCGACAGGCCAGCTGGAGTGGTTGGTTAAGATACCGCCTATCATGTCGCAGGTCGTGGGTTCGATTCCCATCCAGGACAAACATTTGTGTGCATGAACATGTCTGTTTGTCCTGAGTCTGGGTGTAATTATCTATATAAGTACGTATTTACAAAAAAAAGTAGTATATGTAGTATATCAGTTATCTGGTTTCCATAGTACAAGCTCTGCTTAGTTTGGAATCAGATGACCGTGTGTGAAATGTCGCAGGATATTATTAGGATATTATTATTAATTATTATTAATAAATAAACCCAAAGATTCACACTAGCCACTGGAGCCTCATGTTTCATGGAGCTACAGAGACCATTGCATACTAGTATCAAGGAGTAGAGTGATAATGGTAGGGAAGACTTGCCCTTAGGATATAGAAGCATTATTAGAGGCGTACCGGATATGCATTCTAGAGTAGGCAAACTAACGAAATTATTTTGTTTTCTAGATGATTCAGAAATCCCTCTAGACATCGATTACTCCTCGGTAACTCCATCTGACATGCAAGCAGCCACAGTTCTGTTCGAGACAGTTGGCGAGGTGCTCGGCCGCGCCGCCCGTGGCGCTATCTCTGTGAGGGCGGGCTTCTACGAGTTGGGAGGGAACTCTCTCAACTCTATCT
The DNA here is from genome assembly GCA_948252095.1 of Dicycla oo. NCBI lineage: Eukaryota > Metazoa > Arthropoda > Insecta > Lepidoptera > Noctuidae > Dicycla > Dicycla oo. The sequence goes on from OX411732.1 coordinate 21,130,948, forward strand.
ACACTATTACTAGGTTGAGGGATAAGGGATATTTTATTGGTGAGTTTAATTTGTTATACTTACCATTATATTTTAAGATAGAGCGGAAAGTAAAAGACAAAAAAAGCCTGTACGAGCCGAAAATTTACATATATTATGACAATTTAGCAAACTACATAGATAGTCTCATAAAATATTTGAATATTGAAACAATGAGTGAGTGCTATGTCGGATTAAATCCTCGTAATCATTTTCAAATTGAAAAACTTACAAGTAAGTAGTTAAAACCAAACCATTTTTTTGTTTTTATTAAAGTTGATGACCCTTGACCCTAACTTTAATTTTATTTATTTAAAAATAAGTTAAGGCCATCTATTTCAACAACTACAGAAAAAACACATAAAAACTATGTGTGTGACTAAAGATTCATCATAACGCAACCTCAAACAACTGAGCCTGTAACAAAGAATCAACCACCGAACTCTAATTCCTCAATAATTTTCCAGATATCAGTGACTTCCTCGGCGCAGCGAACCTAGGCGAGGTTCTATCCCACATGAGCACCAGTCCCAACCACGATGGTGATGATAGTGAACTGTTTACTGCTGAGCCGTTAGCTGACGAGCATAAGCAGCAAGTTATTGAGTAAGTATCTCTTTCAAACTTGTATAAAGTTCTTAGTGAAGTTCAATATGAGTTTTATAATAGTATGCCACTAACGATAATTCAGGAGAATTTCAAAATAATATTTTAAAAGCCATTATATATGTTGTTGATACTGAACAGAAAAGCTTACTTTACTACAACAAAAAAAAACTATATCCTAACAAATATTAAAAATGCAAAAGTGAGTTTGATTGTTACGCTTTCACGCTAAAATGGCTAAGCGGATTTGGATGCACTTGGGCACACAGATAGACCATGACCTGGGTAAGGACATAGGATCCTGGATAGCAGACAAAGACGCAGTATAATAATAAAATTAATGACGGCTGAGAAAAAACCACAAAAGATGTAAATTTAAAAAATGCCAATAACGTCTTGTGGTGTTTGAAAGCGATCTTCGACTTGTACAGTGAACATAAAAAAAATCACTGTACGTATTCCAAACAATCAAAGGAAATCTAAGTTTATATGTATTTTCGTCAAACGGTCTTTGGTAACGTGGGGAGATTTCTGTCTTAGTAGTTACATAAACTTTTGGTGTGAAACATCCAAGGCGGCCTGACCCACCACGCCAACAGTCATCACGCGCTCATAACTCTGCGACTCTCTTCTCACTCGGCTCAGCGATCCCCCCTCTCTCTCACCGCGCTGAGCTCGTATACATAATAGCGTATTTTCTATACAAAATGGTTTCGATGTTTCACATCTGCCAGAAGTCCCGCGACGGCACAGATTAATACAGGTAGGACACGCCGCAGTTTAGGTATGAAGCTACAAGTACACGGCGGGCCCTTGTCACGGGGCTAATTCAGTGCGGGCTGCCGCTCACCGGCCACCTCGCACGGTCAGTTCGATACTCACTCACAAGCCACGTCGTAAAAGAATACAACCCTAGCGAGTCATAAGAGTTACGCGATAGAAAGAGAGGCAACTTGGAGGTGAATATAACTGTACGTAATAAGCGTTGTGGGACCTGAATTGCACAAGCGTTGTGGGACCTGAATTGCACTTATTGTGTCGTAGCAAGAGTCGCTTTTTATTTAAATGACCTTGCGGAGTGTCCCATCTTTATTAATCTGTAGCGAAGGCTGAATTTTTTTATTTGCTCCTAGGTTACGAAAAAGCTTGTCCTAAATACTTTTTCTTTCCAGAATGATAGTCTCATCGTTCTACAACAAGGCAGAGTTGGAGCAGTTCCTTAAACACGAGATCAACACGAATGACTACGCAGTCCTCGTCAGTGATACCTGGCCAGCGCTCCTCAGCGCTAAATTAAGCGTTGTACTCAAGAATAATTGTAAGTATACGTATATCACTATAAGCTCTTCACTCAACTCATGCATTATGCGCTGTATCTCATCAATTATTGCTCGCAGGCCAGGCACGATGGTCGCAGGAGTCGTTACCATTGTACATAGACACCTGTAACACCCCAAAGGGTTGGTCGTTATGCTTCCAATGATCCACAAAGAAAAACCTTAAATGCTTGTTCTAAAATTACACCAACACTTAAAATGAGGCCACCTTGCTCCTTGCTGACAGAAAAAGGCATGCTGGTATTTCTGCCATATTTATACCCCTTCATCACCATCATAGTTTCAGCCGAAAGACGTCCACTGCTGGACCTATGTCCAGCAGTGGACGTCTTTGCATCCAGCGGATTCCTGAGGCCTTCACAAAGTCGTTGGTCCACCTTGTGGGAGCCCTTCCAACGCTACGAATATATATCCCTTACACAAGGAAAATACTTTTAGACCTGCCCTATTTTAATTATGTTTCCCACAGCATCAGGAGCCCTGGTAGCCGTAGCGCTGAACTTCGACGCTCGCGACGAACCAGAAGTGGAATTGACAGGAGGTCTCATGAAGATCATGCTCTTCTTGGAGTTCGTCGAGAGCTCTGTCAGAGATAGCATGCTGCCGCCAGGGAAGGGTAAGTTAATATATCAGTGAAACTATTTAAGGAGACAAAAATTCACCACGCTACCATCATTATAGTCCATTACGGCCATCTGCGCTAGCTGGGGGGTAGAAAGAAGCTTGTTCTTTGGCGAAAAATACTTGACATTAAATATTACATGTCTTTAACACTTTGATTGGCATTTACTGCCTTTCAAAATGAGGTCCTTTTTAGAGACTATACATACAGCAAAGGAAGTCATTATAGTAGAGAGAAAGCTTTATAGAAATGTCTGGAATAGCTATTTGAGGAAGTAGCCATGCAGATTCATGAGGACCTCTCCCGACATTAAGGCCAAATCAGTTGCTTTCGTCGCTCAACTCAACAAAATATTAAAATTTTCGTATTTTTTGCTGGCTGCATTGAATTTTAAGGTCTTGGTCCCTATCAGAATACCAGCCTTGCGACACTTATCTTTGAATGACGCAGCACTATGTTGAGGCCCTTAAATTTTTGGTCTCGTATGACTTTTTTTTTATGTGTTGTTCTTTTTTCTGTGCTAGTCCCAAAATTTAATTTTTCTTTATCCTCATCATTATCTTCCAATATTTCTAGGCACAATCTTCCACTCCTTCATGATGGCGACAGCAGAGAGCCTCACTCCTCGGGACAACGTGGCCGCCATCAGAGCGCTGGAGAATGCTACCATGAACCTCGCCAAGGAAAGGGGATTCCGCGGAGTGTTCACCACCAACACCAATCCGTTGACACAGGTATGTTAATAGAACCAACGAACTATCAAGCGGCTAGGAGAGAATTTACCAATATTTCTCCATGAAGAATTTTTAAGGTTGCCTTAGATATAAACAGTTAGCAAACGTAGACACCTTTGCAAGATGGCTGGTAGTAGATGGACCAGAGTAGTCGAGTATATATACAATATGTAACAAAAACCCTGTTGTTCCTTCTGCTTACCTTTTAAGAATCGGGATACATCCTACTTCCTACTAATATCATAAACTAGCTGACCCGACTAACGTTGTCCTGTCAAAATTTCAATAATTCATACAAAATTCCCATAGAAAATGCACTTTCGGTTTTCCCGAATTTTCAAATTTTCCCGACAACATTTCAAACATTTTCTTTCATACAAACCTTGTCCAGACAATTACAAACACAACTAAAAAATAATTATCTAATTTGGTGCAGTCGTTCGGAAGTTATGCGCGTACATACATTTCGGCGAGTCATTTTTATATATATAGATGTGAAAGTTTGTATGTTTGTTCCTCAATCGCGCCAGAACGGCTGAACGGATTTGGATGCAGATAGATAGTCTGGAATAGCACATAAAATACTTTTTATCCCGGAAAAATGTACGGTTCCCGTGGGATAATTTCCAACATCCCCGCGGGCGAAGCCGCTGGCAAAAGTTAAATAGTACGTAATAAAACAATTCATTTATAAAAAAAAAAGTTTAACAAAAATAATTAAAATGTTTCACTGATTTCTTACCTCTGCATGAAGCGATGACGCGAAACCAGAAAGAGATAGAACGTTTTCGCCACCCCTTTGATCGGTGCCGCTGCGTGTGTAGTTTTCTACACAAGTTCGTGACCTTGTCAGCTGTTGTTTATAACTAAAAAGTGCCACGTATATGTCCCTAAAAGGAACAACAGGGTTTTTGTTAGGGTCATGTATTGTACCTATGGACATTTCAGACTATCTCCAAAATGGCCTCACACTGCACACAACACCGATAGCGTCACGCCACTCACTGGTGTTGCTAGAAAATAAAAATGCCGCCACAGTGTTGCAATATTATATTTTTAGTACTGCCAGTTTTGTTTATTATAATCAATGTCCAAAGGTACAAGCGTCCATAGGTACAATACATGACTATACATATTGTATTGTATTGTTATATAGATAAACGTGGCGCATGATTGGAGAGGCCTAAGTACAACTAGACTGCTCTTAACTGAAGATGATAATGGTGATAAGACTCACAGAAGGAAAACAAGTTCGAGAGGTGTCGTGATACATCTGGAACGAAGTTCCTTTTGCTATATATTTTATATTAATACAGAGCCATCATTGCTAAAAACTATACTAGATGGCTGTATATTAAAAAACAAAAACCAAAACTTTTGACTCTTGAAACTGACGGCGTATCGCTTTTGACTGACGGCGTGTCACAATTTCTGCCAGTTTACTCCTACCACAAGCCGCGTTAAAGAATTTCGTTCCAATAATCAACATCGATACAAGGCCGCATTTCGTTATATAATATGATAATTTATTTTCTTCTTCTCTCGGCAAGAAGAAAACACCTGCTTTTATAGCTTAAGATGCGTCATCGTTCAGTAACTGTCCAATGATCACCACACCACATAAAAAAATGTCACTTGTGAATTGAAGCACTTATGATGCACCCTTTTTATTCAGACGTAGTATTTAACTCGCCATTTTCTGCGCAATCGGCAGCAGGCCTACGTCCAGAAAGTTCTCAAACATTTTTTTTTTTTTATTCCAGCAACTCGGTACTGACGTTCTAGGCTATCAAACTCTCCTGGACTACCAAATAAATCAATACGTTGACCCCAACGGAGAGAGAATCTTTGGAAAAGCGCCCGATGATATGAGAGCCATCGTATGTTGGAAACCACTGGACTAACTCTGTGATAAATTACAAGGTAATTGAGACTTTAGGAGTATTAGTATTAGGTCTATTTTAAATTGCTTTGCTATGTGAGTTGTGATTTTTGTGGACCAGAGAGCTTTAAGAAGGTATTATTAGAATGAAAAGTTGACCTTAAAACAACTGTCTAAGGTAGATTTTTATTTGACTTTTGAGGATCTGGGAAGGAGCTCAAATAATGTGTATTATAAGTTGTGTTAAATGTTGTGAGTGTTTTTTGTTAAAAGTTATTAAATAATATATTTAGTGAGCACAATAGACATTTAAAATAGCAATTTAGACTTTGTTCCAATAAGATAATACTTTTAGGAAAAACTATAGGTATAGCAATTTTCGTAGTGATTGTTAATTTCTGCCTATTTTTTACTTTGTGATTGAACAGTGATAAAGTAGTTTTTTTGCATCTTGCCAATTTTTGTCCTTTTAATTTGTTTAAACAAAAATATTTTAAGGGCTAATTTAAAATATTTGTTATAACTACGTCAATGTTAAATGTTAAGTTACTAAGTGAGGAAAAATCAGTGATAGAAAAATTAAGATTTTGATTATTTGGTATATTTCGTTAAATGATGATGAGGCACAATGAATTAGGTACATGTATTATGTGTGTTTTTATTGTTATTTAAATTAACCTCTCAAAAATTCTGTGTTTAAAATATTTTCTTAGATTTTGTATGGATTTCGAGTTTCGACTCGCTATTGAGTATTTTAAGGTTAAAAATCATTTTGTTTAATATGTTACCAAAATTAATTATGGTTATATTTATAAACCGGATATGGATCAAACTTTCCACCGAATTTTTATTAGTCTCAAAAACTTTATAAAAATAAAAAACTGAAGTCCACAGTGACATTTATAATAGAACAAAAAAACACAACCATTACAACAATTGTACATTGCGTGATTACTGTACAAACGGTGTACAGTTTTTATAGCGCCCGTATTTTAGAAATTGTTATGAAATCTCAAAGAATAGCATAAAGTAGCTATTATGGCTTGAGCATAGCTTTTTCAATACGGGTATACCTACACCATTAAGATCTACGGCCAGCAAGCTGGTCGGTCTGCGTACACAAAGACAACATTATATTTAAACTACAATAGAATGACAGTAGACAAAAGTGAGAATATCTTTTGAACCATTTCTTGATGAAGAGTTTCTGAAAAAATATAAGTACTTCAGCTCATAAAAAAATATAAGTACTTGCTTTCAAACATGATCTAGGGAAAAGATAAAAATAAAATTTAAAACGAATGGTTCTCGTGACATACCTAAGGCTCGGCGCACACGGGCCACCGACTACAGCCACCGGTGGCCAGCGACAGCGACTTAACACACTTTTTCATATATTTTGTATAGACGCACCGCACACGTGTAGCCGGTGGCGGCCACTCGCTACAGCAGTGTCCGCGACTCGCACCTTGTGGTCGCTGCGGGCCACACAAGACGCCGACACCCGCCACTGTCGCCCTGCTCGACCCGGTCACGGGTTATAAAATGTGGCGGCTTACGAACACCGGTGGTTACATTCCGACCTCGCCGCCGAGGTCCCTCGCGACGACCCCGAAGTAATTGTCCTCCCCCCCGTCCCTTGCTCGGTAATATGCAGTGCTAGCTGGTGGCGTAGCTGAGCCTGTAGCTTTAAACTCCCCGTTCAATAATAGTCACTCTAATTTGATCCAGCCTATCCCATCTTGCTGTCCTCCCCAGCGACGCCCTAAGCCGAGGTTCGTTCCCCACAGGGGGAGCCCTTAGCGTGTAGTCGCTTAGTCTGTAAGTTTTATGCCCCTGGCTGGAGGCTTTGAGTTCGCTTAAGGCAGCCACAGGATTGACCGGTTAAGTAGTCACGGCCTCTCTAGGCCAACTACGAGATGACATTTATATAAAAAAAAAAAACAACGGTGGCTGTCGCTCGCTTCTGACACTGGTGGCGGTAGCGCGCGACAGCCACCGGTGGCTGTGGTCGGTGGCCCGTTTGCGCCGAGCCTAAATAAAAAAATATGGACTAGTTTAAATAGAACAGTTACAAAAGATGATCTAAATATTAAATAAAAACTGTGAAGCCTTTTTATTGAAAGATCTGATTTGATAATAAAATAGTGCAATGTTATATGTTAAGTAAATCAGTGACTAAAATTAGTGTTAAATAAACTAAAAAAAAATCATCGTTAATAGCTATACAAAAAAAGAATCTTGATGACTATGACATGTGTTCTATAAAAAGTAAGAAAAAAAAACTTATTTTAATCATTATAATGCATAGTTTTTAAGCAAATAAATATAGTTCTAGCTATATATAAATGATAGATCTCTATATGTTTTAAGATATTGATATTTTAGCTGTATTTTACAATTTGAGTAAAATTAAGATAGATAGTACTTTTAAGGAATTTAAGTGTAATTTATTTGACAATAAATATTTATCTGATAAAAATATAACTTTATTTTTGTATTACGTTTGGTTAAATTCGATTTTTTTTACAGTGGAGAACTGTCATCCGATCATACGATCGGTAAAGTTTTGGTTTCGAACGGTCCCACAATAACGGCTTTCCAAATACAGAGTGTTTTTTGACAACAGAATATCAAATACTGGTAAAAATTACAGATTTTCATGACGGTCGTTATAATATGACGGCCACCGCTCTTCAAGGAAACCGTAGCGTTATAGTGGGTCACAGATATCGTCGGGGATAATGCAAATCCGCGAATCTACCATACGTAAAGTGCGCGTATCTGCACTACGTGTAGGTTTACATGGGAAGGTTATAAGTTTATATTTATTTTTTATTTCAACGGCTTTTGACCGCATTTTTACATGGTAAGTAATAATTCATGTGTTGTTAACAGCAGAAATCTAGGCTACATTTGTCAGATACGCGGAATTATCCCATGCTAGTTCCGCGGATTTGCACTATCCCCGACTATTATCTAGATAAAGGAGATTGGCCAAGCCCGTCACAGCCAACTTGGCGGCTTGTGCTGACTGCTGTATGCCCACAACGGCTTAGAAAAAAGCGGACATATACTGCCACCAGGGGCGTACTATAAAATATTAAAACCATCATTTTTCCATTGCCAAAAAGGGATGGTGCTATCGGCCTTCTATAGCTTCGTCTCACACCGGGTAAATGGTGGCATTAATACGTCATAGTATGGCACCAGCGCCCTAATTGCTTAACACGCTATCAATCGGAATCGGTTTCATTTTGACTGTTGAACAACATTCATTGCGTGATTTACGTTGTCGAGTAGACAAATTTTTCGAACATATGAAACCATGGATTAGCAATTTGCTTCAAAATGATTTAGATTCCGATTGATAGTGTGTTTACGCAATTAGGGTACCTGCAGTTCACATCCAATCCCACACATGTATTATTCAGATTATACAAAAATCAGGGTGACAGCTACGGCCGCCACATAGCGTACGCCATTTATCAGCGATGACGTCACTGAAACGTTATTAATGAATGTAAGTTGGTGTGTTTTCCTAGAGTGTTTTTGACCCTGTAAATTCAACGTCACCGTAAAGGCGGCTTGACGAATCTCCTTTTATTCAGATATCTTCTACTGCACTAGGCGATACCTACACAGTTTGCTCAGTACCATGGTGCGAGTGACAGATGTCAGTATTGAATGACTAGGTCAGTAACATTATGCAATTCAATTTTATCGATAACAGCAAAAATCTCGTTCTCATTATAATAATTTTAAAATGTCTTTGATGTATCTTCTTTATTTGATTTTTTTTACATGTATAAATTATATTTTTAAATATTAGAATAAAAAATAAAAATGTAAAAAATAGAAATCAACTGGCATGGGGAACAGGGTCCAAGCTACCGGTAGTTAGGGCTCCAGAGACAGGAACCTCCTCACAATACGCGCCGGGCAAGGAGGACTGCCTTCTGAATCAGGCCTTTCACCCAGCCACCCAACGAGAGCCTCTTGAGATGTTGGTCGAGGCTCTTAGCGATAAGGCCATTGACCGTAACGACTATCAGCACAATGATTGCCGAGTCCACATTCCACATGGCGACAACCTCGTGAGCTAAGTCGAGATATTTCTATTGTTTCTCCTTCTCAGCCTTCACGAGGATCCCGTCATGCGGGATAGTGACATCGATTAATATTGTGCGGTGCATTGATCGATCTATTACCACTATATCGGGCTTATTGGCTACAATAGTCCTGTCAGTGATAACAGACCAGTATAACGTGGCATGGTCATCCTCTAGAACTGGGTCGGGCACATAAATGTAATACCTACGGTACCTCAGAGTCCACAAGGTCCTATTTCAGAGCAAGTTGCTGATGGATAATCCTGGCCACTAGGTTATGCCTGAGAAAATACTCGCCGTTACCCAAACGAGAACACCCAGAAGTAATGTCTGATAGACTCACCGGGACAATGGCATGCCCGACATAGACGATCGTCCCATCTTTCATTATATATTTCCGGTAGTTATTCGTTAGCCTAACTTCATCCATAATCGCACAGACCGAACCTTCGGTTTCCTCAAAGAGGTCACCGAAGCGTAGCCAGGTCACAGACTCTAAGAAATCTACGTCGGGCCCATGAAGGGCCCGGTAAAAGCGTCCGTGAAGCTCCATGCTTTGCCATACTTCCTTGCGGTCGTTGGTACTAAGCACCACAGGTTTGCGCCAGTTCTCTTTAGCCAATGACAACGTCCAATGTCCTTGTCCACTGCAACCACATCTCGGTGCATACCCAAGTCAGCCTTGACAAAATATTCTCTGAGACTGCACACCTCACGGTTGTGGAGGGTCTTAGCATTTAAAAAACCTCGACCCCCGCACTTCCGCGGAATGTACAGCCTCATGACAGACGAACGTGGGTGATGCATCCGGTTTGCGGTCAGCTGTGACCGGACTCTCCTATCCAGGGCGTCTATTTCCGTCTGGGTCTACTTGAGTATGCCAAAAGAGTACATCAGGACCGGCATGATCCAACCGTTAAAGGTAGTACCTTTGCCAGTACTCTTTTCAGGCGACCGAAGAAGCGCTCCTGCAACGATTGTTTCATGTCAGGCCCGTTAATGCCTAACCACTCTGACATACCGAAGTATTTGTAGGTATCAGTTGCGTAGAGTTTATAGAACCTGAGAGTTGTAGTCCCTCAGATTTCATAATCCCGCCCCGCCTTACATGCATGACTGCACATTTATCTACACCTAATTCTATCCTGATGGAATCACTAAAAGTTTTAGTTACTTTTAGTGACTCCAGCAGTCGCAATTTGTTGGTGGCAAACAGTTTCAAATCATCCATATAAAGCAGGTGGGATATTACCTGACCCCCTCTCCGCAAAGGATAGCCCCGCTCAGTACTCCCCAGCAGAATGCTAAGAGGGTTCAAGGCTAAACAAAACCACGGTGGACTCAGACTGTCGCCCTGGAATATTTCCGATAATAGGTTCGTCGCTCCTCCGAATTTGTCGACATCCTGGATAGCGAAGGACCATCCTCCACTGCCCCATACACGTCGTCAGGAAGGTGCTCAGAGTTGTATCAATTTTGTACAACTCTAACAACACCCTCAAGAGCTATGTATGGGGCACCGAATCATAGGCCTTCTTATAGTCTATCCAACATGTCGACAAATCCTTTCGGGATCGACGGACCTGTTGGCTTATGGCCATGTCAATGAGGAGTTGCTCCTTGGTACCGCGGGACCCATTCCTACACCCATTTTGAGAGGCAGACATAATAGAGTTGTTTTCTAAATGAGAATTAATTTTCACTCTAAAATGGATGTAATAAGTTTGTAGACCGTCGGCAAACAAGTGATTGGTCTATAATTTTTGGGTTCCGTGGCATCACCTGACTTATGGAGCAGGTGGGTAACTCGTGTTGTAAAGAACTGTGGCAGCGACTCAGACTCTACTCTACTAAGGCCGACTGGAATTGCGATGCCACACGCGTGTGAACTTTGCAGCCATTTAAGCCTAAAATTTTGCAGTCCGTCCGGTCCCGGCGATTTCCAGTTCGGTATCGGACGGGCTGCACTGGCTACATCGGAGGAAGTAATTATTACTTCCTCCATATCCGGTATGGCGTCACACACGCGCTCAATATAGCTCATCCATTCAGCCTCAGTATGGCAGAAATGATGAGGAGGCAGTGGAGGCACCAACCGGTGATTATCCTTGTATGCACTATGCAAGTGCACCCAAGGACAACCCAGTTGAGTACAGGGAACTAACCTGGCCAAGCAATCAAACAAACATTGAAATGACTACCAGATTTATTGTCAGTATTATATAAGTAAACCATAACTTAGTTAACTACACTGATTTAGGGAAGCACAGCTTCACTTATAGATACCGTGTCCTACGACAATACGCGGTTACAAAATTACGAGACTAGTTAACACTCTTAACTCTGGAGTGAGAATGATCGAGTTTAAAAGTATCTTTATTATATGTCAATTTGCAGCCGCGGCATAGGACCGACCGTTCACTCGCGTCACCGAATACGTGCAACTCTACTCCAGTCGACTTATTATAACCCGGGTAACAACGTGGGATACGCCTTTTAGAATTTGCAGAGCAATTAACCAGTCGTGCCATTTGCATTCTGAACTTTTAGGTAGGTGCTCGTCCCAACCTATAATTAAACGCCAAGCGTCTTGCAATACGCATTTCGCTTGTGTCGTAACCGGCGCAGCTAGTCCCAGCGGGTCATACAGACATTGTCGTTTTCAATAACTGACGTTTCGTAACCTGCTTGTCTAAATACGAAGGGTCTACTTTCCTGAAGTTGAATCCTAAAGTGTCATTGCGGTGTTGCCAGATAAGCCGAGAATTTTCTCCTCCTTGTTAAGCAAGGTGTCCTTCTCTGCTGGCTCGGTTGCGAGCTCTGCGATGGCGGCCGGCTCGTTGGACGCCCACTTTTGCAGTATGAAGTTACCTCGCCGATGTACAGCGTCGACTGCCTTAGACGCTCGATTCACTTCTTCTGCATCATCAAAGCTCTGTAAATAATCATCCATATAGTGATTTCAAACTATAGAGTTCACCGCTTCGGGGTAGTCAGACTCAAGAACGTGTGCGTTATAATTTTTAACGTAAATTGCAGTACTCGGGGAAGATGTAGCACCAAACAACACTGCTTTCATTCTATATTCGATGGGTGTTAAAGTCATATCATCGCGCCATAGAAAACAAAGTGCGTCTCTGACTTCCGCTCGTACCGTTTGCGCAAAAACATATCTTTTATGTCTGCCAATACGGCGACAGGTTTTTGTCTAAGTCGCATTAACACGCCAAGGAGTGACATTTGCGTATTTGTTTTAAAAAATATAGACCTGCAATGCTATTCTGTAAAAATCTCACCGTGAAAACTTAGGTGAGGTGAGCGTGGAGTGAGCTGTCAATAATGTCAATCTGAATATAAAGTCCATTTCACGAAAGAAGTCCCGCAGACGCGGCGCTGTATTCGCGCGACATAATGTTGCCACGGTTAAATATGGGGAAATCAGGGGAAATAATTTATAGTTCATTTACTTTCATTTTATTAACTAGGTACCTACTCGAATAGTTAGATAAGAAAAAAATGTTTTTAATAGAATGTATTTTTAATAATATAATAGGTACTATTTGATGTCCATACTGCTAAGGTCAAATTAGTGAAAAATAAATCTTCCTGTAATCTCTAAAATATAAAATTTAATGTTCGACCAACTTTAAATTAGAAAAATAAAATAACATTTAAAACTTTTATTCAAATTTTTATTGAATATAGGTCATACTATGATCACGTCAGAAGAGTGAATAGAAACAGAATCAGATTCTGTTTCACTATCACTAGCCGTGGATATAATAAATCGATCCATTGCTTCATCCATAAGACCATAATTTTTTAAATATTCTTCCTCCAAATGCTGTACATGTTTACATTGAACTGCCCAATCTTCCGCTGTAACAGTCTCATAAGCCTCTTCTGTTAGGCGTACAATTTCTTTTGGATCTTGGCCCACGTTTTTATCCGCTACCCGTCTCTTTACAAGGCTCCACATTTTTTAGATCGGATTGAGATCGCAGTGGTAACGCGGCAATCTTAGCAATTCATGATTGTGAGATTTTAATAATGCCTCCACGGCATATGTAGGTGGACCTTTGTTTTGTTTAATTAATTCAAATAATAAAGCTTTTGTCCAAGTATCTTCAAAATATACTCCCTTTTCTCGCAGCCATTCCTGCATGTCACGTTTAATACTTGACATTGTAGGTGCTTTATCTATTTGAGTGCAGTGATACGGAGCGTTGTCCATTACCACAAGTGACCTTTCAGGTAGGTTAGGAATGACTTTTTCACTCATCCATTTCAAAAAATTAGTTGAGTTCATGTCATCGTGGTAATCTGAGGATTTGGATTGGGATTTGAACATTAACAATGCACCATTAACAAAACCATTTTCAGTTCCCGCATTAGCAATTATCCAACGACTCCCTGATGACTCTGACACGAACATCCCAGGCTCCTCCTCACTTTGCCAGCAACTTTTGGCATGATAAGTGTTGTGTATATAGGTCTCGTCTAAATATACTACAGGTTTTTTCTCCACATTGCGATTTCTTCGGATTCTCTCCAAATATCTTGAACGCCATGCAGTAATATCATAACTTTCCATTAGTAATTTACGTTTCGATTGGCATCGCTTATACTTGAAACCGATGCTATGCAATATACGGTGCAATGTTGTGATGCTTCCTTGATAATTTATGTCTTCTCTCAAAGCTGCACGTAATTTAATCAATGTGGGTAATTCCTTCTTCACAACATAAAAACTGTGAATTTTTTGCCGTAAAGCGCACAAATCAAATCCATCCAAGTCGATCTTTTTAGGATGCGGGCGACTCTTCCCTGGGGTGACGATAACTTTAGAAGTACTCGCCGCTGTTGCGCCTTCTTTTGTAACTCTCGTTACAGTTTTCTCTGAAACACCTGCAATAAAATGAACAATAAAAAAAAAATTAAATTCAAACAAAGATTATTTTCGTATTTAATTACATTATTGTTGAATATAACTTTACAAATTTTTGTTGTGTTGTGTTAATTCCTTTTCAAATTTTCCTTAATAAAAATCGTGCATTAAAAAAACAAAAAACTTAATTCCAATCTGTAACTCAATCGGGAAAAAATCTGTATATGGCAGCCCCAAAATTTACCTGTCATGGCGGCGACTCTTTTGCGAACATTGCTTATTGGTATTAAAACACCGCGATTCTTGTGTTCCGCTTCACAGAACTCCTTCACCTTTAATATCATTTCTCGACCTGCACTTTTTACAACTTTTGGCATCGTAAATAAACCCTATAACGCACTAATCCAATAATAAACTCACAAAATATCTACCACAACAAACGCACCTTGATAACATCGACAAACGACAACATGGCCGATCTCCCCATCTGTCAAATTTAGTTCCACAATTGTCCGCGGGACTTCTTTCGTGAAATGGACTTTAATTTGGTCAAGCCCTAGCATCTGCTGGATGACACTGACAGCCAATGACAGCTCACTCCACGCAAGTTTTCACGGTGAGATTTTTTCAGAATCGACCAGCAGTTCACTAAAGGAGAAGATACGCACAACGTCAACACTCGCCATAAAAAAGAGGGTATGTGCTCCATCTTCAAGAATTATTATGCTAAGTCCATAATTATATGGCAATAAAAATATATAATAAGTTGCCCAACATGTTTAAAACTGAAAAATCAGAAACGATATTCAAAAAAGGCTAAAACTATACCTAATCCAAAAATGTTTCTACGGTTTCTACTCTGTAAACGAATATTTAGAGTCTAGCTTAAAATAACGATTTTCTCTCATGTACAAAAGTGGCAATCTGTCCTATGCAAACAATAAGATAGGCTATCATATTTAACTTCATATAATAATAATTATTATAATTTGTATGTTCTACTACCTGAGAGTATGACATTAATATTTGCTATGTAATGAGGAGCCACACTCAAAGCTGTGTGTAGATGTCACTGTAGTCGACTGTACCTAGTTTACCTTTCGTGACAGTAGTGTGACTGCTGTTTATGAGATTTGAAAGTGTAATTCGACCTATATTGATTGATTAAATCTTTAGGAGACTCGTTAACTACATATGATCTATGTAGTAAAGGAGTATCTATAAAACAAAAGAATCAAGAGTATTATCTAATATAGTATAATAGTAATAGTAGTGTAGTAGTAGTAGTAGTAGTGTAATAGTATCGTATAATAGTAGTATAATATAGTATTTTTTAAGACAGTATCTTTTTTATTTTTTTTTTTTTTTAATATAGTATTTTTTATTTTGATGACAATAATTTTATTTTATTAGATAATATTCTTGATTCTTTTATTTTATAGATATAGTACCCAGCCTAAAGGACAGCTTCGTTACTAATCTAATCTCTTCTGTGAAATGCACAGTACACAATCGTGCAGCACATACTACTTGCCTTAAAGTTTTTAATACGTAACGCCAATTCCCATTGTTTTCAATGCTTATTTTATGAAACACATGTACTCCTCTGTTTTTACAATATAACGCACTACATTGAAGCATTTTGGACATAATTAAGGAAAATAGGAAAGATAAACTTAGTACATTGCAAAAATCCATACGATTTGACAGTTAATATATCAAAACAAGGTACAGTCGATTGTGCGCCATTGTATTCAATTCATTATTATTGACATAAATAAGTAACCTTAAAATTTTGACATAACTATAATTTCTCTATTTAATTGTAGTATTATAGAAGACAATAATTAAATAATAATAATGTTTAATGCATGCCAATTTAGAATGATACCTATTATAAAATTGCAATGCTTGTAAAAGGCTGCTAGGTCAAAAGTACTAACTTAATATAACACCAATATGTACCTACACTTAGTTCGCAATAAACGCTTTGACTTTGGACTTTGATTCTAGGAGACCTGGGCCCGTCAAAAGATAATCATTGAGGCACACGCACACCCCATGCGTGCGTGCTGCTTCGTCATATACGATTCTGACCTTAAGCTCATTTCAGACTACGCTATAATATAATAGCATATAGTATACAGTTCATAGCACAGCACTATCACTCGCCATACATTTATTTAGAACACGTTCACACTTTACTATACTATATATTATTGGCTTGCTATACGCTATGAAATTGAGCGATACACTATGCTATGATCGCGCGGCGCTCTACGCCCCGCACGCCTCGCAAGCGAGACGAACGAAACGACATACATGATTAGTCAACTGAGCTTGCCATTATAGCATATTTGCTTGCGATTATATCGCATAATGTGAACGCAATGCTACATAGTATAGCTATATAGCTTTTCATGTTGCATATAACAGAATAGTATAGCGTAGTCTTAAATGAGCTTAAATGAGCGTCATCATAGATGCGTTTACCAAATTTGTGGTACTTCGTCATTCTCTTAACATGGACACTAAAGTAGTATTGGTGGTGCAAGTTCTGCATAGCCTTGTTTAGTGCACCGAAACGCATAATAGCAGATCAAGGTAATTGTTTCGCAAGGATTTTTCTAGTTTCTGTACTTCTAACAACATAGATTTGCACTTGAGAGCTACTGGAGGCAGTCGTGCAAACGGTCAGGTCGAAAGTGTAATGAGTACCCTCAAGAGTATGTTGACAGCTGTAGAGACTAGTCGTGACCGCTCTTGGCAGGATGCTTTAGAAGAGGTTCAATTAGTCGAGTTGATTGATGATTGGAAGGGTAGCGAGACCGCTTAGTTTAGTAACCGCTGATGATGATGATGTGACTGACGTCAATTTAGATGAGATTAGAGAGCACGCGACACAGAATATTGAAAAGAATGCCAAATATGATAAAAATCGATTTGACCCAAATAAGGCTCAGGTTTCCGTGTTAAGCTATCAATGATTGTTTTAATTGAAAATGAGGAAAGGAATCCCATTTAAGATTATTGATGTGTTTTTTTTTAGAGTATTACTACCGCGCACGTGGTGATCCGCGCCTTTTTATTTGTTATAAAACTCCTACACTGGACGCTTAGTCTAAATCTTATTTTACGATTAAATACACAGGCATTACATATGAGTGTTATATTAATTAGGTGAGAGATTGAGACTACTTTTTTTTACTATTATTATTATTTACTACACCAAAGACTTTACACATTTTTTGATGAGGAGAACCGACCAGCCCCAACCGACGGCTTCCGTTCACGAAACTGACGTGGACATCCGCGCCGTTCAGCTGAACCATATTTTAGGGAACTCGACGACCGAATGCACCCCGCCACCGTCGGCAGGTTATTTTGGTGAGTATGACGGACTCGGTCCGCCATGCAGTTTTACAACAGGGTTTACTACAGGGTTTAAATTGGGTGAGGTTTGTGGGAATACAATTGGGTTGGAGTACAGATGGAGTTTAGATGGGACTTTGGGTGGTGTTATGTATTTGGATGGTGTTTTGTGACCAGGGACTTCGCTAGCCTGAGCAAAGCCTCCACGACTATTTCGTCAGGATGCTGCATGGCCGTCTTAAGGTTGTAGTCGACGACCGTTTTAGTAAGCGCATCCATCGCCCTCATTGCAAGGCGGCCCGTGGCGTCATCGGCGTCATCGGAGTAGTAGACGCAACTGACTGTGTGTCTTGACACCGCCACTACCGCGTAGGACATGCTGTTATGGACCTGGATCCTCCTGGACTTGGTGTTGAAGATGATCACGCTGTCGTAGGTCAAACCCTGAGCCTCGTCTATGGTCAACAGGCGCGAGCCTTCGTCCGACCCATATCCCTGGTTCGCTAGAGAAGCTTTCTCCTCCTGCGTGTGAACCAGGAACAAGGTTTTCTGGGCGTTTTCCGGTATTTGCGCTCCTGTGTAACCTTTCACCCTCAGGGAGTGGACCCGCGACAGCGATGACCTGGAGGAGTTTATACCGGAGTATATCTCGCTCAGTGGCCACATCCACCGGATTGCGATGTGTGGGCTTTGCACACATCGCAATCCGATGGATGTGGCCTGTTCCTGGGTTCCTGGGTGATACCAACCACCAAGTCTGGACGGGTATACCTTAACTTGAATAGGTTCTGTCTGTCCAGAAATGGAAGCTGGTTTACGTCTCCGATGAGGACAATTTCAACTTGACTGCCATAACTGTCGACTAGCGACAACTACAATATTCATTCATAATTGTACACTAACTTATTGATAAAAGTATCACCCTAGCGTCGGATAGCGCGAACACCTTATTACTTCCCATTCACGACTCCAAAGATTGTCAATTAATGCTCACTCCATCTAGCAGCGAGTGACACAAAGTGGAAGGGTACCATCTAACCTTTTTACACTAACATTGACATTTCTTCCACTATTCAACGCTAGAGTTCGCTACCATGTATATCAGTCACAAGGACTATTGTAGGACATGGAAACAAAACATATTGGGCTATCGCTATGGGTGGCTATAGTGGATTGGTTACCAAGAACTATGGAAGTACTATATCTACTTTATCATTGTTATATGTAATACACAGATATAATAGCAGGGGGTGACTTGCACGCTCAATAATGGGCCATTGGGCCCCCGGAAACGGTCTATAGCACAAACTTTCGGGCTTCTCCCGTAACGACTGTCAAAGATTACGAATGACAGCCAGGATCAACGGCATAAGGAGGCGACTCGTTGTGTTTTGGATGCTCGCCCATACACGGACCAACCTCGGCATTTTGTTAGAATCATGACGCGCACCCTAATTGCATAACACACTATCAATCAGAATCTGAATCATTTTAAAGCTTATTGCATGTTCGAAAAATTGGTCTGCTCAACAACGCAAATGACGTAATGAATATTGTTGAACTGTCAAAATGAAACCGATTCCTACTGCAAGTGTATTACACAATTACCGCACCGTGGCTAGCCGTGGCGTTCCAGTATGGTAACTTTTGATTCGTAATATCTTTATAATAAGAGCGTCCTTGCAGTTTCTTGCTCGTTCTTCTGAATATCGATCTAAGTACGTTTTGGAATGGGCAACTAGCTACAACTTTCTAACTGACCGACTCTTTGGCAATTCAACATGTAGGTAAATGGTTTAATTGAAATAAAGCTTTGCGTCTGAGTAAATTATAAAAAGGTATCTACAAAAAATAAACAATATTTTTTTTCACATTTATTATACCATAGACATACAAACTTTACACATTTATCTAAACACGGATAGACATTAATAATATCTAAATGAGTAATTATTATTCACATTATTACTTGCTATGATTATGATACGAGTTCAAGTACGAACAGTTATTTCTATATCTATTTATGTACCTATTTGTAGTCATAATTATGACTAGATTATATTACCGAATGTGGCGTTACTAGTGGACAATCGGCGATAGACCAAATAAAAAAGCTTTTTGGTACATTTTTGATAAACAAATTGATTGACCCCTGAGTTAGAATGTTGATTTCCACTCATCTTATTTTTTAATTTATTTAAAAATAAATTTATATTTATTTTAATCGTATTTTATTATTTATAACTAGGTTTTTCATACTTCATTAATAATATGACTTCGTCGACTGATAACCTCATAATAATATACAAAATAAACATAAAAACACAAATTACTTCTTAGATTTCTAAATTTAAATACTTATTTTAGTATAATTTAGAAATAATGCATAAGAATTCTTAATTATTTTATATTAAGTAGGTAACGTTACATACGTTATGTCGAAATGTCGAAACAAATAAACAAAATCGAATTAGGATGCTAGAAAGAAAAATATGCTAATACCAAAGCACCTTTTATAATTATGGGTCCTTTAGCCTAGGAAATGACGGAAGTGACAGATGGATTTGAATTTACTTCAATGGCAGGGATATCCGCCATTGCTCTCGCGGGGTGTCGCTAGTGAGATTGGCGGTCATGATAGCTCACTTTCTCAAAGGAAATTTGATTTTTTTTTCGTGTGTTGATTTCATTTGGGGGAATTTCGAGGTTTACGGATGAGAAAATTACTAACAGATACTGTTGTTGGAGTGTATCTAAAAGAATTGTAGAATAAACTTCGAAATAGAAATTCAAAAATATTTGAATAAAAGGAAGACTTGATAGAGAGGTAAGTAACCAGACTAAATTATGTTTATGGAGCAAGATAGACTGAGCAAAAGAAACACATGAACTGACAAACAAAAAAAAAAAAATTGCTGATCCCTGAAATGTTCCTTTCAGGTTTGGTCTCAAAGTCATATTTGTTCATAATGATGAGTACAATGACCCTTAAAAGGACACCCATGAATTTAATTACATCTTGTCTAACTAATCCAGCATTGAATCAAATTATTTATAATCGCATACACGTTCCTGAAAAAAATGTTCAAATTTTTTTGTCGGTTTGTATTTGTCTCTTTTAATGGCTATAATCCACTTTTTTCTTAACTGTTCGCCGCTTGGGAACCTGTATCCTGACTTTCTTGAGGAGCACAAGGTCACAACACAACATTGAGGCATTTCTATTTCAAGAAAAATAAAACTTTGGTGAAAACTTCGTCGCTCCAAAGAAATAACCAATGTTTGACAGTTCGCATGACCCCCAAAACAGCCAGCGCCATCTGCTTTGAGCTTTTCAGATTACCTGCCTTTTGGTATTTCAGATATAATTTTTTAAATAAAGTACTTAATTTTTTTTTTCGCAAAATCGTAAAATAAAACTTTAAAGTAGAATATAAAAAAAAAATATCAAAACCACTTACCTAGCTTTAAATAAATAAATATTTATTTTAATCATATCTTATTGTTAATTCCCATAATTATCTTTGAAATCATAATACAACTAGGTGTTTCTTAATTCACCTTACGCCCTCCAATTACAAGGCAGCTTTTATGGGGACCTCAGAATAGTATACAAACTCAGATTATAGAAAAACTATATATATTGTTCTATAATCTGAGTATACAAAAATAAACGTAAAAATAATAATTACTTCCTAGGTTTTTGATGAAATATATAAATACACATATTTTAACAATACAATTATTGTTAATCCCTTAATATTAAAATATTATATTTTTTTTTTTTCTTTTCACTTTAACTTACATCTAGGTTTTTTATTTTTATCCTTAACCTCTAATTTATGATACATTTTCTGAGAGTAAGTCCTCTCCTCAAATGTTTTAAAGTTTACAAACATAATTTCAATGCACTTTTAATGACTACTACATCATACTTATATGATCAATTCTTACTGCAAAAATAATGTCCTGTTCTTTTATGCACCGAACCTAGCTGCATAATACTCATTTTATAAATATTTTGACAGTACCTAATAAGTATAGAATGGCCAATTCGGAAGTACACAACTTTAAGATATTTTCCCATAATTATATAATACTGGATTGGCAATTTTGTATGAAAAATATATCCGACAAATCTCCAACTTTTTGCTGGTTCTAAATGTGATCGTTTTTATAAAATTTGCCACATTTTAATTAAATAGTGAATATCAAATTCGCCAAAGGCGTCTAATGAAAGTGATGGCCAGAACAGAGTTGGCCACACTGTAGTTTAAATCATAAATATTGTGGTTTTTAATGTCTCATATTAAGCCATAAAAACTTATGTTTGACATCATTGTACCTAATTCAGCCACCCTTTTTTATAAATTGGCGGTAAGTTATAGGAATCGGGCAAGTGTTGAAAATGTTGTTCCTTCTCCCATTAGGTAGGAACATAAGAGTTAATTTAATTTAAATTCTATTTAATTTTCACAAAATGCTGCGACTATAGTCTTTAGGCTATTATCGGGACTATAACTAAAATATTATTATATGTATTATTCGGCACGATAATAAGGACTAGAGAAACGTTGTACATATATTTTTCGTAGTGTATTATGTCCCAGCCAACTGGTTTAATTAGCCATTTAGTTTAACTACAAAAAATCAAGCTGCCTAGCCTTTTATCAGCTATGTTGGGGTCGGCTTCCAGTCTAACCAGATGCAGCTGAATACCAGTATTTTACATGGTGCGACTGCCTATTTGCCCTCCACAACCCAGTTACTGGGTAATACGATACCCCTTGGTAAGACTGGTTGTCAGAATTTCGGGCTTCTGACGACCCGTAACGACTGTCAAAAATCCACGAATGAGAGCCGGGACCAATGGCTTAACGTGCTTTCCGAGGCACTGAGGAATCTTGGTATGCAAAGATGGGCACCCATCCACGGACTAGCCGCCGAGGCTAGTCCGTGGATAATGGTCCGTAGCTTAACCTGATGGATCGACCCGTGCGGCTGTTATTTCTTAGCCACGAGCTCATTCA
Organism: Dicycla oo; assembly: GCA_948252095.1. NCBI lineage: Eukaryota > Metazoa > Arthropoda > Insecta > Lepidoptera > Noctuidae > Dicycla > Dicycla oo. The sequence goes on from OX411732.1 coordinate 21,153,549, forward strand.
TTTATAGGTTAGGTTGGAACTGTAACCAACCACGCGCGAGCAGAATTGGTCGCAGTAACTAAGGCGGGGCATCTTGACCAATTGGGTTAGGTTAGGTTAAAACTGTGATCAACCGCGTGCAAGCCGAGCGAACGGGGCGAGCGGTGCCGCGGCAGCGGCCAGCGATCACTACTTCCAAAGGCTAGGCTGATAAATAAACGGTTATTTAAGCCAGTTGGCTGCGACATATACATCGACTTTATACTTAATTAAATAAATTATATTTTGTAATGAGTAAGAGGTATGTCAGGTATTCACTTGTATTTTAAGATGGTAAGTATTTTTTCTTCATGTGCTAAGCTAAGAGTGTATGGATGTAATCTAACAGCAGAGTTTACAGGTTTCAGGTAATAATAATTTCAAAGGCAGCCGGATCTCTGCAGCATAAGACGATTGCATACGATGGGACATAAAAACGGGCATTAAAAAGAAGTAATATAATCATAATTATTAATTATAATTTTTACCATGAGACATTATTTTTCCTTTTACCTAGAAGTTTGGTATGTCTTTTTGATTTGGACTGCCTAGCTGAAATATTGTTCTTTGTAAGTTATTATTTTTGAAGTCTGTATTAAAAAAAATATTTTATTATTATTTATTATTTTGTTTATTATTTTTGTAAAATTTTATTCATAAATTTATTTTAACTAATTTTGTTAACTATATTTTCAATTTTTTTGAACAAAGAAAAATTGAAAGGAAGTACTGTATCATTCTATACTTGTTTGGAATATTTTGCTACTTTGATGTATTTTTATATGTATGATTGCAGAATTATGCATTCTAAAAAATCCGTTGAAAGATTTTTGAGCAGATATTCGAAATTTCTGGGTATTTTTTCTCAACTTTTTTATGAATTTTGAAATCGGAATTTTAAATCTGTTCATGCTTTCTGACGGATAATTTTCACTGTCATTTCCCCGGATTCTTCCCCTAGAGGCATATATTTTCATCGTTTCTTAATTTTTGCAAAAACAACAAACCAAAAATTTAAATGGTAGGTACTTATTTATCGATTACATTTTCTTATCGTGTTGAAGTATACTGTTGAAATGTTCCACTAATAACGAAAGGTGTTTGGTGTGGTTTGTGTTATTTTTCGTATGTATAATTGTTCTGCATAAATTCGTTATTCCTCATAATTGCGTTATTATAATCGTGACGGTTTTTTCCTCTCTCTATATGAACCTATTGTTCAGGCAGCTCCTGCAAGGAGTTCGGCTCATCTCCGGCGACTGGAACGTACAGATCTTTGAACTATTTTATAGAAATGAATCCTAGCTATTACTTCCTACCTATAACAGTTTCGCGTAGGAAAATATCAAAGCCAGAATTCTGGCTTTCCAGCTTGGGAGGTCAGCGTCCTACCATGTACTCGGGTCCGGCCGTGGGGTTTCCTGCAGCGGGTCAGATTCCACCAACCTTTCACGCTTCTCTTCTGCCGACTACGCCACGTGTGGTTATAGGACCGTGAACCCCAGATGAGAGAAAAGAACTTTGAAAGCACCACACCTAATAATCTTCACCTAAAGATTTATTTTCGCGTAGGTCATCCTACCTAAAGTAATGATTTTTTCAATGATTTTATAACCTGAGTCGCGAATTTGTTGCTTAACGTTGTTTCTTTTTAGTTTAAACGGCCATATTAAAGAATTAGAATGTGGTAGGCATAGGTCGTTTAGATTAATGATAGATTCCGTGTTTTCGTCTTTAATTAACCATAAACTTATCCGGCCACTACCTATATATATTTTTTCCTAAAAGAGGAATCCGGTTTTTTATGTTCTTTTTTATATTCTATAGCTTTTTATATATCCATTCCTGTTATATATTTTATTTTTACCAAAAATTAAACGTGATTTTTAATGTGGTGAACAATCATCTTTTTTTCCCAAAACTACACTATGTACACTTATGTTTAATTAATTATTATATATTTTCACGACTTATTTATAATTATTGTGATACTATATATAATTATGATACCTTATTATTACTTATGATACCATATTGTTACTTATGTACCCACGTATAATTACCATACCCTATACCGACTTAAGATTAACTATGATAGGTATGTTATTGATTAATGCTGATATCTTATTATTATATATGTTATTTAATCGTAACTATTTACACACTACTGTTTTATTTCTTTGGTTTCATTTTCTACTTTCATTTCCGCATCTATTTACAGCGTCACGCGCGTCATCTATACTATTCCTAATTAATTAATCACTATCTTATAAATGCCCTAATGCAGCTATAATCAACTTAGTGCCTATTGTAATTGGGTAACCCAACAAAACTTAAGATCTATTTTTTATGTTATTTTTTTAACGATATTATACACCTATTGGGTAGCAGGGACATCGATGCACGACCGGTTATAGATAAACCATTCTAAAAATGAACGCCCTCCACAGCGGTTACGCTCACATGCAAAGAAGGTGATGAGATGCAATACACATAATTGGTCTTTGTCATTGGTTGCTCAGTCACCGGCGAGACATGAAATTTCGCCGCAAAGGTACGAACTACATGTCAACGAAAAAGCATCTTCGCAGTCGAGTAAATATTCTTTGTTTCAAATTATTTTATTTTTTTAAATAATGGTAATATCCTTATAGTTTGTAAATCAAAATAATAATGTTTGTGTGATTTTACAGGGACAAGAAATTATTGCTAAAGTATATCACTGCATGAAATATGAAGCAGAAAATGGACTTGAAAATGTAAGTGATGCCAGATGGCGAACTGCTCAAGCTGTTGGGTATAGTGAACATACTATATCAAACATGTAGACATGTTAATGATATCGAAAAACAATATATGAAATTTTTTAACATGGATTTTGAAATCAAAATCAAAATCAAAAGTCATTTATTCAAACTAGGCTGAGAATCAGCACTTTTTGAACGTCAAAATTACATAAGACAGTCCCCCAAAAACGCCCGCCCTTCACCACTTCCTAGTGCTTTAGCTGGGGAGAAGAAGTGGCGCAACAAACTCCCCAGCAGCACAGCTGTCTGTTCAGTTAAAAAAAATGATTCTATATAATACTGCGCATAATAATTTAGGTACATTACGCAACACAAAACATTAAATTAAATTATTTGCTATAAGTAAGCTAGCACACGCCAAAAAAAACGAAAACAATACTCAAGCAGAAACAAAATACAAAACTAAAAACGTAAGCAGAACTTTATACCTAAATAAAAGCCTCCAGTATTAAAGGGCGTGCCCACTTACATATAGCCGTACATGTAGTCGTAACTCACAAGTCACAGATAGGGATAAACTAGGACCATCGAAGTAAAATCAACGAGTTAAATTACTAATAACAAAACAAAACCAAGGTCAGCAAGACGACCTGTCACCACAAGCAGCACCCGTTCACGAGTATAACGCAAAGATCAGCCATTATCCCCCTCGCCATATTTGAGGGAAGGAGACAACCCGACCCCCGACGCTACCGCAAGCAGTGACATCTAAGGGAGCATGACGAACTTGCTGCCGGTTGCTCGGGCAAGAAAAACTATGATCAATTGTCGAGGTCACTAGCTAACCACATATTGCAACACCACTCATAAAAAATAAATAAACATTGAAATGAGTAGATTATGTCAATAATAAATAAAAATAAAATTAAAATAAATTGACCTTGAGAGTCAAAGAAAATAAATAATTATATGAACTCATATAACCTGTCAGTAGCTATGCTAATTCTGGAGAAAGAACATAAACATTGTCTTAAGCAAAACACAGCGACCAACTATTCTTATCGTATTAATTCATTATTATTCTTGAGTCTCATTCTGATGAAAGTGATTAGGTGTATTGATAAATGAATAATTGGTTAATGAATATTGATAAAACTTGATTATTTCAATGTGTGAGAGGAAATATTTGTTCCAACACTTGTGTGCGTGCGACGATTTTACTGTAAACTCGTCGCCGCACTTAGAGGTCAACTAATCATGCGATAAGTCCAGGTACCTGCATTGTACGGCGGGGAGCGTGCGCTTTGTATGTCAGGGCACGTTCGCTCTGTTGCGCGTTTGATTTATACACTAGTTGGCCGACAAATCCGGCTGTTTGGCGTTTGGTCATTCTTTAGGTACCGTTTGCATAAAAAAATCAGTGTTATTGTTTAAATTTTTATGTACCTATGTTTGTAAGGTATTTATTTAATATGAGGTCATTTCATTTACTGTATACCTACTGCATATATTATGTGAATTCTTGCCTTAAAATAAATGATGAAATTATTATTATTTCAAGCATTTATAGACTTATTACAAATATTATAATGCAATACGTAATAAAACATTATGCAATACAAACAAACGTTATGAAATACAGCATTCATTAACCAACGTTATTCATTTATCAATACCTAATCACTTTCATCAGAATCAAACTCAACATTAATTAATAATGAATTCAAAATCCATGTCAACATTTTTCATATATTGTTTTTCGATATCACTAACATGTCTGTCTACATGTACACGTATTTTCCCACATAGTACAATCGATCATTTCAATTCGTTCCTTTATTAGAGCCATTATAGACGTTAAGTTTTGTTCAACATTTTTTGTGAACACGTAGTTGACCGTACTTTTGTGGCGAAATCGACGCGTGGTCCCACCTTCATGTCTCGCCGGTGACTGAGCAACCAATGACAAAGACCAATTATGTGTATTGCGTCGATACACCTTCTTTGCATGTGAGCGTAACCGCTGTGGAGGGGCGTTCATTTTTAGAATGGTTTATCTATACCTACTTAAGTCCTAAATATAAGCTACGTATTACCTAACGGACGTGCTACCTCGGCTACCAACATAACAATACCACTTTTCTGGATATCGCAAAAAAATTGGACACGTGATGACATTAAACTACAATGATAATTTTAGAAGGTTAATTAATAAGCACCTACTATAAAATAATGAAAATAGGTTTGCATTTGATATTTAAAGTAGGTACTTTCAAACGATTTTGGTACTAATTTAATTTATCATTGCACTTCAAATTTGCTGGGCCACCACCGCGTTAGAGGTGTAGCAGCAATTGAGGAGCAGCAGGTTCACAATTCATTGGTGTGAACCTATTGCTAACGGAGCAATAGGTTCCACCAGCCAGAACGATGCCCTCTGGCTGGCCCACTGCCTGTACTTAGGATCAAAATGCCGATGTCGATTTCTTGGCAAACTATGTTTGCACCACGTAGGATTGTGTAACATCAGTGTTGGTAGCTGACTACATAGTTCTCACGTACTACACAGATGTCACTACGGAACCTTCTAAATTGACATTATTAATGAGTACCTATTTTAATTCACTAAACTATTTAAATATCAAAACCATAACCATAGCCGTTACAATTCCTCATTAATTGATTTTATTCACGAATAATTTTATAGGTACAAATTGAATGTTTTTGTTGAAATCTCATATTTTGTGATATCCATTCAAAATGGTGTTGATATTTTCATAGCAGTGTGCCGGTATTGGTATGATTGGATAATACCTTACAGACTAATAATTGATCTATATGATACCTCTCCTTACTTATTCTATCTATTTATTTCTTACTTAACAGTACACTACTTATTATCTACTTACTTATGATTACTTACTTATACTTATTATACTTATTTTATACTTTTACTATAATACACTTATCAGCAGAGGAATCGCCCTTAGGCTTATTTTGACTATGGACAATTCAAAAAACTTCTTGGATTCTATGCATTTTTTATAGCTGTATGGTTTTGCCAGAAGAACTTTAGATTTTTTTATAATCTATAATTAATGTGTGATTCGAATATAGGTAGATATGGGCAACTAGCTTTTGCCAGCGGCTTCGCCCGCGTGGATGTTGCAAATTATCCCACAGGAACCAAAACATTTTTCCGGGACAAAAAGTATCCTATATGGTATTCCAGAATCTAATCTATCTCTGTGCCTTTCATCCAGTTCCGTTTAGCCATTCAGGCTGTGATTGAGTAACAAACATCCATCCAAACTTTCTCATTTATAATATTAGTAGGATTTAGTTGGTTAGCTAAACAATTAATATCACTGACTTTTTACCTATCTAAGTAAACAGAACGTCGATAATATTAGCAAATAAGTGGGATACGTGACGCGAATCTCAAGCGACACAAAGGCACCGCGTGTCGCGAGACGAGCGGGAGAAAAATCCATATAGAAAGGCTTCCTACCTTTTCAAATGGATTTTTTTTTAAATCCGTGTTGCTGTTTTTTTTCGGATTGCAATACGGTAGGATTTTTGTGTCAGGAATTTATATAACCCAAAACAGTTGTTCAGGATTTTTAGTTTTCGGATAGAAAGTCTGATGCCAAATCTCGAGTTTTCTAATTTACCAAGAAATGCTAGAAACGCCAATTTTATAATCTCCAGATCTCCAAAAACAATGATTAAAATCAGAAGTCTTTTGAACTGTTACTAACTAAAACTAGTATAGTAGTTTCCTATAGTAGTTTTTGAAAAAAAGAATGAATGATTGAATGAATATATTAATTCGTTCAATCATTCATTCTTTTTTATTCTTTTACACAATGCTTCGACAGTCACCCATAGTAAATATTTAGTAGCGAATTTGTAACCAGAACACAAATATTGTGCGTATATCTAATTATATACTAACTTACAACTATAATAATTATCTTAACTATCAGAACGTGTAGGTACTCACGGCTTTTTAACTGTTTTCTTACCTAATTAAACGATTCCGTTCATTTTATTGTTCGCTCGCTTACTTCCTAGTTCGTAGAACTTATACACGCTGCTTTTTATTGGCTAGGGAGCTGCCACGATAGTGTAGTACTCATCATTATGAACAACTTTTACAAACCTGAAATCGCGAAAAAAAATCAGCTGTTCCCTACATTTTGACGAGTTATGGAACAGATGATTTTTTTTTCACGATTTCAGGTTTGGTCCCAAAGTAAAAGTTGTTCATATTGATGAGTACAACACTATCGTGGCAGCTCCCTAGCCAATAAAAAAGCAGCGTGTATACTCGGCTTTATTACCTGTACTTAGCTGCTATAACTATGTATTTAGCTCACCATATAGTTTGAATTTTATCTTTTTTATATTTACAATTTCAACTTAAAGCTATGCCTACACACTATGCCGGCGAGTTTTTGCCGTTTGGGTATGCGCCCTTTGTGTGGCATGAACGCCGGCTGTGGCCACCGGCATAGTGTGTAGGAGCCTTTACCTTAGCTAATTTAAAATTAAACTAGTTCATTATAATATCTAATTACACCCGGGCAGATAGTCCGCCTGTGTGGGCTTTAGTGGATCGAACCAAATCTGTTTTAGTTACTAAGTACTAACATAGGCTAAGTAAGATTGTTACTAATCTAACTAATTTATTGATCAGACTACAATGGACCGCATTTGTAGTCTGATCAATAAATTATTATTATTATCTCCTTTATTTATTTTTTAAACTTATTTTATTACATTTTTAAATATTTTTATAAAAACATTAAAAAAAAAACATTTAAAAAAAAACATTTAAAAATATAAAAAATAGTGATCCGCCGGTAGCGGGTGCAGGGTCCAAGCTACCGGTGGTTAGGGCCCCAGAGACAGGAACCTCCTCACAATACGCGCCGTATCAAGGAGGACTGCCTTCTATTATTATTATTATGCTTTATTCGACTGTGAAAGCATGAGGAAACCTTTATCAGTAAAAAACCTTTTTATCTTCAAAAAAGGTAATAAAAGACTAATTTTTGATTTTAGAAACTGCCAAACAGCGGGCTTTTTTTGAGATGTCTTAAGTATTTTTTGTTTAAACAATGCCAATTCTCAGCGTAATTTAAATAAACGATTTAATTTTCATATGCAAAAATAAAAACTACTGTTATTCAGCTACATTCGGTCAGATGGCAGCCAAATCTAACATAGTTGGGAAAAGGCTAGGTATAGATTGATTGAAGAATAAAGAATTTATTTTTCGGAAAGAGCCTGTATCTGGGGTACCAATATTAAGGCCTATTCAAACCTAAGCGGTATTCGCTGCCGCTATGGGTAGAGGTAATACCGCGCGAGTTTCGCTTAGGTATTTAGTATTATGTTTCGCGGCAAAAGCGGTACAGATGAATGAACAGTAATATTACCGCATACCCACTCGGTTTTCTCTACCGCAGACGGTAGCGAATACCGCTTAGGTTTGAATAGGCCTTTAGGTAATAAGTACTTAGAACTTATTTGGAGGTATCATGACGCTGATTAAGGTTCTTACAAACAGGCGCGCCATGCGACGCGAATCGCACGCGACACAAAGGCACCGCGTGTCGCGCGACGACCGGAGCCTTTGTGTCGCGCGCGTTTGTTTCACGTCGCGTGTCGCGCCTTTTTGAAGGAGCCTTTAATGAAGACCAAAATATCTGTTTTAAAACGTTTTTTCGTATTGTCACACTTGAAATAACAAAACAGTTTACTTAAGAAATGACCAATTAATGCATAACTCCAAAGAAACTTTATTATAGCTCTTTAGGTGTAGACTTCCTCATACTGAATGTTAATGTCTTTACTTACAAACTAGCAGGGATTCTTACATAGTACCTACCGACAATGTTGCCAGTTTCGATGGGAAAAGGAAATAATAAGTCTTTCAACCTTATCGCTAACTTTTTTTGTATTTTTTTTTGTTTAGTTTTGTCTTTTGAGTTTCTTAATTATTTCTATGCTAATTAGAAGGTATTTCGCGTGTCAATATGTACAATCCACGTCGCTACCCTTAGAAAATATATAACCGCCTTATGTCTTTCAATTGTTAAATGTACAATTATATTATAATACTTATTACGTCTATAATCTAATAGAACATAAGAGATAATACACAATGGAGTTCGTAATATAAGGAGAAACTAGAAAAGGCCGCTTTTTAATTCATTAGGCGCGGCCGACGCGCATGCGTGTTTTCGGACGTTCACCATGTGCTTGACGGCGCGTATGCGCGTCCATACAATTTACATAACTTTCTTCGAGTGCGGCGCGCCGCACCTGTGCGTTCGTTGTGCATTTCTATTGTTTCGAAAACATCGGTGTCTACACCCAAGATATTTTTTGCACGCACCCGAGCGTTTGCCACACAGGATTAGTGTAGCATAAAGAAGCGTTTGCATAAATTTTGCGCAGACATGTGTTAAACATGTTTTCTTTCTTTCTTTCTCTTTTACAAATAAGACGTTTTAAGTCGTCGTAAAAATGGTTCGGTTCCTATTAGCGATGCATCGATACGCCTTTTTGCCGATACGATACTGATACCAATACTCTTATAAAAATATCGGCGATTATTGAAAAAACTATATTAATATTTTTCAATAAATATAAAAATTACAGACTTAAAATGAGATTTTTGACTTAGAATTAGTTATTAAAATTAGTAATTAAGGTTAAGAGGATTGTGAAGCTGTAAATTTTCATACAAAAAGAGATAACGTTTTTCTCCCCGTAAACCCGTGTGTGAAATGTCCCAGGATATTATTATTATTATTAAACATAATCTAATTTTCATATTTTTTGAAAATGTTGTAAGTATAATGAAAAACTAGGTCCATACGTTTTTATTATAAAGAAATATTGCGTACGATATAAGTTATTAGCATCTAAATATCTATATTTTTGAAATAAAAACATCCTCGAGCATTTTTATTTATTAAAATTAAATTAAATTGAATTACTAAAAACGAAAAACGTACAGACCTAGATTAAAGTATACTGAATGTAATGAAATCAAAGTTGCGTCATTTCGTAAAGGTTTAGGGGAGTAAAAACGTTATCGCCCGAAACAATATTTATGTAAATAATTGTATGAAATGTAGGTAATTGCTTACAAAAATCGCGCCGCGTATTGGCACTTCACAATCCTCTTAATAGTGTTAGTAATTAAAATTAATAAGATTTTTGTTTAAAAAACAAAGTATTCTCAAGTTTTGCGGAGATAGGCGAATTCGCCAGTCTGTTTGAATGAGATCTGCGGTGAATACAAGTACTTTTAGTACTTTTACTATTACTATTTTTTTTTATTTCAGATGCGACAGAACTCATTTGGAAACTAAAGTATTTCTGCGCCATTTTTTTTCAAGTTTGGGTATAAGACGTCATTGTTCATGTCTCGTTTGCAACGAAATAGATGAAACATCAAGCGCGTTTACATTATTTTTTGAAGCGCAAAATTTGAAAAGTATCGTTGTACCGGCAATAAAAATATCGCCTTTGCCGATATACCGGCATTGGTATCGGTATCGGATGCACCCCTTGTTCCTATATTAGGAACGGATGGTTTCATTAAATAATAGCAACTTTTACTGGAATTTTATGAAGACTGTTATTATAAATGTTATAAAGAATGTTTCGATAAGATAAAAAGGACTTCAAAGCTGAATGATTAATTTTTTTTAATGTTTTTCACACAATAAGATCATACTCTTGTAAACACTGACAGCTAATGTAAATAAAAACCTCGTGTATTATTTAGGTATATTGCTCTTGCCTATTCGGCCATCTTTTTTTTTTTATAAAAGACAGCTTCACTAAATAATAGATACTATTATCCCACTTCGCTTCCCAGGACAAAAAAGGGCTTTTGGTGATATTCTAAAACGTTTTGATTGAACGAATTTAGTTCAGAATAAGAAAAAAAAATAGTGGGTATGTAAGTAAAAGTATAACTTTCTTTTGTGTATTTATTTTTCATGGGACAGAGCCTGGATCTAACTTTGTTTGTTTTAATTATGGCTTTTTCAAATTTTTTAAATTGACATTTCAATTTCAAATATTTACGAGTTGTTTCGGATTTTCTCTATAAAGAACATAACGACAGTTTACCAGTGTCGATTCTACCCATATTATTACTGTATGGTGAGCAAGTACCTACACTGAAGCATCAAACGTCCATAAGGATGAAAATAGCCATATCCAATTGTTCTTAAATTTTTTCACTATGATTGGCTCAAGCAATATTGTCATTTAAGGTATATTGGCAGTGTATTCCACAGTATGTATAACGCAAATTTTTAAAGCATCCAACCGAAAAATAAACTACGGTAAAAAGTTCCATATGACATTCGGACATTCATTTTGTATTTACAATTTGAGTGGAAAACTCAATATTATACGTCGGTGCTTGATATCTGTGCGGAAATCAGAATTTAACATGTAACTCCATTACTATCATAGATCTAATGACGTTCAATCCACCCAACCAATCTAGATAGATTGGTTGGGTGGATACTGTACGCCAGTAGATACTGGCTATGGGCCAGCCATATTAGCCTTCTACGGCAATGGGAACATTATTGATAGCAATGCAACAATACCTTTTCGAAGGTATATGTGTATGTTTTCACTTGTTCTGTGATGTTTTGGAAAGACGCACATAACAAAAAAAAAAACTGATCTTTTAACTGGGTTGTCATTCGAGTGCGATTGCGAGTTGACTTTACATTGACATAATAATGAACATTTGGTTATACGTAAGGAATCGTCTACACCTCTGCCTATCCCTTCGGGGAACACTGGTGTGATGTTACGTATGCTGTGATCTGTTTGTCTTGTTTTTATTCAACTTAATTTTTATTTATTCATAGGATTGTTTGAAATTGGAACAGAGCCATCAACAATTGTGACGGTCAAGGAAATACATAGAAGAGCTTAGCTCTTCTATGTATTTCCTTTTATATTGTCAGTAACCACTTATTTGTAGACTTAACTCTTAAATAATTGCGTTACTCGCCCGATGACTTTTTTTAACTCTAGCCTTTTTTTAACCCTATTTAGACTCTAGCCAATTTAACCCTATTTAAACTCTACACTATTTAACCCTATTTAAAATCTACACTATTTCAATATCAAGTTTTCGGATCAGTTGTTGTTTTTATATGTACAGAAATTATTAATTTTTCCTAAACAAATAAGAGGGCTGCATTAATGTACATTCTTATAGCTTGGCCTTTGATTGCTCATAACGACTGTCTTATTCAAATAATATTGTTTTATTTATCAGAAGTTTGGTTTCTCTTTTTAATTTTTTTTTCTACTTAAATTCATTTGTTATATTTTGATATTTTTTGTTAACCAAGTAAACACACTGTGCTAAGTAATAACATTAGTAAGGGAGCTGCTCTCTGAGACACAGGCTAACGATCTAGTTCAGGAGACAGAGCTTTTATGTAACAGTGTCACCTATGTTTGCAAATAAATATTTTTTATTAAAAGAATCTTATAAGCGTTGTACAAAACGAAAAAAATTGGAAAACAGTGCTACTGAGGAACAAAACAAAAATCGTTTGACAACCACATGATATGTTTTTGTGTCTAAGCAGCACTGTTTTTTGTTTTTGCTACTACTTAAATTCCTTTTCTTTTTTCATCTGATATCTTTTGTTGCCCAAGTACACAAACTGTGTCAATGTAATTAAAAAGGGAGCTGTCTTCTGAGATACAAGCTAACAATGTTTTTTTTTTTTTTGGAATCCAGGGCCGAAGCAAATATCCTATTTAAGAATAATTAATTAATCCTCTACTTAATTATAGTAACTATCATATCCCATAAATCACTATTTACCTACCTTATGTTTTATTTTTAATAGTAACCTATATTAATATTAATTTCACAAAACTGTTTGCTTGTTTTATTACTATATGTACAGTACTTATTAATTTTTTCCTTAACTCTCTTGGCGATGACTCTTGTGGCTTTATAATAAAATAATCAATTCTACTTAATATTATGCTATAAATACACTACAATTTTTTATATATGCCAGAAAATTAAGGGCATTATAAGTTACTATTATAGAACGATGTTTTAATTTTAATTTTTTTTTTCTTTATTACCTATTCGAGGTAACTTATCTTTTTGTATGCACGTGTTTCTGTGACAAATAAACCGCCCCAATCAATATTTTTTAATGAATTGTTAAATTGGTAAGTTATTAGCAGTGTTCGGATAATCGGGCGCTAATATACCTAAACTTCACTTTTATTCCCACGAAAGAATAATACGGACATGCCTTTCAGAATCCCTTCTGTTCGTATAAAATACAATAAATTAGTCAATTCCATCACTAATCTGTTAGATAGATAAATCAATTTCCACTAGTTGACCACATTGTGCACATTATCATTTTTTATTGATATTCCATTTGTTTTGAATAAAATAATGATACTAAATCAAAATAACCACTGCTATAATTTCATTAAGTTTGTTATAGTTGTTTTTACAAATTTGTTCAATCCCGGGAACCCGAGATTACTTATTTATTCAGAAAGGAATGTCCATAAGTATATAAGCACCCGATTATCCGATCACTGGTTATTAGTTAGTTCCTAATTATTTTATCAATGATATTTGCCTTTAATTCTATCCGATCATACCTTGAAGTATAATATTCTGAATCATTGAACTCATTCACTAAGGAGGCCTGTGTGACCTGTGTCCCAGAAGTGGGAACAATATAAATTATACTGATTTAGATATTTTCGATTAGGTAATACACACAATAGTATGCTTTGACAACAGACACATTAGTATGCTTTGACAAACAGCCACAATAGTATGCTTTGTTTAAAAAAAAAAGTTTTTTTTTTCAAATCGATTTTGTTTTTGCTATTTCAATAAAATGCACCTTATTTTCTCTAGCAAAAACGAGTAGTGTAGTTACTTTTTTTATTTTAGGTATACTCTATTCAATGAAGCAAATAATAAAATATATAAAACAAAGTAGGTAAGGTAGCTGATTTTATCATCTGTGGAGTTTTAACCCGACAGCAATCAAAATAACGTATTTTTATCATAAATTGTTCAAGTTGTAAACTGTTCACTGCCCAGTTGGTGCGACGCAAAATGAGTTCATCTCATTAACCCTTTAACCGCTTACTTCGGATAAATCCGACAAATATTTTCGTGTCCATTTCGCCAGGGTCGCATATTTACGACTAAATACCACAGCTCGTTTATTCTGTTTTTTTTATTTAATTACGCTGTATTCTATCAAAAATATTTTTATATTAGGTAAATAGATAATCACGTAATCATTTACAATTTAAAAAACTTCAGTGTCTTAATTAGAAGTCCTAAAAATAATGTCCGCAGTTAGTTGAATGGCTAATATTATTTTTAGAAAATTGCATTGATGTACAACGCCCATGACGGCAACATCTGGCTTTAGGGACGGGACATTATGCCAAGATTTACTGACAAAAAAAATAAACATAAATCAAAATATTTCTCTTTATACTTATTAATTTACCATAAAACAAATACAGCAATTGTTAATAAAACATTTTTCTACAAATATTTGTGTGTATTTCATTTCATTCCTTTAAAATTATGTAAATTTACTTGTGAAATGTCAGCGACTGAAATGATGGTTCCCATCCCTAGCCCACATAGTTTCTAAACTTATGTTGTGTGTACGCTCAGCGTCCCGGTCGGTTAAAGACGACTTTTTCGTACGTCATAAACGAGGGCCGACTACTGGAATTTTCCATCAGTGTTGTGCTTATACGTGTAGTTTTACGTACGTGTATCTATAAATTTAGATGTGTATTGAAATTTATCATGACGACTACTGAAGAATTATTACGAATTCTAGAAATCGATAAAAATGAAGAATTTATATCAGACGAAGAGTTTAACAAATTGTAATTGTATAAATATCTTTACCATCTAAGTCAATAGGTAAACTGTTATTAATATAATTGTCCAAGATATATCATATTTTTATTTTTATGTTTGTTGTTAACTGCGGGTTTAGCATGACCACTTTTCTCTCTCTCACTTTCTACTTGACGGCCGCAAAGTGTTTTTTTTTTCTCTTCTTTTGCTTATATCTCGAAAACGGTGTGTCCTATCGCAAAAATAATGAAAATTTTGCCACCCGTTGCATCCCGTAACTCCCTAAAACTCTACAAGTTGGTAATAATCAGTAATATAAATTTTGAAATTTTTCATATTTTCCATACAAAAAGTGAAAAGTTCGCTCTTGACTCTAGTCTAGGTCGGAGGCGACAGAGACAGAGTCGACGATGGAGGGAGCTTTTACCCAGAAGAAGCCATTAGGTAGTTATTAAAGCTTATTCAGGTAGTTGTTAGTTAACCACACTTGCAAATGCAAATAATATTATTATAACGAAATATCGACCTCGAAAAAGTTAAGTATTGCACATCTCACTGTACCGGGCGCTGGGGGCACAACTGATATTCGAAGTCGGGCGGTTAAAGGGTTAAAGAAAAAAACAAAAAAAATCGCGACTCATTTTACGCGACTCACAGCTCAAAAATATTACGTTCATTTGGCATTAGCCTTAAACATAATATATTTAGCTAAGTAGTATATGTACCTACACAGATATTAAACCGTATGTTAGATTTCCGAATAAATTTTTAAGTTTTTACTTTTCAGTAAGTACTACAATTATTTAGATTTTCTCAAATCAGGCTAGATTTTCAGTTTTTTTATTTTTTTTTTTATTTGATATTTTCGAGATAAAACTTACATAAAAATTCTACCTAGAGCTTTTGATTTTTGCTTCACTGAATTAAATTATGTATTTTAGTTTTTAAATCATTTCAATTGTCATTGAAATCGTAATTAGTACGCTTAAATAGGTCCTTAATTCATATTAATTTACATGTAACTTTTTATATGTACAGTACTTATTATTTTTTCCTTAACTATTGTAATCCATTTTCTGTCATTCATAACAACGCATGTATTAAACAGCGTCTCGTCTTATTACTAAATTATATACATATAATTGTTTGGAATTGGAACAGAGACATCACAAATTTGTGACGGTCAAGGAAATACATAAAAGAACTAATAATAGAGCTTTTATATTGTCAGTAACCACTTATTTCAAGACTTAACTGTTAATTAATTTTAAAGAATGTACAGCTAATAATTACGTTAATTGCCCGATGACTTTTTTTAACTCTAGCCTATTTAACCCTATTTAGACTCTAGCCAATATCCTAATAACCCTATTTAAACTCTACATAGACTATTTATTTAAACTCTACACTACTTCAATCTAGGCTTTCGAATCAGCTGTGGTTTTTATAAGTACAGAAATTATTTATGTTTCCTAAACTAATAGGCATTAATGTACATTCTTTTAGCTTGGCCTTTGATTGCTCATAACGACTGTCTTATTCAAATAATACCTTTTTGTTTTTCAGATGCATTGTTTTATCTTTTTATTTATTTTTTCTACATAAATTCATTTGTTATATTATGATCTTTTTTGTTAACCAAGTAAACAAACTGTGCTAAGTAATAACATTAGTAAGGGAGCTGCTCTCTGAGACACAGGCTAACAATCTAGTTCAGGAGACAGAGCTTTTATGTAACAGTGTCACCTATGTTTGCAAATAAATATTTTTTTATTAAAAGAATTTTATAAGCGTTGGACAAAAAGAAAAAATCAGGAAAACAGTGCTACTGAGGAACAAAAAAATTATCGTTTAACAACCACATGATATATTTTTGTGTCTAAGCAGCACTGGTTTTTGTTTTTTCTACTACTTAAATTCCTTTTTTTATCTGATATCTTTTGTTAACCAAGTACACACACTGTGTCAATGTAATTAAAAAGGGAACCGTCCCCTGAGATACAAACTAACAATCTGATTCAGGAGACAGAGCTTTTATATAGGTAACCGTGTCTTTTATGTTTGTAAGTAATTTTTTTTTTTTTTTCAAATCCAGGGCCGAAGCAAATATCCTATTTAAGAATAATTATCCTCTACTTAATTATAATAACTATCGTATCCCATAAATCACTATTTACCTGCCTTATGTTTTATTTTTAATAGTACTTAACCCATATTAATATTAATTTCACAAAACTGTTTGCTTATTTTATTACTATATGTACAGTACTTATTAATTTTTTCCTTAACTCTTTTGGCGATGACTCTTGTGGCTTTATAATAAAATTTCAATTCTACTTAATATTATGCTAATAAATACACTACAATTTTTATTCTTACCAGAAAATTTAAGGCATTATAAGTTACTATTATAGAACAATGTTTTAATTTTTTTTTTCTTTATTATCCAAGGTAACTTATATTTTTGTATGCACGTGTTTCTGTGACAAATAAACCGCCCCAAATAATATTAGTTTAGTGAATTGTTAAATTGGTAAGTTATTAGCAGTGATCGGATAATCGGGCGCTAATATACCTAAACTTTACTTTTATTCCCACGAAAGAATAATACGGACATGCCTTTCAGAATCCCTTCTGTTCGTATAAAATAATAAATTAGTTGATTCGATCACTAATATGTTAGATAGATAAATCAATTTCCACTACTTGTCCACATTGTGCACATTATCTTTTTTTTATTGATATTCCATTTTTTTAGAATAAAAACAAAGATACTAAATCAAAATAACCACTGCTATAATTTCATCCGATTATCCGATCACTGATTATAATTATTATTTTATCATTGATATTTGCCTTTGATCATACCTTGAAGTTTAATATTCTGAATCATTGAAGTCGTTCACTAAGGAGGCCAGTGTGACCTGTGTCCCAGAAGTGGGAACAATATAATTTATACTGATTTAGATATTTTCGATTAGGTAAACAAGAAACAGCCACAATAGTATGCTTTGTTTAAAAAAAAAAACAGTTTTTTCCAAATCACTGCTATTTCAATAAAACGCACCTTATTTTAAAAATTCTACCTATTCTGCTTTTGATTTTTGCTTCACTGAATTATTTTAATTTTTTAATCATTTCAATTGTCATTGAAATCGTAATTAGTACGCTTAAATAGGTCCTTAATTCATATTTATTTACATGTAACTTTTTATATGTACAGTACTTATTATTTTTTCCTTAACTATTGTAAGCCATTGTCTGTCATTCATAACAACTCCTGTATTAAACAGTGTCTGTCTTATTACTAAATCTATTGAATAATAGCCCATCGATGATTTTTCATAAATTATTTACAGTTACTTAATAATATCTTGATTATGTACGCGTAACACCAGTATTTTTTTCCTTAACTTAATATTCTAGTTAAACCCACTTAATATCTACAACTAATTTCTTTTCTGAATATCTGCCTATTCCATGTATTATATTTACAGTTCCTTAACTTATAAGTAATAACGTTTATTCATCATATGTAATGATATAATTTAGATTCGGAAAGTCATGTTAAGCGTCGCTTGTATCTTGTGGCTCATGAGGAATTTAACAAAGATAAAATGATTACCTTACAGTTAGTGGATGTTATATTATTGTAAAATAAAAATAAAATAAAATAAAATAAAAATAAAATAAAATCTATTTATTTCAGGCAATATACCCATAATATTGTTAGTATACAACTTAAAAACTATGTTAGTTACATTATTTAAGAATTAATTACGGTATTTGCCGCCCTCTGGGGCCCCAGGCACACGCACTTGTGCTTGAACCCAGTGCCGCAGAAGGGGGCTGTCCAACTTGTGGAAGAATTACTATTGTAGCACATAGCAGAATTATTAATTCACTGGATTATAATGACATGTGCTAATGTCACGTTCAAATATAAAACGGTAGGTATATTGTTACCTGCATATACTAGGTGACTTTTTACCGTCTTGAAAAAATAGGGTATAATAGGTGAACGGCCTATGGCATACCTAGGATTTTTTTTAAAAGTTTTTTCAAAATTTCTGTTTTTTATTGTTCTAGTTTACTTCAAATGTGTAGTGTTTTTTGATAGACAGGCCAGTTGGCGTGGTTGGTTAAGATACCACCTATCATGTCGCAGGTCGTGGGTTCGATTCCCATCCAGGACAAACATTTGTGTTCATGAACATGTCTGTTTGTACTGAGTCTGGGTGTAATTATCTATATAAGTATGTATTTACAAAAAAAAAGTAGTGTATGTAGTATATCAGTTATCTGGTTTCCATAGTACAAGCTCTGCTTAGTTTGGGATCAGATGACCGTGTGTGAATAATGTCCCAGGTTATTATTTCCCAGGTTATAGTGCAATTTCTGTCTAAGCTATTGAAAAACGAAAAAAAAACTAGGTATGCTCTAGGCTTCTACTCCGTTCACCTATTGTAGGTACCCTAGTTTTTTCAAGTTGAAAAAAAATCCAGTATATTTTTTTTTTAAGAATTTGTGAAAGAAATTATAAAATACAGGTCCATCCATTGCGAACTGTTAAGAAAATGGTCACATTAATGTATGTTCATAGTGACCGTTATTCGTCTATGGTTTTACGGCCCATGCACCACAAAGCTTTTAGCGCGAAACGCATTAAAATTTCGTTCACCCTAATTGCGTAACACACTATCAATCGGAATCGGTTTCATTTTGACAGTTCAACAACATTCATTGCGTTAGTTAATCAGACTTCTAGACCCACGGGTTTAGAGTGTGCGTTTTCTGTCAGGGAATTAATTTATATTAATATTTTTAAATAAATATAAAAAATACAGACTTAGAATGAGTTATTATAATTAATAATTAAGGTTAATAGTGTTAGTAATTAAAATTAATAAGATTTTTGTTTAAAAAACAAAATATTCTCAAGTTTTGAAATCTGAAATCATTTATTTTGCAATGAATGTGGGTATAAAATAAGATGTAAACACTGTAAAAGCAGTTCCAACACACTCTACCTTACGGCATGCAAAAGTAATAAAATATACATTAATATCTACTCAAAAAATCAAATAAACAAAAAAAAGTACATTTATGTGGATCTACAGCCTTCCTACATAAACTGAACAACAATAACATCAATCTTATTTCTAATGGATGATTAAATAGATTATTTTACTTACATTACCAACAAAAAAAATAATCATAACAACTTCTTGTTTCTTATTTATATTAACGATTTGCCCTACCTCATAAAGGATAATCATGATATAGTTTTGTTTGCGGACGTCAGCAGCTGGTTACTGACGATGTAAACAGAGCGATCTCAAAAGTAGTTCACTGGTTCAGTGTTAATAATTTACTCCTTAATGAAAAAAAACCAAATGCATTAAGTTTACACTACCTCACGTTAGGCAGGTGAAAACTAACGTGTTGATAAAGGGCGAAGAGTTGAATCCTGAAGATAGCACAGTATTCTTGGGCTTAACTTTGGATGCTAAGCTTCAGTGGGGCCCACATATAGATAAATTGTCAAAAAATTAGCTTTTTTGACAATTTATCTATATGTGGGCTCCGCAGCATACGCTGTTAGGAAAATTCGTAATTTAACCAACATAGAGACAGCCCCTTTAGTGTACTTTAGCTATTTTCATAGTGTAATGTCGTACGGTATTCTGTTGTGGGGAAATGCAGCCGACATTCAGACTATCTTTGTTTTGCAGAAAAGAGCTGTTCGATGCATTTATAAATTAAGTCCGAGACAATCTCTCAGAGAGAAATTGAAGGAGATTAATATAATGACTTTGCCTTCTCAGTACATTTTTGAAAATCTTTTATATGCCCATAAAACATTAAATTGTTTAAAAGATACAGTGATATCCACAATATAAATACTAGGAACAAACACAAATTTGTTGTACCTCCAACAAGGCTCAAGAAAATAGGTGGCTCATTCAGGTGTATACGCTTTTATAATAAACTTCCAAGCCACGTTCAAGATCTGAGCCTTAATAAATTCAAATCATTCATTAAACGCAAGTTGTGTCAGAAAGCTTTTTACACCGTTAAAGATTATATTTAGGACAAAAAGGCTTGGAATTGAACTGCTCCAAATTTAATTTAATTTAATTTTTTTTTTATTTTTGCATACTGAATGTTGACATGACTATTTACTTTGTAAAGTATTATATTATTTTAATTGTGAATGTGAAGACTATGTAGGTCATTGCTTTTTTGTTTGTTTTATTTTTTCTCTCAGTTATTATTAACCATGGTCTGGCAATTTGAGTAATTTATGCGGCCTACCCCAATGTCCTTTCTTTGGTATTGTTCGTCGAATCGTTGAGCTCCTTAAGTTCTGAGTTGAGCTGCGCGATTACTGACAAATGCGTGCACTGACTGGACAGGTCCTCTCAATCTGTGTGGTTCTTTCCTCAACAGACCATTTCAGACACCAATCTACATGGTCTTCACATGAAGTGACCAAGGTTATGTCTGGACTTTATAAGAGACTGTGACCTCTGAGTTTGTTTCGGCCTTTTTTCTCAGAGTAGTCAGATAGGAAACGCCGACCTCATCTAGTTTAAAAAAAAAAACATGATTGACTTGTAAAAGTGTTTGTACAAACCTACTTACAGAAATAAAAATCATTTATCATTTATCAATAATAACAAAAAATAAACAAGGAAAATGATATTGAAATTTAAATAAAGATGGTAAATTGATCTAACATTATAAACTCTTATCATCCAAAAAATCTTGTACAGAATAATATCATTTACCTATTAGTAAGGATGTTAGCCTCTTTTCAAATATACTTAATGATTCTTCTTTGTAGGCATGAGGTATTTTATTATAGATGACGGGTCCCATTGATAGTAAGCTTTTTCTTAATAATGCTGTTTTGTGCCTATCTGTAAACATTAGATTTTTGTATTGTGATCTAACAGATCCCGGACGTGTTCTAATATCGTCCATTAGAGTAAAAAGATGCATGTTTGTTCTAACAAATATTGCAACTTCAAGTATATACAAAGACGGAAAGGTGAGTAAGTTTAGAGACTTGAAAACAGGTGCACAACTGTCGGTATTTTTAAGACTAGTCATTGATCGTAGGCAACGTTTTTGGACTTTGAATACGAGTATCCTCTCCCTCCCAGTACAGTTACCCCAGAATATAACTCCGAATCTCAAAACTGCCGCTTTGTGTTTGTATTCACGTGTTTCTGTGACAAAATAAACCACCCCAATCAATATTTTTTAGTGAATTGTCAAATTGGCAAGTTATTAGCAGTGATCGGATAATCGGGCGCTAATATACCTAAACTTCACTTTTACTCCCACGAAAGAATAATACGGGATTCTGAAAGGCATGTGTTTCAGAATCCCTTTTGTTCGTATAAAATACAATAAATTAGTCGATTCGATCACTAATCTGTTAGGGTCAGGTAGTGCGAAATAAAATATTTTGAATTTTGATTAATCTTTGCTAGTTTATCTATCGATCGACTAGCAATAGCCTCGAGCTTCGATCGAAAACGAGCAACTTGTCTCGACGCAAGATAAGTATATCGGTTTCGTTTGTTACAGCAGGGGTCGACAACCTTATGCTAGTGGAGGGCCACAAATGTTGCCAGGAAATCAGTGCGGGCCGCATTTCATTATATTCCATGGTTAAAAATCCAAATGCGGTTACACCTACTTTTAACCGGCTACAACTAGGTTAGGTCAGGTTAGACTTGCCTGGGGGGCATGCGGGGCCCGCCTGCTAGGCGGGCATGCGCCGGGAGGGTTGTGGAAGTAAAGGCTGAGCCGGTTTCCCATGGCCCTCCCATCACGGCGATGTGTTAACACCGCTGAGTTTTAGTGGGTATACTGCCACTCTGGCATGGCAGGGAGTCCCACATACCTACTCCGTGTCGTCCCCCGACGAGCGGAGATGCGTAATGTCATTTCTCAGCGACAAAAAAAGAAAAAAAGGTTAGACTTAATCTTTAAATTGGTAGTAGACGTCTAAAACTTGGTGGACTTGGGCACTTCGGCTTTTAGCCGTAGGTAATATCAATACATAAATGTTATTCGAACGTCTCGGGTACCCCTTATCTCTATGCCTATATTTCTTGTCTTGTAACTTTGTAACTCTTGTGAGGCGCACTCGAGCCTGTCTATCAAATAATGTGAAACTACCTACATACATCGTGTCATCGTTTTCGGTTTGTGAAACTTGCTGGCCGCATGTTGCCGACCCCTGTGTTACAGCATAGCTATCAACATCGATCAATACCACCGACCAATGTAGATCGAGTGGATGGAATAACACCGTCTTTCCTAAAGATTTTATTCACTGTTATTAGAGAGCCTTCTAAATATGAATAGTACATATCGGTTATCCCTGTCAGGATCAGATTTTATATTTATACAGGGTGTTTTTTAAAACATGCGACAAAATTTAAGGGGGTGTTCTACCCATCAATATGAACAACTTTTACTATGGGACCAAACCTGAAATCGCAAAAAAAAAAATCAGCTGTTCAGTACATTTTGACCAAATAAGCGAACATAAATGTACTGAACAGCTGATTTTTTTTTTGCGATTTCAGGTTTGGTCCCATAGTAAAAGTTGTTCATATTGATGGGTAGAACACCCCCTTAAATTTTGTCGCATGTTTTAAAAAACATGCTGTATATATATTTTTTTTATATTTACAACTTCAAGGTTACTTATTTGTCGGAATGAACCCTCCTTATCAAAGTACACTTATTTAATTTTGCAGGCTACGAGCCGTTTAATAATCTAAGGTTTCGACAACCTCTACCTTCTGATTAAAAAAAAAAAAAACGAAATCGATGTAGATGTGATGTGTGATGCGATGCTATGTGTGTGTATCCTCTTTTCTTATGTTCTGACCGGTATTTTGGTTCCTATTTTACGGTTAATACTACAAATTATCATATTATTATCAAACTACGCTGTTTTTTTATATGTTTATTTGACAACCTCTTACTCAATACATAAATAAAAATGAAATATCTAAACGTTATGAGTATGAGCCAAGATTAATAATCATTACCGACTTAGCATTTGCTTTGGCTCAGATGTGTTCCCGTCCCTGTCTTGCACTTGTAATTTGACAGGTGTGCGACAGTGACAGCGATACTGCTTAGCCATAGCAAATGTGCGAAGTAATGTCTATTCATCTGGGCATAAGTGCAGGGATTTCCTTCCCGAAGTATTATGTTTGATACCTCCCTAGCTTCTTATAGTTTGACCAAGACCGCTATACCGCGGCGTAGGTATGTGCGCGGCGAAACGGAGGGCAGTGCAGGCCGCTTATTCGTCAACGCTCAAGGCGTCCCACCGCTCATTCGCCAGCGCTGCACCCCGCCTCGCCGCGCATTCTTAAGGCGCGGCGAGGCAGCGGTCTTGGTCAAACTATACTTAATCATCACTCAACGCGCCGGTCAACTAGGCATTAATTAGTAAAAAAACGAGCGAGCCTTACAATAAGCGACTATTGTAAGGCTCGCTCGTATAATGTGCAACATTTGTTACGGCCACAAATCATATTCAGATCAACATAAAACCTGATACTGACCTGCAAACTCCAAAAAAACGTACGAAAATTTTAAACTCGCGGGCTACCTATACATTTTCGAAAAGTGCTGATGCTCAGCCTAATTTAAATAAAGAACTTTTGATTTTGATTTTCGCCATAAAACTACATGAAGAGCGCAAATTAAACTGAACTGACCGGATGACTATACTTAACTATTTCCTTATACGTATAACTGTCGCTTTCACCACGGTATGTATAGGCATAAACATTGATGCCTTAGTAATAAAAAAAAAATAAAAAAACTTTTATTTCAGTTAAAAACGATATTAATATAAAAAGTACGATTAGATTGCGGTCGATCGAAGTCGTTCATTCATCGGCCGCAGTCTATTTGCACCTTTAGAGATGATGCGAATCTGAACTTAATCATGCATGGTATTTACCTTTACTCCAAATCATTAGACCGGACAAAATAAAACGATCCAAGATCTAACAGAACCAGGTCTTAACAGGCGGTTCACCAACCGCTGTAACCTCATGTCAGATAGCGCCTGCAACGCCAAACTTAGCCAAATCGGGTACATCAATATCGTCCAAATCCTTCATTGAAACATAACCGGATCCATCCGCTTTTATCGGGACATAACCAGTTGAATCCGATTTGATCGGGACATAGTCCTCCGTACCATCATTCAAGTCAATTATCGGTTCTTTTTTATCGAATTCACTGCAGATTTTGGCTTCGTTCAACAATTTCAGAGATTCTTCTAGTAAATGAGTGCGGTGTTCAGGAGTGTGTCCGCTGGTTGACGGGGTCTTGTCCGAGGACTTGCGGTGGTGGAGCGAGTTGGTTGCCGAGCCCATGTAGGGCGGTGGTTGCGGACGGTTGTAGTTGCCGGCTAGGTTGCTCGTTGATTTGGGGCTGTATGGACGCGCTAGGCTGTTGTTTGGGCTGAAAGAGAAATTATTGGTCGGTATGATGGCTTTAACGCCAAAAATATAGAGAATGAAGACGTTATTAAGCTACACTAGTTTAGGTTTGCTCAGAACCTTTAATTAATGAATTATAATTATAATAATGTATTTATTAAAAAAAAAATCAGCTGTTCCCAACATTTCGACGAGTTATGCGAACACACATACATACGTATATATAGTAGGAAACAAGTGATTTCTTTTTTTCGATTTCACGTTTGGTCTCATAGTAAAAGTGGTTCATAATGATGAGTACAATGACCCCCAAAGACGCCCCCGAAGCATGCGTAGTTCATACAAACGAAATACCAAAATAATTTGTAAATCAAACATATTCTAAAGGTAGTGTGTATTTATTCCGATTAGATTACAGTATATCTATGTTCCCATATATATACATACATTGCTTTAAACAGGAAATTATGAGAAAAATAAGTTTTCTATAGAAATTTTAAATTCCTCATATCTTGTCTTCAAATCAGTGTTCTTTCAAAATATATGTTTGGGAACCTAGATATTATGTAATCCAATCGGAATACACACTACCTTAAGAATATGTTTCATTTACAAATTATTTTGGTATTTCGATTTTATGAACTACGCATGCTTCGTGGGCTTCTTAAAAGGCTGTGCGTTATTTAAGTTACACCTTGTATATAATTCGATGTTTAGTAGATGGTACCAACCTGACTCCAAGGCTTTTGGTGCTGGTGTTGTCGGCTACTTGAGTCTGTTCAGTGTTGCCAGTGCCGTAACGACACATCTCCACCTTTGATTTGTGAGCCCTGGGATATTTAGAATATCTTTATTATAGCTTAAAATATAAAATAAGTCAGGTTATTGAATATTTAGAATTAAATTGTTAGTTTCCCTTTTAAACCTATATGAAATCAGACTATTAATACCATTTTGGTTTCACATTTAAATAAAAAGG
Organism: Dicycla oo; assembly: GCA_948252095.1. NCBI lineage: Eukaryota > Metazoa > Arthropoda > Insecta > Lepidoptera > Noctuidae > Dicycla > Dicycla oo. Next base: position 21,179,748 of record OX411732.1, read on the forward strand.
AGCATAGATTTATTAACAATTTAAATATTAGAAACATAGTCGGCGCATAATTAACGTTCTTTGGTGCAAATAGTAAACCTATTCTGTAGTTAATATTTCCACTTTAAAGCATGCTAGTCACCATAAATAAAAATAAAAATATTTCGAACCTATTAGGTTTTCTATAGTCGAAAAATATATCGAATATATGGTCCAGAAAATATTCAGATTCCGGATCTCGTCTGAAATAATAATAAAACAAAAATAAAATAAAAATATTAAAACAAGTAGGGTAAGTATTACAAAAAAAACACTACGTTAAACACGTTAAACGTTTTAAGGTGCAGATCGATTCAGTTTGATTCACGGCAGTCATTATGTCCATCGATCGAACATCGATTATTGTATTGGAGCGATCCATTCGACTGGCCGGCCTATTACTACCAAGCAAGCAGCGGTGCTATGTTCCGTCTTTCAAACCGGAACTGTCTAAGACCGGATCTGACTAAGTGCAGATTACACCAATGAAACTAAACGCGATCAGCACATCTAAACCTAGTTCAAGAGCTGTCAGTGTCAATATTCCAAAGAAAATAATGGCACTTCTAATGTTTTACGTGCTAATCGCGTTCAGTCTCATTTGTGAAATCCGCACTAAGTACACATTTTTAAGATATTTTAGTTTTGTCTCTGGGATGAAAATGCATCTGCGATTATCTCTGGTATTGCAGATGTTTGACAACTAACATCAGGTGAGCCGTCGCATTGGCTTGTTCGCCATCCAATACTACAAAAAAGATACTCTTACTACCCTCCTCATCACCTTATTCTCATCCTACTGCTGGGCACAGGCCTCTCCCCCGACTTCCAGTTAATGTAGACCACTGATAGTTTGTTTTGTCGAGCTCATCCCGCCATCTGCTACGGGGTTACATGAATAAAATACAAGTTAAGGTACACTTACACTGTAGCATGTAGCGCACACACAGCGGCGGTGAGGGCGGTGACACAGAGTAGCATGAGAGTCAGAGGCACCAGGACTGCCGCGGTTAACAGCTTGCCGTAACTGCGAGATGGTAGGGATTCCTGGAAATGGAGATGGATGCTTATAAGTTATAAGCTTTTTTTAATTATAAATAAATCATCTTGAGTAGAATTCTTTAAATATGCTGTACTTCTCAATTGTAAAATCCGTAAAATATTAGAGGGGACCTTTTTGGCGATGCTTTTTAGGGTTCCATGCCTAAATGGTAAAAAGGAACCCTTATGGTGCGACTCAGTCTGTCTGTCACAGCTGGATATCTCAAGAACTACTAATGCTATCAACTTGAATTTTGGAATAATTTTAGATGACATTTGGCGAACTGTTTTACAAATAAAAAAGATATTTTAAAAAAAATGCAACAGGGACTGAAAGGGGGTCTTAAAAAATCGAAGTGGGGCTACTAAGGCATGTGGGGCTGTTTCCACATTTTCAAACATTTTTGCTTTTTTTAGGCCGAATAGTTTTCGACTTTTGATGAAAAATGTAACCCTGTTATATAAGTTTATGTAAAGATTACAGGAAAAATATAACGATGTCTCCAAATAGCACACTTATTTTTTATGGTACGGAAACCACGGTGCACGGTCCGACTCGCTCTTGGCCGGTTTTTTAACTAACACTCATCGGATACTTTGGATCTTGAGGGCACACTTAGTTCCCTTTACATTAAGACGAAAGCGTCAGGGTAGCCCGAGAAATTCAAATCGTCATAATCGTAGAACAGTGACGGATCTGACACATGTTAAACTTTACACGGCAGCCATTTAAAATAAGTTTTATATTTCTAGCGCTGACCAAATCCGTCAGTTTACCGACTATTTAACGTTCATACGGACTAGGTTGCACTACTTGCGCTCAGTTTATTGAAATCATATTTAAATGGTAGACAACAGCAAGTTTAAATAAATGGTGTCTATTCACTCTGTTTAAAAATAAAAATGGGTGGTTCACAAGGGTCGATATTGGGTCCTTTCCTATTTTTGTGTATTTTAATGATCTACATCATTTACAAAAAAAAAAATCATAAATGGTGTTATTTGTTGACGATACTTCTTTAAAATTTAAGATTAATAGACGTGCATCAAAGCTTGACGACGTAAATAGTTTAGTAGCTAGCTTAAACGTTAAGGTTTTATTTTATTTATTTATTGTTCGTGCATGACGCCTTTGCGCCACATTTTTTCTCTCTCTAATCTAGTCCTTATATAGCCATAAGGACTAGTCTACAAAAAATATAGAAAAAACAAAATTGAGTGTCTGACTGCATTTCTGTTTTGCTATTTTATAAAAAAAAAAAAAAAGTAATGTGTAGACACTTAAATACTAGCTTTGAAATAATATAAAATTATCAAAAGAATTAACATAAAAATATTATTAAAATATCGATTATGATTGTAAATGTAATGCTTAGTCAATCCCTAGCATCAGTGGGAAACACTGACAGCTCACTCCACGCAAGTTTTCACGGTCAGATATTTACAGAATCGACCAGCAGCAGGTACAAAATTTGCTCATAACATTTTCCTTATTGAATGTTAAAAGTAGTGATAGTATTGAATAAAGAAAACTAGAATTCGTCGATAAACAACTGTTTTTCTGGGGACCACGCTCGACTCAAGGCAACAATGTGGTCCTCATTTAACATTTCTTCGATAGAAAAATCTGTCAATTTATTGATGCAGACACCGCGAGGCTTGTCTATTTTAGTTACATTCATAGTATGTCTCACAGTTTCTTGCTACTGTTAAAGATATTAACATCATGACGGTACCTTATCAATATAAGGTCTATCTATTATATCTACACCAATTCTCTTAAACCCTCAACAGTCGAACGCACACCCGAGTGTGCATTAAGAGGATTGTGAAGTGCCGATACGCGACGCGATTTTTGGAGGCAATTACCTACATTTCATACAATTATTTACATAAATATTGTTTCGAGCGATAACGTTCTTACTCCCCTAAACATTTATGAAATGAGACAACTGTAGTCTCATTACATTCAGTACACTTTAATCTAGGTCTGTACGTTTTTCGTTTTTAGTAATTCAATTTAATTTAATGTAAAAAAATAAAAATGCTCGAGGATGTTTTTATGTCAAAAATATAGATATTTAGATGCTAATAACTTATATTGTATACAATATTCCTTTATAATAAAAACGTACGGACCTAGTTTTTCATTATACCTACAACATTTCCAAAAATTATGAAAATTAGACCATGCTTACGGGGAGAAAAACTCTTTTTGTATGAAAATTTACAGCTTCACAATCCTCTTAAGAAAGATCTTTATAATAGGTTGGGGAAAAAGTTTCTTCGCAATTTTTAAGAAAATTCAAAACATTTTTTAATATAGTTTATTTACATTTAACTAAAGTATGTAGGTACCATTTATATTGTGTTTAACGTTGCTGGCCGCACCTAATTATATTATGTTTAACGTTGCTGGCCGGACCTAATTATATTATGTTTAACGTTGCTGGCCGGACCTAATTAAATTATGTTTAACGTTGCTGGCCGGACCTAATTAAATTATGTTTAACGTTGCTGGCCGGACCTAATTAAATTATGTTTAACGTTGCTGGCCGGACCTAATTAAATTACGTTTAACGTCGCTGGCCGGACCTAATTAAATTATGTTTAACGTTGCTGGCCGGACCTAATTATATTATGTTTAACGTTGCTGGCCGGACCTAATTAAATTATGTTTAACGTTGCTGGCCGGACCTAATTAAATTATGTTTAACGTTGCTGGCCGGACCTAATTAAATTACGTTTAACGTCGCTGGCCGGACCTAAATTGGGGAAAAAACTGGTAACTGGTTAATGAATCCACACAAATAAAACACACATTGTATTTGTTTTTATTATTTTATTTCAACGTCAGCAGGAACTGTCTCACGTACCTTATTAGGAGCAGTCCAGGCATCCCTGGTATCCAACGCATTGAAGGACTTGGCAGATTTGATGGTATTAGGCACCTCTGTTAGGTACTCTAGGTGCTGGGTCGAGCGCTCCTTGTAGATGGTGTTGTACTGGAAATAGAGGGTAAGAATGTTACTTGGATTTTTATGGAGAGTCGTTATTTACTTTAGGATATCATGAAGTAGTGAGAAAATATAAGATTTAGGGGGTAGTAAAAGTGTGGAGAACACATTTCTTAAATATGTTCCCTATGTTATTAACGTATTACTGCGTTTGTGGCGGCATCTACTAACCTACATGCGAACTACGCACCAAAGACCTGACGTCACACTTATCCTGCATCGCGCAAGCAGAGTTTACCGCGCGACTGGCATATAGAAAACATCCCGACATTAATCATCGAGCAGTAGCCCACCAGACACCTGGTCGGAGGATCCTCCCTTTTCTGTAGAGGATGAGTGAACTTTACACCCTGTTCCTCATACCTCCTACGCTCATTTCGTAAGCAATCAGGAAATTCTGCGCAGTCGGCATTTCAAAACCTAGTAAGGGACACTTTTGACTAAAATCGTTTTATTGCATAATCTTGCTAAACTAGTGAGTCCCTACCAAATACAAAAACACAGCGTTAAAAACTCACAAATAAGTAGATATATTTAAGCATCGAAACCTAAGTGCCCCATTCACTGCTCCGTGACCACTTCACATTTTTGCGCTCTCTTGTAAAATTTCGTTTTTAGTCCTTACTAGGTTATGAAATGGGGCAGCCCTAGTGACCTATTTTATTTTTATCAGATGTGTCTGCAGGTTAGCTTTCCAGAATATATATATCTATAATATATCCTATCATGAAAGTCTGAATCAGGAAAATGTTAGTAATATTATGGAGCGAGGGGAGATAGTGCAGGATCGGTGTCGTCATCTCTGCAACTTGTAGTTCACTGGCTGGTTGATTTGTTCCAATGCTGATGTATAAATGACGCTACTTACATGAGAATGCGTTAGCAGCTCAAAGGTACATCAATACAATGTCAGACCAGCGACCCTGACGAGTTTTTCCACATTGGTTCGCTTGTACTCTCGAGGATAGCTGAACACCTATAGTACCTATACAACAGTATTGTAAAGACCTACCAGCTCAAAGCTACACCAGTCCAGCGTTAACCCAGCATCCCTGAAGAGTCTCTCCACAGTGGTTCGCTTGTACTCGCGAGGACAGCTCGGCAGACGAGACAGAGGGCGTACTTCTTCGCGCAGCCTCTTCAGCTCCAAAGAGAATGGCATGGAACTGCCGAGGCGGACTACCAACCTAAAAAGGAGAAGGAAACTAAGTGATGAATCCAGGTTTCAGTATCAAAGGGTTGTCTGGCAAAGTTAGTCACCAAAGATTTTTCTGCAAAACCCAGAAAGGAGGTGTGTGTTTTGACTACAGGACTCAGGATGACGTAATGCCTTACTTTACCACTGTTGATAATAGCGGATGAAGAGGACCACATAAGCAAAGTGGACCAAAACCAGTGGTAGTATGTAGTTACCGAAAAATCATAAGTAATTTAAACATATTTCGTAAAAAAAATAAATAGTGTTGAAATGATTACAGTGATGATAAATAAAACAATAAAACTTAAACATTACGTTAATATTTAAAATTCAATACTAATAATTATCAATAATTCAATAAGTAATAATACTCCGTCGTCTTGTTTCCAAGACGTATCTTACTCCTCCTCGGTTCGTCATTTTTTTAATAGAACAGCTCCACCGTTATAAATACCGCTGCTCGCCTCGTATATCTATGGCATGTTATATCGATTCATCGTTGACTTTGTCTCTGTCACCTCTGACCTAGACTAGAGCCAAGAGCAATCCCATCACAAAAAAAATAATTCTTACTTCGGAGAAAAACCATGATTCATAAGTACATACCCTTCTCCATCACTCGGCTTCAGAGGCAGTCGTGCGCCCAGATCGATGGCAGACGCCAGGAAGGTCGCGTACAGATCGCCACTACTCTCTGTCCAGAGCTTAGTTCGCAAGATGTCTTTCAAACGAGTCATCCTGGAAGAAACATTTTTTTCTCGACTTTCTTTAATTTTTAAAGCAAATAAATAAGACTACCTTAAAGAAAGAAAGTTGGTCAGACACTATAAAAAAGCTGGAATTGAACTACGTGTTCAAACCTTTTTTCCCCACACGACAGGGTTACCGCCATTTTGTACAGCTCATGTGCCCGAATATGTTTTTCTGTCCAAACTGGGACACATGCTAATATTTTTAGCCGATCCTCACTAATTTAACGATGACGCATTTTAGAGGCATGGAAGTCAGGTATGCAGTCCCTCCATATAAAATACTGCTATTCGGCTGCATCCGGTTAGACTGGAAGCCGACGCAACATAACTGGGAAAAGGCTAGGCCGATGATGATGCATTTTAGCAGAAAGTTTGATGAATAACAAACGTCTCAAAAATACTAATGCTGCTTACTTGTGCTCATCCAACAGATCTTCAACATTCAGATTATCGATCTTGAGCTCGACCTCATGGCGCGCCATCTTCTCCTTCTGCTGTATGTCCAGCGTCAGTAGCACCCTCCGCGTCTCATAGTCTTGCCGGTTTAGCCCAATTACCTCGAGCTGCGAAACCAGAAAAGGTAGACCTGTTGCTTTATACACTTGACTACCTCGAAAAATCCGTGTCACTTCAAGCATATCCATTCGTCAACTCTGCACACACTTGGGGCTCTGTTATCATTGAAATCAGACGTTAAAGGCGTAGTAAGCTTATTAAGTTGTATTGTGTCATCAACTCTGTACTGCTTACCAAAGAAACGGCCTTAATTTTCAGTCATGGCAAATTAAAAAATATAACTATCAGCCTGAGCCACTGCTCCAGAAAAGTCTCCTTCATAATTCTGTTACGGGCCGCTTATATCTGGATATAAGCGATCTGCAACCTACATGAAATAGTCTGTCCATCATGCACAAAAACACTCCGCTTTCCATTTCTTGGAAACGCCATTTCAGCACCTTTCTGCCGGTAAACGTTTTCCACTGGGCCCGCGTGGTGGATTACGGTCCACTCCCTCTCAGAGAGAGGAGGTCTGTGTCCCAGCAGAGGGAACATTATAGGTTGGTTACGCATATTATGCAAATACATAAATCGATGTCTTACCGTGAGGAGGCCTCGGCTACCTCTTGGTGGCGTTCCGAAGATGAACCCCGAGTGGTGTCGACCGCTATAGATATAGCGAAGCCACGAAGGAAGCTCCGGTTTGCCCAGCATGGACGCGTGGAAGCGGTACTGTTGGTCGAATTCTGTAGAAGAAGGGTAAATGTTCAAAGGCTAAGTAAGATAATGTTCTCACTGATGAGCCTGAATAAATCTCTGTGAGAGGATCCGAAAGAAATTATAGTAAGTTAGGTAAATTCTAAGAAAATTCTAGAAAAGCCATATTGTTAATAATGAAATCTAAGTAATAAAAATTCCCACTGCTGAGTCCTCTTTGAGAGGATCCGAAAGAAATTATAGTTAGGTAAATTGTAAGAGAACTCTGGAGAAACCATATTGTTAATAATAAAATCTAATAAATATTCCCAGTGCCGGGCCTGAGTCCTCTGTAAGAGGATCCGAAAGAAATTATAGTAAGGGATAATCTAAGAAATCGCCATATTGTCGATAATTAATTCTAATAAAATAAGGGAAAAATATTAAAGCAGTGGTAGCAATATTAATCCTAAAGTATATCCCTATCCGCTAAATGTAGACAAAGCTCAACTCAAAGTAAAAGCTTCTTATAAACCGTCATTCTTATTCCATGTTAGGTACTTGCTGAAATGAATACATTGAGTATTTATTCATTTCAGCAAGTAACAGTGAACAAAGAAATGTAGCACTATAGGCTACATAGTTAAATTATTAAGTAACTAGTTAGCGCATGCGCCTGAATGCAGCGCACACACCGGTCGTGAAAAGCTTTCCGCCATTTTGTTTTGATACGGAAATTAGAATACGCATCGAAGTTTCCAATCAATATCAAATATTTAACACCGAAAAGTCGTAGGTATATAATATACGTCCATGGTTGAACAAATACTCGAAAACCAAAGAATAAAAAAAGAATCACGTCCATCATTAAAATAATTGTTACGTAATATGATAGGAGTTCCGCCAGCCTCGCAGCTTCCCTCAACCCCGCAGCTTCACCCCCGCTGCATCGCCCCCGCTGCATCACCCCCGCTACTTCACCCCCGCTGCTTCACCCCCGCTCACTCCCGAGCTTACCCATTTCTCAAAGTCTGAACCTAACAAATCAATACCGAGGACCAAGGTAGGCACGACGCATGCCATAACTGCCTAGGGCATGCGCTGTAGCTGCAATGGTCATCGATCGTTATGCAGCCACCATTTTGTGGATGTGAGCGCCATTGCCCACATTGTCGCGCAAAATTTTAGACAAAGAACCCGTACACAGTGTTTGACATTATTATGAAATAATTTTGTCCACACTCTGATTTTAATGAATAAATTGTTAATCATGAAAGATTTTTAATTAAAATTGTATTCTGGTAAAATTGCAAGAATTTAAAAGAAAAAAAATTCACAAAAAAATATTAGCAATCTTATAAAACTACTCAAGAATTTGCTAAAATACGAAAATTATCCAAAAACCAAAGCCTTCGAAAAAGTGAAAAATTATATCCATACCGAATCAGCTTGCCGACGATAAACATACAATGAACCACTCATATTAAAATCTCACAAAGAATTAGAAAGTAGAGAATGAATGAAGACAAAAGATAAATGACAAATTGAGCCGACACCGGAATAGGAACCACAACTGATAGCGCAACAAGTAACACTAAGCTCGTCCTTTATGCGACTCCCAGTTTCACTCAGGTAATCTAGGACATGCGCTTTGATGCAATGGTTATCGATTTTACAGCATACCTATATTATTTTGATAGATACTTCGGAGAGGGGTGGGTACTCCCAACTCCCAAGGGAATATGTCGAACAAAGGCTTTTCACTGACTTAATTTTGTACAATATTTCCTCCATAACGCTTTTAGGTAGAGACTTTTTGTATAGTTTACTTAATAGACTTGCCAAAACGCTTGCTTTCATAATTTTTTACACATAAATATGTATTTAAATCTTCCTATTTACGCAATAAACATGGCGTCCCACAAGGTAGTATGCTTTGTCCTCTGCTCTTACTTCGTATAAATCAACGGATCGAACATCACATTCAAAAGTACCTACAAAAAAGAAACTAATAATACCCTTATTTATTTAAAGATTTTCGCATCAACATAGTAACCAGCTATTTCAGATTTTTATCCCAAACACAGTTTTGTGTGTTTATATTGTTTGTGTAGGAAAGAAAATTAATATTATGAAAATTTCATATTAAGATGTAAATAAACAATAACTAGAACAAGGGCACAGATCCGAGATAACTAAATTAGGGCTGAGAAGCTGTAGTGCTCAGTGAACTGTGACTTTAAACTTCGCAGTTCATAGCTGTGTTCATAGAATGAACCATGAAATTTCACTGGGCACGCTGAGTGTTCTTAGGCGACGTTCACAATGCGAGCGTCTCACGACAAGGCGCGGAAAAGGGACACCAAATGTCACGCGCGGGAAGCCGAAAACACGCTTTAATTGAAAAAAACAAAAAAAAAGTAGTGATATCAAATCGCCATTAAAACATCCGTTAAAATGCCGCCATTTTGAAAGCAACCCCCACGCACATCCTCATAAAAATAACTCCTGGACATTTTGTGAAAATGTTTTATCAGAAAAACACATACCGAACTGAGCAATGCATTAAAAAATAACTATATTAAAAACGTCGTAAAAATCTTAATTTATCCACCCGTTATTCCTACATCTCCGATATATCCGCGTTAATCACCACGAGTATAGATTAAAGTGGATCTCAGTTCAAACACCACTAAATAAAACAATTAACTAAAGAAAATTTAAAAACTCCACCGAAGCATCCGCCATCTTGGACGCCGCTCCCGATTCGGCGACATCAATCAAGTTTAAAAATAATATAAACTCTTACCTGTATCGCCACACCACCTACCCCCTCCACACAACACTAAATTAATTACAGTTTGACAAAGGAAAACCAAAAGTAAAACGCTCATAATTTCAATGTTAAATCATAAAAATGTAAAATGACGTTCCGTCATCCCTTTCCCGCCGATCAATAAGAGCTATTAATCACAATATGGATGTCCTAGACACCCCTTCCACTCAGGTAAACTAGGACATGCGCCGTATTGCATTCGGTGCCTATTGATTTTCAGACTTTACCATTTTTTAATGGACCTTTAATCGAGATGCTTAATTATTCACAATGTGGGATATGAAACTTTATGTAACGAAAATTATGATAAACCTAAGTTATAAGAATCCTATGGTCCTTCACTAAAAGTGACAGTCACTCACTAGGAATATTAGCTGTAATAACTCCTATAATAGGTACTTAGCGGAGGCAATCTGTCGAAAAAACAAAGAAATTATTTTTCTGTTCTTGTATGAGAAACTAATCGTAACTCTGTGGACATTGATTTGAATCGATTCGTTTTCCAAAGGTATGGGAAATAATAGCCGTTAAGACAATTCAAATGGTTCTTAATGAAAAGTAATATGAAAAAATATTGTGGAGCGAAACTATTTGATGAAATAAAACTATTCATCTTTCGATTCCTATAATCGTAAAGTATCGTTATTGCTGTTTCCCTAATTGATAAGGGCTAGGTACGATATAAGAACCCTATACCCTCAAACTACCTACGCAATATTTTATGATGATAGGTGTACATCGAAAAACGTAAGTCTGAATAAAAAACTAAAGTCAAGCGCTGAAACACTTCATTAAAACTGAATTAGAATTTTAAAGCCGACCTATCTTTCCTCCGAAATTAATATGGCGTCCATTAGCTGATCTAAAATCTAGATAAAAAGTATAATAACACTTACCCGACACATCAGACCGCCTCACTATGACACTAACACCACTTATCACTACATTTTGACTACTTTTCGAACAAAAAACTGAAAAAGAAACGAATAAAATAAAAATTTATTACTTCTCAATCAAAGGTGTGCAACTTCGAGTATGAGTAATGGCCGAATGGACGATTGAGGTACTACGTTGCAACGAACAGGACACAGGACATGCGCAAAGTTGCAACGGAAACTAGTTGGCCCAATCCAACATGGAATATTCTCGAAGTAATTTGTAAACGAAATATTGGACCAATATACGGACTACTGTTGGGCCAACATCCGCACTTTATGTTGAGCCTACAAAAGATAGAATATTCTCGAGAATACATGTCACGTAGCCACGTGGGAGAGTAGAACTATTGCTTTCAACTATCGACCTTTTGATCTGCGTTGGCAAGTAATAATAACAGATAAATAACCCTCCTTTCAAAGTCTACATTGAAGTAGCCCTTTTCGGGGGGAGCACTGGACCAACTTGTAATGACAAATAAGATTTTTTATACGAATTCTATAGATGGAAAATTGAATATGTACTTAATCACGTAAATATTTTGTCGAGGATCACATTACTGAGTCGACGTACCTATCACTGGTTAGTTTCCCTAAGTCGTCAGTTTACACACTTAAGGGAAACGTTTTTACGTGTTGAATAAACACATGTGGATAATGTAATCTGCTGTAAGGAATACCTAACCTTATTATTAACCTTTTGAGCACTACGGTCTTCTATAGAAGACAAGACGTTTCCGTGCCCGCCACGCCACGTCTTTATTAGAAGACATCTAATTATAACGTGTATTATATTAAAATACATAAACAAATGGTTAGTGCGTATTTTTATCATTGCCTAAAACCCCAAACTATTTTTTTTTTATTTCAAAAGGGGTCTTTGTTTATATTAAAAATAGAAAAATTATACTAGCCAAATTTTTTTCGTGCCCCAGGCGCCGTAGTCTTTATCAGAAGTGTTGTGGTTATTTGATTAAGTTTTTAAAGTGTCGACAGACACGAAAGTTTAAAAAAACGTATTTATTTCGAATCGAATTATTGAGTTTTGAAAAAAAAAATGCGATCCTTAAAAGGAATGTATGTACTTAATTTTGCTAGCCCTTACACATGTATTTACACGAATCTTTGAATACTGATATCGATATTGAAAGATCCCGTCACTAATAAACCACAACGAAACTATTAAAAATACGTGCCTCGTGCGCCATTAACATGTATAGAAGACAACCTGTGACGTCATAGACGTAAGTGCCTCAAGCAACTCTGTATGTGATGTGTTTATTGTTATTGTTATAAAAAATAGTAAAAAATGAGTGAAGGTAATGAATTAAGTTCTGAAGAACTTAGTACTAACTAGTAAATACAAATAAAATGAAATGGAGTCAATTAAAATCGAAATGAATGCGATTGAAGAATTTTAAAATATTTCTTTTAATCACGGATTTCAATTATTTTTTTCTTTTTAATATCCTTCTATTTATGTTAAGTCTTAACCGACTTAAACAAGTCTAAAGGTCAATTGTTTCGGGCCCTTATATAAAGTCACCAACAATGTTTTTAATTCGTTCATCCAATTTATTAGATCTTTTTTTCTATTGCGTTCGCTTAATTGAAGTTTGTCTAATTTGGAAATCAACGAATAGCCCCTTTTATTAAGTTGTTTTTTCAACGCCTAACTCGTTGCGTCGAGTTTTGTAATGAACATTTTTAAATTAAATTGAAGGTTGATACCTCATCGACAAACTCAAAGTCTGCTACCTTCCGATGACTCACACTGTCTTCGTAAATCGCCTGTACGCTGCCGTACTTTTGGCGTACACGCGACTTGCATGCGTCGATGGCTTTTGTACGACATATGTACCATAATCAGTGCAGTTTCTCTTATAAATGCGGAGGCATCTGAACTTAAGGTTACACTACTTTTATAAGATGACCTGTCCCAACAGCGCCACCACGGAGAGCCGTTTTTATTGTTTTGCGTAGAGTTGCAGTGGTGACCGGTTAGAACTCTACGCCCTCATTCACTTTGAATGAAACTAAAAGATTCTTCATTCATTTTAACAACAAAATAATATAGGTTTACAACTAATATTATGGATATGAGAATCCGTCAGAGCTCTTGAAATAAAAATATATATGTTAGTTCGACAATTTAACAAAATTAGTTTGTATTTGTTATTTGTTTCATAAATATGGCTAAAAATTATAAAATTAGCAGAAGTGTGTGCAGTTTTCTACCGACTAAGTATACTTTGGCTGACGAACTGAATAAAACTGGCGAATCGACGTAAACTGGCAAACACTGGAAACTGTCAAGTTAACGCAACTGTCTGGCAATCGGCAAAACGACCAATCAGTGAAACTGGCGAATTAAATAAACTGACGACTGAGGGTAACTGACCAGTGATACGCGGACTCATTTAAACCACACCATTATTTCCTAATACAACACAATTTCTATTTGTTATCGTGTAATTTTTATGATGAAATATTGGTACCCTACTAACTCTTCAAAATTCCATCTTGACACAAGACGCGGACAATCTCAAATGGCGCCCAACGTGGGAATATGCCGTCATAGTAACAAATCCATATCAAATATATCTATTTTTGGCGGCCGGGGAACCTTTCCGTGTGGAAATTTCCTGTTAGTTATATAAAAGCGACTTTTATTCACCCTTGGAATTTATTCCCTAGTTACAAAAATAAAATAGTGTAGATACTTAATTCCTTATTAAAAAGTCTTCGGATGACGACAGCGACTGATACTACTCGTAATTGGGATCTAATTTTAATTCAGGGCTGGCTACTTATTTATGTTTTTAGATATTATCCAGAACATTTTCGAAATCCTCTCGCAAGTCTTTGCAAGTAGGTACTGTAAAGGTTTCATACAAAAGGTAACCTTGTATCGTACAGGCTGTTAGGAAAATAACTATTAGTGTCCGACCGAAAGTTCGGTTTCGGCAAAAAAAACGGGTTTCGGTTTAGTTTCGGTTTCGGCGGCAAACCTGCCGAAACAACGACCCAAACCGAAACTGCATTCGGGAGTTCTCGCGCTATGCTTAGTCATGTTCGGCGAGGTAAATTCCATCCAAGCGACGAAGACATTTTGCCGCGTCCACCTGCCTAATCATGTCGTGACTGGCTGTGTTTGCAGTTCGTTTTGTTTGTTGTGTGTTTTCCTGTGATTTGTTTTGAATTCAGTAAGTTTTATCACGTGATATAGCATAAGAGTATGTAGTAAACATCAAAAAATAATTTAACATAACAAACTAATACATAGATTATAGTAGAATCAAGTTTAACACAACTACACAAACACTACTACTTGGTACTTGGTACTTACTATAGGTAGTGCATTAGTGGTGATAATATTAAGGATTCAGAGATTCAAAGTTCATTTTAATAATTACCAAGGTATCCAAGGTTTGTTTTGTTAATTACTTAAATATTAAGTACCGTGCTGTTTGGGGTTGAAACCCTCGGGCCGTGGGGTCCAAGTGCTCATGGCCTCTTTAACACATTAACTGCTGAATTATTTGCGAATTTGTTCCAGAATACTGCTTTATGATACAAACTTGTCCCAAGTGCGGCGAGACGCTTATGTGTTTATTCGTGATCGATGTTATGTGTGTTTGAAATTTTTTGAGTTTTATGAGTCATAAAACAATTACGCCAAGAACAATAGAGATGCACAAAAAACCCACAGGTGCGGCGCGCCGCACTCGAAGGAAATTGTATGGACGCGCATAAGCGCCGCCAGCACATGGTGAACGTTCGAAAATCGCGCATGCGCGTTGGCCGCACAGAACGTGTTAAGGAAATCTCGAAACGGCTGGTTGACACTTCCTGTGATGATGGGCTGGCTTTTACTTTGGCCAGAGGCTAAGCATTGTCATACAACGTGGTAATGCCGCCAGTCTCTTGGGTACATTACCAGTCGACAGCGATGCGGATGAATTTTTCGTCGCCATATTTTTGTTTGTGAATAGTTTTAGTTAAGATAGGATATAATTTTGTTATTTTTACTATTGTTAATTTAAAGGACCATAAATTAATATTTTATTAAGTACCTATACCTATTGTGATATTAGGTAACAACTTAAATAAGTAATTTTATGTTTAATATTTTTTTAAACCATGAATAATATTTAAAAGAAGAATTAATATTTTTTTTTCTTAAATGAGGGGTTGTTATGTTGATTATCAATAAGTGAAAATGTTGAAATTTGTTGAAATTTTAAATGACTGCATAGCTATGTGATTTAAAGATAAAAAGAAATAAAACTGACTGATTATAATAACGTTTTCTTTATTTTTCCCTCGAAACATGATCCTTGTAAGGAAGTTTCGGTTTCGCTTTCGGCCGAAGCTGAGACTGTTGCCGAAATTCGGTTTCGGTTTCGGTTTCGGTTTCGGTCGTAAAAACCAGTTTCGGTCGGACACTAATAACTATGGTTGAATTCGATCATTCAAGCCAATTTGGAATTACTTTTTATTAAGAAGGATATGTTATTTATGTTTAAAGTTTTTTGTTATCATGAGTACAATCATGTGCTTAAGTATCGGTCACTAATTAATTACCAGACACCCTATATATTAGAAGGTACTATACATGTACCTTCTAATATACAGTATGTTAACCAACAGAGGGCGTTCCCGTTAACCCGCAATAGTATAGCATCCATACATGCTAAAAAAATATTACCATTCGAAAACAAAATGGTTTTTATTTTTTTTAATATTAAAATATTCACTAAAAATGTTAAATTGATACGTAAAAGAAACACTCTGTACACGCGTACTTGAAGGACGGAAACATCGCAATTTAGTTTTTATTTTTTATATTTTTTTGAATATTTTAGTGAATATTTTTAGCATTTTTAGTGAATATTTTAATTTAAAAAAAAAATAAAAACCATTTTGTTTTCGAATGGTAATATTTTATTTAGCATGTATGGATGCTATACTATTGCGGGTTAACGGGAACGCCCTCTGTTGGTTAACATACTGTATAGGACAATCCAGTTTGTA
This sequence comes from Dicycla oo, assembly GCA_948252095.1. Classification (NCBI taxonomy): domain Eukaryota; kingdom Metazoa; phylum Arthropoda; class Insecta; order Lepidoptera; family Noctuidae; genus Dicycla; species Dicycla oo. The sequence goes on from OX411732.1 coordinate 21,195,776, forward strand.
AGCAATGATGTATGTTTCTAATGACAACATTAGAAACATACGGTTACGGTTTTTTATAATTCATAATAATATTATTATGTGGAGAATATAAGGATTTTTTTTTTAATTTTCTTTAATTTTGTCCGCAGCAAAAAACCCAGAGACGAATGGGGCTGTAACGTTTTTGAGTGGCGTTTGGCAAAGGCCTTCCAAGTCGATCCGGCGAGCTGACAAGATCGTGGGAATCCGCCATATACGCAGTCATTATGGCGATGATTACATGAGGCTTGAATCTAGCAGTGGAAGTCTTTCGGTTTACACGTGACCACTAGCTTCCACGAATGCTCACAGTGGTAGCCACACATAATTACGCTTTCTTTGGGCAGTCTTGCACAAGTAGGTGTGCAGAAGCGGATGTAGGACATCATCAATCTGTGGAAGCATCTGAGCCGTTTTTGGGCAATACGGCATCACGTAAGACCCCTCGTTGGGCTAGTGGTCGCAAGTACTACAGCTGAGCAGGGGGTCCTGGATTCGATTCCCAGGTCGGGTTAAGTGTTATTGGGTTTTAGGAATTTCTCAGTGGTTGATGGCAATAGGCTCGCCGCCCTTAACATGAGACTTAAACATATTGTAACTAGTGAAATGTGGGTGCACTATAGGTACAACTCTGCCTAACCCTTCAGAGATTACAGCCGTGATGTTATGTACCTAAGACTCAACTTCATATACAACACAGCTTGGCTCATCGCCGCAAGGTTGCTTGTCGGTCTTCTATAGACTGTAGGTACTTCGGTGAGTGTGCTCAGGAACTCCTCAACCTCATCCCACCGGCCCCATCTACCACGTGAACATCTAGACACTGCAAGTTACCATTCCATCCATACCTAGTTGCCATTCCAATTCGCACTAAGCGCTTACATCAAACATCCTTCATAATGCGCACGGCAAAAGAGTGGAACTCACTACCTGCGTCTGTGTTCCCGAACGCATACAACCCGAATCTCTTCAAAGTTTGAGTGAACAGGGTTCTTCTGGGTAAGTGTACGGCCTGAGTGCACGCTCGCCTCGAGCGTCCGGCGGGGCGGGGCGTGCGACGTTCGTCACGAGTACCCTGAGTGACGGCCGAGCGACGCTCGGTGAACGCCCTTCGCCGTTTGCACGCAACGCTGAACGCCCCGCTGGACGCTTTTTCACTCGAGTCGTACACTAAGGTTACTCCATCGTAGACTTGTATCTCGGTCACCTCTGACCTTGACTATAGTCAAGAGCAAACCCATCTCAAATAAAAAAACCGGTCAAGTGCGTGTCGGACCACGCACAATGAAGGGTTCCGTAGTTGGGATGACTATATCCCTAGATCAAACAACATTGTAGTTGAAAAACATGTTCTCCCATACATTCCAACTGCAAATATAAGTTTGTACGCACAATATTGAGAGAATTACCATGTTAATTTAAGACCATAGACTTCTTATAGGTTTTCCTGTAATCTATAGGTATAGAAGTATTAAAATAAAGTAAAAAATAAAAATGTTTATTTCTTCACTTAAGGATATAACTATGTTAGGTTTGGAGTCACCTTTTAAGCAAAGATTTGCTTGTTTTAGGTGGTTCCGCTCCTCCAGTTTACAATCATTCTACAGATGTGTGAGAAATAAACAAAAAGATTGATTTAAGACTAATTAACATTCTATAATTCTTATATCAGTAAGGGAGCGCACTGGGTGTAAAATATGTTAGTGAGTGTGTGTATGTGTGTGGGTTCGTTTGTGTGTAAGCGTGTGTTTGTGTAGGTGTCGGGATGTAGTGGGTGGGCATGTGTATGAGATATGTGGTATGTGTAGCGCGAGGATGTGCGGGTGTGGTGTGCATATGTGTACAAATTATATTGTATCTTAGTTATGTGATCTTGTGTAGGATATCTTCTGTTTCTTCGTAACTTTTACTCTTGAGCCATTCGGTTAGTGTTTTTTTACATTCGTGGTATGTCATAGAGTAGATGGCACATTGTTCATTGAGAGCGTTATACAAGGTGTCCAAAAAGGGTATCGGGGGTTTGGTAGCTGAATAAAATAAAAAATGTAAACAATCAAATAGTTTTTTATGTTTTATTTATAGATATTGAACTGCAAAATTTTTTAGAAAAAATAATGTTGTCGTGATGCCGACCATCACCCTGCTGACATTCCTCTAAACTCGAACGAACTTTGGAGACAACGCGTTGACACATCGCTCGCGAGATTGCCGCAATTTCTGATTTGATAATGAGCTGCAATTGCGTCAGTTTCGTCGGTGTTTTCTCGTATACTTTACTTTTCAGGTATCCCACAGAAAATAGTCAAGAAGACTGAGATCAAGACTCCTGGGGAGGCCTGTTAAAGGTGCGTCTACAAGATCATTTTGTTCTGGAATAATTCGTTTATCGCAGCAATTGATAAGTCAGTAAGCATGACAAGTGGCTCCGTCTTACTGGAACCATGTTCTTGAGTTGTATCCATGAAACTCTTACATCTCTTGGGCCAAAAAGTCTCTTAGCATTTTGCAGTAACTTTCACTATTCACAGTGAGTGCTCAACCGCGTTGATCTTCGTGGAAGTACGGACCGACCGATGATGCCTTTACTTGACATTGCAGTTCAGACTTATGACCTTTGGGCATAGCCCAAAGGTCATGTGCTAGCTGATGTTTCTGTTTTGGATTCTCCTCTGTCCAGTAACGCTTGTAACGCAATTCTGCTTGTTGACATGCCCGTTCAAATGAAAGTTGGCTACGTCGCTAAACCTATCGGTGATAGGCCCGCACGCAAAAAGCACGATGCATTCCCGAGTAGGTACGACTGCATTGCTACTGAATCTCCATGAAATAGTGACGCGACGTTATCCACAGCCGGCGCCTGCGCACCGCGCCGTTACAACGTCAACACAAAAACAAAACCCCGCTACTGTTTTTGGACACCCTGTATATACGGGAAGATTGTTTAATAAATTGCCTTGTAGCAAATGTTGTATTCACTGGAAAATCTTCAGCTACTTTATTTTTCCTCCTAGAATGTGTCTTGGAAGTAATGAAGGGAAGAGATTTGTGTTTTTTTAATGCAATCTGCAGGACATAGAGTTTCCTAACTGACAAAAGGTTTGAGGTTGAGTATAAACTTTCCGTAGGGAATCTAATCGGTTTAAAGTACATGACTTTTAGTAAAGCTCTCTGTGCCCTTTCCAGCTCCAAAAATTTTGTCTTAGACGCTCCGCCCCAAATTGGCAAACAATACGTCAGTATAGACTGACCCAGGGAGACATAAATTTGCTGGATAAGATCCTTAGTGGTCACGTGGCGAAGAGATTTGAACGTCCAAATCAATTTCCTAACTCTGTTCATTAATAGCTCCAGGTGCAAGTGCCACGATAGCCTTTCTTCGGTCTTACTAAAAGGTTCTCAAATATATATATATTTGAGAACCTTTTAGTAAGACCTTTCATTTGATATATCGCACGGTATAGTTTGCAATACTTTTTTTATTTTCTTATTTGCCCCCCATATTTAAAATTCATTAATTTACGTTACACGTTTAAGTTTAGGTCACAGAAATACATATGTATACCCAACTAAATAGGTCCATTAGATTCGGAGCAAATTTGCTGTGACAGACGGACAGACAGACAGACAGACACATGAGTGATCCTATAAGGGTTCCGTTTCTTCCCTTTTGAGGTACGGAACCCTAAAAAAAAGGTCAAAACATGCTGACTTACCCTGATATGTCCAGTTGAACAGGTTAGGACTGATGGGTATCGCGAACATCTCTGTTTCGACTGCATGGTGCAAGTGCGCTGCCGACGTTGCTGTAGCGGCTGCAGCCACGACCAGCAATGTACATTGAATATACATTTTGAAGGCTGAAAAGATACGATTATTGTAATTACGAAAGACTTCATAATTTTTCTGCCCTTATCCCAGTCTATTTGGGGTCGGCGCAACATATCTTTTTCTTCCATACTTCTCTATTAGTCGTCCTCTCGGTAGTCCCTTTCTACCCATATCATCTTTCACACAGTCCATCCTTCCACACATTCACACGGGGGGCGCATTTTTTTAATGCAAAGTTTTTGACCGTGCTCTGGATTTTTGACTCCCGGCGTCGAACTGAGCGTTAAGAATCTAATGCATCCCTAGCGCGTTGAAAATGTGCGCAGTTGAATTTTCAACTCACACTGCTTATCCGAGTGTTAGAAATCCACTGCGCGGCAAGAAACGTCACGTTAAAAAAAAAAAAAGGAGCTGCAGGAGCAGCCAGGGTTGCGGGTTGTTCGAAATAGTTACCGTGGCCCTGGCACTGGCAACTGAAGGAACACGGGTGGGTTTTAGTCAGTAGAAGTCTGACACGCCCTCCCGCTCTGGGTGGAGCGGAGAAGTTATTTGATGATTTCCTATCCACACAAAAAAAAGGCTTATCTTATAGGAGCAATTCTCAATAAGTTTAGTGTCCCCGTCTGGAATATGGGTGTCCCCCAAATTCAAGATAAATTTTATGACAAAATCAGAAACAATTATTTACCAGAACATTTTTTTTAGCATATAATATGATTGCGTTTGCTCGACAGTGATACAATGCAGGCTAACATAAAAAAAACGGTCAAGTGCGTGTCAGACCACGCACAATGAAGAGTTCCGTAGTTGGGATGAATTTACAAGAATATATTGAAAAACATGTTCTCCCATACATTGCAACTGCAAATGTAAGTTTGTACGCACAATATTGAGAGATTTGCCATGTTTTTTTAAGACGATAGACTTCTTATAAGTTTCCTGTAATCGATAGGCATAGAACTATTTTCTGTATGTTTTTATAAATTTTAAGCTCAGTAGTTTCGGAGATAAGGGGAAATGGTCAATTTTAGTCTATTTTCTGAAATAACTTATTTTTTTTTTTTTAAACGATAAGAATATAATAGGCTGGGGAAAAAGTTTCTTCGCATTTTTTAAGAAAATTCAAAACATTTTTTAATATAGTTTATTTACATTTAACTAAAGTATGTAGGTAGATACCATTTTGTTCGATAACTTTTTGCCATCTTGTAGGTAGGGACATGATCCCATTGCTATAGAAATTTTGGGACTTCTGGTCAAAATACCGCGACAAGTGGTTTTGGCAGTCCTCTCGTGATGTTAACCTGACACTGCCTAAAGAATTCTGAAGAAACCGAAACAGGTGGAGATCTGAAGGTGCAAGGTCAGGACTATACGGCGATGCATTAACACCTCCCAGCCAAACTCTCTTAATTTTTGCTGAGTGGCTAAAGATGTGTGAGGTCTAGCGTTATCATGATGAAAAACCACACCCCTTCTGTTGATTAATTCCGGCCGCTTTCTCTCAACTTCTTGCTTTAATCTCATCACTTGTTCGCAGTAGAGTTCAGAATCGATGGTCCTGCCTGGTGGTAACAGCTCATAATGAATAATGTCCTTCCAATCCCACCACACACACAGCATCACCTTGTTGCGAGTTAACCCGGGTTTCGCCACAGTCTGTGAAGCCTGACCGGCCTTTGACCACGACCTTTTTCGCACGTTCTTGTCATACGTGATCCACTTTTCATCACCAGTTATCAGCTTCTTCAAAAATGGTTCGGTTTCATTACGTCGTAATAAAGAATCACAAATGAGTACACGGTTCATTAGGTATCTTTCAGTGAGCTCGTGAGGTACCCAAATGTCGAGCTTCTTTGTGTACCTAGTTTTTTTCAAATGCGCCAAAACTGTTTTGTGGTCAATTTCCAGTTCTTCAGCTACGTCGTAACTACTGATATGCCGATACTGCTCCACTTTTTCAAAAATGGCATCCATTTTATCCGTAATAGGGCGACCAGAGCGACGTGCATCTTTGACATCAAAATTTCCGGATTGAAAACGCTTAAACCAAATTTGTGCTACTCTCACAGACACTACACTAGGTCCATAAACATCGCAAATTTTTTTCGCGGCTTGCGTTGCATTTTTACATTTTTTGTAGTAAAATTTTAAAATGTATCGAATTTCTTCATTAGATTCACTCATCTTGACGGTACGAAAAACAAATGAAAATCACACATTTTCCTAATTTGAATTTGGAATTATGTTCTTTAAAATTTAAACTTTCAATGATACCAAAACCAGCCAGGTACAAATAGTATAGCCAAAGAGATTTTATTACAAGTTCATACATACTATAATGCGAAAAGACTTTTTCCCCAACCTAATATATTTGAGACCCTTACAGTAAGCCCTTTCCTTTGATATGTTACACGGTACAGTTTGAAAACTTTTTTTTTACTTTTCTTATATTTGCCCCTCAAAATTGCCCCCATATTCAAATTTAATTTATTTACTGTTCTAGGGCCTCCTTTATTTATATTATACATTAATGATCTACCGAAAGGCATCTCTCACCCTACGACACTACGAGTATTTGCCGATGATAGCACCATAACGATACCTTGTAAAAGTGTTGATACTTATGAAAGTGACATAAATGATTCTATAAATCTAATGGTAAAGTGGCTACATGACAATAACTTAAAAATTAACCTGACTAAAACTAAATTAATACATTTTAGTCAACGGATCAATAGTAAGAGTAATTTAAATATACACTACGATGGACAGCCTATAGAAGAGGTAGAAACAACAAAATTTTGAGGGCTCCACATTGACAAAAAACTGAATTGGAAAACCCATATCGAAATCTTGTGCGAGAAAATCAGTAAATCTGCCTATGCCCTGCACATATTGTCGTCTATAATAGGTGTGGAGGCATTACTTACAGCCTAGTATGGTTTAACAGAATCTCATCTACGCTATGGTGTCATTTTTTGGGGCAACTCAACAGAAAAAGACACGGTGTTCAAGGCTCAAAAGAGATGCGTTCGTTCAATGTTTAAAATTAAACCTACTGATAGTTGCGTGCCTTACTTTAAAAAATATAAAATACTTACTTTGCCATGTCTGTACATTTTAGGAGTGGCTGTTTTTGTTAAAACAAATCCACACCGATTTAAACGACTAGATGAAGTAGTCCCACGTAATAGGCGCCACAACAGCAGGATATGCTCTCATACTGCGAGAACAACCCTCATGCGAAAAAGTGTTTTCTGTATGGCTCCTATCATATTTAATAAATTACCTAAAAGTTGGAGAGAACTGCCCTTGTCACTTTTCAAAAATAAGCTTAGAATTTTTTTAGTTAGTAAAGTGTATTACAATGTTGTAGATTTTTTAAATGAAAAGGACTTTTCTATTCCGACTTCTAATATATGTGTACATAGTTAAGAATAATAATTGAATAATGTGAATTTTAATTCAATTGACTTTTGAATGATTATTTTTGACTACATAATAATGAATATTCTGGACATAATTTAATTTATTTTGACTATAAACATATACTATAATATCTTGACATCAATTATTATTTATTTGTTTTGTATTTTGTAATGAAAATTAGAAAATTAATTATTAATCATTTAGTTTGTTTGTAAAATGCAATGAAATGTAATTTTTTATACCTACAAAATTTGTACGCCGTTATTGGCAAAACATGGACGCTCACAACATCTATTTATTCAATACCTTGCATGTCTGATTAGTCAGTTTATGTAAACGCATGTTTGACAAATAAATTAATTATCTTTATCTTTATCTTACGTGACACGTCCGTGTTTGGGTCTCAGAAATTCATATGTGAACCAAATTTCAAATCAAATCAAAAGTCATTTATTCAAACTAGGCTGAGAAGCAAACAACCTAGACGTAAACAACGGCTGTTTTGAACGTCAAAATTACATAAGACAGTCCCCCAAAACGCCCGCCCTTCACCACTTCCTAGTGCTTTAGCTGGGGAGAAGAAGTGGCGCAACAAACTCCCCTGCAGCACAGCTGTCTGTTCAGTAAAAAAAATGAATCTATATAACACTGAGCATAATAATTTAGGTACAGACGCCAGCACATCAAGTTACTACAATCTGTCAAATTTCTTTAATAGATTTTCAACTTTATCGCTAAAGCATTAGGTTCAAGGTTGATTGGGAAAATTTGACAGTTTCGGGTATCCTACCTGCTGGCGTCTGTACATTACGCAACACAAAACATAAAATTAAATTATTTGCTATAAGTAACCTAGCACGCCAATATACCAAAAAAAAGATTCGAAAACTATACTCAAGCAGAAACCAAATACAAAACTAAAAAAGTAAGCAGAACTTTATATCTAAATAAAAGCCTCCAGTAATAAAGGGCGTGCCCACTTACATAAAGCCGTACATGTAGTCGTAACTCGAAGTTACAGATGATAAACTAGGACCATCGAAGTAAAACAAACAACGAGTTAAATTACTAATAACGAAACAAAACCAAGGTCAGCAAGACGACCTGTCACCACAAGCAGCACCCGTTCACGAGCATAACGCAAAGATCAACTTAATCGGTCCTATATAGTTGGTTATTCCACTTTGCCCCACCAATCTGTCCACCAGGGTTTTGTCGTCTAATGTGGCTGACTAATTGATTTTGGTGGGGCAAATAACACTCGCATAAACTCCGAGTTCACTTTTTCCCACTAGGACTGGCACTGTTGGATTTAATAAAATAATATGGCGAAAATAAACACAGTTATAGTAATAAAAAAATATTTCAAACTATTCGTACTAGATTAGGATGATTCTAAGATACCACAAAGCGATGATGTCCACTGCTGCATATAGGCCATAGGCTAATATTTTCGTGGAGCCCCCACAGAAGCTTTGCGGGAGCCCTAGGGTTCCGCGGAGCACACTTTGAGTATGGCTGCACTAGATAATACCTAAACATCATTTTCATTCTGCCTAGCCTTTTCCCAACTATGTTGGGGTCGGCTTCCAGTCTAACCGGATGCAGCTGAATACCAGTATTTTACATTGAGCGACTGCCTATCTGACCTCCACAACCCAGTTACTGGGTAATACGATACCGCTTGGTAAGACTGGTTGTCAGACTTTCGGGCTTCTGACGACCCGTAACGACTGTCAAAGATCCTCGAATGACAGCCGGGACCAACGGCTTAACGTGCTTTCCGAGGCACGGAGGAGTCTCGGTATGTAAAGATGGTCACCCATCCACAGACCAACCCCGGCAAGCGTAGCTTAACCTGATGGATCGACCCGTGCGGCTGTTATTACTTAGCCACGAGCTCCTAATAATAATAATACCTAAACATAGCAGGCTAAAGTAGATAGGGGTGCATAAAGAGGACTCTTATTAAATCAATCTGCCTTATGTTGGGGTCGGCTTCCAGTCTAACCGGATGCAGCTGAATACCAGTGTTTTACATGAAACGACTGCCTATCTGACCTCTACCACCCAGTTACTGTGTAGTAAGATACCCCTTGGTAATCTTTCGGGCTTCTGACGACCCGTAACGACTGTCAAAGATCCACGAATGACAGCCGGGACTTAACGTGCTTTCCGAGACACGGGGGGTCTTGGTATGTAAAGATGGTCACCCATCCACGGACCAACCGTAGCAAGCGTAGTTTAACCAAGCTTAACCTGATCGATCAACTGTTATGGTTATTACTTAGGACTTTATTAACAGGGAGTCAATCTGAAAGCCACCCCCGCTTTCAGTCTAACCACATTTTTCACCCATAACGGGTAAGTTCTTGGCCTTCATTGCACCTGATGGCAAGTGGTGATCAGGCCGAAGGTGGAAGTGAACTTCATCCGGAATCCTCCACCACAGAGGAAGGAACTGGCTTTCTTACCTCTAACTGCGAAACACAACACACAAAGACTTGTGGTGGTAGCTAGCCAGGCGGGCTTAGAACTTTTACAGTACCTATATAATAAATCTGAATAGTGCTTGTGACAATTATTATTAGGTACGTTAATGGGACATGCAGTGCTAACCTGTAAGATTTCTTATTAGCAGCGCATAAGGTTAATATTTTAAAATTGTAACGGTGTAAACGATTGTTGGTCGCTAGGAGCTCGTGGCTAATTAATAAAAGCCGCACGGGTCGATCCATCATGTTAAGCTACGTTTGCCGGGGTTGGTCCGTGGATGGGTGACCATCTTTTCATACCGAGACTCCTCCGTGCCTCGGAAAGCACGTTAAGCCGTTGCTCTCGGCTGTCACTTGTGGATCTTTGATAGTCGTTACGGGTCGTCAGAAGCCCGAAAGTCTGACAATCAGTCTTACAAAGGGGTATCGTATTATACACCCAGTAGGTTGTGGAGGTCAGATAGGCATTCGCTCCATGTAAAATACTGGTATTCAGCTGCATCCGGTTAAACTGAAAGCCGACCCTAACATAGTTGGGAAAAGGCTAGGCACATTGATTGAAACGATTGTTTGTTGGCCATTAAAAGAAAAATCGGTTCTCCCATACATTGATATACGTCACAGTCAATTCTCCAACTGCAAAAAGTTTGTAAACCCAATTTTTGATAAAATTACAAATTAACAATTTTCGGACTTTTCCTCTTACTTGTGCTGTGCATCTTGTCAAATTCCATTATTCTAGGCCAACGGGAAGTACCCTATAGGTTTTGATTCCCTTGCGAAGCCGCAAAATATGCGACATAAACGGTTATATCTTTTGAAGGCGTTGACTTACAAGTTAGACTTTTTTAGAGCTAAAAGATATCATAATAAACCCGAGTACTTGATATAAATTTCAGCTTGATATCTTTACGCGTTCCTGAGAAAAAGGGTCTTGACAGACAGACAGACGGAGAACAAAGTGATCCTATAAGGGTTCCTTTTTCCTTTTGAGGTACGGAACCCTAAAAAACAACCAGATGCAGCTGAACACCAGCTAGTAGGGATATGAAAATGGAGGGACTGCCCATTATGCGGACGACCTCGATGTGATAGGTGCCTGTCTGCAGTGGTGTGCTCTCAGGGCCCTGGCAAAATCATCTGCGAAGGCTGGTCTTCGGGCGAACACGACCAAGACTAAATATTTAAGAGTGTCCAAAGACCTGCACGAGCTGTCGTCCGATATTACCATTGAAGATAACACCTTTGCCTGTGTAGCAAATTCTTATGTCTTGGCTTCTTAGTAACGGACAAAAACGATATGATATCTTCTGAAATAAGCAGGAGAAATGGCGGCCAATAAATGTTGCTGTTTTAACCTGCTAAGATATTTTCGTTCTAAATTACTCTCAGGAAGCATTAAAAAAAATCAATCTGCCTAGACATTTCTCAACTATTAGGTTGGCTAATAAGTAATGAGCGGCATACAACTATTTTATTTGTATTTATTTATTAAATGAAAAATTGTTAATCATTGATAATATATTCACCGTCGTTTTCTACTACCATTCGCCATCGATCTGGCAAAGAGTGAATGGCGTCCGCATAGAACTTCGTTGGTTTTGAATTGAAGAAGTCATCTACATATGTATTGTTTCAAGTGTGGTTCATCGTCAAAGCTTTTTTCCCGTAAATTATTATTGATCGGAACAAGCTGAAATCAGTTGGTGCTAAGTCCGGCGAATATGGAGGGTGGGGTATTATTTCCCAATTAAGCTCCAATAGTTTTAGCCTGGTACTCTTAGCAATATGCGGCCGGGCATTGTCGTGCAGGAAAAATATTTTGTCGTGTTGTGGACGTTTGCGATGGATGTCAAGCTTCAGTTTTTCTAGTTGATCACAATATACTGTTGCTGTAATCGTAGTATATTAGTAGGAAGGAATTCCCAGCTTATTACTCCATGTATATCCCACCAGACAGAAAGCATTACCTTGCGAGGATGAAGATCACCTTTTGACGTTGGTTTTCCCTGTTCATTACATCCCAGCCACTGGCGCTTGCGTGTGTGATTAACATAGAGAACCCACTTTTCATCTCCAGTGACAAGATGATCTAACCAATTAAATGTGCGGCGGAAAGATAAAAGTTGTACACAAATCTCAGCTCGGTAGGTCAGCTGATCTTTACTTAATTGATGGGGTACCCAAACACTATATTTGTAAGTCTTTCCCAAACCATGTAAATGATTTACTATGGTGCCATGAGAGCACTCGAACTGAACAGCCAAATCGCGTGTTATCGCGGATCGAGGATCTCCTTCGATTAATAGTTTTAATTTATCGATATTTATTTCCACGGGGCGCCCAGACCTTGGTTGATCGGTTAAGGAAAAATCGTTATTGCGGAACCGTTGGACCCAGCACTTTGCTGTAGCTTCGGAGACTGCATCGTGAGCTATCCTTTGACATATTTACGTGTAGCTTCTGCAGCAGAATGCCCAGATTGAGACTCATATAATAGACAATGTCGTACGTGGGTTTTAATATCACTCATTTCTTTGTGAACTTTAACGCACTAACAGCCAAACTATCAATAGGTAACGCGCATGAGCGCGACTCGCTCTTTATATAACCTCTGCTACAGAACGTTCTCGAACCTTTCCGAAAATTCTAGAAATTATAAACTAAAACGCTCATTACTTATTAGCCAACCCGATATGTTGGGGTTGGGGTTGGCTTCCAGTCTAACCAGATGCAGCTGAATACCAGTATTTACATGGAGCGACTGCCTATCTGACCTCCACAACCCAGTTACTGGGTAATACGATACCCCTTGGTAAGACTGGTTGTCAGACTTTCGGGTTTCTGACGACCCGTAACGACTGTCCTCCATCCACGAATGACAGGCGGGACCAACGGCTTAACGTGCTTTCCGAGGCACGGAGGAGTCTCGGTATGTAAAGATGGTCACCCATCCACAGATCAACAACCCCGGCAAGCGTAGCTTAACCTGATGTATCGAGCCATGCGGCTATTATTACTTAGCCACGAGCCCCGAGGAAGCATTAAACTTCTATTATAAAAGACCTTACTAAGATCGATACTGACAAACGGCTCGGAATTCTGGATACTATGCCAAAACGACGAGAACTATCAGTTAGTTTTCGAACGGATAATCCTCAGACGCGTATTCGAAGCAGTGCTGTAAAACGAGCAATGCCGAACGCGATACAACCATGAGCTCTACGAGATGCACAGACACGCCAGCTCACATCAAGCTAGGTACCCGAAACAAAAATTTTCCCAATCAACCTTAAACCTAATACTTTAGCGATAAAGTTAAAAATCTATTAAAGAAACTTGACGAGACGGCTTGAACGACGAGCCTAATGTAATAGGACGTCTTCCATGGGCAGGACTTGTCGCAAAAATGGACGAGACCAGAGCACCCAAACGTTTACTGGATAGTTAACCAGATGGCCGAAGAAGTTGAGGGCGGCCCAAGCTCAGATTGTTGGATGGTGTAGACCAAGATTTAGAAACTGTTGGAGTGAGAAATTGGAGAGAAAATGCCATTATGTCACGTTGGAGAAATGTAATTGACCAGGCCAAGGCCCAACCGCGGGTGTTAGCCTGCTCATTTGGCTCGAATGTTAACCGAACCCCATAGGTTCACAACTATTGTAAGCCCGCGGTCGCCATTGGATGATGATTTTTTTTACGTTTATATAATAATATATATATGATTTACGTTTATATACATATTATTTAAAGATTTTTCTTATTGCACTTGGTGTGCAATCGACGTTTGAGAGGTTATGACTCTTGATCTGAGATGAGAAAGATAAATCACGGGAATGTCCTTGTTGGTTTCGTATATAAATACCTTAATAACGTCAGTCTGGAAAGACGCAGCAGATTATTATTATTACTATTCTTAAGGTCGTTAAGATGATGTCAGACAAATATTAATTGCTAGCTGCCGGTGTGGTGCATCATTTAAAGACAATCCTTGCTATTAAATCATTTAAAATCGAGATAGTAATTAAAACACCTAGCTAACCGTCCCAAGAGAAACAGCGGTACCTTGAAAAATAAAAAAGGTACCTACCTAGGTAACCTAATTTTGTTTTGTTTTTGTCTTGTTGTTTATTTTTAATTTCCGGGTAGAAATCCATCCAAAACAAAAGAAAGCACATCCTTATTATGTATATACGGCGTGTTTCACTCTTAAGAAAAAACAAACGAATAAACAAAATACCACAATATCAGACCCTACATTACCGTCTTTATTATTTGTTTACCAACAAGACCATTTCTAATTAACATTTTTCACAAGCTCATAGCCAAAACGGCATGAAATCCACATTTACAGCACGAAGAGTAAACTCAACCTATCGATTCAGAGAAAATTCCACATTAGATCATATGATACGAATTCCACTTACCTACTCTTTACCGGCTCGCCATAGCACTGATATAAGGAATAAACCCGACCTAAATTCACAGGAATAGAAAAATAATCGATTTCTATTTTAGCCGTTTACATTGACCGCCTGAACACAGTTCGCATGTGCGGCGAAAAGGAACGCCCCAAAAACATACAGAGATGAATTCCGGAACATCCAACTGTGTTTATGGGCGCGCGGAAAATTTTCATTTAAAAAGCGCGCGTAAACGTGAAAGAAAATCTAGTCAAGAAATTTTGTTTATTGTCAAGCAAGCTTCCTGATTCTCGTATATGGAACTATTTCAGAAAATAAATAGGTGCTTTAATGTAATTAAAAAGAATGTAATCAAAAAGAATTTCTAAACAAACACGCACACAAACATTTTTGTTCCATTTTCAATTGCATCGATAGGAAAAGGCGTGATTAAAAAAAAAATACTCGTTTTAACACAGCAAAACAAGGATATTTTTAAAGCTCACGCCTTCTTAGCCCTATTTTATCGACAATCATGTGACTAAGTCCGCAGACTTCAGTCAACCACGTAATGGCAGAAAAATACTGAGCCATTTGCCATAGTAATGTAAATTATGCGACGACGCGACGTGACAAATTATTATAGGAATAGAAACGTGGGAATGTCTTTATATTTTAACGAATCATGCCGCCGTATGTGCCTCGTGCTACAAGTAAATAAAAATACATTTTCTTAATTTTCGCCGTCACTACTTACGCACTTCTTGACCTCTCGGGTTTAAATACTGTCTTCTCATATTTATTTACGCAAATACGGCCCTGAAAGTAGGCGTGACGTAAAACTAGCAACGACGTCATTGGTGCAACAACCGAACAAATTCGAAAGGTCCCATAGTTCAAAAATTACGTTCCGTTCTAAGGTCTTCAAGCAGGCAACTCCACCAGAATGTCAGATTAAAATTGCTTTATTCATTGTTTTAGGCAAAACTTCTATTGGAAATTTTATATTATATTAAATACTTTTATTGGTTATGAAATTACAATTTTTATCAATATTTTCAATACGGTAGATTTAAACATTTATTGCTTTTGTATGAAAATTGTAAGCATCGTACATTATTCGGGTTGTATGCTGTTTATACGTGCAAATGTGAGCGTAAAAACTAAAAGATGTCATTCATTCGTACAAATGTCAGAAAGGGCTGGAGCGACTCGGGCGATTTTACTATATTGTACAAAATCTTCCGTTTTTGATGCGGAAACGTATTATTTAAACATAATAATGTAATGAACAGTATTATATGTTAAGGCGTGTTTGCGCCAAATTAAAGTAACGGCGGTAAAACTTACGTTGTGTTGTGAATAACCTCGTCCATGCTAAAGGAATAAATTGTTTTCTAATAAAAGCTCTTCAGGAACATGTTGAAGTTCAAAAAAATGGGTTCGGATAAAGTGCCACTGCTCCTCGTGACCGCCAACGTCGGATCTATTTTCGAGGATGTGAGTATTATGTATAAAATCGATGTTTTTTGACCCAACAGTTTTTCTTTACATTGGTGACAAGGAATGTAATTATGTAGTTAATTCAATTTAAATGTAGCGCGCTATTCTATGGTGAGATAACTGTTCTAATTTTAAAACAATAGACTGTAGAATAATAGATACTGGCTGATCAGTCTAGCCTGTAACAAGGATTTTCAGGCGTGATTTTCTTTTTTGATTTACCTAAATAGCTTTTATGTAAAGAGGTTTTAACACTTGACAGCGTGATTCGTAGATTAATACATTAATGAATGTCTTTTATTTAGATTTCAATAGTACCTCTATCTACCTATCCATTTTAGTATTCAACTTAATAATGATTATTTTTGGATATTGAAGGCTCGTGGCTAAGTAATAATAGCCGCACAAGTTGATGTTAGGGGTTAAGCTATGCTTACCGAGTTTGGTTTGTTGATTGCTTACTGTAATTCGTAGATCTTTGACAGTTGTTACGGGAAATCAGTAGCCCGAAAGTCTGACAACCAGTCTTACTAAAAAGGGGTATCACATTAGTTGTGGAGGTCAGATAGGCAGTTGCTCCCTGTAAAATCCTGGCATTCAGCTGCATCCGGTTAGACTGGAAGCCAACCCCATCATAATTGGGAAAAGGCTAGGCAGATTAATTGAATAGGATATTGCTACTAATATCATATCGTCCCTTAGCCAACAACACCGCATAAGTCATTTTTACCAACTTTACAGGAGACGAAAAAGCTGTATATTTTAAAAAATTGGTGGAATTTAAAATTAATTAATTAATTTTAATTTGAAATTACGGCTTCTGATTGGCTGAAATCTATATCATGTGACCAATGGTTAGACGCGCAATGAACAGCTCCATCTAAAGGCATTAAAATGTGAAAACCGCCAATTTTCGACTTGAGCGGTGTTGTAAGCTAAGGGGCGATATGTCATAAACCAACTATCTACTATACAATTAGCCCGTAAGTATGTATAATAAAGCAGGACAGAATTTTTAACTCAAAGAGTGAACTGAGTCATTAACACGTGATGGCAATAGATAAACAATAAAAACATACATTTTAGGTCGACAGAGAACATTTTTCATCATGTCACATTTTAATACAATCAGATTACGTGTCGCTTATGTGATAAGATGGCATTTTTATAAAGCAGATATTGTTAATTTTGTTTTTCATTATAATCATAACAATAATCATTAATATTTACATATATCTCAACATCATATTATTATAGGCACTGGTTAATAAAATGCACAATCTTAAGTAGAGAAAGATGTCTGCGGTAGGAGGGTCCTGAGTTACAGATCACCGTCCAACATCGTAATTTACAAACCAAAATCTGCTATGTGCAAAAATTATACTTTTGAAATTGGAAAAACAAAAAAATGTAGCTGTTGCATATAGCATATTTTATATTAGGTTGTACAGTGCTCATAGGCACTTAGCAATTTTTAATATATTAGATAGGGCAGATGGCAAAGGTCAAAAATCTCAAAAAAGGGCACATAGCAGATATTGGTTTGACAATGATGATATATTAAATGGTTCCTAAAAAGTAACTGAAGAGAGAATTTAAAAGGAAGTAGACCCATTCAAAGTGTTGCTTAAAAGTTAGTGTAGGTCAGCGTAAATTCAAAGGCGAATTACCTACCTTAGTAAAACATAAAATTAGGAAATACCTATATCTAAGTAAACAAAAAAAAAATATTTTAAGTGGTTTTCCTTACAGTCATATTTTTAAAATAGGTAGTTCATTAGTAATTTATTGAAAACATGAAGGATAAAACATGCCTCACTGTTATTTTTCCTTCAATTAAATTATGTACTAATTTATTTGTGTATGTTCATATGTAATACTCATTGTATCTATGTAAACTGGTGGTTTTAAGGTGATTCAGTTACAAACTTTGTCGTTACGAACCAAAAAAGCTGAGGTTACTGATACAACTATTGGTCAATAGATAGTTATATACCTACTCATTTTAATTTTTGTTAGGGAAGCAAGTTGGATCAGTTCCCGGATCACAGGAAGCAAAACCTTAAAATTCTTGTATAAATACATCAAAACTAGCTTGTGGCTAAGTAATAAAGGCCGCACGGGTCGATCCATCGGGTTAAGCTACGCTTGCCGGGGTTGGTCCGTGGATGGGTGACCATCTTTATATACCGAGTCTCTTCCGTGCCTCGGAAAGTACGTTAAGTCATTGGTCCCGGCTGTCATTCGTAGATCTATGACTGTCGTTACGGGTCGTCAGAAGCCCGAAAGTCTGACAACCAGTCTTACCAAGAGGTATCGTATTACCCAGTAACTGGGTTGTGGAGGTCAGATAGGCAGACGCTCCATGTAAAATACTGGTATTCGGTTAGACTGGAAGCCGACTCCAAAGTTGGGAAAAGGCTAGGCAGATTGACAATGACCCCTTAAGAGGTTGTTGGCGTTTTAACAATATCCCTGAATATCATATGTATATAGTCAACATAAAAAAATGTGAGTACTTACTGTATTTGTTAATGGCACTGGTTATTTGTTATTTACATTCACGCCATTTATATAGCCAATAGCTGTTTACGCAGTTTATTTATTTCAATGGCACTGCAAACATTGCTTAGATAACAGAATTGAATTCAATCTACAAGAGCAGATTTTATTCAATTTATGAATGCCGTTTTAAATGTACTTATGTGGCATAATAACACCTCAATCATCCTGCTTAGCCTTGTCCCAATGATGTTGGGGTCGATTTCCAGTCTAACTGGATGCAGCTGAATACCAGTATTTTACATGGAGCGACTGCCTGTCTGACCTCCATAACCCAGTTACTGGGTAATATGATACCCCTTGGTAAGACTGATTTTCAGACTCGGGCTTCTGACAACCCGTAACGACTGTCAAAGATATATGAATGACAGCATATAGCAGCAATATATGAAGGGCCAACGGCTTAACGTGCTTTCCGAAGCACGGAGGGGTCTCGCTCGATATGAAATGGATGGGTACCCATCCAGGAACCGACCGCGACAAGCGTGGCTGAACCTTCAAAATCAAAATCAAAAGTCATTTATTCAGGCTGAGAAGCAGCACTTTTCGAACGTCAAAATTACATAAGACAGTCCCCCAAAACGCCCGCCCTTCACCACTCAACAAACTCCCCAGCAGCACAGCTGTCTGTTCAGTTAAAAAAAAAAAAATTCTATACAACACTGCGCAAAATAATATATCTAAGTGCATTACGCAACACAAACATTAAATTTAATTTAATTATTTGCTATAAGTCAGCTAGCACACACTAATATACCAAAAAAAAAAATCGAAAAATCGAAAACTATACTCAAGCAGAAACCAAAATACAAAACTCATAACGTAAGCAGAACTTTATACCTAAATAAAAGCCTCCAGTAATAAAGGGCGTGCCCACTTATACAGGGTCATTGGTAAAACACCAACAACCTCTTAAGGGGTCATTGTACTCATCATTATGAACAACTTTTACGATGGGACCAAACCTGAAATCGCGAAAAAAAATCAGCTGTTCAGAATATTTTTATGAATTATGCGAACATAATGTACTGCCGGTCTATTCTGTAAAAATCTCACCGTGAAAACTTAGGTGAAGTTAGCTTGAAGAGAGCTGTCATTCCACCTGATGCTAGGGATTGAGACTATTGACAGCTCACTCCACGCTCACGTCACCTAAGTTTTCACGGTGAGATTTGTACAGAATAGCATTGCAGAATAGCTGAATTTTTTTTCGCGATTTCAGGTAGCCGTACATGCAGTCATAACTCGAAGTCACAAATGATAAACTAGGACCATCGAAATAAAATAAACAACGAGTTAAATTATTAATAATAAAACAAAACCAAGGTCAGCAAGACGACCAGTCACCACAAGCAGCACCCGTTCACGAGCATAGCGCAAAGATCAGCCATTACCCCCCCTCGCCATATTTGAGGGAAGGAGGCAACCCGACCCCCGACGCTACCGCAAGCAGTGACATCTAAGGCAGCATGACGAACTTGCTGCCGGTTGCTCAGGCAAGAATAATTATGATCAATTGTCGAGGTCACTAGCTAACCACATATTGCAATACCACTCATAATAAAAACATTGTAATGAGTAGATTATGTCAATGATAATAAAAATAAAATAAATTGACTTTTACAGTCAAAGAAAATAAATAATTATGTATATGCATGTTTTCTGGACCTCTCCAAGGCTTTCGACCTTGTATCTTATGACTGCCTATGGAGGAAACTGTGAAATGTTAAGAACCTCCCAAGCGATATTATGAGGATGCTAAAGTATTGGTATAAAAACCAATACAATTATGTTAAGTGGGCGGGTGTCCTGTCGGATGCATACGGGTTGGAGTGCGGTGTGAGGCAGGGGGGAATCAACTCAGCCAAGCTATTCAACCTCTATCTATTATGTAAATAAGAATTTATTACTTTAAGAGCTTCGTTTTGTACACCGTAATGATGTAGTTTACGCAAAAGCGTGTTATGGTGCACGCAATCGAAGGCTTTGGAGAGATCACAAAAAATTCCAATAGCATTTTGCGAGTTCTTCCATGCGTGTTCTCCCATATGTTTCAGCAGAGCAACACCCGCATCTGTAGTCGATCGACCTTTAGTAAAGCCATATTGTTCATCATGAAGGAGGCCATTTAAATTCAGTCGACCCGTGCGTGCTGCTGTTATCATTTAAGAGGCCTAGGTATCACGTATGTCTTATCATTTTTTTGTTTTTTATTTATTATTTTTTTATACGTTTATTCTGGTATAAATTTTACGGTATAATATTAATGAAGTAAGGAGAAATGTACAGTTAATTCTGAGAGTTTTTAGTAGTTTTATGGTTTTGAATGTTTTTTTATAGCTGTTCCATACATATTTCAAAATTCAGAGGCCGCTATGAACTAAACCACTATTTAGCAGATATTATTATATATTGTTCATTTCATTTGCTTATGTACAGTAGTCAATCCACGAGCTCGAAAAAATGCTGTCCCGCATTTTATCAATAACTTGCTTCGGAATTTAGTATCTAGGATAATATGCACAAAGGCGGAATTAATACCATAGGAATTTTACTATAACATTTTGGAATTCCTCTTATTTCCCAGTTTCAGTCCTAAATCCTATCTTTATTTAGGATGGAACCTGTGATTGTGAGGCCGTAAACGCTCGTTTTCCTTTATTTTGACGTCAGTGTGGCTACATATTAATATTATTTTAAATTTAGAACTCAAGGATCGGAAACAATTAGGTATCATATAATAATAGCTTAGAAAATTATCCTTATAAATGATGACTATCAAATACGACCTTATGCAAAAATAACACAAATATAAATTAATGGCATTTTATCGTAAATTCAATCAACAGTGCAAAGCAGGAAAGATTCTTGAAAAGGAAAAGTAAATAAATAAAAATAATAGTTGGTATGCAACCTGTTTGTTTTTTTCGTATTCAAACTTCGAATCTATCTTTAAAAACTTCGTGGTTTTTTTTCACATTTGAATTTTAAATTCGGTTCTGGTTTGTTTTGCTGAAGCTAGCATACAAAAATCTATATTTATAAAAATTCAATGCTTCTCGTTGGTTAGCGCATCACTTGAGAACGGCTGGACCGATTTGGCTATTATTGGTCTTAATAGGTTTTTATGAAAAAAAAAAACACTGGAAAAGTTTTCAAATTCGGAAAAACTTACTTAGTGTATTTTTGTAAGAATTATTGAAATAAGACAGGACAACGTTTGTCGAGTCAGCTAGTCTAAAATAAATATTTTCCTTCGTAGTGAATAATAATTTATAATAAGCCCGCGAAGATTAAATTTTCTTACGTTTTTTGCAATTTACAAGTCAGTATTAGGTTGTACGTTGGTAAAAAAGTAATTCGCTGCCGTAACAAGTACCTATATATTTACATAATTATAATCATTAAAGTGATCAATACAACTCTTTAAGACCAGGTAATCCTAATGAATTACTATTTCATGAAATCTTGATATTTGAGGATTATACTAACTTAAAGAAATGATTCTAATGATTATATGATAATTCTGTAAATACATATTGGTTACGGCGGCGAATCATACTTTATTTAACATACGGGCCTGTTGGCGTGGTTGGTTAAGATACCGCCTATCATGCCGCTGGTCGTGGGTTCGATTCCCATCCAGGACAAACATTTGTGTGCATGAACATGTCTGTTTGTCCTGAGTCTGGGTGTAATTATCTATATAAGTATGTATTTACAAAAAAAAAGTAGTATATGTAGTATATCAGTTATCTGGTTTCCATAGTACAAGCTCTGCTTAGTTTGGGATCAGATGACCGTGTGTGAAAAATGTTCCAGGATATTATTATTATTATACAACTTAATACTGACTTGCAAATTGCAAAAAACGCGAATTTCGCGGGCCAGCCTGACATTTCCCTTATGGCGAGGATAGATAGCACAAACTCATTTAACTTACGCCGCTCAAAGTAAACCCAAAATTCAAGTCATAAACTTTACTCATTGAAGTGACGTAAATTGCACAAGCTTACGCTCTTCTGGCCCCACCCTATAATCCGAATACCTATGTTATTACACGTTGGATCAAAATTAATGAATCATCGCACTAGATAAGATTCTTAAAAGTGCTTTAGCACGAACAAAATTGAGTGTCCCTATCTACACGTTTAATTAAAATACTACCTACGGTAGTAAAATTACAACACAACGTGTAAAATCGGTTCACTATCCATTTGCATAAAATTTTAAGCCATAATATAACATGGCATACTTTTGTTTATCCTAATTATATTTTACACATAACATTTTTTACGCATAATTATTTAAATAAAAGGAACCTAACCAAACCGAACTTCGGTGTGCCCCTGACGTCGATCGTCTAGCTAGGGTTAGGCTTTTCGGGTCAGGTAAATTAGCCTACAAGATAATTATGTCAACATAAATAAAGTGTATGCCAAAAACAATTATGGCAAAATATTATTATGCCAAAAAAAATATACCAAAATAGTTATGCCAAAGAATATTAGGAAAAAAAGAACATTATGCGAAGAGAAGGGGTGCCATCCTAGATGAGTGGGATCTCATGGGACCTAGGATTATTTATCACAAGATACCTCTTGTGATAAATAATCCTAGGTCCCTTGAGATTACACTCATCCAGGATGGCATCCCTTCTCTTCGCATAATGTTTTTTTTCCTAATATTCTTTGGCATAACTATTTTGGTATATTTTTTTTCTAACCTAACTGACATCATCTACATAGATAAGCGGGGCAAATGCGTAAAACATGAATCAATCGGAATCCGTTTCATTTTGACAGTTCAACAACATACATTGCGCTATTTACGTTGTCGATCATACAATTTTTTCGAACATATGAAGCAATGGATTAGCAATTTGCTTCAAAATGAATGAATTCGGTAGTAAAGCGATCGCTATCTATGTCGAGACTGCCGCCTCTGGTACAACCTAACTGGAATTTCCAACGCAAAAAATCCGTAATCGGGTAATATGTAATTTGAATTGTAATAAAAGCGTGTGCGTCAGGATAGCAATGTATTAAACAGTGTATTTGATAAGATAAAGCTTTATTTAATTTAACTACTGCGATGTATCTAAATATAACTTGTGGAGCCGGAATTCGATAGCGTACCTATTTATTTTGGCACGAAATATTATTATGAGTTGCAAAAAATGATGTTTTTCTTTTTGTTTATATTTAGTGTTGATTCTCGTCGATTTTATTTTGTAACTGTCTAGCATGTCTTTTCCCTTACCACGGGGAGATAGTGCAGTTATGTGGGACTCCAACCCACTAAAACTCCACGATGTCCTCCTCTGCCGCTTGTGGCGGGAACACGGGCACGCGTTAACACTCACCGCAAACCCGCTGCGGCTGTCCGTCACCGGACCCTCCTCTGAGAAGCACCCCCCATCAGTTGCGCACAAGAACGCATTGCGCGCCGTGACCACCCCATCGACCAAACCAGCACATGGGCGCTAGACGACCCCATGTCTAGGCACCCTTGGTCCCCTTCAGGTCAGTCAGTGGCCCGGCCGCCTACCACTTTTCGGCCCCAGAGGATAGAGAGAGCGGCCAACGAAATACCGACACTCCTCCCTTGCTGCCCCACCGCGTCCGCCATGAGACGGTGGCGACCCCGTCAAGGCCATGAAAGGTAGGGAAAGCGGCGCACCGCACTACCTCCAACCCTCAGCCGCGATGCCTCCCATACGACATCGCGGCCAGCCTCAGTTGCGATGTCGCTCAAGCGGCACCGCAACCTGCCTGTTGGCCGCTACGTCGTCGACTTCCTGGGAAAAGCCCTGACGAGCGGCCCGTCCTAGTTTTATTGCCTATAAAAATATTTCAGACAACAGCACAATATCGCAAATTAAAGAATTTGTAAGATACACACTAATGTTATAAAGAAATATGGCTTCTTGCGCCCTAATTGCGTAACAAACAATCAAACGGAATTTTAATCATTTTGAAGCAAATTGCTAATCCATTGCTTCATATGTTCGAAAGACTTGTCTGCTCAGCAACGCAATTAATGTTGGTGAACTGTCAAAAGAACTTGATTCCGATTGATAATGTGTCACGCAATTGCCCTGCTGATCGTTTTAATACGCTTAGTCGGTAGAATTACCGAAGCGACTCAAGTAATTGAGCAGAAAAGCTGATACAAAATCATACGTGAATACAGCTATGCACTTAAGTGCCTATTAAGCGTCTGGAAAAAGGAAAGGGCCCCAAATTCCGACCAAAAAAACGAATGAACACAAATACGGGGACATAGCCGATGGGCTGGACCCCAATCATGAGCATGATTGGAGTCCAGCCCCAATCATGAGCGTCGGTCTACAGCAGTCCATTGTTATTTGTTAGACATCGCTTTCTAAAGGCATGCCATTAAACTCAATAATCGGTTAATCTCATCCAGCTGCAAGCCACCCTGCGAGGGTCCCATAACCTAAATCCATCCTAACTTACGCTTGTCCGATTCGCGATGTGCACTCAAAAACACGTCTACCCTACCGATCATCGGTTCCACGACCAATATGACCAGCCCATTGGTCTAAACCGATCTATAAATGGCTTATTCTTTGCACAAAGTGGATTAAAGCCCAAGCCTTCTAAAAATCACACCAAAATCAACCCAATAATCAAAGATCAACTTCTGTTAGTGAGAATTCCAGTCCTTACCACATTATGGCTTTGTGCGTTAAATACGTTAGTGCTACGAACTTTGTATATTCAGTAACTACTGTAGCCGCCGCATTGTTCTCTAGTAATATATTGTTAATATATTCACTATTTCCCGCCGTGGTATTACGTTACGTCGTTAAATGATGTATTTAGGTTAATATGCGTTTGTGTAAATGACGTAGTGTGTTGTTGTTGCTCTAGTGAACTAGCTTTGGTCCTCGATTTTGTCAGCATTTTTTTGAGTATTAGGAACACCATCAATTAACTCGTTGTTGATCTACATTATACAATTATAGTTTGTTGGCTTTGGTCCTCAATTATGTTACCATTTTTGAGTCTCCGAAATTAGGAACGCTATCGATCAACTCAGCCTATCGCAGTCCACTTTTGGACGTAGTAGGCCTCTTTAAAGTTGAGCCATGGACTGATTACGGTACTCAATTTTGTTACCATTTTTGAGTCTCTGAAATTAGGAACGCTATCGATCAACTCAGCCTATCGCAGTCCACTTTTGGACGTAGTAGGCCCCTTTAGAGTTGAGCCGTGGACTGGTTACGATACTCAATTTTGTTACCATTTTTGAGTCTCGGAAACTAGTAATACTATCGATCAACTCAGCCTATCGAAGTCCACTTTTGGACGTAGTAGGCCCCTATAAAGTTGAGCCATGGACTGGTTACGGTCCTCGACAACTTTGTCACCATTTTTGAGTCTCGGAAATTATTGTAGTAACACTATCGATCAACTTGAGCCTATTGCAGTCCACTTTTGGACGTAGTAGGCCCCTTTAAAGTTGAGCCACTGACTGGTTACGGTCCTCGACAACTTTGTCACCATTTTTGAGTCTCGAAAATTAGTAACACTATCGATCAACTCGGGCCTATTGCAGTCCACTTTTGGACGTAGTAGGCCCCTTTAAAGTTGAGCCATGGACTGGTTATGGTCCTCGACAAGTTTGTGACCATTTTTGAGTCTCGGAAATTAGTAACACTATCGATCAACTCGGCCTATTGCAGACCACTTTTGGACGTAGTAGGCCCCTATAAAGTTGAGCCATGGACTGGTTACGGTCCTCAATTTTGTCACCATTTTTGAGTCTCGGAAATTATTGTAGTGACACTATCAATCAAATTGGCCTATTGCAGTCCACTTTTGGACGTAGTAGGCCCCTTTAAAGTTGAGCCATGAACTGGTTACGGTCCTCGACAACTTTGTCACCATTTTTGAGTCTCGGAAATTAGTAACACTATCGATCAACTAGGGCCTATCGCAGTCATAATAAGGTTGCACCACAAGTACCACAATTCACTAGGCGATGTGGTCGCTAAGCGACAAAGCCCTTTAAATAAATAATAATAATAAAAGTACCACAACACGCGGTTCTCCGCTTTTCGCTTCCAGTCTGTCCCAGCCGCCTTTAAGCGGGTTGCAGACCGAAAACTAAGCTAAGTTAGTTTATCTTAGCTCACATAGCTGGCGGGCGGGGGTGCTTAGCATAGCTCGCGTAGCTCCGGTTCGGTATACACAACTAACTTAGCTTCACATATTTCAGTTAGTTTAAACAGCTTAGTTTGCATAGTTCTGCACACAAGTATGAAAACCACGCCGGCTATGTGAGCTAAGCTAAACTAATTTAGTTTAGTTTTTGGACTGCAACCCGCTTTAAGGTCGTCGCGCTCGGTTCGCTGCGAGATTTCCCACGCTTCATTTGCCGATTCGCCGTCTCCGCTGAGTGACAGAAAATCAATACATTTTAATTTAGGTTTGATAGATTCGATATTGGATTTAATCGTTTACGAGGTTATCTCATGAACGGGTGGATATTTATGTTTTCTAGACACCTTGACCCTTGAGCAAAATCCTTTCGTCCTTCGAAACCCTATTGACGGGGAACGGAACTGTCTCTCCTAAACACATGTTATTTTGTAACCTATCTAGGAGAACAGTACGGCACCCACTAACTAGATTAAGAAATTCTATGCTTGTGCTTGTGCTTTTTACGACTGTATGCAGTTAATATCGACTCCACACGACTGCAGCCGACCGCGTGAACTGCACACTGACTGTATGCGGTTAGCGATCAACCGCGTGAAGTTGAAGACACGACTGCACGAAGTCAAACATACAACTGCATGCAGTTGAATATATCGACTGCGTGCGGTTGCTGCTGTGCAGTCCGTCTGTTGGCAGCCTAAGAGCATTAGTTTTGTGGCGTTGCTTATGTCAAACATGCCTATGTACAGACGCCAGCACATCAAGCTACTACAATCTGTCAAACTTTAATAGATTTTCAACTTTATCGCTAAAGTATTAGGTTCAAGGTTGATTGGGAAAATTTGACAGTTTCGGGTAGCTTGACCTGCTGGCGTCTGTACAGCGTGTTCCGAGTCGCAACATAATCGATTATATCGCTTATGAAGCCATTCCGAGTCACCGTCAGCACGACAATGATAGCTCTAAATGGTTGCTATGACGTCATAAATGACATCATTATAGTCGCCATGTTGTGCTATCATCGCCTATGCTTTTTAGCGAGTAATGCCTCGTTTACGGAGACGCGAGGCGTCGCGCGTCGCGTTTGGCGGCGCGGCCCGCACTAGAGTTAAACATATATCGTTGCATGAGAGTGAGAGAGACGCGAGACGTCACGCCGCACACGACGCGCGACGCCCCGTGTCTCCCGTAAACGAGGCCTTAGCGGGTTTTCTAAAAAGTGACAGTGAGTGAAAGAGTGACAGCCGGCCGGTGAAAAATAGTCTACGTCGCGTTCAAGTGTTCCGAATGGATATTAAGTGTAAGCTGTGATGGACGCCATTTCCCATTCGGAACTACTTGTGAGCGTGAGTAGTTTTGGTAGTATTTTTGGCACTATTAGCGCCATTCGGAACGCACTGGTAATAAGGCTGGAATAGATCTGAGTGGAAAAACGCGGCAAAATTACGCTCTCCTAATTTTCTTATCCAAATGAATATGCAATCTAATTTCGCTGCGTTTTACCATAAAAATATACAACGTGTCTGAGAAGGGGTGTCGCCAACTTAAGGGTGTGGTACAGACCATCAAACTGAACAACTTTTCCCGGGGACCAACATCGTAATCGGTCAAGTAGGTATTGAAGTTTTGTATGGGACGAATGATTTTTTTCACGATTACGATGTTGGTGCCGTGAAAAAAAAATTTCAGTTTGGTGGTCTGTACCAGACCCTTAAGTTGGCGACGCCCTTTCTCAGACACCCGGTATGTTCCTAGCCTTAGGTACAGACTTATATGTAATCATATTTTAACAGTACGCCGATACAAGTTCCCATGTCATAGGGGGCGATCTTATCACGAATTAGAATCAGCTCAAAACATACGTACAAGTAATAATGATTAGCTAATTTGTATTCGCTTTATGTGCAACCAATTGTTGAGGGGAAACATCTACCGAATCACTAAACAAATTCATTCTTAAGCCGGAGACACGGCGTCTTCATAAATCCTTTATAAAAAGGTGTGCAGGACAAATTGATTTAACGAGACATGTTTAATTAAATAAATAAGAAGAAATAAAGGTACTCTAACCTAGCTCTGATGCCAGGCTCACAAATTTTTGTAAAAAAAAAAAATCATATAGGTACTGTAAACTTCATAACCCCTTGGTTTCGGCGTAGTCAAAGGTCAAATATAAATTGAGATGAGATATGAATGATGATTATGAGAATGAGGATGAGATAGGCAGTCGCTCACTGCGCTCATTCGTGGCTGTCATTCGGAGATCTTTGACAGTTGTTACGGGTAGTCAGAAGCCCAAGTCTGCCAACCAGTCTTACCAAGGGGTATCGTGTTACCCAGTAACTGGGTTGTGGAGGTCAGATAGGCAGCCTCTCCATGTAAAATACTGGTATTCAGCTGCATCCGGTTAGACTGGAAGCCAACCGAAGGGAAAAGGCTAGGCAGATGGATTGATGGTGTTTTTATCAGACTGCGACGAAGCCAAAATAGGATGGTTATTATATCTGGGAAATGAGAGGAAAAGGAAAAGTTTAGGTCAAGGAAAATATGCTGTTTTATTCATAAACCATCATTATTCTCCTTTTCTTATCCCAATTTATTTGGGATCGGCACAACATGTCGCTGTTCTCCATACTTCTCTATTAGTCGTCATCTCAGTAGTCACCTCCGGTGTAGCCATATCATCTTTCACACAGTCCACCTATCGTTTCTTTGGTCTTCCCCTACTCTTGTAGCCATCGACATTCATACTCATAACTTTCCTCATGACATTTTCCCTAAAAACCGAAATGCGAAGTTGCGAATAAAAAATTGGATACCAAAACCTTCTGACCATTTTGAATCGATCTCTAATGCTATCTATCACTCGTTACGTTACAACTCTGGTCTACAATAAAGTATATCCCATATATCTTTCGACAAAAAGATAAATCCTTTATCACGTCGGCACGAAAATAGCTTATGCGTCCTAGAAGTACAAAGTAGAGTAGCCATAGCCATGCAGCAAGGTTGGCAGAGCAACTTCCAAGGGTGTGTCGGAAGTCATAATTTGCCTAACCCAGTATTTTACATGGAGCGACTGCCTATCTGACCTCCACAACCCAGTTATTGGGTTATAGGTACAATACCCCTTGGTAAGACTGGTTGTCAGACTTTCGCGCTTCTGACGACAGCTGGGACCAACGGCTTAACGTGCTTTCCGAGGTACGGAGAAGTTTGGTATGTAAAGATCACCAATCCACGGACTAACCGCGGAAAGCGTAGTTTGGGTGTGTCGGAAGTACCGTACTTAAAGGGGATGCACTAAGGTAGCCCGCGAAATTCAAATTCTCTTACATTTCTTTTTTTTGCAATTTGCAGGTCAGTGTCAGGGGCCATATTATGAAATATTGACGCCATCATGTTTCCGTTGCGAAAAAGGGATGGTGCTATAGGTCATGTATAACTCCGTCTCTCTCTAGCACTGGAAAAATAATGGCGTTAATAGTTCATAATACGGCCCCTGGTGTACGTTAATCAAAATATGATTCGCGACTGCAACAAATACGTATTTACAGAATTATTATCATCATTACAATCATCAATGCTGCTCTTTAAGTTAGAATATGTTTAAAATGTAATGATTTCATGAAATAGTCATTCAAAATGGTAATTTGAACTTAGTGAGTAGGTAGTCAGATTGAGGATTTTAATGATTGTAATTCTGTAAATACATATTAGTCACGGTCACGAATCATATTTTTATAAACATACAACCTGATATTGACGTGCAAATTGCAAAAACTTTCGCCTTAAGTAGCTACTAGCATAATCGTTCGTGGAGGCTTTCAAGCCATTTATGCACTCAGGGTAAAATAGGCAACAATGCATTTTCTATTGTGGCTGCTATACTGTACAGGATTGTAATTGCTCCACAGCAAGGAAAGACTTCTTACCATACTTTTATATTGCTTGTCCCCATTTTATTTATCTTCCAACTGTATGTCTGTCCGAGGTTTTGCTAAGAGACCGTTAGTACTAGAAAGCTGTAATTTTGTATGAGTGTGTATATCAATTACGCCAACAAAGTGGTAAAATTAAATTTTGGAAAATATGTTTTTTTTTGGGTAGCTCCGCTGTCATGTGAAGTGGGGATGAATATTTTTTTGTATGGGGTATCGTTGAATAGGTCTTCTAAAATGACTTAGGGGTTGCTAAAATTATTATTCGATTTAATGCTCAACTTTAAGTGCAAATGTTTGTTCCACAACAACATTATTTTATAAATGAGATTTGTTGTATATTGTACTGAATGGTATGCTTGTGTATTTTTAATTCCACAAAATATAAGCTATCTCTTACAATTTTTTATTTTTATTTTTTGTAATTTTTGTCATGAATGTTACTGTACAATTTTTCGCGGTCTTACTCGACTACTAAAACACTGATGCTAGACATTCTTATTTACTGCACACTGTATTCTCCCTGACAACCTTGTATATAGGATGGATCAAATTTTGGTTTTGCTTGTCATCAGAGAGCTCACGAAAGGAAGGAAATTTGTCCATAGTTAAACGAAAAGGATCCAACCCACATTACACCTAATTGTGGGTTGGATCCTTTTCCTTTAACTGTGGACAATTAGTCTGGGTTGCTGTCACCAGATACGGTGAAGAGGAATCTATTCCTCTTTACCGTATACGCAGCACATACATAATGCATGTTGTAGCCAAAGCTTAAAATTGTTCATTTCATGAAGTGTTCCATTATTTCACGAAATGGTTTTATGTCATCATCTGCTATTTTTTCTGCCCCTTTTCTCAACTATGTTGGGGTCGGCTTCCAGTGTAAACGGATGCAGCTGAATACCAGTATTTTACATGGAGCGACTGCCTATCTGACCTCCACAACCCAGTTAACTGGGTAATACTATACCCCTTGGTAAGACTGGTTGTCAGACTTTCGGGCTTCTGACGACCCGTAACGACTGTCAAATATCCTCGAATGACAGCCGGGACTAACGGCTTAACGTGCTTTCCGAGGCACGGAGGAGTCTCGGTATGAAAACATGGTCACCCATCCACAGACCAATCCCGGCAAGCGTAGCTTAACCTGATGGATCGACCCGTGCGGCTGTTATTACTTAGCCACGAGCTCCTACACCTCCAGGTTTTATGTATTTCATGAAATAGAACATCAACCGCTGGTCTCATCATGATGTGGTCTGACCAGATCGCTGAATACTCAACATTTGACGATATGGACAGTTAAACGACTACTTCATGGTGTGGCCAAAGATTAGTCATCATATCGTGAAATAATTAGATTATCCCCTGGTATCAGAAATGAAGTTATCCAGAAAAGAACCGGAGTTACCGACATAGCCTGCAAAGTAAGCAAGCTGAAGTGCCAGTGAGCTGGTCATGTTTGTCGAAGGACCGATGGCTGGTGGAGCAGACGAGTCCTGGAG
Organism: Dicycla oo; assembly: GCA_948252095.1. Classification (NCBI taxonomy): domain Eukaryota; kingdom Metazoa; phylum Arthropoda; class Insecta; order Lepidoptera; family Noctuidae; genus Dicycla; species Dicycla oo. Next base: position 21,227,658 of record OX411732.1, read on the forward strand.
ACCACGTATCGTCAAGCTTAGTGTGGGACGCCCCCCAGCTAGATGGACCGACGACCTTAAAAAGTTGGCTGGGACGGACTGGGTAGCAAAGGCGGAGGACAGGTGTTGTGGCCTATGTCCAGCAGTTGACTTTGATTGATTGATTGAGAGGCGTTGATGTAGCTTTGTGCATTGGTCCTAAAAATACTAAATAGCCAAGTGACTGCGACCAATTTGAATGTAGCGCTCGCTCGGTTCGCGCGCGGTTGGTCACAAGTTCTAACCTAGCCCATTTGGTCGAGGTGCCACTAGCGGCATGAAATGTCGAAACTTTGCGATATGCCCAATGGTCAGACGGGAATGTCGACAAATAGGTTGCTTTCGTCACGATCGCGATATGGCCATATCTATGATGATGATTTCAAATGGTTGTGTATATGGCCAAACGTAGACTGACAATCATAAAAGTGTCCCCTGACACGTGGAACGCACACACGGGTATGCGTAAGAAAAATCTTTTTATATAATAGTAGCTGACCCGACGAACGTTGTTCTGTTAAAATTTCAATAATTCATACAAAATTCCGATAGAAAAAGCACTTACAGTTTTCCCGAATTTTCTAATTTTGCCGGCAACTTTTCAAACATTTTCAAAAAAAAATTATCCAATTTGGTGTAGTCTTCCGCGCATAAACGCGTACATACATTTCAGCAATTCATATAAGATGTATATAAACGTATATCACATATATACAGAGTGTTAGGTTAAACGAGGGATTTGCTTTAAGGGGTCATTGTACTCATCATTATGAACAACTTTTACAATGGGACCAAACCTGAAATCGCGAAAAAACTCGGCTGCTTCCTACATTTTGACGAATTATGCGAACATAAATGTTGATTTATTTTGGCGATTTCAGGTTTGGTCCCATAGTAAAAGTTGTCCATAATGATGAGTACAAAGACCCTCGTTTGACCTAACACTCTGTTTATAAACGTAAAAAAACGTATCTAATGGCGACCGCGGGCTTACAATAGTTGTGATCCTATATGGGGTTCAGTTGAGATTCGAGTACACATTGCATGACATGACCTATAAGTTTTTTTATTATATATGTATAACTCACGTGTTTAAACGATATGTTCAATTTTAGCTGTCCATTTCATGAAATGACCGAACACTTCATGAAATGATCAATTCTAATTGCGTAACACACTATCAATCGGAATCTGAATCATTTTGAAGCAAATTACTAATCCATTGCTTCATATGTTCGAAAAGTTTGTGTGCTCGACAACGTAAATAACGCAATGAAAAACCTGTCAAATGAAACCGATTTCGATTGATAGTGTGTTACGCAATTGCCCCGCTGGCCACGACAGATTTATACTAACAAAATGTTCATGCGGACCGTAGTCCTTGTCCAAACAATAAGCCAAAGAGAATTAAACCACTATATTGTCATCGCAATAAGCATTCAGCCGGTCTATTCTGTAAAAATCTCACCGTGAAAACTTAGGTGAAGTTAGCTTGAAGTGAGCTGTCATTCCACGTGATGCTAGGGATTGACGCTATTGACGGCTCACTCGACGCTCACCTCACCTAAGTTTTCACGGTGAGATTTGTACAGAATAGCACTGCTGGTCATTTATATCTCCTTACAATCTACGAAAATACTAGGTATGTTCTCTAAAGCGACGTAATCACATTATTAACGCCTCTATAGGTGCGCAAGTTCAAAAGTCAACTGAGTTAAATCGAATTAATGTGTGCATAAGATCATCGTCGGTTCGGGAAGGTGATTCTAATGAGAGACGGTGAAAAATAAAGGATTTCATGCCATTTAAGAGTGCTATTTTTAAATAGGTGTGTGTGGCTCGAACTGGCTCATAAACTTAGGATCCTGTTTGGTCAGGTTCAAACATTAATTCTTTGACCCCGTCTTTTTAAAACATAGAACATTATAATGTGACTTACAAGGCCATTGATTGGATTTGGTTAATCTAATTTACAGGGAAGGAAATATTGTTCGATAACTTAGATTTTGAGAATTATGTCTGGAATCCAAACTGACAATGTGTAGCGCTCGTTCCTTTCGGTTTATTGATAATGTACCTGTATAATTTCAAAAGAATTGCATTCATACACATACATATACTGAAAAAAAATTCTCCCTTAAAATTGGAAAAGCTTTCTCCCTTGGGTTTAGGCAGAAACTACAGAACGCCACCTGCTACGATCCTTACATACTCTTTTTGCATTATCCACGTTCATAATATTAGGTCTTTACCTATGGAATTGCCGATTAACATTAAAAAATTCAAACAATTTTTTTTTTAAAGAAATATTGTTGATGCACTTTTGCCATTTGGTTGATGCCTCTGCTATAGATATCCTGGGAACGGGAATCGATACATTATTTAAAGGCGTTTTTCACCGTCTCGTTGGATTTGAAACTTTTCCCCGAGGCTCATAGTTGAGTTTAAAATTTCCAGAACGGAAGCGATCAAACCAAAACGCGCACCGTGCGTTCACTTGCTGTACCTTGTCCATACACGTCGTTCATATTGCGTGCTATGTGTTACGTTGGTGCCACGACGGACCTCGTATTTGAAAATAGCGCGCAATTTCGATGTTTCCCTGGTTAAAGAAACATCAATCGATATCAAAGGAAAATCGAACGGCGGGAAAACAAATGAACAACTCATTATTTTTATACATGTCTTAATTTGAATTTGGAATTCTAAATAGAATGATCTTCACACTAGCCGGTATCAAAAATTGGCAATTTCATACCTTTAAAGACCTATTATTAATAACAAACGTCATCGCCCTCGTCATGGTTGTTTTAAAAGAGTTCTTACATCAATAACTGATCTATTTTAAGATATTTGGTGTCACGGGTGTGATGAAATACTTCCACCAAAACAAAACTATAAAAAACGGGATATGGCTTTACGTGGTTATCTAACCAGCGACCATTAAATCCAAGGGTTATCCACAATATGCGTCATATCCTGTGGAAACCATATCCTATTAGAAAGATAATCGTGTTGTTAAACCTCAGCAAAAAAAACCAGTCAGGTGCGTGTTAGACCACGCACAATGAAGGGTTCCGTAGTTGGGATGATTTTATCCCAAGAACAAATTTAACATTGTAGTTGAAAAACATGTTCTTCCATACATTCCAACTGCAAATGTAAGTTTGTACGCACAATATTGAGAGATTTATCATGTTATTTTAAGAACATAGACTTCTTATAAGTTTTCCTGTAATCTATAGGTATAGCACTATTTTATGTATTTTTTTTTTCAAAATTTTTGGCTCAGTAGTTTCGGACATAAGGGGGAATGGTAAATTTTCGTCTATTCTCTTATCGGAGGATGCCGTGAAGGCTTTTTATAGTATGTTAACCTTTTCACCGCCAAGCACTTCTATAGAAGTTCGGGATTTTCGTGCCACCAGCGCCACAACTTCTATAGAAGTTGTTCATTTTAATTATCTTATTACAATAAATTTACTGTGATTAAAAGCTTTGTTTCATTTTATTATTTAAGATAGCACTGTCTACTACCCTGTTTTTTATTTTTCTACACAAAATAAGGCCTAGTTTGTCCTAAAATCGGCAAAAACAGAAACTCTGAATTTTGTTACTTTCCTCAGAACGCCAATCACTTCATATCAAGTTGGCCAGTGATGTGCCGTGAAAGGTTGATTTCACCATTGAAATATTTATAAATACAGAAAGTTACGAATATCGAAAACATTTTGAGGTCAATAAAATATGAACTTAGTTATCTACTTCATTACAAAGGATAGTAGATGAATTTCGACCTTCAGGTAGATGCCCATACGTAATTATAAAGTTATTACTAATTCTTGTCGATAGTTATTTTCCCATCTCTACAAAACAATTGGTCGTCTATGCCCCTGTGCGCCACCGAGTGCCACGAACTACTATAGAAGTTGGTCAGTGACGTCATAGGCGTGCGGCTGTCAAGGTCACTTTGGCATAGTGCAGCACAAAATCGGATTCGCGCGCACGCATCTTTCTTTCTTTCACTTGCAAATAGAAAAATGAGTGAAGAACTTGATTCGGACGAACTTCTGAAAATTTTGCAAGGTGTGGAATCGGACTCGGAGTATTTTGTGGAGAATATTGAACCAGAAGATAATTCTGAGAAACACTTTAAAAACAATTCAAAATTCAGCCACTTAGATACCTACGGTAAAAAACGTTGACTGAAGTTATTAAAAAAACACAGGAATAAACAAAAATAGAAGAAAGAAAGACCATAGACCCCATCCCTGATCAGAATCGAATTCAACGTGCCCTCAGTGCCAATAACTTGATATGAAGTTAAAGAATGAGATCATGAAACAAATAGAGATGTACCCCATTCCTTATAGTTCTAATTGAGTTATGTATTAGTTTCTTTGATACTCATAAATTATACTGTTTTTTCTTATTAAGGATACTGTGAAATAAAACAAATCTGGAAATATTTAATCAGTTTTTATTTATATTCGTAAAATCAACTTTAAATCTTAACTTTACGCGTACAAATCTTATTCATCGATATGACGATATCCCCATCACTACTGTTTACTGTATATTTAGTTATACATTTATAGCTTGGCGCTCGGCGAGGCATTGCGTTTTGTGTACGTTGGCGGCGAAAAGGTTAAGTGACATAATTAGCCCACTAGTCCCCCCTGCAAGAACTAGATCACTTGACTTCCCATTCTGGTTTACGCCACAAATAGTTAAAATATTTAAGAAAAAGCAACGTCTTTGGATAAAGTGGAAAAAATACAGCAATCTCAAAGACCATAATAACTTCTCCGAATGTAGGTCTATCTTCAAACATATGTGTAAAACCTGTTATTCCAGTTATATTAACTCTGTTGAAGATAGCCTCTCTAGTAACATAAAGTATTTTTGGTCCTATATTTCTAACCGTAAAAGTAAGTCAGGCATTCCTTCCATGATGCAGTACCAGAATGTCAAGTCAAGTGATCCTGATGTTGTCTGCAATATGTTTTCTGACTTTTTCTTGTCTGTATTTGAGCCTGCGTCACCAACGCTCGCCACGTGGGGTCCGCCGCAGCAGTCCGCAGAGAACGGTAGCCTAATAAGTAATTTGTATATCAATAAATCACAGATACTCAGTGAGTTGAAGCGGTTGGACCCTGCTAAGGGGGCAGGACCTGACGGTCTTCCGGCAGCCTTTTTTAAGGCTACGGCGGATAGTATTTGTGAGCCGATCTATATCCTTTTTAATAGATGTCTGCATGAAGGTGTATTCCCGGTGGTGTGGAAACGAGCTTATATTACCCCAGTGCATAAGGGAGGCTCGAGGCATGACGTCGAGCAATATAGACCCATCTCGATTCTATCGACCTTGTCAAAGCTTTTTGAAAGACTTGTTCACAACGAGATTTACCCACTTCTGCATAATATTATCATTCCTGAACAACATGGATTTGTTAAGCGCCGATCTACTGCATCTAACCTGTTAATATTTGCTAATTATCTTTTTGAAAGTGTTGATAGGGGATTGCAAGTGGATGCGGTCTATGCTGATTTCAAAAAGGCTTTTGACAAGGTCGATCATGAAATTCTGCTGAATAAAATTGCTTACAATGGAATACGCGGAAATTTGTTGCGGTGGTTTGTGTCGTACCTCGAAAACCGGTCACAAATGGTTGTGGTTAATGGGCATCAGTCTGTCTCTGTTAATATTACTTCCGGAGTTCCACAGGGCTCTATTCTGGGACCGCTATTATTTATTATTTATGTCAACGATATTAAGAAATGTTTTAAAAAGTGTAAATTCTTGATGTACGCTGACGACTTGAAGGCATTTAAAGCGATACGTACTGTGGACGACTGCCAGTCATTTCAGGAGGACCTAGACAGACTAACTGCCCACTGTATTGACAATAAGCTGCACCTTAGTATCCCCAAGTGTAACTATATACACTTTACCAAGAAGAAATTCATCTTTAATTTCAATTACAATCTTAACTGTATCCCCTTAAATAATATTGCTATAGTGAAGGATCTAGGTGTTCTCTTTGATGGCAAACTCTCCTTAAACCAGCATATCGAAGCCATAGTCAATAGAGCTTTTAAAATGTATGGATTTGTGATGAGATCTTCAACAGAATTTAAGCGTGCCACAACCTACCTCTATCTGTATAAGACGCTAATTCGCTCTCAGTTAGAATATGTGGTCCCTATTTGGAACCCCTTCTACCAAAAGTACGTGGTTGTAATAGAAAGGGTCCAGCGCAAGTACCTCCGTGCTATGTACTACAGATGTTATGGGACTAAGACTTATTTGTCTTACTCCAAACTTCTTGATAAGTACAAGCTTATGCTTATTAGCCTAGAGAACCGGCGCAAATACCTGGAGGCTAACGTGATTTATGATATTGTTCATAATCATTTTGATGCCATTGATCTGACGAGCAAGCTGTGTTATTCTGTCCCTCGAACAGTTCATGTGCGCCAGATTCGTGCACGTACTCTGTTCGCGCTTAGTTCTTGTCGTACAAACTCTGGCTTACGCTGCCCTATTCATAGAATGTTGGAATCCTATAATTCACATTTCATTGATATTGATATATTTGCATGCTCGAAAAATAAATTTAAATCTAATGTTATAAAAAATTTATCTTAATTGTAAACTTATTATTATTATTAATTTATTGCATAATTTAATTGAATGAAATTGCTTCTGATCTGATTTGGTTTTGGAGCTATAGCTAGCTTTATAGTGATCTTATTTATTTATTTCAAAATATTAATATTAATATTTGTTAATTTTGGTAATGCTCGTCTAGTGGCTACCACTGATCATTAAATATGTTTTATCTGCGGATAATGCAGTGGACTGCAACATTACTACCTAAGTTGTGTTAACCTTATGTTGTTTATATGTTGTAGTTGTTTATTATCCCTTAATAAATAAAATAAAATAAAATATAACTTTAATACAATTTATTTAAAAATTATATAAAATAAATATATTTGAGATCCTCACACTAAGCCCTTTCATTTGATATGTCAGACAGTACAGTTTGAAAAACTATTTTCTTAATTTTCTTATTTGCCTCCCAAAGTTGACCCTCATGTTCAGAATTCATATACGAGTACCTATTTACTTTACTCGTCCGTATTCGGGTCACAGAAATTCATAAGTGTACCAAATTTCAACTTAATCGGTCCATTACATTCGGAGCAAATTGTCAGTGACAGACGGACAGACAGACACACGAGTGAACCTATATATATGGGTTCCGTTTTTTTTCTTTTGAGGTACGGAACCGTAAAAACAATATTTATTATTGTTTTGTCCAGCACGCGTAGCATAACGACCGTAGAAACGGGTTTTGTCGACGGAAGAATAGACAAAATGACACATGCTTAGACGGTAGAAATCTTTCTACAACCTGTCATTTTGTCTATTCTTCCGTCGACAAACCTGTTTCTATGGTAGTCATGCTACGCGTGCAGTTATACGTAAATATAATTAGGATAAACAAAAGTATGTCATGTTATATTATGGCTTAAAATTTTATGCAAATGGATAGTGAACCGTCCAGGTTACACAGTATATTCATACCAAATTAAATCTTAGGTACCTACTTACCTCACTAAAAGGTAGTCCTTAACTCCAATTTCTGGAAGCCTTATCAAAGTCTCTGAGGCGTAAATCTGTGATAAACTATTGTGATTTGCTATCTGAAACGTTGAGAAACATACACGTACAAAACTGACTTCAGATAAAATTGGAATAGTTTTCGGAAGCCAACGCGACGGTGCAATTTTAACGCTGGAGTGAGAGCTCGTCCGGGAAAGTTCTAATTTCTTACCTGACCTGTTTTTGCGACCGAGCCAAGCCAAGTACCAAAAACTGTGTTCCAGGTTCGAGGGTGTCGATGTGATTATGGACAAATTAGACGCTATAGCTTCGTTTGTATGATGGGATGCCTATAACAGATGTCCATACCATCAAATAGGCCGCCTGATTCTATCTGTCCAGCATTTTCCCAACTATTTATATGTTGGGGTCGGCTTCCAGTCTAACCGGATGCAGCTGATGATGCCTATCTGACCTTCACAACCCAGTTACTGGGTAACACGATAACCCTTGCAGACTTTTAGGCTTCTGACTACCCGTAACGACTGTCAAAGATCTACCAATGACAGCCGGAAGCCCGGGACCAACGACTTAACGTGCTTTCCGAGGTACTTTAGCTCGGTACCCGTGCGGCTGTTATCATTTAAGAGGCCTATCATCATGCATTGGCAAATGGGCCACCTGATTATATGCCATAAAATGACGTAAACAAAGATCAGTTAGAAATCTTATATCCTCTATCTCTCTTCCCCACAGCCCTCAGTAATGCTGCCAATATGGACGTCAGAGTTCCTGCAAGCCGTCTCCCGAATGGACCCGAAGTTCATTGCCCTACACCTGCAGGAGGTCGGCGGCAAGGCGTACGAGAAGTCAATGCAGTACGTCAAAGACTTCGTGCAAAGGCTCTGTGACTGTCCGGAGTTAAGGCTCTTTGACAAGATCAGGATATTTCTGGACGAAGACTTTAGTTCGCCTGAAAAGTTTACTGTGAGTATATATACTATTTTAATGTGATGTGAAAAGAATAGCCCACTCCTTTGTTGCTAATGTGGCTTAAATAGGAAAACATAATTTCAAGGACGGGGGTCGCGAGCGTAGGGAATATGATGACTGGTTCCCGACAAACAAAAATGGACATCTTCATTATTTTGATGTTAAGACGACGATAACCGGCTTTTAATGATTTTAAACTGAAGATCACGTCTAAACGAGTAGTGTTAATGAAATTAGAAAATATATAATAGGTTGGGGAAAAAGTTTCTTCGCATTTTTTAAGAAAATTCAAAACATTTTTAATATAGTTTATTTACATTTAACTAAAGTATGTAGGTACCATTTTGTTCGATAACTTTTTGCCATCTTGTAGGTAGGGACATGATCCCATTGCTATAGAAATTTTGGGACTTCTGGTCAAAATACCGCGACAAGTGGTTTTGGCAGTCCTCTCGTGATGTTAACCTGACACTGCCTAAAGAGTTCTGAAGAGACCGAAACAGGTGGAAATCTGAAGGTGCAAGGTCAGGACTACACGGCGGATGCATTAACACCTCCCAGCCAAACTCTCTTAATTTTTGCTGAGTGGCTAAAGATGTGTGAGGTCTAGCGTTATCATGATGAAAAACCACACCCCTTCTGTTGATTAATTCCGGCCGCTTTCTCTCAACTTCTTGCTTTAATCTCATCAGTTGTTCGCAGTAGAGTTCAGAATCGATGGTCCTTCCTGGTGGTAACAGCTCATAATGAATAATGCCCTTCCAATCCCACCACACACACAGCATCACCTTGTTGCGAGTTAACCCGGATTTCGCCACAGTCTGTGAAGCCTGACCGTCCTTTGACCACGACCTTTTTCGCACGTTCTTGTCATACGTGATCCACTTTTTTTTTTCTTCAAAAATGGTTCGGTTTCATTACGTCGTAATAAAGAATCACAAATGAGTACACGGTTCATTAGGTTTCTTTCAGTGAGCTCGTGAGGTACCCAAATGTCGAGCTTTTTTGTGTACCCAGTTTTTTTCAAATGCGCCAAAACTATTTTGTGGTCAATTTCCAGTTCTTCAGCTACGTCGTAACTACTGATATACCGATCTTGCTCCACTTTTTCAAAAATGGCATCCATTTTATCCGTAATAGGGCGACCAGAGCGACTTGCATCTTTGACATCAAAATTTCCGGATTGAAAACGCTTAAACCAAATTTGTGCTACTCTCACAGACACTACACTAGGTCCATAAACATCGCAAATTTTTTTCGCGGCTTGCGTTGACTTTTTACCTTTTTTGTAGTAAAATTTTAAAATGTATCGAATTTCTTCATTAGATTCACTCATCTTGACGGTACGAAAAACAAATGAAAATCACACATTTTCCTAATTTGAATTTGGAATTATGTTATTTAAAATTTAAACTTTCAATGATACCAAAACTAGCCAGATACAAATAGTATAGCCAAAGAGATTTTATTACAAGTTCATACATACTATAATGCGAAAAGACTTTTTCCCCAACCTAATATGTTAAATTAGAGTATAACGTGTAATGTGAATATTTTAGATTATGTTACACTACATAATGTAATTAATTTGTTATGTTAGGCCTAACGCGTATAAAAAACTGAGAATCACGCAAAAACTATGAAGCGCATTTTTATGAAACCTTCACCATTTTAAAGATAATTTCATTATTTATCTTTTAAGTGTATTGTATGTTTTAATATAATGCCTTTTATTTAATAAAAAAAGGTTTATTGCAGGAATTTTGTACAACTTTTACAGTAAATCTTACATAGGGACCTCCTTTTAAATAAAAGATAACCCTTTGCTAGGAGGACCCCGCTCTTCAATGACAAATAATGAAATGGTAAAAGTGGTATACAAAAAGAACACAGGAACTAAACAAAAGATTACAAGTAAAATCTCAAATTAAACAAGATGCGACTTAAACTGTAACTAACAAACAAAAAAAAAACATAACGATATATCCTAGAATAGTGTGTGCATGTGTGTATTTTACGTATATAATAATAATATAATATCCTGGGACATTTCACACACTGTCATCTGATCCCAAACTAAGCAGAGCTTGTACTATGGAAACCAGATAACTGATATACTACATATACTACTTTTTTTTGTAAATACATACTTATATAGATAATTACACCCAGACTCAGGACAAACAGACATGTTCATGCACACAAATGTTTGTCCTGGATGGGAATCGAACCCACGACCTGCGACATGATAGGCGGTATCTTAACCAACCACGCCAGCTGGCCTGTCGTGGTTAATAAGGCCGTTTTCCCACTTCGTCGGGACGACTGATAATCGTGTAGTTTTAAGTGTCGTAGCTTATGTATTTACATGGAGGTCTTCACATATAGGACGACACGATTAACTGTCGTCTACGACTTTTTTTTGCGGTAACGACAGATTGTCATGACAGTGGGAACGGCTAGCACGACAGTCGTAAAACGATAAAGAATCGTCACGACTAAATCTTGATGGCAAATCCTGTGTCGTTGTTGCGACTATCTATCGTGGCCACGATAAAAATATGACTACTACTACTACTGCCTAATACTATTGCTGCCGATGTGCAAACGACAAAGCGACTGCCGTGAAACGATAAATTGTCGTCGCGTTCAAATGGGAAAGCTACTATACAATAGTCGCTAAACGATAAAAAAAAATGGCGATAGTCGTCCGACGATAAATTAACTGTTACGACATAGTGAGTACACGCCCTAATGCGTCTAATTTGGGACAGCGCTCCTTGATGGGCTAGTCTTATTACTGGGTGGACGTACGAAGCGTTGCGTGAGCTTAGCACAGAACACGCAAGTTAACCACTCAAGGCCGTTGGCGTATATCGGCGCCTTAAAAGAATCTCTGCTAAAAATGTCTGCTTTACAGACAGCTTCAGCTCTTCAACCCGGTACTTCCGCACCAGGCCCGCGTGGTGGATTAGAAAGAAAGAAAGAAAGCACTCATGTGCAGAAGTGTTGTTTGCATGTTCCCCAAGTCGCCGAAAAGTTGAACGGAGCTTAATAATGTACAATTGAACAAACTAAAGTAATTTCCAACTGACAAAGCATAATAATATGGAATTTCTAACAGAACCATTTAAGTTTTTTGACATAAATTTTATTAATTATTTTTATTTACTGTTGACATTTATAATTTTATTATTGTTTGCTAAATTCAAGGTGACTGACTTAGGTAGTTAGTAAATAATCATAAATTCATAACACAGAGTTACCGTGACCCTGGCACAGGCAACTGAAGGAACACGGGTAGGTTTTAGTCAGTTAAAGTCTGACACGCCCTCCCGCGATTTCACATTAAAAAAAAATGGTCTACATAACTTTTATTTTCCCCTCAAAGATCTAATGATTGATTCTGGGGTATTTTGATACACTGATTACGAAAATGAATTCTGTTTTCTCCATCACATCCAGTTTTCCCGGAAAATCCCTTTTTCGTTTTCGCCAAAAAAACACACTTATGTTAGGAAACAAAATTTTATTTAATTCAATACATTACTTAAATGATTAATATATTATTCATATTTATGACAAATATATAAATGCAGATCGTTGGTGATTCTATGTTGAAGGAATTGTCCTTTTGACCACTATCGAAGCTCTCGAACGCACGGTACCCCACCCAATCTTTATGTGGTGCCCATTGTTTGTCTTGTTTCATGACCAGTGATCGGATAATCGGGCGCTTATATATCTAAACTTCTTCCCACGAAAGAATAATATGGACATTCCTTTCTGAATAAATAAGTAATCCCAGGTTCCCGGGATTGAACAATTTTGTATTAATAACTATAACAAACTTAATGAAATTATAGCAGTGGTTATTTTGATTTAGTATCTTTATTTTATTCAAAACAAATGGAATATCAATAAAAAATGACAATGTGCACAATGTGGTCAAGTAGTGGAAATTGATTTATCTATCTAACATATTAGTGATGGAATCGACTAATTTATTGTATTTTATACGAACAGAAGGGATTCTGAAAGGCATGTCCGTATTATTCTTTCGTGGGAATAAAAGTGAAGTTTAAGTATATTAGCGCCCGATTATCCGATCACTATTCATGACTTCTATACCGAAATACAACATGTTGAAAATATTTTTCGCGAATTCGCTGATTTGCAAGCATAAAGCCAAATATAGCAGAAACTGTCCTGGTAGTATAAGCACTTGCGCGATGACATTTTTGCGATGATGTATGCGTTACGTAAAATGTGATAGTTACTTTTATATTTATGTATTCGTCGTGTCGAATTAACCCTTTTGTTGTAGAAAAAAATGATAAGGACCTCATTATCAAATGACCTAAAATTTTACGTTTTTTCGAGCTATCAATATAGGCCATTAACTGAATTAGATAAATTCTACCAAACCATTAATGAGAATCGGTTGACGGAACTTTAATGAAGATAATTAGTACCTTTTTGCGAGAAGCTTTAATATTAGTTTTGTATGGTTTCGACTGAGTCCGCCTAGGGTATTTTTGTAAAAAAATAAAAACGATAAATAGCAAAAAATCTGGACGAGATGGATTTTTTTATTATTGTCTAGTTATCAGCGCCTCAAAATCTATCGGAATAAACCGTCAATCCTCGGAGGGATTGACCTCTGTAGACCTGTGTTATTTTATAATAAGTTGCCGAAAAGTAGGAGCGAGCTTAATACATATCATGTAATGTACAATTGTCCATAGTTAAACGAAAAGGATCCAACCCACATTACACCTAAAGTGGGTTGGCTCCTTTTTGTTTAACTATGGACAATTGAAGAAACTAAAGTCATTTCTAACTGACAAAGAGAGTGAGAGTGTGAGTAAGTGCGAGTGGGGGTGAGTGAGTGTTCGTTTTTGTCTGTGCTTGTTATCCTGTCTCTATCCTGCTATGTATCTGTTTGTATATGAGTTGTTACTCGAATTAAACTATTTTTTTAAATTTCTGACAGACCCATTTAAGTATTTTGACATAGATTTTATTAATTCATCATCAGTCTCACTTGTGCCGCGTTGTAATGCGCACGCGTTTGCATATTCGATATATCGAGTAGCGCGGCGCAAGCTGTCGCTCGTAATTTACTCGCCATGAGTAGTGAACTTGTGGTGAATGAGCTGCTGGCGTTCCTGCAGCAGAAGCTGGATGTGATGGATGAGGTGTCTGCTGTCCAGATCTGCGCAACGAACTTCAGCGAGGATGACATAGCTGCTGCCAAGCTGTTGTTGTTTAGTGTGCTGAACAAGCGCGATCAGATGGTGTCCCGCCGGCGTGACGGGACTAAGAAGAGCCTGCAGGATATCATCACGCTGTTCAAGGAGACCGACCCTGACGACGTGCCGACGTTTGTGGTGAAGGAACTACACAAGCTTCCTCCCGTCACCTTCGACCACGTCGATGTAACGAGCCTGCTGAAGGACATTGTTTTTCTGAAGGCCCGCCTCGCGGATGTGCTAACGAAATTAGATGCATCCCAGAACACCGTCACTGATTTGCGCAAAGAAGTTAGCGAGTTGCGCAACAGTGTGACGGTAATTAGGTCACCTGTCGATGCGTCAAACGTAAACACATGTCGCGGAGCCGGCCTCGATATATCGTCGTCGAATTCCACGTCAGCAGTTTCGTCGCCAGTGCATCCGTCGTTTGCTGAGCTTGCAGAGCGCCCCGCCCGCGCGCCCCGCAGCCCCGCGCTCGTCACTGCGGCTCCTCCGCGCAGCGCCGCCCGAGCCCCTCGCCCCATCCCGCAGCCAGTACTTGAAGCCCTGCCGAAACCTCTGCAAAGGGATTTCGCTAGCGTCACTGCGAGTGCTCCTGGCGCTTCTAGTATCAAGCCCATGCCAGAAAAGGCGCTGAATAGGGCTGATAAAGATGATGGTTTTGTGACGGTGCAAAGGAGGAAGCGCCGATCGCGACCAAACAAGAACCGCTGGGGCAAAGCTCCTACAGTGCCTGAAATAAACCTGCGTGCTGCAAAGCCGAACACACCGGTGTACATCTCCCGCCTGCACTACACCACTAGGGCGGAGGACATCGTAGAGTACGTGCGACAAAAGACGAGGTACACGCCGAGGGTGCAGTTACTGGAATCACGCCGGAACGTCAACTTCAAGGCGTTCGTCGTGCGTGTACCGAACTGTTATCTGCGCCTCGTCATGGAAGAAGACTTTTGGCCCCAGGACGTGGTGTTCCGTCGCTTCCGCGGACAAGTTCCACAGGACAGCACAAAGTCAAGCTAGTGCAAAGTGAAGTGTTACTAACATAGTCTTAAGCTTTATTTATTAACACAAGATTTTGTTTACAAAAATATGTATGTTTAGGTTAAGGTATTTTTCTATGGGCCTATGTCGCCTGAAATAAATGGTATTATTATTATTATTATTAATTATTTTTATTTATTGTTGACATTTATAATTTTATTATTGTTTGCTAAATTCAAGGTTGACCTGACTACATAAATTATTAACTGACCGATTACGGTTCAGGTCCAAAATGAGTTAAGCGTACAAAGAGATTCGTTTTAACAAAATTTCTTCAAAATATCATTTCTGTATCAATAATCAGTTAAACAATAAATTATTCCAACAATACATTATTTATTGCTTTTTGACTGATTTATAAGTCATGTTGTAAGACGAGTCATGATTGCCTTTTTTTAGTTAGATATAAGTCTATTTTTAAGCGTGCGATGTCTGTACCTGTATTTTTTTTTTTTTTTTGTTATTCTGCAGTCACGTTTTTATTCTTATATGTTTAATAAATATATCTTATAATGACCCACTCCCTCTTCGAAGAGGATGCCTGTGTTCCGTGCACTGGAAATACGAGTATAGCGTTCCCAGGCTGATTATGTTATATGTTCTATGACTGTCAAATAGGAAAGGATAGGATCATCCTATTATCCATGGCACAAAAACTATAATATGAAGAAAAAAACTATCACAAACTATTATCATAGAAACTGCCACTACTTCTAGGTACAGACGAGACGCCAGCACATCAAGCTACTACAATCTGTCAGATTTCTTTAATAGATTTTCGACTTTATTGCTGAAGCATTAGGTTCAAGGTTGATTGGGAAAATCTGACAGTTTCGGGTAGGTTGACCTGCTGGCGTCTGTACATACCTACTTATTTTATCTTGCCTTTAGAATTTTAAATAAACAAACCTTTTTTACAGTCCCTTCAACCGATTTTGACTTCTATTGCGTTGATAGAATGACAAATGGCAACTGCAGTAAACAGTTGGTATTGTAACAACGGTTTTGCTTTTAATGCCATCCTACATTCTACGGAATACAAGTCAAAATCGGTTGAACGGACTGTAAAAAAGCTTTATTTTTCTAAACTTATTTCAAATGGAGTTAAGGATAAAAAACTATATATATATTGTGTCGTACTGGTTTTATACCACAGTCTACGCACGTCAATGGAAACGAAACCAGTCTAACGACGGTGAAGTGCCAATACCTCATATCTGACATTCTTTGAGAAATTCACTTTTTAGTGAAATCTCCTAAGTGATTTTTAGTCTTTAGTCTGATTTAATGATGTTGCAACTAAATACATTTAGTGTACGGCCTGAGTGCACGCTCGACTCGAGCGTCCGGCGGGGCGGGGCGTGCGACCTTCGTGCAAACACACGCGAGTGTCCTGAACGACAGCCGAGCGGCGCTCGGTGAACTTGCACGCAACGCTGAACGCCCCGCTGGACGCTTTTTCACTCGGGCCGTACACTTAGGTGATTTCACTAAAACATGCGAATAACACCTTTAAATTCAAAACGATAAAAAAGTGAATTTCTCGAAAAATGTCAGTTAGGAGGTATTGGCACTTCACCGTCGATAAAGTGGCCTCTTATTTTATTGAAACTCCGTACTACGTTAAGCCAGCACCAGGTTACAGCGTTACCAGCGACGTGCGGTGTACTGCACATACTTGCTACCAAGTTGCAAGACAGCTGTTGCCAATCCACTTGATATTTTCCGTAAAGCAAAATAAAAAGTCATTTATTCAAACTAGGCTGACAATCAGCACTTTTTAAACGTCAAAATTACATAAGACATTCCCCCAAAACGCCCGCCCTTCACCACTTCCTAGTGCTTTAGCTGGGAAGAAGAAGTGGCGCAACAAACTCCCCAGCAGCACAGCTGTACCTAGTCTTGTCATAAATATTGTCACGAAGAAAAAATTTTTTTTTTATTGCACATAATATTTATTACTTTTACAGTATGTTAGTTTAATACATAAATATAAAACAATTTAAAATATAAAAAGCTTATTCGAAGTGGTCTCCATTGGCTGCAATACAGTCCTTTAAACGTTCAGGCCAGTTATTAATAGAAGCACGCACTCTTTCCATGGGAAATTTCTTCACTGCCAATCGTATGGATTGTTTTAGGGACTCCAAATTATCGTGGCGTTTAGAGCAAGCCGTACTCTCTAAAACTGACCATATCACATAATCCAGCGGATTAAGATCGGGACTAGACGACGGCCAGTCTTCAGCTCTGATGAAGTCCGAAACGTTCACTTCCAACCAAGACTGCGTGGACCGAGCTTTATGGCCCGGCGCCGAGTCTTGTTGGAAGGACCATACTTGGTTGTTGAACATGGTGTTGTTAAGGGGCTTAACTACCTTCTCAAGAATGGTATCTTGATACACTTGTGCCGATGTTTTGATACCTTTTTCACAAAAATATGGCTCACTCACTCCTTCATAGCTAACACCCCACCAAACCATCACTGAAGTCGGATTATGCCCACGTTGCACTCTGTCGACTAATTGGGAAGCTTTCTTAGAGCTTTGAGCATAAATACGGTCATTTTGTTTCTTAAAATGTTGCTCAATTGTAATGATTTTCTCATCCGTAATCAAATTTTTTCTGTGACCTCCCTTGGCGTACCGCTTCAGTAGTTGTTTCGATTTTACCACCCTATTCTTTTTTAAATTATCAGTTAAAAAATGACCAGTGCGTCTCTCATAGGCTGCAAGTCCTAAGCCATCTTTTAAAATACGCGACATGGTTCTGGGTGCTATCTTCATCTCCCGAGATAAAATCTTTTGCTTTCGGACAGGATTTCTTCGAATTCTTTCCTTTAATGCTTTGACCACCTTTTTCGTACGAACACTACGTGGACGGCCAGATCTTTTTCTGTCACAAACAGAGGAGGTCTCATTGTACCTATTAATAGCCCGGTACACAAACATTTGACTAAACAATAAGAAAGATATTACATTTGACAAATGTAATATCTTTCTTATTTTTAATTGTAACAGTATTTATGGCCAGACTGTGTGTTAGTCAGCCTTCAAACCAAGAGTGAACAAGCATCCATTGCTTTCTATCGGGCGAGATCGAGATCAAACGCTGTCCCATATAGTAATACATTTTTTTTTAATGCTGTCTGTTCAGCCACCCTACCTAAGTCAATCTCTTCATCGACTTCCACGAATAGAGGTTCTATTTAATAAAAGCTGCATAGTCTTATTATTATTATTCTATATTAATGTCAGGCTAGGTCAAGATATTCTAGAAATACATTCTGGAACTGATTTTTTTAGACTAGTCTAGAATTTAAATTATTCAAAGCTTAATTTATTGTGCAATAATTAAAAAGCTGTAAAATTATAGACACCGTTCAGTGTCATGCTTATGTATGGATGTCATAATACGAGTACATGAGAACTAGATTAGATTCTAGTTCTCGTGAACTCGTATTATACCCAGAGTACATTCAAATCCATGTTTCCAATTAGATATTATTTCCACACAAATATTAACATAATATTTAGTAGGTAATATTAATAATAACGCTCGTGGCTAAGTAATAATAGCCGCACGGATTGATCCATCAGGTTAAGCTACGCTTGCCGGGGTTGGTCTGTGGATGGGTGACCATATTTTCATACCGACACTCCTCCGTGCCTCGGAAAGCACGTTAAGCCGTTGGTCCCGGCTGTCATTCGAGGATCTTTGACAGTCGTTACGGGTCGTCAGAAGCCCGAAAGTCTGACAACCAGTCTCACCAAGGCGTATCGTATTACCCAGTAACTGGGTTGTGGAGGTCAGATAGGCAGTCGCTCCATGTAAAATACTGGTATTCAGCTGCATCCGGTTAGACTGGAAGCCGACCCCAACATAGTTGGGAAAAGGCTAGGCAGATTGATTGATTGATTAATAATAACGTTTTAACAAAAGAAACCGATGACATCCAAAAAAAGATAACTTTAATTTCGAATGTCGGCGTTCCGAAATTAAAGTTATTTTCCACTTTGAAGTGTTTTTTTTGCACATTTTAGCTGTAGTACCTACGCCTTATGTATTCATATGTATTTGTACCACTGCTTGCAATGTAAATAACAGTGACAGGAAGTTAAAAATACGTGTTATTAAAGCTAGTTAGCTTCAAAAACCACACAATACCCGCACAAACCAAAATTTTGAAATTACTGTTTTATAACACATTCAAATGCAAAATAGTCCTTATTTCATGGTCAGTAAGACTCAAATTCATAACGGCACAATCGGCGGTTTTGCCGTTATGAATGTGAGTCTTACTTCCATGAAATAAGGACTATTTTGCATTTGGCTGTGTTATAAACCTGTAATTTCAAAATTTTGGTTTGTGCGGGTATTCATGCAAAGCAGCGACATCATAACTTTACCTTACGTATATAGGACCAATCTGGAAGTATATGTTATATCCTTTCAAATAAAAAAATAATTTTCCAATTCGGTTTATGACGGAGTTCTGAGGTAACAAATATTAAAACAATGAACTTCATAAATATGTTAAGGGGGAAGGAAGCGTCAGGGTAGCCCGCCAAATTCAAATTTTCTTACGTTTTTTGCAATTTGCAAGTCAGTATTAAGTTGTATGTTAAATAAAGTATGATTCGCGGCCGTAACAAATAGGTATCTACAGAATTATGATAATTAAAATCAGTAATAAAACTCGTTAAGTCAGTATAATGCTCAAATGTCAAGATATCATGAAATAGTAGTTCATTAGGATAACCTGGTATTAATGAGTTGTATTGATGACTTTAATTATTGTAAATACATACTTGTTACGGTCGCAAATTACATTTTGATCAACGTACAACTTAATACTGACTTGTAAATTGCAAAAAAAAGTAAGGTAAAATTTGAATTTCGCGGGCTACCCTGACGCTTCCCTTAAGAGGATTGTGAAGCTGTAAATTTTCATACAAAAAGCGATAACGTTTTTCTCCCCGTAAACATAGTCTAATTTTCATAATTTAACCTTAAATCGCGAAAAAAATCTGTTGTTCCCTACATTTTGACGAGTTGTATGCGAATGTCGGGAACAGCACTTCTTTTTTCGCAATTTAAGGTTTGGTCCCATTGTAAAAGTTGTTCATAATAATTAGTACAATGACCGCTTAAGAGGTTGTGCGTTATTTAAGTTACACCTTGTAGATATATAGGTACACGAAGGAAAGCCACTAAATACTTCTTATCCCAAACTACATGTTACATTTCCAGGCCCTCGGCAACATGTACTTCGCCCACTCCTCCCTCACAGACCTGAAGATCTGGGACTTTGAATTGAAGGCGTATGTCGAGGCCACTGGCAAGGAGGTGCACGCAGGAAATATTGAGAAGATCACCACCAAAGAGAAGGCCAAGTTCCCGCAGCATTTCTTTCCGGAGGTAGGATATTTAATTAATAATTTAGGTATATTTTATTT
This sequence comes from Dicycla oo, assembly GCA_948252095.1. Classification (NCBI taxonomy): domain Eukaryota; kingdom Metazoa; phylum Arthropoda; class Insecta; order Lepidoptera; family Noctuidae; genus Dicycla; species Dicycla oo. The sequence goes on from OX411732.1 coordinate 21,248,042, forward strand.
TTAACTGACGAAACATGAGGAGGTTCTCAAGTCGAGGCGTACATCCTGGCAAAAAAATATGGGGGACTCTAGAGGTCTGTGCCGGTAGTTTACTTTGCCGAAATAGGTGTAAGGTGAGGAGCCAGACCAAGAGAGATGCATAAATCCGCAGGGCAGCATGTCGCGAGCTTTTGGGCAGTAGCGACCCTACAGACCCTATCTACCGGGACCAGTCTCGTTCTTCACCCCTGGATTGCGCTTGCTTTTATGGGCCGGCTGGAGTGAACACTGACGAGGATTAGAACTCCCACCTCTTTCTTGCCTTTATTGGCCGGCTTGAGTGGAGATTCGCAAGAGCAAACGTGCTCGGAGGAAGGAAGTATTCCAGTAAGGTGCTGGTAGGGATCTTGACCGTACTTCCGGGATTGTCCTGATAGCCGTGGGATACCGCTCCACTCCTCACGCACCTCAGGAAGTATTGCCCCCTTGTCGCTACGTCACTATGTGCTAGCGACCGTTTCCGGGGCCTCATTATTGAGTGTGCAAGTCACCCCCTGCCATTTTATCCGTTTATAAACATTGGTCAGGCAGGGGACATAGTTCTTCCATAGTTCGAGTTACCCAATCCACTTTAGCCACCCAAACCCATAGCCCAACATGTTTTGTTTCCACGTTCTGCAATAGTCCTGTACCAACCGGGGGTTGTCCTTGGGTGCACTTGCATAGTGCATATAGGGATAAGCGCCGGTTGGTGACTCCACATCATTTAAAATTGTCTAAGGGGCCTCTGCGAGTTGGCTTCAGCCCCTCGCACGCCTTCCAAAGGTCCGGGACCCCAGAGTCCCGAGATATATCAAAACGAAAATACAGAAATTTTCTGGTGGAATATGTTGAAAATAATGCTGAATACATCTGTTTGCGGAGGGCTGTCCCTTACAGTCTGTGTTCAAAGTGTAACTTAAATAACGCACAACCTCTTAAGGGGTTATTGTACTCATCATTACGAACAACTTTTACTATGGGACCAAACCTGAAATCGCGAAGAAAAAATATCAGCTGTTCCCTACATTTAAGTTTGCATAAATCGTCAAAATGTAGGGAGCAGCAGACTTTTTTCGCGATTTCAGATTTGGTCTCTTAGTGAAAGTTGTTTATAATAATGAGTACAGTGACCCGTTAAGACGTTGTGCGTTATTTAATTTACACCTTGTATATTGCGTAAAAAATTAAGTTCATCTGCAAATGTTTTACATAGATTATTCACCACAGTAGATACCAAAACATAGTAATTGAATCTCAAATACGTATGTTATGGTGTCATTTTCTGGGCGAACTCAACTGATAAAGGCACAGCATTTAAGTCCCAAAAAGATGTCTCCGATCAATGTTTAAACTTAAAACTGTAGACAGTAAAGTTGCAAGCCTTATTTTAAGCTTTACATACAACATCTTTCTACTTCCTTGTATTTATATTACGTCTTTACCTATGAAATTGCCGATTTATATTGTCATAGAAAAAATAAAAAAAAAAATTTAAAAAGAAATATTGTCGCCATTTTAATGAAAGTTCATTGATGCCTCTGCTATAGATATCCTGGGAACGGGAATCGATAAATTCTTTAGAGGCGTTTTTTGGCGTGGATTTGAAATTTTTCCCCGGGGCTCATTGTTGAGATCAAAATTTCCAGGACGGCAGGCATCAAACCATAAACGCACCGTGCGGTCACTTGCGGTACCTTGTCCATACACATCGTTAATATTGCGTGCTGTCTGTGTTGCGTTGGTGCCACGACGGAATTCGTATTCGAAAATAGCGCGCAATATCGATTTTTCCATGGTTACAGAAACATCGATATCAAAGAAAAATCGAACGGCGGGAAAACAAATGAACAACAGATTTTTTTATAAAAATTATAAAATTAATTTGAATTTGGAATTCGAAATAGAATGAAAGATATTGATCTTCAATAGCCGGTATCAAAAATCGGCAATTTCATAGAGTATAGACCTGTTATTTTCGAAGTAGCTATGTTTGTATAGCAAAATCCAAGACGTTTTGAACGTTCCTTTTTATAATTATTGTACTCTTTGTTTAAACGTCTAGCTGATGTATTCCCAAGAAATAGGCGTGACAATAGTAAATTATGTCAATTAGCGTGTGAAACTGCTGGTACTTTGATGCGCAGAAGTGTTTATTGTATGGCCCCAATTAGTTACAACTAGCTTTTGCCCGCGGCTTCGTCTGCATAGATGTCGGAAAATATCCCACGGGAACGTACTACCGGGATTAAAAGTACCCTATGTGTTAATCTAGGTAAACAATGTCTTCCCGCACTGCTTAATAGTATTCGAGGAGCGGCGCGCGGATTGATATATGATTGCTGGAGTAAAAATATCCTAAAACCTAACAAATAGTAAAGTAATGAATAACGGAAGGGAAAATAACCAACGCCAAAATGCCTTCCAAGGCCTAAAATATGAATCTTCTTTAATCCCTATCCCGTAAGAATTTCGAAAAAATAGTTACCTACCTAAATAATTACAGATCTTAGTAAAATTATTTTATCTGAATGACTAAAGTGTCTTTGGCGATGGCGAAAGTAGGGCTGATCGATGATGAATTAGTAAGGATTTTTCACCCCCTAGGGGATGATTTTCCAAAGACGCTAAAACTCGTCATTCGTATGTTCTAAATAAAAGGTATAAAATTTTTTTCCATACAAACTTTCATCCCCTATTTCCCCCCCCTTAGATGATGTTCCAAAAACGCTGAAACACATGGTTTTTATTTTTTAACGAGAATACTAAACACCAATTTTCATGTTTTAAACTAAAAAAATTACGATTTTACATACAAACTTTCATTCCCTATATTGTTCTCCCTTAGGGATTGAATTTCCCGCCAGGGTTGCGGGTTGTTTGAAAGAGTTACCGTGGCCCTGGCACAGGCAACTGAAGGAACACGGGTGGGTTTTAGTCAGTAGAAGTCTGACACGCCCTCCCGCTCCACCCAGAGCGGGAGAAGTTATTTGATGATTTCCCATCCACAAAAAAAGGGGTTGAATTTCGAAAATGTATTCCTTGTCTACGTTATAAAGGGAACCTCTGCAAAATTTCAGCTTTCTAAGTGCAAGAATTAGGCAGTCAGGACTTTTCTTTTTATTTATATAGATAGATAAAAGTGGTTGGAAAGACTTGACAACAATGCTGTTTAAGAGTAGACTACGTACATTTTTAAATGAATCAGGGTCCCTAAACCCTTAATAAGAGAGGTGTAATAAGAGTAAGGCAGTAAGGGTCCCTAGTTAGGGCGCCAGAGTAGACCCTGTCCGCCTTACTCCCTTCGCTTACCACCGTGTAGTGTAATAAGTAATAATACTTAATATAGGTCAGTTAGGACACTTATTAGATGCGCGACGAGCGCGGAGAGCGCTCGTTTGTTTCGTTTTCGCGCGCAACCATGTCCTTTTCCACCAACGAAAAATCAAGGAGCTAAATCATAAATCTTGATAACTATTTCCTGTAGCTAGATATCTTACAGTCACAATTAATCTTTGTCTAGCACTAACACTGTATTAAAATCGTATTTTGTTTTTCGATATAAGGAAGTTTTAATCTGATCCTTAAAACGGAAAAAGGCCATCCGTTTTAAGGATTACAAAGAAACTTAACAATATAAATCTACTGTTGTCTTGTGGAGCACAACTTAATGTGCTTATTTTCTGCATTTTCATTCTATAATAAAATAAATAACCAAACAAACGACGAGGGCGCCACTGCGCGTGCAGTGCCCTCTTAACTTAGGTGCAAAGTTAACATGATTAGGTACCTACATGTAATCACAGTATTTTTTCTAACAATACAAGATCAATAACGCCCATACTCGAAACAACTATCTGTAGGTATCTGCAAAAACAATTTCGTTCCGTGCTTCAATCGAAATCGCAACTTGTAGTGCAGAAACCAATCACCTGCACTAATTGGATCGGCGTCATTTGGCCTTTGACCTAATTAACAGGTAACAGTTTTCCTTTTCGCACTGTCTGTGTTTTTGAACAGAGCAAATTAGTCGAGACAATTTCGCGACTGTGAAAGTGTGATGTTAGTCGTTTGTTTCCTTATTAGTTGGTATGATGACTATAAATCGAATGATGAGGATGCCGGACCGATGTTGAACGTCTATATACAATATTACTTGAAGCATATTAGTAACATTAGTTTACTAATCGTTATCATTGTCATTTTATTTTATTTTTAATCGAGATAACGCAGTCTGCCTGCCTAGCCTTTTCCCAACTACGCAAGCCGACCCCAACGGCTTCCAGTCTAACCGGATGCAGCTGAATACCAGTATTTTACATGGAGCGACTGCCTATCTGACCTCCATAACCCAGTTACTGGGTAATACGATACCACTTGGTAAGACTGGTTCTCAGACTTTCGGGCTTCTGATGACCCGTAACGACTGTCAAAGATCCTCGAATGACAGCCGGGACCAACAGCTTAACGTGCTTTCCGAGGCACGGAGGAGTCTCGGTATGAATAGATGGTCCCACCCATCCACAGAACAACCTCGGCAAGCGTAGCTTAACCTGTTGGATCGACCCGTTCGGCTGTTATTACATAGCCACGAGCTCCTCCAGTGTCTCAAGACGAAGTCTTTGACCAGTGCGTGTTGCCACTGATGATCTAAACGTGGTCGCTCACAATGGGCCTTATTAGATGTCTAAAAGTCACCCAAAGGCATTGGAGAGACTATGCTTGGAGTTTCCACACGTGATCGAATCAGAAACGAAGGGATCCGCTGGAGAACCAAGGTAACCGACATAGCTCGAAGAATTGCCAAACTTAAGTGGCAGTAGGCAGATCACATTGCTCGCAGAACATATGGCCGATGGGGCCGAAGAGTTCTGGAGTGGCGACCGCGTACTGGAAGACGTAACGTTGGACGGTCTTCCACAAGGTGGACCGATGACCTTGTGAAGGTTGCAGGAATCCGCTGAATGCGGGAAGCACAGAACCGGTCGAAGTGGCGTGCTTGGGGGAGGTCTATGTCCAGCAGTGGACATAGACCTCCCCCAAGCACCGCCTCCACCTCCCCCAAGCACCGCCTCCACCTCCACCTGGTGGTCTTTTGGCTGAAATGATTGCACGTAAATTCCGGCGTGTTGTCTGACGTTATGAATTAATATTACGGTTAAAGATATTTATTTCTCAAAAGAATTACAAATTCACTTATAGAGAAAACATAAACAAGTGTAAAACAGAGTTATCTGCCAGTAAGCGTAGATAAAAACAAAAACAAACAAGTAAAAACAAAAACAACAAATATTACGCCTGTATTTCCCTAAAGGATATATTTATTTATCTTATTCGGGGAAACAAAACAGTTACACAAATATCTTGACAACAATACAAGTTCCATGTACTATCGACAAAAGCTTACACCTTAAAGTTGTTAGGGTTCCGTACCAAAGTGGTAAAAGGAACCCTTACGGTGCGACTCAGTCTGTCTGTCTGTCTGTCACAGCTGAATATCTCAAGGACTACTAATACTATAAACTTGAATTTTGGAATAGTTTTAGATGACGTTTGCCCAACGATTTTGCAAATAAGATTTTTTTTTTGCAACAGTCGGAAAGTGGGGCAGTTTGTAATAGGGAAACCTAAAAACTTTTGCCGGCCGGTCAGAAGTTTAAATCTTGTTGACATATAAAACACGGTACCTAATAATTATTACCGATTACTGACGTTACGAAGCAGGATATTGTCCTCTTGTCACGAGAACAACTGCATCAACCTATTTTTAAACCCATATAAGTAATTCAATAAATACTGAGCATTTTTCCTTATTCAACTGCAACTAAGTATCAAAAACAGGCCAAGTGCGTTGCGGACTACGCACAATGAAGGGTTCCGTACTTGGGAGGAATCTTAAGAACCAACTTAACATTGTAGTTGAAAAACATTTTCTCCCATACATTCCAACTGCAAATGTAAGTTTGTATGCACAATATTGAGACCATGTTGTTTTAAGACCATAGACTTCTTATAGGTTTTCCTGTAATCGGTAAATCTATAAAAAGTCTATGGTCTAAATATAAGGTATTGAACTATTTTTTTCAAAATTTTAGGCGCGGTACTTTAGGAGATAAGGGGGGAATGGTCAATTTTCGTCTATTTTCTGAAATAACTTTAAAATTATTTATTTTAAAATAAAAGTATATATATATTTGAGACCCTCACAGTAAGACCTTTCCTTTGATATGTCATACGGTAGAGTTTGCAAAAAATTTTTTTTAATTTTATTATTTGCGCCCCAAAATTGACCTCCATATTCAAAATTCATTTATTTAAATTACAGGTCCGTGTTTGGGTCGCAGAAATACATATGTGTACCAAATTTCAACTGAATCGGTCCATTGGATTCGGAGCAAATTGGCTGTGCCAAACAGACAAACGAGTGATCCTATAAGGGCTCCGGTTTTTTTCCTTTTGTGGTACGGAACCCTAAAAATGACTTAGTCGTTTCGAACCACAGACAAACAAACACTAATTAGGTGTAATGACGCCATAAATACTTTAAAATAATGACTTGATTTTTCCAAGTAAAGTTGTAAATAACTTAGATAAGTTGTAAGTTGCAAGTGACTGCCTCATTGGTATATCGGCCGCAAGCGCTCATCCTAAACATGAGCGTTATTTGGTTATTCATCAGGAATATCTAAGTAGCAGCCTGGGTTTGTGCCCGATGGCAATAGACTCGCCCCTTTTAGGTGCTATCGACAAACGCTAAACCTTTCCAAATAAATTTCATTCCACACGGGACTTAAACATAACTGGCGATATGTGGGTGTACTAAGGTACACCTTTGCCAAACTCTTCGGGGTTTAAAGGTGTGATATTATGTTTTTGATGTTATGTAAGGCTGAGGTCAAACGAACGTAATTTTTTGAACTGTGAGTCGCGTAAATTGAGTCGCAGAATTTACGCTGCATTCAGTTTCATACTAAAGTCCCGTTTGTGCTACACGGCGACGCAAAATGAGTTCATCTCATTTTATATTTAAAAAAATCTGCGACTCATTTTACGCGACTCACAGCTCAAAAAATTACGTTCGTTTGGCCTCACCCTAAGACTCAACTTCATCAGACTTAACTAGCACAAAGAAATCGTAATGTCATGTGCCTACCATTAGATCAAAACATGCTGACTTACCCTGATATGTCCAGTTGTTTGATGTTATGTGTACAAGTTGTAAGTTACAATATTGGCTTCAACTTTATTTCAATGTTAAGTTGGAAGCGCCACGGTAGCCCGCGAAATTCAAATTTTGTTATGTGTTTTGCAATCGGCAAGTCAGTATTAGGTTATATGTTGATAAAAATATGATTCGCGACCGTAACAAGTATGTATTTACAGAATTATAATAATTAAAGTCATTAATACAACTCTTTACAACCAGGTAATCCTATTGAATGACTATTTCATGAAATCGTTATACATTTGAGGACTATACAAACTTAAGAAGTTTTATTACTAATTCTTATGATTATAATTCTGTAGCTACATATTTGTTACGGTCACGAATAATACTTTAATGAACATACAACCTAATAATGACTTAAAATTGCAAAAAACGTCAGAAACTGAATTTCGTGGGCTACCCTAGCGCTTCCCCCTTAAAGAAGATAAGACTTTCTCGGCGCTGTTGGAGATATTCTGCACTTGTACAGATGCACATTTTCGCAGCAGCCGCCCCAGCACAGCCCGCCGTGCTAGAAAGATAGGGTGGCGCAAAGGTGTCGACACACGTTGCCTCCCACACCAAAGGCCTACCTCCAAGGCATTATGCTCATTCCGTTTGGTCTCTTCCCTTCGTCGCGTGCCAAGCGATTGGGTTCTAAAACAGCTGGCTCCCCGGCGGTGACAAGAGTCCGACGGATGATGTCTTAGGTTATGTTATGAATTCAAAGCACATGACTGTAATTTTTCACGGTCTCCTTACGGTTTTCATTTTGGAAAAGTCGCTGCCACAAATTAAGGACATTATAATTAACAGACACATAGTTTAGATACATGCTCGAACCGTTTCATTAAATTGGGTTCGACTCAGCCGACATCTCACCGTGAAATCTTAGGTGAAGTGATCTGTCATTTCCACCTGACACTAGTGTCAGGTGGAATGACAGACCCCTAGGGATTGACATTACTGACAGCTCACTTCACCTAAGTTTTCATAGTAGGATTTTTACAGAATAGATCGTCTGAGTCGAACCCAATTTAATGAAACTGGCTGTGGTAGTTTTCGAGGCATAAGGAAAAGAAGAGATTTTTTTTTTGTAAATAACCGTATATATTTTGTGGCCGTCGAGTAGAAAGTTTTCTACTTTCTTTAGCATGGCGATTACAAAATCAAAATGTCTTCACTACCCTAGACAACTTTCTTCCGAAATAGTCTATATAAAAGAGGACCTAGACAAAGATCGCTAGAAACGAAAGACAAAATGACCAATTGTAGAAGTATTTCTACGGTGCGATGTCGAAAAAGAAGAAACGAAATGTCACTTTGTATAGAAAAGGTTGTCTACTCTTCGTAGAGATAGACAAGTGGTCATGCTAAGCCCACTGCAGTGGGTGAAGTTGGGCTGTGGATGAAGATGTGACAACTAAAACCAATATTCTACCTCTCACAGGTTCAGTTTCCACTCCACTGTTTCATCCTAAATACTCACCCCATAATTATTTTTATTTTTGCAGTGTAAGTGGTCGCGTAAAGGTTTCCTGCGCACACGCTGGTGGATGCGCGGCACGGCTATCGAGTTCGTCAACATACATCTGTTCCACGACGCGTCCAATCTGCTAGCTATTGAACCATTCCCTTCTGTAAGTCTATTTAAATTTTTTAGTTTAGTTTCAGTTTTTAAGTGTGCACTATAGACACCGATTTATTTGAAAAATATAATATCCTAACCTAACTATAACTATTAAAAAACTAAAATATGGCTTCGAAAAATTCCTCCGCATCGTTGCCAGCGGGTAATGTACCCAAGAGACTGGTGAGATTGCCACCTTGTATGGCAATGCTTAGCCTCTGGCCAAGGTAAAAGCCAGCCGTTGGGTCACGGAAAGTGTCATCCAAGAAGAGTTCGTTGCACAAACCATGAGCCCTCGGACCCCGGCTCGAGGGTTTCAACCCCAAACGGCTCGAAAATATAGTTGCCGATAAGGTTATTATACTTCCGCCGCTTGAGGTTTTCCGCAGCCGCAGCAGCAGCACCCGATGTGCCAGGAAGATAGAACAATAGAACAGAATTTCAGCTGGTGAAACAGACCATAATGAGCGGTGACCGCCACATAATGAAAATGATGGCATCGGAAAAAAAACGCTCTCTAGGAAAACACACCAGGTGTTAGTGACGTCATTCGATGGTAAATTGCCGACGATATGTAGCGGCCACCGCTCCCCCGTTTCACCGCTCAACTACCTCAGGCGGTGACTAGCACTTGCGCGCGCACTATACCTGCCTAGCTGAGCTACGATTGGATTTGGCTAGGATTGTAGCAGAATTGAAACGCTGAAGCGATGACTGTGATTTCTCCCATGTCAAATTGGGAAGGATAGACGAAGAAGGCGTGGAACCTGATGTTAAGTGATGATGCATTCGACCTTGGTGCATGCTTACCAAAAGGCAACCTTTTCACTCTTTTCTTAAGTTATAGTATAAGGTAATTCCAACTTGTCTTGTATGCCAGGTGTACTGCCGCTCCCGCCGGCGCGCGCTACGTCACACACTACGTCACCTGCACTCGGACGTGAACGCGGCGCCCTACTTCATCTTCGGAGACTTTAACTTTAGGGCTGATACCGCAGGGGTTGTTAAGGTAAGAAGGTTCATCTTTTCTGCAGGCGTACTAAGGGGGGAGGGTGGGACGGCCCGCCTGGGGGGCCGCCCATTCTTGAAAAGTACTTTTTAATAAAATAAAAATCTAATCTCAATAAAAGCCAAAATGTGTTCAGTAAGAAGCAGTGGAGGCCACTTACGTGCAAAATATTAATAATAATAATAATAATACCATTTATTTCAGGCGACATAGGCCCATAGAGAAATACCTTAACCTAAACATACATATTTTTATAAACAAAATCTTGTGCTAATAAATAAGGCTTAAGACTATGTTAGTAACACTTCACTTTGCACTAGCTTGACTTTGTGCTGTCCTGTGGAACTTGTCCGCGGAAGCGACGGAACACCACGTCCTGGGGCCAAAAGTCTTCTTCCATGACGAGGGGCAGATAACAGTTTGGTACACGCACGACGAACGCCTTGAAGTTGACGTTCCGGCGTGATTCCAGTAACTGCACCCTCGGCGTGTACCTCGTCTTTTGTCGCACGTACTCTACGATGTCCTCCGCCTTAGTGGTGTAGTGCAGGCGGGAGATGTACACCGGTGTATTCGGCTAAAAGTTTCGAGCTCGCTTCACTTGCTCTTACATTCTCTTATTCCTAAAACTTACTATAAGTAACTCGGTGCATAAATTTTAGAGCTCAATTCGCTCGCTCTTATCAACATTCTCTTAAGGCGTTTCCCCGACCGAACAACCTTGAGCGTTCGGTCCTTCTCTGTCCCGCTCACTCCGCACGTCCCTTTATCATAGAATTCATTCAATTTTTCGAATTATTTTAATAAAAGAAGAAAACCGATGTTTGGAAACCAAATAAAACGTGAATTATTTAGATTCTTAAATTATCTATTCATTAGTGTAACCATCAAATTAATAGAACGACGCCTTTAGAAAAAGATGCATGCCATAAATAATTTTATTCATTTTTTACAAGGGTATTTTAAATGTATGTATAACACATAAAAAGAAATAAAAACGTGCAATGTGATGATCAGACAACGAACATTAATAATGTGCTTTTAGATGTACTTTATTTCTCTAAATTAATGAGTTAACAGCCTCTATACCGTACTATCGCAAGGTTATGCTGGGGTAGCGCCTTAATTGTTAAGTTTTTCTGAATAAAAAGTAACTCCCATTTCTGTAAGAATAGTAAAAAAAAAACCTAACCTACACAAGCCAGTGTGCTAAAATTTTCGAGCTTGCTACGCTCGCTCTTGCATCCTATATTCTTGTAACTCTCATACTTTTCTGCATAAGTCGAAAAAGCAACTCCTATTTCCCTATGAATGCTCAAAAGCAACGTAACTGAAAATTCCGAGAGGGACTACAAAATATTTTGAGCTCTCCTCGCTCGCTCTTGCATCCCACATTCTTGAATTGCATAATGAAAAACACCTCCCTGAAAAAAAGAACAAAGAAAGATGAAAAGCACCTCCCTGAAAAAAAGAACCTTACCGGGTGCGAGGCCCACGTATAATAATTTATTACGCACGTTTTACTTGATTTTTTTTTTTGCAAAATGTCAACTGTGAAGACCGGAGGGGCCTCGTTTTGTTTTGCCGCCCCGGGCCTCCGACAGGCTTAGTCCGCCACTGCTCTTCCGTCTTTCCTTTTAACTTGATTTTAGCTATTTGTTTACTTTTAGGGGTCCGTACCCAACGCGTCCTTATTACTAAGGATCCGCTGTCCGTCCGTCTGCCACAAGGCTGTATCTTTTGAACCGAAATAGGTAGACACTTAAAATTTTCACAATGTGTACTACTATGGCCGTTATAACTTCGTGTGCGAGTCCGACTCGCACTTGGACGCTATTTAGTGTTCCATTTCGGTAAAGCCAGGTAGCCCGGACGATTTTTTTCGCGCAATGGGGATTTCAACGCACTGTTTAGCGCCGAGAGTTAAAATACGACTGTGTGTTTTTTCGACGCGCTGTGATGCACTCTGTTGGATTCTTAATGCTCGGCTCAACACCGAGAGTTAGTGTGTTTTTTCGACGCGCTGTGATGCACTCTGTTGGATTCTTAATGCTCGGCTCAACACCGAGAGTTAGTGTGTTTTTTCGACGCGCTGTAATGCACTCTGTTGGATTCTTAATGCTCGGCTCAACACCGAGAGTTAGTGTGTTTTTTCGACGCGCTGTGATGCACTCTGTTGGATTCTTAATGCTCGGCTCAACACCGAGAGTTAGTGTGTTTTTTCGACGCGCTGTGATGCACTCTGTAATGCTCGGCTCAACACCGAGAGTTAGTGTGTTTTTTCGACGCGCTGTGATGCACTCTGTTGGATTCTTAATGCTCGGCTCAACACCGAGAGTTAGTGTGTTTTTTCGACGCGCTGTGATGCACTCTGTTGGATTCTTAATGCTCGGCTCAACACCGAGAGTTAGTGTGTTTTTTCGACGCGCTGTGATGCACTCTGTTGGATTCTTAATGCTCGGCTCAACACCGAGAGTTAGTGTGTTTTTTCGACGCGCTGTGATGCACTCTGTTGGATTCTTAATGCTCGGCTCAACACCGAGAGTTAGTGTGTTTTTTTGACGCGCTGTGATGCACTCTGTTGGATTCTTAATGCTCGGCTCAACACCGAGAGTTAGTGTGTTTTTTCGACGCGCTGTGATGCACTCTGTTGGATTCTTAATGCTCGGCTCAACACCGAGAGTTAGTGTGTTTTTTCGACGCGCTGTGATGCACTCTGTTGGATTCTTAATGTTCGGCTCAACACCGAGAGTTAGTGTGTTTTTTCGACGCGCTGTGATGCACTCTGTTGGATTCTTAATGCTCGGCTCAACACCGAGAGTTAGTGTGTTTTTTCGACGCGCTGTGATGCACTCTATGGGATTCTAAATGCTTGACTCAACACCGAGAGTTGAAAATCCAACAGTGTGTTTTTTCGACGCGCTGGGATGCACTCTGTTCGATTCTCAATGCTCGGCCCAATACCGAGACATAAAAATCCAATGCGCGATAAAAATCCCGTCGCGTTTTTTACATACTTGCGAACGTGGGCTAAAGGTATAAGATATAACAGTATCTTCTTTCCTATAATCCATTCTTCCTGAATTTAATATTTTTAGCGCTGCCATCCTCTTTCTATGAATCTGCTTTTTCACTAAAACTAGCGTAAGTACATTTAAATTCCTTGATTGATAACCAGCTTACATGTACTTATTACGAACGAAAATATTAATACTTCTTAAAATAAACCTTCTTTTTTTACAGAAGGTGACAGAAGAACTCTCAGGCAGCAGACTCCAAAACGGAGCCAACGTGGACGCGTCCCGTCTACAATACCGGTCACCCTCGGACGGCAGAGTCGTCCTCACTATCGGCAAGAAGGAGTTCTCGCATGTAGACCACCAGAAGATATTCAGAGAGCCCTGGGTGAGTACTGAGCAGTGGCGGGCTAAGCATGTTTGCCCCGGGCAGCACGCTGCCTCGAAAAATTTTTTTTTTTTTTAAACTATTGAAATATGAGATAAATTGTCGACAACAGAAAGCACCAGAGAATAGAGGATGGTAGAGCGAGCGAAGTGAGCTCGAAAGGGGCAACTACAATCACTGCCTTTTACTTACTGAACATTTTTTTGATCTTGTTTGGGATTTAAATAAAAAGTATTTCTCGAGTTTTGGCGCCCCCCAAAAACCACCCGGGGCGGACCGCACCTGCTTCCCCCCCCAACGCAAAAAAAATGATTGTGGTGGAGGTGATTAATTATTTGACGATTTATGTTCACATAATTCGTCAAAATGTAGGGTAACAGCTGATTTCTTTCGCGATTTCAGGTTTGGTACCATAGTAAAAGTTGTTCATAATGATGAGTACAATGACTCCTTATGAGATTTCGTGTATGAATAGATACCTTATATATAGGATGACTTGGTAATTTGACGTATTCCTTCTAGGACATGATAATGTGACCCATTTGTAACAATTAAGCACCTCATAAAGCCTAGGTGAAAATTCATGGGATTCGAGAAAATCCAATTTTTTTTTTGTATTTTTAATAATTTCCCAGTTTTCGTCACTAATTTTTTTTTCTTCTAAACTCTCAAATTGAATGGCTTTCATTGCTATTCCTTTGGGTACCTAATGATTTAACGAACGTTTCGAACAAAATTTTCGAACACATGAAACAGTTAAATGCTTGATGTGTTTGTAATGAATCCAATTAGTAATTGGAGACAATTCTTTACAGCTCCAACGCTACGACCGCGAGTTGGAAGCGTTACGGCCACATCTCTTCGAGTTCCCTGTAAAGTTCCCCCCGTCCTACCCGTTCGAGGAAGACGTACATCTGCCCACACACTACATGAAGACTAGGTTTGTGAGATCAACACCTTTATTTTAAAAATTATTGTAAACGCATTTTATTTACATGATTTTGGTAGGTTTCTGCTTTGCCTCGTAATAAAAACGACTGTACTTTAGAATATAATCAATATTCAAATTAAAAAAAAATGTTTTTTTTTTTTTTTGTTTTTGGAAAATTACGCACCGTTGATATTGTATGTCATGTGTTCGCCTATATATGAGCATGTGTGAGATTATCGTATTTTTCGTAGATCTTTGACAGTCTGACAACCAGACTTATCAAGGGGTATCTGGGTCGTAGAGGTCAGATAGGCAGTCGCTCTATGTAAAATACTGGTCAGCTCAGCTGCATTCGGTAAGACTTTAAGCCTACCCCAACAATTAGGCATAAGCGACGATGAGGATATGCGGTTCAGTTTGAATGTTGGCATAAAAAGTAGTCAAATCGTGATCATGCAATCATGACGTAAATTCAGTCAGACTTCGAGTTTTTTCAGACAACGTTATGTTGTCTGAAAAAACTCGAAGTCTGACTGTCACCTCGTTTTACATGGATTAATTTAATAACTATGAATTTATTTCTCTGCCTAACCCTTCGCGGATTATAGGCGTGATGATATATTACGTTAATTTCGTCGTAACATTTCAGATGTCCATCGTGGTGCGACAGGATCCTCCTGTCGCAGTCGGCGCGGCTGTTGGTACAACATCAGGACGCCGCCAGGCAGGCGGACAACAGACACATGCATGCCTCCAGGTTTGTGTACATCTCCTAGCCAGATCTTAGAATTGGTCATTTCATGAAGTGTTCGACCGTTTCATGAAATAGAACATCAACCGCTGGTCTCATAATGATGTGGTCTGGCCAGATCATTGAATACTCAACGTTTGACGATATGAACAGTTAAACGCACGACTACTTCATGGTGTGGCCAAACATAGTGATCATATCGTAAAATAGTTAGATTATCCACCGGTAGAGGCGTTGATGTTGCTTTGTTATTGTTGTGCATTGGTCCTAAAAATACTAAATAGCCAAGTGACTGCGACCAATTTGAATGTAGCGCTCGCTCGGTTCGCGCGCGGTTGGTCACAAGTTCTAACCTAACCTAACCTAACCCATTTGGTCGGGGTGCCACTAGCGGCGTGAAATGTAACTACTTTGCGATATGCCCAGTGGTCAGCTGGGAATGTCGACAAATAGGTTGGTTTCGTCATGATATGGCCATTTCTACGATCGTACCACGACAGATACCTTCCCTACAATAATGATATGGAAAGAAAGAAAGAAAGAAAACATGTTTATTCGGCACATGCCATAAGTGCACACAACAACCAAATAGAACAAAAAATGCATTTATATAAATATGGCATCATTAAACCCTGACGTTTAGACGATAAGGTCAATTTTAGGTGGTCATTTCATGAAACAACCATCTTGAAATGACCGAACGCTTCATGAAAGATGATTCTAAGATATAACCACGACATAATAATGACTTGTTAACTTCATAGCTTAACTTTGGTAGACTATTAAATGGTTATATTTATCTACTGGTAGCGAACGCTTGGCATGGCAAGTCAGAGTAAATTTTCGTAAGCTCAGATTGACGCACACCACATCCGGTGATTTTTATGGCGTCCTAACGTAAATCGACAAAACACAGACAAGATTTTTCTGTCAGCAGCAAGTATAAGTTGTTATCGGTCTGAATACATCTTTTCCTAAAAACTCAACATAACAAAACAAACCGAGAAATTCTTCTTGAAATAAGAATAAAGTCCGAATGTACAGCTACGCCACCCACAACGACACAAACACAAGCGGAGCTAGTGGACCTAGACACCAGGCTGCAAGCAGTCCAGGGAAGCCATGGCATCCTTGGATGGAAGGTTAACGAGGCGCTTGCTACGCCTGGACAGAACCGGTTTGCGCCTGATGGCGGCGACCATCACGGGACACTGCTCGTTAAATAAACATTTTCACACATTAGGCATAACGGACAGTCCTCTGTGCAGAGCTTGCATGGAGACTGAGGAAACCGTTGCGCATGTGCTGTTTGAATGCACAGGCGTCACCCAGATTAGAACAGAAACCCTTGTGGCACCCACATCCTTTACAGATGTTCTCAACAGACCAGGAGACGTAATCAACTTCTGGAGGGAGGTAGGCTGGTTGGAATGATCACTGACGGCCGCCATGGCCCACACACAATGGTCACTGACGGCCGCCATGGCCCACGCGCAATGGTCACTGACGGCCGCCATGGCCCACACACAATGGTCACTGACGGCCGCCATGGCCCACACACAATGGTCACTGACGGCCGCCATGGCCCACGCGCAATGGTCACTGACGGCCGCCATGGCCCACACACAATGGTCACTGACGGCCGCCATGGCCCACACACAATGGTCACTGACGGCCGCCATGGCCCACACACAATGGTCACTGACGGCCGCCATGGCCCACGCGCAATGGTCACTGACGGCCGCCATGGCCCACACACAATGGTCACTGACGGCCGCCATGGCCCACGCGCAATGGTCACTGACGGCCGCCATGGCCCACACACAATGGTCACTGACGGCCGCCATGGCCCACGCGCAATGGTCACTGACGGCCGCCATGGCCCACGCGCAATGGTCCACTTGAAGAACTAAGTGCGGATACCAAACCTCATTACATAGAACCTAGAAGTCCGAATGTAATCAATCTGTCTGAATATTATTTTTTTTTTCTAACAATAATTTATTAATGGTTACAGGAAGTCAGTGACAGATTCCACAGACAGCAGTGGTCGCGTGTCATCTTCTGATAGCAGCCCCGCTCGATCCGGATCACCCGCGCGGCAGGTATATCTACAATTATTAACTTTCAAACCTTATAATGGCATCCGTATATACAGGTGATCCAAATAGTGACGTCAAAAAGAAAAATCTGAATTCCTCATACCCAGGGGTATTCGAAAATACCATATGTATGTTCCTCGATTTTTTGTAGTGTTTGAGTTATATTTGTTTTTGTAATTATTTTGAGTTTTCTGCCGATGGAGCTTCAAAATTCATATCTTTTTGATGATGAGTACAATGACCCCTTAAGAGATTTCGTGTATGAATAGATAGACCTTATATATATTAAATAAATACTAACTAAAAGCATGTTGTTAGCATCTAGCATGCATGTATTTTCTTGTATGTATGACACATGTTTAAGCAAATAAATATTATCTTATCTTATTGAATAAAAAATTAAACATCATAAAACAAATCGACTCCATTGAATAAGAACAGGGTCAACTAGTATTATTCGACTAAATTAAAAGGAGGTTGTAATGCATTGTTCTTTCACTGAAAAAGCGGACATTAAAATTTGTCTTATTAAACTTGGACCGTTGAGTGAAGTTTGACAAATTAAATAAAAATCACTTAATGCTCCTTTTTAGTCATAAAAACAACAAAAACAAATCAATAAATTCTTTTACCACGCGGCCAGCACTGGCTTATGCGACATGTTATGTAATAACCATAATTTAAATTCCAGGGCAGTCCAGGCAAGACTTTGGAGAAAAAAAGCAGCTTGGCGGAACTAGACGTTCTATCCGTACCAGTTGCCGGCATGAACTTTAGCAGGAAAAGTATTGCTGATCCCACCAGCGTGCAGCAAGCGATCAGTGCTAGGTAACTTACTCAACCTTTTCCCAATGTTCTATTTTGGGGTCGGCTTCCAGTCTAACTGAATACTAGCATGTTGCATGGAGCGACTGCCTATCTGGCCTCCACAACCTAGTAGAAAAACCGGCCAAGTGCGTGTCGGTCTACGCAAAATGAAGGGTTCCGTAGTTGGGATGAGTTTATCCCAAGAACAAACTTAACATTGTAGTGGAATAACATGTTCTCCCATACATTCCAACTGCAAATGTAAGTTTTACCATGCTATTTTAAGACCATAGACTTCTTATAGGTTAAATAAATTTAAAACAATTTATTTTAAAATTAAAATAAAATAATAATGTTGAGACCCTCACAGTAAGTCCTTTTCATTTGATGTCACACGGTACACATCCGTGTTTGGGTCACAATGTTTATCTTGATGCATGAGACTTTTTGGTACCGCTTTTGGTCATTCTCCTTTAGAGGACACGTAAAAACAAATCGACTCACAATCGAACAATTGACACGGTGAAGCGCAAGGCGTCAACTAGTTTAACATCTCTAACTTAGTTCATAGCTATAGCCGTCCTTTTCCCGCGCTGCCTGTTAGAAAAAGATAGCGATTCTCTAATTTTAGTTTAGTTATAGAACAAGAGAATCGGCACCATTATAGGTAAAAGTACCAACAATTTTTTACTTTTTTGTCGCGAAAACAAGTTTTAAATGCTGGTGTGTGTGTTTGTTTTTAATGTGTTAAATTAACTTTATATACCCCGCAACTCCTTTACCGTTGCATGTACAGTCAACGTCTAGAAGTCCACTTACACCGCAATGACCACTATCGCCTGCGCTATACGGGCTGCCAAAGTTGCCAATATGTAGTATTGTCAAACGTTCTTATAGAAGAAGGTCATAAGTACAACTAATATTGCTATGCCATAGTTTTGTGAGATTGGTAGTCGACTTCTGACTGTTACTGTACCCATAAGCATATCTGTTAAACTCGCCACAAAATAATAGGGTGTCCCTCTTTGTCCCGCTATGTTTGTCTCTCTTTGGCATATGAAACGATATGGGCTGTCAAAACGGACCTATTATTTTGTGGCGAGTTTAACATACATTACTTTTTTCACAACAAAATTAAATCTCGTTTCCCAGGAACAATTTTTGTTGAATCTTACTTAGTTTGATATATAAAATGCGTAGATAATGTGATGGGTCTTTTATACAATCTGTACACATATTTACCACAATCATAACAAAAGTTTCATTCATTTTCTACCCATGGGGCTTGTGGCTAAGTAATAACAGCCGCATGGGTCGATCGATCAGGTAAAGCTACGCTTGCCGCGATTAGCCCGTGGATGGGTGACCATCTACACATACTAAAACCCCTCCGTGCCTCGGAATGCACGTTAAGCTGTTACTTCCGGCTGTCTTTCGTGGATCTTTGACAATCGTTACGGGTCGTCAGAATCCCTAAATTCTGGCCAACAGTCTTACTAGGGACTTATTGTCAGACTGTCTGGCTTCTATCGAATTGTAATGACTGTCAGCCAGGACCAACGGCTTAACGTGCTTTCCGAGGTACAGGGGTCTCGATATGTAAAGATGGTCACGCATCCACGGAACGACCGCAACAAGCATAACTTAACCTGATCGATGGACCCGTGCGGCTGTTTATTACTTAGCAACCATCCCCTCAAGAAATAAATGACTTTATTTTATTTATTTTACCCAGGATGTGTGACGCAGAAGGCTCAGCCCGTCGTCGGCTAGTCCGCAACCAGTCTGAAGGCGAGCCCGCACCGAGAGAGAAGCGAGAGCCCACGTCACGCCGGAGACCAGCCTATGGAGTGATAGGAGACGCCACTTGTATGGGGGATCATAAGGTATACGATACGGCTTATTATTATGCGTCCTCCCCCCCCCCCCAAATCCTTCCAGGAACTCTTTTCCCTCACCACCACGAACCAGCCCTCACGGTACGCGTCCAGGTCATCCCGCCACCTCTTTCTGGGCCGAAGACACTTACTTTAATTAAATAGAGATTTGTCTCAAAAACCTTTATGTCAGTAAAAGGTTTGCATTTTTAAAATTCATTAGCAGTTTATGAAACTATTGAATTTACCGCCATCCTGTATATACACGCTGCTTTTTATCGGCTAGGGAGCTGCCACTTGTACTCATCATTGTGAACAAATTTTAGTATGGGACCAAACCCGAAATCGCGAAAAAAATCAGCTGTACTCATTTTGATTTATGTTCCCATAAATCGTCAAAATGTAGGGAACAGCTGTTTTTTTGTCCCATAGTAAAAGTTCTTTAGAGGAGCTTGTGGCTAAGTAATAACAGCCGCACGGGTCGATACATCAGGTTAAGCTACGCTTGCCGGGGTTGGTCCGTAGATTGGTTACCATCTCTACATACCGAGACTCCTCTGTGCCTCGGAAAGCACGTTAAGCCGTTGGTCCCGGCTGTCATTCGTGGATGTTTGATAGTCGTTACGGGTCGCCAGAAGCCCGAAAGTCTGACAACCAGTCTTACCAAGGGGTATCGTATTACCCAATGACTGGGTTGTGGAGGTCAGATAGGCAGTCGCTCCATGTAAAATACTGGTATTCAGCTGCATCCGGTTAGACTGGAAGCCGACCCCAACATAGTTGGGAAAAGGCTGGGCAGATTGAGTAAAAGTTCTTTATGATGATGAGTACAACACTGTCGTGCCAGCTCCCTAGACAATAAAAAGCTGCGTGTGTAATATTCGATGTTGCTGCCGAATCATGCCGACCCGAATATAATGTACAGGTGAATTTTTCAATTGGGCGTGGATGACCAAATCTGAAACTGAGGAATAACGAAAAGTTCTCAAAGGAGTCTCGGGCTTTTGATGAAAACTAAAAATGCATCATTGAATTTTTGAAAAATCAATCATCTGCCTTTTCCCAACTATGTTGGGGTCGGCTTCCAGTCTAACCGGATGCAGCTGAATACCAGTATTTTATATGGAGCGACTGCCTATCGGACCTCCACAACCCAGTTTCTGGGTAATACGATACCCCTTGGTAAGACTGGTTGTCAGACTTTCAGGTTTCTGACGACCCGTAACGACTGTCAAAGATCCACGAATGACAGCCGAGACCAACGGCTTAACGTGCTTTCCGAGGCACGGAGGAGTCTCGGTATGAAAAGATGGTCACCCATCCACGGACCAACCCCGGCAAGCTTAGCTAAACCTGATGGATCGACCCGTGCGGCTGTTATTACTTAGCTACGAGCTCCTTTTTGAAAAATCAATGTCAAGGTTTAATAGGTAGGTAAAATAACAAAAATTTAAATTAAAATTTAGTTAAAAATGAGCTCTAGATTTCCCTTAGTTTGTCGTATGTTATTACTTCCCAGAATTCGATCCTTATTAGCGACACTACGAGTATTGAATGGTGTAATAATACAGTGTGCGTGTGTGTTATTTTTCTAAATCAACGGGTTTCGATTCCTGGCTAGAAATATTGATTTTACAAAAATCCAATGATGCTGTTTTAGTTTTCATCAAAATCAAGGCCGAGACTCCATTATGTAATTTTCGCTATTCCTCATAGTTTCGAATTTGGTCATCCACGCCCACTTGAAAAATTCACCTGTATAGCACCTTTTCTGTTACTTCGGATAATCTGTCAATTCATTTAGTTTATATTCCTGCATCGCGAAGTCTGTCGAGTAAATAAAAAATATTAAAACTGACAATATCTTGTCCACAGCCGATCTACCTGCGCGTGATGCTACAAAGCGACCGAGGTACCCTGGAGTGTTGCAGCGCGCTGTTCCCCTGTGTCCTGTGCGCCAGCGCAGCCCGACTTCCCTCCACACTGTCCCTTCTCCCCCTCCTCCCCCTGCCCCGCCGCCTGCCGCGCCTCCCCACAGACCCAGACTTATACGCTAACAAAAAGATAAAACTACCAGATATTTCCATCAGTCACCCCGACAAATTCACAGACGAATTAAGAAGAACGCGTACAGGATCTCTTAATGAATCTATGTTGAGGATACCTCACGTAGAGATAACGAGTGCAGATTACTGTAGCTATGATGGGGTTTACGTTAACGATGTTGACAATACTTTACTTTGTGTAAGAAGGTGTGTGGACCCCTACACACCAGAAAGTATAGATTCTCATAGCCCAAACGTTGAAGCGTCATCAGTTTCGGAAGTAATAGAGATATCGACTAATATATCGACTAAACTAAATCGAGATATGAGTGTTTCGCCTACACAGTTAAAAAGTCGTTTAGATAAGTTGTTAAATGATAAAGATGAGAAGGTTGTAATACCAGAGTTGCAAAGATTGAATAGCAGGGAGTCGTGTAAGTCGGACGCTAGTAAAAAAGGAGGGTTGTGTTGTTTGGCGTTGAAATGTTACGGGTTCTGTAGGCGGCGCGCGCGCAGCGTGAAGTGTGACAGTAGTGGCTTTACTAAGTGTTGCACTTAAACTTGAATTCTGATTCTAAGATAATTAATTATGAAGTTTTGGAACCAATAATAGGCTGGGATCGATAGAGCGATTACTTAAGCTAAGTATAGTAAGCGTTTCATATGAATATGAAGCTTAGTAGTTTAATTTTAATGCTCATATTCGTTTAAGATGCCTGATCACATTCTCTTAAAACAATATGAACCTTATTTCTATAAGAAAAAGGTTAATTCGTATGAAATGCTCACTGTTCTTAGCTTAATTAAAGTCTAACCACGCTTTATAGATCTCGGCCTCTATGTTATAAAATGACAAAGTTCAAATTCCATTGCACCCGAAATTTATTTAGGACCAGTATGTTCATTCCAAAATTAACTTAGAATACATAAGTTTAAAGTAGAGAATTGGGTGGCAGTGGAATGTTAATGATCTATGATTCTGACTTCAAGTTCAGCTTGTAGTAATAGTCATTTGTGATTCGATTATTCTTGTTGTTTAGTCGACTTTTTTAGCGATTATTATTTTCGATCATTTTTTTTTATTTAACTTTTGAATAGGTGACTGTAAAAAACTTTGAATTTTAATGATTTTGTAATGGTTGATTTTCATATATTAGAAATTCGAAGATAATAATCGTTTGACATTGCATTGTTTGTGCAGTTTTTATTTTCTTATTGTGTAATGCACTGTTTTGATTTGTTTTTTGTTATAATTATTAATTAATTATTCAACCTTGAAAAAGGGTTGTGTTTGACCAAAAATGGTAATACTTACCATGGACGCGCATGGTAACATAATTTAATGATACCGCATGCATTTTTTAACTACGTATAACATCATCAATGTTCAGTTGAATCTTAATTATTTTTTCAATTATTTCTAAAATATCTTAGGGATAAACTATGTGCTTACTACTAGTCGATATTATTATAATCGATATTTTTATCGCGAACCTCCAAGTCACCACTCTAAAAATGTTCGATATTCGAATCCATAGAGTGATGTAGACTTTTTTTTTCAATGATTCCTAATATAGTATTTTTATCTCACGAAGCGACACGCGCTTTACTTGTGTTTACCAAGTGCACAAACACGGTGTGAACGAGTAGCGTCAGCACATAACACACACGCAACTTCTGACTTCGCTATTGTCTCGGACGGTACAGTAAAGGTTCCATGCAATGGACCTTAACCGTATATTGTACTGGCTGACATTTTATCACTCATGCTGTTTTATAGAACTTCCTTTTTCAAATACTTAAATAAAAAGGGTGTTTTTGTTTTAGACCGGACTTTGACTTTAGCCAGGGTGTTAGGCGGAAGTGTGCGTTTTTCTTCGAATATTGTATCATTTTAACTTATTCTAATTATAAAACATACATATATTGCTCTGCCATCTATTATTTTTAGCTTGTTATGTCCCCAAGTGGAATCAGAACTTCCACATGGGTGGAGCCTGAACTGCTACAGTACCGAGAGCTCCTGAGCTTACACACACATTCACAGCGTGTTTGTGCACTTGGTAATCACATGTAAAGTGTGTGACGCTTCGTGAGATAAAAATACTTGTACTTATTATTCCTAAATTCCATTATTAATAATAATTTATTACTTATTTTAATTGTTTTGATAGCGCGGTTATAGTACATACCTACTCAATGCAATAATATAGCATAAAATTATAAAATAATTTAATTTGATTTACTTATAAATCCGTACAAGGCGTGAATAAGTTGATATGTCGACTTGCAAGTAATTTTTAATTGTATAAAAATGTCATGGAATGCCTAATTTATATGGTGAATAAAAATGAGTAAGTCGATAAGTTCATAATTCTCGGCAAACTGCACTTGTGTATGTTATTATAAATTAGATTCCAGATGCCGTTTTTATACAATTCAAAATTTCGTGCAAGTCGACTTATCAACTTATTCACGCCTTGTACGGAAATTACTCAGATAATTTAACATAAATATTATACCAAATGGTTTATATAAAATCTAGTCTGTATGCTCAAGCGGTTAAATTGAATTAAATACATAAATAAAAGTATATGTATTTCTTCTAAAACAATTTTGTTGACTTATTCTAGAAGTGTAGACCAATTCGAAATAAAAATTGCCTAAATATAATACTCGAAAAGTTAAAGCAGTTAAGCACTCTTGAATGTGAACTACATTTGGGCCCACTTGCACCACAATTCACTGTTAACACAGGGCTGTTTCGTTTTGTCACCCTCTCGCTCACACGTGACCAAATTAATAATGATAATAATATCCTGGGACATTTTCACACACGGTCATCTGATCCCAAACTAAGCCGAGCTTGTACTATGGAAACCAGATAACTGATATACTACATACACTACTTTTTTTTTGTAAATACATACTTATATACATAATTACACCCAGACTCAGGACAAACAGACATGTTAATGCACACAAATGTTTGTCCTGGATGGGAATCGAACCCACGACCTGCGGCATGATAGGTGGTATCTTAACCAACCACGCCAGCTGGCCTGTCAAATTTTCAAGAATGTTAAATGAAAAGATGCTTTTTTGAAAAATGTAATCAATTAGCGAACTAGTAAATAACATTCATTTAGTAGATAATTAAAAACACATTTTTATTGTGTCATTTATTTCAAAAACACCAAAAACAGATCATAATATTTATTGAGCTGATTTCATTGGATAACACAATATAAATTTGTGTTTTTAAGAATGACCTGTTAAATTAATATTGTTTACTAGTTCGCTAATTGATTAATTTTTCAAAAAGGCATCCTTTCATTTAATAATCTTGAAAATTTAGTCCCGTGTGAGCCAGAGAGATGACAAACGAAACAGCCCTCTTAACCTAATCGAACCTAATACATCGTTCTAATTTTGTCTTTCGTTACAAGATGATAGTGACAATGATGTTTTAAATAAGTTAGTGCGCATATACCTACACGAGCGGTAGGCGCCGACAGCAGAAGCAATTGCGGCCGTTGACGCCTCTCCCGTTGGCAACATGCCGCTCGTGTACTATCGACAAAACGGACACCTTAAAGTTGATTTATGTGTACACTGATTCATTGAAAAAACCCTGCCCTATGGTCTTTTGTTTTACTTTGTCATAAGTACAGTTGCAGCTTGCCAGCAACATTGTTTCAAAATTGGAACGGCGCGGGGTAGCTTTTGTCGATCGTAGACGTACTATTAAATTTTTCTTACGTTTTTGCAATTTGCAGGTCAGTGTCAGGTTGTAAGTTGATCAAAATATGATTCCCAACTACATCAAATATGTATTTACGTAATGATATTATATTATAACCATAAGAATCATCAATACATATCTGTGAATTAGACTTGTTATGTGTACGCAACAGGATGCAACCCTTTATCTTAGATTCAACTATTCTATTTTTTATCCGTCATAAAATATTTGTCAGAACATTTTGGTTGAATAGGCATAAAATATCGCGAGACTTATTCTTATACAACGTTTTTTTTTTATATATATACCATAACTGAAGGGTATTAATGAGACCATAATTTTGAACAACTTTTGCTATGGACCAAATCTGAAATCGCGAAAAAAAAATCAGCTGTCACATGTTTGTAAAACTCGTCAAAATGTAGGGAACTGCAAACATTTTTTTTTTTCGCGATTTCAAGTTTGGTTCCATAGTAAAAGTTGTTCAAAATGATGGTCTCATTAATACCCTAGAATTATGGTATATAAAAAAATACGTTGTATAATGCCCTTTGCCTGGGGAGGAGAAAAGGTTTCGTGCGACACTTTCTTACTAAAACCACACTGTGTTCTACGCAGCGAGCTTACTCCGGGGGATTCCCTCGCACCCCCATAAGATCTTATTCAGACGCCCGGTTCTGGAACAAAACTCAAAACAAAATTGACTTGTCAAGCGCACGTCAACTGCTGTGACTGTTTGAATTATCAACAGCCAATCGCATCACTTGCGTGAATGTGCAAAGGTAGCGCCCGGAATTCAAATTTTCTTGCAATTTGCAGATCAGTGTCAGGTTGTATGTTGATCAAAATATGATTCGCGACCATAACAAATATGTATTTACACAATTATAACCATAAAAATCAAGAAAATTTGAATTCCACGGGCTACCTTTGGATCTTAATTTTGACGCGTCGACAAATGTTCTAGAAACTGGACGTTAATAACTTATGTGACGTAGAATCTGTCAACAAAATTCTATACTAACTTAAAAAGTATTATAATAATTATTGGTTTATTAACATTTTAAATTACCTTATAATTAGCAGCCACTATCACTTTTAGTTACCATTATTTTTTGGTTTAAAGTCACTATTTTTATTTAAGACTGGCAACACTTATAACTTTAATATTTTTGCAGTGGTAATACCTTGTGACATCTTAATATTAATTATTATTAAGAGCCTGATATGTCCCACTTCAGCGCAAAGGCATAATATTGATTTATTTAAATAAAATAAATACGTAAATAAACAGCCATTTTACTATTGTTATTAAAGTTTGACTTAAGAGCTAATTTTTCAATAATCAGATAACTTTTATCTGAACAATGAACGCTGCTGTGTTACAATAAATTATGACAGTTTGAAAATATTGTCAAACTGGACTCATAATTTATTCTTCAGACACGAATTAAATTTCTATTGTTACCGAGGTCGATCGACAGGTGAGAGGCAAATTATAAAATTTATTATCATTCTTTATTCAACTTTCATCCTAATTATTTTTAAAGAGGTTTCAGCTAAGTGTTACAAAATATGACACTTCTAAATGTTTTCGATATTAAAAGCTTTTTACGAATACGTAGGTAGGAATCAAGTGGAAAAAGGGGGCTGTTAGTTACAGGGTCAAATTAAATAAGCTAGCGAAACGCCTGCCGGTAGTCTTGTTACTTGAAGTGTAAAGTTTCGCTAGCTAATTTAATTGGATTATTCCGATCTGTCATCCTTCTTGGTCCCCTTAGAGGAACAGATCGGAATAATCCATTTAATTTGACCCTGTATAAAAAAAGTGACATGGGTTGGTCATAAAATCCAAGCAAAGACGTAAGGTCTTTCCACTGTCGAAACAAGTTAATACGTAAGTCGCGTATTTATGTAAGACACGCCCGACGTGTGTTAAATAAACGTTATTTGCACTGATTCGTCAAAGTTTTATTTTGTTTTGCCCATTTTTTTACTTTTTGAGAGACTTGCATGGTTTTTGGCATCACTTTAATTACAAATATGTACTATCGACAAAACTTAAGCATGCTCAGTTTAGAAAATATTTCTGCGAAAGCGCAGCTAGTGACAAACCACACCACTTCCTGGTTTCGCCTAAGTAGAGACAAAATGTATTTATGTGAGTACAGGGCGTGTAACAAAAAATAACGACTAATATTTGCAACAAATCAAAAACAAACGTGCATTGTGTTGGACAAAACGCATGCATCCGGCGATCCGAGTCGTGAGCCGAGCTATGCGATTATCGTCTCAAAGGTGAATGTGGCATGCGGAAGTTTGGCCGACAGTACATGGATATTTTTAATCAAACCGTACTGTGATTAAAATAATTATGATTCAAGAAAAACTGTTGACTTGAAGCAAAAATAATTTTGATACTTGCGATTTTTTTATTACTCTTTAATGATACCGGTAAAACGGGGCTATTCGGGTCATATTTTGACATACTTTAGCAAATATCTTGTTTATATCGCATATAATGCTAAGATAAAAAAATATATATATGGGTCTCGGAGCACCCCTTACTTTTGTAGATATACGTTTAAAGTATCAACTTATAACAGGAACAGAAAAAATAAATAAAAATGAGGCTGTCCGAAATATCGCTGATTTGGGGATATTATGGACAGCACTAAAAAAGGAATATTTAATGCATATTCTGAGCCAAAACAGCCACTTATTTCGATATTTGGGACAAAGAATAACAAAAACCACTTATAATGATGTTTTTATTTTAGGGATTGGTAGCATTTTAAGAAAGAAAAAAAAAATTTTTTTTTTCAAAAACCAGTCAGGATTTTGCGCTGCGGGAGAAGTTTTCACACCTAAATTTTTATGTAAAAAACAGGAGCCGACTCGTTCACCAAAATTGAATTAAACTGTGAAATATACTGGCACTGGCAGGTGACAATATGACGTAAACTATCAATGTGTTTCTACAATTTACAAAATAAATCCTACCATACACCAGTCGAAAGTTACTGATATTTTTGTTCAAAATCTTGGGTTTGTCCCAAATACCTCCCTATAGCCTCGTTGTACGGTATATTTTAATTTTTCCTTTATTGACACGGCAATTCTAGTCTATTAAATGCGCTTATGTACAGTTTGTTGTAATGTGTTATTTTCCAGTTCTATGTTGTCGTTGTGCGCTTTGCTTGTAAGTATTGATTTTGTCTTTATTTTGCACTGTTTGTGTATGTTAGCTACTGTATTTTGTTGCCATTAGATATAGCAGTAATTAGAATTAGATTTGCGTAGTTGTTGTTAATTAGAATACCTAAGCCTATATTTTTGAGGTCCCCTTCATTTTCAAATCATTATAGTTTAATATTTTTTATATTGTCATTAATAAAACCTGCTTTATAAAGACTCAGACTAAATTCTGATCAAAATTAGTGAAAAGTATCAACAACTTTAGAGAAACAGTACAAAAAGTTTATACTAAATTGTTTTTTTTTTTTAATTTTCCAGGGAATTTCCGTCAGGAGTTTCATTCTGAATCGTCTCCGAAGCATATCAAGCCGGAAGATCCTGAGACTGTCACTGAAACGGTGGCAGACACGCCAAACTCACGGTACATACATTTTAATCTAGAAAGTCCTAGCAGTATTTTTAAGGAGACGGACATATAATCATACAAAAATTAAATATTTACTGGATTTTAGTAATTGAGGAACTTTCTATTGTTCAATGGTGTGTGCGCCATAGTTCATGGGAGTCGCGGTCATTGAATGCGGGAGCGAGACAAAATACGAGACGAGTTTCTCTTGCACCACAAATCATTAGCGTTTATCGCTAAAACGTAGGTATTTAAAACATCGTTCCGTTTCTGTCAATCGTTTGAAGATGACAGTGACAGAATGATGTTTTACCCCGGTATAGATAAACCATTATAAAAATGAAAGCCCCTCCACCAAACGTGATTATTTCAATGTGTGAGAGGAAATACTTATTGCAACACTTTACTTGAGTGCGGGCTTTACTGTAAACATGAACTCGTCGCCGCACTTAGAGCTCAACTAATCGTGCGATCCGTCGAGGTGCTAGCATTGTACGGCTGGGAGCGTACGCTTTGTATGGGACACGTTCACTCAGTCGCACGTTCGTGTCATTTATACACTAGTTGGCAGACAAATCCGGTTGTTCGGCGTTTGGGCAAGTCGGGTAGGTAGCGTTTGCATAAAAAAAATTGCGATTTTTTGTAATTTGAAACAAAAAATATTTACTTGACAGAAGGTTCTTTTTCGTTGACATTTTTGACCGTACTCTTGCGGTGAAATCGACGCGTGAACCACTTTGATGTCTTACCGGTGACTGAGCAACCAATGACAAAGACCAATTATGTGTATTGCGTCTAGTCTATACACCTTCTTTGCGTGTGAGCGTAACCGCTTCCGAGGGGCGTTCATTTTTAGAATGGTTTATCACTGCAGTGCTTCCGCCATGTTTGCGTAGGTATCCATGGATGATTTCTTTGCCGTCATAAGGGGGCGTTCATTTATTACGGGAGGGGAGGTAGATTGGATGAGCCGAATCTCACCCTATCTCATGTGGGGGAGAGAGGGGTTTCGGCAAACATCAATTTTTGTTTTTTGTCAGAAACAGTAAAATTGCTAGAAAACTGGATAATTATTATAAAAAATAAGTATTATAAAAATAATTAGGCAAATTATGTTCATTAAAATAAATCCAACACAATTCACACTAAAAATACGTTTTTTGAGACATCTCACGGGGAGAGGGAGGGGGTCAAGCCAAAGGGAGAGGGGTGTCGAAAAATCTAATCCAAGGAAAGACCTATGTACATCGATGTCCATATGTAGGGTCCGTGATAGCACCAACACTGTCCTGAGAACGTTAGCGTGCTTATTGATAAGTAGTCCATTTACTGCACAGAAATAGGAAATGGACTTTTAGTAATTACTGTGTAACTTATTTTATTTATTTATTTATGTATTAATCACAGAATCCACAGCTCTTAAAAAAAATACCTTAACACACTTAATTTACTAGCATTACAGCCAATTACGGATTCACAATTTAATAACTATACAAAGAATAAATAGCAACAGAAACTTAGAAATCTAAACAATATTATAGGACTCGTGTGAGGTGTTAGGAAGTGTGCAAGAGAAGTAGCGTGTGAGTGTGTGTGTGTGTGTGTGTATTGTATTATGCGCTTCAAATGAGAAGACAGTCGACTACCCTCCCAGTATGCTACAATCGGACAAAAACGCCCAGCTAGCTACAAAACAATCCAGTTCAAAAACCAAGGATCAGTTATTTATGTTAACTAACAATTTATTAACACCTTTTTATTTTATTTTTGTTTGTACAACTAACAACCCTACTGACGCCTCATTTGTAACAATTTTATGGTCTCTGTGTCTGAAATAAAGATAAATTATTATTTGATTTGTAGTGCAAGCGGTCCGTACTTAGTATTTACCATCCTGCTCTCACGTTTTAAGAACACGGTTGAAACTAGCATTGGTGTTATAGTTTAATAGGACATAAAATAATCTGTAGAATGTTTAAATCGGATACCCGCATTGCCCTCAATTACTAGCATCGTGATAAAACTATTTGCATATTCAACATTAACTGTTATTCTTAATAATAGATATGAAACATATATAAAAACTACTCCCTCATTATAAAGTAATCGCCAATTACTAAAAAAAAAATTAAGTATTATTCAAATTATAAAGTTTATATACAGAGTGTTAGGTTAAACGAGGGATTTACTTTAAGGGGTCATTGTACTCATCAATATGAACAACTTTTACTATGGGACCAAGCTCGAAATTGCGAAAAATTACATTTTGACGAGTTATGCGAACATAAATGTACTGAACAACAGATTTTTTTTTCGAGATTACAGACTCGGTCCCATAGTAAAAGTAGTTCATAATTATGAGTACAATGACCCCTTAAAGTAAATCCCTCGTTTAACCTAACACTCTGTATAATATTTATTATAATAATATGTTGTTTTTCAAACTATAACGTCTTAATATATTTAAAAATATGTTTAAATAAAAATATATATTGTGATTCATATGACATTATATTAACGAGTATCATATTATACAATTATATTGTATTATACTTCATGTAAGTATATAGTAGTTTATGAAACTGTTGCATAATGATGGGTATTAAAACACGAGTGTTTAGTACCAGGTTATGTGCAGTTTCATGCACTATCTACTCTCATACGTAGAGATTGAACCTAAATAAAAAATTTCTCACATAATTCTGTACTACAAAACGTATGAATTGTGCCAAAACCCAGCAACATCAACGCGCATGCGCTAAAGCGGGCGCTACCACAGACAAGTAAAAAATTAAAATCAAAACTTTTTTTGTATTACTATAAAAACGGCGCGCACCGCATATGCGTTACTTTAAAGCATAAAATTGATGGATATTCCTTGGTGACCTGTATAGTAATGGTAAAAAATAAATGTTTTATAACATTAACTATTTTGTTACAGAAAAAGTATTATAATATCATTCTATTTTTAAATTTCGGTATTGTGTTTATAAAGTGTCAATATAAACTCGTTTTGAAGTTTATAATTCGAATTTTACGATATGAGAGTAGATGAAATAATATTTTTAAACTATTTGAAAAAAAAAAACCTGTATAATCTCTCTTTCAACAATCTAGTTATGACATTCCAAATATTAATTATATTTATTAACATTAATTATTTTTATAAGTATTGTTCTGTATTGTTACTTACAATAATGATTACAATTAGAGTAATTTTTACTTTAATTGTAATCATATCGATTTTTGAATAATATTACAATACAATTTAAATACTCATTTAGTCTTAGTTTATTATGTTTAATAATTGCTGTTTTTGCTCTTTCTCATTACTATGTTATATAATAAATTTAGTTTAATGTCTAGGATATAGTCAGGGATTTACCACAGGGTACTTTATTTGCAATTTTCGATTTTTCGCATGTATTTAAGCAAATAGAAAAAAAAAAAACGTATTCAGTAATTTGGGAGTCCTGTATGTTCATTATAAATTTAAAAAAATATAAATTAAAAAAAAATCTTCTTAGGTCAGTGTTTTAGATAAATAACATATCTGAAGATTATACAAATGATATTAGCTTAACAGACTCCCAATATTTACATAAAAAAAGATTTAAATCATCATCGTCTGATGATTTAAATCTCATAATTTAAAAAAAAAAAAATTAAATAAAACTAGAAATAGATCGTGTTCGGTGTCTATTTACTATCACCAAGAAATCGTTTAAATAATTATATACTTATTAAAAGTATAGGTAGGTAGTAGGAAAATAATAAGTACTTAATAATAAACCCTCCAGAAATAATAAATACGATGCTCATCACTATTGTGATAATCAGATACGAATCATTCGCCAGCCATCAAAATAATATGTATAGATTATAAATGATAAATGCTTTTATTTCTGTAAGTAGGTTACTTTTACACTTCAATCATATTTTAAAAACTAGATAATGTCGGCGTTTCCTATCTGAATACTCTGAGAAGAAAGGCCGAAACAAACTCAGAGGTCAGTCTCTTTTAAAGTCCAGACATAATCTTGGTCAGTTCATGTGAAGACCATGTAGATTGGTGTCTGAAATGGTATTTTGAGGAAAGAACCACACAGATTGAGAGGACCTGTCCAGTCAGTGCACGCATTTGTCAGTAATCGCGCAGCTCAACTCAGGACTTAAGTAGCTCAACGATTCGACGAACAACGCCAAAGGTCATCAACGCCAAAGGTTTTGAATCATTTGCGTGTAATAAATGTCTGTCTTGTTATATAAATTTAACAGCTCTAACTATAGATACTATACCATTGTTGCAGACCTTTCTAAAATTCACTTGTACATAGGTAATATAACGTTTGAACAGGCAACTGAGCGTATGCACCCATGATAACAATGCTAGTCACCGCCCTGAGGTATGTGAGCGATGAGAAGACGGGGGAGGGCGGGATTGGCAAGATTGGCAGCCTGAGTAAGCTTGGCCTTGTCTACCTCCCCCGTCTCACCGCTGAAATACCTCAGGCGGTGACTAGCACTATAGTTTGAGCGTTCAGTGGACCGCACATCAGGTAACTATTTGAAATTGATAGCGCCTTTATGTCCAAGCAGTAAGGACTATTTTTGTAGTGCGAATGTTATCGTTGATATGCGGTTGACCGTACGTGTATAAATATTGTCCATATGCGAAGGTAACTAGAGTGAAGACTATTTCAAAATTACTCTCGACTCTTATAGTTCAAACCAAAATTCATGACGAATTATTTCATTTACATATTGGATTGTAAGTATATCTTGCACTGAAAATGCATCTGGATAGATATTTTACTTTCAAACTAACATAAACATTGTGCCGCTCATATCGTATACGCTATTTTATTAACAATTTCTGAGCTATCTTTACCAAAAACATCTCAATCGGTTCAGTAGTTCCTGAGGTAGATCAAATCTAATTGTTACCTAAGATCTTATTATTATTTTAATTAAAAATAATTACTTATACAGAGCGGCGATTAGGTTGTCACATTAATTCGATGGCTCCTAAGTATACAGAGTCAACTGTACTTGTAATAACTTTAAAGGAAGGCGAAAAAAAGAGCGAATGGTTATATTTCAAATGTTAATACAATCAAGAAAAATAGCTAATCATAGTGAATTGAATATAGGTAATAAGGCCTATTAGCGGTGCAAAATAAATATCATATTATTTTATTAATAATCATTCATTCTTTGTATCGCCTTCCTTTAAAGTTATTAGAAGTACAGTTGACTCAGTATAGTTCGGAGCCATTGAATTGAAATCACGTATTCAGTAGATGATTCTGGACCTGCCTGCGTTGAAATTTTTAGTCAGGTAGTTTTACGCGGTAAATCTATGGAACAGCATTTAAAAAAAAAATGCTGTTCCATAGATTTACCGCGTAGGTACCACTTTTGTAGTAAACAGCAGATTTTTTTTTAATAACCGACGCAATTTTCAACTCGGGGTTTCCAGAATCATATAGGTACTGAATAGGTACGTGGTTTCAATTAATGTAATAACCTAATCGACACGCTGTATTGTTATGAACACGTTTCTTCCTTATACCACAGATTAACACAGATGGGACACTCCGCAAAATCATTTAAATAAAAAGCGACTCTTGCTACGACATAATAAAGTACAATTCAGGTCGCACAACGCTTATTAACTACAATTATATTTACCTACAAGTTGTCTCTCTTTCTAACGCGTAACTCTTCTGACCGCGACCGTCCTACTTCAGAATTGGCCCAGTCAGATAGGCCCGCCGCGTACTTGTAGCTCCATACCTGAACTGCGGATTGTCCCATCTGTATTAAGAGGATTGTGAAGTGCCGATACGCGGCGCGATTTTTGGAGGCAATTACCTACATTTCATACAATTATTTACATAAATATTGTTTCGGGCGATAACGTTTTTACTCCCCTAAACCTTTACGAAATGAGACAACTTTGATCTCATTACATTCAGTATACTTTAATCTAGGTCTGTACGTTTTTCGTTTTTAGTAATTCAATTTAATTTAATTTAAAAAAATAAAAATGCTCGAGGATGTTTTTATGTCAAAAATATAGATATTTAGATGCTAATAACGTGTATGGTATACAATATTTCTTTATAATAAAAACGTATGGACCTAGTTTTTTATTATACCTACAAAATTTCCAAAAATTATGAAAATTAGACTATGTTTACGGGGAGAAAAACTTTATCTCTTTTTGTATGAAAAACAGCTTCACAATCCTCTTAATCTGTGCTTATACTAAGCTTTTATTAAATCTTCTAGTAGTGGTATAGTATTTCAATATTTATTGTGGTTTTAGTTTGGTTTGTGGCAAGAATTTTATTATTACTTAAGTAGGAGTTAGAGATCTCTCCATTTTGCACTTTTTTTGTGCGAATTCTTGCTAATTATGAGCTTTTGAGGAAACAAGCATGTCCTAGAACGAAGACATGTGACCCGCACTGGACCCACGTAGCCCAAGGCCTGTGTTCCCAGTGGGAATGTTAAAGGCTGATTATACTATGGGCTTGAATCTCTTTCAAACTTAAAAGTGAGGAGTTCTAGTTTCGTAAGCTAATAAGACTACCTTGGTTACACTGGTTCAACAACCGTAAGATAGCTTAAGGTCGTTGAACCAGTGTAGATCTCTATGTAAGCCGTGTAGGACATAATATCTAGACAAACTCAGTAGTTTCTAGCAGGGGTTATGAGGAAGAGAATGCGGATGAGGAACTATTAGAAATACGTTTTGAGGAAGTGGATGGGGATGAGGATACGAGGAAGAGGATGCGGATGAGGAAGATAGAACCTGTGATTTCGAATTGAAATTTTATATAATAGAAAGATTGCAAATGGGCCCTTTAATATTTAGAAAGAAAAAAAAAAACAATTTAGTGGTCAAAATTCACAATAGTTGAATTTAATGAAAATTAACTTTGAAGCTGTTTCTCCAGATAGACGGTTTCGTAATTCGTCGTAATCTAATTAATCGCCTGAAAAGGCGCTCACTAGGGACACTTGATGGAGAGACTGAAAGATACTGGCGCACAGCTCCGTAAAGTACACTTCAACACTTCCTCATAAATTCCTCTTAATGAATGAAGAAGTGGAAGAGGAAGAGGAATATTTTATGCCCGATTTTGGGGATGTGGAAGAGGATGAGGAATCACTAAAATATGTGGAACTTCCGCATTATGAGGATGAGGATGAGGATCTT
This sequence comes from Dicycla oo, assembly GCA_948252095.1. Taxonomy (NCBI): domain Eukaryota; kingdom Metazoa; phylum Arthropoda; class Insecta; order Lepidoptera; family Noctuidae; genus Dicycla; species Dicycla oo. The sequence goes on from OX411732.1 coordinate 21,284,404, forward strand.
TTTGAGGAATCCTCATCAAACCTAGTTTCTAGCTAGTGCCACAGAATAAATAATACTACTAAACATATCTGGTTGGTATATGTAAAGAAGGCTTAATGTATTCTTTAATTCTTTGAACACTCTAAATATTAATGTAATATTTAAATACTTAAAATTCTTGCTACACATCACTACAGCTATATCTTACATGTTCGAAAGTTAATATTTTTATAAGTAAGTAATCTTATTGCCATATCATTGTCACTATCGTGAGGTTCAACGGTACCTGCCTTAGCATTAATTATAAATACATTATTTTATTAATTATTGTGTACCTATATTTTATCATTTTAAAGTAAGTTTTTAATAATTATTATGTAAGTATAAGTATTTGTATAGATATTATTTTATTTATTTAAATATGAAATAAGCTTCTAGTCAGTTTTAAGATTTAGATAAATTCTATATTACATGAACAAATTCTAATAAGCTAGCCCGAGATATAAGTATAGTATAGTCAAATTATAAGAGTATTGTGCGTGCACCAAACATGCGTGTGCGTGTATCAAACAAAAAAATAAAGAAATGAGTGTAGAAATAGCTTGGCAAAACTCGATACACGATTGTTTATAAAGTGTTATCGTTATTAGTTAAGCAGTTATCACTAATTACTCAATCAATATGTTATTCATTAACTAATGCCAACTAATAGGTTGGGGAAAAAGTTTATTCGCATTTTTAAAAAAAATTCAAAACATTTTTTAATATAGTTTATTTACATTTAACTAAAGTATGTAGGTACCATTTTGTTCGATAACTTTTTGCCATCTTGTAGGTAGGGACATGATCCCATTGCTATAGAAATTTTGGGACTTCTGGTCAAAATACCGCGACAAGTGGTTTTGGTAGTCCTCTCGTGATGTTAACCTGACACTGCCTAAAGAATTCTGAAGAGACCGAAACAGGTGGAAATCTGAAGGTGCAAGGTCAGGACTATACGGCGGATGCATTAACACCTCCCAGCCAAACTCTCTTAATTTTTGCTGAGTGGCTAAAGATGTGTGAGGTCTAACGTTATCATGATGAAAAACCACACCCCTTCTGTTGATTACTTCCGGCCGCTTTCTCTCAACTTCTTGCTTTAATCTCATCAGTTGTTCGCAGTAGAGTTCAGAATCGATGGTCCTGCCTGGTGGTAACAGCTCATAATGAATAATGCCCTTCCAATCCCACCACACACACAGCATCACCTTGTTGCGAGTTAACCCGGGTTTCGCCACAGTCTGTGAAGCCTGACCGGCCTTTGACCACGACCTTTTTCGCACGTTCCTGTCATACGTGATCCACTTTTCATCACCAGTTATCAGCTTCTTCAAAAATGGTTCGGTTTCATTACGTCGTAATAAAGAATCACAAATGAGTACACGGCTCATTAGGTTTCTTTCAGTGAGCTCGTGAGGTACCCAAATGTCGAGCTTTTTTGTGTACCCAGTTTTTTTCAAATGCGCCAAAACTGTATTGTGGTCAATTTCCAGTTCTTCAGCTACGTCGTAACTACTGATATGCCGATCTTGCTCCACTTTTTCAAAAATGGCATGCATTTTATCCGTAATAGGGCGACCAGAGCGACGTGCATCTTTGACATCAAAATTTCCGGATTGAAAACGCTTAAACCAAATTTGTGCTACTCTCACAAACACTACACTAGGTCCATAAACATCGCAAATTTTTTTCGCGGCTTGCGTTGCATTTTTACCTTTTTTGTAGTAAAATTTTAAAATGTATAGAATTTCTTCATTAGATTCACTCATCTTGACGGTACGAAAAACAAATGAAAATCACACATTTTCCTAATTTGAATTTGGAATTATGTTCTTTAAAATTTAAACTTTCAATGATACCAAAACCAGCCAGATACAAATAGTATAGCCAAAGAGATTTTATTACAAGTTCATACATACTATAATGCGAAAAGACTTTTTCCCCAACCTAATAAATCAGGAGGAGATATGTAAAACAAAAGAGTAACACCCAATGAATTTGACTGTCTTTTATGTTGAGCCAGATTTACACACGGTCCAGTTTTGTAAGTTGAAACAACAATAAAAGATGTACCGGCTAAACGTCATTTTTTGCTTCAATTTTATTATAAATATGCCACAGGCGAGAAACTTGCATCGTGTCAATAGGGCTTTAGCCTTTTAGAATCTGAGAGTTACCTTACTCTCGCCACCAATGATATTATAAGTAAAAAGAGGCAGAGAGGTTATACACGCTCCGAAAGTGGCACGTCAAAATGTGACTAATCAGCCACATTCTCGTCGTCTTGTCCCTTTTTCGCTCCCGATAATTACGACATACCGTCCTACTTCCACGTGTCATCTAATAGTTCGACGTTGTATCGTTTTTGAACACCGAATGTTGGGTAGGTAACGTATCTACGTCTTTTTACTTTTAATATCATTGTTCGCCACCATAAAATTATATATTACGCTAAACTGGCCAAATATAAGAGTATTTAGCTTAAAAAAGCATATTAGAAGGTACATACTTGCCAAAATAAGGACGTTAGGTCAAAACAGCCTCGCATCGTAGCAAAAAGTCAATAGCGACAGCGTTTCTTGCCCTAATTATGAATTAAAATGCATATAACCATATAATTATAAAAAGAAGTAAGGAACTATGGATAAGTAATTATTCTTTGGCAATCGGATCCTATAATAATTGATACCTATCATTTTATCTCAAGCCATTCTCAATTTCATATTGTACTTAGACGCCTGTGACTACTTTATAAATGTAAATTGAATTTATGGACATCCTTTTAAGGGGTCATTGTACTCATCATTATGAACAACTTTTACCATAGGACCATAGTTTAATTTGCCAAAAAAAAAATCAACTGTTCCCTACATTTTGACGAGACATGTGATCAATTGATCATAAATGCAGGGAACAGCCGATTTTTTTTTCGCGATTTCAGGTTTGGTCCCATAGTAAAAGTTGTTCATAATGATGAGTACAATGACCATATATGATATTTGAAAAAAAAAATAGTTGTCTAATTAATTAAAATACAAAGTAAAGAACACCAAAGTTGAGAGATTTTAATATATCAATGTTGTATCAAATTCTTAGATAGCGAATCGTAGGTAAATTAATAACGTTGTAGACCTCAAGTTAAAAACTCAAATTAAACATAATATTCGTCCATCTTTATGACTGTAAATAACTTTCCTGTAGCCACTTGTTCAATTACCTCAATATTATTGAGGAAAACTTGCCTTTCAATTATTAAATTCCTCAGGTAGGTATTTCAATGCGTGCATCTTTTTGAGACATCAAGCTTATATAAACAGTAGGCCTAGACAAATGACATTCGCTTCGGAGCTTTTCTATTTCTACAATCGCTATCGACGCATCTCTATGATGGAAGTTATCGTTGGCCGCTGTCAATTCGTTGAGCTATGACCACGTGACATTTCGATAGTTTACGTCAATCCCATACAAATTTGGCTTTTCTACTAGCGACTAATCGAATGTTACTTTGTCTAGGTCAGCTGTTAATACAAAATTACCTAGTTTAATGTATATTAATCTTTTGTATTTGTGGTATATACAATTCTAATCCTTTTTGGATATTTGAACGTTTATTTTTCATATAAACGTACTTGTGAAAGAAATATAATACTATAAGTATTACCTACCGCATTAGCCATTTTAGTTGCCAACATTGTAAACAAAGATGTGTTTTTGGAACCCACTTTAACACGCACACATAAAATTCAATTTCCGCTACGTCAATTATTTTTATGACGTTTTCAATAGTACTTGTCATTTTAAAATGCAAGTTAATTTATCCAAGCATAAAGTTGATATTCGTTTAAATGGACACACCTAATTCTATTTCTTTTTATAGATGTTGCGTTAGGAAATCAGGAACTATAATTAGTGGTTAGTATCTTAATACTAACCACTAATTATAAAAGTTTAACACTTGCGGGGAACAAACCATGTAAAATCCGAATTAAAAATAATACCATCCAAACTTTTGAGGTCTACAACATAGAACAAGAGTGCATGAAATTTTTTTATGTAGGAGCGTATTTTGCCAAAATACCTAATTGTTTTGTATAAAATAATATTGTTTGTATATTTATAGGAAATAGATCACATCTCTCTTCGCGTTATTTCACTATGAAACTGTGCTGTATCGTGTATAGTTTAGTCAATTTTAGTCGTTCTATTATAAAACTATTACTATATATTTCGTTTTCGAGTGATGATGATGGTCTGTCATTCATAAGTCTGTTTAATTGAAGAAGAGGTTTGAATAATCTTCATTAAACTGCATTTAGACACACAATATGAAAGTAGCACTTGTAGTGGCGCCATTCACTTGACTGGCCTGTTGGTCTAGTGGTTAGTGGCCCTGACTGCTATGCCGGAGGTCGTGGGTTCGATTCCCACCCAGGACAAATGTTTGTGTGATGAGCATGATCATTTGTTCTGTGTCTGGGTGTAATTTATCTATATATGTATGTATTTAGAAATATATAAGTATGTTTATCAGTTGTCTAGTACTCATAACACAAGCTCTGCTTAGCTTGAGGCTAGACGGCGTTGTGTGATAGTTGTGGAATATTATTATTATATTATTATTATTATTATTCATTACAAAGGTACCTAATTCAAATATTATTTATTTGTATGTACTATATCAGTCAGAAGTCGACTAGCAATCTCACAAAACTATGGCATAGTAATATTAGTTGTACTTATGACCTTCTTCTATAAGAACGTTTGACAATACTACACATTGGCAACTTTGGCAGCCCGTATAGCGCAGGCGATAATGGTCATTGCGGTGTAAGTGGACTTCTAGACGTTGACTGTACGTATGTACTTCTAGGGAAAAAAACATGTTTTATACCTACTTACTTACTAATCATACTTTTGATATCAGCAAACAAAAACATGATGGAAATTGTAACCGGATTATGACCTTGCCTTGAGAGTATCTAAAAATTGTTGGTTTGAAATACCCTACATTATTAAAATGTGATTGCAGATGGGAAATTCCTGGCATTCTTGGAACTCTTTTTATATAATTAGCCTTAAGCCATATAAAGAGCATTAAGATGAATATAATTACATTATTCTATCACTTCACAGAACTATATTTAATTGATATTTTCATATACAATGCCCTTTTAATGAAAGTGTTGTAATTATTTTACTATTTTTGTAATGATTACAAATGGACATCACTACGTCACTCGATAACGAATATCGTTAACGTCTGTGTCTATTTAAAATACTCTGTAGATGAGCAATTTTCAACTATTTTATTGTTGTATATCTCTGTATCTAGTCATTTTATGTGTATTGTGATCGGTGTGATTAAAATGTTAAAAAGTATTTTTGGACTTTTTATTTTCAACACTAAGGCCCACTTACACCAAATACACTATACTCCGCGTTTGTTTAGGTAGGTAATTAAGAGGGTATCGAGCGCGCAGTGGCGCCCTCATCGTTTGTTTGGTTATTTATTTTATTTTAGAATAAAAATGCTGAAAATAAGCCCGTTAGGTTTATAGATGCTGGCGGGAAAAATTCCGAATCATTCCCGTCGAATACTTCGGAAGTAGGTATTCCGAAATATTCCGAAACTTTGGGAATATTTCAACATTTATTCCCATTGAATTATTCGGGCGAAATATTCGGCGGAAACATTCGATTGCGGGGTACGAATCTTTCTCGCGGGGGGGAAAACTTCTCCGGGGAGCATCTCCCCTCTTACCGCACCCCGCACCGCCATCGCCTGCACGCACGACTCGTGGCAGTCGGGCGCGCGCGGCGCGGCGGCAGCTGCCGGAGCACAGAGGGGCAGCGGCGGCGGCGATCGATGCAAAATACGATTTTTCAGCAAAAAAAAATAAAAATCTTAATTAAATTCATTATGAATAATTCTGATTTAAAGAAACTTTCCCAGAAGTATTTCGGAATTATTCAGAAGTTTTGCAACTATAGTTACGTTGTGCTCCACAGGACTGGAAAAAGTGGCCACTATTTTCCGTTTTAAGGATTACAATAAAATTTAACAATATGAAATTACCGTTTATAATAAAATAACGTATAGTCCTGTGAAGCACAACTTAACGTGCTTATTTTCTACATTTTCGTTCTAAAATAAAACTAATAACAAAACAAACGATGAGGGCCCCACTGCGCGCTCGATGTCCACTTAACTAAAGGTAAACAAAAAAACTACGTATCTGGGCCTGCAGTCTCGACATAGCTAGCAATCGCTTTACGACCGAATTCGGTTGGAATGTCCTACAGGGGTCGCGAGACTGTCAAAACTGCTTGACTATGTCACGTGATTTTTTCGTGCTTGTCAAGCAATTTTGGGACCCCATTAGGACATTGCGACCGAATTCGGTCGTAAAGCGATCGTGTATCATTATCATCATCTGCCTAGCCTTTTCCCAATTGTTGGGATCGGCTTCCGTTATACTACTGTATAACGTTGCTAAATTGGAGAGTACAACTGTGTCGAAGCATGACAGCTGAAGTGACAGGTATTACGTGTCGGTTAACCAGACAGGTTTTTTTTTTATTTGTTTACCTTTAGTTAATTACCTAAACGAACGTATATAGTATATAAATACGTTTAGCGCTGAACGAATTTAAAACAACAGTATAGCAGTTGGTTAAACTTAGGTGTAAGCTGAAAGGTAGGTTCATAGATTATACACTATATTATATTAGAACAGACTGACCACACAAAGCACGAGCGGTGCCGCGACAGCGACCGGCGAGTGCTATGGTCCGTTTAGGTACAAGAGAATGTAATATTAATGTTTTGGGTGGGTATGATGAAGGCTATATACCTAGTTTTAGCCGAATGCAATCGGTTACCTACACCTAGTTCTAGCCGGCTCAAACTAGGTGTAGCCGCACTTCGGGTTTTAGCCGTAGCATATAGATCTAAAGCAGAAAATAAGGATGCTAACATAACATCACGTATAATAAGGATGCTAACATAACATCACGCATTATTTCCCTGAAGGGTTCATATACAGGTGAATTTTTCATGTAGGCGTGGATGGCCAAATTCGAAATTATGAGGAATAGCGAAAAGTACTCAAAGGAATCTTGGGCTCGATTTGAATGAAAACTAAAACTGCATCATTGTATTTTTGAAAAGTTTAATAGGTAGGTGACAAGAAAAACAAAAAAAAAGTATTTTGTTAAAAATTAGCTCTTTCCTTTAGTTTGCCGTATGTCATTAGTTCCCAGATTCGATCCTTATTAGCGACACCATCGCATGGTAGCTTAGCTTTTTTTTTCAATTTGAAAGAGAGAGTTTGAAAGAAAATAAGCGTTCAAAGCTAAAGTAAAATCTAACCTTTGTTCAAAGGCATACTATTCTATCAACGATTACTTAAACGATAAGAATAGTTGGTCGCTGTGTTTAGCTTAAGACAATGTTTATGTTCTTTCTCCAGAATTAGCATAGCTACTGACAGGTTATATGAGTTCATATAATTATTTATTTTCTTTGACTCTCAAGGTCAATTTATTTTAATTTTATTTTTATTTATTATTGACATAATCTACTCATTTCAATGTTTATTTATTTTTTATGAGTGGTATTGCAATATGTGGTTAGCTAGTGACCTCGACAATTGATCATAGTTTTTCTTGCCCGAGCAACCGGCAGCAAGTTCGTCATGCTCCCTTAGATGTCACTGCTTGCGGTAGCGTCGGCGGTCGGGTTGTCTCCTTCCCTCAAATATGGCGAGGGGGGTAATGGCTGATCTTTGCGTTATACTCGTGAACGGGTGCTGCTTGTGGTGACAGGTCGTCTTGCTGACCTTGGTTTTGTTTTGTTATTAGTAATTTAACTCGTTGTTGATTTTACTTCGATGGTCCTAGTTTATCCCTATCTGTGACTTGTGAGTTACGACTACATGTACGGCTATATGTAAGTGGGCACGCCCTTTATTACTGGAGGCTTTTATTTAGGTATAAAGTTCTGCTTACGTTTTTAGTTTTGTATTTTGTTTCTGCTTGAGTATTGTTTTCGTTTTTTTTTTTTTTTTTTGGTATATTGGCGTGTGCTAGCTTACTTATAGCAAATAATTTAATTTAATGTTTTGTGTTGCGTAATGTACCTAAATTATTATGCGCAGTATTATATAGAATCATTTTTTTAACTGAACAGACAGCTGTGCTGCTGGGGAGTTTGTTGCGCCACTTCTTCTCCCCAGCTAAAGCACTAGGAAGTGGTGAAGGGCGGGCGTTTTTGGGGGACTGTCTTATGTAATTTTGACGTTCAAAAAGTGCTGATTCTCAGCCTAGTTTGAATAAATGACTTTTGATTTTGATTTTGATTTTGAATAACGCTAAAAAAATATATAGATATACATATTTCAAAGAATCAATATTTCTGGCCAGGGCTAGAAATATTGATTTTTCAAAAATCCAATGATGCCGTTTTAGTTTTCATCAAAATCTTTCGCTATTCCTGTTTCGAATTTGGCTATCCACGCCCACTTGAAAAATTCAGCCTGTGTATATCGATGGTTAGGCTGAGGTGTACTGTACACCCACATTTCGGTTGCAGTCCAAAAACTAAGCGAAGTTAGCTTAGCTCACATAGCCGGCGTAGTTTTTCATACTTGTGTGCAGACCGCAAACTATGCATAGTTGTTGGTGCAACTATGGAACTACGCCAGCTAAGTTAGTTTTTGGTCTGCAGCCTGCTTAAGTCCCATGTAACAGGGGGCGAGCCTATTGCCATCAACCGGGCATAAATCCAGACTCCAGGCTGCTCCTGAGAAATTCCTAATGAAAAACCCAATATCACTGCCCAACCTGGGCATCGAACCCAGGACCTCATGCTCAGCCGTAGCGCTTGCGGCCACTAGACCAACGAGGAAGGAAGAATGCTAAGTAATACAATACATGTGACGTATATGTAAGTTTATTATCATTCCAATAAACACAGATAACCAATTAACTTTATTTTGTATACAAAGTAAATATATAAAATAGTTACTGAAGTACATATTATCAAGCTATACAATTCCAGTATAAGCTGATCTCGCATTGTACAGAATTTCCGTACAATGAGAGGTCAGCTTTTACTGGAAATTTATATCTTGATATGTAGCCGTATGTACGGACGCCAGCAGGTCAAGCTACCCGAAACTGTCAAATTTTCCCAATCAACCTTGAGCATAATGCTTTAGCGATAAAGTTGAAAATCGATTAAATAAATCTGACAGATTGTAGTAGCTTGATGTGCTGGGGGTCTGTACTTTAGAGGTTCTCTTTTGAACTATATACATTTTATTTCAAACAATTACAAACAGCCGAGTCTTTTCTACTTCATCCTGTTTCCCTTCTCCCAGAGCAGCATGTCTTACGCCTCTATCAGCCTTTCTCTTAATAATTACCTCATAACCACAATACTTCACAGTATTTGACCACCGACATCAAGCTGCAAGCAAGGAGACTGAAGATCACGTCATGCTATATCAGAGGTAAAATAGCTGTCCATAGTTAAACAAAAAGGATCCAACCCCCATCAGATGTATTGTGGGTTGGATCCTTTTCGTTTAACTATGGACAACTGTACCTGTAGGTACGTTTAAAGGTCCCATCGTTTATCTTCGGAAGAACCAAAATATAGTGAATAAAAATATAGTGTTATCTCACTCATCGTTTCTTTGGTCTTCTTATACGCTTACAAATTAATATTCTCAAAACTTATTCATCATTCCTCCTCTAACTACAAATATCTAACAATTATTCAAAGTAACATAAATGCTGTTGTTCCTTTTCACACATGATACACTCATGATAACAAATAACTTTTACTATGGGACCCAACCTGAAATCGCGAAAAAAAATCAGCTGCTCCCTACATTTTGACGAGTCATGCGAACATGAATGTATGGGACAGCTGATTTTTTTTTCGCGAATTCCGGTTTGGTCTCATAGTAGGTAAAAGTTTTTTGTTATCATGAGTAGGTACAATCCGTGATAAAAGGAACAACAGGGTTTTGTTACATACTGTATTATTGTCCAGTTATTTAGTAAAACATTAATATAAACAGTCTTTGATTAGTTAGTAAACAGTATCACTAAGTACAGACGCCAGCAGGTCAAGCTACCCGAATCTGTCAAATTTTCCCAATCAACCTTGAACCTAATGCTTTTGCGATAAAGTTGACAATCTATTAAAGAAATTTGACAGATTGTAGTAGCTTGATGTGCTGGCGTCTGTACATAAAGAGTACCTATACAAATAAGCACCTTAATATATCATCTATTAATCTATGTATGTATCTACTTAATAATCGTGAAATAGCAATAGCTCAAACACAAGTCTAAAGTGAGTTTGAATCTCACTCGGATATATCATTGACTTGTGAACCCTCAATAATATTATACAAACATGATCGCACTTTTAGAACGAAAACGACACAATTAAAAAAGAACGAAAATTGAGTTTGTGTCGTTTTCGTTCTAAAGTTGCGATGTATATTTGGCTTCTTTATAGTTACAAATAAAATAATTTAGGCTCAAAACATTACCAACCTATTTCGCTTGCAGTCGGATAACGGCCGGGAATCACCCGTTGTTTATATGGATAAATCGACCGTCCCAATTAACAATATCGGATATACATTTTTACCAATATTCTCTTTTGTAGTACATAAATCGAATTACATTTTTTTTTTAATTCTTCACTGTCAAAACAAACTTTGAACTGAGGGCAGTTCAAAGTTTGCCCTAACGATAAAAAAGAATCTTTATGATATTAACAATGTCAGTTCTGCGAAAAAGAGCACTGTTCAGTAGGGACTAAACAGTAGTCTCCCTGCAGAACCGACATTCTTAATAGGGACGGTCGAAATGTCCGTTGACAACCGCTGTTTTACAACTAGGTACAACCCACATAGGTTAGACCTTAGATTAATAGCTTTTACACATATTAAAATTATATACCTAGGTAGGTATCAACTGCGTGTTTGTTACGTACAATATATTAAATAAGTCCATTTCAGTTCTGAGATCTGCAACAATAACAATCGTAAGTTAGCACCAAAATAACGTCTTCAAATACATTTACGTAGGTATATTCAATCTAAACAAAATTGCAGGCCTGTTACATAATAACTATTTACTTATTAATAGTTTAGTCTGCAGAACTCTGTTGCGATAGAGAGGGCGCCAAAAATGGCTAGCGTCGTGGAATATTAATTACACTTCGATCGAGAACATTCTATTAGACTTGGGTAAAAGACGGATCCGGAACCTTGTCCCAAAATAATAATATGTATGTCTTAGTCTAGTATCTCTTTGTCGCGTGAGATATTTTTATCTCAGCCAGTTTTTTGTCACCGATCGCGCGATCCTACTTCATCTTCATTAATTAAAATATACCTAGATAATTTCATAATTAAACATGATAAATAGGTAGTTCCGGTAACATAATTAAGCTAGACAATAAAAGCATATACAGGACACCTTTTTATGACTAGCCAAATTTTTCACAGGCTGTTCTACCCATGAGTATGAACAACTTTCACCATGGAACCAACTCTAAAATCACGAAAAAATCAGCTGTTTCATACATTTTGGTCGAGTAGGTATTGAACTTTTGTATGAAACAGTAGTTTTATTTTTCGTGATTTCAGAGTTCCGAATTTAAAATTAATTTTTACCTACAAGATTAGTAGAGGAAGCGCAATTTGAAATTGGTCAATTTATTGTAGGTACTTAGGTACTTAACCGATTCATTGCCACCTTCATTTTCGTGAACATTTCAGCCAGGCCCCATTCATTGGTCGGTGGCTCACCATTTGAGTCATCGGCCTCCCTGAAGGATGACTCAACTGATGAATCATTGGCTCCTTGTAATGATTTAGTGCTTTTCGCCATCATTCGAGCCAGTCTGACAACCAGAAACGTGTTACTGTGTTCTCCTATTCGAATTTGTGGATATTAAAAGTGAATATGGCGTTTCAAGGTAGTATTTTTTGATTTTAATGAAATATTGCAGAGGTAGTAAACATTTTAGTAACCTTACCTACATGTATTCAACCATTATTTATTATTGTAATATTATTTGTAGATAATCAGGACTACGACGATTTTACTGAATGTAGCCAGGCAATGTTTACTGATTTCCATGATCAACAAAATGAAGATAAGGAAAATCAAGGTTTTCCAAGCTGTAGTCAATCGATTTTACAAAAAAGTATAAGTACCAAAGAAGCGTCCATTCACTGAATCTCGTAATAGTTGCAATGTAGTTTCTAACATCAGTTCAGATACTAGCATTGAAGAAATTTTGGACTCTGATGAAGACGAAGATATTAAAAGAAAAAAAAATAGTTTTCATATGAATGAAAATAGTTCATAATACACGCTACCGCAAGATGGAGACGCATTCGCATGTGGCGCTAGTGGTGCAGCGTAATGTTGCCATGTTAAATGTATTTTTGCGTCATTTGTTAGGCTGTTTGTAATATAATCTTATTAGAGAAATACCTGTATAAAAATATACAGATAGTATGTATAAAAATCGAAGTAGATAGATTTAACTTCACCCATGTGCACATAACATTTCGGCCCATAACGTGTCGGCACACGTTTGACTCAACTATTGAGTCATTGGCCATGAATCGGCCACCTCGGCTATCGGCTAACAAAAGGTTTATGACACCTGACTATTAAAAATATTCTGTAAAATGAAGGGCCAGGTCTGATATTCACGGAAATGTTTAATGAGATCTGAAAAATGGTAGTTTAAGTGATATTTTTTTTTTAATATCCGTTTTTATACAATTTTGGTTTGACTCACCAATTGAGCCATCGGCCTTCCTAAAGGTTTTTTAATGACTCAACTGTTGAGTCATTGGCCATGAATCGGTTAACGAACTATTTCATGGTGTATCTGAATTGGAGAGCAATTATCTGCATTATAGATAGATAGTCACTTATCCTAACTCCGGTAGTAAAGTGTTCGGACCCCACATTTGCTAAAACTTATGGTTTTGTGCTAACCAACCACATAAGTACATACCTACATATGAAGCAAAAATAACTTTACAAAATTAGTTAATTGACAAATATTAACAAATTGTGTGTAACATAACATGATTTCAAACATAGTATTACTGATAAGTACGAGTAATTTTAAACACAGTATTACTGATAAGTACTAAACATATGTGAATACAAAGAATCGTCATACCCACAGATCTTTAAAAAACACACGAGCTCATTATGCAACTGAAGATAAATAACAATATTAAGTGACAATTCAGACTTGAAATACAAAGCTATCATTCTAGCAAATCAGAATAGAATCGATGACCAAAAAGCTAGGCGTAACCTTAAGAAAAAAAAAAAACTTTTTATATTATTTTTATTTCAACAACTTGGCTTGGCCAATGGCAAAATAGATCAAACTTAATATGACAGTAAGTAGGTACTAAACCTACACCTTCCAAATTAAGTAATATACCATTTTTAAGATTAAAAAATTAAAGATCTTATTATAGTATATATAAGTGCACAAACCCATAAAAAAATCTGACCTCCACAATCCAGTTACTGGGTAATTCGATACCCCTTTGTAAGACTGGTTGTCAGACTTTCGGGCTTCTGCCGACCAGTAACAACTGTCAAAGATCGAAGAATGATGGCTGGGACCAACGGCTGAACATGCTTTCCGAGGCACAAGGGGTTCTCAGTATGTAAGGATGGTCACCCGTTCACAGACCAACAGCAGTGGCAAGCGTAGCTTAACCTGATTGATAGACCAGTGCAGCTGTTATTTATTACTTAGACACTTCATAGCACCTTACCTAAATGGAATGCAATGTTTTTATTAATCATTTGTGAATACTATACTCTTATGTGGTCAGGTATGGAGCCCAAACATTATTAGATGTACAGACGCCAGCACATCAAGCTACTATAATCTGTCAGATTTCTTTAATAGATTTTCGACTTTATTGCTAAAGCATTAGGTTCAAAGTTTATTGGGAAAATCTGACAGTTTCGGGTAGGTTGACCTGCTGGCGTCTGTACCAGTTTACACAGATTACAGATACTTTTTCATTGTACAAATTGTACAAGAGGTATAAAAATATGGCACTGAACATGTTGAACATGGAGTGATGCACAATCATTTACATCAATTTAAAAAAGTTAGAATATAAATCTTACGTACAACAACAACAATATAGCAATATAAAAATATACTATGATATAAAAATATAAAATTCATGCCTAAAAAAATTTAAAATCTTGTGGTAAGTACCAATGATATAAAAATATCCTAATCATATAACCATAATATCATTATCATCATCACTGCAGCCAAAAAACTTCCACTACTGGAAATCGGCCTCCCCCAAGCACCACCACTTTGACTGGTTCAATGCTTCCGCATCACCCATAATATATTGGGATTAAATAACTTTGTATGCTGAGTACATTAACAAAAAAATTATAACACTCATGTTTGGAAATAAGTAACTACAAACAAAATAAAGATAACCTAATCATTACAACACTCAAAACAAGCACAACAGCACTCAAGACAGCCCGCTACATCATCTCCGTCTACATTGACAGTGTCCCCAGATGGTCCATCATCACAGCAGCCAGTGCAACAGTCACCACTATCATCACAACAGTTATCGCACCCACTGCAGTCGCAGTTCTGTGCGCAGTCGGTAGAAATAAAACAGCACCAAGTGCAGTCATTGGCAACTTCGTCAATTGTTTCTATGTTTTCTTTTCTCTGCTGTTTTTTTTCCTCCTGCTCTTCATCAGTTGACTCATTCATCATAGGTTGAGTTGTTATTACCTCTGAAGTTTTGTTAGGAGAGACAGGAATGTTTGCCATATTTTCCAAGACTGGATTGGGTTCTAAAATGTTCATAGGACTTATTAAAGGCTGAATTGTAATGGCATCATTGGCTTCTGCAGACCGCAACATCTTGGTTGTAAATTCCTTTTCAGGTGTAATATAATAATTTGGTCAGTGGGTCGTCTTAGGGGCGGAGTTTCAGTAAATGTTTACTCAGGGTATCAAAATTTTCTTCTTTTTTCTAAAATATTAAGTTTTAACAAGCTGGTAGATAGAGTTACAAATAGATCTTCTTGTGGATTCTGAGTCAGTTCCACCCACAAAATATATTTCTAGACCAACAGATCTTTTAAATAAAAATTAATTAAGTACCTAGGTACCTCTCCGATTTTGTAATCTAGATTTAGCACCTTTAGGAAAAATCTTCTTCGTACGTATTATTTAGTTTTCAATAAAAATCATAATCTCTGTGAGCTGTGAATATCTTAGTGAAGACATTAACTTGAACCCACAAGTTATTAAGTATATGGCAATTCGGCACTTATTATCCAAACAGTTATTTGTTACACTGCACTTGTTTCTTTCCATAAATCTATGAGACAGTCAATGCCTACAGCCGGTCTATTCTGTACAAATCTCACCGTGAAAACGTAGGTGAAGTGAGCTTGAAGAGAGCTGTCATTCCACCTGATGCTAGGGATTGACACTATTGACAGTTCACTCCACGCTCACCTCACCTAAGTTTTCACGGTGAGATTTGTACAGAATAGCCATCGATCTCTAATAAACAACTAGATACACAATCAGCGGCAAAAAATGTCCTCACCGAAAGTCCACCAAATTTAACATTTTGGTTTACTTTTACTCTAGTAGCATTTGAACGATCCGACAGTAAGCATGACACAGTGCTCGTTTAAAAAGTGCGAAAATCACACTTCCAGGACGCAAAAAAAAGATGGAGTTTCATATTTTCGGTAACTATTAATATTATCAATATATAATTGTTATCACTGTATTGTAAATACTAATATTTTCTCAGGAAATCGTCGTAAAAACATTTTTTTAATTAAGTCGTAATAAACAGGAGGAGTTATAAAGCATCTCAATTGTAAAGACTCTCAGTAAACGTAGTAATCATACTATCGCATGCCCGCTTAAATTGTTCGGGTTATGTGCGTTGATTCTGTTCCATTTGTAGAGACGCTATTGTTTCTTTTTTTATTATTATTAAAGTTACTTATGATTTTTTTTGTTTTTTTTTTTTTGTTTAATGAGACTTGTTTACTGTTTCTATAAATATTATAGTAACACAATCCCATGCAAAAGTTCTCGTCGCCAATTGTGTTTACGTAATTGTAGTTGAAATAAATATACGCTAATGTAATTCAAACGTACCCGTCCAAGTGGGCATTCATTCGGTAAGGAGTTTTTTTGCGCTGATTGTGTATCTAGTTCTTTATTAGTGATCGATCCAATCAGGTAAATTATAATATAATGATTACACATATACACCAAAGAAGAGAATAAAATGTGTTTTATTACGTACACTTTTTTTAACACATTAAGCTTAACAAGCTTTAAAAAAATACCTTTATAATAATATAATAGGTTGGGGAAAAAGTTTCTTCGCATTTTTTTAAGAAAATTCAAAACATTTTTTAATATAGTTTATTTACATTTAACTAAAGTATGTAGGTACCAGTTTGTTCGATAACTTTTTGCCATCTTGTAGGTAGGGACATGATCCCATTGCTATAGAAATTTTGGGACTTCTGGTCAAAATACCGCGACAAGTGGTTTTGGCAGTCCTCTCGTCCTCTCGTTCAGATTTCCACCTGTTTCGAGACCGAAACAGGTGGAAATCTGAAGGTGCAAGGTCAGGACTATACGGCGGATGCATTAACACCTCCCAGCCAAACTCTCTTAATTTTTGCTGAGTGGCTAAAGATGTGTGAGGTCTAGCGTTATCATGATGAAAAACCACACCCCTTCTGTTGATTAATTCCGGCCGCTTTCTCTCAACTTCTTGCTTTAATCTCATCAGTTGTTCGCAGTAGAGTTCAGAATCGATGGTCCTGCCTGGTGGTAACAGCTCATAATGAATAATGCCCTTCCAATCCCACCACACACACAGCATCACCTTGTTGCGAGTTAACCCGGGTTTCGCCACAGTCTGTGAAGCCTGACCGGCCTTTGACCACGACCTTTTTCGCACGTTCTTGTCATACGTGATCCACTTTTCATCACCAGTTATCAGCTTCTTCAAAAATGGTTCGGTTTCATTACGTCGTAATAAAGAATCACAAATGAGTACACGGTTCATTAGGTTTCTTTCAGTGAGCTCGTGAGGTACCCAAATGTCGAGCTTTTTTGTGTACCCAGTTTTTTTCAAATGCGCCAAAACTGTTTTGTGGTCAATTTCCAGTTCTTCAGCTACGTCGTAACTACTGATATGCCGATCTTGCTCCACTTTTTCAAAAATGGCATCCATTTTATCGGTAATAGGGCGACCAGAGCGACGTGCATCTTTGACATCAAAATTTCCGGATTGAAAACGCTTAAACCAAATTTGTGCTACTCTCACAGACACTACACTAGGTCCATAAACATCGCAAATTTTTTTCGCGGCTTGCGTTGCATTTTTACCTTTTTTTGTAGTAAAATTTTAAAATGTATCGAATTTCTTCATTAGATTCACTCATCTTGACGGTACGAAAAACAAATGAAAATCACACATTTTCCTAATTTGAATTTGGAATTATGTTCTTTAAAATTTAAACTTTCAATGATACCAAAACCAGCCAGATACAAACAGTATAGCCAAAGAGATTTTATTACAAGTTCATACATACTATAATGCGAAAAGACTTTTTCCCCAACCTAATATAAACAAAAAAATATTGGACAATTCGACTCTACTCATGCCTTTGTCCTAGCGGTGAGCCTCGGTCGTAAAATCTATTGTTTTTTTTTTCGCACTGTAACTCTGATTTTAAAACATTGTAAGTAAGGTTGAATTTGTTTTGATGTATGCTGACTAGCAAGCACCGGTCGTAACGGTTTCGTGAATACAACTTTACACATTGCACTTATGGTTGAATTTACATTAACGTATATTTATTTCAACTAGAAGTAGGTAAAGACAATTGGCGACCGTTTTAAGAGAATTTTTGTATGGCATTGTGCATCTAGTTGTTTATTAGTGATCGATGAGAATAGCACAGCAGTAATCTACTTGACAAAAGTAGTGATGGGTAATTTTCGGAAATTTTTCAAAACTTGGAAATTTTTCCGTTTATTTTTCCGAAAAATAACAATATGGAAAAATAATGGAAAAATATTGTTTACTGTAAAATGTTGACTACAGGAATTAAAATAACATATGAATTAAAGGGTTTTATTTATACTGAACATATTTACTGACTGACTGAATGAATGACTGACTGATTGATTGAATAAAATGACTGACCGACTGACAAATCAACGCACGGCCGAAACTACTGGGTCTAGGAACGTGAAATTTTGCACACGGCTTCCTTTTATAATTTAGGGGAGCACTAAGAAGGGGTTATTGGAAATTCAATCTTATAGGGGGTGAAAAGGGGGGTTTTTGTTTGTAAATCTTATTCCTTGAGTTAATAAACTTGAACTTGGCACGAATACATATTTATGTTAATTATGAACTTTTTAATTTTCGTTTTTCTAAACTACCAATTCTGACACACCGAATTCCCCTTTAGGGGGCTAAAGGGGAATTGGGTGTGTCAAAATTTTAACGCGCTGACCAATTAACTCTAAACTTACTATTTATACATAAGACTAAAAATAAAGTATAATTACGGGGTGAAAATGGGCAGTAAATTTTGCAGGGGAGGATACTACTACGTGGCTTGATTAACTCGAAAAGAACAATGGCGAATTCTTATTTGAACGTCTAAAAGTGACATTTATACAAAATAAATTCAATTAATTATCTATGTTCTTTTATGCTATCATATTATCTAATTAAGGCCAAATAAAAAAATATGTTCAATGAAAATTTTTACTACTTCGTTCTAAAAGGTTAGGAAATTGTTGGTTGGATTGGCAATACTAAACTAAAATTGCCATTTTATGTTTATTTTCCTATACAGTAGGTACAGCATAATTGTCGTGGTGTTGTTATCATTTTTAGTTTGTTGTTTTATTTACATGAAGTAAATAATATGTCGGCGCCTCCGCTTTTCTAGACTGTCAATTGTCATGTTGTACAGACGCCAGCAGGTCAACCTACCCGAAACTATCAGATTTTCCTAATCAACATCGAACCTAATGCCATAGCAATAAAGTCGAAAATCTATTAAAGAAATCTGACAGATTGTAGTAGCTCGATGTGCTGGCGTCTGTACAAATGGCAACGTCAAAAACGAACACCGAGCACTCTGGTAAGGCGGCCATCTTGTAAAATGAGCAGGTAACTTCGGATTTTTGGTAAGGTGCGCACGCAACCATGTGGTCGGTGGACGTTATATTTTAATCGCATCCCTCTTAATCTAAGCGATCTATTATTATTTTGTGTAGTGTTTGATTGAATTATCGAGAATTAGAAGTGGAGTGATTGTGATAGGTGTTATTTTTTGAAATACTGCATTTCTACCCGATAATCCACGCCTACCTGAACATGGTCGGCGCCTCCGCTTTTCTAGACTTAATTGTCTTTTTGTACAAATTTCAACCTCAAAAACGAACATCGAGAACTGGTGATGCGGCCATCTTGTGAAACGAGCAGTGAACTCGTGGTCGGTGGACGTTTTATTTTAATCGCATCCCTCTTAATCTAAGCGATCTATAATTACTTTGCGAAGTGTTTGATTGAATTGTGGAGAACTAGAAGTGGAGTGATTGTGATAGGTGTTATTTTTTTAAATACTGCCTTTCTACCCGATAATCCACGCCTACCTGAACATGGTCGGCGCCTCCGCTTTTCTAGACTTAATAGACTTGTTGTACAAATGTCAACCTCAAAAACAAACATCGAGAACTAGTGAGGCAGCCATCTTGTAAAACGAGTAGTGAACTCGTGGTCGGTCCTCGTTTTATTTTAATCGCATCCCTCTTAATCTAAGCGATCTATAATTACTTTGAGAAGTGTTTGATTGAATTGTGGAGAACTAGAAGTGGAGTGATTGTAATAGGTGTTATTTTTTTAAATACTGCCTTTCTACCCGATAATCCACGCCTACCTGAACATGGTCGGCGCCTCCGCTTTTCTAGACTTAATTGACTTGTTGTACAAATGTCAACCTCAAAAACGAACATCGAGAACTAGTGAGGTGGCCATCTTGTAAAACGAGCAGTGAACTCGTGGGAGGTGGACGTTTTATTTTAATCGCAATCTTCTTAATCTAAGCGATCTATTATTATTTTGCGAAGCGTTTGATTGAATTGTGGAGAACTAGAAGTGGAGTGATTGTGATATGTGTTTTTTTATTGTTTACTGTAAAATTTTGACTTCAGGAAGTAAAATAACACAGAGTTTAAAGGGTTTTATTTACATTCAAAGGGTTTTATTGCATTAACATATCTATTCTGTTGAAGAATCCGAATCATCACTGGCGAAAAGTATCATGATCAATATTTTCTACTGCATCTACACAAACAATAAATCTTCAGTTGGTGGGTTTTATATCACCAACAAATTTCAGAGAAAAACCGATCTAGTTATACAAACCCGAAAATCAACCAAACCCAGGAAAAGAACCCGCCAAAATTAAGTCAGCTGTAGAAGAACAGCGCAATACAAGCAAAATTAATCATACCTCTAAAATGAAAGAGTATGAAATTCATACACTTTCATTTTAGAGGTATGATTAATTATGCCCTGATTTTTGTGCCAAGAAACAAGAAAATATTGACAAAAGAAAATTATTTTTGCTTTTTAATGTTAGAAGAATTGCAATATGTACTACCGTACATGAGAAACTTACTATCTTTTAAAACTTGTAGACGGTTATAAAGGAAAACATGTGAATGTGGACCAAGTAACAGTTCAGTATAATGCTCCGCCTGGACGTGATTAAGTACAGTAGTCCAATTAGTCCCCAATCTTTTTGGCCAGCACCCTAATTGCGTTACAACCTATTAATCAAATCTGAATCATTTTGAAGCAAATTGCTAATCCATTGCATCGCATGTTCGAAATATTATCTGCTCGACAACGTAAATAACGCAGTAAATGTTTTTGAACTGTCAAAAAGAAACTGATTCCAATGACGCAATTTGCTCCGCGGGTTGAAATGAGCGCAACCGCCATCTTGCGCCATCTGCACATGGTATTTTCCCAATTGTGCATTCTGCGCATCGTCGTCGGCTCACGTCTACCCGGCCAAAAAGAACTACTTGTGTACATACTTATAGTGCACATTGTAATTTCTTTCTTATTTATGTATATAATTTCCAATAAGAGAACATTATGGCAAAAAAAAATTAAAAAATTAAAGATTAGATATTTATAATTTTTCAGTAAAGAAAAAAAGAAAAGAAAGAAAAACTGTTTATTCTGCACAAACAAAACGCACGTTACAAAAAAAAAAGACCTAAAGTAATGAATGACACACATGCAAAGCAGGCAAAAGACCTTAGAATAATAACTGCAGCAAAAAGTCTCGTAGATATTCAAGCAGTCTATTCATTGCTTGATGTCATTCATTGATTGTCAGTTCATTCTGTTGCTTGTTTTTATTACATTCATACTGCTAAATAGTCTCTCAAAAACAAAAAAAAAAATAACTGAAAATTAAATGAAGTGGATAGAAATAATATATTTCGTAATGTGTTAGTGGCTAAGTGGTTGCGTGATATCATTTTCAGTAACTGAAACTGAATTCTACAAAAACCACTAGAAAATCCACCAGCCACTAAAAGCAATATTTCGCCACTACATGAGGGGTCGAAGCCATCAGTTTTAGTGGAAAATCCACTAAATTGCCAACACAACCAGTGTTGGCAATTTCCATTTATTAATTATTTTTTGCCGGAGAGCGTAGACAGAGAAAAGAGGTAGACATGCTCTTAGAAAAATAATAATTGCGAGTGGGATGACACATAAGTAATTTGTATGTGTGAGCAGGACATAGCATCATTATTCTATCTCTATTTGCGTCTCGGGTTTTTATTGTTTGCCACCACTGGTCATTGGTGGCAATCAAATCGTGCTGTCGAAAGATTTTCGTTCATAAAAACTGAAACGTTTTCTGTGTAATTTGTGATTTTATTGATATTGCAAAAGGTAATGTTTAGTGCGTAGTGATGGTGAATTGCTGTATATATGGCTGTAAAAGCCGTGGTAATGCACTTATGTCGAACTATCGCTATCTCATACTGTTGTACACTGAGGTCTTGTCAACTCTATTCTCTGTCTACGCCGGAGAGTCAGCCGGCGGCGGCGGCGGCGCCTGCGGCGTCGTCACTTGCAGGATATTTAGTCTGAGGTCACTTGTCACAGTTGACAGTTGTCTGTGACTGGCACCTGTGGTTTTCACAGCGATGCATATACATAGAGTTCTATGTCTATGCAGCGATGACACCACCCTAGTTACTAAAAGCATAGACAACAATTACGACGAGTGCTGACTGGCGGTTGCGAGTCCAAATATACTAAATATTTTATTTTTATATGTTATTTCACAAAACTATTTTTATTTAATTTAATTTAATTATTTCTCCAATTATCCGTGACATCACAGCGGGCTCTATCAGAATACCAGCGCTGCGACCCTTACTTGTAAATGTTGCAGCATTATGCTGAGATAGGAGAGCCTTTGGACCTCGTACGGGACTGTTTTTATTATTTTTATTTCACTTTTGTTTTTATTTGTTTTTTTTTATTTTTAAGTGGATTTAAGCTTAAATAGTAAGAAAAATAGAAAGAAAAAAGAAAAATTATTTATTGAGACTCGCACAGGAATAGGATCATTCCTGTGCGAGTCTCAATAAATAATTTTTCTTTTTTCTTTCTTTCCTTTCCTTCCTGCCATGTTCCTGCCTAACCCAATGTCATAGTGTCACCTGTCACAGTTCACTTCACCCGTTCATCACCCTGTCAGTGGCAGTTGGTCAAGGAACTACTGTACTCTAACACCCGTCGCTTTTATACAAGTAGAATTTTTTTTGTTTTTTGTAGAATATACCCTTTTTAGTGTATTTTTGAAAATCCCAAACTGCGCAAAATAATAGGAGCGGAGAAAAAGAAATTGTAGCTTTTTATACTAGCAATTTTTAGGGTAGAATAGACCCTTTCTAGTGTGTTTGTGTGCGTACCTCGCGTACTTATTACAGCTGGCGGAGCACAGACTACCTACATAGGGGTGGAGGCTGCCCTCCCTGCGCGCATCCGGCTCTAAAAATACTCAGAGTACCTAGGTACCTAGGGCAAACAAGTAGGTAAAGATGAACGCCCCTCCACAATACTAATGTGCGAGAGGAAATATTTATTCCAACACTTAACTTGTGTGTGTGCGACGATTTTACTGAAAACATGGTCTCGTCGCCGCACTTAGTGGTCAACTAATCGTGTGATCAGTCCGGTACCATTGTACGGCGCGGTGGGAGCGTGCGCTTTGTATGGCACGATACGTTAGCTCAGCCGGTCTATTCAGTAAAAAACTCACCGTGAAAACTTAGGTGAAGTGAGCTTGGAGCGAGCTGTTATACCACCTGATGCTTGGGATTGACACTATAGACAGCTCACTCCACGCTCACCTCACCTAAGTTTTCACGGTGAGATCGATTGGTACAGAATAGCACTGCTGTTGTGCGTTCGTTTCATTTATACACTAGTTGGCCGACAAATCCGGCTGTTTGGCGTTTGGTTACTCGGTAGGTACCGTTTGCATAAAAAAATCTGTGTTATTGTTTAAATTTTCATGTACCTATGTTTGTAAGGTATTTATTTAATATGAGGTCATTTCATTTACTGTATACCTAGGTACTGCATATATTATGTGAATTCTTGCCTTAGAATAAATGATGAAATTATTATTATTTGTTGGATTGATTGACTTATTACTAATATTATAACGCAATGCGTAATAAAACATTATGCAATAGAAACAAAGTCATGAAATTAATAATTAATTAACCAATTATTCATTTTATTTTATTTTATTATTTTGGGACAAAAAACAGTTACACGTTACAGTTTTAGTGAATGACAAACTAGGGTAATAGAGGTAAACATGTAACCCACACCAATGTCCGCGGAATAATCTAATATGCAGAAATAAAAAATAAATAAAAAACCACGCATCTACCGGAGGCGATTTAGTTTAGGAAGTTTTCATGATTATTAGTTAGGAAGAGTTCATAATTATTATGCAAGCAATTGAATAGCCATTCTTTTGAATTTTGTTTGAGATAGTGAAAATATATCAAGATCGAAAAAGTGTGTGTTATATATTTCCAAGAGACGACGGAGTGGCGCTCTTGCGCCAGCATTGGTTCTGCACTTGACAGTGTGGAACAGCCGGGGCACGCGCGCCTCTCGCCGAAATACAGTTCTGGGTACAATATAACAAAGTTTATTGGTGATATCAGAGCAGTCAAAGTTGTTATTACATATGCCATGCAGCATCACAGCCATAAGTAGGGTACGCTTGGACTCCAAGCCTAGGAGTTTGTATTTTTTTAGTAGTTGTGCGTAAGATAGTTTTGAGCGGTAGCATTTATAGTGAATGGAGCGTAAAAAATTTTTTTGAACCATTTCAAGCCTTAGCTTATATTTATCATATAGAGGACACCATATTGGGGCTGCGTATTCTAATTGGGATGCGTATTAAGGTTACATACAAGGTTATAAACATATGCGGTCGTTTGAAATCAGTTGAGGATCGCATAACGAAACCATACATTCTATAGGCTTTGTTGATAATGTTATCAATGTGAAGGTTGAAATGCAATTTTGAGTCAAGTGTAACTACTAAATCACGAATATGGTCAACTTTTTTAAGAGAAGTGCCTTGTAAAGTGTAACAGTATTTAATTAGATTTTTGTTTTTTGTGAATGATATTACATTGCACTTAGGTAAGCTAAGATGGAGTTTGTTATGTGAACAATAATTTGAAAGTCTGTCGAGGTCTTCCTGAAGCAGCAAGCAGTCTTGTGTGTTTTTGCACGACTTGTAGATTTTAATGTCGTCGGCATACATTAAGAAATGGGAATTAATGAAGCAGCGTTTTATGTCGTTCACATACAAAATGAAAAGCACTGGGCCCAAAATGGAGCCCTGAGGCACCCCAGAAGTGACGACAACAGAATCTGATTCAAAACCGTTGATAGCCACTCTTTGGGTTCTGTTGAAAATATAGGACATGAACCACCGCAGTAAATTGCCCCTAATACCATTATAGGCGATCTTGTCCAAAAGCAGCTTGTCGTCCACCTTGTCAAATGCTTTTTCAAAGTCGGTGTACACAGCGTCAACTCGAGTTTGGTTATCCATGTTTTCGAATAAATGGTTTGTAAATAACATAAGGTTAGTAGTAGTAGAACGGTGTTTAACGAATCCGTGTTGTTCGGGTGTTATGATGTAATGAATGTGAGAATATAACATGCCGTGCACTAGTCTCTATTTATCAATACCTATACCTAATTACCGTAATTTTGCGGCGAAATCGACGCATGGTCCCACTTTCATGTCTCGCCGGTGACTGAGCAACCAATGACAAATACCAATTATGTGTATTGCGTCGATACACCTTCTTTGCATGTGAGCGTAACCGCTGTGGAGGGGCGTTCATTTTTAGAATGATTTATCTATACCACGTGAAGTCGCGGTTGGCTCAGTTCTGTGACAGTTTTTTAACCGCCTAGCCATTGGAAGTAGTGCTCGCCGGCCGCTGCCTAGTTCTAACCTAACCCATTTGGTCGGGATGCTCCGGCTTAGTTAGTGCGACCAATTCGTCTCGCGCGTGGTTGGTCACAGTTGAATATCATTCAGGCCGCTAGATGAAAAGCCGTCGTTTAGTTAAAAGGCTAGGTGGCTAACTAAACGGCTAAGTATGAGTAAACCGCTAAATAAACCAGTTGACTGCGGCATATAGGTACCTACACGATTTATACTATGGAATAAGGTAGTTAGTTAGGTCACTACGAAGTATACGCGAGTATTTGCATACTGCTCTTGTATAGATTGAAAGACCTTAGTAAAAAAGTGATTTCCAATCCAAACTCATCAGTTTCACACCCTTGCGTTCTGGCCTTGTATAGAATGGAAAGACGCGTTCCCAGTACGGTGGACAAACAGTGTAAAGCTAATAGAATACCTCGTACGTAATGCAAAATATAAACGTAAGGAACAAAAATTTACGAGTTTGCTTCACTCGCTCTCGCAACCTAAATTCTCTTAGGTAATTCTCTAACTTTTCTTCACAAGTCGTTCAGTTTTAGATTCTATATGAATGACCAAAAAAGACCTAGCCAAGGCAGGATGCCAATATTTTTTTAGCTCAATTCGATCGCTTTGGCATGCTACAATATATGAGTTCTCAAACTTAGTCAACAAAACAACTCTTATTCTGCAAGAATGGTCAAAAGAAAATTTAAGCTTTCCGTGACGCGATGCTAAAATTTTCGAGTTCGCTTTCTCGCTCTTGTATTCTACGTTTTCCTCATTCTCTAACGTACAAAACTCAATCAATTCAGCCATCGCAGTCCAGTGTTGGACATGTCCTTTCCCAATGGGTCCTGCGGCTACACTTCCCCAGTGGGTCCTACGGCTACACTTGCCAGGACAGGATAGCACATCTTGCGGTTCCTCAATAGTAGTCTAGTACTAGTTGCATTGCAGCAAACACCTCAATCACACCGTGCACAGCAATCCATAAACCCCCTGCAACAGCTAACACAAATTTCCGAATCGGTACAGCAAGAGTAGCAGTGCTATAAGTTTTTAAACCGACATGGTCACTGACATTATCATTAGAACTTAAAACGGGATATTTACCATGTATATTAATTGATTTGAGTTTCCGATATTTCGGCACTGTTGCAAGTGCCATGATCACGGATAAACTGAACTTATTGCGGGTGGATGTTTGCGAGCAGACAAAACGGTCTACCCTCTTTCTTGTTCGTTTAGTGCGATTGACACCGCTACCATTGTCACTTGTTACACTCACAACTCGATTCTGTTCTCGACACACAAAACTCACTGTGTCCGCTTGTGTGCGCTTGTGTGTGAACTTCAGTTTATCCGTGGTCATGGCACTTGCAACAGTGCCGAAATATCGGAAACTCAAATCAATTAATATACATGGTAAATATCCTGTTTTAAGTTCTAATGATAGTAGCAGTGCTGTTCTGTACAAATCTCACCGTGAAAACTTAGGTGAAGTGAGCGTGGAGTAAGCTGTCAATAGTGTCAATCCCTAGCATCAGGTGGAATGACAGCTCACTACAAGCTCACTTCACCTAAGTTTTCACGGTGAAATTTTCACAGAATAGACCGGCAGCACCAGTTATAATACTCATTACAACACTCGCAAAAGCAGGTTGTACAAATGTTACAGAATTGCATCAAACATAGGCTTAATCCAAAGTTACTTCCTGTGCCAGGATTTAGATCGGGTCCGTTGATATTATAATTCTTACTATTTTTGTTTGGTTCTGGCTGGTAAGATTTTTTTGAGATAGTTACAGCTTCTTTTGGTGAATTCGTAACTTCATGTGGAACCTCCCTTCAGGCTACGTTTAGTTGGGGCGTCCTTAGCGCCGTTTGGTAGAATCGTGGCTGCATCTGACGAATTTAAGGGTCCAATTAGTTGATCGCCTTCAGTTGCGGGAATTTGGTGTGGATTTTGTGAATTCACTTCGCTGTTTTGGGGAAACATGGGTTTCTTCGACAGAACTGGAGTTATATCTGGTGAATGCGTTCCATCTGGTGAATCTGTGGAGCTTCTTGCTGATGGTTGATTAGTTACAACTTCAAATTCCGTTGCGTGTAACGATTGACGTAGTTTTAGATTTGTGTATAAAAAATGTATACAGAAAAAATCCCAGTTCCTTGATTGTAGATTTGTTTATTCAATTGCTCCGATACAAAGATAGCCACAGCGCGCGTCACTACGATTGATTGCTCACATAAATCACGAATCACGGTTTTTTCCTTATTTTAGTTTGTAACTAACCAGTACTTGTTTACGATTTCACAATACACAATTATTTTATTTCATTGTTTCCACACAGTTCGCTTTACTTACTCGGACTTGATCGGACCACTAACCGAATTACCGAACTAAAACTGACAATCATACTCGTCTTTAAATATCACTGATTTCTAACAGTAATCAGCAGCTATATTCTGCCGTCATAAGGTAAAAAGACGTATCTGACATTTTTTCGAAATAGAGTTATTTACATATTCGGAATCAGCAAAAAAATACGCATTCTACCAGTATTTTATATTGGCGTAAACTTAACGAAAACCTAATAATTGTTACTATTAAAAGACGCATCTGCCTTTGTATTCTGTATTTTAAACAGGACAAAATATTTTTTTTCTCCATTTCAATATTTTTGTAGATACGTCCTTTTTCCTTACGGCGGAAGTACCAACATAATATAATAACTTTGTGGAACTTCTGACTGTATATTATACAAAGTGTGTGTGTTGTGTGTGAAAACTTCGGGGTCATTGTATCTACTTACAGCGATTTTAGGATTGGTCCCATAGTAAAGTTGTTCATAATGATGAGTACAAGGTTTTCAGTTATTGCAATAACACCTTGTATAAATATTAGTATGATTATGTGATAACCACTGAACCTGTGTCCTAATAGAAGGGATCGTCGCGTGAATACGCGATCATCGCGCTTTTTTTTTCGGCGTTGTCCTAACCAAAAGCGAATGTCGCACGTAGGGAATCCAATCCCGCAAATGCGGGATCACGCACCATTTTTACGGGACTACACTTGCGAGATCCGCATTCGAAGAAAAATTTCATTCGTCCCAGCCAGTTTGTGTGTGTGCGTGTATCCGAACGTCGTGATCAATGTCGATGTCAAGTAACTCTAGAATTACACGGGATTCCCCACGCCACGAGCATAGACAAACTACTCATTCAGCCAAAGTATCTTATGTATGAAGCCTCCTCTACACGTCGACAGACGCGTTCGCGGACGTCGACAGATGCATCAGTAGATGGATCACCACGAGCCGACCACACGTTGACACGTCTGTAGGTCGTTCAGTCTGTATTAATTCTCGAAAGACGCAACAAGCACGCACGCAACAAAAAAATGGATGTTGAGACCGTAGAAATAAAAATAAAAATTACTTATTAGCCATTTCAGCGAACGACATTAACAAACTAGAAAAAAAAATACTGCAAGAAGGACGCGTGCACTCTCATTCGCAACTCCGATATACTGTTGCGTCGTCAGACGTGTGGACAGACGCGGGGCGCTTGCGCTGGAACCCTTTGTTGCTGCGTGCCACAAAAACCGACAGCAAACGGGTTGGTGGCAGACGCATCTGGCGACGTTAAATACCTAACACAGACGAGCAAATGTCCCCGTCTACACGTCGGCGGACGCATCCGCAGATGACATCAGCTGATGCATCTGTCGACGTGTAGAGGAGGCTTAAGTATTCGTGCGACGATCGCCTATATTAGGACACAGCCTGACTTATCCTGTTTGGGGCTTCGGGGCCCCAAAGTCTGAATAAATACAGCCCGTGCACGATAAGTAGAGACAGTGCGGTTTAAATATACCTAAAGATTTAGATATTAATACGCTGCGCTAATCGCGAGTAACAGAGGATACCTATGTTATAAAAAAAAACGCAGATATTTAAACATAACCTATATTAAGTACTTTGGAACAGCGCAGCATTATAATGTCTAAATCTGTGTTAGGGCCTGTGCACACCACGTTTTTTAAAAGCGCCGTTGACGCGCGTTTGTAGCGATACAGACGCGATACGCACGCAAGTCAGACGCAGCCTGTAGACCTTTGCACACCTGTATAAATTCAAATACGCGTTTGAATCGATAAAGACGCGCGTTTGTATCGATACAAACGACAACAAACTGCTCTGTAGGATAAAAGCGCGCCGTCGACGGCGACGGCGCGTTTAAAAAACGTGGTGTGCACAGGCCCTAAAACGCGCGCAGTCTCAACTTATCGCCTGTAGTAATGTCGAATATTAGACAAACGAGTTGAGTCAAACCTACTATAACTCCATTTGAAATACATTTACTTTAATCTTTTTATAGTCCATTCAATCGATTTTGACTTCTATCCCGTAGGCTTAAGGCTGGCATTAAAAGCAAAAAAGTGGTTACAATACCGTTTACTGCAGCTGCAATTTGTCATGCCACCAACGCAATATAAGCCAAAATCGGTTGAACGGTTATTTAAATGTCTAAACCTATTTCAAATGAAGTAGGTATAGGCACAGATTAATACAGATGGGACACTCCGCAGTTTAGGTATGAAGTAGCTACGCGGCGGGCCGCGGACTCATCTCACTGGGCCATTTCAGTAGGACTGCCGCGGTCAGAAGGTATAAGAGTTACTCGTAAGAAAGAGAGGCAAATTGTAGGTGAATATAACTGTAGGTAATAAGCGTTGTGCGACCTGAATTGCACTTCATTGTACTAGCAAGAGTCGCTTTTTATTTAAATTATTTTGCGGAATGTCCCATCTGTATTAATCTGTGGTGTAGGTAGGACTTAGGAGGAAAGGTTAGCCAGGGCCTACGTGTCGGTTTTGAAGGACGCCAACGCACCGCGAAAGAGCGTGTGGGACGGATTAATATTTGTGTGAATGTGTGATGCTATTTATTATTATATGTGTCTATAGTTGCCGGCACGAGTCGTGAGCACAAATTCCAAATGAAATGTCGTTGCCATCGTCAACGGGCTCTTGTATTCTGTTAATACCTGTACATAAATAAGCTTGATCTTATATTAACCTCATTGGCCTCATTGCCCCTGCCCGTGTACGAATCGCCGTAATAGGAAAAAAGATTTGTAAGACAGAGGTTACACGTTCAGTTTGGTATCAGTTTAATCCATGATTGTTGTCAGAATGACGAGAACCAATGATATTATAAAGGAAAGATACGCTACGTTCATACTGAGCGGCGTTCTGTATTGTTGCGTCATTATTACAAAGTACTTACATATAGGTGTATAGTAGTTTTAACTACGACTGCGATAGATAATACGGAATGTATGACACAGAAAGAGATAGCTATAGTATAGTGTGTTGCGCTTGAAGTACCTACACTAATGAATCATAGAGTATGCGGATTTGCCAACAGAAGAGACATTGTATATAGGTATGATGTATTAAATGAAACAACAAACAAAATTGTAATCTGTTTATTCACAAAAAAATTCTAAATAAATTACAGTACCTATATTTGAGTTCTGCCGATGAATTATTTAACTACTCAGCGATATAAGTAGTATAATGTATCTTCCTGTTTAAACGTGTAAAACAAATTGTACTACTTTTCGTAGATCTACAGTCATGTTCACTTCTTTACGCCTGAACTATGCTGACCCATTTATGTTTTGTAAAATCATCACTAGGAGATCTAGAAAATAATTCAACATAATAAGAAAAGTATCTGTTTTGTCTAGGTACATTACATACATTCTCATATTTCTAATAAAATATCTATTGCAAATCGCATTATATATCGCCTTTATTATTAAACGGTGAAAGCATACTTATTTTAATCATCATAATAATATTATTAGAGTGACGCTTACTAACACTAACTAACAAGAAAACTCAGGTTGCACAATCATGCGGCTAACGAACGCCATGTATTTTGCCTACGATTTCGCTTCTGGTTCATTAATCTATGACACATGCAATTTGTCCTTGTCGCGCTGCAGTTGCCATCATATTCTCTATCCTGTTAATAATAATAATATTTCGAAATTTATTTGTTAATGGGAAATAAAATAGTGACAAGCCTATTAGAATCTGATCTCTGACTTTACGCACTGCCAGGGAATTATATCCTAACATTCACAGCAGGAATTGAGCAGGATACATAAATGGATAATATCCGTAAATCTTTTTATATAAAAAATGCAGGAATGCTTTCTGAACCTTTTCAATCCCTAATACATAAATATGTGGATTCGTGGGGATTCCAGGCGGCTGCAGCAAATTCTAACTTACTTCTAACTAGACAGTTAAATAATAATTTGATGACAATATGATTATTGAAATCACGGGCACTGCGTAGGAGAAAACCTAGGCGCCTGTAAGATTCTGAAGCTAGGGCAGACATGTGTGCATGGAATGTCAATCCGCGGTCAAACGTCACGCCAAGATCTCTAATGGTTGATACGCGCTTTATTTCAACACCTGCTAAGGTATAGGTGGCATGTGTAGGTTGTAACTTGCGGCTAAAGGTCATGACGTAACATTTACAGGCATTAAACATCATCCTAATAAGCCTCTAAGTGTACTCCTGATCTCAGGCGAGCAATCCAGTGCCTACGAGGGCCATACTGTGTTCCAAAATCGGAGATCAAGGGTGATGTGTTGTTTCTTTTTTTGGCGGATTTTAGTCGGGGTCTAAGTAGTTTTTATTAATTATTTGTGCTGAATAGTGTGCATAACTTACATGCAGCAATGTAGTACAAGGCTAAAACCAAAAAGTTGGCCGCCCTATTTGGAACAAACATTGGAACATGGAACGACAACCTAAAGCAAGACATGATTTACTTCGACAATGAAATCAACTTTTGGGTGGATACGGCTAAAGAAAGAAATAAGATCAAAAAGGCTTCAAATGAGAACTACAAGAAACCCGAAACGGATAGCAGTGAGACCTCAGACGAAGAAGTTGGAAACAGCAACGTGTAATACAGCATAGCAGTGACATAAATAAAGTCGAAAACGCAGTTTAACCGCCAAAAAAATCACCGGGGAAGCTGGACTAGAAGCAACCTGGCGGCGACGTCGTAAAAAGAGCCCATCCATAATTATATCACCTGTATTCCAATGCTTGCTCTAGGGTGCATACTCGGTAGGCTCTTTATCCCCTCCATATCCTAAGGGCCTGTGTACCCTACCATTATCGCGGCCCCCGGTCTACTCTTTGATATGCAATGGTCTCTGTTGCACCATGTAACATGAGGTAACAGGGGCTAGTGTGAATCTTTGGGTTCATTCGATTAATCGAGTCTGGTCAAACCATGCTGGGGTCGGTGCATTTCATTCATTCATTCATTCATAATGGGAAATAAAATAGTGACAAAATACAAATATGACGTTCTTTTATATACCTACTTACGTATGGTTTGAAATTCCTTCACTCTTATTTATTTTGGAACCATAGTTTTTACACATCTTAACGCACAACTTGGCATTTTAGATTATTATTGTCACGCCACGGACACGCTTTGTTTCGCTCGCTGCTATTAGCCGACTAAATGAAATTACAACAATTGTCTGAATTTGTTATTCAAAAAAGTGGAAAAAGTTGTTCAGTTTGATGGTCTGTACCACACCCTTAAGTTTGATCTCTCGTCTGTGATACACCCTGTATAATATCATTGCGGGAAACTAATCGTGTACGCGTAGATTGATGAATTAATGGTCCGGATTGATAGTTATTTAAATAGTGTTTACTTGCTATCAGTCTGCTGTCAGTCACCGCTTAGACAGCGATGGAGTCGCACGCCGAGTATTTTCTTCTTTATTTTCTGGGCTGATTGACTTCCTCATGAATACAGGTATTTTGTTTAGTTTTAGTATTTTACATGGAACGACTGCCTATCTAACCTCCACAACCCGTTACAGGGTAGTACGATACCCCTTAGAGACTTTCGGGCTTCTGACGACCCGTAACGACTGTCAAAGGTCCACGAATGACAGCTGGGACCAACGGCTTAACTTGCTTTCCGAGGCACGGAGGGGGTCTTGGTATGTATCGATGGTTACCCATCCAAGGACGAACTTGATCGATAGACCCGTGTGCCTGTTATTACTTAGCCACAAGCCCCCTCTTATGTCGATGATTATAGATCAGTAATCAATACACGATCAGCCCTAGAGGTTTTCCGCCGATGCGTCCCGAGGAATTGTTTTCTTTACGTCGAGTCCCTTTACGTCGAAAAGTGAAAGTCACCTCGCTTTTATTCCCTCTACGTCGAGCATATGATTTCTTCCTCGCTTTTATTCCCTTTCTTTACGTCGAGTGCCGAAAGTACAGTCAGAAACAAAGTGAAATACAGTTAAGGCTCCCGCAGACAGGCGCAACGCATCTCTGGTGGAACAATTTTCAAAAAGTTTTCATAGAAATTGTTTGTTCTATTAGAATTGCGCCGCGCTTTCGCGTCGCGCCTGTCTGCGGGAGCCTTTATTACCACTTTGATAACAACTGTCACATAGACAAATAACTAGACCTTGTCGTGCAAGGTGCAAGTGACATTAAACCATTTACCATAATATACCTACCGGATATAGGAATTATGAGGTCGATAACCTATGGTCGACCTATACAGGGTTATTGGTAAAACACCAGCAACCTCTTAAGAGGTCATTGTACTCATCATTATGTATGTATGTACTTTTACTATGGGACCAAACCTGAAATCGCGAATAAAAAATCAGCTGTTCAGTACATTTATGTTCGTATAATTCGTCAAAACAGCTGAACAGCTGTTATTTTTTTCGCGGTTTCAGGTTTGGTCCCATAATAAAAGTTGTTCATAATGATGAGTACAATGAGCCCTTAAGGCGATACCAAAATAAGTTGGGGGCTTTTTCGTAACCATTTATTTCACTATTACAGAATATATAGATTTAATTTTTGGATATATATTTATTGACTATTTGATCAATACTCTGACTGAAGGAAAACACGATTGGGTTAAAATTCCTCGATAGAATTTAATTCCGAAAATACCTCTACTTTTTTATATTTTTTTCTCTAATTCTAAAATCCTAAGTAATTTCATTGCAAAATTGCATTCAAAATGTGCGTATTAGGTAATTGAAAACTCTGGCTGAACATATTTTTGATAGATAGCTTAATTTATTTTTAAACAATTTTTATTTGGTTTGGCGCTTTTATTTTGGTTCCAGCGCATTATTGCGCTCTCTTTTTTTCGCATGTGGAGGTAATTGACTCTGTCACTTTCTTATTACCGCTCAGTTAGCTTTTTACGTATCGCCTTAAGAGGTTGCTGGTGTTTTACCAATAACCCTGTATATTATGATTTTGAAGATCATGCATGACATTTTGGAACCAATCTAACTTATAGATGAGTTCACTACTCAGAGTGTTGATGATTTTTATGGTTATAAATACGTAAAAACATATTTGTTATGATCGTGGTTCGCGAGAATTAATAATTTCTCTAGTCTTGACACGGGAATCAAACCAACGACCATTCGTCTGAAAAATCAGTGGTTACATAAGTAGTAGAAAGAAATGCAACTGTGTTCTTAGCACGGGAATCGAACCCTGCGCTCGCGCTCCAACGAATGAATGAAAAATCTGTGGGTAGCCAACATTGTAGAAAACTTATTTTGTTTGCCATTTCTCATTTTTGTCGTCCCCACAAGATTATCACAGTAATTACATAAATCTCTACTCTTTAACCTACCTACCTTTTTAATTTATAAGTATGTATCGTATATACCTTGTCTTTTATTCTATGTCTTTTATCTGTTCTGTGGTATATGTAGAAGATCACTTGAGAACGGCTGGACCGATTTTAATTTTATTTTGTTTGAAATGTTCGTAATAGTTCGAATTAGGTTATTATCGAAAGAAAAAACTAAAAAGTTTCCCGGAAAAAGGTAAAATTCGGGAAAAACTGAACGTCCTTTTTTCTATGGGATTTTTGTATTTGGACCACGTCGACGTCTGATAAATCTCTGAAACGTCGAACAGCACCCTAATCGTATAACATACCTACTGTCAATCAGAATCTGAATCATTCTGAAGCTTATTACTAATCCATTGCTTATGTTCCAAAAATTTATCAGCTCGACAACGTAAATAATGCTATGCATGTTGTTGAAGTGTCGAAATGAAACAGATTCCGATTGATAATGTGTTACGCAACTACCCGCAGCTCTATTCTCACAATTTTAGCGCCACGTTAAAGCTTGGCACTTATTCAAAACCGAAAATTCTCAGAAACACTTTGAAGTTTCCGTATAATTCATAAGCATTCGATCGTAGTAAGCATATAATTGAGGATGCACTTAGCCAGGTGATGGGAAATCAAGCCAATAATCGGCATAAATTGGCAAAGAGCCAGAAATAGGTACTGGGAAAATGCAAGTGCATTTATTTACGTCGCTACTCACGCACAAACATCCACATTATTGTTCTAAATACAATAGTTTATCTGTATGTTTTGTGCGTTTACACATTTTATTTTAGGAACGGCTTTTACTTAAATCTTAGCTAAACGGTTGGCCTTCTCTTACCAATAAAATTAAATGGGAATTTGGGAACAACCCATGCACATATCTGCCATTATATTCATTTATAATAATTATACGTAAATTAGTTTAATTATTAGAATTTCGATTGCAGGTACCATTACCTAAGTGATTAATTAGCCTTTTCTATTTTAACTTGGCCAAAAAGCCTAACAACCCATTATTAAAAGCTACCCATAACTGCTGTCAAAATAAATTGTATGGCAACACTGAACTAGATTAGAATAAGACGCAATTAATTGTTGTTACAATAATTAAACGTTTTTAATAAGTAGACAAAAATACAAAATACAAAAATGCACAACATTCAATGTAGCTTATTTTAATATTAATATTATTAGTATATAATATTTATCACATATTTTTTACATGGCAGGCCATACCCGTTTTTTACCTAGATGGTCTATAATAGTAACCGGCCGTAAATATTGCACATGGGATTTTTAGAAAATGTTGGGCTTTGTAGCGACTCGTCTTCGTCCCTAGTAATTGTGCGTGACAGACTTTTTCTAATGCTCGATGTGTCATATTAGGTAGGTACTTGTTTCATGTGTTTTTCAATCCATGTGCAATATTTAATGTAAATTGTTACAAAATTATTTTATTATTGTACAGTCGACAGAAGATATAAGTAAACAGACAGCGTACTATCTTCTACATCTAAACATAATCTATTACAAATTAAAGTAGCTTTCGTGTCTGTCTG
The DNA here is from genome assembly GCA_948252095.1 of Dicycla oo. Classification (NCBI taxonomy): domain Eukaryota; kingdom Metazoa; phylum Arthropoda; class Insecta; order Lepidoptera; family Noctuidae; genus Dicycla; species Dicycla oo. The sequence continues at coordinate 21,321,477 of OX411732.1, forward strand.
TGTGACCGTTATTTTCTTCAAAACTATGCAACGGATTTTGATGCTGTTATAACGGAAGGTTTACATGTAGGTATAATGCATTAATATTATTTTTACACACAGTATGTGTCTTCATAATGTGCACATATCGAAATGAGAGAAACTAAAAATAAGCTTAACTTTATCGACGGAAAAAATATTTTAAAAAAATCGAAAAAAAAATGATATAGCTGCCTGCTGAAGTATTTTTTACGTAGCAGTGTGCAAGGCCTTTTTTAACAGCTGATAGGAAATGTTGTGATTGAGTTATACACGTGTTTTTTTTTTTTAGAAAGCTGATACGATGGTGAATAATTTGAAGTAATAAAAAGGCCTACCCCTTTTGGTGGCTTCTATTGAGAAATTTTACAATAATTGTAAAAATTGATGAAAAATATCTGATGTTTACAAAAAAAAAAAAATCAGGGCGAGTTTAGTCATTGCTGAGTTTGTTTCATCGTGATAGATCGTTGAGTTTAAAAGTTATACCGAGTTACACAGGGGTCACAGCAGCGAACAAGAATTTAAAAAGTGCTATAAAAAATATTTTTTTTTTTAGATTTTTTAAAATATTTTTTCGTCGATAAAACTAAGCTTACTTTCCAACATTTCGATATGTGCACATTATGAAGACACACACTGTATAATAGACAAATCTCGATGTTTTATCAAGTCGTAAAAACCTTGCGAATTACGGGTGGGCACTAAGTATATAAACAATTATTAGTCAACCCTTTGATATAGTTTATCGTACACAGTGTGTCTTTTGTAAAGTTTTCATGAACATAAAAATAGTTCCGAGTTCAATGGTGTGGTATATCACAAGATTCTTTTGTTGTCTGTTGCGGTACAAACGGATCTAATTCTATCAATCAATAGACATTTAGGTGCAAACAGTTCTCTGGCATATTTTGGCAGATGACTGTAACATTTCACCAGGGCCATCTGCTATTTTTTATTCATTTGCATTCCAACACGATCTCATTGTCATTTTGCTAAAAGTTCGTAATCTGCTAAATTCATAATGGTCGATCATTAGTAGGTCAGTGGTCTCGTAATAGATTCGTGGTACTGATCAAAGGAACTGTCAAAATTTTAGCAGATTACCGCATACGTCAGTCTTTCATTTGTCATTATAGTATAGAATAGAATAGAATAAACTTTATTTCGAGCCAACTCATATGTGGTTAGTAACATTGTTTTTAAGATTATGTAAGAGATTACCATTTTAAGCCATTTCATTCAATGGAGTGTCAGTGGTTGACCATTGGAAAGTCATAATGACGCCATTATATTAGTAGATTACAAAACTTGTCAAAATCAACAATTATGAAATCAATGACAGACCATTCTGACAATAGCAGACTTGAGGCCCAGTATGCGTGCCAACTACAACAACAACGACGTACAAACTAGTCATTTGCTTATGTTAACTTTTTTACATAAAACTTCCAAACTTTAGTATAAGCAAAAATATTTTGTAATAAAACGCACTTGATACAACATATAGGCACGTAAGTATTTATAACACTTGACTTATATAAAATAAATTCTTAGTACAGACGCCAGCACATTAAGGTATCCGAAACTCAAATTTTCCCAATCGACCTTGAACCTAATGCTTCAGCGATAAAGTTGAAAATCTATTAAAGAAATTTGACATATTGTAGTAGCTTGATGTGCTGGCGTCTGTACATAGTTCTATATACAAGAAGCCAGCGCAATATTTTAATGTTAAAATCCTAACTTCATTCCTAACTAATATTATAAATGCGAAAGTGAGTTTGTTTGATATGCTTTCACGCTAACTAACGGCTGAACGGATTTGGATGAAATTTGGCACATGGGTAGAATTTCCGACCACGACGTGAGCGAAACTGCGGGTAAAAGCTGGTAGAATATAATTTTACGATTAAGTACACAAGACATGATTTTACGTGATACACATTTAAGTTAATCAAGCCAACAGCATAAGTAATTACTTAATTACAATAAAACTAGTGCCTCATCCACGCACGACAAACCAATAAGAGCACTCGAGCAATCGATGAACTCTTTCAAGGCGTTTTACTCCGCCTCGTTGGATTTAAAATTTTGAACTCATTGTTGAGTTCAAAATTTCCCGAACGAAAGCCATCAAACCAAAAACGCACCGTGCGTTCACTTGCGGTACCATGTCTATATCCAAACACGTCGTTAATATTGTAGTATGTGCTGCGTTGGTGCCACGACAGAACTCATATTCGAAATTATCGCGCAATTTAGATTTTTCCATGGTTACAGAAAAATCAATCACAAAAAAAAAATCGAATGGCGGGACAACAAATGCTTTTGCAAAAAAAAATTTTATGCGATGTTATAATTCTAAATAGAATGAAAGATATTGATCTTCACACTAGCCGGTATCAAAAATCGGCAATTGTATAGGTAAGGTCCTAATATGATTATTGTCTCCTAAGTACATTACAACTAACATTATTATAACTTACGGTAAAAAAAAAGCTTCTCACAAAAATAAATATTATCTATAATTTAGTCATCCCCGCCACCTGAATCACATCCTCCTCCACTATCACCCCCACCTGAATCACAACCACCCCCAGAATCATGACCTCCGCCAGTATCGTGGCTACTGGTGTGATGGGTGCCCGAGTCGTGATGGCTACTTGAGTGATGCGTTCCCGAGTCGTGATGGCTACTCGAGTGATGCGTTCCCGAGTCGTGATGGCTACTCGAGTGATGCGTTCCCGAGTCATGTCCACTCGAATGATGCTTTGCTGAGTCGTGTAGACCACTCATAGGAAGCGTTGCCGAGTCGTAACCACCCTTATGTTGAGTTGAGGAGTTGTAATCATCATTAGAATTCGACATCAAGTCTTGTCCAGGCTCGCTAAGATGATTGCCAACTCCTACATGCATATGTTGCGCCGAAAGACTAGTTATGCCCCAGTCATCGTTGTTATCCGTAGTGTTGTCATAGTAACTACCTCCGCCAGAGTTCTTATATCTTTTGTTGTAGATCCTTTGATTTCTCTCCCTGGGTTTGTCTTCACAGCAGTCGTTCAAGGAATTCGCACAGCAATCACAACAACTCTCGGTACAGTTTCTGATACCCTGGCAACACATTGATAGAAGTGTGCACACGAATAAACAACATCCTTTTTTGTTTCTTGTGTGGATACAGCAATCATCGTGTTGTTCGCTGTCTATTCTGTGTATCCTAGGCGTGTTATCTGCACCATTGCCTTCTTGCATTGCTGTTGGTTGATACGGCGATGTAGCCGACGGCTGGGCCGATATCACATGCGACATATTATTGTTTATTTAGAACTGTACTTAATTTATTCTACGTCTGTACCTACGTGGCCGCTCCCGACCCAAAACATGACGTAATCGCTCGAAATATCCTGTACTGTTTCGTAAATAGTAGGTTTATTAATATTATGGCGATATATCACATTGTACACTCACAGTTTTTATTAAGTCCTTTGATAAACACCAACGTCAATGTTGTTTACTTTTTATATCACTGAATAAACCCGTTCATCAAAACGACAGCCTTAAAAAACTGGTAAACAATGTCACTTTGTCCATCAAGGCTTGAATAAAGTATTGAGAACACGGATTTCTATTCATAACGTATTGTTCGTCGCTGAGGCACAATAATACTGGACGGGAATAGCAACGCTACGCTCAGGTCAACTGAAGTAATACAAGTTATCGTGTGACTCACACATTGAACAAACGACTGTCTGTAGTAATAATCACTAACTGTGAAACGGTCTGACTCATGCCACGACGGTGTAAACACGACTGTGTAATCTACTCTACCAAATGAGTTGGAGAACAGAATCGACTTGTTCTGTAGTAAGCACTTACCAACTTATAGTACTTAGCACATGTATTTATCGCAGTTGAGTGAGGAATGAGGTACTGCCTGTCTGCTTACTTGCTTGTGTAATATCTATTTACAGTTTGTGTAAATTGAAAACTTGGGAGTGTCTGCTAAAAATTCGTATTTACTCGTAATATACCTAGGTAATAAATAAAAATTAAATGTTGTTCCTTCATAAGCGGCAGAAGTGGAAAAAAATTTAGGGAAAGAAAGTTGGAAAAGTTGCCCGCGAAATTCGGGAAACACTGAACGTGCATTTTTCTTTGGGATTTTTGTATGAATTATTGAAATTTCGACAGGACAACGTCCGTCGAGTCAGCTAGTGCTAAATATTTATTTGCCGTAATCGTATTAATTTATCTACAATGGATAAGGAATAGTCAATAAAAACGACAGTGCCACAATAACAAAATATTACTGATGAATATCGAGTGACGTCATGACTCAAGTATTCTGTGGAATGCAATTTGCGTAACACAGCTAATTGGGCTTCATTTAGAACAATAAAGCTTCTCAGTCATATTCATAATGTTGTGCAAATTGTCTTGTTGTTCATCGAGCAAAATGTGGTAATTTAAAAACAACGCTTGCAACACCGAAATCGAAATGTCAAAATCAAGGTTACTACTCTTATCGCCAAAATAAAGGCGTCACGAAATCCAATTAGATTCTATGGAAATCTATAAAATTAGATAAGTAGTATTACAGAATGGGTTCGCAGTTTCACACTTGAGTTAACGCATTAAAGGACATTGAACGAGACACAATAGAAGTTTTATTGTTATAACGCGTATGGGTGTTTAGTGTGCCCCACATTTTTTCTTTAAAAACCTAGGTAGGTACTTAATTACTTTGCAACAATACAAAATAGGTACTTGGAAAGCTGCCACGCGAAAATGGATTTGTGCTGGACACATCTGCGGCATGTCAGACGACCAATGGCCCAAACCTACGACCCACTGGGTCGTTCTTAATGTGCATAAGGCCTCGATGACCTGGCGCATCTCGGCGGAGATTAACCACCACGCCCGTTCTTATTAGGTATCAAATACGGAAACCACGCGCGGTTACAAGCGACATCGTGGCAGGCCCAGAAGGAGATGGCGGGATGAGCTGGACTCCTTCAACAAGAACTGGTTCTTAGTAGCTCTAGACAGAGAGAAGTGGAAAGAGAGTAGGGAGGCCATTGCCCTGCAATGGGACATCACAGGCTTTTAATAATAATACAAAATAATACCTACTACCTACGTCTTATGCATAATGGTGGCAATACACGCTAGGGTTTGCATGATAGTTATAACCTTACACGCATAACCCACAGACATAACCGAATTACTACCACTAGGTGCGTTGTTCACATTGACCCTATCACTTTGACTCACGTATGTGTACTTATAGCTGTTGCTCATTTATGAAAGGGGAATAAAAAGAAACCATATTTCTTTCTTTTCAAAATATTAGTTATATTTTTACAACCATTAATCACACAGACGTTGATTGCAGGCATATGTACCTAACGTGATATGTACTTATTAGGTAGGCTAGGTAATCATCATTCATCATCTTTTACCGCTAAACGAGTTTAAAACATCATTCTGTCTCTGTCATCGTCAAACGATTGAAAGAAACAGAGCGATGTTTTAAAATCGTTTAGCGTTACAACTGTTTAGTGAAGTGTGTTGAAAATGAGCCTTAGTATTATTGTTATTTAGACCTAATTTGATAAATCCGCCATCACAGCCCCCCCAGTCCCCCTCCGTCAAAACCACCCCCACCGCCCCACCCTCTATCGAAACCACCCCACAGTCCCCCCCCCCCCTCCGTTAGAACCACCAACGTGAGAATCACCAGTATAATGGATGACTGTCACTAGCATGATGAGAATCACCAATTGTAGAAAAACACTTCCCTACAAAAGGATCCACGTATGAAACGTGGATCCTTTTGTTGGGAAGTGTTTTTGTGTAGTATTCATGGGGGGAAGGAGGGTATCTCCTCCGCCACCCTCTTCCTTTGCTTTCGGCTGGGTTGATATCACTAGCGACATTAAAAGTATAACGAAACTTGAAGTCATCGGATCGGACTCATTTCACACTTCACACAAAAGATCTCTAATAAACTTCAACATTAATTTTGTTGTTTTATTTAATGATTTTGAAAACTGAACTGAGGAAAACTTTTCATCAATGTCACTGCTCTCCAAGGTATGGAGGAAAGCAAACGCGAACACGTTTGTTAATATTACGTTTGGTAATATTCCTTTCTGCGGAGGGTGCCTGTCCACAGAAGCGGAGCGAGGCTGCAGAGCGGAGAAACGGAGAAATATTAACCAATAAGATTGCATGAATCTCCATTCTGCTCCAGGAGCCAGGATCCTATTGGTTAATATTTCTCCGTTTCTCTGCTCCGCAACCTCGCTCTCCGCTTCTGCGGACAGGCACCCTAAGTAAGCCACGCGGCGGTCTATCTACTTATACCTATCAAATTATAGTAAGTTGGTATCCCAAAACACACACACATTGAAGTCTGTAGTTATTAAGTTCATGTGTGCAGTTAAGCAGCCAGAAGCTGAGGCTGAGGCCAAACGAACGTAATTTTTTGAGCTGTGAGTCGCGTAAAATGAGTCGCGGATTTTTTTTTATAAAATGAGATTAACTCATTTTGCGACGCCGTGTGGCACAATCAAGACTTTAGTATGATGAAAGCAATTGCAGCGTAAATTCCGCGACTTACAGCTCAAAAAATTACATTCGTTTGGCCTCAGCCTAACCAACACGCTGTCAAACTCACGTTAGGTGCTATTCAATTCACTCGATACTCGCTGCTTTTCAGAATTGTCTAAGTCAGTTTTCAAGATTTGTCTACCTCAAGTAACCCTCGTTGACAAATCTAGAACGACAGCTTAGCAAATATGATGGCATTTATCCTGTAGCGGGACAAACACTACCGTTACGCTGAAATCCCATTATTTGATTTGAGTCACACTCAACTATAATTAGTAATTACTTGTCCGAATGAAATCACAATGTACTGTAATGACTGTACCTAGAAAATCCCATATTATTCAAAGTTCAAATTAAGTACATTAGTTAACTGTGGTTTCATAAGATAGCGGCCGTCATTAAAATCTGTCATTTTCACCAGAATTTGAAATTAAGTCAAACCCGGGCGGGGTTTGACCAAAGATTTAAACCGCCAGATTTGTCCTCACCGTACTTAGACACAAGAAAAACCGGTCTAGAGCGAGTCGGACTCGCGCACCAAGGGGTTCCGTACCATCATATATTTAAAAAAAAGTGTGAAATTTAGAGACATCGTTTTATTTTTCCTGTAATCTTTACATAAACTTCTATCACATAGAATAATTTCAGATTTTTCTCTATGCAAACTTCGGAGATAAGGACGGTATTTTTTTTAAGTTTTTCATCAAAAATCGAAAACTATGCGGCCTAAAAAAAAAAGAAAAAAAAAGTTTGAGAATGTGCGAACAGCGCTCTTTCATATGATACTCCACATGCCCTAGTAGCCCCACTTCGAATTTTTACCCCCTTTCAGTCCCTGTTGCTAAAAATACGTAGGTATATATTTTTATTTCTTTCTTATTTATAAAATAGTTGGGTAAACTATTGAAAAATTCAAGTTAATAGCATTAGTAGTTCTTGAGATATCAATCTGTGACAGACGGACAGACAGACAGACTGAGTCGCACCATAAGGGTTCCTTTTTACCATTTTGGTACTGAACCCAGTAGCCATACTAAGAAGTGTGAGCTCACACATTATTAAACAGCGTTTCCATGATAATCAAGTGAAGACACTGCGTTTCGTGTCAGAGGTGTCAAAACGAAACGGAAATGTAGGTACGACTATGTTTTGACGCGGTAGAGCGAATCTAAAGATTTAAATTTTAGCCACAGTTATCATTTTCATGATAGCTGTCACAGCGGCCGTTAGTGGCGGCCACTGCTCTTCTAGGAAACCAGGAAAACGTGACTTTAGTTGATTGATATTAATACCTATTGTAGTCTTTGACGTCATATTATTTCCCCGTTAGCCGTTCGTAACCACAAATTATTTGTAAATCTATTTCGATCGCCTATTCTTGTGGCTATAATATCAAGCTATACGTTTTATAAGCTGGCCCCGTATTGTATAGACTTTCCGTACATTAAGAGGCCAGCTTATATTGGAAATGTATTGATTGGTCGTCGTGTACTCATGCTCGTTATTTTTGTTTATTGTTCAAAATGTGTGATGATGTTTTGCTGTTTTATACTAGGCATTAAGACGGAGTATGCGTAGATTATATAAACGAAATACCAAAATAATTTGTAAATGATACTTAGGTAGGTACTCTAAAGGTAGTGTGTATTTATTCCGAATGGATTACAGAATATCTAGGTTCCCAAACATATATTATATAAGAACGTAGATTGAAACATCAAATGTGAGAAAAATAAGTTTTCTATAGTAATTTTAAATTCCTCATATCTCGTCTTCAAATCAATGTCCTTTCAAAATATACGTTTGGGAACCTAGATATTCTGTAATCTAATCGGAACAAATACACACTACCTTAAGAATATGTTTGATTTACAAATTATTTTGGTATTTCGTTTGTATGAACTACGCATGCTTCGGCGGCCTCTTAATTAACCTAGAGTAGTTTCGGGTATTATGGTCTGGTCGGCCAATATGGACTACTACTATTTCTCCGAAATAAAAAAACACTAGCGTTTAACTTATCTGCCACGACGTCGCAACACTACCTACGCCTCCTCAGTCAACCTGTGCAGCGCAGCGATAGCGTGCGTGTCCTGCATATTGTGTTGCTGTTGTCCAGAATTACGTATTTCGATGTTATTTTTTTGTAAGTTTCAATCATTTCAGTTACTGATTCGAAATATCGATGCCTTAGTTCACAATTGTACTAACTACAAAATTTTAAATTTTCACTTTTTTAGTGCCAAATACACTAAATGTCACGCTGTTTCGTTTGCGCGTATTGAAATACCGTTGATAAGTCTCTTTCTACTAAAAACGTAGTTTACAGATTATTTTACTTAGTTTTAGTACTGTTCATGTAAAACTTTAAACCTCTCTCCTCAAAATTGTCAATTCTGTAGTTAGTGCAATTGTGAACTAAGGCATCGATATGAATGTTTTTTATATTTTTAATGCACAGTTTTGTAGACAAATCCTTTATCTGTGGTGTGGTAACAGTTTTGTATGTATACCTATTGTTCATTGGTTTTACGTAAGATTTTACTTGTCAAAAACGTATCCTGCGGCCAATATGGCTCACCAGGTGAATCATGTATTAAATGCCTATGTTGTAAGCTATGGGCTTTTGAAGAACGCTCAGGAGTGGAAACTGACATTTAATTCTGTGAATTTGGTCCACAAAATCACTTGCACTTAATATTGTTTGTATTGTTAGATCTGATGGACAATATGGCTCACTGAATTTTCGGCCAATATAGCCCCAGGCCATATTATCCCACCATGTTCAGATTTTGATGATTGTTCAAGTTTACGAAAAGTTATATTTTTTGTTATTCTTTGAAATTATACTGCCTTAACCTTCTAGTTATTAATTACTGATTAGTTTAACGACATAATTAACCAATAAAGACTGAATGATCTCATACACTTCGAGTTTTATTTCCAAAAAAGCTTATGGTGTGCCATAATACCCGAAACTACTCTACCTATTGCAATGTGGTTTAATAAATGAAATTAGATGGGTTTATGCCGAAGGTACCTATTTGCATTGTTGTTGTATTGGTTGAAATAGCTGCTCCTTAGTTTTATGTACATAGAACTGCCTAAGCATTTATGTATAGGTACCTACTAAAATACACGTACTAATTGTTTTTTCCTCTACGTACCTAGTACCTACTTACACGTAGGTACACAAAAGCGGTTAGCTTGGTACCCAAAAACTGATTAAAAGTACCTATATGTGACGTTCCACGGGAAAAGGTATACCTTATGGTGATGTTTAGTTTCGGAGATACTTATTAAATGTTTCGTAAAAATATGTAAAAAAATAGATTTTTATTGCTGTCTCGTAAACCATAAGATGTTACTTTTATTTTCCTATTTCTATTTCTTATGATATGTAAGTTATTAGCCCATATTGTGGCTTCAAAGTTTAGTAGAAAAGGTATCATAAGGCCGTGTTATGAAAAATAAGAATACCTACTTGCAATCCTGTCGGGACATGCTCCGCATACCTATATGATTAAGTAAATTATATCGAAATAGAAAAAATACGTTGAGTTTATTAATACAGTTTTTTTTAATAAATGAAAATGCTTTTTCGTTTCATTGTACCCCACTTGTCCCTAAGTCTTAAAGGTACCTATAGGTAAGGAGGAACTGATTATTTTTGTAGCAGTTTATTATTAAAATAATAAAAAGATTGTTTGAAGTTTGTTACATAATTTCCATACAATTTTTTATTTACATAATTTCCTTTTCTTAAATGTATGTAACAACTAGCTACCGCCCGCGGCTTTGCCCGCGTGGGTTGTCAATAAAAGTAACCTATGTCCATCACGTGCAGTCTGTCCCCGACCACTTTGACTCTATCGCTGACACGACGGCCGCGATTGACTCATTCACAGAACACGTACAATCTGTCCTGGACGATTGTTCAAGGGAAATTCCAGCGATGGAAGACCATCGCTGGAAGTTGCCGGACGATGTGCGTGAGCTGCTGAATGGGAAGAACGCGGCTGTCCGTGCCTACAGCAGCTTTCCCTGCCAAGCGAACAAAGCCCATATGCGCTCTTTACAGAGATCTGTAAAGAAACGCATAGAGGAGCTGCGTAACACTGGCTGGGATAAGATGCTGAGCGACCTAGAGCCTACCCACCTAGCCTTCTGGCAACTCCAGAGGAAGCTCAGATCCCAAGAGACTGCCTCTATGCCCCCCCTTATCCGCCCTGACAAGACCATCGCTTTCGATGATGTCGACAAGGCTGAATGCCTAGCCGACAGTCTTGAGACTCAGTGCTCACCCAGCTCCCAACCAGTAGACCAAGCTCACCTCTCTGAGGTCGACGCGGAAGTCGAACGTAGAGCCTCCCTCCCTCCCGTTGAAGACCCTGATTGTCCCCTGCCCCCCGTCACTCCAGACGAGGTGCAGGACATAATCAAGGGTCTTAAACCCCGTAAAGCCCCCGGCTCAGATGGAATTACCAATAGGGTGATCCAACTCTTCCCCGCCCACCTTATAATGCTCATGGTCACCATCTTCAATGGTGCCATGAGCAACAACATCTTTCCTCAAGCATGGAAAGAGGCCACTGTAATTGGCATCCCCAAGCCCGGTAAGCCCAAGGCTGAGCCCTCTAGCTACCGCCCCATCAGTCTGCTCAATGTGCTCGGCAAAATCTATGAGAGGCTTATTTATAAGCGACTCAGAGACTATGCCGAGACAAAGGGTCTCATCCCTAACGAGCAGTTTGGTTTCCGAACGCAGCATTCCTGCGTTCATCAGGTCCACCGCATCATCGAACACATAAGCGTTGGCTTCCAACGTGGTTTGATGACGGGCGCTGTCTTCTTTGATATAGCGAAAGCGTTCGACAAAGTCTGGCACAACGGCTTATTATATAAGCTCTACCAACTTGGCGTGCCGGATCGTCTCGTACTCATCTTACGAGACTTTTTGTCGAATCGCACCTTTCGCTATCGCATAGAAGGAGCGCTATCCTCCCCCCATCCCATCCGTGCAGGAGTCCCTCAGGGCTCTGTGCTCGCTCCCCTCATTTTCACGCTGTTCACCAGCGATATCCCGAAAAGTAAAAAGGCGCAGTTAGCTCTGTTCGCAGACGACACGGCCATTTACTATTCGGGCAGGGACCAACACCCGATATCTCGCACTCTCCAAACCGCAGTCGATAATCTCGGCGCCTGGTTTAGGAAGTGGAGAATCGAGGTCAATCCCGACAAGAGTCAAGCGGTTCTCTTTCTGAGACCGCGTCGCACTCGACTCCCCCCCCGACCGATCACCATGTTCGGCAAGCCGATCCCTTGGGAGACGCGAGCCAAATACCTCGGTGTGACCCTCGACCACCACCTCTCCTTCGCTGAGCACATAAAGCAGGTGCGTTCGCGCGCCGCTTTCGCTCTCGGTAGGCTCCACTCCGTTCTGAATGCACGTAGCAAATTGTCACTTAGGTGCAAATTGCGCATTTATACAGCGTGCATTCGCCCCATCATGACCTATGCGGGTTCAGTGTTTGCGCACGCAAAACCTCACCTCATTCATAGGATGCAGGCCCTCCAAAACCGTTTCCTCCGAAAGGCAACGGGAGCCCCTTGGTTCGTTCGGAACGAAATCCTCCATGTCGATCTCGACATTCCCACCATCCCCCAGTTCTTGAAACGCAATTCCAAGCGTTTCTTCGACTCAGCCACCAACCATCGCAACCCTCTGGTTGTCGAGGCGGCTAGCTATGTCCCCTCTCTTATTAGTAAGGTCCGCCGCCCCAGGCTTGTCCTCTCAGATCCCGACGACCCCATAACTCTTCTCCAGGAGAGCAGTAGGGACCGTAGGAACAAAAACAAATCGACATTCCGACCTCGCCGCCGAGGTCCCTCGCGACGACCCCGTAATAATGGTCCTCCCCCCCGTCCCTTGCTCGGGTATGATGTGCCAGCTGGTGGCGTAGCTGAGCCTGTAGCTTTAAACTCCCCTGATAATAATAATTCAAATCTGATCCAGCCTGTCCCATCTTGCTGTCCTCCCCCCAGCGACGCCCTAAGCCGAGGCCCGTTCCCCACAGGGGGAGCCCTTAGCGTGTGGTCGCTTAGTCTGTAAGTTTTTTGCCCCTGGCTGGAGGCTTTAAGTTTTTCTTAAGGCAGCCACAGGATAGTCCGGTTAAGTAGTCTCGACCTCTCTAGGTCAACTACGAGATGCCATTCATAAAAAAAAAAAAAAAAAAATCACGTGCAGTCTGTGGGTCAGCTTCACTCAGCAGGCTTACTGTGCGACTAGGCAGCGAGCTATGTGTTAAATATAATAATGCTCTGAGAGTACTGCTGCGGCTGCCGAGGCGTTGTAGTGCGTCAGGAATGTTTAACATTGACGGGTTTGCAGCCATCATTAGAAAAAGATGTGCATCCCTGATGACGGGTTCCCTACTTGATTTCGAAAATTGATGATTCGATTTTTATTATATCGAACACGGTGTGTCGATAATTCAGTTGTACGATGTTTTATTCCATCGATGCTTTATTGGTGCGATGTATCGTTTGTGCGAAAAATCCTGTTGCGAAAAACCCTACTGCGATTGCTTATTAGTTCGATAGTATGTCGGTTCGAAACGCCTACTGTTGTCCGTGACATTGAATTAATAATCTTGTTTTGCATTATAGACGTTAAGGAAATACATTAAATACCATACATATCTTCACGTCTATTTTCCTAAAATGAGGAAGACAGGTAGCAAACTCACCACGTTTAGCTTTTGCATGAGTTAAAGATAACGTAGACATTATCAGTGACCGGTTGCTAGCCAATCGCCTTCCCGCAAAAGCCAAAACTGTCATACTTCAATCGTCTATTTCGATATGCAGGGAAAAGAAAGCAACTGGGGCACTCTATTTTTTTGAATCCTCACCCAGTACTACTGCTTATGTTTGCTAATACCTAAAATAAATTAACAACACCTAAAATACTCATTTAAATGTTTTATTTTAATAAAAAATCATATAACAAAGTAACGAAAAATATACACTTAGACATAATCAGCATAGAAAAAGAAATAAACAAAACAAATCGTAAATTAAAAAAATATGATTATATTACTATATATATATTGTATTTTCTATGTATTATTATATTTTCATGTAACGACACATTTAAGAGAAAAAACAATGAAAATGCAAAAAAATATTTACATAATAATATTGTAAATTCAATTCTATGTGATTAGAAATGGCTCTTAAAAAAGGAAGAAGTCCATATTATTACGGTTTGCACAAATCTTCGCAATAGAATCGGATATTCTTTTTTTCCTTTTTTTTCTTGGGTGGAGTCTTATCAACGCTAGCCTGTGCTTTTTCAACAGCGTGATATGTGCTTATTTGTTCTTTTAGAAGGCTCAAAAAATAAAGATAGAAGTAATATAAGGTGTAGGTATGCCAATTTATTTTCTGATTTTGTTTTTGGAATATATACAATAGGTATCATATATAAAACATTTTTTTGTATATAGGTATATATAATTATATTTAATTTAACTTATTTAGGTATAGGTAGATTACGATTATTTTAATATATTGAAATATAATTCATTAATGTATCTTGATGTAAATTATAAACTAGGAATTATATTTTTTTTAATAAAAGGAATTATTAATATTTCCTTAACGTCTATAATGCAAAACAAGATTATTAATTCAATGTCACGGACAACAGTAGGCGTTTCGAACCGACATACTATCGAACTAATAAGCAATCGCTGTAGGGTTTTTCGCAACAGCATTTTTCGCACAAACGATACATCGCACCAATAAAGCATCGATGGAATAAAACATCGTACAACAGAATTATCGACACACCGTGTTCGATATAATAAAAATCGAATCATCAACTTTCGAAATCAAGTAGGGAACCCCTGATGACGCCTGTTCGCGGCAGCACCAACAGTATTCTCATTGTGTTCACAGATCTGTGGGATACCAAAAATAGCCTATAATATACATTACAGGAAAACCTATAAAAAGTCTATAGTCTTAAAATAACATGGTAGATCTCTCAATATTGTGCGTACAAACTTATATTTTGCAGTTGGAATGTATGGGAGAACATGCTTTTCAACTATAATGTTGTTTGTTCTCGGGACAAATTCATCCAACTACGGAACCCTTCACATTGCGTGGTCCGACAAGCACTTGACTGGTTTTTTTATAGGTTGTATTTGTAAGTATAAAGCGGACAGTTTCGTTTTGTTTTCATTAGATTATTACAATTGGTTTTTGTTCGTCAGTACAATAATGACGGTTAGTTTTAGGGAAAGGTTGTGTTGTAAGAAGATATATAGTTTTAGTTGTTAGGTTGAATATTACTACCGATTTTGTCATTTTTCCTAGCTCGAGATCTGCAAATAGCTAGAAATATTTAGGGTTTAGGGTAAGAAGGTTTGAGTAGGCGTAGGGCGAGTCAGCACACAGAGCTACTGAGACACCAGAACAGTCCCAAGATCGGCGTCAACAACACGCCGAGTATCTGGCATCTCGACGAGCTGCTGAGACTCTAGAAAAGTACTAAGATTGGTGTCAATAGCATGCTATAGCGGATGTGCATGTGCCTATACTCTCAGTGCGCATGGGACGAGGTAAGGCGCCTAAACGTTATTCGCCCTAACGTGTATCGGAACGTCTCGTTTACGCGCCTGGCGTCGTCCAATAGGAGCGAGGGGAGAGAAGTCAGTGATTGGCGGTTGGTAGTTTGGTAAGAGGAGAGATTTTAGAATATGGCGGAGCTTGAAAAAGTTGTAATGTTCGTGTGTCTTTTTATTGTGATTATATAGTTTATGCCAAGTGATAAAGCCCTTTTATTGTACCTGCCCCACCCCGACTATAATGCTGAGTATCTAGCCTTTCAACGGTCTTCGGAGTCACCAGAATAGTCCCAAGATCGGCGTCAACAACCATAGGCGTATATGGGGGGGGGGGGGGGGGGCGTTGCCATCCCAGAGTGGTCTGGGGTTGGGCGGCTGCCCAAAGGCGCCAGGCATGAAGGGACGTCTCAGGCGCCCGTTCATGTCTGGTTTCCCGTCTCGTCTATCTCAGCAGAATTTTCTGCAAATAAATGATTCTTATTCTTAAAATTAAATAAAAACCACAGACATTGATTTTCCAAATATTTTATTTTATAAATTAAAAAATATATATATAAGAGCCTAATTAGATACTGACCTTGTAGCAATTATGTATATACAATGGGCGTTTATACATGGCCAAGACTTATAGATCTAATACAAAATGGACAATTTTGTACCTACTTACTTATGTTGTAAAATATAAAAATGACTATCCGAATGAACACAGAAGCACTGAAAGGGTTGATACAGATGTCACAATACTAAGGTTCGTGCAGACTGGCGCGACGCGACTCTGGTGAAACATTTTCTATGAAAACTTCATTAAATTGTTCCACCGGAGTCGCGTCGCGCCAGTCTGCACGAGCCTTTACACTTCTTAATCGGTTTTTGGCTAACTCATGAAACTCGCTACGGTCGAGATTAATAAATGTTCCATGTGCTTTGGTTTGGATAATTATGTTCCCGTCTTTGTCTTCCACTTGCAGTTTAACAGTGACAGGAATAATACTTAACCAATGTACGTGCTAAGTAACGTTTATAAATTTGGATTTAGTACGCTTTATAGACCTCAGCGTGAGACCGGCGAAATTAAGAAAATTTTCTCGTTTCTCTTGGGGCCACAGCTTCTTTTACTAAACATCTATAATAATACCTAATTGAATCGCTCCATGTTAACAGGGCATGAGTCACCATTTTTGGTGTCTGGACTACCGGCGTTGTAAGGAAAAAGGACGTACTTACAGAAATATTCAAATGGAGAAAAAAATATTTTGTCCTGATTAAAACACAAAATACAAAGGCAGATATGTCTTTGAATAGTAAAAATTATTAGGTTTTCTTTAAGTTTACGCCAATATAAAAAAAACTGGTAGATGCGTCTTTTTTTGCTGATTCCGAATATGTAAAAAACTCTGTTTCGAGAAAAATGTCGGATACGTCTTTTTTCCTTATGACGGCAGTATTGCCCTTTTAACATGGAGCGATTCAATTAGAGTACCTATTTTTTTCTAACTCACAATATGAACGCTTATCGTCTACGTCAGCGTTCGTAGATACAGTTGTCTTACGAAAACGTTGTTCACTTTTAGACAGTGTCACAATAAACTCGTTACTTGTCAAACGATTTAAAGGTGAACGTCTACTGGTCCGCATCGGCCGCAACGCACGCACGGTACGTAAGTATTGAACGGATTTGCCGATAACATGCGTCCACTTATCCGGAAATTATCTGTTCTTTGCAAATTTGAATATGTCGATGTTTCACATAATGCAATTCTTCATAATATCTTTCTACTATTATAATTAAAAGTGAGTCATCCACTTTACAATGTTTTTCGCGGTTCTCATCTCAATTATATTTAATAAAACAACGTGCGGCAGTGAGCGATGCACGCGGTGAACTTATCCATGTGACGTCACCGGCGCACAACGCATTTTTTGTTCATATATTCGGCCAGCGCTCGGTGTGGGCGGTACTGATGGACGCAGTGCTATATGAATTCTTGCAAAGCAAACCAAAATCCGTTGCCTGCCGTGCGTTGGTTGCGGCCGGTGCGGATCTGTGGACGTTCACCTTTACGCCATATTTTTGTCGCCATTAGTATCGTATAATATGAAAAGATTACAAATAGCGGTACGAGGATCTTTTGACGCGTGGCTATAATCGGGACGAACGCAGCCATCTTCTTTTTTTAATTCACAAAACAATTTGCTTGCCGCACACAGGCCACACGCTACAGCCACAAAACGCCGCCACCCACACGCTGGAAGCGGAAGTGCGCGACAGACATTTTGTGGTCGATAACCATTACTTTTCTAACCCATTGCCACAGATTAATACAGACGGGACACTCCGCAAAATCACGTGCATATTGCCAACGATTGATGTCGGGACGTTGTATACAGGGTTGTATCAGAAAGATATGGTCTTAAGGGACTTATG
Source organism: Dicycla oo (assembly GCA_948252095.1). Classification (NCBI taxonomy): domain Eukaryota; kingdom Metazoa; phylum Arthropoda; class Insecta; order Lepidoptera; family Noctuidae; genus Dicycla; species Dicycla oo. Next base: position 21,339,177 of record OX411732.1, read on the forward strand.
GTCTACAGTACAGACCATCAAACTGAACAACTTTCTCCATGGGACCAACATCGTAATCGAGAAAAAGATATCAGCCGTCCCATACATTTTCCACCTAACTGATACACGCCGCGCGGTCAACTCTGCTTGCGCGATGTAGGACTTTGCGTGACGTCAGTGTGATAGTTCGCATGAGGCGTTATAGATGCCGCCACAGTCTGTATGCATTGCTAAGCGTTTGTGTTGATAAGCATTTAAAAAACTGGATGTTGAGAGTAACGTTTACTATGGGACCAACTTTGAAATCGCGAACAAAAAAGCAGCTGTCCCATACAGTTTAGAACAGTAGGTGCGCAACTTTAATATGCAACAGAAATATGATTTTTTTTCGCGATTTCAAAGTTGGTCCCATAGGTAGTAAAAGTTATTCAGTTGCGATGGTCTAACTAAAGCACTCCTTAAAGTTTGTAAAGTTATAGTATATATGTAATGTAATGTATATGTATAAGTATATATGACCATAAAATGTCAGGTAAATCTCACAGCGCACAGAGACGCCTGGGCGACCGCTGCTAGAGGCGGCATTGTCTACACTACACTTTCCATACAAACCAATCGTGTCACCGCTTGCCCGCACTACGATTCAAATAACGTTTAGAAACTGACGGCTTTGAATGGCATCCATGACAGAAGTTGCGACGCCACCAGATGGCGCCACTTTGACAAGAGGTCTTCCATTTCATCAATGAATATACAATACACAGAATGTAATTTTAATCACAGTTATCCTCTTAAGGGGTCACTGTACTCATCATTATGAACAAAGGAGAAGGGAATGACTCCATAGATTCCTGGGCCCAGGTGTTAACTGAATCAAACTAGCCATATTTGTAAGAGGATATAATAACAAGACCTCACTGAAAATTTGGTGAAATTTAGCTATCCAGGAACCAAGTTATATGAATTATAGTAAAAGTGAGGTTATATTGTAACATTGTAGTTTTTTATGTTATTTACGAAATTATGGCTTCGGTTGTGTAATGGTTTTATGTATGGAACGTGTGACGTGTTGAAGATCTGACACGTTTGGCTCTCCCGCGCGCCCTGGACAGTCGCTACAGTCGAAGGTACGGAACGGTCAAACGGCACATTCCATAAATTGAATATTATGTCTATTTAAAACTAATTAGCTATTAAATAAGTATTGATCTAATATATTATGCTGTCCAATAAAAAGACAACCGACAGCCATGACGCCAACATGGCTTGATAGGCTAAAAGCACGATTTGAATAGGTAAAAAATGGGTAAAAACTTACAGGCTGAAATGCACGCCAATGACGAATAACTGATAAAATCGCCTTATGTTCCAAGACTCTTCTACCAATAGAGTTACTGCGACCAGTCGCAATCGTACAATTTACACAGCGATCCATGTCGTCAATATCCAATCGATAGGCGTAAACAGTTGTCCAAAATAGAGAGCCAGGTAATTTAGAATACCAAGATCCGTCAAATAGTCCGTTATAATGTGCAAAGCCGAGGTCGTGGGGTTAAACAATAAAACAAGGAAAATACGTGCGCACTCAGAGCGAAAGAAAACGAACGAGTACGTGTCAGTCAGTGACTGACGGATATCAGGCACAAGTGTTGCCAGAAGAAAAAAAATCACTATGAATCTATTCAATCGATTCCACAAAAGCTTGATATGCACTTGTCACTAGATTTTCATACATATTCTCATATTTTACCGATTTATTCATAATCGATTAACACATTCTCTGCTGAATTCTTTATGCAAACGCTTCTTTATGCTACACCCTTACCGACCCTTTTTTACGATGTTTTCGAAACAATAGAGATGCACAACGAACACACATGTGCGCCGCGCCGCACTTGAAGAAAGTTATGAAAATGCGCATGTGTGTCTGCCGCACTGAATGTGTTAATAGTAATTCAGGAATTATTTAATCAAATATTTAGTTTCATTAACTTAATTTAAGTTTTCTCGCTTTCTAGGTAGAAATATGGTACCATACTTTGTGATTTCCTTTAGAAAAATATAACGGTTTTTTTTAATACACATTTCAACTAGTTCAACTGCTGGGCCCAGAAGTCCCCTTCTCCTTTTACTATGGGACCAAACCTGAAATTTTGCAAACATAACTCGTCAAAATGTAGGAAACAGCTGACTTTTATTTTCGCAATTTCAGATTTGGTCCCATAGTTAAAGTTTCAGTCTGACATAGCTCTTGTCAAAATGTACGGAACAGCTGATTCTTTTTTGTGATTTCAGATTTGGTCTCATTGTAAAAGTTTTTCATAATGATGAATACAATGAGCCCTTAAGAGGTTGCGAGTTATTTAAGTTACACCTTGTAGACACGTGCCAACGATTAGCAGTCGCGAATGCGCTTGCACTCTCTGTACGTGAATCGTGTATATTTGTGCGTACTTTTTCGCTCGATTACAGCCAATCTTCAGCTGAACTTATCTATTTTATTATAAATGCCTATTCAAGGAGATAATCTGTCTTCGTGTAAATGAGCTTTAATGGTCCTGTTTCATTCGAGTCGTTGAGGTAAATAAAATGTAACATTATACAAACCAGTAGAGCTTCACTATGGATCAGTTAATAAACTTTGAAATAATTAATTTACTTATTTAAAAATAATGTTTAATGAAGTCTTAGCTTATTAGCAGTGATCGAAATAGGTACAGCTATTTTGGTTCAATGCCGCAAACGTTATGTTAATATGGACATTCCCCGGGATTCTAACTGAAACTCCGGGATTCGGATACATAAATTGATTTTTTTATTAACAAGGATAAAAGAAAGCTTGTCTTATGTATTGGCAGTGAGCACACGACGTTGTTAAACTAACATCAGCGCAGGTTGCTAATTTCAAATGCGCACACCCGCGATTTTGCCGCTCAGGTGTAACGCGTGATATTACCGCTCAGGTGTAACGCGCGATTTTGTCGCTCAAGTGTGACGCGCGACATGACTAATGGAAACCAAATAATAAAATAGCGGGCTGCGTCACTAGAGGAACGCACCTGTTTTTGTCTCTTTCTACGACATTTAAATTGTTTTTCGACAATAAGTTCTTCACTCACTCCATAACTTCAGTTCCCGTCGGAGGGATATGATTGTGTTCGTTCATAATTTCTTAAGACGTGAATAGCTTTTTACAAAGTAATTTCTAAATTATTTAATAATATATATATTTGAAATCCGATCCGATTCCGGGAGTGTCCATATTAAGACAATGTACCGCAAGTACAAAAAATAGCTCTACCTATTCCGATCACTGGTTATTAGGCCTAATTATATATAATTGGTAAATTATTGAAATGAGAATTTGTTTTAATTACAGCGCTAAAAATGTTGCCAGCATATGGACGGCAAAATAATACAATGTTACAATACGGCGGATGAATCATGGCTCGTCTGAACATAGACTCTCCGAACTTTCGCGCATGTTCTCTCACTCACACTCACTTCATGTCGACATTTGGCTCCTAAAAAATATGCGCAGCCTTCTGCGCAAAGTTCGGACCGGCCATGATTCGACAGCCGTAATGTAATCAAGATTTCACTTCATTTCAGCCGAAGGACGTACACAGCCAGACGTGCTATCTTGTATTGGTTGGCTAAAATAACAACATATTAGATTTGACAGCAGATATACTATAGTTTGACCGAGACCGCTGTACCGCGCCTTATGTATGTGCGCGGCGAGACGGAGGGTAGTGCAGGCCGCTCATTCGTCAACGCTGCCCCCCGCCTCGCAGCGCTTTCCTAAAAATTGTTATCTATATAGCACTGGGATTAATAAAGTAAGACCTCGTTTAAATACAACGCATTAAATGCAATGTTTCGTTACCTGTATCGTCTGCATTGTCATGACGCAGCCTTTCAGTATACAATGGCTCCTGCATCTAAATCGGACTATAAAGACAAGTGTCACAGTTTTAGTGAACATTTTGTATGGAGATGTGACAAAATTCGCAATTTCGCTTGTCGTTACTCCACATATATAGTTTACCTAGTAATTGCATTATCACACTAAGGCTGAAATTCACTTGGCCTTCAGTATTTAATTACTTACGCTTTGAACGTGCACGTCTTTCTACAACATTCTCACATGTATAATTTCAACATGAATGATGAAATATTTTGATTTAAAAGAGTATCTGTAGAGTTGCTTGCCCGTTCTTCTCCATAGGGATCTACTATGCTTAGGAATGGGCTACTAGCTTCATATTTGTGACTGAACGACCCCTTGCCTGATTAGATGATTGCCTTGAATGCAAAAGTGATGGTTTCCCGAAAGCTTTGGTTATTCGCCACAAGAGAGCGCTGTGTGTTTGTCACTTGTCAGTCATCTTGAAGACAAAGCGACCAATCAGCGACAAGAAAAAATACTGAGCACCATCTCGCGGCAAAGTTGTCAGCAAGGAACTCCATTGACAGTTGAATAAAAGTAACAAATACTTAGCGCCCTCTACGCGGAACTAATTTGACAGTTTTCTTCCCCATTGGTTTATTTGAACAAAAAAAAAAAAAATGCTGTTGAGTATGAATTCGTCGTAAAACGACAAGATCTATTTGGCTGTATGGCACTTAGGAAGTTTCAACCTCGGTAGTTTCAATTTAATGGGAATTGTTGTCAAAAGTTATAAAAAAAAACAAGTTTGTCTATACCTATGTTTTTTTAATGATACAGGAGCCATATCAATGTCATAAAGGCTAACATTTCGATTCATGTGCAGAGTTTTTGGCCAGTATCTAAATGTTGCCAAGCTAAAAATTAAATTAAAAAAATATTCAACTTGTGAATTACACAACTGATTGCTAAAAATATACAGGGTTATTGGCAAAACACCAACAACCTCTTAAGTCATTGTACTCATCATTATCAACCACTTTTACTATGGGACCAAACCCGAAATCGCGAAAAAAAAATCAACTGTTTAGTACATTTATGTTCGCATAATTCGTCAAAATGTACTGAACAGCTGATTTTTTTTTTGCGATTTCTGATTTGGTCCCATAGTAAAAGTTGTTCATAACGATGAGTACAATGACCCCTTAAGAGGTTGCTGGTGTTTTACCAATAACCCTGCATACAGGGTTATTGGTAAAACACGAACAACAACAACTTTTACTATGGGACCAAACCTGAAATCCCGAAAAAAAAAATCTGCTGTTCAGTAATTTTGACGAATTATGCGAACATAAAAATGTACTGAACAGCTGATTTTTTTTTTCGCGATTTCAGGTTTGGTCCCATAGTAAAAGTTGTTCATAATGATGAGAGTACAATGACCCCTTAAGAGGTGGTTGGTGTTTTATCAACCGTATATATATATATATATATATTACGAGTCCACTGGCGCCATTGGTGGAACTCATTTTATTTATTAGTCTCTTAATTAACTTTTATTTTGTTCTAGACAATGTCATATATTTTTAAATAGCAACACAAAGGTCAAAACCAACCTCGATATAATATTGATCAACGGAATCACAAACTAAAATGCAAATCGCCTTAATTTTATACGAATAATTAAAATCATTGTTTTTAAAACATTTTTCCCTTAACATTTTAAATGTTTGACTTAGTTTTCGAATATTTTGTTTAAGTCTAAAGCTTGTATAGCAGGACTGCAGTCTTATAAGCGATTAAGGCGATTCGCAGACCGCAGTTCGGTCTGTTGGAATTACCGTCATTCTTTGGGCGTGGAAGGGGCACTGTCCTCTGCTTTTCTCTTGCTACCGGCTTGTTGGGTCCTATTCTTATCAGGCTTGTATTTTTCCCACTTTTTATGGTTTAGAAGATCAAAATCTTCGCAGTATTGTGCTATATCCCTAAGATAGGTGGAAAGGTGCAGGAGCTCTCGATCTCTGTCCCTGTTCAGATGTGCTTGTCTGAAGGGTCTGATCTTGAGCCCGCTCTTAGGGTTCATGATGAAGTTTCTTCTAATATCGTCGAACATTATCGTGTTTTTTGAGCTGTATTGGGGGTACTTGCCCCATATTACGCCTAGAGGTTTTACCTGGAGAATAAATGTTGAGGATTAGAAAATTGGTAAATATCATTAGTTAGTTTTTTGCTGATGCATGTTTTTATAGGTTATATTTTATCTACTAGCTTGCCTCGTCTTGTACTAAGTAACTCTACTTAAAATTAATCTTTTGTGAAGTAAGGTCACTCAGGCAAACAACACTTTCCTTTTGTGGAAGATCAATTCGACCGTCCCTATTAACAATGTCGGTTCAGCTCGTGGCTAAGTAATAACAGCCGCACGGGTCGATCCATCTGGTTAAGCTACGCTTGCCGGGGTTGGTCTGTGGATGGGTGACCAGCGTTTCATACCGAGACTCCTCCGTGCCTCGGAAAGCACGTTAAGCCGTTGGTCCCGGCTGTCATTCGAGGATCTTTGACAGTCGTTACGGGTCGTCAGAAGCCCGAAAGTCTGACAACCAGTCCTACCAAGGGGTATCGTATTACCCAGTAACTGGGCTGTGGAGGTCAGATAGGCAGTCGCTCCATGTAAAATACTGGTATTCAGCTGCATCCGGTTAGACTGGAAGCCGACCCCAACATAGTTGGGAAAAGGCTAGGCAGATTGATATTGGTTCTGCAGGGAGACTACTGTTTAGTCCCTACTGAACAGTGGTCTTTTTCGCAGAACTGACATTGTTCATATCATAAAGATTCTCTTTTATCGTTAGGGCAAACTTTGAACTGCCCTCAGTTCAAAGTTTGTTTTGACAGTGAAGAATTTTTTTTGAATTGTAATTCGATTTATGTAAAAAAGTGAATATTGGTAAAAATGTATATCCGACATTGTTAATTGGGACGGTCGAATTATTAATTTATTTATTTACTTTAACATAAAACCACCATAAAGCCAATTACAATTTATAAATAAATCTGGCCTAAAAATGAGGCATGGCAACAATATTGTTTTTAAGTTTAGTATGAAGTTCCCGAACGCGTACAACCCGAATTTCTTCAAAGTTAGAGTGAACAGGCTTCTTCTGGGTAAGCTCACTCCACATAGACTTTGTCACCTCTTACCTAGACTATAGTCAAGAAGAAACCCATCTCAAATAAAAAAGAAGTTCCTAAAGTAAATATTTCTGAACTAGCTTCTGCTCGCGCTTTCGCCCGCGTGGATAACTGATTTCATGGGTTTTAATTTTTTTGCGCGGAACCCTAATTCTTTTTCTAAAATAGAAGTAGCCTAAGTTACTCCTTATAACATCGGCTATCTGCCAGTGAAAGTCTCGTCAAAATCGGTCCAGCCGTTTCGGATATTAGCCCGAACAAACAGACAGACAAAAACTTAAGTTTTTGTTTTATTAAAAGTACCGTATATAGGGTGACGGGTAATTAGTGACCGATACATAAACACATGATTGTACTCATGATAACAAACAACTTTTACTATGGGACCAAATCTGAAATCGCGAAAAAAAAATCTTGTGCTCCCTACATTTTGACGAGTTATGCGAACTTAAATGTAGGGAACAGTTGATTTTTTTTTCGCGATTTCAGGTTTGGTCCCATAGTAAAAGTTGTTTGTTATCATGACTACAATCATGTGTTTAAGTCAAATCAATCTACCTAGCCTTTTCCCAATAATGTTGGGGTCGGCTTGCAGTCTAACCGGATGCAGCTGAATACCAGTATTTTACATGGAGCGACTGTCTATCTGACCTTCACAACCCAGTTACTGGGTAATACGATACCCCTTAGTAAGACTAGTTGTCAGACTTTCGGGCTTCTGACGACCCGTAACGACTGTCAAAGATCCACAAATGACAGCCGGGACCAACGGCTTAACGTGCTTTCCGAGGCACGGAGGAGTCTCGGTATAAAAAGATGGTCACCCATCCACGGACCAACCCCGGCAAGCGTAGCTTAACCTGTTGGATCGACCCGCGCGGCTGTTATTACTTAGTCACGAGCCTGTGAGATGTGTTTAAGTGTCAGTCACTATATACGGTACTTCATCATTATGCATTTAGTAAATAAAATGTTATTATTTCGACATTACAAACAGACATTAAGTAAGACTTTTAAGTACATCTATACAAATAAATAACATTGAATGTTATTTATTTGTATAGATGTACTTAAAAGTAAAACTTAAAACGAAAAAAAGTAAAACTTAAAAGTAATAATTACATAAGAATAAACTCACATCTATAGTTCCATATTTGGCAGTATGCACAGTGATCATAGCGAGATAGTCGAGGTAGAACATGATCTTATACTCCTGATGTGTGGAAACGCCAAGCAGACGCATCTTCTCTTCGATCCACTTCATGCCGGTAGCCGACCAGATCACTATGTCGTAGTCTTCATATGCCGATGTTAGGAACTCGTGGAGGAACGGGCGCATTAGCTCGTAGCCTGAAATTAGGGAAAGAGAACGTAAGCTTCGACCGTCATGGTTTCTTTAAACTTTCCATTTAGACCCTGTTTGCGAGTTAAAAACTTGACAGAGTTAAATCTGACTATTTTTATGTATCATCACCATTCTACTGCCCTTGTCCCAATTTATTTGGGGTCGGCGAAACATGTCCCTTTCTTCCATCCTTCTCTATTAGTCGTCATCTCGGTAGTCATTCCCTTTCTAGCCATACCATCTTTCACACAGCCCATCCATCGTTTCTTTGATCTTCCCCTATTCTTATCGTCATCGACAATCATACTCAAAGCTTTCCTGACGACATTTTCCTCATTCCTCCACATCACATGCTCATACCATGACAACCGATTTCCGCACAACTTTTCAGTCACCGGTGTCACTTTCAGACTTCACAATTTTTTGGTGGATTGGGGGGTCATTTGCTAGGTTTCACCTAAAGACCCCATATTTTTTGTTTATGGTTGTAATAGAACAAAATAACATTTATTACAGTCTGCAATTTCTTTTTATTTTAAATAAATTATTATTTGATCAAAATGACCATGAGGAAGCGCATAGCTTCCAAAGTTTAAAAAATGTTTAAATGTATGAAATATTACAAGTTCTAAATTCATTAGAAAAAAAAACTAAAATCGAATGAATGAGACGGAACCTCAAGCCAATGTTGCTATGATAAAAAAGATTTTTTTCATATAAATTGCTACATCGGTTTCTCGTCACGAGATAAAGAAGTGTCAAAGTGATTTTTTCAAGTTTACTCGAGCCTAACGCTCATGTTAGGCATTAGAATAACGTCAGAATCGTAGACAAATTTCGACAAATCGAGAAAAAGAGCGATCTCGCGCTTGTCATATTAGCCCTGCTGGAGTGGGACTCAGATGAGGTTATTCGAATATTGTTGGGTTTTGATATTTTCCCTTTTGTTATTTACCTGCTGTCAACTGATAAGGTATGGAAACCGTGTACAGCTGGGGCTGCAGTCTCGACATATAATAGATACCGATCGCTTTACAACCGAATTCGGTCGCAAAGTCCTAACGGGGTCACTAGACGTTCAAAATTGTTTGACAAGCACGAAAAATCACGCGCTTGTCAAGCAATTTTGACTGTCTAGTGACCCAATTAGGAATTTGCGACCGAATTCGGTCGTAAAGCGATCGCTATCTATGTCGGGGCAGCAGCCTCTGGTTATTATGATAAACGTTACTTACCTGTTTCCGCCACAGAGCGATGGTCGAACAATGTATAATCAATATCCAATACCAGCAGCTTCTTGCCGGAACGCGGCTCGTTCAGAATGTTGATCTTGTAGTCTCGCACCCGCTTATTTATTTTAGCTAGGTATATCTGGAATTAGAAGATGATTTGTGTTGATTTTTTACTTTTTTCACATATTTTTAGGATTCCGTACGTCCTAATGAAAAATCGGAACCCTAAGGGTCGGTTTTTTGATCCGTAGTTAACTCAACCAATGGTTAAACATAGTAACTAATGGTTGAATTTTGGCTGAATGTGTTTGCCAAAATGCCATTATTACTATTTTTTAACATGAATGAGTTAACATGAATACATTCATGTTAAATAAAATATGTTTAGCCAAAATTCAACCATTAGTTGAATTAACCATTGTATGTAATGTTTAACCATTGGTTGAATTAACTACGGATCAAAAAACCGGCCCTTATAGGATCACACGTGTGTCTGTCCATCTTTCTTTATCCAATTTGTTCCGAATCTAATGGACCGATTAAGTTACAATTTGGTACACGTATGAAATTCTATTACCCAAACACGGACTTGTAATGTAAATAAATGAATTTTGAACATTCCCCATATTCAAAATTCATTCACCACTTTTGGAAGGCAAAAAGAAAATTAAAAAATAGTTTTGCTAACTGTACCGTGTCACATATCTAATGAAAGGGCTTACTGTGGGGGTCTCAAATAGGTATATATTTTTTTATTAATTTTAAAATAAATAGTTTTGAAGTTATTTAAGAAAATAGACTTGACCATCCCGCCCCCTTCTTTTGTTCTTGGGATAAATTCATCCCAACTACAGAACCCTTCATTGTGCGTGGTCCAACACGCACTTGGCAGGTTTAATGTTATTATTGGTTAACAAGATGACTTATTCGATGAAAAGTGGTGAACACAAGTTTCAGGTGCCCGGCAACACCAAGAGGATTGTCTCAAAACATAGCGTGTTCTTTGTTTCAATAAATACTATAGTTAAACACAGTAATCTTTAGCATTTGTATCATCAAATATGGTGTATCAGTGACTTCAACAACCAGGATTGGATACCCAAGTTACAACTTGAATTTCGCCGTCCCCGGTGAATAAAGTGATAATCGATGATGATTGGTGTTGACTAACTTCTTATTTTTTAAATAATAATAAATCTATAGACAGGCCAGGCCCTCAAGTCTGCTATTACAATAGTGTCAGAATGGTCTGTCATTGATTTCATAATTGTTGATTTTGACAAGTTTTGTAATCTATTAATATAATGGCGTCATTATGACTTTCCAATGGTCAACCACTGACACTCCATTGAAAGACATGGCTTAAAATGGTAATCTCGTACATAACGACAAATGAAAGACTGACTCATAATAATTCATACTTAATTCATTTACTTATTTATTGTTTGCTACAGGTGAAAATACAGATCTTATAATTAGCGTTATGACGTATGCGGTAAACTGCTAAAATTTTGACAGTTCCTTTGATCAGTACCACGATTCTATTACGAGACCACTGACCTACCAATGATCGACCATTATGAATTTAGCAGATTACGAACTTTTAGCAAAATGACAATGAGATCGTGTTGGAATGACGAATTTATAAAAAAATAGCAGACTTGGGGCCCAGTTGGCGTGGTTGGTTAAAATACCACCTGTCACGCCGCAGGTCGTGGGTTCGATTCCCATCCAGGACAAACATTTGTGTGCATGAACATGTCTGTTTGTCCTGAGTCTGGGTGTAATTATCTACATAAGTATGTATTTACAAAAAAAAAGGTAATATATGTAGTATATCAGTTCTCTGGTTTCCATAGTACAAGCTCTGCTTAGTTTGGAATCGGATGACCGTGTGTGAAATGTCCCAGGATATTATTATTATATAATTATTATTATCTATTATTCACATTTCTCGGGACTTTGGGGTCCCGGACCTGTGGAAGGCGTACGAGGAGCTGAAGCCAACTCGCAGAGGCCCCTTACACAATTTTAAATGATGAGGAGGCACCAACCGACGATTATCCCTGTATGCGCTGCACCTGTGCAGGACTATTGTTGTACGTGGAAACAAAACATACTGATCTATGGGTTTGGGTTGCTAAAGTGGATTGGGTAACTTAAACTATGGAAGAACTATGTCCCCTGCCTGATTATACAATTATACACGCATAAAATGGCAGGAGGTGACTTGCACACTCAATAATGGGACCCCGGAAACGGCCGCTAGCACATAGTGACGTAGCGACAAGGGGGCAACACTTCCTGAGGTGCGTGAGGAGTGGAGAGGTATTCCACGGCTATCAGGACAATCCCGGAAGTACGGTCAAGATCACTACCAGCACCTTACTGGAATACTTCCTTCCTCCGAGCACGTTTGCTCTTGCGAATCTCCACTCAAGCCGGCCAATGAAGGCAAGAAAGAGGTGGGAGCTCTGTTCCTCGTCAGTGTTCACTCCAGCCGGCCAATTAAGTCAAGCCAGAGATGAGGAGAAGATTTCTCTCGGGAGATAGGGTCCGTGGGGTCGCTACTGCCCAACAGCTCACCACATGCTGCCCTGCGGGTTTCTGTATCTCTCTTGGTCTGGCTCCTCATCCTAGACCCGTTCCGGCAAAGTTAACTCTACCGGCACGGCACAGACCTAAAGCTCAGAGCGCGCAAGCCCCACCACGACGTCAACGTAGAGATACATTATTATTATTATCTATTTTGATACTTAGGCGTGTTTCACTAAAACATTTCGAACAAACAAAATAATCATTTTTTTTTTAAAGCTGACAATTATCTGTCTACATCCTGTATTTAAGAAGCAAATGACGAAAACATGTATGTATTTTTCTTTGCGTTTTTGTAATTATCAGTTTATTCTCTGGAGACGCCGATTTGTTCTCAAATTGCATTGAGTTGTGGCTATGAACAGAACAATCTATCCATAGCTATTCCAAGTGATGGTCATGGAACTTACCAGTTTTTAATTTACATACCTCCTGATTCTCCACATCCACCTCTTCCTCCTCAATATCCAGGTCATTGACCACTTCGTCGCCCACATCAGGCTTGGTCTGCGCGCCAGCTATCGCTTCCTCTAGCGACCCCATCATCATGATCTTGAGGTTCGGCTTCAGCTGTAGGTCTGAGAGAGTGCAGTTGTCTGTTGCGACTTTGCCTGGTAAGTACAATAATGATTAGCATTTTGTTGTTTGAAATAATTATCTCATGCCTTCGGCTTCGCCCGCGGATGTCAGAAATCATCTCACGGGAACTTACTACAAGGATAAAAAGTATCCTATGTCCTAATCCAGGTCAGTTATGGTCTACTTGTTTGACAAATTCAATCGAAACCCGTACCCGTATTACGTATCTTGCAGAAGCATAGCGATAGCAAAATTTGCGCAATAATTGCTTATCAATCGCAAATCGTTATTATGTATCAGCGAGACGACATACTGATTTGCGGTTGACAAGCGATTGAAAAGCAATTATTGCGCAAATTTTACTAACGTTAAGCTTCTGCAAGATACGTAATAAGCCTGCCGTTCAGCCGATAAGGCGTGAAAATGGAACAGACAGTGACTTTCGAATTAATAATATTATAAGTATAATAAACTCAAGTATTATGTTAATTACGAGGGGGTCGTGGCTAAGCAATAACAGCCGCACGGGTCGATCAACCAAGTTCAGCTACGCCTTCCGCGGTTGGTCCGAGGATAGGATCATCTTTACATGCCAAGACCCCTCCGTGCCTCGGAAAGCACGTTAAGTCGTTGGTCCCGTCTGTCATTCCTGGATCTTTGACAATCGTTACGGTTCGTCAGAAGCTCGATTCTGACAACCAGTTTTACAAAGGGGTATCGTATTGCCCAGTAACTGGGTTGTGGAGGTCAGATAGGCAGTCACTCCATGTAAAATACTGGTATTCAACAACATCCAATAAGACTGGGAGCCGACCCCAAAATAGTTGGGAAAAGGCTAAGTAGTTGATGTTTGGATGTCCTATTACAGACAGTGACAAGTTTCTCATTGCAGTGCATTTATAAATGGTCTTATTAACTTGAGTTAACAATACCACTGGCCACAGCATATATATAGAACCTGCTGACCTGGCCAGGTAGGAGCCAAGTGGCACACTGGCAAGTAGCAGATTCAGTTCAAACATCAAAAGGTTTCTATGTTATTGAGATGACCAACGTCCAAAGGTAAGAATACAGTTGTGGGAAAAACATCACCCGCCACCTCCCAACTTCGTCCAACCCCTGGAGCACCTGCCACCCGGACGTGACTGTCAATCAATTGCACTCTTGACTCGGTGGAACGCAGAGCTAAGAAGCTCATTGGCGACGTAAAACTGGTATCCACCAGTTTTACGTCGCCAATGAGCCTCTTAGCTCTGCGTTCCACCAAGCTTGGCACCCGCCAAGCTTCATAGCTTGGCTCATCGCCGCAAGGTTGCCTGCTTGTCGGTATTCTACAGATTGTACTTCGGAGAGTGTGCCCGAGAACTCCACGACCTCATTCCACCGGCCTCCTTCTACCATCGACCTTCTACTATCTACCTGATTGCTATTCTACCAATTCGCACTTAGCGCTTCCAAATGTCTTTTATAATGCACACAGCAAAGGAGTGGAACTTACTACCTGCGTCTGTGTTTCCGAACGCATACAACCCTAATCTCTTCAAAGTGAGAGTGAACAGGCTTCTTCTGGGTAAGCTCATTCCATCGTCGACTTTGTCTCTGTCACCTCTGACCTAGACTAGAGTCAAAAGCAAACCTATCATAAATTAAAAAAAAATTGCGGATGAAAGTAGGTCACTGCAAGCCCAATCTAGCGAAATGGGGGATTATTGACCCAAGCGACACCCAGTGCAAATGCGGTGCTCCTGACCAAACCATGTCCCATGTGTATACTTGCACTTCTGAGGACCTAAAAACGCCTGATGCCAGGTTTGTTGTGGCCACCTCATCTAACATAATATCTACAATATTTTTATCTTTGCCATCAAATAGAAGATGAATTGAGATTAGTTGCTGCAGTTAGCCTTTCAAGTGGACCATTGGGCCATGGCTGCCGTCGTTGGTCATTCGGTGGTAGTGCTGGAGTGCAATGTTGGAAATGCCAGCAGTGAATTGTTTTATTTTAAACTGAATCGTCATCATCTTCCTACCCTTGTCATATGTAACTTAATGGATCGAATAATATAACTTATAACAACAAAGGGCAAGTGTTTTAATTTTTTTAAGGATCATAAATTACCCACAGGTGCCGATTCTGTTGTGTACACACAAACTAAACTTAATTTAGGCTAATGCTAACTTTTTCTCTCTAATAAAACAAGAAAGAGACTGACGTAAATTATTAGAGCTGTCAAATTTAGTTGGAACTAATATTTCCATACAAATTCAGACGACACGTAAAAACATGTCGATTAAAAACACGGTGAAGCGCAAGGCGTAAACTAGTTTGACATCTCATAACTTAGTTCATAGCTATAGCCGTCCTTTTCTCACGCTGCCTGTTAGTAAAATATAGCAATTCTCTCATTTTAGTTTAGATATTGAACAAGAGAAACGGCACCATTGACTACACAATTCTCTATTTTTAGTTTAGTTATTGAACAAGAGAAACGGCACCATTGACTACACAATTCTCTAATTTTAGTTTAGTTATTGAACAAGAGAAACGGCACCATTGACTACACAATTCTCTAATTTTAGTTTAGTTATTGAACAAGAGAAAGTTACCTTTTCACGCCTAAACCAATGAACCTCCAATGAACATCCTGAAATTTTGCATATACATTGTCACGTGTTCAGAAACGGACATACGGTAGCTTTCATCCCGAAAAATTGCTGTTCCCGAGGAAAACATGAATAACATTCTTATGATAGTAGATGGCGCCACGTGTCTTTCGAATCATGATTGAATTATATTATTATAGAAACTTTAGTAGTGTGTAAAGAGTTTTTTATTTAAGTTCCTAATACACTCACCGGCACGGAATCTTGGCCAAGCGCGTATTTCGCGATAACAAGAGCTTTAAGTGTTTCCTATGATTATTTATTATGAAGGTAGGTCTAAAAAATGTTTACCTTTAGTTCAAGAGGGTAATTTATCATGTTTGAGTGCAATATGACGTTATTTTTAAGTTTTAGTTGAACCCGGTCATCTGAGCGACTAAGTTGCTGTTTTAAATTTGTGTTTTGTGAAAGTTTATTGTTAGGTTATTCAATTATTGTGATATCGTACTGTTACTTCAATAACTAAAGGTGATTTAATTCCAATAAAAATGCCATTAACACCATCACAGGTTGCACAAGCTGTAGCATTGATCGAACAAGGGCTGACACAGCGAGAAGTTGCTGTTATACTGAATGTACCACGTTCATCGATGCAGTATGCGCTGAAACGATACCAGGAGACAGGCCGCTACTCCCGCAGACCAGGCAGCGGAGGCGTCAGATGCACATCAGCCCGGGATGACCGCTTTATTGTCCTGGAAATTTTGAGAAACCGCTACCTCACCGCTGTTGAGATACGCCAGCGACTCCAGTTCACAAGAGGTGTCAATGTTAGTGAACGTACAGTGAGAAGACGAATGGAGGAAGTGAATTTACAAGCTCGTAGACCAGCACGCGGCCCAGAACTTCTCAGAAGTCACCGAGTAGCTCGACTTCGATTCGCACGAGAACACGTCAACTGGACCCATGAGCAGTGGGCTCGAGTACTGTTCACAGATGAGTGTCGAATCGCTTTACGAGCTCCAGATGGTCGGGAGCGAGTGTGGAGAAGAAGAGGAGAACGGTTTTTACCCATTACCACCACACAAACTGTTAGTTTTCATGGAGGCTCTATAATGGTTTGGGGAGGAATAAGTTCCGATGCACGTACGGAGTTAGTTATCGTCGATAACCGATTAACGGCAACACGATACATCGAGGAGATTCTTCAGGAACACGTGTTACCATATTCAGGGTTTATTGCATTTGACGAATTCCTCCTAATGCACGATAACGCGCGCCCACACGTTGCACATTGCGTGGAGGAATACCTTACAGAGGTTGGTATTCAAAAATTGCAGTGGCCAGCTCGTAGTCCAGACTTAAATCCAATAGAGCATATCTGGGACAAGCTTAAAAGAAAAATAAAGTCCTCCTCCAACCCGCCTGAAACTCTGAATCAGCTTCGAAATGCAGCACTGACCGCTTGGGAAAGCATACCACAAGTTGAGATCAGAAACATCATCCAAAGTATGCCAGAACGAATGCAAGCTGTTATCGGGGCTAGGGGAGGAAACACCCGATATTAAAATGCAAACACAACAAAGACTTTTTGGTTATTTTTCATTTTGTGTTCTTTTTAAATTGACAGTGTTAAAACCAATATTTTTGTGAAACTGCTTATTTTTTTAAAGATTACTGCTGGTGCATCATTTTTTCAATAACTGAGTTACAAAACTATAAAAAAACCCTAATTTAGTGCATAAACCCATAATATAGTGAAAATTAAATATTTAAATAGAAATTATCGGCAAGTTATTGGTGGCCAAGTTTCCATGCCGGTGAGTGTACATTTTGTGAGTGCTCTAGAGTGTCTATAGACTGGTTTTTCATAATACTATAAATGCGAAAGTGAGTATGTTTGTCTACGCTTTCACGCTAAAACTGCTGAAGGGATTTGGATGAAATTTGGCACATGGTTATACTATGAACTGGATTAGGACATAGGATACTTTTGATCTTGTTACCCAATAATAGTATATCTTTATAGAGATCTGACGATATGAGCAGCCATGCTGCTTTCTAAACAAGATGCTTTCGAACCTCATCATCAAACTAAAGAATAATTGGATCCATTCTTACAAACAAGAACCAACCCACTGTAGGGTGGTTTCGAGAAAACTACACTTTTGTAAAGTGTGTTGTATATTATTGTGAGTTGGTTCTGCAAGAGACAGTGTTATCTCTGTTGTTAGTCTGTAAAAAAGAAACCATACAAGTGTGGGTTGGTTCTTGTTTGCAAAAATGGGTCCAGTTCTTTGTGACCATGTATGTATGTGTCTAAACTGAACATAGACAAATTATTACAGTCCGGCCGTTAAGAGAATGCCCCCTGACACTTGTCAGTTGGACATTTTCTAGTAACTATAAGAATCAAATTCACAAAAGACTTATATTCACTAGTATGAACCTGACAGGTGTCAAGAACGCATTCTCTCGATGGCTGGACCATAAAGTTACGTATTCTGGTTATTATTTGTTTTATTAACGCTATGATGGACACTAAACAAGACAAAATAGAAGTTTTATTGTTATTACTGCTATGGATGTAGTGTCTTCAATCAAGGCATTAACTGGATGATGCCATATCTGTGTTACCTTACAATAGATGAAGTTCTGGTTTTTACTACAGGAAATTCAACTAATAAAAACTTAAATCAACTTGTATTTTTGTGTAGTTTGCCTTATAAATGGCCATAGAGCAGAGTAAAAAGTTTTACCTTAGGGCAGGTGTGTATTTGCCTCATCTTAGGAGATAAATAGGTGTGTATTTTCTCAAAAGAGTAATGCTATACAACCAAACTTACATACTGTTAGAGCTGACTTAAAATAAACTGTACATTACTGTGTCTGGTCGATTTTCATTAAGAGTACTTTGAAATTGACACCAAAATTGATTACTATGCAGATCTTATAGTTTCTGTCAAAGATTTAAATTGATTCTACTAGCTTAGTATTATTCACTGCAGGACAAAAGTCTAGTCTTACACAGAAAGGCATGAGCATGTTTTTTTATAAGAGTATATTAAAAATAGAGATAGTTTACTAACTAGCTACACACATCCTGGAGTAATTGTAAATTGTCCATAGTTAAACGAAAAGGATCCAACCCACATTACATCTAATGGGGGGTTGGAAGCTTTCATTTAACTATGGAAATTGTAGTGATATTTTACATAAAACAACATGTATAATATTTTAGATGAAACATAAAGAAATACCATTTTTCAATGGACATGTGGGAATTCACTGGTTTTGTTTAAAATTGATATTATCTACATATCTGCATGCATTATCATGTTCTAATAGTCGGCAAAATGTAAGCCATTGTATGCATTTCTGGGAATTACACGTCTATACCGGCCGGTTTAATATTACATAAAGAACTGCTGGTGCGTTTTTACGAGTTTACGTATGCAAAATGTAGACGATAATGCAAATTATCAATGTTGAAGCACTGACGAATGCATATAATTTATTTAATTGACAAGAAACACGTTTTAATTACCCTGAAATTTAACATTGAGGAGCTTTTGTCTTTCCGGTCGAACACCCGTGGCATTTTCGATGGCGACTTTTAGCATCGCCACCGAGTCCGAGGGCGAAAACTCTGGTATCTCGTATTCCTTGCCATTCCATTTAACACTTAGTTTTAAAGGATTATCGTTTATATCGCACATTTTTAACTAATATTATTCAGTAAAACTACTATTGACGTGACATATAAACAAAACAAATTTGACACGGCACTAGTGACGGGCGATTCTGACTATTTGTGAAAGACTGAAAGTACTGAACTATAGTGATGCGGTGAAGTTACTATTTGATTAATTATTACGAACAAATAAAATTAAAACATTCGAAGATACCATTGAAACAATCTAAGGATAAAGTATGTTTTTCCTGTATAATTTCAAGCATTAAAGTCAGTGCTTTAATATAGCGTGTTTGTGGTTTTTAATTGGCTCGTCTTTTATATACGGGATGTGAAATAGACTCTTCTTTTTTATATGCAAAATAGTTATTATCTTGAGCAATCTCACGAAGTTTCAACTCTAGGAATTAAATGGGTGTTGTGGGTTACATGTGTAGTAACATAAATATGAAATGATTGTGTATAAATGTATTTCTAAGTATTGTGCTAATTTAAGAATCTCTAGTTAAGCTTGGCATGTAACTGTTTTTTGACCCTAACAAATAAAATAAAATAAAATAAGATAAATACTTTTGGAAATATAAAATATCAAACATTGATAAAATAACCTCAACTTTTGCACTATTTTATTGTTTTTGACGTAATTATGAAATCAGGTGTTGCTACTTAATAATGCGTTTTGATTTTGCAATTAATAAGTTGACGCACATTTAATTTTTATTTTTTTAAAATTAGGATTATTTTTCGTTATTTTATTTGGGTTTAACACATTATGTGCGGCCAACGCACATGCGCGTTTTCGAACGATCACCATGTAGTCGCGGCGCCTAGGCGCGCATTTACAAAAAAATCGCAAAACATTCGCAAATAATTCAGCAGATAATGTGTTAATAATTTCACGGTGATATGACCTATTTGGGTGAATAACTACGAATATTTTGATTTTGTGACAATCTAAAGTTATTATTTTTATCCTGATGGTATCTGCTAAAAGTGAAACGAAACACACATATATATTATTTGCAGCGATTCTTCAGGGTTAAAACAGGTCGAATCTGTTCCAAAACCGAGTCAGGGCACCGGACTCCACGTATTCTTTTGGCTGCTACCCCAAGAGTGTATATAACAATCCGGAGGAGCGAAGGGAGGGCAACCCCCGCCCGCTGTAATAAAGCATAGGCACCCGTGCGAGCCGTTCTCCACTCCTTTCCCTACCTCATCAAATATGTATATACATATTTATATATATATATATATATATATATATATATATATATATATATATACCCTTATATAAAAGTATTTCTGCCAAGCGTATTAGGATACTATGTAAATAAAATGTTGAAGTGGCGGTGCTTGAGTCTAGCAGTGGACGTCTTTCGGCTGAATGAATGAAAATGGGCAGTCACATTCTAATGTGCGCTAATAACAATAATAAAATTACATTTCTACGTACTGCGATCCGCGTTGCGTGGTTGGTGACCGCAACGGATGATGATAACATAACCTGTAGTGACTAGTGACCCATATAATTGGAGGTGAATCTATTGCAATCAACCGGGCACCCAGCCATTTAACATGGATCGCAAGAATGCGCCAACACCCAAAAATTACAACAAATAAACGGAACGCGGGTTGACGTCATCATGTCAGACGGATCCTTTCGTACGTTCGGGCGCATGCAATTTTTGAGTTTCTGGCGCCTTTGAGACGTCGCTCGCGTGAGCGGATAGCCGCTGCCGCGAAATGTCGAGCGCTTCAACATTAATTTACTTACGTTACAAGTTCGTGTTTGGGTCACAGAAATTCATCCGGACCGACAGACGGACAGTTAGACATACACACGAGTGATCCTATAAGAATTCAATATTTTTCGAATGTATGAGAGTATTATTTTTGCTGTCGGCGGGCCACCAGTATTCGACCGGCGGGACGCATGCGGCCCGCGGGCCGTGGTCTGTGCATTCCTGCTATAAGGGTTCCGTTTTTTCTTTCGGACGTACGGAACCCTAAAACAGAACAACTTTTATAGCGAATGCTTTTAACCCAGATTCAGAAGATTATGAGCAGTGATGATAAGATTTGCCAGATAATAAAACTCAACACAAAGAGGAAAAATAATTACTCCTTTTATAAAATTAAGCTTATCATTGTTAAATAACAATACATAAATTAACTCTTCATTCTTTCTACTGCCTCTCTTGACTATCTGCTCTGGAGACTTCAATTATAAACTTTTCAGGTTCGAAATCCGGGTCCAGAATCTTGGACCTGATGATTTCTTTATAAATAAATGCAGATTTTCTCGGAGTACGCGTCTTGTCTGGACTTGAGTAATCCACTTCGTATAGCCCAAACTTTTCTCTGTAAAAGAAAAAAAAATAGCGTTATGGCGCGACCCCGACCAAACCCTTGCAATAGTGCGTTATTAACAGGCAATTAACTCATTAAGAGAAATAATTACATCTAATAGCATATTATTAACGTTCGATATACTATCATTCACCACATTGCACGTTCTTATTTTTTTTTTATGTGACATTTATAATCTCCTTGTTAAACATGAATATAATGATTGATTTTGCTAAAGTTGACGTTCTAATCATTTGAGGATTACACTAATGCATAGATAATTAAAAAATCTAAATAATTCACGTTTTATTTTATTTCAAAAGATCGCTATGCTTTTTTTATTAAAATAATTCCAACAAAATTTAGAATTTTATGATAAACGGGCGTGCGCAGGGAGCGGAACAGAGTGAGATTGAGTGGCGACACAGAATAAATAGTAGTATTACTTGACCAAAACAATTAGGCGCATGACAGGAATTCGGTTTCGGCGTCCGCACATATCCCCGCGCTTCCCGTAGTGACGTGTAGTCGTATACTCGCTTTCGGCAATGATGATAATACGTACAATATCAATCACCGTTCCGGTGTTCCCTCCCAAGTTCCAATATCATCATAGCTGTCATGCGCTTAAATATTTGGGTCACGTAGTACTAATGGCGGCGGGACAGAAAGACCGAACGCTCAAGGTCGTTTGGTCAGGGAAGGGCCTTAATTCAATTTTACTTTAATAATTAGTGGGCTGTTGACTGAGGTGGAAGTCCTATGACTTACTTAGGTTGGCTGAAAAAATAGTTAGCAACTTTCGTGAGCGAAATTCATAATAGTTATAGTTATAAAAGCATCTTTTGGCACGTGGCCAAAATCGGAACTAACGTCGCCATCTTGTTTTTACAATACATTTTACAATACAATATCACAAAGCACTGATAGTACAATACTGCTGTAACTCAAAATATGTCTATGAAATATGTGTATGAGATAATCATTAATTCAAACGTGAAATTCAGTTCCCTACGCATCAATAATACCGTTATTAAAACCGTACCGTACCGTATTAATAAACTTAATAAAGTATTTATTTTTTAATTATCTTTATCAGGAAGTAAAGAATCAACTTTCCGTCGATTCTGAAAAGAAGGTACAGACGCCAGCACATCAAGCTACTACAATCTGTCAGATTTCTTTAAAAGATTTTCGACTTTATTGCTAAGGCATTAGGTTCAAGATTGATTGGGAAAATCTGACAGTTTCGGGTAGGTTGACCTGCTGGCGTCTGTACATTTTGAGTTACAAGAGTTTTGTATAGTGCGAATGTTTACCAACAGCACCCCCTGTCAATGTCATTGAAGCGCTAAAAGATACATGAAGTACTATAAGATTCGTGTCATACAGCACCTCGCCTCACTTCGTGACAAGTTCACTTTCAGAGCTCCGATTGAGTTCGAAACAAGTCGGGCAATCCCGAAAATAGCACGTGAATATAGCTATGTAAAATTAGTTACATTATGATTTGATTCCCCACAAAGAAATACTTACAAATATCCATTTCGCCACTCGAAAGTATCGATAAGTGACCACATACTATAGCCTCTGATGTCACATCCCTCATACACAGCATCCAATAAAGCATTCAGATAGGTCCTAATGTAGTTAATTCTGTCTTCATCGAGGAGCCCTCCGCCGTTAGACCAGCCATTTTCTGTGATATACACTGGCGGGTTGTCGTATTCTGATTTTATGTCCATTAGGAGCTTAAAGAATCCCCATGGCACCTCCTGCAATGTCAAGATTATCGATTGTAACCTTTACCAGTCCACTATGGGGCAAAGGCCTCTCATGCCTTTGCCCCATAGTGGACTGGTAAAGACCGCGATGATGATAATTTGTCTTTTGATGTTGTAAGCGGTGTAACTGACGAAAGTTTTAAAGACGAACCTCATCGCTGTAGATCAATGAAGTCAAGTGCTTTTTGAAGCGTTAACAGACTAACAGCTTATGCAAGGCCTGGAGAGTGAAAGGAGTTTGATTCCACCCGTTAAACTAATGACGTAAACTCTTCTACATAATCAGCCTATAATGTTTCCACCGCTGGGACACAGGCCTCCTCTCTGTGAGAGGGAGTGGGCTGTAATCCACCACGCGGGCCCAGTGCGGGTTGGTAGATGTCTCATGTCTTCAAATTTTTGGTTCTAAGACATGCCGGTTTCCTCACGATGGTTCCTCACGATGTTTTCTTTCACCGTTTTGAGAGCAGTGGTGATGAAATTATTTACACAAAGTAAAGCACCTGCCTGGGTTCAAAACCATGACCTGCAACTCGTAAGTCCTTTAACACTGGGCCACCACTGCTCTGAACTCTTCCTATCGCAAGCTTGTTTACGCTTGATTGCGGGATTCATAAGAATAGGACATCCAAATGGCGACGTTCCAAGCCTTTCCATTTCCAATTTAAACAACCTTTAAAAAACCGTTAAGGAAATACCTGCAACCAGCTAGTTTGTGACTGCGGCCATGAGGGATCCTTGACCAGGACAGCACCCATATCGTCCATGTATGAAGGCACAGCATACATGCCGTCTAAAGACGCGTCCCTATACGCCAATTTCGTAGTATACGCATTGACGCCTAGGAAGTCTGCTGATCCTTTCAGCAATTGTACTTCTTTCGGTGAGAAATCTTGCAGTCGGGATCTTGGATACGCCTGTTCTGCACTCTTGAGTGCTACGTTCTTGCGCACTGCTGAAGGGTAGTTACCCACTTTTGAAAATATTGGATGGGCGTATAGACCCCACTGGAAAAGAAGGGAAATATAAACGTAAGTAGTAAAATAAATTAAGTAGGTACCTAGATAAAGAATTTCCTCGTCTAGCTTTTGGTGCCTGTGAATTTATTACCAGAATTATGTCGTTTCATCGTTTTCAGTTGGGTCTCATATAGCATCATTTCAAATTACACCCAGGTCGACCTGTTTGAAAACCTCACATTAAGGGTCTCTCCATAGACATCCTTGGATGGCTAAATCTTAAAAATGCCTTTAGGTTACTTACTTCAAACTGTCTGGCATCAATACCAGCTTGATGATCGTCAACAGTATCAGACGCGGCTTCATACCACACGAAACCAATGGAAATTCCAATCGAGCCTTTCTGTAGCTTCCTATACTGTATGTCGTACATATGATACGTTTCAGCATGAGCTAACAAAACGTTCCGAGCGCACATGTACTCAGCAACGCCCGACATGTTTAGAAATGGAGCATTACTATCAGACCCATACCCACTTACACAAATTTCTTTAGGCTCATTGATCGTGATCCAATATTTGACTTTTTCACCGAACTTTTCGAATAAAAACTTCGTGTAATCCGTAAACCACTCAACAACCAAAGGATTGGACCAGCCTCCTAGTTTTTGTAAATTGGCCGGTAGATCCCAATGGTACATTGTTACCATAGCAGTGATATTCTTGGCTAGGAGGTCATCTAAAAGGTTGTTGTAATATTCGACTCCAATTTGGTTCACTTTATCGGAAAATCCATTTGGCAGGACCCTGGGCCAGGATATGGAGAATCTGTAGAAGTCCAAGCCAAGGTCTGCGGCTACGGCCACATCTTGTTTGTATTTGTGGTAGGACTCTGCTGCCACGTCAGCTGTGCTGTCATCCTTGATTGGCGAAGGTTCTTTATGGGTTGCTACGTCCCATATCGAAGGACCTTTACCTGTGGTGCATTCAAATAAAATTTCAGTTAGGTACAGTTAATCTAATAATTAATCGTCATCAATAAATATTTACCATTAGATTATTATGAAATGTTTTGACAGAAATATGAGGTCTTACTACTCGCGATAGCTTTGCTTCGGGCTTGCTTCGGACTAATAGTTTGAAAAAGTGTGGCAAATACACTCCTTTGCGTAGATAGAGAATGAACTACTCCTTTGCAAAAAAACGTGCGGTTTTTTTTCTCTACATTATTGGTAATCATTTAGTTGTAAAGAGGATTTAATAGCCAAACTATGTTACTGGCACTTAATAAAGGATCTGGGTATGAAAAAAAGTTAATTCCAAATTCGAAACTTTTGTTTTTAAAAATAATAAAACCTTTTCAATTTGTGACTATATACTTACTTTTCGCGGGTTTGCGATTAAAAGGTTATCAGGCAACTAAAACTAAAACTAGTAGAATAATTTATGTTTGTCGCATAATCCTGCCTTATTGTGACTTAAAACAGATAACTTTGTGTCGTTTGTAATGTCAGAAAAAGCAGTAAGAGCTAGTAAAATTATTGCGCTGCTGGAAGAGGGATGTGAGCTAATGTTACGTCTCACAGCGGTTACACGTGAGTCTTTCAACCGTCCAAAGAACCTAGACTCTATAACAAGAGACAGGTTCCGTTCAGAGAAGGCAAGGTACTGGGAGAAAACGTTGCACACAACCACGAGACGACCGCTTTTAAGTGACTCAGGCGCTGAGTAACCGCAAATGCAGTTACATAGACCTCAAAATAAACCTTGAAGAGGTACGAGGAGCACAAGTTAGCCTATGTACAGTGAGGAGGAGGCTTTTAGCGGCTTATTTACGCAGTCGACGACCAGCGCGGCTCACAAGTTACTCCGTGAGCACCGGATTGCTCGATTGATATTCGCTAGAAATTGCCTATCTTGGACACTAGGACTAGCGTACTCTTCTCCGATGAGGCTCGAATTTGTCTGAATGGTGAGGACCGAAGACCAGGGGAATGCTATGCCGTGTGTTTTGAAGAAATCACCCCTTATGGTGGAAGGTCCGTTATGTTTTGGGCGGGCATTAGTATTCATTGAAAATGGCTCAGTAATTGCGCAAAGGTACATAACAGAAATCTTTTGTCAACATGCACAACCCGCTCTGACTGTAATTGGTGATTGGTGTCCATTTACATGGATGATAATTCTCGGGCCCACCGTTCTGGCGACGTAGATGCTTATATACAAGAGATCGGTATTCGTCGTTTGGATTGTCCATCGTGGAGCTCAGACCTTAACCCCATTGAGCACGTCTGGGACCTCCTAAAAAGGCGAGTACGATCAGTCCAACGACTTCCACAAAACATCAGAGTGTTAAGATCCCTGAGTGTGAACGTGTAATCTCGGCTGAGTGGGAACACATTCCACAGGACACCATAAAAAGCCTGGTGGAAAGCATGCCAAGACGATTACATGCCGTAATCGCTGCAAGGGGGGGACATACTCATTATTAGTTTTTATTTTATAATGTCTTTTTTTTAATTTAAATAAAATAGAAATACTCGTAGGCTTCATTTCATATTACATTTTAACAGGGCTCTCTGTTTACATTGACTAAAACAGGATCCAGGATTTAAGTGTTAAGAACTATATTCTCATTCTCATTGATAATAAGAAATTTATAGTCATTTATGCTAATGAAATACTAAAAATATTAATATTATCCATAGAAAAGCCAATGACTGTAAGGTGCCCGTTTTTTTTGCAAAGGAGTGTGTTTATAAAAGTAATCCTTTGGGTGTTAAACTTAATATTGATTTAATCTTACCATCTTCATTCCACGCTCCTTCGATTTGGAAGGCAGATGTAGAAGCCCCGAAGAGGAAGTCAGCAGGAAACAGGCGGGGCTTACTTTTGCTAAACACATTATCGCATATGAAAAGAAAAGCGCTGTGGACGGAAAATTGACAAATGTTACATTATGATCAACATTTTAACATTCACATCTTTCAAGCGACAAGTTAGGAGTAAGGGGTGTAAAACTGCAAGGCAGTTCAGGCGTTAGTCAAGAAAGGCGGCCGCTTCAACTATTTGTTATTGGAGTCCTGATTGTGTCCGCTATAGTGATGGAAATGCTGTATGGTTGGCTTGCAGGACCTTGGTTTTCTTCAACAACACTGTTATTATTTTGCGGTACCTCCAATAAGTGACCTCAACGACGTCAAGTTTTTGTGGTCATTACCTGTTGCTGTGAGCAATACAGAGATGTCGAAGGATTAAATTAACACACACAAAAACGGGTTGCTCAAACAAGCTAGGATACTAGACAAACAGCACGGCCAGCGGTGAATTTCACTGGAGATCGCTGAAGCTTGAAAAACTCCATGTTTTCAATAAATCAATTTAGTTTATCGCTGTCGACTGCTGGAAGCTTACGATTCTCACTGAGTGAGTATTTAACTAAATTAATGAATAATTATTAACATTACCAGAGCATTGTCGCGCAGTTGTTCATGGTTCCGAGGCACTAGACTCACTACGCGCGGTGTCTCATTACTATTGCCACTTGTACGGAGTACTGAGCGTTATTCTGCAATTATTCTTTGTATTGATAGCTTGGGCTTATAGAGGAATGAGGAACAGGGTGTAAAGTTCACTCATTCTCCATTAAAAAGGGTGGATCCTACGACTGTTGCTAGTCGATGCACGATTTATGTGACATCAGGTCTTTGATGCGTAGTTCGCATGTGGCGTTGTAGATGCCGCCACATTACTCCCCTCCGGAGACCGGAGGTCGATAGTAGGAGTCAGTGCATATAGTGATGCTTGCCAGGGCCAGTCGTGGTTCCAGTGAGTCAAAACCGGTTGCCGCATAGTTCACGGTGAGTCGGAACTGTCTGCGGAGATTTCCCAGTGAGTCGAGAAAGCGCTGCGTTATGCACCAGTGAGTCGGATGTGGCACAGTCCAGTTCATGAATATATTGGCAGTGACAATGTTTCAAAATATTGTAAGCGTTAAAATGATCATATAGTTCTATACAAACTTAGACATCAATAACATGTTATCATATAAACTGTTCATAGGAATGTTACGGTAGTGCAGACAAAAATATCTGACTACCTTCGGAACATAAATATCTAAATACTCTAGATTTCAATACATTTGATGCAACCTATGATTCGTAAACATCTATGTGCTTTGAATATTCAATTAATAAATGGAATATATTTTTCAATTAATAACGTTGCGTAGTAGCTGTATTATTTAATTAACTTTTACGAAATCTTAGGGTCAACGCAGACTATACCTAACTGTTGGTTTAAAACTTTTCAGTCGGTTTTAAAAATAAAAATAACATTCACATTATTGCCTATATATTTAACTTTTATTTTATTATTCTTAATTTCTTATTTTGTTCTTCTGAAAACCTAACATTTAAAAGTGAAGAATAGGATATACTTCTGTAAAGATAATCTCTTTACAGAAGTATATCCTATTGTAATCTTATGACAACAATTCCAGACATGTCAAATTGTCAAGATATATTTCATAGCAAAATTGCATAGATATTTGTGAACCTAACTTTGCGCTAAATAATATGAACAAGGGATTGCGCACAAATTTTAGTGTATTTGTCGGTAGCAATATCTATTTATATAAAACAAACACTTATACAACTCAACTCGAGAACGGCTGGACTGATTTTCATGGTTTTTGTTGTATTTGTCTCCGTCCCGAATAGCAGAATAACTAAAATACACGAAAAAACTTTTTTTGGTGAAAATGAATTGTCTCATACATCGGACAGGACAACGTCTGTCGGGGCAGCTAGTTATTGTGTAGGTACTAGGCACATATTTATGACGTCACAGATTGTTTACAATTTATTGCAAGGCAAAGCTGTTTAGAGTTTTATGTAATTTACCATTGCATAGATATTTTTGATTCATGAACATGCTCAGATATTAAAGAGCTCGACTGTACATGTACCAGTCACGCGGTAAACTCTGCTTGCGCGATGCAGGATTTGTGTGACATACCTACAGTATATTATGACATACGTCTTTGATGCGTAGTTCGCATGTGGCGTTGTAAATAGACACCGTCCCTGGCTTTTGCTGGTGTCACGGTAGACTTCCAGGACTGTAATGACAACGTTGCTTAGAAGGCTCTTCAAAGCAGCTGTTGAGTTCTTCTAGCATATACAGGGTTATTGGTAAAACACCAACAACCTCTTCAGGAGTCATTGTACTCATCATTATGAACAAATTTTACTATGGGACCAAACCTGAAATCGCGAAAAAAAAATCAACTGTTTAGTACATTTATGTTCGCATAATTCGTCAAAATGTACTGAACAGCTGATTTTTTTCGTGATTTCAGGTTTGGTCCCATAATAAAAGTTGTTCATAATGATGAGTACAATGACCCCTTAAGAGGTTGTTGGTGTTTTACCAATAACCCTGTAGAGCTTGGGTGTCAAGAGATTATTGCCTAATATAAATTTTGGTGAAACAAAATATAACATAACATATAACGTACCGTAAACTGGGGTTACTTTGATACCACTGGGGTTACTTTGATAACAACTTTTGACATATTAAAACTTATTTTTATAACATATAATCTACAACGCCAAAAAGAAACTATCTTAAATAGATGTATGATGCTTTGTAGATATTATTAAAATAAGTTTTTCATATGTCGAAAAACGTTAACAAAGTAACCCCGTAGTATCAAAGTAACCCCAGTTTACCGTACCTACATACATGCCAACATCTGATTATCTTAATTTGTGCAGATTTTGCAGTATAACGTTGTTTTCAG
This sequence comes from Dicycla oo, assembly GCA_948252095.1. Classification (NCBI taxonomy): domain Eukaryota; kingdom Metazoa; phylum Arthropoda; class Insecta; order Lepidoptera; family Noctuidae; genus Dicycla; species Dicycla oo. Next base: position 21,369,189 of record OX411732.1, read on the forward strand.
ACCACTAAAGCTCCGTGACTCTAAACAGCTTAGGCACATTTGGCTCGTCAGTAAGTCTGGAAATCTGTGAGATGACTGTTTTGTCTAATTTTCTTTAACTAATGTGATTGTTCGATAGCCCTTTTATAAATGTTAAAGTAAAATAAAGTCACCGCATTTTGTCCATACCAATCATTGCTAACCATCGTCATTTCAGAATCAACCTTCCAATAAAATGTTTGGCCTTACATCGTAATCATGAAAAAACAATGCGGTCGTGCTTCCAGATTATACTCAAGTCAATCAATCTGCCTAGCCTTTTCCCAGTTTTTCCTTTCCTTTTTAGTTGGGGTCGGCTTCCAGTCTAACCGGATGCAGCTGAATACCAGTATTTTACATGGAACGACTGCCTATCTGACCTCCACAACCCAGTTACTGGGTAATACGATACCCCTTGGTAAGACTGGTTGTCAGACTTTCGGGCTTCTGACGACCCGTAACGACTGTAAAAGATTCTCGAATGACAGCCAGGACCAACGGCTTAACGTGCTTTCCGAGGCACGGAGGAGTCTCGGTATGAAAAGATGGTCACCCATCCACAACCAACCCCGGCAAGCGTAGCTTAACCTGATGGATCAACCCGTGCGGCTGTTATTACATAGCCACGAGCTTAGCCAGATTATACTCAAGTACAATCACTTATAAATCATTCATTATATAATATTCACCAATAAACATTATTTGCATGATGTCTCTGGTCATAATCAATTAAACCATATTGAACAAAGGATTTAGGGTAGCAGGTACACGGGTGGTCACCTCAGGTAGATAGATTACGATCCAGTGTGAGCTGGTTCACAGCTCCCAACCATAGAGCAACACGGGCCCCGGCGGACCGGCGCGGCGGGGCCCGTGTTGCTCTATGCTCCCAAACCGCAAAACGCTCAACAGGGAACGTCTCAACGTTGAATTCACGAGTGGTTCGCATCCTTACAAAACCGAGAACAATTTATTATTTGTAGAATTGAACATTGGGATCATGACACTGGGGCAGAGGGGAATTCAGACTAATACGAATAGGTTTTGCATTCATTATTCGATTCCTGCAAGGTAGTGTCGTAGTGTTGTCGGGTGTTTGCTCTTTTTAATTTATAATAATAATAATAAAACATTTATTATCAGGCTACAATGGCCCATAGATACATACCTTACAAACTAACATATATAAAGTATAAAACAAAACGTGTGTTAATAAATATAGCTTAAAAATAATTTATATCGACATACTCCCTAAAATCATGACGGTGTCGTGCGTAGGTATATATCTACTGTTTGCCGAAGATAATTATATAATTAATAACTCCCTGTAATGACTCTCAACACCTACATGAGAATCTAAATAATATACTTAATGTTAATTATTTAAGAAAATAGACGAAAATTGACCATTCCTCCACCATATTTTCCGAAACTACCGAGCTTAATATTTAAAAAAAAAATACAGAAAATAGTTCTGTAACGTGGTAAATCTCTCAATATTGTGTCATACAAACTTACATTTGCAGTTGGGATCTATAGGATAACATGTTCTTCAACTACAATATTTTATTTTATTTTATTTTATTGATAAGGAACAACTAACAGCTACAATATAAAACATAGAAACAAAGAATACACAAAACATAAAAAAACAATATTGTAGCCCACAACGCTGTTCACAGATTAACTACAGATTGATTATAAGCAATTTTTTTTTTTTTACTTAACTTAAGTTTGATCTTGGGATAAATTCATCCCAACTACGGAACCATTCATTGTGCGTGGTCCCATACGCACATGACCGGTTTTTAGGGTTCCGTACCTCGCAAGGAAAAACGGAACCCTTATAGAATCACTCATGTGTCTGTCTGTCTGTCTGTCCGTCTGTCACAGCTAATTTGCTCCGAATCTAATAGACCGATTAAGTTGAAATTTGGTACACGTATGTATTTCTTTCTGTGACCCGAACCCGGACGTGTAATATAAATTAATGAATTTTGAATATGGGGGTCAATTTTGGGGGGCAAATAAGAAAATTAAAAATATATATTTGCAAACTGTACCGTGCGATATATCAAATGAAAGGGCTTACTGTGAGGGTCTCAAATATATTTTTGTATAATTTTAAAATACTGTACTGTGTGTGTGTAACTGTTTTAAAGTTATTTAAGAAAATAGACGAAAATTGACCATACCCCCTTTATCTCCGAAACTACTGACCTTAAAATTATGAAAAAAATACAGAAAATAATTCTATAGCTATAGATTACAGGAAAACCTATAATAAGTCTATGGTCTTAAAATAACATGGTAAATCTCTCAATATTGTGCGTACAAAACAAACTCACATTTGTCCATAGTTAAACGAAAAGGATCCAACCCACATTAGCTGTAATGTGGGTTGGATCCTTTTCGTTTATGGGTATCCCTCGAAATCCACGGGAAAATCGAGGAAACCCTCAAATTTTATAGGCACACCTATAGCGATTTGAGTATTTTTCATAGTATCTCGTGCATTTCCTCTTGACAACATATGGTGAAGTGGAATTGATGATGACCACAGATGGCCATCGGAACTGCTCAATTATACCTAAGTATGATATTTCACGGGTTGCGAATTCGATTACTTTAATATTGTTGCTAAGCAATTTATGCTCGTCACAATGCATAATTGCATATAGTGAAGTGGAGCTGTCTTCACCATCAGCTTCAGTTTGTCTATTACGACATAAAGGATGAATTGAAACACAAATGAACAGACAAGAAAAAAGGAACTGAAAATTACGTACAAAGGTGATGCTTATTTCTAAAGAAATCTCTTCCAGGAATACCTGCGATAGGACAAAGGATAAAAAGAGATGTAGACACCGTGTGTAAGAATAATAATAATAATATCCTGGGACATTTTCACACACGGCCATCTGGTCCCAAACTAAGCAGAGCTTGTACTATGGAAACCAGATAACTGATATACTACATATACTACTTTTTTTTTGTAAATACATACTTATATAGATAATTACACCCAGACTCAGGACAAACACGGCGAAGCACTGGCTGTATCGCTTGACATCTCGGAAGGCCTTTGACAGGGTCTGGCACGCTGCTTTGCTCAGCAAGCTTCCTGCTTATGGCATCCCGGCTGATTTTTGTAGCTGGATATCAGATTTCCTTAGTGAACGGTCGATCAGAGTAGTTGTTGACGGCTGCGCTTCTGAACTTATGGCTATTGATGCCGGAGTTCCTCAGGGGTCTATTCTCTCTGCGACTCTTTTCGTGCTGCACATCAATGACCTGCTTAGGCCTGGTATTGTTGGGTACGCAGATGACAGTACAGTTTCAGAGAGATACTTGTCCAGCGCAAAAATCAGCGGGGCAGATGTTCGTTCCTTGAGAGAGGCCATGGTAGAGCGGACAGATTTGACCTTAAGCTTTGTCTCCCAGTGGGGTGATGATAATCTGGTCTCTTTTAACGCCACCAAAACACAGGCGTGTCTTTTTACCGCTAAAAAGAGTCGTTTCGCCCACACTCCTACTTTTCGGGGTACATCTGTTCCTGTAACTGATCGACTTGAGCTCCTAGGCATGGAGTTGACATCTGGCCTCAACTTCGGCGCCACCATCGAATACAAGGCCCAAACTGCGGCCAAGAAACTGGACATCCTAAATAGGGTGAAGCGATACTTTACGCCTGGACAGCTTTTGACCCTTTACAAAGCGCAAGTCCGATCCTGCATGGAGTATTGCAGTCACCTTTGGGATGGATCAGCCAAGTACCAACTAGCCGCGCTTGACTCGGTGGAACGCAGAGCTAAGAGGCTCATTGGCGACGTAAAACTGGTGGATGCCAAGCTTCATAGCTTGGCTCATCGCCGCAAGGTTGCCTGCTTGTCGGTCTTCTAAAGATTGTACTTCGTAGAGTGTGCCCGAGAACTCCACGACCTCATTCCACCGGCCCCTTTCTACCATCGGACATCTAGACGCACTGCCAGTTACCATCCCTAACTGGTTGCTATTCCACCAATTCGCACTAAGCGCTTTCAAATGTCTTTTATAATGCGCACAGCAATGGAGTAGAACTCACTACCTGCGTCTGTGTTTCCGAACGCATACAACCCTAATCTTTTCAAAGCGAGAGTGAACAGGCTTCTTCTGGGTAAGCTCACTCCATCGTCGACTCTGTCTCTGTCACCTCTGACCTAGACTAGAGTCAAGAGCAAACCCATCACAAAAAAAAAAAACAGACATATTCATGCACACAAATGTTTGCCCTGGATGGGAATCAAACCCACGACTTGCGGCGTGATAGGTGGTATCTTAACCAACCACGCCAACTGGCCTGTCAAGAATAAAAGAGAAAATAAAAATACATAAAAACTAAAAAAAAAAGATCTTACGAGGCTTGATCTGGGTTAGTACGTGAATCCTCTCATGTTATTTAGAAAGTCCGTTACATAGCGTAGTTTTCCATAGGAAGTCCCTGGTTACTCTTCAATCAAGTTTTTTACAGATGTCCGTTACTAAGCGCTGTTTCGCATGGAGATAAAGTCCATGGTTACTCTTCAATCAAGTTTTTTATAGATGTCCATTACTAAGCGCAGTTTTCCATGGAGAGAAAGTCATGGTTCCTCTTGAATAAAGTTTTTATGCGATGATCACCCGATAGTTATTGGGTGGGAAACTACTTTTTTGAAAAATTTTATATTTACATTCGTTGGGGAACATCGCTTTTGGTATCGCCATTACTAAACATTCGAGCAGTGTGTATCAATACCACCCATAGATTTAATATACTAGCGTACCGTCTTCCAGTTACTTCATTATAACATACCATACATTCCATTGTCATTTCCACAAACTAAGTACAGACACCAGCTCATCGAGCTACCCGAAACTGTAAAATTTTCCCAATCCACCTTGAACCTAATGCTTTAGGAATAAAGATGAAAAATCTATTAAAGAAATTTGACAGATTGTAGTAGCTTGATGTGCTGGCGTCTGTACCTATTACTCAGCTTTTAGTGTTCTGTACTTACTTTCTGCCAGGGGAAAAGGCATGAAGACCTAGGTAAATATGCAACGTGCTAGGTAAGGGAAAACATTTATATGTGTAGGTAGATACCCTTACTACGGGTGATTTCTCGTTTCCGACTGTGATTCAGTCCATGGTTGAAAGCGAAGTTGAAGTTGAAACGCGTGGGATGCTGTCGCCTCTTTTTGCGAGGAGGTGATGCATGCAAAGGAGGCAGCGGAGAGGGAGAGAGCATACCTCTCTCTCCATCCGCACCAGAAGAGCAGCCGGGCGTGGAAAGAACTGGGGCTGTCGTCGCTCGAACAGTCAGGCCCAAAGAGCTGGCACGTAGTGTTCCATGCGCGCCTTTATGGAGGACGTGCGGTCCTGGGATCGGCCGCACTTGGTGACGGGGCCCGCTAGGCATGGCGGGCTGATACCAGTCGGGGGTACGGCGCATGTACAAGTATCTCCAGGGCTCCCAAACTATGGTAGTAGAAGGAACAGGTTTTAGTCGGTAGGAGTCCAACATAATTCTCCGTTCTACCCAGACGGAGGGTATCCAAGAGGATTTCCCCATTGAAAAAAAAGGTACCGCTACCAATTCACTGTTTTTCGAACCCATATAAAATCTAATTACTTCTCCAGTTCAAGTTGAATTTCAAGTGCACACAGAAAAAAGTAAACGGCGAATTATGAAGGGAAAAGCTGGTTAGAAAAAAATACTTTATTTCACATAAAAAAAATACACACAATCATAATTACACAGACAATTTCAACAAAACATAATGCCGAAGACAAGGCATCGATAAATATTAAATAAAAAACGTTGTAACATCAACATTCACGAATATTTTTAAAACAAAGTTCTTCCTTCCTTTGTATCATCATTCTGTTTTTAAACTAGAATTATTACTATACCTCGTACGTTTACATTTCGTTATATATAAACTCGTTTTCTGGGAGAGATGTTTTTTGCATAATGTCTGAAAATAGAGTAACAGTTCTGTTTAAAGGCCTATTCAAACCTAAGCGGTATTCGCTGCCGCTATGGGTAGAGGTACATACCGCGCGGGTTTCGCTTAGGTATTTAGTATTATGTTTCGCGGCAAAAGCGGTACAGATGAATGAATAGTAATATTACCGCATACCCACTCGGTTTTCTCTACCGCAGACGGTAGCGAATACCGCTTAGGTTTGAATAGGCCTTTAATTGGCTTCCTTTTAGATTCGAACAAGCACACAGGCACTTTGTATACATTACTTCATTACTACTGCTTTCAAAAATGAGAAAATCGGCATGTCCTAAAACCAGAAATTCAAAGACATGCGACATCCACCAACCCGCACTGGGCCCGCGTGGTGGATTACGACCCACTCCCAGAGTACAGGAGGCCGGTGTCCCAGCTGTGGGAACTTTATAGGCTGTTTCTGATTATGCTTACACGATTGTCATTAGTAGCTGTAAGCGTGGCTTGTATAGGTAAAGACGCCAGCACATCAATCTACTACAATCTGTCAAATTTCTTTAATAGATTTTGTTCAAGGTTGATTGGGAAAATTTGACAGTTTCGGGTAGCTTGATGTGCTAGCGTCTGTACATTATACATGGTAAAAATCTGGTATACAAACCTGTTATTTGCTTGTCGATCATGTCGATGAGAAGTTTTTCGCCGAGGAGAATCTGATGTTCCCGTAGATACATTTATACGGTTCCTAGGAGACACCTGAAATATTCATGACTTGTTTAAGGGTATGGTCTTTCAGAGAAAACCAATAGAAACAGCGAATAAACAATAAATGAAGCCCTGACACAGACAAGGCATTAGCACCACGCAAATATGGCGGGACGAACTAAACCAACAAACCATGGTTCACATTATCCTTGGACTGAAATCGCTGGAAGTTGTTCGGGGATACCTTTGCTCTGAGATGGGTCTGTTCAGTGAGGTGCTGCAGGCTGACAGTAATAGAATATAATACCAAAGGACCGGAAAATGAAAAGACCATTCAATCATTAGGTACCTGTCTTCTTGGTGAGTAGCATTCATCCAGCCTCTTCATCTTACGATGGTGATCTGCAAAATTAAATTATAATTCACTGACTTTATAAGTGTTAAAGTGCTACGTTTTTCTAATAGCTCTTAACGGCAGAGTATTTTCCAGTCTTTTTTACTCAGTCTGTCTGTCCGTCTGTCACAGCTGGATATCGCAAAAACTACATACGAATGCTATCAACTTGAATTTTGGGATAGTTTGAGTTGGGCAAACTCAACTATTTTGCAAATAAGAAAGAAATAAAAATGTATATATTTTTTTTTTGTAACAGGGACTGAAAGGGGGTCTTAAAAAATCGTAGTGGGGCTACTAGGGCATGTGGGGCATCATATGAAAAACCGCTGTTTGCACATTCTTAAAAATTGGGCCTTTTTTAGGCCGCACAGTTATCGATTTTTGATGAAAAATGTAAAAAAAAAAAATACCGCTCCCGAAGCTTGCATAGAGAAAAATCTGAAATTATTATTATTACTAGTTGGGTGTGCGCGGATATGAGGGCGCTGGGTGGGGGGTCAGACACGTACACATTCATCAGTGATGCACACGGTTGTAAAAGATGGCTAGACCACTGTCTTGTAACTGAGGCAGCATGGAGGTCTGTTAGTAATGTGCAAGTGTGCCATGGTGTGTACTGGTCTGATCACCTCCCATTAGTGGTTGAATGTAACCTGGAATTAGTAATACCTAAGAAAATTGTGATAAAGAAAGCTAATAACAAAGTAGTGTGGGGAGAGAGGGACAGAAAACAAATTGAAATGTATGAGCAAATATGTAACCGTAACTTAAGAGAAATTGATTTTCCTACCGAGTTAAGAGGCTGTGCTGATACGAATTGTAATGATACCAGTCATAAAAAAGTCATTGATAAATTGTACAGTGACATCATTAGCTCCATTAAGGAGGCTGCTATTCAGAGTAGCGAATGTAGGGAGGTTCGAAGGGGTGGACATATTGCTGGCTGGAACAGGTATGTTAAGGACTCTCACAGGGAGGCTCGGCTTCATTTTGTGCGGTGGCGTGCTTGTGGAAAACCAGAGTCAGGCCCTATTTGGAAGGCAATGTCAGAGAGTAGGAAAATATTTAAGAAAAATCTTAAATCTCTACAAGACAATCGCGAACAGGTCCGTATGGATATTCTAGCGACGCATCATGACAATAAGTCCTTCAAACAATTCTGGAAGCAGACCAATAAGTTAAACCCCAAGCCGAGTCTCCCGGTGAGTGTACAGGGCAAAGTGGAAGCAGTGGACATCGCCAACATATTCAGGGAGCACTTTCAGACGGAGCAACGGGTACTAGTGCGGAAGGAAATGCTCAGGGCTGCGGGTCCTCTACGTGATGAGCCCGTTAGAATAACATCAAAGGAAGTGTCGCGGGTTTTACATAACTTGTGTAAGGGTAGGTCTCCTGGACACGACGGACTTAGCGTGGAGCATCAGCATGGAGGTCCTCACCTGTGTAGGGTGTTGGCGATGTTTTACACTTTTTGCTTACGTCATGCTTATTTGCCTGAGGATATTATGAAGGCGGTTGTAGTACCCATTGTGAAAAATAAAACAGGGGATGTCAGTAACAAAAACAATTACAGGCCTATTACTTTGGCTACTACAGCTGCCAAGGTGCTTGACGGTGTGCTGAATGGTCATCTTTCTCAGTCTGTAGTACTTAAAGACGCCCAATTTGGGTTTAGGCCTGGCCTCTCTACTGAGAGTGCTATATTAGTCCTGAAGCATACCGTCAGGTACTACCCTGACCGTAGGACGCCAGTATATGCTGCCTTTTTCTCTAAGGCTTTTGACCATGTAAATTATGATAGACTGTGGGATAAACTTAGGGAGAACAAAGTGCCTGAGGGTGTTACTAATATATTTAAGTACTGGTACCGCCATCAGACGAATTATGTGAGGCGGGCTGGTTCTTTTTCAGATGCCTATCAGTTGGAGTGTGGTGTGAGGCAGGGGGGAGTAAGCTCCCCTACGCTTTTTAACATTTACGTGAGGGAGCTGGTACGTGAGCTCAATGGCACCAGGGTAGGATGTTCTATAGATGGTCAGATTGTGAATAACATTAGTTACGCTGACGACATGGTGCTGTTGAGCCCATCGATCTGCGCCCTGCGGAGACTGCTGGGCATCTGTGAGGAATATGCTAAGACGCACGGATTGACATATAATGTCAAGAAGAGCGAGCTGGTGTTTCGGGCGGGGCGCATGACGCCTTCGTGTGTACCGCCCGTGACGCTGGGAGGGGTGGCGTTAAATAGGGTCAGCCAGTTTGTGTACCTTGGCCATGTGGTAAATGAGGATCTGGTGGACGATCCGGATGTAGAACGGGAACGCAGGGGGATGGCGGTTAGGTGTAACATGCTGGCCCGCAGGTTTTATAGGTGTAGTAGGGAGGTAAAAAAGACGTTATTTAGGGCCTACTGCCAATCCTACTATACCTGTAGCCTGTGGGTCAGTTACACACAGCGGGCCGTCAGCGCCCTGCGGGTCCATTACAACAATGCTTTCCGGTTGCTGATGGGACTGCCTAGATATTGCAGCGCATCAGCGATGTTTGCTGACGCACAAGTGGATGGCTTCCATGCCATAATCCGTAAGCGAGCGGCATCGCTGATGCGCAGGGTGAGGGACAGTTCCAACGGCTACCTGAGGGTCATTGCTGAGAGGGTAGATAGTCCTCTATGGAGGCAGTGGATACACATCCACGTTAGATAATTTCCTTATATGTACTAACATTTATATTTAAGTTCTTTTACATGTATTTACTAACACTATATGGACACATTTAGTCTGAAATAAAGAAATTGAAATTTAAAATTGAAATTGTAACCCTCGGTGCGCGAGTCCGACTCGCTCTTGACCGGTTTTTTCGTTAATGATATCCCACCGACCCACTCTCTTATGTGCCTGTTATCAAACACCATCACCAATAGCTATCATACTCTACAAGACGGTCCCTTGATGATGTAAGTACTACAGGAATGCTTCACGTCTTTATAAGGTGCAATTATTTGTGAACAGTTAAGGTTCAGGACACAGGACAGTTCAAAGAGACACTTACACACACATGCAGTGCACACATGGTTAGAAAATCGGTCAAGAGCGAGTCGGACTCGCGCACCGAGGGTTCCGTACCATCCTACTTCCTATCCTACTATCCTAGTATTCTTACTGATATTATAAATGCGAAAGTTTGTGAGGATAATAATAAATAATAATAAATAATAATAACCTGGACATTATTCACACACGGTCATCTGATCCCAAACTAAGCATAGCTTGTACTATGGAAACCAGATAACTGATATACTACATATACTACTTTTTTTTGTAAATACATACTTATATAGATAATTACACCCAGACTCAGAACAAACAGACATGTTCATGCACACAAATGTTTGTCCTGGATGGGAATCGAACCCACGACCTGCGGCATGATAGGTGGTATCTTAACCAACCACGCCAACTGGCCTGTCAAATAACTACTACACAGATATTCATGAAATTTGGCACACAGATAGATAAAAACCTGGATTAATATTTATCCCGATATTCTTACGTGTTCGAGACTTACGTGGGTGAAACCGCGTGGCGCTGCTAGTCATATATTAAAAAAAGTGTGTAATTTACAGACATCGTTTTATTTCTCCTGTTACATAAATTTCTATCACACAGAATAATTTCAGATTTTTCTCTATGCAAACTCCGGAGATAAGGGAGGGAGGGGGGGCGGTATTCTTTTTTACATTTTTTAAAACTTTCAAACGTCGAAAACTATGCGGCCTAAAAAAAAAAGGCAAAATGTTTGAGAATGTGCAAACAGCGTTCTTTCATATAATACCCCACATGCCCTAGTAGCCCCACTTCGAATTTTTAAGACCCCCTTTCAGTCCCTGTTGCAAAAAAAAAAAAAACTTTTTTATTTCTTTGTTATTTGCAAAATAGTTGTGAAAACGTCATCTAAAACTATTCTAAAATTCAAGTTAGTAGCTCTTGAGATATCTAGCCGTGACAGACGGACAGAGTCACACCATTAGGGTTCCTTTATACCATTTTAGTACGGAACCCTGAAAACCGAATAAAACGTTTTATCTTTCCGCCTAATCTAATACTTACTTCTCCGACTTCCTACAAGCGACCTCAACTTCTCCTTCTCGTGATACCGCGGTATCTGAGTGACGTAATTGTACGCAGCTTGTGGACGGGGGCGGTAGTTGTAAGCGAATAGCTCGTTGTAATACTTCTGAGACTGAAATGGTAATACATCTGTGTAATCCACTCTCTTCAGGGAACGACCAGGGCGGTTTTAGGCGTTATTGAATAGGAGAAAAATAGTATTGATACGCTGTAATGTTAATGACGCTGTAATGTTGATGACGCTGTAACATTGATGTCGTTGTAATTTTGTTGACGCTGTAATGTTGATGACGCTGTAATCTTGCGCACTCTTGCGGTTTTTACAGAACTGGACCACTGGATTCCAAGATCTCGACAGTTGAAACCCATCCTCACGGTTGAAGTTCTGTCGAAACTGTCGAGATCCTGAAATCCAGTGGTCCAATGGTGTAAAAACCATAAGAGTGAGTTTTGTGTGTCGAGAACAGAATCGAGTTGTGAGTGTAACAAGTGACAGTGGTAGCGGTGTCAATCGCACTAAACGAACAAGAAAGAGGGTACACCATTTGTCTGCTCGTAAACATCCACCCGCAATAACTTCAGTTTATCCGTGAACATAGCACTTGCAACAGTGCCGAAATATCGGAAACTCAAAATAATTAATATACATGGTAAATATCCCGTTTTATGTTCTAATAATAGTGTTAATGACCATGTCGGTTTAAAAACTATTATCATTATTATAATACTAAAAAGCCTGTGATGTCCCATTGCAGGCAATGGCCTCGCTACTCTCTTTCCACTTCTCTCTGTCTAAAGCTACTAAGGACCAGTCCTTGTTGAAGGAGTCCAGTTCATCTCGCCATCTCCAACATTGTTACCAGGGCGTCAACTCAGTGTTCACTTCTTTCCCAGCCATATTATTATTATCTATAACACAATCTATCTATCTTACCTTCTATACAAGATCGTATATGATTGACCGGCTTGACTTCACAGCGTCGACGTCAACGTCAGTGAAGTTATGACAGTCAATTTGATCTTGTTTACTAAAACCAAACTAAGTGCGGATTTCACTAATGAAACTGAACATGATCAGTGCTGATCTAATCTAAACTGAGTTCAAGAGCTGTCAGTGTCAATATTCTAAAGAAAATAATGGCCTGGCAGCTTTTAAACGTGGTTTGTGCTGATCGCGTTCAATTTCATTGTTGAAATCGGCAGTAATTGTTCATATCGGGTCGACAAAGAAAAACAACTTTGAAGAATAAGTAAAGTTGGCTTACCTCTAAAAGATATCGAGATGGCGACATAATATCTTTAATGCTGGGGAACAGAACTGTAAAACAATAATATTTAACTAAGTTGCGATGTAAGCGTTTTTGGAAATCCAAATCTACACCGGCAGGCTTATTACGTATCTTGCAGAAGCCTAGCGATAGCAAAATTTACGCAATAATTCATTTCAATAGCTTGTCAATCGCAAATCAGCATGACGTATCGCTGATACATAATACCGATTTGCGATTAAAAATCAATTATTGCGCAAATTTTGCTATCGCTAGGCTTCTGCAAGGTACCAAGTGAAAACATGATGGGGGTACTAGTTTGTTGCGTCACTTCTACTCAGCTAAAACATTAGGAAGTGGTGATGGGCGGGCGTTTTAGGGGACTGTCTTATTAATTTTGACGTTCAAAAAGTACTGATTCGCAGCCTAATTTGAATGAATGAATCTGCCTAGCCTTTTTCCAATTTTACAGGCGGGCTTATTTTTTTTTTTTTGCAAATAGCAACATAGAATATCTCGAAAACCGTTTGGCAGAAGGCGGGTACGTGGTTGGCGGGAAAATATGCGTCACTTAATGCCATTTTAGTCACGATGGAGCGATTCACGGAACAATAGCGTGCTTTTTCTTTTACAAAATCAACGATTCCTACGTTACTGTACGACGCCTGTTTAGAATTGAATGGATAATGTCCAAGTGTTAATTTAATCAAAGCTTGGATCGAGCAGTCTGGGCAAACTGGTTCCACAACGAATATTAAACAAACAGGGCGGCCACATTCAAGAAGAAGTGATGAGAACATTCAGCTGGTGGAAATTTCCGTAAGGAACGATTCAGAATCATCTACGCGTAAGCGTTCGGCGGCTCTGGCAATACCAAGAACTAGTCTACGGCGAATTTTGCATCTGGACCTTAAACTGCACCCATACAGGCTTCAAATTGTGCAGGAGATGAAACCAAACGATTACATTCAACGTAAGTTATTTGCTGACTCTACGCTGGTGCGTTTCTCTAGCCTTGAGAATGTATTGTTTATTTATGGACGAGGCCCACTTTCACATCAATGGGCACATCAATAAGCATAATTGTCGATATTGGAGCAGGGAAAACCCTCGCCTTAAACACCAAAAGCCACTTCATTCACCTAAAAAGACAGTTTGGGCTGCCATATATCTGCTAAGGGCATAATTGGTCCTTAAGTATTTGTTTGAAAACAATCAAGGAAATAACATTTCTGTGAATTCAGCGGAATACGAGTATGTGAAGATGTTGAGAGAGTTTTGACGCCTCAGTTACATGAATTCAAAAGATACAACAGCAGGACCTGGATTAAACAAGATGGAGCAACATGCCATACGTCAAACGTGACTTTGCCGGTAGCCAAAGAAATGTTTCCGAACAAATTGATTTCTCGTATCCTATGGCCTCCGAGGAGCCTAGACCTAACACTTTGTGATTTTTTCTTGTGGGGATTTGAAATGTCGAGTCTACCGCAATAAACCGACGACAATACCCCAATGAAAACAAAACATCCACGAGGAGTAAGCCGCGATTCCCCGCAGCATTTGTCAGCGAGTTTTACAAAGTTTGCGTAGTCGATTGCAGGAGTGCCAACGACGAGACGGAGCACATCTCGGCGTTGTCAATTAAAAAAAAATGACGTTTGTTACGTTGAATAAATGATCAACAAAGTAACATTTGTAGTTTTATTTCTATTCATGTTTCAAAAGTGCCAACATTTTTGTCCCACCCCGCCTTTATTGACCGGCTGGAGAGAACACTGACTAGAAACAGAGCTCCCACCTCATTCTTGCCTTTATTGGCCGGCTTGAATGGATTCGAATAGAAAACTTGCTCGGAGGAAGGAAACATTCCAGTAAGTGCTGGTAGAGATCTTGACCATCTTCCGTACTCTGGGATTGTCCTGAAGTCGTGGAATACTTCTGCACTCCTCAAGCACCTCATGTTGCCCCCTTGTTGCGACGTCAGTAAGTGCTATCGACAGTTTCCGCGGGCCCATTGTGTGCAAGTCACCCCCTGCCATTTTTTTCCGTGTAAATAAAACAATGAACAGGCAGAGGCTGTTGTCAAACTAAATCCACATTTATTCATAAAACTACGTACAGTAAAGAAAACACCCATGCGTGCTCAGTATGCTAATGATTTATGCCTTGTAAAATGTAAAACTTCTCTTATGAGGAAAAGCTTCTTTGGTAATGCACCGCAAATATATAATAAAATACCCGATGAAATAAAGTGTATGCCAGTGCAGAAGTTTAAAAAAAACCCTTAATGAGTTATTACTAGAAGAATGTTATTACACTCTAGGTGAATTTCTTAATGACGAATCTCTGTGACTTTACAATATTGACATTTTTACATAAACATTTAAAAAATATTTTTAACTTATTTTATTTTTAATATTAATCTTCTGAACTGACTATACTTTTTGACATGGAATGAAATTTATTATAAATATTAAAATTTTGCTAGCATAATGATATTGTGATGAATTTATATTTTAATTTAGTAGCATTTTTTTATTTCTTTTTAATAATTTGTATGTCAATTGACAAAACATAGCATACTATCTAATTTTTAAGATCTTGTATTTAATTATCACCTATGTTTACGAATAAATGATTCTGATTCTGATTGATTCTGAGAGGCCATAATCCTTTCACAGTTCTAGGTAACCAGTCCACTTTATTCCAATATCTTTGTTTCCATATACTGCAATGTCTGCAATAGTCCCACACCAACCGGTGGATGTCCTTGGGTGCACTTGCATAGTACATCCAGGGATAATCGTCGGTTGGTGCCTCATTTAATTAAAAACGTCTAACGGGCCTCTGCGAGTTGGTTTCGACCTCTCGTACACCTTCCAAAGGTCCGGGACCCCAGGGACCCGAGATAGGCCGAAGACAATAATAAAAACAAGTTTATAGTAGAAAGAGAAACGCATAAGGTTAGTAATGCACTAAATACGACGAACAACATTATTCCGACATTAACTGTTTACCTTCCTAATTCCTTAAATAGGTAACACACGTTTATCAAATTGACAGAGTCGTACATACTTATATTTACAATTGGCGAAGTTACTAAACTGGGTAAACACCTTAGTCGTCTAGATTACACCACTTAGGTGCTAAGAATAGACATAATAATGACTCTAGAACTTGGACTTTAACCCCTGATGCCTTCATATTTTTTTTAAGAGTGTGTTTAGTTTAATTTGTGATCTTCCTGTGTGAGTCTCAATATATACTTTTTCTTATTTCTTAGGGACATGTTCCCCAAGGAGTTCTTGGGAATCTAGTCGGGCTAGTCTAGAGACGGGTCTATGAATGACGCCTTTCTCTGTTTTTACGTCGACCACCCTGCACACGCCGTCAGCTCCCGGGTACAGCTTCACAACGCGGCCCATGACCCACTTCATAGGCAGCATCTGATCATCCAGGATGAAGACCTGCGATACGAACGTGGTGTTGTGCACGCTGCCATTTGACGCGTTGCTGCAGAGTGACTAAATAGTCCTTTGTCCATCGGGATCAGAAGTGTTGTCTTAATCGTTCAATCAGCTGATATCTATACTTGTGCATGGCATCAGAGGGTTCTAGCTCCGTCGCAAACACTCGCACTTTGGCCGCGCTTTTAATAATTTCTTGGATTCTAATTATAATCCAACAAACGATCTGTTTCCGGATGAATGGACGAAGATTTTATTGGCATGTCACATTGATCACTAATGATCGATGGCATGTCAGAAGTACCGTGAGAGGGATTCATGAAAGTATTGTTATTTTTTTATTGTTTTATCTTTTAAGGCCCGTCCTCCCTAAAATACGGCGAAACTAAGTAACTTTGTGTCCATTTTTTACAGTAACTATAACATATTTTTGATAGAAAAAAATATATAATAATCTACAATACATAAGAAGTGATTTCATGTGTCCAGAAATCTGCTTTAGTTTATATAACTAAAGAAAAAAAAAGGTAAACCCAGGTCTATTTTTTCTAGTTTTTACCATATTACTCCTACAATTTTCATTAAAAGTGTTCATAAATTTACACAGTTCTCTACAAAATAATAAGAAATGATTTCATGTCATTACTTTTTTTAAATTATTTTTATTTGATTTTAAATTAATTTACAAAGCAAATCATTAGCGGCAAATTTATGCTGCGCCCCGCTCTCGCCCAAAATCTCAGTGCGGGGCGAGACGTGTTGCTGGACGGACCTGTGCCGCGTTGTGTGACGACCTCCTCGCTTCGATAAACATTGTTTTTTTTGTGAACAGTGTAGCCACACGGACAGAGTTTCATTTAATTTTTGGTATCTTACCTACCTTATACGTGACTATATTTTTTTTTGTGTGAATACATCCTTTACTTTGTTAATATTAGTGTATTCAGTGTGTTTTATTATATTATAGTAAAAAAATTAACAATCATTTTCTAAAGCATAGTGTGTTCAAGATGGGAAGTAAACAAAGACAAAAAAACGAAATCTCAAAAAATTATACAAAAGAAGGGGACAGAGATTACAAGAGTAAGTTTCCTATTTCAATTAGGTACATTGAAATAGGAAACTTACTCTTGTAATCTCTGTCTCCTTCTTTTGTTGTTTCTAGTACCTACTTCAATTCATATTTTGGTAATTTTCATGTTATGTATTATAGGTAGGTACTTAATTAACCAAAGAATAAGTAAATATTCCCTATCCCTACTACAAAATCCCACCTACAAATGGTAGGTACTGTCCAATGGTCTCTGCTGGCTGCATCAGATCGTGCGGGGAATATCTGATGTTTGTCTATCCCTTATCATCCTATCAAATTCATTTTAAATACAAAAGATTTTGACGGTAATGACGACATTCCTTCAAGACACGGATAGGGCTAGCGGCCAGTAACAATTCGTAAATTGAAAAAAATAAACAAATTTCAAACAAACTAAATAATAACGAAAATTAACTATAGCCCTATGGTGTCTCCAAGATACTATTTTAGAAAAATGTAAATAAATCAATAAATATTAACGTTTAATGAAATTAAAATATCCTTATAAAACGAGAACGTGGAACCGTATACGTGTGTTGATTTCATGCCGCCATTGCAGCGCCACGTTGTATAATTCAATGTGTAGATGTAAATGGTGTGAAATCTTCCGGGCTACCAGTTCAGTTAAGTGTACCTCAAGGTTCAATACTGGATCCATTCTTGTTCTTAGTGTATATCAGTGACTTACCATTCTATTTAAAGGGTATCTGTGACGTTGTACTGTTTGTAGGTGACACCTCTCTTATTTCTAAAGTAGACAGGAATAGACAAGATTTTGACGACGTAAACACTGCACTCTCAATGGTTACAGATTGGTTTGCCTTACCGAATGTTAGAAATCTAGGACCCAACATCATTTTAGACAGAGATGCTTTAAACTGTAGACTCGGCAGTTTTTCTGGGTATAACAGTAGATGCCAAACTTCAGTGGGGCCCACATATATCAAGCCTAGCGGGAAGGCTCAGTTCAGCCGCCTACGCTGTCACGAAAGTAAGACAATACACTGACGTTGATACAGCTAGGTTAGTCTATTTTAGTTATTTTTCATAGCACTATGTCATATGGTATTCTGCTCTGGGGCAAAGCCCCTGACATTCAAAATATATTTGTTCTTCAGAAACCAGCTGTTCGAACAATTTACCAGCTCGGTGCCAGAGTTTCTTCGGGAGATTTTTTTTAAACATATTGGTATTCTCACGGTGGCATCACAATTCATCTTCGCCAACATCTTATATATAAGACAAAATATACATTTATACACTAAAAACAGGGATATTCACAATCTTAACACCAGAAATAAGGACAAATTTAGTGCTCGATTTCACCGGCTTCATAAGGTTCATAACTCATTTGTTGGGCTTGGTATATCCTTTTATAACAAGCTACCCTCTTCTTTGCTAGATTTGCCCTTCAATGCGTTTAAAGCTAAAGTAAAATCTAACCTTTGTTCAAAGGCATACTGTTCAATAATCAACTAATCAAAAGACGTCCAAATGTCAGTTGCGGAAATCTTGTTAAATACCTTTTATACAAAGACTGTGTTAGTCATGTAAAATCTATAAAACACGGAGTTGACAACGAAAAAATCGCTTTAGAGCAATTATTATATTAAAAAGAAGAAAACATTGACCGAAATTCAATGAAATTTTAATGAATTTTGAGTAATCTGTCAATAAACAAGTTAAATATTGGTTTTCTTTTTGACAAACAACAAAAATGTTATGATGCACCAGCAATGCCCGCAACTTCATACGTGCAGGCATTGAAATAAATGCCGATGCCGATTGTTTTTAGCTACTAATATTCTTGGTTCTTGAGCATATCCACTAACAAAATGAAAAAAAGACCTACAAATTGATCTTGTCTTATAGTACCTACATTTTTGTTTGTGGAGTAGGCTCTTTCGCTATCGTCTAGTTGTACCTCTAGGGTTTCATATCAGGTCCTACATAACATGAATTTAATATCATATACAGTGTTCAAAATCCCTTCCCCTTTTTTTCGTTCGCTTTTTAATTTCATCTCTGTGCTATACAGATAAGACGCTATTTTATAAAATTGTAAATAAATCAATAAATAATAACGTTTAATGAAATTAAAATATATCCTTATAAAACGAGAACGTGGAACCGTATACGTGTGTTGATTTCATGCCGCCATTGCAGCGCCACGTTGTATAATTGTTAACTGGTAGAAATGTACATACTTTTATTTCAGAATGTGATTGATGTGACTAATAAAGAAATATCTAAACAAGATGTTTTATGTGTTGCCACTCCTTAAAGATTGTAAAGTTAATTTTTTAATACCTTATATGTAGGTATTTATAAAAACATCTGCGGTCTTACTACAAAAGGTTTAAAAACATGTTCAACGCATGTCTAACGTCAAACTCCATACATAAAAAAACATAAAATACGCGTTGAACATGTGTTTAAATCTTTTGTAATAAGACGGCTGTTATTTATTAATTACTGTATGTCGCGCGCGGTAGTAATCGTGTACACCCTAGCGAAGCATCGCGCGCGATGTTTAGGTTCGGGTGGTGCGGGGAGTAGTACAAAGCTCCGCCCACACACGCAAGGTCGTTGGCGCCGGTAAAAACCTTAACCTAAGCTAACAAACGAAATACCAAAATAATGTGTAAATCATACATTTTCTAAAGGTAGTGTGTATTTATTCCGATTGGATTACAGAATATTTAGGTTCCCAAATATAAATTAAATAAGAACATTGATTTAATAATGAAATATGAGAAATATAAGTTTTCTATAGAAATTTAAAATACCTCATAATTATCTCGTCTTTAAATCAGTGTCATTTCAAAATATACGAGTATGTTTGGGAACCTAGATATTCTGTAACCCAATCGGAATAAATACACAGTACCTTAAGAATATGTTTGATTCACAAACTATTTTGTATTTCGTTTGTATGAACTACGCAAGCCCCGGGGGCCGCTTAATAACTTCATATTTTCTTTTTTATGTATATGTGTCTGTGATTTTAATTTAATTGTATTTGGGTTTTAAAAGTTAAATGAATAAATAAATTAACTATAGAACGCGTGTGTAGGCTTAGTTTTATCACTGACAAAACTTATTCGATCGAGTTAAAATAGACTTCAATTTGTATCGAATAAATAATTGTTTTTCCCATTTTTGTAACCAGACGGCACAGGTGCTAATTCAGATTCAGTACATTAATGTTTCCGTTAACAGGATCGAGTGGGTACAAAAACTCTCACTTGGTACTCTGGACGTAAATATTTTAGCAAAAAATCGGATTTATTGCGCGTCGTTTTTGCCATTCATATCAGTGTAACAGGCTCTTTTTAATTCGATGTTTTATATTTTCACCCGAGCACTGTACGTTGACCAGAATCCTAATTTCAACAACCTTATCTACTACTTCTAATTGCTCACCATTCGGTATAATCTGGGTCCTGCTTCTGAAAGTAACATTCCTACCATCAGCCATCACCCCGCTGTTCCTTCTTCTCTTTCTAACATCCCTCAACTCCCTCCATTCCTTCAGCTCCCTCAATTCCTTCCTCTGCTTCTCTATAAGATTGAAGCCTCTTTTCTTTTCTAGAACAATTGGCTCGTTCCCTTTTCTTTCGATTAATGGACTCCACCAATCGTGGGTGATTGTTCCAGTATCACAAACTCTTGTCTTGTCAGTTAATGTTGATTGGTTTTTCTTTGTTACGACTTTGATTCGGTGCATTCTTCGTTGAGGATTATCATCGTAGTTGAACGTCGCAAGGCTATAAATGGTCGTGTCTGTTTTGCTTCCATCGCTCCTTAGAGATATTGAGCTGCTAGATGTATCTATTATTGTACAGTCTGTTAGCTCATCTTCCAATGCTTTTGCTATGTCTGTGCGACCTGAAATAAATTGTTATTTAATTGTGCCATCGTCTAGGTACCTATATGAATTGATATCTACTAAGTCGTCTTCAAATATCCATAGATGATCATGAGCCTCTTTCATACCACTGTCAATTGTGATTTTAACACGTTTGGAAACTGCCTGCCTGAGCCTGTTCCTGACCCAGCAGGGCAAAGGCCTTTTCTCATACAGAGAAAGCATGACCATTGATCACCAGTCACCACGCTTGCTCAAAGCGGATTGGCGATTAAATAATTTGTAATATGGTGTACTTAAATTTTATATGGTACACCCATAAAATAATGGTTCCTGAAATAAAAATGACTTGATTTCGATTAATTTTATGTCCAGGTTTCCTCACAATATTTCCTTTTCACCGATATCAGTGATCCAAGATAAATTTAGAGAGTACTTATGAATTGAAAGTACATACGAATTGAAAGTACATATGAATTGAATAAGTAAATAATGCAGCAGCTTATTCTTATATATGTAGCCACTATATACGATACCAACGAAAGGAAAGAGGTTCATGTACAATTTACACAAACGGGCGAGCGTCGGCCACTCGGGCCCCATCCGAGCGCATTTTACAACGTGTCAATGAAAATCGAAGTGTTTATGATGATGTCTTATGTCCTATTTGCATGGAATTTACGCAACTCTTGCACTGACGTCAGCAAATTTTTACAGCTGTCGATGTAAATCGTACATAAGACGACGGATAAATAAAATTGTGTCTTATGATTCCACTTACGATTAAACAATAAGCTGCTTTCCAGAGACAGTTTCTGATCCACCGCTGTTACATCGAATTTGACATCTAAGAAAAAAGAAATAGCAGTACCTATATATATCTGAAGTCAAGAACTAAAGTGATTGAAATATAACTACTTTCTCTTAAAGCAAGTGAGTATAGTTACTATAAAAAATAACCTTTGTCTTTTTTGAAATGCTTCCAAGCAGTACAGTTTATACCTTTGTGGGCCATCTCTGAAAACAAAAAGCTGATTAACATCATGTAACTTTATCAAATTGTTATCGAGTAGTGTTGTTACGTATTGTTCCGTCAAGCTCAATATCTGGTTAGTCAAACAGCAGCTCGATTTTACAAGTAAATGATCGAATGTGTAGCTACTCACCTATTCCTGTATTCTGAGTTTTCTTTTTAACGTTGGGGCTCACAGGAGCGATGTCATGCATAACCATCGGGTTCAACGGTCTATGCCTCATGTTCGAGAGTCTTATTCCCGAGTTTTGCGTAGCGCAAGTGCAGACTTCGTTTGGACAGGGTTGTACTGCCTCGTCTGTGAAATTAAATATGGTTACCTACCTGATTTGAGTGATTTTAGCACGGAATAGAAAAAAACAAGTGGAAGTGGCGTGTCACAATTATGCGGAAAAACTGTAAAATAATAGCAACCTTCACCAGTCGTAATAAGTCTTTATTTTGTATGAACAACAAATTAAATTTTGACGAAGAGCGTATTTGTTGTTCATACAAAATTAAGACTTATTACTACTGGCGAAGGTTATTATTATTTTACATTATTTCCGCATAATTTATGTCACAATTCGGATAGCTACGTGGGCACTTCCACTTGTTTATTTCTATTCCGTGGATCTTAGGGTGCGAACAGACCGCCGTCGATCGACGACGACCGTGAACAGAGTATAGCAATAGACAAGCCACTAAATAATATAAATGAGA
Organism: Dicycla oo; assembly: GCA_948252095.1. NCBI lineage: Eukaryota > Metazoa > Arthropoda > Insecta > Lepidoptera > Noctuidae > Dicycla > Dicycla oo. Next base: position 21,391,858 of record OX411732.1, read on the forward strand.
CAAAGACACACTTATTAGATCCAGTGGTAAGATTAAACGAGACAGAAATATATTATAATATATTTCAAGGTTATTGATAAAACACCAACAACCTCTTTAGGGGTCATTGTACTCATCATTATGAATAACTTTTACTATGGGACCAAACCTAAAATCGCGAAAAAAAAAAATGTTCGCATAATTCGCCAAAATGTACTGAAAAGCTGATTTCTTTTGCGATTTCAGGTTTGGTCCCATAGTAAAAGTTGTTAATAATGATGAGCATTGTACCCCGAGTGCGGACTTTCGTTCCAAAACACAAATCGCAGACGTAGGCCTGCCCAATTCCACTTTAGTTTGGTGGCTGTGTTAGCCACCAAACTAAAGTGGAATTGGGCAGGCCACATCTGCCGCATGTCGCAACAGAATTGAGCAAAAGTAACCACTGACTGGATTCCGAATAACAGGAATCGGCGACGCGGTAGGCCCAGAAAGAGATGGCGTGACGAATTGGACACCTATCTAAAGGATTGGCCAGAGCAAGAGATAGGAAAAAATGGAAAGACGGAAGGAAGGTCTTTGCTCTGCAATGGGACATAACAGGCTCATAATAAATTGTATAATTCGGCGACGGCCGACGTCGTCTCCATAATATGTTAGGTACCATAAATAAGCTGCATATGGCACGACGTCATAAACGACTGCGGTTTGGTTTACCAAGATGGTTTGCATGTATTGTTGTCTATTTATTGTGCTCTAATTATTATTTGTTTAAGAAAAACCATGACCACAACAAACAGTGATTATGACCTGATGCTGCAGCCAGGGTAAAAACAGTAGTTCCTTAACTACATACTTCAAAGAATAAAATATATCTTAGCAAGAATAGCTCGGGCTCACCGCACAGGCATATAAAAGATCCAGCAGCTATAGCAGCTTGATTTTCTTCATAATATGTTTTTGGGTCAGTAGCATTCTGCTCCTGATACTGTGCCTCGCGATTGCAGTATTTCTGAGTGTCAACTGCTTGAGTGTGGCTAAAATATAGCGATTCGAGCTAAAATATAGCGAGAAATGTCGGTAATAAGTCTTAGAATGTACTCAATATTCTAAGACTTATTACCGACATTTCTCCGAATCGTATGGGGTGCAGTGCGCACTGCATGAACTGAATCCGAACCCAATCAAAGATAGCAGCCTTAATACTATGGTATACATGATGAATTTTGCACTAAATGTAACATAATGAAAATCTTAAATTTATTTACTGATAGCCCAAAACAGCTGGGTTTAAAAACATGAACTTATATTTTTACTATTAGTGAATACGCGGCGGTTGATGACCCAAAAAAAAACCATCACATTTGTTTCTTTACTGTTTTATCATGTTTAGATATCGCGTCTTCGGAGTTTTGCTAGCTAATTTAATTTTATCCTGTACATAAAGTGTAGTTTAAATAACTGACAACCTCTCAAGGGGTCGTTGTACTCATTATTATGAACAACTTTTGCTCTGGTCCCATAGTAAAAGTTGTTCATAATGACCCATTAAGAGGTTATGCATTAATTCCGGGAAAAAATCAGTTCCTAGCGATGGGCGACTCGACTTATCTAACTCGAGTAACTCGGGTCAGACTGTAAGCGAGTCAGCCCGAATCAAAGTATCTGCAAACCGAGTTGACCCGGAGAGCGCGCGCGGCGGGCGATGCGGTGGGTTGGCTAGCGGCCCGCGAGTCGCGAGGTCCGAACGACTCCGAGCGAGCCCGAATCAGCCCGACGACCGAACGTCCGAGCCGCGAGTGAAAGAGATAGTTCTCGTTGTTGGTTTCTTATCAGACGGTTAGTCAGACAGAACTGATGAGAGAGTTTTGGCATAGAAAGCCAGACAACATTTCAAAGTTGATTAGTTTGTATTAAACTTATTTTTATAGAGTTACCCACAAGGTATTTTTTGAACTTAAGACTGTTATTCATTCAGAAATAAGAGCCATTACTGAGATGTTGATTAGATTTTTTTATAGGTGTCAGTTGATAGATAGATGACCAAATATCAAACGGTGCGGTGTTTAATTTAAGTAATAAAGTGCCATTCAATTTATTTTAGTTTCTTATAAAAGGTAAAAATGTTACCATTCTTTTGCGCTACATAAGTAGTTCGTTTTGTGATGTGATGTTTACAAACATTGTAAACACTTTTGATAATAATAAACGTCCGATTTTTGAACCGGCTCAATTTTATTTGACTACCATTGACTCGACGCCACGCAGCCCGCCGGACCCGACCCGGCGAACCGTGAACGTAGCAAACTAGCAACCCGCGGAACGATGCACCGAGTTGAGCATTTACTGACTCGGACGGACGACGCGGCGACGCGGCGACGCGGCGACTTGCCGGGCAGACTGAGTCGAGTCAACTCGAGTTGCAACCCGAGTTGGTAAGCGAGTCAACTCGAGTAACCAAAAAGTCGGCCCATCGCTAGCTGTTCCCTACATTTTGTCGAGTTATGCAAACATAAATGTGGTGTACAGGCAGCAGTTTTTTTTTCGCGATTTCAGGTTTAATTCTATAGTAAAAGTTGTTCACAATGATTACTGCGATTCATGGCAGAGCGGTTACGTCCAGCAACGTTCACGAATCATAGAAAAATGGTCACCTCGCGCTACAGCAATAGGACACCTTGCATCGCGGAGTCAACACGAGAAATCTGGTGGCTCTGCGGCAGAGCATAACACGATTATTCGGCCATAGTAATTGTACTGTCGCTACTTCGGCACCGTCATCTTTTTTCTCGTTGACGTCTCGTCCCCGGTGCAGTGGACAAACCATGTATAGTGCCACAAACTTATCTGGTGGCCAAAAGAGGAACTAACGACGCCATTTTGAAATGGCAATCTGCCTGTCATTCGCTGACATATCGGCCATTGGTTGTTTCCTCCGTGTGTTTAATAGCCGACTACCAAGGGAGGCCTATGTTTTGCGCGCGTATCTTGTATGTTTGTAAATTTCTTTATTACCTCGTATCTACCAAACGGCTGAATGGAATTCGACAGATAAGATATCGTTATATTCCTCTTAGAACTTCGTCGGAGGCTTTTAATTTTTCGGGAAGGTGCCCCGAGAGAATGACATATTCATAAGCAGAGATTAGAATAGGTAGAGTATAAATACATAAACTTCGAGTAAAGATAAAATCTCGGAATGTTCATCATTCCGGAATTTTATAGGAGGTATTATCCACATGACGATTAAATCTCGGGATTTGAGAAACTGCGAATTATTTATTATTTACTATAAATATTTAAGTTGTTACGAAAATAAAAATGTATTCAAAAGTGAAATAAAAAAATCGCAATTTTCTTATTTCCCGGGAAATATCCAGTATTTAGAAATTGCAAATTATTTATTATTTAATTACAAATATTTAATTTGTTACGAATTTATTCAAAGTATAATAAATAATTCACAATTTCTTTCATCTTTATGTTTATCATTCCGGAATTTTACAGGGAGTAAATATTATCCACTATTGTTACTTGTTTCCTCGAAGTTTAGGTATTTATACTCTACTTATTCCAATCTCAGTTCATAAGGTAACGCGCTAAGGTAGCCCGCCAAATTCAAATAGTCTTAAGTTTTTTGCAATTTGTCGGTCAGTATTAAGTTTATTTATTTATTTATTAAAGAACACCAACAGCATATACATTCAACATTAGTTTAGCGTATTTAGGAGGTATTACTGCTAATGTATACACAAATTATAGGTGTACATAACATTTAAAGAAAAAAAAAGACATTGGACAGAAGCTGCTTATAAACTAAAAGTAAAATTTAAAATTTCAGCAAAGTTATTTAACTTTAACAAAATCGAATTGAATTGAAGGTATACAACAAGTTTAAGGTATACAACAAGTTTAATGATGGATCAAATATGATTCGCTACCGTAACAATCATATATTTAATCCCCCCGTTATCTTATCTCCCCGTGTAACGATGCTCTAAAGAAATGATAACTTACCGTGATCTCATCTGAGGTCGAACCAAAATCTGAATTCCTTTGTGCGCTGAAAATAATACATTTATTAGGTACTGTGTTGCGGGTACTGGACGTGCCCCAGCTGTCCGCAACACAGCTGGGGCACGTCCCCTACCCGCAGTCGTCCACAACACAGCTGGGGCACGTCCCCTACCCGCAGTCGTCCGCAACACAGCTGGGGCACGTCCCCTACCCGCAGTCGTTCGCAGCCCAGCTGGGGCAAGTCCCCTACCCGCAGTCGTCCACAACACAGCTGGGGCACGTCCCCTACCCGCAGTCGTCCGCAACACAGCTGGGGCACGTCCCCTACCCGCAGTCATCCGCAACACAGCTGGGGCACGTCCCCTACCCGCAGTCGTCCGCAGCCCAGCTGGGGCACGTCCCCTACCCGCAGTCGTCCGCAACATACTGATTGTCACATACATAATAAAATCCCTGCAAATAGGATTCCTAGACCAAGATGAAAACATTATCTTTCCTAAATCACAAATGCTAATTAGAACCTATGTATATACAGAATGATTATTTATCTCGGTCTTATTTGCATTGCATGAATAAAAATTGTTTTACCCTTTATTTCTTTTTGCATCTTTATTTCTTCTTTTATTCGACATTCCTCAAGCTTGTTCTTTTCCAGTGCACACTTGGCATTTTTTATTGCTTCCATTACCTCGTCTCCAGCTGTCAGCTGCGTCTCTCTGTCTGTTTGCGTTTGACATCCGGCTGGTATGTTCGGGCATGGTTCCTTACATACTCCTTTAGGGTCCTTATTAGGTTTTCTGGATATTTTACCGATACGTCTCTTTGCCGCTTTCTCTCTCTCTTTTCTTTCGCGTCTATTTGGACAAGAGTCCATTGTGCACGAAGGTCCAAATAGGGAGGAACAGAAGTTTTTCAACATACTAATAGGATTCTTGGCTCTATAAATATATAAAATATGTATATTTATAATAATAATTATAAGCTAGTAGTAAGCTACTCGCCCCTGATAATTTATAGTATAGAAGAACTACGCGGTCAGAGACAGAAACGATAAGCGACTTTAATTTGTATTATGTAAAAATAGAGAAGTGAATATTATGTCTGAAAGTCGTTATTATGTTTACCCTGCTAGTTCCGTGAAAGACCTGAAATGGAAAATAATATTGGTTCAGAATAACTCGAGAGCAAAAATACAATACACAATTGAAGGGGCCAGGGGAAAAACAGCTTTTGTCACCTAATGAACAAACTGAGATATTACTAATTAAAAGATAAGATCTTAATAAAATAGTGTCATTTATACCCAAATAAATAAGAAAAGCTTTTTTTATTGAAAAGATGTTTATTGTTAATGTAATTATTTATTTATTTTATTTTGACTTCACATCAGTTAAGAGTTATATTAAAAAATTGAGACTAAGTCAGAATAATCAGGTGAAAAACATCCTATGTCCACCAATATCAGGGGAAAAACAATTGATGTCACAAGGCAATCTAATTATTGTATTTTAGGTTGGAAAAAAACTTTTTTGCTGTTGGTCCACAATATTTAGATAAAGACTGTATATCCAGGAATTTTGCTTTACTGATTGGTAAAATGTCCTTATAAGCTTGGTCAGGGAGAGTAAATTCTCCTGAATTAGGGATGTCTTCACAAGAAGATGAGTTTACCCTTCTTCTCTTTGCATCCAGCATAACTGAGGAAGTCCAGTGTCCATTATAGGAATCTCTGTAGAAAATGAGACGGGGATGTGTAATCTCAACTCTGATCTCACGGATATATCATAGTCTCATCATAGTCGACCATGGACAATGGTTGATTTTTTCCTGAACGGTTCTGACGTTGGATGTTTTTTCCCTGTACCGATATTTTAAAAGCTTGACAGCGCAGAGACTATGAATGTTATTGCCCTGTTGTTTTTGAAAGAACATAGCGACAGATATAACCATTCAGACTGCATTGCTAGTTGAAAAAAATAAAAAATGTGACAAAAGTTGTTTTTCCCCTGACCCCTTCAATTATTATGAATTAGCTTTTGCCAGCGGCTTCGCCCACGTGGAGGTCGGTAATCAACTCACGGAAACGCACTATCGGGATAAAAAGTATCCTATAGCCCTGACATCAAGCACTGGAAAAAATACAACTTATAGACTGCTTGAATACGAGGCTTTTGCCTGCTTTGCATGTGTGTAGATTAGAGGTTTCATTCAGTGAGCAACCTTATATCTTACTGGCAGTATCTATGACATTGGAACTGTCACTTTGATAGAAGGCCTTTTAGGTTTGGTTCTAGGGAGACGTCAGCGAGACGGGCCCCCTCGGACAATGAGGGGCGATGGTCTTAAAATATATAATATTGATAAAATACATAAGTCTTATTCGCGATCAGTGTACTTATTTATCAGCCTAGATCCGAAAAGTAACGATCCCTTCGGAGATTGTTACAGTACTCTTTTTTGTAATAGGTATGGGTTTTGTTTGTGCAGAATAAACATTTTTCTTTCTTTCTTTGTATATGTTAATCTACATATGTTATAATTTTTATAAACTCGTTTCATCCATATCCTATTAGAAGTATAATACAAATGATTCAAATATTATCGTTAATTCATGCAAGCCATTTTTTTTTAGCTGGGAAATCATCAAATAATTTCTCCCGCTCTTGGCGGAGCGGGAGGGCGTGTCAGGCTTTTGCTGAGTAAAACCCATCAGTGTTCCTTCAGTTGCCTGTGCCAGGGCCACGGTAACTCTTTCAAAATACCCGCGAACCCGGCAGAATTCATGCAAGCCTAGTACTTGTTTTATTAGGTTTACTGCTCAAAAATTGAGCACAACGCGTCGTCTCTTGAATTGATATACTATCTTGAATTCATGCAATCTACTTTTCGTTAGGCCGAAGCTTTCCACAATTACGGAAAACCGTACTCAAATCGGTTAAGCCGTTTCTGAGATTAGCGCGGTCAAACGCACAGACAAAACAGCAAACCGACAAACAGATGTAACAAAAATTCAAAAAATCTTGTTTTGGGTTCTATTGCGTTAATAAAGCCCCCCCCCCCCTCCCTCTCAATAATAGTTTCACAGTTACGCTTTTATTATATGTAAGTATAGATTTTTCTTACTTTTTCACATGGTCCCATTTTCTTTGTAGATCTTCATATACATCACACTTGCAGCGTCTAGTGATTTTAGGTTTTTTTTCTGAACTGCAAGAAACAACTGAGGGACAGAAAAACAATATTTATTATTAAAACAACATTAAAACTTCTTATTGCTTTAGCGTTATTTAACCTGTAGTATCCCACTCCTGGGCAAAGGATTATTAAAACAACTTTAAAGTGGGAGGCAGACCAAAAACTAAGTTAAGTTACTTTAGCTTAGCTCACTTAGGGCGATTGTGCACTACAAGGAATTTTACGGTCCGATGTGGCATGAAAAAAACGGATGATTGGCTTGTCCGTCTTTACTCGGATCGGTGCGGCGCAGTTAACGCCCTCCGCACACGTATCGTAAGCGTAGTCGTCTCGTAAACGTATCGTCATGCCGCATTGACACGAAACATCTCATACGATTCGCTGCAGCACCGCTTCGTATGCGGACAAGTTTGAACATGTACGTGCTCGTATGGCTCTCGTCCTACGCGCGTATTACGATACGATTACGTGACGATTACGCTTACGATAGTAGGCTCTAGTTAGTAGCTCTCTCTGAAACTACACTACACGCCACGCACGCGTAATTACGCTAGGAACGATGGGTACGGCCCGGAATGGGAAAAAGTAAAATGTGTTTTTTATGGTCCGATATGACACGCCATAAATGTATATCTTTGTTTACGTAATTTTACCTTCCGACATTTTACTTTTCCCATTCCGGGCCGCACTCATCGTTCCTAGCATGCGTGGCGTGTAGTTTCAAAGAGAGCTGCACTGAACTACGTCGCACCGATCCAAGTATTTTCAAACAAGTTCACAAGCCCATCATCCGTTTTTTTTTTCATGCCACATCGGACCGTAAAAAATCGGACTTCCGAACAGTAAAATTCCTTGTAGTGCACAAACGCCCCTATGGCGTGCCATACCGGACCGTAAAAATTCGAACTTCCGAACAGTAAAATTCCTTGTAGTGCACAAACGCCCCTATGGCGTGCCATACCGGACCGTAAAAATTCGAACTTCCGAACAGTAAAATTCCTTGTAGTGCACAAACGCCCCTATGGCGTGCCATACCGGACCGTAAAAATTCGGACTTCCGAACAGTAAAATTCCTTGTAGTGCACAAACGCCCCTATGGCGTGCCATACCGGACCGTAAAAATTCGAACTTCCGAACAGTAAAATTCCTTGTAGTGCACAAACGCCCCTATGGCGTGCCATACCGGACCGTAAAAATTCGAACTTCCGAACAGTAAAATTCCTTGTAGTGCACAAACGCCCCTATGGCGTGCCATACCGGACCGTAAAAATTCGAACTTCCGAACAGTAAAATTCCTTGTAGTGCACAAACGCCCCTATGGCGTGCCATACCGGACCGTAAAAATTCGGACTTCCGAACAGTAAAATTCCTTGTAGTGCACAAACGCCCATAGTTGGCGTAGTTTTTCATACTTGTGTGCAGACCGCAAATTATGCATAGTTGTTGGTGTGCACGCGACTTTCTAGTTTATTTAATAGCTGGCTTGTCTGTTGTCTTGGTTTAGCTTCGGCATAGCTTAGTTTTGGTCTGCAACCGGCTTTAAACTTCCTATTGCTTTAGCGTTATTTAACCTGTAGTAACCCACCCCTGGGCAAAGGTAATCCGCTTAGCTTCCAGTCTTCCTTGAAATTGAAATTCCTTGAATGAATTGAAATTTTATGTTTTTAGAAAAAAAGAAAGTTTGACATTGGTGCAGTTTCTCTTGTTCACAAACCAAAACTTAATTAAGTTCTGTGCATCATTTTCCTTCTATTCCATTAAGAAAAGGTCTGTCCTTTTCAAACAAATATTAGTTTAGTCCTGTCAAATTAAGATACTCCATAGACAAGTTTAGACGTGATAAAAATTGGCTACTCAAAATACGTCAATTTACGTCAGGCGTTGACTAATTTAATTTACAGGACTAAACTAATATTTATCTTCTGTCCTTTTCTTAATGAAATAGAAAATGATGCACTGAACTTAAAATTAGTTTAGTTCGTGAACAAGGGAATCGGCGCCATTGTTGTTTTACTGAAAAATGGTTAAAAGATTACCAAATGCTGGGCGCAGGCAAAAGGAGTATATAAGGATCGTAGCGGGTGGCGTTCTTTAGTTTCTGCCTACCCTCATGGGAAGAAGGCGCGAGTTTATGTATGTATTTTTTAAATTTGATATGGGTCTGCTCTTGACTTTAGTCTAGATTACAGAGAAAAAATCTACGATGGAGTGAGCTTACCCAGAAGAACTCTGTTCACTCTAACTTTGAAGAGATTCGGGTTGTTTGCGTTCGGGAACATAGACGTAGGTAGTGAGTTCCACTCTTTTGCTGTGCGCATTAACCGTTCGATTTCAATATTATTCACACCTTTCCTAAAAGAGGTAATGCGCCAACTCCCAAATAAATTAATGATGATTTAAAGATTTACAAATACTCACTGATATCTTTTCCTAGAAAAGACGTGAGGTCGGAGCTTTCCTTCTTGAGGTATGAGTCTAACTCATCGGAAGGAACCTTCAATAACAAGATAATGTTTTATAAAGTTACGTTTGGTAGTAGGTATTGTATGGACAAACGGAATCTCAATAAAAAAGGTAGTAGTTTGCCTTTATCCAATTTCTTAAAACATAATAAATACATATCTATTATAAAAGCGGCGGTCCAATGGTATCGGCCCCGCTTACCGAGTCATGGGCATGGGTTCGAACCCAATCAGGCGCTTTACTTTGTGTAAATAATTTCATCACCACTGCTCTCAAAACGGTGAAGGAAAACATCGTGAGGAAACTGGCATGTCTAAGAACCAAAAACTCGAAGACATGTGACATCTACCAACCCGCACTGGGCCGGCGTGGTGTATAGATAGTAGAGCACACTCCCTCTCGAAGAGAGGAGGCCTGTGTCCCAGCAATGGGTACATTATAGGCTAATTATGCAAAAAAGCCAAAAGACTTAGCAGTGTAGGACTGATTTATTGGATCAGAAAATAGCTTCTTCTTCTTTTCGTTTCAATGGAGAATTATGTTGTTTAAACACTGTTTGGGTCCAGTACGTGGTCCGTGGTCACGTTTATTGTGACGTCAGAGGCGTTGTTCAGTTCGTCAAGCGTGAAAATAGCTAAACAGAATACTTATTTTGAACTTCATTTTTGATGGATTCGAATTGATATAACGTTGGTCTAGAAGACAAACGTGCTAAGTGCAAAAGTTTCAATTTTTAACATTTAAATGCTAAATGTACTAAATGAGCATGCTCTACCGTTTAGCATTTAAATGTTAAAAATTCAAAATTTTGCACTTAGCACGTTTGTCTTCTAGACCATCGTTAGATATAATAGTTCTGCTGCATCTGCTTTGTATTTTCTTATTAAGAGGATTGTGAAGCTGTAAATTTCCATACAAAAAGAGATAACGTTTTTCTCCCCGTAAACATAATCTAATTTTCATAATTTCTGGAAATGTTGTAGGTATAATAAAAAACTAGGTCCGTACGTTTTTATTATAAAGAAATATTGTATTCAATATACGTTATTAGCATCTAAATATCTATATTTTTCACATAAAAACATCCTCGAGCATTTTTATTTTTTTTAATTAAATTAAATTGAATTACTAAAAACGAAAAACGTACAGACCTAGATTAAAGTATAGTAAATGTAATGAGATCAAAGTTGTCTCATTTTGTAAAGGTTTAGGGGAGTAAAAACGTTATCGCCCGAAACAATATTTATGTAAATAATTGTATGAAATGTAGGTAATTGCCTTCAAAAATCGCGCCGCGTATCGGCACTTCACAATCCTCTTAATGCTTCCGTTTCTTTTTTCGAATAAGCCACGAAGCCACTGCAGAATGTCGATTTCTCATCGTCACACAACTTATTTGATAAAAGTCGTGAACATTAATGTCAATTATATTCTTACCTGCATAATATCGCTGTATATGGGATTTTTAAATATCAGGTCAGTGTTTAAAATGCTGAAAATAAAAATTATCAATAATATTTCGACTTCGTTACCTACATATGACTGCCCCAAAAAAGGAGTGTAATGTTTTCAGGGTTCATGTGTGTATGTATGTCAGTTCCTTTATTCCACCAGAACTTTTAAACCACAGATATAAATAGACCTAGATAACGCAAGTATCACGATCTGTATGAAAACCAAGCGTGCTATTTTTTGACTACCTACTATGACTGACGTCTATGACGACGTATGACGTCACAAGCACTATTTAATGATGGGAAAATCAAATCGATTCAAAGACGCCTCGCCGCGTGTGGCACCCGTCTATTTATAGGGTGACTGGTAATTAGTAACCGATACTTATACTCATGATAACAAACAACTTTTACTATGGGACCAAACCTGAATTCGCGAAAAAAAATCAGCTGCTCCCTACATTTTGACGAGTTATGCTAACATGAATGTATGGGACAGCTGATTCTTTTTTCGATAATTCAGGTTTGGTCCCATAGTATAAGTTGTTTGTTATCATGAGTACAATCATGTGTTTAAGTACCGGTCACTAATTAACAGTCACCCTATATGTTATATGTGTTGAAGCCTGAAAGTTTTCGAAGTGAGAGGTTGCGCACACGAGTACTCGCGTTCTGTCGACGTGCTAGTTTTTGGATATCTTTGTCATAATTTCAAATAACTTTACCATAATAAACACGTGAATATTCGGTTAAAACACCTTGTATTCAATTTAATTTCTAGTGTTTACAAAAAGAAACGGGATTCTACCCTCTTTTTCATCTCTCTCTATCACTCGAAAGGTTTGTTGGGAGAAAACTCATTTTTTAATAAAGTTCGCGTTTTTACTTACTGTACGAATACTATTTATTGAGAAATTGTGTTCAGTAAATAATTATTAAAAATCGTTTAAATCAATTTATTAATCGATTTTGTGACTGAGTAATGAGATAGACAGAGGAATGAGATAAACAGAGGAAAATAAAACTCCTAATCTGCTGAGTAGGCAGTTAGGGATTTATATGTTTTACAGAGCTTGCTTCGTCAAAATGTATTGAACAAATAGTGCTATACTTTTTTTTGGGCACAAATCTTTATTTCCCGTCACATTAACCCATTTTTCTTTTAAATTGAGTTCATGTGGAAATCTAAAAAAATCACGAAACGTTAAGATTATTTATTAAAATTGTCTACATAAAAATACAAAATCATTCCTGTTTCCAAAATCAATTCTAAAGAATCGATTTGTGTTGCACATGATGAACAGCACTAATCGCAAAAATTGACAGAAAAATTATAAAAATCTCTAAACTACGAAACCGAAGCGATATACGATAGTACAATATCACTTATAAGTAAAAGTATTAGTTTTGATGACCATGTTTTTCTCAAATTTGGTATTACTGGTATTACTGTGGGTATTCTATTAAAAATAATTGATTTAATTACGCATAATATCACAAAATGACTTACCGATGGCAGGAAACATTAACTTTTTTTTCTGCTCACATTTGTATCGTTTTAATAAAATTTATCACAGCGCAATTAGGTATTTTAGATTTTTTTGATTGACGTCCAATTAGCCCGCGGCGCACCGATGCAGACTGTGCGCGATAGTGGCCACTATGCTTAAGCTGGGCAGGGCTCGGAACCGGTTATTAAAAAGAGCGGTTAATTTCGATTAAATACCGGTTAATATAACGTTCCTTTATTTACCGGTTAAAGAAGTGAACTGTTTTTATGTAACCCAAATGATAAAGGTTACCGGTTACATAAGCACAAACGGTTTTGACACCCAAATTAACCGGTTAGTTCCGTAATTCGTACCTAAATTGTTTTCGTCATTTTTTTAATACTTCCAACAAGTTATAGTGACATTACCCCAGAAACCCTATCAAACTTGGTTTTAACCGGTTAAATTTCACTAACAAAACCAAAATTTACGAAAAACCGGTTTTCCGCATAAACCGGTGAAAACCGGTAAAGTGCAACCTAAATCGATTTCGGTTTGGGTTTCAATGACCGTTACCGGTTAAGAATTTTAACCGGTTTCCGAGCCTTGAGCTAGGCACGTGAAGTTGCTCTTGAGTTATCTTGGTCTATCTATATCTGTGGCCTGAACAGATTTGGATGTATGGGGTATCGTTAAAATCGTTACACTATCCCGAGTGACACTGGCTATATAACTGGCTATATATTAAAAAAAAGTAAATTCAAATAAATAAAATTATCATTGCAGTCGGGGGACCTCTTAGATAAAATACTGCCGTCGTAAGAAAAAAGGGCACAACTAACATTTTTTTTAAAAATCTACAAAAAATTGAGCAGATTAGTCTTTTTTTTCTGATTCTAAATATGTATGTAACTCAATTTTTTTTTAAATGTTAGTTGTGCCCTTTTTGCTTACGGCGGCAGAATAGTGTTCCACAGAACTGTTCCCCAAAGCAATGACAATTTTTGGCTGGGCAGTCGTGTTTTTCAATTTTTTTACTACGTGTCTACGTGCTTATTTAGGGACGGAGTCTGGATTTGTGTCCAGTTAATGGCATTAGGCTCGCCCCCTATTACATGAGACTTGGTGAACCTGGATCTGGTCCTGGACCTGAACCTGGACCTGGCGAAATGTGGGTGTACACCTCTGCCTAATCCCCCGGAGATTACAGGTGTGATGCTATGTTATGTGCAATAAATAAGACTTACTCAGAATGTTGGTGGTCCAACACTTGATTAAATGCCCGATGGAGACTCGTGCGTTTCGAAATACAAATAGAACTTTCTGTAACACAAACAACTGAACATGGCTATCATGATATTATGACAACTGGAGGCCCGATGCACCCCAATCCGGTACATATGTAATGTTTTCTCAGGTATTTTTTTATATTAGGTCCATACATAAAGAAATATTGTCGTTGCACTTTTTCCATTTTAGTAAAAGTTCATTGATGCCTCAGCTATAGAAATCCTGGGAATGAGAATCGATAAATTGTTTAAAAGCATTTTTCACCACCTCGTTTGATTTGAAATATTTCCCCGGGGCTCATCGTTGAGATAAAAATTTCCAGAACTGAAGTGATCAAACCAAAAACGCACCATGCTTTCATGCTTGTGGTAGCTTGTTCATACACGCAGTTAATATTGCGTGCTGTCTGTGCTGCGTTGGTGCCACGACAGTTGTTACAGAAAAATCGATATCAAAGAAAAATCGAACGGCGGGAAAACAAATAAACTACAGATTAAAAAAAATATCATGCTATATTTATAAAATTAATTTGAATTTGGAATTCTAAATAGAATGAACGATCTTCACACCCTCCTCTTCTTCTTCCGGTATCAAAAATCGGCAATTTCATAGGTAAGGACCTATTATAATATTATGAATTTATAGATTTAGTTATTTTATGCAACTAATTTCAATATTTTTGTTTCCCATGCAGTAATTAATTTTAAATAAATTCTACTTCGAAAAGTAGCCTGAAGAGTTCGTTATCTTTGCCACGTTTAACACAATAATAAAAATCCTAAATTTGACGTTTTTTGCTTGACATCAGAAACTTCAATCATGACACGTGACAGTTAGTCGATGGACCCACATAATCGAACATTTACTTATTACTTTAAACTGATAAATTAATTAAGAAATTAGTAATTAATCAATTATAGTTACTAAGGCCGGTTTTTTTGATCTATTATATTATCTATTATATTATATATTATTATATATATATTACCTCATTAATGTTAAAAAATAGTAACTAATGGCATTTTGGCAAACACATTTAGCCAAAATTCAACCATTAGTTACTATGTTTAATCATTGGTTGAGTAAACAACGGATCAAAAAACCGGCCCAAGTTTGTATTACTAATTTACTAAGTTCTCACTAGCGCATTTACTATCTACCACGTGGTGCACGACTGTGAATGATTTCTTTCTAAACTATTAACAAACCAATCTACAAGTAGCAGTTATATATTATTATTATTATTATTTATTTGTGATGGGTTTGCTCTCCATTTGCAAGTTCCCAACACAATTAGTAGTTACAAAATGATGATCGAATGTTTTTAAAATGATTTTATAGAAAATGGATTATTATGCTACCGTTAGGTATATTGAATAACGAATACTTCAGGATTTAATTTTTTTGTGTCAATTGATTTTCAACGTTTAATTTGAATTGATTCAAGACCGATTTTTTTGTATGACTGCATTATAAATTATGGTCATCTAAAGTTGACATTATACGACTAGATTTTTTATCATGGGAAGCACCGAAAGTAGTCCCAATCTGCCAATCTGTTTTTGACGTCATTTGGAGGTCAAATGAAAGGCAAGTGGTTTCATATGTTTTTGTTAAAATAAACTCCATCTTATAATTTTAAGCGATTATATATTTTTTTTCTATTTTTAGATAGAAAAATAAGGTTAAGAAACCTAACAGCTCGAAATGATTTTGGAATCAGCGTAGAACATTTTTACTTTACATACCAATTTGCGTAACACACTTTCTCTCACAAACAGAAAAATTTTGAAAGGAATTCCTAATTCATTGCTTCATATATTTGAAAAGATCGTCTGATGAGACAACGTAAATAAGGCAATGAATGTTATCGAAATATCAAAATGCAAGGCTATTGTTAGGCGCCGTCCTATTGTCATCGGTCGGGCGATGGTGCGATGCGATTTCATCGTGCGATGAAACCGCTCGCGCGATAAGGAATTGTCTGTCCTGTTTTGGAGCGATGCGATCACACTCGAAATGGCTCTTATCAGAGATGCACAGTTTTTGCATGATCGCACGATCTTCAATAGGACATTTAGTTGATATCAGTATGGTTGAACGCACGGTCGCACGATCATATTCGTCGGACGCACGCATCATCGTACGAGCGATGGCAGTAGGACGGCGCCTTAGTGTGCTACGCAATTACCCCACAGGAGACTAAATTATACGTTTCTCTCTTTTCTAATTGTGAGGTTTGTAAAAGTATAGATTTTGCAGAACATCGATTTTATTCGGTCATAAAATGGCTTATAACTCTAGTGCCTTTGGTTGTGGCATCAAATACAGCCATTAACTCAGCCCCTGGGCTAGCACTTAAATGCTCTGACTTTAATTAAATCTTGTAGTCTACAGCCATTCTTACCACGATTGAAAGGACAGTCTTCGTGCACAACACTCACACTACTCATCATCCTTTGCACCAAGCTTGAAGATGAAGATGGTAACTCCTCTGGCACGGTGTTGACTTTACTACGAAATCTCTCCAGAGCTTTCTTGGCGTAGAGTTTTTCTGTAACCACTTATAAATTATCAAGGTAATTTAAGAATATGTTTTTGCTTCCGTAAGTATTATGGTTTTTTTTTTCTAGCCATGTCTGTCAAACTGCTGGGCAATGGCCTCCCTTCTTGGTACTCTATTTCGATGCCGTCCTGAACTAGCGCTTATGGTACGCTTTTAAAGTCATCTCGCCTTTCTCTTCTTTAATTTTGTAATTAGATATTAAGCTACATAAGCTTAATATCTTTGTGCTGCCTGGTTGGACTAGTGGTTGTTAGCGATACTATTGAGCATGAGGTCCTAGATTCAATTTCCAGGTTGGGCAAAGTGTGATTGCGTTTTTCCCATCAGGAATTGCATCTCAGAGTCTGGATTTGTGCCCGGCTGATGGTAATAGGCTCGCCCCCTATTACATGGGCCTTCGAAATGTGGCTGAACTATAGGTACACCTCTGCATTCGGGGATTATAGGCGTGATATTAGCTAATATCTTTTTATTTTATTTGTAGTGGTTGTTCCCACACACTTACGTTTAGATAAAGTCACACATAGTCTAGTAGCCGACGGTTTTTTTGCACACATACATTGTTTATCTTTGCAGTTGTAAAATTCAGTTTCCGGAGCTTCGCGCCATTGGAACGGCAAACTGTTTAGCTGCACCATCTGGAAAGGGGATTGTCGTTGCCAATTTAGGAGATTGGGATATTTACTTTACTATAATATATTTTTCAATTTCAAAAAAGGAACATGTTGCGCCGACCCCAAATAGATTGGGATAAGAGCAGGAGAGTAATGATGGATGAATTTTACAATAGAATTTTATTTGTTGTCAAAAATCTTATACTACTATGTTACTTCGGTTTCCAGTTATAAATGATCACTTATGCACTTGTCCGTTTTTCTTTTGAAATCCGTAGTTACCAACAAGCAAAAATCAATGGTAAATATTGAAAAATTACCATTATAACCGCTTTCGGTAATAATGAAGTGATTTCAACAATTTATATTATAGAGATACTCGTAGATATAGATTTAAAGAGTTCATACGTATTCGTATAAACTACGTGGTTATACAAGGTGAATACTACAATAAATTAAACTTCCTATATCTAATGATGTTCTCAGTCTGCATACAAAAATGCAACCAAATATATCTAACAAAGAGTCACTATAGCTAATCATAGATTAGCAAAACCCATAGCTGGCCCATCACTAGTATTCAGTTTAATAGAACGATTCTTTTTTCAATTTTAATGTCAGGATTTATTTGAAAGTTCCTAAATAGATTATGCATTATTATTGCTAGTGTTCTGTTGTTAGTAAGTAAGAACAAGAGTACGAATGCACCCAAAGCTGTTTCTGTGGAGACCTACAGTACTGTATAACAGTATCCGCAGAGTCTACTGTATTTAGCCATGATTTACTTACATTTACTATTTTATTACCAGCATGCGCCATATGCGTATGTAAAAAAGAATCGTTTCCTTCGTCAATGTCTTTTCCTTTTCTGTAATCTTTTTTAGTCCATTCCAGTTCAGCTAAAAACGCAGATATCCTAAGGTTTCTCGTATGCTTAATGTCTTTCTTAGCAAAACATTCTTCAATGTCGGTTTCATTAAAATCAACGCCAATTTTTCGTTTTTTCCTACGTTTATGGTTTCTTTTGTCTTTAGGAATTGCAATATCTGATCTGTTTTTTGCATTGCCAGGCATTATAGTGCATTTGAAATTATTCCAGTGGTTAGAGAAGAATTGATGAAATTCAGCAATTCTGTGTCGAGAATTGTTTGTTTTAATCTTATTGACATCCTTCTGTTTTCTAGGTCTCTTTGGTTTATATCCCTTTGAACATTTTTTGTTATTTTTCTTTCCTCCGGAGTAAGCGTTATCTAAAGGCTTCGTAGTTTTTTTACTATCCTCAATAGGATGACTATTTGGTTCATTATCGTTATTTTGATTTGACATATTTTTGATTCCATTACTTTTGAGGTATTGCCTGATTGCTTTCATAATACCTTTTAGTTCTTCATATCCTTCTCTTTTATCTTTCGTTCTAATGCCTTTTTTATTTGTGATAATCTTCTTAAAATTCCTTTGACGTGTTTTCAAATAGTATGCGTCAAAAGTTTTTGTTGAGAACAATGTTTTTTTGCTACTTTCTGCGTTAGTGTGTTCCATTTTTTTCCGGCGTATTGGTAGTTTCTTATATTGTTGCAGTTCTGGCTTGGCTTTCTTTTGTTTGGTACGGGATTGTTTGAACCTTCGCCTAGTAAAACTGTTCACCAGCATATTTAATAAAGAACCACGATTTCTATCAGTATTAACTCCAATAGACTTTCTTCTATTGATAACTTCGTCGAATTGTCCATATTCTTCAATGTCATGACAATCTGAAGAACAGTTATGATTTTCTTCTTTAGAAAAATCCTTGAACATATTTCCACGAGCAACGTTTGCAACCCAACCATCTACGGTATGTTTTTTAATCCGATAACGTTTTTTCATATTCCTTTTCAGGTATCGAAATCTTTTTTGAAAGAAAGCAGTGAAAAAGTTTCCATTGTTTTTATAAGTACCAGTATGGAATAAAGCAACTGTATCTAGTGTTCCTCCGGGACTGATTGTTTTTGCAAAGAAACTCCATCTTCGATTTTCATCGTTACTTCCTGTTGATTTTACTGTACGGTCGCTTTCAGTGGTTGAATGTAATCTTATCTGTAAATTGTATTTATGTTTGTATCAATAATTGGTTTTTAAATAACTTTTACAATTAAATTTAATTCACTTACGTTTTCATTAATTCTTCCTTCACTTAATCCCACATCACTGTCGCTATCGTCAGATGAACCTCTAAAAATAAATAATTACATATCAAACACGAGATTCACTAGAATTTTGCCTAACAATATTCTGCAGCTTTCCAAAGAAAAGTATGAGCCCATCAAAAAAATCAAATCAATCAATCATCTATCTTCGGGAATACGAACGCGTGATGATGAGATCTACATAGAGCTGTTACAATGATTTTGTATTATCTTGTTTACAAAATTATAGATAAATATGCAATTCCAAAAAAAAATTCAAAAATGTTGACTCCAAAATGATCTGAAACCGGAGTAGGTCACCCGACAGAGAGAAAACGTAGTAAAAAAACTTAGAAGCATTGCTTCTGTAGGGTGTAACTATGTGGCGCGACGTTTGTGCTAATTTGGAAACACGAAGATTACCGAAGCGCATACATACTCTTCTTTGAAAAGCTGTTATAATTTATTAACTTACTTTTCCAAGCTGACATCACTTAGATCACCATAGTCGGCTGGTGACAAGCATATGGTGCACAGCTCACCAATGTCTGAGAAACAGCTGATACAGAATACACCTGGACAGCCAAGGGTTTGACATCTACAAAGAAGTTTTTCTCTTATCATAGTAAAACGAGGTTTATGCAATCAGCAATAAGTTTACGAATGTATAAAATGTCTATTAAGCACAACACTTCTAAAAAATCATTTAATGGACTATGTGAAATGAAGTGTATATGGGCTGATCTGATACTATTATAAATGAGCAACACACGATTTTGATAAAATGGATTGGTGTTAAAATGACATGTAAAATCCATTGAATGGTATGGAAAGTTGAATCATAAAATCTAGTCTAACTTCGTCAATCGAGAGTCAGGATCGCTTGAAGAAGTAATGCGACACAATAAACAATGTTGTTGTGGTGGACCCATTCCTATCAAGGACCTGAAGCACTGAAAACTAAAATATATTTCAAAATGTCGCAATTGAAAAAGAAATTAAAAAGTATTGTAATATTTGTGAAGTGATGCTGAGAATATTAAAGCACATTTTCACACACTATCCTACTTATACTTACGGAACATGGTCAGTGATCCATTGACGAAATGTAAGGGAAGCTTCTGATGAATATTTGTACTCTCGATGTAGTTTTCTTCTAGCGAGTTTCATAAAACTGGCTGAAAATCAATCGTGCTATAGTTTTTAATCAATAAAACAATGTAGACACACGACGATATGGACGATATGAATTAAAAAGTCTATAAATATTGTATAATAGCTTTATACTCAAAATACGTGAAAAAAACGTGAACTTAGGAGGTGCACAGGCAACTGAAGGAACACGGATGGGTTTTAGTTAGTAGAAGTCTGACACAACCTTCCGCTCCGCCCAGAGCGGGAGAAGTTATTTGAAAATTGCCCACCCAAAAAGAAAGTTGGCAGATTTACAAAAACATGTTCATTGAACCCTGTCAGGCATAGCAAAGTAGGACAGAAAAGAAGGCTTTAATTTGACCACTTAGTTGTTATACTATTATATAAAATATAATAATTACTAGCTTTTGCCAGCGGCTTCGCTAGTGTCGAGTTCGAAAACGTACTACTGGGATTAACAGTAGCCTATATGCTATTCCAGACTGTAATCTATCTCTGTGACTTTCATCCAGATCCGTCCAGACGTTCGGACGTGATTGAGTAACAAACATCCATCCATTCACCCATCCAAACTTTCGCATTTATAATATTAGTAGGATAATAGGATTTTACAAAATACTTAAAACTGTAAAAACAGTTTAACCTACCTCTGGTTCTCAATATATGGTTATACAACCATATTGCTCTAGCCTTAGCCCGTTCAGGTCTGTAGTGTCCCATGATCAGATGACGTAGACGAAGACCATAAGGCTCGAAGAGAGCAAAGAACCATAGAAGGAAAATGAGGACACCAATCTGCGTATAACGTCTCAAATCAGGTGGATAAGGATCCGGTAAGCAGGATATGGGCGAAGGTGCTGGAAAGGACAGCGGTATATCCAAGATCCCGACGATAGCACTGAAGAGTCTTGCCACAAAACCACTGCCAGAGACATGGGCTCCTGAGTGTGGTATTCCCGCTGAAAACGGTAATTTTTATTAGTATGAATGTCGACGGTTATAAGAGTAGGGGATGACCAAAGACACGATGGATGGGTGAAAGGCGATATGGCTAGAAGGGGGGTGACTACCGAGATGACGGCTAATAGAGAAGTATGGAAGAAAAAGACATGTGACACAACCCCAATTAAATTGAGATAAGGCCAGGAGAATAATGATAGACATGTTCTGTGTGGTCATTGAAGAACAATGCTAATCCTAGTAAATAAAAATCTTGAAACTCACGCATAAGATCTGACTGAAATCTCCCATGGTAACGTATGGTCATTAAAACCCAATACAGACTATAGTCAGCTACCATATGTATGAGTAGCTTGAAGGTAGTTATAGCCATGAACACTGCAGAACGATTTAGATACACCTTCTCGGAAGCCACGAGACGAAAGGATGATGTCTGTGAAAAATACAACTGTTAAAACATCATCTATGTAAACTAAATAATAATAATATTAACAATCCCTTTTTAAGACTAACAAATAAAACTTTTAGCTTAATTAAAATTAAAATAGTACTTGAGTGGTGATAATGTATAGTTACATATAATTATGAGGAGATCAATATGTAATATACGTACAGTGCACCTGAAACTGCTAATAAGTTCGACACAAGTCTGAATAGAGGGATAGGCGTCTTCAGTTATATTTTTATATTTCTGTTATATTCTACCATTTCAAAGAATAGAAAATTTCTTTATTCTGGTGTTAGCGGATAATTTTGATTGAAATCGACTTTTAAGGATATAAATAATCTTACTGTGATATATTTAGCACGCTCTCTTCTATTCAAAGGTAGGACCGTCTCTCTACCTTGCTGTTGTCTCTTTAGATCTAACTCCTGTAATTCTTTCGTGACGTAACGATTGTCAAACCGGGAGCGTGTCTCATACATATGTTGGTAGTATTTTGCTCTGCAATAAGTGAGAAGGATTGGTACAGATAATGTGAGTTAAGACGCCCCCGGAGCATGCGTAGTTCATACAAACGAAATACCAACATAATTTGTAAATTAAACTAAAGATAGTGTGTATTTATTCCGATTAGATTACAGAATATCTAGGTTCCCAAATATACATATATGGTTGCGCTTCATAATTTATAGTTATTAAACTTTCTTACTTCACCTTATGGCGATTGAAGGGCATTGATTTAATAGTTCTAATTTATTAATTAAGTGTCATATATCGTTGGTTTGGTGATATCCTATTGGTAGCTGCCGCTGTCAACGCGTTGAAGCTAGTGACATCTGCTGGCTTCGAGAGTCTCGTCTTAACCACGGGATAGTGAGCACGCGTCCTTTTTGCATAAGTCGCTAATTAGCTCGGAAGCGCTCCATCTCGCCCTAAACCCTGCATTGAACTTACATGAAGTGTTATCTATATTACCTAGAACTAGACTGTGTTGTGATCCGCTGGCCAGCGTAGTGCACCTAGACTGAGATGTTCATCCTGCATGCGGCATCCATCTGCCTCTGCTTGGGATCGCTGTATCAAAGGTATGTGGCATGATTGATAAGTTGAACTTTATCCATTGCCTTTCGTCTCATTTGTGTATTTTTTTCTCCTTGAAATTAGCACTGCTGAATCAGCAATTATAGCCTAGATTGCTCTAATAATCTAGGTTCACGCGCGTGTGACTTTACTAGGAATTTTCAAATTCTAGAGGTTATACGCACCATTTTGGTCCTTCGAGCCGGATAAATTAATTTTGGGCTTATTTACGGCCTATTTTGAGTTCTAAAAGTCTAATTTTAAGAAAAAAATATTGGGAATTTTCAGTATCAATTGCATATCATCACACAACTCTCGCCTCTATAACGTTAGGAATAAAGCTCAGACTGCCTTGCATGCAGTAGTTCTACCGGCAAATTGATTGTTAATTTAAATCTTTGATATCACTAATTAAAACTTCGAAAAATACATTTAATGGGATATCAACGTTGATTCATATCGCTAAATAAGTATATTTAATAAATCAGTTAATTTTCGGCGTAATTACATATTTTTTTGTTCGTGTATGAAAATTGTGGGTAGTTGTGTATCACAATCCTCAAGTGGGCCTACGTGACTGTGGAATGTTCTAGTTCTTTGTTCTCGTACCTACGATTAATTTTTATTTACGCATTAGAAACTTTTTTCTCTAATCGAGATTTGCTGAATGAATGATATTGATTGTTATTGTATGATACACTTGTACTGTAGGTTGGCTAGGTACAGCCTACTATATTCGTATTGCACGAGTAGGTATTTTTTTTATAATATTGAGACTCAACCGCATTTGATTAATTATTGTAATTAACCATATATTATCACCGCGTCGCTTGTTATTTTATTTTGTAAGGTAACTTGATCTTTTGATAGGAACCTTCAGGTAAAGTAACAGATTTGTATAAACTTTACGCGTTAGTTCTCCTCATAGGAAACAGCCGTATATTTATACATAATCACCCCCACCCCTCACTTGGTAAACGTAGTAGGTACTTACTAGATAGCTTATTTCGAACGGTCATCTACGCAATACCTACTTGTTAGGAATTCTATTGTTTCTTACGAAGGTATTTACGTTACGAATACAATCGCATCGCTTATGGAAATAACTTTACATAGGTACTTGTTTTTAAGTTTCACACTTAACTTATTGTTGGTTAAGAATCTGTACCTACTTATTATATGTAGTGAATAAGTTAATCTCATATAAATAAAAGTAGTGCAGAAAAATTGTTATCGCGTTGCATTCGACATAAAGGTTAACTTATCGGGTTGTAGGTAGGTATATCTAAGCTAATTAAATATATATTATGATATAGATGGGTACGTCGTTAAGGTATTTGGCGTGCTTACTAAATTGATGTAAGTATTAGTCTTTGTTACTTGCACTCGGTTAAGCCGTTGTTCGCTTTATATTTTTTTCCTACAAATTAATTATTATTGTTAGGATTCGCGTACGGATGGTTCCGTACTATTAATTACTTAATTTATAGAAATATTTTATTGAGTTATCGGGTTGATTGGACCCCAACTTTCACTCACTCGGGTTCCGTAGATAAAATAAAGATAAATTTGTTGATTTAATTTTTTTTTGTCAGATTTTAATTTCTGTGTACAATGACTGACAAGGTTAAACTTAGATTGTTGGAAAGTAAACGCGACTCGTATTTCGCACGGGGTCAAAGGATTTTGGACTCAACAAAATCTTTAACAACCGAAAGATTACGTAAGTCTTTTATTGCTCAGGCTAAACAAATTGAGGGATTACGTAGAGAATTCAATGAGATAATGGACGAGATAAATCGGTTAAATTTGACATTAGATCCAACGTGCGACGTAAGCTATGGTGCCTTACATTCATTTGATGAGTTGGTCGGCGAGATAAAAATGACTTTATCTTCATTATATGAATCAAATGATTCCAAGGAACCTAGCCCGAAAGTGAGCCTTAATGCTCATCATATAAAAGTACCTAAAATCGAGCTGCCTACCTTTGACGGTGATATTCAGAGCTTTCCATTCTTTTATGAGACTTTCAAACGTATTATACATAACAACGCAGATTTATCAGATTCTGATCGCATTCATTATTTGTTGAGTTGTTTAAAAGGACAGGCTAGGAACGTGGCAGCCGGTATTGTACCTTCGGGCGATAATTACCGCGTTGTCTGGGATGCGCTTATCGCAAAGTACATGGATACTCGCGCGCTCGCCACTAATTATCTAAATCAGCTGTTCTCATTAAAGCCGTTCGGATCGACACCTGCTAATATTGAAAAAGGCTTCGATAAATTAACTTCTACGGTTGCGGGACTCAAACAATTAAAAATACATAACTTAGATGATTTTATATTTATTCATTTGGGTCTTAAGTTAATAGACTCAGATATCGCAAAACATTTTGAAATGTCGCTTCGTAATCAACAAGAGTTAGATTATGATTATTTCGTAAAGTTTGTTCGTGAACAAGTAAAAATCTTGTATCGTTCGTCTTCTGCGGCAAATAAGCCCGCCCCCGCAGGAAGCTCCAGCACCTCATCTAAGGTATCGCAGGTGTTTGTGGCTACTGACTCTAAATGTTCACTTTGTCATTCCACCCATAAAAACTTGTATACTTGTAAAGAGTTTCAAAAGTTGACCGTGGAAAATAGATTTAGGTTTGTAAAAGACAATAAAAGATGTGGTAACTGCCTAAGTAGCCAGCATACCGTCTCTAAGTGCCTATCTAAGTCAACATGTAGGAAATGCAACGGTAAGCATCATTCCTTATTGCATTTTGAGCAATCGACGCAAGCCCCTGCGCTGGCTCTCGCTAGCTCCCCAGCCTCCGCTTCTGCGGCCGATCCTGCTACTTCTGATCGTGTGGCTTTGTGTACGCATTCTTCTGTTCAAGTCCAGACCACACGCAGTACCGAGGTGCTGGCTACGGCCAAGGTGTTAGTGGTGGGTAGGAAGGGTAAGGGCGTGCTGGTTAGATGTCTTTTGGACCCTGGGTCGCAAAAGAATTATATTACATCAAGTTGCTGCCGTATGCTCGGTCTAACTATATATACGGACTCAATAAATACCGTTCGTGGTATTGGTGGCACGTCGCAGCCCGTTCGCGGTTCAGTGAACCTTACGTTCAGCTCACGGTTTCGCTCGCAGCCTAGGTATGAAATTGACGCTTTAGTCTTGGATCAAATAACCGGACATCTTCCTCTGAGTGCAATAGATACTGCGCAATTGAATCATATTGATCCTAAACTACTCGCGGATGACAGTTGGGGTGTGCCAGGTAATATTGACATGTTACTTGGGGTCAAGTTGTTCGCTAAGTTATTGCGACCCGGTCACGTGACCAGCGTACCTGGTTGCCCCGACGCATTGGAGACTGTGCTCGGCTACATACTTCTGGGAGAAGCGCCTATTATCGGACCTCCAACTGACACTCTGTCTTTCTTTGCTAGTTCTTTCGATAACTTTGATCTTCGTAAGTTTTGGGAGATTGAAGATGTTACTGCTCCGTCCATTGGGAGTGTGGATGATAAACATTGTGAAAAGTTTTATTGTAGCACAATTACGCGCGCTCTAAATGGCAAGTATGTTGTAGCTTTACCACTCAAAACAGACGCGTCAGCGTTAGGAAATTCTTTTGATATGGCTCGCAAGAGATTCTATAGCCTCGAACGTAAACTTAAATCGCTTCCTCGCGTCAAACTTCTTTATGATGACGTCATACGGGATTATGTCAAGAACAACTATATTTCTTTGGCGCAGAATATTTTACCTGAATGTGTATTGCCCAAACGAAATTGTAAGGAGAGAGAAATGGAATACTATATTCCTCACCATGGGGTTATTCGAGAGGATAAAGTGACCACTAAGTTGCGCGTGGTCCTAGATGCCAGTGCATGTACAGATAATGGTACCTCGCTCAATGATATCCTGTACGCAGGTCCAGTCCTTCAGGCTGACCTTTTTAACATCTTGTTAAATTTTAGGCTTTTTAGTGTCGCTATTTCCGCAGATGTCAAATCTATGTACCTACGTATAGGTATACGCCCACAGGATCGTTCCCTTCAACGTATTTTATATCGGTTTAGTGAGAAAGCTTACGGTGGTTCGGTTTATGCCCACGTTGTGAGACCCGACGGTAGTATCGTCGTTTCGCTGGTGTGTGCGAAATCTAAGGTCGCACCACTTAAAGTAGTTTCGCTAGCTCGTCTCGAGTTATGCGCCGCACTCCTCTTATCAACTGTGATAAAGCGAGTATATAATCTTTTCGCAGCTCGGCACGCCATTGAGGTAGTCGTAGCTTTTTCGGATTCAACTGTAACGTTGAGTTGGATTCATTCCGAACCGCATCGATGGCACACCTTCGTAGCCAATCGTATCGCTAAGATTCATGAGAATCTTTCGGCAGATCAGTTCTTCCACGTGAAAGGGTCGGAAAATCCCAGTGATTGCCTTTCTCGCGGTTTAACGCCTGCTCAATTAGTCCATCATCCATTGTGGCTAAATGGACCGCCATGGCTTAAACTTCCCCGCGCTGAATGGCCAATAAAACCATTCGTTTCAAGCGAGTCGCAAGAGCTTCCCGAAATGAAGCCCGTGGCTTTACCTGTGCTCTCGCACGAATGCTCGGACAGAAGTCCTCCTTCCGACGACATTTTATACGCTCGCTCTACCAGATTCTCGTCCTGGTTGAAATATTTAAAAACTATTTGCTTCGTTTATAAGTTTATCAAACGGCTCCCTAGAGGGCCCGTTACCGCGTCTGATCTAGAGTTCGCTGAATTTATTGTGTGGCGATTTGTGCAGAAGATTCATTTTGAAGCTGATCTCGATCGTTTAGCTCGCAATGAGTTGTGTTCTAAGCCAGTACAACGGCTAAGTCCCTTCCTCCACGAAGGACTAATCCACGTTGGAGGTCGCCTAGCAAACTCTGAGCTAGATTTTGACTCGCGTCATCAGATTCTCCTTCCGCGTCAAGATCATATAGTGGAACTTTTAGTTTCCCACTACCATGTGAAACATTTTCACACAGGACCAACCTTGCTCGTATCTCTCTTACGACAGAAGTATTGGATCCTGTCCGCGCGACGTATTGCACGTCGCATTACTTTTAATTGTAACATTTGCTTTCGGGCAAAGCCGCAACCTACCTTTCCTATAATGGCGGATTTGCCACGTTTTCGCGTTGAGTCGGCTCCTAAGGCTTTCTCTCACACAGGTTGCGACTACGCGGGACCTTTCATGATCACTTCGGTACGTGCTAGAGGCCAAAAATCAAGGAAAGCGTATATCTGCCTTTTTACATGCCTAACAACTCGTGCTCTGCATCTTGAGATTGCCTCAGATCTTAGCACTGCGAGCTTTCTGTCCGCTTTGAAACGCTTCCTGGCGCGTAGAGGTCCGGTTCAGTGTCTTTACACAGATAACGCTACCAATTTTATTGGAGCCAAATCCTATCTACGAGATCTCTACCAATTCTTGGCTAAAGAGTATCACCCTTTATGGGAAAGAGAACTTGCAGAGCATCGAATTACACTTAAAAACATCCCCTGTAGAGCTCCACATTTTGGCGGTTGTTGGGAAAGTGAAGTAAAAAGTGTCAAAACGCATCTCTGCAAGGTCATCGGTCAGCAAATTCTTAGTTTTGATGAGCTTAACACTATGCTTACTCAAGTAGAAGCTTTATTAAACTCGAGGCCTCTGTATGCGATCAGCTCGGATCCGTCAGAGCCCACTTCATTATCGCCGGCGCACTTTTTGCATACGAAACCTCTTTTATTTCTTCCTGCCCGCGAAGTCAATAAAACGCGGTTACATCTTATTTCGCGATATGAATTAACCGATAAAATGGTCCAATCTTTTTGGAAGCGGTGGCGCCAAGAGTACTTGCACACCCTACAATCCAACCAGAAATGGAACACCCCTGCCAATCCAATACGAGTCGGTATGGTTGTCGTCTCCATGCAGGACAATGTGATGCCTCTGCATTGGCCGTTAGGAGTAATTACAGAAATATTTCCAGACAATAACGGAGTTTGTAGAGTCGCATCCGTAAAGACTAAAAGCGGGATCCTTCAGAGTCGGCCGGTAGTAAAGTTGTGCCCTTTGCCAACTCAATAAGTTTTGTTAAATTAATATTAAGTTTACCTTGCACCAATGTGCAGTATTAGATTTAGATACCGCGTAGAATAGTTAGTTAAATATTCTTATTTGTAATATACAGTCGCAAGTTTAGAGTTCTTATAACTTTGGTAGAGTTGTGATGATCTGCAATTATATGTGCTGTTCCTTGTGTTTCGAAAGTAGGAACTTTCAAGCCGGGGAAAATGGTTGCGCTTCATAATTTATAGTTATTAAACTTTCTTACTTCACCTTATGGCGATTGAAGGGCATTGATTTAATAGTTCTAATTTATTAATTAAGTGTCATATATCGTTGGTTTGGTGATATCCTATTGGTAGCTGCCGCTGTCAACGCGTTGAAGCTAGTGACATCTGCTGGCTTCGAGAGTCTCGTCTTAACCACGGGATAGTGAGCACGCGTC
Source organism: Dicycla oo (assembly GCA_948252095.1). Lineage (NCBI taxonomy): Eukaryota > Metazoa > Arthropoda > Insecta > Lepidoptera > Noctuidae > Dicycla > Dicycla oo. The sequence goes on from OX411732.1 coordinate 21,421,269, forward strand.
CTTTTTGCATAAGTCGCTAATTAGCTCGGAAGCGCTCCATCTCGCCCTAAACCCTGCATTGAACTTACATGAAGTGTTATCTATATTACCTAGAACTAGACTGTGTTGTGATCCGCTGGCCAGCGTAGTGCACCTAGACTGAGATGTTCATCCTGCATGCGGCATCCATCTGCCTCTGCTTGGGATCGCTGTATCAAAGGTATGTGGCATGATTGATAAGTTGAACTTTATCCATTGCCTTTCGTCTCATTTGTGTATTTTTTTCTCCTTGAAATTAGCACTGCTGAATCAGCAATTATAGCCTAGATTGCTCTAATAATCTAGGTTCACGCGCGTGTGACTTTACTAGGAATTTTCAAATTCTAGAGGTTATACGCACCAATATATTAAATAAGAACATTGATTTAAACAGAAAATATGCGAAAAACAAGTTTTCTATAGACATTTTAAATTTCTCATATCTCGTCTCCAAATCAGTGCCCTTTCAAAATATACTCGTATGTTTGGGAACCTAGAGTAGATATTCTGTAATCCAATCGGAATAAATACACACTACCTTAAGAATATGTTTCATTTACAAATTATTTCGGTATTTCGTTTGTATGAACTACGCATGCTTCGTGGGCCTCTTAATAGCGTGTTTTACCTTCCATAAATCTTAAGCTTAGTAATGTTTTTGACCTGAAAACTTCTTTAAGGCCTTTTCAGATATAAGTGATATCGCTGTCGCGCTCGGTAGCGATACCGATGCGGTACGCGATATCGCCTGACAGTGCGGAGGCGCAGGCAGCCCAGTACCGCTACCGATCGCGACAGAAATATCGCTCACAGATTCGGTATCGCGTACCGAGCGCGACAGCGATATCGCTTATTTCTGAATAGGCCTTTAGTCACGTTGAGCGATTTTCGGTACAGGAAATCTTATGGGTTCGCATCTCCGATATGCTAATGATAACGATAACAGTATATCTGTAGCTATGCATAGTTTTAAGTTGTCACTTTTTAATTTATATAAATGTGGTGACTACTAGGCCCAAACAATATAATACACAGGGTGATAGGAAAACTCGACGTATTCTTTGAAAAGGGTTATATCAGAGGTGTTTCCGAGCTAAAATTTTCTGACCTGTTACCAAAAACATTTGATTATGAAAAAAACTACTCCACTAAAAACATTTAATTGATACTTTTCTGAAAGCTGAACAATGCGTGATCATTACAAAGTAAAATGCTTGCTCAAAACTTACATAATCTTTGAAATCTCTCCCGAAATTTGACACAGCTCGGTTACCACCAAGTTTTGACTCCTAGTTAAGTGGATTTAATTTTTTGGTAATGACCTAGTATAACCTCTTTTAAGGAATACGTGAAGTTGCCCTGTCACCCTGTGGATGTAATATCGATTCGAAAAGAAGAACGATTTTTGAAAAGATGATAACCGTTTGGGAGTGTTGCATTAATTTCAAAGGTATCTGACGTCATAATGATGGAATTAATTTACCTGAATATAATGAGCAGTAAGAACAAGCTAGTGACACAGGAGCTCCAAGAAAGCCAGGTCAGCAACGGATCAGCCCTGTTCCTGATCTCAGTGACAATGCCAGCGGCGACCTGACTGGCGGAGCGACTGGTGTTGCTGCTATAAGAGTAAGAGTGGTGGATGTGCACTTCTACGTGAAACATCGCTCTGAGGTGCTCGGTGAAGTTTCTGAGTTCTGAAAGAGAGAGACATCCCAGGATTCCAGCTATCGTTAAGACAGATGTGGTTATAACACGTGGTGATGGAGTGCGCAGAGTGCGGGCCACCTTCAATACTGTTCTAAGTATGATAGCAGATAGGTTGGACTGTCCTTATGTGCGACACTGCTGTGAGTCTGTCACAGACAAGTTACGTATACATATATAGGTAGTGTCGTGTCGCTCATAAAAGATTAATAATAATGAATTTCTATGAGTTAATTTTTATGATTAAATATATGAATTTGATTTATCTAATTTGTGTGTGGATGTTGTATTTATTCGTTTGTATTTATGTTTTAATATGGGTTATATGGTACCTGAAATAAATGAATTTGATTTCTTTTTATATTTTATAACAATTAATCGACCATGTTGAATTCCATACATTGTCCTTGCTTTTGTGTCCTACAATCTCTTTGTGACATTGAGACTAAGCACATTAAGATAATCTTCTATACAAGGTGCAACTTAAATAACGCACAACCTCCTAAGGGGTCATTGTACTCATCATTATGAACAACTTTTACTATAGGACTGAACCTGAAATCGCGAAAAAATCAATTGTTCCCTACATTTATGTTTGCAAATGTGAACAGTTTTGAGCGCAGTGGCGAAGAAACAATTTACACAAAGTAAAGCGCCTGTATTGGTTCGAACCTATAGCTATCTAACCTAACCTAAAAATCGTAAGTCGCGGCCGTTACCATTACCACTAGGCACCAGTGCTCTTGCTGTTTCGCTTATACCTAGTCCAAATGATGTTTTTAGATGGCAAATAGGAAAAAAATGTTCGGAAAATTTTAAAATTCGGGAAACCTGCAGGCTTAGCACGAGAACCGTAGAAAAGCGTTTTGTCGACGGAAAAGTACACAAAAATGACGTTTCCATGTAGACAGTAGAAAGTTTTCTTCTATCACCCGAGTCGTGTGACCTCGTGCTCGGGAAGAAGAGATTTCGAGGAGGGTAGACAAGCGATTTCTATTCTACAGTAAATATATTCAAATAGAAAACGTACGAATAGAAACCTGCTGAAAGTGATCTTTTTCTGTGGAATTTTTGTATGAATTACTAGCTTTTGCCAGCGGCTTCGCCCGCGTGAATGTTGGAAATTATCCCACGGGAACCGTACATATTTCCGGGATGAAAAGTATTCTATGTGCTATTCCAGACTATAATCTACCTCTGTGCTAAATTTCGTCCTGATCCGTTAAGCCGTTCTGGCGTGATTGAGTAACAAACATCTTCACAAACTTTCACATTATAATATTAGTAGGATTGAAATTTGGACAGGACAACGTCTTTCGGGTTAGCAAGTATAAACTAAATGTTAACCAAAAACTGTTTAGGATTGCATATGGTGTATCACTCATTTAACGCTGAATTTAACCGTGTACGTTTCTGACTGTAGTTAAGTGGAAATTCCAAACCGAATTACCCATGGCTAGAACGCCTGGAATGCGATGAATTTGAGACGAGTCACAGGCATGATACTAGCACAGCTTTCAATGGTACAGTCCTTCGAAAACTGTGGCTAAGTAATAACCGTTCGTATTATGAATGAACGATCACCCCAAACCCCAAATACAGATTATACAGAATACTGAAATTACCTAAGTACCTAATCAAATTCAATAGTTGTTTATGAAACTATTGCATAATCGTTTTTGGGATTTGAGCGAGTTAATCCCCTTTATCACACGAGTGTTTTAATACCTAGTTATGTGCAGTTTCTTATACTACTTTATCTACTCTCATACATTGGGATTGAACTTACCTACTTAATAAAAGAACAAAGTTAAAAGAGTAAGAAATAGTTTATTTGGAGCCAAAACTTTTTTATGCTAAAAAATGGTGCGGCCCGCATGTTTGCGTTCCATTACAAAAAAAAAAATAGGGATGGAAACTCCTTGGTGATATTAACTTCTTGTATTTGCCCTCTATCGTATTGGTAACAAAATTGATCTATAACATTATTTTGTTAGAGAAAAAGTTTTATAACATGATTCTATTTTTAAATTTCGGTATTGTGTTTAGAAAGTACGTCAATATAAACTCGTTTTGAAGTTTATAATTAGAATTTTACGATATGAGAGTAGATAAAATATTTTACAATGCCTTTGCTCGAAAATTAACTCCAAGCAAGAAATTTCTAAGCAGCCTAATTTGTGCGGAAAGTGCCACTTTTTTGCACTAGTGCTTTTTAGTCTTTTTATTTATTTTTTCTTAACTCCATCGTCAGCCCGACGCAGAGATTTTATTATTTGAGAAAAATTACACAAATTAGTCAAGTTCAAAAAAAAAAAAATATATATTCATTAAATATGTCTGGCTGAACGTATACTTTGCTCGTGCCTTCTTGCGATACGATGCACATGCGGATTAGTAGAAATGCTGAGCGCGCATGTATTATATTTAAAATAAGCCTGCCATTTTACTAATTTCCTGATGTAAATCTGCTAAAAATGTCAAGTTCAAGTGACGAATCAATTAATTTAACCCCGAAAAATATTATTCAAGAATCACAAAATGCCAATAACAGCCTCTAAGCGGCTAAATCAAAAGAAAACTACTATTTAATTTTTTTTTCCTCGCACAATGCAATGCATAGTGTAAAACGCTCTATGATCGATCCACGTGCATAAGATGATTTCAAAATCACCTGCTTTTCGCACTTGTAGATACCATGAATAAATATGTATTATTTCACATAAACCTACATAGGCAAATAAACGTCAGAAGCTAGGTGCACGGCTCCAATTGGTCGTTTCCTCTGGAGAGAAGCTGGTAAGAAACCCCATGGTTACTCTGTATATAAGTGCTCTGTATAATCAAATAAATAACTACAGGGTATCCAACGTAACAATATTCATTATCTTCAAATCATCTACTTGGTCATGCCATGTACATGATACTTATGTAGGTACAATTATAAAACCAACCCCACAAAAAAAAATGAAACATATACTTACTTTTCTTAACGCTAGCCAAAATGGCTTCATCCATAAAATCGGTGGCATAACAAAACGCTTTGAAAGGCTTCACTGAATAGCAGATAGCTTGGGCCACATAAGCCACGTTGCAGAGCCCTGAGCCTTTAGGCCCCAAGGTCTTCTGACAATGGGAGAACCCATTTTGAATGGCATTGCAGCAGCGGTCGTAGGGAGTTCCAAGCTTGGCGTTGCATATGTCTCTTACTGATTTCAGCCAGGAGAAGGAGGATAGGATGGTGTTGACTGAAAAGTGGAAGAGGTTTTAGTATAATTCAATATGTCCCTTGGAAATATTGCAATTGATCAATTTCAATCGCTTCAATTGCATTTGGTAGACTATCAACTTACGCACCAATGTGTATCAATCACGTACAAATTGACAATTGCAATTGATCGTTTCGGGGACCCTAAATGGGTATAATACCTATGTATGGTCAACAAAGATGTCACAACCTTTTTAGTACCTACCTGCCTATTTAAACGATAGTCGATATTTGAAAAACTTTGACATTACAAAGTAAGTAGGAGAGGCCACAATGTTTTTGGTGATTTACTCGAGGGTTGTGGGGATCTATTGGATTTTGAAGATTAGATGATAGAAATAAAAAAGGATATATGATGGCGAGGGGAGCGGGTACAGGGGGTGGCCGTATGAAGGGGTTGAAAATTAAAAAAAAATATATTCGAGCGATTGATCGATTTGGGCAGGCCACATCTGCCGCATGTCTCAACAGATTTGGGCCAAAGTAGCCACTGACTGGATTCCGAATAACAGGAATCGGCGACGCGGTAGGCCCAGAAAGAGATGGCGTGACGAACTGGACGCCTATCTAAAGGATTGGCCAGATATAGCAAGAGACAGGAACAAATGGAAAGACAGAATGGAGGCCTTTGTCCTGCAGTGGGACATAACAGGCTCATAATAATAATAATTTAAACACCATAATGAACCAGATTACCACAGAATTTGTTCAAAAACTGCCGGATAGGAGGTGACATGACAGATGTCACCTCCAATCAAACAACAAGAAGAAAATAACAAAGAGATGAGAAGCAAAGAATAGAATAACTATAATAAGAAGATGTTAACAAGGTCAGCAGCTCATCGCGCACCCCTTTCACCTCCGGACTCGTCGCTCAGCTCCGCCCCACCGCCGCTGGCACCCAGCCCCATCAAGAGTGCTGTGACACCGGCCATGGCAGTTGCGTCGAGCTCGAGCGACGAGTACTTCTCTCCACCGATGTCGCCACCACCTGCACGTCGGCCGGGAAGAGGCCGGCCACCGAACGGCATGGGACCTAGGGGCCAACCGGCCCCAAGCCGGGTCCCCGCTGCCGGTGGTTGTGTGCAGCGCATGAAATGGACTCAACCAATGAATGAGAACGTCATGCGCGCATATTACGGGGCAACAGAGGGAGGAACTAACCTCACTGCATATCGCGATAGGATGTTGTCTCTATTCCAGGCGCTTTAACCAGCCATCAACGTATCGGCCCAACGGCTGTCAGATCCGGGTTATCCAACGGAATCACAGATTGGATGACGCTGCGCTTGATAGGCTGCGCTTAGAGGTACTGAGCAACCGTATCGTCCCTGTCCCGTCACAGACCGCAGTGCAACCTCCAGTAAATGATATAATCCAACTGCGGTCTTATGTTAATGATGTGGAGAGGGACGATGAGGTTGTTACGGTAAGTAACCAGGGTAACGATCGATTGAGGAGCGCGCTGGAGGATGCGATTCAGGAGTTTAGAACTGCCCCAGTCCAACTTGGACCTCGTTTACCTCGCTTGCCTATGCACAAAACGAATAGGTCGATGGTGTGTGCCTTGGATTCGCTGCTTGGTTCTTATTTTGAAAGCAGCGAAGACCTCTTAGATACGCACTCGATCTTGTATTGCGCGGCTATTGCGACATGTCGTGTAGCCAATGTCACATTTCCAAATTGTGACATAGCTACACGACCAAAACCCGCCGTTCCAGCCTGGCAGTGCAGGATCGAGCAGCGTATCGAGAGGACCAGGGTGCTCATCGGCAAACTATACTGCTTCAGGGAGGGCAATACTCGCCCTAGAGTGATGCGCTTTGTGAGGCGGGCGTTTTCGGGGACTGGAATCAGGCCTCAAGAATATATGTCCCGTGTCACAGAGCGCATTGACTTCCTGAAGCAGAAGGTCTGTGCATGGGCAAGCCGTATCCGTAGGTATAAGCGACGGGTTGAACGGTATACCCAGAATCGCATATTCCAGCGTGATCAAAGGTGGGTGTATAGAACATGGGAGCGACCTGAGCAAAATGTGGCAGACGTATGCCGCCCGGATGATGATGCCACTAGTATATTCTGGCGCAACATCTGGTCGGTGCCCGTCAGCCATACTGAGGCTGAATGGATGCGTGATGTTGAGCGCGTGTGTGACGGCATACCAGAAATGGAGGAAGTAATAATTACTTCCTCCGATGTAGCCAGTGCAGCCCGTCTGATACCGAACTGGAAATCGCCGGGACCGGACGGACAGCACAATTTTTGGCTTAAATGGCTGCAAAGTTCGCACGCGTGCTTGGCATCGCAATTCCAGTCGGCCTTAGAGTCTGGGTCGCTGCCACAGTTCTTTACAACAGGAGTTACCCACCTGCTCCATAAGTCAGGTGATGCCGCGGAACCCAAAAATTATAGGCCGATCACTTGTTTGCCGACGGTCTATAAACTTCTTACATCCATTTTGAGAGTGAAAATTAATTCTCATTTAGAAAAGAATTCTATTATGTCTGCCTCTCAAAATGGATGTAGGAATGGGTCCCGCGGCACCAAGGAGCTACTCCTCATTGACATGGCCATAAGCCAACAGGTCCGTCGATCCCGAAAGCATTTGTCGACATGTTGGATAGACTATAAGAAGGCCTTTGATTCGGTGCCCCATACATGGCTCTTAAGGGTGTTAGAGTTGTACAAAATTGATACAACTCTGAGCACCTTCCTGACGACGTGTATGGGGCAGTGGAGAACGGTCCTTCGCTATCCAGGATGTCGACAAATTCAGGGGAGCGACGAACCTATTAGGATTAAGCGGGGAATATTCCAGGGCGACAGTCTGAGTCCACTGTGGTTTTGTTTAGCCTTGAACCCTCTTAGCACTCTGCTAGAGGGTACAGGGTTGGGCTATCCTTTGCGGAGAGGGGGTCAGGTAATATCCTACCTGCTTTATATGGATGATCTGAAACTGTTTGCCACCAACAAATTGCGACTGCTGGAGTCACTAAAAGTAACTAAAACTTTTAGTGATTCCATCAGGATGGAATTTGGTGGAGATAAATGTGCAGTCATGCATGTAAAGCGGGGCGGGATTGTGGAATCTGAGGGACTACAACTCTCAGATTCCATAAACCTGAGATCACTCTCCGCAACTGATACCTACAAATACCTGGGTATGTCAGAGGGGTTAGACATTAACGGACCTGACATGAAACAATCGTTGCAGGAGCGCTTCTTCGGTCGCCTGAAAAAGGTACTTAATAGTTCTTTGTCAGGCGGCAACAAGGTGCGCGCCTTTAACGGTTGGGTCATGCCGGTCCTGATGTACTCCTTTGGCATACTAAAGTGGACCCAGACGGAACTAGATGCCCTGGATAGGAGAGTCCGGTCACTGCTGACCCGCAAACCGGATGCATCACCCACGTTCATCTGTCATGAGGCTGTACATTCCGAGGAAGTGTGGGGGTCGAGGTTTTTTAAATGCTAAGACCCTCCACAACCGCGAGGTGTGCAGTCTCAGAGAATATTTTCTCAAGGCTGACGTGGGTATGCACCGAGATGTGGTCGCAGTGGACAAGGGACTCACCCCGTTGTCCTTGGCTAAAGAGAACTGGCGCAAACCTGTGGTGCTTAGTACCAACGACCGCAAGGAAGTATGGCAAAGCAAAGAGCTCCACGGACACTTTTTCCGAACCCTTCATGAGCCCGACGTAGATTTCTTAGCGTCCGTGGCCTGGCTACGCTTCGGTGACCTCTTTGGGGAAACCGAAGGTTCGGTCTGTGCGATTATGGATGAAGTTATGCTAACGAATAACTACCGGTAGTATATAATGAAAGACGGGACGATCGACATATGTCGGGCATGCCATTGTCCCGGTGAATCTATCAGACATATTACCTCTGGGTGTTCTCGTTTGGCTAACGGCGAGTATTTGCACAGGCATAACCAAGTGGCCAGGATTATCCATCAGCAACTTGCTCTGAAATACGACCTTGTGGACTCTGAGGTACCCTATTACAGGTATGTGCCCGACCCAGTTCTCGAGAATGACCATGTCACGTTATACTGGGATCGATCTATTATCACTGACAGGACTATTGTAGCCAATAAGCCTGATATAGTGGTAATAGATCGATCAGTGCGCCGCACGATGATAATCGATGTCACTATCCCGCATGACGAGAACCTCGTGAAGGCTGAGAAGGAGAAACAATTGAAGTATCTCGACTTAGCCCACGAGGTTGTCGCTATGTGGACTCGGCAATCATTGTGCCGATAGTCGTTACGGTTAATGGCCTTATTGCTAGGAGCCTCGACCAACATCTCAAGAGGCTCTCGTTGGGTGGCTGGGTGAAGGGCCTGATTCAGAAGGCAGTCCTCCTTGATACGGCGCGTATTGTGAGGAGGTTCCTGTCTCTGGGGCCCTAACCACCGGTAGCTTGGACCCTGCTCCCGCTACCGGCGGATCACTATTTTTTTTATATTTTTAAATGTTTTTTTTTTATCTTTTTTATAAAAATATTTAAAAATGTAATAAAATAAGTTAAAAAATAAATAAAGGAGATAATAATAATAATGGAATGTGGACTCGGCAATCATTGTGCCGATAGTCGTTACGGTCAATGGCCTTATTGCTAAGAGCCTCGACCAACATCTCAAGAGGCTCTCGTTGGGTGGCTGGGTGAAAGGCCTGATTCAGAAGGCAGTCCTCCTTGATACGGCGCGTATTGTGAGGAGGTTCCTGTCTCTGGGGCCCTAACCACCGGTAGCTTGGACCCTGCTCCCGCTACCGGCGGATCACTATTTTTTTATATTTTTAAATGTTTTTTTTTAACTTTTATATAACAATATTTAAAAATGTAATAAAATAAGTTAAAAAATAAATAAAGGAGATAATAATAATAATGGAATGTGGACTCGGCAATCATTGTGCCGATAGTCGTTACGGTCAATGGCCTTATTGCTAAGAGCCTCGACCAACATCTCAAGAGGCTCTCGTTGGGTGGCTGGGTGAAGGGCCTGATTCAGAAGGCAGTCCTCCTTGATACGGCGCGTATTGTGAGGAGGTTCCTGTCTCTGGGGCCCTAACCACCGGTAGCTTGGACCCTGCTCCCGCTACCGGCGGATCACTATTTTTTTATATTTTTAAATGTTTTTTTTATCTTTTTTATAAAAATATTTAAAAATGTAATAAAATAAGTTAAAAAATAAATAAAGGAGATAATAATAATAATAATAATAATATAAATACTGTGGCCCGACTGTCAAGCTGACGGTCGAAAAAATTTTTTCTCCGTGTATTTTCTATTGGATTTTAAACTTTTAATGTAATAATGTGGTGTTATGTGTTCCAACACCAATTCACACAACCCAAAATTGGTTTTTATGCCAAAACATACTATATCAGGATGCAAGACGAAAACTACCACCTACTAACTACTGAACACGGAGAATAGAAGACCAAACACAATGCTGACGAGAAGTCGGGCACGACGAAACACACGCCCAACATCTTCGGGTTCGTCGCTCAGCTCCGCCTCGCAGTTGCCGGAACCTGCTCCAGACGTGAGTCCAGTGATACCGGCTGCTGCAGTTGCGTCGAGCTCGAGTGACGAATACTTCTCGCCGCCGACAACACCACCACCATTACGTCGGCGTGGAAGAGGCCGACCACCGACTAGCTTAGGACTCCGAGGCCCATCGGCCTCTGATGGGGTCCCCGCTGCCGGTGGAAGTGTGCAGCGCATGAGGTGGGCACAAACCATCAACGAAAATGTCATGCGCGCATACTTTGGGGCTACAGAGGGGGGAAGTAACTTGACTGCGTATCGTGGTCGGATGCTCTCTCTGTTTCAGGTGCTTGAACCAGCTGTCAACGTGTCGGCGCAACGACTGTCGGATCAGGTGCGGGTCATCCAGCGTAACCATATGCTGGATGACGTCGTACTTGATCGACTACGTCTCGAATCACGGAATAGCCATGTTACGCCTGCTTCGCCACTGGTCGCGGTGCAACAACCCAGTGCCTCACCGCGACCCGACCGCGTTAGTGATGAGGATGATGACGGGGCTATGTCCGTGAGTTTCCAATGCAATGTACGATTGAGGAGCGCTCTGGAGGATGCTTTCCGGGAGTACCGTTCCACTCCGCCTGGGCTTAGACCACGTTTACCTCGTTTGCCCATGCACAAGAAAAATAAGGCGCTGGTGTGTGCTCTAGATTCGCAGCTGTCAAATTATTTTGACGGCAGCAAAGACCTCACCGATACCCACTCGATCTTGTACTGTGCTGCTGTAGCGGCATGTCGTGTAGCTCATGTTAAATTTCCTAACAGTGACAGAGCTCCACGACCAAAACCAGCTGTACCAGCTTGGCAGTGCAGGATTGAGCGTCGTATTGGTGAGGCTAGAGCACTCATCGGCAAGTTAATCTGCTTCAGGCAGGGCAATACTCGCCCTAGAGTGATGCGCTTTGTGAGGCGGGCGTTCTCGGGGATGGATATTAGTTCTCGAGATTACTTGACCCGCGTCACAGAGCGTATCGACTTCCTGAAGCAGAAGATCTGTGCATGGGCAAACCGTATTCGTCGGTACAGGCGGAGAGTGGACCGGTACACTCAGAATCGCACATTCCGGAGCGATGAAAAGTGGGTCTATAGGGCTTGGGAGCGACCAGACCATGGTGTGACCGACACGCGCCTCCCGGATGATGACGCCATGTATTCGTTCTGGCGAAGCATCTGGTCGGTGCCTGTCAGTCACACCGAAGGTGATTGGACTAGGGAGATCGAGCGAACGTGCGATCAAATACCAGAAATGGAGGCACTTACCATCAGCCCCGAAGATGTAACTTGTGCAGTCCGTCCGTTACCTAACTGGAAATCCCCAGGGCCGGACGGGCTGCACAACTTTTGGATAAAATGCTTCCATAAGTCGCACGCCCGCTTGGCATCCCAGTTCCAGTCAGCCTTAGAGTCGGGGTCGCTGCCCCAGTTCCTAACGACAGGAATAACCCACCTGCTCCATAAATCAGGTAGTACTGCGGAACCCAAAAATTATAGACCGATCACTTGTCTACCGACGGTCTATAAAGTTCTTACATCCATTTTGAGAGCTAAAATTAACAAACATATAGACAATAACTCCATCATGTCTGCCTCTCAAAATGGATGTAGGAATGGATCCCGCGGTACTAAGGAGCTGCTCCTCATAGATATGGCCATTAACCAACAGGTTCGTCGTTCCCGAAAGGATCTGTCGACATGCTGGATAGATTACAAGAAGGCCTATGACTCGGTGCCACATACATGGCTCATGAAGGTGCTGGAGTTGTATAAAGTAGATGCAACTCTGCGGACCTTCCTGATGTCGTGTATGGGGCAGTGGAGGACAGTCCTTCGCTATCCAGGATGTCTACATATCCAGAGGAATAGCGAGCCGATAAGGATAGAGCGAGGTATATTTCAAGGCGATAGTTTGAGTCCACTTTGGTTCTGCTTAGCCTTGAATCCTCTAAGCACACTGTTGGAGGATTCAGGTCTAGGCTATCGATTGAGAAGAGGTGGTCAGGCTATATCTCACCTTCTTTACATGGATGACTTGAAGCTTTTTGCCCCCAGCAATTTTCAACTGATGGAGCTATTGAAGGTGACCAAAACTTTCAGTAGTGCCATCAGGATGGAATTTGGTGTGGACAAATGTGCGGTCATGCATGTAAAGCGGGGGAGGATTTTGGAATCCGTAGAAACCCAACTCTCGGATTCCATACACCTAAGACCCCTCTCCTCACTCGAAACTTACAAGTATTTGGGTATGTCGGAAGCATTAGGCATCAACGCTGCTGACATGAAGCAATCGCTGAAGGAGCGCTTCTTTAACCACCTGAACAAAGTATTTAATAGTCTTCTATCAGGCGGAAACAAGGTGCGCGCCTTCAACGGTTGGGTCATGCCGGTTTTGATGTACTCTTTCGGTATACTCAAATGGACTCAAACAGAACTTGACGCCTTGGATAGAAGGGTCCGCACACTGCTGACTGCAAATCGGATGCATCACCCACGGTCATCGGCGATGAGACTGTATATTTCGCGGAAGTGTGGTGGTCGAGGCTTCTTAAATGCTAAGACCCTGCACAACCGTGAGGTATGCAGTCTCAGGGAATACTTCCTAGAAGCCGACGTGGGGATGCACCGAGATGTGGTCTCAGTGGACAAGGGCCTCACCCCGCTCTCCTTGGCTAACGAGAACTGGCGCAAACCTATAATATTAGATACTAATGACCGCAGGGAGGTATGGCAGAGCAAAGAGCTTCATGGGCGCTTTTACCGGGTCCTACATGGGCCTGATGTAGACCTCTTGGCGTCCGTATCCTGGTTGCGATTCGGTGATCTCTTTGGTGAAACCGAAGGTTTTATCTTTGCGATTATGGACGAAGTTATAATGACGAACAACTACCGGAAATATATTGTGAAGGACGGCACGGTTGACATCTGTCGGGCATGCCACCGTCCGGGGGAATCTATCTGTCACATTATTTCTGGCTGTTCTCGTCTGGCTAACGGAGACTACTTGCATAGACACAACCTTGTAGCCAGGATTATCCATCAGCAACTTGCTCTGCAATACAATCTTGTGGAATCGGAAGTACCGTACTATAGGTATGTGCCCGACCCAGTTCTCGAAAATGGCAATATCACGTTGTATTGGGATCGATCTATCATCACTGACAGGACTATTGTTGCCAATAAGCCAGATATAGTGGTGATAGATCGAAAAGAGCGTCGCACAATGATTGTTGATATAGCGGTTCCGCATGACGAGAACCTCGTGAAAGCTGAACAAGATAAACAGATTAAGTATCTTGATTTAGCTCGCGAGGTTGTCGACATGTGGGATGTGGATACAGCAATCATTGTGCCGATAGTTGTGACAGCCAATGGCATAATATCGAAGAGTCTCGACCAACACCTGAGGAGGCTCTCGTTAGGCAGCTGGATCAAGGGCTTGATCCAGAAAGCGGTACTTCTGGACACGGCACGTATTGTCAGGAGGTTCCTCTCTCAGGAGCCCTGACCACCGGTAGCTTGGACCCTGTTCCCGATACCGGTGGGCTACTATTTTTTATATTTTTAAATGTTTTTATTTATTTTAAGTTTTTATAAAAATATTTAAAAATGTAAATCATATGTATATAATAAAAAATAAAGGAAATAATAATAATAATGGAATGTGGACTCGGCAATCATTGTGCCGATAGTCGTTACGGTCAATGGCCTTATTGCTAAGAGCCTCGACCAACATCTCAAGAGGCTCTCGTTGGGTGGCTGGGTGAAGGGCCTGATTCAGAAGGCAGTCCTCCTTGATACGGCGCGTATTGTGAGGAGGTTCCTGTCTCTGGGGCCCTAACCACCGGTAGCTTGGACCCTGCTCCCGCTACCGGCGGATCACTATTTTTTTATATTTTTAAATATTTTTTTTTAATCTTTTTTATAAAAATATTTAAAAATGTAATAAAATAAGTTAAAAAATAAATAAAGGAGATAATAATAATAAGGGATGCCAATCCTACGGCCACCCCCACCATGCAAACCGGCAGATTAATATTCCTCCGTTATCAGAAACACGTGGGGTACACACTAAAAGATTTTCCTAACACAATCCAACCGAAAATAAACGTGGTTCATCACAGCCCTAGGTACCAATCAGTATTTCTATACAACAAGCTTCCCTTAGAATTTAAAAGCATAAATAGCGCAAACTTATTTAAAAACAAATTGAAGACATATTTATTGAGGAAGGGCTATTACAGCGTCGATGAGTACCTAGATGATAAGCGACAACCGTTCTTGATTGGAATTCATTTTAAATTATATGTTGACTATTCTTGCTTTAAATTTTTTATATGTTTTATTTTTGTATTACTCATAGATTATTAAATGACATATCATCTTTAGTATAATTATAAATTTTATCTTTGACATTTTATTTTACAATTAGATGACATATTATTACGAACCTTTGTATGACAATTTGTTTTTATTTTCTTTTTATTTATGTTTGACATCATATTTTTATTATTGATTATTCACAGAAAATTAGATGACATATTATTAATCTTTTTTTACACTATTTTTTTATTTTATTACAATATTGTTAGAAAATTGGATGTCATAAATCACTGATCTTATCTTTTTATACTAATTTGTTTGTCGTTTTTCCTTTTTATTTGACTACTTGTTTTATTGTAGTATTAATTATTTTAGAATGAACTGTTTTATTTTACAAAATTTCTACACAATGTAGGTATATTGTTTCGAAATAAATGACTTTGACTTTGACTATCTATATCTGACGCGCTCAAGTAAATCCACGTTACAGTTTTTTTTTTTTTTGCGTTTTTGTCAATCTGTAGCCGCAACCCCACCGGTGAAGGGTATATATCATATAACCTTTTTGCTTTCTACCATCTAATCTTCAAAATCCAATAGGTCCCCACGACGCTCGAGTAAATTACCATTTAGCATCGTGGGCTCCCCTACTAGTAAGTAGGAATTGTTTTCCTTTAGATATCTACTTCAAATTATATACCTAAACTGGCGGGAGAAGATACTTGAATGTTTCCTAAAGACATATAGGAAACATTCAAGTATCCTCTCTACGCTTGGGAAAAGATTCATGTAGTCTATCTTTCAGGTCAAAAACGCAAAATGTGTGTTTAATGTTTTTATTATACAGTGCCATGTAGAAAAAACAAAACCGGCCAAGTGCGTGTCGGACCACGCACAATGAAGGGTTCCGTAGTTGGGAAGAATTAATACCAAGAACAAATACAACATTGTAGTTGAAAAACATGATCTCTCATACATTCCAATTGCAAATGTAACTTTGTAATATCGAGAGATTTACCATGTTATTTTAAGACCACAGACTTCTTATCAATTTTCCTGTAATCTCTAAGTATAGAAATATTTTCTGTATTTTTTTTTATTTTCAAAATGTTAAGCTCAGAAGTTTACTGGAAGATAAGGGTAATTCGGGGTCAATTTTCATCGATTTTCTTAAATAACTTTAAAACAATTAATTTTAAATAAAAAATATCTATTTGAGATCCTCACAGTACCTAAGCCCTTTCATTTAATATGTCACACGGTACACTTTACAACTTTTTTTAAATTTTCTTATTTGCGCCCACAAGTGACCCCCATATTCAAAATTCACTTATTTACGTTATACGTCCGTGTTTGGATCACAGAAATCATATGTGTAGGTACCTTTCAACTCAATCGGTCCAATGGATTCGGAGCTAATTGTCTGTGACAGACGGACAGACAGACACACGAGTGTTCCTATAAGGGTTCCGTATTTTCCTTTTGAGGTACGGAACCCTAAAAACATTGATAATACCATGGGATATGAGTATTTGAAGGACCACGAAATTCGGTTTGCCATATTTCTAAGTCTATCCACATAAACAATTTACTGGAATTCCTCTGAATAATAATATTATTCTGAAATATATTATATTCACGCTTGCCGCCTAACATAGCATGAGAATACACACATGACACACGTTCGTTCGCATCATTCTTTAATTCTTTACTGAGAATTGCGAAACGCCGTGTGTTGACATGTCAACAATATTATTGCGAATTCTTATTGACATAATATGGCAAATCATTTCATTTAATAGTGTTTATTACTTTGCATGCTATTTATTGTATAGAATCAAGTTCTGCTGGGGAATTTGTTGATGGTTGCGCCACTTCTTGTTCCCTAGGAAGTGGTGAAAGGCGGAAGTTTTGGGGGAATGTCTTATGTAATTTTCACATTCAATAAGTGCTGAATCTCAGCCTAATTTGATTAATGACTTTTGATTTTGATACTGTTTATAATACACTCGAAAACACTTCACACGAAAGGTATGCTTTTAGGTATGTTTTATCCTTTTAAAATAAATTGTTAGCGCGTTGAAATTTATTTATTAATTAATTAAAGAAACACCAACATCATAAATATGTCTATATTCAACATTGGCTTACAAAGTATAATATAATATTAAAGGTATTAATAAGTATTGCTAGTTGTGATGGGTATATTTAAACACGATAAAACACAAAAAATACTGTTTTTCTAAACTCATACATAAAATAACTACCAGCAGTCATTAACCACAAAAAAATACCATAATTTTTTTTTTTTGACGTGAAAACGTCTTTTCGCTCGGTGTACTGGTGGAACGTTCAATATTTCTGACCGACAAAAAAATGTAAGATTACAACCGCTAATAACTACGATACTTTTAATGCTAGAGTAATGGTTGAGCATTCAAAAGATACGTCATATTTTGCGTGTGACGTCACACTGCGAGTGCACGCGCATGCGCGCGACTGTCTACTTTTCACTATGTGTCGAAATATCAATTCGTATAGTGCAGAAATGTGTTTAACTAGATCAGTTATTCTGGTGTCTTTGTCAAGAGATGACAAAGCACTACCAGGACCTAAAGAGAAAGGAAAATATTGAAAAAAAAATAGGGTTAAGTAATATGAAGTTGACAATAGCAAAATCATGTCAGATATCTTTTCATATCGGCCGTAAATCTGCTCAGAAATGAAAAAAAAAACCGCAATCGAAGAAAGCTTGCATCAAAAAGAATGCAATGAGCCTAAAAAGTCTAGTGCTGAGCAAATACAATAGCTACGGCAGTGTCAGAAACCGTAAGAAAATCTGTTGCAAATAGCAAAAAAGATTAAGATGTTGTCTCATATCGGCCGTAAATCTGTTCAGAACCAAAAAAAAAACATCATAATTGGTGAAAGTTTATAAGGAATGCATGGCAATGAGCCTACTAAGTCTAGTCGACACTAGACTTAGTAGGCTCATTGCCATGCATTCCTTTCCTTTCGTCGACACGAAATACAATGGCTACGGCAGTATCGGAAACTGAAGTAAAATTTCAATCTGTTTTCACGAAAACAAATGGCGCGGATTCGAACTGCTCTTCAACTTAGCTTTTTTTTAATCATGTTTCGATATCAATATACTCGTTAAGTCTGCGGAGTTTTGCTAGCTAATTTAATTTGACCTTGACGTTCTATGATAAATAGTCGGATGTTAAAGATTTGTTGTTTTGGTCTTTGATGCGCCTAAAACAAGCATCAAAATTGTTGCGTAAATGTAGCCACTTTTCACAATATAATACACTACAGCGATCAACTTTTGTAGCCCGCATCATCTGGCAACGCTGCAAACACTGCTGCAACGTTGCCAAACATATTCTGCACCAAATGTTGCTTTTCAATTGTTTCCTGATCAAAACCCAGCTTTATACACTCACCGATACTCAGCACCAATCGATCGAGCTTTATCAGAGTCTCCTTCACCTTCGCAGTGATAATCTTTAGCTGGTCTACCATCCGCTTTAGAGAGTCCTTCATTGCGTTGATCGGTTTCTTCATCAGATCGTTCAGCTGGTGTACGCTTGTCTTTATTTGTTCCTGAAGATGGAAAAGTGGTCAGGAAAACATATTTCTACGTAAGGTAAGTTTTATGTAATGAGTTCTGGTTCTGGCCTAACGATTTTGTTATTAACGTCCTGCTTCGGTAATAGACAAAACTGTTTGTGAAGGAGTACTTCCAAGGAAGTATAACAACTACCGCTAAACCCTTTCTGCTAAGCCGTGTTATAGTATTTTTATCTCACTTTACTTGTGTTTATCAATGTACTATCCTACTCAAAAACTTTAGCATTATAAATGCGAAAGTTTGTGAGGATGGACGGATGTTTGTTACTCTTTCACGCAAAAACTACTGAACGGATATTCATGAAATTTGGCACACAGATAGTTTATAACCTGAATTAACACATAAAATACTTTTTATCCCGATATTCTCACGGTTTCGCGACTTACACGGGTGAAACCTCGGGGCGCTGCTAGTCATATATAAAAAAGCGTGCAATTTACAGTCATCGTTTTATTTTTCCTGTAATGTTTACATAAACTTCTATCACACAGAATAATTTCAAATTTTTCACTATGCCAACTTCGGAGATAGGGGGGGGGGGGGGGCGGGCGGACGGTATTTTTATTATCATTTTTAAAAGTCAAAAACTATGCGGCCTAAAAAGGAATGAAAAAATATTTAAGAATGTGCAAACAGCGCTCTTTCATAATAATAGCCCCACTTCGAATTTTTAAGACTAAGAAACAAGTAAAAATGTATATTTTTTTTTGCAACAGTGACTGAAAGGGGGCTTTCAGTCACTGTTGCAAAAACAAATACATTTTTACTTCTTTATTATTTGCAAAATAGTAGGGCAAACGTCATCTAAAACTATTCCAAAATTCAAGTTGATGGCTCTTGAGATATCTAGCTATGACAGACAGACTGAGTCGCACCATAAGGGTTCCTTTTTACCCGACTGCGGCGAAGCCCAAGAGGAGGGTTATGTGTTTGACCTGTATGTATGTATGTCCGGTTCTTTGTTTCCTCGTAACTCCTAGATGAATGAACGGATTTGGATAAATTATACGTCTTTAGATTTGTATTGTTAGCACGAGTGTCACTGGCCACTTTAAAATTAAAAACAAAGTAAAATGGCGGATTTCGGGTACCATATAGTGGAGTTCGAATTTTTTTTCTCCTTCTAATATCATCGAGTGGTATATCAAAATGAAGGGTTTTAAAAGGTGATTACAAAAATATATGCAACTTCTATGGTTAAAAGTAATTCGAAGTGACAAATCGTAAAAAATCTTTTTAAATAACCCTCACGAGTCACGACCAAAACTCCTTGCAAGAAATGAATCATCTGCGAAATCTTTTGCATTTGTAAACTAAAAAGCTGGAAATAAAAAAAAGTAATTAAAAAAAACTAAAAAACCCGGCTGCGGTAAAACTGAAAAGTTAAAAACAAGCCCATTTTATATTAAATAAAAGTGGAAACCAGGCCTTCCATTTTTATTAGTTTTTTAATTACTTTTTTTACCATTTTGGTAAGGCAAACCCTAAAAATTATTAAAAAAAAAAAAAAACCCGACTGCGCAAACACATAAGTAACTGAAAATAGAAAAACAAGAATTACCTAGGTACCTATAATCTATTGATTTTTGGTATCGCAGGCGGGGACAAACCAATAACCTGAAATATGAAGTAACTTTTGTTGGTAGGTAATTCTTGTTTTTTTCTTTTCAGCTATGTGTTTGTGCAGTCGGGTTTTTTGTATTTTTATTTTAAGTTGGACCTAACCTAACCTAACCCGCGACCGCGTTAGGATTTTCGGATCAGGTTCGGAATATACCCAGCTTTCGGTTTAAAATATTTTCGCAGACAGTTGTAAATCTCAATAACGCTAAACCTTTTCATTTTATTTTGAGCACATCAGACTTGAATTATGAGGTTAAGCACCTAAAATGTTTACTATCCAAGTTTCACAATTTATTGGTGTCTAGCGACCTCGCGACACCCTTCGAATACTGGAGATAATGTTTTATAGGATGAAAAACTTAAAAAGATTGGGGTATATTTTTAGAACCGTTAGGGTTCTTTTAAGATTCAAACTCAAAGCATTTACCAGCGCAGCAGTTTCTTTTTTAACGACTTCAAAAAAAGGAGTTATTGGAAATTATTCCAGGGGAACCGTACATTTTTCCGGGATAAAAAGTATCATGTTTGCTATTCCAAACTATAATCTGTCTCTGTGCCCTTCCAGATCCGTTCAGCCGTTCTGGCGTGATTGAGTAACAAACTTTCGCATTTTATTATATTATATAGATAAACTTGACATTGGCTAAATACACAAACCGTGCGAAGCTAAAAGAAAAAAAAAGAAAAAATTATATAGTAGGATAAACCTAACAGGCACTTTAGATTTGTCAAGGAGGCGGTCAGTCAGGAAGATGAAGCTAGTTGCCCATTCCAAAGCGTAGTCGGTACCTAAGGGGGAAGCGTCAGGGTAGCCCGCGAAATTCAAATTTTTTTACGTTTTTTGCAATTTGCAAATCGGTATTAAATTGTATGTTTATTTATTAAAAGTATGATTTGCGACCGTAACAAATTTGTATTTACAGAATTATAATTATCAGAATCAGTAATACAGAGGAGCTCGTGGCTAAGTAATAACAGCCGCACGGGTCGATCCATCAGGTTAAGCTACGCTTGCCGTAGTTGGTCCGTAGATGGGTGACCTTGTATTTACAGAATTATAATTATCAGAATCAGTAATACAGAGGAGCTCGTGGCTAAGTAATAACAGCCGCACGGGTCGATCCATCAGGTTAAGCTACGCTTGCCGTAGTTGGTCCGTAGATGGGTGACCATCTTTACATACTGAGACTCCTTCGTGCCTCGGAAAGCACGTTAAGCCGTTGGTCCCGGCTGTCATTCGTGGATCTTTGACAGTCGTTACGGGTCGTCAGAAGCCCGAAAGTCTGACAACCAGTCTTACCAAGGGGTATTGTAGTACCCAGTAACTGGGTTGTGGAGGTGAGATAGGCAGTCGCTCCATGAAAAATACTGGTATTCAGCTGCATCCGGCGAGACTGGATGCCGACCCCAAAATAGTTGGGACAAGGCTAGGCAGATTGATTAGAATCAGTAATACAACTCCTTAAGTTAGTATAATCCTCAAATGTCAAGATTTTATGAAACAGTCGTTCATTAGGGTTACCTGGTCTTAAAAAGTTGTACTGATCACTTTAATGTTTTTATTTATGTAAATACATACTTGTTACGGCCGCGAATTACATTCTTATCAACGTACATCTTAATACTGATTTGTAAATTGCAAAAAAACGTAAGAAAATTTTAATTTCACGGGCTACCCTGACGCTTTCGCCTTAAGGAAAAGAACGGGCAAGAAACTCCACGGACACTGTTTTAAATCAAAATATGGTTACAAAATATTCGTTAAGTACATACATCATCCACGATTTAGAGATTACGTACAACAATAGATTGATGAATCTGCCAGGAATGCGAATTAAGAATAGCAAGCTCCCTTTTCAGCCACGCTCTTTGTCATAAATGGAGATGGAAAATGGAGACCAAGAAAAGAAGAACGAAGTAAAACTGTGTGAAGGATAATATGAAAGAATTCTACGAAATATTCTCTGTCACCTCAGACCTAGACTAAAGTCAAGAGCAAACCCATCACAAATTAAAAAAAAAGAGAGTGAATGATAGAGTACATCTGACAGGGTAGAATTGAAGAAAAAACGGTGTTGCGCCACTTGTTGCGCCGAATCCAATTTAAGTAACTTAGGGTGCTTGGGGCAAGGACAGGATGTTCGATGTTCTGGGAAATCGATGCTTTTACATACGTTAATTTAGAAAAGTGAGAAACGTATAATCACTGTATTATTAAATGTTTAAACATGTAAAAATAAAATCTGATCACATAAATATTTTCAGATTTATTTTGTTGTTTCAGATGGGTTTGACACTAGTCTAGGTCGGAGGCGACAGAGACTGTTGGTATTTAGTCTTTGTTATTTAGTTTTGTATAATTAATTTTTGAGGGGGCGTGTTGGTATTTAGTCGATTTAAATGTGGAAAAATTAATCGATTCTTACTTTGGAATAACGGCAACACTGTCACTAAATGATCTAATAAAACCAACAACTGCTGTCAGTTCGTTCTTTTTTTCTCTACTCGCTGTGCTAGGAGACAGCCATAAAACCTTCCCTGTGTAACGTTAAATAAAATATAAAGACCGTTATTTAAATTCCTGTAACCTGATTTCCTATAGAGAGAAAGTCGACGATGGAGTGAGCTTACCCAGAAGAAGCCTGTTCACTCTCACTTTGAAGAGATTAGGGTTGTATACGTTCGGAAACACAGACGCAGGTAGTGAGTTCCACTCTTTTGCTGTGCGCATTATAAAATACATTTGGAAGCGCTTAGTGCGAATTGGTGGAATAGCAACTAGGTAGGGATGGTAACTGGCAGTGCATCTAGATGTCCGATGGTAGAAGGGGGCCGGTGGAATGGTCGTGGAATTCTTGAGCACACTCACCGAAGTACACAATCTTATTTATTTTGATATTTAATAATTACTAGGTAGGTACGCCACCAGTGCATATCCCTGACACGTGTTACGCACGCACGGGTGTGTGAATGAAAAGGAGAATGTTTTTTTACTAGGAGCCCTGGTCCAAAAAAAAATGTGCGGTCCCCAGGCATGAGCCTATTGTTGATCGACTCATGCATTTGAAGTTACTATGTGTGCAAAGACGCAACAAAATCGAACCTGAAGTTTACGAGTTACATTTTTTTTATATAAATAAATTAGTGCATGACTGCGATCCTACCTGCCTGATGGTAAGCAGTGATGCAATCGTTGATGGTGAAGCGCACTATATTAAGAGCCTATTCACTCTTGTTAGTAAGTTAGTTATTTTAAAACTCCTACAAGACAGCTGGGCTTATTTTAGTTCTAGTAGTATATAGGTTTGCTAACTACCTGCGATAATATAATGGTGCATATGCCCGAAGAAAACGCAATATTTTTGTAAAGACTAATTATTTGCTTATATACATATATCTAGATTTCTGCAGGACAGATTTTTTTGATTCTATACAAACAAATATTGTATTTGAGATGACCTGTCAAACTAACCATGTGGCATGCTTGGGGTCATACTTTTATTTTGTTTTATTATTTTTTGGACCAAAAAAAACATTCTCCTTTCTTTATATACCTAATATGTGTATAAACCTATATCATATACAGGGTTATTGGTAAAACACCAACAACCTCTTAAGGGGTCCCATCATCCAATGGCGACTGCGGGCTTAGAGTACCTAGTTGTGAACCTATGGGGTTCGATTGACATTCGAGCACACATTGACAAGCCCAATATGTTTTCTTTTATTGTATATAACTCACATGCCAAGGGATATACAATATATTATTATACACATACCTTCCGGAAGAAATCGGATTTTAGTTTGTCTTGGTTTAGCTTTGAAACTAGCCCTTTAAACATAGTTGGAATTTATGTAATAAATCAATATACCTCCAGAATCAGTTTTAAGAATGTAGATAAATTGTCGATTACAAACTAAGTATGATAAATCGATATGTCTCGAGAAAGCAACCATTTTTTTACCCGTCACTACTCCAAGTATTTTGATAGTTGGCAAATCGGACTTCTTATATTGCGTTGATTGTACCTATAATTATATTTACAACCCAGCTGTTGCCCACGGATTGACCCGTGTGGATGTCAATACTTCCCTATTTGAGTCGGATTATTTTCACAATTTCATGGGTTTTAATTTTTTTGCACGGAACCCTAATTATTTTTAACCGACTTCCAAAAGGAGGAGGTTCTCAATTCGTCTGAATGTTTTTTTTTTTTTTGTATGTTTGTTACGCGATTACTCAAAGACGGATGGACCGATTTAGGAAATTCTTTTTTTGTTTGATAGGGTATACTTCCGAGGTGGTCCCATATAAATTTTATTAACTTAGCTGGGGGAGTTTTTGAGTTAGCTTCAATAATGCGTATATTTCCCACTTATTTTATGTGGATGATGTGATGGTGTTTAATAACTTCCTATCACTGTTATTTACATGGCTATATCTACAATTATTGTGCTCAATTATGTATTCGAATTAGTGTGGGGTAGGTTCCACAACTAAAAAGTGAAAAATAAAAACTTTTTAGCAAAAAATAAAACCGACTTCCAAAACAAAACACTACAAAGTGAAAAATAACTTTAATTTCGGAAGTCGGTGGCAAAATACGAAAATACAAAACCCAAGACACCGACTACCGAAATTAAAGTTATTTTTCACTTTGTAGTGTTTTGTTTTGGAAGTCGGTTTTATTTTTTGCTAAAAAGTTTTTTCTATATTACGTATAAGTAGCCTAAGTTACTCCTTATTACATCAGCTATCTGCCAGTGAATGTCGCGTTAAAATCGGTCAAGCCGTTTCGGTGATTAGCCGGAACCGGAATAAACATACAGACATAAGTACCCTAAGTATATACTTTTATATACATGTTGTAAAAAGCTGTTATTTTGACATTACAATCAGACACCTCAATTTTATTTATTTATATGTATAGATGTATATAAATCTGCAACCGAAAAGTCTGACTCTCGCTTGAGAGAGAATCGATGGATAATTTATTTTCGCTGTATGTAAGTAACTTCAATTACAATTACTACCTTACTGTTCGTTTGAATTGGCATAATTTCGTGAAAGATCTCACTAATTTCGAACTTTGTTCCTACTACACTCAGA
Source organism: Dicycla oo (assembly GCA_948252095.1). NCBI lineage: Eukaryota > Metazoa > Arthropoda > Insecta > Lepidoptera > Noctuidae > Dicycla > Dicycla oo. The sequence goes on from OX411732.1 coordinate 21,446,508, forward strand.
GTAATAAACTGGAATCACTTCATGGCGCGTTGTTGCTCAAAACAAAATACAATTTCTGTGCAATGAACTATGGGTTGTGGTATATCATTTGATGATGAAGGTAATTTTTTTTTTTATTTGTGATGTGTTTGCTCTTGACTCAAGTCTAGGTCAGAGTTGACAGAGACAAAGTCGACGATGGAGTGAGCTTACCCAGAAGAAGCCTGTTCACTCTCACTTTGAAGAGATTAGGGTTGTATACGTTCGGAAACACAGACGCAGGTAGTGAGTTCCACTCTTTTGCTGTGTGCATTATAAAAGACATTTGGAAGCGCTTAGTGCGAATTGGTAGAATAGCAACCAGGTAGGGATGGTAGCTGGCAGTGCGTCTAGATGTCCGATGGTAGAAGGGGGCCGGTGGAATGAGGTCGTGGAGTTCTCGGGCACACACTCCGAAGTACAATTGTTAGCTGTCAACCTCTATCAATATTACCAAAGATTAATCACCTTATATCATGGAATGTAAAAACAAAAGACATTAATTAGGGTTCCGTACCTCAAAAGGAAAAAGGAACCCTTATAGGATCACTTTGTTGTCCGTCTGTCTGTCTGTCAAGACCCTTTTTCTCAGGATTGCGTAGAGGTATCAAGTTGAAATTTATATCAAATACTGGTGTTTATGATCTCTTTCAGCTGTGAAAAAATAAACTTTTAAGTCAATGCGATCAAAAGATATGACCGTTTATGTCGCATATTTTTCGATTTCACAAGGGAATCAAAACCTATAGGGTACTTCCCGTTGACCTAGAATCGTAAAGGAAAAAGTCCGAAAATCGTTAATTTGTAATTATATCACTTATTTTTATTATTTTTTATTTACAAACTTAAATTTGCAGTTGGAGAATTGACTGCGACGTATATCAATGTATGGGAGAACATTCTTTTCAACTAATATTAAGTTTGTTTTTGGGATAAATTCTGTTTAACTACGGAAACCTCCATTGCGCGTAGTCCAACAAGCACTTGGCCGGTTTTTTTTTAAACAAAGCACCATTGTTTGGTAGTCCTGAAACCTTATAAAAAGTGGGCATTCATGACAATTGGTCATCAGTCCAATGGTTCACGTTACTGGGAACACTGAAGCTAAAAGAAAATGGAAACCACTACTAAAGAAGCCGCTCAAGTCGTCATCCTAATCCAGCAAGGGTTGTCTCAGCGTACTGTCGCTCGTCGAGATCGTCTTCATCTGAGTCAGTCTTGTGTCTCGAAGGTATACAAGAGGTTCAGAGAGATTGGAAACGAAGTCCGGACAGTCTGCTAGGCCATGTGCTTCCATACGCCGGGTTTAATGGCGAAGATTTCCTGCTAATACACGATAATGCCCGTTGCCACACCGCTGCCGTGACTAGATAGTACCTGGAAGAAGTCGGGTTTCCCACACTAGACCGGCTAGCCCTCAGTCCTGACTTAAATTCGATTGAACATATGTGGGACGAGTGAAAAGCCGGGTACGAGGAAGATGTTCGGCTCCTGGGGTCATAGACGACCTCAAAACTGCTTTAGTCGAAGAGTGGCAGAAAATCCTACAGGATTCCACCAGGAAACTCATTCGGTCAATAAAAAACCGTTTGCAGGCAGTCATTAGGGCCAGGGAGGTAACACAAAATATTGAGGGGTAAATAATATAAATTTTAAATATCTTTTCATTGAGACATCCACAACTTCGACCTATTGCAATAATTCCCTAAATGTAAGTAGAAAATTAAATTAATTTTAAATATTTTTGATATCATTTGAAAGCTAACCAAATTACCTTTAAAATGATATACCACAATCCATAGTTCATTGCAAAGAAATAGTAATAAATTGTTGTGAGCAACGCGCGATGAATTGATTCTAGTTTACTGCTCGCGAGTGTATATTTTGCCCTTTCTCAGATTCTCAGTAGGTACAGTCGAGTTCACTAATATATTGGCAGTGACAATGTTTCAAAATAAAAATATTCTAAGCCGTAAAATGATCATATAGTTCTATACAAACTTAGACATTAATAAAATGTTATCATATCCCTTTAACGACGCTCTTATACGATCGTGCGTTCAACTTTACAAAAATATTTTCGCGCCGATATCGCACTATCGTGACATGGCGTTTTCTCAGGGGGGGAGGGGGCGGGATTTTTTTTATTATTTTTCTAGGATGACTTTGGACATGGGTACTTAGAATATAAGATCGAAAACAAGCTACGCAAGACTTTTTTTCCCGGTCTTAAAGGGATATAAACTGTTCATAAGAATGGTACGGTAGTGCAGCCAAAAATATCTGACTACTCTTCGAAAAATAAATATCTCAATACTCTAGATTTCATTATTTGGTGCAACCTATGATTCTTAAATATATCTATGTGCTTTGAATATTCAGTTAAATGGCCTTTATCATTTTTTTTTTTTTTTTTTGCTTGCCGGAGCAGAAATACGAGTAATAATGCAATGTTGCCGTTCGTAATAGGACTGTATCAATCTGACAACATTGCGTAGTAGCTGTATTATTTAATTAATTAGCTTTTAGGATATCTTTGGGTCAATGCAGACTATACCTAACTATTTGTTTAAAACTTTTCAATTTTTATTTTGTTATTCTTAAATTCTTTTTTTTTTTTTTTTTTTTTATTTGTGATGGGTTTGCTCTTGACTCTAGTCTAGGTCAGAGGTGACAGAGACAAAGTCGACGATGGAGTGAGCTTACCCAGAAGAAGCCTGTTCACTCTCACTTTGAAGAGATTAGGGTTGTATACGTTCGGAAACACAGACGCAGGTAGTGAGTTCCACTCTTTTGCTGTGCGCATTATAAAAGACATTTGGAAGCGCTTAGTGCGAATTATTTTGTTCTTCTGGAAACCTAACATTTAAAAAGAAAAATATTAGATACAATAGACTACACTTCTGTAAAGAGATTGTTCAAAAAATTTAAGGCAACAATATTCGAGACATGTCAAAGTGTCTAGATATTTTTCGAAGAAAAATTGCATATATAGACATTTGTGAACCTAACTTTGCGCTAAATAATATGAACAATTGATTGCGCACAATTTTTAGAGTATTCGTCTGTAGCAATATTATTGATATAATGTAGTCACATATTTATGATGTCACAGATTGTTTACAATTTATTGTAAGGCAAAGCTGTTTAGAGTTTTATGTAACTTACCATTGCCTATATATTTTTGATTCATGAACATGATCAGACATTAAAGAACTCGACTGTACACCCAGGGCTCAAAACCGGTTAATTTTCAAAACCGGTTTAGTTGATTGTCCCCGAACCAGAAACAATTACAGCTCAGGTGTTGGTTAATGGGAGAAACCATTTTTTTACAAATTTCGATTAGTGTTGAGCGAAATTAGTTAGAGAAAGAGAGAGAAATTAGGGGTTTAATTAGAGTTTTGACGGTACAAGCGAGTTCTACCCACTACGTCATCTCTCCTAAACACTGCCGTGTATGAAAGACGCGAACCCTATTCTCTCTGCGGCGATAGACGAAAGAAAACACAAACAGGTAACCGGTTCCAAGCCCATAAAACCACTCGCGTGAATGTTAAAATGCGTCATTAGCAGACGGCTAAGAAAGTAGGTCGGAGTACTGGAGTAGGAACTTACTTTCTTTTGGAATAAGGACTCTGAAATCTTACTTTGATATTTACAAGCACCAGGTGAGTGAAAAAGTCTCACTAAGATATTTCGTATTGACTACGTTCGTTCTGAAGTCTATCTTACTGTTTTTCATTGTGAATACAAATCCTTCTTTTGCTTTTAAGTGGACAGTTTTAAGGACTTATGTAGTTACCAGGTCTTTAAGGCGAAAGCGTCAGGGTAGGTCGCGAAATTCAAATTTTCTTAAGTTTTTTGCAATACAAGTCAGTATTACGTTGTACGTTGATCAAAATGTAATTCGCGGTTGTAACAAGTATGTACATAATTATAATAATTAAAGTGATCAATATAACTCTTTAAGACCAGGTAATTCTAATGAATGACTATTTCATGAAATCGTGACATTTGTGAATTATACTAACTTAAGGAGTTGTATTACTGAGTTTAATGATTATAATTTTGTAAATACATATTTGTTACGCGAATCATACTTTATTTAACATACAACTTAATACTGACTTGCAAATTGCTAAAAACGTAAGAAAATCTTAAATATTGTCTCTGTCACCTCTGACCTAGACTAGAGTCAAGAGCAAACCCATCACAAAATAAAAAAAATAAAAAAATAAAATTTGAATTTCGCGGGCTACTCTGATGCTTCCCCCTTAAGTCTTCTTTTAATTTAACACGCTAATGATAACATAACATCACGGTTTGTTTACCCGAAGTGTTCCGAAGATGTTACCTACACCCACATTTCGCCATCAAGCGGGCACAAATCCAGACTCAGGGCTGCTACTGAGATATTCCAGATAGGAAAACTCAATAACAATTGACCCGATCCGGGAATCGAACCCAGGAAGGACCTCATTGAAGGACCTCAAAGTAGTAACGCTTGCTACCACTAGACCAACGAGGCAGTCCAAATCTTGTTATAGTCATAATTCATTAACAATAATTTGTATCTGAACTTACACGAAAACTATAATAAAATTAAAATAAAATGAAAATTAAAAATGAAATTACACACAAAACAAAAACAACAAGATTAAAAAAAAAATAATTTCATAATATGGTCATATTATAATAATTCTAAATAATACCTACAATAATCTGACAGGAACTGCAAATCTTCAATGGCATACAGACATTTGTCCAATAGGATTTTTTTTCATATTTGTTTTAAAAGAATTAGTGTGGACCGTGTTTTTCAGATCTAAAAACTTTTATACTTAGGTACCTGTTTCCCACAGGCTACGTACAGGTTCAACGATCAACAAACTGAACTTTTCTTAAGGGTCAAGCGCCAGGGTAGCCAGCGAAATTCAAATATTCTTACGTATTTTGCAATTTACAAGTCAGTATTAGGTTATATAAGGGCCTAGGCTAGCCAGGAATTCACTTCTTTCAGCATTATATATATATATATATATATATATATTTAATTTCTGATCTTAGACGTTCTAATCCAGAGTTCAAATTGATGAAGAGCTTAGTTATCATCAATTTAAATAAGACATTATTAATCTTTCGGTCTTTATTTAAAAGAGAAACAGAGCTATGTTTCTCTCTTACCGCAACTTTGCAATCATGACCAATATAACAGGACCGTCCATTTAAGGCCACTTTAGGATAATGGGGCCGCTATGGAGAATAGAGGATGGAAGAGCGAGTGAAGCGCGCTCGTAATTTTTAGCACCCCGTTTCGAATAAGTTAGGTTTTCTTTGACCATTTATAATAATAATAATAATATTCTTTATTTATCAGACAACAATGATCCAGCGTGTTTTTTTTATATTTATATACTTACTTAGAAATAGAAGTAACTTTATCGATTTATGCAGAAAAGTTTGAGAATGAAGAGAATGTAGGATGCAAGAGCGAGCGAAACGAGCTCAAAAATTTTAGCACCCTGATTCGAGAAGTTACGTTTTCTTTGACCGTTCATACAGAGAAGTAACTTTTTGTATCCCGCCTGGGATAGGTTGGACTCTCTCAGAGAATGCTGAAGTTGCAGGAATTCATTTAATTCTCAAATATCAAGATTTCATGAAATAGTCATTCAATAGGATTACCAGCAGGGCTAACATGATGACAAGCGCGAGATCGCTCTTTTTCTCATCATCATCATCTGCCTAGCCTTTTCCCAACTATGTTGGGGTCGGCTTCCAGTCTAACCGGATGCAGCTGAATACCAGTATTTTACATGGAGCGACTGCCTATCTGACCTCCACAACCCAGTTACTGGGTAATACGATACCCCTTGGTAAGACTGGTTGTCAGACTTTCGGGCTTCTGACGACCCGTAACGACTGTCAAAGATCCACGAATGACAGCCGGGACCAACGGCTTAACGTGCTTTCCGAGGCACGAAATGAACTGGCGATTTTATTAGATATTGCCATACACGAATAATCCCTAGATTTCGTTAATCACCATAATTGGCATCCTCTACATTTATGTTCGCATAACTCGTTAAAATGTAGGGAACTGCTGACATTTTTTTCGCTTTTTCATCGTAGCTTCCTAGCCAATAAAAAATCAGAATGTATATAAAATCAATTGCCGTGTATTAGTCTCGCAAGAACTCGGAAATGGCTCATCCGATTTGAATATATACATATTTTTTTGTTTTGTTCCCCTCATTACTGTGGTGGTTTAGGAAAAAAAAAAATGAGGAAATACACAAAGGATCAGCCGAAAAATCGAAATTGAAATTATCACATGACAACGTCTATCAGCTCAGCTACATAGAATGATGAAATTGATAATCTCCAACACCGTTCGACTGATCACCCTTAAAATTTGCATGGAGAAGGTTTTTAGAGAGAATTTTTCCACGTGTAAAAGCAAATTGGCGCCAATAGGGATGATGCCTGGGTAAAAAAAAAGAAATTCTATTTAGTCCGTCAGTCAGATAATAAAAAAATATTAGACACGTATTTTTTGCTTTATCATATTAATAAAAAATGACTTAGATAACACGCATTAAAGTTCGGGAGTGGGGGCTTGCTACGTCACTTCTACGTATAAAATCTACGAAGACGTGACGTCATGCCAGATTTTAACTCAATGTATCGCCGTAATCTTTTGATTACGTAGAAAAAGAAAAAATACGTGTCTAATATATTTTAATAATCTACATGACGGACAAAAAAACATTTTTTAGTAATCATCCCTATTCCCTTGTTCACAAAATAATCAAAATTTAAGTTCAGTGCATCTTTTATTCTTTAAAATTCATGAAAAAAAGAACGGAAGATAAATATTAGCTTAGTACGGTCTAATTAGTCAGCGCCTGACGTAAGTTGACGTATTTTAGTAGCCTTTTTTGTAATCAAGTCTAAACTTGTTTAAGGAGTATCTTAATTTGACAGGACTAAACTAATAGGTACTTATCGTCTGTCCTTTTCTTAATGAAATGGAAAGAAAAAGATGCACTGAACTTAAATTAAGTTTAGTTTGTGAACAAGGGAATCGGCGTCATTATCTGTCTTCAACTCACTTGACTACAAGCCATGGACTCGGACAGTACTTCGGAGTTCTTCAGCGTATTGGTAGCAGGTCCTGTTAGAATGAGGACCAGCGCATAGCAGGTCAGGGTGTACCTTCCAACGCGAGAGAAGAATTGAGGGATCAGCAGGAAGACTAGGCATCTGTAACAAATTAGGGGTTAACCATCATCGGCCTAGCCTTTTTCTTTCTCTTTGGTTGGCTACCAGTCTTATCGGATGCAGCTGAATACCAGTATTTTATCTGGAGCGATTCATCAGACCTCCACAACCCAGATGATACCTAACACGATACCTCCTGGCAAGACTGGTTGTCAGACTTTCGGGCTAACAAATTAGGCATTATCAATCAATTAATCAATGTTAGCTATTACCTACTCCGAATTTCTGACTACCTCGTTGGCCTAGTGGCGCAAGCGCAACTTAAATGCGTAGTAGATTACTGGAATCGACTCATTGTCACTGCTTGCGGTAGCGTCGGGTGTCGGGATGCTTCTTTCCCTTCTAATAACGCTAGGAGGGTATAATGGCTGATCTTTGCGTTATGCTCGTGAACGGGTGCTGCTTGTGGTGACTGGTCGTCTTGCTGACCTTGGTTTTGTTATTGTTTTTAATTAACTGCTTATTTATTTATACTTCGATGATCCAAGTTTATTATTTGTGACTTCGAGTTACAGAAATATACAGGGCAATTTTTTTTTATCAGTAGCCAATTTTTCACAAAGTATTCTACCCATGAATATGAACAACTTTTACTTTGGGACCAACTCTGAAATCACGAAACAAAAATCTGCTGTTTCATACAAAAGTTACCTACGCAATCAAAATGTATGAAACAGCAGATTTTTTTCGTGATTTCAGAATTGGCCCCAAAGTGAAAGTTGTTCATGAATATTCATGATTAGAACACTCTGTGATTTGGGTACGGTAAACTGGGGTTACTTTGATACTACGGGGTTACTTTGTTAACGTTTTTCGACATATGAAAAACTTATTTTAATAATATCTACAAAGCATCATACATCTATTTAAGATAGTTTCTTTTTGGCGTTGTAGATTATATGTTATAAAAATAAGTTTTAATATGTCAAAAGTTGTTATCAAAGTAACCCCAGTGGTATCAAAGTAACCCCAGTTTACGGTAGTGATAAAAAAGAGTCCTGTATAACTGTGTGGTGGTGTGGTGTGTAAAAGGTTTTCCTCACTTGGCATAGTAGGTAAAGTTACATCAAATTGAATTGATCATACATACCTAATTCTATAACTGAAAGCTAGGCCCAAAGTTAAAAGAACTCCAATAATAGAACTCATAATGGTGGCATGCATCAGGGATATCGCCAGCTGGAAGACGAAAAACATGAAGCAAAGATACGTCAATATTATGCCTCCAACGAACCCCATCACACTTTTGAGGAGAAAATTCGGAAAAGTTTGATCTGTCAACAAGTACAAGAAAAAATTGGAGACCACACTTCCTTCAGGATACCATTTCTTGAAAACTCTTGATATTCTTTTTTTCGTGTCCAACCGATAGTGTCGCCATCTCTGGGACAATGTTTGTTCCAATTGTGCGTTTCCCAACACTATAGAATTGATCTTCTCTTTTTCATAGTTGAGTCTATATTTTTCTATAGTACGCGCCTTCCACAGAAGGGCGAAAAACGACATGCTTGATGTCTTTTTATTTATTTAGTTGGTATTGCTAAAATTCTCTTCTTCGTATAGACGAAACACATTTTTGCAGATAAAATCAACACGTCCACACAATAAACGCTGACAGAAGACAGTCCTTATTTTTCTTTTTCTAATAAATGACAGTTGAAAGAAGATAATCTTCGGAAGTGCAAAAAAGTTTTAATACATTGGCTAGGACTGATAAATGTCACCTCCTTGTAACTTAATACCTTTTTTATTTGTACCCACCTGCCCCAGATGGAGGTGTTGATGTGTTTTTATATCAATACTAGCTGTTGCCCGCAACTTCGTCTGTGATCCAGGATGAAAAGTAGCCTATGTCCTTTACCAAGTCATGGTCTACCCATGTGCCTTTTATCCAAATCCGTTCAGTCATTTAGCATTTCATCATTAGCATGAAAGCGGAACAAACAAACAAGCAAACAAACTCACGCATTTTTATTATTAGTTTGATTTAAGGCTTGGCATTACGCCGTTGACCTCGCTCAAATGGGCGTTAACGCCGAGAATGCCCCGCGCACCCCCTCATTATAATTACGCGCGAAGCGATCACTAATATTCTATTTTGCATCGCTGACTGCCACAGAGCCATGACGCGCGACGCACGCATAGGTAGCCTGTTGCATATTTCAGAGCAGTGGTGCAGAACATTTTTAGGTAAAAACTTGTATGTTGTAGAAAGACAAATACAACACTTGTTTAAATTATTATATTTTTAGAAAATATATTTTTTTAATGACTAATAACTCATTGTAATATTACTAAAACAGAAAATGGGCGGCAGAATATAGACAGTTATTATTAGCTTTCCCCGCGACTTCGCTCATAAATAAAAGTGAATAAGTTTGTACCTAAAAGTACTACTAGTAGATGTTTTAAGTACTTTAAATATTTAAAAAAACGCAAAATAAATCAAGTGGAAAATCTGAGCAATATACAAATCTGCCGGCCATATGCTTGCACGAAGCTCAAATGCCATATTAGGTTCATGGCATCCATGAACCACAATGCGTCCCATATGGTTTGTGGGCCCCATACGACCCGTGACCTCAGTTCAATTTATTATAAGTCACAAGCGGTCGTGGGCCCGGAACTTATTAGTTCAATAAGGCCGGCCACATACACAGACTGAATTCCGTTTCGGAATTCCGTTCCGAAATATCGATTCGGAATTTTCGAAGGCAGTAAATCCATACAAAATCAAGGATGTATCACACACGTACAGTAGTTCTTCGTTTATTTTGTATGGCTTTGCTGCTTTCGAAGTTCCGAAATGATATTTCGAAACGGAATTCCGACTGTATGTGGCAGGCCTAATCAATTAATATATAATTATAATATACAGAGTCGTCCATTTACAGGGTCCATTTTTTTGGTTTTGATGGTTTTTTTTTTGACCCATTTTTATTGCATGTCAGTGACGGATGTTGGGATTAAATTTGTTCAGGTTATACATTGACAAAAGCAAAATAAAAACACATTCAAAATTATAAATGATTTTATTTTTGTAAGTAGGTTTGTACAAACACTTTCACAAGTCAATCATGTTTTTTTTTTAAACTAGTTCTGGTCGGCGTTTCCTATCTGACTACTCTGAGAAGAAAGGCCGAAACAAACTCAGAGGTCATAGGCTCTTATAAATACCGGACATAATCTTGGTCAGTTCATGTGAAGACCATGTAGATTGGTGTCTGAAATGGTCTTTTGAGGAAAGAACCAGACAGATTGAGAGGACCTGTCCAGCCAGTGCACGCATTTGTCAGTAATCGCGCAGCTCACCTCAGAACTTAAGGAGCTCAACGATTCGACGAAAATACCAAAGAAAGGGCATTTGGGTAGGCCGCATAAATTACTCAAACTGCCAGACCATGATTAAAAATAACTGAGAGAAAAAATAAAACAATCAAAATAGCAATGACCCACGTACTATTCACATTCACAATAATTAAAATAATATAATACTTTACAAAGTAAATATTCATGTCAACATTCAGTATGCAAAAATAAAAATTAGTAAAAAGAAAATTTGGAGCAGCTCAATCCCAAGCCTTTATGTCCTCAATATAATCTTTAACGGTATAAAAAAAGCTTTCTGACACAATTTGGTTACAAAATTCTGAGAAGTTTAATTGTCTACAACACATTTTTTTTTGCATTTGCTTTTTCTACATTATAATCATCAATGTATTTTACTTCATCGTCGTCACTTTCATTTCTTTTGTTTCTTTTTGAAGATATGGGAATAATTTCTACTTACACTTCTGCATCATGTGTGGCATCATTTATTTCTTCCATATTATTTTGTTCACGCATGTTAGCTAGATTTTCTTTGTTTTCCCTTCGTTTGCTTTTTGTTTCAATAGCACGACATATATATTCGGGATCTCTAATTGGCATTTTTCGTGGGTGTCGAGGGTCAACTAATTCAGGTAAAATACATTCTGTGTAAAATGTTATTAATTTTTTTTTTCATTGTTTCTTCCCAAAAGCCGTCGTCCCTATATATAATATCAGTTTGTATTGCCTTATTTTCTCCCGACCATAAACCAAATAAACATTTTTCTTTTTTTGTTATGTGGAGTTGGCCTTGAACTTGGTAATACCAACTGTGATCCTTATTTATTCTAAATTTATTATTGTTTATGTTTTTTATAGTATGTTATTTTTTTTTCTACTATTTCCAGTCCTAATGCACTTCCTATGCACTTATGGCCATTTTATTTCGCATATTGTACTTTCGTCTATTATACCGGTGTTATCATCCGGTGATGCACCTAGAAATGGGATCTCTTTATCTATGAATAGGCCGCAGGGATTAACTTTTATCGATTTTTCTTTTTCTAATTGAGTTTTAGCAATACTTTCATTTTCTAGCCCATGTTTGACTGATTTGACGTGATCTATTGGGTTTTTATAAATTAAATTCTTCACCATATTAGCACAACTGATGTCATTGCGTTTTTTAATTACGTTACCGAAATTTGAAGCCGTCAGTTAATTTGTTCTTAGTTCGAGCCATTCACTTGACTCACTTTGAAGTATTGTACCTGTTTCAATTCTTATTCTTTCATCTTCATTTTTCTCTAAATTTTTCAAAAATATTCTTTTCGATTCCTCTAGCATTCCTTTGACATATCGGGTTTCGCGCAATCCTGTCCATAATTGATGGAAGAGGCGTTTTGATTTTCCAATGTTCTTCTTTTCTTCTTTGTATATTTTTAGGTCTTATCTGTCGCTTTACTCTGTTCATTTCAAATTTATGTATTTGTCCTTTTGGACTTCTACCTACAATACATTTATGCAAGATGCTCAAAGGTTTTCTTGTGTGTATTACATCTCATCTGATTTATATATTTTTGAGCAAAGTTTATCCTTTTGCCACCTATGAATTTAGCAACAACGCTATGATATCTCTCTACAGAGTTGCTGTCGACATCGTGCAAAAAAATGCGTGAGTGTGCCGCTAGCTGTGATAATATTAATTTTATTTTTTGGCACAGAGTGTTTGTATGAAAGTCTTTGTCAATATCTTCTATTTCGCCTAGTTTGCCACAAAAGTATCCTTTGCAAGTGGTATCTTGGCTAAAAGCATGTTCTGCAGCAAGCATTATATCAGCATGGAGTTGCATTGCATTATCAGTATGCTTGTATTTTGCAATTGCAGTTACTACTACTTTTCGCATGGTTAATTTTCTTTTCTTTGTTAGGAGTTTTATGAACCGTATTAGAAATTTCGTGTCTGTTGTAAAACTCTGAAGTTTGTTGCAAAAATTCCTCAGCAAGTGGTTTCGGCATTCAATTTTTTCTATTGTTAAATTTTTGTACGGCCTTTCTTGCAAAAGCTTTGAATATGTGTTGACGTCACCATCTGATATAATTCTGCCATATATCAAATTGTGCATTTCTATGCTTTTCTTAAAGCCCTCGAGAATAATCGTTGACTCCATGTCGGTAGATGGTCCTGTAAATGAAGACAAAAAGTATAATAATGTAGCTTTCAGTATACAAAACCTATATTACGGCTTTAGTTCTCTAATGGGTTACCTCTACCATTTTTATATAATAGATATTTAGTTTGATTTCAAAATAATAAGGCGAACCATTTACGTTTAGTTAATTTATAAAACAAACAAACAGCAATACGTTTCCACTTATAATATTACTAGGATTTTTATGTAAAACACATAAAATATTTACCTGTATAGTTTTTATAACAAATATGATTTGTTTGTCGAGATTCCTTTATTTTCTGCTCTAGCGCAAATGTAGCAGAACTTATTTTTGACAGCCATGAACAATATTTTATTGCTACGTTTACCAAGTATGGCTGCTGCTCCTGACAGTGAGGAGTAGTTTTTCTTGTATGATCTTTTTCCCCAACATCCGTCAGCAATGACATCAATTATCGGTATTCCCTTTGCATTTACTTTACTTCAGATTCCCACGTTCTGTTTACTATATCCATATGAAAGGTGAATAATTTTTGTGAGATCTCAGGAAGTCCTAGAGTTGACGTAATTTCCAGAAGTTGCGTATGTCTACATGCTGCTGCTATTGCCCCAGCTACGGCACATGTGTTCAAATTCATTTCTTCTGGGGTGTTGTCTCCCTCTATTATAAAACTCATGTTACATAAAAGACATTTCAGTTTTAATTTATTCATTAAACCTGTCAAACGTTCAGATACGATTTCTATTGACTTTAAACCGCAGTCCAATGGTCCGTGGCTTGATATTTCTTGGAGTGATTTAAAAAAAATTACTGATGTTTACAATACGTCTACCAATCGATAATTCTTCAGTTCCCCTAAAATAAAGTAAAATATAAAATTCAGTTGAAATACTGATGGCTTTAAAAAATATTGTAGCTTATATTGTATACGTTCATCCACGTTTACTTATAAAAGGGTTACGTTAATCCAATTTTAAAATATGTCATTTGATTTGCTTATAACTTTAGGGTCCTAGGAAACTCGCCAAACTCGTTACTTTTCAACCCCTTGTAGTCCGAGAGTCACAATCTGCAGGTTACATCCATGGGGTTCAAAGAGGATGGACAAAAAAAGTCCACATACTGTCGGAATTCCGTTTCGAAACATCGATTCGGAATTTTCGAATGCAGCAGATCCATGCAAGATCAAGGATCTATCACACACGTACAAGTAGTCCTCCGTTCGAAATTTTCTCCGATTCAAAATTACGCATGGTAGTCTGTGCGTGACTTTGTATGGGTTTGCTGCTTTCGAAATTCCGAAACGATATTTCGAAACGGAATTCCGGGACGGAATTCCGACTGTGTGTGGGTGGCCTAATTATTACCCTGTATTAGCAATCTGATTGCGATGAGTAATAATACAGGGTCAAATTAAATTAGCTAGTGAAACTCCACAGACGTGATGGGTATCGATATCTAAACATGATGAACTAGTTAGCTGAGACACATATACAGGTTCAAATTAAATTAGTTAGCGAAACTCCGCAGACGTGATGGGTATCGATATCTAAATATGATAAACTAGTTAGTTGCGACACATATACAGGGTCAAATTAAATTAGCTAGCGAAACTCCGCAGACGTGATGTGTATCGATATCTAAACACGATAAACTAGTTAGCTGCGACACATATTCAGGGTCAAATTAAATTAGCTAGCGAAACTCCGGCCAACGTAAATTCGTACGTGTCTAATAGTAACAAGCTATAGATTCACTGCATGCGAATCTATAGCTTGCTATGTCGTTACCGTGCCGCCGTGTCGTAATGCCGCCCGGTCGTTTGGAATCTATACCTTGTTGCCATTAAACACGTACGAATTTCCGTTGGCAAATTCGAAACGAAAACACTTTCTCGTTCTGGCGACGAAAGGTACCTAGGTAAGTATAAGCAGCTGATAGGTAGGTACCTGCTTAGGTACGCATATTACTAATACGTACCTACCTATATCTTTTTATCAAAACGCTTGATTGATGGTTACTAGTAAAATGTTAGATAGGTACTCAAATTACTTACCGTTTCATTCTTTTTATTCTCCTCTTGTATTTTATTTTCAAATTACGCTTAGTGCGTCTTTTTTGGTCACCCATATTGATTTTATAAATAAACTTATATTAACACAAATATTTCCTATGTAGTATTACTAACTATATACTAAAAACTACTCTAATATTTACACACACACAAAAACTATTAAAATCAACCAAATAAGTAGGTATTAGTATTTGTTTACAATACTTGCTAATGGTATTGTCACCAACGAAAAAATGCGGGAAAAAGTGGTACAGGTCCGTTCAGCACTGCGTCTCGTCCCGCACTAAATTAATAGGCGACAGAGGGGTTGCTCACGCGATTGAGTGTCGATTTATGTAAAAAATAATGACTATAAGTAATTAGAAAAGTTATTTAAAAAAATAAGCCGAGGATTCCCTAGGTATTGTACTGTGTAATATCATGATGACTATAAAAAAACCTAGCGATTAATAGTTTCGAAGAAAAAAGGTTTTATATTTCTAAAACAGGGGTACTTTTCATGTATGTTAATGATATTTAAAATTATTTTTTATTTTTTTCTAAGTGAAGGGGACATGTGTTTTATTGTGTAGTTTAACATTTTTTTTTTAAAGATCATTATGGTACGGGTTATGGAGAAAAAAGGTTTTAAACTTCTTCGGTTCCAGCCTAATTTACATATAGCACCGCCTTAACAATATTTCGTCGAGGCTGTTGAGCGCCTTAACATAATAATATAACGCTATCACAAAAAATACTGCTATGAATAAATGAGTAGGCATTTAGCTACACGAATTGGAAACAATTTTCAAGAGCTATTTTATACTTTACAGAGTTTTCAGAGACTCAAATAGACTCAAGTAGATATCTCCAAAAGTCTCTTAAAATAAATAATAAATACAAACAAAATACTTGGGCTTTGTTATACACGATTCACAGGGCCTTTGTATGTGAACGCATCAATTAGTAATGAAAGGAAGTATTTATTTACAATTGGACATTGGTACGTATTTCATTGTGTACAGTAGGTAATTGTGAGTATTGAGCTGCTGGCGTATTCGATATATCCCTTTAAGACCGGAAAAAAAAGTCTTGCGTAGCTTGTTTTCGATCTTATATTCTAAGTACCCATGTCCAAAGTCATCCTAGAAAAATAATAAAAAAAATCCCGCCCCCTCACCCCCTGAGAAAACGCCATGTCACCATAGTGCGATATCGGCGCGAAAATATTTTTGTAAAGTTGAACGCACGATCGTATAAGAGCGTCGTTAAAGGAATATTCAAAAGTTCAACAATAGCGACGAAGTTCGTTGACTTAAAATTGTCAATAACAAAATTAAAATGAACTTGCTCTGTACGCGTTCTTACAGTTCTGCGCAAGACGTCCAACATGCGCAGATCACTGCAATGCTACAAAATCAACTTCACTCCATTGCCACAAATATCGTGAAAAGATAATCTTTTTTGCAATAATACCTTTATAAACGACATAATGCAGATTTTGTTCTCTACTAGTGATCATTAGTTAGTGTTAGTGAGTGATGATGTTCAAATGATTTGAGTGGGCACAAAGGTTTTCGAGTGTATGAATCAATTAAGAATTCATTGAAGAAAACGTAAGTGAATTATTAAAGTATTGCTGTATCATTCTATCAATTTTGTAAATGTGGTTGAGATGATTAATTTATTTAAATATGTAAAATGAAATGAGGAATATAATCATTTGGTATCGCTCTAAGTAAGCGACATTTTGAGGGCTGTCTTATGTTATACAATCTACAGGCTATAAAATCTGCATAGTCATAAAGTCCCGTGCTGGTCTCCATAAAATAAATATGTTCACGATGTCTATAAACGAAAATCGTAACGATTCTACTTGTAAGTTGAGCTTTTAATAATATCAAATGAGAAAGAATAAAATTGAGTAATTATTTTGAACGCGATTTAATTTTTACAAAATGTAGCTTGTCAATTAATGTCAAACTTGTCAAAGTAATTTTGACACTTTTCGAAGTTTTCGAAATTTAAAATTTTTTGAACGTGAATTGTTTTTGTTTACTATTTCATATGTTTCATTTTATTTTGCATTAACGTTCATTAGTTATGGATATTTATCTGAAATAAATGATTTGATTGATTAGTTAATTACAAATAAACAAAACCAGTGTTATTTTATTTTAATTGCAAAAGATTGTTTTAATAATTGTCAAGCTCCAGAAAATACTGAAAATAAGTTTCAAAATATTCGTAGGTAGTTGTTATACACTCAGAATGGGATCAGTCGAAATGTTTTTCGGTAGGTAGCTTTGCTTTACATTAATATTTTCAAGAACAATGTGTAATGACCAACTTGCTCTGCTTAATATTTTGTAAAACACCAGCTCATTTTAGAATTTTTTAGGTAAATATTTATATTTGTTACAAAGATCTGAGCTATATTGTTGTCACCCATAGTCAGGCTTTACTATTATGATTAACAATATTTATTTAATGTCTTAATACAATTAATTTTAAGGTGTGATTAATCCTATTGGTCTTCACATGAAGTGACCAAGATTATGTCTGGACTTTATAAGAGACTGTGACCTCTGAGTTTGTTTCGGCCTTTCTTCTCAGAGTAGTCAGATAGGAAACACCGACCTCATCTAGTTTAAAAAAAAAAAAACATGATTGACTTGTAAAAGTGTTTGTACAAACCTACTTACAGAAATAAAAATCATTTATCATTTAGTTACCTACAATATGTATATTATGTACAAGTATAAAATAAAAAATAAAAAGATGAAGAGCTCATTGGGCATGAAAAAATTCATCCGCATCACTGTCAATGGGAAAAGTGTCCAAAAGGCTGGCAGCATTGCCACATTGGGTGGCAATACTGATTCTTAGGGCTATAAATAGGCCAGCTCTGGACCTGTGAAGGTTTGACCAACCGCATGGCGATGCTCCTAAATAATCAATGAGCACTTGGACCTCAAGGCTATAGTGTTTTAACTCCAAACGGCTCAAGCATATTATAGCTTCCAATAAGGCTGTTATATTTGTGCCGTTTGAGGTTTTCTGCTCCTGCAGCAGCCACCCCAAGCAATTAACACGTTCTGTGCGGCCGACACGTATGTGCGATTTTCGAACGTTCACCAAGTGCTACCGTCGCATATGCGTGTCCATACAATTTATGTACTTCCTTCGAATGCGGCGCGCCGCACCTGTGGGTTTCTTGTGCATCTCTATTGTTCTTGGCGTAATTGTTTTATGACTCATAAAAAATGGGAAATTTTTCAAACACACCTAGGCGTCTCGCCGCACTTGGGATAAGTTTGTAACGGCGCACATATGTGCCCAGCCGCACTGGGTGCGCCTGCGCGCTCATAGCACCACACGAAGTATTTTTTGGCCGCGCATGAGTGTTTGCCGCACAGGGTTTAGTGTATCATAAAGCAGCACTTGGAGCAAGTTGGCCAAATAATTCAGCAGTGAATGTGTTAACAGTACAATTTAACAGGGTACCTAACAATATTTGGTTGCTGACAGCTTGGTATTCACTGTGTTAATGGGAAGGCTAAGGCTAAGGTATTTTTGCATAGTATTGGTGCTTTCAGCCCATGGGGATCAAATGATAAATGATTTTTATTTCTGTAAGTAGGTTTGTACAAACATTTTTACAAGTCAGTCATGTTTTTTTTTTTTTTTAAACTAGATGAGGTCGGGGTTTCCTATCTGACTACTCAGGCACAGGACATATCTATGCAGTCTAAAATTATAACAACAATAATAATTATGCAGTTCACAATTATTTCTAGAAATCATTCTTCTTCATCTCAATTTAATAATTCCTTTCAGACAATGGACAACGAGCAGCCCCATCAAGAGCTGGTAAAATGTGTGGTTGTAGGCGACACAGCAGTTGGCAAGACACGTCTCATATGTGCACGTGCATGCAACAAGCATGTGTCACTGTCTCAGCTGATGACCACACACGTCCCTACAGTATGGGCTATCGATCAGTATCGGATATATAAGGATGTAAGTGGAATACACCTTTTAGTAGGAAGCTTAGCAAAACTACACTAATGATGGAAGATTTATAATTTATTTATTTAAACTTCTCGCACACAAAAACGGTATAAAGGCAGACTTACTGCGTTAGCCATTCTCTAGAGATTAGTTGGCAGGTGATCAGATAGAGCTCTGGAGTTGATGATTGTCCAAAAGTTGTCATTTTTAGAGTTCCAAACCGCAAAAAGAAATAACTGAAATAAGATCACTTTATTTTTAAGTTTGTTGAATCTTTACTAATGTTGGAGCTATCTTAGACTTCTTTAGAGCTTTAGAAAAATATGTCACAATCATGGAATTCATGCCATTCAACGTTTTATTGAACCCTAGCAAAGGTGCACTCAAAGCTGAGTTCTTGTTAAATATAAAAAAAAAATAAGTTTATTGACACAAATACCTTTGTATACAAAACCAATACATTTCATTTAGGCACATTGGAATTTTGGGAAAAGGCTGCACAAATCGTGAAAAGCCCTGCTTCCTAAACTAGGGGAACCCTGTGACCTAGGAGTCAGTGTTCTACTGTAACTTCGTGTACAAAGAAACCTTTATGTATGTGTGTTAATAAACCCATAATGACCTGATGTAACTATGAATATGAATGTGTTGGTAAGTATGTGTGTAAAGGGGGATGGCTGGGTGAGTGGGATGGGGTGAGGTATGGTGTGGTGTGGAGTGGTGTGATGTATGAGAGGGGGTGTGTGTAGTTGTGTAAGGTGTGTTTGTGTGATGATGCATGTGTTTTTGTATCCGTTTTTGTAGAAAAATAGTGATTATTAAGTGCCTAAATTATTTTAGAAATAAGATCTGTACAAGAATAGTCCTGATTATACAGCCAGATTTGTAATTTGGTTTTGACTTCATGTTTATTTAAATTACTTATTTGTATATGTTTGTTGACCCTTCTGTAAATGAGTGAGCTTATTACATAAAGCTGACTATGTTATAATAGGTTGGGGAAAAAGTTTCTTCGCATTTTTTAAGAAAATTCAAAACATTTTTTAATATAGTTTATTTACATTTAACTAATCCGCCCCTAAGGCTACCCACTGACCAAAGTATGTAGGTACCATTTTGTTCGATGACTTTTTGCCATCTTGTAGGTAGGGACATGATCCCATTGCTATAGGAATTTTGGGACTTCTGGTCAAAATACCGTGACAAGTGGTTTTGGCAGTCCTCTCGTGATGTTAACCTGACACTGCCTAAAGAATTCTGAAAAGACCGAAACAGGTGGAAATCTGAAGGTGCAAGGTCAGGACTTACGGCGGATGCATTAACACCTCCCAGCCAAACTCTCTTAATTTTTGCTGAGTGGCTAAAGATGTGTGAGGTCTAGCGTTATCATGATGAAAAACCACACCCCTTCTGTTGATTAATTCCGGCCGCTTTCTCTCAACTTCTTGCTTTAATCTCATCAGTTGTTCGCAGTAGAGTTCAGAAATCGATAGTCCTGCCTGGTGGTAACAGCTCATAATGAATAATGCCCTTCCAATCCCACCACACACACAGCATCACCTTGTTGCGAGTTAACCCGGGTTTCGCCACAGTCTGTAAAGCCTGACCGGCCTTTGACCACGACTTTTTCGCACGTTCTTGTCATACATGATCCACTTTTCATCACCAGTTATCAGCTTCTTCAAAAATGGTTCGGTTTCATTACGTCGTAATAAAGAATCACAAATGAGTACACGGTTCATTAGGTTTCTTTCAGTGAGCTCGTGAGGTACCCAAATGTCGAGCTTTTTTGTGTACCCAGTTTTTTTCAAATGCGCCAAAACTGTTTTGTGGTCAATTTCCAGTTCTTCAGCTACGTCGTAACTACTGATATGCCGATCTTGCTCCACTTTTTCAAAAATGGCATCCATTTTATCCGTAATAGGGCGACCAGAGCGACGTGCATCTTTGACATCAAAATTTCCGGATTGAAAACGCTTAAACCAAATTTGTGCTACTCTCACAGACACTACACTAGGTCCATAAACATCGCAAATTTTTTTCGCGGCTTGCGTTGCATTTTTACCTTTTTTGTAGTAAAATTTTAAAATGTATCGAATTTCTTCATTAGATTCACTCATCTTGACGGTACGAAAAACAAATGAAAATCACACATTTTCCTAATTTGAATTTGGAATTATGTTCTTTAAAATTTAAACTTTCAATGATACCAAAACCAGCCAGATACAAATAGTATAGCCAAAGAGATTTTATTACAAGTTCATACATACTATAATGCGAAAAGACTTTTTCCCCAACCTAATATATCCTAAAGAATCCTGAACGGTTTGCTACTATTTAGATTATAATAATAATATCCTGGGACATTCCACACACGGTCATCTGATCCCAAACTAAGCAGAGCTTGTACTATGGAAACCAGATAACTGATATACTACATATACTACTTTTTTTTTGTAAATACATACTTATATATATATAATTACACCCAGACTCAGGACAAACAGACATGTTCATGCACACAAATGTTTGTCCTGGATGGGAATCGAACCCACGACCTGCGGCGTGATAGGTGGTATCTTAACCAACCACGCCAGCTGGCCTGTCAAAATAATAAATAATAGACTGGAGATATTTTTATTTGTTTACAAACAGGTTCTGGAAAGATCATGGGAAGTAGTAGACGGTGTGAATGTGTCGCTTCGTTTATGGGACACCTTTGGTGATCATGAAAAGGACAGGAGATTTGCTTACGGAAGGTAATCCTCCATTTTACTTTAATAATCCATTTACTTTGCAGACTGGTCCACAACATTGCATTAAATTAATAATCTCTTCAAAATGAGAGTGAACAGGCTTCTTCTGGGTAAGCTCTCTCCATCGTCGACTCTATCTCTGTCGCGTCCGACCTAGACTAGAGTCAAGAGCAAACCAATCATAAATAAAAAATATTAAAAGACTTCTTTATATAAAATTCACGCATACTTACACAATAAAATTTAACTATAAAAACTTTTTTCCAAATAAAAAGAACAACCGACTTCCAAATAAAAACACTACAAAGTGAAAAATAACTATAGTTTTGGAAATCGGTGTCTTTGGATCTATATTTTATTTTTTTTATTTTTTATTTGAGGGTTTTCCTCGATCCATGAGATCTGCTCATCAGATTCTGACTTGGTGGTAATGGCACCACCTCCAGAGCATACGCTTTTAAACAAAAATATGAATTTTGCAAATCCGTCTATATATAACGGAGTTATGCCCGAACATACATACATAACAAAGAAATATATCCACATCCGAATTGAGAACCTCCTCCTTTTTGGAAGTCGGTTAAAAATAATTAATCTTTTAGCCTAATCAATTTTCTTGTGGATTTTGTTAAAGCTTAAATATTTGTTGTGCATGTGCTATTTGAATGCACAGGCATATGCAGGAATGCACCCTGATTAGAACAGAAACCCTCGGGTCACCCAGATCTTTTGCAGATATTCTCAACAGACCAGGAGACGTAATCAACTTCTGGAGGGAGGTGGGCTGGTTGGAATAATTGGCGGCTGGCATGGCCACACAAAAATGGTCCACTCGAAAGACTAAGTGGGGAAACCAAACCCTATTACATAGAAGCCATTATGCCATTGAAAGCTAACAGGTTATTACACTTTCAGGTCGGATGTGGTTCTCCTATGTTTCTCAATAACCAACCCTATATCTTTGAGGAATTGTGGAGCTATGTGGTATCCTGAGATAAGGTAACTAGCAACGAGCCCCCTTTCCTGGTCCAACTAAATAGTAATAACTTTATTTTAGGGAACAACCAAGTTGCAATCATAAAATGGATGATGATTCAGTCTGATTTCCAATGACTTTTAACAATTTGTGTTTAATGGAGGTTTAATGTGTATAGTTTGACCAAGACCGCTGTACCGCGCCTTAGGAATGCGCGGCGAGGCGGGGTGCAGCACTGGCGAACGAGCGGTGTGACGCCGTGAGCGTTGACGAATGAGCAGCCTGCACTGCCCCCCGTCTCGCCGCGCATATACCTACGGCGCGGTAAAGCGGTCTTGGTCAAACTATACCTATAAATATTTCAGACGGTTCTGCCCAAACACGCCAATATTATTAGTGGGATGTAAGAATGATCTCCGTTACATGTACCGGGACGAGACCTACCTGAATTATTGTAAAGATCGCAGTCCTTTTATAAGGTAAGCAGTGCCAATACAAAGTTCCAGATTGAATTGTCATGCTAGTTCAGAAGTCTGCACCCAGAACAGGAATATAATTATTATCGTCGACTCCATCTTCCTCATTTTTTTAATCATCATCATTCTCCTGCCTATAGCAAATTTATTTGAGATCGGCGCCACATGTAAACATATGTAAAAAAAGTCCGTCCTTATCTCCGAAGTTTGCATAGAGAAAAATCTGAAATTATTTTGTGTGATAGCACTTTATGTAAAGGTTACAGGAACAATAAAACGATGTCTGTAAATAGCACAGTTTTCTTATATATGATGGTACAGAAACCTCGGTGCGCGAGTCCGACTCGCTCTTGACCGGTTTCTTTTTCTAGTACCATAACTTAAATAAAAAATCCATAGCTTGCTGCCTCTTAATATTAATCTTCATACAAATAAATATTACCAATCACACACCCCCATTACTTCTTAGGGCTCCAAGAAAAAGCGACCTAGTAATGCCGGACCAAGGGCGCGCCTTAGCGCACGAGTTCGGTATCTATTACTACGAGACATCCGTATTCACTTACTATGGAGTCAACGAGGTGTTTGAGAATGCCATCAGAGCTGCCTTGATAGCCAGGAGGCAGCAGCGATTCTGGATGACTAATTTGAAGAGAGTGCAGAGACCGCTGTTACAGGTAGGTGGATGGTGGACTAATGGCATAGAAATTGGTATTGTTTATGGTTGTGCTTAATTTGTACCTTCGAAAATAAGAAAGCTCAAGTTCTTTATAAGTACTGTAAAGTCTTTGTGGGGATGGCTCAATGTGATACAACCATACATTGGCCTCTATGCCCTGTATGCCAACAATACATTTGCCTCTTAAAACAAATATGGTTTTTGCAGTTTACTCCTCAAGAATCTATTTTCATATAAGCCCCCCGGTATGGAAATTTTATGAGTGAAATAATACCAGTCTCCGAGCGCATACAACCCTAATGTCTTCAAAGTGAGAGTGAACAAGCTTTTTCTGGGTAAGCTCACTCCATCGTCGACTCTGTCTCTGTCGCGTCCGACCTAGACTAGAGTCAAAAGCAAACCCATCATAAATAAAAAAAAAATGAAAAAATACAAGTGTTAACTTAAAAGCGTTTTTCTGCGCAGCGTAAAATAAAACGAACGCCTTTACACCTTAAAGATATTTTTTGTATAACATTGATTCATTGAAGAAACCCTTCACCTATGATCCTTTGTTTTCGTCAAACAATAGAAAGTCGGAACGGCACAAAAAACAGGAGTACTTAAACTCCAGTCGTGCGTCGGAGCTGACCCCGACCGATCACCATGTTCGGCAAGCCGATCCCTTGGGAGACGCGAGCCAAATATCTCGGTGTGACCCTCGACCACCACCTCTCCTTCGCTGAGCACATAAAGCAGGTGCGTTCGCGCGCCGCTTTCGCTCTCGGTAGACTCCACTCCGTTCTGAATGCACGTAGCAAATTGTCACTTAGGTGCAGATTGCGCATTTATACAGCGTGCATTCGCCCCATCATTCGTTTAGTGTTTGCGCACGCAAAACCTCACCTCATTCATAGGATGCAGGCCCTCCAAAACTGTTTCCTCCGAAAGGCAACGGGAGCCCCTTGGTTCGTTCGGAACGAAATCCTCTACTTAGATCTCGACATTCCCACCATCTCCCAGTTCTTGAAACGCAATTCCAAGCGTTTCTTTGACTCAGCCACCAACCATCGCAACCCTCTGGTTGTCGAGGCGGCTAGCTATGTCCCCCCTAAGGTCCGCCGCCCTAGGCTTGTTTTCTCAGATCCCGACGACCCCATAACTCTTCTCCAGGAGAGCAGTAGGGACCGTAGGAACAAATACAAATCGACATTCCGACCTCGCCGCCGAGGTCCCTCGCGACGACCCTGTAATAGTCGTCCTCCCCCCCGTCCCTTGCTCGGATATGAAGTGCCAGCTGGTGGAGTAGCTGAGCCAGTAGCTTTAAACTCCCCTGAAAATAATAATCACTCAAATTTGATCCAGCCTGTCCCATCTTGCTGTCCTCCCCCCAGCGACGCCCTAAGCCGAGGCACTTAGCGTGTAGTCGCTTAGTCTGTAAGTTTTATGCCCCTTTTTTTTTCTTTTTTTTTTGTGGATGGGAAATCATCAAATAACTTCTCCCGCTCTGGGTGGAGCGGAAGGGCGTGTCAGACTTTTACTGACTAAAACCCACCCGTGTTCCTTCAGTTGCCTATGCCAGGGCCACGGTATCTTTTTCAAACAACCCGCGACCCCAGCGGCATCGGTCCTATTGGACCCCATCTTTTGCTGACATCTCTTTGAGGCGCGCGTGGAACACAACGCGCCGTCGACCCGGGCCTGGTCCTCACCGGACGGCGAGCTACCCACTACTCACCGTCCGCAAGCCCGCGCCTACGGTGGCCGGGAATCGGCTATCAATTCCCGCCGCCCAGGGCGTCTCCTGCGGCGACTGAGGGCGTGAGGCTGCCTCTCCCTCACGCGTTCCGCCTCCTCCTTCGCGAGCATTACCGCTTCGCAGAAGGAGGTGACGGCCTCCCATGCACTCTCGCTCCGCACCATGGCCTGGACCAGGCTCGGACGCGAGAGATCGCCGCCGCCGATCGCCTCCGTGAGAACACGGCGGTGCTCTGCCCAAGCCGGGCAGACCTCCACTGTATGCTCCACCGTGTCCTCTGGGCGATCCACACAATGGTGACACCCGGGCGTTTCCTCCCGCCTTATGCGAAACAGGAACCTCCCGAAACAACCGTGTCCGGTGAGGACCTGCGTCAGGCGGAAGGTGAGGACGCCGTGGCGCCTCTCTAACCACTCCTCAAAGAGGGGACTTATCGCCGCAATTGTGGCGTGCCCAAAGTTTTATGCCCCTGGCTTTGAGTTCGCTTAAGGCAGCCACAGGATAGTCCGGTTAAGTAGTCACGGCCTCTCTAGGGCAACTACGAGATGCCATTTATAAAAAAATAAAAATAAAAGTCGGAGCTGACACACACACACTTTTTAACTTATCGGCGGTGGCAGTTCTTTGAAGAACACAAAATAATAGGTTTGAAGATAATAGTAGATTGGACAACTAGTGCATAAAATGGCTCGTTATACACTGTGCTTTTCACATCGATTGCGAGAAAATGAAACAGGCATAAAATCACTTTACACTATTCAAATATGTTGCAAAATTGAAGAAGAGAATAGCTAATTCCCGCCACGAAACTTTTAAAAAGTATTTTTTTTAATTTTCAACATGATTGTGTCATTCGACTTGGGTACCTACTTCACACTGCCAAGTCACAAAAACGTTTCTTTGCGTTTTTAAATAATAAATGACAACTATTTTATGTGGTTTTATTAAATTAACGATAGAAAACACGGAAGTGATATAAATTAAAGCAAATTAAATAAAATAACGACTTTAATCTGCGTCGTTTTTATTGTGCGTGTGGCTGTTGGGCCTGATTATCTTAGTCTTAGAATAAAAAAAAAAAAACATGCATTACGAGTATAGCATAAAAAGCGACTTTATGTCGCCTACGCACAACATAAAGACGAACTTTTACGAGCTTGAGAAGGGAAAACAACTTTTTTTTACAATTTGCTGATAGCAGACAGTTTATTTTTTTAAACATAGACATAGTCTATTGCAGATCTGCCATGATATCTTAACGTGGCTACTACCATGTAATGCTATGCTATGAAATGTAAAACAAAAAAGCATCGAAAAGCCTTCTTAGTTTCACCTAACTTAATTGTCCACAGGCACCATTCCGACCTCCTCGGCCAATGGAGCCCGAAGTGGCGGTCGTGAACAGCACTTATCTAGAGAACATGACCACTCTCATGCGACAACAGGTAAATGAAGTAAGATGTAAAAGTTTTCTATGTAGTTTTCATACAGGGCATGCACGAAATAGAATGACCGCTATTTGATTTTTGCTATCGTTGTTGATGGTAAATTAAGTAGGGATTAAATATAATGATCACCATAAAATACTTTGATACCCTAAGCTTTTTGCACTTCAAATTGTATTCAAACACCAAATGTAGTAATGATCACCAAATCTTAACGAGCGAATTATTGCGTTAGGTTAGGTTTTTTTTTTTATATTTGTTTGATTTGCTTTTAATGTTCTTTCTAGGTTAGGTTAGGTTAGGTTAATAATGATTAGTTTGTAGTCTAGGATAGCAAGATGTTAAACATTTTGTTTATAATTTCACAATAAAATGGAGTTTTAACTTTGGTGATCATTTACTATTTTTGGCAGTATTTTACTTTATCTGGTGGTAAGTTAAACATAAGCCAATTAAGTAGTATAAAAAATTTAGTTTTTATTATACAGGGTGTAAAAACACACATCACAAAGCCGTCAACTATGCATACTGTACTTCTAGCTCAGTAGCTTTACGCAAAAAATATTGCTGGGAAACGACTTTTATTTTTAAGTAAGTATAAAAAAACAGCAATTTTTTACTGCGCGCAATGTAATGTGAACCCATACATACGGCGCCGCGTACGCGTACTTTTGGTAGTGTGCGTTTGATATTCGTTGCCTTTTTGCAACTTCAAATGCGTAATTTGTTAAAAAAATCGAATATTTAAGTAATGTTTGTTTGGAAAAAAGTTTATTAATAACACTTGGAATTCGTTTTCGTAAAAAAGTAAAAAAAAAAATCGACTTTGTCCTTCAATATCTCCAGAACCAGTGGATTCCGATAATTGTTTGGATTTTGATAATTTATTGTTTAATCGACAGGGTCCTCACTTGATTAATAGTTAATATTAGAACATAACTTTATGGCCGTCCACTGTCTCTTAAGATACAGGTATACCCTAGTTTACAGATGTACCGTGTAATTACACCAACATTTTCTACCATAATAATGTAGTTACATAACTTTATATATCTCGATTGTTACTATTCTTAAGTTTTGTTTTTCTCACCATCGATCGGTACTTTCAAAATCAATAAACAATTTATTCCCACGTATGGTCTAGTGGAAAAAAAAATATCCAAATAATGGGTAGAATATGTGGCTTTCGGCTTCGGAAAGTGTCTTTTTACACCCGATAGGTAGAAATAATTTGAAACCACTATAATTTTCACTATAGTTGAAATAAATTATACTTATATGATCTTTCGCGTTATTCGAATTTGATCTATAGTCCATTAACACCATATTACAAAGACCAGAAATGAATTAAACAAAAGAAAACGGTTAACTTACTGTCGGAAAGTCCAAATTTTAATATTTTTCCCCAAAAACTAACAAATCATTTAACTATATTTTTCTTCAACAGTATTTCTCTGACATGGTGATAATATGCGGCGCGAAAGGCTTCCCGGTCCACCGGTTCATGATGGCGGCAGCATGCGAGGCCTTCCACCGTCTGCTGACCAACGAGTGCGTCAGCCTTTCTGCTGAGCTCGCTCGGAGTTCCAGCGAGAGCAGCATGGTAATAATAATAATAATAATAATAAGCTGGCAACACCAACGTCAACACGTCAAAATTTATTTTCATATATTTTCAGTTTTATATTATTTTCAGTTTAATATTAGTCGCAGTTTTTTTATTTTATTTCCTGAGAAAAACCCACACGCCACTGCAAGAAAAAATAATCAAGATAATTTAAATACAGCAATTACCAAAATGTAGAAAATACATAAAAAACTGCCAAATCGGAGGTGACATTTGTCATGTCACCTCCGATAAAACAATACAAACCCAAATGAAAATAAAAAAATGTTGACGAGAGCAGCTGCAAGACGAGCACGCTTACCACCTCCGGACTCTTCGCTCGGCTCCGCCTCGCTGCCGCCGGTACCCAGCCCCACCGTGAGCGCTGTGACGACACCGGCCGCGGTAGTTGCGTCGAGCTCGAGCGACGAGTATTTTTCCCCGCCGACGTCGCTAACACCTGTACGTCGGCAGGGGAGAGGCCGGCCACCGAGAAGCTTGGGACTTAGGGGCCATCCAGCCCCGAGCCGGGTCCCCGCTGCCGGTGGTTGTGTGCAGCGCATGAAATGGACTCAACAAATGAATGAGAACGTCATGCGCGCATATTACGGGGCTACAGAGGGGGGAACTAACCTCACTGCGTACCGCGATAGGATGCTGTCTCTGTTCCAGGCGCTTCAACCAGCCATCAACGTCTCGGCCCAACGACTTTCGGATCAGGTGCGGGTTATCCAACGGAATCACAGATTGGACGACGCCGCGCTTGATAGGCTGCGCTCAGAGGTACTGAGCAATCGTATCGTCCCTGTCCCGTCACAGACCGCGGTGCAACCTCTAGTCAGTGACATAACCCAACCGCGGTCTTATGTTAATGATGAGGAGGGGGGCGATGAGATTGTTACGGTAAGTAGCCAGTGTAACGAACGATTGAGGAGCGCGCTGGAGGATGCGATTCGGGAGTTTAGAACTGCCCCCGTCCAACTTAGACCACATTTACCTCGCTTGCCTATGCACAGAACGAATAGGGCGATGGTGTGTGCCTTGGATTCGCTGCTTGGTTTTTATTTTGAAAGCAGCGAAGATCTCGTAGATACGCACTCGATCTTGTATTGCGCGGCTATTGCGGCGTGTCGTGTAGCCAATGTCAAATTTCCAAATTGTGACATAGCTACACGACCAAAACCCGCTGTTCCAGCCTGGCAGTGCAGGATCGAGTGGCGTATCGAGGGGACCAGGGTGCTCATCGGCAAACTATACTGCTTCAAGGAGGGCAATACTCGCCCTAGAGTGATGCGCTTTGTGAGGCGGGCGTTCTCGGGGACTGGAATCAGTCCTCAAGAATATATGTCCCGTGTCACAGAGCGCATTGACTTCCTGAAGCAGAAGGTCTGTGCATGGGCAAGCCGTATCCGTAGGTATAAGCGACGGGTTGAGCGGTATACCCAGAATCGCATATTCCAGCGTGATCAAAGGTGGGTGTATAGAGCATGGGAGCGACCTGAGCAAAATGTGGCAGACGTATGCCGCCCGGATGATGATGCCACTAGCATATTCTGGCGTAACATCTGGTCGGTGCCCGTTTGCCATACTGAGGCTGAATGGATGCGGGATGTTGAGCGCGTGTGTGACGCCATACCGGAGATGGAGGAAGTAATAATTACTTCCTCCGATGTAGCCAGTGCAGCCCGCCCGATACCGAACTGGAAATCTCCGGGACCGGACGGACTGCACAATTTTTGGCTTAAATGGCTGCAAAGTTCACACGCGTGCTTAGCATCGCAATTCCAGTCGGCCTTAGAGTCTGGGTCGCTGCCACAGCTCTTTACAACAGGAGTTACCCACCTGCTCCATAAGTCAGGTGATGCCACGGAACCCAAAAATTATAGGCCGATCACTTGTTTGCCGACGGTCTATAAACTTCTTACATCCATTTTGAGAGAGAAAATTAATTCTCATTTAGAAAAGAATTCTATTATGTCTGTCTCTCAAAATGGATGTAGGAATGGGTCCCGCGGCACCAAGGAGCTACTCCTCATTGACATGGCCATAAGCCAACAGGTCCGTCGATCCCGAAAGGATTTGTCGACATGTTGGATAGACTATAAGAAGGCCTTTGATTCGGTGCCGCATACATGGCTCTTGAGGGTGTTAGAGTTGTACAAAATTGATACAACTCTGAGCACCTTCCTAACGACATGTATGGAGCAGTGGAGGACGGTTCTTCGCTATCCAGGATGCCGACAAATTCAGGGGAGCAACGAACCTATTAGGATTAAGCGGGGAATATTCCAGGGCGACAGTCTGAGTCCACTGTGGTTTTGTTTAGCCTTGAACCCTCTTAGCACTCTGCTGGAGGGTACAGGGCTGGGCTGTCCTTTGCGGAGAGGGGGTCAGGTAATATCCCACCTGCTTTATATGGATGATTTGAAACTGTTTGCCACCAACAAATTGCAACTGCTGGAGTCACTAAAAGTAACTAAAACTTTTAGTGATTCCATCAGGATGGAATTTGGTGTAGATAAATGTGCAGTCATGCATGTAAAGCGGGGCGGGATTGTGGAATCTGAGGGACTACAACTCTCAGATTCTATAAACCTGAGATCACTCTCCGCAACTGATACCTACAAATACCTGGGTATGTCAGAGGGGTTAGGCATTAACGGACCTGACGTGAAACAATCGTTGAAGGAGCGCTTCTTCGGTCGCCTGAAAAAGGTACTTAATAGTTCTTTGTCAGGCGGCAACAAGGTGCGCGCCTTTAACGGTTGGGTCATGCCGGTCCTAATGTACTCCTTTGGCATACTAAAGTGGACCCAGACGGAACTAGACGCCCTGGATAGGAGAGTCCGGTCACTGTTGACCGCAAACCGGATGCATCACCCACGTTCGTCTGTCATGAGGCTGTACATTCCGCGGAAGTGCGGGGGTCGAGGTTTTTTAAATGCTAAGACCCTCCACAACCGCGAGGTGTGCAGTCTCAGAGAATATTTTCTCAAGGCTGACGTGGGTATGCACCGAGATGTGGTTGCAGTGGACAAGGGACTCACCCCGTTGTCCTTGGCTAAAGAGAACTGGCGCAAACCTGTGGTGCTTAGTACCAATGACCGCAAGGAAGTATGGCAAAGCAAGGAGCTTCACGGACGCTTTTTCCGGGCCCTTCATGGGCCCGACGTAGATTTCTTAGCGTCCGTGGCCTGGCTACGCTTCGGTAACCTCTTTGGGGAAACCGAAGGTTCAGTCTGTGCAATTATGGATGAAGTTATGCTAACGAATAACTACCGGAAGTATATAATGAAAGACGGGACGATCGACATATGTCGGGCATGCCATTGTCCCGGTGAGTCTATCAGACATATTACTTCTGGGTGTTCTCGTTTAGCTAACAGCGAGTATTTGCACAGGCATAATCAAGTAGCCAGGATTATCCATCAGCAACTTGCTCTGAAATACGGCCTTGTGGACTCTGAGGTACCGTATTACAGGTATGTGCCCGACCCAGTTCTCGAGAATGACCATGTCACGTTATACTGGGATCGATCTATTATCACTGACAGGACTATTGTCGCCAATAAGCCTGATATAGTGGTAATAGATCGATCAGTGCGCCGCACAATGATAATCGATGTCACTATCCCGCATGACGAGAACCTCGTGAAGGCTGAGAAGGAGAAACAATTGAAGTATCTCGACTTAGCCCACGAGGTTGTCGCTATGTGGAATGTGGACTCGGCAATCATTGTGCCGATAGTCGTTACGGTCAATGGCCTTATCGCTAAGAGCCTCGACCAACATCTCAAGAGGCTCTCGTTGGGTGGCTGGGTGAAGGGCCTGATTCAGAAGGCAGTCCTCCTTGATACGGCGCGTATTGTGAGGAGGTTCATGTCTCTGGGGCCCTAACCACCGGTAGCTTGGACCCTGCACCCGCTACCGGTGGATCACTATTTTTTATATTTTTAAATGTTTTTTTTTTTTTAAGTTTTTATAAAAATATTTAAAAATGTAATAAAATAAGTTTAAAAAATAAATAAAGGAGATAATAATAATAACCTGGGACATTATTCACACACGGTCATCTGATCCCAAACTAAGCAGAGCTTGTACTATGGAAACCAGATAACTGATATACTACATATACTACTTTTTTTTTTTTGTAAATACATACTTATATAGATAATTACACCCAGACTCAGAACAAACAGACATGTTCATGCACACAAATGTTTGTCCTGGATGGGAATCGAACCCACGACCTGCGGCATGATAGGTGGTATCTTAACCAACCACGCCAACTGGCCTGTCAAAATTAAAATAATTACAAATAATAGCTGACAACATTGTTAAAGAAACTTTGTACATATAATATACAACATACAGAAGTAGCGCCTAGTAGCGCCTTAGGGACTAACTATACTTACCTATTCGGCTCAATTCAGCTTTTATCCATAGAAAACACCAGTTTTATATGGAGATGCGTACGCATACGTTCAGCTTTTCGCGTCTGACACATCTCCATACAAAACTGGTATTTTCTATGGACAAAAGCTGAATTGAGTTGAATAAGAATTAGTCCCTTAAACATAGGCCCCTTGGCTCCCAAACTAGGTATACCTACACCTGTAAATTTGGAGTCGGTCATCAACATCTGCCTAGCCTTTGCCCAACTATGTTGGTGTCGGCTTCCAGTCTAACCGGATGCAGCTGAATACCTATATTTTACATGGAGCGACTGCCTATCAGACCTCCACAACCCAGTAACTGGGTAATACGATACCCTTGGTAAGGCTGGTTGTTGAGCGTCTCTCCATTAAAAAGTCATTACGTAAGTCGTTGAGTGAAAAAAAAAAAAAAAAAACAGAACATAAAATATTTTTTAAATATGATATCCCTGTCTCTTTCAATAACTTCATGAGTGTGCAAAAATTCAGCTTAATCTGATTACGAGGCTGATCACAAGACTCTGCTGTTATATCGTCCGCAGCGTTCTTCTGACGTCTGTGACTGACAAATGCGTGCACTGACTGGACAGTGCCGCTCAAATCTGTGTGGTTCTAATCTACATGGTCCTCACATGAACTGACCAAGATTATGTCAGAACTTTAAAAGACACTGTCATCTCGTGTGTTTATTTCGATGTTTCTCCGCAGAGTAGTCAGAATCAGAATCAGAATATTTATTTGTGAAACATAGGTATTTACATAAAGGTCTTAAGTTAATTATATGGGCGCTGTTTTGCCGTGAAGGCGTACGAGTACAAATATTGTAGAAAATAAAAGCAAACGATAACACAAAAAAAAAAAAAACTAACAGAAACAAAAAATACTTACAAGAAAAAAGAACGATTTTAAATTTAATCCGACTTGTAGATTTTATTTAGATATTTAATCTAAATAAAATCTACAAGTCGGATGGGAAACGTCGACATCGTCTAGTTTTTATTGACATGTTAAAGTGTTTGTGTAAACCTACTTACAGAAATAATTATAATTTTTACTCGCGACGGATGATCCGCAACGGATGGTCCGCGACGGACGGTCCGCGTACATACCTACATGACACGGGCCGTACTGTCAATCATTACACCGCACATCTGCTACGTCATAAAACCGCTATCAATGTCAAATTGTGACCTCTATTACTCGTAGGTGACAAAACGCTTTTCACCGAGTGAAAATGGATTGTTTTTTGTAGGTAAGCAGTATGGGTGAGGCGACTGCGGGCGAGTTTAATGAAGACACTGAGTATTTGATACGACAGGACCAGGCTAAACAGATGAGGTAAATATGAAAGTTTAACTCATCTAAGGGCTGTGTTCAGCAACTTTTAAAACGGCTGGTTAGATATTCGCACACTTAAACCAATACTGTCACTAACCGAAACAGTTAACCTTTTCAGGAGCGCCAAAAAAAAACGTTTTTTGTAGTATGAATATGAGTGATACGTAAGAATCCATGCACAATTTAGTTATTCTTTGTTATAAAATAATGGGCAAAGGTAGTATTTCAAATTCGAGAACAAAAATAAATTTAATTTGATTTGACGGCATTAAAAAGTCGATTTAGCAAAATTTTGGATAGGGACAGTATTGTATTAAGCGTGCGATTTAATCAGTGTTTTCCTTAGGAAGTCTGACATAAACCGACTGTTTAAATACCTAAAGGTGGATATTTATGATAGCGCCATTTGGCGTGGCTCCAAACGACTAAAGTCAAATGGAGCGATAGGAAATCAAGAGTTACAGACGCCAGCACATCAAGCTACTACAATCTGTCAAATTTCTTTAACACATTAGGCGCGGCAGACGCACATGCGTGTTTTCATAACTTTCTTCGAGTGCGGCGCGCCGCACATGTGCGTTCGTTGTGCATCTCTATTGTTTCGAAAACATCGTAAAAAAAGGGTCGGTAAGGGTGTAGCATAAAGAAGCGTTTGCATAAAGAATTCAGCAGAGAATGTGTTAATAGATTTTCAACTTTATCGCTAAAGCATTAGGTTCAAGGTTGATTGGGAAAATTTGACAGTTTCGGGTAGCTTGATGTGTTGGCGTCTGTACATCATGCTATTTGCCGCCATGGACTGACCGTGAATGCCCGCCTTATAACAGACAGGTTTGTAAGTTGGTGAACACAGCCCTAACCCTGGTTTCATGTTTAAGTCACTATAAGGGTACCTTGTTGACTACGGAACCTTAAAAAGGGCAACTTTTATGGGCCAGAATTTTGTTTTTAATCATCACTGTCATATTCAATCTTTAGCTATATCACTTGAGTTTGGCAAGCCAGATAAGAAGTGCTTTTTTTAAATGATGCTTTTGTATAATATTTTAAGGTTCCAAGTATGGTCCAGATTTACATCACCCGAATACAACAAAGTAAGAATAATGTCATTTTCCAGGGTATGGGATCAAATCAAGCGTCGGTCTTCATGTCAGATCCTACCTCTGAGTGACAGTTGTAAAAAGCCTCCGGACTTATACAGAGAGGTCAACCACCCCGCTATCATCTCGATCAGAGTTGTTAAGGTAAAATTTTGCAGTTTTGTGTCATTCTAGCAGTAGAATTTTTATAATTAATTGCTTTGCGGTGCAGCGGGCTATAAGTCCCGGTAAGCTTGAGTAAAATCCGTTATCCATTCTTATAAAGAAGGAAATAAGAACTTGAAAAAACAAAAAGCTGGTGTTATGCAACTTTTCTGTTTTAATTATTTTAGAAAATACATCAATCTTTGAACTGGAGGCCAGTAGGGAATATGAATGTGATTCAAATAAGGGTTTTTTATATACTTGTACATGTTATTATTGTTATTATTTTAAGCTTTTAAATTATGTAAATAATCCAAAAAATAAATGAGACCTCTATCAATAAGGGTCGTGTCTTTTTTAATAAACTATATTATTTAGAATTATGTTTCTATCGATATTTTTGATTATAATTTCTTTTGAATAATAAAGTAACTTTTAAAATGTGTAAAAACTGTGGGAAATTCAAATATTTGAAAAGCGACGCTATTGATCAGAGCGAATGTGACGTAAAAGTCTATGTCATAGACTTTTACGTCACATTGGACTCGGCAATCATTGTGCCGATAGTCGTTACGGTCAATGGCCTTATCGCTAAGAGCCTCGACCAACATCTCAAGAGGCTCTCGTTGGGTGGCTGGGTGAAGGGCCTGATTCAGAAGGCAGTCCTCCTTGATACGGCGCGTATTGTGAGGAGGTTCATGTCTCTGGGGCCCTAACCACCGGTAGCTTGGACCCTGCACCCGCTACCGGTGGATCACTATTTTTTATATTTTTAAATGTTTTTTTTTTTTTAAGTTTTTATAAAAATATTTAAAAATGTAATAAAATAAGTTTAAAAAATAAATAAAGGAGATAATAATAATATTCTAGGATATTGTTCACACACGGTCATCTGATCCCAAACTAAGCAGAGCTTGTACTATGGAAACCAGATAACTGATATACTACATACACTACTTTTTGTTTGTAAATACATACTTATATAGATAATTACACCCAGACTTAGGACAAACAGACATGTTCATGCACACAAATGTTTGTCCTGGATGGGAATCGAACCCACGACCAGCGGCATGGCAGGTGGTATCTTAACCAACCACGCCGTCTGGCCTGTCAACAATAATTAATATCAATGTATTTTGTAGGAGTGTTTGTGATTCAGTCAATTATGTTGTCATAGACTATGACGTCACACTAACCGCGCCAAAATGGAGGGCATTGTGTAGGGTGGTTAAGGTGCCCATGTCAGTTGGCTATTATTAACTTTTTTTAAGCACTTTCAAGAAAAGCTTTTTTGGCATTGAATATTTTTTACTATTACTATGCCGATGTAAACTATCGAAAATACATGCATATTTCCGATTCTCGTACATACTTTAAAAACGTTCAAATTCAAGTCGCCGAGAATCAGTGTCAAAAACTTGTAAAATGATTTTTTTTTTGCCAGATTGAAATTGGTATTAGAATGCCAACGTTTAAAAAATACTTGAATTGCCCTCTGGCTTCCTTAGACTGTTAGGCTTAATCTAGCCTGCAATACGCATATTGTGTAGGTACGCTTGAAATATTTTCATTGTGAGCCGTGTATTCTACTGAAAGACTTGTGGTGGATCCGCAGTGGGGTAGCCTGAGAAACTCAAAGTTTCCCGCGTTTTCCTGCAACTTGCAGGTCAGTGTCAGATTGTATCTTGATCAAAATATGATTTGCGACTATAACAAATATGTATTTAACCTTCGACCAATAATGTACTAATCTACTTTTATTGATCAAAGATTATACCGTGAACATTCCAGACATTTTAGAACAAATCTTACTTAGAGAGAGGTATTGATGATTCTTATGTTTATAATTATGTAAATACATATTTGTGTATAGTCGCGAGTCATAATTTGATCAACATACAACCTTTTTTTTTTTTTTTGTAGATGGGAAATCATCAAATAACTTCTCCCGCTCTGGGTGGAGCGGAAGGGCGTGTCAGACTTTTACTGACTAAAACCCACCCGTGTTCCTTCAGTTGCCTATGCCAGGGCCACGGTATCTTTTTCAAACAACCCGCGACCCCGGCGGCATCGGCCCTATTGGACCCCATCTTTTGCTGACATCTCTTTGAGGCGCGCGTGGAACACAACGCGCCGTCGACCCGGGCCTGGTCCTCACCGGACGGCGAGCTACCCACTACTCACCGTCCGCAAGCCCGCGCCTACTGTGGCTGGGAATCGGCTATCGATTCCCGCCGCCCAGGGCGTCTCCTGCGGCGACTGAGGGCGTGAGGCTGCCTCTCCCTCACGCGTTCCGCCTCCTCCTTCGCGAGCATTACCGCTTCGCAGAAGGAGGTGACGGCCTCCCATGCACTCTCGCTCTGCACCATGGCCTGGACCAGGCTCGGACGCGAGAGATCGCCGCCGCCGATCGCCTCCGTGAGAACACGGTGGTGCTCTGCCCAAGCCGGGCAGACCTCCACTGTATGCTCCACCGTGTCCTCTGGGCGATCCACACAATGGTGACACCCG
The DNA here is from genome assembly GCA_948252095.1 of Dicycla oo. Lineage (NCBI taxonomy): Eukaryota > Metazoa > Arthropoda > Insecta > Lepidoptera > Noctuidae > Dicycla > Dicycla oo. Next base: position 21,484,572 of record OX411732.1, read on the forward strand.
GGCGTTTCCTCCCGTCTTATGCGAAACAGGAACCTCCCGAAACAACCGTGTCCGGTGAGGACCTGTGTCAGGCGGAAGGTGAGGACGCCGTGGCGCCTCTCTAACCACTCCTCAAAGAGGGGACTTATCGCCGCAATTGTGGCGTGCCCAGCGCTGGGCTGCGACAGTCGCACTCTCCATGTCGCCATGAGATCCCGCCGGAGCTCTGTCCGCTGTACCGTGATTTCTCGCGGCAGCGGAGTTACGCCCCGGCGTTTCGCCTCCTCGCGCCACTCCCACACGTGCGCGAGGACTTTCGCCTCCAGATCCCACGGCGGCAATCCGGCAAGGAGGCTCGCCGCCTCACCGGAGACCGTGCGGTAACCCCGGACTAGCCGAATGGCCATGACCCTCTGGGACGCGTTCAACCGGCGGACTGGCCGCAGCCTCAGGGAACGCGCCCACACCGGTGCCCCGTAAAGGGCCATGGACCTCACGACCCCCGCGTTAAGCCTCCGGCAGGAGGCGTTTGGACCACCTAGATTGGGCAGGAGCCGCTTCAAGGCAGCCCCAGCCATCAACATACAACCTGACATGCAAATTGCAAAAAACGCAAGAATATTTGAATTTCGCGGGCTATCCGCGCATCCGCCTTAACTTATTTATGATGATAAAACAGCCTCTAAATAATCCTATTACGTTTCAGTGTGACAAGATCCAACACGCGACCTCCCAAACACAAACCATAGTGACTATGAGCAAGTTAATCTCACAAACTGTGATGCAAGAGATCGTCAACTTCATATACACTGGCGCTTTAGACAGCAGTGCCTTCAAACAGCAGGTCAGTCGATATTGAGCTTTATGGTCGTAGGTATAAGGTTTGGAGTTATTGTGGTTTAGTGATGGAGTGATAGAAAATTCAATCAAGTGATTCACCATATTTATCGATTAGAGCCATAAAAAATATAGAATGATTTTGTTTGTATGTTCTCTTTAGTTTTGCAACTTTTTGTTTTGTTTTTATTAAAGTTACTTTTTCTTTTTTATTATAATTTTTGCAACTTTTTTTTTTATAAAGTTACATAATAAAGTAAAACTGGGTTCTCTTCTTTTTGGACCCGTTTGTTTTTTTTCACCCTATAGGTACCATAATTGTAATTGTATTTCAAAGTCAAAGAAAAATCATTTATGTCAAATAGGCAGTTAAAAGGCACTTCGTCAAAATTTACAAAAAAAAAAAAAAAAATATCCCGAAGTCGCCCCTTCCAAAAGATAGTTTCGTATGGAGAAAAATGAGCAAGAAACTCCAGCTTTATTATAACCCGGTCACATTATCTCGACACCTGGCGTCGATGACGTCACGTCGCGTCGGCGCTCTGATATGGTGCGCAAAACAAGCATCCTCTAGTAGGATATTATTATAAACAATAAGATTTCCAACAAAACAAATATTGTGTTAATTAATTTAATGCAGGTAATATTATTATAATGATATGATTAAAATGATGAAAAATAAATGAAACAATCTTGGTTAAGTGGGTACAAGAAGTGTTTATTACACAAAACTACAAACTAAAAATCTTCTTCAGAATATATGACGTAACAGCAATAACAATAAAAGTCCAAACGTAACAATGAATTGTTTAAAAATATACCACGAAAACAAGTCGACGCGTATCGACAACGAAAGTGCTAACCGTACTGACGCGCCGTGGCGAGCGCGGGGAGGTGAAAGGAGAACGGGGCGGGAGGTTCGCATTCCAGCGAGGTCTCGAAATAATGTGACCGGGTTGTAGTTACTAGTGTGTTTTTGTTCCGAATCTGTTAAGTTTATGGTTCGTTGTTTTTTTTTTACGTTTGGAAAGATTTATTGCCAGGAATAAAATAATAAGATTTTACTGCCTGACTGCTGTGATACTTTTTAAAGTCCGAAACAAGAGACTAATGTTAAGAGATTCTTAATTAACTTCTATCACTTGCTCACTAAATTATTTCTTATTCACTTTTAAATTAAAATAAGCTTTAGCTTTGTATTAGTATTTAATATTTAAATATATTATATTTTATTACGTGTATTTTACGTAATCATTGAATATTATTATTGTTTAACTTCAGCTATTTTCTTGTTGTCTTTTTATTAAGAAAATATTGTTTAGAAAAACGTGATAGCATTAATTGAAATGAAACACTGCGATGATATAAGTATTAATTTATGATATAGTCCTGTGCTTTAGAAATTTTAGTAAAAAGACAACTATTTGATTTTATATTCATTTATATTTAATATTTTTCTACTTTACTGTGCTTCCAATTTTCTATTCCATGTATTACCCACAACAAATAAAATATATTGCAAATTAAAAATATATAAAATTAATAATTTTATAATAACAAAAATGTTTTGCAGTCAGCTGCTATCGGATTGTTACTGGTAAACCTTATTGCAATAAATTATACCATTAAAACAAATTCATAATTATTAATTTTGACCATTATTATTATTATAAAAACAGCACCCTGTTTGTATTGTTGTGAATGTATTTCTTTGTAGTTTATCATATTTTTCTTACCAAACTTTCCTGAGCAATATTCATTTAAAAATATTTTAATAAAAACTTCGTCTAGTATTTACTCAGCTACAAGTATCTTTTGGCGCTTGAATGACGTTGACAGGGGGACGCTCTGTTGGTAAACATTTGGACAATGAGGGTTTTCTAAAATGACGCTCACTAGGTGGCAGCACTGGGACGTCAGGTCCGGGCAGCTGGCAAAAGTGTCAAGCCGCCGTTATTTTCTTTAGTCGTAACTGAATGGTGAACGAATGAAGAACGTCATCATATATTTTATATTCATGGTCGAAATGGAAGACCTCTAGTCACTGTGGCGCTAACTGGTGGCATATGAAAACCCTCATTGTTTTTAGTTAGTTCCAATTGCCTGCCTTTTCCCAACTATGAGGTCGGGGAGGGTCGGCTTCCATTATAACCGGATGCAGCTTAACACCAGTATTTTACATGGGGCGACTGCTTATCTGACACAACCCAGTAACTGGTTAATACGATACTCCTTGGTAAGACTGGTTGTCAGACTTACGGGCTTCTGACGACCCGTAACGACTGTCAAAGATCTACGAATGACAGCCGGGACCAACGGTTTAACGTGCTTTTCGAGGCACGGAGGAGTCTCGGTATGTAAAGATGATTACCCATCTACGGACCAACTCTGGTAAGCGTAGCTTTACCAGATGGATCAACCCGTGCGTCTGTTATTACTTCGTCACGAGCTCCTCCGTTCCGATTCAAGCCATGCGTCAAAAGATCCGTGTTGAGCTATACACATCGGTAAGAACATTATTTTTTAAACGTAGGTATAAAAAAAAAATACAAAATACATTTTGAAACGCTCGAGACAGTGTGGTATTTATGTCTCTATTGTTATTATTATTTTGTATTCATTAGATTTGTCACCATAATATTAATTACATACGTAATTTACATCCACCGTAATTTACAGTTTTATCAAAGTTCTTATAGATAGCAGATGCGCGGAGCTTTCAAAAGCCTTTTTGTTGTAACAATTATGTAAGCCAACTTTTTTTTAGACCTACCGCGATTTGTTGGTGGATGCGCAAAGGTTGCCCGCGAAATTCAAATTTTCTTGGGGGTTTTGCAATTTGTAGATCAGTGTCAGGTTGTATCTTGACATTTTAGAACAAATCTAACTTAGAGAGATATATTGGTGATTCTTATCGCCGCCACCTGCAAATTGTAAAAAATGTAAATAAATTTTAATTTCGCAGGCTACTTGTACGCATTCACCTTAATTTATCAGACTCGATTGTTGTCATTAAGAGCCTATACTAAAAAGACTTAGCATGATCCTCCGTTATGTCGAAAATACCGCAGAATTAATTTTGAAATAAATATATGTTAAACTTGAGGATTAATGTTAAGTACTATGTTTGATGAAAAAACGATTTCATAAAATTTTCTTAGAAAAATCCAAAGTTACCTCTAAACCGAACAATAAACCGCTGGTATTCAAAAACTATTCCAAATTAGATCATGAAACTTTGCATGCTAACTGAACTAACTATAAAGCAGGTTTTATTTTTTATTTTATTTTTTAATTACCATTACTTTCATCGTAAAAAGAACTAAAGAACCTAAACTATCGGCGTCTTGAAGTTTGTTTCCTCGCTCAGCGCTTCGGGTTTCGAACGGATAAAGAGTGAAGTGGCTGAGGTTGTATAGGCTCTTAATATAGGTTGAGCGAAGAAAACTTCTTTTTATTGGTTGCCTGGTGTTCTCTGGTACTGTTAAGCCTGATTTACGTAGTGCGTTTTAATAATAATAAAAAAAAAAAATTACGGTGCTTGTATATCATAAGTCAAAGCAACTATAAAAGTTTCACTGTCTGGTATATCATAAGTTGAAGCAACTGTAAAAGTTTCACCGTCTGGTATATCATAAGTCGAAGCAACTATAAAAGTTTCACCGTCTAAGCTTGTTTCTACAATTCATTTGTTGCTACAATTTTATTGTAAGCCACAGGCGGGAAACTTGTACCGTGTAAATGGGGCTTTTACTCTTTTATGCTGTATCCAGTTACTATATGCCATTTACAGCTCTTTAGTCGTTCGTTGAAAAGGCAGGTGAGAATTAACAGCATTTAAAATCATTTGGCTTAACCCTTCGAATGCCGGAACGCAGGTCTGCGCACCATTTTTTTATGCGAGTGCGCCACTCGAAAAAACACCTAATTACATTAATGTAATTAGGTGTTTTTTCGAGTACAGCTAAAATCGCGCAGACCTACGTTCCCGGCATATGAAAGGTTAACCTGAGCCGCAGGCAATTGATTCTTAGCTTTACTATGTTAATCACTACTATAACTTGAATCACGAATAAAACCCTGCAACTAACTAAAGATTTAAAAAAAGAACTTATCATCATCATTCCCCTGCCCTTATCTCAATTTATTTAGGCTCGGCGCAACATGTCCCTTTCTTAACAAGTATAATTATTTACAGAATTATAATCATTAAAGTCATCAATACAGCTCTTTAACACGTTCTGTGCGGCCAACGCGCATGCGCGATTTTCGAACGTTCACCATGTGCTGGCGGCGCTTATGCGCGTCCATACAATTTATTTAACTTCCTTCGAATGCGGCGCGCCGCACCTGTGGGTTTTTTGTGCATCTCTATTGTTCTTGGCGTAATTGTTTTATGACTCATAAAACTGGAAAATTTTCAAACACATAAGCGTCTCGCCGCACTTGGGACAAGTTTGTAACGCCGCACATATGCGCCCAGCCGCACTGGGCAGAGTTTCTTCAACCGCGCATGCGCGCTCATAGCACCACACGAAGTATTTTTTGGGCGCGCATGAGCGTTTGCCGCACAGGGTTTAGTGTATCATAAAGCAGCACTTGGAGCAAATTCGCCAAATAATTCAGCAGTTAATGTGTTAAGACCCTTAACTATTACATGAAGTCTTGAAATGTAAGGATTATACTAATTTTATTACTGATTCTAATGATTATAATTCTGTAAACTCATATTTGTTACGGTCGCAAATCATACTTTAATCAACATACAACCAACGTAAGAAAATTTGACTTTCGCGGGCTGCTCTGGCGTTTCCCCTTAAGAAAAAGATAGTCAGTCAGTAAGGTAGGTAGAGGAACTGATTGACCAGCCGATGTATTCCGTAAAAATCTCGCCATAAAAACTTAGGAGAGCTTGAAGTGAGCTGTCCGTAGTGTCAATCCTTAGCATCAGATGGAACAACAGCAGTGCTATTCTGTATAAATCTCACCATGGAAACTTAGGTGAGGTGAGCGTGAAGAGAGCTGTCAATAGTTGCAATCCCTAAGCATCCGGTGAAATGAGAGCTCGCTTCACCTAAGTTTTCACGGTGAGATTATTACAGAAAATACCAGCAGGAATCCAGGTCATTCGCTGTATGGAAGTAAATAATTTTAATATTCATTCATTCCTTCAACCGCGGAAGCTTTTGTAACGTATTTCTTACCGAATGCTTATAAAGACTTTTTAACGACAATATTTCCAAACGCATAGCCCTAAATAAATACGTAACGCATTCTTGACGGTTGCTATTATGTTTTTACCAGGAAATCAGACAAGCTGCCGAGTTGCTTGGCTTCCATGAGCTCACCAAGTTGAGCCAGTTCATTCTGGACCAACATCTGTTGTTCGACAAGGGATTTATGCTGCAGTTTCATACGGTGAGTTTAAAGTTAAGCCAGTGAGGGTTTTCTGAAATGCAGTTCACTAGGTGGCAGCACTGAGACTTCAGGTCCGGGCAAGTGTCAAAGCGCCTATATTTTCTTTAGTCGTAACTGAATGATGAATGTCATCCTAGTTATGCAGAAAGCAGCCATATGGGACTTTTCCCAATAATGAGTTATAAACACAGCCATAGTAATTTCGACACACATGTTTTTTTGTTCATGGATGCAACCATCGACAGAGAAATGCTTATAAGTCTGTTTGCGCTTTTCCCGACATGGCTGCCTTCTGCATAACACGGTCCATTTTATATTCATTGTCGAAATGGAAGACATCTTGTCAAAGTGGCGCCACCTGGTGTTGTGAATTTTCATGAAAACCCTCATTTGAGTCGTATGGTACTGGTTAAGTTTTACATTAATTGTTACTTCATTCATATACAGTGTATAAGGGACATGACTCGCAAACCATATATTTTGATCGTGTAGGCATTGCGCTTTTGTATGAAACAGTACATTTTTTTAAAATAACCGATGATAAATGTATACTCTGGAGGAATAGTTTGCGCGTTGATTTTGTTTACACCATGTATAATAAAAACAAAGTAATCTTACGTTTTTGTCGGTCAGAAATATTGAACTTACCACCAGTAAGTACGCCGAGCGAAGAATAGACGTTTTCACGTAAAAAAAAAAATAGATATTATCGATAAATAACATCCCTTTGGCTTGATTTTTGAAATAGCACGAGCCTTAACACCCACACTCTACAGGAGTACAGGAGTTGCTCTGCAGTGGTTCAACACAGGACGAAAATAAAATATATAAAGAAAGAAAGAACTGAAGGAAGAAAATATGTTTATTTGCGGTAAACATGACGCAAAGAAATAACACTTAAACACAACACACACACACACTTTAATTCTTATATCGTTCATTTACACCTAAAAGAGGAGCCGTTATGGTAAATCCTGGGGAATGCGTTTAGTTTCGGTAGAGAACCAAAGTTGTCGACATAACACAGAATGAGTAAACTGAAGTAGTAAAGGGCCGGCCATAGCCGTAGAACCGATGACTCTTGAGTTAGACGAGTTTGAGTGGAGACCGCGAATCAGCAAACGTAAGGTAAGACTCCCTGCGGCGTGCAATAGGAGAGACCTATATCCAGCAGTTGCAGCAGGATGATGATGATGATTTGGTTATCTTTTGTAGTCTAACAACAACTATGTTTCTCTTGTAGCCTTTGGGAGCCCGTCTCCGTGACATGTACGTCGAGCGTGCTCTGTTCGCGGACGTGACGTTCGACCTGGACGACGGCATCCACCTCGCGCACCGCGCCGTGCTCATGGCTCGCTGCGATCCTATGAAGGCCATGTTCCAGGGCCACTTCCGCGAGAGTACCTCCCGCGTGGTCAGTACACCTTACACAGCGTATCTATCTCAGATCTCCGGTGCGTGTGCGCCGTCTCTCCACAGACAGCCTTCCGTTCCTCTGCGCTGCATGCCTTGTCACCTGTACACGCGAGGATCTAATAGCTGCATCAACAAATGTTATTCGCATTGCTGACCTTTGGGTCAAATAAATTTAAAAAATATAAACATGTTTTTACCATCGACACGGTAAGCTATAGTCAACTACTTATCTTGGCCGTATTTTTCCTCTTAACACGTTCTGTGCGGCAGACACGCATGTGCGATTTTCGAACGTTCACCATGTGCTACCGGCGCATATGCGTGTCCATACAATTTATGTACTTCCTTCGAATGCGGCGCGCCGCACCTGTGGGTTTTTTGTGCATCTCTATTGTTCTTGGCGTAATTGTTTTATGACTCATAAAAAATGGGAAATTTTTCAAACACACCTAGGCGTCTCGCCGCACTTGGAATAAGTTTGTAACGGCGCACATATGTGCCCAGCCGCACTGGGTAGAGTTTCTTCAATCGCGCCTGCGCGCTCATAGCACCACACGAAGTATTTTTTGGGCGCGCATGAGTGGTTGCCGCACAGGGTTTAGTGTATCATAAAGCAGCACATCGAGCAAGTTCGCCAAATAATTCAGCAGTGAATGTGTTAAATAAAGGGAGATCTTGCCCGGTTCTCTTAACCATTAACTCAGCGAATCTTGTTATGTACCCAAAAAAATATGAGGTGTAAGAAAGAAAACATGTTTATTAAATATTTATTTGTCTTATGTGTAGTGAACAAGCCACCTTTTCTCTACCCATAGCAATAGGAGTGATGAGTAATTTTTTTTTGTCCGTCAGGTAGATTATTAAAAAATATTGGACACGTATTTTTTCCTTTTTTTACGTAATCAAATGATTACGGCGATACATTGAGTTAAAATGTGGCATGACGTCACGCCTTGCTAGATTTTATACGTAGTTTGTTATAGTTGTGACGTAGCGACTCGCTACGTCACAACTACGAGCGCTACTAGCGAGCCCCCACTCCCCAACTTGAATGCATTTTATTTGTATTTTTTTATATGATAAAGCAAAAAATACGTGTATAATATTTTTTTATTATCTGACTGACGGACTAAATAGTATTTCCTTTTTTTACCCAGGCATCATCCCTATTGTAAAAGCAAGACATATACCAGCGTCTTCTTTCCTCAAATAACAAATTATAATCATCTCCCTGCTTATTGATATTTTGGTCCATGCTGATAATTTTTTACCACAGATATTTTTTACCATTTTACCACAGATATTTTTCTCCTCAGATATCATTCCCTGGTGTAAAAATGTACGCGTTCCACATTCTGCTAAGCTACATCTACAGTGACAAGATACCCGCTGTAGACCCCAACAGATGCCTGGAACTGCTGGAGCTCGCCAACAGACTGTGCATGAACCGCCTCGTGAACCTGGTGGAGGCCAGGGTCATAGACCAGCTGCAGCAGAGAGACAGGTTAGTCTACTCAGTATGTTACATCTAGGATATGTCCTAGATTTAAGCTTCATCTACAGCGGCAAAATCTCCGCTGTGAATCAGACCATCGTTATAACTTCTTACAAGGCGTGTGGTCGATTGTGTTTTGCACTGGGAACAATTACAAACTTTCATTCCCTATAGAGGACTTTTCAAAATCGCCCTCTCTACAGGGTGAAATTGAATTCATGGGCATCCTTTTAAGGGGTCATTGTACTCATCATAATGAACAACTTTTACCATAGGACCAAACCTGATCGCAAAAAAAAATCAGCTCATTCCTACATACTCTCATTACTACAACTCGTCAAAATACTAAATCTATGGGAACAGCTGTTTTCTTTTTCGTGATTTCAGGTTTGGTCCCATAGTCAAAGTTGTTCATAATTATGAGTACAATGATCCGTTAAGAGGTTGTGCGTTATTTAAGTTACACCTTGTATAGAACTGTACAAAATTTCAAGCTTCCAGACGCAGCGGCTTATGAATTTTAGATTTTTATTTTAAGAAATAATGCACAATATTTACTGTAGGCAACATATTTCGCAGGGTGTGCGGGGATGACGATCAAGTCGTCGAGATAGCTTTGTCACTGCTGGAGCCTGTCAAGGTAATTAACATCTAATATATGTAGAACTATAGTTTGACCGCTACCGCTGTACCGCAGGGGCAGGACGCCGTGAACGTTGAAGAATGAGCGGCCTGCATTGCCCTTCCTGTCTCGCCGCGCACATACCTAAGGCGTGGTACTGGTCAAACTATAACACACACAGTACATAACTACCGTTTTTTACCTAATAAATAATAAACACTTTTTCATAAAAAAGGTGAACTTCAATATACTCTATTTCAGCTGCACAATGCACATAACCTAGCAGACTGGTGTATGTGGCGCCTGTGTGGCGCGTACGACCGCGTGTGTCGCGCGAGACACCTCAGCCAGCCCTCACGGGACTATCTCTCCGACAACCGGTGGCCGCCCGTCTGGTAAGAACCGTAAATATGAATATTAACAGGTCTTCTATCGACATGATGATGTTCGATGGAAAGTAAACTGATAACCACTCATATGAGCAATCCAATTGGCCCTATGCGAACACTAAACTGTAAAAATCCAAATTCAAATATTGGCGTTGAATTTTTTGTGGACAGCGCACTCTGTTTGATTTTTTAAAATGATTGAATGACAGCTGTCGTTCTTGTATTGACAGAAAGCCATTGAAATTCCTGATATTTTCGTTAGGTGGCGTTGGTTGCAAGAGGCATATTGGAAGAAACTTTTTTGCGGAAAATAATAGCACTATCTCCAGAAATTCTCATTGCCAACGTCAAATAAATTAGTTAAATTAAAACCACTAATGCCCGGTTTCTGAGGTTTTTAAACGGAGTTTATCCATTCGGCAGTTCTTATTGGTTCAATATCGTCTTTCTGAACAACTAAGGAAGAATTTAGCTTAAAAGTCGAGTGAATTACTATCGCGGGGTTATCTGAGGACATCAAAAACTGAACATAAAGAAGGAATTCGCTTAAATAGATTATTTTGTCGAGTCAATAGCTTACTCCGTTTAAGAATTCTTTAGAAACCGAGCATTACAGACACTTTTGAATTGTCAAGGAGTCGTCGGTCAGTTAGAAGGTTGAAGCTAGTTGCCCGTTTGCATTTGTTAGGATTCAAAATTGATAGCATTGACTTCGTCATTTGTACATTAGGCTGTGACCTAAGCTATTGTCGCGCACATAGGTACGCGATCGCTCGCGTGCACATGTCACTTTTTAGTCGAGAAACCGGAAAGTGCCCTGGTCGGCGCGATCACGCGTTCAGGTTCACCGAACAAAAAGTTCGAACGATCGTGTATTCGCGCGACAATCGCTTTTAGATACGTGGGACGCGGGGTACTACTAAGGGCAGGGGAAAGTTGGCGGATATGTCGAAACTTGAGTCAAACGAGACTAGTTGTAATTGTAACAGAGCTTTTTTTTTTTTCTGTTTCTAGGTACGTGAAAGAGTTCGACTACTACCAGAAGTGCGTAAACGAACAGAGTAAAGAGCAGAAGGAGTTGAGGCTCACCACCTCGCTGCAGAACAACCAGCAGACTGGCTGCTTGTGTTTCACTAGTGAGTGTGGCAGTAGTTCATTTTAACCAGTTGACCAGCTAAACAAATTTTACTCATTTTAGATGTGTACTATCGGCAAAACTTAAGCATGCTCAGTTTAGAAAATATTTCTGCGGAAGCGCAGCTAGTCACAGACCACACCCCTTCCTATACGATTTTCGCCTTAAAGATGAGCATGCGGAAGTTTAGCCGATAGTAAATACGTCGATTCCTATGCGATTTCTTTTTTAAATATAACAAAAATCAAAATAGGCATATATCTTAGAATAGAAACGCTTTCAAACTAATGAACGATCGATTGCACCATAGAATCCTTTCGGGTTCTCTGGTCTTGGATTCTATCAAAGGCTAGGGAGGGAATATGAATATACCTAAGCCTGAGCAAAAAATCGCGGCGTAATTTTACCCACTAATGTCGGTGGCAATTTCGTAGACGCGTGTATTTTTCGCCCAAATGTAGCACTTTCGGAATATCCCACTCGGATTTGTCCCTACACAACTTCCCCGTAGTCTCACAACAACATGATAGAGTAAATGTCAGTATGTATGTAGGCAAGGTGAGGCGTGACAGCGAGCCCGCGCCTGACGTCACCACAGCGCTGTGCCGCTCCGCCGACGTGCCGCATGTACCGCACCCGACACTCAATCAACATCAGCCGCCCCTCTGACATCTGCCTTACTGGAGGTTAGTAACACTCTGTTCTCCCACATCTTAACGCCTTTAACGTCCCACTGCACCTCCCCCTCCCTTGCATTTCAAGCTGAAGAAAAAAAACCCACAACTTGAAACTGACGCACATAACCTTCCTCGTCAGTCACCATTTTATTCTATCAAAATTAACACATAGGAGGTGTCTAGTTTTGCCACAAATAAGCCGGTACAGAAAACAACCATTCATTTTTCTGCGTTTGCTCTTGCTTAGGGTCTGCGCAACACGTTTTCTTCTTCCATTCTCCCCTGTCAAACGTCACGCTATCATTCACTCCCTTCTCTTTCATATCATTCCTCACACAATCCATCCATCTTTTCTTTGGCCTTCTCTCCCTCTCCATCTATCAACATTTTTATATTCATCACTCTTTTAGTCACATGCGTTTTCTCCCGAAATAACCACTATTGAAGAAAGACCTCAAAATCTGAAAGAATTACCTATATTTTAAAGAGAGGACAAGATAAAACCACTCTTAAAAATATTAGAGCCATATGCTTTTTAATTCTTGGAGGGGAATCCGGTAAAACGGATTCAGTAGTGTCTAGCTAACAATGGGGAAGAAAACTGTCAAATTAGTTCCGCGTAGATGGCGCTAAATGTTTGTTATGTTCTTTTGTCAATGGCTTTCATTCAGGCACCATGTTTAAAACTTTGCCGCGAGATGGCGCTGTTTTTTCTTGTCGCCGATTGGTTGGTTTGTGCTCAAGATGACTTTGACAGGTGACAAACACAGCGCCCTCTTGCGGCGAAGCTTCCGGGAAACAATTTAACTCCATTAACAAAAAAAATGGAATGGAAGGATTCTGCGCTTACGTTTGAGTACCCCTCATTTAACCTAGGTCAAATTTTATTTTCTTTCTTTCTTTAATTTTGTTTGTACTGTGCACTAAATACATACATAAAGGGTAAATTAACATAACATAACATCACGCCTGTACTCTCCGAAGTGTAAGGCAGGGGTGTATCTATACTACACTCAAAGGTAATTTTTTTTTTTTTTTATATTCCAGGTCCCTCCGTTTCGCGGTGCTCCTGCCAGTATCGATGTGCTTCATGAGCACAATACTGACCATACTGATACTTTTCCACGTCTACACTTAAACACTGCTCACTAGAATAGTCGTCGTTGCACTAACTAATATATAAAATATAATATATTGAACACGGCTCGGGTCTAGGTAGGAGGCTGGTGTTTAAAATGGCGTATTTCCGGCTATTCAAAATATTATTCGAGAAATCTTAAGTTATACACATTTTTATCGAGAGATTTTGCGCATATACAAGGTTAAATTAAATTAGATGGCGAAAGTTTACAAACGTGATTAACAATATCTAATGTTGATACAAAAAAAAAACTCATAATTCCAAGTAACTATTAATTGTAAAAAAAGATTTTTAAAAAATATAAAAAAAAAACGAAATTAAAACTATTAAGTACTAATATGAAAATAAAAAGTCTGGGTATTTAAATTAATTAAACAATATAATAAGTGCATATATAATCAGCGTATAATGTTCCCACTGACACTGAAACTGACACAGGCCTCTCTTCGAGAGGGAGTGGGCCGTAATCCACCACGCGGGCTCAGTGCGTGATGGTAGATGTCACATGTCTTCGAATTTTTGGTTCTAGGACATGCCGCGTTTCCACACGATGTTTTCCTTCACCGTTTTGAGAACAGCGGTGATGAAATTCGAACCCACGACTTTTTTCCCGTCTTGAAAAAAATAGGGTAGATATAATAGGTGAACGGAGAAAAAGTAGAATATACCTAGTAATAGTACCTAGTTTTTTTTTTATTTTGAACACAAAATCGAAATTCAGGTTGCGCAGTGCGTATGATTTGAATTTCGATATTTTTTAACAATCTATAAAGTTTTTTTCAAAATTTCTTTTTTTTGTTTTAGTTTACTTCAAATGTGTAGTGTTTATTGATAGAGCAATTTCTGTCTAAGCTATTGAATACACAAAAAAAAAAAAACTAGATGCTTCTACTCTGTTCACCTATTTTGCTGTCGTAAGAAAAAAGGGCACAATTAACATTAAAAAAAAAAATTGAGTTACATACATATTTAGAATCAGAAAAAAAAGGCTAATCTGCTCAATTTTTTGTAGATTTTTTTTTAAAATGTTAGTTGTGCCCTTTTTTTCTTACGACGGCAGTATTGTACCCTATTTGTTTCAAGACGGTAAAAAAAAATCCAGTACTTATATAACTCTTAAGTCGGGGCTACCACTATTCCTAAGGGCATAAATATTAATAAGATTAGATGGTCACAAATTATTATAACATTAAACTTCAGCTAACTACCGGGACTATGGTCGCTGGTAGCGAAGTTACTTGAAATTATAAGTTTCAAAAACTATTTCATTTTGTTTTATCACCATTAAGCCCCATTTACACGATGCAAGTTTCTGACTGGCATCGATTTTTTTTTAAATTTTTATTTGAGATGGGTTTGCTCTTGACTTGTATTTGTAACCGTGTTATACAGAAGGTAGCCATGTCCGGAAAAGTACAGAGTTATAAGCATTTTTCTGTCGACGGTTGCATCATGGATGCATGGACAAGGCTGCATTTGACGGCTCATATCTCCGTGATAAATAGAGATATCGACATGGCTGTTTTTGCAAAAAATCTTGCATGTCGGAATTAGTATGGCTGTGTTTATAACTCATTTTTGGAAAAAGTGCCATATGGCTGCTTTCTGCATAACTAGGTCTATTTTTGCTTAACTGATGGTATGACACAGGCAATTAAATACCACCGTGTAAATCAGGCTTTAGACATTACCATCACGTATGTGATTTTGCTAGTTAATTTTATTTGACCTCTTTTGTGCATAAGGTTTTATAGTGTACTACAATTGCGCACACATTAATTACGACAAGTAAATGGTCAATTAAATATAGCTATGATTTGGTAAAATGTGTCAGATTTAAGATTTGATTAATAGTATTTTGTATGTAAGGAGTAAGAAAAAATAAACAATAAATGTGGACGATTATTTCGGTAGGCAGTTTATTTTAAGGAGACGTAACTATTGCTTCAGGTAATTTATTAAGGTATATTCATTCAGTATTTTGATTATAGCTTATGTACTTGTATTTTGCTAATTCTTGTGTATATCAGTAGCAAATTGGCTTTTAGTTCATAAATGATTTTATAAAAATCTATGTAATCAATATAATTTATTCAATTGTAAAGGACTTATTTTAAAAAAAAGTTGTAATCTTTTAAGCCTCTAATAAGCAAGTTATAATTAGTTATTTATAATGTTTTCCTTCTTAAAAATAATATTTAATAAAGCACTTGCTTTTTTTAAAATAATGGTATGAAAACACCAGCCTCAGAGTTTGGTCACTAAGCGCAGAGCGAATCTCGACCTTATTAAACATAGTTTTTAGTCTACTTTCCATTAATATGTAAATTGAGTTGCGCTCGCGGCTAAGGTATGGGAATTTGAGCTCAATCTCTTAATGCTAAGCTCTTGTTTAACGTGAAAATCGTTGTTTGTTGTATTACTGTGTTGTCCTGTTTCTGTGTGAGATGGCTAATTGTCAACTCCTTTTAACAACCTTGTAACAAATGGTTTTTGATTCCTAAAAAAGTACAGGGTCAAATTAAATTATTTAGCGAAACTCCGCAGACGTGATGGGTATCGATCGATATCCAACAACAACAAAAACATTCAACAACATGATAAAGCAAAAAATAAATTATTTTGATGATTTTTTTTGGGTCATCGGTAGTGTTGAAATATCAGTTTAAAAATTCTGTTTTTTTATTGTCTTAACATCACCGATGGGATGGGTATCGATATCTAAAAATGATAAAACAAAACAGATTTGTCAACTCATACTTCAAGTAACAACATTAAAAAATCATCAAATCTCCATTACGTCTGCGGAGTTTCGCTAGCTAATTTAATTTGACCCTGTATAATGTTGAAGTTCTCACTGTGAGGCTTCTTTCATTCTGCTCCTTCAAATAATAATTAAGGACCAGGACCAGGATATGTTTTATGCCAGCTTAGTTTCAATTTACTCATCTTTCTTTTTTTCTACACAAAAAACTTATAAACCACGGAATAGAAAAAACAAGTGGAAGTGCCCACGCAGCTATCCGGTGCGTCACAATTATGCGGGAAAATATGAAAAATAATAACAACCTTCGCCAGTTGTAATAAATCTTAATTTTGTATGGACAACAAATAAGCTTTCCGTCAAAGTTGAATTTGTTGTTCATACAAAATTAAGACTTATTACAACACGCGAAGGTTGATATTATTTTACATATTTTTCCGCATAATTGTGACGCGCCGGATAGCTGCGTGGGCACTTCCACTTGTTTTTTCAATTCCGTGTTATAAACCCATACACTATATTTTTTAATCATTTGCCTGTAAGATTTTAAACATAGTAAGTTAAAATGAGCGCAGATTTGAAGGTAGTGTAGCTTGGTGCTTATAGAAGTTCATGTTAGGGTCTTTTAAGAACGAATTTTACGAAACCATTGATGGTCGCCAGGGTGGCCAGCCTAATTCAAAAATTCTTACGTTTTTAGCAGTTTACAGGTCAGTATCGGGTTGTATGTTAATTACATATGATTTGCGACCGTAAAAACTAAGTATTGATCGATGATTCTAATCATTATAAATCTGTAAATACAATTTTTTTTATGGTCGGGAATCATATTTTGATCAACACACAACCTGACACTGACCTGCAAAAAATGTAATCAATTTTTAAATTCGTTGGCTACCTTAACGCATTCCCCGTAATACCATTTTATGTTGGGGTTGCCAGTATATAATAATAAATTGCAATAAATAATAATAATTGCAATATTTTTCTACGTTGAAGGTTGCTGGATTAAAAAAAAATAGTAATAACGGCATGTTTTTGAATGTGTGTGTATTTTTAAAACTAAATCTGCTGTGTGGCTTCGTCAAAGTGTTTTAATTAAGATACATATTTGAGAGAGACTAATCATATAGCATCATTTTAATTTAAAATGTTACCTTTTGTAATATTCATCTTCATGTCTCGACGGTATTTTGGCCGTTAAATTTACAAGCACATGCGGAGACATTTTAACTTTGCTCAGGGCTGATTTTTCCAATGTGGGATATCTTTATCCACGACATAATGAAATGTGATGCTTGTGGCTTCGATTCCTAGGTCGAGCAGTGTTATGGAGTTTTTCCATTAGGAGTTTTCTAGTAGCAGCCTCAAGACGAAATTCTTTAACCAGTGCGTGTTGCCAGTGATGACCTACGGCACTGAAACGTGGTTGCTCACAATCAATCTGCCTAGCCTTTTCCCAACTAAGTTGGGGTCGGCTTCCAGTCTAACCGGATGCAGCTGAATACCAGTATTTTACATGGAGCGACTGCCTATCTGACCTCCACAACCCACTTACTGGGTAATACGATACCCCTTGGCAAGACTGGTTGTCAGACTTTCGGGCTTCTGACGACCCGTAACGACTGTCAAAGATCCACGAATGACAGCCGGGACCAACGGCTTAACGTGCTTTCCGAGGCACGGAGGAGTCTCGGTATGAAAAGATGGTCACCCATCCACAGACCAACCTCGGCAAGCGTAGCTGATGGATCGACCCTTGCGGCTGTTATTACTTAGCCACGAGCTCCTCCCACGTGGTTGCTCACAATGGGCCTTATTGGAAGGCTAAAAGTCACACAAAGGGCTATGGAGAGGACTGTGCTTGGAGTTTCCCTACGTGATCAAATCAGAAATGAAGAGATCCGCAGGAGAACCAAGGTAACTGACATAGCCCGAAGAATTGCCAAACTAAGTGGCAGCCGGCAGGGCACATTGCTCACAGAACAGATGACCGATGGGGCCGAAAGGTTCTGGAGTGGCGACCGCGTACCGGAAGACGTAATGTTGGACGGCCTCCCACAAGGTAGACCGGTGACCGTGTGAAGGCCGCAGGAATCCGCTGGATGCAGGAAGCACAGAACCGGTCGAAGTGGCGTGCTTGGGGGAGGCCTACGTCCAGCTGTGGACGTCTTTCGGCTGAAACGATGATGATGATGAGCCCGGAGTCTGGAGTTCTGCCCGGTGGATGGCAATAGGCTCGCCCCCTATTATAAGGGACTTAAATATAACTGGCGAAATGTGGGTGTGCTATTAGGTACCTATACATCTACCAAACTCTCCGTGGAATTCAGGCGTGATTTTATGTAATTTTGAGTATAAACAAATATCTGACGTTAGAAAAATCAGCCCTTATAGTTCTATCAATAACAATGAAATCCATCTATTTTAATCCAATCCAATAAAAATCTGGCAATCCTTCAGGGCAAAATTTTATCACGGCTAACAAAATATTCATTTAAATTATTTACTCATCAGTATATTTTTTTACACTGTATTAGAAACAACACTATTCCTCCCTTAGTAAGTAATTTAGTGAGTAAGGCGCCGAATTCAATTGCTTATAATTTTAATAGTTCTGTTTAGTTATGAGTATGACGAATTGGATTTGATTTTGTGGTAGAATCGTGCTGAAATTAAAAATTACAAAAAAAAAAAAAACTAGCACCGGTTTTTTGGATGCAAATTCCATTTGAACTGTTGTCAAATCCAATGGCAAGCGATTTGATTGGTATTTGTTCTATCATTAGATTTGATGGCAGTTTTACTGATCGGATTTTCCAAAACAAGGGCGATAAAGGGGTAACAATTTGAACTGTGGTCGCTTAAAAATATAAAAAAAATATATATATGTATTATATTTTCCTGTGATAGTTCTACAACAAACTCAAATCCAAGTATGAATAGTTTTGGCGTCAGTATTGCTTGATGGAGCTCGGTAGGTGTAGTCTGTGATAGGAATATAATCAGAACTGTGATCAGTACGGTCAAACCACGCGTAATAACATACCAAAGATGTCATGTATGGTCAGCAAAACAGTCTTAACACTTTATTTTAATAATTATTATTTCTTTCTTTCTTGTTAAAGTCTTTTTGGTTTTTCCATTTGAAAAAGGCATATTTACATATCTTATTATTTGAAGGTACTGGGTCAAATTAAATTAGCTAGCGAAACTCCGTAGACAATATCCGCGATCGATATCTATACGTGATAAAGCAAATGTGTTGATGTTGTTTTCTTTTTATTGTAAAAATCTGTCCGCCTTACTATCACACCCAGCCACTGATCGATGCCCATCACGTTAGCGGAGTTTCGCTGGCTAATTTAGTTTGACCTTGTATTGTGAAATAATAAAATTCAGAGCCTTGTTTTTTTTTTGCATTTGTTGGTAGAGATCGTCTAATTTAAAACTGCACGCCCCTTTACTGCTTGTTGCATACACATTTCAAATGTTTGTATATAAATTGAAGAGGGGCGTGCATTTTTAAATTAGATGATCTCTATAAGCTAGTTTTGCTGACCGTTATATTGTAAGTGATGTGTGTTGAGAGATATATCGATTGTTGAGTGTAGTGGGTACGTAATTTTGTTTGCGAGTGTGATAATGACGTGTAAAGGGCCAGCCCTAGTGGAAGGACGGCCGTGTATTAACGTTTTTGAGCCAAAGGCTAAATGTCTGTGTGGCTTTTAAGTATCAAGGTTGCTTTGAGCCCTGTATTAATGTCATTGATAATATGGCGGCAGAATTAAAAATGATTCGCTAAAAGGGTTTTGAATTTCCAAATTAATGTTCGCTAGCCACCTAAATGTCCGGGTCCGGGTCCGGGTAGTGTTATATAAAGTTTAGTGTTAATTATTAATCAAACAATCAATGAATCAATCAATTCATCGATTATTTTTATCATCTGGTATAATTTTTAGAAGCGCTCATAAATGATAAATGATAAATGATAAATGATTTTTATTTCTGTAAGTAGGTTTGTACAAACACTTTTACAAGTCAATATTTTTTTTTAAACTAGATGAGGTCGGCGTTTCCTATCTGACTACTCTGAGAAGAAAGGCCGAAACAAACTCAGAGGTCACAGTCTCTTATAAAGTCCAGACATAATCTTGGTCACTTCATGTGAAGACCATGTAGATTGGTGTCTGAAATGGTCTTTTGAGGAAAGAACCACACAGATTGAGAGGACCTGTCCAGTCAGTGCACGCATTTGTCAGTAATCGCGCAGCTCAACTAGCTCAACGATTCGACGAACAATACCAAAGAAAGGACATTGGGGTAGGCCGCATAGATTACTCAAACTGCCAGACCATGATTAAAAATAACTGAGAGAAAAAATAAAACAAACAAAAAAAAAAAGGCAATGACCTACATAGTCTTCACATTCACAATAAAGTAAAATAATATAATACTTACAAAGTAAATATTAATGTCAACATTCAGTATGCAAAAATAAAAATAATATAAAATAAAATTGGAGCAGTTCAATCCCAAGCCTTTTTGTCCTCAATATAATCTTTAACGGTATAAAAAGCTTTCATAGAGTTAGCATGGTACAAAAACGTTTTAAATTGGACACGTCAGCGAGACTGCTCTAGTCGCACGGACATTCAACCGGAAATAGGTTTTTGGGTGACCATAGTCGCCCGGACATTGAGATGGTTAGAAAATAAACATTGGCATTTAAACATAGCGTTGTTGTACAATTTAAATCTCTTACACTTCATTGTGAAAAAAATGTAAGCATTAATTTTATAGTGAAATGAATGCTAAAATCAACTAAAACTTTTAAATCTTGTGTACAAGCCGGGCGAATTAACATGACACCTGGTTCGGAACTAGATACTCCCCGAATACCTCGAGAGGCGCCCCACCGTCGCTATGCGAGGGTAGTAGCGATAGCATCACTGTTATCGTTGCAGTGTCGTTGCGCTTTCGAATTTTCGAGTTATTATTTGTTATTGTTATTAGATTTTTGTTATCATTGATACGTTTGGACAGTTTTTCTTAAAACAGTTATGTTTTTTTTTTTTAACAAAATGGTAGGAGAAACGATACACAGTAAAAAGCGGGTCCTTATACTCAAGGTATTGACTTTTTTGAACGCGAGAAAGAAATTAGCTAATTTTTGACTCCTGTGGACCCTACCAAAAGTTCAGCCGGTCTATTCTGTAAATATTTCGCCGTGAAAACTTCGGTGAAGTGAGCTGTCATTCTAACTGATGCTAGGGATTGAGACTATTGACAGCTCACTCCACGCTCTCCTCACCTAAGTTTTCACGGTGAGATTTGTACAGAATAGCACTGCTGATTTGCTATTCTAGTGTCAGGTACACACATTTCTAAGATTGCTATCAATATTTAATTGATAATGGATCGCGATATCATACAATATGTATAAAGATTTGAATGGTACAATATACAAGTTACTACCTAATACCGATTTATGTAGGTATTCGATTTAATAATATACATGATTAGGTTTAAAAATTATAAACAAGTAATTTTTGTAAAAGAATATGAAATGGAAACGAAAACTTTTTTGCAAACTGTACTTTGCACAAACGTCATTCGAGCCAAATGTCATGTTAATTGGCCTAGCCCGACTAGCAACATTTCTTTGCGACCAACTTTCGTCACTAACGAAAGACTAATCTAAAAAAAAGATTCCTATGAACTGAGAACCTCCTCCTTTTTCTGAAGTCTGTTAACAAATCGGTAGGTACAGTTGATATCTCTGATTAATATTCGTGCAACTGTGGATTAATGGACTTATTTAATTAACTAGCGAAACTCCGCAGACGTGATGGGTATCAATATCTATACAGATAAAACAAAAAAAAAAAAACTGATTTCTGACTCATACTTCAAGTAACAACAATACCAGAGCGAGCGGTCGTTGACCCCATAAAAAATCAACAAATCTTTTTTATTTTATCTTGTTTAGATATCGATACTCATCACGACTGCGGAGTTTCGCTAGCTAATTTAATTTGATCCTTTACATCGGCCCGACTTTTAAGGAAAAAAAATTGTATCGTAATCATTTTGCTAGTAGCGCCACTTCCAAAAAAAAAAAACAAATTCACGCACAACGATCTGAAAACCCTATTTCTTTAAGCCTGACTAGCTTTAACTAAGCTTATAATTAGTTGTGCGAACAATTTTAAATCTTAAGTGGGTGTTGTAAGATCGAAACTGGATTACGGCTTTGATTGCAGACGTGATGAAAGGATTTAATACATCTACGTAGATATAATGTCTTTGTAATATTAAGTGATGTTCAGTGTTGGATTTGTTTTAAGAAAATTTAAAAAACGAGAGAAAATGGGAGATTTCCTTTCTCACCTTACGCAGATAAGGAACAAGCATTGATCACCATGCTTTGTGGCCAGCTTTATTTACTATGTTTTCCTTCACCAAACATTTATATTAGTAATGTCTGAACCATCGCTTACACTCCAGGCCACCATAATTTACCAACTCAAGATGCTACTTCTATAATTAGGAATATACTTAAAACAAATCCAATAACATACTACTTGTAGTTTAAATAATCTCCTAAGAATTTGAAGTACAAAAGTCATCATCACTTTTCACTACATACAGGTTATTCTTATCTATATAAATAAACACTATTTAATAGACATATAATAATATAATTTTAACAGGCACATCGTAAATCCGTAATGTTATGTAATGCTGCGTATATTTTCTTAATAATTGTGTGTACACTTGCTTGCAAAAAAAAACGGCCAAGTGCGAGTCGGACTTGCACACGAAGGGTTCCGTACCACCGTACTGCCATTATTAATATCAAGCCAAAAACGCCGTAAAAAATACGTTTTTAACTTTATTTTATTTTTATTAGGTGTTGTTATAGCGCAATCTCGTGTATCTATTACGGTTCAAAAGATGCAGCCTTGTGACTGATGGACGGACGGACAGCGGAGACTTAGTAAAAGGGTCCCATTGGCACCCTTTGGGTACGGAACCCTAAAAACTGGGGTAGACGAGTTTGAAAAACGTTAGTGTGAAGAACGCAATCTGTATTACTTCGTCAACCGAAAAAGTGGTCATTTTCGGATCGGAATGATCCGACAAATTGAATATAATGTGGACAGACATTATATTCAATTACACCGCCCGGCTGAACAAAGTTGGCGAATTCGCACGAGCCGAATTATGTGTACTAATAGGGAAGAAAATTATTAAATTAGTTCCACGTAGATGGCGCTAAGCGTTTGTTACTTTCATTCAGCTGTCAGTGCAGGTCCTTGCTTTAAACTTTGCGAAGAGACGGCGCTAAGTCTTGTCGCCGATTGGTCGCTTTGTATTTCAGATGACTTTGACAAGTGAAAACCAACGCTCTCTTGCGGCGAAGCTTCTGGGAAACAACCCCATGTCGCCATTGCTTCGGGTCACCTTTGTTGTTCAATAAAAACTGGCGAATCGAATAAGTGTGTAGCACCATTATTCTTCTATTTTTTTTTGTGTTCCAGTTATTTGCAAGCAAGTGTAGGTAATATTTTAATGAATATCTCTATGATCTCATACATTTCTGAGGCACTCATTCAAAAGCAGGGTTAATCTATGAAATTAAATACTGCTTCAATTACTAGTTACTATTTAGGATTCGATTTCAGTAGACTTTACTGCACATAGAGATTGAATGTTATGAATTACTATTGTTTCAATAGAACTATTACTGAAACTAGCAATTGAAATTCACTTCTTGGGCAGTGTTATGAAGTATTAACTCCATCATAATTCCAGTCCATAAAGGATGGTGCTATCGGTCATGATAGCTATGTCTCCCTCTCGCACTGGAATCATGATGGAATTAAAACGTCATAATTCATAATCAGTGAGCGAATAATCGGGCGCTAATATACCTAAACTTCACTTTTATTGCCACGAAAGAATAATATGGACATGCCTTTCAGAATCCCTTCTATTCGTATAAAATACAATAAATTAGTCGATTTGATCACTAATCTGTTAGATAGATAAATCAATTTCCACTAATTGACCACATTGTGCACATTAGGTATCATTTTTTATTGATATTCCATTTGTTTTGAATAAAATAAAGATACTATATCAAAATACCCACTACTATAATTTTGTTAAATTGATAAAGTTGTTTTTACAAAATTGTTACATCTAGGGAACCTGGGATTACTTATGTATTCAGAAAGGAATGTCCATATTAATCTTTTGTGGGAAGAAGTTAAGGTATATAAGCGCCCAATTATCCGATCACTGTTCATAATACACCTGTGGTAAAAAACTGTTGTTATACCATCAAAGTATGACAGAATTTAAAAATAAAAAGAACAGGCACTTTGTAGTTTGAAAAGAATGATATGATAAATCTGCATTTCAATTGAATTTTGACTGGATATATGTATGCCGGGCACCTTCTGTTCCCTATTGTGACTTATAAGTTTACTGAAATCTGCTCCTTGAAGCTAATCTAGACTCTAGCTTAGATATTCTAGTGATCCTAGTGCATAATTAAAAGTAATTGTATTTTGCCAATCTTCACCGTCAGTAATAATGACAATCTGCCATTTTTTACGTACCCATAGATTTTAATAAGTGTATTAAATGTATGTGTAACTAAATACTGTGGTTTTATTCTTCATCTTTTCGAGTTGATGAAAAAAAGGTAAAAACTATCGTTATGCTAACATACCTACTATTTTACCACACCTATCACTACATTATTCCAATTATTAAAAAATAATGTATTTTTGTGCCCCGTGATTTGGGGCAAAGTATACACTTACGGCCAAAATCAAGGGTCAGGTACAATGAGCTAAAGTTTCTAATATGTGTAAAATAAAACAAACATAAATAAGTAATAATTTGTCTATATTAAAAAAAATCTTGGTACACAAGAACTTTGTCCTCCAATAATGTTTCTTGAACACAAATCGTAGACAGAGAATAGCGGTACACAAAACCTCAGCATACAACAGTAGGAGATAGCAATATTTTGACATGAGTACATTACCACGGTTTTTACAGCCATATATACAGCAATTCACCATCACTACGCACTAAAGATTACCTTTTGCAATATTAATAAAGTCACAAATTACAGAGAATGAGCGTTTCACAGTTTTTATCAACGAAAATCTTTCGACAGCACGATTTGTTTGCCACCAATGACCAGTGGTGGCAAACAATAAAAACCCGAGACATAAATAGAGATAGAATAATGATGCTATGTCCTGCTCACACATACAAATTTTGACTGTGTCATCCCACTTTCGCAATTATTATTATTCTAAGAGCATGTCTACCTCTATTCTCTGTGTACGACACCAATATTTTATACTTAACCTAAGTACTTAAAAGTAAATAAACAATTGATACAATTTAAATGTTCAATATCAAATAAATTGTATCAATTAGTGTTCAGCAGCCTAGCATGCAATAGAAGGTAAGACATTTTTCACAGGTTTTCTACAAATCTGTGACTAATGTCTTGAAAAAATAGTACTTGATAAGCCAGCAGTAGCTTATTAGGATATTTTGTAATTATTATTTTGATGAAACCTGTTTTTACCTGACTATTGTAAGTTTTTTCAAAGGCTTAACTACTTGTATGTCCGGGGGCGACAGCTGTCGGAGTGTTGAATGTGTACATGCAACTTCATAATTATTAAACAATATTATTTAATTATTTTTAATACGCTGTCATCTCCTATAATTTTTAGAAGAGTTCATATAGTTACTTAGCAGTGAGGCTGCTCTAGTCACCTTGACATTCAACTGGAAACATTTTGGGGCAGCCATAGTCGCCCCGGACATGAATAAGAACCAATATGTATTTGTTTGCTTTACCAGATCATAATAATACATCATTGAGGTAGAGAACTTCTGACATTGGAAACATACAGATCAGAAACTTACATTAATAAATTGGATACTGTCACATTCAATATTGCCACAAACATAACTGAATATCAACAAAGAGTCAAGTTTTATAACTACAAAATACCAATCTATAATTATTAACCTAAATAGGATGTCCAAGCAGCTTTATTTCTCCCCTGACCTCATCATACAAGTCCTTATAATCATCATGTTCTTTGACCAGCACCATAACACATCCTCTCATGGTGCCCATAGCAGCACCAATGTCTTTACGGCTTGGTGTGTAGCAGTATGGGATGTCTTTCTCTTCGCAAACTGCAGGTAAGTGGCACATGATTTCTATCGGAGATATGTCTCCGGCGAAGAAGACGAGCCTGGAAAGGTAAGAGTAAAAAAATCATTTATTTTTAGGTATTTATGCTATTTATACAGAGAAATTGAGAATTTTCTGATATTTACATAGGTAATAATTTTTTTAATTTTTTTTTTTTATTAAAACTAGGCAAGTATTTTCATGTCAAGGTTGACCTTACAGCAAAATGCATTAATGTTTATACTAATAGTGACAAATATTATAAATTCGTAGTAATTGGGTCAGGACTGTCATGCTTTGTTATATATTCTACGCAAGCGGTGTAGAACGATGCTTATTTACATAACCTCAAAATGTAAAAAGTAACATGTTTATTTACCCTTTTTCACCAAGCCGCAACTGTTTCTGTACGATCTTTAGCCCGTTCCTAATGAAGTTTTTGTGTGAAGTAGACTTCTTGATGAGTTTGTAAATCTTTTTGCTAAGTTTCTTCGGTGCCATGGGCTTTGCAATCACACTGCAATGTTCGACTTTATCGTCGTAACTTTGTGGCTCAGATTTTATGCTGACATCTCCTTGGTCTTCTTGTTCGACAGGCTCTTTTTTTACTTTGCCCATTATGGTTAATTAAAAGTATTTTGTGTTAATTTTGTAAGCCGTAAACACGTGTGCACGCCACAACAGGCAAATGTGAAATTTGACAAGTGATTCGACGTTCAGAAATTCCTCGGGGTTTATTTACGATTACACATTCCTTAGTTTATCTAATGGATAAATCTTTCAGACAAAACAACTAAACCTGTATGCAAATATTTGTAAAGAGCTCTCAAGTAATAAATTATAGTCGAACACTATTTAAAAATTAAAATAATTTGCTCAATTTACTTTATTCTTTGACATGAAATTTATCTTTGAACACATTTCTAGACGATCATTTTGTTTCATTACATGTTAAGTGCTCTTTACGAAGTTTCATATTCGTGTGATTTTTCAACATAAATAATGTACACATACATTTTATAGAATACACAATATATATTTTTTTGTTATTCACAAATTTGAATTGAAAAACAACGAGGATTAATGTCTAAGACAGTATCCATCCATACGATTCACTCACGGAATTAAGAATTATTAAGAACGGAACGTGGTACTCTCACGTTACCATGGAAACATCTACATGTCAACAAAATTCCTTCAATTCACGCGAGTTGCGAAGAAATAATTTAATTACCATGAAAAGCATTGTTTTTTTCTAAAAACAACTCAAGTTTTACCTAGTTAACCTTCCAAAGATTATCTTCATGATGGTATTTTAAGCAAAATAACCCAATTCTTGTGGTAAAAAATGTTTATTGTAGTGCTGATTCGTGTTACAATTTCTAGGGCCTACTGAATATTTTGAAAAAGCTGAGGTCCAATCCTGATAAGGAGTTGCGTCTGCTGCTTCTTGGTCTTGACAATGCTGGTAAAACTACGCTTCTAAAGCAACTGGCATCTGAAGATGTGAACCATGTAACCCCTACTGCTGGGTTCAATATAAAATCAGTTTTATCCAATGGTTTTAAACTAAACGTCTGGGATATCGGCGGACAGAGGAAGATAAGACCGTACTGGCGGAATTATTTCGAAAATACAGATATTTTGGTTGGTAATTTTATAGTTTTAAAAAAGCCTTTATCTAGGTATATTAAGAAATGAGTGCTACAAAAAGTAATTTGAGTTATGTGTGTGTGATGAAGGTTCGTCCTTCCTTTATTACCATTAATCAACTTCGCCTTTCCTAATTTATTCTTGATTAAAAGGTTCAAACTAAGTACCAAGTTTTCCAACAGTGCCATTAATAATAAATCCATACTTTAGAAGGTATTTCAAATTAGCACAATGAAAATGCTGACCATACATTTTCAGATCTATGTAGTTGACTGTTCGGATCATCAAAGACTGGAAGAGACTGGCCAGGAGTTAGCAGAACTCCTGGAAGATGAGAAGTTACGAGGAGTTGCCTTACTGGTGTATGCTAATAAACAGGACTTGGCTACTGGTAATTAATTCAAAGTTTTATTTAAGTGTTTAAAAATATTTGTAAACACTATCAGTCAACAGCAAAATTCAATTTCATTATAAAAAAAATACTAATATTTTTTTATAATTATTTAATACCTACCTAAGTAGGTATTAAATAATTATTTAAAAAATAAAAATAGTTTGCATATAAATTATTTTAAAACTTTTGATGCTGACTGTACCCATAGCGCATACCTACATTAGATCTAGTTACTTAATACATGTTCCTTGCTATTCATACATATTTATTAATAGAGAGTGAATATATCCATTGAATAATAGTTTAAAAAGTATTTAATCTTCTGCACAGCGCTGCCAGCCAGTGAGATAGCACAGCATCTGGGTCTGCATCTGATCAGAGACCGCACTTGGCAGATACAATCATGCGTCGCTACTGACGGCACTGGAGTCAAGGTAGGTTCATTTTCACATCTTTACAATTAACATACAAATCACTCATGTCGTGGCCATTTTATAGGTACTGATTGGTGAAACGTAACATAAAATGTAACACAAATTAGCAGTCTTAATTTATGGAATGCAACATGAAATGTACTAGGTGAATTTGTTGCAACATGACATTACATTTTAATGTTACTAATCTGTGCATTGTAATTTTGAAGAAAACTTACCTATAATACAATGGCACAATTTCTCTATGACTTTTCTTTGCACTGTCACTTCAGCAGATGGTGTTTACTTTTATGATGGGAGCTAAATGGTATTTAAAGGTACATATTTGTCTTTTTTTCTTACAGGAGGGCATGGAATGGGTCTGCAAAAATATCCCAACTAAAAAATAACTTTACCTACAATAAAAATAATAATTATTTACGCTTAACATTATTAGAAGTTCTATCAATATTTCTAAATTATAATAATGTTGCAAATCTACTGATCAAGAATAATGATATTATTTTGGATTTACAAGTTATTCTAGTCTAAAGAAATCCGTCCAAAGTTATCATATACTTTAGTTAGAATTTATTTTACCTGTTTAGACGTCAGTCTACAATTTATTTATGGGTAAAAGGAAAGACAATAGTTATCTCGTTGCTAACTATTTTCGGAGGTAATAACAGCATTGAACAGAACAGCCAGATAAAAAATAATACTTTTTTATTAATTAAATAAACCTATGGTTTATTTTAAAGAATAAAATAAAATATACGTATACGGTTATTGGACCAAGGTGATTTTGTACTTCAACTTCTGATTATAATCAGCGGCGAGATTTTTGTGGCATTGGTTTTTCCTAAACAATTATTTTATAACTACATTATGTCTTCGACAACCTAAAATTGCCACAGAAACTTCTCTCGTTTCCTTAGTATAATAATTTCGTATAATTAATTATTAGAGTTAATTATCATGTACCTATGTATAATATTACGATAATTTGAAAAAAATATACATGATTAATTATGTTGTTTTTAAGATAACTTCGTTTTAATTTTAATTAGCTAGTACTCATTATTTATAATGCTGCCATTAACTTAATTTCTTGAAATGAATACCTAAGTAAGTGTTTTTAGTATTTTTTCGCGATATAAAATGATAATGAATTACTATTGTAGGTACTACTTACATGTTTAAGCACATTGGTAGTTAGGTGCTGACAATGGTTAATATTAAAAATAATTAAATCACACTGGCTGGTCGTAAATTCTTAGTTTTGTGAGAAAAGAGACCTAGGTACAGTCTGCATGAAAAGTTTTAAAAGTTCTTTTAAATCATATTTTTATTTTATCACAATTATATGTATGTATACAAACACATAATTGTGTAAAAATAAAATTAAAAAATATGGTTCCATACGTCTAAAATCCGTCTAAATTAAGAATAAACTTATTGCCCTGTTGTGTTTGCTAAAATTGCTTTAAAGTTATACCGGCAAGTGTGAATTGATTTTAACTTAATAAACTATGAATTTAATTGAATTGAAATATGTGACTATTAATCTATTGGAAACTAGAAAATTTTTCTTAAATAGATCTCTCACTGTTTGCAGTTTTAGTTTTTATATGACTGTAATTTGCATTTATGGGTACCTTACATTTAAATAAATAATACAAGTTTTCAGTCTAATGTTTTATTTTATATCTTACATCAATGTGGAATGTATTTACATTTTAAATTGAAAGAGATACGGAAGACTTGAAAAAATAATCTAAAAGTAACAATAAGTAATACTTTAGAAACAAAACAAAACATAGTTCTTTTTTAAAACAATAGTTTATTAATTAAGTAGAAATATTTAATATAGATTCGAGATTTTATTATAATATTATCTATATAAATACCCCTGAAAACCCTTTGTTTTAGGGTAGTCAGACGGTATCAAATGCAACGAAGTTTTAGCACCAAAATGTCCAGCAAAAACTAAAATTATTTTACTTAGTTTCAACGTTTATAGTAACTAACAATACTAAGTAAATTAAATAAGTACATTTTTATATTCCTTTTTAAATGATTCATTTATTGTATTTATTGAAATAAAAAAATAAACTAAAATTTAATATTTTTTCGTTATTTTAATATTTGGAATTCATTATAAAAATGAAACACATTTCTTTTTCACTACACCAATTATATATAAATTCCAAAAATACACAAAATATTATTGTGAATAATTAATTAGTCTTTAACTGAAAGACATTGAAATCACCCTCCATGAAAACTTCTTTCCCGATATCTTAAATTCATAGTTAAATACAACATAGTTTCAATAAAAGCAGTGTATCACGATATATTATTAAAATAATTAAGTAACATTATGTAGATATATTGTACAATAATAGTAAATGAATGCACTAAAAGGGTGCATTTTTTCTCTAAAAGCAAATAACATGGAGCGGATTCATTTGTGATCAAATTAGTGAATGAAATTGTGATTAAATTAGCGAATGAATTTGTGATAAAATTTATTTTAATGACAAGTAGTTATTCAAGAGTGGATCCAGCCTTTAAGAGGGATCACATAGTCGGGGTCCAGTCAGGACAGGCTCCAATCAGTGGCGGACTAAGCCTGTCGGGGGCCCGGGGCTGCAAAACAAAACGAGGGTCCCGGGGGGCCTCATTTTGTTTGCAGGGCCTTCTCAGTTTATTTTGCAATAAATATTATCGTGCGTAATTATAATCTACCTACACCATGAGCCTCGCAACCGGCAGGATTGCTTTTCAGGGAGGTGCATTTTCATCTCCTCAATAGGCCATTTACGAAAAGCAAGAATGTAGGGTGCGAGAGCAAGCGAATCGAGCTCGAAATTTTTAGCACCTAGTCTCGGAATTCTCGGTTAGGTTTACATAGAAATAGGAGTTGCTTTGTCGACTTATGCACAAAACTTTGAGAGTCAAAAGAATATAGAAACCATGAGTGAGCGAAGCGAGCTCGAAAATTTTTGCGCAGGCCTTGTGTAGTAAGGTTTTTTTTCTAAAGTCATACATAAATAGAAGTTCCTTTGTCGACTTATGCAGAAAGTTTGAGAATGTAGTGAGCGAAGCGAGCTCGTAAATTTTAGCACCCTACATTTATATTTTGCATACATATGGGGCCTCCAACTCTAAACTTCTTCTTACTGAATATATTTCGACCGTGTTTATCAGTGGTCTATCTAGATACAGCCCGAGGGGTGGGGTTCATGATCCCCAGATATACGTCCCTGGATACGCCCTTGAATGTATTTCGTGCTTTCATGGTTCTCCAGGTGTATTTGGTCAATCCATTTACCGGCCGTGATGACAAATGAATGTTATAATGAATAGTGATCCAAAGATGAATATGAGTGAACTGGTAAAATTTACCTACTTAGAAAGAGTGAACATATTCATTAAATGATTATTATTAAAAGTGGTGTGAATGGCTTGTGGAATTGGTTTCATAACCAATCGCTGATGACTAATATACTTAATGAATGAATTATTTAATGGTTAATGTTGGCTTATTAGTAGGAGACAATTGAATGAAAAATGGTACAGAGTTGAAAAAAAATGAAAAATGCATTGCGATACTAATTAATAAATAAACATAAAAGTATTTAAAGGACAGAACACACAATTTATCTAACACCAGACCTATAATTTCAGCTTCCTGCATAAAATTCAAAAAGTGACCTTCCTATTTTCGATTCTAAACTGTATCATTGACAGTTTAAAGTTTAAGTTTGAGGACAATTATACAGAATGCATTGCAACAATAAAGTTTGTCTATTTAGGACTTATAATTCACTGTGGTATACTTCTGTCGTTACTTTCATTTCGTGTTCATGGAACGCCGAGCAGTCAGCTGGGTATGCCGCCTGAAAATAATATAAATTATTATTATTATGCATTATTTATTACGTTAACATAGGTAAGGTTTCAGTGGTTTAGCTGTGATGAGGTAACAAACAAACTGACAGACAGTGATACTTTCGTATTGTGTAACATTTAGACCCTTTGCGAGGCTACATTAATCACTGATATTATTGAGATCGTCGATCACTCCAGTGAATGAGACATGGTCTGGTCCGAAGCACCACAAACTTGCAATGGTTTAAGATAAGTCTATAGGATGCCCCGTTTTCCCAAAGTCCTGGTTGAGGCAATAGCCAGCGTGGCTTTTATAGAGGCCTTTGTTCAGCAGTGATTTTTGACTAATGGTGATAACCCGGAGCCATTGCTACACAAATATTCGGCCTTCATCCAGCTCGTGCCAAGCGGCAAACTTCGTTCGGTGTCTACCCGAACGTATACAGGGTTATTGGTAAAACACCAACAACCTCTTAAAGGGTTATTGTACTCATCATTATGAACAACTTTTACTATGGGACTAAACCTGAAATCGCGAAAACAAAATCAGCAGTTCAGTACATTTATGTTAGCATAATTCGTAAAAATGTACTGAACAGCTGATTTTTTTCGCGTTGTTCATAATGGTGAGTACAATGACCCCTTTAGAGGTTGTTGGTGTTTTCCCAATAACCCTGTATATTCTACATTATCCGATTTTGGTGCTTGGCTGTGTCGAATCATGCCGTCCCTAAAGGGCGGACATATTTACAGTCCGCTGGCGGATATCAGCCTGTCAGTTAATCGCTATAGATTACAGACTCAGTTCCCTTTATGGTTTTGGATTGATGACAAATGCGAACGCAGAGTGTGTGGTCGCTTGCTTGCGCAGGCCTGCATCGCCAGGTATCGACCGGCGCGCGCTATTGCGGTGTGAAACTCTAAAACTATATGTGAAACTGCTGAGTGCCAGTGTGTAGACCCAGAGCCAGTAATCTACCGTCACCGGCAGGCAATAATCTCTGTAGTGTGTGGGCTATGCAGACCTTGGACATCAGGGCGCCTGTTAATGTGTAGGGCCCGTAAGGCGCCGTCCTAATTGGCCGTCGCTCGCGCGATGATGCGTGCGTCCGATGAAAATGTTCGCACGATAGTGCGATCGAACATACTGATATTTACTGAATGTCTTAATTAACGGTCGCATGCGACGACGGCCAATTAGGACGCCGCCCATGGCACGTACTAAACAAAATGTCAATATTTCGTTGTAACTTACTTCACAATTTACGTCATTCTGGATGGCGTTGTACAAGTCGAAGAATCCTTTCCCGTTTTGGAAACTTAGTGCCGCGGACGCTACTAAGCTGCTGAGCTTTGTGAGACCAGCCTTGAACCCGGGAAGACCTGGAAAATACAAGTAATAAGTAATTATCAAATTTAGTAAAGTTTACAATAAAAGCCTACGACTAATGACTAAGAGGGGCTTGTAGTAATAACAGCCGCACGGGTCGATCGATCAGATTAAGCTACGATTGCCGCGGTTGATCCATTGATCAATCAAAAATGAAAAATCGGAAAAGCGGAAATCAAAAATGGTCACCCATCCATGGATAGGTGACCATTTTTACATACCAAGACCTTGCCGTGCCTCGCAAAGCACGTTAAGCCTCTGGTCCAACATTCGTGAATCTTTAACAGTCATTACCGGTAGTCAGATCCCGAAAGTCTGACAACCAGTTTTACCAACGGGTTACGTGTTACCCTGGAACTGGTTGTGGAGAAATTTAAATTGAAATAAAGCACAGATAAATCCTTTTAATATCCACAAAATTGGCTTTATTTGACAGATAATTTTATGCCATTCATGTTTGAATATGATTTCGGGCATGTGTAAATGGTGTAATCTGGAGGTCAAATTTTCACATACTCTTCGCAGTAACTCAGGTGGTATTTCGGCAATCGTGAAACGAATGTCGGCATCCAAGTGCTCAATTGTTACTGGTTTATCGGAATATACATGCGACTTTACATATCCCCAGAGAAAATAAAGTAACGGCTTCAAATCGCACGAACTCGGTGGCCAGATTTCGTGAAATTAATCGTTTGTCAAATGTTTCCTTTAGTAAATTAAGCCAATAAAAAAGTCAAGTTTTCAGTAAACTAGGCGTTGGTGTCAGCCGCGGCAGCCACATGCCCGGAATCATGTTAATCACTAATGCTCATGCCATAAAATTGTCTATCAAATAAAGCCAATTTCATTGCAATTAAAAAAAAATCTGTGTTTTATTTAAATTTACAGTTCTCCCCTCTAAAAAAAACACCCGATATTTGCATGTCATCACTGCATGGCGGAAAGTGTCTTGCAGTGAATTTTATATGAAGGTATCATAACATCTCTCCTATTCACCACATTTTATACAAATAAACATTTGATTGATTTAATTTATTATTATTCTTTACCAAGTATTTCTACCTTCTTTTTATAACAAGAGAAATAAGTAGGTATACTCAGAAAGTAGGTTACAATAAATATTGTACAATAGGTAATAAAATACTAGTACGTACAGATACGGTCAGCAACGAAACTTGTCATGTAAATGAACAAAA
Organism: Dicycla oo; assembly: GCA_948252095.1. Lineage (NCBI taxonomy): Eukaryota > Metazoa > Arthropoda > Insecta > Lepidoptera > Noctuidae > Dicycla > Dicycla oo. The sequence continues at coordinate 21,519,637 of OX411732.1, forward strand.
AATTGTTCGAAACTCACTCACATTCGGTATTACTCGATAGTTTTACTCGAAAACGAAGTGATACTCAACGTGTTGTCCGCAAAACTCATAACTCGAAGGATGAAACTGAATAAATTTAATGTAATTTCCTCCACACCTACTCGAACCGAGCCGTCGAGCTCGACTCGAGCGCATGTACGTGTCCATCGAGTCGAGCATCTTTTTTTATTAATGGGGTACCTAACCATAGAAAGTAATTCTTCATATAGCCCTTCAGACATACTTCAATAATTGTTATAATCTACCGAACACAGCTCTTTAATAAAGTTTACATGGCTGTAATCAGAGCGGCGATCTAACGAATCTTTTACCCAGTACTTCCTTAAGTTTGTTCCTTTTATTTTCGTTAATAATTTTATAATTGAGAATTGGGAGACTTGCTAAATTCAGGAATGTGTGGACGAAAGCCCGTGTCGTGATTTTTACTCGACCTCGACGTGTTTGCTCGATCGAGTGAAACTGTATGTGATTACGGAGCTTGTATTCTGTTCTTTTTTTTTTAAATATTGAATCAACCTAATTTAAAATGAAAAAAAAAAAATGAAGTGTTTCGAATTGACTTTCGTTGTTGACCGTACCTACCTATATTATTGTGATATCGTAAACGAAGCTTAAGCTTTTTCGTAATAATAAATACAGGAAAAATACAGAGTTAGACATTATAGAATGCGCATATATTTAACAAAGATGTATGCGGTTGATTACTGTGTGTAATGTAGTTACATTGGTCACGCAATTTCCTTTATGATAATAATGTTTTTTTTTGCTATTATATTTTATGTGTTAGTAGTATGTGCTAGAATTTTATTACTAGATTGTGTGATGATTTATTTATTGTTGTGATCATATCAACATGGTACACGGCATGATAATGTAGATATTGTCGACCTCGTAATTGCTTTATGTAGCATTTTTGACAACAATTGACAGTCAATTAAAACTTTACTAAGGGCAGAGAGAGTTCACCGACTTTTAAACGGATGTCTAGATATTTAATCAGTTCTTTCCTTAGGAAATTTTAGATTAAACCAACTGTTTAAATATCTAACCGGTGGTTTGAAAGTTTGTGAACACAGCCCTAATTGCTCATTGTATACACGAGCGGCACATTGCAGACGACGCGTCGGAGGCTGCTGTCGACGCGTCGATGACTGCCGCCGACGTGTCGACGGCTGCAGTTGCCTGTGCCGTTGGCAACGTGCAGCTCGGGTATATGAGCACTAAGCTTCAAACTAAGTATTGCTATTAATATTTATTGAAAGTCTGTGATGACCCACTTCAGGGAAAAGGCCTAAAATATAGACTAAAAATATCTATCCGTCAAATAGACATACCTTGTCGTTTTATGACGTGCAAGTGACATTAAACCTTAGGGTTGTAAAGCAATTACGAAGTCCACTGTAACAAATACAACTACACGCTGGTAGGGCACAAAGACAACAGAACGCTGGTAGGTGACAAAGAGCGCTGGACGCTGCCTGCACAAATTCATAAGAGTCTTTTTAGTTCGATCGATGCAGATAATAACATAAGTGAAGGTACAGACAGCAAAAAAAAAAATGTTTCATGAATCAAAAACTTGACCTTCCATGCGAAAGTCTAACTCGAGGAGTTGTCCTTATGTCTATTTCTTAATAGCAGCTGTAAATCTAACTTGAAAGCATAGCATAATCAGCCTACAATGTTCCAACTGCTGAGACACACGTCTCCTGAGGCTTCCGCCGAGTGGCTGTAACCGTAGTCCACCACGCGGCCTCAGTGCGGGGCGGTGGATAACTACTAACTTCACATCGATCAATTTTCATTTGACCCTCAGACACACCTATAAAGCATTGAAATAACTTCCAGAAGCCCCGCCAAAATGATACGAACACTTTTACACGGCAATAATATTTTAAAAACAAGATGAAGTCGGGGTTTCCTATCAGACTATTCTGAAATCCGAAGAAGTCAAAAGAAATCCTACTCACCCTTCTTATCCTGGTCGTGGTGCCTGTTAACCAGACACATGAGATGCTCCTGGCAGTGAGGTGCCTTCAACGAGTGCTGGTACGCGCGGTAGACCCTCAGGACCGGTTCGATGACCTCCAGGTTCAGCGTGTCAGTCAGGCGGTCGGCTATGGCATTGTAGTCGCCTCGGGAGGACATGGTTTTGGTTGTGGTTTCCGCCATTTTGAGGGTTTGCTGTGGAAGAAAAGGAAACTTTGATTAGACATATCTGGTTAAGGATTATTATATCCTAAATTAGAATACCTACCTGTCTAATCGTTAAATACACAGAGATATAACCACGATTTGCATTATTAATATAAAATCTTATAAAATTAAAAGAATTTCCCTAAAAAGCTCCCACAAACAGGACGACGCGACTCTGGTGGAACAATTTCTATAAAAACTACATGGAAGTTGATCCACCCCGGCGGCGGCGTCGCGATGCGCCTTTCTGTGGAAGCCTTAAATCATCTAGTCTGGTCAAGTCAAGAAACGACAAGTGAAAAAATAGGCACAGCAAAACTTGGATGCGTATTGCATATTTGGCAATCTTTGCGTCCTCACGCCTCAAGACGCCACAGGAGACGCCCTGGGCGTCGGGAATTGATAGCCGATTCCCGGCCACCGTAGGCGCGGGCTTGTGGATGGCGAGCAATGGGTAGCTCGCCGTCCGGTAAGGGCCAGGCCCGGGTCGATGGTGCTTTGTGTTCCACGCGCGCCTCAAATAGATGTCAGCACTAACTGATGGCGTCAGCTAGGGCCGATGCCTGCCAGGGTTGCGGGTTGTTTGAAAGAGTTACCGTGGCCCTGGCATAGGCAACATAAGAAACACGGGTGGGTTTTAGTCAGTAAAAGTATGACACGAAGAGCAGGAGAAGTTATTTGATGATTTCCCACCCAAAAAAGGGCTGCATACTTAGCTGTGACATTAACAATCGCTGAAAGAATGATGTTTTAGGAAACACGCGGTAGAGTGAAAGACCGTGTTCGGAAAAGAAAATTAGAAATTATTAAAACGGTCCCCAAAGTCATTGGGTTAATTTTTGTGCAAGAACATGGCAAGACCGAACAATTTTATTTCCTTTTTTTTATCCTAGAAGAGCTCGTGGCTAAGTAATAAAAGCCGCACGGGTCGTTCCATCAGGTTAAACTACGTTTCCGGAGTTGGTCCGTGGATAGGTCTTTACATATCGAGACTCCTCCGTGCCTCGGAAATCACGTTAAGCCGTTGGTCCCGGCTGTCATTCGTGGATCTTTGACAGTCGTTACGGGTCGTCAGAAGCCCGAAAGTCTGACAACCAGTCTTACCAAGGGGTATCGTATTACCCATGCAGTAACTGGGTTGTGGAGTCAGATAGGCAGTCGCTCCATGTAAAATACTGGTTAGACTGGAAGCCGACCCCAACATAGTTGGTAAAAGGCTAAGCAAATTGATTAGATCCTAACCTTAACATACTCGACAGCCGGCGTCACGTACTCGGCTACATCGGTGTCCATATCCAGGTAACGTTTGAGCACATAGTTCAGTAATGTGGTGATGGACTGCTCAGGTTTCTTCACATTGAAGTGGGTGCTCTTCGGGAGACCCTGGCTATCGAGGAAGCTGTTTGTGATGTATTGGGCTGAGACGAGGTACCTGGAAAGCAGTAAATAATAAAAATAATAATACCAGCCACTGCGGGGCAAAGACATCACCATGCTTGCTCAAGATGGGTTGGCGATTTCTGACATATCTATCTATACCAATGATAAAGCAGAAGAGTTAGTTTTTTTTTTTGGTTTGAACGCGCTAATCTCTGGAACTGTCAGTCGGATTTGAAAAAATATTTTTGAATTTGATAGCTCAATTCTTGAGGAGGGCTTATAGGCTATTTAACATGACGCTAGGACCCTTAGGACCCTGGGTAACAAGAAAATTCACGCGGACGATGTCGCGGGCAAAAGCTAGTGTTAATATAGGTTCAGATTTCTTCACGATGTTTTCCTTCACTGATGCCAGTGATGTCCAAGATAAACTCAGAAAGTAAAAGAAAAAAAAAGAGGTTAGTTAAGTTTTATTATAAAAAAATATATCTCGTATAGATCGTACTTTAAATTATTTATGTTCATGTTTAATGCCCTGCATGGCATTAAACATGTAAGTACGATGGACTCCCCGAATGCAGCAGTTGTGCTTTGGTTTGTCCTTGAAGTTCTGAAGTAAGAGTGGATACATTTTATCTAATCTAATCTAACTAGCCTGTAGGTACTGGTCCAATGCAGGACAAAGTCCTCCCTCTCCCTTTTCCACACAATTCTGTCTTTTGCTAGTGTCGGCCAGTCCTTTCCGTAGGAGTCAAGCTCGTCCCGCCATCTTCGTCTCGACCTGCCGCAATGTCGCCGTGCGTTTAATGGGACCCAATCGGTGGTTCTAGTAGCCCATTTGTCATCTGACACAGCCCAGTCCCACTTGAGCTTAGCGGTTTTCTGGCTAACGTCCGTGATCTTGGTTTTGACGCGCAGTGTTATAGGCACGTGTACCTTATACGGTCCGAAATTCGAACCCGCAGGATACTACGCTCCATGGTTCGCTGGCAAACCTCGAGCTTGGACTTCTGCTGAAGTGTCAAAGACCAGGTTTGAACACCATAATTATGTGAGAATAAGGAACCAAAATTTAAATTGGATTTTTCGCAGATTTAAGGGGACTACAGGACTTAAACGCAAGTTTTATAATGCCTAAAAGTATATGTTCCACTGCAGTAAACAAAATCAGAAAAATATATTATATTCTACAGGATATATGCTAGTTAGATAGTGTGTTGAAATCATAAGACAACTAATTTGATACGATAGAAAAAATCACGAAGATAAAAAAATTCTCTAAAAATGTCTTCTAACGATCAAAATCCAACCGGTAATTTATTGCAAAAAAGCTACCGCTGGCAAGGGCGTGCCAAGCCATAACTGTACGGCCTGAGTGCACGCTCGACTCGAGCGTCCGGCGGGGCGGGGCGTGCGACGTTCGTGTTAAACACATGGAAACACTCGCGAGTGTCCTGAGTGACGGCCGAGCGGCGCTCTGTGAACGCTCTTCGCCGCTTACACGCAACGCTGAACGCCCCGCTGGACGCTTTTTCACTCGGGTCGTACACTAAGGCCGTGTTCTAATAGAAAGCGATTGTCGCGCGAATACGCGGTCGACGCAACCGCTTATAATTATTATGAATTATGACGTACAAACGCGACTAGATTGATCGAGTTCATACGTCAAACTCATAAAAAATAAGGGAGTAATAGTATAAGCGGGAGATGAAGTTCGGGTATTCTCTTAGCTTTTTCAAACAGCCTCCCCGCACGTGTCAGTCGAAACGATTTTAGCTACCAACCTTCATCCATTGCTAGGTATTGAAAATGGTTAGTTTATAGTTTTGTTTTAATCTGGACAACATTAATTTAACACATTCACTGCTGAATTATTTGGCGAACTTGCTCCAAGTGCTGCTTTATGATACACTAAACCCTGTGCGGCAAACGCTCATGCGCGCCCAAAAAATACTTCGTGTGGTGCTATGAGCGCGCATGCGCGATTGAAGAAACTCTACCCAGTGCGGCTGGGCACATATGTGCGCCGTTACAAACTTATTCCAAGTGCGGCGAGACGCTTATGTGTGTTTGAAAATTTTCCAGTTTTATGAGTCATAAAACAATTACGCCAAGAACAATAGAGATGCACAAAAAACCCACAGGTGCGGCGCGCCGCATTCGAAGGAAGTTATATAAATTGTATGGACACGCATATGCGCCGGTAGCACATGGTGAACGTTCGAAAATCGCGCATGCGCGTCGGCCGCACAGAACGTGTTAAACGTTTTCAATTGCCTAGTAGCCGCCGACCAGGTGTCCTATTATAAAGAAATCAAATTTGCGCTCTGCAATAGAAAATAGTTATTTGTGAACGTACAATACAATGGACAGAATAATTACTGATACTGACAAAGGGTTATACTAGTTCTAAATTGAATTATTATCCCAAAAGTTAGAGAATCTCATGAGGGTCAAATTAACCTTTTTGATAAACTGACTTTAACAATCAGCATTTCGGTAGCGTTAACTTTTCGAAAACGGGGGACCCTATACCACAAAACTATATAAGTTACAATTTGCAAGTTACTTCAGACAAGCTTGTGGCTAAGTAATAACAGCCGCACGGATCGATCCATCAGGTTAAGCCACGCTTGCCGGGGTTGGTCTGTGGATGGGACCATCTTTTCATACCGAGACTCCTCCGTGCCTCGGAAAGCACGTTAAGCCGTTGGTCCCAGCTGTCATTCGAGGATCTTTGACAGTCGTTACGGGTCGTCAGAAACCCGAAAGTCTGACAACCAGTCTTACCAAGGGGCATCGTATTACCCAGTAATTGGGTTGTGGAGGTCAGATAGGCAGTCGCTCCATGTAAAATACTGGTATTCAGCTGCATCCAGTTAGACTGGAAGCCGACCCCAACATAGTTGGGAAAAGGCTAGGCAGGTTGATTGAAGTTACAATTTACAAAGTATCACAAAACTAAGCCACACAATAATTGTAAACGAAAAACTTAACAAATCGCTGCTTTGCATGAATACCCGTACAAGCCAAAATTTTGAAATTACTGGATTATAACACAGAAAAATGCAAAATAGTCCTTTTTTCATGGTCAGTAAGACTCACATTCATAACGGCATAATCGGCGGTTTTGCCGTTATGAATGTGTGTGTGTATGCAAAGCAGCGAAATATGTAAATTGTAGTAATAAGTCTACAATATTGTAACTCATACCTACATGTTTGTAATTTATGTGTTACGCAATTTTTTCTAAAACTTGAACAATTTTGTAGAATTGAAGACTCTGATAATTCTGTCTCTAATTGTTATTTTTAAAACAGACCTTTCTCCTACAAATGCCAGCACCACAGCAATTTAAGTTTTCCCAAAACTTTCGAGAGTCGCAGTGGAATCACGGCGTAAAAGCATGATCCGCTAAACTTTTGAAGTTTGAACTTACTAATTAGTTTTTTCAATTAATCATTTATTGTAGGTACAAGCCGTTTGCCCGATGGGATTACGCATCGACAGAAATTACGTACTTCCATACAAATCATAATTCCCCTTTTAACAGATAAGGGGCGAATTTTTTTTTAAAATTCTTCTACAGGGTGTAAGTGTAAACAGTGTCAACCTTGTAGTAGTCATTATGAATAACTTATGCTATGGGACCAAACCTGAAATCGCGAAAAAAAATCAGCTGTTCAATACATTTATGTTCGCATAATTCGTGAAAATGTAGGGAACACCAGAATTTTTTTTCGCGATTTCAAGTCCCATAGTAAAAGTTGGTCATAATGGCGAATAAAATGACCCCATAAAAGGTTGACACTTACATCCTGTATAGTGTTCACTTTCACGATGGCGGTATAGGCTGTGCGTTGCCTGTCAGTGAGCGAATGAATGGATGAATGAACTCGATTTTTATTAAGTAGATTAATAGTTACCTGCTGTAAACCTCTGGTTTAGCGACATGTACTACCATATCAGTTAAATACTTGGCAGCTGCTTTGATCCAGTGTCTCCTAAACGAGTGGTTTTCAAAGTTCTTGAACATCTGTTGGAAGCTAAGTTTACCATCAGGTCCAGTAAAGGCTTTGAGCGTCCTCTTCAAACCAGACTTCTCCCAAATCGTTTTTCCTAGTTCTGAGTTGATGAATATATCCCAATATAAGTGAGCCTTCTCCAGAAACGGTGGAAGGAACGAAGCATGGTCTTTATGTTCATCAGCTCGCTTCTGGGCTTCTGTATCCGATAATGAGCTTAAAGCGTTCATTATTAAGGGCATAAATCCTCCGACATTCTTGTTGCCAAGTAGACCAGAGGCGAGACTCATCATGCTTTCCAGGTTTAGCTCTCCTTCTGTGCTCTCTCGTTTCTTTCTGGCTGGTTTCGGTGCCTCTGTGGTGCCCATCTGTTGGGCAAACATGGATATCATAGATCCTATTAAAGCTGGATCTACTTTGCCATCTTGACCTCCTAATAAACTGCCAAGACCTGTGAAAAGTGTTTGGATTTTAGTTTTATTGTTATTTGGATTTTAGCTCTCCGTTATACAGGATGTCTTAGAAAGGTGTGGTCAAACTTAAGGCTATGGTACAGATGATCAAATTGAACAACTATCTCCATGCGACCAACATTGTAATCGAGAAAAAAATATCAGCTTGGCAAGCAAAACATTCAGTACCTGAGTGGCAGTACAAAATGCCATTGAATAGTTTGTATGCTCCCGTACACCTGACTTCTTCAAGAAGGACATTGAAAAATTACCACTGCGCTGACACAGAAGCATCGATATCGATATCGGATGCATATTTTGATTGATAGAAACAAAAAATATTTATATAAAAATGACTTTAACTTGCATACTAAACGGCAATTTCATAGGTAAAGACCTAATATTATCGTTCATTGATAATTTCCAATTCAGCGAATAATTAAATGACCGCTGCCTGATAAGCAAAACAGTGCTCAATAACATTCAAGTTTCGTTTTTATTCTAATTAAAGCGTGGAAAAATTCTTATCAGTAAGCACCAAAGTAAATGCTGAATAGTCTTTATTGTAACTCGTGCGAATAATATATGAAAGTCTGGCTTTCATTCAATTATTGGGTTGGCTAATAAGTAATGAGCGACATACAACTATTTATTTGTATTTATTTATTAAATGAATAATTGTTAATCATTAATAATATATTCACCGTCGTTTTCTACTACCATTCGCCATCGATCTGGCAAAGAGTGAATGGCGTCCGCATAGAACTTCGTTGGTTTTGAATTGAAGAAGTCATCTATGTATTGTTTCAAGTGTGGTTCATCGTCAAAGCTTTTTTCCCGTAAATTATTACTAAGTGATCGGAACAAGCTGAAATTAGTTGGTGCTAAGTCCGGCGAATATGGAGGGTGGGGTATTATTTCCCAATTAAGCTGCAATAGTTTTAGCCTGGTACTCTTAGCAATATGCGGCCGGGCATTGTCGTGCAGGAAAAATATTTTGTCGTATTGTGGACGTTTGCGATGGATGTCAAGCTTCTTAAATGAGAGGTGGCCAACTCTGCTTTACCCCATGTGCCTTTGGACCATTACGTTTTAGACACCCTGTATAATCAAGACCTTTTGAATGTAAAATAACGCCTATTGGAACGAAGTTCTTTAACGTCTTCATTCCACCGGCCCCCTTCTACCATCGGACATCTAGACGCACTGCCAGTTACCATCCCTACCTAGTTGCTATTGCACCGATTCGCACTAGGCGCTTCCAAATGTCTTTTATAATCCATATTTGGACCTTGTTGTTTAAAATAAATAATTATTTGATTTGATTTGATTTAGAATGCGCACAGCAAAAGAGTGGAACTCACTACCTGCGTCTGTGTTTCCGAGCGCATACAACCCTAATCTCTTCAAAGTTAACAGCAGTGCTATTCTGTACAAATCTCACCATGAAAACATAGGTGAGGTGAGCTTGGAGTGAGCTGTCAATAGTGTCAATGCCTAGCATCGGTTGCCCACAGCTCACTTAAAGCTCACTTCGCCTAAATATTCACGGTGAGAATTTTACAGAGTAGCACTACAGGCTCCTTCTGGGTAAGCTCCCTTCATCGTCGACTTTGTCTTTGTTACCTCTGACCTAGACTAGAGTCAAGAGCAAACCCATCTCCAAATAAAAAAGTGACGTAGCGAAAAAGCGTTATGCCGTCAGTTTCATGTAAAATATGCTAGATGGCTCTGTATGAATGCATATTATACAGCGAAAGGCGGGTGTCCCGCGACACCTTCCAATAATTGGGTAGCCTTAGGTCACATGATATCGAGCAAGCCTATCTCCTTATATCGGACACAAGTCTAGACAAAGGAAATGGCGGATAAATAACTAGGTATCAACGGATACATCTATCACTCAACCCGTTCTTAATCTGGTAACTTTCTCCATGTTTGTGCGTGTTTATTTGCTTCGCAAAAATGGTCATAGTGGTCATTGAACTCCATAAGAATTGCTAATGATTCTATTGTATGGATCGTAGGTAGTTGTAGTTCTTTTGGCTTTGTTTCGTGTACCTACGGTACCTGCCGGCAAATCGTTGCTCAGAAACTTCACGTCGGGGTCACTACTTTGCCGATAAGGTTTTTGATGTGTGTGTAATCAGAAGGTTTGGCAATTGAAAGAGCGTGTCCTTAGTTGAATGTTTATTACTGAACGACTGGCGTTATACAGAGGTTGAGAGGACTTAGAATTAACTGGGTTGGGAAGGTTATATGAGTTCATATAATTATTTATTTTGTTTGACTCTCAAGGTCAATTTATTTTAATTTTATTTTTATTTATTATTGACATAATCTACTCATTTCAATGTTTATTTATTTTTATGAGTGGTATTGCAATATGTGGTTAGCTAGTGACCTCGACAATTGATCATAGTTTTTCTTGCCCGAGCAACCGGCAGCAAGTTCGTCATGCTCCCTTAGATGTCACTGCTTGCGGTAGCGTCGGGGGTCGGGTTGTCCCCTTCCCTCAAATATGGCGAGGGGGGTAATGGCTGATCTTTGCGTTATACTCGTGAACGGGTGCTGCTTGTGGTGACAGGTCGTCTTGCTGACCTTGGTTTTGTTTTGTTATTAGTAACTTAACTCGTTGTTGATTTTACTTCGATGGTCCTAGTTTATCATCTGTGACTTTGAGTTACGACTACATGTACGGCTATATGTAAGTGGGCACGCCCTTTATTACTGGAGGCTTTTATTTGGGTATAAAGTTCTGCTTACGTTTTTAGTTTTGTATTTTGTTTCTGCTTGAGTATAGTTTTCGATTTTTTTTTTTTTTTTGGTATATTGGCGTGTGCTAGCTTACTTATAGCAAATAATTTAATTTAATGTTTTGTATTGCGTAATGTACCTAAATTATTATGCGCAGTGTTATATAGAATCATTTTTTTTTTAACTGAACAGACAGCTGTGCTGCTGGGGAGTTTGTTGCGCCACTTCTTCTCCCCAGCTAAAGCACTAGGAAGTGGTGAAGGGCGGGCGTTTTGGGGGACTGTCTTATGTAATTTTGACGTTCAAAAAGTGCTGATTCTCAGCCTAGTTTGAATAAATGACTTTTGATTTGATTTGATTTGATTTGAAACTTATGAGCTACGTTAAATATTGGTGTCGATTCTCTTGTTCAATAACTAAACTAAAATTATTGCATATTGATAAAAAAATTTCACAAAAAAAGATCATCTCCTTGATATTTTTTTTTATGTTTTTGTATGTGAATGTTGGTTTAATAAGGGACTAACTAACTAAACTTATTCAGCTCAATCCAGCTTTTGTCCATCAAAAACACCAGTTTCTTATGATGTGTACGCATCTCCATACTTGCTGGTCGTCTTGCGGATCATGGTTTTATTATTGTTATTAGTAATATAACTGGTCCTAGTTTAGTTGTGACTTCGGGTTACGGCTACATATAGCTATATGTAAGCGAGCACGCCCTCTTAAGTCTAGCGGCTTTTATTTAGGTATAAATTTCTGGTTACGTTTTTAGTTTTTATTTTTATATCTGCTTGATTTCGATGTTTTTTGTTGGTATAATGGCGTGTGCTAGCTGGCTTATGGTAAATAATTGAATTTAATTAAATGCTTTGCGTACTATTGTATACCTAGAATCAATTTTTTTAACTGAACAGACAGCTGTGCTGCTGGGGAGTTTGTTGCGCCATTGCTTCTTCCCAGCTAAAGCACTAGGAAGTGGTGAAGGGCGGACGTTTAGGGAACTGTCTTATGTAATTTTGACGTTCGAAAAGTGCTGATTCTCAGCCTAGTTTTGATAAATGACTTTAGATTTTTTCCCATACAAAACTGGTGTTTTCTATGGACAAAAGCTAAATTGAGCTGAATAGGTGTAGTTAGTCCCTAATTCACCTACTTGAATAACGCTTGCAGTAGATAGTCTACAGCTACACAAATCTACAATAATATTTTGCAGAAAAAGTTTGTAAGTCTGGATATATAGGACGTAATCTCTGGAAGTACTGATCCGAGTTCGAAATTTTTTTCACTGGCAGAACGCGACATTTCCTGAGTGCCATGGGTTATGTTTTGTAGTATAGTTGACCACAACGCGGGTTAAGTCACGGGCAGACGCTAGTCTTAAGTAAAAAAACATAGTCTTTCTTTCACGTTTGTAACTTAATTGTGAGTTACATAATAGTAACAATTTTCGAAAAGCCTTTATAAAATTCCACTTATTTTGTAGATATTTTTACGACAAAACCTCACTCAATACAAATTGATCTTACCTGACAGCATATCCCCAGCGTTTTCATTCCCAGCAACCTGACCAAACATGGCCCCCAAATTCTTCGCATTATCCCCCTGCATCAGGTTCCCAACGATATTCCCTATAGCTGCTAAGCCGTTCATGTTGTTGCTGCCCCCATCCCCCATGTTTTGCAGTAAGGTAGATGCCAGGTCCATGAAGGGGTTGTCATCATCCGTTCTGATGGATGGGATGGTGAGCAACTGGCAGGTTATCACCAGGAGTATGCTCAGTCGCGCCATGCTTCTGAAATGAGAGGATTTGATTTATTTAGTTTGCTAGAAGTTGAACGGACTAGTATGTAGATACTAGTGGTTTTCCTTGCAGTTTAAAAAAAATATGTAGGTAAGTAACTGCAACAGTTTTGGGTTCCAAAAGTGATAGGCAGAGCTCTAATGTCTAACAACCATTTCAAACACCAATCGACATGGTCTTTACATGATCTGACCAAGATTATGTCTGGACTTTATAAGAGACTGTGACCTCTGAGTTTGTTTCGGCCTTTCTTCTCAGAGTGGTCAGATAGGAAACACCTCATTTAATTTTTAAAATGTGATTGACGTCTAAAAGTATTTGTACAAACCTACTTACAGAAATAAAATCATTTATCAGTTATAGGTAGGTGAGAATGGCACCTGTACCAGTTGAATCCTAACCAATATTATAAATGCGAAAGTAAGTTTGTTTGTTTGTTTGTTACCTTTTCACGCCTAAACCACTAAACCGATCGTCCTGAAATTTTGCATATACGTTGTCAGGTGTACAGAAACGGACATAGGGTACCTTTCATCCCGAAAAGAAGTACTGTTCCCGAGGAAAACAACAATAACGTTCTTATTAATATAGATGGCACCACGTGTCTTTCGAATCATGATTGAATTATATTATTATATTAACTTTTTGCGGAAACGTCTGAACTGATCTGGATGAAATTTAGCACATGGGTACACCATGCCCTGGAGTAGGACATAGGCTACTATTCATCCTGGATCGCAGACGAAGTCGCGCGCAACAGCTAGTTTTTTATAAGTTTCATAATAATCAAGACCAATTAAGGGGATATCCTCAGTCCACATAGTCACGTTTTGAATGCATTGTAGATTATTGAATATTATTGAAATTATGATTGTAGATAATAATTTTGTCCTGTAATTTTTTTATGTTGTGCCAAATGTATGTATATTTTTTTTATTAGCTGTGTAAGTGAAGTTTGATTTACTTTAAATAATTTCATGTTTTCAACTGTTGGTATAGATAATTGCTTATATAAATAAGCACCTTACCTACTGTTAATTATAATTTGCAAGCCAAGATATGGCGAAAAGTGTCATCGCACAAGAATAATTATTCACCACCACCATTGTATTATTACCGCATTTAAAGCAAATAAATGACTTTGACTTTGAAACAAAAAAAAGGAATTTGTTGCTTTCTGTAGCCTCTTTAATGAACATAATAATCATGTTCGCATAAATAATTTATAGAATATACGCTCATTAGTTGTGTAAATGTTTAATTTTAATTATCTTCATTACGTATCAAGTAGGTACCTACTAGAGGTAAGTAGCTGTGGAGCAAAAATGCTATAAAATAACAGATCCTATGGCAGATTTCGATAGATACGAGCGAGTATATTATATATATATATATATATATATCTCTATATATATACTATATATGTATGTAAATCGTTCGCCTTATGCTTAGGTCATAAGCCATGTTTGCTTTAATTGAACATAACACGGCCACAGGCCAATTAGTTACATTAGCTAGAGAGCAGTGCTATGTTGAAATGACAAATAAAATTTATTTCTTAATAATTGGTTCAAAAAAAAAACACGTCATTTTTTTTTAAACTAGATGAGGTCGACCTTTTCTATCTGACTACTCTGAGAAGAAAAACCGAAACAAATTCACGAGTTTCTTTTAAAATCCATACATAATCTTGGTCAAGCCATATTATGTTTAGTACGGTATCTACGGTTTCTTTGTACCTGTGATGAAAATAAGAACGCGTTCTTATTTTCATCACAGGTACAAAGAAACCAATGTATCGCATCTTTAATAAAAAAAAAAGAAATAACTCAAAATTTACATATTTTGAGATTTTACCATAAACTGAATTAACTTTGCACGGAGAAGACGTTCAGTCCAACAGCCGACTCGATACGATGAAAATGACAGAGATTTTTCTTTATTTTTTTGTGACAAATTGAAGCCATTAATAGACAATGTCAATCTTTTAATGCGTTTTCCCAGAAAATAGAAATTATGAGTTATATCTGTTTTTGATTAAAGGTGCGGTATATGCTTAGGTGGTAAACATCAGTATTAGGTTGTGTGTTGATGAAAATAAGATTCGCGACCGTAACAAGTATGTACTTATTTATGGAATTATAATCATTAAAGTTATCAATACAACTCCACTAAGTATAATATTGAATGACTATTATATGATATCTTAACATTTGAGAATTGAATGTTCACATTGTATTGAACAACACTAACTTCAGGAGTACTATTATTGTTTCTATTGATTATAATTCTTTAAATACATACAGCCTTGGCCAAATATTAGGACCCTACAAATGATTTTACATTTGTAAGGTCCTAATATTTTTGGCCAAGGCTGTATGTATTCTCAAATGTTAAGATTTCATGTAATAGTCATTGCCGCAGTCCAACGGCCCGCTTTCTCACAGGCCAGACCGTGCCAGACCAGGCCGATAGGCCGTGGGAACAGTTGGCCTTTTTTGTTTCCGTGGAGAAATGCTCATGCATACTGCACTACCATGGGGAGATAGTGCAGTTATGTGGGACTCCAACCCACTAAAACTCCACGGTGTCTTCCTCTGCCGCTTGTGGCGGGAACACGGGCACGCGTTAGCACTCACCGCGAACCCGCCGCGACTGTCCGTCACCGGACCCTCCTCTGGGGAGTAACCCTATCACCGGCGCACAAGAACACATTGCGCGCCGTGACCACCCCATGGACCAAACCAGTACGTGGGCGCTATACGACCCCGTGTCTAGGCACCCTTGGTCCCCCTGCGACCGGTCATGTCAGTGGCCCGGCCGCCTACCAGTTTTCAGCCTCAGAGGATAGGGAGAGCGGCCAACGAAATACCGACACTCCTCAGCATCAGACGATGGCGACCCCGTTAAGGCCGCGGAAGGTAGGGAGAGCAGCGCACTGCAATACCGGCACTCCTCTCCCGCCGCGGCCTCCAACCCTCAGCCGCGATGCCTCCCATACGACATCGCGGCCCGCCTCAGTTGCGATGTCGCCCAAGCGGCACCGCAACCTACCTGTTGGCCGCTACGTCGTCGACTTCCTGGGAAAAGCCCTGACGAGCGGCCCGTCCTCGGTTTCCTCTTCGCTTCACCGTGGGTGACCATGCCATGGCTACTGAGCCCCCCCCCCCCCCCCCCCCCCCCGCCTCGACAATACGGTAACCAACCGGGGGTGGGGAGGGGGGCGAGGGATGCTGGGGGGCAGTTGGCCTTTCATCGCCCGTCCGATCGAATGTATGGGATGATCCGTGGAATGCTCGGCGCGGACGCTACCAGGCCACGAAAGGCACGGACCTTAACAGGCCGTGGGAACCTTATATGATTGAATTAGACTTTAAAATTCACATCACATATTCATATTTTTTATGGGTATATCAATAATAGTTTTACCGTCTGTATGAGAGGAAGGAATCAATATCCGACCAAAATATTAACAGCCAGTACCTACAACTATATTCTTAATGCCCCTCGGCAATCATCGCATTTCCGAATACAAAGGAATGCTAATTTCCATGTCCATCAATTATTAGATTTATCGTGTATACTATCAAACTAAAAAGTATAATTTCAAACTAAATACTTTATTGTTGTTTTGTTTTGATTCAATAATAATTAAAGTAGGTGCTTAGTTCTGAATTCAAAATATCATACACTACTAGCTGACCCAACAAACGTTGTCCTGTCAAAATTTCAATAATTCATACAAAATTCCCATAGAAAATACACTTTCAGTTTTCTCGAATTTTCCAATTTTTCCGGCAACTTTTCAAACATTTTCTTTCATACAAACCTTGTCCTGACAATTACAAACACAACAAAAAAAGAATTATCCAATTTGGTGCAGTCGCTCGGAAGTTATGCGCGTACATACATTTCGGCGATTTTTATATATTATAAGATAAATCTAATACGAGTAATAGGTATGATGCCTGGGTAAAAATAAAGAAATTCTATTTAGTCCGTCAGTCAGATAATGAAAAAATATTAGACACGTATTTTAAAAATGACTTAGATAACACGCATTAAAGTCCGGGAGAGGGGGCTCGCTACGTCACTTCTACGAGTTCTACGTATAAAATCTACCAAGACGTAACGTCATGCCACCCCCCGTCCCGTCCCTTGCTCGGGTATGAAGTGCCAGCTGGCGGCGTAGCTGAGCCAGTAGCTTTAAACTCCCCAGATAATAATAATCACTCTAATTTGATCCAGCGTGTCCCATCTTGCTGTCCTCCCCCCAGCGACGCCCTAAGCCGAGGCCCGTTCCCCACAGGGGGAGCCCTTAGCGTGTAGTCGCTTAGTCTGTAAGTTTTATGCCCCTGGCTGGAGGCTTTGAGTTCGCTTAAGGCAGCCACAGGATAGTCCGGTTAAGTAGTCACGGCCTTTCTAGGCCAAATACGAGATGCCATTTAAAAAAAACACGTCATGTCACATTTGAACTTAATGTATCGCCGTAATCTTACGTCGATATGCACCGGTCGACGTCATTACGTCAACGCCGGCTGTCGTTGAAAACCAGCGCTGAGGCTCTGTCTCGTATGGGGTCGCGGCATTATGCTGAGCGACGGCCGTTTTGCGTGAATGTGACGCATATTTTCCCCAAACTTGTTCTTTAATTATTTTATATTGTTATTTTATTTCTTTGCGCCATGTTTATTGCAAATAAACGTATTTGCTTTCTTTCTTCTTTCTAAAACAAGAAAAACTATGTGTCTAATATTTTTACTATTCTACATGACGGACAAATAAAAAAAAATGTTGTCATCATCCCTAATTATCATTCAGTTGTATTCGGAAATGCGATAATTGCCGAGGGACATTAAGAAAATCGTTGTACTGTAAATAATATACATATATACTTGCTTTTATGTACATAAGTAAATAATATACAAGGCGTAACTTAAATAACGCACAACCTCTTAAGGGGTCATTGTACTCATCATTATGAACAACTTTCGCTATGGGGCGAAACCTGAAATCGCGAAAGTTCCCTACATTTTGACGAGTTATGCGAACATAAATGTACTGAACAGCTGATATTTTTACGCAATTTCAGGTTTGGTCCCATAGTAAAAGTTGTTCATAATGATAAATGCAATGACCCCTTAAAAGGTTGCCACTGTTTACACTTACGCCCTGCATAATGAGTGTTGTAGGGCACCGAGAGCAGTGGAGACCCAGTGGAAACGGCCGCGACTTAGAAGTTGTAGGTCGTAGGCCCGAAGAATAGGCAGGCACTTTACTTATACTTTATGTGCATTATTTCATCACCATTGCTCTCAAAACGGTGAAGGAAAATATCGTGAGGAACTGGCATGTCTTAGAACCAAAAAATCGAAGACATGTGACATCTACCAACCAACGCCAACTTCTTCTCACAGGAATAAGGCCTGCATCCTAGCATTTATTATAGGCTGATTAGACGTGACAAGCATCTTAGTAGGTAGCCTTCTAGTGATTGCTTGGTGGGTTGTTTTGCGATAAGAGTGCAGTTTGAGATCCACAAAGCAGTGTCTGTCAGTCGATGAGCAGTCCTTTGGTCTTATACAGGATGCTTGGAAATTCTCCTTGAAAGGAACTGGTATACTAGAGGTCATTTCCAACAAATTCTGTCTCGCCAACTAGTGGTCAAAAATCAATGGTTTCCGAGTTACGGAGGTTTTTATATTATTGTTAAAATTTTCAGACTGGTCACCCAAAACAAATAATTTAAAAATAACTACACTTCCGGCACGTATTTATTATTTTTCTAACAAAAAAAAAATACATGCCCTAAATTCCCATAATTTCAGAAATAAAAGGTTTTGAGAGGAAACAAAATCTTCTTTATTTTTTTTTTTAATTTAGATGTGTTTTACTTAAAAAAAAAAATGGTAGCTTAGGGTATTTGTTAGAAATGACTTCTAGTATAATCCCTTTCAAGGAATAATAAATAAATAATAAATAATATAATATCTTAGGACATTGTTCACACACGGTCATCTGATCCCAAACTAAGCAGAGCTTGTACTATGGAAACCAGATAACTGATATACTACATATACTACTTTTTTTGTAAATACATACTTATATAGATAATTACACCCAGACTCAGGACAAACAGACATGTTCATGCACACAAATGTTTGTCCTGGATGGGAATCGAACCCACGACCAGCGGCATGGCAGGTGGTATCTTAACCAACCACGCCATTTGGCCTGTCAGGTCGGATACATTCAGGTAATAAAAATAACATCAAATAAGTTAGGTTAAGTTGAATTTCACGTCTAAATTTAAATAAAAAACAAAAGTATGTAAAATTACTCAGTCAATTTGTTGTATCGAAGCCACAACAGGAAACAAAAAGCCTTTTTATCAAGTTCAGTGACTTTAAAGTGGGTTATTACATACGCACGAATGTGAAAATTAGAATAGCAAATAGATAAATATAGGTATCTCACACTTTACGGGCGACGAACTCTCATTTTCGCTTTACATTAATTTAACTATAGGAGGAGCTCGTGGCTGAGTAATAAACTAATAACAGCCGCACGGGTCGACCCATCAGGTACAGCTACGCTTGCCGAGGTTGGTCCGTGGATGGGTGACTATCTTTACATACCAAGACTCCTCCGTGGAAAACACGTTAAGCCGGTCCCGGGTGTCATTCGTGGATCTTTGACAGTCGTTACGGGTCGTCAGAAGCCCGAAAGTCTGACAACCAATCTTACCAAGAGGTATCGTATTACCCCGTTACTGGGTTGTGGAGGTCAGATAGGCAGTCGCTCCATGAAAAATACTTGTATTCAGCTGCATCTGGTTAGACCGGAAGCCGACCCCAACATAGTTGGGAAAAGGCTAGGCAGATTGATTAATTTAACTATAGGTATCTTACAATTTAGTATTTTTTTTGCCATAATTGAATTAATTTGCCTTAATTGAAGATCTTCTAGACAGCCAAGATTTCGATTCCTTAGAAAAGTTCACCATGTCGGACTGCGTGAAAAATAATATGGCTGGAAAGGAGGTGAATGACTACTGAGATGACGGCTAAGCGTCAGTCTCCACCAAGGGGAAATATCCTCATTGCACGGATGGTCGAGCACTTTTTAAAGTTCACTGAAAAAGTAACTGTATCAGCATTGACTTAAGTATAAAATTCGACGCAGACATCAAGCGTGATGTATGCGTCGAATTTTATACTTAAAATCAATATTGATAGAGTTACTTATTTAGTGAACTTTAAAAAGGGCAGGAGAATGATGAAAAATATCCATCGTGAATACGTTGCACCTTGCAAGGAACAAGGAAAACTTTCAGAGTTGATGTGCAATCTTCAGGGGCTTACCACCACCTCGTGGGGGAAAGAGATAGGGCTAAACGTCCTGTATTGCTCCATCTCTTTCCCAAACTGACGTGAATGTATTAGGTTGGGGAAAAAGTCTTTTCGCATTATAGTATGTATGAACTTGTAATAAAATCTCTTTGGCTATACTATTTGTATCTGGCTGGTTTTGGTATCATTGAAAGTTTAAATTTTAAAGAACATAATTCCAAATTCAAATTAGGAAAATGTGTGATTTTCATTTGTTTTTCGTACCGTCAAGATGAGTGAATCTAATGAAGAAATTCGATACATTTTAAAATTTTACTACAAAATAGGTAAAAATGCAACGCAAGCCGCGAAAAAAATTTGCGATGTTTATGGACCTAGTGTAGTGTCTGTGAGAGTAGCACAAATTTGGTTTAAGCGTTTTCAATCCGGAAATTTTGATGTCAAAGATGCACGTCGCTCTGGTCGCCCTATTACGGATAAAATGGATGCCATTTTTGAAAAAGTGGAGCAAGATCGGCATATCAGTAGTTACGACGTAGCTGAAGAACTGGAAATTGACCACAAAACAGTTTTGGCGCATTTGAAAAAAACTGGGTACACAAAAAAGCTCGATATTTGGGTGCCTCACGAGCTCACTGAAAGAAACCTAATGAACCGTGTACTCATTTGTGATTCTTTATTACGACGTAATGAAACCGAACTATTTTTGAAGAAGCTGATAACTGGTGATGAAAAGTGGATCACGTATGACAAGAACGTGCGAAAAAGGTCGTGGTCAAAGGCCGGTCAGGCTTCACAGACTGTGGCGAAACCCGGGTTAACTCGCAACAAGGTGATGCTGTGTGTGTGGTGGGATTGGAAGGGCATTATTCATTATGAGCTGTTACCATCACGAGAGATGTTAACATCACAAGAGGACTGCCAAAACCACTTGTCGCGGTATTTTGACCAGAAGCCCCAAAATTTCTATAGCAATGGGATCATGTCCCTACCTACAAGATGGCAAAAAGTTATCGAACAAAATGGTACCTACATACTTTAGTTAAATGTTTTATTTACATTCTATATTAAAAAATGTTTTGAGTTTTCTTAAAAAATGCGAAGAAACTTTTTCCCCAACCTATTATATAATATCTACTGTTAACCCACCTGTAATTGGAGGGATCAATGGAAGAACTTAAGACAGAAATGATCATGGGTTTTAATAAAAGAATTAGTTTGCAATCCGACACACAGGTACGATAAAGTCTACCTATAAAAAAAACCGGTCAAGAGCATGTCGGACCACGCACAATGAAGGGTTCCGTAGTTGCGACGAATTTATCCCAAGAAAAACTTAACACTATAGTTGAAAAACATGTTCTCCTATACATTCCAACTACAAATGTCCATAGTTAAACGAAAAGGATCCAAACCACATTACAACTAATGTGGGTTGGATTCTTTTTGTTTAACTATGGACAAATGTAAGTTTGTACGCACAATATTGAGAGATTTACCATGTTGTTTTAAGACCATCGACTTCTTATAGGTTTTCCTGTAATCTATAGGTATTGAACTATTTTCTATATTAAAAAAAAATGGGCTTAGTACTTAGTAAGGCTTAGTACTTTCGGAGATAAAGGGCGGGGGTGGGGGGAATGGTCAATTTTCGTCTATTTTCTTAAATAACTTTAAAATCGCTTATTTATTTTTTTTATTTACGTTACACGTCCGTGTTTGGGTCACAGAAATACATAGGTGTACCAAATTCCAACTTAATTGGTCCATTCGATTCGGAGCAAATTGGCTGTGACAGACGTACAGACAGACAGACACACGAGTGATCCTATAAGGGTTCCGTTTTTTCCTTTTGAGGTACGGAACCCTAAAAACCTTGACAATTTCTACACTATTAAAAAAAAAACGGTTCCATAGCAATAAACGCCTCGTGACTTTCGTGTCGAACTGAACAATGTAACATAGGCAGTCAGAAAGTTAATTAATGAATGAATAGATAACAACACATTACAATGTACATACAGAGATGAAACACACGGGATGCTGCAGAAAATACTCGTAGTTATAATAAACACGAATGATTTTATCGGGTTTGTGCACGATATACAAATGGCTGACTGTTCGCAGCTGATAATAGACACAGCTACGTACAAATTGCAGACAAATATTAACAGAATCCAAGAATTAAAAAAAAATGTTGCTAGGAGAAAAGGCGAAAAAGATAAGTAAGGTTGGTAGCAAGACAAATTGCTTGTGTTTATTGCTGTTTGTACTAACCAAAATTTTGAAAATATTCGTTTATAACACAGCCAAATGCAAAATAGTCCTTATTTCATGGCCGATAAGACTCACATTCGGCATCGGCAAACCGCCGGTTTGGCCGTTATGAATGTGAGTCTTACTGACAATGAAATAAGGACTATTTTACATTTGGCTGTTATAAACAAGTATTTTCAAAATTTTGGTTTGTGCGGGTATTCATGCAAAGCAGCGATATATAATATTATATAGGCCATAGGGTGATTGGTAATTAGTGACCGATACGCATGACTGTACTCATGATAACAAACAACTTTTACTATGAGACCAAACCTGAAATCGCGAAAAAAAATCTGCTGTTCCCCACAATATGTTCGCGTCACTCGTCAAAATGTTGGGAACAGCTGATTTTTTTTCGTGATTTCAGGTTTGGTCCCATAGTAAAGGTTGTTTGTTATCATGAAAATCATGTGTTTAATTAAAAGTATCGGTCACTAATTACCACACACCCTATACAGCGTTATTGGTAAAACACCAACAACCTCTTAAGGGGTCATTATATTCAGCATTATGAACAACTTTTACTATGGGACCAAATATGAAATCGCGAAAAAGAAATCAGCGATTCAGTACATTTATGTTCGCATAATTCGTCAAAATGTACTGAACCGCTGATTTTTTTTCGCAATTTTAGGTTTGGTCCCATAGTAAAAGTTGTTCATAATGATGAGTACAATGACCCCTTAAGAGGTTGCTGGTGTTTTACAAATAACCCTATATACCTAAGCAATGATTTTTTAAAATGTTTTGTTAGCATGTCTCTACCGGTCTATGTATACTTCTATAGATATTCGCAGGTTGAAAGCAATAGGAACGACTTCAGAGATAGAATGCTAGTGTAAAGCAAATTATTAGGCACTATTCCAAACAGCTAATATTTGTAGCATAATTATTTCATCATCATCATCAGTCTACGGCAGTGCACTGCTGGACATAGGCGTCTCCAATTGCACGCCATTCAACTCGATTCTCGGCTATTACGTCAAAATTATCAAAAAAAATTCTTACCTTTTTTGCAATTTACAAGTCAGTATTATATTGTATGTTGATAAAAATGCAATTCGCGGCCGTAACAAGTATTTATTTGCATAATTATAATCATTACAATCATCAATACAACTCTTTCAGACCAGGTAATCCTAATGAATGACTATTTCATGAAATCTTGACATTTAAGGTTATATAAACTTAAGGAGCGGAACTTTGTTACGGCCGCGAATCATACTTTATTTAACAACTTAATACTGACTTGCAAATTGCAAAAAAACGTTAGAAAACTTGAATTTCGCAGGCTACCCTGACGCTTCCCCTTAATTAAAATTAATAAAAAAAAACCTGCCATGTGCGGTTCGGACATCGCACAATGAAAGGTTCCGTAGTTGGGATGAATTTATCCCAAGAACAAACTTAACATTGTAGTTGAAACTCCTGTTCTCCCATACATTCCAATTGCAAATTTGTACGCACAATATTGAGAGATTTACCATGTTATTTTAAGACCATAGACTTCTTATAAGCTTTCCTGTAATCTATAGGTATAGAACTATTTTCTATATTTTTTTCAATATTTTAGGCTCAGTAGTTTATTATAAAATTATAAAAAAATATATTTGAGACCCTGACAGTAAGTTCTTTCATTTGATATGTCACACGGTACAGTTTGCAAAACGTTTTTACTTTTTTGCCCCCAAACAGACCCCCATATTCAAAATTACACTACATTTATTTACCTTACACGTCCGTGTTTGGTTCACAGGAATTAATACGTGTACCAAATTTCAACCTAATCGGTCTATTAAATTCGGAACTAACGGAGTGGCTGTGACACACGGACAGACAGAGACACGAGTGATCCTATAAGGGTTCCGTTTTTTCTTTTGAGGTACGGAACCCTAAAAACGGCAAATAATTATACATGGTTATTGGTAAAACACCAACAACCTCTTAAGGGGTCATTGTACTCATCATTATGAACAACTTTTACTTTGGGACCAAACCTGAAATCGCGAAAAAAAGAATCAGCTCAGTACATTTTGACGACTTATGCTAACATAAATGTACTGAACAGCTGATTTTTTTTCGCGATTTCAGGTTTGGTCCCAAAGTAAAAGTTGTTCATAATGATGAGTACAATGACCCCTTAAGAGGTTGTTGGTGTTTTACCAATAACCCTGTATATCGGTAGTGTATTGTCCAGTTACATGGTTAAAAATATATGGAAGTTCTCTTAAAAATCATCGAGGAAAATTTGAGAATGTCGATGCTGATAGATAACTTTTAATTACATAAATGTCAAAGATTATAAGAGGATAACTCTAACAGCATTGGCATCCAAAAAAATGTCCACTACTAAATGCATTATAATTATGAATAAAACATAGTAAAATCGTCTCGCTTCAAGACATCTGTGTTTCTCTGGCATACCTGCAGCGAGTGATATAAAAGTGAAATCTGTATCAGATGTCGAATGCAGGAGTAAAAATTGTAAGTCGGATGCATTGCTACACGTTTGAAGCTATTTGAACCCTTACTGCAATCAGGTTTAGATGCCAGAATGCGTCACCATTGTATAGCAGTGATTCTTGTGCGATTTTACAACCAGTCTTGGTGAGGTCGTAAGTAATTGATTAAATCTTCTATTCTGGTATTTTTCATTACTTATTTAAATAAATATTATATTTACAAATTCAATTAAATTCACTTCAAGGCTCCGACTCAATACCCACTGTGAAAACCATCTGTCGTTTCCATACGGTTTTGATATATTCCAAGGTCAGTTTGTTGTAGTGCATACATTCGTCTCGGGCAATGAAAGCCTGTAAATAGCTAAGGCTGTAAAACCTCAAATTGATGATGATAATCGTCTGCTGCCAACTAAGACATTAATCATTTTCATGGAAAATTACCTTTAAAATCATTTCAAAAGTTCACATAACTAACATAGTCATTTTAAATCGTAGCATTAGTAAGCAAAGCAATCGTTTTTAAATCTTAGTAACCTAGTTCCTATAAAGAAATGCGACTGAACGGATGTCATGTGTAACCCAACCGTTTACAATCAGCAAGCAAGCGAAACCAAAAGCGAAAGCTAGTCTATCATAATCCTAGTCTTCTCCATTATACTAAAACACAATAGAATAAAGTATTACAACTACTTCCAGAACAAAAGCACAATGGAAAATCAATCTTATTTCGAAACTCCAAGGTTAAAATTAAGTTGGAGAACTATAATTATAGGACAATCAAGTTGGTTGGTGGCTGGAAGATCTCATTGATTTGAAGAAAGTACGTAATGGTACCTTTGTGTATTACAACGGGGTATCAAACGGTACTTCTGCGCTGGTACTTATTGTGTGTGGTTAAAAAAAAGATAGGAGTTTGAAAGAAGCATTAAGAGGGTAACGAGCGCGCAGTGGCGCCCTCATCGTTTGTTTGTTGTTATCTTTTATTTTAGAATAAAAATGCAGAAAATAAGCATGTTGCGTTATTTTCCACAAGACTATGTGTTATTATTATTACAAACAGTAGTTTTATATTGTTAAGTTTTATTGTAATCGTTAAAACGGAAAATAGTGGCAACGAAGCTCCGTTTTAACGATTACAATAAAACTCTAAAGTAAAAGAAATAACCAAACAAACGATGAGGGCGCCACTGCTCGCTCGGTACCCATTTAATGCTTCTTCCAAGCTCCTGTTATTTTTTTTAACCACACACAATTAGTACCAGCGCAGAAGTACCGTTTGATAATACACAAAGGTACCATTAAGTAGGTACTTTCATCAAACCAATGAGATCTTCCAGCTACCATCCTACTTGATTCTCCTATAATTATAGTTCTCCAACTAAATTTTAACCACTGGGCACTGCTCAAAGCTTTAGGGCTCAATTTTGTTGCAAAATATGCATATGTTTCAGTTCGTTAAGGCGAAAGCTCCAGGTAGCCCGCGAAATTCAAATTTTCTTACGTTTTTTTGCAATTTGCAGGCCAGTAACAGGTCCTCCCCCGACGGTTCCCGCATTGTCGAGGCGGGGGGCTCAGTAGCCGTGGCTTGGTCACCCACGGTGAAGCGAAGAGGAACCCGAGGAGGGGCCGCTCGTCAGGGCTTTTTCCAGGAAGTCGACGACGTAGCGGCCAACAGGTAGGTTGCGGTGCCGCTTGGGCGACATCGCAACTGAGGCGGGCCGCGATGTCGTATGGGAGGCATCGCGGCTGAGGGTTGGAGGCCGCGGAGGGAGAGGAGTGCCGGTATTGCGGTGCGCCGCTCTCCCTACCTTCCGCGGCCTTAACGGGGTCGCCACCGTCTGATGGCGGACGCGGTGAGGCCGCAGGGGAGGAGGAGTGTCGGTATTTCGTTGGCCGCTCTCCCTATCCTCTGCGGCCGAAAAGTGGTAGGCGGCCGGGCCACTGACCTGACCGGTCGCAGGGGGACCAAGGGTGACTAGACACGGGGTCGTCTGGCGCCCATGTGCTGGTTTGGTCACGGTGCACAATGTGTTCTTGTGCGCCGGTGATGGGGGGTGCTCCCCAGAGGAGGGTCCGGTGACGGACAGTCGCGGCGGGTTCGCGGTGAGTGCTAACGCGTGCCCGTGTTCCCGCCACAAGCGGCAGAGGAGGACACCGTGGAGTTTTAGTGGGTTGGAGTCCCACATAACTGCACTATCTCCCCGTGGTAGTGCAGTATGCATGAGCATTTCTCGACGGAAAAAAAAAGGCCAGTAACAGGTGATTCGCGACTGTAACAAAACTGTATTTATAGAATTTTAATCATTAAATTCATTAACACAACTCTCTATGTTCATATAATCCTAATGAATGACTGTTTCATGATATCTTGACATTTTATACTAACTTATGGAGTTGTATTACTGATTCTAATTATTTTAATTTTTTAAATACATATATTATATGTTACGGTCGCGAATAATACTTTAATCAACATACAACCTAATACTGACTTGCAAATTGCAAAAAACGTAAGAAAATTTGAATTTCGCGGGCTACCTGGAGCTTCCTTCTTGAGGTATATAATTTTGAGACTTATCTCGGATTCCATACAGAGATGGATAAACTCTGAGTCATGTTTTAGTTTGTCTATTCATTCTAATCACTATCACCGTTTTTTTTAAGAACCAGCAAAACGCTTTAGCTTTTATCGAATTCTCGTAAAAGTTTTGAATGGAATAACTTTGTATGCGTCACTGGTATTGACTAGCATTTTAAATATGCGTCATGTCGGTCATCGTACGTCCGATGGTATGGGTTCTTGATACCTAACGGTAGTTACATTACTTTTGCATTACTTACGTTGTAAAATACGCCAGGAAGAATATTATAAAAATTTACTTTAAATAAAGTAAAAACCGACTTCAAAAACCTAAAACGAATAAAATAACTTTCATAAAAAACTTGACAGCTTCTGAAGTCGGCACCAAGCTATAATGCATTGAAGTATTGAAGACACCGACTTCAGAAGCTGTTAAGTTTTTTTTTTTAAGTTACTCGTTTTAGGTGTTTGAAGTCGGTTTTTACTTTTTTAAAGTAAATTTATTTTTCCGTTTTTATTTGAATATACATAATAAAATACCATATGCTCAAGACAAACGAAAAGAAGAATCATCCAAATCAGCTTAGAAATGCCGGAAATAAAGTACATTTTTGCATATAACTTCGTACATAAGAATAATTACCTAATGTATTATAATATACTATCTTGCTTGACTCTATCTCTGTCGCCTCCGACTTAGACTACAGTCAAGAGCAAACGCATCTTAAATTAAAAAAAAAATACTAAAACCTTCTTGAAAGTATGTAGAACACGTTAGTGAAAGAATCATCAAAATTGGTTCTTTAGTTTTTGAGAAAATCGTAGACATATAAACATACATACATACGGGTCAAATAGAGAACCCCCTTTTTTGAAGTCGGTTAAAAATAAATATGTAAGCAGATTGGTAGGACAGGCCTTGTAATGACCACTACAATGTAGTGAAAGAGATATTGCGATGATTATCACAGTAGGCGGTAGGATTTTAGTTTCTTGGTGTACTGCAAGAAATTAAAATAGAAAAGTGCAAAAACGGATCGTGGGTACCTATTGGTTTCCTGCCATTTTGATATTTCCTTCTGGTCCACAGGAAAACTAAGGTACTCCTAGTTTATACTCAGTAATCAACAAATAACGGTTGATCAGACTTAGAAATTCAGAAAGCTTACAGTGCAGATAATATTTTGTATTCTAGAATTTATTCATCAAATTATTTCAATTATGCATCATGTCCATCGCAGAGGCATACCGTAACGGTGACGCATTGCCGGTATGCGATGTCTCCTACATTATTGCACGATTATCAGACTTTTTGCTTATCTAGTGACATATCTATGAGTGACATCGTCTTGTTGGTCAAGCATTGCTGACTAACCGCCTTTACCCCATTACTAATCTTTTAATTTTCTCATATTGGCACGAATAGTTATAGAGTGGCTGATACATAACTACATTATCATTATAGTAATGATAATGTAGTTATGTATCAGCCAATTATTTTAATTAGCTAGCTTTTTATACACACAAACACGTTTTTATAATCGTTGTATGAAGTAGTAAACAATTAAATTAAAATCTAGGGAAATATGTATATTGGTATTATTGGGTATATAATACTAGACAGTATACACGATGGAAACACGATTTGATAAAGTTGGCTCGATAGAATAAATTCTACTTCAGACAGGGGCATCGAAACGCAAACAGTAACCATGAATTCTGCACATGATTCTAGACTGCCTAGACATTGTTGCCATCGCGGGCAAAACCTGGATGAGGCTGGCACAGGAGCGTGGGGATTGGCACATGAGCGTGGGGATTGGCACAGGATCGTGGGGATTGGCACAGGAGCGTGGGGATTGGCACAGGATCGTGGGGATTGGCACAGGAGCGTGGGGATTGGCACAGGATCGTGGGGATTGGCACAGGTGCGTGGGGATTGGCACAGGATCGTGGGGATAGGCACAGGAGCGTGGGGATTAGCACAAGAATAGAGTGGCCTAACAGTGGGTGAAGACGAGTTGTGGAGGATGATGATATGAGAATAACTAACTTTTATTTTATAATACATTTTCGGTTACACAAAATCTTATAATTGTGTTTAATTATTGATATGGCCAAATCGAATTGAAAAAACAATTTCGTTTTAAAATTCTATATGCTGTTTTATATAAAAATTAACCCCTCGTCCCCTTATGTCTTTAAATCGTGAATGGATAGAGGAAATTTTATTTATTATTGCTTTAATTACAATCGAATAAAACAGTTTATTCTCATTAAACATGCAAATTTTAAGGAAATTTTGCGATTTTTTTGTATCGAGCCAAATTGTGTCTATCGCGTTTTGGCCCTCATAACTTACAAAAGAAAATCTTAAATTTTTATAATCATGAAAAGAGTTTTTGAGGACAAAAATTGATAATGTGTGCAGCCGAAATGCGTTAAAATTTCGTAGCCCACGAAATTAAAATTTCTTATGTTATTTGCAATTTGCCGGTCAGTATCAGGTGGTATGTTGATCTGAATATGATTCGCGACCGTAACAAATCCGTATTTTTGAATTATAATTTCTAAAATGTACAATACAACTCCCTTAGTTCATACAATCCTAATGAATGACTATTTCATGAAATCTTGATATTTACGATTATACTAACTTAAGGAGTTGTATTATTGTTGATTCTCATGATTATAATTTTGTACATACATATTTGTTACGATCGCGAATCGTATTATAATCAACATACAACCTAATACTGACTTGCAAATTGCTAAAACCGTAAGAAAATTTGAATTTCGCGGGCTACCTAGAGCTTCCCCCTTAATTAAAATATGTTACGGCTACGAGGGCTGCGGGTTACGTAATTACCTACTATTTAAGTTTTATTAATTAAAACTTAACTAATTCATTTTTCGGAACACTGTCAGAAGGAGTTCGGATGGGGGATCCTCTTTTATTAACATATCATTAAAACAGGAGCCGCTTTAATTAAATTAAATAACTTCCAATTTCTTCCTCCTTGAATTTAAAGAGATTTATTTACCTACGTAAGTTTAACACTCCGTCTATTATGATATTGGTTTAGGGCCTCGTGGCTAAATGATAACAGCCGCACGGGTCGATTAAAGGCTTGCCGTGGTTGGTTCGTGAATGGGTGACCAATCATTTTATGAACCAATGATACAGGTGATATAAACTATCTTTATCTTTTCTTTTTCACGACTTCAAAAAAGGAGTTATCAATTCGACACGTATGTTTGTAATATTATTGGAACTGCAAGATTAGACTTATATAGATATATATAGATATCTAATAGGTTGGGGAAAAAGTTTCTTCGCATTTTTTAAGAAAATTCAAAACATTTTTTAATATAGTTTATTTACATTTAACTAAAGTATGTAGGTACCATTTTGTTCGATAACTTTTTGCCATCTTGTAGGTAGGGACATGATCCCATTGCTATAGAAATTTTGGGACTTCTGGTCAAAATACCGCGACAAGTGGGTTTGGCAGTTCTCTCGTGATGTTAACCTGACACTGCCTAAAGAATTCTGAAGAGACCGAAACAGGTGGAAATCTGAAGGTGCAAGGTCAGGACTATACGGCGGATGCATTAACACCTCCCAGCCAAACTCTCTTAATTTTTGCTGAGTGGCTAAAGATGTGTGAGGTCTAGCGTTATCATGATGAAAAACCACACTCCTTCTGTTGATTAATTCCGGCCGCTTTCTCTCAACTTCTTGCTTTAATCTCATCAGTTGTTCGCAGTAGAGTTCAGAATCGATGGTCCTGCCTGGTGGTAACAGCTCATAATGAATAATGCCCTTCCAATCCCACCACACACACAGCATCACCTTGTTGCGAGTTAACCCGGGTTTCGCCACAGTCTGTGAAGCCTGACCGGCCTTTAACCACGACCTTTTTCGCACGTTCTTGTCATACGTGATCCACTTTTCATCACCAGTTATCAGCTTCTTCAAAAATGGTTCGGTTTCATTACGTCGTAATAAAGAATCACAAATGAGTACACGGTTCATTAGGTTTCTTTCAGTGAGCTCGTGAGGTACCCAAATGTCGAGCTTTTTTGTGTACCCAGTTTTTTTCAAATGCGCCAAAACTGTTTTGTGGTCAATTTCCAGTTCTTCAGCTACGTCGTAACTACTGATATGCCGATCTTGCTCCACTTTTTCAAAAATGGCATCCATTTTATCCGTAATAGGGCGACCAGAGCGACGTGCATCTTTGACATCAAAATTTCCGGATTGAAAACGCTTAAACCAAATTTGTGCTACTCTCACAGACACTACACTAGGTCCATAAACATCGCAAATTTTTTTCGCGGCTTGCGTTGCATTTTTACTTTTTTTGTAGTAAAATTTTAAAATGTATCGAATTTCTTCATTAGATTCACTCATCTTGACGGTACGAAAAACAAATGAAAATCACACATTTTCCTAATTTGAATTTGGAATTATGTTCTTTGAAATTTAAACTTTCAATGATACCAAAACCAGCCAGATACAAATAGTATAGCCAAAGAGATTTTATTACAAGTTCATACATACTATAATGCGAAAAGACTTTTTCCCCAAAGGGCTTCCAAACAAATATACAAAATTTCATAGATGTATATTTGTATGTATGTATGTTTGTCCACGCATTTCTCCGAAACTATTAATCGGATCGTGACCATTCTTATTTTATTGGTTTACATTTACTTCAACTTAGGGCACAGTGAAAGTTTCATTGAAATCGGTTCAGTACTTCTCGAGATAATGGACTAAAACGTGTAAGTGTGATGGCCTGGCTTATTGATACGAGCTACGGGTGTGGTGTCAAAGGGAAAACATCTCAAAACCTTGGTCAAATTCTAGTGCAATATTTATAACAAAACTATTAACTACTTATTACAAACAAATATTCCAGTTTTTACTACAAACTAAACATTACGAAATAAAAAAGAATAAAAAAAAAAAATAATCGACTACTTTTGTTTTGTTAATTTTTATATGTGTATCTGACTATTTCATTAGATACTATTATGATTTATGGATTGAATCTGAATTAAAAGTTTTATTTTTTTATTATTATTATTAAAAAGAAATTAGCCCAAAATTATGAAATTACTTTAATTTGGGAAGTCAGTGGCAAAAAAAAACTAAAATACAGATCCCAAGACACCGACTTCCGAAATTAAAGTTATTTCATAATTTTGAGTTATTTTTTTTTTGAAGTCGATTATTTTTGTTTTTAATATTTTTATCAGACATTTATCTGTATGGTCTTCATGTGGCTGGACCAAACTGTGACCTCCAGTTTGTTTCGGTTTTTCTTCTCAGAGTAGTCGGTTAGGAAACACCGAACTCATATGAGGAGTGATTTTTCAAAAGGGCTTATTTCCATTTTTGCGAGATAAAAAAAAAAAAAAAAAAACTATGAATGCCATCGTCACTGTCATGTTGAAAACTATCTTTTAGTCCAAAATCCAATTCAAAAAGCCTACATATTTCCTAAGGAACCTTACAGACAAAAATCCCATTTTCGTAAAGAAGTACACATTTCCAGTATAATTTTAAGTCATGGTAACTGGTTTTTCTCCATTACTGAAAAATTGTTTACCATGGAAATAAACAATTTATTTTTGATGTGTAGGTAACTAAAAAATGTGTTTTTGAATAAATTTACAGAAATAAAAATAATTTATCATTTGCAGTCAATAGTGACCAAAACTACAAACTATACAACCTCCTAACTGTCATTTGTGTCGGTACCCTACCTAGCGGTATACCTCTGACGTCACATAACCTGTGCGAGTCATTGACCCACCTGTCTTGATACTTGTATTATAATCGCGACGGTCCACAGTTTTTGTGCGTGGCAATTTATGAAGTGATAATGCCTGTCTTACGTCATATGATGACTTTACTGCTGTAATTCTTTTGAAGGTGAGTTTTGGAGCTTATTCAGATTTCCTTTTTGCCAGCCCCGTCCTCGATGGGGTTTCCTAATTGGTATAAATGACGAACTTCCATACAAACTTTTATCTCCTATTAATCCCTTTTAGGGGACGAATTTTCAAAAAAAAAAAATTCTGTACTGCTCACTTTTTTAAACATTTATAGAACTTACGTAGATTGATTGATTGTGTTTAGCCCAGGGGTTCCCAAAGTGTGCACCGCAGCGCCCTGGTACGCCGTACAGAGTACAGAGGGGTGCCATGCCGTGAGGTGCTCTTGTTTACCATTTAATTTTTGTGGCTATCTTCCTCATTCATTGCACCCTATTTCGACTAGCTAGGGCGCCCAGACAAAATACTAAACCTGTAAGTGCGCCGCGAACTAAAAAAGTTTGGGAACCCTTGGTTTAGCCTATTTCTCTAGGAGATATATTGGCTAAACAACAAAATATCTCTCAGTGGATCTCAAACAGGACAGCTAAAGAGTTCTCGACAGGATCATAAATAGACGGCGGGCGATGGAATGGACTCCTATGTAAAGGGCTGTCCCGAGACTAACAGCTATAGGCCGAGATAAGTGGAAATAAGGAAAAGGGGAGCTTGCCCAGCCATGGGACGCTACAGGCAAACAATTTTAGTATTAAATATAATATTTACTATTCTTCGGTTATCTTGCGATCGGGATGTCACAAGGAGAAAGCCGGGATATAAAGAAGGCCAGAATATAAACTTAGGTACATAATTGTAAGGATTATATCTTGGCCTTTATGTTTAATCGAGTGGAATGGCGTGCAATTGGAGAGGCCTATTCCCCAGCATTGGACTGCTGTAGGCTTTGAACACGGATTGGAATAGCATTGCTTATCTTGTTTGATCAAATATGTAAGTATCTATTATGTAGGTATTATCTGCATTTATACAATGTAGATATCTAAAACATTTTAAATATTTTTGTAGGTAACACTTTCCTTATTGTTAAAGTTATGAATAAAAGCAATTCCAATATTTTATTAGGTACTCAAATATTTTAGTATTTGCCAATTTTGTAACGATTCGTTACAGTCACAGCTAGTATGGAAAAGGGAAAGACTTTTTTGTTAATTTTTCTGGTTTTTTATTTTTCATTCGTTTTAGTCCACATTCGTCTGTATAATTTTATTCAACCAAAGAAATAACAAGTTAAGGCTTGTCCTCCGTAAAATACGGTGAAATTAAGTAGGTAACTTAGTGTCCATATTTTACAGTAACTTATAGCATCTTTTTGGTAGAAAAAAAAAACAAAAACTTAGTTATCTACAACACATAAGAAGTGATTTCAGTTGTCCTGAAATCTATTTTAGTATATAAAATTAAAGAAAAAAAACTAATTCCATGTTTATTTTTTCTAGTTTTTAATTTCTCCAACAATTTTCATTAAAAGTGTTCATAAATTTATACAGTTCTCTACAAAATAATAAGGAATGATATCATGTCATTACTTTTTAGTCCAATCAATAGAATTTTAGTAAATAGATAATTGCTTCATATTTTGCAATAAATTACCAGCATTGTGTCATCGCGCTTCTCTTTCTTTTCTATGCAGTCCGACAGTGACCGCGATTTTATGGGAAGACAAAAATTGGAAAAACTGAACTTATATCGCCAACCTGTCTTGAGCAAGCGTGGTGATCAATGCTCGTGCCTTCTCTGTATGAGAAGAGGCCTTTGCCCTGCAATGGGACAATAATAGGATTTTTATCAAGATAATCAATCATGCAAATGACAAACTTTATCAATAACATTCGTAATTTCTTTCAAGATAATGAGGAAAGAGAAATATCTATCTACACAATTATTTTCATTTAAGCATGTAATAGTTTGACCAAACAATTTTGATCGTATCAGCAATTATTGAATTTTATTATGATTACTTACTTGTTTAATTTACTGACAATCAATTTACGATTTTGCTTACAACTTTAATTTATATGTAGGTAACATAACATATCATAACATCACGCCTTTATTTTCCGATGTGTTAGGCAGAAGTGTACCTATAGTACACCCACATTTCGCCAGTTTATAGTAGAAAATAGTTTATTGTCCAGATAATACAGTAAGCAGGTTTAAAGGTTAACAATAAGTTGAGACGATAAAATGAGTAGCTTAAAATATTACCTACATCTATGTAGGTTGCAAAATTTTATTTACTAGTGAGCCCCAAACTAGACAGTCTGTATCTTGGGGCGCGGGGTACAGATTCCAGTGTGGAGACTAGAAAGGTGATTTCAGGAGTTGTATGGTATGTTTGTGTACGTGTGATGTGTGTGTGTGTGTGTGTGTATGGGTGCGTAGGTATTTGTTCCCACTGCGCGTCGTTTGATTCAGTGTCAGGTCAGGGTATTTACGAGTACATGAATTGTTCCGTGTCATCATAACCAAAGTTTTGCAACATTTTCTTTATTATTTTTTTACAACTAAATGAGGTAGTATTTTTAATTTCACAGAGTTTGCAGACTTTATTGTACGTATTAATGTCGTAAGCTAGGGAGCGTCTAGCTAGCAATGAGGTGTTGTCAGGTCTTGGGATTCTATAGTTTATTTTGCTTACGATTGATGTATAGTCGGGTCTGCTTTTAATAGTTTTGTGAGTTTTGGTGCAAGCAGAAAGAATGAAAAGCTGGCGGACTCTGAGAACTCTAGTTTCACGATAGAGTATGTCAGTAGAGAACCGGTAGGGCTTCTCAAAAGTTACTTTAAGAAGCGCTCTCTGTGCTCGTTCTACTTCAATCAAGTAGGTCTTTCCAGTACTACCCCACACTCTGATGCAATACTGAATTATGGATTGGCATAGCGCTAGGAAAACTGGTTGTAGTGTGTCTGTGGGTAGACAGTCTCGTAGTCTACGCACGGTGTGGATAAGTTTTCTTATTCTGCCAGAAAAGTTGGATATATATTGCTTAAATGTTAGATGGACGTCGATAAGAGTACCGAGGTATTTAATGCAAGTGGTACGTTCAATTAGAGGACAGTCATAAGATGAAGTAGAGACACTAGAAGAGCAGTGATGAAGTTTCAGATTTGGAGAAACAATATATTTTGTATTGCTGCCGTTTAATGTGAGGAGGTTTCTGTACAGGTTATTCGCGATTAGTGACAATCTCTCTTCTGCTACACAGTATACTTGCTCCCACGTTTTCCCTTGAAATATGATAGCTGTATCATCTGCATAAGTCATAATGTCAGCATTATTCACAGAGAGGTTAAGTATGTCGTTGATATAGACAATGAAAAGCGTGGGACCAAGTACACTGCCCTGTGGAACTCCGAAGTTAATGGAGAGTTGGTCACTAGTGAAAGAACTTACTTTTGTGTACTGTTTCCGATTTGTGAGGCAGCTGATAAACCGTTCGAGGCAAATTCCTCTTATTCCTATCCATTCTAGTTTCCTGAGGAGTAGGCCAGTTGAAACCATCTCAAATGCCATGGCAAGATCAAGGAAGATGGCAAGGCATTTTTTATTTTTATCAATATGACAAGAGACACAATTGGCAAAGGGAGTGGCAGCGTCCTCGGTCGACCTATTCCTTCGGAAACCAAATTGATTGACAGAGATGAGATGATTTTTCTCAATGAATGAAATAAGACGGGAGTTAACTATCCTCTCTAATATTTTAGAGACAGCGCTTAGTAGTGCTATAGGTCTGTAGTTATCTGGTGCATGTTTGGGGCCGCTCTTGTGGATAGAGGAAACCGCAGCTATTTTCCAACATTCTGGAAAGATGCCAGTCTCAGGTTGAAAATGTGCATCATTGATACTAGTAAGGACTTTAAGGCTCTTTTGATAAAGAAAACTGAAATGTGGTCAGGGCATAGAGCACTTTCAACTTTAAGGTCAGATATAATTTTATTAATTTCGTACGCATCTGTCGATTCGAAGAGGAGAGAAGAAGGGTTTGAGACGTCGGATGTGTATGTATTTATTAAAGATTCATGAGATATGTTAAGTTTTTCTAGTATCTTGTCTGCCAGAAGGGTTCCGACTGAGGTAAAGTGTGAGATACAGGAGTTGAGTGTATCTTTTTCTTTATCAGTATGTCCTATATGTAACTAAATGTGCCAATAGTATATTATATAGCCTACTAGAATGTCAACACATGGTATTTAACAAAAACGCTTTTTGTGTAGGTTTACGTGGCCCCTTAGATCTTGTAAACTCCGCAGTTGATTTTAATGGGGTTTTCACCATTTCAAACAAATATAAATGGATTACACTTGAACTTTCAGTATTAAGTTCATGTGTAATCCATTTATATTTAACTTTGCACATGCCCGAAGCGGGGGTGGTACTTGTCAAATTCTTGGATTGGAGTTCAATATAGGTATGGTTTATTTGCAGACGAATGGAGTTTGTCACTAGGTATTTTGTGAGGGATTGATAAGTAGTAAGAACGATGAAGCCTTTGAACGATATCGTAGGTACTGTACAACTGCAGAAGCTACATTTCAAAAGTATTATATACCAACAGTTCAAAAATACATGCCAGGATTAGAACCTGCAACCTCGTGCTTGAATATCCGGTGTAGCCGCTATAAAATAGCACCTATAAAATTAGCATTCATCTTTTTGCGAGGTCCCATAACTTATTGTGGTTTGCGGTTCTAACGGTAGCAGAACGTGACCCATTTTGTAAAGAAATATGAAATGGTACTTTCTTATCTTCTTAATAATATAGTTATATAATAAAGCTGAAGAGTTTGTTTGTTTGAATGCACTAATCTCTGAAACTATCATTCGGATTTGATAAATTATTTTTGCATTTGATAGACCAATTTTATTGAGGAAGGTTTAATGGGTTATTTAAAATTACGCTACGATCCTTAGAAGCCGAGAAAAAAGAAAAAAGTCAGAAGGAACGCAGGCTGAAATTTCACGCGGACGAAGTCTCGGCCCAGAAGCTAGTAATCTTTATGACGTGGTGTATAATGTTTACCTATTGCCCCAATTGCTTTTTGATTTGCTATCGTAGCAGTAATGTTGAATCGATTATTATAGTGTGATAATGATGAATTAGTCGTTTTGAGTGCTAGATTACCCATAGTGGCGTATATCCAACAGTGGACTTCTGGGTTAAGTTGATAACAATCAATCAATTGGCCTAGCCTTTTCCCAACTAAGTTGGGATCGGCTTCCAGTCTAATTGACGCAGCTGAATACGAGTATTTTACATGGAGCGCCTGCCTATCTGACCTCCACAACCCAGTTACTAGGTAGCACGATACTCCTCGGTAAGACTGGTTGTTAGACTTGTATGCTTCTACGTAGCTACTTACCTGTAGCGACTGTCAAAAATCTACAAATGACAGCCAGGACCAACGGCTTAAAAAGTAAGACACGTTGATAACATTATTCATTTATTAGTTGTGTCCCTAGCAATTGGACATCTTATTCCTTTCTGCGATATTCAAAAGTAGACTTAAGTGATGATTATGTTATCTAGGGTTTCGTCAGCCTTTAACTTGGTCAAATAAGTTTATTTTCTTTCCTTGCTTTTCTTTTGTTGATCTACTATTTATAATTAATTGTTTTGCCAGATTGTGGTAATATTTCCTCAAGACCGGTTATAAAATAATGAATAAGTACCAACTTAACAGTAGGTAAATGTCTATGGGCTGATGTAGGTACAAATGGTTTGGCGTGATAAATAATTTACCTAATTAAGTTTGTGAACGTAATATATATTTTTATAATTGAGTTTATAATTCTTCTAAGGTATAATAATGAGATTTTTTTTTTGTAAGTTGGTAGTTTATTTTATTTAAAATTATTCAAAAATAATAAAATACCTCTCCAGTACATATTGAAAAGCATCAATTACTTTATTACGTGGCGCCAGAAAATTGGAGTATTTTTTTTCTATAATTTTAGGTAAATAATACATTTAAACTTACTTACCTTTGTTTAAATATCCTAGTATTTACAACAGCCAACTCACACAATCACGGTACGTGTTATAATAATAAATAAGTAATTATCTTTTTATAAATAAATTATTATCACGATTTCTCACTGAGATAATGACAGTCCATGACTATTCACCGGTTCCTGTAAAAACACGTATTCATTATCTAAATCGCAATGTTGCTACACGCGAAATTAGGAAAAGTATTTTTATTACTCTATAACACTTTTAAATAAATAAAAAATAAGTGGAATTCAAATACCGCGTTCGGCGTGCGAGCAACGACTCCACGATCTTTTTTGGTCCAACTCGAGACCACGTTGTTGTCCTTATCATTTGTATAGTTCCCTCTCTCTCTGGCACCGAGTGCATTCGTCCTTGACTCTGAACTCCAGTACCATAAGAAAGATGTACCGTTTCTATTTCTTTTCTCTGTCGTGGGTATGGGCGGTGGTGAATGTAAGAGAGAGATGGAGCTATAATTACCAGTTAGGTGTGAAATCTGGCTGTCAATGACCGCGAAGGATCAAAATAAGAAAACATTTTAGGACTGTCATATTTTTACTGTTATTTCAGGTCCTTTGACCTTTTTGATGACGTTGTGCTTTTTAACCGACTGTGGCGAAGCCCTAGAGAAGGCGAATGTTTTGTCTATGACCATAATGCTTCTTGCTGATTCAGAAATTATAAATGGACTGGATTGAGCTGAATGTGTGACAATTTTAATTATTTAATGAACAGCTGAAACCAGGCTATCGTTTTCTATTTGTTCATTATAAATATAATTCTATTAATTTGACTACCTATATAGGATGACTGGTAATTAGTGACCGATACTTAAACATGATTGTAATCATTATAACAAACTACTTTTATGGGAACAAATTCGAATCCGCCAAGAAAAAAAAAACGGCTGTCCCATACATTCATGTTCGCATAGCTCGTCAAATTGTAAGGAACAACAAATGATTTTTTTGGCGAATTCAGGTTTGGTCCCATAGTAAAACTATAAAAGTTCGATGGTCCCTATTAACAATGTCGGTTCTGCAGGGAGACTACTGTTTAGTCCCTACTGAACAGCGGTCTTTTTGCAGAACTGACATTGTTAATATCATAAAGATTTTTTTTTATCGTAACTGCCCTCAGTTCAAAGTTTGTTTTGACAATGAAGAATTTTTTTAAATTGTAATTCGATTTAAGTGAAAAAGGGTAAAAATGTATATGCGACATTGTTAATAGGGACCATCGAGTTATTTGTTATAATGAGTATGTTACATACATACAATCATGTGTTTAAGCATCGGTCACTAATTATTAGATACGTCACCCTATATGAACTGTAATTATATATGTATATATGTTTAAAAGTTTGTTTTCTTTTTCATTACCTACCTAATGATAAATGATATTTATTTCTGTAAACTGATTTTAACTAACCTCCTTTAACGGTAAACGGGGATGTTTTTAGGGTTCCGTACCTAAAACGGAAAAAACGTGTGTCTGTCTGTCTGTCACAGTCAATTTGCTCCGAATCTAATGGACCGATTAAGTTGAAATTTGGTACACGTATGAATTTCTGTGACTCAAACACGGACGTGTAACGTAAATAAATGAATTTTGAATATGGGGGTCAATTTTGGGGAACAAATAAGAAAAAAAGAAAGTTTTGCAAACTGCACCCTGTGATATATCAAATGTTTATTTAGGTCTCAAATATATTTTTTTTATAATTTTAAAATAAATTGTTTTAAAGTTGTTTAAGAAAACAGACGAAAACTAACCATTCCTCCCCCTTTATCTCCGAAACTACTGGGACTAAAATTTTGAAAAAATACATGGCGCCTTCCACACCTGCGCGACCGTGACGCGGGAAGACCGCGTTAGCAAAGCGGGACGCATGCGCCTTGTGGTCAAACGTGTGTAGAGCTTGTCTACTCAGACCAAAGCGCGAATTTTATGAATAGTGACTATCATTTGTAACATTTATGATGTTAATAGCGCTTTACAATGTCAGCCCTCAAACATCACTCAATTTTCGTCAAAACTATCCTGCAGTGATATTCTGTAAAAATCTCAGCGTGAAAACTTAGGTGAGGTGAGCGTGGAGTGAGCTGTCAATAGTGTCAATCCCTAGCATCAGGTGGAATGACAGCTCTTTTCACGCTCACTTCACCTAAGTTTTCACGGTGAGATTTTTACAGAATAGACCGACTGATGTCATACTTTTCCGAATACGGACTCAATGGATCACGTACGGGATGCGATATATTACTCAATATATCGCGTCCCGTACGTGATCCATTGAGTATTGAAATATTTGACGAAGTAGCGTACATAGAGTAGGTACCTACGGCTATCGAATATCGTGTATATTTTTTCAGTCTATTCATATCATGTAAAATAAAAACCGGCCAAGAGCGAGTCGGACTCGCGCACCGAGGGTTCCATACAATAAAAAAAAGTATTTTATTTAGATCTTTTTATTTTTCCTGTAATCTTTATATAAACTTCTTTAACACAGAATAATATCAGAGTTTTCTCTATGCAAACTGCAAACTTCGGAGATAAGGAGGGGAACGGTATTTTTTTAAAATATTATTCATCAAAAATCGAAAACTGTTCGGCCTAAAAAAAAAAGAAAAAATGTTTGAAAATGTACAAACAGCGCTCTTTATTAAGATACCCCACATGCCCTAGTAGCCACACTTCGAATTTTTAAGGCCCCATTTCAGTCCCTGTTGTAAAAAAATATATATTTCTTTCTTATTTGCACAATAGTTGAGCAAACGTCATCCAAATTTTTCCGAAATTCAAGTTGATAAGCATTAGTAGTTCACCAGTTATCCAGATGTGACAGACAGACAGATAAGTGTTCCTTTTTACCATTTTGGTACGGAACCCTGATAAACCTGATTAAATGCACGTAGCATTTAATCTTAAATTGAATAATAATAATACCCGCAGGGCAGCATGTGGCGAGCTGTTCGGCAGTAGCGACCCCACGGACTTTATCTCCCGGGAGAAATCTTATCCTCATCCCTGGCTTGCCTTTATTGGCCGGCTGGAGTGAACACTGACGAGGAACAGAGCTCCCACCTCTTTCTTGCCTTTATTGGCCGGCTTGAGTGGAGATTCGCAAGAGCAAACGTGCTCGGAGGATGGAGGCGTAAGGTGCTGGTAGGGATCTTGACCGTACTTCCGGGATTGTCCTGATAGCCGTGGGATACCTCTCCACTCCTCAAGCACCTCAGGAAGTGTTGCCCCCTTGTCGCTACGTCATTTTCGGGGGCCCATTATTGAGTGTGCAAGTCACCCACTGCCATTTAATCCGTGTATAATTATATAACATTGGTCAGGCAGGGGACATAGTTCTTCCATAGTTCTAGTTACCTAATCCACTTTAGCCACCCAGACCCATAGCCCAATATGTTTTGTTTCCACACACAACAATAGTCCTGCACCAACCGGGGGTTGTGCTTGGGTGCACTTTCATAGTGCATACAGGGATAATCGTCGGTTGGTGCCTCCTCATCATTTAAAATTATCTAAGGGGCCTCTGCGAGTTGGCTTCGGCTCCTCGTACGCCTTCCAAAGGTCCGGGACCTCAGGGTCCCGAGATATCTTAAAAAAAAAAAAAATATACTGGGACATTGTTCACACACGGTCATCTGGTCCCAAACAAAGCAGAGCTGGAAACCATATAACTGATATACTACATATACTACTTTTTTTTTGTAAATACATACTTATATAGATAATTACACCCAGACTCAGGACAAACAGACATGTTCATGCACACAAATGTTTGTCTTGGATGGGAATCGAACCCACGACCTGCGGCGTGATAGGTGGTATCTTAACCAACCACGCCAGCTGGCCTGGCCTGGCTTCTTGATGATTGATCTTGGACTTACAAAGTTGGTTAAGTTCACAAAGTCTTAGTTGTGTGTACTTACTTAGTACAAAAAATAAAATTAATTCATAAGGAGGGATAGTTAATTGAATACAATCGAAACGATAAGAGACGAAATATGAGACTGATATAATACAACAATTTAGGTGTTAAACTAAGCTATAGACGTACGGCTTCAGTGACTATTCACTAAAAATGAAGTTCGCGGTGCGCGTTGTATTCGCGCAGGTGTGCACGTAAAGTTTCGCGTTGTTCATGCTCTAGGTTTGTGTCCCGCGTCCCGATACTTGACGCGCACGTTTGGCCGTAGTATAACAAGTGCTAATTTTTGTTAGAGTTACGTGTCCCCACTGCGGCCTCTCAGCTACAATAAAATATTGTTTTTGGATATGTGAAAAGTATTCACGATAGTAGTATATCGACGCCCCCAAGTCGCAAATCGTAAAACTCAAATTTTACAGGAGAAATATTTTCCTATTTTTGTTGAATATCTTTTTAACTAGTCGGACTATTGAGGTCATTGATACATCAAACGAAAGTTATTTTTTGTGTACTTAATTCAATTACGATGTCAACTTTAAAATATGTGTGTGAAAAACCTTGCAATTTAAGGCGCAGATAAATGCCAATGGCCTTAACGCAATAAGTCTTAGGTTCAACCAGTAATAGAACTCGCCCATCATGCATCAAGTGCTGTATCCCAAATTAGACGCATTATTAATTTATTATAGGTACATAAAAAAAAAGGTATTTTTATAAAACACGTATACTAAAACATAAATCATTAAATTATCTTTAAATTGCTAAAATGCTGAAGGTTTCATAAAAACACGCTTGATAATTTTTGCTTGATTCCGTGTTTTATCCGTGTTAGACACAACTTTGCAAATTAATTACATTCACAGATAAAATTACTAAGAAAATGCTCTGATTTAACATATTTTTTTTTAAATCATTAACACTACTCGTTTAGACAGTTCAGTTTATAATCATTAAAACTCGGTTAGCGTCGCCTTAAGAAAATTAATATTACTAAAATATGATAGGAAAACTGTTTCATTTACACCATTATTGCAGATTAGCTAAAAATATTGATGCGCAACATTACAATTCGGACTTTTACAACGTTATTTCATACTGAAGAGTACAGGGAAAGAATTATCAAAGTCACTTTTTACAAATTAGAATATAAATTATTTCTTAAGTAATTAAATCTTTCTAAGTAATTAAAGAAATGACACATTAATAATAATAATAATTTCTGTCTTAAAATCACTGCTAATACTTTGGTTATATAATTTACCAAAAAAAAAAAACATATTTTTAATTATATTTATTTCATATTTTTCAAGTTCAGACACCAACATAAATCATATTAATGATTAAAGTCTTAGTGGAAATAATCAAAAAAGTCACTGTAATTGTGGCAGATTAGTAGAATAATCTTGACCTTTTTGGGAGCAAACAAATTCAATTTTTTTTAAATGAATTAATTTAAGCAAAGCAAAATCATAGAAAAACGAATGTTACTCTAAGAAATGTCTTAGACGTAGACAGAGATAGAATAACAGTATGAGATAGCGATAGTTCGACATAAGTAGGTACATTACCACGGCTTTTACAGCAATTCATCATCACTACGCACTAAAGATTACCTTTTGCAATATCAATAAAGTGACAAATTACACAGAA
Organism: Dicycla oo; assembly: GCA_948252095.1. NCBI lineage: Eukaryota > Metazoa > Arthropoda > Insecta > Lepidoptera > Noctuidae > Dicycla > Dicycla oo. Next base: position 21,564,512 of record OX411732.1, read on the forward strand.
TAAGTGTTTCACAGTTTTTATGAACGAAAATCTTTCGACAGCACGATTTGTTTGCCACTAATGACCAGTGGTGGCAAACAATAAAAACCCGAGACGCAAATAGAGATAGAATAATGATGCTATGTCCTGCTCACACATACAAATTTTGACTTATGTGTCATCCCACTTTCGCAATTATTATTATTCTACGAGTAAGAGTATGTCTACCTCTATTCTCTGTCTACGGTCACAGAGTAAAAGAACGTCAACTGACGTTTAGATTAATTTTAATTATTTTTTTGTAGATTAATTTTTATTGAGTTCGAAAATTTGTAAGAACGATCAAAGTCTTCGGACTCTGATCGTTTTTAACTTTTACCGGTTAGGCTATGATCACATTTTTTTTTAATGAAAAAAATAATAATAATAATAAAACGTGATTTATCGTGACTTTCTACAGACGCCAGCACATCAAGCTATTACAATCTGTCAAATTTCTTTAATAGTTTTTTAACTTTATCGCTAAATTTTCCCATTCAACCTTGAACCTAATGCTTCAAGGTTGATTGGGAAAATTTGACAGTTTCGGGTAGCTTCACCTGCTGGCGTCTGTACATACGTTTATATTCTTTTCATGCCTAGCGACAGGCAAGCTTAGCGTCTTACGAACTAGATGGCGTTATTAACCTCAAAGCAGTTTTAGGGTGACTGATAGTTCTTTCCCTGTGCTCTTCATATCTTAAAAACAATACGTAATTTGTTATTACAGTGTTATTAAGTAGTAAGTAACAGTATCGTTACAAAACATTGTTTTTATCGAAACGAAAACGGGACCCGCGGGGCAAATGCGTAACACACTATCAATCGGAATCGGTTTCATTTCGACAGTTCAATATCAAAAAAATCAATCTGCCTAGCCTTTTCCCAACTATGTTGGGGTAAGCTTCCAGTCTAACCGTATGCAGCTGAATACCAGTATTTCACATGGAGCGACTGCCTATCTGACCTCCACAACCCAGTTACTGGGTAATAGGTACTATACCTACTCCTTGGTAAGACTGGTTGTCAGACTTTCGGGCTTCTGACGACCCGTAACGACTGTCAAAGATCCACGAATGACAGCCGGGACCAACGGCTTAACGTGCTTTCCGAGGCACGGAGGAGTCTCGGTATGAAAAGATGGCCACCCATCCACAGACCAACCCCGGCAAGCGTAGCTTAACCTGATGGATCGACGCGTGCAGCTGTTTTTACTTAGCCACGAGTTCCTCCAGCGACAGTTCAATAACATTCATTGCGTTATTTACGTTGTCGAGCAGACAAATTTTTCGAACACATGAAGTAATGGATTAGCAATTTGCTTCAAAATGATTCCGATTTATAGTGTGTTACGCAATTAGGGTGCAGACGTGTTCAAATTTGATGGGTATTGCAATTTTACGCATATTTATTTATTAATCAATTTATTTACTTTAAAAACCTTGTTAGATCCCATTACAGTTTTAGCTTACTCAAAATAATTTGACAATAATATCGTGCTAGCATTTACCAAGAACTGCACGAAATTAATTTACGCCAATAAGTTGGTACAAACAGCAACTTACCACAATTGAATATGCAAAACACTTTTGTATTGATACGTAAATATATTTTTCTCAACATAATTTAGTTTTTGAATTTCCCTTTAAGGTTTTTACCGGCGCCAACGACCTTGCGTGTGTGGGCGGAGCTTTGTACTACTCCCCGCACCACCCGAACCTAAACATCGCGCGCGATGCTTCGCTAGGGTGTACACGATTACTACCGCGCGCGACATACAGTAATTAATTAATAACAGCCGTCTTATTACAAAAGATTTAAACACATGTTCAACGCGTATTTTATGTTTTTTTTATGTATGGAGTTTGACGTTAGACATGCGTTGAACATGTTTTTAAACCTTTTGTAGTAAGACCGCAGATGTTTTTATAAATACCTACATATAAGGTATTAAAAAAATAACTTTACAATCTTTAAGGAGTGGAGGATCTTTATCACATAAAACATCTTGTTTAGATATTTCTTTATTAGTCACATCAATCACATTCTGAAATAAAAGTACAGACGCCAGCAGGTCAACCTACCCGAAACTGTCAGATTTTCGCAATCAACCTTGAACCTAAAAGCTTTAGCAATAAAGTCTAAAATCAGATTGTAGTAGCTTGATGTGCTGGCGTCTGTACATTTCTACAAGTTAACAATTATACAACGTGGCGCTGCAATGGCGACATGAAATCAACACACGTATATGGTTCCACAATCCCGTTTTATAAGGATATTATAATTTCATTAAACGTTATTATTTATTGATTTATTTATAATTTTCTAAAATAGCATCTTAGAGCAACCTGTATAGCGCAGAGATGAATTTAAAAAGCGAACGAAAAAAGGGTAAGGGATTTTGAACACTATATGATATTAAATTCATGTTATGTAGGACCTGATACTCGTATGGAACCCTAGAGGTACATCTAGACGATAGCGAAAGAGCCTACTCCTCAAATAAAAATGTAGGTACTATAAGACAAGATCCTAGTGTGTGTCCAAGGATATGTTCAAGAACCAAGAATATTAGTAGCTAAAAACAATCGGTATCGGCATTTATTTCAATGCTTGCACGTACGAAGTTGCGGGCATTGCTAGTATCATAACTTTTTTGTTGATATGCATGTCTTTCAAAAAGAAAACCAATATTGGCAGCATAAACTTGTTTATTGACAGATTACTCAAAATTCATTAAAATTTAATTGTCTTTCGGTCAATGTTTTTCTTCTTTATATTTGAACTTCTTCATCATCGCTTATATTACCGAATTCTTGAATTGAAGCATTCGGAAAGTCAGTAGAGTAATAAAAAGTATTTTCTTTCTCTTCTTCATTTACTTGAATCTTGCTTTGGTTCTGGTATTTGGTTTCTGGTTTTCTACCACTTCATGTTCCTTCGTTTTTTTATCATTAATGAGCAAGTATGTTGAGGGGATCGTGATGTTTCTTTGTCCCATTTTCTTCCCTGTTTCCATCTTCTTTTTGAAATTTTGTTTTTTTTTGTCTTTGTTTACTTCCCATCTTGAACACACCTTGCTTTAGAAAACGATTGTTTAGATACATTTTTTTTTACTATAACATTAGGTTGGGGAAAAAGTCTTTTCGCATTATATGTATGAACTTGTAATAAAATCTCTTTGGCTATACTATTTGTATCTGGCTGGTTTTGGTATCATTGAAAGTTTAAATTTTAAAGAACATAATTCCAAATTCAAATTAGGAAAATGTGTGATTTTCATTTGTTTTTCGTACCGTCAAGATGAGTGAATCTAATAAAGAAATTCGATACATTTTAAAATTTTACTCCATAAAAGGTAAAAATGCAACGCAAGCCGCGAAAAAAAAATTGCGATGTTTATGGACCTAGTGTAGTGTCTGTGAGAGTAGCACAAATTTGGTTTAAGCGTTTTCAATCCGGAAATTTTGATGTCAAAGATGCACGTCGCTCTGGTCGCCCTATTACGGATAAAATGGATGCCATTTTTGAAAAAGTGGAGCAAGAGCGGCATATCAGTAGTTACGACGTAGCTGAAGAACTGGAAATTGACCACAAAACAGTTTTGGCGCATTTGAAAAAAACTGCGTACACAAAAAAGCTCGACATTTGGGTACCTCACGAGCTCACTGAAAGAAACCTAATGAACCGTGTACTCATTTGTGATTCTTTATTACGACGTAATGAAACCGAACCATTTTTGAAGAAGCTGATAACTGGTGATGAAAAGTGGATCACGTATGACAAGAACGTGCGAAAAAGGTCGTGGTCAAAGGCCGGTCAGGCTTCACAGACTGTGGCGAAACCCGGGTTAACTCGCAACAAGGTGCTGCTGTGTGTGTGGTGGGATTGGAAGGGCATTATTCATTATGAGCTGTTACCACCAGGCAGGACCATCGATTCTGAACTCTACTGCGAACAACTGATGAGATTAAAGCAAGAAGTTGAGAGAAAGCGGCCGGAATTAATCAACAGAAGGGGTGTGGTTTTTCATCATGATAACGCTAGACCTCACACATCTTTAGCCACTCAGCAAAAATTAAGATAGTTTGGCTGGGAGGTGTTAATGCATCCGCCGTATAGTCTTGACCTTGCACCTTCAGATTTCCACCTGTTTCGGTCTCTTCAGAATTCTTTAGGCAGTGTCAGGTTAACATCACGAGAGGACTGCCAAAACCTCTTGTCGCGGTATTTTGACCAGAAGTCCCAAAATTTCTATAGCAATGGGATCATGTCCCTACCTACAAGATGGCAAAAAGTTATCGAACAAAATGGTACCTACATACTTTAGTTAAATGTAAATAAACTATATTAAAAAATGTTTTGAATTTTCTTAAAAAATGCGAAGAAACTTTTTCCCCAACCTATTATAACAAAACACACTGAATACACTAACTAATATTAATAAAGTAAAAGTATTCACACAAAAAAATATAGTCACGTAACTAGGTAGATAAGATACCAAAAATTAAATGAAACTGTCCGTGTGGCTACACTATTCACAAAAAAACAATGTTTATCGAAGCGAGGAGGTCGTCACGCAAAGCAGCACAGGTCCGTCCAGCAACACGTCTCGCCCCGCACTGAGATTTTGGGCGAGAGCGGGGCGCAGCGTAAATTTGCCGCTAAGGATTTGCTTTGTAAATTAATTTAAAATAAAATAAAAATAATTTAAAAAAGTAATAACATGAAATCATTTCTTATTATTTTGTAGAGAACTGTATAAATTTATGAACAATTTTAATGAAAATTGTAGGAGTAATATGGTAAAAACTAGAAAAAACAGACCTGGGTTTAGCTTTTTTTTTCTTTAGTTATATAAACTAAAACAGATTTCTGGACACATGAAATCACTTCTTATGTACTGTAGATTATTGTATTTTTTTTTCTATCAAAAATCTGCTATAGTTACTGTAAAAAGTGGACACAAAGTTACTTAGTTTCGCCGTATTTTATGGAGGACGGGCCTTAATAAAGGTGTTTTTCATGATATCTTCGTAAAAATCACTACGAAAGATGAGAAATAAATTACTAAAGTAAGAAGAACCCATAACTGCTGAATTTGACACAACAATAAAAAACACTCTGACTAAACAGATAAATAAAATTGGCATTGCTGCCGGGGGACTGTTCTGTGGAACACTGTTTAATCTAAGAGGTCCCCGACTACAATGACAGTTATATATGTTTAGTCAGGGAATACAACTTGTTTTACTTTTTAGTTCGTTTTTTTGGCAGGCAGTCGTGTTTCTTTATTGTTTTAATTATTTATTTTTATTTTATATCTACATGTTAGTGACAATTTAGATATTTGACAGTCTTCCTAAAGTCTGATCAAATCGTTTGCAGCCAATGTTTGTTTTGCATGTCCACCCTACCTATGTAAAAATACTAATAAATGATATACTTAGTTTTTTTGGAATGTGCTCACCGAGGCCTTCAAATTGATACCAAAAAAAAAATTCACATTTAAAATGGAGCCATACTACCATCATATTGAATATATTTCAAGAAAAAATACAGCCAGTGTCATTCGGGATGATGTAAAGATTCTAACGATACGCCGTACATCCAAATCCGTTCAGGCATTTAAAAGTTATGGTGGAATGAAGTAACTCACGTATATACATGAACAGATTACATGAACTCTGAAAACATTATACTCCTTTTTGGCAGTCGTGTAATAAGAAAATTACGATGTTTTGTCAAGTCATAAAAACCGTGACAAGCAGCCAGTATAACCAATCTTCTATATTCATATCCGGGTCATTGATTTCAGCTGATAACTAGATAATATATTAGCATTGCTATTCTAATTCATAAGAAATGCCAACAATATTTTTAATAAAACCCGCCAAGTGCATGTCCACACACAATGAAGGGTTTCGTAGTTGGGATGAATAATATTCTAGTTGAAAAACATGTTCTCCCATACATTCCAACCACAAATGTAAGCTTGTAGGAACAATATTGAGAGATTTACCATGTTATTTCAAGACCATGGACTTCTTATATGTTTTCATGTAACCTGTAAATACAGAACTATTTTCTGTAAGTATTAAAAAAGAAATAGGCTCAATAGTTTCGGAGATAAGGTTAATTGTCTTTTAATTTTTAAAAAAATAAATTTTCGTCTATTTTCTTAAATAACTTTAAAACAATTTATTTTGAAATTATGTACCTTTATAAACAAAATCTATTTGAGACCCTCACAGTACGCCCTTTTATTTGATATGTCACACGGTACAGTTTGCAAAACTTTTTTTTAAATTTTCTTATTTGCTCGCAAAAAGTGATCCCCATATTCAAAATTACTTTATTTACGTTACACATCCGTTTGTTTGAGTCCCAGAAATTCATATATGTACCAAATTTCAACGAGCAAATTGGCTATGACAGACGGACAGACAGACAGACACACGAGTGATCGTATAAGGGAGTGTTTTTTTTTTCTCTTTTGAGGTACGGCGCCCTAAAAACCGGCCTAGTGCGAGTCTGACTCGCACACGAAGGGTTCTGTACCACTGTACAATATTTACACTACGTCATCATCTGCCTAGCCTTGTCCCAACTATGTTGGCCTATCTGACCTCCACAATCCAGTTACTGGGTAATACGTTACCCCTTGGTAAGACTGCTCTGAACCGCTCAAGTGAAAAAATAAATATGGCATATATGGAACCTCTAATAATTCCCAGTTTGCGTTTCTAATAATATTATTGAACGCTCTAATAATACTGATTATGCCTCTTTTTGTGAATCTCAAATAATCCCTATTTTGGGGTCCTAAAAATACGAAATTGCCAAGTAACTGCAACCAACTTGGATGTAGCGCTTGCAGGTCCAGCTCGCTTCGCTCGCTTGGCTTGTTTCTCACAGTCTCTTTGTTAGTCACAGTTCTAACCTATTTGATGGGGGTACCCCAGCTTGGTTACTGCGACCAACTGTGAGAAAAGACCAGAAACTTAAAAAAAAGGCTCAATTATTTTAAAAAGTGGCCATTATTAGAAGATCAATAACTTTTAGAGAAACAGTTTAATATTTCCCAATAAATATTCGCATAGCTATAGTTGAGCAAAATTTTACTATAATTATACGTTATTATATAATATATTATTCTTAAACTAATTTTTTCTTAAGATGAGAGCACTTGTGCCCGCAGTTAGTCGAATTATTAAGTCTCAGTCGATCGGTGAAAACCAGATTCGTCCGCTAGTTTTCGCCAGGCGACTTCTTTTCTACATTTATAGAAATGGGCGAAATGTATCCCAAAGCGTACCCGCGTACTACCTCTCTTAGCCCGCTATCACTTTGCTGGGATTGTTGAATATTTCGACTAGAGCTTGTACCGATACGAAGGAAGAAGAAAATGCAGGAGATCACTAGCGTACTTCACCAGATATGGAGTATCGCTCTTACAGGCTAGGCTTCCAAGCGGTCTGTCTATCATCATGATTAATTAGCCGAAACATGTCCACTGCAGGACATGGCCTCTCCTGAGTAGCCGGTCCTATGCTCCTCGCATCAAGCAGTTTCCCACGACCTTCACCAGGTCCATCTTGTGGAGAACCTATCCACCTACCCACGCTGCGCCTTCCGGTACGAGATCGTCTCTCCACAACTTGCCTAATAAAAGCCGTTGAAGGATGTGAACTTTTCAAGTTACCAGCCGATGTATTCTGTCCAAATCTCACCGTGAAAACTCAGTTAAGAGTTTCTATCTGATACTATTGAAATTGATCTGACTTCAAGCTCACTTTGCCTTAGTTATCCCGGTGAGATTTTTACAGAATAGATCAACTGTTCCTCAAGTCGCCAGGGCACCGGTACATAGAACGCTACAAAGCGTTCAACGGTAATAAAGAAAAGAAAAGGAGCAAAGAAATCATTTCGACCACTCAAGAAATATCATTCATAAAACAATCTTATCCACAAGTTTACCGTAAACAACGATTGTTCAGGAAACGATTAAGTACACAAAAAACATAGGGAAGTCAGTACTGTTAGTAATACAGCACAGAGCACAGCCACAGTCGACGATGACTTTGTGTATAGTTTCGCTTCAAGCTGTGTTATTGGCTGTTTTAGTACAATATCATTATATTAATGAGGTGAGTAAAATTCTATCTCTATTCTAGTAAAATCCTGATTTCCTAACAAGTTGTAATTTAATTACCAGTGGCAAATCATATGTTGAAGCAGCAATAAAAGTTGCACAGTCAAACCCAAAAATTTATATTATGCACGAACTTGCAAAGGCGAGATTCAAACTCGTGATCTCCTGTTTACTAGACAGGCGTTTTAACAAACTAAGGCCCGGTTTTTTGATCCGTAGTTGAGATTGAGTTAACCAATGGTTAAACAATAACTAATGGTTAAATTTTGGCTAAATGGGATGTGAAAAAATAGTAACTAATGGCATTTTGGCAAACACATGTAGCCATAAAAACTTTTTAGCCAAAAAATAAAACCGACTTCCAAAACAAAACACTACAAAGTGAAAAATAACTTTAATTTCGGTAGTCGGTGTCTTGGGTTTTGTATTTTCGTTTTTTGCCACCGACTTCCGAAATTAAAGTTATTTTTCACTTTGTAGTGTTTTGTTTTGGAAGTCGGTTTTATTTTTTGGCTAAAAAGTTTTTATTTTTCACTTTTTAGTTGTGGAACCTACCCCACACTAATTCGAATACATAATTGAGCACAATAATTGTAGATATAGCCATGTAAATAACAGTGATAGGAAGTTATTAAAACACCATCACATCATCCACATAAAATAAGTGAAAAATATACGCATTATTGAAGCTAACTCAAAAACTCCCCAAGCAAAGTTAATAAAATTTATATGGGACCACCTCGGAAGTATACCCTATCAAACAAAAAAAGAATTTTCTAAATCGGTCTATTCGTCTTTGAGTAATCGCGTAACAAACATACAAAAAAAAAAATAAAAAAATAAAAAATCCTCCTTTTGGAAGTCGGTTAAAAAATCAACCATTAGTTCAAGTATGATTAATAAAACCATTGGTAGAGTTAACTACGGATCCAAAAACCACCCCTAAGCCACGGCGCCGATAGTCGCGGTATACCTACAAATTACAATCGACCCTTGTTCTAGCCGATATGCATTGCATGACCACTGTAGAAACGAAACGAAAAACAACATGACAGATGGGCAATTCCCGTATTTTAAGAACGTTCGCATTATAATATTATTGCAGTCTCAATCTGTCAAAAATACTACTAATTTCCCTACATTTTTAACCGACTTCAAAAAGGTTCTCAAATCGTCTGTAAAGATAAAGATAATTTTATTTTGCAATGTCTATGTTACGCGGTTACTCAAAGACGGATGGACTCATCATCATTCTCCTGCCCTTGTCCCAATTTATTTAGGGTCGGCACAACATGTCTTTCTCTTCCATACTTCTCTATTAGTCGTCATCTCGGTAGTCACTCCCTTTCTGGCCATATCATCTTTCACACAGTCCATCCATCGTTTCTTTGGTCTTCCCTTACTCGGTTAGCACTGATATGGAAAATTCTTTTTTTGTTCTTAGGTCCCATATAAATTTTTTTAACTTTGCTTTGGTAGTTTTTGAGTTAGCTTCAATAATGCGTATTTTCCCCACCTAGTTTATGTGGATGATGTTTTATTCTATGCGGATGATTTTTTAATAACTTCCTATCACTGTTATTTACATAGCAGGTAGTGGTATTCGAATTTGTATGGGGTAGGTAGGTACTACAACTAAAAAGTGAAAAATAATAACTTTTTAGCAAAAAATAAAACCGACTTCCAAAAAAATACACGACAAAGTGAAAAATAACTTTAATTTCGGAAGTTGGTGGCAAAAAACGAAAATACAAAACCCATGACACCGACTTCCAAAATTAAAGTTATTTTTCACTTTGTAGTTTTGTTTTGGAAGTCGGTTTTATTTTTTGCTAAATAGTTTTTATTGAGTGTTATATTGAAGCAACAATGAAAGTTACACTGTCTCTCAACAGTGTTTAGACCATGCAAGTCGTATGCTTTAATTACTACGTTTTAATTTTATTGTATGCCACAGGCAAGAAATTTGCATTGCGTAAATAGGGCTTTATACTATAAAATATAATAATCTAATCCCTAATCTCTTCAAAGTGAGAGTGAACAGGCTTCTTCTAGGTAAGTTCACTCCATCGTCGTCTTTGTCCCTGTCACCTCCGACCTAGACTAGAGTCAAGAGCAAACCCGTCTCAAATAAAAAAAAATATGCTAACTTTTAATTACTATTTAATGATATTAAAATTATCTCCTTTTTGTGATTTAGTCAGACGAAGCTAAGAAATAGCTTCGCGTATAATTGTAGATGTCAGTTATCATCAAATACGTTTGCAATAGGCTTAGGTATTGCAAAACATTGCCTCCTTTAATAGACATTTACAATGGAGGATATTTTTTTTAATATGTCTAGTAAAAAGCGACGAAAACTCTATAGGTTTTAATCTACCTATATGAAACAATTTTGTTTTTACTTGCAGGTGGCAGCTGAAGATCTGCCATATCTTTCGAATGGAAATTGGTTCAGCAGCATAGAAAAAAAGATTGATAATATTCCGGTAATTAGTACTATTAGTAGTATTAGTTTTTTGATCCGTGGTTAACTCAACCAATGGTTAAACATATAACTATTGGTTGAATTTTGGCCTAATGTGTTTGCCAAAATGCCACTACTTACTATTTTTTAACATGAATGTGTTAACATCTCATTCATAGCCAACATTCAACCATTCCTTACTATGTTTAACCACAGGTTGAGTTAACTACGGATCGACAGACCGGCCCTAATATGCCGTTAGTTACTATTTTTTAACATGAATACACAGTGGACTTATACGAAGGTCTTTTTGTGTCTGTGTTTGTAAAGAGTCCGAAATTCTCAGGAAAGTCACATTCATCACAACACTTTTGGAAAAGCGAAAACTCTTCTTAAAACAATCTTCTGTATAATTATGAAATGGATCCACATCACACAAGTAAACTTTGAGATTTCTAGGCTCAGCCATTCAATCAATTCAATCAAATCAATCTCCGGTTATATATTGTTATCGATATCATCTATAACACCAAAAGTCGCTTCGATGGTTTCCATTGCAATATCAAGCGCAAAATGGCTGAGTTCTCAATTCTTAAGTAAAGAAAATGGTCACTATGAATTCTGACCTATGACAGTTCTAACTTCAAGCAATTACTAAACTATATAGAATAAAAATCGTTACTTGAGTAATTACTTTTACTGAAGTAATCATTTCTAATTGTTTATAAATACGGGTGTACTATAATGAAAAAAAAAACATATAATTATAGAACTCTCATTATGGAATTGTGACGACAAAAATCATAGTTACATTATTAAGTCTTAGAGCCATGGCTCACGGGGACGCCATGGCAATGACGGTGCAGCCAGGTCGCGTCACCAACAAAATGTATGATTGGCTGCGTAACCAAGAGGACGCCAGGTGAACCTCCCACTATACAGTGATATACTAGTAAATTTAGCGAACTCAATGGTAGTGCATCAAGAGAGCCCTGCTCTATCCCCAGTGGCGACTCGACGTTCCCTTTGAGTTGTTGTGTAGCTACTTACTGATAATTCGTTGGTTTTACTCTGAATCCAAAGCTCTAACGCGTGATTTATATAGCTGTATACATTCAGTTGGCAGCACGTCATCATGGTATTCCAGTAAAGTATGGCTCTAAGCCGGTATTCTTACATAGTACCAGTTTAGCGTGCCACATCTGACAAATAAATCTCGAGTTTGAAAAAAAACACACAGAAATAACAAAAGAACATCTGCATATATTTTGTAGAACAGGATCAGCAAGAACAAGATATACTAACAAATTAAAAAGGCAGCCGAGATTATTTTAGCATATCCTGGACGATTAATACATCAGGCTTCTCGAACTCGCAAAGATAATAAAGACACAATAAATGAAGATCACAACACAGGCGTTAAAATTTCTGATTTGTTAAATAGTCAAGAACAGAGAGATCTTTTAGCCGTGAACGATGTCAGTGATATGACAGGCAATGTTAATGTAAGTTCAATAACGGGTACAAATGATTGTGGGTTGAAGTAAAACTGGACAATTAACAGACAATTAATATTGGAACTTCATTGAAATCAATGAAAAAAAAAAACACGCATAAAATACTTAAGTTCGGTAAAGAATTATGGGGCTTACGGCTTACCTACTACTGGGTCAAATTAAATTAGCTATCGTGTTGGGTATCGATATCTATGGTCTGTTTTTTTTAATCTCGGAGACTAAACTGACATTTCAAATGTTTCATTTATCATTTTTTTCATTTCATACCTTGACTTTTGCACGAGTTAAATTAGTCTCCGGGATAAAAAAAAAACAGACTTTAAACGGTAGGTAGTGTAATTACTTACTTATAATATCAGTTACGACGATAAAACAGATTTTATCAACTCACACTTCAAGTAACGACACTACCAGCGGTCACTGACCCCAAATAAATTCATCAAATCATTTTATATTTTCGTGTTTAGATATTGATACCCCTCACGTCTGCAGAGTTTCGCTAGCTAATTTAATTTGATCTGTATATTTGTGCCTAAATCAGAAACAAATTAATTGGTGCTATTCCTATCAAGTAATACTAACAATTAATCAACGACTAATATTATGTTATTTTTCAGCCATCATACGAACCACAGCCTGAATCACCTAGCCAGGTAGTGTTAGAAAAACAAAAGGCTCCTAAAAGAAAGAGGACAAGTAAGAAACACAAGAAAAAGAATAAGGGTAAACATGATCAACGCGAACATTCACCTCCTGAACAGAGATCAGACGCAAGCATCGAACAAGATAAAGCGGAGCTTGACAAAAAAGTTATGAGAAAAAATCACAAGAAGAGAGAAAAACACAGGTTCAACCAAAGGAAGTTCGTCAAGACGTCACCGAAAGAATCAAATAGTTCGGAGTCAGATGAAGTGCAAAGGAGAAAGCCTGTTGATATTATTGTACATATTAAAATGAATGAATAGCTTTAATTATATCCACGTTTTATTTATCATGTCCCTGGGCATATTTTTGTCCATGCCACAAATTGTAAATTTCGTTGATACAGTAACCAATCCACGAACCAATCACATAGTGACATTGCTCTGCTGCATCAGTGAAGCATCACGACGAATTTTTGGATGTATCTACAATACCGGAGGCACGTATCCATCTTAGAGACAAATCTGAAATGTCTCATGTGTTTGTCTCATGTGATTACACTGGTGCATGGTGACAGAAATAATTATGTATAATGGTACCACCATGGTACTACCTCCCCGGACGATTTCCTAAACAAAAATCTTTACTCAATCTAATCTGCCTAGCCTTTTCCTATATATGTTGGGATCGGCTTCCAGTCTAACCGGATGCAATTGAATACCAGTATTTTATATGGAGTGACTGCCTATCTGACCCACAACCCCTTGGTAAGACTGGTTGATTTTCGGGCTTCTGACGACCCATAAAGACTGTCAAAGATCCACGAATGACAGCCGGAACCAACGGCTTAACGTGCTTTCCGAGACACGGAGATGTTCCATCTACGGACCAACCCCGGAAAATATATTTTTTTTCATGTCTAGGGTTCCGTACCTCAAAAGGAAAAAACTAAACCCTTTTAGGATCACTCGTGTGTCTGTCTGTCTGTCCGTCTGTCACAGCCAATTTGCTCCAAATCTAATGGACCGATTAAGTTGACTGGTACACGTATGAATTTCTATGACCCAAACACGGACGTGTAGCATGAATAAATGAATTTTGAATATGGGGGTCAATTTAGACAAGCAAATATAAAATTTAAAAAAAAAGTTTGCGCACTCTACCGTGTGACATATCTCATATAATTTTAGAATAGATTATTTTAAAGTTATTTAAAGAAAATAGACGAAAATTGACCCCTTATCCCCGAAACTACTGAGCCAAAAATTTTGAAAAAAGAATACAGAAAATGGATCTGCACCTATGGATTACAGGAACACTGTGGTCTTAATATAACATGGTAAATCTCTTAATATCTCTCAATATAGTGCGTACAATCTTACATTTGCAGTTGGAATGTATGGGGGAACATGTTTTTCAACTACAACGTTAAGTTTGTTCTTGGGATAAATTCATCCCAACTATGGAACCCTTCATTGTGCGTAATCCGACACGCACTTGGCCGGTTTTTAGAAAAGTAGAAGGCTCACTCATTTAAATGAGTTCTGTGGGTTATGCTACTATTTACGGGTTTTCACAGAAACATACCAAAAACTACAAGAAAAATGGCTGGAATCTTGAACGCTTGTCAAAATGCGCGGCTCAGCAACTAAAAAGATATTAGATAATTTGAATTTGGTCAAAATGTTTGTTAAGTTGTCAATTGGTTTTGCGAAATGTCAGCGAGCAAAGCTCGCTGCTCATTCATTTTGTACTGTTAGGTTATCGACTTTTCGGAAGCAACGCCTATGTTTAAGGGCGTAGCTGTGGTTCACAACAAGCCGTTCACAAATACCTCTTTGAACAAACTAAAAGTGAATTTATCATAATTACGCAAGTGATATTTGCCATGTTGGACACCGACTCCAGTGAACATGAGCCGCTTGATTACAGCTTCTACAATGAGTGATAATGGATCCTTGAAGAAATACACGAATATGATTTAAAGTTGTTGGTACCTCGACTAATTATTGTGCTTGCTGACACTGTCTGTATGACGCCATGACGCGGAGTGACGTTATGGTCCTTTATAAAGAAGTTTCGTAATCATCAACTTTGTGTATTTTAATATTACTTTAATCAATTTCTTACTAAATTCAATAGTAACATAAAATATTTTCTGATTTATAAAGTGAATTAAAAGAGATTACCATCAACCTGTTCGTATTCTTCGAAACAGTGAGGCACTACTGGTTGCTTCTTACAAGCTATATGTTGTACGTGAACATTATAAAAGTTTTCAGTGGGAATTCCTGATGGAAATATTAGAAAAGTATCATATTTGGGTGGGGTATGCCCTTACTAGCTGAAATTCTCGGTCTTGTTTTGTTTTGGAGAGATTATGGTTTCATTATCGCTGTAGTGATATTTTTAATATCAATTTTGCCTTTAGTTGTACATGACACACTTAAGGCTTATTTTCATTGGTCGATAGGGCTCGTATGCGGGGTGTGGGGATTTCTATAAAGCATGCCATAGGGCACGTATTCGGGGAACCGTTTTTATTAGTGGTTAGGGCCCGCTTTTGGGACACTCGAGCTTTTTTGTAAAGCATGCATAAGGCTCGTATTCAGGGAACCGTTCTCATTAGTCGATAGGACCTGCATGTGGGCTGCTGGAGATTTCTGTAAAGCATGCCATAGAGCTCGTATTCGGGGAACTATTTTAATTAGTGGATAGTGCCTGCATGTGGGGTGCTGCAGATTTCTGTGAAGCGTACCATAGGGCTCGTATTCGAGAAACCGTTTTTATTAGTCGATAGGGCCCGTATGTGGGGTGTTTGAGATTTTTGTAAAGCATACCATAAGGCTTGTGATCGGGGAACCGTTTTCATTAGTCGACAAGGAACGTAAAACCTGCACTGCACGTTTAGCAGTAGCTTTGAGGGCTCATTTTCATTGGGTGCGAGTCTCCGCCCGCTTTTTACCAACCTTTCAATTTTAATTGTCACTACGTCCGCTAAGGGGATTCCCCGTAGACCGACCACGTTATCGACTCATTCCTCGCCTGCGGGGAGTCCCCGCATGCTGTAATACTGACTGAGTTATCGAATAATGAAAATGAGTCATTATTGTTGTAGGCTAACTATGCCATTCATGTCGTCAATTTTATTGGAGTGTTCTTCAGCCCAATAGGATGTAAATTCTGCTTACGTTATTGTATTATTAATTTATTCTCATGTGTTAGTTGATTTTATTGTGTTATTAAGAGTAATCAGGAACAGGAGCACGATGTGAATATGAGAAGACCTGTTGGTAAATTAGCGTTAATTAAAACAAAATATTCGGGTGATAAAATAACGACATTGATAGAGAGCGGGGAGCATAATTGTCGGTGCGCGCTAACAGTTGGAACATAGGTTTGCAAAGTGTACAGCACAGGTAAAGATATTAACTTACCTAGTTCAGTTTTTTTTATTTTTTATAAATGGCATCTCGTAGTTGGCCCAGAGAGGCCGTGACTACTTAACCGGTCAATCCTGTGGCTGCCTTAAGCGAACTCAAAGCCTCCAGCCAGGGGCATAAAACTTACAGACTAAGTGACTGTGGGGAACGAACCCCGGCTTAGGGCGTCGCTGGGGGAGGACGGCAAGATGGGCCAGGCTGGATCAAATTAGAGTGATTATTATTATCTGGGGAGTGTAACTTCATTCCCGAGCAAGGGACGGGGGGGGGGGGGGGGGGAGGATGATTACTTCGGGGTCGTCGCGAGGGACCTCGGCGGCGAGGTCGGAATGTCGATTTGTTTTTGATCCTACGGTCCCTACTGCTCTGGAGAAGTGTTATGGGGTCGTCGGGATCTGAGAGGACAAGCCTTGGGCGGCAGACCTTACTAATACGGGAGGGGTCATAGCTAGCCGCCTCGAAAACCAGAGGGTTGCGATGGTTGGTGGCAGAGTCGAAGAAACGCTTGGAATTGCGTTTCAAGAACTGGGAGGTGGTGGGAATGTCGAGATCTACGTGGAGGATTTCGTTCCGAACGAACGAAAGGGCTCCCGTTGCCTTTCGGAGGAAACGGTTTGGGAGGGCCTGCATCCTATGAATGAGGTGAGGTTTTGCGTGCGCAAACACTAAACCCGCATAGATCATGATGGGGCGAATGCACGCTGTATAAATGCGCAATTTGCACCTAAGTGACAATTTGCTACGTGCATTCAGAACGGAGTGCAGTCTACCGAGAGCGAAAGCGGCGCGCGAACGCACCTGCTTTATGTGCTCAGCGAAGGAGAGGTGGTGGTTGAGGGTCACACCGAGGTATTTGGCTCGCGTCTCCCAAGGGATCGGCTTGCCGAACATGGTGATCAGTCGGACTTTGTTCAGAGCCTCTGACAAAGCTTTTAAACTAGCGCCCTATGGGTCACGCAGCCAGCCTACAAAGTTCTTATAGTTCAGTATAACAACGTCTTTAGAATTCCGGTTCGACTACCTTGATTTTGTAGTACCTCGGGCATGTGTCGACGTGAGGGTGGATGACTTTTACGTCACTAATTCGTCAAATTCGAGGAAGTGGCACTGGAATCCATCTATAATTAATAAAGTGTGCATAATAAACAGTAGGTATTCTGTTCTATTCTCAAGGCTTATCAGGAATGTTATCTGATGAAATATTAGTTTAATTTTATTTTCAATAACTTGTTTCTATTTTATGTTTACCTATCTGTTCATGCATTAATTGATCGCCTCGTCATAACTAAAGGAGTCTTAAGAATTTATTTTTTATGATGCATTTTTTATTGCATAGCACAAAAATAATCTATATTTTAACGTGTCGTCACATCAGTGGTTGAGAAAGTAGAACCGGGGTTGGGTCAGTAGTAAAAAAATAAAATAAGTAGTAAGTACATAGTAGTATACGTAGATTAGCGTAAATGATTGTCGGCCTATACATAAAGTAGTCTCTCTTGGCAATGTCTCACCGCTATACCTGCTTGTTACGTGTAATCCCGGCATTATAATGATAAGAACATCAATTGAAATAAAAGAGAAAGAGAAAACAAACTGATTTTAGTACTCTTTAATACCTAAATAAATTATAATTTCCTTAACACCCATTAACATCGCAGCATTATACTGAGATAGAGCTCGCACTGGTCTTTCTTTTGTTTTCATGGTTTTGTTAGATTTAATGTTCTCTTTTTATGGTTTGTGTTTCGTCTGCGTGAATCGAATAAAATATTTGTCATTCATTCTTTTCTTTTCCATTAGTTTGGTTCCCTTTTGTTTATTGATTTCTTTGCCATCATTGTCGATTTCTTTTTTCCTGTCTTGGTTTTTTTCTTATTCGCATTTTTCCTTTTTGCTTTTTCTTTCTGCAACTTGCTTCGTTCGTTTCTTTGCAGTTCTTTGTTTAGGTTTCTTATCAGGCGCGGTATTGGGCTGTTTGCATTATAGTTTCCGCTCAAGTATTGATGTTTTATTTCGTTTATGAGGTGATCGAGAACACTTTCTGTAACTGCTTTAACGTGGCGGACATACTGGAATGTAAGACATGATATTAATTTTATGAAATTAAATACCTACAAAAATATACAAGTTTATATAATATAGAGATCATTTTGTTTTGGATATTTGCATTATTTCCCTTTTTGGCACAGTCCATATTTGACAAGGATACTTTTAGAATAGTTTTGTTTCAATAATTGGTCACTAGTTAGTTTAACAATTTCCAAAAAGGCTTTGACGATTTTAAAATTTAGGACTTTTAAACTGCTACAAAATGAGTAGCGGTAGTATTCCAAATTAGACGTTTTCTCATACGTGCAGATTAAAAAAAAATATTATAATGTTCTTAGTTTCTTACCCTTTCATTCTTCATAAAATCATCCTGATTGTTGAATATGTTCATAAACCCTGTGAAGTCCTTATCTTTGGTATCCAATGTCTGCAAAGAAATACAACGGTTAAAATAAATGTCTACTTATGAAATTAAAATCAAAATATTTTATTTCACATAAACCTACATGGGCCCTTGTGAAACATCATCAGCCTAGCCTTTTCCCAACTATTGTGTTGGGGTCGGCTTCCAGTCTACCCGGATGTAGCTGAATACCAGTATTTCACATGATGCGCCTATCTGACCTCTACAGCTCAGTTGCTGGGTAATACGATACCCCTTGGTAAGACTAGTACTCAGACTTTCATAGACACTTGTGTAACGTCAGAAGCACGGTTTCAATTGCTCGTTTCCTATGGAAACGAGCCGGCAAGAAACTCCACATTTACTCTTTTAAAAATAATTGGCTTGTACAATGTTACAAAATATCGATTTTACTCTTCAATAACCCTCTTCAAATAATTAAACTACTTTTGGCAAATTAGTATCATCACATACCTAGTCACAGGTAATCACACATAACATCATTTTCTCAGTTTGTGACCTAAGTCGAAATTATACATTATATTGTGAGCCTGTGAGGGGCCTGTAGCTTAGTAATAACAGCCGCACGAGTCGATCGATCAGGTTAAGCTACGCTTGCCGCGGTTGGTCCGTGGATGGATTGGATCTTTACATAACAAGACCCCTACGTGCCTCGGAAAGCACATTAAGCCGTTGGTCCCGGCTGTCATTCGTGGATCTTTGACTGTCGTTACGGGTTGTCAGAATAGAAGCCCGAAAGTCTGACAACCAGTCTTACCAAGGGGTATCGTATTACCCAGTAACTGGCTTGTGGAGGTCAGATGGGCAGTCGCTCCATGTAAAATACTGGTTTTCAGCTACATCCTGTCAGACTGGAAGCTGACCCCAGCATAGCTGGGAAAACGCTAGGCAGATGATGATATTGTGAGCCACAACAATTAAGAAACATGTCATGTCAGGTTTTGCCAGCATCTTTACTATTATGATCTTAATCCTTCCTTACGACGTAAAAAGCTACCGATTTATTTAACATCTTTTTACATAAAATAAATCTGTGGAATTCAACCTTATTCTGACTATATCGTAAGTAATGTTCAGCCAGATAAAACGTTTCTGCTTAATGGACCGAGGATGCCTCCTTGTGGTACTCCACATGAATGTGGAAATAAGATAATATTCTAGTCGGGGCGAGCCAATTTTCGTCAACTGGGTACAATTCTAGACTTCGGGCTGCTACTGAGGAATTCCTATTGTAAAACCCCATAATAGTATGTGTAGGTGTAATGTTATATACACCTATAATTTGTGTATACATTGGCAGTAATACCTTTCTTAAATACGCGTAAATCAATGTTGAATGTATATGCTGTTGGTGTTCTTTAATAAATAAATAAAAATTAATAAATGTAATCGCGCTTTTTAGAATAAGAACCTTGAAGTACTCATAATTAAAACTTAATCAATGTTCTTCAAACCTAAAAAATAGGTAGTCTTCTATTCTAATAGTTTCAGAGGCCTTTATAACATCGTCAAGGCTTAAATTTAGAAATTCAATAGTTCAACTTAAGTTTGATTTTATAATATTATCACTTACTTGTTTCACATGCAGTTCCTTGGAAAACACAAAAACGAATAAACTTAAAAATATTGAAAATTCTAAGGGCCGCGCCATTTTAATAAACCGTTCAAACATGGAATGGGCGACGGTCACTTGTTTTTCGTTCCTGTTCCAATCTGCGGTTTTGATTCGATCTTATTGGACGGAAAGGATGTTGACAAACGGCTCCCAATTGTTTTCATTTTCAGCGATAACGCTCAATAGATGTGCTAGTTCGGTCGGATGTACCAACTATTTTTCGGCTTTTCGTTTTGTTTTGATTTTTTAGTTTTTGTAAACGTCGGTTTGATGAAATGATTGTTCTAGTCGTAGGTTAGGTTAGGTTAGGTTGTTAAGGCACGAGCATGATCACCACGCTTGCTCAAGACGGGTTGGCGCTTTCAGACTTATATTAACTATAAATCCAGTTTGCTTCACAATATTTTCCTACACAGACGTCAGAAATGTCTAAGATAAACTCAGAAAGTACATATGAATTGAAATGTCACATTAGTACTTGCCCGGATTTGAACCCACAACCTCGTGTATGAGAGGCGAGGCCTTCACCACTAGGCCATCACGACATTCATAGGACAAAGATATATTAACACTATTTTCATTACTATTTTTTTCACTATTACTATCTGTTATTTCACTTGAGTGTGAGGAGGAATCCCTAGTTTTACGGTTACCAACAAAATAGCTCAGCAACCATGTGTCGTCTTTTTGGAAAGGTATCCAACCAGCAAGCCAATAATAGATGGCATTGTTGTATTGGAACTATCAGAAGTAATACTTGCAATAGAATTCGGTAGTCTTCTTCTTCGC
Organism: Dicycla oo; assembly: GCA_948252095.1. Lineage (NCBI taxonomy): Eukaryota > Metazoa > Arthropoda > Insecta > Lepidoptera > Noctuidae > Dicycla > Dicycla oo. The sequence continues at coordinate 21,585,631 of OX411732.1, forward strand.
CTCGCTAGCACGACAGTATTTCAGATCTTGTTGGCCGAAAACTTCACACTTCCATGGCGTCGTCCATGGCAGCAGAGGTCACGTTGGCTGCATGTTTTGGGACACATAAGGCAGGATAGGAAGGCGTAGAGGGATCCGCAACAAACTCTTCCTGCGAGAAGGTGGTCACGACATTCAGCATTGAGGAAACCGAAGCGAGAAGGAGGAGGGGAGAGCGGAACAGGAAAAGCGCATAGTTTGCAATACAGTTCCACATCCATACCTTGCTGCCGTTCTGTCGAGGTAGCCCCACTTTACCAGGTTGGAGTTGCATCTTCGCACTTGTGTTCGGAGACGGTTCAGGGACTTCCAAGTGGACCACGAAAGGTTTACACCCTGAAGGAAGATGCTCCTTTGGTGGTAGTGCGTTGGGCACACATTTTATATATCCATCTGTGGCGGTTACCACTCATCATCAGGTGGGCGGTTATCTTGTTTTTCATCCAGTAACATAAATTAATAATATCTTGTAGAAACGAGACAAATCTAAAATGCCGAAATGCTGTGCTTGGTTGCAGGACAGGTGCTGCTTACAGTATATCAAAATGCAAATGGTGGTTATGGGCTCCTGTTATTAATAAAGACTAGCTCGTGCACAAACAATAACACACAATAGTGAAAACGCGTCGGTTTTTTATTCAACTCCAGTCCTCTATAAATATTCTTACATTTGTTTAAATATAATTAAATAAGCTTAACAATAATAAATAACCTCTGCCACGATACATCCTTACTTATAAGTATATCTACTAGCATGTAATAATTTAAGTCAGCTAATCACACATGAATTTGGCAATCTGTCTTATAATAATAATAATAATAAGGGACACCCTGGATAGGAGGGTCCGTACACTGCTTGACAGCAAACCGGATGCATCACCCACGTTCATCGGTGATGAGACTCTACATTCCGCGGAAGTGCGGGGGTCGTGCCTTTTTAAATGCTAAAACCCTCCACAATCACGAGGTGTGCAGCCTCAGGGAATATTTTTTAAAAGCCGAATTGGGTATGCACCGTGATGTGGTCACAGTGGATAAGGTGCTCACCCCGCTCTCCATGGCTAAAGAGAACTGGCACAAACATGTAGTACTTACTACCGATGATCGCAAGAAGGTATGGCAAAGCAAGGAGCTTCACGGGCGCTTCTATCGGGCTCTTCATGAGCCCGGTGTAGATTTCTTAGCATCCGTATCCTGGCTACATTTCGGTGACCTTTTCAGGGAAACTGAAGGTTTTGTTTGTGCAATTATAGACGAAGTTATGCTGACGAATAACTACCGGAGACATATTATGAAGGACGGGACGGTTGATGTGTGTCGGGGTCCGGGTGAGTCTATCAGACATATTATCTCTGGTTGTTCTCGTCTAGCTAACGGCGAGTACTTGCACAGGCATAATCAAGTGGCCAGGATTACTCACCAGCAACTTGCTTTGAAATATAAACTTGTGGATTCTGAGGTACCGTATTACAAGTATGTGTATGACCCAGTTCTCGAAAATTACCATATCACGTTGTACTGGGATCGGTCTACCATTACTGACAGGACTATTGTCGCCAATAAGCCTGATATAGTGGTGATAGATCGATTAGTGCGCCGCGCAATGATTGTCGATGTTACCATTCCACATGACGAGAACCTCGTGAAAGCTGAGAAAGAAGCAAATGAAGTATCTTGACTTAGCACACGAGGTTGTTGACATGTGGAATGTGAGCTCGGCTGTCATTGTGCCGATTGTAGTAACAGCCAATGGCCTGATGGCTGAAAGTCTCGATCAACATCTCTCGAGGCTCTCGTTAGGCGGTTGGATCAAGGGCCAGATTCAGAAGGCAGTACTTCTCGATACGGCTCGCATTGTGAGCAGGTTCCTGTCTCAGCAGCCCTAACCACCGGTAGCTTGGACCTTGCTCCCGCTACTGGCGGATCACTATTTTTGATATATTTTTTTTTTTTAATGTTTAAAAAAATATTTTAAAAGTATTTAATAAGTTTTGAAAATAAATAAAGGAAATAATAATAATAATTTATTCGCATATTTCATCATTTTTGTCTTGAGTAGGTCGCATTTACTCGGCTGCTGACTGTGTAAATGTATGAAAAAGCAAGGACAGTCAGTCGGCGGCTGATGTTGTTTTTAGGGTACCGTACCTAAAAAGCAAAAAACAGAACTCTTATAGGATCACATCGTTGTCCGTCTGTCTGTCTATCAGTCTGTCAAGACCCTTTTTTATCAAGTTGAAATTTATACCAAATACATAGGACTATGATCCATTGGAGCTCTAAAAATCAAGCTTCTATGTCAACGCAACAAAATTAACAAGGCCATTTTTGCGACATATTTTGATACTTGGAAGTAAATCAAACCTATAGGGTACTTACCGTAGACTTAGAATCATGTTTCGCAAGAAGCAAGGTCTAACACCTTAAGATTTTTTTTTGGGATTACTAACTTACATTTGCACTTGGAGAATTAACCTTGACTTTAATCATTGTTTGGAAGAACATGTTTTTAAGTACAATGTTAAGATGGTTTTTGGGATAAATTCTTTTCAACTACGGAACCCTTTTTCGATCGATTTTTTTTTTTCATACATTTTGTATTTACTGGATGCCTTTCACACCAAAACGTATAGTCTGCCGCTGAATTTAAGCTTTAGAGTGAATCTTACCCTTTCAGAAACCGGGGCGTAGGCTAGTTTTCAGCTGCACGTAACACGTTACATAATTCAATTTAATAACCTTTAATTAATACGTGAACTTTCACTTGAAAAGAGTGACTGTCTCGGCTGGTTTCTAAATAGTCTTTGTGTGCTAACTAGGTTTGGTTGCCGCAGCTGCATTTGATGCACATTGCCGTTCTGAAAGTAATAAATTAATATTATGCGGTGTTAGTACCTATAGAGATACAACAAACGATGCTGCTTGAAAAAAGGATATGCTGCCTAAAACTTTGTTTAACTATACTATTCCCAATATAGAGGAAAGGTATTATGTCACTATCGTATGAACTGTCTGTGATGGTGTTCCAAAAGGCTGTATCCTCGGACTCTTGTTATTGCTTGCGACACCTAACAATTTAAATAATTAAAGGACTTACTTGGTATCTTAAAAAGTACTAGTTCTTCGTCCTGAACTTTCAACATTTTCATTCGTGTCTAAATGTCTGCCTTCCCTGTTGATTATCATTTGTTTATTGTTTCGTTGCCTGAGTTGCCTTGCGTTTATTTTTTTTAAATAGCACTCTGTTCTAACTCAACCTTTTTGTCGTTATAATTGTTTAAGTTGAAATCAATTGCTCTGGACAAAATTGTTTGTCGTGCATCATTATTGGCAAATGTTTCTTGATTTCTTTGCCTTCTCAGTACATTTTTGAAAATCTTTTATGTGCCCATAAAAACATTAAATTGTTTAAAAAATACAGTGATATCCACAATATAAATATTAGGAACAAACACAAATTTGTTGTAACTCCAACAAGACTCATGAAAATAGGTCGCTCATTCAGGTGTCAATGTGTATACATTCAGGTGTCATGCTTTTATAATAAACTTCCAAGCCACGTTCAAGATCTGAGCCTTAATAAATTCAAATCATTCATTAAACGCAAGTTGTGTCAGAAAGCTTATTATACCGTTAAAGATTATATTGAGGACAAAAAGGCTTGGGATTGAACTGCTCCAAATTTTATTTTATTCTTTTATTTTTGCATACTGAATGTTGACATGCCTATTTACATTCTGAAAGCTTTGCTTGTTTCAGAGTATCCCGCAAACATGCCGGGAATTGCCTTTGGTGCAAATTTGTGACCGCTGATGCCTTTCTTCAAAACAAAAGTCTTGGAACCGAACACGTACAAATGATTGATACATGGCTTTCTGCCTACCCATCGTTCAAATGGCGTTTCGTTCTGGATAGCGCTGTTAATACTCCTGTTTGATAGGTAGTTTGCAGTGAAGACTGCTTCGCCCCAGAATTTTAATGGTGTATGTGCGTCAATCATCATTGCTCTCGCTTTCTCCACAAGGGTGCGGTTCTTTCTTTCTGCAACTCCGTTTTGATTCGGGGTATAAGGTGCGGTGAGCCTTCGCTGTATTCCGCAACATTTTAGGTAAGTGTCAAACTCTTTATTGACGTATTCAGTACCATTGTCTGACTGTAAAAACTTAATTTTATTTCCAGTTTGTGTCTCCGCTAGATGTTTGAACTCTTTGAACTTGTCGAATACTTCGTTCTTGGTTTTGATGAGATAAACTCGACTGTATCTGCTATAGTCATCAATAAAGGTAACGAAATATTTGTTCCCGCCGATTGTGGGCGTTTGAATAGGTCCACACACGTCGCTATGAACAATTTCTAAGCGTTCTGTTGTTCTTTGGGTATTTTTCTCACAGGGGGCTGGTACTCGATGCAGTTTTGCTTGGATGCAGGTTTCACATTCTGCCAAGGTTTCAGAAGCATCAAAGTTCAAGCCAACTAAGTTCTCGTTTATGAGTGCAAGTTTCATATCTTTGGCGTTCATATGACCAAGTTTTCTGTGCCAGTCGCTGATGTTTGATGAGTTCGTTTTCTTTGTAGTAGTTGTAACGTCATCGTTATCATTGGCCAGGTTGTTGCGCTCATGTTTATTTGGTTTAATATAGTAGAGACCATCTTCTTCTTTGTAAGCAGTGAGCGTTATTCCAGCTTTTGTGTTTCTGACCGTTGCTTTGTTCTTCGTAAAGAGGACAGAGCATCCTGCATCTGTCATTTTACTAACGGACATCAAATTAGTACAAAGACTAGGTACGTACAGCGTGTCTTTTAGGTGTGTACGCGCAATACCGCTACCATTTTTGGATAAAAAGGTTATTGTGCCTTTACCTTCAATCTTTGCAGTATGTTCTTCAGTGGCGAAGCTTAATTTTCTGAATATTTGCTCAATGGTCGTAAATAATTCTCGTTGATACGTCATGTGAGACGCAAATGCGCTGTCTAAGACCCAAATGCTGTTTCTAGGCTTCTCGTTTTGTGTGAGGAGGCACTGTGTAGCATAATTGTTCTTATGAGAACCGTTGTTGTTTTTGGTTGGTTTCTCATTGTTCTTCTTCCAGCAGTTAGTACAGATTTTGTGGGTTTTGCGTTTAAATATGTTTCCTCTTTGTTTGCAAATTTTACATGTGGCGTATAGTGCTTCTTCATGCGTGAAATATTCAGGTTTGTCGTTGTTTTCTGAAGTTTTGCTATGACGAGCTTCACATTCTTCGATAATTTTGTTTTTCAGTTCTTCTGGCTTCGGAAGAGTGTCTCGTGTTTCGTTAGCGACTCTGAAATTCTCGTATTTGGATGAGAGACTGTACAACATCATGATTGTCAACAAGTCCTCGTTTATGGCTATGTCCATGTCTGCCAGTTTATCAACTATGTCCATAAATTTGTTCAGATGATCACGTACGTCGTGTCCTTCTAATTTTGTTAGGATCAGTTGTTTCAATAGGGATGCCTTTCATGCAGGCCCCTTGCTGGCGTAGGTATCTTTCAGTTTTTCCCATAATGCTTTAGCTGTTTTGCAATTTTTAATTTGTTTGAGTTCAGAAGGAGCGATTATAAGAATCAGTTCTGATCTTGCTTGTCTGTCACCTTCTTTGTCAGCTTCAGTAGCATTATTTTCAATGTATTTCCACAGTTTTTGTCGAACTAGGACGGCTTCAGCTTGTATGACCCATGTGTCGTAATTTTCTCTCGTAAGAGGCTCAATTTTGGTGCTCGACATTTTAAAAACAAATGCGACAGGGTTACTCACTTAAATCTCGTAACTTCGTACACGCTCTGCTACCATGTTAAATATAATAGAAATACATGAAAAAAAGATAGTTTTATTGTAAGTCACAAAACTTCAAAGTATCAACAACCGAGTGTGTTGCGTAGCAATACAGGTAGTCCATAGAGTTTTTACTATGTAATAAGAATGTGTGTATACTTCACATCATGTTTATTTTGTAGGTATGTGTGTAAACTCGAAAATGAAATTCGTGATCAAAAATGTAAACAAAGGTGTTGTCAATTTATAAGAATAACCTCAACAGTACAACTGAGGTTATTATTTTGACAATTATTATCATACCATTTGAGGTTTTTATCGTTTGACGAAAAGTATTATAATATAGTGTAAAAATTGTAGGCATATCTTAAGGTTGATCCGCTGTGGTCGCCCGCGAAATTCCTATATTTCTTCCGTTTTTTGCAATTGGCAGGTTTGCGACGAATGACGAATCCGGGTCTGATTTCAGAAATTAGACAAATCCGGAGCAAAATATTAGCGAGATGTATTGATGATTTTTATAGTTAAAATAATGTAAGTTATCACCAATCATATCACACATATCACATTATATCATCTCTTTTTATCCTCTGTCCTATAGCAGGTATGCTGGAAGAGGTTTCTTTAGAAATATCTAAGAATCACCTATGTAGGTACGTAATTTTCTGTTTCTTTATTCATGTCTGTTTATTTGGGTGTACATAAATGGTTAATTATATAAATACATATTTCTTATATCGGGAATCATATTTTTATCAAGATACAACCTTACACTGACCTGAAAATCACAAAAATCGCAAGAAAATTTGAATTTGACGGGCTACCTTAAACGGCAAAATATAATATTGCACACATTTTTCAGCATTAAAGTGACGTAAACTACGATCCAAGAATTTAAAAAAATCATGCAAATTATTTTTTTTGGACTTTTATTTAAAAAAAATTCTATTTATAAAATGTTTTTCCTTCTTATCAAGAAAATCGTTAAAAAAAATCGTAAATAATACGTTATCCTAATAATCGATTCAAGTTGGGCGTCCCATTGGTCGCCATTTTCTTATGATCTTTCGACATTTAGGAAAGTAACACTGTCATTAGATTTCTGATGTTTTTCGTGATTGAATGTGTCCCTCTGAGTTTTTCTTTGTTGTATTTTACGCTTTCAAAAGTTCAAAATCATATAATTCTGCGGTTGTAAGTGACGTTTCTTTGTTTACATTTTTGGTCTCAAATTTCAGAAATTAGGTAAAGCGGGAAGAGGGACAAAAATAAAACATTTGATAAAACCGTGAAATATTCTTTTATTCAAAGTATCATGAATATAAAGATATCATATAACACGTGCAAAATTTACGTTATATTTACAAATAACCGCAGATAACGAAGTGTTTTCATGAAATAAACACATACAACTTTTAACTTTGAAAAAACTTTTTAGCAAAAAATAAAACTGACTTCCAAAACAAAACACTGCAAAGTGAAAAATAACTTTAATTTAGGTAGTCGGTGTCTTTGGTTTTGTATTTTCGTTTTTTGCCACCGACTTCCGAAATTAAAGTTATTTTTCACTTTGTAGTGTTTTGTTTTGGAAGTCGGTTTTATTTTTTGCTAAAAAGTTTTTATTTTTCACTTTTTAGTTGTGGAACCTACCCCACACAAATTCGAATACATAGTTGAGCACAATAATTGTAGATATAGCCATGTAAATAACAGTGATAGGAAGTTATTAAAACACCATCACATCATCCACATAAAATAAGTGGGAAATATACGCATTATTGAAGCTAACTCAAAAACTCCCCAAGCAAAGTTAATAAAATTTATATGGCACCACCTCGGAAGTATACCCTATCAAACAAAAAAAGAATTTTATCGGTCCATCCGTCTTTGAGTAATCGCGTAACAAACATACAAAAAAAAACATACAGACGAATTGAGAACCTCCTCCTTTTGGAAGTCGGTTAAAAAGTCAAAGCCAACGTCATTTTTTTCCAGGAACATTTATTTCACTTCAAAAAGTATTACACATATTCACTTCTATGAAGAAAATATTTATAATTATTAGTTAAGCAACGGTTTCACATGACGATAAAAATAATAAATTTTATTTTAATTATGTTATAAAAACGATTGGTAAAAACTTAATATTTAAACATTTTCAAGACATGGTGCGTTAATAGCATTTTAAAAGCTGGAACAGATTTTGGGTGTTCATAAAATAAAAATAGTTGTACATGGTAGACAAGATCCAACACTCATTCTTCGCGCGATTTCTTCATCGAGACATGCGTATACGCATGTCTCGATGGTCGTCTCTTCAAGCGAGCAATCTCATAAAATCTAGCGTTGAGTACCTGGACATGTATCTTGCCAGTAATGGTGCACACTTCTTGAGAATACAAAAGAGTTTCATGTTTGCTTTCTCTTTCATCTTTGACACTTGTTCCATTCTTGTTCACTCACAATATTGGTCTATCTCTCTTCAGATATTTCTTTTTGCGAATAATTTCAACTTGGATTTTTTCAGTTTTTGTCGTCGTAGTTGGCAGCGTCGGTCGTGCGTTTTCGGTCTGAAATTACTGGACATTTCTTATTGAATATGGAATGGCAAGAGTAATTTCTTAGCAAGAATTATATCTGCCTAGCCTTTTTCAACTATGTTAGGGTTGGCTTCCAGTCTAACCGGATGCAGCTGAATACACTGGTATTCAGCTGCATCCGATATAATACTGATTTTACATGGAGCTACTGCCTATCTAATGTTCACAATCCAGTAACTGGATAACACGATTCTAACACCATCAGCCACCAACCACCTTTGTCTTACCAAGGGGTGGTAAGACTGGTTATCAGACTTTCGGGTTTCTGACTACCCGTACCGACTGTCAAAGATTTACGAATGACATCTGGGACCAACGACTTAACGTGCTTTCTGAGGTACGGAGTGGTCTCGATATGTAATGGATGGTCACCCATCCACGAACCGACTTCAATAAGGGTAGCTTAACCTTAAACCCGTGCAGCTGTTATTATTTAGCCACGAGCTTGACATAATGTACATATACTACTTTTTTATTCATATAAGACTTAGTTTAACACGAAAATGTATGAAACATATTAATAATCTAAAACTACACCATTATTTATTTACACTGCAATACAAAGAAACCACTGGAATGCAATAAATAGCGCCCGTATTTGTCTAGGGTATTTGTCTCATGAGAAAATTAAAATATACAAGTACAGACGCCAGCAGGTCAACCTACCCGAAACTGTCAGATTTTCCCAATCAACCTTGAACCTAATGCCTTAGCAATAAAGTCGAAAATCTATTAAAGAAATCTGACAGATTGTAGTAGCTTGATGTGCTGGCGTCTGTACCTACAGGGCCGTAATTAGAATAATTTGCAGGATAGATCAAGCTTGAAGTGAAATGCGATCAAACACCACACCACCGACCACCGACCACCGAATGAGTTTCGACAATTACCATACACTCTTATAACGTCCGAAACTATCTATTCTGTAAAAAATCTCACCTTCATTTCGAGATTTTTCACATAATAGATCGTTTCGACTTAGGTGAAGTGAGCTTAAAGTGAGCTGTCAATAGTGTCAATTCCTAGCATCTGCAGTGCTATTCTGTACAAATCTCACCGTGAAAACTTAGGTGACGTGAGCGTGGAGTGAGCTGTCAATAGTGTCGATCCCTAGCATCAGGTGATATGACAGCTCTCTTTAAGCTCACTAGACCTAAGTTTTCACCGTGAGATTTGTACAGAATAGACCGGCAGGTAGAATGACAGCTCACTTCAAACTCCCTTCACCTAAGATTTCACGGTGAGATTTTTTCAGACTAAGCCGGCTGGTCTATACTTGAATCTTTGTCATGCGATATTATACGAGACATAACAGACTGTACATTTCAACTAATAACTGTGACCCTGACATGCCCTGCAATCAATTTATATTAGGGTCCGAATACAGCGGCATTAATTGTTATTTATTTTCATTTTACAACACAATCTGCTCTAATCATTGTTAGTTTATTTTTTACTTACTTCAAATACTCGTCTATAACCAGGAGATATATGCGTTCGCCGTCCTTTGTGTTCAGGATACGAAAACGTTCTTCTGCCAAAAGTTTTGGTAGCCTGATCTATGTTTATTGTGTTTATTTTCCTCTTATCACCAGACATTTTTTTTAGTCTTTTGTCATTAATTTTCTTCTTAATTATTTTTTCGGCAGCACCGTAATGTGACTCTTTAATGGGTGTACGCAATTTTTTATGGTTGCTCATATCCGGATTACTTTTTTCTTTATTTGATTCAATTATTTTTTTATAGTAATTGTTTATCTTTTCTTGTTTTCTAGATGCGGGATAATCAGTGTATGCGTCATTTTCAAAATTGTGACCATCCATATAATGCTTACTAAAATAGTCATCTTTATGATGATGCTTTTTATTCAAGATCTCAATTAACTTTTCATCTATACCATTGTAAAATTCATCGCTGTCATTATCTCTTCGATTTATATAATCGAACTTCGATCGATCTTCTTTATCACTCTGTACACTTTCATCTTCCAACTCGGTATCAGATTTATGTTTCAAATACTCCGTTATTTTTTTAAATTGATCTTCAAGTTCATCAGATTCATGCTGTGCTTTTGATTTTAGTGCGGCTTCATAAATTTGTCTCATTTTAAAATCAAATGTATCCCTTTCTTTGCCTTCAAGTTCAATATTCCCTACTGCTTTTTCTAAATGGTCAAGAATCTCCAAGAATGAGTTTTCTTCCTTTGTGTGATCTCTATACACATCATTGGCAACCATTATATCATCAAGGTCACTGTTTTTTGTTAGATCGTGCTCAAAAATATTATCCTCCATGTTAATGTAATGATCATAACGTTCTGCTGTGCCTTTGTCACTGACTCCAGCTTTGTCGTGGCTTTTGAATACTTTCTCACGCTGCTCAATCGAATTCGCTCTGCGATACCCATGATTTCTGATATCATTTCTATGCATTTTTAAAAATCCAATTGTGGTCTCTGGATTCATTTCGTCATCTGAAATTTCATTTGCCTCTATCGATGTCTGGATGAAACTTGCGTTGCCGAAACTGTGAAATTAAAAATATTTACAGAAATCGTTTGCTATGACAAAAAGGTTGACCTTTAAAATGTCTGTCATCAAGCAGCGTTGCTGGGTTTAGGTTTGAAAGGCAAGTTACCGGTGTTATTAGAGGTACGTATTACATTTCAGCTTTGTTTCTGGGATGGAAAAACACATGCAAGGTCTCTTATATTGTATGTTCATAGGCAGCGGTGCTCACCTACCTACCAGCAGAAGGCACCGTCTTCGACTTAAAAAAAATGGAATACTCACCTACGATGAAATTGCATTTCAACATCATTTTTTGGTTCATAGGAACCGTTGGGGGCGTCTTGTATTTCAAATATTGGCAGCACCACCATATTCGGATTACCCTTACACATTTCTTTAGAGCCGTCACAAGGTTCCGTCTCAGGTGACTGGTCTATAAAAAAGAAATAATTAGTACTTACGTAAAGTATAATTTAATTTTTATTAACTTTTTTTTTGTATTTTGCAATAAGGGCTGCTTTGATAACAATAGCTTTATAGCTTGAAATACCATTTAGCAGCGCAGCAGTCATACTTGCGGTTGCAAAAGCATCAAGACAGACATGTTTTTACATCATTTAATTACGTACCATATTTGCGTAAATTGAAATGACGCCATTGTATCTCTGTATCTGTAAACGAAAACTTATCGTTATAGAGTTTTCAAAACTGTTAATAAATCCTAATATGAAATAACATCACACTTCACAACTTATTTTTGACTCAAAAATAACTTGTCAACCGGTCACAAATCCAGACTCTGGGTTATCTTAATTAACTATCCAAGAAAATCATTAGCAGCACAGAATGCAATAATGGAACAAACAATATTGCCGAAACAAAAAATCTATTTTACCAAATATGTTGGGGTCGGCTTCCTGTCTAATCGGATTCAGCTGAGTATTTATTATTTCGTGTCTACAGCTCAGGCAACACGATACCACTTGGTAAGACTTTTTGTCAGAGTTTTACTACCCTTAACGCCTGTCAAAGATCTACGAATACAAGCCGGGAGCAACGGCTTAACGTGCTTTCCGAGACTCTGAAGGGTCTCGATACGTAAAGGATGGTCACCCATACACGAATCCGTCGACCCGTGTAGCTGTTATCATTTAGCTACGATTAATATTGCCCAAAGAATCAAGGCAATTTTTGTAACAACAAAACAAGACTGCTTCACTGCTCTAATAGTTACTTCCGGGAACCGTAAATAATTGTTATCAACCTGGCCTAGTAAAAGTTTCAAAAACTCACTTTCAATGTTACCGTGGGCGTCTTTTTCGCACAGGCAGCCCGTGGAATCCCTGTAACCTTCAGGACAGCCACATTTCTCAGTAAAACCTGTATCTGGTATCGGTGGGTCTGTGGTGTATATTGGTTGTGAATACACCGGTCCGTCCGACACGTTGCAGACTAGTTGAATGCTCTGAAAACATACATGTTTATGACTAGATAATAATAATATATATAAGTAAGTAATAATATAAATAAGTCTTAGAAATAATGTAGGATGAATGAATGAATGAGGATGAAATTCATTAGCAATACAGACTACAATAATGGAACAAAGAATATTGCCGAAACAAAAAAACAATTTTCCCAAATATGTTAAAGTCAGCTTCCAGTCTAACCGGATGCAGCTAAATATTTTACATGGAACGACTATCTACCTGAAGTCTACAAACGCAGAAAAATAAAAACTGTTTTTATTATTCCGTGTCTACAACTCAGTTACTGGGTAACACGATAACCCTTGGTAAGACTGGTTGTCAGACTTTTGGGTTTCTAACTACCCGTAACGACTGTAAAAGATCTACGAATATATGCCGACACCAACGGATTAACGTGCTTTCCGACGCTCTGAGGGGTCTCGATGGTCACCCATCCATGATCAACCGCGGCAAACGTAGCTTAACCTTCGGTCGACTCGTGCGGCTATTATCATTCATGAGGTGTCTCGATGATGAATGATCGTATACTTAAATTTGGAGCTAAGTTCATAGTTACAATGTTGGAGTCGATTATGAGTAGAAACACCAAAATACGAGGGATGGACTGTGTGTAAGATGATATGGCTAGAAAGGAGATGACTACTGATATAAAGGACAATACGATAAAGACTAAGAAGACGAAGAAGAAGGCGTACTGCGCTGACCCGAATAAATTGGAATAAGGCCAGGAGGATGATAAAATTGACAAAACAATTATGTCATTGAAAGCAGCGATTTAAACCCTTTTTTCTGTTTCTTCCGTTACTTATTCTTAATTCTTATCAAAGTTCAAACTATATAACTATTGTTATGCAGAGAAAATTACCCAGTCAATAAGGTAGTCAGCTATCTTACGACTGGGTATTTTTTCTGTATTTTTTGGGCAGTCGCCCAAAGTGCATCGTAAGAGCATCATCTAAATAGAACTACGGAAAAATCAGTCAGTTCCTAGCAAAAATAGTCGTAAAAGTGATAAGGCTTATCGTTTATTGAGATTAGGTGTATAAATGATTCTTACGTTATAAATATGCTGTGAGCCACTACTCAACACTTGGGATCTCATGTAGGCTGATATGCCGCATCCAATGTGAGTTGCTTTACCTTGGATTAGTTTTAGATAACTTATTGATCCCTTATCTGGAAGTCTGAGGAGAAACTTAAGAATGTTAGCACTGCAATCCATTCAAATCACATGACACTTCACTTTTCGTCTAATATTGACCGGTTATAAGAGTGTATGGTATGACGTGATCTTCCGTGACTGAAAAACCTCCTGTCTCCTTCATTGCATGAGTCGTGTAAAAGGCAAATAAATGAGAATGCGGACTTTGATGCAACACAAGTTGCTGACAATATATTTTAGACTTCACATAATACATAAAGTCACGCCTGAATTTTCCAAATAAGTTGGCTGAGGTACGGCATACATACATTTTGCCATTCAATCAGAACGATATACAATGTGTAACAAAAACCCTGTCCAATCCGAAAAGGGTACATAGGTACTGCAATAACATTACATAAAGCAATAAATAAGAAAAGGTATTGCTATTTAAAATTCAAGTCTTTAGTCCCAAAACCATCCCAATTTCATTAACAATTGGTGAATTCACAATAGGAGATATAAGCTATGGCTTGTAGATACTCGCTAAACGACGGTCACACGCGCTCCATGTAATAACCCGGTAAAATTCCCCATTCATTTCTTTTTTGTATGCGAAGGTTTTGATTAATAGAGTGATAAGAGTGAAAGGTGAGAAAATATGGGATGTTTAGAAAGGGAACGGGCTGTATGGATCAGATCTTCTCCCTAAGATGCTTAGCCGAAAAACATCTGGCAAAACACAAGAAAATCTACTGTACTTTCGTTGACTTGGAGAAGGCCTATGAAAGTGTGTGGAGGGAAGTATTGTGGTCGACATTATCTATGTACGGTATGGACTGGCGCTTGGTACGGGCACTGAAATCTTTATACAAGGATTGCAGTGCTTGTGTTAGGATAAATGGGGCATACACAAACTGGTTCTGCATCTGGAGAGGTGTTAGACAGGGTTGTGTAGGGTTACCGTGGCTGTTCAACTGTGCAGATGCATGATGTGTGAGATGTGTGTGTGTGCGTGTGTGTGGATAGTTTTCTGACAAATTTGAAAAGAGATGATTACGGATTAAGGATGATGAGTTGACTGTCCAATGTTTTCTCTACGCAGATCAAGTTCTACTTGCATCGTCAGCAGAACAGTTGTAAGCCATGGTGACTGTGATGGATGAAACATATAAGATGAAAGGGATGAATATAAATGTGAATAAGATGAAGATCATGGTTTTTGAAAGAAAGGACGATTATCGGTGTGTAACGTGAAAATAAATGATAAGAGTGTGGTGCAAGTAAGTGAGTTTGTATATTTGGGGAGTCTATTTACAAGAGATGAAAAGATTGATGAAGATGTGGAAAGGAGAATAAATGCGGGAAATAAAGTGAATGGTGAATCACATTCGATTGTGACCAACCAGTTGATGTCCAAAAAGACTCGACTGGCTGTTCTCAATGGTTTGCTTATACCTACGCTTATGTATGGAAGTGAATGTTGGGTATGGCGAAAGAAGTATTAAAGTAGAATAAATGCTGTAAAAATGCGTTCCTTGCGAAGCATGTGTGTTATGAATGATAGGCTAAGGAATGATGTGATAAACAACGGTGCGGTTTAAAAGAAGATGTAGTGACAAAAATTGAAAAGATTACGCTTATATTGTTTGGTCATGTTGTACGCATGAATGAAAGGCGACTAACATAATGTATTTATTTACAAGGTAGATATGAGTGGAAATACCGGGAGGGGTCACCCTAGGAAGACATATAGTGACCTTATTGGTGATGTTCTTCAGAAAGGTCAGGTGCGTAATACTCGTAACCAGCGTGCGACCGTGCGTGTATGACCAGATATATAAACGTAAACGAGGCAAAAGGAGTATGTAAGGATCGTAGCAGGTGGCGTTATAGTGGCAGTATCATTTCTTTTCTCCTGTAATTTACCACTTATAATGACTCTCAGTACGATACTTTACAACACTCTCACGGATCTTACAGGCTTTTCTTTTACATGTTGTAGAAGTGAGAAACAGATAGAAATAAAGCTGCTCAGAATGTTTTTTATAATAATAATAACCCCGGGACATTTCACACAAGGTCATCTGATCCCAAACTAAGCAGAGCTTGTACTATGGAAACCAGATAACTGATATACTACATACACTACTTTTTTTTTGTAAATACATACTTATATAGATAATTACACCCAGACTCAGGACAAACAGACATGTTCATGCACACAAATGTTTGTCATGGGTGGGAATCAAACCCACGACCAGCGACATGATAGGTGGTATCTTAACCAACCACGCCAGCTGGCCTGCCAAAAAAAAAAAACTCTAAGTATTTTGACGGACCCGGGGATCGGATGCAGGGCTCCACAATCAACATTATATAATATTATTTTCATAAAAATTACACTTACCTTTCCAACACTGGGCACTTATTGATTTCATCCGTGCTGATCAGTTTCTTGATTGCGTGCAAAGACTTGAATGCCTTATCTATTGAAGACCTGATCTTTTCATTGTTCAAGCCACGACCTGTAGTGTTACGAGTCAAGTACTCCCAATTGGGGGCATTGAAGTTGATCAGTGTTATAATTTGGCTAGGATTTGAGAATTTATCTGTAAATATAAAAATACATCATGCCTAAAATTTCACAACAAGATACAAGAGTTTGGTACTCCTACGTTGTCACTTATGTTAAAGTTCCAAGTAATAGAAGGCGAGCCTATTGTAATTAACCGGGCACAAATCCAGACCAAGTGCTAATACTGAGAAACTATAATGGAAAAACTCAATATCACTGCCCGACCTGGGAATTGAACCCAAGCCCCATGATCTGCAGTTGCACTTGCGACAGCTAGTAAGCTAGACCAAGAAGACAGGCGAAAATTCCGTAAAATGTCCTAAACTAAGATAATCTTGGACACTACAGAGTAATCGCGTTCTATAAGTTGTTACCTTACCAGTAGCTCTGCAGTTATCCTCCCTCAGACCAAGACACTGATCAGCTAATACTTGAGCTAAAGTTGCCAGTTCACTATCCCAGTGCTGAAATAAACAGACCATTATATTAAACAACTATTTTAGGGGCTTGTACAAATGTACAGACGCCAGCACATCAAGCTACTACAATCTGTCAGATTTCTTTAATAGATTTTCGACTTTATTGCTATGACATTAGGTTCAAGATTGATTGGGAAAATCTGACAGTTTCGGGTAGGTTGACCTGCTGGCGTCTGTACATGCTTCTGGGTAATTAGTCGCTGTCATAAGAAAACCGATTGGATTAAGTACTACCTAGTCAGGTGTAATTTTATCATGGAATTGTACAATTTAATATTTCCCTTTTAAAAGAACTTTATGGGATTAGATTTTTCTATAGGATCATCAAACAATATACCATTCTCATCATTCCATACGCTCTTGGTAAGGGTTGCTCATCTATTCCGGTTTCCTCGCCAGTTGCTAACTTCATTCTTATTCTGAAATAAAAAAGTAAAATCCATTTTGAAATGTGTATTTAGCCGTGGTTAGGTTAGACACAATGATAAAATAGAAAAAATATAAATCATTCATTTATCATTGATAAAATAGAAAAATTGATAAAATATAAATTGAAAATCACCCGCCACATATCAAACATTTGCTAAGGTTTTTCATAACAAAATTATCTACTTACTTATTAACTCCTTCCAGTATTTGTTGCACCATTTGAGGAGTTATTGAAACCTTCACATAGTTTTTGCAAAGTTGTCCCACAATACGGCGCTGCGAAGGAACCAAATGGATTTAAGGTAGATAAATAAATAAAAAACTGTGTGAACAAGAATAAAAAACATAGGCATGGATTTTGGTTGGATCAGACAGATTTGAAGGTAGAACTGAAACCTTGTTTGGTGGCCTCAATAAGCATAGAAGAACAGAGTAACTTACATGATTATAGTACTGGCAAATAACATGGCTTCCCTCTATGCAGTCTTTTATTCTTGGACAGTAATTGGACACATACAAGGTGTTCTGTGACATTGTGTCGAGGACCAGTGAGCATTTCGATAGCTTTAGTATGATGAGAATCAGGATAACCTGGAATACGTTGGAAATTAACGGTAAATTATGGGTAAAGTCCGCCAATAATAGGTTGTTACTTCTTGCTGGGAAACAGGCCTCTGAACCTGTAATTCCATCTTGCTTGAATTGTGGATAGAAATTAATAGACCAGGAATTTCTCCTCCTTTTTTATGTTAAGCTACATAAAGCAGTAACATTATATATTAACTAACGAGTATGTTTTGCAACCACAAATTCTTCTAGCGAGAATAACGTGATCAGAAGATACTCAAAAAACCGGTCAAGTGCGTGTCGGACCACGCACAATGAAGGGTTCCTGAGTTGGAATGATTTTTATCCCAAGAACAAACTTAACGTTGTAGTTGAAAAACATGTTCCCCCATACATTCCAACTGCAAATGTAAGTTTGTACGCACAATATTGAGAGATTTACCATGTTATTTTAAGTTTTTTTTTATTTTATTTTAAGCTCAGCAGTTTCGGAGATAAAGGGATATTTTCTTAAATAACATTACTTTAAAATTAATTAATATTTATTTTAAAATTATAAAAAAATATATTTGAGATTCCCACAGTAAGCCATTTAATATATCGCACGGTACAGTTAGCAAAACTTTTTTTTAATTTTCTTATTTGCCCCCCAAAATTGACCCCCATATTCAAAATTCATTAATTTACATAACACGGCCGTGTTTGGATCACAGAAATACATACGTGTACCAAATTTCAACTTAATCGGTCTATTAGATTCGTAGCAAATTGGCTGTGACAGACGGACAGACAGACAGACAGACATGAGTGATCCTATAAGGGTTCCGTTTTTTCCTTTTGAGGTACGGAACCCTAAAAATACCTTTATATATATCCGAGCTCTGTATAAAGATTCCGAAGTATAGGTATCTACTTACATTTAAAATCATTTTTGATTATCCCTTTTACACTATTTTTTCAAGTGTGGTTAACCCAGCTCATGGTATTATTTCTGCTTTCCTTAGATGACGTGTACGCCTTGGTTCAGAGCAAATTCGCATAAGAGAAACGGTTACTATTATTTAAAATATTTTGTCCATTTATCTACACAATTTCATTTCACTTGTTACACAGTAAAATCGTTTTTGTTGTATATTAAATCGATATTATTAATACTTATTTTAATATTTCAATAAAACGCTGACTCTTATTTCCTGAATCTTTTCACTTCTAATTTGCGTGATTTGCAGTTCCTTTGTATTTACCGTTATATTTTTTATTCTTCTTTATCGCTTGAAACTGTGTTCAAAACATACTAATCGTACAATCTTTTGTTTTCTTAGCGGAAACCGATTTTGTTTCTATTCTTTGCTTTAGTAATTAGGACATGTTGTGTTTTTGTAGGTTTTTAAACACTTATTTTGTAGCTTTTGTTATCCTTTTTTAAATTGCCGATTTGATGACTTGGCTTCACAGTGCATGTAACTTTGGTGGCTTTGTACCTACAAAGTACTAAATGTAACTTCTTTCTTTTTTAGACCTATCACGCTTCAAAGTAAAAGTCAAATAATTTATTATAAATACGCTTTTAAGTAAAGGCATTTCTGAAAAAAAAATGCAATTGATAAGTCAGTGTGTGAGTTAAAGTAATCAGAGTCTGAAAACTAATATCATAAAAATGCAATTGAATTAGCAACCAGTTTGATTTTGTGCTACATTCGCTACTTCTAACATTAGCTAATTTAAATCTAATGCATTTGTTTTTTTTTCGTTTAGTACCCATTTATTTACCGTAAACCAATCGGTGACCTGAAGAATAGAGTTATTCACGTCGTCAAGTTGTTGTGACCGTCGATCTATTTTAAAAAACTTCAACTTTATCTTTATCTTTTTGTCCATGTTCCATGTTACTTGGGGTCGGCGCTACACGTTTTCTTCTTATATTCTCCCTATCAACCATCACGCTTCCGGTTTCATATCATTCCTCACACAATCCATCCATATTTTCTTTGATCTTCCTCTCTCTATCCATCCACATTTATCAACTTTTATATTCATAATTTTTTGGTCATGTGTTTCATCCCTCCTCATTACTTGCCCATACCAAGACAAATGATCCCCTTCTGTCAATGGCGCCCCTTTTAAACACCCTGAAATATACTCATTTTTTATTTTAATCATTCTCGTTACTCCACACATCCATCTCAACATTCTCATCTCCGCTACATACAATCTTTTTTCAGCCCTCTTCTTTCACCTCCTAGCTTCAACTTCTGACACACAATTTATAATCTATGACTTCTACAATGGTGATGGTGGATCATGATAATTCTTTATTAACTATTATATTATTTGCTTAGCGGACAGTGAATTTGTTAAGTGGCATTAAGCTTTCTGCTACTTCTTCTTCAACTAATGATTAAATATTTTGTCTTGTGAAACTTCTTGTCTTACATAACTATAAAATAATTATTTTTCTTGTAGGAATAACAAACAAACATATAACGTAATGATTAAAACAATTTAGAAAGTAAGTTTGTGGATAAGTAAGTATGTTTTATTTTTAGTACAAACAGTGCTCAAAGAAAGCCAATAATTATAAGCTGCATTTATTTAGCTTTACCTTAAAACTACATAAATCTGTAAACCATACCATTTAAATATAATTTATACATAAAACTTAATTTAGCACCTTCCAGAATGGTAGCTGAATATCTTATCTTATATCTATATTTTAGTAAAACTACAAAGTAATTCTAAAAATAATAAAAGCAGGTTGGTACTCCATTAAATTAACTTTATTAGCGTAGTCTATAATTATGTAAGAGTGTTTCTAATCCTTGCATTATCAAAAACCATGCAAAAATCTCGCTCTCTCTGGCATGTAGAAATTGTCAGCTGGCAATTTTGATCTCGATCTTGAGCTCTCTCGACTTTTTGTCTGCATCCGTCGTAGCGATCGCTCGTTTCTGGACTGAAATTTAAATTTGCGTTATTAACAGCTTCACTATTCCTAAACATTGGATACATTTTACCAAGACTAAACTAAACATTGAAAAAATGTATATATAACGGTGTGGAATTTGTTTTAAAAAAAATTGTTCGACCACATCATCGCGTACCGTCACTGGTAATGCGAGCCTATCAACAATACAAAATTAGAATCTCTCAGCTCCTAATTAATTGCTATTTCAGACTTATATAATATCTTGACTCTAACCATTTTGTAAATTTAACATGTTCTATTTAAAAGAGCAGGGTGATCTGTAAGTCAGGACCCTCCTACCTCAGGCACCTTTGTCTATTTAAGATTGTGCATTGTTATAACTTGCGCCTGTAATATGATGTTAAGATAAATAAAGATTTATGATTATGATTATTTTTAAGTTTTTGATTTAACTTAAAATTAAAATCACATCAAAATTATCCTAGGCTCTTTACCCTCAATATTTATTACACTCCACCACGGATGAGAGCTGCTACAAGAAAAATAAAATAAAGATGTGGCGTAGCTTCGTATCCAAAGAATCCGAGATCTTAATCCCCCTTATTAACAGGTACCAAAACCTAGAGTAATATTACCCCCAAACTTCATCATCATCATCCTAGCCTAGCCTTTTCCCAACTATGGTGGGGTCAGCTTCAAGTTTAATCGGATGCAGCTGAATACGAGTATTTTACATGGAGCGACTATCCTATCTGACCTCCACAAACTAGTGACTGAGTAATACGATACCCCTTGGTAAGACTGGTTGCCAGACTTTCGGGTTTCTGACGACCCGTAATGACTATCAAAAATCCACGAACTACAGCCGGTATTTCCGAGGTCTTGGTATAAATAGATGGTTACCCCCAAACTTACACCACGAAAAATGTATGGTGAAACTGTCTGTTACACTTAATTCTTTAACTTAATTCCATATATCTAATAAGGATGAATATTTAAAGGTTTCCGTTATACATTGTGTAATGTCAAATTAAAAGCTGGCAAAGAATAATGATAAATATGAAGTTTTGAGATGTAGATAGTGGATGTCAATCTTTAATATTTAACGTTAACGAGATGTTCGAGCAATTTACCAGCTAGGTGCCAGAGTTCCTCAGATATTTTTTTAAAGATATTGGTATTCTCACGGTGGCATCTCTGCCAACATCTTCCAGAAATAAGGACAAATTACGTGCTTCATTTCACCGGCGTCATAAAGTTCACAACTCATTTGTTGGGCTTGGTATAACCTTTTTTTTAACAAACTACCCTCATCTTTGCTAGATTTGCTTTATAATGCGTTTAAAGCTAAAGTAAAATCCAACTTTTGTTCTAAGGCATACTATTCTATCAACGACTATATATGAGAGCTATCGCATTTTGTTACCTCTCTCGCTCACACGGGACCAAATTTCTAAGATTGTTAAATGAAAAGATGCTTTTTTGAAAAATCAATTGGCGAACTAGTAAATAATATTTGTTTAATAGGTAATTATTAGAAATACTTTTTCAAAAAAAAAAAAAAAAAACAACCAACTTCCAAAAAAATAGTACAAAGTGAAAAATAACTTTAATTTCGGAAACCGGTGTCTTTGGACCTGTATTTTAGTTTTTGTTCACCAACTTCCAAAGTTATTTGACTGAGTCAATTTATTTTATTTTTATTTTTGATTTATTATCTATATTTGATTTATAGTAAATTTAAACTTACGTCATTATTACTCCTATTTTTCCGGCTACGGAGCTTTTTTCTAATATTATCTAGTTTTTCTTGGTAATATTTTCTTCTTTCAATACTTAATAGGTCATTGTGATCATTGTGCGTATTTAGGCTTATAACTCTCTTTCTATGTTTTCTCTCGGTTCTTTTTCTTTTCTCGCGATCTTTGGTTATCAAAGGGACATCAGGAGTACCATGATTAGCTTTAATGTGTTTATATATATAATTTTCAGGTGTGGTGTCTTCTTGCGTATCTAGTGAATTATGATCGAATTCTCTAAAGACAGTTCTATCAGCCTCGTATTTAATCTTACTTCTAGAAGTGGGTTCGTTATTATCATACTTACGATGTACATCGTTGTTATATTGTTGATGAAAATTATCACTGAATTTATATTCATGATCTAAATGATTTTTGCTGTACTTTTTATTTAAGTTTTCGTTATATTTACGATCTAAATCATCCATGTGTTTGTGATCTATGTCACTGTACTCATGATCGAAATTTTCATTGTATTTGTGATCATAACTGCTCCCACTAGGTTTCCTATCCTCAGACCTAAAAACATCCATAATATCTTTATACTTTTTTTGGTCAAAACTATCTATGAATTTATTCTTCCATTTATGACCCTGGATAGATGGATTATAAATTTTTACTCGTTCAATAGTCTGGTCAAACTTATAACGTGATCGTTGTTTAGGTTCTTCTGTTACTTTGATGTGGTTATCTTCTTCATGGTCGGTTTCAAGCCTGTCACTAACTTTTGTTTCTCCAAAATCTATTTCAGGAATGTCAGCAGTACTTAGTAAAATTGGTTTTGGAAATTTTAAAACTGCAGCTTTGCCTACGATTGAACCATAAATTTTTCTTATTTTAGCATCGAATAACTCTTTTTCGCTGCCATCGAGTGCAATATGCTTCACTTCTCGCTCCAAAGTATCAAGAAGAGATAAGAGTTTGTTATCATTGTCATCTTTAATATCGACTTCATTTTCATTATAGTTGCTGTTATTTTTTTGACTAAAGTATTGGTTGAAATTTATGACTGTTTCTTCAGCATTGTTTAAACCAGTATCAGTTACCCCTGCTTCTATCTGTAATTTCTCTTCTGTGGGTGGTTTTGATTCTTCTTTCGGCTCGTTTTTTTCGTGATTGTCATTCAATGTTTTATTTCCTGGACGACTTTTCAGATAATCATGGACTACTTTACTTAAATTAGAAAAATCTTTTCTTGGTGCGACATCTTGTTTAATAGCTTTAAGTGGAGGAGGCATATTTCTTCTTTTTGGCAATTGGAATTGGGCTACTCTTGTAAACAAACTGGCTTTCTGAAAGAAGCGGTATTAAAATTAAATACAAAATGTACATTTTTGTAATAATGGTTTTCTTTGACCAATAAAATAGGCCGCAAACGGTTATAAAAAATACTTTGCTTATAAACTTTTCTATTCTCGAATGGATAATGTTTATAACTAATGTTTTCTTCTAAGCCAGCGAGCAATGCAATGAGAAATACGACCGTATAAAATGTATAAAAAATCTGAGATACTCAAATCTTTTACAAAGTGAGGCAAATAATATACACATTATAAACATTTTCAATATTTTCTGACTGCTATTTAGGTTAATCTACTGCTAATGCTAATGTTTATTCTTATAAAAAACAAGTATTACCTTCGTCCTTGGACGGCGTATCGGTGGCTGTTTCGGTAGCGGTCGACTTCTTGTGTCTTGAAGACGTACCGCCGCAGAAGCAGTTGGTTTTGGTTCCTCATGATCCTTTTGTGCTAAAGGGTACTCGTCTATTGCTGGAGGTGGTTGTGGTGGTACTCGTGGCGGTGGCGGTGGCGGCAGCAGGGGTGGCGGGGGTGGCAGGGGTAGTGAGGGTGGTAGGTTTGGGGTTCGAGGGCGCGGTGGGCGAGGTGCAGGGGGTGCAGCCCGAAGTGCTGGAGACTTGGAGTGAGGCGAATGATATACACATTATAAATATTTAAAAAGTAGTGTATGTAGTATATCAGCGGTCTGTATTCCATAGTACAAGCTCTGCTTAGTTTGGGACCAAATGACTGTGTGTGAATACTGTCCACACGATATTTATTTATTTTCAATATTTTCTGACTGCTTTTGTTATAAAAAATCAAGTATTACCTCCGTTTTTGTACGGCGAATCGGTGGCAGTTTCAGTAGCGGTCGACTTCTTGATCTTGTGTTTTGAAGACGCACCGCCGTAGAAGCGGCCGATCTGCGTTCCTCATGATCATTTTGTGCTGAATCGTACTTGTCTATTGCTGGAGGTGGTGGTGGTGGTATTCGCGGCGGTGAGGGTGGTGGGGGCGGCGGGGGCAGTGGATGCGGTGGTTTAGAATTCGAACCCAAACGGAATACTTGTGCTGGTTTTTCTCTGTGAAGACTACAAAATGACCTTTATTTATTTATTCTATAGGCACAATAACGTATAGCGCTACAAGGTTATTTTGGCGCGTGGCTAAAATCAGAACTAACGCTGCCATCTTGTTTTAGAATACAATTTTAAGTGGCATACATGTTTACCAACAGCGCCACCTGTCAACGTCATTCGAGCACCAAAAAACCCTTGCAGCAATGTTGGTATAAAAAAAATAATAAGGATTACTCATAAATGCTCGACACAGTGGGAGTGTAACCAAAAATAACTCAAAATTTGACGTAACGAGAATCGATAGAAAATAATCACCCCTTCTAAGGAATGATTCTTTTCTACGACAAAGTTGACCGATGAGTGATGCAGATACAGACAACGTTAAGTGCAATTTCGAAAATTGTGAATACTTCATGAAATATAAAAATTAACTGCAATATTCTTACATATTATACGAAGCTGCTGGTGATTGCGGTGAAGACGGATCGCGTGCACGTTGCCATAAAAAATCCTACGAAAAAGGAGGCAAAAAATCCTATAAATGTTGATTAAAAAACCACTTTATTAATTATGTAAAGCCAAACCTATCCAGTATGTCAGCGGTGATTATTATCTGTGGCAACTAAAAAGGAATTCTGTATTACTACTACTGTACCTGGTTACCTTTCAGTTACCTAGTTAATGCAGGGTTAAAAGAGTAAAAAATATAACTAGGCATAAAAATAGATTCAGAAGACAATTTTTCTACTATTCAAAGGGCGTCTTCTATGCAAAACGATGAGGTATTGGCTTCATTATTGGTAAAGATACAAACATGTCTTAATTTTAACCAATAACGATCCGTAAATTATGAAAAACGGCCATTAGCCTGTCCGTGTAAGTTATCTTAGTAGAGAATAAATGTGTAGAGAATAAACTATTGTCTATTATTTCTAAATAACCCAACAAGTAACCGTCTAAAAGCTAAAATTGCACACCTCTCCATCCATTACATACGCACACAAGACATTGTTGACCTGACACCACACATACGAAAATCAAGAAAATGTAACAAAAAAATAAAAAAGAGAATTACTTCGTGACTATCCTAACATAAGTTCCCTACCCCACACACACACAACACACTTGCATGCAAAATTATATCTCAAAATATATAATTATTTTAATTTTGATATGAAAATGTTTTTTAAATTGTGTTTTAATACAAAATTGTCTCCAGCACAATAAAAAATGTGGACTCCTGATTAGGAGGCCGGGTGACTTACAGAAAAAAAAAACTTAGTTTAGGCTCCAGTCTCCCACAAATTAATATATATTATGTATATTATAAATTAAAGTCGCTTTTTGTGACTGTGGGACCGCGATGTTTTTCTAAGCTACGCAAAGGATTTGATGCGGTGTCATTAGAGAATCAAGATCATTTAGAGAATTTATTCTGGAAGGTTTATTTATATTGATATTGAACTTACATATAATAAACAAATCTTAATGTTTTGTGAAGCGGTAAAAATCGTGTGAAGTTGGGGTTTGCTAGTTATTTATAAAATAGTTTTTGTAGACTAGTGACCTTCTCTGTGATTTGTAATGACCAAATAAATGATTTTTATAATTATTGGTTCTTCAGTCACCAGCTAAATAATGGACTTGGAGAATTATTATTGTGAAATTGGTGCAATTATCGACTATCAAAGTATTGACATATTAAGATAAGATAAGACAATCATTTATTTGCCCAAAGACGAGTACAATACGTACCTACACCACGTAGTACGTACCTGTACGCCTAAAGCGCAAGTCCGATCCTGCTTGGAGTATTGCAGTCACCTTTGGGATGGATCAGCTAAGTACCAACTAGCCGCGCTTGACTCGGTGGAACGCAGAGCTAAGAGGCTCATTGGCGACGTAGAACTGGTGGATGCCAAGCTTCATAGCTTGGCTCATCGCCGCTAGGTTGCCTGCTTGTCGGTCTTCTACAGATTGTATTTCGGAGTGTGTGCCCGAGAACTCCACGACCTCATTCTACCGGCCCCCTTCTACATCTAGACATCTAGACGCACTGCCAATTACCATCCCTACCTGGTTGATATTCCACCAATTCGCACTAAGCGCTTCCAAATGTCTTTTATAATGCGCACAGCAAAGGAGTGGAACTCACTACCTGCGTCTGTTTTCCAACGCATACAACCCTAATCTCTTCAAAGTGAGAGTGAACAGGCTTCTTCTGGTTAAGCTCACTCCATCGTCAACTTTGTCTCTGTCACCTCTGACCTAGACTAGAGTCAAGAGCAAACCCATCAGAAAAAAAACAACACAAATTTTCAGCATGCAAGAGATGTTAAAAGAAAATAATTTAAAGCAGATCATCACGTTTGCCTCTAACAATGGGATGCAAATACAAAATTATTTAGAATGTCACTCCGAGTCAAACTATTTAAAAATGTCATGTATGTCATGTAATATAAGAAACATATTCTTTATCATAAGCTTTATCTGCTATAAAATTTAACTGAATCCAGCTTTTAGGAAGTTTATTATAAGTTTTTGGAGCCATGTAAAAGAGAAGTTTTCGCATAAGTGCCGTTCTATAATTGATGTAGGTAAATTTGACTATTGTCACGTCTATTACCAGGAAAACGATCTGCCATGCGATGAAAGAGGTGAGGGTTGGATCTTACGAACAATACATTTTCTAATACCTATATAATGTGAAGGTAATGTCAATAAATGTGACAGGCCAGTTGGCGTGGTTGGTTAAGATATTTTATCATGGCAGGTCGTGGGTTCGATTCCCATCCAGGACAAACATTTGTGTGCATGAACATGTCTGTTTGTCCTGAGTCTGGTTGTAATTATCTATATAAGTATGTATTTACAAAAAAAAAGTAGTGTATGTAGTATATCAGTTATCTGGTTTCCATAGTACAAGGTCTGCTTAGTTTGGGATCAGATGACCAAGTGTGAATAATGTCCCAGGATATTATTATTATTATAATATTTTGTATTTTTGAAATTAATGCTTGCAACTTGAGTGGTTTCAAGTTTGAACACCGACCAAGCAAGAGTTCTGAATATAAGTTTCCTGTCCTATGAGACACCCAAAAGATAACACCGTACCTTAAAATGGACTCCAAGCCGTAATATTCGGTAAACAAAGCATCTACACTAATTACTGTTGCCAGTTTGTGCAAAGCATTATATGCTAAGGTACTTATTTTCTACATGTGCCTTCCAATTTTATTTTTTATTGTCCATAGTAAATCCAAAAAAATATGATGTAACTTCTTCAATGTTATTATTATTATATTTATGTCTAAATTGTTAATTAATGTCAAAGGGCGTTGACTGAAGTGCATGATTTTAGGCGTATTTAAATTTATTTTTAAATTATTATTATTTAACCATCTATAATTGCATTTAGCGAGTTATCAGTGTCAGATTTATATATGTCTCAATTTTTACACACAATTGTCACTACTCTGTCAACGGCGGTTGTTTTGAGGACTTAGGCAAGACATTTATGTATAATGTAAACAAGGGAGGTCCCAAAACACTTCCCTGTGGGATACATAACTTCTCGTTTTTACGATCAATGTGACTATTCTCGTTTTGTATTTATGTTTAATCTACTGACTTCCGTTATTTGTTTTCTGTGCTGAAGATATTACTAATAGTTTTAGTAATTATTACCTCTATAGCCGTAGTATGCTTCGAGTTTCTTAAGTAATTATTGCCTCTATAGCCGTAGTATGCTACGAGTTTCTTAAGTACAATATTGTGTTGGAAATACAGGCATAACTCAAGCGTTTGACACGCTTGAGTTATGCCACATAATGTACTGCACACCGATTTATTTTGATCAATATTCGTCATCACTGTGTATAAAAAATCACAGATTGCCATGTTTATAGATTTTTTCTTCTCTGAAACCTTTTTGTTCATTGCAAAGGATCGTATTGTGTTGTAAATTTGAGTTAAGTTGTTTATGAATATATTATTTAAAGATTTTGGAAATTATTGGGATGAGCGATACCGGTCTATAATTGGCCATCAACTCTTTATAGTCTTTCTTAAACAATGGCTTTACAATACATGTCTTTAGTGCAATTGGGAATATTCCAGCACTGATACTCAAATAAATTATATAACTTAGAGGTAAACTAATGACGCCAGCTAGCTTTGAGTATTTTTGTGTAAATTCTATCGTAGCCTAGACTACTTGTATTTTTGAGTGTTGGTATGATTTTAAGTAGGTACATCATGTGGTGTACTCGAAGCCATAAACACAGTATCTTTTATTTAAAATATGTTGCGTTACTGTACCTATAAATGTTGTGTTCCAAAATTTACGATGGGCTGATTTTTGTCGATAAAATAGTTGTTAAAGACATCCGCTATGTGTTTTGGCTCTGTGATGGATTCATTATTAATTTTAATGTTGTATTTAGAGGGTTTTAGTATATTTAATTTGTTTTGTTTAATTATTCGCAAACCATTTTGGATTTATTTGTAGAAGTTTTAAGTTTATCATTATTTTATGCGCACTGTGTTAGTTTTATAATTATTTTATGCAGCTTGGTGTAATTTTTGATTGATATACTGACAAATAAAAAATAAAAGTTTAGTGGAGTTATTAACCGTCACGCCATCATTCACGGCTTTTCATCCATGTCATGCCTCATATAATTCATACACCTTTTCTGTGGTTTCCATTCATCAAAATTATATGCATCAGTCAGACGGTACTACTCACCATCCTCCTGCCCTTGTGCCATGTTACTTGGATTCGGCGCAACCATCCATTCTCCTCATTTCCATTCTCCTCTGTCAACCCACACGCTATCATTCACTCCCTTCTCTTTCATATGATTCCTCACACTCTACTATTACCTACTACTTCTTTTTCAATAAAAGCTACCTCTCCCTCTTTTGCATGGATGAAGTCTAACATCTCCGCTGATGATCGTGCACGTTCGCGCTTGAAATTGCCTTGTCTTTCGATGGTATCATTCGTATTGTCAATCCTGTAAAATGAAAGAAAAAATCGGGTTAATATTTTGTGGGGTTTCGTTCATGTCAGACAATATTTTCTTACTACGAGATTTTGATAAATTGAATTAGTACGGTTGTAACAAGGATAATCGGTCACAAGATTAGACTATAGTTTCATTTTATTTTTTTATTTAAGTACTTATTGCCAACGAATGGCTCATGATAAAAAACATGCTTTAACCGATACATAAAATCTTATTATTCAATTATAGGCAACCACAGCTTGG
This sequence comes from Dicycla oo, assembly GCA_948252095.1. Taxonomy (NCBI): domain Eukaryota; kingdom Metazoa; phylum Arthropoda; class Insecta; order Lepidoptera; family Noctuidae; genus Dicycla; species Dicycla oo. Next base: position 21,615,625 of record OX411732.1, read on the forward strand.
TTGTAATCTTCTGAAATAATCCTTCATGGAATTAGATTTATAAAAATAGGCCCATACCTTTGCAAAATAAAATTCTTTAAAGGATCTTTTATGTCTTCAGCCATTTGGTACAATTTTTCAGGTGGTGCGTCTTCCATCGTAAATATGGGCAGCAGAACTAGCGTAGGATCACAATCATTCCCGGACGGTTCGCTTGCAGAACACGTAGGTTCTGGACTTGTACCTGAAAAAAAAAAAACAATTACATTAATTAACTTGACTCTAGTTGTCAAGCAAGGGAGACTGCTGAACCTGGGGTTCTTGGTTCGATCCCCAGGTGTGACTTTTCTACTCAGAACTTCTCAGTAACAACTATCTGGATTTGGGTCCGGTTGGCTCGCCTTCAATTACTGGCGAAATGTTTTTAATATTGAATAATAAGTAATGTAGGGTATAATATAGGGTAAAAAATACAAAAAAAAAAAAAAAAAACTCACGTGGTGGGATCTCCACCTCGTTGCAAAGGCAGTCATTATCTTCCTCGGACCCAGGAGGACAACCGCACTTAGAGCTGAACCCCTGGCCGGGTATTGGAGAGTCCGTTTCGTAGGACGGCGTCCCCTTGAGAGGTCCAACCGAAAAGTTGCATATTACTTGAAGAGACTGTGAAAGAAGATAGAAAAAGATTTTTTACTGGCTCAATTTACTTGTTGTTATATGTTTATAGGAAATTAAAAAATCTTTAACGCGGTTTGCGGTAGAAGTGGACTGGTAGAAATAGTCACGTAACGAAAAAGCGTTATGCGACTTTTGCTGAGAGAGACAGAATGTTTGAATATTTTCAAATTTTTCATCATGTCGTTTTCATGATTTTCGAGGGTGCTAAAGTCGATAGTGACATCAAAACGTAAATCCAAGTTGGCGGTTGCGAAAATTTTGTTTTTGTTTCATTATACGTGAGAAGGAGTTGTTGAAAGGAGTTCCCCCGTACGCCCACTTTTTTTAATGGATGGTCCATCTGATAGTAAGTGGTCACCTACGTCTACAGGTAACTGCAATTTTACAGGAATCGCAGGAGCGTTACCATCCCAGAAACAACACTGAAAAGTTTCCTGAGCCTGTAATCGGCACTCTTCATCTGCCAGCCTTTTCCCAACTATGTTGTTTGTTTCACATGGAGCGACCCAGTAACTGGGTTGTGGTGGTCAGATAGGTATATCTGACCACCACAACCCAGTTACTGGGTAATACTATATATACTACTTGGTAAGACTGGTTGTCAGACTTATGGGCTTCTGACGACCCGTAACGCCTGTCAAAGATCCACGACTGACAACCGGAACCAACGGCTTAACGTGCTTTCCCAGGCACGGAGTGTCACCCGTCCACGGGCCAACCGCAGCAGGTGTAGCTGAACCTGATAGATCGACTCGTGCATCTGTTAAGACTTAGCCACAAGCCCATCCAACTACACCGGCACTCATATCCTTCAAATCGAAACATGGCAATACAGCTTGGCGGCAGGAATAGCCACCACACCTTTCTACCTTCACCCATACTACTATCCACTATGAACAGTGCCTATAGTTAAGCTGCACAGCATATAAAAGAACCTAGTAATGGAGAATTTCGTAAAGGAACTTCTCCGGGGAGTACTTCCCCGTAGAAAAGACCATTTCAGAAACCAATTTACATGGTCTTCACATGAACTCACCAAGATTATGTTTGGACTTTAAAAGAGACTGTGACCTCTTTGTTTCGGCCTTTCTTCTCAGAGTAGTCAGATAGGAAACGCCGACCTCATTTAGTTTTTAAAAACATGACTGACGCGTAAAAGTGTTTGTACAAACCTAATTTTATCATTTATCAGAAGTTACCTCCATACATACCACAAACGACGGACGAACGATAATGCGGTGTGAGGTTCCAAATGTTAAAAGAATAGCAATAAATCAAACTTCACTTACGTTGTGGATCCCTGGACGATTACTCTCGTAGTAAACATATTCAGAATACCCGGATATTCCGCATCCCATGTGAGTGGCAGGACCGTTGATCATATGTAGGTACAGTCTACCATGGGTGGTTGACAATCTGGTGATAAAGAAAATAATTTTTACGAGTATCAACCCAAAGGGTGCCAACGGGACCCTGTTACTAAGGCTCCTCCGCTGTCCGTCCGTCCGTCCGATCCCATCTCACAGGGCTGTATCTTTGTATGTAAGTGTGCATAACACCAAGTCCAAGGATGACACAGTATTACATCCAAACGGAAGATTGTATGCTCCTGAGAGATCGTATCTCATCGAGGCACATATCAAATAAAACTTACTACAGTTATTTACTGATCGATTCTACCTCGGAGGGCAGATCTGCCATAAAGGAATATTATTGCTCATGCTTAACCGGCATGAGGACTTTTGGTGCTTGCGAACATACCTCCCACACATCTGCCGACATTTAAACAATTTTGTTGGTCCTGCAAGTGCCTGGGACGATATTATTGTACAAAGCTGAAATACAATATAATGTATTTCGTTCACATTCGTTTATTTATTTATCCCCAAACATAGTTTATTAATTAGAATACAGAAACCTAAAAATAATTAAGTAAAATAATTTTACACAAAATATTCTCGCATTCACCCAATCATTCATGATTCGTTCGTTCACATTTGTTATCTTTATAACAATATATGTACATGTTTCCATCCGAAACTTAACATGCTACAAGGGTCCCTACCCTTGTGGCATGTTAAGTTTCGGATGGAAACATGTATATTATAATCCATGTCCCTACATGGTTTATACAAAAACGCCCTTTGTTCTTTATTATAAATGTATATTAACAACATTCACTAACATTTTATATGAAGTCTTTTTGATTTTTTGGATGTTTGTACATAATAAATATGCTTTTAATGGGGAAAAGGGTGTGTAAGGATAAGGTTAAGTGGCGATCTATTCTATCTGCTATTTGATAGATAACTTTTGATAAGCAATGAAAAATACTTTATTATTACGGTAAAACATTTTTCTCATTAACTGTAATAAGTGAAAAAGTCAAGAAAATTGCTATGAATTAAATTAATCGAATCGGGAGCGTCGGCCACAGGTGCCTTGACCACTGGGGCCCTAAGCCACGGAGCCAAAAAAAAACAGCCCTTAGGGAAACATTTGCAAACGACTAATTTCACGAAATTTGGCCACCTCGTTCGTGCGATTTAAAGCCTAATGGCTTTTACGTTACTTTATTTTATCTGGGGATAAACCACTAACAATTGAGCACTTGGTTGCCAACATTCGATGCTTTATTGCCGAAATACAGGCTGATTTACCTACTGCAAAGAGTGTGTGAAAATTTGACCTCTAGATTACGCCATGTACGCGACAGCCGCGGCGCGGCTCCCCGTGGTAGTGAGCATCTCTCCACGCAAAAAAAAAGCCGTGGCGGCCACATGCCAATCACTAATCACATAAATCTATCTATCAAATAAAGGCAATCCTGAGTCTGGGTGTAATTATCTATATGCATATGTAAGTATGTATTTACAAAAAAAAAGTAGTGTATGTAGTATACCAGTTATCTGGTTTCCATAGTACAAGTTCTGCTTAGTTTGGGATCAGATGACCGTGTGTGAAAAATGTCTCAGGGTATTATTATTATTATAATTTCATGGATATTTAAAACATTTTTCTATATTTTATTTCCATTTAAATTCCTCCTCTAAAAATAAACACTCGATACATGTGTTGTTTTTTCGAGGAAATGACCATTACAATATTGGTGATATTGAAACATTCTATTTAGCTCTATAGTTTCTCAATTCTCAGAATTTCTTTCAGGGATCAGTCAGCTAGATATGGCCAGGGTCAATTTTTTTTATGTTGGCCAAAAACCGGCCAAGTGCGAGTCGCACTCGCACACGAAGGGATTCGTACCACCGTTTCTTGTATGAGAACCCGCTTTAGTTTTTAACTTATATTTTTATTCAATTTTAACTATCGCAAACATAACTTTGCATTTCATAATGATACTGTGAATTACAAAGTTATTTTTTGCAGTTCCAGAAAATCACCCATATTTAAACAAAATACCTCATGAATCATTATTTTTAGTATTTGTTGATTAAATACAGTATATGGTACATGATATACAGAAGTTTCAGTTTCCTAACTTGTTCAGTTGTTGCGATAGAGCTCATACAAAAATGGTCAAAACTGTAAATTTTTCGGCTCCCTTTTGTTTTATATATTTCTTACGTTATATTGTTTACATTTTATATTTTTGAAGATTAACTTCAAAAATCAAGAAGTATATAAAACGTAAACAATATACCTACTAATAAAGACAAAAGTGAGTGTTAAACTTCTCCCACGGACCGCCTTCAAAGCCGTCAGTTTCTTCACGTCATTATGTCGCAGTATGAGTAAAACTCGTCGTAGTCGTATCTGCGCCCCCAAAGGGGCTGCGAGGAACCGGTTTTGGGGCTTTATAGCTCCTTGCCTGAGAGATGAGTCTCTTGGTCCTCAAACTTGGGGACCAGTCTTTAGGGTTCCCACCCCCTCCCGCGGGAGTACTCGTACTATATTGCACACCTAGTCGTTGAGGTGTATGCCTCCCCTCAATTGTTCTGAAGTGTTTTACTGGGGATGTGACTGTGGAGCGCCTGAGGTTCTCTTCACGACGCCCGTGCGACCAGGCCTCTACCGGGTGAGATACCTAGATCCCTTGGGAAGGCCCAGCAAGAGACGGTCAGCAACGATGGCGCCGGTTTTGGTTGGCGCTCACCCACAGTGAATACTGTAGTGTGAGGAAACGGTAACACGCTTGGGTTTTATGGGAAGTCTTGAAAATGCCACCTCTAGCAGCGGCGGTTGAGTTGTCTCCGTGTTCTTTGGTACCATCGGGGTAGTTTTAGTGAGGACCTTATGATAAATATTTTACTTACGCGCTAAAATCGGGGTAAACTTTAACCATGTCCTCTGTCACTGAAGACTTCTGTCCATACCAGGTTTTCAGAGATGTAGTGATGGCATACGCAAGTTTATCTTCTGTCAATCCAGGAGTTGGGCTTATCCCTTTTACGTTGGACATTGTCTCCCAATTTGGAAATTTGAATCGGACGAGGCTAATCGTCTGACCGGGATTCGGAAATCTTTCTGGAAAAAGATAGAATATACTTTATTCTCATCCTCTTACCCTTATCTCACTAGATATAATATATTTTATTGTACATCGAATTTGTAAAACAGCTCATATAATATATAGGGTGACTGGTAATTAGTGACCGATACTTAAATACATGATTGTACTCATGATAACAAACCACTTTTACTATGAAACGAAACCTGAAATCGCGAAAAATATATCAGCTACTCCCTACATTTCGACGAGTTATGCGAACATGAATAAATAATAATTATTATCCCCACCGCTGTATCTCTACGTTGACGTCTTGGTGATGCTTGCGCGCTCCGAATTTTAGTCTGTGCCGGTAGAGTGTACTTTGCCGGAACGGGTCTAGGATGAGGAGCCAGACCAAGAGAGATACAGAAACCCGCAGGGCAACATGTGGCGAGCTGTTGGGCAGTAGCGACCCCACGGACCCTATCTCCCGGGAGAAATCTTGTCCTCATCGCTGGCATGCCTTTATTGGCCGGCTGGAGTGAACGCTGACGAGGAACAGAGCTCCCACCACTTTCTTGCTTTTATTGGCCGGCTTGAGTGGAAATTCGCAAGAGCAAACGTGCTCGGAGGAAGGAAGTATTCCAGTAGGGTGCTGGTAGGGATCTTGACCGTACTTCCGGAATTGTCCGGTGTGTTTCCCCCTTGTCGCTACGTCACTATGTGGTAGCGGCCGTTTCCGGGGACCCATTATTGAGTGTGCAAGTCACCCCCTACCATTTTATCCGTGTATAATATATACCATTGGTCAGGCAGGGGACATAGTTCTGCCATAGTTCAAGTTACCCAATCCACTTTAGCCACTCAGACCCATAGCCCAATATGTTTTGTTTCCATGTACAACAATAGTCCTGCACCAACCGGGGGTTGTCCTTGGGTGCACTTGCACAGTGCATATAGGGATAATCGTCGGTTGGTGCCTCCTCATCATTTAAATTTATCTAAGGGGCCTCTGCGAGTTGGCTTCGGCCCCTCGTATGCCTTCCAATGTTCCGGGACCCCAGGGTCCCGAGATATGTAAGAATAATAATTTTATTTCAGAAAAAACTCATATATGGTTCACAAAAACAATTTTCAAAGTAAACATAAAGTATTCCACAATGAAGTGTATTGTATTAGGTGTAGTGAATACAGCTGGATAGCTGATTTTTTTCGCGATTTCAGGTTTGGTCCCATAGTAAAAGTTGTTTGTTATCATGAGTACAATCATGTGTTTAAGTATCGGTCACTAATTACCAGTCACCCTATATAACACCTGCCAAGCCTTTTTCCAATTATTTTGGGGTCGGCTTCCAGTCTAGCCGATACAACTGAATACCAGTACTGCATAGTACTGTATAGAAGCGACTGCTTATTTGACCACAACCTGGTTACTGGGAAACACGACACCCCGTGGTAAAACTGGTTGTCAGACTGTTGACTACCCGCACACAAATCCATCTTTCCGGAAGATCTTCCAGCAGGACAAGCCACCGGGCGATCTATCGTTCCAGCATCACCATCTTCATCATCATCTCCCACTCGTAGAATTTTGACAGTATGGGTAGTTAGAAGCCCGAAAATCTGACAACCAGTTTTATTGTAAAACTTATCTTATTTACTTATTACTCGGTAGCTGAGTTGTGGCATCAAATAGGCAGTGACTCCATGTAGAATACTGGTATTCAGCTGCAGCCGTTATGGCTAAAGCCGAGTAAGCCCACCCAACACTACATAGGTATTAAGTTTGTAAATATACAAATCGATCCAGGCTGCCGACTCGCCGTGCTGGATCGGTTTGTCACATTTTGAAACAAGACTCGGGATCAAACGGTTAGGAACTTGTCTTTTTATTTGGGCCTCCGTCAAGTACTCTTGAATACCGTCAAAGAGTTTTTGGTTGATGTTGATAAACAAGGATCTGAGTGTTGACACAGTACCCCTTCAGCATGACGATTGAAGTTAGGTAATGTTTTCTTCAGTTTAGATTTCCGTACCTAAAAAGAAAATCGGAACCCTTATAGAATCACTTCGTTGTCCGTCTGTCTGTTTCTCAGTCTGTCAAGACCTATTTTCTCAGGAACGAATGGAGGTATCAAGTTGAAATTAATACCGAACACGTAGGTCTAAAGTCCCTTGGAGCTTTAAAAAAATCAAGCTTCTAAGTCAACGCAACAAAACAATACAGCCATTTATGCAACATATTTTGATACTTGCAATAAATCAAACCTATAGGGTACTTACCGTTGACTTCGAATCATGTTTGGCAAGAAGCAAGGTCTCACAGCACAAGTAAAGGAAACAGTCCGAAAAATGTTTTGCAATTTTATCGCATAAATATTTTATTTTTTTGGGATTACAAACTTAAAGGGGATTGGGCAATTCTGCCCTGAAGCCAAATAGCGTTAAGATATATACCGATGGAAAGATCTCACGGAGGATATTTCTTATTCTGAAGACTTCTCTTGATTGTTAGCACGCAAAGATGTTTAAACTTAAACCCACTGACAGTTGTGAACCGTACTTTAGAAATTACAAAATATTAACATTACCTTGTTTGTACATATTTGAAGTAGCCGTGTTTGTAAAGACAAATCCGAGTCGATTTAGACGACTATCAGATGTAGCACCTCGCAATAGACGTGATAATAGTGTGTTATGTCTGGAGCCAGCCAAGACAGCACTTATGCGCAAAAGTGTCTACTGCATGGCGCCAGTCATTTATAACAAATTGCCGAAGACATGGAAAGAGCTTCCGCTATCATTATTTAAAAAGAAACTCCGAAGCTTTTTAGTGGCTAAAGCATATTATACTATTAAGGAGTTCCTAATTGAGAAAGAGTTTTTTAGCTAGTTATGTATAATTAATTAATATTTTAAAATTGTATTTTGTGTGTAATATTTTAAAATTGTATTTAGTTATAAGTTGATGTTAAATCTTTTGCATGCCTACGTGGTAAAATATGGCTGTACTATTATATGTTTTTTCTGTCACCCTTATGTTACCCATATTTGCAAAATAAAATTATCTTTATCTTTATCTTTAAAAGAGCTACCAAGCTCTAAAAATGAGTAATTAAGTTTGATTGAATTCTGGTATTTCGTCAATTACTTAATTAACTTTCATTTATTTTGTGCCTTGCAAACATCATCTTTTAAGCCTATAAACGGAAATTTTCCTTCTTCGGCCTCCTAGATTTTAGAAACAATGTTTTTAAGAGTCAGTCGGCAGGCCAGCACGTTAGCTTGCCGCATCCCTCAATAGCGTAATGATTTATGCTGATGAAAACATCTCTTTATGGAAAGTATTTAGTGTTATGACGACTTCTCTCGATTGTTAGGAAATATGAGTAATTAATCATTATTAAAAGTTAGGTGTTTCGTCAATTAATTAACTTTCATTATTTTTGTGCCTTGCAAACATCATATTTTAAGCCTATCACCGTCCACTTTAAAACATGGCCAATACTCGTATGTCGTTTCAGGAGCAATGTTTCTAAGAGTCGGTCGGACATAATGTTAACCTGCTGGAACTTCCAATACCGTTAAGATACTTCGACTGGTCTGGTCGATTATTATTAGTTTGTTTGGTTTTCCTAAATGGGACGATAGCATCAACACTAACCATAATTCTTAACTATTGTAATTAATAAAGGGTAACTTGTAAACATCATAATGATTATACGTATAAAGCATTACGCCTTAACTGCCTAAACGGTAGGCAGACATGTATTGTACAACAACATTTTGGCTACAGAGGTAAAAATACCTCTTTAACCAAAATGTTCTCTTCTAGTCGTTTTGCGTGTTTCTCTGTGTGTGTTCGCTTAGTTCTTCTACACTACTATTAGTGTTTAGTTCTTCACCATCCGCAGGTTTATATTTATAATACAGTAACATTTAACTTAAATATAGCACAGAAATCTTGATGTTTTAACATGTCACCATATTAGTACTAGATTGTCAAACAATACAATGAAAGCTGTTCATTTACTTGACATTTATTTTTCCTGACTCCAAGTCTTGTCGGATTGACGTCCCATCCAAATTCGTTTTAGTGACAAATGTTTCTCTTAGAAAGCACTATACATTAATACATATATCACTTATGGAATGGCGATTGGGCGCCAAGAACATTCTTAAACTTCGGTGCCCAAGTAGTCACCTATTTAGGTAATTAACTCCGAACTGACTAATAATTGACAAAATGTCGGGTTAGTAGCCAACGTTCTCCTTAAAAAGCTCTTCCATTGATGTATATCTTATGGCTGTTTGGTGCCAAGAATTCCTAAACTTTGGTGTTACCTATTTAGGTCATTAACTCCGACCTGACTAATAATTGCCAAAAGTTGTGTTGATAGCAAATGTTCTACTTGTAAAGCTCTTTCCATTGGTGTATAGCTTACGGCTATTGGGAGCCAAGAATTCCTTAAATTTGGTGCCCAAGTTGTTACCTATTTAGGTCATAACTCCGAACTGACTAACAATTGCCAAACGTTGTGTTAGTAACAAAGGTTCTACTTGTAAAGCTCTTTCCATTGGTGTATAGCTTACGGCTATTGGGAGCCAAGAATTCCTTAACTTCGGTGCCCAAGTTGTTACCTATTTAGGTCATAACTCCGAACTGACTAACAATTGCCAAACGTTGTGTTAGTAACAAAGGTTCTACTTGTAAAGCTCTCTCCATTGGTGTATAGCTTATAGGTATTGGAAGCCAAGAATTGTTCAACTTCAGTGCCCAAGTTGTTACATATTTAGGTCATAACTCCGAACTGACTAACAATTGGCAAAAGTCGCATTTGTAGCAAAAACTCTTTCCGTTGTTTTGTATCTTATGGCTATTGGGCGCCAAGAACATTCCTAAACTTCGGTGCCCAAGTAGTCGCCTATTTAGGTAATTAACTCGGAACTGACTAATAATTGACAAAATGTCGGGTTAGTAGCAAAGGTTTTCCTTAAAAAGCTCTTTTATTGATGTATATCTTATGGCTACTGGGCGCCAAGAATTCCTTAACTATGGTGCACTCATTGAGGTGATTTTAACTCCGAACTGTCTAATAATTGGCAAAAGTCGAGTTAGTAGCACAGGTTCTACTTGAAAAGCTCTCTCCATTGCTATTGGACTATTGGGCTTCAGGGCAGAAATCCATAGTTCAGTGCCCATTCTCCTTTGCAGTTGGAGAATTGACCGTGACGTATATCAATGTATGGGAGACCTGTGTTTGTGTTATGAATATGTAGATGTGTAGCAATAACTTTAGGTACGCACGGTGATGCCTGCAGATTCATTTTTTTATGTTTATCTATAATTTGTTTTTATTTATATATGTTTGGATTAAGCTTTGTAAGAATAATTGCGTTATAATATTCTAGGTACTATTTGTTTTATTTTATTTATTTATTTACTAATTCATGTACAGATCATTTAACCAGACTTGGTTTCCGTACCTACGTCTTTTTCGGGTGACCACTGAAAAACAGCGCTGTGCTGTGGGCCCCCCATAGCACAGCATCATGCTGAGTGGAAGCCTTCTTGTCACAGTCATGGCGTGCCAGCAGCTGGCGACTTTTGTTTTGTGCTCGTGATTTGTGTTTTATTTTTCTTATTGTAAAACTCGAGTTAATTATATTTTTGTATGCACGTGTTTCTGTGACAAATAAACATATTTTTCTTTCTTTCTTTCTTTCTTTATGTGTGTTGTTGTGTTTTCTACTACAGAACTTCTTCATTGTTCATGGTCCGACATGCACTTGGCCGGTTTTTTTTTTTGTAAAATGGCACCACTTGTATTCCCCGACGGAGTTGCCCGAAATGTAAAGAATAATAAAATTATTAGGTTATGTACTTACTCGTTGCTCTGCACATATCGTGTTTTAAGGTACACTGATTGGCTAGCACTTGTGCGAAAGTCGCCAGTTCCTTGTCCCATTTCTGTAAATTAGACAAAAAAGTTTTTTTTTTATGTTAGCATGCATTGCACCACTGTTGAGCAAATCCTTCCAAGCATCCTTTTGCAAGGCTACTGCAACTCAACCCTCGCGGTACGCAATGAAATTGGTTTATAACTTAAAATAAAATTTAGTTGATTAATGGAGTTTATCTATTCGATACTGATTATTGGTTCTAAATCGTGTTTCTGAACACTTCGTTATGGAAGAATTTAGCTTGAAAGTCGAGTGAATTACTATCGAGGATTTATTTGAGGACATCAAAAAGGATGGAATTAGATTAAATAGATAATTTTGATGAATCAATAGCTATCAAGAGTTTTAAGATCCGTTTAAAAATTCTTCAGAAGACGGGCATAATTCGCTCAAAGATGAAATAAACAGTGTATAGTATATAATAGTTTTGTTTTGTTTATGCTCCAGCATACTATGTATTTCACGCCAGTTTTTTCCGATGGGGTAGCCACGTGGGGTACACCCACCTTATGCCAGTTATATGTTTGAAAACCGACCTGGGAACATAAGACGCCGTGCTCAGCAGTCGCGCTTGCGTTAATGGGTGGATATAGACAGTGCGGGGCACGCGCCGCGAATGCATTTTTGTATATCGTCGGCCTAATTTGTTAACCTGTCAAGTCCATTTTCTCATAGTTTACAAGACGAAGAAAAAACCGACTAATAGGTATATTTATTGCTTTAGCAATCAATTCAGAAAATGCTGTTGGTTCTAATAAGTTTCCTTGATATTTTAAAAGCTTAACTAATAAGCTTAACTAATTACACACATTTTAGGAAAATTATGAAAACACAGATATAGTCAGCTTTATTTAACAGGTTAACAAATTAGGCCGACGATATGTAAGATGGCTCAGGCTGAGGCATCTTACATATAAAATAAACCGGCCAAGTGCGTGTCGGACCACGCACAATGAAGGGTTCCGTATTTGCGATGAATTTATCCCAAGAGCAATCTTAACATTGTAGTTGAAAAACATGTTCTCGATCGATATAGTCACAATTTTTTTTTCTGTGATAAATCTACAAAATATAACAATTTTCGGAATTTTTCCTTTATTTGTGCTGTGAGAACTTGCGTCATACCAAATTTTATAATTCTAGGTCTACGGGAAGTACCCCATAGGTTTTGATTCCCTTGTGAAATTGCAAAATATGCGAAAATATGCGATATAAACAGTCATATCTATTGATCGCGTTCACTAAAAAGTTTGATTTTTTCACAGATGAAAAAAAGCAGAGACCCAACCAAGTATTTAATATAAATTTAAACTTGATACCTCCACGCGTCCCTGAGAAAAAGGGTCTTGACAGACAGACATACGGACAACAAAGTGATCCTATAAGCGTTCCTTTTTCCTTTTGAGGTACGGAACCCTAACAAAACGCGAGGAGGTTATCACAAATTAATTATTACTTTCATTTATTTCCAAAACACTTATTTACAGTTCGGTTTTAGTCACACAACGAAAACCTCAGTGTTTATCTGTGTGCTGAAGAGCCGTTCATTCAAATACAACAATAGGGATGATGCCTGGGTAAAAAAAAAAGAAATTCATTTTCCGTCAGTCAGATAATACAAAAATATTAGACACGTATTTTTTGCTTTATCATATTAAAAAATAAAAAATTACTTAGATAACTCGCATTAAAGTTCGGGAGTGGGGGCTCGCTACGTCACTTCTACTTATAAAATCTACAAAGACGTGACGTCATGCCACATTTTAACTCAATGTATCGCCGTAATCTTTTGATTACGTACAAAAAGAAAAAATACGTGCCCAATATATTTTAATAATCTACATGACGGACAAAAAAACATTTTTTAGTCATCATCCCTATTCTTATTATACCTACGGTACGAAAATAATAGTGGACAATAAAGATATGTATAGTTATAATATAGTCTTGTAGGCTCGTAAAGACGAAGAAAAATATAGCGTTGTTCCAGTGCTCCGAAAATTGTAAAACAAAACATACCAATCGGAATATTCCGTATCCTTTCGGTAACAACACGCCATCCTTCCCAGTTTCATTGCCGTTGGCAATTCTACTCCTTATCCTGAAATATAAAACATTGCCATGTTATAATAACAACGATATAAACGAGAAATAAAAGTTACTTATAGCGTGTTCGTGGAATACTGTGTTTGTCGCAGGTCTTTGTTGTACATACAGCTCCAGAGAAACCTCACCCCCTAGAAATGTGTAAAAAGCGACATCTTTTAAAGGCGTAGGCATACTGTGATGTTTACGTGTGCGCCATCTCTGTGACATCAATGAAGTTAATGTCATTAAGCATGCAAGATACCCATTTAACAATAATTATTTACGTTAGTGATACAAAAATGTCAGCGCTAACCAACATCAGCATATTTAGGCAGCCCTGGTGGTAATGTAGGGCGATAGCGGGGTGTTGCGGGTTGAGAGGGGAAGTAGGTGCTTTTATAAGCACGGTCGGCGGTCTTTCGAAATAAAGGTGATGCACTTATTTTATTTTATTCAAAAGAAACAACTAACAGATACATTTAAAAAACACAGCAACAAGAGATACACAAAACTTATAGACAATATTGCAGCCCAAAAAGCTGTTCACAGATTGACTATAGAATATAGCTAAACAGTGAAAATAAACGCAAACACTTTTAGACGTAGTATTATTTATTATTCTTATGGTATTCATTAATATAATAGGTTGGGGAAAAAGTTTCTTCGCATTTTTTAAGAAAATTCAAAACATTTTTTAATATAGTTTATTTACATTTAACTAAAGTATGTAGGTACCATTTTGTTCGATAACTTTTTGCCATCTTGTAGGTAGGGACATGATGTCATTGCTATAGAAATTTTGGGACTTCTGATCAAAATACCGCGACAAGTGGTTTTGGCAGTCCTCTCGTGATGTTAACCTGACACTGCCTAAAGAATTCTGAAGAGACCGAAACAAGTGGAAATCTGAAGGTGCAAGGTCAGGACTATACGGCGGATGCATTAACACCTCCCAGCCAAACTCTCTTAATTTTTGCTGAGTGGCTAAAGATGTGTGAGGTCTAGCGTTATCATGATGAAAAACCACACTCCTTCTGTTGATTAATTGCGGCCGCTTTCTCTCAACTTCTTGCTTTAATCTCATCAGTTGTTCGCAGTAGAGTTCAGAATCGATGGTCCTGCCTGGTGGTAACAGTTCATAATGAATAATGCCCTTCCAATCCCACTACACACACATCATCACCTTGTTGCGAGTTAACCCGGGTTTCGCCACAGTCTGTGAAGCCTGACCGGCCTTTGACCACGACCTTTTTCGCACGTTCTTGTCATACGTGATCCACTTTTCATCACCAGTTATCAGCTTCTTCAAAAATGGTTCGGTTTCATTACGTCGTAATAAAGAATCACAAATGAGTACACGGTTCATTAGGTTTCTTTCAGTGAGCTCGTGAGGTACCCAAATGTCGAGCTTTTGTGTACCCAGTTTTTTTCAAATGCGCCAAAACTGTTTTGTGGTCAATTTCCAGTTCTTCAGCTACGTCGTAACTACTGATATGCTGATCTTGCTCCACTTTTTCAAAAATGGCATCCATTTTATCCGTAATAGGGCGACCAGAGCGACGTGCATCTTTGACATCAAAATTTCCGGATTGAAAACGCTTAAACCAAATTTGTGCTACTCTCGCAGATACTACACTAGGTCCATAAACATTGCAAATTTTTTTTGCGGCTTGCGTTGCATTTTTACCTTTTTTGTAGTAAAATTTTAAAATGTATCGAATTTCTTCATTAGATTCACTCATCTTGACGGTACGAAAAACAAATGAAAATCACACATTTTCATAATTTGAATTTGGAATTATGTTCTTCAAAATTTAAACTTTCAATGATACCAAAACCAGCCAGATACAAATAGTATAGCCAAAGAGATTTTATTACAAGTTCATACATACTATAATGCGAAAAGACTTTTTCCCCAACCTAATATTAACCTATTTAAGATTAACAAATATTTATTTACGAATAAAAATGATAAGTAATTTAGTTTTGAAGATTTCACAAGAGAACCAACATGTTTCTCACGTTAGAAACAAACTGAGCAACAATTTACATCTCTCGAGATTTTTCAAAACTGTTTACAAAAAAAACTATAAAAAACTTAACCGTAACTTGTGGGGTCAAACCTATACTAATAACGGAGTGGGTAACCTTCACTTTCTGTAACTTCTGCTAATTTTGATCTCATTCCATTTACCATATTAAAACAAATGTCACTTAATTCCCAAGTTCTCATAACCGCTTCATCTAAATTTTGTCTAGTTCTGACTTTACCCCCAATTTAGTCCCAATTAAGCACCATTTGACCCCACAAATTTTCTATCGGGTTTAGATGGAACTTGGCTTTTAGATGGCCAATCAATCAGAGTCATGTCTTTTTGTGTATAAAACCACTGCATAACCAGTCTTGACCGATGCACCGATGTATTATCTTGAATAAAATAAATATGTCCATCAGGGTATACGTTGCGAACTGTTGAAAACATCACGCCTCTTAAGATCTCCAAATAACGTTCGCCATTCATTCGAGTGCCGCCTTCAACAAGCTCGCCAGGACCCGCCGAAGACATCCATCTCCAATATCCTGAAAACACACAAAAGTTTTATTACTATACCCTTCGGAAAAAGACAATTTCATTGTTTTGTCATGTCATGCCATGTAGGTTCTTTTATTCTTTATCAGTTTTGTTTTGCAGAGATATAATATATTTTATATTATCCTGTAATGATTCATAATTATAATTAATTTCATAATAATTCATATGACTAATAATTATTATATTATTATTATTATTATTATTATAATTAGTAATAATAGTCACAACGCTAATGAGTCATAGCAAATAAATAGTATTTATATTTTAATCAAGTGAGTAGGTAAATGTTATTATTTAATTAAATTAACTATTGCTTACCCAGCGTTAACTTGCCACTAGCCCTCAAGGGTAAAACATTTTGAGAGTTGTAGCGTTCGCCTGGTTTTCTCCACAGCATTTTACGTCCATCTTTATTTTAAACGTCTTTTCGTCGGTAAAAATGACTATTTTATTTTTCCAATCAAAATATATTGGGTTGCAAATCTTATCCTGACTTCACGATGAGCTTCGCTTAGGTCAATTTTTTGGCAGGTTTATAATTATGTATCCCAGCTGCATGTAAAAGTCTTCGAACTATGGTAAGCGAAATGCCATGTCTTATAGCACTAGATCGGGTGGTTGTGAAAGAATCCGTGGTATGGCTATCACGATGCCGGTTGGATTGATTCGTGTAAGCAATCGGACGTGGCCCTTTGCGGTTACAATTCACTTCACCAGTTTCTTGATATCATCGCACCCATAAACAAACTGTGTTTCTCTATAAGGAAGTAAATTAAAACGTTAGATTTGTAATGGAAACAAATGAAGATATAAACAGATTTTATGTTAGATTACACTTACTTCGACATTTAACTCTTTAAACTTTGATATTTTGTTCCCAAAGGACGATTATTTTCATTTTTAAAAAGTTACTTTATCGAGGCATGATTTTAATGTAATTTTATCTCGTTATTCGAACCGCACAAGCAGACGAGTAAATTATGCTATGATGCGAGGTATTGTTTTACTTAAATTATAAGCTTACCCTCAATTTTCTTCATTATTTTATATAGACACGACACGGCCGACATGAATGATGTGATGGATGATTCATAAACATATCGATGAATTTCACAACTATGTTAAGTAACTGATTGGCGCTGTGGTATAACAGCTTGACTCGTGAATTCTATGGTTCAGGTTCGAATCTTCCTTCGGTTTAAAGATTTGATTATATTTTAAAATTCTGTTGTGAGTTTTGAGAAAGTAAAAAATGTTGTTTTGTGGAACACGTTTGGAAGTTTAAAAATATCTCTAAGTAGGATGCGATGGATATTACCTAGCGGTCGCTTGCTTAAGCGCCGTCAGTATTTTATTTCTAGTTAGAATGTCTTAGCAGTTTCATTGATATCACAGAGATGGCGCGCATGTATACATTTCTAGGGGGTGAGATTTCTCTGCATTCGTGTGTACCTGCTGGATAATGTCAAAATATCTGCAAACCTAACCTAAAATTAGTCATTTTAGGTCTAGTCTTGCCGGGCAATAATATGGAACTGAATTACATTATACCCCGCTAGCTAAATAATGTGCTTTGAATTTGGAACCTCAAATAAAAATTCAAAATGAAAACTTTTAGGTACAAAAAAAGAATTCGAAAATCGGATTGCTTTTATTTTCTCGCCGAAGGTCTGAAAAGTAGAGTATTCTTCCCGGAGATAAAGGTGTCTTCGTTTTAGGCGACACAAATCCCTAGCTGCGCTCAGGAGTTAGTCCTAGATAGAATCCTTTGTTACACTCCGCATTCAATATAGCGTCCGTGACATAAGACCCTGCTTTATCCCTTTGGAGAATAATGTACACTATGCGTTAGTATTTAGAAGTTTACAATGAATATAAAGTGTAATCTTTTAATCATGTTGGTTGATATTTTGAGTGGTTTACGTTGTGCCTTACCCTGGCAGTGAGTCGTGAATTTTTACGAAATTATGTTATGTACCGTCAGGAATTAGTAGTTTATGAAACTTTTGCATAATAAGGGGTATAGTGTCACACAATTGTTTTAATAACTAGTTATGTGCAGTTTCATACACTAATTTATCTACACTCAAGCAATAGATAACCATTCAAATAAAATAAAAAAAACAAACTTAGCAAAAAGTAAACAAACACAATAATGGCTCGAAACCAAAGTATCGTGGATAATGTTACTATGGTTACGGAGCTATCATCGGTCAACCGTGCACACAGCGTGGTCCCTATATGCAATGATAAAATCGAATTGAAAACTCCTTGGTAGATACGAAGTGTACTTTAATAAAAATAAAAAAAATATACCATTTTCGCGCCTTCCGGTCTACTCCTTGATATGTAATGGTCACTATTGCACCATGTAACATGAGGCAACAGGGGCTAGTGTGAATCTTTGGGTTCATTCGAATAATCGAGTCTGGTCAAACCACGCGCTGGTCGGTGCATTTCATTCATTCATTATGTTGTTAAGAAATCTAAAACTTTTTAATTTTGTTTGAGTTGTATACATAAAGTTTGTCATTATGGTACTATTTTGGAATTCATAATCAGAACTGTACGATATGAGTAATAAATGTATTTTAGAAAATTGTACAGATTGTTCCACGATGTCAAGTGACTGATAAATAACGTGCGTGATGATTGAATAGACGGACAATATTGTGTTGGACAATCCTTGACAGTCCTCTAAGGTGCTAAGTAATCAATTTGTCTTACCATATACTCGTATCAGAAAATTAATAAGAACTATATTTCTGTAAGACAAACTGCCAAGAAATCGTAATTAAGTCATCATACGTCATTTATTCATTTGTTTAACGTTGGTACAATATATCTAGACGCGGCGGCCAAAAGCACTTAAGTCAATTTTAGCTCAAAATTTGAAAAACTCACATCACCCTTGTTTATGTATTATCCGTTGACTGGAATAAGCACGTAAGTCAACGTCGCTCCATTCAGTCGTAATAGTCGACTGTACTATAAAACTTAAGTCGTATCAACAAATCAAGCGGCGACATAAACCACTTAAGTTGACTTAAGTTTTTTTTCCCGGCATGACAACTCTTATACCGACTGACTTATGTAACTTGGTAACAGTGATCCGTTTTTGTTGGCGATAATATTTTCAAGTATCTACCCTCACTTAACTCTCTTTTTTGAAGTTCTTGATAAAAAGTTGACGAACGTTATGGGTGAAGTAAAATTAAATACGTATTCCCTCATTAGTGTTTTGGTGTGACGGTCGTAGTAGTGTTGTGCATTAACTGTATTTATAATGGATTCAAGAGCCAGAAAATTAGTAAATCTCGCCTTAAATAATGAGAATAAAGGTAAGTTTTTAATATTTTCCTTTCATTTTTATGCAATATGCAAAACAAATGTATGTTGACACAATTACAACCCATAACAACAAAAAAATTACATTTCACTTTTTTACAGGCGATGAAGACCCATTTACTAATCCGCAACCAAGTACATCTGGAACTCAAAAACAAATTACTCCTGATGAAGCTGCTTTTGACTATTCTAGTGACGATTCTGTTGCTGATCCTACCTACTCTCCAGATAACCCTAGTTTGCTTACACAACATGAAGATGAGATGGACACCACTGTTTACTGATGCTTCAGTAGATGTCCAGCTAGCACCACAAAATGAAATACCTGAAAGTATTGAAGATACGTCATTACAACAACAAAACAAACCAGTGCCCTGTTGAAGAAGAAAGAAAGATAACAAAATAAAAAGAAACTTAGGCCAATCCTATCAAACAGCTTCTGGAAAAATTATCGGCAAACGTCAAATGAAGGAACTATCTAATTGTCGAAATAAGTGTCGTCAAAAAATAAGTGATGAGCAACGAGCTATAATTCACAAAGAGGTTTGGAATCTTGGGTCTTATGATTTAAGGGCAGAGTTCATTTCATCTTTGATTACCATTCGAGAGAAAAAAACCGAGCGTCGTCGGGTCGAAGATCCTAGTTTACAAAAAACTAGACAGTGGACTTATACGTATCATTTTAACGTCAATAGTGAAAAAATATCCGTTTGTTAAGGCTGCTTTCTAAAAACCCTATCAATAAGTGACAATTTTGTAAAACTAATCGGTTTGAAGAAACGCGGCACCTCGAGTGGAATTATACCAACAGACAAACGTGGAAAGAATACACCAGCAAACAAACATTCCGAACAAAAAATTCAAGAGGTGATTAATCATATCAATTCGTTTCCGCTATATGAAAGTCATTACACTAGACGTAGAAGCACCCGCAAATATTTACCATCGCATTTGACTATATCGAAAATGTATTCTCTTTATTCAGAATCACATGAAAATCCTGTGAGTGATAAGATATACCGCAAAGAATTTCATAAATTAAACTTAAGTTTCAAAAAACCAAAAGTGGACACTTGTCACACATGCGACTTGTTTAAAATGAAATTAAATATTGCTACGGACGAGATCACAAAATTAGCCCTTGAAAAAGAACGCGACTCTCATCTGCTAGCCGCTGATATGGCGTACAAAGAGAAGCAGTGTGATAAAAATGTCGCAATTACAAATAACAAAATCAAATGCCTGACTTTTGACCTACAGCAATGCTTGCCAACCCCAGCTTTACAATCATCTGTAGCCTTTTATAAAAGACAACTTTGGACCTTCAACCTTACAATTCATGACAACGCGACTGGAATGTCAACGCACCACATGTGGCATGAGGGTATTTCGGGTCGCGGTGCTAATCAAGTAGCCTCTTGTTTGTTTGCATATTTACGAAAACAACCGGAAGAAATCTCAGAAGTGATTTTGTACTCTGACACTTGTGGAGGACAAAACAAGAACACTCACGTGGCTGCAATGTTCACATACTTGTTGATTAGAAAACCTTCAATGAAGGTAATACACCACAAGTTTATGATACCTGGTCATACACATATGGAGGTTGACTTGGACCATGCAATTATTGAAAAAAAAAAGAAAAAAGCCGAAATACAAATTTATCACCCCCACGATTGGATGCAGTTAGTAAGATCGAGTAGCAAAAAATTTACCGTTAGAGAAATGCGACAAAATGATTTCTTTGATTTCGCTAGCTTATTGAAAGGTCCTTTAGTAGCCCGAAAAAAAGACGATGACGGAAATATTTTCAAGTGGCATGATGTGAAGTGGCTGAGTTATGACTCTGAGTACGGCGTCATAAAATACAAAACATCTCTTTCTAGAGAAGAATCATTTAAAAGTATTAATTTCAAACGGAACACGCGGCGTGATAAGGAATTTAATTTGATGCAGATTACTGACAAGCCAGTACCAATAAGTGTCGAAAAAAAAACGTGATATAATATCACTTTTGTCTTTAATACCAGAATGTTTCCATAATTTTTACCAAAATTTAGTAACCACTGACGATACCAAGGATGTTGATCCAGATATACGAGATTCTGAAGAGAGTGACTGTTAGTTTTTGACTTTATAGCATGCATTATATTATAAAAATTTTAATTAATAATCGTAATTATTCATGCTTTGTTTTAAAATCATAAAATAAAATAAATAAGCCAAGTAATTATAGTACGTTAATAAACACTTAAGTCACAATTTCTTGATGTTCAAAGAAACTTAAGTCAGATATTTCAGTAAATAATAAATAAAGCCTAAATAGCCATACTCTGATATGTAACTAGATTATAATTGTGTAATAATAAATAATAAAAACAATAACTGTAGTACATTTTTTTCATACCAATCGAATTAAACCGTCTCCTGTAAAATTTTTGCATGCAAAAAGAATTGACTTAAGTACTTATGGCTTCCGAGTCTAGATATAATGGTCTGTTTTCTTGAATCTTTACAACCCCACCTCAAATTCTAATTTCCCCCCACTTCCCCGCGCCACCTCACTTTAGTGGGAAAATTTCCGACCTCGACGCGGGCGAAGCCGCCGCCAAAAGCTAGTAAGTTTATAAAAATATAGCAACGATGTTACCTAGTACGTACCTGCAAGACCTCGTTTAGTTCTGCAAGTTCGGCAAATAAGGTTACGGTAATATCGTACTCGATGAAATCGAATTATGTTCAAATTCACGTTTTGGCATAGTCGACGTTTTGTGATATATATTCGTAGATATGAAAAACAGTCTTTACTTATCCTTCTTACTATGTATAATGCTCCGCTCTATTAATATGTTTATTCTGATTGTTGTACTTGAAATTATTGTCTGTGTCTTCAAGAATATATTGTTTAACTCATCTTCGTGATATTTATTCATTGCCCAGCTACCCTTTTTTTTTTTTTGTGGATGGGAAATCATCAAATAACTTCTCCCGCTCTGGGTGGAGCGGAAGGGCGTGTCAGACTTTTACTGACTAAAACCCACCCGTGTTCCTTCAGTTGCCTATGCCAGGGCCACGGTATATTTTTCAAACAACCCGCGACCCCAGCGGCATCGGCCCTATTGGACCCCATCTTTTGCTGACATCTCTTTGAGGCGCGCGTGGAACACAACGCGCCGTCGACCCGGGCCTGGTCCTCACCGGATGGCGAGCTACCCACTACTCACCGTCCGCAAGCCCGCGCCTACGGTGGCAGGGAATCGGCTATCGATTCCCGCCGCCCAGGGCGTCTCCTGCGGCGACTGAGGGCGTGAGGTTGCCTCTCCCTCACGCGTTCCGCCTCCTCCTTCGCGAGCATTACCGCTTCGCAGAAGGAGGTGATGCCGTACATGCATAGCCTACAATAGAATTGTATAGATGCGTAGGTTCCATGGAATGTAAAGTAAATTCGTGTGATGTAAATGTCGGTAACCGCGGCGAAGGGCTCGACCATTGGCCACATTGGCCACATGTTGCCGAGTTTTAAAAATGTATATTAACTTCCGTATGCGACCAGAAAGAGTGTTAATGTGGGTTTTTAAATTAAGGTTCTTGTCCAGAACTATACCAAGATATTTGACATGCTCAACTGAGGTTAAAGGAAGACATTGACAATTAAGTTGAGTTTGTGGGGGACAAGAATGAGCTTTTATAGAGATTGTGGTTTTTGGCTGGGAAGATATGGTCACTGAAAAAGTGATGCAGTTAGTTTTGTTGGCATTGAGAGTAAGAGTATGCGAGGAAAGCCACTTCAAGGCAGAATTAAAGTCGTCTTGTGCAGTAACTTGGAGTTCCGACCATGAGCTTGCGGTAAAAGTAATAGCAGTATCGTTTGCAAATGAGACTATCGTGGCATTTGGAATTTGGAGATTGCAGAGGTCGTCAATGAACACAAGAAAAAGAGTGGGCCCCAAAATGCTGCCCTGGGGTACGCCATACTGAATAGGAAGTTCTTCACTCTTATAATTCTCTATAGTGACCAATTGAGTGCGATCAGTGAGATAGCTCTTCAAAAGATAAAGCGAAGACCCCCTGGCACCTAAGCATTCAAGCTTAAGTAGAAGAGTGGAGACGGGAACTGTTCATGCTAGGGCCTCTGGAAATAGTTCAGCAGTTAACTTACATGTTTGAGACATCCAGCAGCCGGCGCGCTATATCAACTGTGATGTTTATGTTGACTGGGTTGTAGCAACGAGGTCCATACATGTTGTTCTGTTGAGTTAAACAAATACTAAAATTAAAAGTTATCCTATTTATAAGCCTTCGCCCTCCGTCTCTGTCTGTCTGTCTGTGTGTCATCAAATAGCTCCCTCAACTGCATCCTTTCAACCGTAATTGGATAATTAAGTAGTCGAAGTTTAGCGTATAATATGTATAATGGTGGTACAGAACCCATAGTGCGTGTTTCCAACTCGAACTTGGTCAGGTTTTGTTTTCATAGTAATGAGAATGGATTATTGTTTTCAAGGGTTTCGTACCCGAAAGGGCTTAAAGGACCTAAAACACCTCAATAATTTATCGTAGCCATCAAGTTAGAAAACTGAGAACACAAAGTAAATATCACAGAATTATTATTCTAAATTTCTAAAATATCTCTTCCAATATGATGACAGTACACCAACATAAAAAAATATACAATGAAACTAAATTAATGAACATATCACAAACATACATATATAATACTTGCATCTTACAAATACATTTTACAAAAAAACATCAAATTAATACATAAAATTAGGCTCAGAAATGCAAATGACATACAATCATACTCACCACGCACCAGCTATGGCAAAAGAAATGTGAAGTACGAAGGTGCTGCATTGTATAATAAACTACCAAATAACATCAAAAATGCAAAATGTATGTCAATTTTTAAAATTACATTATTATATTTAATAAAGCGAGCGCACCTTAGTACGAGTACTAGCGCGTTACATTTTAGCTTTGTTAAATTATTTGCGATTACTCTACACTTTTAGAATATTTTTGTATGTTGTAATTTTTTTGTTTGCCAAAATTAGGTACGCTAAATCATTAATGTTTTTTAAATTAGTTAAATCTTTCTCATGTAAGTGAAATTTCTTATGGGAATAAAGACATCTCAAATATTCCCAAAGACCCTAAAACTGAATTCGCGTGACATTTTGCCGAACAGAAAAGTTGGTAGTCCTTCACGAAAACAAATGAGAGTTAGGGACGGGACTTCAGGGGACTGACGGGACTGATTACCATAATAGCTCCTCCTCACGTATTTTATCTTTATAAAATGGACCCAGAGTTGACAAAGTGCCGGAATAATTCTAAATAGTGTAAAGGGTCATTGCTGTAATATAAATCCTTTTTCATAGTTAGCAAAAGTGTTTTGTATGAGGACTTCTGTATTTTAGGCCTGCCATACACGGGCCACACGCTACAGCTATAAAGTGGGAGACACACGAAGTGAGAAGCAGCCTGTCATGGCATGTAGCGACCACCGGCGTTATCCGTGTGCGGCGAGTTCATATCATCATCATCATCAGCCTACAGCAGTCCACTGCTAGGCATAGGCTGTCCTATTGTACGCCATTCAGCTCTATTATCGGCAACTCTCATCCAGCTGCTACCACTCACCCTGCGAAGAGCGTCGCTCCACCTAGCCTGAGGACGTCCTACGTTACGTTTGCCGATTCACGGTCTCCATTCTAGAACACGTCTACCCCAACGGTCATCAGTTCTACGGCTAATATGGCCGGCCTATTCTGTGGCGACCACTTTGGTTCTCTATTGGATCACATCGTTGCGGATTCGATCCGAATTCATATATTGTGGAACCTACCCCACACAAATTCGAATACATAATTAAGCACAATAATTGTAGATATAGCCATGTAAATAACAGTGATAGGAAGTTATTAAAACACCATCACATCATCCACATAAAATAAGTGGGAAATATACGCATTATTGAAGCTAACTCAAAAACTCCCCAAGGAAAGTTAATAAAATTTGTATGGGACCACCTAGGAAGTATACCCTATCAAACAAAAAAAGAATTTTCTTAATCGGTCCATCCGTCTTTGAGTAACCGCGTAACAAACATACAAAAAAAAAAAAGACATACAGACGAATTGAGAACCTCCTCCTTTTGGAAGTCGGTTAAAAACCAAAGACACCGACTACCGAAATTAAAGTTATTTTTCACTTTGTAATGTTTTGTTTTGGAAGTCGGTTTTATTTTAATTTTATTTATACCTACGGTGTCTTCGTTATTGTTGTTCGATAGATACGTGTGTGTTTTAATATTCTCTTAATTTCGGCAATTCCTGCTCTAGCTAGTTTTCAACCAGCGTAGTTTGGAATTTTGCAAAGGACGTTGCTCTGGTGCCATACATTGTTATCCATATAACCAAAAACATCGTTTTTAACCGACTTCAAAAAGGAGTTTTTTTGTATGTTTGTTACGCGATTATTCAAAGACGAATGGACCGATTTACAAAAATTATTTTCGTTTGAAAGGGTATACTGCCAAGGTGATCCTATATAAATTTTATTAACTTTGCTTGCGTAGTTTTTGAGTTAGCTTCAATAATGCGTATTTTGCCCAGTTAGTTTATCTGGATGATGTTTTAATATTAGGTTGGGGAAAAAGTCTTTTCGCATTATAGTATGTATGAACTTGTAATAAAATCTCTTTGGCTATACTATTTGTATCTGGCTGGTTTTGGTATCATTGAAAGTTTAAATTTTAAAGAACATAATGCCAAATTCAAATTAGGAAAATGTGTGATTATCATTTGTTTTTCGTACCGTCAAGATGAGTGAATCTAATGAAGAAATTCGATACATTTTAAAATTTTACTACAAAAAAGGTAAAAATGCAACGCAAGCCGCGAAAAAAATTTGCGATGTTTATGGGCCTAGTGTAGTGTCTGTGAGAGTAGCACAAATTTGGTTTAAGCGTTTTCAATCCGGAAATTTTGATGTCAAAGATGCACGTCGCGCTGGTCGCCCTATTACGGATAAAATGGATGCCATTTTTGAAAAAGTGGAGCAAGATCGGCGTATCAGTAGTTACGACGTAGCTGAAGAACTGAAAATTGACCACAAAACAGTTTTGGCGCATTTGAAAAAAACTGGGTACACAAAAAAGCTCGACATTTGGGTACCTCACGAGCTCACTGAAAGAAACCTAATGAACCGTGTACTCATTTGTGATTCTTTATTACGACGTAATGAAACCGAACCATTTTTGAAGAAGCTGATAACTGGTGATGAAAAGTGGATCACGTATGACAAGAACGTGCGAAACAGGTCGTGGTCAAAGGCCGGTCAGGCTTCACAGACTGTGGCGAAACCCGGGTTAACTCGCAACAAGGTGATGCTGTGTGTGTGGTGGGATTGGAAGGGCATTATTCATTATGAGCTGTTACCACCAGGCAGGACCAGCGATTATGAACTCTACTGCGAACAACTGATGAGATTAAAGCAAGAAGTTGAGAGAAAGCGGCCGGAATTAATCAACAGAAGGGGTGTGGTTTTTCACCATGATAACGCGAGAGTTTGGCTGGGAGGTGTTAATGCATCCGACGTATAGTCCTGACCTTGCACCTTCAGATTTCTACCTGTTTCGGTCTCTTCAGAATTCTTTAGGCAGTGTCAGGTTAACATCACGAGAGGACTGCCAAAACCACTTGTCGCGGTATTTTGACCAGAAGTCCCAAAATTTCTATAGCAATGGGATGATGTCCCTACCTACAAAATGGCAAAAGTTATAGAACAAAATGGTACCTACATACTTTAGTTAAATGTAAATATATTAAAAAATGTTTTGAATTTTCTTAACAAAAACCGAAGAAACTTTTTCCCCAACCTATTAACTTCCTATCACTGTTATTTACATAGCAGGTAGTGGTATTCGAATTTGTGTGGGGTAGGTATCACAACTAAAAAGTGAAAAATAAAACTTTTTAGCAAAAAATAAAACCGACTTCCAAAACAAAACACTACAAAGTGAAAAGTAACTTTAATTTTTAAAAGTCGGTGGCATAACATGAAAATACAAAACCGGATACACGGACTACCGAAATTAAAGTAATTTTTTACTTTGTAGTGTTTTGTTTTGGAAGTGGGTTTTATTTTTTGCTAAAAAGTTTTTTTCTGTGTAAAATCACGTCTGTAAAATCGAAAATCGGAAAAATTTCGTATTTTTTTTATTTTTTTATTTGTGATGGGTTTGCTCTTGACTCTAGTCTAGGTCAGAGGTGACAGAGACAAAGTCGACGATGGAGTGAGCTTACCCAGAAGAAGCCTGTTCACTCTCACTTTGAATAGATTAGGGTTGTATACGTTCGGAAACACAGACGCAGGTAGTGAGTTCCACTCTTTTGCTGTGCGCATTATAAAAGACATTTGGAAGCGCTTAGTGCGAATTGGTGGAATAGCAACCAGGTAGGGATGGTAACTGGCAGTGCGTCTAGATGTCCGGTGGTAGAAGGGGGCCGGTGGAATGAGGTCGTGGAGTTCTCGGGCACACTCTCCGAAGTACAATCTGTAGAAGACCGACAAGCAGGCAACCTTGCGGCGATGAGCCAAGCTATGAAGCTTGGCATCCACCAGTTTTACGTCGCCAATGAGCCTCTTAGCTCTGCGTTCCACCGAGTCAAGCGCGGCGAGTTGGTACTTAGCTGATCCATCCCAAAGGTGACTGCAATACTCCATGCAGGATCGGACTTGCGCTTTGTAAAGGGTTAAAAGCTGTCCAGGCGTAAAGTATCGCTTCACCCTATTTAGGATGCCCAGTTTCTTGGCCGCAGTTTGGGCCTTGTACTCAATGGTGGCGCCGAAGTTGAGACCAGATGTCAACTCCATGCCTAGGAGCTCAAGTCGATCAGTTACAGGAACAGATGTACCCCGAAAAGTAGGAGTTTGGGCGAAACGACTCTTTTTAGCGGTAAAAAGACACGCCTGCGTTTTGGTGGCGTTAAAAGAGACCAGATTATCATCACCCCACTGGGAGACAAAGCTTAAGGTCAAATCTGTCCGCTCTACCATGGCCTCTCTCAAGGAACGAACTTCGGCCCCGCTGGTTTTTGCTCTGGACAAGTATCTCTCTGAAACTGTACTGTCATCTGCGTACCTAACAATACCAGGCCGAAGCAGGTCATTGATGTGCAGCAGGAAAAGAGTTGCAGAGAGAACAGACCCCTGAGGAACTCCGGCATCAATAGCCATAAGGTCAGAAGAGCAGCCATCAACAACTACTCTAATCGACCGTTCACTAAGGAAATCTGATATCCAGCTACAAAAATCAGCTGGGATGCCATAAGCAGGAAGCTTGCTGAGCAGAGCAGCGTGCCAGACCCTGTCAAAGGCCTTCGAGATGTCAAGCGATACAGCCAGTGCTTCGCCGTGTTTCTCGATGGCTTCGCCACAGCAGTGCGTGACATACACAAGAAGATCGCCAGTTGACCGTCCGCGGCGAAAGCCATATTGACGGTCAGTGAGGAGATCATTGTCTTCAAGGTAGTTCAGCAACTTATTGTTCAGTACCCTTTCCAAAACTTTGCACAGAATGGAGGTAATGGCGATCGGACGGTAATGGGCAGGGTCTGCACGGTCGCCTTTTTTTGGGCACTGGTTGTACATTTGCAAGCTTCCAGGATTTCGGCACCGTTCTTTTTTCAAGAGAGAGGCGGAACAAACGTGTCAATACAGGAGACAGTTCAGGCGCACACTGCCTCAACACTCTCGCTGGAATGCCGTCAGGCCCGCTGGCCTTGTTCACGTCTAGACTGCACAATACTCTTCGGACCTCTTTAATGTGTACTGCGATCTCCGGCATCGAGGAGTCACAATGAGGTACAGTAGGTGGTTGCTTTGAGCCAGCGTCCAGACGTGAATTGCTTGCGAAGAGAGATGCAAATAAATTTGCCTTCTCAATTGCAGAGTGAGCCAGCGACCCATCAGGTTTCATCATAGGAGGTAAAGTGGGACGACAGAAATTCGTTTCAACCGCTTTAGACAGGGACCAGAACTGTTTACTACCCGGAGGGTGCGAAGCCAGCCTGGCCCCGATATGTCCGACATGGTCAAAACGTGCCCTACGCAAAACCCGCTTGCAGAACTTGGCGGCAGAATTAAAGGCTCTCTTCTTCGCGCGAACCCTGCGCGCTCTAACTTTGCGGTCGCGGGCCTTGACCCAGGCTTGGTAGGCAGTCTCTTTTCGGGCCTCAGCGTGGGCACATTCTGCATTATACCAAGGCCGGGATTTGTGACCGAGCGGGATGTCGGAGAATGGAATAAAATATTCCATCCCCTGCCGAATCACGTCCGCAACCGCGTCAGCACAGCGCGAGGGGTCACCCGAGGAAAAGCACACTTGCCGCCATGGATAAGACGCAAAAAAGTGCCGCATCTCATCCCAGTCTGCTGACCCGTATCGCCATACTCGCCTCGTGCCTCTAGGGCTCTCATCTGGAGGAGAGCAGGTTGATATGGATTTCACCAGACAGTGGTCAGACGTTCCCAGCGGGGCTGAGACCGATACTGAATGACTGTCCAGATCAGATGCCAGCAGAAGGTCCAAGCAATTGGGTGTATGGCCGTCAACATCCGGTACCCGCGTTGCCACATTCACCATCTGGGTCAGATCTAGCGTTAAAGCAAAATTGCGCGCCTCCAACCCAGCATGGTCAGTTTTCTGGTATGGGAACAACCATTCTTTATGATGGGCGTTGAAGTCCCCCAGAAAAATGAGCTTCGCCGTTGGGTACCGTTGCTGGGCTACGTCAGTCGACTCCACGAGGAAATTAAAGAGCGCTGTTGTCTCCTGGTCACCGCTATGCGATCGGTAGATGCCGATGTAGAGAGATTTCTCCACGCCAGTATCCACAAGTAGCCATATGGCAGAGAAACCCGATTTCTCAAAGCAACGGAGACGACGACAACAAATGTCATCGCGGACGTACACACAGACCCCAGCTTGCTTCTTGAACTTGTGTTCAAGAGAGTACCCCGGGTAGTTGAGGTACGCCACGTCCGACGGGGTTGTTATCTTCGTCTCCGTTAGGAAAAACAGGTGCGGCTTCTCGGTCTCAAGGTGGTGATGGACCGAATCGAGATTGGAGTGCAACCCCCTGATATTAGTGAGATGCACTTTTAGTGGGAGGAAGTGCAGCCGTTGTTTTACCTTATTTTTCTTCGCTTTGTGTGTCATATTGAGTGGAGTTGTTGGGGAAAAAGTCGACTTGTCGAGACGCCGCTCAGTGATCCAAGTGGAACACTAGAGCCAACCAAACCTACGGGGAACTCATCTGGAGACTGCGGGGACGCCCGAACCCCCCCGGATATGGCCACCGAGTCCTCCCATCCAGTCGCCGGCTGGCACGGTGGAGCATACCGGGATTTTTCGCGAGTTGGCGGGGCAGCCTTTGGCACGTGGCTGGCGTGCTACTTGGGCCCCCTACTGACTGCGGTCGGCCAACGGCTGGCACCGTGCTTCGGATCCCGCTACCCTCCAAAATGAGTTACCCGGCTAGCTGACTCAGAGACCACAACCGGTGCCAAACAGCGCAACTGACAATCTCCTTCTCCCCCAAAGGCACTGGCACTCCCACACACCGACGGAACACAGCAAGCTGCTTGGCGCCGGACTCCGGTGGGATGGTGGTCGCGAGCCAGGCGGCCCCTTGCGGAGCCTACCACCGCTAAGTGGGATCGTTCAGCCGTACCACAGGCAAGCCTGTGGTGCCGTTGCCCGGGGTGGACCACTAGGAGGTAGATCCCAAAACCACCCCAAATCGTATACGGCCTCATAAATAATTATCACAAAAAAAAATAGACAGACACACACAACACACACATACACACACTACACAAACATCTACACACACTAGACATACAGACTCACACACACGCACGCATACACTACATTCGACAGAATTTAAGTTAGCTCGTGACGCAGGTAGCCAGGTATTGCACAACTATACTTATAGAAGAAAAGTAGGTCACCCTATTCATAACCAAAACAAATTGTTAGGAAATAACAATAGAACATCTAAAATAGCTTTATCCAAAATAGGCTTATTCTTGCACTTGTTCTTCCTACGCTGTCTTCATTAGTAAACAATGAAAGTAATTAGACGATGTCAACGATATTGTTTTGAAAGGTTTTAGGCAGAAACACCAGAAATATCTGATGAAATGAACGGAACTGAGATTGGTGGAGTATCGTCCATTTTAGATGCTTATTGTTTGTACCTACAGCTTTTTATTGAACTTTTAAATTTTGACTTAGTCAAACTCAAAACATTTATTACAATTTTTCAGTCCCGTACTAATCTCACGAGATCTACATTAAATTCAACTTTATTGTCATAGTTTTTTTATTATTTTAAAATGTCTTTGACATATCTCGGGACCCTGGGGTCCCGGACCTTTGGAAGGCGTGCGAGGGCCCGACGCCAACTCGCAGAGGCTCCTTAGACAATTTTAAATAATGAGGAGGCACCAACCGACGATTATCCCTGTAAGCACTTTGCAAGTGCACCCAAAGGTACCTAACCCCCGGTTGGTGCTGGACTATTGCAGAACATGGAAACAACACATGTTGGGCTATGGGTTTAGGTGGCTGGACTGGTTCCCTAGAACTATGGATGGACTATTGTCCCTGTCTGACTAATGTTTTATATACAATACACAGATAAAATGGCACTCAATAATGGGCCCCAGAAAACAGTTGCTAGTACATAGTGTCGTAGCGACAAGGAGACAACATGTTCTGAGGTGCTTGAGCAGTGGAGAGGTATGCCAGGGCTATCAGGACAATCCCGGAAATACGGTCAAGATAGGGATCTTGACCGTATTTCCGGGATTGTGCACCCCCGGTAACCCCCGGTTGGTACAGCACTATTGTTGTACGTGGAAACAAAACATATTGGGCGATGGGTCTGGGTGGCTGAAGTGGATTGGGTAACTTGAACTATGGAAGAAATATGTCCCCTGCCTGACCAATGTTATATACGGATAAAATGGCAGGGGGTGACTTGCACACTCAATAATGGGCCTCCGGAAACGGCCGCTAGCACATAGTGACGTAGCGACAAGGGGGCAACACTTCCTGAGATGCTTGAGGAGTGGAGAGGAATTCTACGGCTATCAGGACAATCCCGAAAGTACGGTCAAGATCCCTATCAGCATGTTACTGGAATACTTCCTTCCTCCGAGCACGTTTGCTCTTGCAAATCTCCACTCAAGCCGCGCAATAAAGGCTAGAAAGAGGTGGGAGCTCTGTTTCTCGTCAGTGTTCACTCCAGCCGGCCAATAAAGGCAAGCCCGAGGAACAAGACTTTTCCCGGGAGATAGGGTCCATGGGGTCGCTACTGCCCAACAGCTCGCCACATACTGAACTGCGGGTTCATGCATCTCTCTTGGTGTGGCTCCTCACTCTAGATCTGTTTCGGCAAAGTAAACTCTATCGGCACAGACCTAAAGTTCAGGAGCGCGCAAGCCCTACCACGACGTCAAAGTAGAGATACGTCGGTGGGGTTTTTATTATTATGTTTTTATAACAATGCACACTTGATTTCTAATTCACTTTTGAATTGTCAAGGAGTCGATTCGTTAGAAATATGAAGCTACATAGGTTCCTTCGGAGAAGAACGGGCGGAATACTCCATTGACACTCTTTTAAATTATATTGTTACAAAATGTTGTACTTTATTTTATATTTGATATACCTAATATGAAAGTACTTTCATTTACCTACTGCTACTGCCTGTGCGTTGTAAGCATACAGGATGGGCGGAAACTGTCATTGAGAAATTCTTCCATATGGGAATACTCAGTTACAGATTAATTGTACCTGTTCAATGTCAATCGCTCCTTATAACATGGGAAATTGTGGGTGTGAACAGTTCTGATTACTCCTTCACATTCTAGGGGTAATTTTATAATATACTGCTATAATATACCGCGGCTTCGTCCGCGTGAAAGTCGAAAAGAAAAATCAGCTGTTCTCTAATGTTCGCAAGCTCATCAAAACAGCAGATTTTTTTTTCGCAATTTCAGGTTTAGAAGAAAGAATAAAAGAAAGGAAAGATAAAATGTATATTCTGCACAAACAAAACTCACATTACAAAAAAAAAAACAGACCTACTAGGTTGATCAAAAAGTAATGATAATCGTTTACCTAATATATATTTTTAAATATTTTTTTTTTTTGCTTGCTTATTTACCCACAAGTCAGCATAAAAAGAAATCATATAAATAAACCACAATTCCCGGGAAATGAATGTACATTTGAATAGTTATTCATATTGAATAGTTTTATTTTTTATCATTACTTTTTGATCAACCTAGTAAAGTAAGTACACACATGGTTTGGTCCCATAGTAAAAGTTGTTCATAATGGCCCCTTAACAGGTTGTGCGTTATTTAAGTCACGCCTTGTGTAGCAACATCCATTTTTATACAGGATATTTCACAAAAGTGTGGTCGAAGGATGTGGTACTGACCATCAAACAGAACAACTTTCTCCATGAGACCAATATCGTAATCGAGAAAAATTATCAGCCATCCGACAGGCCAGATGGCATGGTTGGTTAAGATACCACCTATCATGCCGCAGGTCGTGGGTTCGATTCCCATCCAGGACAAACATTTGTGTGCATGAACATGTCTGTTTGTCCTGAGTCTGGGTATAATTATCTATGTAAGTATGTATTTACAAACAAAAGTAGTGTATGTAGTAGGTATATCAGTTATCTGGTTTCCATAGTACAAGCTCTGCTTAGTTTGGGATCAGATGACCGTGTGTAAAATAATGTCCCAGGACAATATGTATTAGGGTCGAGTAGGTATTGAAGCTTAGTACGGGACAGCTGATCATTTTTACTCGATTACGATATTGCTGCCATGAAGAAAGTTATACAGTTTGATTGTCTGTACCACACTCTTAAATGTGATCACACCTTTCTGATACAGGGTTACTGGTAACTCGAAGTATTCCTTGCAGGACGTCATAGTAGGGTTAAAATGGGTCTAAAAGCATGACATGTACTCGTCAAGAGTTCCATAAACAAGGAAAATGAGCACTAAGGAAGTATTTTTAGAAAATTAATCCCCAGAGGGGTTAAATGGGGGTGAAAAGTTTGTATGGAAGTTCGTCATTCTTGCAGATGGAAAATCACATCAAAAAGCGACCTTTGCCCTGCACTGGGTCACAATGATAAGCTGGTATAGATAAACCATTCTAAAAATGAACGCCCCTCCACAAAACGAGATTATTTCAATGTGTGAGAGGAAATACTTATTGCAACATGTTACTTGTGTGCGTGCGGCGACTTTACTGTAAGCACGGACTCGTTGCCGTACTTAGAGGTCAACTAATCGTGCGATCAGTCCAGGTACGGCAGGTAGGGAGCGTGCGCTTTGTATGGAACGACACGTTCGCTCTGTCGCGCGTTCGTTTCATTTATACACTAGTTAGTTGGCTGACAAATGCGGCTGTTCGGCGTTTGGGCAAGTCGAGAGATACCGTTTGCATAAACAAAATCTGTGTTTTTTTTTTGTAATTTGAAACAAAAAATATCTACTTGACTGCGACGATGATTTGTCGTTAACATTTGTTGACCGTACTTTTGCGGTAAATTCGACGCGTGGTTTCATGTCTCGCCGGTGACTGAGCAACCAATGAAAAATACCAATTATGTGTATTGCGATACACCTTATTTGCATGTGAGCGTAACCGCTGTAGAGGGGCGTTCATTTTTAGAATGGTTTATCTATACTAATATTATTAAAAATATGTATCGACTTACAGGATCATAGAACATGCACATGACGTGGGCACCCTCTCTGCAGTACTTCATGTTAGGACAGTAGTCTGCCAGATACAGTCCCTTTTGGTCAGAGTTTTCGATGACTAAGGAACATCTTGAGGTCTTTAGTGTGATGATCAGCAGTACTAATAGCTGGAAAGGGAAAATTATATTTATTGATATAAAGCATTATTTTCGTAATGTTTCATATTTACTATTAGAAGATCTCTACGTATTTTTCTTAGTTGTGAAATGAGATTTTGCAAGCTATTATAAGCACGCTTTCTGTCCAATTCAAATAGGTAGTCCAAGTTTGATTAAATTTTGTTTAAGTAATGCTTAGGCAGAGTTTGTCAAGTAAGCAACTTAAAATTGTCAAGTGTGTACTACTTTTGTATTTATAATACTGTTTCTGTCTTTTGTATTTATAATATTGTATTGATGTATATCGATGCATGTAATATTTTCTTTTCCTTTTTGATGATAGATAGAATAATTTCATCGACATTTAAATTATTACGAGTGGTCGGTTCGTGGATCTATTACATATTGAGACCCCTCCGTGCCTCGGAAAGCACGCCTTTGTTTCCGGCTATCGTTCGTAGATCTTTGACAGTCGTTACGCGTCATCAGAAGCCCAAAAGTCTGACAATCAGTCGTACCAAGGGGTATCATGTTATCCCAGTAACTGGGTTTTCGGGGTCAGATGACAGTCGCTCCATGTAAAATACTGATATTCAGCTACATCCGGTTAGACTAGAAGCCGACCCCAAATATACATAGTTGGTAAAACCCAACTATGTATATTTGGGATTGGCTATTTGTCGAAAATTCTTACAGTCTGCGGCTGAAATTATGCAAATGAGGGTGTAAACATATTGCCATTATTATTAGTATCATTGCTGC
This sequence comes from Dicycla oo, assembly GCA_948252095.1. Classification (NCBI taxonomy): domain Eukaryota; kingdom Metazoa; phylum Arthropoda; class Insecta; order Lepidoptera; family Noctuidae; genus Dicycla; species Dicycla oo. The sequence goes on from OX411732.1 coordinate 21,651,465, forward strand.
TGCTCTCTCCCTGACATATTCTTTAATAAATGGCAGGACCACACTCTGAAAACATTTACTAGTGATTTTTATCAGTTAAGGTTAATCCCAAACGTTAATAAAATAAAAATCTGATAATGCATTTTACCTTAAGACTGTTTGTCAACCGCACCAGGACGTCAACGAGAAACGAGATTTTTTTTTTTTTTTTTAATATCCTGGGACATTTCACACACGGTCATCTGATCCCAAACTAAGCAGAGCTTGTACTATGGAAACCAGATAATTGATATACTACGTAAACTACTTTTTTTTTTGTTGTAAATACATACTTATATAGATAATTACACCCAGACTCAGGACAAACAGACATGTTCATGCACACAAATGTTTGTCCTGGATGGGAATCGAACCCACGACCTGCGACATGATAGGCGGTATCTTAACCAACCACGCCAACTGGCCTGTCTGGCCAGATTATATGGCCATAGTAAACGTACTGTCGCTATTTCGGCGCCGTCAGCTGTTTTCTCGTTGACGCCCTGTTTCCAGTGTGGTGGACAAAAAAATAAGTGTTTAGCAGTGATGCTTACACAAGCATCACTGCTAAACCCTTTTACAATAGGGTGTTTCAGCCATTTTTGAAAAGTGTCTAAATTAGATTCTGTAGTGCTAATAAACAACTAAAAAAAACACAACATTTTTATTATAGTTTGACCAAGACCGCTATACCGCTATGTGCGTGGCGAGACGGAGGGCAGTGCAGGCCGCTCAGTCAACGCTCACGGCGCACAGTGGGACGAAAATCGAGTTTCATAGACATAGACCACTTACAATTTTTTTTGACGTTTCCTTGCTGGAAACCAGTGCAGACCAGTTAAAGAAGCCCCAACATTATCATATTTTTGTACGTCAGGTGATTCTGACGCGAAAATATTTTTTTTAATAAAAAATGTATGGAGGAAAACAGAAAAATCCATTTTAATCGAGACTCGTGAGAGTGCCCGTTATATCCTGTGTGTAACCCTCGCACTCGATGGACTTTAGGTGAAAAAAATGAAACGTATTTTTTATTATTATTTCATTTTATTCCGAGTATTTACGGTATGTAACGACCTACAAGTAGTAGTTAACACTCGGCCTATTGTCTAAAACATGCTACTTACTGCCTCCTTAATGAGTTTACCTGCAAATCTGTCATTTTTTAATTAATCCCTTACTAATGAACATACGTGACTAACCTAGACAATGGGCTCGTTGCTTATTTACTTAGTATTAGAAAAAATTTGATTCATCATCATTACAATTATTGATATCAATTTTTACATTGTGTTTGAATATATTCAGATTCAGATACTTTACTTGCTTAACTTGAGTGTACATACAATTATAAAGGAAGAAAACAATGCATGCAAGGTGATATAAAATGGAGTAGAGGTAATATGTTTACCATATTGTCATGGTGTGCAAATATTAAAACAAGTTTATCATTAAAAAAACAAAATGCTGACATAAATAAATAAATAAAATTAATTTGGTTGATTACATAATTAATTCATAATATAGAAATCGATAGGAATTACATACAAAAATTGTGAAACATTCAAATATTTACTTAAACTAAAAACATAATATATTATAATGTCAACGTCGGTCCATAATATTCAATCAAAATCATTAAAAACAATCATTATTACATTTAGTACATTCATTTCAGTTAAATTAATTTATAAAAGAGCATGTCAATTTAAAATGATTCCATTCAAAATTCATTCACATCACTTTACTAGCTAAATAAGATTTTAATTTCTTTTTAAATGCATACAACATTAAAAAAAAAACATAAATATATAATTAATATAATATTTTTACAACTATTCATCAGTTTCGGATTCTGTATCCGTATGAGGATCAATGTTGACTACATTTACAAACTCTAAATCTGGATAATCGGAGGCAGTATTTTGTAAAAGTTCTAGGGCTTCTGCACTTAACTTTTTTTTTCGAGCTGCATCGAGTACAGGTCTTGTAGAAGAAATGACACGATCGGACGAGAGAAGCATCATGTTTAAAATATCTTGGTTGATATTAACCCTGCTTGTCTTCCGAGCATGAAACTCTCTGTACCTGCGGAAATCTTTGTTTCGAGCCTCTGAAGCTTCCTCAGAAAGTTTTCCGATGGGCACAATTGCTACATTAGCTATGTCAGCACCATGCATGAGGATCTTATGCACCGTTGCTGACATATAGTACCAATGGTACATATCCCGATACCTTTCCGCTGTTCTCCGAGTATAGTCTTTAAATTTCTCTACGTGAATAATTTCACCAGATGCTATGACTTGCAAAATTACTTCAAATCTTCGTATGAACTCTTCATCTAAGCCAGTAATGCCAGCAGTTTTATCTGAAACTCAAAAAACTTTCTTGCAGTGTTCCCATCGTTGGTTGTTCCTGAAACCTGCTTAACTTTATCGATCAATAGACCTAACTCTGCCCGGAACTTGGCTTGGATTTCCTTTTTCTTGGCCTCTAAAATATTTTTGTTATCTCCTCTGACAGACCAGATTTTCAAATCTTGTCTGTATGCAATATGAAGCAGACACTCCATACAATTGATGCGAGCATGCAGAGGAGATAATCCAAAATGGTACAGATCGGTCTTTGCGAAACTCTCTCTAAATCATTCATTTCTGAAGGTTTTGCCAAGCACAAGTAACAAGTTGCAGACGATTTGGCGTCTGAAAGATATGTGCATATCTTTCCGTCGATCATAGTCATTACCAGACTGTGGTCATTTGTGTTGCTCTCGTACTGGGTAGCCTTTAGACTTTTTTTTTCGTTTTCCATTTTGGCCAACTGTTCTTGCACTAAAACCTTGGACTCTTTTGCAAACATGAATTGTATTGGACGGCAATACAATGCCGAGCACGGTTTTGGATTATCCCAAATTACTTCGTTTCCAGATTGAATTTTTAGTGGAACTAATGTTGTCATAAAAATTGCTTCATCATCGCCGCTTTCATCCCCTTCAATTTTTTGTTTATAGGTGCTTTGGCTTGAAGCACCATCGAATCCCCACTTGGATATCAGTGTCATACTTTTGCCTTTTATATCTTGAGATAGGCTTTTTATAATTCTGGCAGCAGTAATATCTAAAAGTGCTTAAAGAGAAACTTTGGCCATTACGTCTGTTACTGTTATTGCATCTTTTGGAGGGTAACAATCCAACTTAGCTTGTTGGATTTTGTAATATGAAGGATACAAATCTGTGATACCTTCACGAAGAGTAGATTCTCTTAAAGTCATGTACTGCCACTTAGATAATTTCAGTGATAATAATAAGCCCAGTGCTTTTACAGGGGTGAAAGTACATTTTTTCGTTTGATTCACCCGTTGAATAATATTTTCCGCCTCTTTTGGGTTCTTTAGAAGTAGGTCTATTGCTGTTGCCAAATTATCGTTGCCTTCTTGCTTCAATTTAGCTATTGTAGCGTAAGCTAATTCAGTACTTTCTCGATCTTTATACTCGAAGTCATCAACTCTTCGTTTCTTTTGTTTCACTCCAAGATCTGTGAATGGTTTGCGTGGACTTGCAGCTACTTTAGTCGCTGTTCCGACTGACGAACTTGTAGAAGGAGCACACAAATCATCGGTTTCATTTGTTACTTTAGGTTCAGTAAATGATTCCTGAGGTCTTATATTTTCAAGTACACACGTTGGCCACTCAATTTTCTGTTCCAACCAATCTATGTAATGTTTTCGGAAATAATCTGTGTTACATTTCGCTACTTTCCATCTTTTCAACACAGACTGACTGAATCTTCGAAAAAATTCATGAAGAATGTCTCGATCTTCTTCTGACAAATTGAGACCCAACTGTGATTGAACAGTTCCGAACAGTCTTAAGTAATTTCCAAGCTTACCAGACTCTTTCAGAATCACAAATAGGTCCAAGTTAGTTTTTACACAATGTTTCATAGAAAATAGTTAGCAACTAACTAAAGTAAATATTGAGTGCTCTCTGTATTTACACTAACCTAATATTACCCTGTATTAATGAGCACTAATTAGTAGAATAGATGAAACAATTAAAGAACATTACAACACGTAAGCCCTGATGAACCATAAATATGTGAATGCAACTGTGTTCTAACGTATTTCATAGTAAAACCGCCACAAAGTTAATAGGATTAATAGGAACCGATTGATAAGTACGTATAAAATACTAAATAAATTAGCAACAATGATAAACCAAGTAAGGACAATATCTGTATTAGTCTGTCTTTCTGTCATTAGTAAGGGATTAATTATGAAGACCATTAAAAATGGCAGATTAGCAGGTAAACTCATTAAAGAAGCAGTAAGTAGCATGTTTTAGACAATAGGCCGAGTGTTAACTACTACTTGTAGGTCGTTACATACCGTAAATACTCGGAATAAAATGAAATCATAATAAAAAATACGTTTCATTTTTTTTCACCTAAAGTCCATCGAGTGCGAGGGTTGTGCGATATGTCAAAAAATAGTAAAAAATAAGGACAAAAATCATACCACAGGATATAACGGGCACTCTCACGAGTCTCGATTAAAATGGATTTTTCTGTTTTCCTCCATACATTTTTTATTTAAAAAAGATATTTTCGCCCCAGAATCACCTGACGTACAAATATATGATAATGTTGGGGCTTCTTTAACTGGTCTGCATTGGTTTCCAGCAAGAATACGTCAAAAAAAATTGTAAGTGGTCTATGTCTATGAAACTCGATTTTCGTCCCACTGTGCGGCGTCCCACCGCTCATTCGCCAGCGCTGCACCCCGCCTCGCCGCGCATTCCTAAGGCGCGGTACAGTGGTCTTGGTCAAACTCGATCATCGATATAGAATAGAATAGAATAATTTATTTCAGATCATTAAAATCCATATCTTGTTAGTATATATTAGCAACAATATGCCTTATAAATGCATTTAAATTTTACATTTTCATATTTCGCGCGTAATTTGACGGAAGCGCTGTACCACAGATTACTAAATAGTTACTACGTAAGCTGAACGCAGTGGACGCCATATTATTGCTCTGTGGTCATGACGTTAGTTGACTGTGTAAACAAATGCGCTGATATTTTGTATGTTAATTGGATAATTGTTTAAAATTTAAAAATAAGTTATTATTCTACATATCGTTGGTGTGCTGTTCCTGTATGCAATAGAATAAAAATACTAGAATAAAAATAATAAAAGACCAAAGTGTACTTTACACGCTGATCAGTTGACAGAGTTGACACTTTTTAGTTTACCTTATGACGTATTAACATGGCGGATTGGCGGCTACTATTTCATAGTGTTAAAAAACAGATAAAAAAACCGTAAACTTTGAATGGAATTTTAAAATTTATTTTGTTATTTTATTAACTAAAACTAACATTTTCCGACTGCTTTTTGCCTAAGCTATCTCAATAATATATTTTTAGATTTTTTCTCATATAGATTAAAATACCCTATTGCAAACATTTTGTTTTGAATTTCATAAATGTTTGGAATCGTGTTCTCTGTTTGTTCAAAAAGACCAAAAAACTTTTCATAATATTGATGTAATTTTCTTTTTTTCGTATTTGGTTTTTGTAAAGGTTCCGTTTTTTGTGAAATAATTAATAATTTCATGATGATATGTAAGTTTCTGTTATGATTTATTTTGTTAGCACACGGGGTTATGTATGTCTTACGATTCAGCATTAACTGTGACCATGACGTGTTCTGACTATTATCGTCATGACCAATGGCCTCATGACCAACCTGGATCCACTAACATGGCTTAGTTACAAGCGTTTCATCCCTCTTCATCACATGCCCACCAAAGAAACGGTTCCCTTTCAACTATTTTGTCGCTGGCACCATTTTCATACTTCCTTCCACCATATTGTCGACACTAAACACTTGCATGCAAGTTCAAGTAGCCGCATCTAGCCTACACTATTTTATTCAATTTCTGATGTACGCATCAGTTTTGCACTCATACAGAGAAACTTTGACACATAAGTTATAGTAGTTAATGAACGTTTCCATTAAATAAATTTCCTATTTGAATCGGATTTTGTTAAAAATTTCTTGGAATTAAATTTCGGAACTCTAATATTTTTATTGAATAAAAGTATCCTAAGTAACTCCTTATAACATCAGCAATATGCAAGTGAAAGTTCCGTTAAAATTGGTCCAGCCGTTTCGGTGATTAGCCGGAACAGTCAGACAGACAAAATTAAAAAAAAATGTTTTTTTGTTTATAAATAAGTACCACATTGGACGGCCGTAAGGTATATTATATGCTTTTTCGAGGTTATCCATTCTTAACCGGCCATCCTGTATACTTTCATAAGCATTTAAATGATAAATGATTTTATTTCTGTAAGTAGGTTTGTACAAACACTTTTACAAGGCAATCGTGTTTTTTTTTTTTTAAACTAGATGAGGTCGGCATTTTCTATCTGACTACTCTGAGAAGAAAGGCCGAACCAACTCAGAGGTCACAGTCTCTTATAAAGTCCAGACATAATCTTGGTCACTTCTTGTGAAGACCATGTAGATTGGTGTCTGAAATGGTCTTTTGAGGAAAGAACCACACAGATTGAGAGGACCTGTCCAGTCAGTGCACGCATTTAGTATAAAAAGCTGTGTTTTGACATCATTAAACAGTCTCCCAGTACTTGAAACGCAATTCCAAGCGTTTCTTCGACTCAGCCACCAACCATCGCAACCCTCTGGTTGTCGAGGCGGCTAGCTATGTCCCCTCTCGTATTAGTAAGGTCCGCCGCCCTAGGCTTGTCCTCTCAGATCCCGACGACCCCATAACTCTTCTCCAGGAGAGCAGTAGGGACCGTAGGAACAAACACAAATCGACATTCCGACCTCGCCGCCGAGGTGCCTCGCGACGACCCCGTAATAATCGTCCTCCCCCCCGTCCCTTGCTCGGGTATGAAGTGCCAGCTGGTGGCGTAGCTGAGCCAGTAGCTTTAAACTCCCCTGACAATAATAATAATTCTAATCTGATCCAGCCTGTCCCATCTTGCTGTCCTCCCCCCAGCGACGCCCTAAGCCGAGGCCCGTTCCCCACAGGGGGAGCCCTTAGCGTGTAGTCGCTTAGTCTGTAAGTTTTATGCCCCTGGCTGGAGGCTTTGAGTCATCTTAAGGCAGCCACAGGATAGTCCGGTTAAGTAGTCACGGCCTCTCTAGGTCAACTACAAGATGCCATTTATAAAAAAAAAAATCATTAAACAGACACTTAAATTTTATTTATTTGTATGTACTACCTTTATATGTATAGATTATGTTAGTGGGAACAGTCATCAGGATTAAATGGAACTTCCAAGTAGGTGTGTGTGTGTATGTTTTAAAGGGCCATAATAGCAGACACGATGTTATAAGCACCAGAGATTAGCGTTTATAGGCTTTTCGGAAGCTGGGGCGATACTGAGACTGAACGCAACACCGTATACATCCGTATGCCAGTCACACTCACAAGCTTCGGTTTACTACGACAGTGTTGGCCGCCATACAACGGCCGCAGTGACGGCTGTCATGAAAACGATGGCATCGGACGGTTCACTATCCATTTGCATAAAATTTTAAGCCATAAGAGGAGCTCGTGGCTAAGTAACAACAGCCGCACGGGTCGATCCATCAGGTTAAGCTACGTTTGCCGGGGTTGGTCTGTGGATGGGTGACCATCTTTTTATACCGAGACTCCTCCGTGCCTCGGAAAGCACGTTAAGCCATTGGTCTCGGCTGTCATTCGTGGATATTTGACAGTCGTTACGGGTCGTCAGAAGCCTGAAAGTCTGACAACCAGTCTTACCAAGGGGTATCATATTACCCAGTAAACTGGGTTGTGGAGGTCAGACAGGCAGTCGCTCCATGTAAAATATTGGTATTCAACTGCATCCGGTTAGACTGGAAGCCAACCCCAACATAGTTGGGAAACGGCTAGGCAGATTGATTGAGTTTTTTAAGCCATAATATAACATGGCAAACTTTTTTTTATCCTAATTATATTTACGCATAACATATTTTTTTACGCATAATTATTTAAATAAAAAAGAACCTAACCAAACCGAACTTCGGTGTGCCCCTGACCCTGACGTCCACCGTCTAGGGTTAGGCTTTTTGGGTCAGGTAAATTAGCCTACAAGATAATTATGTCAACATAAATAAACTATATGCCAAAAACAATTATAGCAAAGTATTATTATGCTAAAGAAAATTATACTAAAATAGTTATGCCAAATAATATTAGGAAAGAAAAAACATTATGCGAAAAGAAGGGCTGCCGCATCGGACTTTAGGCGTCAAAAACGGTCTCTAGGGAAACACACCAACCAATTTTCATAAATAACGTTTCAGTGACGTCATTCGCCGGTGAATTGCGGACACTATGTTGCGGCCACCGCAGTCTTAGGAAACAGCGGTGCTCATAAATATTTTTGCTAAGTAATCACTACAACGCGCGATGTTACTATCAATTCCAAAAGACGCCAAAACGCGATGCAGCATTGATGAAGTCGCAAAAAAGCAATCGCCGACACAAATATGATGACGTGACGTGGCATTCATAAGCAAGTTACTGCTAATACTTTGATGGAACTAAGATAACATAACGCTGTATACTCCGAAGGGTTAGGCAGAGTTTCCGAACGGTTAGAGTCATTTTAAGAAAGCTGTTAAATGAGCTGGTAACAGGGGGCAAGCCTATTGCTATCAACCGAGCACAAATCCAGACTCCAGACTGCTACTGCCTGTGGTTTGTCTTTGGTCAATGGCTGGCCCTGACATCAAACAATGCACAATTATTTCTATAAAGCTTGAATAAGAGTCTTTTTGTCTTATCTATTATTCTTTTTTTTTTGTAATGTGCGTTTTGTTTGTGCAGATTAAACATTTTTCTTTCTTTCTTCTACTGAGAAATTTCAAATAGGAAAACCTGATAACTGATTGCCCGGCCGGGAATCGAACATAGGACCAATAGTAGCGCTTGCGATAACTAGACCAACGAGCCAGTCAGGTTCATGAAACTGTCTAGGTTAAGTAATTATTTCTACATAACTAGCTGACCAGGCGAAGGTCCAATTGTATTACTATCCAAGAACCCATTGAAATATACACACAATATTTCATCCAAATCGGTTGTGCCGTTTAGGAGGAGTTAGGTGACAAACACACGTACAGAAGAATTATATATGTATAAGATATACAGTGAAGGGTATTGAAGTGTCCCTTTAAATCAGTTTAAAGGACTACTTCAGCATCCTTAAAATAAGCAGACCATACCAGTCTGTTGGAAGGATCCCCCTTTTCAACGGATAAACTTCACACCCTTATCTTCCATAACTTTCTTTCTATCTAGCCTTTTCCCAACTATGTTTGGGTCGGCTTCCAAGCTAACCGAATACAGCTGAATATCAGGATTTTATATGGAGCGACTATCTGACCTCCACAGTCCAGTTACTGGGTAACACGATGCCCCTTGGTAAAACTGGTTGTCAAACTTTTGGGCTTCTTTATTACCCATAACGACTGTCAAAGATCTACGAATGACAGCCGGGACCAACGCTGCCGTCGTAAGAAAAAAGGGCACAACTAACATTTAAAAAAAAAATCTACAAAAAATTTTAAATGTAGTTGTGCCCTTTTTGCTTACGACGGCAGAACGGCTTAACGTGCTTTCCGAGGCATGATGGTCACCCAACCACAAACCGACCGCGGCAAGCGTAACTTAACCCTCAATCGACTCGTTAAGCCACGAGTATAAATTGCATTATAAGTAGAAAATAATAAATTAACAATCCATGAAAACTTACCTTAACCATCATTCTGATATTTGTGAGTCACAATGAACTTTATTTACACCCCAGTGGTCGATGTCTTTGTTTAGACAGCATACCTAATCCTTTTTCAGCATAATAATACTCATTGAGCAGTATTTGATGATGTATTCGATGTTTGCACACTATTTGAAGCAAAAATCAATCGTTTCATGAAGTTGGAACACTTTAATAATGAAACACTATTTTCTTTTATTTTTTGAAAGAACAATTTTCTTTTGTTGTGTGTAATACCAGAATGTTTCGTTTTCGAGTTATTTCTTTTTAATTTTATTATATTTTACTTGCTTGAACGCACTCTTATTTTCCGAGAATTAGGTATTTCACTTGTTTATAAATTTATAAATATTAATATTAATAGTTTTTTAAATTTCAAACTACGCTTTCACCGATTTTAAAAGGCATTGTTTTTCCTCATGCTTACTCAGATATTTATAAAGTTCTTACTTCAGACAACATTTCACTTAAGACCTCGTAAAAAAAAGTAAAAAAAGAACCTTTGATAACATTGTGTCAAATAATAATCAATCACAATTTCAAGTAAAACTTTTCACATTTTCTTTTTAATCAATCATAAAATTATCAGCGACTTATCGAAAAATATCACAAAAAGTTATCTAATTATTTTATAAAAACCTCCTTTAATGAAACTATAACAATTAAAAATATGTTTCTCAGCAACATAGTCTGATAAAACATAACAAAAGCAGCAAACGAGCGTAGAAAACGTACTAAGACCATATCCGCCATTTTTCAAACATTTTCTTTTTTACAACATGGAGGTTTTAACAATGATGTTTACATTTCCTACAGTAGTTATCGACTAGGATAGTTTATAAAAGTTACTCGTTAGTAATCCAGCATTCATTAGAAAGTTCAGATGTCTTTATAATGTACTTGCAATTACTCGTTTCTTCGGTTTTAATCAATTTTATATCAGCTGCTGGTGAACTACACGTGAGTTGCTTAAATTATTTAGTTTTTTTTTTTTTTTTTTTAATTTAGGTTTTGTGTTTTAAATCGTAAGGTAGCAGTGCTTGAGATTTTAGATATTTAAACAAGGTGTAATTTAAATAACACACAACCTCTTATGAGGTCAGGGATCATTGCACTCATCATTATGAACCACTTTTACGGGAACAGCAGATTTTATTTTCACGATTTCAGATTTATGGCACCAAACCAACATAAATTTAGGGACATTTATGTTCGCATAACTCGTCAAAATGTAGGGAACAGCTGATTTTTTTTCGCGATTTCAGGTTTGGCCCCGTAGTAAAAATTGTCCATAATGGTGAGTACAATGACCCCTTAAGAGGTCGTGCGTTATTTAAATTATATCTTGTATAAGCTTTAAGTTAAGGCTAGCGCAAATTAGGTCGGGCGTATTGCAACGCAACGTATTGCAACAAATCTTCATCATTTTGGTAATATCGCTTGTCAAGCTTATTTTTGCGGCCGCTGTGCGTTGTGATGCGACTCGACAAAAGTGATTGTAGGAGGATTTTTGCAATGCGCTGCGATGTGGCGCGCCCGCCCATATGTACGCAGCCTCATTGCACTGGACTGGATAAAGTTCAAATTCAAATTCGAAATTTGAATCTGCCTGAAACCGTTTAGTCGACTTTTGATAGATTCCACTTTTGACATCATAGTCTACTATTGACAGATTCTACATTTCACAGATTTTGAAAAAAAATAGAGACAAGTTTTTCTTACATTGTGACATCAAAAATTATACTGGTAAATCATAGTATTCACTATATTTATTGATAAGCATAATTTGTTTTTAGAACTAGTTATGCAGAAAACAGCCATATGGTACTTTTTCCAAAAATGAGTTATACAGTCACACTAATTTCGACGTACAAGATTTTTTTCAAAAACAACCATGTCGGTACGTCTATTTATCACGGAGGTATGAGCCGTCAAATGCAGCCTTGCCCATACATCCATGATGCAACCATCAACAGACAAATGCTTATAACTCTGTTTGCACTTTTCCCGACATGGCTGCTTTCTGCATAACACGGTCCAATTACCATAATTATTTTTTTGTTAACATAATCACAGGGAAAACATGGGAAAAGCTATTAATTAACAGGCAACAATCATTTTTATCACATTAATTATTAGTATTATTTTGTAACCTATGTAACTAAATAAGTGTTAAACAATCAAATTGAAAAAAAAAAGAAAAATGGTACTTATAAGTAAGTAAATAAAGATTAAAAATAAATATTACAGGAGCAATTATATGTAACTAAATTATTTTCTTTAAAAAATCTTCGACCGACATAAAATTTCATCTTTAGGGTTCAAGTTTGCTGTTCAATAATTTACCGGAAGATTTTCAAAGTGCGATACTATAAGCGTATTTAAAACAAGACTTAAGAGACATGTATGTACCCTATTACGTCACCAACACCTAACTTAGATGTAAGTACTTTGTATCTCATTTTAAGTGAACTGTTATGTAAGTTCTTGAGGAGCTCGTGGATAAGTAATAACAGCCGCATGGGTCGATCCATCAGGTTAAGCTACGCTTGCCGGGGTTGGTCTGTGGATGGGTGACCATCTTTTCATACCGAGATTCCTCCGTGCCTCGGAAAGCACGTTAAGCCGTTGGTCCCGGCTGTCATTCGTGGAACTTTGACAGTCGTTACGGGTCGTCAGAAGCCCGAAAGTCTGACAACCAGTGGTACCAATGGGTATCGTATTACCCAGTAACTGGGTTGTGAAGGTCAGACAGGCAGTCACTCCACGTGAAATACTGGTATTCAGCTGCCTCCGGTTAGACTGGAAGCCGAACCCAACATAGTTGGGAAAAGGCTAGGCAGGAGGCTTACTAGGCTTAAGTTCTGAGTTGAGCTGCGCGATTACTGACAAATGCGTGCACTGACTGGACAGGTCCTCTCAATCTGTGTGGTTCTTTCCTCAAAAGACCATTTCAGACACCAATCTACATGGTCTTCACATGAACTGACCAAGATTATGTCTGGACTTTATAAGAGACTGTGACCTCTGAGTTTGTTTCGGCCTTTCTTCTCAGAGTAGTCAGATAGGAAACGCCGACCTCATCTGGTTTAAAAAAAAAAACATGATTGACTTGTAAAAGTGTTTGTTCAAACCTACTTACAGAAATAAAAATCATTTATCATTTATCAAGAAATTTAAATAAAAGGAAAGACCTGACAGAACTTAGCCCAACCTGGGGAACAAACCCAAGCGGAATAATCAAGTAACACACATCAAATTGCAATCGATCATAATGCCTTTCATTTTGATAGCCATTGCTTCATAGGTTTGTATAATTAATTATCAACAACGCATATAACGCGATATTCGCCAACTACCAACCGAAATTAGAACTACAGAATGGACCATGTGTGAATATTTGAAAGAAATTATCTTTAAAAACTAAATGTCATGAATGGTTCTTTTGTATGCTAATAAAGTAAACTCGATAAAATTGGTGTTATTATTATATTTTTACTTTTTGAAAAAGTACCTCTATATGAAAATCTCCATATTTTATTTCACTTATATATGAAAATCTCCATATTTTATTTCACTTATATATGAAAATCTCCATATTTTATTTCACTTATATATGAAAATCTCCATATTTTATTTCACTTATATATGAAAATCTCCATATTTTATTTCACTTATATATGAAAATCTCCATATTTTATTTCACTTATATATGAAAATCTCCATATTTTATTTCACATAAACCTACACGGGCACTTATGAAACGTCAGAAGCTGGGTGCGCGGTTCCAATTGGTCTTTTTCTAAGTAGAAGAGCTGACAAGAATCTCCACGGTTACTATTTTAAAAATTGGCTTTTACAATGTTTTCAAATTACAGCGTTAATTGGTATGGGAGGACTGTGTAGGCCTGTCAACGAGTACCAGGTACTTAACAAAATAGAAAATGGTCTACAAATCTACAGTCTATTAAGCCTGTCATGTTCTCACATTCACAAAATATAAAAGAATCTAGGTATATAAAAGATAAAAAAAACTTTTTAGCAAAAAATAAAACCGACTTCCAAAACAAAACACTACAAAGTGAAAAATAACTTTAATTTCGGTAGTCGGTGTCTTGGGTTTTGTATTTTCGTTTTTTGCCACAGAATTCCGAAATTAAAGTTATTTTTCACTTTGTAGTGTTTTGTTTTGGAAGTCGGTTTTATTTTTTGCTAAAAAGATTTTATTTTCACTTTTTAGTTGTGGAACCTACCCCACACAAATTCGAATACATAATTGAGCACAATAATTGTAGATATAGCCATGTAAATACGAGTAACAGTGATAGGAAGTTATTAAAACACCATCACATCATCCACATAAAATAAGTGGGAAATATACGCATTATTGAAGCTAACTCAAAAACTCCCCAAGCAAAGTTAATAAAATTTATATGGGACCACCTCAGAAGTATACCCTATCAAACAAAAAAAGAATTTTCTAAATCGGTCCATCCGTCTTTGAGTAATCGCGTAACAAACATACAAAAAAAAAACATACAGACGAATTGAGAACCTCCTCCTTTTGGAAGTCGGTTAATAATATAACAAAAATAAAACCTGCTTAAACCAAATAACATGATTTGATTGCTATTACGAGTACAACTTTAACAAATCTGAATTTATTCTGTCCACAAAAGCCACAAATAAGTAGTCGAAATTAGAATAGTATATAATGTAAAATATGTAACTACTACATCAACGAATCAGACAAAAAACTTACCTTAAAAGCGCATATGCTTTGTACACCAGCCTTCGTTTTTATTAAGTTTTTATACGAAACAATTTAATCACCGTTTTGTTCTCACTATTGCTGTTTTGTGTGTAACGCAGGAAATTTGGACTAGCGTTCTTTTTGTGTCCAATAAGGTTAGTAACCTCTTACTTCTAATTTATTACTTACTAGCTTTGGTCCGTGGATTCGCCCGCGTAGATGTCGCAAAACTATAAGTATAAACCTTCTTCTTGAATCACTGTATCTATTGATGAAAACCGCATTAAAATCTGTTCAGTATAGTTTTTGAGATACACGTTTGCGAACATACAGACAGACAGACAGACGCGGCGGGGGGGTTTGTTTTACAATAGTCGTGACGATTGTAATAATTTTTGGTTATTTCTTTAGGCATATCTGTGAAAGTTAAACACCTGAAAATCAATTAAATACAAACCATCATTTATTTGACATGCCAGTTGGCGTGGTTGGTTAACGTACCACCTATCATGCCGCACGTCGTGGGTTCGATTCCTATCCAGGACAAACATTTTGTGTGCATGAACATGTCTGTTTGTTCTGAGTCTGGGTGTAATTATCTATATAAGTATGTATTTACAAAAAAAAGTAGTATATGTAGTATATCAGTTATCTGGTTTCCATAGTACAAGCTTTGCTTAGTTTGGGATCAGATGACCGTGTATGAATAATGTCCCAGGTTATTATTATTTATTATTATTATTTATTTATTTAATTAATTTAATTAAGACGGTTTAAAACCAATTACAAAAATTAAACATTAAACACACTATATACACATTACATAAAAGAGAAAATAAAAAATCATCTAACAACACTTTTATAAATTCCTCTCACAGTACTTCTGAAGTGCCAATAAAATCTTCGCCCATTCGTCCGCAAACAGATCGTTTGTTGGATTAGAGTCCAAGAGGTCATAAAGTGCGGCTAGAGTACGTGGTACTGGGGACTTAACACGCGCAACGGTTCGACATGGAGGCATAGCAAACAGCCTGTGCTTTCTGCTGCGGCAGTAATTGTCTGGGACAAAGAAGCGAGCCAGCACAGCATGCAGATCAGGCGCGTCAATAGGGCCACGGAGCGTCTTACAGTCTATGGTGAGCTGGTCTTTTGCTCGCCTTACCTCTAACGAGTTATATCCGAGGCATCCCAGTAGAAATTTTGTCGGATAGACATAAGGATTCCAATTTGCTACGCACGAGTGCATGAAATATTATTTTAATGGCCTGTGCGGAGCGAAAATCGCGGCAATTACGCAGAACAAAACCCAACCTTTGGTAGGTGTCCTTAGCTACCGTAGCAATGTGGTCGTGGAAGGTGAGCTTTCGGTCGAATGTGATTTTCAGGTCTTTCATGACTGTTGTTTTCATGATAGTATTGTTATTTAAATTGTATTCATATATATCATCTTTGTCAACTAAGTAATGTGTTGTGTGGGAACGAGTCAGATGCCGAAAATTATAGTTTTTAGAATTTTTGTCCGTTTGTCTGGATGTATGTTCCGGATTGGCGCAAAAACGGCTGAACTGTTTTGTAAATTTGGTCAATGTCAAAGTCAAATCATTTATTTAAAATACACAAAAGGGACTTTCAAACGTCAAAAATTAACAAGAAAAAAGAATTGATTCTAGTTGCCCCTTTCAAAAGGTAACTTCGTATGAGGAAGAATGGAGAAGAAACTCCACCGTTATCTTTTACAATATTTTGTATACATATGTCGTAGGTTGATTTGATAACTCGAATTTTCGTGAAATCCCTAGGGATATTGCGAAAACACGGATAATTAGACAATGGTGAATACATTTCTCAATATTACTTTCAAAGTACTTGTGCACATTAAAAACGATTTCTCGTGCTCTACGATGGAGCACCGCCCCTCTCTTCCAACTCATATTAAGTTGAAAGTACACTCTAACGCACAAACGTAACAAATATGAAGAATCAAAGTTAAATAAAAACAAAAAAATGCAAAATATTAAGGTGACCAGTAGCTTTTTGTGAAGTTAAGGAGGTATATATTGGTTAATTTTTTTAATGAATATCTACTACTTCCATATATTATTAATTTATTCAAAATTTGCTATTTATGGAGTTCATGAAATAACATTTTATAATAAAAATGAATATAAATAATAATTGAAATCTATGATAAAAAAATATAAATTTTATTTTGTTCACCGTTTTTGTTTTTTGCTGGCAGTACTAATTTGACACCTATCGTGTGAAGTTGGCAGCAGGTGCGATCCTATTCTTAGTTTGAACGCATAGTACTGTCAGATAGGCAGTCGCTCCATGTAATATAAAATACTGGTATTCAACTGCATCCGGTTAGACTGCTGATGCTGATGATGATGAGGTAGTGAACTGCCGCGCTTTTTATCGATTTCAAATACTAAGAATTATTGGATCTCACGTCATTCGATTTCAAGTATTGAACCCGTAGTCCCGTAGTACAGTTAAAAAATGATTAATTGAAAGTAACTGACACAAAGGACTCAAAAGCCTTTCTAAGGAAGCATTGTAGATGACATTGACTAATGATAGCTCACAATGCTTGTGGTAACGATTTTCGTGATAAATTAACACATATTGTTTGAATTAAACAGTCATCATGACGCTTCGCTGATTTAGAATAAACTGAGTTATTAATGATGACAATTAGAACTGTTCATACCTATAATAATATCATGCTCTATACTGGGTGTATCAGAAAGGTGTGGTCTATTGTAAGGATTCACAAACCATCACCCTAGTTTAAGAGGCAGGGCTCACCCAATTCCTGTACATACCTTGTGGTAAGAGCATAGGTAACTATGTAATACATGGCTTTATTCTTATGCCAACCGAGGAGCTCGTGGCTAAGTAATAACAGCCGCACGGGTCGATCCATCAGGTTAAGCTACGCTTGCCGGGGTTGGTCCGTAGATAGGTGACCATCTTTACATACCGAGACTCCTCCGTGCCTCGGAAAGCCGTTGGTCTCGGCTGTCATTCGTGGATCTTTGGCAGTCGTTACGGGTCGTCAGAAACCCGAAAGTCTGACAACCAGTCTTACCAAGGGGTATCGTATTACCCAATAACTGGGTTGTGGAGGTCAGGTAGGCAGTCGCTCCATGTCAAATACTGGTATTCAGCTGCATCCGGTTAGACTGGAAGCCGACCCCAACATAGTTGGGAAAAGGCTAGGCAGATTGCAGATTGATTCTTGTGCCAACCAGTTGTAATCCATCTTTTACCTAATTTTAACATCTACATGTTGACTCGTCTGTAACTTGTTTTGATATAAATAAATTTATTATAATATTATTATGAAACTGAACAACGTTCTCCATGGATACAACATCGTAATCGATAAAAAATTATCAACCATCCCGTATAAAGCTTCAGTACCTACTCGACTCAAATGTAGGGAACGGATGATAATTTTTTCTCAATCACGATGTTGGTCCCATGGAGAAAGGTGTTCAGTTTGATAGTTTGTACCACACCCTTAAGTTTGACCACAAATTTCTGGTACAGTTCGCCTATCACGTATTAAATAACGCAAACGTAAATTTACTGGGCGAAGGCCTCCCTCAAGTCTTACAGTGATTTCGATCGAGGGCTAACGTGTAGGTACCATTGTTTGGGTAAAGGCCCTCCCCTCAAGTCTTACAGCGATTTCGATCTAGGGCTAACGTGTAGGTACCATTGTTTGGGTAAAGGCAGTCCCCTCAAGTCTTACAGCGATTTCGATCGAGGGCTAACGTGTAGGTACCATTGTTTGAGTAAAGGCCCTCCCCTCAAGTCTTACAGCGATTTCGATCTAGGGCTAACGTGTAGGTACCATTGTTTGGGTAAAGGTCCTCACCCTATGACTTGCATACAGCAATTTCGATCAAGGTCTAATGTGTAGGTACTATTGTTGGGGTAAAGGTCCTCCCCCCTTAACTCCCACCGATTTCGATGGAGGGCTATGTCATTTGTAGGTACCATTGCGTGGATAAAGGTCCTCCCCTCATGACTTACAGTGATTTCGATCGAGGGCTAACGTGTAGGTACCATTGTTTGGGTAAAGGCTCTCCCCTCATGACTTACAGCGATTTCGATCGAGGGCTAACGTGTAGGTACCATTGTTTAGCTAAAGGCCCTCCCCTCATGACTTACAGCGATTTCGATCGAGGGCTAACGTGTAGGTACCATTGTTTAGCTAAAGGCTCTCCCCTCATGACTTACAGCGATTTCGATCGAGGGCTAACGTGTAGGTACCATTGTTTAGCTAAAGGCCCTCCCCTCATGACTTACAGCGATTTCGATCTAGGGCTAACGTGTAGGTACCATTGTTTGGGTAAAGGCTCTCCCCTCATGACTTACAGCGATTTTGATCGAGGGCTAACGTGTAGGTACCATTGTTTAGCTAAAGGCCCTCCCCTCATGACTTGGAGCGATTTCGATCGAGGGATAATGTGTAAGTACCATTGGTTGGATAAAGGCCCTCCCCTCTTGACTAACAGCGATTTCGATCGAGGGCTAACGTGTAGGTACCATTGTTTAGCTAAAGGCCCTCCCTCCATGACATAGTCTTGCCATAAATATTTTCACGAAGAAAAAAAAAAATTAAATTGCAAATAATATTTATTACTTTTACAGTATGTTAGTTTAATACATAAATATAAAGGAATTTAAAATATAAAAAGCTTATTCGAAGTGGTCTCCATTGGCTGCAATACACTTCTTTAAACGTTGAGGCCAGTTATCAATAGAAGCACGCACTCTTTCCATGGGAAAATTCTTCACTGCCAATCGTATGGATTGTTTTAGGGACTCCAAATTATCGTGGCGTTTAGAGCAAGCCGTACTCTCTAAAACTGACCATAAATCATAATCCAGCGGATTAAGATCGGGACTAGACGACGGCCAGTCTTCAGCTCTGATGAAGTCCGAAACGTTCACTTCCAACCAAGACTGCGTGGACCGAGCTTTATGACCCGGCGCCGAGTCTTGTTGGAAGGACCATACTTGGTTATTGAACATGGTGTTGTTAAGGGGCTTAACTACCTTCTCAAGAATGGTATCTTGATACACTTGTGCCGATGTTTTGATACCTTTTTCACAAAAATATGGCTCAGTCACTCCTTCATAGCTAACACCCCACCAAACCATCACTGAAGTCGGATTATGCCCACGTTGCACTCTGTCGACTAATTGGGAAGCTTTCTTAGAGCTTTGAGCATAAATACGGTCATTTTGTTTGTTAAAATGTTGCTCAATTGTAAAGATTTTCTCATTCGTAAACAAAACTTTTCTGTAACTTCCCTTTGCGTACCGCTTCAGTAGTTGTTTCGATTTTACCACCCTATTCTTTTTTAAATTATCAGTTAAAAAATGACCAGTGCGTCTCTTATAGGCTGCAAGTCCTAAGTCATCTTTTAAAATACGCGACATGGTTCTGGGTGCTATCTTCATCTCCCGAGATAAATTCTTTTGCTTTCGGACAGGATTTCTGCGAATTCTTTCCCTTACTGCTTTGACCACCTTTTTCGTACGAACACTACGTGGACGGCCAGATCTTTTCTGTCACAAACAGAGGAGGTCAGCGAGAGCTAATGTGTAGGTATCAATTGTTTGGATAAAGGTCCTCCCCCATGACTGATTTACAGCGATTTCAGTCCAGATAATGTGGACCAAGGTTTATTGAATTTGTTCAGTTGTTCCCGCCATCTTCTTCGCCTCAACGTTATAAGTACTGACTGCGTGTGTCAAAGAGGTTATTTTGACCCACAACACTTTACCGTTGAAACATTTCTCTAGGATTGTTTTCTGAAACAGTCTATAAGTAGGTACATCCCTTTTTTTCCCCCAGAATCTATGGGCTTAAAATATTACAACAGCACAGAGTAATAAAATATACTTCGAGGTTAGAGAACATTCTCCCAGTCTTACATTATCGTCATACCCAAGTATATTGTTTAAGCAATTGTGTAAGCCATGTGTAAGCACCTAGCACACAAGTTCAACACAATAATGTTATCACATTATGTAATACTCAAACACGAATATTTCATTAAATACTGACGTAATGCTATGTAACTAGAGTATTGTGAAGTGCTTTTGTTTGTGGTAGTTAATGCAGTGGAAAGCTTGTAATTCAAACTGTAATTTTATTAATGTGCCATTAAGTACATTTTGACTTGGCAAGGCTTCAAATACTGAAATTGTTCTTTCAATGTAGTAACTTTGAAAACTCAGAGAGAATAGAGTGAACTGCCTCGCTGGTCTAGTGGTCGCAAGCACTACTGCTTGCTGAGCATGAGGTCCTGGGTTCGATTCCTAGGTCGGGCAGTGTTATTTATTTATTTATCTACTTACATTTACCCTTACAGAATAACCCAATGCGGTAAATGCGCTTATCCTTATCAACTTAATAAAAACTAACATCTATAACAAATTATTACGCAAAATACGCGCATTGACGTGTTGCGGAGACCAGCTCGTGTTACCGGTAACTAATTGTAAATAATGCATTCCTTGTGAATTCACTCAGAGAACAACAAAATAAGTCCGTCTCCCTCGTTATGAGGTTAAGCGTGCGAAGCGCGTGCGTTGAAAGGTTGGTCCGAGCGCGTGGTATCACTCTTCTCCAGGAGAGCAGTAGGGACCGTAGGAACAAAAACAAATCGACATTCCGACCTTGCTCGGGAATGAAGTGCCAGCTGGTAGCGTAGCTGAGCCAGTAGCTTTAAACTCCCATGATAATAATAATTACTCTGATTTTATCCAGCCTGTCCCATGTTGCTGTCCTCCCCCCAGCGACGCCCTAAGCCGAGGTTCGTTCCCCACAGGGGGAGCCCTTAGCGTGTAGTCGCTTAGTCTGTAAGTTTACGCATGGTTTACGCCCTGCCTGGAGGCTTTGAGTTGGCTTAAGGCAGCCACAGGATTGTCCGGTTAAGAAGTCACGAAAGAAAAAGAAGCGTGGCCCACCAGCTGTGGCGGCTGCCGTCGTCGCCACACGTACCTTTCCGGAACGCACAGACTCACCTGCCCTAAAATAACAGTATTATGCACCTTCCCTCTCAGTAATTTAAAAATATAAGAGGTGAGTGCAAGATCCCTCCTAACCCTTAGCTCATTGTATCCTGCCATACCTAAAATAAATAAGGTTGGATACATTAAAGGACTCCGTAATATCGCTCATATAAATATCTATATTTTATGTTACCGTGCCTCGGAAAGCACGTTAAGCTGTTGGTCCCGGCTGTCATTCGTGGATCTTTGAGTCGTTACGGGTCGTCAGAAGCCCTAAAGTCTGACAACCAGTCTTACCAAGGGGTATCGTATTACCCAGTAACTCAATTGTGGAGGCCAGATAGGCAGTCGCTCCATGTAAAATACTGGTATTCAGCTGCATCCGGTTAGACTGGAAAGTCGACCCCAACATAGTTGGGAAAAGGCTAGGCAGAATGAAAATGATGTTATTGGGTTCTTCTATCAGGAATTACTCAGCACCAGGCTGGATTCTGGATTTATGCTCCATTGATGGCAATAGGCTCGCCCGTATTAGGTACATGGGACTTTAACATAACTGACGAAATGTTACCATAATACCTACAGGTACCTACCAATACCTGTAGGTATTATGGTAACATTTCGCCAACGCTAACGCTTCAGGAATTACAGGCCTGATGTTATGCCTGATTATGTAATAGAGTGAACTGAAGATTCCATGTGAAGATAAAATACTGTTTTAACAAATGTCAAAAAGTTAACTAATAGTATAATTAGTAGCAATAAAGCATAAAGTAACATAATATATAGGGTCACTGGTAATTAGTGTCCGGTACTTAAACACGTGATCGAGAAAACGTGAAAATAAAATCAGCTGCTCCCTACATTTTTCACGAGTTATGCGTACATGAATGTATGGGACAGCTGATTTTTTTTCGCGAATTCAGGTTTGGTCCCATAGTAAAAGTGGTTTGTTATCATGAGTACAATCATGTGTTTAAGTATCGGTCACTAATAACCGACTGGTTATTAGTACACAGAGACAGACAAAATGTATTGTATTATATTATAAAGTAAGTAATGCAGAAAACCCTGATTACCCAATTATTAGTTTTTTTTCATGCAGTCAGATCTACAATACAAACATTCATTCACGTAATCAAAAGCTAAAAAACAAAGCCACAGTCGAAAACAACGCAGTCCAACAAGCGCGACAGTCGACACCTGTCAACGCAATTTTTTACTCTGTGATTGTCTCTCGTCCAACAGGATTGTATGGAAAATAACAAATTGCGTAACAACAGGATCCTGTATTTGTCAGTCGCGACCGGTCGCACAACAATCGCAGCTTGCGTGTACATTGTAAATTATTTTGTTTTTGTATAGAGATGTTGTTACCGCAGTGGTGTAAATTTTAAGGATGATATATAGGGTGACTACCGTATATCTCATCCTTAAAAAGCGGTCTTATGAGGCCCACGAAGCATGCGTAGTTCATACAAACGAAATACCAAAATAATTTGTAAATTAATAATAAGGTAGTGTGTATTTATTCCGATTGGATTACAGAATATCTAGGTTCCCAAACATATGTATATTTTGAAAGGAGACGGAGGATTTGAAGACGAGATATGAGGAATTTAAAATTTCTATAGAAAACTTATTTTTTCTCATATTTTATGTTTAAAACAATGTTCTTATTTAATATATTGTGTCTATATATAAACTGTGTCTCTTTTCAAATATAGAGTAAAAGAGCATTACTTTTCCTCTCAACTGTGAGTATTGATATAAGTATAGTATATGTATGTTTATATATTTTAGCTTTATGTATTTATTTAAGTTTATGTTATACGTGTAGGTATAGTTAATATTTTAGTTTAAGTCTTCGCATATTCATATTTTTCTCTTCTTGTTATCATACACTATTGTCTACATTTCTATTTCATTTCTCCTTTCGCAGGTCTGCTGGAAGAAATTTCTTAAGAAATACTCGTAAGCAGTACCTTTGTACTCCTAATTATAATTATGTATTTTATTGTGTATTTTTCTGTGTGTACATAATTGGTAGAATAAATAAATAAATAAATAAATATATTTGGGAACCTAGATATTCTGCTATCCAATCGGAATAAATACTGTCCACTACCTTTAGAATATGTTTGATTTACAAATTATTTTGGTATTTCGTTTGTATGAACTACGCATGCTTCGAGGACATTTACATTAATTTATGCAAAACATTAACGGAATCTTCTCATTTATTTCAGTTCTTATCAAAAAATGGCAGAGACAAGGCACTCATGGGCTCCAAAGGAAGAACAAATACGGTAAAACATTAATTTTCTTAAGAAATTTTGCAGACGGGACACTATTTAGTTTGGGCAACCTTGCGCTGCAAAATAATCGCTTCGTATGTTTAGTGTATAGCTGTTATTAACCTTGTCTTTGGAACTCTTTTTCTCTTAGGGGAGGACCAAATCGACCAGTTTCCACCTTTGGAATCAACACAACTGGAAGCCGCGTAAAGGAGTAATTAATATTACTTTTATAGTTTGTTTTAACCACCGGAGGAGCTCGTGGCTAAGTAGTAACAGCCGCACGGGTCGATCCATCAGGTTAAGCTACGCTTACTGGGGTTGGTCTGTGGATGGGTGACCATCTTTTCATACCGAGACTCCTCCGTGCCTCGAAAAGCACGTTAAGTCGTTGGTCCTGGCTGTCATTCGTGGATCTTTAACAGTCGTTACGGGTTGTCAGAAGCCCGAAACTCTGACAACCAGTCTTACCAAGGGGTATCGTATTACCCAGTAACTGGGTTGTGGAGGTCAGATAGGCAGTCGCTCCATGTAAAATACTGGTATTCAGCTGCATCCGGTTAGACTGGAAGCCGACCCCAACATAGTTGGGAAAAGGCTAGGCAGATTGATTTTGAGTTTGTTTTAACACCTCTATAAAAATTAACCTCCGGATGATACCTCATAGGTACGCAACTACTGTCAGGATACGGTCACCATTGGACGATGGTATTTTATGTTTATTTGCACTTGCAACATGATATCTGTTGACTTTAACCAGTTTCTCTTATGAACCTATGCGGTGTCATGCGACACGTAAAAATCTCACCGTGAAAATTTGGATGAAGTGAGCTGTCATTACATTTGACGAGTATTGATACTATTGACGGCTCACTTCAATCAAGCTCACCTCAACACTTTACAGAATAGATCAGCTGTTCTCATTTTTTTTTTTGTTTGGGTTCTATTACGGGTTGGTTTTCACTGTCACTTGTTTCGAAATAGATTTCACAATAGATGTGAGCGGTGGGTTGCGTGTATTTTTGTTTAGACAGAAAAAGGTAACGGTTCCAAGGAGCGCAGGGCGTCCGTACTTGCACGTTAAGGTACCCACGTTTTTTTTTTGTTTGTGTTTTTTTGTTTTGTGTTTTTGTCTACGTCATAAGTTTTCAATTAGCAGACTCGATGATGCTTCTTGCAAGGAGTAGAGGGGTTTTAATAAAAATTCTTAGAATACTTACGTATATTCAGAAGCCAAGTTCTTAATATAATTCCGACCTTGCTAAGAACAAAATCTGTTTAAAATTACGTTAGTAAAGCTTTTTTGCACAGATTATTAAAAACTAGTGAGCTACCCCTTCTTCACACGGTCTTTACGACTTGAGAAAATATCGAGATATTGTATCCTACTTAATGTTTTATATGTGAAAGTCTGTGAAGATGTTTGTTCACGCCAGAACGGCTGAACATCCGTTCAGGATGATATTTAGCACAGAGATAGATTATAGTCTGGAATAGCACATAGGATACTTTTTTATCCCGGAAAAATGTACGGTTCCCGTGGGATAATTTCTGACATCCACACGGACGAAGCCGCTGGCAAAAGCTGGTTACACATAGACCTTCCGGAATAAAATTTCTAAATGATGGTAAAACCACATCAAAATCCGTTGTGTAGTATAGAAGAACAACGCGGTCATACAGAGAGACACGAAAAGCGACTTTAATTTATAATCTACACTAATATATGATTACATATTTATATATGATTAATATTATAAAGCTGAAAAGTTTCCTTGTTTGTATGGTTGAACGTGCTAATCTTGGGAACTACTGGTTCGAATTGATAAATGATTTTAGTGTTATCGAGGAAGGCTAAAGGCTATATAACCGAAGTGACGGCGCGCACTTCGTCTCGCTTTCCTCCGTGACGGCGTGGGTCGGAGGAACAAGAAATTTCACGCGGACGAAGTCGCGGCCAGAAGCTAGGATGTATAGATAAAACATATCATGAACAAAATTCATAGCACTAGCAACGTGATCGTGAGAACGGCACTAAGTATTCTTTGACAAATTGTGGCTGGTCTGTTCCTGATACTTCCTTAATAACCGTCCAATTAGTCGCGTTTCAGAGAAAACAAGATTTATACAACTTAATTACGTAACTGGAGGCCTTTGCAATGACAGAGTTGTGTTCTGGATTTAACTAGTCAAATTCCTAACTGGCTCTTTTGCACAGTAAACTTTTGAAACCGAAGATCGTGTTCCAAGACGTCGAAGACTTTGAAATACTTGTTAAATGTAGATGTAAAAAATAAGTATTTATTTTCAACATTTTCTTTACAGACTCCCTACAACCTTTCATCCTACATCGATAAGGCAGAAAACCTGATCAAGCTACCAGCGATGAACAAATACTACGAAGAGAAGAAAGGCAAGAAGAAATCAACCAAAAAGTCACCAAGAAGAACGATACAGAAGATTATAAAGAAGAACAATAGGTCGAGGATAAAGAAGTTGTATGTGGTCAAGATGACTTCGAGCCACCCGACTTTGGTACCGAAGTTTGACTTGGATAATGATCAAGACGATTATTCTCCTCGAAAATCAGAGGTGACAACGCGTTCGAATCAGCAGAAGAAAAATAAAAAGTTCGGTGCAAAACAGGTGAAGCTACCTCGGTACCCAATGCCGTACCGACAAATGAAGACGAAAAAGAATAACTACAAGAGACCAAAAAGGGAAACACGAGACATCCTTATATTCAAAGACTTTGATTCGATGCAGTTTGTAAAAGGAAAATTTGATGAAGATTACAATGTAGTGAATGCTCATTATAAGAACCATTGGTAGTTAGGAACATTTTTAGTTAGAAATATTTTTTAAAAGCTTGGCAATAGTCTACGGTCGGAGAGATTAATTGTTTATGAAATTTACGTCAATATGCCGTGTTATATCACGGAGGAGCTCGTGGCTAAGTAATAACAGCCGCACTGGTCGATCCATCAGGTTAAGCTGCCGCTTGCCGAGGTTGGTCTGTGGAAAAGTGACCATCTTTACATACCGAGACTCCTCCGTATCTCGGAAAGCACGTTAAGCCGTTGGTCCCGGCTGTCATTCGTGGATCATTGACAGTCGTTACGGGTCGTCAGAAGCCCGAAAGTCTGACCACCAGTCTTACCAAGGGGTATCGTATTATCCAGTAACTGGGTTGTAGAGGTCAGATAGGCAGTCGTTCCGTGTAAAATATTGGTATTCAGCTGTTTCCGGTTAGACTGGAAGCCGACCCCAACATAGTTGGGAAAAGGCTAGGCAGATATAATAATAAAATTATTTTGTAAATAAAATTAACATTGTGTCGAAATAATAATAATAACCGGGGACAAAAATGGCTGTGATGTGTCTGTTTTCCTTGCTCAGTTTGTAAAAAAAAAAATGTTTTTTGTAATCAACATTGAGATGGGGCCGCGGCAGGTAACGTAGAAGATGACGGGATTAACTGGACAGATTCAGCCAAAAGTGGAAGGAGGATGCATGGGTTCGCAAATGGTGAAGGAGTGGACGGAAGCTTTTGCCCTGGAGTAGAACAGCGGATTTTGTTCTAGAATGTTGCCAATGGGAACTACAAAGTTATACAGGGTTATTGGTAAAACACCAGCAACCTTTTGAGGGGTCATTGTACTCATCATTATGAACAACTTGTACTATGGCACCAAATCTGAAATCGCGAAAATAAAAATCAGCTGTTCAGTACATTTTGACGAATTACGCGAACATAAATGTACTGAACAGCTGATTTTTTTTCGTGATTTCAGGTTTGGTCACATAGTAAAAGTTGTTCATAATGATGAGTACAATGACCCCTTAAGAAGTTGCTGGTGTTTTACCAATAACCCTGTATATTTAATTTCATGTTACAAACTTTTCAGGTTTTGCTGACCATCAGCTTTAAGGACCCTAATTCAAGTAGATAATTAATTGATGCGTTGAGTTTTCCTAATTAAAAGCAAATTAGTATATATTACACATACATATTATTACATACTATTCACGTTGAAAGAGTTTTATAAATAACGATGTGATAAATGTAGTAACAAAACTTAATAACTCAGTTACTTTCGTGAACCACTTCTGTGTTCCCGGAACTCTCGTAAAATGTGAGCGTCGCAGTTTCTACGTAATTATTTAATTAATCTTATATAAATGCTCGTTTCAGTTATTTTAATAGCAATCTCAATCTCAACGAAACACTCCGCAAAATCATTTAAATAAAAAGCAACTCTTGCGACGACACAATAAAGTGCAATTCTTATTATCTACAGTTAAATTCACCTACAAGTTGCCTCTCTTTCAAACGCGTAACTCTTATACCTTCTGACCGCGGCAAACGGGGAAATATTTTCGCAAATTGTTAATTATATAGGTTTATTCAAATTAATTGAAATTATGATTCGTGGCAGATTTTCTGGGAAGATAGTGAGAATTTGTGCCCTTTTAAATAATCTGTTGATGAGTGATTTTATGTAAATGTAGCAGAAATTAAAGTAGGTGTTAATTATTGCGTGTTAATTATTTCACTCGATATAACTTCTAAAGAATGAGACCTGAGAAGAAAGTTTCAAAAAAGAAAATTTATAAGCAGAACTATATGGGTATTTTAGTAGTAAAGCATTCGTTTCTTAATACATCATTTGCGTATTGTGCTAATTTAATATTTTAATAGAGAAATTGGTGCCATCCACGCATTATATATATACCTACATATATTTTTGATTTAGATTGTTAAGTACCAAATGTTTTAAGACGAGCGCTATTCCTGCCGACAAACTGTCATGCAGTTTGGCAGGTTTATAATATGTATAATAGTGTTTGGTCCAAAATAAATGATTTATTATTTATTTATTTATTATAACTGTGAATTTCTTATATTCCAACCATTGGAAAACCATTGGATAAGGAGGAGGTAAGGAGGTAATGTATTTAAAAACTTTGTTAAATAAAAAAAAAAACCAATTGCTATCTAAGAAACACCATCTGTCACCATTTTAAAAGTAAAAAAAAAGTTTTATATAAAAACATTTTATTCACACATAAACAAAATAATAATTTACATCGCTTAATGACTATAAATGTAAACAGTTCAAATATTAAATTAATATTTTAATAATATTATTAGCTACTACAATGTCAAACTTGACGCACGTAAAGATAGATACTATCTTTTTATAAAACTTTAACATAAGAACCACTACATACTTATGTGGGGACTAAGAATCAGTAATTAGCTATGTTTGTAAAATATTACCTATATTCATAAAATTCATTAAAATGAATAAAGAAAAAATAGAAATAATAGTAGTTTATGAAAGTGTTTCATAATAAGGGGTATTTAAACACGAGTGTTTTAATACCTAGTTATATGCAGTTTCATGCCAGTGTAGCCAAAGTAGTGACTTTGGCTACACTCAAGCAATAGGTAGTTACTTATTTATATAAAAAACAGAAAGTTAGCAAAAAGTAAGCAAACACAATAATGTCTCCGAAACCAGTACCAGGAGCTGTCATCGGTCAACCGCACATACGTGCTAGAGCGTTCTCCATATACAGTGATAAAAATTTAATTGAGAACTCCTTGGTCGATTCGAAGTGTATTTTAATAAAAAAAAAAGTAATTTTATAACATTATGTTATTAAGAAAACTGTATCATAATAAAACATTTTAATTTTGTTTGAGTTGTACAAGTATAATGTCTGTCATTATGGTACTATTTTTGAATTCATAATCAGATCTTTACGAGAGTGCAGAAAAAAATTATATAAACGCTAGAACCATAGCTTCTTTCTTATATTTATGGCTAGAACCAAATTTGAACCAGATTTGTGACATCCACCAACCAGCACTGGGCCCGTGTTGTGGATTACGGCCCACTCCCTCTCATATAGAGGAAGCCTGTGTCCCAACCGTGGGTCATTAAAGGCTGATAATGCATGCAATTCTAAATGTTCGATTATGAACCCTTTTGATTTGTTGTAGTTAAATGCAAAACATAAATCAACAACGAATCTGTTGAAAGACCGGTCTCGATCCAACGACATTTTCAATATTTCAGAGTCCAACTTCAACAGCATATCTGAATTTTAAAAGCGCGATCATCAATTTGGCTCGACATACAATAATTTAAAGTGAAACGCTTTGATTTCATACAAAGCAAGATTGGTACAAACAGAAAAATAATAACACATGTCAAATGAAATGAGGAGTGATGTACCTAGCACTTATTTTTAAGCAATGGCACAATGTAAAAATAAGATAGTTGGGGGTAAGAAAGTGAATGATAAGTTATACAATAGTGACAATCTAAATAATAATAATAATTATGATGATCAGTGACTGGATATGTGGAGCTCAGATAGCCTACCGCTCCATATGAATAAATATTTAGCTGCATGAGGTTACACTGGAACCCAAGCGGTCCCCAATGTAGTTGGAAAAGGCTAGGTAGATGATGATATGATGATGTTCAGGTTTGACTTACTTTATTAAGCTGAGTGTATACCTTTACGGAGCATTCTTTCAAATCTGAGGTTACTAAACTTACTGATAAAGTGCAGGTAACCTCAAATCGTAAACTCAGCTTTACGTAGGGCATTTTGTTTGGAGGCAATAAATTGTAAGCGATTAATGTACATTCTAAGCCACATGTACTGCAACTCTGTTGGCAATTTATAGCTTGTTGGAAACTAACTGCATAGCTTACAATACAGAGTACTAAAATGTCACTGGATTCAGCTTCTACATTTAGCGTAGGCATGAAATTATTTCGTTCCACAAGAACTTGGTTTCTCAGTGAAAGAGAAACTACAAAACCTTTGAGAAATACCTTCTCAAGACAATAAGCTTCTTTGCAGTATACGTAGTTATTAAATTTAATAGCCCGTTAGCAGGTTTTACATATATAGATACGTGGTGGTGTCTCAAATTCTCTTACATATATTTGGAATCGTGGAATTAGTTTCAAATGAGTCTTAAAATACGACTTTTAGCTCTTGAAAGTAATCTGCTTAAATTACTTTTGTTGTAATCAATGTCTGAGCCATTCTTGTTTCTTGATTATTATTTAAAAATCGTGTTATGGAATTTTACCAATAAAATCACATATCGCGATTTTTTTTGGTTTTTATCGATACCTTTCTCAAAAATAGTGTTTTAAACTATTGATTTCTTTTAACAATTAATTCTTTTCTGGTTTCATGAGTCTTGTCTAAACATATTACCTAAAATTGTGCTAACAATTATTAGGTTGTGGAGGTCAGATAGGCAGTCGCTCCATGTATACAATACTGGCATTCAGCTGCATCCGGTTAAACTGGAAACCAACCCCGCATAGTTGGGTGCTTACAATAACATACATTCAGTCTTAAGCCTGCTCAGCCTTGATATCCTCAGCACCTTGTTTGCTTCTGTACTCCCAACCCTGGTAAGCCAGGTCTTGAGGACCTACATCATGCTCCCTGAAAGAAATACCGCCGCCGGATCCATACTTGTGGCCACCCTGAAATTGTGATGTGAAGAATTAGATGGGTACAGTATGTTCAAAGATTCAAATGCCAAAGTCGAGTATGGTTTAGATGAAGAATAAAATTTAGAAGATTATAAATTAGTGAGAGAGAATACACATCAAGCTTTAGCAAGAGACGTCACACAGGTACGAGTGACTCTCGGTCATGCTCTACAAAACCAAATAAAATTAGTTCTAAAACTTGTGCTACGGTTACGGCCGCGTACCTAAGTAGTGCAATCTCAAATTTTGGAACGACAGCAGGCTGTTGATGTGGAGCTGTGTCACAAGATCTGCTCCACCTCCTATCCTGCCTTCTGTGTCCCAAAACAAGCAGACGCCGTGAAGTGGCGAAGTTTTAGGCCAACAAAAAGAAAAAGAAGCCTCAAAAATATGTACCTATACATAGACAAGAATTCATTTAATTGTCTACAATCTATGTTCCATGATAATGTATCAATGTATAGCCACAAAACAAATTAAACATTAGATACTTAATAAAATTGTAAATGTTGTCGATGTATATTTTAACGGCCAAACTATATTCCAGGCCAAATTAGTTTGCCCTAGGCCAAACGCAGCCATTAACCGTTTAGTTAACGGCCTTTGGAAGTAGCGCTCGCTCGGCTCGAGCGCTGTCGGTCACAGTTCTAACCTAACCGTAACCCATTTGGTTGGGGTGCCCCGGCTTAGTTATAAACCGGTTTGGCCTAGGACAAACTAAATTGGATTAGGACGAACTAGTTTGGCCTGAAGACAAGATTCATTTAATTGTCTACAACCTTTGTTCCATAATATTCTATCAATGTGTAGCCACAAAACAAATTACACATTCGGTAAATACTTAATTGTAGCTACACATTGATACAGTGTTATAGAACACAAATTGTAGACATTCAATTCTTGTCGATGTACCTATACATCTTTTTGAGGCTTTAGCTACGCGATGTGACAAAAATTATAAAGACCAATGATGTAACCAAAGGGCAATTCTTTCTAAAAATGTAGGACACTTTCATCAAACTTTTCAAGCGAAATTCTCCTAGTAATTTATTCATCCAAGTGAAGAATTATGATATCAAACATGTCAATAATATTGCTCAACTTTTTTAATAACCTGTCATATATTTCAGTTAGCTTTTGTGACGACAGTTCTTTTATGAAAAGTTTGGTGGAGTTTTTATAGATTAAAGAATATCGTTTTATTCACGCGAAATTATTATTCGTAGAAATGTGCTTAGCTCAGCTTTCATCCACAAGTAAATTATAACCACTTCATAAGTGCTGTCTGTGCCTTTCACATTTAAGCCAATAAAGTGATAAATGGAATGAAAAATGCAATGCAGGCAATGGTCTTTATCACCACTGTCTTGAGTTCGTTCCCCCCAGTGAATTCTCCATGAACTCAATATAAGGCACTCTTAGAAGTCTGTATAACGTTTCTATTGTTGTTAAAGTAAGAGAGAGAGCATAATGCTTAACGGCGAGTTCAAATTGAGTTACATTTCAAAATTTGTCTTTTATCTATACGTATACCACAAGAGGGACGAAAAAGCGAAGGTAATGGAGATAATGAAGCTGATCTATTTTGAGTTTACACTCGCAATTATATTATTTTACGTTCCATCGCCACTTACGCGATTACTCAAAGACGGATAGATCGATTTGGAAAATTATTTTTTTGTTTACTTCCTTCCTATATACTATACTTCCTATATAATACTTCCTAGGTGGTCCCATATAAATTTTATTAACTTTGCTTGGGTAGTTTTTGAGTTAACTTCAATAATGCGTATTTTGCCACTTGGTTTATGTGGATGATGTTTTGATAACTTTCTATCACTCAGGTGTATCAAAGTGAAAAATAAAAACTTTTTAGCAAAAAATAAAACCGACTTCCAAAACAAAACACTGCAAAGTGAAAAATTACTTTAATTTCGGAAGTCGGCGGCAAAAAAACGAAAACCAAAGACACCGACTACCGAAATTAAAGTTATTTTCCACTTTGTAGTGTTTTGTTTTGGAAGTCGGTTTTATTTTTTGATAAAAAGCTTTTTTAAGTGACCATTTGCAATAATATTTTGGTTGTTACTGTTACATAATTTGTATGTATCTCAGATTCTCAATTCAAATATACAAAAACCTCAATTTATTATGACTTACGGAAAAGCTCTCGGAATAGTGTGACGGAGCATAGTGTGTCTGTGGGGGCGACTCCCTGTAGGGACCCAGACCGATACCAGCTGGGCTGTACTGGGGTCCGGAGAAGTGGCTGGACGAGAACGGGGAGGAGTTGGGCTTGCAGAACTTGAAGTAGCCGATTACACCTGAAATATAGAAATGAAAGATGATTAGAAGACATTTTGACAAATAAAAGGGGTTTAATTATTTATTTATCTGTCTAGGATTCGCAACAAAAGATATACATCATTTATGACATATAAGACGAGTAATGGTTATCATCAGGTGCACTCCTTAACTTAGAGGAGACCGCAGCAGCCACAATAAAGTATGGAAGATGAATGTTGATGATTTTTACAACCAATAAGTAGACGAACTGAGAATATGCTAGAGTATTCCCGTAATTGATAAAGAAACTATTTAAGCATTTTATAATTCCTGAGCATCAATATGTACCTCTAAATGTATTTTACTACATATTGCATTACATTTGGGTGGCCCAGCTGACAGCTATTTTGTGTAAAAAGAGTAGTTTACAATTTTTTTCTTGATAGAAACGAGTTCCTTGCTTGAATTCATTTTCATGCGAGTCCAATCATTGACCCCAGTCCCAAAAAGCCACACATAATAGGTTTTTAATAATTGAGCCTCATTAGTTGTGGCTTTTCAAGTGAAGGGTTGAACTTACCAGGAATAATGAGAGCCATGAATCCGAGGAACTTCTTGAAGCTGGCGAGTCCGAGGATGAGAGGCAGAAACAGGAGCAGCTTCAGCTTGAACAGCTTGAGGATCAACAGCATGGGGATGATCAGCTTCTTCAGCTTGTGTTGGCCTGTAAACAGAGATAGAAGATGCTTTATTGGTACATTATTTTAATTACTGGATTAATCTATCTATTAATAACTTAAGTATAGGTCAATCTTAAATGTTGATGTTTCAATAAGTTTTTGCTTCTCAATAACACTTTTGATCTATCCTAGGCACAGAATCTGTGATCCTCGGTGTCAGTCTACCTGTGAAGTTTGTTATTGTTACATCAGTAGGTATGTACGTATAAATAGGAATGGATCTAACAGTTTGTCTTGGATAGTTTGTTAACTACTGAAGTTTTGTTGAAACTGGCCGCGGCCGGTAAATAGTTCCGAAAAGTGCCAATAGATGGCGTTGTACGTTTGAAGCGAATTTCTGAATCGCGATGTTAAGATTCTCCGTGAGTGAATGACCACCCCGGTTTTCCAATGTTGTGGTATCGCTTCTCGGCCTTTTGGCTAAGATCAAAGTGTAGTATCTGTTCTTTTCAGCTTAATATCTGAAAGTTCCCTCACTGAGGGACCAGTATATTAAACTGATTTTTGTAAGTTGACGGGATGTTCGGGGCTCGCTCCACTCCCGTCGCGGGTCGGCCCGGCATTGCAGTGCCGCCGGGATCGGCCCACATAATACCTTATTATCACATCGAAGACGAAAGAATGAATTTGAATGAACCCAAACTAATTTCGTCTGGTTCGATAGAATCTTGCATCCACATTCCACGTTTCTCTCAACACGCTTGTCTGATTAAAACTCTTGGTTGGTTTAAATTTTTAAAGGATAGGATACCTAAGACGTGCTAGGTATACGTATATACGTATTAATTTAGAATTACCTAGGGAGATACACTGGCCAATCGACAAAACATTACTTGAGCAATTCCCAGGTTGAGTAAAGATTTACTGGATTTTTTCGTAAAGGATATCTCAGTAGCATCGAAATCCAGCCAGGAAGATATTGTGGACTTAAGAAAGTCGGAAAAATCAAAAAACGAAAGACCAATTTTACTAGTTCATACTACGTATCATAATTTTATTAAGTGGACATATTTCGCCTGAAATGGTGGTACGATGCCAATCGTATGATTATTTTTTTGTGATCAATTAACAAAATAAAGGCTCATATTACATTATATTAAGGCGAGTGCCAGAATAGCCCTCGAAATTCAAATTTTTCTTGCGTTTTTTGCAATTTGCGAGTCAGTATTAAGTTGTATGTTGATCCAAACCAAATATGATTCGCGGCCTATCAAGTATTCATGTAAAAATCAATACAACTCTTTAAGACCAGGTAATCCTAATGAATGACTACGTTATGAAATCGTGACGTTTGAGAATTATATCAACTTAAGAAGTTGTATTACTGGTTCTAAAGATTATAATTATGTTAATACATATTTGTTACGGTCGCAAATCTTATTTTAATCAACTTACAACTTAATACTGACTTGCAAATTTCAAAAAACGTAAGAAATTTTGCATTTCGCGGACTACCCTGACTCTTCCCCCTTAATAGAAGTTAATCATACTAGATTTGACTTGAGCTAGAACCGCAGATGAGTCCACTGAAAAGCCTTGGGATTTGTTTTATTTTAACATTGAAAGTGGTTAAGTGTAACTCTTTAATTAATCTGGCTTTAAAATTACAGTCGAGGTTTTACATTACTATAAATTCTAGTAATTTACGAAATGCCTTGGGTTTCTAGAAAATACCTTTACTAGACAAAACCTATTAAGAAGATCTATAATTAAAGACTATGATGAAGTGTGTAATATATCCATACTTGTAATCTTTGAAGGGCCTTTTGTGAACCTTTCTGCTTTTTCTCATACAGTGACGCGTGACTCTTCAAACATTGAACGTTACGTTTTTTTCACTGTTTCACTGAAACGATTATCTTCTCTACTGCTGCGTACACAGAATTTTACTAAGCTCATACCAATTTAGATCTAATAAAATTGATCTTATAAAGGTTTAATTTTTCCATTTAAATTACGGAACCTTTTTTTTGGGTGGGAAATTATCAAATAACTTCTCCCGCTCTGGGCGGAGTGTGAGGGCGTGTCAGACTGACTAAAGCCCACCCGTGTTCCATCAGTTGCCTGTGCCAGGGCCACGGTAACTCTTTCGAACAACACGCAACCCTGGCGGGCATCGGCCCTAGTGGACCCCTTCAGCTAGTGCTGACATCTCTTTGAGGTGCGCGTGGAACACAATGCGCCGTCGCCGGGCTTAGTATGTTATGTAACCCTAATGACAAAAGTTGTACTCACGGAAAGGTGCCTTCTTATCCTCGATGATGTCCACTTCATCAGCAATCTGTTCAATGAAGCGAGGAGCAATCACACCACGGGAAGTCACCTCTTCGTCCAATTGCATCTCCAGGGCAGTAGACCTCAAAAACCTGGTAACAAAGTTGGAGGGTTGAAGTTGGGAAGAGACTTGTCAAAGTTTCAAGTAGGTCAAGCCTAACCATTTTATCGAACCATCTGAGAGCTTTCCACCTGAGCACGCATTGGGCCGACTTGGAAATCTCTAAATAGACTTCGAACCCAGGTCGGCCGGAGCAAAGACGATCTCCACAGATCGGCTCAGATCTTAAGTGCGTATGCGGCATCTCCCCATAGACAATGGCCCTCCTTCCATCCTGTGTCATACTCTGTCACCTATGCACTTGATGATCTGATGTTATATTTATGACTGCGTCAGTGAGTGGAGTTCACGCAGCTGAATTTTGGGCTAAACATATTTCAACATTTTGAAGAAGAAGGAGGTCATTAAAAGGCTCTTTGGAACGTCAACATGGCAACTACAATCGATTCTGTTTTCTTGTTTACGTTCAAAAGTGCCTTTTAATGGCTAACTTGAAATCAATGATTTGACTTTATTCATCAACATCATCACCTTCCAGCCCTATTCCAATTTAGTTGTGGTCGGTGGATCTCTTTTCGTCATAATTATTATATGACTACCGGAATGTTATAGTACAAACCATGTTACCGTTAATCCCTGATTTGTAATTAGTAATTAATAATAATAGTGCACCTTATAGCATTACATTTAATTGGTTTGATAAAACTAATTAAAAACCACAACGCAGAAAAACAAACAAATGATTTCGAAATTCAAATTGAATTTGCTGTTGTTCAGCCAAATACTGAAACAAAAATATGCTTGAAATAAAATCCTAGAACCTTTCAGTTATGAAAACATGGCCAGAATTTGTTTTAAAATCCTTTAATTTTATGAAGCGTATTTTTTATTATATGAATTGCTTTTGGAGCTTGTAACATGCATATGAAGTTATAGTTTGTTATACATATAATTGTAAGTTGGCAATGAGACGGACTGTATTTACCAAGAGCTTATTCGGAATTTACCTATTCGTAACTAGCGACCCGCCTTTTCGCACGGGCGCAATGGCAACATTTCAAAATATTGCAATTTATGTGCTAAACCTAAGTTAAAAAATAATGTATTATACACATACGTAGACCTTTCGGAATAAATGCTCTAAATAATCGTATCAAAATCGATTGTGTAATTATGAAGATGTAGGTAAGCTTTGCGAGTTTTTGTGTGTGTACACACAAACACGAAAAGCAGTTGTTTTATACTTTCTATAGGTATTACGGGTAAAGCTAGGTGATTGAGTAAACCTAGGTTTACCCAGGTTTACTTCGAATCACCCAAGGAGTTTGGGTAATGTCCGAATAATAATTAAAATCAATGCTTGCTGAGTAATGTTAAAATGGTTAAGCTTAGGTGTAGGCTGAAAGGTAGGTTAGGTTAAGTTAGAACTGTGACCATGACCACACAAGGCAAGAGCTCAGCGACCGAAGCGAGCGGTGCCGCGGTAGCGGCCGGCGAGTGCCAGTGTCCGTTTAAGCATAAGAGAATGTAATTACCCAGCAAGTGTTGGGTAGACCTAGGTGTGTACGGGTAAATTCCGAATTATTTAGTTCAATTATTATTCGGATTTATCCTAAAAAGCTTGGGTAATACTAAGTAAACCCGGTTAACCTAAGTTTACTCAAGCTTCTAGTTTTACCCGTAGCATTTAAATAGATTCTGGATTGCATACGGTATTTCTGGATATAGGCTGGTAATAGGAATCTGAATAGGTTTCAGTTCGTTAGTGGTTATTTGTGTTATAGGTACTTAGACTATGTTTTTGAGGGTTTAGAGCTATACTTGGAGTTGTAATAGACGTACAGCTTTCGTTGTAATAAACAGACAGGTTTCGTTGTACTTAAAATTGTAACTTTGAACTATCGGTGGGTTTTAAGAGTAGCCGACAAATCACGACGTAAAATTTTAGTATTATAAGAAACTTATGCCAACATATTCTTAAGTTACTTTAGGATTTAATTTCACAACCCTTCAAGTTGTCGAGATGAACTTGCTTGTTGTTAGTAATACCTTTTTTTTTTCGATTTATATAATTTTGTTTATCAAGGAGCAAAAATACCATATATCTGCTAGCATTTGGAATAATCCTAAATCAATATTTTGTCTCTTTGTTGTAGCTCTATCTATTGAAAATTCTATTATAAGCATTTAATTACAAAATCCATTCTGGCCGTTTAAATAAACCGTCACAGACCTAGCTTAATATAATATTTACCTTTCAATCTTCCTCATTCCGTATTTAACGAGTGCTTCCCAGTCCGAATCTTCACTGCGTGGCTGTGATTCAAGCTGAGGGGGTTCTCGAGACAGCGCACGAGCTTGGGAGTCCACTTTCACTAGTACTGCATTTTCGGATAGCCTGGAAATTATAAGATTAGGTTCTGATTATTTTTGTCAGACTTCTAAATCAAACGAAGCAAAAGGTAGCAAGTGGGATTCTGTAGTTTATTCCTACTCCCATGGGAAGAAGGCGCCAGTTTGTGTATGTATGTATGTATAAGAATCAAAAGACGCAAGAATGGGTGTTTTGAACTACTCACTATTTC
Organism: Dicycla oo; assembly: GCA_948252095.1. Taxonomy (NCBI): domain Eukaryota; kingdom Metazoa; phylum Arthropoda; class Insecta; order Lepidoptera; family Noctuidae; genus Dicycla; species Dicycla oo. Next base: position 21,690,890 of record OX411732.1, read on the forward strand.
TTTGAATTCGTTTTATTGCAAGAATTATTTATTTCTTCAGTTTAAAAATTGTGTTTTCGTGTTTAATTTAAATTAAATACGCTGTGACTGAAGAGAGGCTCTTAATTCTAATAATCCAGAATATTGCGAAAGGCAAGTATTGATTAGGTTTTTAATATAATTCTACTAGAATGTAATTCTATTAGAATAAATCTACGGGCTGAGATGGCTTATCTATTTGAAATTAAACTTTGTCTTTGATTAGTGTACTAATCAAATCCCATAAAAATGTATGTATACAATATGTAACAAAAACCCTGTTGTTCTTTTTAACACATGATTGTACTCATAATAACAAACAAATTTTACTATGGGATCAAATCTGAAATCGCGAAAAAAAAAATCAGCTGCTCCCTACATTTTGACAAGTTATGCGAACATGAATGTATGGGACAGCAGATTTTTTTCAGCAAAAGTTGTATAATTTAATAATTTAAGAGGATTGTGAAGTGCCGATTCGCGGCGCGATTTTTGGAGGCTACCTACATTTCATACAATTATCTACATAAATATTGTTTCGGGCGATAACGTTTTCACTCCCCTAAACCTTTACGAAATGAGACAATTTTGGTCTCATTACATTCAGTACACTTCAATCTAGGTCTGTACGTTTTTCGTTTTTAGTAATTCAATTTAATTTAACTTAAAAAAATAAAAATGCTCGAGGATGTTTTTATGTCAAAAATATAGATATTTAGATGCTAATAACTTATATCGTATGCAATATTTATTTATAATAAAAACGTACGGACCTAGTTTTTCATTATACCTACAACATTGCCAAAAATTATGAAAATTAAACTATGGTTACGGGGAGAAAAACGTTATCTCTTTTTGTATGAAAATTTACAGCTTCACAATCCTCTTAATAAAAAATATTTTTTATTACATATTGTATAATCTACAAGCTCAAACTCGATTAAATATTAATTCTCAATTTAATCATTTGTAGACTCTTAAAAAAGTCAATCAAAATCACAAAGTAATGAAGTGGAAGCTACTTATCCGGGTACCAAGCGAAGAATCGTATGGAGAAGAACAGGCAAGAAACTTGAATATGAAACAAGAATCCACTTACTGGTAAGCCTGTTTATCAAAGAAGTCATCAAAGGACCGCAGAGCTTGGGCCTTGAAGCAGTCTGCCAGGTCCCCGTTAAGGCACTGCTGAGTAGACTGCTGGATGTAAGGGTCCTGGTCCTCTCCGAAACCAAGCCAGTCCAGGAGACCACGACCTTGAGCTTGAGGCTGGAAGGTTAGGATAAAACAATAAGAAATATCTTAATGATCCTTGAAATTATGGCGGGTTTAAGTAAGTTTAATTAGATGAACACCATTTTCTTGCATCTCATTTTGTAAGAGAGACAAAATGGCTGATTGAAAAACGAGCGAAAACTGATGCATTAACATTAGAGTTTATATGTGTTTGTATGGATATGCCACTTTATTGTATTTTTTCTCATTTTTTTTTAATTGTGTTTTTTTTTAATGGGTTATGTGGTCTGCAATAAGTATTTTTATTTTTTACTTGCAGGCCTGACAGATGTTGTCCTGTCCAAACAGCGCCACCTACCGGGTCCAATTGTGAATTTAAACCATTCTCGAATCCACTTGATCACACACAAAAATATTCAATAAAATCGGTCTAGCCGTTTAGGAGGAGTTCAGTGGCATAATTCCTCATGTCTTCCGAAATACAAGGAGCTACTAGCAAGTATAGTATCTGCAAACTTACGTGATATTATTATTTGAAAAACATTTTACCCCTTTTTTGACAAATTAAAATTTTGGAATTTCACAAGCTCTATTTTTCACTAATTGTAAGGGCTGCTTTTTCTATCGTCAGAAAACGTTCAACTAAAGCATAAATATGAGAGTTTAAAGTTTTTTTATTTATTGAGATGGGTTTGCTCTTGACTCTAGTCTAGATCCGAGGTGACAGAGACAAAGTCGAAAAGCTTCTGCATATAAAATATGTCAAACTGTCATAATAATATATTTATTCTCCGATAATACCTACATCATCATTATAGGTATCTGATTATTGACAAATAAGCCAATAAGAAAACTTATATGTAAACACTATGCAATACATGTCACGGTGTCGAGGTGATGCGATGACGCGAACGCGTAAGATTACCTCCTTCCAAAAATCACTCAACGCGCCTAAAGAAATTTTTACTTCAAAAATATCGCTTACCGATCGTCCATGATCACCACCTCCTCCTCCGAAGTTCAAATTCCTTCCTTCGCCTTCCTGCTGTGGTGGCTGGTCAGGTAGCCTGATGCCACCCTCACCTCTCGACTGCAGCGTTAGCACGGCTGCTATCACCAGCACTAGCCATCGAGCTTGACCCAGCATCTTGAACTATGATCTGGTAAAAGAAGAAGTTTCCGTTAGTAGGTATTCTGTGATCAAAATTATCAGCCCAGAAAAAGCAGTTTATAAAGAAAACAAGCAGTGTGCCCGATGAGAAATCCCATCGGCAATAATCCATACAGACTCTTTTCCCCTATATAACCCCTTTAAGGGGTGATAAAAAAAAATCTTTTCTTATTGCTCAACTTCGTTGCAATAGGTCTTTACCTATGAAATTGCCGATTTTTGATACCGGCTAGTGTGTAGATCGATATCTTTCATTCTATTTAGAATTCCAAATTCAAATTTATTTTATAATATAGCATGACATTTTAAAAAAAAGTCAGCTGTTCATTTGTTCCCGCCTTTAGATTTTTCTTTGATATCGATGTTTCTGTAACCATGGAAAAATCGTAATTGAGCGTGTTATATTTTCGAATACGAGTTCCGTCGTGGCACCAACGCAACACAGCACGCAATATTAACAACGTGTATGGACAAGGTACCGCAAGTGAACGCACGGTGCGTTTTTGGTTTGATCGCTTCCATTCTGGAAATTTTTTGATCTCAACAATGAGCCCCGGGCAAAAATTTCAAATCCAACGAAGCGGTGAAAAACGTCTTTAAAGAATTTATCGATTCCCGTTCCCAGGATATCTATGGCAGAGGCATCAACGAACTTTAATTAAAAAGCCAAAAGTGCATCGACAATATTGCTTAAAAAAAAATTGTTTGATTTTTTTCTATGTATATCGGCAATTTTATAGGTAAAGGAGTTCTTGTGCAAAGTTTCATGCTTTTAGACAGCGCTTTTGGCCTTTGACACGACACGGCTTCTTTACGGTTTGCCGTAGAAAAAAAAAACGTGACTGACAAGCTTCCATAGTGATCCTTACAATATTGACGACCGTGTCTACTACACACGGCGAATAAACCATAGCTTTTAATTGCAAGAAAAACGTGTATGTAGCTACAAAATTCTGTGCGGTCTCCGTCAGTGAATGTATGCAACCATTGATCTACGGGCCCAGCGTAGCAAGTGAAGTTAAACAATGATTTGGTTATCAATGATTGATCTACAACTCCACCAAGCTAAGTTTTCACCTCCCTGGAATGCGGCGCCCCACCTGCATTCCCGCTTACCCGCGATTGCCCTGTCGCGTCAGTACGGTTAGCATCTTTGTCGTCGACACGCGTTTTTTAAAGTCATAGCTAATCCTTTTTTGCAGACCGTACCTAAGCGTCAGTGTGACGTAATCGACGCGAGGTGCAAACTTACCTTGATCGAGTTGTACCTGTGTGGCTATTATTTAGCCACGAGCCATAATAAATAAAATATTCACGTAGGTATATTTTACAGGATGTTTGTAGAAACTGCGAGATTCGAGGTAAACCTAGGTCTCAAGAGAGGTGTTCCAAAATTCCGTGTTTACGTAGGTACTTGTGATAAAGGTAGCCTTTGTATTTTTTGGTTCTGATTTCGTAAGGCTCTCGAGAATTAACTCGTGTTTTTTTAAATTGTATTGGGTTATTGAGGAGTCCTCCAATCTATAGAAGTTTGAATTAGGTCTGTGTTTTTTCACTTATTTCCTTAGGGGTTAGGGTTTGCACGTTCCGATTGATCTCAAGAGGTGATTTCATGAAAGGTTGTCCTGATGAACATGTTCATTAGTATCGTACGACCTTTTTAGGGTTCCGTAGTCAACTAGGAACCCTTATAGTTTCACCATGTCTGTCTGTCCGTCCGTCTGTCCTTCCTCGCTTAATCTCTGTGACCGTTAGCACTAGAAAGCTGAAATTTGGTACTAATATGTATATCAATCACGCCGACAAAGTGGTAAAATAAAAATTGGAAAAAATGTTTTATTAGGGTAGCCCCCCTATATGTAAAGTGGGAAGTGATTTTTTTTTATTTCAACCCTAACGTGTGATATATTGTTGGAAAGGTATTTAAAAATGAATAGGGGTTTACTAAAATCATTTTTTGATAATGTCAATAATTTCGGAAATAATCGCTCCAAAAGTAAAAACAATGTGTCCCCCCCCCCTCTAACTTTTGAACCATAAGTTTAGAAAATATGAAAAAAATCTGAAAAGTAGAACTTTATAAGGATTTTCTAGGAAAATTATTTTGAACTTGATGGAGACAACAGTTTTTGTACAAAAAAGACAAAAAGTTGTACAAAATAATTTCTGGACTAAATTTGTAGTATAATCGTATATGCAAGCATTTTTTTTAACTTCGTCTTTGTGTTCGCGCTAAAAACCGTCACGAGTCGGAGCGCCTGCCGCGGTGCGTGCAATGTTGCACACTCCGTGTTCGCGCACGTACCCACTACCGGGAGCAGTTGCAGGAGCGCGAACATAATAATAATAATATCCTGGGACATTTTCACTCACGGTCATCTGATCCCAAACTAAGCAGAGCTTATACTATGGAAACCAGATAACTGATATACTACATATACTACTTTTTTTTTTTTTTGTAAATATATACTTATATAGATAATTACACCCAGACTCAGGACAAACAGACATGTTCATGCACACAAATGTTTGTCCTGGATGGGAATCGAACCCACGACCTGTGGCATGATAGGTGGTATCTTAACCAACCACGCCAACTGGCCTGTCAACTATAATGGATACTCACCTTTAAACTCATAAGTGGGAACACTTATTGTGACGGATGGGAAACTACGGAACCCTACACTGAGCGTGGCCCGACACGCTCTTGGCCGGTTTTTTTTTATTTCGGTAGCTAGTTTTACCTATACATTAATATTTCCATTTAAGAAATTGCTTCAAATGTGAACTTTAATTCATTGACACTCCGTGTAAATACGATATTGAACCTAATTGATGATGGTATTTATAGTTAGAATTAGATAGACTAATGAAATTATAACATCTAAGAGACTGACAAATTAGTTTCCTCGCGAATGTTTTCTCATAATATCTCTGAGTATTTCTATCAAACACGCCAATTAGTTCCACAAACAAGATGTCTTGATTGCTCATAACATAAAGGCCTCCCGCAGACAGTCGTAACGCGACACTAGTAGAACAATTTCTATGAAAACTTTATGGAAATTGTTCTACCAGAATCGAGTCGCACCGGTCGACGCGTCGCGCCTGTCTGCCGGCCTTTAACGGATGTTACGTCCTTGAATTTACACATTTATGAGGACGAATAAGTTCAAAGCTGGCGTCTTGTATTTAGACCAAAGTCGAATTAACCAGATGGATACATAGAAGGTACATTAACTAATAAGTTTTCTAACGATGAAACAGCAAAATATGACTTGTAATATTTTTTCAAATAAAATAACACCTACACACATGTATTATTAATGGAATATAATAAAATCAGTATGTGTTCCAGGAAAATTGCTGAATGCACACCTGGCTAAAATTTCTAGGAAAAATTTTTAAATTTGATTTAAAAACACAGGTGTGCTTCTTAGGTAAATATAACGTAAACATTTTAGATAAAAATGTAGATTTTCCATTTTGTTTGGACTAATTAATGTATTTGCTTGTTTAATAAATTTCTCACAGAAAGGAGGCCTGCCTCTCAGCAGTGGGTACAGTGTGTAGGCCGATTGTGCTATGCTATGTAATTTCTAAGGGCCGGTTTTTTTATCCGTAGTTAACTCAACCAATGGTTAAACATAGTAACTAATGGTTGAATTTTGGCTAAATGTGAAAGGCTAAACATGAATGTATTCATGTTAGCTCATTCATATTAAAAATAGTAACTAATGGCATAACTCATTCATGTTTAGCCTTTCATATTTAGCCAAAATTCAACCGTTAGTTACTATGTTTAACCATTGGTTGAGTTAACCACTGATCAAAAAACCAGCCCTTAGTTACGTCGAGACGTAAGTAATAGGAAATTGCCAGGTATAAGTAATCAAGACTTGGTCATTCTTATCATGAGAAGATGTTTTAATCTTGTAGTAGTAGGTTGGTTTTATTGTAACTAACCAAGTCTAGCTACAGTCAGCTTATAACTTTCCCACACATGCCTCCCCTCTGTGAGAGGGAGTGGGCCGAAATCCATCAATTTTTAACCGACTTCCAAAAGGAGGAGGATTTTTTTTTTGTTTTGTATGTTTGTTACGCGATTACTCAAAGACGGATGGACCGATTTAGAAAATTCTCTTTTTGTTTGATAGGGTACGAGTATACTTCCGAGGTGGTCCCATATAAATTTTATTAACTTTCCTTGGGGAGTTATTGAGTTAGCTTCAATAATGAGTATATTTATCACTTATTTTATGTGGATGATGTGATGGTGTTTTAATAACTTCCTATCACTGTCATGTACATGGCTACATGTATATCTACAATTATTGTGCTCAATTATGTATTCGAATTAGTGTAGGGTAGGTTCCAGAACTAAAAAGTGAAAAATAAAAACTTTTTAGCAAAAAATAAAACCGACTTCCAAAACAAAACACTACAAAGTGAAAAATAACTTTAATTTCGGAAGTCGGTGGCAAAAAACGAAAATACAAGACACCGACTACCGAAATTAAAGTTATTTTTCACTTTGTAGTGTTTTGTTTTGGAAGTCGGTTTTATTTTTTGCTAAAAAGTTTTTTTGGTTCTAAGTTCATGCCGATTTCCTCACGATGTATTCTTTCAAAGTCTAACTATGCAGGATGAATTTTTCAAGTGGGCGTGAATGGTCAAATTCGAAACTATAAGGTATAGCGAAAAGTACTCAAAGGAATCTCGGGCTTGATTTTGATAAAAACGGAAAAATAAATATTTATAGCCAGGAATCGCACCAGTTGATTTCGAAGAAAAGAATACACACACCATGTATTATTACACCATTCGATAATCGATAGTGTCGCTAATAAGGATCGAATTCTGGGAAGTAAATACATACAGCAAACTAAAGGAAAGAGCAAATTTTTAACAAAATATTTTTTTTATTTTTCTTGTGTTACTTACCTATTAAATCTTAATATTGATTTTTCAAAAATCCAAAGATGCAGTTTTAGTTTTCATCAAAATCGAGCCCGAGACTCCTTTGAGTACCTTTTGCTATTCCTCATAGTTTCGGATTTGAACATCCGCGCCCACTTGAAAAATTCACCCTGTATATTATAAACTTATTCTACTAGATATTAATTAATATCGATAACTCGGAACATTTATTATAGTCGATGTCGGTTTCTTACTTTTACAGAAATGTCGTAATTCGCAGTATACTTTCTACTCTCTTTTTAGTTAAGTAGCACGACATTGCACTTACTAGTTGCGAACTTGTTCTAACTCGTGTTTGTGGTCTAACTACTCTGAACTTCATCTGGAGATATTACTTGGATGCAGGGACGTTACTTTAATTGATGGAATCGGAGGGAAGATGTTTTGTTCAGAGTAATAATAATAATAATATCCTGCGACATTTCACACGCGGTCATCTCGATGGCTCCTAAGTATACTGTACTTTTTTATCGCCTTCCTTGAAAGTTCTTAGAAGTACAGTTAACATATTTAGGAGCCATCGATCTGATCCCAAACTAAGCAAAGCTTGTACTATGGAAACCAGATAACTGATATACTACACTATATAGATATAATCACACCCTGACTCAACACAAACAGATATGTTCATGCACACAAATGTTTGTCCTGGATGGGACTCGAACCCACCAGCGGTATCTTAACCAACCACGCCAGCTGGCCTGACGTTGAAAAACAAAAACTTCGATGTAATTTGTTTAGGCTAAGGTTCTCTGGATTGGGAATGCTTCGTCTCTCAAATCCAGGCCAGGTCTGGGTCAAATGCGTAACTATTACACATTACGTTCGAGTTCTTTCTTAGTGAATGGTTATTGACCAGCTCTAAAATTATACCTACCGAAAAGTATAGGATTAACACAACCTTGTATCGTACAAAATGAAGATAAGTAAAGGCTGGTTTTATTTCTTACTCTAAACAAAAGACAATATTTCAAAGTCTAAGATCTGGTAGGCTGCCCATCCTAAAACTGCAGGTCCTAGAACTGGACATCCAGAAACTGGATGACCCAATGGAATCTACCTTAATATGTTAATTCAATTTCTTTGGTCCAGTTATGAGGACTCGAAGCAAGTTGCAATGTCGTACGTGACATAGCGGCAGTACTGAATTTGAAGAAAGTGGCTTATTTCGATCAAGTCATGCGAGAAATTGTTCCACATTTATTTTGTTTTGTAGATATGTAATAGCAAAGCATTGGTGGTTTCAATAATAGGTATATATAAGAAATCAATTGGACTGGAAGACGTCCTTGAATATACGTATAAACGTACTGTAAAATGCCATGGGAATACCAATAGTATTATTATCGACAGTGCATAGACCAAAGCAAGAAAAGAAATAGATTAGAAAAGGATCTTCGAGGTAAAATAAAAACTCAGAAAAGAGACGAGAGACCTTTTGTACTATTCACATATGCTGTGGAGTACGGGACAATGACCGATGCAAATTTTAAGAAAGCTGCTTATTTGATCAAGTCATGCAAGAAACTAGTTTCGCATTAAGTACTTTGTACCTATTCATGAATTGTAATTGGCAAGATTACTGGCAGTTGTTATAAATTACATGAATATACTACTCGTATTATCAATACAAAAAAAAAAAGATGTTTATGATACCTATCTGAAATAAACAATTTGGAAGGCAACTATTGAACTTACTATATTTATGTATTGAATAAATGTTTTGAGAGCATTACAATACACAGTTAGTAAGAAATGAACCTTATTCTAATGCGCAGAAGAAGCATCACATACAAAAGAATTTATTTAGACATTTCACACTCGAATTACAAAATTACTCAAACCAAACAAAATGAAGGACACAAAAACACAGTGCTTACTTTTCTACACACACAACAATTTTCACATATCGAAACTCAACACGGTAAAGACACAGTTTGTAAATGGAACACGTTCAGTTCAAAAGACATGGTAAGAGCGAGCAAGATACACGAAGTGCGACGGTACACTGCGCCAGCGCTGGCGGGAAATAACGGTCGCCATATTTAAGTTAAAAAAAGTTATCGAAGTAATGATGGTTTATTTCTTTGGAAAATTGGGCTGTAATTTTATGGTCTTGTTAATTTGAAAGCACATAATACTATAGTTACGGTCAAACAAGATGTTATTAAAAAGTCTACTGTTGATAGAAGACTTGATGTATATATCGCGTGCCTAATGAATGACAATATATTAGCATGTCAGGTGGTTTTAATTTTGTAGGAATTCTCTACAGCTGAAGGTACAGAATAGAGTAATGTTAATGAAGAGTTGAGCCTCTTAAAGAGGGTTATTAAATACAGAGGGCTTAGGTTACTTCAGAGTAGGCAAGACATTCTTTGAAGGAGAAATTACATAATTCGTAAATGTTACCGTTTCTGACAGTGTAGTTTAAAATTTTAGATAGACTCTATTCTATAATGAAAAGGAAAGCTGGACAAATAATTTAAAAGTGGTAAAAGTAGCTTACCTACTTATTTTTGTACGGTCTACTATATCATATTAATTGATTGTTCTTTATTTCAATTCCATTTATTTTGATTGAATGATTATAATAACACAAGACACGCGATGTTTCTTCACGTATTATAAAACAACAAATTGTGAAGGAGGGGCGTTTTGAGGGATTGTCTTATGTAATTTTGACGTTCGAAAAAGCTGATTTTCAGCCTAGTTTAAATAAATGACTTTTGATTTTGAACATCGTTACAAAGGCTTCAAACAAAGTCCCACGTAGCTAACCATAATATAAAAGGAGACACATAAAATTACATAAGAAAATGCCTAGAATAAGTCATAATTGAAACTAAAACATAATATGAAGTAAGCAAGGTACAAAAATCATCAGGACAACTTAGTGATTTCAATACACAAAAAACTAAAAGAGAAGAGGCAAATAAATTTATGGATATCATTGTTGCCTGAAATAAAATTATTTATTATTGTTTCGTTTATTCATTTTTAAAACAAACTGGGTGGACAGCGAAATCAAAAGATGTACAAAGAAGGTAGCATGAAAACATTGCCAATAATCATAATAAAAGTGGAACAAACCCACTATTTAGAATTCACCACCACCTTATGTTTCTCTTACCATTTACGTCACAATTCCGGCCACGTTGACCCTAATTCGGGTCTCGAAGCGTAAGTAAAGGAACTTAATCATTTGAACTAGATGCGAAACAAAAACTTATAGTGCGTACTTCACTGTTACTATGTGACCCGCATGTTAAAGTTGCATAAACAGAGATGTTGGTAGCACTTGCGGCATAGATATGGTATATTACTGTTGAGCTTTTGATTGAAGATTTTACATATTCATTTAATTTACGTTAAACTTTTTAAAAACTAATTGTGAAAAGAGAATACTGGAGAGGTTGAAGTTAAAATTACCTTTAGTAAAGACAAAACAACAGAAGAGGTTACTAGTAAATAAAACTAATCTAAAAGATATCTAATAAATTCGTGTGAAGGAAATTCTATAAACAGTTACTAGAGAGGTTAACATTGAAAATAGCTTTAATAAAGACAAAACAATGGCAAACTCTACTACTGTAGACAAAACTAATCTTCAAGATAATAAAATTCATGAAAAGGAAATTCTATAAACAGTTACTGGAGGGGTTAAATTAAAAAATAGCTTTAATAAAGACAACACAATCAAAACAATACTATTGTAGACAAATCTAATCTTGAAGGTAATAAAATTCGTAAAAAGAAAATTCTATAAGCAGTTATTGTTGTTAAGACGAAGCCTATTCCAATCAAATGAAATAGTAAACATTCCGATAATAGAAACACGAGCTTCTAATAAAAATAGCAGAAAGAAAGCTTATTTAAAATTACTATTGTCAGGCCAACACATGTAAAAGGTCAAAGGAAAAATCTTGGAATGCTTAGCTAAGATTAAATTAACTTTAGATCTTTCTTATTTATACTAAACTTGATTATTTTTGTGAACAATAAGGATAGATATGACATCCATACTAATATTATAACCGCGAAAGTAACTCTGTCTGTCTGTCTTTTCACCTTTTCACGCCATAACGGATGAATTTGTATGATTTTGCACACGAATGGCTAGGTTTGGACACAATTTAATACTTTATTTTTCCGATAGTTCTTTCCCGTGGGATAATTGGCGATCTCCATGCGAGCGAAGCGTCAGGAACTGCTAGTATCATAATAAAACGAAAAAAGAAACTGGCGGGCTAAAAAGTGACTATGATGCAAAAAACACACGGTACAGTTAATTATTATTTCCGATGGTAAAAGAAACATTAATTAATAATTAAGTTAATAATAATCCTAACCTAACTAAAACTATTAAAAAACTAAAATATGGCGCCAAAAAATTCCTCCGCATCACTGTCGACTGGTAATGTATGTACACAAGAGACTGGCGGCATTGCCACGTTGTATGGCCAGCCGGTCACGGGAAGTGTCAACCAGCCGTTTGGAGATTTCGTTTAACAAACCCTGAGCACTCGGACCATAATCATAAACATCAATTTAGTTACATCGTCTACACCTAGATTTTTAACTATCGCCAAAACTGTGGTTTGACCTATGCCCCAAAAACTAACTAGCAATGGCTGTTGTTATTTGTCATTGTATTCAAATGAAAAATTTCTAAACGCAATGAAGCCTAAAAATTTAAATTCAAGTAGCTTATGACACGGTTATGTCATCCAACCATGTTGCATTATACATCCATGTTCTTGACCTACAATACGAGTGACGCAGGATAGCTTTCTACTGGTCATCAAGTGGGCCAGTGTCCTGTCATCATAGTCTGACTCATCTTTTAGGGTTATCAGAAATTGACGTAGGTTGATTGCAAAATTGAAGCCACTGGATTTTGTTTTGATAAAACTTTGTTCGATATTTTATTTTTTCCTGTATCACAAACCTCACTGTCGATAAACACCCAGACTTGGAACAACTGCTCACTATTCACACTATCGTGCACACTATTTGTTCTGTGCCGGAATCGAACCCGTGACCAGAAGCCAATCAGCAACTGTGATCTGTTCAGTTTCATCCATTTTAATCCGAGGGTTTTAAAATGCTACTAAAGATTTGGAAGCATTTTGTAATAAAAGCGATTGTTATATTTATGAATCTATAAACGTTATCTGCTTAAGTTCTCAATAATGAAGCTAAGATATTATTCTAGATTGATTTGTTAATTAACTTATAAAAGACCTATCCATTACTGCTTTGAAACAAAAGATTATTTCTCTTAAAAGTTAGTATACTGAGATAACAATCTCTTCTCGATAACAATGGTTACATGAACTACTTTCACTATCCTTTAAGAGATAGTTCACTGACTTGTGTGCTACTAAAAGATGAATAGTATTATTATTGCGATGATAATATTATACATACACACATAAATTGACGCCTTTTTCTGTTGGGGGTAGGCAGAAACTAAAGAACGCCACCTGCTGCAATCCATACAATAATACATACTCCTTTTTTTTCGTTTAAGTAAATACTTCAGATAATATTATGTATGTCAATATTTTTAAATATATTTTTTTCTTTAAATTAATTATGAATGTTATTTGTACCAACTGCCTATATGTTTTTTTTTTTTTTGTAAATAGGATCTCGCCTGGTGGAAAACGATAATAAAATTTCTTATCAATTTTATATCACTGATAGAGGATATTTTTATCAAGCTTTATTTTTTTGCACACTGTAAGCTGCTGTATGAAATGATTAAATTTAACTCCTTAATTAATCACTAAAATTAGATAAAGAAAACAAAAGTCGAAAACTTACCTGAAAACTAATTAACACAGAACTTAGTGATCCAAATATCTAGATTGCGTTCAATGCACTGAGCGATGCAGACGAGAGTGGCTTGGTTAACGCCAAACAACCTTATATAATAACAAAACATAAGAATTGCATAAACCTCGGAGTGGTTTTGTTCAGACTGAGAAACTTTTAGTAGCATACGACGATGTTGACGCAACGTTTCAAAAGGCATATATATCACAAAATGGCGTTTTGACAGATTCAGATATATGGAAGAACGGCGACACATCTCATTAGGTAGCAATTTGGCAGTTGTAATCACGTTAATTTTGATTTTCATAATATATTGACAGGCCAGTTGGCGTGGTTGGTTAAGATACCACCTATCGTGTCTCAGGTCGTGGGTTCGATTCCCATCCAGGACAAACTTTTGTGTGCATGTATATGTCTGTTTGTTCTGAGTCTGTGTGTAATTATCTATATAAGTATGTATTTACAACAAAAAAGTAGTATAATATGTAGTATATCAGTTATCTGGTTTCCATAGTACAAGCTCTGCTTAGTTTGGGATCAGATGACTGTGTGTGAATAATGTCCCAGGCTATTATTATTATTATATTTTTTTAATGTATGAAGTTTTAATTTCTTATGAACTAACGTTTATTCTGATCTCATTTACAGTTAATTCTGAGTGTTTGAGTACTTTTATGGCTTTGAATGATTTTTTTTTGTAGATATTCCATACATATTTTAAAATTCTGAGGCCGCTGAATACTAAAATACTATTTAATCATTTGCTTATGTTCAATCCACGTGCTCGAAAAAATGCCGTCGCGCAATATCAATCTGCCTAGCCTTTTCCCAACTATGTTGGGGTCGGCTTCCAGTCTTCCAGTTTACGGGGAGAAAAACGTTATCGCTTTTTGTATGAAAATTTATAGTTTCACAATTCTCTATTTTGTTTCTACATAATAATTATGTAATGGTAGAAAACGGGTGTCTGTTGTCAACAGTTTGCTAGAGTTTTGTTTTATGTTTTCTCACTGAATATTCTTCTGCAGAGTTTTGTTTGTCCATAATTCCAAGTGAAAGTTTTAGAATATTTACTAAAATGCGCATTATTATCGAGTCAGCTGCAACTAGCAACCACAACTTTTCCCATCTGAACACAACTTTATCTTTCGCTCGATTATACTCACTTACATAATACATTTTTAACCTTAACTTAATAGAAATATAGTCTATTTTACAAAAACTTTCGTAGGCTTTAGCAAACTTGAGCACCGAACAAAATCTTAACGTCAGACAATGTTGAGCCCTAGTTGAGTGTGGTAAGGTTGATTTTGGGTAAGTTATGCTCAACGAACTTGCAAACCGGAGTTTGAATGAAGTTAGCGTAACGGTGGGATATCCCAGCGAATATTGTCGTGAGTCGATAAGTATGGAGTGCGCTTATGTTAAGACGTTTTATTTATATTTTATGAGCTGAGGAATATTGTTGTAAAACAGTTAATTTATTAAATATCAGTTGAATGGTCAACCAAAATTTAAAAAAAAAAGTGTCTTATATTATTTATTTTTTCCTAAACTTTTAACTTCCAAATCTATAAATTACGGAATTAAACTCCACTCAAGTTTTTCCACTACATTAGATCCGTTGCTTTTCGCTCGCAATAAAATAGAAACCTCAATAATATCAATATTTTGGCACTCCGGCTCCTTATGAACATAACTAATATAACCTAGTAACCACATTAGAATACTTTTAAACATTCACTCTCATTTAACTCTGTGTTGTAATAAAATAATTTAGCTAAAGTATTCCGACAGTATTGTTTTCTTAAAAAAAGCCGTCTCCACACTATCTTCACCGCACACTCCAGTTGTTATATCCTGGTGCGCTTTCAACATTCAGTTCATGGATAGCATCAGGAATTCCCTTCAGTATTGCCTGATCGTTTTGTAATGACCATTATTTTGTCAGTTTTGACCTTGGTACTCAAATAGTGTTATGGTTGTGTGTCAATGTGTTGAGATGGGTTTTTCTTCCGATAAAATCTGAGGAGCTCGTGGCTAAGCAATAACAGCTGCACGGGTCGATCCATCAGGTTAAGCTACGCTTGCCGAGATTGGTCTGTGGATGGTGACCATCTTTTCATACCGAGACTCCTCCATGCCTCGGAAAGCACGTTTTGGTCCCGGCTGTCATTCGTGGATCTTTGACAGTCGTTACGGGTCGTCAGAAGCCCAAAAGTCTGACAACCAGTCTTACCAAGGGGTATCGTATTACCCAGTGACTGGGTTGTGGAGGTCAGATAGGCAGTTGCTCCATGTGAAATACTGGTATTCAGCTGCATCCGGTTAGACTGGAAGCCGACCCCAACATAGTTGAAAAAAGGCTATGCAGATTGATTTTGGTAAATCTAGCTTGGGCAACTAACTTACCCTATAATGTTGCCACTACTGCTGGGACGGAAGTCTCCTCTCAGTGAGAGGGAGCGGGCCGTCTTCCACCACGCGAGCCCAGTGCGGGTTGGTGGATGTCACTCGAACTTTTGGCTTTAAGACAAGCCGGTGACTGCTTCGTCGATCTAGTGGTCGTGAGCGCTACTGCTGATCATGAGGTCCCGGGATCAATTCCCAGGTCGGGCAAACTCCTAATATCTAATATTTTCACTTTTGTTTTAAGTACGGACGGTCAGATTGGTCAGGCATCCATGTTTGCTCGTTAGTAGCAGTAGTAAATAACTGTTACTATTTCGCTTACACCTTCACCCACCTCAAGACGCTCATTGGCGACGTAAAACTGGTGGATGCCAAGCTTCACAGCTTGGCTCAACGCTGCAAGGTTGCCTGCTTGTCAGTCTTCTATAGACTGTACTTCGGTGAGTGTGCTCAGGAACTCCACAACCTCATTCCATTGGCCCCCTTCACCATCGATCATCGTTGCTGTTCCACCAATTCGCACTACGCGCTTTCAAACATCCTTCTTAATGCGTACGACAAAAGAGTGGAACTCACTACCTGCGTCTGTGTTCCCGAACGCATTCAATCCGAATCTCTTCAAAGTTAGAGTGAACAGGCTTCTTCTGGGTAAGCTCACTCCATCGTAGACTTTGTCTCTGTCACCTCTGACCTCTATAGTCAAGACTAGTCAAGAGAAAACATCTCAAATAATAAAAAATAAACCCTCATTGCAATTCTATTTGTTAACCAAGTACCTTTAACTCAAGTGGCTCCCAATCCGCCTTCGCAGGAACACTCGGATTTTATGTCTCCTCTTCAACATTTTACACAACCCGTCTTATCCTTCCTACCTGCGTGAGCGTTTTTCCTTTGCTCGCCCTAGCAACGCATCGTGTAGATCACACCTTAGATCCCTTCTTAAATCTCAGCCTCATAAAGCTAGCTACTATTCTTATTCCTTCTCTATCCATGCTGTGAGACTGTGGAACTTACTTCCGCCTAGCATTCGCGATTTAAAAACTGTTTCTCTTTTCAAATATCGAGTAAAAGAGCATTACTTTTCCTCTCAACTGTGAGTATTTATATAAGTATAGTATATGTATGTTTATACATTTTAACTTTATGTATTTATTTAAGTTTATGTTATACGTGTAGGTATAGTTAATATTTTAGTTTAAGTCTTCGCATATTCATATTTTTCTCTTTTTGTTCTCACATACTATTGTCTACATTTCTATTTCATTTCTCCTTTCGTACGTGTTTTTTTTTTATAATAACCGGCAAAACATTTCATCGCAAGGGTCCACAGTCATGTGCTGAATATGTAGTTTCAATTAATGTGATAACCTAATCGCCACTCAGTATAATGTGAGTGAACTATTGAACGAATAACTAAATAAACAAATTCGACCGTCTTCAATAATTTTTCTTCCTTCAGAATTCGGGCATAGACTCCTAGACGTGGTATGATTTTTGAACGAGTCGCGAATATACACAATGAATTTTTCAAGTGAGTGTGGATGGCCAAATCAGAATCTATGAGGAATAGAGAAAAGTACTGAAAAGAGACTCGGGCTCAATTTTGATGAAAACTAAAACGCATCATTGATTTTTTGTAAAATCAATATTTCTAGCCGGGAATTGAACCCGTTGATTTTGAAGAACAAAACACACGCTGTATTATTACATCATTCGATAGTGTCGCTAATACGGATAAAATTCTGGGAAGTAATCGCATAAGGCAAACTAAAGGAAAGAGCTCATTTTTAACAAAATACTTCTTTTTATTTTTCTTATGTTACTTACTTATTAAACCATAACTGATTAATTGTTCTAAATGATGACTATTGTTTTCCATACAAAGCTGGATTCGACGTCTCAAGCATTACATTCAGCATTACATTATAGTATACCCATATTTCGCCAATTATGTTCAAGTCCCATGTAATAGGGGGCGAATCTCTTGTCATTAAGGGTCAATTCCCACTGAAAGAGCAGCGGCCGGCAGCGGCTTTAATATTAAGAACCTTATCTACGTGATTAAAAAGTTCATAGTCATTTGAAGGCAATGGAGGGGCGGCGCCGCGAGAAGCAGCGCGGCGCCGCGAGGGGCAGCGCGGTCCCTCCTTTGCCTTCAAATGACTATGAACTTTTTAATCACGTAGATAAGGTTCTTAATATTAAAGCCGCTGCCGGCCGCTGCCGACCGCTGCTCTTTCAATGGGAATTGACCCTAAGGCTTGTTCTCCGTAAAATACGGTGAAACTAAGTAACTTTGTGTCCATCTTTTACAGTAACTTTAGCATCTTTTTGATAGGAAAATATACACAGTATAATCTACAATACATAAAAAATGATTTCATTTAATATGATTATTATTATTATTTTATAATGATTTCATAATAATGTAACATGCATTGTATTTCTTCTTTTTGCTAAGAATTAATTATTATGTCCTTTATTCATTTTAAAAACTTATTAAATACATTTTTAAATATTTTTTTATAAAAAACATAAAAAAAAACATTTAAAAATATAAAAAAATATAAAATATTATTATTATTTGTCTTGAAATCTTTTTTAGTTTATAGAACTAAAGAAAAAAAAAATCTAAATCCAGGTATATTTTTTCTCAGTTTTTACCATATTACTCCTACAATTTTCATTAAAAGTGTTCATAAAATACAGTTCTCTACAAAATAATAAGTAATGATTTCATTTCAATTACTTTTTTAGTCCAAAGAATAGATTTTTGTAAATACGTAGATTATTGTTTCATATTTTGCAATAGATTACCAGCGTTGTGTCATCGCGCTTCTCTTTCTTTTCTATGCAGTTCGACAGTGACCACGCTTATTAGGTCCGGTAGTCCCCTTAACCGGGTACAAATCCAGTCTCCGGGCTCCTACTGAGAAATTCCAGATGGAAAAACCCAACAACACCTTGCCCGACCCGGGAATCGAACCCGGGACCTCACGCTCAGCATATCGCTTGCGATCATTAGACCAACGAAGCTTTTTATAGTTACACTAGCTGTGCCCCGTGATTGCACCCGCGTAAGTCTCGAACCCGTAAGTATTTCAGTAGTTTTTGCCTGAAAGAGTAAAATAAACATCCATCCATCCTCAAAAGCTCTCAAGCTGGAATTCTTTTTGTTTCAAATAATTATCAATGATGACTACAAGTCTATCTATACCTTACTACCTCGCTCAGTTACCCTTTCAAAGCAATACAAACTCCCATCTTCATTCCAATTGCTTTCACATGAACTGGCACCGCAAAGAAACTGGCAGCATACGTACTTGCATTTCAGAGGTCGACTACAAACTCGACTTCTGAAATGCAAGTCGCCGTATGAAACCAACGACCACTAAACCGAAGAGATGGCACAGCAATCAAGGAGAAAAGAGCTGTATGAATTCAGTGGTTTACTCGTATGTAGAAAACATAATATTTTGTTTTTATTTGCAGGCGTATATCACGATAATAAGCGTCGTCTTATCAAAAAGGTTCTGGTTAATGGGGAAGCGTCAGGGTAGCCCGCGAAATTCAAATTTTCTTACGTTTTTTGCAATTTGCATAGTCAGTATTAAGTTGTATGTTAAATAAAGTATGATTCGCAGTCGTAACAAATATGTATTTACAGAATTATAATCACTAAAATCAGTAATACAATTCGTTAAGTTAGTATAATTCACAAATGTTAAGATTTCATAAAATAGTCATTCATTAGCATTACCTGGTCTTAAATAGTTATATTGATCACTTTAATTATTATAATTACGTAAATACATACTTGTTACAACCGCGAATTACATTTTGATCTACGTACAACGTAATACTGACTTGTAAATTGCAAAAAACGTAAGAACATTTGAATTTCACGGGCTACCCTGACGCTTACGCCTTAAGGCACACATTGTGAGACATTTCGAGACGTGTGATAATGAGATGACATATTTTGTGGCGACGACGATCGACGTTGATCTACCGACATCTGGAATCTGATGGCATCCTTATATTGTGGTCTTGATCCTCCTAAACTAGGTCTAATAATCAATTTTATTGCTGATAGATCGATAGTTATATTTACTTTTTCTTTCAACGCAGGAATGTAAAATAATTATTATAAGATTTATCTGTCCACAGAAAAATTAACTGGCATAATTATAATTAAACGCCTTGTCCAGAGATGTTTAGATGCAATGACCGTGAACATCCAGCATCAGAAAGAATCACTTTGCCATAATGGCAAAGTGTATGTAGGCAATGATATTATAAGTAAAAAGTCGTAGATAGGTTATACACGCTCCGAAAGTGGTACGTCAAAATGTGACTAATTGGCCACATTTTGTCTCTTTTTCGCTCCCGATAATTACGACATGGCCTCCCTATTTCCACGTGTCATCTAATAGTTCGACGTTGTGCCGTTTTTGAACATCGAATGTTGGGTAGGTACCTAACGTATCTACGTCTTTTTACTTCCTCTCGAATGTCTTATGTTACACAGTCCGACATAAGAAAAAATGCTCCAAGTGTCTTAAGTCGGACAGTTACACTAAATTGACAAGTGAAAATATTAAAATGACCTTTATGATAATGTAATCCTAATACAGCTTGACAATTTCAGTCAAGTCAATTTAGTCTCCGACATTCGAGAGGATAATATCATTGTATGAAGGTATTTCTTTTCCCCGTAGAATTAATAAACATGAACATCCGTCGTCGTGTACAATTGGAACGGAGCGTTCCACTTTCAATTATGTAATGTTACTTTTAGGAAGCGGGGTACAGTCTCTGAGACCTTGATGCAGTTCAATGCTGCGTACTTTCCGTTTCCGATGGCACCTGATTAAAATAAAGCTGCTGCAATGCTTGACAAGCCTTTACATCATTATCAACAGTTTTTTTTTGGTGCTTCAATGTCATTGACAGAGTGGTGCTGTTGGTAAACATTTGTAAAATTGTCTTGTGAAGTCGTATAAGTCAAACAAGATGGCAGCGTTGGTTCTGATTTTTGCCACGCGCCATTCTTGTCCTTGTATTCGCATTTATGTATAGCCGTAAATCGTCTTCTTCTACCTTGTCGATGACTTGTGTTATGTAGGTATTAATGTCTTGTTTGCCCATCGACGATTCGAAAATTGGACTATACCCTTTATTTATTTTACTTTTGACATAAGCACGCCTATGAAGTTCCTTATTTAATGATAGGCAACCATAAACGAAAAAATGCAATACCTAATGGACGCTAAAGTAAAATAAATGGTTGGAAAGATTATTTTAAAATCTACGACCTATTTAATACCTTCTTTATAAATAACTTCACCTACATCTGTAACGGGAAACCCATAAAATATTTAAAACTAGTTTTTTCCCGTGGCTTCCCCTGCGTGGTTATCGGAAATTATCCCACGGGAACTCACTACCGAGATCAAAAGTATCCTATGTCCTAATCAAGGTCATAGTCTACCCATGTGCCAAATTTTATCCAAATCCGTTCAGCGGTTTTAGCGGTGTAAGAAAGAAACAAACAAACTCACTTTCGCAGTTATAGAATTACGAAAAACCGGTCTATCGACACTAGACTCACAAAATGTATTGGGTACCTACTTAAATTACAAAAAAAAAAAAACTTAACACACTACTAAAGTTTCTATATACAGGGTTCATGGTAAAACACCAACAACCTCTTAAGGGGTCATTGTACTCATCATTATGAACAACTTTTACTATGGGACCAAACCTGAAATCGCGAAAAAATATCAGCTGTTCAGTACATTTTGACGAATTATAATAATAATCATAATAAATTTCATTTATTTTCAGGTAAATAACACCCATTGCCACACATAAATTAAAATGAAATAAAATTATAAATAGGTAAATAAAATACAATTAAATAAAATCAAATCATGTCACATCAAAATAATACAATAATAAAACGAATAAAATAAAATAAAATAAAAAAGAAATAAAAAAATCAATTCAAAATTAATAAATGATGTGATAAAATTAAATAAAATTAATACCTTCTCTCCGACAAAGGTATAACAACATGTCTGCTGCAACAATGTCGGATGAAGGGGCAGTCCAGCCTTCACGCAATCATCATCAGTATAATGTTGGAGCTAACCCGTACCCTGCGCACCAAGGATAAAATGTACTGAACAGCTGATTTTTTTCGTACAATGACCTACCTACCTACCTATATAATACAATTCAATCATGATTCGAAAGACACGCGGCGCCATCTGTTATCATAAGAACGTTATTGTTGTTTTCCTAGGGATCAATACTTTTTTTCGGGATGAAAGGTACTCTATGTTTGGTTCTGTACACATGACAACGTATATGCAAAATTTCAGGATGATCGGTTCAGTGGTTTAGGCGTGAAAAGGTAACAAACAAACAAACAAACTTACTTTCGCATTTATAATATTATATGAGGGGTGCCAAATCATAATGTTGTAAGTGCCTAGTTTATTAATAAATGTTGAAATTATGAATTCATTTTTTTATTTAACAATTTAAAACAGTTTTTTTTGTTTCTACTGAAAACTTATTTTTTGGCACTTAAAACGTTGTGGTATGGCACCCCTCATATTAGTTAGGATTAGGATTATGTCATCATGTTTAACCCAGAGGAACTTAAACCACCTACGTAACTACCACTTGTACTATAATACTAGGTACTACATAATATAACAAGCGTCGAGGTGAATGTCTTGCCAACAACGTCACTTCGCTCGTGGTGGCTCGTTAGGACTGGGGAATAAGGAAACGTATAAACTAAGGCTGAATACTTCCTCTCTTATACGAGTATTTATTACTTTCAATTGTATACGCAGCCAAATAATTTCCTATCTTACTTTGTTTATTATTACTTCTATTGTAACGATTGATTTTCTTAATAGTGGTTGTGGATTATATTTCTTCCGTACTTTATTTCGGTCTTACTACAAAATATTTAAACACATGTTCAACGCGTGTTTTACGTCAAACTCCATACATAAAAAAAAACCGGTCAAGAGCGTGTCGGAATACGCACAATGAAGGGTTCCGTAGTTGGGATGAATTTATCCCAAGACCAAACTTAACATTGTAGTTGAAAAACATGTTCTCCCATACATTCCAACTACGAATGTCTACGAATGAACAAAAAAGATCCAACCCACATTAGGTGTAATGTGGGTTGGATCCTTTTCGTTTAACTATGGACTAATGTAAGTTTGTACGCACAATATTCAGAGATTTACCATGTTATTTTAAGACCATAGACTTCTTATAGGTATTCCTGTAATCTATTGCTATAGAATTATTTTCTGTATTTTTTCTAAATTTTAAGCTCGGATTTTAAGTTTCGGGCATAATGGTCAATTTTCGTCTATTTTCTTAAATAACTTTAAAACACTTTATTTTAAAATTATCAAAAAATATATTTGAGACCCTCACAGTAAGCCCTTGCATTTGATATATAATATAACACGGTACAGTTTGCATTTTTTTTTTAATTTTCTTATTTGGCCTCCAAAATTAACCCCCATATTCAAAATTCATTAATTTACATTACACATCCATGTTTGGGTCACAGAAATACATACGTGTACCAAATTTCAACTTAATCGGTCCATTAGATTCGGAGCAAATAGGCTGTTACAGACAGACGGACAGACAGACAGACAGACACATGAGTGATCCTATAAGGGTTCCGCTTTTCCTTTTGAGGTACGGAACCCTAAAAAGGAGGAAATAATCCTAGGGCACCAAAAAAATTGTCCGTATCTCTATCAACAGGAAAAGTGTCCAAAAGGCTGGGAGCATTGCCACGTTGTATACGAGTAGCAATGCTGATTCTTTGGCCAAAAAATAGGCCAGCCCTCTGGTCACGTGAAAATTTGGAGGCGATATTTAACTTCTTCTTTCAAAGATTACGCATCAGTCAACAGCTACCACTCTCCATCCGATGACCAGCACCCTAATTGCGTCACTATCAATCGGAATCTGAATCATTTTGAAGCAGATTGCTAATCCATTGCTTCAGGTTCGAAAAATTTGTCTGCTCAACAATATAAATAATGCAATGAAAGTTGTTGAACTGTCAAAATGACACCGATTCCAACTGTACCTAAGTGTGTTTTGCAACTAGCCCACTGTTTCCCAAACTATAACAGTGATACATGCTTTTCTGTCTAACGAGCCGTGTGCTTCGATGGGATTTCTCCAATCAGCAAAAGTAACGAAATTGCATACAACCTTTCAACCCCTACTTAACCCTTTCAGGGAATGAATTTTCAAAAAATCCTTCCTTATTGTTCCTTACCTTTGTTATACTATAAGGAACTCATGTGCAATATTTCATACTTCCACACAGTGGTTTAGGTTATACAGGGTTATTTGTAAAACACCAGCAACCTCTTAAGGGGTCATAGTACTCATCATTATGAACAAATTTTACTATGGGACCAAACCTGAAATCGCGAAAAAAAAAATCAGCTGTCCAGTACATTTATGTTCGCATAATTCGTCAAAATGTACTGAACAGCTGATTTTTTTTGCGATGATGAGTACAATGACCCCTTAAGAGGTTGCTGGTGTTTTACAAATAACCCTGTATATTGTTCATCAGTGAATTTAAGAGTTGAAGGTAGTAAGTACCCATGATGCTCTGTTCTCTACAAAATTCAAAGCATTAAAATCCTCAGTATTTTCCTTTAGCAGCTGCAATTGCAAATCTACTTGACCATAATACCGATGTGAACAACCTCTATCGAACCTACTGCCCGGAGCAATCACATTAATCCGGTACTACTAACCGAAAAACATACATTCGTATTACAAAACACTGATGATTAATACTGATCCTTGTCAACACCAAAAAATTTCCAACTTTATTTCTTTCACTACAAAGTCCGAAATCACTTTTGTGGACGTTGGTGATGGTTAATACGTCACTTTTCTTTTCGTATCAAAGGAATTTCGACTTTGTTGAACAAAACATAGAGGTAAAATTTGATTGGCAAGGATAGTAACGAGACAGGTCAACTTTCTACCAAGAAATTAGTAGGGATAGTCTTAAAACGGATCCGTCTGTGTAGCGTGACTCATTAAACTTGATATTTGTCAACTATTGTTTTTTGCGAAAAATGTTGAGAGTGAGTCATTGGTAGTTTTGTTACTTTCATGCAGATTATGGAATGGTGTTACGGAAAACGTAGTTTTTAAGAACTTAAAAGTTAGTAACTAGCTAGCTACGCACTTAGTTATTGCATCAGTTTTTTTTTCAGGTAAATTTCTGCAAAAAAGGTTCATACGAGCTTGACGCCTACATTTAGGTTTGATCCACACTAGCTTAAGACATAGAGTAGTGGAAAGGAGAAAGGAAGACCTTTGCCTTGCAGTGGGAGAACAAAGACTAAAAATAAAATACATAGGTATAATAATAAATAATTCCTGATAGCCGTGGAATACCTCTCAACTCTTCAAGCACCTCAGGAAGTGTTGCCCCCTTGTCGCTAAGTCACTATGTGGTAACGACCGTTTCTGGGGGCCCATTATTGAGAGTGCAGGTCACCCCCAGCCATTTTGTCCGGATATATTTATTAGTAACATGGGTCAGGCAGGGGACATAATTCTTTCATAGTTCAAGTTACCCCATCCACTTTAGTCACCCAAACCCATAGCCCAGTATGTTTTGTTCTGCCCTGCAACAACCGGGGTTATTCTTGGGTGCACGTGCATAGTGCATATAGGGATAATCGACGTTTGGTGCTCCTCATCACTTGAAAATGTCTAAGGGGCCTTTGCGAGTTGACTTCGGCCCCTCGTACGCCTTCCAAAGGCCCGGGGACCACAGGGTCTCGAGATATGTCAAAAAAAAAAAAATCCTACAGAAGTGGTGAAACCGTGCAGGATATAGCGTTCCAATGACCAATTGAAACGCTATTGGTTGGTTCGCCATATTGAGACCGAGCCATAGAATGAACGGCTCAGTCTGTCACAAGATTTTTTCTTTCCACGAGCATATTGTACGTTTTTTGTAAGTTCTAACTTCTTTTTTAGGGTTCCGTACCAAAATGGTAAAAAAGAACCCTTATGGTGCGACTCAGTCTGTCTGACTGTCTGTCTATCCATCTATCACAGCTAGATATCCCAAGAACTACTAATGCTATCAACTTGTATTTCGGAATAGTTTTAGATGACGTTTGCACAATTATTTTGCAAATAAGAAAGAAATAATTTTTTTTTTTTTTTTTGCAACAGGGACTGAAAGGGTTCTAAAAAGTACGAAGTGGGGCTACTAGGGCATGTGGGGTATCATTTGAAAGAACGCTGTTTGCACATTCTCAAACATTTTTTTTAGGCCGCATAGTTTTCGACTTTTGATGAAAAATATAAAAAAAATACCGTTCCCCCTTCTCACCGAAGTTTGCATAGAGAAAAATCAAAAATTATTCTGTGATAGAAGTTTATGTAAAGATTACAAGAAAAATAAAACTATGTCTCTAAATAGCACACTTTTTTCTATATGATGGTACGGAACCCTCGGTGCGCGACTCCGACTCGCTCTTGACCGGTTTTTTTTAGACCACTATGTCGTGTGAGCAACCATAATCAAAACAATAAACCACACTAATACTAACTGAAATTACAAAAACTGGTTAGCATAATCGGCCTATAATGTTCCCAGGGCCTGCAGTCTCGACATAGATAGCGATCGCTATACGACCGAATTCGGTCGCAAAGTCCTATTGGGGTCCCTAGACGGTCAAAATTGCATGACAAACACGAAAAAATCACATGCTTGTCAAGCATTTTTGACTGTATGCACTAGGACTTAGCGACCGAATTCGGTCGTATAGCGATCGCTACCTATGTCGAGACTGCTGGCCTAGAGCTGGGACACTCTTCTCTCAGTGAGTGGAAGTTGGTCATGCATACGCGGGCCCAGTGCGTGTTGGTAGATGTCACATGTCATGTCTTCGAATTTTTTGTTCTAGGACATGCCGGTTTCCTCACGATGTCTTCCTTCGCCGTTTTGAGAGCAGTGGTGATGAAATAATTTACACAAAGTAAAGCGCCTGTCTAGGTTCGAACCTACGACCTACAGCTTTTAAGTCGCGGCCGTTACCACCGGGCCACCATTGCTCCAAATATTGGTTAATATCTTAAAGTGCTCAAACTAATATTTTATGATCACCAACCTATCTTCTAAACGGATAAAATGACTACAAGCAACATCGACGTCGCGTAGCGCAAGTCGACCCATATTGAACTACTGATAGATGAAAGATATGTCAAACCTCCTTTTACTTAATTGAAACTCCGCAAGGACGAAAACAAACTCCACTTCCACCCAAAAGTACCCACCCACGCAGTTGGTCAAGATAAAGATAAGTACACAAAACAAAAGACAGTGGGCGGACTCCTGCAGAATGTATTAGAAAAGGTGGACAAAGGTCCTATACGTGTAAGGATCGGGGTTATTGTTGAAGAGGACACGCGTGTGCTTGGTGTTTCAAAGGGTTGATTGGATTGAAATGACATTTGCTTGGCTCTAGAAAAATATAGCGATGTTTTCAATTTTCACTTTTTTAGTGCCAAATACACTAAATGTCATGCTCTTTCGTTTGCGTGTATTGAAATACCGTTAATCTGTCTCTTTCTATCAAAAGCGTAGTTCATAGTTGTATTAAAAAAATCCATGAATGTTCCATGAATGTTAACTTCGAAGGTCCATGAAGATATACTTTGACTGATTTTAAGTTACTCAGCTGCAGAAAATTTCAAAACACAAACGAATTAAATACATTTGCAATATCTTTTTAGTAGTGCTAAAGTATCAGCACGGTTTTATTATTTATTTAATGCACTACCCATACATTTATTATCCTTCTTCTTGGACATTGAACCAGTCTGTAAAGCTGAATATTTTTGAGTTTTTCACTTAAGGGGGAAGCGTCAGCGTAGCCCGCGAAATTCAAATTTTCTTACGTTTTTTGCAATTTACAAGTCGGTATTATATTGTACGTTGATCAAATTATAATTTGCGGTTGTAACAAGTATCTATTTACATAATTAGAATCATTAAAGTGATCGATCAATACAACTCTTTAAGACCAGGTAATCCTAAAAAATGACAAATTCATGAAATCTTGACATTTTAGGATTATATTAACTTAAGGAGTTGTATATAAGACTCTATTGTTTATAATTCTATAAATACATATTGTTACGGCCGCAAATCATACTTTTTTTAACATACAACTTAATACTGACTTGCACATTGCAATACACGTAAGAAAATTTGAATTTCGCGGGCTACCTTGACGCTTCCTCCTTAATGTCTGTCAACATAATCAATCTTAGTGCACAAATAACAACTTATCTGTTTGAAGTATTGAGGTAGAACTTAGAACCGGCTTGAAATAGGCACATTCCATAGAATTCTTTCTCAACCAAATGCAGATGATGCGAAGAGTTTGTTCAGGTTCATGGCCCAAATGTAAACTGTAGCAGTGTGTGTTAAGGGTGCGGTGGGACTGTCATACGCATTGCAATTATAAAAGTCCTTAATTGGATAAAGAAAAAAAAGTGTATTACTAGGGGGGGGTTGGTTGTTTGTTTAGCTATTTTTAAAATGTTATGGTTATATATTACAATATTATGATATGACGGAGTTTAGAACTAGTCTTATGAGTAGATGCATAATTGTTTTATTATTTTATTTAATTTTTGTCCTCAATATTGACAATTCTGTAGTTAGTGCAGTGGGGAAGAAAATTGTCAATTAGTTCCGTAAATATTGGCCAAAGTAGGGTTAAAATTAATATGAAGTAGACAATAGCAAAATAATGTCAGATGTCGTCTCATATCGGCCGTAAATCTGCTCAGAAATAAAAAAAATCCCAATCAAAGAAAGCTCTCAACAAAAAGAACGCAATGAGCCTAAAAAGTCTAGTGCCAAGCAAATACAATAGCTACGGCAGTGTCAGAAACCGTCAGAAAATCTGTTCCAAATAGCAAAAAAAATTGGGATGTCATTTCATATCGGCGGCCGTAAATCTGCTCAGAACGGAAAAATATTACAATCGGTGAATGCTTACTTATAAGAAATTAAATGAGCCTACTAAGTCTAGTGTCGAGCGAATACAATGTCTACGGCAATTTTCCGAAACTGTAGTAAAATTTCAATCAGTTTTCACAAAACAAACGGCGCGGACTCGAACTGCGCCTACCTTTCTACATTGTTCTCACATGTATATTTTCAACATGAACAATGTAACCAATATTTTGACCCAACTTCGGCGCCGCATCGAATACAAGGCCCAAACTGCGGCCAAGAAACTGGGCATCCTAAATAGGGTGAAGCGATACTTTACGCCTGGACAGCTTTTAACCCTTTACAAAGCGCAAGTCCGATCCTGTTTGGAGTATTGCAGTCACCTTTGGGATGGTACAGCCAAGTACCAACTAGCCGCGCTTGATTTGGTGGAACGCAGAGCTAAGAGGTTCATTGGCGACGTAAAACTGGCGGATGCCAAGCTTCACAGCTTGGCTCATCGCCGCAAGGTTGCCTGCTTGTCGGCTTTCTACAGATTGTACTTCGGAGAGTTCCCGAGAACTCCACGACCTCATTCCACCGGCCCCCTTCTACCACCGGACATTTAGACGCACTGCCAGTTACCATCTTTACCTGGTTGCTATTTCACAAATTCGCACTAAGCGCTTCCAAATGTCTTTTATAATGCGCACAGCAAAGGAGTGGAACTCACTACCTGCGTCTGTGTTTCCGAACGCATACAACCCTAAACTCTTCAAAGTGAGAGTGAACAGGCTTCATCTGGGTAAGCTCACTCCATCGTCGACTTTGTCTCTGTCACCTCTGACCTAGACTAGAGTCAAGAGCAAACCCATCTCAAATAATAAAAAAATCAAGATTTCATGAAAAAGTTATTCAATAGGATTTTAATGATTAAAATTCTATAAATACAGATTTGTTCCGTTCGCGAATCATATTCAGATCAATGTACAACATTAAACTGACCAAATCTCAAATCAAACTAATAAGGCCACTATCGCTGAAATCAATCAAAGGAACATACTGTGGACAGAACTTAAAAAAAACTCTAGTTACGATACAGTAAAAACAGAATTCACTAAGAAAAGAGACTAAGTAGCTAAATTAATAGCAGAAACTTCCTACTACTATCATGAATTTAACAAATGTATTAAAAACCCAAGAAAATGTGGGGCCTAATAAATACCTTAACAAACAAGAAAATAAAACAGAATTGTGTACCTCCAAAATTAAAAATTAAAAATTCCAAATGATATTTGCCAAATATTTAACAAATATTTTGCTACAATTGGACCACTATTAGCGAACGACATACCTCATTTATTTCATAATGATAACAACCGTGCTTTACCAAATCCTATTACCTAAAACACCGAGATGCTCTCCAGTTTCAGTTCATGTTTCGCTAATGAAATAACAACCATTATAACTAACCTCGATCCAAATTGCAGCACAGGCCTAGACAGAACAAAAACCAAAGTAATTAAAACCGTTAAAAGTTTAATCGCAAACGATCTGAGCAAGTGTCTGAATAAATTAATGGATGACGGGAACTTTCCTGAAACACCAAAAATAGCAAATGTAACGCTAATTTATAAATCAGGCCCCACCACAGATCCAGAAAATTATCGACCGATCTCAGTGTTGCCTGTAATGTCAAAAATACTAGAAAAATTATTCACAGCCGACTATAAAATGATCTTAGTTCTATTAAATTCATCACTAACCGACAATATGGAGTTACACCAAAAAGTAATACTACTACAGCTACTATTGATCTCATCACTAAAATTAAACAAAACATAGACAGAAAAAACATAGCCCTAGGCATTTTTATTGATCTAAAAAAAGCGTTTGATACGGTTAGCCACAAACTACTCCTAAAAAAAACTGGAATCAATTAATATCACTGGAAAAGCTCTAAAAATGTTCGAGTCTTACTTAAAAAATCGTTCGCAAGTGGTCAACGTTGGTAATCACCAAAGTGATGCATTACCTATTGCGGCTAGATACATGTGGCGTTCCACAGAAATCTATCTTGGGTCCCTTACTCTTCTTAACACATTAAACGCCGACTCAAATTTAGTGGTTGTTCCGTTTGGGCCGTGGGGCTCACCGGTGAGCGACAGCTATGCTACCCGTTCAGGCCGTGGGGCTCACCGGTGACCGCGCGACGGGCTTGTGTTTGAACTCAATTTTCTCGCTGGAGGACACAGTGCCGGTACAAAAATATATTGAACGTGCCCGGCGCGGCCCTGGAGAACAGTTTACGCATACTAGCTCGTTTCGACACTAGGTATAAAAAAGACTGTTAATTTTTTGCCTAAGTATACAAGATGTGGTTTTAAAATGAAAGAAGGCTTACAAAATATATGTTTTATTAGAAAATATTTAAAAAAGGTTTAATAAAAGTTAGGCGATCACTTATTTTTGGACTTAGTAAAAAATAAACTAAACAAACTTCGAAAAAAAAATTAAATAATTCAATAAATTACTACGAAATTAAACTTTGTCATGAATATTTGGCGCATAAATGAAATCAATCTTAGAAACAAATCAATATATAAACATTTTTGCTTTCTTTGCGTCGCGCAGTCGGGTAAAAAATTGGTCAATGGTGAAGCACATTGAAGCAAGATATGCAAAGAAAAGGCTTCTCCGGGCACTGTGGACAAAACGTTCTCACCTTTTTAGTTTTGTTTTTAGCCAACTTTCTGCCGTAAGTAGCTGCGTTAATTTTGTAGCAATTTACACATGATCGCCTGCTTGTTCTGGCTTGCCCTTCTTTTTGTTGCAGTTTGTGTGCCATTCTTCTAGGTCTTGCAACTGGAACCTCTTGTTGGCTGCAAAACGACTTCAGTAATTCCAGCCGGAAGTCTGCCATTTGTATTTTCTTGCTAGCGACACTTTGATACAAAACCAGTGCATTGACCACTGCAGTATTCAGGAGAAGGTTGATTGCATACTTCTTGTACCATTTTAACGATTTCCTCAGTGGAGTTGAGTAAGCAGCCATCTGATCGGACATATCTACAGCTCCTTTAGCGCCGTTATAGTCAATGACTATTTTCGGTTTGGAAATAACTTTGTTGCGTTTTCGGACATTTTGGAATCGCACCGAGTGTTTTGTGGACAGCAAAAGGACGTCTCTTTTGTCCTTCCACTTCATTACAGTTATGCCCTCACTGCTTTCCTTCGCAATGAATTGTCCTCGCTTCAGTTTATCATTTACTACATCCTTTGGCAGATGCTTCCGGTTCTTCCGAATCGTGCCTACGAGATGAGTCTCTGCATCCAGAAGTTTTTTGGCAAGATCTATACTGGTGTACCAGTTGTCAGTCACTAGCGTATGTCCCTTGTATAGAAGATCGCTGCATAGAGACATAACAACGTTCAACGGTGTAGTATTGGTTTCATCGTTATTCTTTCCTGCGTATACATTTATTTTGTATGTATATCCAGGGATAGTACATAACTTAAACTCCTTTATACCATATTTATGCCTTTTTTGTTTATTGTATTGTCGAAAAATTATTCGTCCGCGAAAAGGGACCACGCTTTCATCTATGCAGATCTCTTCGGAGGGGGTGTAGTTTTTTTGGAAGTTCCTGTTCATCACTTCGAGCAATTTCTCAATCCTGTGTAATCTATTAGATTTATTGTCTTCGTCTTGCTGAGAAAAGTGCAGCATTTGCAAAAGCAGCTCAAATCGGTTTCGACTCATTATTGTTCGAGGAAAATTCTGTCCAAGTATAGGATCTTTTGACCAGTAGTAGGCTATTTTGGGTAATTTTACGATCCCCATGAAAATAATCAATCCGAAAAATCGTTTCATTTCTGCTGCAGATGTAGGTTTCCAGTGGCGAATCCGCGCAGCTTTAGATGCTGCGTCAGACCCTGTGACTTTTTTGATAGCAAAGCTATTCGTATAATCGGCGACCATTTCAAATACTTCGTATGGTACTAATAAATGATAGAAATCTGCCGGGGTTTTATCGATCATTTCTCTTACAACTCGTGAATCTAATCCTGGGAATTCAGTGTACGGGATAATCCGACGCTGATTACCTTTTGGTTGGTGCCACACGGTAGATGATGCAGGAAGCGACGCGGTGTGACCAGAAGTACTAGGCACGGCATTTTCAAGTTCAATGTCGCTCGTGTCACTAATGGACAGAACTCGTCGACGTCGCTTTCGTAAAGGTGGTTGTAAGTCATACTCCTCCTCAGACTCCGAACACTGAAAGCTACTATTGAGCAAGGAAATTTCAATGTTTTCAATCTGCGTCAAATCGTCATTTGTTATTTCAAAGTCTTCAAAATCATCCATGATTCACACCACACTTTTCCTTACAGTCAGGCAAGATACAGTTTATTCACTTTACAGGTAGGTAACCAGGGTAAAACTGTCACTAAAACTATCCAAATTATGTATTATGAAAGGTAAACAATGCGCGTGACCTTGCGTGCGATTACTAACTCTCTAATGGCACGTGTCAAGCGCGCGGCCGAGCGCAGCGCTTCCTGGAATCCTGGAAGGGCGCGGAGTGTGGCCGGCGCCGCGACCCCCGCGGCCCCGCGCGAAAGAAATGCAGATTTCCAACGGCGTGCGCCGTGGTGGTCACCGGTGCGTGACAGCAATCATTTTGTTAATTCTTTGGATAGTAATAAGAAATAATCATTTAGATTGGGGTTTTTGACTATTTTGGACCGTATGAGCCAATAAAATACAATGTGTAAAATTTGTCGAAATCGCGAATCGGCGTCAGCCCATATGCAAAGTATAGTGGTGGTCACCGGTGACCACCACGGCGTTCAACGTGTTAATATATAGAAATAGTATCAATGAAATTAAATTGTGCAACATTAGTCATTGTGCAACATTAGTCATTGTGCAACATTAGTTTAAAAAAAAATTGTATTGTTTACATTCCCATACAGTCAAAGTTTGCCACAGGAAGAAAACAATTTTAGATGTGAAATGAATATGACATTACATAACTTGACATATAATAATAATTTATTCCATTTAATTGACACTAACAATTATGTTGGTAATCATTTATATTTGACAAAAGATAGATTTTTTATGGATAGGCACTATCTTTCAAAATATTGCAAAAGACAGTTAGCTGTGTCGCTATCATATTATTTTTCTATTACAGCCAAGAATTTGGCTAAACAAGTTGCTTCTATTGAGCAATGCCATGACATTTTATATCATTCAGCCAATAACTTGGTATCCAAAATTGACATTGATTGTAATTTAAATTAGAAATTAAGACAATAGAGGCATCCTCTAGCAATAAGGTACAGAAATGCAAAAATAAACCAAATGAAACTTCAAAATTAGTAAATAGTATTAACCTGGTGCATTAAAATATTCAAGGTTTTCTCAACAAAGATTTAGAAGTAGAATTATTTATGAATTTTAACAGTATTGATATTCTTTGTATAACAGAACATTGGCTTAAAAGCCAACAGTTTATGTTTAATTTTAATAATCACCAGGTTGGTAGTTCGTTCAGCAGAGTAAATGCTATACATGGTGGCTCATTAATTTTAGTAAGTAACCAGCTGAAATTTAAAGACCGTAAGGATATTGTGAGCCTATCTGTTGAGCGGACAGTTGAAATAGCTTGTATAGAATTGGAGCAATTTATTGTATTAAGTGTGTACAGGCCCCCTTCAGGATTGTATGACTGCTTTGAAAAGGTAATGGATGAAGTGTTACACAAGATATGTAACTCAAATAAATCTATTATCATTTGCGGTGATTTTAATGTTAATTTATTAGAAAAGTCAGGTTCTTGTAGTAAAATAATAAGTCTGTTTCAGTCATACAATCTTGTAAACCTATTTTTAGAGCCCACAAGAATAACCCCTGCTAGTGCCACATGCCTAGATAATATTTATAAATGATAAATGATAAATGATTTTTATTTCTGTAAGTAGGTTTGTACAAACACTTTTACAAGTCAATATTTTTTTTTAAACTAGATGAGGTCGGCGTTTCCTATCTGACTACTCTGAGAAGAAAGGCCGAAACAAACTCAGAGGTCACAGTCTCTTATAAAGTCCAGACATAATCTTGATCACTTCATGTGAAGACCATGTAGATTGGTGTCTGAAATGGTCTTTTGAGGAAAGAACCACACAGATTGAGAGGACCTGTCCAGTCAGTGCACGCATTTGTCAGTAATCGCGCAGCTCAACTCAGAACTTAAGGAGCTCAACGATTCGACGAACAATACCAAAGAAAGGACATTGGGGTAGGCCGCATAGATTACTCAAACTGCCAGACCATGATTAAAAATAACTGAGAGAAAAAATAAAACAAACAAAAAAAAAAAAAAGCAATGACCTACATAGTCTTCACATTCACAATAAAGTAAAATAATATAATACTTACAAAGTAAATATTAATATCAACATTCAGTATGCAAAAATAAAAATAATATAAAATAAATATAAAATAAATAATATAAAATAAAACAGATATACAGATATACAGATGTTATTCCAAGCCATAAAGAAATTATAAATTTACTGGATTCCGATCATTGCGGGCAAAGGATTACTATCCAAAACCAAAACAACAAAGTGGCTAAAAAGGATATCATTGTTAACCCCAAAACTACAAGTCGCTTGGGAGCTTTTAAAGTTAAACTCATTAATAAATTAACAGTTTTGGCTAATCATACTGATCCTAATCATCTATATGATGATTTTTTTAATATGTACTGTCAACAATTTAATCTCATCTTTATTCCCAAGACTATCTCGGTTAATAGTAACGCGTCTTTCAGTGATTGGGCTACCATTGGTATTCATAAAAGTAGAACACGGCTTTATGAAATATACAATGAAAGGTCTTTTGTAAACACTGCTGAATTTAATTTATATGTTAGAAATTATTCAAAATTATTTAAAAAAGTTTGTTGTATGGCCAAGTCGCTGTATTTGAGTTCGAAGATTAAAAACAGTAGTAATGTAATTAAAACGACTTGGAATATTATTTATAGTGAAACAGGAAGGTCTAATAACCGAAGTGCTGACTACAGCCTGTCTATTAATGACAACATAATAAATTCAGACGCACAAGTCGCCGCGGCCTTTGAAAATTTCTTTTCAGATATTCCCGTTTCAACTACTAAATCCCTAAACTCATCAACTTCTGTTGCTGAGTCTTTACTTAAGGAAAATGTTAATGCTTGCGATTCGGAATTTAATTTTGAACATATTACCTGTAGAGATATAATTAAAACCTTTCACACTTTAAATGTAAAAAAGACAGCAGATCTGTGGGGTAATTCTGTTGAAGTTGCTAAGTCTATTATTGACATTGTAGCACCTACTTTAGCTCTTATCTTTAATAACTGTATCGACTGTGGGGAGTTTCCTGACCTTATGAAATATAGTAAAATAATACCTTTGTTTAAATCAGGTAGTACATCAGACCCCACAAATTATAGACCTATTTCAGTACTACCTACGTTTAGTAAAATTTTTGAGAAATTAATTTTAGACCAATTGCAAAGATTTTTTAATAAACATAAATTATTACATAACAAGCAGTTCGGTTTTACAAAGGGTCGTTCAACTACTGATGCCGGTGTTGAACTTTTAGGACATATTTATAATGCATGGGAAGACAAATGCGATGCCTTGGGCATCTTTTGTGATTTGTCCAAGGCATTCGATTGCGTTCTTCATGAAACGCTAATCAGGAAACTCCGCCATTACGGGATCCGGAACACCGCTCTGGATCTTCTTACTTCATACTTGAGTAATAGGATTCAGAGCGTTGACGTTAATGGAAAAAGATCGCCCGGATCTATAGTAACAATGGGGGTCCCACAGGGCTCGATTCTTGGTCCTTTCTTATTTCTTATTTATATTAACGATTTGCCCCACCTCATTAAGGATAATCATGATATAGTTTTGTTTGCGGATGATACTTCACTTTTGTTTAAACTTAAACGTCAGCAGCTGGTTACTGACGATGTAAACAGAGCGATCTCAAAAGTAGTTCACTGGTTCAATGTTAATAATTTACTCCTTAATGAAAAAAAAAACCAAATGCATTAAATTTACGCTACCTCACGTTAGGCAGGTGAAAACTAACGTGTTGATAAAGGGCGAAGAATTGAATCCTGAAGATAGCACAGTATTCTTGGGCTTAACTTTGGATGCTAAGCTTCAGTGGGGCCCACATATAGATAAATTGTCAAAAAAGCTAAGCTCCGCAGCATACGCTGTTAGGAAAATTCGTAATTTAACTAACATAGAGACAGCCCGTTTAGTGTACTTTAGCTATTTTCATAGTGTAATGTCGTACGGTATTCTGTTGTGGGGAAATGCAGCCAACATTCAGACTATCTTTGTTTTGCAGAAAAGAGCTGTTCGATGCATTTATAAATTAAGTCCGAGACAATCTCTGAGAGAGAAATTTAAGGAGATTAATATAATGACTTTGCCTTCTCAGTACATTTTTGAAAATCTTTTATATGCCCATAAAAACATTAAATTGTTTAAAAAATACAGTGATATCCACAATATAAATACTAGGAACAAACACAAATTTGTTGTACCTCCAACAAGGCTCAAGAAAATAGGTCGCTCATTCAGGTGTCAATGTATACGCTTTTATAATAAACTTCCAAGCCACGTTCAAGCTCTGAGCCTTAATAAATTCAAATCATTCATTAAACGCAAGTTGTGTCAGAAAGCTTATTATACCGTTAAAGATTATATTGAGGACAAAAAGGCTTGGGAATGAACTGCTCCAAATTTTATTTTATTCTTTTATTTTGGCATACTGAATGTTGACATGACTATTTACTTTGTACAGTATTATATTACGAGTATTTTAATTTATTGTGAATGTGAAGACTATGTAGGTCATTGCTTTTTTTGTTTGTTTTATTTTTTCTCTCAGTTATTTTTAATCATCGTCTGGCAGTTTGAGTAATTTATGCGCCCTACCCCAATGTCCTTTCTTTGGTATTGTTCGTCGAATCGTTGAGCTCCTTAAGTTCTGAGTTGAGCTGCGCGATTACTGACAAATGCGTGCACTGACTGGACAGGTCCTCTCAATCTGTGTGGTTCTTTCCTCAAAAGACCATTTCAGACACCAATCTACATGGTCTTCACATGAAGTGACCATGATTATGTCTGGACTTTATAAGAGACTGTGACCTCTGAGTTTGTTTCGGCCTTTCTTCTCAGAGTAGTCAGATAGGAAACGCCGACCTCATCTAGTTTAAAAAAAAAAAAAAACATGATTGACTTGTAAAAGTGTTTGTACAAACCTACTTACAGAAATAAAAATCATTTATCATTTATCATTTATAAACTACATGGTCACCTTACCTTATATGCTGATGACACTTGTTTATTTAACTTCGGATCTTCCATCCATCACATTGTCTCACAAGCTCAAGGTTTAAATACCTTATTCGCATGGTTTCAGTTCAATCTCCTAACAATAAATATCTCTGAAACATGTAATATAATATTTAAGGCTAAAAACAAACCTATTCCCCCATATGACCAACTAACAATTAATGATGTTCCGCTACAGCAAAAAGCATGTGAAAAATATCTCGGTCTAAGAATGGACAGCTCACTAACGTGGAATGCTCACATTGAACACGTAAAGAGTAAACTCTCGGCACTCTCCGGGTCACTGCGTAATGTAGTTCGTTGTATTCCACCAAAATTGCGGTATACTATTTACAACTCCCTAGTAAAGCCGCATCTACTTAATTTGATCAAAATTGCTGCAAAAACAAAACTGTCAGAGCTCCAAGTTACCCAAAATAAACTCATAAAAATACTATTCGACTATCCATCAACCAGGAAAATTTATCAAGACACAAAAATAATGAATATAAAACAACCATATATTTACAACACATGCATTTTCATCAGAAATATTCAAACTTATCACTAACCCAATATAAAGAAGTTAGTCAACGCAGCACGCGGCGAGCAAGCTTGCTAGTTTTACCTAAGACAAGAACTAATTATGGCAAAAAATTCTAACTTTTGAAGGAGCACAACTTACCGTCAACAAATTACCGTCATGTATAAGAAATCTACACTATTCGAATGCATTCAAAACTCAATTTAGCCAGCACATAATTGCGGATCTATCACTTCTGGACAAATGAATGCATTGGATGGGTAACTATTAACCTGTAATACTGGTGACGAACTTTTTGTAATCTGTGTATGTTTTTTAGTATTGTTCTCAAGTAAGTGACATATATTATGTCTTTATTGGGAATAAAGTTTCACGCTTAAAACCGAACGCTTTAAACCGAAACCGAAATTGCAAAAAACGAAAGAAAATTTGAATTTGAAAAATTTGAAATTCGCGGGCTACCCTGACGCTTGCACCTTAAGACGTCAAAAGAAATATTCAAACAAACACATAACTACGTTTTTCTTTGTGACTACTCCATTATTACTTAGTTCTTTATTATTTTGTTACGTAAAGCACAACAAAGGTTCTAAAAAGGGAAATGTAGGTACTTAAAGAATATTATATGTTAAGAAAGACATAATACAACGAAGTAAAATAAGAAGATCGCTGCTTCAGAAATAACTTTAGTAGGTAGTTAAATATTTGTTTAAGTTAGAAAGTTTAATTGGATATTATAATAAAAAAATACTTATTCGATATATTTTTGACATATCATGCAAGGGCAAAATGCAGTAATTGGACTTGTTCATGCCCAATGATGGACCTGTTATTTTGAAATAATTACCCTACCGCCGCCGCGCCATATCTCTACGTTGACGTCGTTGTGGGGCTTGCGCGCTCCTAAACTCTAAGTCTGTGCCGGTAGAGTTTACTTTCCCAAAATAGGTCTAGGGTGGGGAGCCAGACTAAGAGAGATGCATAAACCCGCAGGGCAGCATGTGGCGAGCTGTTGGGCAGTAGCGACCCTACGGACCCTATCTCCCGGGAGTAGTCTCTGGCTTGCTATTATTGGCCGGCTGGAGTGAACACTGACGAGGAACAGAGCTCCCAACTCTTTCTTGCCTTTATTGGCCAGCTTGAGTGGAGAATCGCAAGAGCAAACGTGCTCGGAGGAAGGAAGTATTCCAGTAAGGTGCCGGTAGGGATCATGACCGTACTTCCGGGATTGTCCTGATAGCCGTGGAATACCTCTCCACTCCTCAACCATTTCAGGAAGTGTGGCCCCCTTGTCGCTACGTTACTATGAGCTAGCGACCGTTTCCGGGGGCCCATTATTGAGTGTGCCGGTCACCCCGTGCCATTTTATTGGTGTGTTTATATAACATTGGTCAGGCAGGGGACATAGTTCTTCCATTGTTCAAGTTACCCAATCCACTTTAGCTACCCAAACCCATAGCCCAATATATTTTGTTTCCAAGTTCTGCAATAGTCCTGTACCAACCGCTGGTTGTCTTTGGGTGCACTAGCATAGTGCATATAGGGATAATCGTCGGTAGGTGCCTCTTTATCATTTAAAATTGTCTTAGGGGCCTCTGTGAGTTGGCTTCGGCCCCTCGTACGCCTTCCAAAGGTCCGGAATTAAAGAATCCCGCGATCTGTCAAAAAAAAAAAAAAAAGAATAATTATGATAATTTTATAGGGATGATTTTTCCAACGCCAGTCTTATTATAGGAGGCTTGAAGTGAGCTATCATTCCACCTGCTTCTAGGGATGGACACTTTTGACAGCTAACTTCAAGCTCACTTCACCTTAGTTTCCACGTTTAGATTTTTACAAAAGAACCAGCGGCAGACATCTTTTATCCGTGGGATAAAATTGGCGATGGCGTCTGTCAGTTTTTGTCCAGTTTTCGTTAAACGAACGTTCGTTAAAATTTTCGAAAACGATATCTGACGTTCAGAAAATCATCAAACAGCGTTTAGTAGGGTCCAAATATCATATATGAGTAAAAGGAGTCTAATCATATATTTTGAATTCCCAGGATGGGCAAATTGTTATTGGGTTTTGCCAACAAGAATAAGTAGCAACCCAAAAAAGAAAGCAGGAGTAGCAACCCAAAAAAGAAAGCAGAAGTAGCAACCCAAAAAAGAAAACAGGAGTAGCAACCCAAAAAAGAAAGCAGGAGTAGCAACCCAAAAAAGAAAGCAGGAGTAGCATCCCAAAAAAGAAAGCAGGAGTAGCAACCCAAAAAAGAAAGCAGAAGTAGCAACCCAAAAAAGAAAACAGGAGTAGCAACCCAAAAAAGAAAGCAGGAGTAGCAACCCAAAAAAGAAAGCAGGAGTAGCAACCCAAAAAAGAAAACAGGAGTAGCAACCCAAAAAAGAAAGCAGGAGTAGCAACCCAAAAAAGAAAGCAGGAGTAGCAACCCAAAAAAGAAAGCAGGAGTAGCAACCCAAAAAAGAAAGCAGGAGTAGCAACCCAAAAAAGAAAGCAGGAGTAGCAACCCAAAAAAGAAAACAGGAGTAGCAACCCAAAAAAGAAAGCAGGAGTAGCAACCCAAAAAAGAAAGCAGGAGTAGCAACCCAAAAAAGAAAGCAGGAGTAGCAACCCAAAAAAGAAAGCAGGAGTAGCAACCCAAAAAAGAAAGCAGGAGTAGCAACCCAAAAAAGAAAGCAGGAGTAGCAACCCAAAAAAGAAAGCAGGAGTAGCAACCCAAAAAGAAAGCAGGAGTAGCAACCCAGTCTGGATTTGTGTCTGGTTGATGGCAATAGGCTCGCCTTCTGTTACCTGGGACTGGCGATATGTGGGTTATAGGTACATCTCTGCCTAACCCTTCGGGGATTACAGGCGTGATGTTATGATAGTCTACTAAGGGCAGAAGGAAGAAAAGAGGGAAGGAGGGTGTGGGTCATTGTATTTTTATTTGTTTCTTTTTCTCTCAGTTATTTGTAATCATGGTCTGGCAGTTTGAGTAATTTATGCGGCCTACCCCAATGTCCTTTCTTTGGTACGAGTATTTTTCGTCGCGATTACTGACACATGCGTACACTGACAACACAATCATTGTGGTTAATTCCTCAAAAGACCATTTCAGACACAAATCTACATGGTCTTCACATGAACTGACCAAGATTATATCTGGGCTTTCAAAGAGACTGTAACCTTGAGTTTGTTTCGGAATTTCTTCTCAGAGTAATCAGATAGGAAATGCCGACCTTATCTACTTTTTAAAAACATGATTGACGTGTTAAAGTGTTTGTATAAAACTATTTACAGAAATAAAATCATTTATCATTTAGTAGTGATTATTAAAGGTTCTCTGTTGTCTATAGTCTATCAGCTTTTTTGCTATCAATAAAAGCTGTGGTTTATTTTCAAGTGTAAAAGGTTTGATGTCGTGCTCAAATTACACCTGTTAAGCCGAAGACAATTTCACCATAATACAAACAAACATGCATATCGACCGTCCCAATTTAACATTTTTACCAATATTAATTTTTTTCCATAAATCGAATTACAATTTTAAAAAATTCTTCAATGTTAAAACAAACTTTGAACTGAGGGCAGTTCAAAGTTTGCCCTAACGATAAAAAAGAATCTGTATGATATTAACAATGTCAGTTCTGCGAAAAAGACCACTGTTCAGTAGGGACTAAACAGTAGTCTCCCTGCAGAACCGACATTGTTAATTGGGACGGTCGATATGTCGGAGCATCAACACGGACCCGGAAACGTCAAGTAGTGTACTTGGGTGAAGTCGATATAGGAAGTGGCAACACTGAATTGACGGTTGTCGTTTGACGGCTGGTATTTGACAGTAGAAGTTGGTGAAAGTCGTAGACAGAGAATGCTATAGACACCTAGAAAGCGTGTCGCAGAAAGAGACAAAAGAAAATACGTCACTATATTTAGGGTTACCGTGTGAGGAAAAATTTACCCCACAATTTGTATGATTAAATAGGGATGATGCCTAGGTAAAAAAAAAGAAATTCTATTTAGTCCGTCAGTCAGATAATAAAAAATATTAGATACGTATTTTTTTTGCTTTATCATATTAATAAAAAATGACTTATATAACTCGCATTAAAGTAGAACGGGATATTTACCATGTTCTTTGTTTTTAAAAACATGGGAAATATTCTGTTTTAAATAACTTTAGTAGTGAAAATAACCAACTTATAAAAAACCGTAGCGCGTCCCTAGCGATACACAGTATCGCCATCTAGTGACCTTATTGTAAAAGTAATATTAACATTGGTTATAAAGCCTCGTTTAAGAGAATTCTGATAATTAATTTCAAAATTCGCTAGTTTTTTCATGAGAAGGTACTCCCAAGTGCTCCGTCAATCCCTACCTAGTAGTCAAAGGGCCGATTCCACTGGTAGAAATCTAAAAGTAAGCAATTTACTGCATTTTGTTGAGCCATTCTGCTCACCACGCCGAAGATCCTCAACAGAACTTCACCAAATCTTTACGAGACCAACTTAAATTCAAATACTATTGAAATCGGATCTGATAAGGCGGAGATATCCAGTAGCTTTATACCGTATCTTTTTGCCCCTTTTTGGAGAAAGTACCCCTCCAATCAAAAATCCCCGACGACCAACATTTTCTATAAAGTCATAAAACCTGTACACCAAGTTTCGTCCAGATCGTTTGTAAAATAGGACCTGTAGAGGAGTACGGACAAACTGACAGACGAAAGCAAATTTTGCCAAATTTGAAGCAGAGATGCTTCGCTCGCTCGGTCAGTTACAGGAACAACAAATTTATACATATACATATATCAAGCATTTTCCTTATACATTATTTTTATTGTTTTCCTGTTTAGCAGTCAGTAAATGCCTCCCTTGCAGTAAATGAAGCCCTTATTGTGAATGGTTGTCAATCCGTGTACTCTCAGTCAGCTTTAGTTAAGGCACCGTAGCGTTACTACTATTATTTATTTTGTGACCGTAGTAAATATTATTATTGCTATCATTTTAGGTGACGCACAGTGTTTCGTCTAGTACAAGCTAGCGAGACAAAATTATTTTTTAAATTATTTTTATTGTTTATTTATATTTAAGATGTCTTACGCTGTTTTAGAGAGAAATGGAGGAGATTTCTGTGTTCAGTATGCGTATACGTCAAAAGGTGTGGATGCAAGATGGAATATGAGGTGAATATGGAGGATGGAAATAGTCTCCTGGTTTTACACTTTTGTTTACTGTCATCCCTGATTGCTCTAATTTGCTGCGCCTACCTACGTACTATGCCTGTAATGCACTATATATATAAATATTTACAAAAAAATGTCTCAGGGTAAAATAATTTAAAAATTAAAACCATAAATTTGAGTAAAATAGGTATTTATTTGTTCACTCTATCAAAGAACATACAAGAATAATAACAATTATCTGTACGTATAAAATAACTTACAAAACAAAATCAAAAAAATAAAAATTATTTAACTACAATAACGTTAAATCTAATATATAAAAATTGAAACCATAACATTATGAAAAATGACTACATAATAAAATAGGTACTTATATACAATAAAAATACATATTTACAATAAAAGATAATTCTATCAAGTCGAATCTAATAGTCATCATCAGA
This sequence comes from Dicycla oo, assembly GCA_948252095.1. Taxonomy (NCBI): domain Eukaryota; kingdom Metazoa; phylum Arthropoda; class Insecta; order Lepidoptera; family Noctuidae; genus Dicycla; species Dicycla oo. Next base: position 21,735,188 of record OX411732.1, read on the forward strand.
AGATTCCTCATCACCACTCTCCAATTCGCTAGAATCTTCTGATAACGAATAATCCCCCTCACTGAATTCGCGAACTGATATTGATTGGGATGGTAGTGAAGGTGAGACAATCAACTGGAGAACTTCTGGTGGTAACGCAGTTAATTTTTTCCGCGGTAATTCTCTGAATGTATTTATTACAGGATCGGACGTAATCAAAAGCATTCTCAGAAGATCTGTATTCGTAGCACAGCGTGATCGCTTCCTGGCATGTCGTTCCCGGAATCTACGACAGTCTTTATTTCCTGCTTCCTGGGCTTCTTCGGCAAGCTGTCCAATAGGAAGAAGGCAAGATCTAATGATTTCTGCACTATGTACAAGAATTTTATGCACAGTAACGGGCATCGAGTACCACGAATACAGATCAAGATATAACTTTCTTGTATCAACGCAAAACTTTTCGAATTCTAAACAATTTATATCGTATCCGGATGACAAAGTTCTTAAAATTACATGAAATCTTCGTATAAGCCTTAAGTCTATTCCTGTAATTTCACTGCTTAATTCTGCGTTAGAAAAAAATCTCCGTGCTGTGTTTCCATCATTTGTGTTGCCATATCCAGGTTTTGGTTTATCCACAATAAGACCCATGCGCTCTTTAAACGCTTTTTGGATCTCTTGTGAACGTTGCTTCACAATAGTTTTATCATTATCTCCCCTAACTTGCCACTTTTTTATTTGTAAACGATAGCTGAGATGAAGTAAACATTCAAAAGTGCGGATCCATGCATGTAGAGTAGATAAACCAAATCCAAAGCGTTCTTGGTTGCTGGGATAGTTCCTTGACTCCTCATTCATAGTAGATGGAGTGGCACCACAAATATAACACTTCTGTGTTGAACGTGTGTCTGTTAAAGCATTACACACCTTGCCATCAGTCATTGTCAACAACAAATCGTGTTTAACAGAGATTTGAGTTCCATCAACGTTACATGTAGTTGGAAGAAGCTGTCTTATTTCATCCAAAACTTTAGTAGTTTCTTCTTTCGTGAACTCATTTGTCTCAAATTTAATAGGATCTGTTGCAAAAATGAATTTAATAGGACGGCAGTATAAGGTAGAAGAAGTATGTGGATTTTGCCAAATAACAGTTTCGCCGTCAAGAACTCTCAAGGGGACAAATGAGTACACGAACAGAAATCCGTCTGTGGCGTTGATGTTCTCAAACCTCTGCTTATACGTACTATGCCCCGAACTCCCATCACAACTCCATTTGCTTATTAACGTATAATATGCACGAGGTAACACACTTTTGATGACTTCCGACTGTGCTTCAACTAATCGTTCAGCCGTTTTATCTAAAATCGCCTGAAGTTTAATCTCAGCTCGGGATTCAGTCACAGAAATATGTTCGTCAGAAGGAGAACAAGAAGCTTTGGACTTACATAGGCTATAGAACGATGGATACACTTGATGTCCCGCTTTCATTGACCACTTTCTAGTCTGCTTGTGCGAGTGAGAAGTAGATTTAGAGTCTACATAATAAGCTAAAGCTTCGTCTGGAGTCAGTCGCCTACTCTCTTCAGAACACTTATTTTTTTTTAAACTTTCAATGGCCGCGACACTTCGAATTTGTTTTGCAACACTTCGATGCCCTTCTTTCCGTGCTGCTAATTCTGCTGCAGTAATTAACTCATTTGCACTTCGCGATCCCAAAAGATCGTGTACTCTCCGTCTTTTTGTTTTTATTGATGACTCATCAAAGGATTTCTGGGGTCGCCCTACAGAATGGACCCCCGATGATGTTGACGGGCATGGCAGGTTCACAGGCACAAACATTTCGATTCCGGATCCTTCTAACCAATGTTTATTTTTGATCAGAAATGTATCCTTAGTACACTTAGAAGACGTCCACTTTTCGTTCAATTTTGATGAAAGGCTCGAAATTTTCATTTTGTGTTTCCTCAGGGAATCCTCAGAAGCATCCGCTAAATTATGTTGAATACATACATTATCAAAAATGCGACTTGTTCTTTCAGTTTTGTCGTGTTTCAACCATTCTTCAAAAAAATCCAATTTTGTCATAGTTACGACTCGTTCTGAAAGTAAATAATTGTAACTGCGGGCATTTTCGGGAGCCACAATTTATATGAATCTATGCCTCAATGTTGTAATAATAACATAAAGAAGAATCAAACTGGATACATTTGGATAAAAAAAGTTGCAACCCTTTAAAGTTTAAAATGAAGGAAAAATATGTAGGATTATTTTAACATACTTATAAACTCAAATTATAGCAAAAAGGTACATGTATTTTTTTTAAAACAAGTCAAGAGAGTAAGTGCATACCTTCAACAGTAGAATCCATCACAAAAAAATCGTTCCACTTTACTATAAATTTTAAGAGATGTTGTCACAAGTGTGCTAAAAATGCTACTAATTTGCAAATGCAAACTGCACTCCCTTTTACATTAACATTTACCCCTCCACAAAATTACTTAATGAGGTGCCAAACAAAGTATTTCTTAGAATTCCTTATCTGGGAAGGGTTGTTTACAAGTAGTTATCACGAATTCCTGGAAATGACGTCATGAATTTTGTCTCGCTAGCTTGTACTAGACGAAATACTGTGTGACGGGATGAGGAGCAGGACATGTTAGTGGAATAATGTCACAATAAATGATTTACGTTTGAAAAAACTTTCGTGCAAGTATTAGAATGTGAAATCATAATTATACACGGTTTGTGGAACGGAAATTATCGACGCGTCGATATACAGGGTTATTTGTAAAACACCAGCAACCTCTTAAGGGGTCATTGTACTCATCATTATGAACAACTTTTACTATGGGACCAAACCTGAAATCGCGAAAAAAAATCAGTTGTTCCCTACATTTTGACGAGTTATGCGAACGTAAATGTAGGGAACAGATGATTTTTTTTTCGCGATTTCAGGTTTGGTCCCATAGCAAAAGTTGTTCATAATGATGAGTACAATGACCTCTTAAGAGGTTGTTGGTGTTTTACCTATTGGTAAATAAACACTAGTAGTTGCTAACAGTAGACCTCGCGAGCATCAACTGTTTTGCATCAATTAACATTAACAGGGTTATTACCCTGCAAATTAAGTCAAGTGATGTGATTAACTGTTGATTTGTCTAGCTCTAGGTCCTCTACACTTAAAGAATATACCTTCTTTAACCTAACACTGTGTTTATGTTACATTGTGTATGTTAATAATAAATAATAATATTTATGTCATAAAAGAAGAACACATTGCACTGTATACATTGTAGATTACCAATTTTACATTTTTTACATTTGTCAAACTACAAGCACAATTATATGTATAGACTCCATCCCTTAAACTAGGTCTAGCCTGTATCTTAAGGGATAGGGTTCAGCCATATGGGTACAGTAAATAATAGACATTCTATAACAAGTGAAACAGTGTCGAAATTACATTTGCTAAAGTTATTCTATGAAATAAGGGACGTAGTTAAGCTGAAAGGACCTAATCCACTGTTTGGTCGGAATTGAGTTAAGTATGCCATCATACTTCTGAGGGTCGAATCTATCATACAGTGAAGACTTTATTTTCGAAATGTATATAGAAACTATTTTTTTTACTACCCCGACTCATCCCACATGTATGAAGAGCACGAAAAAAAAATTTGCTGAACGAACCCAACCTGCTTGAATTGTTTCTGAGTAATGCAATTTCTATGTACGTATTCTTAAAGATAATTTATCAGATAAAACTCAAACAGTTTGGGTCCTTTCTGAGAATTAAATTTTGCCTAACAATTTAATCTTGAAAATCACTGAAACGACTTAAACAATTTGGGTCGTTTCTGTGTTTTAGGTTTACTGCAAACGAACTTCTGTTTTTGTTTATTAGAAACGACTCAAAACACTTAGGCAATTTCAGAAAAAAGGTTTTATATGAAACATCCATACAATTCTTAATAACCTAAAGTGACTCAAGAAGGTTAAGTCGTTTATAAGAAAAAGATTTAGTGATTGACTCATACACTTATATTTTAACTGAAACGACTTTCGTATTTATATTTGGACGTAGTTAAGCAGAAAGGACCTAATCCACATCAAGTCACTTTTGAGTAATGGGCGTTTGAAGTTTCAGCTGTAATTGCTCTAAGAGGAACATTCTTTTTTTTCAGAATGTTTTTTTTTTATTCTAGTAGTCTAATATTGTAATTGTTAACGTAATATAAACATTATTTTTTTCAGTAGGTGTTGAGATATTAAGCAAAGTGTGGGTTGAGTCCTTACAAAGAAAAGCTATTTTTAAAGAAGTCGTAAAAATTTTTAATTCCTCAGAAAAAACTCAAGCCACAAAATAATTTATTAAAAATAAAATTAAATATTTATTAAAAAATAATGTATTCAATCAGCTTCATTATGCTCTCTTGGACACAGAAAAAAAATAAAATAAACTTAAAAACGGTACAGACATGGGCATAGCGAACTTCATTATTCTTCCTCCAAATCAAAATCCAATGTTGGTCCATATCCATCTACATCTTCGTTTATGTCCGTTCCTGTGAGGTTATTATAAAACGCGTGGCAATCTTCGGGTATCAAATTATACATAGATTTGAGATCTGCTAGCTTTGCTTCGGCAATAGCCTTTCCTTGAGGCCACAGGATTTCGAAATCTTCTTCTGAAAATTTGATCAAAACACCTTTGATCTTTTTCGATACATCTAAGGTTTGAATCTCTCCACTGTCTGATATCATGGTAATTAAGTAAGGATCATCTTTTTTCAAAATATTTATGCACTTGTTACAAATTGTAACAAGTGCAATTGTAAAGAGAGCATAATTTTACAAATTGTAACAAGTGCATAAATATTTTTAGAAGATTTCGAAATCCTGTGGCCTCAAGGAAAGGCTATTGCCGAAGCAAAGCTAGCAGATCTCAAATCTATGTATAATTTGATACCCGAAGATTGCCACGCGTTTTATAATAACCTCACAGGAACGGACATAAACGAAGATGTAGATGGATATGGACCAACATTGGATTTTGATTTGGAGGAAGAATAATGAAGTTCGCTATGCCCATGTCTGTACCGTTTTTAAGTTTATTTTATTTTTTTTCTGTGTCCAAGAGAGCATAATGAAGCTGATTGAATACATTATTTTTTAATAAATATTTAATTTTATTTTTAATAAATTATTTTGTGGCTTGAGTTTTTTCTGAGGAATTAAAATTTTTTACGACTTCTTTAAAAATAGCTTTTCTTTGTAAGGACTCAACCCACACTTTGCTTAATATCTCAACACCTACTGAAAAAAATAATGTTTATATTACGTTAACAATTACAATATTAGACTACTAGAATAAAAAAAAAACATTCTGAAAAAAAAGAATGTTCCTCTTAGAGCAATTACAGCTGAAACTTCAAACGCCCATTACTCAACACACTAACTAACCTACCTATACTTAGTATAGGTAGGTTAGTTAGTGTGTTCTGTATGTGAGTGAGAGTTCGTGTATGTGCGTGTTGGCGTGAGTGCGTGTGCGTGTGTGTGTCCGTGCGTGAAAGTGTGTGAATGTGTGTATTGTATATAATAGGTTGGGGAAAAAGTTTCTTCGCATTTTTTAAGAAAATTCAAAACATTTTTTAATATAGTTTATTTACATTTAACTAAAGTATGTAGGTACCATTTTGTTCGATAACTTTTTGCCATATTGTAGGTAGGTGATCCCATTGCTATAGAAATTTTGGGACTTCTGGTCAAAATACCGCGACAAGTGGTTTTGGCAGTCCTCTCGTGATGTTAACCTGATACTGCCTAAAGAATTCTGAAGAGACCGAAACAGGTGGAAATCTGAAGGTACAAGGTCAGGACTATACGGCGGATGCATTAACACCTCCCAGCCAAACTCTCTTAATTTTTGCTGAGTGGCTAAAGATGTGTGAGGTCTAGCGTTATCATGATGACAAACCACACCCCTTCTGTTGATTAATTCCGGCCGCTTTCTCTCAACTTCTTGCTTTAATCTCATCAGTTGTTCGCAGTAGAGTTCAGAATCGACGGTTCATTAGGTTTCTGATATGCCGATCTTGCTCCACTTTTTCAAAAATGGCATCCATTTTATCCGTAATAGGGCGACCAGAGCGACGTGCATCTTTGACATCAAAATTTCCGGATTGAAAACGCTTAAACCAAATTTGTGCTACTCTCACAGACACTACACTAGGTCCATACACATCGCAAATTTTTTTCGCGGCTTGCGTTGCATTTTTACCTTTTTTGTAGTAAAATTTTAAAATGTATCGAATTTCTTCATTAGATTCACTCATCTTGACGGTACGAAAAACAAATGAAAATCACACATTTTCCTAATTGAATTTGGAATTATGTTCTTTAAAATTTAAACTTTCAATGATACCAAAACCAGCCAGATAGTATTATATATAGCCAAAGAGTATAGCCAAAGAGATTTTATTACAAGTTCATACATACTATAATGCGAAAAGACTTTTTCCCCAACCTAATATGTGCGTGGATTTTGCGATTGTATTTTACGAGATGTATGCTAGAAGATTTTCCGTTGTAAGGTAGTCCTGTTGAGTGATTTTATGTTTTAGTGTGTGTCTGTTTAAATCAAGTATGTTTATTTTGTGTAGTTTCTTATATATATATATATATAAGAAACTACACAAAATAAACATACTTGATTTAAACAGACATATATATATAAGTACCAATGACGTAATATTGGCGTTCGGCAAATCTTGTTTTATGCGTTACACCTAATGTTTCAGGATCATATTTCAGCATTGTCTGCATCCAGTCTTGATGATTCAATTCCATCGTCCATAGGTTTAACAAAATAATTTCCACCCAACTGAACAATTCCTATTCCAATATTTTGAATAATAGAACACAATAATCTGTTTAATACAGATCCTCGACGGATCGTTTAGACTATTTAATCTTACCTATGTTAATTCCATTGTGATCCCTCCATATTGAATTAAGTATACCAAGCGAATGTAGACCCGGTCTGTTTATTAAGTTAGGTATGTGTGATATTGTATGCAGGTAATATTTGATAAAGATATTAATTTTACCAATGTTTGTTTTGATATAATGTGGTTGCCCAGAGTTGTCTGAAGTCCCGCCTCTGTAACCAGTGTGTTCTGCCCACCGTGACGTACGGTGCTGAGACGTGGACGCTCACGCAGGAGGCTGTGTTCAAGGTGAGAGTTGCACAGAGAGCCATGGAGCGTTACATGCTTGGCCTCGGGCTAATAGACCGCGTACCAAACGTCGAGATCTGATCTGAAATCGAGGGAAACCCTCAAATTTTATTGGCACACTTATAGAGATTTAGGTATTTTTATAGTAACTCGTGCATTTGCTCTCGGAAAGTACAATTTGGTGAAGTAGAACTGACGATGAAGATCATAGACTGGATGCGCATGGCAGAGGACAGAGTGTTGTGGCGCAGCCTGGAAGAGGATTATATGCAGCAGGGGACTGCGATAGGCTGAGTTGAAATAATAATGTACTATATAGTACATACTAATTCCATGCTATATCCACTTAAACGAAGCAAAAGGAGTATGTAAGTATCGTAGCAGGTGGCATTCTATAGTTTCTGCCTACCCCCATGGGAAGAAGGCATGAGTTTATTAATTTGAAGGAAAAAAACAAAATAATTTAGATTTAGAAGGAAGAAACAGACAGTCGCAAAATGGATCTTGATAACTTTCAAAGAAAAACATAGCTTATAAAAGCTTATCGGACAGACAAATGAAAGTCGGTATAATATTTTGATCAACAATTTTTATTTCCATCTACATTTTACTTGATTATGACTACAACAATAAATAATGAAAACAACACCATGGTTTTAGTCCCTCTTATTGACTTCATTAATAAAAATACACCAATATTTTGAACTACAAAAAAATATTTTCAGAGAACTGACTTTTCAATATGCAAGAAGCTTGCCATAACGTAACACTTACCAGAGGGATCCTTTAGCACGTGGCCAAAATCGGAACTAACGTCGCCATCTTGTTTTGTCAATACATTTCACAAATGTTTACCAACATAGCCTATATGTCAACGTCATTCGAGCGCCAAAAGATCCTCGAAGTACTGTAGAACCGTGAATTCTCATGTTTACATAACACAAGCCTACACTTGTGTGTAACTTCTTCCAAGGTTGCCTAGCCGCCCTTATCGCTTTTTTTTTTTTGTATGTTTTGTAGTACCTATTTGAATATTTTTTTTGTAATGTATGTTTATGGTGAACATAAAGTATATAAATAAACAAATTAGTAACTCTAACAGCACGAGTTCAACATTCTTGCATTTTGAAAAGTGACTTTAATTATTATGCAAGTAGGTGTTAATTATTATTTTTATTAATAAAGTCAGTCACCTTTATTCATTAATCAATCACACAGTGATAGGGTACACATTTAGGTATAAATCATTCTGTAATATGTGCATCATCGCTTATCAAGCGGCCATTTTAGAATATCTAACGTCGTCATTGGCTAGATTTGAAATGTTCGATGTGTATGCGCATATTAGAGTACCTAGATTTTTGTTAGTAATAATTTAATTCCAAACAATTAAATTAGAAAAAGTATAAATAAAACTTAATTTACAATAATAGATTTCGTTTTATATAAAAGTTATTAAATAATTAGGGATTACAGATTATTATTTAAATGTTTTGCCTCATAATACATAGTAATATGAAATTGTAGTAGACTACGGTGGTATAACAGAACAACAATGTATTAAAATACTTAACCCAAAGCTCAATAAATTAAAAACAAAATAAAAAAATAAAGTTTTGGGGTATTATGTTATTAGAATAAATTACAAAAATAAATAAAACTCACTCACATAAATTAATAAAATTCAATTTAAACAATCATTCAATAAATTACATTCACACTTCAAGTAGATAAATAATTAATTAACAAGAGTAATAGATTTTTAAATCTGTAGTCATATTTCTTTCTTAACGATTGCTACTCAAATGAAGCAATTCAATAAAAAAAAAAAAGTTTTTCGAGACATCTTAATAATTTTCAAGTTTTTGAATATTCTATAGCTCTGAAGCGTACGGATTCTGTCATTGAATTAACAAAGAACTGACAAGTATGACATCTCAGAATTAAACGAATTCTCAAAAGCCGCCTGTAGGCTGTGTACGAGTTACTTGAAAGTTATTCTTCGTCGAGAATTCACGTTTGTTCACAGTTTGGAAACAAAGATCCATGTCTCACTAAGTCTTGAAGTTACAATCATAAGAGTAATGGAAAGTATATTATGCAAAATTTCCAAGTGTTCTCGTGTCGGTTTGCAATCAAACGCTCCAAATTTTTCACTTCATTTAAACAAGTCATTATAATTACATAAATGTGATTCCAACAGGGGAAACGAACACGCACAAAATATAATGCTTTGATAATATCCACAATATTTCACACACTTTATAGTTTAGTATTAAATACCTAATAGGTACTGCCGACAAAACATTTCTGGTACGATTAATAGACCTGCCACTGTAATTTACAGGTAATGAACGACTTATTTTCTTTTAGTCATAAGCACATACACTGTCAGTCAGAAGAATTATGTCACTAACACCTTATGGGAGTCCAAGTGCGTTGAAGGACGGAGAAATATAATAAGGTGCAACTAGATTACAGTCCACCGATGACATTGACCTTTCCGATCGAACTAGCGCGGTGGATGGCAGCTGGATAACGTTCACTCATGAACTAGTCGACATCGAACCAATGCAGTTGCTCTTTAACACATCTGTTCTCGAAATTGGTTTCCCTTTTACTGTGCCTCCGATCTTCAATATTTCTGCATTTACCTAGTGCAGTTTCCTTGCAGTGACAAGTTTATTGATGTCATGGTAGGCTGCTACCATGGTATGAGTCTTCGGAGCGTTGGCAGTACAAGTTGGGTAGGCGTACATGCAGTCAGAAGCTTCTTGCCCTCGTCGCGCTGCCTTCATATATCTGAAGAACCTCAGGATTTCAGGGTTGTCGGATACTGGTCTCCGGAGCTCGTTCAGTTCTCTGTGGGAGAGGGAGAATTAGATATTAGTTTGTTTTTTTTAGTTTTTTGGACTTCTTGATGGAGTGAATATTGCAAAGTGCAACTAGTGCAAGTGAGCCCGACTCCTAGTTTTGATTCTGAAGTTGGGTTAACATTTAGGTTTTTTAAATTAATAAATTCTCAGTAACAGCCCTAAGTCTATAAAATCTAGTAAATAGACCTAAAGAAATAGATGGATGTAGACTGAATGAAGAAAGCATATTTATTTATTTATTTATTTCCCAAAAGCAGTGCTTTACATTTCCTTATTGTAGTCTACCTTAATAGCTAGATTTACATTCAAAAACAGAAGACGCAAAGGAAGCATTTTGCTTATGGACTCCACACTAGGTCGAGCCTGTCTCGTGGAGTCCATGGGTGATATTACCAAATAGCGAAAATGCGCATTACATTAATACTGGCGGATTGTTACCGTAGAAGCACCTGAAAAAGTGTTATATCACCGGGTTGTGTGTGTGTTGGGATACCACTTGGGAGATACCTTAGTCTTGCAGTGGATTGTAAGGGCCCACCGAGCTTTATATACACACAAACACGTTTTTATAATCCTTGTTTGAAGTACAGTATTTTTATCACACGAAGCGACACGCGTCTTACATGTGGTTACCAAGTGTACAATACGCTTTGAATGTGTGCGTGAAGACGAGTAGCGTCATCAAATAACACACACACGTCGCTTATAGTATTTTTATCTCACGTGTCACTTCGTGAGGTAAAAATAATATAGTAAACAATTAAATGAGAATCTAGGGAAATATATTGGTATTGTTGGGCATATATACTAGGGAGTATACACGATGGAATAACGATTTCATAAAGTTGGCTCGATAGAATAAATTCGCAAAAGTTACCTCTTTTCCAATCATTTTTTGATAAATAAGTAATTTGATATTATGATTAGTTTAATAAAGTAAAGTTCATAGATGACGGGATCGTTTATAACAATAATAATATCTTTATTTACAAGTAACAAGACTCAATTATGTTAGTAACAATATTCCTTACCCCTATGTTAGTATTCCTATTCTAATCATTTAACCTAAAAACCATGAATACATGCGAGTCACTGCCACACGCCTACCACCGAGGTGGACAGCTTGCAGCAGCGACCCACGTACAAACAAGTCTGCTCGCCACACAGTTCAGAATAAGGTTGGGGTTGGCCCGCACGCGGCGCACCAGGGAAGCGCATCGTTTTCTCATCGTTGTATAAAAACAGTAGACTCGAGCTTCAGCAAACATCCCTGACGCACTACAGAAGCGGGGCAACCCCATCAATATTCTGAATACATTATTATATTGAACGCGAAAGACGCTGTACGATTTCTGCGTATAATCGGCCCATAGACTGCACGTGTAAAATGAAGTGCAGTATGCACGAAACAAGGTTATTTTTACACCCTGTATTATCCCTAACCGACAGCGCCCTCCCCTCTCGCTCAATATCTTCATCGTCCTTCATGCCCGTGGTCAAGACATGGCCAAGGTATTTAAACTTGTATACCCGCGTGAGCCGAGTTCCATCCAAATGGACTGGTGGTATAGTTTCTGGACACCATCCGCCGCTGGCACCAAAGACCATGACGTCACTCTTACACGCATTGTAGACCAAATCATGACGCTTGGCATAGTCTTCACAGATGGCCACCAACCTCCTAAGGCCACAAACAGGCGCTCAGCAAAGCCATATCATCGGCGATATACACGATTGTTTTTTTTTTTTAAATTTCAGAGCAATGATGAAATAACAACGAAAGAGTGCAAAAGTGTGGTTATTTTCGTTACTCGTTACACGTAAAAAAGAAGACTAAGACAAAGGCAAACGCTCGGTGCGCTCTAGTTGAATCTAAGACTAAATTAATCTGAATTCTGTTGCAAACACTACTCATTACATTGCATTTGATATAAACTGTAGGTACCCACCAGACTATAAAGCACGACTACTTATCTATTACAAGCAAAACTTGGTCTGCATAATCCTTAATTAGATTTCGTGGTGGTAAGAGCAAGTTAGTTTAACTTTAGGTCCAAACTTTGTTCAGCTCCAACAATTTCTAAGAAGCAAGTCTCCTTAGAAAATCAGTTTGTATTCAGAAGTAGATGCGCTTCTTACATTAATAGTACATTACTGCCGCGGCCTGCAAAAGGGTTCATCCGTCAATGCCTGGTTACGGCCAAGGCTTGTAATTTTCTCAAATAACGCGCGGAAATTCAAATAAATTCAAATATAAATTCCAGAATCATTGACGATCACCCATATTGTTTCATGCACCATGTTCATTTGTTTCTTTTTCACTGTAAACAGCTCTAATTGCGAGCCAAATTGAAATTTAATTCTTTGATACGATACCTGCTAGGTTGCCATGTGTTGAAGTAAAAAGTTCGTTCCATTTTAAATTACCCGACAGGTATGAGTTTTAATAGTAATTTATTCAGGCGCTAAACACGACAGATATGGATTTTCATTCTAACTTTGCCGGCCGCCTGCTCGCATGTATTAGGCCAGTAGGTACAGCATTTTCGATTTATCTCGAAGAAGGTTGTCAATATAATGCTCGAATTTCCAAGCATGTTTATAAAATTATCTCTTCAAAGAAGAATATAGATTTTGCGGAGATTAAAATGTTGAGATGGATGAGTGGAGTAATGAAAAAAAAAAGATAAACTAAAAAATAAGTTAATAAGAAGAAGTTAGAAAGTGGCGCCATTGATAGAAAAGTTGAAAGGAAATCCAAAAACTGTGACTAAAAGAGTGTTAAATGTTGACGGATGGAGGGAGAGGAAGGCCAAAGAATAGATGGATGGTGTAAGGAATGATATTATAAAGAAAATATAATAAAAGTACGTGTTGGAGCACGCACAATGAAGGGTTCCGTAGTTGGGATGAATTTATCCCAAGAACTAACTTCATATTGTAGTTTAAAAACAGGTTCTCCCATACATTTCAAGTGAAAATGTAAGTTTGTACGCATATTGAGAGATTTAACATGTTATTTTAAGACTTCTTATAAGTTTTCCTGTAAACTATTGATATAGAATAATTTTCGTCTATTTTCTTAAATAACTTTAAAAACAATTTATTTTAAAATTATAAAAAAAAATATATATTATTGAGACCCTCGCCCCAAATATTATTGAGCCCTTTCATTTTATATGTCACACGGTGCAGTTTGCAAAACTTTTTATTTTTATTTTCGTATTTGCCCCCAAAATTGACCCCATATTGAAAATTCATTTATTTATACTTAAACGTGGCACGTCCGTGTTTGGGTCACAGAAATTCATAAGTGTAGCAAATTTCAACTTAATCGGTCATTAGATTCGGAGCAAATTGGTTGTGACAGACGTACAGACAGACAGACACACGAGTGATTCTATAAGGGTTCCGTTTTTTCCTTTTGAGGTACGGAACCTTAAGAAGGTTGTGAATGAGAGCGTGGTGGTTGACATGACAATATAGGACAAGGGCAGGAAGAAAAAGGAAGATAATGACGAAAGAAGATGAATTTTCACCATGGTATTCGATAAAAAAACAAATGACGTTTTAAAAGAAAATATATGTAGGTAGGTTTTTGGACAAAAATATAACCTAACATGTATATGACCAGCCGTTTAATAATGGCTCAAAATAAAAATAAAATCTTTAATTTAAAATTATCTAAGGCATTTTTGTTTTTATCAGTCGCTTGGAGATCCAGAAACTTTATGGAATGAGGACTACCAGTGTAAGGATTTAAATGGCCTTTCCAGTTAGAGGAAAGTTCTAGTAAAAAAATTAATGGTGCCTGACTTTTGACACACATGTTTGTGGCGAATAAAGTTGTAAGTATAATATTATTATAATCAAGACACATACCTGCTCAACTGAGCGGATACCAAGTTACTGTAGGGTGCAAACTTGGCGGGGCTGGCGTACATGAGGCAGATCAGCTGTTCCCTGCACGCCTCGAAGTTCTCGTCCGCCGAGTTCTCTGCAGGGGCCAGACCTGAAACGAGGTTGAAGAAAAGTTATTATTATTCAAAAAACTCGTCGTAAGTACGCATTCTTCTCTTTTTTTGAAGTCGGATAAAAGTTGATGGGTTAATTTTTTTGCTACTTGGTGTAAAGTAACGAATATTGTTTCAATTACAATTATATTCGTAGATTTTTGGAGGTTTAAATTATGTTTGACATAAGTAACTGTTTCACATAATTATTTTATTATCTCCATGTAGAAAATGTTTACTACAAACCTCTGATTGGGATAAAAACTTAGAATTTACCTATATTAATTTTCTTTCTGAGCTTTGTGAAAGGATGTAAATACCTAATGAGTAGTACCTCAGATCCTGTGCCTAGCTCTGAAAACTATGTAACTTCACTACCACTAAAGGTATTTAGCACTTTGCGGTACACTAAACGCTCATAGGTGTTTTAACAATAAGGGTGCATTTCCACTGACGCGGAGCTGGGCGGAGTGGAGAGGAGCGGACCGAGAATTGACCAATCATAGTGCTCGAAATCTCCACTCCGCGTCAATGGAAACAGTGTAAGTGGAGCGGAGCGGAACTGAGCGAACTTTAAAAAAATATATGTATATGAACATGTGAAATCAAATTGACATCAAATTGACAGGCCAGCTGGCGTGGTTGGTTAAAATACCGCCTATCATGTCACAAATCGTGGGTTCGATTCCCAACCAGGACAAACATTTGTGTGCATGAACATGTCTGTTTGTCCTGAGTCTGGGTGTAATAATCTATATAAGTATGTATTTACAAAAAAAAAGTAGTGTATGTAGTATATCAGTTATCTGGTTTCCATAGTACAAGCTCTGCTTAATTTGGGATCAGATGACCGTGTGTGAAATGTCCCGGGATATTATTATTTATTTTATTTTATGTGGCCTCGAACCGGATAGAACGGAGTCGAGCAGGGCGGTCCGATCATTCACAGTGCTCGAAATCTCCACTCCGCTCCGCTCCGCTCGGCTTCAGTGGAAACTTGCCACTTTTTACTGCTCTTCTCCGCTCCGCTCCGCCCAGCTCTTTATCAGTAGAATCGCACCCTTAATCTTCTATTGTGAGACACAATGTTCAATGTTGTCAGTATCACAAAATTGCGTTCTGACAGATTATGTATATTGAAGCACGGCGACGACGCGGTGACGCGTGACAATAATGAAGGTAGCAATTTAAGTCGTATATATATTTTTTTGTTTAAAGTATGAAAGGGCAGGATAAGTATTATCATTCGGCCCCCAATGACAACTCCTATCCAAATTCATGTTATAGTATCGGCTCGATGTACAAATGCAATTTATAAATGTATTTTTCTGCTGCATTCCACTTTAATTTAGAGTTTCTTATTTCACGCTATAATATTAATGTAGTAAGGAAAAATTTACAGTTAATTCTGAGTGTTTTTAGTAGTTTTAAGGTTTGGATTTTTTTTATAGATATTCCATAGATATTTCAAAATTCTCAGGCTGCTATTGACTAAACCACTATTTAAGTGATATTATTATATATGTATAAGAATGCCAAAGTTGGCAT
Source organism: Dicycla oo (assembly GCA_948252095.1). Classification (NCBI taxonomy): domain Eukaryota; kingdom Metazoa; phylum Arthropoda; class Insecta; order Lepidoptera; family Noctuidae; genus Dicycla; species Dicycla oo. The sequence continues at coordinate 21,750,842 of OX411732.1, forward strand.
TTAATGCAAAAATCACGGTCAAAATGTAATAGGGCCCTTAAATACCTACTACATCACATAATTGAACATATTTATTGAAAACCAACCCTATGCATGTCGGACCACGGACAATGAAGGGTTCCGTACATTGATATAAGGGTCTGTAGCAGAGGGTATATAAAGAGCGAGTCGCGCTCATGCGCGTTTATGATAGTTTGGCTGTTAGAGCGTTAAAGTTCACAAAGAAATGAGTGATATTAAAACCCACGTACGACATTGTTTATTATATGAGTTTCAATCTGGGCATTCTGCTGCAGAAGCTACACGTAATATATGTCAAAGGATAGCTCACGATGCAGTCTCCGAAGCAACAGCAAAGCGCTGGTTCCAACGGTTCTGCAATAACGATTTTTCCTTAACCGATCTACCAAGGTCTGGGCGCGGGAAATAGATATCGATAAATTAAAACTATTAATCGAAGAAGATCCTCGAAGAACTACACGCGATTTGGCAGTTCAGCTCGAGTGCTCTCATAGAAAATCATTTACATGGTTTGGGAAAGACTTACAAATATAGTGTTTGGGTACCCCATCAATTAAGTAAAGATCAGCTGACCTACGAAGCTGAGAAATGTGTACAACCTTTATCTTTCCGCCGCACATTTAATTGGTTAGATCATCTTGTCACTTTTTTTTTTTTTTTTTTGTGGATGAGAAATCATCAAATAACTTCTCCCGCTCTAGGTGGAGCGGAAGGGCGTGTCAGACATTTACTGACTAAAACCCACCCGTGTTCCTTCAGTTGCCTATGCCAGGGCCACGGTATCTTTTTCAAACAACCCGCGACCCCAGCGGCATCGGCCCTATTGGACCCCATCTTTTGCTGACATCTCTTTGAGGCGCGCGTGGAACACAACGCGCCGTCGACCCGGGCCTGGTCCTCACCGGACGGTGAACTACCCACTACTCACCGTCCGCAAGCCCGCGCCTACGGTGGCTGGGAATCAGTTATCGATTCCCGCCGCCCAGGGCGTCTCCTGCGGCGACTGAGGGCGTGAGGCTGCCTCTCCCTCACGCGTTCCGCCTCCTCCTTCGCGAGCATTACCGCTTCGCAGAAGGAGGAGACGGCCTCCCATGCACTCTCGCTCCGCACCATGGCCTGGACCAGGCTCGGACGCGAGAGATCGCCGCTGCCAATCGCCTCCGTGAGAACGCGGCGGTGCTCTGCCCAAGCCGGGCAGACCTCCACTGTATGCTCCACCGTGTCCTCTGGGCGATCCACACAATGGTGACACCCGGTCGTTTCCTCCCGCCTTATGCGAAACAGGAACCTCCCGAAACAACCGTGTCCGGTGAGGACCTGCGTCAGGCGGAAGGTGAGGACGCCGTGGCGCCTCTCTAACCACTCCTCAAAGAGGGGACTTATCGCCGCAATTGTGGCGTGCCCAACGCTGGGCTGCGACAGTCGCACTCTCCATGTCGCCATGAGATCCCGCCGGAGCTCTGTCCGCTGTACCGTGATTTCTCGCGGCAGCGGAGTTACGCCCCGGCGTTTCGCCTCCTCGCGCCACTCCCACACGTGCGCGAGGACTTTCGCCTCCAGATCCCACGGCGGCAATCCGGCAAGGAGGCTCGCCGCCTCACCGGAGACCGTGCGGTAACCCCGGACTAGCCGAATGGCCATGACCCTCTGGGACGCGTTCAACCGGCGGACTGGCCGCAGCCTCAGGGAACGCGCCCACACCGGTGCCCCGTAAAGGGCCATGGACCGCACGACCCCCGCGTAAAGCCTCCGGCAGGAGGCGTTTGGACCACCTAGATTGGGCAGGAGCCGCTTCAAGGCAGCCCCAGCCCGCTCCAGTCTGGGAGCCAAACGTCGGAAATGCTCCACGAAGTTCCACCGGCTGTCGAGGACGAGTCCCAGGTACTTCATCGTCGACTCGACTCCAATTTGAACCCCTCCTACCGTTATTTGGGAACCCGACGGTGGCGCATTCCGAGGACCATGAAAACACATGGCCTCGGACTTGTGCAGGGCCACCTCGAGTCCCAACTGCCGGATCCTCGCAACGACTATCGCAACCCCGCGTGTCGCTAATTCAGCCGCCGCCTGGTGCGACCTCCCCTGCGCCAGGACCAGCGTGTCGTCAGCGTAACATACCACGCTGACGCCGCTAGGGAGGTCGGCGCGCAGCACCCAGTCGTACCCGATGTCCCACAAATGCGGCCCCAGTACCGATCCCTGTGGGACACCGCACGACATCTCTCGCCGGTTCCACTCTCCCTGATGACCGGGGTAGATGACGGCCCTATCCGTCAAATAGGCCTCAACCACTCGACAGATGTAGGTCGGCATCCGGTGATACCGGAGTGCCTCCCTGATGCAACTCCAGGGCAGGGCATTGAAGGCGTTGGCGATGTCTAGAGACACCGCCAAGACGACCCCACCCCGAGCCACAGCATCCCTCGTCGTGAGGGCTCGCACGCGCATGATGGCGTCCACCGTAGAGCGCCCCCTGCGGAAACCAAACTGGCTCTCCGCCAAATCCGGCCCCTCCTGCACCAGCCACCCGACGAGGCGGTCTGCAATAACTCTTTCAAAGAGCTTGCCCACCTCGTCGAGCAGCACGATGGGTCGGTAAGCGGACGGAGAGTCCGCAGGGCGCCCCGGCTTCTTAATGAGGACCAGTTTCCCCGTCTTCCAACGAAGTGGGAACTGGCCCCTCTCCAAGCATGCGCTTAGGAGCCCCCCTAGTCGAGGCCCGAGAGCCCCAAAGGCCAGAAACCAGGCTCTTCCAGGTAAGCCGTCGGGTCCTGGGGCGGCATTTTTGGCACTCAGCCTACGTACCGCCGCTCTCAACTCTACCTCGGTCACTTCCGGAGCATCGTCGTCGTCGTCGGTGACGTGGTCTGCAACGGGCACCGCAGGAAGCGGAGCCATGGGCGGGGGAGTATGTTCCCCTCGCGAAGGGAACAGAGCGCTCACCACGTCCTCCACGAGCTGGGGCCGGAGACTCTGCGTCAGCGGGGGCGACCATGGACGGAGTTTATCCCGCACCATTTTATAAGGGCGTCCCCCTGTTTAGAGTCTCCAGCGACTCCTCGCGAGCCAGATCCCTGGCCCGCAAGATCTCCGCTCGGAGGGCGGTCTTCGCCGCTCTGTACCCCTCGTACAGCTCCGCCTGAATGGCTTCCGTATCCGGAGGGCGGATACGGAGCCTGCGGTGCCATCATCTTGTCACTGGAGATGAAAAGTGGGTTCTCTATGTTAATCACACACGCAAGCGCCAGTGGCTGGGATGTAAAGAACAGGGAAAACCAACGTAAAAAGGTGATCTTCATCCTCGCAAGGTAATGCTTTCTGTCTGGTGGGATATACATGGAGTAATAAGCTGGGAATTCCTTCCTACTAATACTACGATTACAGCAACAGTATATTGTGATCAACTCGAAAAACTGAAGCTTGACATCCATCGAAAACGTCCACAACACGACAAAATATTTTTCCTGCACGACAATGCCCGGCCGCATATTGCTAAGAGTACCAGGCTAAAACTATTGGAGATTAATTTGGAAATAATACCCCACCCTCCATATTCGCCGGACTTAGCACCAACTGATTTCAGCTTGTTCCGATCACTTAGTAATAATTTATGGGAAAAAAGCTTTGACGATGAACCACACATGAAACAATACATAGATGACTTCTTCAATTCAAAACCAACGAAGTTCTATGCGGACGCCATTTACTTTTTGCCAGATCGATAGCGAATGGTAGTAGAAAACGACAGTGAATATATTATTAATGATTAACAATTATTCATTTAATAAATAAATACAAATAAAATAGTTGTATGTCGCTCATTACTTATTAGCCAACCCAATACATGGAGCGACTGCCTATCTGACCTCCACAATCCAGTTACTGGGTAATACGATACCTCTTGGTAAGACTGGTTGTCAGACTTTCGGGCTTCTTACGACCAGTGACGACTGTCAATGGCTTAACTGGCTGTTCACCCATCCACAGAACAACCTCGGCAAGCGTAGCCTTAACCTGATGGATCGACCTGTGCGGCTGTTATTACATAGCCACGAGCTCCTGTTAAAATATATACAAATATTATTTAATTTGTGAATTAAACTTACCAAGCCGTGCAAATATACCGTCCAGTCTTGATAACAACGGAGAGTAGAACGGATCGTAGTTACTCAGGATCATAGAAGAGGCTGGTATCTTTTGGAAAACCTGTAAAAAAATTGAAAATATTGTTAATTTGTATATTCGAGATGCCTCTAGACTTCATCGTCATCTGCTTAAAATAGCCCATTGCTGGCCATCATCATCCTCGTCACCATCATTGACAGCCCTGTCCCACCCCCTGCGGAGTATAGGTATTTGTTTGGAAGCCTTAATATATTATCATATGTAGTTATAGTTCCAATACCAATAATATTACATACATATACGTGTCGAATTGAAAACCTCATATTTTTTTAAATCTATTAAAAAAGTTAAAAATTCCATATAAAACACGTTGAGAATCGCATCTTCTCCGGCGCTACGGGCTCGCCTCCGCAGTTGTATTTATATGAGTGACTTAATACATTAGGCGCGGCAGACGCACATGCGCGTTTTCGGACGTTCACCAGGTGCTTCACGGCGCGTATGCGCGTCCATACAATTTACATAACTTTCTTCGAGTGCGGCGCGCCGCACCTGTGCGTTCGTTGTGCATCTCTATTGTTTCGAAAACATCGTAAAATAAGGGTTGGTAAGGGTGTAGCATAAAGAAGCGTTTGCATAAAGAATTAAGCAGATAATGTGTTAATATTTGTAAAAATTGAGAATTAAACTGAAAAAAAATCCTATGAAAAAACAAAGAATTCTGATTCGAATTATGTAAAAAAATCACAGATCTCGTGCTCTACACGACTTTCGGGTACATAGAAAATGCATTTAGGCAGGCTTTTCATTTTTTACGGTGCCTAATTTAATAGATTTACACGACTTCCCAAAAAAAAGAAATGTTATGTTTTTTTTTTGTGTTTTTAAACGACTCTCAAAAGGAGCAGGTTATATGTTCAACTTATTTATTTACTTATTTTAAGGTAGCTTTACAGTTGACTGTAACTATGACAAGATTATTATTCCAAACATTACGCCAATTACTTTATGTTTTTTTTTTTTTATGTACGTCCACCGATTTCTCCGTCAATTGATGGACCGGTTTTGAAAATTATTTTTTGTCTGAAGAGGTGTGCTCTCGACGACCTCGAGGTGGTCCCATTGTCACCAAGTCAGAATCTAAATCGAGGGAAACCCTAAAATTTTATAGACATACCTATAGACAGGCCAGTTGGCGTGGTTGGTTAAGATACCACCTATCACGCCGCAGGTCGTGGGTTCGATTCCCATCCAGGACAAACATTTGTGTGCATGAACATGTCTGTTTGTCCTGAGTCTGGGTGTAATTATCTATATAAGTATGTATTTACAAAAAAAAAAAAAGTAGTATATGTAGTATATCAGTTATCTGGTTTCCATAGTACAAGCTCTGCTTAGTTTAAGACCAGATGACCGTGTGTGAAAATGTCCTAGGATATTATTATTTATTTATTTATAGCGATTTGAGTATTTTTTATAGTAACTCAAGAGTGCATTGCTCTCGGAAAGCACCATTTGGTGAAGTGGAACTGATGATGAAGACCACAGATGGTCATCGGAACTACTCAATAATATCTAAGTATTTCACAGGTTGTCAGTTGCGATTCGATTACTTTACTATGGTTGCTAAGCAATTTATGCTCGTCACAATGCATTTTATGGTGAAGTGGAGCTGATGGTGACTTCACCAAGACTACAGACGCCAGCACATCAAGCTACTACAATCTGTCAAATTTCTTTAATAGATTTTCAACTTTATAGCTAAAGCATTAGGTTCAAGGTTGATTAGGAAAATTTTACAGTTTCGGGTAGCTTGATCTGCTGGAGCCTGTTCATAATAAAGAGCATTATATTCCATTCTATGGGCTACCCAGGGTATGCTAAATCCATCAAAATATTAATACGTAACAGTCCAATGTTATAATCATCTTTCTAGAATAGATCGGAACACTAATCGCTCCAAATAATTAAATAATTGCCGGAACGCATGTCTAATATAATTCTGTAACCCATCACGAGGGCAGGAATTAGTTTAGAAATTAATCGTAGTTTGGAGTTTATGAGGATATGCTTAATTTATGTGATCTAGGTATTACCTCGAAAACATTATTGAAGCGTTGGTTTTTAAATACTAAGACCAAAGATACGACGGATGGACAGTGTGAAAGATGATGTGGCTAGAAAGGTAGTGACTACCGAGATGACGACTAATAGAGAAGTATGGAAGAAAAATACATGTTGCGCCGACCCCAAATAAATTGGAATAAGGACAGGAGAATGACGATGAAGTAGCGATCTTTTATTTATTTTACTGAAAATCATTAATTGCTACCTTTCCAAGTCGGAATGTTAAAAACTTTTTAGCAAAAAATAAAACCGACTTCCAAAACAAAACACTACAAAGTGAAAAATAACTTTAATTTCGGTAGTTGGTGTCTTTGGTTTTGTATTTTCGTTTTTTGCCACCGACTTCCGAAATTAAAGTTATTTTTCACTTTGTAGTGTTTTGTTTTGGAAGTCGGTTTTATTTTTTGCTAAAAAGTTTTTATTTTTCACTTTTTAGTTGTGGAACCTACCCCACACAAATTCGAATACATAATTGAGCACAATAATTGTAGACATAGCCATGTAAATAACAGTGATAGGAAGTTATTAAAACATCATCATATCATCCACATAAAATAAGTGGGAAATATACGCATTATTGAAGCTAACTCAAAAACTCCCCAAGCAAAGTTAATAAAATTTATATGGGACCAACTCAACCCTTTCAAACAAAAAAATAATTTTTCAAATCGGTCCATCCGTCTTTGAGTAATCGCGTAACAAACATGCAAAATAAATAAAAAAACAAACAAATACAGACGAATTGAGAACCTCCTCCTTTTGGAAGTCGGTTAAAAAGAATCAGTGTCCTGCACAAAGTTTGGATCATTTAGAATAATGCTTTTGCTAATAGTAGGGGCAAGTGGTGTAAATAGTGTTAAGTTAACTGTAATAGAAAGCATACCTTGTAGTTATTGGCTGTTGTCATCTGATTCTTGTAATAACTATTCTTTGAAGGCAGAAACCCTGTTTTCTGACCGTCGCCAAACCTGAAAAATATTAAAAAAACACCACAGTTATTGAAAGATATTGCAAGCTGTTCAGTTTTGGAAATTAAATAATGTAGAAATATTAAAAACTAATTTGAAGGCATCCAGTTTTTAAATAATCCTACAATTCAATCTTCAACAACTTTCTGCTTAAACAAATTCAATTTTAGCGACGAGATTAATATTTATTTACCACATTTCGTTATGAAAACACGTGGCAAATAATAACTAGCTTCTGCTCGCGACTTCGTCTCCATGAAACTTCTTGTCCTCCTGACCCACCCCGTCGCATTGCATTGCCAGCTCGTACTTTCACTTAGCGTTTTTTTTTTGTTTTTTTCTGTTTGTTTATTTTTTTACTTTTTCGTTTTGCTTAGCTTCTAAGGGTCCTAGCGTGATGTTTCCAATTCTTGGTGACGGCTATTAATAATAACCTTCCTCGAGAATCGGGCTAAAAAATGCAAAAATGTTTTTTTTTTTTTCAAATCCGACTGGTAGTTCCAAAGCTTAGCGCATTCAAACAAACAAAAAAACTAAATTTTCAGCTTTATTATTAGTAAAATATTTAAATTGCCTTGGAATTTCAAAAAACAGTTTCTGAGAAAATTTCACCATTATTGGTAGTATGCAAATTGGGGAGCAAAATTGAATTCTATCCAATCTCAATGACGTTACTTGATGGACGGTAAACCAATAATTTAATCACGAGAACAACATTTTTTGGAAATGGTGTCAAAATTCAATGGTACAGACTTTATTAAGTATAGGATTTCTTTTGTCAAAGTAAATATGGCGTCGTAATTTCCTATGTGATGAAATTGCTTTATTGTGTCTGTTCCTTATTGAGTTTTATTTCCTTACATTTTCACGACAATAGATTTTATAAACGACGCAAGTATATTATGAGACAATTTTGGGCATGGATACAGCACCATTTTACGTTGTATCTGTCAAAACAATTGTCGCTAGGCTTTCCATAATATAACTTAATTGATCGCAAAAGTTTTTACTGGCTGTGATAGTTTGTCTAGCCTAATCCTGTTGTATTTGGATTGTATGTAATTGGAGTCTCCTAATACAGGCATCTTTTGCTTAAAAGGAGGCTCCAATCTCAAATTTGTTGTACGTTTAAGGTTATCAAATAAACTATTTTTATTTATTTATTTAACTTTTGGCGAATGATAATGACGGCGGTTAAAACGCTCGAATATTCACCCAGTAATGAACCTAATGGCTGATCCCGGTAAGCGCCCTAATCTTGTAGATTAACAGATATCCAAAATAAGCCATTAACTAAATCAAATAATACATAAATATCTGACAACAGGAGAAGATCAGTAAGTCGTTATCATCATCATCTGTTTAGCCTTTCTCAACTATGTTGGGGTCCGCTTCCAGTCTGACCAGATGCAACTGATTCTAATATGGAATCGTGTTTACTTACCGTGACATATCAACATTCCCCAGCTCATTGACATCATTAGCATCAGCCCCATACGACATTCCATCCTGCGGGTAAGCAAACGTTCCAGTTTGACTTGTCTCGTACCCCATAAAGTCTTTATTATCAGAATTGTATCCAACTTGATCATCCGCGTTCAAAGGGGGATAGCTGGCTTGGGAGGATGACGCTGATATGGTGGATAGACCTGGAATATTTAAAAACATTACCATGAGCACATACGAGTAGTGTCTTAAATAAAATATGTTTCTTACTTTTTTTTTTTCATAGCCATAATATTTATGTGACATCAAGGACTACGTTATCTACTATCGTCATTCAATTTTGTACATAGGTAGGTACTAAGGTTGACTACGGTAAACTGGGGTTACTTTGATACTAGAAAGAAGATAGAAAAGAAGATAGTAGAAACTATCAGTAGTTGGCACTTCTGATAGTTTCTTTTTTAATAAGGCGTTGTAGATATTACAAAAATATGTTTTTCATAACTCGAAAGTCGATATCAAAGTAACCTCGTAGTATAAAAGTAACCCCAGTTTACCGTAATAAAAAAATCGCAAGATTTCGATTTCCATTCGATAGAAATACATAAACCCCTTATTTAATTCCGGATTCTTATTATGTTAATAGATACTTGTTACGGCCGCAAATTATATTTTGATCAACGTACAATCTAATACCGACTTGTAAATTGCAAAAAACTTGAGAAAATTTGAATTTCGCGGGCTACCTTGAAGCTTTCGCCTTAAATCGCAACAGGAATTTTGTTCTAACCGGGTGTCATACAACACGTCCCCACTTTTTAGGGTTCCGTCCCCAAAGGGTAAAACGGGACCCTATTACTAAGACTCCGCTGTCCGTCTGTCACCAGGCTGTATCTCACGAACCGTGATAGTTAGACAGTTGAAATTTTCACAGATGATGTATTTCTGTTACCGCTATAACAACAAATACTAAAAAACAGAATAAAACCAATATTTATGGGGCTCCCATACAACAAACATGATTTTTTTGCCCGTTTTATACGTAGATAGTGGTCCGAGTCGTGAGTCCGTCTCGCACTTGGCCGGTTTTTTTAGTTTGGATTTTGATTTCGCAAAATCATCTGATCCATTTTCCAAACAACACAAATTCAATATTGATACTTCGAATTTTATTCGTCTAAATAAAATAACAGCTGGCCAACCTCGTTAACTCATACAAATACAAACAAGACATTTACTACGTGTTCTTATTACCCTGTTAAACCGAGTTTATAACTTCTAGAGCTTAACAGCCTGTTCAAAGTTAACAGGCACTCGTGCTACATTGTCGACAGTGAAAAGCGAATGCAGTAATGTTTTCAAGCAACAAAGAAGAATAAACCTAGTCTTAGATTTACGTAGCTACAGTTAAAGCTATAGCATAAACATAATCAGCTTATCATGTTCCCACGGCTGCTACACAGGCCTCCTCTCAGTGAGAGGGAGTGGGCCGTAATCCACCACGCGGACCCCCAGTGCGGGTTGGTAGATGTCACATGTCTTCGAAATTTTGATTCTAGGACATGTTCCCGCATTGTCGAGGCGGGGGGGCTCAGTAGCCGTGGCTTGGTCACCCACGGTGAAGGGAAGAGGAACCCGAGCAGGGGCCGCTCGTCAGGGCTTTTTCCAGGAAGTCGACGACGTAGCGGCCAACAGGTAGGTTGCGGTGCCGCTTGGGCGACATCGCAACTGAGGCGGGCCGCGATGTCGTATGGGAGGCAACGCGGCTGAGGGTTGGAGGCCGCGGCGGGAGAGGAGTGCCGGTATTGCGGTGCGCCGCTCTCCCTACCTTCCGCGGCCTTGACGGGGTTGCCACCGTCTGATGGCGGACGCGGTGGGGCCGCAGGGGAGGAGGAGTGTCGGTATTTCGTTGGCCGCTCTCCCTATCCTCTGTGGCCGAAAAGTGGTAGGCGGCCGGGCTACTGGCCTGACCGGTCGCAGGGGGACCAAGGGTGCCTAGACACGGGGTCGTCTGGCGCCCTTGTGCTGGTTTGGTCCATGGGGTGGTCACGGTGCGCAATGTGTTCTTGTGCGCCGGTGATGGGGGCTGCTCCCTAGAGGAGGGTCCGGTGACGGACAGCCGCGCCGGGTTCGCGGTGAGTGCTAACGCGTGCCCGTGTTCCCGCCACAAGCGGCAGAGAAGGAGACCGTGGAGTTTTAGTGGGTTCGAGTCCCACATAACTGCACTATCTCCGCGTGATAGTGCAGTATGCATGAGCATTTCTCCACGGAAAAAAGGACATGCCGGTTTCCTTACGATGTTTTCCTTCACCAATTTGAGAGCGCTTGCAGTGGTGACCCAGTGCAGGTCATGGGTTCAAACCCAGGCAGGCGCTTTACTTTGTGTAAATACTTTTCATCACCTCAGCAGGCTTAGCCCGAGAACCGTAGAGAAGCGTCTTGTCGACGGAATAGTAGACAAAAATGACGTTACCGTGTAGACAGTACGACGGCAATGAAGTACAAAGAGTCAACTGCACTTTTACGAAATTCACTTTTTTACATAATTTGATTCCGAATTCTTTGTTGTATCATAGAATTTTTTTTTCGGTTTAAATCTTAATTTTTACAAATATTAAGTCACGCATTTACAACCGCGGTGGCGAGCCCGTAGCGCCGGAGAAGATGCAATTCTCAACGTGTTTTATATGGAATTTTTCACTTTTTGTATGTAAAATATGAAAAATTATTACTTACATTTAGAGTTTTAGAGGGTTATGGGCTTTATAAAGGGGCGCAAAATTTTCATTATTTTTGCAATAAGACACACCGTTTTTGAGATTTAAGAAAAAGAAGAGAAAAAAAATTTAGATAACCGTATATATGTAGGAAGTTTGCGGCCGTCAAGTAGAAAGTTTTCTACTGTCTTTAGAATCGCGATTACAAAATCTAATTGTCTTCACTACCCTAGGCCTTACTACCTACCCTTCCCTTCCCTTCTTCCGAAATAGTCTATATAAAAAAGGACCTAGCCAAAGATCGTCTAGAAACGAAAGACAAAATGACAAATTGTAGAAGGATTTCTGCGGGGCGATGTCGAAAACGAAGAAACGAAATGTCACTTTGTATAGAAAAGGTTGTCTACTCTTTGTAGAGATAGACAAGTGGTCATGCTAAGCCCACTGCTCTCAAAACAGTGAAGGAAAATATCGTGAGGAAACCGGCATGTCCTAGAACGATAAATTTGAAGACGTGACATCTACCAACCCGCACTGGACCCTCGTGGTAAATTACAGCCCACTCCCTCTCGAAGAGAGGAGGTCTATGTCACCAGCTATGGGAACATTATAGGCTGATTATGCTACAGCGCTTGCCTGGGTTCAAACCTACGACTTGTAAGTTGCAACCGTATCCACTACGCCAATACTGCTCTTCAAAAGCTATATGAAAACAGATATACAGGTGATTTTTTCAAGAGGGCGTGGATGGCCAAATTCGCAACTATGAGGAATAGCGAAAAGTACTCGAAGGAGTCACGGACTTGATTTTGATGAAACCTAAAACAGTATCAAAGGATTTTTGAAAAAACAATATTTCTAGCCAGGAATCAAACCCGTTGGTTTTGAAAAAAAAACACACGCTGTATTATTACACCTTTCGATAGTGTCGAATTCTGGGAAGTAATGACATACGGCAAACTAAAGGAAAGAGCTAATATTTAACAAAATACTTTTTTATTTGTCTTATGTTACCTGCCTATTAAACCTTATATGATATATATGATATGATATGATATATATGATATATTTATTTGCAAGAATATAGGTAGCTAAGTTCTTAAGATCTATGGGTTTCACTATATTCGGCATTTCAACCGTACAAATATTAGGTTTTATTTATACATAATAGCATGCAGTACACATAGCAATCACATAAAAAATAATTGTAATAATAATTTCATAATATAAATTTAGATTACAATGCAGCTAATAATATTAAAATGAAATACAATTCTATTCATTTAAAATAATAATTTATAATAGAAATAGCGATCAATAATAATAGCAAGAATAATTAAAATGTTTTAGTATTATTTAAGTAATGTCAGTATGCAAATGTCATAATAATTATAGTAAACATGTTTTACATTTTATCTACACTCAAAATATTCATTGATGGAATAAAAACATCTCTCACACAACCAGTTATATAGCTTTCTATTAAATTCTAAATCTGTAGCACTTCTAAATTCTTCAGCTAAGTGGTTATATATTTTGACCGCCATGGTATAACAGTTTTTTTTGCATACTTTTAGCCTATTACGAGGGACTACTAGTGGCTTTTGTGCTATTTTCCTCTTTGACATAGCCTTTTCATCTTTTTCAAAAAGCGAATAGTTTTTTCTTACAAATTTGCAGGTTTCAAATATATATAGAGACGGGAGGGTAAGCAGCTTTTGCTTAATAAATACAGGTTTACAAGAGTCTGTCCACCTAAGATTGAAAATAGATCTTACACACTTTTTTTGGGCTATGAATGCCCTCTGAGCATCTGTTGAATTCCCCCATACAGTTATTCCATACCTTAAAACAGAACAAACATGGCTATGGTATACCAATAAGGCTGTTTGAATGTCTGTTAAATTTTTGATCCTCCTAATTGCAAATACGAATTTGTTTATTTTCTTACATACATTATCTACTTGAGCTTTCCAATTGCAATGTCTGTCCATAACTACGCCTAAAAAATTGATATTATTTACTTCTTCTATGTCATTATTATTGTATTTTAAACTTAATTTCATTTCATTTCCTAATTTTTTATGGTTATTATATGGCATAAATGTTATAAATTTAGTTTTACTTGTATTTATTTTTAAGTTATTCCTATCTAGACAATTGATCAAATCTGTCAATGCTTTATTTGTAACTATTTTACTGTTATCTAAAGTTTTCTCTTTTGTCAACACGGTAGTATCATCTGCAAATAATATAGTGTATTGGTTCGTGGAGTTAGGAAGCTCGTTTATATACAGGGTGTTTGGTGCATCGTGTGCCAAATTGAAATGGTCGACTGGGGGGGTCACCTTCTATCCTTTCAGACCCCTAAACACTTCTCATGCCCTGTGGCTTTTTTTTCATCGACTTTTTATTTTTTTATAAAAAAAATACCCAAATTTTGCATTCAATTACAAAATAAAAAAAATGTGTAAGTCGTAGACTCTGAATTTTAATTTTATTTAGATGTGTATTGTATTACAGTACTTTTAAATTAAAAATTAGTGACATTAGCCATCTAGTTTTTTTTTAATTTACTCGCAAAGTTTCGGATTTCAATTAAAGCTGTCCATGTTACAGCTATTTACATGGCTATAAAAAAAAAAACCAAAAGCGACCGGGATCTTCCAACTCTCTCAAAAATTTTCTAGTCTATCTTCTTGCTAGTGATGTGCCACATGTCATAAAAATCTTTTTACAACTTTGTAAATTAGCTAGAATAATTGTGAATCGAGTCACAAAATATTAAATTCCAAATTCAAAAGAAAAAAGTCTTTTTGCGTAATTGTTACTTAAGTAACAGGTAAAATTTGTTTTCTCACTCTCGCGAAGTAAAATCTATCTTCTATCTCTATCTTTCTTGCATAGCGTACCTAAACTAGTTTGAACAAACGACGAACTGCCACCGACGCGGCGACGCCGTCAATCCGTCATTCGTCTGCTACCTGACGTGTGTGTTAGTTCACCGTACTCCGCGATTTTTTCATTTTGTTACTTTGTTTTGTTGAGTTTTGTTGGTTTTTGTTACGTTTTAACTTTTGGTGTTATTGTTAAACTTTGTTGATTTTTTGTTGTTGCAATGGCGACGTTCTCTAACGAGGAATATGCTGACATCATGATGGCTTATGGAGCCGCCAATGGTGTCGCTCGTGCAGCGCAACGAATTTACCAGGAACGTTTTCCTGGTAGACGACTACCTGGCCGCAGAGTCTTCCAAGACACATACCGACGCATACGCGAGACTGGCAGTGTCACTTTTCATGAACCAAGGGGCCATATTGTGCGACATAATGTTGAAATAGACGAGAGAATACTGGCACTTTTTGAGGAAGACCCTACAAGAAGCATCAGAAATGTGGCAGCACATCTTGATATTTCAATATGGAAAGTGTGGAAAGTTCTTCAGCAAAACGAAAAACATCCATTCCACTACACTCCGGTGCAAGGTACGTAATTTTGAACTAACTTTAAACCCGTACACACTTTGTTTGACGATGCCTTTGTTTAGCAGGTAATGGGTATGACGTCACTACTTCCAGGTAGTGAACCAGCCCATACAAACGGTCCGACGCCGCCGGTCATTAAAAATCTCATTGTGCAATTATTTACTGCTCAACAGGAATTTAAAAGAGTTCTTTGTTTGTAGGTCTTGAGGGTGGCGACTTTGACAGACGAGTGGCATTCTGTCGGTTTATGTTACACACGGATGTGGATGATCCTAATTTCTTAAAAAGAATATTGTGGACGGATGAATCCAAATTTACCAAAGAAGGGATCCTCAATCTTCACAATCTGCATCACTGGACAAACAAAACGGAAAACCCACATGTTAAAAGGCAGAAATCTTTTCAAAGGAGGTTTAGTGTAAACGTTTGGGCAGGAGTGATTGGGAATCAGGTAGTTGGACCGCATTACCTGCCCGATAACCTCAATGGCGATAACTATTTGGAGTTCCTTCAAAATGACCTGCCCGAATTAGTGTCCGAGGTGCCCGTATTTAATGAAAATGTTCCCAAAGTATTCCAGCATGACGGCTGTCCCGCGCATTGGCGTTTGACTGTGAGGGAATATCTTGACGATGTGTTCCCCAATGCGTGGATTGGTCGCGATGGCCCTATTGCATGGCCGGCACGTTCCCCAGACCTAACTCCGCTAGATTTTTATGTCTGGGGACGTGCCAAAGAGCTGGTATACGCCACGGAGGTTCCGACTAGGGAGGTACTACTTCAACGCATTGAAACGGCGTTTAATCAAATTAAGGAGGAAATACGACTTCGTACAACAACTGTGGAAATACGAAATAGATGTCGGGCCTGCATTCGCAATAGCGGCCAACAATTTGAGCAGAATATGTAAAAAATGATTAAATAAATGTTAAAAATGCAATTATTTTTTATTTCTAGTAACCGTCCCCCCCAAAAAAGAGAGATACGAGACAGATTTTACCTTACAAGAGTGAGATAACAGATTAAATGAGTTCTTGAGGTATAATTTAAGTAAAAATATTTTTTTAAATCATAATTTCAAATTTAGTATTTTGTGACTCGATTCACAATTCTAGCGAATTCACAAAGTTGTAAAAAGATTTTTATGGCATGTGGCACATCACTAGCAAGAGGATAGACTAGAGAGTTTTTGAGGGAGTTGGAAGATCCCGGTCGCTTTTGGTTTTTTTTTTTATAGCCATGTAAATAGCTGTAACATGGACAGCTTTAATTGAAGTCCGAAACTTTGCGAGTAAATTAAAAAAAAACTGGATGGCTAATGTCACTAATTTTGAATTTAAAAGTACTGTAATACAATACACGTCTAAATAAAATTAAAATTACGACTAACACTTTTTTTTTATTTTGAAATTGAATGCAAAATTTGGGTATATTTTTTATAAAAAAATAAAAAGTCGATGAAAAAAAAGCCACAGGGCATGAGAAGTGTTTAGGGGTCTGAAAGGATAGAAGGTGACCCCCCCAGTCGACCATTTCAATTTGGCACACGATGCACCAAACACCCTGTATATTATAAACAATAAGGGGCCAAGGACACTTCACAGTAGTTCACAGTAGTTTGCTAAGTACGGTGACCTAAAGGTTTTCTTGGTGTTAGTTTCGAAACACATTTTTTTAATCTCCGTGCATTGTTGTCGGCCTCTTAAGTAGCTTTCGAACCAACTATAAGCAACGCCTCGTATACCATATTGTTCAAGTTTACGCAATAAGGTTTCATGACATACCATATCAAACGCCTTACTCATATCCAAAAATACTGCTACTGGGATTTCTTTTTTATTGATAGCATCCATTATTCCTTTCACTAGTTTAAAATATGCCAAAGTTGTAGATTTTTGCTTAATGAAGCCGTTTTGTTGACTACATGTTTCTCTAAGAAATTGATAAGCCTTTTGCTCATTACCTTCT
Source organism: Dicycla oo (assembly GCA_948252095.1). Taxonomy (NCBI): domain Eukaryota; kingdom Metazoa; phylum Arthropoda; class Insecta; order Lepidoptera; family Noctuidae; genus Dicycla; species Dicycla oo. The sequence continues at coordinate 21,767,699 of OX411732.1, forward strand.
CAAAAATTTTTGAAAGTACGGGAACCAAAGTAATTGGTCTATAATTATTTGCCTCAGATCTAGGTCCTTTTTTGTGAAGGGGTTTTACAACAGAAAATTTTAAACTGTCGGGGAATATACCCTTTTCCAAAGATAAATTAATTATGTAAGTCAAGGGTTTTGTTAAAGTTAATAAGTTTTGTTTGATCATATTAGTACTAATGTTATCATATCCGACTGAATTGGTATTTCGTAATTTCATAGCTGTCATAAATATTTCCATACAAGTGGCTGGTTCTAGATAAATTGAGTTCACGACCGTTTTATTGCAGACATGTTTATTTTTTGGATTTTGGGCGTTTCCCATTTTTAGCAATGTTGATAAAGTAAGTGTTAAAGTATGTTGCTATATCATCACCTTCTTTTAATATATTTTCCCCATCCAAAATTTCTCTAATTTCATTACTAGCATTGTTCTTTTTAAGTTTATCGTTTATTATTTTCCATGTAGCTTTACATTTATTGTCTGCTTTCTCTATGTATTTTTTATTATTAACCCTTTGTATAGTATTTACACATTGCCTTAGCATTTTGCTATATTTTTAAAATTTTTGTTTATTGTGGGTAGTTTTATTTTTATAATAGATGGTTTGTAGCTTTCTCTTTGTTATAAATGACTTTTTTAGACTTTTAGTTACCCATTTTGGGTTAAGAGAGTTAGAATTCACCTTAATTTTAATCAGTGAGAAACACAGTTCATAGAATAGACAAAGTTCATCGTGCAATAATGAAAAGGCTTTATTTACATCTATTTCCAAGTATACTTCTGAAAATGATAGCTTGCTAATATAGTAATTAAATTTTTCTATATTTTCTTTACTCAGGTCCCTCTTGTATGCAAACCAATGCTTTCTAAATAGATTATTTTCCGTTTTTAATTTTATTGATAATGTTTGTCCGGTATTGTGATCTGATAGTCCTAATTCATGTGTTTCACCTTTTGCTTCTTTGATGTCACTTATAATATTGTCAATGCAAGAATTTTGCCGAGTTGGTTTACTTATGTGTATTTTTAAGTCATAATTGTATAAAATATCGATAAATGTATTCTTATTTTTATTAGCGCTTAAAATATCTATATTGAAGTTGCCACAAAGAATATTGTTATATTTGTCTTTGTTACGTGTTTTATCTAATAATATTTGTAATTTTCTAAAAAATATATTTATATCAGAATCTGGTGTTCTATAAAGACAGAATAAGTTCAGCTTATATTGTTTTATCTTAATACCGCATATTTCCATCGCAATACTATTCAACCACTCTATGGTTTCAAATTCAACATCTGGCTTCATTAGTATACAGACTCCACCTCGCCTTTGGTCTTTCCTAGAATAGCTGCTGACTAATTTAAACGAATGTACTGTCATATTATCTTCTTCTCCAGATTTAATAAATGTCTCACTTAGGCATAGGAAATCTACAGAATATGTTTGATCCTGACGCAAATTTAGGGCAATTTCAATTTCATTTATTTTGTTAATAGCACCTGCAATGTTTTGGTGGAGAATAGTATGATTTCGGTTTTTAGCTACGAAAAAAAGATTTATTTTCAACTTGGATCACTTTATTGCCCTGATGTAGTTCAGTAGTGTCTGATGATTTATACATACCACCTATCAATATATCATCACCAGTCTGTGTGCTTTGGTTTTTAGTTTTAAGAATATTGACACTCGCGTCTAATCCAGTTTTTTTGTTATAATAAGTAGAACTTCCGTAAAAAGATAAAAAACTGTTTGTTATAGTCTAGTTGATCTAATAAAGAATTAATTTTATAACTTAATAATGACACATTATAACATTTTTTGAGAAAATAACATTCTTTAGTCTAACTACAAATTAAATCTAACATTCCATTCAACTTTATCTCATTGGAGCAGATGTTTTTATTCACACCTAATACAATTACAGGACAAGGCACAGATTTTAAAAATAAACATAATTCTGTTGTCATTTTTACGGTATTGTCATCATTTTGTCCAATAGATATTATCAATTTATCGTCAGCTTTAATATCAAATAGTTTCGCGCTTCTTAAGATTTCCTGTGTCGAGGCATTCGTTTTAACAATAGAGTTAAATTTATAGGTGTTATAGGGATTATTAAACCTAGATTTTGTCAATTGTGATGATAGTCCACTACACTGACTGCCTCCAATTATAAATGCTTTTTTGTTACACTTATTTTTAGTATTAAGTATCACGTTTTCTGTTTTGTTTGTCGTCTTGATTTCCCTAGTATCCGTATCCGTCTGCGAAGGAGTACTTCTTTCCTCACACGTATTTTCTCGAAAATGTGTGCGTTTTGAAGATTGGCTAGTAGTCAATTCCTTATTCAATTGTTGCAAGGGTTGCAATGGGCTTTCGTTTAGTATTTGAGGAGAGACCCGAAAACTGTCAGTAAGTTGACGTCGTACACTTTTCTTAGTGTTGCTTGATATATTTTGTCTAATAGTCGATAGTGGGCTTTTACATAACTGTTTGAGAATGCCCAGTTCTTGATTCATGTTTGCAATCGCTTTTTTAAGTTCTAAATTTTCTAAAATAATATTTTCCATCTCACTCTGTGTACTTTCTAAACTTGACTTTAATTGTTTAATTTCATCTTTCCTTTCCGCCATGTAAGTTGAGCATATATTGGTGGATAAATCAAGGCTTCTGCCCAACAATCCATCACAGGACATTGGGCTAGTATTGCTTTGATCAAGGAATTCCATAGACTTTGCTTTAATACTTTGATGTCTCCGTAACGTTACGTTGTTTATTTCTTCCATGTCAGTAATTTATTTTTGTTTTTGAATATGTAGGTATATGATACAATCGAATGTTTGAAACGAATAGGTCTAAATCGTTGATAGAAATGTTGGTGAAACATCCAAAAAGTCGTCACTGTGCGACTGAGATTCGAACCGGCACTTAGTGTTGCTCAAGTCGAATGTGTTGACCGTACCGCCAACTGAACATTAGTAATTTTGGTTCAAATAAGTTATCGCAAGTTTAACATCGAGTGAGAAATGTACTGGTCACTTTTGAAGTCCAAAGGTCAGTTTTGAATCGGGCAAAATGAATCCGTGTTTTATTTGTTCAACGGATTTTTTAAAGTATTATTTAAAAATACACTCACTTGTTCATGTTATTTCCTCGAACTTTTTTTACTGATTTCTTCATTGCGGTATTTATTATGTTGTTGTGTAATAATATTATAGAAAACTTCACTAATTCAGCCGTTAGATTTCACTTGATATTTTTAGTCATTTTTGGCGTTTAAAATATAAATTTTTGATCACAAACATTATACAGGGTGGCCCAAAAGTCGTGGATATTAGAGCCACACATGGTCATGTGTAATACCTTTTCAGAATCCCTATTAAATGCGCCAAAACTTGTAATACAGGGTCACTTTTCGGTAGAGTATTTTTTTTTTTCACAGTGGGGTCGGAAGTAAATGAAAAGTTATGATTTGAGAAAAAAAAAATCGTGTAACTTAATATTATCTTCAACACACCCAATAAACAACCATAAATAGCATGTCTAACGCAAGGACTCATCAGTACCAATGTAGTGAAAATTATAAAAAAGATACAGGATGTAGATTTTTCGAATTTTAATAAGAATTAGTTAAAAAAAGTCAATTTTCTCATAAAAACACAAAATAAATTATAACTCTGCAGGGGTTGACCTTAAGGACCTCCCGTAGAACAACTTTTTGCAGCTGATGACCCCATCTAACCCCTAGTTGCGTTTGATCCACGACTTTTGGGCCACCCTGTATAATGCAAGTCACGCAACACTGAATCATATTCTTCACATAAACTTGATGAAAAATGAGTTTTATTATTTTAAAATTATTTTTGTGCACGGAGCTAATGTTTACGAGGAGTTGATATTGATTTTTCAAAAATCCAATGATGCAGTTTTAGTTTTCATCAAAACTGAGCCCGAGACTCCTTTGAGTACTTTCCGCTATTCCTCATAGTTTCAGATTTGGGCATCCACGCCCACTTGAAAAATTCAACCTGTATCGGGTTGACACCCATTTGAAGAAAGGTCTACCCCCCAATTGGGCGCTTTAAATATCAGAAGGATTTTGAAGTAAATTCCTAATTCATTTCTTCATGTTTGACAAATTCATGTGCTTGACTACGTAAATAAAGCAATGAATGCTGTTGAACCCCGCTGATTAAACTCCAACACCCTAATCGCGTATCACGCTTTTAATCATAATCAGAAGGTTTTGTAGGAAATTGCTAATCTATAGGAGCTTGTGGCTAAGTAATAAAAGCCGCACGGGTCGATCCATCAGGTTAAGCTACGCTTGCCGGGGTGACCATCTTTACATACCGAGACTCCTCCGTGCCTCGGAAAGCACGTTAAGCCGTTGGTCCCAGCTGTCATTCATGGATCTTTGACAGTCGTTACGGGTAGTCAGAAGCCCGAAAGGCTGACAACCAGTCTTACCAAGTGGTATCGTGTTACCCAGTAACTGGGTTGTGGAGGTCAGATAGGCAGTCACTCCATGTAAAATACTGGTATTCAGCTGCATCCGGTTAGACCGGAAGCCGACTCCAACATAGATGAGAGAAGGCTAGGCAGATTGGTTTGATAAATTCGTCTGCTCAACAAAGTAAATAATGCAATGAACGTGGCTGAACTGTCAAAACGAAAGGCATTACAATCAATTGCCATTTTATGTGTGCTACGCAATTACCCTGCTGATTTATGTAAATGGGATAGATGAATTAGGTGATACTGAGTTGAAAAGAGTCAACTCAAAGTGAGAATATAAAATATATTGTATTAAAAAATTTAAATCCAGATGGAAAAAAAACCGCCAAGTGCGTGTCGTTCCGTAGTTGAGATAAATTTAACCCAAGAGCAAACTTAACATTGTAGTTGAAAAACATGTTCTCTCATACATTCCAACTGCAAAAGTAAGTTTAAACGCACAATATTGAGAGATTTTGTATGTTATTTTAAGACCATATACTTCTTTTAGGTTTTTCTGTAATCTATAGATAGTAGAACTATTTTCTGTATTTTTTTTCGAAATTTTAGGCTCAGTAGTTTAGGAGATAGGGGGTGATCAATTTTCGTCTATTTTTTTTAAATAACTTTAAAAACAATGTAATTTAAAAATATATAAAATAATATTTTGAGGTATGGAACCCTAAAAACATTTTCATGATTGATACCAACTAAAATTCTCGAGAAAAGCAGATTCATAACAATATGGATATCATTTTAGCCTAAATGCTGGGACACAGGTGTCTTGCGAAGATTATAATTATCTTTAGAAAACTTCCTTCCTGTGCTGATGACGACATTGTTCGCAACAGTTGTATTATTATTTAGACTGAGAAAATTCAGAAATTCAGCAGACAATAAAATGCCTAAGCGGGAATTGGTTTCGCACAGGTGGTACAAGTGTGCCTATGAAAATCCGTCTCATATTATGATTACGTTCCTAATACAAACGGCCTTTATGGTATTCAAATTACAATGGACAATACTACAGAAATGGGTCGTTTTAACAAGTTTGCTTTCCATTTGACAGGGTTTGTTCAGCCCTACAATAGTACGACCCAGTTACATTTTGTTACTGTTGACTTTTAAATTTTCAATGTCTTTATTACTTTATAAAACAGTTATTTTTCTATTGAATTATGACTCATTTTCAATCATATAACTTGATAGATTTTTCTTACACAAACTCACGCATTCTTCCCATGGAGGCAGAGAGAAACTACACAACGCCACCTGCTACGATCAATGATATTATAAGTAAAGAGAGGTAGACAGGTTATACACGCTCCGAAAGTGGCACGTCAAAATCTGGTTAATTAGCCACATTTTTGTAATCTTGTCTCTTTTTCGCTTCCGATAATTACGACATGCCATCCTACTTCCACGTGTCATCTAATAGTTCGACATTTGTGCTGTTTTTGAACATCGAATGTTGGGTAGGTAACGTATCTACGTCTCTTTACTTATAATATCATTGGCTACGATCCTTACTTCATTCATCCTTTTGCGTCTTTTACGTTCTTACATTTGGATACACACGCACGCCGGTTGCAAGTACCACGCAAGAACGCACCTGTTCTTTCTGAAGAACTTCACTAATAAGGTCACTATTATGGTTTATTAGGCCGTTGTAAATACCTTTTGATAGCCGCATTAGAGCAACTAATATCTTGACGAAACAAAAAAACTCCGACTTACAAATTAATTTTATCTCAACGGACGTGAACATTTTGCTTCAAAACTTGGACAATTAAAAAAAAATTACGTAACTTAACTCTGATGTCCTCATTCCTTTGTATAACACGTTCTTACTTAAGCTGAACAGCTTAACGTTATCTTAAAAGTTACGACATCATTAAAAGTTTGTAGACAGCTTACCTTTGCTGAGCATCTTCCCGAAACTTCCCAGTATGCTTGGCAGGAACATCGCAAATAGGATCGTTTTTATTAATACTTGTCCCCCTATTAGTATAGGTATGAAGAATTTGTTGAGGCCAAACGCTGGAAACAAAGTATAAATTTGATTACATATTTTTGGGGTAAGTCAAAAACTAAATGATTATGGATAAACATTAAGTACCACTCATTATTAAGAACTGCTTTTACTATGATACCAAACCTGAAATCGTAAAAAAAAAGTCCGCTGTTCCTTACATCTTGACGAGTTACGCGAACAGCTGACTTTTCTTCGCGATTTTATGTTTGGTTCCATAGTGAAAGTTGTTCATAATGATGAGTACAATGACCCTTTAAGAGGTTGTGCGTTATTTAAGTTACACCTTGTATATCTAAAGGAGATAAAAAAGAGATTTTCTAAACTCCTAAATTCAAGGAACTACCTGCACTGCCAGCGGCCATTGATATAATAGTCAGCTCCAGTAACTTGAAGTTCAGAATTTGTTTTTATTTTATCGTCGTTGGATATACATACCTACCACGTCTGCGGAGTTTTACTAGCTAATTTAATTTCACTCTGTAAACTTGACAATAACAGATAATCAGATTTATACTCACATTTTGCGGCCATTGGCAAATTGATTGATAGTATATGGGTGTTGACGAAATTCTTAATCTTCTGATACATTCTGTATTCATACGTATATTTACTGAATAGTGCTCTTCCTTCTTCATCGCTTTTCTTTTCAATCTTTGTATCATTATCAGTACCCGCAGGTTTAACTTCAACGCCTTCAAAAATCTTAAATCTATCTTTATTCAGGGCTTTATCTAGCATATCTTCGACAGTTTTTTCTAAGTAGACAACTGTTTTATTTAAATTTAAGTGTTGTTCAGTAAAAGTGTTGAGTTGTCCAACAAGATCATCTACGAAATCAACATATTTGTCTACATTATAAGATTCTTTGTTGCTACTACTATAACAGTTATGGCAGAGAATAGAATCTACATTATTATCTAATTTTACATCTGTTTTGGTTATATCCTTATGACTATTATCTCCTTGGCAGGGTGCAGCAAGAAGTAGTATGTACAGAGTCAGGAGGTTGGTGCACCTCCATTTTGTTCTGCTATTTCTTAATCCTTCTATAGTGTCCATGTTGGTGGGTTCTCTCAAACTTCATCACTTACGTCCACGATTTGGTTTTTCTTGCGTTCATTTATCGGGTTATCTGGAACAAAATACGATATTAATTAAATTCTGACAATTAATCAAATACCCATCTTCCCATTGTCTTCACAAGTTGGTAAATTAAATTTCTTTGGATTGATTTTCGTCAAACCACTTCATGTAATTGTGTTATGTTATTGGAACTGTTTGCAACTTAGTATCATAGACAAGGCGTGTGTGGTATAACAATATTCTATGTTATCATGTTTTCTGTTAAAAACAGTGGGTTGTAAACGAGATCTCAGATCCCTTTCCTTTAATTGTTTCACACGCATCGATAAGCATGGAAAGTAGTGAATGTTTTTTATTATTTCAAGATCTGTATATAGACAACATTTAGAGAAAAATCTCGTAAATGGTTATGCTATTACGTATATCAGTAGACATTCACATAATTGTTTCGTGAGGTATTTTAATTAAGTATTAAGAAGTAATTATGAAAGTTTGTCTTTATAAGTATTAGAGAATATTATTGTATTGTTATGCTTAAAATATACATTGTGTGTGGAAAAAAGTGTCACTGTTCACACTGTTTTAACTAGCTGCACTGTTGATAATATAATATCAAATATTATAACAAGAACTATAAATTAATTACTTTGTGAACTGAACTAGCTATCACGTAATGCTTGTATCTATCTTCATTATGCATGTACACAACTTTGTTACAGTTTAGAAATTATACTCTTAGTTAAAACCAACTTCAAATTGATAACAGTACAAGTTTTGAATTTAGTGTTAAAGTCTCCAATACAGATATTTCGAGTTAAATCTATTAGTTTTGCTAAAACAGATGCAGAATAGTTTGTAAGTAATACTCCAACGTGCATCGAGCCTGCTGAATACGAAATAAGTAATATGTCAAAATGCCAGCCGTTGCAAGTGAATACTAAGGCCGTTGCCACACTGTTGGAGCTTCGCTTGGCAAGAAGCGGTAGCTCATAATTTATCATGTCTTCAATGGTGTCCTGGCATGTCCGCTTTGTGTTCGGGATTTCTCGGCTAAAATTGGGTATGCTCATCAAACATGATCACATGAAAAGAGCATTTAAGCTCAACTACCCCGATACGTCATTGAATACCGTTGCTGTGGCTGAAATTGGTTTGATGGGATCTTTATCATCAGCGCAACTTGAACAGTGCAGTGTGGCTGGCTAAGGGTCAGGTGTTAGGTACTCTGCCTAACATGGATTCAGAACACGATTTTTTCGAAATTTTTCGTCAGTTATTTAAAAAAAAAAATGAGCTGTTCCATACATTTTGACCGCGTAGCTATTGCACTTTTTTGTAGGAAGAGCTGTCTTTTTTTAATAACAGACGAAAAGTTTTATTGCAAGGGGTAATCATGTACTGAATCCATGGTAACAGGCGGTGCGTGGATGTCTCTATCACCCGGTATGTTCTCCATATTATAGATACGGTGGCAAAGTGAGATGCGCCTGTTGACGCGGAGACTCGCTAATCCACTGCGAACCACGACCACGCTGCGCACGAATGAATAAACAAACAAACAAATGAACCACGCAGGTAACGTGATTAATGGTAGAACTATACTAGGCATTACGACGTTTACAGGTTTGGCCAATAGGAATGATGCCTGGGTATAAAAAAAAGTAATTCTATTTAGTCCGTCAGTCATATAATAATAAAATATTAGACATGTATGTTATCTTTTACCATATTAATAATAAATTGCTTAGATAATACGCATTAAGGTTCGGGAGTGGGGGCTCTCTACGTCACTTCTACGTATAAAATCTAGCAAGGAGTGACGTCATGCCACATTTTAACTCTATGTATAGTCGTAATCTTTTGATTACGTAAAAAAAGAAAAAAAATACATGTCCAATATTTTTTAATAATCTACATGACGGGCAAAAACTTTCAGTTTTGTTTTGATTGCATAAAATTGCGTCGGAAAACTTCACGACACTACACAGCACAGTAATTCGAATCCGGCTGAACCTCTAGTAGAGGACGGTCCACTGCTGGCTGTGCCAACTGCCAGAACCAACCTGCTGGCCAAAGCACCTCTCACGCGAGCAATTCGTACTGTTAACGAAATTCAGAATAGGTTGGACATTTTTTCGTGTTACTTTAGTCAACTTGCAAGAGTAAGTTTATACATAATATGTTACGAGAGCAACAATTAGTGTAATGTTATGTTTATTGTTTCTTTTATTGTTATGTTTATGTAAAACATATGTATGTTAATTTTCTGTGAAGATTACATTGTCAGAATTATAAGGTTGTAGTGTTTAGCTATAAGTAATTTGGTGTTAATGTATTGTGTAGTTATTTGTAATTGTTAGTAATAGTGTTATTTAAAATGGTTAATATTATAAGTAGGCTTAGCTATCGCATTAGGTTTCTAAACATGTAATGATAGTTTAAGAGAGTTAAATAAATAAATAAATTAGTTTTGCAAGTGGCATCAAGCATCAGCCATTGTAACATTAAAACCATGTGTTGGACTGTTGGTTCGCTAGAACATGTCACTAAGCAAGTAGCGCACTTCTGAGGCTTCGTTTACAGCCTCGAGCGATGCGACTTGCATCAAGCGAAACGCGCACGCGTTCCCCCTGTTTCCGTCCGTCACTCCGCACGTCTCATCGCGGTGGCTCAGGCCCTGCTCTAAACAATTTATTTTATTTGTTTTCTCGCTGAGCGGTTAGCTCGTCTACGGGGTAAGCACCTAGTGGAGCTTCAGGCTGTGTGATTTCAGCCTTACCAATATATTTTCACGCTTTCTCCCAAAGGGATGGATGAAGAGATCTGAGAAGGAACTTTTGTATTCAACTTTGAATAATGTGTGTGTTGATGTAGCACTGGCCTTGTTTCGGATTGCCTTTTGCCCTTGTGTATTTAAATTCTTCCTTACTCCATATTTTGTACCAAATATTTTTATGTTTTCTATTAATGGTGGACTTTTTGCTTCTATTTAAACAAAGTTATTTTCGCACTAACATAATTTATTTATTTATTTATTTTTTAATATTCCACAACTATCACACAACGCCGTCTAGCCTCAAGCTAAGCAGAGCTTGTGTTATGAGTACTAGACAACTGATAAACATACTTATATATTTCTAAATACATACATATATAGATAAATTACACCCAGACACAAATTATTATTTATACAGGGCTATTTTTAAATCACTATCTAAATTTTGCCAGTGTGTTCTATCCATGAATATGCACATCTCTCATTGTATGACCAACTCAGAAATCACAAAAAATAATCAGCTGTTTCATACATTTTGGTCCAGTATTGAACTTTTGTATGAAACAGCCGATTTTTTTTCCTTGATGATTTTTTAGGTCCCATGGTAAAAGTTGTCCATATTCATGGCTAGAACACCCTGTGAAAATTTAGCTAGTGATTTCAATATTACCCTGTATATTATATAACTCAGTAGTTAATTTTAAGTGAGGTACCTACATTGCGATAGTTATTTATTCAATAAGTACGCCAACAGTATGACATATAACATTAGCTTTAAAAAGTATTTAGGTACTACTGTTATTTATTTATTAATCACAGAATCCACAGACCTTAAAAATACCTTAACACACTTATTGTACTAGTATTACAGCCAATTACGGATACACAATTTAATAACTATACAAAGAAGAAATTTCACACAAACTTAAAAAACTAAACATAATATTTTAGGACTCGTGTGAGGTGTTAAGAAGTGTGTAAAAGGAGTTGCGTGTGAGTGTGTTATGGACAAATTAATTAGTTATTCCACATAAATATAAAAACACATTGAATTTCTCCTATATATTGTACTAGCTTTTTTATTCAATAATGATTCGAAAGACATGTGGCGCCATCTATTATCTATAAGAAAGTTATTGTTGTTTTCCTCGGTAACAGCACTTTTTTCGGAATGACAGATACCCTATGTCCGTTTCTGTACAAATGACAACGTGTATGCAAAATTTCAGGATTATCGGTTCAGTGGTTTAGGCGTGAAAAGGTAACAAACAAACAAACAAAGTTACTTTCGCATTTATAATATTAGTCAGGATTACGATACAGTTCCCGGAGTCAACCACTATCTGGTGTGTGAACATGGTATAGTCACTGACCTGAATAACCAGAGTCGGGCTATGCAGGTCACTGACTAGCTCTTCAGCTCTTGTTCTTTGTAAGAGGGGTCAGGTAATGCAGAGCACTGACCGTACGAGTTTCAGGGGGAAAATGTAATTTATTGTTTGGTGTAACAATAGATAGGGAGAGCAGGGTGATTTTAAAACTTAGTTTTTTTTATGGCTACCGCATATGTGTAAAAAATAAGAATTAATTATTGCGTAACTGTGTAAAATTAAATCTTATAATATAGCATAACAGTTTTAGGACTAACAGTCTACCCATGTCGAAAACCAAATCAAAAGTGTTAGTTCCATACCTACTTATAACATGTTTTGCCAAAAAACTCATGCAAATTATCAATCAATCTGCCTAGCCTTTTCGGCTGCCAGTCTAACCGGATGCAGCTGAATACCAGTATTTTACATGAAGCGACTGCCTATCTGACCTCCACAACCCAGTTACTGGGTAATACGATACCCCTGGTAAGACTGGTTGTCAGACTTTCGGGTTTATGACGACCCGTAACGACTGTCAAAGATCCTCGACTGACAGCCGGGACCAACGGCTTAACGTGCTTTCCGAGGCACGGAAGAGTCTCGGTATGAAAAGATGGTCACCCATCCACAGACCAACCCCGGCAAGCGTAGCTTAACCTGATGGATCGACCCGAGCGGCTGTTATTGCATAGCCAATAAAATCTATGTCAATAAAAATCTTGAAGTTTTACTTGGAGAACCCAAGTCCTCCATGCAAATTATAATAAACATGATTAAGTAACATTTTTTTTAAATGTGTTCTTAAACATGTTTCCATTTAATTGTTGGTAAATTACACTCGCGGGACCGGAATCTTGGCCAAGCGCGTATTTCGCGATAACAAGAGCTTTAAGTGTTTCCTATGATTATTTATTATGAAGGTAGGTCTAAAAAATGTTTACCTTTAGTTCAAGAGGGTAATTTATCATGTTTGAGTGCAATATGACGTTATTTTTAAGTTTTAGTTGAACCCGGTCATCTGAGCGACTAAGTTGCTGTTTTAAATTTGTGTTTTGTGAAAGTTTATTGTTAGGTTATTCAATTATTGTGATATCGTACTGTTACTTCAATAACTAAAGGTGATTTAATTCCAATAAAAATGCCATTAACACCATCACAGGTTGCACAAGCTGTAGCATTGATCGAACAAGGGCTGACACAGCGAGAAGTTGCTGTTATACTGAATGTACCACGTTCATCGATGCAGTATGCGCTGAAACGATACCAGGAGACAGGCCGCTACTCCCGCAGACCAGGCAGCGGAGGCGTCAGATGCACATCAGCCCGGGATGACCGCTTTATTGTCCTGGAAATTTTGAGAAACCGCTACCTCACCGCTGTTGAGATACGCCAGCGACTCCAGTTCACAAGAAGTGTCAATGCTAGTGAACGTACAGTGAGAAGACGAATGGAGGAAGTGAATTTACAAGCTCGTAGACCAGCACGCGGCCCAGAACTTCTCTGAAGTCACCGAGTAGCTCGACTTCGATTCGCACGAGAACACATCAACTGGACCCATGAGCAGTGGGCTCAAGTACTGTTCACAGATGAGTGTCGAATCGCTTTACGAGCTCCAGATGGTCGGGAGCGAGTGTGGAGAAGAAGAGGAGAGCGGTTTTTACCCATTACCACCACACAAACTGTTAGTTTTCATGGAGGCTCTATAATGGTTTGGGGAGGAATAAGTTCCGATGCACGTACGGAGTTAGTTATCGTCGATAACCGATTAACGGCAACACGATACATCGAGGAGATTCTTCAGGAACACGTGTTACCATATTCAGGGTTTATTGGATTTGACGAATTCCTCCTAATGCACGATAACGCGCGCCCACACGTTGCACATTGCGTGGAGGAATACCTTACAGAGGTTGGTATTCAAAAATTGCAGTGGCCAGCTCGTAGTCCAGACTTAAATCCAATAGAGCATATCTGGGACAAGCTTAAAAGAAAAATAAAGTCCTCCTTCAACCCGCCTGAAACTCTGAATCAGCTTCGAAATGCAGCGCTGACCGCTTGGGAAAGCATACCACAAGTTGAGATCAGAAACATCATCCAAAGTATGCCAGAACGAATGCAAGCTGTTATCGGGGCTAGGGGAGGAAACACCCGATATTAAAATGCAAACACAAGGAAGACTTTTTGGTTATTTTTCATTTTGTGTTCTTTTTAAATTGACAGTGTTAAAACCAATATTTTTGTGAAACTGCTTATTTTTTTAAAGATTACTGCTGGTGCATCATTTTTTCAATAACTGAGTTACAAAACCATAAAAAAACCCTAATTTAGTGCATAAACCCATAATATAGTGAAAATTAAATATTTAAATAGAAATTATCGGCAAGTTATTGGTGGCCAAGTTTCCGTGCCGGCTATTATATATATATTTCTTTCTATTATATCTTATCTGGGTAAAATAAAAATATATGTATGAACTTAACCAACTCGCTTTTTTATCATCTCTTTCTCTCTCTGTCTCTGCCTGCATATAAGTTGACGACCTGCGTAGTCTACCTGCAAAACCCTAGCCATTACAGTAGCACAACAGTTAATTTTTAGGGTTCCGTTCCCGAAGGGGGCTAAACGGAGCCCTATTACTAAGCCCGCACTCGCTGTTCGTTCGTTCGTCCGTCTCATGAACCGTAATAGGTAAACAATTGAAATTTTCACAGATTGTGTATTCCTATTGCCGCTATAACAACAAATAATAAATATAAAATTAAGTTAAAATTAAAGAGGGTCTCCGTGGTCTTTTAATAATAATAATAATTTTATTTCGGAATTAAATCCATAGAGTGTTAGTAACATAATGTAAAAACAACTTATTATCTAGTGTTAGTACCAATCACCCTCTGTACAAACTGCTTAACAATCGGAGAGCTGAAGCTCTCCGCTACAGTTCTCAGAATGCTGTTGCGACTGTCTCTCACTCTCGTCAGTAGTGATGCTGGTTTTTTTGCGAATAATCGCGTGAAACCCGTCGGTACGTGCTTGCGCGAACATTTCCGACGCACTGCAGTAGCGAGGAAGTCCCAACAGCATCCTGAAAGCATTATTATACTGGACGCGCAGGACATCCAGTGGTTTTTTGGTGTAACTGACCCATAGATTACTAGTGTACAGACTCTGGCAGTAAGCCTTGAAAATAGTGATTTTATCTAGGTCTGTACACCGAGCAAATCTATGGGCCAACATGTTGCACCGAACGGCGAGTGCCCTGCGCTCCCTCTCTATATCTACATGGTCCTTAAGGTCGTCAGACAGAAAGTGACCTAGGTATTTAAACTAAAGTTTTTTTATGGTAAGGAACCCTTCGTGTGGGAGTCGGACTCTCACCTGCCTGGTTTTTTTAGTCTCTTTTATTGTCTGTATTTACTTTAACACCATTTAATACCTAATTGGTAAGATTAATAACTTATAGAACTCCAAAAAAAAATCAATATCGTTAGACCAGACTACTAAAGTAACTTTATCACAGCCATTGAACTCAATTTTAATGATGTATCTTACAAACGTAAAACTTTTCAACACCAAAAAAGCCTTAGAAATTCATTGAAATAGAAAATAAATAAGAACTTACTTCGCAAAAAGCGTAAAAAGTTTCATAATGGTGCAGTTTTATAAGAAAAAGTGAAAATTACCTATTCTATTCTATTATGGGTTCAATATTGAATGACGTCAATGTACGGAGAAAGATTGAAAAATGTTGGGCTGACATTGATATAATATTATAAATAAATAAATAAAATCAAAAAGAAAAATATACATATTAAGTCATTATTCAAACTAGACCGAGAATCAGGACTTTTAGAACGGCAAAATTACATAAGGCAGTCCCCCAAAACGCCCGCCCTTCACCTCTTCCTAGTGCTTTAGCTGAGGAGAAGAAGTGGCGCAACAAACTCCCCAGCAGCACAGCTATCTGTTCAGTTAAACAAAAATATATTGTATACAGCACTGCGCAAAATAATTAAAGTTTTACGCAACAAAACATGAAATTAAATTAAATTCATTGCTATAAGTCAGGTAGCGCCAATATACTAAAAATAAAAAGAAGAAAAATCGAAAACTATACTCAAGCAGAAATAAAAATACAAAACTAAAAACGTAAACAGAACTTTATACCTAAATAAAAGCCTCCAGGCATAAAGGGCGTGCCCACTTGTATGTAGCAGTAACTCGAAGTCACAAATGATAAACTAGGACCATCGAAGTGAAATAAATAAAGAGTTAATTACTAATAACAATAACAAAACCAACGTCAGCAAGACGACCAATCACCACAAGCAGCACCCGTTCACGAGCATAACGCAAAGATCAGCCAATACCCCCCTCGCCATATTTGAGGGAAGGAGGCAACCCGACCCCCGACGCTACCGCAAGCAGTAACATCAAAATAAATAATTATTTTACTTAAAAACGAGAGAACATGTAAAAAAGGACCTTCTAATTTAATCACCTAAAATTTCTTTTTGCTCTTGTGTAATGTAATAAATAGGTAACCAGATAAAATTGTTGAAGTGAACAATTTCTTCGATGAACATGCCAGACGTCTTGTACAATAAAAGAATAAAATACCTAAAAATACAGAATCTTTTTTACCAAAACGCGAATTTTCTAAACCACTGAACATCTTATTCAAAATTCTCGCGGCATTCCGATATTTACCGAATATGTCACATTCAACTGAGCGTATTCAAAACAAAGAGGTATCGGCATAAATCTTGGTGACAGTAATATTGCTAAAGAAAGGAATCCTTTGGTTTTATTGTGGGAATTCAAGGGTGAAAAGTGGAGGCCGACTCGAAGTTAATTTTAAAAAGCCGGCCATGAGCGTGGCGGACTAAGCACAACGAAGGGTTCCATAGTTTGGATGAATTTATCCCAAGAACAAACTTAATATTGTATTTGAAAAACATGTTCTCCCATACATTCCCTGTGAATATAAGTTTGTACGCACAATCACTTTACGCACTTCTTATAAGTTTTATTTTCTGTATTATTTTAAAAATATTAGGCTAAGTAGTTTCGGAGATAAGGGGGGGGGGGGGGGGCATGGTCAATTTTCGTCTATATTCTTAAATAACTTTAAAACTATTTATCTTCTATATATATATACACGGCACACACATATATATATATATAAATATATGTGTGCCGTGTACTGTACCATGTGGCATGTCAAATAAAAGGCCTTACTGTGAGGGTCTCAAATATATGATATGCCACACGGTACAGTTTGCAAAACTTTATTTTATTTTCCTTTTTGCCCACCCCCCAAAATTGACCCCCCTATTCATAGTTTATTACACGTCCGTGTTTGGGTTATAGAAATTCATATGTGTACCAAATTTCAACTAAATCGGTTCATTAAATTCGGAGTAAATTGGCTGTGACAGACGGACAGACAGAGAGACACACGAGTGATCCTTTAGGGGTTCCGTTTTTTCCTTTTGAGGCACGGAACCTTAAAAAAACTATAACTTATTTTCGAACCTATCAAAAGAGTTTGTTTGATCAAATTGATGAATGGAAATAAATTCAGGAATCAAACTCTCTGAATTTAAAGCATAATCTAATCAGCCTTATGACGTTCCTACTGCTGAGACCCCTCCTCTCTGTGAGAGGGAGTGGACCACGCGAGCTCAGTGCAGGTTGGCGGATGAATTTTAAAGGTTAACACAAAATATTAAGATTCTGAATACTAACACCCTTAGAATGAGTCGGTTATGGCAATTTATATTTATGGTACACACGGGTACATGTCAAACTATACATTCCCAGTATAAACTGACCTCTTATTGTACGGAAATCCTATACAATGCGAGATCAGCTTATACTAGATATGTATAGCTTGATTTGCAAGCAGGATGAGACCGTACCTCAACAATAATTCCGTAACGAATCGTTTTGATAAGGAAATGGGCTATTAACAAACCCGCATAACAAATAATGATCCCCATAAAAAAAAAAAAACCTTTATTTCCACGTTACTTACTTATTATTTTTTAAATTTTCAGGAAAATAAAACAACGAGGCCATTATTAAGGTACTGACGCCTCTTCTAATCCTACTATCCTACTTATAATATTATAAATGTGAAAGTATGTCAAGATGTTTGTTACTCAATCACGCCAGAATAGCTGAACGGATCTGGGTGAAATTTAGTACCTACAAAGATAGATTATAGTCTGGAATAGCACATTGTATACTTTTTGTATGGTTCCTGTGGGATAATTTCCAACATCCACGCGGGCGAAGCCGCTGGAAAAAGCTAGTCCTAACTTATATAATATTATAAATGCGAAAGTAAGTTTGTTTGTTTGTTACCTTTTCACGCCTAAACCACTGAACCGATCATCCTGAAATTTTGCATATACGTTGTCACGTGTACAGAAACGGATATAGGGTATTTTTCATCCCGAAAAAGTACTGTTCCCGAGGAAAACAACAATAACGTTCTTATGATAATATAGATGGCGCCACATGTCTTTCTAATCATGATTGAATTATATTATTATAGAAATTTTAGTAGTGTGTTAAGAGTTTTTCCGACAATCACGCGGGCGAAGCCGCTGGCAAAAGAAAGAAAGAAAGAAAAATATTTTATTTGGGACACGCACAGGAAATACAAACAGTAAAAAAGCGCATAGTAAACTAACAAAATTAACATAAAAAAATAAAACAAAAAAAATACAAAATATAACAATTAAAATTACCTGTGCGAGGCCAAAAAGGCTCCTATTGAGATAGGAGCCTTTTTGGCCTCGCACAGGTATTTATAAAAGCATAAAGCTAGTAGTACATATTATTAAGTTCTAATGCCTACTATTATTTTCATATTTCCTACCTTTTGCTATACTTTACACACAAATGTTTATAATTATACATTTAATTTTGTTATATGAAGCTAATTTACATCTGTCCCACTCAATGTAATGTTCAGCTGAATTATTAAGCACTACTTATTGCAGATTTCACCAATAAAACTGAACGCGATCAGTACTTCTAAATCTCGTTCAATAGCTGTCAGTATCAATTTTTTTATGGAATATTGACACTGACAGCTCGGAACAGGTAGAACTCGGTTTAGTAGTACTGACGTTCATGCTCGTTCGTGTGAATGCTCTTCGCCGCTCGCACGCAACGCTGAACGCCCCGCTGGACGCTTTTTCACTCGGGCCGTACACTTACTCTTTTAAAATGTTTCACAATATTTTTTATACATTAATATAATATTTTAAAATTACTGTACCCCAATAGGTAAAAATAAAGTTTGTTTTAAAGAGTATATAAAATAATAAGTAGTCAGAAACTTACATCTTTCCCGCCCAAACTATTCGTACGTGTATTTTCTACTAAACCTATTTTATTTTCTTTAAAGCTCATAACTTTATTGCTAGAATATATTTTCCAAGAATCTCATGTCATACGGCTCAACAGAATATGTGTAAAGTGTTCTCTGAATTTCATATGAATTGAATAATAAAAGCCTCGTAAGTCATTTGACAAATAGTTTGAGAAATAGTTGGCCTATATTGATTTGTGAGTTACTCGCGTGAATAGATTTAGTATTTTCGTGTGAGTATTCCGAAATGGAAATTGATTATAGGAAGAAAATAGTAAAATCTGATGAAAATGAGAAAAAAGGAATGTAGAAAATCTCTTGGTGGTAGATTCATCATTCTCCTGCTCTTGTCTCAATTTATTTCGGGTCGGCACAATATGTCTTTTTCTTCCTTATTTCTCTGTTAGTCGTCATCTCGGTAGTCACTCCCTTTCCAGCCATTTCATCTTTCACACAGTCCATCCATCGCTTCTAATAAAAAATATTTGCTTGGGTGGTATATATTTTAAATTAGGATTATTTTATGGACCCTGACGGGCACAGCAATAGGGTAGAAGAGAGGAATCTTCCTGACGAGATTTTCCTTTATTCCTCCACATCGCATGCCCTTACCATGACAACCGATTTCCACATAACTTTTCAGTCACCGACCGGTGTCATTTAAAACTTCCTCTTAAATACTCATTTCTTATTCTATCCATTCGAGTAACGCCACACATCTCTCGTTGCATTCTCTTCTCAGCTGCATGCATTTGTCTTTCATTTATTCTTTTTGTGGCCCAACATTCTGATCCATACAAGACAGCAGATGTCACCACTGTTTTATAAATATTCGCCTTAGGTTTAAGGGGAATGTGGGAGTTTGGGAGTCGCAGATTGTTCCCGTGATCTGCCGCCATTTCATCCATGCAGAGTTATTGTTATACATAAATTTAAATATTTAATCTTAAATATTGGTCAGAATTGAGGAGCTTGTGGCTAAGTAATAAAAACCGCACGGGTTGAGCCATCAGGTGAAGCTACGCTTGCCGGGGTTGGTCTGTGAATGGGTGACCATCTTTACGTAGGTACATACCGAGGCTCCTCCATGCCTTGGAAAGCAGGTAAAGCCGTTGGTCCCGGCTGTCATTCATGGATCTTTGACAGTCGTTACGGGTTGTCAGAAGCCCGAAATTCTGACAACCAGTCTTACCAAGGTGTATCGTATTACCCAATATCTGGGCTGTGGATTGAGGAGGTCAGATAGGCTGTCGCTCCATGTAAAATACTGATATTCAGCTGCATTCGGTTAGACTGGAAGCCGACCCCAACATTGTTGGGAAAAGGCTAGGCACATTAAGTAATAATCTAATTGGAGAAGATATGACTGGAGTATATCTCTTTTTTTTTTTGAGAAAGATAGATGCTGATTATATTTGATACAATTTATAATAATAATAATAATAATAATTTATTTGCAGACCAGTGTCCATATTGTTAGTAGATACATATTCACTTATTAAACTATTGTTAGGAGGTACACATAATGAGACAAAACAAAACAAAACATTACACTTCACTAACAAAAGAAAACAAAACATAACATAACAGTCATAGAGCCTGTCTAGCCTATCTTGCTGCAACCTGTGTGTGCAGTCCCACCCATCGGCTAAACATTGGACAGTCCCACCGATCATTCAATGCCCTCAGTATGCTGTGGGGGCTGCCGCATGTTCTGTGCCGTAGAGAAGCGCAACGTTTGCGGATAATTGCGTAGAAATCATCCACTCTCGCATCGGTAAACATACCCGACGCGCTACAGAACCGCGGCAGCCCCACAAGCATCCTGAAAGCATTGTTATACTGGACACGCAGAGCGCTGTATGCCCTCTGCGTGTACTTAACCCACAGACTGCAGGTGTAGAACGTCTGACAAAAGGCTCGAAAGAGAGTCATTTTGACCTCATGAGTACACCCTGCAAATCTGCGGGCCAACATATTACCACGGACAGACAGCGCCCTGCGCTCCCTCTCTACTGCTTTATGCTTGTAACTTCTAAAGTAAACATCATCATTCTCTTGTCCTTATTCCAATTTATTTGGGGTCGGCGCAACATGTCTCTTTCTTCCATATCTCTCTATTAGTCGCCATTTCGGTAGCCTTTTTAGCCAAATCATCTTTTCATCCATCGTGTCTTTAGCCTTCCCCTACTCTTATAACCATATTCATACCCAAAACTTTCCTGACGACATTTACTTCATTCTTCTGCATCACATGCCCATTTCCACACAAGTGCTCAGTCACCGGTGATACTTTCAGACTCCATTTTAAAAATTTATTTAAGATGGGTTTGCTCTTGACTCTAGTCTATGTCGGACGCGACAGAGACAGAGTCGGCGATGGAGTGAGCTTACCTAGAAGAAACCTTCTTCAAACAATTAACAAATCATAACATCTCAATTGGTGCCACCATAACATGATAATAAAATTATCAATTTATTAATTGATCGTTGAAACATCGCGTGGCAATTTATCACGACTATTAAAATTACTACCTTTGAAGATAGGCATGATACACACTTGCCTATGCCAACTAATATATTTGTAGGTTTTGGGCAAAGGTCGTGTGCCCAATCGCGAGCCGACAACCGGTACATCTGATCATGAGGTTATTGATGACTTTTGTTTTGATTGGGTTTTGACCAGACAGCTTTCTTGCGAAAGATTGAGTGACAGTGAAAATGATAATGACAATAAGATAATCAACTGACTGGGTACAATTGTGTAGAATAAGCTAATGATTAATGACAAAATTTATGAAAAGTTTATAAACCTCATCTTAATCCACCTAGCTTTTTCCCTACTATGTTGGTGTCGGCTTCTAGTCCAACAGGATACAGCTGAATATCAGTATTATACATGAAGCGACTCCTATCTGACCTGCACAACGCAGTTACTAGGTAACATCCCCTTGGTAAGACAACATTGTAAGGAAAACCAGTTACAAACAAAACAAAGGATGAAAAAGATATTGAGAGTATACTCTCTGGTCTATTTCTTTTGGAAGTACAAGTTAACTCACTTCAGTTATAAAAAAGAGACAACTTAATAATATAAGGTCTAGCAATAATCACGTAACTAACATTCTAAAAGTTATGCGCAGTAAAAGAAGGATTTCAAGAAGAAAATGTGATCAAATATGACCGGGCCGTTAAAATCAAAATGGCGATCTTAAATTTTACGATAATGCGAACATGACCACTGAATTGCTACTTTACTCAACATCAGCCATACATCTACCTATATATCGTCAATATAATAATGAAATTGCCGATTTTTGATACCGTCTAGTGTGAAGATCAATATATTTAATTATATTTAGAACTCCAAATTCAAATTAATTTTATAATATACCATAACATTTAAAAAAAATTTCCCGCCGTTCGATTATCATTCGTAGGAATCATCAATCGTAGGAAATATTTATGTAATAAGATAATTTGCACTGATGATACCTGAGAGACAGGTTTATCCTAGTTCAGTTTGATCCCCGTATTATATATATATATATATATATATATATATATATATATATATATATATATATATATATATCTACCACTTTAGTATAAGGCTTAATATTGTAAATATGCATTAATTATAATTGAATAAATGAATGAATGAATGAATCTTTTTTGATTGTGGGCAATGTTAAAGATGTCTGTAGTCTTATAGTACAACATTAAAATTAATAACCCGCGTTCGGTTGATGTGTGACAATATAGACTTCTAGTGACCAGTGTACGGGCGAGCGAGCGTGGCCACCAGCTCCGAAGCAGGACTCCGCAAGGAAGATTGAAGGTACCGCTTTGCACTATTTGCTGGGGTTAACTACAGACACCATCAACCGTCACCAATCATCCTTGAAGTTTAGTTACATAGGACAAAATAGGCAATTTGAATTGGCGTGCAATCCAGACGTTAATTGTTCTCTGATGGTCCTCATCCCGCAGTGGAGACAGGCTATTTACACGCCTTCCGCCTCTCCAGAATGAATTAATGAAATGTAAATTTATATGCACAATATTGAGAGAATTACCATGTTATTCTAAGACCATAGACTTTTTATAAGTTTTCCTGTAACCTATAGGTATATTTTCAGTGTTTTTTTTCAAAATTTTTAGCTCAGTGGTTTCGGAGATAAGGGTCAATTTTCGTCTATTTTCTTAAATAAGTTTGAATCAATTTATTTTAAAATTATATAAAAAATATATTTGAGACCCTCGCAGTAAATTCTTTAATTTGATATATTACACGGTACAGTTTGCTTTTTTTTATCAACAAATTGACCCCCATATTCAAAATTCTTTTATTTACATTACACGTCCGTGTTTGGGTCACAGAAACTCATATGTGTACCAAATTTCAACTTAATCGGTTCATTAGATTCGGAGCAAATTGGCTGTGACAGACGGACAGACAGACAGACACACGAGTGATCCTATAAGGTTTCCGTTTTTTCCTTTTGAGGTACGGAACCCTAAAAATTTCAAAATCAAGTTTGTTATAAGGAGAGTCTCCTTACAATAAACTTGATTTAGAAATTATTTTTAATTTTTAACTTCATTTTATTTTTATTATTGGTTGTTATAGCGACAATAGAAATATACAATCTATGAAAATTTCAAGTGTCTACCTATTACGGCTCATGAGATACAGCCCGCTGACAGACAGACGGATGGACGGACGAACGGACGGACATCGGAGGCTTAGTAATAGGGTTCCGATTGGCACACTTCGGGTATGGAACCCTAATACGTTTACGGCTTTACACTCGTTCCAACGCCTCGTAGCAATTACTTTTTTTCTAAAATATTCAATGTCCTACAGTTTTGAGTTCGGTAGGTACTATTTTATATTACATGTATACAAGTATACATAGATATTGAAGTCTTGTCTTTTTAAAATTAAGAGGTTAATCTGTGTGAACTTCTTATAGTATCCCTATCGCTCAAGTTGAAAAATTACTATAAGTTGAAAAAGTTCAAACACATATTATTATAAAAGCGATGGCCCAAAAAAAAACCCAGGCCCGGCGCAAAAGTTTTGTATCTCAGATTTTAGAGAATATTTAAAAATAATTTTTAAAACTATCACTATCTCTCTAAAGGGTGGCTAACATTCTTTTCTCTTTTGCTCGAAATGTTTTGTAGGCGTTCTTATTAAAAACTCATTTACCGACCAAAATATGTATTATGCTATAGTTCGTTAATTGTTTACAAACAAGCATACTGATACAAAACCTATAATAAGCATAGGTACAGGTTATTATTATAATCTAACTCTTTAGTCATAGATAACGTAAAGTCTTAACCGATGAAGCGTCGGTAACTTGACACGTACAGAATCCGCGCGGTATTTAATTTTCGTAACGTCATTTTTTTCGTAATTTTTTACTTTTTTTTCAAGTTTGTTTTCTTTTCAGCCACCAATTATTATTACAGTCGCATGTCGTCAGGGTATACAATATATGTTCTATGTCGCAGTCATCCGCTAGCGTTTGATGTCTACTTTGCTGTGTATTACGATTTCATCTAATTGATTTTGATCTACTTTGATCAATTTAATACTTATATTACTTTGTTTATGTATGCCTGAGATAATCTTGAATGCGATTGCGATTACACAATAATTGCAAATAATTATACATATTTTGGTCCACACAAATGAGATTTTAATAGGAACCCTACAAAACTTCTCGAGCAAAAAAAAATGTTAGCCACCCGATACAGGGATATTATGGAATATTATTTTTAAATATCCTCTAAAATCTGGAACACAAAACTTTTGCGCCGGGCCTGGGTATTTTTTGTATGGGGCTTGGGCCAGCTCCTTTACATTACTTACAAGCAAATATTTAAGTGTGGTGCAGGATAACTCACAGGTTTCTTAGGTTTTAAAATAAAACCGACTTCAAAACAAAACACTACAAAGTGAAAAATAACTTTAATTTCGGTGTCTTTGGTTTTGTATTTTCATTTTTTGCCGCCGACTTCCGAAATTAAAGTTATTTTTCACTTTGTAGTGTTTTGTTTTGGAACTCGGTTTTATTTTTTGCTAAAAAGTTTTTATTTTTCACTTTTTAGTTGTGGTACCTACTCCACACAAATTCGAATACCAGCTATGTAAATAACAGTGATAGGAAGTTATTAAAACATCATCCGCCTAGATTAAAACATCATATAAACTAAGTGGGAAAAAAATACGCATTATTTAAGCTAACTCTAAAACTACCCAAGCAAACTTATTAAAATACCACCTAGAAAATACAAATTTTCAAAAAAAAAAAATAATTTTCCAAATCGGTCCATTCGTCTTTCAAAACATACAAAAAAAAACATGCAGACGAATTGAGAAGTTCCTCCTTTTTGAAGTCGGTTAAAAAATTATCTCATTTTCTAAATAAGGTTTTAATTTAAAGTTTCAAAGGTGTAGTTAAAAGACCAATGTACTTGTAAATAAGTTACCCGTTTTGCTGCAGCCTGCAGGTTGGCTAAATTTTATTACCACCGTTCGGTAGAAAATTGCTATGAAATAAGTTTTTCTCTGTGATTTTATTAAAAGCTTAGGTAAGGATAATAACAATATTGCCTGTAGTGCTTAAATAGAACAGTTTTATGATATTAATGGTGTTATTTAGTTAAGTTAAATTGAGCTTAACGGTTATAATTCCTAATAGCACGTAGAATTTAACTTTAATTAGAACGGCTACAGTTTAAGGTGAAAGCGCCAGGGTAGTCCGCAAAATTCAAATTTTCTTACGTTTTTTGCATTTTAAAAGTCGGTATTAAGTTGTATGTTGATCAAAATATGATTTGCTACCGTAACAAGTATGTATTTACAGAATTATAATCATTAAAGTCTCAATACAACTCTTTAAGACCAGACCAGTGACCTTAAAGAGTCTGGCCAGAGACCAGACTCTTTAAGATCATCCTATTGCATGATTATTTCATGAATTCTTGACATTTGAGGGTTATATTAACTTAAGAAGTTGTATTACTGATTCTAATGATTATAATTCAATAACGTTACGGTCGCGACTCATGCTTTAACATACAATTTAATACTGACTTGCAAGTTGCAAAAAACGTAAGAAAGTTTGAATTTCGCGGGCTACCCTGGCGCTTCCCCCTTAATAGTATGGCACAATATATTGCTGGCAATCTGCCAGCTGAGTAGCAGCTTGTAGCTACGCCTTATATGGGGTAATAAGCTCCTATGAAATTCTCGTGAGATCGGCAGAATGGCAAGCGATATACTGATGTTTGCGAAAAAAAAAACAGGCGTTCTCAACATTTAAGTTCACATAACTCGTCAAAATGTAAGGAACAGCAATTTCTTTTAGCGATTTCAGGTTTGGTCCCATAGTAAAAGATGTTCATAATGTTGAGTACATTGACCCCTTAAGAGGTTGTGCTTTACTTAAGTTATGCCTTGTATATAGCCATTTCATACAACTTTACCGTCATGGAATGACAGTCGTGATTTGAATACGCACAATTTAATTTGGTAATAATTTTGATATAGGTACAGACGCCAGCACATCAATCTACTACAATCTATCAAATTTCTTTAATACATTTTCAACTTTATCGCTAAAGCATTAGGTTCAAAGTTGATTGGGAATATTTGACTGTTTCGGGTAGCTTGATATGCTGTCGCCTGTACATACACATCGTCATTCTCCCGCCCTTGTCCCAATTTATTTAAGGTCGGCGCCACGTGTCTTTTTTTTACAAAATCACCCATATGTTAATAATAATATCCTTTGTTATTAACATATATGCATAATAACATTCATAACGTAATGCACTATAATATTAAGAGGGTACGGAGCGCGCAGTGGCGCCCTCATCGATTATTTGGTTCTTTTTTTTATTTTAAAATTAAAATGCAGAAAAGAAGAACGTTAAGTTGTGCTCCACAAATCCAATTCGCACTAAACATTTCCAAATGTCTTTTATAATGCGCTCAGCAAAAGAGTGGAACTCACTACCTGCGTCAGTGTTTCCAAGCGCATACAACCCTAATCTCTTCAAAGTGAGAGTGGACAGGCTTCTTCTGGGTAAGCTCACTCCATCATCAACTTTGTCTCTGTCACCTCTGACCTAGACTAGAGTCAAGAGCAAACCCATCTCAAATAATAATCCTTAAAACGGAAAATCGTGGACACTAATTTGTGACCGGTGCAGCATGCAATGTAATATTTAATTGCATACTGCACTGGTTGACATCATCACGTCAACGCCGGATGTGGCTGAAAACCAGCGCTAGGGCACTGTCTCGCATAGGGTCGCAGCATTACGCTGAGCGATGGCAGTTTTGCGTGGATGTGATGCATATTTTCCCCCAACTTGTTCCTTTTTTGACGTGAAAATGTCTTTTCGCTCGGTGTACTGGTGGAACGTTCAATATTTCTGGCCGACAAAAACATGTAAGATTTCAACCGCTAATAACTACGAGACTTTTAAAGCTAGAGTTAGGCTAGAGATTACACTAAATTTGCATTCCTACCTTTACCTTTTTATAACGCACTTGGTATTAAAACAGCACACCATGCTCTCCTATAACACTGAAAGTTCTAATAAGAGACGGAATGATATTGTACGTAGGTCACGGCATAAGTCTTGTCGTATGAAAAAAGTATTTACTGTTTCTCGAAATATTTTCCACCACACTCAATACACTTTCCAATACGCAAGAACCAGTCATTAAACCAATGCTCCCATTTTTCTTTTTCAATGGAATCACATATTGTTTCCCAGGCCTCGATTAACTGCTCCTCCGAAGCAAACTTACGTCCTTTTAGTTGTGATTTTGCAAACGGAAAAAGACCAAAATCGCATGGTGCCAAGTCAGGACTGCAAGGTGGATGGTCCAATACTCGAATTCCAGTTTCTTGTAAAGTCTGTTGAGTTAGCTGGGCACGATGCGCAGGAGCGTTGTCGATATGAAGATACCACGAGCGCATAGGGGACTTCGGTCTGAGATTTTTTGACGCTCTAAATAACTGTGGCAAACAAACTTCAGTAGGTATACCAACGAGCTGTGACTGTCTTCTGCTTATCTAGCACAACATTGGCCACTAAACCCGTTTTACGAAAAAAAGGCACAATCATTCTTCTTCCGACCGAACGTGATTTTTTCACTTGTACAGATTGATCTTCATCTTCGAAGACCCATACCTTGTTCTGTGATTTAGATGGAACATCAAAAAAATACAGCCAGCTTTCGTCACCTGTGATGATTGAATTTACAGCACCGTGTTCTCCCGATTCGAAGTCTTTTAACATTTTTTTGCACCAAATTACGCGTGCCTCCCGTTGAGCGTCGGTTAGCTCGTGGGGTATCCACAGGGTACAAAGTTTTCTAACATTTAAATGGTTTGATATAATTCTTCCAATACTTCGTTCAGAGATCTTCAGGGTTTCAGCTAATTATTTATAAGTTATTCGTCTATCTTTGGTTATAGCTTCTCTCACAAGTTCAATGTTTTTTTCGGTCATGATTTCTGTCAGCCGGCCTGAACGAGGATCGTCTTCTAAATTAAACAGCCCACGCTTAAAATTTAAATACCATCTCTCAATAATTCTTAAGGACGGGCAATCCTTATCAAATACTTTCTTCATTTCTTCTTCACACTGTTTAGTAGATAATCCGCGGCGAAAGTTGTAGAAAATAATAGCACGATATCCGACAGCTGGGAACGACTCCATAGCGACGTATTCAAAAAATCACTGAATTAATTGAGTCAATAATTCACAGTTTATATTTTGTACTTAGACTAAACAAAGAGGGTACTCTGTAATAACGTAAACAAATCAACGCTGCGGTATGTTTGAGGGCTTAACGACAAGACTTATGCCGTGACCTACGTATGTGAGTCAAATGCATCCTCTAAATATGTTTTTGTAAATAGATTTTATACATTTTTAGGCCCATTTCTGTACAACAAATTAAATAGGAAATTAAGTATGTATAAATTAAATAATTACGACTGCAAAAAGGTTATTCTGCAATTTTTACTTAGCAGTATACAGTGAGACAGAGAAGTTACTTGTTGTATGTAAATAGAACATGTTTGTCTTTTAAGTTAATATTAGTTTCTATTTTAGTCTTCTCCATTGTTAATTTTATATTTTTAAAAATTTTAAGCACTTTTCTAGCCTGAAACACAGGTTCTACCTAGTTCAGGCAAATGAGCAACTAAGCCCTCTATAATTTTTAAGTTATGTTATTGTAAATCTGCACCATTTTTATAAATAAACGATATTATTATTATTATTATACCGTTCGGCCTCAAAATTGTTATAAATATGACCTATGTTTATGGAATGTAATGAGACTACTAAGTCTAGTGTCAAGCAAATGAAATGGCTACGGCAGTATCGGAAACGCTAGTAAAATTTCAATCCGTTTTCATAAAAACAAACGGTGCGGACACGAACAGCGCCTACGAAACTTACCGTAATAAATGTATTTACTTTCTTTACTTTTCTTTTCATTTTCTTTCTGATAAACAAGTAAGTTCTTTTTTTGAGTTTTGGTTCCCTGATATTACTTTTAATTTCACTGCTAGTGAAAAACCTGCACACAAGTTTTATATCAGTAACGAGTCCAATATTTCACATTATAAAACTTTCCTCACAGTTAGGGATATGAACCGGTACGTTATTAAAACCTGCTCTGTCTGTAAACATCAGGTATGAGCATATAGTCTACATGTAGTCTTTTGAATAAAGTAGACGTTATATGAGATTTCACCGTAGATACAGGTAATCTTGCAATAAATTTGAATACTTGTAAGTATCATATATACCTCGTTTTATTGCGATTAGAGATGGGTGTGTGGGTAAAAATGGGTACTTAGGTAAAAATGGGAAAGAAAGGGATGAAATGGAAATCAAATGCTTTCCTTAAGAATTGGGATATAAAATGCAAAGAATGAAACATTTTTTTCAAATCCGACTGGCAGTTCCAGAGATTAGCGCGTTTAAGCAAACAAACTAAAAAACTAACAAACTCTTCAGCTTTATTATTAGTATACAGGAGTGTCATAGATATTGACTGACATACTGTAAGTGGTAATAGCTTTGCTCAAGCTCTCTTTATAAACAAATAAAATATTTGAGAAAAAAAAATCAAATAATAGTGAATTTATATTGAATTTGTAAGTTTTTTTTAATAATATTTTGATGGCAAAGTTATTAATGAAAAGATTTTATTTACACATGAGATTCAAAAGAATGACGCACCGCGGTTATTTAGATTTTTTTTTAAATCTAGTATAAATCGAAAACTAAAAGATTTTGCGGAACATTTTGTTTTGTTATTTTGGGAGGGCTTGACCACAGCTATCACCACCGTAAGTCGGTCGATTTCTGGGACACCCTGTAGACAGAGCATTACTTTTCGTTGATAATCTCATGTTAGCAACAACTGCCTCTTGAAACAGTTATTTAAAAAACTTGTGCCTTGAAAAAATTTCAAGTGTGAAAAAATCTTTAGGTATAATCTCCTGTTTTTTCTTATAAGTTTAAGACCTATTTTGTATCCATGGAGTTTCTCCTTAGTTCTTCTCTCATCCAATTTGAAGCCACGGCTGTCATTCAAAACACCTTGAGAAGGTCGATTTAAAGCAAATTAACAAAAATATTTGTATGGACGATGAATGTAAGCCCACCTACTTAATACTAATTTTGAATGAGTCTGGTCATAGGCACTTTGTTCGACGAGACTACTTTCCGCCTCGCCACATCGCTGTCACTGTCGCGAAGTTGTAAACAGCCTCGGACACCACGGCCTGTCTTGCAGCCGAAGTGCTGGTCACTTAGCGCGGCACACGAAAATGACATCATCCGACGAGCCCTTGTCACCGTCGGCGTTCCAGCTGTATTAGAACCCAATGGCTTGGGACACGATGATGGCAAGAGACCGGACGGCATGACTTTATTTCCAAGGAAAGTGGGTAGACCTTTAGTGTGGGACGCATCGTGTGTCGATACTCTCGCGCCATCCCATCTTCCTGGTACAGCGTGCTGTGCTGGCGCTGCTGCTGCGACTACGGCAAACCTCAGGCGGCGGAAGTTTAATAACCTTATCGGTTACTATATTTTCGAGCCGTTTTGGGTTGAAACTCTAGGGCCGGGGGGTCCGTGTCCTCATGGTTTGTTCAATGAAATCTCCAAACGGCTAGTTGACACTTCCCGTGGCCCAAGAGCAGGCTTTTACCTTGGCCAGAGGCTAAGCATTGCCATCTGTATATACGTGGCAATGCCCCCAGTCTCTTGGGTACATTACCAGACGACAGCGTTGCGGAGGAGTTTTTCGGCGCCATATTTTAGTTTTTTAATAGTTTTAGTTAGTTTTTTAATTATTAATTTGTCAATGAAAAAATTAATTAATTTATTTATTATTAATAAGTTAATTTGTTTAATGTCAATGTGGTTATTTAGTTTTGCTACAGCTGAAAAATATGTCTTTTCATATCTTTCAGGTTATGTTTGCCACGGCTTTTTATTAATTTTATTTTTCCACTTAAAGACAAAAGAGAAAAATGGTTTCATTAGTGGTTGAGTATATTTGAAGAGGAGTCCTAGTTACCTTGCCTTTAACGAAGGTAAAGTCCAAAAGACTAGAAGCATCTCTAATAGCTGTCCAGAGTTAATAATTAGTTATGCTACTAATAAAAGAGGCAAGTTCTTTGCCGCTTAAATTGTAAACTTCACTAATATAATTTACATTTCACGCCTAAGTTTGCCCTTTAATTAGTTATAATGAATTTGATAAAGGCTAATGATTTAAATTAAAAGTACATACTTTTGAACCTTTTGATCTCTTATGAATAGAAAAAACAAGTGGAAGAGCCCCCGCATCTAACCGGCGTGTGTCACAATTATGCGGAAAAAATCTAATATACTAACAACCTTCGTCAGTTGTAATAAATCTTAATTTTGTATGAACAACCAATTCAACTTTGACGAAAACCTTATTTGTTGTTCATACAAAATAAAGACGTATTACAACTGATGAAGGTTGTTATTATTTTACATTTTTTCCGCATAATTGTGACACACGCTGGATAGCTGCGTGGGTAGTTCTACTTGTTTTTTCTAAGCCACGCTTATGAGTATGGTAAGTTTTGTGGACTCTTTCTAATAATTACAAGTTATAGAAGGGCAGCAAGGTTATTTAAAAACATATTTCGTATTCATTATTCTCCTGCCAATGTCCCAATTTATTTGACGTCGGCGCAATATGTCTTTTTCTTCCATACTTCTCTATTAGTCATCATCTCAGTAGTCACTCCCTTTCTGGCCATATCATCTTTCACACAGTCCATCCATCGTTTCTTTGGTTTTCCCCTACTCGTATAGCCATCCACATTCATATTCAAAACTTTCCTGACGACATATTTCCTCATTCCTCCGCATCACATGCCCATACGATGACAACCGATTTCCACACAACTTTTCAGTCACCGGTGTCACTTCCAGACTTCCTCTTATGTACTCATTTCTTATTCTATACATTCGCGTAACACCACACATCCTTCTTAGCATTCCCACCTCAGGTGCATGCAATTGCCTTTCATTCATTCTTTTTGTGGCTCAACATTCTATTCCCTATAAGACAGCAGATCTAACTATGGTTTTATAAATCTTCCCCTTAAGTTTAATGGGAGCGAGAGTCGCAGGTATTGTATCTTTTGTTCGAAAGAGTTACCGTGGCCCTGGCACAGGCAACTGAAGGAACACGGGTGGGTTTTAGTCAGTAGAAGTCTGACACGCCCTCCCGCTCCACCCAGAGCGGGAGAAGTTATTTGATGATTTCCCATCCACATAAAAAAAGGTATGTATCGTGCGTGTCAATTTCGATGGTCTCAATGTTGATAATGCAGAATGGTGGATAACATTTTAAAGGCTCCCGCAGACAGATGCGACGCGACTCTAGTATAATAATTTCTGTAAAACTTCATGGAAACTGTTCTACCAGAATCGCGTCACGGCGCGCCTGTCCTCGAGAGCCTTAAAGCTTTTGATTCAGAATAGTCGTCATAAAGAAATGCAGTTAATGTTACCGCTTCAGGTTAAGATAATAATTATTTTTACTGAACAGTCGTCGCTTGGATACTATTATTTAAATTCATCGACAGCTTAATAAATAAATCATATCGTACGAGTACTCTACTCACTTACTCAGCTTATATTAGCAATTTCCACGATATTAGGTTTATTTTCACAAAAGATCATCCAACTTACCTGCAACAAAAAAAAAAAAAAAAATGATTAGTGTGTAATACTCAAACGCAAATTATTATCTCTACACTCAACAGAGGCTATTTTTATACGGATCCTCGCCTCGAGGGTTTACCATAATAATAATTGAGCAATCTTAGTAATTTTATTATGAGCCTTCAAAATAAATGGACAGGCCTGTTGGCGTGGTTTGTTAAGATAGCACCTATCACGCCGCAGGTCGTGGGTTCGATTCCCATCCAGGACAAACATTTGTGTGCATGAACATGTCTGTTTGTTTTTAGTCTGGGTGTAATTATCTATATAAGTATGTATTTACAAAAAAAAGTAGTATAAGTAGTATATCAGTTATCTGGTTTCCATAGTACAAGCTCTGCTTAGTTTGGGATCAGATGACCGTGTGTGAATAATGTACCAGGTTATTATTATTATTAAAATAAATGGAAGACAAAATATTAATTTTCAACATCATGAATTTGATCTCTCATGATGTTGAAATTTTTTTATTTTTTATTATCCATCACAGTAGATACGATGCTGAAATCACAAGGTAACAAAACAAATATGTACCTGAAATCCATACAAATATTGCTCAAGAAATCTCGAAACACGAAATTAGAATCGGTTCGATTCGACAATTTGATAAACATTTACAACACTGTTCCTAAACGCGATACAAATGATACAATTTGATTCCAATTACTAAATAAAGCTGGATTTACACGGTGCGATTTACTTGCTTGTGGCTTACCATTAGTTGTAGGAACAATAAAAGTTATCCCGGCTAAACAGACTTTTAGACGATAATTGTTGCTTCAATTTTGTGTCACAGGCAAGAAAAATCCATTCCTTGCTTTGTTTTATTTAATAAATCAATATAGCGTACTCGCATCTCGATGGAAATCAAGAGTTATTTTTTTTTTAAACAAGCTTTAATTAATCTGGATATCGTCTAGGACAGAGTCCTTGTCAAGACAAATCAAACGAGCCCAAACTCGATAGGGTTGCGTCGTTTTATTACTGATTTCCCATGGCCACCTTCCGGCTCCATCATCAGATCAGCTGACCTAGACAAAGTAACATTCGATTAGCGATGACGATAGTAGAAAAGCCAAATATGTATGGGGATGAAATAAGCTATCGACCAACGATAACTTCCATAGAGATGCGTCGATAGCGATTATAGAAATAGAATCGCTCCGGAGCGAATGACATTTGTCTTGGCCTATGCTCCATGTTATATTAAAATCAATCGGAAACCAGGAAGTGGGTCTTTAACTTGGAAGATTCAATTACAGACACCAGGACTGATGAAACTAAATAGAAGCTTGTATAAAAAAGCGTGTGAAAAAGACATGTTTTATGTTTTAATTCGAAACATTTTAGTAAGTAATTCATACTGTGTGTGTTTTTTTTTTACTAAAATCAAGAGTTTGGTTATCTCAAATTGTTTAATTAATGCTAAAACCAGTGGTTTTCGTACTGTCTGTTTACAAAGCAAAACATCTTTTGACAAGCCAGCTGGCGTGGTTGGTTAAGATGCCGCCTATTATGCCGCTGGTCGTGGGTTCGATTCCCATCCAGGACAAACATTTGTGTGCATGAACATGTATGTTTGTCCTGAGTTTGGGTGTAATTATCTATATAAGTATGTATTTACAAAAAAAAAAAAGTAGTGTATGTAGTACATCAGTTATCTGGTTTCCATAGCACAAGCTCTGCTTAGTTTGGGATCAGATGACCGTGTGTGAAAATGTCCCAGGATATTATTATTATCTTTACCCCAAGGTTTCATTTACGGTCCAATGTATTTACTGCATGCGTTGTGTTAATTCGTATTGTTTCTCTGTTTACAAAGTTAGATTGCTTTCGAATTTGTCCTGTAATATGTTATTTCGATTGTAGTTACATTAGCAACGTGTAATGGGTGACAAAATTTTAAAGAAAGAACTTTGAATGATTTTAGTTTTCATTCAAGTAGCTATAATAAAAATCTTTTTCGATTACATACGAGTTCACATTTGGACTTACTATTTTGTAGTTTTTTTTTTTAATTTCTTCATTTATTGTTTCTGTCGTAGGTCTCTGCTTACTTAACTAGTAACTGTAGAGCGTCCGATATATATCGCACTCGCGCATACTGATGATTTTTACGCTATGATGCGCAAAAAAAAAAAACAAATTCCATATTGTCAAGAGCGCGGTCTAGTTCTAAGAACATCCTAAGTACGTTGATAGTAAAGTACGACGCACCTTGGTTGTCGCTCGCTGGTCAGAAGACCCCACAGCCAACCTTCCATTTTTCTTTTCTTTTTGTTTAT